>OX419621.1:0-10000000 GCA_948473465.1 Lithophane ornitopus
AACCTAACCTAACCTAACCTAACCTAACCTAACCTAACCTAACCTAACCTAACCTAACCTAACCTAACCTAACCTAACCTAACCTAACCTAACCTAACCTAACCTAACCTAACCTAACCTAACCTAACCTAACCTAACCTAACCTAACCTAACCTAACCTAACCTAACCTAACCTAACCTAACCTAACCTAACCTAACCTAACCTAACCTAACCTAACCTAACCTAACCTAACCTAACCTAACCTAACCTAACCTAACCTAACCTAACCTAACCTAACCTAACCTAACCTAACCTAACCTAACCTAACCTAACCTAACCTAACCTAACCTAACCTAACCTAACCTAACCTAACCTAACCTAACCTAACCTAACCTAACCTAACCTAACCTAACCTAACCTAACCTAACCTAACCTAACCTAACCTAACCTAACCTAACCTAACCTAACCTAACCTAACCTAACCTAACCTAACCTAACCTAACCTAACCTAACCTAACCTAACCTAACCTAACCTAACCTAACCTAACCTAACCTAACCTAACCTAACCTAACCTAACCTAACCTAACCTAACCTAACCTAACCTAACCTAACCTAACCTAACCTAACCTAACCTAACCTAACCTAACCTAACCTAACCTAACCTAACCTAACCTAACCTAACCTAACCTAACCTAACCTAACCTAACCTAACCTAACCTAACCTAACCTAACCTAACCTAACCTAACCTAACCTAACCTAACCTAACCTAACCTAACCTAACCTAACCTAACCTAACCTAACCTAACCTAACCTAACCTAACCTAACCTAACCTAACCTAACCTAACCTAACCTAACCTAACCTAACCTAACCTAACCTAACCTAACCTAACCTAACCTAACCTAACCTAACCTAACCTAACCTAACCTAACCTAACCTAACCTAACCTAACCTAACCTAACCTAACCTAACCTAACCTAACCTAACCTAACCTAACCTAACCTAACCTAACCTAACCTAACCTAACCTAACCTAACCTAACCTAACCTAACCTAACCTAACCTAACCTAACCTAACCTAACCTAACCTAACCTAACCTAACCTAACCTAACCTAACCTAACCTAACCTAACCTAACCTAACCTAACCTAACCTAACCTAACCTAACCTAACCTAACCTAACCTAACCTAACCTAACCTAACCTAACCTAACCTAACCTAACCTAACCTAACCTAACCTAACCTAACCTAACCTAACCTAACCTAACCTAACCTAACCTAACCTAACCTAACCTAACCTAACCTAACCTAACCTAACCTAACCTAACCTAACCTAACCTAACCTAACCTAACCTAACCTAACCTAACCTAACCTAACCTAACCTAACCTAACCTAACCTAACCTAACCTAACCTAACCTAACCTAACCTAACCTAACCTAACCTAACCTAACCTAACCTAACCTAACCTAACCTAACCTAACCTAACCTAACCTAACCTAACCTAACCTAACCTAACCTAACCTAACCTAACCTAACCTAACCTAACCTAACCTAACCTAACCTAACCTAACCTAACCTAACCTAACCTAACCTAACCTAACCTAACCTAACCTAACCTAACCTAACCTAACCTAACCTAACCTAACCTAACCTAACCTAACCTAACCTAACCTAACCTAACCTAACCTAACCTAACCTAACCTAACCTAACCTAACCTAACCTAACCTAACCTAACCTAACCTAACCTAACCTAACCTAACCTAACCTAACCTAACCTAACCTAACCTAACCTAACCTAACCTAACCTAACCTAACCTAACCTAACCTAACCTAACCTAACCTAACCTAACCTAACCTAACCTAACCTAACCTAACCTAACCTAACCTAACCTAACCTAACCTAACCTAACCTAACCTAACCTAACCTAACCTAACCTAACCTAACCTAACCTAACCTAACCTAACCTAACCTAACCTAACCTAACCTAACCTAACCTAACCTAACCTAACCTAACCTAACCTAACCTAACCTAACCTAACCTAACCTAACCTAACCTAACCTAACCTAACCTAACCTAACCTAACCTAACCTAACCTAACCTAACCTAACCTAACCTAACCTAACCTAACCTAACCTAACCTAACCTAACCTAACCTAACCTAACCTAACCTAACCTAACCTAACCTAACCTAACCTAACCTAACCTAACCTAACCTAACCTAACCTAACCTAACCTAACCTAACCTAACCTAACCTAACCTAACCTAACCTAACCTAACCTAACCTAACCTAACCTAACCTAACCTAACCTAACCTAACCTAACCTAACCTAACCTAACCTAACCTAACCTAACCTAACCTAACCTAACCTAACCTAACCTAACCTAACCTAACCTAACCTAACCTAACCTAACCTAACCTAACCTAACCTAACCTAACCTAACCTAACCTAACCTAACCTAACCTAACCTAACCTAACCTAACCTAACCTAACCTAACCTAACCTAACCTAACCTAACCTAACCTAACCTAACCTAACCTAACCTAACCTAACCTAACCTAACCTAACCTAACCTAACCTAACCTAACCTAACCTAACCTAACCTAACCTAACCTAACCTAACCTAACCTAACCTAACCTAACCTAACCTAACCTAACCTAACCTAACCTAACCTAACCTAACCTAACCTAACCTAACCTAACCTAACCTAACCTAACCTAACCTAACCTAACCTAACCTAACCTAACCTAACCTAACCTAACCTAACCTAACCTAACCTAACCTAACCTAACCTAACCTAACCTAACCTAACCTAACCTAACCTAACCTAACCTAACCTAACCTAACCTAACCTAACCTAACCTAACCTAACCTAACCTAACCTAACCTAACCTAACCTAACCTAACCTAACCTAACCTAACCTAACCTAACCTAACCTAACCTAACCTAACCTAACCTAACCTAACCTAACCTAACCTAACCTAACCTAACCTAACCTAACCTAACCTAACCTAACCTAACCTAACCTAACCTAACCTAACCTAACCTAACCTAACCTAACCTAACCTAACCTAACCTAACCTAACCTAACCTAACCTAACCTAACCTAACCTAACCTAACCTAACCTAACCTAACCTAACCTAACCTAACCTAACCTAACCTAACCTAACCTAACCTAACCTAACCTAACCTAACCTAACCTAACCTAACCTAACCTAACCTAACCTAACCTAACCTAACCTAACCTAACCTAACCTAACCTAACCTAACCTAACCTAACCTAACCTAACCTAACCTAACCTAACCTAACCTAACCTAACCTAACCTAACCTAACCTAACCTAACCTAACCTAACCTAACCTAACCTAACCTAACCTAACCTAACCTAACCTAACCTAACCTAACCTAACCTAACCTAACCTAACCTAACCTAACCTAACCTAACCTAACCTAACCTAACCTAACCTAACCTAACCTAACCTAACCTAACCTAACCTAACCTAACCTAACCTAACCTAACCTAACCTAACCTAACCTAACCTAACCTAACCTAACCTAACCTAACCTAACCTAACCTAACCTAACCTAACCTAACCTAACCTAACCTAACCTAACCTAACCTAACCTAACCTAACCTAACCTAACCTAACCTAACCTAACCTAACCTAACCTAACCTAACCTAACCTAACCTAACCTAACCTAACCTAACCTAACCTAACCTAACCTAACCTAACCTAACCTAACCTAACCTAACCTAACCTAACCTAACCTAACCTAACCTAACCTAACCTAACCTAACCTAACCTAACCTAACCTAACCTAACCTAACCTAACCTAACCTAACCTAACCTAACCTAACCTAACCTAACCTAACCTAACCTAACCTAACCTAACCTAACCTAACCTAACCTAACCTAACCTAACCTAACCTAACCTAACCTAACCTAACCTAACCTAACCTAACCTAACCTAACCTAACCTAACCTAACCTAACCCACCTACCTCTAGTACAGTGTAGCAGATGCCTTGCGTACGGACACACAAGAACAGTGTGTAAGGAAACGTCGCAAGTATGTAGCTTCTGCTCGGGCGAACACACTGGGAGAGACTGTCCCATAAAACGAGACGGAAAGACACCTACATGCGTGAACTGCGTCAAAGCCAAAAAGGAGGGCATGGACACGGCGCACGCCGCTTACAGCGATGAATGCCAAGAGCGCCAGAAATGGGATGGCATAGCTAGGGCACGGGTCTCGTATTGCTGAAGCGGAGGGCACCCAACAGGACAGCACCACGGTTGCAACTCGCAGTGGCCCGACCAAAGGATTGCACTTCATCCAAGCGAACCTGCAGCGGTCCAAACTTGTTACAGCGGAGTTCCACCTAGCGGCTCAGGAAAAGGGAATAAAAGTTGCTCTCGTTCAAGAACCTTATGTAGGAAGAACGGGGATCATGAAACAACACCCTGGCACTCAAGTCATCCAGTGCACCCTGAACCGCCAGAAGCCAGTGAAGGCAGCTATAGTGGTTTTTGGTGACGAGCTGGAAGTCATTCATGACCCTCAGCTCGTCACTGAGAATATCGCCACAGCCACGGTTAAGGTGGGACAACTAAAGTTTGGAGCTGTGTCGGTCTACTTCGAGGGAGACCAAGCACTCACACCCTATCTCAACACACTCAACACAACACTATCAAAAATACACACACACACACCCAACACAATCATCGGAGGTGATATAAATGCTTGGAGTCAGTGGTGGGGAAGCAATTCCGAAGACCACCGCGGAGCGGAGTACAACTCGTTCCTAAACGAACAGGATCTCCAGATACTAAACAGAGGACAGGTTCCAACCTTCGAGACGTATAGGGGAGACAGGCTGTACGCTAGCATCGTTGATGTCACAGTGTGCAGTCTGTCACTCCTACACAACACAACACACTACGACGAGGGCCTCCGATGCCAACCCCATACCGTGCCTGCTGGCGTGGGGGGCAGCTGGCGAGCCTGGCATACGACTCAGAGGTGTAGCACTGTTCATGAACCGCCCGCAAGAGACCTTTGGAGTCAGCTTCTGCAGACTAAGACCGAGCAAAACCAAAGTCACCATACCACCTGGCCTGGCAGCCCTGATCAATGGAAGCACAGCGAAAACGAGCATCAAAAGCAGAAAATACACCGATCTGCCTGCGATGGATCTCTTCAGTATCCAGTGCCGAGTGATGCGATTCAAAGACAAAAAAATTGCGTTACTCGAGTGGAGAGAGGAAACCCCATTTGCCCAAGCAAGCTCGTTACTCCAACGATTAAGGGAAGCTGCTGGACACTCGGCTCGAATAATCAGTGTAGATGCCATGATCATCGACGGTATCAAGGGCGAAGTTGCGGACCGCCTAGGATGCATAAAGGCCGCAGAAGCGCATGAGGTGATAGTGTACGAGGACCGAGGGGAAACTTTAGGATATCTTAAACCCCCAAAAGAGAAGCACACCGTACAACAGGGCAACCTTTCGTCACCTCAAACAACGCTCAGCGGCTCAGAGCGAATGCAACAAAAAATCGTCGAAGAAAGGGAAACACTGCAGTGCAGAAGTACTCCAGAGCGGCATGGACAGGACACAAGTCGACTTGCCGGGATCAAGACCGGAATCAAGACCTTCCTACAAAACATCTTCACAGATCGTCATAGCGGGGCAACCCGCTCTGGCATCTCTGAACCTGCCCACAGACAGGGGGAGGCTCTCGCTAGCTTCCTAAGGAAATCTCCGAAGGAGGCGGGCAAATCTCCTCCGAAAAAGATCCCAACAAGAGCTGATAAAGGACAGGTCTGCCTCCCAGAATACATCCCGGTGTCGAGCCCCTCGGACCACATACACAACGCCTTCCTCGAGTTCCTGGCGATCGTAAGAGCTACCAAACAGGCAAACACCCTCACCTGTAAAAAGCTCTTACAATGCTTCAACCTTCAGTCAGAGGGACTGCTGAAGATCCTGCTCGAGGAGGCGGACGCCGCTGTGTACGACAATAGTACATCCCGAGTCATCGTGGGGAGTATGAAAGATTCATCATACATGGCGGCCTACAGCGCGACGGGAGGCTTCGTGACACGGAACGAGGATGAGTCGAAAAGGAGGGGAAAGCCGGTTTTCGAGACACCCGACGAGGACCCAATAGTGGTGGTAGCTCGTTGCACAGAAATAATGCTGGACGACAGGTTTCTCGAGATGGCGCAAACCATTTCGGGAACCTCAAATGTAATTAATTTCAAGTGGGTGAACGGCGTTCCGGGCTGCGGGAAGACGACGTGGGTGGTGAGGCACTTCGATGGGGAGAACGACGTGGTGGTAACTACGACAACTGAAGCGGCAAAAGACCTGAGAGAGAAGCTCTCGCACCGCTTAGGCGATAAGGCAAAGACTAAGGTGCGAACTATGGCCTCCGTTCTAGCTAATGGCTTTAAGAAGGGAGACAGGTGCCATCGTTTGACGGTGGATGAGGCCCTTATGAACCATTTTGGGGCCATAGTCATGGCCGCTAAGTTGTCGGGTGCAAACGAAGTTGTCCTCATCGGGGATGTCAATCAGCTACCATATTTGGACAGGGAAAACCTATTTCCACTCAGGTACACCCGTCCAGATATGGTGGTTGCGATCACCCAGGAATTGCTCTGTACTCACCGGAACCCCATGGACGTCGCGTTCGCACTGAGTGACATCTACGGTGGGATCTACTCGTCAAAAACATCTACGAGTAACATTCACTCACTGAGGGTATGTGGCTTCTCCGGCGCGGATATCCCGAAAAAATCCCAGAACACGCTATTCCTGGTGCACACACAGGAGGAGAAATCCTCACTGAGTGGCCAGGGGTACGGATCTGGCGAGGGTTCCCGCATCCTGACCATCCACGAATCTCAGGGTCTCACATACGAGCGCGTCATCATCATCAACACCCGAACAGAAAAGACCCAAATTCGTTACAGCGTTCCCCACGCGGTAGTGGCCGTGTCGAGACACACAACCAGCTGTGTCTATTACACCGACGACGCAAGTGATGCCATAGGCCGTTTCGCCAAGAAAGCAATGGATGCACCAACACAAACAGTTGTCGACTACAACCTTAAGACAGCAATAATGCATCGCAACATGGCGATCGTGGAGGCGCTGATGACACTTTGCAATTCCCTCCCTCCCACTTTTCACATCCCTCATAGCAGTACTCAGTAAGAAAATAACTTCCAGAGACTATAAGCTTGACAAAAAAAAAAAAAAAAAAAAAAAAAAAAAAAAAAAAAAAAAAAAAATTATATATATACGTTAACATAATTGAGAAGTCAACATGCATGCATACATCAACACAATAATAATAATAAAAAAAAAAAAAAAAAAAAAAAAAAAAAATATAAATGTCATGTCTTTAGTTTATTGTTCATTTAAGTCATAACTCACATAGTCATAAAGCCTAGATTAAGTTCGTCTCATAACTATAGTTATACAGCTGTAGCTTAAAGTAAACTTTAGTTATTAAGTAGTATATTCAAGGTGATGGACAAACAGTAACAAGATTCAACATATAACTAAGCATAAGTTGTGACGGCTCCACCTGTGGTGGGGCGGAGTAGCATTAAGCATTGCCTGTAAAGTAACACATAAGCGAATAAAATAAAAATTTAGAGTCATAAGGGCGCGGACCAAGAGTCTGCGGACGAATTGTAAGGAAGGAGTGTGGTTTTAGCCGGTAAGAGTCCGGCACTGCCCAGACTGGTTCGTATGTGAAGCAGCCTGGACGTCCATGAGGATTTCCCACTCCTGCCGAAAAAAAAAAAAAAAAAAAAAAAAAAAAAAAAAAAAAACCTAACCTAACCTAACCTAACCTAACCTTATGTGCCCCTTATGTCAGCCCCTTCAACATCCTCCGCTCCCGCCAAAATAACCGCAAAGGTCACAAAGTCGACACGAACACTTCGCGAGAAAGTTATCTCCAAGTCGGCAAAATCGATACTGTCAGAAACACTGGCGCATCCATTGCCGACAGAAGAGGCACCAAAGGCGAAGGCAACGTCTGTGCCGGACGTGACGGAGCTGACACGCGTGACAAAACCGCACACACCAGCAACAGCGTACAGCTCTGCGTGCTCTGAAGGCTCGGAGCAGCTGGGAGTTGTTAACAGAAGCCGCGTGTCAGAAACGGTTATGCGGTGGGAAGGTTGTAACATATCCCCCCCCAAAAACATAGTCTCAGACGAGGAAGGCTCCAGTGCTTCTAGCCAAACCGACGATTCGCGCAGTCGCCGGGACAGCATTCTATATAGGACACCAAAGAAAGGAACAGGCGTCCATATGGATATGGCGACGGAGGAGGCCAATACCATGCTCCAACAGGGCAAGCAGGCGCTGGAGGCCGCCGGAAATATGAAGCGAGAGTGCAAACAGGTTGCTCACAATTGTCTGCAGGGTCTATACGAGACCGTTTTGTCCCTGTCAGACTCCAGGGCGCGGCACAAATATAACCTAGAGAAGGAGAGGTCACGCCATGCTCAAGAGCTCGTAAGGGTAGAAAGAGCTCACACGCGGGAGATGGAGACCACAAAGAAGACTCTGGCGTTGGAGTTGGGCCGCGCTCGGGACGACATAGGGGAGACCCTGAAGACAACCAAGCTCATAAGGGAATGGCTTGGGGCTGAGACCCTACAGGCGCTAAAGGAGAACGCCGAAACACGAAAAGGGGTCCAGGCCCTAGAGGCGGTGGTGCGAAAAGAGCACGAGAAAACTAGAAAAGAGGCCGGAAGAGCCACGGGATCGCCGGGAAGGGATAATAACCCAAACCCGATCCTGATGCGACTCGAACTTGGCATAGCAAGCGTAACGAACCAATTAGATACGCTAAGGAAGCAAATGGAGAGAATAAGAGCAGACCTCCCGGTGCTCCCCGCCACCACCTCAGCACAAGACCACCAGTGCCACATTCCCGATGAGCTGCTCGCAGCGGCTTCCGGCACGGCTAGGATAGAAGCCGAACTGAAAAAGCTTGCAGACGTCATAGGCAAGCATACAAATAAACCACTTCCACCCCCCCCTCAGGATATCAAAAAACATCTACAGCCAGTGAAGGAGAAGCTGGAGATAGTGTCCTCGGACATCAGAGTCCTGAGAGACAGACCTCAAGCGCCAACACCGCCAGCGACAAACCTCGACACCGTACTCGCCGTGGTAGAGGTCAGGAAAACGCTGGCGGACATAGTCAAAGGCATGGATGACCTGAGGGACAGACCCAAAGCGGCGCGCCCCGTGAACATACCCGTGACCAACCCACCACAGCCGAAGCCTACCCAGTCCAGCCACACTCTGATAGTCTCATCGACGGATCCTAAACAGACAGGAGACAATGTCATGGAGAGGATCAGAGTGGTGCTGGACCTAAAAACAACGGGGGCTCAACTGAACAAGGTGAGAAAGGCCCGCAACCAAAAGGTTGTCCTGAACTGCGCCACAAAAAAGGATCTGGACCTGGTAAAGAAGCGGTTCAGCGAAAAGGACGACCTGAAAGTACAGGAGCCCAAACCAGCAAATCCCCTGATCTGTATCAGAGGAGTCCAGGCTCATTACACCGACGAGGAGATGGTGGAGCTGTTAAAAGCTCAAAACCAGAGTCTCCTCCACGGTGTCGATATGGCGAGCCAGACCCTGAAAATGCGGTTCAGGAAGAAAGCAAGGAATGCGCTGGTTTGCCACCCGGTATTCGAGCTCTCCCCAGAACTTTGGAAGCGACTTACGCAGGGAGAGGCCAAGGTATTTATTGGCCTACAAAGGGTCCCCGTGGAGGATCAGTCACCTCTAGTACAGTGTAGCAGATGCCTTGCGTACGGACACACAAGAACAGTGTGTAAGGAAACGTCGCAAGTATGTAGCTTCTGCTCGGGCGAACACACTGGGAGAGACTGTCCCATAAAACGAGACGGAAAGACACCTACATGCGTGAACTGCGTCAAAGCCAAAAAGGAGGGCATGGACACGGCGCACGCCGCTTACAGCGATGAATGCCAAGAGCGCCAGAAATGGGATGGCATAGCTAGGGCACGGGTCTCGTATTGCTGAAGCGGAGGGCACCCAACAGGACAGCACCACGGTTGCAACTCGCAGTGGCCCGACCAAAGGATTGCACTTCATCCAAGCGAACCTGCAGCGGTCCAAACTTGTTACAGCGGAGTTCCACCTAGCGGCTCAGGAAAAGGGAATAAAAGTTGCTCTCGTTCAAGAACCTTATGTAGGAAGAACGGGGATCATGAAACAACACCCTGGCACTCAAGTCATCCAGTGCACCCTGAACCGCCAGAAGCCAGTGAAGGCAGCTATAGTGGTTTTTGGTGACGAGCTGGAAGTCATTCATGACCCTCAGCTCGTCACTGAGAATATCGCCACAGCCACGGTTAAGGTGGGACAACTAAAGTTTGGAGCTGTGTCGGTCTACTTCGAGGGAGACCAAGCACTCACACCCTATCTCAACACACTCAACACAACACTATCAAAAATACACACACACACACCCAACACAATCATCGGAGGTGATATAAATGCTTGGAGTCAGTGGTGGGGAAGCAATTCCGAAGACCACCGCGGAGCGGAGTACAACTCGTTCCTAAACGAACAGGATCTCCAGATACTAAACAGAGGACAGGTTCCAACCTTCGAGACGTATAGGGGAGACAGGCTGTACGCTAGCATCGTTGATGTCACAGTGTGCAGTCTGTCACTCCTAGACAGGATCGAGGAATGGAGAGTTGATAGAGGTCTCACCTCATCTGACCACAATGCGATAACCTTCACGATGCGTCTTGAGAAACCCCTGGAACCAATGAAGCCAATCTCGACACGCATGTACAACACCAAGAAGGCAAAGTGGTCAGAATTTAGGGAACACATAAAGCTCTGTCTTGAGGGGAAAACCATCACACCCGAAAGAATCATTGGAGCCTTAAATCATGAAGACCTGGAGAACTTAACCAGTGAGTATACCTCTGCCATACACCAAGCATGCGAAAAATCAATCCCGAAAATAGGTAACAGAAAAATAGATCTCAAGCCACCTTGGTGGTCCCCCTCTCTGGAACAACTCAAAGGAGAAGTTCTCAGAAAGAAGAGAAGAATCCGCAATGCGGCACCATCAAGGAGGAACTACACAATACAGGAATACCTCACAGCTAAAGAAAATTACTCCACACAAGCCACTGAGGCCGCCACGGCAGGCTGGAAAGAGTTCTGCACCACACAAGAAAGAGAAAGCATGTGGGACGGTATTTACAGGGTCATAAGGAAAACCGCAAGAAGGGAAAACGATGCGCTCCTGAGAGGCCCATCAGGAGAAACCCTGAGCCCAGAGCAATCGGCGGAACTTCTCGCGAACACCTTTTACCCAGCAGACTCAACGGCAACAGAAACGACCTACCACACACAGCTTAGAAGCCGTACACGAGAGGAATCCGACGATCTTCAAGGATTGTCGGCCGATGACCCACCTTTTACACCTGCGGAGCTTGAATTGGTTCTACAAAATCAAAACCCAAAGAAAGCCCCAGGACCGGATGGGCTGACGGCCGATATATGCGTGACCGCTATCAACTGCAACAGGGAAGTGTTTCTCGCCTTGGCTAACAGATGCCTGGCGCTGTCTTACTTCCCTGGGCAGTGGAAAGTGGCCCATGTGTGCATCCTTAGGAAACCCGGTAAAGACGACTATACTCATCCAAAGTCCTACAGACCCATTGGACTACTGTCAGTCTTGGGCAAGATCGTCGAAAAACTCATCGTGAACAGGATTCAGTGGCACCTACTCCCCACACTCAACACACATCAGTACGGTTTCATGCCACAACGAGGCACCGAGGACGCCCTCTACGCCCTAGTGACGCACGTACGAGCAGAGATGAAAGCAAAGAAGATCGTGCTTTTAGTATCACTGGACATAGAGGGGGCCTTCGATAAAGCATGGTGGCCGTCCATAAAACACCAGCTAATTAGCAAAAAGTGCCCAAGAAACCTATACACCACATTAACCTCATACCTGAAGGATCGAAAGGTACTGGTGAACTACGCCAGAGCAAAAAGCGAGAAGGAAACCACCAAGGGTTGTGTACAAGGCTCCATTGCTGGACCAACACTTTGGAATCTAATCCTAGACTCGCTTCTGACTGAAATCAACAGCTCTGGCGTATTTTGCCAAGCCTACGCGGACGATGTGGTCCTGGTCTTCTCCAACCATCAGGTTAACGCTCTGGAGCGCATAGCAGAAAGGACGTTAGACAGTGTGTCTGAATGGGGTGCTCAGAACAAGCTACGCTTCGCCGCGCACAAAACAAATGCGATGGTGCTAACAAGGAAGCTTAAGTATGACACTCCAGTCGTCCACATGTCAGGCGTCCGGCTAAATCTCGTTCAAGAGATCAAGCTTCTAGGGCTGATCATAGACAACAAGCTCACTTTCAACGCACATGTTTCCGCCACCTGCAAAAAAGCTGCGGACATATATAAACAGCTGGCATGTGCCGCGAGGGTGACTTGGGGTCTCAACCGCGAGATAATCAGGACCATATATGTGTCAGTAATAGAGCCGATAGTGCTGTATGCCGCAAGCGCATGGGCGCCTGCAGCTGAGAAACTGATGGTCAGGAATCAGTTAGACTCACTGCAGAGAGTTTTCGCGCAAAAGATCTGTAAAGCGCATCGCACGGTGTCTCTAGTATCGGCTCTGATTCTGTCGGGGCAGCTGCCTCTTGACCTTCGGGTAATCGAGGCCTCGAAACTATTTCTGGTCAAAAAAGGTTACTCTCACGAGTTCTTACCCCCGGGAAGAGAGGTAGAGCGAAAAGTGGGGTACCTACAACAGCCTCACCCCTCAAAGCTCATAACTACGGAATACCAGCAACTGGAGGATTTCGACCCCGAAACCGTAGAAACCCACCAAATAACCGGTCCCCAGATCTACACTGATGGTAGCAAGATAGAGGGGAAAGTCGGAGCTGCCATAACCTGGTGGAGTGAAGGCAGAGAGTCGAAATACAGAACCTTCCGGCTGGAACCACACAACACGGTCTTCCAATCGGAACTATACGCACTGTTCAGAGCCACTAAGCTGGTGAAAGAAAGCAGAGTGGACACAACCAGTATTCTCAGTGACTCAAGATCGTCGCTGGATCTGCTGAGGTGTCCGATGGCTACACATCAACTGGCTCACGATCTCAAAGAACTGGTGCGAGAAATCCGCGGGGAGGGCAGGGATGTGAGGTTTTTCTGGTTGAGAGCACATGTGGGGACACCAGGAAACGAGAGAGCAGACGAACTGGCAAAGAAAGCGGCCCTAACCAAAAAGACGGCACCAGACTATGATAAAGTTCCAATTTCCTTTGTGAAAAAGTGCATACGCGAGGAAACAGTCAAGAAATGGCAAGAGAGATACGAGTCCTCCAGTACAGGATCAGTGACCAAGGTGTTCTTTCCAAGCGTCATAGCCGCTAAAAGAATCACCAGGGACATAGATCTAACACCAGCTCTAGTCCAACTCTTCACGGGACATGGAGGATTCTCGGCATACTTGCACCGCTTCCATCTTAAAGACAGCCCCGCATGCGTGTGCGACCCATCCACGGAGGAATCAGTCTGGCACCTACTACTCGAATGTCCAAGATTTAGCCACGATAGGACGAAACTGGAGAATGAGTTGAACGTTAACCTAGACCTATCGGCTCTCAGCTCCATCGTAGAGGGAAAGGCTACAAGACCATCTTTCCTGGACTTCGCACAAAAGGTCGTCTCAGTCGCCGCGAGGGCCAATGGCTCCACTGCCATTCACACAACACACCTACAAACCAACACAGCAACCACCAATATCGCACCGACCAACATACACACAACTACAACACAAACACCAACCTCATCATCGACACAAACAAACAACGTTAATACACTACCAACAAGAACAACAACACTAACACCAACCCTACAATCGACGCAACCAAATAACGTAACAACAACAAACATCACGCCGACAAACACACATACAACCACAGCAATAACAACAATACTGTCCACAACACCTACACAATCTCAAAACAGAACAACAATAAACATCACGCCGACTGACATGCAGAGAACTACAATACTGACACCAACACCAACCTCAGCACAGACACAATCACTCAAACAAATGACAACAATCATGAAACAAACCCCACCACAACTACAAACCACATTTGACCCAACTCTGATACAAAACCAGCCAAACATGACGACCAGCATTATCGCCTCAGACACAACAACGACTTCACAAAACGAATCATCGACTGACGGAATAACCACTACGACGAGGGCCTCCGATGCCAACCCCATACCGTGCCTGCTGGCGTGGGGGGCAGCTGGCGAGCCTGGCATACGACTCAGAGGTTCATGAACCGCCCGCAAGAGACCTTTGGAGTCAGCTTCTGCAGACTAAGACCGAGCAAAACCAAAGTCACCATACCACCTGGCCTAGCAGCCCTGATCAATGGAAGCACAGCGAAAACGAGCATCAAAAGCAGAAAATACACCGATCTGCCTGCGATGGATCTCTTCAGTATCCAGTGCCGAGTGATGCGATTCAAAGACAAAAAAATTGCGTTACTCGAGTGGAGAGAGGAAACCCCATTTGCCCAAGCAAGCTCGTTACTCCAACGATTAAGGGAAGCTGCTGGACACTCGGCTCGAATAATCAGTGTAGATGCCATGATCATCGACGGTATCAAGGGCGAAGTTGCGGACCGCCTAGGATGCATAAAGGCCGCAGAAGCGCATGAGGTGATAGTGTACGAGGACCGAGGGGAAACTTTAGGATATCTTAAACCCCCAAAAGAGAAGCACACCGTACAACAGGGCAACCTTTCGTCACCTCAAACAACGCTCAGCGGCTCAGAGCGAATGCAACAAAAAATCGTCGAAGAAAGGGAAACACTGCAGTGCAGAAGTACTCCAGAGCGGCATGGACAGGACACAAGTCGACTTGCCGGGATCAAGACCGGAATCAAGACCTTCCTACAAAACATCTTCACAGATCGTCATAGCGGGGCAACCCGCTCTGGCATCTCTGAACCTGCCCACAGACAGGGGGAGGCTCTCGCTAGCTTCCTAAGGAAATCTCCGAAGGAGGCGGGCAAATCTCCTCCGAAAAAGATCCCAACAAGAGCTGATAAAGGACAGGTCTGCCTCCCAGAATACATCCCGGTGTCGAGCCCCTCGGACCACATACACAACGCCTTCCTCGAGTTCCTGGCGATCGTAAGAGCTACCAAACAGGCAAACACCCTCACCTGTAAAAAGCTCTTACAATGCTTCAACCTTCAGTCAGAGGGACTGCTGAAGATCCTGCTCGAGGAGGCGGACGCCGCTGTGTACGACAATAGTACATCCCGAGTCATCGTGGGGAGTATGAAAGATTCATACATGGCGGCCTACAGCGCGACGGGAGGCTTCGTGACACGGAACGAGGATGAGTCGAAAAGGAGGGGAAAGCCGGTTTTCGAGACACCCGACGAGGACCCAATAGTGGTGGTAGCTCGTTGCACAGAAATAATGCTGGACGACAGGTTTCTCGAGATGGCGCAAACCATTTCGGGAACCTCAAATGTAATTAATTTCAAGTGGGTGAACGGCGTTCCGGGCTGCGGGAAGACGACGTGGGTGGTGAGGCACTTCGATGGGGAGAACGACGTGGTGGTAACTACGACAACTGAAGCGGCAAAAGACCTGAGAGAGAAGCTCTCGCACCGCTTAGGCGATAAGGCAAAGACTAAGGTGCGAACTATGGCCTCCGTTCTAGCTAATGGCTTTAAGAAGGGAGACAGGTGCCATCGTTTGACGGTGGATGAGGCCCTTATGAACCATTTTGGGGCCATAGTCATGGCCGCTAAGTTGTCGGGTGCAAACGAAGTTGTCCTCATCGGGGATGTCAATCAGCTACCATATTTGGACAGGGAAAACCTATTTCCACTCAGGTACACCCGTCCAGATATGGTGGTTGCGATCACCCAGGAATTGCTCTGTACTCACCGGAACCCCATGGACGTCGCGTTCGCACTGAGTGACATCTACGGTGGGATCTACTCGTCAAAAACATCTACGAGTAACATTCACTCACTGAGGGTATGTGGCTTCTCCGGCGCGGATATCCCGAAAAAATCCCAGAACACGCTATTCCTGGTGCACACACAGGAGGAGAAATCCTCACTGAGTGGCCAGGGGTACGGATCTGGCGAGGGTTCCCGCATCCTGACCATCCACGAATCTCAGGGTCTCACATACGAGCGCGTCATCATCATCAACACCCGAACAGAAAAGACCCAAATTCGTTACAGCGTTCCCCACGCGGTAGTGGCCGTGTCGAGACACACAACCAGCTGTGTCTATTACACCGACGACGCAAGTGATGCCATAGGCCGTTTCGCCAAGAAAGCAATGGATGCACCAACACAAACAGTTGTCGACTACAACCTTAAGACAGCAATAATGCATCGCAACATGGCGATCGTGGAGGCGCTGATGACACTTTGCAATTCCCTCCCTCCCACTTTTCACATCCCTCATAGCATTAGTCAGTAAGAAAATAACTTCCCGAGACTATAAGCTTGACAAAAAAAAAAAAAAAAAAAAAAAAAAAAAAAAAAAAAAAAAATAATAATATATATATACGTTAACATAATTGAGAAGTCAACATGCATGCATACATCAACACAATAATAATAATAATAAAAAAAAAAAAAAAAATGTCTTGTCTTTAGTTTATTGTTCATTTAAGTCATAAGTCACATAGTCATAAAGCCTAGATTAAGTTCGTCTCATAACTATAGTTATACAGCTGTAGCTTAAAGTAAACTTTAGTTATTAAGTAGTATATTCAAGGTGATGGACAAACAGTAACAAGATTCAACATATAACTAAGCATAAGTTGTGACGGCTCCACCTGTGGTGGGGCGGAGTAGCATTAAGCATTGCCTGTAAAGTAACACATAAGCGAATAAAATAAAAATTTAGAGTCATAAGGGCGCGGACCAAGAGTCTGCGGACGAATTGTAAGGAAGGAGTGTGGTTTTAGCCGGTAAGAGTCCGGCACTGCCCAGACTGGTTCGTATGTGAAGCAGCCTGGACGTCCATGAGGATTTCCCACTCCTGCCGAAAAAAAAAAAAAAAAAAAAAAAAAAAAAAAAAAAAAAAAAAAAACCTAACCAGTGTTGGTGTTTTGCGGCGATACAGCACACGAAATCGAGGGACAAGCCAATGCCGCTCTCGAACATGTTCGAGCGTGGGGTGTCAGAAATCGACTGAAATTCGCACCTCACAAAACCTGTGCGATGGTGCTAACGCGGAAGCTGAAGTATGACACACCGCTCTTGAGCATGGGGGGGATCGACATTGGAATGTCCCAAGATGTTAAAATATTAGGCCTAGTAATTGACGCCAAACTCACCTTCAACAAACACATAGCTATTGCCTGTAAGAAGGCGATAGCTATGTACAAGCAGCTGGCCAGGGCAGCCCGGGTCAGTTGGGGTCTGCACCCGGAGGTGATAAGGGCTATATACACTGCAGCAGTGGAGCTGACTGTGCTGTACGCCGCAAGTGCATGGTCACCAGCTGCCAACAAGTTGGGGGTCAGGAAGCAGCTTAACGTCGTCCAGAGAGGGTTTGCCCAGAAGCTGTGCAGAGCCTACCGCACAGTCTCCCTAAACTCGGCACTGGTTCTGGCTGGGATACTCCCACTCGACCTCCGTATTCGGGAAGTGGCTGCACTGTACGGAGCCAAGAGGGGGGTGCCTCAGCCCGTATTAGGAGACAGGAAGGTTGAGCGGATGGCCCCAGCGATAGAGGCCCCGCACCCCGCGGAGCAAGTGAGTCTGGAGTATGAAAGCCTGGTAGACGCGGAAGCCTACAACAACCACAGCAATTTTGCTGTGCGGATTTTCACCGACGGCAGCAAGATTGAGGGCAAAGTCGGAGCGGCGCTATCCTTGTGGAATAGCACCACCGAAACGAAGGCCCTCAAGCTTGCTTTGCCGTCCTACTGTACCGTCTATCAGGCCGAACTCCTGGCACTACAAAGAGCAGCAGAGGAAGCGCTAAAGCGTAGTGAAGCCACGTTCGGCATCTTCAGCGACTCTATGGCGGCTCTTCAGTCGGTGACCAACGTCAGTTCCCCCCACCCCTTGGCCGTGAAAACAAGAGACACCATACGACGCTGTAAGCTCCAGAACAAGAGTGTCTCCTTGTTCTGGATCAAGGCCCACGCAGGTCTGGAGGGAAATGAGAGAGCCGACCAGCTCGCGAAGGAAGCCGCCCTGGGGTCGAAGAAGAGGCCGGACTACGACTTGTGTCCCGTATCATTCGTCAAGCGAAGAATCCGGTCGGAAACGCTTGACGAATGGAACGGGAGATATAGGTCGGGTGACACAGCTTCGTGTACTAAGCTTTTCTTCCCTGATGCGGTAATGGCGTATGGCGTGGTGCGCAGGATGGCTCCAACAAGTTTAACCACACAAATTCTGACGGGGCACGGGGGATTCTCTGCATACCTGAAACGCTTCAAGTGTAAAGAGAATCCATCGTGCGCCTGTGAGCCTGGTGTGGAAGAGACAGTCCTGCACATATTGCTGGAGTGCCCCATCACTGCCAAGATGCGGTTCGAAGCAGAGCAGAAACTTCCTGTCGCATTGGTTGTCCAGAACCTACCAAACCTAATGCAGGGAAAGAGAAGAAGAGAGTTTTTAAAATATTGTTGCATGATAGCAACCATTGTCAATAGAAGGAATAAAATAGCTTAAGAAATTGTATGATACTAAATGTATAATAATTATATAGCTTATGTATCATACTAAATAGTTTGGCATAAATAGTAGTAAAAAGTAAATTAGTGTAAAGTATTGCAAATAGTCGAGCTTCGGATATAAATTTTATTACGTCTTTTTTTTTTTCGTTTGTTGTTGGTGGTAATACCACAGGAAACCCGAATTAGCCGTTCTAACTTAACTTTAAAAGAAAGCTGGAAAAAATTGATAGGCAATTAATTTAAAAACATTTGAAAACCAAGGGCTCTGATAATGTCAGAGGGACACTAAGAAAGGCAGGAGTGGTTTTTAGCCGGTAAAAGTCCGGCACTGCCCAGACTGGCTCAATAGTGAGACAGTCTGGGCGTCCATGAGGATTTCCCACTCCTGCCAAACCAAAAAAAAAAAAAAAAAAACCTAACCTAACCTAACCTAACCTAACCTAACCTAACCACCGGTCATCTTATACGCCGCTAGCGCATGGGCACCAGCTGCCAGGAAAATTGGAACGCAGAAAGCGCTGAATGCAGTACAGAGGGGTTTCGCACAGAAACTGTGCAAGTCTTACCGAACGGTATCTCTAAACTCGGCACTGTTACTAGCCGGGATACTGCCTCTGGACCTTCGAATACAGGAGGCAGCCGCCCTGTATGAAGCAAGGAGAGGGTCGTCCGGGTCGTACTGGGAGATAGGGCGACTGAACGTGTGGTGGGATTTGCGGAGATTCCACATCTGGCTCTGCACGTAGAGTTGATCTTCGGCAGTTTGACAACATCAACGGGCAGGCGGTGAAAATCTACACTGACGGCAGCAAGCTTGAGGGTAAAGTCGGAGCCGCGCTATCCATATGGAATGGTGAGACAGAGACAAAGGCCATCAAGCTTAGCTTAGCCGCGTACTGTACCGTTTATCAAGCGGAGATCCTCGCTATATGCAGAGCCACGAAAGAGGCTTTGAAGCGCACAGAGAGGGAATATGGCATATATAGCGACTCAAAGTCGGCTCTGGAGACCATCACTAACTACAAAGCCCTGCATCCATTGGCGGTAGAGACGCGTGAAAACCTGAAGAAGGCTTTCAACCAAGGGAAAGCTGTGAATTTCTACTGGGTGAAAGCGCATGCGGGACTCATAGGGAATGAACGCGCTGATCAGCTCGCAAAAGAGGCTGCACTCTCGAGCCGGAGGAAACCCGACTACGACCAGGTTCCGGTTTCATTCGTAAAGCGGATTATCCGAAAGGACTCCCTTGACGAGTGGAACGGGAGGTACAAGTCGGGCGACACAGCCTCCGTAACGAGAGTGTTCTTTCCGGATGCCGTAGACGCCTACAGAGTAATTAGAATCATGAGACCAGCGGGCTTGCTGACGCAGGTACTCACGGGGCATGGGGGGCTCTCCCAATACTTGCATCGGTTCAAGTGTAAGGAGAGCCCTGCATGTGTCTGTGACACCGATACCATAGAAACGATTTTCCATATATTACTGGAATGCCCGATACATAGTAGGGACAGGTACGATTTTCAGCAGAGAAACGACGTCCAAATAAAAAGGGAAAACCTAGAGACTCTACTTAGCGACAAACGTACCCGTCAAACTTTTGTAGATTTTTGCATAAAAATAATAAGCACGGTATTTAGTAGAAATAAGGTGAAATAAGTATTTACTACAGTATTATATTGTAAATATATATTAATGTAGTAAAGATAAGACAAAAACAGCAGAAAATAATTTATAAAGTTTAAGGAACAGTATGTATGTATAGAGTTTTCGAAATAAGCACTGTCATGTAAGTAATAGTAGTAAAAGGTAGAAAATAAGTAAACATAATTAGATTAAGAATCAACATAGAATATGAGCATTAGGCACAACTGATGTTGTACAGAAAATGGAAATCGCATTGTATGTAGAGATAGGCACAAGGACTGTACAAATTGTTAAAAGATACACCTTGTAAAGAAAATGTTAAAAGAAAAAAAGCACATAGGCACAAGCGGTTCTAAAATACTTATAAAAAGAACTGGTTTTAAAGAAAATGTAGAAATGTAGAGACAATAGACAATAGAGTCGAAAATTATTAGTGTAGGACCCAAATGGGTGGATTGAAATGTATAGAGCGTATTTTTAAAATAAGAGAATTAAGGTCTGTGAAATCTGATAAAGTCACAGGGAAAAGATAATAAAAAAAAATAAAAAACCTAACCTAACCTAACCTAACCTAACCTAACCTAACCAGAGCCCAAACGGAGAGCTGGAAGAAGTTTTGTCTGAAACAGGACAGAGAGGGGGTTTGGGAAGGGATTTATTGGGTCATGGGCAGAACAGCTAAAAGGGAAGAAGATCTGCCGCTGCAAGTTGAAGGAAAGACACTGGACACGAAAGGATCGGTGAGGCTGTTGGCCGAGACGTTTTATCTCAAGGACCGAGAGGAAGACGACAACATGGATCATTGCCAAATCCGACATCTGGCAGAGACGGTAAACGGATGGAGTAATGATGAACAACATGACCCACCGTTTACCCAAAGCTTAGCAGATCTATGTTGTCGTTCAACCCAAGAAAGGCACCGGGAGCCGACGGCTTCACAGCTGACATTTGCTCTCAGGTCATAAAGTGTGACCCTGACTTCTTCCTGGCGTTGCTCAACAAATGCCTGGCGCTCCACCACTTCCCTAAGATCTGGAAGGAGGCTACGGTGGTTGTGCTCAGAAAGCCGGGCAAAGACTCGTACACCGTACCAAAGTCGTACAGGCCGATTGGGCTTTTGCCTGTCGGTTCATTCGTCCCTTGGTCGCAAGGACGGCCCCAGCCGCGGTGACTGGGCACTCGACGCGGATGATGCCCAAGCCGCGGTGGCCGGGCCTGATGGCTCCACCATTCACTGCGCCAGCATCGCATCCTCCAGCCGCTGCGACGGCCGCCACCACATCCGCTTTGGTGACCGAATCGTCCAGATTGGCCACCTCCAAGGCTGCGGTCTTAACAGGCCTGGTGACCCTTGCCGCATCCGCGATGACCTCTTGCAACTTTGTTGCGAAGAGGTCCGCATTTGTGCCTCGCTGCTCCCCCGAGAACTCGAAAATTCGAGCCCCAGTTAGGGTTCGGCGGCACGTGATGTTGCCGATCCCCAGCTGGGAGGGATCAGCATTGGTACGAGCCCGACGGACTCGTACGTCTCGCCCCGCTCCGCGGCCTCCGGGGTGATGGTCACCACGACGGCCGCAGTTTTGGGAGGAACCAGCTTCCTCCCCGCCTTTTTGCTGACTGCAGGACTAGTTGCAGCAGACTTGGGGGCCGACTTTTTGCCCTTCCTCCCTTTTCCTCTCCTGACCACTTCCGTCCACGACTGGTTGGATGTGGTGGTGGAGGGAAGAAGGGCGTCTTCCCCCCGCGAGATCTGGGGGGCTGCTGGAATGGCAGATGACCCAGACGCCACGCGCTTGTGGTGGGCATATCAGGAACCGCCTTGGTCCTCTTGCCCTTGCCTTTGCCCTTGGAGGGCTGCGATACCGGTCCTGCTAGAGGCGCAGGTTCCGGCTCCCTCAGCGGTGGACTCTTATCCGCCGCTAGCGGTGGGCGGACCCGCCTTTCCGGCAAGAGCCGGTCCTCGATGCCTGCGAAGGAGGCTCGGATGAAGGCCCTCTCCTCCAAGATCACCCCGCGGATTATTGCCTCAAGACTGGCAGGGGAGGAGGAGGAGTCTCCTCCCACCAGATAGACTGGGGCTGATTGGGCAGGCCTGGCCGTAGCCTCAGCCAGCTTCTGGTGTAGCTGGCTGACCTCCGCTTGCAGGCGATCCACCTTCGCCTGCAGCTGCCACGTCTCGTTCGTGGCCGTCCGCTTCACCAGCTCCGCGATAATGCCGTGCATGCTGGCGGCCCGGCATTTGAGGGCCTTCTGGAAGGTCCCCTTCAAATTGGACGACTTAGAAGCGACCTTCAGAACCTCCTCCCGATCCTCCTGCGCCATGCGCTCCAGTTCCGCCAGGGAGTGGTCGGCATATAGTACATTGGATGCACCATAGCCAGCCCTCGACCTGGCAACTTGCGCCTGCTGCTCCTTGGCGGCGACCCTCTCCTCCAGGTCCATTTCTAATTGCGCCCTTTTCGCTAGATTTAGCTGGCACTCGGCGTCCACCAAGCCCACATTGTGGGAAGAAGGCGCAATAGAAGTCGAAGCCTTTTCAGACTTCGACCTCTTCTTCGCCCTGCTTCCGGTCGACTCCGAGGAGCCCTTGGACCTCTTCTTGCCTGCTTGGCGCTTGAAGCGGTCGCTTTCGACAGCCGACGTGTCCATATTGGAGTCGTCGGAGTCCGACAACTCATATGGACTTCTGAATAAGCTGACCGCAGATGATGCGCAGTCAGCTTCTGACGCCAAAGCGCCGCCGGCGTGGCCCTGAGAAGGGCCGTTGGATTGGCCCTGAGAAGGGCCAATGGATTGGTCCTGAGAAGGGCCGTTGGATTGGCCCTGAGAAGGGCCGTTTGAATCGTCCTGGGAGGAGCGATTCGAAATAATACGCCCCGAAGAGTCTCGCCTTGGCTTGTTCGACATATTCGCGGACGACTGCAATAATGTTCACGAATCACAGCGCACTTTAGCCGCCGGTCTGCCACTCCGTTACGGTGGTCAGACACGGCGTTGCCCGGGGGAAATTACGAGGAAGTATGCGCTGTGGGGGATCCCCCAACCTAAGCTAACCTAACCTTACCTAATCTAACCTAACCCAGTCGCGCGGCACCCCTTGCCGCGAGCAGATCATTTTTAAGTCGCTCCGCGCTCGAAAAATCCTTAAAATAAGTAAAAGTGCGAATTTTAACCCGAAATTAGTACCAAAGTGAGTGTCTCTGTGCGTCCCATTAAAATAGTGCAGTTTCCTGGTGGAAATCCTGTTGATTTTCCCTGGAAATCCCGAAAACCGTATTTTTGGAAGTTAACTCTCAAAAAATCACGTGTTGAAAACAAATTTCTGCGTGCGGCGCCAGTTTCATCGCTGTAACACCCTGTTTTTATACTGCTGTTTTGAGGGGACTACTTTGCTCCACATCCTGGCAAAGTTTTGGATTTTTCCCACCTCTCCCCTCTGAGCTACGGGGGAAAAACCACATCACATCTGAAAGAGGACCTTGTAAGCAACACATTACAGTTTCTTGCATGTTGATAGGTGCCCTGGGAGCGAAGATAAAAAAATTTCAAGACTTTTCAAGACACACCTTTTTTTGACAGCCCTTACTTGAAGGAACGATCTTTTACCCCTATTTTTTAATTTATTTTTAGACTATTTACTTTGTAGACAATATGTGTATAAATTTTCAGATTTTTATCTCACACATTTGTTGAGTTATTCTAAAGCTAAAATACCTACTTGAATATCTAACCTTTTCCTAAAGTTTAAGTATTAATTTTACAGAAGGGGGGCAAGTGCCTTTAGACACATGATTAGCCCCGTATCCCTTATTAAATTCCTTAATGCCATAATTTTAACTTTATGTTCATAAAATTCAGAAAAACTATCTTTTTGCGGCTGTTGGTTTTGGTAGTTGGGTTTTCAAATAGGTATTATTCAAAATATTTGTATATATTATAAAATTATTTTATTATAATTCAATAGTACGGTTCATTATCTTCCTTAGGAATTTTTTTCAACATTTTCTGGCCAGTCGTTACCAACTTCTGATTTTTTAACTGGAATGCGGGCTGTCCTGAAAACCGCACGATAACTGTGTTTTCAGTTTACAGGAAAACCAAGCGTCCTAGACCAATTCTGACCAATTTATCGGGGTCCCCCCCCCTAACAGCCCCCCTCACACAGTGCCCAACTTTGACAACTGAAAACTTCGCAGTGGCGAAGTTGAAGACAGGAGCACGAGAAATAGGAGTCGTGTCAGTTTACCTCGATGGTGGACAGCCTATCGAGCCAGACTTGGACCACTTCAAGAAAATTTTGAAGGAAATCGGAGTCAAGGATGTAATACTGGGGGGGGATGTCAACGCTTGGAACACGTGGTGGGGAAGTCGGGAGGTTGACCCAAGGGGGGAGGCTGTGGCAGGCACGCTGGATGAGCTGGGACTTCAGATTCTGAATTTTGGAACAGCTCCCACCTTCGATGTCATCAGAGGAGGTCAAAGATACAGCAGCTGTGTGGATATAACTACATGTACAGAAGACATGCTTGGACGGGTGGCAAACTGGAGACTGGCAGGAGACGTCACCATTTCGGACCACAGGGCAATCCTGTTTGAAGTGAAACTGGAAAAATCAAAAGGCATGGATATTAAACGAACGACTAGAAAATATAACACAAAAAAGGCAAAATAGGTACAATTTTATGGGAAACTAAACCAAATCTGGGAACACAATAATATAAACAAAACAGAAATAGACAGAATAGAGTCAATAGAAGATTTGGACGAGATAACTAAAATATATACAGACGCAATAGGGGAGGCCTGCCAAGGGACCATACCGACTCTCAACAAAAGACAACAGACAGGATTGCCTTGGTGGACCGAGGAGTTGACACAAATGAAGGAGGACGTAAAGAGGAGAAAGTGGAGAATCTCTTGTGCTGCACCGGGACGCCGAGCATGGGTCGTAGAACAATATCTCACAGCAAAGGAGGAGTATAAGCAGAAGATGGAAGACACTCTAACAGCGAGCTGGAAGGAGTTTTGCGGGAAACAGGATCGTGAAACTATGTGGGACAGTATATATAGTGTGATTAACCGCACAGCCACCAGGCAGGAGGACACACCTTTAATGCAAGGAAGTAGCGTACTTAGCAGTGAGGAGTCGGCCAGGATGCTTGCAATGACGTTTTATCCTGAGGATAAAAGCCAGTACGACGATGAGGACCACAAGCGAGTTAGAGAGTTGGCGAATAGAGTTAATGGAAAGGTGGATGGTGAAACATTCGATCCTCTATTCACGGCGGAAGAACTAAAGTGGGCCACATCTATTTTTTATCCTGAGAAAGCTCCTGGGGCTGACGGACTCACAGCAGACATATGCAGGGCTGCTATAACCCACAACCCACAACTATTCCTGGCAGTGTTGAACAGATGCCTTAGCTTGTCTCGCTTCCCGACCATCTGGAAGGAGGCAGTAGTCGTTGTTCTCAGAAAACCGGGAAAAGATGATTACGCGCACCCCAAATCATACAGGCCTATTGGGTTATTGCCTGTACTGGGTAAGATCATGGAGAAGATGCTGGTACGCCGTATTAGGTGGCATATCTTGCCCGGGGCAAGCAGGAGACAATATGGGTTCATGCTGCAGCGCAGCACCGAGGACTCCCTCTATGACCTGATAAAGCACATTCGAGACAAACTGAAGGAGAAAAAGATCATAGTAGTCGTATCGCTGGACATAGAGGCAGCCTTCGATGCCGCTTGGTGACAGACTATGAAATGCCGACTGGCAGAAACAAGATGCCCGGTAAACCTGCGACGTCTGGTCGACAGCTATTTGAGCGACAGGAAAGTGAGGGTTAGATATGCAGGAGCGGAGTACCTGCAAGAAACAGGCAAATGCTGCGTGCAGGGCTCTATAGGGGGGCCTACTTTCTGGAATTTGCTCCTTGACCCCCTGCTCAAAGAGCTGGAGAAACGAGGCGATTACCGCCAAGGTTTTGCAGATGATGTGGTGCTGATTTTTCTCGGGGGACACAGCTCTTGATGTACAGAGACAGGTTAATGCGACTCTCGCGCATATCCAGAAGTGGGGCGTCAAAAACAAACTTAAGTTTGCGCCGCACAAAACAAAGGCCATGGTCATTACAAATAAGCTGAAGTATGATACACCACTTCTGCACATGGGTGGGGAGGACATTGCCTTGTCACGGGAGATCAAGATACTGGGGCTCACAATAGGTGACAAATTGACGTTTAACGCTCACGCTTCGAACGTTTTGTAGGAAGGCGCTAAATATATATAAACACACACACAAATGCCACACCCTGCAGACCAAATACACCTACAGTTCGATTGCGTGGTGAATGGTGAGGAAATGGAACAACGGGGACTTAGCAACACAAAGATTTTCACGGACGGTAGTAAAATAGAGGGCAAAGTCGGTGCGGCATTGTGCCTTTGCGAAAATGGGGTTTAGAGCAAAGCCCAAAAGTTTAAGTTGGATCCGTTCTGCACCGTTTATCAGGCCGAGCTATTAGCTCTTCATAAGGCCTCCGAGCTGGCCTTGAAACACACATCTCCGGTTGTCGAAGTATACTGCGACTCCAGATCAGCCCTGGAAACGGTGACTCAAGGCGTTTCGCTCCATCCTCTAGCATTTAAAATCCGCAAGAACATCCAGAAACTGAAAATTTGCGGAAAAACCCTTGAATTGTTCTGGATCAAGGCACATGCAGGATTGGAGGGGAACGAAAGGGCTGACGAATTAGCAAAGGAGGCAGTGACAGGTGTTACTGTCCGTCGCTTTAATTTTATAACAAAATTTATATTTATTTTAAAACCATCACACGTTTCAGTTCGGGCCTCTTAGAAACACATTACATCTTAACTTTATGATCTGACAGTTTGACACGTTACCCTAATTAACAAAAGATCCTATTTCTTTAAAACCCTAAAACAATATTGAACCCCTTAAAAACCCATTACTTTTATATTTTATGACAAGCGAGCTGGCACTTTCTACAACTTCTAAGAACCGAAAGGCAGGGGTCGGCAACATGCGGTTCTTTCAATGCAAACTTGCGGCTCTCGATATTCATGTTTGCAACTTATAACGACAAGCTATGAACCAGAATTAATCGAACGTTTAAAAGGCATGCAAGGCCAAAATCTCCCATTCATGAGACTATCTATTATCCAATAACTGAAGTTAAATTATTGGATTAATTATTTTATTATTCTACCAGTTGACTTATTATTTTACTTTAATAAGGTTGTCCTAAAAACATTTGGGTATGTTATAAATTGATACTAAAATATAATCTATAAATTATAACTTTTAGTCTACCGTCTTATAGGGTTGCCGATCCCTGTAGTTCAGAAAGAACACGTTAGTGCAACCACATCTGGTTATCATAAATGTTCCACGATAGCCGACCTATTGAGACAATTGAGAAACAATTAACAGATGAACAAAAAAGGCGTTTAAGTCTTTGTTACAAAAACTCGGGAAAGGGGCTGAGCTAGGGGTGGTGGGTTTTAAGAAGGTAGGAGGCGGGGATGTGAGGATGGGAGAGGACAGACGGTTTTGGGACGCGGTCGTAGCTGGTCGGAAGAAGGAGCTACGTCTGAGGCGAAACTGGTAAATTGTGCAGTATTTTTGTAAGTGAGTGGTAATCTAATTCTCTCTAAGGAATTATTTGGTAAGTGCCAACTTTAATTAACTTTTATCTCTAGTAGTAGTGTGTACGTTGTAGTTGCAGACTTATCTCATATAAGTTAAATTATATTGTTATTTATAGGTAACAGCTAGGTGAAGTCGCTGTCGAGCTATTAATAATCATTCATTCCAGAATGGTGAAATTACCCTTATTTAGTAATAACCGTATTTTATAACAAATACTTTCTCATGTATCACGTTTCAATCTCCTAGTCCGTACCTCGGCAGATAATTGTCATTTGCGGTTGGTTATAGGGAAATGGTGATGGCCTTCCACCATACTTGATACTGAGCACTAACGCTCCTGACTTTTGACTACTATTGACCTTGAGTGCCTTCCAGATGTGGTGCGTCAGCACCACATCTGGAAGGCAGAGCCATAAATACTCACAGCTCATTTAGAACAAGCTAGGCTCTAAGGCCGACTTGTAATTGAAATATAAAACAACCAAACGTTAGTGATGATTTCTGTATCCAAAAAGGTCTCGCCACAGAACACTTTGTGTGAGCCATATTGAACGCGCATTTCAAGGGAGCGGGGTTAGGCATCACTAAGTATCACAAAGTGAATTGATAGTTCGTTCTAAGGAACGCTAGTGACCGTGTCTCATTAAAACCCACACCCGGCTGTTTGTAGGCCTATTACTGAATCGACACTATTTATTGAGACACGCTATTGGGATGCCCAGATTGAAACGCCCCGCTGCCAGTCAAAGGACGATCGCACGGCTGCTGATTACATCGAAGGCATCCTCTAAATGGGGAAGATTAAAGAAATGTGAAGTGACGAGTTACCACTTCGGCGTTCACTAGGTACAATCATAATGTGTTCTGCTAGAGACTGAGCCTACGGTGCGCTTGTGTTAACTTTGTATTATCACATTAAAAGGGGCTAGGCCGCTCTAAGGGTGTCTTTCACAATAATAAGTACGCGATTAGAACTACTCAATACTTGTCTTGCTCAATAACAGTTGGGCTTCGCAGTACTCTGTTATAGGATTGAATACGACATTTATATAGTGCTTAGGGAACGTGTTCCGTTAGAATCGTATTAGTGTCCTCAGAGGTTCTATGCGGTAGGTCTAACCGAACACGTAGAACGAGACGAACGTTGTGAAACGGTTCCCGGTCTCACTGAATTGGGCATATTGTAAACAGATAAATTGAAGTAGCTTTAATTAATGATTATAAGCGCAAGCGTAACGATTCCTTTACCTCTCCACATAATCAAGGTTGTATTGCAGATATTAGTTCCACCTGCGGGAAGGGAGACGTCGGCGTTTCAACATTTATATATTATAAACTTTTGAATGTCCTCTCGTCTTCTTAGCTTCATATTATATTAATATCATTATACTTATGTTTACTAACTGTGAATTCCCAATATTAACTTCCTTGTATTCCCCCCTGTCCCCTAGCCATTTCGGTCGGGACAGTTTAGTTATGGGAATTCATTTCTTATCTCGGTGGGAGAGTGGCCAGTATGGGACGAGCTCTACAGAAAAGCGCGGACGGCGGAGCGCTTTTCTTTCCCCTACGGGGAAACCGACCTAAAACACTAATATTAGCATAAATAGGAAAAACGAAAATTTTATCAGCCTAGGGTAATTTAGGAACAGTCACACAGGCAAGAAATCAAGACCAGATTATGATCTGTGCCCAGTCTCATTTGTCAAGCGGCAAATCCGAATGGACTCGCTCGACGAATGGAATATGAGATACCGGACCGGGGAAACCGCATCAACCACCAAAATCTTCTTTCCAGATGAAACCGCGGCGTATAGCATAGTACGAAAATCTAAAGTCGACTCTCTGTTAACGCAAGTCCTAACAGGGCATGGCGGGTTCTCCGAGTACTTGAACCATTTCAAATGCAAGGAGAGCCCGGCATGTCCCTGCGATCCCGAAAAGAAGGAAGATGTGCCGCACATTATAATAGAGTGTCCCATATTTGGACACGATAGACTAAATTTCGAAATAGAAACAGAAGAAAGAATATATTTTGAAAATATACCAAAAATAATGCAAAACAAAAGAAATAGACAAAATTTTAAAATACTGCAAGGAAATAGCTGCTAAAGTTGTTAAAAGGAACCAAGTATAGAAGATGTACTTTCAAGTATTGTAAGAATATATTGCTAAGTAATCAATGTAAATGTAATAATAAAAACCTGTTAAAAAGTAAAATAAGCTATCTCTGTATAAGAAGTAAAATAAGAAGGAACTAATAAAATAAATGTAACATGAGGATACAAAATATGTAAAAACTCTGTAAACTGTTATACTATTAAATGTAAAAATAGGTCTCTGATTAATACACGTCAGAGGAAACACGCAACGCCCTGTGATGACGGGTGTGATTAAAAAAAAAAAAAAACCTAACCTAACCTGCCCTTACTTGGTGGAACGAAGGCAGGGAGACCAAGTACTCAACCTTTCGCTTGGAGCCCCACAACACTGTCTTCCAGTCGGAAATGTACACACTATATCGAGCAGTCAGAATGGTGAGAAAGTTCAGGATGGCCTCCGTCAACATATTAACGATTCAAGATCTTCGCTCGATTTGTTGAGGAGCCCGTCCGTCAATCACCCATTGGCACTCGGCATAAAGAGACTGGTACGCGAGATCCGAGAGGAGTACAGAGATGTGAGGCTGTTCTGGTTGAGAGCACACGTGGGTACTCCTGGAAATGAGAGAGCGGACGAGTTGGCTAAGAAGGTGGTACTTACTAAAAAGACAGCCCCCGACTACGACAAGGTACCAATATCGTTCGTAAGGAGGCAGATACGTGAGGAAACGGTCAATAAATGGCAGCAGCGCTACTAATCCTCTAGTACAGGCGCGGTCACTAGGGTATTCTTTCCCACCGTCCAGGTGGCAAGGAAATTCCTCAAAGACATGGCCCTGACACCTACCCATGTCCAAGTCTTTACCGGACACGGAGGATTCGGGGCTTATCTCCATCGCTTCCACCTTAAGGACAGTCCCTCATGCGTCTGCGATCCTAACTGCGAAGAGACGGTATGGCACGTGCTCAATGAATGCCCAAGATTCGGCCGCGAAAGAATGGACTTGGAACTCGAAATTTAGATCCTCATAACACAGTCCACGCTCCATTCCATCATGATGGAATGGAGCGTGGACTGTGTTATCTCTCCATGGAGAGAAAGGAATCCAGAACACCCTTCCTGACATTCGCGAGCAATATCGTGCAAACCGTAGCGAGGGCAAATGGCTCGACTCTGTTCAACGCACTCGCACACACTCTACACCCACAGCGATACCCACACAACGTCCAAACACACGGACACTTCATACGCTAACGGCGACAGTTCTAAAGAGAAGACCAAACCCAGGGACAGACTAAAGGCCGTTTCAAACTTCTTCAGTAGGGTACTAGGCATCAGCAATAATAAACCCGATAAACCCCACCAAATCAGCCATGCGGCCGCAGTGCGGGAGTTTACGAAGATCACTCCGAATCCACCAAAGGAGCAGCGACAAACTCCCTGCCAATAGAGGGCAGGTTAGCCCGCCAAGATTCAGGCCGGCAATGGAGCCCGGAGACCATGTTGCGAATGCCTTCCTTGAGTTCCAAGCTATAACAAAAGCAACAAAAGCCGTCAGTCTCATGCAGCTAGAGATTGAAGGTTTGCTTAAGGCGAGACTCAAGGAGGCCGAAGCAGCCATATATAACAACGTCACCTCCCAAGTCATCAAGAAATGACTGACCAGTACATGGCTGCTTATAATGCATCGAATGGCTTTGTGCAGTTGGATGAGGCAGAAACGTCGCGGATGGGCCGCATTACCTTCGTGACACCCGAAAGCGACCCCATAGTTGTAATTGCCCGATGTACCAAAATTATGCTGGTCGACAAGATCCTCGAACAGGCGGAAGCAATCTCGAGGACCATAGGTCAGAGCGGAAGCTGGGCATTGCCGAAAATAATATGAGTGAACGGTGTTCCGGGATGCGGGAAGACCACTTGGGTAATTAAAAACTTCGATATGGAAAATGACGTGATCGTAACCACCACAGCCGAGGCCGCAAAAGATCTGCGGCAAAAGCTAGCGGACCAAATTGGTAAAGACAACAGAACCAAGGTGCGCACTATGGCCTCAATACTATCGAATGGGTTCACAGGGTCTCACAAATGCAAGCGCATTCTTGTAGACGAGGCTCTAATAAACCGCTTTGGGGCTATAGTGATGCTAGTCCCGTTGTCAGGGGCTAGTGAGGTGGTTCTCATTGGAGATATCAACCGACTGCCGTATCTAGACAGAGAAAACCTATTCCCTCTTAATTACGCTCGTCCGAACTCTGTGGCGACCATCAGCCAAGAGTTGTCCTGCACGCACCGGAGCCCGATGGATGTCGCATACGCCGTCGGAGAAGTATATCCCGGCATCTACTCGTCAAGAAAACTAGTCCACTCCCTGCAGCTGGAAAGATTCACGGGCGCCAATATACCCAGCACCCTCCCCAACACACTATTCTTGGTCCACACACAGGATGAGAAAAAGACCCTCATTGACCATCGATATGGAGTGGGTGCTGGGTCGAGCGTGTTGACCATCCACGAAGCCCAGGGTCTCACAAGCGAATCAGTCATAGTCATAAAGACCAAGTCCGTTACCACCAGGATTCACGGCAGCGTCCCCCATGCGGTAGTGGCCGTATCCAGACACACAACCAGCTGTGTATATTACGCCGACAACGCCGACGACACAATTGGACGATTTCTAAGGCGAGCACTGGAAGCGTCAACCATGGACATCATCAACAACAACCTTAAGATGGCCATGAGGCACCGGGACATGGAGGTCGTTGAGAAACTGATACGCCTTCCAAAACAAACACCGACGATGTTTTTGACGCAGCAGGTCCCCGTGGACTGAATGACGACTCTGGATAGACGAGGCTTTAACACCAAGCCGCAGTACCTGGTTTTTGCGGTGAGAAACCAGCAGTTGACAAAATTAAATCGGACATTGTAATGTAAACAAAAAAAAAAAAAAGGGTTTTGTGTATGTATTGTAATATTATGTGACAAAAGTTGTTTATAAAATGAGTGGTGGTGCAGGGCTGGCATCTGAAAAGGAGACACACTCCGGGTTCAGAGTACCAGCCGGGCATTAAGGGTAAAGTAGAAATATAAGTAAAAGCATGAGTATGGGTAAAAAAAAACAAAAAATTATTATAATATATTATAACTATGTGATGGACTCAATACTTATAGTTGATAAGTATATATAAATATATTAAGAATGTTGTACTCTGGAGTCACCACTTGTACGTTGAGCTCAAAGACGCAAAATGAATGTCATCAAACAAAGGCACGGATGCCATGTCTGTGGAATAATTGTAAGGATTGAGTGTGGTTTTAGCCGGTAAGAGTCCAGCACTGCCCAGACTGGTTCGTATGTGAAGCAGCCTGGGCGTCCATGAGGATTTCCCAATAATGCCGAAAAAAAAAAAAACCCTAACCTGAGCGAACCTAACCACTGGTTGCAAGGATAAGGGTGTTTACCCTAACAATCTGTTTAATAACTGTACACAAAAATGTAATGTAAACAAAAGCACGGACCTCCACGTCTGTGGATTTATTTTTAAGGCAGGAGTGTGTTTTTAGTGATACCCACCCCAAAATTTAACCCATTATGATTTGAAATTATAATAGAATAGTATAGAATAGAAAGTTTTTATTTCAGACCGGAGTCCATAGGGTTAGTAACAATTTTACTTAAGTTCTAGTGTTAGTAGGTTACAGACATGAAAATATACAATTAAAATTCAGCATGGAGCCGCATCCACCTCCGCAACATCGGGGAGTCCCACCGATCTGCGAATACGCTGAGAATACTGTTGGTGCTGCCGTGAACACGAGTGAGTCATCAGGGATGCACATCTATTTCAAATAATGGCTGCAAAACCATCACTATTATTATCTGCAAACATCCCTGACGCACTACTACGCCACGGCAGCCGCAGCAGCACTCTCAGTGCATTATTGTATTGAACGAATTTAATAGTGTATTATTTTTTTTATATAATAAAACTGCATACTTTACAAACAATCGTTTATTTCGTCTCTATCAAAAGAAATTCGACTTATTTTCGATCGTGTCGTTTCGTCGTATAAACTATAATATGTATGTATATTATTTACAACATCGTAAAATTACGTTTTGCGGAGACCCAGGACGCCGGGAAAATATAAACGGACATTTATGGTGTCTCTGGGTCTCCGTTACAAATAAATTATAAAAAAGACGTGCACATAACGCGGCAGCGCCTTGCGCGGCGGCGTGAGCATGTGGCGTGAGCACGTCGGCGCGAGCACGTCGGCTTGAGCACGTCGGCGCGACCATGTCGGTGTGAGCACGTTGGCGTGAGCACGTCGGCGATGTGGCGCTTTGGCGTCGGGCGTAGCGCGGCAGTGACTAGCGCGGTGGCGGTGGGCGTGGCTTGGCCGTCGCATACGCAATTTCTGAAAGGCGCACGTCAATGGGAGCACGCTCGTCGTACAGCGTCGGCGCTTGGAGGATGATGCCGGCCGAGCCCACTACCACGGCCAGCGTGAAGATCCATAGGAACAATCGGTCCAGCACCATCGCGACATATTTCCAGTCCTCCTTCACCTATGGAACACCAATCTGGTAAGATTGACGCCAGAATAAGAGAAGGAATTGAGAGCAGGCGCATTAGAAGTGGTGAACTCACCCTAGTGGACTCCTCTTCTTTGCGCGTTTGCTCAGCAATATAGTTGATGCCGTCGATGGCCTTATTCAACTCTGGGCAGCGATGCCAGCGCCGCAGCGCATCGCAAAGCGCAGGCGTGTCGTGCATGCGACACGTGCGGCACGCGTTGCAGGCAGGCCCACCCGGCGCTCCCGGCCCAACGCCTAGCGGCGAGCCCTCGTCCCACGGCGTGCTCTCGCTCACCGCCGTCACCAGTCCTGCACTGCAAGCCGCACACTGATTCATGCTGCGCATGAGGCGAGTGCGAGCGCGTGTTCGCCACGTGGTATACTCACAAGCGGCTCCGGTGCGGGTCCACGCGGTAGTGCGGGCGCCGCATGACCAGCAGACGCGGCAGCACGTGGATGAACACGCGTCGTACCCACGGCGCCATTGTGTGCGTCTGCGGTGATCGGAAGTGCACGTTCAACACCACCACCGTCACGCATATACTGCATCATATAACAAATATTATAATTTCGACGACTTTTTCATCATGTTCCATAATTTTCGATTTAATGCAAATATCTAGGCGTCTTTTCAAATTAAACAGCGTTGTAATTTTCCAGACGTTAAAAAAAGTGATATACCGGTATAAATGGCTACATTGAGGGTCAGTGTCAGACTGTGGAAGAGAAAGTACCTGAACGTGTCGAGGATCATGGTGAAGAGCACGAACTTGCCGAGCAGTGGCACGACGAGTGACGTGGGCGGGATAATCTCTGCCAGCAGCAGGAAGAACACGGTGAGCGACAGCAGGATGGAGATGGACAGTGACACCTTTTCGCCGCTGTCCGAAGGCAGGTAAAACACCAGCACGGTGAGAAACGAGATGCCCATGCAGGGTATGATCAGGTTAACCGTGTAGAATAGAGTCTTGCGCCGCATCGTGATGTTGAACGTTATGTCCAGGTACGGTTCGTCGCAACACGTGTAGAACTTTTCGTTCCTGAAAAACAAGGGTAGCATTGTGTTGTGTACGCTAACGAATGAGAATGTATTTATCGAGAAGAGATAGTCCACGAGCGTATGTTACCTGACGGCGGGCACCTCGAGAATGTCCCACTCCACGGAGGTGTAGAACTCCGACAGGTCCACGCCCAGCTCCACCACATTGGTACCGCGCGCCTCATCAATGTGCCGCAGGTCCACCTGAGCACACAACGCATGTAGCATCAGAGTCAAGATGTCGTTGCACTCACAATGTCACAGTGTGATGACCGCAGCGGCGGTTACCTGGAAGCCGTCGTAGGTCCAGGAGCCGAACTTCATGACGCACGTCTGCTGATCGAAGGGGAAGTACTCTACGTCAATCTCGCAGGAAGACTTGTAGATGGCCGGCGGCCGCCACTCCACGCGGCCTGTGTAGTTCAGCGTCGCCTTCGTCGCTAGCGTCACCTCGAAGTTGCCGTCGGCGCTGTGACAACAGCACGGTTAGCACGTGGTGACATAGGCTCATCTATCGACGAGGTGTTGCTCACACTCACTTATTGTAGAGTACTATATCAGGCCGCCAGATGTGGTCAGAAGGCACGTGAAGCATTTCCACTCCGCCGTACTCCCTCGGCTCCCATGACAGTTTGTAGTCGTACCAGCTCTGCGGACAAGTGGTAAAAGAAGACAATTAGTTTGGCTCCACAGTTGACAACTGTACTATAGAGGTGATCCTTACCTGCTCCACCCATAAGTTGGTCGTCATGATCTGGTTCTTAAGGTTCTGTAACAGAAGCGAAGCTCATGTAAGAGGGGTTCGGTCGAGGGGCAGTTTGCATCGCGTGTAGGGTAGTGCGCTTACCACGTCGATTAGCTGGCTCAGCTTGAGCTTAATGCGCACGGTGAGTGCGTCGCTGACGTTGAGCACGGGGCGCACGAGTTTGTTATAGTTGGAAAGCAGGTCGTCGTACAGGCGCTTGGCGTCGGGGTTGGCGGCGCAGCCGGCGAGCGCGGCGAGCGCCACGAGCAGCAGCAGCGGGGCCGCGGGGTGCGGCGCGGCACGGCGCGGCATCTCCGCCCGCGCATGACGTCAGCGCATCGCGCCGCCACCGCGCGCCGCCTGCCCTCACTCTGTAACACAACACGCTCTCATATACACATCATACAGACTACACCTAATTATTCCAAAGTTTCGGGAGCCCATCGATTAAAAAAAACAAAGGCACAGCCGTACCATCTTTTCTCAAAGCCATTCTGCCTGAATTTGCCTGAATTTTCAGTGACTTAGAGAACTTTGTATAACTAGATATATTCCCAAATTACATTCAATTAGAACATAATATAGTTTAAGAACTATTGCAGGTCAAAGTTCCTTAATTTTGTCACTGACACTGATCATCAAAACTCTAAGGCACTCTATTACTCTCTCTTGCAAACACACAAGCTTCAAGTTTTGAACGCAATTAGTATACGCAACGCAACGCCTATAAAGCAAGGAAAAATTCAAATATACTGCAATTTCACTCCCGTTTTCTAGTTAGACAAACTGCATAAGTAACTTTGTAATCCTGTATAAATAATATGCGATTACAAAGTTATTTTTGCAGTTCATGTAATCTTTCGTCACTACCTAAATTAATAGATAGATAGGTAGGTAGGTAAACAGTGGATATAGGTAGGTATATAGGTATAGTTAACTGCATTGAAATTGAATGAAGAAGCAATAATAATGAGGTACGTATGTGGTAGCTACGCACATGGCAATAGAATCGACATAGACAACAAAATCTACCTAATATAAGCACTATGCGCGCTTTATTTAATTAGAGCAGATTGTTCTTATGTGATTATGATGGGCAAATAATTCTATTTACTAAAGAAATAAAGATGACGAATAGATAGATACCTACTGAATAAATTAACAGACTTGGTTTTGCATTAAATATCACAAATCTTTTTGCAGTAAAAGAACTGCGTTGCGAGACTTGCATTTTTTTACAGTTACGTTTTTGATGGGATTATTTATTCTGTCATGAAACACCTTGATTATGCACTTTATCCACGTAAGGCCGTTTCACTTTCAACTTTTTGTTATCACCCTGTTGACACCCTGAACGTGACGTGTCGAATTATATCGGGTTGCCTAAAACCTATACCGCTCAACCAGCTCTACCCGTTGGCTGGTATCGCTCCGCCTGTTGTAGGAAGTCACATGCGCGCTTGATAAATATAAGTAAGAAGCCGATTCCCGTCATCCCCTCTACGAACACACAACAGCCTCGGGTAGACTTAAGAGCCGGAAGAGCTTTCTCCGCTGTACACAGGCTATCCGAGACCAACCGCCCAAGGTGAGAAGACACCTGGGGGAAAAACAGCTACCGCCGCCACCCGACTTCGTTCAGCCCCAGGAGCATCTGCCACCCGCACGTGATCTGCAGTGCTGCTATGGAAGGCAATCAATCAACTTCAGACCCAAGTAGGCCGTTGCAAGCACAATCTAACGAAATGGGGGATTGACCCAACCGACACCCAGTGCGAATGCGGTGCTCCTGCTTAGACAAGCTTGGTTGTCGCTCGATGAAGATAGTCAAACTATACAGAATCTCACATCACGTTTAGTAGATGAGGAAGCGAGTCTTGCCAATGAAACAACAAGTAATGAGACTACATTAGTAACCACTAAAGGGAATTCCAAACCAAGAATTGGAAGTAATCAGAATAATTTAAATGATCAAAGAAGTTCCAATCATAGATTTGTATGTTACAATTGTAATAAAAGAGGACATTTTGCAAAGGACTGCAGATTTCCAAAGAAAACATACAATAAAGGTCAGAAGCCTCACAATATGTTAGCATTCAGTGCGGAAGGATATTTTTTATCTGAACATGGTGAAGAAGCTTGGATATTAGATAGTGGAGCATCCATGCATATGTCATTCAGACATGACTATTTCTATGAATTGAATGAGTCTCAAGGCTATGACATAAATAAAATGGTTAAAATTAGGGAATAAACAAAACAATAAAGTATGTGGAGAAGGTACCATTTTGATAAATAAACTAGTAAAAGGAAGATGGGAACAAAGTAAACTTGAGAGTGTCCTGTATGTACCAGACTTACGAAGAAACCTGTTTTCTGAAGGAGCTGCCACTAGAAAAGGTTATGTCATAGTGAAAAATGATGAAAAAGCAATGATAATGAAGAATAACATAGTCGTAATGTGTGCACAATTAACAGAAAACAATTTATATGAGTTGGAAATAAAAACGATCAAACAAGAAAATTGTAACATGGTACAAACAGATATTAAGGTCTGGCATGAGAGATTAGGACATTTGAATATAAAAGAAATTAAAAATATGAGTCTAAGTGGTGCAATTCCAGTTAAACTGAGTGGGAATGAGAATTTATTTGTGAAGCGTAAAAGAAGCGTGCCAATATGGTAAGCAAGCAAGATTTCCCTTTTTGAAATCCACTAGAGGCCCATCACAACCTGGTGAAATTGTGTACAGTGATGTGTGGTATTGAAGAACCTTCTGTGTCCGGTATGAAGTACTTTGTATTATTTAAAGATGGAGCAACAAGTTATCGTCATGTTTACTTTATGAGGCACAAGAGCGAAGTATTAAACTATTTCATAAAGTACAATGCAATTGTGAAAAATAGATTTCAACATGATGTGAACATTCTTCATACGGATAATGGTAGTGAATATGTAAACCAAGAATTTAAGACATTTTTAGAAGGTAATGGAATAACTCATGAGCGTATGGCCCCATATACCCCACAAAAAATTGGGAGGGCAGAAAGAGAACTGCGTACTATCATGGAAAGTGCAAGAACAATTTTATATGCGAAAGATATTCCCTTAAACTTGTGGGCAGAAGCTGTCAATTGGGCAGTATACTTATTGAATAGAAACACTTCAAGTCAAACGGAAAATGTCACATCATTTGAACTCTGGTATAGCGAAAAACCTAACCTTCAACATATAAGAATATTTGGTTCCATTGGATATGTTCATCTTCCAAAAGAAAAGAGAAAGAAATTTGATAAGAAAAGTGTGAAGATGTTGTTAGTTGGGTATGATCGTGATAATTACCGTTTATTATTAATATGTATGATCAGAATAAAAAAAGAATTTCAGTATCACGAGATGTGAAATTTGAAGAAAACATTATACCAGAAGAAAGACAAAATTATACAGAAATAAAGTTAGATAGAGAGGAAAAAGAACAGTTAATATCACTATCCCCACAAACGGAAGTTCAGGATAATGTATCTCAAGAAGTCTCTTCTGACGAGGATAGTATGAAGAGTACAGTGTAGACACAGATGACTCCTATCACCCTCCAAGAGGTATTCGTCTAGAGCAAGAAGAACAGAGAAATATCACATTACGTCCTCGACGAAATAATAAACTGGAAGTGAATTTAACTGAAATAGAAATACCCAATACTTATGAAGAGGCCATAAATAGTGTTAATTGCAATCAATGGAAGAAAGCTATAGCTGAAGAGCTTGAATCACATAAAAATAACAAAACTTGGATAATAACTGATAGAACTGAGAAGAAGCCTATTACTTCTAAATGGGTTTTCAGCACAAAGAAGAATACAAGTGGAGAAATTGAAAGATACAAAGCAAGACTTTGTGCTCGAGGGTTTACCCAAGTGAAAGGTTTGGACTATCATGAGACTTTTTCACCCACCAGGTATGACGCTATCAGGTTAATACTTAGTATAGCTGCAAGAGATGACCTACAAGTAGAGCAGTTCGATGTGAAGACAGCCTTTTTGTATGGTGAGCTGTCTGAGGAGCTATACATGGAGGTGCCAGGGTGGGGTGGAAGCCAAGCCTTCAAATGTATGTAAGTTAATAAAATCTATTTATGGACTTAAACAATCTGCTAGATGTTGGAACAAGAAATTTTGTTCATTTTTTACTACTTATGGGTTTAAATCTTGTCCATCTGATAATTGTGTATTTGTGGGATGTTTTAATGATATCAAAGTTATATTAATTCTTTATGTTGATGATGGATTATTACTGGCTAAAAGTAAAATTGCTTTATCTACCATATTAAATGATTTGAAAGATAACTTTGAGATAAAGTTTTTAAAGTTTAATTCATATGTTGGAATGGAAATGAGTAAAACAGAAGGATGTATAAGTATAAGCCAGAAACAGTATATTAGAACATTAATAGATAAATTTAATTTGTCAGATGCTAAAAGTAGCAGTACTCCTGCTGATGTAAATGTACATTTATCTAAAAATGAAAATAATGTACCTATTAATTTCCCATATAGAGAGGCAGTGGGAGCATTATTATTCTTAACTACTGTATCTAGGCCCGACATAGTTTATGCTGTGAATGTTGCAAGTAAATACGTTAATGATCCAGGTCCTTCACATGTGACTGCAGTGAAAAGGATCTTGCGCTACTTGATTGATACAAAAGAAATGTCTATTGTTTATAAAGGTAATTTAGAATTAGTTGGCTACTCTGATTCTGATTTTGCAGGTGACTTGGATAGTAGGAAATCTAATACGGGTTACATATTTTTTATGAATGGGGGTCCCATCACCTGGTCAAGTCGTAAACAAAACACTGTGGCATTATCCACAACTGAATCTGAGTATATGGCTGCCAGTGAAGCATCAAAAGAAATATTGTGGCTTATACAATTTTTGTATGATATTGGGAAGCCACAAAACTCTGTAACTTTAAACGTAGATAATCAGAGTACAATTAAATTAATTAATAACCGAGTATATCATAAAAGGAGCAACCTACAAATTGCCACGCTCCAGGTTTAGACATATACACATCGATCTGATTGGCCCCCTTCCCATTTCACAAGGTTATCGATATTGTTTAACGGCCATTGATCGATTCACACGATGGCCGGAGGTAATGCCGATAACCGACATCACGGCTGAGACAGTAGGCAAAGCCTTGCTGCATGGCTGGATATCTAGGTTCGGCAGCCCAACAGATATTGTAACAGACCGCGGACGCCAATTTGAATCCACCCTGTTCCAGTACTTGGGTAAAATAGCCGGGTTCCGTCATCACCGAACCACAGCGTACCATCCAGAGAGCAATGGACTCGTGGAACGTTTTCATCGACATCTGAAAGCAGCTATCGTATGCCATGCAAATGAAAACTGGACTGAAGCTCTGCCCTTAGTCTTACTTGGCGTCCGTAGCGCTTACAAAGATGACTTACAAGCGTCACCAGCCGACTTAGTTTATGGCGAGCCATTGAGGTTGCCTGGCGAATTTCTAGAGCAAGCAACGAATGGCACTAGTGACGTGACAGATTTTACAGCACGACTTCGTACTATAGCTCAAAAACTTCAGCCAGTGCCTGCATTGCGTCACGGTGAAAATAAAGTCTTCGTCTACAAAGACTTAAGTGGGAGTGTTGAATAATTAAACTTAAAGGAGTCTTTATAACTCTTTATATATAGTTTCGTTTTTAGCCGTGGGTGGCGCTTTTTTTTTTTGTTCTCTTCTAATGTCAACGGAAAACTAGAAAGTCATGTTTTAAATAAATAAAATTTTATTTTCCATTTATCTAGAATTCTTACTTCTTAAATAACGCCAAACTCTATTAGTTGTAAGCTAAAACGGCATAACGGATTTGGTTGAAATATCGCACAGGGGCAGACATTGACCTGGAGAAGGCAAAACGGATTTGGTTGAAATATCGCACACACAGGGGCAAACATTGACCTGGAGAAGGCATAACGGATTTGGTTGAAATATCGCACAGGGGCAAACATTGACCTGGAGAAGGATATGCCTTCTCCACTACTACCTGCTACTTTTCATCCTGGATGGCATACGAAGTCGCGGGTACCAGCTAGTTCTATATAATTATAAATATTTTTTCCGGCCGCGAATCGTTATGGATCAACTTATAACCTGATGCTGACCTGCAAATTGCAATAAAATTTATTTGGCGGGCTACCTACTCTTTTTAACCGACTTCCTAAGAGGAGTAAGTTCTAGGTTCGGCTCTATTGTTTTATCACGTTTAGATATAATAATCCGCCATAATCTGTGGAAGTTCCGACAATTCCTTTAATTTGACCTTTTCTAACTTAGTCTATTGGTGATTTTTAACCGACTTTTTTTAAATTTACCTCCGTCATATATGTCGGAGCGGCGGGGACGGGACTCGGGCTCACAATCATCATCAGAAGGGCAGTTATCAATTAAATTGTTAATTTTGTAACTATCTGTCTACTTCGTGGGCAGCGGAAACGCGTATATAATCACTCTAACTAGAAAAGTCTAAATGAAATAGAAGGGCGAAACGAGTCCGCGCTCATTCTCGTGGTATGAATGGAACTGACTGCTCGATCCAGGCTTCTCTGATGCTAAACTATTATCATCTTAAAACGTTCTCACGGGAAAACTAAGCCGCCCCCCGGCCACGTTCGACGCAATTAAGGTTCACGTCGTTACCTTTCTTATCGGAAACAATAATTCATTATTTAATATCAATAAGCTCTGCGTGCTAACAAAGAGCACAGTGATCTTGAGAGTTAGACGAGGTGTGACTGACGCCTTCGTCTCACGCTGATAAGAACTGGACGAGGTGTGAGTTGACACCATCGTCTCGCGCCACGACACGGCTATCCTGACTATCACTCGTCCTCTCAAAAATGACAACTCTTCATGTAGGGACCGTTCGGCTATCTTACCAACAACCTCGAACACAGAATATCACGTCTCTACAGTTCAGAACATTACTTATGAACCAAACCCAACAAAGAACCTGTAAGAGGTCTGCGTTTTTGAGCCCTTCTTGCTCGAAATCTTTGAAGCCTTTAATTATATTTTATTTCTATTTACATTATATTCGTTATATAACCTTTGTTAATATAAAACACGAATATTTAAAATATTTTCACACAATTAAAACTTTTTAGAACATAGTAGTTCGATACGTCTTTTTTACACTAAATCCTTAATATTTCTAGTATAGTATAGTGTATATAGGATAATTATGGAGTATAGTGTAGTAAGTAAGGAGTATGCATAGTATAAGTGGAGCTCGTGGCTAAGTTGTAACAGCCGCTCGGGTCGATCCATCGGGTTAAGCTACGCTTGCCAGGGTTGGTCCGTGGATGGGGTGACCATTTTCACATATCGAGACTCCTCTGTGCCTCGGAAAGCACGTTTAGCTGTTGGTCCCAGCTGTCATTTCTCTGGATCTGGATCTTTGGCGGTCGTTACGGGTCGTCAGAAGCTCGAAGTCTGACAACCAGTCTAACCAAGGGGTGTCGTCAGATAGGGAGTCGCTCCATGTAAAATACTGGTATTCAGCTGCATCCAGCTAGACTGATTTGAACGCGCTAATCTCAGGAACTACTGATTGGAATTGAAAAATTATTTTGTGTTGGATAGTCCATTTATCCGTTTATTCCGTGTATCCCGTTCGTCCCACTGGCGTCGTCCCACTGGTGGGACGAACGGGAACTTAATAAATTATATTAAATTTATTCCCGCTCGTCCCACTGCCTTTCTCAGTGGGACGAACGGGAATGATTATAATTTTATTTTTAATTCCCGTTGGTCCCACTGAGTAATTTGAGTCTGGTTGTTGTTCAATTTTACACTTATTTATCCTAACCAATACTATAAATGCGAAAGTAAGTTTGTTTGTTTATTTGTTAGGTACACTTTCACGCTAAAACGGCTAAAATGATTTAAATGCAATTTGGCACATGGGTAGACCATGACTTGGGTTACGACATAGGATACTTTTCATTTCTGTAGTACGATGCTTGCATACAAGACGGTATTCTGTGCAAAACACTTTGTGCACAATTTATGAACAGTACACACACAATAACCTAACAAAAAGTACTAGGCTTGCATGAATTCAGGATAGTATTTCAATCATTAGTTTTATTTAACTTATAGAATTTGAATGACAGATACAACATTCACAACTGGATATCTAATACTTTAATAGTTATTGTTGTTTGAACATAGCGAATGCGCAAGCTTTGTGCTTTTTGCAAGGCAATTGTGGGAACCGTAAACAGAAAATCATAAAAAAATTCATCATAAAAATAAAAAAACATTAAAATTTTACTTTAAAATAGTTTATATTTAAGTATTTAGAATATCGCTAATTCATGTCCGGACACACTGTATAGGTACCTTTTCGCCAAATCCTATTAGAAGCATAATACTAATGATTGAAATACTTTAGTGAATTCTCGAAGCCTAGTACGTTTTGTAAGGTTATTGTGTAGAAATTGTGCACAAGGTGTAGTGAATAGAATATCGTACCGTATGTGTTAAATTTACTATCTGTCATTCAAATTCTGTTATGTTAGTTGTAACTAATTATTGAAATACTATCCTGAATTCATGCAAGCCTAGTAGTTTTTGTTAGGTTAGGTTAACTGTTCATAAATTGTGCACGAAGTGTTTGCACAGAATACCATCTTGTATGCATGCAACGTACTACAGAAATAAAAAGTATCCTATGTAACCCAATTCATGGTCAACCCATGTGCCAAATTGCATCTAAATCATTTTAGCCGTTTTAGCGTGAAAGTGAATTTAACAAATAAACAAACAAACTTACTTTCGCATATTATAGTATTAGTTAGGATAAATAACGACGGGAATACACGGTGTATTCCCGTTCGTCCCACTGGCGTCGACCCTCTGGTGGGACGAACGAGAATTTAATAAATTATATTAAATTTATTCCCGCTCGTCCCACTGACTTTTTCAGTGGGACAAACGGGAATGATTTATAATTTTACACGTTAAACAATTAAACACATTCCGTCCTACGCGCGCGAGTTGTGCACACGCGTGCTGTGTCTCCTTGTATCGTCGCGCGGTGCCATAGTGTAATTTGCCTACTACCTCAGAAACATACTTTGGTTGTTAGTGATGGGAACGTCGGTTATCGATACCACGATACATCGAAGTATACGCTCGTCTTGGATCGATTTGTAACACGTTCAAATTCTGTGGGCAAACGCCCACTAGAAGGACCTGTAGATACCAGTGAGAGGAAGTTACCAAAGTTTGGTCTGCCTGCTACTGTACGAATAAACCTGATCCCGTCAAAACCTCAAACCGGTTCAGCGTTTTCCGCACCAATCAACCCCAAGAAACGAACGTCTTTGCTGCACGTCTCAAGGAAGCTTCTACTCCAAGGAGAAAATCAGGTCATATCCCACCTATTATCCAACAAATGAAATCTGAGTGGACTCATGATCACATCAAAAATCTCGTTCTGAAGCACGCCAAAAATTTCGATCTACAATACAGAGGTAACAACAAAATTGTAGTTTCTTGTTATAGTCCGGAAAGCCACCAAGCTGTAAAGGATGGTTTCCGAACTGCTGATTTAGCATTCCATACCTATCCACGGAAGGATGAGAAAAGATACAAAGCAGTAATCTTCGGCCTACCTGCCTACGTAGAAGATAGCTTAGTAGAATTTAGTAGGATTTGTATGAAAGTTTGTATTTCGATACCTACGTAATGTCGTTTCTGTGATTTTAATTGTATTTTTTTTTTGCCTTTGCCATATGTATACCATACTGTAGCCTTGTGATTTAAGTATGATTAATCAACTATCTGTGTGCCAAATTTCATCCAAATCCTATTAGAGGCATAATACTAATGATTGAAATACTTTCGTGATTTCATGCAAGCCTAGTACTTTTAGTATGGTTATTGTGTAGAAATTGTGCACAAGCCGTTGTGAATAGAATATCGTGCCGTACGTGTTATTAACTATCTGTCATTCAAATTCTATAAGGTTAAATAAAACGGGTGCGGACTCGTGGTCACACCAGGTTGTAACACCAGTGTGACTAACAGCAATGATTTTCCTGGAGTCCGGACTCGTGGTAACACCGCTAATATGTCTACACCATCTACCACTGAATTAATAGTGCGGTGAAAAAATATAGTTACAAAAATGTTTTTTTATACTTATCGATATTTTTTTTATATATTATGTGGGCATTATTTTTCGATAGTTTATATTTCGAGTAAATATAGAATAAATTTAATATAATTTATTAAAAAATGCGTGTATTCCCGTTCGTCCCACTGGCGTCGTCACACTGGTGGGACAAACGGGAATACACGCATTTATCGAGAAACGTTGTAGGCTATATAACATCACGCTAGGACCTATAGGAGCAGAGCATAAATGAACAATGTTGCAAAAACGGGAAAAAAAAAAACCTTTTTGAAAGCTTCCGTTGCGTGCGCTACGTAAACGGTTTAAGTTACGCAAATATCATGTATGACGGAATTGTTTCTCTTTAAAAGTTCAAAAAATAAGTTCGCGACAGCATAATTTGTCTATCTTTTACGATTGACTCACTATAACCATTTTTTTATGATAATCAAATTTGTTCGAAATTAATGCATTATTTACGAAGGAGTTTTAACAACATAATATTAATGTTTATTTAAATAAATAGTTTTAACATCAAGGGTATTTATGTAGTAGTAAAATTCTTTTTAACTCATCTGAATCAGACATTTAATTTTGAAGTTATCACTACTATAAAAATGCAATACGCGAACCGTGCGACGCCGGCGCCACGCCGCCGCGTCGGCGACGTTCGCTACTCTAGAGAGGAGAGGATGGGCACACGGGTAGACAATAACCTGGAATAGGACATAGGATACGTTTTATTCCTATATTCCCACGGGATCGAGACCCACGCGGGTGAAACCGCGGGGCACAGCTAGTAGGTATTAATATAAAAATACAATAATATACCTAAATAAATAATATACCTAATATTTATAAATACACAAATAAAAATTTATGGTTTTTAAAACTCACGTCATGACGGATGGACGTTCACATTGCATATGGAAACGAGTTTTTTCGCGATTCGTCGAAATATCCGAATAGACGTTCACACTTGATTCATGATTCAGAGTTCAGTTTTGAGCGAGAGCTTCTGCGGATCCGTCACAAAAAAATATTAAATTTTAAAAGACGATACTTGATTCAAGACTTTTCCGTCATTTTTCACGATTCGTGATGCGTGTGAATATGGGCATTTAAAAATAATCGAACGAATCGTGAAAGAAGGCGATTCGTCAAAAAACATAAATCTTCCTCGTGTGAATGAGCACTTAGAAATAGTGCCTGTTTCACCTAATCTTAATTGTCACTAATGCGGTTTTACACACTTAATCATAATTGTCACTAATGCGGTTTTATCGAATACTAATACGCCCAGCACGCGTAGCATGACGCTTTCTATCTCTACGAAGAATAGACATAGCTTTTTCTATACAAAGTGAGATTTCGTTTCTTCATTTTTGACATCGCACTGTAGAAATCCTTCTACAATCTGTCATTTTGTCTTTCGTTTCCAGCGATCTTTGTCTAGGTCTTTATATATGTTTTGTTCCTGTAAATAAACGTCGCTTAGATCAATTTAAAAATAATTTAATAGAAAAACTACCAGGTTTGCCTTATCACAACGACCCGGATCAAGCTTATAGTTTACTATTTAACCTCATCAATTGTGAGTTTAAGAAGGTTTTCACCTCAAAAACATTGTCTGTTGACCGCGTTTTATTTAGTGATTGGGCAACACCAGGTATTTACAAAAGTAGGCAGAGGTTATTTGAATTGTATCATGAAAAAACATATAACCATGATCAAACTTTTCAAGAATTTGTTAAAAATTATTCTTTTAAAGAACTCGATGTAAAAAAGACTGCTGACCTTTGGGGATTATCAGTACATACCATGTCTTCAATAATTGATGTTATTTCACCCTTTTTGGCAATTGTTTTTAACTCTTGTATTGCATCTGGTGTATTTCCTGATATGATGAAACTTAGCAAAGTGATTCTACTGTTCAAGTCTGGCAGCACAACTGATCCCACGAATTTTCGGCCTATTTCAATATTACCTACGTTGAGCAAAATCTTTGAAAATTTTATTTTAAAATAGATGTTAGGACATTTCAATGCACATAATTTACTTCATTTGAAACAGTTTGGTTTTACAATGGGTCGTTCAACTACAGATGTGGGCGAATTACTGAAGAGCATATTCGAGGCCTGGGAGGAGTTGCAGGATACTCTTGACATTTTTTGCGACTTGTTCAAGGCTTTCGATTGAGTACATCATGATACCCTCATCAGGAAACTGTACCACTATGGTTTGAGGGACAAGGCTCTCGACCTTCTGACTTCTTATCTGAACAACAAAATTCAGAGGGTCGATGTTAATGGTTAGAGATCTGCAGGATCTTCGGTCACCATGGGCGTTCCACAGGATTCAATTCTAGGTCCTTTCTTATTTCTCATTTATATTATATTAATGACTTGCCTTACCACATAAGGGATAATCACAGGATCGTATTATTCGCAGATGACACTTCCCTCATTTTAAAAATCAAACGTCAGTTAATCAACTTTGAACTAGTTAACGATGCACTCTCTGAAGTTGTGCATTAGTTTAATGTAAATAATCTTCTCCTGAATGAAAAAAAGACTAAACTCATTAAATTTTCAACGCCAGATGTCAGGCAGCTATCTACCAATGTTAAAGCTAATGGAATAGAATTGGACCCCGTTGAGACGACAGTTTTTCTTGGAATAACCATTGACGGTAAATTACAATGGGACCCACACATGGAAAAATTGTCAGGAAGGCTTAGTTCGGCCGCCTATGCTGTTAAAAAAATTACACAGATAACTGACGTAGATACAGCCAGAATTGTTTATTTTAGTTTTTTTCATAGTCTTCTGTTATATGGGATTCTTCTATGGGGAGCCTGTGCGGACATTAATGCTGCGGGCTATTCGAGCCATTTACAACCTAGGCCCAAGAGATTCCCTTCGAGAAAAATTCAAAGAAATAGATATTCTGACTGTAACCTCACAATATATATTTGAAAACCTATTGTATGTACACAAAAATATATCAAATTTTAAGAAAATGTCCGATATTCATGGTTTAAATACCAGGAATAATCACAATCTTGCTGTACATCGCACTCGTCTCCACAGAGTAGGCAACTCGTTCATGGGTCAATGTATACGCTTTTATAACAAACTTCCCATTGACATACGAAACCCATTAAACGATTTAAAAGCTGTATTAAAACCAAACTTTGTAGAAAGGGGTACTATAAAATTTCAGATTATTTAGAAGACAAAAAAGCATGGGATTGAGCTGCTCGCTCTGCTAAGCATTGTGACATTTTGAATATTGTGGTAAATCATCAAAATATACCTACCAGTTTTATATACAAATTGACATTATTGAATATTATATACAAAATGACATGATTACTTTGTAAAGTATTGTATTATTTTAATTATTGTGAATGTGAGGACTATTTGGATTTTTATTTTGTTTTTATATTTTTTTCGTTCTCAGTTAGTTTTATCGATGGTCTGGCAATTTGAGAACTTTATGCAGCCTACTCAAATGTCCTTTCTTTGGTATTGTTCGTCGAGTCGTTGAGCTCCTTAAGCTCTGAGTTGAGCTCCTCGGTTACTGACAAATGCTTGCACTGACTGGACAGGTCCACTCAAATCTGTGTGGTTCTTTCCTCAAAAGACCATTTCAGACTCTAATCTACATGGCCCTCATATGGCCTGACCAAGATTATGTCTGGACTTTAAAAGAGACTGTGACCTCGGACTTTGTTTCGGCCTTTCTTCTCAGAGTAGTCAGATAGGAGACGCCGACCTCATCTAGCTTATTTTTAATATTTTTTAATATGACGTGTAAAAGTGATTTCAATATCCTATTTACAGAATAAACAATTTCATTTCATTTCATTATACATTTAGACTATTTCCGAAGAAAGTTTTCTACTCAAACTTGCAAAGTCTGACATTTGACTATAGTAGTGAAGACAATTTGATTTTAGAATCGCCAGTAGAAAACTTTCTACTCGACGGCCACAAAGTATAAACGGTTATCTACAAAATCATGATTTTACAAGGGATCCTTTTGAACGCGAAACTGTGATACCCCGTGATTTTTTTAGAACCGGAGGTGCGCAGGGACAGCACCTTCGACGTGTTTTTTTATGGAATTTTTCACATATTGTATGGGAAATAGGCAAAAAAAAAAAAGTATTACCAACATGCTCAGGGGTTTATGGGTAGTGGTAAATGGCTAAAGGGGGTCGAAATTTTCATTATTTTTGCGATAGGACCCACCATTTTCGAGATATAAGCTAAAGAAAATAAAAAAATACAGTACTGTTTTGCAACTGAAGTCGAGGTGTTGGTTCGAATTTTAGTTCATGACATATAATTTTATTCCACACATTTGAAAAAATTCTGAGTCAAATTATGTAAAAGAGTGAATTTCGTAAAAAGTGCAGTTGACTCTTTCTACTTTGCTGCCGTCGTACTGTCTACACGAAACGTCATCTTTGTCTACTCTTCCATCGACAAAACGGTGCTCATGCTACGCCTGCTGACGTGGCTTCAGCCGGCGGAAGGCGCTCACTCCGCAGTCGCTTATACATATATCTCTTTTCAAACACGATTTATATTCAGCTAGGTGTCTAACAGAAAATAATAACTATTAAATATTTTAAAAATATTCGTGGATCAAAACAAATGACAGTATATACCTAATTACAGTGTGAGTCAGTGTGTCGTTTTGTTTGACATGATCAGTCGTACAAATGCGTGCGTGCACCTCTTCGTCGCCTTACGAGCAATTTCAATAAGTATTTCTGCAGTTTTATCTGTCCGCAAGAAAAGTTGAGACTCATGTTACTTAACTGAAACTGAAAAATTTATGTGACATAGTTGTTCCACGTATGCGGCACTATGGGCAGCTTTATGTTTTGTTTTTTGTTGATAAATAAATAATTCTTTATTGGCAGACCTTGAAGTCTATAGTGTTAGTAATTGATACCTTGCTATTAATATTCCTCTTTTTAGGGTTCCGTAGTCAATATTGAACCCTTATAGTTTCGCCATGTCCGTCTGTGTGTCCGCGGCTTAGCTCAGAGACTGTTTGTTAGTTCTAGAAAACTGTAATTTGGTATGGGTACATATAAATTAAGTAAAATAAAATCTTATACATTTTTTTTTTTTGGTTACCTCCCCTACACGTAAAGTGGGGATGGTTTTTTTAGGGTTCCGAACCCAAAGGGTAAAACGGGACCCTATTTATACTAAGGCTCCGCTGTCTGTCCGTCTGTCACCAGGCTGTATCTCAATGAACCATGATAGTCAGACAGTTGAAATTTTCACAGATGATGTATTTCTATAACAACAAATACGAAAAAAACAGAATAAATTAAATATTTAAGGGGGCTCCCATATAACAAACGTGTTTTTTTTGCCGTTTTTATAGATAATGATACGGAACCCTTCGTGCGGCCTTAGGCCGGTTGTTTTTTCTTGTCAATCCCATGGTGTGGGGTATCGTTGGGCAGGTCGTTTAACTGACTTTGACTTTGTGAAAACCATTTTTGGATTCAGGGATCCGTTGGCGAAATATTACACATATATTAAAGTACACTGATGCGTGCTTTGGAGCGGGCCATGACATGAAATTATCCGGTAAAGATCCGGAGTTACCGACATAGCTTGCAGAGTAAGCAAACTGAAGTGGCAGTGGGTTGGCCATGTTTGTGGAAGGAGCGATGGCAGGTGGAGCAGACGATACTTAGAGTGGAGACCGGGTATCGGTAAGCGTAGCGTGATAGGCCTCCCAGCTAGATGGACCGAAGACCTTAAGAAAGCGGCTGGGACAGACTGGATGCAGAAGGCGGGTGATGTGACGGCAGTTTGGGAGAGGTCTATGTCCAGCGGTGGACTGCGATAGGCTGAGTTGATTGATTGACAATACTACAGCCTAATCTGGCCACTGCCCAGGCAAAGCCTAAGTGGACCCAAATGGAAAAACAATTGAGAAATTGTACAAAAACGGTAATAAACTTAAACTTCTGCGAAACTGCGACAACGTGGGTTGGCATGGGTTTTTTTTGGAATTTAAGAGAATTATTTTTTAAGGCAACAGCTGATTTTGACAACAGGAAAGCTTGTTTTAGACCACGATAGGGAGCGGTCGATATAGTCTAGGAAACCTAATTATTCCAGAATCAAAAGAAAAAAAGTAGATTACCCTTCTTTAATTCCCAAGCCAATAAGAAAGAACTGAGCAGTTGCCGGTATCTTGTTTTCTGCGCGATGTCGACGTAGCGGCCGCGATCCTCTGTTACCAACTGCTTATGGAGCATTCATTTCCATTTTTAGCGTAACTAACTATAACTTTTCTAGCGTCATAAGTAGGTACCTAGTTAAAAGAGTGATATAGGTACTTCATCTTTATTTGGCAAAAGGTGCTTATTTGCTATGAATCTAAAAGATTCGATACCCAATTCGTAACTCAGTTCACAATGTCTGGTTGTTACAGAACCGATTCGCCCTTCCCCCGCACTAGTTTTAAACTGTATTACGGTGGGACAGCTTTCCTCGTTCTCTTTTTACAATAATTAGGTACTTATAATAAGCCGATTTGAGACGAAAGTAATTAGATAATCTGACCTTTCAAATAATACAAAGTAATACTGTGGGTAAATGTAACACACATTAAAATTAATGTTTTCTTGATTTTTTTACTTTGTTGTAGCGTAAGTTCACATAGTTTATGATAATTTTGTTTAAAGATATTTGTATTGTTTTCTTACCGTTTTCAATAGTCATCTAAGATGTCTTTCACATAATAGACGTTTTCAATGGTCATCTAAGATGTCTTTCACATAATAGACGTTTTCAATGGTCATCTAAGATGTCTTTCACATAATAGACGTTTTTGCAGCAAAAAATAAATACTAATAATAAATAACTACCTATCGCTATTTTTATAAATTAAATTCACTTTTCGTATCTTTATGTGTGATCACGTTGTTCTTCTAAACTCCGTAACGAATTTTGATGCGGTTTTCACCATCATTTAGAAAATTTATTCCAGAAGGTTTAGGGCTCTCCCACAGGCGCGTTATTATCGGTCGATAATATCGGATGCGTTATTGCGATATCGGTTTCCAGTACATTTTGTGTTAGGACGGCCATGAAGAACTGCACGGCAGGGAACAAACAAAAGTTACACCGTATTTCAGGTTATTGGTTTGTTCCCCGCCTGTAATATCAAAATTCTACAGATTATGCTTGATTTACCCGACTGCCCCAGAAAGAGGGTAATGTTTTTCGAGAGTATGTATGTATGTGTGTTTGTATGCATAAAAAAGTAACACTAAAAGAACTAACTAACTATATCTAAAGAATGGCGTCGAAAAATTCCTCCGCATCGCTGTCGGCTGGTAATGTACCCAAGAGACTGGCGACGTTTAGTTTTTTATGTAAATAGTTAGTTGTGTTATATATTAAAATGATTGTAAAATGTAGATAATTATTCGGCCGAGATTAATAAATGTTTCTTTGTATGTATGTATGTATGTATGTTACATATGTATGTATGTATGTTACATCCATACATACATACATGTATGTCTTTCTTTGGCACGCTCTGTTGCCTAAACGGTTTGCTGGATTTTAACATACGAGGTGTCGTTAGGTTCGTCTTAATTGTGGGAGTGACATAGGCTATATGTTTTTTATATATTTCATCTGCAAATAAAAAAAAGGGATGGAAAGGGTTAAAAAAAAATACAATATTGGTATCAAATAAAAGCTAGTAATGAGTTAATTCCAAATATGTATATAAATGAATAAAACTAAAAAGCTTGAAATAAAACAAATTATTTCAAAAACAAAAAACCCACCTGCAAAAACGCATACCTAACTTAAAAGAGAAAAAACAAAAAACCCGCCTGCAAATTTGGAATTAACTCATTACTAGCTTTTATTTGATACCAATATTGTAATTAAAAAATAAAGAACAATGTGTACCAGTGTTTTTCAAAAATCTACTCCTAACGGGGTAAATAGTCTACATCACAGTTCAAACCACTGAACGGATTGATCTAGAATGTGGCACACAGATAGTTATTATGACGTAGGCATCCACTAAGAAAGGGTTTTTGGCAAGTAAGAAAACATTTTAACGCTCTTTCGGATTAACTCAAAATTCGGTACGGTACTAATAAATAAAACAAAAAATAAAAAGTACGTGTTTCGGGGTTTTTCAAAAATTTGCTCCTTACGGGGTGTAAAATGGTAATAACGTTTAAGAGGTAAAGGTTGTAAATAAATGTTAAAAAACGTAAATATTAATTTTCGAAAACTATCTTTCAAAGGGATGCATGTTGTTGAAGTTTTTAGAGGAAACTACGAAATCCACGCGCTCCAAGTGCTATACAGTAGGTTGACTGACAAAGGGCGTTCCCGTCAACCCGCAATAGTATAGCGTACATACATGCTAAAAAAAACATAAGAACCAAAAGAATATGTATAGAAGTGAAATATTCACAAAAATATTAAATTGATACGGAAAAGAAACACTCTGTACACGCGCACACTTTCTACGTTGAAATACAAGTGTGCGTGTAAAACAAACAAAAAACGTTTTTTTATGGTAATATTTTTTTTGCATGTATAGACGCTATACTATTGCAGGTTAACGGGAACGCCCTTCGTTAGATAACATACTGTATATAATTACAGGAACTAACCAAGCCGCCGGAAACACTCAATACCACGCGGACGAAGTCGCGGGCAACAGCTAGTCTTTATCCATATATCCATACTAATATTATAAATTCGAAAGTAACTCTGTCTGTATATCTGTCTGTCTGTAAGATTGCCTTTTCACGCCTAAACCACTGAACGGATTTCGACAAAATTTGACAAGGAGATAGATGGCATCCTGGGGAAGGACATTGGCTACGTTTTATCGACATGCCACGCGGGCGAAGCCGCGGGCGAAAGCTAGTATATAGTAAATGCGAAACTGAGTTTGTTTGTTTATTTATTTGTTTCTTACGGTTTCACGCTAAAACGGCTAAACGGATTTGGATGAAATTTGACACATGGGTAGACCATGACCCAGAAAAGGACACAGGCTACTTTATATCCTGGATCGTAGATGAAGTCGCGGGCAATAACTACTTAAAGATTTTTTTTAAGGAAGTCGCTTGTTTTTTATTTATTAACAGTTATTGTTTTTGACCAGTGTGTGTTACCTATGGCACTGAAACGTGGTCGCTCACAATGGGCCTCATTAGAAGGCTGAAAATCACTCAAAGGGCAATGGAAAGGGCTATGCTCGGGGTTTCCCTGCGTGATCGAATCAGAAATGAAGAGATCCATAGGAGAACTATCGCTAAACTTAAGTGGCAGTGGGCAGGGCACATTGCTCGCAGAACAGATGGCCGATGGAACCGAAAGGATCTGGAGTGGCGACCGCGTGCCGGAAGACGTAGCGTTGGAAGGCCCCCCACAAGGTGGACCGATGACTTGGTGAAGGCCGCGGCAAATGCGCTGGATGCGAAAAGCACAGAACCGGTCGGAGTGGCGTCCAGCCATGGACGTCTGTTGGCTGAAATGATGATGTCGTCGGTTCGGTTTTGATAAGGCTCGAACTGCTCTAAGCAAAACCTAGATTGCCGATAAAATACTGCACTGACTATGAATAGCGTTTTGATCCCGGGGGACGAACTACTGACAGAAACAGCTGAATCTGTTGAACATGGCTGAACAATCGGTAACATCCTACACCGAGAGTACCGAAGATACTCAAGTGTTTAGTGAATGAAACTTTATAAGATTTAGCTAAGGTTACAGTAATATTTTACTGGCTTGTAATATCAGCCTAGAGTTCTTTAACGATATTGGCCTGTCCACGTATAATTAGATGAGCAACGTGTCCATAGCGCTGCAGGCGGCAGGCGCTGCCATCAGCGCGTGATCACCGCGGCCTAGCCAGAAGATCCCGCGCACTACACTCATCGGTAACGCAGACTGTACGTTCTAATATTATTTTACCACCACCTTAAGACGTTGTGTTGCATTCAAAGAAGCAGCACCATTGATACTCAGGTTCCAGTCATGTCTGCAGTCCTATCCAGCCCTGAGACTTCTGAACCACTAAACTTTAACACCACCGTTTATTGCTTTACGATGATGATGCGACTTTCACAATTTTTATTATCATAATAATTCTGTTTCACTGCGAGTATTTGCTTATAAGGGAAAACTTTTTGCACTCGATTAGTGATCAAGGTTTGGAGATTTCGAGCAGCAGAAACGAGTGTCCCTACACCACTCAAGGCAGAGTCACGCGCGCTTCTCACACTATCCGTTAACTCAAATTTAACAATCGACATTTACCAGATCGGGACGAAAGGGATCCTGAACGAAAGTTTTTGGTGAGCGAGCCCAAACGTTAAAACATTATTAGTGGGGGCACAGTGTCCTAAAGGCTTGGGACGGCTCACGCGGCCGCGGCTCGGGCGGCGGGCATGCTGGCTCACGCGGGCGTGGGAGCAGCGCGACGTGCAGGCGAGCGCGTGTGGCGGGGGCGCGCCGGGGACTGCCGCTCGCGCCCCGCCGCGCGCCGCCGCACTCGCGCCGCCGCGCGCGACCACTACGTCTGCCGTCGCGCACCGCTACGCACTCGGTACGCACTCGCCACGCCTTTACCGTACACAAAAATGTATGCACGACGCGAGCTACAACTGAGTGTAGTAATTTACATTGTGACAAACACAAAGTAAATTACTCAAAAGTAGTTTCGGAACTTTTCTTATTACCGTATAAGACCATACGCAATTTTGAATTGGTTGAGGTCGAATGTCACAGTATTTCAGATTAACAAAGTTTCAGGATCGCAAACAAGTGTCAACAGGTTACATTATCTTTGATTTTGAATAAACTACGTAGAAATAGAAATTAAGTAATATTTTCATTTTGAGTTATCGACTCCGGACATTTTATTTCCTACTTTCAGGGTTACTTTTTTTTTTTGGTAATACATAGTGTTAGGCTTACTTATAATTTTTTAATTATAGAAACTAGCAATTAAATTCATAAGCCTTTTAAATTCATTGCAATCAATGTAAAAGCCTTTTAAATTCATTGCAGTTAATTCAATTGATTGTAAATTAATTCAGTTGTAATTAAATCCATTAATCGTCGCTTACAATTGATTGACTTGCAATTATTAAATACAATAGACGTAGATATATTTAGTAACCTATTCCGCTTGACTATTCTTCAAATATATCTACGTGTATTGTATTTTATAATGGATTTCCGCAAAGTCACGCCTGAATCAATTAACTATCTTGCAATTATTACCTATTTTTATTGTTATTACACGACTGCCCAAAAAGGAGTGTAATGTTTTTTACATCTAATGGAATCGTTGATTGTAAAGCAAGCTTCACCGCTTGCTTAGCGAAACTCCACCACATTGTTAGTTGTGATAACTTGCAGTTCCAAATAAAAGACTGCTAGATACAGTTTATATGTTAGTGGTTTTTACAATTGATATTGTATTTGTCCAAGGCTCATTATATGTTAGTGGTTTTTACAATTAATATTGTATTTGTCCAAGGCTCATTATATGTTAGTGGTTTTTACAATTGATATTGTATTTGGCCAAGGCTCATTATTTACTTTGCTTGTAAAGGGGTTTGACTGAAAAACTGTGACAGTTAGAGTTATTCTTTTATTTTTGGTTCCATATTTACATATACTTCTAACTCCACATTTTTTGCTTACATTGTTCGCATAAAAAGAGCGGCTTCTATGTTTACTGACATTTTTATCATTGGTCAAAAACTATGACGATTGAGTAGAAAGAAAATCCTCGCTTTAAATTACCCACATATACAGGGTGACAAGGAAATTCGACCTAATCCTTGAAAGCCTAGACCTATCCCTTTCAAGGAGTAGGTCGAATTTCCATGTCATCCTGTATATAAATATGTCCCGTGGCAATAGCATTGTGCAATGAAAAGACAAATACTTTTACAATTCTTCTTCTACTTGCAATATGGTAATCAAGCAATGTTTAAAACTGCTCCAAAATTCGAGTCATTGTTGCTGACCTAAGCAGCGTTGTGACTAACCCATAGACGTACCATGATTCGCATTATTAAATTATTCTTATTATAAATTATATTGTACACTATCATGGGTACTACGCCATAGATAGAACATTATAAATATACTACTTCGTAGAACATGAGTCATTACTACGCCGGAGAACATCAGGAATAGCACACATAGTACTTGAAGAGTACACAGGCTGTAGGACACAGGAACATGATGAGTATTCGCTGTAGAACATGATTAGTGCTACGTCGTAGCTTATGAGTGCTACGCCGTAGATTCATGGTTACTACCGATGTACAATAAAATTCCGAGAGAATGATGGTGTGCGACGCCATAGAGGTATTTAGAACATCCATGATTTATGAGTACATTTACGCCGTAGAACCTGACAAGTGCTACGTCGTAGTACATGATGAATGCTACGTCGTAGCACATGACGAGCGCGACGACGTAGCTCATAACGTGGGCTACGACGTAGCACATGATGAAATACTACGTCCAACAAACTAACATGCTGTCGGGATTTTAGCAATGTGGCGCATTACTCTGAGTTCGGTTGAATTAGTCCCATGTGTGCAGTGAATGCAGGTACTTATGTTCTCGCTAATTTTAAAGTGGAAAGAAAACCGGTAGTGGTTGATCTTACACTCTGATTGCTCGCTAATAAATAAACTATTGCGGCTTTAAAACTCTGACACCAGGTTAGTCACTAATCACACGAAAAGAAGAAGAATAAAAAAGCTACAGAGCGTAGTGAGACTATTTGGTTCCAAGGCAGAGCGCCGCGTGTTGCAGACCGCTCGCCGCCGGAACTCGAACGTCCAACGGTACCTCACGTGACACTCATTGAGAAAGTAGCTCTTGTACTTTTATGTTTATTATAAAGTGTGCATTACCATTGTTTGTTTAGTCATCAAGCTTGATAAAATTACACTAACGTTATTGAAAGCGACGTGTTGGCTGAAGTAATTGATGACACAGGAGAGCAGTAGTCGCTGGTGGCGCACGGCGTCACATGGCGGCGCTCGTTCACACCACGAGATAAAGCTCCTGCCAGTAATCTGGAGTGTCATAACACGACGCGAGGGTCGTTTATCGGCGGCTAGCTCCGGACGCGCCCCCACCTCGCGCTCCCTCCTCGCGCGCCGCACACATCGCGGCTCTTATCACCAACGACGTGGTACATAGTGCCGACAATAGTTGGCTCTAAGATATGAGCGCAATGTCGCCGGCTAAGTATCCGCTGGAAGCGCGCCGAACACCGCCCCCCCTTCCCCTTTACCCCCCATCACCCGCTATATCCTGTAAAGCTCGCTATACGTCAGGACTATGATGTGCAGGACTATTCACTAGATACGCGACAGTTCATCTCCTGGACTTGAACTAGCGCATTATTACTACTGAGTGGCCTGCTATGACCACGTTCTCACCCGATAGAAGCCATGGATGAGGTCTAGAAGATGCCTGTTCACTCTATGTAGCTTTGAAGGTTTAGGGGTTATCGCCTTTCTACCCGACTGCAGCGAAGCCAAAAAGGGAGGGTTATGTGTTTGACCTGCATGGATGTATGTATATATATGTGTCCGTCTCTATGTTCCCTCGTAACTACTAAACGGCTGAACTGATTTGGATGAATGATATGTCGTTAGATTCTTCTTTATTGCACGAGTGTCATTGGGTATATTAAAATTATATAAAATCGGTGCCTAAATGTACGTTTTAAAAATAAAAATAAATATCCCTGGGGTATCAAATTAAGAGATTTGAAAGGTGATAGCATAAATACAATATGTTACCTAACGAAGTGCGTTAACCCGCAATAGTATAGAGTACCTAGATGCAAAAAAAAAACCTTCACTAAACAATGTTTTTTTATGTAAGTAGGTACTTAGTGAAATATACATCAAAAAACTTTTACGGATCGATTTAATATTTTTTGTGAATATTTTATTTATTTTTCACTTTTTTGTTGTGGTACCTACCCTACCCTACTATGTAAATAACAGTGACGGATAATATATCGTCTACATAGACTAAGTGGAAAAATACGTAATTATTGAAGCTAACTCAAAAACTACGCAAAAAAAGTTAGTAAAATTTATATGGGACAACCTCTGAAGCATGACTTACCAAACAAAAAAATTTGAAAAAATCGATTCATAATAATTAAAGGAGTAATCGCGTAAAAAACACAGAAAAAAACATACTGACGAATTGAGAACCGGAAAGAAGTCGGTAAAAAAATAAAAAAAACTTTTTTATTTTTAATGGTAATATTTTTTTTAGCATGTATAGACGCTATACTATAACAGGTTAACGGGAACGCTCTTTGCTACACAATGTATATAAAAATTATTATGTTTACAAGTAATTTGGAATGCGAAATGATAAAAAAAAAATAGATTATAATGCTTGTTTGTATGTTGGTATGTATGTATGTCTATTTCTTTGGCACGCTCTGTAGCCCAAACGGCTTGCTGGATTTTAACATACGAGGTGTCGTTAGGTTCGTCTTAATTGTGGGAGTGACATAGGCTATATATTTTTTATATATTTCATCTGCAAATAGAAAAAAAACGGAGAACCAAACGAAACGGATTTTGCAGTCGGGATTTTTGTTTTTTTAATAATTTGTTTTATTTACTTTTTCAATTAAGTGTTTTGGCAGTCGGGTTTTTAGTTTTTTAAATTACCTGCCGTTTGATGTTTCGATCTTTTGCATACTGACTTAGAAAGTTATTACGGAATACGATATAAGTTAGCAACGGAGAGCCGTCTTGCTAGGGAGGAGCCGACGAACTTAGCCCCAAAAAGTAGGTATAAACAATGTGTGAAGGAAAAGGAATGAGGGTCTCCATTAATTAGGTCATCAGCGGTTGGGAAGAAAAGTTTTGTAAGAAGCTTCATAATTAAAACAGTAATTTCCAAAATTGCATTCTTTACTAAAATTCATCCTTATGTCGTAATAGACATTGAGAACCTCCTCCTTTTTGAAGAAGTCGGTTAAAAAGGGACTGTTCTGTGGAACACTTTTTAATCTAAGAGGTCCCCCGACTGCAATGACAATTTTATCAAATTGTTTTTTACATTTTAGTTCGTTTTTTAGCAGGGCAGTCGTGTTTTTTAATTAATTATTATTATTATTCAGAAACAGTCACGCATACAATGAAAATGGAACTTTAGTATATGATTTATGGGATCTTTTTCTTTCCATGTAAAAGACAGTTACGAAATTGTAACATTTTCGCTCGATTAATTTTTTATTTGATTTGAATCATGTCTTTTTTTTAAATGACTTAATATAATCTAGATAACTCGGCTTTTATGTCTAAAATAAGAATTCACAGTAAGAAAATATAGTTTGTCACTTGTTTTGTTTTAGTGACGGTCAGATTCGTCACCGATGTTCGTTCGTTAATAATGTCATTGTTTCATTTTAATTAAGAACGTATGTTTGTTTTAATAATCTAAATTATGTGGTCGATGAATTTGGTGCGCGGCAAAATTCTAATGAGTTAGTGTTTAAACCAACTTATAGGTGTAAATATGTAAGTGTACTACTGAATGAATAAATAAAAAAAGCGTAGCTTCACCTTCGATCGATCCGTGCGGTCGGTTATTACTTAGCCACGAGACCCTCTTTATTTTAGTTAATACCTAGTTTGTAATACATATGAAGGATGTTTTCGGAGTATTTGATGGTCAAATACTTATTTTTGGGGTCGATAAAATATTTATCCCAACTTCAGAACTCTTCACTATGCGTGTTCCGACACGCATTTGACTGGTTTTCTGGTTAAATATTAAAAAAAAACTTTGTAGTTACTAAACGAGTTGCTTTTATGCGTGGATGTCGTCTTCTCAAGATTTTTAGCCTACGTACAAAGATTTGTAGCCTGTGCACTATGCAGTGTGCAGTGCAGCCACACACTATGAATAATAATTATGACCTTAAAACCATCACCGCAATTATTCGCTTAATCGATACAACAGAAAATCTTGAGAGCAAGAGTAAAATAGCCGCGCGCCCATTGTACACCAAATACCAGTTATTTATTGATTCACTTTTGCTGAACTTTTGAACATTTATTATAAGTATTATAATTTTATAAATTACGTGTAGGTCATTTTACATACTGTGCGCCGCCGTGACGCGACCATCACGCTGCCGTCACACCGCCGCCACGCCACCGCTCCGCGTCGGTAACTCAAGGCGAAGGTAAGAAGGATGGCTGGCAGTGGGTCATTTTGCGCGACTTCCGGGAGTGTCGCGACAAGATCGCGGGCTCCCTCCCGCGTCCTCCGGTGGGTGGGGGGTCACGGGGGAGAGGGGGTGTACGACCCGCCCCTGACCTAGATGCGACGCGGCGCGTGCGTTACGTAGCCGGTGATGCGTGGCGCGTCACGCGTGCAGCCAGCAGCATCTCGAGTCTCGACCACGTCACGCAACCCGCTTCCTTCACTGAGTATAACACGAATCGAAAATAACACGACGTAACAGCCTGATGTGTAATATAAAAAGAATTGCGGGAGTAAAAACGCCGAACTTTTTGTAGACGTGCCGCTAAACAAAGGTATGTTCTAATAACGACACAAAGATCGTTCAAAACTGGATGACATTGCAAGTAGTAATCATAGGAGGATTTCTGATTTCACACAACTCGCGATATCGTGGTATCAGACCAGTAGAATTATGGTTCCAATACCGACATTAAGTAACAAAATGCTTCAGATTCATATATTTGTGTAAAATTCACAGTTCATTTCACATAATATTATTTGGAGGCAGAACTTGAATAATGTAGTAACGTTTGTAATGACGGTTTTACTCTAGTATTATTTATAGCTGTGGGCGGCAAGTGGCTACCCCTCGGGGCTGCGCAGTTGTGGTTCATTGAAGACATCACACGTGTCGGCAGAAGACCCGGGAGCCGATAGCGTGTGTTGTCGTGTAAGTCCTCGACTTACAGCAGCGTACGATTTATTACAGCCCTCTAGCAACTCCCCCGGCCACCCCGGTTGATGAAACCGAGCTTGCAATCACGCCGCTTGCACACTGAGTAGTAACATTTGATATTCTTGTCACAAGGCACCTCCCGATTCAGACAATCTAACGTTGAATTTACAGCCTCCTCAAATACTTCAGTAGGTAGTTACTGTTATAAAGCTGAACTGCTTCGTAGCGACTAACTCGTTGGCGTAGGTGAAGAACTAACTACGATTTACGACAAAATTACTTTTTACCATTTTCGTTACACCCCAACCATATTGCATATATTCGCCTGACAAGCATTTTCATATTCCTGTCCTGTTCAGAAATATAAATATGTAAAAATAAATAAATGTCCAAAACTATCACTAAATCCTAGAAGAAAAAGTAAACAACTCAATAAAATAAATCCATAACTATGCTTTATGATAAGTTGAGTATTGTAAGAGTTACATAATAGTACATTGTGATACGAGTGTGCTCTTTTGGATATTACAGTCTAGGCGGTATTATTAGCGCGAGCCGCAGGCGAGCGCGATAAGGTAGCCGAGAGTGTAATAATCAAAGCACACGCGTTTCATACGACGTTTTTCAACACACTTGCGAGGAAAAAACAGACTTGTTGTAAGAACTTATGCTACAATAACGTACCTATAGAGATTAGTATCCCTCAGACGTTTAGGTATGCATGGGATTTTTTTTACCATAACTAAACGCCACTGGTTTGCTTATGGTCCTTTAGCGACGTTATAACTAAAACAATGTTTGTGGTAAGAACGTAAGGAAGGAAGGAATACTCTAATTTATTGATGGCCTAACTATATACAAAATAACCTTAGCACAAGTAGTGGACATTATTTATAAGGTAGTATTTATTAACAGCCAATCACACAGTTAAAACATTACTACAATAATATGCGCGCGGTGCGCGCCCTCTGCCAGGAGTCCGACTAACCACGAAGTTATAAATATCTGTGGCGGCGCTCGATCCTTCAGCTCAGTGTAGCGGCGATCGCACTGTCGTGCACATGCGCGCTGCTACAGTCCTTTAAAAAAAATATATAAACTTGCTTTTGAGCGCTTGTCTTTGGTAAAAAGCTTCACCAAAAACAATTTCTATTGGATACAAATTCCATGCTGCCATGATAGTACTTACTATTTCCATACTGCCATGTCAATACTCCGACTAGTAAATATTAATCTGTGGCGCACACTACCGCACTAGTCCGGTAATATAAAGCAAAAACACGCTTCCATAATACACTGCATTATGAACCTAAAAGCGGTTCAATAAGAGCCACTTTACGAGCAAGTGTGTTGAAAAATAAGTTGTTTAAGTTTTCTTCGACTCTAAATGTTATAATCAAAAGAAAAACTATATAACTATAAAAACTAAATATATATAAGAATAATTTATAGTATCGATTTCTTCTGTAACACAATATTAATGAAATACAAGATGCTTAGCAAACATAATTAAATAAATTAAGTTATTTATTACTTCTATAAAATAATTATTTTTAAGAATTAATTTACTCTGTCATAATCATTCATCTGACGCGTAGGAAAACTAAACAATTAATCTTAAAAAGTAGCTAACTCCAGTATACTTACAATATTATGTTATGGCAAAATAGACAACTTAGTTTTTTTTTTTACTTCTATTAAGTGTACAAATACCCGAAGAATATAAAATTACCGACGGTAAAATTGTCTCTCATTTAGTAATGACACGAAAAATTCAACAAAAAAAACAGAAAATCGCAATTTTCTCCAAACTAGAAAATTTGAGTTATTCAGTTCTCCACTTACGCCGACGATATTTATATGATGACGGCGCGGGCGCTGGCATATCTGTCGTACAGTTTGACAATGTGTTAAAACTATAAGAAAAAAAATAGACTAATTCAAAAAGAGGAGTGAGAAGCTAGTTTCTGTTTTTTTTAATAATATACCTTCCATGCTCTGGTACAAAGTGACAGCAGTTATTATCCAACACAGTAAGAATAAGAATAAGACTAATTTATTGGTCCATTGTAATAATATTGTATGCTTATATTGTAACTAGATTAAAACAGATCCCCAAATTAGGCCGCTCCTGTATCTTTAGGGACTTTTTTTTTTTTTTGATTGTGGTAAAATCATCAAATGACTTCTCCCGCTCTGGGCGGAGCGGAAGGGCGTGTCAGACTTTTACTGACTAAAACCCACCCGTGTTTCTTCAGTTGCCTGTTGCCAGGGTCCCGGTATCCCTTTCGGACATTGCCGCAACCATGGCAGGCATCGGTCCTAACGGACACCGTCAGGTGTGCTGACATCTCTTTGAGGCGCGCTTGGAATACGACGCGCCATCGACCTGGGCCTGGTCCTTATCGGACGGCGAGCTACCCATTGCTCGCCGTCCGCAAGCCCGCGCCTATGGTGGCCGGGAATCCGCCTTGGATTCCCGACGCCCAGGGTGTCTCCAGCAGCGGCGGTTAGGGGCGTGAGGGCGCAAACTTTGCCTCACCCTCACGCGTTCTGCCTTCTCCTTCGCGAGCATTACTGCTTCGCAGAAGGAGGTGACGTCTTCCCATGCCCTCTCGCTCCATACCATGGCCTGGACCAGGGCCGAACGCGAGAGGTCATTGCCGGCAATTGCCTCAACGAGGACACGGTGGTGCTCCGCCCAAGCAGGGCACCCCTCCACCGTATGCTCCACCGTGTCCTCCGGACGATCCGCACAGTGGTGGCATCCGGGCGTTTCCTCCCGCCTAATCCTACACAGGAACCTCTCGAAGCTGCCATGTCCGGTGAGGACCTGCGTCAGGCGGAAGGTGAGGACGCCGTGGCGCCTCTCTCGCCACTCCTCAAAGAGGTGACTTATCGCCACAATTGTGGCGTGCCCAGCACTGGGTTGCTACAATCGCACTCTCCATGCCGCCATGAGATCCTGCCGGAGCTCTGTCCGCTGTGCCGCGATTTCTCGTGGCAGCGGAATTACGCCCCGGCGCTTCACCTCCTCGCGCCACTCCCAAATGTGGGCGAGGACTTTTGCCTCCAGATCCCATGGAGGTAATCCGGCAAAGAGGCTCGCCGCCTCACGGGAGACCGTGCGGTATCCCCGGGCCAGCCGAATGGCCATGACCCTTTTGGCCGCATTCAACCGGCGGGCTGGCCGCAGCCTAAGGGAACGCGCCCACACCGGTGCCCCGTAAAGGGCCATGGATCGCACGACCCCCGCGTAGAGCCTCCGGCAGGAGGCGTTTGGCCCCCCAAGATTGGGCAGGAGCCGCCACAAGGCGGCCCCAGCCCGGTCCAGTCTGGGAATCAAACGACGGAAGTGCTGGTGAGGCACCGGCTGTCGAGGACGAGTCCTAGGTACTTCATCGATGACTCGACGCCGATGTGAACCCCTCCTACCGTGGTATCTTTAGGGCTTGAGCTGCGTTATCTTAAGTTTTTATTCGAGAAGTCATTCATTTATTCATTTATTTATTGTTTGTCACAGGTGAAAAGACAGTTCTCATTTTACAGTATAGTTAGCATTATGTATCACTGTAACATACCCATAAAACAATACAATATTAATAATTATGTCATTATTAATGGCTATATTGGCTATGTATTATACATTGCATTGGTTGTTTTAGGCAATTTTACATTAATTAATGCAATAGGTACATAATTATTTTTCGTTTATTTATTTGTATCTTATATATTTACATTTCTATTTTTTTTTTTTTATCCCATAAAAAAAACATTTGAAAATATAAAAAATAGGAGCCCACCGGTATCGGGAACAGGGTCCAGAGAGAGGAACCTTCTAACAATAAGGGCCGTGTCCAGGAGTACCGCTTTCTGAATCAAACCCTTAATCCAGCTGCCCAACAAACGCCTCCATAGATGTTGGTCGAGGCTCTTGGCAATTAAGCCATTGGCTGATACGACTATCGGCACAATGATCGCAGAGTCCACGTCCCACATGTCGTCAACGTTTACGGTGTTATTATTATTACATATTTTATTTTACATAAGTACATATAAATTATAATTTAAAATTATATATTATAAAACCGTAGTCCTAGATACTTTTAGAATTAGGGTGAATAAAATTGAGCTAATAATTCAATTGCAAATAAAAAATAATCGAGCTGGACGCGGAGAGGGAAGGGATGTACAATTTTTCTGAATAATACCCATTTAATGATGACATATATTCTTAATACAGTTTGGCAGTTTGTTATAGATTTTAACTCCAATACCAAATACACTCGATTTAAATATTACTGTTCTACATTTAATGCCTTTAAGTTCAGTTTTGTGTCTCGCACTTCTCAACGTTTCAAACATACTCGTATCTATGTCGGAGCCGGTCAATAGTACGGACACGAAACGAATCGCAAGCGCGCCACTGGCGGCATCGCGTGATCTGCGGCATCACGTGATCTACCCACACCACAAGTGCGCTTTACAGAGTCGTGATGTTTTAGGTCTACGGCGAGGAGGACATTCAGGGGGCTGATCGCATCGGAGTTAGGATGTCGCGGAACTGTACTCGATTCGTTGTGCTCAGTTATTGTGATTAATTGTAATTTGAGTTTAGAGTGTCAATTTGTAATTTTAATAAACGCCGTGTATCGCACCCAGTGTGTTTTCATTGCACGTGACCCATCTTCTGCCCACATGATATCTTCTGATGATTCTAATGGAATATATCCTGACGATCTCCGACATCTATATCTCGCTTTATCAACATGCCGCTTCAACTAAGTATAATGAAGGTAGAGTTAAGATTTTCAACCTTTTAAAAACTGGTCTACATGAATCAATCTGTCTTATTCCGCATAGGCTTCTAATGCACTTTTTTATTGATTTTAGAGCACACTCTCTGTTCGTTGAATTACCCCAGAAAAGGATACCATATGTTAGTGTGGATCCTACGTATGCATGGTAAACACTTAGTAAAGTACTCTCATTTGTAACTTTTCTTAACATGTAGAAGGCATATTATGAATGCTATTTCGTTTTTTGCAGACATAGTCAACCTGTATTTTCCAATTTAGTCCAGCATGACTATGCAGGCCAGAAAAGACCATGACCATTTCTGCCTTAATCGATTACAGCCAATTCATATTTTCAAGTATCCTTCATTTATTCAAACTAGATTTAAGATAATAGTCTAGAGTCAATCAAAGCCAATGTTTAAAATTGAATAAAAATAAATATTATTTGTAGTTCCGGTTACATTTTCGATTTAATGGCGACAATGTTTAAGATTACAGTTCATTTCGTTGATTCGGTCAATGTGATCAGATTAGTGGTAGGAGTATACCTTATTTTTGAGGTACATGAGATAACCATTGAGGCCACGATATTATTTATTGATATGACACTTCAACCATTAATTAACGCACTAAAACATACACAAACAAAAATCACATACAGTTTATGGAAGGTATTGTGATTTCGTCACTTACAGAAGTGCACAGCACTATCTATAGGACAACATGCAACATGATAATTATAGTGTTATAGTATAGATTAATAAGTTCTTTTGTATAAATAGTATTTTTTCCGAAGTAGATTCTTGTTGTGATTTTTGATTTGTGAGTAAAAAAAAATATCTGTCTGAAAACACTGATATTAGTTGTCACTCGCTCATTCGCTCATCTTTCACATTGTCGCCATTAAATCGAAAATGTAACCGGAACTACAAATAATATTTATTTTTATTCAATTTTAAACATTGGCTTTGATTGACTCTAGACTATTATCTTAAATCTAGTTTGAATAAATGAAGGATACTTGAAAATATGAATTGGCTGTAATCGATTAGGGCAGAAATGGTCATGGTCTTTTAATTTCAGAATGTTTGAAAATGGACAGAATACTTGATTAAATAAGGCAAAATACAAGTTCGAAGATGAAAGGTGGTGTTAGGCTAGGCGGGACCATAATTAAGCAATTTAGTTGTAAGTTTGAGTGCGTTTGTATGAACACACCCTTTATTTGTGAATTATTGTATGAAGGTACAAAAGGGCCTTCGGCGGGACGGTGCGGGACGGCCGAACGGAAGCAAGCTTGCGACCTGTCGCCGCCGCGTGCCGGACCGGACTCAATTCGCACGGAACGCTTCCTGTCGCGACAATTATTTATTGTGAGCAGCATTAGTGTCCGACAAAATGCTGTACTGTACACCTGCGATAACATTCTAAAGGCCGCAGTCGAACTGATCGTAATCTATTTACTTTTCTTTACAAAAGATGACGTCACTAATGTGCAATTCTATCGGACTAAACGAACCTAGTAATCTTAGGACACGATGGTGCTATGGGGTTGGGTCGTTCACATTTGATGCGCGAAGAAGCGAAATGAAGACAAGAAGCAAAACGCCTCACAGGTTGCCGCACTAACGCGGCGGGGGTGGCCCTTGGGCCACCCCTGAGCCGCGAACATGTTTGTTTTTTAATTGACTTCTAAAAGAAGGAGGTTATCAATTCGGAGGTTTTTTTATGATGGTTCGGGTATAGTATATTTCGGATTTGCAAAATTCTATTTTTTATAATAACTCGTGCAGTTACTCTCCGAAAGCACCATTTGGTGATGTGGAACTGATGATGAAGACCACAGATTGCCACCGGAACTACTCAATAATAAATATGTCACGGGTTGCGATTCGATTACTTTATGGTTGCCAAGTAATTTATGCTCGTCACAATGGATATGGTGAAGTGGAGCTGATGGTGAAGTACTGGGAGAACTCCTCAACGATTAAGGTCCCTGCATCGGAAAAAGCAATATTTTGTAATGGTGGTGAGCAGTTCACATTAGGCTATTGTAACTTAGATAAATTACAAACGTACCCACTAAAAAGCGAGAAATAAAACACTACATAGTGTAAAATAACTTAAATTTTGAAAGTTGGTGGCATAAACCAAAAATACAAAACTAAAGGAGTGAGTTATATTTGGATTTATTATTTTTATTCCAAAGAACATTACGTGTAAATAACATTATGCGTTTATAACATTATGCTTTATAACATTATGCTGAATTATTATTATGCCGCAGTATTATGGCAATTAACATTATGGCAAAACATTTATGCCTAATAATATTATGCGTAATGATCATTATGCTGAATTTTGTTATGCCAATGTAAATTATGACAATCTATTTTATGCTTAACATTAGTAAACCGTCAGAAATTGGTGTAGAGAAGTCACTTTAAAAGTTACAATGTTACTTTTGATATGGCGATAATTATAACCTCCTTTATATAAACCTACAGCTTTTGGAAAACTTAAGAATAAAAACGTTGAACTCGAAATTATGAAATGAGTATCTTCTGCCCGCGATTTTTTCTGCGGTAACTGGGATAAAAAGTATCTTATGTCCTGACCCATGTCATTATCTTCATCCGAATCGGCCGTTTTAGCGTGAAAGCGTAACAAATAAACAAACAGACTCACTTTAGAATTTATAATATTATTAGTTAGGCTAAACAGCGCGTCTTCAGATCGCACGTCATCGCATCGCACGCTGCTCGCTAGCCGTCCATTAGCGGAGACACATTTTCATTATGCTACTTCACTTTTCGTTTATTAAAAGTTTTGCCTTTGACGTGAATTAATTTCAGCATATTTTGTGACGAAATGACTGGTCGAAAAACAGCTCACTTAAAATTAATAGAACTTGATAAAAATATAACATAAGTACGTAGCTACGGCGAGTATAAAGTGCTGACGATCAAGGATGTCCTGTCAGGAGTTGCAAGAAATTAAGCAATTCAAGTTTGTGCAATATACCGTTATTTTCAGACAGAGAATTTATACAGTAGTACTGTTATTCAAGAAAACAGCAAGTACACAGAAAGTAATGCTAGTCTCCAAAAAAATATATCATACTAAATGTGCGCCGCGGTTTCACCCGCATATGTCTCGATGTCGTGGGATTATCGGGATAAAAAGTATCCTATGTCCTAACCCAGGTCCTGGTCTACTCATGTGCCAAATTTTATCCAAATTCTTACAGCCGTTTCAGCGTGGAAGCGTAACATACAAACAAGCTCACTTTCACATTTATAATATAAAATATATATATATATATTTTTTTTTTGTTTTCCTAGCCTACGCTGTCCCATTCCTGGACAAAGGCCTCCCTCCACTTCTTCCATCTTGTGAGAGCCCGCGCGTCTTCCTTCCAGTTTTGATGGAACCTATCCAGCTCGTCCCGCCATCTCCTAACTGGTCTGCCGCGACCCCGTCTCACTGTCTCAGGGCACCAGTTCCGTGCCTTTTGGGCCCACAGTTTGTCCCGATGCGGCAGACATGTCCTGCCCAGTCCCATTTGAGCAGGGCAGCCTTTTGAGCCACGTCAGCTATCTTTGTTTTGGAGTGCAGTATTGTGTTACGAACACGATCCATTAATTTAACACCTAGTATACTGCGCTCCATTGCTCGTTGGCAGACCTTGAGTTTAGTCTTCTGGATGTTAGTCAAAGACCACGTCTGTGCACCATAGGTTAAGACGGGAAGTTACTAGTTACTACTTGGCTCTTGGCTTGGAACGAAGAGTTTGAGTTTACCAGTGAGTACTTACTCGATAGATGGCGTTGTGCATATGATGCGATTTTCTTAAGGGGGATGCGCCGGTAGCCCGCGAAATTCAAATCTTAAGTTTTTTGCAATAAAATTTGCAAGTCAGTGTCAGGCAGGTTGTATGTTAAAATGAAATTTTTTATTCTGTAAATAGGTTATTGGAATCACTTTTACAAGTCGTAATAATATCAAAAAATTGAAAAATTAAGCTAGATGAGGTCGGCGTTTCCTATCTGACTACTCTGAGAAGAAAGGCCGAAAAAAACTCAGTCTCTTTTAAAGTCCGGCCATACCTAGGTCAGATATTGGCATATTGGTCAGGCTCTATGAGGGCCATGTAGATAAGAGTCTGAAATGGTCTTTTGAGGAATGAACCACACAGATTTGAGTGAACCTGTCCTGTCACTGCAAGCATTTGTCAGTAATAGTGGAGCTCAGCTCAGAACCTAAGGAGCTCAACGACTCGACGAACAATACCAAAGAAAGGACATTTGTGTAGGCCGCATCAAGTTCTCAAATTGCCAGACCATTGTTAAAACTAACTGAGAACGAAAAAATATAAGAATAAAAACAAAATAAACATCCACATAGTCCTCACATTCACAATAATACAATACTTTACAAAGCAATCATGTCATTTTGTCAATATCCTACATATAATATTCAATAATGTGAATTTGTATATAAAACTGGTAGGTATATTTTGATGATTTTCCATAGTACTTATTCAAAATGTCACAATGCCAAAATGACAAGATGTTAGCAAAGCGATCAGCTCAATCCCATGCTTTTTGTCTTCTAAATAATCTGAAATTGTATAGTACCCTTTTTTATAAAGTTTGGTTTTAATACAGCTTTTAAATCGTTTAATGGGTAAGTTTCGAATGTCAATATGATTAAAATATGATTCGCGATCGTAGCAAATTACTATTTGCTTTACAGAATAATAACCATTAGATACAGGAATACAACTCCTGCAATATTAGTTAGATTAGATAAATAAATATTTGAAACAACTGCGACTCATTATTTAGATCAACATAAAACTTGATACTGACCTGTAAAAAGCAAAAACATAAGAAAATTTGAATATCGCAGGCTCCCCCAATGCTTTCGCCTTAGTTTCCATCGTCCATACAATATGCCATAGTTTTTTCATTAATCTTTATACAATATTTTTTCATTAATCTTTCCGACAGTTTCATACTGCTGTCCATACTATCCACACTATCACCACAATATAGATATGGACTACCACTAATATATAAAGTTACTGGCTGTCTCATGTCAGTTACTTTTACGCCGTAACGCCTAGGTCGCCTAGACAAACCACGTGGGTTATGGGACATAGGATACTTTTATCCCGGTAGCACATTCCCGTGGGATAATTTCCGACATCCACGCGGGCGAAGCCGCGGGCAAAAGCTAGTTAATTAATATTAAGCAAAAAATAAGGGAAATTATTTTTATTAACCAACTTGGCATCAACTTAGATAATTAGATACGTTAATTAGATAGGCTAAGTACTAAGGTTCTCCCCAAGGTCGACCACCTCCGCCACTTTGGCGAAGACGTCCTTATAGGACACCCCCTTCTTTGCCGCTTCCGGCTGTAGCGTGACCACTACAGTTGCGGACTTCGGGGCGTGGAGCCTTGCCACGACGCTTCGCTCCTTGCGCCGCTGCCGCCTTGCCTTCTTTTTGTTGGCCGCCCTTGCCTTCTTACCCGCCCTCCTCTTTTCCCCAACCACTTGCCATTTGGCATCGGCTGGGGGGGATATAGAAGGTGCGGATGCGGTCGAAGGTGGTGGGGGCCAACGTTTAGCCACCTTGGCTAAACGGGCCGGGGCCGGGGCCGGGGTCGGTGCCGGGGCCGAGGCCGAGGCCCGAGCTGGCGCCTGCTTAGCCGCCCCGCCCTTCTTTGCCGCCCCGCCTTTGTTCTGCCCCGACGAGGCTTTAGCCGCAGCAGATCCGGCGGCGACGACTGCATATGTCGCCTCCTTCTGCTGGCCGGAGGCCGGCTGTCTTGCCGTCAAGGGGGGGCGCAGGACGATGGCCTCAAGGGTGGAGAATCTTCTCCGCATTTCGGCCATCTCCCGCTGCACCAGGGTCAGTACCCCGTCCCTCGAGGCTGTCAAGAGAGGACGGGGTTGCGTGGCAGCACGGTTCGGGGAGATTGTCGTGGTAGGGGTGTACTTCTCCCCGAACCGAATTCTCGCCGAGTTCCACAACTCCCTTGCGGAGTTGAAAGTCTTCGTCGTCGGGTTCCGTTCCCTCACCGTTCTCGTCCTCGGGGACTTCAATGCCAAGAATGTGGCTTGGGGTTCCCGGTTTACGGACACACAGGGCAGGATGGTGGAGGACTGGGCTCTGGAGACAGGCCTGGTCGTCCTAAACTGGGGTTCTGTCCCCACGTGTGTGAGGATGCGGGGTGAGTCGGTGGTGGACATCTCGTTCGCCAGCCCCGCTCTGTCACCGCGTGTCATTGACTGGCGCGTCATGGAGGGGGTGGAGACGTATTCCGACCACCGGTATATCCGGTTTGACGTCTCCGCCCAGTCCTCGAGTGCGCCGGTCCGACAGGCCCCGAGTGGTCCGCGGTGGGCGCTGAAGCAGCTGGACCGGGAGCTTCTCCTGGAAGCCTCGATCGTGTAGGCCTGGGTGTCATCACCGGGCAGGCCTGCCGACATCAACGACGAGGTGGAGTGGTTAGGGAGGCCATGTCCAATATTTGTGACGTGGCAAGGCCCCGGGTCCAGCCCGGATGTGCTTCGCGCCAGGTGAGCTGGTGTTCGCAGCAGTTGACGGCTCTGCGCCATGCGTGCGTTGCTGCGCGACGCCGGTATGCCAGGCACCGCAGGCTCCGTATCCGCCCTCCGGATACGGAAGCCATTCAGGCGGAGCTGTACGAGGGATACAGAGCGGCGAAGACCGCCCTCCAGGAGGAGATCCTGCGGGCCAGGGCACTGGCCCACGAGGAAACGCTGGAGACTTTGAACGCAGATCCGTGGGGACGCCCATACAAGATGGTGCGGGAGAAACTCCGCCCATGGGCTCCCCCGCTGACGCAGAGTCTCCGGCCTCAGCTTGTGGAGGACGTGGTGAGCGCTCTGTTCCCTTCGAGAGGGGAACATGCCTCCCCGCTCATGGCTCCGCCTACTGCGGTGCTCGATGCGGACCACACCGCCGACGACGACGACGATGCTCCGGAGGTGACCGAGGTAGAAATGAGAGTGGCGGTACGAAGGCTGAATGCCAAGAATACCGCCCCAGGACCCGACGGCTTACCTGGGAAGGCCTGGGTCCATGGAGGCTCTCGGGCCTCGACTAAGGGGTCTCCTGAGCGCATGCATGGAGAGGGGCAAGTTCCCACTTCGTTGGAAGACAGGGAAACTGGTCCTCATAAAGAAGCCGGGGCGCCCTGCGGACTCTCCGTCCGCTTATCGGCCCATCGTGCTGCTCGACGAGGTGGGCAAGCTCTTTGAAATAGTAATTGCAAACCGCCTCGTCGGGCGGTTGGTGCGGGTGGGGCCGGATTTGGCGGAGAACCAGTTTGGTTTCCGCAGAGGGCGCTCTACGGTGGACGCCATCATGCGCGTACGGGCCCTCACGACGGGGGATGCTGTGGCCTGGGGTGGGGTCGTCTTGGCGGTGTCTCTAGACATCGCCAATGCCTTCAATACCCTGCCCTGGAGTTGCATAAGGGAGGCACTCCGGTACCACCGGATGCCGACATACCTCTGTCGTGTGTTCGAGGCCTATTTGACGGACAGGGCCGTCATCTACCCCGGTCACCGGGGAGTGTGGAACCGGCGAGAGATGTAGTGCGGTGTCCCACAGGGATCGGTCCTAGGGCCGCATCTGTGGGACATCGGATACGACTGGGTGCTGCGCGCCGACCTCCCTAGCGGCGTCAGCGTAGTTTGCTACGCTGACGACACGCTGGTCCTGGCGCAAGGGAGGTCGCACCAGGCGGCGGCCGAACTCGCGACACGCGGGGTTGCGACAATCGTCAATAGAATCCGGCAATTGGGACTCGAGGTGGCCTTGCACACGTCCGAGGTCATGTGTTTTCATGGCCCTCGGAACGCGCCACTGTCGGGTTCCCAAATCACGGTAGGAGGGGTTCACATCGGCGTCGAGTCGACGATGAAGTATCTAGGACTCGTCCTCGACAGCCGGTGGATCTTCGTGGAGCACTTCTGTCGTTTGGCTCCCAGGCTGGACCGGGCCGGGGCCGCCTTGGGGCGGCTCCTGCCCAATTTTGGGAGGCCAAACGCCTCCTGCCGGAGGCTCTACTCGGGGTCGTGCGGTCCATGGCCCTTTACGGGGCACCGGTGTGGGCGCGTTCCATTAGGCTGTGGCCAGCCCGCCAGTTGAACGCGTCCCAAAGGGTCATGGCCATTTGGCTGGCCCGGGGATACCGCACGGTCTCTCGTGAGGCGGCGAGCGTTCTTGCCGGATTACCGCCATGGGATCTGGAGGCGAAGGTCCTCGCGCACATCTGGGAGTGGCGCGAGGAGATGAAGCGCCGGGGCGTAACTCCGCTGCCGCGAGAAATCGCGGCACAGCGGACAAAGCTCCGGCAGGATCTCATGGCGGCATGGAGAGTGCGATTGTCGCAACCCAGTGCTGGGCACGCCACAATTGCGGCGATAAGTCCCGTCTTTGAGGAGTGGCTGGAGAGGCGCCACGGCGTCCTCACCTTCCGCCTGACGCAGGTCCTCACCGGACATGGCAGCTTCGGGAGGTACCTGTGCAGGATTAGGCGGGAGGAAACGCCCGGGTGTCACCACTGTGCGGATCGTCCGGAGGACACGGTGGAGCATACGGTGGAGGTGTGCCCTGCTTGGGTGGAGCACCGCCATGCCTTGTGGAGGCGATTGGCGGCACTGACCTCTCGCGTCCAGCCCTGGTCCAGGCCATGGTACGGAGCGAGAGGGCATGGGAGGCGGTCACCTCCTTCTGCGAAGCAGTGATGCTCGCGAAGGAGGAGGTGGAACGCATGAGAGAGAGGCAAAGCCTGCGCTCTCACGCTCCTAACCACCGCCGCTGGAGAGCACCCTGGGCGTCGGGAATCCCAGGCGGATTCCCGGCCACCATAGGCGCGGGCTTGCGGACGGCGAGCAATGGGTAGCTCGCCGTCCGATAAGGACCAGGCCCGGGTCGATGGCGCGTCGTGTTCCACGCGCGCCTCAAAGAGATGTCAGCACACCTGACGGTGTCCGTTAGGACCGATGCTTGCCAGGGTTACGGAATAGTCCGAAAGGGATACCGGGACCCTGGCAACAGGCAACTGAAGGAACACGGGTGGGTTTTAGTCAGTAAGAGTCTGAAACGCCCTTCCGCTCCGCCCAGAGCGGGAGAAGTCATATGATGTTTTCCCACCCAAAAAATAAAAAATAAAAAGATAGAATACGCAACTACGGTTAAAAACCTGGGGGTGACCATGGACTCTCATTTATCGTGGACTGCCCATGTCACTCAAGTCAGTCGCAAAGTGCACTACACTTTCCATTCGCTGAAATGCCTTCAGAGCTTTTTGCCCTTGAACAACAAAATCTCCCTTGCTCAAACTCTCATACAGCCCATCATAGACTACGCTGATGCCTGTTATTTGGATGCCACCGAGGAGCTTTTAAATAAACTTGAGCGTTTGCAAAATATCTGTATTCGTTTTGTGTTTAACCTAAAAAAGTATGATCACGTTTCTAACTTTCGCAAAATACTCAAGTGGCTCGGTTATTGTGTTTACTTTTTAACATCCTTCACAGCCCTAAAACCCCATCCTATATGCAGGAACGCTTTTCCTACGCCTGTCTTTTTGATGCACCTTGCAGGTCGCATCTTAGACACCTCCTTAAATCCCCTCCCCACTCGACTGACTTTTACTCCTACTCTTTCACTGTGCACGCGGTTCGGTTGTGGAATACACTTCCGCCTGACTTCAGGGACTGCCAAACTGTTGCAGTATTTAAAAGAAGAGTGAAAGAACACTACCTATCCATTTCGTCATAGTTGCATAGTTATTTTAAATTAAGTACATTGTAATTATATTATATATATTATATTTTTTTGTGATATTTATTTTAAGAGTATGTATGTAAGTATATTCTCATGTTGTATGTTTATATTTTAATTAGTGAATTGTTTCTTATTTTATGTATTTTGTTTCTACTCTTACACACGTTTTCTACATCTCTTCTATATACTTTCCTATCGCAGGTATGCTGGAAGAAATTTCTTTAAAAATAAGCATTGCCTTTGTACGATAGACTAAACCAATTTTGATCACAGAGGATTTGTAGATCAACAAAATGTTCACTATTGTTGACCACATAAGACCCCTAAATTCTCTTTGTCTGGCTGGTTAGGTAGACTGGTAGAGTAATCGCAACATTCTTCCTTAGAGAAGCTACAGGACAAGTGCGGCTGATACTGCGTCTGGTAATCGCAAAAGTGTTTTTGTTGTGCTGGCTTTGTATATTAAGTTCTCTATACATTAGACCTCTAGAAGAAGACCGTCATGTCCTATTCAGTACTACGCAGAGCAAGCAGACATAATACGTTATGTTTGACCAAATGTCAGTACTTCTAATGTTATCGACTTATAATATAAATGCAAATCAATTAAAAGAACGCTTTTGGATGCAGAAAACCAAAAATGCGACCTAGGGATACGTCTAAAAAAAACTATAGTCGCTTTGCGTCGTGCATCGCATACGGCCGGACAGGCTCCGAAGTATAGCTTCCCAAAACACGTTTCCCTGGGTATGTCTGGCAACATCGAAAACGATGAAAAAGGTCGTGAGGCAAGATATCTAGAGACGTTGTCGACATCGTTTCAAGCGACGGATGGTGTCTTGGGACATTTTTGTGAGTCAAGACAGCAACTTAGGGCCTCTCGAATTCCTAATAATGGTAAATGATTGGCCAGAAGTCGTCAGACATGGCTCTTGTTCTCTTTGAACTAAGTAATATAATAAATAATAAATAAAAGTTTATTGACGTAAAAAGGTAAAACACTAAATACAAAGCTTAAATCTACGAAAAATTCAATTATTTTATGTGCCTGAACTAGGTCATCCTGTGTTTCAGGCGAGGCAAGGCATGGTATTTCTAAATAATCACATACTTAATTATAAAAATCTAGTCATCTAATAGGTATGTAAAAAGGTGTAAATACACAATAAAATAAATATACAATAAATCCTACTTGCTAAAGTCTTAGTACTTACATAACCTAACTTAGTTAAACTTAATTAGTACAAATACAATTTTTATTTGAATACAACTAATAATTCCTCTGTATCTTCATAGGACATACTTTGAAGAGCTTCTTTGAGAGTTCTTTTACAATTATTATAATTAAGTGAATAAATTTTGGCTCTCGCATTTAGTCTGTTATAAAGTAATGGTCCTAGGAAGACAAAAAATTTGGCTGCGAAAGCATGTTTTGTACTTTTTGTAGGGCAAACTATGTCTTTCCGTCTCTTTTTAGTTAATTCAGTGCTGTAGGGGAGGGCTGCGTGTTGTTTTAATACAATGCTCATTATGAATAACTGTCGAGCTGTTAGTACTTCACAGGATTCATAGAGCAGGTTAGTGGGAAAAAGGAAAGGGCGGCAAGTAGACACCTTGAGAATCGCTCTTTGAGCTCTCTCGATAGGTAGCAGCAAACTTTTGCCTGCTCCACCCCAAGAGGTAATGCAGTAAGTCAAAATTGACTGACAGAGAGCAAAGTAAACTCGCCTAATTAATTTTGGGTCTGCAATATAGCGTAGTTTTTTGAAAACGAATATTAGTTTACGCATTCTATTATTTAAAGCTTCTATATGCTGTTTAAAAGATAGGGTTTCATCTATTATAATTCCCAGATATTTTATTTTATTAGTTATATTAATATTAGGGCACGTGAGCAAGCAATCTGCAGGGAACATACAACAGTGAGCATACAGCGTTGAGGGCAAAACAGATGTTGGTTTACGCATGGAAAACTTAATGTAATTTGTCTTAGCCGCATTTAGTGTTAGTGAATTATGTTGAAGCCACTTATTTACAATATTAAAACCATGTTGCGCAAACTTGTAGACTTCATGTTCCGATTCAGCAGAAAAAAGGAGGGCAGTGTCGTCAGCGTAAGATATTATAGTGCCGTGCTCTAGGTTTAGATTACAAAGGTCATTTATGTATATCAAGAATAGAGTAGGCCCTAAAATACTTCCTTGGGGAACACCAAAGGACGTGTTTTTTTCGTCTGCACTGAGAACATTGCCAATCTTCACGCACTGGGTTCGGTCTTCTAAGTAACTTTTAAAAAGTTTCAGTTGAATACCTCTTATGCCCACTGTCTCAAGCTTGCGCAACAGAATAGGAATGGAGACTGTGTCAAAAGCCTTGGCGAGGTCCAGGAAAACCCCTACTGTGTGGTTACCCTTGTCAAGTTCCTGGGCTAGATAGTCAGTAAGATGATGTACGGCATCGGCAGTTGAAACTTTAGGTCTAAATCCATATTGATGCTCCGACAAAATTGATTTGTCCTCCAGATATTTAAACAATCTTTTATTTATGATTTTTTCCAAAATTTTTGACATAGAAGGCAGTAAAGAAATTGGTCTATAATTTGTTACTTGCTGTTTACTGCCTGTTTTGTATAAAGGGACAATAACTGCTTTTTTGAGGCACTCGGGAAAAAGACCCAAAGACAGGCACATTCGGAAAATATAAGTCAGTGGTGGTACTAAAATATTCTTGAATTGTTTGATGATTTTATTCGATATATTATCCCAACCAACTGCACAGTCGTCTTTCAAAGTCATGATTATTCTTTCTACCTCAGTTTCGTCAGTGTCTAGCAGGGCGAAGGATGTTAAAGTGTTGTTACATGCAAAATGCGTGCTTGTTAGATTGTGTGATTGAACCCGATTTCTTTCGGCCAGATTCTTTCCGACGTTAACAAAGAAATTATTTGCAAAGTTAGCAGATGTCAGCGGTGTCGAATGCACTTTTAATAAACCTGAAGATGACTCATTATCTTTCGCGGTATATGTTATGTTTTTAATATGTTTCCAGATCTGTTTACTATTTGTTCCAGCCTTTTCCAGTGCAGTTTTATCGTAGTTGCTTTTAACCTTTTTGAGGAGATCATTGCAGAAATTACGATACCTTTTGTACGACAATTGCAGTATTGGATTATCTGGCTGAGATTTAGCCTTCATGTGCAGTTTATCCCTATGTTTCATACAACGAATAAGACCTGTCGTGATCCAGGGTTTTATGTTACAATTTTTGCGGCTCAATCTTGATATGACTGTATTTCTCTGAATTGCATGTTGTATGTTTTCTATTACATACAACATACAAAACTGCGGATCAGCAGAATTGTAAACTGGATCAAAGTTAATGACGCGCAAATCTTCTTCAAGTTTATTTATTTTTAATTTAGAAATTGTGCAAGTGTTGTATTTAGGTAATTTACAGTTTATGATTAATAGGGCAGCATTGTGATCGGTTATTGTTGAGTTAACCACAAGTGCAAGTGAAGGGAAATTCGATTTAAGCATGATATGGTCCAAGCAGGAGCCACTTTGATGTGTAGGAAAATTGTGTGCGGGGAGCAAGCCATGAAAGGCGCATAGGTTGAGGTAGTCCTGAGCAGATGCATCAGCACTTCCTGGAAGAATATTAATATTAATATCACCAATTAAAATCGTGTTTTTGAAGGATGATACGTTTTGCAAGGTGTCGTTCAGAGAGTTAGTAAAATTAGTGATATTTTTAAAGAAGGGAGGCCGATATATTGCTAATATCGCAAATTCTGATCCAATTTTAACTAGCAAACTGTTAGAGTCGACGATATTAGGTTCTTCAACGGAGACATTCAAATAATTTCTGACATAAACAATCACCCCATCATTTTGATTGTAATTTATGTTACTTTTATACATATTATATCCCGGGATTAGTGGTATGTTATATTGTTTGGAAAGCCAACATTCGGTTAATACAATAACGTCACAGTTTATATCAAGACGTTGTAGAAAAATGTTAAAATTTTCGAAGTTTTTAAAAACACTGCGAATATTTTGGGTTAGTATGGTTAGTGGACTAGTGTGCGGGGAGAGATATTGTTTACAGTGTTCAACGTCACACACGTGGCATTCAGATACAGAGAAATTATCTATATCACTAATTAAATTACTTATCATATTAGTATAAAAAACAAACAATAACACGGGCTAAAAAATACGTAATGAACGGCGCTCTTAGGCGCCTCCATAATCAACTGAATTAATATACCTTTTTTCAGCCATTATTTTCGCTGGGCAGTCAGAAGCACTTGTCTTGTGATTGCTCGGCTTTTTGAAGTGCAAGCAAGTAGCACATTTTGGTTCCGCCGCCTTCTTTGTGCATTCTTTAATGGAGTGACCCTTATCACCACAGTGGCCACAGGTAGGTAAGTGACGTTAGGTTGCTGCTCGCGGTCAAGTGTGAGTCTGATGGCGAACGCTTGCAAGAAGACATAGACATGGATTGTGGAATGGAGTCACGAGAGTCTACTTCAACGTATCGAAGCGCTCGGTGTACTTAGCCACATATTTTGACTAAGGTGTAGAGTTTGTGAAGTTAGGGCATGTAGACTTAGGGCGTGTAGAGTTAGAAGCTTGGCTCTACATGCGATCTGATAACTTTTTGACAGTGCGATCCATATTATGGTATATGGTATGGTGTCGTCTTGGCAACATTTAACATGAACATGTTTTTGGTGGGATTGATTTATTCAAATAATATGAATAAATATATATAATATAATTAAAACAAATAATTTGAGTAAATTCGCAAGGTTATTGTTATTTATTTTATGTTATACCTTATGTAGATTACTATAGTATGTGGGGCAGATGTATTTTAACAGCTGTTATATTATTGTGTCGGAACAGGTATATTATTGTAGGTTTTTTTTTACTGAATAAAAGTTTGCTGTTATTGTTGAAGATAGTCATTTTTTTTTTCAAAGTAATGTTTTTAATTTAATGTTCCTAATAGTTTTAAATAGTGAATATTTTTTATTATCTAAGGACAGTATAATTATAAGAGACCGCACTATCGCATTAGGTCATGAACCACTAATGATAGGGGACAGTTAAAAAATAAAAAAATACTATCTTGGTCGGCTTGTTCTTACCGAATTAATTTACGATGATTTTTTTTTGCACGTTGTTCTTGCTTTCCTTATAAACATAAGTATTAGGCGTAAAATTAAACTTAGAAAATATTATTTAATAAAATAATAAATTAATAAAATGATTTAATAAATTGTTCCCAAATGAATAGTAATAGGAACAACCAACGAACCTGGATGCACCGTACCGTACAAGTCCAGAATCTATGAGGGGAAAAGTAAACGGCCAAGGCGGGCGTAGCAAACGGTCTACGTCGTAGCTGTTTGCTACGCCGCCGTAGCTGTTTGCTACGCCGCCGTAGCCGTTTACTTTTTGACGTTTCGGTTGAGTGTTGCGATTAATATTGACCGAGTTCTTGTGTAACTTGACGACGACGTCGCGCGCACACATTGACAAAATCAAGATGATGAAACAATGCAGAGCTCAAATTCAAGAGGATATTGTGTGGATTGGCCCTCGACGCTTCGAGTGCCACCTCCGAGTGCCATCGAGTCCCATCGGACCGCCCCCCCCCCCGTCTTACGGCCCTCACGTTGCACGTACTCACTCAAACATCAACGAGATATAAGAGACGAGAGTCTCGTACTTAGGTGTCGTTTCACCCACATTGTGTATGTATTTTACAGTCATCTCCACTGATGCAACGTTTGCACTAAACTATTTTATTGCAAAGATTTTTTATTGTTAGTTGTGGTTGTTTCTTTCTCAGATAAGTTCATACCCACGCTATCATTGCCATTATTCAAGTTATAACAATATCTTAGCGGCACACTTGTGAGGCGAGGCGCTCCGACGCGCGGCTCCGGATACGGCTCTCGGCAACGTGTGCAATAAAGAGCGGATCACTTACATATTACCTCCAGACGTCCAGACAAGACACATCGCGTCCATACGAGCGCTCGACGTGTTCGCGATAACGTTGCTATGTAACGTTGTATGTAGTCTGTAGCATAGACAAGCGATCTTGGAGCGTCGGGTGTGGGTCGACCGTAGTATTTAGTTTATCGGTTTCTTTTGAATTTTGTATCTATTAGTATATTATTGATTTAATATTTATTACTTTTATTCCCCTCTGGGATTTATTTTATGTCCGTAGATGTGTCCGTGGCATCACAGTGGGCCCTATCAGAATACCAGTGCTGCGGTATTTGTTTACTTTTTTCTCAAATATCGTAGCATTATGCTGAGATAGGAGCCTTTTTGGCCTCGCACAGGTTTTCTTTTCCCGTTCCACGTGTTTTATTTTGTTTTATTGATTTTGTTAGTTTTAATGTTTGTTTTTATTGTTATATTTCCTGTGCGTGTCCCAAATAAAATATTTTTCTTTGTTTCTTTCTATGTTGGTACTTGATCGCGTATTTATTCTACGGGAGCCTACAAAGTGGTGACGGTAAAGGCTTACATATGTTTTTCCATATCACTCTGTTCCAAGAGGACTTCCCTTCTAACATTATTTTTGTATATAGGTAGTACCCAGGCCTTCGAGCTTGTCGAATCTCAGTTTTAGGGTTCCGTGCCTCAAAAGGAGAAAAACCGGCCAACTGCGAGTCGGACACGCGCACGAAGGGTTCCGTACAATTATCTATAAAAACATTATGTCTGTTGTATGGGAGCCCCCCTTAAATATTTCTTTTATTTTAATTGAATTATTTATTTTTAAAGTGAATAACTAAATATTCTGTGAATATTTCAAGCGTCTACCTGTTGCCGATAGCAAAATTATAAAAAAATACCTTTAACGGAAGTTCGTGAAATATACTAACCTATACATTATAGACATATTCGTGTTTGGTATTTTTAAATCTTGCTGACAGAAATTCACTGTCAAAGTCGAGCTAGAAGTCCAAGAGAGAGCGAAGCGAGCTCAGTAACTTTCAACACTCAACACGGATAAGTTCTTCAATTTGCTCTGTTTATTGAAGTTTCGTTTTAATGACATTTCGTCTCCTTGATTATAGGTGTTTAAAAAAAAATCTTATACGGATCACCAGGAGTAGCACAGTGACCGAGTGGCGTCCCAGGACTGGACGACGAAGTGTCGATCGTCCGGCGGCGAGACGGGTGGAGCGTAATGTTGCCACCGCGGACATAAATGAGGCTGGCAAAGGAGCGTGGGGTTTGGCACAAGAGAGGCTTATACCAAGCAGTGGGTGAATTTGGGCTGTATGACCTCACGTCATTGCCTCCTCACGAGTGCTGCAGACGACGTGTGGCCGGGGGCACGAGGTCATGGTGACATAACAAGCAGGATGTAGCACACGTCGCCAACAGCACGTCTATTATCTCTCCTTAGCCCTGCCAGCTGTGTGATATTAAAAGTAAGCGGGATTATGTTACTGCGCGTTTTGTATTTTATATTTAGTCTGTCGGCGCTCATTGTAACGAGTCCCGGCGAAATGAGAAATTTCACGCTTTAATAACGCTGTGCGCGCTCCACTGTTTTACATCTCTTCATAAACAGAACCAGAGCGAATTTACGCGGGCGGACAGATGGACGGACGGACGGACGGACAACGGCCAACGAGCACGAGACCAGGTAAAGTGTTGATCGCAACTCGCCGCCGACCCGCGTCTCCTGTATTATTAAAGCTGCTTAAGAGTAAGACCTGCGGCTTTCACTTACCGCCTTCTGTTTTATTTATTCACCGCGAACTCGGGGCTCGCTTACATATTAATGCGGCGCGGGCCGCTCTGTGAGATATTGTAATCATCGTCGATGCGGAGCGCTGCCTCCGTGCCTCCGTGGCGCCGCGACCACTAAGTACTGGCTAGCTAAGCACTTAGCTCAAAAAATGGCATCAGATACTGCGTCTTCAAATCTCATGAAGCATGCAGCGTAAGCTTACCGACACAATAAACGAATAAAGTTTTAAGAGTCCTCAAATGCGTTCCAGTTCCAGTAGTGGGAGTTGTTCGCGTTGTTAGAATAGCTTTGCGTGAAACTGTGCGCGAAGTAAGTTTTTTTTGTACTCCATATAATATTTACGCTAAACTAGCCAAGTTGCAGAACTTTGGGTTCTTACGGAGAAGTAGGAGGGGCATGTGGGGAGGGGAGGGGGTTAAGACGGGCAGAAGGCAAACGACCAACTCAACTCGACATGCACTCGGAAATATTTTGTTCAGCAGAACGCGAGCCGAGCTTTGCCGACCAAATTGCCCCAATCAGAGGAAGGTACAAGGCGTCACGAGAGAAGAGGATAGCACACCTCAACTTTTGTACAGAATTCAAAAGTAAATATTAATTAAATCAATATTTAGTTCACCCTCTAAAACATATTCATCGTACACCCTTTAAACTCATTGAACTGCTCCGACCTGATTGGTCTATTTTTTCACTATTTGTACTATTAAAATTGTTTAATGGAAAATTCCCATCTTTTCAAGACGCGGAGCTATTAATCTAATTGAGCCTTCTGACTGACATTATATGCAAAGCAATAAACTGCGTACATTTCTTGTTAACTGTTTTTTAACCGACGAAAAAAAAGGAGGAGGTTCTCAAGTAGTCAGGTTTTTTTTTTGACCACTCGTATTTTTATCTGAGCAGTCCGATTTGAATGATTCTTTTGTTATTGGGGAGGGTATAATTCGAGTTTTGGCGCCGACTCATTTGTTACTTAAATAAACCTTTTAATAAACCTTTTAGTTTAAATAAAGTTAAGTTTTTTAGTTTAAAACTAAAAGGTTTATTTTTTATTTTTCGCTTTTAATTTTTAGTTTTCGTTGGTATAATTTTTGGTAAAAAAGTTTTTGTCTTTTCATATAACGTGCTGCTACAATGGCAACATTAATTTAACATACGGGTAGAAATTATAATAAGATAAAATATATCGTATATTTAAAAATTTAAAATTTCAACAAACTAAATAATAAAGCTGTCTCGTTCCTTCAATTCGCCTACTCTTTGCACGTTATTCGATTTAATTTCATTGATGCGTTGTCAATGATCCGTGCTGATTTTAGATAATTGTGAATAAATCAATAAATAAACCTTTTAATGAAATTAATAATGAAAACGCAAAACCCTATACGTATGTTAAATCAACGTTGCCATTAAATAAATCAAATCCAATCAAAATATTTTATTTCACATAAACCTACATGGGCACTTATGAAACGTCAGAAGCTAGGTGCACGGTTCCAATTGGTCGTTTCCTATGGAGAAGAGCCGGTAAGAAACTCCACGGTTACTCTTTTAAAAATAATTAGCTGTTACAATATTTTCGAATTACAGTATTATTAGGTATGGGAGGACAGTGTAGGCCTTTCAACAAGTACCAGGTAAGTACTTAGCAAAATAGCAAATGTTCAACAAATCTACTACAGTCCACTAAGCCTACATCGTTCTCACATTCACAAAATGGAAAAGAATCTATACAAGAGATAAGTAAGAAAATAAAAACCTATTCAAACCAAATGACATGATTTCCATTACAACTGTAACAAATCTAAACAATTACCATGTCCACAAAAGCCACTATTAGAGTTGAAACCAAATTGTAGGTATACAATGTCAAATAATAAGATAATTATGTCAAGGTGAATGTAAAAAAATAAAATAAACATGGTAATTTGGGAGAAGTTAATAGACTCTTACATAATTATGCCGTTAATGAGGTACCAGGGAAGCCACATGTGCAGAAGGAATTACTGCTAAACATCCTTGTCATCAACGTAGTCTTTAATCTTATATGCTTTTTTGATAAGGACACGTTTGATGTGGGTTTTGAACTTTCAATCCCTAAGTTTTGTAACAGACTTTGGCAACTTGTTATAAAAGCGGATACTGTTTATAAGAAATGACTTACTAGTTTTGGTCAATCTAAAAGGTATCACAATTTTATGTTTACTACGTGTATTTATATTATGGAAATCGGTTCTTATTTTGAAGAGTCCAAAGTTTTTGCGAACATACAAATTACTTTCTAAGATATAAAGAGAAGGAAGAGTTAGTATATGAACTTCTTTGAATTTATTTCTAAGGGCCTCACGAGGACCCATTTTATAGATCGCGCGAATTGTCCTCTTTTGCAAGATGAAAATTGAATCTACGTCAGCTGCCGATCCCCACAGCAGAACGAACGCCATAAGACATAATACTATGGAAATAAGCAAAGTATACTAACCTAGCTGTGGCTATAACAGTCAACTGCCTTTAGTTTTCTTACTGCATATGCAGCTGAACTTAATCTGTCTGAAAGAGCTCTAATGTGGGCGCCCCATTGCAATTTCGAATCTATAGTAATTCCTAGAAATATAGTTTCCGTAATAGCATCTAGTTTCTTGCCGTCAAGTTTTAAAGACCGCGACATGTTACCACACCGAGCATAATAAGCCTATAATGTTACCACTGCTGGGACACAGGCCTCCTCTCTGTGAGAGGGAGCGGGCCGTAATCCACCACGCGGGCCCAGTGCGGGTTGGTAGATGTCACATGTCTTCGAATTTTTGGTTCTAGGACATGCCGGTTTCCTCACGATATTTTCCTTCACCGTTTTGAGAGCAGTGGCGATGAAATAATTTACACAAAGTAATGCGCCTGTCGGGGTTCGAACCTGCGACCTACAACTCGTAAGTCGTGGCCGTTACCACTGGGCCACCACTACTCTCTCACACCGACCGCTGGACGCAAAGTCTGAAAGTAACTTAGTAAGAAAGTACTTTGCGTCCAGCGCTCAGTGTAGTAACACGTCGCGTTCTGGTTTGCAATTGGTCAATCATCATCCTGAGGATGCCTCACTGAGAGGTGAAACACGTGTCGATTTCTTACAGGATTTTTTATGACTCTTGAAGAATAGTCAAGCGGAATAGGTTACTAAATATATCTACGTCTATTGTATTTTATAATGGATTTTCGCAAAGTCACGCCTGAATCAATTAACTATTTTGATTCAAGTATTCGGGGAGATATTTATGTTGCCAGTTTTGGAAATATTACGGTAATTGGGATATGCTTAATGGTAATGGTAAGAATTGATATGATTTCACAAGTATTTTTAGAATATACAATATTATAATTGTATTTAAAGAGTATTGTTTATTTACTAGACTGTAATGATCATGATATTTAATACTTGATTAATGTATCAATAATTTTTTTAAAGAAATAGATAAGTCCAGTCTTAAAAGTATGTAATGGCAGCACCTTCTTTATCTTTCATAATCATTGTCACTACCCATCATTGTCATGCATTTGTCATGTCATTTAAGCTATGCACAGACCTATAACTAAAATAGAGGGACGCATTAAAAAACAAATAATGCAACGCAATATTATATTTTTCTTTTTATAGACGAAACATCCTGTGTGTTAGAAAGATGGTGAAAAATCTGTTGCGTGGTTTAAAAGAACAACGGGGACATACAGAAAAACACGAAAAGCGACTTTAATTTATAATATGTATATAATATAATCTGCCAACAGTTATTTTTTGACGTTAAAAAATAACTAATAGTGTCACACCCCGCATCCTACAATACAGTCCGAGAAAGAACCATCCCTCGTAGGTAATCCTCTTACACAATTGTTGCAAATTATGTGCCGATACAACTCATCTAAATGAAATTAATGAAATATTTGCAGCACGTAGGTTCCCTTGCATTTGATAAGATCAGATTATTCTGGCTGATATAAGGGAGATGCGCTAAGGTAGCCCGCGAACTTAACATTTTCCTACGTTTTTTGCATTTTGCGGGTCATTGTCAGGTTGTTTGTTGATTCAAATATGATTCGCAACCGTAACAAATATGGCATTACAGAATTATAATCATTGGAATCAGCAATACAACTCAAGTTCATACCTATAAGTACATTTTCGCAGGCTACCCTTTTTTTTTTTGAGCCTTTGATACAAATGACTTCTCCCGCTCCAGTCATTTATTCGTCATTCGTTCGACAAGTCATTTGAGGCGCGCGTGGAACACAACGCGCCGTCGACCCGGACATGGTCTTTATCGGACGGCGAGCTACCCATTGCTCGCCGTCCGCAAGCCCGCGCCTACGCCTACGGTGGCCGGGAATCCGCCTGGGATTCCCGACGCCCAGGGCGTCTCCTGAGGCAGTGGTTAGGGGCGTGAGGGCGCAAACTTTGCCGCTCATGTCCTTCTCCAGGTCATGGTCTACCCATGAGTTAAATTTCATCCAAATCCATTCAGCCGTTTTAGCGTAAAAGCGTAACAAACAAACAACTATAACTAAATTCTGCCCGCGGCTTCGCCCGCATGGTATGTCAACAATATGTTATAATATTAGTATGGATAGTATGGATATATACTAGCTGCACCCGCGGTTTCACCCGCGAAGGTCTCGATCCCGTGGGAAAATCGGGATAAAAAGTATCCTATGTCCTATTCCAGGTGATGGTCTACCCGTGTGCCAACCCAATACAGGACTCGTCCTAGTTTGGCTACGGATGCTCCCATGTTATATACTCCCAAGTACTAGCCTGTAAGTATGTGCAATTCGTTGTATTACTTTTGTTGAAATAAATATAACAATAATTATTACAAACATTTTCAAGCTCGCTTTGCTCGCTCTACCATCCTCTATTCTTCTGATGCACTAGCTTTTCTATTGTCGACAAAGTACCTCCTATTTCTGTATCAATGGTCAAATGGAAACCTAACCTTTTCGAGGCAGCGTGCTAAATATTCCGACGTTCATTTCTAGGCAGGAGGCTCGATTCAGTTTTGCCGCCCCGGGCCCCCGGCAGGCTTAGTCCGCCACTGGTTGCATGTACGGACTGATGTGTGCTTACATCCATGACACGGCACGACTCACTTACAGCACCCGTCTGTACTGATGTGCGCCGAGTGCTCAGCTGTGTCCAGTCGCCAGTATAACGTGTTGCGGTAAATCAAGATCGCAATAAAAATAATAAACCCACAAACATGCTTCCTTCCTCGCCGAGCGGGCATTATGTACTACGAGTATAGACAGATATATATTGAAGCTAGCCGTCCTGTATCGCACTCCCGCAAACAGGCGCGACGCGACTTTAACAAAACAATTTCTGAGAAAACTTCATAGTAGAAAAATTACCGGTGTCTATCGCGCGACAAGTCGCGCCAGTCTGCACGAGCCTTAATGAGTGAATCGCTTGGATCAACTCTGAAATATAAACAAAATGAACTGTTCTGTACAAAAGTGCAATCATAACACGATCCGACTAAAGTCCCTTAATTTTACCTGCCATACTGTTTCTTGCAGCCATTTGGTTAAATTAGCCAGCTAATTGGACGCCTAGGCCGTTCGTTAAACGCCGGTATCCAATTGGATGTCTAGGCCGATAATTAATTGCGTCCAATAAGCTATGGCTAATTTAACCAGATGGCTGCGACATATTATACAGTATGTTAGGATCAGTTCACCGGTTCGCGTCATGAACTCGTAACACTGGCTAGTTACTTTTTAACACTTACGTGGCGCGTAGCATACATTGAATACTTACGTGGCGCGGCGGTGCTACCTCGATAACGTACAAATTACCGCATTTTTACGACCCCCTCGCGGCGGGTGATCACCTCGGTATCACACCGTACATTACCGCTCCCCCTACCACGCCCCGCGTGCCCCGCACCGCGCACCTGCTCAGTTTTATCGGGGCTCGTCCTCGAAATACGGTGATACGAACACAATGTTATACCGGTTTAGTCACTTGATTTGAATAGTATTTAAAGTACCTACGTCAATCCGAGCGTCAAATAGAAGCCATTAGATCATCAGTCTGTGATCTTATTGTATTCGTAGCCTGTAAACTTTAGTTACATCGTCGGTCAAGTAGGTAAATCAGATGTGCTTGTTCTAAATGGATTTCTGTAATAATAATAATAGTCCTCCTGACCGTATTTTCGGCCACGGCGGGCAATCTCAACGGAGGCTAGCCTTCGGCACCGGGAGATATTATAGTGCACAAGTGTGTGCGCAGACACAGGTGCACTCTCTCTTCCCTCACTCTCATAGTCCGATGGGACGGCAATCCGACACGACCGGAGGGAGATCAGGCGAAGGACCAACGGCTTAACGTGCTTTCCGAGGCACGGGGGTATCACACCGCCAACTTCCAAACTCCGGGCTGTTACTACAACTTTCCAAATTGAAAAACCCAGACACATAAATAGAATTCGACAGAACAACAAAAGCATAATTGAATGTGTTCGGAATGATTGAATTATCTCTTGATTTGCTTAGGTTGGTAGATGAGGTATAGGATGAGGCTTTTTCATCTTGTGAATGTGAGAACGATGTAGGCTTAGTGGACTGTAGTAGATTTGTTGAACATTTTCTATTTTGTTAAGTATTTACCTGGTACTTTTGAAAGGCCTACACTGTCCTCCCATACCTAATAACACTGTAATTCGAAAATATTGTAACAGCCAATTATTTTTAAAAGAGTAACCGTGGAGTTTCTTGCCGGCTCTTCTCCATAGGAAACGACCAATTGGAACCGTGCACCTAGATTCTGACGTTTCATAAGTGCCCATGTGAAATAAAATATTTTGATTTTGATTTTTATTTTGATAGGTATAAGAGCAAAATACCTTCAAGTTGATAGCGAGCACTCTCGTTATAGTGAAGTTGCCATTCCCCGTAAATACGAGCGTAATACAAATGTATTACCAAGGATGTGGAGGACGCTCCCAATTAAAACACCTAAACTGCGCCCACGTGTCCTAGTGCACCTAGTACTCCTCGTGCCAACAACACCACAATGACGGCTTCTCACAATTTTTTTCTTTGGCAATGTATTTTTTCACCTCACAAGCTCGGAAAGATTCTGTTTGTCATTCGAAATCTGCGTGGAAAAGAGCATTTTCCCCGCTAGCGTACAAACATTTTTTCCAGATTTGAGTTATATACATTGCCGGAATCAGAAATAAAAGGCGCATCTGCCTGTATTTTTGATATTTTTCTAACTTCCTTCAGTGCGGTTTTAGCGCAACAAAATAGGGCGCTTGAAGATGAAAAGACGAATTTATGTGAAAATTAATTAAAAAGTCGCATTTAAGTAGATAACGTCCTTATACTTTATAGTTTTTTTTTAGTTCAGTAATATAAAAGGCGCATGTTTGTCCCTATTTCTAAGAGGAAGTTAATACGACGCAATTAAGCATTTGCGTCTAACGCGCTAATAAAAAACTGCTCTCACATTAAGAAAATAAGACAACATCTGACCACTTGCGATTATCTAAATACTTTATATTTCTAATTCTAAAGAAAAAAGGCGGAAATACCTCTATGCGCCCGTTTCTGTTAAAATCATAATTATCACATCATAATAAGGTCATATCAAAATCATAATAAGGTCAGCTGCTACCTATATTAGGACGAGCACGCGTCAACCACCTTGCCTGCGATGAAACTTCCTTCGCGGCAACTTGACTGTTCCGTACTTGTACATTCTTGCAGGAGGTGTATTTGGTCGCCGAGTTGCCCTTCTATGATAGCTACGATTCGGTTCGTGGTCCAGACATAGATTGCACTTGGCGGTGATGAACACGCTCAGCGCACTCGGAAAATAGTTTACGACGATTGCAATGAAATTGTGAAATCTATAGAGTAAGGTTCATAATATGGTAAATATAAAGCGGTCTCCACTCAGTAGAATAACGTGAGCACGCAGGGAGCATGCCATGCTCCTTGCAGCAGGACGGCGCTACGCTTTGTGTAGCCGGCTCACATCCGGCACACATCGGCACCGATACTACCCTGGTGTAATCTAATTTCTCATGAAAGCGCACTGAAGAACGCAGCCTTGTGAATCACTAAGGAAGCAGGATGTTACGCAAACACGACGCAGCCGAGTGGCGCGGCGGGAAGAGGCGGCCATTGAAGCAGGCTATTATGTGCCCAAAGTGTGTGCAACTAATGAGGCGAGCACACGGACGGGAGAGACGCCGGGAAATTGATGGTGAGAGTTTCAGAGCAGCTTCACTTGATAAACATCTGTGTTTAGCCTGGCCGCGTAGGACCCGGTCCGCGGGGCGCGGCGCGGTGGGCGCGCGTGCCTCCACCCGTTACTTCAAGCGGCACCGGCCTCCTCATTACGACAAGTTGAGGTAGACTGCCAAACATTATTGTATTTATTCACATAAATATCATATTTATATTTATGTTTTGTCACTGTTTTCGTCGACACAAATTATGAAGCAGGCATGACCCGACAAAATACGAATGGTTGAGGCAGCGACATCCCCTATGTTAATACTTTTGCAACGTTACCTATGTCATACGCTGTCAAAACTAATTCAACAAGATCCCATAAATATGTTCGGCATATTTGAAAACAATGCTCTAAGAGAAGCCGAAACTAGGGCAAAGTTATTGTCGAGTGTATAAAAGCTCCGTACGCCGCTTTATTGAATCCTTTGTAGCGCTGCAGCCGTTTCAGTGAACATAAAAAGCCGATCCTCTCTTTATCTGACATACGAGCACAACTAATAAACTTGTAGCGGCTATTTCGTGGAATGCTACTTGTACACAAGTATGTGACTTTATGTCTCTGAAGTAAGTAGATCGTTTTACGAGCTGGAAGCACTTGTTGGCCTGCAAGGTAAATTCAACATTATACATTTATTTATACAGCACCATAGTGAGCCAAGAATCGTTCACAGGGTAAAATTCAACTGAATGAATATTGCGAATGATATTATTATGATTGTTGTTCACAGATGGAATGAAGATATAGGCCTGGCTGGCGACCTACCTAGCCGTAGATACGCAGATACGCATGAAGTAAATCCTATAGGTTGAATAAAAATACTATTATTTAAAAGATAGCGCATAACTATGTATTTGGGGTTTTAGCCAATGCCGACAGGTGTTCTTAACATAATTGAGTGCGGTTAACGTTAATGTCATGTTTCGAGTATGAGGACAAGTGGCGGCGCGGTCTGTCACGGAGATAGGTCTGCCGGCATGCGATACAGGAGTCGCGGAGCTTCTGGCACCCAAATTATAAATCAAACCTTTACCTTACTTTTAATAACAAAAATGCCCTTTGTCATATCATAGGAAGCTAGTGAATGTGTCGCGTAGCTGAACGATAGTAGTAGCAGCAGTTTCTAGAACATGCAGTGACGGACAACGGGTTCGTCCCAACGTGTAGTGCGATGCACGTGCTCGCTACGTTCAGGCTCGTTCAGACTTTACCTTTTGCGCTGTCCGCCACTTGTCAAGCATAATCCGAAGGCAGGTTTTCCATAGTGTCACCGCGCTCCGCGGGCTACAGCCGGCGCTGGGTAAATACATTATATACATACACCGATGAGTTCGGGAACACCTGCGGCACCGCGACACCGCGACGCTTCTCCCACGCCTACAGATAAAACAAGCGGTTTGCCGAAAACGAACTCAGAGGGCAAGGCGGTGGAGAGGGCGGGGGCAAACAAGTGTGGGGAGAACGCTCGCACATTAGGCATGGTGCTGATAACCGCGAGTTAGACGGCCAATTAGATCGGATTTACCGCCCGCTGATAAGAGACATTATCTTCTGATGGATTGCTCTGATCTCAACTCTCAATCCTTTATTGCATTCCATAATGTTCGTAAAATAGATAGTAGTAAAAGGGTTACATTTATGGACCCTGTCGGGCCCAGCATGTTAGGAAACAGATCTGTACCAATACCGTGCCTATGAGATACAGTTTCCTGAAACTGTTTCCGCAGTATCAACTGAAAAAAAATAAGTACAGACGAATTGAGAACCTCCTCCTTATTGAAGAAGTCGGTTAAAAAGTTAGAGATCCTTAAGAAAATTGCAATAATGTAACCCAAACTAGCAAAATGTTGCCTATAAAATTCATTATTTGGCGTACGCTGAGAAAACTATTGATGATACATAAAAATTATGTTCTACATGATTAAAGTACTCATTATTACTTTAAAAAAAGTCCGCAAAGGAATATATCTAACTATTATTATTATTATTATCACAATAGCAGCTTTTGTGAATTAGATCGCTGGTACAAACAAAAGTTGGTTATATTGTATCGTAGTATTAATAAATTCTTATTCAAATAAATATTTTTATCATCTAGAGGATTTATGTAGTAGTAAAATCCTTTTTAATTTATTCGCATCGGACATTTAATTTCGAAGTTATCGCGAGTGTAAAAATGCAATACGCGAACCGTTCGACGCCGCGCCGCGACATTCCCTACTCTAGAGAGGATGTAATTTGGCACATGGGTAGTCCATGACTTGGAATAGGACATAGGATACGTTTTATCCCTATATTCCCACGGGATCTACACACAGCTAGTCCCACACACAGCACACGCACACTATCGGGCACAGCTAATCCCACATAAACCTATAGAAAATGTATAGGGACCAGTAGTGAGGCGGCAACCGGCAGCACTGCCACGTGCAGCGTTGTTCCGAATCATACCTTAATACTTATTTTTCATGCTAGATTATATTCGAACGCAACGTGAATTGTAAAAGAATAAGTAAAAATATTTTTTAAAACAAGCTTTTAATGAACTAAAATCGATTTTCCCATGGCCACCTTCCGGCTCCATCATGAGACCCTGAACACCACCTAATGTCAAAGCACTTGTTAATACATAGCCAATGAGTCCAAACACGTGAAATACGATGGTGCTATCTTATTTGATCGAGGAATTCGTATGGCCAACTTCCGGCTCCATCATCAGACCAGCTCCCTGTTATAATTTTTTCAAAATGTCTCGGTAGTTATATAAGTATGCCAGTTTCAGCTCAATCGGATGTCAGGAAGTACTTGAAAAATGGATGACAATTGGAGTAACCGGAAACACATACGAACAGAGCAAGCTAATATAAAGCTTGTAAAAATATCAAATAACTTTCCAGGGAATTATCACAAGCTGACGATCGATCCCTGGCTGTCCCTGACCAGGATCGGCAACACGCGTGAGGCGTGACTCGTGCATCGTATGGTCGATCCCTGGCTGTCCCTGACCAGGATCGGCAACACGCGTGAGGCGTGACTCGTGCATCGTGAGGTGACAACGACTATGCAAAGTACGTCGGTGATGGATAGCTGGCGGGCGCGCCTCTAAGGCGCTGACCCCTCTGTACCGCGGCCTTATCCTCACAAAAAGAGAAACGATTAGCACCCCCCACCCCCCCCACCCGCCGCGCCTCTCACACCCGCACCCTCCCGCGGGGCTCTATAAACCAAGTTATGATAATCGCACACCGGCGATGCCACGCAATAACGCAAATTCCTTTTATTTTTCATTCCTTAACAAGTTTTGATTCATTTCAACAAGAAAGACGGCATTATCCCTCTTCAATGATATAATTAAATTCTAAAAGTAAAGAAACGCGGCCGTCTGTTTGTTTGTTGAGCGCAAAGTTTCGCGAGAGGGACGCGAGAGGATTATACTCGATGATTAAATTCAATTGTCAACTCATTAACTTTGTATTATTGCGGGATCCATCACGTGCGTCCCACGAAGTGCACCATGTTGTAGAAATGGTCGGCCAACTAGTAGCTCGGGAACACGTTTGAGTAGCTGATTAGAACCCGTTTACATCCAAGAGTATGTACAGTAACCCCCAATTAAGAATGAAATTAATCCAAAATAGTGAAATAAGTTCAGCGGCAGTTTGGTAAATAACTAATTCCCTACGCAAACTATGCAATTTTGATTCCGTAGGTCAGTATATTTACAAGATTCCTTCGTAAAATATCGTATTTGGTAAACAAACTCGGTAAGTACGCACAAAAGTCACTAGTTTTCGCATCATTATGTAATACCAAACTGAACTTCGACAAATCTTTTCCGAACGCATAATTTCACCTCTGTTTCGATTATAACGACGACACGATTATAAATAAAGAAATAGTATATGCAATTAGTGAATAAAGGACTGATTTAAAGCGAGGGCCATAGATGCATCACGAGCAAGTGAAGGATACTTACGATTGAATCACGAGCATAGCGAGTGATTAAAGTGTTAGAATCCTGAGCGACGCTAGTGATTCATAGCCCTCGATATAAATCCGTTTTATTCAAGAGTTGCATACTATACTTTATACCATGACTACGAGAAAAAGAACTTGCAACTTCGAGTATGTTATTATGTCAATGTTATGCCTTGTTTTTATAGTACACCGTAGCATAGAATACGTACTCCAAAATGTCGATGACTTCTTTTTCTTCGACAACTCATTAAAATAAGTTAGGAAAACAGACTCTGAAAATGTTCCAGAAGCTTGATTTTCATTTTTCCATGCAAAACTCATCATAGGCTTTGATGTAAACCAGCCGTGATTTGTTGGATGGCAAGTTTTTTACTATATCGGCCGCCCTCTCTTTCATAAACTTGGGTGTTAAGACATCTTCTTCATCACTTGAATGCATTTTCAATCGATTTATTATGAAGTAACACTAAACTCCGTCCTTCTTAAAGAACAATAGGGTAATCTTTGTTCCTTCAGCCGACGAGCTTCAGGTCGCGAGACCCAAGACCGGATGTGAGCACAAGCGCGACAATCAGCCGAGTGGCAGACGACATTGCGGATTATCTTTTTTTCTTGGATATTTTTACCGCAGAGAACAATAATAAGGCTGACTTCGTTCAAGGAGACAGGTCGACAGGAGACGAGCTCAGGCTGCGCGATCCTAATGACGGCGCTGCTTGAGACACCACGACACGCCACAGCCGCGGCCGTTCCACTCTTCCGTGGCCTCGGGCCTCGACAACCAGCTGCTAGACACGTCTCTTGTGGGGTCAGGTCACGGGTCAAGAGACATTGCAGCACTCCGCTCCACCCATCGTGGTGGTGACCGGATACCGATGCTCCTATACAATCCGCTACATTTATATCCTTAATACAAGAAAGAGTATTCTATTCACAACTAGTGTTAGCAATTGCATTAGTATGGCGAAACAAGAAGCAACCGTAAAACAGCAATAATAACCTAAATGAATTCCAATAGTAGCATAATTTGTGAGCATAACATAACATCACGCCTGTATTCCTCGAAGGTTTAGGCAGAGGTGTACCTATAGTACATATTTGTGAAGTCTGTGACAGTTATAGAATGTGGTAATTATTTTATAACAAGAGCGTTATTTACAAAACTACCTTCGCCATTGTCCTGCTACTGGGGCGCGTCATCCCACTCGCCGTGATGACAACAGACTCACTCCTTCCATTAGGAGCGCAGGAGTGCGAGAGCGAAAGTTGTGAGCGTCTTCTTTATAACTCGTCGTGTCGATAGCTGCGCTGAATTATTGATGCGATGATCGCCGAGAGCTTCACACTCCACTCGCAACTTATCTCTGTTGCTAAAACTTGTTTATAACATTGATCGAAAGTAACTTCACCAATCTACTTGTCGAAACTTGATGTCCCCGCCGTTCGAGTAATTTCTTTTGTTTAGCGTCCCAGTTTCAGCTTAACATAAATTCGGCGGCACGTGTAGGTTCAGCGACCAAGCGGCGCAGTGCTACTGTGCATCTCTACACTAAACTGCGCTCTATTCAACAAGCTTTTTAGGAAAGGCACCCAAGATCAAGAACATCTTGTTCTTGATCTTGGGTGCCTTTCCTAATATACCCAATTTCATAATACCCAAATCAATAAAAGACACAGACATATCTTTACAGCGCACACACTTTCAAAAAGGCCCTTCTTTTTATATTATTATTTATTGAACATAAAAACAGATAAGTACTTAGTGCTACACGTGCGAAGCCGGGGCGGGCAGCTAGTATAATTATAATAAAATAAGTGAATAATAATTTGCCAGTACATTCAGTGTATAAAAACAAATTAGGTATTGTTTTTTAAATAATTTGTTTTATTTCAAGCGTTTTAGTTACCATTATTATATATATAGTACCATTATCTATAAAAACAGCAAAAAATTCACGTTTGTTGTATGGGAGTCCCCTTAAATATTTATTAGATTCTGTTTTTAAGTATTTGATGTTATAGCGGCAACAGAAATACATCGTCTATGAAAATTTCAACTGTCTAACTATCACGGTTCATGAGATACAGCCTGGTGACAGACGGACAGACAGACGGCGGAGCCTAGTTATAGAGTCCCGTTTTACCCTTCGGGTACAGATCCCTAAAAACATCAAAGTATCGGAAACTCCGATACCCGTGCGCGTGTTTACTTGACTGCGTGCATTAGTATCCAGCACTCAAGCATCGGAGAATCCCACCGGTCCGACAAAACTTAACTTATAAAAGGCACGATTGTTTTGTAAAGGCTTCATTAGTTCAAAATTAAACAACAATCAAAATTGAGAGAGTTTGAGTTGTATTGTGTAACGCGGCTCAGCGAAATGAGTGAGTGGAGTCCGAGAGTTGTATCGAGGGCCATCGCGTCCAGAGCCGCGCGGGGAAGAGAAGGCTCTCCGCGCGCGCTGTCAACATTCTTAGTTAGCTTGTAAATGAGAAGCTCACAATAGGCGCGCCCTGAAACCACTCCATACAATCGGTTCGTTAGCGGGACGGTGCTCGGGGTGCTCTGCGGCGCACTCTACGCCACTCGAGTTAACTCGTGTGATCGGGACCCGCGCCGATCAATTGTGTGCATATCTCGAGACGTTATAACTAAGCACTGATTAATGACTCGCTCCTGTACACCGCGCCCCCTACACACGACAACCCGGCTTACTTTTTGTAAGTACTGTATTCACATTCACTTTAATACGCTTACTAATGAAAGTCGATACCTACAGAAAAAAACTACTACTTATAATTATAATTTATCTAAGTTACAATAGCCTAATGTCAACTGCTCGTCACCTTTTACAAAATATTGCTTTTCCCAATGGGACGTTAATCGTTAAGAAGTTCTCCTGATACTTCACAATCAGCTCTAATTTGCTATATGGTCTGTGGCGAGCATACTTTTACTTTTTTTTAAATAACTCTCTTTAGAGCCTATTGTACATCTCTTTACATGTGCAGCCTATGGGCAAAGTATACCCGGGCGGCATACAGCGCCCTTCGCGTCCAGTTCAATAACGCGTTCAGGGCGGTGGTGGGGCTGCCCCGCCACTGCAGCGCCTCGGGCATGTTCGCGGAGGCACGCACCGACTGCTTTCACGCGACGATGCGCAAGCGGTGCGCGTCTCTGGTGCGCAGAGTGCGCGGGGCAGCGCCAACCTGCGTCCTGGGGATGATCGCTAACAGACTGGATTACCCTTATATCCGGCAATGCTGAAGCAGGCATATTGTTACCTTGTGAGTGTTCGTTTTTGTATGTGCTTGTTAACCTGTCTGTATTTTTTTATGAATCTGTTTGTATATAAGTTGAGTCACTTCACTAAATGGTGCTTTCCGAGAGCAACTGCATGACTTACTATAAAAAATACCTAAATCGCTGTAGGTGTGCTTATAATATTTGAAGAATTCCTTCGATTTCTCCAGGATTCCATCATCAGATCCTGACCTGATGACAATGGGACCATTTTGGAAGGAATCCGTCTATATGACGGAGTCATGCCGGTCATACCATGGGTAGTTGACTAAAATATAAAAATAAGTGACCAAAAACAACAAAAAAAAAAACCTTATTTTCATTAAAAGATTTTAAAAAGTTTCTATCCGACACCGAAACAGCTGACTGACTGAGGGAGGGGTCGCGCTCGCGGCCGGTCAGGTCACCCCCCACACCCCCGCTTGTGTTGAGAAACAAGTTCGTTACCCTATCCGCTAGGGCATAATAATAACTTGCGTCTCATGTGGTAAAATGTAGATCCCACCAAAAACATTTTCATGTAAAATGTTGCCAAGACGAGACAAAAAGTTATTAGATCTCATGTAGAGCCGAGCTTCTAACTCTACACGCCTTAACTCTACAAGCTCTAACTTCACAAACTCTACACCTTAGTCAAAATATGTGACTTGGCCGTTTTCGGCCCGATCGCATCTACGTGAGAAATAATTAACTAATTGAATGAATAATTAATTACTATTGTATAACAGGATAGTAATGAACAGTAAATACATTTTTCACCTTACGCCCTGTGACGGTAGCAGAAAAGGTAGGTAGTGCACTCCTTGCGCTTCACGGGGCTCGTCTTGGCAGATTAAAAAAAAAAAAAATTAATTTTCCATTGATTTTACATTCTATAAATGACACCAAAGCACCGGTTTCAAGGATAACGGTGTTTACCCTATCACCCTGTATTTCGTTTATATCAATCGTCACGTGATGATCAAATCAAATCATTTATTTGCCAGAATATGGATACCTACATGAGGTGATAGGTACATACAATAATAGTACATTGTGATACAAGTGTGCTGAATTGGATAATTATTGTGTAATGATCAATGCACACGTGTTTCATACGACATTTTTCAACACACTTGCGAGGAAAAAGACGGACTTGTTGTAAGAATAAACTTATGCTACAATAACGTACCTAACTATAGAGATGATAGATTTATAAAGTTTAACTGACCTTTGTTGCCAGGTACCTACTGACTATCCGGAGTCTCTTTTAAAACCTCTACGTCGGTTGGTGACAATACTTAAAATTTAGTATTTGCGCGGGTGTAAATAAAGGCACAGGTAATACCGCTGAACAGCCTTTAAAAAGATATAATAATGTTTTCAACATACTTGCTCGAAAAGTGGCTCTTATTGAATCGCTTTTAGGTTCATAGTGCAGTGTATTATGGAAGCGTGTTTTTTACTTTATATTACCGCACTAGTGCGGTAATGTGCGCCACAGATTAATATTTACTAGTCGGATTAATGACATGGCAATATGGAATTAGTAAGTACTATCATGGCACGCGCGCAGGCCACTTGACCCGCCCCGACGAACCGCACTGGCCAGCCCTTGTGCCACCGCGTTTGCGCGGAATAAATCTCTATCTGTACTATTAAATAAGGGTTATATTGTCTGTGGCAATTTTAGTCTATATTGTTCACTACCCCCACACCACACCATATACCACTACCTAAATATAAGAATACATAATACGCAAATGGGGTTACATTTGCGTATTATGTATTCTTATATTTTTATATAGCCCGTTCAGCGGTATTACCAGTGCCTTTATTTACACCCACGCGCGCATCGCTAGCGGAAAAAACAACACCAGCCGCCATTTTCCATAAATATTTGTTAATTTTTTTGTTGTGTGGTTAAAATCATTATTAAAAAAAAACCGGTCATGTGCAGGTTCGACATGCACTTGGCCTTGGGTTCCGTAGTTGGGATGAATTTATCCAACAAACTTAGCATTGTAGTTGAAAAACTTGTTCTCACATAGATAATGTATGGGATAACATGTTTTTGCAACTGCAAATTTAAGTTGGTCGATTATTACTCGGTAACTTGTGAAGCCTATGTAGCGGTGATAGTTTTCCTTTTAATTTCGTTATATATATTACTGCCGTGAATTTTTTTCACATACCCAAAACCAACTATTTTCCTGGCGGGGGGGGGGGGGGGGGGACACTTGCCTCTAACAAAAATTAAAGAAAGAGAAGAAGAAGAAAGAAAAATGCGTTTATTGGCATTTTAACAGAAAAATACACCTTAAAACTATAAAAACAGAAACAATCAATAAAATGCCAAAAGGGCCTCAGCTCAGCATAATGTCAGATGGCAACACAAAGTGTACCACCTGACGCTGATTTTCAGCTGCAACCCAACGCTGAATTAGCACTTTAAAGCATAATATTTCGCAAACGGATCCCTGAATTCAAAAATGTTTGTTACAAACTCGCATTATTTTTAAACGACCTTTCCAACGATACCCTACATTATGGGATTGACGAGAAAAAAAATCCATCCCCTCTTTATGTGTAGGGGAGGTAAGTACCCTAAAAAAAAATATTTTTTACGATTTTTTTTTACCACTTTGTCGGCATAAATATTTATTATCATTTTCGTTGTGTGGTTAATTATAATCTAAAGACAACATTTTAAGTATTGTCACCAAAGATCCGATAGCGATGGTTCTTTTTTTATTTGAAAGGTGGTAACTTTAAGTAGGTCTAAAAAAAAATGGTGAAGATCTGATGAGAATCTTTGGCATGTAACCTATTTGTTAATTGTTCTAGCTGGCCTACAAATGATGATGGGCTGATTGGTACATCCCTCCAATAGCGATGACATGTATATCATTGGATAGGTATTTTTAATTGAAACAATATTTTTTTATGGCAGCGTTCTTGAAATTTTTGTTCGTTCGGAGTTATAGACAACCGTATTAGAGTTAAAATAAATTATTATTTCAATTATAATCTTACTATTTTGGGGGAAAATAACAACAATAATATTAATAATTATGTCGTTGCAATTAATTACTTTTATGGTGCGCAGCATACGCACAGGTATCAGTCGTTTATTAGTTTTGTTTCAGACTGTATGCGACTACCCTCCCTTCTTAATTTCATTTTTTTTATTCCCCACTCAACGTCTTTGACTTTGCAATCTTCTCGGACACTAATACCTTATTTTAATGTGCACCCGGCTAGCGCTTGAGCTGTCTTAACTGTTGAATTCGGCTATCACAACGGAATATTGAAGTGCATATCGATCAGATATCGAGGCTACGGCGTAGCTTTTCCCATACGACACATCCGGCCAGCGTATGCCACGCCGTGTCCTCCAACATTTTTTTTTGGTTCCGGGTTGGCAAAACCTAATGGATGGAGAAACTAGAATCAGTTTTATTTCTTTGTGTTTGACGTTCAAAAGTGCCTTATAAGTGCCTACTTATTTGAAATAAATTATTTGACTTTGACTTTGGATGTCCTCCGCCCTGGGGCGGGCGGAGGGGTCTGTCAGACTCTTTCTGACACCCCGGTTTTCCCTTCCCACACTTGGACCGGGGATCATGTGATCTTGTGCGCCTTCCACGATCCCCGGCTGGTGGCCGCATGCCTTGCGGGCCACCTCAGTCCGCGGGGGGAGTGAGACTCACACTACGGTCTGTCAGACTCTTACTGACTAAAAACCATCCCGGTGTTCCGACTCACTCCTACGCCGGGGGTCGCGGGAACGCAAGAATCTTCCGCAATCCCCGACTGGTGCCGGCCCGCCGCTGCGGGCCTCCTCGGGTCAGGGGGGGAGTGAGGTGTTTGACTCCCCCCGTGGGGAATTCCCCTCTTGGCATAAAATTTTTAGCCGTAATATTGTTTGGCATAACGTTTTCTCATAACTTTTTTTAGCATAATACTACTGTGGCTTACTAATACCTTGGCATAATGCTAAGGTTAGCATAACTGTCATTTGGTCTAATTTGTTTAAGCATAATTTGGAGTTGCTATATTTTTGTAAGGCATAATTTATTTATTCGTCTTTTAATCGTAAGCCATAAATATAAACATTATTTATTATAATTTGGGAATTACTCTATTGAATTAGGTTACGGTGCGGCGGGGGTGGCCCTCGGGCCACCCCTGAGCCGCGAACATGTTTTTTTTTTAACCGACTTCTAAGAGAAGGAGGTTATCAATTCGGAGGTTTTTTTATGTTTGTTCGGGCATACGTCGTATATAAACGGATTTGCAAAATTCTATTTTTTATAACAACTCGTGCAGTTATTCTCAGAACTTTCAGTTATTCTCGGAACTGATAGAATAGAATATAGATTTGCTCAGAATGTGGGTATTTACAATAGAATAGAATATATTACGGCGGTTACAATATATTAAAAATCCTTGTACATTCTACCATTTTGGTGAGCAAAAATTGGTGCAATTCATCATCGAACTTACAAACATTGATACACAACTAAAATTTATCAGCTAAAAATCCGATACGGAATAATAACATTTATTTATTAACATTAGAGTTAGTTTCTTCTTGAAAGTTTTGCTGCGATGCGAAGCTGATAATGAAGACCATGGATTGCCACCGGAACTACTCAATAATAAGTATTTCACGGGTTGCGATTCGATTACTTTATGGTTGCCAAGTAATTTATGCTCGTCACAATAGATATTATCTATTGTGACGAGCATAAATTGTGAAGTGGCGAAGTGGAGCTGATGGTGAAGTACTGGGAGAACTCCTAAACGATTAACGTCCCTGCATCGGAAAAAGCAATATTTTGTAATGGTGGTGAGCAGTTGACATTAGGCTATTTTAACTTAGATAAATTACAAACTGACCCACTAAAAAGCGAGAAATAAAAACACTACATAGTGTAAAATAACTTAAATTTCGAAAGTTGGTGGCATAAACAAAAAAAACAAAACCAAAGGAGTGAGTTATATTTGGATTTATTATTTTTATTCCAAAGAACATTATGTGTAAATATCAATATGTGTATATAACATTATGCGTTATAACATTATGCTGCATTATTATTATGCCAACAGTATTTATGGTAATAAATATTATGGCAAAACATTTATGCCTAATAATATTATGCGTAATGATCATTATGCTGAATTTCGTTATACCAATGTAAATTATGACAATCTATTTTATGCTTAACATTAGTAAACCCCCCCGTGACGTCTAAGAGGGGCGCGCGTGGAACACTACGCGCCGCCACCGCAGGTCCTGATGTGTGGGGGGCGACGGACGTCCCCGATTCCGTCACCCCTGGACCCATTTAGGGGCTGTAATAGGGCGTTATCCGCCCTCCGCCGACGCCGGGCCGGGTGAGTGGACGAGATCTTCCTCTCCCTTTCCGCAGCCTCCTTCTGCGAGACGACTGTCTCGCAGTAGGAAACCACCGCGTCCCAGGACTCCTCGCTGACGACCATGGCATTCACTACGGCCGACAGCGACAAGTCACTGCCTACTTCTGAGATGAGGGCTCGGCGCGGCTCCTCCCAAGCGGCACACTCTGCCAGCGTATGCCGCGCCGTGTCCTCCCGGCAGTCGACGCAGTGGTGACACCAAGCGTCCGGCTCCCTGTTTATGCGACACAGGTACTTCCCGAAGCAACCATGCCCCGAGAGCACCTGCGTCACCCGAAACGACAGGGAGCCGTGCCTCCTCCCGAGCCAGTGCTCGAGCACTGGCCGGACCGCCTCGATGATGTCGAGGCCGGCGGTAGGGCGTGAAAGCCTGTCCCGCCATTCCGCCACTAGGACTTTTTTTTTTTTGTTTTGAAATTGAATCATTTGTTGTTTTGAAAAGTACCAGGGTGACAGAAATTAAAAGAAAATAGGCGCCTAAACGATCTCACTAAGTTGCACAACAACCAACGATTAAACACAAGGAGGAATATAAAGTATTCGTTATTATTCACTATATCGATAGAAGTCTTAAAACTGTCCTATACCTTACCTATAACTGTAATATCCTATACGTATTATAACTATCAGGAAAACTGAAATTAACTGGAAGTAGTTACTTATGAAATACCTGTTATTCTGGTAGGTCTTTCGGAAAAGCCCCTGAAGTCTTTAAAGGCCTCATATTTATCAAGAATTTGACTTTTTTCATTATCACATAATATCTTGTTCGTAAAGTTTCCCAACTCATAAGTAGATTGATCGTTCACATCTTCGAAAAATTAAATTACATACAAAGCATTTTTACTGACTGTACCTTATATCTTCGAACTTGTTTTGGTATTCGTTTAAACAATGGTCCGTATCCGTTCGGAATAGAAAATAAATACCTATGAGTTGAAACAAATACCAGTGGTATTAGTTTTTGGTATTAGAATGGAATGACTCTAGATTACACTGTTGGTTTCTAGCAAACTGCGGATGTATGAGTTTTATAACAAGATGATGGTCTGTCGATTATTAAAAATTTTAGCCTGACGGTAAACAACACCTAAGTTTTTGCAGGACTTGTTGCAGGTTTGTATTATGTCTTGATTAAACGTGAGGTGAGAATCTTTGTACCCAAATCGCGCATGGTGGAAACTCGCTTCAGGGGTCGTTGTTTAAAGTGTAGGTGTTGTGTATGGGCTGTGCGGCTTTTGCGAAGGTCATAATCGCACATTTATCAACATTGAGATATCGAGTTGTAATGCAGCTGTATCGCTGGAGTTGACAATGGGAAGACCCAATTTAACATCGTCGGCATACATCAAGACTGTAGAGTATTTAACTCATGCGGGTAAATCGTTAATCACTATTTACTGAATTTTGAAGAGTATTTACTATTGTAATAGGTTTAGTTGTAGATATTAATCTACCAATAATTAGACTTTTTCTCATAGTTTACTCATAGTTTATTTTATTCAGTTTAACTATAAATTTTAGTCTTTCATTTAAATTAATTGTAAAGTGATGGCCTGAAACACAGGTTTGAATTAACCTAGTTCTGGCGGGTCGTTACCTAACATCGTAATTTCGGACCATCATTACCGACTTGCACCTGTAATATACATATTTTAGTTTTAGCTTACTTTTAGGGATTATTATTGTAATATAAAAAATCATCAATCATGATATCTTAATGTTGTCTTACTGTTGGCTGTACACTTTAAGTAATCATTTTATTCAATAAAAATATTATTATTATATTTATGTTCTTTATTTTTCTTCTCTTTCGAGAGAGTTTACCTACGATCTTACACACGGGCCGGAACCAAGTGTGTAAGGAATTTTAAATTGAAAAGGTGGATGATAATGTAGAAGAAGTCAGGAACTTTCGGGTGATGCGACAGGTGTTAAGAATGGTGGCTTTTTGGAGCATGTTAAGTGTGTGAGAAGGCATGTGTAGAGTGTTAAGACTTTGTGCCTTTGACTTTGTCTTGACTTTGTTTGTTGCCTTTGGCACTACACCGGTAGATGAGAGTACTATAGGGACGATATGGACGGTTTGTGCTTTCCATTGCGTTTTCATTTCTTTGGCGAGGTCTTGGTACTTACTAAGTTTTTCCGATATTTTAGTTTGAATGTTGTGTGAGTTAGGTATAGCTATATCTATCAAGTAAATATATCTATCAAGTAATATTGTCGTGAACGGTGATATCAGGTCAGAAATCAGAAAGCTTTATTTGTGAACATAGGTCAAGTTACACATAGTGTGAGGTGTTATAAATAGGTAGATCCTCCATGTTTTGCCCAGAGGCGTACAAATATAATTGTTTAAGTTTAAAAATAACGTATATGTACAACGATGGTAAGGTAAGGATTTTATGTCGTATAAAAGTCGGTTGGCAACTGTCTGTGCTTTTAAGGCCACACATAGCTCTGATACATCTTTTTTGGGCTGTAAAGACTAATTCTCTATCAACTGAATTGCCCCAGTACATTACGCCATATCTGAGTGTTGACGCAACATTACCGTGATAGGCTGTAAGTACCGATTCTAGGCTGACTGTTTTTGAAAGTTTATATAGAACATAGGTAAATGTATTAAGTTTCTTGCATATTACATCTGTCTGGGATCTCCAAGTCAAGTTATTATCTATATTGATACCAAGAAATTTAGTAGCAATAGTTGATTCAATATTTGTCCCTAAATAGCTAATGTCAAGATTTTTATTCGGGATTCTTTGATAAAAATGCATAATTTTAGTCTTTTCTAAGTTTATAATTAGATTATTGCTGTCAAACCACGATATAATTCAATCACTACGGTGCTGTCATTGGCGAATAGCACCATGGGGTGATTTATTTGCCCCGGAAGGTCATTTATGTACAGTAAAAAAAGAAGGGGTCCCAGTACGCAACCCTGAGGAACGCCAAATTTAATTATCTCGCTTTCAGAACGATATATTTTCTCATAGCTGGTTTTTGAACATATTTGTGTGATTTCTACAAATTATTTTCTGTCCGTTAAGTAAGATCGAATGAGATCAAGTATATTTCCCCTGACACCATATTTTTCAAGTTTTTGTAATAGAATTGGGTAATCTACATAATCAAAAGCCTTAGTTAGATCCATATAGATAGCACATAGAGGATTTCTCTTATCTACAAACTCAAACTCAAACTCAAAGCATTTATTTCAATTAAACCATTTACAGGCACTTTTGAATTGTCAAAGAGTCGGTCAGTTAGTCAGAGAGTTGAAGCTAGTTGCCCATTCCAAAACGTAGATCTCTATGGAGAAGAACGGGCAAGAAACTCCAACGACACACTTTAAAAAAATGGATATAGATATTACAAAATCCTGGGTACAGTATTCATGTTGCTTCTATATGTGAGAACAATGTAAAACAAAAAAAGAATCAAAAGCAATTCAAAATTTAAGATTAAAAATAAGCTCTGGCAAATAAGAGGTGACCAGTCTCAACTGACGGCGCCCGTTCACGAACATGACATGTGGATCAGCACCATCCAGCTCAACCATTTTGTAGGGAACCGAATGATCCAACACACGTGCCACCATCAGCGAGACATTTAAGTGAGCATGACATACTCTCATCTGCCATGCTATTTCAAGTCAACATACATCATACCATACTAAACGGCTCCATGGTACAATAATTGAAAAAATGCTTTTAAATTATACAAAACTAGTTTGCAAAGAAATTGAGCAATTAATATAATATTATTTTCAGATAAGTTAAATAAGAATAAACAATAAGTTCGTAATGTCAGGAAAAAAAAAAATAGTAAAAAGGGGGAAGCAACACTTCCAATTATGAAATTTTAACTAGTGAGCCCAAGTGCCTGTGGAGTAGGACCAGCGTTAAGCCAAGCATTTTTATCTACGATATAATCATCCAACTTATAATATGCTTGTCTACATAGTGTGCGTGTAATGCATGTTTTAAATTTCTTCTCATTTAGTTGAAGAATATCGAGTGGAATTTTATTATAACATTTTACACAGTACCCCATAAAAGAAGTATGTACTTTAGACAATCTGAAACGTGGTTGATCTAATTTGTTCCTATTTCTAGTGTTAAAATTATGCCTGTCACTTATTTTACTAAAAAGATGTAGATTTTTCCGAACGTACATAATGTTTTCATATATATACTGACAAGGTACCGTCATGATGTTAATTTTTTTAAACAGTTCCCTTAGAGACTCGCGTCTGCGGAGGTTGTAGATGGCTCGGATAGCTCTCTTTTGCAGAATAAAGATAGAATCAATATCTGCAGCCCGTCCCCACAGCAAAATACCGTAAGACATGATGCTATGAAAGTAACTAAAATAGATTTTAACTCTTGTATTGCATCTGGTGTATTTCCTGATCTGATGAAACTTAGCAAAGTGATTCCACTGTTCAAGTCTGGCAGCACAACTGATCCCACGAATTTTCGGCCTATCTCGATATTACCTACGTTGAGCAAAATCTTTGAAAAATTAATTTTAAAACAGATGTTAAGTCATTTCAATACACATCATTTACTTCATCTGAAACAGTTCGGTTTTACAAAGGGTCGTTCAACTACAGACGCGGGCGTGGAATTACTGAAGAGCATATTCGAGGCTTGGGAGGAGTCGCAGGATGCTCTTGGCATTTTCTGCGACTTGTCCAAAGCTTTCGATTGCGTACATCATGATACTCTCATCAGGAAACTGTACCACTATGGTATGAGGGACAAGGCTCTCGACCTTCTGACTTCTTATCTGAACAACAGAATTCAGAGGGTCGATGTTAATGGCAAGAGATCTGCAGGATCTTCGGTCACCATGGGCGTTCCGCAGGGTTCAATTCTAGGTCCTTTCTTATTTCTCATTTATATTAATGACTTGCCTTACCACATAAGGGATAATCACAAGATCGTGTTATTCGCAGATGATACTTCCCTCATTTTTAAAATAAAACGTCAGTTAGTCAACTTTGAACAAGTTAACGATGCACTCTCTAAAGTGGTGCATTGGTTTAATGTAAATAATCTTCTCCTGAATGAGAAAAAGACTAAACTCATTAAATTTTCAACGCCAAATGTCAGGCAGCTATCTACCAATGTTAAAGTTAATGGAATAGAGTTGGACCCCGTTGAGTCGACAGTTTTTCTTGGAATAACCATTGACGGTAAATTACAATGGGGCCCACACATAGAAAAATTGTCAGGAAGGCTTAGTTCGGCCGCCTACGCCGTTAAAAAAATTAGACAGATAACTGACGTAGATACAGCCAGAATTGTTTATTTTAGTTATTTTCATAGTCTTCTGTCTTATGGGATTCTTCTCTGGGGAGCCTGTGCGGACATTAATGCTATCTTTGTTTTACAGAAAAGGGCTATTCGAGCCATTTACAACCTAGGTCCAAGGGATTCCCTTCGAGAAAAATTCAGAGAAATAGATATTCTGACTGTAGCCTCACAATATATATTTGAAAACCTATTGTATGTACACAAAAATATATCTAATTTTAAGAAAATGTCCGATATTCATAGTTTAAATACCAGGAATAAACACAATCTTGCTGTACATCGCACTCGTCTCCACAGAGTAGGCAACTCGTTCATGGGTCAATGTATACGCTTTTATAACAAACTTCCCATTGACATTCGAAACTTACCCATTAAACGATTTAAAAGCTGCATTAAAACCAAACTTTGTAGAAAAGGGTACTATAAAATTTCAGATTATTTAGAAGACAAAAAAGCATGGGATTGAGCTGCTCGCTCTGCTAAGCATTGTAACATTTTGAATAATATGGAAAATCATCAAAGTATATCAACCAGTTTTATTTACAAATTGACATTATTGAATATTCTATACAAAATGACATGATTACTTTGTAAAGTATTTTATTATTGTGAATGTGAGGACTACGTGATTTTTTTTATTTTATTTTTTCGTTCTCAGTTAACTTATCAATGGTCTGGCAATTTGAGAATTTTTTGCGGCCTACCCAAATGTCCTTTCTTTGGTATTGTTCGTCGAGTTGCTGAGCTCCTTAAGTTCTGAGTTGAGCTCCGCCATTACTGACAAATGCTTGCACTGACTGGACAGGTCCACTCAAATCTGTGTGGTTCTTTCCTCAAAAGACCATTTCAGACTCGAATTTACATGGTCCTCATATGGCTTGACCAAGATTATGTCTGGACTTTAAAAGAGACTGTGACCTCTGAGTTTGTTTCGGCCTTTCTTCTCAGAGTAGTCAGATAGGAAACGCCGACCTCATCTAGCTTATTTTTAATATTTTTTAATATGACGTGTAAAAGTGATTGCAATATCCTATTTACAGAATAAACAATTTCATTTCATTTCATTTCATTTCATTTCATTTCAGACCAGTCTCGGGTTATCCACGTCTGTTAGTTGGCGGATTTTCCAAACAGCGTAAGCGGCTGAACTAAGTCGCCCTGCAAGTGATGTTAAGTGAGGACCCCACTGTAATTTTGAATCAAGCGTAATCCCCAGGAAAACCGTCTTTTCGACGAATTGTAGTATCTCCTTATTCAGTACAACTTGACAATCACTACTTCTAACATTCGGTAACGCGAATCTAATGCATTTTGTTTTCTTCTCATTTAATACCAAATTATTTACAGTAAACCAGTTATGGACCTTAAGCATAGCGTTATTTACGTCGTCAAACTCCTGTGCATGTCTATTTACTTTAAAAATCAGTGATGTGTCATCAGCAAATAACACCATTTGTGGTCGGTTTTTCAGTAGATGAGGTAAATCATTTATATATACAAAAAAAAGGAATGGACCCAATATCGAGCCCTGTGGTACACCCATTTTGACTTTTAAACCTAATGAATTCACACCGTTTATTTGAACTTGCTGCAGTCTGTCATTCAAATAGGATTTTACTAAGCTAAGCGCAAGTTTACCCAGTCCGTAATGCTCAAGTTTCAAGAGCAGTATTTCGTGATTCACGCAATCAAATGCCTTAGATAGGTCGCAAAAGATGCCTATTGCATCTTGAGCCTCTTCCCATGCGTTAAAGATGTGTTTTAATAAGGTGACACCGGCGTCGGTTGTGCAACGTCCTTTGGTGAAACCATACTGTTGATCGTGTAGGATATTATTACGATTAAAATGATTGAGCATTTGATTTAACATTACTTTTTCAAACACCTTACTGAAAACCGATAATACTTAAAACCCAATAATTATTAGTGTCTTTGCTGTCCCCGGATTTGAAAAGTGGAATAACTTTACTGTACTTCATTAAATCTGGAAATACCCCTTGATCAACACACAAATTAAATATTAAAGCTAAATAGGGTGCAATTGTCTCAATAATGGATTGACAAACTTTAGTAGACATGCCCCACAGATCTTCGGTAATTTTGATCTTGAGTTGCTTAAAAGCTTTTACAACGACCCCAGGGTTTATATGTTTAAATTTAAATTCTATAGGACAAGTTGAAACTTTCGCTTTTAGTAAATCAATAGCAAGTGAGGGCGAGGAATTTAAAGTTTCCGTAGTCTTAATTGGAATATTGGTAAAGAAAGTTGCAAATTCCTGAGCAACATCGATGTTAGCGCTAATGAGACCGCGGGAAGTGTCCAGTGTGTAATCAGTATTACGTCTTTTGTTCTTGTTAGTTTCATTGTTCATAATTTTCCAAACTGTCTTTATTTTATTGTCTGCTGATTTAACCTTGTTGCTAATAAAAGAAGCTTTAGCTGCTTTGCAGACTATTTTAAACGTTTTTGAGTAAGTAGCAACATACTTATTAAATAATCTTTCCCTACTTTTCCTGATGCCTTTAGTTGCCCAGTCACTGAATAAAAACTTAGGGCAAATAGTTTTGGTTTTTTTCTTAAATGAGTTATTAAACTCTGTTTGCACTAATAAAAAGAATTTTTCATACAAAATATTACCATTGTCTATATTTAGGCCCTGAGTACTTAACTTGCTAATTAGAGTGCTATTAAACCTATTTAAATTACCCGAAGTTATTGGTCTAGTTTGTATCTGCACTTTTTGTAGTGGTGTGTCGGACTCAAAAACAACGGCTTGACCGCTGTGATCAGATGGGAGATAATTTACAATGGCTTTATCTAAATAGTCGCAGCTACAAAAGACATTATCAATACATGTAGCAGTAGTCGTAGTAATTCGCGTTGGTTCCAAAAACACATTTGACAGATTGAATGATTTGAAGAGACTTAATAATCTACTGCTATTTGAATTATTTTCCAAAATATTAATATTAAAGTCACCACAAATAATGACTGATTTATTACACGTTACAAGTTTTGCCAAAACATCTTCCATTACAGACTCGAATATAGAGTAGTTTTGATGATTGGGAGGTCGGTATACGCACACTATGTAATGCTTATCCAGCTCAACACAAGACAGTTCAATGCTATGTTCCACCGATAGTTCAACTATGTCATTACGAGTCTTAGATTTTATACAATTTTTTAATTAAGATTAGTGAACCTCCACGCAGCATGGATTTTGGGTTAAAACAACTGCCCACCCTATAGTTTTCAAAATTAATTAATGTTTCATAATCTTTCAACCAGTGTTCGGTTATGCAAATAATATCAAGCATTGTTTTTTCTAAAAACAATTCAATTTCTAATTGTTTGGAAGAAAAACCTTGAATATTTTGGTGAAACAATTTCAAGGAATTCTGCTTAGCCCCTTTTTTACAAATATTGTTAACTAATTGAGTGCTAGAAGATACCTTGTGAATGGTGACATTAACTACATTGTTACTGGTACCTTCTGTTGTCTTACTGACTAGTTTAAGCTATCGCTAACCACCTTAATATTAGTATTATTACTAATTTTTGTGGTGCTTATTACATGAGACTTCGACATACTACTTATGTCTAAGTTTATAATATTAAAAGCTAATAGCCATGCTATTTGACGTCTAAAACTAATGGGCAGATACGCAGTATCCCTGGTCGATTTTAATTTCTCAACAAAAGTGTTGGTTTAAAAAAATATAAGTTTATCACTATAGTGATTAGCTAATAAATGCATATGGTTATTTAGCATATGTATATAATGATTTTGCCTACTTGACAAGTGCTCGAAGTATGGAAAAGCACCCAATATTATTTTCTGACAATTAATCTTTAAGATTTCAGTGACACTGTCAGTAATGTCATCTTTTTTAACATTAGTACTATTGTCTACAAATACAGAAATAATGGCTTTCGGATCGTATTTATTCCCCGTTATTGATGAAATTATGTCTTTGTAGGATTTCCCTGGCATACAATAATTAACAGCAGATGTACTCAGGTTGTTACTTAACAATTTACCTAACCCTCTCCCTAAACTATCTGAAAACATAATAGAACAATAAGAAACTTTACTTGAACAAGAATCTGTCTGTGCTACTTGAGATGAGACTTGTACATGAACAACATGTGGTATATCTTGATGGGGGATTGAGTCCTGAGCCTCTCCAGACTGGGACGGGTCCTCCGTTGCCTCAGGTTGAAGAGCCTCAAGGTTGAACTCCCTTTGACAACAACATGGAGTCGTGCTGAGAGTCATAGGGACCACTCTGTCTGCCTCATCGTTACACATTTCTACTAACTCGTTTGCAGCAAGGATGTGTGCCTTTATTTGTTTTTGAGAGCTCACATACTTAATATAAAGTGAATGTAGTGACTCTTCAAGCACCTCAATCTCAGACTGTAATTGTTGAGTGTCAATATGATAAATGTTTTTACTGTCTTCTAATTTAACCTGATAGTTTTTTAATTTGTTTATTAGAAAAACACGTTCTTTCCTTAGTTTATTATTGCTGGAAATGTGTTTTTGTTGTTTCCTGAATTTATTGCATTTATTTATGATTTTATTTAGTTTTGCATATTTTTTAATTTTATTTTGACTAACTTTATAACAACTATTATTATGTTTCAATATAGAATCTTCAGTAAGGTCTATTGTTACTAAAGAATGAGGGTTGCAATTAGTATTAAATAATTCACCATATAAGTTATTTGTTTCCCTAGCCCGAGTACAATCTTTCTGTTTTTGTAACTTAGTTATTCGTACATTTGCATGAATTAGTTCCTCTTCTAGGTCCCTAACCTTACACAAAGCCTCCTCATATAGGTTACTGCAATTACTAAAACCATCCGTGACCAGCCGCAGTTTGTCCCGTTCATCAACAACATCCAGGTATTGCTGATGTAGGTGTACTAGCTCCTGTTTTAAGCATGTATTCTTGTTAACGACCTTCTCGACTTCCTTCTCACTATCATCCATTTCTTGTAACAGCTGTTCACATTTACTGTTTGAAGCCTTAAGATCTTGAATGGTTGTTCTTAATTTAAGCTCCAACTCCTGAGCAGCAGCCTTACGGGTCATCACAGGCATGGTTTAAGGAATGAGTACTGAAAGTAGAATTAAAGGAACGGTGAGAACTAATTAAGACAGACAAACAAAACAAAAAATAAAGGAAAGCTGGAAAATGAAAAGGAAAATGGGAGAAGTCAGTGTTGTTTTATAGAGAAATGAGGTAGGCTGTTGAATTTAATTGAAATGCAACTAATATAATTAGATCAAGTACAATGTTACATTGATTCTTTTGTCTTAAGATTTAACATTTGCTTATGTGGGTAGGATGCCTAGATGAAAAAAATTAAATAATCTAGTTTTGCATAAAGATTACATCAAAGTGAGGATAGTTAACGTTATTGTTGTGTTGTACAGTAAAATGATAATAAAATTACTGTATTTTGATAATTAACAATAGGTACTAAGTTTCGTTAGCTATATAAACAAAGTGACTTAGACCCAGTGCAGGGTGCCAAATCAACGAGTAATAAAATTGTGTTAATGGGACTCAATGAAGAAGTGAGGGTCTAAGGGACGATTTTTTGCTAATTATAGATTAAAAGTAAACAATACTCTCCGTTTGATCCGCAGGTCGAACATCAGCTGTTCGCGATAGGTTACCAGTAACGGTGGGTAGCCAAAAACTGTGTTTTGCTTTGTAAATTTGCAGGAAAACAATAATCCTGAGTTCTTATACAGTTACTTCACATTTAGTTATAATATTACACCTTAACTACACTTAAAAATTAAATAAATCTAATTTAAAAATACGGAACAAAATGTTGACATGTCACTTGGCCAGTGTTGCCAATCTCCTCTCTACATTTGACATAATTGGGAGAAGCAGGTCATGTATGGCCATATTGATGGTCTTCTGCTTACGAAATCCCTTTTGTTCCTTTACTAATATGTTTGACTTCTCGAGATAGTTATATAAGGACTTGTAAATTACTTTTTCAAAGATTTTTGAAAAGACGGGTATCAACGCGATAGGCCTATAATTTAACATACTGTGTCTATCATTTTTTTTGTGCAATGGTACAATTATTGATGTTTTTAATTTTTCAGGGAAGATTCCGCTAGAAATACACATACTAATTATGTGACTGAGATGTGGAGCTATATATTGAGACACCTCTTTGATAACTAGGTCTATTGTAATGTATAGTTTTGTCTGTAATTATTGTTCGGACACAACAGATTTTCTGATTCCTGTTTTCTAAAATGGTTTCAGGTTTGTACTTATAATATGGAATCATCTCACCTATAAGTTTATATTTATGTGGTAAGTGTTGGTGTATGATTGCGGCAACTTGGTCATGTCGGTGTTTATAATCTGTCTGTGCGAGTGTTTTACAGGCCCCTGTTATGTGTTGAATGGCCTCAGAGGCACTGTTGCAGTGCCTGCATGTGTCTGTCAGCTGATTGGGTTCTTTAATTATGTACTTTCTGTAGTTACGAGTGGCTATTATTCGATTCTGGATCGCAAGCATGAAACCTACAGTTTCAGGAAACAATTCGCCTCGTTTGAGCCATTCGTTCGACTTAGTTTTATCGACGTATAGCTGGCTCAGGAAGGCTCGGAGTCTTCCATGTAGCGCTTTCATAGACCACGCTGCATTTTTTTTTGTGTGCTTTTCATTAATTTGAGTGTTTCTATTTTGTAAGTTTAGTGGTATAAGTTTTTATCTGCTTCTGTTACATGTTTGTGTAGTGATGAATGTTCTGATTTTTTATGGAAGTAAGATCTGAGTGAAAGTATTTGTTTGTTGTGCATATTGTGTATGTCAATATTCCTCTTCCTCCTTCTTGGCGTGGTAGCGTAAGTCGCTGTATGCATGATTTCGGGTGGTGTTTCCTGTGCTTGGTAAAGAGTGTATTGATAGTGCGCTGTAGTTTTCTGATATCGGTTTTGGACCATCGTATACTTCCGAAAGAGTATGTAAGAATGGGTATTGCGAATTTATTGACAGCTTTACTTGTGTTTCTCGAGTTAAGGTTAGGTTTAAGGATTAGGTGAAGGCGATGTGTAAACTTTTTGAGTAGTTCTTGTTTTGTCATCTTTTGCTCTATCTTTCTGGATTGTTTGAAACCTAGGTATTTGTAAGTACTGTGTTCATCCATTGGCTCAATAGATTTACCTGATCCGAGTGTGTATCTGTTATTTTGTATTTTTCCTTTTACAATTGACAAAATGTTGCATTTTTCTACCCCAAATTGCATAATAATATCATTCGAAAATTCTTGTGTGGTGTCTGGCTAAATGAAAAAGTGATTTTTTATCTGCTGCGTACAACTTTATATTATCCATATACATAAGGTGTGATAAGGTGAATTGTGTGTTATCGTTTGTTAATATGAATCCTGTATTAGTCTTACCTAGTAAGTGTGAGAGTGGGTTGAGGCCATGCAAAACCATAAAGTTATTATTATAGGACTTTTTTTTGCGATTCCCAGTTATGTCCCTCAGTTCACACACACATCTGTTTCTAGGTCAAGCTCGCCCGAGTACATACTGTTTCTAGGTCAAGCTCGCCCGAGTACGTACTGTTTCTAGGTCAACCTCACCCAAGTACATACTGTTTCTAGGTCAAGCTCGCCCAAGTACATACTGTTTCTAGGTCAACCTCACCCGAGTATATAGGTACTGTTTCTAGGTCAAGCTCGCCCGAGTACATACTGTTTCTAGGTCAAGCTCAGCCAAGTACATACTGTTTCTAGGTCAAACTCGACCGAGTCCATACTGTTTCTAGGTCAAACTCGCCCGAGTCCATACAATTTCTATGTCAAACTTGACCGAGTCCATACTGTTTCTAGTTCTGCGTGTTCTAACAATAAAGCATATTAATAATTATATGTAAGTACCTGTATCCTCCTGATCTGTTCAAACAGCGATCAAATCTCTATACTTTACAATAATATTATAATATTGATCCACCGCTGGGCCCGCAGCCACGGCGCGGCCGCTGGCGCTGTCTTTGCAATTGAATGAGACAATAGATTTAATATCACAGCCACGGCTAAGTTGCATTCATGCTCTAAACAGTGGTTCGTGGCTGTGCGAGTGTGCGGGTGTACGGGCCTGTGGTGCGGCACATGACAATTAAGTCATTGATAGCTGTCGGGAATACAATAACCGCGTGTTTAGTCACGTCGACACTTAAAATTCTATTATTCGATGAGTGCATGTGTGAGTGATCCCACGACAAAAACACACGACCCCCACACACATACACGTTTTTCCAGCACGCGAATAAACAAACATAAACGGGCCTGAATTATTTAAATGTTCGGTGTCGCAGATCAGACACAAAGCCTTCGTAGGTGAGCCGTGAAACTCGCTCATCCGTGTATAATGTAAAGAAAACATCTTTGTATCGCAGGTACACACAGTACACACCTACCACCGCTGCCGCCGGCGCCGCCGCCGCTCGCTTACATCTACACTATTGCGATTAGTTCCCGCCTTCCGGACAACTCAAATAGATCAGTGCTTGAGTAAACTTAACCTCGCACATTTTGATTTATGTTACTGAACAAAGTAGTTTCCAGGGGCCTTGTGTTACTTGCAATATTCGACATTAAGATTTTAGAGTTCACCGTTTCTATAAAGTTATTGCAACTACTCGGGATCATAGCTCGGGAAATGTTTATAGCTAGTAAGATGTCGGTAAACACAAGTTGCCGCGCGCCGTATGTGAACTGTAGATAAAGGCGAGTTTGAGCACAAACGTCAAATGATTTTGTAGGTGTAGTTCCGAGCTGCGATGATAACTGCTAGAGTATGGACGCCCACGGAACTTACGTAGAACCACGACTTCAGTATAACCATGTTGGTCGGGGTACCTGCTTGATAGTACTAGTTGGACTAGTAGTTCTGCGAACACTAGACTCGCGGGCACATACTTTTGCAACGATTAACGTTTAGGTAGTCGTGCCAAAATAATCACACTGTTAGTCACGTGGGGTCTGTGCGGATCTCAAGAGTTTATTTGTGAATCAAGGTATCAAAGTAGGTAGTACCTACTAAGTCCATCAACGTAGATATGGGTCCGTTCGAAAGTAGTTCGAAACTTTGGAGTGACCCTACACCCGATTAATTAACTTTTTTGTATAGGCAAAAATGGCTTTGGATGACTGCCGCGCGCGAACTCTTCTGTCTACCTGCTGTGTTTGGAAGAATTATTAGCAGAGCTACGACACGCGCAATCGCTTTCTTGGCAACTGAAGTACGCGGCGGCGGCGGGTCTGTATGTCGCGCAAACATTCGTCCACACCAGAGCGCAGCGCGGCAGAAATGTGTCCGTATCCGTATCATACAAAAATCGTGTCTTAGCGTTTGAAAATATTTTATTATATATTGTACCAACGCTCTTCATGATTGATGCAGATAACCTATTTTTTACTGTAAAAAAAATGACAGATATCAATACGTCAAATTCAAATTTAAATAATAACCGGCCAAGTGCGTGGGTCACGCACAATGAAGGGTTCCGTAGTCGAAATATTTTATCTCCCAAGAACAAACTTTTAACGCTGTAGTTGAAAAACATGCTCTCCCTTAGGTTCCAACTGCAAATGTCAATTGATCGATTATTACTCGTTAACTTGTAAAGGTTATTTAGCTGTGATAGTTTTCCTTTTAACTTTGTTATACTGCCGTGATTTTTTTCACATATTATCCAAAAACAACCATTTAAATGGCAGGCACTTGACCCTATCAAAAATTAGCACTTTAAAGCTTAATATTTCGCAAACGGATCCCTAAATCAAAAAATATTTTTCACACACCCACATGACACCCCATAACATGAGACAGTTGAGAAAAAGAAATCATCCCCACTTTACGCGTAGGGAAGGGAGGCACCCTACAAAAAATAAATTAGCATGATTTTATTTTACCACTTTGTGTGTTAAATTTATAGGTAGTAGGTACCCATGCCAAAATACAGCTTTCTAGTACTAAGATCCTCTGAACTAAGCCGCGGATAGACCTACAGACATGGCGAAACTATATCGGTTTCTTGTTGACTACTACAAAAACATAAAAGCCAGAATAATTATGAGTAAAAATTTGTAGGCCAGCTACAAAAAATAACTAATAGTGAGCCATTTACTGCATTTTGAGAAGCTATTCTGCTCATCATGCCGAAGATCCTTATCAGATCTTCACCAATTTTTTTTGAGACCTACTTAATATTACCACCTTTCAAATAAAGAAAAAACCATCGTTATCAGATCTCATAAGGCGGAGATATCCAGTAGCCCCCTTTTTACCCCATTTTGGAGGAAGTAGCCCTCCAATAAAAAATCCCCGACGACTAAAAATTACAAAAAAATTCTTTATACCTGTACACAAAATTTCGTCCAGATCGGTTGTAAAATACGACCTGTAGACGAGTACGTACAAACTGACAAACTTGCCGATTTTGCCAGACTTGATGCAGAGACGCTTCGCTCGCTACGCTCGCTCGGTCAATAATGGAATTCATTATTGTATCCTTTCTCCTAAACTAAATAAGTCAATGACTATCGAATGGATATTTCAATGACAGTTTTTCTAAAAATAACCTTGACGGCCTTGGCCAGCCTTGGCAGTCTCATTAGATGGCACTCGCAAATGGAGTCCATTACCAGCCAGATAATACGAGAAAACACCATGAAGAAAAATCTAATAAAGCGCGTCTCTTTTCCAGCAATCCATTTACAGAGGTATGCGGTAATTGAATTGGTGTGTTATCGTCGTGGACCCCCGAACGCGCCCGACAGCGGCCGATAGCGGCCCTGCCGGCGGTCGGCGTCGGCGAACGTCGTAAACTTAGCAGGTAATACGCACGGGTCGGATCGCTCCGGGGCTAAGTGACATATGATTTACAGCCGCACGCCTCTGAATGCGCAGGTCGCGTGAACGATCAGCATCATTCGCGTTATCGCAGATGACGCAGCACACTCGTCTCAGTGGGCGCATTGGCCGGGTGCAGTGCACCGCGCGCTTTCAGAACGATTTTTTGCATTCCAATACTCAATACGTTTATTGCATTCCACAATGTGAACTTAGGTGGTAGGTACATAAAGACATACATTCGTTTTGGAGCATTGTGGGCCCTGTCGGGCATAACAACATAAAAATTAGGAGGAGGGCTATTATAGATATTTGTTAACAATTTTAATATTAATCTACTCTTTCGTTTTGTGTAGGTAGGTAGGCTGATAACTAATTGTGTACATATAATTTTTACCACTCATATATTGGATTTAAACATTAATATTTATTTAAATTATACATATATTATTATTATCATTGGTAATTATAAATAAATTATTATTGCGTTTTTTTTTTTATATTATTGTTTATTTATTAAATTTATCATTTAAATATTCATGTACATTATAATAACATTTACAGATTAGAAATTGTTTTAATTTATTTATAAAGATATTAAATTTTTGTTCATTTTTAATTTCATCAGGTAGTTTATTATATATTTTAACTGACATTACTAAAGTGCTTGTGGAGTGAATTTTTAGCTTTGAACCTGGTTGGTTTAGTCTGTTTTTGTGTCGTAGTGTGTAGCGAGTCTGTATGTTTTCGCGTGTAGTAAAGAGTTTTTGATTATTTCTAACAAATTTGCACATTTCCAAGATATAATATGCAAGGTAGGGTTAGAAGTTTATGTTCTTGGAAATGGGGTTTGCAGCTGTCTGTGTTAACTATGTTAACTAGTAATCTAATCAGTCGTTTTTGTAGTATGAATAGTGTTGATGCGTCTGTACTATTTCCCCATAATATTACGCCGTAGTTTAACCCTGCGTATGCATAGGCATAATACGTAACCAGAGCAGTGGAGAGATTTGTGGATTTTTTTATTTCACGGAGGGCATAGGAAAATTTTGATAGCTTTGACCTGATTTTTTTAATATGTGATTTCCAATTTAAATGTGTATCTATGGATAAGCCGAGTAGGTTGAATTCTTTTACTGTTTCAATTTTTGCGTCGTTGTAAATAAATGTTAAGTCTAAAGGGGTTTTCTGACGTGGATGGAAGGACATGATTTTAGTTTTATTGAAGTTTAATTCAAGGTTGTGTTCTGTCATCCAAGTTCCAAGACTCCCGTCGCCATGTAGTTGTGCAAGAATGTCAATCAGACTCACCCATGCCGTGCCACCGCCGACGACTATAATTAGAAATCCGCTCGTGAATGCAATTAATCGGGACGCGACGTCACCAACTAAACTACTGTTGTACTAAGTTTAATGATGTCGCTGTGGCGGCTGCAAATGAGCCTCATCTATTACGTAATAGAAACGTGTTACGTCGTAATAGACGCTATTTCAGAGTTTAAATGTATTAACTTCACATTATTCCACACAATATTGTAGCTGGGACATTGCGTAGCTTATAATATTACGAGTTCTAGTAATTTCGTAGAAAATGCGCTACGAATTTCGTAGCAAATACGCTACGACTGTCATAGCATATTTTAAATCACCGTCAATCCCGGACAGCGAGGTGGCCTCGTTCCTAGTATGCAGCGAGCAAAAACTTACATAGCACAGTTCGCTTGCAGGACCTTGTGAACAACCAGCCGACACCATGCACTAGCATGTTTCAGCAGACAAAATAGTAAAAGAGGCGGATCTTGCATTCTGGTCCGGTCTGAGCATTTATGGAGGAAGTTACTAGAGGTTTCAGAACTTTCATTGACTAATGTAGTAGAATGCTGTGCAATTGAACTGACAGTTTATAAAATTGTAATAATATGTATCTATTGAGTACCAAAGACAGGGAATTTGAATGTATTTTTTAGCAAATTAGAACAATGATTGACATTACTGGCAAGACGAAATTGTAGGAATATTATTATTACACTCCAATATTATTCTGCTCCACAAAATGGGTGATAAATCAGATAATTACAGGACCATTCGTTTAATATCACATATCTACAAAACATTCATTAAAATAATAGAAAATCGCATATCTGGCGAACTTGATAAAAATCAACCTCCTGAGCAAGCAGGCTTCCGGCCTGGCCTTTCTACGACAGATCATCTGCATGCAGTCAACCAACTCATAGAAAAACATCAAGAATATAAAATCCCGCTATACCTCGCTTTTGTTGATTACTCCAAAGCTTTCGACAGCATTTCACACACATCCATTTTTGACGCCTCAAGCAACCAAAACATTGACCTCCACCTATATAAATCTATTACGCAACATTTACAAAATTAGTACAGACGCGATAAAACTCGAAACCACAGATCCATAATTTCAAATAGAGAAAGGAGACAAACAGGGCGACCCGCTATCTCCTAAACTGTTCACCAGTACCCTCGAAGAAATCTTCAGGAAGTTGGCAGCCGAATGGAGGGAAAGATGCATTGTCCTTGGCGAAGCGAGACTGACAAATCTACGTTTCGCCGACGACATTGTTCTCTGTTCATTCTCAGCCACAGAACTTGAACGGATGCTCCAAGAACTTAGCGATGCAAGCCTTGAGGTCGGACTGAAGATGAATATGTCGAAGACCAAGGTTATGTGAAACGAAAGACCTGTAAGCATAAAAGTAGACGGGGAGACAATACAACATGTCCAGGAATACCTTTACTTGGGTCTCTTTCCAGGCGAGGCAAGATAAAGAAATCGCAAGGCGAATAGAAAACGCCTGGAAGAGCTACTGGTCCATGAAGGAATTATTTAAGGGTGAGTTGCCTATGGCACTGAAACGCAGGCTCATGGCCATGTGTATTCTTCCCGTCTTAACCTATGGTGCACAGACTTGGTCTTTGACTAACATCCAGAAGTCCAAACTCAAGGTCTGCCAACGAGCAATGGAGCGCAGTATACTAGGTGTTAAATTAACGGATCGTGTTCGTAACACAATACTGCACTCCAAAACAAAGATAGCTGACGTGGCTCAAAAGGCTGCCTAACTTAAATAGGACCGGGCAGGACAGGTCTGCCGCATGCCGGACAAACTGTGGGCCCAAATAGCACAGAACTGGTGCCGGATCGCGGCAGACCACGTAGGAGATGGCGGGACGAGTTGGATAGGTTCCATCAAAACTGGAAAGAGGACGCCTTTGCCCAGGAGTGGGACAGAGTAGGCTAGGAAAAAAAATATATATATTATAGCAGGCTATCGGTTTATAGACGTACTGAAAAAAATAATACAATTTTCGAACTAAGATAAGATCGTGTATTCCCGTTCGTCCCACTGGCGTCGTCGTCCCACTGGTTGGACGAACGGGAATTTAAAAAAATTAATAAAACAAATTATTCAAAGTTATTTTAAAAAAAACTATTAAACTGACTAAACGATCTCAAAATAACTACAATATTAAAACTTCTGACAATAAAAGCAAAATGACATGGAAAATATAAAAAAAACCCTAAATTAAATGTACCTAATGAATGACTCAATAAATACAATTCAAATTGACAATGAAACAATCAACAACACCAAAATAATTGCTGACAAGTTCAATGACAATTTCGTAGATTTAAAAAAATTATGCCAGTACCAGGATCAGGTAAAAGATCGAGTGCTTATTATGTATATTAAATAAACAAAAACTACGGAACCCAAGGGTAATAAGCAGCTAATGCAAAACTATAGACCTATTGCGCTTTTGCTATTTTTTTCCAAAATTTATCAAAAATATATTTTTAATGAGTTATATGCATACTTAGAAAAACATATGATTCTCTGTAAGGAGCAAAAAGGTTTGCAAAAGAATATTATGCCTATTTATGATTTTTGGCTATTTATGAATTTTGAAATAAAATTATGAATAACATTGATATTAAGACACCAGTTTGTGCTATGTATTGTAAGACGCAAGCTTTAAGAAAAAAACTTGACTCCTATGGTATAAGAGGTAACATTCTGGACTTATTATGCACTTACCTTTCAAAAAGAAAACAATTCACTGCTTTAACAGACTTAAATTTAAATAGTAAAGAAGAAGTTACATACCTGTCCAAAGAACGCACAGTGTATTTTGGAGTACCAAAGGGTAGTGTATTGGGTCCTTTACTGTTCTTGATTTATATTAATGACCTGCCCAAAGCCATAGACTTCCCTATAACAAACACTCTTTGCTGACGATAGTAAGGTTACAATACCTTGCAATAAACCTGAATAACCTGAATTTATGTCTGTTATTTTTATGGTGTATATAATAAAGAGTATTCTATCTTTCTACCTAAATATCTAAATTGTATGAATTAGATGTGAATAATGCTGTCAATTAATAAATCTCTTGGGGTAATAATAATAATTTAAGAATTAATCTTGTAAAACCCAAATAATGCACTTTAGCTGTAAAAGCCCCGGTCCAAAAATGGAGGTTCAACACCAAAGTAACAAAATTCATGATGTAGATAGTGCAAACTAGGCTTAATTATTAATAGGCAGTTCAACTGGAAGGATCACATTGAAGCGCTATGTAAGCAAATTATTAGATGATCCTATGCCCTGTATAAACTTGCTCCAACAGGGCGTGAGATCAGCGCGAGACATAAGCTGCAAAGTTATTCTGTGATTCTAAGTTATGTCACGTGTATGAGTTTTTATTAGGGTTCTTCGAAGTTTCCATACTGTCCATCGGGTATTCCCGTTCGTTCCACTGCCGTCGTCCAACTGGTGGGACGACCGGGAATTTAATAAATTATATTAAAATTTCCGCTCGACCCATTGATTTTGTTAGTGGGACGAACGGGAATGATTTAGGGCCAATGCAAACTATTGGCATGATTTACTTTTTTCCTTTCGCCAGAAATGAAACCGAGGTTATATGTTAGAGGACAATACGAAAAATCAATAGCAAAAAGAACCAGGTCCATCAACCGTAACCAAATGAAGATACGAGGGAAGTACTGCTATTATCTTTTAGTCAGGCATTACCCAATATAGGAATGATACAGCCATAAAAATCGAAACCAAAACTATTTATTAAATAATTAGTACAAACATCTTTGTTAACCTTATCATAGAACAATTATAATTGCTACTAAATTCTTATAGATAAACTTAATTAATGATCATCACTACTCGTCTCTCTTCCCACATATCATGTCTTATTGTTAAATCCAGAAATTGAGCTGGAGGATATAAGTTTTGTTGATGTCTACCCCATGCCATGAACCACAATACAGACATGACGTGGCTACAACAACCAAGTGTTCTTGTCCCAGAAATACAGGAACAGTAATGCCCTTTTATTGCTGCTACGCCCTCAGTAAGCCCTTCTATCAAAAGATACACGAAGTATGTGCGCTGTCGTCTATGTCGCGACTGGATTCGACTACGCAGCAGCCACGAGATCCAGTTGTAGTTATCGGAAAACAGAATTCAGGAACCGTGCGTTTGCACTGGCGAAACATTCACATAAAACATGTTGAAATCTCTGTTTTCTGTCAATGTATCAACTCGCGTTCGTATTGTCACGCAACTTGTTGACGCGAAACATGTTTGACGTTTCATACTACGCGACATGTTTCGCCACAATGTCTTTATAAACCAATTTTGTATCAACATGTATCTGTATGAGTGTAGTAAACTTGTTGTAAGATTTGTTTTGACACTTTGGTCGGTTTTTATAGTCCACACATTTTGTATTTCACAAACATGGAAAACCTTGCCAAAGCTCTATAAACTTCATCGTGTCTACTTTCGACCACTCTATGTTTCGATATAAACACGGTATGTTTACCACCATAGACAAGTTGCGAGACATAATTTGACGTAAACAAACAACAGTGCGAACGCAAACGTGTCAAATCTCTATACAAAACATGTCTATTGTGTATGTTTCTAGACAGTGTGAACGCAGTTTACAACAAAAATTGAGATTTGTCTTAAGACTTACTCATGTTTCGTACAGTGCGAACGCAAGTTCAACCAAACAAGTTTAGTAGGTACCTAATGAGATTTGTTTCATGTGACAAGTTTCGAGACATCTACATGTTGAATGTTTTCTGGTGCAATCGCATAGTAAGGATTGAATGTATTATCAGACACAAATATGTTTTAGTACCTAATACAAAAACAACAAAGGTAAAATATAACCTTAACTTACTAAATTTATAACACGACAACTGAAACGAGTCCCTACCGCGCTCGGCGGCGGAAGTGGAGGACGCAGAATGACTCATTAGAGTTGCCGAATAGTATTTAAAACTTAAATAATCACACACGGAGTATTTTTAAAGAAAAATGAAAACGCCTGATAAAAAGACAATAGCAATCTACTAAACACTCTAACTTGGTTCGGTTACGGTTGGTAGACCTAGTTATTTTTGCTATTGATTTCTCTTATCATAAATGTATATATATATATCTCTAACATAAATAGCCTAGGTTTCACTTTTGGCCGTGTATTCCCGTTCGTCCCACTGGTGGGACGAACGGGAATTTAATAAATTATATTAAATTTATTCCCGCTCGGGACTCATTTATATCAACGGGAATGATTTATAATAATTTTATTTTTAATTCCTGTTGGTCCCACTGAATAATTTGAGTCTGGTTGTTGTTCAATTTTACATTTATTTATCTTAACTAATACTATAAATGCGAAAGTAAGCTAAAAACAAACAGTAACCTAACAAAAAGTACTAGGCTTGCATGAATTCAGGATAGTGTTTCAATCATTAGTTTTATCTTACTTATAGGATTTGAATGACAGATAGTTAATTTAACACGTACGGTACGATATTCTATTCACAACACCCTGTGCACAATTTCTGCACAATAATCTAACAAAAAGTACTAGGCTTGCATGTATTCACGAAAGTATTTTAATCATTAGTATTATGCTTCTAATAGGACTTGGCGAGCATACAGTGTATCCGGACATGGACTACCGATATTCTGAATACTTAAACATAAACTATTTAAAGTACAATTTTAATGTTTTTGTTTTTTCTGTTTAGGGTTCCGACAATTGCCTTGCAAAAAACACAAAGCTTGCGCATTCGCTATGTTCAAACAACAATAACTCTCAAAGTATTAGACAAATCTGAATTTAATGTTGTATTGTAGCTTAGCTCAAAATCTATCGATCTCTAGTAAAAAAATAAAAAAGTAATCGGGGGTGTTTTTCTAGTTTAACCATTATTGGTTGAATTGCATAATTCTTTTCGTCTTTCAATTTGTTTTTTCAAAAGTTTCAAATTGTGAACACATTGCTTTGTAATGCAGATGGTTAACAATATTATTGCCTTTGTATTACAATTATTAGTATTATGCTTCTAATAGAATTTGGATGAAAGTGTGTATTTCGATACCTACATAATGTCGTTTCTGTCATTTTAATTGTGTTTTGTTTTTTTGTGCCTTTGACATATATGTATACCATACTGTAACCTTGTAATTTAGGTATGAATTATGAATACGAAAAAAAACCTAATAGAGGTATTATACTAATGATTGAAATACTTTCGTGACTTCATGCAAGCCTAGTACTTTTTGTTAGCTTACTGTTTGTTTTTAACTTACTTTCGCATTTATAGTATTAGTTAGGATAAATAAGTGTAAAATTGAACAACAACCAGACTCAAATTATTAAGTGGGACCAACGGGAATTAAAAATAAAATTATAAATCATTCCCGTTCGTCCCACTGCGAAAGTCAGTGGGACGAGCGGGAATAAATTTAATATAATTTATTAAATTCCCGTTCGTCCCACCAGTGGGACGACGCCAGTGGAACGAACGGGATACACGGCTTTATGAAAATTCAGTAGGTAAAAAAATCAATCGACCCTGCTATTTCTACCATATATTTCACCTTTTTGCGACCGAGCACGGCAGACAGAGCCCCTCGGTCTAATAGTGAACGAATTACCCTAAACTTACGAACGGCGCACGGTAGCGCCGCGCCGGTAGCGCAGCGGCATAGTGCGGCCGTGCTTGTGTAGCGGCCGGCCAGTACCACAGTACACCCATGCCGTAATGTCAGCAGCCCGGGCCCCGCCCCGCTAGCTAAGTAACGCAAATTGTATACAGCAGCTCGTGTGCGTTTGCGGGCCATAGACGTTCTAGTAATTTGATCAAACAGGCTGATTCAAACAGTTTGATCAAATAGAAATACGAAAATTAATATTTCTTCATGTCATTTGACAACTCATTTGATCAAATTTTCCTACACACATTCATGCCAATTTGATAAAACTGTTTGAACCAGCCTTTTTTATCTAATTACTTGAACGTCTATGGCCCGCATTACACCCGCACGCGAGTCGCGAGTCGGTGTGCGTGCATGTAAATGTGTGTGTGTGTGTGTGTGTATGTAGGCAGCATCGTTGTCATTTCAATAGCGGCTTACCGCGGCGAGTTCGGCCAGCGACCACAGTACTACGCCATTGTTTTATTGTTTTCACGGCTATTCATATTTCATGAATATCCGGAGAATTAATTTAGATCCCATCCGCTGTGTCCGCGTGTTTAGGCCTGCGCTATATTATATACCTACGCACTGTGTAAGTGTGCACATTGACTCGATGTTCATAATTATATTTAAATGGTGGGCGCGGACTGCATTTTCATCGATTGGACGCTGCGTGTATGGCACAAATACTGGAATACCTACTACAATAATTAGCTATTATCTATAGTAAATATTACTAGTAACCATAACAATTTTAGAAGTAGACTTATGGCACGCAGTGGCTGCTTCGCTGGTCTAGTGGTCGCTAGCGCTACTGCTGAGAATGAGGTTCCTAGGTTCGATTACCGGCTCGAGCAAAGTGTAATCAGGAATTTCTCAATAGCCTCCCGGAGTATGGATTTGTTCCCGGTTCGCCCCCTATTACATGAGACAAACATAACTGGCGAAATGTGGGTGTACTCGTAGGTACACCGCTGCCTTACCCATCGGGGACACAGGCGTGATGTTATGTTATACTGCTTGCTTATCATTTAAATACCTGCTATAAGTCTTAAACCGTCCACTCGATAGTGCTCAATCATAAAGCCAATCCGTTTACAAATCGTCAAAGCTATGATGGACGAGTAGATGGGCGAGTGGGCGAGTAGATGGGCGAGTGGGCGAGTAGAGTGGCTGTTCACGAAAACGTAACGTAAGCTCCGACCTCTGACGGAACTTTCCCAAGTTTTCAAGTACTTGCAATGTGCTCTCAAAATATGGAGAAGCAATAAAAGTAAATAAATTGTCAGTAACGTTGTAAACTTGTAAAGCATTCCGTCATTCTGACAGACTGGCGAGTATATCTAGTGACATCTACAACACACCGACTGACGTTGTTCTCCAACTTAATAACTAAACACCTCCCACCCACACCACACCACACTTCTTCTTAATAACTAAACATCTCCCACCCACACCACACCACACCACACTTCTTCTTAATAACTAAACACCTCTCACCCACACCACACCACACCACACCACACTTCTTCTTAATAACTAAACACCTCTTACCCACACCACACCATACCACACCTCTTCTTAATAACTAAACACCTCCCACCCACACCACACCACACCACACTTCTTCTTAATAACTAAACACCTCTTACCCACACCACACCACACCACACCTCTTCTTAATAACTAAACACCTCCCACCCACACCACACCACACCACACTTCTTCTTAATAACTAAACACCTCCCACCCACACCACACCACACCACACCACACTTCTTCTTAATAACTAAACACCTCCCACTCACACCACACCACACCACACCACACTTCTTCTTAATAACTAAACACCTCTTACCCACACCACACCACACCACACAACACTTCTTCTTAATAACTAAACACCTCTTACCCACACCACACCACACCACACAACACTTCTTCTTAATAACTAAACACCTCCCACCCACACCATACCACACTTCTTCTTAATAACTTGGCAGCAATTAAGTAAGTTGTTGCCCTATTGCATGCCTTTACTTTTATTACAACGTACTTCCTCAATGTAAAAGGTCTTCTGACAATCCAACATGTCACTAATGATTGTCTCTAAGGAGTTTCAGGTTAGCCCGCGTAATTAAAATTTTCTTACGTTTTTTTGCTATTGGCAGGTCAGCATCAGGTTGTATGTTGATCTATTATGATTCGCGGCCGTATCAAATTTTTATTTATAGAATTATAATCATCAATACAACTCTCTAAGTTCATAATTATAATGCTAATTAATGTCATGTTTTGAGATTGTTTGAAGATTATTCTAACATAACGAATTGTACCTATTCCTGAATCTAATGATTATAATTCTGTAAAACCATATTTGTTACGGTCGCGATGTCTTGTTTAATTACCTTTTTAGTTGACTTTTTTGTCGTAGTCGGGTTTTAGTTTTATAACTTTTCTTTTTTGGGTTTATAATATATAGGTAATTATATTTTTGAAATTTGCTAATAAAGCCTCTTGATAGGTACCAAACATGGCCTCACAATTTTTTTTAGTTCTTTACTTTATGTCCTCTAGAGGGCGCCCTGTTCGACGTCAGATAGCCTATAACCAGCGGACGATCAAGACACTTCTAACGATACCTCATTTGTCCAATTGTGACGAGTAGTTTAGAATATATGAGGGAACACATGAACATACATACATACATACAAACACACATACATACAATACATACCGGTCAAAATCATAACCCTCCTTATTGCTTCGCCGTAGTCGGGTAAAAAATTCAAACAAAATATTGCGATTTTGCGTCCTTTGAAACTTGATATACCTACGGTATAAATATTCCGAGTACGTTATCTGTAGAATGTGGGGTTACGTGACAAATATACAGAGCGGCTAATACTGTTCGCTACTCAAAGCGGCTTCCTCGGAGCGCACAATGTGATGCGAAGAACAGTCGCCCCAGACTCAGCGCAACGCTATCAGGCGACGCGAGGCCACGCCGTACCGCAACGTGCCGCCCCGCACCGATAACGAGCGTAGCCATGGACCATCTATATGCTTGTACCTATACTCTCGGAATACGCGCCAAAGTGTCTTTCATTAATATTGACGAACACGTCTTGTATCACTTAATTAATGGTAAATAATTGAGATAGGATTCTTACCGAATCACATCAACCATGAATGTAATATAAACATGAACGTTCCACTAACGTTTTTGGAGGAACAATAGCTCTCGGTATGGGCGTGTATTTGCACCGGGCAATTATAAACAACAAACAATATAGCATGTTCGCGTTTGTGTTGCGCTCGGCGGCTGACGGGCCTTGTTTAAACTTTAATCACGTACAACTTGGCGCTCTTACACTTTTCACTTGAGTCGCTAACTTCCCGATGAATACTTTGAGCCATGGCCCGAGAAACGCGCTGTGCGGTGCGGTGCGGTGCGTGCGGCGGACACCTAATGAAGTGTTTACTTACCCCAGCTCGTTGTCGCGCACACTGAAACATAGTGCGCCACCTGCCACTCCGGCTCTTTATCTTAGAAGCGCCTTTCTCTTTCTTACGTTTGTGGCTGTAGTAACTATACCAAACTTATCAAAACTATAATCTCTCCGACACTTACATTTCACTGCTTCCTGAGGTGCTTGCGAAACTAATTACATATCAAAAAACTTCACTGATACTAGTAAATTTATAAGTTATGTTTGTTTATCAACTGCATCTGGAAATAAGTTGAGTGCGGGATTCGGGGTGCGGGGGCCCGGCTAAAGTTGGCGCGCTGTGAAATCCGATGGCTATGAACTAATGACCAATTAAAAGCGTTCGATTCGCAGCCACTCTAAGTTTGGCGAACACACTTGTCAATTCAGTTACATTAGTACATTGGCATCTGTAAGTTGCCATTAATAGCCATCACGCGTGAGGCCCGCGGGTAGCTCGCCCGCTACCACCACGCTGACGGGCTGTTACTATGACCATGACATACATTATTCTGAAGTAGTTCTTGCCGATACAGAAGCAAAAAAGACAGAGATATTCTGAGTCTCAATTCGTCAGAACATTTACTAACTTGCTTTTCGTATAAAGTTGCGTTCGTTAATATTGTCACACACACAAGATAGTGTTCGTATTGTAGAAGGGAACTCTGCATGTAATAAGCCCTTAAGTAGAGCAAGCTAATCACATTATTTTGTTATGTGATTACGAGGCCATAAAGGCGGCAGCGCGGTGTGTTGGACTCAGTCATTAATCAGAGCTGAGTGAGAGGGGCGCGGCGCGACTGCCACTGAGCACACTGAGCACTGAGCACTGCTGTTGGAAAAAACCGCATTGAAACTTTCTTTGAGTTAATCGTTTTGCTTGAGGCTCACCTAGCCACCTGGCCGCCGGGGCGTGGGGTGCTGGCGGCGCCGGGGAGGGGCACACCTTTCAGGAAAGCCATCCGTCTCAATAAGGGTTCACTTTTAAATGTTTATAGTGCTGAAATATCTATGTTCAGACACTTCTTTAGGCGCGTTGAGCGATTTTTGGTAGGGGATGAACTTATGGATTCGCGTCACCGACATGCCTGGCTATTTTTCTCTCGTGAAGTTGCTACGTTTTTACGTTCCCGACGAATGCGAATACTAGATACCAACAATGCTGCCGCGCCGCACCGGATTCCGCCACAAACACGTACTAATACGAATACCTAGCCGAGTGCCCAGTCAGCCACGGCTTTACATTTATTTATTCTTATCAGTGAACCTGATATCACCACGTCCTGCGGCCAAAAGTCTTCTTCCATGACGAGGATCAGATAACAGTTCGGTACACGCACGACGAACGCCTTGAAGTTGACGTTCCGGCGCGATTCCAGTAACTGCACCCTCGGCGCGTCTTTTGGCGCACGTACTCCACGATGTCCTCCGCCTTAGTGGTTTAGTGCAGGCGGGAGATGTAGGAGTTTTGCTGCAGCGGTTCTTGTTCGTTCGCGATCGGTGCTTCCTCCTTTGCACCATCACGAAACCGTCATCATTATCAGCCCAGCCATGGGCTTGATCCTAAGAGCGCAAGGGGCACTCGCGGTGCCGCTAGGGAAATCACTTTGTACGGGGTTCGCCAGAGCTGCAGAAACTGGCAGCGGGTTGGGGCGAGGGGCACGGGCGGTTCTACACCGGGGAGCCGTGGTGACGAGCACGGGGCTGCGGGGCTTGTACGCACAATATTGACAGATTTACCATGTTTTTTTAAGACCATAGACTTCGTATACGTCTTCCTGTAAAGAAGTATTTTCTGTGTTTTTAACAGACTTCTTCAAAAAGGAGGAGGTTCTCAATTCGTTTGTATGTTTTTTTAAAATCTGTATGTTACGCGATTACTCCGCCAATTATGAATCGATTTTGATTTTGATTTTGATTTTTCTTATTTTGTATGATAGGTCATGCTTCCGAGGTGGTCCCATATAAATGTTATTAACTTTTGTTTGTGTAGTTTTTGAGTTAGCTTCAATATTACGTATTTTTCCCACTTAGTTTATCTAGATAATGTTTTCATTTACTCCTTCACTGTTATTTACATAGCAGGTAGTGGTATTGGAATTTGAGTGGCGTAGGTACCACACAGGGCTGTAGCTAGGGGGAACTACCTTAAAATACCAATTACCTACCTTAATTAAATTACCATCAACTAATAATAAGCAAAGTACCTATTGTGAAGCTAAGTTTGGAAAAAACATTGAAAAAAAAATGGTGTATCCGAATCTACATTTTCAACTTTAACTGCAATCAATAGGCCTCAGAGGCTATCAAGGGGTCACGAAAGAATACATATTTGGCCTTTGAAAAGAAAACAGCCAAGTCAGTTGCTAAGTCCTTCGCATTTTTAATAATTTGGTGAATCTAAAGAATTCAGCTGTTTTAAGGAAGGAATTTTTATTTGTTGTATTGAATATGATAGGAGAAATAATAATATAAATCAGAGTAAACTACTTTTGTATTTGTATCCCCGACAATTAAGTATTAACTGACTCACACATGTTCACAAGTCAAGAAAGCCAAAAAAATATTGACCATTGATTGGGAATGGTTGTATTAATGAGTGCGTGTGAGCGTGTATGGGCAGATCGGAGGTGTAGTTTTGGCATGCTTCACTGTATTGTTCGCAGCGCTCTGTCTTGGTTTTTTATTTGGTCTGAGGTACCTACCTAACTACAAAATTTCAGCACACATTACTATAATTGTTCAATTTTAGTTTACGATATGGATTCTTGTTCCTTTTACAGACAGACGTCACTTGCAGACTGGAAGGGCGAATTGTTTCAAAAGCTACGGACGCGGCCGGCACGTGCCTCTACGAATGGCTGCCACTTTCAGACAAACATGTAAATAAAATAATCAGTATGCTCTCCTAACAAAGAGGAATAACTCGGGGTCTATAAGTTATCGAAAAAGTGAATAAATTGTAGTTAATGTCTCAGAAAAAAAAATGTACGTGTGTAGTTTAGATAATTGTGTATAATAGAGAGGCGGCGGGGGCCTCGCGACGCAATCACGATAACGCGAGACATTATCGTAATTAAATCAGTTGCCCCCCCTCGCCTCGCCGTCGACACCCGCCAGCCGGCTGCACTATCAACTAGTGCGACACAGGCGCGCATTACCAGCTCAGTTGTGTGCCTACCTACCTAACCTAGTGAAGTTGATGCATGTATACTCAAGTGCTACGCAGAGATTAATCGTATAGGGCGGCGCGATGCGGAGGCACGGGAAGGGCGCGGTATCGCCGATAAAATACCTTTTTATGCATGGAGGGCCAACTCACGGCCTCAGATATTGGCTCGTAAATCAGCAGCGTAAACTCTCACTTGTAAAGTTGTAGCAGGCTCGCGGGCGGCGCCACTACGTAAATAAGTAAGACGTGGAGCGGCGGCGCAGCGGACTAATTAATTTATGAGCGGCGTGGAGCGCTGAATAAATAAAAATTATTTCAACAGTTTATATTTCATAAAGCTCGCGACGAAAACGGCTGCTTTTATCGTTTTTGTATAAACAAGTGGAATAACCAGACGTTATGCTGCGATCCACGCGTGCCACTGTCTGAGGTCAGACCAAGGCCGAGGTATTGAACAAGAAATGTGAGAAACCAGAAACTCCTACAGTCCTGGCTCAGAAACATACCTTCATGTATAGCACGCACTTGTAATAATAATATTATAGAAGATGGACCTACGTTACATATGGAACCACCTGCTGCAAGGTACAAACAAGTCCGACAGTGGCATGCCGTTCCCAACGACTGACTCTCAACGACCTGATCACTGGCGTGCTGGTTGGATGCGGACTCTCGAGTGGGCTCAGCTCGTACGGTCACGCGCTTGATGGTCACTGTCACCGCATGGCTCATACATACTGCACTAGTTCAAAATAAATAACCAGCTGCCGGTAATTACTTGACCCTACTGAGGACGCATAACTGAACCAGATTGTTTTCATCTATTTACACTCGAATTTCCCCTCCCGTCATCCAATACAACATTCTCTCCTACTATCTTTAAGTAGCTATAGTACCTATATAATATTTATAATAATATACTGTAAAGCTAAACGCAGCATAATGCTGAGCGATAGCCATTTTGCGTGGATGTGACGCATGTTTCCCTTGTCTTATTTTTTTTTCTTTGTGTTTATTTTCTTTTTTGCGTCACGTATACCGCAAATAAACGTATTTTCTTTCTTTCTTCTTTCAAACGACACACCACTTCTATGTAACAGTTTATCAAGTTTCCGTAGTGTCTGCGTAGAGACGCTACGCCATAGATCGTAGCACCGCTACGCCGTAGCTCATAGAACCGCTACGCTGTGGCTCGTAGTACCGCAAACATTTATGTTGCGGCTTTTATGAACCGTATTATCCAGTTTATAGTGTAAGTTAGCGAGATAAGCCGCGGCGCACACCTAAATTAAAATTGATTTTCAATCACGCGTGAGATCGCATCGTGTTATCTATTTTGTCCAGAAATGTGTTTCAAATAATAGAAAAGTATATGTATAATAGTAACTCTGTTAAGAGGTCGTATAAAGCAGGCAAAAAAAAAAGATATTCCAGTTTGAAGTTCATTCGTTCTAGAGGTTATGTCATGTAACTCGAATCTCCCCCAGATTCGAGTTACATGACATAACCTCTAGAACGAGAGTGCCCCCGCTAAGACGAGCCATAAGCGAAGGGCAAGGAGGGCACTACCTACCGTTTCTCGAAGCTCTTCGTCGTTTTTTTGATCATTGCTTGGGTTTGGATTATACTAGATAAAGAAAATTCTCGGGATATGATTTCAATAATATTAAACGTAGAAAGTTTCAATTGCATAGCTTTTATACTGTCGACTTTATTGATATCTAAAAAACCCCGATTTCATCACTCAGTGAAAAATAACTTAAATTTCGGAAGTCGGTGTCTTTGGTTTTGTATTTTTTGGTTATTGCCACCGACTTCCGAAAAAAGTTATTTTTCACTTTGTAGTGTTTTTTGGAAGAAGGATGCTTGTTTTTTGTAAAAAGATGTTATTTCTCGCTTTTAAGTGGGTCAGTTTGTAATTTGTTTAAGTTAAAATAGCCTAATGTCAACTGCTCATCACCTTTTACAAAATATTGCTTTTCCCAATGCAGGGACGTTAATCGATGAGGAGTTCTCCTGGTACTTCCCATCTGCTCCACTTCTCCATATGCATTGTGACGAGCATAAATTGCTTAGCAACCATAGTAAAGTAATCGAATCGCAACCCGTGAAATACTTATTATTGAGTAGTTCCAGTGGCCATCTGTGGTCTTCATCGTCAGTTCCACTTCACCAAATGTTGCTTTCCTAGAGCAACTGCACGAGTTATTATAATATTTGAAGAGTTCTCTCGATTTTTCTAGGATCCCATCATCAAAGCTATCTATCTATCGCTTTCAAAGCGTTTCTTATTTCGTCAACGAATTTCAACCGGATTGATATGTTGTCACTTTTCGCTAGCTTTAGTCTGCCCCATACATTGTTTACTTTTCAATCACTGTTGTCACAGTTATAATGTCACTTTGTCTAGGCCTTTAATATTTAAAGAGTTCCCTCGATTTCTCCAGGATCCCAGCATCAGATCCTGACCTGATAACAATGGGACCGTTTCGAAAGTTTATCCAATCAAACAAAAAAAGAAATTCGTCTATATGACAAAGTTATGCCCGAACATACATACATAAAATAGTTATTTATGATATAAGTGCGGAAAGTAGGTGATTTCCGACGAGTGGCATTTTGATTCACGAGCGAGCGAAGCGAGCGAGTTTAAAAGCCGACACGAATCGGAAATCATCTTACGCACGTGTATTATTTTACTATGCAATGTGCGAGGAAATAAAAAAATATATATTTAAAAATTAATATATTGATCCAAATTTAAATCTAGAGTAGGTAATTAAAACGCGTTTAATGAAGTATTAGTTTTATCGGGTATGTCTTGTTTGCCATAAAATCATTTGCACTAATATTGTTTTCCATAATCGTCCGCACTCATAATAATATTTACTTGCACTATTATCATTTATACTAATAACGTTTGTCATATCAACTTATTAGTCATAACATTTATTTGCTACAAAATTAGTTTCCATAATAACATATTACATAATCGATACTTGACATATAAGCATCATTTAATATAATTTAGAAACGTTTTGTACAATTACAAAAAAAAACAACCGACTTCCAAAAAAAACACTAAAAAAGTGAAAAATAACTTTAATTTCGGAAGTCGGTGTCTTTGCTTTTCAATGTCCGTTTTTTGCCACCGACTTCCGAAATTAAAGTTATTTTTCACTTTTTTAGTGTTTTTTTTGGAAGTCGGTTGTTTTTTTTTGTAAAAAGTTTTTTATTTTTCACTATTTTAGTGTTTTTTTTGGAAGTCGGTTGTTTTTTTTTGTAAAAAGTTTTTTATTTTTCACTTTTTAGTTGTGGTACCTACCCCACACAAATCCGAATACCACTACCTGCTATGTAAATAACAGTGAAGGAGTCAATCAGGATATCGTCTAGATAAACTAAGTGGGAAAAATACGTAATATTGAAGATAACTCAAAAATTACGCAAGCAAAGTTAATAAAATTTACATGGGACCACCTCGGAAGCATGGCCTACCAAACAAAAAAAGAATCATCAAAATCGATTCATAATTGGCGGAGTAATCGCGTAACAAACATAAAAAAAAAAAAAAACGGACCAATTGAGAACCTCCTCCTTTTTGAAGAAGTCGGTTAAAAAATAGGTCGAGATTACCTATTTTTTTTAGCCCTACCTATTTATAGATTGTTAGTCCTCAAACATTTGCTAAAAATTAGGTTTTAGTGACAGAAACGCATCGCTGTAAATCCGACTCCACGCAGTCTTGTATGCCCTACCCTTAGAGTGTAATTCAAAATCGGGTAGGCGTGGAGGGGCGAGGCGGCCCGCGAATTGAGGAGCAGGTGGTTGTAACGCTCACCACCGCACCTTCGTCTCCTGCAGCCTCAGCCGCGGCGGCGAGCGTTAAACCATCTGCGAGGATAAGCTCGCGTGGGACTACCGGAGCCCGGCAGCGCCGGATCTGTATTTTTTTTTTTTTGCCTTTTTTTCGTGCAAGATAAACCATTTTTCTTTCTTTATAACTGTGAATATGTTAATAGCTAAATTATTCATTTTAACATAACATCAAAATCGATCAAGGCGCTTGTACTGAACTAGCATTGTTGTGCTAATATGGGCAAATGAACATTATGGTGAATAAAGTTATGGAAAACGACATTATTGAAAATGAAAAATATAGTAAATAGTGGTCCTTCCACGGGCATGTATGGAGTCTGGACCAAATGCCCAACATTGGTGTTACATATGCCATATGAAAGCTTTTGGAGTATTATTTAATTCATCCTATGGCAGCTAAGTCGAAATCAAAGGCGAACATGGTATTTTTGAACATTCAAAAATTAGGTTAGCTTAGCTTCAACAGTGGTTTAACTTATGCCATGTGAAAGCTTTTGGGGTACTATTTAATTCATACTATGGCAGCTAAGTCGAAATCGAGCGCGAACGTGATGTTTTTGAACATTCAAAAATTAGGATAATGGTTTATATTGACAATGACGTAAGTTGTAGACCGCATTTTAAGAAACTGGACATTCTAACTTTGACATCAATGTATTATAATCTAGAAATCTGTAAATTCGTGAGACAACATCCAAATTCCTACCTTAAAATTACAGACCAACCTCGCCGATATGCACCGCGTTCACGATTTGAAAATATGTAACATCAATTAAAATAAAATACCTAACGAAATAAAAATGGAACGAAATAATAAAATAAACGTTTCAGAAAACTACTGGTCGATAAATGATATTATACATTAAATGATTTTTTTAATGATGACATCAAAATGGGATGACATTATGACTTTCAACATTAATTAATTTTAATAGACATTTATTGTAATTATGATCCCACCAAAAACATTTTCATGTAAAATGTTGCCAAGACGAGACAAAAAGTTATCAGATCGCATGTAGAGCCAAGCTTGTAACTCTACACTCCCTAACTCTACAAGCCCTAACTTCACAAACTCTACACCTTAGTCAAAATATGTGGCTTGGCCGTTTCGCTACCGTCACAGGGCGTAAGGTGAAAAATGTATTTACTGTTCATTACTTTCCTGTACGACAATTGTTAATTATTCATTCATTTAGTTAATTATTTATCATGTAGATGCGATCGGGCCGGATTTTATAAACCTAACTAAAATACAATAGACGTAGATATATTTAGTAACCTATTCCGCTTGACTATTCTTCAAGAGTCCTAAAAAACCCTGTAAGAAATCGACACGTGTTTCACCTCTCAACGAGGCATCCTCAGGATGACGATTGATCACCGAGCGCTGGATGCAAAGACTATCTTAAAACCTAACTAATATTATAAACGCGAAAGTTTGTGAGTATGGATGGATGGATGTTTGCTACTCTTTCACGTAAAAACTACTGAATGGATTTGGATGGTTTATAACCTGGATTAGCACATAGGATACTTTTTATCTCGATATTCCGACGGGATCGAGACTTACGCGGGTGAAACCACGGGGCGCAGCTAGTATATAATATATTTGGATTTAACTCATTACTAGCTTTTATTTGATACCAATATAGTTGTAATTTTTTTTTTTAAACCTTCCCCTCCCTTTTTTGTATTTTTGCAGACGAAATATAAAAAAAAATATAGCCTATGTAATCTTTAATTAATAATTAACACCTTAATCCACAATTAAGACGTACCTAACGACACCTCGTATGTTAAAATTCATCAAGCCGTTTGGGCTACAGAGCGTGCCAAAGAAATAGACATACATACATACAAACAAACAAACATACATACTCTAGAAAAACATGACCCTCCTTTTGGGACAGTCGGGTCAAAACTACAGTTTCGTGTCATTTGCATGTCACGCGGACGGTTGCTAACAAAACTTACCACGATGAGTCTGAGAACAGCCCTAATGAAGTATCGTGCACCAAAAATATGTAATATCGAAGTTGTTAATTTAATCCAATCCCGGTCCATTGTTCACGGTTACGGCCGGTGCCTACCCCCGCCCCCGCGGCCCCTGCGGTCCGCGCTCTCTGATAAAGAAAGCTGGCAGCTTTTATCACTTCCTTATCTTACTGTAATCTCTGCTACAGCCAATATTAGGAGTACGCAGTATTAATAAACCACTAATATCATAGCACAGTGTTCAGAGATTTAGTATCCAATGTTAAGCCCATGAGGGTTTAATATTGGATACAAAATTTCAGTCCCACACAAATTATCCAATAAACTTAGCTCCGCGACCGCAAAAACGCCGTTCGAAAAATTACTACTAGAATCCGTCGTTACGCTTGGGATTTGATTTACCGCCCGTGACTTTAGCTAGACACTACTTTATCGACTTAATGAATAATCCCTTTGTCCCAGCGAAGAGGCACTGGCACGGCGGCGGCATCCTGCCGCGTCATGACACGTCACCGCTAATGCGATTGTCGTGTCGTGCCGCGCCGCGCCCGCACCGCCCTCAAACGCTTTATATACACATTCACTCTGTACGCAAGTGCAGTTCACTCACAAGTCACACCTAACCGACGACTCATATGTTAAACCAGCAAGTCTCAAAATTCAAAACTTTTGCACCATGCACGAATGTGACAATGACAACGCGACGCCCTTGCCATATAAAATAATCCTTACATATTATAAAACAAAGTCCTCCGCCGCGTCTGTCTGTCGTCCTGTACGCGATAAACTCAAAAACTACTGCACCGATTTTGCTGTTTTCACCTATCGTTTTAGTATATAATAACCGACATCCACGCGGGCGAACCCGTGGGCATCAGCTAGTAATTCATAAAATAATAAAACAAATCCAACGAACCCAACACTACGGGGCTATCTTCTAAGGTCGAGGAGTTCATATGCTGCTATACTATAGTCCTTGTCAAGACAACGCCAACGAGTCCAAACACGATGGTGCTATCTTGTTTTGTTGAGAAGTTCCTATGGCCACTTTCCGGCTACATCACCAGACCCTGAACACACTCTAGGGTAAGATCATTTGTCAAGACCAATCTAATGAAACCAAACACGACGAAGCTATCTGGATTACATAAGAAGTGCCCGCGAATGCCTTTCGGCTCCATCATTACACTCCGAACACTACATAGCGTCAAAGCACTCGTTAATACATAAAAAATGAGACCAAACACGATGGTCCTATCTTTTTTGACTGAGGAGTTCCTATGGCCAACTTCTAGCTCCATCATTGTTGAATAAAAGGCGTGCTCTCGGTACAACGTATATTTTAAGAAGGGAAATAGACAAAACAAGCGTGGCTAGAAGAGAACCATAACGTTATCTCTATGACCTTAAAACTATTAAGGCGTGTACATACAACACCTCTACCCTTAATTATTAATATAACAAAGAAAAACTAAAACTAAGCCTTCAACACCTTAATATACATCGAATACAAGTTATGCACTTGAAATTATGAGTAAACAAAACAAGTGTGAAAATGAACTTATTCATTTGTTCTTATCAAAAATCATACAATTAATAATGTAATTAATAATAATATAATATAAGATAATGAACTTATTAATCCTAAACCAACATTAAACACTAAAACTAACTTAATCAATTTCATCATGCCACCCGTAACGTACTGGCGGTTTACGTACTCTTACTGAACGAATAATTCTTGTGACAAAATTACCAGCATCCTCCCCATTGGAAGACACATTGGGTTCTCTAGGGGAACTACAAGATACTACCGCGGCGGCCTCTTGTTCCACCACGGCTGCTGATTCTACAGGTTTCGGAGTCAAAACCTCACCTAAACTACCTTCTCTCGAACAAGCAGCACTACGGCCTTGATCCACGCCACTAGTCATGGGAACTGATAATGATTTACGAGAATGACTATTGATTTCCAACTTTTTCGTAACTTGATCTAGCCCTGTTTCTTTACTGGGAATGTCTTTACCTACATTTTCCGTCACCCTTAGCCTCAGCTGATCGACATGTCGGTGTTTTGAGAATCGTTCCAGGTATCCATTTATCAGAGCCTCTGTATTCGCGATACCATACACGAGCAACCGGCTCGATTTCACGATGTATTCCGCCCGCATCTCGCTCACTACGACCTTGGCGCGAAACAACCTGCGACTCTCGCTCAGGTTTTAGGTTATCCAATCTCATACGAAGATTGCGACCCTGCAATATATTCGCTGGACTATCACCAGTAGTAGCATGTTCTGTGTTCCTGTAAGCCAAAAGAAACCTAGCCAAAGCTATTTCGACATTAAGATTCTGTTTAAACGCCTTCTTTATAGTACGTTTACAAATTTTAACAGCGCTTTCAGCTGCACCATTGGAGGCTGGGTGGTATGGAGCTGTAAAAGTGTGTTCTATGCCATTATGTTTAAGGAATTGTTGAAATTCTAAACTTGAAAAAGGTGGGCCGTTGTCACTAACAGTTTGTTTTGGCAAACCAAATTGCGACCACAAACTTCGTAGTACATTAATAACTGCTTGTGCTGTAGTTCTATTCATTCGGACTGCTTCTATCCATTTCGAGCAAGAATCTACAATAATTAAATAGGTCAAACCACCTATAGGCCCCAAAAAATCCAAATGAAGCCTGGTCCAGGGACGTGATGGCCAAGGCCATGAACGTGTCACGTGTGCAGGGGGTGCATCGGCTACAGCCGCACAAACAACACACGAGCGACATGCCGCCTCCAGCGCTTCGTCTATTCCTGGCCACCACACGTAACTACGAGCTAGTGACTTAGTCTTTACTATCCCCATGTGTACCTCGTGAAGTTCCGAAATAACTTTGGTTATACATGACGACGGTATAACTACACGATGCCCCCACATAACACAACCCAATTCGCTGTATAATTCGTTCTTTCTATTAAAATATGGTTTCAGTTCTTTTATTTCAACCTCTGATGGCCAACCGTCCAATATATAGCTTAATACGCAACTTAAAAGTGGGTCATGTTTAGTTTCTTTTTTAAGTACGTTATAATCAAGCGACAGGGCTTCAGTTGCGAAGTGCAAATATGTTTGCTCTGGTAAAACTTCCTCTTCAGCTGCTGTCTCCCTTTTTTGTGAGTCAATTAAACGAGAAAGACAATCAGCTGTATTTTTGTCCGTTTTGACATACTCTATTGAGAAATCATAAGCTGATAATTTTATTGCCCAGCGTTGTAAACGGCTAGCTGCCGCGCTAGGAATACCAACATTAGGCCCAAAAATACTGACAAGTGGTTTGTGGTCAGTCCGAAGTACGAACTTCCTGCCATAAAGGTACTGATGGAATTTTTCAATCGCGAATACAATTGCCAAGGCCTCCTTGTGAATTTGACTATAGTGTAGCTCATGAGTCGTGAGTGAGCGCGAAGCAAACGCAACGACACGTTCCTCACCCCCTGGATCGCGCTGTGCCAGCACAGCACCTAACCCGCGCGCACTTGCATCTACTGTTAATACTGAATCCTTACCCATGTCAAAATGTACAAGCACTTTTGTGCTACACAACATTTTTTTGACTCGAATAAATACCGAATTTTGTTCAGTACCCCATTTCCAATGCCTACCTTTTTTTAAGAGTTGGTACAGAGGCGATAACGGCATACTTAAATTTTGTATGAACTTCCCATAAAATGTTACCATACCTAGGAATGATTTCAATTCTGTGACACTGTTTGGATGAGGCATGGTTGCAATAGCTTTAACTTTGTCGGGGTCTACCCTCACACCATCCTTATCAATAATAAAACCTAGTTATTTTACTTCTCTTGCCAAAAAATCGCATTTACTTTTTTTAATTTTTAAGCCGTTTGTTTCTAGTATTTGTAAAACCTCTTTTACTGATTTAACATGGTTAGCCAAATCCTTATTCTTAATTAAGATATCGTCAAAAAAAACTATTACATTTGGATTATCCTTGAACATATTAACCATTAATCTTTGAAATATACCTGGGCTTGAGGACAGCCCAAAAACCAAACGATTATACTTAAATAAACCCCTGTGCGTGTTGATAACTGTATAATTTCTAGAGGGCTCTGCTAAAAGTACCTGGTTATAGGCTTGGGATAGATCTAATTTTGTAAAAAAGACATTCCCGCTAAGGTTACTGAATAAATCTTCCATTTTTGGAATCGGAAATCTGTCGATCGCTAAAACTCTGTTCAGTGTTACCTTATAATCAGCACATATTCTTAGGCCACCGTCGGCTTTGCGTACCACAACTAGTGGCGTGGCCCAGTCGGAATGGTCCACCGGTTCAATAACCCCCGATTTCAGCATAGCATCCAGTTCAGCATCAACGCGCTCGCGCAGCGCATATGGCAGAGGCCGCGCACGACAAAATGTGGGTACCGCCCCATCCCGCACATGCAGCTCTGCCATTCCACGAATAAATTTACCCAATGTGCCATCGAATAGGGATTCATGCCTGGAAACAATTTCATTGATTATTTGGTTCTTATTAAATGTGCAATGAGTTTTATTCTGATCAACTAGCAAATGGCATTTAGATATTTTAATAGGTATATTCAGTTCAGCTAACCATTGCCGACCCAATAAGTTTGAGGTGCCCTTGTCCAAAACATACAAATCTAATGTTTTAATTATACCATTATAACAAACAGTTGTTTCTATGAATCCAATCGGTTGAATAGTTGAGCCATCATAAAATTTGATGTTCAAATTACATTTATTCAAGTGTAACTTGCTGAATAACTTATCATATACACTTCTACCGATGCAGGAAAGGGCCGACCCCGTGTCTATTTCCATTTTTAGTAAACAACTTTGTACCTGAACAGTTATACACACCGGTTTATAATCGCTTAAAGACATTTGGTACATGGGCTCCTCATCATCCCCGTCGTCCACGTTTTCATTGCAACTGTTGCCTTCTTCATCCAAAAAGCATAAAGGAGCCCCTTCCCGGCTACCCCTGGCGCCACGCTGTCCGCGCGGTCCGCGCCCTGCTCGCCTCCATGTTGTGCGCCCGCTTGTACCACGGTTGCTCCCGCGCCCCCCACGGGAGGCTTTGTCGTTTTGACTATCGGCCGATCCCGCCGATTTACTCCGACTCGTCTCATTGTACCTTGGGCACATCCTTCTTAAATGGCCTTTTTCGTGACAACCACTGCACACGAATCTTTTATATTTACATTCATCAGCTCTGTGACTCATACCACCACACTTCGGGCATTCTTCCAGTTTGTTTAAATTTTGCGATGCTTCCGAACTCCGCTCCACAGCAATGGCATCACGTTCTGCAGCCTCTAACGACAGCGCCAAACTAACCGCTCGATTATAGGTAAGCTCTTCTTCAGCGAACAGCCTTTGGCGGATTATATCGCTCCTTATACCACAAACTAACTGGTCGCGTAAGTTTTCATCTAAAGTTGTCTTAAAATTGCAATGTTTCGACAACTTTTTAAGCTGTGTGACATATTCCGCAACCGATTCCTCTATTTGTTGTCGCCGCTGCCGGAACCTAAACCTCTCGGCTAGAATTGATGAATTGATAACTCCACTGCTCTATTAAAGGTCAATTCAGCGGGTTTCATGGGACTCGCCAATGAGGATAGGAGCTCATAGGCCTCCTCACCAATCATCGAAATCAGCGTCGGCAGTTTGAGCTCAATTTTTACGCTGTTGACTAAAAAATACATCTCAAGCCGCTCAACATAAGCGGACCAGTTCCCTGTCGAAACATTGAATTCACGTACCTGCCCCACCGACATTTTAACTGGTTTCGTGCTATATTTTCAAACATCAATTTTCCTCGTCGCCACTGTTGAATAAAAGGCGTGCTCTCGGTACAACGTATATTTTAAGAAGGGAAATAGACAAAACAAGCGTGGCTAGAAGAGAACCATAATGTTATCTCTATGACCTTAAAACTATTAAGGCGTGTACACACAACAATCATCAGACTCTGGACACCACCTAGGTAGTGTAATAGCATTTGTCAATACATAACCAATGGGCTAACCTAACCTAACACGATGATGCTTTCTTGTTTGATTGAGGTTTTCCCATGGCCACCTTCCGGCTCCATCATCAGAACCTGAATACCACCTAGTATCAAAGCACTTGTTAATACACGAAACCATGAGTTCAAACAAGATGGTGCTATCTTGTTTGATTGAGGAGTTCCTATAGCCAACTTCTGGCTCCATCATCAGACCTGGGGACTTAAAACAACCACTTTGGCGGAATCATAATAGGAAAATATTACGAATCGTCGTCAAATGTCACAAACTGACAATTCCTAATATATGATCTGCGTGCGATCCATATTACGAAATAATTCATCTGTTTGACAGTTTTCTATGGAGATTCGTAAAATGGTCCACACATTATGAATTGCTTTTGTGTCAATTTAGAGGAATTGCTAATGACAGCTGGTTTAGGAAATGAACTGCTGTTAGAGGAATTGCTAATGTAACCGTTTTAGGCCCCCAGCTCAATGGTATCAAATTTTCAAAATTTCTTATTTGTTATATAAGTATGCCAAGTTTCAGATCAATCAGATGCCAGGAAGTTCTTGAAAAATGCATGATAATTGGAGTATCCGGAAACAAGAACGGCTTAAAACGGTCACTTTAGCAGAATCATAATATGAAAATATTATGAATCATCGTAAAATGTCACAAACTGACGATTCGTATTATGATCTGCGTGTAATTCATGTTACGAAATAATTCATCTGTTTGACAGTTTTCTATGGAGATTCGTAAAATGGTCCACAAATTATGAATTGCTTTTAAGTCAAATTACAGGAATTGCTAATGACAGCTGGGATTCAGGAAACGAACTGTTTTTAGAGGAATTACTAATGTGGCCGGTTTAGGCCCCAGCTAATATAACGATTGTAATAAAAATTGATGACAAAAGGAGTAACCGGAAACACATACGAACAGAGCAAGCACTAAGTACCTACCTACCCTACCTACCTACCCCACCTACCTACCCCACCTACCTACCCCACCTACCTGCCCTACCTACCTACCCCACCTACCTACCCCACCTAACTACCCTACCTACCTACCCTACCTAGCTATCGCTATGAGACGGACTATTAAACTTAGGTACGACAATAACATGTTACCTTTAGAAGAAAAATCTTAATAGAATTAGCAGTCAGACTCTTGAGCTTCAAAGTCCTCTTCGATGTTTATTCACGAATCGTTCACACGCCGCTGAGCGCAGGAGCAGATTTTAACTTTAAGCCATTTTAATAAAACTGTCCATTTGCTTTTAGGTGCAATCGGAGGCGCCGTGACACGCGACACGCCGACACGACGCTAATACGACAGGCCGACGCTCGCGCCTTAGCCGAATTTTCACGAAACAAGCGATAATGAGTAAGGTCACCCAAACAGTCAATCAATCAGGCTGACTGCTTGTACACATACTCTGCTAATCCAATTAAAAAAACTTTCTTCCCGCTTGCTTCTCAAATCAATATAAGTCGAGTTAGTTACACTATTTATAACTCAAGAACGGCTGGAGTGATTTTTATGATAAGTGATTTTTATGGTAAGTAGGTAGGTAGGTAGGTGCGCCGTAGATACGGTCTTAGTGCTACCCTTGCGAAGTAGGGCCGGGTAAACGTGGTAATAATATAAAGCTTTGATACTTTTATAGCCATAAGCGTGTCGACTGTTTCTACACGACGATGCGAAAGCGGTGCACATCTCTGGGGCGCAGGCTCAGGGGCACCTCCAACACCTTCCTGAGTGTATTTGCGAACAGGTTTGATTGTCAGTACATTAACCATTGTTATATGGTAACCATTGTTATATGGTTAATGTACTGACAAACAAACAAATGACTCAAAGGCAGGCGTATTTTTAGTTTTATTATATTTTTATTTTGTTAATTTTATTTTTATTAATTTATATGTTTTATTTTTAATTTATTGTAATTTCAATTTTATGATCCTTAAATGGATTGAAATAAATGATTTTGAATTTGAATAGATATACAGGGTGGCCGGAACATTGACGTCCAAAAGTAAAATTCAGGTCCCTCGTATCGTGGAGCATCCGAATCGCCCCCATGTATGTTCCGCGACTTTTCATAGCTTTCGGGTTATGATTATTTTTCAGAAATTTTGAGAATTTTCAACCAGACCAATTTAAAAATAATCTAAAAAAAAAAGTAGAAGGCTTTGTTGAAAAATTTTTTTTGCACCTGAATCTTCATGAGTTGTGCTTTTATGCATAAAATAATCAGCTTCGTAACTGTGATGAAAGTTATGAAAATGTTGGTCTTAAGTGAAAAATGTACGTTTGGTAAATTATTACTCTAATTTCAACTTCAAATTAAAAATCTAAGCTGGTAACTTCATGGTTTCTAGGCAGGCCTCAAGAATGCGCCAGACTATCAGCTTTCATAATCATTTAAAAAAAATTGTAAGTACTTAATGGGGCTACTTTGGCTACAATCGGCCTTCAAAGACAGCGAGGTGGAGGACAAGCGGAGGAAGGAGGGGCAGCCAACAGCAAGCGCGGCGGCTGAGTCGAGCCGGTCCGCGAGAGGGACCAAAAAGCCCGCGGAGGGTACGTCCGTGCCCGCCTCCCGGGCGACTGTGCCACCAGCTGCGCCACCGGCTGCACCGCCGGCGGCCGCGCCCGGGCCTACTGCTGAGGCCTGGGCGACGGTCGTTAAAAGAGGCCGCCGCACAGTAAGTATTATTTTTGCCTCGAAAAACGGACATCCCCTTTTTATTAACTTAACCGATAGAACAGGTTATTTTAAAAGTTAGAGTAAAATACCGATGTGCCAATTTTATTCCGAACACGAGAATAAAATTCTTTTATAATTTTTGGAACTTTTCTAAATTAATTAATTACAAACAAAATACGCATTATTTTACCCTTTTCTTTATTATTTGTAATAAAACCATAATAAATATATTGGAAAAAAAATACAAAACAGTACTAACTAGTACAGATGTAAAGAAATATGCTTTTTTGTGTTTTGAGATTTCGATTTTTCATGGTTGTGTCTTTGCTTAGTTGGATTCTATATTTATTTTAAATCAGCTTTAGACCACAACCAATCACTAGAAAAAAACCAAATCCAAATCTCGCGGTATCTAGGAGTTATTCACTTCTAAAGTTTTTTCTGATAATTTTGGTTTTAGGGTCATCACTTAAAAAATAATATTTTTTGTTAATTTGTAGGTTTAATCCTAACGAGGGTGGACCCCTTCCCCGTACCACAAATTGCCGTTCAAAAATTCGTTTATTGTACGTCATCGTATTTAACGTCGTAAGATATTAGTAAACTTACAAATATCCAAACAAATATCTAAACTGCTAAAATTATACATTTACAAAACTAGTAGGATTACTAGCATTATAATTCCGGATTCATTTTAATTTAATTTACTTTTTAACTATTTATAAAATAATATGAAAATAATTGGATATATCATTAACAATGTGAAAATCAATGAAATTGTAACTTCGATCAGATAACCATGTTATTATGTCCTTTATTTATTTTTACACATATTATTTTACATTTTTAAATATTTCTTAAAAATAAATAATATAAAAAACATTTAAAAATATAAAAAAGAGTAGCCCACCGGTATCGGGAGTTAACATTTTCACTAAAAAAACATTTAAAAAAATACGTCTTGTGCCAACCCTAGCGCCTAAATTTCAGAATCCTGTAAATTCTAGATACCATAAGATTTGGATATGATATTTTAAATCGGTACTTCTTAGTGCCAAAGCAACAGCTTGTATCGATATTAAATCCAAATGCCATGAATTAAGCCCATAAAAAAATTAAATCGAAAATATGTAAAATTCGTTGTAACTCATACACGTTTAACGATAAAAATTTAGCGTTTGCTTGATAATTTACTTAATATAAAGCATCAAGTAATTGCAATCGAAGATATAACAAAAACGGACTGGATCTGAAGCTATTGCGATTTCTATGGTTTTTGTGGAAATCACAGAAAAAATATTGAAAAATTTATATCTCCCGATTGGGACAAAATTGTCAAACGGGTATTTTACTCTTACTTTTGGAGTAACCTGTTCTATCGGATAAGTTCATAAAAGGGAGATGTCCGTTTTTCGATGCAAAAATAATACTGTGCGCCGTCACGGGAGGAAGGCAGCGCCCCCGGCGCCCGCTAGAGCACCGGCACTGAAGAAGGCAAAGGGACCGCCTAAGGTCAGAGCCTTACGCTCCGCGGCTGTGGTAATAACGCTGCAGCCCGGAGCCGTCGAAAGGGGCGTCACTTACAAGGCGGTCCTAACAACGGCGAAAGCCAATATTGCATTTCCCGACCTCGGCCCACCGTCCGGCTTCAAAATGAGGCCGGCGATTACGGGGGCGCGGCTAGTCGAGGTGTCGGGTGCCTCTAGCGGCGAAAAGGTGGACATCCTGGCCGCCAAGCTAAGGGAGATCCTCAACCCGGAGGACGTCCGGGTGTCCAGGCCAATGAAGACCGTGGAGTTGCGCGTCGATGGCCTGGACGACTCGACGACCCAGGCTGAGGTCGTGGCGGCCATCGCCAAAGTCGGTGGATGTCCGCCCGAAGACGTCCGGACGGGCGAGATACGCGCCGACGCTTCCGGGCTCGGCACGATTTGGGTGCGGTGCCCGGTGGCGGCGGCGAATAAAGTCGCTAACGGTGGGCGATTGTTGGTGGGATGGGTTGCAGCGAGGGTCAAGCTGCTGCAGCCTAGGGCCATGCGGTGCTGCCGAGCTGTCATCTACACCATCCCCCACAAATCTCAACAAACACTGTTTAGGAAAAGAATAATACCTACACAATCACTCAACACATTCTTTGTTATTACATCATAATGAATTCCATCTTAATGTATTGCGTATAATTAAGTAACCAGATGTCAAAACGTTGAAAACGTCAGACAAATTAATAATTTATTTTTGACAGCTTTGCGCACAGATTATTCTAAGCCGGCGGCGTGCGAGTCCATGCCGGCTAAACGGAATGTTGCCATTTTAAATATTATATTTTATTTATAAACATTCACATTTATTAGGTACTTTTATATATTGTTTTTCTTCTATCTTATACATATATCAGATATTAATTGTTTATTATAACCTATATTATTTTTCTAGCGTATGACACTCGTGGGTTGCAGCTGAAAATCAGCGTCAGGTGGTACACTTTGTGTTGCCATCTGACAGTATGCTGAGCTGAGGCCCTTTTGCCATTTTATTGATTGTTTCTGTTTTTATAGTTTTAAGGTGTATTTTTATGTTACAATGCCAATAAATACATTTTTCTTTCTTTCTTTCTTTCTTTGCTACCGGTGCCTGGATATTGGGCATGTCAGGGCACGGTGCACCGCCGAAACTGACCGCAGCGAACAGTGCTATCGCTGTGGCCAGCCCGGCTACAAGGCGGCCCAGTGCTCCGCGGCGCCAAACTACAGCCTGTGTACAGCTGCAGGGAGGCCCGCCGGGCACAGAGCGGGCGGAAAAGCCTGTGGCGCGCCCGCCACCAACAAAAAAAGGAAAAAGAGAGGGCTGCCAAGGCTGCGGGAGGCTCTTTACCCCCTCCTCGGACTCCGACGACTCCAATATGGACACGTCGGCTGTCGAAAGCGACCGCTTCAAGCGCCATGCAGGCAAGAAGAGGTGCAAGGGCTCCTCGGAGTCGACCGGAAGCAGGGCGAAGAAGAGGTCGAAGTCTAAAAAGGCTTCGACTTCTACTGCGCCTTCTTCCCACAATGTGGGCTTGGTGGACGCCGAGCGCCAGCTAAATCTGGCGAAAAGGGCGCAATTGGAAATGGACCTGGAGGAGAGGGTCGCCGCCAAGCAGCAGCAGGTGCAAGTTGCCAGGTCGAGGGCTGGATATGGTGCATCCAATGTACTATATGCCGACCACTCACTGGCGGAACTGGAGCGCATGGCGCAGGAGAATCGGGAGGAAGTTCTGAAGGTCGCCTCTAAGTCGTCCAATTTGAAAGGGACCTTCCAGAAGGCCCTCAAATGCCGGGCCGCCAGCATGCACGGCATTATCATGGAGCTCGTGAATCGGACGGCCACGAACGAGACGCGGCAACTGCAGGCGAAGGTGGATCGCCTGCACGCGGAGGTCAGCCAGCTACACCAGAAGCTGGCTGAGGATACGGCCAGGCCTGCCCAATCTGCCCCAGTCTGTCCGGTGGTAGGAGGCTCCTCCTCCTCCCCTGCCAGCCTGGAGAGGTTCGCAGGCATCGAGGACCGGCTCTTGCCGGAAAGGCGGCTCTGCCCACGGCTAGCGGCGGACAAGAGTCCACCGCCGAGGGAGCCAGAACCTGCGCCTCTAGCAGGCCCGGTATCGCAGCCCACCAAGGGCAAAGGCAAGGGCAAGAGGACCAAGGCGGCTCCTCATACGCCCACCACAAGCGCGGAGGTAGCGTCTGGATCGTCTGCCACTCCAGCAGCCCCCAGAACTCGCAGAAGGAAGACGCCCTTCTTTCCTCCACCACCCCATCCAACCAGTCGTGGACGGAAGTGGTCAGGAGAGGAAAAGGGAAAAAGGGCAAAAAGTCGGCCCCCAAGCCTGCTGCGACTAGTCCTGCAGTCGGCGAAAATGCGGGGAGGAAGCTGGTTCCTCCTAAAACTGCGGCCGTCGTGGTGACCATCACCCCGGAGGCCGCGGAGCGGGGCGAGACGTACGAGTCCGTCCTAAGGGCTCGTAGCAAAGCTGATCCCTCCCAGCTGGGGATCAGCAACATCACGTGCCGCCGAACCCTAACCGGGGCTCGAATTTTCGAGTTCTCGGGGGAGCAGCGAGGTGCAAATGCGGACCTCTTCGCAACAAAGTTGCAAGAGGTCATCGCGGATGCGGCAAGGGTCGCCAGGCCTGTTAAGACCACAGCCTTGGAGGTGGCCGATCTGGACGATTCGGTCACCAAGAATCACAAGAGGATGTGGTGGCGGCCGTCGCAGCGGCTGGAGGCTGCGACGCTGGCGCGGTGAAGGGTGGAGCCATCAGGCCCGGCCGCACATTTTTTTTTTAATCGTGGTAAGGTTGATCTGCTTATATAATCTTAAATGTAATATACATCTCACACTAAAATAAATGGGTGCTAATTAACGCAGCTTCTATAAAATGGCATTCTCGTCTTCAAATATATTTTCAACACACTTGCTCGTAAAGTGGCTCTTTTGAACCGCTTTTAGGTTCACAATGCAGTGTATTATGGAAGCGTGGTTTTTACTTTATATAACCGTACTAGTGCGGTAATGTGCGCCATATATTACTATTTACTAGTCGGAGTAATGACATGGCAGAATGGAATTAGTAAGTACTATCATGGCAGCATGGAATTTGTATCGAATAGAAATTGTTTTTGGTGAAGCTTTTTACCAAAGACAAGCGCTCAAAAGCAAGTTTTTATTTAATTAAAAGAACCATAAGCAAACCAGTGGCGTTAAGTTATGGTAAAAAAAAATCCCATGCGGCATGCATGGGATTTTTTTTTACCATAACTTAACGTCAGTGGGATACTAGTTATACATTGAATTAGTATGAACTACTAATAAATGAGCATTCTCTATTTACACCCGACCGCACCATGTACGATCTCACAGGTACGCCGCGCGCGCGCGCCAATCCACGGGCAACGCTGCCCAGTCCATCGTAACTAAAACCTATATAGCTACTTAAGGTTGATGCGCTAGGGTGGCCCGCCAAATTCAAATTTTCTTACGTTTTTTGCAATTTGCAGTATCAGGTTGTATGTTGATCTAAATATTATTAGCGGCCGTAACAAATATGGATTTACAGAATTATAAACATTAGAATCAGCAATACAACTCTCTAAGTTCATGTAAGTGCATTGAATGAAAATTTCATGAAATCGTCAGTCAATACACTTACATGAACTTAGAGAGTTGTATTGCTGATTCTAATGTTGCAAAAAACGTAAGAAAATTTGAATTTCGCGGGCCACCCTAGCGCATCAACCTTAACCCTAAAAGCTTCGGTAACGAAAGAATACGAAAAAAAGCTTAAAAACTAAAGATCAAAGTTATCTATTTTTTATTATCATGTTTATATGGGTTCCGTACCATTATCTATAAAAACGGCAAAAAAATCACGTTTATTGTAGGGAGCCCCTTAAATATTTATTTTATTCTGTTTTTTAGTATTTGTTGTTATAGCGGCAACAGAAATACATCATCTGTGAAAATTTCAACTATCTAACTATCACGGTTCATGAGATACAGCCTGGTGACAGACGGACAGACAGACAGACAGCGGAGTCTTAGTAATAGGGTCCCGTTTTACCCTTTGGGGTACGGAACCCTAAAAAACGAGGTTAAACTTGTAATAAAACGGCCTTTTTTTTCGAAACATCAATACTTTGAATTGAGAATTAGACTCGATTTATCAAATAAAACTGTGATATGTAAACATCACCGTAAAGCACGAATCTTCTAGTTTATTTTGATGTCTAAAACTTGTAAGAATGAACAACAGTATTTACGACATATCGCAGACACACGCCAAGTAACAACACACGCGTCAACTGCAGATATATAATTCTCATCCAATTGTCAAAGCATCTTACACTGCAATCTCGTGTTTTTATTCGAACTATTTCATCAGCTATCCATATAATCTGTCAAACTGTAGAAATAGTATCGCATTTTATCACTAGATGGAATTAAAGACGATTAGTCGCTTTGGATAGGTTAAATTAAAATTAACTTTATCACGATACATTGTCGTCTCTGTGTGTTTTAAAGACCAAGGTGTTTTAATCGAATTTTTAATTTTCACGCAAGTTTGATGATTAAATTCATACTGTTGGTTTTTCCTTTACCATGGAACGCCGATATTTAATCAGAGAAGAGATGTTGAGAGCACTAGGCATGCTGGAAACGGGCGCGATCCAGTGCAATGTTGCCGATGCGATTGATTGGCACCAGCTAAAGCGTCATATCAAGATTGTGTTCTCGCTACCAGGACACTGGCGAGGTGGCTAAGCGGCATACTGGGAATATTCGAATTACCACCGTAAGACAAGACCGATTTTTACAAATAACGGCGAAAAGATAACCTACCGCTACAGCTGGGCAGTTGGTTTTGAAGTTACAGTCGGAGCACCACGTGGTAGTGAGCGATCAAACTGTGAAGAGAAGATTGCACGAAGTCAACCTTCATGCTCGTAGACCACTTCGGATTCCAGCACCACGCCGAGGCAATCGCGGACGACGATTACAATGGGCAAATGAAAATTTGGCTTGGAACGACCGCCAATGGGCTAGAGTGTTATTCTCTGATGAATTCCGGTTCAGCTTTCATACAGATTCACGAAGAATACGTGTTTGGCAAACATTTGGACGTGAGAGCCGCCTGCAAAATCCCCAGGAAGTACATCCATACCAAGGTGGAACAATTATGTTATGGGCGGGAATACGCCTAGGCGGGAGAACCGACCTCGTTTGGGTTCACGGTAACTTAACTGCTGAAAAATATCGTGAGGAGGTACTGGAACCTGTAGTCCGACCCCACTAGTTGCAAATGGGTCAAGATTTTATGCATAAGCATGATCATGCCCGTCCACACACAGCTCGAGTGGTAATTTAGTGGCTGCAGTAACATAATGTGGCAACCCTGGACTGGCCCGCGCAGTCCCCGGATTTAAATCCAATTGAGCACGCGAGGGATATGCTCCAACGAAAGCTTTAAAAAAAAAACCCGAAAATCTGATGACAGGCAGTGAACTTTTCATGCATCTTCGTCGAACCTGGGACCTTATCCCACAAGGAGATATCGATAACCTCATTTGAGTATGACTAATCGTTGCAGATGCGTTATTAACATCCGAGATGTCAATTGTTTAATTTAATTTGATTTCTTTATTTAATCACCGAAAACAGAAATTGTTTTTTTTGCACATTGTTAACTTTTTTTAGTTCTACTATAAAACTCTTTTTTTTAAATGAAAGTTAGATTTTTATTTAATTTCCTATTAGAGCATAAAATACTGCGCATTTTGATATAAGTATGTTATAAGATTTTCTAAGTAGTTTCTTTTCAATACTTGAATAACTAAAATATCCCTAGACAGTGTTGATGTATAATAATGTAAAATGTAAAATAAAAGTGGTTTTTTTTTTAAACCCTGACAAAAGCAAAGCTTCTAAAAAGTAAACAAAAGTAAAACAAGCAAGTAAAGCAAGTAAGTAGTAAAACAAGCTTTTAATGAACTTACGTAATCATAGAACTAGAATATTTTCTTAAAAGCTTGAGGCTTGTCTTTATGTGGAAAGATATTTTACGCCTCAAACTTTTAAGAAAATATTCTAGTTCTATGATTACGTAAGTTTTATTTAAGAAGTTCATTAAAAGCTTGTTTAAAAAAAGATTTTTACTTATATTTCATTTTATACTTCTTTATACTTTTTTGACGAGCTCGTGGTTATGTAATAACAGCCGCACGGGTCGATCCATCAGGTTAAGCTACGCTTGCCGGGGTTGGCCCATAGATGGGTGACCATCTTTACATATCGAGACTTCTCCGTGCCTCGGAAAGCACGTTAAGACGTTCAAGACAGTCCTTACGGCGGATAGTCGTCAGAAGTCCGAAAGTCTAACAACCAGTCTTATCAAGGGGTATCGTATTACCTAGTTACTGGGTTACGGAGGTCAGATAGACAGTCGCTCCATGTAAAATACTGGTATTCAGCTGCATCCGGTTAGACTGGAAGCCGACCCCAACATAGTTGGGAAAAGGCTGGGCAGATTGATTTTTTATTTTATACTTTGTTTAACTATACTTTGTTTGTTTTGTTTTGTTTAACTTTGTTATTACCTTCAAAAATCCAACGAGCCCAACACTACTAATGTATGCTATTGTAGAAAGGATAGCTGCTGTTAATTTCCTATTTTCATTGGCCATCCCCCGACGCGACGACGCTGCTTCATTATTATTTTTTATTTCATGACTTTATGTCCTCTAGAGGGCGCCAATTTAATGTGACATCGCATAGCCTACCATACCAGCGGACAATCAAGACGCTTCTAACGATACCACATTTATGAGGGAACAGATGAACATTCATACATACCTACCGGTCAAAATCATAAGCCTCCTTTTTCTTCGCCGTAGGCGGGTAAATAGGTACTAGTGTTAATATATCAGACAGCAGGGAGTATTTGTAGAAGATGTATATACTAATGTATATCTTCTACGAATACTCCCTGCTGGCTGGTTTGTAAAATATCCACGAATAGAATCTATGCATTCCGATCTACGCCGTAAATAGTAAAGATTGGAATGTATCATAGCGGCACAATGCAAACATGTGAGCCGCTATTGCCAACAATACAATCTGAACGACAAACAATGCACTACACGCGCGCTAATCTATTTCATATTGATCGCAGCCGGCACTCGCCGCCACAAGTCCACGACGACGTACCTACACGACGATACAGAATAAAATAAATATTACAGGGGGCTCCCATACAACAAACGTGACTTTTTTTGCCGTTTTTTAGGGTTCCGTGCCCAAAGGGTAAAACGGGACCCTATTACTAAGACTCCGCTGTCTGTCTGTCTGTCTGTATGTCCGTCTGTCACCAAGCTGTATCTCATGAACCGTGATAGTTAGACAGTTGAAATTTTCGCAGATGATGTATTTCTGTAGCCGCTATAACAACAAATACTAAAAAACTGAATAAAATAAATATTTAAGGGGGCTCCCATACAACAAACGTGATTTTTTTGCTCGTTTTTGCTCGATATTGATACCGGCAACAGGTAGACGCTTGAAATATTCACAGAATATTAAGTTATATATTCACTTTAAAAATAAACAATTTAATTAAAATAAAACAAATATTTAAGGGGGGCTCCCATACAACAGACATGATTTTTTTGCCGTTTTTATAGGTAATGATACGGAACCCTTCGTGCGCGAGCCCGACTCGCACTTGGCCGGTTTTATAGATAATGGTACGGAACCCTTCGTGCGTGAGTCCGACTCGCACGTGGTCGGTTTTTTATACAACCGATTTTTCAACACACTTGCTCGTAAAGTGGCTCTTATTGAACCGCTTTTAGGTTCATAATGCAGTTTATTATAGAAGCGTGTTTTTTACTTTATATTACCACACTAGTGCGGTAATGTGCGCCACAGATTAATATTTACTAGTCGGAGTAATAACATGGCAGTATGGTATTAGTAAGTACTATCATGGCAGCATGGAATTTGTATCCAATATAAATTTATTTTTGGTGAAGCTTTTTACCAAAGACAAGCGCTCAAGAGCAAGTTTTTTTTTTTTTTAAAAACCATATGCAAACCAGAGGCGTTTAGTTATGGTAAAAAAAAATCCCATGCATACCTAAACGTCAGAGGGATACTATACATTGAATTAGTATGAACTATCCTACAACCATTGCGCATTACATGGCACCTGTCTCGGAACTCAATAATAAGGAACCCAACAATTATAGGCCATGTGTCAATTCTGCCAGTCCTCAGTAAGGTGTTTGAAAAGTTGATGCTCAATCAAATGTTACGTCACTTTAATAAAAATTCCAACATTCATGAACAACAGTACGGTTTCACCAAAGGGCTTTGTACCACTGATGCCGGTGTCACCTAATAAGGAACATTTTTAACGCCTGGGAAGAAGCACAAGATGCCATTGGAATCTTTTGCGACCTCTCGAAGGTGTTCGATTGCGTCGACCATGAGACTTCTGCTGAAACTAGAGCACTATGGGGTTAGGAATACAGCTCTTGATTTACTAAGATCATATCTGAAAGATAGAAAAGTTAAAGTTAAAGTAAACGGCATATACTCATTAGGGTCTGAAATGGCAATGGGCGTTCCTCAAGGCTCGATATTAGGTCCATTCCTATTAATGATTTACCCCAATTTCTTCTAAATCAACCGAAGATTGTGTTATTTGCAGATGATCATTGATTTTTAAAATAAATCGACGGTAAATAAAACAAAACCAAATGCATTCGATTTAAATTACCAAATGTTAGAAGTAGCGAATGTGACATCATATTGAATGGAGAAAAACTGGAGTTTATTAATCAAACAGTTTTCCTGGGAATCACGCTAGACAAGAAATTAGTAAATAAAACAAAACCAAATGCATTCGATTTAAATTACCAAATGTTAGAAGTAGCGAATGTGACATCATATTGAATGGAGAAAAACTGGAGTTTATTAATCAAACAGTTTTCCTGGGAATCACGCTAGACAAGAAATTACAATAGGGACCTCATATAAAATCTCTTGCGGGGCGGCTAAGCTCGGCCGCTTATGCTGTTAGAAAGATAAGACAGTTATCAGATGTAGAAACCGCACGTTTGGTCTATTTCAGTTACTTCCACAGCATTATGTCGTATGGCATTTTACTGTGCGGTCGGGCTGCTGACATTGAATCCATCTTTATTTTGCAAAAGAGAGCTGCTGTCAGGGTTTTTTTATTCTATGTCACCGCGAATCTACTGATTACTACTATTAGATGATTTACTTCTCTCTCTGTCAATCGGTACTTAACTATTGTATAATAGCATGGGGAGGGGCTGGTAAATCCTCGCTAATAAAGGTTGAAAGAGCGCAACGAGCTCTGCTTAAAGTTGCCTATGGAAGACCATTCCGGTACCCCACTAACACACTCTACACCAAAGTGGGAGTACTTAGAGTCAGACAGCTTTACATCCTTTCTGTCACACTGAGATTCCACAAAACCTCCATTAGCACTTGTATCCTGTCAAGTCGAAGAGTACAATGGGTAAAGGCTCGATGCCGTAAAACAATCGGTAGAAGATCGTACGGTTTTATGGGACCGCACATTTACTCGAAACTCAATAACCGACTCAAAATTCTACAACTTACTCAAACTAAATGTAAAATTACGGTTACTAAATGGCTTCTTACTCTGAACTATGATATAACTGAAAAATTCTTAAACTAAAAAACAATAGAGTACTGAAACATATCTCTATTTCCCTATATTTAATTTTCTGTAGCTTCCACTTATTTGCATACATCCTCAGGTATAATTTTCAGTCACACTCAACACCAACACAATGTTTTTTCTAACTCACACACCCACTCAAACACACGCATCACTCATACAAACACCATCACACCACATGTAATATACATACATACTTGGTTTTCTACTGTTTTTCTTTGTGTATTAGTTTTTATTGTATATTTAGTTCATTTCTTGTAGATTACGAGTTAAGTCAAATTAAGAAAATTGTAAGTAACGTAGGTATACATATATTTATACCTTTTAAATGTATAGCAGAAAAATGTAAACGGAACGAAGGAGCCTGGATCGCACGACACAGGGAATCCTAGTGTGAGTTCCAGGAATCAACGCATTTGAATGTAATATTTTAAACAATAAATTATTCTTATTCTTATTCTTATTCTTATTCTTATTCTTATTCTTATTCTTATTCTTATTCTTATTCTTATTCTTATTCTTATTCTTATTCTTATTCTTATTCTTATTCTTATTCTTATTCTTATTCTTATTCTTATTCTTATTCTTATTCTTATTCTTATTCTTATTCTTATTCTTATTCTTATTCTTATTCTTATTCTTATTCTTATTCTTATTCTTATTCTTATTCTCTCAGGGAACTATTTAAAAGAATTAATATTATGACAGTACCTTGCCAATTCATATATGAGAATATTATGTGAGTAAGAAAAAAATTAAATCTGTTTAATTTTATAAGTGATAGACATAATTTTAATACTAGAAATAAAGATAAACTAGATCAACCATTTTTCAGATTAGCTAAAGTACAAACATCTTTTATGGGGTACTGCGTTAAATGCTATAAAAAAATACCTTGTGATATATTGCAATTAAATGAAAGAAAATTTAAAACTCATATAAAAAGTACACTTGGTAAACAAGCATATTACAAACTAGAGGATTATATCCAAGATAAGAATGCTTGGAAACATGCTGGTCTTGCTCCATAGGACAATTAGAGTCTGACAAAATCAAACTTGTTGCTAATTAAGTGGTATATTTTTTAATATTTGTATGTCATAGATTTTTACACTCTGTGATTTCTTAGACTCATGCACTGACCTATTAGTATTACTTGTTAACAATATTAGGAATATTGTAATATCGTTTACTTTTACGATGTTTGTAAATATAAACGATATTACAATCATCATTACAATGTATCTATCACATAATTAATTTACTTGTCATTGCTCAATTTATAATTCTTTTTACCTTTTGTGGTACAGTAATCCAGTAATAGGTGCATCGTGTTCACATATAATTATATAATTCATGTATACAAAACATTGTAAAACATTTTTAAAAGAGTAACGGTGGAGTTTCTTGCCCATTCTTCTCCGTATGAAAACTACCTTTTGGAAGGGGCAACTAGAATCAGTTCTATTTCTCTGTTTTTGACGTTCAAAAGTGCCTTTATGTGCCTATTTGACTTTGACTTTGAATACTCCCCCCGCTACCCGCGCCGCGCCCCGCTGTCTCCGAGTGGGCAAGCGGGGGGAGTTACAAATGTCATTGAGCCAGGTGCCATGTTAATGCGCACGGGTTGTACTAATAAATGAACATTCTCTATTTACACCCGAGCAGAGACTTGCGCTTTTTTCCGGTAGACCGCGGGTGGCACGCGCGCAGGCCTCTTGACCCGCCCCGACGAACCGCGCTGGCCTGCCCGTGTGCCACCGCGTTCGTGCGGAATAAATCTCTATCTGTACTATTAAATAAGGGTTATATTGTCTGTGGCAATTTTAGTCTATATTGTTCACTACCCTAACCCCATTTGCATATTATGTATTATTATATTTTTATATAGGCTGTTCAGCGGTATTACCAGTGCCTTTATTTACACCCGCGCGCGTGTCGCTAGCGGAAATAACAATACTAGCCGCCATTTTCCATAAATATTTGTTAACTTTTTTGTTGTGTGGTTAAAATCATTATTAAAAAATGACGATTTCTCGTAGGGGAACAGAGCGTAAATAATAATAAAATAGATTTGACGCCGCCATCGTATGTTTAGTTAGTTTTTTTTTTTTTTGTAATTTTATTTTCTTCTTCAAATCATATTTTTTTGTATAGGCTGTCTAATGGTTTTGCCAGTGCCTTTATTTACACCTATGGAAAAACTAAACCAGCCCGCCATTTTCCATAAATATTTATTATCGTTTTCGTTGTGTGGTTCATTATTATCAAAACACAAAATTTTAAGTATTGTCACCAACCGACATAAAAGTTTTTAAAAGAAACTCCGGATAATGAGTATCTGGCAACATAGGTCAGTTAAGGTTAAACTTTATAAATTATAAATCTATAATCTCTATAGGTACGTTATTGTAGCCTAAGTTCTTACATGAAGTCTGTTTTTTTCCTCGCTAGTGTGTTGAAAAACGTCGAATGAAACGCGTGTGCATTGATTATTACACTCTCGGCTACCTTATCGCGCTCGCCTGCGGCTCGCGCTAATAATACCGCCTCGACTGTAATAACCAAAAGAGCACACTCGTATCACTATGTACTATTATTATTACTATTATTAACCTACTGTTGTTCACCCTTACTGTGTTCACTCAGATTACAATCTAAAACTAGAACAACGTGGTTTAATTGCTCCTAACCAAACCTTAAGGCTGTTACTTTAGTATATTGTGGTGTCTTACGTCTTCCCCGCGAACAAAGTCGCGGGCAAAAGCTAATTTACACATTCGTGCGAGTGACGAGGCGAACGGCGCGGCGGCGAGTCGAGCCACGAGCACGAATATGTAAGCGGTGGTTCGTCATTCGCCTCGTGTATCGCGTCGCCGCCGCCCGTGACACACGTGCCAATCGTGGTTTCTTGGACACGAGTAAAGGGAAAAGAGTGACGAGACGAACTAGTGTTTACACATTCGCTTTCTAGTTAATTTGGTAGCAAACTGGCTATCAAGCAACATACGAAAATGGACTGGACCAACAATAAAGTTATGATGCTTTTGGAGCTTTACCAAAGTCAGCCAGTCATTTGGAATGCCTAGCATGCTCATTATAAGAATAAGCAGAAAGTATACAATGCTTGGACTAGTCTAACAGAAGTTTTCTTTTAATTATTTTTTATAGCATCTCTAAATAATTACCTAATTGACTTTGCAATTGCAAAGCCGCTAGAATAACACCGTCGTCCATTTCGTCGCTAAAGTAGATATGCATAGACGCGAATGTGTGAACAGTCAGTCGTGTAGCCCAAAGCCACACGAATATCTCGCCAAACAATTCGTCTAATGGCGAGGCGAATCTCGAGCATGCATGTGTGTAAATGCGGTATTAGATGTAGCTAAGAAATCTCGATGTTTCGACAACATGTTGCCACATTATTACATCAGTAGATATTAGGGGCGCGTCACTAATATTAAATAAACAATTTACTGGACTGTCGGGTATTTTTTTTTAACGATATTATACACTTTTCTTATCGATCGGCGCGGCGCGCGGCGTGATCATACTTTCATTTGTATGGTTCAGGTCAAAGCCTTATTATATTGGCCCATAAATAACGAGGCGCGGCGTCCGCGTCATCCGTACCAGCCCGCCTCGCGAATACAACATTGTCATTGAGAAGTACGTTGTATTCAGTGGCGACAGTGTGCGCCGCGCGCAGATACCGCGCAGAACTCTCCTAACTCTAAAATAGAGCAATCGATGAGCCGAATGCCGAATACAACGAAACCGCATATCACTGCCGACGATTTGAAACTCACAAAATGTCCAACTTCAACAAATAAAAGCCGACCATTTTAGTTTGGACGCGATGTTTGCGGTTCACAGTGGCAGTATACAGTTTCTTGATCTGTTCCTGGGAGCCAATTCTTTATAATAAGTATAGAAAAGTTTTCATACAATTACTGTTCACGTTTAAACCACCGCCTCGGGGTGAAAATAATATCTACCTCCCGTACCAAAATAAGGAAGTGGTTTTTTTATTAATTCGCTGCTGGCTGCGTACCCCTCCGCGCGCCTGGAAATTAGATCATTTTAAGGAATCCCATCTGTAACGTCCCGAGAAAAACCAAAATATACAAATTATTTGTACCGTTCATTCTGAGCAATATCGTGGCGTCATCACTAGCGCGGTATGCTCATAGAGGTTTATATCGACACGAATATTCTGCGCGGTCTTATTGAAGGGCTAACGGCGGCTCCTAATAGTCAGCATTCAAACGAGCTGTGCTGCCACGTGACGCGTATCGAATACTCCGCACTATCGCCACCTCGCCGGGGCTGCTAAAGTGCGGTGCAGCATCAAGATTTTATTTTTTGGACGCGCGCCAGCCGCTGCTAAATTAAGAAATTATATCTGTACGAAGGTATGTGTGTGTGGTAACACTCCCGACTAGGTAACTACGTTCCGGCACAAGACAATGTCAAGTTAATTTCTTGCACAGGTTCGTACAGTCACGAACTTTAATTGATGAGCCACCTTCAAACTTTTCAATTTTACAGTTTCATACATTCCCGAGATTACACGATTAAACACGAACTGAAACCGCACGCTCGTAAACATAAGATGACAAATAAATTACTTATGATCGGAAATAATCTTATCCATAGAGGTTGACTAATATGATCTCAATTATAAAAATAAATAAAATGTTGCATTAAGTTTATCCAATCTATTTGATACCGACCTCCTTTGAATCAGAGCTGTCTCACTGTCTTCAGATAAGTTTTCAGAATAATCGAGTTAATAGATTATTTTGAAAACTTATCTGAAGACAGTGACAGTTGAAATGTCGATGTCAGAGACGTTAATTTCGAAGTTGTCGAAATGACTATTATTATTTCTCCGTACGCTAACGTTACTATCGCTACCCTTAAACAATGGTTGCTAAGTTACTGTTGCTAGACCTGCAATTGGTTGACTTTGGTTAGTCACTCTGCTGTCAAGTTTGTAGTTCTGGCTCTCAGGTTAGCCAACCGGTAAAGTTATTAAATATAATTTTCTTCTACTAATACGAAGACATTATGACTTTCCATGTCGGGAACCGAATAAACCCGATTTGCATTACACGGCTAAAATACGAACAGTGCCAGGTGGCTCATAATTAAAGGCCGTGACTGTACCTTAAACGTTCGAATGTGTTCCTGTGAGTGTGTGCGCTCTCAAATAAAAAATACAATTACCTAGTATAAACCTCGCTCTTCCATGACGTTTCTTTTTTTTGTCGCACAATTTTCCATTTGCCGTCCGTGTCGGGCCGGCGGCGCCTATCTGACACGTAGTCGGCACGTTATCGGTGTATCGAGAGACGACCAATGAAAAGCAAACTTGTAATACGACATAGAAAACTTCGGTTCTCTGCCGGACCACCTCGTTCCTAAAGGCATCAGGAAAAGTAGGGAAAGATTATTTGAACTGTATGGACTTAAGCCGTATATTAACACGGAAACTTTTAATTAGTATGTTGCTACTTACTCTACAACTTTTAGCTTTTAAAATTGTCTGCAAAGCAGCTAAAGCTTGTTTCATTAGCAACAAGGTTAAATCAGCAGACAATAAAATACAGACAGTTTGGAAAATTATCAACAATGAAACAAAAAAGAACAAAATACATAATACTGATTACACACTGGACACTTCCCGCGGTCTCATTAGCGCTAACATCGATGTTACTCAGGAATTTGCAACTTTATTTACCAATATTCCAATTAAAACTACGGAAACTTTAAATTCCTCGCCCTCACTTGCTCTTGATATACTAAGAGCGAATGTTTCAGCCTGCCCTATGGAATTTAAATTTAAAAATATAAACACTGTGGTCTTTGTAAAAGTGTTTAAGCAACTCAAGATAAAAAATACCGAAGATCTGTGGGGCATGTCTACTAAAGTTTGTCAATCCATTGTTGAGACAATTGCATCCTATTTAGCGTTAATATTTAATTTGTGTGTTGATCAAGAAGTATTCCCAGATTTAATGAAGTACAGTAAAGTTATTCCACTTTTCAAATCCGGGGACAGCAAAGACACTAATAATTATAGACCCGTATCGGTTTTGCCGGTTTCCAGCAAGGTGTTTGAAAAAGTAATGTTAATCAAATGCTCAATCATTTTAATCGTAATAACATCCTACACGATAAACAGTATTACCAAAGGACGTTGCACAACCGACGCCGATGTCACCTTATAAAACACATCTTTAACGCATGGGAAAAGGCACAAGATGCAATTGGTATTTTTGCCACCTATCTAAGGCATTTAATTGCGTTAATCACGAGACACTGCTCTTGAAACTAGAGCATTACGGACTGCGTAAACTTACGCTTAGCTTAGTAAAATAATATTTGAATGACAGACTGCAGTAAGTTCAAATAAACTGTGTGAATTCATTGGGTTAAAAGTCAAAATGGGTGTACCACAGGGCTCGATATTGGGTCCATTCCTTTTTTAGTATACAACGTGCCGCTACAATGGCGACATTAATTTAACACACGGGTAGGGCTAGTGGCCGGTAATCATAAAAATTATAATAAAATAAAATAATTCGTGAATTGATTTTTTTTTCCAAACAAACTAAATAATAAAAACATAACCAACATTGAGATCACTCTGTGTAAAAGATTCATTCATAAAGGTACCTATCAGCTGGCTTACGTTCTATCGCATCGGTACGATCCTTTGAACGAGTGCGTCTCATTCTCATCTATCTATACTATTATTATTATTTTGTATATGTTTACATATCTCGGGACCATGGGGTCCCAGTCCTTTGGAAGGCGTACGAGGGGCCGAAGCCAACTCGCAGAGGCCCCTTAGACAATTGAAAAAGGAATGAGGCACCAACCGACGATTATCCCTGTATGCACTATGAAAGTGCATCCACGGACAACATGGAAACAAAACATATTGGGTTATGGGTTTGGGTGGCTATAGTGGACTGGATACCTAGAACTATAGAAGGACCTATCCCCTGCCTGATCAATGTTATGGTATACACGGATAAAATGGCAGGGGGTGACTTGCACACTCAATAATGGGCCCCCGAAAACAATCACTAGCACATAGTGACGTAGCGACAAGGGGGCAACACTTCCTGAGGTGCTTGAGGAGTGGAGAGGTATTCCACGGCTTTCAGAACAATCCCAGAGCCCGGAAGATGGTCAAGATCCCTACGAGCACTTACTGAAATACTTCCTTCCTCCGAGCACTTTTCTATTGCGAATCTCCACTAAAGCCGGCCAATGAAGGCAAGAATGAGGTGGGAGCTCTGTTCCTCGTCATTGCTCACTCCAGCCGGCCAATAAAGGCAAGCCAGAGGTGAGGAACAAGACTTCTCCCGGGAGATAGGGTCCATGGGGTCGCAACTGCCCAACAGGTCGCCACACGCTGCCCTGCGGGTTTTTGTATCTCTCTTGGTCTGGCTCCTCACTCTAGACCCGTTCCAGCAAAGTAAACTGGTGGGGTTATTATTATTACTATTATTATACTAGCTGTGCCCCGCGGTTTTTGCCTAGCGGCCCCTATGTCCTATTCCAGGTCATGGTCTACCCTTGTGCCTATCCTCTCCTATCTAGAGTAGGGAACGTCGCGGCGGCGCGACGCCGGCGTCGAACGGTTCCGCGTATTATATACTCGTCATAACTTCGAAATTAATTGTCCGATTCGAATATGCTACATAAATACCCTTGATGTTAAAACTATTTATTTGCATAAGAATTAATATTATGTTGATAAAACTCCTTCACAAATAATGCATTAATTTCGAACAATTTTGATTACCATAAAAAAGGTTATAGTGAGTCAATCTTAAAAGATAGACATAAAATATGCTGTCCCGGACGTTTTTTTAGAACTTTTAAAGAGGAACAATTCCATCATACATGATATTTGCGTAACTTAAACCTTTTACGCAGCGCACGCAATGGAAGCTCCCAAAAAAGAATATTTTTTCCCGTTTTTGCAACATTTTTCATTTATGCTCCGCTTCTATTAGTCGCAGCGTGATGTTATATAGCCTATTTTTATGGTTAACACCCCGATTCAAAGCAATCCGACTCGGATGGGTTATATTAGGTTAGAAGGTTAAGGCGGGAGCGGAGCGGAGTGCCAGGTCCCCTCTATGTTGATGAATCATTTGGGTTAGGTTTGGTTAGAACCTTAGAACAGAGAACATTAACGCACGAAAGCGAAAGAGTGAAGCGAGCGTGCTGCGGGAGCGGCGTGACAGAAACGAATCACTGCAAAACGTAGTCTTGTCTGCCCTACCCCTAGAGTGTTATTTAAAATCGCGTAGGCGCGGAGGGGTGAGGTGGCCCACGAGCTGAGGAGCAGGTGGTTTCAACACTCGCCGCCACGGCTGAGCAAGCCGAAACCGCGGTGGTGAGCGTGAAACACATCTGCGACGATAAGCTCGCATGCGACCACCGGAGCCCCGCAGCGCCGGAGCCGTGACTGAAACCATGCCTGCTGCATGTTGCATGCTTGCTGCATGCTTGCATACTGCATGTATGGTGTGTGCTTGTTTGCATGTTTTTTACAGGGAAATAAAAACCACATAATGTGTTTTACTAAGCGTTTTATCACATTAGACTAAATAGGTTTTATGTCTTTTGAGTGGTATGGTATATGTACGGTGTACGTACATGGTTTTTAAATATGTATTTTTATGCAATAAGTTAGTTAGCAGGCTCGCGTATATGCACTTTGATCGCGACCTACATTTGGAAGTGCATTGTCATACGGCGGAGCCTAGATGATACATTTTTGTACATAATTTAGTTAGTGTTCAATTAGACGTGGTTTGAATCGGACAACTTGCATTTTTATTTAGATTCATGCCCGTTGAGCATTCATTGACATTCCTTGACATTTTCTGCATACTTACATTTTGCATTTGCATTGACTTCATGTTTGGTTAACACGACCAACATAAGTTTTTTTGGTCCTTCGAAACCTTTGCAAGTACCGTACTGTCCGACACATCGGTCAGTAATACGTCGCGTGTGAACTGTGTCGTGCCGCGTCATACCGTGCCACGTGTGTTGCCGTGCAGGAGCATTCGGGAGGGTAGCAGCGATCCAGGTTCTGGAGCGACATTTGGCATTATAGAAGAAGGGAGAGTTCCTGAAGTTCAAGTAAGATCGTTCATTTTTTACTTATCACTTTGACAATGGAAGGTTTAATTGCGCGTCAAGCTGAGCTTCTCGAGGAGGTGAAGAGAATTCATTCTAATTTTAAGAAGGATTCAGCGAGCAGGAAGACCCCCGATTACATTCGACAAAGGCTTGAGCGATTGGATCTGTTATGGGCGGAGTGTGAAGAGAAGAACCAGGAGCTGAGCACAGTAGAAGATAAAACTCATCAATATTTTACCAATAACATTTATGAGGTAATCAAAGGTTGGTACCAAGGAGCTCGTCAGGAGGTGGCAGCGTACGAGATCAAGCCTCAGAGCAGACCGACCAACGCCAGTCATAGTAAGTCAAGCGTTGAGTTTGACAAGACCCTTTTCGATAAATCCCCGAAAGTGGAGAACAAGTTATTCGAGTTACAGCAGTTGCAACAAGCTAATTTCCGTGCATTTAATAGGTTATTGACGAGTAGGAACGTTGACGACGTTAAGGAAAAATGGGAGATTGAGGATATGTTAAAGACCTTAGAGTCTCGGTGGGCTGCAATTGACAAGTTACATTTACAGATAGATGGTATACTAGAAGGAATACCTGACAATTATTATGACGATTTTTGTCGTCATGAAATGGCGTTTTCAAAAATAAAACGGGCGTTAAACATGAGCCTAAACGCCTCTGTGCATCAACAACAAACTTTACCTAAACTTGACATACCAAGTTTTAACGGAAATTATACATCATGGCCTACTTTCATGGATCTGTACGTAGAAGCGATTCATAATAACCCCGCTATTGCAAAAACCCAAAAAATGCAACACCTAAAGGGAAGATTGCGCGGTGAAGCGGAAAAGCTCGTACAGCATCTACACATTGCACCCGAAAATTATGACACGTGCTGGGAAATATTGAATCATAGATATAATAACAAGTTTTTGCTATTCACCAAGAACTTTCAAGTATTTATGCGTCAGCCTAACTTACAAAAACAATCTGCACTTGACCTTAAGCGCTTATATGACACTAGTAATGAAACCATAAACGCAATACATAACTTGGGCGTAGATACAAGCTCTTGGGATCCTGTACTGGTTTACGTTTTATGCGAAAAACTTGACGCCGAAACCTATTCTGAATACATGCAGTCCAGGTCAGATCCGCGGGAGATACCTACATTTAATCATTTTATGGATTTCGTTGAGAACAAATTTATGGCATTAGAACCTTTGCATAGGAAAAAACCAGAAAACAGCATTAAACCTGCACAAAAACTACAATTCAATAATGCGCTTTATCCATTTAACAAAAATCATAAGCCAACATATTCGCAACCTAATAAAAGTTCATCAAACCAGTCTCGAAACTTCCATAGAATACCGACCCACGAGAAAATGACATTGTGTGCATCAGAGATGAGAAACTACCTGCAGGAAAATGGGCACTAGGACGTGTAGCGAAATTACACCCTGGAAAGGACGGTCATACTAGAGTTGTCACAATACAAACTGCAAAAGGAGAAACTAAACGACCGATTTCAAAATTAGTACCAATAGTCGAAGCTGAAGAAACCTGCACTGACAATGACAAACTGACGAAAAACAGGCGCAACAGATCTAAAAACCTTACATGGAAGAGTTTGGTTTGTTACACATTGATGCTAGTTATGACATTAATAACACCTACTGTCCAACAAGATATGAAACTTACCCCACTGACAAAAAATCAAACAATTTACTTTGACAAGATAGCAGACCTGCAAGAAATTAGAGATGAATGGAAATTAGTCTTCTATTATAATATGACGAATTACTGGCGAAACGTCGAAACACTGCAAAAATTCGTGTCACACATAAAACAATTTCGTTGCGATGAGTGGTTGATGCAATTTCACGTATTAATCAACCAACTTGACCAAACTACAAATGAATTAAACTACTACAATGAGATACTGAAATCCCAGCGATTAATTCAACACAGGTTTAAAAGAGGATTAATCGACGGAGTGGGATATGTTGCAAACTCGTTATTTGGCGTACTAGATCAGCGTTTTGCAGATAAATACGAACTTGACATTAATACAATTACGCACAACGAGAAACACTTGCTACAATTGCTAAAAAAACCAGACTAGTATTCTGGAAACCGAGCATAACATAGTACAGCGCAACGAAGCGACAATGATAACACAGTTTACTCTGATAAACGAGCACCTTAATTCTTTAGAAAATAGTTCCTTAAAAGATAAAGCTGACACTGCAAACGCCTTCTACATAACGCCGAAAGAATGGCTCAAAATCTAAAGGACATTCAACAAACCCTTATCAACACATTGACAAATATGTACCAGGGACATATGGACGTACACTTATTATCACCAAACCAAATGCAAAGTGAATTAGACAAAATAGCTCGACAACTACCTCGCGACTCTGCGCTACCAGAAGTACAAAATGACGTAAGAGATATCTATAGGCTGTTCAGAATACATGCACGCATTACACAGCAATACCTATTGATGGAAATAAAAATACCGATCTTGAATGATGCACTATACGAGCTAAATAAACTAATCAGCATACCTCAACGTATTGACATTACTCGTGTGATGTACGTCATTCCCAATTCTGAATTAATTGCATTTAACGTTAACCAATACTCGTTTATACCCTTAGAACAACCCGATATTCAAGAATGCCAAAAGATCCATGATAAAACACTGATGTGTAAATTAAATCACCCCATATACAGCACTGGCGATCGGCGCAAGTCTATTTGCGAAGTACAGCTGATTCGAGACAACGAAGAACATAGTGCATATTGTCATACCGAAATAAAAGTATGCGCTGACAAGTGGGTAAAATTACATAAGCAAAACACATGGTTTTATTATTGTTGTGGCATGTGCGAAGTGCAACTAGCGTGCGGAGCTCAAATGACATCGGAGACGCTACGTCACTCGGGTCTGATAACACTCAAACGGGGTTGTAACCTGCAAGGTGATTCATTCATGCTTCACGCATATATGGAACACACAAGCGACATTTTTGTTAACGAACCATACGCCATGGTAATACCCACGATTTCACCCATCAACAATATCATTAACACCTCCGTTCGTAACTCGTCTTTGCACATTGAAACGCACGAAGAGTCCTTCAAGAAGATTGATTCTGAACTGCGGTCGATTAAAGAACAATCGAAACTAGAAACCCTATCTCCTCATGACGTTCATCACTACATCGCGATCTATGTGGTAATTATTATTAGCATTGCACTGTTTGTAACATCGATGTACTATTGGCGAAAGAAGACAACCAGTAGACAGGGGGAGGGTCCTCAAGATGCGAGAAGCAGAGGAAGACGAGAAGAAGAAGATGACATCGAGGACAGGTACAGCAAGGTCAACAAACGGGAATCAAAAGTGCATAGTGAAGTGAATACGGTGACAAGGGTAAACCCCTCCTCTAGTGAAGTGAAATTTGACACTGAGAGACATAGTGACGTGTGCTAATTAAGTGTGACATTCTATTTATGGATTGTAGTTTACAGTTTTACATATTATATGATTCTAGTTTACATTTTTACATATAATAATTATGAGTTAGTTTACATTTTTACATTTTTTTATTGTACTTGTTTTGCAGTTAGTTACGGTCACCATTCCTTGTGGTGGCAATATGTACGTACATGGTTTTTAAATATGTATTTTTATGCAATAAGTTAGTTAGCAGGCTCGCGTATATGCACTTTGATCGCGACCTACATTTGGAAGTGCATTGTCATACGGCGGAGCCTAGATGATACATTTTTGTACATAATTTAGTTAGTGTTCAATTAGACGTGGTTTGAATCGGACAACTTGCATTTTTATTTAGATTCATGCCCGTTGAGCATTCATTGACATTCCTTGACATTTTCTGCATACTTACATTTTGCATTTGCATTGACTTCATGTTTGGTTAACACACTCAACAGTATATCAAACGATTTTATATTCAATGTATGTTATGCTTATAAAAATTAGGTACTTTAAAATTATATCAATCGTTTATTATATTAACTGATCATTATATCAAATAAAATTATAGATTCATTTGTTATATCTTGTAAATATTAGAGATTTCGTAATTATATCATATATTACTTACCCCCTTTGAACGGCATAATTTATAAGAAATTGCGCGGCATTCCTTCAATTCGCCTACTTATGATCCGTGACCCCGGCAAATAACCTCTTCGCTACAGTTCTTTAAGTACAGGTGGCTCCAAGGTGCTAATTTAGAAAATTGTTAATAAATCAATAAATAATAACGTTTTATTTCTCTAGCTGTCGTGCTCAGCTCTTTACTATGATAATGTATTTTGTCCATTTTTTTAATTTTCGATTATTCAATTTATTATATAATAATTCATTTTATTAACATTTTAAATAAAATATACAATCTAAGTCTAGCAATATGTACAAAGGGAAAAAAATTTATATAAAGGAAGGGCTCATAGGGCGTCAAAAAATTCTTCCGCATCGCTGTCAGTGGGAAAAGTACCCAAAAGGCTGGCAGCATTGCCACGTTGGATGGCAATGCTGATTCTTTGACCTAGAAATTGGCCAGCCCTCTGGTCACGTGAAGAGTCGACCAACCGCTGGGCGATGTCCCGAAATATTCGATGAGCACTGGGACCCCACGGCCCTAGTGTTTCAACCCCAAACGGCTCAAAAATATAGCTGCCAATAAGGTTGTTATATTTGCGCCGTTTGAGGTTTTCTGCACCTGCAGCAGCCGCCCCAGCACAGCCCGCCGTGCTAGGAAGATGGGATGGCGCGAGGGTGTCGACACAGGTTGCATCCCACACCAAAGGCCTACCCATCTTCCAAGGCATTATGGTCATTACGTCTGGTCTCTTCCCATCGTCGCGTGCCAAGCCATTGGGTTCTAAAACAGCTGGCACCCCGGCGGTGACAAGAGCCCGACGGATGATGTCATTAATGTTTGCTTGCCGTGCCAGCCGACCAGCGCTCTTGATGCAGGAAAGGCCATGGTGTCCGAGGCGGTCGACTGCTTCGCCGCACTGACAGCAATTTGGTGCCCCGCAAGGAGCGCCCAAACGCAGACTTGTAGCGAGCCGGAAAGTGGTGTCACCCAGCATAGTGCCTATGTTGGGTGACGGTAGCGCCTGAAGCCAGAGGCCTGACTCTCCCACAGCCAGTAGGCGGACACGCTCAGCAGTATTGGTGGACGTATTAATGAGGTTATTCCGTACCAACCTGCAGAGCGGCTCATCCCACTGTCTCTGGGAGAACGGGTTCTCGGGCTGCTCCGTATCCGGACAAGCCATTTTCCAGGCGTTCATCGCATCAGTCAAACACGGCACTTCAAAGTCAACCTGAGAAGCGGTTGAAATTCTTGTGGTTAACTTTTCGGTGCTGTGGACCGAGGACAGGAACGCCGGTAAGCTTACACTGGAAATTTTGCGGACGCCGAGCCCACCGAAACGAATGGGTAGTGTGGCCTGCAGCTACGCACGGTCGTCCAATGCCAAATTTATGATTGATGTAAGAGTGCTCCGAATGATTTGATCAATTTTGTCTAAAAGGTGTGGCTTCTTCCATAAAGGTGAAGAGCGGAGAAAATACATAAAATTTGGACCGAAACAACAGTATCTGATGAGGGTGAATGCCAAATGTAGGTTAATTTTAGAAAGTCTATCCGAAATTTCATTGAAATGTTTAATTTTTTCATCAACGAAAGGTGAGAAACTTCTAAAATTGGGGAACCTAGGAGGTGCAGTGATTTTTTTTCCAAAACTTTGATATCAGGGGCTATTGAATTGAATTTCTGAATGGTCGATTGTCTGTCAGTATTGTCACAAGGGTAAATTTCGCATTTTGAGTAGTTGAGGTCAAGGCCGATGGATTGGAACTGCTGCTTTAGGAATTGGAGATCTTTTAGAACAGTATCTACGTCACCTCCTAGAGTCCCATCATCTAAATACCATACATTAAATTTTGAATTTAGTTGTTGTATTATGGGGTGAATAGCTAAACTGAAAATGACTGGCCCGAGGGGATCACCTTGTTGGCATCCGACTGCAGATTCCAAAACGTTGTCTCTATAGAGTAATTTTGATGGGTGCCTATAGCACTGCCACAAAAAGCCAAAAATATCCGGTAACTCTTTTTTTACTTCGGGCAACAGGGTGTCCCTGTTAACGGAGTTGAAGGCGTTTTTAACGTCAACCTTGAGGATGACCTCCCCTTTTCCGGAGTTTAAAAAACTGGAAAGGGCATGTACGGCAGTCTCGCAGCCCCCTTTGGATCCAAAGCCAAGCTGTAGGGGCTGGAACTTGGTTTTTAAAACATCTCCATATAATCTGCAGCATATTTTGGCTGCCGTACGCCTGTAGGTATACCCAACGGCAATGGGACGGATGCCGCCGTCTTTCTTGCGCAGGGCACACAGATTAGCCCCGTACAAGACATCGACGACGGCATCATTCACGCCGCCGTTGAGCATCAGGTTAATTAGAGCCGCAAGCTCCTTCAAAAGTGTCTCACCAGCTTCCCCGGCGCCTGAACTCAGTAGTAGTCTTTTGAATGCTGAGGAGTTAGGCCGTCGAGGCCGCCAGCGGAGCCACTTCGGAAGGAGCTCACGGCAGCAAACAGCTGGGGGGCGTTAACGCTGAGAGGTGTTGAATCCGGATCAGGAGGGAGAGGGGGGTCAGGGAAGGTGAAACCATCGGCAGGCGCTGGATGTTTACTCTCCAGGGCTGAAAGAGTTTCTGGAGAGTAGGGCGCCACCACATCGCTACTGAACAGTAGCCTGGCCGCTCCCCTGATGTCATCTTCACTTAATTTGGATTCTACATGTGACCATAGCCCTCTTCGAGAAGGTTTATTGGAAACGGGTAATTTTGTATCTAAAATGAGGGTCGAATTGTTGCAGTTATCTTTAATTTGGTTCGTTAATGTTTTTTTGGTCACCGAATTTTTTTGCACATGCAGAATCCTGTAAGGGAAGGTGAGTAATTGCTCCCAGGCACTTTGTGAGTTCTCCTGGGTCGCAAGACGGAGACATCGCGCCAAACTCAGTGCAACAGACCGTCTCGCGCCCCGGGGAACTCTCTTTAACGTTTAATGAAAATAAAATATTTTCATAAAACGAATACACGAAACCGTGTACGTGTGTAAATTATTGTCACCATTAATTCATTCAATTCATTCAAGTCATTATTAAAAATATAGTGGACTTTACGGAATGCCTGGGACTGGTGAGTGCTATAATGAAATGAAATGAAATGAAATAAATTTATTTGCTTTGAATGCAGGTATTTATAATTTGGTGTTAGAATATTATTTACAGGGCCTTGTACATTTTGCCTATTAGGTATGCAAATTTTAAACTTAATTTACTTAATCTAGACTTTAAAATTAAACATCCGATAATTTACTTAAGCTAAACTAGGTATAGAAGATATAAATTAAGCTATCGCTACACAAGTTAAATTTTATAGTACTCTATTATTTATTATTGACGGATCATTCAGGAAATCATTGATGGAATAATAACACTTTTCCACAAGTAGAGCAAAGAGCTTCTTTTTGAAAATTATTATTGGCTGTGCTTTTATACAGTCAGGTATCTTATTATAAATTTGAGGTGCCATGCCAAAAACACTCTTTTTTAACAGATCTGTTTTGAACAAACATTGAATGAACATTGAGGATGTTGAATCTGTGTTTGTCCTAGGTGACTTTAACTCTCACCCAAGTGGACTATTTTTCGGCCAGTTGACTCATTTTTGTGCCAAACATGAACTGGTTTGTGTAGATGTGGACAAGTTGGGTGTGGACTCAGGCTCCTATACTTTTATAAGTGACGCTCATGGGACGTCAAGCTGGTTAGACACTTTCCTCTACACCTGGAGTGTAAATTTGACGCCATTGTTCCTATATCTAACTTGTATGATGCTAATAAACAAGATGTAAATTGTGAAGTAAGGTGGGGCAATAGGAACTTTAAACAAATACAGGAATACAGTGAATATTGTCATGAGCAATTGAGATTAATTAATTTTCCTCATGATTTTATTCAGTGTGGGGACAAAATATGTTTGAACCAGAATCATAAACATTTACTGGATGAAATGTATTGTAATATAGTGTCCGCCCTCCGTCAATCTGCGAAGGCTACTTATCGAGGAAATATGCAACACAGAGAAAAGTGTGTAATAGGGTGGAACAGGCATGTGAGTGAAGCTCACGGGACGGCTAAGCTGATGTTCCAGGACTGGGTTGATCATGGCAAGCCGAAAACGGGAATAATATATGATGCGATGTGCGAAAGTAGAAAGATTTTTAAATCACGCTTAAAGTGGTGTCAAGATCATAAAGAACAAATTAAAATGAATAGCTTAGCGACACTGTGTACAGTTAAGAATTTCTCTACTTTTTGGAAAGACACTAGAAAATTGAACTGTAAGCCTGGCCTTCCCGTGAGTGCTGAGGGTCATTCAGACCCAAGGCACATAGCTAATAGATTTAAGGAGCACTTCTTTGTTAGGTCACCACTAGGTCCGTCGGTGTCAATGCTCAATACTAGGTTCCAAGGTGTGGGGTTGGACCTTCAGGTTTCTGCAAAAGTTGTGGCTCAAGCTATTCGACAAATGAGAAGAGGAAAGTCTCCTGGCCATGATGGTCTTAGTATTGAGCATCTGCGACATGCCGGACCTCACATTGCACGAGTACTAGCTATGTTTTACTCGTTATGTATAAGTCACTCTTACTTGCCTGAACAGTTAATGAAAACTATTGTAGTGCCCATAGTTAAAAATAGGACGGGAGACATCTCCGACAAAAACAATTATAGGCCAATATCTTTAACGACTGTGGTAGCTAAAGTGCTTGACAGCTTGCTGGATGCACAATTGGCTGAATCTATAGTTCTGCATGACAACCAATTTGGTTTTAGACCTCACTTGGCGACGGAAAGTGCCATATTGTGCATGAAGCATGCTGTCAGGTACTATACCCACAGGGGCACACCTGTGTATGCCTGTTTCCTCGATTTGAGCAAAGCTTTTGACTTAGTCAGTTACGATATTCTATGGAGAAAGTTACAAAGGGCTACCGTCTGAACTTGTGAATATTTTAATGTTCTGGTATAGCAGGTTGTGTCTATGCAAGTACTCTCCGTTAGCTAGACGAGAACACCCGGAGATGATGTGTCGAATTGATTCTCCCGGTCGGTGGCATGCCCGACAGATGTCAACCGTTCCGTCCTTCACAATAAATCTCCGGTAATTGTTCGTCATGATAACTTCGTCCATAATTGCACAGACAAAACCTTCGGTTTCCCCAAAGAGGTCACCGAAACGCAGCCAGGCTACGGACGCTTGTAGATCTACATCGGGTCCATGTAGGGGCCGGAAAAAGCGTCCGTGAAGCTCCTTACTCTACCATACCTTCCTGCGATCGTTAGTGTCAAGCACTACAGGCTTGCGCCAGTTCTCTTTCGCCAAGGAGAGCGGGGTGAGGCCCTTGTCCACCGCGACCACATCTCGATGCATCCCCACGTCGGCTTCTAGGAAATATTCCCTGAGACTGCATATCTCGCGATTGTGGAGGGTCTTAGCGTTTAAAAAGCCTCGACCTCCACACTTTCGCGGGATATACAGTCTCATTACCGATGACCGCGGGTGATGCATTTGGTATGCAGTCAGCAGCGTACGGACCCTCCTATCCAGGGCGTCAAGTTCGGTCTGAGTCCATTTGAGTATGCATAAGAGTACATCAAAACCGGCATGACCCAACCGTTGAAGGCGCGCACCTTGTTTCCGCCTGATAGAAGACTATTAAACACTTTCTTCAAGCGGCCAAAGAAGCGCTCCTTCAACGATTGCTTCATGTCAGTAACATTGATGCCTAACGCTTCCGACATACCCAAATACTTATAGGTTTCGGATGCGGAGAGGGCTCTAAGGTATATGGAATCCGAGAGTTGGATCCCTGCGGATTCCACAATCTCCCCTCGCTTTACATGCATGACCGCACATTTGTCCACACCACATTCCATCCTGATGGCTCTACTGAAAGTTTCAGTTACTTTCAGTAGCTCCATCAGTTGTAAATTGTTGGGGGCAAAGAGTTTTAGGTCATCCATGTAGAGGAGGTGAGATATAACCTGACCACCTCTCCTCAGCCGATAGCCTAGACCTGAGTCCTCCAGCAGTGTGCTTAGAGGATTCAGGGCCAAGCAGAACCAGAGTGGACTCAAACTATCGCCCTGAAATATACCTCGCTCGATCCTTATCGGTTCGCTGTTCCTTTGGATATTTCGACATCCTGGATAGCGAAGGACCGTCCTCCATTGCCCCATACATGACATCAGGAAGGTGCGTAGAGTTGCATCTACTTTATACAACTCCAGCACCCTCATGAGCCATGTATGTGGCACCGAATCATAGGCCTTCTTATAGTCTATCCAACATGTCGATAGATCCTTTCGGGAACGACGAACCTGTTGGCTAATGGCCATATCAATGAGGAGTAGCTCCTTAGTACCGCGGGACCCGTTCCTACATCTATTTTGAGAGGCAGACATGATGGAGTTCGTGTCTATATGTTTGTTAATTTTAGCTCTCAAAATGGATGTAAGAACTTTATAGACCGTCGGTAAGCACGTGATCGGCCTATAATTTTTGGGCTCCGCGGTGCCACCAGATTTGTGGAGCAGGTGGGTAAAACCTGTCGTTAAGAATTGGGGTAGCGAACCAGACTCCAATGCATTCTGGTACTGGGTCGCCAAGCGAGCGTGCGACCCTATGAACCATTTTATCCAGAAGTTGTGCAGCCCGTCCGGCCCTGGAGACTTCCAGTTGGGCAACAGGCGGACTGCACGGGCTACATCTAGGGGGCAGATGGTAATAGCCCCCATTTCTGGTATAAGATCGCAGGCTCGCTCGACTTCCCGAGTCCAATCTCCTTCAGTGTGACTGACAGGCACCGACCAGATACTGCGCCAGAAAGTGCACATGGCATCATCATCTGGCAGGCGCGTGTCAGTCACACTTTGGTCCGGTTGCTCCCAAGCCCTATATACCCACCTTTCATCACTCTGGAAGGTGCGGTTCTGAGTGTATCGGTCCGCTCGCCGCTTATACCTACGGATACGGTTTGCCCAGGCATACACTTTCTGCTTCAGGAAGTCTATGCGCTCCGTGACACGGGCTATATAGTCTTCAGGTCTGATATCAGTACCTGAGAACGCCCGCCTCACAAAGCGCATCACTCTAGGGCGAGTATTGCCCTCCCTGAAGCAGATAAGTTTGCCGATGAGCGCTCTGGCCCCACCAATACGGCGCTCAATTCTGCACTGCCAAGCTGGTACGGCTGATTTCGGTCGTGTAGCTCTAGATTCATTTGCAAATTTGACATGAGCTACACGACATGCCGCTACAGCCGCACAGTACAGAATCGAGTGAGTATCGGTGAGGTCTTCGCAGTCCTCAAAATAGTTTGACAACTGCGAATCCAGAGCCGCTAGCAGCGCCCTGTTTTTGTTATGCATGGGCAAACGAGGTAAGCGTGGCCTAAGTTCGGGTGGCATGAGCCGATATTCACGAATCGCACCCTCCAAAGCACTCCTCAATTCATCATTGCACTGGGTACTTACGTTTGTAGCCCTGTCATCAATCACCTCGTCGGCTTGATTTGTAGTGACCGGTGGTGGTACTATAACAGTCTGCGGCGGGGGAGCGATAACATGGCTACTCTGCATTTCATTTCGTAGGCGATCAAGTACAGTATCATCCAACATATGATTACGCTGGATGACCCGCACCTGATCCGACAGTCGTTGTGCCGAAACGTTGACAGCCGGCTCAAGCACCTGAAACAGAGAGAGCATCCGAACACGGTACGCGGTCAGATTGTTTCCCCCCTCTGTAGCCCCGTAGTATGAGCGCATGACATTCTCATTGATGGGTCGTGTCCATCTCATGCGCTGCACACTTCCGCCGGGAGCTGGGACCCTATCAGAGGCCGGTGGGCCTCGAGGTCCTAAGCCGTCCGGCGGCCGGCGTCCTCCCCGTTGACGAGCAGGTGGTGGCGTCGTGGGCGGGGAGAAATACTCGTCGCTCGAGCTCGACGCTACTGCCGCGGCCGGTGTCGTCACAGCACTCACGGTTGGGCTGGGTACCGGCGGCGGCGAGGCGGAGCTGAGCGAGGAGTCCGGAGATGGTGGGCGTGCTCGTCGTGCGGCCGATCTCGTCAACATATTGTCTTCATTTTCGTATTAAGTACTTTGTTCGTTGCTCCGGTTCATTGTTGTCGGAAATGACATCTGTCATGTCACCTCCGATTCGGCAGTTTGAATAAAATTCTATTACATTTTGTTGAATTATTCTTTTTCTTGGATTTTTTACGATTTTCCGGTTTCAGATTTGGGATGTATATAGAAAACTCTTGTGAAAATGCGTTAAAATTAATATCGTTGTTTAAACTCGAAAATGAGATGTTGACACGGTGTTGCCAGTCCAATTATTATTATTATTTTTTTTTTAAATATGTTTTTACATCTCGTGACCCTGGGATCCCGGACCTTTGGAAGGCGTGCAAGGGGCCGAAGCCAACTCGCAGAGGCCCCTTATACAATTTTAAATGGAATGAGGACCAACCGACGATTATCCCTGTTCGCACTATGCAAGTGCAGCCAAGGACAACCCCCGGTTGGTGTAGGACTATTGCAGAACATGGAAACAAAAATATTGGATTATGGGTTTGGGTTGCTAAGTGAACTGGTTATCTTGAACTATGGAAAGACTATGGCCCCTGCCTGACCAATGTTTATGAAATACACAGATAAAATGGCAGGGGGTGACTTGCACACTCAATAATGGGCCCCCGAAAACGGTCGCTAGCACATAGTGACGTAGCGACAAGGGGGCAACATGTCCTGAGGTGCTTAAGAGGAGCGGAGAGGTATTCCACGGCTATCAGGACAATCCCGGAAGTACGGTCAAGATCCCTACCAGCATCTTACTGGAATACTTCCGTCCTATGAGCACGTTTGCTCTTGCGAATCTCCACTCAAGCTGGCCAATCAAGGCAAGAATGAGGTGGGAGCTCTGTTCCTCGTCAGTGTTCACTCCAGCCGGCCAATAAAGGCAAGCCAGAGGTGAGGAACAAGACTTCTCCCGGGAGATAGGGTCCGTGGGGTCGCAACTGCCCAACAGCTCGCCACATGCTGCCCTGCGGGTTCGCCACATGCTGCCCTGCGGGTGTTATTATTATTATTATTATTAAAGCGGCACGCTGTATACAGGGTTATTGGTAAAACACCAACAACCTCTTAAGGAGTCATTGTACTCATCATTATGAACAACTTTTAATACCTATGGGAACAAATATGTATGAAATCGCGAAAAAAAAACAGCTGTTCCGTACATTTTGACGAGTTATGCGAACATAAATGTACGGATCAGCTGTTTCTTTTTCACGATTTCATATTTGTTCCCATAGTAAAAGTTGTTCATAATGATGAGTACAATGACTCCTTAAGAGGTTGTTGGAGTTTTACCAATAACCCTGTATAAATGATTTACCTCATCTACTGAAAAACCAACCATAAATGGTGTTATTTGCAGATGACTGTTTGGAAAATCAGTCAACTAACAGATGTGGATACCGCGAGACTCTACTGGTCTATTTTAGTTATTCATAGCATCATGTCTTACGGTATTTTGCTGTGGGGACGGGCTGCAGATATTGATTTATCTTTATTCTGCAAAAGAGAGCTATCCGAACCATCTACAACCTCCGCAGACGCAGACGCCTGAGGGAACTGTTTAAAATAAATTAACATCATGACGGTACCTTGTCAGTATATATGTTATGGACCAAGTGATTATTAAGGCATTATAAAAAATGCCCGGGCAGTTTAAAAATGCCCAATATGAGAGGGCAGTATGATAACAACTATTGAAATAATCAAATCGATCGGGCATTTTTTATTATGCTAGTCACCTCTGGGGCAGCACAATTAAAACCAGGTTTTATTACTATTATTTTGATTCAATATTTAAAATTAAATAAAATATTTCCATTCATAGACACTCTGCTGACCTATGATGACTTTACCATAATTAAATACCTGTGTACTATTACATTGCCCAAAGACCACACGGCAATATTTATAATGACGAGGCAATGTGATAAATAAGGAAGTTCTAATTATAATTAATTATTTTGCCCTAAGTAGCTTGTCATTATTAATATTGCGCGGGCATTATGAAAAACGCCCGTATTTATTACTTGGTCCATAACTTAAATATGAAAACATTATGTACGTTCGGAAAAATCTACATCTTTTTAGTTAGATTAGTGAAAAATAGGAACAAATTAGATCAATTTCGTTTCAGATTGTCTACAATAATTCTTTTATGGGGTACTGTGTAAAATGTTAATGTAATAAAATACCACTCGATATTCTTCAACTAAATGAGAAGATATTTAAAACATGCATTAAACGCACACTACGTAGACAAGCATATTTTAAGTTGGATGATTATAATATCGTAGATAACAATGCTTGGCTTAATGGTTTTTTTTTTATTGAGTGTGGAAAATCTTCAAATGACTTCTCCCACTCTGGGCGAAGCGAAAGGGCGTGTCAGACTTTTACTGACTAAAAACCACCCGTGTTCCTTCAGTTGCTTGTTGCCAAGGTCCCGGTATCCCTTTCGGACTTTCCCGCAACCCTGGCAGGGTGCTCCAGAAGCACTTGGGCTCACTAGATAAAATTTTAATAATAGGAACAGTTGCTTCCCCTTTTTTTTTTTCTGACATTACTAACTTAATGTTTGTTTTTTATTTATTCTTATTTAAGTAATCTAAAAATAATATTATAATAAATCTCTCAATTTTATTGCAAAATGGTTGTGTATTTAGAAGCATTACTGATTTCAATTTTTGTAAATGTGAGTACCATGGATCCGTTTAATATGGTATCATGGCAGATGAGAGTAGGTAAGTCATGCTCACTTAAATGTCTCGCTGATGGTGGCGCGTGTGTTGGATCATTCGGTTGAGACGTCAGTTGAGACTGGTCATCTCTTATTTGCCAGAGCTTATTTTTAATCTTATATTATTTTGAATTGCTTTTGATTATTTTTTGTTTTACATTGTTCTCATATACAACATTAGTGTTTGTTTATGCTAAACCCGAAAAAGGATCATTTTACTCATCATTTTGAACAACTTTTTCACGGGCAAGAAACTCCATGGACACTCTTTTATATGGATACAGATATTACAAAATCCTGGGTACAGTATTCTTGTTGCTTCTATACAACATTCGTTTTTGTTTATGCTAAACCCGAAAAGGGGTCACTTTACTCATCATTTTGTACTTATATGAGAATGAGACCAATATATGGGACCAACCTTGAAATCGGGAAAAAACAAACAGCTGTTCCATACATTTTGTCGATTTAAGTGAACACAAATGTATGGAACAGCTGATTTTTTTTTCCCGATTTCAAGGTTGGTCCCAGGTCCCGATCTTAAACACATCCTCCAATACGTTAGAGAACAATTTCAGTGAAATGACGTCCCGTTGTCTCACCTGGGAAATGTTCAGTTCGCTGATCTTAAGTTTGGTGAAAAGCGTTGAAAACGCGACGATGACTGTATCGTCGCGTTTTCATAAAGAAATCTCAGCCTTGGATGTATCGCCAGTCGACTTAGTATAGACTCCAAAACAGATTAGGTCTCGATACAAATAAAGAATATTGATTGATTGATTGAGAGAGTCAAAACCCCTCTCATAGTCCACAAACGCCAGTCATAGAAGCCAATTATTCTGGAGTTCTCCCAGAGAGCAGGACAGAGCTAAAGAGCTCCCTTACTTACGCGTATAATTACTTACTTCATATTATATTTAAATTAAGAACGCTACATTCAGTAAATTATTCAAGTTTGTTCAGTGCCCTGCCAAACAAACAAAAAGAGGGTGGTATGCTTTTAAAGTCGCTCTGTTGGAACAAAACTCGAAGCAGAAAACGAATGCTATAGTTGTGACGATAAGCTCCGTGGAATCGCGGCGTGTTTGATAAGTGCCATTGTATAAGGAATTAGCTCACTCCTTACACAATGCCCACTGGCCACGCGCACATATGGTAAACACAGCGTGTGTATTTATTTACGTAAATAAAGTCCCTATTTATTTATACACCGTTCGGTCGGTTACAAAATCACGATCTATCAATCAATCCCGAAAAAAAATCTGCTGTTCCCTACATTTTGACGAGCTATGCGAATTTTTCGCGATTTTAGGGTTGGTCCTATAGTGAAAGTTGTTCATAATGATGAGTAGTTGAGTACAATGACCCCTTAGCAGATTTCGTGTGTGAATATATACACCTTATATACAATACAATAAGTAAAACAACTATTTTACGATAAAAAACAGCCGACTTCCAAAAAAACACTACAAAGTGAAAGTCAAGAAAGTTTATTTTTTTGTAAAAAAGATTTTGTTTCTCGCTTTTTAGTGGGTCAATTTGCAATTTATCTGAGTTACAATAGCCTAATATCAACTGCTCATCACCCTTTTACAAAATATTGCTTTTCTCGATGCAGGAACGTTAATTGTTGAGGAGTTCTCCTAATCTTAATCGAGGAGGTACTTCACCAACAACTCCACTTCACCATATGCATTGTGACGCATAAATTGCTTGGCAACCACATTAACTGTACGAGTTACTATAAAAAATACCCAAATTGCTAAAGGTGTGCCTACAATATTTAAAGAATTCCCTCGATTTCTCTTCGATTTCAGGTCAGGATCTGATGATGGGCAAGACTTGATGAAATTGGGACCATCTCGGAAGATGGGTCCATCGCCCTTTCAAATGAAAAAGAATTTTGCAAATCCGTCTGTATAATTATGACGGAGTTATGCCCGCACATACGTGTGTCGTCGTAACTCAGGTGTGGCATACTATGCGTTGATCCGTTGCGACGACGCAACGCAACACACTAATCAAATGGGGCATCGCCCTAACTCGGTCCGCTGCACGTGCTGTTTACAACGGTGACGCCGACACGGCTATGCTGACTTTCGGACGTCCTCGTACGCTCAGCTTACAATGCTACATCTAGAACATGAAAAACTGACCGTGACTGTACCGTTTGGTCATGCTGGTATTGTATTGTTTCTGGTCCGGTCTACTTAGAACCTTCAGATATTTAACCACTTGCTATAATTCTACAAGGCTTGTTTCTTGGTCCGGTCAAATTCTGACCCTACAAGATCTGCCCCCTGGTCCGGCAATTGTTTTGCCCTTCAGGTGTATCCCTTCAGTTAAACTGGACCGGATCTAGCTAGGACGAACAAATTTCGTTCCTCTAGCTTAACTTCAGGTGTATCCCTTCAGTTAAAATGGACCGGATCTAGCTAGGCCGAACAAGTATCGTTCCTCTAGCTTAACTTCTGGTGTATCCCTTCAGTTAAACTGGACCGGATCTAGCTAGGCCGAACAAGTATCGTTCCTCTAGCTTAACTTCAGGTGTATCCCTTCAGTTAAACTGGACCGGATCTAGCTAGGCCGAACAAGTATCGTTCCTCTAGCTTAACTTCTGGTGTATCCCTTCAGTTAAACTGGACCGGGTTTAGCTAGGCCGAACAAGTATCGTTCCTCTAGCTTAACTTCAGGTGTATCCCTTCAGTTAAACTGGACCGGGTTTAGCTAAGCCGAACAAGTATCGTTCCTCTAACTTAACTTCAGGTGTATCCCTTCAGTTAAACTGGACCGGGTTTAGCTACGCCGAACAAGTATCGTTCCTTTAGCTTAATTAACAAATAGCTCAAGTTTTCGTGAGCGTATTTGTAGACTCTTTTGTTTGCATTAATGTTTTTTAAATAGTACCTATCATTTTCCAAAATAGCGGTTATTTTAAAGGGGCCTTTATATTTACGGTGTAGTTTCGTTTGGTGTCCTTCCCCGCATTTAACAAAGACAAAGTCACCTACTGAAAAAGGTTTTACTATAGCTTTAAAATCGACCTGTGACCTTGTTAAATCGACCTGCGTCATATTGGGCCAGCCTTTTTATATTAGCAGAAGCATCGGTTCGAATGGTTTCGATAAGATACTCTTGATATCCCTAATGAACTACCCTTAATGCCAAACATTAATTCCAAGGGCGTGAACCCTGTTACTCTACAACGAGTACTATTGAGAGCTAATTGGATATCGCCTACATGATCTTGCCATAAGCTATCCGAATCTGTTTCAGCTATAGTGAGCATACTTTTCTAAGTCATCGTGACACGCTCGACCTGGCCATTGGTCCTACTGGAACCAGTGGCTATTAAATGTTAATCGATACGATTATCTTTACAAAAATTCAGTATTGTCGTATGACCTACCACGATCTGCAACTATTCTTTTAGGAGCGCCAAACAAGTTCATTGCATTTTTAAGTAATTTATTGGGTTAAGGTACCTATGCTCTAACAAGACGAATTTTGTAAAACCATCAATAATTAAAAATCAAACGAACTTACCAAGTGAAGTTCGATGATAATTATGTGAACAGCTTCATTCGAAGCAATTTATTGTTTACGTATTGTAGCAGCGCCTCCATGTACCAGCCTTGCGCGGATTTTTAGAGGTAAGTAAACGGTTTTTTTTTTTTTTTTACTGGCAACACTGTAACCGTTTTACCCCTACTTAGCCCCCACTACACTATTTCTTTTTAACGGTCCACAGCCATTTTAATATCATTTTGTTGAAAGCTAATAAATATTTCACATTTTTATTTATCTAGGGTAGGGTAGGTAATTTTTCTAGGGAGGGTATAAATCGCTTCGAATGAAGCTGTTCACATAATTATCATCGAACTTCACTTGGTAAGTTCGTTTGATTTTTGATTATGTTTCACAGCTTCATTCGAAGCGATTTATTGTTTACGTATTGTAGATGTTCAGAGACTAAAATGTGAAATTAAACAAAACGGGTGAGTAATCACAAGTGGCTTTTATTATATCTGTTTATCATTGATTTAACTTTATTTTCAATTGATTTAAATTCTTAATCTAATATTACCTACACATTTGTTACAGATTATGACCACCAGTAAGTACTGTAGTGGCAAAGATATGAGGATCAGTTACAACCTGCCTATTATAATGCTTTGCGAAGACAGAAGATGATGCACTCCATCCGGCAGTTTTTCTAATCAGGTCAATATTGACTCCAAGTCTATTGGCCGATGATGTGGCTGCATGACGAGTGCTATGAGCACTAAATATGGATGTATCTATACCGCTACTGTAAAGTGTATTTTTTATCCAGTGACTTAGTGTTTGTGATGAAACTTTTGAGTGTGGTTTTTTGTGGCTTACAAATAAATAATCATTTTTGCGAAGTGGTTGAGTCTTATTTATATAAACCTCTAAGCATTTAGCGGGACAGATCTGAGGACGAGCGTCGAAAAAAGGTAATCTTAAAACTGGTTGTGAAGAATTAGGTTTGGAAGTTTTTATCAAATCAGGTATTGTAATAGTTATTTCAATAGCAGAATTTACTTGAATGTTGCCTAATTTTATTAATGAAAATGTTTGAACGCGATGCGCAGTCACCAAAGCCAATAGAGTTATAGTCTTTTTGGTAAGAGTTTCCAAATCAAGGTCTGTGTTAGGCCATTTTTGTGCTAAATAATTGAGAACGGTGGTTGGATCCCACGTCAAATTATATTTTGGATTGCTAGGCCTTAATCTGTAATTAATTCAATTTCATAAATCGCTTAATTCTATCATCGTTCGTCACAATACTTAACAACAAGGATAATGCGGATTTATATGAATTGATAGTACCGTACTTTGCCCCGTTGTCAAAAATTGTGGTAAGAAAATGAATGACTACAGGAATTGAAACCGAGGAATAATCATAACCATGTTTATTACAATAATTTAACCAAGATTTTATACAAACATCGTATTGTTTATAAGTAGAATCAGACAATGATGATAACATAATTTCAATGGATCTATTAGATAAATGTCTTTTTAATAATGTTTGCCTGAAAGCTTCGCGGCAACCAATTTCAGGGTGCGGTGAAGATTGTGAGGCGTTCTGAAAGGAGAAATTAACAAAACGTTTGGTTCAAAATAGATTGGTTTGGAACAAGTTAATTTTTGGAAAACAGGGAACCAGGGTTGTGTTGGCCAATATGGTACAACTACTATTCCATTTGCTTTGTCATGAATAAATTTTTGCATTGTTTTTGTGATAAGTGAAAACAGTGGAAATGCGTAGAATAATTTATTTTTCCATGGAATGGTGAAAGCATCGATTGCAAAAGCGTCAGTGTCGTTTTTCCAAGTTATATACACTTAGCTTTACACCTACTAGCGAAAAGGTCTATTTCAGGGTATCCAAAATATTGTGTTATTTGGCTGAATGCATCGTCATTGAGTTCCCATTCAGTGTCCTTAAATTTCATGCGCGATAATTGATCTGCTTCATAATTATCTTTACTGTTTATGTAAGACGCAAAAATAGTTATCCTACGCCTTTCGCACCACTGCCATATTTCTTTAGTGATATTATGTAAGTGTTTAAACTGTATGCTGCCCATGCGATTTATACAAGATATGGCAGTTACATTATCAATTCGTAATAGTATTTTTAAATTATACGATTCGTGGGCAAAACATTTAAGTGCGAGAAAAGCTGCTTTTAACTCTAACTCGTTAATATGTACGGTTCTTTCACTATCTTTCCAATAGCCAAAACATTCACCTGTGCTACAATAAGCTCCCCAACCCGTACATGACGCGTCGGAAAAGATTTCTAAATCATATTGATCACAAGTTAAAGAAAATGAACCATGATCAATATTATCTAACCACCACAATATATCACTATGTAAGCTGTTGGGGAGCCGAACTAACTGTTCGTAGCTAGGATTGGTAAGTAAACAGGAATATTTAAATTGTTCAAAATGTTTAGTGTAAAGCCATGCATATTGAATTGCAGGACAAGCTGAAATTAGTAAACCTATGAACCGAGCAAATTCACGAAGTTTACATTTACGCTTTTTTAAGAAGCTAGAAATGTATTCTTTTATTTTCGACTTTTTTGTACCAGGTAATTTTAATAACATATTTTTTGAGTCGAATTCGAAACCTAAAAACTTGCATAGTGTTTGCGGTTCTAAGCAGTTTTTTTCCCTATTTATTATGAAACCTAAGTTTTTAAGTAATGTTATTGTTAAGTCAACATTATTTTGACATTCCAGAAAAGTTGTTCCAATGCAAAAAATGTCATCAATATATACAACTGATATCATGCCATGGATTCTTAGATATTCCATAACTGGTTTTAATAATTTTGTAAACACATATGGAGCAGTGCATAAACCAAACGGTAGACAGTTAAATTCATAAAGGGTATAATTGTATTTAAAACGGAGGTATTTTCGATGAGATTTATGTACGGAAATTAAAAAGTAAGCATCTTTTAGATCAATTGATGCCATATAACAGTTTTTTTGTTATAAGTTTTGAGGCTGTACGATAATCCTCCATCTTGAAATGTCTGGTTTCTACGAATTTGTTTAAACATTTAAGGTTCAATATGAATCTTTTGTCTCCGTTTGGTTTGGGCACTAAAAACACACTTGATATAAATTCTCCTTTAACAGAATGACAACGAGAAATTGCATTAATATCTAGTAGGCTTTTGATTGATTTATTAAAATCTTGGGCTTCTTGAATATTCTTAGGAAAAACATTAGGAGAATCAGTACGATATGGTTGACATTTAAAAGGTATTTGGTACCCTTTGATCCAGGATAGGATCGTTTTGTCAGTAGTGATAATTGACCACTTTTTGAAAAAAAACTGGAGTCTGCCAGCGGTTAGTACCTAATCAGTTACTTTCGATGCGGTGGCCTCGTCGGGGACGAGTAGCGGCGCGAGCTGCCGCTGGTTTGCGGCGGCGGTGGCGGAGGCCGATATGCAGGACGAGCAGCTCGCCTCGTATTGTTCGGCTTGTTGTCCATCTTGCGGTGCTGAGGGTTGTAGTTTAAATGGCCCTTATTTGGACCTTTTGGGATACCTTTGGGCTTGTTAAATTTTGGTCTAAGAGCGTGTTTCAAGGCATCTCCTGATTGCTGTATTGTCTTGGCGGCTTTAACCTTGTCGGTGACATTTTCCCCAAATAAGAAACTACCCCTTTTTGTTTCAAGCAAAGCGTCTTTTAAATTTATATTAATAGACGAGATTACAAAGTTACGTCTTGTTTTTGTCTCCCAAAAATGACTATCGCATAATATACGACAAGCGTCACTGATTGGTTTTAAAAGTTTTTGTTTGGACGCTACATTTGAAATTATCATGTCAGTAGCTGATGCTAAGGCTGACAATGCTATACCAAGCTGATTTTGCTTGTACATGAGAGCCGAATCCCTTTTTACTAGAGAATCCTGCAGAGCTGCCTTTACTTCCGGGTTGAGAGCTGGCGCTAGCAGGTCACAATTATTAGGGACGAAATAACTTTTTAAAAGTTTTTCCTTGACATCCTTAGCCAAACCCTTAGTAAGGATGTCTTGCCAACGATTGGCAATGTCTTTATGAACAGACGGACCCATGGTTATGTCCGTCTTTGGAGCATCGCCGAGTAACTGCAGGGTGTCTTCATCCAAGTCTTGGTCTTCCATCACTTCTGGCTGTGCTTCTGCCGAGATGCCAGGTGTAGGCGACAAAGGTGCGGTGCATTGCGGTGGTGGAGCTGGTGGTGGCGAAGCAGGGCACGGCGAACAAGCACGTGGCGAGGCATGTGGCGAACCACGTGGCGAGCCACGTGGCGAGCCACGTGGGGACGCACGAAGCGGCGAGGCAGGAAGCGGTGAAGCTTGAAACAAGCAGACTTCCTCATTTTGTGACATATCACAGTCCATATCCAGTTGATAGTTTGAAAAATCTGCGAAAAAACGTTACTTTTTAGAATACGTTTGGTAATAAATGCAAACTTGACAGAGGAAACCCAATCCTGGTAGCCTCGCATCATTTAGGCAAATAAGTAATAACGTAACTATAATTATGACAGTAACAGCCCCAATATGGCATGAACGCATCACTTTTATAATGACAGAGGTGACCCAAACTTGGTAACCTCGCATCACTGATAATAGTTTTATAATATTGTGAACTTACTGTGTAAGTCTTCTTCGGATGAAGAATTAATACGGAGATTTGTCGTTGCCTGCAATTTATTTTGCAACTTTTGTATTTTTCGCCGTATTTCTTCTTCAGTTTTTTCTATCTTCCTTTTCTTTCCCATTTTTAGGAGCTGGTTCTATTTTTAGGAGCGGAGACGTGCGAAGGCTTGAGCACGGAAACGCGGAATGATATTAAAATGGCTGTGGACCGTTAAAAAGAAATAGTGTAGTGGGGGCTAAGTAGGGGTAAAAAGGTTACAGTGTTGCCAGTAAAAAAAAAAACCGTTTTCTTACCTCTAAAAATCCGTGCAAGGCTGGTACATGGAGGCGCTGCTACAATACGTAAACAATAAATCGCTTCGAATGAAGCTGTGAAACATAATCACGGAACAATACTCCTTACGCTCACTATTTCCGCTGAGTTTGCCAGTTAAATCTAAATTGTATGCAATGGAACGGCCAATTTAGGGAATGGATGTAGCCCTGCTGGGCACCCGACGGACCTTTTAAGCTTTACAAACGACTCACGAATCTACAATTTTTTAACAAGGTTGGACATAATTTGGAACCAATAAAGACCGTATCGAGCGTTTTTTCATAACCAAGGTGTTTTATTTCGCTGTGTACATGATTAATCATTGACCAGGTTAAAGAGTGTGGCAATATTGGTAACCATTTAGTGGTTTTATTACGTTCGATTTAACGATAAAGTATGCCCTGTCTCATATCATATGTGTGTGATATTTCAGACGGCAAGTCATTTGAACGAAATTTGGAAATAATTTCTGATATTTCAGAATCACGTTGTTGTTCTACAGATAACCAACTCCTCTAGTTTTATTTATTAATACACCTTAGATTAACTAGAAGATAAATACAGCTCAAACGGTTTTTATCACTGACTGACTTACCTATATATAAACCTACCTACCTACCTATAGATCAAAAACCTAACCCACTTCCAGATAACCTAGAAAGTTGAAAAATGTGTGTATGTTAAATAGATTTTGAGTTATTGAGGTGTGAAAAGTAGCTCCAAATGGTTCGTGTAATATAACACGGCTGCTGCGTCGCCAGTTCTTTTCTTGAACTTGGCTTGACACGCTGCCGCGTGTCTAGATATAAATAGCCAAAATTAAGTTTAGCAAGTGCACAACAGAATCGGCATCAATGGATTTATATTATGCGGTTTTCTCTATCATTTAGAGAATTTATTCCGAAAAAGTGTTATGTGTTATACAGGGTGGCCGGAACATTGACGTCCAAAAATAAAATTCAGGTCCCTCGTATCGTGGAGTATCCGAATCACCCCCATGTATGTTCCGCGATTTTTTATAGCTTTCGAGTTACGAATTTTTTTCAGGTTTTTTGAGAATTTTCAACCTGACCAATTTAAAAATAATCTAAAAAAAAAAGTAGAAGGCTTTGTTGAAAATTTTTTTTTGCAACTGAATCTTCATGAGTTGTGCTTTTATGCATAAAATAATCAGCTTCGTAACTGTGATGAAAGTTATGAAAAAATTGGTCTTAAGTGAAAAATGTACGTTCGGTACTCAAAACTCAAAACTCAAAGCATTTATTTCAAATAAACCAATTACAGGTACTTTTGAATTGTCAAGGGGTCGGTCAGTCAGAAAGATGAAGCTAGTTGCCCATTCCAAAGCGTAGTAGGTTCCTATGGAGAAGAACGGGCAAGAAACTCCCCGGACACTCTTTTTAACCCCCGACTGAAAAAGAGGGGTGTTATAAGTTTAACGTGTGTATCTGTGTATCTGTGTGTCTGTCTGTTCCATCGTAGCTGCCAAACCGCTGAACCGATTTTGTTTTTTTTTGTTTTGTTTGAAAGGTGACTTGATCGAGAGTGTTCTTAGCTATTATTCAAGAAAATCGGTTCAGCCATTTGAAGATTATCAGCTCTTTTCTAGTTGATGAATGGATGTGAGCATCTTTCACAGGTCTAATCGATTGGAAATTTAGAATTCTGTTACTTCAATGATATTAGAAGAATATAGTAACCTTGAACTGATGCTGCAGCATCACCTGGATGCAGGATACCCAACTCCCTCACCAACTTACAGCAGAGGTATCGTGTTTGGGCTCATTGGAAAGGTCTCAAAATATAGGTTACAGATGGATGGTGATCAGGGTCTGATGATGGAGTAGGAAAGAGAAATGAGACTAAATTAGAAACTAGCTTCACTGTGGCAAAAGTACGTACAGCTACGCAGATATCGGCGAGCCGCGGGTTGATCATAGCGTTTCTACTAGTAATATAATATTAAATTTAAAAAGCTGGAAATAAAAGTTAAATTAAAAATTTAAAAAACCCCCGACAAAAACAAAGCATTTAAAAAGTAAAAAAATAATATGTATTGGCCCTTTAAGTTTAATATAAAAGTTGTAGGTAATATTTTGATCCAAGCGTCGTCGCGTCGGGGGACGGCTAATGAAAACGCCAACATACACTAGGAATAATGAATATATGCTATTGTAGAAAGGATAGCTGCTGTTAATTTCCTATTTTCATGAGCCGTCCCCCGACGCGACGACGTTTGGATCAAAATATTACCTACAACTTTTATATTAAACTTAAAGGGCCAATACATATTATTTTTTTACTTTTTAAATGCTTTGTTTTTGTCGGGGGTTTTTTAAATTTTTAATTAATAAATCAGAATATTGTTACAATATATTGGTCACATCATTTATGTTCAAATTATACATGTGATTAGGTACAATGTAGTGAAACGTGCACGTTAAAAGAGTCCGTAATTAAACGATAAAAAAGAAACAAATCAATTCAAAAATTAAAATTAATTAAAATAAGCCGTGGCAGCTATGAGATGACCAGTCCCTACTGACGGCGCCCGTTCAGGAACATGACGCATGGATCAACACCATTCAGCTCAACCATTTTGAAGGGAACTTAATGATCACACACGCCACCATCAGCGAGACATTAAAGTGAGCATGAAATACTCTCAGCCGCCAGGGCACATTCATGTCAATGAAAGACGTACCTAGTAAATTGTAGCTTTAAAGTACTTAGGTAAATACATAGTGCTCACACACATGTGTGTGGTAAATTATGACTCTAATTTTCATCTTCAAATTAAAAATCTAAATAGGTGAGTTCATAGTTCATATGAAGGCTTCAAGAATGTGCCAGACTCTCAGCTTTTATAATCAAATAAAAAAAGTAGTACTTAATAGGGCTACTTTGGCCAAAATCGGCCTTCAAAGAGAGCGAGGTGGATAATCCTTAAAACTAGGCCACCGACCAAAACAATTTAGACAGTTACTCCGCGCGAAGTAGGAGTGGAGCAGCACTTTGCTAGTACCTATCAAGTTATCACCCGTGCAACCGGGGAGACGTTTTTATTCTATAGCCTTTTACACTGAAGTTCAATTACACTATGATTAAATTATACCTCAATTCCACAGACTGTTCGTTAATGCGTTCACTTAGGGACAAACAAGTTCTTGTAAACTCGGAACGTCTGTAATAACCAAATGTAATAAGAACAAGTAACAATAAGTAAATACTTCGCCATAGCCGGGCTCGGGCAAACTTTACACAACTTTCTGTGTAATCTTCCATCTTGTTCGATGTTTTCCAGTATTTGATACGTTTTGGGAGTTGGCGAAGTTTGTGCGGAGTGCAAAATAAACGGCCCAAGTATTATTGGAGGAGGATTCAAACGCACGATGCGGGGCGTTGCGTGCGGTGCGGTTCTGTGCGGTGCGGTGCTGTGCTGTGCTGTAGGAAACAAGGACATTGGGCAGTAGTGAGTGACGGCAAAGTAACGATGGAATCTAATCAAATATTTGTATGATCTGCAACTACTTGTTCCGGGTCTGGGTGTTAGTGTATGTGAGTTTCTATGTTTGTAAACGCACCCACGATACAGGAAGAAATTCCAAGTGTGGGGCAACTTTAAAAAAAAAAAAAAAAAAAAAAAAAAAAAAAAAACTACTCGGGGTTCGGTTAGGTATGTTTCGCCAGATATTCGAAACATACTAGTTTCTGAGATGGTAGTCCGCACTCGAGTGGTAAACAAACCTAGTATAAGTTGGCCTCCTGTTATATTGAAACCTTCACTCATTGTTATTAGCATAAAAAATGAGAAAAAAAACCGGCCAACTGCGAGTTGGATCACGCAGAAAAAAGGGTTCCGTTGTTGGGATGAATTCATCTCAAGAATAAACTTAACATTGTAGTTAACATAAATGTTCTCCCATACATTCCAACTGCAAATGTAAGTTGGTCGACTATTACTCGTTAACTTATAAAGCCTACTTAGCTGTGATAGTTTCCCTATAACTTCGTATATATACTACTGCCGTAAAACAATTCACATTTATCCAAAAACAACCACATAGCTGGTAGGGGGGACACTTCCGACGTTTGGCTCCCAGGCTGGAGCTACCCGGGGCCGACTTGAACCGGCTCCTGCCCAATCTAGGGCGTCTAAACGTCTCCTGCCGGAGGCTCCACGCGGGGTTTAGTTCGGTCCATGGCCCTTTACGGGGCACCGGTGTGGGCGCGTTCCTTGAGGCTGCGGCCAGCCCGCCGGTTGAACGCGTTCCAAAGGGTCAGCCATCCGGCTGGCCCGGGGATGTCGCACGTTCTCCGGTGAGGCGGCGAGCCTACTTGCCGGATTACCGCCGTGGGATCTGGATGCGAAAGTCCTCGTCCACAAATGGGAGTGGCGCGAGGAGGCGAGACGCCAGAGCGAAGAAAGAAATCGCGGCACAGCGTACAGAGCTCCGGCGGCATCTCATGGCGGCATGGAGAGTGCGATTGTCGCAACCCAGTGATAGGCACGGCACAATTACAGCGATAAGTCCCCTCTTTGAGGAGTGGCTAGAGAGGTGGCACGGCATCCTCACCTTCCGCCTGACGCAGGTCCTCACCGGACACGGCTGCTTCGGGAGGTTCCTGTGTAGGATTAGGCGGGAAGAAACGCCCGGGTGTCACCACTGTGTGGATCGCCCGGAAGACACGGTGGAGCATACGGTGGAAGTCTGCCCGGCTTGGGCGGAGCACCGCCGTGTCCTCGTGGAAGCGATAGGCGGCGATGACCTCTCGCTTCCGGCCCAGGTTCAGGCCATGGTACGGAGCGAGATGGCATATGCTTGCGAATGAGGAGTCGGAACGCGTGAGGGAGAGGCAAAGTCGCGGCCTCATGCCCCTAGCCGCCACAGGAGACGGCCTGGGCGTCGGGAATTCCAGGCGGATTCCCGGCCACCGTAGGCGTGGGCTTGCGGACGGCGAGCAATGGGTAGCTCGCAGTCCGATAAGGACCCGGGTCGACGGTGCGTTGTGTTCCACGCGTGCCTCAAAGAGATGTCAGCACAATTGACGGGTCCGCTAGGGCCGATGCCTGCCAGGGTTGCGGCAGGCAACTGAAGGAACACGGGGGGGTTTTAGTCAGTAAAAATTTGTATACATTTTATAACTGACAGGTGCCAAGAACGCATTCTCTCGGCGGCAACAACGACGGCCGGAATATATGTACAGTATAGGCTGCACGTCTATGGTAACACTGTGACCTTGAGCTTGCCTAGCGTAGTCCAGAGTTTCAATAGAATCAGAGGCCAGCCTACACTAGTTTTGTTACCTATGACATGCAGCCTACTGTACCAACCGTCATGAACTTTTAGCGGGAAGTACATGCAAAGACTTTAAAAACTGGGTATATGGGTCAGCGCGGGCGGCAATCTGCAGAGGCGTCGGCGAGCGTCGTCCGATGCCCCTCCCCCCCGCCCCGATCCCCGCGCCCAGCACCCCGCGCGCCCTCCAGCTACAACGTTGACCTACTGAAATGCAATTTTCCAGTCAGTTCGTTTGCCGAAATGAGCCTACAATAGCTGAGCTATCGCGACACGTCCCTTACTTGCCATCTTACGGAATTGACAATAATATTTTGTGTATTTTGTGTGAAAATTCCCGAACCGAACGTTTACAATAACTACAAAGCGATTGTTGAGAAATTCAGTGAATTTCATCCAAAATAAATCTGGTTCTACGTTCGGCTACAATAAAAATGCTCTAACCTAGTTCATGATTTGGAAAGGTTGCACCAATGCTGTGAAATCGATGCCGTATAATATTAGACGGGATAAAATAAATGGTAGCAAATGTCCGGAATGCGACGAGCCTGGCGGGCTATTGTTAGCGCGGAATTCTGTACCTGCGTGTTGCGATACAGAAGACCCACCACATCACGCGATCATGAAACAAATAGTCACTGTGGTGCTAAGCAGTCTCTCACCCTGCTCGCACACAGCGCGCTGTTGGTGGCGTGGCGCGCGCGTGACGCCGCGCCTTCTGAACGTGTGTCTGCAGCGCGACTTTCTTTTATCATCCCCTGTGGCCACCCGCCTCCACTTGAATCTCTTATATGGCTGCAATTTCACTAATACATAAGTACCAGACAATTAAACTGTTCTAGACTTACCGCCTAATTTACAGCATCAATTTCGCTTTATAATTCAAAAGCTGTTTGTGTCTGCCTTACATTTATTGTTTACTGAGATCAGCTGCGACTCGAAATGGCCTCTTCAATAAATAATAATCGTTTGTCTATTTTCATGAACACTTAATTAAAAACCTTCGTCCCATAAGGAGAGTTTCGTTTTGTCGGCGACTGTTTATTTTCGCTATCTGTAGTCCATTTCCAAGTCGTTTTGTGTCTGCAATTAGGCTGTATTAAGACGACAGCGGGCGGGCGGGCGTTTCGACATTCCGGGGGTTGTGCAGGGCCCGGGAGGGGATTAATTTACAGAGTGTCCCAGAACGTCCAGTGCTGTGCACTTGCTTTATTTTCGTCGCAACTTTTCAGCAGACGTAGACACTCGAGCCACGACTGTTCACTGAACATATAACAAAGTGTGAAATGAACCCCACGACTCGTCCTGTTACTACCTATTAGGTATAGTAAAATCCAAGCAAAAATCTTTTTAAGAACAAGCTTTTAATGAACCAAAAGTACTAAATAAAACTTACTAAAACGTAGAACATTAATATTTTCTTTAAAGCTTGAGGCTTATATTTAGGTGTAATAACGACAGTACGACGTGCGTAATGACGTCATCCGTGAGTAACGCTACTGTCAGCACTTCCGGGTGGTCTCGAAACCCGATAGCTACCAGTTGAGATTATAATGACGATAGCTCTAAACTTTTTTATCGTAAGTGTTTACAAACATATGTCGTTGGAATCTGAATCAGATAAGCTAGCTTAATACAATTGGATAAATAAAGTTTTAAAATGTAAAATATTGTTAATTTTAACGTAAACTAACGGGAAGGGGTTTTTTTTTAAATACCGTCTAATAAAAATAATAGGAAAAAGAAATGTTGTTATGTTTTTAACATAAAGATACACTATATAACACTAATAAATAAAAAAAACACCTCCCGATACAATTTTTATAAACCACACGACGAGGGCCGGCTCCCGCTGGCCACCAAAAACGAGTCCATACCTGTTTTTTCTGCTTACATCGACACCACTTTCCGAAAAGGCGGCAATATTACTTTTAAATTAAATATTTAAAAGTAATATTGCCTATATATTAAATATAATTCTCAAATTTTTTACTTTACTTACTAAATATGTAATAAAAAATACTATCTTTTTTTTATTACTTCCACCCCAACAAATAAAAAAAAACTTATAAAATATCGAAACATCCGCATCCGCATCCGCGGATGTGAGCCTCCAAATATCCGCATCCGCGGATGTGAAAATCCGCAACATCCCTACTTCACACACACGCAAAAATTTTTTGCTCAAACTTGCTCTCACGAATAATCTAGCAGCTGAGAAAAACCATAATATCTGCGACTCAAACCTTGTGTTTACATTATAGCTGATGTGTAAAAGAAGTCCTTAATTCAAAAAAAATCAATAAAAAAACTACCAATTAAATTAGTTTGCATGAACCCAGCGTAAAAAAGCATCCTTCATTCGTCTCAATTTGATGCGCTAAAAATACAGTTTTTAACCGACTTTGAAAAGGAGGAGGTTCCCATGAATTGATTGTGACAATTCTTTTTTGTTTGATAGGGCATGTTTCAGAGGTGGTCCCAAATTGTATTAACTTTGTTTGCGTAGTTTTTGAGTTAGCTTCAATATTACGTATTTTTCCCTGTAATCTTCATCAAAAGTAACAGCCAAAGTAACTGTCAACTGTTTTTCACAGTTCACAGAAACTGTGAAGAACAGTTGACTGTTACTTTCGCCGTTTAACTGGCCGTTAGTCTATATGAATGATTAATGTTATTTTCATAGTAGGTAGTGTTCGAATTTGTGTGGGGTAAGTACCAAAACTAAAAAGTGAAAAAATAAAAAGTAATACAGTAATTTCCAAAACCAAAATATATAGTAATGCATAGTGAACGTCAGGTATCCACCACTACGCATTCGACGTTCACTATGCATTACTATAAATTTTGCCATTGGAAATTACTGTATTATCACAAAGAACTACATTCGAATGTGTAAGCCAAACTTGCGGTATCTCGGTGTCGGTATCTGATGGCCCATCAAGACATTACCACCGTCTAACGCAGAGATATCAAAGTTGCGGATGTCATTATTTTTCATCCGCAGTTGGATATTGAGCCTCCGCTTCCGCCGAGAGCCTCTTCACACAATCTGATATTCAGATTTACATTAAGATCGGAGACGATTGCCGCATATACCTAGTAATTAATACTGTGCGATTCGGTGCGTGTGTCGCGGTCCGCTCCGGCCACGCAGCCACGAACTGAACATAACATGATGCGAACTTTATAATGTCACGCATGCTTACCGTCGCTGGCGGCAATCGTGCTACGACGACGTAATTAGCCTTAGTATCGATAGTACTTATGGAATTGTACTACGACGACGTAGTTAGCCTTAGTATAGATAGTAGTTATGCGCGTTTTCACTAACACAAGGCGACACCAAAAATGTAATACCTGAATATTATTGCACGTTGCACACAAGAGTGCGCTTTTGTTTAGGCATTACATTTTGGTGTTGGCTTTAGTGTTTTGTATGTTGCGACTAGTTATCTACTGTTACCGACTGTACTACTGGGTAACTCCCGACAGCAAAATATTTTTCAGTTTCACTTTGTTAGTAGGTTGGAATGGTATTTTTTTTTTTTAGGTACAGTCGACCGCACGTCTGTGGTAGGGACGTGGAGTAGGGACTTTACAATAAGAGGCCAGCTTATAGGTACAGATTTTATAACCACAGACGTGCGGCCTACTGGAATATAAAATATATTATCTTTGGTGATAATAATATTCGTTCTCTTCTCATGGTGAAGGATTTATAATGACAATAAAAGTGAGCTATGATCTACGAGCTTCTCGAGGGAACTGTAACGGTTACTGGTATCGTTTGATATTATTACGGCACGTACCTAGTACACGTTGATAATGGGTAACAAAACGAGACTAGGCTAAGAGGGATGTAAATTCTGAGATGACAAATAATAGAATTGTATGTAAAAGTCGTGCTGTGCAGAGCCCAAATAAGTTGACATAAGGATAGGAGGATGATTATTGAACAACAAGAAGTAATTTTTACTAGGTATGTTGACCTCACGGAACGTGGTATGGGATACTGGTATACAGATATGTTCTTATTTGACACAAAGTGCTCCTTCACTTCGATTACCTTCGGAGCCAGTATTTACACAACCGAGTGACGCCGCACTTTGTGTGAAGAAAGACCATCTCACTAATAGTGGAGTGTGATCACAGGAAGGAATGGCGACCGCTCGCGATCATCACTAATACCCCGAAATATGAAACTTTTCTCAACCACCACAAATAACAATGTCTTTCGCAATTTCCGGCGTAGGAAAAATAATTCTGTTACAAATATAATGTAGGTACTGAGGAATTTCCTCTTACATTATATCTTAGTTGTTGAAAATGTGTACAAGGAAAACGGAACATTACAAAGGATGTATCAACTGTTATGAACAAAAAGAAAACCAAATTGAATTTGGTACACAAAGCGCGAGCCACTTGACAAGCTGAAGACCGGCGCGGACAGACCACAACAATAAATCGCCACGAGGGGACAGCCCAATATTCTGGTGACAGGCTCCTTCGGCCCGCGCTTCCGCGCCCCGCTCCCCATTCGCCCCCACGCCCTCGCCCCCGCAGACTCCCGCACTCCCGTAAGGACACAATTTTTGTTTGATCCCCAATTTTAATCTAGATGGAGGGCCGTCGCGTAATACTCATTTAAATGATGAGCGGGTCAAATTTTGATTGGTTTTTAAACAAGATACCGAAATAGGCCACTATCTACGCGACGCATACCCAACGAGCACTCGGCAAATTAGCTCTGTGATTGGCATTAAGGGTTTGGAACGTGGATCTCGTTGAGAAACAATGGATTTTTAATTGTATCTGTAATTACGGCATATGACGGGTTAGGTACCGCAGCGGTCCTGGCGGGCTCGCCCGATCAATTTGACACACAATTATTGACTTCTTCGTACTAAACACCACACTATGCGGCTTGTACCAACGAACAACACTGCACGCGCTCAGTTTTACTTGACCAAAATAATTTAATGACAAAGACTAATGTAATGAATTTTTATCAACGGATTCTACCAGAAGTTTTACATTTACACTATAATGGGCAAAAAGTAGACCAAGTACTAGTTGCAAAATTCCTTGGCATTATGATAGATAGCCAATTAATAAAGTGTCCGAAAATAGAAACCGTCAATATTAAACTTAACATCTGTAACTTGTACCTACTTTCTGTGCAAATAAAGAACTATTTTATTCTATTCTATTACATACACATACGACATTTTCGTACACAACGTAGTGGATCACTTTAGATCATCTGTCGCTGTCTGCTCGTAACTCGTATGCGAGCTTTCGCTTGCATTCCTGGAAGAATTGGCAGAGTGTCAAAATGGCAATTTTTAAAACTCATATTAAAAATACACTTTGTAAACATACATAAATAAAAATGCTTGGAAACATGCTGGTCCTGCTCCATAGGACAATCTAGAGTCTAGACAAAATCAAACTGGTTGCTAATTGAATTGTATAATTTATTATTTTTATGACATTGATTTTACATTATGTGATTACTTCCTCACATATATATTAAGAGCCATAGTTCCCTCACTGACCTTGAGCATGTGGACGGAGCTAAACTCCCTACTCCCCGAATACGTAAAACGCGCGCGGTGGCGCGCTAAACTAAAACGGCGATCAAAGAAAATACAAGGGCGCATAGGACGCTTATTTTGCCTACGATTCCAGAAAGGAATGGCGGAGATGCAAGGCTGACATTTGTATAGATAGATACATAAGTTACGTATATTTTAAGTTTTTACTGGATATAATAGATAGAACAGCAGATAATTTTTTTGCGATTTCAGGGTTGGTCCCATATACACACGGCTACACATCAAGCTACACATTTCCAGTTTATGCAGATCTCGCATTTTATAGAATTTCCGTACAACGCCGTGTTGCTGTCGGCCGGTCAGGTCACGTCCCGCGACCCCCACCCGTGTTGAGACGCAAGTTTGTTGCCCTAGCGCATAGGTGAAAGGGTGAAATAATCTAGTGGTAAAATGTAATTTAAGAAAAAAAAAAAACTTAATTTTCCATTGATTTTACGTTCTATTATTATATTATTTTACGCTCGCGGCCCCTTCCTCCGTCAGTCAGCTGTTTCGATTTCGAGCACGGTGTCGGATAGCAACTTAAAAAAAAAAATGAAATTAACGTTTTTTTTTTGTTACTCGGTCATTTATTTATATATTTAAGTCAACTATCCATGGTTTGAGTGACAACGATGTTCGTTCACCCTTACACCCTGTATTTTGCATAGTACGGCGACGTTATATTTTGCGTAGTACGACGACAGTTCATTATGTGTGTGTTATCTGTGGAATGTTGAGACATCACTCATACACGCTCTGGCTGTATCGTACTCGACTTCATTGTGTTCATACGATACGTTACATTAAAAAAAAACATGCATAAAGTCTAAATCATATTATTAGTTTTCAATAAAGTCTGCTGAATACTGATATCTATAAATAGTTAAATAATAATACAATAACAAATACTAAACTTCATAAAAAATAAAAAATAAGAATGAATAGATTATAAATAAACATAAATAGTTAAAATAATAACTAACATTGTTGCTTAGAAACGGCAGCTTGGAGACGCGTCATATGTGGTCGCGATCCTCAGCATTGAGGGAACGACGAAGAAGAAGAAGACGGTATAAATAGATTTTGAGTTATTGAGGGGTGAAAAGTAGCTCCAAATGGTTCGTGTACAAAACACAAGGCTGCTGCGTCGCCAGTTCTTTTCTTGAACTTTGGCTTGACACGCTGCCGCGTGACTGTCTAGATTTACAGTAGTTTAAAATAATAGACTACTGTGATTCTTATGTTAGTATAACATTGTTTATACTCATTTTATTTTTAAACCGATGGGGATTTATGAACTCTTGTCCGGACCCCTATTGATGGGGATTTGTGGACAAGAAAGTTCACAAATCCCCATTGGTGGGAATTGTCAGTGGGTGACTTCCTATACATCTAACACTAAAATAATAATAATATGTACAAGTAAAAGGAGGGGGGGTGGGGGAATAATCTCTATAGTCGCCTACATTTTTGTATCTCGGCTCTGATCTGCCAGTTTTTTTTTGGGTAACACGGGCCAAAGCCAAGTGCTTCCCCTGAGAGAACTAAACTAAGTAATAGTTGATGATAATATATGGCGTGATGATTATGTTTTGACTTTGTGTTGTAGTGATGAATGTCTGTGCGTGATATTTGTGAGTCATTGTCGTTCTACAGGAATTTTCGCACAATTCTGCAAGTGTTCAGGATAGCAACTTGTTGTAGGGTTTTCAATCTGTATATTTTGACAGCTTTTCTGCAATAGTGTTTTGTAGGTTGTGTGTGTTTGGAACTGCTATGTCAATAATTTGCGCGGTTTTATTAATTTTATCTATTAAAGTTATGTCTGGTCTATTGTAATGTGTTATTCTGTCTGTGAGGATGACTCGATCAAAGTATAACTTGTGTGTTGTGTTTTCAAGAACCGTTTCAGGAGTATATTTGTAGTAAGGTACTGGAGGTGTAGTAATTAATTTATATTTAATGGCAAGTTTTTGATGAATTATGTTGGCTAATTTATCGTGCCTGTGTTTATAGTCAGTCTGAACTATTGCTTTACATGCTCCAGTAATGTGTTGAATAGTTTCAGAAGAACTCTGACATCGTCTACAAATGTCTGTTGAAAGAGGGACTCGCATGATGTGCTTTTGATAGTTACGGGTTTCAATAACTTGATCTTGAATTGCTGTCATGAACCCTTTATTATTATAGTGCATCAAAAAATTCGTCCGCATCGCTGTCTGCAGGAAAAGTGCCCAAAAGGCTGGCAGCACGTTGTATGGCAATGCTGGTTATTTAGCTGAAAAATAGGCCAGCCCTCTGGTCACGTGAAGAATCGACCAACCGCTTGGCGATGTCTTGATAGACAAAGTGAGCACCATGGCCCTAGGGTTTCAACCCCAAACGGCTCGAACGAACTAAAAGACCCAATGAGATTGGAGTATTTTCGCCGTTTGAGGTTTTCACACCTGCAGCAGCAGCCCCAGCACAGCTCGCCATGCTAGGAAGATGGGATGGCGCAAGGGTTTCGACACACGTTGCATCCCACACCAAAGGCCTACCTACCTTCCAAGGCATTATGGTCATTCCGTCTGGTCTTTTCCCATCGTCGCGTGGCAAGCCATTGGGTTCTAAAACAGCTGGCCCGGCGGTGACAAGAGCACGACCGATGATGTCATTGATGCTAGCGTGCCGTGCTATCCGGCCTGCGCTTCTACTGCAGGATAGGCCATGGTGACCGAGGCAGTCGACACCTTCACCGCATTGGCAGCGATGCGGAGCCACGCAAGGAGCGCCCAGACTCAAACTCAAAGCATTTATTTCTATTAAATTTATTTCATTTACAGGCACTTTTGAATTGTCTAGGAGTCAGTCAGTCAGAAATATAATATGAAGCTAGCTGCCAATTCCAAAGCGTAGTAGGTACATAAGGAGAAGAACGGGCAAGAAACTCCACGGACACTCTTTTGAATAAAATAAAACCGGCCAAGTGCATGTCGAACCATGCACAATGAAGGGTCCGTAGTTGGGATCAATTTATAAAACAAACTTAACATTGAAAAACTTGAAAAACGTTTGTTGAAAAACTTGTTCTACGTGTCTTTACTACGTCTTATGTACGTGTTTTTATAACTGCTAAGTTTAAGTTGCTCGATTATTACTCGGTAACTTGTGGAGCCTCCGTACCAGTGATAGTTTTCCCTTTAATTTCATTATATATACTACTGCCGTGAATTTTTTCACACATCGAAACCCAATCATTTAGCTGGCAGGGGGGGGGGCACTTGGCTCTAACAAAAATTAGCGCTTTTAAGCCAAACGGATCCCTGAATCCGAAAATGGTTACGATATAGCGGACAGACGGACATGGCAAAGCTATAAGGGTTCCTTGTTGACTACGGAACCCTAAAAATTGATACAAATTATTTAAAAAACAAAAAACCCGACTGCAAAAACCTATAACCGAAAAGAGAAAAACAAGCATTGAACTATGCTTGTTTTTCTCTTTGAAGTTATGCGTTTTTTGTTTTTTTAATAATTTGTTTTATTTCAAGCTGAAACGTTAACATACAGACACACAGAGTTACTTTCGGATTTATAATATTACTAGCTTCCGCCCGCGGCTGCGCCCGCATCGTATGTTGACAAAAAGTAGCCTATCTTCCAGGATGCCATCTATCTCCTTGCCTTTTATCTAAAACCGTTCAATGGTTTAGCGTGAAAAGGTTACATACAGTTAGAGTTAGTTAGAGTTACTTTCGAATTCATAATATTATATACTAGCTGATTCCCGCGACTTCTCCCACGTGGATGTCGGTTATTATACACCTTACTCGAGAACCACTCTATCCATTGGTGAAAACAGCATGAAAATCGGTGCGGTAGTTTTTGAGTTTATCGCGTACAGGACGACAGACAGAGACGGCGGAGGAATTTGTTTTATAATATGTATAAGGATATATACACAGTATATACATATATTAGGTATATAGTATGGATAAAGTATCGATTAGTATGGATTCTAATGAACCTGACGATCGCAAATAGGCAGGTAAGCACACACGTAGCGTACTGCCTAAAACGCATTCTTACTCAATTATGCGTGAATCAATATTGTTTTGTGCGTTGTCTAGCACGTTCACAAAGTACAATGAGCATGTCGCCGCGGCGCCGCTGCAGTACTGATGAGCCGCGCGCCGCGCCGCCGCCGCACTGGGTTGTATCAAGCCGCGCGACACGGATTTGGCGCAGATCCGGTTTGTCCACCACGGAATTACATCCAAACCTCTTTCCGAGATGAAATTTATATCTCCAACGGGTGAAACTTGAGCTATGTCTGCTATAAATCTGAACAAAATAAGCGCAGACCGAACTTAAAGCCACTTCCTGCGATATAAGGCGAGTGACGCGCGCCGCGTCTCGGCGCACATGCAATTCTAAAGATCTTTACCCTGTTAGAAATAAAGGTTGTTGAGTATTTGTTGAGTAGCGCACTGATGTCATCGACGTCATGCGTCACCCGAGTGTGAACTCTACTACTAATTTCACAGCAGCATTTTAGTTGTTCATAGCAGTCTTCCGGCAACAAAACAGCGCGCGCCTACGACCGGCTCCGCTCAACGCTGTAGATTGGGATTATTAACATTACTGTATTGCCATCATGGAACAGTAAAGAAAATAGAAGAAACACACTACGAATCGAATTATCCGTTGGTCTGTCTTCTCTTTTCGAGTGGATGACTAATCTGGTGTCAGAGTTTCAATGCCACTCGGGCCTCCGACTTGGCTTCATATACCTTAGAGAAATATCATGTCTTATTCCATTGCATCAAGCGAAGCGAGGCGCTCGAATTTTATACTCGCGTCCGTAATTTTTTTGCGATTACTCCTAAGATAATCGTTTAAATTATATGCTACTACCATATATACCACTAGGCTGTCACTGCTGTGTTTGTTGGTTTCTATTCTTATCGTAGGGAACAGGGAAAATGGAAGCCAGAAGCAAAGCGTTGAATGCTGACTTGGCTTGTATGTATACATGAGTCAATCTGCGCTGCAGGCATTCAATACTCAATACTCAATACGTTTATTGCATTCCAGAATGTGAACTTAGGTGGTAGGTACATAAAGACATACATTCGTTTTGGAGCATTGTGGGCCCTGTCGGGCATAACAACATAAAAATTAGGAGGAGGGCTATTATAGATATTTGTTAACAATTCATGGGCTTGTTCCATTAGTTTCCATCAGGTGTGAACAAAGTCCACGTACCGGAAGATGTAGCGTTGGAAGCCTCCCACGAGGTGTTAGGTGGACCGATGACCTGGTGAAGGCCGCAGGAATCCGCTGGATGCGAGAAGCACAGAAGCGGTCGAAGTGGCGGTGCTTGGGGGAGCCTATGTCCAGTAGTGGACGTCTTTCGGCTGAAATGATGATGATGATGGTGGACTTCAGTATAACTGCTGAGCGTAAGTTTTGCGTTCAATTGCTCAGGTAAAAATAATGAATTGATTAACTTCCTAATTTTTTTAATTTTTTGTTATAATAAATTATTACATGTTTAAATGTGTGCAGTAACATCTATTATACATAATATACATACAAGTGTGAACAAATATAAGTTTTGCTTACTCGTTTAGAAACAAGTGTATAAATACTTATTTAAATATTTTATACATAACTATTGTGTCGTCGATTGTCGGGTAAGAGGAACATAATCGATTATCGATATCGATTCTGTATAAAAGGTGTAATCACTAACAGCACTCACTGTTATCGGAATGGATACAAACAAACGGAACAAATCCAAATCCTTCTTCCGCTAATGTTTCAGCTCCGAGAGAACATCGCGCTCCCGCCGGCGACGCCACGCGCCTTCCCAAGGGGCGCGAGCTCCATATTAGCGGATGTGTGCTAGTGTGGACGACAACGAGCGCTCACTGACGGATGTTTACAACAAAACTATTTCATAATGTTCAGATGCCAACGCTTAGGAATGTGATTGCGTATATAATCGATCGGTCGGAAATAAAAGCTTACGTAATTTGCAAAAATATCGCATTTTCGTTTATTTTAGAACACAGATTGTTCTTATAAAAGATTCCTCCGTGTAATGTGTCGGCACGTGACGCGAGTTATATGCGGGCGCGCGACGGGGGCGCGGGGGCCCGAGCGAGGGCGCCTCACATAATCGTAAAATACCGACAAAATGGCGACCACGCATTTTTGGGAAAACCTTTCTGCATCAGCAAATTAACTTTCAGTGAGAATATTGAGAAAATTTTACACTTGATCCTACCGTGGAGAATATAGGTAAACAAGTCATGTGCCAGTTATTCCACTATTATTTCATAGAAGTAAAATTAATTATTATTACTAATAGATTATTATCATTCGTTCATAGTAACTTGCGCGCGAAACATGCAAAACTAGCTTTGCCTGCGGTTTCGCCCGCGTGGTGGTCAAAATTTATCCCACGAGAACGTAGGTACCTACTACCGGGATAGTAAAAGAAAAGTATTCTATAACCCAAATCATGGTCTATCCGTGTGCCACATCCAAACCTATGTAGCCATTTCGAAGTTATCACGAGTATAAAAATGCTATACGCGAACCGTTCGACGCCGGCGCCGCGCCGCCGCGATGTTCTCTACTATAGAGAGGAGAGGATGGGCAGCCCTATATTCCCACGGGATCGAGACCTACGCGGGTGAAACCGCGGGGCACAGCTAGTTTATTATAAAGGAGATTGGGCGTTTCTGCCCTGGAGCCCAATAGCGTTAAGATATATACCATTGGAAAGATCTCATCAAGAAGAATATTTCTTATTATGAAGACTTCTCTTCATAATAAGTACGAAAGGAGCTACAGAGCTTTAAATGTGAGCGATTAAATATTATTGGAATTCTGGTGTTTCGCCAATTAAATAACTTTTAATGATTCAGTGCCCTGCAAACATCATCTTTAAAACCTATAAGCAAACATTTTAAAACATTGGTCTCCAATAGATACCATTTTAGGAACAATGTTTTTAAGAGTCGGTCGACCGGACAGATTGTTAAGCCTGACGCGTACCCCAATAGAGTTAAGATGTATGCCAATGGAAAGATCTCTTCAAGGGTAATATTTTGTGATAGGACGCTTCTCTCGATTGTTAGTACGAAAGGAGCTACAGAGCTCTAAATGTGAGTAATTAAGCATTAGTGAAATTCAGGTATTTAGACAATTAAATAACTTTTGAGCCTTGCAAACAATCATGATCTTGCAAACCTATAAACGGACATTTTAAAACGTTAGCCTCCTAGATACAGTTTTGGGAACAATGTTTTTAAGAGTCGATCGGCCGTACAGATCGTTAAGCCTTCGTTAAGCCTGCCGCATCCCCCAATAGAATTAAGAAATGCCAATGGAAAGATCTCTTCAAAGGAAATATTTCGTGATATGACGTTTCTCTCGATTGTTAATACGAAAGGAGCTACAGAGATCTAAATGTGAGTAATTAAGCATTATTGAAATTCATTACCTATTTAGGTCATTAACTCTGAACTGACTAATAATAGGCAAAAGGCGTGTTTGTAGCAAAGGTTATCCCTAAAAAGCACTTTTCAGTGGTATATATCTTATGGCTATTGGACGCCAGGAATTCCTTAACTTCGGTGAGCAATTTATTACATATTTAGGTCATTAACTCCGAACTGACTAACAATTGGCAACAGTTATGTTAGAAGCAAGGGTTCTCTTCAAAAATCTCTTTTCATTGGTGTATATCTTATGGCTATTGGGTCAAGAAAATTCCTTAACTTCGGTGCCCCAGTAGTAACACTTATTTAGGTCATTAACTCCAAACTGACTAACAATTGACAAAAGTCGTGTTACTAGTAAAGAGTCTCCTTGGAAAGCTCTTTATATTGGTGTATATCTTATTGCTATTAGGCCAAGAAAATTCCTTAACTTCGGTGCCCCAGTAGTAACCTATTTATGCCATTAACTCCGAACTGACTAACAATTGGCAATAGTCATGTTAGTATCAAAGGTTCCCCTCAAAAAGCTAAAGCCATTGATATATATCTTATGGCTATTGGGCCAAGAATATTCCTTAACTTCGATGCCCAAGTATTCACGCCTATTTGGGTCATTTACTCCGAACTGACTAACAATTGGCAAAAGTCGTGTTACTAGGAAAGGTTCCCCTTAAAAAGCTCTTTCCATTGGTGTATATCTTATTGCTATTGGGCCAAGAAAATTCCTTAACTTGGGTACCAAAGTAGTCACCTATTTAGGTCATTAACTCCGAACTGACCAACAATTGGCAAAAGTCGTGTTAGTAGCAAAGTTTCTCACTGAAAAGCTCTTTCCATTGGTGTATAAATTATGGCTATTGGGGTAAAAAAAATCATTAACTACGGTACCGAAGTAGTCACCTATTTATGCCATTAACTCCGAATTGACTAACAATTGGCAATAGTCATGTTAGTAGCAAAAGTTCCCCTCACAAAAATATAGCCATTGATGTATATCTTATGGCTATTAGGCCAAAAAAATTCCTTAACTTCGATGTCCAAGTATTCACACCCATTTAGGTCATTTACTCCGAACTGACTCACAATTGGCAAAGTCGTGTTAGTAGGAAAGGTTCCCCTTGAAAAGGTCTTTCGATTGGTATATATCTTATTTTTATTGGGCTTTAGGGCAGAACCCCATAAGCAGGGGCCCATTCTCCTTTGGATTATTATTCCACACTAGATGCGAGACGAGAAGCACAGAACCGCTCGGAATGACGATGCTTGGGGGATGCCTATGCTCAGCAGTGGACGACTTTCGGCTGAAATGATGTGATGATGCTGATGGCTCATCCATACGCATAGGTAGGTTTTAATGTGAATATTCAATTAAAACTCTCCCTCCTATAATTAAATATAAAATGTTCTTATACAGTCATAATAAAAGTTATAAAACTAAAACCCAACTATGACAAAAAATTCAAACAAAAACTTTAAAAAAAAAAACAACTGATTTAAAAAAAATCACTACAACACTACGGTGTCTTTGGTTTTGAATTTTCGTTTTTTCCCACCGACTTCCGAAATTAAAGTTATTTTTCACTTTGTAGTGTTTTTTCAGTTGTTTTCTTTTTATGTAAAAAAGTTTTTATTTATCGCTTTTTAGTGGGTCAGTTTGTAATTTATCTAAAGTTACAATAGCCTAATGTCAACGATGATGCCTTTAACCAGCGGACGATCAAGACGCTTCCAATGATACCTCATTTCTCAAATTGTGATGAGTAGTGCTATGTACTGGCCACCAAATGGCGACGTCTGTCGCGCTGACGGTTGACGTCTCCATCATTCATTAATTTGTAATAAACATTATTGTTTTACAAAATGTGTATTAAATAAATTGGCGACTAATGATATAAAAAAACTGAAGAAAACCCGCGCCTCATTGCGTGGTATGATTACAAAACTAAAAAATTACCTGAACAGACGAGAAACGCTACCACACGAAGAAACCGAGTCAAGACTTCAATCGCTCCAAGAAACGTTAGAGAAATTGCAAGAAATACAGCATAACATAGAATTAAAAACTCCAGACAAACAACTAGACCAAGAGATAGAAACCAGGTACGATTTCGAAGAGAAATGTATTAACTTAAAGACAAAACTTCTAATATATCAATATAGAGACAATCGACGCGTTCTACCGCTACAAACATCAATATCACAGCTAAGTACAAATACACACCAAGAACGAGGCCCAAAAATTAATGCCCCGCCCTTTCAAGAAAAAGAAACCTTTGCAAACTTTACCAAAAAAGACTAACTGTATTTTACTTACTTAACAAGATCGAAGACGCTAAAATGAAAGTGTACACCTTACTTGCTGCTCTAATACCGGAATTACATGAAAAATTACACGATTTATGCTCCCCGGATGATCCAATTGACATGAATTTTAAGGAGCTCACACAGATACTAGACGAATACGTTGACCTTAAACCTAGCATATGGGCTTTACAACACACATTTATTACGCGCACACAACGTGAAGATGAAACAGTGGCAACATAATGCCTCAGAATTAAAAAAAAAGATCCTTGAACTGCGAATTTAAATGTCAAAATTGTCAAAAACTTACATTAGAAAGCTTTCTAGCCCTACAGTTTATTCGGGGATTGAAAGACACTGATATACGAACAAAAATTCTTCAAGAAACGGAGACACCACCTTTTACGAAACTGGTTCATATAGCCACATCCATAGAAATGGGAAAATCGGAGAACCTAAGAATATCCGCAGATATGCACAAGCATTCGGACACAGTAAACAGAATTACGAGCTCGATAAAAAGACCTAAGTATCCACGACCCTCACACTCACCACCGAGCAGACAGTTAACTTCTCCATCGTCTTCATCTCCGATAACAATAAGAGATTTAAGGGGAAAATGCTTTCGATGCGGCAAAGACGACCATCGAGCTAATGAGTTAGGCGCCATCAAATTAACCTGCCTGAAATGCAAGAAGATTGGACATCTAGCACGAGTCTGCTTATAGCGGAACCCAAATACCAATCACCTAGACGACAATACAAGTAACACGAATAACGAAACCATGGGAGATATCAACCTTATTAAAAGAGAGATATCTGAAAAATATATGATCACAGTAAAAATCGAGAATAATCAGGTTGGCATGGAATTCGACACAGGAGCGACCTTGTCCTCAATATCACTCAAACAATACAAAAGCCTAAAATTAACAAACAAAATTTTCAAAACAGAAATGAAATTGAGAACATACACTGGAGAAATTATCAAGCCTGCAGGAGTGACATACGTAAAAGGGACTTATAAAGACCAGACATTCAACGGGAAATTATACATAATCAATAAAAACGTTGACCCAATATTTGAAGAAGCTGGATGAAAGAACTGAATGTGAAAATTGCAGACATAAGGGTTTTACAAACTTCTGAACGATCCGACAAACTTGATAAATTATTAGAAGAATTTGCAACAACTGTTTTTAAATCAGACTTGGGAAAAATACCCAACTATGAAGCTCACTTAAATCTTAAGGAAAATACACGACCGATTTTTATAAAACCGTGACGTATACCGTACGCGTTAAAAGAAAAAGTCGATAAATAAATTGAACGACTATGTGCAGAAGGGGTGATCACCAAAGCAGACCATTCAGATTGGGGCACACCAATCGTACCGATTGTAAAATCAAATGGGAGCATTCGACTATGTGCAGACTACAAGGTCACCCTTAACAAAGCCATCAGAGACGAACATTACCCAATTCCTATAATAGAGGATATATTTGCAGAAATGAACGGAGGCAAATACTTCTGCACCTTAGACATTACCCAAGCCTATCTAAATTTGGTTATGGACGAAGAAAGCACCCTCTTACAAACATTAAGTACGCACAAAGGTACTTACAAAGTCAATCGCTTAATGTTTGAAGTCAAAGTAGCACCAAGCCTTTGGCAGAAATTCATGGACCAATTACTTCAGGGACTAGACGGAGTAAAATGTTTCTTTGACGACATTATAATTCAAGGAGCATCAGAGGACCAACTCTTAACACGTCTAAAAGGAGTCTTGCAATACCTTAACGAGAGTAACCTCCACGGTAACAGAGAAAAATGACATTTTTTTAAACGCAACATTAACTGCCTCGGACATCCAATTGATAAAGATGGTTTACATAAAAACAAAGACAAAGTAAAAGCCATCGTGAACACTGAAAGACCAACTAATACAAACGAACTACGAACCTTCCTTGGTATGGCCAACTACTATAACAAATTTATATCGAACCTTGCCTCTTTAACAAACTTACTAAATGAGTTACTAAGGAAAGAGAAAAATTTTCACTGGACCTCTAAATGCGAAGACAGTTTTAATAACATTGAGAAGGAGATTTTGAGCGAAAGAGTTCTTATTCACTTTGACCCAGGAAAACCACTGATACTAGCTACTGACGCTTCACCAACAGGCTTAGGAGTAGTTCTCTCTCACAAATTGCCTGATGGCTCTGATAGACCCATCGCATTCGCCTCTAGATCACTTTCATTTAGTGAAAGGAAATATAGTCAAATTGACAAAGAAGCTACGGCGATCTACTGGGGCATAAAAAAAAAATGTCACTATTGTTACGGCAGAAAATTCACGTTAGTGACGGACCATAAGCCCCTTACCTCAATTTTTCATCCCCGCCAGACATTACCAGCATTGAGCACAATGCGATTATTTCAATACGCACATTTCTTATCGGGATTCAACTACGATGTGGAATACAGACCTTCAACGAAACATTCAAACGCTGATTACCTATCAAGATTCCCAGTAGAAATAGCAAAAGAAACCTCAATAGACCAACATTGTTCATACCAACTACAGCAGATTAACGTCCTAGAAATTCGACCAGAAGTTATAGCTAATGAAACTAGAAAAGATAATGAACTTAAAACATTACTGGAAGCACTACAAGCAGGTCACTCATTACGACAATATGGCTACGGTGATAATGAATTAACACTTCAAGACAACTGCATATTGAAAGGAAGTCGAGTGGTCATACCCAAAAGCTTACACATACGTGTATTTGATGAACTACACACCGGACACATTGGTATACTTAAAATGAAATTACTAGCTCGCAGCTACATATACTGGAAAAATATAGATAGAGTTATCGAGAACAAAGTAAAATCCTGTAGAGCATGCCGATTAGAACAAAATGAGTCACCAAAAGCACCCCCACACCATTGGGAACAACCTACAGGGCCATGGCAACGTCTTCACATAGATTTTACAGGATCTATTTTAGGACATCAACTTCTAATAGTCGTGGATGCCTTTTCAAAGTGGGTGGAAGTCTTCCCAACAAAGACCACAACAAGTGCTTGGTGCGTTGTTAAGTTGAAAGAATTATTCTGCACATTCGGCACACCATATACACTTGTTTCGGACAACGCATGGCAGTTTATGTCTCAAGAATTCAAGAGACACCTTTCCAGCTGCGGTGTAACACACTTGACGACAGCCCCGTACCACCCAGCCACTAACGGACAGGCTGAACGTTACGTGCAAACAATTAAGAAAGCACTACGCGCAATGGAGGGGGAGAGGGGTGATCTTACGGATAAGCTCCTTGTCCTTAAGACCCGGCTCAGACGCACACCAACCCTGAACGGACAGACCTCCTATGAGTTATTGTTCAGTCGGGATGTGAGAACAAAGTTACACGTAATGTTTAGAAACTCATCTGCCCCGAAGGCGTTCAACCCAAACAACACACCACCTCCCACCAGGGCTTACTCCGCAGGTGATTGAGTCCAGGCTAGAGCTTACTCAGACCAGAGACGTAGATGGGAGTTCAGCACGATAGTGCGTCGCCTAGGCAGGCTTCATTATGAAGTGCAGACTAACGGTGGCGTCGTGTGGCGTAGACACCTGGAACAACTGCTTCCAGCCCCGGGGGTAGGACAACCAGGAATAGCGGCCGAGGACTGCTATGTACTGGCCACCAAGTGGCGACGTCTGTCGCGTTGATGGTTGACGTCTCCATCATTCATTAATTTGAAATAAAGATTATTGTTTTACAAAATGTGTATTTAATAAGTAGTTTAGGATTTTTTTGTCTTCCTTACTTCTCACATGTGTGTACCTAATGCGATAGCGTGGTCTTAAAATTAACCTATTCCGCTTAACTATTCTTCAACAGTCATAAAAAATCCTGTAAGTAATCGACACGTATTTCACCGACGTATAGGGGGACCAGAATATAACAAATTGAACGCCCCATATGTATGGCCGCAATTCAATAGTTTTCGAGATATTTGAGTTTTAAGGGTTTTTCGATATTTACCCTAAGCTTACAGAATAAGCATGTTGTTTTAGTTATTTTTACGATTAATTTTATAGTATTTTTTTGGACGAGAAAACATTTTTGAAGAGTCTCTGTAGAAGCGCGCTTTTGAGATCACGTGATAACGCCATTGGCGCGCTTGCGATTCCTTTCGTGTCATTAGTACGGACTATGGACCGGATCAGACATAATATATATATTAAAATAATTAGAAAATAAGAACAAAGTCTCAGGAGATTCCACAAGCAATAGGTTACCCACTGCCGCAGCACAATATTGTTTGTTGAACATGAATCATACGAACACGCCGCGCTCAATTATTTTTGCGACATCGCTCAAGTTCACAACCCTTCCACAGGAGCGCGACCCCTGACCCCTCCCCCCCACCGCGGCTAGCTGGCCCCCACGGCCCTCTACTAAAACCGTTCATAAATTATGTAATTATGTCGATAATGGAGAGAACAAAATGGCCTCAGAGACATAAAGTAATGACTCTTAACGACGGCCATGAATAAAATATGGGATGCCTCGTGTGGCCATTTGGATAATCCAACAAAAAACACTCCAATTTAGACGAAATTGCACCCGAGCCTGGTTCTTTTTGTTTTTTAGATTTCTATCATTTGTGTAACGTGCGGCAAATATTATTTTCTGCATAAATCGGAGAAACATTTACAAAGAGCACGTAATTCCTGCCGATATTACTTGAACTTACGCTGAATCTGTAATACGGTTGGTGTGATATAAAAGTCGTAGCGTCTGCTACAGCCGCTACAGGGATTCGCACTCAAATATCAAGCAGTTTTTTCATGTTTTCTATAACAATTGGCTTTTGTCTACGACGCTTGTTTTCTGCTGCCGTAGCGCTCGGCGTAGCGGTCTACGTAGCAGCTACGAACACGCGCTACGTACGGCTATGAGCTACGCACTTTCGTAGAGAGGCGACACATAAATTAATGTAGGTTTAACAAATAACTAGAAGTATTTTTTATCTATAATAATAAAATTGTAGCGAAGCCAAAACTGTACATTGAATATTTTTGAAAAAAGTAATTGATACGTGGTCAGGGATCGATTTTAATGCCGAAAATATAGTTTTTTGAATTTTTGTCTGTTTCCAGCATCACGCAAATTTTACCGGATAGATTCTGTTCAAATATTGTATAAATATTCCCTATAAGTCTAGTCAAACTGTAGGGTATAAATTATCACGCTATTTGCTATGGGGGATGAGCAATAATACATTTTGGTCCGAATCTACGTTCCAGCAGCACGCAAATTCTACCGGATAGATTCTAAACTTTAGAGCAGGGGTTCCCAAAGTGTGTGCGGCGCCGCCCTGGTGCGCCGTAGAAAGTAAAAAGGGGCGTCGTGAGTCGATCCTCTATCATTATTCGAAACCACAAACATTCGTGGGTACCTTTTTTGAGCGCTCGCATCGGTAAAGAACATAGCGTCGTAAAACTCCTTTTCGATTTTTGTTCCTATCTACCTATCCTAATTACTATTAGGTATTGTAGGTACCTATTTCTTTCGACTGTATCATTATTTTCAAATAGCTAGCTAGGGTAGGGCGCCGCCGCCGTGACAAAATACTAGACATGAAACTGCGCCGGGGGCTGAAAATGATTGGCAACCCCTGCTTTATGGTATAAACTATCACGCTATTTGCTATGAGGATGAGCATTATTACATTTGTTCTGTTCAAATGCATAGATATTCCCTGTAAGTCTGGTTAAACTGCAGGGTATAAACTATCACGCTATTTTCTAGGGGGATGAGCAATATGAAATTTTTGTCCGAATGCATGTTCCAGCATCTCGCACATTCTACCGGATGGATTGCATAGATATTCCCTATAAGTCTGGTCAAACTGTCGGGAATTTATAAACTATCATGCTATTTGCTATGGGTGTGATGTGATGAATAGCTAATATTGAACAATAGCTATTTTAGCTAACTTATGACAAAGCAAATAACTAAGCTATCGCAGAAAGCGATAAGCGATAAGGCCGCCCATTGTATGTTTTGTTGTGTTCAATTTATTTATTTTCGCTATGTATTTTCTGGTGTATTTCAATAAAGTATATATAAATAAATAAATAAATAATAAGCGGTTGGACGATTGCTTTGCAATAAGTCGATTCCCAACATTTTATTGGTATTTGTGGGAGTAATTTTTTACATTTTTTAATCGTAGGTACCCTGAAGTACGGCGTGGTAGTATGCTTAAGCGAATTACCTACTTGCATTTGTGATTCAAAGTACTTCGTTTTAGACCCCTGACCTGAAACATAATTTATTTTTACGTGCAGTTTCCCATCGATCAGTTAGGTACTGACATTTCCTTAAAGTAAGTACAGAGAGCCACGCTGCTACAATTGCCGTTACATATCACACACGGTGTTTTATTGGCCTCTGTTATTTTAAATGCCTTGTGAACCGGACGTTGTGAACGTTCTCCGCCTCTGCGGTGGCATGACGTGCATTTTAATGTCGGCCTCTATGTCGAGAGATCGTCCCAACACTACTAGGCCGGGCTCTGCGCAGCCATCTCATAACCGTACCACCGCACCGGCTCCTAAGCGTAGATAACTGATAACTTTTCTGAAATTACGGAAATCATTTCCGGGCTATGTACAAATTCGGTTCTCTTCAGAGCTTGCACCACGGCAATGGCGTTCGTGACCATTTTTTAATACTAATGTATAATCAATAGATCTTAGATCGTATTAATTCATTAGAAAAGGAAAACTTCGTAAGCAATAGGAGATTGGTTGGTACAGATTTGTCCTAGCGATTTTAAAATCTGTGTGTGGCCATGTTTTGAAGTCACACGACTAATGTCGCTGTGTACCTAGTAGCATTTATCAGATTTACTCGTAGTAAAAATCTACTAAAATAAATAACGATCACAATTTTTTTAATTATTTGCGGTTATTACCTCACATTACCACTGGCTTAATGCTAGTCCTGCTCCATAACAACAACTACTTAATTAACATTTGAAAATAGTGGTGAAGCTGCTGAAGACTATAATTATTTTAATTATATAAACTCAATTTCCTTTGTATTATGGGGAATATAATAATTATGTATTACATACGCACTTTAAAAATAGCTGCTTTAAATTAAGAATACATCTATAATTGAATATTATCACTATACAAATAATGGTTTGCACTATAACTGTATCGAAAACCAACTCCGAAACCATTTAGTTTCTGATTGATCTAATTCGACTTTTTGACACAGCGAAAACCCAGATAATTAGAAAATGGTGGAAAAAAACTCCTCCCATGCGGCACACTCTGCCAGCGTATGCCACGCCGTGTCCTCCAGAGGATGGACGCAGTGATGACACCGAGCATCTGGCTCCCTGTTTATGCGACCCAGGTACTTCCCGAAACAACCATGCCCCGAGAGCACCTGCGTCACCCGAAATGACAGGGAGCCGTGCCTCCTCCCGAGACATTTCTCGAGCACCGGTCGGATCGCCTCGATGGTAGCGAGGCCGGCGGCCGGCGGTAGGGCGCAATAGCCTCTCCCGCCACTCCGCCACCAGGACCTCGCGGTGTCACAGTTCTAACCATCCGTGGTTCTAACCTAGCCTTACCTATTTCACCGAGTTCAAAATGACGAATCATACAATCTGCCGCAAAAATGTTTTCACCATTGTTTAATTATCTAGTCATTCAATAAATTTTAAAGCTAAGCATAATTATTTATAGTGGAAACCATTATTTTTACAGTTCATTCAATTAATTTTAAAGGTAAACATTTTAATATGTGAAACATTATTTTTCATCTTTTGAATAACTTACGAACATAGATACATAAGAACACAAAAAGTGGCTACACTAAACCTAAATTGAAACAATGCTCTGTAGATATCATAACGAGGTGGAGGTGGTAGGATACGGGGTACCTACATAATAAAAAGTATCCTGTCTAACATGCCTACTGAGCTTACAATCATGGCCGAAGAGGACGAGCTTATGCAGCCAGAAATAAGCTGAATCAGCCGAAGCGAGTCGAGGACACGCTGGAATTGATTAAAATCTGGGGAAAGATTAATCGTCATCAATCTTTTCTTGTCGGCGTGGAGTGAATTGTCCCCCCCCCCCCGCCTCACCCCGCACCGCCGCCATCAGCCCCGAGCCGCTGATATTGAAGTTTCAATGAACGATTCTTACACGAGCATGACTGCCGATGCCAGAACTTTATGGTGATTCTAAACCGTACATCGTAATATTCGGAGGTACGCGCCGAGCGCTTTCATCCACTATGTAGTAGGTACTAATAGCTATCTACGTTCATCGTTCACACCGGCAAATGGCGAACTGTAGCGGTGCTGCTGCGTTTACTAGTTCCCTACTGAACTGTCGCGTTGTACGAACAACCCAAGTTTTATAGCCACGACTTCACATCGGCAGCTATCGAAAGGTTTCCGCTCGGCAACGCTCCCGACGCGACGTGCTATAAAAGTAAAAGTATACACTTACACGTTCAACTATAATTTGTTATTAAAAACTTCTTTGATATATTTCCCCCTTTTACTGCCAAAACTGTAAGAAACCTACATCAAAGTATAAGCGTGATCGTATTCAGTGCTAACGAAACACCCGACGTTCGTAGAACCTGAGCCTTTCATGAAACACATTCGTTTATTTACAGCAATCCCGCGCCTCGCCAGCGTAAGTATCGCTATATATACGTATATTATATGAACGGTATTACGCACATATCTTTATTACGTTCCGTTTCGAAATTGACGTACGAATACGTACCTACGAGTAAACACGAGCAACATACAATGTGAACGAGTGGATATATTATGCGGAATGGCCTCATGGTGCAACTCAGTGGAGCAGAAAAGAGGCAACGGGAGACGAAAAATGATATGGAACAATGACATCCAGATACTGCGGGCCGCATCGGGCCGCACCGGGCCAGGATGGGTCGGACAGCGCTGCCGGTGCCGCATGCCGGTCGTACTGCGACCAGTCTCGCGCGTATTGCTGTTATTTGATGTATCTTGAACTCTTGAAAACGGGATACTATACGATTGTTAACCTCACACGTTTAACGTTTATACTCTGCTCTGCGCTCGATGTATCCATTTCGTCGGATTCAAAACATTTTCTGTTACAAGACATAGCATGACATTACATCACGCCTGTATTCCCCAAAGGGTTAGGCAGAGGTGCACCTCTAGTACACATTTCGCCAGTTATGTTTAAGTCCCATGTAATAGTTTCTGTTATGTTCGAGTTATTTTACCCCTTTTATCTAATTGGGTCGCTTTTTAAGTGCAACAACGTACACCCCGACCGCTATCCTCATACGAATGTAAGTATAACAGGTATATTACACGAACTATAAAACAATAAATATCCCGTTTAGATATTGTGTAACTAGTGTATAATTTTGTTCAGTGATTATCAACTATCGCATGAGCATCGCACTACCTATTTATCGCATGATCAAATAAAATTACTGGGTCAATACAACACTATTGGTAAGTACGAACTCGGCCGGGATCTATTTATATGTATGCAGTAGCGGCGCCGGGCCACACACAATACGAGGCGCGACGGAGTGCTCTCAATCTTTAGCAGTCTTCACAAAAGTGTAAACGGACTTGAAGATGACAGGCTTCGCCGCTAACCTGCTTAGTTTAACGATGCTAAGTGACATTAACATTGTTATATCAGCGTGTGCAGGGCAGGCGGCAGGCGGCTGTTGGACTTAATCAAACATTCGGATCTGGGCCGGTACGTGCGCGGCACGGCACGGGGCGGCAGGTGAATTTATAAATCGCGTGAGCTTCTCAGTTTGTTTGCTGCGAATTGTTTGCTCCCTGCGTCCCGCACCCCGCGTGTCCCGCATGACCCCCGGGTAGTTCCAGGTTTCAGGTTGTGGAACAATCGACAATGGAGTATCATTTAATGAATGCGATTATTAGCGGCTTACATATGGGCGCCAAAACAAAAAGTGATAGTAGTAGAATAATAAAAGAGAAAGAAGAAAACGTATCGGGCTGGACGAGAATAATGACTGGACTGGTATCAAAATACCAGCTCTGGTATGTTGGCTAGAATAGAATAATCGGTGCAGTCATCCATTATTAATGTATGTTACAGGCCCACTCAGCCACTGCCAGCTGTGCGGAGTGCGGCCGACTGTCACCACTCTCATGATTACATCTCTGGTTCTTCTATTTACTACGGATCGCTGCTGTCCGGTGATAATTCCAGATTATTTTGAATGGCTACATGACAGAGAATCGTTCATCTTCAGCTTGTCATCTAAAACAAAGTGCCCAAGTGTAAAGTTTAAAGGACATTGTTTTTGTAATCTAACTTTTAAACTGAGCTTGTTTTGTAGAAGCAGCTACTTACGTGTCCCACTTCGATGACAATTAATACAAGTCACTCTGTAAATCATCAGAGTGGAAAATAATGGAATGAATGCTAATAACAATGTGCGAGGTTCTACCCTAATAAATGGCATCGAGAGTAAATAATATGTATTCTTCGGTACGTTAAGGAAATTCTGCCGTAATTGCTTATCCATGATTACCTAGCTGACATTATTAATAGAATAGCCGAGTTTAAGAGCCAGGCGCGGGGAAAGGCAACGCACCGATGTACAAGGATTCCTTATATTTATGCGCAAATACTACCACTCCGGTATTTCCCGCGAGAAATCAACTCACTCATGAAGAAAACGATACGAGTGCTACTATACATAATTTAAGCAGAATAATTAGTAAGGAAACTGTCAATTTCAACTAAAATCTGAACAAAGTGTCGACAACTTCCTAATATCGCGCATGGTGACAACATTTACAACTTAATTAGAGTGCCATAAGGTCGCGCGCGTGCATCATGTATGAACGGAGGCTCCGCAGAGAGGAGGCGCGTTCTCTGCGGACTCGTACGAGTCCATTACGAGTATTAGCAACGCCCGTAATCCTCCGATAATCCGGCTGGAGGGTTTTGAGCCGCGACATCTGACCGACGGGCGGCACCACCGCGCCCGCTCCACACTCCACACGACTCAACACGCCGAGAAGATACACGCCGCGGGGAGATGGATCACTAAACGGATTATCGGGCAGTTACAAAAATAAGAGCGTGTAGTGGGCCGCGCGCCAACCGAACCAATCAATATGGCACCGCGCCGAGCCGTCGTCCTGCCCGCCACGCGCTCGCCACGCGCCCGCCACGCGCTATACATCGTGCCGCGCTTACTCTTAACTATGCGCACCCTTTGCCCACTAACTAAATTATTTTTGTCACGGACAACTCTCATAAAGGTCTCTGTAAACTTAGTGCCCGTTTGGATATTTCGCAAATAACTCTTCCGCCGCGGCTCAAAATACCTCTAGATTTTCGATGATACTCCATTCCAGCCGATAAGCTTTTTCATTATGCAAAATTAATTAACAAGCTATCATTTTCGAGTGAGCTGGGCACGAGTTGAACAATAAATCTCATCGGTAATCTCGTCGATCGGAGGAAGGAAGCGCCGCTCGGCTAATGACGAATATACATTAGCTCTCGAACAATTGATTCGATCTCTGAATAATGTATATCAAAAGGGTCACCCAACTGACTCGATTTGGTTTGTAATTAAAACACACTCGAGAGTGACTTGGATGACGGTGCACCTTAGTGGAAGAGGTCGTTTAGTAGTTAATATAAAAAGCGCTCGGGCAGAGGTCAGCATGTGGAGGCTGGTGAAAAGTTGGCAGCGTGACACAGCGAAGCTGAGGGTACGGCACAACTTGAATGATAGATGAGAGATCAAGCGTCCTGCTCGCCCCGGCTACTTGGTGCCGCCGTCCGGGTAGCGTAAATACAAAGTCGGATGCAACACAGACACCAATAGTCTGCGCTGCCGGTGGTGCCGCGATAGCTTCCGGCTAGCGCTACTTCCTAGTTGCTCGCAGCTATTTAGCAGGCTATTTAGTTTTAGTGCAAGTAACGTCGCAAGCAAGTTTGAAGTGTAGACAGAGCGAATACATTATAAGCTGCATTGCAGTCGTTTTTGTTAAAACAATGTCTTGCGGAGCCGATCACATTGCAGTTTTGAAATGTCTGTGGTGTTATCGTGTTTGTAATACTTTATTCATACGGTCGCGGCTGCGTTCTGTAACAGCTACTATATGTGTCGCATTCGCTTTGTATTTACGCGTCCAGATACCTGCCTAACTGACGCGCACCTCGCGACCTCACGTCCTTCGCTCATCTCATTTTTACTGAGCTCATTTACTTCAGAGTTCATCCAACATTATGGTTACGTTGCGCACTTCTTATACCGAATAAAATAATATTATATAATAAAATATACTATAATTATAACAAAATAAATTTTGATATAATTATAGTTTATTTTATTTTATTAACCGACATCTAAAAGGAGGAGCTAGGTTTTTTTTCAATGTTATTAGAGTTATGCCCGGCAAACCTCCGTCATTTATACACGGATTTTCAAAATTTGTTTTTTGTTTGAAACGGTATACTTTCGAGATGGTCCCATTGCAGGTCAGGATCTGATGATGGGATCCTGGAGAAATCAAGAGAACTCTTTGGGTATTTTTTGTAGTAACTCGTGCAGTTGCTCTCGGAAAGCACCATTTGGTGAAGAGGAACTGATGATGAAGACCACAGATGGCCACCGGAACTACTCAATAATATGTATTTCACGGGTTGTGATTCGATTACTTTAATATGGTTGCCAAGCAATTTATGCTCGTCACAATGTATATTGTGAAGTGGAGCTGATGGTGAGTACCAGGAGAACACGTCAATTTATTTTAATATTATTTTTTAGGGAGTGCCTCCGCTGCCGGCGCCGGCTCCCAAAACTAATTAACACTTTACGAGCAAGTGTGTATCAACAATGTACCAACTATTTATATATGAGTATTGTATTGACCTCGACAATTGGTCATTATTATTCTTGCCTGAGCAACCGGCAGCAAGTTCGTCATGCTCCCTTAGATGTCACTGCTTGCGGTAGCGTCGGAGGTCGGGTTGCCTCCTTCCCTCGAATATGGCGAGTGAGGGATAACTTTTTATTTTTACTTCGATGTTCCTAGTTTATCATTTATGACTTCTGACTGTTATAGCTATAAATAGGTAGCTATATGTAAGCGGGCACGCTCTTTATGCCTGGAGACTTTTATTTAGATATTAAGGGCCTACCCAACCTCAAATTGCTCAGCATGATCCTCCGTTATGCCGAAAATACTGCAGCATTCATTCTGCTTGAGTATAGTTCTCGATGTTATTTTTTATTGGTATACTAGCTTTTGCCCGCGGCTTCGCCCGCGTGGATGTCGGAAATTATACCACGGGAATGTGCTACCGGGATAAAAGTATCCTATGTCCCCACGTGGTCCACGTGGTCCACGTGGTCTGTCTAGGCGATCTAGGCGTTACGGCGTAAAAGTAACAGACATGAGACAGCCAGTAACTTTCTATATTAGTGGTAGTCCATATCTATATTGTGGTGATAGTGTGGATAGTATGGACAGCAGTATGAAACTGTCGGAAAGATTAATGAAAAAATATTGTATAAAGATAAATGAAAAAACTATGGCATATTGTATGGACGATGGAAACTAAGGCGAAAGCTTTGGGGGAGCCTGCGAAATTCAAATTTTCTTATGTTTTTTGCTTTTTACAGGTCAGTATCAAGTTTTATGTTGATTTAAATAATGAGTCGCAGTTGTATCACATATTTATTTATCTAATCTAACTAATATTGCAGTAGTTGTATTCCTCCTTCCTAACTAATATTGCAGTAGATGTATTCCTGTATCTAATGGTTATTATTCTGTAAAGCTACTATTTGCTACGATCGCGAATCATGTTTTAATCATATTGACATTCGAAATTTACCCATTAAACGATTTAAAAGCTGTATTTAAAACCAAAGTTTGTAAAAAGGGTACTATACAATTTCAGATTATTTTGAAGACAAAAATTAGGGATTGAGCTGCTCGCTCTGCTAACATTTTATCATTTTGGCATTGTGATATTTTGAATAAGTACTATGGAAAATCATCAAAATATACCTACCAGTTTTATATACAAATTCACATTATTGAATATTATATGTAGGATATTGACAAAATGACATGATTACTTTGTAAAGTATTGTATTATTGTGAATGTGAGGACTATGTGGATGTTTATTTTGTTTTTATTCTTATATTTTTTCGTTCTCAGTTAGTTTTAACAATGGTCTGGCAATTTGAGAACTTTATGCGGCCTACACAAATGTCCTTTCTTTGGTATTGTTCGTCGAGTCGTTGAGCTCCTTAAGTTCTGAGCTGAGCTCCACTATTACTGACAAATGCTTGCACTGACAGGACAGGTTCACTCAAATCTGTGTGGTTCATTCCTCAAAAGACCATTTCAGACTCTAATCTACATGGTCCTCATAGGACCTGACCAATATGCCAATATCTGACCTAGGTATGTCCGGACTTTAAAAGAGACTGTGAGTTTTTTTCGGCCTTTCTTCTCAGAGGAGTCAGATAGGAAACGCCGACCTCATCTAGCTTAATTTTACAATTTTTTGATATTATTACGACGCGTAAAAGTGATTCCAATAACCTATTTACAGAATGAACAATTTCATTTCATTTCATTTCAACATACAACCTGCCTGACACTGACTTGCAAATTGCAAAAAACTTAAGATTTGAATTTCGCGGGCTACCTGCGCATCCCCCTTAAGAAAATCGCAACTTGCACAACGCCATCTATCGAGTAAGTACTCACTGGTAAACTCAAACTCTTCGTTCCAAGCCAAGAGCCACGTAGTAATAACTTTTGATTGAGTGGACAGATTCTCAAGATACGGACTATGACTATATTCTCAATCCCTTAACGCTCTTGAAGAGAGTCCCGCAAAAATGTCAATAATAAGTAGGTACTTACATGTGAATTTTAAAATCAAGAGGGTAAAGAAGGGTTTTTACCCTCATGAGGGATGATTTTATAAAAACATAACTCTTTGTTAGTTACAAAAAGCATAAATTTTCACAGCCCTAAGTTAAAAAAAATACCGGCCAAGTGCGTGTCGAACCATGCACAATGAAGGTTTCCGTAGTTGGGATGAATTAATTTATCAAACAAACTTTCGCATATGTCGCTTACGTCTATGGACGTTTACTGTCCCTCAAAGTGTTAAAATTGTAGTTAAAAAACTTGTTCTCGCATAAAGAATTGGGTTTTTGCAACTGCACTTGTAAGTTGGTCGATTAAAAGTTTTTGAGCTAAGTCGCAGACAGGCAGACAGACAGACGGACATGGCGAAACTATAAAGCTTCCTTGTTGACTACGGAACTCTAAAAATGATAGGTTTCCCATAAAAACTTTCATCCCCTATATCCCCCCCCCCTTAAATTTGTTTTTGAGAAAATAATTGCCTATGTTCTTCCCCGGGATGCCATCTATCTCTTTACCAAATTTTATCGAGATCCGTTCAGTGGATCAGGCGTGAAAAGGTAACATACAGAATTACAGACGGACAGACAGACAGAGTTACTATCGAATTTATACTTTTAAGCATCGATTAGTATGGATTATGTGTTCAATTCAAAATGAGCCAAATACTCGATAATTATGAATTCGGCGAAAGTCATTCTTCTACAGAGACTCACTTTTTGCTCGATGTAACAATCTACAATTTTAAGAAATTAAAATTTATCACCATTTTTTCATGATTAATTTGTATCATGATTTAAAAGATAGATAGCGCCACCTATGGCACTACTTCCAAACAATGGATTTGGAAAACTTGAATTAACCAAACTTTAGATTGGGTAAATTCACAATGTATCGCGTTATGTTTCCGCGCGAAGTATGTGAACATATGATGATTATGATCGTGTGTTACACACGTTCTCATAAACCTACCTGATTTTACGCTAGTGTCTAATTTTACGTCAATAGATGTCGTTACGTGTATCTACATTACGTACCTAATGAAAATTTCTTCTTGAATACTTTAAACTCTTATATCTTTTGATATTTTGAAGCGATTGCGATGAAACAAAGACTAAATGAAACATCGAGTTACACACAATATTTGAGTTTATAAGTTAACCATATTGATTTCGTACTTTTTACGTGATACTGGAACAATCAAACAAACGAACAGACAAACAGACAAAAATTCCAAAAATGGTAGAAATGGCAACTGTTGGTTATTCTTGGACACTCCACCTACGTTTTTTTTTTTTTTTTTCGTTGTACAGAAACGCCTCGTCTACAGATTTATTATATGTATAGATTTGGCGTGTGCTAGCTGACATTTATGGCTTATAATTTGATTTATGTTTTGTGTTGCGTAATGTAAATGATTTTCCATACTATTTTATAGAATACTAGCTTCCGCCCGCGGCTTCGCCCGCGTAGTATGTCGATAAAAAGTACCCTATGTCCTTCCCCAGGATCCCATCTATCCCCTTGCCTTTTTTCGAAATCCCTTCAGTGGTTTAGGCGTGAAAAAGTAACAATACAAGGCGACATATATGGCAAGGAGATAGATGGCATCCAGGGAAGGACATAGGCAACTTTTTGTCTCAAAAATTACCCTAAGGAGGGTGATATAGAGGATGAAATATGGGAAACCTATCATTTCATAAGTTAATTCTATGAAAATTTGGATTTATGCCTTGGTATCAAATAAAGAGTTACGTGTTACACCGTTTTTCTAAAAGCATCCCTCAAAAGTGTAAAAAAAGGGGATGATTTTAGAATTACCATTTAATATTGACATTTTTGTGTGACTCTTTTCAAGAGATTTAAGGAGTTGGGAATATAGTCATAGTCCGTATCTTGAGGTTACATTAAGTCTTTATTTCATTAAAATCGCTCCACTGCCCTCGGTCTACTTGGCTTGGAACGGAGAGTTTGAGTTTACCAGTGTACTTGAAAGATGGCGTTGTGCAAATGAATCGATTTTCTGTACCGCGGTGTCTAGATAGACCATGACATGGGTTATGGGACAAAGAATACTTTTTATCCAGGAAGTACGTTCCTGTGGTATAAGTTAGTCGGATATAATTCTATTCGCTGATGACACTTCTCTTATTTATAAAATTTCTTACAAAAAAAAAAACAACCGACTTCCAAGGTCGTCGAAAAATATTGTGAGTTTGTATCCATTTGCGAAATATTAAGTTTAAAAGTGCAAATTTTTATTAGAGTCAAGTGTCCCCCACCCCTGCCAGCTAAATGGTTGGTTTTGGTTATAAATGTAAAAAAATTCACGGCAGTAGTATATACATATAACGAAATTAAAAGGAAAACTATCTCAGCTAAGTAAGCTCTACAAGTAACCGAGTAATAATCGACCAACATTCCGTATGGGAGAACAAGTTTTACAACTACAATGTTAAGTTTTTTCTTGGCATAAATTTATCCTAACTACGGGACCCTTCATTGTGCGTGGTTTGACACGCACTTGGCCGGTTTTAGTGTTTTTTTGGAAGACGGTTGTTTTTTTTTTTGGACGACTGTTGTTTTTTTTTGTAAAAAGTTTTTATTTTTTCACTTTATAGTTGTGGTACCTACCCCACACAAATTCGAATACCAATACCTGCTTTGTAAATAACAGTGACGGAGTCAAACAATATATCGTCTACATACACTAAGTGGGAAAAATACGTAATTATTGAAGCTAACTCAAAAACTACGCAAACATTTATATGGGACCAACTCTGAAGCATGACCTACCAAACAGAAAAAGAATCATCAAAATCGAAAATCGATTCATAATTGGCGGAGTAATCGCGTAATAAACACACAAAAAAAAAAAAAAAAACCTACAGCCGAATTGAGATCCTCCTCCTTTTTGAAGAAGTCGGTTAAAAATATATAGAAAATATACGGATGCCTTACAAGTGAACAATAAATAGTCTGGCTGTTTTTTCGAAATGGTTCGCAGCTAATAATCCAAGTTCGCCCAAATTAACTGGATCTAGATGCTATTACGGAAACTATATTACTAGGAATTACTCTAGATCAGAAATTGCAATGGGGCGCCCACATTAGAGCTCTTTCAGGTAGATTAAGTTCAGCTGCTTAAACAGTACGAAAAATAAGACAGTTGACTAACATAGCCACAGCTAGGTTACTTTGCTTATTTCCACATTATAATGTCTTATGGCTTTCTGCTGTGGGGATCGGCAGCTGACGTAGATTCAATTTTCTTTTTACAAAAGAGGGCAATTCGCGTGGTCTATAAAATGGGTCCTTGTGAGTCCTTTAATCCTAGAAAGTATTTTGTTTGTTCGTAAACACTTCGAAGTTTTCAAAATAAGAACCGATTTAAGAAAGAAAGAAAGAGTATTTATTGAGGCTCACACAGGAAATCACAAATCAAACTAAAACACACACATAAAACAACAACAATAAAAATCAAAAACAAATTTAAATTAAGATAAAAGCAGAAAGTTCTGTATGAGGCCAAAAGCCTCCATGCCAAGCCAGCATGTTGATTTCCAAAATACACGTATTAAACATGAAATTGTGATACCCAATAGCATATAATTTCTTATAAAAGGTATCCGCTTTTATCACATGTTGCCCAAGTCAGTTACAGAATTAGCGGTGGAAAGTACAAAGCCCATCAAACGTGTCCTTATCAAAAAAGCATATTTTAAGATTAAAAACTACGTTGAAGATAAGGAAGTTTGGCAATAATTCCTACTGCACATGTGGCTTCCCTCTTACCTCAATAACGGCATAACTATGTAATTGCAGAAACGCCTGTCTTTTCCTATTTTTTGGACCAATCGAAGGCATTCGATCTTGTCAGTTATGGCGTGTTGTGGGATAAGTTGCTATCGTAAACTTCTTTACCTACTGAAGTTGTGTCCATATTTAAGTTTTGGTAAGTATACCAATCAATGCAATTGAGTGAGATGGAACGGTTCTCTGTCGAGTGTGTACCGTTTGGAATGCGGAGTGAGGCAGGGTTAAGCTCACCTCGCTTATTCAACTTGTACATAAACCGTCTGATTACTGAACTCAGCAGGACCATGGTCGGATGTCATATTGACGGAGTATGTACCAATAACCTTAGTTACGCAGACGAGATGGTGTTGCTGAGTTCATCAATTAGTGCCATGAGGGGGCTAGTGTCTATTTATGAATCTCATGTATAATGTTGGAAAGAGTGAACTATTGCTCTTCAAAGCAAGTGGTTTTTCTTACCCAGCATTTCCGAATGTGACACTTTATGGCACTCCACTGTGCAGGGTGTCTAAATTTAAATATTTATGTGTTAATGTGGACATAGAAAGGAAACGCAGGTCGCTGGCTGTCCGTTGTAATATGCTGGCCCGTAGGTTTGCACGGTATACGAATGCGGTTAAGATCATGTTTTTTAAACATATTGCCAATCTTTTTACACCTGCAGCCTGTGGGTCAGTTGTTCGCAGCGGGCATACAGCGACCTGCGTGTCCAATACAACAATGCACTCAGGGTACTGTTGGGGCTGCCATGGCGTTGCAGTGCGTCAGGGATGTTTGTTGAGGCGCGGGTTGATAGATTTTCCACTGTCATAAGGAAAAGATGTGCCTGCCTACTCACTAGCGTTCGTGGTAGTTCCAACTCTATACTGGGTGTATTTACAGATCGGGAGGGAGTCCCCCATGCTGCGAAGATGGATGCGGCTTCATGTCGCAGTTTAGTTTTTGATGTTTTTTGAATACTAACATTAGATATTAAGTATATATTGTTACTAACAAGAATATGGACCTGGTCTGAAATAATTTTTTAATAATAATAATTGAAGTCAAAGTCAAATAATTTATTTCAAATAAGCACATAAAAGGCACTTTTGAACTTCAAAAACAGAGAAATAGAACTGATTCTAGTTGCCCCTTCCAAAAGGTAGTTTTCGTATGGAGAAGAATGGGCAAGAAACTCCACCATTACTCTTTTAAAAATGTTTTACAATATTTTGTATACATGAATTATATGTGAAGACGATGCACCTACAATAAGATTACTGTACTACAAAATGTAAAAAGAATTATAAATGGAGCAATGACAAGTAAATTAATTATGTAATAGATACATGGTGCTCACAAATTTACAAACATTGTAAAAGTAAACGATATTACAATATTCCTGACACTGTTACAAATAATACTAATAAGTGAGTGCGTGAGTCTAAGTAATCACAGAGTGTAATATACCGCTAAATTAGCAACCAGTTTGATTTTGTCAGACTCTAAATTGTCCTATGGAGCAAGATGTTTCCAAGCATTCTTATCTAGGATATAATCCTCTAGTTTGTAATAAATGTTTGTTTACAAAGCGAAGTTTTTATATGAGTTTTAAATTTTCTTTCATTTAATTGCAATATATCACAAGATATTTTGTTATAGCATTTAACGCAGTACCCCATAAAGATTTATGAACTTTAGCTCATTTGTAAACTGGTTGATCTAGTTTATCTTTATTTGTAGTACCTTTAAAAATTATGTCTATCACTTATTTTATTAAAAAGATTTAATTTTTTTCTTACATAAATAATATTCTCATAAATGAATTGGCAAGGTACCTACCGTCATAATATTAATCCTTTTAAATAGTTCCCTGAGAGATTCGCGGCGACACAACATCCATACTAAAATTATAAATTTGAAAGTAACTCTGTCTGTCTGTCTGTATGTTACCTTTTCACGCCTAAACCACTGAACGAATTTCAATAAAATTTGGCAAGGAGATAGATGGCATCCCGGGGAAGGACATAGACTACTTTTTATCGATATACCACGCGGGCGAAGCCGCGGGTGGAAGCTAGTAGATTATAAATGGCTCTGACAGCTCTCTTTTGCAAAATAAATATGGATTCAATGTCAGCAGCCCGACCCCACAGTAAAATGACATACGACATTTAATGCTGTGGAAGTAACTGAAATAGACCAAACTCGCGGTTTCTACATCTGTTAACTATCTTATCTTATTAACAGCACATAAGCGGCCGAGCTTAGCCGCCCCGCAAGATATTTTATATGTAACTAGCTGCGCCCCGCGGTTTCACCCGTGTAAAACTCGATCCCGTGAGAATATCGGGATAAAAATTGATATCCTATGTGTTAATCCAGGTTATAAACTATGTGTTTGCCAAATTTCATCCAAATCCATTCAGTAGTTTTTACGTGAAAGAGTAACAAACATCCATCCATCCATACTTACAAACTTTCGCGTTTATAATATTAGTTAGATTCCCAGGAAAACTGTTCGATTAATAAACTCCAGTTTTTCTCCATTCAATATGATGTCACATTCGCTACTTCTAACATTAGGTCATTTATTTAATTTGACATAATATTTTCATTACTTGACATTATATACCCTTTCGTATGCCGTAATTACAAACACTATTAAAATCCATTGTGTTTCGCGTGGATCTACGTTTGAAGTGATACCTACAATTTTAATTTCAACAACAAATAGTTGAAATTAAAATTAGTGGCTTTGTGGACAGGACGTTAATTCAGTGTTGTAATGGCAATCATGTCATTTGGTGTAAATAGTGTAAAAAAAACATACAGACGAATTGATAACCTCCACCTTTTTGAAGAAGTCGGTTAAAAAGACGATTAACAAAGCCGAAAGTCACTTGTTAGTCCCGTCCTTGTGATGATTTCTTTGTTCTGGACCATACCTGGGAAGCTTCTGGTTACGGAGATATTGACGGTCAAAGTTCCAACTTTTTCAGACGTTTAAACTTAATTTTCAACACACTTGCTCGTAAAGTGGCTCTTATTGAACCGCTTTTAGGTTCATTATGCAATGTATAATGGAAGCGTGCTTTTTACTTTATATTACCGCACTAGTGCGGTAATTTGCGCCACTGATTAATATTTACTAGTCGGAGTAATGACATGGCAGTATGGATTAGTAAGTACTATCATGGCAGCATGGAATTTGTATCCAATAGAAATTGTTTTTGGTTAAGCTTTTTACCAAAGACAAGTGCTCAAAAGCAAGTTTTTATTTAAAAAATAGAACCATAATCAAACCAGTGGCGTTTAATTATGGTTAAAAAAAATCCCATGCATACCCATGGGATTTTTTTTACCATAACTAAATGTCAGAGGGATACTATACATTGAATTAGTATGAACTATCCTACTAATAAATGAGTATTCTCTATTTACACCCGAGCAGAGACTTGCGCTTTTTTCCGGGAAGACCGCGGGTGGCACGCGCGCAGGCCACTTGACCCGCCCCGACCAACGGCGCTGGCCTGCCCGTGTGCCACCGCGTTCGCGCGGAATAAAACTCTATCTGTACTATTAAATAAGGGTTTATATCGTCTGTGGCAATTTCAGTCTATATTGTTAACTACCCTAACCCCATTTACGTATTATTTATTATTAACAATATCATATGTGTTCAGGGGTATTACCAGTGCCTTTATTTACACCCGCGCGCGCATCGCTAGTGGAAAAATAACACCAGCCGCCATTTTCTATAAATATTTGTTAACTTTTTTGTTGTGTGGTAAAATCATTATTAAAAATGTCGATTTCACGTAGGGGAGAAGAGCGTAAATAATAATAAATAGATTTGACTCCGCCATGGTACGTTTAGTTATAGTTTTTTTTTTCTTTTTTTTTTCTTATTCAATCATATTTTTTTGTATAGGCTGTCTAACGGTTTCGCCAGTGCCTTTATTTACACCTATGGAAAAATAAACCCAGCGCGCCATTTTCTATAAATATTTATTATCGTTTTCGTTGTGTGGTTCATTATTATCAAAAATACAAAAAAGTATTGTCACCAACCGACATAGAAGTTTTTAAAAGAAACTCGGGATAGTCAGTACCTGGCAACAAAGGTCAGTTAAACTTTATAAATGATAAATCTATCATCTCTATAGTTACGTTATTGTAGCATAAGTTCTTACAACAAGTCTGTTTTTTCCTCGCAAGTGTGTTGAAAAACGTCGTATGAAACGCGTGTGCATTGATTATTACACTCTCGGCTACCTTATCGCGCTCGCCTACGGCTCGCGCTAATAATACCGCCTCGACTGTAATATCCAAAAGAGCACACTCGTATCACAATGTACTATTTAACTACCCCCGTCATGTTAAGTTATGTTAATTTTATTATTATTATCTTTAGGTCCAATTATGATTGCCACTACCACAAGCTATCCACTAGCTAGCTATCCACTATCACCAGTATCAGCAACCCCTACATGACCTAGATCGCAATAGCGTGTTATCGAAACTGCAATCATCGCAGTAAAGACGCGTGACAACGTACGTCACGATGGTAAACATTCGCCGTAACGTACATCGCAATCACGTACTTTCGCAGCAACGTACATCGCAATCACGTACTTTCGCAGAAACGTACATCGCTGTAATGAACTTCACAATAATGATTCACACCCTAATAAGACGACTAGGTTCAGCTAACCGGAATAGCCCCATATAAGTTTACCTACTGGGTACAAAATGTAAATTGATGCTATAAAAAGTATAACAAACGGTGAAACCCACAGCACCTAGATGAGTTATAGAGATGAGAGAAGAGTTATAGTGCTACGTTTGTACACCCACGGTAGTTATTTGACCAGTACATACATATTTCGGTCCGAAGTCAGGTGTCATTCTCGTTATAACACAAGTACAAGGCCGCACAAACGTCACGGCTCAGTGTCTCTCGACGACTAATTAATTCCGTCACCTGTCGGACTATTAATGGCTCCGAGCCCTAGATATCCAGATTAATTCACATCCCGCTGCAATCCACTTCGAACAACCTAATGAAAACTGAAACCACTACCTATTTGAACATTAATTCCTATTGACAAAGGTAGAAGCCGGCAAAGATTTACGAAAATCTTTGTTTACTATCTGTAGTACGTGAAGTTGTGATAAAATTTTAAGAGATGCCGCGGTGCGTGGCTCTGATATTAGATCAAATACTCGCCATCATCGACCGACATAAACATTACAAACGTAATTACGTTATTAATTTCCTGAGCGAGGGGCGCGGGGAGCGGGCGGGGAGAGAGGTAGGGGGGAAGCCGCTCAGTGTCATCACACAACAAAATAGCGTTTATTTTGTTCATTTTCTATCGCGTCACGTACGTTTTATCGCGAGTTCATCTAAATAGAGTCCTTATCTGAATGTGTTATTCATAAAGTTTCTTCAAGAATTTCTTTTACAAGTAAAACAAAATAGGGACGTGTAACTAAACTTATCCAGAGTAGGTTATATGAACGATTACATAGTACAAGGAAGGGGTAACAAAGTATTCAACGTAATGAACAGCGTTAAGCGGCGACGTATACCTGGCTTCCGGCTACCAATGATACATAAAGCTGTCATTGTCGTCGTTAGATATCTGTTCTGTTGTAATAAAGATAAGGTGATAACTGTGTGCGCTGCGGTGACGCGCTCGCCCGGCGACTACAACCGTTGGCGACGCCAATTTGGTGTGCATCGTGTTTTAGTGGCTCCAATACTACAGTAGTAAGTACTAAACTTTATGTCTCTACGAGTTACGTCCACTACAAGTAACGGTCTGAAGATTGCACGACCCAGCTTACAGTGTAGCGCGCAGTAAACGTTGGCAAGCGGATGCCTCTCTCGAGGATTAGGTATAGGTCGGGCGATCTATATATGTTCGACGATATTGTTTCAATAACTGGAAAAGTAAGCGAACACGTAATAAAATAACCATATTTTATGCAACCCATCGTATTCTTTCAGTTATCGCGTAATGGTTTCCAATAAAGTAGATCAAAGATAGGTACCTACGTACTGATTCCACAAGTGGATGTATCGTACGTAACGTAGGAAATGTAAGCCGGCGACACTGCATGCTACAAGTGGATGTATCGTACGTAACGTAGGAAATGTAAGCCGGCGACACTGCATTCCAGCATACGATTCACCGAAGTCACTTCGAGGTATTTAAACAACATGAATCACTCCAGATCTACATTTTCATTCCGGTGTCTTCTAATGATTATGTTCTAAATAAAGAAATCTTGCACACGTCTGTGAAGTGTCTCCTACCAATTCTATTTGCAGTACATTTTGCAATGGAGTACTCTTAAATTGAAATCAAATTGTAGAAGACAACGATAAATAAATAAGCGATTTGTATTTCGCAGTGTCGTGTGTGTTCATATGGTAGCTATACTCGGGTACACGTGGCGGTTCCTACCCACAACGCAATCTATTCCGAGCTGGAGTGGGCGGGTTCACCACAATACCGTTTCGAGGGATGATTATTTGGAACTCCCGACCTATTGACCCCCAGTCACAACCACTGTTCCACAAACTGTCGCTTCCCAACAATTCCTATTTAAAACTTTACAATATCACAAAATTACAACGTTTAAAGCTAATGAAATTGTCAGTTTCTCGCGGCTTCACAACTTAGATTAATGTTCTCACAACTTTTGTAACTACCATCAAGTGACAACGTGAACCTTAACAGCCAAGTTCTGTGCGAAGATAGCAAACAAACATTACAAGAAAGTATTAACACAGTAATATAACATCTAATCTTTTCTTTTACAAATCACCTTTGACATTCGTATGCGGAGCGAAGGTGCTCTGGCGCCGCGCGGCGCGTGAGGTGTGTCGCACAGCGCGTGGTGGGCTGCCAACCTCGGCCCTTCTATTGACTCATAACAGCTTAAGCTCAAAACACACACAAGGCGGGTGCGGGGTGAGAGCGAGTCGGGTCGTTTTCATGGCGTGAGCCGCGCTGTTCATCGTGTTCACACAGAGCGCGAGCGCGGAGCGGCAGCGAGTCGGGCGCGGGGCGACAGCGGGTCAGGCGCGGTCGTACTTTGACAGGCGGCAGCGGTTACAGTGTGAAAATGTCGAGTGATTCGGACACGGACGAAGAATTATTATTTTTATTTATTTTAAGAAGAAGAGCGCAAAATAGGAAAAGGTTGTGTGTCATGACATTAATAAACAAGGACATCAATATGGAGAATATCATCAACTTTGCAGAGAATTAGAAACGGTCGAGGAACGGTTTTATGAATATTTCCACATGTCTAGGGCAAATTTTGAATATTAAGATATTAAACTGAGTGCAAAAATATACAAAACCGATACAAATTGGCTTGCAAATAGAACTGTTTGAAGTAAAGAAGACATGAACGAATGAACATATTGGCGCACGAAATGAATTTTTTTACTCAGTTTGAATTTCCTAAGTTTTCATGGTGATATTTTTACAGAATAGCACAACCGCTCCCGTCCCGCGCTGTCAGTGGTGGCGGTCGCGGCTCTCACTCCGCGCCCGACCCGAGCACGCGTTCTGTGTGTTGACGTCTATAAAATTCCTTGAATTACAATTTATTATGCCCGCCGTACTCCCGCGCCCGACACGCTCCCGAACCGCGCTGTTTGTGTTGGCGGGCGGCGAGCGCGGCTCCGCTCCCGGCTCGCTCCGCGCCCGCCCCGCGCACGCGTTCTGTGTGTTGTCGTCCATATAATTCCTTGAATTACAATTTATTATACCCACCGTACTCCCGCGCCCGAATCGCTCCCGCCCCGCACCCGCCTTGTGTGTGTTTTGAGCTTTAAGCTTCACTTCAGCGGGGAAATAAACTAAAATTAAAACTTCTGTATGGACTTACCGACAGCCACCTCGAGTGAAATTGAGTTTATGATCTATTACTATCTATCATTAAATAATTGTCGATGAGCTCCTTAAGTTCTGAGTTGAGCTACACGATGACTGACAAATGCGTTCACTGACTGGACAGGTCCACTCAAATCTGTATGGTTCTTTCGTCAAAAGACCATTTTGTTTCAGACACAAATCTACATGGTCCTCTGATCTGTCCAAGATAATTTTCGAATTTTTATATTCACATTGATATAATGTTTTTTTTACATACAATGACATGAATGTTTACTTTGTAAAGTATTATATTATTTTAATTATTGTGAATGGGAAGACTATGTGGATCATTATTTTCTTTTGTTTTTTATTTTTCCTTAGTTCATTTTAATTAATCATAGTCTGCCAGTTTGAGTAATATAATGCGGACTACTAAAACTTCCTTTCTTTGGTATTGTTCGTCAAATCGTTGAGCTCCTTAAATTCTGAGTTGAGCTGCACGATTAAATGCCTGCACTGATTGGATAGGTCCACTCAATCTGTGTGGTTATTTCCTCAAAAGATCATTTCAGACACCAATCTACATGGCCTTCACATGATCTGACCAAGATTATGTCTGAACTTTAAAAGAGCCTCTGAGACCTCTGAGTTTGTTTCGGCCTTTCTTCTCAGAGTAGTCAGATAGGAAACATTGACATTACTTATGTTAGGGATACACCAAACAGCCGACCTCATCTAGTTTTAAAATTGCGATTAACGTTTAAACGTGTTTGTACAAATCTACTTACAGAAATAAATCATTTATCATTATAGCGGCATGCTACAACAAGACTAAATAAGGAGCAGACTGTAAGCTTCATACTAACGTCTCGCGCGGGAACACTACTACACGCACAGCGATGTGTGCGTGGCCTGTCACGGACAAGGCGCGCGCTAGAGGCACAAGTCTAAATAAGGAGCAGACTGTAAGCTTCATACTAACTTCTCGCGCGGGAAAACGACTACACGCACAGCGATGTGTGCGTGGCCTGTCACGCTAAAAGATAAATCGGTTTGAGCCAGCTCAGTAAAAAGATAAAGCGCAGGGGTATGCCGTGTACTAGCGGCAGCGATACGTACGACGACGCGGAAGTTTAGTTTTTTATTTAAATAATGCCAAATTGCTGTACAGTGTGTATTACTAATAGTAGGAAAACCAAAGAAGTTTCTTTTTTTTTATATCCAAAGGCTCCTGTCCTTTGTACCTATACTACACATAAACCTTACACATTTTTAATGCTTATTATAGAATTACGAGTTAGGTAATAATATCCAAAATAACTATGCTCCATTTGAAATAAGATTAGACATTAAAACAAACCCTTTTACAGTCCGTTCAACCGATTTTGACTTTTATACCGTAGGCATAAGGATAGCATTAAAAGCAAAAAAAGTTACACAATACCAACTATCTACTGCGGCTGCCATTTGTCATGCCACCAACGCAATAGAATTCAAAATCGGTTGAACGGAATGTAAAAAAGGCTGTTATCTATACGTCTAATCTTATTTCAAATGGAGTATAGGATGGCGATAAGGTTTTCCCATAAGAATTATTATTTATTATTCTTATGGTTTCAGTACCGCCTGTACTGGCGTATTATTATTGTTCGTCTCCTATTTGTTTCGTATTTTTGTTTTAATGGGTATGTAGGTACCAAAGTAAGTTTAGGTATAGGCCATCTCAGCACGTGAAGAACATATAACTGAGTGTTTGTTCACGGGGTCTAAGCAAGATGCCGTTTGACCTTTTCTATTAGATTAGATAAATACTAACACACATTCCAACAATTCAGTCCGCGAAATAAATTGCAGCGGGAAATAATCGCTCGTGCGTAGGCGTACCTGGGCTTAACATAATTAACCATTTCGCCTTTCAAAGCTACATAATTTTTTTTAATGTTCCGTACAAAAATTGGAAAACGGAAAACTTATCAGTGCCTGTAACGAAATTAAAAGGAATACTATCACCGTTACGTAGGCTCCACAGGTTACCGAGTAATATTCGACCAACTTAAATTTGCAGACACTACAATGTTAAGTTTGTTTTATAAATTCATCCCAACTACGGAACCCTTCATTGTTCGACATGCACAATGCATGGCCGGTTTTTATTTTAAAAATGCCAAATTGGTAGTGTTTGTTTTAATAATAGTAGGAAAACCAAAGAAGTTTTTTTTTTATATCCAATGGATCCTGTCGGGGAATTATCTATATCTATCTATACTACACATAAACATATATATAATATATTATTTAACTTTCTTTTAAGCAAATGTTATTACTCGACTGAAGATTTTTTGAATGAATAATTTTCCTGATATTTGACATTGCCTGCTATAAATCATATTTTATCTCCTTGACCTTATTGAAACTTGACTTATATAATTAATAATTATGTTTACTAATATTGTTCAATTTATTTAAATTATTTGTAATATTCTAATTTTAATTATTAATAATTTATTTTTATATATATATAATTTAGCTTAAGTAGGTACCGCCTGTATTGGCGTATTATTGTTCGTCTCCTATTTGTTTCGTATTTTTGTTTTACTGGGTATAATAATATAATAATAATAAAATTTATTCAAAAATAAAAATTGGTTAAATACAGAGTAAGTCTTAGAAATAATGTACGTATTACAAAGTATGATGCCTGTAGGGCGTGCAAACCCGGTTTACCGGTTTTGCTAAAAACCGGAAACCGGGCCAAATTTACCTATTTTTTTAAACCGGGGTTGAAAGACAAAACCGGAGTTACCTCCGGTTTTCCCATTATTGAATTACATTTTGATTAAATAAACTTTTTTCGAACGCACTCAATAAATATTTAATTTAAATGGATGATAGACTTGCGAGCAAGTCCGCGTATTTATGCCTCGGCGACCTTACCCGCCCGTGTGTTATGCTAAGTACGCGGAATTTAAAACCGCCGAGTAAGTTAGTCGGAGATCCATCAGGTTTGAAATTTTGCTCATAGCCCGCCTTAGCTCGTTGTCTGCCACCGCCGCGAGCCGCGAGCCGCGTTGACAGTGAAATTTTGAGAAAGCTTCACGTGTGTCACCAATGGCGAGCCAAGTTAGGTCGCGAACTTAAAAACCGCGTACTTTAAGTACGCACGTCTGTCACCGACGGCGTGCCGAGTAAGGTCGCGAACTTAAACACCGCGTACTTTAAGTGCGCGCGTCTATCACCCACTTACCTACCTACTAAAGGTTCTACAAACTTACTTGTTGTTGATTTGATCTCAGTTACCGTGCGTTTGCACTGGCGAAAAATTACAACAAAATATGTTTAAACCTGTAGTTCCTGTCAAAAATTGTATGGTACATTGACAGTTAAAAGAGATTTCAACAATTTTGTCCTAAATTTTTCGCCAGTGCAAACGCACGGTTAGTAAATCTTTATATTATTTAAAGCTCATGTTATCGAAACTATTAATGTTGTCTACTTGGTATTGTTAGGCATAAATGGTTGATTAAAAAAGGGATATGCAATTTTTTTTTTTGATTTTGTGTGTATCTATGAATATTGTTTTCTTGTTAAAATCGTTTTGGGCCTACAAAACCGAAATTCAAAACCGGTTTTGAAAACCTTCCGGTTTTGCACGCCCTAGATGCCTGTACTAGGATAAACCTGTATCACAGGCGGCATTCGTTCTTACAATTACTATTAGGACAACTGTTTTCTTAACACTATTCTAAGAACTTATGTTAAATATTAACATAAGTTCTTAGAATAGTGAGATAGCTAGTTAATTTTGTATGATATAATTTACTTAAACACTAATAATTAAGGTAAAAAGTTTTGCAGCACTTAGTTACACTATTATGATTGCGTCTGCAATACCTATTATTAACTGGGTTAAAACTAATCACGGCTAAATTATATTTTTGAAGCGGTCGGCTAATATGCTTAGACAGCGACAAGTCGCAGGTAAGTAGGACAGTGCAGTGGCCAGGGATATACGTTGAGTCAGCAGCAAGAGTTACGGAAGTCAGGCCTTGAGTATGACGCACTAGGTGCCCTCATAATCTATGGATATGGCTGTATTCTGCTAATTTCCTGGCAGGGCATGAAGCGTCTCCCGTTATGTGATCACTGGGCTTTTTAAAGCGTGAGCAAGTTGCACATTTCGGAATGTCGGCTTTCTTCGCGTCACCGCAGTGACCACACGTAGAAACGATCTCTCGGCAAGTTTTTGCTGCATGGCCATATTGTTGGCATTTATAACACCTTGTTACCAATGTAAAGTCCCTGACAGGACAGGACGTCCAATTTATAAAAAGCCTGCATTGAGGGATTAGGGCTTTACGTATAGCGGCTGAAACTTCAACAACGTAGTTACAGGTCGTAGCATCTCTCTTCCCAAATTTGTGGCTTAATTTTATCAAGGTCAAGAAGGATTCCCAGGACATCTCTGGTAACTTGTCGGCTACGTTTTGTTCGAAGATGCATCTGAACACTTCATTTTCAGCCATGGAAGTCGGCACTCCTACAACCACGATCCTAGGTTTGCGCTTGCTGGGCTCGGCGGTGGTAAGTCTAGATAGAGAGAGGTGGACTACTTGCTTCAGTTTATCAGCGTCATCTTTCGTCTCGGTAATAATAATTAAGCCTCCATTTTGTTTTGCGGACACCTCGAACGTGGAGCTTCATTTGCTCGGGCCGTATGATTGTTTGCACGAGTTCTTTCGTTTCGACACTTGTTTTTAATTTATCATTGGGATAAATGGCAACAGAGCTTAGATTATTGGGTCGAACAAAATCATTTGCTCCCTTCTTCACCATGTCGGCAAACGAACAATTTCCCGTAGATCCAGAATCCTTAATCGTCTGCTTGAGTTCCGAAATCTGTTCCATCACGTCGCGCTTTTATTGAAGGGCATCAACCGTTTTATACGCCTGAATGGCTTTTTGCTTGAGCGACAGGTATAGGACTGCCATTTGTGAGGTCCCAGATCCTACTTTACGGCATAGGGTAGAAATTTTCATCTTCTGCTCTGAGTTGAGTTTTCCTTCCGCGGCAATAGCGCAAACTTCATTTAAGTTCTGTTCGATGGCTGACATCCATTTTTTAATCTCGGGTATTGAAACAACTTCAACCGTCTCCGACTCAAGGACTGGGTTTTGCGTCGTCGTCTTCGACGGCGAGGCGGTGGCCCCCTTGAATTAAAGGGGCTGTTATCCATTTAGTATTTTACGAGTCCACTATTTTGCGTCCATTATTCACTGATACTACTCACTTAGCAAAATTACAGTTGCATTACGTTAGTAATGCACTAAAAGGAGGTCACTATTTTTAGAGTAGGTAATTATTAAATATTGCTAACGAGCACGTCTGTACACTGCGACTCCAATATGAACTCTTCAAATGTATGTAGGTACCAAAGTATTAGTCCGGTCAATTTAGACATAAAAATAGTGGCCAAATAACAATAATTCCCGGAGAGCGAAATTATGGTGGAGAGCTGGGGTTTACCATTACAAATAAAGTTTTAAAAATCCCCATCAATCCTATGTGTGCTACAAAAGTTATTCGGGGTCAAAGGTCAAAATTTGAGGTTTTTTGGATTTTTCTCGAAAACGGTAAGTTTTATCAAAAAAACCTCAAACCAAAGTTGTAGATCTTAAAATTTTCTCCAAAATGGACTTCATGATTTTTTTCCTAAGAGTTACCATTCCTGAGATATCGCGATTCTAAGAGTCACATTAAACATGATGTGCACACATTTCCACGCCACCTATGAGGTAGTGTACTCGGCGCGTTTTTTTTACCGTGGTTACCCCTGTAGGCCTACTCCACTAACTGTCATGACAATTTTAGGATAATTTAAGGGAACGATACAGGTGGGGGTAAAGTTTAAATCGGTTCCAGAGTATTATCTATCAATTTCAACCCCAGTCTTCTGGGTTCAGTTGATTGCCTAGCCATGTTTATAGCAGATATACGAGAAACAAGTACAACCATCAAGTCTTCCTCCAACATCGGCATCTGCTATTCAACTATACTACCAAGTTCTGTTTGAACTTGGCTAGGCAATCAACTGAACCCAGAAGACTGGGGTTGGAAATTGATAGATAATACTCTGGAACCGATTTAAACTTTACTCCCACCTGCTCCAGAAAAACTCCTCAACACTATTTTTTGCATTGCAAAAAAGGTTGTAGTGCCAAATGTGGCTGTAAAAAATTCGGATTGCTGTGTTCTCCAGCGTGTACCAATTGCCAAGGTCAGTCTTGCTCAAATGTCCAGTTGAGTACAATAGAGGAAGATTCCTGTGATTTTAATGAAGAGACCAATGACTCAGCCACATTTGAACAATTTATGAACATCCAGCAAGAGGAAGAGGAAGAAGAAGAAATCGAAGAAGACATGACTGTTGAAGTAGACTATCAAGAGTATGAATCTGATTAAAATATCTAAAGAAATCAAAACAATAGTTAACCCAATAATCAATAGCAACATCAATAATCAATAATAAGGTAATATCTAGAACTTGACGGGTATTGTTCCCTATCCTAAAATTGTCAGTTAGTGGAGTAGGCCTACAGTGTACTCGGCGCGTTTCTTTTAACCGTGGTTACCCCAACGTAAAAAAAAACGCGCCGAGTACACTACCTCACAGGTGGCGTGGAAATGTGTGCACATCATGTTTAATGTGACTCTTAGAATCGGAGGTTTTTTTTTTGATAAAACTTACCGTTTTCGAGAAAAATCCAAAAAACCTAAAATTTTGACCTTTGACCCCGAATAACTTTTGTAGCACACATAGGATAGATGGGGATTTTTTAAACTTTATTTGTAATGGTAAACCCCAGCTCTCCACCAATATTTGGCTCTCCAGGAATTATTGTTATTTCAAATGTCTATATTGACCGGACTATATGTTTATAGGCCGTGTTAGCACATGAAGAATATAATATTGGGTCCCCACCTATAAAATTGGCGTTTTTTTCTCACACATAGAGAACCTCGTCACTTCTATGATTTTAAAATATTCATGAATTGCTTGGTATTATATTGAATAATGACCATCATAGACAACTACTAATAGTAAAAAAACCTTATTTCTTATAGTTTTCTAAACATAAAAAATACCTTAAAAATGACTCCTGATTTTGTTAGCAGAAATGACCACTATTTTTTTTTTTAACTTAGCCATAACATATTTTTGTCGCTTAATCTAAGTGGCATACGTTATCTTAGCTTTTAAACATTAGTGTTCATGATTGTTATATAAATTAAGAAAATGTTAGTATGAAAAATGCAACTTCATTATCATTCCCCATACAAAACACCGATTTCATAGACCTAATATACATATAACTGAGTGTTTGTTCACATGGTCTTATCAAGCTGCCGTTTGAACTTTTCTATTAGATAGGTACTTACTTAACTTAGGTTCATGAAATAGTAAAACAAGCAATGAAAGCTTATAGTTTTGCCATGTCCGGCCGTCCGTAAGTCACAGTAATTTTGATAAGTAAGTAAATAGTTAAGCACGTAGGTATCTAACCTAACCAACTTCAAAAAAGTATCTATGTATGTAGGTTTAGCTATTTCACAGTAAAATAATTACATTAGAACATTTTTTTATCGTTTTTTATTAGCATATCTTTAATCAGCCTAGGTAATTAGGTATAATGTTAACCATTTCGCCTTTCAAAGCTACACTATGTTTTTTATGTTCCGTACCAAAATTGAAAAACGGAAAACTTATCAGTGCCTGTCCTTCCTGTCGTCCGTCCGTATGTCCATCTGTACGCCCGGCCGTCCGTCCGTCCGTCCATCTGTGCTCATTGCCGAATCTCGAGTCCCACTTGCCCGGTTTTATTTTATATTTTCAATAACCGAGTGACAGCCCGTAAGAATTTTGAGCTCTGTTAGGAAGGAGTTTTTTATTTATAATATTACCAGCACTTTGCCCGCGTCCGCGTGGATTTCGTACTTTACTCTAAAAACTTCAACAACCGATTTAGTCACTAACCACACGAAAAGAAGAAGATTTAATACGGAAAGTATTGCCAAGTTTCAAGTTTATTAACCAAAGGAATAAGATTTTTCATATAAACTGTATCCTCTCTTTTCACCCCCACAAGGGAAGCATTTTCTACGGTGGACGCCATCATACGCGTACGGGCCCTCACGACGGGGTATGCTGTAGCCCGGGGTGGGGTCGTCTTGGCGGTGTCTCTAGACATCGCCAACGCCTTCAACACCCTGCCCTGGAGTTGCATAAGGGAGGCACTCCGGTACCACCGGATGCCGACCTACCTCTGTCGTGTGGTCGAGGCCTATTTGACGGACAGGGCCGTCATCTACCCCGGTCACCAGGGAGTATGGAACCGGCGAGAGATGTCGTGCGGTGTCCCACAGGGATCGGTCCTAGGGCCGCATCTGTGGGACATCGGATACGACAGGGTGCTGCGCGCCGACCACCCTAGCGGCGTCAGCGTAGTTTGCTACGCTGACGACACGCTGGTCCTGGCGCAAGGGAGGTCGCACCAGGCGGCGGCCGAACTCGCGAAACGCGGGGTTGCGACAATCGTCGAGAGAATCCGGCAAATTGGGACTCGGGACCTTGCACAAGTCCGAGGTCATGTGTTTTCATGGCCCTCGGAACGCCCAAATCACGGTAGGAGGGGTTCACATCGGCATCGAGTCAACGATGAAGTACCTAGGACTCGTCCTCGACAGCCGGTGGAACTTCGTGGAGCATTTCCGACGTTTGGCTCCCAGGCTGGACCGGGCTGGGGCCGCCTTGGGGCGGCTCCTGCCCAATCTTGGGGGGCCAAACGCCTCCTGCCGGAGGCTCTACGCGGGGGTCGTACGGTCCATGGCCCTTTACGGGGCACCGGTGTGGGCGCGTTCCATTAGGCTGCAGCCAGCCCGCCGGTTGAACGCGTCCCAAAGGGTCATGGCCATACGGCTGGCCCGGGGATACCACACGGTCTCTCGTGAGGCGGCGAGCCTTCTTGCCGGATTACCGCCATGGGATCTGGAGGCGAAGGTCTTCGCGCACATCTGGGAGTGGCGCGAGGACAGAGCTCCGGCAGAATCTCATGGCGGCATGGAGAGTGCGATTGTCGCAACCCAGTGCTGGGCACGCCACAATCGCGGCGATAAGTCCCCTCTTTGAGGAGTGGCTGGAGAGGCGCCACGGCGTCCTCACCTTCCGCCTGATGCAGGTCTTCACCGGATATGGCAACTTCGGGAGGTACCTGCGTAGGATTAGGCGGGAGGAAACGCCTGGGTCTCACCACTGTGCGGATCGTCCGGAGGACACGGTGGAGCATACGGTGGAGGTGTGCTTGGGTGCACCTGAGAGGGCATGGGAAGCCATCACCTCCTTCTGCGAAGCAGTAATGCTCGCGAAGGAGGATGCGGAGCGCGTGAGGGAGAGGCAAAGTTTGCGCTCTCATGCTCTCAACCACCGCCGCTGGAGACACCCTGGGCGTCGGGAATCCCAGGCGGATTCCCGGCCACCATAGGCGCGGGCTTGCGGACGGCGAGCAATGGGTAGCTCGCCGTCTGATAAGGACCAGGCCCGGGTCGATGGCGCAATGTGTTCCACGCGCGCCTCAAAGAGATGTCAGCACACCTGACGGGGTCCGTTAGGACCGATGCCTGCCAGGGTTGCGGAATAGTCCGAAAGGGATACCAGGACCCTGGCAACAGGCAACTGAAGGAACACGGGTGGGTTTTAGTCAGTAAGAGTCTGACACGCCCTTCCGCTCCGCCCAGAGCGGGAGAAGTCATTTGAGGATGCCCCATCCAAAAAAAAAAAAAAAGTGAAGCATTTAATAAATCGATTAAGACGTTTACATAATTTGACTCAAGATTATTTTTATCACTTTTTGAGTTAATCATACCACGTAGTAAAATGCTCCCCTATAATATTTACTACCAGTTTTCAACCCGTTAGGGGTAAATTTTCGAAAAACTCTGATACACATTATTCTTTATTTTTGATTTTTAGTATGAATACTAAGTTTCGAGCTAATCGGACCGCGCGTTAAAAATTTTCAATACAAAGTTTGAAACCCCTTTTTTATTATTTGAGTGTGGGATATCGTCAAATAACTTCTCCCGCTTTGGGCGGAGTGGGAGAGCGTGGCAGACTTTTACTGACTAAAACCCACCCGTGTTCCTTCAGTTGCCTGTTGCCAAGGTCCCGGTATCCCTTTCGGACTTTCCCGCAACCCTGGCAGAACTTTGAAACCCCTCAACCCTCGTTTATGGAGTAGTTTAGAAAAACTAAAAATTACAAACTTTATCATTTACTTAGATAAGTATTTGTGCCAAGTTTCAAGTCTATTAAATCAAGGAATAAGATTTTTCATACAAACTAAATCCTCCCTTTTTTTTTAGAAGATACTGCGCTTCTTAATAGTTTACTGCCTCATCTAGCTCAAAGTAGAACATACCGCGCTTCTTAATAAGTTACTGCTTCATCTGCTAGCTCCGAGTAGAACATACTGCGCTTCTTTATAAGTTACTGCCTCATCTGGCTCCGAGTAGAACATACTGCGCTTCTTTATAAGTTACTGCTTCTGCTTCCTCTGGCTCCGAGTAGAACATACTGCGCTTCTTTATAAGTTACTGCCTCATCTGGCTCCGAGTAGAACATACCGCGCTTCTTTATAAGTTACTGCTTCTGCTTCATCTGGCTCCGAGTAGAACATACTGCACTTCTTTATAAGTTACTGCTTCTGCTTCCTCTGGCTCCGAGTAGAACATACCGCGCTTCTTTATAAGTTACTGCTTCTGCTTCCTCTGGCTCCGAGTAGAACATACCGCGCTTCTTTATAAGTTACTGCTTCTGCTTCATCTGGCTCCGAGTAGTACATACTGCGCTTCTTTATAAGTTACTGTTTCTGCTTCCTCTGGCTCCGAGTAGAACATACCACGCTTCTTTATAAGTTACTGCTTCTGCTTCCTCTGGCTCCGAGTAGAACATACCGCGCTTCTTTATAAGTTACTGCTTCTGCTTCATCTGGCTCCGAGTAGAACATACTGCGCTTCTTTATAAGTTACTGCTTGATCTAGATACTCACTCGAGGCTGGGAGATGGAAAGGCCAGTTTCGTGTGTCTCTGACTCTGATAGACGAGACAACGTCTACATATATCTATACCACTGTGTACAGATAAGTACAAACTTCTAACTAAATTGAATTTCATCACACGAAACCTCGCGAGACTATGGCAAACTAGTTTAATAGCTGTCAGGAAGCGAATATCAAACCGTGCACCACATTGTTATATCGCGAGCGGTAACTAAACTAAGTTTGTTCTAGAATTTGAAACTTTTTCAGCTGTTGTAGCTCTTTAAGTACTTGTTAAATTAGCTTACAATAAGACCAAAATAAAAGTGTTTTTGAGCATTCCTCGTGGAGTTTGGAAAATTGTGATATTTTCAAATTCACCCATGGAGGTCGGAAATTATCCCACGGAAACATACTACCGCAAGTCTCCTATGTTTTAACGCGGGTTATGGTCTACCTGTGTCCCATATTTCATTGAAATTCGTTCAGGAGTTAAGGTACACCTTTACTCCTGAACGGATTTCGATGAAATAAAAAGGTAACAGACAGACCGACTGACAGACAGACAAGTTACATTTATAATTTTATTAAAGTAATTATGGATTATTAGTTACGTTTTTATGTCTGTGTACATCGGGTCTTTGGCTGTTTGTTGTGATATTTCTGCGTGGCTTAATGCATTCTCCCTGAAAATCCGTCGCAACAACACGGCTCCGGGCTCCGGCAACAATTCATATAGCCCGCTATAATCCTAACTAATATTATTCATGCGAAAGTGAGTTTGTTTGTTTGTTACGCTTTCACATTAAAACGGCCCAACGGATTTGGCTGAAATTCGACACAGGGCTAGACCATTACCTGGAATAGGACTTTTTATCCCGATATTCCCACGGGATCGAGACTGTAAAAGCGCGGGGCGCAGCTGGTAAACAATACACTTAGACGCAGACATGATTTATCGGGTGGCCGGCAGAGGGCGCTAGAGGCGAGCGACGCGCGCGGCCGCGGTTACTACCTGGACAAGTGGACAGGTTCGATACAGTAACGTGCAGTTAGAGCAATCAACCCACTGGTCTACAGTCTTAACAAACAATAATTTTAACGACTAACACGTACTTAACTGTTTCCTTCAGTGTTATTCGAAGTAGTGTTTAAGGGAATCCCCATGTCCTTACAAATCACTAGGAGCTGGCCAGATTATTGAGCTAGTACATACTACAGTATTTCCCTGCATAAAATCTTCGAGTTTGGATCTTTTAATTAATTTTCTGGCCATCGATGTTGTCGTCTTAAATCTTCCGATAATTTCAAATTTTTGAATTTGAATCTGACAATGAAAAAAAGGTGAGCAATTTTTTTAGGCGGACGTCACTGGCGGTTCCATTTCTTGGTGATAAACATCTCTGTATTTTAAAATAATTTCTTGGTGAACTATGTGGTGGAAATAATAGTAAATTATCAGCAGTGCAGTTTCGTGAATATTTTCTGAGTTTTATGGTACGTATCGAATTCTATCTGTGCTACCTTACTCGCTCTTTCACCAAGGTATGTCTTTAGTCTTTTCGCTGGTCTAGAACCATCTTATTTGTCATAGATTTGTTAAGAACCAGAGAAAAGGCCTATTTTGGCCTTTACCGGCAGGGCATTGGGAGCCCGCCTGATCCAGTGTTTCGTTAGCGGTCGTGGACCAGGCACTCCGGCTGTTCAGTCCGCAGAACGTCGTGCCGTCGCACGCACCGTCCGCGCCTGCCCAACAATTCACCTCAATTTATAACTTAACTTTAATTTCTTCATTGCGAAGCGTCGTGCCTCCGGAATTTTCCCTATTGAAGATCATAAGAATTCGGCTAATCGATTTAGGTTTTTTTTACACGCAAATGATCTTGTAAATAAAAATAAATTACGTCGGTGTCAGGCTAACATTCGGTTGCGGTCCTTATTCGGCGCGTTGCGTTTACGCGAATAGGGTACGGATTATAAGCGTTTGCAATTGCTAATACCGAACTCCGACGCGTTACTAAATTCACCTGAGATATTTACTCCGAAAGTTTTTCTATATTAATCCAGCCATAAATCTAACATTATAAATAATAATATAATTTGTAATTTGTACGTCCCGTTTTTATATTTTCGGCAGTGTTTTTATATTCTTTTGTATAAGCGAAATTATACGTATATAACGAAGCACCATGTTTTATTTCGCTACAATACCTACACTTTGATCAATATGCGGTGAATAAAATTTTAATGATGACGACATCCGTCTTCTTCATTACCTCATCTATTCTCGAAAGGTACTTTAAAACGATCCGCACGTTCAGCTGCGCCACTTATTTCGTGATTTTCGATATTTTATTAAATCAATCGAGCATCCGACTTTATGCAACACTAGCTGCCCGCCCCGGCTTCGCACGGGTAAGTACTTATCTACGGCGCACTTACCCTACCTACCTACCCGACCTACCTACCTACCTACCCAACCAACACCTACCCTACCTACCCTACCTACCCTACCTACCCTACCTACCCTACCTACCCTACCTACCCTACCTACCCTACCTACCCTACCTACCCTACCTACCCTACCTACCCTACCTACCCTACCTACCCTACCTACCCTACCTACCCTACCTACCCTACCTACCCTACCTACCCTACCTACCCTACCTACCCTACCTACCCTACCTACCCTACCTACCCTACCTACCCTACCTACCCTACCTACCCTACCTACCCTACCTACCCTACCTACCCTACCTACCCTACCTACCCTACCTACCCTACCTACCCTACCTACCCTACCTACCCTACCTACCCTACCTACCCTACCTACCCTACCTACCCTACCTACCCTACCTACCCTACCTACCCTACCTACCCTACCTACCCTACCTACCCTACCTACCCTACCTACCCTACCTACCCTACCTACCCTACCTACCCTACCTACCCTACCTACCCTACCTACCCTACCTACCCTACCTACCCTACCTACCCTACCTACCCTACCTACCCTACCTACCGAGATATCATCAAAAAAGCCATTGTATACTGAATGTATTAGCCGATATTTTTTGGACCTATACTTACATTTTTAAACTCGTGATATCTTTCGAATAGAATGTCCGAATTGAATAATTCAGACATTAAGTTATATATAGGTAGTGAAGCAGTCTTAAATATGAATTAATTTATTTTGATAAGGATTAATACCAAGATACAAATAAAGAGCCTTTTCTAGCGGCGTCATTTCAATTAAATTTTCAAAATAAAAGACTCTTATTGTGGCATAACTATAATAGTTAGACATATGCTGTCGCGACACTTTTTGTTGATAATAATGTGTTCAGCAAAGTCGTAGTACATTATTTTATTCTATCCTCAATAGTTTTCGCAGCGCACGCGATGTTAAGAATATTATAATATTTTTTTTACACCTTGGGTTACATTATTAGAGTTTCAGTAAGGATTCCAAATCTTTTCTAACAATAAATATAACCTATGTTACTCAGGGTGAATGTAACTTTCTAATGGTGAAAGAATTTTTGAAATCGGCGCAGTAGTTTTTTAGTTTATTCGTTACAAACATACATACAAAAATACAAATCTTTCCTCTTTATAATATTAGTGTAGATAAAGCTAAAACAAACTGAGATATATCCATGACGTGATCATTATTTGCCATTTATCAGCATTGGTCTTAAATCCAACTTAAATAACATATACAGGGTAAAACTTTTAGGGTTAATAATATACGATGACACATCACAAGCAACGGCCGCCGGACAGCATATGTGGGGAACTTTCCAACCAAAATAATAATAATTTATTGTACTGGGCGCGTCGAGAGCGAGTGACCGCAGCCCGCCGCTGCACCGCCGCCGCCACGTCAGCGCCACGCAGCCGTCCACAACGCACACAAATGCACCAACATTTCAGTACCACGTCGCACTCAAGAGATTAGTAGATACAGAAGGACCACTATTTTCACGCAAACGAAGTTGTCAATGTAGTGCACTGCTACATCACAGATTCGTAGCACCTGCTACATGGTGCTACGTCGTAGCACGTGTAGCACCGTTCACTAGCGCACGACGACGACGTAGAACTTAGTCTTCTGCATCGTTTCTACGCGGCGTGTACATTTGTGCAAAGTTAAACACTTAACGTGATCTGTGCAAACAGACGTCTGCGGGGCGTAGCGTGATTATTATTGTATGGATGTAAGTAAAGCGGAGCTGCAATTGAACAGAAATACCGCATGTACTGACTGCGTGCACTGGGTGAAGAAGGCTCCCATTTTAAACAGCACATAGCAAACGTACGGAGAAGCAATGCAAATCCGCCGCCCAATATTCAATCGATTCTTGCATTAATTATTAGCTATTTTATGTACGGATTGTATTGCCGACTACTTTGAAAACAAAATAATACCTCAAATGCATAGGCATTTGGTACACATGTACATTTGTTGTTGGAATAGTCCAACAACCCCAATGAGCGTAATTGGTATCAATTAGTTACCGCATGTCCCTCGAATCAGACGAAGTCATAAAATAACGTAGTGTCACATGATTATCGTACATGTCCTGTGGGTGTAGGTAAAATTTAGCTGAACCTATGGAGAATACGTGTAAGTAACGTTAGTATCTATATCAGCAGCGTACGTGCGGCTTAATGTTCCACGTGGCCTCAGGAGGCTCGGGAGTACAGGACCGCAGGAGGGCGCGGGGCGCACAAGGACTTCGGTAACGCAATGTAAGCGAGGCAACTCTTATCTGCCGGAACTCTGACATCGACCGCCTTAGATATGTGTCAGTACATACTTACATACCTATAGTATGGATCCGACGCGATGTCAAATAAGAGCATAGGGCAAGGCTGATAACATTTCAGCGAAAATATTCTGTGAAATACGACTGATGCGAGGAACAGTTTGGGGCCGCGATGTTAGAGGCACGTCAGACGCCCTACACACAGATCTGTTGTATTTTTATGCGGTAGCAATTTGTTTGTTCTTAGAGGTTTGTTTTCTATCATCATCATAATCATACTCCTTCCCTTATTCCTTACCACGTATCCTTATCCCTTATTCTTACCCCTTATCCTTAACCCTTGCCCTAATCCTTTTTATGTCTAAAGAAAGAAGCCGAGTTTGGACATAATTAAGAATACAAATTACAAGTACTCGGCAGTTGTTCGTACGATGAGCTACTCTCGCGCCTATAGTCGCACGCCACGCGACATCCGCGTCGTTCGCAGTAATAAAGTAACGTACAAACATCCTGTTTGTGCCCGTACTCAGTATCACTTACTAGTGACGTCACACTCGCGCTGAACATGTTTGTTTAGTTAGCTCAATCAAGTCTGCCTGATTCTTTTCATTTCCTTGTATGTTATAGCTTATGGGGTTACAGTACATAAGAAATCAAACAAAATGGCAGCAGAGTTTATATTCATGAACATGAAACGGGTCAAAAATATGTATCGGATTGTTTGTATTGTTGTGTGCGTGGGAACTTAACGCCTGACCACAACATTGCGGTTTCATTATTCTGTTCCTGAAGCTTGCTCTGTTCAGTTCCTCAAGAGTAGAGTGTATCTAAACAAAGCAATGTAATTGTTAATTAATTGTTCGAGCACCCGGGCAGAGCGGGTGGTGCGGGGCAGTGCGGGGTGGTACGGCGTGCTGTCGGCACGGTGTCGGCGCGACATCAGCGTGGCAAAAGCTGAACAGTACCGCAACTTCCAGATATGCAAAACTAATCTCCGACAACTGATACCGATATTCCGATTTCCAATCGGTAATTTGATTTAACCCTGCTCCGGCCGCAGCGCTCTCGTCACGCGCCCCGCCGCAGCCGCCGGCACCGCCCTCCATCCGCTGCAGCCCTAACATATATAACTTTAAGTATTGTACTGTTGGTTTTCGCAAACTCTGGCATGCTAATAGTTATTGTGAAATATTCTTAAGTGTGTATAACTCATGAAACGGACCAGGACACCTTGCTCGTACTCATTTGAATAAAACTCGCATAAATCTGACAGTGGGTGGTTATCTCACCTCTATGTATACGTAATTAGCATCAGTCTCAGAGAATCGGTTCAGTAACATCATTCACCGCCCCCCGGCGCGGCCGTGTATTCCCATAATGATATTTCATATTTACATAGATATTATGCAGTAAATAGGCTTTTTACATTCATGAGCGGTTGGTCGAGAGTGAGATGGTTATATTGTTTACTAAGTGATACAATATGCTGTGGGAGAAGCAAACAGAGCATCAACTCAACCAATAGGCCAATGAAAGAAAGGAAGTTACATTTATTTAGCACAGACTAAAAGGCACTCAACACAACATAATAATAATTATCCTTTAAGCACACTGCTGGAGGACTCAGGTCTAGGCTATCGGCTGAGGAGAGGTGGTCAGGTTATATCTCACCTCCTCTACATGGATGACCTAAAAGTCTCAGTAAAGTTGTAAATTGTTGGGGGCAGAGACTGAAAGTAACTGAAACTTTCAGTAGAGCCATCAGAATAGAATTTGGTGTAGACAAATGTGCGGTCATGCATGTAAAGCGCGGGGAGATTGTGGAATCCGCAGAATCTAACTCTCGGATTCCATATACCTTAGAGCCCTCTCCGCATCCAAAACCTATAAGTATTTGGGTATGTGGGAAGCGTTAGGCATCAATTTTACTGACGTGAAGCAATCTTTGCGGGGCGCTTCTTCGGCCGCCTGAAGAAAGTATTTAATAGTCTTCTTTCCGGCGGAAACAAGGTCTTCAACGGTTAGGTCATGCCGGTTTTGATGTACTCTTTCGGCATACTCAAATGGACTCAGACCGAACTTGACGCCCAAGATAGGAGGGTCCGTACGCTGCTGACTGCATACCGAATGCATCACCCACGGTCATCGGTAATGAGGCTGTATACCCCGCGAAAGTGTGGAGGTCGAGGCTTTTTAAACGCTAAGACCCTCCACAATCGCGAGATATGCAGTCTCAGGGAATATTTCCTAAATGCATCGAGATGTGGTCGCGGTGGACAAGGGCCTCACCCGGCTCTCCTTGGCGAAAGAGAACTGGCGCAAGCCTGTAGTGCTTGAAACTATCGATCGCAGGGAGGTATGGCAGGGTAAGGAGCTTCACGGACGCTTTTTCCGGGCCCTACATGGACCCGATGTAGATCTACAAGCGTCCGTAGCCTGGCTGCGTTTCGGTGAACTCTCTGGGAAAACCGAAGGTTTTGTCTGTGCAATTATGGACGAGTTATCATGACGAACAATTACCGGAGATTTATTGTGAAAGACGGCACGGTTGACATCTGTCGGGTATGCCACCGACCGGGAGAATCAATCCGACACATCATCTCCGGGTGTTCTCTTCTAGCTAACGGAGAGTACTTGCATAGACACAACCTTGTAGCCAGAATTATCCATCAGCAACTTGATCTAAAGTATAGCCTTGTGGAATCGAAAGTGCCGTACTACAGGTATGTGCCCGACCCAGTTCTCGAAAATGGAAATATCACATTGTACTGGGATCGATCCATCATCACTGACAAGACTATTGTTGCCAATAAGCCTGATATAGTGGTGGTGGATCGAAGCTCGAAGATCGAGCGGCGCGCAATGATCATTGACATAACCGTCCCACATGACGAGAACCTCGTGAAGTCCGAGAAAGATAAACAAATAAAGTATCTTGACTTGGCTCACGAGGTTGTCGACATGTGGGATGTGGACTCTGCGATAATTGTGCCGATAGTCGTATCAGCCAATGGCTTAATTGCCAAGAGCCTCGACCAACATCTATGGAGGCTCTATTTTTAACCGACTTCTTCAAAAACGAGGAGGTTATCAATTCGTCTGTGTTTATATTTTTATTGTATGTTTGTTACTCGATTACTCCGCCAATTGTGAATCGATTTTGATGATTCTTTTTTTGTTTGGTAGGTCATGATTCCGAGGTGGTCCCATATACTTTTTTTTAACTTTGCTTGCGTAGTTTTTTGAGTTAGCTTCAATATTACGTATTTTTCCCACTTAGTTTATGTAGACGATTTCCTTATTTACTCTTGCACTGTTATTTACATAGCAGGTAGTGCTATTCGGATTTGTTTGGGGTAGGTACCACAACTCAAAAGTGAAAAATAAAAACTTTTTACAAAAAAAATCAAACCGACTTCCAACAAAAAACACTTTTGAAATTACTTCAAGAGTGGTAGGTACGTCCAACAGAATATTACTTCAAGAGTGGTAGGTACGTCCAACAGAATATTACTTCAAGAGTGGTAGGTACATCCAACAGAATATTACTTCAAGAGTGGTAGGTACGTCCAACAGAATATTACTTCAAGAGTGGTAGGTACATCCAACAGAATATTACTTCAAGAGTGGTAGGTACGTCCAACAGAATATTACTTCAAGAGTGGTAGGTACATCCAACAGAATATTACTTCAAGAGTGGTAGGTACGTCCAACAGAATATTACTTCAAGAGTGGTAGGTGCGTCCAACAGAATATTACTTCAAGAGTTGTAGGTACGTCCAACAGAACATTACTTTAAGAGTGGTAGGTACGTCCAACAGAATATTACTTTAAGAGTGGTAGGTACGTCCAACAGAATATTACTTTAAGAGTGGTAGGTACGTCCAACAGAATATTACTTCAAGAGTTGTAGGTACGTCCAACAGAACATTACTTTAAGAGTGGTAGGTACGTCCAACAGAATTTTACTTCAAGAGTGGTAGGTACGTGCAACAGAATATTACTTCAAGAGTGGTAGGTACGTCCAACAGAATATTACTTCAAGAGTGGTAGGTACGTCCAACAGAATATTACTTCAAGAGTGGTAGGTACGTCCAACAGAATATTACTTCAAGAGTGGTAGGTACGTCCAACAGAATATTACTTTAAGAGTGGTAGGTACGTCCAACAGAACATTACTTTAAGAGTGGTAGGTACGTCCAACAGAATATTACTTCAAGAGTGGTAGGTACGTCCAACAGAATATTACTTTAAGAGTGGTAGGTACGTCCAACAGAACATTACTTTAAGAGTGGTAGGTACGTCCAACAGAATATTACTTCAAGAGTGGTAGGTACGTCCAACAGAATATTACTTTAAGAGTGGTAGGTACGTCCAACAGAACATTACTTTAAGAGTGGTAGGTACGTCCAACAGAATATTACTTTAAGAGTGGTAGGTACGTCCAACAGAACATTACTTTAAGAGTGGTAGGTACGTCCAACAGAATATTACTTCAAGAGTGGTAGGTACGTCCAACAGAATATTACTTTAAGAGTGGTAGGTACGTCCAACAGAACATTACTTCAAGAGTGGTAGGTACGTCCAACAGAATATTACTTTAAGAGTGGTAGGTACGTCCAACAGAACATTACTTCAAGAGTGGTAGGTACGTCCAACAGAATATTACTTTAAGAGTGGTAGGTACGTCCAACAGAACATTACTTCAAGAGTGGTAGGTACGTCCAACAGAATATTACTTTAAGAGTGGTAGGTACGTCCAACAGAATATTACTTTAAGAGTGGTAGGTACGTCCAACAGAATATTACTTCAAGAGTGATAGGTACATCCAAAAGAATATTCCGAGTACCGGAGAGTATTGCCTATTTTACGGCGATCCTTGAATTTAACGTGACGCCCTAATTTAACATAGTAAAAGGGTGTACCTGCACACACGACTACACATCAAGCTATACATTTCCAGTATAAGCTGACCTCGCATTGTACGGAAATCCTATACAATGCGATATCAGCATAAACTGGAAATATATAGCTTAATGTGTAGCCGTATGTACCAGACTCGCATGACTCGCACGGCACGCACAGTGCTTCCTGCTGCAGTGAGGCAAACTAGATACGTGCGCAGGGGCGCGCGCGATTTGTTTTTTACAAAAAAAATATATATATAAAATTAATTGTGTAAGTATGTAAAAGATTATTTAATTCTATAGAGATGTAGCGCTTCGAAGCGTGCTCCGCTTTCTTGATTATTCCTATAACACATGGTTTTATAATAGAAGTGGGTAAGATACTAAATTAATGATAAAAAACCGGCCAAGTGCGAGTCGGACTTGCGCACTAAGGGTTCCGTACCATTATCTATAAAAACGGCAAAAAAATCACGTCTGTTGTGTGGGAGCCCCCCTTAAATATTTGTTTTATTTTAATTTAATTATTTATTTTTAAATTGAATGTAAAACTAAATATTCTGTGAATATTTCAAGCGTCTACCTGTTGCCGTTATCAACATCGAGCAAAAACGAGCAAAAATATCACGTTTATTGTATGGGAGCCCCTTAAATATTAATTTTATTCTGTTTTTTAGTATTTATTGTTATAACCGTGATAGTTAGACAGTTGAAATTTCTGTTGCCACACAGAAATTTCAACTGTCTAACTATCACGGTTCATGAGATACAGCCTGGTGACAGACGGACAGACAGACAGACAGCGGAGCCTTAGTAATAGGGTACGTCTTTATACATATTGTGATAAAGTTGTGCAAATGGTGTATTTATGTCTTCTAGGGCGGTTTTCACTCCTTGAACCTGCGACGGGTCGCCTGCTCGGAATCACTCTACTAAGGAGCTCTGCCGACATCGGCAGACAACGTCGTCGGCACCCTTGTCTACCTCCTTTGCTTCCCTTCGCGGACAATATTACACATACGTGACCGGTGACGCGAGACAATAAATTACCTATACTAATACATTAGGTTTACCTCTACTAGTTATCCTACTTGATGTGTTCGAAGTAGATATTCACAAGTAGCTGTTCCTGACAGCTCAATACGAAACATAACAAATAGATATCTCGTCGTATTATAGTTGACACAAACCTGGAGGAAATGAGCGGCTTCTACGAGCGCGCCCATTTTAAATATTTATTATTTGTTTCACAAGGAGTTCATTGTTTAATAAACTCTATAAAGGCGGAGACGACATTCTGTTTTATAATAATTACAGACTAAACTTTGGGAAGGACGAGTAAATGTAGATTATCACCATTGAAGCTTTAGTAAAGTTCTTCCTGTCCACGGAGATAAACAATCATGGAACGAAAGGGAAAATTACAGAGTATTGTGTTATACCGGGCCGGCTAATTACCGCAGCTCCGGCTTACTACCGCAGCTCCGGCGCACGGCCGGCGCTAAGTAGATTATCTAGTTTCATTGCGATAACAAGTCGCTCTCACTTTTCGTTGCCAGTGTAACAACTCAGATTACCCGACAGTTGCTATTAATGTTGTACAGTTATTGTTAGAGATTCCACTGATTCAGAGTTAACAATTTCGCGGTTTGAAATTCAAAAGCGTGATTTTGATTGTGAAGTTTAAACAGACTGCCCTTGCAGAGGCAATGTGAATGTCACAAGACTTCCAAAAAAATAGCACAACACCTGAGACTATTGCTAGAAATCATTCAATCTTGATCATAATTATTATTCTCTGAAACTGGGAGACAAGTATAATTGAGAACCCGTGTTGTGCAGCGGTGCCGGCTCGGTGCCGGAACACGTTCTCACGAAGAATTTTAATTGAATCTAGCGCGCGTATTTATCTACATGCATGCAAGTGGCAAGTGGAATAAATGTTGTTCCGTTGACAGTTACCTTTTGTTGTAAAAACTAATTGTAATTGTAATTTTGAATAATGACAACGTTTAAAGGTTTCTAGGTTTGAACGTCGTTTTAATCAAAACGACGTTTGAAGGTTCCATTACCTCGAAACAATCTGTGATTCATTCTTGACGTCATTCATACACAGCTTTTTTTACAAAAAACATATAAGTATAAAAAATTCCTTTCATGAAGAAAGTTTTTGGAACAATGTTTTTTTTTTTTTTAACAATCATTCCTAAACCCCTTCTCGTCATCACGTCCCCTCGCCCTTCCCATGAGGGTAGGCAGAAACTACAAAACGCCATCTGCTTAGTAGCAGATGGCGTTTTTGGCGAAACGAGGCAATAGGAGTACGTTAGGATAGTTCCTAACATACTCCTTTTGCCTCGTTTACGTTTATACATCTGGTCATACATGAACGCCGGTTGCGAGTTCTAAGCACCTGACCTTTCGGAAGAACATCACCAATAAGGTCGCTATCGCTATATGTCCTCCTAGGGCAACCCCTGCCTGTTTCCACTCACATCTGCGTGATAAATTCCTTTTGTTAGTCACCTTTCATTCATCCTCTCAACATGACACATGACCAAACCATCTAAACATACATACATAACATCTTTACAATGTTTGTCACTACATCTTCTTTTATACAGCACCATTGCCTTATCACATCATCTCTCAGCCTTTCATTCACAGTCACACCACACATGCTTCGCAAGGAATGGACCGCATTTATTTTACTTTCATGCTTCTTTTGCCACACCCAACATTCACTTGCGTAGGCACCAACACACCATTGTGAACAGCCAGTACATCAACTAGTTGGTCACAATCGCATGTATATCACCATTCATATTTTCCGCATTTACTCTCCTTTCCACATCTTCATAAAAATATACAAACTCACTTCAAAACACACATTTATAAAAATCTCGCTAATCACTGATTAGCGACTGTTTAGCTAAGCAATAACTGCCAGCAATATTTTAGAGCTGTGATTTAGAGTCGATGATATAAGTGTTACTGTTGATGATACAAGTGTTACTGTTAATGATACAAGTGTTATTGTTGATGGTACAAGTGTTATTGTTGCCATTTGATACAAGTGTTACTGTTAATGAAACAAGTGTTACTGTTAATGATACAAGTGTTACTGTTGATTACTATTACTTACTGACTGACGTACCTACACTTTTAAATTGTTTCTTTTTATTATTTTTAATTGTATCGTCTTTTACTTGTAGTTACGTTGTGTTGTGTGCTTTGTCTGTGCTAAATAAATGTATTTTCTTTCTTTCTTTCTTGATGATACAAGTGTTATTTTTGCCATTTGATACAAGTGTTACTGTTGATGATACAAGTGTTACTGTTGATGATACAAGTGTTACTGTTGATGATACAAGTGTTACAGTTGATGATACAAGTGTTATTGTTGCCATTTGATACAAGCGTTACTGTTAATGATACAAGTTTTACTGTTGATGATACAAGTGTTACTGTTGATGATACAAGTGTTATTGTTGCCATTTGGCACCTGCACACATTCTGTTATAAAAACCTTCTACAAAAAGATCATCACTTATTCTGATAATTAGATAAGTTCAAAGGCAAAATATTAAACACACGACCATCTGATTTGCAATTAAATTGCCGGCAGAAGAGTGGGAGACTAATCCACTTAGACGTCTTTGTGCATACAGAGCGAGCACATCATGTAGACACGTTCAGAAGGTCTAATGCACACAACGCGGTGGGCGGTTGATGCACACTTCAACGAGCAGTAACACCAACACTTAACGTCATAGTGTGTCAGAGCGCGATTCGAGAACGTTCCGTGCTGCCTCCATCGCTGGAAGAGTTGTCATGCGAGTAGGTCGCAAGGAATGATTCTTCTTAGGCCTGGGCGCGGGCGAGAGGCGCCGCCCCGGCTAGCGCGGCGCGACTGTGTCAAGGCCCCCCGCTCAACACACCAGAAATACTCCACTAGAGAAATGCATCAGTCTGAACACTCACTTAATTTAGTGCGCTTACCACTCACAGCTTTTTGATATTTAATTACAAACAAAACTGGGGTTTGATCTCTGATGGAGCTTTAATCTCTCGACGCCTAGATTTGATTTCGAATTCGATGTCGCACATGTTATGATGAGGTGCCATAAATTCCTGCATTAAAGAAAAACTGTTTATTCAACTGACCCGTAGTTTTCAATCATTGACAACACAGAACAAAACTCCTTATGTCGTAGCGGTACGGGTGGGTACAGTACAAGAAAATAGTTAATTGATTCAGGCGTGACTTTGCGGAAATCTATACTAATATTATAAAGCTGATGAAGAGTTAAACAACTAACCTAACCTAACCATTTATTTTTTATTTTTTTTATCTCTGGGAAATGCATTACGCATCCCCGCTCGTGGGGGACGAGTGGGCTATGTGGGACAGTATACCCACTAAAGGCGGAACTAGCTGGCGGGCCACGCATGCCTCCCAAGTTGGGAGGCTACGGGAATGGCCGGGAACCCCTGGCCATTCCCGTCCGACACTGGTGGAGACGTGTGCAATACAGGCAAGGGTGCCCCCGCACCCATTGCTTGCTGGTCTCCACCTGGGAGGAGCCGGAGATGACTATCGAACTGACGTCTTCTTCGACCCATCCTCCGCCTTCGGAGCGGCGCCGCGTTGGGATCGTCCTCCCGCGCGCGCTCCGCCGCCTCCTTCTGGGACATGACGTGTTCACAGAAGGAGGCAACTGCCGCCCAGGACCTCTCATCCCTCAGCATGGCGTTAACCAAGCCGGGGAGCGAGAGGTCCGGTCCGATCACCGCGATGAGACTGCGGCGCAGCTCGGTCCACGACGGGCACGCCTCGAGGGTGTGCTGCGCTGCGTCCTCCGCCGCACCACAGTGGAGGCACGACGGCGTCCTCTCCCGTCCGATTCGGTGCAGGTACGATCCGAAACAACCGTGTCCGGACAGCACCTGCACCAGACGGAAGGAGAGGAACCCATGTGACCGCTCGAGCCAGTCTCGCAGGACTGGCCCAATCGCGTCGAGGGTTCGGCAGGCGAAGGCTGCGGTGGCGAGGTCCCTCGTCCAATGGACGACGATGGCGTCCCTCGCCTCCTGCCGGACGGCTTCCCGCTCTTCCGGGGCTGAGCGTTGTCCCCTCGCCCTCCGCCCCGCCGTCCATTCATATACTCTGGCGAGCACCCACGCCTCGAGTTCCCAAGGAGGGGTGCCGGCCAGAGCACATGCTGCCCCAAAGCTCACCGTGCGGTAAGCCCACCCCGCTCGCTGGGCTATGGCCCTGTGGGGTGCCCGCAAGGAACCTTTTTATTTTTTTTTCCGGGGTGGAAAATCCTCATGTATGTCCTCCGCCCTGTTTCTGTCAGACTCTTACTGACTAAAACCACCGCGTCCCAGGACTCCTCGCTGCCGACCATGGCATTGACTACGGCCGACAGCGACAAGTCGCTGCCTACTTCTGAGATGAGGGCACGGCGCGGCTCCTCCCAAGCGGCACACTCTGCCAGCGTAGGCCGCACCGTATCCTCCCGGCAGTCGACGCAGTGGTGACACCGAGCGTCCGGCTCCCTGTTTATGTGACACAGGTACTTCCCGAAGCAACCATGCCCCGAGAGCACCTGCGTCACCCGAAACGACAGGGAGCCGTGCCTCCTCCCGAGCCAGCGCTCGAGCACCGGCCGGACCGCCTCGATGATGTCGAGGCGGTAGGGCGTGAAAGCCTGTCCCGCCATTCTGCCACCAGGACCTCGCGAAGCTGAGACCGATGCAGCTCAATGTGTCGCTGCATCGGTTGCTCGCCCCGCGCCCTCGCTTCCTCGCGCCACCGGTACGATGACGCGAGTACTTTCGCCTCGAGGTCCCAGGGAACCTAACCTAACCTAACATAGCCTATCCAAACCTAACAGAACCTAACATAATCTCCAAACCTAACATCAACTTAACATTATCATAACTGAATTCCCCCGGGACAGATTTTAATGAGCCTTGGCCTAAGTAAAGGGAGATGTCTTCAAAACTACAGTGCTTTCATCTGTGGCGGAGCTGGGTGTGTTTTGCCCACGATTCTTTGTTGTACCTACAACTAGGCTCACAAAAATAGGTGGCTCGTTCAGATGTCAATGTATGCGCTTTTACAATTAGCTTCCAAGACACGTACAAGATCTTAGCCTTAATAAATTCAAAACATTTATTAAACGTAAGTTGTGCCAAAAAGCGTTTTATACCATTAAAGATTACATTGAGGACAAAAAGGCTTGGGATTGAGTTGCTCCAATTTTTTTAAATTTACTTATTTATTATTTATTTATATATTCTTTATTGTACACCACAAAAATATATAACAAAAAACAATAACAAACACTGCAAAATATACAATGGGCGGCCTTATCGCTATCCGCGATCTCTTCCAGGCAACCTTGGAATGGACAGTGATTTGCCTGGACATAAAATGGGGCTGTCGTAGGTGCAAATAATAAGTCTACAATATACTAAAATAGATACACATATACATACATATCCTAAATAATAATAGATACATACATACATACATACGAAATAAGTATATAAGCAACGAAAAATTAATGATGACTATAGATAACTACACAGTAACGAAAACAAGATCACAACGACAAGTAATTTTCCTTAACGAGTCTTTTAAACACTAGTATCGACTGCGCGCGTTTTATTTCTACTGGCAATGCATTCCACAAACGAGCGGCCTGGACGGCAAAGGATTTGTCGAGGAAAGTTGTGGAATGCATAGGCATTTTAAGCTTTAAGTTATCCGATGACCTTAAGAATTTCGTGTGGGAGTCACAAAGAAACTGGAAACGATTCTTGAGATACAGAGGGGTGAGAGGGGAAAAAAGCACATTAAACAAAAGGGAAAGAATATGAGCATTCCGGCGAAGGCGGATTGGTAACCACTTGAGTTTCACACGAAATTCGGAAACATGGTCATATTTACGCAAACCGAATATGAACCTTATACAAACATTTTGAAGCCGCTCAAGTTTATCGAGTTGGTCTTGGGTAAGGTCAAGATAGCTGGCATCAGCATAGTCAAGGATGGGTAAAAGAAGCGATTGTGCAAGAGCAATCTTGGTGGCAGTCGGTAGAAAATTACGTAATCTCTTCAAAGATGCAGCGGATGCAAATAGTTTGCAGCTAACTTCCTGCAGCTGGGCAGTCCAAGAGAAGTTCTTATCGATGAATATCCCCAAGTTTTTAACTTTCTCACTAAAGGGAACAACGGAATGGTCAAAACAAACTTGGGGAAGAGTCGTCCAGTCGATCCTTGAGACCATCCTAGAACTGCCCACTACCACAACCTGCGTCTTTATAGGGTTGACCATAAGTCCATATTTCTTGCTCCAGTCGCATATGCGGGCCAGATCACGATTAATCGTTAAGATGGCCTCAGACAGATTTCCAAGAGGAGCTCGCGAGTAAATTTGTAAATCATCTGCGTAAAGATGGTAGGAAGAAATTAGTTCGTCGGAGATTGAGTTTATAAAAACTGCGAAAAGTAAAGGGGATAGAACGCCACCCTGAGGTACACCGGCAGAAGTATTACTCCAGGGAGACAAGATCTCTCCAATGCAAATGCGTTGCCGGCGACCGAACAGGTAAGTACGAAACCAGTCAATTACCGATGGAGATATGTTAAGAGAGCATAGAATGCCAAGCAAAACATCAAAATCAACAGTATTAAAAGCGTTACTGAAATCTAACAAAGCTAAGACCGTTAGATTACCGTTTTCCATGGCTGACCTTATATCATCCGTAATGTTCAGAAGCGCTGTGGTTGTGCTATGACCAGGACGGAAGCCAGACTGGAAGGGGTTGAGGAGATTATTTTTAGAGAGGAAAGTGAATTACTTATTGAATTTTGTTATTTTTGATAACTTTGTATTTTATTATATACATACATAGTGACATGAATATTTACTTTGTTAAGTATAATATTATTATTATTTTAATTATTGTGAATTTGAGGACTATGTGGATTATATATTTTATTTATCTGGCAGTTTGAGTACTACAGGCGGCCTACCCAAATGTCCTTTCTTTGGTATTGTTCGTCGAGTCGTTGAGCTCCTTAAGTTCTGAGTTGAACTACACGATGACTGAAAAAATGCGTGCACTGACTGGACAGGTCCACTCAAATCTGTATGGTTCTTTCCTCAAAAGACCATCTCAGACAAATCTACATGGTCCTCAAATAATCTGACCAAGATTATTTCTGGATTTTATATTTACATTGACATTTTATGTATACCTACAATGACATGAATTATGTACTTTGTAAAGTATTACATTATTATTGTGAATGTGAAGACTATGAGGATTTTTTTTTTTTTGTCCTTTGTTTTAATTAATCATGGTGGTTAACTTTGAGTAATTTATGCGGCCTACCCAAATGTCCTTTTTTTGGTATTGTTCGTCAAATCGTTGAGCTCCTTCAATTCTGAGTTGAGCTGCACGATCACTGACAAATGCGTGCACAGACTGGACAGGTCCACTCAATCTGTGTGGTTCTTTCCTCAAAAGACCATTTCAGACACCAATCTACATGGTCTTCACATGATCTGACCAAGATTATGTCTGGACTTTAAAAGAGACTGTGACCTCTGAGTTTGTTTCGGCCTTTCTTCTCAAAGTAGTCAGATAGGAAACGCCGACACCATCTAGTTAAAAAAATGTGTTTGACGTGTAAAAGTGTTTGTACAAACCTACTTACAGAAATAAATCATTTATCACAAGGACTCCTTATCCTTATCCAAAAGTCTCATACAAACTTCTATCCCCTAGTTTGGGGATGGAAGGGGGGTTGGGGGGTAAAAGTTCCAAGTTTTAGAATTTTGTTGTGGTTTGTGTACTATTAACTAGCTTACATACCAAATTTCAGCTTTCTAGGACTTCAGGAATTACCCTAAGAATTTTGATGATCATCAGTGAGTGAGTGAGTCAGGCAGTGACGAAATCGGGGTTTTTTAAATATCAATAAAATCGAAAGTATAAAAGCGTTGCAATTGAAACTTTCTACGTTTAATAAGTCCACTATTGACATCATATCCCGGGAATTTTGTTTATCTGGTATAATCCAAACCCAAATTATAAGGGTTCAAAAAAACGACGAAGCGTTTCGGTAGGTAGTGCTCTCCTTGCGCTTCGCGTGGGTCGTCTTGGTGGGGCACTCCCGTCATCCCGTGCCCCCAGATTCAGCCATTTACCAATTGTAACAGGATTAGTGTTTATGTCATCTTCTATTTCTCTAATATATTATAACGAACGACCGCTGTGTGAAACTCGGTGAAACTCAGAATTTACGTTGAAAAATCACGTGACGGGAGCTCGTGGCTAAGTAATAACAGCCGCACGGGCCGATCCATGAGGTTAAGCTACGCTTGCCGGGGTTGGTCCGTGGATGGGTGACCATCTTTATATACCGCGAGACTTTTCCGTGCCTCGGAAAGCACGTTAAGCCGTGGTCCCAGCTGTCATTTGCTGCTGTCATCTTTGACAATCGCTACGGGTCGTCAGAAGCCCGAAAGTATGACAACCAGTCTTGCCAAGTGGTATGGTATTACCCAGTTAATGGGTTGTGAAGGTCAGATAGGCGCTCCATGTAAAATACTGGTATGCAGCTGCATCCGTTTAGACTGGAAGCCGACCCCAACATAGTTGGGAAAAGGCTAGGCAGATGATGAATTCACGTGACGGGAGCGCCCCCCTCCCGCCGCGGGAGTGCGGCTACGTTGGTTTGGCCACGATAACGATACATTGCCTGTGTGGTAATAAAAACCAGGTTTATTGGATACCCATTTTAGGGGTATGGCCGGAGGGGAGTGATGTGGCGGCATCTACATGTCCACATGCGAACTACGCATCAAAGACCTGACGTCACACAAAAATCCTGACGTCACATAAATCCTGCATCGCGCAATTAAAGTTTACCGTGCAATGGACCTATACAACAACCCAACATCAATCGTTGGGAAGTTGCCCGCCAGACACGACACCCGTCTAGTTGGAGGATCCTCCCTTTTCTATGGAGTATGAGTGAACTTTACACCCTGTTCCTCATACCCCTAAACCATAACGTTCCTGAAATAATTTCATGTACCGGTCATCTTAGTACGATATGCTGAATTCATCCCATCAGTCTGCGGAGGGCTGCCTTTACACCCTGTACAATACGAGGTTGTACTTGTAGTTACATCAAGTGGCTCTCGGAGGGCCCGTTACCGGCACATAAACAGACTATTAGACCGGGCGAGCGGGACGCGGGCGCGGGACACAAAGACACACACAGAGTTATTTTTGAACCCGTTAGAGGTTGCCTTATAGCGATATGGCAACCTCTAACGGGTCAAGAAGTGGGATGTATCTGGGGCAGTTTAAAAACGGGAGAGATTTAAACCGGTCACGGCTTTGAAGCCCGGCCAAAACAGTGCGAGCGGCGCCGCCCGTTCTAGCAAGCGAACGAGGGGCTGGTCACTATTTATGCACATTGTTGGTCAATACGAGCCGAGGCCCAAACCGCCCGTCAGCGTATACTTATGCGATTTCACTTTATGGAAAATGGGAGATGCTTATCTAAAACTTATTTCCCGGGATAGGATTGTTGGGACTGCGAGGCGATGTGTGCCTATTATATTAACTGCAGTAGTCTCTGGTAGTGTGGCGTCACTGACCTTACTTCACGTCAGTTCCTACAAGTTACTGTTTGCTCCGTTTGTATGTATTCTTATGGTCGTAGTGTTTTATTATTTGTGATTATTGTTGTTGTTGTTTGTTGTTGGTTTTTGAATATTCTGACATTAAACATTTTGACTTTTTGACAATTACTCATCACGAAATTTATAATTATGAATGATAAACGAGATTTATAACTTAATCATTTTTTTTTTTTTACTGATCTGTACCTACCTATTAAATTTAAATATAATACTTTGCATGCCGTGAGGCAAAATGTATCTACAAATATTCCAACTTATATGTATACCTACATTACTAGCAAATAAATGATTTCTTTCTTTCTTTCTTTCTTATCTACACTACGTAATCATTTATGTTATTATAAAAATACTTAATTTCAATGAATGAGTTTTGCTTTCTTTTTTGCCTACAAAGGTCAAGTAAACCCGTCTCGATGTCAATTCGCAAGCTTATTTTAGCAAACAAAAAAACTGAGAATTTCTGAATGACTGTCCGATAGCAGGCTACTTCCTAGTATAATCATAACTTTGCATATTTATCCGGACCATACATATATACTTGTTACGCAGTTTATGTATACCTACACATACATATATACTTGTTACGCAGTTTACGTATACCTACACTTGCAAAGCTGCAACTTGCAATCGGACCGGACAGGCACTAACTTTTTCACAGAAGTTTTGTTACATGTGATAAGAAAAGATAATCATTTATTTGCTCAAACATGAATACAATACATCATCTGCCTAGCCTTTTCCTAACTTTATTGGCGTCGGCTTCCAGTCTAACCGGATGCAGCTTAATACCAGTATTTACATGAGTACAATACATACATAACAAATAGTCAGCATGCAAGAGAAGTTAAAAGTAAAAATAAAAATCAGTTCATAATTTTCTGCATGGGTACTTAATGTCACTCTGAGTCGTCATTTTATTGTTTTTTTTTTTATCATTTTATGTAGATCATTATAAATTCGTAAAACGTGATTAAAATATCCTTGTAAGTGTGTATCCTATGTGTTATTCTGATGTATAAGCTATATTATTGTAAAGTTTCATTAGAATCCATTCAGTAGTTTTTACGTGAAAGAGTGACAAACATCCATCCATCCATCCATACTTACAAACTTTCGCGTTTATAATATTAGTTAGATTATAGGTAGGTAGTATATTAGTATACACAAAAACCTTCCAGAGTACATGCTTTAAATGATGGTGAAAACTGCATCAAAATCCATTGTGTAGTTTAGTAGAACAACGCAGTCACACAGACAGACACGAAAAGCGACTTTGTTCTATACTATTATAGATATTCTTTTAGATATACATTTTTTAAGCCATGCAAAAGAGACTTTTCCGCATAGTGCCGTTCTATAGTGATGTAGGCTATTGTCACGTCTATTAAGAGGCATTGCATTTTGTCATAATTATGCATAGGGTCTACCCTTCATTGCATAACTTTTTATCAAGGATGTTACGGATATCCGCATCCGCATCCGCAACAGCGGAGCTTCCGCATCGATCTGGACATCTGTGTCTGTCAATAATTAATGCAGAGTTTCATGCGGATGCGGATGTAGCACAGGTCGCAACAAGAAAGAAAATAGGCGGGGCCAGCGACTGCCACTTGCCGTACGCACGTGCTATTGACCAATAGGAGCGTACACACGGCTACACATCAAGCTATACATTTCCAGTTTATGCTAATCTCGCATTGTATATAGGACCAGCGGTTTAGGCTGTGCGTTGATATCTCAGTCACCCTTGCCTTTTATATTAGATTGAGCTGTGTGTTGATAGATCAGTCAATCAGTCACCCTTGCCATTTATATATATAGATTACTAGCTGCCTACATTTTGTTGATATCATGATATACAATAATGGTAAAAGTATTTTCTATTCTTATATTCTTACTTTCGTGACATGAATATTTTTTCCGCCGTAGAGCTGAGGGAGATAAAGACAAAACGATCACGATCAAATACAACGTAGGTAATTCTCAAGAGAGAGCTACAAACATGTTTCAGAACCGTCACACAAGAAACAAAATATGAAAACGTATAGAGAAGTGTGTACGTATAAACATAACTATGTGTCAAGATGGCAGCCGGCATACAATGAACTGAGCAATTGTTTCGTCCTAGCTGCCCCGGCGATGGCGTATACGTCGAGCATGTTGAGTAAATAAAACGGATACGGTTTACGGATACTGTGCGATATAGGAGCATATTATTACATACTTGAACTGCGGGCTTGTGCCCGGCGCCGGGACATGCGGCAGCAGCCCTAATTGCATTGTACCATTAGACCAGATCACGCGCGATACAAGCTTGGCTGTTAACTGGAACGAATTGAGAGCAATCTTTCCACATTTCACTACCTCGCCGCGTTTATTCGGTTATAAATTGGACGACGGCGACGCCGACATACGTTACGTGGCTGATACTAAACAAATTAATCGGCGCATCACTGAATGTCATGCGACCCGGATTTAAAATAATAATCACCCGTAACATTTGCATCTGGGTTAAGATCTCTATACATAAGTATAGTAATTATTTGTAGAAACCGAGAAGGTATGTAGAATGGTATGGGGTTCGTGCCAAAAGTGGTGTGTTCGTGCCGTCACGTACCCATTCCGACGACTGCAGACGTGATAACCGCTACTTGAATATTAGTTTTCGCACTCACTAGCTATACTGCCACCTTGCCTCCATCCAATACTCTCGGAGCTAGACGCTTTGATTGCTATCTTCATTCGAAAAGAGTAATGTATGCAGTGCTGGCAAGCGTGTCGTTGGGGCAGGTGCGCGTGGCAGCGGCAGGGGCGCGTCGAGTTATTTGTCTAGATCGTGCGGAATGCAACTATGGCCGGCACTAGCTAGACAACGCTACCCTCGCGTCTAGCCCCCGTCCGCCATTACTTCACCCCAGCACACGATAACGACACTCCACACTATGAACCACTGGCATATGTAAGGTTCACATGATGCGGAAATGCTGATCTAACAAATTACGAAATGTTATAAGTAAGCAAGTAAATGAAAGAGATAAAAGAGAACAGTGCAAGAGACAGAAAAGCACGAATTAGTGATCACTTAATTAGAAACGACCAAGTAACGTAGGCACAATACGAACACCGATATAAGGAAAAATAGAAGCGGAAAAAAAAGAAGAACAACGAGAAGAATTAATTACCTAATGAGTAATGAACCAACTGAAGTACCTACCTAACAAGCGAATTTTTGTCTAGGCTATTCAAAGAATAATAAAGATCCTAAATGGTCATTCGAAATGGAAAATGATTAGAGAAACCGCAGATATATATCAATGGCCTTGAGATTAGCTCGAGTTCACGCAATCACGCAATGCGTCGTACGTCCAGCCAGTTGGTAATAGGACTCGCCCACCAATGAGCGCTGTCCCAAATTAGACGCATTATTAATTTATTATACTTACTACACGCGTATACATACAGCGTAAGGACAAATTGCGCATAGTAGCTGGCAAGACTCATCTAATGCATGAAAGTATCTTTTGCACAGCTTTACGCATCTTTAATAATATTCCGGTGCTTATTAGATAATTACGGAAATGAAAAAAATAATTTCCGTGATCTGTTAGTGATAGAGTTTGAAGCAAAACAATTTCTAGGCTCCATTAACAAGCGAATAGCATTACTTAGTCTGATAACATACGTAGTAAATACTTTTCATAAATATATGGCCTAACAGTATTGCTAACCAAAAAGTTCTTATTACATTGACCTATTCTAATTCTAACACCCCCCCTCAATTAATACATACATACAATAGCTACAAACATAAAAGAATATTAAATTTAAAGTGTTTAAAACAAAAAAGTGAGCATACGATAACATGCCGAAACGAAAACTGGGAAAAGAATATTATCTTCAAAAAATCCGAAGATTACAAAAGAAGATGAAACGACACCGATTCATCAAAGTCGTCCATTTTTTCTTCACCAGTTAAAACAATAGCTATACGATATTTATTGTAACACGCGGGTAATGTACGACATGCATTGACGCGAACAAATAATTCGGGGCGTTTACGAGATAAACGCACGAGTTCTATCATTGTTTTACATAGTAAAACGTGTTTCACATGGCTTCTAAACGATATTAATCGTACTACGCGGGTAATGTACCAGATGCATTGACGCGAACAAATAATTCGGGGCGTTTACGAGATAAACGCAGGAGTTTCATCATTCACCTATTTTATAGGGTGTAGTCCGAGAGGCTAAGCTTAAGTAAGTTTATTATGTTACATTATCGGGATCTTTTTGCAGACTGCAAAAATCATGAACCAAAAGAAGGGTCAGTGGGTCGTGTTAGTAGTTATTGAACTACATGATGACTGTGTCAAACCACCGGGTCCATTTACCGCAAACTCGGATAAGTAACACTAATACAGCCATGACTGTAACTGATGCTCTACCTGAGCCTGACCCAGCACCTGTGTTAGACACTGAGCCTACATTTATTCCATCCCTGGAAGTGCTGCTAGCATTATGAGATTTGATGCATTAATATGCATATAAAATAGAAATAAACAAGGACTTAGCCCGTATTTGGAATACCACTTTGAAGGAGGGACTTACCATTTCAGTTGGTGCATTATCAATGTTAATCAATAACAATAATGATAGATAATACAGGTCTCCCTGCTCAGTTACGCTGGAAGGATGTTAACAGACTTAAAATTCAAAAAATCCTGGGCAAAAAATGCTAAGATATTGTCAAAGATGCAAAAAGACATGATATGGTAATAACACTAATATCCTATCTTACCTTTATGGTAACTACCTATCTGAAACTATAGAGAGTCTTAATAGCTTGCCAAAGAACAGGCCAATCTTTAAAAAGCCAACTACTTTTACCACAACCCGTCAGGGAAACTTGAGTGGTCTACCTCGTTACAACTAACAGAGGAAAAATCTGAGGCTGGGATACAAGAAACCACAGTTCTCATATCAAGCATGGAAATATCAACCAGAACAACAATACAACCAGTACCAGTCACAGCACGCTGTGAGAAAGCCCAAAACCCCACCACCACAGGACGAGGCTCGTGCTTGATACTAGAGGTTAGTCATGCTGGAAAATTAAATAATTTCTTACCTTATTGGCCATGCATCTGTGACAGTGTTTCAATATTGAATCATGTCAATGGATACTCAATACCTTTTACTGACACACCATCAGTTTCACAATCTGAACAGTCATTATAAAATGATAATTTTAAATGATCCTGACGTGCATACAGCCATTAATAATTTGCTGGAATTACGGTGCAATTTATTTTTCCACAGCATGTAAAGGCCAATTTATACCTTAAGTGTTTTTGATTTAAAAACCGGTACGGTACGGTAGCAAAGGATTTATTCTAAACCTTAAGCCTCTTAACAAATTTGTTAACACACAGAATTGCAGTTGCCCTAGTTTGTCTAGGAGAATTGATTAATTTAAAAGATTTATATTTATTGGTAAACCAGCATTAATGGTTTCAGAATGATACATTTTTATTATACGAATTTAATGAATTCCCATAATGTCTTATGTTATGCACATTATGCATTCTCTAGGTTATGAGAGCACTGGTAACATAATTTAAAAATCTAAAAATCACAAGTTTGCACAATATTTTGATGTCCACTTGTTGGTGCCCACTTGTTGGTGACCACTTGCATTGGTTCTGATTATAAAACATGTTTGAACAATGTTAATGAAACAATTGCTATATTCAAATGTCTTGGATGAGTTAAAAAATTAAAAAAAGTATAATTAGACCATCGTGACTCCTGTAAATTTTTAGGTCCATTGAAAAATATTAATTTGAAAAAACATAGTTGTAGTATTAGAGATGTTGCTCGGTTAATAGGAACATTAACTGCCACATGGCTGGCAAGTACATATATTATGTTTAATCTCACATAAAACTATTAGATCATTTAAATATACCATATAACCATAAATATAATGGTTTAATTTAAAGCAAAGGCAATTATGATATAAAGATTATCATTCACCCAAACCTACAGCAGTGGGCTGATATATCAATAGTTTACACAAAAGTATAGCATACTTCAAATATGATTTGGAAATATTTACTGTTGCATTAAGTGTTTGTAATGACCCTAGAGTTCATGGGTTCTGGAAAGAGACTGAAAATGATGAGTACCTATCACATAAATTAGGTATATAGAATTACTCATTATTTTTAACCTTTAAAAATGTTTGGTAAAAGTAAACAACATTCACATTTATATTGTTACTTACATGTTGATAATAAGACTGCCATACCATATATTAACCAAATGGGAGGTATTCAGTAACCACATTTAAATAACTTTGCCAGAAGCATATATAAACGTTTATTTTTATGGCAATGGTGTGAAGATATACTCATTTTGGCAATTTGCGTCTTCCATAAAATCGAGGGATAACAATTATGAAGCAGATAAAGAATCACATAGGACAGCCAATGCTGACATAAAGTGGGAACGAAATACTTCCACATTCCAGTATATTGTGACTCAGTTTGCTCAACCTCATATTGACTTTTTGCTTCAAGAATTAGGTAATGAAAAATGTTAATCTCAACATTTGGAAACCGGCCGAGATGCATCAAATATAGATGCTTTTACCGTGTCTTGGTCGAACTACTTTGTTACGTCTTTTTTATGTCCATTTAGTCTATTATTAAGACGTTTACAAAAATTTAGAATTATAAAACGACAGGCACGGTTTATTAGCCTGAGAGAATCACCTATACATTTCCACCTTACACTAATGGTTGGGATATTATCAGGAAGGCATGGCTAAGACGAGCCATCCCCCCATCAGCAATAGATGTTATGTTAAATTCACTTTCAAATAATAACTTGAAACAATACAATTTTGCCAATAAAATATATATGGTGGGTCTATTGTCAAAAATAAAGTACATATAGATCCATTTACACCATCTATACCTACTAATTATTATGTATCAAGCAATTGAAATTAAGGGTATTATGGGTCTTTAAATTTACATGTCAGCTCTTGCTATAATAATAGACTTAACCTTTGGTATGTCGGAACGTAGATCTCGTTGAGACACAACGGATTTTTAATTGTGTCTGTAATTACGACATACGACGGGTTAAAAGACCGCTTCAAGAGGTTTCTATAAAATCAAACTACATTGGTCCCAGTATCAAACTAGTTGGAACCCTAAGTAAAGTTTTGACTCCCAATGATTCTTAAAAAAATTGAAAAGATGTACCTATTGGTATTTGTGGGTATTGGATTTTACTAACACTAAGTACAGCCCAAAGAGCACAGACTCTATCTCTTATTAAAATACCTAACAACACAGTAAATCATACAGGTGTACACATTTCTATTACAGATGCTATTAAAACATCTGGTCCCGGTTGCAGCCAACTGACTGAACCTCTCTTTTTACCTTTCTAAATAAATAAAATTTGTACAGCTAGTACATTACATGATAAAATTAATTGTACTTACTCAGAGCATTAGGGGAAGTAGTACTCACATAATACTTTCATTATAAGCCCCACAAACCAGTTTCTGCCTCTACCATCATAGATGGATAAAACATACTATCTGTTTGCAGGATAGATATTAGTATTTTTTCAGGACATAGTACATTCACTACTAACGCTAAGGGAGTCATCTCTAGATCTATAGTCTATTATTAGATGTACTATGGCAGCGCTAGATTTTTTTAGGCCAATATTGTCAATAATTCAAGTGAAATTTGCTCATGCTGTGCTTAATGCTGAACAAAATACTTGATTAAGTATTATGAATGTTACCTTTATTTATTACGTGGCATAATAAATATGAAACTAAATTAGAAAAGAAGTTCAATAATATGATGAATAATTTGATTGTTTATATATTAGGGTAATTTTATTAAAACTTGTTTAGAAATTGGACAGTGTGTCCTATAATAAGATGAATGAGACTGTTTATCTATTAGGTATTGCCACATTATTACCTATATCATTTGTTTCTAAAACCTAAAATATTTTATTTGATATTGAAATACTAGATATTTATAATTTCATCTTTGGAACCTCAATTTTCCTCATATACTCTTAACGTCTGCATTGTAAATTTTATATCGAGAACGAAGCCTAAAGTATAATAAGTGATCAAACGAACTTACCTGTTGTGAAGTTCGATCATTATTATACGAAGGGCTTCGTTCGAAGATATAGGGAACCCTCCCCCACCCCAGAAAAATTGAGATTCTCTTCTTACTCTAAAATAATGACAGATGACGTATAGAGGAGGTAGCTACAAATGTCCGTTTAGTTTTTGCTTTCAGCTCTAAATAAGCTTGGTTGCCGACTGGCGAGAGGAAGCTGCATTGTAAATTTTATATCCTCGAACGAAGCCCTTCGTATAATAATGATCGAACTTCACAACAGGTAAGTTTCTCTGAAGGTTTGCAATTCTCTATTAGTCGCCTCCTTCCATTTACTTGCATCCCACCTTGCACTGCCTACACGAGCATACCCAAGCAGCACATTAGCAGTAATCCATAAGCAAGCTATATTACAGTCAAAGGCTTTTATTTTTTTATTATATCTTTATTTCAGACATACGTCCATACATTTTGAACAAATAATAAGTAGGGTTGTTAGTAGAACACATAAAAATACAAATAAAACAGGGTGTTAGTAATTTGTTAGTACAAAATCAAGATAAAATATATATTACAGTCTATTTCCTATTACTGAGTAAGTGAACACTCGCCCAGTACACAGTAAACGGACCGTTTATTTTGCACACTAACGTTCTGAGGACAGTGTTGGTGCTACCACGGACCCTGCTCATCATCGACGCGGTTCTTTTCCTGATGATAGAGAAGAAATCATCGATGGAAGCTCCCGCAAACATTTCGGAAGCACTGCAGTACCTGGGTTTCTTCAACACTGCCCTCAGAGCGTCATTGTACTGAACTCGCAGGGCATTGTAAGCCCGCCGCGTAAAATTGATCCACAGACTGCACGTGTAGAATGACTGACAGAAGGCTCTGAAAAGTAACAGTTTTACATCTGTAGTACATCGTGCGAATCTGCGGGCCAACATATTGCAGCGGACTGCCAATGCCCTCCTTTCCCTCTCTAAGTCTGCATCATCTTGTAGGCGATCCGTCAGCATGTGACCCAAGTATTTTGCTTCAGTCACCCTCACTAGTGACGATCCCCCGACCCTAATTGGTGGCACATTTGACGGAGCTTTGTTCCCCGCCTTGAATACCATGAGGACACTCTTACCAGCATTATACTTGAGTCCATGCGACGTGGCATACGCTTCACAAATGCCCAGAAGTCTTCTAAGCGCACTCACTGACGGGCTCAGCAGAACCATGTCGTCCGCATAACTAATATTATTTATCATGGTTCCGTCAATCGAGCACCCGACCATAGCTCCGGCGAGCCCGCCAATCAGCTGGTTAACAAATAGGTTAAACAAACTCGGAGAAGTCAACCCACCTTGCCTGACACCGCATTTCAGAGGATATTCCTGACTAATTGAGCTGACCCATCTGACCGCATTTTTTTTATTGCTGTACCAGTACTTGAGGAGGGATACCGTCTCCCTCGGCACATTCGTCTCCTCAAGTAGTTTATGCCACAGAATATCATAATTAACCAGGTCGAACGCCCTCGACAGATCAAGAAAACACGCATATATCGGAGTATTCCTGTCAGTATAGTACCTTACAGTTTGTTTCAGGCACATAATCGCCATTTCCGTTGACATGTTGGGTCTGAAGCCAAACTGCAAGTCATGGATCTGAAGGTGTTTGCTCAGCTGTGCGTTCAAGAGACTGTCGAGGACCTTCGCCACGGTAGTGGCCAATGATATCGGGCGGTAGTTACGCTTGTCATATGGATCCCCGGTCTTATTCTTTACTATAGGAACCACTACTGTTTTTAACATATCATCTGGAATAAACGAGTGGCCTACACAAAAGTTAAACAGCAGACTCAAGACTCTGGGCAGATGTACACCTGCGTATCGCAAATGTTCTATACTTATTCCGTCATGACCTGGTGACTTTCCACGTTCCATCTTCATTATGACATTCTTCACATCTATTAGCATAATCCGAGTGTACTTCTCACCAGGTCCGACGTCTGGTTTACATAAGTTATCACTCTCACAGGGCATTGGTTCTACAGTAAACAAATCCCTAAAAACATTTGCAATATTTTGATCACCTAATACACCATCTACGCTCACAGGAGTGCTCGGCCCAGGATTCAAATGCCCCGTATTTTTCCAAAAACCACAAAAATCTTTAGCCTTGTGCTTTGATGCCAGTATGTCCATTTTTATTTGCTCGGCATTATCCTGGCACCATTTTAATTTTTTCTTAAACACTTTACGTGACTCCCACATATCTAAGTAATGTGGTCCTGTGCGCGGCTTCCCTAGTAAAACCCAGTTACTGAAACAAAGCCGAGCCCTCCTATGGAATTCACTTATATGCTTGTTCCATCCTACAATACACTTTCTCTTCTTCCTCTTACTGGCACTTCGAGTTTTTTCCGAGGCATCACTCAAGATAGACTTAATGTTCGCGTACATTGCATTAATTATGTTCCTATGATCTAAATTATCACATATATGGTCACAGCAATCCCGCAATTCTACTGGAAAGTCTATATTTCGTAATGCCTCGTTACATAGCTCCCTATATTTACAAATTTGTTCATCGTCCCTTATTCCCCATAGAATTTTGTTATCCACGACTTTGTTTACAACGGTTTTTCTAGGCAAACTCTTAAGGTTACAAATAATTTCCAATGGAAAGTGGTCTGACCATGACACTTCATACAATACTTTAACACTTTCAATTGTTTGAAATGTCATTGACGAAACCAGGCAATGGTCTAGCCATCTGACAGTTCCATGAGCCTCGCTTAGGTATGTATAAGTGTTCAGACCACTCAACAGATCTACGTCCGCGCATGACCAACTTTGTTCCCTACAGAAATTCATCATTTCACTAAAAAACAATTCGTTCGGATGCGCATTGAAGTCACCCATAATAAATACCGTATCCACATTACAATCGTCAATTATCGCATTCATCTCCGATAAACACGCAGTAAATTCAGATAGATTGTCCTGACAGTCCGTAGGCATGTACACTGTAAACACTAGCATTGACTGACACTGACTCACACATTTAATCGCCGCAATTCGTACACTATTACAATTAATAACCTCGACAACACTAAATGCACTCTTTCTCCATAGAAGGGCCACCCCACCATAGGGCCTCCCCCGCAGCACACCTACCGTTGTATCTACCGCTGAGACGCCTACCGCCGCAAAGTCACCGTGAATGTCGTTAAGATAGGACAAATCATGGGGTAGCAGCCACGTCTCCTGCAGTGCAACTATATCCGCATTGTCACACATTTTTTTTACAAAATCTACTGATCTCTTAATAGACCTACAATTAAAACTCAAAAGTTTAAGTAATCTATTTTTCGCAACCATCTTGACTTGTTTTATGTAGCTGTATTATTGGATAAAACGATTCTAGAGACTGTATAAGGTCTGATTTCTACACTGTTAAACAGCACAGCTGACTAATAGCTGTATAATGGAGAAAAAAAACAACAAAATGCATTTTAGTAGAATTTGAAAGAACGATTGTCCAGCCTGTACACATATAATGCTACTAGCTGGTTAAGAAGACCAAAGCTGGTAAACTGGTACTTAACGGGATTAAGTCACACCCCTTCTAAGCTGTGAGCTATATTAGAGAATCAAATTTTACCATTGGGTTTTTTATGGTGTACACTAATTCTACTATAATGCTACCTCAATGAGCTTAACAGTAAAAATGCATGAGCTGTAAATTAGTGTTGCCTTACTATATTTTAATTCCAAAGCTTTTAGTGTATAAATGTATGTATGTAATGTATAAATATTAGCTATTTTACAGCCTCTAGAATTATTGAAGAGTAAACATAGGTTAGTAGTACTAAGATAACTTCAATTTTGTCATAACCTCGCAACACGACTTAGTGCGAGAATAAAATACAATTTAAAATGAATGCGGTCAAATCATGGAAAAAATGAAAAGAACTGGTGCAGTTAAAAATAAACTTTCAAAGGAATACAATAAGCAAAGGAGCAAGGATAGTGAAAATTTCCTTCATTTATCGAGCTGCACTTAAGTGCCGGTGTCGATTAAAAATGAGGGTTCCGGACACTTAGATTTTGATACCAATGATCATAGTTCCGTTCAATTAATGGATTGATCAGTGACCTTTCTAAAGAAATGATTGAAAGTAGAAAAAGTCAAAGTTTTGAATCAAACCAGACCTACGAAGATGAGGGAAAAAATATTTATATGAAAAACATTTTATTTAAAGAAACATTTTATTTAAATGAAATTCATTTTATTTTAATAGGCCAGCTCAACCATCCATCCTTTTCCCACGCACTTGGTATGATAGATAATTTTTCTTTCCCTCTTTCTATTGTCTTCGCTATTTAAAGTTTTGGATCATAAACAGCTTTTTCGTGAATAATTACATAGTATCAAATGAACCTAAAACTTTTAACATATTTCACCAGAACATCGCTAGTATTCTTTCAAAAAAGGAAATTTTGGAACTGACAATGCTGGAGCTACGAGACATATATAAAGAACCTGACATATTATGTTTGTCTGAAACCTTTATGCGTGCCGGAAATGAGAAATATTTAAAATTAAATAACTACACCGTAGCAGCTGCATTTAGTAGAGACACACAGAGAGGGGGACCTGTATACTCGCTAAACAGGGTATTGTTTATAACGAGCTTTCCCACATTAAAAAGTACTCAACCCAAAAATCATTTGAAGCCTGTGGCATTGAAATTCCATTGCACAAATTACTAATCGTGTGTCTTTATAGAACGCCTAAGTCTGATCCTAACATATTTTTGGATAAACTTGATCAATTTATGTGCGAAACAGTAAAAAAATATGGATCAAGTACAAAAATAGTTATTGCCGGTGATTTCAATATAAATACTTTTAAACAAGGGAAAGTCACCAATTACTTAAAGGATCTATGCAATAACTATAACTTGCAGATTAACGTTAAAGTTGCCACACGTAAAGACGCGTGTATAGATTACATACTGAGTAATATAAAAAATCTTCTACTGAGATTTTATCCCTATACTTATCAGACTACGACACAGCGCAACTCTTAGATTTCCCAGTAAAAGAGCAAAGTTAAAAGTCCAAATCATATTTTATGTATAAAAAAGATTATTGTTGTGAAAATATTAGTAAATTCAAAAAATGCCTTGCAAGTTTAACGTGGTCGGAGGTACATCTGGAAACTTCTAACTCTGGACTTTTTATGTTTATTGCATAATTTATGCTTCCCAAAGATAAAGATCAAAATAAATAATTCTAATTCAAGTAAACAAAAATGGATAAGCAAGGGTCTCAGAAATAGTTGCAAAATTAAACGATGTTTGCGGTATTTCTATTATAAAAATAAAACCCTAATGTACAAACTTAGATATAAAAAATATTCATCAATACTGCAAATATGTATCTTTAAATCCAAAACTTATTCAAACATTAAATACATAAATAACAGTCAAAACAAATGCAGAGCAACGTGGTCAGTCATTGAACGGGAAATTGGAAATATAAAATGTGACAATGATATTTCTCAACTAGAATTAGATAATAAAATACTGACTAATCCCTCTGACATAGCAAATGCTTTTAATGACTATTTTATTGATTCGACTAGCACTGGGACATTTAATAATTTACATGATAATGACGAGCCTACTAAAACCATGACAATATCTAATTCCATATTTCTTAGCCCTATGACTGAGGACGAGATTAAAAAAAAAAAAATAGCTTTAAATAACACTAACTCAGACGGTTACGATGGAATAAGTACAAAAGTAATTAAAACTTGCAGTACAGAATTGATTCCTATTTTGACATATTTAATTAATCTCTCATTTTCATCTGGAACTTTTCCTGATGTGCTAAAATCATCAGTCGTTAAACCTCTGTACAAAAAAAAAACGATAAAAATGATGTTAAAAACTATCGTCCGATAACCCTTATACCCATAATATCTCAATTATTTGAAAAATGTATGCAAAAGAGACTTTCCGACTACTGTAGCAAATACAATATCATAGCAAAAGAACAGTATGGATTTCAAAAGCACAAGTCAACAACACTAGCAATTGCTAATCTTTTGGGGCATATTCAAATTTCCTAAATAAAAATTATTTAACTACAGGACTATTCTTCGACCTGTCACAAGCCTTTGACTTTGTGGCACATGAAATATTGTTGGGAAAATTAGAAAAAAATGGAATAAGAGGTTTAGCACTGCAGTGGATCGCGTCTTATCTAAGCAACCGAAAGCAATACGTTGTTATTAATAAAATTAATGAAAATTGATTAACCTCGTATTCATCTGACTATAGAAATAATAATTGTGGCGTCCCCCAAGGGAGTGTATTAGGACCCTTATTGTTTCTATTATACATAAACGACTTACCACTAGTGACTAATCATAAATGTGTATTATTTGCAGACGACATTGCAATTATTGTGACATCTGACAAAAAGTGTAAAACGAAATCTGAACATGAGGTGGACATTAATAATACTATTGACGACATTATTAAATGGTTACAGGCAAACAAATTGAAAATTAATTTAGATAAATCTAATTATATACAGTTTAATAAATCAAAACATACTAAATACAAATTTCAAACTTCATAATGACAGGTTAAAAGAAGTTCCACAAACTAAATTCTTAGGAGTACTCTTAGATCAAGATCTGAATTGGAAGGTACATCTGGATAGTTTGTGCAGTAGAATTAATAAGTTTGTTTATGCTCTCAGACAAATAAAGAACATAACCAACAAAGAAACAGCAATTACAACATATCACGCCTATATAGAATCCATCTTAAGATACGGGCTTATCCTTTGGGGTAACAGCACCGATAGACACAGAGCATTTATTGCTCAAAAGAAATGCATCAGAGCCATTTGTGGTATCTGTCCTGACGAATCATGTAAACCGTTCATTAAAAAGCTAGGTATATTATTACCACATCCGTCACTGAACATTTTTTGAAATTTGTAATTATGTTCATAATAATAAGGGATTATTCAAAATAGCTTATCAATTGAACTCTCGAAATAGAGATCCATGCAGACTTGCATTGCAGGATACTCCTAAATCAGCCAAGTATGCGAGTAGTTTCCTAGTCATGTGTATACGCATTTATAATAAAATTCCAAAAGAAATAAAATTGTTATTTAATATTAACTCATTTAAAAACAGACTGCGGAAATGGTTGAAAGAACACATGTTTTATGACATTAAAGATTTTCTCAACAATAGATTATACAATTCTGGACTTTTGTAATTGGAAATAATGCCGAGAGAAAACTATTATTATTGTATTATTATTATTGTATTGACTTTGTATCTGTGACATTGAACTTTAAAATTTATTAATAATTATTATTTTGCATGCAATTGATACATATCCTGTATAGCTAAACATGTGGACTTTAGATTAATATCTGACTGTAACAACTTTATACCATGTTTAAGGCAAATAAAGACTTATCTTATCTTATCTTATTTTGAACGGCATTTCTTTTTTCTGAAAACAATAATAATGACTTAGCAATATTTTATTAAGTTTTAAAATAGTTCCAATACATAACATTTGTTCATTATTACCTATGTTAGAAGTTATTTAGTAATTATGTATGACCATCTCTGATTGGCCTAAAATGGCAGAATGAGCGGCAATGGTGCCGATTCTGTTGTACACCGAACTAAACTAACTAAACTATCATAAAAAATCTTACTTTTGGCTATGAGAATTTTAACGCTATTCTGACAAAAAAAAACTCTAAATTTAAAAATTATTTTGACTCAACTAAAATCGAATTTGACAATCGCGCCGCCACTTGGTATTTGTTTTCTCGCCTCTCGGGGCCCTACCCCGTGATTTTTTTTTTAGAGCCCGAGGCGCGCAGGGACAGCGCCTTCGACGTGTTTTTAAGGAATTTTTCACATTTTGTATGGAAAAAATGGAAAAAAAAAAATTACCAGCATGTTGAGCCTTAGGGTTTTAAAAATTTTGGAAATTTTCATTATTTTTGCGATAGGACCCACCATTTTCGAGATATAAGCAAAAGAAAATAAAAAAAATCAGTACTGTTTTGCAACTGAAGTCGAGGTGTTGGTTCGAATTAGTTCATGACATCTTATTTTATTTCACACATTTTTAATCGCGATAAAAAATAGTCAGATTTAGTTAGAGGATTTTAGATATAGGACAAAATTTTAAGTTAAATCGTCAAATGCAGAAAAGCACTTTCACTTAACTAATCTCAGTGCCATCTTAGTGCTGTCAAACTAAATTATAGTTAAGTTTTGTCATTTATAGTCTATTTCAGAATGAGTTTGATCGTATGACAGGACTAAACTAAATTTTAGTGATTTTTAGTTTAGTTTAGAGAATTTTGTGACAAGAGAATTGGCACCAATGCCAGAAATGGTTTTCTATCAAGATTAGAATTCCCTAACACGCTGTTGTATACTCTCACTTTACTATTTTAACCAGTCGTTAGAATAACTGAAAACCGTACAGCTACCGTACAGTTCTCAGCTGATTAATAGACTTAATTATGGCCATTGAACAGAAAAGAGAGGGACAAGGGAATTTAGCTAGAATTATTGCTGGATAACAAATTGACGCCATTTTAATGTAAACATCTGGTAAAAGACAATGCCAGGAATCGGCTCGAATTGTATGTAGTGTCCGACAGACTTTCTATAATAATGATAATTCATATAAAAAAATAGGAATAATTATACAATATAAATAAAATCTGTAGAAGCACACCGTTAAAAAGTAATTTTAGTTATTCAATTTAACAACACATTTCATAGCTACATTTTTAAATAGAAATGTTACCAATACCAAAATATAATAATATCGATACGAAATTGCACTTGCAAATTGATTACAATAATATCAATATGAAGATACGTAAGTGAATTTATTACTTACATAAATCGTAACTCGTAATTATGTTAATAAATAGCGTTTAATTATGTTTTTTAATAAGTATATTATATTTTATAGTAATGTAATGATTAAAAATAATTTTTAATTCGATTATCGATATCGTTTAGTATAGTCTATTCCTAATAATGTAATTATAGTGCTGGCAACACTTGATGTAAAACTCTATCTGGCATTTGTCAATGTCAAAAGTTTGATTTCTCCCGCGAGATACGAGCAACGAAGTATTTCGTATTTTTGTGAGTTTTGTGTTGTATATTACTCTGTTTCTGGACCCGGACTTTTCTACCATTTACGACTACCTTGGCTATTGAAACTGAAGATAATGTGCTAAAAGTCATTATTTTAATTAATCATATAATAGTTTATTTCATGATAACGTTCAAATCACAAGTATCAAGTGGTCAACTTTAAAACTATGTTAAATTTTTTTTGGTGTGCTTCATATAGAAAACTAATTATACTATCAAATTCTATATTTATTTTCCTTTTTTATGAAATATAGTTCATCTTTGTCGGTTCTGGCCGAGTCTTGTGGGAGACCCTGGCATTGTCCTTTTCATGATATTTGAGAGCTATTAAAGTAAAAACACACTATTTCATTGTTACAAATAGATATTAATGCTCATTAAATGGAAAAACCGGCCAAGTGCGAGTCGGACTCGCGCACGAAGGGTTCCGTACCATTATCTATAAAACCGGTGAAAAATCACGTTTGTTGTATGGGAGCCCCCTTAAATATTTATTTTATTCTATTTTGTTAGTATTTGTTGTTATATCGGCAGCAGAAATACATCAACTGTGAAAATTTCATCGGTTCTACGGCTAATATGGCCGGCCCATTGCCACTTCAGCTTGCTTATTCTATGAGCTATGTCAACAACTTTGGTTCTCTGCCGGATTACCTCATTCCGGATTCTATCTCTCACAGATACTCCAAGCATAGCTCGTTCCATAGCTCGCTGAGGGACCTTGAATTTATGGACCAGCCGTACCGTGGGTGTCCACGTTTCGGCTCCGTAAGTCATGACAGGCAGGACGCACTGGTTGAAGACTTTAGTCTTTAGGCTCTGCGGAATACTCGACGAGAAGACTCGACGGAGCTTCCCAAAAGCTGCCCAGCCCAGCTGAATTCTTCTGTTAGCTTCCTTCTCAAAGTTGTTCTTACCAAACTGCAGAGTTTGCCCGACGTAAACGTATTCACGAACAACTTCGAGAGCACCGCCATTGACAGCAATCGGTCCCGGACTAACGTGGTCGTTGAACATAACTTGGGTTTTGTCCAAGTTCATCCGGAGACCAATGCGTACAGAAGAATCAACTAGGCCGTTCAGCATCTGTTGCAAGTCATGCAGCGACTCAGCCATTATGACGATGTCATCTGCAAATCTCAAGTGTGAGATGTACTCGCCGTTGATGTTAATGCCGCGTTCTTCCCAGTTCAGCGTCTTAAACACATCCTCCAATGCGTTAGAGAACAATTTCGGGGAAATTTCGTCCCCTTGTCTCACACCTCGACGCAGGGGGATATGTTCAGTTCGCTGGTTCTGAGTTTGGACGGTCATTGTCGCATTTTCATAAAGACATCTCAGCACTTGGATGTATCGCCAGTCAACTTGGCATCGCTGCAGAGACTCCAAACCAGACGAGGTCTCGATAGAGTCAAAAGCCTTCTCATAGTCCACAAAAGCAAGACATAGGGGCCGATTATACTCTTCGGACTTCTGTATAATTTGCCGCACTGTGTGGATGTGGTCTATGGTACTGTATCCTCCTCGAAACCCGGCCTGCTCTGGCGGCTGAAACTCGTCGAGACTTCGCGCTAGACGATTCGTGACGACTCTTGAAAACAACTTATATACGTGGCTTAGGAGCGAAATGGGTTTATAATTCTTTAAAAGGGTCTTATCACCCTTTTTAAAGAAGAGAACGACCACGCTCTTTCGCCACGCTTCTGGAGTTCTCTCAGAGAACAAGACAGAGTTGAAAAGCTCCCGAAGCTCCTTCAGTACAGGACTTCCTCCCGCTTTCAGGAGCTCAGTCATAATCCCGTCCTCACCAGGGGCTTTTCCATTTTTAAGCTATTTAAGAGCCGCCTCGATTTCATCTTGGCTGACTTCTGGCAGGTCTTCCGTGAAATGGCGGGTTAATGTGGCTCTGGAATCCTCATTTTCGGGATCAAGTCGAGATGCATGCGATGCGTACAACTGGCCGTAGAAGTTTTCGACTTCCGAAAGGATCTCCGGCTTCGAAACGACGGTATCCCCACTAGATGTGGTCAGCTTCGTCAGGTGGCTCCTCCCGAGTGATTGGACGAACACTTTCGACCCCCGATTTTGCCCAATCGCTTTCTCTATAGAGCGTGTATTGCAGCGTCGGCAACGAGAAAATACTTACCTTAAATTAGAAATTATTATTTGTCCACAGAAATAGTTGACAGCCTTGACGATGTCAAGTTGACGTAACACTACACAAACTTGTAGTTTTTTTGTTGCAATTTCTTTGTAGATTTAACAATACCGTTAGTAAGCCATAAACCATATTTTGGCTGTCTAAGAGAATTAAAGGAGTTGGATAGTGGCTTATTAACAGCTGTCTAAGCCATTGTACAGCCCATGTTCATATCTTACAATGCTCTGGCAGCCGTTAACAAGCTACTATAATGCCAAATTTAGAATTATAAGAGCTGTGTAGCAGGATATACAGCCCTTGTACAGACGCATAACAGCCTCGAGTTTTCAAAAATTCTGGTATCCAGTGACTATACAGCTATGTTTGCTGCTTGGGTAGTGTGCGTTATATACAAGTTTTGAATTTCGTCTCATTCAGTTGAAGTATGTGGGGAGGAATTTTATTGTAACATAGCCGTGCCCCGCGGTTTCACCCGCGTAGGTCTCGATCCCGTGGGAATATAGGGATAAAACGTATCCTATGTCCTATTCCAGGTCATGATCTACCCGTGCCCATCCTCTCCTCTCTAGAGTAGGGAACGTCGCGGTAGCGCGGCGCGCGCCGATGTCGAACGGTTCGCGTATTGCATTTTAATACTGGTGATAACTTCGAAATTAAATGTCCGATTCGAATGAATTAAAAAGTATTTTACTGCTACATAAATACCCTTGATGTTAAAAGTATTTATTTGATAAATAATTAATATTATGTTGATAAAACTCCTTCGCAAATAATGCATTAATTTCGAACAAAGGTGATGTTATATTTTCGGCCATAAAGTGTACGCTAATGAAAAAAAAGGAAAAATATCCACGAATTGAAGAAAAATATTCTTTCCTGAATATTCCCCTGATTTCTTTGGCACAAAAAATAATAGTTTATCAAATTATTGCCATATTCTATTGATCATGGCGTCGTCTTACTTGCACAATGCTTTCGTCCAGAAGTCATGTTACATTTAAACATAATAAAATCACGTAGACGTTATTTAAATAAATACGAAAGGCATGTATTTCTCTGCTATTAAGATAAGATAATAAGATAGCTACCTTAAAAACAACTTTTTTGATGAATTATAAAGTGTAATTCATCATTTTAAAAAAAACGAGGATTGTAGATTTGTCGATAGTTCTGGACGAAAAATTCAAACATTGTCTATTGGTATTTGACATCACATCTTTGACAGTTCTAGATTTTAAAATAGAGATGGGTTGTAACAGATTAAACACGATAACTGTTATCACTGTTACTGTTACAAAAAAATAACAGATCCAAATATCTATTATTAAATAATTAAAAAACACGACTAGTTGATAAAATTGTCATTGCAGTCAGGAGACCTCTTAGATTAGAAAGTGTTCCACAGAACGGTCCCTCGACTGCAATGACAATTTTATCAACTTGTTTTTTACTTTTTAGTTCGTTTTTTAGCAGGGCAGTCGTGTTTTTTAATTTTTAATTATTTATTTTTATTTTATACATTTTAGTGACAAGTTTTATTCTTTTGGAAGTTTAGGTACAGTCAGGCTAAGTGAATCATAACCCACTTTGACGATAAATCGTTTGAAACCTTTAAAATAACAAAGATGGCAGATGACAAATTCGTTATTAAGGAAATGTATATTTACGCGAATGTCGACCTAATTGTATTTGAATGTCTGTACGAAAATAAGCTTATGGTGGGTCAGAATTCAATTTTTTCGACTGTACATTTTTGTTTACCGCTATGCAATAGTTGGCATTGTGTTATTGTTAACAATGTTTTTTTTTTATTATTTGCCTAAGTACACTGTATGATGATGAAAGAATTCTAATAATAACTCAATCATCTACTAAACCATTAACTCATTTAGATATATGCAGTGTTACAAAAGTCTGATTAAATCGTTTGCAGCCAAAGATGAAATGTTTTTTTGCATGTACACCCTACCTATGTAAAATATATGCCAATAAATTATATATTTTTGGAATGTGGTCATCACGGCCTTCAATTGGATACCCATATTGTAAATAACCGAAGTTTTTTTTTTTCACTTTTAAAAATGGAGCCATACTGCCGCAACATAGAAATTTTTCAAAAATAAAACCTATGTGGCCTATGTCATTCGGGATAATGTAATGATTCTAACGATACCCTACACATTCAAATCTGTTCAGGCATTCTAAAGTTATGGTGGAATAAAGAAACTCACATACATACATACATACAAACATACGTGAACCCTGAAAACATTTCACTCCTTTTTGGGCAGTCGTGTAATAACAGCCTGTTATTTTTGTACATACGATAAATACGTAATTAAATCTCAATTGAATATTTCCAATATCTCTTTTGGTTTAAAGTCGATAATCGTATCTATCTGTTATTAAATAACAGCCTGTTTCGGACGATAAATACGTAAGTAACAGCCACGGTAACAGTCTGTGTGGGGATTGTTATAATTTATTAACAGTAAAGGCCGCGGTAACAGTCTTGAGGATCTGTTATTACACGACTGCCCAAAAAGGAGTGTAATGTTTTCAGGGTTCATGTATGTATGTATGTGAGTTTCTTCATTCCACCATAACTTTAGAATGCCTGAACGGATTTGAATGTGTGGGGTAACGTTAGAATCCTTACATTATCCCGAAATTATGTCATGGCTGGCTGTCGATGATCGTATAACGTCAAACTTTTTCAGTTTAGAATTAGTGCCAAAAAATATCAGACATTATGAAAAAAAAAAGCCTTTATTGTATTCAGGGGTTCGTTTTCCAGGTTTTATAAAAAGAAAGAAACTAGTCGCATATAGATTGGAAATCACTTTTTAATCAAGGTCTTCCAATCTATACAAAAGTAGTACTGTGTATACTTTGAAGTGGCCAAAGTAACCAGCTTGTTCCATAATATACAGTGCTAGTCCGCATGTAAACTAATCGTGTATAAATTGGAATAAGCGCGACAAACTCTATTCCAATCTATTCGCGAGCAGTTGCATGCTCGCCATTTTGATGTGTTGACCTCTCTTTCTATTCTATGGTAATCATATCTGCGTATCTATTTTAAACATTGCATAGCCTTTCGGCACGTGCTGTTTGTTTTGATTAGCCGTTTTTTGTTTTCTCTGCACAATAATTTATCTCTCTAGCTCATCCTATTCATTTCCTTTAGAGTTATCGAGTTATCTTTTGCACTGTTTCTGTGAGAAATAAACCTACTTATCCCTTTTTTTGTAATTCCATCTTCCGGCTCCATCATCAGACTCTGGGCACCACCTAGTGTCAAAGCACTTGTTAATACATAACCAAGGAGTTCAAACACGATGGTGCTGTCTTGTTTGATTGCGAAGTTCCTATGGCCACCTTCCGGCTCCATCATCAGACTCTGAACAACACCTAGTATCAAAGCACTTGTCAATATATAACCAATGAGTTCTAACACGATAGTGCTATCTTTCTTAATTGATGTTTTCCCATGGCCACCTTCCGGCTCCAGTATCAGACCCTGAGCACCACCTAGTGTCAAAGCACTTGTCAATACATGACGAATGAGTCCATCTTGTTTGATTGAGGAGTTCCTATGTGTAACTTCCGGCTCCATTATCAGACCAGCTCCATGGTATCATTTTATCAAAATATATCGGTAGTTGTATAAGTATGCCAAGTTTCAGCTCAATCGGATGTCAGGAAGTACTTGAAAAATGGATGACAATTGGAGTAACAGGAAACACGAACAGAGCAAATAACTAATATAAAGCTTCTAAAAATAGCATTACAATTCGCGTAAAAATTCCTATGGTGCCGTTTTGGCCTTGTATAAATTGGAAAGATGCACGTGCGCGTCTACGTTACAAACTATATACCTACAAGTAGTACGCAAAATTCGTGGATACACCTAAGAGGGTGAAATGGGAGAATTTTGTTTGTATGAAAAATCTTATTCCTTGAGTTAATAAACTTGAAACTTCGCACGAATACTAATCTATAAAAATTATAAAGTTTGACATTTTCAGTTTAGACCGAGCGAGCGTAGCGAGCGAAGCGTCTCTGCATCAAGTCGGGCAAAATCGGCAAGTTTGTAGTATACGTACGAATACGTACTCGTCTGCAGGTCGTATTGTTCAACCGATCTGGACGAAATTTGGTGTACAGGTATAACGATTTTTTTGTAATTTTTGTCGTCGGGGATTTTTGATTGGATTTCCCCCAAAATGGGGCAAAAAGGGGGCTACTGGATATCTCCGCCCTATGAGATCCGATAACGATGGTTCTTTTTTTATTTGAAAGGTGATAACATTAATTAGGTCTCAAAAAAAATTGGTGAAGATCTGATAAGGATCTTCTGCATGATGAGCAGAATAGCTTCTCAAAATGCAGTAAATGGCTCACTATTTATTAAAACCTATTTTTTGTTTTTTGTAGCTGGCCTACAAATTTTTGCTCATTATTTTTCTGGCTTTTATGGTTCTGTAGTAGTCAACAAGGAACCGATATAGTTTCGCCATGTCTGTAGGTCTATCCGCGGCTTAGCTCAGAGGATCTTAGTACTAGAAAGCTGTAATTTGGCATGGGTATACCTATACATTTAACACACAAAGTGGTAAAATAAAATCATGGTAAATATATTTTTTTGTATGATACCTCCACTCCCTACGCGTAAAGTGGGGATGATTTCTTTTTCTCAACTGTCCCATGTTATGGAGTGTCGTGTGGGTGTGTGAAAATTATTTTTTGATTCAGGGATCCGTCGCGAAATGTCGAGTCAAGTGCCCCTGCCATTTAAATGGTTGTTTTTGGATATGTGAAAAAAATCACGGCAGTATAACAAAGTTAACAGGAAAACTACACAGCTAAGTATCCTTTACAAGTTAACGAGTAATAATCGACCAATTGACATTTTTGCAGTTGGAATGTATGGGAGAGCATTTTTTCTACTACAACGTTAAAAGTTTGTTCTTGGGATAATATCTCAACTACGGAACCCTTAATTGTGCGTGATCCACGCACTTGGCCTGTTATTATTCAAATAAGTCTGAAGGCACACGGGTAGACCATGACCTGGAATAGGACATACAATACTTTTTTTATCTCGATATTCCCACGGGATCGAGACTTACGCGGGTGAAACCGCGGGGCGCAGCTAGTTCTCTATAAATTATTCATGTTTTACAGTCACACTAATTTACCAACCGTCGAAAAGTTTTAGTCTGAAATCATAGCAACATCTGTATCTACCTACATATTATAAATTAAAACCGCTTTTCTTGTTTGTTCTGTATAAAGAATTCTTTTCGGTAGTCCAAACCGAGTTCGATAATACTTTTAAGAAAAGCACTAAAACTATCAGCCCTAAGTTTTTATTTAGTGATTGGGCAACTAAAGGACTCAGGAAAAGTAGGGAAAGACTTTTCGAACTGTATGGCCTTAAGCCTTATATTAACACGGGAAGTTTTAATAAGTATGTTGCTACTTATTCTAGAACTTTTAAGAGCACTTGTAAGGCAGCTAAAGCCTTATACATTAGCAACAAAGTTAAATCAGCGGACAATAAAATACAGACGGTTTGGAAAATTATCAATAATGAAACGAATAGGAGCAAAAAGCATAATTCCGATTACACACTGGAGACGTCAAGTGGTGGTCTCATTTGCGATAGCAAAGAAGTGGCTCAAGAATTTGTACATTTCTTTTCCAGTATCCCACTTAAAACTACTGAAACCTTAAACTCCTCGCCATCGCTCTCTTTTGATTTAGTAAGGGCGAACGTTCCAGCCTGCCTGATTGATTTTAACTTTAAGCATATTAACCCCGTTACAGTAATAAAAGCTTTTAAGCAAATCAAGATCAAATTGACCGAGGATCTTTGGGGAATGTCCATTAAAGTCTGTACCTCCATAATTGAGACCATAGCGCCTTACTTAGCCTTAATATTTAATTTGTGTGTGGATCAAGGAGTCTTCCCGGATTTAATGAAATACAGTAAGGTAATACCACTTTTCAAATCCGGGGACAGTAAAGACTCCAATAATTATAGGCCCGTATCCGTGCTGCCGGTTTTCAGCAAGGTGTTTGAAAAGGTAATGCTGAATCAAATGCTCAATCATTTTAACACAAATAAAATCCTTCACGACCAACAGTACGGTTTCACCAAAGGACGTTGTACGACTGACGCCGGTGTAACCTTATTAAGACACATTTTAACGCGTGGGAAGAAGCCCAAGACGCCATAGGAATCTTTTGTGACCTCTCCAAGGCATTTGATTGTGTCGATCACGAAACCTTACTCTTGAAACTTGAGCATTACGGACTAGGTAAACTTGCGCTCAGTTTAGTAAAATCTTATTTAAATGATAGACAACAGCAAGTTCAAATAAACGGTATCAACTCACTAGGTTTAAAAGTAAAAATGGGTGTTCCACAAGGCTCGATTTTGGGTCCTTTCCTCTTTTTAGTGTACATTAATGATCTACTCCATTTATTAAAAAATCAGCCACACATGGTGTTATTTGCTGACGATACTTCCTTAATTTTTAAGGTAGATAGACGTGCTACAAATTTTGACGAAGTAAATAACGCCCTACTGCAGGTCCAAAATTGGTTCACTGCTAATAATTTAGTATTAAATGGAAAAAAGACTAAGTGCATAAAATTTTCTTTACCAAATGTCAAAAGTAGGGATTGTGAGATTATATTGAATCAAGAGAAACTAGAATTCGTCGATAAAACTGTTTTCCTGGGGATCACGCTCGACTCAAGGCTACAATGGGGTCCTCATTTAACATCTCTTGCAGGACGGCTGAGTTCAGCAGCATATGCTGTCAGAAAAATCCGTCAATTTACTGATGTAGATACCGCGAGGCTAGTCTATTTTAGTTACTTTCATAGCATAATGTCTTACGGTATTTTACTATGGGGACGGGCTGCAGACATCGAGTCTATCTTTATTCTGCAGAAAAGAGCGATCAGAGCCATTTATAATCTACGCAGGCGCGATTCTTTAAGGGAACTGTTTAAGGATATTAACATCATGACGGTACCTTGTCAATATATATATGAAAACATCTTGCACGTAAGAAAAAATTTACATCTTTTTTGTAAAAGAGGCGATAGACATAATTATAGTACTAGAAATAGGGACTTATTAGTTCAACCAGGTTTCAGACTGGCTAAAGTAGACTCATCTTTCATGGGGTACTGCTTAAAATGTTACAATAAAATCCCTCCCCACATACTTCAACTGAATGAGACGAAATTCAAAACTTGTATAAAACGCACACTATGTAGGCAGGCATATTATAAGTTGGAGGATTACATCTCTGATAAAAATGCTTGGCTTAATGCTGGTCCTGCTCCACAACCACAACTAACTAATTAACATTCGAAAATGCTGTTGGAGCTGCTGAAGATTGTAAGACTATCTTTGCATTGTATAAACTCAATCTCTCCTTTGTATTATATAATTGCACAGGTGTGAGTACTATGTACTATAGAGCTACCATTTACCGGGTATTTTGTCTTTCATTGACTTGAATGTGCCCTGGCGGCTGGGAATGTCATGCTCACTCAAATGTCTCGCTGGTGGTGGCGTATGTGTTGGATCATTTAGCTCCCTTCAAAATGGTTGAGCTGAATGGTGCTGATCCATGCGTCATGTTCGTGAACGGGCGCCGTCAGTTGTGACTGGTCATTTCTTAGCTGCCATGGCTTATTTTAATTTTTGAATTGTGCTTATTTTGTAATTGCGGACGCTTTTAACGTGCTTTCTACATTGTTCTCACATGTATAATTTCAACATGAATAATGTAACCATTATATTGTAACAATATTTTGATTTAAAAGAGTGTCCATGGAGTTTCTTGCCCGTTCTTCTCCATAGGTACCTACTACGCTTTGGAATGGGCAACTAGCTTCATATTTCTGACTGACTGACTCCTTGACAATTCAAAAGTGCCTGTAAATGGTTTAATTGAAATAAATGCTTTGAGTTTGAGTTTGAGTTTGAGTCTGTATGTCCGCGTTGTCTTCTAAACCACTCTACAGATATTGATGAGGTTTTTTTTATTCCGAAAGGTTTAAGTTAAGAAATCTCGAAGCAGGAGCGAGTCGCTAGTAGATATTAAAATTGTCATTTTGACATTTCGTTCATTCATGCAATTTTGTGTTCATTCATGAGTTTATTTTTATTTCACAACTAGCTGTGCCCCGCGGTTTCACCCGCGTAGGTCTCGATCCCCTGGGAATATAGGGACAAAACGTATCCTATGTCCTATTCCAGGTCATGGTTTACCCGTGTGCCCATCCTCGCTACGCTCGCTCGGCTCGCACGCGGTTGGTCACAGTTCTAACCTAACCTAACCCATTTCACCCAGTTCATAACTTTTCGTCAATAATTTATAATCTAACGGAAATAATACCGATAGATTATAAACTAACGGTTCTCACAATCTTAGGTGACACATACATAAGAGATGCATCGAGTTTAAAATGAAGACTTATTGAAACAAACATATATCTCACCGCACAAGTTGAAAATGACAAGTGGTACATGGTGTAGAAATATTAGCGGTGTGACCACGAGTCCGGACTCCAGGAAAATCATTGCTGTTAGCATTGAGATATAATTATAGTATAGAGAGCGCGTATTGCACAAATCGCTTAGTGCAGATCGTAGACAAGTGAGCTATAGATACTTATATTATAGCGTAAACGTAAAGTATAGTACGATATCACATCTAAACTGCTAAATTGATTTTGAACAATTACAAAAAAGTAAAATCAAATCAAGAATAAAATATTAAAATGGATGATTCATTTAATTGAGTCTATATTTATATGTCTATATTTTCTTAGTTTGTTTGTTCTATGTAAATTTAGTAAAAAACAGAAAAAACAACAAGAATACGCGTGTTAAACTAAAAAAACTGAGTGAGTTTCATAAATAAAATAATATCTATAAATATAATTATGACTAAACACAACCTACAATATAACGATCATACTCACAGCTTATCGACAAAATTTATCGATAGCTCGTTGCCGATTGGCACGTCATTGCACATCCCTATCTGTCATACACTTATGACTTATAACACGAGTATTCTTGTTGTTTTTTCTGTGTTTTACTAAATTTACATAGAACAAACAAACTAAGAAAATATAGACATATAAATATAGACTCAATTAAATGAATCATCCATTTTAATATTTTATTCTTGATTTAATTTTACTTTTTTGTAATTGTTCAAAATCAATTAAGCAGTTTAGATGTGATATCGTAACATTCTATACTTTACGTTTACGCTATAATACTTTCGCATTACAAATATTAGAAAGTATATCGTACAAAATGACATTGAAATTATTTATAAAAAAATAAAGATTATAAGATTTTGAGTATTGAAACATAAATATATTATGTAGTTCTCCTAGCAAACATTTAAAAATATTTTAAATATCGACTACAGCGTTGGTCGCGTCAACTCACGTCACATCACTACAGTGTCACGCGAGCAGCGCGGTACGCGGGCGGGCCTGTGCGTGCCCGCCTCTCCGTCTCCTTCAACCCCGCGATATGTGATTTGTTTTCATAAAAATAAGTATAAAAATCAATTTACCGATTAAATGTAATATTGGATTTCAGTTTTGTGTATTTCGGTAGTTTTGTGTATGTAAATATTAAAAAAATCTCGCACAAACGAACGAACGCACACTGCTAGCACTCAACCACGACTACTAGCGCTCGCGGCGGGAACGTCGCGTTGATCTAACCCGTGTCTGATCTAAGTTTGATGCGCGCACTCTATACTAAATTATATCTCTATGGCTTTTAGTCACACTGGTGTTACAACCTGGTGTGACCACGAGTCTATGTCAAACCTTAAAAGCACAGACAGCTGTGAACCTGTGTTTCGATCTCTGAGGATACTGACTTTTCCATTTTTGTACATTTTGGAGGTGGCAATTTTTGTAAAAACCAACCTCAACTTATTTCCCTAACTGGCTAATATAAGAACGCGTAATGGCCGATTGAGATCCCAATACAAGAACTTACTACATTCGGGTAATTACAAAACAGCATTGTTAAAGAAAAGTATTATGACAATGGGGCCTGTCATTTTTATTAAAATACCTCATGGTTTTAAGGATTATTCTTTAAACATTTTTAAATCTAAGGTCACTGCACTACTTTTAGGCAAATGTTATTACTTATTTATTGTTTACTCATTGAAGGACTTTCTAAATCGTGTAATCCAAATCGGGCTTAGTCGGTTATACTTGTACATCCAGACACGGAAACTGATGTCTCCGTATTAAAGAAGAAGAAAATTGTATTTTAATATCTTTACCGGTTGGCTAACCTGATAGCCGGAACTAAAGACTTGACAGCAGAGTGACCACCAATTTTTTTTTTTTTTCCGTGATGGAAGGCCTCTTGGATGTCCTCCGCCCTGGGGCGGGTGGAGGGGTCTGTCAGACTCTTACTGACTAAAAACCACCCCGGTGTTCCGACTCACACCTACGCTGGAGGTCGCGGGAACGTAAGGGACCTTATACGGTGGCGGACTCGTGGTCACACCAGGTTGTAACACCATCATCCCCTCGGCACGCTAGACCCTGGAATTGGGGTAATTTTTTTTTTTAATTTTTTCCTCGCGGCCCGAGCCTCAGTGGCCCGGACCCCCGGTCCTGAACTCAAGATGACGGGGTGGCCAAAGGCTGGGCAGAACCAACCGCCACCCCGGTGTCCCCACGCTGCCGCCGGATGCCGGACAGACGCAGAGCGTGCATTGGACTCCCTCCACCACCCACGTTCCGTGGGTGCAACGGTGCAAACCGACCCTCCCCAGTGTACGGCAACTAACCTCCCTCTGTAAGCAGAGGAGGAGTAGAGGAGTAGACGTATGTCCCTCTGTAGCCCGGTTCCCTTCACCGACCATCATGGATGATTGGTGATTGGAACCATAACCCTTCCCCGCTTGTTGAGAATTAGCCGCCGGCCCCAATTGTCCACCAAAACCTGGTGAGCAGTTGGAGCCGACGTTGTGCAGGGTGCGCTACGAGGAGGCTTCTCAACATGCACCCCAGAGTGACTACCCAAAGTCAACCAATTGCAGGTCTAGCAACCGTAACTTAGCGACGATTGTTTTAGCGTAGCCAATTAGCCATAATAACGTTAGCATACGGAGAAATTCTAAATAATCATTTCGCCAAATTCGAAAATAACGTCTCTGACATCTACATTTCAACTGTCAGTCTTCGGATAGGTTTTCAGTATTATCGAGTTAATGAGCTCTGATTCAAAGGAGGTCAGTATCAAATAGATTCGATAAACATTGTATTATTTTTTTATTGAGAATTTATTAGTGTACCTCTATGGATAACACTATATCCGATTACTAGTAATTTGTCATCTTGTTTACGAGCATGCGATATGAGTTCGTGTTTATTCGTGTAATCTCGTGGATGTATGAAACCGCAAAATTTAAAAGTTTGAAGGTGGCTCATCAATTAAAATCCGTGACTGTACCTGACTATAATATTGCTATTATTTATTTATTTATTTTATTTACCTTATTTCAGACTTGGTTGTCCATAGAGTGTTAGTAATGCAATGAAACTTATGAACTATGTTAGTAATAAACACATATAAAAACAAACTGTAACAATTATCCTATATGTAGGCTAACCCAGTGCTTCCAGATAGGACTCTCGATGTGTTCAGCAATTACCGTAAGCAGGTAGCCGTTAGGACTGTCCCTCAGTCTGCGCATCAACGATGCTGCTCTTTTTTTTAAATATGGCATAATATCCATCTACATGTGATTCTGCACACATCGCTGATGCACTGCAATAGCGACGCAGCCCCATCAACACCCTGAAGGCATTGTTATACTGAACTCTCAGAGCACTCGCGACCCGCTGCGTGCAGTCGGCCCACAGGCTGCAGGTATAAAAAGACTGGCAAATGGCCCTAAACAGCGTTATTTTGACTGCCATTGAACACCTGGCAAACCTGCGGGCTAGCATATTACAGCGAATCGCGAGACCCCTGCGTTCCCGTTCCACATCTAAGTCATCAGTCAGGTTCTCACATGTCCTAGGTACACAAACTGAGAGACTCGAGTTAGCGCAAACCACGCGCAGTGTCACGGGCGGTAGAAGGATTCATTTGCCCCGCTCGAATTAATTATTAATTAACTTCACTTTCATTTCTGTTTTGTTTTGTTGACATTATTTTGTTTGTATGAATATTTAAATTTTATAAGTAGCAAATAATTTGCACGCCGTAAGGTAGACTATAGCCGATCACATTTATTTATGTACAACATCTTATAACTGTACCTACATTCATAGCTAATGCAAACTATTGGCATGATTTACTTTTTCCTTTCGCCAGAAATGAAACCTAGGTTATATGTTAGAGGACAACACGAGTAATCAATAGCAAAAAGAACCAGGTCCATTAACCGTAACCGAAAGAAGATACCGAGGGAAGTATTGCTATTGTCTTTTTGTCAGGCGTTACCATTTTTCTTATATTAGTAAGTATCGCTAATCCAATCACGAGAGTACAGTGGTTGTCAGGGGTCGATGACCGCTATTGCAACACTATTTAACGTGTACCCACTATAGGATAGGTCGTTTGGGTTGCTTTTCTAAATTGTACTATGGAATATTCTTACAAAATAGAAATTATGATACAACCATAAAAATTTAAACCAAAACTATTCATTAAATAATTAGTACAAACATCTTTGTTTACCTTATCATAGAACAATTATATGCTACTAAATTCTTATCGATAAACTTAATTAATCATCATCACTACTCGCCTCTCTTCCCACATCATGTCTTATTGTTAAATCCAGAAATTATTGCTGCTACGCCCTCAGTAAGCCCTTCTATCAAAAGATACACGAAGTATGTGCGCTGTCGTCTATGTCGCGACTGGATTCGACTACGCAGCAGCCACGGATCTAGTTGTAGTTATCGGGAAACAGAGCTCAGGAACCGTGCGTTTGCACTGGCGAAACATTCACATAAAAACATGTTGAAATCTCTGTTTTCTGTCAATGTATCGACTCGCGTTCGCATTGTCACGCAACTTGTTGACGCGAAACATGTTTCATACCACTCGACATGTTTCGCCACATGTCTTTACAAACCAATTTCGTATCAACATATTGTATCTGTATGAATCTAGTAACATGTTGTAAGATTTGTTTTGACACTTTGGTCGGTTTTTATAGTCCACACATTTTGTATTCCACAAATATGGAAAACTTTGCCAAAGCTCTATAAACTTCATCGTGTCTACTTTGGATCACTCTATGTTTCGATATAAACACGGTATGTTTACCACCATAGACAAGTTGCGAGACATAATTTGACGTAAACAAACAACAGTGGGAACGCAAACGTGACGAATCTCTATACAAAACATGTCTATTGTGTATGTTTCTAGACAGTGCGAACGCAGTTTACAACAAATCTTGAGATCTGTCTTAAGACTTACTCATGTTTCGTACAGTGCGAACGCAAGTTCAACCAAACAAGTACCTAATGAGATTTGTTTCATGTGACAAGTTTCGAGACATCTACATGTTGAATGTTTTCTAGTGCAATCGCATAGTAAGGACTGAATGTATTATCAGACACAAATATGTTTTAGTACCTAATACAAAAACAACAAAGGAAAAATATAACATTAACAACTTACTTACCTAATTTATAACACGACAACTGAAACGAGTCCCTACCGCGCTCGGTGACGGAAGCGAGGGACGCAGAATGACTCATTAGAGTTGCCGAATAGTATTTAAAACTTAAAATATCACACACGGAGTATTTTTAAAGAAAAAAGTAACGCCTGATAAAAACAATACTAATAAACAATAGCAATCTACTAAACACTCTAACTTGGTTCAGGTTCGGTTACGGTTTGTAGACCTAGTTCTTTTTGCAATTGATTTCTCTTATAGTCCTCTAACATATGGCCTAGGTTTCACTTTTGGCGAAAAGAAAAATAAAAATATAGGTATGGCAAAAGTTGCATTGGCCCTGACAGATTTAAATAAAATTAGGCACATAGGTAGACCATGACCTGAAATATTCGATATTCCCACGGGATCAAGAGTTACGCGGGTGAAACCACGGGGCGCAGCTAGTAGTAATATTATAAATTCGAAAGTGAGTTTGCTTTCACTTTAAGACGGCTGAACAGATTATGCTTTATATTAAAAAAATAGGTGTAAAAAACTCTAATACTAAAACTATTTACTAAAACTCTACTTTTAATCTTTACGTTTACTAAACAAAACGTTCTTTTGAAGTCAAATTATGGGAATACCGATTTGAACTCACATGTTTTTAAAATGGAATTGTGGTTATCGCAGTCACTATATTTTTCTTTTAAATATTTTTCTACATGAAGCAACTATACTAACCAGTGTCATTATTAAACAATAAGTCCCAAACCCTATCCAAAATACGCTCTTCTCCTATCGCAGCTACGCAGGTTTTTTTAAACTAATTTTTTATGTTAAGTCTATTAGGAAAGTTTATGTTACCATGTCCTGTTGCCACTACAGTCGCACGCACACTGTGGTGAAATCGGTGCCGATTTCGCTACACACGCACGGACAACGCTCCCTAGACGATAATTGGCCCTAAATCGTGAGTAGACGCTTTTAAAGCAGGAACGCTTTTAAAGGTTGGATGAAAGACAGACAAATAGTTTATAACTAAAAAAAAGGCTTGCAAAATTTCAAGATAGGTATTCAAATCAATAGTACTATCCCAAAAGCGTCTACACACGGCCCTAAAATCAGAGGCAATATCAGGGAAGTGCTGGGGAGCGCCCTAGATCGCTCCATTGATCGCCTCGTGAGTAGGCAAATCGTAATCAGTGTTATTATTAGAGATGCCACGAATATTCGGCAACTATTCGGTATTCGGCCTATTCGGCCTTTTTTTTCTAATCGGTATGTGGCCGAATAGTACGTACTATTCGGCCGAATACCGAATAGCAAATCATGTAAAAAAAGACACGTTATTTTACTCAAAATTATGTATTTATTTCAAAATTATAACATTTTAGTAAAAAGATAAAAATGAGCTTTTCAACATTTTTTTGTAGCAAACGATTGCGCTTTTCATCGTAAACGTTACCAGCCTCAGAAAATAACCTCTCACTATAAACGCTACTTCCATATAATATTCCCATATGGGCGATTTTTTATTAACCGATGTCATTTTATAAGCCTTTTGACGAAAAAACAATTGAAAATGAACTAAGGAACAAACTTCTTAGCAAAATAGTAATTAAGTTTCACATAACGTATTATTTATAAACTAACAAAGCGCTCCGTGACGGCATTTACTCGCAATTGAAACAAATACAAACAATGTTTGGTTGCACCCCTCCCCCCGCGCGCGCGCCGTCGTCGCCTGCCGCGCGAACGCAACGAGAAAAACAGGTTGTGACTTGTCTTATTCCAGCTAACGCGCCCCCACCAAGCATTCGGCGGCCGAATATTCGGCGCTTCGGCCGACAGCGTTGCCGAATATTCGGAATTCGGTATTCGGCCAATTCACTATTCGTGGCATCATTAGTTATTATGACATTTATTCCTTTTTCAATACATAATTTTTACATTTTTAAATATTTATATAAAACATTAAAAATATAAAAACAATAGCCCATCGGCACCAGGATCAGGGTCCAAGCTGCCGGTGGTCAGGGCTCTAGAGCGAGGAACCTCCTCACTATACGTGCGGTGTCCAGGAGTACTGCTTTCTGAATCAAGCCCTTGACCCAGCCGCGCAATGAGAGCCTCCTGAGATGTTGGTCGAGGCTCATCGCTATTAAGCCATTGACCGTAACGATTATCGGTACAATGATTGCAGAGTCCACGTCCCACATGTCGACAATCACGTGTGCTAAGTCAAGATATTTGTTTTTTTTATCTTTCTCAGCTTTCACGAACTCAAAACTCAAACTCAAACTCAAAACATTTATTTCAAATAAACCAATTACAGGTACTTTTGATGTCAAGGGGTCGGTCAGTCAGAAAGATGAAGCTAGTTGAAAGACGAGATTCTCGTCATGAGGGACAGCGATATCAACAATCATTACACGGCGCTCTCGTCCATCTATCACCACAATATCAGGCTTATTGGCTACAATAGTCCTGTCAGTGATGATAGATCGATCCCAGTACAATGTGGCGTGACCATTTTCGAGAACTGGGTCGGGCACATACCTGTAGTATGGTACTTCATACTCCACAAGGTTGTACTGCAAGGTACGTTGCTGGTGGATAATCCTAGCTACTAGATTGTGTCTGTGCAAGTACTCGCCGTTAGCAAGACGAGAACAACCGGAAACAATATGTCGCATTGATTCACCGGGACAGTGGCATGCCCGACAGAAGTCAACCGTACCGTCCTTGACAATATATTTGCGGTAATTTTTCGTCATGATGACTTCATCCATAATCGCACAGACAAAACCTTCGGTTTCCCCGAAGAGGTCGCCGAAACGTAACCAGGATACAGACGCCAGAAAGCCTACTTCAGCCCCATGGAGAGCACGGAAAAAGCGTCCGTGTAGCTCTTTGCCTTGCCATACTTCCTTACGGTCGTTAGTATCAAGTACTGTTGGTTTGCGCCAGTTCTCTTTCGCCAACGAGAGCGGGGTAAGGCCCTTGTCCACTACAACCACATCTCGGTGCATCCCCACGTCAGTTTGAAGGAAATATTCCCTGAGACTGCAAATCTCGCGGTTTATTTATTTATTTATTTATATATACTTTATTGTACACCATAAAATACATAGCGAAAATAAATAAATTGGATTGCGGTCTTGGCATTTAAGAAACCACGACCCCACACTTCCGCGGGATGTACAGTCTCATCACTGATGACCGTGGGTGATGCATCCGATTTGCCGTCAGCAATGTACGGACCTTCCTATCCAGGGCGTCAAGTTCCGTCTGAGTCCATTTGAGTATGCCAAAAGAATACATCAAAACCGGCATGACCCATCCGTTGTCTATCGCGAATCGCATGTTCTAGAGCGATGAGAGATGGGTATATAGAGAGTGGGAGCGACCTGAACAAAATATGACCGACGTGTGCCGCCCGGATGATGACGCCACGAGCGCATTCTGGCGCAGCATATGGTCGGTACCCGTCTGTCACGCTGAGGCTGACTGGATACAGAATGTCGAGCGAGTGTGTGAAACTATACCAGAAATGGAAGCTGTTTTAATCACTCCACTAGACGTAGCCAGAGCAGTCCGCCCGTTACCGAATTTGAAATCACCGGGACCGGACGGACTGCACAACTTTCGGTTAAAATGGCTGACTAGTTCACACACTCGCTTGGCATCCCAATTCCAGTCATCTATAGAGTCTGAGTCGCTACCACAGTTTCTAACAACAGGGGTTACCCACCTGCTCCATAAGTCAAGTAGCCCCACGAAACCCAAGAATTATAGACCGATCACATGTTTGTCGACGGTCTATAAACTTCTTTCATCCATTTTGAGAGTGAAAATAAACACACACATTGACAGCTATTCAATAATGTCCGTCTCTCAAAATGGATGCAGGAACGGGTCTCACGGTACTAAGGAGCTACTCCTCATCGACATGGCCATAAGCCAACAGGTTCGTCGATCCCGTAAGGACCTCTCGACATGCTGGATAGACTATAAGAAGGCCTACGACTCGGTGCCACATACATGGCTCATGAGGGTGCTGGAGTTGTACAAATTGATGCAACTCTACGCACCTTCCTTGAGTCGTGTATGGCGCAATGGAGGATGGCTCTTCGCTAGCCAGGATGTCGACAGATCCAAGGGAATGATGAACCTGTACGGATTAAACGGGGAATATTTCAGGGCGACAGTTTGAGTCCGCTTTGGTTCTGCTTGGCACTGAACCCTCTAAGCACACTGCTGGAGGATTCAGGTCTAGGCTATCGGTTGAGGAGAGGTGGTCAGGTCATATCTCACCTCCTTGGGAATTCAACTCTCGCATTCCTCTCTCCTCATCCGAAAGCTATAAGTATTTGGGTATGTCGGAATCGTTAGGCATCAACGTTGCTGACATGAAACAATCGTTGAAGGAGCGCTTCTTTGGTCGCCTGAAAAAAGTATTAATTAGCCTTCTTTCAGGCGGAAACAGGTGCGCGCCTTCAACGGTTGGGTCATGCCGGTTCTGATGTACTCTTTCGGCATACTCAAATGGACTCAGACCGAACTCGACGCCCTAGATAGGAGGGTCCGTACACTGTTGACCGCAATGCATGCATCCGGTATCACCCACGATCATCGGTGATGAGATTGTACATCCCGCGGAGGTGCGGGGGTCGAGGCTTTATAATTGCGAAGACCCTCCACAATCGCGAGGTGTGCAATCTCAGAGAATATTTTTTTAAAGCCGAAGTGGGTATTCACCGCGATGTGGTGGCAGTGGACAAAGGACTCACCCCGCTCTCCATGGCTAATGAGAACTGGCGCAACCTGTAGTACTTACTACAGAAGACCGCAAGGAGTTATGGCAAAGCAAGGAGCTTCATGGGCGCTTCTATCGGGCTCTTCGTGAGTCCGATGTAGATTTGTCAGCGTCCGTATCCTGGCTACGTTTCGGTGACCTTTTCGGGGAAACTGAAGGTTTCGTCTGTGCAATTATGGACGATGTTATCTTGACGAATAACTACCGGAGACATATTATGAAGGACGGGACGGTTGACTCACCCGGACGGTGGCATCCCTGACACACGTCAGGGATGCCACCGTCCGGGTGAGTCCATCAGACATATTATCTCTGGTTGTTCTCGTCTAGCTAACGGCGAGTACTTGCACAGGCATAACCAAGTGGCCAGGATAATTCACCAGCAACTTGCCTTGAAATATAAATTTGTGGACTCTCGAGGTACCGTACTACAGGTATGTGCCCGACCCAGTTCTCGAAAATGACCATGTCACGTTGTACTGGGATCGGTCTATCATTACTGACAGGACTATTGTTGCCAATAAACCTGATATAGTAGTGATAGACCGATTAACGCGCCGCGCAATGATAGTCGATGTTACCATCCCACATGACGTTAACCTCGTGAAAGCTGAGAAAGAGAAACAAATAAAATATCTCGACTTAGCACACGAGGTTGTCGACATGTGGAATGTGAGCTCGGCTATCATTGTGCCGATTGTCGTAACGGCCAATGGCCTGATAGCCGAAAGCCTCGACCAACATCTCTCGAGGCTCTCGTTAGGCGGTTGGATCAAGAGCCTGATTCAAAAGGCAGTACTCCTTGATACAGCTCGCATTGTGAGGAGTAACCACCGGTAGCTTGGACCCTGCTCCCGACACCGGCGGACTTCTATTTTTAACCGACTTCTTCAAAAAGGAGGAGGTTCTCAATTCGTCTGTGTTTTTTTTTTTTTTTTATGTTTGTTACTCGATTACTCCGCCAATTATGAATCGATTTTGATGATTCTTTTTTTGTTTGGTAGGTCATGCTTCCGAGGTGGTCCCATATAAATTTTATTAACTTTGCTTGCGTAATTTTTGAGTTAGCTTCAATATTACGTATTTTTCCCACTTAGTTTATCTAGACGATATCCTGTTTGACTCCTTCACTGTTATTTAGATAGCAGGTAGTGGAATTCGGATTTGAGTGGGGTAGGTACCACAACTAAAAAGAGAAAAATAAAAACTTTTTACAAAAAAAAAAACAACCGACTTCCAAAAAAAACACTAAAAAAGTGAAAAATAACTTTAATTTCGGAAGTCGGTGGCAAAAAATGAAAACTGAAAAGCAAAGACACCGACTTCCGAAATTAAAGTAATTTTTCACTTTTTTAGTGTTTTTTTTGGAAGTCGGTTCTTTTTTTTTTGTAAAAAGTTTTTTATATTTTTAAATGTTTTTTCTCATGTTTTTTTTATAAAAATATTTAAAAATGTAAATAGATAAGAAAGAAAATAAATAAACGGACATAATAATTAAATAATTATAATTAAATAATTATTTTATAAAATAATTTAATATATAATTTAATAATAATTTAATACTATAGGGTATAAGTAATATATTTTCATGCTTGTCAAACAAATCTTTAGGTCACGCGTTGCGTCGTAATAATTTAAACTGTTATTTTGGAATACACTTGCATTTAAAGAAAAGAGGACCGATTCAAAAAAATAAAATGCTATTTTTACTGTGACGTATTGCATTAATTATTGTTCTGTGGCGCCGTCACGGATTGTCACGGATGACGTTACTTTTAATATTGTTTTCATCTGAACTATTGTAAATATAATTCATAAATATTAGGTCTTTACCTATGAAATTGCCGTTCTGCAGTACTGGCCATTTCAAATCAAAATAATTTTTGTTTGGCTAAGAATTCTAATTTCAAATTAATTTTATTTTAAAAACATGGTTTTTTTTTCCAAAAGTAGTCATTTCTTTATTGATTAGTGTTACATTTTCATCGCATTTCAATCTTTTTCGTCATCATGGATACGTTAAAAATTCGAGTAATTATGGAATATGAGTACCGTCGTGGCAGCAACGCGGCACAAGCGGCACGCAACATCAACGACGTTTACGGAGCTAACACTACAAACCAACGCACCACCTGTTATTGGTTTGCTCGCTTCCGTTCTGGAAATTTCGACCTGAAAAATGAACCTCGCGGTCGTCCGAAGACTTTGGTCGACAATGACGAATTAAAGGCGATTGTGGAAGCTGATGATACACAATCTACGGCTGAATTAGCAGCAGCTTTCGACGTTAGCGTCAAAACAATATTGGTCCATTTGCGTCAAATTGGCAAGGTAAAAAAGCTTGACAAATGGGTGCCCCACGAACTCAATGATCGCCAGCGCGAAGTACGCGTCGAGACGTGCCTTGCACTGCTCAACAGACACACAAATGAAGGAATTTTGAACCGCATTGTTACCTGCGATGAAAAATGGATTCTGTTTGATAACCGCAAGCGCTCAGCAAGTTGGTTGGATCCTGGTTCAGCACCTAAACAATGCCCTAAACGAAAACTTACCCCTAGAAAAGTGATGGTCACTGTTTGGTGGTCTAGCGCCGGTGTGATTTATCACAGCTTCTTACCAAACGGGGTGAGCATTACTGCAGATGTGTACTGTGAAGAACTGAACACAATGATGGAGAAGCTGGCGCATCTCCAACCAGCATTGGTCAATCGCTCGTCTCCGCTGCTCCTGCACGACAACGCGCGACCTCATACTGCACAGCAGACGGTCTCCAAGTTGCAAGAACTGGGGTTGGAAGCTCTCCGTCATCCGCCCTACTCACCAGACCTTGCGCCTACAGACTACTACTTTTTCCAGAATTTGGATAACTTCTTGGCGGGAAAAAAATTCAATACCCGAGAGGCAGTACAAAATGCCTTTGAAGAATTTGTTGCCTCCCGTCCAGCTGATTTCTTTAAGAAGGGCATCAATAAACTGCCACTGCGATGGCAAAGATGCATTGATTGCATGGGTGATTACTTCGATTAATACAAATAAAAAATTCATGAAAAAAATTCGTTTAAATTTTTTCATACAAAACGGCAATTTCATAGGTAAAGACCTATTATATTAGCCAAAAACGGGGGAACAGGTGCTTTTTCATAATGTAGTCTTTGTGTGATAATCGTTAGCGATGCCTCCATCCAGAGTAAGCCATCGGCCAGCAAGTCAGCGTCGCCGATATACAAATTGTTCGCTTGTATTGTTAGAACAATTTAGAATAAATTACAAATTAGAAAATATATCTGCGGCTATGATCGTATTTTAACATCATAGATTGCACCGGCGCGGCGCCTGTAAGTATTAAGTAGGTACCCACTTCCGGGACTATTCGTTCAATTCAAGAATTAAAAATCAGTTTTTATGCTTTCAGATCAATCCTGGTAATACCTATTCATAATAATACGAATGTTTCACATTGATACAAGATAAACTCCCTTAGATTCCGAACTGATACCTCGACCAACATACGGTCACAATGTGCAGTGATATGTGCTTTGGATGTGGACAATCCATGTTACATGTTGCAAGGCGTTTCCGAGTGCCACCCAAGTGTCATACCTATTGTTTTATTTGTACATTTCTTTTCTCTAGTGGTCGAGGTCTTATACATTATGTAAATATGAATATAATATAATTTATTAATTAATCTTAACTACGTTTTTCATTTCTGATGTAAGTACCTTAGTAGGTACAAAAAACATTATTACCTTATTATTAATTTCAAAGCCGAGAAGTGGGTATAGTAAATACAACTCTGCCTAACTCATCTGCGAAAACAGGCCTGCTGTTATAATAGGATATAAGGAATAAGTAAACACAGTAGGTACTAATTGATTACTTATTCAGACCACCAGCTGCACTTACTGTGAGTGAGGTACCTACATGATTATTGATATTCATTATCATTAGGTACATAAAAAACTGCCAACAAGAATGATTATTAACTATGAGTGATGTATTGTATAATCATCCATCAGGAAACTATCGCCAAATTAAGAATAAAAAGCGACCGATATTACCACCTTACTTGTCACCAACTCTACCACTTCGAGTCATTCACTTTCTCGAACTTAACCTCAAAATAAGAAGTAGGTAAATGTTAAGTAATAATAATAATAACCCCACCGCCGTATCTCTACGTTGACGTCGTGGTGGGGCTTGCGCGCTCCGAACTCTAGGTCTGTGCCGGTAGAGTTTACTTTGCCGGAACGGGTCTAGAGTGAAGAGCCAGACCAAGAGAGATACAAAAACCCGCAGGGCAGCATGTGGCGAGCTGTTGGGCAGTTGCGACCCCACGGACCTGATCTCCCGGGAGAAGTCTTGTTCCTCACCTCTGGCTTCCCTTCATTGGCCGGCTGGAGGAACAGAGCTCCCACCTCATTCTTGCCTTCATTGGCCGGCTTGAGTGGAGACTCGCAAGAGCAAACGTGCTCGGAGGAAGGAAGTATTCCAGTAAGTGCTCGTAGGGATCTTGACCATCTTCCGGGCTCTGGGATTGTTCTGAAAGCCGTGGAATACCTCTCCACTCCTCAAGCACCTCAGGAAGTGTTGCTCTCTTGTCGCTACGTCACTATGTGCTAGCGACTGTTTTCGGGGGCCCATTGTTGAGTTTGCAAGTCACCCCCTGCCATTTTATCCGTGTATACCATAACATTGATCAGGCAGGGGCCATAGTCCTTCCATAGTTCCAGGTTACCAATCCACTTTAGCCACGCAAACCCACAATCCAATATCTTTGTTTCCCTATCCTGCAATAGTCCTACTCCAACCGGGGATTGTCCTTGGCTGCACTTGTATAGTGCGAACAGGGATAATCGTCGGTTGGTGCCTCATTTATTGCCATGAAAACAGGTTACAGAAATTTGAGACCCTGGCTCCAGAGCTAGATAAATACGAATAAAGAGTTAAATAAATACGAATTGCGGGAATCCATTTAAAAAATAGTTAACAATATAGAAAGAGCATTAAATTCCTCCTCCAAATACACTAGGTTTGTTTGTGACACCGGACTTTTCGGCTTGGTACAGGGTGCCCTATATTCGAGGGCATTCTCTTTTGGTTATGGACGAAGAAAGCGCCCTCTTACAAACATTAAGTACGCACAAAGGTACTTACAAAGTCAATCGCTTAATGTTTGGCGTCAAAGTAGCACCAAGCCTTTAAAATGTTTTTTTGACGACATCATCATTCAAGGAGCATCAGAAGACCAACTCTTAACACGTCTAAAACAAGTCTTGCAAAAACTGAAAGAGAAGTAACCTTCACGTTAACAGAGAAAAATGTAATTTTTTTAAACGTAACATTAACTACCTCGGACACAATCGATAAAGATGGTTTACATAAGAACAAAGACAAAGTAAAAGCCATCGTGAACACTGAAAGACCAACTAATGCAAACGAACTACGAACCTTCCTTGGTATGGCAAACTACTATAACAAATTTATACCGAACCTTGCCTCTTTAACAAACTCACTAAATGAGTTACTAAAGAAAGAGAAACATTTTCACTGGACCTCTAAATGCGAAGACAGTTTCAATAACATTAAGAAGGAGATTTTGAGCAAAAGAGTTCTCATTCACTTTAACCCAGGAAAACCACTGATACTAGCTACTGACGCTTCACCAACGGGATTAGGAGCTATTCTCTCTCACAAACCTACCTGATGGCTCTGATAGACCCATCGCATTCGCCTCTAGATCACTTTCACTTAGTGAAAGGAAATATAGTCAAATTGACAAAGAAGCTACGGCGATCTACTGGGGCATAAAAAAATTCTTTCACTACTGTTACGGCAGAAAATTCACATTAGTGACGGACCATAAGCCCCTTACCTCAATTTTTCATCCCCACCAGACATTACCAGCATTGAGCACAATGCGATTATTTCATTACGCACAATTCTTATCGGGATTCAACTACTTATTTCATTACGCACAATTCTTATCGGGATTCAACTACTTCTACTACTGTGGAATACAAAGCTTCAGCGAAACATTCAAACGCTGATTACCTATCAAGATTCCCTGTAGAAATAGCAAAAGAAACCTCAATAGAAACAGCAAAAGAAACTTCAATAGACCAACATTGTTCATACCAACTACAGCAGATTAACGTCTTAGAAATTCGACCAGAAGTTATAGCTAATGAAAATAGAAAAGACGATGAACCTAAAACATTACTGGAAGCGCTACAAGCAGGTCACTCATTACGACAATATGGCTATGGTGATAATTAATTAACACCTCAAGACAACTGCATATTGAAAGGAACTCGAGTGGTAATACCCAAAAGTTTACACATGCGTGTACTTGACGAAATACACACCGGACACATTGGTATACTTAAAATGAAATTACTAGCTCGCAGCTACATATACTGGAAAAATATAGATAAAGATATCGAGAACAAAGTAAAATCCTGTAGAGCATGCCGATTAGAACAAAATGAGTCACCGAAAGCACCCCCACACCATTGGGAACAACCTTCAGGACCATGGCAACGTCTTCATATAGATTTTGCAGGATCTATTTTAGGACATCAACTTCTAATAGTCGTGGATGCCTTTTCAAAGTGGGTGGAAGTCTTCCCAACAAAGACCACAACAAGTGCTTGGTGCGTTGTTAAGTTGAAGGAACTATTCTGCACATTCGGCACACCATACAAACTTGTTTCAGACAACGCACGGCAGTTTGTGTCTCAAGAATCCAAGAGCTACCTTTCCAGCTGCGGTGTAACACACTTGACGACAGCCCCGTACCACCCAGCCACTAATTGTCAGGCTGAACGTTACGTGCAAACAATTAAGAAAGGACTACGCGCAATGGAGGGGGAGACGGGCGATCTGACGGATAAGCTCATTGTCCTTAAGACCCGGCTCAGACGTACACCAAACCTGAACGGACAGACCCCTTGTTCAAACCCCCCCCGAAATGCGAGAAACCAGAATCTCAATCCAGAGATCGATCCCCTAGGGTACCTCCTTATACAGATAATTGTAATCTATTTCCCATAGGCGTACTTTATTATCTACAATACCATTTTATGAGTATGCTTAAATACTGTATTTTTATCGACTCTGAATCCTTCTCAAACTTTTCTGCATATTGAGTCGATAAAGTTACTTCTATTTCTGTATTATCGGTCAAAGTGAAAGAAAATCTAACTTATTCGAAGCTGGATGCTAACAATTTCTAAAAAAGAGAAGAAGAGGAAAAGAGGAAAATACTCTTTTTCTTTTATTCTGTACTTACTATTTTTTTACCTTCTCTGAAATCAGAAATAGGTACTTAATTTCTTTAAAAAAAAGTTTGATATAACCCCCCCCGAAATGAATTCCTGGCTACGGCCCTGGCTGTGCTGCTGGGGAGTTTGTTGCGCCACTTCTTCTTCCTAGCTAAAGCACTAGGAAGCGGTGAAGGGTGGGCGTTTTGGGGGACCGTCATTTATGTAACTTTGACGTTCGAAAAGTGCTGATTTTCAGCCTAGTTTGAATAAATGACTTATGATTTATATTTTGAATAATCCTAAAAATGTCATGATTTCATGAAATAGGATTCTATGAACTTAGAGAGTTGTATTGCTGATTCTAATGATTATAATTCTATAAAGGCCGTATCACATTAGCGGTTTGGGGGCGGCTGCGGGCCGGGACGGGCGCGCAGTGAAAGCGTCGCAAACACGCCGCAGCTTTTTCTTATTCGCAACGTTTTCGACGCGTGTTTGTAGCAAATTAACGACGTACAATACACTCAGTAACAAAATAGATTCCTACGAGGAGACATTGCTGTTAGCTTTGTTACTTCGAAGACGCTGGAGACGAAAACGAAACCATCGATGAATTTTTTCCACGCTGCTATTCGCGGCGATCTCGTTGCGCGCCCGCTCCGCTTTGAGGACGCTCGCAATCCGCTAGTATGATAAGGCCCTACAGCCATATTTTTTTTAATTCGCGAATCATATTTTTTTAATCAAGATATAACTTGACACTGACCTGCAAATTGCAAAAACCGTAAGAAATTTTGAATTTCGCGGGCTACCCTGACGCTTTCTCCATAACAGGTTATTTTAAAAATTGATTATTTTTTCTAACTGTTTGGCATACATTTTTAAATATACTTACACTGCTTTGACTTACGACTACAAGTCCTACGAGTTACTTTCAATTTTCATGCTAGGCGTGCCGCCCCACTGAAACGATAAACAACCCAACCCGAAGAAATATTTTTCAGTGATAAAAGCATTGTAAAGTACCTATCTAACTCTTTACCACATGCCACATTTCCACTATACAACGTACCGCTACAATGGCGACATTAATTTAACACACATATACGATTTTGCGTATTCGTTTAATGAAAATAATATTTGAATTTCATGAAACGTTATTATTTATTGATTTATTTACAATTTTCTAAATTAACATCCTGGAGCACCTGTACTTAAAGAACTGTAGCGAACAGGTCATTTGCCGGGGTCACGGATCCTAAGTAGGCGAATAGAAGGAAAGCCACGCAATTTCTTAGAAATTATGCCGACAAACGATTTTACCGATTGAACGTAAGCCAGCCGGTAGGTAGCTTCATGAATGAATCTTTTACACAGAGTGATCTCAATTTTGGTTATGTTTTTATTATTTAGTTTGTTTGAAAATTTAATTTTTCCAATTTACGGATTATTTTATTTTATTATAATTTTTATGTTTACTGACAACTAGCCCTACCCGTGTGTTAAAAATGTTGCCTTTGTAGCGACACGTTGTATACATAGCTATCTAACTCTAACTCACATTTCCACTAGGTATTTACAAATACATATCGTTATCGGAAATGTGGATGACAGACGGGCGAGTAAGCTTGCCGAGCCAATAGGTACGCGTACTTGCTCGCATGTCTATCACCCCTTTTAGATAGCTTTGTATTTGTGCAAACCAAAAACAAATAGTCAAAGACACGAAGTTTGATACCAACATTTACAAACAAAATGTTAACCTCAAAATGTTAAAGAAATATTATAAAAAATATCTGAAACTTATGAAAACACGTACAATTCTAATCTTATCATACGATTACTTCTAAAACATAACCCGCATGTCGATACTAAGAATGCTACTATGCGAATATATGTACACATTTTAACTTTGACGTTTATTTTCGCGGTAGACAAACGTTGATTCTTTCATTGAAACGTACAGAATTCTGTTGACGTCTACACTTCTTTGTTTTAATTCCAATAAGGAACGCTTAAATTAAGTCCCAACTGGATTATGAAAGACACAGCTTAGGTAAGTTGGTTTTAAATATGTATTTTATTGTTCTAAGTGAAGGAGACAGTCGATCACTTCCGTTGTGACAGGAAAAGGAAGTGTGTTTTATGGCGGTCGAAGGCATGGCTTTAGCAACGAGCTTGACATCCTTATCCTGTTGAATTTCAATCAATAATATTGTGACGTTAAAAGCGCGAACTGAAATGTTCAAAAATTCATCTATTAAGGTGGAGATGCCTCATTATCATGGTATACAATGTACTCTCAATTTACAAGACAATGAACGATTTTTAGTCTTACAGACGAATTAATAAAATGCAACAATTATTATTACCAAATATAATGTTGTAAACTTCATAACTTACAAATGAGCAGATCAGCAGAGTCTGTGGGTATTCTTAATAAATATTTTGCAAGGTAAATGTTTTTCCTACTGAATGTTTTCCAACACTGTCTCTGTCCACAAGAGTACAAAACAGACACAATAGTCAGCCAGCCTGAACTATGATAAGTAAGTAGATAGTTTGTTTCAGAATAGATTCCTTTCATTACAACGTCCACTCTGCCGTTAAGTTTTTATATCATTCTGATCTGTCTGAACTTTGTGCAATACATTATAAATATACAGGGAGGTAATGTAATGTTTCCAGATAAATCACAATGACATCAGACCTGTGTTCAGAGGATGTGGTGGTGCGCATTACAGCACCGCAGATAATAACTGTAAGTGAAACTCCAATGTGTTGATGTTGCTATGCTTCATTATTCATAATGATTTGCAAACTTTATTTTCTATACGGTTTTAATTCTTTCAAGTAGGTATGTACTTACTACCTTTAATCCATTTGATGGTTTAATTTGAACGCCATAAATACAATAATTATATTTTAAGATCTGATGACTACATTCATTAAACAAAATATTGTATTGCTCTGCATGAGAGAATACAATATTGAATATAACTAGGAGTATGCATAGGTACATACATCGAACAATGAATTGGTGTACAGTCATGGACTTTAATTGATGAGGCACTTGGCACTGTTCGCATTTTAGCCGTGTAATGCAAATTTCCGATTACTAGTAATTTGTCATCTTGTTTACGAGCATGCGATTTGAGTTCGTGTAATCTCGTGAATGTATGAAACTCCAAAATTGAAAAGTTTGAAAGTGGCTCATTAATTAGAGTCCGTGACTGTACATGTGTAGTTTTTAGATATTATTTTTACTATTAATTTTGTATGTGCCTTGCGTTGTGACGCAGGTCGGAATTCAGCTATGCTCACCTTCGATTGATTGAAGATCCTCACAGATTATAAACAAAAACTTATAATTTGTTTGAAATGATCAACCCTGGCTAACGTCCCGCTCTCGCGATACAGTCGCAGACGCTGGTCCCGGGCGCGGGCGCGACGGGCGCGGGCGCGCGCGTGGCGGCGTCGTCGGCGGCCGTGGAGCTGGGCCGCCGCCTGCTGCTGGCCGCGCGCGCCGGCGACACGCCGCTCGTGCTCGACCTCATGGCCAAGGGCGCGCCCTTCACCACCGACTGGGTATGTGCTGCGATACCTACTGCACTCCCTTACCTACTCGCTGCTCACGAGAGACAGATATTGTAGTTCGCGAGACAGACATTTCAGTAGTAGTCACAGGGACGACGACGCGCGCATTTTACATGTATTTGCTATTGTAAATGTGGTAACCACTAACGATCGATGTTTAGATGGTAATCAATCATGCCTGCGACCCACCCGACTGATAAAATACTACCAGCCTGTTACTGTCCCACTGCAGGGCGAAGGGCTCTTCACATACAGAGAAGTATAGGCATTGATCACCACTCTCACTCAAGATGAATAGGCGATTTCGAACTTATTGGTGGCCCAATAATTAAAAAGTTAATTTAAAATCTATACTGTATATTATATATTTATATATATATATGTTTATTTATTTATATTTATTATATATAATATTATAAAGCTGAAGAGTTTGTTTGAACGCGCTAATCACAGGAACTACTGGTTGGTATTGAAAAATTCTTTTTGTGTTGGATAGTCCATTTATCGAGAAAGATTATATAACATCACGCTACGACCAATAGGAGCGGGGCAAAAATGAAAACGGGAAAAATTCTTCCTTTTTGAGAGCTTTTGTTAGAACATGTTATTCTCTTCACTTTTCACTATCAGACCAAATCTGTAGGGCAATTCCCTGCGCTGTTATACGATTTTGAAAAATACTGTTTTCAGTATGTTTTAGTTAAAATAATTAATAGTAATCTAGTTAAAGTAATAGCTTGTAGTAATAAAAAATGAAGAGAAAAAAGTAATTTTTTTGTTTGACTTTCATAATTATAGCCCTAAAATGTATGGACGGCGATTGATGTCCTTTGTTCGAAATTAATGCATTATTTGTGAAGGAGTTTTATCAATATAGTATTAATTCTTATTGAAATAAATAGTTTTAACATCAAGGGTATTGGTGGCCCGAGAGCAGTGGTGGCGCAGTGGTGAACCAGTGGTAACGGCCACGACTTACGAGTTGTAGGTCGTAGGTTCGAACCCCGACAGGCGCTTTACTTTGTGTAAATTATTTCGTCGCCACTGCTCTCAAAAACGGTGAAGGAAAACATCGTGAGGAAACCGGCATGTCCTAGAACCAAATATTCGAAGACATGTGACATCTACCAACCCGCACTGGGCCCGCGTGGTATATTACGGCCCGCTCCCTCTCGCAGAAAGGAGGCCTGTGTCCCAGCAGTGGGAACATTATAGGCTGATTATAATAACATCAAGGGTATTTATGTCGCAGTAAATTAGTTTTTAATTCATTCGAATCGGATATTTAATTTAGAAGTTATCACGAGTATAAAAATGCAATACGCGAACCGTTCGACGCCGCGCGACTTTCCCTACTCTAGAGAGGAGAGGATGGGCACACTGGTAGACCATGACCTGGAATAGGACATAGGATACGTTTTATCCCTATATTCCCACGGGATCGAGACCTACGCGGGTGAAACCGCGGGGCACAGCTAGTAAGTTAATAAAATACCTCTGGCGTTGGGGGTAAATAGGCCTGCAGATTATTCTTTTCCACCGCACTCCTGTCTGGAAGCAGTACCTGGGGCTAAGTTCCAGCTCTGCTCACTCCTTAGCTCGGCACGTCGCCGCTGCACCTGGCGGCCGGCAACGCGCACGCCGACACGTGCGCCGTGCTGCTGCGCGCCGGCGTGTCGCGCGACGCGCGCACCAAGGTGGAGCGCACGCCGCTGCACCTGGCGGCGTGCGCGGGCCACGCGCGCGTGCTGCGCCTGCTGCTGGACGCGGGCGCGGCCGTGGACGTGCGCGACATGCTGCGCATGACGCCGCTGCACTGGGCCGTGCAGAACGGCCACGCGCCGGCCGCGGCCGAGCTGCTGCGCGCGGGCGCCGACCCGGCCGCGCTCAACAAGTTCCACAAGACGCCGCACTCGCTGGCGCTGCAGCTGCGGCGCGACGACCTGCGCGGGCTCATCGAGGACGCGCTCAAGGACCGCGAGGCGGCGCGCTCCGTGTCCGCGCTCGTCGACGGTGCGGGACTCGTAACCTTAATTTGTCTCTTTTGTTGGCACTGAATTCTAAAATGATGCGTGAATGTATCCTATTGTAGAACAAATGGCAGAAACGGCTGCGGAAGAACCTCAAATTCAAACATTTGAAGCTGTACAAAGTGAGTTTCGTTTTGTTCTTTTTTCATAACTAGCACCCGACAGACGTTACTAACCAGTTTCAATAGTTCATACAAAACTCCCACAGAAAAAAAGACGCTGTTTTTCCTGAATTTGAACATTTCGCGGGAAACTTTTCCAAATTTTCTGTCCCTAAAAACCTAATTCGAACTAATAATCCATCCGTTCTCAAGCGGTGCACTTAATACCGAACAACCTTCCATTGTTATGTAAGATAACTAGCTTTAGCCCGCGCCTTCGCCCGCGTGGGGTCGGAAATTATCCCATGGGAACGTACTACCGGTATGAAAAGTTTCCTATGTCCTATTTCAGGTCATGGTCTAACCATATGCCAAATCCGAACAGCCGTTTCGGCGTGAAACCGTAACAACTCAAAAAATAGAAACCGTGGAAACTCCATTTCGCATGTATAATAATTAGTTAGGATTGTATAAACTAAGAGAAAATTTTTCTCTCGGTAGTAATGTTCTTTTTTTTTTAAATAGGAATCCAGGATTTAAAGCCTACCAAACTGAAGCACAATGAAAAGGTTATAAAGCAAGAACTAAACATTGAGGTATGATTTTCATGCTTTATTCAGAAAAAGGTAAATTAAAAAGTTACGGCTGGACAGGGACTAATGTGTTGTAGTGTATGTGTAGTGCGAGTCGCCAGGCGGAGCGGGCGGTGCGAGCGGAGCGAGCGTAGTGAGTGGAGCGGGCGTAGCGAGTGGAGCGGGCGCGGGCGCGGCGCTGCTGCGGCAGCATGGCATCACGCTGCTGCCCACAGACGACGGCAGCACCGTGCTCAACGCGCTGCAGAGCGGCCGCACCGTCGTGCTCTCGGGTACTGTATGTGTAGTGCGAGTCGCCGGGCGTGATGCAGAGCGGCCGTACCGTCGTGCTCTCGGGTACTGTATGTGTAGTGCGAGTCGCCGGGCGTGATGCAGAGCGGCCGCACCGTCGTGCTCTCGGGTACTGTATGTGTAGTGCGAGTCGCCGGGCGTGATGCAGAGCGGCCGCACCGTCGTGCTCTCGGGTACTGTATGTGTAGTGCGAGTCGCCGGGCGTGATGCAGAGCGGCCGCACCGTCGTGCTCTCGGGTACTGTATGTGTAGTGCGAGTCGCCGGGCGTGATGCAGAGCGGCCGCACCGTCGTGCTCTCGGGTACTGTATGTGTAGTGCGAGTCGCCGGGCGTGATGCAGAGCGGCCGCACCGTCGTGCTCTCGGGTACTGTATGTGTAGTGCGAGACGCGTACGGCGCACGTACTTTCGCGGACGAACGTACGATTAACTCGACTGAACGTTTGCAGATGCTGGTAAATTAATGCTGAAAGAAAGTGAGACATCTCCGCCGAATGTCGGCAAGGTGGCGTCGATCGCTAACCATGCCAAAGGCATGGTCCTGACTGCCACGCCCGTCAAGTCGCCGCCCAAGCCCGGAATGAAGATATTCACTCTCAACAACAAACTGCTGGCCGTGCCCAAGGACAACAAGATACCCATCAAGAAGATTATCAACCCACAGGACATGCAGGTCATTTCTATTTTATTTATTCATCTAGTGACCATTTCGCCAGTTGCGTCATCTCTTTGTCTGAGTCTAATTTATAAATAAACTAGCACTTTGCCCGCATAGATTTCATACTTTCCTCTAAAAACTTCAAGAACCCCTTCACCCCCTTCGAAAGATAGTTTTTGAAACTTAATATTTACGATCTTTAACATATTTATTTACGAACTACCCCTTAAACTTTATTACCCTTTTACACCCCGTTAGGAGCTGTTTTTTTTAAAACCCACACACAGTTCTTTATTTTTGGTTTTAAGTATAAATACTGAGTTTCGAGTTAATCGGACCGCGCGTTAAAATTCTTCTATACAAACTTTGACACCCCCCAGCCCCAACCCCCGTTTATAGGGTAGTTTAGAAAAACTAAAATGACAAACTTTATTATTTACTTAGATAAGTATTCGTGGCAAGTTTCAAGTTTATTAAGTCAAGGAATAATATGATTCCCCCCTTTTCACACTTCATACAAACAAAATCCCCTTTTTCACCCCCTTAATGGTAGAAATTCCAAAAACCCTTTCTTAGTGCACGCCTACGTCATAATCATAATATAAAAATTTTACCTTAAATAAAATTTGGAAGTCCATTATGAGAGTACATCGTCCTTTTCACACGCCTTCCGTTAGATGATGTCGCTTCCGTCACGTGAAGTGGCCCCAACGCCACCTATAGCCTAACCTGGAACTAACTGCACCACAGAGCAAGCCGCCATACCTTATGTCATTGTTCGGCTCATAATGTTATTGATGAACCAGGAAGAAATTGCTTGGACTTCAGACGTCATAGGAAACATAATACAAATTTTATTTAAGGTAAAATTTTTATATTATGTGTTCCGTTAGACGTCTGAAGTCCATTATGAGAGACCTGTTTGTTATCTCCTGGTGGCTTGCTTCATAAAATGCAACAATGTGATTAAATTTAGTATTTATGTTATATTACAATGTAATGAAAAACTAAAATTCCCCAGGAATTTGACTCCAATGGACAATCAACATTGCTGAATTAGATTTTTTAATCAGAAACTGCAAAGAATTGAGAAAGTGACTTTTCTGAATCAATACTATTATTGTTGTGACCTGTATTTCCTACCTCTCTGTAGTAATATTTTCTAAAAGTATCTTCATGGCGCCAATTTGCCTTAGCCAAAATATCATTAACTGGGTATTTTTCTAAACAATTTAGAGATGAAACTGCTGACCTAAAACTACCCGGTGTAGCCTGTATTCCCGCTTCAGAAAGAATTCGTCTTACCCAACCACCTATAATTACGGCACTAGCCGGTTTACGAGGCTCCCTCGTGGTAATAAACAAATTTGTAAGACAACCTCTAAAAAATACAATAGACGTAGATATATTTAGTAACCAATTCCGCTTGACTATTCTTCAAGAGTCCTAAAAAACCCTGTAAGAAATCGACACGTGTTTCACCTCTCAACGAGGCATCCTCAGGATGACGATTGACCAATTGCAAACCAGAACGCGACGTGTTACCACACCGAGCGCTGGACGCAAAGTGAATCAAATCGCCCGTCACCCCCACTTATATAGGATTGCTGCTCGACGCTAATTGGCTAGAATCGTTATCAGTGCGATAAGCGCGATATGGGGCGAACAATCGCAACAAAGGCGACCTTGGCATACTGGTATTTAATTCGTTCAACAGTATCGCTGTATTATTTTTAATAATTTCTAAACTCTCTAATACTGACATTTTAAATCCTTTATCACAAGTATGTAAAATTTTGAAAGTGTTATTATTATTTAATGAATGACCTGAATCTATTAAGTGTTGAGCAAAATGAGATTTTTCTGGACAACTATTCCTATAAGCTGCAATATGTTCCTTATATCTTGTTTGGAAATTACGACCAGTCTGACCTATGTAAATACCATTACAATCATCGCAATTTAATTTGTAAACACCTGATTTTTTATGGTTTTCTAACCGATCTTTTCCGTTACAGATCCGCCTTAAAGAATTATCTGTTTTAAAAGCTACCCTTATTTCATTTCTAAACAAAGTTTTTGAAACCCTATCACTAATTGACCCTAAGTATGTCAAACTACCTATATATTGATTAGTTTTTTCTGGAGGCAGTGGATACAAAAGAGAACGAACTATGTTACGGCGTTTCGTTTGTATCAAATCATTAACCATTTTCCTACTATAACCATTGCTCTCAGCTATATGATAAATAATGATTAGTTCTCTGTTATAATTATCTTGGGATAGTGGTACTGACATCAATCTATGAGTGAAACTACGATAAGCTGCTAATTTATGCTGAATTGGGTGACAAGATGACGCAGGAATCGTGACGTCTGTATAAGTTGGTTTTCTATAAATCTGAAAATCGTGTTTGTTGTTAATTCTTGTAATAGTTAAATCTAAAAAGTTAAGGGATCCGTCAACTTCTAATTCTAATTTAAACTTGATTTTAGGATGTAATCTATTGATTTTATTAACAAAAACATCTATTTGACGCAATGTACCTGTCCAACACATAATTATGTCGTCAACATAACGGTAATAATATAAAATTTGTGGCTGTCCAATAATGTATTTATTTTCAAAGTGGTCCATAAAAATATCTGCCATAAGAGGACTGAGTGGAGAACCCATTGCTAAACCTTCTTTTTGTTTGTAATATTGATTATTAAACCTAAAATAATTTTGTTCCATACAAATCTTGGTCAAAGATAACAATTCACAAACCTCGCCAGGATGGACCCGCTGTTTCTCAAAAAGATCTTCAAGTATCTGTAAACACTCCTCATAAGGAACGTTTGTAAATAGACTTTCGACATCCAATGATAATAACTTGGCACCAGTAGGCAAATTGATATCTTTTACCTTCTCTATTAACTGTAAACTATTTTTTAGACTAAAATTAGGTTTAAAATTTGATCTGGACTTTAATAAATAGTTTAAATGTTTTGACAAATTATATGCTGGAGCACCGATATAAGAAACCACCGGCCGAATTGGGATATTATCCTTATGAATTTTAGGCAAACCGTATAGCATTGGAGACCTAGGGTTCATTGGTACAATATATTTCAAAGGTTTTTTATCGATGTAGGACGTGTTTTTGGTGATATTTTTTACCTGTGAAGTAAAAACTTTAGTAGGGTCTGATCGTAGCTGTTCAAAATCGTTTCCCTGTATTACGTCATTTACCTTTTGGACATAACTGTTCCTGTCTAAGATAACTACTGTATTTCCTTTATCGGCCTTAGAAACAACTATACTGTTTTGATCTATTTTGGTTTTCAAAGATCTATAAATTCGTATGTCTGATGAAAGAGATAACGAATTCGATGAGTTAAGCGACTTTTTAATATGAACAGAAACCTGGTGTGCTACTGTCTCATCTTTTTTACCTCTAACTATAGCCATTTCTGAATCTACTGCCAAAAGCTCTAAAGGTTTTTGTGACACGACAGGCTGGATATTAAATTTAAGGCCTTTCTCTAATAAAGAAGTTTCTTTATCTGAAAATTGAACGTTACTAAGGTTTATGACACGTTGGTGAAACGTATGAGGACATGCTAGATCCCTTTGTCTACCAGTATTACTAATAATGTCTTCACTCCTGTGACTTACGTTTCCTCTAGCTAATCTTTCCAACTTTCTAGACTGTACCAAATATTTTTCGTGAGCTGTAATAGACGCAAATTCCCGCGCTTTACTGTCTAAAATATCAAATTCTATATTGTGTAGTGTGAAAACTAACTCTGTGTACAAAATTTTAAGATGATTTTTTAAACTATCCCTAACCGAAAACCAGTATCGTATTTCCTCATTTAACCAGATGTTTTTGGCCCTACTCAAAGCGATATTAGCAGATCTACTATAATTATTGGAACGAATATTGATGTAAGAAGGGATAACCCCCAATTGTTTACACTGTTGATTAAACCAAACATTCTGAGCAGCAATACGATGTGACTTAGTGAGTTTGATGTAAAGTTTTGCCTGTTCTGCTGTACCTGCAAATTTAAGATAGTTAATTGATTCAGGCGTGACTTTGCGGAAATCCATTATAAAATACAATAGACGTAGATATATTTAGTAACCAATTCCGCTTGACTATTCTTCAAGAGTCCTAAAAAACCCTGTAAGAAATCGACACGTGTTTCACCTCTCAACGAGGCATCCTCAGGATGACGATTGACCAATTGCAAACCAGAACGCGACGTGTTACCACACCGAGCGCTGGACGCAAAGTGAATCAAATCGCACGTCACCCCCGTCATCTTGTCACCCAATTCAGCATAAATTAGCAGCTTATCGTAGTTTCACTCATAGATTGATGTCAGTACCACTATCCCAAGATAATTATAACAGAGAACTAATCATTATTTATCATATAGCTGAGAGCAATGGTTATAGTAGGAAAATGGTTAATGATTTGATACAAACGAAACGCCGTAACATAGTTCGTTCTCTTTTGTATCCACTGCCTCCAGAAAAAACTAATCAATATATAGGTAGTTTGACATACTTAGGGTCAATTAGTGATAGGGTTTCAAAAACTTTGTTTAGAAATGAAATAAGGGTAGCTTTTAAAACAGATAATTCTTTAAGGCGGATCTGTAACGGAAAAGATCGGTTAGAAAACCATAAAAAATCAGGTGTTTACAAATTAAATTGCGATGATTGTAATGGTATTTACATAGGTCAGACTGGTCGTAATTTCCAAACAAGATATAAGGAACATATTGCAGCTTATAGGAATAGTTGTCCAGAAAAATCTCATTTTGCTCAACACTTAATAGATTCAGGTCATTCATTAAATAATAATAACACTTTCAAAATTTTACATACTTGTGATAAAGGATTTAAAATGTCAGTATTAGAGAGTTTAGAAATTATTAAAAATAATACAGCGAACGTTACACTGTTGAACGAATTAAATACCAGTATGCCAAGGTCGCCTTTGTTGCGATTGTTCGCCCCTTATCGCGCTTATCGCACTGATAACGATTCTAGCCAATTAGCGTCGAGCAGCAATCCTATTAGTGGGGGTGACGGGCGATTTGATTCACTTTGCGTCCAGCGCTCGGTGTGGTAACACGTCGCGTTCTGGTTTGCAATTGGTCAATCGTCATCCTGAGGATGCCTCGTTGAGAGGTGAAACACGTGTCGATTTCTTACAGGGTTTTTTAGGACTCTTGAAGAATAGTCAAGCGGAATTGGTTACTAAATATATCTACGTCTATTGTATTTTATAATGGATTTCCGCAAAGTCACGCCTGAATCAATTAACAACCTCTAAAATTTTTGGAAATTCCAATCAATGCTCTTAACCAAAACAAAGGATTTGTATTTCTATCTGGTGAAGCAAGTAATGTCCAACTTGATTGTTGGTATGAAGCTGAATCAGTTTTTGAGCCAAAAACAGGATGCAGGGTTATTGAGTCCCCATTGTCCACCAAATGTTTAGGATCACAATGCAAGAGAGTCAAGTCATGTACTCTTCGACCTGAAGCCAACAACAGTATAGTGGCAGCACGCGTAGAAACATCATATAAGCTTTGCAAATCTGGATCTGTATTTTTTTTAAACTGAATTACTATTCTTGCATCCCAAATTGGCAATTTTGTTGGGATTGGTCTAGCTAATGATACAGCTTTTAAAATATGCCTAACTAAATGATTTGATGAAATTTTAATATCAGACAGAGTTTCACAAACTGCTGCTATAACTGATTTATGCACCAGAATAGTACGGGATGCTAAATGATCTTTAAGAAAGAGTTTTGCTAAATACTGGGCTACATTACTAGGTGCTGGACAACGACAGTTTAGGTTATTAAGATTACACCACAGTACCCATTTGCTCCATATAGGAGTATAAGTTTTGAGCGTAGAAGCTCTCCAACACGTTGACAAAAGCTGCTTTTCCTCACCTGACCAGTTTTGTGTTAGGGAGTCCCAGCCGAAATGAGCCAGGCTTCCAACTGTAGGTTGAGTACTTGAGCTGGGGGACGCCCAGTCATTGTGTCCACCAATGATGTTTTCAGGTCCCTGATTTTCATAGGACGTGCTAGGGCGCGACTCTTCAGATCGGGACGCCAAAAGGGTTTCTTCCACTTGGGTGCTACTATTATAAACTTGCCTTTTGCTGAGTTGAGATGGTGTAACACACGTGGGAGCAGGGCTGGTGGAGGAAAAATCCACGCCAGGTCGTATAGCCAGTATCTGCTGAAAGCGTCGTGAAAGCAAGCCTTCGAGTCTGATAAGTCTAGAGTAATATAGTTGCATACGACGTGTGCCTCTTGCGAGGCGAACAGGTCTATGCTTGGAGTTCCCCAGTGCGTGAATATTTTGTGGGTCGCCTCGCTCAGCAGATGCCATTCTGAACCGACTCGATTTCTTGACAGGTGATCGGCTTCCATGTTGTACAGTCCCGGTAGGTGGTGCGGAACTAGTACTAGGCTGTCCGTTAGTGCCAGCAGCTGTTTTGTCAGTTTCAGGAGGTTTTGAGATTTTGTTCCGCCCTCGTTTTTTATGTAAGACACGACTGTTCTGTTGTCTGTTTGCAAAATAATGGTTGAATTTTGTAAAATATTTGCTTCTAGGGTTATTGCAGCTATCACTGCATACATTTCTTTTAAGTTGCAGTGCCACTTCAGTTGGTGTTGATTCCATGTGCCTCTTATTTGTTTGTTGTTTAGTATGGCTCCCCATTGAATGTCTGAGGCGTCTGTGACAAGATAGTTGACTGGTGACCTCCTGGGGTGAATACGAGATTTTTGGTTCACATTCTCTAACCACCATTTCAGATCTTTTCGTACCTCGTCTGTGAACTGTACTGGATGGCGCGAATTTTTCTGGGCATGATTGCTGTGGCGCTGCAACGTACGGCAATGCAACCTTCCCCGGAGGGTGATGAAGGTCGCAAAGTTGAGATACCCTAAGAGGCGTTGCGCCTTCTTGAGGGTCCAACTGCCGGCTGCTAAGCGAGTCAATAGACACTGACGGATCCTGCAAACTTTGTCTGGAGGCAAACTCTTGGTGTTGGAGTGTGTGTCCCAGACAATTCCCAGGAATTCTATACACCTTGTTGGGATTAGTATAGATTTTTCCATATTGATGTTCCAACCTAGGGAGGTGAGGAACTGTATAGCTAGCTGGACATGCGTTGATAACGTCTCCCTGCTTTGGTGGACTATTAAATAATCGTCTAGGAAGAGAACCAAGCGAAGACCTTTGCTGCGTAACACTTCGGCAGTCCAGTTTGTGACCGATGCAAACATTTTCGGTGCTGCAGCCAGACCAAAGGGCAGACAGGTCATTTGTAGCAGTCGACCCTCGTAACTTATGCGTAGAAAGCAACGGTGTCTTCGAGAAATCCTCAAATGATAATAGGCTTGGCTTAGGTCCAGTTTGACCATCCAGTCGCCCGCTTGTAAGAAGTTGGACATTTGGTGATGATGAAAAAGATGGAAATGTTTTGGTTTCATGAATTGATTTAATGCCTTCAAATTGAAAATAACCCGCTTCTTTCCACTGTTTTTTGTTATTATGAATAGTGGGGATATGAATGATGGAGTTAAAGGTGCAGGCTCGAGAATTTGACTTTGAATCATGGCTTGAATTTCCAATGACATTGCTGAAGAACTTGGTGTTTGAAATTTTTTCATGATGTCCGGTGTTGGGAAGATAAGGGGTGGTGTCTGATTGAAAGGGATGCGTGCTGCAGAAATTAATCTCAGAATCATCTTGGGTGGATTGAATTTGGCCCACACCTCTTGATAAAACATCAGGCAACCCCCCATAAACCTCGAGTCATTTGCGTCTATTTCTATTGGGTTCACCTCTCCGCCCCCCCCCTTTTCTTTTTTCCTTGCTCATCGAAATGACGTTTATTGTTCTTTCCTTGTTTTGTTTTATTTTGTTGAAAACGAAAGGGCTTCTCATGGGAAGTAGAAGCCACTGGAGATTTTGAAAGAATTGGTGATTTAGAACGTCCAGAGAATTTTGAACTCGGTGCTGAATCTTTGTTAATTTTGTCCATTCCGCCAATCTTTTGTATATAAGCAGATAAACTTTGTGGGTTAAACATATATTCCACTGAGGGGGGTATTTTGTCAATATCTTCACGTATGTATTTCCCTTTTAAACCTTTAAGCAACGCTTTACGCCGTAATTCTAAAACCTCGGCCCGCTTTCCACAAATCATTTGCAAAATATCATGAGAAATTGTTTTGTAATCAGACTCATTTCCAAATAACTCTTTTAATTTATCGTAAATTGTAGTTGATGTAAGTTGTGCGTTTGGTTTTGCAGACCAGTCAATTAAATTGCGCAGAGCTAAATTAACAGACTCATTTTGGGCTAGAAAGGCATTTGATAAGGCGGCGAAGCTACGTTCCATCGGATACCATCTAAGTGGGGCAAACGGATCTTCTAAACGTCTCAATTCCTCGTTTACTTTCAGCTCAGTGAATGCTGGGAAAGCAGCATATTTCTTTTGCACCTCATTATACCGCACAGAGTTCCAATCTAAGGAGTCGAACCTTTGCATTGTGGCCAACTTCGCGACTCGGTCAGGATTCGCTTTCGGTACGGATGGTTCCTTGATGCAAACGTTAAGATCGGCAATATCATTTACCTCCGCTGACAGGCGTAAAAACGGATCATCTAAGGGTTTATTTACTGGTCCCGACGTAGGCACAGCAGAAATTCCTGAAGAACTCGGTTGCATCGCAGCGTAATTTGCACAAAATATTAGGTCTTTACCTATGAAATTGCCGTTCTGCAGTACTGGCCATTTCAAATCAAAATAATTTTTGTTTGGCTAAGAATTCTAATTTCAAATTAATTTTATTTTAAAAACATGGTTTTTTTTTTCCAAAAGTAGTCATTTCTTTATTGATTAGTGTTACATTTTCATCGCATTTCAATCTTTTTCATCATCATGGATACGTTAAAAATTCGAGTAATTATGGAATATGAGTACCGTCGTGGCAGCAATGCGGCACAAGCGGCACGCAACATCAACGACGTTTACGGAGCTAACACTACAAACCAACTCACCACCTGTTATTGGTTTGCTCGCTTCCGTTCTGGAAATTTCGACCTGAAAAATGAACCTCGCGGTCGTCCGAAGACTTTGGTCGACAATGACGAATTAAAGGCGATTGTGGAAGCTGATGATACACAATCTACGGCTGAATTAGCAGCAGCTTTCGGCGTTAGCGTCAAAACAATATTGGTCCATTTGCGTCAAATTGGCAAGGTAAAAAAGCTTGACAAATGGGTGCCCCACGAACTCAATGATCGCCAGCGCGAAGTACGCGTCGAGACGTGCCTTGCACTGCTCAACAGACACACAAATGAAGGAATTTTGAACCGCATTGTTACCTGCGATGAAAAATGGATTCTGTTTGATAACCGCAAGCGCTCAGCAAGTTGGTTGGATCCTGGTTCAGCACCTAAACAATGCCCTAAACGAAAACTTACCCCTAGAAAAGTGATGGTCACTGTTTGGTGGTCTAGCGCCGGTGTGATTCATCACAGCTTCTTACCAAACGGGGTGAGCATTACTGCAGATGTGTACTGTGAAGAACTGAACACAATGATGGAGAAGCTGGCGCATCTCCAACCAGCATTGGTCAATCGCTCGTCTCCGCTGCTCCTGCACGACAACGCGCGACCTCATACTGCACAGCAGACGGTCTCCAAGTTGCAAGAACTGGGGTTGGAAGCTCTCCGTCATCCGCCCTACTCACCAGACCTTGCGCCTACAGACTACTACTTTTTCCAGAATTTGGATAACTTCTTGGCGGGAAAAAAATTCAATACCCGAGAGGCAGTACAAAATGCCTTTGAAGAATTTGTTGCCTGCCGTCCAGCTGATTTCTTTAAGAAGGGCATCAATAAACTGCCACTGCGATGGCAAAGATGCATTGATTGCATGGGTGATTACTTCGATTAATACAAATAAAAAATTCATGAAAAAAATTCGTTTAAATTTTTTCATACAAAACGGCAATTTCATAGGTAAAGACCTATTATATTATTAACGTGACTTACAAGTTGCTGTGACAGAACTTCAAACCTGCGATCTATTTCTCGTAATGACTCGTGTGACCGAACCCGGCGCCGTCTTTTTGACGGCGGCTCATCCTCCTCGCTCGAACTAGAACTCGATGCTGATGATGATGACTTCGAGCTTGACGCACTTGCCGGCACGGGCGGCGGCACATTTACACTTTTTCCACTTTTTGTAACCGCGTGGTATCGTGATCATTCAAAACGTCCGCGAGATTGTCAACCACTGGCTCGATCACTTTATCACTGTCCATAGTGTCCATTTCACAATCACTTATGATTTCAGGTCGATCTTTGAAAGTTAATTTTGCACTTTTTCCAAACTTAGCAACATGGCCGACTTACGGAAAAGAAAAGTTTTATTCCGCCAATCTCACTGTTTCCACGTAACTGAAGGCAATTTATAGGTACTTTCTACTTTAATCTCGAAAGTATTCAATTAAATTTGAAAAATATCTCCGTACAAAACGGAGATTGATAAATCTAACGAACGAACACGCGCGCAATTAGGAAAACGACGCAACAATGACATAAGGTATGGCGGCTTGCTCTGTGGTGCAGTTAGTTCCAGGTTAGGCTATAGGTGGCGTTGGGGCCACTTCACGTGACGGAAGCGACATCATCTAACGGAAGGCGTGTGAAAAGGACGATGTACTCTCATAATGGACTTCAGACGTCTAACGGAACACATAATAACTATCTGTGTGCCAAATTGTAGCCCAATCCCTTCAGTGGTTTGAGCTGTGCGTCGATAGATCAGTCAATCGGTCACCCTTGCCTTTTATATATTTGACGGCGTCAGCGATGGCTGAGCGATGGTGCCGTCATCATCTCAAGTGCATATTTTTATAAGAAAACACGATGATACAGCAAAACAGTTAGTATTTCACTTTCAGAATAATCATCACAGTAGGTGCAATACTAATAATGTTCACGCACTACTTCCCACGTTCGGGCAAACCGACAGTTTCGCAGGAGAAGTGGAGCTCTGTATCCGTTCGTTGCCCTCACAAGGCTGACCACGTGCCGCCCCACTCGTCGCTGAGCCACTTCGCCCCTTTCCCTTAGCACGACTCTGACCACGTGCCGCCCCACTCGTCGCTCAGCCACTTCGCCCCCTTCCCTTAGCACGACTCTGACCACGTGCCGCCCCACTCGTGGCTGAGCCACTTCGCCCCTTTCCCTTAGCACGACTCTGACCACGTGCCGCCCCACTCGTCGCTCAGCCACTTCGCCCCCTTCCCTTGGCACGATTCTGACCACGTGCCGCCCCACTCGTCGCTCAGCCACTTCGCCCCCTTCCCTTAGTACGACTCTGACCACGTGCCGCCCCACTCGTCGCTCAGCCACTTCGCCCCCTTTCCTTAGCACGACTCTGTCCACGTGCCGCCCCACTCTAGCGAGCGAGTCACGGCGTTTACCCTCACCTTAGTACTACAATAATTAATTGAGAGACTATTATCGCTCAACTTTTATAATCTACTTAACTTTAGAAAAAAGTTGTTCAAAATGATGAGTACAATGAGCCCTTTTCGGGTTTAGCATAAACAAAATCTAATGTTGTATAGATGAAAATTTTAAAACTCCAGGTTAAGTTCGTGCAACTGCCAGCAGACACAAAAATAATCTCCCCATCAAAGATAGTTCCCATGAAGGCGAAGAACAGAATCGCACCCCGCGCGGTCACGCCCGCCGTGACGTCGCTGCCCAATCAGCGGCCCGCCGTGAAGATCATCATGAACAAGAGCAACTTCAACAGACTCATCGCCACAGCGTCGCGCTCGGACCAGGGCGGCCCCGAGGTAAGGTCGCGCTCGGACCAGGGCGGCCCCGAGGTAAGGTCGCGCTCGGACCAGGGCGGCCCCGAGGTAAGGTCGCGCTCGGACCAGGGCGGCCCCGAGGTAAGGTCGCGCTCGGACCAGGGCGGCCCCGAGGTAAGGTCGTGCTCGGACCAGGGCGGCCCCGAGGTAAGGTCGCGCTCGGACCAGGGCGGCCCCGAGGTAACGTCGCGCGGCCGGACGGCTGCCGAGCGCGTCCTTCATACCGAACGTTGTAATGCGATCTGCCAATGTTTACTTCTGGCAGGTGACAGTGACGAGCGACCCGCGCCACAGCGCGGCGCCGGAGAGCGACGCGGAGCGGGGCCCGGCCGGCCTTCGGCACGCAGGCGGCACGGGGGGCCCGGGAGGCGCGGGGGGCCCGGGAGGCGCGGACAGTCCGGGCGGGTACCGCCAGCTGGCGGGCGGCGCGGACAGCCCGGGCGTGTACCGGCAGCCGGCAGGCGGCGCGGACAGCCCCGGCGTGTACCGGCAGGCGGCAGGCGGCGCGGACAGCCCGGGCGTGCTGCGCGCGCAGCTGGCGGCGGCGCAGCGCTCGCTGTCGGCGCTGCGGCGCGAGCTCGCGAGCACGCGCGCGCGCCTGGCGCAGTACGAGCGCGTGCCCCTCTAGCCCAGATACGCACCCCTTTCCGCGTATCAAATCCTGTTAGCATGTTCCAGTTAACCGCTCACCGCGCGTCCTAATCGATAGCGATCGCCGCGCGAGAATGCGCTCGACACTATCGTTTGCATGACTTATGACATACAAATGCGACTTCACTGATCGCGCGAGTATGTCATATTCATAATTATAAAAGAGCGCGACGATCGCTTCTGGTTAGGACGGGCCTAAAGCATAAAGCGCCTTATTCACGATCCACCCCAGCTGTACGTCCGCGCGAGACCGCGGCGCTGGATGTGCACACACACGACCGTGCGCGCATCCGGCGCTAGACGTGCACACACACGACCGTGCGCGCATCCGGCGCTAGACGTGCACACACACGACCGTGCGCGCATCCGGCGCTAGACGCGCACACACACGACCGTGCGCGCATCCGGCGCTAGACGTGCACACACACGACCGTGCGCGCATCCGGCGCTAGACGCGCACACACACGACCGTGCGCGCATCCGGCGCTAGACGTGCACACACACGACCGTGCGCGCATCCGGCGCTAGACGCGCACACACACGACCGTGCGCGCATCCGGCGCTAGACGTGCACACACACGACCGTGCGCGCATCCGGCGCTAGACGTGCACACACACGACCGTGCGCGCATCCGGCGCTAGACGCGCACACACACGACCGTGCGCGCATCCGGCGCTAGACGCGCACACACACGAGTGCGCGTAGATGCAAACGCACGAACTAAATAAGCGCACATGTTTTATATCTGTTTTACAGGGTGGGCCAAATAGTGACGTCATAAAAAAAAAAGACACCTCATGCCTATTTTTTTTAAACTATGTTCCGCGATTCTTAATAGTTTTGGAGCTTAATTATTTATTATTACTAATTTTTTTTTCATCTGTATCGGAATGTAGCCTTGCAAAATATCACAAAAAAGTTAATTCGATCGACTTCGTCACTATTTGGCCCACCTGTATACAGAATCTGCTGTGCAGAAAGTTTGTAAATTCACGCGCACGCACGACGCACGAGCGCTCCGCCGCGTCTCGTCTGCGTGCACGACCGCTGCGCCGCGTCTCGTCTGCGTGCACGACCGCTGCGCCGCGTCTCGTCTGCGTGCACGACCGCTGCGCCGCGTCTCGTCTGCGTGCACGACCGCTGCGCCGCGTCTCGTCTGCGTGCACGACCGCTCCGCCGCGTCACGTCTGCGTGCACGACCGCTCCGCCGCGTCTCGTCTGCGTGCACGACCGCTGCGCCGCGTCTCGTCTGCGTGCACGACCGCTGCGCCGCGTCTCGTCTGCGTGCACGACCGCTGCGCCGCGTCTCGTCTGCGTGCACGACCGCTCCGCCGCGTCACGTCTGCGTGCACGACCGCTCCGCCGCGTCTCGTCTGCGTGCACGACCGCTCCGCCGCGTCACGTCTGCGTGCACGACCGCTCCGCCGCGTCTCGTCTGCGTGCACGACCGCTGCGCCGCGTCTCGTCTGCGTGCACGACCGCTGCGCCGCGTCTCGTCTGCGTGCACGACCGCTGCGCCGCGTCTCGTCTGCGTGCACGACCGCTCCGCCGCGTCACGTCTGCGTGCACGACCGCTCCGCCGCGTCTCGTCTGCGTGCACGACCGCTCCGCCGCGTCTCGTCTGCGTGCACGACCGCTCCGCCGCGTCTCATCTGCGTGCACGACCGCTCCGCCGCGTCACGTCTGCGTGCACGACGTTCGCGCCGCTGGGTGCTCGCTTGATGCAATTGGTCGTGCGTATCCAACAAGCAATTAGTAATAAATCACTGACGTTTTTCGTCGTACATCGTTCGTGACTTTGGCGGGACGTACAGCCAGATGGATCGTGAATCGTGATGGATCGTGATCGCTTAAGCCAAAAGATTTCGCGATAATTAGATATCTTCAAATTTATTTGAACTGTTGTTTCGAAACACTGAACAATACTGAACATATACAGGGTGGTAATTTGGGATATTTGAAAGATCTTTGCTTCCATAAATTTTTGGGCTAAAGGTGAAAGTGCCAAACCAAAAAAAAAGCTATATTCTGAAAGAGCACCATCTCGTATTACCATTCTACAATTAATGTACTATATTGAACACGACGGTAGTCTCAAACAGCTGACATGTAAACCCGAATTGTGAGGCTTCTGGTTGATTTGTTAAACATATCGGTAAGCAAAGTTGAAGCTAATACTGAAGTGACCCTGTTATGTTACATTAACATATTTAATCTAGGGATTAGATAGGAATTTTCTAAGAATTTTGCTAATCTGTAAATGAATCTTGTCGTAGAATGCCTCTCTATGAAATTATAATTAAGTGAGAAAGTTACCCCTCGTTCACACCCCCAAAAAAGTTGTTTGCGACAAAACTTGTACAACCCTCGCGCACTAACATGGCACCTGGCTTAATGACATTTGGAGCTCCCCTCGCGGGGAGCGTGGGGATTACAAGACTAGTCAAACATGTCATGCATAGAACTAGTATTGACATTCTTTCAACACCTTTTGCATGACATCATCTGCGGAGCAATTCCCTTTTTTTTTTAAGAAAGTTCACGTTCGCAATCTGTCAAAAAAAACATCAATTTACCAACATTATTGTCAATTTTTACAGATTGGGACTTGAATGTGAACTTTTTATAAGTAAAAGAATTGGCCCTCTGATCATGCGTCATGCATTTTTCATTGTATGATGAAAAATTGTCAATCAACTGCCAGCACGTACATGCAATACAGAAACCGCCTCTGTACATTTGTGTGCTTAAAGTACTAAAAACGACATGCATGCATGACAGCACGTAACGGTAAACTTATTTCTTACTTTCTATAACGCATGTCATGCCGTGTCACTGACTCTGGCAGGGCCACCATCAGGGATTTTAATTTTGATAACACAAAAAATGATTCGCTAGAGACTGTCTAGTGAAAAAGAGCGGCTAATTAAAAAAAAAAAACGTCTTGTGTCCCCGGATCAATAGGAAAAAACATATTTGATACTTGAATATATTTAGTTTCGTTTCTTCTATCAAAACGTTTTTTCCTAGTTGATCCGGGGAAACAACGTATTTTTATTTTGTAATGACAATACCAATTGTGTCAATTTTGACAAGTTTACTATTTTTTTTGGGGTGTGTTCACTTTAAACCTAGATACCTAATTAGAAAGGTTTGTTCGTTTTAGGAGTAAATTAACACTAAATTATAAACCGATTTTTCTCAAAAATGGTGATCTTTAAAAATCTATACTAATATTATAAAGCTGAAGAGTTTGTTTGTTTGTTTGAACGCGCTAATCTCAGGAACTACTGGTTGGAATTGAAAAATTCTTTTTGTGTTGGATAGTCCATTTATCGAGGAAGGTTACAGGCTATATAACATCACGCTACGACCAATAGGAGCGGAGCATAAATGAAAAATGTTGCAAAAACTGATCTTCGCTAGGTGCCCTAGTTTTGAGATATAAATGTGGCCCTGCTGGGAAGACTCCAGATTGGCCACCTATAAACCCTTATATCTTTTGAACCAGTGACCGACAAATTCAGATATTTGGCGACAAATTTCGACTAATCGACAAATTTTTTGTGTAATCAAAATTAAAATCCTGCCAGTCAGTGACACTGTCATGTCGCATGATCTAGGGACCGCATTAACTATGTTTGTTCACATATTTGACAAGCCATCTAGTTTTACTTACACTTCTTTTAGTTGTAACAATAAACGAAAACAGTGGACACAAAATGTAGAATATATGTTTTATACCTTGGTGTAAACGCGAAATTATAATTACTAGCTAATAATAGTAAATGTATATATAATACACAAGATGATTTCGAATGTAAATATTGTAAAGTTGACCCAACTAGAGGTGCAAGGCGAAAGCCATACATAGTAAAATATGATTAAAGGAAATTAAACTCATTTACTTTTTATAAACCAGTAATTTATTTACAACGTGTATTATCTTCCTATTGTTTATTAGAGCGAATCGACTTTCGCAATCGCGACTTTGAAAAAGTGAGATTAGGTTCCGATTTTCATTTGTTCGGAACCTTAAAAATTATTAAAAGCCATCAACCGACCAGGCTGCGTTTCCACAAGAGATGTATGAGGATGCGTAGCGAGGGATGTGTTTGTAAAGAACCAATAGAATCGCTTCATTTACCTCGCCTCGGTCAGCACAGCTCTGGTCGAAACGGCTCAGCGGAGCTAGATTTTTGCGCATACAAAACAAGCGAGAAATTTGTGCGAGAGATGTGTGCGAGGGATATGTTGCGAGGTTTGCGCATACTGTACCATCAATTAATTTTTCGTCCATTATGCCACGCAACCGTAACTACAAGCGCTAACGACAGCAAAGTGAGACGTGAGCGGCAGGCAGGCGTTCGCGTTACTCCGCTCCCACTACACTGCATCCCCGTCGACACATTTCACAGCTTCGCACCACACATTAAAGCGCATTTTCACAGCTCCACTAAACAAAACATCCTCGTAGACACATTTTCATCGCACAGCTTTGGTGGAAACCCCCACACATTTTCACAGCACAGCTAGACATCCTCCCACGAAACATTTCCATCGCACATCTCTGGTGGAAACGCAGCCTAAAAAGGTTAAAAATTGCTGGATGGCCGAGATCGGGCACAGCCGAGTGTTGTGGCGCAAATAGTGGAAGAATTATGTGCGCGCCTGCAGCACGTCGCGGAACTGCGACAGGATGGCGTTCTCCCGCTTGGCGCGCTCCTCCTTGCTGAAGGTGTACAGGAGCGCGCGCGCTAGGTGTTGTCGCGGCGCTGCGTGCGCGCCTGCAGCACGTCGCGGAACTGCGACAGGATGGCGTTCTCCCGCTTGGCGCGCTCCTCCTTGCTGAAGGTGTACAGGAGCGCGCGCGCTAGGTGTTGTCGCGGCGCTGCGTGCGCGCCTGCAGCACGTCGCGGAACTGCGACAGGATGGCGTTCTCCCGCTTGGCGCGCTCCTCCTTGCTGAAGGTGTACAGGAGCGCGCGCGCTAGGTGTTGTCGCGGCGCTGCGTGCGCGCCTGCAGCACGTCGCGGAACTGCGACAGGATGGCGTTCTCCCGCTTGGCGCGCTCCTCCTTGCTGAAGGTGTACAGGAGCGCGCGCGCTAGGTGTTGTCGCGGCGCTGCGTGCGCGCCTGCAGCACGTCGCGGAACTGCGACAGGATGGCGTTCTCCCGCTTGGCGCGCTCCTCCTTGCTGAAGGTGTACAGGAGCGCGCGCGCTAGGTGTTGTCGCGGCGCTGCGTGCGCGCCTGCAGCACGTCGCGGAACTGCGACAGGATGGCGTTCTCCCGCTTGGCGCGCTCCTCCTTGCTGAAGGTGTACAGGAGCGCGCGCGCTAGGTGTTGTCGCGGCGCTGCGTGCGCGCCTGCAGCACGTCGCGGAACTGCGACAGGATGGCGTTCTCCCGCTTGGCGCGCTCCTCCTTGCTGAAGGCCGCTAGCGCGCGCTTCTCGTCGGCCGAGTATATCTGGTTCTCCTTGCGGATACGTACCGCCTCCATTCGACGGTGCCTGCGATCATATCACACCATTGAGAATGCAATAATTGCGGTGGCACTATAGATCAAATACAGAGAACCCATTTATAATAGAGGTCCAAACGTTTTTGTGTCTTGAACATCCCATGATGGATTCACCTAAACGCAACTTAGGTATGTTCCGCGAAAATCAATAGTTAGGAGAAGTTGGGATTTTTAAATTTATTGTCTTAAAATCTCTAGTCATGTACACCTCTCTATTCATTGAAAGTGACTGCACTAAATCGAATCTAATTTGATCATTGAGATTATTCATTATAATAATTAAGTTAAAGTTAAACATATGTTTGAGTAAAATGGACAATTAAGTTTTTAATTACCTAGTGCAAAAAATTAATCTGCCTAGCCTTTTCCCGACTATGTTGAGGTCGGCTTCCAGTCTAACCGGATGCAGCTGAATACCAGTATTTTACATGGAGCGAATGGAGGGACTGCCTAACTGACCTGCACAACCCAGTAACCGGGTAATACCCATTGGTAAGACTGGTTGTCAGATTTTCGAGCTTTTGACGACACGTAACAACTGTCAAAGATCCACGAATGACAGCCGGGACCAACGGCTCAACGTGCTTTCCGAGGCACGGACCAACCCCGGCAAGCGTAGCTTAACCTGATGGATCGATCCGTGCGACTGTCTTACTTAGCCACGAGCTACTCCGCGCTCTCTTTAATTGCCTAATGCATACAACGTCAATTTCTGTAAATGTTGCGTTAGTTACTTAATTTTTTGTCTAAGCTATCCTCAGACCTCAAGGTACTTATTACACATACTTTTATATTTCATTAGTACCTATTTATTAACTTGCCTTGTTAGTTAGTATGTATGTTTGAGTCAAATGTTACAAGCTGAATTAAAAGCACTTCCTCTTATCATACGGAGTTGAAATTTTACGAGTTGGTTCAATTCCGAAGACAATGCATTTTTTTATGATGTATGACTTGATTCTACACCCAGGATTGGCTCCAGACGAAGGAACTCTACAACAGTCTACGGTAAAGACACAAAACTTAATATACGCATTTCATTATGATAGTCCGTTCTAAAGTCTACTTCTTTTGTAGGGTACCTCCGCTCCCTACATGTAAAGTGGGGATGATTTTTTTTTCTCAACTGTCTCATGTTATTAGTTGTCGTGTGGGTGTGTGAATTTTTTTTTTAATTCTTTGATCCGTTTGCGATTATGCATTCAATCCTAGTCTCATCTAGCCTAGCCTTTTCCCAACTATGTTGGAGTCGGCTTCCAGTCTAAACGGATCCAGCTGAATACCAGTAGTTTACATGGAGCGACTGCCTATCTGACCTCCACAACCCAGTAACTGTGTAATACGATACCCCTTGGTTAGACTGGTTGTCAGACTTTTGGGCTTCTGACGACTCGTAACTACTGTCAAAGATCCACAAATGACATCCGATTGTTAAGAGTGAGAGAGTGATTAAATTATGCACTATCATTCGAAAATAAAAATATTTCACCAAAAGGTCTAAATCTGAATTCCCATTTGGGAATAATCTCAAAAATAGCTGTTAGCTACATGTCTATAGTAATTACACACCAAATTTGATTCGATGTAGTGCAATCGCTTTCAATATTAAGACAATTATATAGAAAAGAAAAAGAAAGATAATAGATTTTAAGACAATAAATTTAAAAAATCACAACTTTTAAACTATGATTTTCGCGGAACATAATATTATGTTTAGATGAATCATTGGGATGTCATAGACCTAAAAAAATATTTGGGCCACCCTGTATAATATTATGTTCCAAATTATTACATTGCATAAGTACCTACTTAATGTGCGTTATGAATCGAGTTCGAACTCTGATCAGTCTCGAGAAACAAGTACCTGCTGCCACTCATGACGTATCCCACGGACTCGTAGGAGGCGATCTCGTCGGACGTGAGCCCGATCTCGCCGCGGCGCGGGATGCGCTTGCCCTCGGCCACGAAGGCCGCCATGGCCGCGCCCTCGCCCGGCAGCAGCGCGCGCCCGAAGTCCTTGTGGCCCAGCGCGGGGCCCACGCGCGGCGTCGGCCCGAACGCCTCCATAGCCATCTCCGACTCTTTTTTGGACGACTTTGATTCCCTTGTTGCTTCTATTTCATGTTCTTCTGTGAATTCAAGTAAAACGTAAATATTTTAACGAACTAAAAAGTTAAAAAAATGTTGTTTTTGGTAATCTGTATATACCTACTACAAACCGAAAGGTCACTCATTTACTCACTGACTAAACAGATAAATAAAATTGTCATTGCAGTCGGGGGACCTCTTAGATTAAAAAGTGTTCCACAGAAAAGTCCCCCAACTGCAATGATATAGTACAGCATAAAATTACATTCGAAAGTTTTTCTATCCTTAGTAGGTTACAAGTGAAAGTAGTACACGAAACTAAAGCTTTTCAATGTAACTATAGGAATAACATAATGATATGAATAATTAAAAATGAATACCAAAAATTATAACTAAAATTAAAGTCGGAGTGAGTAGTAGAAAAACATTTACCTATAATTTGTTTCTTTCAAATAATAATAATATATAATATTAGCCCTCTTCCTCTATCCTATCTTGCTGTGCCGGACAGGGTCCACAATGATCTAAAATTATGTATATTTTATAATGTACCTACCACCTAAGTTATCATTGTGGAATGCAAATAAATATATTGAGTATTGAATTAATGCGTTTTTTGTAAAAAAAAAAAAAAACATAAATAACAGTGAAGAATGATATTAACGAAAAGTAAGGTGAAATGACAAAGTTTCGTTTAAAGGTAGGTATGCAAAATGCACAGAATATTTATTTTGATATATGTATAATGTGATATGGTATAACTAAGAAAATTTCAATGTAACGTCACACTAATATACTTAGGAGACAACCAAAAAAAAAAAGGGGAAAGACGGGTGACACCGCGGGGCACAGCAAGTCCATATAACACCCATATTCAGTAAAAGAAATGAAGAAGCTAAGGTGCTTATTACATCCACATTTTGATGTCTTATATTATAAATATTATATTTTTGGAAAAGATATATGAGAACATGCTAGTTCTTCACTGAGAGCTTAAAAGTTTAAGTTATATTATAATATACTCTCAAGACTTGCGAGCTGGCATTTTGTCACACAAAACAACACTTACGTCCTTTCTCAACCCACACTTCCTCCTCACTGCTGTCACTTGAGTCGCTGCTGGAACCCTTGGCTTTCTTCTTCGCCTTCTTCCTTGCTTTCTTCACTTTCTTAAGTTTCTTCTTTAACTTCTTAAGCTTCTGTTTGGTATCTTTGTCCTTTGCCTTTTTACTCTTTTTCTTTTCTTTATTACTGCTCGAATTTTCAGGTTGTGACTGTTCCTCTTCAGAACTAAAAAGTCAGAGAGCAGGTAAACAAAAACATGATAGACTGGGTCTACTGAGAATAATAATGCTTACTGAAAGTGATTATGTTCTCATTTGGATTGCCTTGCACCCAGAGGCGATTAAATTTAAATGTCGAGAACGCCCTAGACAAGCACCTCATCGCCGGCCCCTAGCGGTCATTTTTTTTTTGGTCTCTGTCTATCGACCTAACCAACTTTCACCGCAATCAGTTCAGTAGTTTATTGCATGAAGAAGTAAGATATACCTATACACACACACTTTCGCAGTTAGTAGGGATAATTAGGTAGGCCTGGATGTGTGTGTGTGTGTGATGACTAGAGAGTGAAGAAAGCAAGAGGGACCAAACGAACATGAAAATCCATGATGCCTCTCTGGGAAACAGAGAAACAGATCTAAGTGTGGGTGTTGATAGATGAGAGATTTAGGCATAATCAAGAAGCCGGAGCACGCTTCGGAAACTCTACATCTCTATAGAATTAAATAATGTAAGTAGGTGCATACTTACTCATAAAATTAATTTTATAGAAATTTGCATTTTTTTTTGTTAAAAATCTTCCGCGCGCGCGCCCCTTTGTATCCTCCCGCCCCTAGGCACGTGCCTAGTTTGCCTTAGGGTTAATACACCTCTGCTTGCACCATAAATCTACCGGACCAATCTATTAAGTGAAGCGCCAATGACGCGTGCACTCCGCACTCTCAACCTCATAGCTAATGACACGGACCTATTCTGTTGTTCTCTGTGAGTTCACTAAGAATGCGTTATTTGTAATAAGTTACAAAATTTTATCGGATTAGAGTTAGATAAGTACGCTATCGCAATAGGTTACCCTGTAATAATAGATGTAAGTTGGAAATAAATAAATTAGATTCATAATAAGTTTTAAACACTTACTCTGCCCTGAGTGGTGACTTTCCCCAAACAGAAGACACTCCAATTTGACCGATCCTCTCCCTCTCTTCCCGTCTTGCATCAAAGAATTCTTCTTCTTGAGGTTTGTAGCGGGCTCTTGCTGGAGGACCACCTCCTCCTAAACCTGAAATCATAATATAAAATATGATTTTACCTTCCATCAATAATACTATTGTAATAAAAGCACATTTCTCAAACGTCCATGTTTGCAAACACATAAATTCTTAATAAATTAAGAAAACGGTTAAAAAACAGTTTTATTTTCATGTGCAAAACCTAGCTGTTTGAATAAGAACCTTAGATCAATAATGCACTAGATACACAATCCCATGCAAAAGGTCTCATAAAACTGTCACCTATCGTTGTGTTTACGTAAGTCTAGTTGAAATAAATATAGGTACCTACATTAATGTAAATTCAACCTTAAACGCAATGGTTAATGTTGTATTCACAAAGCTATGCACAAAAAGCAATAAATTTTTACAACCTTTACTTGCTTTTCTGGTCAAGGTCAACATATATAAAAAAACCGGCCACGTGCATGTCGTACCATGCACAATGAAGGGTTCCGTAGTTGGGATGAATTTATAAAACAAACTTAACATTGTAGTTGTTAAACTTGTTCTCCGATACAGAATGTATGGAAGAACATGTTTTTACAACTGCAAATATAAGTTGGGATTATTACTCGGAAACTTGTGGAGCCTACGTAGCGGTGATAGTTTTCCTTTTAATTTCGTTATATATACTACTGCCGTGAATTTTTTCACAATCCAAACCCAACCGTTTAGCTGGCAGGGGGGGAGGACACTTGGCTCTAACAAAAATTAGCACTTTAAAGCTTAATATTCCGCAAACGGATAACTGAATCCAAAAATGGTTTCAATAAACTCACATTATTTTTAAACGACCTTTCTAACGATACCCCACACCATGGGATTGACTAGAAAAAAAAAACCATCTCCACTTTACGTGTAGGGGAGGTACCCTAAAAAAATAATCTTTTTTACGATTTTTTGATATCCATACCAAATTACAGCTTTCTAGTACCAACGGTCGCTGAGCTAAGCCGCGGACAGACGGACATGGCGAAACTATAAGGGTTCCTCGTTTACTACGGAACCCTAAAAACAAATTTAACCTTACACGCACGCAAGTTGCCAACTGACTACAAAACCAGAAATGTAACCTACTATTTGCGGTACAATATCTGAAGTTGGATGATCTATGATCTAGTTAGGGTTCCGTACCTCAAAACGAGAAAACGGAACTCATATAGGATATGATAGGATCACTTGTGTGTCTGTCCTCCTGTCACAACCAATTTGCTCCGAATCCAATGTACCAATTAAGTTGAAATTTGGTACACATAATGTATTTCTGTGACCCAAACACAGACGTGTAACGTAAATAAATGAATTTTTTAATACGTGGGTCCCATTAGAAAACTAAAAATAAAAGCAAACTATACTGTATGACATCAAATGAAAGGGCTTGTTGCGAGGATCTCAAATAAATTTTTTAAATAATTTCAACATAAGATATTCTTCTTATGTTAAAATTATTAAATACATGGTTTCTAGGGAACAAGTGGATAAAGTAAGTATATTGTAGGAGACTGGTGCCTAAACTAGTCTTGGGGCCTGTATTTCAGGACACCAGGTCTGCACCAGGTTATATAACATTCTAATGCTTTAGCAGACAGTGGTTGCAAATCATTTGACAATTTAAGATGAATTTCTATAAGTATACTTTTCAAGATACAGAAAATAGGTAGATGAAAATTGACCATCCCCCCTTATCTCTGAAACGATTGAGCCAAAAATTTGACAAAAAAAAAGAACCGGTCAAGTGCAAGTCGGACTCGCGCACAAACATTATATATAAAAATGAGCCAAAAAATCACGTTTGTTGTATGGAAGCCCCATTAAACATTTATTTTATTCTGTTTTTTAGTATTTGTTGTTAAAGAGGCAACAGAAATACATCATCTATGAAAATTTCAACTGTCTAACTATCACAGTTCATGAGATACAGCCTGGTGATAGATGGAGGGACAATGGAGTCTTAGTAATACGGGTCCCGTTTTACCCGGTACGGAACCCTAAAAATTAGATTACAGAGAAACCTATAAGAAGTCTATGGTCTTAAAATAACTTGGTAAATCTCTCTACATTGTGCATACAAACTTACGTTTGCAGTTGGAATGTATGTGAGAACAAATGTTTTGAACTATGATGTTAAGTTTGTTCTTGGGATAAATTCATCCCAACTACGGAACCCTACTAGTTTTATTTGATGAAAAACAATGATATAAACTTCCCGAATTCCTTTTAAAATCTTGGTGTTACAGTGGTTATTGACACAATTTTTGAAGATGCACTGTGACATTTTGATGTCTTAATGTTGGGTATGATTGGACCATACTAATTTGAATGAAATAAGACCACAACCGTATTTATGCTCTTATTTTTCGGGCCGTTTTTGAAGCATTTACCAAAAATCTAGTACATTATTGATAAGATATGAACTGATTCACTAGCCTTTGCCCTGTTTAAAATAAATAAGACAATAATGCTGACATGTTGTTCTCAATGAACACTAACCACCGCCCAGCCCTCCTCCATTGTATGAGCTGCGTCCCCGGTCACGCTCGCGCTCTCGGACATGCGGCCGCTCTCGTTCCGTGCTGCCGCCGTTGTTTTTAGTGCGTGCACGGTCATCGCGGCCGCCTCCCCAGTCTTTACCCCGTTCCTGACTGCGGTTGCGCCCGCCACCACCGTGCTCTCTGATGCGATCTCCGCCACCTCTGTCCCTGCTTCGATCTTCACTACGGGGTCGTCCAACTCTCTCCTTGCTTCGCTCATGGCTGCGGTCGCGACAGCTTCTCTCCTTGCTTCGCTCTCGGCTTCGGTCGTAACCACCATGTTCTCGGTCACGACTTCTAAGCGTGTCACGACTACGGCTCCCGTGACGGATGCGTTCACGATCGCCACCCATCCTCAGCTCTCCGTCACAATTTTACAAGTTCATCAGATCTGCGACACCGATTACGCATGTTTTCGTATGATGATTCGCTAAAAGAAATCATGAAAAATACTTCAGAATACTTAAGCCGATCGTGTTTGTGATATATAAAAATGTACTCTGTGTTTGTGAATTTTGTGATTGACTTGCTTGACTGCACAGATATATATCACAGATAACTATATATAGTTGACTGTATAGCGCCATCGGGTCACAGATAACTATCATCGCCCACCGGGTACACAGATAACTATATACATAGATCGGGTAAGAGGGAGGACTTGACTTCAAGTAAAAATGTATTCTGTGCGTCAAGTCATTGACTTGACGCACAGAGTACATTTTTACTTGACGGCTACTATTAGATAGAATAGGCTGTCTACTCAGTCAATCACTGGTCTTTTATATGCAAAACGACTCTTTACTGGCGCTAATTGTTATGACTTCGAAATTAATTCAAATATGACCGACCGTGGCTATGGCTAAAGAATATTGGTATGATCTTAAAGATCGTGAAAAAATATTATTTTAAGTACCTATGTATGTGTATGTAGGTACATACACAATCGTGTTTGATAAAAATTAGATTGTAAGCTGATTATTTATAGGCCGTTAGTTCCGGCTGTCATTTTTGTGGATCTTTGACAGTCGTTACGAGTCGTCAGGAGCCCGAAAGTCTGACAACCAGTCTAACCAAGGGGTATCGTATTACCCAGTTACTGGGTTGTGGAGGTCAGATAGGCAGTCGCTTCATGTAAAATACTAGTATTCAGCTGTATCCGGTTAGACTGGAAGCCGACCCCAACATAGTTGGGAAAAGGCTAGGCAGATTGATTGGATACCAATTTTGGCTACGAATATACCGATTTTAGTGGGCAACTCTACCGATTTCGTATTCGTAAGACTTTTTGGCGGGAAGTCAAACGAGGCGGTAATTTTGATTTCGCAAAAAGTTTAATTATTATAAAATTGTACAGAAATACCATACCATGAGTGTCACCAGTGGCGGTGAGGAGCCGCCAGACGTGGCAGAAAAGAAGAAAAGAAAGTACAGTAATACTCGAAGAAATACTGAGTCAATTAAAAAGTATCACATTTTTACTAAACCAAATTATAAAAGACTGTTCATAGAAAACACAAATTCTGAGTATGTAGTGTACGTCGAGTCAACAGAACAGGAGAAGGTAGGGAATAAAAATCCTATCATGCTCACCAACTTAATATATGATAATGTTCAAGGAGTCTTAGGAGTGCATAGATTAAATGCGCATAAAATAGGAATAACATTCAGAAAGGCGGCTGCAGCCAACAATTTTCTAAAGATGGAAGACTTCTTATGGAAAAATAAGTTTAAATCCTTTACACCATCGTACTTAACAGAAAGGATTGGTGTACTAAGGTTTGTGCCCAAAGAACTCTCCAATGAGGAAATATTTAAAAATATTGTGTGCGACTCCGCAGGGGTTTTTTAATTAAAAGATTCATGCGTAAAGTAGAGGGAAATTTAGTGCCTCTCAATACAGTTGCTGTCACGTTTGCATCAACATCTTTACCGCAATATGCTTATATAAAACTATTTTGATACGAGGTGAAAGCATACATACCACCATTATTGCAGTGTTATAAGTGTCTTAAATTTAACCATTCTTCTAAGACTTACAGAGGCGAGCAACACTGCTCTTCTTGTGCTGGTCGTCACTCCTACAAAGAATGCGGTGTCGAAGAGATCACATGCATCAACTGCGCAGGTAATCATCTTGCCATTTCACGAGACTGTCCCATTAAAAAACAAAAAATTGAAGAGAAAAAGGCCAAATTTCAGCAGCAACCGTATGCCACTGTTGTGAAACCATCCCTTACATTTAATGAGAAATCTTTCCCTGCTTTACCCAAGGTTACTGATAAGGCTAAAACTAATGATATTTTAGATATTAAACAAGTAGCAAATAATGATATCATAATTAACGCAATTGTTAAATCGTTGGTTGCATTAGGAAACAAGAGTGACTCTGATGGACCACTCACACATAAGAAAATAAAAGATATATTTTTATCAAATTTAATTTAATGGATAAAGATTTAAATTTTATACAGTATAATATACAGAGTTTACAGAGGTTAAAGAGCCTATTACAAAATCTATTAATGGAAAAAAATATAGATATCTGTCTTCTTAATGAGTCTTGGCTAAAATCTAATTCTATAATCTCACACTTTCCCACATATAATTTAATTCACAAAAATTCCATAAATTCTCATAATGGAGTAGCCATTTTGGTGAACCATTTATTTATTTATTTATTATTTATGTACACACAGTAAAATACAAAGAGATATGACATAATTATGATATGAGTACAAAGGTACTGCTTATTTCTTAAGAAATTTCTTCCAGCAGACCTGCGAAAGGAGAAATGAGAAAGAAATGTAGACAATAGTGTGTGAGAACAAGAAGAGAAAAACAGGATTATGCGAAGTCTTAACTAAAATATTAAATATACCTACCTACACATATACGCAAGAAAATTAACATATACTTAAATAAATACATAAAGCTTAAATTATATAAACATAAATACACTATAGGTACCTATATAATTATATACTCATAGTTGAGAGGAAAGATAATGCTCTTTTACACGAAATTTAAATAAAGAAACAGTTTTCAGATCACGAATGCTAGGCGGAAGTGAGTTCCACAATCTTACAGCATGGACAGAGAAGGAATAAGAATAATAGCTAGTTTTATGAGGATGGAGTTTAAGGAGGGATCTAAGGTGAGATCTACACGGTGCGTCACTAGGACGAGCGTAAGAAAAACGCTCACGCAGGTAGGACGGATAGGACGGGTTGTGTAAGATGTTGAAGAGGAGACATAAAATCCGAGTGTTCCTGCGAAGGCGGATTGGGAGCCACTTGAGTTCCTTGCGAAGGTGAGAAACATGGTCATATTTTCGGAGACCGAAAACAAAGCGAATGCACAAGTTTTGCAAGCGCTCAAGTTTGTTTAATAGCTCCTCAGTAGCATCCAGGTAGCAGGCGTCGGCATAATCTATAATCGGCTGAATAAGTGTTTGTGCCAAGGAAATTTTAGTCTTCAAGGGCAGGAGACTTTGGAGGCTTTTTAGCGAATGAAAGGAGAAATGTACCTTTCGACTAACCTCATTGACCTGAGCACGCCACGAAAGATTGGAGTCAATTATAACACCCAGATCTTTGGCGGTTTCGGTATAGTTAATGCGAACACCATCGAGAAACAACGGCATCAGAGATGTAACATCAACCACATTGCGAACGAATCTGCTGCCTATGATCATGGCCTGGGATTTAGTAGGATTAATTTGCAAACCAAATGACTTAACCCAAGCGCTGATGCAAGCCAGGTCATGATTCATAGGAGCAATTTCAGAACCCGCGTCAGCTACAGTAAAGTGCCACCATCGTTTAAAGTACAAAATAGTCAATACACACTTCTCTGAATCTATTCAAAACTTATGTATGACTATAGAAACACAATATTTGGAGCAATGGCGATACTTTGTATATACAGCCCTCCAAGTATCAGGTTTGACTCAGCAAAGGTAAAGGACTTAATCAATAACATACCAAAACCTTGTATGGTTATGGGTGATTTTAACGCTCATAACATAGCCTTTGGATTAGTTTGGATGCCATAGTGATAATAATAGAGGTAGATGTTTATATAATATAATTGATGAATTTGACTTATGTATTTTGAATGATGGATCACCAACAACTGTTCCTTATCCTAATAGACAAGATTCAGCGATAGATCTTGCCCTTGTTAGCTCTTCAATAGCTCATTTATGTAACTGGTATGTTCATGACTATCCCATGGGTAGCTATCATCTTCCAACCTTACTTGAGATCAACATTCAACCATCTATGTATGACACGTCATCTCCTGTGGATCAAGAAAAATATATATATAGTAAGGCAGATTGGGACGAATATTATAGTCTATCAGAAACCTATCAATGCTTATAATATAGAAACATTAAATGATTTAAGGAATAAAACAATTCCAAAACTAAAATTAAGTGCAAACACAGCTATAAAAAAACCAGTACCATGGTGGAATACAAAATGTAGTGATGCTGTCGAAAAATCAAAAGATGCATTAAAGTATTATTTTTCTCAACTCAACATTGAAAATTGGATAAGGTATAAAAAACTAGATGCAAAAATGAAAAGAATTCTGAAGGAAGAAAATTCTTCTTCTTGGAAAAATTTATGTAGTAGCTTCAATAGGTTAACTCCAGTTTCTAGGATAAGGGGATACATTAAAAAATTTAAAACAATTGGAACTAATCGAAACAAAAATATCAATGATGAGTGGGTTCCAAGTTTTTTAGATAACTTAGCAGATTCTTCTGAAATAGATGACAATAGGCTTGAGTATTTGTTCGAAAACGCTACCGAAAATGAAGTTAATGTATTTCTCAAGAACAATTTCACTATAGAGGAGTTGAAAACATCTTTACACAGTAGGAAAGATACTACACCGGGACTGGATGACATACCTTACATGTTAATAAAACAAATACATTTAAATGCAAAAACAACATTACTTTGTATTTATAATAAACTATGGGATGAATTAGTAATACCTGAGTCTTGGAAAACACAGTGTGTCATACCAATTTTAAAACCTAATAAACTTGTAAACAATGCTTCTTCATATAGACCTATGTCCTTATCATCTTGTTTGGGTAAACTCTTTGAAAATATGTTGAAATTAAGATTAGATTATTTTGTTGAATCACAAAGCTTAATTCCTTCTATTCAGTTTGGCTTTAGAAAAGGCAAAAGTTGCTCTGAAAGCCTTGTATCTTTATTATCAGATATAAGACAGGTTAAATTAAGTCACTCTAATGCAATCTGCGTGTAAAAGGTGCTTTTGACAATGTAAATATAGAAGAACTCATTTTTAGGGGCATGAGGAACAGGGTGTAAATTTCACTCATACTCCATAGAAAAGGTAGGATCCTCCAACCAGACGGGTATTGTGTCTGGCGGGCAACTGCCCAACGATTGATCTTGGGTTCTTGTATATATGTCCACTGCACGGTAAATGTGACGTCTGTCTGACGTCAGGTCTTTGATGCGTAGTTCGCATGTGGCGATGTAGATACCGCCACACATTCAAGTATCTCACGATATTGGTATATCTGGTCATATCCTAAAATGGCTTTATTCTTTTTTAAACAATAGAACTGTATTTGTTAAATATAATAATAAATTGCATGGACCTAGGACTGTCAATAGAGGCACAATGCAAGGGGCAACTTTGTCTCCTTTACTTTATAACTTGTATACTTCTGAAATATTAAAATATGTAGATGTACCAGATGTAAAAATCCTGCAATTTGCAGATGACTTGCTTTTGTACAGCATAAATCAAAACATAGATATAGCAATGACTAATATCAATAAGGCTATGTCTCAATTATACAATTATTACCATAGTAAACTTAAATTAGAAATAAGTCCAGAAAAGAGTTCAGTTTTAATTATCAGTAAAAATGTAAATACTCATAGCAATGTTAAAATTTCATACAATAATGTAGAAATTCCTGTAGTTAAGCAACATAAATTCCTCGGCGTCATTATTGATGATAAATTGAAGTTTGATGAACATATTAAACACATAAGTAACAAAGCGCTGAATGGTATTAATCTATTGAGACATTTAGCAGGAAGTTTTTGGGGATCTGACCCCAAAGTTATGAGTATGCTGTACAAAAGTATAGTGAGAAGCCATTTTGATTACAGCAGTTTAGCTTATATGAATGCCAATTGCACCTTATTACGAAAATTAGATGTAATTCAAAATATGGGATTGAGACTTATTTATGGTGCTATGCGCTCCACACCTATTAATTCATTAGAAATTGAGACATGTATACCTCCCTTGACATTACGAAGGTTGTTGTTGGCTGAGAGATTTTTATTAAAAGTCTTGGCATCAAATTTAATGATAATGAAACTAACAATACATCCTGAAATCTCACAGTCAATTACTTCCAGTGCCATCTCTGCTTCTTCTTTGGTTGGTGGAACTCTACCTGAAATGCCAACAATATTTGAACATGTAAATAATAATTCAAAAGAAATTGTTAAAAAGGATATTTGGCCTATATACAAAATTCCTTATAATGGTATTATTAACAGCTTTGCAATATATTTAGACGCGGCGCACAACAAATTAGATTTTTTACAGTTTAAAGACAATAGACCAGAACATTATGTTATATACACAGGTGGATCTAAAACAGATCATAATGTAAATGCAGCTTTCTATGATCCACAGTTAGACTTCACTAAATGTATTAAATTAAACAGAGTGTGTAGCATTTTCACTGCAGAATGCTATGCAATTGATTGTGCACTGCAACATGTAAATAGTCTTGTAAATAATGTACATAATATTTTAATAGTTACAGACTCTAAAAGCGTTTTGTCTGTGCTACATAATGTAAATATTTCATTTACATAGAATTTGACATAGAATCCAAAAACTATTAGATAAGTTTATTCAAGTAGAATTAGTATGGGTACCTTCGCACAGTGGCATTCATGGTAATGAAGTAGCTGACACTGCGGCCCGTTCAGAACATGATGAAGATCGATCCAACTTGCTGAAGGTGCCCTTCACCGATTACTACACCCTGTTTAAACAATGTAATATACAGTTGTGGAAAGAGTATTGGGACATAACACTACAATCGAAAGGCAGATGGTATGCTGCAATACAAAATATAATCCTACTATCGTACTAATATTATAAATGTGAAAGTTTGTGTTTGGATGTTTGTTACTCAATCACGCAAAAACGGCTGAATGGATTTAGATGAAATTTGGCAAACAGATAGTTTATAACCTGGATTAACACATAGGATACTTTTTATCCCGATATTCCCACGGGATCGAGACGTAACTCTCGAGGGTGAAACCGCGGGGCGAAGCTAGTACAGAATAAACCTTGGTATCATAACTTCAATAAAGGCATATTAGGCATATTGCCTAACTCCAGCTCACCTGAATAGGATTCGTATATTTAACTATATCAGATGTCATCATTGTGGAGCAGAAGAAGCTGATTTAGATCATATTATCATAAATTGTTCAAGTTTTAATATTCAACGGTTAATTTTAGTTAATGAACTGAATGAAATAAATGACAATGACATCGAAAGTGGTAGTGAACGTCAACAAAACAAAGTGTTCCCCGCAGTGTTCAGGAATTATTAAAATATAAGAAATATTTTAGTGTCTTGTATAAATATAACTGTAATACGGTAAAAAAAAAAATATATATTTTGTAATCATATATGTATGTTTTATGTTAGTTAACAATTCTAATAGTTAGTATGTTTAAACGATAACTCGCTGAGATGTATCACGCAACCCGAAAGGGTAAGTTGATAATGCAAAATATTGATGTGATGTGAACATGTGGCATCTTTGTATCCTATTTTTATTTAAAAAAATAAAAATAGGATACATAAATATAATATAATATAATAGGATAGATAAATAAAAATAAAAACAAGTCTTTCAGTTGTATACGACTGAAAGACTTGTATCTATGGTCATGAATAAAAAATTATTAAAAAAAAATTACGTATTCGTAATATGACACTGGTTCTGTGTGTGTGTACGCAACAGTGTTGTAGTGTTGTGTTGCGTTGCGGTTGATTTAATTTTTTTCACAACACGGAGACAAGTAAAAATGAAGTTATCTACGCCTAGATACACGTTTTGTTTATTTTTTCAAGTAATCTTTATGCTTTGTGATCTATTATTTAACTGTGTAAGCTTATTTCCCCGAAGTCGCGATGGACTGCTCGTACTTTTCATGTAATAATTTCATACAAAATAATTAAATAAAAACAATCAATACCACTCATAATTACATAAATTTATTTTCATAGATTTCAGGATTTATTTCTAGTGCTGTCCATCACAACGATGCTGATGACCTTTTTCTCCACCTACCTATTTCAAGTAAGCACATTTTTTTCTACCTCAGTATCATGCTCTGTACATAAAAATTGTCTTTTCTTATGTACTTACCTAAAACTAGGGTTAGGGGTAGCCGGGTAATAGCCTTATTTATCATAGTATTTTAACCAAGAAAAAAACAAGACTCAAAAACAACGTAGTTTCGTATGCACAAGCAACCCACTACATCGGTACTATCCATCCTAACTAATATTATAAATGCGAAAGTGAATTTTTTGTTACGCTTTCACGCTTGAACGGCTGAACGGATTTAGATGAAATTTGGCACATGGGTAGACCATGACCTGGAATAGGACATAGGATACTTTTATCCCGATATTCCCATGGGATCGAGACTTAAGCGGATGAAACCGCGTGCTGAAGCTAGTTTATTATAAAATGTTTTTTATTAAGTAATGAATATTAGGCAGGGCTGGTTGAGGTGTTGGTGCGCAAGTTCCGTGCGGCCGGGTCGGTGTGCGTGGCCTACATGCTGGCCAGCGTGGCGCTGCACGCTGCTTGGCTGCTGGAGAAGTGGGCTGAGCCCGAGTCTGTGTCCACGCCACTGCTCATATGCCTGTTCACACTGCAGAGATGCCGTGAGTTATACCTCTAATCCAGTCATTGGGGAACTTCCAAAAATGAGATTGCTTTTTATCTTATTGGATTTCAAACAAGTTGATGGAACGCCAGGTGTTAAGTGGGAGTGGACATAGTGGTCACTATTGCCCAGGGACATCAGCAATATCATAGGCATTGCAGATGCATTGCTGAAATGTCACATGTGCCTGTAATTATAAATACACTGGCACCCAAATGCCCAAATCAAACCAGATTATATAAATATGTATCTGCCCAGGCCAGATCTCAAGACAAATTTTTTACTTGTTGTTTCAGTATCTCCATGGTACTATTTCTTCTACAAGAAGGCAGCACTTCGAGTCAGTGACCCCCGGTTCTATGAAGACATAGACTGGATCAACCAGCAACTCCAGGCTCACTAGATGATGATTCTATTTCAGTGGGAGTCAGCGTATACTGAAGCAGACTGATATAGGAATAATCCAAATAATATTATAATAATAGGAACTTTATTTATTCAACACAACATTAAGGATCTGCAATGTAATATCTTGAGAGTATAGATATGAATAGAAGCTTGTTTATTAGACATTGTAAACTTAATTACTTGTTGGAAACATTAAAAAACAAATGATGTTATAAGGCCATGGCCATTGTAAAGCAGGGGTTTTGTATGTAATGGATATCTTAACAACTAATACACAATCTCTGTTGTAAGAACTGGTACGATATTCATAACTTCATTCATTCTAGTCATGTGGTTGTACCAATTTCAAGTATTGTAAGAAATACTATAGGTACATTAGGTACCTACTTACAATAAATTTTGAATAAATTTTCTTCAAAACTAATTACGAGTTTTATTGTGTACGTTTGCCCAGCACGGCCCCCCAAAATTTATGTTTTAGGTGTGCACCAATGCAATGTACTCGCCTCTAGGAGTATATGTACCGCTTTCTTTTTCAATGTAGGTACCTCTGTACTTTTGAAGAAATATGCAAAAAAAGGGCGCCGTGCCAGCGAAACGCTTTCAGCACGGCCCCCGTGTAACTTGAGAAATAGATAGCGTATTAAAAAAAATCTTAAACTCAAGGAATGTACTCTATTAGCACGTTATATGTACCGCAACAGATGTTGTGAATTCGTAATAACAAATAATATATAGATGTGGATAGGGGGCCGTACTGGAAAAAACATTATAAGAAAATATCAAAAAAAAACAAAACAACCTTAGCCAAAACTATTAAAAAATAATTGATGTTTTGCAAGTAACATATGTAACGCATTGGTTTCTCATACAACTTGCTACATTTGAACCAACACCTCGACTTCAGTTACAAAAAACAGTACTGTATTTTTTTATTTTCTTTTGCTTATATCTCGAAAACGGTGTGTCCTATCGCAAAAATAATGAAAATTCGACTCCCTTTAGGCAACCCTAAAAACACCTAATTCTCAACATGTTGGTAATTTTTTTTTTTTTTTTTTCACACGGTTTAGGGAAAACAAGTACCCAGTGGAGGCGCGCGTTTGTCAAATTCGATTTTAGTTGTGTCAAAATAAGTTTTAAATTTAGAGAAATTATTTACCTCGGTGAAGTGAAGTTATGAAATTTTGATAATGCTAATCGTTAGAGAGAAAAGAAAAATCGTTAGAGGGTAATTAGTTTTTATGTAAAAGCAATTTTAATTTTTCGCGTGAAGTTGGCCCCCCTGCCCGCAAAAATGGACTTAGACGTAATTTTTTTTTTAATCGTTTGAGCATCGTTAGGGAGAGATTAAGAGATACACAAAATCGTTAGAGAGTTAATATTTTATTTGTTATTAAATCATTTCTAAGAGCGTGAAGTTAGCCCACCTCTGTGAATTTAGCCCCTGATTTAATTATTCTGAATGTTTGTTAATGCTAATCGTTAGAGAGAGTTGGAGAGAAAAGAAAAATCGTTAGAGAGTAATTAGTTTTATTTATCAAAGATTTTTTATTTTTTTGTGAAGTTGGCCCCCATTCCCGCAAAAATGGACTAAGACGTAATTCTTTTTTAAATATTGTTTGAGAATCGTTAGAGAGAGATTGAGAGTTAAAAAAAATCATTAGAGAGTAAATATTTTAATTGATATTAAATTATTTCTGAGAACGCGTTTTACCTTAGGACCTGATCAAGATAAAGTTTAGAAGAGGCGTGCCGCCTCGATAGGGGAGGGAAGGGTTAGTAGATCATCGTCAGAATAGATGTTTATTTAATTGAAACTTTAATATCACATAAAAATGCATCAGTTAATTAGTAATTTTGTTTTTATCCATCAACACTTTTCTCATTTTACTAGATTTAGTTGAAAGTGAAACGACATATCACTGACATTATAATTATTAGCATTTTGTCATAATCACTAAACATTTTTAGAAAAAAGACTTATTATACAAGAATATTTGACATCTACCGTGATTTCGTGGTATCCCTAGCGGTATCGTGAAATCTCTGGTTTCCTCTTTTCCCTGCGACATACATACTAATGCCGTGATTTTTTTCACATATCCAAAACTAACTGTTTAGCTTCTAATTTCAATTTGATTCTAACAAAAATTAGCACTATATAGCTTAATATTACGCAAACGGATCCCTGAATCCAAAAATGGTTTTCCCAAACAAACTCACAATATTTTTGAATGATCTTTCCAACGACAGCCCACACAAAAGGATAGGCCAGAAAAAAAAAGTTTCCACTTTAAGTGTACCCTAAAAAAATGTATGCATGATTTTTATATGTATATACCCATACCAAATTGGATTTTTCTAGTACCAACAGTCTCTGAGCTAAGCCGCGGACAGACAGACATGGTAAACTATAAGGGTTCCTTGTTGACTACGAAACGCTAAAAAATGTACTGCCCGCCGCCGCCGTACCGCACGCCGTACTTACAACTACATAAGTCTGCATACATGTAGGTACACATTATACAACAACATTATGCCGTCCACTGGTCACTTGCCTAGCCGCCTACCGCAAGGCTTCTATAGTACACATTTGGGAGCTAGCGCAACATCCTACCGGGCAGGTGCGTGGTCGCAGCCCAAGATTTTGTGGGGAGGTCCCGAGGAATATATTTAGAGAAATGGTTACCTAATTGATAAGTATTCTAAAAACATTTTTTTTATACTAACATGTCCGTCGGGGTCACTGTGGTTCAAGTACCTACAGTTTTTAGTAAGTAAAGCACGTAAATCATTCAGTCTCTCGACAGCTTGAATGATTTGGGGGGGGGGGGGAGTCATGATCCCCAGGACCCCTCCCTCGGACCGCGCTACCGGGATGGCCAGGCGGCAAAGGCGCTGGCGGCGAGGTCAGCGCCGACGCTGGTGTCGGTCCGTCTGCAACAGCCAATTCGCTCCGAATCTATTGGACCGATTAAGTTGAAATTTGGTAATTAGATACACTTACTTATGTATTACTGTGACCCAAACATGGGTCGTAAAACGTAAATAAATACATTCTGAAATTCATTCGGCATGTATTTATTTATGTTTTTTGTGGGAAAAAACTTTTTTTTCGCGGCACGTTGCTAAACTTAATTCTGATCAGGTCCTAGGGTAAAACGCGTTCTCAGAAATAATTTTATATCAATTAAAATATTTACTCTCTAATGATTTTTTTTAACTCTCAATCTCTCTCTAACGATTCTCAAACTATATTTAAAAAAAAATTACGTCTTAGTCCATTTTTGCGGGAATGGGGGCCAACTTCACAAAAAAATAGAAAATCTTTGATAAATAAAACTAATTACTCGCTAACGATTTTTCTTTTCTCTCCAACTCTCTCTAACGATTAGCATTAACAAACATTCAGAATAATTAAATCAGGGGCTAAATTCACAGAGGTGGGCTAACTTCACGCTCTTAGAAATGATTTAATAACAAATAAAATATTAACTCTCTAACGATTTTGTGTATCTCTTAATCTCTCCCTAACGATGCTCAAACGATAAAAAAAAAAATTACGTCTAAGTCCAGTTTTGCGGGCAGGGGGGGCAACTTCACACGAAAAATTAAAATTGCTTTTACATAAAAACTAATTATTACTCTCTAACGATTTTTCTTTTCTCTCTAACACTCTCTAACGATTAGCATTATCAAAATTTCATAATAATGAAATTGTGCGGCTAACTTCACGGAGATAAATTATTTGGCAGAATAGCTCCAAGATTCCCATGGTCAAAAGTAAGGAATTTTAGTGATAGTTTAGTTAGTTTAGTTCGGTGTACAAGAGAATCGGCACCATTATCTGTAGAAGCACCTCAGAAAATGCTCAAAATTGCCTGTTTAGACCGCTGTCATCAGAGGCCTATTGTACAAATTTGACAACTATTAATGAAAAAGAAAAATATAGGGGCACAGTAAATATCCATCTTCTTCAATTTATAAAATATCTTTTTAAATTTGTCCAATGTTGGAGGAGAAAATAGACGAGAACCAAACCTCGAATTATGACTTTTTGTATGGAGAAAAGACTGAACCTATTTCCTCTTAATCATTTACGAAAATGCGTTACGCAATTATATAGCAGGAGTCGTTGTTGTTTTTAACAAAGTTAAAACGGTTTCTAAACCACGGATTTTCAATGTAGTCAGGTATAGAATATACGTAGGTACCACCTAATTTATGGAATCATGGTCACCCCATCAGTTGTAATATAATTATGATATTTTTGAAGCAATTTATCTTATAAAGTACTAATACAGCAGAATAGCAAATTATTTGGAACGAATGTACTCCTATACATCATTCAGGAAGTCGAATTTTGTAAACAAACATGTCATATTTAAAAAGATATAGGCAACTATAGAGGGCCGTGCTGAATAAAATAAAATTGGTTTATTTTAAACCGACTTCTTCAAAAAGGAAGAGGTTCTCAATTCGTATGTTTTTTTTTTTTTGTTTATGTTACTCGATTTCTCCGCCAATTATGAATCGATTTTGATGATTCTTTTTTTGTTTGGTAGGTCATGCTTCAGAGGTAGTCCCATATAAATTTTATTAATTTTGCTTGCGTAGTTTTTGAGTTACCTTCAATGGGGTGCGATATATTGATTGACTCGGTCACTGTTATTTACATAGCAGGTAGTAGTATTCGAATTCATGTGGGGTAGGTATCACAACTAAAAAGTGAAAAATAAAAACTTTTAATTTCGGAAGTCGGTGTCTTTACTTTTCAATTTTCGTTTTTTGCCACCGACTTCCGAAATTAAAGTTATTTTTCACTTTTTTTGTGTTTTTTTTGGAAGTCGGTTGTTTTTTTTTTTTTCTTATTATGTTTTTTTTCCAGCACGGCCCCCTATCCACATTTATATATTATTTGTTATTACGAATTCGCAACATCTGTTGCGGTACATATAACGTGCTAATAGAGTACATTCCTTGAGTTGAAGATTTTTTTTATACGCTATATATTTCTCAAGTTACACGGGGGCCGTGCTGAAAACGTTTGGCTGGCACGGCCCCCTTTTTTTGCATATTTCTTCAAAAGTACAGAGGTAAATACATTGAAAAAGAAAACGGTACATATACTCCTAGGGAAGAGTACATTCCATTGGCGCACACCTAAAACGCAAATTTTGGGGGGCCGTGCTGGGCAAACGTACATGTTTTATTGCCTACATTCGTTAGAATTTCGAGAAAACTGAAAATGATAGCCGATTTTGACTTCTATACCGTAGGCATAAGCATGGCAAAAAAAAATGCACAATACCAACTGATTATTGCAGCTGCCATTTGTCGTGCCACCAAGGCAATAGAAGTCAAAATCGGTTGAACGGACTGTCAAAAAATCTAAAATTCTAATCTGAATTCTAATTCTGCTTAAAATTCTAATCTTATTTCAAATGGAGTATAGTTAAAACGACTGTGTTCAAATAAGGGGAATCCCCAAAATAGCCTAGTTGCAAGGAATTTACTTATTTTATAAAAAAAATATGCCAAATCTAATAATCTTATCTACTATGTAACCTTATAATTTCTTTTCGAGCTATTTCAAATCCTAAACATTTATAACTTCTCATTTATTTACATTCATTCGGATGTTTTGAACCATGTTTTTTTTTGTCTTAATGTTTAAAACATCGTTTAATATTGTTTTAAACTCTTAATAAAAAACATTGTTTTATTTGCTGTTAGCTGAGATACAGGCTCACGCCTAGTTCAGCAGCGGATGCTCATTTTCTTATCTATAATTAAACTGTAACCCTAATATTTGTAAGAATGTACTGTACCTACCTACTGTTTTTGAGTAAATAAAATATTATATGATTCGTTTATTTATTTTCTTTCTTATCTATTTACATTTTAAAATATTTTTATTAAAAAAAAAAACATGAGGAAAAACATTTAAAAATATAAAAAATAGAAATCCGCCGGTGTCGGGAGCAGGGTCCAAGCTACCGGTGGTTAGGGCTGCAGAGACAGGAACCTCCTCACAATGCGAGCCGTATCAAGTAGTACTGCCTTCTGAATCAGGCCCTTGATCCAACCGCCTAACGAGAGCCTCGAGAGATGTTGGTCGAGGCTTTCGGCTATCAGGCCATTGGCCGTTACGACAATCGGCACAATCGATAGCCGAGCTCACATTCCACATGTCGACAACCTCGTGTGCTAAGTCGAGATATTTTATTTGTTTTTCTTTCTCGGCTTTCACGAGGTTCACGTCATGTGGGATGGTAACATCGACTATCATTGCGCGGCGCGCTAATCGGTCTATCACTACTATAGTATTTCTTCTCTATCACTACTATTTATATATTAGTATCGGAATTCGTGGACAAGCTTCTGATCTTGTTCTTTCTTACCTATCAAACAGGCAGCAAAAAGTAAATGTTAACGGGGCAACGTCCTCGGGGTCTCTAGTTAAAATGGGCGTGCCTCAAGGTTCAATACTCGGCCCTTTCTTATTTCTAGTTTATATAAATGACCTTCCTTACATGATGGCTAACATGTCGGATATAATACTATTCGCTGACGACACTTCGATTATTTTTAAAATAGATAGAAAAGATACAGATGTCTCACATGTCAACGATAGTCTGGCTACTCTTTCGGAATGGTTCGCAGCTAATAATCTTTTACTTAATGCGAACAAAACTAAATGTATTAGGTTTTCATTACCAAATGTACCTCAAGTGCGTCTAAATCTAAAACTTGATGGCAAGAAACTAGATGCAATTACAGAAACAATATTTTTAGGAATTACTTTAGATTCAAAATTACAATGGGGCGCCCACATCAGAACTCTTTCAGGTAGACTAACTCTTTCAGCTGCATATGCAGTAAGAAAAATAAGGCAGTTGACTGATATAGCCACAGCTAGGTTAGTATACTTTGCTTATTTCCACAGTATTATGTCTTATGGCGTTCTGCTGTGGGGATCGGCAGCTGAAGTAGATTCAATTTTCATTTTACAGAAGAGGGCAATCCACGCGATCTATAAAATGAGTCCTCGCGAGTCCCTTAGAAACAAATTCAAAGAAATTGATATACTGACTCTGTCTTCTCTCTATATCTTTGAAAGTATTTTGTATGTTCGCAAAAACTTAGGACTTTTCAAAATAAGAAGCGATTTCCATAATATAAATACACGTAGTAGACACGAAATTGTCATACCCAAATTTAGATTAACTAAAACAAGCAAGTCATTTCTTATAAACAGTATCCGCTTTTATAACAAGTTGCCAAAGTAGGTTACAGAACTTAGCGATGGAAAATTTAAAACCCATATCAAACGTGTCCTTATCAAAAAAGCATATTATAAGATTAAAGACTACGTTGATGACAAGGAAGTTTGGCAATAATTCCTTCTGCACATGTGGTTTCCCTGGTAGGTACCTTATAAACGGCATAATTATGTAAGAGTCTATTAACTGCTCCCAAATTACCATGTTTATTTTCTTAAATTCATCCTTGACATAATCATTGTATTTGACATTATTCCTATTATTATAGATACCTCCAATTTAATTTCAACTCCTAGTGGCTTTTGTGGACATGATAATTATTCAATTTGTTACAGTTGTAATAGCAATCACGTCATATGGCTGAAATATGTTTTTTTTTATTGTTTGTCTTTTATATAGGTTATTTTCTATTTTGTGAATGTGAGAACTTTGTAGGCTTATTGAACTGTAGATTTGCTGAACATCTATTTTGTTAAGTACCTGGTACTTACTTGTTGAAAGGCCTACATTGTCCTCCCATGCCTACTAACACTGTAATTTAAAAATACTGTAAAAGCCAATTATTTTTAAAAGAGTAACCGTGGAGTTTCTTGCCGGCTCTTCTCCATAGGAAACGACCAATTGGAACCGTGCACCTAGCTTCTGACATCTTTCATAAGTGCCCATGTAGGTTTATGGGAAATAATTTTTATTTTTTATTTTTTTTATATCAGGTTTATTGGCAACAATAGTCCTGTCAGTAATGATAGACCAATCCCAGTACAACGTCACATGGTCATTTTCGAGAACTGGGTCGGGCACATACTTGTAGTACGGTACCTCAGAGTCCACAAGTTTATATTTCAAGGCAAGTTGCTGGTGAATTATCCTAGCCTCTTGGTTATGCCTGTGCAAGTACTCGCCGTTAGCTAGACGAGAATAACCAGAGATAATATGTCTGATGGACTCACCCGGACGGTGGCATGCCCGACACACGTCAACCGTCCCGTCCTTCATAATATGTCTCCGGTAGTTATTCGTCAAGATAACTTCGTCCATAATTGCACAGACGAAACCTTCAGTTTCCCCGAAAAGGTCACCGAAACGTAGCCAGGATACGGACGCTGAGAAATCTACATCGGGCTCATGAAGAGCCCCATAGAAGCGCCCATGAAGCTCCTTGCTTTGCCATACCTCCTTGCGGTCTTCTGTAGTAAGTACTACAGGTTTGCGATAGTTCTCATTAGCCATGGAGAGCGGGGTGAGTCCTTTGTCCACTACCACCACATCGCGGTGCATACCCATTTCGGCTTAAAAAATAATCTCTGAGATTGCACACCTCGCGATTGTGGAGGGTCTTTGCATTTAAAAAGCCTCGACCCCCGCACCTCCGCGGGATGTACAATCTCATCACCGATGATCGTGGGTGATGCATCCGGTTTGCGGTCAACAGTGTACGGACCCTCCTATCCAGGGCGTCGAGTTCGGTCTGAGTCCATTTGAGTATGCCGAAAGAGTACATCAGAACCGGCATGACCCAACCGTTGAAGGCGCGCACCTTGTTTCCGCCTGAAAGAAGGCTAAATAATACTTTTTTCAGGCGACCAAATCAGCGCTCCTTCAACGATTGCTTCATTTCAGCAACGTTGATGCCTAACGATTCCGACATACCCAAATACTTATAGCTTTCGGATGAGGAGAGGGACCTGAGGTATATGGAATCCGAGAGTTGAATTCCCTCTGATTCCATAATCTCCCCTCGCTTTACATGCATGACTGCACATTTGTCCACACCAAATTCCATACTGATGGCGTTACTGAAGGTTTCAGTTACCTTCAGTAGCTCCATCAGTCGCAATTCGTTGGGGGCAAAGAGTTTCAGGTCATCCATGTAGAGGAGGTGAGATATGACCTGACCACCTCTTCTCAACCGATAGCCTAGACCTGAATCCTTCAGCAGTGTGCTTAGAGGGTTCAGGGCCAAGCAGAACCAAAGCGGACTCAAACTGTCGCCCTGAAATATTCCCCGTTTAATCCGTACAGCTTCATCATTCCCTTGGATCTGTCGACATCCTGGGTAGCGAAGAGCCGTCCTCCATTGCCCCATACACGACTCAAGGAAGGTGCGTAGAGTTGCATCAATCTTGTACAACTCCAGCACCCTCATGAGCCATGTATGTGGCACCGAGTCGTAGGCCTTCTTATAGTCTATCCAGCATGTCGAGAGGTCCTTACGGGATCGACGAACCTGTTGGCTTATGGCCATGTCGATGAGGAGTAGCTCCTTAGTACCGCGGGACCCGTTCCTGCATCCATTTTGAGAGGCGGACATTATTGAATAGCTGTCAATGTGTGTGTTTATTTTCACTCTCAAAATGGATGTAAGAAGTTAATAGACCGTTGACAAACATGTGATCGGTATATAATTCTTGGGTTCCGCGGGGCTACCTGACTTATGGAGCAGGTGGGTAACGCCTGTTGTTAGAAACTGTGGTAGCGACCCAGACTCTAAAGATGACTGGAATTGAGATGCCAAGCGAGTGTGTGAACTAGTCAGCCATTTTAACCAAAACTTGTGCAGTCCGTCCGGTCCCGGTGATTTCCAATTCGGTAACGGGCGGACTGCTCTGGCTACGTCTAGTGGTGTGATTAAAACAGCTTCCATTTCTGGTATAGTTTCACACACTCGCTCGACATTCTGTATCCAGTCAGCTTCAGCGTGACAGACGGGTACCGACCATATGCTGCGCCAGAATGCGCTCGTGGCGTCATCATCCGGGCGGCACACGTCTGTCACATTTTGTTCAGGTCGCTCCCACGCTCTATATACCCATCTCTCATCGCTCTGGAACATGCGATTCTGCGTGTATCGGTCAACCCGCCGCTTATACCGTCAAATACGGCTCGTCCATGCATAGACTTTTTGCTTCAGGAAGTCGATGCGCTCTGTGACACGGGACATGTATTCTGGAGGACTGATTCCTGTCCCCGAGAATGCCCGTCTCACAAAGCGCATCACTCGTGGTCGTGTATTGCCCTCCCTGAAGCTGTATAGTTTGCCGATGAGTACCCTGGCCCCATCGATACGGCGCTCGATCCTACACTGCCAGGCTGGTACGGCTGGTTTTGGTCGTGTAGCTCTGTCACAGTTTGGGAATTTGACGTTAGCTAAACGACATGCCGCAACAGCCGCGCAATACAGGATCGAGTGTTTATCAACGAGATCCTCGCTGCTCTCGAAAAAGTTTTTAAGCTGCGGGTCCAGGGCACACACCAGCGCCTTATTTTTCTTGTGCATAGGTAAGCGTGGTAGTCGGGGTTTAAGTTGGGTGGGGGGTGCCTTTAATCGCGAAACGCATCCTCCAGAGCGCTCCTCAATCGGGCGTTGTACTGGCTACTTACTGTGACAACCCTATCATTCTCTTCTTCAACATGATTGGACCGCGGCGGGATTGGGTCAGGAATTGACGGTTGTGCCGCGGTTTGTGCCGGAGTCAAGACGATACGGTTGCTCAGTACTTCTGAGCGCAGCCTATCAAGTGCAGCATGGTCCAACCTGTGATTACGTTGGATGACCCGCACCTGATCCGACAGTCGTTGGGCCGAGACGTTGACGGTTGGTTCTAGTTCCTGGAACAGAGACAGCATCCTATCGCGGTATGCAGTGAGGTTAGTTCCCCCCTCTGTAGACCCGTAGTATGCGCGCATGACGTTCTCGTTCATAGACTGTGTCCATCTCATGCGCTGCACACAACCACTGGCAGCGGGGACCCGGCTCGGGGCCGGTTGGCCCCTAAGTCCCAAGCTCCTCGGTGGCCGGCCTCTCCCCTGCCGATGTACGGGTGTTGGTGACGTCGGCAGGGAAAAATATTCGTCGCTCGAGCTCGACGCAACTGCCACGGCCGGTATTACAGCACTCACGATGGGGCTAGGTTCCGGCGGCGGCGAGGCAGAGCTGAGCGACGATTCCGGAGGTGGTAGGCGTGCGCGGCGGGCTGCTGATCTCGTCAACATGATGTTTTGAAGTCCATACCAATGTTATAATTATCTATAATTTATTTGCCTTATGGAGATAATTAAATATAGTAAATACGAGATATGGAAAATTTCGTTGTTGACGTATCAGTGTTGCCAGTAAATATTATATTATTATTATGTCGTTTATTTATTTTCTTTCTTATCTAATTACATTTTTAAATATTTTTATTAAAAAAAACAAGAGAAAAAACATTTATAAATATAAAAAATAGAAGTCCGCCGGTGTCGGGAGCAGGGTCCAAGCTACCAGTGGTTAGGGCTGCAGAGACAGGAACCTCCTCACAATGCGAGCCGTATCTGCGTACTGCCTTCTGAATCAGGCCCTTGATCCAACCGCCTAACGAGAGCCTCGAAAGATGTTGGTCGAGGCTTTCGGCTATCAGGCCATTGGCCGTTACGACAATCGGCACAATGATAGCCGAGCTCACATTCCACATGTCGACAACCTCGTGTGCTAAGTCGAGATATTTTATTTGTTTCTCTTTCTCAGCTTTCACGAGGTTCACGTCATGTGGGATGGTAACATCGACTATCATTGCGCGGCGCGCTAATCGGTCCATCACTACTATATCAGGTTTATTGGCAACAATAGTCCTGTCAGTAATGATAGACCGATCCCAGTACAACGTGACATGGTCATTTTCGAGAACTGGGTCGGGCACATACTTGTGGTACAGGCAAGTTGCTGGTGAATTATCCTGGCCACTTGGTTACGCCTGTGCTACTTGCACAGGTGTAACCAAGTGTCGCCGTTAGCTAGACGTGAACAACCAGACAACACAATCTTGCTGTACATCGCACTCGTCTCCACAGAGTAGGCAACTCGTTCATGGGTCAATGTATACGCTTTTATAACAAACTTCCCATTGACATTCGAAACTTACCCATTAAACGATTTAAAAGCTGCATTAAAACCAAACTTTGTAGAAAAGGGTACTATATAATTTCAGATTATTTAGAAGACAAAAAAGCATGGGATTGAGCTGCTCGCTCTGCTAAGCATTGTAACATTTTGAATAATATGAAAAATCATCAAAGTATATCCAGTTTTATTTACAAATTGACATTATTGAATATTCTATACAAAAAGACATGATTACTTTGTAAAGTATTTTATTATTGTGAATGTGAGGACTATGTGAATGTTTTTTTTTTTTTTTTTCTTCTTTCTCCTTTAATTTTATTAATGGTCTGGCAATTTGAGAATTTTATGCGGCCTACCCAAATGTCCTTTCTTTGGTATTGTTCGTCGAGTCGCTGGGCTCCTTAAGTTCTGAGTTGAGCTCCGCCATTACTGACAAATGCTTGCACTGACTGGACAGGTCCACTCAAATCTGTGTGGTTCTTACCTCAAAAGACCATTTCAGACTCGAATTTACATGGTCCTCATATGGCTTGACCAAGATTATGTCTGGACTTTAAAAGAGACTGTGACCTCTGAGTTTGTTTCGGCCTTTCTTCTCAGAGTAGTGAGATAGGAAACGCCGACCTCATCTAGCTTATTTTTAATATTTTTTAATATGACGTGTAAAAGTGATTCCAATATCCTATTTACAGAATAAACAATTTCATTTCATTTCATTTCAGAGATAATATGTCAGATGGACTCACCCGGACGGTGGCATGCCCGACACACGACAACCGTCCCGTCCTTCATAATATGTCTCCGGTAGTTATTCGTCAAGATAACTTCGTCCATAATTGCACAGACGAAACCTTCAGTTTCCCCGAAAAGGTCACCGAAACGTAGCCAGGATACGGACGCTGAGAAATCTACATCGGGCTCATGAAGAGCCCGATAGAAGCACCCATGAAGCTCCTTGCTTTGCCATACTTCCTTGCGGTCTTCTGTAGTAAGTACTACAGGTTTGCGCCAGTTCTCATTAGCCATGGAGAGCGGGGTGAGTCCTTTGTCCACTGCCACCACATCGCGGTGCATACCCACTTCGGCTTTAAAAAAATATTCTCTGAGATTGCACACCTCGCGATTGTGGAGGGTCTTCGCATTTAAAAAGGCTCGACCCCCGCACCTCCGCGGTATGTATAATCTCATCACCGATGATCGACTGTTGAAGGCGCGCACCCTGTTTCCGCCTGAAAGAAGGCTAATTAATACATTTTTCAGGAGACCAAAGAAGCGCTCCTGCAACGATTGCTTTATGTCAGCAACGTTGATGCCTAACGATTCCGACATACTCAAATACTTATAGCTTTCGGATGAGGAGAGGGACCTGAGGTATATGGAATCCGAGAGTTGAATTCCCTCTGATTCCATAATCTCCCCTCGCTTTACATGCATGACTGCACATTTGTCCACACCAAATTCCATCCTGATGGCGTTACTGAAGGTTTCAGTTACCTTCAGTAGCTCCATCAGTCGCAATTCGTTGGGGGCAAAGAGTTTCAGGTCATCCATGTATGTGTGAGTATGAGTAGGTGAGATATGACCTAACCACCTCTCCTCAACAGATAGCCTAGACCTGAATCCTCCAGCAGTGTGCTTAGAGGGTTCAGGGCCAAGCAGAACCAAAGCGGACTCAAACTGTCGCCCTGAAATATTCCCCGTTTAATCCGTACAGCTTCATCATTCCCTTGGATCTGTCAACATCCTGGGTAGCGAAGAGCCGTCCTCCATCAAGGAAGGTGCCTCATCAATCTTGTACAACTCCAGCACCCTCAAGAGCCATGTATGTGGCACCGAGTCGTAGGCCTTCTTATAGTCTATCCAGCATGTCGAGAGGTCCTTACGGGATCGACGAACCTGTTGGCTTATGGCCATGTCGATGAGGAGTAGCTCCTTAGTACCGCGGGACCCGTTCCTGCATCCATTTTGAGAGGTGGACATTATTGAATAGCTGTCAATGTGTGTGTTTATTTTCACTCTCAAAATGGATGTAAGAAGTTTATAGACCGTCGACAAACATGTGATCGGTCTATAATTCTTGGGTTCCGCGGGGCTACCTGACTTATGGAGCAGGTGGGTAACGCCTGTTGTTAGAAACTGTGGTAGCGACCCAGACTCTAAGGATGACTGGAATTGAGATGCCAAGCGAGTGTGTGAACTAGTCAGCCATTTTAACCAAAACTTGTGCAGTCCGTCCGGTCCCGGTGATTTCCATTTCGGTAACGGGCGGGCTCGGCTCGGCTCTGGCTACGTCTAGTGGAGTGATTAAAACAGCTTCCATTTCTGGTATAGTTTCACACACTCGCTCGACATTCTGTATCCAGTCAGCCTCAGCGTGACAGACGGGTACCGACCATATGCTGCGCCAGAATGCGCTCGTGGCGTCATCATCCGGGCGGCACACGTCTGTCATTTTTTGTTCAGGTCGCTCCTACGCTCTATATACCCATCTCTCATCGCTCTGGAACATGCGATTCTGCGTGTATCGGTCAACCCGCCGCTTATACCGTCGAATAGGCTCGCCTATGCACAGACTTTTTACTTCAGAAAGTCGATGCGCTCTGTGACACAGGACATGTCTTCTGGAGGACTGATTCCTGTCCCCGAGAATGCCCGACTCACAAAGCGCATCACTCGTGGTCGTGTATTGCCCTCCCTGAAGCTGTATAGTTTGCCGATGAGTACCCTGGTCCCATCGATACGGCGCTCGATCCTACACTGCCAGGCTGGTACGTCTGGTTTTGGTCGTGTAGCTTTGTCACAGTTTGGGAACTTGACGTTAGCTAAACGACATGCCGCAACAGCCGCGCAATACAGGATCGAGTGTGTATCAACGAGATCCTCGCTGCTCTCGAAAAAGTTTTTAAGCTGCGAGTCCAAGGCACACACCAGCGCCCTATTTTTCTTGTGCATAGGTAAGCGTGGTAGTCGGGGTCTAAGTTCGGTCGGGGTGTGCCTATAATCGCATCCTCCAGAGCGCTCCTCAATCGGGCGTTGCACTGGCTACTTACTGTGACAACCCTATCATTCTCTTCTTCAACATGATTGGACCGCGCCGGGATTGGGTCAGGAATTGACGGTTGTGCCGCGGTTTGTGCCGGAGTCAAGACGATACGGTTGCTCAGTACCTCTGAGCGCAGCCTTTCAAGTGCAGCATCGTCCAACCTGTGATTACGTTGGATGACCCCCGCACCTGATCCGACAGTCGTTGGGCCGAAACGTTGACGGTTGGTTCTAGTTCCTGGAATAGAGACAGCATCCTATCGCGGTATGCAGTGAGGTTAGTTCCCCCTTTTGTAGACCCGTAGTATGCGCGCATGACGTTCTCGTTCATAGACTGAGTCCATCTCATGCGCTGCACACAACCACCAGCAGCGGGGACCCGGCTCGGGGCCGGTTGGCCCCTAAGTCCCAAGCTCCTCGGTGGCCGGCCTCTCCCCTGCCGACGTACGGGTGTTGGTGACGTCGGCGGTCAAAAATATTCGTCGCTCGAGCTCGACGCAACTGCCACGGCCGGTATTACAGCACTCACGATGGGGCTAGGTTCCGGCAGCGGCGAGGCGGAGCTGAGCGACGATTCCGGAGGTGGTAGGCGTGCGCGGCGGGCTGCTGATCTCGTCAACATGATGTTTTGAAGTCCATACCAATGTTATAATTATCTGTAATTTATTTGCGTGAAGGGTCCTTTGACAGCGTCATTCTTGATTTTTATAAGATTTTTTGGTTTTTATTAAACATAAAACACGTGTTTTAAAACAACTTGTTTGTTTTATGCCAACCCTGCTGGAAACGATAACCACGATGATGTTTTTTTAAATGTATGCAGCTGCTATCTTGGATTTACTTTTTGACCCCACTATCAGCAGATCGATGCCATCTATCTCCATGCAGAATTTTATCGAAATCCGTTCAGTGGTTTAGGCGTGAAAAGGTAACATACAGACAGACAGACAGAGTTACTTTCGAATTTGTAATATTAGTATGGATATAAGGTATACAGTATGTTATCTAACGAAGGGGAAGCATAGCATGTATGGACGCTATACTATTGCGGGTTAACGGGAACGCCCTTTGTTAGTTAACATACCTACTGTATATACTAGTAGTTCTGCGAACAGTAGACCTCGCGAGCACAAACTTTTTTGCAACGTTTAGATAGTCGCGCCAAAATAATCACACTGTTAGTCACGTGGGGTCTGTGCGGATTCCAGAGATTATTTGTGAATCAAGGTAGGTAGTGCCTACTCTCTAAGTCCGTCAACGTTGAGGTACAGGTCCGTTCAAAAGTAGTTCGAAACCTTGGAGTGACTCTACACCCGATGAATTATATTTTTGAACAGGCAAAAACGTGCGTACATTGCGTGTAAAGGTTTGTACATTAAGCGGCAATCGTGCGTGGCTGCCACGCTGCTTTGGAAGACTGCCATGCGCGAACGCTTCTGTTTACCTGCAGCGCACAAAGATTTCTAGCAAATATTCGTCAGTAATTGTGTTTGGACGAAGTTATAAGCAGAGCTACGACACACGCAATCTCTTTCATGCCAACTGAAGTACGCGGCGTGTCTCGGATATGCCGCGCAGTACTGCCTTGTAAACATTCGTTGGTTTAATCTACACTAGAGCGCGGCAGAAATGTATCCTACAAATGCCGCGTGTTGCTGCCGCGGTTATATAGATAGTGAGCCATTTACTGCATTTTGAGAAGCTATTCTACTCATCATGCCGAAGATCCTCATTAGATCTTCACCATTTTTTTTTAGACCTACCTTTTAGTTACCATCTTTCAAATAAAAAAAGAACCATCGTTATCGGATCTCATAAGGCGGAGATATCCAGTAGCCCCCGTTTTGCCCTATTTTGGAGGAAGTAGCCCTCCAATAAAAAATCCCCGACGACTAAAAATAACAAAAAAATTGTTATTTTTAGTCGTCGGGGATTTTTCGTTATACCTGTACTCCAAATTTCGTCCAGATCGGTTGTAAAATACGACCTGTAGACGAGTACGTACAAACTGACAAACTCGCCAATTTTGCCAGACTTGATGCAGAGACGTTTCGCTCGCTCGGTCAATTAGGCATTATCAAATACCTGACCCAAGAGACGGCCACTAGCCAGCCCTAGTGCGTGTTTATCTACCGAGCGGCAATTGGGAGATTATTTCAAGGACACTGCCGAGTAGTGCCGAGACAAAATACTGCTTACTTTACTGTGCTTCAGCAGCAGTGGATACTGTAATCGATACTGTAATGTAAGAAGTATAAGTATACGACAGAACTAATAGAACTTATTGTTTTCAAAGTTCATAACTCGAAGACTCGATTTCTCAAATAAAATCCGTACATGTCATGATAAATTCTCGTTTATTTACAGTTAGAACCAACAATTTCATGAAGTTCCAATATTCACAAGCACACTCTAACAACGAGTCACTGATCTTTGCCCAGCTTTGCTATCGCCTTGCGAGTTCAGACATATAGATTCGGAAGGTTCACTTCAAATAGACTTACAAACACTTGACAAACACAATTAATTTAACGATAATTTTACGTTTAATAAAATAACGTTTTGTTTATGTATGTAATGCTATTCGAAGTAAACATTCCAAGCCTTTCTAATTTGTGAGTTTAACTGTTCTAATTTATTACTTACATATACAACGTGTAACGGAAAGGGTATATACATACCAAGGGCACGGCTTCTTTGGATGATATCAAACGATATTGCAAGGGTTTTTTAATCCTATCTCTACATGTTCGGAAGTTATGAGCATTTTTAATACATTGATACCAGAAACCGAACTTTTCAAATTGGAATAAACACATCACTAGTACTAAGTCAGCTGATCGGTGTCAGCGAACTATTTGTAAGTAAAAATAAACCTCTTACTCCTGGTATTTCTGAATAAATGGTTCCGCATGTTTATTTTTTGTTAACAGAATATTATTACCGACTTTTCCTAAACTTTGATTATGTTGTGAACTAGCTACAATACAATTAATTGGTCTAGGTATCAAAATTTTAAATAATATTTAGATACATTACACACTTTTTGGTTTTTCACGGACCTAGTTGTCCTTTTGTAGAAAATTACTTTGTAGATAATTATTATCTACATAGTAATCTTTTATTTTTTTGGCCATAAGAATGAACGATGTTTTGCTTTAAATCGATTTTTTATTCGATTCACAGATCGTATCCCGTGCTCTTGAATCGATCTTCTAAAAATTCATTCAAAAATCGTAATCCTAAAAATTTTAAACAACACATACGATCCAGGAGATCGGTTCACCTTACTATTGCATCGATTTGCTTGAAGATCGCATTAAAACGAATTGTTTTGAAAAATCGTCATCTCGTACTATTGAATTGATCATAAAAATCGAATTCTTACGTGCATCCAACAAGGAATTAATTGCTTAAATGAACATTATTATTTGCCATTAGAACTTAGAATAGAAAAAGGATTTACTAACAATTTATGTCCAACTGAACCCAAAAAATCATTTCAATTCATTTCTTCGCAACTTATTCTACTCCTAGTACAAATAAAATCACACTGGGTTCCGTTCATAATTGTTAAAATAAGGTTATTTTTTTACAATAATTATGACGAAAACTATTAACAACAAGTTAATAGTTTTTTGTTAATTACAAATAATAGCACGCACGCATATTTTTTTCTGTAGGACTACCCGAAAGAATTATCGGAAGTTCACGATCTGTCGGTGCTGTTTAATTAAGATGGATGCGCTAGGGTGGCCCGCGAAATTCAAATTTTCTTGCAATTTGCAGGTCAGTATCAGGGTGTATGTTGATCTAAATATTATTGGCGGCATCAATCAACGGCATCATCAGCAATACAACTATCTAAGTTCATGTAAGTGCGATTTCATGAAATTTTCATAATGCAAAAAACGTAAGAAAATTTGAATTTCGCGGGCCACCCAAGCGCATCTGGGTTGGATTGGTTTGAGCACGTTTAGTCTTTATTATAATTCAAATGAAGTCAATAAAAAATGTTGCATATCTGCATCTAACTGTGGAAAGAAATTAATAAAAGTACTAGGACCGCATGCGTAACAGGAATTGTTATTGTCGAATTGAAAATCGTATGCTCACAGAACCCTATTTACACACAAAGTAAGCATCATAATGTGTGTAAACCTAATGGGTTAGCGTCTAAGGGTAGGTGAACTAATTGCAGTCCGCGTGGTTTCAATTACTCCTGGTAAATACAACTGACGAGATAACGCGGCCCCATAATAATTATGATCTTTAATGGATTGAAATTAGGTAATGATTTTCTGGAGTTGCGGGAATTTCTGGGGTTGCGGGAATGCTCTAACGAGATAACGCAGCCCAGGAATGCAAGGGAAACTGAAGGAATAGGGTGGTTTTTAGTCAGTAAGAGTCGTAACAGTTCCTTCCGCTCCACCCAGGGCGGGAGCTGAGTCATTGATGATTTTCCCATTCCAAAAAAATAATAGATTTTTCTATTTAGAATTTGAATTACGTAATTAGTCTGCTCTGGTGTGTTAGATTTACTTAAAAGTTTAACGGAGTTTAGTTAAAATTATTAGTTAGGATGTTAAATAACCTTGAATTTTTGTACAATATTTTTTAATAGTAGTGGACACTAATAGGACAGCTACCCTATAGGTATCTAAATTTAACGAAATTTTAGGTACCAGAATAGCAGGGAATAGGAGCTTTATTAAGTATTATTGTTATTTATTGCTTTGCTCGTCAGTCGACGATGTTCCGCGTCTCCGTGTAGTGCACTTCTCGTTTCCATCCCTGTGATACGCGCATCAGTTCAGTACGGCTACACCTAATTGACTATGTTGTTGTGTTTTCAAAATGTCGTTAAGTAATAGCGAATATTACGAAATGATGATGTGTGTCAGAGCAGAATATGGGAATTTGCGAGCTGCCCGAGAACTGTACCGACAACGTTTTATTGAGGGTAGACCAGATGCTGAGCGTCGACAGCTGCCTTCGTCGGTATGTTTTAGTCGGATGGTACATACAAGATATGCTCATCTTGTGATGGAGAATAATTTAGGTTTTCAACACGACGGTGCACCGGCACACTTTGCTCGAGATGTGCGCCATCATTTAGATGCGCGCTTTCCCCAGTGGGTTGGGCGTGGTAGTAGAAGCGTGGCTTGGCCTCCGCGGTCCCCAGATCTAACCCCGTTAGACTTTTTTTTCTGGGGGTACATTAAAAATGTAGTGTACGCAGTGCAGTGTGATACAATGGACCAAATGAAAGTGCGGATTGAGGCCGCTTTCAGGACAATAACACAATGACATGCTACGCAATGTTCAGGTGTCCATGAACAAGCGAGCGGCCTTGTGCATACAATACCAAGGTCACCACATCGAACCCCATCTTTAAAAATGTAAGTCAATTTACTAAATTAAGCAATGCTTTAAGATTTTACTGTTTACTCGGTAATATGTAATAATAAGAGATGAAGATGAAACTAGTTAACCTACCTAAACTTTGCTTCGATTTAATACGTAAGTTTTGTTTTCTCAGTTTTTACGTGCAATTTCTGGCTTGATATTAACGAGTAAACTGTAAATCAATAATTACGCATTCATTTTTACATCACTGTAAAGTAGGTATGGTTTATTGCGCGCGCGCGCAGCTTTGGCGGCGCCGCCGCGGTGCATTTTTTCGTCAGTTCGCCCCGACAAAGAACACCGCCTGCGGTAGGATACTACGGTACTAGGCGCGCAGAATTACGGAAGAGCTTTATCGTGATATTAGCAAGTAACGTGGAAAGTTATTGACCTACGTAGTGCGGTGACACGTTTGTTATGATTTGAATTTAAGAAACATAAGAAACCAAAAGTATGGTATCAATTCTTAGAGTATTATATTTTGAGTTGAAACTATGTATAGTGATTCTATACCAGCTGTTATCTTTAGTGCTTAAGGATAGCAATAGGGTTTCTGTTACACGCTGTATAAATACCTACTTGGTATAACATAATCTAGCGTACTTTTTCATCTAGCTTTCGATAAACTTATATCAGGAATTATAATTTGAAAAATTGATACTGAAAATAAATATCTACAATATGAAATCATGTACATGACATCTGTACAGTTTTTAAATTAAACTGTTTAAAGGTAAGCCAATCAGTTCAAAATTCTAACATTGAATAAAGTTATGTTTTACTCTAATTCATGAATGTCCCAACTTAACAAAGCCAGGGTGGGTATCAGAGACAAAACTGCTTTTTTTGACGAGATGGGTTAATAATGTGAGTGTGGTGCACGTCAGACGGGCTGCATCAGAACGCAGACCGGCACAGCGGGCAGTTGGACTTGTTGCTGGTAGCGAACCACTTGCGCTGCGAAATAAACATGTAAGTTAAACATTCAGCTTGTTGTCAGATCATAAAATTGTTTTTAACGTATAAAGTTCATGTACAGTCACGGACTTTAATTGATAAGCCACCTGGCACTGTTCGTATTTTAGCCGTGTAATGCTAATCGGGTTTATTCGGTTCCCGACACGGAAAGTCATAATGTCTTCGTATTAGTAGAAGAAAATTATATTTAATAACTTTACCGGTTGGCTAACTTGAGAGCCAGAACTACAAACTTGACAGCAGAGTGACTACCCAAAGTCACACAATTGCAGGTCTAGCAACAGTAACCTAGCAACGATTGTTTAAGCGTAGCGATAGTAACGTTAGAAAGGTCAGTATCAAATAGATTGGATAAACTTAATGCAACATTTTATTTATTTTTATCATTGAGAACTTATTAGTCAACCTCTATGGATAAGACTATTTCCGATTATAAGTAATTTATTTGTCATCTTGTTCACAAGCGTGCGGTTTGAGTTCGTGTTTAATCGTGTAACCTCGTGAATGTATGAAACTGTAATATTGAAAAGTTTGAAGGTGGCTTATCAATTAAAGTCCGTGACTGTACGTTATCCTTGTTAGCTTAAACGTTAAAACATTCAGAACAATTTCAAGCATTCGGTCGTTCGAAACTAATGTTTAAAAATATATATACTAAATAAAATACAAAGGGCACCCTGTACCAAGCCGAAAAGTCCGCTGTCACAACCAAACCTAGTGTATTTGGAGGAGAATTTAATGCTCTTTCTATATTGTTAACTATTTTTTACATGGATTCCCGCAATTCGTATTTATTTACCATTTACCTACTTCATATTTTGAGGTTAAGTTCGAGAAAGTGAATGACACGAAATGTTAGTTAGTGGTGACATGTAAGGTGGTAATATCGGTCGCTTTTTATTCTTGATTTGGTGATAGTTTCCTGATGGATGATTGATTATACAATACAAAACTCATAGCAAATAATCGGTGTGGAACTTGTTGCGGCACTGCTGGCACAGCACGCGCGGCAGGCGGCCGGTCGCGGGCTGCAGGCGGCAGTAGCAGATGTAGCAGTGCGGCGCCTGCTCCGGATACCGGTGGGCCACTAATGGTGTTCTGTCAGTTCGCTCACCAGGCAGTCGGTGTGGAACTTGTTGCGGCACTGCTGGCACAGCACGCGCGGCAGGCGGCCGGTCGCGGGCTGCAGGCGGCAGTAGCAGATGTAGCAGTGCGGCGCCTGCTCCGGATACCGGTGGGCCACTAATGGTGTTCTGTCAGTTCGCTCACCAGGCAGTCGGTGTGGAACTTGTTGCGGCACTGCTGGCACAGCACGCGCGGCAGGCGGCCGGTCGCGGGCTGCAGGCGGCAGTAGCAGATGTAGCAGTGCGGCGCCTGCTCCGGATACCGGTGGGCCACTAATGGTGTTCTGTCAGTTCGCTCACCAGGCAGTCGGTGTGGAACTTGTTGCGGCACTGCTGGCACAGCACGCGCGGCAGGCGGCCGGTCGCGGGCTGCAGGCGGCAGTAGCAGATGTAGCAGTGCGGCGCCTGCTCCGGATACCGGTGGGCCACTAATGGTGTTCTGTCAGTTCGCTCACCAGGCAGTCGGTGTGGAACTTGTTGCGGCACTGCTGGCACAGCACGCGCGGCAGGCGGCCGGTCGCGGGCTGCAGGCGGCAGTAGCAGATGTAGCAGTGCGGCGCCTGCTCCGGATACCGGTGGGCCACTAATGGTGTTCTGTCAGTTCGCTCACCAGGCAGTCGGTGTGGAACTTGTTGCGGCACTGCTGGCACAGCACGCGCGGCAGGCGGCCGGTCGCGGGCTGCAGGCGGCAGTAGCAGATGTAGCAGTGCGGCGCCTGCTCCGGATACCGGTGGGCCACTAATGGTGTTCTGTCAGTTCGCTCACCAGGCAGTCGGTGTGGAACTTGTTGCGGCACTGCTGGCACAGCACGCGCGGCAGGCGGCCGGTCGCGGGCTGCAGGCGGCAGTAGCAGATGTAGCAGTGCGGCGCCTGCTCCGGATACCGGTGGGCCACTAATGGTGTTCTGTCAGTTCGCTCACCAGGCAGTCGGTGTGGAACTTGTTGCGGCACTGCTGGCACAGCACGCGCGGCAGGCGGCCGGTCGCGGGCTGCAGGCGGCAGTAGCAGATGTAGCAGTGCGGCGCCTGCTCCGGATACCGGTGGGCCACTAATGGTGTTCTGTCAGTTCGCTCACCAGGCAGTCGGTGTGGAACTTGTTGCGGCACTGCTGGCACAGCACGCGCGGCAGGCGGCCGGTCGCGGGCTGCAGGCGGCAGTAGCAGATGTAGCAGTGCGGCGCCTGCTCCGGATACCGGTGGGCCACTAATGGTGTTCTGTCAGTTCGCTCACCAGGCAGTCGGTGTGGAACTTGTTGCGGCACTGCTGGCACAGCACGCGCGGCAGGCGGCCGGTCGCGGGCTGCAGGCGGCAGTAGCAGATGTAGCAGTGCGGCGCCTGCTCCACGCGCGCCGACACCGCTCGCGTCCACATCTTCAGCGCGTTCAGCAACGTGCCGTTCTGTAACCACAGGTTTACTTTGAGGGGCACGCTTACAATAAATAATAAGGGATGATGACTAAAATTGGAAATGTTCGATGTCATTTAAAATGAGATAATCGAAAAACACTGCTAAATCAATTGAAATCTGGATAAACTACACGTTTTAAAATTTTTGGAAGGGATTTTTCCCGTCATTGTCTCACCGGACACTGTATGGCGCTAGTATGAATTTACATAGTCGTGACGACACTTTTGTGATAGTGCCGTATTTGTCTAGCAGTTATTTTATAATGCATATGACTTGGCAATTTTTTACGCTTACACTTTTTAGGGTTACATAGTCAACAAGGAACCCTTATAGTTTCGCCTCGATGAGCCGCTCCTCCACGTATACACGCACGTACCTGGTAGGACAGGTACAGCGCCACCCAGTGCGTGTTGGCGCCGGGCCCCTGCGCGTGCGGGGCCGCCAGGCGCGGCGCGGCCAGCGGGTGCGCGCGCGCCAGCCACACGCGCAGCTCGATGAGCCGCTCCTCCACGTTGTACACGCACGTCACCTCGTTCGACGACCACGCGATGCGGATCTGGGGGGGAGATAAGAAAAATAATAATTTATTGGTCCATTGTTACAAAGTGAAAGACAATGCCAAGAATCGGCTCGAATTATATGTAGTGTCCGACAGACTTTCTATAATAATGATAATTCATATTTAAAAAAAAGGAAGAATTTATACAATATAAATAAAATCTGTAAAAGCACACCGTTAAAAAGTAATTTAAAATAGTTATTCAATTTAACAACACATTTCATAGCTACATTTTCATTTAGAAATGTTACCAATACCAAAATATAATAATATCGATACGAAATTGCAATTGCAAATCGATTACAATAATATCAATATCCAGATACGTAAGTGAATTTATTACTTACATAAATCGTAACTCGTAATTATGTTAATAAATAGCGTTTAATTATATTTTTAAATAAGTATATTATATTTTATAGTAATTTAATAGTTAAAAATAATTTTTAATTCGATTATCGATATCGTTTAGCATAGTTTATTCCTAATAATGTAATTATAGAGCTGGCAAAATTTGATGTAAAACTCTATCTGGCATTTGTCAATGTCAAAAAGTTTGACTTCTCCCGTGGGATAACACGAGCAACGAATTATTTTCATATTTTTTTGTGAGTTTTGTTTTGTTTATTACTGTGTTGCTGGACCCCGATTTTTCTACCATTTACCTTGGCTGCTTAAAGTCATTATTTTAATGAATCATTTAATCGTTTATTTCATGATAAGGTTCAAATCAGAAGTATCAAGTGGTCAACTTTAAAACACAATTTTAACTTTTTTTGGTGTGCTTCAAATAGAAAACTAATTATACTATCACATTCTATATTTATTTTCCTTTTTTATGAAATATAGTTCATCTTTGTCGGTTCTGGCCGAGTCTTGTTGGCATTCTCCTTTCAAAAATAATAATATTGCATGCTTACTGTAACTAGAATATTAAACATAGTAATTAAAACAGTGGTCCCCAAACTAGGCAGTACCTGTATCTTGGGGGCCTGAGTTGCGTTATCTTAAATTTTAAAACGAGACATGGATGTTTGAATATGGACAGAATTCGTTCCTCACCACTTACATGGTAGCCCAAAAATACGACTTCGCTGACACCTAGGACACACTTAGAAGGGTTTATTACCACTCCGTAGTTTTGCAGGCGTTTGAAGAGGACTCGCAGGTATTGAAGGAGGGTGGACTCATCTTTTGAAAATATGAGGATATCGTCTACGTAAGGCAACAGAATTCGAGACCCCGTGTGACCTCATCGATGAAACGCTGAAAGGTTTGTCCAGCGTTCCTTAAACCAAAGGTCATATACGGGAATTAGAAGAGGCTAAAAGAGGCGAAGTTTTTGCAATATCCTCTTCCGAATTCCGCAGACCAGAATTTGGTGGTAAGCTTTAACGAGATCCAGTGTGCTGAATACCTTGGCACCAAGAAGGTTATGAGCGAAGCAGCAGGCGTCGCGCAGTGTCGTGTGACCTACCTCGGCGTCCTCGATCTCGTGCGCGCGCTGGTGCAGGTGCACGAGCTGCTCGCGGGCTGCGGGCGGCGCCACGTAGGCGGCCACGACGCGCTCCAGCAGACGCGCGTCGCGCAGTGTCGTGTGACCTACCTCGGCGTCCTCGATCTCGTGCGCGCGCTGGTGCAGGTGCACGAGCTGCTCGCAGGCTGCGGGCGGCGCCACGTAGGCGGCCACGACGCGCTCCAGCAGACGCGCGTCGCGCAGTGTACGGGTAAGGTACATTTAAATGATAAACTGATTTGATTTGAACTTGTGTATTGATATAAAGAAAGCACAAACGCCCAAAACTGATAACTGATCGACCCGCGGCGAATGCGCCCTTTTACGTTACTGCCCAACCGATGCTATGCGACTACTTCTTGCTAACTCAAACATGTATATTTTATTCATTCGCTGCGCGTCGATGTCAGCATAAAATTGACACAATTGATATTGTACAGGTTTGCTCGTACATGCTCCCCGAGGAAAAGATATAACGATACAACTGATTAATTGAGAAACAAAATAATTATAACAAATGATTTGATTTTAATCTAATTTCTTAGTGTCTCTATCGTTAACACACTGTTCACAAATTAGATATGCTTGTATATGAACCTAACATAGGGGAAGTGGCTTTATCTAACACTCGCGCACTTGTTACCACCTTCGCCCTTTCATTGTCACACTGATACACTACACTAGCCCCAACACACGCACGTTGCGTGGCCGGGCACGCGCCGCCCGCCGGGCGCGCCGCCTGCTGCGGGCACCGCCGGTGCGGGCGCGGGGGTGCAGCGCGAGCTCGCGCGCCTCCACGCGAACACTCCAAGACATGCTGCTACCACGCCGATCATACAGTAGATCGCGGTATAATGATGAATATCATGGGGTGACAGACTGTCAAATAACAATCCATTTTCTTTCATGATCTTGATTTTGTCCTCAATCGTTTTAAGCTCTCGATCGGTCTCTATGCTGGAGTCGTTCAAGACATCTTGAGGAATAGACACGTTTATAACGTGGTTTATGGATGCAATGACTGGTGAGTATATGTTAGCACTGATACTAACATCGCTCGTTCTTTGTTGATGCGCAATTACTTCAAAATTATCTGATTTGATTATGCAGCCGTAATCTATAGTTATAAGTCCGGAGTGAGTCAGCTGATGCGCGGTAACTTGATCTCCACATACTGTTCGTAGATTGCATTGACCGCAGCAAAAATAAATATAATTGTTGATAGAATGGCTTTCTATCCAAAGATTTTTACAAGGATCGATATCGACTTCACACTTTGATGCCTTTGATTGGCAGAAGTCTTTATCTCTGCTTAATTTGTAAATTGGAGAATGAATGTTACACAAGTATACGTTTGTCACTAGGCAGGAATCTATGATATTTTCTGTCAAGATAATGTATGCATCCTTTTTCAGGTTCACTGCTATAAAATCTGACACTGGTTTAATTGATAACATTGTTTTGTTGGGTTTTTCCGCAGGAATTGGTATAAGCTTGAATATTTCATAGGTGTCCCTGCTTATCAAAGGTATTTGAACTTCAAATATTGCGTAATTCTTGAGCATTCTTGCTTTGACCCGTAGAAGTTTAAAAAGTTGTGCAAGATCCGTATGAATGTTTTCTACAGGTAAGGTGACGTCATTAGACAAATGACTAGCTATATTGCTCAGCTGATCCTGTAATTGTTCGGCTGTTATTAAATGTGGATTAAATCGACCATGATAGATGTCTGTTATTGTATCCACTAAGGCGTTCTGTAAATCTTTCAAGTCGCGTAATAGATTGCTCGCGACAATAGCTCCCATAGATACTTCACTTGCCCTTGAAATGTTTTGAGTTTCAGCTTTTAATATTTCTAATGTATTTTCGATGTTTGTAAATTGCTGATGAATCATTTTATGTTGTTTGTGCATTGTAGCCTCCGTCTGCCTCTATGACTGAAGTTTGATTTTGCCAAAATGAGACAATATGTTTTTGATTTTTGCGAAGAAGAGTGATATCTTTCTCGTATTGTTCCGCGAATCGAGCGTCCAATACGCCGAAGAGGCCGTTTGCTATGTAACCGACACCGTCGATAAGACCTCGCCGCCACCTGTTCGCTTGCTTTGCAAAATGCTGACTGAGTAACATATGATTGCTGTAATCGAGTTCATTGTACCCGTGACGTAATTGCAATAATATTATGTCACAATGTGTTTGTTCTTTGATTGTGCTGCATGTTTGTTCCAGCGACATTACACTTTTGTTAAGTGCTGTAATACCTTCCCAATAAGGATCTAAATCGTAGTATATGATTAGTTTCCAGTCGTCTCTTATGATCTGCATATTTGTTAGTTTGTCGAAGTAAATATATTGATTATTTCTGAATTGTGTGACGTTAAGTGTGCATTGGGAAGCTGTTATGATACTAAAAAATAACATGATTGCTGTAAACACTGACGCTATATTGTAACGGGTGCCTACTTTCCTTGTTTCAGACTGCTTATCTGTGTTAGAATCTCCCGAACCCGAACTATCTGCTTGTGTGATTTGCGAGGAGTCATTGTTGACTGGGAGTTTTGATAATTTTGTGATAGGACGTTTCAGTGTTCCGTTTTTGGTTTTAACTGTAACCACGCGAACATGACCGTCGGAACCGGGATGTAGCTCGATGACTCTGCCCATCAGCCATTTTCCCGGCGGAAGATTGTCATCATGAATCATGACAATATCATTTACATTGAGGTTTCTTTTAGCTAGTCTCCACTTACTTCTCTCTGTAATTTGTGTTAGGTACTCACTTCTCCATCTTTTCCAGAGATCCTGCACAATTTTTTGTGTCAACTGCCATCGGGTTCTGAGATCCGTTTCAGTCTCTTGTATAGTAACCTTTGATCCACCTGTGAGGAAGTGAGCAGGTGTTAAAAAATCCACATCGTCTGGATCTTCTGATATAGCACATAGTGGTCTCGTGTTGAGGCAACCCTCAATCTGTGTAAGCACTGTATATAGCTCCTCAAATGTAAGAATCTGGTCACCAATAACCCTCTTGAAATGATACTTGAAGCTTTTAACTGCCGCTTCCCATAGGCCTCCCGCGGATGGCCATGAGGGCGCATTAAAACTCCACTCGATTTCCATATCTAATATTTCTGCTTTTAATGCTTTGTCTTGCATGATATTTATTAATGTTTGATATTCCTGCTGTAGTACTTTGTTAGCACCAACGAAATTGCGACCATTATCGCTATAAATGTGACTAGGCGTCCCTCTGCGAGCTGCCATTCTTCTTAATGCTGCAATGAATGAAGTTGTGCTTAAATCTCCTACTAGTTCTAAGTGTACTGCCTTTGTGACCATACACACAAAGACAGCCACATATCCTTTTGTGCTCTTGATACCTCGTCCTTTGCTTGCTTTTACGTAAATATGACCCGTAAAATCTACGCCTGTGTGTGTAAAAGGACGGGATGGATTACTTCTAGCCTCCGGCAATTGCCCCATAATTTGCTGTTGACAGTCTGGATTTTGTTTCTTACATGTTACGCAACGACGAAGCTGCTTCTTCGTAGCGACGTTCCCTCCTAGAATCCAATATTTTTGTCTGATGAAACCTAATGTCAGCCGGGCTCCGGCGTGTAACATGGTTTGATGTGCGTCCTCTATTATTAATTCTGTGAGACGGCCACTGTGTGACAGAATAATAGGGTGCTGCATGTCGTGGCTGATATGTGCCTTTTTTAGTCTCCCTCCGACTCTTAAGATATCATTTTCATCCAGGTAAGGGTTTAATTTTGATAATTTGCTTTTTGAATTTAGCTTTCCTTCTTGCTTTAAATCTCTTATTTCTTTCGCGAACTCTTCCTGTTGTACTTGCTTGATAATTTTTTGCTTTGCTTTACTGATTTCTGATAATGATAAATAATGATTTTTTGCTTTTCTTTTGTAGGTCGTGATTTTCATCACTAATGCTAGAATACGTGCAATTTTGCTGATTGATTGATATTTGCTTAACAGGGCTGTAATGATGCTTGATTCATTCTTTGTAACAACGTGAACGTCTTCTTGCTTCTTGATTTCCTCGTTTGTTGAATAGATTGTTTGATTTTCTTTTGTTGCTTCAAAAGATTGTAACCATGTTGGTCCTTGCCACCACAAACGATAATCATTCAATTGAGCCACTCTGAGCCCCCTGCTTCCACAGTCAGCAGGATTTTCGCTTGATTTTACGTATCGCCATGATTGTGGTTGAATGCTATCAGTTATTTGAATTGTTCTATTTGCTACGAACGTTTTCCATCGATTAGGGTTTCCTTGAAGCCATCCCAACACGGCAGTAGAGTCACTCCAACCAAATATATGTAGGTCATGACCTGCTAGACATTGCTTGACCTTGGTCATGAGTTTGGCTAGCAACAGTGCTCCACATAATTCTAATCGTTTTGTTTTTTCGTAGGAACTAATTTTGATTTAGCTGCTACTAATATTGTTGATTGATTGCTATTTATAACTCTGCAGTAAATGACGCATGCATATGCTTTTGTTGATGCGTCACAAAAGCCGTGTAACTCTACGCTGCTTGCTGTTTCCGTACCGTACCATCTTGGTATATTAAATTGATTGATATTTTCTAATTCTTCTTTGATTTTGATCCATTCCTTGCTGATTTTATCTGGTACTTGTTCATCCCATTGAAGATTAATTATCCATGTTTCTTGAAATAAAATCTTTAACTTTGTTGTTACGGGCACGATCCATCCTAATGGGTCAAATATTTTAGACATGTCTGATAGTATGATTCTTTTAGTGATATTGGTGCTTGATGGTTCAATTTTTGATACAAATGTGAAGTTATCATGTGTAGGATTCCAACGAAGTCCTAATGTCTTAGTTAATCCTGCTTGATTAAAACTCTTGCTTTCTTGTTTATAATAGTCTTGATCTTCTATTTTCAGCAGACGACTATCGTTTGATGTCCACTTTCTCAAGTTGAATCCTCCTAACTTCAGTAGATTCATCAAATCTTGCTGCAACTGTTGTGCTTTTGATAGGGAGCAGGCTCCATGGACCAAATCATCCATATAGAATGATTCTTCGACGACCTTGGCAGCTTCTGGGAATTTATCCCGTTCATCAGTCGCTAACTGTCTCAATGTCATCATTGCAAGAAATGGAGCTGCTTTTGTGCCGTATGTTACGGTTGTCATTTGATATTCTTGAATTTTTTGGGACGGGTTATCTCTCCACACAATTTTTTGTAAAGGTTGATCTTCTGGGTGTACCCAAATCTGCCTAAACATTTTTTCTATATCAGCCGTGAATGCGTACTGATATTGTCTCCATTTAATGATAAGAGACTGAAGGTCTTGCTGCAAATTGGGCCCCGTGTACATCAGATCATTTAAACTGTTATTTGTAGATGTTTTTGCCGAAGCATTGTAAACAACTCTTAATGCAGTCGTTGCACTATCTTCGCGCAATACGCAGTGATGCGGTAGGAAACATTCCGGTGTCTGATTGCAAGGTGAAGGTTTCATGTGACCTAAGTTTTTGTATTCGGTAATGAATGACTTATATGCGTTGAATAAAGAATTGTTTTTATGTAATTTCTTTTCTAAATGAATGAATTGAGCAACAGCCTTATTTTTGGACTGTCCCAATTTCTCCTCAAACTGTGGTACGAGTGGAAGTCTCACTTCGTATTTTCCGTCATCCAAACGACTTGTTGTTGCTTTGTAGTATTGAATGCACTCTTGATCTTCTGATGATAATGATTTTTCTTCTGTAACATCTTCCATCTCCCAGAATTGCTGAACTCTGTCTAAATCAAATTGTACGACGTTGCACATTAATGTAGTTTTCATATTTCCACATAGTATCCAACCAAGACGAGTCTCTTGAACTAGCGGAAGTGATTCGCTTAATCTGCACATGCCCGCTAAGAGAATATTCGAATATACGTCCGCACCCAACAAAATGTCAATGGGTCGGCTGATATTGTACTCCGGATCTGCTAATTCTAAATTTTCCAGAAATGGGCATGCTATTTTGGGGAATGAGTATGATGGTAAATATTTTGTTAGATTATTCATGATAAAAACATCGATATTAAATTGATAAAGTTTGATTCTTGAGCTTGACATACAGTTTAGGTTCATCATTCCTTTGCAACTGTTTTCTGTTTGTCCTATGCCCGTGATTATGCCGTCACACCTGGATCGCTGTAATCCTAATTGCTGAGCAGCGTTCTCGGTGATAAGAGACATTTGTGAGCCCTGATCAATGAGAGCCCGTAGGGTCAGATATGTCGCATCTGCTTTCTGAACCTTTAGTAGTGCAGTTGAAAGCAACGTTTCTTGCATCATATTTTGCTGTGTCACGTGCGTGTTTCCTTGATTTGCACGTTCTTGATTAGAACGGACGTTGTTTTGCTGTGTAGGCGTCGAATTACCTCCTTGTCTTGATAATTCCTTTGAATACGATTCATGAAGCAACGTGTTGTGAAATTCGTTGCATTCGAGGCAACGCTTTATAAATATATATATATATAGATAAGCATTCTTTGCCTTTATGATCATATAAGCAGTTTTGGCAATAATTCAAGTTAGCAACACATTGTTTTTTCTTCATCGGGGAAAATTGTGCAAATTGTTTGCAAAAAAATATAGCATGTGCGTCATTGCAGACTGGACAGTTTGGCCAATTGTTTTGCAATTTCCTGTAACTTGCTGATTGCGAAATAGCCTTATTGCTCGAATATGATTGCTTGAAATGATAATTCTTTGATTCTGATGGTTTATTGGTGTTTGAAGAAAAGGATTTTTGATTATTGGTCTCCTGTTTTCTTCTACTTGCTTCCATGCTCGTGAACTTCCCCTCAAGAAAGGCTAGAAATTCATTTAACTCGAGTAATTCTCGAGGTTGTTTGATAGCTGCGTTGTATTCGCTGAATGTGTCCGAATCCAATTTCTGACACAGGATGTGCACGACCAACGGATCCCATGACGTCACGTCTACGCCGAGGTTCTGTATGGCGTTCATCGTTTCAAGGGCAGTATCATGGATTCGTTTGATATGATTAATTGATGCTTGCTGTGATATTGGTATATTTAATAAAATGTTGATATGCGATGTGAATATCATCCTCTTGTTGTCATAACGATGGCTCAAGATGTCCCAGCTAATGATGTAGTTATCTGAGCTGATTGGGAGATGCTGTATGAGACGCTCTGCTTCACCTTTCACTTTCGACTTGAGGAACTGCATCTTTTGAGCCCCAGATAATGACGGGTTGCTATGAACTGCTTCTGTGAAGAGGTCCTTAAAAGATGTCCACTGATGGTAACTACCGCTGAATGTAGGGATTTCTATTTTCGGCGTAGTATGCTCTCTATGTGAAATGGACGACATCTTCTTATTGATTGCTTTGATAGCATCGTTGTACGTGCTTTCGTAGTTGAGATACATACGATGATACTCTTGATTTCGGTCTCCCAGCTCACTATCTAAGTCCCAATGCTGAGTGTCAATCTTCGCCCAGCGAGACCTTACCATACTTAACAGATGATCAAATTCCCATTTCTCCGCTACAGTATCCATGTTGATACTTGAAACGGTGTGTTGAAAAGCCTTGAAATTGCTCATCTGTTTCCTCATCATCTCATCCGTCTTGCTGTTTGATCCCTGAGACTTTAAAGGTTGACCTGAAGGTTGCTGTATGGTGCTTGAAGTAGCTATAGGAGTAGCAGGCTTTAGAAGCGGTGTTGATGGTCTTTCTTCTGTGGGTTGATGATTCTGAATAACTGCTCTGATTTTTTCATATTTCTCCTTCACAGTTTCAAATTCTTTCGAAGTGAAGTAGGTATGCGATCTGGCATATTCGATGCTACACAATCTTATATGATTCGATTGATACTCTTGCCAGCATGCATCCAAATTTTCTAACCTTCGGCGTATGTAGTCCGAGGTTTTGCGATCGGAGCCATCCTTTTTGAAATTTGTGTAAACTTGCTCTATCTGATGGAGTAGTTGCTGTTGTTGGACGAGAATTTCTTCCATTGAAGACATGTTGTTGATAGAAATGATAATAAATGGAACGATCTTACTTGATTGTCCAAGCGGGAGCTTTGCTGCTCACCAAATGCGGATCCCTGTTGATCCCTGCTGATTGCTGCTGCTGCTGATATGTACTGCACTATTGCTGGCAGTACAAACACTTTCACTGCTAGTTCGCTTGACGTCACTAGTGAAATGCTTTACAGTACTTGATTGCTACACTGTCAAACTCAAACTCAAACTCAAACTCAAAGCATTTATTTCAAATAAACCAATTACAGGTACTTTTGAATTGTCAAGGGGTCGGTCAGTCAAAAAAATGAAGCTAGTTGCCCATTCCAAAGCGTAGTAGGTTCCTATGGAGAAGAACGGGCAAGAAACTCCACGGACACTCTTTTAAATCAAAATTTTGTTACAATATATTGGTTACATCATTCATTTGAAATTAAACATGTGAGAACAATGTAAAAAAGAAAAATAAAAGAGACGTGCACGTTAAAAGCGTCCGTAAAGATAAAAACAATTCAAAAATTAAAATAAATTAAAAATAAGCCGTGGCAGCTTAGAGATGACCAGTCCCTACTGGCGGCGCCCGTTCACGAACATGACGCATGGATCAGCACCATTCAGCTCAACCATTTTGAAGGGAACTTAATGATCCAACACACACGCCACCACCAGCGAGACATTTGAGTGAGCATGACATACTCTACTCTGTAATTTACACACGCGACATCCGGCTCGAAGGACCAAAAATGTACGGGTAAGGTACATTTAAATGATAAACTGATTTGATTTGAACTTGTGTATTGATATAAAGAAAGCACAAACGCCCAAAACTGATAACTGATCGACCCGCGGCGAATGCGCCCTTTTACGTTACTGCCCAACCGATGCTATGCGACTACTTCTTGCTAACTCAAACATGTATATTTTATTCATTCGCTGCGCGTCGATGTCAGCATAAAATTGACACAATTGATATTGTACAGGTTTGCTCGTACACGCAGTGTCGTGTGACCTACCTCGGCGTCCTCGATCTCGTGCGCGCGCTGGTGCAGGTGCACGAGCTGCTCGCGGGCTGCGGGCGGCGCCACGTAGGCGGCCACGACGCGCTCCAGCAGACGCGCGTCGCGCAGTGTCGTGTGACCTACCTCGGCGTCCTCGATCTCGTGCGCGCGCTGGTGCAGGTGCACGAGCTGCTCGCGGGCTGCGGGCGGCGCCACGTAGGCGGCCACGACGCGCTCCAGCAGACGCGCGTCGCGCAGTGTCGTGTGACCTACCTCGGCGTCCTCGATCTCGTGCGCGCGCTGGTGCAGGTGCACGAGCTGCTCGCGGGCTGCGGGCGGCGCCACGTAGGCGGCCACGACGCGCTCCAGCAGACGCGCGTCGCGCAGTGTCGTGTGACCTACCTCGGCGTCCTCGATCTCGTGCGCGCGCTGGTGCAGGTGCACGAGCTGCTCGCGGGCTGCGGGCGGCGCCACGTAGGCGGCCACGACGCGCTCCAGCAGACGCGCGTCGCGCAGTGTCGTGTGACCTACCTCGGCGTCCTCGATCTCGTGCGCGCGCTGGTGCAGGTGCACGAGCTGCTCGCGGGCTGCGGGCGGCGCCACGTAGGCGGCCACGACGCGCTCCAGCAGACGCGCGTCGCGCGCGGGCGCGGCGCCCCACCAGCCGCGCGCGCCGCCGGTGCCGGCGCCGCACACCGCGCGGTAGAGCGCGCGGCACGCCAGCGCGCAGATGTCCGCGCCGCGCGCCGGCTCTGCGGGATCACACGTTAGTACACACATGGCTGGTGTGAAATCAACATTTTTAATAAAAAATCATTATTAGAAATGTAATGCTAGCCACACATGTCACGATTTACTTGTGCAAAATAGTTACGTTTGTTGGGAGAAATTTGCGCACTTCCAAAACATGTGACGATAGACTTGCGCAAGCTTTAATTTGCGCAAATAAATCGTTACGTATGCGCTAGCATAACATGCGCACGCTATAGCGAGGTGAGGGAGTAATGCTTTTGAATATTTAGGTTTTCGCACTTTTCTTTTTTTAGGACTTTTGGTGCTGCATAAGCATTGCATAATCAGCCTATAATGTTCCCACTGCTGGGACACAAGCCTCCTCTCTGTGAGAGGGAGTGGGTCGTAATCCACCACGCGGGTCCAGTGCGGGTTGGTAGATGTCACATGACTTCAAATTTTTGGTTCTAGGACATGCCGGTTTCCTCAAGATGTTTTCCTTCACCGTTTTGAGAGCAGTGGTAATGAAAACACAAAGTAAAGCGCTTGGTTCTGGGTTTTGGTGCTGGAACCACATTTACAATGGCTTCCTGGTAAACTTTTTTTTTTTTTTTTTTGAGGTAAACAAGAAATTTCGTCGTTTTTTTGCGCCATAGAATCCATGTACAGTTGTAGTTAGAGTGCTCGCTCACCATGGACTGAGAAGCGCTGGATGTTGAGGAACAGGTCGCCCTGCGGCGGCGCGGGCGTGGCGCCGGTGTGGTCGCTGGCGAACGCGAACACGGCGTCGGGCAGCAGGCGCAGCGTGGCCGTCACCAGCGGCTCCGCGTAGCCGCGCTCTCTGGGGAACGAGCATTGACGACGTAACGTACAGATTTCCCAAGAAAAGTACGCGATTTAAAGGCAAAAATTATAAAATTAATGCTCTACGTCTACGGGATTGTAAATCTTAAAAAGTTCAACAGAAAAGTTCGCGATAGCAATGTCTATCTTCTAAGGATGACCCACAGTAACCATTTTCACCTAGTTAATTGATTCAGGCGTGACTTTCCGGAAATCCATTATAATATACAATAGACGTAGATATATATAATGTGATTTTATAGTCACGTTAGGATTTTGAAATAGAAACTAGTGTTGCTCTGAAAAGAGAAGTTTTTATTAATCACTGTCTTTAACATTTTACATCATACGTTTATGAACTTAAAACTAGGTACAAATCTTACCTGAAAAGAGAAACAACATTTAAAGCTAGTATTTCCAAATCCGTTTTAGTTTTGTTAATTTTCTTCTTATTAACTTTCACTCAGACGTTTGTAACAATAAGCTCCACGCCATAGACCATTGTACCGGGCTATATAGAGTTTCTACCATAGCAATACGTAAAAGTCAAGGCGCGGGGAATTTGAATGAAGTGTGAATTCGTTTACATATATTTAGTAACCTATTCCGCTTGACTATTCTTAAAGAGTCATAAAAAAAAAACCCTATAAGAAATCGACACGTGTTTCACCTATCAACGAAGTATTCTCAGGATGACGATTGACCAATTGCAAACCAGAACGCGACGTGTTACCACACCGGTTTTATATGGTATAAATTTAGATTCGAATTTTTTATGTCCTGTGTTCACTCTACTTGAATTTGACACTCTAACTTGAATTTGAAATTTTTTCCAAAACTTTGTAGGGTCCAATTTTTAATTCCAGGAATAAACACAATCTTGCTGTACATCGCACTCGTCTCCACAGAGTAGGCATCTCGTTCATGGGTCAATGTATACGCTTTTATAACAAACTTCCCATTGACATTCGAAACTTACCCGGTACTATAAAATTTCAGATTATTTAGAAGACAAAAAAGCATGGGATTGAGCTGCTCGCTCTGCTAAGCATTGTAACATTTTGAATAATATGGAAAATCATCAAAGTATATCAACCAGTTTTATTTACAAATTGACATTATTGAATATTCTATACAAAAAGACATGATTACTTTGTAAAGTATTTTATTATTGTGAATGTGAGGACTATGTGAATTTTTAAAATTTTTTTTTCGTTCTCAGTTAATTTTATCAATGGTCTGGCAATTTGAGAACTTTATGCGGCCTACCCAAATGTCCTTTCTTTGGTATTGTTCGTCGAGTCGCTGAGCTCCTTAAGTTCTGAGTTGAGCTCCGCCATTACTGACAAATGCTTGCACTGACTGGACAGGTCCACTCAAATCTGTGTGGTTCTTTCCTCAAAAGACCATTTCAGACTCGAATTTACATGGTCCTCATATGGCTTGACCAAGATTATGTCTGGACTTTAAAAGAGACTGTGACCTCTGAGTTTGTTTCGGCCTTTCTTCTCAGAGTAGTCAGATAGGAAACGCCGACCTCATCTAGCTTATTTTTAATATTTTTTTTTATAATATGACGTGTAAAAGTGATTCCAATATCCTATTTACAGAATAAACAATTTCATTTCATTTCAATTCATCTATTTTTTTTCTATTTAAACGATTTCCATTTTCAACATATACCAAGTCGCCTACTTTAAACTCAATTTTTTTTCTATTTTTGTCAAACCTATGATTGTTATAATTATGTGATTTTATGGTTTTCTCCAACGCGATTTTCCTATCTTGCAATAAATTACTATATGTTACTTCTTGTTTTAATTCTTCTGGTAAAATATTAACGTTTTTTCCTTCCAATAAATATTTTGGTGAAAATCCTGTCACCGTGTGCTGTTTCATTATATTTTTTTGTACATTCAAGTGCTATCGTTGTCCAGGCTACTTTTTCAGTTTTTTCATTTATTTTATTAACTAACGTTTGGTTTAATCGTTCATTCAAACCATTTGAAAACGGTGCATTTACTGCAGTGAAAGTAATTGGTATTTTCTCTTTATCTAAAAAGTATTTGAAGTCTTTTGAGTTTATACCTGGATATTGATCAGCTGGAATCATACTAATTTTATTTCCCTTTGGCACTTTCTGAATAAGCTTTATAAAATCACTTGAATTTTGTGTTTTCGAAGTCAAAATATAGGCATATCTAGTGAAATGGTCCACTAAAAGGTGCAAATATGTTTTTGTAGAACGTGAACTATCAAATCCGCCTATCTATAGATATTATATCAAACGGGTTAGCGGCTGGACCTAAATGAGGCATAAGTCCAAATTTATATTTAGCTCTAGATTTGTTTTTTATCCCGATCTCACATTTGTCGCAGATATTTTTTATATTATATGTTAAATTTTTCGCAACATATAATGGTTTAATTTTGCTTTCTATTTGTTGTACTCCAATATGACAGTAAAGGTAATGTATCTTTTCAATTAAATTTTTACTAAATTCTTCTGACAATACAATCTTTTCTTTTTTTAAAATTTTCTTGTAGTATATATTTTGTTTTAATTTATTTCTATTTTGTTTTATATCCTCATTTTTTTCTTGGTCTTTTTGTATTTCTTCCAATTTAATTGAATTTACAATATTTAGATTGTCATCTTGATTTTCATAAGGTTGTAATATAGGATTTCTGCTCAAACTATCTGCTTCTAGATTGTATTTTCTGGTTCATTTGGTTATCATCCAGGTTATTATTTTACTTAGCAAAATAATAACCTGGATGAACGAACACAACCTCGAAATTAACTTTACAAAGACTAAACTAATTACTTTCCATCCCCACCAAAAAAATCCTCTGGATATAGTATTTTCTTATAATAATCAAATAATAGAAACAGTCAACGAATTCACATTACTAGGCATAACCATAGATAAAAATATAAATTGGAAATCACATGTACAAATCTGTATATCTGTATGTAGTGGTGCGCGAGGTCGCCGCGCGCCAGCTGGCACAGCTCGGCCAGCACGTCGGCCAGCAGCAGCCAGCCCAGCGCCATGTTGTATGTTACCTGTATATCTGTATGTAGTGGTGCGCGAGGTCGCCGCGCGCCAGCTGGCACAGCTCGGCCAGCACGTCGGCCAGCAGCAGCCAGCCCAGCGCCATGTTGTATGTTACCTGTATATCTGTATGTAGTGGTGCGCGAGGTCGCCGCGCGCCAGCTGGCACAGCTCGGCCAGCACGTCGGCCAGCAGCAGCCAGCCCAGCGCCATGTTGTATGTTACCTGTATATCTGTATGTAGTGGTGCGCGAGGTCGCCGCGCGCCAGCTGGCACAGCTCGGCCAGCACGTCGGCCAGCAGCAGCCAGCCCAGCGCCATGTTGTATGTTACCTGTATATCTGTATGTAGTGGTGCGCGAGGTCGCCGCGCGCCAGCTGGCACAGCTCGGCCAGCACGTCGGCCAGCAGCAGCCAGCCCAGCGCCATGTTGTATGTTACCTGTATATCTGTATGTAGTGGTGCGCGAGGTCGCCGCGCGCCAGCTGGCACAGCTCGGCCAGCACGTCGGCCAGCAGCAGCCAGCCCAGCGCCATGTTGTATGTTACCTGTATATCTGTATGTAGTGGTGCGCGAGGTCGCCGCGCGCCAGCTGGCACAGCTCGGCCAGCACGTCGGCCAGCAGCAGCCAGCCCAGCGCCATGTTGTATGTTACCTGTATATCTGTATGTAGTGGTGCGCGAGGTCGCCGCGCGCCAGCTGGCACAGCTCGGCCAGCACGTCGGCCAGCAGCAGCCAGCCCAGCGCCATGTTGTATGTTACCTGTATATCTGTATGTAGTGGTGCGCGAGGTCGCCGCGCGCCAGCTGGCACAGCTCGGCCAGCACGTCGGCCAGCAGCAGCCAGCCCAGCGCCATGTTGTATGTTACCTGTATATCTGTATGTAGTGGTGCGCGAGGTCGCCGCGCGCCAGCTGGCACAGCTCGGCCAGCACGTCGGCCAGCAGCAGCCAGCCAAGCGCCATGTTGTATGTTACCTGTATATCTGTATGTAGTGGTGCGCGAGGTCGCCGCGCGCCAGCTGGCACAGCTCGGCCAGCACGTCGGCCAGCAGCAGCCAGCCCAGCGCCATGTTGTATGTTACCTGTATATCTGTATGTAGTGGTGCGCGAGGTCGCCGCGCGCCAGCTGGCACAGCTCGGCCAGCACGTCGGCCAGCAGCAGCCAGCCCAGCGCCATGTTGTATGTTACCTGTATATCTGTATGTAGTGGTGCGCGAGGTCGCCGCGCGCCAGCTGGCACAGCTCGGCCAGCACGTCGGCCAGCAGCAGCCAGCCCAGCGCCATGTTGTATGTTACCTGTATATCTGTATGTAGTGGTGCGCGAGGTCGCCGCGCGCCAGCTGGCACAGCTCGGCCAGCACGTCGGCCAGCAGCAGCCAGCCCAGCGCCATGTTGTATGTTACCTGTATATCTGTATGTAGTGGTGCGCGAGGTCGCCGCGCGCCAGCTGGCACAGCTCGGCCAGCACGTCGGCCAGCAGCAGCCAGCCCAGCGCCATGTTGTATGTGTCCGACATCGCCACGATTTCGCACGTGCCTTCACCCAACCTGCACAGAAACACATTATTTTACCGAGCGGCCTCGGATTCACTAAGAGACAACATATGCCGCGCAAAATTGAATCGCCGTACAATATTCAAAGTCAAAGTCAAATAATTTATTTCAAATAGGCCCATACAGACGAACAAAGAACCTCCTCCTTTTTGGAAGTCGGTTAAAAATTTCAGCGTGTATAACATAAAGCATTTGTTATAAAAATACTTGATGAAGCGTAATATCATCTCTGATGATACAGTGGAAGTCTGTATCATCACCTGAGTTGAATGAGATCGATCACATCTGTACTGTCCGTCATTGCACTGTAGGCCTAGAGTGTTCTGCCGATACAGGTTATGGATTATATCATTCGGCATTGGTAATCTTGTTTCCGGAAAGTGAATTGATTCACTTATTCCGACTCCGGGCCCGGTACCAGCTCACCTTATCGGTTCCTTCTGATCCGTTTAGCACCGGGACTCACTCGGTCATTTTGGTTCCGCGGTTTGACCAGAACATTTTATTCATTCGGATCTTTGGAATACTTTGGATCATTTGACACATTTTGAATTGAACAATTTACATTACAGAACTTACAGTAGGACATTAATTTTATTCATACTATTAAAATTTCGGACGGCGTAAATTGTTAGAAAAGAATGAAATTAAATAAAAATAATTTTAAAATAAGTCTCAGCAAAAACTATGCGTGCTTTATGCATTGGCGGTTCGATGCAACATGCTTGTCCGTAGGTTTGCTCGTTGCACGTGTGAGGTGAAAGTGACCCTTTTTAAAGCATATTGTCAAACATTTTACACGTGTAGCCTCTGGACAAGTTGTACACAGAAAGCCATCAATGCTCTTCGAGTTCAATACAACAATGCATTCAGGATGCTGTTGGGGCTGCCACGCTTCTGCAGTGCGTCGGGAATGTGTGAATGTTGCTGATGCGCACACAGATGGCTTCGCAGCGATCAGACGTAAGCTTGCCGCGTCGCTACTGCAGAGGATCCGGGGCAGCGCGAACGATCTTTTGAGTGTCATTGCGGGGAAATTTGATTGCCCGCTCGTTCATTACTTGTCTAATCTGCACGTATACTAACATAGTTATCTAAGGTAAATTGTTTACTAACAAATTATGGATATTTGTTCTAATATAAAATGATTATTATTATTATATTATTATTTATGCGTGCCAGTCAATCCATATTAAACTCTAACTTTATAGAAATAAGAGCGCAACGCATGTTATCGTTTGTCGTCAACTCTTGGACAATTTCATAGTGCTAAGGCCGCTTATCGACTGTTGCTTCGTGTCCGTGTCGTGTCTGTCTACCAACCAAACCAATGGATAGGTATTATCAGCAGCGACACGAGTACACGACGCACCGAGTGAGCGAGAAAGCGAGTGCGAACCCGCGCTCCGCCCGGCTCCGCCGCTCCGTGGCTCTGTCGCTCGGGTCCGGATTAATTTGGTTCCGCGGTGCCGATAAGGATTGTGAGGAATCATTAAGGTTTCCGGAACCTCCGGAGTTACCCACCTCTATATATGATAACAATCCAACGACATGCTTGCATGTAAAGCGAGGGGAGATTGTGGAATCCGCAGGAATCCAACTCTCGGATTCCATATACCTTAGAGCCCTCTCCGCATCCGAAACCTATAAGTATTTGGGTATGTCGGAAACGTTAGGCATCAATGTTACTGACATGAAGCAATCTTTGAAGGAGCGCTTCTTTGGCCGCCTGAAGAAAGTATTTAATAGTCTTCTATCAGGCGGAAACAAGGTGCGCGCCTTCAACGGTTGGGTCATGCCGGTTTTGATGTACTCTTTCGGCATACTCCAATGGACTCAGACCGAACTTGACGCCCTGGATAGGAGGGTCCGTACGCTGCTGACTGCATACCATGGTAATGAGACTGTATATCGGAAAAAACCACTTTGTTCGGAAACAGCTAACATGGAAGATGATTGTGATTTAATTTATTTTATATTTTGTTTTACGTACTTCTGTCATTTAATTAAGTATTTGAACCTATACCCCATTTGAAATAAGATTAGACATTAAAACAAACCCTTTTACAGTCCGTTCAACCGATTTTGACTTCTATACCGTAGGCATAAGGATAGCATTAAAAGCAAAAAAAAGTTACACAATACCAACTATCTACTGCGGCTGCCATTTGTCATGCCACCAACGCAATAGAATTCAAAATCGGTTGAACGGAATGTAAAAAAGGCTTATTTATACGTCTAATCTTATTTCAAATGGAGTATAGTTAAAGTATCGTTAGTTAAGAATGTTCTTATACTAAAAAAAACAGCCGACAGGAGTCGGAAATCATCTTACGCATGTATATCATACAAAGTTTTACTATGCATTGTGCGAGAAAAAAAAAATATATTGTCAAATTAATTTTCAACACACTTGCTCGTGAAGTGGCTCTTATTGAACTTCTTATTTGTTTATTAAGCAGTGTTTAATACACTGCATAATGAACTTAAAAGCGGTACGCGTGCTTTTTACTGTATATTACCGCATTAGTGCGGTAATGTGCGCCACAGATAACTATTTACTAGTCGGAGTAATGACATGGCAGTGTGGAATTAATAATTACTATCATGGTACCATGGAATTTGTATATAATATAAATTACCTTTGGTGAAGCTTTTTACCAAAGACAAGCGCACAAAAGCAAGTTTTTATTTTTTTTAAATATAGGCAAACAAGGGGTGTTTAGTTATGGTAAAAAAAACCCATGGGCAGGTCAGTGGGATACTATACATAGAATTAGTATGAATGTAGACAACTCACTCGTTTGATTAAATAAATGTTAGTTATAAGAATTGAATTTCGAATTACGCGCGAAACGAAATGGTAGCTTCGCGCCAAAGAAGTATACTTTCGACCAAGCTTGCCTTGTACGCATGCGCGGGGCCGCCTTTTAGTTCGCTCGCTGGCCAATGCGAGGGAACGCCACGCGCCGCCGCGTAAGTCGATTTAGTGCCCTTGAAACACCGTTGCGCGCGGACGCGTATCGCGTCGCCTGACCGTTCCCGCCAAATCGGTTTAGTTTTTATAATAACGCTAGTTTTCTATTGTTTTGTGAACTGTATAAGTGTGAACATTCAGCCAATATACTCTATACCGTAACTTTGTGTTTCGTTTTGGTGAAAACCCGCCCTATCAAGAACAATGAACTATCCTATAATATTAGATGAGCATTCTCTATTTACACCCGAGCAGAGATTTGCGCTTTTATTAATCTCATCAAAGAGACGTCATGCCTTTTTATTAAGTATACTGTGTAAAAAGTAAATAGATAAATTAACATATTACGTTAATTTATCATATTTTAAATGAAAATATTATGAATATTTTATCAAATTATATTGTTCACTAACCTTAATTTGAGTATTTAAAACATTATTTTGTGTTTATTATATCTACAGCATGTAAGTTGTTTAAACCATGGGTAGTTGACTTTAATATAAAAATAAGTGACTTATTTTCATTAAAAGATTTTGAAAGTTTTATCCGATATCGTCCGCTAATTCATGGCTATTGCGCCCGAGAGACGTGTAGGTACTAACTGTGACGGACGACTGTCGGCGTCGCCCGGGCGACGGGCCCGACTTCTACCTACGCAACATAATTATGAATAAATATACAATACACATAATTCCCCTCATACTTTTCTCGGCATATGACATGCAAAAATACCTTAGTAGGTACCTTAGGTGTTGTGACGCCTTGCCAAGGTTGCGGATGTCCGAAAGGGATACCGGGACCTTGGCAACAGGTAACTGAAGGAACACGGGTGGGTTTTAGTCAGTAAAAGTCTGACACGCCCTCCCGCTCCGCCCAAAGCGGGAAATGTCATTTAAAGATGTACCACAACCACAAAAAAAAAAAAAGGTTTTGTGACGAGTCTACATGTAAAGATTTTCGTTTCGTTCTTGAAGATCAACTGGCACCTGCTGGTCGCCACGACCCTGAGCGTGGGCCGGCACGGTGAACTGGCCGTCAGTAGCTACGCATCCTTTGTGTGGCCGCCAAAATCGTTTCACGAATTAGCACAACGTGTGCTAATGCTCAGGCAACAATTCTTAGTACATTCTGCCTCGTTCAGGTTATCACTCTTATCACCCGCGATAGCGTAAAGTGCACTGTTTATTCGTGTAAGACATAATCACATAACTACAATTATTATTTACGCACGAGAAATGAGCGGCGCGCGGCGCTGCGGCTACCACGCCGCCGCGACTTTACATTACGTGCCGTCGCCGACGGCTCACTGCTCAGGTAACGTGCCGCGCCCTGGAGCTGCAGTCGCCCGCTAGTGTGCCCGCTAGCGCCTCAGCTGATGAGCTGACTGCCGACGGCTCACTGCTCAGGTAACGTGCCGCGCCCTGGGGCTGCAGTCGCCCGCTAGTGTGCCCGCTAGCGCCTCAGCTGATGAGCTGACTGCCGACGGCTCACTGCTCAGGTAACGTGCCGCGCCCTGGGGCTGCAGTCGCCCGCTAGTGTGCCCGCTAGCGCCTCAGCTGATGAGCTGACTGCCGACGGCTCACTGCTCAGGTAACGTGCCGCGCCCTGGAGCTGCAGGCGCCCGCTAGTGTGCCCGCTAGCGCCTCAGCTGATGAGCTGACTGCCGACGGCTCACTGCTCAGGTAACGTGCCGCGCCCTGGAGCTGCAGGCGCCCGCTAGTGTGCCCGCTAGCGCCTCAGCTGATGAGCTGACTGCCGACGGCTCACTGCTCAGGTAACGTGCCGCGCCCTGGAGCTGCAGTCGCCCGCTAGTGTGCCCGCTAGCGCCTCAGCTGATGAGCTGACTGCCGACGGCTCACTGCTCAGGTAACGTGCCGCGCCCTGGAGCTGCAGTCGCCCGCTAGTGTGCCCGCTAGCGCCTCAGCTGATGAGCTGACTGCCGACGGCTCACTGCTCAGGTAACGTGCCGCGCCCTGGAGCTGCAGTCGCCCGCTAGTGTGCCCGCTAGCGCCTCAGCTGATGAGCTGACTGCCGACGGCTCACTGCTCAGGTAACGTGCCGCGCCCTGGAGCTGCAGTCGCCCGCTAGTGTGCCCGCTAGCGCCTCAGCTGATGAGCTGACTGCCGACGGCTCACTGCTCAGGTAACGTGCCGCGCCCTGGAGCTGCAGTCGCCCGCTAGTGTGCCCGCTAGCGCCTCAGCTGATGAGCTGACTGCCGACGGCTCACTGCTCAGGTAACGTGCCGCGCCCTGGAGCTGCAGTCGCCCGCTAGTGTGCCCGCTAGCGCCTCAGCTGATGAGCTGACTGCCGACGGCTCACTGCTCAGGTAACGTGCCGCGCCCTGGAGCTGCAGTCGCCCGCTAGTGTGCCCGCTAGCGCCTCAGCTGATGAGCTGACTGCCGACGGCTCACTGCTCAGGTAACGTGCCGCGCCCTGGAGCTGCAGTCGCCCGCTAGTGTGCCCGCTAGCGCCTCAGCTGATGAGCTGACTGCCGACGGCTCACTGCTCAGGTAACGTGCCGCGCCCTGGAGCTGCAGTCGCCCGCTAGTGTGCCCGCTAGCGCCTCAGCTGATGAGCTGACTGCCGACGGCTCACTGCTCAGGTAACGTGCCGCGCCCTGGAGCTGCAGTCGCCCGCTAGTGTGCCCGCTAGCGCCTCAGCTGATGAGCTGACTGCCGACGGCTCACTGCTCAGGTAACGTGCCGCGCCCTGGAGCTGCAGTCGCCCGCTAGTGTGCCCGCTAGCGCCTCAGCTGATGAGCTGACTGCCGACGGCTCACTGCTCAGGTAACGTGCCGCGCCCTGGAGCTGCAGTCGCCCGCTAGTGTGCCCGCTAGCGCCTCAGCTGATGAGCTGACTGCCGACGGCTCACTGCTCAGGTAACGTGCCGCGCCCTGGAGCTGCAGTCGCCCGCTAGTGTGCCCGCTAGCGCCTCAGCTGATGAGCTGACTGCCGACGGCTCACTGCTCAGGTAACGTGCCGCGCCCTGGAGCTGCAGTCGCCCGCTAGTGTGCCCGCTAGCGCCTCAGCTGATGAGCTGACTGCCGACGGCTCACTGCTCAGGTAACGTGCCGCGCCCTGGAGCTGCAGTCGCCCGCTAGTGTGCCCGCTAGCGCCTCAGCTGATGAGCTGACTGCCGACGGCTCACTGCTCAGGTAACGTGCCGCGCCCTCCAACCGCTGCAGTCGCCCGCTAGTGTGCCCGCTAGCGCCTCAGCTGATGAGCTGACTGCCGCCGGCTCACTGCTCAGGTAACGTGCCGCGCCCTGGAGCTGCAGTCGCCCGCTAGTGTGCCCGCTAGCGCCTCAGCTGATGAGCTGACTGCCGCCGGCTCACTGCTCAGGTAACGTGCCGCGCCCTGGAGCTGCAGTCGCCCGCTAGTGTGCCCGCTAGCGCCTCAGCTGATGAGCTGACTGCCGACGGCTCACTGCTCAGGTAACGTGCCGCGCCCTGGAGCTGCAGTCGCCCGCTAGTGTGCCCGCTAGCGCCTCAGCTGATGAGCTGACTGCCGACGGCTCACTGCTCAGGTAACGTGCCGCGCAATTATTGAAAGTATAGGCGTGTGACTCACACGACGGTGCTGAGCGCGACGTCCACGATCTCGTGCAGGTGCACGAAGGCGTCATGGAAGTGGTCGAGGCAGAACTGCGGCCGCGGCGTCTGCTCGTCGCCCTCCGCGTTGTCTTCACTCCACAGCTTCAGCTTTTCCGCTGAGAGGACAAATTTCCATACTTAGAACCTTGTTATGTATTAAGAAAAGTATTCGGGTCTATTTTAAATTTTATTGATCCAAACGTTAGATTCATCTATACAAACTTTCAGATTTTAGAGCTCTGTAGCTCCTTTCGTACTAACAATCGAGAGAAGCGTCATATCACGAAATAATTACTTTGAAGAGATCTTTCCATTGGAATATATCTTAACGCTATTGGGGGATGCGGCAGGCTTAACGATCTGTACGGCCGATCGACTCTTAAAAACATTGTTTCCAAAACGGCATCTAAGAGGCTAACGTTTTAAAATATTCGTTAATAGCTTTGCAAGACCATGTTTGCAAGGCTCAAAGTTAATAAAAGTTATTTCATTGTCTAAATACCTGAATTTCACTAATGCTTAAGTACTGACATTTAGAGCTCTGTAGCTCGTTTCGTACTAACGATCAAGAGAAGTCTTCAGAATAAGAAATATTCTTCTTGACGAGATCTTTCCAGAGTATATTCTCTTTTGAAAGTACATGTGTTTAAATGCAACACTGACCGTCGTCCAGCACGAGCGGCTTGGCGAGCGCCAGCAGCAGGCGGTGCGCCAGCCGCGCGCAGGCGGGCGGCGCGGGCGGCGCGCGCGCGCGCAGGGCCCGCGCCGCGCCGCGCGCCAGCCGCGCCGGCGCCAGCGCGCGCGCGTGCGCGGGCGGCAGCGCGGCCCAGTCCAGCAGCGACGTGCACGCGATCAGCTCGCCCAGCACTTCTATTTGCGGGCTCGTCATCTCGACCTCGCCGCACGACTCTGGAAGAAATTCATTATAATAAACGTACTTCCGAATTCTTCTGACGATTGAGTATTGACATTTTTATGAAGAGACGATGCCACGTTTGTGCCCGATGGGATTCCCCATCAGCAAAAATGACGAATTTCCATACAAACTTTCATCCCCTAATTAATAACAAATATAAAAATTTGGTGGGCAGGTTCCTACCTAATCTCGCGACGAGTTCCAAAGGACATCGAAAGGTAAATAAATCCACGTCCACGTCGTCTACCTAGGTCATTATTATTAGTAACAAGCTGCCCGCCCCGGCTTCGCACGGATAGCAAGTACTTATCTACGGCGCACCTACCCTACCTACCCTGCCCATACCTACCAACCCTACCTACTCTACCTAACTACCTACCCTACGTACTTACCTACCCTACGTACTTACCTACCCTGCCCAACTTACCAACCCTACCTACCTACCCTACAGGTAGGGTACCTACCTACCTACCCAACCCTACATACCTACCTGCTTACCCTACCTACACGCCTACCTACCTATCTACCGAGATATTATCAAAAAAGTCATTCTATACAGAATATATGAGAAAACTAATTTTCTTCATATTTTAGTTTCATGATTTTTTCGGATATTTTCATAATTATTCTAGGCGGGGACAAATCCAACAAATCAAAGATCATCAAAATCGGTCCGGCAGTTCTCGAGCTATAAGTGCTTGAACTAACCCGACTTTGTTTTATATATACATAGACTAGCTGTGCCCCGCGGTTTCACCCGCGTAGGTCTCGATCCCCTGGGAATATAGGAATAAAACGTATCCTATGTCCTATTCCAGGTCATGGTCTACCCGTGTGCCCATCTTCTCCTCTCTAGAGTAGGGCAAGACGCGGGGCGCGGCGCCGGCGTCGAACGGTTCGCGTATTGCATTTTTATACTCGTGATAACTTAGAAATTAAATGTCCGATTCGAATGAATTAAAAAACTATTTTACTGCTACATATATACCCTTGATGTTAAAACTATTTATTTGAATAAGAATTAATATTATGTTGATAAAACTCCGTCGCAAATAATGCATTAATTTCGAACAAATTTGATTACCATAAAAAAAGTTATAGTGAGTCAATCTTAGAAGATAGACATGCTGTCGCGAACGTTTGTTTAGAACTTTTAAAGAGGAAAAATTCCATCATACATGATATTTGCGTGACTTAAACCGTTTACGCAGCGTACGCAACGGAAGCTCTCAAAAAGGAATAACTTTTCCCGTTTTTGCAACATTTTTCATTGATGCTCCGCTCCTTTTGGGCGTAGCGTGATGTTATATAGTCTATAACCTTCCTCGATAAATGGGCTATCCAACAAAAAAAGATTTTTTCAAACAAACAAACAAACTCTTCACCTTTATAATATTAGTATAGATAGGTAGATTAGCTCTCCTTCTTCTTTCGTGTGGTTAATGACTAGAGATGGGAATTTGCCCGGAAAAAACCCAAAAGTGGGTAAAGTCGAGGGAAAATTCCCGGGAAAATACCCGATTGGGAAAATATTCGGGTTTTTTCAATTTAGCTTATGTAATGTTTAGATACACATACATTGAAATCGCACATAGTTTTTAAACTTTATTACTACTAGTTAGAGCTTGGCTAGGTTGAAATGACGCACTGCACTACCACATTTTACGTACACAATCAAATTTGGAGTATGAATAATTAAGTAGTGGGTTACGTCATTTCAACTAAGATTAACTAACTTGCAGTATAGCTTTGCTAGTTAGTTAAGGCAAGTTTGTGTTTTCTTAGAACCTGTGATATTTATAACTCAGTGAATGAAATGATAAAGCAAACATTGCTGTATCCACGGGTACACATCAAGCAATAGGATTTCCGTACAATGCGAGGTCAGCTTATACTGGAAATGTATAGCTTGATGTGTAGCCATGTCTTTCAGAGGGTACGGTAAAGTAATAAATAAGTAGAGATGGTAAGGTATTATAGCATTAAAAATGATTAATAAAATGATTAAATAAAGCCAACTAACTGTGCAAGTTGTCAATGATAAACTGATAACTAACCTTATTTATTTTTGTAATTTTTTATTTTATTTTTTTAAATTCATTAAATACATAGGGGTTTGTAGCTAAGAAATAACAGCCGCACGGGTCGATCAATCAAATTAAGCTACGCTTGCCGCGGTTGGTCCATGGATGGGTCAATCTTGACATACCAAGACCCCTCTGTGCCTCGGAAAGCACGTTAAGCCGTTGGTCCCAGCTGTCATTTTTAGATCTTTGACAGTTGTTACGGGTCGTCAGAAGCCCGAAAGTCTGACAACCAGTCTTACCAAGGGGTATCGTGTTACCCAGGAACTGGGTTGTGGAGGTCAGATAGGCAGTCGCTCCATGTAAAATACTGGTATTCAGCTGCATCCGGTTAGACTGGAATCCGACCCCAACATAGTTGGAAAAAGGCTAGGCAGATGATACGACATAGTGTTGTCTAAATATATAAAGAATGCAATAAAAACACTTACAGAGAAAAAAATTTGGCGACCAATAAGCTGCTCGCTACTCGTACTAAATTACCTACTAATAAATAATTGTGAATGTCTATGTTTTTTTTATGAAGAATCATTATTTACAATCCTACTGGTAGTTCCACACATTACCGCGTTTGAACAAACAAAAAATATCTTCAGCTTTATTGTATTAGTGTAGATAATGAAAAAAATTAAAGTAATAAAAACTAAAACCCAACTACGACTAAAAAGGTATAAATAAGACACCACAGACAGACAAATAAAAAATCCGGAGTCACACGTGTTAGGGCAGAAATCAATCAGATTACGTGTGACTCCGGATTTTTTATTTATTAATTTTTTATTTTTTATTACTTAATTATTTTTTTTTTTTCTTTTGGGGTTATAATATATATTTTTTAAATGTCATTAAGCCCTTTCATTTGATACCCAACATGGTACGATTTTTGTTAATATCTTGCGACGAACGGACAATGCGAGGCGGCGCGGCAGCCCTACTGAATTGGCCCGACAAGACGAGCCCACCGCGTGCTATTGCAACTTCATACCTCAACTGTGAACCATCTGTATTCATCTGTGCTATGGCATTAGTGCTCGGGCGCACGACGCAGTCACCGCGCCGCCACCACACTGCGCACCGCTAGTGTTGTTTAAGTGCCTATACTACCTCAGCTCAAATTCACTTTTTATCTCGCTCGCACCATACTACTAGCGGCCTGAGCGAGTGCGAGACGGAATGGGGGTTCTGGGGGCTCCAAGCCTCGAATAGTTTAAAAACTTAAGACCTGCTTTATACTTACTTCAGTTATTATGCAAAGTTTCTATAGATATAATTTGAAGTATTTTTGAATACCAGCTGTTTATAGTTCGGATAGAGGTAATTTTGGATTTTTTTTTCTATCGAGAAAATTGTAAGTCTGTAAGGTCTGGCGTTTCAAAACTCGCCAAAGATATAAACAACAATGGCCAATCGAAAGTGTCTATGGTTTAGTGATGGGGCAGTATGACTTTTAAGTGTTGGTGCTATCGATGCTATGATTTTTCAGTAGTACTTCATCAGTATTTTTGATATTGAGTAACTTTCAAATCGCGCCTTCGGTTCTATTGGTTTTACCGTATTGAATGTGTAGTTGTGGCTTAGTGGAGTCCGTGAACTCATGAGCGGTGCGCTAGGCGCGCACGTCTCCCACGCTTCGTAACTTGTTACGTATCGCTATTCGTTGCGGGGGCTCGGGTAAGCTTTGAATACCCACGGAGCTTGGAAAAACCCGGCCTTAAGTCCCCCTCTGTATATTTTTGTATAAATCAATAATTCTTGGGATATGGCCAAGCAACCCGTGGGTATTTTCAGAATAATGTAATACAAAAAGTAGAAGTTACCGAGCGTATGCATGACGATGGTGAACAGGTTGTAGGTGGTGTCGGGCCGGAAGACGTCCCTCCACTCGTCGGCTCGCGCGGCCACGTGCGCGGGCGGCTCGCGCGCCAGGCTCGCGCGCGGCTCGGCGCTCGCGAGGCGCGCCGCGGCCGCCCACAGGCGCAGCGCGGCGCGCGCCAGCATGCTGAGCTGGCGCCGGGCGAGGAACGCGCATTAGTAACTACAAAATGACAACTAGTGGCCGACGAAAACGTAATACAGCTTATTCCATATTTACAAGCTGGTTTCCAATTGATTTTTGAAGTCCACTTAAACATATGTCAACTTTAGTGTAAATTAAGTTGATTTCATAATGGCCAGAACTATTGAAAAAGTCATTAAAATGTTTGAAGTTATAACACAAGCTGAACTTTATGTTACAGTTATTTTTCCAAAAACACATAATTTGTTTACATTTTTGGAACCAAAATCGCGAACGCAGGATAGTTGTTTCATGTTAAAGTTCCAAAATTTATCGTAAAATAAATTTATTTCTCACTTGGGAACATCTTTAGAGCTTAAAATATAATATTATAAAAACATTCACATATAAATAAACTAGTATAAGATTATTATTTGGAAAATAACATTAGTTTTAAGTTTTCTTTGCTAAACCTACCGTACGGATTCGCTGCGATCTGAATTAAAGGTTTCATATTATTATAAAAAATTGAGTAACTTGCAAACAATACAGTGCTCAGAACTGCGGTCTCAGGCCCCGTTGCGGAACGTGTCAGTGTTTGGTCCGCCTTAGTATTTTTTTTTTATTGCGTTTTAATAAGCATATAATAATATGTAGGTCAAGTATATGTAGCAGGAACATGGGCAATATTTAAGCAGGCAGTAAGTCAGTAAAGATCTGATAAAAATGTAAACAAATGGATCAGAAAACGTACCTGCGGATGCCAATTTGTAGAGCCACTTACAAATTGAGTCCATTGATTTGATTATTTGAATATTTAAACCCCAATTCTAACTTTAAATCACTACCGCTCAACCTCCACATATTACAAATGCAGACAAAAACTTTAAATATGTTTTTCATTTGACAATAATTTAGATTGAATTGTATGACCTCAATTTTCGTCGATGATTTTTCAATTATTATTTAATGACGTTGTTCAAACAATAATTGTTGGTTAAAGTGGTTGATAAAGTTGAAACCTTATAAATAAATAATGAATGTTACTAATTTAGTTATGGTAACCCTTTAGTAATGGAAAGCGTAAGAAGTTTACCTGCAGGCCTAACATGACACACGCGACAATTACTCACGCGAGAGTAATAATTTTTGTCTATTTCGTCACTTTTCTCGTTTTCTGACAGCCCTGCCATACAAAATACTCGACTCGTTCTGTCAAACTTGATGTTTTCTCTACAAACCCTAACATGGCACCTAAGATAACTCGACTTTTGACAATTCAACACGAGATATCTCTGATTTTTCTGTCATTTTACTCGTCGTCGATTTTTACGACGAGACGAGTAGACAAAATTATTTAAAAAAACAACAAAAAAACTCCATAATATCATGGCAGTTTCTTAACATGTACTTATTTTAGTCATAATTTTATTTTGCAATATATAATAATGAAAAAACTCAGTTTAAAACTACTATTTATATTGGAACGAAAGTTCCTTTCGGCAGCCGCGAGAGAAACTGTGGCGGGAGGAGAGCACTATTAAGTAGATGAGCATCACTTTCAGTAATAACCAGTCACTTTGCCAATTATGGTGATTTATGAAGTCTAGGGATTATGGCTGTATGGCAGTATCATACCTTCGCAACATAATTACTAAAATCGCCAGTTCATTTTTTATGGGATGGTGATTAACTACGTTTAGTGTTTTGTGGTTATAATAACGAAATCAACTCCAGCTGCATATTTAACTGAACGTCAGTCCTTTTGGCAAGGTTGCAGATTAACAAAATTTGCAATAACACGGGTTTTATGGTGATTGTTACGATATCAACCTTCGCTTTATCAAATTGCGATCATCGGCCCCTTTGTTATTTGTGGTGATTATTTAGTGAGCATACAGGCTGAAATTTAATTCATTGGCATTATTATCCACGTATTCTAATCGTATCGTATTCTATACTTCTTCATTTAGGATCTCAATACTTATCGAAAAAGAAATTATATTTTAACTTATATTGTGCCACTAATTTTCATTTCCGTCATTTTTTATTTTAATTTCGGTATGCCAAAGGAAAATATCTAATTTTATTCAACAGAGTCGGTTACAAAAGAGATGTACGTAAAATTAATATAGTTCATACTAATTCCATGCGTGAAATCGAACGAATGCAACCGAACCTCAAGCTGATGTTGCTATCATACAAATTATTTGTTTTTAATAATTTGCTACATTGGTATCTCTTCACGAGATGGAGAAGTGTCAAAGTGCCATTTTCGAGCTAACTCGTGCGTAACGGTCATGTCAGTGATTAGAATGACGTCAAAATCGACGACAAATTTCGACAAAACCAGAAAAAGAGCGTTCTCGCGCTTGTCATGTTAGCCCTGCTAGAAAGGGTTTATTTACACTTTCATCGGAAACTTTTGGAACAGACTATGCCATATTTGTTGGTACCTTAGTGGATCCCCAGCTGCGCGTGCTCTTGCGCACGGAGGCGAGCAGCGAGCACAGCGAGATGGCGGCGAAGTCCCAGTGCGACTGCGGCGCCTCCCAGCCGCGTGACGTCACCATGGCCGTCAGGAAGTCCAGCACGGCCACGTTGCTCACCACGGCGCTCCACGGGCAGTCGGTGATGTCCCTGTGAGCATAGCGAGCAGGTCAACATCAGCAGTTATGGCGCCCAGCTAACAGCCCTTCTTCCTTTAAACATGGAGAAGTCGTGAGAGTCGGCGCAACACGTTTTCTTTTTCCGCTCTTCCCTGTCAGCCGTCACGGTATCATTCACTCCCTTTTCTTTGAGGCTGCTTATGCTTCAAAATTGTTGAGCTGGATGGTGTTGATCCACCCGTCATGTTTGTGAACGGGCGACGTCAGTTGGGACTGATCATCTCTTAAGGCTTAGGGCTTATGTTAAACTACCTTTTGCCCATGGCTTCGCCTGGGTGGAGGTTGGGAATTATTACACGGGAACGTCATACCGGGGTAAAAAGTATCCAATGTGTGATAAGTATCAAATGCAGGTTAAAACTATCTGCAGTGTTGCGAGTACCGCAATGGCCGTCAGAGTCATCAGCGGGTATCGTACGATCTCCTTCCTACGAAACGGCTTGCGCACTGGCCAGATCCCCCATCCAGAAGGGAGTAAGCAGATGGGCACGCCATAAATGTGGCGATAAGTCCCCTCTTTGAGGAGTGGATATATAGGCGCCACTTCGTCCTCACCTTCCGCCTGACGCAGGTCCTCACTGGACACGGCTGTGGGAGGTTCCTGTTTAGGACTAGGCAGGAGGAAACGCCCGGGTGTCACCACTGTGGAGCGCCCGGAGGACACGGTGGAGCATGCGCTGGACGTCTGGCCGGCTCGCGCGGAGCAGCGCCGTGTCCTCGTGGAGGCGACTGGCGGCGATGACCTCTCGCGTCCGTCTCTGGTTCAGGCCATAGTACGGAGCGAGAGGGCATGGGACACAGTGACCTCCTTCTACGAAGCAGTAATGCTCGCAGCGGAGTCGACGGCGCGTTGTGTTCCACGCACGCATCAAAGAGTACATCAATTGACGGGGTCCGCTAGGGCCGATGCCTGCTAGGGTTGCGGGAAAGTCCGAAAGGGACCCTTGGCAACAGGCAACTGAAGGAACACGGGTGGGTTTTAGTCAGTAAAAGGCTGACACGCCCTCCCGCTCCGCCCAGAGCGGGAGAAGTTATTTGATAATTTCCTACTTACTAACTAACTTACTACCTAAAATATTGAACACATAAGTCCATCCAACATTACTATAAACTCGCATACGAACTTGTCATAGAGCATGGTGTGGTTGTGCTTGTAGTACGCGTTGACGAGCACGTCGAGGTCGCAGCGCTCGCGGCAGCGCGTGACGTCACGCAGCAGGTCGTCGTCGCCGCGCTCTCCGAAGGCGACGTGCCAGCTGCGCAGCATCACTAGGTACTTGATCCTGTACGCGACTTCAGAGTCGGCCTCGGTCGACCATTTAGTGCTGGCCTGAGGGTGTAGGGAAAACATTTTGATGTGACACAAAAAGGTATGCACTCCGGTAATCGGAATTAAAAGGAACGTCGCGCCACAGAGCAACCCCCACAGAGGCAATGCTTCTAAGTGTCGTACTACCGTGCTTTGTAGTGTGCACCTACAATTGCGCATTTGTTGAAGTTTTCTGTCATACAAATTTTAGATTTCCAACTATAAAATTCCAAAAAAAAAATCTTCATGAAATAGAAAGAAAAAGATGCACTGAACTTAAATTTTGTTTAGTTTGTGAACAACAGAATCGGCACCATTGTATTACAAAATAGGCCAGTACTTCTATGGTAGTAACAGCTCTACATTAGATCTCATCATAGCCACAGATGAAAACAGATAGTTAATTCCGCAAAATCATTTAAATAAAAAGCCAATCTTGCTACGACACACTAAAGTGTAATTCTCACCGGGCCCTATTTAATAAAGCTGACAATCCAACAATTCCGACATATGTCAAAAAGTGACAATTTGTAAATTTTTCAGTTTAATAAAACTCGAAATATGTCAAAAAACCACATTATTTCTGACAATTGTCGGATTGTCGTTTTGGTTCGGAGTGGCATACATTACGTGTAAATACAATGACCAATCACTTAGGGAAAACTATACGTTATCAACCAAGATGTTGAATCTTCGGTCGAGCATGGATACGAGCATTTAACTTGGATCTGGCAAATATAAACGTGAACAGAGCCAGCCCATCTTGCAGATGCGTAGAAAATTTCTAAGTTTGACCCGCATACCACCATAGTATTAATTGAATGGTTTCCGTTTCTGTCTACAAACGCAGATTCATTTTGATAAGAGGCATCTAGAGGATTAAACGAACCGTCCACAATAAAAAAGTGAAGTAGTGAAAAGTGTTGGTATTCGGTTACAAATTAACAAGCCAGCAAACCTCTTCTCCGAGTAATTCAGTAGTCAGGGCTCCACATACCCTTCTTATGCAATGATGTACGGTTGCTTTACTAAGCCCATGCGCATCACCAATCACTTGGTACTGTGAACCACAACCCATCCAATGCAAAGCGCATACAATTTGTTAATCGGGTGTAAGTGCTAAAGTGTTCAAGTCGATGACCATTTTTATCAATAAATATGATTACCCGAAAATTTTCTTTACAGCAGAAATCTGTAATTGAGAAGGAGAAATTGATTCTGCTTTTAAATGATCGTCGTTGCCTCCTTGTTTGTATTCGTTCTAAGTATTCCTCATCACTTGACTACTCTCACTACTCGATGTTAGTACCATTTTTTGTAATAAACCTTTTAAAAACACTTTCTTACACCTTCAAAGTTTAAAATATGATTTCGCGATAGAGGGTAACGCTCCTGTCAGAATTGTCGGACAGTTCTACAAATATGTCAATATATCATGTAAATTTTTTGTTTAATAAAGCAGATTTGACCTGTCGCTCTAAAACTTTTATTAAACAGAAAAATGTCGGACGGTGCGACAATCCGACATATTTGTAAATTTTCCGCCATGACAATTTTTTCGCTTGTACTTAAGTTTTATTTAACGCGTTTTTAAATGACAAATATGTCAAGATTTCACCTGTTGATTTTGACATATTTGTCACTTTTATTAAACAGCCTAAGCGCGACAATTCTTCAATTTGGGAATTTTTTGACATAATTATATGTCGAATTGTCAGCTTTATTAAACAGGGCCCAGTCGCACAGGGCTAATTACCTATAGGTATATTCATCTAGAATTTGACTGTTTCTATCGCGTAACTCTTAGATCTTCTGACTACGTTACGCTCACAGAATTGATCCGACAAGACGGGCCCGCTGCGTACTTGTAGCTTCATACCTAATCATCTGTATCCATCTATGTCATAGACTCATAGCGCAAAAGGGAGGAGGCCTATATACTCAGCAGTGGGTGGAACAAGGCTGCCAATGATGATGATGATAGCGCGTTCGTATTTCCGAAGACGATGATTCCAGATATTCTTTGGAAAGCTTTGCAGTTTTCCAAATTAACATAAAGTACACAGTAACTAGTAGTTACTTTATATTAATTTGGAATTAATTAATTAAATTTATATTTACTCAAAACACACACACACACATATACACACATTGTATATGAAGTGTTACTTTATATTAATGTCTAAAAAAAAACAATCAACCTGTAAACTATGGAAGTATCCGTTCCCGGATACAATATCGTCCAGCTTGTGCCCCGCAAGTATGTCCCCGGCCGCCTGCCCCGCCCGCAGCGCGTACCAGCGCTGCGCGTACGCCCAGAAGTAGCCCTTAGCCAGCGCCAGTTCCGACACTGTGTTTGTTATGGCACTCCTGACTTCTTGAGATGTCGCGCTTATCACGTCTACTAGGAGAGAATCCAGTTTCTGTTTTGTCTCAACTATTATGTCGTAGTGGGGCCACTGGAAATTGTAATTGAATTAAATGCAAGGAATGACGGAAAAACATGGACATTAAATCTGCGGCGTTTCATACAAAGAAAGAAAAATGACGTATAAAAATACTTACAAATGCGTATCCTTCGTGTAAAGAATTGATTACAACATAGGTATACAATACATTGCAGAACTCTCTCTGAACATACTCGTCTTTCAGCAACACATCGCACCAAGTCTTCTGTTCGCTCGGCTCCTCGTCATCATCACCCGAGTTGACGTTATGCAGTAACAGAGTCCGCAGATATATCGCACGGAAAAGGTGTTTATTTACATAGAGCAAAAGGTCTGTTTTTGTTAGCTCCTTGACGTCGGTTTTGGCAGAGTCACGTACGACGGTGGCGATGACGTCATTGTCGTCGTCGTACAGGCAGTTGAGCTGGCACGTGACGCACTCGCGGCGCAGCGCGCACGCCTCGAGCGCGGGCGCCTCGGGCTCCGTCATGGCGAAGATCTGCTGGGTGAAGGCGAGCAGGCCCGTGACGTCATCGGGCGCCGCCGCGTCGTCGCAGCGGTTGAATAAGTGCGGACATAGAGATACGATGTTCTCGATTTTTTTGATGTTCAAGTTTTCCATGCTGGAATTGTAGGATTATAGGTTGAAAGAGTGAATGAAAGTATTTTTATGCAAAGTTAATTTTCGAGTATTTAACGTGAGACTAACGTCTGGAACAGCTGCTCGTGTAGGAACTCCGCCGCTTGCTGCAGGAACCGCGTCCGGTCCGCGTCCGGCAGCGCCGCCACGCCGTCTTGCCACGACGAGCGGATCTCGCACCACGTGTCCACTGACAATCTGCTGTCTCCTCTCTGGGAAATACGAGATTGGATGCTTCTAGAACACATTTCACAGTGGAAGTTGTTAATATAGTTAGCTAAAATATAGCTAGCAATTTAGCAAAGTTACCGGTATTGTATTATTATTTAATACTGTGCTTGTGCAACGACGTGGCCAGGCGAGCTGCTAACGTAGCAGTAGATACACTGTGTCAGTTACCGGCACGAGTATGTTGAGTCGGAACAGCTGCAGCACCAGCAGCGCGTAGTGTTGCCCGGCGTGCTCCTGTAGCGACGTGGCCAGGCGAGCTGCTAACGCGCCACTCGCTTCCAACGCACTGCTGTGTGGCTGCGATATGGCGCTGGTAACTATCTTCAGCACCTCCGATACGCTGTCCTCGCTCACTAGCAGCTCTGGAACAGGACGTAAAGTAAGTATGCGGTCGTTAATATGACAAACCAGTTATAGAAAGAGACGAAGAAGGGGCAGGCCAGCAGCAGCGCGCGCGCCTCGCCCGCGCCGGCCGCAGCGGGCGCCGGCTCCAACATACGCACATACCTCCGCTGGGCTCGTCAGTGAGGCAGGCCAGCAGCAGCGCGCGCGCCTCGCCCGCGCCGGCCGCAGCGGGCGCCGGCTCCAACATACGCACATACCTCCGCTGGGCTCGTCAGTGAGGCAGGCCAGCAGCAGCGCGCGCGCCTCGCCCGCGCCGGCCGCAGCGGGCGCCGGCTCCAACATACGCACATACCTCCGCTGGGCTCGTCAGTGAGGCAGGCCAGCAGCAGCGCGCGCGCCTCGCCCGCGCCGGCCGCAGCGGGCGCCGGCTCCAACATACGCACATACCTCCGCTGGGCTCGTCAGTGAGGCAGGCCAGCAGCAGCGCGCGCGCCTCGCCCGCGCCGGCCGCAGCGGGCGCCGGCTCCAACATACGCACATACCTCCGCTGGGCTCGTCAGTGAGGCAGGCCAGCAGCAGCGCGCGCGCCTCGCCCGCGCCGGCCGCAGCGGGCGCCGGCTCCAACATACGCACATACCTCCGCTGGGCTCGTCAGTGAGGCAGGCCAGCAGCAGCGCGCGCGCCTCGCCCGCGCCGGCCGCAGCGGGCGCCGGCTCCAACATACGCACATACCTCCGCTGGGCTCGTCAGTGAGGCAGGCCAGCAGCAGCGCGCGCGCCTCGCCCGCGCCGGCCGCAGCGGGCGCCGGCTCCAACATACGCACATACCTCCGCTGGGCTCGTCAGTGAGGCAGGCCAGCAGCAGCGCGCGCGCCTCGCCCGCGCCGGCCGCGGCCCGCGCCGCGCGCGCACGCAGGGCCGCGCCGCACGTGGCCCCGCGCAGCCAGCGCCGCGCGGCGTGCGCGCGCACGTGCGGGTGCCGCACGCAGCGCGACACGCACCACTCCACCACGCTGGGCGGGAACTGTGGGCAACGAGTGTATCAACATCGTACCGCGGTTCACTTATTGGTATTAACATACGGTACTTCGACTAGGAAAACTTTATAAAAAACTTAAAAGACAATGCCAAGAATCGGCTCGAATTGTATGTGGTGTCCGACAGACTTTCTATAATAATGATAATTCATATTAAAAAATAGGAAGAATTATACAATATAAATAAAATCTGTAGAAGCAAACCGTTAAAAAGTAATTTTAAATAGTTATTCAATTTAAGAACACATTTCATTTCATAGCTACATTTTCAATTAGAAATGTTACCACTACCAAAATATAATAACATCGATACGAAATTGCACTTGCAAATCGATTACAATAAAATCAATATGAAGATACGTAAGTAAATTTATTACTTACATAAATCGTAACTCGTAATTAGGTTAATAAATAGCGTTTAGTTATTTTAATAAGTATATTATATTTTATAGTAATGTAATAATTAAAAATAATTTTTAATTCGATTATCGATATCGTTTAGCATAGTTCATTCCTAATAATGTAATTATAATGCTGGCATCATTTGATGTAAAACTCTATCTGGCATTTCTCAATGTCAAAAAGTTAGACTTCTCCCGCACACGAGCATCGAATTAGTTTCGTATTTTTTTTGTGAGTTTGTGTTTATTACTGTGTTTCTGGAACCCAATTTTTCTACCATTTACGACTACCTTGGCTGTTGAAACTGAGGATAAAGTGCTAAAATTCATTATTTTAATTAATCATTTAATAGTTTATTTCATGATAACGTTCAATTCAGAAGTATCAAGTGGTCAACTTAAAAAAAAACTATATAAACTTTTTTTTGTGTGCTTCAAATAGAAAACTAATTATTCTATCAAATTCTATATTTATTTTCCTTTTTTATGAAATATAGTTCATCTTTGTCGGTTCTGGCCGAGTCTTGTTGGAGACCCTGGTATTCTCCTTTGGAAGTCGGTGGCGAAATACGAAAATACAAAACCAAAGTTGTTTTGAATTTTTGTTTTTGGGAGATTTTTGTTTTTGGGAAAGATTTTATTTTTCACTTTTAGTTGAGGAATTTCCCCTTTACAAAAAAGTATAATTGAAGCTATCGGTCAAGCAAAAAAACAAAATGGTGTCAAAAAAAAAAACAATCATCGATAAATGGAACAACAAAATATTATATTAAAAATACCTGTTGGAAGGTGTTAAACATAGCATCTTGTTCCTCTTCAGTCATATACTTCATAAGTAGGAAAACTACATCCACGACTGCCTTACAGCGCATGGTGTCGCCGGACAGCCAGGTCCGCAGCACCTTGTCATACAGCCGGTACACACTGTCTACATCGAATTGTCTGGCCAACGCAGTGAACAGTTGCTTATTGTCAAACTCTACCAGTAAAGTGATGACAGGTGTCACGATAGCGCTAGATATCTGTTTCTTCTCGGCACTGTCCAAATAGTGCGAACAAATCTTCTGCACCACATCCTCTAAGTTATGTTTGTACCGCTCCACGACAGACGTGTCGCACTGCTGCGTCACTACTGCACTCTTTTCCGTCACAATTTGCGCGTCACCGTCAAACTTAATACTTTGCTGTTTCTTCACTTCCTGTGAAAATGCCGTCTTCAATGTTTGTAACAGTAGGATGTGACCCTCAATCAATTTCCCTATTTCATTATGGTCTGTGCCAGATTTGTCAATTTGTGTCAAAACTGTGGACCCAACATTCTGCCAAAAGTTTCTGACAAGCTGGTCGTATTTTTCGCTGTTTTCTTCTTTGGACTGTTTGAGCCAATATTTGACGAGTGAGGCCATGTTGGTCGCGGAACACTTTATGAGGTTAGTTCGGGTTTGCCCGTCGTGCTTCGTGGGCAGTACGTTGGCCAGCCACGTCCTGTGTACGCTGCTCACGATCTCCAGCACGAAATCATTCTGCTGTATGGACAGGTATCGCAAACATTCGGCCAAACTCGTGATCCATGACTGCCGTTCACTTTTTGAGATCAATATGTTTTTCTTTTCTAATCTGAAAGGACGATGTGTGATAATATGAAGTCATTTTATGTCGATATTAATAAAGTTATAACATAACTGTTGCTGTGATATTATAATCTTACCCAGTAAACACAGCATTAAAGAAAGCTTCGTAGAAGTCTTTAGTTAAAATATCTTGAGGTAAATATGCTAACAGGGGCAGTAGCATGTTGGATAGATGCCTCGCGTCACCCCAACCACCTGGATATAAGTTTTTATATTTATCAATATTGAAAAACCTTCCGAAGAAAGTCTATGATTTAACAATGGTAAAAATCTCAAAACTTACCGTTTTCCAAAACATCTAGTATACTTTTAACGAGCAATTCTTTCTTATCTAAATATGTGTGCCAGTCCTGAAACAAACATTTATTGTTGTTATTTTATTCAAATTACCAACTCAAATGAACACAAGCTTGGCAACACAATTAACAATTCTATCCTGCGTTTAAATTTTGTTTCCAACAAAATTATTTTAATACACACAATGGCACTTTTTTTATGTAAGTATTTAATTAAATTTACAAGTCAATAAGAAATCAACTTAATTCACACCGTTTAAGGTTGACATTTCATATTATGAAATACTATCAATCGGAAGCTAGAATTAGAATATGGAACAGTAGGGACCGGTATGTTGTGCATGAACTGCAGCAGGCAGGTCCACAGCATGGCAGCGGCGGGCGCGCCCGGCTCGCGCGACGCCGACAGCAGCACGCGCAGCGCGCGCGAGCCGCACGCCGCGCCGCACGCCGCGCCGTAGCGCTCGGCCACGCGCCCCGTCGCGCCGTACCACGCCGCTCTGTGCAACCACACATACAACGTTAACATCTCTAACAGACTGCTACAAGGACGCGCCTCTCCTCACGCCGCGCCGTAGCGCTCCGTCACGCGCCCCGTCGCGCCGTACCACGCCGCTCTGTGCAACCACACATACAACTCTAAGAGGAAATAGGGTCGGACTTTTCTCCATACAAAAAGTCATAATTCGAGGATTGGACTCAAACTCAAAGCATTTATTTCAATTAAACCATTAACAGGCACTTTTATTATTTATTTATTTTAAGAAAACTTACAGCTAATACATTCGAGTAGTCAGAAGTAATATGTAGAATATGGCCAATTACAAGTTTCCACTTACATAGACTCATGTATAAAATTAAAAGAACGGTGCACACCGCATGAGACTGAAATAAAGAGAGAACTGAAGAGAATAAACAAAAATAAAATACATTACACAACAATATTACTCTTCCAAGAAATGATTACTTAATTTTTTTTTTAATTTCCGGACACTATTCGTAAACAAATCAAGCTCAATATCCTCATACCTGGTTGATAAATCGACATGCTCTTAAAATATATGTATTTTGCCTATATATAGTTTTCACAATAGGAACATGAAGAAATTTACAAGGAATTGAATTGTCAAGGAGTCAGTCAGTCAGAATTATGACTAGCTTCATATTTCTGACTGACTGACTCCTTGACAATTTAATTGCCCATTCCAAAGCGTAGTACCTATGGAGAAGAACGGGCAAGAAACTCCATGGACACTCTTATATTGGTTACATCATTCATGTTGAAATTATAGATGTGAGAAAATTGTAGAAAGCACGTTAAAAGCGTGCGCAATTATAACATAAGAACAATTCAAAAATTAAAATATCCATGGCAGCTAAGAGATGACCAGTCACAACTAACGGCGCCCGTTCACGAACATGACGCATGGATCAGCACCATTCAGCAAAAACTATTTTGAAGGGAGCTAAATGATCCAACACATGCGCCACCATCAGCGAGACATTTGAGTGAGCATGACATTCCCAGCCGCCAGGGCACATTCAAGTCAATGAAAGACAAATTACCCGGTAAATGGTAGCTCTATAGTACATAGTACTCACACCTGTGCAATTACACTTGCGTGCAATAAAATCGACCCACCCCGTACGCTTTCGTTCAGAACACGATAAATTAAAATCTAACATTAATTAATGAATACTTTTCACACTGTTTGTTCAATGCCAGTCTAAGATTACAATACACCAGTTTTTAGTGTTGGTTTATTGATTTTACAGACAGAAAAACCAAGACGGTTAGAATTGCTCAATTTTTTGATGAATAATTTTGAAAGTAAAAATAAAAAAAGCATTAAATTTCAAAAGAATACTTTGTTCAGTAGCTTGTATTCCCCCCACGTGCTCCTATTGCAGCTTCCATCCTGTTTTTCATTGACCTTATTAATGTTTTTATGAATTCCTGGGGTATACCTTCCCACTCTTCTTGAATAGCCACCTTTATTTATTTATTATTTATTTATATATTCTTTATTGTACACCACAAAAATATATAACAAAAAACAATAACAAACACTACAAAATACACAATGGGCGGCGTTATCGCTATCCGCGATCTCTTCCAGGTAATCTTGGAATGGACAGTGCCTTGCCTGGACATAAAATGGGGCTGTCGTAGGTGCAACTAATACGTTTACAATATACTAAAATAGATACACATATACATACATATCCTAAATAATAATAGATACATACATACATACGAAATAAGTATATAAGCAACGAAAAATTAATGATGACTATAGATAACTACACAGTTACGAAAACAAGATCACAACGACAAGTAATGTTCCTTAACGAGTCTTTTAAACACTACTATCGACTGCGCGCGTTTTATTTCCACTGGCAATGCATTCCACAAACGAGCGGCCTGGACGGCAAAGGATTTGTCGAGGAAAGTTGTGGAATGCATAGGCATTTTAAGCTTTAAGTTATCTGATGACCTTAAAAATTTCGTGTGGGAGTCACAAAGAAACTGGAATTGATTCTTGAGATACAGAGGGGTGAGAGGGGAAAAAAGCACATTAAACAAAAGGGAAAGAATATGAGCATTCCGGCGAAGGCGGATTGGTAACCACTAGAGTTTCACACGAAATTCGGAAACATGGTCATATTTGCGCAAACCGAATATGAACCTTATACAAACATTTTGAAGCCGCTCAAGTTTATCGAGTTGGTCTTGGGTAAGGTCAAGATGCTGGCACCAGCATAGTCAAGGATGGGTAAAAGATGCGATTGTGCAAGAGTAATCTTGGTGGCAGTCGGTAGAAAATTACGTAATCTCTTCAAAGATGTAGCGGATGCAAATAGTTTGCGGCTAACTTCCTGCAGCTGGGCAGTCCAAGAGAAGTTCTTATCGATGAATATCCCCAAGTTTTTAACTTTATCACTAAAGGGAACAACGGAATTGTCAAAACAAACTTGGGGAAGAGTCGTCCAGTCGATCTTTGAGACCATCCTAGAACTGCCCACTACCACAACCTGCGTTTTTATGGGGTTGACCATAAATCCATATTTCTTGCGCCAGTCGCATATGCGGGCCAGATCTCGATTAATCGTTAAGATGGCCTCAGACAGGTTTCCAAGAGGAGCTCGCGAATAAATTTGTAAATCATCCGCATAAAGATGGTAGGAAGAAATTAGTTCGTCGGAGATTGAGTTAATAAAACTGCGAAAAGTAAAGGGGATAGAACGCCACCCTGAGGTACACCGGCAGAAGTATTACTCCAGGAAGACAAGATCTCTCCAATGCAAATGCGTTGCCGGCGACCGAACAGGTAAGCACGAAACCAGTCAATTACCGATGGAGATATGTTAAGAGAGCATAGAATGGCCAGCAAAACATCAAAATCAACAGTATTAAAAGCGTTACTGAAATCTAACAAAGCTAAGACCGTTAGATTACCGTTTTCCATGGCTGACCTTATATCATCCGTAATGTTCAGAAGCGCTGTGGTGGTGCTATGACCAGGACGGAAGCCAGACTGGAAGAGGTTGAGGAGACTATTTTTAGAGAGGAAAGTGAATTACTTATTGAATTTTGTTATTTTTGATAACTTTGTATTTTATTATATACATACATAGTGACATGAATATTTACTTTGTTAAGTATAATATTATTATTATTTTAATTATTGTGAATTTGAGGACTATGTGGATTATATATTTTATTTATCTGGCAGTTTGAGTACTACAGGCGGCCTACCCAAATGTCCTTTCTTTGGTATTGTTCGTCGAGTCTTGACTATGAACCGTTCAAGGACTTTGGATAAGAATGGTAGGACGGATATTGGACGGTATTCAGAAAAGGATGTGGGATTAGACTTTTTAGGTACCTAACGGATTATTATTTGAGCATCTTTCCATGAGCATGGAAAGACACCACTAGACGCAGAATAATTGAGGATGTGACAAATGACGGGAAGGATGACATCCAGCACAGGGACCAACATATTACGGCTGATACAGTCACTTCCAACTGCATTGGAAGTGATCGAGAGAATGCTCTTCTTAACATCACAAGCAACATTTGTTTTTAGTCAGTTCTCCACTGACTAAAAACAAATGGAGAATAACTGGGAGTCGGAAGTAAAAAAAGATAATTCATTGTATCCAATTTTAATGTCCTATCAAAATTGGAGGAAGCAGTTAAATTATTATTCTATTGCATCAATGTCTATGTCTTTAGGGATTGTCTCTTGTCGAGTTTTACCGACCCCCAATGATCTAAGAAATTTCCAAACTTTGGATGCGTCCCCATTTTGGACAGAAGTATGAATGTGTTGGCGATTAGCATTCCTACACACCTTATTACAGTGATCACGTATTGAAAGGTATTTTTCTCTGTTAGCGTCGTTAGCCCTACGTTAAAATTTAGACTTTGCCGTTACTTTTTTGTGCATAAGCGTTTTAATCTCATTCGTGAGCCACGGCGCCGGCAAGTGTTTAACCTTAACTGCTCGAACAGGTGCGTGATGATCATAGAGCTCGATAAGTTTAGCCGTAAAAATATTAACTTGCTCATCGACTGATGTAGAGGCAAACAGAGCAGACCAATCTATATTATTGGCATCCTTGCAAAGATCGTCAACGTTCATTCCACCAAAATTGCGTTGCATGAGAATTTTAGCTTTTGCTTTAGGTGAGCGAATTTTGTATGACAGAACAATCAGGTCATGATAGGAAAAGGCATCGGCTGAACATTGCCCATGCTTAGCGACGTGATCAAGAGAAGAGACCAAAATCAAGTCAAGAAGTGAAGGTGTTGAGTTAGGAAAATGGTGAGTGGGACTCAGTGGAAGAATGGAAAGATTACTGGAAGCTAAAATATTAGTCAGAGAAGAAGAGCGATAGTCTTTTTTAAGAAGACAGGTATTAAAGTCACCCATGATGATACTATGACTGTAAGAAGGGATCAGCATTTCCAAAAGATTTAGTTACTGGAGTGTTTCTGGGGGCTGATTTCTGGCCCTGACCCTTCTCTTCAGCTCATCCTATAGATGTTCAATGAGATTAAGGTCAGGGCTCCTTGCTGGCCACTCCATAAAAGGAATTTCCACCTCACGTAGGTACTGGAATACTATCGTGGCTGTATGTGGTCGGGCATTATCCTGCAATAGCGTGAAACCCTCGCCTACAAATCCGGCATATGGCATAACATGTTGTTCTAGCACCTCCTGGATGTATCGCTGTGCAGTCAGATTGCCTACGAGGTCCGGATACGAACGGATCCGTTTTTCCTTCCAAAGAAATTCCGCCCCAAACATTCCACGAACCTCCTCCAAAAGCCCCTCGTTCTTCAATACAAGCCTGTGCAAATCGTTCTCCTTCTCTTTGGTAAACTTTCCTGCGCCCATAATTTCCATGAATACTGTTTTTACACTCGTCCGAGAGCAGCACGACCTTCCTTGGTTCGAGTGTCCAATCGACGTGAGCACGAGCAAATCGATGCCGCTCTTGGCGATGCGCGGGGGTTAATTTTGGACCATTAGCGGGTTTGTGAGGATGCAATCCGCTTTCTGCAAGTCTCCGTAGTACATTCCATTCACTTCCAGCTACACCGCGTATATTACGAAGTTGCTGTTGCACCTGAACACGTCTAATGTCCATTTCTTAAACTTGTAGACACCATAAATCGATTATCTCGTTCTGAAGTAGCCCGATTTCTTCCCGAAACTGGTCGTCTATTGAAGCTCCCAGTCTCTAAGAACCTTTGGCACACTCGTCTTACTGCTTATCCACTTAGGTGAAGACGTGCCACGACGCGCTGACTCAATCCAGCCTGGATCAGTGTTACAACTTGAGCACACTCGGATGGAGTCGTATCCATTTTCACAGAGAGTAAAAACAATTAAACTCAAGGTAAATGGTCCCTAAATCAGTAAAATAACCAATTATTGAATAAACAATAAATTGATTAACTTTTAACACAAAAGGAATGTCACTCATATTGCGTTATTAAAAATGAGAAATGAGGGTGTCCGAATAAACGAGTCAATATCATCAACATCATCCCGTTTATTGAAGTGTAGGATATGTACAAATAAAGTTTATGAAACATACCTTCAAATTACATTAATAGTTTTTGTTTGTCTGTTCTAAATTTTTATATATTATGTTCGGAATTGAAACTTACAGGGTGGGTCGATTTTTTTGCACGTAAGCGTATATAATACAAAGGAGATTGAGTTTATACAATGCAAAGATGGTCTTACAATCTTCAGCAGCTCCAACAGTATTTTCGAATGTTAATTAGTTAGTTGTGGTTGTGGAGCAGGACCAGCATTAAGCCAAGCATTTTTATCAGAGATGTAATCCTCCAACTTATAATATGCCTGCCTACATAGTGTGCGTTTTATACAAGTTTTGAATTTCGTCTCGTTCAGTTGAAGTATGTGGGGAGGGATTTTATTGTAACATTTTAAACAGTACCCCATGAAAGATGAGTCTACTTTAGACAGTCTGAAACCTGGTTGAACTAATAGGTCCCTATTTCTAGTACTATAATTATGTCTATCGCCTCTTTTACTAAAGAGATGTAATTTTTTTCTTACGTGCAATATGTTTTCATATACAGGGTGTTAGGGTAGACACCGTTATCCTTGAAACTAGTGGTTTGGTGTCATCTATAATATACTTTTTCTATGGGACCAACTTTGAAATCGAAAAAAAAAATCAGCTTTTCCATACATTTTGTCGATTTAAGTGAACACAAAAAACAGACGAATAGAGAACCTCCTCCTTTTTGAAGAAGTCGGTTAAAAAGAGGAAAGGACCCAAAATCGAGCCTTGTGGAACACCCATTTTTACTTTTAAACCTAGTGAGTTGATACCGTTTATTTGAACTTGCCGATGTCTATCATTTAAATAAGATTTTACTAAACTGAGCGCAAGTTTTCCTAGTCCGTAATGCTCAAGTTTCTTGAAACTTGATCATTAGTAAGGTTTCGTGATCGACGCAATCAAATGCCTTGGAGAGGTCACAAAAGATTCCTATGGCGACTTGGGCCTCTTCCCACGCGTTAAAAATGTGTTTTAATAAGGTTACACCGGTGTCGGTCGTACAACGTCCTTTGGTGAAACCGTACTGTTGGTCGTGAAGGATTTTATTTGTGTTAAAATGATTGAGCATTTGATTCAGCATTACCTTTTCAAAAACCTTGCTGAAAACCGGCAGCACGGATACGGGTCTATAATTATTGGTGTCTTTACTGTCCCCGGATTTGAAAAGTGGTATTACCTTACTGTATTTCATTAAATCCGGGAAGACTCCTTGATCCACACACAAATTAAATATTAAGGCTGAGTAAGGCGCTATGGTCTCAATTATGGAGGTACAGACTTTAATGGACATTTCCCAAAGATCCTCGGTCAATTTGATCTTGATTTGCTTAAAAGCCGTTATTACTGTAACGGGGTTAATATGCTTAAAGTTAAAATCAATCGGGCAGGCTGAAACGTTCGCCTTTACTAAATCAAAATGTCGTCTATTTCCTCCTCCAATATTGGACCAATTTTAAAGATCTACAATATTATTAAGAGGAAAGATTTGATTGTTTGTTTGCATTGAATAGGCTCCGAAACTATTGAACATAGGCTTCATTATATTTTCAAAAAAATTAGGGATCCTTACTAAAACTCCAATAACCCAAAGTGTAAAAAAATGACCTAAAATATTCTTTACATCGCGTGCGCTGCGAACACTATTGATGATAGAATAAAATAATGTACTACGACTTTGTAGAACACAAATCATTTTTTATAAAAAAGTGTCGGGACAGCATTCTCATACGTTTAGTATAGTGCTTACCTGACCTGCGGCGTGCCTTGCGCCAGCCGCCAGTAGCCCGCGCCCTGCAGCAGCGGCAGCAGGCGCTCCCACAGCCACGCGTCGTGCGCGCGCGGCAGGTGCAGGCAGAAGTACTGCAGGCCTTGCAGGCTGCTCGTTGTCATGCGACTCAATACGAGCTGGCGTTCTTCTGCATTCTCTATCCTGTGGGAACACGCGGTTTTGCCACAGGGTTACAGTTGGTGACACTGCCAAACAATGTGTATGATGCCGATCTAACAAAACTGTCATCAGTAAATTAGGTTCACCTCTACAGATTTTGAAACCACAACAGCCACCACAACCTTCCGCCTAGTCTAACAGGACATGTCTTATTCGTTTAGACTAGGCGGAAGGTGTGTTTTTAGGGTTCCGTAACTAGGGTACCGTTTTAGGGTTAGATACCGAAAAAAGGAATCAGGAAAAAAGTTCTCAACTCATTTAGATTCTCATAAACTCAGGTGTTTGTTGTCACATTACAGGTCACAACCTTAAAGGATCACTTGTGTGTCTGTCTGTCCGTCTGTCACAGCCAATTTGCTCCTCTTTTAAATTGAGCCAGAATATTCATTCTGGCTCAATTTAATTGAAATTTGGTACACATTATGAATTTCACGGACATGTAACGGAAATAAATGAATTTTGAATATCACTTTTCGGGGGCAAATTGAAAATTAAAAAATAAAAGTTTTGCAAACTACCGTGGGACGTATCAAATGAAAGGGCTTGTTGTGAGGATCTCAAATACTATTTTATTATCGTTTTAAAATAAATACTTTAAAACATCCCCCTTAAAAAATTTAAAATTCCCCCTTATCTCCGAAACTACGGAGCCTAAAATTTTTGAAAAAATACTGAGTATGGTTCTTTGCTCATGGATTACAGGAAAACTTATAAGAAGTCTATGGTCTTAAAATAACATGGTAGATCCTTCAATATTGTGTGCACAAACTTACATTTGCAGTTAGAATGTATGGGAGAACTTTTGGTATGGTTTTCAACTACAATGTTAAGTTTTTTCTTGGGATAAATTCATCTCAACTACGGAACCCTTCTTTGTGCGTGGTCCGAAACGCACTTGGCCGGTTTTTTTTCTGAATCGTAGCCTCATATTTGTGAACCCAATCAACAAACCTCTTGCTGACGATAGCTTCAGTATTCCCGTTGAGGTTATCAAGCAGATGCGCCATCACCTCGGCTTTGCAGAATGAGATCACTTCGGGCAGCTTGCTATCGGGAAATGTGGTCTGTTGACAATATGCAGTTCATTTTCGACTATTCGTTGTTGACATGCCATTTGTTGTGTGGTGGCAAGCCTGGACCAACCGACGCTAGTGTATAATAACATCCATACTAATATTATAAATTCGAAAGTTACTCTGTCTGTCTGTCTTTACCTTTCCACGCCTAAACCACTGAACGGATTTCGACAAAATTTTGCAAGGAGATAGATGGCACCCTGGGGAAGGACATAGGAAAAGTGGATCAACATTGGAGTAACCGGAAACACATACGAACAGAGTAAGCTAATATAAAGCTTGTAAAAATAAAAATAGTTTACAAAAAAAAAAACAACCGAATTACAAAAAAAGGGTTATAAAATCTATTTATTAATAGTTATTACGTAATTGTAGATATAGTTTTACCAAAAAACATCAGTTTGTGTGATAAAAACATCACACTCAACATCACACAATTATCGTAACATCGAATATTTAGTTTTAGTTGTAAAAAAAGGATTTGGAAACTTTCCAAATGCCTTTTTTACACCTAAAACCGGTTACAACTTAAATTCAGTGTTATAATTGCATATTTCCATACAGTAATATTGGCAAAATAATCAATCAGGTAAATAATTGACAGTTATTTGGCAACTTAAAATTAACATTATAGGTAACTTGTGAACGTGTGGACTTGTAACTTTTGATAAACAGGGCCCAGGTGGCTACTGAGAAAGCCACTGATGGAAAAACCCAATAACACTTTACCCGACCCGGGAATCGAACCCAGGACTTCATGCTCTGCAGTAGCACTTACAGTAACGACATTTTTGCACCAGTGCATTTTGGTCCATTGATTTTACTTCTGTCACTAAACTGGCAATGAGCAAATTAATTTAGTTTTTTTTTATTTACTGTTGTAAATTCCTGACGGTTATTTATCATTTCATCAGATTTGATTACTTTAACATAAAAATACCTCTTCAATTGCAAGACTCTGAATAACGTCGTGTGACGTCCTGACTCCCAAAACAGCATGTCGTAACAAGACGTCATGGGAATGTGGCGAAATCAAGTGCTAACATGAAATGGAGGTCTGCATTTGACAGGTTTTTGACATCTTTACAAATTGAGGAATCAAGTCGAAGTGTACACTGCTAGAAGGTTCTATTGAAGAAAAATGGAATAAAAAAACAAGATGGCGGCGTTAGGTCCGTCTTTGGTCACGTGCCAAGACAACCTTGTAGCACTAAAAGTAACTTACGGTGAGCGAAAGATGTGCCTGTGCCTGCGCGGGCGCGTGGTCGTCGTACTGCGCCTGCAGCCACGCGGGCAGCAGCGCCTTCAGCTGCGGCGCCGTGCGGCGCCCGCACACGCGCACCACCGCGCCGTGACACACCTGCAACATTACACATGGCTTTATGGCTCATTGAAGGCTAGGCTAGCTTAGAACAAGGTTATTATCAGTACTTGTAGTGCTGCTCAATAATTGCATAACACATTTTATATAAGAGTAAGCTCAAAGCAGGAGGAGCTCGTGGCTAAGTAATAACAGCCGCTCGGGTCGATCCATCAGGTTAAGCTACGCTTGCCGGGGTTGGCTCGTGGATGGGCGACCATTTTCACATATCAAAATCAAAAGACATTTATTCAAACTAGGCTGAGAATCAGCACTTTTCGAACGTCAAAATTACATAAGACAGTCCCCCAAAACGCCCACCCTTCACTTGAGACTCCTCTGGCTTCGGAAGCACGGTAAGCCGTTGGTCCCCGAAAGTCTGACAACCAGTCTAACCAAGGGGTATCGTATTACCCAGTTACTGGGTTGTGGAGGTCAGATAGGCAGTCGCTCCATGTAAAATACTGGTATTCAGCTGCATCCGGTTAGACTGGAAGGGGACCCCCAACATAATTGGGAAAAGGCAAGGCAGATTGATTGAAGCTCAAAACACACACAAGGCGGGTGCGTGTCGGTAGCGGATCGGGTCGTTTTCTTCGCGGGAGCCGCGCTGTCATCGCGTTCACATACAGCGCGGCAGCGGTTCGGGCGCGGACATATTTAAAATCTTCATAATCCAGAGATCCATCACCAAACATAACATTTTTTTGTAAATATTTACAAAACAAATACAACACGCTCCTCGCACGACTCGCGCCCGTGTTCTGTGTGTTGTCATCCATATAATTCCTTGAATTACAATTTATTATGCCCGCCGTACTCGTGCGCCCGACTCGCTCCCGACACGCACTCGCCTTGTGTGTGTTTTGAGCATAATAGCTCAATCTGCTCATCATAGCTGCTCAATAATGCGCCCATTCATATTCATATTCCCTGTACCTGTGTCATCTCTCTGACTTTGCGATCCGTGTCCGCTGTGAGGATTTTGTAGAAGTGTGCCCAGCTGGGTAGTGCGGCCACTACATCTTCTACATCAGCATTGTTTACAAGTTCACACAGTTCATGGAGAGCCTGGAAAATTAAAGATGTTTATTATAATATTTTTTCAAATTATCTTTGTGTTATTGCACTGAGTTTCCTTTTACAATGCTTTTACAAAACTATTACAAAGTATGTGCATTATATCAACCTTAGCTCTAGTGATAGGATCCTTTTTGTTTAGCTTCTTGATGCACATTTGAAACTCGGGGTTGAGGCCCTGTTCCAAGTTGGCAGCTGCTAAAGTCGGGAACAATGGTGTGAGGGGCTTCCCACAGGCGAGGCTTATGAGCCCACCATCGAGACTCATCCCACCACTCAGCAGTTCAGCACTGCGGGCGCTGCTTGAAGGCTACAAAAACACAATCCTTATGCTATAGCTACATTTTCGCAATAAAGTGAAGAACAATGCGTGCACTCTTGTTTCTCACGAGACTTCGGGCGGTGTGCGAGCGAGAGCGCGTGCATTGTAGTTCACCTAATCGCGACAATGTGGCTGTTTTCTTAAAATTGCATTATTATTGAGTAGGTTATGTTAGTAACTAGGACTTAGATTCAATTTTTATTGTAAATAGGTAACCTAGTTACCATGTCCAAAAAACCAATTCATAAAACCGAAGTAGAAAAGCCCGATAGTTTATTATACATGAAAAAAAACAATAATGACCTTGCCTCAAATTTCGTCATAATCCATATCGGTCCAAATGCCGATAGTAAACAAATTAGGATTTAGAACACATGTCCCGTATTAAGAAAATATATTTTGAAGCCTCTTTATTGATTTATCTGCTAAAATACTGAAGGAATGACCGCCGTCGCAAGATTGGAGCCAATCATGTACTTACTCTCACATTATTTTTCGTCCTTTGGCTCTGTTTTGATTTACCACCCATTATGATATAATTTTAACACGGCTAATGTAGACCAACATACATTATTTACTTTGATAAAAAATAGAGTAATGTTTTCACTACGATTAAAAAAATATTGCTTTGGTTGGTTTGGTCCTCCACTCTGGCTGACAGTGACAGCAGAATGACAGATAGTCTAGCTAGCCTAGTCAGTGTCAGTGTTGCCAACAGTTAAAGTTCTATCTGTACATTTCTTTTCCAGTATCCCACTTAAAACTACTGAAACCTTAAACTCCTCGCCATCGCTCTCTTTTGATTTAGTAAGGGCGAACGTTCCAGCCTGCCTGATTGATTTTAACTTTAAGCATATTAACCCCGTTACAGTAATAAAAGCTTTTAAGCAAATCAAGATCAAATTGACCGAGGATCTTTGGGGAATGTCCATTAAAGTCTGTACCTCCATAATTGAGACCATAGCGCCTTACTTAGCCTTAATATTTAATTTGTGTGTGGATCAAGGAGTCTTCCCGGATTTAATGAAATACAGTAAGGTAATACCACTTTTCAAATCCGGGGACAGTAAAGACTCCAATAATTATAGGCCCGTATCCGTGCTGCCGGTTTTCAGCAAGGTGTTTGAAAAGGTAATGCTGAATCAAATGCTCAATCATTTTAACACAAATAAAATCCTTCACGACCAACAGTACGGTTTCACCAAAGGACGTTGTACGACTGACGCCGGTGTAACCTTATTAAGACACATTTTTAACGCGTGGGAAGAAGCCCAAGACGCCATAGGAATCTTTTGTGACCTCTCCAAGGCATTTGATTGCGTCGATCACGAAACCTTACTCTTGAAACTTGAGCATTACGGACTAGGTAAACTTGCGCTCAGTTTAGTAAAATCTTATTTAAATGATAGACAACAGCAAGTTCAAATAAACGGTATCAACTCACTAGGTTTAAAAGTAAAAATGGGTGTTCCACAAGGCTCGATTTTGGGTCCTTTCCTCTTTTTAGTGTACATTAATGATCTACTCCATTTATTAAAAAATCAGCCACACATGGTGTTATTTGCTGACGATACTTCCTTAATTTTTAAGGTAGATAGACGTGCTACAAATTTTGACGAAGTAAATAACGCCCTACTGCAGGTCCAAAATTGGTTCACTGCTAATAATTTAGTATTAAATGGAAAAAAGACTAAGTGCATAAAATTTTCTTTACCAAATGTCAAAAGTAGGGATTGTGAGATTATATTGAATCAAGAGAAACTAGAATTCGTCGATAAAACTGTTTTCCTGGGGATCACGTTCGACTCAAGGCTACAATGGGGTCCTCATTTAACATCTCTTGCAGGACGGCTGAGTTCAGCAGCATATGCTGTCAGAAAAATCCGTCAATTTACTGATGTAGATACCGCGAGGCTAGTCTATTTTAGTTACTTTCATAGCATAATGTCTTACGGTATTTTACTATGGGGACGGGCTGCAGACATCGAGTCTATCTTTATTCTGCAGAAAAGAGCGATCACAGCCATTTATAATCTACGCAGGCGCGATTCTTTAAGGGAACTGTTTAAGGATATTAACATCATGACGGTACCTTGTCAATATATATATGAAAACATCTTGCACGTAAGAAAAAAATTATATCTTTTTAGTAAAAGAGGCGATAGACATAATTATAGTACTAGAAATAGGGACTTATTAGTTCAACCAGGTTTCAGACTGGCTAAAGTAGACTCATCTTTCATGGGGTACTGTTTAAAATATTACAATAAAATCCCTCCCCACATACTTCAACTGAATGAGACGAAATTCAAAACTTGTATAAAACGCACACTATGTAGGCAGGCATATTATAAGTTGGAGGATTACATCTCTGATAAAAATGCTTGGCTTAATGCTGGTCCTGCTCCACAACCACAACTAACTAATTAACATTCGAAAATGCTGTTGGAGCTGCTGAAGATTGTAAGACTATCTTTGCATTGTATAAACTCAATCTCTCCTTTGTATTATATAATTGCACAGGTGTGAGTACTATGTACTATAGAGCTACCATTTACCGGGTATTTTGTCTTTCATTGACTTGAGTGTGCCCTGGCGGCTGGGAATGTCATGCTCACTCAAATGTCTCGCTGGTGGTGGCGTATGTGTTGGATCATTTAGCTCCCTTCAAAATGGTTGAGCTGAATGGTGCTGATCCATGCGTCATGTTCGTGAACGGGCGCCGTCAGTTGTGACTGGTCATTTCTTAGCTGCCATGGCTTATTTTAATTTTTGAATTGTGCTTATTTTGTAATTGCGGACGCTTTTAACGTGCTTTCTACATTGTTCTCACATGTATAATTTCAACATGAATAATGTAACCATTATATTGTAACAATATTTTGATTTAAAAGAGTGTCCATGGAGTTTCTTGCCCGTTCTTCTCCATAGGTACCTACTACGCTTTGGAATGGGCAACTAGCTTCATATTTCTGACTGACTGACTCCTTGACAATTCAAAAGTGCCTGTAAATGGTTTAATTGAAATAAATGCTTTGAGTTTGAGTTTGAGTTTGAGTTAAACTAGCTCTCCACCCGATTCAACTTCTAAAACCACACAACCACTAACAAAAATCAGCCCTATTCTAAAAATCGCTAAAACCGCAAATTTTTTTTTTTTTTTTTTAACGTGGTAAAACAGTACTAACATTTTCTATAATATTCCGGAATAAAATACTTATTTAAAATCAGTCAGTAAATCAACATACAATATTATTAATAATTCAACAAGTCAAGATCAGAAACATAAAAAATATTCAATAACCACGACTAGACAGAGTTCATCTGTACACTCAGTTGTTTTGTAATTTACATAAAAAATACTCCTGAAAAAAAAAGTTACAGTAAATACTCCTGTAAATTATTAGGTATAACTATAGATGATTAACTTACTTGGAAACCTCATTTGGAGGAAATTTGCAAGCGATTGAGTAAATCTGCATATTTGCTATCTCAACTTTCAAAAAAAGTAAATACTGACACACTGTTATCTGCCTATCATGGACTAGTCGCCTCCGTTCTGCGGTATGGCGTTATTTTTTGGGGACAGTCAACAAATAGGGAACTCGTATTCAGGATGCAGAAAAGGTGTTTACGTGCAATGTGTGGTTTAAAAACAACAGATAGCTGCATTCCGTATTTTAATAGGTTAAAAATATTACCCCTACCAGCTCTATACATCCTGGAAACAACATTATTTGTAAAAACAAATCCACACTTATTTAAAAAACTATGTGCAGTAAAGAGAACACCGATACGTGCCCAGTATATAAATGAATTATGCCTTGTGAAATGTAAAACTTCTCTAATGAAGAAAAGCTTCTTTGGTGTTGCTCCACAAGTATATAATAAGATTCCCGATTAAATAAAATGTATGCCATTGCAAAAGTAATAACACTTAACGGGTTATTGCTTGAAAGATGTTATTATTCTCTAGATGAGTTTCTTAATGACAAATCTCTGTAATAATGTAATCCTGACATATATTTTATCATTATAATTATACTAACCTTTTGAATTTAAATGAATATTTTTTGACGTGATATTATATTGACTGTGAATTGTAATAAAATTTAATTTGCATGCAATAATTCTGACATACACTTTAAACAAATCTTTTGAATTTAAAAATCTGACTCAAAATTTTTGACATGAAATGAAACTGACTCTGAATTGTAATAAAATGTAATTTGCATGCATGCGTTAATATACGTTATAACTGGGTACCTACTCAAATACTTATTTATATTGTAATAAATTTATCATTGTAATTCAAAAGTACGTAATCTACTATTCGTTAAAAAAAAAAAATTGATCATTTGTATGTTACCATTGGAAAAACATAGCGCACTACCTAATTTTTAAGATCTTTTTATGTAATTACCTATGTTTCACAAATAAACTATTCTTATTCTTATTCTTAATTACCATACCTACTACAGGTACGTGCCCGACCCAGTTCTCGAAAATGGTCACGCCACATTGTACTGGGATCGATCTGTCATCACTGACAGGACTATTGTAGCCAAAGAGCCTGAAATTGTGGTGATAGATTGACGAGAGTGCCGTGCAACTATTCTTGATATCACTGTCCCTCATGACGAGAATCTCGTAAAAGCTGAGAAAGATAAAAAAAAACAAGTAAGTATCTTGACTTAGCACACGAGGTTATCGACATGTGGGACATGGACTCTGCAATCATTGTAGGTACCTACCGATAATTGTTACGGTCAATGTCCTAATAGCGGAGAGCCTCGACCAACACCTCAGGAGGCTCTCATTGCGCGGCTGGGACAAGGGCTTGATTCAGAAAGCAGTACTCCTGGACACGACACGCATAGTGAGGAGGTTCCGGAGTTCCTATCTCTAGAGCCCTGACCACTGGCAGCTTGGACCCTGATCCTGATGTCGATGGGCTACTATTTTTTATATTTTTAAATGGTTTTATAAAAAAATATTTAAAAATGTAAATAATACGTAGGTATTGAAAATGAAATAAAGAAAATAAAGATAAAGAATTTTATTCTATGATCATCAATTTCAATCAATCTTCGGGGGAACCCTTGGCAGGCCATGGCTATAATGTACCTGCGTGGCAAAGAAGTTTTTTTAAATCCTATTATTAAGGGGGATGCGCTAAGGTATCCCGCGAAATTCAAATTCCCTTACGTTTTTTGCAATTTGCAGGTCAGTATCAGGTTATATGTTGATTTAAATATGATGTGCGGCCGTAACAAATATGGATTTACAGAATTATAAACATTAGAATCAGCAATACAATTCTAAGTTCATGAAGTTCATTGAATGACTATTTCATGAAATCATGACATTTGGCATTTTTTTAATTTCACGGGCTACCTTAGCGCATCCCCCGCTATATAATTCTGTGGGGAATCACGATTTTGCTCTCTCCAAATTCAGGGATTTTCACCAAGGATTTTGGGGAATCTGGAAAATAGGCATTGGCAACGCTCTGTGGACATTACCACAGAGCATTTTTAACAACACTTTGACAATTTACAAATACAAAATTACAATTGAATATTATTGACATTAACACTATTTGACACTCGCTCGCGCGTAAAAAAATGTAAACGTTCAAATGGTAAAAGATTGTTTTCAACTTTAAAAAGTTTGTTTTTCTGAGGATTATTTGCTGAGGATAAGATGTGTAGGTACGAGTATCTCCGAGAGAAGGTAGCCCACACAACCCACTGACCCAAATCTCAGTTGGTCTAGGAGATTTTTTTTTCCTTTTAGGAAACGGGTAGGTACGATTGGCATCAAAGTTTTTGTGAAAAATGCCCATTTCTTGCTGAAGCTGACGGACGGTAGGCACTAGGTACTTTCAATTTAAAAGAAATTTGTGAATGCCGCGCCCTGTTTAACAAAACTTACAAGCCTTGTAGTACCAAATGTCATTATTTAGTTCACGAGTACTTATATATTTTGACACCTTGTTCGTGATTTTGTTTAGCAAAAAAATTAAGTAATAAAAACTAAAACCCAACTATGACTAAAAAGGTAGAAACAAGACCCCAAAGACAGACAAATTAAAAATCCGGAGTCACACGTAATCTGTTCGATTTATGCCCTAATACGTGTGAGTCCAGACAGTCAGTCTCCTAAGACGATTATTCTATAGAACAACAGTTAAATTAAGGTCTCTAAAACCAATCTTGTATTTTAATAATAGGTTATTAAGTTTTTGTATTGAAAATTAAATGAAGCTCTTGTTTTTACAGTAGACACTCAGACCAAATAAAAAAACCAAGACAGAGCGCTGCGAACAATACAGTGAAGCATGCCAAAACTACACCACCGCTCTGTGCATACACGGTCAAGCGCACACATTTACAACCATTTACAATCAAACTACACCAAAATATGTGCACACATGTTTACGAAACCGGCCTCACATCACTGTTGACAGCGCTCCGTCTTGGTTTTTTAATTGGCCTGAGAATAGACATTTAAAAATATTAAGGAATGTTTGTAAAGATGAATAGACAGTAGGTAGGTACCTATTATTAATGTACTGTGATGAAGCAATTATTTCAAAAATATTCTTGTAGTTTTGTGCTGTGATAGGGTGTTGGGAATAAAATAAATATTGTATTTGCATTGAATTCTCAATATATATATTTTTAATATTCATAAATTCAATATACATTATAATATCAAGTAAAATGAATTACTATAATTTATATAGGCAATATTTTAACACATGTTAATCTATAGGTAAGTTTAACAATCTAGAGTTTACTTAATTTAACAATTATTCAGCAACCTTTCGCTGGCACACAGTCCGTGTCCAATCACACAATCTTATGAAATACAACAAACACAAATATGGCAATAGGAATTCACATTGGCTAACTGTTACACTTAAAATTACATCATTTATACTCATTAAAGGAAAAAAATACTTTTCTGCAATATCTTATTGCACAAGTAACCAAATTCAGTATAGTACATTATGCCATTCCATGTAAAAAATTAAATTCTCATATAAAAATTTATATTTCAAGCCTTACAATTATTATTTGGCACAACTAAAACTAATCTTAAGCTAAATGATGGGATATTTATATTTTACAGTTTTCCACATCATAATATCAACATAAGTAATCTTTGGTTTATCTAGCCCACCGGTCACAATTTGGAAATTGCTTACAATAAAAATATAATAAAATATGAAATAGTTCAAACAGGATCGCTTAATCCAATTATATTATTTTAAAGATAGATAGTACTTATCACATGGTACATAACATACTCGAGTAATATCTTTATATTTTTTGTGTAAGTGTAATTTTGACTGAAAAATATTTTGCTGTGTATACTGAAAATGGCTAGTGGCTCACATAATCTCGAAATGTTCGAATAGGTACTAGACGTCCGAGCCCTTATGATGACTACAAGAATAAAGTATGTATAAACTGCTTGTAATCATTTATGTAATTCGTTGCTTAGAAACCTTTAAAAATTATTTTCAACTAGGTACTTACATTTATAAAATATAGAAATAATTATTTGGTATCTCTTAAAATGTATTTTTTTTTGCTTAGGAACTTTATGTTCTGATATTTATACTGTTTGTGTTTATAATGTTAGATAATATGAGATTTTAATTTTCGTGATATCTAGTAGAGGCTCAACGTAGAAGATGATGCACGCAGTGAGCCCTTAGTTACGACACAGATCAAATTAAGTACATCAACAATGACGCTTGTACTTATCAGCCGAATTTGATTGAGAGGAAAATTAAATTACTTACCTATATAAAAGATTTTATGTAACAGTGGTTTCTCACGGTTAGATCTATTGCCTGCTATTGGGAGTTAAAGTTTTATTAGATAGGTAGGTATATTATAAGTATCCATACTTTTATTGTACCTATTATTATTTTTATTTAATTCTATTGCTTCCAATAAACAGATGTTTATTATTGTCACTATATTCATTGTGTTATTTTGCAGTGTGGACACCGCACAATTTATATTAAATATATGTACCGTTACTGAGTAGGTAATAAAGCGATCATATTTACACATAAATCCCTTACTATGTACAATTTATTATTTACAACTTAACAGACGATAATCTTCCGACTAATTTTAAGAGTTTTTTAAACACGGCAGAGATCCCATAGGAGTATTATGGAATGCTTAAAACTTAATTAAGATTGAATCTATCTAAACACTTAATAGGTACGTATTACAATACGAGAAGCTTAGTGGCACTAAATTTTAAAATGTTCTGTTAACAGAGAATAAAACTATCGATAATTTTTTTAACCATGACTTATTGTAGTGTTGCTTCAATGAGTATGATTTTATTGGTTGGCGTGCGTGACCTACTGCGGTTTTCGGTGATCCTATAAAACATGGTCACTGTATACAGGTAGTCAGCTCTGAGGTTTTAGGCTTAGATTAAATTAAAATTGGCGTTAATTATCAGTTTTATCTTATCTGCTTCAATCGGTGTAGCTTGTTATTTATCAATGACAGTTGGCCCATAATTAAATCAAATTAATTCAAACAAATTTAAAGAATTGAAATAGTGTAGGTGCGTATATTAGGAGCAGGAGTTCGAACAGGACTTACCTATTTTAATAAAGTGTATAAATAACGCTACCTAGGTAATATTGTCATCACAATAGACACCGAGCACGTTGGCTTGAACTGCTGCGCTCGTTTTATTTACATCAGGATTTTTTTGGTTGCATCACATGATCGGTAACGCCGGGTTCTGTAGAATCATTTTTAGGGTTCCGTACCAAAAGGGTAAAACGGGACCCTATTACTAAGGCTCCGCTGTCCATCCGTCCGTCCGTTTGTCATCAGGCTGTAGGTAGGTATCTCATGATCCGTGATAGACAGTTGAAATTTTCACAGATTACGTATTTCTGTTGCCGCTATATCAAGAAACACTAAAAACAGAATAAAATAAATATTTAAAGGGGGCTCCCCATAACAAACGTGATTTTTTTTGCCGTTTTTATAGTTAATGGTACGCAACCCTTCGTGCGCGAGTCCGATTCGCACGTGGCCGGTTTTATTTTATTTTATCAAAAAATACTATAAATAATTTATACGTAACTGAATTTTGTATCAGAGACAGGTATACAGTTTATGTACTTATACAATGTCATCTCCAAGCCTTGTGTAAATACTTAAATGTATTGTACCTAGTAGTTGCACTTAAAACAGGACCATAAAATAATCTTAAAAAGGACTATTAGTTCGTCATTCTATAGCTTAATCGACTGGTAATTTTAGCCATAACATTATAAAGAATAATAAAATAACATTTATTATAGTGGAGTATTATGCTACAGGTACTGACCTTTGGTATTAATAAACAATAAAAAAAACTATACAATAATAAAAATGTATGAGTAAGATCAATAATATTTTTGGCATGTTGCATGGCACTTTTGTGGTAGGTAGGTATTTGGCATTTTACGTTATAAATAGGGAATTCAAATTATTTTCTACAGTACTTATAAAAATATTATGATGTTGAGCAATGACCTTAATTAAGTTTGAAACGAAAATACCGGGCAATGAATACTTTATTATATTATGCGTATTATTATGCAGGGTGAATGGTGTCTCCTAACATCACTTGATAACGTAAGTTTTATTACCTTAAAAGTTCAATTAAAACTGGGCAAAGCATTCTCGGTTGTTTATATATTATCGGCGTTCCAGACGCGTTCTGTGGTATTTTTTCTGGTTTTGATGTTCTGTATTATGTATTTTTTGTAGGTAACTATTTGTGAAATAAAAATGTCCTAGAAGTAGTCGGTCGGCCTTCTAAGGGTATTTACCATTCAATCATTAAAATTCAAAACAATTAACATGAATCTGTTCAGATTTTAAGTGCTCTTTTGAAATTTAACGAGTGCACTAGAATTTTTTAAAATTATTTAACGAAATGGATACCAAACGTTGTTCAACAACCGATGCGATGTCCAGGTTAATCCCTGTAGGGCTTGCAGATGGCGAACCTGTGGTTCATGTGCTGACTGTAGGAGCCCGAGTGAGAGAACTTCTTGAAGCACTTGCAGCACTGGAAGGGCTTCTCACCGGTGTGGAGCCGCTTGTGTTCCGTCAGGTGGTGTTTGTGTTTGAATGCTTTCGGACATTCTAGACACTTGTACGGGCGTTGACCTGTAGGACAATATAACACCTGTTACTTTAGATTTAACTCTTAACCTCGATAGGTACCAACCTGGTATTTTATTAATATAGTCAAGATGTTCGTACTGACCTGAATGTTCGTATTTGTGCCTCGCGAGGGAGCTTTGCTTGACGAAAGTCTTATCACACTGATCGCATACGAATTGTCCTTCGCCTTCCTTAAATTCCGCCCCCTGCTTGAGTTTGCTCTTCTTAAGTACTGTAGCTTCTTCTTCCATCTCGTTTAGTGCTTGCATTTCATCCCAAGGAGGACGCTCGTATGATGGACTCGAACCCTGTCGGCTGATGTCCGAGGTCAAGTGCATGTTAAGAATCGGAGATCGAGCGTTTGCCATATCGTTGTACTGAAGGAGTTTATCCATAGGTACTAAGGGGTTTACGTGTAGTTTTTGGGGTAGTAACCGTTTGTGCCCATTAATAGTTTCTCCAGGTGAAGGAGACAATCGAAAATCGGTGAAGGAAGATGATGAGCAATTGGAATGTGGATAAGTATTCAGATAGTTTGTGCGATGAGGAGTTGTACTTCGCGAGGATTTCTGACTGAGGTTCACTGCTTCCTCCGAGTCGGAATGTGTCACAGAAATGCTGCAAGGTGGCGATGGCGAAGGACTCGACGTAACTGATGGATTGGACTTCTTTGTAGATAAATCTAATGGCTGGTCAGAAGCGGTCATCGTTTGTGTCATACGTCGTTCTCTCGCCCTGTTATTTTGGAACCACACCTGTACTACTCTGTTGTCGAGACCGATTTGTTGAGCTATTCTTTTAAACTCTTCGCGATTTGGTCTTGGGTTTAACGCGTAGTGTTCTTTTAATACCGACTGCTGTTCCTCGCTTAATGCTGTGCGGACCCTGATTTTTCTATCATTGTCGTGTATTGATATCTTATCATCGCGATCGTCTCTATTAAAGTCTTCATCTTCACTTGCACTTATTCCGTTTTGTATGGAAGCGTGAATTTCTGCTTCTAATCTATTAAGAGCTACCGTTTCGGCTACTTGAGCTGCCAAACCTTCGTGTTTTCTAAACATATTACCACAAAGTCCTTTTTCATGGTCTAATAAGTCACTCTTGTTTGTGAAAGTTAGGTTACATTTCAAACACCTGTGTGTATCTTCTGGTTCCTCCTTTATTACGATTTGAGAAGTAGGCGGTGACTCTATGCTGGGACAAATATTGCCCGAAACAGGAGATATCTTTTCCATGTTTGCTCTAAAGAAATGTTTAGTTACGGATGCACTTACAGATTCGAGTATGGAATTGAACCCTGGACTTTCGGCGTTGTGAATATTGTTATTTAAAGGGACGGAATCAAAGTTGCGAGATGGAGATCTCAAGTCGCTATCTCGTTCCTCTTGCTCCTTTTTTATAGACACAGCTTCTTCATCTTCAATGTCCATCACAAGCTCGGCACTTCCTTCAGATCGTTTATCATCATCTTCTGTAACTTCTTCGATCAAGTCTTCAGGATCTGCTGGTAGAGGACTTGGCGGCTTTGGACTAGCAGGACTTTCTATTTTCCTTGGTTGATACTGCGACGAAGCTAGCTGCTCTAAAAATTGGCTGATGGAGGCCGGAATGCTGTAAGGGGCAATCCCGCCCGCTGGACTCATTGGCATGCCCGGAGGCATGTAGAAGGGAATTCCAGGCTGTCCTAAGGGCGGACGATGATAATTATTCTCTTGCGCCGACATGGATGCAAAGAAGGCAGCTGGCATGGGTAGGAAGGAATTTCCGTTTGGTGATATATTATTATTTAACTGGGAGGCCACCATGGCATTAGCCCTTTTTCGTGATGGACTTCTTTCTGGGTTAAGTGCAGGGTTATTGGGTTTAATCCGTCCCATCTTGAGATTCATAACAAGACACTTTTTGGAGGTCATGTGGCTGGAGTAGGAGCCAGAGTGGGAAAACTTTTTGCCACAGTTAGCGCACTCAAAGGGCTTTTCTCCGCTATGTATCCGCAAGTGTTCTTTTAAGTGGTGTTTAAATTTAAAAGCTTTGTCGCAATCATTGCACTTAAACTTACGAAGCAGCGCGCTTTCGTCATGGCTGATCATGTGTCGCTGCAGTCTGTAAACATTTGCGAAGCTCTTGTGGCAGATCTTGCAGGACTGTTGACAAATAACAAAAAAATAATTAGATTTTCCATAGAGTTGTTTCTTTTACCTATTCTTAGTGCCTTGTTCATTTTGTGGTATAATTTTGAAAATGCAAGTGACATAATTATCATGTCAACTGATCATCAATTCATAAATAAGCCTGGTCGGACATAAAAATATTTTTTGTTGTTCTAGCTAATAGACGCGTAACAATTTGCAAGGTTTCATTGTTATGTAATACAATGGGCACTGACATATTTGACTGTATCCACCTGTGTGTTGGGCGCGTGCAGGGTCTCGTGGCGCTCGAGTTGCTCGCGCGTAGGGTAGGCTCCGCGACACTGGCTGCAGGAGAATGGTCCTCCGGGGCCGAGTGGCGAGCCTCCCCGCTCCTCCTCTTCCTCAGACGGCTTGCCCTCTGACCCGCCGCTGGCCAGCGGACGGACTGTGGGATCAACAACAATTGTTAAATTTAGACGATTGGCTACTCTTATGTTCCAACCTCTACCTACCTATAACCAAACAATTTCAATAAGTATACCTACACTAAGAGCTACTGGTCCATGAAGGAACTCTTTAAGGGTGAGTTGCCTATGGCACTGAAAAGCAGCCTGCGTTGGACATGTGTATTCTTCCCGTCTTAACCTATGGTGCACAGACTTAGTCGTTGACTAACATCCAGAAGTCCAAACTCAAGGTCTTGCAACGAGCAATAGAGCGCAGTATATCAATCTGCCTAGCCTTTTCCCAACTATGTTGGGGTCGGCTTCCAGTCTAACCGGATGCAGCTGAATACCAGTATTTTAAATGGAGCGACTTCCTATCTGACCTCCACAACCCAGTAGCTGGGCAATACGATACCCCTTGGTTAGACTGGTTGTCAGACTTTCGCGCTTCTGACGACTCGTAACGACTGTCAAAGATCTACAAATAACAGCCGTGACCAACGGCTTAACGTGCTTTCTGAGGCACGGAAGAGTCTCGATATGTGAAAATGGTCACCCATCCACGGGCCAACCCCGGCAAGCGTAGCTTAACCTGATGGATCGACCCCAGTGGCTGTTATTACTTAGCCACGAGCTCCTGCCGCAGTATACTAAGCGTTAAATTAACGGATCGTGTTCGTAACACAATACTGCGCTCTAATAAAATAAAGAAAGCTGACGTGGCCGTGGCTCAAAAGGCTGCCCAACTTAAATAGGTCTTGTCAGGACACGTCTGACAAACTATGGGCCAAAATAGCACAGAACTGTTGCCCTAAGATAGTGAGGCGGGGTAGCGGCAGACCACGTAGGAGGTGGCGGGACGAGCTGGATAGGTTCGATATCGATATATATAATTATATATATCGCGCCAGGTTGAACGAGCCTTCAGGGTTAGTTTACCGTCGCTCGTTAATCATTTAAAATCCTAGTATCGAATGCAATATGATATATAAACCTCAATTGAAAATAAAACAATTAAGTATCCGTGTTGTTAGCGATTAAAATGATCGCGGACACGGACACCTTTACGGGCGATGTTCACTCTATAAAAACAAATATGGCGGCAACAATTCAATTTGGAGTCGGTTATTTCGGTAATACGGCCGGTATTCCAGCGTAATATCGTTTTTAAAAGCGGCGTCGGCGAGCGCGTCGTAAATCAAATATAATAAAGAGCAAAACAACGGGGCGACGTATTAATTAGTGCGGCCGCGCGTTGGCCGTGTGTCCTTTACATACGCTGTAACCCGCTATTGAATCGGCACACCGGTATTGAATTTTAGGAAATACGACTTCGCGGTACACCTGGCTAAGTACCTACAGTAAGTACCTGTATGTATTTGTCTAATAAACTGGCTAGTTGTAATGATACGATAGGTATTAAAATGTTGTCTTAAAAGCTTACTGCGGCTATTAATTATTGACCAGCCTATAGAAGTTAAAATCAATACCAAATGCTCAGTATCGAACGTGATGCAATGTGGAACTACTCCAAATGTACACATACTACCATCTAACATTGTATAGGTACCAACTTTTTTGCCAGTATTTTAAGTTTGAAGACACTGGTTGACGTGTAAGGAGTAAACAATAATTAAACCGATTAAGTGCAAACAAGTAAAAATACTGGGTGAATATAAGGAGTTATACTTAAGAGCGGCAATATAAATGTTTTTCAAAGAGGTTTTTAACAATGGGTACACACGGCTACATATTATAACAAGCTATACATTTCCAGTATAAGTCTCACCGTACGGAAATCCTTTAAAATGCGATATCAGTTTATACTGGAAATGTATAGTTTGATAAGTTATGTAGCCGTGTGTACAACTATTCGATAATATGGAGTTATAATAATATAATAATAACGTTTATTTGGACTCAATAAAGTATAGTGTACAGTTATATTCTTAAGAACTATATTGTAAGTAAGTGACGGCCAAAATTGAATGAACTCCTGACTTCCAAACTAGGTAAAAACCTATCCTAAGCTACCTAAGGTATCTAGGAAACCAGCGTCTTTCCGTTCTAAATTAGATGTGTAAAAAACGTAATTCGTTTTTTTTTTTCGTTTTTAATGGGTACAAACGCAAAACAGAACTGAGGTAGAAATTTAGGTATAACTACATAATTATATAATAACATCTCGCACGATGTTGTAAACTATGCTTACGATTTAAGTACTAATATGATTTGATACGTGTAGATACATAGGTACCTAAGAACTACCTAACAGCTACTCATGAACTTACATAATTAAAATTTTGGGGCACTGACAGATTCAGGTAGGTACATAGGTACCTACTTATGATGTTTAGGAAACCATTACCGCATCGGTTTCACATGTATTTTATAGAGTATTGGAAACATAGTTAATTAAGTACCTACTACTTAGGGACAGACATCGTTCATGAGTCATTAAAAAAATTCAATCAATAAAATGTTTGAATAAGTAGTTATTAGTAATATTTTTAAATAATATTATGGTATGAATACCTTTGAATATTTTTTACAAAAGTAGGTAATAATATAGCAGCACAAAACCATCGGTTATTTATTTATGTACAATGTCAATTATTGCATAATAATCTAGTGTACTGAATATGTCCCTCTAAAGGAGAGAAAATAAATAATGCAAAGAACGTAGTCATATTCCATGCTTGATTGATTTCAGAATAATAATTATCACAGAAAATTGTTGCAGCTTTTGATACCGCTACTCGCCGGTAGATGGCGCTGAGCGACGCGCTCACTGAAAGTTGTCCATTCATAGAGGTGAGTAGGATATACTTTTTTTTAAAATATTTGTTGATAATAATATATTATATTTGAGAATCTTTGTTGACTTTAGTCTAAAGGTACGATTTGTCTGCATTCAATAAAGCGGTTCAGAAATTTAAATCCTAGCAGCCAACGTTAACATTAGGTAAGTATTTGGATCTTCTCAAGTTCTATATGTTATCTAGTCGTTATTCGTTTTCGTAACAAGGTAAGTAATAAACTAATTTTACGAAGCGCCTTAAGCTCTATGCATAATTTATTCGCTAATGAGTTCAGTAAACATTTCATGCGTATTGTTCGTTACGTGGAGCGGACGTACACCTACACACCATATTATCGGTGGTACAGTAATCTGTGCGCACGGGCAGAGTGCGTCCGTTAACCGCTGATAAAAAACTTACATACTCACACCACTGCGGCGCGCTTCCTATTGCTGCTACAACAAATAACAATTATCGTACATACGCACACGCGCGCTCGTAGCCCACAAGATAAGAGTTTGATTGTTGATCGCAGCACACAAACGCGCGGAGTGGTGATTGGTCGCACCTGTGTCGGCGGGCGGCGGGGCGCGGGCCGCGGCGGGGTGCGCCCAAGTGTTTGCTTTATCCGAAGAAAAAACTCCGCTTGTCCGACTGCAGACACCATGTTGTACCTCCACCTCTCGCTCGGAATTGTAATTGCGCGTTGAGAGAATAATTATTATTGAACTGTTTAGACGCGAGCTATTCGATAGGTTATTGTATCGCATTGTAGTCGCGCCGTATGTTGTACGTCTTATTGGCATAGGTACTCGCCTATTAACTAACGTCTTGAAAATATTTTCTTACTGCTACATACAATACATCATTCTTGCGAGATAAATCAATACGCACATTTCTTATTTGTCAGTAATTGTTCAGTAAACATTAAAGTCGTCAAGCTCATCGGGCTGTTATCAGCAGTACACACAAACTAGGCTTTTCTGTTTAACTATCTTAAGGGATTACTTTAATCTTTTTATTTAATCAATTAGAAGTATGACATTAACTCATTATATCTATGCGAACAGACTGAACAAACAGTCACACATTAAATAAAATATTAGTTAATTCTTTACATTATAGGTTCCTATCAAATTAATACTCATTTAAGTATTTGATCAAATACTGTTATTCTAAATATTTATTGATTATTGCAAAAGTACTTATTTGTATTTTTATCCTCCAGTTCCTAAACGGGTTTAGGATCTTCGAGTGGACTTAAAATATTATATATTATTATTTTATATCTAATATTATATTATCATCATTGAGACATATCACCTTGATAACAGAAAGTGGAATGATACATAAAGGGATATAGGTATTGAATAGTATTATTATAATATTTACTGTGGTCCAGTGGCGTTCCTTCCATAGAAGCCCAAAAGCCCGGCTTGCCTTCAAAATTAAGCCTATCAATAAAAAATAAAACTATATATAATAATATTACCCAGCGGTACTTTCATATTCAAAAATCATTATTCACAAGAACAAACGTAAGCCTACCAATAGAAAATAAATTAAAAAAAACAGTCAATAATCTCGAACTCAATCATTCATGTCATAGGAATAATCAAATTTCGAAATCCCCGCTCTATCTGCCGCGCGCACTGCGCAAGGGTGCCAGATCTACGCACTCATTGAACTCAATCATTCATAAGAATACAATTTTTAATACCGCGCTTTGTTGCCAAACCTACGCGCCACTACCATGCATTCAAATGCGCCTTCTCGCTCACACTCGTCGGCTTTCAATGGGGCTTGCCTTACCTTTCTTTGTCTAGCAGTTTTCGCCTACAAATTGCTATAGAAACGTTTACATTTGTTGATATATTGGTAAGTACTTATACGCAGATTTGTATGAAATGAAAAGCCGGGCTTTTTTAGAGTTAAGTTCGCGCAAATGCACTAGCCGCGATGTTGACCCGCGTAAAGTGAGTTGCAAATCCGCGACGCGACTCGATTTGTTATTGTTTTGAAATTAATATTTTGAGATCAGTATTTTATTTCCAAGTGCTGAGATAATGAATTAGTTTTACTATTTAAAATGATTTGATAGTTATTGCGGCTGTAATTCGTAAGTGTGTGTGTCTTAGTAAGTACAGTGTTATTTTTATCATCAAAATGTGAATTCGGAAACTGTGTTCGAAAAGGTAAATATCTACATTGAGTTTTCTGGCAGTGTAACTCTCTCTTTACTTCACCGTTATCAACCCCAAATGAATGTACCTAATAAAATTTGGAAAAAAACAAGTATTTTTGTCAGTTGAAGAATATAATTGAAATTGGCATTCGATTGTTTATTATGTTGATGAGTATGACAAACTTAGGTAGCTGGTGGCATGAAATACATCAAAATTTGTATAGTGTTGTTTGTATGGCAATTGTAGTTTCGGTAAACCACTGAAAAACAAACCATCTTATTATTATTACATCTCATCAAGATCATAAAACACAATAATTTTCTTATCGAAGATATTCTTCGTAACTAGGTGTTTTGAAATAAAGATTAGAGTTGGCTATTGTCATTATGATTAATTATAAAATGTTATATAGGTACCTAATGTAATATCTCATTTAACATTTTCAATCGACATTATAATTCATAAAACTAAGTACCTATGCTTACGGTAAAAGAACAACAAATCGATAATTTGGGGGCCATCTAGCGGCTTATGATTGAATAATTTTGGTGACAAGCGAAAGAATTTATTATGGTGAAAAGGTCCTAATCGGTGTGGTAACGCGCATTCGTTAATATAGATGGCGCTTACTTATAATAATGGCGTTATCATGAACAACAAAGAAAATCCGTAAATCGCTCACTTGGTTGTTTTTTTTTTTTAAATCGTAAATAGTCTGTGGGCTTGCCCTAATTTAGAACCCTAGGCACGCTACTGCTGTGGTCATAAATGTTATAAACGAGTACCTATAAAAATGATGCGGTTTTAAGTATAAACATTTTGTCATCACTCAATTTTCTTTTTAAGAATAAAATGGTGGAAACCGCATAGGTACCGCATACATTTATTTATTTGTAATCTGTTTTTAATCTATTTACCAATACTATTGCATAATTATCCGACATGGGTAGACCGTTGAGCCAATTTTTTTTTTACTTTAAAAAAATGAGTTGAATCTGGTACACAGATAAGCAATAAACATATCTATCTATTATCTTTATTACATCTGTGGCATATTATTTAATTCCGCAATAATATTGCAAGATCGCTCAAATTCAAGTTAATGCATGCATACCTAATACGGAAGATTCGCGGTCGCGATACTCCATGAATTAAATGAAATGAGCAGATGGCAAAAAAGGAATTAATTTTGATTGTATTGAATTCGGCACATAATTGTTGTCATATGATGATGGGACTAGTTACTACAAATTGTCATCGCGGTCAATTCCCAGACATCGTAATGATGATTTCATATGTAACCAAGTATAACGCAGAGCTATTGATAATGTAAAGTGACTCAAAATTTCAAATTTAAATAATGCTGGGAATAATAGCTACGTTTCAGGTAGGATCGTTGACGCATAACTATGAAGTATTGTTGTTTTACATAATGTAAACAAAGTTATTATTATAATATGAATCCCAAGTTGAACGTTATTCTAATAAATTTTTCAATAACAGTTTGGACACTCACACCAAGTTCAATAATGGCATTAGAAGTAAAGTAATCTATAATGAGTCAGATTCAGACTGGAGAGGTGAAATGACAAAACAACAAAAATTAAACTCGGCTGAATCACAGCTATGAGTCATGAGATTACCGAGGTAGAACTGTATCTCTGGAGTGATTGACCAGTGATTAACAAATCGACAGGCGAGTGATTAGCAGAACTGTTAATTTTGTCTCCAACAAACAAGTCATTAGTGGTACTGTACAGTACTAGGTAACGAGATGTACCTACAGTTTGTTTAAGGCAATCTATTCCTGGAAAGGTTTATATATGTATGTCACCGTAAGATTGCGAGAACCGTTAGTTTATAATCTATCGGTATTATTTCCGTTAAACAATGCGGTAAACGGTTAAAATACAAATGGTTTGTTCACAATTTTTCGACAGTTTATAACCGATAGATTATAAACTATCGAACTTCATAATTATGCGGTGGCATATATACGGTACGTTAGATATATTTTGTTTGACTCCTTGTAAACTGTCTTGTTTTGATTGATATTATGGTACTTATGGTTTATAATTATTTTAAAAATAAATTGTTGAATACTGTATTCTTTATAACAAAAATACCTACAATCATTCAGTCAATTTATTACTACGGCCAGTTCTATATTAGGTACCAACTAAAATAAAAAACTTGAGCGACTGTTAGGTATTTAAAATAGCACTGGTAAATAATTTGTTGCTGGTCATTGAATGTTTTGGCATAATTTGACAAGATCTAGGTTAGTGTGCGTGTTTTAATCTCAGATTCTTAGATGATTAGTGTAGTAAAATGAGATTAAATAAAAACCCGATCACACACACACACACACTTTCGCGTCTATTTGGCGAAGAACAGCAATAAAACGAACTTTTACTAATTTATTCATCCGCGTTCCGTAAACTCGCGTCTAAAATATTACATTATAGGTCGTCCGAATGCATCAAACGTCCCTATATTATGTTATCCACTTCAGACAGGCGGCACTCAAAGAAGAATAAAATAAAAAGTAAGACGGAAAAAAGCAAATGAATTAAAACAACATAATCATTTACGATTTAAGACTGTGAAAGCGAGCGGGGTTCCCCTTGACAAACGAAACTTTCTTTCAAGTCTGTGTGTACCTGTTCCCGATTTTCAAGTGGATGAGTTATATCCCGAGGGAGAGTAGGGGAGATTACCGAGCACGGAGGTTATTTCTAATGAAGACGTGCTCGAGTTTTATTTTTAATGCCTCGATAGGTGATAGGGATCATTTTCACCTGCATTTTGGAATTAAAAATTAATGGAATGTTTAGACATTTTTTTTTCTGGGAGAAATTAATGTTTTCACTTTTTAAACTTTGAGACTGTTTCAGGTACGTATAGGAAGTGAGTTTTGTAAAGTAGATAAATGAGTTGTGATGATTAAAATGATAAAGGAAGTGTAATAAAAATATATAATGAAGGCGAATGTATACTTATAAAATGCAAATTAAAACAAAAAGAAAGGAAGCTTACTTAAGGCCGCGAGCCGCCTGGCCGAGGTGGTAGACGTGGGGACTTGCTTACTCCTCATGTCCGCAAGCCAACCGGCCGCCAAGCATTCGTACCAACCGCCAACTCCCATTAACGAGCTCTGCACTTTCATCGAGCGACACCTCTGTTCTCACACGTCACTGGCCGCGACCACGGGCTATCTAATATCGCGGAAAGCACTTCGCGGCGCAGTCGAAATCGCATCTACGTCGTACTACACCGAGATTTCACAGCCTCCGCTGACGTCAGCGGTAAAAGTCCTAGTTTGGGTATCAGGGGGGCACGTGTACTGCGGGCCGTCGGCGGCGCGCTACTCACATCGGCAGGCGCCCCACACGTTGGCCAGGCTCCACAGGCGGTACGAATAGCTGTCACCATAGCACCCGAACATGCTCTCATCGGTTCTCGCGACCATGGCCCGCGCGCGCTGACGGACGTGTTTCTGGCGGCGCGGCGCGCGGTGGAATGAGCCGGCGGCCCGCCTCTCGCCCCGCCCTGCGCGCCCGCGCCCTCCGCACCTCGCACCGCTCACCCCGCTCACCTCCCGCGACCTCCCCCACCTATACTTAATTAGTAGAGCCGACTGCCGACTGCGACTGCTGAGCCGTGTCTCAACCACGACTATAATAACGATACACCGTGGATATTATAACACCTTCACAATTTAATGACCCTTGTCTTTTTCAAGCTACACGCGGCTGCGACTCTACCTTTGCGTTGTTTATTTACATGCTTTACGCTCCACCTTCCCGTTGGTATCTATCTGTCTCTATCTAATGACGACCTTACTTTGGATAGTTTGCATTTATAACTTTTCGAGTTCGTAAATTGGAGAGTTTTAATTCTGATTTGAAATCGTCGTTCTGCAGTAGTTGTTCAATCCTAAACTAAAAGTTAGATTAAAGAATATTAGACATCCAAACCTATGTGCCTACTAAAATCAATATGATTTTTTTGAATTAATAAAGATGCAACAAACTAAAATATATAAAATCACTTTCACCATTTTAATCTAGTCAAGCCTCCTAGGACTATAAGTAATAAACATGCGTAAGTACGAGGGACTTGTACTTTTAGTTCAGCTTTCGGTCACTAGATGGCGTTAGGAGTTGCACCGAACTTTTCTGTTGCTTCAAACGAGTAACTGCTCGACATTAAATTTAAGTTTCAATCACTGACTTGTTAAGGTTTGGTCAAATTTAAACATTCCTTATATTGTTTACTTATTAATGGCTGATAATTATTGAATGAACTGAATAATAGCTGCGCTGATTTTGTCATGTAGATACCTTTTTACCCGACTGCGGCGAAGCCAAAAAAGGAGAGTTATTACCATATTTACAATTACCAATTGTTAATGAAAATGAGGTAATAATAGGCGATAGACTAATGTTCAATTTGTTGTTTTAACTTATAGACTAGCTCTTAATGATTTGTTTGTTTTCAGTAACAACATGAATGAATGAATGAATGTTATTTATTTCTCAGTATATGGTACAAATTGAGATCTTACATTAAACACTGTTTCACACATACTACCATTGCTGGTGTACAAATATTAAATAAGAAGTTAATCATTATTAAGTAGGTACATGCAAATCAGAACTAGGTAGGTACATTATAAGAATATTATATAAAATTATGAAATCCTGTATTAAGTTTATGAATTTCATCAAAAATGCATTTTAAATAATGTCAAAATATCAATAACTAAATCAAAAATATAAATCATAATGTCGAAAATATACCTAAATCATAATCTCAAAGAATAAACCATAATGTCAAAATATAAATCATAATGTCAAAAAATTCAATAAAAATTACAACGTCCGAGAATTCTTAATAATGTCAAAGTACTAATGTCATTATTGAGATTTTTAATTACAATATCAAAAATTATGGTTTAAAAATTCATTGACGGGATAAAAACACATGTCTAAAAGCCAATCAAACATTTTACATTTAAACTTATTGATTGGTAACATTCTCAGGCCAGGTGGTAATTTATTATAAATTTTAATTGTCATACAACTAGCATTTCTACTGTATAATTGCAATCTCTGAGCAGGAACTAGTAATTTTCCGGCATTTTTTTTGTTTAGTCTTTCAGAGACTTGCTCGTTTAATAAAAATAAATGAGGGTAAAATATAAAGATATGGGAGCGGGAGAATTCTTAATTCCTTAAATAATGGCCTGCAATGGTCCAAATATTCCGCTCCACTCATGGCTCTAATACATTTTTTTTGCACTATAAATGCCCTTTCCACATCCACTGAGTTACCCCATATCACTAGGCCGTATCGTAATACTGACGAAACATACCCATGATAATAAGCATTTAGGACTGTTGTTTTACTGGATACTAGTCTTAACTTGCGAAGAGCATATACAAACTTATCAAGCTTACTGCATACTCTTTCTACGTGTTCCTTCCAGTTCAATTTATTATCAATTACTATACCTAAAAATAAAGATGATGGTCCTGGTTGCAGAATTGCATTATTATGTCTAATTGTTGTTGGTATTACTGACAAGTTACATGTTTGAAATTGAACTATTTTAGTCTTTTCAATATTAACATGAAGATTATTATCACCCAGCCATTTTATTACATTAATTAATTCATTATTAGTATCAATTTCTATGTCAGTTTTGTTGGATCATTTTATCTTCAAAGTAGTATCGTCAGCAAATTGTATACATTCATATTTTACACATTTTTTGAGGTCATTAATATATAATAGAAATAGTGGCGGACCTATTAAACTTCCCTGCGGGACGCCAGAACCATTAATTTTTAGCTCTGAGCAATATGTCGTCCTAGTATCATTTTCTATCCTAGAGATAACAGTTCTTTGTTGGCGATTAGATAAATAACTTTTAAGCCAATCATGCGCTTTGCCTCTTATGCCATATTTCTCTAGCTTGTAGAGTAGTCGTTCGTGTGATACGAAATCGAATGCTTTGCTCATATCTAAGAATACCGAAAAGGTAGACATTTTTATATTAAGAGCTTCGGTAATTAGTTTCACTAAAGAAAAACAGGCCAGAGTCGTTGAACTGTTTTTCCTAAAACCAAACTGACTCTCCACAGTTAAATTATATTTAGTTACAAAGCTATCTATTTTTTGCGAAAATTGGGATCAGTGTAATGGGCCTATAATTTCCCATATCAGTACATTTGCCCTTTTTGAAAAGTGGTTTAATTATAGACTCTTTTAGTCTAGATGAACATGTGGTAGGTAGGTAAGTTTCCGACATGTTTTCGTTGGTTTAAAATTAGAGGCGATTCAATAACGATAGTCAATTATTGTTTACAATATCTACGTTTTGCTTTATATTAAATTTTCTAAATTAAATTAAATTTTCTATTGGCGTAGGTTACCTACCAAATTTTTGTCTTATTGCGATTTGTTAGGATGAGCTTTTGAGTTCAAAATGTTTTTGATCCTTATTATCTCTGTAAGAGTACAAGTACATACGTATAGCTACCTACATTATTTATGTTTTTAATGTTTTCGTACAATTATATTATTATGTAGTGTTTGTAAATTTTTTGCTTTGCACTCACTGGGTTATTTCCTGTAAAAGGTGTTTGGGTAGAGGTAACTATCCAACAAACAAAAAACCGGCCATGTGTGTGGACCACGCACAATGAAGGGTTCCGTATTTGGGATGAATTTATCCCAAGCACAAAATTAGCTTTGTAGTTGAATAAAAACTTTAATTTTGGAAGTCGGTGTCTTTGCTATTCAATTTTTGTTTTTAACCGACTTCTTCAAAAAGGAGGAGGTTCTCAATTCGTCTGTATGTTTTTTTATTTTTTATTATTTCGATTACTCCGCCAATTATGAATCGATTTTGATGATTCTTTTTTTGTTTGGTAGGTCATGCTTCAGAGGTGGTCCCATATAAATTTTATTAACTTTGCTTGCGTAGTTTTTGAGTTAGCTTCAATAATTATGTATTTTTCCCACTTAGTGTATGTAGACGATATATTCTTTGACTCCGTCACTGTTATTTACATAGCAGGTAGTGGTATTCGAATGTGTGTGGGGTAGGTACCACAACTAAAAAGTGAAAAATAAAAACTTTTTACAAAAAACCACTACATGCTATGTAAATAACAGTGACGGAGTCAAATAATATATCATCTACATAGACTAAGTGTGAAAAAATACGTAATATTGAGGTAACTCAAAAACTACGCAAGCAAAGTTAATAAAATTTATATGGGACCACCTCTGAATCAAAACCTACCAAACAAAAAAAGAATCATCAAAATCGATTCATAATTGGGGAAGTAATCGAGTAACAAACACAAAAGAAAAACACGATTTGAAAACCTCCTCCTTTTTGAAGAAGTCGGTTAAAAACATATAAGTTTGTACGCACAATATTGGGAGATTTACCATGTTTTTTAGGACTATATATGTATAAGTATAGAACTATTTTCTGTATTTTTTTTCAAAATTTTAGGCTCGTTAATTTCGGAGATAAACGGCGGGGGAATGGTCAATTTTCAATAAACAACAAAGCGTCGTCAGACAATGCTGTAGGTGTGACATTGTGGCGGAGCGCGCGCACGTGGCGCACACGTTGAAAACAAGGTGCTATTGTCTACGTTACACAACGATTTACAGCCGACTGCCGCACAATGTTAAATCTTATGCTAAATACTTTTTACTTCACCCTTGAATAAAATATTTGCCATGCGGTGGTAAATTATATGATTATGATAGGATTCTGCAATGAGCTCATAAATTATGCAAGCTAGGTATGCAAGCCACTGAAAATATAAAGGCTGAATTTATAATGTAAAACGCATTACCTACGGGTTGTTATAAGAGTACCTGAATTATAAGGTTACGTTACGACATTGTGACTTAAAAGTGTCGTGTCAACCAAAACAAGCTACTAAAGTGTCGTGTCAACCAAAACAAGCTACTAAAGTTGCTGACACATGCTATTAAAGTTGCTACTTGCACGCACTATAAATTAATTTTGCCTGTAATTGGTAAATGGAACACACAACAGTGTATTCCAACTTCCATCGCATCGACCTTCCGGGAACGTTAAAATAAAATTTGGATAAAACATCAGAGTTATTAATAGAAATACTTATTGAAAAATTTAAGTACTGAAATACAGTCGGAGATTACTCGCCGCTTAATTAGGGGTAAATAAAAAATGATACTTCTTACAGAGGTTGAGGTATTCTTCAGACCGGTAGAGCACTTTCTGATGATAACACAAATACTTGATGAACCTTTTCTGGATGCTCCCTATACGATCAATGTACTTGTGATACTGATAACATATTTCGTACGTACGACGACGCGTATTTCATGTGGCTCCTAACAAAACTAGGTACAGTTTTTAAGGTTTTGGCTTGAGTGAAGCACCTGGACAACCGCATTATGAAACCTATTACCATTGTAAGATCTTTGTAACCATATTTATCTGAAAATAAATCTTTTGACTATTAATTACAAACAATATATTAGTACGATAGATTCCGTTTATTTTGCTTACCGGTATTTTAATAAAACAGTTATGGAATTGAATACCTATAGTGTAACTGTGTAACATAACGCGTAACGTAAACTGTGTAATGTAACATAGAGTAGTTCTTGATATAACATGCCATACACGTTGCTCCATCTATACCTACTAGTGCGCGTCGCATATTATTATCCTTTGTTCGATAGAGCAAAACGACTTGTGCTAATGTTACTGTAGATGGAGCTAAACAACTGAACATAATGAAGCTTAATCAAACAATCAACCCGCGTTGATAGTCGCGTGAATTCATACGCGTGCAGGCAATCTGTATGAGGTTAAATAAAGTCTGCGCACAAAAGGTGAACAGTGGCTCCTTACAATAGAGCTGCATCGATGCACGTGTGCTGTACCGTAGACACACGGCGGGAACGTGTGGGGCCTCTACGTGTGGTCGCATCCCTACTGCAAGAGGAGATCGTACAGAAGGCCAACATTACCCAGCATCGTGTTGTAAACACATAAGAGTATAGGAAAAACGAAATAGCATCAAACACGGAAGCAGACAAAAAGTGTGTGTTTGATGAGCATATTTTTATTGCCATGGAGGTCTCTGCAAGTGATCTTCTGGTCTTACATCGCATGATATGAACCTTCTGAACGCAACTGTTTTTTTGTTTCAGGCAGGAGTGCAGGACAACCACTGCGTGTGCGCATTGATAATGTTGTGGTGCGCTAATGGATGCGCTCGAGTGGATTGCTTTTATCAATTTGTTTGCTTTCAATATAAACAAGTTAGTGTGAAACTTAGTGGCATATTAAGATCAATAAGACCTCTTGTGTGACATGTCGCGGTCGTTGAGCTACCTAGACTTTGATATGAATAGAAAAATGTTTCACGTGGGTGACTTCAGTTTTACCCGTAAACTGAAAATATAATTTCAACTTATTCAGCTAAAAAGATGGTTTGCTATGAACAAAAATTGAATCCATTCAACGTTTACAGAACTTGTAAACTGGCGATCGTTGCCAAGTATATTGTTTGTAATATATCAATAGTTGTTTTCTCACGGCAGTAGGTGCGTCGCCACATCTGGCCACATCTGGCCGCCAGCGGTGTCGCTTGGCACAGGTAACTTTATCGTTTTACAGCTACAACATCACTGTGACAGCTTTTTATTGCCGCTGTCAAACAAATATCACTTGTTTATACGCCCATTCATTCACGTGGCGAATGAACACTGAAGTCTTCGGTGAAATAATCTATTGTGCTTTATGTTAAACGTGTAGTGGACGCCCTTCCATGTGATTTGCCTATATTTTTGAAGAAAATCAATAGTCTAGCAGTTAGGGGTTTATTTATAAACGTTGCTTAAAGTTAAGTAATGATTAGCGACTGTTTAACCATACATTTTTGACGTTTGAACGTTACTTAACTTTAATCATCGTTTATGAATATACCCCATAATAATATGATAGTAAGTACATGGTTATGTAAATTCTCGCCGCGAATATTGTCAATCCCGGTGTTTTTCCAAAACAATTATATTATTAGAACTCGTTACTTCTGTTACGGTGACATTAAACTATGACAATGAGGTTCACTGAATAGGTTAACGAGATGATCAAAGCGTGCTTTTTGGACTGTTCACCGAAATTTAGACGTTAGACATGAAATGTTCCATTATACGGATACCTACCGGTTAATACAAGAGTCAGAATATAGCTCGCGGTACTTATATGAATCGGGTTTGTAAATGTTGCGTTGTCATAATTATTTGTGTGTCGCGGACGTATTGATCGCTGACAATAATTTTCAAATTTATTCCGGCTATTTGGCTCCAGCCGGCCGCGCCCGCGATCACACCTATGACATAAAATAGAACCGTTGCGGGTTCTCGCGCACTCTATGACATGCATTTATCTATTGATGTTTACGTAAATTAGTTTCACATTACATTATGTATGTATGCATGTTATTATTGAATATAATGGTAAATTAGTTTTAGATAGCTAATGATGCAACATCTTTTGGTCTCACTGGTTATATTTTGATCGATTTCATGACTACCTAGGTATAAATGCTAGGTACTACTCGTGCTAATAGTCCCGGCTATTTGCATGTTGCTTCCTCTTTTTTTTTGGTTATGTTCAGTGCGACATAGTTGCTCAATATTATTTGTTAAAATACTTAGAACTATTAACCACCTTATCTAAGTACAAATTGCACAATCCACTTAAATTAATGTAAACTAAAGAATAGAATAAAAGAAAACTATAATAATAAATACATCTAACTACTTGATAAGTTGATAACAATACTAAAAAATAAACAATTTTATAATTTTTTGTTATTGGAACTACCTTCCAATGTTATAGAAAGTAGTAGAACAGTAACGACGCGACGTCGATATCGTTGCGTACGGGGTAGGTACGGGTCGGCGGCAGCTGCGGGCCTACTAGCGTTCTGGCTAAATTGCCAGTTCGGCCAGTGCGGCACCGGGAGTACGGGGCGGCGCGGCCTCGCGATCTGTATCGATAATGAGCCGATACTGAACGTACGATATGTTTCCGATGCCCGCATACGTGCTCACCTATTATAAGTTTCGCTATTGTACAACAACTTAACGGATTTTTGGATGCTGTGGGAGTTCTGTTTGTTATGTGGGAAATAGTTGTGGTCTTTGTTGAAATCGATATTATTGAGCATACTTATCGAATTGTTTGGTGATTTATAGATCGGAGATTATTTTAATAGTGCTCAGAGTGCATGTCGGTAGGTACCGTAAAATTATAAAAAGAAGAATAGGTATGAAGAATGCTCAGTTAGGTAGGTACTTACAGACTTTTTATTTACTTATTTATTGCACAATGCACACATCATCGCGCACACGGTAACAACTCGGGTCAGTGAAAACTGGGCCCATGTCACCTCAACCCGAATTTTTATTGATAGATTTTACATTATTTTGTTTTCAATACCTGAATATAAATTATATTTTTAAATATTAGAATAGAAAATATATCCTTAAAAATATTTAAAAATATAAAAATCAAAGTATTTATTTTATTTATTATTTATTAATTTTATTCATAAAAATAAATATTTATTATTGTTTCCGGTTGTTCGCGACTTGCTAACGGCGACGGAGTACTTGCATAAACACAATAGCCACTAGGGCTAGGATTATCCATCTGCAACTTGCCTTGCAGTACCAATAAGCCTGGGGGCCAAGTCTACTAATTTACAAACGTGTCAGTGGTCTCACAATGATCAGTTTTTGACAGATTTTGTATGGCATATCTGTCAAAAACTGATCATTGTGAGACCACTGACACGTTTGTAAATTAGTAGACTTGGCCCCCTGATATTGTGGTGATAGATCGACGAGAGCGCCGTGCAATGATTGTTGATATCACTGTCCCCCATGACGAGAATCTCGTGAGAGCTTAGAAAGATAAAAAAATCAAGTACCTATCTTGACTTAGCACACGAGTTTGTCGGCATGTGGGACGTGGACTCTGCAATAATTGTACCGATAATCGTTACGGTCAATGGCCTGATAGCGGAGAGCCTCGACGTCTCAGGAGGCTCTCATTGCGCGGCTGGGTCAAAGGCTTGATTCAGAAAGTAGTACTCCTGGACACGGCACGCATAGTGAGGAGGTTCCTCTCTCTAGAACCCTGACAGCTTGGACCCGATCCTGATGCCGATGGGCTATTTTTTATTTTTATTTTTAAATGTTTTTTTATTTTTTTAATCAAAATATTTAAAAATGTTAATACCTACTTAATATGTATTCAAAATGAAATAAAGGATAATAAATGTACAACAGTTTGGGTAGTGTTAGTTAATAATAAGTATACGAACCTATTAGGTCACCTACTAAAACACTAGTGGCTTAGTGTGTAGGTATCTTACGTATTAAATCATCAATAAGAAAATAAAAAAAGATTCAAGAATCGAAACGCACATCGGAAATCTTGAAATCTGGAAGGCGTCCAGATACGTCATTGAAAGCTTAAGTATCTGTTTATTATTATATTATATCCCTTTAAAACTATCAGCGAATAGTTTGGAGTAGTGATAAACAAACCGGTACGGGATAAAAACATTGTAATCAGCTTACTGAGCGTCCCGAGGTTATCGCACACCATTCCATAATCTGGCGACCGACGTGAGACAAAAACATTGACATATGGAAAGGATATCCACAGTTACTAACTGATAAAAATATACATATATCATTTTGTGTTCAAAATACTGGAAAATAATAGTTTTTTAGGTGCTGATGTGAGAGAAGATATTACAAATAGAATCGATTTGGGGAATGTTTAATATTGATGGACCTCTTTACAATCTGATTGCCATTTAGAGCTTTCGAAAAGCCAGTCACGAAGTTGTATGCGTTTATTTTTTTTAATAGTTCAAGGCTTTGGTGAACTCTTGGTAGGTATTCTGTGAATAGGTATGTGTCAGTGAAGGCCGAAGGGTTTGATATTTTTGTAAAACTACCTCAACATAGCTGGCGACTATTGTTGATTTGCTGTAAGTTTTACATAATTTCCTTTGTGTACTATAACATCGGTTGACGGCTGTTGTGTACCACGTGTAAGGCTACGTGTCCATTGTGCCTGTGTGCCGTGTCGCGGGACATATGGCGGCCAGCCGACCCCTGGCCGCGCCAGTCACGTCTCGGACCTACCAACAAACGCTAATTGTTCTAACTATTGCCTGCTTTGTCCTAAACAATTACTCCTTAAACGTTACCCTCTATATCACCCTTACATGTTTGTAATAAGGTTGGAAATGCCTCCGGTTGGTTGGTAACAAGTTGTCGCAGAAGACGTCGCCAGATGGTCTGACAGGATGCGTTGTGTTTTGTTAGAAGTGTCAAAGTAATAGCCTTTGTACTTGACTTGATAATGAGAGGATGCGAAAGCTGTAAATCTGTTATTTGTAAAGAATGAAAGAGATACTTTTAATAAGATAAGAAGGCATTACGGAGATGTTACAATGAGCTTATTTAAAAAAATAACAGGAATAATAGGTTTATGATGTTAATTAGCATTACCTATTGTAGTTGTTTACATACATGCTAATGGTAAACAGGTAGGTAGTTAACTAATGTGCCACAGCTTCCTATCACATCACCCGCTTATAATGCCAAGAAGGCATATGTTTCTATCTTATGTGAAAGTTGGAAAAGAACCATGCTACAAACTAGTGGCGTAAATATATTACGTGGTATTTTCCCTTGTCCTATTTAATTTAAAATAAAAACTGAAAACAGTTTCGCTTTTTCAATAAGTACCTATCTTTTTCTTTTCCCATGTTAAGTCAGTAGGTATTTATAAATTATACAGTTAAAACAAACGACACGACATGTTTGCATAGAAACGACCCCATAAGATTTCAGACGTTAATACACACATAATGTGCCTACATTACATTGCGCAATAGTTAAGTAGGTACTGCATCTCTCGGTGCGTGTGGATATAAACAAATGGCTGGCGAGTCTTTGTTTAATAATAGTGTTAGTTAGTTGTTCTGTAAGTAATCCCTCTAAATTAACAGAGCAGTATTTTTGCCGACACTAATTTAATATAACATTATTCTCACATCAGAGCGCACAATAGCTCGGCGAAAGTTTTATGCGTCTCCATTGTTCGGAGTGGCTTACAACTCGTAAAAACTGACGTCCCCCGCTAACTATTGTTATTATTTGTTAATTAATTATAAAGTGCGGCTCCGCGGCCACCCTCGCTGTGACGCGGCTGAAATCATCGCGGCTCACCTACATACCTAGGTATTCTCGGGGGGAACTCCAGAAATATATTCAGACCTTTTATTCTCTCACATTTATACTATATTTCGATAGGTAGTTAATATTATACATAATTCTATGGAAACTATCCGAATTTTAATCAAGAAGTTTATCTTATTTATTTATTAAAACTTTATGCACAAGTAAAAAATAACGACAGGTTCTTATTGTTTGAGGAGGTCTTATTGTTATCTAGTTATTATTGTATAATTAACTTTGAGGAAACCGGAACGTGTACATAAGTACAAAAGTGTTCGCTGGAGGAAGTAGGTTAGAGTTGGCGATAACACATCGTTTCCTGCAGGTGAGTAACCTATATATGCGGTGTATGGAATGCGGAGCAGGACAGCCGGTTGTGTGGTCTGGGGCTGGAGTTAAACTACTAACAGTATAATTTATTATACAAACCCTCAGGACATGTCTAGGTGTGCACACTTATTATCGGTATTTCATTAATGTTAAACCGACTATGTATTGAATGAAATTAATATTTTCCAGCCATTGTCCAAATTGGTTAGATAATTATACAAAGAAATGAGTTATTTTATTTATCTTAGTTAGATTCACAAAAAGTAAGTATAATGTTTAGTAGATATAGAGTTAAAAGATCAATGTTTGAGGAACTTTCATTTGTAGGTAGGTCAACCACGGTTGTTGCAGTCGATCGCATCCGTGGTCAATCTGCCTAGCCTTTTCCCAACTATGTTGTCGATCGCATCCGTGGTAATATTTTTAATTGTTAGCTGGTCTAGTATAGCCTATAACGTAGTTTCATCAGAATAAGAGGCCAGCTTGTGCTGTTTTTGTTACCACTGACTTGCGGCCTATTGTACCTAACAGTTGTTTGAGCCTATAAGGAACTGCTCCTGATACTTAACTTTGAATATCAGTACCTAAGGTTAGATTTACCTAATAGAAAGAGATGCAGGGTCAAAAACATAAACGCAACACAAAAGGTGATCTAGAATCTAGATGATTTTTGCCCGAACTCTTGAGTTTCGGAAGAAAATTATTTGTTCCTCATTCATACCTCCCCCATAAAACCGGTTGTCAGATCTGCGACAATATAAAGCGCGGCTGTTGGCACGTGGATGACAGCCATTCGCAACGCTCCGGGTGCCACGAGGCCGCCCGGGCTGAGGCGACTCCCGCACTCCGGCCGGCCGTACAGACGCCTAACTGCCAGTTTTTCTCGAAAGCACCCATCGAGGTGCGCTATTACAAGGAACGCGTTTCATCTTCCGCGACGACTTACTGCAGAACGTGGTTTAGCGATTGTTGTGCGATAGTTGTCAAATATTTGCATAGAGTAGATCCTTTTCATTACTTGAGTTACTTAATAAAGATACCCATTTATGATTATAGCCTACATATTCAAATCAAAGTAACGAGATAATTATGACGTGTAGGATGTAAGTGCCATGGATAGACGATCTTAAGGATTAATCATAAGATCCGTATGTGACGTGCATTAGAAGATCAGTTGGTCTTAAGTGCACATTGCTTTGTTGCAGTTTTAAAGAAGGTACAGTCAGCAACAAGAGATTAATACTACAGTTCGTAGGGTTTAAAAGCAACAGTGTTAACTGGATTTATGGTGCTGATCGTACCTACCTTAACGACATTCAGCACCTTTTTCATTCAAAGATGAATAAGAGGCTTCTAACTTCCCTGCGCAAATTGTCACACTTCTGGCAACCGGTTGCCGATTGCCCCTTACATAGTCGCGTATGTCGTGGTGCGGCGCGCTGGCGCGACTCGCTTCCGGCGCAATAAAAACAATGCGCCGATGCGAACCTTTATTGCGGCAGGTTTCCGGCCGCGCCCGCGCCGCTTGTCGCCCCGCAGTCATTACGATGCCACTTGCCAATCGCCGCTGCGACCTTTTATTTTGACACTCGGGATGATTTGAGGGAAGGGTGGTGTATCGTGTTGTAATAATAGTACGGCATGGGTAAGCCCGTGCCGGAACTGAAACTCTTTGAAGATTAGTTTTAAGTGTCAGTAACTAACTGTTATAGCGATACCAAGCAAGATTCTCAATGTTAAACTAGGCACTAAGTAGGTACCATTAAGTTTAGTATGAAATCTGTCAATAATTCCTTAGCTTTAACGCGCTTTGCTTCAATTGATGTGCACTGAATTTGGTGACACGTAATGTGCTACCGCACATGAAAGGTTTTCAATTTCCTCAGCGAAACAAGACACCTCAAGCAAAGTGTCACTCTCTTCGCATTCTACAATAATTTGAACTGTTTACTTTGCAAGGAATAAAAAGTAAAGCCAATCTATTTTAGTTTTATAATACAGTTATCATTCGTCTGGCTACATCCATTATGTTTAACATTTACGACCGCGGGGACATATAAAAAGATTATTTAAACAACGTTCTATTCGTGTCATAAACGTTTTCAAGTATATTGTGACTTCTTTAGTTGAGTGTAGTCAATAGGGATGTGTGGAACGATCATATAAATTGGTAGTTATAGTGTTTTATAGGTGTAACGTTGTTGAGCATATTAATTAATACTTAAAGCGAGTGAGCGGCATGTGAAGCGCTGGAGGGTCGCCAACTGTGCTGGAGGTACTGTGCTGAGCGGCATGTGAAGCGCTGGAGGGTCGCCGACTGTGCTGGAGGTACTGTGCTGAGCGTCCCGCCGCTGCACCTAGGTATACGCCTACCTTGTTATATTGCGGCCACTTTTGTTTATTTTATTGACAGTGACACACTATTACTCAAAGCTAAAAGAGGTTGCTTACCAACAGATTATTTAAAAAAAATGCAATGTTTATACTTAGGTAGGTACTCTAGCTGGGTTTTTTTGGAAATAGCAACTTGTATGCTGGTTTTTTTCAATATCAACGTACCTACTTAATCTGCCTTTAGGGTTCCTCCCCGAAGGGTGCCAAACGGAACAAATCATATAAAATTATTAATTTAATAAATTAAAGGGGGTCCCCATACATGAAACGTGTTTTTTTGGCGTTTTTTGGTCGGTTTTAATACGGTACCTACGAAACCCTTCGCGTGCGAGTCCGACTCGAACTTGACCGGCTTTTTATATACACCTACTTACAAATAAGTTAGTAGCAGTAGCCGATGCAGAGGAACCTTTTGGAGGATATCCTTACTAGTCGTTATTATGCTTACTATATTGTATAGGTATATACATTATAAGTATTATATATCTCCGTATATTATAAATTCGAAAGTAACTCTGTCTGTCTGTTACCTTTTCACGCCTAAACCATTGAAATTATATCGACAAAATTTGGCAAGGAGATAGATTGTATCCTGGGGAAGAACTTATGGTACTTTTTATCAACATACCACGCGGGCGAAGCCGCGTAATAATATTATAAATGCGAAAGTGAGTTGGTTTTTGTTACCTACGCTTTCACGCTAAAACGGCTAAACGGATTTTGATGAAATGTTGCACATGGGTAGACCGTGATCTGTTTTGCTATTTTGTAAGAATCTTACCGTGAAAACTTACGTGAAGTGAGCTTGGAGTGCGTTAGCATCAGTATGTATCGATGACAATGACCTAGCTCACCTCACCTTAGTTTTCACGGTGAGATGGTCACAGAATAGCAATGCTGGAATAGGACATAGGATACTATTTTTATCCCGATATTCCCACGGGATGGAAACTTACGCGGGTGAAACCGCGGTGCGCAGCTATTGCTGTATAAAAATAATGTCCTAATAATGTAGGTAGATATTACATAGAAATTATAGTTAATCACGCTGCACCTACCAAACAAAAACATTCTTCATTATAATTAACCACATGCTCTTTACAGGGGTAATAGGTACCATTACAAGTTTATCATATTTGTTTATATGTTTATTCTTGTGGTTTATGTATATACCTAAAAAGCTATGAAAAACATCCTATTCTCTAAATATAACTTAATCGTAGGTACTTGCCTACTCTCGAAAGATGTCGGTTAATAGGATATATTATGAGTGTTACATTGACATGTTTATTTGCCACACATACCGGATACATAAAGGCTGAAGTGGACCTTTATACATATGATCGTGTCTGTTGTATTATATAATTGCACAGGTGTGAGTACTATGTACTATAGAGCTACCATTTACCGGGTATTTTGTCTTTCATTGACTTGAATGTGCCCTGGCGGCTGGGAATGTCATGCTCACTCAAATGTCTCGCTGGTGGTGGCGTATGTGTTGGATCATTTAGCTCCCTTCAAAATGGTTGAGCTGAATGGTGCTGATCCATGCGTCATGTTCGTGAACGGGCGCCGTCAGTTGTGACTGGTCATTTCTTAGCTGCCATGGCTTATTTTAATTTTTGAATTGTGCTTATTTTGTAATTGCGGACGCTTTTAACGTGCTTTCTACATTGTTCTCACATGTATAATTTCAACATGAATAATGTAACCATTATATTGTAACAATATTTTGATTTAAAAGAGTGTCCATGGAGTTTCTTGCCCGTTCTTCTCCATAGGTACCTACTACGCTTTGGAATGGGCAACTAGCTTCATATTTCTGACTGACTGACTCCTTGACAATTCAAAAGTGCCTGTAAATGGTTTAATTGAAATAAATGCTTTGAGTTTGAGTTTGAGTTTGTCAAAAGTGTTACTGTAATTTAATGCCAGTTAAAACAACGCAACCCCGCGTGTGTGTAGGCGTGTAGGTCCCCTACAACACAATTCAAGTCGCACATTACCGGTGTCGGCCCACTTGTCGCGCACACAATCATCCGAACAAAGAGCAATCAATCAAGTTATCTCATCTTCCTAGAATACGGCGATGTGATCGACAACACGTGAACGTTGCGTACCCGCGCGATCCTTCACCTCCGCCCCGTTATCGCGCAGATAATACTCACAAATAGGGTACCGATTGACGTCAGCGCCTTACACCGCGACGAGGTAACTCCGATATCGCGCGACCTGCGACCCGCGTATCGCGCTACAGGCCTGTTCACCTATTCTAGCGCTGCCACTTGCCGAGCCGCACAACCCCGGCCTCGTTTCGACAAGGCTCCATTAAATACGACGCAGTACGAGGCGTTAACCTTACAGTTTTGACGTTTGTTGTTGTTATAATCGTGTTTCAGACGCTATCGCGGGCCGCGCGGGTCAGCCTGTGTGCAGGAAATGGATCAGGCGTCATTTAATGTGTTTACGATGAAGATGTTTTAATTAGTTAAGGTGGGCTTAGACCAAACGAACACAGAACCAGAACAAGAGTACATATTAGCATTCTTTTGTTGATATTCTTGACTTTTTATTAAGGATAGCGCAACGAAGGAAAGTAATCGTATTCTATACCCCATTTGAAATAAGATTAGACATTAAAACAAACCCTTTTACAGTCCGTTCAACCGATTTTGACTTCTATACCGTAGGCATAAGGATAGCATTAAAAGCAAAAAAAGTTACACAATACCAACAATCTACTGCAGCTGCCATTTGTCATGCCACCAACGCAATAGAATTCAAAATCGGTTGAACGGAATGTAAAAAAGGCGTATCGATACGTCTAATCTTATTTCAAATGGAGTATAGGTGCATCGTATTCACATGTAACATTATAGTAACATTATAATTGATGTATACAAAATATTGTAAAACATTTTTTTTTTAAGAGTAACGGTGGATTTTCTTGCCCATTCTTCTCCATCCGAAAACTACCTTTTGGAAGGGGCAACTAGAATCAGTTCTATTTCTTAGTTTTTGACGTTCAAAAGTACCTTTAATGTGCCTATTTGAAATAAATGATTTGACTTTGACTTTGAAGGAATGTTCAGTCCCTGTTTACACAAAAATAAATCGGTAGAGTCACCTTTAAATAATCAATTAGGCGTCTCTTCCGCGATCGAAGAAGATCTGTAATGTTTGGTAGACTTTACCTTCATGCCCTTTCCTAAGATGGAGCCCTGTAACCCCAAATTGACTTAAAACTTTCTAAGATTACTTTTAGACTATTATTAGGATTCACACAACCCGCTCATGTTTTTCGTTTGTCCGAACTACCTCGTTGGTTACCAGTTCTTTATAATTTTGCCCGTTAGTAAAAAAAACACTATTTGTTTGGTTAACTTTACAATAATAATTTAAAGGTAGACCCATCTATTATTGTTAGTAGGTAAGTAGTGGGAATCATTATCATTAACTTCATTCTGTATAGGTACGTAGAGCTCTGTGGCTTATCTGGGGGTTTTACCTACTGCTGTTTGTACAATAAAATTGTGTAATTATTCTAATTCCAATTTATTGAATGCGCGGTGTTATTAATTTTAATTGTGTCGCAATAATAAATGTTTCACTTATTATTATAATATTATTGATCCAAAATGCCTCAATTATCAAAAAAGGTTCCTGTAAAGTGTGTGAGTTAGAAATGTCTGTGGAGAAGGTTAAGGAAATACTTATTTAACTTTAATACACATTCTTATTTCCTTTAAAAACCCGCCCAAGTGCGAGTCGGAATCGCGCACGAAGGGTTCCGTACCATTATCTATAAAAACGGCAAAAAAATCACGTTTGTTGTATGGGAGCCCCTGAAATATTTATTCTATTCTGTTTTTTAGTATTTGTTGTTATAGCGGCAGCAGAAAAACATCATCTGTGAAAATTTCAACTGTCTAAATATCACGGTTCATGAGATACAGCCTGGTGACAGACGGACAGCGGAGTCTTAGTAATAGGTAAATAGTCTTACTAAAAGTGACCCCCATATTCAAAATTCATTAATTTTTGTTACACGCCCGTCTTCGGGTCACAGAAATACATATGTGTACCAAATCTCAACTTAATCGGTCCATGAGATTCGGAGCAAATTGGCTGTGACAGACGGACAGACAGACAGACGATCCTATAATGGTTCCATGTTTTCCTTTTGAGGTACGGAACCCTAAAAATATATAACAAATGTTATAAAATGTAAAATTTGGTGTTATTTTTTCTTGTGGTTAGTGGCTAACTTGGTGTCGTTTTTTTATGCTGCCCACTCGCCTTTGACTTTGGCTTCACACGCCATCCATAAATATCTTTCAGGCATGCCTCTCTCCTGGCAGGGTTGCGGGAAAGTCCGAAAGGGATACCGGGACCTTGGCAACAGGCAACAGAAGGAACACGGGTGGGTTTTAGTCAGTAAACGTCGGACTTGCCCTTCCGCTCCGCCCAGAGCGGGAGAAGTCAATTGATGATTTCCTAACATCAAAAAAAAAAAAGGCAAGCCTCTCAGGTATCCTCACGTGATAATATACAATATGCACATGAATCCGAAAAGACAGATGCGTGTCTTGGATTCGAACTCGAGACGGTTTGGGCTCCGCTCGCCCCTTGTATTTTGCCCCTAATTGCCTTAGTGTATCTACTCGCCCCCTTAAATATTAGATACCCCAAATCGCCCCCAATTGTTAGTTATTAAAAGTACTGTCAGCACTCGGTAAGTTTTTAAATAAGTATTTAAATGTATTTATATAAGTAACTAACAAAAAGTACTAGGCTTGCATGAATTCACGTTTTCATTTCATTCACTTGAAGATAAGTACAAAACTAATTAGCAAATATCGCAATACGCATCCTTTCCGCATTATAATACGAACTTAGAAAGAAAGCATTATTTAAACGAGTCTCTCAGCGGCTAACATATTTTACCAAACCTTTTGTTTATTGAACCCATGAAAATGGTTCCTTTTGATAAAGCTAAGCCAGGTAGAAAAAAAATTTGTCACGAGTTGGTGAGATTACAGATAGAGTTATTAATAACTCTATCTGTAAACAAACATGTCGTTATTCATAATGTGTGCGTTTTTCTGTCTAACTAAACCATTTTTGGTTAAATTTCATAGGAAATGCCGCAAAGGGCGAATCGATACACCAAAATAACGGAGAGAACGGAACCCAAACCCTCGAGACCTATGACTTGGCAGTCCGACGGTCACTCACTGGCTATCACTGCCAAAAATTTGTTGATAATGAAATAATGACTAAAATGACGCAAATTGCATTTTTTTTGGAGCCGGGGTTTCTTTACGTGCACGTATTATTGAACCTATAATATCTCCCGCGCCGAAGGTTAGTTTCCGTCGACATACGGTCAGGAGGACTATAATCTATTGAACCTTACCTTCCGACATAACTTACCTACGGAGGACTTTCAAAAAACGGCAGTCTCTGCTACGTAGTTAGTATCGCCCACGCACGTCAAACTGACCTGTTTTCCTCAACCGACTTCGAATCTGCGTACTTGATAAGGTCATGACCTGGACGCTAGTTGTTTGCTTCATTTCTTCAGTAATTAGGAATATATCACGCGATGTGTAATTAAAGACATAAAATTATAATGAATCCAACAACACTTTAGACATTGATTACCTACTGAATAGGTCATCATTTTTGCGGTTTTACCTATGTTTATAAGGAAACCTTCCTTTTCCATAATAGATAGAGTAGGTAAAAGTAAAGTAAAACTTTTTTTCTCAAACGTGCTCTGAAATGCGAGCATTATTTTCACAACCTTCTTCGAGATAAATCGAAAATGCTGTACCTACTGCTCAATTAAATGCGAGCGCGCCGGCAATGTAAGTATGAAAATCCATATCTGTCGTATAAATTACTACCTTCTATTGTGTTCGAAAAATGGAATGACCTTTTTACTTTAATAAGTACATGGACTACCTCCTACCAACGAGGTAACATCAAAGATTTTTATTTTTCGATTTGGCTTGGAAATAGTAAAGAAGAAACAAATGAACATATCGGCGCGTGAAAAAATATCGTTGTTCGTCATTGATTCTGGAATATAAAATTATTTATTTGCATAAGGTACCTACAGAAAGGTTCTTAAGATAAATACGTATATCGATCTCTTATGAATAATTTCACCGTGCAAAACATATTTAGTTATTATTTTATAATTAATAACTAATTATGTAAATAAAGCATGCAATTAGTAAATTATATTAAATTCATATTAATTCATAAATGACTCTATACTACAAACTACAATTCATAACTTATAATCTAAAAATTCGAGGAGTACACTATAAATGCAAAAGTATCTAAGTACTTAGTATACAAGCCTTGGCTGCAACCAGGCATTGATAGACTCACGATCGTCCAACAATGCCCTTGTTGCAGGGCGCGACATTAACAACAATGCCCTTGTTGCAGGGCGCGACATTAACAACAATGCCCTTGTTGCAGGGCGCGACATTAACAACAATGCCCTTGTTGCAGGGCGCGACATTAACAACAATGCCCTTGTTGCAGGGCGCGACATTAACAACAATGCCCTTGTTGCAGGGCGCGACATTAACAACAATGCCCTTGTTGCAGGGCGCGACATTAACAACAATGCCCTTGTTGCAGGGCGTGACATTAACAACAATGCCCTTGTTGCAGGGCGCGACATTAACAACAATGCCCTTGTTGCAGGGCGCGACAGTCACAACAATGCCCTTGTTGCAGGGCGCGACATTAACAACAATGCCCTTGTTGCAGGGCGCGACAGTCACAACAATGCCCTTGTTGCAGGGCGCGACATTAACAACAATGCCCTTGTTGCAGGGCGCGACATTAACAACAATGCCCTTGTTGCAGGGCGCGACATTAACAACAATGCCCTTGTTGCAGGGCGCGACATTAACAACAATGCCCTTGTTGCAGGGCGCGACATTAACAACAATGCCCTTGTTGCAGGGCGCGATAGTCACAACAACGCCCTTGTTGCACGGCGCGACATTAACAACAATGCCCTTGTTGCAGGGCGCGACATTAACAACAATGCCCTTGTTGCAGGGCGCGACATTAACAACAATGCCCTTGTTGCAGGACGCGACAGTCACAACAATGCCCTTGTTGCAGGGCGCGACATTAACAACAATGCCCTTGTTGCAGGGCGCGACATTAACAACAATGCCCTTGTTGCAGGGCGCGACATTAACAACAATGCCCTTGTTGCAGGGCGCGACAGTAACAACTACTATTTATTTGGAACAACAACTAGGTACCTCAATATAAGTAAGCAGGTAAGTAACTGTTGAATGTTTTTGGAAACTCGGTTCATTATTTTATCAATACCTAAGTAACTACCTACCTATTTATTACGTAGAAGTGACACGGAAAGTACCCAGCGACTCATTTAGATTATTTACAATTAATGAACGCGTGTAGGTAGGAGCAGTATCGGTATTTACATAGGTAATTACACAACAGGTATTTACGGTATGTTGTTGTTATTAAACGACATATTTCCCCAACACGAGCTGTGACGACACCGATATTGTTACATCACTGCGCCTCATGGGCATTAACAGCTACCGAGATTCATAATCAAGGGATTAGGGCAGCTAATTGTAACTGCAAATTGTGTTACGGAATGGAAAAAAATAAACTATCGAAACACCCCAAGAGGTAGATTCGTCAAAACATTCGATGACAAAATATGTAGAACAAGTAGCCTGCATGAAAGCATCTTGCGCCTAGTTTATAGTGTCCAAAAAGGCACTATCCACCAGATAAAGAAGATGAAATAGAATTAAATGTATTAAGTAGGTATGTCTCATATCTACGTAGTGTCTGCCAGAAAATTCGGAAATGTTGAAACAGATTACTAATATTTTCTATGATATTTTTTTCTAGACAAAATAATAGTTATTAAAAAAATTAAAGTACCTTATAAAAAGTAAAACCCAACTACGACAAGAAAGTCAATCAACTAAACAAACAGACATACAAATTAAAAATCCGGAGTCACATGTAATCTGTTCGATTTATACCCTAACACGTGTGACTCCGGATTTTTAATTTGTCTGACTGTGGTGTCTTGTTTATACCATTTTAGTTGATTGACTTTCTTGTCGTAGTTGGGTTTTAGTTTTTATTACTTTTTTTTTTTGGGTTATAATACCAGGGGTCGTTCAAGACGCTTCCAACGATAGCTCATTTGTGAAATGATGAGCAGTTTAGAGGATATGAGGGAACACATGAACATACATACATACATTCATGTAAGATTTGTACAATACTTATTTAATGAAATTCCGAATTTCTTCTTGTGGCGGTATCTGCATCGCCAGTATGCGTACCTACTACGCATCAAAGACCTAACGTCACATAAATCCTGCATCGCGCAATTAGAGTTTACCGTGCGATGAATATATATATAAAAATCCAACATCAATCGTTGGGCAGTTGCCCGCCAGACACAACACCTGTCTGGTCTGAGGATCCTCCCTTTTCAATAGAGGATGAGTGAACTTTACACCTCCTTATACCCCTAAATTACTTTATGTTTTTAATGTTTTCGTCCCTAACGTCTTTCAAACTTCCTTACGTTATCTGAACTCTTTTTTACTTATTCTACATAATTATTAAACATTCATTCACTATCTCTTTCACTCCTTGACTAATTCGTACATTCGTCTCTGTCACTCGTTTATGCTTCACATCTGTCATCCATCTTCACGTCCCGTTTCACTATCCTGTCATAACGTTCCATTCCTACATACATACCGGTCAAAATCATAACCCTCCTTTTTGCTTCGCCGTAGTCGGGTCAAAAGTATTAAAAAGTAGTTTATTGTTTGGCCACATAGAACATGTAATGAATTTATTGTCATGTCATTCAAGTTTCTGATTGCGACATTAATTTGTTGTTTACATTATTTATACATACTAGTGAATTGTACAAGTGCCAAGTTATGTATGTTCTGTTTTTATTATTTATTTTTTCAGCACAGATATTCAATGTTGCTGATGATGCTTGTTTTAGAAGCTTTTAAGCAGACACTTAAAGGGCCTTTTAAAAAACATAGGTTTGTTTGCTACATTACGTAGCTTCGATATGTATATTCCTACTCAAAATTACTTAGCAACTTATAAAATGGACTATAAGGTTTGAAAAATAAAAGATTTAATTAATTTAATAAAATATCTACTTAGGTGTTTGTCAGTTTAGCGCTAACTATTTTAATTTACAGTAATGAATGGAGGATATTACGTCAGTTAATTCGTGTTCCAGTTAAATAAGTTACCAAACAATGCTCTTACTTCACCGCGAGTGGTGGGCGTATAAAGATTGCCATTCACGAACCGTTTTTGTGATCCGGATACCGTAGAATCTATCGCATCCGAAAAAGGTAATGAAGGAATAGTTAATAGTATCTTCTTGTGTTTTTTCCATGATAGGTAATATAACCGTATCTATGAACCCACTCAACTGTTACCTGCATAATGTTTCAACACCTTTTAAGTTTTTATGAACTTTTCTCACCGTCAACTTACCTTGCATACCCTCCTATCAGGTATCAGAATTACTAAAAGATAGAATCATCTCACCATGACTTTATCATAAAAGTAAGTATGTCTGCTCCATACCTTCGGGTTTGTGTGATAGTTTGATGGATCACTTGTTGGGCATAGGAAGGATTTAATATCTCCAAGCTTTTTGAAACAATCAGCTAGTTAGCTGCTGGTGTATCTTACCAAGTTATTATAATAACCCCACCGCCTTGTCTCTACGCCCCACCGCCGTATCTCTACGTCCCACCGCCGTATCTCTACGCTACATCGCCGTATTTCGACGTAGACGTCGTGGTGGGGCTTGCGCGCTCCTATTTATATACTCTAGGTCTGTGCCGGTAGAGTTTGCTTTTTCGAAACAGGTCTAGGGTGAGGAGCCAGACCAAGACAAATACAGAAATCCGCATGGCAGCATGTAGCGAGCTGTTGGACAGTAGAGACACCAGAGTTTTGCAAAAGAGAGCTGTCAGAGCCATTTATAATCTATGTCGCCGCGAATCTCGCAAGGAACTATTTAAAAGAATTAATATTATGACAGTACCTTGCCAATTCATATATGAGAATATTATGTATATAAGAAAAAAATTAAATCTTTACAATTAAATAAGCGATAGACATAATTTGAATACTAGAAATAAAGATAAACTAGATCAACCATTTTTCAGATTAGCTAAAGTACAAACATCTTTTAAGGGGTACTGCGTTAAATGCTATAACAAAATACCTTGTGATATATTGCAATTTAATGAAAGAAAATTTAAAACTCATATAAAAAGTACACTTTGTAAACAAGCATATTACAAACTAGAGGATTATATCCAAGATAAGAATGCTTGGAAACATGCTGGTCTTGCTCCATAGGACAATTAGAATTTGACAAAATCAAACTGGTTGCTAGTGGTATATTTTTTAATATTTGTATGTCATAGATTTTTACACTCTGTGATTACTTAGACTCATGCACTGACCAATTAGTATTACTTGTTAACAATATTAGGAATATTGTAATATCGTTTACTTTTACAATGTTTGTAAATATGTGAGCACCATGTATCTATCACATAATTAGTTTACTTGTCATTGCTCAATTTATAATTCTTTTTACCTTTTGTGGTACAGTAATCCAGTAATAGGTGCATCGTGTTCACATATAATTATATAATTCATGTATACAAAATATTGTAAAACATTTTTAAAAGAGTAACGGTGGAGTTTCTTGCCCATTCTTCTCCATACGAAAACTACCTTTCAGAAGGGGCAACTAGAATCAGTTCTATTTCTCTGGCTTTGACGTTCAAAAGTGCCTTTTATGTGCCTATTTGAAATAAATGATTTGACTTTGACTTTGACCGCGGACCTCCCCCGATCTCTGACTTGCCTTTTTTGACCAGCCAGAGTGAACAGTGACGGCGAACAGAGCTTCCACCTCTTTCTTGGCTTTATTGGTCGGCTTGAGTGGAGACGCAAGAGCAAACGTGCTCGGAGGAAGGAAGTATTACAGTAAGAAGCTGCTAGGGATTTTGACCGTATTTCCGGGATTGTCCTGATAGCCGTGGAATATCTGTCCACTCCTCATGAGGACCTCAGGACATGTTGCCCCCTTGTCGCTACTACGGCACTCTGTGCTAGCGACCGTTGTCCGTTGACCCATTATTGAGTGTGCAAGTTTTGCCAGTTTATTTGTGTTAGAGCGTTTTCGTTGAAAGCTCCCAGAGGTCTTATTTTTTTATAAAAAAAATAATATATATTTAAAGCCAATGTATACAAAAACTTGATAAATTATATAGTAAAGCCTTCCTCGAGAATCATTCTATCTATTAAAAAAAACCGCATCAAAATCCGTTGCGTAGAGTTTAAAGTTTTAAAGATCGTCGCGAAAAGTTTTAAAGATCTAAGCATACATAGGGACAGACAGCGGGAAGCGACTTTATTTTATACTATGTAGTGATAGTGATTTTATATAAAACATTCAGATTCAGGCAGGGACCATGCTTTAGTTTTTCGACAGTTCTAGATATTCAGTTCACTTTAGCCACCCAAACCCCTAATCAATTATCTTTGTTTCCATATCCTGCAATAGTCCTACACCAACCGGGGTATGCGGCTCGCCTGATGGTAAAGAATCACCGCCACGATATGGATGGCGGTTGGTGTTTTTATCCGCGGAATGACCGGGGATGTACTTGTACCATGTATTTATTAAAAACTTCTGCGATAGTCAGTCAACGAATGCGTAGCTTTACACGATTATAATAATTACATGGCATCGCAGTGTAGGTGAAGCGCATAGATCACGCGCAATGGTCGCGTTGTGCAATGTGCCCGTTATTGATGTGCCGACTGACGGCTGCAGTCGCGAGTTATTGCATCGCTGCCGTCATGATCACCTAGTGCGGGAGCACGGATCCAGGAGCGTACCACATCTTCAACGAATTAAAAACATGTAAGATTTCCTAAGTAAATCAAACAATCCAAATATTTTGACCCGATTTTCGATTCGGGAATTGATAATTTTGTATTCCACGGGACATGTTTAAGTAACTAATATAATTTCCTAAATATCTATTCAAATTCGAATTCATTTATTTGCCAGAATGTAGGTTTACAACTTACTACGATCTTAAAACTATTATGGCCCCTTTACATTCTACCATTACATAATTATGTCAGTGTGAGTTGACTCGGGCCGCGCTGTCACTGACAGATAGATAGATAGAATATTCTTTAATAAGAAGGTACACCATAACTATCATTAGGTACATTTAACATGTAACGTCAAGGGCTTTTTTGTATGCGTTTGGAATTGGATTATTTTAGTTTACTCCATATTAATTTGTAAGTTGTTAGAATGTCACCATTGTAATATGTTGTTTATTTTATTTCTAGTTCATATGTGTCTGCGTTTTCACATTTCACAATGAGGGTTGTGTCATTAGCAAACAAGATTGTGATGGCAAGTCATACTTGGGAAATCATCACAATTATAAAACAGCCCCCCGCCGTGGCGCGTCCGTCTGAACGCGATACTCTCAAAACGGATTTTCATACGGTTTTCATAAATGGACGGAATGATTCATGAGGAAGGTTTTCGGTGTATACCTAATTGGCTCAAATATGACGCTGTAATGAAATATGACGATGTAAAATACTCCAAGTAGGTTGAACATCAGCTAGGTACATTTTAATCTAATCCGCATGCTTGACGCAACAGGCTGATATGACACTACGGCAGAAAAAAGGCGAGTCTCACATATGATGTGAGGTGAGATGTTACACCATCTCACCTTGGTAACAAAGCAACAAGGTTAATAAACTTCGTAGAATAATGATTATATGTACCTATACGTAAAAATATGCAGAATTAAGATATTTTTCAATAGGAAATGTTATACAAATTACGACACAGTTCGTTTTATATGGGGTTCATAGTAAAATAAAAAAATGGGTTCAAACGCAAGCGGTCCGAAAACGGTTGTTAACGGTCGTTTGGCTCCCAGGCTGGACCGGGCTGGGGCCGCCTTGCGGCGGTTCCTGCCCAATCTTGGGGGGCCAAACGCCTCCTGCCGGAGGCTCCACGCGGGGGTCGTGCGGTCCATGGCCCTTTACGGGGCACCGGTGTGGGCGCGTTCCATTAGGCTGCGGCCAGCCCGCCGGTTGAACGCGTCCCAAAGGGTCATGGCCATACGGCTGGCCCGGGGATACCGCACGGTCTCTCGTGAGGCGGCGAGCCTTCTTGCCGGATTACCGCCATGGGATCTGGAGGCGAAGGTCCTCGCCCACATCTGGGAGTGGCGCGAGGAGATGAAGCGCCCGGGGCGTAACTCCGCTGCCGCGAGAAATCGCGGCACAGCGGACAGAGCTCTGGCAGCATCTCATGGCGACATGGAGAGTGCGATTGTCGCAGCCCAGTGCTGGGCACGCCACAATTGCGGCGATAAGTCCCCTCTTTGAGGAGTGGCTGGAGAGGCGCCACAGCGTACTCACCTTCCGCCTGACGCAGGTCCACACCGACATGGCAGCTTCGGGAGGTACCTGTGTAGGATTACGCGGGAGGAAACGCCCGGGTGTCACCACTATGCGGATCGTCTGGAGGACACGGTGGAGCATACGGTGGAGGTGTGCCCTGCTTGGGCGGAGCACCGCCGTGGCCTCGTGGAGGCGATTGGCGGCACTGACCTCTCGCGTTCGGCCCTGGTCCAGCCCATGGTACGGAGCGAGAGGGCATGGGAGGCGGTCACCTCCTTCTGCGAAGCAGTGATGCTCGCGAAGGAGGAGGCAGAACGCGTGAGGGAGAGGCAAAGCTTGCGCCCTCACGCCCCTAACCGCCGCCGCTGGAGACACCCTGGGCGTCGGGAATCCCAGGCGGATTTCCGGCCACCATAGGCGCTGGCTTGCGGACGGCGAGCAGTGGGTAGCTCGCCATCCGATAAGGACCAGGCCCGGGTCGATGGCGCGTCGTATTCCACGCGCGCCTCAAAGAGATGTCAGCACACCTGACGGGGTCCATTAGGACCGATGCCTGCCAGGGTTGCGGAATAGTCCAAAAGGGATACCGGGACCCTGGCAACAGGCAACTGAAGGAACACGGGTGGGTTTTAGTTAGTAAGAGTCTGACACGCCCTTCCGCTCCACCCAGAGCGGGAGAAGTCATTAGATGATATCCCAAACAAAAAAAAAAAAAAGGGTATCTATTCTGTCCAATTCAGAGCAATGTGTGTAAATCCAAATTGCTCATCTTTCTGTATACGATGACTTGTTGTAAAGTCTTGAAGCCTTCTCAGTATAATTGTCATGTCACTGTCAAAGTGTTTTGACATGATTGGTTTCAGCGTCCCTGGTACACTGGCGTATAATAAATTATTCATGTCAGATTTTTCTCCTGTTTTAAAAATAAACTATGTTAGTATGTATAAATAAACTAAAACTGCAAATCAAATCAAAATGGCTAGGTACACGTAAACATGTTTATAATATTCTTTCAAAAATTAAGCTAAAACAAGTTTTGATCATTATTATTATTTTTTAAAGAAATTATGTATGTCAAGATAACAAAACTAAAACCATTCCAGAGTCCGTCCCTGTGAGTCGCAGTGACAAGCTCTCTATAAACACGTCATTGTGACGGGTTTATTCAAACATTCAACTAGTATAAAAAGCTTTTTACGTGAACGCCCCTTATTTTTAGACTACTGAAACAGGTGCAACGGGGCTCGCCAAGATATCATAATGTTCGCGGTATAATACCAGTGGAAGCATGCCTTTCAAATAATCTTTATTTTACAATATTTAATTCAATTACAACTGGTTTTATGTGGTTTAATGTTGTCCAAATATTTGTCTTGTTTTTGATTTCATATATCGTTCTCTTCAAATTACCTACTATAAGAATGTGACGTATTCCACCCAGAGTTCTCTTAAGATTGCACTATTTCACGGTTTCGACTCATAATAAGATCCGATCCTCACCTCTTTTCTCGCATGGCAGATCGATTTCCTCGTATTAGACGTGACAATAGTCAAATTAGGGGGAAAGGTATACATTTTCTAGCAGATAGAGCTTATTTTAATTTAGATGAGAGATTTTGATCATGTTTTACAAATTTATTATAAGTGATCTATATTATTATGACATTTTTCAATAATTAGATTCGGAGTGACGTTATGAATTAAAATAGGTAGGTACCTACTTATAATGATTATACTTTATTTGATTAATATTTGCATATTATTGTTTAAGGCAAACGCAATTATCTCTTTCATGCCGACAAATTGTGTTGTATGTATTGCAGCACTGATTTGAACGGCTCGTGTCGAGTTATCACATGATATATTCTGTTTTTTTAAAGGATCAACATTCAACATTTTCTCAAAAAAATCGCTGCCATTGGATGCAGCTTTGATTTATTTTTATACAATTGATATATTTTCCTTTCTCCATGTATCGATTTAATTATGTATTCAAATATCAATATTCTGTCTACAAGCAAGTAGGTAACGTAAATACATACCTAGTATCATATTCGCAGATTGTGATTGAACTTCATTCATGTCATCCAATTATTATCGTCTGCTATCGTCGTCACAGAGAATCTTTTGTCTTTATTCGTTGTAATTAAATATTCTAGAACAGTTCTCATGTGAGGAGGTATTTACTTCGCTGCCACGTAAGGTCTTACCTACGTCAATCCAGTTCAGACTTTATTCCAATTAGCGGCTGATATAACTTCTTATTTTCTAACAATCCCTTATCACATTAGCTTAACGATCGGTGAGCCAATCAGCAGTTAGATGGGATCTGTTATCGATGCAATAAGGTAAAATTCCCGTCACTACAGATAACGCACGACGTCCGTCTGTCACGCATGTGTGTGTGCACGAGCGTGTACGTACGTTGCGTTGATGTGTGTGAGTTATCGCACTCATTCATGCAAATGTGGCATATCGGTGCATTTGCGTACGCGCAGCCCGCATGCGGTGCCATTCATAGCTGATCGGTACACCATTAACAATGTTGTTTTTTAAATATTTTCTAGGAATTTAATCTTAAACTTGGTGAAAAAGTAAGTTTTAGTATATAAAATCCAATAGTTTTTAAGTGGTCTGATTTTTTACCAGCAGCATTCATACATAGAAAAAATACCATAATCTCTCCCAGAACAGCCCAAATAAATAAGATAAACTTTTCGTCTAGTCCTCAGGTCCAGTCGTCACCATTAATAAAAACTAAAAAAAACAACCGAATTCCAAAATAACACTAAGAAAATAACGAAAGACATTGACTTCCGAAATTAAAGTTATTTTAGATTCTGAAGTGTTTTTTTGGAAGTCGGTTGTACTTTTTTGAAAAAGTTTTTATTTCTCGCTTTTTAGTGGGTCCGTTTGTAATTTATCTATGTTACAATAGCCTAATGTCAACTGCTCATTACCTTTTACAAAATGTTGCTTTTCCCGATGCAGGGACGTTAATCGCTGACGGAGTTCTCCTGGTACATACCATCAGCTCCACTTCACAATATGCATTGTGACGAGCATAAATTGCTTGGCAACCATATTAAAGTAATCGAATCACAACCCGTGAAATACATATTATTGAGTAGTTCCGGTGGCCATCTGTGGTCTTCATCATCAGTTCCTCTTCACCAAATGGTGCTTTGCAAGAGCAACTGCACGAGTTACTATAAAAAATACCCAAATCGCTATAGGTGTGCCTATAATATTTGAAGAGTTCCCTCGATTTATCCGGGATGCCATCGACTATCTCGGAAGTATACCCTTTGAAACAAAAAATAATTTTTCAAATCCGTGTATAAATGGAGGAGTTATGTCCGGACAAACACAAAAAATATAAACATCCGAATTGATAACCTCCTCCTTTTAGAAGTCGGTTAAAAATAAGTACATACTTGATTTAAAAATTAGATTGAACTCTGGAGCTTAATATTTGTATTCTATTCTAGCAGCTTCTGTAAGGTGAGGGATGTACGACAAACTCATGGCTACAGCGCGCCCCTGGCCCCTGACCGCGCGTATCGAGCGCAGATAACGCGACCAGCGCGCGCGCATTTGTGTGTGTGTGTCTGTGTGCGAGTTCCACGCGTCCGCCGCACCTCGCGTCGCACATCGTGTGGCTATTTATAAATTAACAAATATTATGTATAATGCGAGCAGAAAAATAACTTCCTTTTTTATTAATTTCGGTGTTTGTCATTTTGTTGTTGGTTGATAAGGCGCGTGATTGTCTTATGCATTTATAAACGTTTTTGTATTAGGTAATACAGCAGCATTATTGTAGTGTTCAGTTATGACCACAATTGTACTTTTTTGTTGATCGTGAATTAATTGGTCGAGCGATGGCGTTGTAAGTGTTCTCTTCCTCGTCATTCATAAATTATTCGTCTGTTTTATAAGGTTTTATTGATTACCAGAAGACGTAGCGTTGGAATGTCCAGCAGTGGAGGGCTTTCGACTTAAATGATGCTGGTGATTATGTAATGGGAAGAGTGCTATTTCAGGCCGGTACCCCTTTTACAATGAGTTTTACTTAAAACGTTCTAGTTAGACTATTCCTTACTATAAGATCATTTACCAATATGCTACTTTCACTCGATCGATACCAATTTACTGTAATATGTGTAGGTACCTATGGGTATTACCGCGATATTTCCCCGGCTTGCTCGGCTCATAGGTTACAATACTTTAGCGTCGAACGAGAAATACTACCAAGGCTCGTTACAATGACGTGCACTGATTAAACAAATAAGTATCGCTCGTACATTACGCGTTCACTACATTCTGTACGCACGCCCGCGCTCTGTGCACACACACGGGTTGATTCTTGATGAAAGTAAAATAAGAGTAGCTGATATTTGGTATGTGTAAGAAAAGCTGGTAGATGGTTTTTGAGTTTTTTTTTTAATAAAATGGATTGCTAAGTTCGAAAAAGAATGTATTCTAGCCATCATCTCATTAGATCATCTATTAACGATGATGACGATGATGGCGATGATGACGAGTAAAAGCTAAAAGGCCAGAAAAAACATTTGACAAAGGTTGAAAATGTCAATGGATCTAAAAATACAAATTACCTACCAATGATTTCGGTTATTCTTTGAATTTTCGGAATCGCTGAAAAGTTCGCCGCGTGTGTATCGGGCCGACTGTCAGCGAATTCTTCCAATCTGTGTAACGTCTGGTGATTCGCGTTCCACTTATTATCGTACCGTGGGCATTTGCATAAGAATAACAAGGAGGATTATTGATGTCGTCCCCCCGCGGGCCACCACACCCCCTCGCGCGCCCCCTCCTGCCTCCCGCCCGATCAGAGGGAACCGACACATGTGGATAAGAGGAAGAGATTGTGAAACAGGCCAGTGGGCACCTTCATACATTACTAGTTCATTTAATTTTTTCATCGAATTAACTGCACCTACCAAGATTATTTATTTAAATATTTCTTTTTATAAACTTTATTGTACACCACAAAAATACAAACAATACAACTTATACAATGGGCGGCCCGTCGCGTTGTGCGATCTCTTCCAGCGACCTGATTACTATGTCACAAGTAGTCACAACATCGTATCTACCTTTTCTTAGATTAATTTCTTTTTAGTTTTGATTATATTTAAGATAAGAGTTTATAAAAAAGAATCTTAATAGAATCGCCAGTGATAGGTGATTTCCAATAGTATCGTACTAGAATCGCTACCGCACAAGGCTTGCGTCCCGCGCTAATGCTTAATTTTGTTCTCTTTTCATGTTTGCTCTGTATACATTTCGTCTAAAATGGAATGGAATAATTTGACGTGAGGCAGCCATCGACGCGGTGCGACAGCAAGCTTTAGTTTTACGAGGAGGCTTCCACTGCAGATCCTCACAGACGTCATAAATAACCCACTTATTTATAGGTGCTTATAGTTCGCAATAAATATAGCCTGATCCTGAATAGTAATGCGGAGACATTATCTTAACAGCTTCTCATAGGAACAGCTCTCGCGAACGTCTCGGTATTACGTCACAGTAGGTTTAATGTTGTTTCAGTCATTTTTGCTCTCCTGTATATTACGGTTTGCTGTTTACAAGCTTCATAAATTATAATATTATTGCACGTCAAAATATACGGCTGTGGTCGCACACCAACCAAAATCATTGCAGATATTAATAATTATGTTGATGTGATGAAACGTTCGCACTACAATAAAGTGGGTTCGTAAATACGTACATATATTTATACAAATGCCTATCGCGTAAATACATACCTTAGAAGAATAGGTACCTAACTAATAATTAATGTAGGCTTCTGAACAATATAATCAAAAAAATAATTTAAATACTAACCAAACACTCGTAGCATAACTGGTTAAGTACCTATCTTAATTTAGTGCGTCAATATTTTTATAATAACATTACCGTGGGTCCAGCATGAACTTGCATCAAAGTTATTTAAGTGAAAAGTTTGTAACTACAGAGCATTAGTAAGTTAAGCCACCTCTCAGCGGCCGGTGCGATTCAATTAACAGCCTCCGTAGCACGTGACAGCTACGAACTTGCTACGGTGCTTAGCTACGCGGCTACGAGTTACGACGGTGAGCCGCTACGGTGCTACGTGATCGGGAAATATGCTGCTACGATTTACCTTTAAACGTTTGGAAAATTGAATTTTTGTTACTTTGATCAGGTTCATTATAACCTAATTATTTTTGCCAATCGTTTTCGCTGTATGCACCTGAAATATAAATGTGTTCACTAAATTTAAAAAGTCGTATCCTATAATGTTTATGCTTCATCAGATATTTCTTCATCATACAATGCAAAACGAAAGGTATTATAACGGGGCAGGGAACTAAAAGTTACGCACATTATCACAACACTGGATTTCAGTTCAAACAAATCAAAACCAAATCAGTGTTTTCGAATCGAACTGCTTCGGTGAACTGGCGAGGGGAGGTTGACCCCGATAATATTGGTCGCAAACTAAAACTGACCGCTCAAATCAACTCATCCAAATTAACCTTAAATAAACTCAGCCGATCGGACAAACGGTTTTGTTCCGTACATTTCCCACGATTAAAATTCCAAATTCCCTTTTTGCCGGCAATTTCCGTTGGAGGTGTGTTGGGTACAAAGCGGTCTGTCCCTAAATCACGGGAGGCTCGGGTGCAATTCAGAGCGGAGTTACTTAATTCAATCATGATAACTGCGGTCCCCGGCAGGCGCAAGAAATAAATTGACCAATGACCGCTGTTGCGAGCCGCCGACGGGCCAGGGCTGGCGCGCTCTCCTACGGCGAACACACATTGTTATATTATATTTTGTTTACTTCCGAAGCCACTCCAGTCGTATTACATATTACAGATTCTTTGCTGGCTTGTGTTGAATGTTCTACAACACTGTTGAAGTGGTGAATGATGATATAACACTAAATTATTCTCAGACGTATGTTTCCTTGGCTGTTATTCCGACATAATCGCGCGTATACATTTTTTATTTAAATGATTTCAGTTCCTATCCAAGTTCCATTGTACCCAATCTGGGGCAGACATTACGTAGTTTGACGTACATAAGAAATAAATGATTACTTGCCGACAATACAATGAGTTCTGTAAGTATCGAATGTTCATGTCATCGAGTGATTTATGATACGACTCGATATTATTCATTCCTGTGTATTGCCTCGCTATTGTTTACCTTACTTGACATTCAAATGTATTTTCCTGCGAGTCACTTATTTTCGTTCGTAGAGGCGAAGTAAGAAATTTTACCATGTTGTCTAATAGTTGGCTCCTGTGCTGAAAGATAACCTTTAAGATGGTTGATGCATAACAAGGTTTAATCAGGAGAAGGTATGTCCCAACATAAAATCATCAACATAAAAGTAATTTTGCAAGTATTTACAGAGGCAACCCTATTGTAAAAGAAAGGGCTGTAGTACCTGTCCGGGGCTATTGGGGGCGACCTTGCAGCGGCAGATAACAATTGAGAGTCGCTTGCCGCCGCAAATTCAATATCCAGAGGTGTCGTCGTATCTCCGCCGACCTACCCCGCCTCCCTGCCCCGCACGCGCCGCTCACACCCCTCGCACTCCCCGTGCACCTTGTGTTTAGTGTCCACTAGCCCTCCTCTGTCCACTATTAAAGGGGATATAACCACTTAACGAGAAGTGAAGTCTGGCTCGAATTGAATTTCCGAACTGACGCCATGCACTAAAATATGTAGATAATTTTAGGTACCTACTTACATATAAAGCAGTCTCGTATTATTTTATCTTAAAACATCACATTCCAGTTTGGTTTACTGGGAATATTATAAATACATTTTTAGAATATCAAAATCAGGAAAACGATACAGTACTCCTCTGAGGATGACATCAAGAATTAATAACAAACAGTTGAAACTGCGGTAGGCAGTGTAGGTACTGAATGAGCCCGCGGTAACCGTCAAAAGTTAACCAGGCTAGCAACGTGTTACAGTTGTACGTACTGAACCAAATGAACAGTAACATCTCCAAAGGGAAGTAATCGCCGAACTTGTGGATCACGCGTCGCGCCTTATCTGTTGATAGTGAGCTACATTTGTTATGCGATAGCGCGATGGCCGATCGGACCGTCCGGCATATTAAACGGCGATTAACCCACCGGGCGCTTGCGCCGCTCTGATTTATGTGAACTATTAAAATCTCCGAAGGCACAGAATTAATTGCACTACTTCAGTGTTGGCTGCTTTATTAATTGGGAGCGAGTCGCCCGTTGTTTATGGTCGGTTCCCTTTCCTTGGGCGCGGTGGTCGGCGCCCTTATCGTGACCCAGGCCGCTCCAATTTGTCCACTCACGTTTCTGTTCAGTTTCAATGGCTATTAAGGACCCTACCTCTGGTGCCGAATACACTGAGCAATGTTCATGTGTATGCCCTTATTCGGGATAGTATTAAGTTTCTCAGTTTATGGCTAGACACTTAGGTATTTGAAATAGGAAACTAAATCGAATTAAAATTGTACGATATGACACTCAAATTTTTACACAAACAAAAATCACGGCCGTTTTCACCGAAGGCGAAACGTACGCGGCGTTAGGCGGAGTTGTACCTATCTATAGTAGGTACACATAGCTGGTGAAATGTACATAGGCACCTACATTTCATCAGATATGTCAATATTTATTGTTGGTAGGTACTTTGGTAGGTATACCTACCTTTGTCACGAGTCTGGGCTAGACCTTATACTGTCAAGTTTAAAACAAACTGGAACAACACTCACTCACTAATCACAACACGACAAGACACTCAAATGTAGATTTAATAATATTCAAATCACACGAGGGCAGTTGTTGGGGGCGAGTAATTTATAACTTGGACAAACGAAAATTATGTGCGTAGGTAGCCGTCAAAACTCCGCTGGAAGTTTGCACATTTACATATAAATTCGGGCACGTTAAAATATCACCTTGCGTGTCGCGGTGCTCTGAACAAATTAGAACAACAATTAGCGCGGTTGACAAAGTTGTCGTGCCGGTGTCGCCCGCGCGTGTTACCGCCCGCGCGTCCTGCTGCGAGCTTCTAGTGTTGCCAATTTATTGTCGTTGTTTACCTATGTGTTATTTTTATTTTTTGGAAAAAGGTATTCATTTAATTTGTTTTCGTTTGATTGCGGCCAGGTTTTCCAATTTAAAGGATAACCATATTTGGTATTTAAATAGGATAGGTATGTTATTTTTAGTTGTAACATATTAGGTACCTAGTATTTTTACTGGACTTCCGTCACGTATTCCTTCAATGCTACTACATCAATTGACCCTATCTATTTGGATATGAGGCAGTTGCATTAACTGGGTAAATCAAAAAACCTAACCTTTCAACAAAATTCTTCAAGAAAATATTCCTGTAACAATATTTCCGTTCGCATCCGAAAAGTTAATTCTTGCGTCATTTGGGCAGCATTAGACGTGCGCCCTGACCGCGCGCCTATGAGATATGGCGCACACCTGCGCCGCGCCGCATCCGACAGTGTGCGGACGCATTTATCTTATCCTTGCGAGAACACGCGCCCACTACTCATATGTCTAACCTGGGGGGTACAATCTGCCAGAGTGAAATTGGTAGGTTGGTTAGGTGCCTGAAAATTATCATTACGGTTTTCATTTTGTTTGTTTATGTATGCGAGATCTAAAATTACGACAATGATTGTGGGTTGATGCTGTGTATTTAGTCGTTAAAAGCCTTTAAATAAATAAATGCTTATACAGACGAAATACTTTTTTGCTGCGGTTCATGTGTAACTTGAAAGTGTAGAATTTATTTCTAATCTATGAAAATCTATTAAAGTACCTACGTATCTGCAGAAGGTATGTACTGCAATACGAGTATAAACCCGTCCCTTAGGTGACATAACGCAGGTCCTGAGGCGCGCCGTCCCAATGTAAACTAAAAGAAATTTCTCACAATCAGCCGTCATAAAACTGAATCCGCCTATTTAGATCATCTCAGCTGCCTATGTGTCCTCGAATTTGAGACAAAACCAACTTATTTTTTAACTTGAATCTTTCCAAAGTGTTTCTTGTGATGTGGGGGTAAGGTGTATGTTGGTGTGGTAAGTAAGTCGATGTTGTATCACGGAGGTAGGTAAGACAAGCACGCGATAAGTTTTATTCGCGCGGGGAGGTGAGCCGGCCGGGCCGCCGCGCGTCGAGGGAGCCGATAGGCGCGCCACTTATGACGATAGCCGTGTGATGGCATTATGGCACCGGACGACGACGGCCGCCATGCAGTTTACAAGGAAAAGGATTGCGGATATCGCAACGAATAATTTTGGAGATTTTCAGGAAATAGGTACTTACGTTGGAATATGAGATTTGCTCACCTTGATTTAAAATGGATTAGAAAAGAGCCACCACCGGTTAAATTGCGGTCAGATCTGCGGTTAGCGATTATGATTATGACACATACATTAGACACTGATAGATACCGGACCTTAATTCAAAGAACATTTTCGATTTTTATTTGCACATTTATCAAGGAAGAGTAATTTCTCTTTGTAGTAGCTCTATGTAAACACTAAACTTATTAAAACATAATTAACAAACACGTTATCTGTGATCGCGCGCTGTCCGCTCCTGAGCGCGGAGCTCGGGTCACGACACGATACTCACGACCATAAACATGTTTGTACCGACGCCGACGGTTGACGTAATTCCGATGTACCTAATCATTAGTGTAGGTGCTAGGTGCTAGGTGAGCAATATGTTATAACAATAACAAGTAAGTATGTTTAATAATACCATAAGAAGCTGGAATCACGCTGTAGCATGAATCTCGATTCAAGTGTGAGAGATGTAATTTTTATTAATATATGCTAAATCTAGTTTTAAATCAAAAAAAGTATCTTTGCTTCTAGAATAATAGACATATTATGATAGAATGTAAGGTGCCTTGTCTAGGTAACAATATTAGATCACAGGAAATTTTCCTGATTGTCCTTACCTCGGCTCCTACTGTTAGCCAGTAGGAGCCTTATGAATCAAACCACGAAAATTTATCGGTAGGTACTAAATGAGAGTCAAAATGAAAGTGTCATATTCGTCTCAATGTCAATAATGTAAATTTAATTAATCAGTATTAATCAGTGTTGTCGTCCGGCACCATTAATATAATTTATTTATTTATTCTGCTAATGAAAGTAAATCTGTGTTTTCCTGAAGGCAATGCTCATATTATTATTTAACTAGTTTTAAACATAAGGTTAACTCATGTGCTAATTATAATTATTTAGCCTACGTAGTTATTTTTAGTTCACAAAATTTTGTGATTATGTAGATGTTATTGTTAGTCCCTGTGGTTTTAAAACCACATCCCTGGAAATTCCATGAGTCGAGGCCGTTACTTGTATTTCAAATCTGAACTATAACTGTTGCTGTTACCTGGAATGTGTAGGAACTCTGTTTTTTTGGATAACAAAGAGAATTCATTCCCTACCGAAAAATTTAAGAAATAAAATGCCTTGTAACTTGTATTGTTGCTTTATCTGATGGTAGCAATTAAATCGCACCGTGTAAATCAAGCTTTAGGTCAAGTTGTGTCATAGTACATGTAGGTACCTACTATGCAGTTGATTTACTACTTATTGTAGTCTATTGTCAATACGAGGCTGTAGAGTGCCGTGTCCTAATTTAGTTGTTTCTCGCTGTGAATGGATCCGCGTCTCGTTAAACCAGCGCGTATTTGCTTCACTCGATTATTTACGTGCGTACGAGCTGCCGCGGACTAATGTACGAAGTACGCACTTTGACGTAGGTACCTACGTGAACAAAAATTTTGTTGGAGGTTGGCTCGAATGAAGTCTGTAGAATAACGAGAAGTTGCAACACTAGCCATAGATACCTACCCACTTTCATGTAGTATCGAGATGCATCAGTAGTTTCATCAGATGACTACCGGTCTAGACTTGAGACTAGAGTCATACATTCTGTATGAAAGCGTGCACAATATTCTGATGGCGCTTCAAATCATGAAATCATTTCAGAATAGTGTGCACGCCTCCATACAATATATCCGACTTGATATAGCGAGTAACGACGGAGGTAGGTAGGTACCTAATCGCGTATAATATCCAAACTTCACACTAAATCACATGCCCTTGATAAACTAATAGGTAGGTATAACTCATACACAAATTAGAGGGTGGAGCGTCGATGTATGGAGAAAAAAAAAGACATCGAATCGATTTTGAATACCTGCACAAAGTTGCATTTGGCAAAATTATATGTAAATATATTTTTGGTTATTTTTTTGGACATATATTTTAGCCCTCTACTTAAGCTCAAAGTTGCCATAATTTTATTAAATTAGGCATATCTTGTGTTTAACACATACAGAATGTTATAACAATAAAAATCCTATTATATATCAGCGTACAATTAACACTAAAAGACTCATTTTATGAACTAAAATATTTATTTAGGAATAACAAGAAAATTTAGATATGAAATTAAAAGCCAAAAAATGGCAATTACTTGAGAAATTATTCAGTTTTCTTCTTGTACTTTAAAATTATATTTTGTTTCAAAATATGGCATAATTGCGCGTGATTTAATTTTAGAACGAATAAATCCATCTCGGGCATTTTAACCAGCCTTAGTAATCGAAGCTTCAGTGACCATCTTTACACATCGCTCCACAGATTGTGTGTGACTAGATAATCCGGCAACTCCATCATAACATGGGAGTTTGATGCAACCAGGACCTCCAATAAATCAAAGATATCCTTTAGCATTGGAGGAGAAATAACTTGTCATTCACTACATACAATCAAATAGTATAATAAAGAAGCAATAAAGTCATCGGCCCCAAAGTTTAACTTCAGAACTTTATAGAACTTGGGCCGGGTTTTGATTTTTTTCTAGTTGTTGTTGTTGTTTTTTTCTAATTGTTGATTCGCCTGAATCCCAATTTTATAGCATTGCTAATAATAGGTTTTCAGGATGTGCAAAACAATAATCTTTTTGTGTAACTGGAGCTCAAACATCGAATTTGTAGACGTTGATTGGGCCTTGTTTAAATGAACTCTCTTTCTTCATGCAAAACCACACAGGAGCTTATACTTTTACATTAAATCAGAGGACTTTAATAAAATTGAAGCACTGATTTATTAATCAAACAACGTGATTCTAAAATGGGACAATCTGTTTTGTAGTTAATTGATTCAGGCGTGACTTTGCGGAAATCCATTATAAAATACAATCAGACGTTGATATATTTAGTAACCTATTCCGCTTGACTAACAAGTCTACTAAGTTGACGATTTAGTCAAGCGGAATAGGTTGTCTACGGTATAGAAGTCAAAATCGGTTGAACGGACTGTAAAAGGGTTTGTTTTAATTGCTTATCTTATTCCAAATGGGGTATAGGTGATTACTGTAACTTCTAAGATCAATTTACAAGTAACAGTAATCAGCTAAATTAATATAAACGAAATGCGAAGGTAGAAATTAAAATAGATAATACATCGAAAGTAAACAACTCAACTTACAAAGATACCCGCGATTTGTATTCATTTTCTTCACTTTGACGTGCGAATTAACATAACTTTGTGTTCCGATTATCAGTAAATTGACCTTTTATATATAAAAATTGTGATATTTGTAGAGTATTATGAGTTACAATAACAATAAAAAAAATGTTTGGGTTTTATTATGTGATTTTTTATAAGTTGCTCAATTTATTGATTTTTTCAAATCTTCAAGCGTCAGTAGAGGGCTAAAAATAGGATCCAATATTTTTCTGATTATTTTTTTTATATAATTGAGAGTGCAATGCAACGTTCTAGTACTATTCAATATTGAAAAATAAGAAAAAAAATTGACGCTCCACCCATTGTAGGTATACAACTCCGTATTAGAGTATGAGCTGACGTCTTAGTAGGTAATTTAAATTTAGTTCCTGAAAACAATCAGAGGTTTAGGATTTTTAGTTATTTATTTTTACTTACAAACATTTGTTTCATTTTACTGATGTGAGTCAATCTTAGCAGCTGGTCCAGGTACTTATCAGAGAAGGGGACTTTTTTGAAAAATGAAAAAATAGAATGGGAATGCATTAACATTTTTTTTTCTTTTTTTTGCAGCGACTTCACAATATGCTCCTTGGTTTTCATAATTCTGTGAGTGAATGCATACGAATTTATATTACTCTAAGTAAACAACATAGCTTTGCTCAAACATGTAGACAAAGCAGTGCATTGACACCTTCAGCACCCGCATAAAATAATATCATTCTACAAAAAACATTTTGTCTTTACGGCCAGTTAGATTTGAAGATTACTTCGTCGGGAGAAAAAACTGGTGACAGCGAAATTTTCAAATCTCCCGCTAGCCCGGGGCGAGCATAAAACGCGAGAGTCGAACGGTCGCCGCGAGGTGCGTCCTTACACACAAACTCAATCTTATCGCAGCTCCGACAAATTCCACCGAATGGCGCTTGCGGGTCGTACTAGTACGTATCGTCTCACAATTTCGTCGCTATGAATACAAACAATATGTTTGGGTATCGAGCTCCGTGAAAGACTTATATGGGATTTGCGAGTTGATTGCATGCAGCAATCTAGATGGTTGCAAATTGACCAAAATATGGTTGAAAGTAATAGGTTTTCACGTGTGTCAAGATGTGCTTCGATAGAGGCCTGAGGCCTGGGGGCGCGGGTCTGCGGGGCTCGTGAGATAGCCACCCGCCGGGGAGCACTTCGGGTTGACGACCGCCGTCTATCTGTTGATCGTTTGACGTCCTCTCACGAGCACAGCGCACTGATAGATTTTGCACTTAACTTTCATGGGACCATAATATTTAATGGATGAGAAGGTAACATCTTAATAGGTACGTCACGATGAGTTATGTGCGAATTATGACGATATGAATGACTTGAGCAACTATCAGGTAGGGAGATAAAGAATTGACGCGTAAAAAAAATTGGGGAGAATGTGGTTTGAAAATGTTAAAGCAATGCTCTTTAAATTGCGGTGTTAAAGAATTACGGAATAAAATAAAATTCATAAACAAAAAACAAAGTCGGCCAACAATAACGAAAATTGGCAACTCTCGTGATTGCCAAATATGGAAATGAATGGGACTAATCGAGAAAACACAAGAAAATCCTTGCGGTAATGAACGAAATAATAATAAATTGGACCTTAGTTGTCAAAAGGGATCCTCAACAGATTATAAAGAATTTCGATAAGAGTATTCACGATTCAATCGAGATCCCGGCTCCACTAATCTAATTACGGCTCCACCGTCTCTTTGTGCGGCGCGGGCGAGCGCCGTTTGTTTATTTCCTTTGCCTCGCGAGCTGATATATTTTTTTGTTTATATTTTTCGCGGAGTTTGTGAGCGCTCAAAGGCGGAGCCGAGTTATGAAATTGTTCAAGCGTTAATTGTAGACGTCCAGTGGCGAATATTAAAGTGGTTATGTGCGGTGAGGCCTGCGGAACTAACTAGTTAACCTCGCTGCTACTCGGAGAGCCGTAACTTTAAACGTTGCACACCAAAAAATAATATTAAATTAGCGAGTTGCGGTGGAGGCGATAGATATCGCGGCGGCGGCGTGTTGAATGTTCATTAACACTGTTGTTTTTGGGACTGATTCGTTTGCAGTTTATCCACAATCTGTGAAGTTAGCTGCTTTGAAGTTTCATGAAATGCGTATTCAGATTTACAGTGTTTTCTATACCCGTTTTTGGTAATTATGGACATAAAAACTTTTACTGGAGGTTCCCTGCTTACAAACCACCAAAAAACACTAACAGCAACACCATTCATTGATGAGCACAAAATAATGGTAACCACAACAATGCCCAGATTATTTTCGTTCAAAAAGCAGTTGATTCAGTCGGTCATTTGTTCGCTGGAGACTGTAGAGCGTTGCGGTGGGCGGCCGACGAGTCGATTTTTTCCTAGTGATTGGTAATCGGTGAAGTCATTAGGAAAGCCACGCTTTGTTTTTTACGTCGAGGGTAATGGCGCGAAAAATGTCGTTAGCGAACAAAACACCAGCCGAGAAGAATTCAGGTGAAGAGGTCACTCGTGGGTTACTGTTAGTTCAGTTGTGTCTTTATGGTGATGCCAATAAAGTGTTAAAATTACAATTAAAGAATATTGATTGATAAAACAGTATTTGTGCAAAATCGCAGATTTCCTTCGTCACGTTTTTCAGTTATTAAAGATTATTGCTTTGTTAGACAAGGGATGTTTGATGTTATCAACAGAAATCAGATTTCAATATCACGATCTGCAAGTAATGATTTTGGGAACCAGGGCAATTTTATTCATAAATTAGGTATTATTCCCTCTAACCGAGCTGCCAGTTACAAAGTAAACTTTTAAAAGGTTCCAGAGTAATAAAACAGTGCTGTGCGTTACGCAGTGGCGCCCGGTCGACGCGCAACTTGAGAACTGTGGAGCGGCCATTATTTCATTACTTTGCCCAATAAAACGAATTAAAACCTAATTAGACGCCGCGATTTTTGAACATTAAAAGAGGGGCGGAATTAATTAGTGGAGGGCAGAGGCAATGATTCCAGTTCGGCGAGTAATTGCCGCTCCATGGTTTCAAATATAAATCAGAGAATGGTGCAAGCGATGAGCGGAATGCACTGTTCGGCACCTACTCGTATTTCATCTTCGACAAAATCTTGCCTTAAAAAGATGTATGAAAAAAAATGCTTAGTGGCTATTTAATACTAAGCTATAACCAAAATAGCATCTCATCTTGAGCTGGTGGTGCATACCCATTGTACACACATAACTGTAAGACCCATTGTACACATACGTTTTATTGCCGTGAAAAACGACGGATAATTCGCCGTGTGTAGGCACGGTTCCCAGTGTTGTATGGATCACTATGGAAGTTTGTTGACAGACGCAGTGGCACTACGGCATGGTGCCGTAGCTGTATACCATACGACCGGTGGTTTGCCGTGTCATATACAAGCTCACAGGATTATTCTGCGGTGCGGCTAGCGCGCTGTACCGTAAAGAAACCGTGCTGTGTAGAACGGGCCTAAAGGTAGCTGGCCCGTAGAGTTTTAAGGGTCCCACAAAAAGGCGCGATGCGATTTTAACAAAACAATTTCTGAGAAAACTTCACGACGAACAATGCAGCTGCGTCGCGTGAGGCGACAAGTCGCGCCAGTATGTAAGAGCCTTTATATGATCCCCTAGGGCATCTTAGTGGAACATTGAGTGCTGTGTCCCCTGGGGGACAGGTCTAGGGGATTTTAGTGGAACGAGTGGTAATTTTTGGGTCAATTAATATTTTGATGTTTTCAGTACTAAATGTTTTATCTTAGTTATTTCTGACCCTTTTGCTACACTCGTAGTCTGAAAATATCGTTTTAATATTAACAAGACTTCAATGATTCCCGCTGCCGCCTGTGTCTGGTACCACACAAACACGTTCAGGAAAAATCTCAGTTTTGCATTCTTAAGATTCATTCTGAAGGGTGAAACAGATTTCATTGAATCAACTATTAATTATTCTGTTTGTCCGACTTTTTAAACGTTTGCCCAAGACCGCAGTGTTTGGACTGTGGCGGAGCGAGGGCGGAAATTAGCTCATCGTGTTACAAAGTGTAAACTCAGGTACGCAGACAGTAAACTCAGAGTGGGCGTTATAAGAAAGTCCCTGGTAAGGAGCTAAAGAAAAAGAAACATTTTTGTTATGACAGTAAAGCAATGTAATATTGTTAAATGCATCTTCATGATATTTGCCTAATATGTGTCTCTGTGTGTGTATCTATTGATATTAAAGGGGTTCTTCTAAAAGGGGACAATTAAGACTTTAGTATTATTATTGAATATCAAAATAAGCTTTTGTAAAGTTCCACGAAAAGTATTCTAAACGAAAATATTTACTCTACCATGAAGTTAAGGAAAGCATTTGAAACTGTTTACCAAATATAAGTCAGTAACTGGCACAAGTTAGTCCAAGTTCAATCAATTATTTGAGAGCGAAAGTAGTTGAAAGTGTGTTGTTGTGCGCGGGACGAGAAGCAAGTGGCGCGGCCTGAGCGCCCATTGCTTTTGCTATAAATTCGATAATTTAATAACAATTAGCTCCATTCGTTCATTTCACAAATGAAATCGAGTTTCGTTACAGGCTCTCTTTATAAACACCTTCATTTTCGTTATGAGCTACTGATTACTGGAAGTTTAGTTATTTATTGAATTTTATTGTAAATATGATTTAGATATACGGATATCCAAAGCATCTGTATTCGGAGTGTTGGGAAGTGAATTTTAGGAAACCATAGCACTCTAATCAGCAACTAATTTAAGTAGGTACATCTGTTGATAAGATCACTAAACGAAACTTAGTGATGATTGTCTTTCTATCTATAGGTTAACCAGCGATCCTTTTCGTGCAATGTATTGTGAAACTAATATCAAGGTAACAGATCATTACGCACCTTTTACCGCTGCCATTTGTAGGAAAACGAATTAACTGTAGACGAAGGACGGAGGCTTCCGGCGGCCATTTGTATAATGGCGGCGTTTCCGGAAGTTTGACAGGTCGGATGAAATGTCGCACGATTTTTAGTAATTAAAGGGGTGCTATCAGCGAAGCGCGGCGAGGTGAGGGAGGTACACCAAATGATCAGTTTAATGCTTTTATTGCCTCGACATTTTTGAGGGCTGAGGAGCTTATAATTACAATTTGATTGAAGTAATTATTTTTGATTAAATCTGATGATAATGGTGATGACTTATGATATCAGTGCAGTTCTTGTATACATTGCAGTGTGTTTTAATGCATTTTCCGTTCTGTGTTAATGAATGACCTTTCTGCAGTTTGTATCAATAAGTTTTCCTGCTATCTGGTGTTAATAACATTGGCCTGGCGCCGGTTATATGCGCCCGCGCTGAACTCTAGCGAGTCTTATTTAATTAATGAACTCTTGATTAGATAGCGTAGTATTATGCGTTAGGAATTCATTCAGATTGCATTTTATAATATTATCCATGCATTTGAACGAGAGCTTCGTACTTCTAGGACAATCATTAGATCAGGAAAACAAAAACATTATTGAGTATTTAGGTATCCTTATCAAGATCAAAATAATTATCGACAGCTTATCAATTCATGGCAAATGCAAGAGTTCCACCCTGGTTGGTATGTTCGTTGAGCTACATCAAGAGTCTTCGTCACCATCTAATGTACCTTATTGTCTCAGATTTCAGTTATCATTGTTTCAGTATTTTTCCTGCACCCTTTCGCCAGTGGTGCAAGTAATTCAGCACACAATCAAACTGCCGCCACTCTCCACAAATTAGTTTTGATATTTAAATTAGTCCCGCCGCTGGCGATCGCTGGAGACGTCTTAGTCCCTACGATTTTAATTTCCTGATATTCAGTCGCATTGGAATCAAAATGAAAACAATAAATGATCGAGAGTTGAGTATTCGATAGGTAATCATAGATTGAGAATTTTGGTTTAGTTCAAAGTTTTAATTTCTATTCAAGTCAAGTTTTGGTTTAGATTAAACTTGTTTTCTGTTCTCATGTTTCAGTAATTGCTGCTAAGAAAAAAAAGACACTACTGCTCCATACATTTTGCAGGTCATTGGCTTATGGAATAGTTATAAATAATGCTAGTAGTCTATAATGCCAGTCTATAGTAAGTGAAAGAATTGAGAAGAACTGTGTGGAAGTTTTAAGTAGTTAATAGAAGTAAGCCACTTCAAACTCGGGAAAATAACACGTCGTGTCGTACAGTCTAAAGCCGCCCACCGTCCGGCAGGTTCGGTTCAAAGATTGATTTCTCTTTCTCGTCGGACTAACTAAAAGTTCTCCGAGCTGCCCCCCTCACCTCACCTCAGCCTCCCCGCCCGTGCCCAGGCCCGTTTGATCGCGTTATTTCACAAGATAAGTCCGTTAATTGCCTTTACAGACAGGTTGCTCATTCTATTCCAGATTATTGATCTTGCTGGGAAGTTTTTGTATGTCTTCAGAGGGGATTGTTAAACGGTTTTTGTTTTTAATTGAACAATTCTGTGAAGGACCCGATAGGCTTGACATTGCTTGTTGGGCTTCGTGTTCTTATTAAATTAGCCATGTCAATAAAGATGTACAATAGACCAGCTGTGATCAAGCGGTATGGAACAGCCTTGAATGAAATAAAGGTATTAATATTTCTTTCGCGAAGAGTAGGAAAGCAAAAGAGAACATCTTAAGAAGGCAGACGTAGACAGGTGGAGGTAGCATAGTCCATAGCATTAGCTGGCGAGACAAAAGGCGAGTTAACAAGTGTAAGAATAAGGAGCACCTTGAGACAAAGATCTTTGTGCAGAAAGTACCAAAGTGCAGCCGACAGACACCGATATAACGATAAGTATAACTGCTACGACTAATGTGATACAATACTTGTCCCCTCACTTTGTATTTGTACAAAGTTGTCCTTGATTTGCACGCTAGTTGATACTTCTCTACCTATTCAATAGGTACATCATCAGAATTACATAATTTTAATTAACGGCAAAGTAGTTATGGTTATTTTTACCTTATAAACACAATGCGAATGCTATCAATGGTATTAAGCTAAATATAGCGGTTATAATTGGTCCAAAACTGTAAAACCGCACGAAACACGTCAGGTGAATTAATAATTATAATGCACCGAATGTGGTTACCGTCGCTGTATACGTACACAAACATACTTGTTGACTATAATATTATAACTGAGTTCCTCTTCCCTGTACCGAGCTATACTCTAATAGTGGGAGAGTTCTTCGTCCTGCTAACCAATTCCTTCGCAGATCAACGTTAATGTTGTATAAACTGGTTTTTAAGCCGGTTATTGTTTAAGATTTTATTGAATTTACAATTGGGATTATCTCCCCTACTTCTCGACCTAGTCGACGCGATTTCTTTTTAATCAAATTACGTTATGGCCACCCTTTCCAAATTATCAGCTTTCATTAAAGACTTTTATTTGCGGGATCTTAAATTGTTGCTTTGATTACGAGCAGCTTTTGTTTGAAAACAAGACTCTGTTCATAATACTATTAAGTAATTTGTCTTGTGTTAAAATTATAATGTTCTTGTTTGGAGAAACGTTGATGTCAGTTTAGTTTTCTTCGGTGAACGCCACTATTATTTCAGTACTCAGCCTTATTGTTCGATGATCTGCGATTTGTTTCGGCATGAACGTCAAAGATAATTTAATTAAGATCTTGACTAATCCTGCGTCCGTCTCTAACTCGGCTCGTATTGTGTGCAAATTGAAAAACTTTTCTCGTTTTCAACTAATTATATCGAGAGGAAGACGAAAATCTTTTGCAAATATTTATTGAGAACTCGCGATTGTCGCGCCCGCGATACAAAGATTTCTCGCGGACCAATCGAAGTTTGAAATAATCCTTCGGCTGTCCCCTTTCCGCGTGTCAGGAAACTTCAAGTGAGAGTGGGATAGACTGATTGTAATAGTTATCAACTAGCTGCGAACGTTCTTGAGGTGAAGGTTGGTTCTTGTTTTTAATTAATTAATTTTATTATTTTTCGCGGGCCGCCGCCGCGTTGGCTTTATTAGCGGAATTTCTCGAGTAATTAGTCGTTTTATTATTATATAATATCGGAAGGGTTGAGGTGCGACCAGATGCCACCGTCGTTACGACTCGCCGCCGGTGCTGCTCGCCACGGGGATGCCAATTTTTATTTATTTTTGGGGAGCTCAAGATTCAACCCTTGGTTTCCTTGGGTTTGAAGATGGAATTTGTTTTCTCTAATTAATTTTTGATTTTTAAGTTCCCTTTCGCGGGTTGTTAGTGCTGCGTTATTTAATTTTAAAGGGGCCATCCTTTCATTCAATTTATTATAATAAAATAAATAAATATTTATAAACCTAGTTAAATTAGTTATTTATGATTAGTTATGTAAGGTGAAGGAATGCAGATAAGAAGTCTATTAGGTAGGTACCTACCTACAATTGATAAAATAACTACCTACTTACCTAATGTGTAAATAATAATCACAACACGCGCTAGAAATTCCTAGAAGTAAGAACGACCGTATCTTGAACAAACAAACCATTTGTGGCGACAGCACGACAGTCCACCTCTAATCACGTGTCAGATATTCCGTAAACAATGGCCACCTCGCCATTAAGGTAATTAGTGCGGGACTTAATCCAATTTGTGCTGTTTATACTTATTTCTTGCTCCGGCAGCTAATTACCGAGAGTGCCGCCTACTTCCCTGCTCACCCACCTACCGACAAACTTATGTAACAACGAATGTTTATCTACATTCTACCTAGTTCTTAGTTTTGGGAAAAATGTATGTTACGTGGTAGGAAAACTCTTTGATTAGGGAAATGATAAAATTGACATTGTAATCAGGGATATTGGTTGGCAAATACAATGTCAATAGGGTGTTATTGTGATTTAAATTTTTATAATTACTAAAACAACCAACTTTAATAACAGGTATCTCCTTTTTGGAGAAATGATTCACGTAATTTTGCTAATTACGTGAATCACTTGCTATAAATAAGGACATAAGGAAATATGGTAATAAGGACATATGGTTAATAATAATAATAATACCGCCGTATCTCTACGTTGACGTCGTGGTGGGGCTTGCGCGCTCTGAACTCTGGGTCTGTGCCGGTAGAGTTTACTTTGCCGGAACGGGTCTAGAGTGAGGAGCCAAACCAAGAGAGATACAAAAACCCGCAGGGCAGCATGTGGCGAGCTGTTGGGCGGTTGCGACCCCACGGACCCTATCTCCCGGGAGATGTCTTGTTCCTCACCTCTGGCTTGCCTTTATTGGCCGGCTGGAGTGAACACTGACGAGGAACAGAGCTCCCACCTCATTCTTGCCTTGATTGGCCGGCTTGAGTGGAGATTCGCAAGAGCAAACGTGCTCATAGGACGGAAGTATTCCAGTAAGATGCTGGTAGGGATCTTGACCGTACTTCCGGGATTGTCCTGATAGCCGTGGAATACCTCTCCGCTCCTCTTAAGCACCTCAGGACATGTTGCCCCCTTGTCGCTACGTCACTATGTGCTAGCGACCGTTTTCGGGGGCCCATTATTGAGTGTGCAAGTCACCCCCTGCCATTTTATCTGTGTATTTCATAAACATTGGTCAGGCAGGGGCCATAGTCTTTCCATAGTTCAAGATAACCAGTTCACTTAGCAACCCAAACCCATAATCCAATATTTTTGTTTCCATGTTCTATGTTCTGCAATAGTCCTACACCAACCGGGGGTTGTCCTTGGCTGCACTTGCATAGTGCGAACAGGGATAATCGTCGGTTGGTCCTCATTCCATTTAAAATTGTATAAGGGGCCTCTGCGAGTTGGCTTCGGCCCCTCGCACGCCTTCCAAAGGTCCGGGATCCCAGGGTCACGAGATGTAAAAACATATTAAAAAAAAAAAAAAAAAAAAAATATATTTATTTGCGTAAAACATGGTATGAAAGGGTCTTACAGTACAAAAATAGAACAGACATGTTTTGCCAAGATTAAACATAGCATGCAAATATTTGTCATAACAATTTCCTTATCAAAAATTATTATTATATTACAACGCTATTTTCGTTCTAGGAATTGTTTTAGACTATAGAAGTTGTTGTTAATTAACCATTCATACAATTTATTCTTAAAAGTATATCTCATGTTTAGCATTTTCAGATCACTAGGTAATTTGTTGTAAATTCGTACACACATATTTAAGCAGCTTTTATTGTACTTAGCAAGCCTAGGAGCACTGTTAAGTACGAGTCTGTGAGGATCTCGTCGGCTTCGAGGATTTACATCGTTTGCTATTTTAAATAACTCCTTATGTTTCCATACAAACATGCATATTTCATTAATATACAGACAAGGCAGCGGTAACAAGCCAAGTTTCTTAAATACTGGCTGACAGGATTCCTCAGGATGAAGTCCGTATAAAGCCCTAATGCATTTTTTTTGAGCTACAAATGTTCTATTTTGGTCGGTTAAGTTATTTTTGTTTATTTTTAATATGCTACTGTTTGTTTTCCCTTACTAAATAAAATAAAAATAAAATAAATAAGGTTATCGTTGCGGTTGAAGGTAAATCCTAATAATTATGTACACCTCGCCTGGTACATATTAATAAGGTAAACCGACGCGGTGACGGCTTCTGTAGTTTCTGCCTACCCCCATGGGAAGAAGGCTTGAGTTTATATGTATAATTATGTATGCAAAAATATTCTGTTACTAAATTGTAATTTTGTAAACCTGTTCGATATTTGTACCTACGCCGTTAACGGCACAACATAGAGGTCTCTGTAAGTACCTATTTTATTTACAACACCTATTTTTATATTCGTATGTGATTGACGTGACACGATTAACAAATAAAAACGTTACCTATATAAATGAAATGGAATGAAATTGTTTATTCTGTAAATAGGGGTATTGGAATCACTTTTACACGTCATATAAAAAAATATTAAAAATAAGCTAGATGAGGTCGGCGTTTCCTATCTGACTACTCTGAGAAGAAAGGCCGAAACAAACTCAGAGGTCACAGTCTCTTTTAAAGTCCAGACATAATCTTGGTCAAGCCATATGAGGACCATGTAAATTCGAGTCTGAAATGGTCTTTTGAGGAAAGAACCACTCAGATTTGAGTGGACCTGTCCAGTCAGTGCAAGCATTTGTCAGTAATAGCGGAGCTCAACTCAGAACTTAAGGAGCTCAACGACTCGACGAACAATACCAAAGAGACATTTGGGTAGGCCGCATAAAATTCTCAAATTGCCAGACCATCGATAAAATTAACTGAGAACGAAAAAAAATAAAAATTCACATAGTCCTCACATTCACAATAATAAAATACTTTACAAAGTAATCATGTCATTTTGTATAGAATATTCAATAATGTCAATTTGTAAATAAAACTGTTTGATATACTTTGATGATTTTACATATTATTCAAAATGTTACAATGCTTAGCAGAGCGAGCACTTCAATCCCATGCTTTTTTGTCTTCTAAATAATCTGAAATTTTATAGTACCCTTTTCTACAAAGTTTGGTTTTAATGCAGCTTTTAAATCGTTTAATGGGTAAGTTCCGAATGTCAATGGGAAGTTTGTTATAAAAGCGTATACATTGACCCATGAACGAGTTGCCTACTCTGTGGAGACGAGTACAGTATACACAACAGTACAGTATACCAACGTATAGGTGTACAGTATAAGACCCTTACTACCTATGACACGTCGTGTTTTACAAAGAGACCGGCAGGTATTTGTGACACAAGACGCACCATAAGCCGAACTGTTGCAAAAAAAAAAAAATTAAGTGTTAAAAACTAAAACCCAACTACGGCTAAAAAGGTATAAACAAGACACCACAGACAGACAAATTAAAAATCCGGAGTCACACGTGTTAGGGCATAAATCGAACAGATTACGTGTGACTCCGGATTTTTTATGTGTCTGTCTGTGGGGTCTTGTTTATACCTTTTTAGTCGTAGTTGGGTTTTAGTTGTTACTACTTTAATTTTTTAAAATTTCTTTTGGGGTTATAATATATATATTTTTGAAATGTGCTCATTAAGCCCTTTCATTTGATACCCAACATGGTACGTGGTTATTTTTTAGTTCCTGACTTTATGTCCCCTACAGGGCGCCATTTTTATGTGACGTCACATAGCCTATAACCAGCGGACGATCAAGACGCTTCCAACGATACCTCATTTGTCAAATTGTGATGAGTCGTTTAGAAGATATGAGTGAACAGATGAGCATACATACATACATACATACCGGTCAAAATCATAACCCTCCTTTTTTCTTCGCCGTAGTCGGGTAAAAAATACAATTAACGGCCAGATAATGAAAGTAAAAAAAAAAAACTGCTCGAATAGTGTGAAGTTCAGCTCCAGACTGTCGAGCATAAGATTATTAGGTATACATTCGTTTTAAGTTTCCTTTACTAACACTACTGTATAGATTCTCTGTGGTCTGAGGGTTTATTATTATAACCCTTTCTCCAACGCATGGCACTATGTACCTGTAGTCACCTGTTGTGCAGGTGAGGTGGGCGTGGCGGCAGGTGGGCCGCGCGCCCCGCCCACCGCACCTGCCCTCCCACCTGCCACCTGGGCCACACCGGTGACACCTCCCGCCAGGTACATAGGGCTATGTACACAGGTAAATAAGGAAGGCTCACCTTTCTATGTTTGTTCACTTTATCTATTGAATAATTATTTGGTTGAGGACTAGAGGTGTAAATGACGAGTGTTTAACTATTTTCTTAATAGGAACTTAGGTACATTGATCTTGTATCCAGACCAAGCCGTAAAGTGCATATGCTTAATGTTCCTAGGCGTAGAATTAATTTTTTTTCTAATAATGTACCTATACTGCATGTCCATTACTGTTTATAACATTACCCGATGGCTTCAACACTCTCAGCCTCAGAACATTTAAATGTAAATTTTTTAACTTAATTTTAAGCAAATTATAAGCAATTATCCTAACTAATATTATAACTATAAATGCGAAAGTGTGTTTGTTTATTTGTTACGCTTTCACGCTAAAACGGCTGATCGGATTTGGATGAAATTTGGCACATAGGTAGACCATGGCCTGGAATAGGACATAGGACATTTATTTCCCGGTAGTAAGTATGTTCCCGTGGGATAATTTGTAATTCTAATTATAATGATTAATAATTTATATGTAATGATGACCCATAATTTTACAAACCATATTTGTACCAGAATATTATGATCGTAATACATAATGCACATAACAACTTTGTACAATATTCTGACAAATAAATGTATGCTATTCTATTCTATTACGTTCTAGTCTGACTGAACTGAGTTCAGCACTAACCAGTTGGTTATTGGTTAGTGCTGTGCTACCTACTTGTTGTCTTTCATTTTGGGTAGATAATTAAAAAATAAAACAATGGAAAGGAAATAGAGTTTATGTAATGTAGGCATATCTGTGTAGGACGAACAAGTGTTAACAGTGTCTTTTTGTACTTGCCTCATTCTAGATGTGTTCTAGGTAAAACCTAAATGTCAATGTACCCAAATTGACTATATAGGCATCTTGTTTAAAGAATCTTGGACATATCATAAAACCTAAAATCATGGAATAAAACCTCATCTATTTTGCTGACGTCCTATATAGACACAATTGTCAATATCATCACCTAGTCAACCCGATCAATACACTGAAGCACCTCTACACACTGGTCCAAGTGGCCGGCCACTCAACCCCGCGACCGCTACGGGTGTCACCTTCGCATCGCATAAATTTTTTGTGCTGGCGGCGGCGGCGGCGGCGGGTGCGGCGGGTGCGCGACACGGAAAAGGAGGCGCCGTCTTAGGCACGCGAGCCTGAAGGGTTGACCTCTGCGCCCGCACGCCGCTGATGTGGTGTGTTACTGATTGTGCAAGTTCTATGGATATGCAATAAGTAAAATATTAGGCAAGAGGAATCAGGGACACAGGTTGCATAAGAGATGTGGTCCTGAACATAGTATTTTGCTTTTCTGATCCTCTCATTCAAAGTCTTCATCCATCTGATTCTTAAACCTTCCGTTTCCCAACCTTCCTTTATTGGGATGAATTTATCCCAAGAAAAAACGTAACTTTGTAGAAAAAATGTTCTGACACATATATCATTAATGTTACGGTCAATTCTCTAACTGCAAATGTATGTTTGTACCTAATCGTATTTTTTTTATTTTTATATATCTACAAATTAAAGATTTTCGGAATTTTCCTTTACATTTGCTGTGAGAACTTGCTCTTGCCAAATTCCATGATTCTAGGTCAGTGGGAAGTACCCTGTACGTTTTGATTTATTTGCGAGTACCAAAATATGTCGCATAAATGGACCTACGTATTTGTTATTAATTTCATCTTTATACCTCTACGCGTTCCTGAGAAAAAGGGTCTCGACAGACAGACAGACGGACGGCCAACGAACTGATCCTATAAATAAAAATAAAGGTTCCCTTTTTCCTTTTGAGGTACGGAACCCTAATAACCAGTTTCTTTATCTGTTACCATAAAATATTCTAACTATTTTGTTTCTTAGCGATCCGGAAAATCCTAGAGATGAAATATGAAAGACGAGACTTGAGATTAGAGAAAAATAGATCAAAGCAAAAATCGTGTTACAAAATTAAATAATTCTTTTTAGAAATGATATTTCCAACAGTTAAAGATCGAATCGGAAACAGTCCGTGGTCGGTGAGTATTGTCTCAGTTTTTCGCGACACGAGGACCATTCGGCCGACACCGCGGTCCCAACACGCTTAGCATAATTTACACATACACTTTTTGTTCGCAATCCCCTCCCGATTGTGTTGCTCTTGCATAAATACGGATATTTGAATTTGAACTTCTTTCGGAGCGAAGGACCAAAACGCGGGTGAAGAGAAAGAGAAAGTTCTGGACTTTTAAACAGCATTTGTGTTAGTTCTCGAAAAGCTTAATAAAGTTGACGAAAAGATTTCTCTATATACATTATAAAAATCTTTTTGAAATTTATTTTATTTTATTAATTTTAGGAAAACTTACAGCTAATACATAATAAATTTATTGATTTCAGACTTTTTATTTATTTTGATTGATATCAATTTGTTGATTTCAGACTTATATTAATTAAAAGTGCAGGTTTCCCCTCGATGTTTTCGTCACCGATGTCAGTGGTAATCAAGATAAACTTAAAAAGTACATTTGATTTGAAAAAGTCACATTGGTATTTCCTCGTGCATGTGTTCGCCAATCCGCCTTGAGAAAGTGTGGTGATCAATGCTCGTGCCTTCTCTGCGAGAAGAGGTCTTTGCCCTGCAGTGGGACAGTAACAGGCTGGTACATTTTTATCGATTTCTTTTATTTTATGAACATTTAAAGGGGCATCTAACCACACGAGACACCTGACCACACAGCAACCCGGCCACGTGCGTGCTATAAATGTAACCCTCAACAAACTGTGTAACATGAGGACATGACGTTGTGTTCAGTGACGGCGGGGCTCAAGTGCAAACACAATCATGACGTGATCATATCGACGTGTTCCTAATGTGGCTGTTTGTTGATTTTGACGAGCAAAATTATGAGATTGACAACTATTTTCGGGTTTCGAACAAAAACTTACTGGTTATTTCCAGCAACAATTGTAGTATTGGCGACTGCACGTTCCAAATTCTAATTTAAATCTCTAATCTTGCCTTAATTACTTAACACAAAGAACTTCAGTATAAACAGAAAAACAATAGAAGTAAACATCGTTTGCTGGGTGCGTGGCGCGGCGCGGGGAGTGTACCTCAGCGGAGCGGTGATGTAAAGCAAACAAAACGAGAGCGCACATAAATAAATGCGTCACGAGTAATGTTTGCCAACTAATCCCACGGCGCTAGCACCTCATGAGGTGATACAGAAGGACCACTCTTAGGCTAGCTTGCCACCAAAGCTGTGCGAGGAAAAACATCCACCAGTGAAATTGCTTCATTTTGAATCTAACACAAGTTACTACTGCAATCATGGCAATAAGTACGAAGTGTAGATTTAGATGTAGAAGATCAAGAAAGCTAAGAAGGTTTAGGTTTTCCATATTTCATTTTGTGATGCTAGGTATACAAGAAGATACCTGAGAACGCGATCCGTGGTAATAACCAACCAGAGACAACAGTTAAATAAACTAGGCCATTGCGGCAAGAGAGTAAGCATAGCAATCACTAAATAAACTTACACAGCATATAAAAAAGTATTCTATGCTAGAGTCCAGGCAAAAAACAAAAAAAAAATTGTCCTTCATAAAGAAAACCACAGTCGCACAAGAGTATACCTTCTGTTCTCCATTTGACTCAAGACTCGCCACGTAATTGAAATTTTAATGGGAACAGGTGCGTGGGTATGTTCGTCACCTCTAGAGACGTACGCTTGAGGGGTTAGTTTATGAAAAGGTATTAAGTCCATTAATGGGGACTTCTTTGTGAGATATCGTCCTAGAAGGGTTTATTTATTGAAATGGATATTATAGTTCGTATTGAATGCATTTAAAAATGGCTCGGGTAGTCGTTTAAATAAAAAAGGAGGTACATATATTGTGTATTCTGAGAAGTGGCGTGTCAAGTGTGTTTATGATGTCGTTAAATAAAATTCCTAAACGTAGTTTTCAGCATTGCAGCATTGCTTTCAAAAGTAATTTAATTTAAAATAAAGGCGCTACTTAATCAGCATCAATGATGACAAATATACAAATCTGTAACTGTTTGTTTACTTATTTACCGTCACAGAAACGTAGCCAAGCCATCGTCTTCGACACTCATGGGAAAAACTATTTGCGATAAATAACTATAATATTATCTTTGCAAAGCGTAATGTTAATGACAATACTCTTTTACGACTCGTTTTCACAACGTACACGTAAATGGACTGCTATGTTACAGAGTAATTAACAAATCATTGGCAAAATCATTGTTCTTCCCCATATGAACGTACATTTATAACATTGTAATTCTGTATATTCTTCTGTATGTTTACTTTAATGAAAGTTCACTGCTGCGTGGGGTGCTTTTACCGCGATTCCAATTAGCCGCCAACGAAACAGCGCCGTGGGAGTGACGTAACGAGCGGCTTATTGTACAAAAATGGCCGCGAGCGAGAACCTGGATTGAAGTGTAAATTGAGTCATTTTCACTGCGTACCGGCACTCCGGCACTCCGGCACTCCCCCGTGGCCACAGTAGCAGGGGGACACTCAGTCAATTGAGTTTGATTTTTTCGTCAATAATTAACGCAGAAGCAAACATTGATTACTAGGCACACGTAGATTAACTATGCATACGAAGTACTAAGTTTCCTATTTGTGTTAAGGTTCAGCAAAAAGGCAATACCTACATTGAGGAAGAGATGTTTAAGAAAATTGAAACAAAGTTTTGGTTTATAGGTATAACTTATAACTGGGAAAAAGATTTGTCATTACTTGAAATAGTTAGGTAGCACATAAATGTATTATTATTACTGAGCACACTTTCGGTGATTAACGAGTTAGAGTGAATTTAAATCACATGGTTTGGCAAGGTATACTTTTGTTTTACTGTAACTACATTCACTATGACGAGGGTAGTAAGATGCAGCGCACACCTCAAGATGAGCAAACATAAATTGCGCGAGGTTCCGGCACAATCAACAGCGTAAACTTTGTTCACGAATACGAACGATTCACTGCGGCTCGTAGCATCTCGTAGCGATTCGTAGCGGCTCGTAGCACCTCGTAGCGCTCCGTAGCAATTGAAGGTGCTATTGTAATTGAATGATGTTTGTGTGTGTTTGTACGTAAATTGGTTTTACGATTCCATTTGTAATGCAAAGACAGATGTTTATGAATGCCGCTCTAAGGTTTAAAAGTTACAAGTTGAAATTGAGAAAGTAAAATACGCACACAGCTTAGAGCTTTTTTTTAGAAGATACCAGGGTTGGCATAAAACAAACAAGTTGTTTTAAAACACATTTTAAACAATGTTTAAAACGTTTTTAAATAAAACAATGTTTTTTATTAAGTGTTTAAAATCACAGTTTAAAACAAGTTTTGAACAATGTTTTAAACATTAAGAAAAAACCATGGTTTTAAATCGAATTTGAATAGCAAATGAATAGAAATAAATTAAAAGTTATAAATGTTTAGGACTTGAAATAGCTCGAAAATATATTAAAAAGGTTAGATAGTACCTAGATTAGATTTGGCATATTTTTTATGAAGTAAGTAATTCGCTGCAACTATTTTGGGGATTCCGCTTATTTGAACAAAGTCCGTTTAACATAAATGTAGGTAATTAGGTATAAGTATCTATACTTCGTCGCCGGTAAACTCCTGTTCTGTCGCTGGTCGAAAGGAGGTAATTCCCCGCAATTGTTTTGGGGACTTGTTCTTATTGAAATATAATTAAAGATGAGGTAATTACCCGACTCAGAATTCGCAATTCGCAACGTACAGGGTGTATGTAATTGGTTCGGTATCTGTTAATTAAGTACTTACTTAAAAAAAGTAAGTATGTTCACAGATCAGATAGTATAGTAGTTAGTAGGTAATAACTATAATTAGTATTATATTCTGACCGTTTTTTTTTTGAATAGTCTAGAAATTAATTATATTAGGTTAGATCGATTTGTGTTGATAATAAATTTAATAAATCGCTCAAAGGAAAAAAAAAAAAAAATTGTTTAAAAAATTTTGAACTGATGGCTTCACGGAAAAAAAAAAAAAAACCACCCCTGGAAGATACACAAGTTAGATTGGAAATGAACAACGAATGGTTTCGTACCTACTAATCTTTTGAAGTTTAGTCTTCTCAATTAACTAAAAACGACATTATCTTTATGATTGTTACCTACTAACGTCCATTCCTAACATACACAATTTAACACACTGACCTTTTCTTTCTTTTCACCCAAACTCTCAGGAAACCTCTAAGATTACCTCAGTCTGACAACTAAATCTCAGCATCTCTCGGCAGCACACTCGCCCTACATATCTAATAAATGTAGTCAGTTTCTCTTCGCCGTTCTCCTTCGTTCGACTCCGGCAGGTATTCGATATGATTTTATTACGCACGCCAAATATTTGCACCGCTCCCCTCACCAAGGATGCTGTGATCAGATCAATTTCTTCTGCGTGTGCTTCAATCAAATTACTTTTTTATTTGTTTGGTGATTTCAATATACCGGTGAAAATGTTGTATAAATTGGTTCTCATCTCTTTGTATGCTCATTTGCTCAATCTGCTTGCACGTTTTTGCGTTTTATTTTTTATTAATAAATTCTTTTGAATGAGAAGTCGGTAGTAAAAAAATAACGAAAGCGTGTTATAATTTGAGTAAATTGTAATACACCATGGGACTAACTAAAATCGCGAAAAAAAACCAGCTGTTCCCTACATTATTGGCATAGCTCGTCAAAATGTAGGGAACGATTTCAGGGTTGGCCCCATAGTGAAAGTTGTTCATAATGATTAGTACAATGAGCCCTTAAGATGATGCCCATGAATTAAATTTCACTCTGTATGTGAATGGTCGACAGTGCGTAGGTAATTAATGTCCTTATAACTAATCAACGCTTTAAATAATGTCCTTTTTCCCCTTATTGTGTATCCATGAGTGTAACACGTTTTAAAAGTTAATTGTATTCAGTTTCCGTATAGCATAATCAGCCTATAATGTTCCCACTGCTGGGACACAGGCCTCCTCTCTGTGAGAGGGAGCGGGCCGTAATCTACCACGCGGGCCCAGTGCGGGTTGGTAGATGTCACATGTCTTCGAATATTTGGTTCTAGGACATGCCGGTTTCCTCACGATGTTTTCCTTCACCGTTTTTGAGAGCAGTGGCGATGAAATAATTTACACAAAGTAAAGCGCCTGTCAGGGTCGAACCTACGACCTACAACTCGTAAGTCGTGGCCGTTACCACTAGGCCACCACTGCTCTTGCAGTTTCCGTATGACAATAGCTAATGTCGTCTTTCCAATTTCCGTAAAACCGATAGTCATCTTCAAAGCTGACGTACGGTACTATACTTAGTAGTAGTTATAGTTATAGTAGTAGCAATATTTATTAAAACATTATCCAGTTTACTTGACTCCAGTTTGACTGCCTGTTGGTCTAGTGGTCGCGAGCGCTACTGCTGAGCCTGAGGTCCTGGGTTCGATTCCCGGGTCAGGCAATGTGCTATTCGGTTTATCTATCGGGAATATCTCAGTAGAGTCTTGATTTGTGCCCGCTTTATCGCAATAGGCTCGCTCCCTATTACAATGGGACTTGAACATAACTGGCGAAATGTGAGTAAACTATAGATACACCTCTGCCTAACACTTCGGGGAAACAAGCCGTGATGATATGTATGTATGTATCCAGTTTACGGTTATTGCTTGAGTATGGCTATGTCTTTTAGTGTGGCATGTTTCAACAACGGAACGGTGAATGCCTGACATCATCAATAGCGAAGGTAATTGATTATCTGATGATGTATTGATACTGGTGCACGAATCCTGAACGGTGAACAAGAGCATACAACCTATGTGAGTACTATATAACTTTATTAAAACGCGATTTAAAGAAATTGAGTAACAATTGACGTGAGCTTAGTGGTTATAATATAAATATAAGAGACTGAAATGTCTGATTTATGACAGTTTATTTTAACCACTAGCTAGAAATGGACCACACGGAGCTCAGACGTCGTATTTCACTGCAGCACACACCTCCGACCAGATTGACATCGACGGAATTAACCAATGTATATGTATGAGATCCGCACGATACGACTTTTACGAGTGCGCGTCGTGTCGCTCGGTCGCGGCGCTACGAGACAGTTACATGTGTTAATATTTTTATTATTTGTATTATTGCGCACGCGATGCTATAACTCCCTTCAATTACCCTTCAAGCTTCTTTATTCACTACTGACTGCTTGGACTGTGTAAACGCAGGATAAGAATGGACTTCTTGACTTTTTGGGTGGATCTGTTTCCTACCTGCTTGTTTCTAATGGGAATTAAACACAACAGTAAACTAGTCAATAGAAAACAGAACTTATATGAGTCAACTACTAAATTATATGTTATGTTATTTATTTTTTGTGAATCATACAAAAATAAGTTCTTGATATTTAAACAACTTGGTTGAAAAGCCGTACTACTTTAAAGTAAAATTAGAACATCGTCGGAGTACACCGTGAACAGAGTTGATTATTTCAACATTTTCCTATGTCCTAAGAAAACAAATTACTTATTCGAAAAACCACCTTTAATTTTTTTTCTAAAGTTTTATAAATCATCATATTTAGGGAAAGCCCACAATTTCTTCGTCAGATTTGATGCACCAGTCTGATGTCCATGTCCGATGATCATACGAAAATCAACGGGTCTGAGATCACGTTATTTTTGTCCATTTTGGAAATCTAAAAGTGCATCTGCCACGGGGCTCTTATCTGAAACATTTTTTATTTATCTTTTCGGTGTTCTCTCATCATGCCATTCATGCCGCACCTACTCAGCTGTCAACTTTCCGCCTTGCATATGCTTGCTCAAAAGCCTTCCGGGCTCCTCTACAAGCTAGTTCAAGAGTGGACTTATATTTTGTTTTTCTTTGTAAATTGATCCGTCACTCTTTTCATATCCAGATTTGCAAGTTCGTCCCCCTCCGTGAAGTTGTTAGCGGCTAAAAGTTGGTGTTGTGCTTGACGCGTCCTCTCGTTTTTATGAGCGCTTTACAGCCCATTATACGCTTGTTGTGTAACAGAAACACTTGATTTGTTCCTCCCAAGACGCCACAGACGTACTACCTACACCGTGTTTGTAAACAAGTCATCGCCACTTTTTAATTTTCTTTCGGGTGTTAACTTGGGGGACGAAGTTTACAGAAATAATGTAAGTTGTTGTTGATCCAATTTAAATTGTGTTCAGGGACTTTTAGTATAGTGAGTGTAGTTGTAAACGTTATGATAGTTAGCTACAACTGTTCTTAAAACAAATGGGTAATCTAAAACTTCGATTGATAATCTCGGAGGAAAAAAACAAATGGGAATATGTGGGCGGAAGTACTTACTATAGTGAAACCAACTCCAATATTTACTTTAGAAATAATATGAAATTGTACAAGGAAAACACAACCTAGTTATAAAAGGTAGTCGCTGTCATCGTATTATTTTATATAACGTAATAAAGCGTATTTTTTATTACGAAACCGATCTTAGATTGTACAACCATGTTCACGTGTCGCGCTCGAGATTTATGAACCAAACTCAAGTTCCCTTCGGTCACAATTCATGGTCCTACTTTGTAAAATAAACTACATACTGTGTATTAACTAAATCACATTATGGTAGAAAACAATGAAAATTACGAACATTCGTATTTTGGGAACTAACGACGAATTAAACAGAATATAAAGGTACGATTCTGGAGTGGGAGCCGGAGGACGGAGCCTTGGCGGGGCCGAGCGGGAATGCTAGCAACTAAACGACAGTAGTCTCGCGCTAGAATACCTACTAAAATGAACATGGCAGAATCCTGGCGGAAGATCCGAGTGTGTAGTGTGTCCAATGCAGAGAAGAGACAGATAAGGATTCAATCAAGAGAGAAATGGAAAACTCTGGAAAACTGCTCTATACGCTTCCGGTAAAAACTCAACATCTGTTTATTCAAGCTCTTTCCTTTCTTGCCTTCGAAGATTTGGGTATTAACGTTAATAAGTATATAACGATGATTGTTATTTGTAGAAACGGATTTTTCTTTCCAAAAAAATCTAATTTTATTTCTGCTTCATCTAAAGTTCGACAGCGATCAGTTTCAAAATATAAAAAAAAAAACAGAAATAAACGGTTGGGAATCAAGGAGTTTACCAGCATAGAGGTCTGGTACGTAGGGATGTATTTATTAAAAACGAATACCTAACACTGGCAGTTGAAATACTCCAATTTATCTTAGGGTCTCTAACTGCTCAGCCATATTATTGACGAATGTGGTACGATAGTTTTTGACGCTAGTTTTTACTCTCATGCACTCGTCAATTACCTACTTATTATGAACGTTATACAATGTGCAGATAAGTACGATTGTCGCGCGCGCTCCACACTCTGCAAGGTACACGAGGCGACAATAATAAGGCAATAACACACTGATGAGGAGCGATAGCGCCACACGTGTACACGTTGCCCTTGAACCGCGCTCTCATAGCTAGCACACACGCACATGGGCAGCGCCTATCGCCGCCGACGACTAATGAAAGTGATGAAAATAAACATTCAATAGGTGCGTGCTTGCAGTTTTGATACAAAGTAAAGACAATCTATAGGTACTTTTGGTAAATAGGAACCTTGCCTGTAACACACGTAATATAAATGAATATTACTTAGTGCCAATAACATAACGTATCATTACATCACGCCTGTATCCCCGAAGGGTTGGGCAGAGGTGTGTCTATGTACATCTACATAAAATAACATCGGTGAAAGGTGAAAGGTTCCGAATAACGGTCATCTTATCATTAAACATAGGTGCTTTTAGCTGCTATGGTTGATAATTACGAGTTTCTTTAAAAAAAAAACCATCTTGAGTTTTAGTTTGATTGAAAGACTAAATGGGTAGGTAGGTACATCCTGCTATACCTAGGTTAAGCTGTAATTTTTAACAGTAGATAATGAGCTATTCTGTTCGCCCCTTAAAAACAAACGTTCAAGATGTCTATATCACCTACAGCTATAGACCTACACCTACAGCGATCTCGTCTGGTGTAGGTACCTACATGTGTGAAGAAAAGTGAAAAGTTGTGGCTCGCTAATGCGCGCCGAGCGTTAGATTAAAAACGATTGTGTGCCAAAACTGGGACGCTACGGGAAGCGGGACGGTGGCGCGGGACCAATGTCTCATGCCACGAGTCGAGGCGGGAGCTCTCAGGGAAATAGTAGATTGTGAAACTTTGAAATATCATTATCAGAGTACAAAACTGGCCTCTTCAGTAGTGCTGTTAGCTGTAAAATGATTAAAACATTATACTTGTATAACGATAAAAAAAAATGAATGGAAGTATGGATGGATAGTAAGGATTATTTCCTTACTATCCATCCATACTTCCATACTATCCATCCATACTAATATTATAAATTTGAAAGTAACTCTGTCTGTCTCACTGTCTGTTACCTTTTCACGCTTAAACTACTAAACGGATTTCGTTTGGCAAGGAGATAGACGGGACCGTGGGGAAGGATATAGGCTACTTTTTATGGACATACCGCGCGGGCGAAGCCGTCTGCGGAAGCTAGTATATATATATATATATATAATAGCGAAAGTGGGTTTGATTGTTTGTTACGGCTGAACGGACGGGCTGAACGGATTTGGATGAAATTTGGCACATGGGTAGACCATGACCCGGAAAAAGACATAGGCTACTTTTCATCCTGGATCGCAGACACAGCCGCGGGCAACAGCTTGTCGGTAATCAAAATGTTATCCGTGTCGTTAAATGAAAGTTTTTGTTGAAGTCAAACTTAGCAAAATTTTCCACCCAAGTGGATGCAAATAAGGAAGAGGAGAACGTGGCGTAGGGTACACAATATCACTGATGACGATGATCACGCGCCGTTAGAATAACCACTAAAATAGCTAAGCGTTTATGATAACATTTACCTACCTAATACAAATTTGAAACGGTGGTTTTCCTCACAGGAAATGTCCGTTTAGGTGATACGAATATATACAACTATAATACACATAATTAGCCTCCTTTCCTCATTTAAATAAACATCTAAAAACAAAATAGATTGTTTACTCAAAGATTCACCTGAAAAAATATTGCTGCCGTAATTTTCCTGACGTGTTTGTTTCGAGTCCCACACGGCACGAATTAAAAAGTTGCCATCTCTGCTCGAAGGATTAAAAAGTGTGCGGTCGTAACTCGCGCTGATTGTACTCGTGCCGGTCACGAGTGTCACGAGAAGTGTTTGTACGAATGTGATTGTTTGAAGTTCAGGGTTTCTGTGAGTGATACTGAGACAAAGTCAAAGTTAGGTAACCTTTGTTTCTAAATCATATGGTTATAAATAACATTACTACATTGTGATTTAATTACTTGGACTACGTTTGGAAAGTAGTAGCTCTGCTTATCACAATGGCTCGCTTTAGCAAAATAAAGTTTGTCTTGAAGAGGCGTGTCAAATATATATCTACGTATAGATTGTATTAAGGTTATTGTGTGGGCGTAGTGTGGTGATTGATAGCTCGTTTGTTGTGTTCAAGCGGCATCACTGATTGGCGATGGAAACTAACGCGTTCGCAAAACCAGAGTGCAACCTTACAGCAATACATAAATGAGAAGAAAGTCGTTTATGTACCTATAAGGAGTTTGATGTTTATTTGATGTTTGATGTTTACTTTATCCGTTCAACCGTACTATTTTGCTAAATAACTTTTCAGGAAATATCATGCAACCGTTTTAGACAAATATGTAATGATTATCCGGTAAACGTCGGTAAACCTATTATTATTTGCTTGGTCAAATAATTGCAATAATTACATTAAATCCTAACTTATAAGTTATAATGATATTATAAATGCGAAAGTGATTTTGTTTGATGGTTTGTTTGTTTGTTACGCTTTCACACTAAAACGGCTGAACGGATTTGGATTAAATTTCGCACAGGAGTAGGCCTTGCCATGGAGAAGGACATAGGGCATATACTACCATCCTAGATAGCAGATGAAGTCGCGGGCATAAAGAGTCCCTACTGCAGGAGCCTTCTGGACCCTCTGGGACCCGAGTAAGCTCGGAACCTCTTACCTGATCTTGACAAGCAAACTTTCTGACTATCTGAAGAACTCCTTGACAATGTATAAGTATGTTCTAATTAAGTTAAATGCTTTAAGATCTGCCATAACGTTTGCCTTCAGGCGCGGTCCGAGGGGGGGATCCTGGGGGGTCATGACCCTCCCCAAAATCATTCAAGCTGTCGAGAGACTGAATGATTTACGTGCTTTACTAACTAAAAACTATAGCTACTTAGACACAGTGAACCCGATGGCCATATACAAAAAAAAAGTTTTTAGTGTACTTATCAATTAGGTAACCATTTCCCTAAAAATATTACTCGGCACCAATGGTGACCCCCCCCCCCCCCCCAAATCTTGGGCTGCGACCGCGCCTGTTTGCCTTACACCTCATCTATAGCCTGTTGTTGTAGAAATTAGGCTATATAGATTAGGTGTAGAACCCATTATGGTAATCTTGTCATATCTTTTGCAGAAAACCCATAGGTAGACAAACTATTGTCAATAGTAGCAACATCTTCAAGCGTACCGTGTATACAAGTCGATAGATATAACGCCTCTAAATGTGCTACTACTGAGCGTACTCCACGTCATTTGAATATGTGTGTCGTCAGTCACACTCGTGCACGCACTCCATGATGGCTCATTAGCTGCTTACGTAACTCTGTCAGTAAAGTTATAATTATAGTAATATAGTTTGCGAATAATCCCGTATTTAGGTCCGCGGTAATGGATGTATTACAGAAGGTAATTCTGCAAGATGACGTGCTTGCTTACGTCATCCATTGTATATTATATTTATAGATGAAAGTTAGTTGCACCCACGACCTGAATGTAACAAAACTTAAGCAATAATTAGGTACCTCATCGTGTCGTGACTCTTTTCTTTGCCCATGCTTTGTTCCAAGTGTGTAAATATATTAATCCAAGGGTCACTCTACCTGATGCCTCGATTCAGTTTCCAACAGAACGAACCTTCAGCGAGCTCCTATGAACAGTCATCAATTAAAACTAGCTCAACACATGGGACTGCCCCCGTGTGCCAGCGCAGAGGATCAAGTTGGTGTGTGTAGGTGTTCACTTCGAACCGTGCTGATGTCCGCTGATACATATGGATGAGACAACTTTGATTGCTTCGCAGATTAAACTCACTAGTTGTGTGACGTGGTTTAGGGAACGTCTAGGTAGATGCGCTACGTATTTGAAGTACACAGGATGTTCTAGTTTTAAAACCAAATTTTAATAGTAATGGTTCAAAAATATATTAAAGTTGATCAGCTTAAAAAGTATTAACAGTGCATCCACGACACATTGCTGACTTGTTCATATTTTTACAAGAGACGGAGCTATTCTCATAGTTCTTACCTATGTAGTATGTATGTATGTAGTGAAAGAAGAAGACGCTTTAAGATTGATATATCCATCTACTTATATGTATGAGTGAGTCCTGGTACTCGAGTGTTATTTTCTTAAGATGTAAGCCAAAGTTGGCACGTATGCAAATACATGAGAGTGGACTTGTGGACACTCGGACTTCAGGCCGGGAGCTCGGACCCGGCGGTACTTGTCACTAATTGTGCTGAACTCGCAACTTGCTCACTCACCGTAACACCGATGAGTTAGGGGCACACCGGGTGACTGTAATGACTGTAATGTTGCTGTCACACATTTATGGTCTTTTGTCTTATATTTATTCTTTAAAAACTGGGTATTGTAATTTGTAAAACAGAAAAAAAAAGTCATGAACAATGAGTAACAGAAGCGAAAACCAACAGGAGAAATAAAAATTGTGAAAATCTGGTTTATGCAACATAATATTTAATTTATTTTATCATTATTCAACTGCTTGTACCTATTTACGTATATTTTTGGGACTTTCCGATTAGTTAAAAGTTCGATTCGTGACCTGTTGGCTTATTTAATCATGATAACATAGGCCACGTAAGAGCAAATCCTTTACCAATTCATTTAAATATTTTATCAAAATCCCGCTAGCATTCTTGAAAAGTAGTCAAACACAAGCACTCATTTTTCATTCACTCGCTTTTTCTTAATGTGCACTCATTTTCATTCAGTGTTGCAACCGCGAATTAAATCAAAACAAAATTAGCAGAACTCTTTTAAAATTAAAGTGGACTATGAAGAGGTCTGCTGTAATTTATTATAAACTATACATACATGAGAGCAAGGAGATACATGGAGCGATACATGGAGCGTGGGGATTGGCACAAGAACAGAGAGGCCTATGCTTAGCAGTGGGTGACGTCGGGCTGTGGATGATGATGATACACCTGATGATATACGTACTCGTATAAAAATACCCAATGTTTATAGTCTGCTGAATTATTTTCAAATTAATACCTATCAACGTTTTAGAAGTTAAGTAAATCGAACCGTGGGAGCTCTCCTCTGTGCCCCCGGCCTAACGGAACTTTCTTAGAGTTGTTAAGAGGTCGCCAATTAGTCAAATTGCCGCAGCAGTTAGTTGCTCACTTGTTTGAACAGGATCCGGACAGTCTTTGATTCGGGACTTTGCTTCATTTGGTCTTTGCATAAATTACAATTAGGGGCAGTGTCCGTTCTACCTGCTGCTGTTAATTGGTAGCGTACATTTACCCGTTTTCAAGAAGGTTGTGCTATCAAGTACCTACATGTAGGTATATGTTGGGGTTTGTTTTTTCTGAGGTTGGGAAATCATCAAATAACTTCTCCCGCTCTGGGCGGAGCGGGGGGCGTCTCAGACTTTTACTGACTAACGGCCAGTTTCTTCATCAAAAGTAAAGCCAAAGTAACAGTGAACTGTTATATTTTCAATCCTCGGCGCTGAGGCGAGGGTTGTAAATCCTGCAGCGCGGAAGAACAGTTGACTGTTACTTTGACTGTAACTTTTGATGAAGAAACCGGCCGTAAAACCCACCCGTGTTCCTTCAGTTGCCTGTTGCCAAGGGCCCTGGTATCCCTTTCGGACTTTCCCGCAACCCTGGCAGCAATGTTGGGGTTCGGACGAACATTTCAGCAGCTTTCTATGCAAAGGTGGACATATAACGATGTAAAACATCGTTACAAACTTGAAGTGAAAGAACAAAAAATACACAGGCTTTTTTCAGTACTTTATGATGTATCGTTAAAATGAATAGTGGTTCAGGAAAACTCATGTTTAACAGTAAATTACGTTAAATCAAACAAACTGATTTAGATTAAAACTATAATTAAAACATTACGAGTGGGTTTAGCTAAAAAATAAGCAAGAGTACGTGGCGATGCGACGCGGTGGAAGTAAGAGGCGACACGACACAAACGCGACTAATAAATTAAGTAACGCGGCGGTCCGCACCGCACCGCATCGAATCGCGCCGCACCACGTCGTGTCGTGCGGACGGCGGCGTATCGCCCGGGCGCCGGCTATGCAACAAAACAACGCGATTGAAATACATTAGGATTTACAATGTAAATCTCGGAGCTGAATTAATTGATTATTGTGTACTTTTCGTTATTCTTTTGACTGAGGGTGGAATGTAATAATTTGGCTTAAAGGTTTTTAAAACTGTCGCTTGTATAGTAGTAGTTCTCGTTCAAGCCCAAAAATTGCGCGTAAATTAATTTCACCAATTTGTTTAAATCTGCATCCGGTTAGACTGGAAGCTGACGCCAACATAGTTGGGAAAAGGCTTGGCAGACGGTGACGATGACTAGTTCAAACCTACATATCTTTCCCATTATAACTTCAAAGTCAGCGCTTTGGAATTCTTTGGAATTCCGCATTATTTCAGCCACGGACCAACAGTAACACCTAACTATTTAACATTATAGTTTTCGCCGTAAGCAGATGACACGAATACCGTGTAGCTGTTCAAGTCTTAAACATAAAATTTAAGTACACGTTCCACAAAGACTACAGCGGCTAATCGTTAACCAGAACACTTTAATTTATCTATAACGGCCAAGCTGGTACAAAGTTGTCTCTAAATAAACATGGGTCACGGAATGGATGGGTGCAGAAGTACCACTCGCGCATAACAAATATTACAAAAGGTCCACTCGATAGGAAGCCAATCAAGGGCTGACTGTGGAGGTGAAGTTATTATTATTACGTGAGGACAGCACGTAGATTATGTTCGACGTTTCATTTGACAAGGCCTGTGAATTTGCTACAGAATTAAAAGTGGCTCAATGGTGCAGTAAGATAAACTTGGTCGGGGCGACAAGTAAAAACTATCTTGACATTGTATAAATTCAATCTACTAGTATTCTATAATTTCATAGCACATGTGAGCACTATGTACTTACCTACTTTAAAGCTACCATTTACTAGGTACGTCTTTCATTGACTTGAATGTGCCCTGGCGGCTGAGAGTATGTCATGTGGTGGCGTGTGTGTTGGATCATTAAGTTCTCTTCAAAATGATTGACCTGAATGGTGCTGATCCATGCGTCATGTTCGTGAACGGGCGCCGCCAGTAGGGACTGGTCATCTCTAAGCTGCCACGGCTTATTTTTTATTTATTTTAATTTTTGAATTGTTTTTGATCTTTAATTAGGGACGCTTTTAACGTGCACGTCTCTTTTTTTTTCCTTTTTTATATTGTTCTCACATGTTTAATTTCAAAATGAATGATGTAACCAATATATTGTAACAATATTTTGATTTAAAAGAGTGTCCGTGGAGTTTCTTGCCCGTTCTTCTCCATAGGAACCTACTACGCTTTGGAATGGGTACCCTTGACACTTCAAAAGTACCTGTAATTGGTTTATTTGAATTAAATGCTTTGAGTTTGAGTTTGATCCATGACATTTTGTTTTACCAAAAACCTATTGACTTGTTGGATGTAAGCTTCTTTTCCATGTGAGGACTTGGTTTTCTGCAATTTCGTGTGTCGGAGGAGAGTGTGAGTACATCGGGCGGTTAGTTGTACGAATATAACCGAGCGCAGAATAACAAAGACTGCACAATGCAGTTTTAATTTTCACATCGGGTTATTTCGGCTTCGGTGGACTCTTGCACGGAACACTACTGACACCACGAACTTCGTACTATCTCTTCGCTTAAATTCTTCTTATAAATATAAAGAAAATTTAAAGTGTTATTGACTTTTGCATTTTTAGTAACTTATTACAGAATGAAAAATTACAGTCTTAAAGGTGAAGTTAAGGCTGAATTATTCTGTAAAATAGATTCTTCGCAGACTGATAAGTTTTTTGCATCACCGATAACACTGTGGTGTTGGTGTCATTCAATGAGCTTTTACAACAAAAAAAAACAACCAAAAAAACTCTTGCATCGCAGTCTACAATAAGGAAAGCAGGCATAGTATTGCATGTATCACAAGACGAAGTAAGCAAGCTGTTACGAGTCCGCAGAGCAAACACTCCATTCCTCTCACTGTCCACCCAATGATGCATTTACCTGTCATTGACCTGGTTACTTCACTTTTGAGTTTATAAAAACTTCTCTGAAGGAGTGAGGTCCGCAGTAGTCGCGAGCGCGGCACGGTGTCACTAGTGTTGTGTTCCGTGTTATTTATATAACACAGCACAGAACGTGTAGTGTCGTGTACATGTAGCCTTCCTGCAAGGGGACACACTCGTGGATCACTAACTAATGGCTATTTCTAAGTTTTGTTTTAAAAACTAGAGGTTTTGGTAGCAAACACGCGTGTGAGATGTTAGTTCACCTTTCTATTGATTTGCTTTTGACCGACCATTGGATTATACCTTTTCATGATACTGACAGGTTAAGTGATCTCGCATGCCATACATCTCCTCAAAATTACCTTTACTTACCAATTAACTTTAAGAAAGAGAGTATAATTGCAGCTACAGCAAAGTAAAGCTATGTCCAAACCAATAAATTAGCGAAGTAATTCCCTAAGTAAACCTTAAGCCAAGATTTAATGAGGGAATCTAAAACGGAGCCAAATGACCGCACTACTGCAAAAAGAAGTAGTTTGTGGTTGCGGAGCCATACGTTACGTTCACGTTTGATTTAGGCAAATTGACAGGAAACGTGGAGGTTTGCCCAAGGAACCGACCGGCAATTAATATTAAAACCTTCTAAGACGCTGCACTCGAACAGAACTGTGTATCTGGCCGATGTATTTTCATGATAACCTATATACCCTTACTAGACCTAACAGCATCATTGATCAAGGGTCTAGTAAGGTTAGTTTATTACGAAAATGCATGCATGAAATGTTCAATACGGATTTATAAATTACGAAAAATGTCCTCATCATAGAACTTTTGAAGAGTGGCATTTGAAGTCGGTGTAAAAGCTGAAAGATGATGCAATTAGTAGACTTGGTATAGATCATGGATCATCCCATTTTGATAGGAGATCTGAATTTGTAGGTAAAACCTTTAAATTCATGTATAAAATCACTAAAAACGTTTCGCATTCTTACCGCACTTACAAAACAAGTCGTAATGAATTAATGTGGCGTTCAGCGTTCTAGCTGTGAGCAGTCGCACGAGCGGAGCGGGGGGCGGACAGCGGCGCGTCACCGTCGCGGAATTTATGGCCCCACACTAATTTATAGTCGTCCAGCTACGAGCGATTAATGGAAACACTTATTCCAACTTTAATGCCGTTTCATTAACATTTATACTGTTTATATATTAAAAATTCATTTAAGACATTTTAATTTTAGACACAGCCAGGCAGATTTTATCCATGTTGGTATTTATGAACTTTTTGCATGAACACAGCAAAATAAAAAGAAAAGAATCCTTGTAGAAAATGTTTAAATCATGTTTATGTAAGATCATAGAAAAAAATAAAATCCGACGCACGGAGCTGTATCATCTAAAACAAACAGTCACTGTCCAGAACAATTGAACAAAACAATAGAGCTACCTTCATACAACAATATTTTTATGAATAAATCAAACAGTAATTTGAATACCTATCCACCTCGATAATATCCTGCAATATCGATAAAAAGTGAATTATGTAGATTTACACGAGTTGGGGGTGAAAGTGGGGGGTTAGGTTCACACGCCACTGCGTCCGTTAATATTCATGTCGGACGAACAAATGTCCGTTTTGTTCATCCACGATGTTCGTACCTGTTCTGGCTGATCATTTTTGTTTGCTTAAAATTGTATTATATTTTGCATAATGATTTAGAAAATGTTTAATTCCTTGTGTAATGGGGTAATTTTACATCCTCTGGTGTTGTTGATTTAATTCTTTCATAACTGTTGTTTCAAATTAGTTCACAATGATTCAGTTTAGGGTGTTCCTTTGAAAATCGTGTTATGGGTTTTGGATTCAGTATGTGTGAACTGTAATAGGCATCATTATGAAATACTATAAAATTGTGCCTCAGTCTGCCTTGTTGGTCTAGTGGTCACGAGCGATGTTCCTGAACATGAGGTCCTGGGTTGGATTCCCGGGTCGGGCAAAGTGTTATTGGTATTATCAATTTGAAATGTCTCGGTAGCAGCCAGGAGTCTGAATTCGTACCCGGTTGATTGCAATAGGCTCGCCGTCTAGTACATGGAACTTAAACATAACTTAAGCAAAATGTGGGTGTACTATAGGAACACCTCTGCGTAACCCTTCGGGGAATACAGGCGTGATGTTATGTTATATGCCTCAGTCTGTAATTTTCAGGCCCTTTCCTTTTTTTTTTAAAAAACCGGTATGCGACTCACTATTATTGACTCGGACATACATTTTGATAGACATCTTGGAATTCTGATTTCCAAGAAGTTTTTGTTTATGATTTTCAAAACAACTTAGCGAATTCAAGATTTGTACTTAACCTTTCTAAAATCGAAAAAACTCCACGATCTGAACGTAGACGAAGAAGTCAATATTTCATGGAAGTGGCGTCGAGACCTGTAGTTGACAAGGATTATGTAAATTAATTGGGGGCAAATATTAAATAAACGCGATCCGCTTGATTTGTGACGAGAAAAAAGGAGGGGGACGAAAGGGGGAAATGGGGAGGAAAAAGCTTTGTTTTTTACGAGCCCACGCACCTATCTCCGGTAGCTGTGTTATGCTAATAATATACAAATACTTACCTATAGGTACTTAAGAGTTCTGCGAAAGAAGGAAAATGATTTATCATTCTTTGCAAGAGGAAAATTAAAATGGAATAAAAATCCTGACTTCTGTAATGAAGCCTTACTTAGAAATAATATTAGTCTGGATTTTTAATGTCTGTCACAGAACTTTGCCTATTTGGAGTTAAATAGTCTATCTATGGTCTTCCAAGGACAAATAACACGATCATAGGCTCAAAGCAATTCCTCCTCCACATATTTTTAATAAACTACAGACTCACAATATGCGGGGCCTATTATGAGCATTATTTATAGATAACTAACTAGTGTATGATAACCGCGGAATGGACTCCAGTAGCAAGCTGTTCCTATTACCATACCATAGCGATCTGTCCCACAAGATATAGACTATTACACGGTAACATATTGTTGATTAGGAGAATTTGACTAAACCACAATAGTCGTTTATCATGCGCAAATGGCGGGTAGTCGTAAGTTTTTATTAGCCGTACCTACAGACTGTATGTACCCAGACGTAATAACTATGAAAAAATGAATGTTCATATTATTTTTTTGGGAAGATAGCCGGTAGCGACAGCAGAGGAAATTGCTTGGTTGCTATCTAGCCAATGTGTATTTGTGTATGTGTGGCTATGACGTTACTACGAGAGAAAAGTGGTGGCATTTGCTGTTTCTGTAGTACCTTTTCGTAACAAAGAAAACGTATTTATAGGGACTCGCACTGAAGATCACAAAATAAATTAAACACATTCATATAAGAAAAAAAAGTCAGATGGTGGTTGTAGAACACCCGGTTGGAAGTTGAAAGTTTCTTTCGCTGTGTATAGTGTATAATACAGAGCCTTAAAGGATGGTCTCAAGTTTCAAGTGTCAAAAGATTTTGGTTTTGTTTTTTAATCTAGAGCCGAAGCTAAAAACGAACAAACTAAACTAACCAAATAAACTAAAAAACTAACCACAAAGAAACTTAAACTAACTAACTAATTTAAACTTACTAGATGGCTATGGCGATGGTTACTAGATGGCTGTGAATGAAAAAACAAAACCAAAAACTGTTTCCCTTGAAACTGCCTTTTCGGGCATAATGCTATTACATACTAATGGATTACTACCTGTCTACTCCTACCGCAAGCCGCATTCAAGAACTTCGTTCAACCACTCGGTTTCCGCGTAGGTACTTATACCTTTTGACTGTAACTTGTTGTGTGTGTTTGTTTCCACTTCATTAAAATTTTCTCTTGTAGTGTTCAGCAGATCTAGAAGTTTTTGCTATCGCTACAGTCGCGGTCTCATCCCTGTATCGCATCGTACCTATTCGAAATGAGAGCTTAGATAAAGCCTATTATATTTGCATAGAGACAGCCTCCTGTCGTGGTCGCGTCATATGTATGTCTGTATTGTCCACAACACAGTTATTAGTTCAAGGAATCGGCTCCTTGAACTTGCTTGAAGAAATCTTCATAAATTGTCGGTTTGTGGTGGCGAGTGACAAGCTCGTCAATGAATAGGTAGGTATATTTCAAAACTCACTAATATTGAATGGGTGTATTTTTTATTATTGTGACCACTGATTCCTATTTATTTTCTGAACGAGTTTCCGAACAGTCATCTACATATCAGCAATTTCGAGAAAAAAAAAACAATTCCTTTTCGTCAATAAAGTAAAATCTTTCACAGTCTGGCTACATCCTGAAAGTTATAGTAAAAGTGTTTTGGGTGATGGTAAAACTATTGTATCAAAACCTATTCGCTTTTAACAAAGCTGCAAGCGTCGTCGTATCGCTCAATAGACAAGCTTAGAGCAATATTCCGAAGCGTTTCATTTCAAACTTAATAAATTAAATCGCCGGCTCGTGCCGTATTTTCCAATACATTACTTAAGTAAATTGAACTTATGAAGCATACACTCCCCTCTGGAGATTGTATGAAGGTAATTCAGTCGCGCTCACTATTCCAATAAAAATAAACAGTCGCCTTCTCAATCAGACGCGCAATCAGGTGCTCTTATTCTCATACATTGCCGTACAACACACACACACATATCATGCATGCTCGTACACACGACACCCTCACGTATGCTTCGAGTTACTGCGCTCTTTGTGACGAAGCTACGAAAATGGCGACTGGTTAAACGTTTTCGCGAAACAGGTTGAATGAAAAGCTCTTATTCCAGCTAGAGAAGAGGTTTAATATTGTGATGCCTTCAATAAAAATATTGACGTAGGTTAAGACAAATAAATGTAGGTAGTTAATTCTGTCCGTGAGTAAGGTACTGAAAAAGATTTGTAGCTGATTGAAATGCCACAGCTAGGCATAGATCAGTTGCGTAGTAGGAGCCAGTGCTATCTTGCAGGTGTTTGTTTGTATGAGCTACCCGACGATGGTTTCCTTGGACGTATAATAAAGGTGCTGTAGTTCCCCTCGTCGCCAGTCTAGTGGCCCCGCAGAATGTGTGGAACGCGTCACGCGCGCCATTCTGTCAGCAATATTGTCTAAAGCAATTTGTATGTAAATCAATTGTTGTTAATACTATTTATGCCGATGGTTATTGAGCATTACTATTTACTTTCACCCTAAAAAGTTAAACGAATCTCATTCTTATTTACATACCGCAAAAGGCGATATTTCCATCAAATTATTCGGGTTACTTAAGCCAGGTTGACGAAAAAAACATGAAGCCAAGACGTGCTGTTAGGGAATTGTTAATAAGAGATTGTCTTACTGTGAGCTTTGTCGGGTATTATGGCGGTTATAAATTTTATTATATTATAAATAAGAAATTTATGTGTGCTGTTTATCGGCGTTAAAAAGAGATGGGATATCGAGCCATGTGCAGTGAATGTAGGCCACTCGGCGACGGCTCTTATTGCGTTCATTCGCAAATAAAATGGAGTTTAGTAAGTAGGGATGTCCTGATGCAATTAATTCTTAATTTAGTTAGATAGCTAGGTGGAAACCGATCTATCAACAGCAGCTAAACTACTATGACTATATGCTTATGCAGTGTACCTAAATAATATTTGTGTAAGTCATTCACCATCATTTCAGCCGAAAGACGTCCACTGCTGGACATAGCATCGCCACTTCGCCCGGTTCTGTGTTTCCCGCATCCAGCGGATTCTTGCGGCCTTCACAAGGTCACCGGTCTACCTTGTGGAGGCCTTCCAACGCTACGTCTTCCGGTACGCGGTCGGCTTTCGGTTCCATCGGCCATCTGTTCTGCGAGCAATGTGCCCTGCCCATTGCCACTTAAGTTTGGCAATTCTTCGGATTATGTTGGTTACCTTGGTTCTCCTGCGGATCTCTTCATTTCTGATTCGATCATGTATGATCAAAGACTTGCGTGTTGAGACACTTCGATAGGTATGTGGGATGAGACGATATTGTGTAGCTTCCCGAACGCTGTCCAGCCGAGTTGTATTCGACGATTGACCTCTTTCTCGAAGTTGGACCTACCTAACTGGATACTCGTCCACAACTGCGTAAGTATACCTATACCCCATTTGAAACAAGATTAGACGTACTTTTAAAAATATTAGAAACATCCCTACAAGAGTTGGTAAAATAAACTAGAGTCTTATGTAAATCCATTTCGCACTTAAATTTATCAATTAGGAGAATTCGCCGAAAAGGTCAATTTTTCCGGAAACCTAATACCTAGTAATAAGTTACAGGAATAATTTTCTTTTTTTACATCCAATTGATATAAAAGCTATTTGTTGGAGGAGATATAGCGAGTTCGAGTGTGCGCTAACTAGTGGGTTAGCTAGTAAATAGGCCGAAATAAGTAAATAAGCAACAAATCACCGCGTATCGGATTAACGCTATAAGTTATTTATGGCGCTGACTTGGCGATACGTGACCACGATGTCAGAGGATGTGGATGTGGTAACTAGAGGTCTTGAATATGTTCTTAAGAAATCTTAGTTCCTTAAAAGTACCCATACAAACAAACTCCCGCCTTTACCCCATGGTTGGCACTTGGCAGAAATTACTGAACATAGTGGAGGTGGGCAGAAACTTCAGAACGCCCCCCGCCATCCTTACTGCTTTTGCTTCGATACATTCATCGTTCGGTCCTTAAAAGTATTCATAGCTTAGGTGATTTGTTGAGATGTAATTTAAATCGATTGCTGTTATACTTCCGAACACGTAGATTAACTTAATTTCTATGACACGATTTTACGATACGAGTCAAAATGCGATACTGAAACTGTCACTATCAGCGTCCTTCAAAGAAAATGCTGAAGAAGGAAAGCCCTGAAATCACCGTGGTTGGTGATTGGATTTGTGAATGGAAATGAATATTTTTAATTCATATTTTCCGTACCTCAAAAGGAAAAAACTGAACCCTTATAGGATCATTCGTGTGTCTGTCTGTCCGTCTGTCACAGCCAGTTTGCTCCGAATCTAATGGACCGGTTAAGTGTAAATTTGGTACACATTATGTATTTCTGTGACCCAGAAACGGACGTGTAACGTAAATAAATTAATTTTGATTATGGGTGTAAATAAGAAAATAAAAAATAAAAAGTTTTGCAAACTGTACTGTGTGACATATCAAATGAAAGGGCTTGTTGCGAGGATCTCATCATGTTTTTTTTTTTTATAATTTTAAAATAAATACTTTTATCTGACGCGTGACCCCTTTAAAAGGCCGCGTCATAAAACTCAAAATTATAGGTATTTAAAAAAATTGATGAAAATTGACTATTCCAATGACCCTTATCTCCGAAGCTAATGAGCCTAAAATTTTGAAAAAAATACAGAGAATGGTTCATTACTAATAGATTACAGGAAAAACCTATAGGAAGTCTATGGTATTGAAATAACATGGTAAATCTCTCATAACTTACATTTGCAGTTGGAATGTATGAGAACATGTTTTTCAACTTCAATGTTAAGTTTGTTCTTGGGATAAATTCTTGCCAACTACGGAACCCTCATAGAGCATGGTGCGACACGCACTTGGCCGGTTTTTTTAAAATAAGTTTAGACCTACTCAAAGAAAACTGCCGCCTCCATAGCATAAACTGTCTTATTAGTAATCGTACACAAAGACACAAGTGACAGTGCGTCCGCGCGGTATCGTCGGCCGCCCGATTTGATCGAGTCCCAATTAGCCGCCCAAACGACACACACAGACGCGATACTCTCGCGATACGCCCGCTATACCCCGCTATGCCCCGCGATAAACTTGCGATACGCCGCGATTACTCCGCAATGGACAAATAAAATTTTTATTCCTCCCTTTTCATTGACCTATAAAGGACAGGAATAAAAGTAGTGATAATAAATTCTGTGGTTTTAGGAACTAGTTTTACATATTGATCTGGTAATAAAAATGTAGTTCACGTGGATTGGCTGTTTCTCTTCCTGTGAGATTTACTAACATCATAGGTCGTTTTGGAATATACGACCATCGTTCGAATTATTACCTAAAAACTCAAGAAGGCTCTTAAGGTTTGTAAAAATTACTGAGCGCGTGTTTGCACAAAATAACGTGGTTACAAAACAATTACAATTTTTGAAAACTTATACCAAATGTACGTTCTACCTACCACATTGAGTTAATCAAGCAGGAACATGTTGAAGCAATACAAAGTCCTTTCTCAAGTGTCTTTCCAATAACATAGTCAGTTAATTGATGTTAACCAATTTCTCCAATCTCCGCTGTACTACAGTACGTCGTACGGAGGGTCACAGCGATGCCGCGCGTATCTGTCGTTGATTACAATAAATCAGCGGCCACCGCCCGACACTTCAGACACACTCGACAGTTGTTGCTACAATTAAATGTCTATTGCAATCTCAAGATGCGGCGGTGTCAAGTGTATGTGGTTTTATTGACACTGTTGGCTGTATGGTCTTGAAATTGATATGGGTCCCTCTTAAAGTTGTTGATAAATATCCGTCCTGTATACCTAAGTTTATAGATATTATTGTACATACATAAAAAAAACAAACTCCATGTTTAGATGCCTTCGAACATTTCCGTTTGCTTTAACTCCTTGATTTGTTTTCACTAAACTGTTTGAAAGTGACTTTATAGCCTGGACAATACAATCTAAAAAAATATCAAAGACAATCACAGTCTAGACTTAAATTAGACGCAAATTTTTTACGATTTATTGTTCGAAGCCATTTCGTTATTTGTGGGAAACATAAAGAAAATTAATTCCGAAGACCACCAGATATAAGATCGTTGGCAAATAACGTTAAGGGAATAAAAAACGGAGGTTAGCCTCCTACTGACTCGATACAGTGCCATCGGATAATCAACAGACAAAGGAGATCCTCTGAAGCGGTTTCATAAATCAAAACATGAGTAAACGTCAGTTTTGGACGATCGTAAACTGTACAACATTTACAGTTCTTTACAACCAAATATTGCTCAACACCACAGCCTAAATTATTCCCCTGAAAACCGCCCACTGAAAATCCAGTTGATCAATTTATCGCTTGAAAAGTTCGTTATGCTGTGGTGTTTTGAAGACAATAGGATGGTATTATGAACGCGTAGGGATAAAAGTGTGGGCATTAAAAAGGGCGAAACAATTTGAATAAGAGTGCGGTCGCGATCCAATTTTGTGATTGTGAGTGCTGCTTCGGTTTACCAACTTATTGAATCTAAAATGGTTTAGAACGCAAGTTTATTAGAAAAAAACTTAGAAAATGTTGTATTTTCAATGTATTATCCTGTTTTAGCTTGTGCAAACTAATCTATCATAGAGCTATTAAAATCTTTAGGTACTTCTGGCTACGGGTACTTGAATAAAATTCGTGCTAGATACCTATTACTCTGTACGTTACTGAGAATTCCATTAAACAAAAATTTCTAGTATAGGTAGTACCAATTTGTTTACAGTAGGTGCCTACTTACATTAGTGAATCTTCTCAAAATTATGAATCGCCTTGTAATCGCTATCACTGCTCAAACGTCTGAAATTTGTCGACACACAAATTGAAATCATGTTTTTTACGCGAAAGGAACACAGCAATAAGACATGTCAATGTGCACAATTCGTATGCGGTGACTCCCAGAGCCTCCATTACGCCAATAACATAAAACGAACGTAAAACGATACAATATTTACGCCTCTATAGTGCTGTAATCTAGTTCATGGTACAGGATGTCATAGTTTTTGCGGGATCATCTGATGTAGGTGGGTCATAAGTAGGTTACGTTTAATTGATTCTTCTACCGCCAAAAAACTTTACAAATGTATTCAAAAAGTTGGATTCAATTTTCTTCAGTTTTTAGGGCAATATTACGTTTTGGCCTTTGGCAATTACACTGTAAAAGCGGAGCAAGGATAAAAAAATGTAGGTATGCCTGTCTATTTCCAAGACAAGTGACTTATAATAGAATTACCTCAATAGATGCTCTACATATTGTGTGACACAAATATCAAATTATATAAAATAATCGCCGTATTCCGGAATACCTATGTGCTGTTTGCCCTACAATGGGCACTACAAGTCGTAGCGTTGTTACAGTTTAGAGCTCATCGTACCTGTAGTAGTGTAGTGTAGTGTAGTGTTGTAGTAGTATGTACATCACTACTACTACTGGTACAGTACCTAAGTGCTGTTTACCCTACAATGGGCACTACAAGTCGTAGCGTTGTTACAGTTTATAGCTCATCATAACTGCGTGATGGCTGTCGCGCTTATCTCTGTATTTATTGTTCTTTTAATAAACTGCTCAATGTTGAGGAAAGCGGCTGTGCGGAGCCTATTTTGGCCATAGAATTCAGAATCATGTGTTCCTTTAATAGGACAAGGGATTCTGTAGTCTTCTTGTATCAATAAGCTGACTTTTTTATGATTTTTCAGAAATTCTTATTTATTTGTAACTGTCTCTATGAAACACAAGTTTCCAAGTTGTTTCAATAAATTTTCAGGTTGACAATGAGAAGTGAATTTTGTCTTTCGTCCCAAACAGAATCGCTATTTTGGCCATAGAATTCAGAATTATGTGTTCCTTTAATAGGACAAGGGATTCTGTAGTCTTCTTGTATCAATAAGCTGACTTTTTTTTTATGATTTTTCAGAAATTCTTATTTATTTGTAACTGTCTCTATGAAACACAACTTTCCAAGTTGTTTCAATAAATTTTCAGGTTGACATTGAGAAGTGAATTTTACTATAATCATTTATTGCGCTCAATAATGTATAAAAGAAGTTAAAAGAAGGCTATGTGCATATTAAGCTGAATTTAGTAAATTATTTCGATAGAACTTACTTATTCGTGCCATGGCAAGAGGTTCATACAGCTCCGTGCAAATGTAACGTTTCCGAAATAGCTTGTGGTCACCATGTGATGTGTTTTACATGTTTCATTTAAACATTTCGTTTGCTGCAGTTAATAATATAGATTGTTTTTATTTAAACAAAAGAAAAGAGATGTGAAAGAGTCGTGAAGTTTGAGCTGCCTGTAACCTCGCTTTGATTTAACTTAAATTCAAATCAATGCGCTTTCTTTATGATCGATTCAATCTGTTTCACTTTACAGCAGCAGATTGAAACTCAACAAACAAATAAGCAAGTCTGAAGTTGTTTCTAAAATCAAGTAAAGACATAAAACGGTCCGTTTTAAATGAAAAAACGATTGTTTGGCAGTAAATGTGCAGGCCGGTTTATGTGCGGGCGGGCAGTGGGTTCGAGTCCGCGCCGCCCACCGCGGCCGCATAAACAAACACTTTGCGCTTTTTACACTTTACAGCTACCCTCGTAAACGACGCGACACGACGCACCGAATCAGCGGTTTGCTTTCAGTGATGGGACACGTCGATGGGCAACACTCGATGTCGCATGTGTTCTGAATTGTATTTCTCGATATTACTAGTGTTCAACATTAAAACAGTTCAGCTTTCCAATGATGCAAAAGTTACCTGGAACGAAAACAATATTTGATTTGAAATCTACTTGCTTTTCTTGTTAAGAAACTGAACAACTATAAGTTTTTGATATATCTTTAGTCTTGTTTAACAGCTGTTGAAATATAATTTATGTACTTATATTTTTTTGCTGCAATTTTTCCGAGGCTTATCGACACAAACGTACCAGTTCAGCTCTACCGTCTCGTAGCCGGGCATCGTACGTCTCCTTTGGTCGCTCTACACTACACAATATTTGCATTTTATTCGCCCGGGGCGTCCTCGCCGTACGCTGTACTGCGGACTCCGGCCAGATCGCTTTATGTGCTTCAGGTAATAACCTCTTTGACAGACACTCACTACCAACCAACCTTACGATCCACACAATTTAAACTCAACTTTAATTCCTTCACCTAAGGGTGTTGAAGAATGCAGTCGTTAATTTGTCAATTGCACAAGGGGTTGAGAGATAAAAGTAAACGGATTATTGCTTGTGTATCGTGGAATGGATCCGTGCGGTCGTTTGTCCCAGTCTCCAACGTCTGAAGCTGGAGAATGTCCATGTACGTGGTTATATTAAATTATACGAGGCTAGTTCGAGCTCCTTCTGAGAGTATGGTGGACTGTCCGATAACAATTTGCATATTTTTAAAAGGGGTAGGTATGTGACAAGTATTAGTAGCGTCTTATAGTTTCACTAAACGAAATAATTTTTCCACTAAACGCGCTGACATCTTCGCCAAAACAAAGATTGTTACGGAAATGAGTTAGGACAAGTATCTTATTTTCATCAAGATGCTACAAATGAGTCATTCACCCAAATAAAGGCTAAGTTTCTAAGCGGCAATAAATCTAGGCACCTAAAGCTAAGCGTGTGTGCCGCGATAAGTGTTCGCTCTGTAACAGTGCAGCGGAGGCGCGGTGTAACTGCGCGTAACGCGCGGTTTATCACCCATGTATGCAAATCGACGCATTCACCTCCAGCTATTAGCGAACAGGGCTGTGTTGGAAGATGCTAGGATATATACCCCGGATTCGTATCTAAGAAGTTGCTCACAAGAATTGTTTTTCAACTTGCATTTGCTTTATTTTAAAATGATGACGTTACCTTTTTTTTAACAATGACGTCATATGTGAGCACCTACTTATAAATTAATGACAAAAATGCCTATTTTAAGTACCTTATTACGTCAGAAAAACCACAAAACCATTAAAATAACCCACCAGCTCATAGACACACGATTTATCAACTAAATACCACTAGTGCCTATGAGGTTTTATTGCTTTTCTACAAATCAATGAATGGACCCACGTAATACGTTTATACGTACGTAATATGTTTTATGACTGTGACGACTTTTCCTGTAGCAACAGACAGATAATTTATTTATTGTTGTGTTAATAACCTTATTTAAGAACAAAATATAAAATTATGGGAAAACACATCAAGTAAGTAAAAGTTAATTATCACGCATTAGTAATGTAGTAAAGTAAATAAATAATTTAATAATCAATATTTAAACATCTACGGTCACGCACAGCTCGTATTTTCTGACTCGTTTGAACACATTTTCGACATTTTCGTTTTTTTATATATTTATATATATGTCGTTAGGTTAGGTTAGTTATATACATGTAAAAATTTCGCTGCCAAGAAGTGTAATTGAACCATAGCTCCTGTCAAGAGTAATACAATGGAGCACCTTCCAATTCTTCGCATCTCCATGACAAAGCGGCGCGGTGGCACCCCTGAGCCGCGCACGTAAGAGGCGTCTGAAGAAAGCAATTATCACCTCCCGCCGGCATCGCATTAGAGGTGCTATTGCTACACCTTGTTAGCATGAGGTCTGTACAGAAGGCTCACTTACTTAGGCCCACTCCATGAGGGTTATAAATCTTAGGCTAAAATATTTGCACCACTTGTATTAGCCCAATGATCGACTGCCTCTGCCACAAGAAAAAGTGAGTACCGGATGTATACTCTGTTGGTCGTCAGAGGCATACATCCATAGCCACATCGCAAAAGACGAATGTTGAATTTAGAAAAGATAAATATATGAAGGATAATATATAAACATATAGGTCACGTCTGCCGCATGCCGGACAAACTGTGAGCGCAAATAGCACGGAACTGGTGCCCTGAGACAGTGAGGCGGGGTCGCGGCAGACCACGTAGGAGATGGCGGGACGAGCTGAATAGGTTCCATCAAAACTGGAAGGAAGACGCGCGGGCTCGCGAAAGATGGAAGGAGTGGAGGGAGGCCTTTGCCCAGGAGTGGGACAGCGTAGGCTATATTTTTTTTAAATTGATTTTTCACTCAGTTGAGTCAGCCCACCGTTGAAATGGTTGCTTTTACCATAATAGATAGTAAGAGTACGAGTTGAACTTCTGCCCCACTTGTATTCAGGACGTATCTTCTTGGTAAACTGCCTTTGTTAGGAGTGGAGTTTACGTCTGTTTGTGTTGTAAGGACTCCCTGCTGTTGACTCTAAATGTAATTGCAGTTTAATTCTCATGTAATTTTCTGTAAACTATATCTACACCGTGAGCTAATCAACCTGCTCACAACCATACATGTAAGAAACGAGAGGAACTGAGAGCATGTCCTCTTAAATCTAGTTTTTCTTAATTTCCTGTAGTTTTGGGAATCATTTGATGTGTTATGGGAAAATAAATTAAAGTTCTAACTATCACTATAAACTTTTCTCTTCTAAATAATTCGATCAAAATATTATATTTGTGTGTGGACAGAGGTAGGACATGCTGACGCTAATGGCGGGCGGTGCTGGTGTATGACAAATGAATGGCGGTCATAATTAGAGATTAGGCGCAAATCGAACGGTCGGCATGCGGTGTGATCGCACGGTGAAATATCGGCTGCACGAGATGTTGAAGAGCTGGATGTGATCAGGGAAATTTACTAATAATGTTTAATTATTGGAACACGCTACTTAGGCTCGTGACATGCTTACAATCGCTGCTTTCTTTTTGACAGTTAAACAATGGTCATTGCACCTTGCTTGCAACTTTAAAATTCGTTTTTTCGACGGTTATTCCAATGCGTTGGCCTAACCGTCAAAAAAATGTAATGTTATTCTGCCAAAAAAAAAAACAAATTGTACCTGTATGTTGAAGATACAGTTATATTTGAACAAAACTGCCTGTAAATCCAAAACTACCTTTTGGAGAAAACCGATCCAATTTTTTAATGTATGCGATTAAACAATTGTGTCATTATTTTCCATACCCTTCAAGCTTGCACGCTTGTATTTAGTCGCCGTCCCTTCCAGCATCCATGCAGCGTGTCGCCACGGGCCGGTCTCGTTGATTACGCGCGTGACAAAGATCCGCCGACAACAATCCACGTCAATTTGTGAGCTGACAAGGTGCGGTCGCGAGCTGAACTGCATCACAGAGCGTGGTGTGGAGCTGACCACACGTAAAGATTTGTGAACAATCATTTTACTTTGCAGTCATTTAGGTGGGGCCCGAAATTTTATTTGAAATATTTTAAAACAGAGGAATTATAATACGACAAGCCGTGTGCCCAATGGGATTTCCCATTTAACTAAAATAGGGGATGAAAGTATGTATGAAGCTCATTTACAATATTTTGTATACAAAAAATTTTTTTTTTTGTATTATACAAAATTATTTTGTTTATTTCACTTTAAATACATACAAATTATATTTTTAAATATTAGAATAAAAAATATATAAAAACATTTAAAAATATAAAAAGTAGTAGCCCACCGGTATCGGGAACAAGGTCCAAGTTACCAGCGGTCAGGGCTCCAGAGAGAGGAACCTCCTAACAATGCGAGCCGTGTCCAGGAGTACCGCTTTCTGAATCAAGCCCTTAATCCAGCTGCCCAACGAGAGCCTCCATAGGTGTTGGTCGAGACTCTTGGCAATTAGGCCATTGGCTGATACGACTATCGGCACAATGATCGCAGAGTCCACATCCCACATGTCGACAACCTCGTCCTTCACGAGGCCTTCCGTCATGCGGGACCGTTATGTCAATGATCATTGCGCGCCGCTCTGTTCGATCCACCACCACTATACCAGGCTTATTGGCAACACTAGTCCTGTCAGTGATGATGGATCGATCCCAGTACAATGTGATATTTCCATTTTTGAGAACTGGGTCGGGCACATACCTGTAGTACGGCACTTCCGATTTCACAAGGCTGTATTTCAGAGCAAGTTGCTGGTGGATAATCCTGGCTACAAGATTGTGTCTATGCAAGTACTCTCCGTTAGCTAGATGAGAACATCCGGAGATAATGTGACGGATTGATTCTCCCGGTCGGTGGCATGCCCGACAAATGTCAACCGTGCCGTCCTTCACAATAAATCTCCGGTAATTGTTCGTCATGATAACTTCGTCCATGATTGCACAGACAAAACCTTCGGTTTCTCCAAAGAGGTCACCGAAACGCAGTCAGGCTACGGACGCTAGTAAATCTACATCGGGTCCATGCAGGGCCAGAAAAAGCGTCCGTGAAGCTCCTTACTCTGCCATACCTCCTTGCGATCGTTAGTGTCAAGCACTACAGGCTTGCGCCAGTTCTCTTTCGCCAAGGAGAGCGCCTTGCCTTGCTAGCGGGTGAGGCCCTTGTCCACCGCGACCACATCTCGATGCATTCCCACGTCGGCTTCTAGGAAATATTCCCTGAGACTGCATATCTCGCGATTGTGGAGGGTCTTAGCGATTAAAAAGCCTCGACCTCCACACTTTCGCGGGATATACAGTCTCATTACCGATGACCGTGGGTGATGCATTCGGTATGCAGTCAGCAGCGTACGGACCCTTCTATGCAGGGCGTCAAGTTCGGTCTGAGTCCATTTGAGAATGCCGAAAGAGTACATCAAAACCGGCATGACCCAACCGTTGAAGGCGCGCACCTTGTTACCGCCTGATAGAAGACTATTAAATACTTTCTTCAGGCGGCCAAAGAAGCGCTCCTTCAACGATTGCTTCATGTCAGTAACATTGATGCCTAACACTTCCGAGATACCCAAATACTTATAGGTTTCGGATGCGGAGAGGGCTCTAAGGTATATGGAATCCGAGAGTTGGGTTCCCACGGATTCCACAATCTCCCCTCACTTTACATGCATGACCGCACATTTATCCACACCAAATTCCACCCTGATGGCTCTACTGAAAGTTTCAGTTACTTTCAGTAGCTCCATCAGTTGTAAATTGTTGGGGGCAAAGAGTTTTAGGTCATCCATGTAGAGGAGGTGAGACTGTGAACTTTATAGACCGTCGGTAAACTCAAAACTCAAACTCAAAGCATTTATTTCAAATAAACCAATTACAGGTACTTTTGAATTGTCAAGGGGTCGGTCAGTCAAAAAAAATGAAGCTAGTTGCCCATTCCAAAGCGTAGTAGGTTCCTATGGAGAAGAACGGGCAAGAAACTCCACGGACACTCTTTTAAATCAAAATTTTGTTACAATATATTGGTTACATCATTCAATTGAAATTAAACATGTGAGAACAATGTAAAAAAGAAAAAAAAAAAAGAGACGTGCACGTTAAAAGCGTCCGTAAAGATAAAAAACAATTCAAAAATTAAAATAAATTAAAAATAAGCCGTGGCAGCTTAGAGATGACCAGTCCCTACTGGCGGCGCCCGTTCACGAACATGACGCATGGATCAGCACCATTCAGCTCAACCATTTTGAAGGGAACTTAATGATCCAACACACACGCCACCACCAGCGAGACATTTGAGTGAGCATGACATACTCTCTGCCGCCAGGGCACATTCAAGTCAATGAACGACGTACCTAGTAAATGGTAGCTTTAAGGTAGGTAAGTACATAGTGCTCACATATGTGCTATGAAATTATACAATACTAGGAGATTGAATTTATACAATGTCAAGATAGTCTTTACAATATTCAGCAGCTCCAACAATATTTTCGAATGCCAATCAATTAGTTTATGCGTCCTTGTGGAGCTGGAGCAGCGCTAAGCCAAGCATTTTTGTCAGCGATGTAATCCCCCAATTTATAATATGCTTGGCGGCATAGTGTGCGTTTTACCCAAGATTTAAATTTCGTTTCATTCAGTTGAAGTATGTGGGGAGGTATTTTATTGTAACATTTTAAACAGTACCCCATGAAGGATGAGTCTACTTTAGCCAGTCTGAAACCCGGTTGAACTAATTGGTCCCTATTTCTAGTCCTATAAGTGTGTCTTTCACCTCTTTTACTGAAAAGACTTAGATTTTTCCTTACGTACATGATGTTTTCATAGATATATTGACAAGGTACCGTCATGATGTTAATATCTTTAAACAGTTCTCTTAGAGAATCGCGCCTGCGGAGCCCATATATTGCTCTGATGGCTCTTTTCTGCAGAATAAATATAGACTCGATATCTGCAGCCCGTCCCCACAATAAAATACCGTAAGACATGATACTATGAAAGTAGCTGAAATAAACTAGCCTCGCGGTATCTACATTAGTAAACTGACGGATTTTTCTCACAGCATATGCTGCTGAACTTAGCCGTCCTGCAAGAGATGTTAAATGAGGACCCCATTGCAGCCTTGAGTCGAGGGTGATCCCCAAGAAAACAGTTTTATCGACGAATTCTAATTTCTCCTTATCCAATACTATGTCACAATCACTACTTTTAACATTCGGTAAAGCAAATCTTATGCATTTAGTTTTTTTCCCATTTAATACTAAATTATTAGCAGTGAACCAACTATGTACCTGCAGTAAGGCGTTATTTACGTCGTCCAAATTTGATGCACGTCTATTTATCTTAAAAATTAATGAAGTATCGTCAGCAAATAACACCATTTGTGGTTGGTTTTTTAATAAATGGGGTAGATCATTAATATATACTAGAAAGAGGAAAGGACCCAATATCGAGCCTTGTGGAACACCCATTTTTACTTTTAAACCGATTGAATGGACATCATTTATTTGAACTTGCTGTTGTCTATCGTCTAAATAAGATTTTACTAAACTGAGCGCAAGTTTACCTAGTCCGTAATGCGCAAGTTTCAAAAGTAAGGTTTCGTGATTTACGCAATCAAATGCCTTGGAGAGGTCACAAAAGATTCCTATGGCATCTTGCGCCTCCTCCCACGCTGTAAATATGTGTTTTAATAAGGTGACACCGGCGTCAGTCGTACAACGTCCTTTGGTGAAACCATATTGCTGATCGTGTAAGATCTGGTTGGTATTAAAATGATTAAGCATCTGATTTAGCATTACCTTTTCGAACACCTTGCTGAATACCGGCAACACGGATACTGGTCTATAATTGTTGGTGTCTTTACTGTTCCCAAATTTAAAAAGAGGTACAACTTTACTATATTTCATTAAATCTGGGAAGACTCCTTGATCCACACACAAGTTAAATATTAAAGCTAAATATGGTGCTATAGTCTCAATTATGGATGCACAAACTTTGATAGATAATCCCCATAGATCTTCGGTCAATTTGATTTTTATTTGCCGAAATGCTTTTATGACTATCATTGGGTTTATATGTTTAAATTGAAATTCAACCGGGCAGCCTGGAACGTTCGCTCTTAATAAATCAATTGAAACACTGGGTGAGGAATTTAAAGCTTCCGTCGTTTTAGAGGGTATATTAGTAAAGAAATGTACAAATTCCTGAGCTACTTCTAAGTTAGAACTTATGGCACCACGTGAAGTCTCCAGTGTGAAATCAGTGTTTCGTATTTTTTTCCCATTAGTTTCATTATTTATAACTTTCCAAACCGTTTTTATTTTATCTTCTGCTGATTTGATCTTGTTGCTGATATACAGAGCTTTAGCTATTTGGCAGGTATTTCTAAAAATTTTGGAATATGTAGCAACATACTTGTTGAAAGTTTCAGTATTTATGTGAGGCTTAAGGCCATACAGCTCGAACAGTCTTTCCCTACTTATCCTAATACCTCTAGTTGCCCAGTCACTAAATATAAAATTAGGGAAAATATTTTTTGTTTTCTTTTCAAAAGTTTTATTGAATTCAGTGTGCACTACTGAAAAGAAATCCTCATACAATTTGTTTGCATCGTTCATATTATAGCCCAGAACATTTAACTTATTGTTTATGGTACTATTGAATCTACTTAATTTGCCCGTTGTTATGGGTCTAAATTGTATTTGTACTTTTTGCAAAGGTATTTTAAACTTAAAAGTTACCGTTTGCCCACTATGATCGGACGGCAAGTAATTAACGATGGCTTTAACTAAATAATCACAATCGCAGAAGACATTATCGATACAAGTAGCAGAAGTTGGAGTTACTCTAGTTGGTTCTGTAAAAATATTAGATAAATTGAACGATTTAAAAAGGCTTAATAATCTACTGCTATCTGAATTATTTTCCAGAATATTAATATTAAAATCACCACAAATAATTGCAGCTTTATTACTGGATGCAAGTTTCGCTAGGACATCTTCCATTATTGACTCAAATAAAGAAACATGCGATCGGCCTATAATTTTTGGGTTTCGCGGTGCTACCAGATTTATGGAGCAGGTGGGTAACTCCTGTCGTTAAGAACTGGGGTAGCAAACCAGACTCCAATGCAGTCTGGTAATGAGCCGCCAAGCGAGCGTGCGACATTATGAACCATTTTATCCAGAAGTTGTGCAGCCCGTCCGGCTCTGGAACTTCCAGTTAGGCAACGGGCGGACTGCACGAGCTACATCTTGGGGGCAGATGGTAATAGCCCCCATTTCTGGTATTGGATCGCAGGATCGCTCGACTTCCCGAGTCCAATCTTCAGTGTGACTGACAGGCACCGACCAGATACTGCGCCAGAAAGTGCACATGGCATCATCATCCGGCAGCTGCGTGTCAGCCACACCTTGGTTCGGTTGATCCCAAGCAACCCTATATACCCACCTTTCATCACTCTGGAAGGTGCGGTTCTGAGTGTATCGGTCCGCTCGCCGCTTATACCTACGAATACGGTTTGCCCAGGCATACACTTTCTGCTTCAGGAAGTCTATGCGCTCTGTGACACGGGTTATATAGCCCTGAGGACTGATATTAGTACCTGAGAACGCCCGTCTCACAAAGCGCATCACTCTAGGGCGAGTATTGCCCTCCCTGAAGCAGATTAGTTTGCCGATGAGCACTCTGGCCTCACCAATACGACGTTCAATTCTGCACTGCCAAAACGGTACGGTTAATTTCGGTCGTGTAGCTCTAATTTCATTAGCGAATTTCACGTGAGCTACACGACATGCCGCTACAGCCGCACAGTACAGAATCGAATGAGTATCGGTGAGGTATACAAAATAATTGTTAACATTTTAAAAAAGTAAGTGTGGAGTTTCTTGGCCATTCTTCTCCATAGGTACGTAACTACCTTTTGGAAGGGGCAACTAGAATCAATTAAATTTCCTGGTAAAGGAGATTGGGCGTTTTTGCCCTTGAGCCCAATAGCGTTAAGATATATACTAATGGAAAGATCTCATCAAGAAGAATATTTCTTATTATGAACACTTCTCTTGATCGTTAGTACGAAAGGAGCTACAGAGCTTTAAATGTGAGTGATTAAATATTATTGGAATCCTGTTATTTCGTCAATTAAATAACTTTTAATGATTCAGTGCCCTGCAAACATCATATTTGAAGCCTATAAGCGAACATTTTAAAACATTGGTCTCCAATAGATGCCATTTTAGGAACAATGTTTTAAGAGTCGGTCGACCGGACGGATCGTTAAGCCTGACGGTTACCCCAATAGAGTTGAGATATATGCCAATGGGAAGATCTCTTCAAGGCTAATATTTTGTGATGTGCTGTGGGATGCTTCTCTCGATTGTTAGTACGAAAGGAGCTACAGAGCTCTAAATGTGAGTAATTAACCATTAGTGAAATTCAGGTATTTAGACAATGAAATAACTTTTATTAACTTTTAGCCTTGCAAACATGATCTTGCAAACCTATATACGGACATTTTAAAACGTTGGCCTCCTAGATGCCGTTTTGGGAACAATGTTTTTAAGAGTCGATCGGCCGTACAGATCGTTAAGCCTTCGTTAAGCCTGCCGCATCCTCCAATAGAGTTAAGATATAAAATGCCAATGGAAAGATCTCTTCAAAGGAAATATTTCGTGATATGATATTTTTCTCGATTGTTAGTACGAAAGGAGCTACAGAGCCCTAAATGTGAGTAATTAAGCATTATTGAAATTCATCATCTATTTAGGTCATGAACTCTAAACTGACTAATAATAGGCAAAAGTCGTGTTTGTAGCAAAGGTTATCCCTGAAAAGCTCTTTTCAGTGGTATATATCTTATGGCTATTGGACGCCAAGAATTCATTAACTTTGGTGCGCAATTTATTGTCTATTTAGTCCATTATCTCCGAACTACTAACAATTGGCAACATTATGTTAGAAGCAAGGGTTCTCCTTGAAAAGCTCTTTTCATTGGTGTATATCTTATGGCTATTGGGTCAAGATTCCTTAACTTCGGTGCCCCAGTAGTCACACTTATTTAGGTCATTAACTCCAAACTGACTGACAATTAGCAAAAGTCGTGTTATTAGCAAAGGGTCTCCTTGGAAAGCTCTTTTCATTGGTATATATCTTATGGCTATTGGGCCACCAAAATTCCTTAACTTTGGTGCCCCAGTAGTCACCTATTTATGCCATTAACTCCGAACTGACTAACAATTGGCAATAGTCATGTTAGTATAAAAGGTTCCCCTCAAAAAGCTAAAGCCATTGATGTATATCTTATGGCTATTGGGCCAAGAATATTCCTTAACTTCGGTGTCCCAGTAGTCACATTTATTTAGGTCATTTACTCCGAACTGACTAACAATTGGCAAAAGTTATGTTAGTAGGAAAGGATCGCCTTGAAAAGGCTTTTCCATTGGTATATATCTTATTTTTATTGGGCCTCAGGGCAAAACCCCATAAGCAGGGGCCCGTTCTCCTTTGACGTTCAGATGTGTCTATATGTGCCTTTTTGAAATAAATGATTTGACTTTGAGTAGAAGATACCTTTGTCTGAATGTTCAACTGTCAGTCAGTCTGTCTGTTGGCATCGTTCCTATCTCCAAAAAAATGTTGAATGGTGAATTTATTATAATGCGATTTTTGTTTGATTTTGTCAAAGTTTATCTTAAGCATATTTGGTGATTCAGTCCTGTTGTCAGCTCAGGAATAATAACATGTTAATAACTAGCTAACTAGCCCTCGCAGTGCTTTTTAACTGCTGGTGCAGTCCAACATTAGCATCTGTCGCTGCAATTAACTTGTCCAGTCAGTCGCACATGTCACAAAGAAGTCTCCATTGATCTCTGTGCGCGTACACAGTCAGGTCGGTGCGTCACTAGTTTTGCCCAGCACTAGAGCTCACTGAGTGCGGCTCTGGCACTCGTGGCCGCTTACACATTTTCAATGCGCGAAATTCGCTTGTTGATTGAGCGTGTATTAGGTCCGTGTTTAGAATTTAGTGAAAGGGGTTTTTGTGGGACAATGATTTCACAATGTTACAACTATTGCCAATTTTCGAGTAGAGTTGAATCATCAGTAGGTAAATGCAGAGATGATAATAAGCCATGAGTACCTAGTAAGAAAGCTATTCGTCACATTATGGTATTGGTTTGAAAAAATTATGTTACTTAATATTTCCAAGTAGGTAACAATAATAACAACGGCAACGCAACGGGACTAGAATTTGTTATAATTTCCACTTGAAACAGAGAAAAGTCTGACACCTAGCGCAGACGCGCCAGACGGGTTTAATAGAAAAATAAATAACCTAGGTAATGTGACTGTCATAGTCAAATTTCTATGGGGGATTAACACTTTAGCTACCTCTTGATCTAAATCGCTCTAGCTTGGAATTTCCTTTAATATCTAAAAATAATATGCTGCTAATTACAACAAACCCTGAGGTGCTCGGCAGACAGTCAGGCTCTTCCGATGTTATCACAGTATTATCTGGGGCTCCTCGTCGACGTCACGTACGTTACACGTCGCTGCCCACCCCGTAATGAGCGGTAATGACTCGTCTGATTGCTGAAATAATACAGCGAATAATAATTACCGATAATGTTAGATGATTTGGAAGAAAGTTGATTCGATTGGATACTAAAGATTTGTAGTAGGGAAAACAAACAAGATATTTTTTTTATTTTTTTTTATTGAAATGGCTTTGTAGCTAAAACTTTTGGTGCCTAAGAAATGTTAATTGTGTGCGTCATACTCGTATCCCTCCTAGAGCAATCAAACTCCCACATATGTAATCGTGAACCATTATCAAAAAATACACCATATTCTTAATGGCTGTCATAATCCCAGAGGTAACATCGCATAATGTGGTTCATAAACAACAGGAAGGGATGCTGCACTCCCTGGCATCACTCGTAGCTCCGCGCACAGTCGCGTGTAATCCCGGAGTTAAAACTTGAGTGTCATTACATTAGACTACGTCGTCCCCGCGCATATTTTTATCATTCCTGCTTCCCCTTAACACTTAATGCGTAAAGTTTTAATTGAAATTTGATCTGGCGCACTTTTAACGAATTGTCCCTAATAATTATGTGCTCATAATTAAAGTAATGTCTTTGGGTGGAAAATTATTGGTCCGCTGTGCACAGTGAAGCTGAATTGCTTCAGATTGTATGTCGATAGGGGTATTGTATTATTATGTTTTTAATTACATGTACAGATTGCATGGTATCCTGTTTGCAGATTTTGATGTAGATTTATCGGTTTTGGTTACCCAATGAGCGGTTATAGGTTACAGATTATGAAATACTAGCCTTAGCCCGCGGCTGCGCCCGCGTTAAAAGTATTCTATGTCCTTACCCATGGCCTACCTGTGCGCCACAAACAAATAACAAACATTATACATGCGAAAGTAACTATAATGTCAGTATGGATAGTATGGTTATTAATAAAAGCGTTTTGTGTCTGTCAGTGTGACCGCGTTATTCTTCTAACCTTCTCAACGTATTGTCATGCGATTTTCACCATCATTTAGAGGATTTATACCGGAAGGTTTGTGACTACTAGCTGCGCCCCACGGTTTCATCCGCGTAAGTCTCGATCCCGTGGGAATATCGGGATAAAAAGTATTCTATGTCCTATTCCAGGTCATGGTCTACCCATGTGCCAAATTTCAACTAAATCCGTCCAGCCGTTTTAGCGTGAAAGCGTAACAAACCACATAACACTTCTTTCAGCAATAATTGGCGTATCTCGTCTGCTCGGCGCCTACAGGGATCCAGCAGAATATCAGCGTCAGGTATATTTGTCTGATACACGCTGAGCTGGACTCACATCTGGTGCAGCCTTGAGACGCAGACCCATAGTGTCATTTTCTTTCTGAAAACTGTATTTATATTTTTTTTCCCTATTGTACTTTTGTGTTGTGCTATTCTTTTGTGAGCACTAAATAAAATAATGATTTATCTATCAATGTATTTATTTATGAATTCGTTTTCTTACCTACCTTCAAACACATTAATAGGTAGGTACCTACCTACTAGACTTGGTTCAAACGAACACATAATACTGCCCTCGGTAATGTGTTGAACATTACAATGCTAGAACAATTAAATCGTTCACATTCATTCGAAATTCGTCGCAACGCACATTAAAATAGTCGTGCGCCAATAATCCGACCGTTACAATTCAAACGCGTCGGTAATCCACACAAAAATGGCGAGTGGCGCGCGCGCACAATCGCACACATGTCCCGCACCTCGCGCATTTACATAATTGAATATTCTATTGTACGTGTCTAATGCTGTTACCTTACACATTAGCGCTTCCATCGCTGCACTACTAAATGACAAAATTATACAGCATTTTGTGAAGCGCTTTATGGCTCATGTACACAATTGAGAGTATAAAGTTACCTGTGGAGGGTGGCATAAAGCGCCATCTGTCGTGTAGTCAATGCAGAGATTTATCGTTGCAAAATGCGCTTATGGGGGTTTACGGGGATTCAGTTTTTTGCTCGCTATCAAGTTTCCATTAGCTAATTTAGTATCGATTCCCTCACGGTGAAAGTTTAGCGGTGCGCGGACGATTCACAATTGATGGATCGTTTTTATTCGTTCCAAACTCGAATGCTCCAAGTTTACAAATTCAATTTTTATAGACAGAAGCGGAATATTTTGGTAATTCAATTCAATTTGGAATCTGGATGGAAACAGAGGTTTTTTATGTTATGGTTTTGACTGTAATCTTAAATATTGCTGTATTTATTTATTTATTTTTATTATGAGCACTTCTGAAATATTTATTTTTAATTTTATTTACGTGCAAAAGGTTGCCCGGTACCTATCCCCTGTTAAGCTTTATTCATCTTAATATCTTTCATCCGCTTCAATGCATTATGCTATTTCACCATAAGCAAAGGTAATGTGATACATTTATATTAATCGAAAACGTCACTGGAAATTGCTTCTGTCATCAATGTGAGGTCCTCCTCGGAGGGGCTACCTCGGGCCCTCAAACATCTGCATTATCTTACCTACGTCCCTCGTGAAATCAGTTACTGCACGGGCATTCACTAAAGTGCATTTGCCATTCCACCCGTCAAACCTTACAATTATCTCCCTGCGTCTATCCCAAAAGAAACCTTGTTAGTTTGATGTAAAATTCAAACTCGAACATCAACATCTAAACGTGTAAACCTAAACGATGATAACTTATACTTTCTGCTGACCAATCGAAAAGTAAATCTAATGCCGGAGGCATACGTTTCTTATTCCCAAATCCAATGGTTACGAAATACGGGCCGTTTAAGCTAAGAGGGTAGTTCACATGTTGGCGGTGCGATTTATCAAATTTTATACGTTAGGGCACGACATGTGCGTCCGCGGACAATCGCTTAGGTGCAACGCACAGAGGGTTCACAATTAAATATGGGCCGAGGTGGCTAATGGATTAGCAGATGAGCCCGCCGCCTTATGGCGCGCAATCAGAACGTGCAGATGCGCCTCGATTGGATCCGTGGGTGACGCGTAATATGTTTACCGGCAGATTGAAACTGAGTGCGAGATCTTTTTACAGACATATGCCGTGAAAATATATCGTACTTAAAACTTATTTACATTCGCATCTGTTAGAATGTGTCTATGATATAAAGTTAAATGCTGTGCTCTCTGCACAGCATTTAACTTCACCGAAACAAAGTTACTGGACTAAAGTAATGATCTAAGGAAAGTAATTCAGCAGCATCACCAGTGTTAGAGAGTAGCTTTGAAGTTATCAGTCCGCTTGACCTGTGATGTGAATGTCAAAATAACCTGCATAGTTACGAGATGTAAGCCAACCAAATAACTGCAGCAGTAACCTACCTCAACATACGTAGGACGAGCCTAGGACCATGACAGTGCTGACGTATGTTTACGATCACTATTTTCTATTGTGCAATGGTACCGGCTTAGATACAGCACACAATGGGTGACCTAGCCGGCGACCAAGTGCAATGATTGTGAAGATATGTGTCGAGGCCGAAGCAATCGACGCCGTAGGTGCTAACTCTTTGAATGCACTGTTTGGTGCTATATTTAGGTATAAACATTGCAGCTGAGTATACAATGCATTCCGTGTAGTCGGTAGTTTTGTTTGATTTGGTATGGGTTGCTATGTTGCTGGTGAACTTATTTCTGTAAGTTTTTGTTTCTCGTTTTCTCTAATCATGCAGTTAATACAGTAATTGTGTACGATAAAACTCCTAGAATAAACATAATTTATAGATAATATTATATTTTAGCCTACTTTTGTAGATCTAGCACATAAACTTTATCATCTTGAATAGGTATACCTAGAGCTGGAGAGCACACGCAACGCAGAACAAAGGTGACGCATTGAATGAAAAATACATACATAAAAATGAAAAATTTAGTAGATAGTGAAAGCTTAAATTAAAGCCAAAGCAGTTTTAACGAGTTCAATTTCTTAAATCAACGCACTTGAGGAAAACGTTTTAACCCCTTTGACGACAATAAACTTTAATAACGAGAATTTTCCTTGCGTCAACGATTAAATAAAGAAATGAACCCCATTGGTCATAGGTAGGTAGGTACTCACGGCTCTCCTAAAATATAATAATAATTTATCGATGGTAACGTTTGGTGCGCGGCAGCTTGATGTAATTGCACGCGTGTGTCCCGTCACTCACGGCAACGTAGCGTCTGCAACACAATCTTTCACTTATTTAGACTACCATTTCCAAATCTGCGAACGGTTTAAGTATTTAAATAAAGTTTGGTAAAGAGATAAAATATCTTTAAATTCGGATACCAGTCTCGTCACTCAAATTTTTTTAAAAGTAAGAGTAAAATTTTCTTCAAATTAAAATTGCTGGAATAAGGTAGTTGCTTAATTGAAAAGATTTATCTTATGCCGAATTTTAGTATCCTATCGGATAGTATTATTATAAAATAAAAATAAAACCACGTAAAAAAACGTAGGTAACGACAGTGCCACTTAAATTAAACATAAGAAGAAGAGCATAAGATCATTTTGAGAAGAATTAATAGTTAATTCATAATCTTTTGATGTAACACTATCGAACATACAAATTGTTCCCAATAAACATACACCTCAGCACCGGCTGCTGACGGTACCGGCTCACCTATTCACGTGGGTGATGGATTGCGGCGTCGATTAGGGCCGCGCTGACCTGTTCTTTCATATCTCGCTAATGGCCGCCAGTCCGCCAGTCCGCTCGGCCGCCAGTTCGTCAGGCCGCCGGCCGCCACTCGTACACCTACGTACACCTCTACCGCTTGTGTGATGATGTACAGATTCTGGATGAGTTGGTCTTGGTAGGGGTTAATAAACAGTTCAATTTCAGGTCAGTAATTCTTTATAAATAATTTGGGGACATTGTACAGTTTCTTGTCCTGGATTGCTGTGTTGCGATCCTGAAAAATCAGACCATTTTCAAAGAAAAAAAAATGCGTCGATTGTTTCAGTACTGAGGCTAGACAGGTTCAAAGTTATTATCCAAAGAAAACCGAGGTCTTCGATTTTCTAAAGAATTTCCAGAACTACCTTTGTGGCCATGGCTATCCTTACTATAAAAAAATATCTGGATGAGAACCGCATTTCTATTCTTTATCCAACAATGTTGCTGATCAAGATCTGCGTTGCTTTTCCATCATTTCTATGTCCAGGACGGTACCTGTCGGCGTCGGCTGTCAAATATACAAGGGTCATTACTTAGAGCATCACCGGCCGTAATTAATATAACGTGCGTCCGAATTGAGGCGACTGCCTTTTTGCTGAGTTGGTAACGTCATGACGTCCGGGGGCGGCGGTGAGCAGGGGTCTAGTGATCGGAGAGCGTAATTGATATTGCACACGTTTTGATTTTGGTAAACTACTCAAATCTGGTGGAGTTATGTTTAGACTACCAAGATGATTGTGTAGGCCCTTGGCTTTGCCCGCGTAGAGCTCGGAAATTATCCCACAGAAATGTACTACCGGGATAAAAAGTATCCTATGTGCTAATCCAGGTTATAAACTATCTGTGTGCCTTTATCCAAATCCTATTAGTAGCATAGTACTAATGATTGAAATACTATCGTGAATTCATGCAAGCCTAGTGCTTTTTGTTAAGTTATTGCTCAGAAATTGTATGCAAACAGAATACCGTCTTTTATGCATGCCACGTACTACCGAGATAAAAAGTATCCTTTATCCTAACCCAGGCAATTCCAGTATTTTTAAGAACGCTTGCATTCTAATGTCAGTCTCAATCTGTCAAAAATACCTCCACTTTAGGGAAATTGGAGGTATTTTTGAGACTTTATCCTCTCTATCTGTATCAAAAATGTAGGGACCTTTTTGATATAGATAGGTGAAGTCATTACGGAATGAAAATGTAATAAACGATGCTTATCTTCGCTAATTTCGAGTTGGTTCCATTGAAACAGTCGTTCATATGAGAAGTTCATCCCATGAAAGAATGACAATAAACTCAAAGTCATCCCGTGTACTCCACTACAGAACCATTAACTCAATACGTTAGACATCCCCAGTGCATCACTAGAGCCTGGCCCACAACGTCCCAACACGGTAAATTACAATCAGCAGACGAATGCAGTCCATCATTGTGTAATCACGCGACTGACGCTACCTGGAGCCTATCGGCCGCAGTCAGCACTAGACACTAAATCAGGACGACTAGCTTATAGTGTGTCACCAAGTATGATGATACAGAACATTCACTCCACATGCTGCAGGATTTTTTTTAAGCTCATCGATCTCAACTATAATACACTGGATGTAATTTTTTTATTTTGTTAAACAGGTCTCAGGTTACTTCAGCAAGCATGTATCTGATGAGGAGATGATATAGAATATGACCGGGTACTTCTTCGGAATCCTAACCAAAAGATATAGATATAATTTTCTATCAACAGTAGAACAGTAACACGAGACCAGCAATAGTTGTGCATATCTCCAAACTAACCTTCCATGCAATGTTTCAGAACCTACTATGTATTTGGTGAATTTCCCGGAATTTTCTAGTAGTCAGGGATTTTCGGCCGTCGATATTATACAGATAAATTATATCTTATGTAGTTAGACGTTTTATAGATATGATTGCCGTTTTTGAAAGTTTATTATGCGTGGGTATTTCTCATAATTGATTAAAGTTGGAAGGAGCTGTCCTTCTGTAAGTAGTCCCTCCATGTTTGTCATGTACCTGGAGCGGACAGTAATTAATGTGGGCCCTGCGTAACCAGAGGGCAGCAGGGAATAAGGAGGCGCGACGAGGTGGCGCCGCGCAGGTGGACGAACAAACTTGTTAAGGGCGACTGTAGCATTTACATTATGTTATTTGAGACTTTCAGATACTAAAAATTATGGAAGAAAAAAATCTTCCTTCAATTTATGACTGTTTATTTAGAGGTATGATAAACAGGGTGTAAAGTTCACTCATCCTCTATAGAAAGGAAGGATCCTCTGACCAGACGGGTGTCCAAAGAGAATTAAACCACTGTATAGTCATTGCGAGTGTCGTCTGGCGGGCAATTGCCCTACGATTGATGTTGATCGCGCTGTAAACTGTAATTGCGCGATGCAGGATTTTGTTTGACATCAGGTCTTTGATGCGTAGTTCGCATGCGGCGATGTAGATGACGCTACATTTTTTTTCCTTATACCGTGTTTTGGTGAATCAATAACATTGGTCGCGAAGTAAAAATAAAAAAAATACATAAATGTAATCCCCGAATGGCTAGGCATAAGGTGTACCTACTGTTCATCCATATTTCGCCAGTAATGTAAATGGGAATAAAATTTATTTATTTCTTTTATTCAACATTTTTCAATTCAAGAAAATATTTTTTATTTCCTGACTATTTGTTTATTTTAACATTACATAACAATGAAAATCCATATCAAAGAGAGTTTGAAAAAACTGTGTTTGCTTTTAGAATTTCGTTAAAAATTATCGTAAAAAAAATCCGTTCATTGCTGTGCACAGATGACTGGCACCTACAATGCAAATAGTAGCATATTACCCGCCGTGGGCCACTCTCCCTGCGTCGGTTTCGATTGCTCAGTAATTAATCTCACCTCCTTTCACATCGCCCCACTCTCCCCTCGCTTTGTGTTAACATCGTGTCCTATTATTGATAACTCTCGATCGCTGTCCAAAATGGCTTTACAATGTAAAGGAAAAATGTTTTAGGTTTATGGATGGATAGAAAAATGCAGTGCGAAATAATAAAACATTAGGCCCGGACTCCATCAAAGCGGAGATGTGCGAAGATATCCGAAGTCGAGACGAGAAGACATGTTTTTCAGTTATAGGGTGTATCCACCGAAGCTGTGTGAAAATGCGTACTGGCTAGACTGGAGCGGAGATGTGTGCTGGCTAGAGCGAAGATGTGTGCTGGCTAGAGCGAAGATGTGTGTTGGCTAGAGCGAAGATGTGTGTTGGCTAGAGCGAAGATGTGTGTTGGCTAGAGCAGAAGTGAGATGCGTGCGGCGAGCGTTGGCTGTTGAAATGAACTCGCTGCACGCCACTCACATCTCTTCTCGTCTCCGCTGCCCGCCTTCGCCAACTTGCGAGGCTCACATATCCGCTTTGTACGGCTACGCGCTGCCCAGCCCATCTTGGCGAGGCACAGCTCACATCTCCGTTTCGATCGCGCCATAAAAATATGTTTTTTTCCTCGTCTATATTTCCAACGAAACACCCGTTCAAAAATATTATGAGTTTGTGAACCACTATTTTTAGATTCAGGGATCCCTCAGCGAAATATTAAGCTTTAAATGCAATTTTTTATTAGAGTCAAGTGCCCCTACCCCTTCCAGCTAAATGGTTAATTTTGGATATGTGAAAAAAAAGCACTGCGGTAGTATATACAACGAAGTTAAAAAGAAAACTATCATTGCTAAGTATGCTTTAGAAGTTAAAGAGTAATAATCGACCAACTTATATTTGCAGTTGGAATGTATGGGAGAACATGTTTTTCAACTACAAATAAGGAACCCTTCACTGTGGGTGTTCTGACTTGGCCGGTTTTTTTAGTTGTTTGTGAAGTTAATTGTTTATGCTTTTACATAGTACGGACTGATTTTTAACAATGTACCTATTCAAAATATTTTTATAACTTTATGTCATTTTTTTTACATTCTGTGATTACTTTACCTTACACTCTGACTTATTAATTGTATGTATTTTTTTTTAGGTAAATCGCATTTTACGGTGTTTGTACATAGGTATGCGAGCACCATGTAGGTATCTATCACATAATGTATCCGTCATTGTTTAATTTTTAATTCCTTTTACCTACTGTGATGTAGTAATTTTAGTCTAGGTACTTCGTCTAATTTATGTATACAAAAATTATTGTAAAACATTTTTAAAAGACTAACGGTGGATTTTCTTCCCCATTCTTCTCCATACGATATCCTTATTTCCGATACCTTTTGGAAGGGGCGTCTAGAATCAATTATATTTTTTTCTGTAAAATGTTGACGTTCAAAAGTGCCTTTTATGTGTCGACTTTGACTTAATGTACTTAACTCAAACCTCAAAAATCTCAATTTAATTTGAATATATCTCTCCGAAAACAACGCTTACAAAATATGATGTTCAAAGCACTGCAGCAATAAGTTCATCTTGCAAGTCTACAATTTAGAAGCTCGCGTTCGCGCAACGTGGCGAGTTGCATGTGATGTGGAATGGCTTAATATAACGGAATCGAGTGTAAGTGCGAATAGCCGCCAGCCGCCCGCCGCACGCAATCAAGCCGCAGTAAAATCGCAGCGCACTGATAACTGCTTTCGGACGTTTGTGTACAGGGAGCGAATGAGTGTATAAGGAGTGTTTTTTAGGGGAATGAGCAATCTGAATAGAAGAAAATGCGTTGAGCAATAAGTAATAACTGGCTCAAAATCCCGGTGATATAATGTTGCGACAACTGCGGCGTCCCAACTTAGAACAGCTGTTTTTTGCAACACTGATGAATGTCGCAGAGTATCTATATTTTTTGCCCCGTAGTACGTATTAGTAAGGTTTAATTGGTCTCTTTGAATCTGACTTTAGATAAGACGGTCAGCGTTGTCATAAATCTTAATTTGAACAATACGCAGGAGGAGCTTTCTAATTTATGGGCCGACATTAATTCTATAATCGGAGATATAACAAAACCACAAGCTGTCTTTAAAAATATTAACGCAAGAAAACCTATTTCCTGCTACTTCATAGCAGACACAGGCCTATGCAAATACCTCTTGTGCCTTCTAAGGTATGTTCTCCCAGTGTGTCTCTAGAATCGCAGAACAGTTTTCATATCGAGCGCAATACTGGAGTCGTCGAGTGATTTATAGAGCGCTGTGCGGACATATGAGCAGATGACGACGCCGCACATGACGGCCACCGAGGTAAGCCGACAGCTTCACGGCTTTATTATACCCTGGTACTTTTCCACCAGGTCGAGTATGTTTAGAACTGCGGAAGTATGAGCACCTGATATCTATGGCACCGCCGCATTTGATAACGATATACGACGATTGCCACCGAGGTAAGCCGACAGCTCCACTACTTTATTATACCCTGGTACTTTTCCACCAGGTCGAGTATGTTTAGAACTGCGGAAGTATGAGCACCTGATATCTATGGCACCGCCGCATTTGATAACGGTATACGACGATTGCCACCGAGGTAAGCCGACAGCTCCACTACTTTATTATACACTGGTATTCCGACAAGTCTGTTTAATTGTAGCGGTCATTGGAAAGCTCATGTGAGCAGTGAAAGCTAACCGAATAATTTAATTAGGAAATTCCTACTGAAGGTGTATTCTCAACAACGTTATGCGAAATTCACTTAGGTCAGGAAAGTATAGATCAGAACACTATCGAAATGTTGGTGCACTGATAGGTTAACGTTTATTCCCAGTATCGTCACGACGTTATACTACATATACGCCATCTTCTAAACAGTATTATACGAAGTTGATTTTTTTTACCCACCTATACGCCTCTACTCTGACCTAATGCTGAGATGGATGTGTTGCAAATCAAGTGTACACTTATGACGCGTCAATCGACGTTTCACGCAAAAGCGGGTTCAGTCCAATTTTCAGTAAACTATTTTATTGCTTGTATAATGTTTGTTATCATAATGTAAGAAGGTCTATAATAAGTGGTACAAAAGCACTAATACATAGATAGCTGCGTGCCTAAGTTCACGTAACCGATTTAATGTTGACATAAAACGCGTAGGATTAGTTAGGACTTGAATTGTTGTGCAATAATATTATTATGGTTTTTCCAAATGAATCGAGTTCCTGTTCTCGTCATATCAGTGCCAGAGGTATCAAACTATGTACATAAGTACTTATGTTTATTTGACGTCACTACTGGGTTGAATAAGAATTACTCACATTTGACACCTTATCGACCCCAATTTTATTTGCGAAATTATGATAAAAGCGTCTTTCTTTAGGCTGTGACTCGAGCCTGTTTTCAGTTATATCATAATCAAAATTATTTCTTACTCACGAATGAATCGTACCTACTGAAAAGTTGTTTTGACCCAACACATAGACTTTGGTGTGCGTGTGTCTTAGTTATCAAATAACGTTTACTAAAAGAATTCTATCACGCGTTAGATCTGCATACTGCCATCACCTCACAATTATTCATAAGTGAATGGCGTCGGGCCGTCGCCGCGAGCGAACGCGCCGCTCATCGCAATGTGCTCGCCACCAGACGTATGAGAGGACAATCCTCTCCTCACTACACTCACACTTACAAACTACTAGGTGAGAACAGAAGGATTGTTCAATACTAGCCGACTGACATCATTGAGTAAAACGCGATACACCTGCTCGCTTCGAGTCTTAGTACTGTTCAAATCCGTTATATATTAGCGGATGAGTTCACGATTGGTAAATGTCTAATTAACTAGCAATGCACGAAAAAATACTCTTGTTTCCTATGTCAGTTCTAATATTTCTAAAGAAAAAAAAATATCACACACTTTTAATACATCTTCGCCTTTGACTTTTGCTACATTCGAGGCCTACGCCGTAGCCTTCGTAGGCCGTAGCGCGTAGCACCTTTTTGGGTCAGCCTTTATAGCCTTTTGTGGTGTTTTCGTATTCTTTTCTTTTCCATTTCCTAGTAATGTATAGTTCCGGAACCTTATTGAAGTTATGAGGAATTTATGAGGTTGGGTTACAAGGCTTTTCAGCAATCTAAAAACAGTTAAAAATACCTAGTCAAAACGTGATTAAGTTTTACATTCCAAGCATGCTTCTTTAATTCAATATCACCCGTAGGTACCTCTCGCCTACTAACTCCAGGGTGATGACATCCACCGTCACCTCGTCTCCATAACGGCCGGCAGTGGATCAAATGAAGACGTATTCCGTCAGCCGCATACAAACGACGCTCATTTGTGAGGAGTCGCCCACGACCGACAGGTTATGACGACACGTGTGGGGGATAATTATTTTAACATATTATATATTTAGTGCATAGTTGACATCATCTACTTATTAATCTTTAATCTTTCTTTATTGACATAATATGAGGTTACAGAAACATCATATGAAGCCTCTGAATCCCAAACTAGGTAAAAAGAACCTGTATACTGTATATCAGGATTCAGCGCCTTCTCCCATTTTCCTTATACACTAAAATAGTTATGCCAAATCAAAAAAAAATATAATTTAAGTTAATAGGTAATCTATTCTTTAAAAAGTGGGTGGTGTGTGTGTAGGATGTGCGAGTCTGTGTTGTGTAATGTAGTGTATGTTTGTGTGTGTGAGTGTGTGTGTGAGATTGTGATATGTTTAATTATATACGTGTCCGTGTTATATGTATCGTATACGTGTTATGTGTTTTTTAGTTATATGTTATCTTAATCCTTCACTTAAGAACGTTTTCAGTTTCCTCGTAGTTAAGCGTTAGAAGATAATTTCTGATCCCCGATTTGCATTCGTGAAACGAAACCGGATAAAACTTTAAAATTTTGTTTAGTTTATTGTAGAGATGTACCGATAGAAAACACCCTTGACGTCTTGCTAGTGCAGTACGACATCTCACGGAATCAATAACATTACTGTTGGTGATTTTGCGCTTGTTAAGAAGTTTATTTGGATCGTAACGGATAGAGACATGTTTTTTGGTGATGACATGATAAATGAAGAGCTGCCTAACCGTAAGAACCTGACACTGTTCATAGAGCGCTCTAGTGGGGAATCTATATGGTTTAAATGACATGGTTTTGAGCAAGGATCGTTGGGCTCTCTCCAGTTTAATGATGTGTGTTTTACATGCGCCTCCCCGTACACCAATACAGTAACCAACGACAGATTGAACCAGTGCAAAATAAACTGTACGAAGAAGTTCCAGGTCAGCCACATGCCTAAGCTTTTTAAAAACCCATATTAGTTTTCTGATTCGTGATGAAATCATGTCCAAATGATGACATAAGTAAAAAGTTAGCACCGATTGGGTCTGGTTGCTCTATCGCACATTTAATCCCACGCTTGACGTAAATGACAATACCGTCGTTTTAGTTTAGGCTTTTCTTAGAGAAATAGCATGAGTAATTTTCCATAGCAGGGGGTTGTTTATCCTTAGACAGCCAACATTCAGTTAGAATAATAATATCAGGTTCAAACGCAAGCCTAGATAATTGCGCAATAAAACTATTAAATATTTTTGTGGATGCTCCGAATATTTTGAGAAATAATAGTTAAAGATTTAGTATTATTACTTATTATAAATTATTTATACATTTAAAAGATATTTTTGCATTATTTAAGATTAGGCTGTAATTTAAAATACTAGGGCTTCATTTAGGCCTTTTTTTTTTTTTTTTTTTTTTTTTTTTTTTTGCCTGGGAAATCATCATATGACTTCTCCCGCTCTGGGCGGAGCGGAAGGGCGTGTCAGACTCTTACTGACTAAAACCCACCCGTGTTCCTTCGGTTGTCTGTTGCCAGGGTCCCGGTATCCCTTTCGGACTATTCCGCAACCCTGGCAGGCATCGGTCCTAACGGACCCCGTCAGGTGTGCTGACATCTCTTTGAGGCGCGCGTGGAACACGACGCGCCTTCGACCCGGGCCTGGTCCTTATCGGACGGCGAGCTACCCATTGCTCGCCGTCCGCAAGCCCGCGCCTATGGTGGCCGGGAATCCACCTGGGATTCCCGACGCCCAGGGTGTCTCCAGCGGCGGCGGTTAGGGGCGTGAGGGCGCAGGCTTTGCCTCTCCCTCACGCGTTCCGCCTCCTCCTTTGCATCACTGCTTCACTGCTTCGCAGAAGGAGGTGACCGCCTCCCATGCCCTCTCGCTCCGTACCATGGCCTGGACCAGGGCCGGACGCGAGAGGTCAGTGCCGCCAATCGCCTCCACGAGGACACGGCGGTGCTCCGCCCAAGCAGGGCACACCTCCACCGTATCCGGACGATCCGCACAGTGGTGACACCCGGGCGTTTCCTCCCGCCTAATCCTGCACAGGTACCTCCCGAAGTTGCCATGTCCGGTGAGGACCTGCGTCAGGCGGAAGGTGAGGACGGCGTGGCGCCTCTCCAGCCACTCCTCAAAGAGGGGACTTATCGCCGCAATTGCGGCGTGCCCAGCACTGGGTTGTGACAATCGCACTCTCCATGCCGCCATGAGATCCTGCCAGAGCTCTGTCTGCTTGGCTTCATTTAGGCCTGTGTAGTGTAAGCCTAGATGAAGTTTACTAGTCCTTTAAATATCAATCAATATTGCCTATCGCTGGCCCTTGAACTGGCCTATCAAATCTTGTTCTTTATATAATTTTAGTTCACTGGTTTTTACTTTAAGACTTTAAAGACTGATTTTTCAGTAAATATTACGGTTCGGCAGCTTTTTTATGGAAAACAATGTCAAACTATATTTATTCTTCAGATCAAAGCTATCTGACTGTTGAAGAATCAGCCCTCAGTGTCTTCCACCGTCTTTTGCAGTTTGTGGGTAAATCAAGATTTAGCCTATAATAAAAAAAAATGTGCGTGCAGCACGGTACACGTGATAGAAGTGAAACTTCTTAAAAAATAAAGAATATGAAAGATTTAGTGTGAGGGACAGCTAGAGATATCTTTTTTCTCTCTCATGTAACGAAATTTGGCTGAAAGTGACGCGTTCTTGATTCTCGTAAAATTATCGAATCGCCGTCTGATTCCTCCACGAATGCACGCGTTACGCTTTAAAATAGTAGAGCAGTCATTGCCTCCTCCGTGTGCTCAGGTTATGGGGATAAGCGTCTAACTGACACTCAACTCACTCGTTCATAGTTCACTTCGTTTATTACGGGCCATTAAAGCAGTTAATAATCAATTTATCAAACGACTGTCTCCACTCTAATTCTCAAACTAACGCACATCGTTGTGTCATCAAAACAACGTGTTTTGGAGAACATTTTAGTTTTTTTTTAGTACTCTGTGTGTAAGTTTGTGGAAATACTAATATTATACCTATTTCTGCCAATAAGCAGCGTGGCTTTGTTTTGATTTTAAGGATATTAAAGGAGCTATAGAATTAAGTACCAAACAAGAAAAAAATGTGTTCCCCAAGTAACAAGGGGCAAGGGGGCAAGGGGGCAAGGGCAAGAAGAAGAGGAAGAAATACCAATTATAATTTTATAGGATTTCAATTTGGTATTTTAGGTCGATAAGTACAACCTGAAACTGTTCATTAGGCGGCGGCAGCCTGTTTGCAGACAACAGTTTATTATTATACAAGCAACTATTAAAATCCTGTCAGCAATCGCGGCGCTTCTAATAAGAAAACTTTCAATCAGATAGGCTCAGTTATCAAGTGACTGGCAGAGCGCAGGTTCAGTCCCGCGATGTGTATCACCGGCCGGTGGTCGTCGTGATTTATGCGAACAGTTAATCCTACTATTTACTAGTTTTAGTGGAAGGTAAAGAGGGAGTTTTTCCGAGAACCCTTAGGCCTAAGTTGAGAGGCGCAAGGAGTAAGCGAGTGGCGAGTAAACGGCAACAGTAGGTAAGCTATAATTATATTAATATCAACGTATTTTTTGTTTGGTCAATACCCTTGGGATTTTACCTGTTTGATACGGAAGGTGGAATAAAAACCTTTTATGGAAATTGTTATTTGGAAAAGTTACGGTAACATTAATCACAGTAGCTAACACAACAACAACAGTAGCTAGTACTTGTTTTTTCCTTGCCTTTGCCTTTTAGCTGCGTTGCTGACATCACCTCTCATTATTATCAACCAGTCGGATTCAGTATCAATTTCCGGTCGTCTCTCTGTTATTCATAGTATTTTTGTAATTGGCGTGAGTACCTACATAGATAACAAGACAGGAAGATTATTTAACTGAAAAATATCCTGTGCGGGGTGCACAGGATATTTTTCTGTATATCCGCTAACAAACAGAATTAGTAGAATATGAAATGAGGCAAACAATGTAGGCAATAACCACTCCGACACCCGCTTGTGCCTATGTCTTGCACCTTGCCTCACTAAGAACAGTTATCAGTCAGCGCGTGTGATGTATGTCACTCGAGGGACGGCGGACACAGGACGGCCAGAGGATGGCGGACGCACCGGCGGATAATTATCTGATACCTTTGTAGGCTTGATACGCTTCAAGAAAATAGTGTTTAGGGCTTCCTTATCTAATAAGAATTACAGTAAAAGATAGACTTCAATAGCGCCTCATGGCATCCGTATATACGTTAACAGCTTGTCATTGACTGGGAAAAGGGTTAAATTTAAGAAAATAACTTTATTTATTACACAACTGAAGTAATCTTTGTCACTCAAATCAACATCAAAAAGTCAACTCACAAAGTAAAGAACTTCTATTACAAAATTCAATCTGTTGAACAATATAATTATATGGGATTTCTTCCAAAGCATCACGGCTTCAACCCGGACGCTCACAGCACAATTAGGAGCAGATCACTTTCCATCTAAGAAGGCGTTTCTTGTTATTTTTCCCTTGGCTTTGTCCTCCGTCGGGCTAGGGAGCCAGAAGCCGTAGAGGAGGCACATGCTGAGAAACTCAGAAAGAAAGTGCGAAGTGCATCAGAGAGAAAAGGTGACTTACGTATGAGATTATCGCTACATTATACGTAGTAATCTTTTTTAGAATGTTATTGCTTCAAAACGCGAATTGATCATGTATTGTATGATTCAACCGATTGATACGTTTGATCGATCAACGGAGAAAAAGCCAGCCTCAAATGCACTTAAATCACAGCCACACAACACAATATGCAAGAACAAAATTATGCACAACACATAATTATGAAAACCTTTATGCATAATAAATAACTTTAATTTTTCCGAACGCCCGCCGTATTCGGTTTCGTTCCCAACTTTTATCCGTCTGGACCTTCCGCGATACCTTGCAATGTGACGGGAGAGTAGGGGTGGCTCGTTAATTAGAAGGAGTATTTTATTAAGGCCAATTTGTCGGGAATACCTGCCTGATTGCCGAGGCTGAGGCGGGCGATTTGTTTGAATTTTTTAGCGAAGTTCCTGAGGGGATCGCGCTCATTTGTTTGATGAGTGCACCTATTTGAGCGATGCAATCCGCTTATGTTTTAAATTATTATCATTCATTGTATAATATAAATAATGTAGGATGTCGGTATTATTAGTTTAATTATTTGAAATACATTTTTAAATGATTAAATGATTAAAAATCTATTCACAAAAATCAGTAATAGAGTTGATTTAAAGTATGTAATAAAAATGAAATGCTGTTTGTTGGTTATCGCATCACTTCAAAACCGTATTGGATTTTTTTTCTTTTAAAATGTTCGTAATAGTCCGAATCAGGTTCTAACGAAAAGAAAATTTTGAAAAGTTTCCCGGAAAATCTTCAAATTCTGGAAAAAACTGAACGTACAATTTTACACGTTGTCGTGTAAAATTGTACTATTTTAATAAACGTATAGTTCCTAAATACATATTTTTAACCTCGTTCTTAAATGCTTGAAATGGACAGGAAATAAAAATATATTAGGTTAACTTTTAATTTTCATTACTATTAGTAGTTAAACTAGGAAGTTATAGTATTTATATTATTGTAATAATATATTTTACCTTTTCCTGTGTATAACTAATTAAACGTTTAAATTTATTTCGTTTAGGTAGCTGCCTACCGTTATCAGTATGATTGTACCTATTGATAATATTTAATTACATTATTTGCACAAAACGAAAATACCACAATTTACCTATTACTGCGTTATTATTAACTGTGTTTTGTGTCGGTACTTAACTACCTACTGCTACTTAGGTGCAGTATGAAACAACCGGTATAAATAGACGATATGGCCTGACCTAAGGTACTTACTGTTGGTATAATCATAGACTGCTGTAGTTATAAATAGGAAATATAGGTAAGTCACTGGTCACAATGACTGAAAAAAGACTTAAATGTTGATAAAAGAGAGAAAAATATTGCTATAATGTCTATGCTAAGACAGACCGGTAATCGAAGGTTAGTTGTCAGTAAAATAAACTACTTTTCCCTGATATAACTAAGTTAGTTGGAAAAGCATGAAAACGGAAATATACGTAAAAAGCAGTTGAGAGAGGATGATGTTGATACTGATACTAAGTATGGACAGGATGGTTTAGTGCCTGGTTATTCACCTACGTGTTTGGATATTTCTTATCGCAAATATGTACATAGTCAATCTTACGTAATTTCTCGCAGTCTAACCTACAGCTATTACTAAAATAGTACCTAATGTGTAAGGACTAAGGAGGTGAATCATGCGCGCGCGCCGTTCCCACGTCTGCGCGCGCCAATTGGTGGAATTGACCGGTATGCGACGCCGGCTCGCTTGACCCCCGACCCGTTAATTGTCTTCCACCTAACTGATGTTGAGGAGACGACGCTCAATCATTTGTGGCTTTGTTTGGACCGGTCAGGAGCCGGGAATGTAGTTGGATGAGACGAATATTATGAACTTTCTTCTTTTATCAGATCGTTCGTAACCAAGAGTAAAAGTCCTTGTTTCGTTATTTTTTACTAGCCTTTGCCCGCAGCTTCGCCTACGTGTTGGTCAAAAACCATCTTACAGGAACGTACTACCGGGATAAAAAGTTTCCTATGTTCTACCTGTCCTACAGCACATTAAGGTGTGAAAAGGTTACAGACCGACAGAATTACTTTCGCATTATAATATAGGTATCTATGCATATGGATATGGATTCTTGTGTTTGTGTTTGCAGGGAAAAGGTATTCCCCTTGGTTGATACGAAGGTACCTATTTTATTTATGTTTTTGTTAGTTTGTTATTGTATTTATTTACACTTATTGTTCGACATAACTAGGGTACTAACCTACTTTATTTTTAATCGTTCAAAAATGACTGAAAGTAAGTAATGTGCCATTATTTTAGGTAAAACGAACAGCCGGCTTTATCTTTGGGGAAGCAGGTGTGATGCTGTGCTTTTGTGAATAATATGTATTTTGTTTTACCTACATATTCTTAAGAATCATAATAAAATAATAAAAAGATAATATATATATATAATAAAATAATAATAAAACATAATAAAAAGAAAACTTTCCGAGATAATATGCAACTTTCAGGTTCGTGTTGTGGCTTATGACGAAGGTTATCCCCAAAAGCAAACCTATCGAAGATTTCTGACGTATCATTATCACGCGGTCAGATCATGAACCCAACTAGTCAAGTAATGCGCGTGAGTACAGTCGCATACTCTTCTGTTATTTTACTTCCTTCTACGGCTTAAGGTTTTTACTCAACACGTAATCGTGAACGTTAACAAACATGAACCTACGTGACCTGCTGAGGGGATATGAGATCATATTAACACATAAGTAGTTACGGCTGCTTGTCTATCAACTATTCACATTTTCCCGTTGACTGACTCACTGCTTCTGTGAGAAGATTAACGTAAATAGATATTTGTGTAGTATACGTAATTGTATATTTTCTTTTCTAAAATAAATATCTGAAAAAAAATCTAAGTAAACCATCGAATTACATATCTTTATGCCTATATTTTGCAAAGTCTTGTCCTGTGTGAAAGCTGCGTCATGCGTCATTGACGTAGAGCTTTCAAGTTACAAAGAATTTGCCTTAAGACTGCCAAAACTTGCTGTGATTGGACTGCATATTTATTTACTCTTTCTTGACTTTATTTCATGCAGAACAGTCGCACAATAGCAGCTTTTCATACCACTATACGACGCTGCAAACTATTGCACAAAACATAGGTAGTACCTACTCAAAACACTCGTGATCAAGGTACGCTCATTGTCCTTTAAATTGACCTACTAATACAGATGTATTTAAAACTATTTATATGCAATCTGTTTTTATTATAGATCGTTCAAAGTGCGGCGTCCACTCCACGTCTTCGATAGCACTCGTCCGCGAAAACAGGAGTGTTTGTGACTCACTCTTTGTGATACACTGTTCATTAGTACCTACAGCTATGTATGTTTGTTTTGTGTTAGATAGTCTAATAGAAGTGGAGCTTTTAAATTAAGCATGTTTGGTTTCGATTAGTAAATTAATCTGTGCTTAAAATTAATCCAGGAACTCGTATTTTTTTTCACGCAAACTTGACGAATTTGTTACCTACTATGGTGCTTTTAAATTAAAAAAAGAATAATAATTAAAAGAAAACGCCAATGACAAATTTTATCGGTGCTTTGAGAGGGATTTTATCGGTATTTTGATAACTTCTGGAACTTTTTGATACTTGGCGTACTTTGTACATAATAGCCAAAACTAATTTGATGTGTCAACATTTTCTTACATAAAATTATCTTTTTACCATTATTATCAAACACTTCTCCCACATTCTCGACCATCAATCAGCGGGCACATCGCAAGGTGCGCGGTCGTTGTCTCAATTGAGTCCAGCTCAAGTGGGTGTCATCTTAACGACTCGCGTGTGTACCCGTTTTTATTGCTTAGCATCTAATGCGGCCGTGTTTAGATCATTAACATGGCCAGTGGGTGTGCGCGTGAGTTTTTGATCATCAATATGGGATTGTGTCAGTGTGTGCGAGGTTTTATGTGAACTGACGGCCGCCTGGAATGCAATGACCGATGACTTTTTTCAATTGAAAGGATAGCGTGAAATTGTGTGGCCTGAATTATTTGATTAAATCGATTAGAGACTAGCCAACGATTTTGTTACAGTAGGTGCACCTGGTAAATAATGCTAGGCCATATAAAGTCTATTGACTTTGAATGGTACATATAAGTTACCAGCTCTATCTCGCTCTATGTAAGTAATACTCTATGTTTACTCAGCCTGTTAAGCACATTCGAACCAAAAGGGCTTTAGTAGGTATTAAGAAGTCCAAATAAGGACATGGGAAAGTACAGGACTCTAAAGTCATTCTGCTTACTCATCATAATTAGGTGCGACTTGCATCACACACTTATGACCGCAAAACACTGCCATAAATGAAGCAGTTTCATCATTCCTACTGTAGCTGGAGAGATACAACAGCCACTACCTACAATTGGAACTCGTCTAAACCGATCTGTGCGTTACAGATGTGAGGCACCTATCGCTAATGAGCGTGTGATGTGATTCACAGGCGGCGACGCATGTGCGGCCTCGATACTACACCACAGACTACAGAGCATTGGCAGAATGTGCAGAGGAGACACTGTCGTACCATGGCAAAATAGATACATTACACTACAAGAACTTATCGTATTCTGTAATAAGATAGATGTGCTAAGACACCTCTGAGAAAACTAGAAAGCGATACGAAATTAGAGACACTAACGGGTGATAAAATAAGTAGTGCAGTTTTCCAGTTTTGAATATGATAATACTAGTCATGGAAAACTGTTAGAACGGAAGAAAGTATATTTTTATTATTAAATATTTTATTATTATTATAGATACAGGTAAACGTTAATCCAGTGTCTCATCTGCAGTAATAAAGTCCTGCCTGATCGTTGTGGTACACTCGTGAGAACGCCGCGCATGTGTCGTACACACTCTTATTGGCGCACATACTTTTTAATTACCTCTACATCATGTAGGTACACGTACTAAACAGATTGGTACAGAAAGGCCACTCTATACAGTGTCTATAGAAGAAAGCCCGCTCCTACAAAGATCGAAAATAAAAAATGGAGTTGTGTTATTCCAACCTCAGTTATTTAACTTTTTATGTTCGTTTTCTCACAAGTTATTTTCGGGACTTTATCTCGATGATGTTGTGAAAACATTAGTCAGTCAGGTTCAGTCAGGTTGGTTGCGGGAATTACTTCTCCCGAGGTTCTTAGGAATCGTCACTTGTTTAGGGTCTCTTAAATAATATCTATGATTGTCCCACTGCAGGACAAAGTCCTCTCTCATAAGAGTAGGCATGAGCATTGTTCACCACGCTTGCTTATGACTGGTTGGCGATTTCAGACTTATAGCGACTTAGGCGAGCCCAGGTTTTTTCTTCATCGAAATCAGGCTCGCTTAATACACCTGAATTCCACAAATGCATTTATATTTCTTCGTTTTACAAGGTAGCTAATAATTCACTTTTCTAGAGTTAGCTTTCGTTCAGTTGAAAATCATTGATTTTCTGCGTTTAATTTTGTTTAGGGTTAACTACTAGTTAGCGGTTAAAATGTGTGTAGTGTTGCTTAAGTGTTGTCATGTATGGCGGCAGATGTATGAGTGATGATGTATGAGTTGGCTTATTGATACTTTTGGTTATTACGAACACTGCGTGTAGGTAACGTTTATCAGATGATTATGTTCCTTAAGAAAATTTAAGTACATTCGAATAATATAGGTAATATTTTTCGAATGTACTTTAAAATTTCCTGTGTGTATGTGAGTCATTATACGTAGACTTGGTTTTCTTTGTATAAGCTCTATATACCAAGATAACTGATTGTAGACATTAAAATTGATAAAGAAAGGTGTCGCTAGACGACGATTAACATGAGTTATACTTACAAAAAAACTACAAACTGCAATAGTCTTGGAGTAAATTCTCCTAACTTCTGAAAAAGGAGTTCAATATTTTTTACCTCCTTTACAAACCGCAATTATTTATAGCAATGTACGATGAGGTGTCACTACAAAAATGGAATGATTAAGCACTCACATACAATTGAAATAATCGCGGTTGGGATGTTTGAGATGAGTACCCACTGAGACACCTACCTACGATTCAGGATGAGTAATGTAATGCGCTAAACTGAGATTGATTGGCTGTTTATGAACCTATATATAAACCCATTACTAATAACGTGAACACGGGAAAAGCGTTGTGTACCATCCAGAAGTTTGGGAGGTCCTCATTACCTACACTGAAGGGTTTGAAAGCCAGACATGTTTTTAATCTTATGTGATTGGTTCTGGTTTCACCATTCTGATTCTTCAATTTTGCAGATTTAAACTGGTTGTTTATCCCGACATTGTCTGCTTATATACCTACCTGTAGAATTCTGTTACATCCTGTATTTAAACTGATGATCACTAGACTGGTGCATGAGATAGTGTTTACATATCTAATAAATAGATACACTACACTACCTAAAGAAGTATCTGATGAAAATGTAAACAAACGTACCTATGATGCTAATTTGTAGTACCACTTACAAATTGAGTGACAAAACAAGAATTTGACAATAAAATCATTTTTTTAATTTTAAATACAGATGAATGTGTTCCTTATTCCTTTTAGTGATTTCTTAAGAATTTAACATGGACAGGGTTTGTTTACACTTTCATCAAAGGCTTTTGGAACAGAACAAGTACACGCTATACTGTGCTAAGTTTAAAATTACATTATTTTTAGAGAGAAGATGCATTTGGAAGCAAGGATTTCTTACTGGAAACTATTTTGCTGTTGAAGTACAAACACCGATATTAAAAAGTTTTGTAGATTGGTTTGCAGTGTCCCGTATGTCGTACCGACACTTTGGGACAAAGAACACTTGTATCTCCTGAGTCACTGGCGCCTGCGCGTGCGCCGCTCACCGGCGCCGTCGCCGTCGCGGTCGCCCAATGTGGTTAGGTCATTCGTTAAAACAAGGTTTTGTCATTAAACGATTGTGCCTTGTTGCTAAGTACACTGATCTGTATTCGGTGACCGCGACATATGAGTATGTCTGTTTCAGCGCATATTTGTTTACAAGGCGCACTTGCTGGTCGGTTTCTAGAGGCTTATTCAATATTCCTGGTACTGGTGGTGGTTATTTTGTTAGGTAAACAAATACTTACAGCTAACAAGAGCCTTAATAATGAAAAGAAAGTTATTAAAGATCTGATCAGGCTTGCCTACTTACAGATCACAGAAGTTACAGAAATCTACTGTAAATGAACTTGGTCTTCATTTTTTAACCTATATGGTCCCATACTGGCAAATTCCTTCCAGTAGGAAGGCCATGCCACTTTATTTATTTTTATCAATTGGCACTTCATTTTATCTTTATTTTTTATAATGAAATATTAAGGGTAATGCCTTCTCTTTAAACCACACCATTAGCGGGGAAAATGAACACTTTTATGGGGACGATTTCGTAGAATTCAAAACAATGCTTTTGTTTGTTCAAAATAACAACTTAATGAGGATAACAATTTTATTTCCTAATAGAGTGTTTGTTTCTGGGGAGTTCACCGGACGCAAGTAGGCATCATATATGACTGTAAGGCATCGTACACACAGCCCCGCCACCGCGCGTGTTTTCCGCGCATTCAGGTGCGGAGCTCGCAGAGCACTTCAACGGCGGGTGGTGGCGTGGCGCTGCCGCGTGAACCAGAATAAACGCCAAAATCGGTTATGGTTTTTGAGTGTAAGTCTTATATCTTTTTTTTTTGAACTTATACTAATTTGTAACTTTTTTTTCACTTTAATTTAGCATACAACAGATTTAGTGTTTATATACTGTAAGCTTATTTTGTATTTTAAATAAATCAACATGTAACTAAACTTTAAAACATCCGCTTGAGAGCGACGTCCCCACGACCCCGCATGTCGCACGCTACGACGCAAAAAATCATGCGCGGAGCTGTATGAACGACACCTTAGTTCGAAATAACCGACATTAGGTACATAATTTTGTATCTAATTATACATTCACGCTACTTACTTAAGTGATGTTACGCATTATTACATGTTATAATAAGTCATTTATTGAACATATGGGATATGTTGTGTGTTATGTTTAATATGTAATCTTGACGTATTTCTCATTGAATGACATCAATCTTTCGTTTGTTTTCCGCATTTAAGAGACAAGAATAACTACAATTATTATGAGTTGGTCTGTATCTACTTATAATACCCACATGGCATCATCGTCCATACAAGGTGATGCTAACTTAACGTCATTAAATTTAACCACGATATATAGTTATGACCGTAAACAAAAACCTACCACGTACACTATATGCAATAATGGTTTAGTCACTGGTTTCTAAAGATAAACCACTTACGTATTTTTTAAGCATCACTTATGTTTATTCTTAATTCACATTACAATCTAGCCTACTTACGTATTGCTCACGGTCAGTCGATCTACGTCAATTAACCGCGGTCTGGTTGCAGGTTGCACCCTTACTTACGTCCCTAACATTAGACTTTAAAATAACTAAGTAGCGACCTCCTAGGTATAAACATCTCAACTTACCTTTTAAAATCAATTAGGTACTATTTTAAATATATGAACATAAAAAATAAAAAAGCAATAAGTAAAATATTTATAAAAAGTATTATTAATACAGACGACTATTAACAATGAATATTAACTTACAACATCTCATTCATAACATGCGTTAACCAACTAAAAATGTTAACTAAGCCTTTTGCCAGCTACCCGGAAGCCCTGAGGGCGAAGTTTGAACCAGTATGAATAGTCCAATCAAAGTTTGAGTTGCTCACTAATCAATTGGATCGACTACAAGTACACACGAGGTCGAGGCATTGCGGGGAGCGGGCCTGCTTACTAGTTAGGTGCACATTATTAGTTAGGGAAATACGTTTACTAGGTACCTATGTATTCAAATATAGGTAGGTATGTAGCGAACGGCTCCTACTTCGAGATTTCTTTATAAAGAAATCTCAACGCGGTCACACAGTTCGATTTAATTTAATTTAATACATATATGGTAAGCCAGTCCTACAGAATGAGGAAGACATCCAACTCGACCCACCATCACCTTTGTGCTCTACTGCGGCCCAGAGACGCTTTTTCCCGTGTATTTCAAACAATTTTGACTGGTTTAAACATTTCTTATTTGCCATCGATATGTTACGAAGAAGAGAACATAGAAAGCGTATTATATGAATACATAACTTCGAAGGGACACTGGACTTCTGATGTACCGACATAAGTAAATCTAGTTAAGAAGTCAGGGTTTCTCGTGTTTTTTATTCAGGGGTATAATATTTCTAGAACAATGTAATGTTAATGCAATTATGGCGAAATAAACATTTATATTTACTTCCTAAAAATTATAATTACTAATACTGCTTTAGAGTATAGGTTCCCCTCAAAGAGGCCAAGGTCTGTGGTAAAACTGACTAAGAGCGGCTAGCGTCCTGCTGTCTGCTTTAAAGCAACAAAAGTGTTTGTTAACGCCAGCATGATTATTTACTTACTACTGTTATTTTCCCTGTAACCGTTAATTACAATATTCATTAGGTATTTAGTTCCATCAGTGGTTGTCAGAACTTTTGATGAAATACATTAATTTGAAGTCTGAATTTCTACCGCCACAATTGTTTATTCTTGCATATTGCTTACGTCACTGTTTTTTTTCTGTTAATTAACCTGACTTCTTTTCCCCTTTTTATGCGAAGAAAGTCCTCCTGATTATTTAAAGTAGGTAAAAACAAATACCACAGAAGCTTTGACTCACAATAATATAGGGATTTATTTATAAACGTTTCTTAAAGTTAAGTGACGTTCAAACGTAAAAAATTTCAGGTTAAACAGTCGCTAATCATTACTTAACTTTAAGCAACGTTTATAAATAAACCCCATATTGTTGCCAAGGAAGATTCGCAACACAATCGACTAATTGGCAGTATCCGCAAATTCGTTTTGTAGAAAATAAGACCTATAATTATTTTCCCCTTATAAATAATAAACCTATATTTGTTTAATTTCATGTCGGACAGAACATTATCATTATTGCCATATTAAAAATAAAATAACAAAGTGACAGCTAGCTCCCGTCAGTTTTATCCAGTGAGCGAGTTTATAGTAGGTGAATAGTGAGTGAGTTTATAGTAGGTGAATAGTGAGTGAGTTTATAGTAGGTGAATAGTGAGTGAGTTTATAGTAGGTGAATAGTGCGAACTAGTGCCTGGTTTGTGTGGTTTTATCCGGAGTTCGTCAATTCCATAGTCATAATTAGTTCGATATCTTGTTTCTGAACACTTAGCTAAGAAAGATATTCGCTTAAATAGTCATTGTCGAATGAATTACTATTGAGAGTTTATCTGAGGACCTCAGAAATAGGGCACAAGTAACGACTTGTGAAGATAACTCCTGTACGCAGTAGGAGGTATCTTCAACACAAATACCCTTTAAAGGTAACTGCTGTGACTACTCGGTCATTTCAATTTGAGAACTATTTCCCCCCCAAAATTGAACCGTGTTTCTTCAACTATGAACAAAGGTAGCCGTTTGGCTATACTTGGCTATTAGAAGACCCCTCAAATCTTACGATTCAACATTTGGTTCCGTACAAAGGTGGTTACTATGACCGCTCGCCCGTAACTTGGAGGATTAATTAAATTCTCTCCACACACACACACACACAGAACGAGCAAGTATTAGATCTAAACCTGCAGTGTTTTGAATTACTTTGGTATTGAGTCTATGGTGATCCAGTATAGCTTCGACATTTGTTTACTAATGAAAATTAAAGAGACTAACATAATATTTTCTCTTCATCAACTGTATTTGCCGGTAGGTATATTTTTTTTAACAGGATACATTGATAACGTTCCTTGCTATTCCAGCGCAATCTTATTAAGACTAAACATTTCATTATTTTTTTGGAGGCAGCTTTGGTTTTTTGAAAATATATTTAGGTGTTGGCAACATTGGTTGTCAAAATGAGGCGCCAATGCTGAGATGTGTTTACAATTTTGTTAGTGAAAATAATATATAAACGTTAATAAGGGATAAGAAACGCAGATACAGTGTATTAAACAGTAGTGCCAAATAAGTGAATACCAAGTGATTATTGACAAACATGTTTTATCTGCGGATAATGCAGTGGACTGCAGCATTACTATTTAAAGTTTTGTTAACCACATGTCTTATATTTATGTTGTAGTTGTTTATTATTCCTTAATAAATAAAATAAAACATTGTTGGTTGGTTGGTTGATAGATCAATATCTTTTAGTTATAAACCTTCTCCCATACCACAATATAATATTGTGCCCATACTAAGAAGAGGTGTGTCACCTTTTCGTCTTACCTATAACTAAGAACATACCAAGAAGATGACTTTCATCTACAACCCGTAATAGGATTCCAAAACCGTACAGGCAACTTTAAATTGAATGTAAATGTTCGAACAATGATCGCACAGGCTAAACCGCTGTATCTATTTGCGTACGATTAGTTGATTGGAACAGGCCGGGCCTCCTACTAACTTGCTTTCGAAATAGAAACCGAGCTTACCTAAGTTTGCGGCTCCTTCGAACGCACTGGGTGGTGGAAACTCTGCGTCTTAAGTGTTATGATTTCTAAGACGTGCAAAATACTGATAGCTAGTAAATAAGGTGCTGCGTGGCGGCCATTTAGATCGATTGCCCCTTAATTTTGAGTTTATTAAACTGCACTCACTCTCAAAACATATAATAGAAGATCTATTATTTTTTCCTCCAAGAGTCCTAAATACCACGATCTACATATCAATAAGTTTTAAAGAATTTGTTCATGGTAATAAATCTCCAACAATGGAAGCAGCGTAGGAACTGAATAAACTGTATTAATGGGGCATCCCCGACTTTCCTCAATACTCACAATGCCTGACATAATCATTATGTTTTAGGTACTCTCAACCGTAGTGAAGAATTATTATATAAATTCAACAACATATATTACGACACAGATATATAAAATTGAATAGTTAGTAATTTTACAAGGAAAACCCTAATAAATTATACAAAACAAACATGATAGCGTACCTACTACGACATTAACACCCAAATGACACATCGGCTCTCGTTGTTATCAAAACAATAACTAGAATTTCCCTTATTTTTGAGTACTTATTATTTAACAAAAAACCCTTACAAAGCGGACAAGTTATTTTGCCAAAGACATTATCTGAGTTTGTGGTAGGGTTTACCATTACCTCGCTTACTTATGAACGATACTTCAGGTAATTCCACTTGGTACTCTACTGGCAAACGTATTTTGACCTATCTTACCTAGATTTTCAAAGCAGCAGAGCGTCCCAACCGCAGCGTTTTCCAGCCCAGTGCGGCCGCCGGTCAAAGGGCAAACACAGCGGATAGTTGCGGAGCAACCACTTCTGAAGTAGAACTTAGCGGCAACTGTGCGATCTATTTGCATCGGCGCTAATCCTGCGCATCGTAAACTACGCGGATTTTATCAGCCACTAGGATTTGTAGCGCTAGTATTTATTATTGGACGCTTGAGCTCTCGCCCGTGTTTAGTATTGAGGTGAGAATTAATTCGAGCATCGGATCGGTGTTATCGTTCTATGGGATTTGTTGTGTCGGTCGTTTGTTGAGAAAGTGCTGTGTTGTTTATTCTGTTTCTTGCATAATATCTTTGTAGAATAGACGACATCGTTTTTCGTTGTCAGTGCTTTGATACTCGTGCACCTAGGTGCGTAGGTGGTTATGGGCAGCTTCTATCAAACTACATCAGCTTCTATCTTCTATTTATTTTGCTCACTAGAAAACCATAATTATATATAACTGTTTTCTTTAATATAATATTTCTATGGTTAAAACTAAGTCAATAAATTGTTTATGACCATCTGTTTAAAAAAAACACTATATTTTTATTTTTTATTGCACAATGTACGGTACAGCGGCACGGATCGATCCAACAGGTTAAGCTACGCTTGCCGGGGTTGATTCATGGATGGGTGACCATCTTTTCATACCGAGACTCCTCCGTACCTCGGAAAGCACGTTCATGAAGAAAACACATTCGTGGATCTTTGACAGTCGTCACGGGTCGTCAAAGCCCGAAAGTCTGACAACCAGTCTTACCAAGGGGTATGGATTACCCAGTTACTGGGTTGTGGAGGTCAGATAGGCAGTCGCTCCCGGAGCTCAAATACTGGTATTCAGCTGCATCCGGTTAGACTGGAAAGCGACCCCAACATAATTAGGAAAAGGCTAGGCAGATTGATTTTGTACCAACTCGCAGTAACAGACTAAGACGAACGAATATGTACATGATCCTGTTAGTGCGCAGCAAGTTAGCTTATCACAAGGTTAATATTCATATTAAAACATACTAGCTGCGCCCCGCGGTTTCACTCGCATCAGTCTCGATCCCGTGGGAATATAGGGATAAAAAGAAAAAAATGCTATGTCGCAATCCAGGTCGTGATCTACCTTTGTGCCAAATTTTATCTAAATCCGTTCAGCCGTTTTAGCATGAAAGCGTAGGTAACAAACAAACAAACTCACTTTCTTATTTATAATATTAGTTACGATTACGATTATTCAATAATGTTCCATTTAATGACCAAAGCGTTGCGAGACTCGGGACTGGCCACTGGTTTTCGGCTCCTGTAATTCAATTCAACAAACATAAAACTTCTCTTAAAAGCCAGCCGTACGATATTTGTGTTGGGATTTGTTGATTACTGTCAAGTAGGGTGGCGGGGGTGGCCGGGGGGGGCGATGGGGGAGGGGCGGTCACTCGCGCACCTAAGACGAGCCGCGGAGCTCAACACCTCGGCCACCCTGACTTACCAATGTTGCTGCAAATCTAGTATAACTTGTGTGCACAGGGGGTTCTGAAAGTGAGACTTTATTTTAAGTTCAGTTTTTTTGATATTACGGAATGCGAATAATGAAGTTGATTAGATGTGGATCGGTTTTGAATCATAAGCAGCAACGGGTTATGGTCTAGATAAGTACATTTTTATTTTTTGGTTATCTTGGATTTGGTTTATATTAGATTTTTACTAATGTCGCTCAAAAACCCTATGAAACAGAACATTGATGTTTCAACACATTAATGACAAATGTAAAACGTAAACTCATAACACAACAAGCAAAGTCCACTCCAAATAAACATAAACTCGGCCTGTATATAATTCAGCAATCCCCTTAAGGGTGGCGGCACACACGGCGCTTGAAACTTTACGCAAATAACCCTCCCCTGCCACCCCTGGCCCCCGAGGTCCGAGTGAGAACAATTCCTTAATAGTCCATAAGTCGGTGCGGGGCAGCCGTGGCGCGAATTAGTGTCAAATTTACACCGGCCAGTGTTTGTACTAGGTAGACGAAGGGTTAGGAATTAACGGTTAAGACAGTTTTAATGTGCAGCGTCTTAAGGTTGGGTGTAATTAAAGTGCTTGATAGTTGCAGAGGAGGTGGTCGTTGAGGGAATGCTTGTGTGTGCAAGGTGTAGCATCTGTTTGGGCAGTTGTCCTTGTTTTACTTGTGCTAAGTCTTAGCAATTTTCCGATGAAAGATTCCTTATTTCTTCAGACCGTTATTGGCAAATACTCTCACATCTTTATTTATGTCAAAGAGTAGTATCTAAGCTAAGGATAGTTATGATTAGGAATAAAATTTTCGAAATCTTAATAAAGCAGGTCGGTTTGAATTTTGAAAAATAATGATGAATGAGAATGATGATATTGAGTCATACACAGATCTTTATTGAGTCCTAAGTTACAAAAACAGCACAGGTTTTCGAAATCATTCCGCACGAAGGGTCCATTGTCGTGGGCCTTATAACCCTCCATCACCGACCTTGGGGGCTGTTTGTCAAAGCGCCGGAAGTGGTCTGCGGGACCTGGCGCGCACGTCACTTCCGGCCGCCCACTGCTTGTAGACATGCGACGCGTATTGTTTGTTGCCGGTGTTGATTCTGTAAAAATATGGAAATAATAATTAAATGTAGGAAACAAGGTAGTTGTTATTATTTTGCTTCAGGACATTAAAATTAAAACAGAAGAAAAAAATGGCACCTATAGGCAAATAATATTTTAATTTCCTGCTTGGGAACTTAGTAGTTATTTTGTAATGAACTAATGAGCCCACACAGCAATAATGCCTATGTCTGCTTGTGGAAGATAACGGAAGTTTATTTATAAACAATTATGTGAAGCATTTACAATAACAGCGCATAACATCTTATATTATGTGTCATAAACTATTTATATAAGATTAAACCATGGGCTTGTTTGTCGACATTCGAAAGAAGAACAAAATACTTAAAGGAAATCTTGACATGCCCAAGATTTTTAAAAAGGCTTCTTAATTTATTAAATATATGCACAATAAATGAATACCTAGATGAAAAATTATAATTATTGAAATAATTCATTTTTTCAATTGGGTTTAAAAAAAAAAAAAAAATTTTTAATGTTTTCATTTTTAATTGAATTTTAATGTTTTATGTGGTATATATTGTTACGATAATTTATTGAAATAATAAATGTTTTTTAGATATGTATTAATTTTGAATTGAATTGCGTTATATTAAATTGTTAATTTAAATGTTGTGGTGTATTTATTAATAATTAATTAGAAACTATTATTAGAATATTTGTGTGCCGTTGACGGTAAGACATAGAGTTAATTTTTATTAATATTGCCATCTGTATTTACCTATGTTCTACAAATAAAAATATTTGAATTTGAATTTGAAAATGTAACACACATTGCAGAAAATCTTCATCATAGCATTACTTTATAAAGCTCACTGCTGTTTGTCTCTGCGCAAAGTTCCTTCATCATGTTTGTGTAATTAAAATAAACTTAAACTGAAGTCATGATTAACTTACACTTGCCAGTTCAACGTCCGCACTGCTATGTTGATGTCACCTAAAACTGGTTCGTCTTAGGCGATTTCCTGCGAATAACGCGAGGGTCATACTACCCCAGGCGAAACACACGCTCGGACCTGGAACAACGCAAAATAAGCCTTATTTGAATGTTGTTAAGATGGGTGTTAGCTGTAAGATGTGATACCGGTTTGTAGTAATGTTGTAATTAGAGCGAGCGGGCACAAAAGACAGGTCAAAGGGCCGGAAGCTGACCGCGCGGCGTGCGCACTTCCGCACTGTGTCACGAACGATGTCTTTGGTCGGAAAGGCCTGCCTTGTCGTTTGAGGGTTAGCTCTTAAGGGGCGCGTTTCATGTACAAACTGCTTAATCTTCACTGTGTAGTATGTTAATATTTACATTAGAGTTGCATGCTCGACGTTACTCTATCTAAAGTTCTTTTTTACATTTAATTTAAACCTTTTCAAATGCTAGGGACAGTAAGATCCACTCTTTTAAGACTATGCTTATTTTGTCCGCACACTTGCACTGAAACCACTTTCAAAAACCCCCTAAATAATTATTCTCTTTAATTTCAGCACAGTCAGAACCAAACAAAAAGGACTCCAGTCCTCAAGTGGTCACCTTTGGCAATCCTCTCTGGAAATAATTAGCCTGATCATGACCAGGTGGAAGGTCGTGACGTCACGCGTGGCTGGGCAAAGCAGATCAAAGCAGACCCCTCAATTGCTTCGCTAATTGGCTTGACCGACAGCTTCGCGGCTTAAGATGACGCTTTAATGAAGTTATGTGTTTATTTTAATAAATTGTGTTTGTCAGGGAAATTAATTGTTGAGCAGAATTACCAACTGAGGCCATTTCATACGACTGATAACGAATTGTTATTTCAATATACCCACGGATACTAGACTATATATAATTTGTGTAAATGTCATTTTTTGTGTAATTTTACGTCATCAAATGGAAAACTTTGAACAATTTGTTCCATTACATTATTTTCTAATAGGTTTCTAATTTTAGCCGTCTCCGGCTATAAATAGATCGCTTCATATTTTTGCGTGGGCGTCGTTAAATGAGTCGAAGAGATTACTCAAATAGATGAGCTGTAAATATACTGTGGTTTCGTTGTGTTGCTATGAAGAAAAATGTTTGATGTTTATGAAAAGTAGACTGGTTTTTATTACATAGGATTTTATTATACTTTCGTTTAAGATACCTTTCACCTCATAAAATAGACAAAGCGCCATCTTAGGCCCCAAAAAAATTATGACAACTTGAAAGCCAGACAAAAAGTTTTTCATAATTTTAGTCTGTCTGTCGCGGAGTATCGCGGAGGCTGGAGAGAGTGGAGAGTCCTCGCCGGGCTCAGCCGGGATGAAATAATTTTAATTGAGAGCAAGTCGTGCAGACGGCAACTAAGGCGGCCTGCGACTGTCGGCCCGCAACTTTCGTGGCCACACACAACTTTCAACGTTTAAAAAGTTTCTGATTTTTGTTGTACCACTTGTGTTTATGTAAAACTAGATTTTATTGGGCAGATATTAATTTAGCTTTAAGAACTCTTTGTAACTGTAAAATATTAAGTACTTAATTGGTACGTTGAGGCAAAACCGTGGAAATATGAATTTGTGTATCAAGAGAACCTTTAAGTTGTAACATTACTGTTTCACCTTTATGCTACATAATATTACGTTCTAGTACATGCAACCATGTATTAGAGGCATAATGAAAAAACTGAGCAGTTATTGTAACTTAAATACGAATATGTAGGTAGGTACCTTATTAATAATTTGTACGCCAACAAATTGGCAGAACATAGCGATCCTGTAATTTATTTTTTGGTCGTCCTGTTTACCGATGCTGAAAAATAAACAATGATTATGACTGTGTACTTACTTATTGGAATGTGTGTACTCCACAATAAATATCAAATTAACAGACCATGAGTCAGTAAAAAATTCTTTGCGGTTTCCCAACGGAAGCTGAAAATAAATGATAAACTAAACCTTGCATTATATTCCCCTGAGTGATCCGCTGCGCAGTGGGCGGAGGCCTGATCATGTGTCTAAGAATATATCGCAAACAATAGAGCCACCTCTCTGAGGAAACTTTTGATTGAAATAGCGGAATCGACGCCATCAATAATATCGTACGTGGATCCGATATAGGTGTTTACTATTCATAAACATAGAGCTGGGAGGATTTCACGGCATGTCGCTAGTTGTAATTTGTTGTGAGCAAATACCTACAGCTACTGTAACAGATTCCTTATTTTTATTTTTGGTAACTAAACAATAGGTAAATAGCTAAATACTTGTAAGCCCGTCTACTGATAAGACACAATTTATATGTATCTAATGGTACTCGTATATTCTTACGATGCCCCGGAGGCCGAAGCGCATTATGGTACCGCCAAACTGAAAATTCAGATAGACTCGAGTCCAAAAAACGATACTAGCATTCATAAATACAAACGCACGAAAGATGCTCTTGCTCATCACTTTGATCATTTTCACTACGTAGCTTTCTAGACACAGAAATCAGTACCAGACTAGAAAAATAACCAATATACCTGAAACATGATTCAATTTATTCTCACCACAACAATACCCGCCTGCCTCCTCTCTATCGATAGCTGATTTATCCACTGGACAACATACATCGGGCGCCATATTGCTCGCCCGCAAAATATGCTATGTAAATATGATGACAGCATAATATATTGCCCCGTGGAACTCCCATACACGCGCTGTTTCGGTGGGATTATACCGCTTGTTGATTGGAAGATACTTTGTAAACAATAGGTTCTTGAGATTGATGTATGCGTGCAATTTGTTTCGCCTACCTAATATTGAACACGGTGTGTCCAGTAAGTACTACCTATTTCCCACTTGACTATTGGATTAATGTATAATGCTTTCTACTGAGTTTTAGGGCGACCGTAAAGCACAAGACATTTTTCTGAAGATTTTGTAAGTACTTAGATATAGCAATCATCATTGCTCAGATCCGATCGAAGATGATGTGAAGCCAAGTCCAGGGTAGTCACTAACCACACGAAAAAGAAGAAGATCAGATAATAATTCATTCCAATAGACAATTGCTTTTTCAGGCGAACCTGTGCTCTTTTAACCTAATAAACCCATGATTGTGACAATACCTAAGCAAATTACGCTCAGCCATCATTACTTGATATCGTATCAATTCTCAAACGTTCCTATAGGTATTACCTACGTGCACCATTTGTCTCCACTTGCCTATTGGGAAGGATCAATCTAGTCCTTGTTAAGGAAGTCCTATTGTTCAAGTAAGCAAGGCAAAGGAAGTGGCTTCGGATTGGCCATAGTTTGCCTGATACTAACAGTAGGTATTCCGCATGAGAATACTATAGCAATTAAGGACAATGTCTTGCCCTAGGATGTAGTTTAGTCTACGTAGAATGTGTCTATGTAGAATGACAATAAGAGTCATGAGTCTAGTTGATAACCCAGAGTATCCTATTGCCTCACATGCTCTACAGATGGTAAAGATCTCAAAAAACTTCTTGAAGTCACTCGTTTTCTTTCTTTTACAATATTCTAACAATTCCTTCGTCTCTTCTTCCAGAAATAATATAACACCATTTAAATATATCTATTAACCTGGGGTCGCTTCGCTAGTACCTCGTATCCCATGAATTATGTAAAGACTAGTTAGTGGAGTCGCCCGGCCGCGCTCGCCTGACGTTTGAATAAGATCAACTTTTTGTAAGAGATGTTTTTTTAACGGCGACTATTGTTTGAAATTCATGTCTTTCTTAATTTTACCCTAGGACTGAGAGATTCTTTGAGACTTTGTGGACTGAGGAAATTGGAATATGGTGGGCTCTTGTTTAATATTATTATCTGAGTAGGTATTTGATGAAGTGGTAGTACGAACGTAGTGGTAGTGCGGTACGTACTACCACAGCACCTAGTGGTTTTAGAACAAGATAGGCTCTGATAGCGTTGTTGTCTGAAATGTTTGCTACACGCCCCAACCGCGTCCCCGACACAGGTGACCTTGGTTGGCGACCGGCTGAGCTGTTTCAAAGGTAGTAAACCATTATCTACAATTCTACATGGTTGTAAACCACCAGGGTCACCTCTGTCGGGGGGCCCTTGGCGACCGCGTAGCAGGCACTTGACAGTCTCGTTCTGAAAATCAATGTGGGAGTTAATTTTATGAAGGACAAAAGTAGGTAGGTTTGGCTGTATAGATAATTTTCATGTATAGTTTTTGTGAATCTTGTCATAAACAAACTTTTGAATGCTTCATTTGTTTAAATCCTAAATTTGTAACCCAAACATCTTTCAACCCAGTTTTTTGGCACCATATGCTTGATATAAACAAGTACCGCTTTCACCGGTCGTTCTGCGAAGAGCCGGCATGTCCCGAGCATGGCGGGACAAACAAACAGACAGACAAGGTGACGGAAGGTCGCCCTCGTGTTTATGAAGACTGTTTGCGTAGCTTTTTTGGAAAACTCACATTTGTTGGCGAGGTCAATATTGTGACAATTCAACAGAAGTCAATACATGTCTCGTTTTGCTTGGCCGTGTTTTTGTTTATTTACTTAGGATGACTATGTAGGTCAATTTTATTTAATAGAAATACATTTATACTGGTTTTTCGTAATTAATTCTTACTTCTGAGTCACTAAGCGTAGCTTGTGAAACTCAAGGAGAGGAATAAAAACGACACTTACCTACTAGCAATATGCTCATCCCCTTTTACATGGGATTTAAACATAACTGGCGAAATGTGGATACTCCCACAATCCGCCAGTTATGTTTAAATCCCACGTAAGTCACCTCTGCTTAAAAATCTGAGGAAAATATGTGTGATGTTATGTTATGCTTTATGTTACTTTTTCTAAGTATACAGGGTGTTTAATTCATGGGCATCCTCTTAAGTAATATTTGTACTCATCATTATGAACAACTTTCACTATGGGACTAACCCTGAAATCGCGAAAACAAAATCAGCTATGCTAACGGATAACATCCAACAGTCCAACAGTTTTCAGTAACCCATCAAGATAAACTACAAACTAGGAAACATCTTAATATTCAATAACGAAATACTAACTTAACCCGTTAACGTAAACAGGCACTAAAGCAAGTCATTCCACATTGCAAGTCCTCACATCAGGAAGTGTTTACACGCTCGGGTCGGGCCGCACGGCGCACCTCCGACGCCGCACCATACACTCCGGTTCGTACAAACAAACCCTCTGTCCGCCAGGTGGACGCACGCAGCCGGAACCGGCTGTTTATGCCACTTTTATGGCCAGCACTAACATCTTACACCTTCCACGGATGCGCAAGGGCAGGGTTAAAATAGCTTTTGAAGATTCAGTTACAAACAATTTGGACACATTGGTAGTAGAAGAGAAGATATTAAGTAGTTTTTGGAAATTGATGGGCACTATTAAAAGTTAATTATTCTCACATCTAAAGACCGAAATTTGATAAGTGTTTATGTAAAAAAATTACGTACTTGTTGTTCAAAAGTTGGAATTCGTATCCAGGCACAGAATTTAAAAGGCTTTTGTCCTTCAGAGCATATTATACGCAATTCTTTCGCAACACTAACGAGCCATCTACAAGTTTTCCCGACAATAAACCTCTCAAAAACTCTAATGAAGACTGGGCTTATCGAGCAGACTCGGATAAGACAAGGTGGCGGCGAAATCCTTCGCGAGCGCACATAAATCTCCTTACGGAGGAGTAAGAAGGAGTGCGAACTTCGTAAATTGCGCATTTACAATTCGCGTCATACGCGGCGTCGGCAGGCCTAAGCCGACGCGCGCGCCGGACTCAACATAACTGATATTTATGGTCGAAACGCACCTCTTTTGCTTTCAAATTATAAATACATGTTTTTGGTGAACTTGGAACTACCTTAAAGTGGGGTTAGCGTTGACTCCGCCGGATTTGAGGTTCGAGGATGTAGTGTGCGCCGGAAATTGGCTTAGACAGGGTGTTTGGAGTTTGGTTGGTGAAAGCTTGTTTAGAGTCTTTTTATAAGCTATTTTAAAACAGTTCTTCCTAGTTCAGTATTTCCGAAAAGAAGACCCCAGATAAGATACATAATAATGTAGGTACCACTATGAAAGAATGAACTATAAGTAATTAACTCGAATTTGAAGCTCCTCTCAAACATGTCTCGAATCGATGACAAAAGATTAATCATTGACTACAACTTGAAATGTTCCGCTGAAGTGCTATTGATGTTTCGATTTGTTAAAGACATTAACGTTCACTTTAAGATCCCCCTCGCACGTGAATCTCAAAACCTTTTAAGAGTCAAGAAGAAAAATCACCAGCCTTATGACAGCATTCGAAGCAAATTTGCCTACGCAAAAATTAAATGTGCAACCATTACTCTCAACCCTCTAATATCCACGGCAGCACCGCTTCGTTGTGGATGCTAGTGGATGTCGAAAGGCGATCGCGTTCACTTAGCGCTTGCAATAAATCTCACGCCGTGCAAACGTTCGTTAAATGAGAGGTGCCCGATGCATTACGGGACATCAGGGCATCAGGGCGCTCTTCACGAATCATTAGGGGCGCGCGTTTTGAAAAATGCTCCCGGTACTAAAATAGACATTATGTAAAGTGCCACAATTACCGTGGTGACTTGTGAAAAAGTTGTGTGCCGCTGAGAGGAGCTGAGATCTGTGCCAGGGATGCCCACTGGGGATCTATAGATTTCTGCGTTGTGTTTTGAAAGTTAGACCTAATTACAATTAGTGCTTTGATTGGATATTGAGTTTTTCAATAACACCCAAAAATATATTGGCCTGTTAATTTTACAATTACGTGAAGTCGGAAGTTTGGCAAACACATTTTATGTCTGCTTTGCCAAATCCACTAACACGTAAATTTTCATTGAATTTTTAATATTCAACATCTCCATCTAGGTACATATGTAGCGCTTTTAATGTCCTTCCTACACCAATCCCTTACTTAGGGGTAAAAAACACGAGTGACATATAATTTCCAAACTTACACTTGCGCCCAAAAATTGTACATAGCGTCAATAAATTCAGTTTTATTGCTATGCAACCGGCAGCCCTATACAGGGTGAGTAAAAGGTGGCGGGAACACGTAAGACGTCATTTAGCGTTCGAAATTAACATAAATAATAACGTCGTCACCGCGCCCCCTGCCCCGATATTGCGTCATTTGGCGTGCCCTTTATAGCCGCACAACACTTAACTCCAAATAAAAAAGTGTTTTATAAAACTTGGATTACGTGCCGCGGCGATGCTTGCCGTTTATTGTTTTGGAGTCATTTTCATATTTTTGAATTGCAAACACTTCTGGATGTAAATGTAACCGTAAAGAAAAAAAACGTTAGTTTTTCCAGGGTGTTCTGAAATACTTTTAATTTGTAACTTTAGAAACAATAGCTTTACATAGGTATAATAAGTTATTTATTTTTATAGTGTGGCAGTGCTATTTACCTTTACTGTGTAAAGTTGTAAAGTTAAAGCGTTCCATTGGAAAAATCGAAAATGCTTGCAAGAAAAACTTCAAGAGTCAAACTCCAACATTCCCATTTAAAAGGAAGTCAGATTTTTTAATAACAACAAAAAGATACAAAGCTCCCATTACATTTTTATTACTAGTGAAGACGTAAGAAAGCGGACATTTTTCGCGCGCCCGTTTTTTTGGATTGCACTGTAAGCACCACGTATTTTGCATCACAATTGTCTGTTGGGAGAGAAACCTTTTTATTTCTGTTTTAATTTTTTAATTTTAGCAACAAATAATATTTAATAGTGGTGTAAGGAACGGTGGGACATTTGCATGGCCGACGTCTCTTCATAAAAGTGTGCTGTTAAAAAAATATTACGTGCGGCGCGGCGCTTAGTGCTTTTATTATAGTTATTAAATAAAACATTAAGTTGAGTGTAATTTAAAAGGGATATTTTAACCGTAAAACATTGACTGGACAAAACGATTGTGACACTGGCAGAGAAAGGGTTGGCTTTAAGAGAAACGAAATATTGGCGTAAAGAAACGAAACGAAACGAAATGTTGGCGAAAATGTTGGTACGAAATATCTTTGTTATAGTAGGTATTTCTGTATTTATTTCTCATTAATTTCACATGCTAGTTAGAAGTAATATTGTAGTTAGGTGATTAACAAATGTGAAATCGGCAACTGGAAAATTGGAAGTTCTAAGCGAAAATGATACCATACTAAACATACATCTTTGCTCCTTTAGTTACACACTTCAATAAAACTCATACATATTTTAAATCCTTGCTTCCCCTTTAAAAGTAACGGTAGACTTAGTCGCCATGTCGTCGCCAGGGAGCACCATAAATATGCGGCAAGGTGTGCGGCCGCAAACCATGACTTATGGCGCCTAACCCCACGGTTTTTGCCAGATTAATCTCTCCGTGGAAACTGTTCTACATGGGGTTGGAGATTGAGCATATTTTTATGGCGCGGTAAGTGTAAGGTTCTTTTGTTGAGCCTTTATTATTTTGTATTGCTTGGATACTTGGAGGGAGATATGAAGATCTTCCACGTTGACAAATTGGGACAAAATGAATGTTATAATAAGACATAGGTACAAAATCTTAACGCGTTTATTTCGAACCATTGCCCTTGTATGGAAGTAACTTGGACACGGTTGTGGGTGAAAGCTTGATGACGCTCTAATTTCATGAAATGCACAAGGTAATCTTGCAAAAATTATCATTTTTGTTTGATTCACGTGAATCTTAGGTTCCTTGCATATTATTTAAAAAGCGATAAGAATAAAGTTAGCAGTATCACGTGTGATCCCACTTCTCGCGCCTAAGTTAGAATCCGCGCGCGGGAATAAATCTCGCAGTTTTGTGACTTTAGACATTTACGTCGCTGTCCAAGTGCACAGTGATTGGCGTTATAATTGATAGGAATCTACTCTTAGATTTTAAGATAATACTGCGCGTAACGTGGATTCTGCTCGTCTTTCATGTATTGGGTGGACTTAAATTAACTTTAAAGCTTTATATACTTTTAAATTATTTTCACCTTTCTTGGTGGATTTGCATCTCTGCATCAAAAGGAACCCCTAATCATGTACCAACCACACAATGAGCAACTACCCGATAATGTTCTTAACTGTCAAAATATCAAATATTTTCTTCATGATTTTCGAACACGCTTTCGTTTACACTGTGCACTGTGCTCACTGTGCTATGCTATCTACGGATCGCAATAAATCAAAGAGTGTTGCTCCTTATAAACATATTTCGTGTGTCCTCTCTCCTCAACATTTTCTTGTTTTATAACGCACAATATTCGAGCAATTCTTCACGAGACATCATCAATTTTACTAAAATATTTTGATAGCACTTGATGACAGGAGCAATACATATTGCGCGTTGAGTACACTATTTTGACATGTTTGTAGGCATTTATTTGTTGAATGTGAAAATGAAAACTATTTATTTCGTTCTAAATTTTTCCGGTATATCTAGTTGTCAGCTGTGGCTGTATGCACTATATTAGATGTAGCACTTTTCACTCGTCTAATTTCTGTATCAAAACCAGAATATTGTTTTGAAATTCTCTACCGTTCGTAAAACATATGCATGAGACATACTGCTCCAAGGCAAGTCATTCACATGTGTCACAAAACCACGCACACAGAGACAAAAGCATCATCATCTACCTGAAGCAAGCAACAAGAAACATTTGGCTATTGTATTCAATTTAAACATTCTACATAGAAATCTTGGCAATTTCTTAGCGGGTCCGGTCCAGCAGGCGGACGGTGGCGACAGGTCGGGTGCGGCCCCCGGGGGCCAGGGGTCCGGTTAAGTGGGCCCCGTGAATTATTCGACGTAATTATACAGCGGCGACTTAACACGTGGCTGGTCAGTAGTCCGGATTGGGGCACTTGGATTGGAGATAAATGTTTTGATTGGATGAATTCCTTTGGTTTCATGTTTGTCAAAATTAACTATAATCTCAAAAAAATCTAAGTAGTTTGAAAGGATTTGAAACTCAAACTTATGTGGAGTTTTATGCTGAGTTTTATGTTCATCCACAACAACTTCATTATTGTCCACATATTATTAGTTAATCTGTCATAACATTACCACCGTATCTATTAAAACATTGAATGAAATATACGGTGAGTGTTGGGAATTAAAAGCCTCTAAAGTAGATCCCTCAATCTGAACACTATCAACAACAACACAAGAAGGCGAAGTCACAACTTTTCGCCAGCGGACTGTGCCGTCTTAGATTAAATTAACATTAGGTACAACTATTCGAGGGCCCCGTAGGGCGCCATTGTGCCAGCCTCTGCGGACCCCGGCCGTCTTGCCCTGTGGTCTACGGAATCCTAATTAAAATTACAACATGTAAATAGTCCGCAACGTCTCAGGCTGTTGTTTGATGTTTGTTTAAAAACGTTAGAATTGTTGTGTATTTATTGTTCTCTGAATACTGTACCTATGTGTGTATTGTGTGTGCAGTCTGTTTGTTTCCTTTGTCCTGAGCAGTTTGGAACATTGTGTGTTTTGCTACTTCAGGTTGTTTGAAAGTCATAGAAGTTGCAACATTAAATGAGCAAATTACAATATACTTTATTAGATATTAGAGACCCGCTCACGACTTGACAAATCATCGAGATTTCTTAGTTATAATATAATGTAACTTTAATATTAACGTATTATACACATAAACCTTCCGGAATACATTCTCTAAACGATGGTGAAAACCTCATCAAAATCTGTTGCGTGGTTTGGTAGAACAACGCGGACATACAGACAAACACGAAAAGCGACTTTAATTTATAATATGTCTAGAAACTTACTGCCTGTACATTTCTTTCGTCCACGATGATTCACGTTGGCTTTTACCGAAACTCAAGATAAAAAAAGTTTATTTGTTAGGAATATAATATACAATGTGTATGTGTGTCTTGTCTTATCTTCAAACTTAAGTTCTTCTATAATAAAAACAGTACATATCAAACAATTTGTTTAGCTAACTGTGCGTTTGCACTGACGAACCATTCGCGACAAAACATTTTGAAATCTCTATTTTCTGTCAATGTTCCCTAAAATTTTGACAGTTACTAGAGATTTCAACATGTTTTGTTGTGAATGTTTCGCCAGTGCAAACGCACAGTTACATTCCACACACGATACACGTACACACAACTAATTCGGATCCCTTAAGTTTAAACCTTAACGCATATATCTCCTTAATTTAATAATTTCCAACCATTTAGTTGTGAGCCGGCCATATTTGTCTTGGTCTAAAATCCGGCCTAAGATTAATCCGGAATGTTGTTAGTTGTCCCGTCCGCGTCCCCTGTTCGTGGACAACACGCGGCAGGGTGGCCATGCCGCCGTGCGAACACTTGGACACGGGTGGCGGACATAACACGATTAATTTTAGTGGTGGGCTTCAATGTATAATTTGAATTATTGATTATGGTACGGACGTTAATGGCTTTAATGTTTGTAATTGACCTGTCAGGATTAGTTAAACTTCCGTCACTTATACGTTCTATTTCGTTTGTTTTCGTAAGATAACTGTTTTACTTTTGATTTGCCTTATTTTAGATTTTGACTAACGAATTTTATTTGTCAGTCTCACATCTATTCTGATGTTAGATCTTATATCAATCACATTTGCTAACTTCGACTTTCACTTTATCATAAGTAAAATACCTACAAACTAAATTCTCACTTTTCAAACGGGTTTTTTGCCCTCTACCTCATACAAGATATGTAGTTACCTACCTATCCTATTCAATACTCACAATAGAAAAACAAAACCAAGAAAAAACAATCGCGTAGGCATTTGTATCGAAACTAAAAACAAGTGTATGAAAACAAAAGTGCCATAAGCCGTCAGCGAGGATAGTTTTCAGCTATTTCATGCTGCACAGTTTGTGAGTTCCTTAAGTGATACGAAGCAACATCTAGAAGTCACTTAGCATAAGTGGCGAGTTACCTGAATAAAAAGAGATTGAGCGTACTAGAAGAGCCTGCAGTGTAGTTTATAGTAAAAAAAGAAGATAAGATGATTTCGGCTAAATTAATCGGTCTCGGGTATAAATTAAAATTAACATAGTTTATTGTTAAATTGGACAGGACAGTCACTCGAAAACTCTCCCTCACCATGATATATAAATTTTAGATGTTGAAGACCCACTCACTTTAAACGTGCTGGTTGCCTGTTACCTCTATTTTCGCGGCTACGCCCGCGTGGATGTCGGTTATTATATACTAAAACCTTACTCGAGAACCACTCTATCCATTGGTGAAAACAACATGAAAATCGGTGCAGGTGACAGACAGACGCGGCGGAGGACTTTGTTATATAATATGTAAGGATGGTTACGGTACCGATCTTTAGTCAGCTCTTTTTTGTACTAATCACTCAGCCGCAGCAATCAAGTCTGATTGTCCAAGCTTGCCACATCTTTCTTCTCTAACTCCACAGTCACAACAGAACAACAGTCGTTACATAAATAATAATCGTTGAGGGGACAACAAAACACCGTGTTTACCTCACGACGCGGCGCCAATAAAAATGTATCGCTCCAGCATTATTCAGGACACTGCGAGACTTGTGTCACGACACTACTGGGTAGTTGGAATTCATATTGGATCATAAAGGAGGACGTGCCTTCCACTAGATGAGTAGGTATACGCACGGTGGTCTTATATTAAAACTGGTGGAAAATAGAAAAAAGAAGCTGCTTCGGACTTGTATGTACAGAATTTCACTCTCTTGTAAGAAGTTACCATCAAATGTAGGATATAATAGTTTTGAGTCAAAGTCATTACAGAAAATCTCATCTGTTTCCAGTAAAGATTAGTTAGTTAGGAATTACTCACTTACAATACTTAGTAGGCTTGTCCCATAAGCTTTTTACATCTGGTAAAATGTGGTTCTACTAAACACCTCTGCATAAACGTTCTCGTTGATTACCATCAACTAGTAACTAGTAGTAATTCTGACAATAATCATCTTTTACATAAGATTCAAGTCTTCTGTTCCACAACCCCTAAGAACAGGAGAAACTCAAGAAGAACTTGACCCCTCCAAAAACAAAAATTCCAGTTAACTTGTGGAGTAGTAAATATTTTTGTAAGGAAATCAAATGAGTTGTAGGGCCAATAATCTGCATGAGCCGTGGAGCGGGCGGCGCATTCCGCAGCTTCCAACTATGCTGAATATTTTTAATCAATACAAATTAGGTTGAGCCACGAGGCCCGGGCGCCCGACGGATATACGCGAGCCGCACTCTGCTACTACTATAGTGGAGGTGGACAAAATTATGTTTAGAAACCTATTAAAATATTTTTTTTTTTTTTTTTTATTGCATATAAAAGAAGCTATTAGTGTTTACAACCAGGCTGCATAATTTGCATTAAAAATAACCCAAAGACATATGCATAAAAGCTATCGCTATGAATTGGACATTTGATTCTTTACAGTAAAATGGACAAAATGTTTCATGTTTTACAAAAATAAAATATATATACCTTACGTTAGGTACGTTATTTTAAAATAAAATAAAAAACCCGGAGATTATGAGATATACGTAATGAAGCTGAAATATTTTAGTTATATTTTGTCATTCGGATCAAGGTACTTTCTTACGCTTCTTTCTTCTAATAAATCTGACTGCAGTTTTTTACCCACTGAGATATAAACTAATACCTACTTTGTCCACAACATTGCTACCATTGGCACACTATGCGTTAGTCAATGTGCATACGATACCAAAGCATCTCGGGATAAAGTTACTTAACAAGCCGAAGATATTGATTTATTGAGCTCAGCCCCACAGGTATAACTTCGCTTATTTGGATAACGGAGCATACTGTATATACCTACACGAGTAGGAGCAGATATTGTGCTAACATTCATCTTCATTCACTGTTTGTATTGGGTTTGTTCTTGTTTTGGTGCTAAGTTAATGGAGTGTAATGTTTTAGTTATTAGCGTTTCTTCCGTTGGTCTTACATTATCTATCCTATGCAGTAACTTTTTTTTTAAATACGTATATTGTTTTTTTTTGGTAATATTAAGTTATTTAAAAATTAATTTATTTGCACAACTAAAAATAAAATTCTATAGGTAGAAAAACTAGAGTACCCAGCTTAACTTTCTGCCTTAAAGTGGTTATTCTCACTTTGGCAAGCCCCTCAAGTGTCCACTTCAGCAAGGTACTCACAATAGGACATGTAGCCATATAATATGGCAACGGCAACAAATGGCGGCGTGTGGCGAGCCAGTTAAATGGCAATCTTGTGTTAGGCGAGTTAGTGGTAAATAAAAAAGCGCTAACTTGGCCCGGCCACCGCGTTTTAGCTCCGTGCTAAGTTTCATGCGGTGAGACTGTGGGGAACCTATGTAGGTATCTCTTAGGAACTGAGCAGTGCTTATATAGTTTCGTGATCAAGATCTTAGTGAAAGTAGACATAATAACTAAATAATATTTTTTTTAGGAAACTAATTTTAATTGACTGAAAAGCAGATCCTCACCAAATAATAATGTTAGTCTGTGAAAGTTTTTTTGTTCACAATTTCAATAGTATTTATCAAAATACAGTTAGGTACCTATATCCTTTCTGGCAAAAGTTGACTTGAAACATGTGTTTTTTTTTCTTCAAAATAACCATCCTTCTTGTTTTATTTACCGATACAGCTTAGATGGAATGAATAAAGATGCGAGACAGTGATGCAAGTTAGTACGATTCAGAACCACTACAGACACTATTATCTAACTGCGCAATTAGATCTACCACACCTACCTACTATCTGGTTGCATAGTACAAAACAATAGTAATCACTAACACATAACGAGTGAACTGTGTCAGTGGTATCGGACGGACGCCGGACGTCCGGCCCGCAGATAACACACGGACAGGTTAGTGTTGCTTTATATTGAATTAATGTTAATTGTTGTTGGTAGACCGTTGTTTTTATATTGTTGGTGGAGTTAGGAGCAGGATGATGGGATTGTAGTTGATTAGGCGACGATTGATATTGAGTTTGTGGATGCAACTCATAATGTTTGACGTCATAATTTATTTGCAGGTAAAACAAACTCGCGGGAAATTTTACTACTGAATCCTGTACAACTTTACGTGTGCATTCTGAATGAATAAATTTTGATCTGATGATTTAATAGTCCGAATAGCAAAACTAGGTCATTACATAAAGCCCCATGTTGATCGATCAGATATTCGTAGACTCTGACATTGAAAATGTTCATCTAACCGATTAGTCCATGCAGATCCATGTTTAGCTTATTCACTACAATACATCATTTCATTCGCTCCACTGTGTATCGCAAACATGATCGGTTTGTTCTTTTCTTTGCAACATCTTGCATGCTGACAATTGTATGTTATATTATACTCATTTTTGGAAAAAATAAGTCTTCCCATAGCTTATTGTTTCGGTAGATATTTCTTATTTCAGTTACCACCAATTCGTAGTATACACATAGAGTGGCCTCTTAAATAACGCACTTAGTCGCCAGTTAGCTCAAGTTTATTGCGACTCTACGTAGTCTTGGGTTAAGTTCGGTTAAGTACAGGACAGCACTGCCCAGGGCGACTCTACATGTAACTCTACATGCGAGGAGAGTGAGGAATTCGGTACAAGGCTTTTGTTTTAAAGGACTTTAGGAGAAACAGGTTTAGTTATATTTGAGATCTGAATGTGTAACTGAAGTAGCTACTAAGTATAAATAGAAGTATTTAGTCTTAATACATAGACTTACATCTTATAATTATGGTGTAAATATATTGGTCTTGAAGGTTAAAATTAGCATCAAAACATTTAATTCGATTTCAAACTTGTCTCTACCATAAAATACACTGGCAATGTATAAATATTATTTTAAACTATTCGTACATTGCGTAGCTTCTTAATTAAATTGGTTTATCAAAAATATGGTAGTTTTAGTATGGCGATTCAAGATTTAGGTAAAAGTTTGTAAAAAACAAAAAAAAAATACGAGCTATTTATTTTGAAACAGTATTGCTCAATTCTTAGTCATAATATTTTTTCAGGCATGACTATAACAATTGTGTTGAACAGGGGTAATAAATTCGTTAGAGCCGCACAAGGGGTGAAAACTACCCGTCATTATGATGTACTCGGGGGTAAGAAGTTGCTTTTTATTGTGGGGTAGTTATTGTAGAAGTAATGTTGTTAGAAATGAAAGTGTAAGGGTACGTCGTAGGATTAGTTGAGCTTGGTGTTACAGGCAATTAATTTTAAATTGAAGTTTTTATCGAAATGGTTTTAGCCACATAGGATGTCGAAACTATGACAAACATGCAGCAATAGAAGGTTGTTACGTAGGTAAACAACATCTATCAATCACAAAGAGCATAAAATTGCATATAGAGAAAACTTGAAAGTACATCTGAGTTCTAAAGAAGTGAAGAAAATTAAAACTATAGTGCTACCATTGAGCAATAGAACTTACACAATGTCAGGAGCAAATAATAGAAACAATCTGGTATCAAAAGGGTGTGGTGTTAAGGGTTTTATACAGACCATCAATCTGAACAAATTTGAGAAAATGGTAATCGCGAAAAAAAAAAAATCTGCTTTGAAAAAAAAGTTACCATTCATTTGGGTCAAAGATATTGAAGTTTTGTATGGGACCGCTGATTATTTTTTCGCGATTAGGATGTTAGTATTACTTGGTATCATCGAGAAAGTTTTTCAATTTAATTGTCTGTACCACACCCTTAAATATGACCAGTACCTTTCTGATATATACTGTATAAGCTATTGCAATCAAACAATATCATAACGACTTCTCCATTGCCAACCCCAGTACCTACACCTAAGAAGTAAACTTAACAAGCTCGCTCAAATAGTTATAATGATACGCTAATGTCGCTGGGGGACGGATGTGCACCCCCCACCCCCACTGTGGGGGTGGCATCCTGCGTGTGCCGGAAACGCACGGAACTGTGCCCAAGTGGGACTCCTCGGACCACGCTAACGTCTTGGAGTAGACCAGAGAATTAATAGAGGGCACATGCTTAGTCTTGACTGGAAAAAACATCGTCTAAGAAGAGATGTAAAGTTAGGGAAATTAATTGTTTATTAAAAGTTGCAGTCATTTCACACAACTGTCAAAGAATGATGGTTGTGATTTAAATCAAAGTACTTATGAAAGTAGGCAGTTCATTTTAATTTCCCAGACTACATGTCCGGCGGGTTTTTGCGTTGATGAGCAACGTCGTTGTGTTTTTGAAGTTTTGTTCAGAAATACAAATATTGCTAAAACACACAAAAAAGTGTAAAATAATAAAGAAAATACTTCGATAATGTGATTGCAATTGTGATTCGATAGTGTATAGGCTTAATTTCAGCGTACGTTTGATCCCTTACAGCTCATGATAAATTTCTGTAAATCCAACATCATGGTAGGTAAGACACACAAATCGTATAAAGCCTAAAAGTTAAATCTAAATTTTCAGTGTCTGTGTCCATTCGTAACGTTTTAGTTCTATCTATTTGTAAGCCGAAACTAGTTGCAAAGTTATTCGGGCTCACCTACACACGCTATAAATATCACTTAACTGTGATACTCTCACCGTCGGTCGTAACCAGTCGATCGCAAGTCGTGGCGCCATCAAACAAAAAAATTGAGAAGGATCAAAATAAAGTTTGGTTATTCAGTATTTTTGAGTATTTTCTGTTTTGATAGAAATTCGCAAGCACACACAGACCAAACACGGTACTTTGACCAGAAAGTACTGTCAGCAAGGGTATTTAAAATTATCATGAACAACTAAGCAATGCCTTTACGCAGACCAAGGGCAAAAATGTATGTAATGAAAAGGGTACCTACATTCATCATCAATTTGACTATGCTTGGTAATTATTCTAAGAAACTTAGACAACAATATATAGAGCCAGTTACGGTTTTCCTTTTCGAAGTATTTCGCTGTCTATTTGTATCAATATGGACCTTTCTCCCACTATTGGATGAAATGGACCTACTATTCTCACTGAGAGGTAATAGTGCCTCAGGAAACGGCGCAACTTAGACAATAACCGTTGAGATTAGACGGGTCTCAGCCCGAGGTGGGCTGTAAACAACACAATACATGCAAATTGAATATTAAGAAACGGTAAGGATGTCATGTAATTACCGTTTGTTATTGTGAGGTGATTTAAGGTTCATTATAACAAGTCGTTTAAACACATCTACACCTACTCACTTTAACTCTATACAGCTTAGCTTTGTACGACATGTAGGTGCTACGAACAAGTCCCGAAATGATTCCCACGGTAAGTAGGTTATAAGGAGAATGACTTCAAGGAACGCATCGGATCGCGGCCGGTGTAGTTTTCCTTTTTTTTAATTGCTTTTTTAACAAAAAAGGACTAGCATTGTATTTTCCTTCAAAGTTAAAACTTATTGAATAGAATCAATTCCGCCGGTACGCTACTGAGCGACAAAAATTAAAATCTGAATAACTCACGCTCTTCACTGTCATCCAAAGAAAAATGTACAATTTTATCGCGCCTTTTATTTGTTTACGAGCACCAATTTTTCACCACTAATCCTTTGCTTGGCCAAAAGATTAGCACAACAGGGGTTGTATTTTTTAAGAAACAATATCGGCGACAATGCCTCGACAGTCAGCCAACAATAAAAGAAAAAGCAATTAGGCTGTTTTGTTTGTCACCACTAAAGACGATGGCGAACATTTTTCATTTTTAATCTGTTGTGTTGTAATTGTTTTCTTGATGACGTCATTGTCGTTTATCGAGAGTTGTTCACGGTTGACGGAGGCTGAATGTGGTTTTTCTAAGTGTTGAGACAATGGAGGGCTTTCTTGTACGGCTCGGTGGACGGGCTGAGACGCTGTGTAGGTTTAGAATTATTCAATCTAGTCATCGTGCTTTTCCAATAAATATGCTACTTTCTATGGGTGTTTGGAAAGGCGACTAAAGATGTGCTTTAAACGAATGGTCACCAGTGATCACCCTGATCACCAATCTCTCTGCTATGAATGGATAATTAGGCATGTACGTCAACCTTCCATATGAGCGTTAATTTCAATGTTATCATCGTCGGGCCGAAGCATGGACAGTGCCTCCGTGCATCATTTAAAAAATACCACCTCTATGTCATGAAATTTGCTATTTTGCAAGCACAATTAATTCTGGTTAAACTGGTTTTGATATCGAAAGCGAAATTAGAAAAATTCTACCCGTTTTTCTCAGCTTTCGCTTTGCTCAAAGGCATAAATGTCTCAAAGGAAAATAAAAACCCGTCAGGAGCGGAGTCGCGTTCCTAAGCTAGTATTTTAATAAGTTAGGTGCACATCATATATTAAAATACCTCTTGAAAATAAAAGTAGTCTGTCATGAATAATATTCCGATGATAAAACATATTAACATATAGAGGCTGAATACAAATCGGCTCATTTGCTCCACACTCACAGTAATGTAGTCCCTTAAAATTCTGAATATTTAGTACTTACTCTTCAATGCCTTGAACCTAAGTTTTATGAGACATTTTATGTTTCTAAAAAAAATGATGGGTATGTATGATAAATGTATGGAAGGGCAAATATAAGAAAAATATCACGTTTCGTTTTGCAATGTGGCCGATTAGATATCTGCCTATTGCTGAATTAAAAAAGCAATTAATAAGTAGTTTGATGAGGAACTGACATAAACAGTGGCCACCTACTAATTATGTAGTGATTCCCATAATTTAGAATACCAATGGATGCTATCGGATCTTCCCATATAATGTAATTAAGTTATTTGTACATAAGTAAGGTAATAAGTAAGTAAAGTACATAAGTAAGGTAATCTTTAACGACAAGTTTAAAAATAAGCTTATTATATAACACTTGCAGCTAGATAGATATTTATAAGCAAAGTACTACACACCACATTTGGTACAGACATACGCTCAGAAACAATAAATCCTGAACATCACATTACTCTGTCTCACCCTGTATATCAAGTAGCACAGTGCATAGTGGCGGTGCACACTGGCAGGTAACAATTGAATAGCAAGCGCCGTGTGTTTACAACCGCTTTATATTGCCGAGCTGTTCTAAGGAGTTTATTCTAGCGAGTCTTACTTTGTAGAGATTGTTGCTAGTCTTGTGCTGGATGGAAATCTTTTTGGTGAAAATACAGTGGAGGGATTTTATCAGGTGAATTTGTAGAAGAATCTTAAAATCTGTGCATGTAGCTGCAGTTTTGCAGCAATGGATTTGCTCAGATATGTGTAAGTTATTTGCATTTTCTTATGTAAATAGTTTCATGATTGGAAAGTTATCTTTATCTGTAGGAGAAGTATACATGTCGTCATTTTATAAAGCAAGGTACATAGTCGGGTAAAACTTTATTGAAGAACATAAGCGTTCAGCCCTTACGGATTCTGGTTTCCTTTTTAAATAAATGTTTCAAGACTCCAGCAACAAACGACGGACTAACAACGATCTCACATATTGTGAGCACAAATGCGATGTTTAAAGTCAACACATTATAGCTCTCCGTGACTGTGAATATACTGAGAGCACACGTTATTCTGCTCACACCTTAAATCTCCACCTAACGTATAAATAAACACACGAATTACCGAAAGGTACGAGCATCAGAAAGTAGCACACAACATCCAACAATAAATCCTTTTATAATCACTGCATTGTATTTTAGTAAATCGTACTAAAGTATTTTGTATTTCGGATCGTTTAAATTACCCCATAAATACACGTAAACGATTCGCAACAAAGAGATGTCGCTGGAGTGCCCGCCGGATCCGAACAATAAATCTGCTGCAGCACAAACAAGAAATAACTTTCACGGCTGAAAATATCAAATGTAAAATGTAAATTTAACTACCTAATACGGGCTTAAGCCGTACGAAACTGCGCTTTAAAGCGCTGTTTATTTGATATTTGAGTGTTGTTTTTATGTTAGTGTCGTTGGTTCGGCAAATAAAAACGTCTGGTGTGGAGGATGCAGCGCCGGTTATGAATGGCCTATGAGCTCCAACGCGCCGCACATAGATCAGACAAGCGTTATTAGGCCAGAGGAGACACTGGGCTTACTAGGAGAACTATTTAAGTCATATATAAAGAAAAAAAAAACTAACGCAAGAGTTGATTAGCAATAGCCTGATTCTATTTCGCACAGTACGAGTTAGATAAATAATTAATTTAAAAGGTGCTCTGACTGTAAAACTTAACAAAAATAAACGTGACTCACTATCGGCTGACACACATCCCCGTGTTTCAGGATTGTTAATAAAGTTTATTTATCTTGTTTTAATGTCACCGAGACTTAAGGACACATTGTCTTGACGCTTTACTTAGCGCCTCGGTTAACGTGAGTTATATCGGCATAAACAATCGAGTAATCGAGTCAAGTAATTGTTCCTTCAAATTAGCTGCTGACAGTGATCAAGTAGTCACCTCTCCACTCGCTGGTCTGCATGAAGCGTCTCTTAGGTGGCGTTGCATCGCAGGCAGTTTGCTTGATATAAGGCACGTCGCCGCCCGTTATTGCTCCAACCTACTTATTTATAATTGTCGTTCCATCCACCATCTTAACCTGAACTCCCGACCTCTTCTTACTTCGAACTAACCAACCACCTTCGGGGGAGTTATATGAGATATGGAGGTCCAAGCTATGCTGGTCCAGATATGGCCAAGGGTAAGCTTTCAAGAGTAGCCAGGGAGGTCGGCACGGGCTGTTTAGTTCTCTTTCACAGTGACTATTAGTGCGACCTTTATTGCGTTAGCCTGTACGGATGACGCATCGTTATGATCTTATGTTTATTTATGTGTTTCATGTTATTTGTATTGTTTGTCTTCATGCAAATTCGAGAGAGGAATAAAAAGAGTACATGACGGTACACAATAGACTTGCTACTTGGTAAGTCCAGAAAGCATTAATCTTCTTTCTTCCGGGGGTTTCAAGAAATATTAGTAAATCGCTGTCAATCTTTTGACGGTCTCTCTTTTCTCACAAACTTGATTATAAAACCAAAGACAGTAGTTACGTAACGTGTCGAGTTACGAGTCTCCACAAATATCAGTGCCACAGCGCGTAGCACAGCTAAGAAGGCTTGGCGTGGTGGAGCACCTTGGGCTGGCATACACACAGACTATGACGACTCCTGCAGAGATAGGATTAAAAAATCGCAATCTCATCTCAGCAACGATCAAGTTAAAAAACATGTCAAAAATTTAGGCAAATTAGAGGTATTTTTTACTGTTTTTTATTAGAATCAGAAGGCGGAGGACAGGGTTTTGTGGCGCAGCCTGGGAGAGGCTTATGTCCAGCAGTGGACTGCGATAGGCTGAGTTGATTTGAGATTGAGAAGTATTTTTGGCAAATTAAGACCGGAACCATGCGAACGGTCTTAAAAACACGGCAATTCTCCCTCTGGTGTTAGAAATAGGTTACTAAATATATCTACGTCTATTGTATTTTATAATGGATTTTCGCAGTCACGCGCGAATCAATTAACTACCTCTGGTGTTTGTCATTGAATATTGTACTTTTTTCTGAAACAAAAATAAACACACTATTCTGTGACATAAATAATAATATGCTATGTAAACACCCGACTTACTCTTTCAGGCCCACTGACTTAGGACTACTGCTGCCCTACCTACTTCAAAAGATACATTGGAGCAAACAAAATAATTTTCATTCAAATTGTAACACGCTATAGGTACTTACACAAACATTCAACACTAGAAAGATTAACGCACTTGAAAAGTGTCGCTGAACAAGCCTCTAGTGTAGACTGTACCGAGGAGTTCTCAGCAGGAGACCAGGTCGCCAGTGTTGCTGACACAGGCGGCGGTCTAGCCACTGAAGAAATCCGCTCAGAAACTTTACTATGTACAAATTGTCAAGTAAAACTATTATAAATTACTTATTCAATGTTGTTTGTCGATGTGTTTCTTCAGCAACGTCACTCATTAACTATGAGATATCGGCTACGTGGAGGTTACCTTGCTGGTAACCAAAACAATACTTACGCAGGTAGGATATATATATCATCGATATTATTCTACGTAATTACCATTAATTCAATGTTTAATTATTTTCATTAAGAAACATTACATTATTTTAAAACGCCACTGCAATTTTAAGTTGATAGGTTGGGTTTTGTAGCATTGCGTAGACTGGTCCGAGGAGTCCATATTACTTAAGGCTATGGACTCTACCTTCTGTATCTATTTTGTGAGTATTTAGGTCCGTTGTATAAATTTTAAATCGCTGTTATGAAAATAAAAGAAAAATATAGTTCGCTAGTTATTCTACATGAGTTATAGTTCAATAACTCATTGAAATGCAGCAGAATTTAATCGTAAATCATTTCTATCTTGTGATGCTGTTGCAAATAGATTGCGATAGGTAGGTGCCTATGCTTCTACGTTTGATCAAGTTTTAAAAGTTAAATAATTTTCCTTTCGGGCACATTCTTCTCTTTCAAATCTAATAAAGTCTTATCGTAATTGGTTTTCCAACTTCAATCTTTTTATTTACTCAATAAACTTCACAAAGCTTATGTACTAAAGCAAAATATTCATCGTTTCGCCCGCTTTTGTTTCTAAGGGGGAACCGATTAATTTTATTGGCCTGGCTAATTCTATCAAAGACTCCGCCGGTTTAATAGCGCACAACAAAATAAGACCCTTAAAAACTAATGTTCAGCCTTAAGTCCGCCGCAAATACCTCTTTGTGACTCCGAACGATACCCACGCTGCCGCCGCGCCGAGACCTGGCTACACGGAATTTTCTTCAGGATTTACGAGACAGATGAATTTGAACTTTGAGAACAGAAAGCTCAAGTTTAATATCCAGTGAAAACGTGGCACTACTTAAGGCGAAGTAAGACGCGAGCAAGATTAAAAAGTTCGAGTCGGTCGCGCGATGTCATTGTAAGTGGAAAATGAGTTAAATAAGGCAATACATTTTAATTAGGAGGAAGGGATCCCTTTATTCCTTACGCGATAACTCGCCGCGTTCTCTATTAATTGAATTTCATGTTTAATTAAGTCGGAGGCGGCACAGATAATCCGCGCACTGATCTTGCCGTTTGTTCGGCGAGCTCATTTAACTTGCTTTTGGCGATCGTTTGAGTTTTTTGAGCGACCGATATTGCGACCGCGACGTATATCTGCTGTTATTTAGTGCTATCTGTTCTGCCTCGGATAGGTAAAGGGTTGACGATTGTTCTTAAGAATTATTGTGTTTTGAGAGTTCTACGCTGATCGTTATCAACCTAATTAGATAGATGCTCTCTAAATTCCAATTACAGAAGAATAAAATAGATTTGACGTGTCAAGTTCAGTAATACGTTATATATTCACGAACTTTTAATCTTGCAACTCAAAAAAAAAAAAAACTTGGACCTACCTACCACAAACTTTCACTTTAAGAATTCGTACCTAAGATACCTCAAAACCAATCCACCATCAGAATCAGTTCTCTTCCAATTACCTCCCCTAAGAACAGCTTAACTCTGTCAAAAAACTGAATGTCTGAATAAAATACCGGTGTTCAGTTAAATGTAGTGAGATAATCCTGCAGTAAGTGGTTCGGTCGGTACTCCTTTACTTAAAAGATTAAAAACTTGGGGAGCACCGAACATTGGTTTACTGCAGTGAAGTCGCAGGGTGCTGTAGAGGAATGATTTTGTTTTTATTATAGGAAGGTAAGCATTTAAGATAGAAACACAGTAAATGTAGATTGCCTCTCGATCAGTGAGCCAAGCATGACCGCGCGGTGTAAAGGTAAAGTAAATTCAAACGATTTTGAAATTGAAAATATTCGTTTTACACATAATATTTGCTTAGTTTTAAGACATTATTCACAACTGGGCGATATTTGTTATGCTCGTCGCAAACAAAACACTATAAGTATAGACTACTACTATATTTTCAATATTTTTCAAATTTTGATAACGTTTACGTCGAGCGTTCGTGCTAGGGCCTCATTATAATAATGCTATTATATTACTGTACCATCGCTCTCTGTAGGTATTCATCCATATTTTTCAAGTCCTGCCTGCCTACCTATTTATATCTTAGAGACGTTGCAATTGACATTCTTCAATTTACTTACCGCGGTATCCACTCATATCCAGCTCATAAAATTTCATCTACTTAATTCTTCTATTTCTATGGTGACACGTATCTGAAATTTCACATTCTCCACATGTATCAGATACTCATCCGATTATTTTCCATCCACCATTACCATTTACGGAGTAATTTCCTTAAATAGGTACAATGATGGCCATATTCGTGCCATTAAGGTTGGCTGCGCGTTATCAGTCACTAGGCGCTGCTCAAGGGGCTCCCATCTTAAGGGGCTAACTGCCTGCCCCTTAGAGCACCTCGTTAATATAAATTATTGTGCGTTTGTATTATAACATACTTAGTAATAGTCGGGAATCAGTCTTGTGTTAGTGAAATAGTTAATCGAAAAAATACTTTTACCATAACATCATAAATAAAAAAAAGTATTACGTGCATCAATGTCAAAAACTTGACAAAATTTTAGGTATTTTGAGATACGACCGAAGAAATCAACTCATTTACAGAGCACGTACTGTACAGTCCGTACTGACGGATTGTTCCGGCGATGGATGACCATCATTGGAAATTACCGATTGACGTGCGTGAACTGATGACGGAGACGAACCCGGCCTATCGTGCCTACGACTCCTTTCACTGCGGCCGCGACGCGAACAAAGCCCATAAACGCCTACAGAGAACAATATTTGTAAAATGTGAGAAAATGTTTTGTTTTTACTTTTTCCTTTTTTGGTATAATAATATTATTCTAGGTACATCGTCTTCATATAATTATAATTTTTTAATCAATACATACAAATTTTTTTATATTTTTTTTTAAGAGTAAGGCCCTGTCCTCACTTGTCGGTACGTTCTTGGGATAATTCATCCAACTACAGAACCATTTATTGTACGTAGTCCAGAACGCACTTGGCCGGTTTTCAAGTATGGGAATTGGCCTTCAGGTCAAGCTGTAAATAGTTTATCAATACAACATTTCAGAGTCATTAAAACACTGTTTACACAATGTATCTGTGGAACTGTCAAATTGTCCATATAATACTGACTCTATCATAAAACATTTTGACCAGTTTTTCACAAGTGTGTCTTGTTGAAAGAAAAGGTGCATGCTCCATTAAACGTTAGCCATTTTGTTGAAGTTTACGACGTCATCGGCGCGGAAGCAATTAAATGCATTGTAAAAATTTAATACGCTGCGAGTGTAAATCACATGCTGTCCGTCAGACCGTTGATGACGGGTGCGCTGTCTGCACGAGAAATAGATGTTGACTTAACGTCTTGGTGAGAACGAGGTTCAGTAGTTCACATTTATTCATTCATCAGTCACAACTTCATAGTAAATCGCAGTTCAAAATTGCCTTTATGAAATGTTTTAAACTATTATATTATATTATATTATATTATATTATAGTTATAAACTTTATGGACTCTGCAGGTATAGATTGCAGTCCTTTCGGCGTCAACCATGCTGATGCTTTCAACAACAAATACTGCGGATTAAAAATAACTATTTCCATAACCCTAAGTTTTTGTTAAGCTAAAATATACTAGCCGGCAAGGCTCATTCTATTATGTTTGCCCTTCACTGTAAAACGGTTGTAGTCAGTTCACGGTACCCCAAGCAAAAATAAAGCCCATAAAATGTCCTGAAGCGTTAAAACTTGAGACTTTCTTTCGTGCGTTTGACCTGATTAACAACGACACACTTATTAGTTTACTTAGAACACAAAGGATGTGGGCACAACGCAATAGAACTTCAACCCTATGAGGTTTATTCAAGGTTTGTTTTAAGTGATTGGCGTGCAAGAATGCATGCCATAGTTTATAGTGCGATTAAATTAAACAGTATCGGATGAGTGCAGGGCGGCGTGGCATCCCTGTCGTAGGACGTCAAATTATTGTTTTGACAAAGCTCGAGTTCTGTTCAATGTTATTTTCGTGAGTTTTTTTGTGTTGTCATACAATAAAGCTTAAATTTTTTAATTTCTTTCTTTATTTATCCTGTCATTTATAGATAACATTTTTTTTTATATTTACGTATTGACAAAAACTTCGTACCTATTTTAAATAGAGATTAAGTAATGCATACTAAAATGAAAGTTCTCAATTCAATTCATTCTTACACTAAACTAAGGTAAAACCCTCGTATCAACTCCAGTACTTAGGTACGCTTTAGGCTAATTTCCAAAGAAAGGTCCTTCAAAACTTAACCCTTAGCCCGCGGGCGGTCGGTGGCGGTCGCTGCGACCCGGCCGCGGCGTGTTCGCTAGTTGCGATCCGATCGCCAAGATTTATACGTTATACTTACGAAGAGCAATACGATCCGGCGACGATACACGATTGTTCTACATGTTTCTGTAATCAGCGCACAGAGGAACATTGTGAGACGGTTTATTATATTTCGAAAATTTATATTATACCCTGAAAATGACGTATCGTAAACGACGTAGTAAAAGATCTATAGTAGGTATGGTTTTGTATTTCTTTTTTCAGAAACTGGAAACTATTAATTTACTAATTGTGACTTGTCTTCAATTGTTCCACAAGAAATTCTACCTACCACCACTTTAGAATTGCAGTGGCAAATTGAAATTTTGAAAGCTGATTAAGCTAATTAATGTGATTTACGCCACATGGTAATACGACTACTAATGTCTAAAGCCACAATAAACTAAAGCAACGTCTCCATAGCTTTATTAGCCAGCATTGTCCAGCAAGAAAGTGTCCTCCGGGGAGCAATAGAGGGCCTCGGGCGAGGGTGACCACACTCCTTTATCAGTCATCCGATCCGATAGTGTGACCAGCCGTCCCAGTCTTGCCTCAAATTGTGTTATAAATCGTGCATCTATCGGACACTGTCTCTAATTAACCGTTAGCGGCTAAGTTTTATTGCCGGCCGGCAGTTTCGGGTTATCGCGATTTAAGTTTAAATTGTCCGCCATATGTGTAGTTTGGTGTCGTAAGAATTATCGTTTTGGGATCTCCGCTTGTAATGGACTGCCGTTTATAATAATTTACGTGTTTATGAATAATAATGTGTCGTATTTAGTTACAAGTTCTATATTATGTACCTACCACTCGCCTGTATGGTACTTTCTGTGTGTTTACTTGAAATAATGAGTCATATTACCGGATAAACCTGGTGTTGGCAAAACCTTTTGTTCTAATTAACTGCTAATAGGTAATTACAAAAAGGTATCTTATTTCGCAACAAATAAGTAAATATTTAAATAAACTGTTGTAATTTTTTGTAATGTTGAACCACAACAATAATATTATTAGGTACCTATTAATTGTTGTGGTTCTAATCAGTATTATTACCGTACGTGCTACTTCACGTAGGTATAAAATGATTCAATTTACACAACTAAAAATAAACTTGATTTAAGGCTTCATCGCCGCATCAAGGCAATTGCTGGACATTATTCAAATATTTGTGAGCTTCATTGAAGCAGAACAAAAGTAAATTCATGCAAATCGACGTATTTGCAAAATGAAGTCCTGTAACACCAACAAAAAAAGCTTTTAATAATAACAAGAAAGCAGAGAGGCCGTCGGCCGTCGTATTTTCCCTGTCGGAGCGCTGAGGTATTTTCCCCTTAATTTAATCAAATCATGGACTGTGTAGTGTATTTTTCTGAGTCATTTATTTTTAATTTTGAGCGGCCATGTTGCTTTGCCGTGATAACGGTGGCGCTTATTGAAATTGTTTTATATAAGTACGACGTTTTGGAAAAGGTTTTTGAAACTTCCTTAGTCGGAGCGAGAATATTTTCCAGATGAATGCTTTCCGCCGGTTGTACCGAAATTATGGAATTATTAAATAATGAAAAGAAAATATTTTAAACTTTGGAATGTGTAGGTTATGTTTACGACACATAAAATACCTAAAAGTTTCAGGGCTCCTTATTTAGTCAGTGATGGTCACGTTTAGATTTTTTGTATGGTACCTGTGTTCAAACATGCGTTCATCATAAAGGCTCGTACAAACAGGCGCGATATCGCAGGCGCGACAGGCAGCGGTACCTTTGTCGACAAAGGCACCGCGGCCTGTCGCGCCTGCGATATCGGGCCTGTTTGCACGAGCCTTAAATCGAACCTCTCCTAAATTCTCAAAGTAGGTATGTATCTTCAAAATACGAACTATATAGCTGACAATTATCCAATACTAATCTGTAACTGGGTTTCGAAGTTCCGCGCCATTAATATGATAATATTTTAGATCATAAAGCATCATTAGATACCCAACCCACACCTCGCGACAAGTTGCTGGTAGTATGAAATTGTTTCATGGTACAGGGTCGGTACTTACACAACTTAGGTAGCACAGGGCGTTGGTAGGTAGTTGGAAAATCTTCAGTGGTTCAGGGAAACTTCGTACCAAGTTTACGATAAGTTAGCGATAGTTCAGGATTGTTTGGAAACCATGGTATGGGGTGATTAATATCACAATAAGTTCAATAAAACATGATTGGAAAGTGTTTTGCATAAAACCAATGACTTAATCACTCCAGGGTTTGTTTTTCATTTGAGTTCATGTAGTAAAACTTTGATAACGAGAGCTTTTTTGGTTTATTTAATTTACTATATCTTCCATTCAGTGCTTTTTTTGCCTTATTGTGGTTGTAATTTTCTTATTTGTGTGCATTGTCAACAGTTTCCGTGGTATAGCCGTTATCACATCTGCCTAACACGCAGCAGGGTCCCCGGTTCGATCCCGGGCGGAAACATATATTTTGTTCTTTTTATGTGATTGTAAAATGAGATTATTGTTAAAGGTGTTTTTTCTTTTCACGTAAAATTAATGTCACTAACATAGTTTATAAAACAGTTAGATGATAATTTTGGTGTTATATACAGTAGGTAACTATGACTTTGGAATGTCTTCGTTGTTTCAACAGTACAATTTACATAAATGACAACAATAAATGGTATTATAATTGTCTATAAGTGTGTCGAATTATGCCGGGCGCGTGAAGTTGGCTTGTTTCAGGTGGGGCGGGAGGTGATATATCAAAGTTTGCAAGTTAACGGAGTGCGAGGTGCGAGCCTATGAGTTATGTCGACCGCACGCCCCGCGGACGGAGGCGTCGAGCTATAGAAGATCGCGTATTTGAAACGTGTCTTACTTTGAGCTTGTTTTGTGGTTGCCTCCTGGAATGTGGTGGGAGAGAAGAAAAAGCAAGAGTTTATAAATGCGTTTATGAACTCTTGCTTTTCACAAATATAAAGAAAAGCTAAAATAAACAAGTATTAATTTTTGAGCTCCTTTTGAAAAAGTATAATAATGGATCCTCATCAATGGAGCATAACATAGCATCCTTGTTTTCAATAACTTGACAAGAGCTTTATTTAGAAATAACGCTCCCGTCATCTGTGCATGTACAGTCCAGAAAATTAATTGTTGCACTATCGACTCAGTCAAATCAAAATATTTTATTTCACATAAACCTACATGGGCACTTAAGAAACGTCAGAAGCTAGGTGCACGGTTGTTTACTTTGGAGATGAGCCGGCAAGCAAAATCCACAGTTACTCTTTTAAAAGTAATAGGCTTTAACAATATTTTCAAGTCGGAATTCAAAAATTTAAAAAAAAATCTGGTATTCAAATCACAATTGTGATTCTTTGACAGTTGTATGAAATGGCTATAACACGGCAAATTGACGTAGAGTGTTAATTTAATTAATTAATTTCCCTGATCGTACCAACCCCGCAATCAAGATAACCTCAGTTCTGACAGCACAGAACGCGTCTTTCCACGTTACGTACCGCTACCGCTCGTCACTTCCACGTCTGCGGTAACCAAAACGCATATATATCGCGTCGACCTGTCCTCTGTAATTGAGTTACCGCGCTAAGAAACTGAAACGGCTCGCGGGAGAATACTAGTTCAGATAACTAACATTTACTCGTCTCACTATGTACCTACTATATTGTGTTATTGAAATTTTGTGTATTATGTTTTATAGTGGGTAATGTATGTATAATTATACTGTTGGTTTATGTAATAGATGTTGTTGAAAGGTGAGGAGGAGAGCCTCGTGGCTAAATAATAACAGCCGAATAATAATAGACTGGGAACTATCCCCAACATTGTTGGGAAAAGGTAGACAGTATGACATTGTTGAAAGGTGAGTTTTTGCTCTGTTTGGTATTTTAATACAGATTATCCGAGTTTTGCTACGAAAGATAAGCGTTATACAAACATAAATACACATAAATGATTCATTAAAAAAATCTTTGCTCTATTCCTTTTTGGTCAAAAACATGAAAGAAAACTTGCAATCTTCTTGTTTATCTTACAAAAGATATTTATGAATTGTTTTTCCGCTATAATTTCCTTCGTAAAAACCGGGCGAGTGTATTGTCCTAATCCCCCGCCGTGCAACGGAACTGACACACAGACGGACAAACGACACGCGATAGTTATCAATACGGATTATCTGCACACCCTTTGTATCACACCTAGAGCAGGGCTGCCACATGTGGCTAGGAAGAAGTGCTGATAGCTTTTTGCCTAATGATCCCAGAGAAAGTTAATTTGCCATATATATCAGATATATGTATAAAAAAATTAAATTCAGAGCAATGTGACAAAGAATAACTTTTAGTAAACGTTTTAATTATCTATGCAAGACAGAAGAAAAGAAGTATTTGAACTGCAGTACCTACCTAGATCGTGCCTATGCATAAGGGAATAATTCCAAGGATTACGGAAATTAAATTCATAAAAAAAATTGACCACTTGCCTATATCTAAGTAGCAGCCCTGTCCACGCTACAGGGGGCGCAAAAAACTGTGCGGAACGTGACGCGGCATATTGATGGCCGATGTTTTCCTGGGCAGCGTAGGTGATAGCAATAGGCATAAAATAAAATTATATTTGTGGACATGAACACTTTCCGGCGGCTTAACTATACATTTTGTATTGAAAGCTTTGGTTAAGCTCAGAAAAAAAAGCATTAGGATCACAACCTGTTGTTGGGGTTGATCAGTAGTTCATGCACTGTTAAGTGATCAACTCATTTATTAAGTTTTTTCTTTAAATGCAGACTATTTTTATGAGTGTAGAGACGTGTTGTGTGTTACACGTGTTGTGAAACCTAAGACCATTCCAATAAAGTATCTATCTTATTGTTATCAAGTTGGATTATTCTACTCAGAAAATTACCAATTGGGATTAATAATCTACAACTTAACGAAATTTTAGTGCCCTAAGTCAATCAAAAGTTTTACCCACGAAAAAATATCACGAAACTTCCATGACGAAAAGTATGAAATACACTAATAATATCAAAGTTGTCCTTACGACGTGGAAGTTAATCGGTTCATTTACGACACTCCTGGCTGCCGGAGTACCAGGGCGGCAGGATAAGGTGGAGGTAACGGCTCCCGACTACTGATTGATTTGTTTTTATGATTGCGTTTATGGCAGTTCGCAACAGTTTGAAGGGGCAGAGGTGGGCTTATGACTGTTTTTGTGCTAAATGTTCCATTTACGGGCTCCAGTTATGGTTGATTAGATTGGTGTCGTATCTGGAAAGTAACTGTTATGTCACACTCTGTTATTGGCAAACAATCATTTTAGTTTTTGCTTTTAGGATATACTTAAAGAAATGCTACTTCAAGTCGCTGCTGTGAATCGTTTCGAAGGCTTGCAACTTGCAAAAACAACAACATGAATATAAATCATGATATCCTCATTTTTAACAGACTTCTTCAAAAAGGAGGAGGTTCTCAATTCGTCTGTATGTTTGTTACTCGATTTCACCGCCAATTATGAATCGATTTTGATGATTCTTTTTTTGTATGGTATGATTTTATTAACTTTGCTTGTGTAGTTTTTGAGTTAGCTTCAATATTACGTATTTTTCCCACTTAGTTTATCTAGACGATGTTTTCATTTACTCCTTCTCTATTATTTACATACACTCAATATAGGGACCACATTCCACTAGCTGCCACACTAAAACTTTAATTTTACGGATTGACAGACAACTACTTAGCTTCTCTGTACCTACCGAAGTACTTCGCTGAAATGAACACCATTGTTTTATGCCCAAAATTTGATTTGCGGAAAGTAGATCTTGCTAATAGGTAATTTGGGAAGTCTATCGATTCGCCGTCGACAAAACTATAAAGTTTACGTATCAAAACATCTTCAGTGCACATGCCGAGGTCCCAAAGTATCAATTTGTCGAAGTGAGCTATATCAATAAAGAACTTTTTATTCCCGCCATCTTCTTCCCCTGACCCTCCAATATGATTACGTTAATGATCGTTATTTTATGAACTAATTAATCATTTATCTCCTTGGATGATGGCTTTCAATGTACCTAATGGGATTGGTCGGAAATAAGTCTCATTGGGTTGTTAAAATCTTAATTTTATTTGATTTAATGTTTGATAATGAGGGTTAGGATAGGTACTGGTTATTGTTGCAAAATGTGGTGGATAATTATGGCATTAAATTATTTTCAATAGCTTGATATAATAATCACCGTCTTGAACGACACTCGAATAATCATTGAACCTGTCATGATAAGATCATGTTTCGAGTTTCGACAAACTTAAATCTACTAAGTCATGTAACAGGTTCCAATCCATGTATCGTGTTACCTACCTAACGACATGATAGCCAGTAGACACGAGTCGAGAAGCTCACCACAAACATTATCTGTACAAATAGGTCGTGATTGCCTCACGTAAGCCACTTTCTCACGTCCGATCAATCGCGGCCTCTTCCTGCCCACTGCGCTGTCGCACTAATGACTAATTACGCTTGTACAATCCCTCCTTTACACTATACCACTTGTATTACCGGCTACACTTTACCTTCAAGCCAATATCAACCTTATAGCCCACTGACAATGTTTGGATTGGATTGTGAAGGTCTATATTAAGACGTTTCCTATTCACGGCGGCTGGTATACGCTCATTAGGTACTTAGTGCTATTGTGGAATGATTAGTGAAGAAGTTTCAATCTTATTTCTTTCAGACAGGGTTGAGTTTTGTTTGAGGGTTTGGCAAGAGTTAGGTCCTGAGTAAAGTCTAGGTGAAGAGCTTCCTGAGGAAAGATATCGGCACGTAATGAGTTGAGTGGCATTCAAAACATCGTTATCTTTGTTCACCGCAGCTCTTTGTGACTGCCGAATAACTTGTGTTCACTGCTCTGAGGGATACACAAGTGGAATAGAAACATGTTTATTAGAAGAACTTTATCTGAAATGTTGCAAATAACATGCATTCTGCTTTGAAATATCGAGGATAATCCAATAGATGACAAGAAACAGTTTTGAAAAGATAAGATTGATTTTTTTTGTTTGATTTTGTTGTTTTTTGCGATGGTGTTTTGTTTTGATGCCAAAAAACCATATAAAGAAAAAATCATAACCTTCCTTTTTGCTTCGCCGTAGTCGGGTAAAAATATAATTTTGGAAAGGATTCGTTCAAGGAAATGACTTCACTTATATACCATGATTGTATGCCATATATACCATGGCCTTCTGACCAAACTATGATTGTATGCCAGCCATCCATAATATTATCAAATCCCTCTACGAAGCTCAAGAATATCTTAGAAGGTAGTCTCTTAACCGAGGCCACATGAAACTCGCCAGGACCATAACTCGATTGTTTACAAGCATCACAGACGCTAACAAGATCGGAATAACTCGGCCTTAACGACGTTAGTCTAAGACCATGGCGATATCCACTCGATACATCGGGCTAATCGATACCTAGCATCGATGCGAGTGATCGAGTTAGCGAGTTTGAGGTTGAATTAGCTTTGATGGATTGATCACGGGGCTTTTGTTATGGAGATAGTATCTACCTATCTACTGCCTTCTACCTTAATAGTATTCGTAAAACCTTCATAATTGTAGTGTATCTACTATATGTAAACACTATCTCATGCACATCAGAGAGAGGTAGCTGCCACTAATGTCCACTGCCAGTTGACCACGCATGGCGGGAAACAGTTGATAGTGAAGCGTTCGTGACGAGGAGGCTGGGTGTGATGATGAGCCAGTGTAGTGATCTAATGCGGGATCAAAAGGATTCTAGAGTCCGCGCCACCACCACTTACGTCAGATAGTCTTTGTCATTGCATCAAATTGCATTGCATGTAAAAAGTTTTTATTTTTCACTTTTTAGTTGTGGTACCTACCCCACACAAATCCGAATAGCACTACCTGCTATGTAAATAACAGTGAAAGAGTAAATAAGGAAATCGTCTAGATAAACTAAGTGGGAAAAATACATAATATTGAAGCTAACGCAAAAACTACGCAAGCAAAGTTAATAAAATTTATATGGAACCACCTCGGAAGCATGACCTACCAAACAAAAAAAGAATCATCAAAATCTATTCACAATTGGCGGAGTAATCGAGTAACAAACATGCAAAAAAAAAAAAAAAAAAAACATATAGACGAAGAAAAATGTAGCTCCACAATTTTCTGCCAGACTTCAGTGGTGGCGCGGACTCTACATTAATAATAATCTCTTATTTATGACATGATGTCACAAAAAAGTAAAAAAGCTATGTTTCCGCCCGGGATCGAACCGGGGGCCTTCTGCGTGTTAGGCAGATGTGATAACCGCTACACCACGGAAACCATGCACAAGGTAATCAAATACGATAGTTGATGAAAAATCTAATTATCTAAGATACATTGATCACAATGTTACAACTTTGTTTATTTTATTGTACCTGTATTAACTGTTATCGGATTAGTTCTTCCTCTGCTTCAATAATCATCGACGTCCTTCTTACACTCATTTAGGATTGGCAACACGTCTTTTTGTTCTATCTCTACTGTCATTTTAGCCATTTCTTTCTTCCTAGCTATGCCATATTTTACTTTAACACTATTCGTCCATCGTTATTTGACCTGTCTCTTCCAGCCATCCACATTTACACTTAAAACCTTTCAACAAAACAATCTTCAATCCTTTATCAAAACTACCTTGGAATTCAATATCTTCCATACACAACCAGCATCTGTTACACTCTATAACACACGATGTAATCCACTTGTCCTCAATGGAGGTCTATCTAATGTGCATTAATTGCCACGCTTGGTAATGATGCCGTAATCCGCAGTAAACATAATATGCGGCTATACCGGCGCCGAGCGGTGTATCTCACCGTACCTTGTTGCTGCCGATAGTTCGTTAGTAACACGATTATACTGTGATCTGTACGAACCTACCCACTTTGTGAACACTTTGTAACACCATTACATAATAGTATGATCTGAATAACAGTATACCTATTGTATTATTATGATGGTAGTGTAGTGTGTCAGACACCGAGGGCCTTACCACAAAAACATAGACACTTGTTCAACGCGTGTTAATGTCAGTTTTATGTCAAACTTAATACAGAAATGTCATGCTTAAAAGGTGTTAAGGTTAAACAATTGATAAACACGGTTTTGTGGTAATAAGGCGAGAGTTTTGCCCAGGTCTTCTATAGTTATGTTGAGTGCCAGTACCCAGTAGACCAACTGTTCGGTCCTCACCAAAATACTGAAACCAGCCTTGAAAATTACTAGAGAAGTGGGGATAGTAAAAGGGTATCCAGGTCGTGATGACCAGCATTATGTGGGAAAGGCACGTCTTTACTGACACACATGAGATGAAGGCATGGTAGTTTGACAAATTCTCACTCGATGGATAAAGATGATATTGTTATTCCGGAAACAGACATATAAAACACTTAAATCATACAAAGTGCCAATCGAATACTTTAGTGACTATTAAAGATAGTGTCGCCATGTGGCAGGAATGTAGCAGGAGTTGATGCTAATGATGATGGAAACAAGCAAAAACATAAAACAGACAGAATTAAGAGGAAAAGATCCACACATTAATTACAAAAAAATACTGATATCAAAGATGGCGTTTGTAAGATTGTATTATTATCGTTTTTATTGATTTGTTTGCAGCTGTAGGTACCTATATGTAGCAGTAATTTATAACACTCGGTAATATTAATTTTAAAAAATACTGCCTGGCCTTTTCCTAACTATGTTGGGGTCAGCTGCCAGCAAAGAGTAAACCATCTCACCTCCACAACCCAGTTATTTGGTAACACGACGGGCTTCTGACTACCCGTAACCGCTGCCAAAGATCTACGAATGTTAGCCGGGACTAACGGAATTGGATCCACGGAGGGGTCTCGATATGTATTGGACGGTCACCCATCCACGAACCGACCGCGGCAAGCGTAGCTTAACCTTCGATCGACCCGTGCGGCTGTTGTTATTAAGCCACGAGCCCTTAATATTAATAAAAAGGTGCTATTAAATAAACAAATAAAATAGCCTTTTTAACATTTTTTTCCATGCCAGTCAGTCGATACCTTTCAGTCATATACCTACATTATTATTTCTGCGGCCAGTTTTCCCACCATGCTGCTTAGGGTGTTAAAACGGTTGTTAAAGTTAAAACTAGATGCTGTATCAAACATGAATGTCTGTAAGATAATTTCGGTACGAGTCCTATTTTCAAATTATTTATAGGTACACCTCTCTTTTTTGTAAGAAAAGCCATGGATGTCAGGAAGATCCAAGAGGTCGTGTTTTTTTTATTGGCTTGGGCTGTCCCTTTCCCGTGCAAAGGCCTCCATCTATTCCTTCCATCTTTCCCGAGCCCGCGCGTCCTAACTTCAATAATGTTTTTTTTTGCAAAATTGTATAATAAGGTACTTATAATAAAATAAAATACTTATAAAAAAAGACTGTGACTAAATAACTTTCTCCTTGTTTTATGTAGTTTGTAGTAGTTGCATGTCTTGTACTCGGTTTTGAATTTGTCAATGTGGATTTCAACTTTCACTTTTTGTTACTTGCTACCTTGTTTATATGTAAGATATCAAGTTTCCGTGGTGTAGCGGTTATCACATCTGCCTAACACGCAGAAGGCCCCCGGTTCGATCCCGGGCGGAAACATAGCTTTTTAGCAATATTTTTCATTATCATGATAATCTTTTGTAATAGAGGACGATTTTATGTCTAACATAAATCGTCTCATCCATCTTCAGTCCAACATTAATCGAGAGAGAGAGAGTCAGAGCCGATCACGTACCTACCTCTGCATATCCACCTATTTAAAACCTTGGTTAAGTAAGAAGAGGCCTTGAATCATCAGTTATAAGGTAAATGATTGTTAAGAGCCTTCTGAGCTATAGAAACCTCTCATTGAAAATCAACATTTTGTCAACTTAATACATCTTCACTTTATTTACTTTTGTTACGTGGTACCTTGTTTTTATACAAGGTATTCAAGTTTCCGTGGTGTAGCGGTTATCACATCTGCCTAACACGCAGAAGGCCCCCGGTTCGATCCCGGGCGGAAACATAGCTTTTATTTTGTCAATATAAACAACAAAGTTTTCTACTTATGTAAATGATTAATTACTTATTTACTGTTTTTTTTCAGTGTCAATAAAGGTATTAAGAGATCTTAGTTCTAAATATCATTGAAAGTTTTGTTAAAGATAGCCTGATAACTTTCTAGATTCCCAGAATTTGACCATACAGCGGCCCAATAAAGCTGCTTATACACTTCGCCACTGTAAAAAGTTTACAGCCAACCATAACTTAGTCCATTACGGTAATGAATTATGTGTAGCGTCGTTAATCTGGCTTAGATATCACTCCTCATCTGCCCAGCAATTACACCTAATTGAATATTAAGGCCGAAAACGATTGCTTATAAAAGTGCCAAATTGCCGAGTGTAAAGGCGGCTTAAGTGGAGGGGTCACCCGAAGTGTAAATATCTTAATTAAATAAGTGATGAGTGTTTAAAGGTATGCAGGGGCAGAAGTAAGTGATAGCAATGGTTTACAAATGTTTCTCTTATCCAGCTATCCTTAGGTGACCAGCTAACTTGTTTTATTAGAAAAAAGTTGACGGGGTGAGTTTATGTATGTTTGTTAACGAATGGGGAAATCCTGAAACGATGTATATTGTCATAGTTGTTCATTTATGGAACGGTTTTCTACCTCGATGAAGTCGTAAATCTGTCGCTATCTACCAAATATTTTTATTGCTAGTAGTAGATAAACGTGTCCATGTTGCTTATCAACAGTCATAAAAGTTTTAACTATTTCATTGACAACGGCTACCATAAAGGAGATAAGAGATAAGACATGATTTGGGGTACCTAATCTTCATAAAAACATGTGTACCCTTTCATAATCAGGATTGCGGTCATCATAAAAAAAACTATTCCTACATTATAAAACATGACGTATTTATATTTATTTTCAGACAGATTTTATCGCCTGCTTCTTAGATGGAAAAATGGCCTATCCTATCCTCATATGTAATCATGTAGAGTACACGTGCTCTGTCATTGCAGGTTTATCATTATTCATTTAGCTACCCAAGAAAAATACTTACTGAAAGCAACAATACAGTTTATACGCAACGCACACACACACGGCGGATATAAACATGCGGACATTACCGTGCGGATATGTGCGGATATAACCGTCACGACGACGCATCGACTTTACGCCATAATAAAAATACTATGAAATAAATTGAAAAATTATTATACCAAGTTATGGCGTCGTTCAAGGTAAACGATTCGGCGAATGATTAGGTAAATATTGTTGCAGGGATTTATCGTTTGCAGTGGATTATAAACATTTATGTGCCTATTATTTCAAGTCTTATTATTTTGTATCTTTTACAGGTGTTGTTGGTCTTTCAAAATACTAGAAAGGCAGGCAGTCAAATTACAATACTTCTCGAGATAGGGAAGTCGAGTTCTTTTTATTTATAATAAATATACTTACTAGCTAGCTTATTACAATCCACGTTCCCATTCGACACCTACGGAAATATGATTCAAATGAATATATTAAAAAGTCAATAAAACGTACGTATCGTTGCGTAAAAGTGCGATCGTAAATAACTTTCGGCATCCGAATCGTTCGCTTGCGTGTAATGTAGGTAGGTTCGTGCAGTGTGCGCCGTTGCTTAATAGCGCATTATTGTGACTATTAGCTATTTATGTTGTATTTATTATTGCTAAAATGTTGTATTTTATTGCTTTAAATGTGACGGTGCTTGAGGTGTAAATGTATTTTATTTGAGGAATCGATGTTTGATACGGCGATTTGAAGACGGTGCAATATGCAATTCACATCTTTATTTCATAAATTCCTCCAGTGTGTTTTAAAATATTTGAACTTTGTGATAGAAAAATCTCAGAGATTAAAAAAGAAATTAATTTGTCAATAATCACGCAATGAATACCTATAAGTTCTCAAGAAATTGCAACTTTGTAATAAGATTTTCTGGTCTTTATAACGATACAAATTTTTGAAGTGAGCAACTTCAGAAAGCTGTCCTTGCACTATTTAAATTGGAAACTCCAATATGGATAACGATTTCATTTACTCCCTAATCCTCACAATCAGCATCGCACCTAATCTCCAAATAGTTTGGAGAAGCTATTTGTAAATAACGTCTCCACGTAGCTTATCCGGCTGCGAATACTTTTAAATCACGTATCCGTTTATTTATTTACTCGCACGCGACAATTTACATATAAGAACCAATTCAATTCCGAGGCTCACGGCATTCGCAAAGATTAAGGCTGTATATCCACCTCCCGAACGACCTAGCCCCCTGTCCCCCTGTCACCCACGCAGACCATCCCCACATAATCCGTATAAATCCACTTTATATTCATCCACCTTAAAGGCCTCAATAAAAGTATCTTGTGTACTTTTTTCGTTGGAGTTAAGTGTGTTGACGATTCATTTCGAATTGGAATTTTGGAATGGTAATAATAGGACCTACCCTTAATGCTCTTGGTGCGAAAAATATCTACCTTAAGTTTACTAAGTACTAACACCAGCATGATTAACCTAATGAGAGCCAGCAGACTTTGCACAAATTCTCTTATACCTACTTGTATAATGCAAAGGCAAGCGGAGCTGATGGTCTTGACCACGCCACGTCTAAAAGTTGTCACTGTCATTGTATGTCCTTATGAAAATCTTTTTTCTCTTCTACTTTAACATTTCAGTTCTAAATATGCCTAAATATTATGAATCATAAGACTTCGTTACGGCGAGTTATTTTCAATAACTATTATTTATCAAGATAATATGGTTTTAGTTTAAAACTTTACCACTCTCGCTACAGACCGTATCATACAATTTTGTTTACAATAAACATGAGACGGTTTTCCCACAATAATACAGCGGTAAAGTAGACAGACGAAATGCTTATTGCAACTGAAGACGGTAATATATCGGAGTCGATACAATAAATCAGAGATTTGATAAGTGGTGCACCAGTTGAGGAGGTGCGTGGGTTGGATTCAAACTAATAGAGATTTGAGGTGAGTCGGTAAATAAAATGACGGTTTAGTTAGTTTGTTTGTCACCCAGATATGGGCTCAAAGCTTAATTGAATTAACTCTTCCAGTAACAACATCAAAACACTTTTACCATTTAGATTTTAAATCAACGAAAACAGAAAGACCTTATTTGGGAGACAAGATAAGTTAAAGACTAGGGAGCCAATATGTCCAGCAACCCTTAAAATATGTCGCCATATTGTGCATATACAGGGTGTACATACGGGGTGTGTACAAGCTATAAACAAAAAGTGCCGTCCGTCTGGCCAGGGTTATCGCTCGGCCGCCTATTAACTTATGAAAATAAGCTACAATAACACTTTGTTTATTTTGCGTTATTCCTTGCCAGGGAAATTTGCGATGGGCCAAGGAGTTAGGGTGGGGTTGTCAAAGTTCGGTGGTTGATATTTTCTCAGTATTTTTCCGTCCAGTTGTAGTGAAATAAACGTGTCATTGTGAGGATTTAAATTAAATGTTGAAACAAAAAGCAAAGTAAAAAAATTAAGAATTCAAAATAACTCACAAATCAGTAAAACTGTCTAGTAGAGCCTCACATTAGCAGTTCATAATATATAAACCGCTCGGGATACGCCAATGATCCCACAAATACTGACAGGGGTCGTATTATATAGATACAGCTGATTTTTTTTGAACATCTTTAAATGTCCAAGCTCTGCTTTACTGAACTGGTTTTTATATTCCGAAATAAAAATAACAACTTTGAGCATCACATGCTAATAACATTTTGAAGAAATGGTCACTTGTGTGTGTCCCGTGTTGGGCGGCAATAGCGCTTATGTGTGTCCCACGCTGGGCGACAGTAGCCGGTCAGTCGGACACCACCGTGCCGTCGTCTAATGGATGTTGTCATTGTAAACACGAGGGAAAAAATACCAATGTGATTACATAAGGTTGTCATAACTGTTTCAGGTTCGTAGGTAAACAACGGGACTGTCCTGCATTTTATTCTGTTTTGATTTCAAAGTGTCTCTCTGAACCCTTTTGTTTGGTAATGTCGGGTATTTGCGTATTTTTCTTTTTGGAGAATTGATGTTTTTTCATGCTTTGATATTTTTTGCCTCTATACTACTATTTGTTATTCAATTCCATTGGTATCATTCTTTGAAAAAAGTTTTGTTGACAGATTCGCTTTATAATGCGTCAGCAGTGTCAGCTATAGTTAATCAACTATAGTACATCAACTTTGTATTGCCCGAAAATTTACGCATCGAGTCTTATTGAATACTTTGCATACCTAATGTCAGATCGTAAATGAGAACCCTCCCTTTTCCGTCACTCACAAACACGTATCTAACAACGAATTCAACCTGCTTGCTTCATTTGTAAGAAACACTAGACATGAATTACACTCAATCGGACATAACTTCCCCTAACAAATAAACATCTATACAATGCAAAGGGAACACTCAAAAATGCCCCTGACAAAAGCGCCGTGAAATCTTAGCCCACCTCATAAAACACGTGAAACAATATCTTGAACGCACCATGGAAAACCAACTTTACAAAACACTTTACAAACCCCTATTCTCCAACCAATAGAGTTGAACATTTCAGCCTTCATAGATAAAGGTGAAATGGCAAAGAGTCGGCTTTTCCTGAACCATAAAAGTATATTGTGCGTTTGTAAACGCTCGGTTGTTTGTCACCATTTGCATATAGATGTTTGCGTACGAATCTAAAAGGATTTGAATAATCATAGATTGTAAGTGGGGATCGGCAGGTGGATATATTTGGAAGCGCTCCAAGATTTCGTGAAGGGGAATTAAAAGAGTGGCGAGTTAAATGACAGGTTGCACTTTCGAACTTTTATAAATTGAATTGCAATTTAGCTTCAAGTATTTCGAAATTGAGGCAGAAGGAACCTTTTGGTTTTATAAATATTTATACAAACTTTGCAGGTGTTGAAAAGTTGTTAGGCATGTCGCCAAACTTACAAACTGAACTTTGTATTAGGTAGTACCTAGAACAGGCGATTGTATAAACTGGAAGAATAAAACAAAATAAAATGTTGTGGTTAGGCAAATTAGGGCCTCATATTGATTTATTTTCTACTGAATGTTTAAAATTCATGGTAGACCTATTTTTTACTTTGTTGTTTAGGTACCTAAACACTATTTATTATTTCCCAAAATGTATGAATAATGTCGATCAATCTTAGATAGGTGATAAACTGTATACTTCTTTGCACAACATTCCTATTTGCTTCATAATCGTGTCGCACTCTAGAGCCCCAGGGCTCCGAGGCTCCACGGCGTCGCATTGTATCATCGGATCCCATGATATTCATTACGTTTATCCGCCGGAATGAATGGAACGAAATGAAAGAGCCGAGGTGCTGAGCGCAGGCACGCACTTGGCTGAAACTTTTGGCGAAATCTTTGGAACTCAACGAAGAAGGGTAATTTTTAAAGTAAATATCAATTCCTTAATTTGTATCTGTATTCCCGTTTTTTTTGCTGAGTTGCCTTACGTTAAGTTTACATACAAAATAAGAAAACAGTTGTGTGATGTTTAAAATATTATTATTAAACACATTTATCACCTCATTTATCCTATACTATTGATAGCAATGAGCAATAATTGTATATATATATTCCTACATAATTATATATATGTATATATTCATTGTAATCACGGTCTCGAAAACAACTCCCAACGATTTCGAAGAAAGTTGCAAAATAAGGGTTTACGGGAGGCTCGGGAATTTGATACAACGTTGGTATATGTGGACGATAATATGTTTATCTATTTTCACCCGAGCAGAGCTCGGTCGACCATGTACTAGAAAGTAATACGTAAGGAGTATGTATCGTAAGGAGTGTCGGTTAGAAAGAATAAAAAAAGTTCCTTTAAATTCGCTCCCCTTCCCAGCCAATTTTAATCAGCCAATACCATCCATATCTCTGTACGAGATTACCATACCAAAACAAACACGCTAATAAATAAGGGTATTTTGTTATATTCAGTAACAGTATAGTCCGTCTCTCTGGGCCTTGACAGCAGTAAAGAGGTCCGTAGTAGGCCGCGCACGTCTCCGCACTCGCCGAGCCGGTGCCTCCTCCAAATTATATAAATACCCCATAAATACTGCCACCATAACTGTGCAAGTGTAATCACGACGAGTGACACCATCATACTCAGCTGTACTTTGAATATATAACATGTATTTGTGCTAAAGATTCGGATTAAGATCGCCCTAATCAGTAAGTGACCTTGTTAGGAATTTAGCTGGGAATTGTTTCCTTTTTTGAGCTTTCAGGCGCAGAACAAACTTACAACATTATACAGGTACTATTTTCGTTCTATCTTATTACTTCCATCAAAAAGTTATATTTTTACTAAGTTGCACCAACTGAGGTAAAAATCTAGCCAGTGATGACTCTGTACACTTCAGTCTGTTAGATGTTTATTCTTAGTCAATTATAAGACTCACAAACATTGGTCTTGAAATTAGCCGTGTGTCTTTATTAGATTCCAAATCAAAGCCACAAAACACAGGTTGATTATCCTTTGATCATTCAAAAGCTATATCTGTATTTCCATTTCTTTTTACTCCCTTATTACAAACAAAACCGTCCAACTCCACTCAAATTCCAATTTTCATTTCAAAATCGTCGTCGTGTTAAATAAAATGATTGCGGGAGTCTGTGGCATTATCTCAATGGTTCGGAGCTACCTCAGATGTGAGAGTCTCTCTGAATAAAGTGGCAAATTAAGTAATTGTATGCAAGTGTTCCGAAGGGGAGCATGATTGGCCCCAACAGATGCTTGGAGGAACTCTTATGGTGTTTTTTTAAAGGAGATTGTTTTTGCTTCTCGTGGTTTTAAGGAGATGGAAAGTGAGATAACACGCCCTAATAAACGCGGAAGAATGATTCTGGTTTTGAGTTAGATGCAAATAGTTTGTATAAAATAACACAGCTGTCATAGTATTTTACGTTTGATTTTAGCTTATGTGGTAGTATTATCTGCTAAGTATTGTTTGACTCATGACCAGATAGTGACAACTAATTTGACGCAAAGCAACAGTTCTTCATAATGCAACTCTTGCTAGGTCAAAATATCATTTCCATAATTTCTAAAATCAATATGGCATTTGAATCTTAATGAAGTGTAGGAAGGATCATGTCTAGATGGTTGGGCTTCAGTTGTCGGCAGCACGCGACAGTTTCCAGTCGGAAAGTCGTGCGCTGTGCCTGACACGAGCCGTGTCCGGCCGCCGGGGGTCAGAGCCACGACTTTGTAGAGCCGGCCCAAGTTTGTTACGTGTTCTACTGAAGTAAGGTTGGTAAGTTTAATGTACAACATTTGGCTTTGGTTATTATTCGTGTAGACTGACAATAGCCATGTGAAACGAAACGTGGCTTGCATAAGAATGTAGAGGAATTGGTCTAAATTAAAATTGAGCGCCCTACTCATAGTCAGAGAAAATTCAGTTGATTTACGAAATACATGGTCTGCAATATCTCAAGTTCCCATTACCATGATCCTATATGCCAACGTATTCACAATAGCAGGTGGCCATTCTAAAATTGATTTTAAACTGCATTTGACACGAATAACTGAATTTTAAGTCAAAAAAAATAGTTCGATATATTCTAGCCATTGTTATAAGGCTGTTCTATCTATAATCTGCCCTATCTATCACTAATATTAGGCTATGGCAATGATTAGACATAGGTCGAGCGCCAGTGGTGTGTGAATCAGATGCGCGTGTCATCGCCACTGCATGCACTTCACTTGTTCACTGTTTCGGGGTTAGTCCTAAATATCAGTGGACTTAGATCTTCTGTAGAAGGGGAGTTAATAGTAGAAGGTTAGTGATATAAGACTAGCCAGATTATGTCGCTAAAGAGCTTGACACTAGCTTGGGGGTTTAATTGCGAAAAAATAAAGTTGTTGTTTGCAACCGACTTGCTTGTATGACCAGATGTATGATCATAAACGCAGCAAAAGGAGTATGTAAAGATCGTTGTTGGTGGAGTTCTACAGTATCTGGTCGTGGGGGTCCATGGGATAAAGGCACGTGTATATTATATGTATGTATGTATTCCATTAAGTGCCATTTGCCTCTCGAAGCATTTTCTCATCATCAATAATGAACCTCTCAAAGATGAGGTTATTAAACCAATTGTTTCTATATACTAGTTCGATATTGCAATAATTCGCTGAGTACTGAAATCTACTTTTAATATTATGACTTACATAAGGCTTCGCACGATTGACTACAAAGTTGACGGCCCCCACGAGCTACCGGTTGTATCAATTAAAAGCGACACTCAGTGACTCGGAAACGACACGCGACTATGTCCGACGCATGCATCCGCCTCTACAGATCCATTGCGAATGCTTTGATTGTAAACAGTATTGTTGTAGTATTCCGTAGACTGTCGAATTTTATCCTAGTCTTTCGAAAGATGATTTATTGGATACTACTTAAGTTAAAGGTTAGTTCTTCTGCGAACTACTAATCCTCACTATAAGTTTTCTTGTTTTCTGTCGCTTTTAACGAGTGATGCAAAAAGATCCATCAGCAAGCCAAGAGCCACATTAAGAATTTTAACCTACTACCAGTTTTTTGTGTACCTACCTTGATAAGTATCACATCTTTGCTGTATAACGTATCAACTTTTTTGGCATCTCTCGGCCCAAATGTTACTTTTACGGCTGTCATATCAAACTACCCGCGCTGAGCGTCCCCTGCACGTAGCTATCAATTAAACAGAACAGTCGGTGAGTCGGAAACGACACGCGTCTCTCCGTCCGACACACGCCACTGCTACCGGGATATAGGAGATTTTCCATTACGTGTATCGATAGGAATTGCTACTATTCTGGATGTCTTTCTATTATGGTAATCAGAATCTTTTCTGTTTTGATACCAAAAATTTGGTATTTATGTTGCTTTGCTTGGTAAGATCTTTCACCTAAAATACGAACAAGCTTTTGCTTGAGCTTTAGATAGAAAAGCATGAATGATTTGCTAAACCTAAACCTATGAGAATGATTTCGTTTTTCCATTAGTTTCACAATTAAAGTTTACACAATTATATTTTTAACAAGGACAAATTGATTGTGATTATGTGTCCTCCCCACACCGAATTGCTAAAATTGCTATTTCTTATAAACACGTAATGCGCCAAATCCTTCAAGCATTTCGCGTCAAAAAGCACATAGAAAACCATCCTTTTTATTATGAAAGAAGCGAACATCAATCTTATTCCCAAAACATAAGATTCAATAAACTTTTCCTTATTAATTCCTAACGAAATGCACCGTCATTGTCACATAAGAGATGAAATCAAACGTGGCTTGTCGTGTGGGGCGCAAAAATAATTTTGTTCACTGGACCCTTTTTGTCGAAATCGACCTGAGCGATAATGCAGAAAAGTCATGTTCATGAATATGACAATGTAAAAGCATTGGTTGTCTTTAACAGCTGGTTCTGAGGGGTAAACTCACGTTGTGGATTAAGAACTTTCATGTGTGATTTAAATAATTTGGCAACATTTCAAAGCGGTTATTTATTTGTAGCTTCTTGTTAGTTAATTATTGGAATTCTGAAATAGAAGATTTCGGTGGGACTTAAACAGAAATGGCAAAATGTGAGTGTACTATTAGAAACTTCCCTGCCTTATCCTTCGGGGAATACAGCCGTCATAGTATGTGTGTTGAAACAAATTTCAAGAAAACAGTTTTTCTCCAGAAATATAACAACAACAACACCATCCGACACCTGCTGAGACACAAAGCGCCCAACATTTTGTTCCAGATAAAAAAGTAATGCCTAGACAAGATTTAGCAAAAAACGCAGGCGTAGTCGCGTGCGCCGCGGGAACCGGAAGGAAACACGCATAAGTCACCGAGAGCGCGCACTTCCGGTGTGAGATGTGCGCCACGTGACCATGTCAATTAGACCCTGAGGGGTGGGCAGCTGGGCAGCAGTGAGGCATGGCTCATCGCTGGGAAGGTCATTGAAGGTATCAATTGGTAGATATTGTAATTATGTGTGTTATGTATTTATATACATACTTACCATATGCATAGAAATCTGATTAGCTAGCTTGATCGCTTTAAATATTTTATTTTCATCTGATATTGTTTGAGGACTCATTTAAGCGGGTTCATTCAAACTTATATATGTACTACAGAAGTATACTACTAGTAGCTTAAGGCTGATTCGTAGGGCTGGCTGCTTCTTAGCCATTTATGAAGCTCCAAGATAAAATCATCGGTAGCACGCATAACTGGAGGTATTTCATATCACTTAAATAATTAAAAATGATTAATCTATACTTTGAACAATAAAGTTTAGCCTTTTAAACAGTTTGGTTTCATCAAAATGTATTGGCATGAAATAATTATTTGAACAAACAAAGTATCTTTGACCTTACAAGACGAAAAGGTTCACATTCTGAATCTGATTGCATAATTAAACTTGTTTTCCCCTCCCATCTCTCAAACATGATAATTGTCTTGCATTTGACAGATCTATTGCCATTCACTTTATACATGAGACAATAGTGCATCAGTGTAATGTCCTCGACGAGTGTTTGATGTCCTTAATGTTCCATTAAACAGTTTTGTTTCTTTAGCTCTAGTGACTACTGAGTAGTTCGGACAGACAGACGACAGACGGAGTAGCTGTGAATATTGTTTCAAAGAATACATTACCCCCTTTCATCTAGTAGGTCAAAAAGGTGGGAGCAAATATGTCTATCGAGAAGATTAGCTACAGCTATCGTCTCTGTTCCTATGTTCTAATAAAAAATTGGATTACTTACTAGAATCACTTAGGTATTCGTTTAAATATGTATGTGTTTAGTAGCTTGTTGAACGTTATAAAGATAAAAAATAATGTTAATACGTGTGGATGCCGAATACCTTTCTACAGTAATTTTTAAAAGCTCTGAAAGAAGTTCATATCTACCTTGCGTCAAATACTCAATCACACTTTTCTCTACTCCCAAAAGCCTAATGAAAATACATACGTCATCGTCCTCACCTACATAGTATACAGCGGTATCTAGAATTAAAACTGCCCGCTAATTGCCACGTACATATTTCTCAGTTCTCGGCCCGCCAGGAAGCGCGATGATTTATTCATCTTTCACCTCGGCGAGGCGCTAAGTGGCCGATTATTTGCTCTATCTATTATCATATATTACGTCCGTGACGTGCTATTAATATTTCAGTGGTGATCGCAGTTCGCCGATCAGAATAACTGGTAGGTAATTTGTGGGTTTCACTGTTTTACGTATCTTAGTACCTATCGGTGATTGAATGAAAGGGAAATCAGTTTAAGCGCCAGCGAATAGGAACGAAAAAATGTTGCAAAAGAAATGATCACAATGATCAGCCATATAGTTTTCATATGAAGCCCTGTAATAAATAGTAAGGGAATTTGCTGCATCTATGAATGCTTCGATTCTCGCATATACCAACATACATAAACGTGTGTAGATCTTTTGCAACTGTTATCTTTTTCAGTTCTTTCTATAAACTATCTATAGATCTATGGAAGCATACAAAGACAATACTTATTTATTCTGTGATAAACACCTGATATAATTCCTGCATACCACATCGCTGGCACTGCACCAAAGAAATATTGCGTCCATTTCAACCTGGAGATTGACTACTGCGCTAAACATACAAATATTCTCTCATACAAGCTCATCGGCCATGTCCGTGATTAGCTCGTGGTTTCCGTGAACGGCGCACGCGCAGCCGTAAATCAACCGTGTCTTCTCCGCGAATAGATCCTAGTTGTGTACCTTTGTTTTTGAAGGATTAGTTTTGATACGTAGGAGATGGATGGTTTTGGAAGTATCTTGTGGTTTGGCTTAGCACCGAGAGTTGAAAATCCAACAGCGCGCTTTTAGTAGTAGTACGCATTACATTTAGGTGTCGCGTAGTGTTAGTGAAAATGGGCATAAATATCAAATAATGAATGTTAAGATGCTATTTAAACAGTGTTTTTGGATAATATTTACTTCCAGCGCCCCGTGGTTTTACCCGCGTAAATCTCGATTCCGTGGGAATATCGGGATAGAAACTATCCTCCATCCATCTTTTCCAAGTCATGGTCTACCCATGTGCCAAATTTTATCTAAAGCCGTTCAGCCGTGTTAGCGTGAAAGCGCAACAAAGAAACTCACTTTCGCATTTATTATGTTGTATTCGCATAAGTTAGGATAGGATGTTGTTTTTTCTTGCTGGCAAAAACAAACAAAACAAACAAAATTTAACTTGTGTAGCGATAGCTTAATTCATATCTTCTATACCTAGTTTAGCTTAAGTAAATTATCGGATGTTTAATTTTAAAGTCTAGATTAAGTAAATTAAGTTTAAAATTTGCATGCCTAATAGGCAGAATGTACAAGGCCCTGTAAATAATATTCTAACACCAAATTGTAAATACCTGCATTCAAAGCAAATAAATTTATTTCATTTCATTTCATTTCAAAACCAGAGCTTTCCTGCTGAAACAGCTTGTTTCGGCAGAGCAAGAGGAAGCTCAAAACTGTTTTGCCATGTCTGATTAGCAGAGAGTGGAGGAGGAGCCTGGCCCTGGAGTTGTCCTGTCTGGCACGACAAGGACAAACGTACGTGGACCGTGCTTAATCCGACTTAATCACGAATCTAAGCAACCAGAACAATGCTTCAAAAGTAGTAATACATCAAACAAAGAACACAGTCCACTGTATGACCGTCCAGTACGTCCAGTACGTACGGTCGCCAACGTTCGCTATCTGTTAACTGGATCAATTCGTTGGCGGCGCGACAAATCATTTAATTGTCCGCTTGTTACGGATTAGCTGATGACGTGGACAATTGGAACTAGTCACTACAGAGAGGAAGGAATGTTGGTATTTTAGCGCCTGCTCCTTGAGATGATTGGTTTGAACGATGCAATTAGCGTCTTATTACTATGCTTTGATTTCCTAAGAAAGCGGTGGACGGTTACACAATAACGGCTACGGCTGTCCGCATACAGAGCGTTTTTTGACAAATAATGTTAAAAATGGCAGATTTTCATGACCGCCGTTATAATAAGACGGAGCCGCTGTTCTAGGAATCCGTAGCTTTTCGATACTATTTGTAAAACCTGATTGTCTCTGCATTTTTGGTGCGATATAATTGCCTCTGGAATACCATAAAGTTAAGCAACAATAAAAGTTGCACCGTGCATCTGTTTAGACGACGCAAGTCTTCTTGCTTTAATTTATTGTAGGTATGCCACAACCAAGAAACTTGCATCGAGTAAATGAGACTGAAAGGTCAGAGGTTTTTTTAGGAGGAGACGTCGATTAATCGTTTGTTGGTTGAGTAGGTACCTACGTTCATTGAGTAATGAACGGTAAGAACTAGTCGGTGACTATTATTTTCTTGAAGATCTTTATATAATGGTTCATTAAGTTCTAACGTAAGCTCTAACGTATTATATTATAGTGGGATAGAAATCATCTGAACGCAGTTCGCCATTTTAGTAGCAATGACAATTTATTCGAAATCTGTGTAATACAGATAAACAGATACCTACGCTGCTGAAGGCTGAACTTAATGCATTGTTCAAAAATATCAAATAATGCCTTCGGTTTATCTACACATGATTCACACCCCACCTCATAATCGCTGCGGAAACGGATGGACCGCCATACTGTATGCGAAATCAGCCGTTTGTCGAGCCTTCCACACTGTTGCACCTGTCAGTGTCCACTTATTGCACACTCATATGATATAAACCTTATAATGCACAAACTAAAGTTCAATTTCATTTGGAAGCAGTTCTTAGCTTTCAATCACCACTTCACAAACGTATATCAGAGCAACACCGAACATAAACATATCGAATTAAGCTTGTATTTCGAATGTACACCAATCGCAGGTGACAAGAATTGCTATTCCATTTTCAAAACCGTTGAGAGATCATCCCGATGCCCAGTGATTGTGCTACAAACTGATTTCAACTTTATCACTTACATGTTTAAGTTGTTTATAAAATGAATTGCAGTAAATGCGATCAAGTTGCAAGTCCAATGGGTTTTCAGCTCTATTAAAATACCGTTAGAGTGGATTTTGGAGTGTTTAAGTGTTACTAGAGGTGTACATCCGCGTGTTAAATCCGTTGGTGAGACCGCGGACAGGTTTCCGCTGTCCGCATTGTTTTCGCATCGGAATATGAATTAATGCGGATTTTCAGGTAAAGCGTCCGCCAGATTGTAGCCGCCGCCCGCGGATGTGCGGATACGGATATTCCGCCATTGTTTCGCACGTTATTGTCCGTCCGCGTTGTAAATTGTTCAGTGGAACATCGATTCATATATTTTGAGCTAATTTATTGTGCTGATATTGAGATTCCGTTTTGAGTTTGTTTATGAGGTTAATAACCTACATAATAACATTATTGAATAACAATTCGGTACAATAAAGCTACCTGGTATGCGATTGTCTTTAAGAGTCGAAAAAAAATAAGTGATGTTAATAAGGCTTTTCTATTTCAGTATCAGTTGTTTTTTTTTCATCAATATTAAGTTAGAGTTAAATTGCTTATCAGGCTAGATTTTAATGCATTACTAAGAACTTTATTATTAATAGAGAAAAAAAAAGTTTTTCCATCAACTTCACTACATCTTTTTCAGCGCTAGGGTTATTATTGATAATATCCCAAACTACATAAAACAACTTCGCATTACACCTAACTTCGCCCATAAACCCCCTAGCACCAAAACTTTCACTTCGCTGCGTATGACGCCAGCACAGATAAAAAAACCTGCCTCGTCACCTCCAGAGCAGTTCCAGTCATTGTGCACCTGCCAGAGTGACGTCATTAATTATCACCCCCTACACCCCCCGGTTCACCACCCAGGGTCACCCCCCTATCACCCACTGCTCCTGTTGTCTGAAGAAACCGTGTTGTGTCAAGGTAATTCTATTGTTTCTAGATGGGCTGGTGGCACTCTGGTAACGGGAGGTTAGCTTGAACGGAGATTTGGTAGAGAGGTTTTTTTTTAGAAGGGGCCAAATTTATTTTAGCTAATCCCCCGTAATCATAAGATAGTCTTAAAATGAATGATGGATAATTAACAAGAAGTTGAATAAAATATTGTATAATATTTTCTATCGCTTCTCCATCCAGAATAGATATTATGCCAGCTGGCGAGATTTAGGTTAAATTGCCAAAATAACGTGCAACGCCAGAGAAGTAACGCACAACCATAACCTATAAAAACTAAGACAATTCTGAAGGTGCAGGTGTTCAATTAACCGTAGTAGTCTTTTAAATGGGCATGACCTTTGTAGGTACTCTTTCTCTGATCTCATAACCATTACTCAGTTACTCCAAATTTAATCCTTAACTAGAGCTTAATCTGTAAACTAAACAACAATTAAGCCCAGTTCCGCCGTGCTGCCGGCCTGGTAAGGTGAGTTGTCGTTGATTAACGATCCGGCGGACGTGTTTATTGTGTCACCCGGCGCTAGCTACGTCACCGTGACGTCACAGCAAGTCGCCAGCCTGAAGACATCATTAACTTTTAGACTTCGAAGTCATTCTCTTAGCTTTGTGTTAGTGACTTTGAAGCTACTAACCGGTGAATTGAAACACGAGTTCTTATTCAAACGTAAAATGCAAGACTTAGGGTAATGCTATGTCCATTAATGGATATAGAAGTAGGTGTATGGAGATATAAGTATCAACAGTATATCATGTGAAAATTAATCTTCTTTTCCAAGTTACTTGGGCTGTTTCTGCCAAGGATTGCTTTAACGAAATTGTAACCGGATTTACATAAGTGAGAAAAACAAGATGAAACTGGTTCCGTGCAGTCGTGTGATATTTACTCTCGTGTCTACACCTCAACGCATCTAATTAATAACACAAAACACACACGGCATTAGAAACTTCGCTAAACCGTTCTAAAGCAGCGACTATCAATCGCGTCATACCTCAAACACGCGGCACGCGGCGGAGATTGAAAACGAAGTTAGTTTAATGAGGTAGCTCCGTGTTGCGGTGGCGACGTGGCGGGGACGCGACGGGGACGTGGCTGGGACGTGGCAGGGACGCCGCGACATGTCGGCGCCACCTTCGGAGGTAGGCAGACGTGGCGGTAATTAATGAGGTTGTGGTGTCAGTTGGGAGGTTTTGATAAAGTGTTGGCTTTGATAGCTGTGCATATTTGAATGAACACTTATTGGTGTATTTTGACCGATAGAAACGTAGAGTACTTTACATCGAATGTTCAAATAAAGACTTGCAAACTACATATTTCGTTGCAGTCTGAACAATATCGTAAGTAATCTGATAAAATACTTCTGCACATAACACACAATTGTGGGTAGTTGTACCTAGGTGATAAGGGTAGTAAAACCAAGATTAATTAGAACAAAGTTCTAAAAAAGTAATGTCTTCCACAAAAGACCTTCCAAGACCTTCCTAAACAACTTCAGCAGTAAAGTGGTGTGAAGTTGTGTAGGACAGTAGAAGAAATAGGCCAAACGCGCGGGTGACGCCGGAGTGTGAGGCGTCGCACCTACAGCTCATAAATCGAGCCGGACCTTGAGCGAACAATTAAACGTTTCTACAACTATGCGAACACGCGTTTCTTAGCGTTTGGCCATGAAACTTACGAGTGCGATTGGATTAATGAAGAAAGGTGAAGTAAGGTTTTCTACGCAGAACTCATATTGAATCTTGTTCAATTTAAAAAAAAAAAACTAGATTCTCAGGACGGGTAAGTGGAGAAAGAGCTACCGAGGTATAAATAACTGTGAAGGCAGGTCTATAGAAATGCCTCCGTTATCAGTCGATAGTGTTCTGTATTCAGCGTAAGAATGATTGGAGCTCTTCGAAGTGCGTAGTACAGTAGATTACATGGACACTGTCTCGCGTTCATACATAACTAACAGCAAGTTTAGTGGCTCTACATACAGGCCTCCATCTGATATTAAGTTTCGTCAAGGTATTCGCATAGCGCGGGAGGGTTCGACGCAATGTAACGAATAAAGACGCCTATGTTACTACTTACTAGGTACTACTACCTCTTAGATGCTGCTGTGTCCCTGGTACGTTATACCTAACAATCTAAAGAATTTCGTACAGAAATAGACAATAATATTCTTTCTTGATTTTTATTCTTTACCTATCTGGTTCTTCTTGGTAAGCAAAAAAATATGTAGACTGGATTGTGCTGGAACATCGTCCTTACTTTTTTATTTTCAGACATACCTTTAACTGTCTGTTATCAATATATACTCGTAATATGTAATATATTTTCACCCTTTCGCTAGGCAGCTAAGAACAACACAATGTCCACAATATCTAATAATAGGATATGACGTAGATAACACGATTAGTGCGCGGTGAGTCGCACCGTTGTTTTCTATTATGGTGTGATTTTTCCCATCAATGCTGCTTCGTGTCAGATAATTGAATGCAGCGAAGGGCCCAACCCCAGCACGGACACGCGGCTGTATTCTGACAGGCTTTTTCTAATAAACTCGGATAGCCAGAAATCCTCTCCTAACTTGTAAGGTCTTGCCTTGGTTGGCTTGTTGCAGTTACTCATAGTGGATTCCTTAAAACTGGGCGTTATTAGAAATATGATTAGGGTCAGGGATTAGAGACTAACCCAGATCATCGTATTCAGCCTGACTACATGAACTGCTGATCATCAAAACCCGCATGATGAAGACTCTTGTTTGACAAATTATTAAAATGTATTTCAAAGTGAAACTTACTTTATAGTAAAGTTGTGTCCAGAATATCGGCACCGCCTCTCTGCCGGTGGGACCGGAGAATACCGCGCCCTGCGGACGCCACTCAATCTACAGGACAGATAAAATGTGGCAGTTTAATATGATTAGATGCATACCTACCAGCACAGTAAATACTAGGTATCAGAGAGAATTCAGATGAACACATAATTTAAAACATAAAAAGTACTATGTTTGTGCTTTGCGCCAATCAAATATGCTATTTGGTGGTATGGAGAATGCTTAGTTATGTTCATTCATTACTTACTTGTCCCAGAATACCTGCGACATTTCGCGGATTTATGTTTTTATTTTTTCATATTCTTTGTGGCACCTGTTTAAAGAAAGAAAGAAAAACGTTTATTTGGGCGCAGTTCGTGAAACACAATATACAAATAAAAATTGAAAAAAAATATTATGTGAGCCTCACGGCTGCGCCAAAAAGGTTCATTTCAGCATTAATCGCTGTCTGACGCTGGTTTTCTAATGAACCCTTAGGGACAAGATCACGAGCTATCCGAATGTCAAACAATATTTGGCCTTGAAAATTGATTCACGGTTACATTGTATCAATCCACGTGAAACTTTAATTGACTATGTAATAGGTGGGTTAGCTGCAAACAATATTGCTTGCCACCTGAATTAATAACATCGTTCAAATATTCGCAGCCGGCGCTAGTTATGAGACCGTGTGCCTTACGAACAATAACCAGGTTCTAGGGAACTGCGGTGCACCGAGTAACAGGAGCGTTCTACAAAGGATATCTATTATTTAATAACAGTCACAACATAAGGTTCAATTGAACAATCGTTTAATGTATGAAACATTATACGATGGTTCAATTGAACCTTATGCTCATAGATAAAAAGTTACAGGTTAGGCTTTAAAATTTAGTTCAGGAATTGGGACCGCGAAAAGAAAGAACGGTTGTCCGTCCCTAGCTACAAACGTATCTGTACCTATCTGCCGTATTTATATTCTTGCTGCTATGCCATTATAAATCTAAGCTTCTAAAAATAAAAACTATCTGTGAATACCTTTTTCCACTTATGTGATTAAATACGCAGTAGTTGCTTAAATTCAATGAAATAGACAAGAGACAAGTACTGGCGTGATGAAACTTTTTGAGGTTGAAGCAAGAGTGCAAGAGAAAATTTCAAACAGTGTTTTTAATAAAGACCACCTGTACTTACTTCAAAGAAACCCACATACTTCATTACCCGTATCTACTCGTGTTGCAAGATCACAAATACAAACTGAAGAGGTAAACATTACAAAGCAGTCAATTCATAAGCGCACGAACACACGTGGCGTTACTTACACACGCAATAACTGCGAGGTTATGCGCTTGTCCCCCACACGATAGTATGCAATGAATAATTCTTTAGTACAACATGCTACTAACCTATCTCTGGAAGTATTACATTTTATTGTTATTAGGTAGGTGAATATGTTACCAGAAATTTGCTGAAAAGGCAAACAAGGAAGAAAATCCATATTTTCATGGTGTCATCAGTGCATCTTTTTTACAAGCAAGATCGTAAAATGTAAATAATTGTCAAATATACATTAAGGATTAAAATTACTATAGACATAACACAACTAACTATTTACATTACATACTTGAGTTACTTGTTTATTTGTCTAGTTAGTTTTAATCTATTGTGAAACTGATTGCAAAATGGGGAAATTACTGATCTATTTTCACAGTAGGTATATCCTAATTGTGTTTTCTGACTTTAATAATTAAACGAGAGTTTTAGTTCACAATGAATAAAGTGATGCTTTATTCATTGTGAACCTAGGGTTAAATTGAGTCTTCTAAATAATGAAAGGTGTTCCGAAATCTTTCAATCTTGAAGTTTCCAGATTTTCAGAATTTCATAAAAAGTCTCTCTAAACTTCGGAAAAATCATAATACCTATAATAACCAACCAACACAAAGTGAAAAAACTAGATTTTTGCAACTCGCAAATTAGTTCCCCAAAACAAAGAAACATCTCATCGACAGTATTCAATCAGACTATCCAACACTAGTGGATACACAAAATATGATCATACTGTAGCATGTTTGCACAGGGTGGTGGTAAAAGTTATTAGTTTCACCTGAGGGTAAGACGCACTCGCTTTGTTTGCGCACCAAACAATGGATTGAGATTGCCATGAGCCCTCCATCATATACTGTGTGTATAGGTGCTGTAATTACAACCTTGTCTGTATTATGTAAGTATCGGTAGGTATCTACTTATTATATTATTTTAATAACAAAGCCGAGTGTAAAAGAAAAGCAAAGGCCTCGAAAACGATTTCAATTATGAGTAACCTGTAACTTTCTATCTATGAGCATAAGGTTCAATTGAACCGTCTTATAATGTTTCTTACATTATCCTACTATATCCTACTATATAATATATAATAATATAATATATAATATTATAAATGTGAAAGTTTGTGTGTTTGGATGTTTGTTACTCAATCACGCAAAAACGGCTGAATGGATTTGGATGAAATTTGGCAAACAGATAGTTTATAACCTGGATTAACACATAGGATACTTTTTATCCCGATATTCCCACGGGATCGAGACTTACGCGGGTGAAACCGCGGGGTGCAGCTATAAGCAAATAAATAAATAATCTTTTAACTTTCTATTTCTAAAAAAACAATAGCTACATAATATATTTGGAGCAGCCGATTATGTAGCTATTGGCAACAGTTTGCCTACCATCACTGACATAACCTAACTTCGAACCTAAAATTAGTCAAAAACCTAACCTGTCAAAAATTAAACGCATATAAAATACAAACAAAGCAGATAAGTTGGGTAGAAACAATATAATCTATCATAATAATATAACCTTTAAAAAGTGGACGGACATTTTAATAATGCATTGCCTGTGAGCTATTACAAATTATGGAATTTGATATTAGATACTCTTTGTTTTTCCTCCGTCCACGTATTATCATAGGAAAGAATTTCCATATAGAATATTTAAATGCATACCTTATAAGAGAATTCTTTCTTTATTGTAATATTATCCTGCTAAAGGAACTGGGCACAAAAATCGTGATATAAAGTGACTATAAAATTGTTGCTGTAGTTATTTTTCTCAGTGCAGTGTTTAGAAATAATGGTCCAACGATGTTAAATTACAAATGATTTAATCAAAGGAAAATTACACTATTAGCCAGTTTTACCACATTTTTCCTAGAGCTTAACTGACCACTCAACACTTGAAAATTCCCAGGTTATATATAGCTATCGGGTCAAACAGACTGGCAGGGAGTTCCCCTTGGACATGTACTCTCAATGAACATTACTTCAGGTTAGTTTAAGTTTCCTTATTTGGCACATATTTTCATATCAAACGATTCATTTCCTTAATTTGTCTAATCCCATATGGGTGCTGTAAAAATAGTATTAAACTCGTTAACCCACAACCTGATAAATAAACAAATATCTAAAACTACGCTCACATTACCCTAACACACACTAAACAATCGAGTGTCGATGGCAAATTACGAGAGCGGGCTCGGCAGTCCACAGGACCACGGTAATTACTTAAGCGTAACCCTGCAGTGTTTGCACGGGTCTCGAAGACCCGGCGATTAATAAATTTTGTCTGTTTGACTTGTACTGGGTCAACGGATTATGTTTGTGGATTATGGTTTGTGAACGATAATTAAACGGTTTCAGTATGTTGTTGGGGTTTATTGTACCCGGAGGTGAGCGGAAGTTGGGAGGAAACCAATTTAGTAAAATGAGAAACAGACGAAATCGGTGCATTTTAGAGTTCGATCAGTGGGTTAGAAATAAAGATAAGTAATGCGATAATTATTATGATATTGAAGATTACATTATCTACTAATCCGAAACAAGACCTAATACACGACCTAAGACACGTCAACTGGTGCAGAATATAAATAACTTACCTAAAAAAAATCTAGATAAAAAAAAAAAAAGTAAGAGAACAATATTAATTGTACAAGATCGCACCGCTATCGACGCCCGCGCACACGCACAACACAAAAAAGTTGAGATTTTTTTTGAGTTTGACATTTACAAAATAATATCGGTACCTAACCTAATCGGTCGAGGCTCTCCGCTATTAGGCCATTGACAGGAATTATTATTATTGACAAATTCCCAAACGATAAAGTTCTTAAACTATTGCTACTTCGTTATTCCTTTTTTGGAAGATATTTTTATTTTGTCGGGCCTAAAACTATTTCTTAGAATAAGCCATTGATGTTGTTTATCATTGTACCTATTTTGAGCCAGCCTCTTGAATCTTGGTGACAGGTTCTCTAAATTATGATAGAATGGCCTAGTTCTAGATGAAGCAACGAGTAACCCTGACGTAGAAGTAAACAAGACAAAAAATAATTTTACTAGAGCAATTTTATAATTATTTATTTTTTAATTATTAAACACGTAAAACGTAAAACGGTTACTTAAAACGATAAGTAACCGTTTTACAATGATAAAAATAACAAACAACACCGCATTTTACAAGTTTAAAATAGTAACATCATACCAGGTGAATAGAAAATTACCCTATACCTACCACCCCAAATAGGTACGACAAAAACCAGTACCAATGCAAAAAAAACATGTTCACTTTTAAATTTTGGTCCTATAACAACATTAGCATTTCAATTTCGAGTCATCTTTACCCCTATATTATTGCAAGAGAGATTCGACCATCAGCGAGCTAGGGTTGAACACCTGGCGCTCTTTTGTTCGGTAACGAGTATCGAGTTACACGGCGATGAAGCGATCGATAGCAGCCCTGGCGGACACATTAATATGTTATTACGCTTTTGTAAAGGGTAAATTAAACTTAGAGTGTGTGCAGCCGAGTGTGAAACCTTGGTAGATAGAATAGAACTATTGTTTAGTTTTAAAACTTTGACGTTCAAAAGTGCCTTTTATGTGCCTTATTGAAATGATTTGACTTTGACTTTGAAAAATCGGTAGAGAATAGATTAATATACAATAGTAATTACATTATCCGTTGGTACCTTTCGAAAATGTCAACTAACTTGCTTTTCCGTAAAATCTAACCTTTTAGGTGTCACATGTCTTTCAACACCGATACCACAGCATTTGTAATTGGTGTATCATTAAGTAGTAAGTGCCCACCGTCTGGTCCCTCATCACAACCAATTGCCTGCCGTCTGCCGGTCCATGCCCGGGCAGTCCGATGCGGGCAGAGATCGGAAGATAAGGTGATGATGAGAGCTTTTAATTGCTTTGCAAATTAATGTTTTTTTGTTGGTTATGGTCTTTATGATTTTGACCGCGAAGGTAGAGGGCGAATTAATTGGTGGGTAAAACATGGCTTGCTGTGACTTGGCTTACCTTTAAGGCTCCCACAAACAGGCGCGACGCGACAGCGCGACGCGACAGCGCGACGCGACTTTAACAAAACAATTTCTGAGAAAACTTCACGGCGAACAATGCGGCGGCGACAAGTCGCGCCAGTATGTAAGAGCCTTTATATGATTGATATGTATTTTATTTTGTGTTAGAAAGAATATTATTCTGGCGTTACATAGTTATTCTATCGATGGCCTTAGAAATATGCCTATTGTCTCCTCTACTAACGATCGCTACTAGTGCACAGCAAGAATCAGAAAAGTAGCCTAGGAAGTTTTGCTCCCAAGCACATTGGCTGAAATTAGAAAGCTGCTGGTTAAAATCAGGTCCTGTGGTTCACTCAATACTGGAAAAGCCTTCATTTGAAGCTCATCTTCTTCATCGTCATCATTTTCTTTGACAGTTAAACAGACCTTGTAGTCCATAAATATATTACTTAGTCACACATTTACATCCATAAACCGCTATCAAATTCCCCACATAACTACATCTAAATATACGCTATAATAACGTCCACACATGATACAGATGATGACAGTCAATTGAGAGACATTTAAGGTGATCGCCCGCCAGGTGGCCGGTGACTCAAACAACAATTTAGTTAATAGGATCCACGTGAGCACAGAGCATACCGAGGAGGTGACTCGACATTGTATTTTTTTACGTACATTTACATTTTGTCTTTTCTTTATTTTCCAGAAATTTAAGAAATTAGTGCCGACTTTGCTGAATGTCTATGCTTTTACCATGGTATGAAGCTGCTTTTTGCTTTTTACTTTGTGCCGATCTGAGAGAAATACCTACAGCATGACACAAGCTAAGCTTTTTTAATTGGCAATTTTGACGACACGGTTGGCGTAGTGGCTGAGCGATGGACTGCTGCGCAACGTGCCGTGGGTTCGATTCCCGCACGGAACAAATATTTGTATGATCTGCAAGTAGTTGTTCCGGGTCTGGGTGTTAGTGTATGTGAGTTTCTATGTTTGTAAACGCACCCACGATACAGGAAGAAATTCCTAGTGTGGGGCAACGTTTTTAAAAAAAAAAAAAAAAAACAAATCCCTATGTGATGTGATTGCTTTGAAGAAAGTGAAAAGAACTACATATTTGTTGCGTGTTAAATCAGAAAATTGGAGTTAAGTATCAAGAAACACTTCTTTTCCCAGTTTGGCCAGAAGAAACACTAAAATAAAACCACTACCACTGCAGCGTTCTGAAAACAGTTTTCATAACAGCCTATTCTACCCCATTCCCTCTTCCACTGACCCACATGTAGACCAATTGAGTCAGTTTAGGTGCTGTCAGGTACGGGCGACGCGTAGGGTGCGCACGAGTACATGCAATCTAGAGGTTATTGTCTCAAGTACCTACCTTGAACCAGTGCTAACGCATTGTTTCTGGTTTGTATTTGACTATCGGACTGGAGTTATACTCTGATGAATGGTTTTAAGGCCTTTTCCGATAGATTCCTAGTTTACGTGGTAAATACAATTACCACTTCATCCAATCTATCTAAGATTTTCGAGACAAGACAAGACACTCTATCGTAATCCAACTGACCCAAATCCACCACTTGGCTGAGGTGCTTCAGGTACGTGTAGGTGCCTCCACTACTTGTAGTATATCGGACAAGTTGATTGCAGTCAGCTGACCGGACATGGTCCACTCACCTTATTAAACTATTATACTTTTAGGAGATTGACCAATTGTTTCTATATGCTTTGAAGACGTTTGGAGATTCCGGGTTCATAATGACGATGACTGTGTTTATTGAATTACTAAACGTCGTATGTTTTGATCGTATGGTTTAAGATTTCATAAGCTATTATGATAATGGTCAGTTGCGCTTTAGGTAACTTACAATAGCACGAAACTTACAGTTTCTCTCAATAGATGCAATAAAACGACCAGAAAAGCTCGCCTTACCGCTCACATCAATAATTGTGCTTCTTCAAGTTCCATCCATCATAACTTATTCAAACAATAAGGTAAATATCCTAACCGTCGCGTCGGAGGCACCTTACAACATTAGCACCACTTACCACAGCTTTAAAATCCATTCTTCCACATGTTTGACATACGACCAGCAACCCGAACTAAACTAGTTATCCCTTAAAATCCCTTTGTAGCATAAAATGTAGTGAGAAATTAAATAAAGGCCGCACTTTGTAAAGGTGTCGCCCGCACAGTCTAAGGGCGAGTCCGAACTCCGGCTAATAGAGAGCCCGCATACAGAACCCTCCGAGATAGTTTTAAGCGTTTTTAGTGCACATCAAAAGGTAACAATTGAACCCTTATATCGTGAGTTTGAGGTGTTTTATTTTATGTGGTAGAGTTGAGGTGTTGGGTTTCAGAGGGAACATTCTGTTATTTGTGTTTTGTACTATTTTATTTATAAGAGAAAGTAAAAGAAATTCTTCGATTTTTTTTGTTATTTAAGCTTCATATGGAATCATGAATCAATCCGAGTCATCTTTACATTGCTGAATCAATCAGTTCGCATCAAGCAGCTGCTTGGATTTCTTGAAAATCTAAATTGAAATTGGGTTAAATAAGAGTAGGTACTTACGATCTGAATCGTCTTTTAATTTTGAAGTTTTAAAGTAAGTATAGGTACTCGATCTTTAACCCTGCATTGCATTGGTCAAACGGAAGCCTAATGATGAAGGAATCAATAAACAAAGTATGTTTTCCTTTTTCCGCGACTTTATTTGCACACATTTTCTCAACTCGTTTACCTCCATCAATACTGAGACCCTCAGTACTTCCCAACAACCTTTGACCTCCCAAAACTCATCATTCATTGTCAAAGACATAACAGCTTACCATATCCCTTTATTAAAAAGGTATTCCGAGGTAGGAAGGGGGACCTTTTTGTCCTCAATTGGTGTAGGTAACGTTAATAGGTCCAAATTAATAATTTCCTTACCCGCATGCTCTGATGGCGGCCGCGATAGCCACCCTTAGCCCTTTTGTTTTCTAATTCAATATTATTTCTTTGGACTGCAGGAATTTTTGATATTTAACGTGAATGGTGTAGTCCATTTTCGGTCTTTTGTATTAGGAAAGGAACGATTTTGTTGTAGGTCTACAAATGCGTATTTCAATTTCAATGCTTGGTGTTAATAAGAAGTAGAATTATATTTTAAATTGCTTGCGAATAAATTAGTAAATTTTGAGCTGATTTTATGTTTGTTAATAAGTAGACTCTATATTTTCTCTACATTCACAGACAGTTGTGGGTAACCTAAGATCCGCTTTATGACTACAATAATTCGCTGCTGTCCATGTTGGGGTTTCCTAAGACGATAGGTAAAGACGTGTCCCACTTTACGTCTCCCATAGATAGCGCAAGAGGCGATTTGGTGGATGGGTAACATCAATCACGCTGACACGCAGCATTCCTTGATTTGAGGCAACAGATGGCAGTTTCTTAGAGTGATGCAACGCCAAATCATAGAACAATAAGACAGGTTTTGGTAGGACAACAACATACCAACAAAGAAAACATACCAACCGTGATTTTCATAGATAGCTAAATGGTGTCCTACAAAATATTAAGTTCAGTGTGCTACAACGATGAAGAAAAATTATCAGATATAGTTGATGCACCTAATAGTTTTTTTTTTCTAAATTATGGAATGCACAAACCAAGTATTAGGAAAAACCAACGGTTGGAATAGAAAAAAGTTCTCATCAAAAACTAAACACAACAAAAATTAACGAAAAAAAAAATCTGTGCCACTTACGATGCAATTTCCGTGGGATTAGCGAGTAGGGTGTCCAAGCCGCGAGCGGTGCAGGGGACGAAACAATGGACTCTCACGACACACGGCACGTGCCGTGCGAGGCGCGGGGGACGCGGGTAATGCAATATTTGTTCGGTGACACACGGGTGACACGCGCACGTTCTGTTGTGCATGTGCACCTATAGCCAGAGGTAACGCACTGATGTTCAGTTTTTTAGAACCCCTTTAGTAGGGTTTTTATTATGAATGGTATTAATGGAACTGGTTTTTATACAATTTTCATAACGTTTTTAAAAAAAAATTATTAATGTTATGTTATGTATGAAAATATTCAAAAGTTCATCCTTTTGGATATTTTCATACCGAGCTTTTAATTAATAGTACAAAAGCTCAAAAGTCATGCCTTATTTTTATTTCTCTAAAGATTTTATAAAAATACTTTATCATTACAATATTGACTCATACTAACTGCAGTAAAAGTTTATACCTATTATAGGTACTATAGCACAATATTCGTCTAAGTTCCAAACCTCTGTCCCTAACGTTAATCCCTGCACATGGGGTGCAACGATAAAAAGATAATGCGGGTCAGAGTCGCGTGCGCATCAAAAACTGGCTTTAATGACGCACCTATACAGGCGGGCTTATCGCGCCTGCGCGCCACAGCGTCCGCTGAATAGAGCAAAAATAACAAATGAGCTTAATTATAATACCTTGGCAAGGGGTGCGCGAGTAGGGAGCGGTGTGACAAAATAAACATGCTGGCAGGAGGTCCCGCCGTGTCCCGACGTGTTTTTATTGGCGATGCGTGCTGAGCAGTCAATGTCGCGAGAGTAATGACGAGAATGGATTTCGGAATCCCCTGCCATTTGACGGTAATGATGATTTCTTATCTGTTGAGGAAAAAAATGTTCTTGTTTTCAATCGCGCCGTGCTTGTTTTTTATACCGATTCGAATAACGGTGACGTAAATATCAATGTTTCTGTTTTCGAAGATATGCTTCAGAGTCGTTTATCAGAATGTTTATGATTGAGAAAACGTAAATTATGATTCCTGAAGATTTATTTGTGTACATGTTATTAAGATTTTTTATTGAACAAAGTTGAGATAAAACTTTCTGAGTTAAGGAACTTGTTAGTTGAGAACAAGAAGTAGTCGTCCTCAAAGAGCTAAGCTAACGTGGAAGAAATATGGCATGGCATAAATAAGCCTTGAAAGCCCAGGATCTTTTCATCTTGTACCTTTCTATCAATACAATAATATCATATATGTTTTTATTGCCATTAGAAAAGTTGGTTGTCGATGTTTTTTAAGTATTTTTTTTCTTTCAACCTAGTCATTCACTCCCAACAATGACTTAAAAAATACATTCAGCCCATATGTTCAACAATAATTACTATTCGTACATTGAAAACAACAAGCTTTTCAGTAACACCCCCAATGCTCACAGATTTATACCGTAACCGGTTAGTATTGTTCGCACGCGTTATAAATCATGCGAATGTGTCGCATGGACTAAAAATCATTGGGAGAGTAATTTATTGTAGGTGAGGGGAGCGCGGGGTGTGGGAAGGTGAGGGCAACTTTTTGTGCACTATTGTGTGCCGACCGGATTCCGGTTAAAATCGGTGGCTTTGTCACCCTTCAGCGTGCAGACGTCATTGCGCGTCATTCGATTGTTTCATCTGCGTGTGACGACGTTGAATGACGTTGTGTTAGTATTACATACTGAAATGTCAATTAATATTAGCGATTGATACGGAAAATGTTTTGATCGGTTGCCGCGTTGAGCATTTTGGTGTAATAAATTGGATTTCAGTTTTTTCCGGTGGTTTAGGGTTATTTTGTCACAACAAACTTCATACTTAGCTGTTCAGTATGTAACAGATGATTATTATTTTTGAAGCAAGCCAGATATACAACTGTCTTGCTTCATGTACATAAATAATAATCACCTAAGCTGGCAATTTCATTAGAAGTAAATTACTGAAAAGAAAATAGGTCAGATACGCTACATGTTTTTGTTGTACCCCAACTCCCTGACCTAAATATATTTTACACAAAGTCTTGTGAATTAAAAAATATACGTATGACAGCACATCCACACCTCCCAACATTTGGCAACAAACTCATACGCGAATGTTTTCCCATCGTCCGTTTCTTCTCGTTCGCTGGCAGGTTGGGGCGACAATCTAATAAAGTGTCCCGCTCCCCGCTGAGACCGTCCGATTACGTGCTCCAAATCTTGTTACCCTACTCTGATTAATATTATGGCCGTACTCATGACACTTGACGCCCAGTTTTATAAAATTGAAAATATAATCGAGTTACTTGGCGATATGTGTTTGGGTATCATCATTGTCGCTACATTACATACTGACTCATAGTCATAATACAGTTTCATTTTATTGTGAGATCGTTTGTTCATGCCAGCATTAAGTTGGTTGGTACCTACCTAATGTAGTTGATAGGCTCTCATAAGAAGTTAATACACTAGTGCGATAGTCTGTAAGATTATGTGTGATAATCATAAACGATTAAAAGCCCTGGTCACGCAGATTTTAAATTGTTATACTTGAACAGTTCAATCCAGGACAACAATATTTAAATAAAAAATGCCTTCAATCTTCTAAAGGTAAATAAAATGTCACTGCAACTGCAGAAGACTATCGATAAAGCTAAATTGACAACGTTTACGAGGTGTAAAGGCCTCGTATGACGACACCTCCCCGTGGCCTCGTACGTCGACACTCCCTGTGGCCTCGTATGGGGACTTATTGACGACTGTAATAGTCACATGCAGTTGTTTCAATTCTCTGCATACTCGTAATATGGGATTTGTATTGGGTGATAATATTGTTTATTGAGGTATCCACATATCCAACGATTCTGTTGTGAGTATGTATTTGTTATTTGATATTAGAACCAATATTCCGCCACATTGTGTGAAATTGGAAATGTATGCCAACTGGCACAGTCACGTGGAAAAATATATTTTGAAAGAGATTACAGTCCATAATTACATGTTGTACAGTATAGTTGTTAAACAATGCTTTTGTAATAATTAAACTATGAATATAATCAAAATATAATTTAAAAAAAATATAACTATGAATATAATCAAATCAGTGTTTTAATTGCATCAGAAAATAGTGTTATACATACCTACAAGTACTGTGGTATACGCATAGGTAATGCGTCAGTGGCTGAAGCCACTGCATTACCGGGAGGCGGTTTTTACAACAGTGTATAGTCATATAGTCATCGCTGAAACTGTCCCGAAAGCAAGCCGTAGTGTAGGTGAAGACAGTTTGTCAATAAAAGAAAATAAAACATGAAACTACAGTATTACTTTAGCTTTGGTTAAGTGTACCTATAAATGTACCTAAAACAGAAGTTAACATTTTCCACAAACGTTTGTTTTGTTTCACTTGTTAGTAAGTTTTTCGATTTTACAGTTTTCTTTACACGTTTTCCAAAAGCAGATACTTTAAGCAGTTACTTATGATGCTGTTATTACTGGTTAGTACTGCGCTGTGGTTGAACGAATTATTCGCAATGCTATTTACCTACTACGCCTAAACTACTCATTTGAATATGCACAGTGATGTGAAACTGTCATAATTTATCGATATTGCTTTGGAAGTCAACATTTTCGGTTTTATGAATGACTGTGGAATAATTTATCTGGTAGGTACATAATATTTTGTATTCGTTATCAAGGAGTTTCCAATTAGTTAATCCATTAATGTGCAATGGACCGGAATGCAGTTAATATTTTATTGCACGATGACTTTCTCCATGTTTATTCGTAGATGCATAATGTTATAACACAGACATGAATGTTATTTTTATATGTTTATTCGTAATTCAGTATGTATGTATGTGTGAAGTTGGGGCGGTAAGATAAATCGTTTACAATATTAATAAATTTTAGAAAGCCAATCATGTTGTCATATTAAGTAAATTATAAAAGTACTATCGGCAACTAAGAATTTTAAATATTTTCAGGTATACAATAGGGATGTTACTTGTGTTATAGATAAGGTAAGACCTACTCATATATTAATATTTGGTACGTATTGGCTGTGCCTATGAGCTCATGACTCGAGAAAACCGAAAAACAAGATGGACTATTTTGATTCGTTTGCCCTCAACAATATTTATAGTTAGTTCTTTAAAACCTGCGAATCGATGTTGTTTAACAACCCCTCCTTCATAATAATATCGTAGAAGTTACGTGCAAAGAACATTAAGTATGTAAATTCATATTTCAGGGCCAAGTACCAGTGTGCAAAGTGTCACCAAAAGTGAGACGTAGAAGCGCTTCCAACACTGTAGAACCATCTCACGACCCCTACATACCCAGAAACGACTCCATCCTGTATAACTGTTCTGCAATATGTACACCAGTCACGTTCACCTCCATGACAGAACTAACATTACCAACCTTATTCCTGAAATCATGCTTCATAGAAATAACAAAAGACGACGATTACGCGTGTGAAACAATAAGATACAATTACTTGAAAAACATCGACAAGTTGTTGTTCTTGTCGAAGACGATACGTAACAAATCATTTTACTTGGTCGATTGTTTAGTGTATTCCGACGGTGGGCGAGTGTGCCACAGGAAAGACGATGGAGCTTCACACGCTTCACACGCTAAACTGGTAGATATAGGGACTCTGGTGAGACCAAATGAAACCAACGTGCTGTCACAGGATGAGTTCATATGTGAGGAAGATGATGCAAAGAATGTTCAATGTGACCTCAACCCTTTCGTACCATTTGAAGACGGATTGAAGATGAAGGAGGTGATGAAGTTCGATGACAACGTGCTACTCAAAACTAAATCTTATGTCATCGAACTGAAACGGGGTTGCATTGAATCCTGGTGTGGGTACACGGGAAGGATATCAGCATCGCGAAGACAATATTCATACATTCCGCCAGGGGGTCAAGTATTCCGGTGTTACTATGCTAATAAGCAGCAGGTTTGCAAGCAAATTGGCCACCCTCGAGAGGTATACAATAAACGAAGTTGGCTTGATAGTTGAAATTAAAAATACTGTATAATTTTGTTTCTGTCGAATTAAACTATTTATACCTACAATACTGACCTGTTTTCACTGGCGTTATTTTTATTTTTATCAATACTTTTAGGTGCACATATACTATCGATACCATACTATCCCCTCCCTCACCGGTAAAGGAGTGTGTCGGCGGCAGCGCGGAGTTTGCATAAAATCCTCGTTTGTCACGGGCCTAATGCGCCGCGTCCGAAGCAGACCCGCTGCCCCTGTGTCCTTGTTGTGACGAGCCTAGGTACTGGTAATGATGGGTGGTCGAGACGTCGGGACTCTTCACTGGGCTTGTCTTTGCAAGGGTTATTTACATGTAATCTGAAGTCAAATTCAAGTCGCAATTACATGTCAGACAATCAATGTCAAAAAACTATCAAAACTGTGAAGGACAAAAATCGGCCCTCTGATTAGTACCTACCTCACAATGACGTCACTTTGTAGGAAAACTAGATATAAGTAAGGTTTTTTCATTAAGTTTTGGGTTTTGCAGTTATGTTAAATCACACTGCACGAGTGAGATGATGACTTTTCGCACTAACTATGGGGTATCCATTTGAAATAAGATTAGACATTAAAACAATCCCTTTTACAGTCCGTTCAACCGATTTTGACTTCTATACCGTAGGCATAAGGATAGCATTAAAAGCAAAAAAAGTTACACAATACCAACTATCTACTGCGGCTGCCATTTGTCATGCCACAACGCAATATAATTCAAAATCGGTTGAACGGAATGTAAAAAAGGCTTATCTATACGTCTAATCTTATTTCAAATGGTGGGTCAAGAGCGTTGTGGTCCCAGTAAAAGAAAAAAATGCGTTGGTTACAAAACGGCAGGGGCTCAGCTTTGCTGAAGAGTAGCGAAGAGACTAGAAGTTGTCTCGCATAATATCAAGCTGCTACGTAGATGAAAATTAAACTATGCTACTTCGACTCCTAAGTATCCTTTTGTTTCTGTATTTATTGGTTTAGTTATTTTATTTTAGTTTTTTAGTTAAGAAATGTATCCAATGTATATATTTTATCGTGTTAAAAGTAGCCAATTATGCTCGCTTCTCTATAAGTCTCATTGTTTTTGAGTAATTTTCAATACCTTACTTACAACATCAACATTAATTTTAATACATCCCGTCATTATCTAAACAAAAGTACTCCAAACTAAAACTAAATCAATTAATACAAATATCAAAAGTTACTTCAAAGAGCTCTGAAGTAACTCCATTCACCTCGTCATCAAACAATTACCGAAATATTAGAAAGTTTTGAACCGTCACAGTGAGTAAGTTTCGTTGATACGTGAGACGCAAATTCATCTCGTTTGTCCATTAAATAGAAGAGGCGCGACTTTGAAGACCTCCACATAAACACTTCAATAAACGCACATTAAAAGATATGTCTCCAATTTAACTTGAATTTATGGTCACCGTAACTCCTTTACTATGCTTTGGGACAACCCTACTACGTTCAAACTCCAAGCAAGCTATACATTGCGGCTTACGTTCAAGAACCTGTAACTTCTTTTCTATGTAAAATAGTGATGGATGTTGAAGATATCAATATTTTTTCATAAGTTTCGACACCATTCATTGTGCGTTGACTTAGGTTTAGGTACTTAGTCCCCCACGAGTGTTCGTCCCATAAACTTTTAGAAATGTCCCGTTTATACTTCATAAAATTTATATGCACTTTTATTTCATCAATAAAGATCGATTTGACTATTTTGTTTGTTGCAATGTCGTTGAGGGGTTACGAAGGTACGGATATGAACATTTAATGTAAGGTGGATGAATATGAGTCATATTTGGATTTATTTTGTAATTTTTTTTTTAATTTTGAGCAGGTATAAGGATCACTGTTAGATATTGCCTTGGTACCAGTTACTAAATACTTAGTTACTTATGGTAAATATGCATATTTGGATATTATATCATTACCGTGGTTTTTTGTACCTCTGCCATTTTTTAAACCTTCATCATAAAGTTGGGAAGGTTAGAGAAAAACAAAAGCAATTTCTGTCCAATAAGAAATAAGTTGGTAATAACTACTACTAACGAACATATTATAATACAATTCCTAAGAACAAAATATGTTGATGGTCAACACAGTGCACCACTTAAAAAAGGTTCAATAAGTTTACATGCTGTCGATTGTCATTGATTCGCAATCGAACACTTACACTGTATTCCAGACCTCGCACTACACAGACACACTCACAAATACGGAAACATACAACACTGATTGATTTGTTATTCCTCACTCAGATTACCCATCAAAGGTCAGGTAACAAGGTAACGACAATGGCATCTAATAAAAAGACCCTGACTGCTAAAAAGCCGCTAGTACTCTACGAAGACCAATCAAAGGTTATGGTCAAAGTGCCCATAAACCACCTTGGAATCATTACCTCGTGCATAAAATGGCAATATTCGACACTCTGGTATAAAGACAACAACCATTTAGATCAGTTTATGAGTGAGAGGAGATTCATGTTCACTTTTGATGGCAGAATGATTTTTTTATTAATGATAAAAGAGGGGAATTAATTTTGGGTTCATGTTTATGGGGAATAAAAATAGTTGAGTGATAACCTGCAACAAGAGATGTTAAGATTCGTCACAAAGATGCAGATAACATCAGTAAATAATTAGACCATTGAAAAAAAAACAGCACAAAAAGTGGATTCTGTAAAATTTTTAGGTAGGTACGACTATTATACTGGCATTTATTATTTTCTCTATTATTCTAATAAAAGAAGAGAATACCAGAATAGCAACTAATTCCATAGTACAATAATAACACAATGCATTCGACGCTTTAGAAACACTCGAGCATTGTAGACCAATATTCATAAACCTTCAAGTAAGTAAAGCTGTTCCTTAAATTAAATCAAGCCTGAGACCCACTCAAAACACAAGGTGTCCGGTAACCATAGCAACGACAACAGATCTTAAGAAACATACAAAAGCTGCTAACACACTTACTACCATTGAAGCCGTAACATCATTACCTTCCCCGCCTGAAAGAGCTGGCAGACGCAAATTAACGATATCCGTGATGTTCTCGTTTTGATTCGCTGTTGTGCTCACGGGTTTATGTTAATTTAATATTATATTTTGGAGGGAGTCTCGTGAATGGGGTGAACACGTTAGTAATGGTTGATTTTATAGAAAGTGAAAACGACTTCACGTGCTGTTTGGTTGATGTGAATGTATGTTATGATGATAATAATTATTATAATGTTACGAATTTTAAGACGCTTTCTGAAAAATTTCAAACCGTAAGGGTAAGGTGACATGGAAATCTAAAGGGCCTAAACATTATCTATTAGTGGATGAAAATACTGAAATAAAACTTCAAAGGAAACCAAATCAAAATCCAGGAAGATGATGATTATGTCCATATCACAAAGGATTTGCGATCAACTGTGGCCAACGGGGCGTCAAAGCTGTGAAAACTCTGGTGAAAGTATTACAACAATCAACACTAAATTAACACGTCGTATTTTTAAGAGAGCAGCGTGAACTCTACCTCTGACACCTTTCTCTGTATAAGATTGTGCATCTTCTACCAGTGCCGTGATTTGATGTTGAGTTGAATAAAGATTTATGATTGATCATGATAATAATTACTTTCCGTATGGTTAATTTTATAAAATGTAAGAGAATTATTTAAAAAATACCTAAAATTAAAGCGTTTCTACAAACCTATACCTACATTATGATAAGGCAGATCGATTTTAGTAGGTAGCATTCACAATCAGTGCTGCAGCGGACTGCGCCCTTCACTCGCTCCCCTGCACCCAGCGTTATGTCGCCTGCTCCCCAGGACATGTGAGTAACGGTGAGGAAGGGTAGCTCGCGAGAGTGCAGGACGATACCTACTGATGATTATGATTTCGTTTTAGTTATAATTTTTGGAGATTCGATTAAAAATCATTTTGTTGTTGTTTGACCAAATTCCGCAACCGCAACAGCGATGACTACAAAACATAGGTTGAAGCTAAGATCTAAACGACAACTGAATGATTGCTAGGTATTCCAATTCATTTCAAGCCAGTTCTAAGTTTATCTAAGTTAAAATATGTTTAACACCGTGATCGGCTCATATTGATTATTTTATATCGATATTAATTTGGGTTGAACCGTCATGATTATAAAAAAGATCGATGGAAGAAGACGCGCTGTTAAGTGAACAATCTAAGCCATGTAAGCTTCTATAGCTGTTGATGGCAGCTTGTTACATCTCGAAGTCCATAATTGCAATTAAACAACAATATAGTAACAGACGCTTTATCAAAGGGATTGAAGAGTCAAACCATTTATCATAACCGCATCAGTCAGCCAAACTTTACATAAAGGCAACCCACGCGCTGCTCAGTAACACAACTGTGACCGTTACTGATCAAATCCCGATTCAAACCGAGGGCCCTCACCTCATCGCATCAATCCAGGGGGACTAGGACAAAGGCAAGGTGCACACGATCGCCCGCGTCAAATCTCCGACTATTGTGTCGCGTCGAATGTCGCACGTCGCATTGTGTCCGTGTCGCCCTCGCTCGCGTCAACGACATTAAATATTATTATTAAAAGATTTATCGCGTGGAAAATTGCAGTTATTGTTAGTTACGACTGCAATATTTCATGTGATTATGAATTTATTTTTATGTTAATTATGTAGGTACGTGTGTATATGTATAGGGTTTGCTGTTTTATTATTATCTAAACGTAACGACTAACGGTCTTCTTTTTATGTAGAAAGTATATTTAAAAAAAAAAAACAGCAAAAAACTTTAGTGTTGCGAACGGGGTGTAAAGAAATTAAATTGTACCTCATCAAATGTGTGTAAATTCAGTCGATCCCACTAAAAACATAAATGATACTTTTTGAGATATTTCAGGAATATGAGGAAGTTTATTATTTTACGTATGAAAAGTAACATTAAAGACCAACACTTTCGCAAAAAAAAGTCTGAAAATACGCACTACAAAAAAGATATAACTAATTTTGGAAGCTCTACTGCCGGCAGACAACTTAAAAAAAATACAAAAAAAATAATAACATGAGGATTTTTTTTGTTTATGACTTCACTTTTTGGTTCACCCTGTATATATTTATAGTCCTCTTCACCGTATCCAGCAACAGCGAACCGCGATCCTTTCGTGAGCTCTCTGATAGTGCTATCTAGCTGAAAGCCAACTCTGGTCAACTGGTCAACTGGTCTTACCAGCAATAAATATCTATTTATTGCTGGTAAGACCAGTTGGTAGGTATCTACCTACCTACACAATTTTCTTGATTCATAATGACAATGAGTACAGAATTTGAAAAAAGTAAGTACCTAATAGGTACAAATATAACTGAGATGAGCGTTTTACATATTTACAAGAACAACGTTGCACAAACAATATTGTACAATTTAAACTGATCTAAAAAAAAGTAAAGAAAATCGTTCTAAGAATGTAAATCTAACCACACCAAATAAGATTCTACCTAACGAAATCAAATTAACAATATTCAAATCCATCCATCAGAGAAAACAAGCGTTTTTTAATCGCCCGCTATTCGACAGCGGCTTAGCTCCCTCCGTGACGTCGACGCATTAGTCGGACGTCGACAATGGCGGGTGACGGGAATTCGCACGCGCGAGTAGCTCGCAACAGTGTGCGCCCAGCTTTAGAATTAGATCTGAGGTGGTGTAGAGCTAAAACGACGTAAGTGGATATGAGGTGGGTAACATTTTAGTGTGGTGTTAGTACACTTAATCATTTTAGTATGTTCGTCATACTTTTTGCTGAAATGATACATACGTCAGTTCTAAAACAAATTCACCTGCAAATTAGTATAAGTATTTATCATAAGTTATAGACATTTTGAAATAGAATAATTATAAATAATTTTGGTCATTATAATTTTATTGTAGCCATACCTAACAATTTCAATTAACGTTCATGTAAAATAAAATCGCGTTCACAATCAATCACATTTACGTCCTTTCTCTCTTCACCCATTCCACCCAATCTGTAGAGATTTAAATAAGTATAAATAGTGCGTAGGTAGCGTCCGCGACAAACAATAGGTGAGGGTGTAGGGGACGCGCCGCGACTAATCGCCTTTTCACTCGGGCACAATCGCAGCTCTGTGCACGGCTTTATTAATAATGCGCTGTTGCTTTTTCACATGGCTGGCGATGCAAAGAGTCAGTAAGTTTTAAATATAAGTTTGTGTTGGAACAAAATATTATTAAAAGTTTGGGAAGAACGTTGTTAAAACCTTTTTTGACGAAGGAATACTATTTTTTTTTACATTACACGTTAGACACAATGTGAAACAACGTGATAGGATTATTGCTGACTATAGGTAAATGTGTCATCATACCATGACTGTGTACAAGTATAACTCAAGAAATGAGACAAGAATTCATAAACATAACATAGCAAAGCGATAACTTGAATAATTTTAAAATCTGCTGAAATAATTGATTCTTAACTAACAAACATTCTGTGACTCACTAGAATGTTGCACGTCAACAATGATCAAGAGTCTTCTTTCGATCATTATCAAAGTGCAATAACATTAGGTGGCATTAAGATGTTATCGTAAAGTAATTTAGAAGCTATTTGCGCACAATCGGCGCGCATCTGTGTGCAGCGTCGCCCGTCGGATACCTGTTATGTGTGCGATGAGCTGCTGACCCCACTGTGTACGATGCGATGAAGAATTTAACAATAGAAAAGTATTTGAAGCTTTTAGAAATGGAATAATATAATTTTAAAGAATCTTTAAATAAGAACTCCGCGAAAGAATTCTTAGCTTTCATAATAAAATTCTGACGTGTGAATCCAAAACACTGTATCTCAGAAATACCTATTTCGAGAAAAGGGCTTTTAAAACTTTTTTTGGTTTTCAGTATGTTTTAGCACAGTGTTTAGTATGTGCTCATATCTCCTTCTACATACATACTATAAAATGAAAAAAAAAGAAATATAGGGATAAGTAACTGCCTCGAAATAATCAAATGAGCGCTTGGCAAATATAACTCGAGTTACAGTATATTGGATTTAAACGTCAGAATTATGCATTGTATGTAACCTACCTACAATTTTTTAGGGTTTCGATCTTGAAAGGAAATCGGAACCTTATAAGATCACTTTTTGGTGAAGGTTTTTGTGATCCCTAAGTAGTTTTGATTGATTGATTTGAAAACTTTGTAGTTTTGATTATTTTTACTGCGAAATATCTAAGCATTTTCAGTGTTAGGAGAGACCGAGGAGGGTTGTAACAATTTCTCGCCTGTGGAAATTTCTCCGCCGAAAACAGTCAGCTCAATGAACGTTTTAGATACTAATACTTGATGATGATACTTGTGAGTGTTGTGACACAGGCGGTTTTTGAGATGTAAAAGAAATAAATTTAATTTATTTGGACAATTAAAAATTTATCCATTAAACAAACAAACAAGCAACATTAATCGAAGATCGACTTTAATAAACTTTCAATAATATGAAAAATGTACAAAAAATTATTTCCATACTTTAATAAATTGAATCACTGTGACAATTTGTATGTTACCTTCGAAGACATACTTCTATCTGTCTTCCAAACATTCTATTAGGCATTCTGAAACAATATAACAACAACCTATGCAAAGTCACACCAAAACGCGTTTACAAACTTTACAAAGTACTAAAATAGGAGAGTCATAGCTTGTCACAACCCTCCTAGGCGCAAAAAACCATGCTTAGTTCAGAATAAGAAAGGCTCATTGGTCAAGAAAGAGACATAACGCGATGTTTTCAACTAGCTAAAGATTATGGAATCCGAGTAATGGACTTTATATCAACTCTCCTCTGTAACAACTCTCCTCGGTCTCTCCTACTACAGTAAGTTTTAAAATAGCCTAGTTGTTAAAAATATCCGAAACCAAAACTGTGTACATCTTGGTTCTCATAAATTGCTGGTGTTTTCCTAAACTAGATTGAAATGGTTCCCATCACTCTATCCACCCAAACAAACTGTTTCAACCAACTACTATCGAATGTAACCTTGTGTACGACCGTGCCTACCCACCGGCCACTCCACCGCGGCTGCTATCAGCCCGTAGGGATCTTTTCATTAAGGTTATCTGGCGGCTGATCTTAAAAACGCCACGTGGACAGCCTCCCGATGTGTGCCAGACTTCAATGAGATTATATATTATGTGGGAAATTGGTGAAGTACTTACTTTGAAGCTCGTTAGGAATGAAGTATATTGAAGTGTCTATATATTATGTAATAGGTAAATAGGGTATTTTATGAAATTATTTAGTATATATTTGTGTTCATAGAAATATCCAGTTTTTGCCGTTATTGTTAGAAAACTTTTGGTGGACCCAACGCAAAAATATTTCCCCTTTCGTTGTCAATAATTAACAAACCAACATCGTTTTAAAAACTCAAAAGCAAAAAGACCAAGGTGATCTTCAACAATGCACGTTAATTGCATCTCTCTCACGGGGTAGGGTGAGCGCACGACTTATCGGTAATTAATAATCGCACTCGCGGCAGAAACGTTTTTAATTTGCGCTACACGTGCGTGCCGAATGGCGGCGCGTGCGCTCGCGTGGAGGGGATGCTGTGTGGGAATGAAAATATGGTTTATTGTGAGATACCGTCAGGTCTTATAAATGCAAAGCATAATTAGTAAATCGTTTATGCTAGTAGTGTAGGCGCTTTTCATAAAAAGATATATCTACGTTTCTAAGTTTTAGGTTGTTATTTTTTTGGTAAATTCAAGCAAAAAAGTTACACGAAAAAATACTTTGCCAAAACTAAAAACGTCCGTAAATCCCTAACGTTTACACAAAAGTGCTACATTCAACATGGACAGCACGACGAGTTGTCGGACACTTTTATCAATGTTCGCTTTTCAATAAACCTCTAACAAACTGGCCAGTTGACTCGCAGCTTTTTTACGCCAATAGAGTCGCTTCCGCCGCCGAACGGAAGTGGCCCGGTTCGGCGCGACCGACAACAGGAGCGCTTACCTTAGTTTTTTATTTGTGCCTTCCTGATTTATGGTTGTTTTGAATTTGTTTGGGCCACTGTGTCCGCGCCAAAATGGTTTCGACACTTTCAGGAAATCTGGACATGCTTTTTTTCCCATCCAACTCGAACAAGTTGAAAATTCTAACTTGCAGACACAAAAATGTGGCAACTTGTGTGCGTGGGTTTTCTATTACAAATAGTCTGATTTGACCATCAATAAGTAAAACTTTTGAACGTCACTTCCGTTACATTATAATGGATGACATTAGATAGTCAAGTCAGTCGATGGAAAAGGTTTTTACTATGGTTACCATGGACAAGTCGGGAATCCACGTGAGTGCAACTGAACGAAATCAACTCATTCCGATGTCTGAAAACAAATAGCAAAAAGATTTAAATTTGATCCCCTTAGAATAGTCGTAAGCACCTACCAAATTTTTTTTAAAGTGTCATCCAACAATGAGAAACCATTTGCCACAACCTACGTGTCTGTTACTAAAGCACCTAGAATACCTCACAATAGTCTGTCTAAAGATAACTTTGAAGCAACACAAAACCTTTCTCGCAAAGAATAAACTGAAAGAGCTCAAAACACTTTCAAAAAAAGTACAGCGAAATATTTTTCATTAGGGCCGAGGCAAACAATGACAATTGAATCTCGCGCACTATACCTTCCGCGGATTACTGCGACTTATTGCGACTCGACAACCGTCCCGCGCTCAAAAGAATAATATGTCTTTATAACGGATCCCGTGGCTTTCCCTGCCTTACTTCTTACACATTTTTCAGTGAAATGTGAGAGCTCCTTTAGTTTTTCCACGCTCTTCCCATTCGAATTTCAACTCAATTCCTAAAAGACTACGCATTCATTTTCTTTGGACTGCTGCCTGGGAGAATAGATTGCATTGTCTAGTGACGTAAATCATTCTGGAATAAGACGCGTCAAGATGAGCACACGAAATTGTACTTTGAAATTGAAGTGTAAAGGTCAATTTACAGTGATGTAACGTAGCGTATGTGATGTTTTTGTATGTAATGGACAGTCTCACGTGGTAAAAGGTCACTCTTCCCGTGACGGACGAATTAAATTTATAAAATGAAAGAAAGCGCTACGAGTTGGATTATCTCGCTACATTTTATGAGCAAATATACATACGAAATTGTATTTAGTAAATGTCGCAGAAGCAGTAACTTTCTGATTTATTAATCCTTTTGTAAATTTAGGTGCAAGATTTATGTTATCACCGAAGTTAAATGGATGTGAATCCTTAAAGAATTTGTCTTTCAATCTTTTTATTACTTTGAACGATCACCCAAAGGAATAATATCTTATTTTCGTTACATAGGTAAACCGTAGGTGAAAGCTCACCGTGTTTAAAACATCATTTCAATACTTTAAAATTAATATATTCAAGACTTTATTATCTAGCTTGGAATATCAGAGAAACAAGCAAAACAACCACCTACCGAAAAAAAAAGAAATTTTCATCACAAAATATATTCGAGATCGTAATGAAAACGGCAACAATATAAGGGAATCAGAACTTATCTCCAGGCCGGGGGATAAAGACGTAATTTTATTAGACTATACACCTTAACTCTATAAACATAATCTTTCATTTGCACAATTGTTTACGATCTCTGGCCCACTTATTGCTCCATCCTTTTTTCTCTGTACTGTAGGGTATATTTTTGTCTCGTTCTAAATAAAGGTGCGTTCGGTGTTGTGTTTATTTTGATCGCGGTTGACCCTCGGGTAATGATGATTGGTTCGCGCCACTAAATTGGAGGTGGCATGGACACACGAATTCACTTAGTGGTCATGGTGGCGGTGTGACTGTTTTGTGGTAATGTTGCACATTAATAAGCGTCACATGCATTCGTGCATGCCATTTTGTACCAAGAGTGTGTTTTCCTTTTGGTACACGACGAAATAATTTGGCTTGTTCTAATAGTATGTTTTTAGCGACTCCTTCAAAGACCCCTTTATCCCTGAAGTTTCTAAAGTCTGAAGTGGTAGAAGATTTCCTTTTACTTCGGCTACATTGACTTTACTTTCACTAATTAAATGCTTCAAAGTGAACTTAATTATTTTAAAGACTTTAAAAATCTCACACTCAAATTAACGCCATTTCATCGTAACCTTTTTAAATTCAACCATAATAAAGATTGGTATTTCTTCATTAAACTCCGCTCTCCACTCACTAGCACCCCTAGTCCCCCACATATGTTGTGATAGGCACAAACAGAAGACCTGATGAATATTTATTATTATGCCCATACACATTTCCTAATAGCCCGTGTACATATAGTCCGTTATTTATAAGCATTATGTATAGATTCATATCGAGTTCGCGTCATTACCTTCTCTTAGATGTGTTCTGTGAGAATATTTTTACATCCAATTGGTTTAGGATAGAGGCTTTGTATCGCGATTTTTATGTTTTTGTTTTTAGTTTCAGAGGCTTATTAGTGGGTATGTTATGTGTTGGTTTCAAAGTAGATGGTGGGTTTTCAATTTTCGTAGCATCTGCCTTTTAAACGATCATAGAATCTTATTAAGAACCTGCCAACATGTGCACGTAGAAAGTTAATTTTCTGGTTCTATAGCTAGATCCAGTTGTGCAGTGGCCCTTTACAAAGATGGTAAGGCAAAATTAATTCTGTAATACGATAAACATATCAAAAACCTGATAATGGCTTTCTAAATCAATGAGCAGCAACAAACGTTAGTTTCATCTGAGAACATTCACTGACCCATCTCTCCCACAATATTTAAACAATTAATTCTTAAATTCATTGTCAGTTGAGCGGTAGTGTTGCGAATGTGGCTCAGTTCTCGCACGCGGCCTTCTCGTTCCCAGCACTTCCCGCACTCGGCTCTTCCCTCACGTGACTATGTTTGAATGCCGTGGCTAATTGTGAATATCAACCGCCACGTGGCTTCGAGGGTAGAAAGAATACCTCTATAGTTCGAACAGCCAATTGTTTTGGGAAGAGATTTTCAATTGTGAACGAATATGGGTATTGGGTAGGTGAAGCGGAATTCCAGGTCCTAATGTATACCATAAATTGGGGCTTCCTAGTTATTATTTTAGTGTCGTATGTTAGCGGTAATAAAAACGATTTTAATGAAGAGAACATATTTGATACTACTTATCATTGTTTATTTTGACCAATTCAGAAAACTACTGCAGTGTTTGGTGGAATGTCATTTCAATATCGATTTCCAACCACTTTTGGTTAGACTAGAAGCTAAACCCAATATAGGTACTTTGCGAAAAGGCTTGGATGATGGATTAATATATCCATCATTTTTATGCAATAAACGATAGACTTCGATCATGCACTATTTATTATAGAAGGTGTTATATTCTGTCCGTAGAAGATCAGCCGAGTCAGTGTAAAGCTTCTAATAATGTCCATTGCTGCCTAATTCTTAAACGATTCGTCAAAAAAATCAGTAGGTAATGGATATTTCCAGCTCAGGTCATGGCGATATCTCATTCTACCATATCAACGTAAACATACGTAACCTCTATATTCGCTGCGAAAATATTTACCTGTTCATAAATACGTCCGGACACGTCGATGCAATATCCACACATTAAAAAAAATCCCCAGTGCCGGCCACCTATTCAGTTTTTGATATAGCACTATACATGTAAAGAATCTTCAACCTTATCTGTTTTAGACACGTTGTATATTCCTCTGCGATGTTTTTCCATATGTTGTAAATGAAGATTTGTTAGAAAATGGACTTAATGCAGTAGGGATAAAGTGGGAAATTGTGTGCATGAAAAATATGTTAGCAAGAGTATGTCCAGCAAAATGAACTGCGGAAGATGTATGAGGCAGCGGATTAAAAATATTTGTACGCGCCATTATACATGGTGTAATGAAAACCCTAAACGTGCCTCTTTATTAAGTGCTAGCTTTTACCCGTGGTTCCGTTCATTTTATTCATATTTCAGTTAATTTGCATGGCGATGTGATTGTTTCAGCTTAATTTATTAAGAAAACCAGGAAACGTGATTTGAAAAATTTGGGATGACGAGTGAAAGTAGTTTCGGATTGCGAGTGAATGAATTAAATGAAGAGGTTGAATCGGGTAATTGTAAAACTAGGTATTTAATTATGTTAGTATATCTTTTGTTAATTAAATTGCACTTGGCTATGTTCATTCAAAGTCACAAAAGTTATTAAAGTACAAGATAAAAATCCCTAAACATTTTAGAACAAACAGACATCACCAAACATGTCTTTATACAGGGGGTGGTCAGTTAATTGAAGGCGGGGTTTCAATAAAGATCTTTTGAGGCCTGATGAAGGTCTGACGTCACGATCAAAAGATTTTAAATTTTGTAATTAGAACGTTGCTTCTTGTGTTATTATGTGGCCGTTATTTGTGACGTAATCCGCCGTGATGTATGGAATATATTGAAAGGGGAAGGTTTATCCCTGAGATATTAGTTGTTTCACCAACATACCCAAGTATCAGGTCTTCGCATTATTAAGAAAAATATAATATTCACGATGATTCATGCCATTCCTGACCAAGAACAGGGGGCCAAAGCTAATTAATCCATTTCAAAACAATTTTTCTTCTGATCATTTTAATTCTAACCTGGGGGCGAAGTCTACTAATTTACAAACGTGTCAGTGGTCTCACAATGATCAGTTTTTGACAGATAAGAAGAAAAATTGTTTTGAAATGGATTAATAATAAGAACTACATAATCACTAACATAACAGGTCTATATTTTCTATTTGTAACGATCTGTAACTACGTCTTATTGAAAGAAACGTTGAGAATGTTTCATTAATCATACGGTACCAATTCATTGTATCTGTTCTAAAAACCTCAGTTCTTCGATTATACATTATGTAACTGTAACACAAATATACCTCGTATTATGTTGCACAGCGCGTCTTTGCACACAGGTTGCTGTTCACAAAGCTTCTGTGTCGTGCGCGAGCATTCATTAGCGCCGAGTAATGAGCCACACTCACCCAGCACAGATCACCGACTTACTCGGAACATAGAATGGTAACTAAGAACCTACTGCCGTATTTATTCTCTTAGAGTTAGTGTAGCCTATATTATTTAAAGGTATAATATATTATAGCCTGTCAAAATCAAAATATTTTATTTCACATACACCTGGGCACTTATTAAACGTCAGAAGCTAGGTGCACGATTTCAATTGGTCGTTTCATAAGGAGAAGAGTCGGTAAGAAACTCCACAGTTACTCTTTAAAAAATAATTGGCTTTTACATTATTTTCAAATTACAGTGTTGATTGGTATGGGAGGACAGTGAAGGCTTGTCAATAAGCACCAAGTACTTAACAAAATAGAAAATTGTTAACAAATCTACAGTCCACAAGACCTACAACGTTTTCACATTCATAAAATATAAAAGACTATATAAAAGATAAATAAAATAGTAAAAATAAAAACCTATCTAAACCAAATTGCCATTACAACTGTAAGAAAAAAATGTCAACTAAAGCCACTACTAAAGTGTTGAAATTAGAATTGTAGGATATTATGTCTTCTGAGAATAAGTACAGGTTATCTGTTAATTTTGCTCATTATCTTAGGTACTGCTGCACACTTCATGGTATAGTGTTTGTTCTTTCCTTCAGCTGGACTGTGTCCATGCACTTTCTTCTTGGTCTTTCTCTTAGCCTCTATGTTCCCTTTTGGAAACGTCGTTTCTTTCCATCTACTTATTATTAGCTTTACTTTATTTTTCTAATTAAGACTTAATTCTTTTGTCAAGTGCAATATTGTGACACTTGTTATGAGATTGCTCAGTTGCTAGTGAATTGCACTTAAAGATGAGTTTATTATATTCTATCTTGAAATCGAATTCAATCATGTTCTACACAGATTGTTTCGTTAAAGAAGTGTATTTTCTACAACAACCCTTATCTTTGCCCGTACATCGGCACCTTTTAAGGCTTTTAAAACGCAGTGCGAGCTAATCACGCGGCCGTGGCGCAATGTGGGGCCCATGGTGCGGGGCCGGGCGCTCCGCAGATTATCTCACTCTGCACAAATTATGCACTTCTGTAACGTAATTACGTTTATATTATATGCTCTGTGGCCGTTTTTAATACACGGCATTTGGTTCTAGTTTTCTATAATTCTGCAATATTGCAGAATAATAAATATTATAATAAACAACAATAATATTCACTTCATGAGGCTTTATAAAAAACTAGGTTGCTGTGTTGTCTTGTCCGTAGATTTTTTGGAATGCGTTTTCCAGCTTAGTTTCGGAAGCATAGTAACCATCGCTTTCACATTAACTACGATTATTTCTAACTTTTGATCTTGTATGCAAAACCATTGATATGCTATGTAGTTGGAACATCAATGGCACTGCCACTGTCGCGTGTTCAGAAGCTTCTTCATGCCAACACTTATAAGGGGTTGTGCTAAAGAAGCTTTTGGGCAGACAAATTGTAAATTCGAGGTAAGTGTGCTTCTTAGAACACAGTCATAACATGAGCTGTGTTGAGGCGAAGAAGGAAGTTTCAAAATGACACTCCTACGAGAACGAACATAACGTATTTCCTTCTGACACAATGTTGGTGTTCTAGTTTAACGAAAATATTAAAATAAACTAGATTAATAATTAGATCAAAAATGAAACGCAATACATTTGTGATTCAGATTCTAAGATTTGTAGTTGACGCAACATTTCAATCGATCAATGTCTAATGAAAATAACATAAAGTGTATCAGATACCGGAGCAATTCGTAATACTCAATGAAAGGAATTTGATACTACTGACGCATCCGAGGACAAATGACGATGAGAATTTTGTTTTTAATTCTCACAACTTGTATATTGATCAAGAATGAGGATCCATGGACGAGATATTATTGGGACTCGTTACTTCGACACAGAAAGCAGAATTTATGTGTTGTAAGGTGTCACTTTATTCAGTGCACTTGCTCATGCAGTTAGTCTTGCATTGAACTAAGAAAATATTCAGTTGAAACTTTACTAAAATCATCTTTTTGATTAGGGAAAGTCAGCAGTCAGCTCCACATTCAGTAATTCGCTCGTCAGAACAGTTAGGCACTCACTCAGTTTGAAGATTTAATAACCTTACGTTACGTTACGTTATAAAATTGCATATTAGTGCCGATTCTGTTGTTCACAAACTAAACTTAATTTAAGTTCAGTGCATCTTTTTCTTTCTATTTCATTAAGAAAAGGACAGAAGATAAATTTAAGTTTAGTCCTGTCACTACTCCAAAGAAGTTTAGACGCGATTAAAAACTTGCCTACTAAAATTACGTCAATTTACGTCAGGCGCTGATTAATTTGACAGGTCTAAACAAAAATTTTTCTTCTGTCCTTTTCATAATGAAATAGAAAGAAAAAGATGCACTGAACTTAAATTTAGTTTAGTTTGTGAACAAGGGAATCGGCACCATTATCATACTAACGTCAGTTTCCTGACTATTCCATACACACTTCCCATAAGAGCTCTTCACTCACAGAAATAGATAGCATATTTTCTACTAAAACCCGATATATTTAACCTATATATTATTATGTTTTGATGAATTTTAACGACTTCTCTAATAAAAAGCGGCCATAACTCACGGTAACTCGTTTAATTTGACAAAAATGTACGTTTGTGTGGCTGTGACATCCTGTAGTGTTGTGAGCAAATTAGCGATGATGTTCGATCGTAAATATTAGTAGGTGTGTTAGCTATGTGTTTGACGCGGTGTTACTAGTGAAGGTGAGGTATGACTAGCCTTTGATGCTGATTGAGTGAACTAAAACAATAATAGTATGTAGATCATTACTATGAGCAGATGTATGTTGTAGAGTGCTACAGACATCAATAAAGTTAGATATATCTACAACGCTAAAATTGCTCTACGATAATACATCAGTGCACAGGTGCTATTAATATTCTAGATCAGAATTTTGATATCATTTACATTGTTTTCGTTATTAATACAGCCTGATAAATGGACCTTAAACGTCACCCGCGTATACGAAATTAAATGTATCGTCCCAAGGTCCAACGATATTTAAAACGAGCCAGACCTTTTGTAGAGCCTCTGAAAGTCTTAAATATCCGCATACTTCTCAAAGAAAACGTACAAATTCTAGCCCCATTCCAAATAGCTGAGCCCTAAAATTTCCATTACACGAAAACACTTTACGACGTTAAATGATTCTGACAGTTCCTTTAATACTTTCACGAATACGTAAACTAGTAAATAATTCAGTTCCACCTACATTCATGTGGAAAACTTCACAATTAGCAGCATCTGATCAAAGCAGCGGATATGATATTTTACGTATGTCGCGACAGACAGACGGACTCGCCTTGTTTTATATATACCTAGCAGTGTATATATGTGACGGAGATTCAACGGAAACATGTTATGATTGCAAACATGTCTAACCTTGCGGAATTTCGAAATCATGAGTTTTTTTTGCTTTCTACATAGTAAGATCGGTGCTGACGTAGTACCTAATTGGCTAAGATGGGTGATGTATAGATATTAATAATGTAACGAAAGTAAACCAGCTGGTTCCATTTATAATTTTGCTGTTGACTTTGAAGTATACATGCATAATATACCTATAACGTCCTAAATTCTATCTCTGCAGGTCAGCAAAAAACCCACTTATAAAATTGTTCCAATCAGTCCAACTTTACCTTACGATGTGCTCCTGAACCCAATCAGTTCACAAATAACTTGGAGCAGGCTGTTAGCACGCTCAGGGGCGGTGGAGCAGACAGTTACTTCGCCCTCAAACGAGTTATTACTCTGGACATTACGGGCCAGGCAAAAACGGCCGACATATTGAGAGCTTGGAATGTAATAAAGAGGGTAATGTCGCCGGGAGGGCAGGTTTTTTATAACCACCTTCAAGAGTTGGGATAATATGAAGGTTTGTATTTGTGGTTTGGAACCTGGTGTCCTATGGTGCTCGACTTTATTTCAAGTAAGTACTGAAGGTATTACACATAAAGTAAAGTAGTTGAGTGTGTGTAGCGTTTGATGACTGCCTCACCGACAAGCTATAATGCAGCCAACGATGGTGTACGCTTTGCCTAGAAGTTACTAATCTGTCGAGACTTTAAAATCTGTTGTCAATAACCATCTATAGCTTACCGTGTATAGCATTATCTATCACACCTTTGCACAAAGCATTTAGAACACAATACATGTAGGTATACTTTTGTTGTCTCAGTAATAAATAGCATGGATCTAAGCGTCACAACCCGCAGCCAATCTGTCAGTGTAGCCAACAGTGACGATTACACTAATTGTCGTGTATAATAAAGCTTTATCGTAGTGTATAATAAACCTATAATCGCTCGATTTTTCCGAGCTGAGTGAGCGCTAATGTGGCCTGTATTAACATCCGAGTGCGGCTCCAGTGCAAACGGGTAATTAGGATCGGACGAATTCATATTTTTAGCTGTTCGTGTTTTGTAGTGATAAAAATAACTGATTACCAAATTAGTCTGGAATGTCTTTTTCTGCAGTTCCACTCTCTATGCTTTTAGTTAACTTTTGTTATTCTTTCATTCAAAATCATCTAAGTACTGTCCTCTCAAAGCAAATACAATCTACTCTAAAACTCGAAATAGGGAAGTATTCAAGTTATTTGCTTAAATCGCGGATAGTGTGACCATAGACTAATAATCTAAGAACAACAGCAAATTGGTAAATTATTTCCTTGAGTTTTTGCTTTCGAGTCATAACATAACCGCTTACCATGCACAAGGTTCAGTGCTTGTTGTGGTAATTAGAATCATAATAATTATCTGTATTATGGTTCATTCGAAGAAATAAAAGGAGGCTTTTTAGGATTAGAAGAGATAAGTATGACTGAACTCCATATCCAGAGTGATAAAAAATTGAGAGTACAAAAAAAAGAGATCGATCGCAAGTCATCTGTCCTCTTGGTGTTAGAGAAAGTTACGACACGATAGTCTGCCTGAAATGTTGGCCCCCAATGTTACCTTAACATTGCATTCTTCCCCAAAAATTGGGCTATGGAGATCAGACGGTTCATTCCCGATATTAGAAAAATTCAATATCTAGCCGTAATCTCATGTCAGCGACAATCAATGTTGGTAAACGCTATCCAATTGTTGACAGATTGAGACTGAGATTAGACTGCCAACGATCTTAAAAATACGGGCATTGCTCCTCTGATGGCGCATCATTCTGGTTAGTCAAACCCTTGATGATGACGTCTTCAATAGTGTCCATAAAACAATAAATATAGGTAAGTATATATTACATCAAATCCCATTAATCTCAGGTACAACATACGCCATATTTCTAGGTCATGGAGTGCACTCGGCGAGGCAAACATTTTAGCAGAACAAACAAGGGAGAGCCGCAAACAGAGGTACTACCACCGGGACGTGTGGGTTTTTAAACTGGACTGTAATTTACTTAGTATTTGTTGGAGGCTGTATTTAACTGTGGCGGTAATAGAAATAAATATAGGTACCAACGACTATTTCCATAAATTTTATGTTGCCTTGATTTTTGCATGTAATGTCAGATTTGTTTTGTGTTTGTGTTCAGTTTTCAATCCCTAAAATACATGTAATACTATGTTCACTCCAGAGTGTGGTGCAAGGAAAGATAAGCGCTTACATTTATTATGATAGAATCTTTATTTTTTATTAATAAAAGATGATCAAGTGGTATTAACAAATAGATCAGACATATTATCTACTACAGAGTGACATGAAAGTATGTCTTCTAAGTTGCTGTTCATGCGATGCATAAGAAAAAGCTAAAACCCTTCAACTCTTTTGTAAATATTGCCATGACGTAAGAACACTCGAGCAAGAAAAAATGGCCATATCGTTTCCCAGAATATTAAAAATAGTCCAGAATGATCTCCGTACACAAAACAAAATTATAAATCTCGCCACACGCACACGATGTAGGCCACCTATTCATTATTCTAGTTAGTTTGTCGCGAGTGTAGTGCAGATAAAATCACATTATATTTTCCGTATGTGCGTGTTCCAAATTGGACAGTATTCACTGTATAAAATGAGTTAGAGAGTTGGAGCCGCTGACGTGACTGGGCTGGTGGTATGCTGACAGGGGGCGGCGGAAACTGGAAAGAAATTGTAGAATATGTGCCCACCAACATACCTATGCATCACCAACATACCTATCTTGGCATGTTGATAGTAATAAGCTATCGATGGGTCACTGCCTGTTCCCTGATGGTTTCTCTATCAGGAATTTCTCAGTAGCGGCCCCGTGTCTGAATTTGTGCCCGGTTGATAGCAATGGCGTTATGTGGGTGTACTATTATAGGTCTTCTTCTACTATCATAGGTACACCTCTGCCTAACACTTCCGGGAATACAGGCGTGATGTTATGAGATGCGATTCTGTTTGTATAACTTGAATGCTTTGATCGAATCCTGCAAAGCGGAGACAACCAGGCATATTAGACAGATTACCATTATAATGAAAAAGTAAGCTATTAATTTCATTATTTCGAGCTATCTTAGGTTGAAATAATGAAATAGGTAAAAAGGAATAGAACCAGTTTCTGACGAAATTTAGCTGTCTGGAACTCTAGATCAACTTACGTAACCAAGTATATGACCCGTATTTCGCCAGTCAAGTAATAGCACTCTAGATCCTTACAAACATATCATTCCCGCTACTCGCTCAGCTCATCACCGTGTTGACTTCCCAGCGCGGTTTTACGACCCGCTAGTGATAGTACGGACGATGCACATGAGTTATCGTTACTGCTTAGGTGACTTCGTATGGCCTCTGTCAACATTAAGTTCTCCCAGCGTTTCTTTTACTTTGGCTGCCAAACGAACATTTTATTGGTCTGAGCGTGTATTTTATGAGGTACGGCTTAAACCGTACACGAATGAAAATATTTACGAAATAGTCGAGAAGATGCACATGAGGTAGTTCAAAATAATGGATAGTTTTAGATATTGGTTGCTTGCACCCCCGACAACCTGATGAAAGGGGTCTATTGCGATAATAACCAATAGTTTCTGGCCATTTGCGAAGTTGATCCTTAGAATAATAATTGTTCCCTGAATTTTTAGTTCCATGACTCGAATCGCCTTGTTTGTATAAACAAATACCTAATGAATGATTCTATAGTGGTAGGAGTAGCAAACAAAATTGAATTTTGTGAGCACAGCGAACGGACTCAATAGCTGTGTAAAAAATAGTACCTACAAAAAAATTGTTCGAGCTACCACTGTGCTCTACTACTTTCCTTCTACTACAGTGTTCCATCTGTAAACAAGAGTAAACCAGTCTAGTTTCAATACAGCCGAGGTGACTTTATGGTAGAGTCGTCGTAGAGTTTATTGTGCTCTACAATGTTACCATTTAACTTTAGACGTGGGGTTCATTCTTAACTGGATTAGAAGTGGTTCTTTGATTTGATGAGTTGCAGCGAAGAGTTCAACGTAAGTCTTTGTTGTTGTTTTTTTGTATAGTTTATTTTGAGAATTGGTCCATTTACGACTCAGTGGCCATTTCGAGAATTGGCCATCCTTTTTATTTGCTATGGTACCTGAATAATAATATTTTCAAGTTTTGGACACAATCATAACAAAGAAAACGGAAGGCTATTAACCTTAGCTGACAACACAGTCAGACTAAATCTATAAGGCCAGGATCTCTATGTAAGGTCAGCGAGCAAAGTGTAGTTTCTGCCTACCCTCATAGGATAAAGGAGTGTCTGTGAGTTTATGTATGTATGTTTACATGCAACATTGTCGAATCATGCCGCGTCCAGGGTGCTCTAACGAAATGGCAAGCATTCACTTACCTATTTACTTCAAAAGCCACTCCAGTTAATACTTGAAGCTTCATTACCAAGCCAAACAAAGCGTTCAAAATGAACTACACTATTAAAACATGGCGTCTTCCTAATACCTAGCTACCTAGGTCTTATACCCCTCCCCCCGGCCGTCTCCCGGCATCATATTACCTACCGCTCAATCTTCTTTCATAATTAAAGTGGCTTTTACCTCAGCACCCTGCCTCACCCCCTCGATCACCCCACCACCCGTTGCCTTATTGTCATGAAATAGAGGGGCAGAAGGTCCAGTGACCTCAAGCTATTGCCAAATAAACCATAGGTGAGTGTCAGAGGATCATGTCAAGGGGATAGGTACCTACATGAACCAATGGTTCATGGCTAATCAGGCACCGCAGGTTAACTCTTGAACAATGTATGATTGGGTCGTGATCATGGTCTTCACGCTTTCGCTTTTGAATTTCACACTCTGGATTCTTCGTTTGAGAAAAGTAGTGACTGTTATTTATAACAACTTAAAAATATCGCTCCGTTTTTTTATCTCTTACTGTACGCATAGACTAGGTCTTAAAAACAAGAAAGAAAATAGTGTTTTTTGATAGGCAAACGTTTTGATATTGTTGCTAAAACCACGAAAGGAGATATTGCTGACTTGACCCTTCTGCTATAGCTACGTGATGTCATTATCTAGGACCTGCGCGTAGGTTTACTAGAGTCGTTATGTACCCCACCTTGAAGGGGGAGGTAGGTAATTGGCAGTTTTTGTTCGTTCTCAAGGAGATGTGTCGGGAATTGCGTCTTGAGATGTGTTTAAAACAAATGATGGTGGTTAAGGGAAGGTATGGTAAGTAGGTTTATTTATAATTTAATTAATATAGCCATGGTGGTAAGTAAACAGTTTTGGTTGTAACACTTCAGTTTAATCTAGGTGACATACTCGTAACTATTACCTTCATTTATAGATAAGTACCTAATTAAATGTGTGAAGGTTTAAACGGCTAACCTAATCCCGTGGCTTTTGAATACCCATCGAAGCTTTTGGTTAAGGGTAAAAGGTTTATTTCAGTTGAAAATATGACATGAAAAGACTCATAGCCAACTTATACTTTAAGATAACAAAGAATCTAAAGAAGTTTTATCAACAAAAGCGTATCTCTATATTTTGCATAAGTTAAGGAAAATGGCGAGAGCATCTGCTCAATATTTAGATTTGACATGGATATTGAAAACAAACAAATTATAGATAGGCAAGAACTACGTAGGTATAAAGTCCCGAATATGATTCGGCCTATTATTAGAATTTTATATTCAGAAAACTTATTTAAGCCTAGGGAATTACCTCGACAACTTTCAAATATCTTTTCTTTATAATCTTCATAAATATTATATAAATAAAGTTCAATAAACTTACTAACAAAGGTCTAAAATATCGACTGTATCGTGGTACGTACCGGCCGCAACCCCGCCTGACCTTCCCAAGGACGCGCCGCGCCCACCTAAGTACTAAATTTAGCACACCTCAAGGAAACATCAATCGCACCAACACATGCGCACAATTTTTCATTTTCCACCGCAACAAAACCGCACAAAAAACGTCACACCGCACCGGTAACAGCCGCGGAACTGAGAACCGCATTCGTATTACGAAATACACCTGTATTGACAGGTGTACCTGTCCGCACCTTGCGTCGACCAATCAGCGCGCAGGTTACCTGCGCAGCTCGATAAAAAGGGGCGTGGTTTGTGCAGAGGCGGTGGGAATTGTACCTGTGCGCACCTGCAGTGTTATGAGGCAGGTGTGGGTGTTTGCGGGTTGGTCGTGAGTCTTCCAATGGGACGGCAGTGGCGGGTTACCTGAGAGGTGCGATTGCGTAGGTAAGGCGGCAGGTATTGGTCGGGCGAAGTGGGTCGCGGAACTGGGTCACGCTATGTGCGCTCTCTTTATGTACCGTACTGCCGAGGACGCCGTATGCTTCCTACTGTTTTAAACTTAAATCATAGTCTTTGTTTGGCTCCGTTTACGGAGATTTAGGGGTTGAATAAGACACCTAAGCGTGTTTGTGAATGTGGTTTCTTGTGACTGCTTAAACGGAGGATTCTGGTTGATATGTGTATAGTTGTAGGGTTTTAATGTTATTCCTGGCTATAGTAGCATACAAAGCCATATAAGGTAAAAAAAAAAAACTCTACAGTCAAGTATTTTGCCTAGATAGACTAGAACTACCAATGTACCTAGCTGTAGTAGAACATTCGGTAGACGTTTTTGTAGATTTGAGATTTAGTATTCGAATGAGAGCTAACTTATAGGCACAACACTGATCACTTTCTGATCATAGAGCTCCGACTAGGTACCTACCTAAAACTAAATAACTGTAACTCAACAAACATCTACAGAAGCTATCGTAAAACCGAAGAGCTTTGATAAAGAGCTTCTACATTATTTCAGCCCTCCACTCCTAACAGTACCTAAATAATGAAAAGTACAACATCAACATATATACCAACCGAGGTAAGTCTATATACCTACCTTAAAGTCTACCTAAGGCAGCACAGGGGCTGAGGGGGGCGACTGATTACACGGGGGGGTTCCTCCCAGGTCGAGCAAGTTTGAAGACAAATCGTGTGGCAGGAGGGGGGGGGGGAGGTGGAAAAATTGTAGCCCACCACCCGCCACAGCCTTTAAATATAAATAATGGAGATTTTTGTTTAATAGAACTGCGACCTTTGGGCTGAAATCTTGCAGGGTATGTGTATATGAGGTTGGAGGCTGTATAGTTGTATTAGTGATACCAGCTGACCTTGACTAAGAAGAATTAGATTTCAACTTTCGTGTAGGTGTTGGTTTACGGCGTTGTAATTAAGGATAGGTACTTAAATAGCCTTTGGCAGATCTTGGACGAGCTTTGTTTTTTAAATGTGTCATTTACATTCTCTTAACAAAAAGGCTTTCTGTTGAAAGGACACTCAAGTGGGTGCTTCTTCTTATCGTACATCTATGTTACTGATACTGTTTGGGCTCAGTAGGTGGCCACGTTTATTGCAGTGTCAGAGGTGTTAAGTCAAAGTCAAAGTCAAAGTATTTATTAGTGTGATTTTTGGTGATACAATAGGTCTTATATTTAGGTTATGGTAACTCAAAAAACTACCCGTTAGGGCATACACTATTTAGCAATAATTATAAGAATTTAAAATCGATATTACATACAAATAAAAAAAAAATCAATATTAATAATACAATAATTTTTTATAATAAACATTTACAATACAATTAATTATTACAATAAATATTCAATATTCAGTATTCAGTGTATTCATTGTGGATCATAAGTACAAAAATAGGTACAGATGTTCTGCAATATATTAGATCGGCTATGTCCCGTCTCTTAGACATACAATATAAATATAAATTATTATTTTAATAAATTAACATTACAATCAACATATTATTAAATTAGGAGAGAGGGACAAAACAAAATATAGGTCAGTCAAAGATCTTAAAATTAATAGCATGCAATATGTACCTACTGAACTCAACATGACATTGCTGCATTGGTAAAATAAAATATAACTCAAAGAGACTTGTCCGACAAAAAATCTTTTAGACAATAGTAGGATTTATCGACCAGCAGGTCATGAAGTTTCTTTTTAAATAACTTAATTTCTGAAATGCTTCTAATGTTGGTTGGAATTTTATTAAATATTGTTGGAGCAACCCAAAAAACACTTTCCTGCAAAAAGCGTGTTTTAGTCGCGATTGTGCATAATTTATCCCGATGTCGCACTCGGCTACGGAATTCAAATAAATGAATATTGCTTTTTACAAATACTGCACATTCAAATATGTACATACAAGGCAATGTTAGTATTCTCAGGTTTTTGAAAAATGGCTGACAAGAATCGGTTTGCTGCAGATTAAACATAGCCCTAATGCAGCGCTTTTGGGCCTTGAACACTCTTTCTTTGTCTACACTGTTTCCCCAGAATATTAAGCCATATCTAAGAGTAGAACTAACATATCCGTGGTACGCTGTTAACAACACTGACCTGTTAACCACCTTCCTTAATCTATAGAGCGCAAATGAGTATTGACTTAATGTTTTAGATAATTTATCAATATGCATTTTCCAATTAATTTTATTATCAATACTTAACCCAAGAAACTTTGTCACTTCAGTTTCTGCTATGTGATTCTCTATATATCTAATATTTAAAGAGGGGGTACGGCTGGTTCTTATACGGAAATTCATAACCGTTGTCTTCTCAATATTTAATCTAAGATTATTTTTATTCATCCAATTCATTATAGTTGTCAAAGATTGATTAATGTCATTTTCTAGATTATTGCAATTGTCATTTGTGAATAAAACAGTGCTGTCATCTGCAAAAAGTGTGGTGTCATAATTGATCACTGAAGGCATATCATTTATAAACACGAGGAAGAATAACGGGCCAACAATAGTGCCTTGTGGAATACCCATTTCAAAACTTCCTGTTTCTGAAGCATAAACTTCTTCAGTTTTTGTTGCAGGATTTAGTTTTTTTAGTTCAGTGGACTGTTTCCTGTTTGTGAGGTAGGATTTAATGAGATCATAAACATTACCTCTTACTCCATATGCATACATTTTGCTCATGAGGATGCTGTGATCAACACGGTCAAACGCCTTTGAAATATCCATGTATAAAGCTACAGCAGGGATTCCTCTGTCCAAGTTAGTCATAACTTTATATAAAAAGTTATATATAGCCATATTTATTGACTTGTTCTTTCTAAAGCCATATTGGGCAGGTGTAAATATATTGTGACTTTCAAAAAACCTGTATAAGCAATTAAATATAACTTTTTCGAAGATCTTAGCAAATATAGGTATAATTGCTATAGGCCTATAATTATTAACATTTAATTTATCACCTTTTTAAAAAATGTGATATGTGTTGTCCAGATCGTCATGCATGTGTAGCTAGATGCACGGACATAGTCTATTCAGTTGCACCGCACTCGCTCTGGACGTTGAATTAAGTGGAATCTCACGTTTATACAGAGTTGTAGTCGATCTTATATCCAAATATAGGTCTTGTTATCTATGGCCCAAATTTGTTATCTTGAAAAACTTAATTTCAAAAATGTAAAGCAAAATCTTTCCAGCCGGTGCCGCACCTAGCCCAAGTCGTACAGAATCACTGCAATAGGTGAAGTTGTACAACTTGCTCCACGACTACCCGCAACTTTTGCAGCCTCTACTCGTTATAAGTTCTCGCTTCCGTCTGTACCGGGCTGTGATTTGTATTCGTACCTTTATTTATTTTGTAGCATATTAAAATTAAATTCATAAATTAAATAAACCAAGACTAATTGACCACGTCCTACAGTATGTAAAATATCAGCCAGTAATTAGTACGCAATCGCCATCTCGATGGGATAATAAGCGACGAGTATTGACCACCATACTTGCTCTCCGCCTATTTACTGGTGATTTCAATCGGATAAAGTTTTCGGCCTTTAAATCTTCCTTGATAGATATAATTATAATAAACCTTTTAGTTCAAGCCAGGATCATACAAAAACAAAATTCAGTAAAACGTAGTGGAAAACTGTCCTATACACTAAAACTGTCCTATTTACATACAAGCTTGCGAAACCTTGTATTTTTCCGTAACTTTCTCGTGTTCCGATTTCATATTCAGTTGGGGCATGGGAAAAAAGCGCGAGTTTTTAGAGCAAGTTGAAATGAATTCACGCACGCGGTGCCGCCGGAAAAAAGTGGAGTTTGTGAGGTGACCGCCGTGATCACAGCCAGATGGCTTACGTGGAGTGGAGGGATAGTTAGATGATGATATAGCCGGATTGTTTGGTTTCGACCAGGACTTTAAATAAACTAAACCCGAATCGATTTTGCGTGGCAATAGCGGTAAGTTTGTACAAACTGCACCCTTATGAAAACCATTTCTTACAAAAATCCCATTCACTAAACAGCTTTTTTTTTAAACTCAAAATAAACTCTTAAAATTAATTCAAGCACAGAACTCCGTATAGTTAATTGCACCAGTTCTATAGGTATACTACTTACAAAAAGCGGTGGCATGCGATGCACCGAGCTTATTAAAACATGTCCGTGTCGCTATGTCTAATTTTCCGGTTTTGCCCGCGTAGATTGTTCGCCACCCGTGGGACGCTCGCTGTATTATGTAGGTAACTGTGGATGGATTTATGTGGACGATATTGTGTGCGCGGGTGTATGTTTTATAGAGAGGTTTTTGTTATAAATCTGGGTGAATTTAATGTTATGAAGGAATTGTATTTAACAGTGCAGTACACTACTTTTACACTAAATTAAGAGTTTAATGAAACACTAAAGCAATTTATGAAATGTATGAATTTTTATCGTAATTTTACCATTGGGGAGTAGAAAGATTCGTTTTTGACATAGCAACCGGGCTAAGACAAGCCGAGTATCATTAGCATCACAGATGAACATTAGTTATACATTAACAATGTTTAAATGAAAGTTATTTCCATATCCAAAACCCTATTACCTAAACACAAACTAGAATACAGGCTCTTGACCCACTCTCGTTCATCTAAATAAAGCCTAAAGTGGGCCGTGCTTTGTGCTGGGCTAACGTGGCGTGACGTCATCAAAGCTAGGCTAATGACGTGTCCTGTGACGTAATAGGCCGTGACGTGTCTCGTGCCGCCAGATGGCGCTGCATTATTTAGTGGTTTTGGACGGTAGTGTGATGTAGTTTGTGTGTCTATGTATTCTGTTTGGTGAATTGTTAATGTGTTTTGTGTAGGTTTGTGCTTTAAGTTTGTGATACCTTCATAGTTATGTGCCTAATGTTGTTTGCAGTAGGTACCTAACGAGTCAAGTGGTCTCACTTTGAGTCATCACTTTAAGTATTTCTTCTAAAATCTCATAAATCTTTAGTTTTACACTTTTTGTCTCGTATAACCAGTTACTTAAATATTTATGTCTATATACAGACTTCGGTATTTAATTAAACTATAGCTACCTATGTTTCTAAGATTGAATTTTTCTCCATCATGGATCATCAAACTTTTTTTATTTTTATTATATTTCCCACCGAAACTCTACAACCTTCCCAACCTGCTACCACACTCACACGTCATCACTTAGCAAATTGTCTCATGCAAATATCCCTCCCCCTCCCTAACCCCCTACATAGCGTAACAAACAAACAACACTCCTATACTATCGTTATAGTTCCTGGTCTATAACTAGGTAACAATTTATATGCTAACACACTCGTAGCTCACACACGCAATCAAGTTAGAAGGATCGCGGTATGTTGGGCTTTGTTCTAGACCTTTGAGTTTGTTTTTTAGGAAAAGAGATGAAAAATAAGGTGTCTCTGTTGGGCGCCAAATATTGGTTTGGCGCCCAACACGTTTTATTTGGTATTACTCTACTGCTTGCTCTGGTTATAACTTGAAGGCAAAGTACCATGCCATAGCACTTAACTAAGTAAGTTAATAAGTGTGTGCATTAAAGAATCTCATCTATTTGTCTGTTTAACTAGCTAATAATTCTCGTATGAAAAAAAAAAGTATAAAACTGTCGTAATCGGCGATGGCTAAAATGTAGGTACCCCACGGGCATTAAAACATAATAAAAAGTATTCTATCTATCTAAAACTACTTGAAAAACTAAAATATTTACCTTAAATTTCTGTCCTTACAACATCAAACAATCACAGATCCACAACAAACAAGAACACAGGTGCCCCAAGGTAGAACCCCCAACTATCGTCCATCGGAAAAATGCATTTCGAACACAAACGCCAATTTTTGCCAAACGTAACAAAAGTTGTCGGCAACATTATGATCATTACCCGCCATCACGGATAGGTAAGGCGACAAATCCAACGTCTACACGAACTTCGCAAGCCATAAACGGATACTTGCTCGAAGTTTTCCAATCTCCCGCGGCCGACTCTGTCATATTATTTTCTAACTATTTTACTGCAGCCTGCAATCTTACACCGTAGAAAATAGAATAACTCAGTTAGACGACTATGTTGAAAGAGTTTCAGTTTTCTAGTGTCGTCGTAAACACTGTGGGAATATTGAATAGTGGATTATTCTTTAGGGAATGTTTTATGTTTAGGTACGACTTGATTGTTGAGTGTCTTTCCAGTTTGTTGTAAGTTTATTTTATTGTTATTGTGGAGGTGGATCATATAATACCTTATTCTTTATGTAAAGTGACTTTTTGTAGCTACATATTATTTAGGATACCTACGTATTTGTACCTGGATATGGTGTGTATCGGACAATTTTTTTTTCCTTTTATTCTTAAAAACTTGATATGTATATAGGAGCTCGTCATTAGTCACTTAGTTTCAAATAAAGTCTCAATTAACATGTTTATCATTCGGTACGTCCTTGAATTAGCGTAAGCTATACTCAACTTATTCCCAAGACATCAACTCATAAATGTGTGCTCCGTCTAAGTATAAACTTGTCACTCCTGTGGGCGTTATCGTGACCTTTCTCGGTGAAAACTGATACGTTACGGGCACATTAAATACGTCATACACTACTGAGATGTCAAAGAGCAAGTAAAGACACAGTATTATAGGTTTTATCTAGCGCGTGTAGTACTCGCAAACTATTTATACTCTGTTGCAATCGTTAAACCTTGTAGTGGTATTAATTATTTGCATAATATATTCACAAGTTTCAAAGTTTACTGAATCATCGACTATAGAAGGAACTTTTTTATTGAAAAAAAAAATACAAAGCTGTTTGTGTCTGACCAATACATCGTCATATTTTTTGCAAATGATAAAATTGTTCCATTTCCACTCCTCCTGTTTGCATTTTCAAAATAAAGTCATCATCTATCTTTTTCTCTTTGTTTTATTGATATTTGCCTCATCAAACCTTCTGGCTCAATCGCTTTCAAAATGTTTGAAAGATTCGATACATTATCATCTCTGTTCATACCCATAATAAGCGCCCATTGACCATTCCTTTACTACTATTTTACTACCTAACACTAGAATAAAATAATAAGTTTTGTGTACATAGGTACAGTGGTACAGCACACAATATCGTGTCGGACAAGACGGCCGAGGTATGGGCCGCACGTGTGGCCGCACAAAAAACGCGCCTTAATAAAACGACGTGCCGCGGGGGTCGACAATAGGGACGTGCACCATGCTCGATACTGGTGATAGGTTTGGTTTTAATTGAAATAAGTACCTAATTGTTTAAATGGGTCAAACATTTTTCCTAACAGGTAAATAGCCGTCGTCAAGTTTTTCTGTTCGAAGATACAGAAAAACTGTAACTGTAACCCAAAGTAAACTGAGAACGAAACAAAAAGGGTCTTTTTACGAATAACCTTCTAAGAAAATCAGGAAGCTTATGTATTGTTTTGTTATCCTTTTAAATATTGCTGACGAAAGTTCATAGAAGTCAGGCAAGACTTGGCTTACCTAATCGAATAAATACAAGGCATTTGGGTAATTTTATTAAAATGAATCATTTATAATCGCTTACGTTCCCGATTGGCCAAAATAGAATACAATTCGTTGTTTCGTTTTTCGTACAGAAAAATATGTTTTCCTAGTATATAGGTAGGAAGAGCTACATACAGTAAGAAATATGAGGGAAGATAGTAATGAAGAATTATATTTAAAAATATTCTGTATCATTTCTTCCCAATGTAAGCTTTATTTACTTTTGTTATATAGCATTTTTTTGTATTTTATCTTTTTTGACCTCAAAACATATTTTGTGTGGTACATACACGTATCATATGTGTCATCATCAACAATAAACACATATCGACAGTGTCCCCTCCCTACCACCCTTGGACGGGTTTAATTACACGGCGCGGGCGACAGGTTGTCGGATGACGTCATCACTACACATGTGTGTGTATGTAAGTAGGTGTTATTATTTCGAACATTGTTTGATGTGTGTGTACTTGCAATATAATGGGTGTAGTGTAGGTGTGTCTGTGTGTGTTTGTGTGATAATGTTACAGTAGGTAGATAATTGTAACTATAAGTAATGGGTGTACGGTTCAATTTTATGTTTTTTGGTGTGTAAGCAACATGTGTGGTTCTCTCTCATGGTCTAGGAATTAAGGAAATATTAATTAGTTACAGTTGCTAACCTAACCTAACTATATTTTGAATGACTATAGAAAAAGAATTTCATATTATTATATTCAGAACATCAGCTGGAATCGCTTCCCTGTCTAGAGTTTTCGTAGACTGTACTGTGAGGAATGGCATGGCTAGTTTCTAGCCTTGTGAGCTGAATCTTTAGGGAAACCAGGGTGATATCATCCATCACACACAGTTGGGTAGACACTACATCATGTATATAGATAATTATGTATCTTGAGTGCATTGATCAAACACATCGCTGATTCGGAAATAAACATGTGAGAGAAACAGTTCAGTGTTTTGTTTCGGCTCAACCCTTAAGACAGAAACAATAAAATATACTCGTAAAGTCAACCAAAGTTCCCGCTTCTTAAAAACAGTATGATGACGAATAGGCTAACATTGTATCCCTCACTTCACCCACAATTTTTTCAAAGTACCTCCCTCTAACTTTACAGTCTAACATAATTTATTTCTACCATCGTAAAACCTGGTTTTAAAATCTCAATTCCTTGGCAATTAACTGTAGTATTTGACAACAAAGTAACGCTGTGTTCTAGCTGTTAATACATCGTTAAACTGAAATGGTTCAAGATATGGCCTGATAAGAGATTGCAGTAAGAGGGCTATACACTGTAGGCGGATGCTGGGTTTATCACTAATAGTTTGAAATAAGGCGGCTAAACACTTCATTCACATCTTCTTCATAGACAAACTCGTAGCCAAATTGTAGACCGACTACAATTCAAAAGATTTTTTCTATTTCTCATAAAACTCTCACCTTCATGGATATAAATGTACCCATGGAACGTCAGAAAGTACACGTACCACGGTTCCAATTGGTCGTTTCCCATGGAGAAGACGCAATAAGAAACTCCACGATTAGGTATTCTTTTTTAAATAATTAGTTTTTACTATATTTTCACGTTACAGTGTGAATAGGTATCAGAGGACAGTGTAGGGCAACGAAACAAGAAGAAAATGAACTTAGCTTACCATAATAATCCTTATAAAAACGAAACTTTTGAAGCGATTTTAAGTAAAAGGCCAGCCTAGTGAAAATGGTATGACAACTTGTGGTACATGTACTGAAAAAATTGCGTTAGTCGACTGCATTCCAGATATAATACGTACAGATTTAAAAGATACATCATATTGAAGACAGACATTACCAATCAGCACTGTGCTAAGTGAAGAATTAAAACAAATGACTAACAACGGTGAAGCCATACTCCAGTACATCCAATCAGGTATTTTCCGAGCCAATCAGCTGATTGACTGAATCCTTACGAAGACCACCTTGCCACTGCGTGCACACGCCTCTCAAATAGGCACTTACGATTCTATACTAAATTAACATGGGTGGGGAGGGAGGATAAAAGAAAGAGTCCACATGAACAACCTGAAAAACCAACCAGCAATTTTAAATGGCAATCTACAATAACAATATGAGAGAAATATATAAAAGGATAGCACACAACTGATTAAAAAAAAACAATACATACTTTCTGCTATGGATAGTGGTAGATATTGTATATAACACACATCTGTAATTTTCTAAAGATGTTAAATAGTAAAAAATATTTAAAAGTTTTTATGAAAGAGATAATGTGAAATTGATAGCAGAGCACTCAATTCATACTTGTCAAAAAACGAGTGTATTTCAGTAGGTAATCTCAAATGGGGTCACTCACCACCTTTATCAGTCATAATAAGTTTCCAAACAATATATCTACGTCACTGGGCTCTTTATCATCGCCACGACGTACAATTTTAGTAACGGCTTGACCCCAGATAGTGCGGGGTGAGGACACGATAAAACACCTTTATTGTTTAAACTTGGTATACGCGATAGGGGATGTATTGAATGAAGTAAGTTATTAAACAGTTCGTAAAAAAACCAAAAGTAATATAAATATTTATAGGATTATTCCACGTCAAACAGTTGCCCAATATTATGATATCTTACAAGGTAGGTATTACGTAGAATAAAAATTCCTATAAACGATGATGAATCATTAGGAATCAGGCTGGAAGTCACGAATAACAAGCGGGTTAAATAGAGGATCAGTCATCTCTTCGATAACAGTAATATTCGTATGTAGAAATTCACAATAGGTAGTTCAGCGCGCACTGATAACCTATTTTATCGGCCCACTTCCATTCTCGCCCTATTTCTCTTATAGGTTACAGTTCCAAGCTGCACTGTATATTTATTTCATTACTTATACATAGTTTATTTAGATACAAGAATAAATAGGCTGCAGAATACAACGCGTTGGAAAATCAGTGCAATAGGTACTTGAAAGTGCCGTGATACTGTGATCGTGATGATTCTGAATCGACTACTGAATCAATTTTAGACATTTTCAATGGTTGAAATTTGAAAATCTTCAAAGCGCAAGTTTTGCAATTAATATTTTATGTACCTACATAAAATAAAAGAAAGAAAATACCTACATTTATTTAGCACAGACTAAAATGCACACAACACAATATATCTACATCTATACTAATATTATAAAGCTGAAGAGTTTGTTTGTTTGTTTGAACGCGCTAATCTCAGGAACTACTGGTTGGAATTGAAAAATTCTTTTTGTGTTGGATAGTCCATTTATCGAGGAAGGCTAAATAAAAATCTATATAAAATCATGCTACGACTAATAGGAGCGGAGCATAAATGAAAAATGTTGCAAAAACGGGAAAAAATATTCCTTTTTGAGAGCTTCCGTTGCGTGCGCTGCGTAAACGGTTTAAGTTACGCAAATATTATGTATAATGGAATTATTCCTCTTTAAAAGTTCTAAAAAAATGTCCGCGACAGCATATGTCTATCTTTTAAGATTGACTCACTATAACCTTTTTTTATTGTAATCAAATTTGTTCGAAATTAATGCATTATTTGCGAAGGAGTTTTATCAACATAATTTTAATTCTTATTCAAATAAATAGTTTTAACATCAAGGGTATTTATGTAGCATTAAAATACTTTTTAATTCATTCGAATCGGTCATTTAATTTCGAAGTTATCACGAGTATAAAAATGCAATACGCGAACCGTTCGACGCCGGCGCTGCGCCGCCGCGACTTTCCTTACTCTATAGAGGAGAGGATGGGCACACGGGTAGACCATGACCTGGAATAGGACATAGGATACGTTTTATCCTTATATACCCACGGGATCGAGACCTACGCGGGTGAAACCGCGGGGCACAGCTAGTTATCTATATAAGTAAAAAATAAATAAAAAAAGGAAATAAACAAAAATTGTAAAATAAGAAATTAGCATGAATGTGTGCCCCGCGAACCTTTGCCCAGCGGTGGGCTCATAAAAAGCTGGATAATTACAAGACCATACAATTAATTTAAATTAAAGTTAAATGATGCAATACTAAGCTTCTACGTTAGCGTCTCAATAGACTCCACCGGGTAATCTAAGTAGATATTAAAGTAATGAAAAATTATCAAGTCAGTATACACGATATCTAAAACTAATTAGAATCTATGATGAATGTTCAAATCACTGCTTTGACATAGACGTAATATCATTAGCAATAGCTACATCATTATAAATAACATGCGCAGTTACTTAGATACCTCTTTATGAAATGCGACCTTGTCTCACTAACATCTTATTTACGTCGGCAACACATTCCATCTATCGTCATAAAATCGTAGATTGTAGGAAAATCGTAACCCATATTGCATCATTTTTTATAGGTATGGGTAGAATTCCAGTGCTGAAAATGGGGCTCACTATACAACAATATTGCCATAAGGGATTGTTAATTTATGTGAACATTATCATGAGCTATACGGAAATAGGATAGTGTGAAGTCATAAGTGAAAAAATACTTCTACACAAGCGTGCTCCATTGTATCGATGACTGCATCAGCTTAGCATCAGGTTGGTGGTAGTTAAACGTGATCGAAACTTATCACAGTGTAAATTCACAATAATAGGGAAGAAAGAGAAAATAAATCCGAGAAGAAAATACGTGGATCAACTGGAGGAAATAACAAAAAATATAGAAAGATTTTAGAACAAAAAGAATTATAGAATAAAATTGCTACATTGACAAGTGCCCAGGCGGCGTTGGACAGATGGGAGAGAGAGAGTGAAAGATAGACAGAGATATCGAATCGAACTTCTAACTGATGGCCAATTGTTTCTCAATCTATTTACACGGGTAATGGGTACTTACCTACTGATAAGGCTAGTTCCAAGGAAGTGGGGTCAGGAGTCAGGTGTTATCTGAGGTAGGTACATGCGTCTTCACCGCGTCTGTGACGCAATGGCGTTGTTGCTACTCCATCTGTTAATTAGGTGATTACGATTGTACTGGAATATTTGGGTACGGAGGTCCAGGAATAGTGTTCTTTGGTTATTATTTAATTGACTTGTGGTGCGTTAATGAGTACCTACCTAATTTCATCTCATAAATTCTTTTATGGCCCTTCATCAATTTTATACTTTCAGCCTATTAGAATCTGCCTTTCATCTTGCAATTTCTACATAATATACCTATTTAATTATTCCAGTTGCTCTATCTTCTTCTGTGTAGGTAACAGCCTACTTTATTTAGGTTACGGTTGGTCCTACTTTAGTAACTTTAATTATTTCAGTCTGTCTGTAAACGGATCAATTGATTTTGATTGATGACCATTTTTTCAGCACAGCATATGTGATGACAAAAAACAGCAGTTTCACAGCATTTAGACCGTCAACTTACTGGTACTGGTATGTGTAAGAATAATTATTAGGCTATAATAGCCTATACCAGTTTTTTCTTTTTAGTCACCACCTTATTGGCGGTAAGTATCTAAGATATCCTGTATCTTAATTTTTTCCTTAAGTTTTATAATTTCGGAGTTGGAACATGATGTCTACCTTCCGACCGCTCCTAAGAACCCAAAATGTTATCAAATACGACCATTTTTTTCCAGTTCGGGTCAAAAGAGCCGCCATTATTGTAACACAAACGCCCACACATGGCCCCACCTTGCTCAGGTAACATTATACTTACCTTTACAGCCACCCCTTATTAGAACGACATAAGATTCACAACCGTGTGTCAAATTCTATAGGGTCTATAATGAATGTTGTTGAAAATTGGTCTGTGTGGTGGTAGATTAGAGTTTAAAATTGAATGGTTGTGTAGATTAGGTGATCACAAAAAGCGTATAAAAAGCGACCTTTGTCCTGCACACATGTGGTTCTCAGAAGCGAATAATTAGCGATTGTGAGACAAGGTACGACGTGGCGGTTCACAGAAATTCATTTTTATTATCGACTCATTTACCTTGTATTATGTGGGTTACAATGTGTGTTGCTGTGTTTCCGGTAGTTTTAGATAATTATAATTATCAAGGTCCGGATAACTTCTAAATAAATTAGCTAGGTACTCAATTGAATATGAAGCTAAGAGAAAATATATATAAATCAGGCGACTTAAGTTTGATCGTTTTGGACTTTTAAGTAATAATATCAGATCTATCTTGATAGCCCAGTGATACCTTCAGTGTAGGTACCTACTTTAAATAAAGTCAGTTATTTAAAGCGATTATCAGGTATCGTACGTACGTCTTTATTATACTTAGGTATATAATGTTTTACCACAGTTTAATATTACAGGTACACTTCACGCCATTCTGGTAATACTAGTTAATGCATCTTCGTAGTGATTGATGCTCGTAACGAAATGAAGTGAATGAAAAACCAAATACCAAATTATAATAGGAGATCTACTCAGTCAGTGTACATAACAAGTTAATTTAAAACATCGATACCGATTAAAATCCACGGAAAAATAATTACTATTATTTTTGACTGAAATCTCTCAACACTCGTTCAAACCTGGAGGACTAGTAAAGCCATCTAGCGTCTAGTAGAATTACTAAACGCAGTCCGCGCGTCAACTCGTAAAAAACAAAGTTTTTTAGTTGCAATCAGTCTGTTTACGTTTTCTAGTAAGATTTTATTTTTGAATACGATTGATATTATTTATATTACTTATATACGTTATAGGTATTAATGAACATGAATATTTTCATTTTGCGTTGAATATTATTATTCATTATGTATGTAGGTATGAATGTTTATATACAGATAAATAGATTTTTCTATATTTATTTTTTGTTGCGATAGACCTTAGTACTGCCAAATACTTAGGTAGTCGTGATTCGTGAAATTTGACAAAAAGGTGAATCTTAAATGAGCCTCCATATATGATAAAAATAGCATCTATTAACGCGACAAAAACATTAATTACTATCTTATAAATCCGTTATGATGCGAATTTATTAGCTACTAATTCTTTAAACTGTTAAATAAACGCTTCATCATAAGCTGGCCGGTACAAGACAATACACCTGTAATGTTGACTTAGTGCCAATAAACAAATTAGAGTCGGTCTGATTAGAAATTATTATCAATATTAAACATTTATTCGATGTGGACTGGTAATGCATGTCGTACCGTTTGTTGTTGTCTTTGAGACATTGATAATTGTTTGTAACGATTTAGCTTTTGGAAAATTCGATATTAAAGCCAAAATATTCGCTTATAGTTGACTTACCACGATTCCAACAAGATATAAAAATTTATCAGGTGGAGTACAGTCAGCCTCAAACAGGTGTAAGTATACTTACACCAATATGAATTAATTTGATTGTCCACAATCTGTGATCCATAACATTGTTTTTATGTACTGTATACCCAATGTGTTTTGTGGCTATACATATCGATACAATTAAAGTGTCGATGTATACATCTTTTTGAGGCTGACTGTACCTTGAACCGGCTTCAATTCCAAATACACCTAAGTGTTTAATACATTTTCCCTTATATATTTTCAGGCTACCAAAAGTCAAGTCATACCTATGCGTCACCTAGGACCAAACTCCCGTCTCACCTCAACATAAATACCTGAGCCACAGTAGCCAGACCCATTTATTTTCGTATACAATGTAAGTGATTCTAAGACCGTTGACAATTGACGATACCAAATTGATAATGAAATAGCTGAGGTACCGGCGGAACGTGGTAGCTACCTACATAGCAGTCGCGTGCCAAATGACCGCGACGTTGAATGACACGGGGCGACGCGCCGGGATTTATTTTGCCAAAGAGTATGAGAGGAATGGCGCCTCTACCTGTTAATTGAGTGGCTTGCCAACAATAGTACCTATTGCGATTTAATGACGTATCTATTGGTAAGTACCCGTAGGTACGAGTATATGGTGCTTTGTGATCGTCAACTGCTTTGCTCAGCTTGATGATACTGTAGGTACCTAAATCATTTTGACAATTTTGATTATTTTGGTGTATTGAACGAATTCAGTTTAGTTTTTGATAGCTTTTTCATGAATGGATTTACAATTTAGATGTTTGAATTTTTCAGACTGTTGTTTTTATTTAGGTATATCTTAGTTGGAAATAGGCCTTTTGATGTCAGCCTTCATTGTTGACTATGTTTTTGTACATTATTTTTACATTTGGACTAAACTGATTTTAGCGGAGAGTAAACTGACAGGTGAAAAATATGTAGACGTAGGGAATTTTTTAACGATCTTTTATAAATATGATTCAAGAATCAGGAATTATTTATGTGCAGAAAATACACTCATCACTATCTATAATATACCATATCTATATACCTCTTCTTACCAGTATTAAGACCCAATAAATAATTCATAATTCATACATTCTACTTGTACCATTAAAAAATGAAAACCTTGTACCACAGTATCAAAATCCACGAACCTACCTACGTAGTTCAGTTCCTCTCGACACGTGTTAATCTCACCGGTGAGGTGTCCTCGGTTTAATATTAGACGTGATCGGCTATTTGAGTCCGTATTGGGTTCGACATCCGACTGACTCACTCATTCAAACGGATAACAGGAGGCAACAGGATTCTAGTTTTTAGTCACGGTGTGTATGTTGCCCAAGAATGTTTAGTTCCTGTTTTCGTGCCTGATTTTGGAAAGATCTATTTTGTTTCAAGTGCAAATATTTCTTGAGCCTGATTTACACGGTACAATTTAATTGTCTGGGGCATAACTTAAGTTGATGCATAATAAAACAGTGTTCAGACGCTGCAAGTCATTTGTTGCTTCAATTTTATTGTTATGCTACCGGCAAGAAACTTAAATCGTTTAGTAAATGGGATTTTTTATTTTGTATTTAATTTGTCTTGATCTTCAAATGAATTATGTGATAGCCAATTGCAACCACTAATACTTTGGCAAGCGTGGGGATGTTGTGAATTGTTCACAGAAGCGTTTTCGAGTCCCACTGTCAGTAGAGGACTTATATAAGCTTTTTATTAAGGTACGTACTGTTCAATCTTGTGAAACATGTACCCATATTTTAGTCCATCGCATAAGATTATGGGCCACTAAGTAACCTGACCCGCGGTGTGGATGTCAGGATGCGCGCATCCGGCCGCCGGATGGCCGCGCATGAAAGAGCCTCTGTCTGACCGTCGCGATATACATAATTCGCTTTTGAGGTGAGCGACGTTCACGCCTGTTTATTACGAGTTAGATGCAAGTACAATCAAAATGGAATTCGGGTTTTAAGATTTATTAACAGATATCGTTCTTACCGGATAGTCTATTTAAATGATGCTGCCTGGGTAGGTAAAACAAGGAGTAATTTATAATACGGAAATAACTTTTTCAACGATAGATGCGTAGATTAAGTTTTGACATTGTTGCTAATGCAATTGCGAGAAAGGAAATACGTTTTTTACGCCTAATCATAATCAGCCTATAATGTTCCTAATGCTGGGACACAGCCCTCCTCTTTCAGTGAGAGGAAGTGGGCCATAATCCACCACCCTGGCCCAGTGCGGGTTGGTGGATGTCACACGCTTTCGAATTTTTGGTTCTAGAACATACAGGTTTCCTCACTATGTTTTCCTACACTGTTTTGAGAGCAGTGGTGATGAAATAATTAACACAAAGTAAAGTGTCGCTTGGATTTGAACCTACGACCTACAACTCGTAAGTCACAGTTGTTTTCACTGGGCCACCATTGCTCTCCTTCATTCCATTTGCACCTAATAGTACATATAAAAGTAAATAAAAAAAATTGGTGAAATCGTGTTTTGCAAGACAATTACGTTTGAGTTAAGTTTGAGGTATTCTGATCATTTCATCATGCACAGTAGTGTAGTCCTTAATGATCACCACATTAACGATCTTAAACAGTAGGTATAACCTACAAGAGTGACATAATAACCCATTAGATTAAAAAGTGCCCGAACAGATAGCAAACAGATTCGTAATATTTTTAATGGTGCGAGGATGTTGGATGATGGAGCGGCTGTGTCTAACTAATGGGGATAGACGCCACAACTAATGTACCCGCATTTATTCAGAGGATGGTCTCTTAGAGTGGAGGCGATGTGTTAGGATGCAAGTGTGGAAAGCTTTGGTTTGATTGATTGAAAATAATTATGTAGGTGGGCAGCTCTCTAAATAATGCGTAAAAGGTGTAAAAGTATAAAAATAAAATTTTAAAGTTTCTCTCGATATGAAGCTATCCATCTGCAAACGTAGACTTGACTAGACTGGACGAGTAGAAAAAAAGGTGGACTGAAAAATGAACATTGCAATATTTTCGGCTATTCAACAAATGAAATTGTAGAATGGTAGAAGGTTCGAAACAACCTTCGGCCGGTTGCAAACGGTGAGTCAATCAATATCAAAGCTCAATAACGTCCACTAGTATTAAAAATTAAGAAAATAAAGACGAGAGAAGGCATGCGCAACAGACGCCTGTAACAAAACTGTAGGGTGGACAGGGGGCACACCTGCAAATCATTGGCCCATGAAGAACGAACTAAAATGATTTTGAACCCTAGTTACTCACACATTTGGCCTACCTACAATCTTACAATAGTGAAGGTATTATTTATAAAATCGTGAACAAAGTGAGCTGTGCCGTGTCGGCATGCGGCAAGCCAGAAATAGTGCGTCCCCTAAGGTAAACATCGGTGTTAGCGATATTTATTATACCTGGTGAACAATGCCAATTTTATTTTCTCTTGCAGCGGAATCTGTCGTATTTTTGCTGCTATAAAATAATGAACGATTCTGTCTGGTTCCTGAATCATCAAGCGGCAAACTTTAAACTACAAAAACATGAAGTATAAAGTTTGAATGACTGCCTAGTCATTTCAGTAAAATTATGCGGGAAATTGTGATAGCGCCCTAAAATGAGTTAACCAAGAACACCTCCATAAGGGTGTGTTTAATATCGTGCGGATTTCATCACGCATGCGGGATTGCCGCACGCGTAACCCCCGCAAATGTGCTTTTCATACAAGTATTTATTGTAATGCGAGGAACAAGCACGCGGGACGTGGGCCGTGATCCTGGGCAGCAGCCCCGCGCAGTGTTTTTCCTCCATTGTACACAACAACGCATAGCAGCCCGCAGAAAACTAGATACTAGGTTAGCGTGTTTCACACTGCGTGAAATTTTCTGAATACGGGGCAATTCCGCATGCGTGATGAAATCCCCACGATATTAAAAACACCGGCCCTTAGTCTAGAAATTGCAAGTGTTTCAGGACGTTCTATCTTCAAATTAACTATGTTGACCTAAATACTTCGTCCCACCTTTTAGTGCTTAATCAAACCATGATGAAACACCCAGGAGACATCCCACACTGTAACTAAACTGATGATAGATTAGGACAATATAATTAATGCCCACACATTACAAACAAGTAAGCTATGTTACGGTTAATTTGAAAAAATCTCATTCATTTGTAATCATTTATCAATTGTCTACATAACTCAAAGGGATCATAGCTTTGAAATGTGTGAATTGATTGGTCTAATTCAAAATATAGGGTGACGAATTATATCATACTTTTGCGGTGACGTGTTAATGTATGTAGGTGCTGTACGCCTCATTTGTGAATCATCTTTTTGAATCAGTAATAATCAGTTCGTAGTAAGTAGGTACCTACTAAATATTGCATAATAGGAACTTTAATGAAAAAGTAATCACCCGTAAAAACTTTGTATTCTTCTATAAATTACCTGCAAAATTTGAGTTTACTGAAAATAAAAAGCGAGTCTTTCGTTGATCTAGGTACCTAAGCTTATATGCACGAGTTGTGGATTTTTTTAAAATTACTATTGACTGGGATTTTATTACAAAAGACGCACTTCCTCTGTTTGATCTTCCCTACTCAACAGAGAACACCTCAAACACCGTCATATGAACATTAATGATGATCACTTTAATATGAAACACGTCCCGCACTGTTTACCATTACGACATGAAACAGCTCTCTCATTAGCCAGACATTGCACTTGGCAGAAAAGACACATTTTTTCTATAATTTATTACTGATCGCGTAAAGACGCACTTTCCGTAAGGCACCTGATCCACCGCCGACGAGGAAGCGACTAGCTATCAACGATTTACTCGCTCAAAAAACATACAAAGGATTTTAGGTCCCGTATAAGTAAAATAGATACATTATATTGATAGTTGATAGCCGAATGTTCTCACTACCGGCGAGTAGGTACCCGTTTGTCACAGCGACAAGAGCTTATCAAAGAGTACTCACTCAGCGACGCTCGCTTGGCGGGCAGAACACTCACTGGGAGACTCATACTTGGTATACAGGGTGAAATTTTATTCGATTTAATCCTCTTAAGGGGTCATTATACTCATCATTTGAACAACTTTCACTGTGGGATCAAATCTGAATTCGCGAAAAAAATATCAGCTTTTCCCTAGATTTTATGTTCGCATAACTCGTCAAAATGTAGGGAACAGCTGATTTTTTTTTCGCGATTTCAGGGTTGGTCCCATAGTGAAAGTCGCGCACTCGCTGCTCGTTGGTCGCCAACTTCTTTTTATTAGCTCTCGCTTCTCGACAATCGCCGGAGCGCGGCGGTGGGACAGGTACTTAAGTCTCTGTAATTCTTTCCTACGTATACAATGTTTTTTATTGAATATTTTCATAATTTTATTCGCATAATGTCAGGCCTCTGTGATTGCTGCAGACTTTGAGTTACGTTTGAAGATTATGAGCAATTAAAAGATGGATATATTTTATAAATAATTTTATTTTGTATAAGCTTTGATCGGCTACACATGGATATTTCACAGTGTATTGTGATATATGATGGAAAGTTATGAAACGTTGACGACAGCCTATTTGTGTTGGTTGTTGTTATTTAAAAAAAATTATAGTTGCAATAAATACTTTTTAATCATGACATTATTGTGTTTGCTACCTTTATTTCACCAACATTTTCAGAGCACGTGATCAAACATGCCTAATTGTGCAGGCATTTTTGATCACGTGCTCTGAAAAAGTTCTGAAAAACTTGAAGAGCTAATCCATAGACATGCTTACTCACAATCAAATTGAATGTAGTGCTTGCTGATCGTAACTGCGCTTTTTGAAATACCAAACAAAATAAATATTACTTAGAATATTTCTTCCACTTTATATCACTTCAATTTCTCAGGACTCTAAGCAATCATAATAAAGACGGACTGCATTGTATAATATTTATTGTTACTCTGTATTGTATATTTTCTCGGCCACATTTTTTTCAGCCTATTAGCTAGATTGCGGGCTAGACACCTAGCATATGATTTACGATATTTAGACGATTTTTTCTGCGCACCATCGGAGAGGGTTAGCAGAGCAATATCTCTGAGTATTTGTGATAAATATATCAGCTAATAAACGCTAAGGAGATATAAATCTTTTTAGCGCTCGGTACAGTGTGTAGTGTAGGGAACTGCAGTAGGTTAAATTCGCGCAAAATTTTGTAAAAGTGTCGCAATATTCACAATTTGGTAGACACGGGATTTCGAATTATAGGACTATTATGAGCTTCTGTTAACTTTTTACAAATTTTAATGTTAATTGAACATTTACACACATTCACATTCACGAGACTTTGTTCAAATTTTGTTTATTATGTTGCATTCCAAACGTAGGTTTATAATTTTCCAATGAACCTACGTATTCATTTACACTGTGGCATCAGCAAGAGGCGTGTAAAAATACATATATCGTGTGCCGGGGGCATACATTTATTATTGTAAAATATAGCTATGTTCTGAAGCGCTGGTTAATTCGCCATACTCGCTGCCGACCGGATAACATCGTATATAATGTATTAGAGCACAACATATTCATGGCAATATGGTTTTACGAATTCTTTTGTATTGGAAAATGGGGAACAATATCTTAACTTACGAATCGTACGAGGAAATTACTTTGGTGTTGACATAATCTATCATCTCGCAATTTAAACGTAGAAATTTTAATAATCGGTTCTATTAGAAGTTTCCCAACACTAATACTGTTTGCTCATAGGTAAGCGTTTCTACGTTTTCGGGCCAGTCTTGATGTCTACCCAGTCACTATGCCTGTTACTTACTTATCACAAAGTTTCTCAACAAAGATATAAGACTATGTCAACAGTAGAGGTGGGTTACCAGTGTCCACCTCTCTAAATAAAACTACAAAATAGTACTATACTATCACGATTATCAGTCGTCTAATGGCACTATAGCATGTCCTTTCATTGTTGCATTCATGAAGTATGACTCACTGACAAACCATCATAAGCTTCTGAGCATGTTATTCCATTTTTATGCTTACAATAAACCCCATGTTTATTTACCCAATATTTATAAAATCCTACTGAACGATCTATTTATCAATTTTCAAGTTATCATAACTTGTGTGAATTGCATTGTTTCCACAGTATCATAGGTTTAATTTGATTGTTTGAAATATGTTGGCGCCAGGAAGTTTACTTAATACAAATATAATAAATAAAAACAATTGAGTCGGTTTCCAGAGACCGGGAAATTCACGAACACGCGGTGTCTTCCTGAAAGAGCTTGGGTTTGTGTGGAGATGGAAAAAAAATAGAATATTTATGTACTTATTTAGATAAATTTTAAACCGTTTTTAAGCAAACAAAATAACAGTAGGTCTATAACTTCTTGTACCTACTTCATACTAGAACAAAATATTTAAAACGTAAGAAAAAAAACCATTAACTACCTACTTACTGCACGTGTCACGCAGTAAATTAACATTAAAAAATATTTTCTACAGCTACATTAAACATAAATTATAGTTACCTAACGTTAAAAAATAGAGTACAAACGTACGTTACGTTTGTACTCTATTTTTCCTAGGAAATATTCCAAAAAAATGTGCCCGAAAAAAATTAACTCTTACCTACTAACGTCAACTATCCCAAAATGTCGGAGATTATTTACCGATACATTTATTTTTTTACCACTCGCCGCAATTAGATCACACCTCTATGCTTCAGTTATGAGATCATAGTCGGGTTGCCTGTTGATAAAGGCGGTTCACACACGCGATGACGGGCTAATGCGCGCCGCTGACGGCCAGTGTGAACGCTCCCTGTTTACCTTGAGCACAGAGTAGTGTGAGACTAGGTACTTTAGTGCAAATAGCTAAGAGGATGCATGGAAACCTTTTTTGTGTGATTACAAGATCAATTCTTGCGGTAGGTTGTATTGTTAAACTAGTGAGACCTCAGGATCATTCCTGAAAATTGTTTTACCTTTACCATTGATATTTCTTTTCGCTAGTATCTGTCACTGTCACTGCTTGTTATTTAGTCTTAGGAGCTCATCGTATTTCTGTTTAAAACAAGGTTTGTTTTTAATAATAAAATTAGTGTGGGTTTCCCAAGAAAACCCCATTGCGTAGCTAAGAAAAGAAAACTTGTAAATTCCTACGAGTTGTTGCACAACAAACTACAACAAACAACACTAATCTCTCTGTACCTCACACTAATCTACACCCACGTCGAAAAAACGTTAGTGTTTACAAGATCGTCAAACTTATCGATACGTCTGTCGAGCGTACGAAGCGATTTTTGAGTGATCCTCCACTCGTTTGATTAATGCCCGCAAGCTTTGGCTTCCCGCCAATACTCTGTTGCTTTGACCCGTCCTACCCACTTTTAATAACTGACGTTACGAAAACAATCGAAAGTGAAATTATTTGATGTGTTTCTGGGACGTAGAATTGGGCAGTTTTATGATGAACTTCAGTGGATTGTAGCGCGCTTTGAACATTGTTTTGGTAATTACGACTGAGACTAGCTTTTCTTTGGTTCGTGAGCCAAAAATATAGGAAGGTAAATAAATGTTGCGTTTTTCTTTTTATGTTTCATGCACCTTGTGCGAGACACAAAGAAGGCGGACATATTTTCGCCACATCCGGTACAAGCTTCATAACTCACTCAGTATAAATAAACCTACACAAATATTAAAATTGAAAGCTAAATAAACATACAAAAAATGATTTATGACTTTTTATTAGACCGTGCAGTCTGCCGTCAAAACTATAAATTATTTGGTGTCAGAAGGTTAATGTCGCGAGATTTATGAGAGTCGCAGGTATTTGTTTGTACACCTACGTCGGAGCGACGTGTAAACGTTAGATTCGGTGGAAAAAGCGGCGACGCTTTCAGCGTATGGCGCGACAATGACGAATGTCGCGCTCGACCGCGACACGGCGCCTGCGCCTGATGCCAGGGCTGCCACTTAACTGTAGGTAAATTGAAATTAAAATAATCATCTATAATCATATATTTTAATATTTTCTAAATTAATCTATGCGTTTTAGAGCGTTGCTTTAGCATAAACGTCGATTTAAAATCTTACTATTTCATATTGTAAAGTGTCTTTTCTTAAATCAAGTCTGACGTCCAAGTTAATTGTTATTTGTTTCCAACTCTACGAAGTAAAAAAAGTACCAAGTATAAGAAGGTAACCGTAGCTAGGCTATTTATTTTGCTGTTTTCTCTTTTTTTATGTCGGAATACCACAAAGGTAATTAAGTATTACTTAAGTTTGACTTGACATAAAAAAAATACAGTAAGAATCTACCTAGATTCGTTTGCTTAGCAACCCTAAAGTCACGACACCTGTCGCGTCCGCCATCGAAATAGTCGTGTTTTCCCAAAATAAAGGTTGAACGCATTTTTGTGGACAAACGTATTTGGATTAGCTGAGCCGTAGTGTGGAGCATCGGAATCTTTATGTTCGGGAAATATTTTGGTAAGACATCTCTTGTAACGGAAATAAATGGCAGGGATTGGAGGAGTTGCCGTGAAAATGGGAATGATTAAAATAACCTCTGGTATGAAAACACAGAACTTTGAAAGATGTGTTGAGAGGGCAGCTTAAAAAGTTTTAAAAAGAGTTTAAGGGAAAGGACATTGTAATCGTTTTGTGTAAAACGCAATGTCTTTGTTCGACTTTATGAACTGGGGTCATTTAGCTGTTTGTAAAACCGTCGGTTGTATCGTGGTCGTCCATCGGCCAACAGCTTTTGCATTACTATAGAAACCTAATTTAAATCCACTCTCCTACAATAATGAGATGATCTAATAAGACACAGCCAGTGATTTTGTCTGTCATTGCGTAGTTCAGACAATTAATCAGGAGTCGCGTCTCGTGATGACAACCGGCTAATGACGTTAACAGGCGCAGTCGGCTGAGAAAACATACTCGTAGCTAGACATCATCTGTTTTTGTATGTGAGTAATGTTAGTGATGAGTCTGACAGGAGAGCGGTTTGCGAAGGTCATATAGGGTTAAGTTTTGTTGAAGAGGTCTGCATTTGGTAAGTACTTATAATCTTCAGGAGAATGCCTTACCAACAGGATGCTTAATATGAGCGGTTTTTTCAGATGCATACGTAAAGACAGAAGTTTAAAGATTTTCCTGCTTACAGGAGCTTTTGGAAGGTCATGAATTCTGTTGCACGGGTCCTCAAAGTTTCAGTCAAAGGTTGTATGGAACGTTAATGGCATGTTTGTTTTTGAAGGGAGTATTGCTAGAGTAGGTAACGCGATATCGTATAGCAAGTTAATGTGCATAATTTAAGAATACGATAGCTTGTTTTACAAGGGAATATTCTGTATTTATTCCAAATCTCTTGTTTAGTATAGGCACGTTCTTGAATGACTTTCTCTTTACCAAAATGTTTCGTATCACTTGCCCACCTCATTTAATACCAATGATTTACAATTCCTACCTCGAATCTCGAGAATTTCGGCCGAAACAAGTCATACATTTTCTCACCACATTAATTATAAAATTAATAACAAAACACGATCTGAATGTGCCAAAACAAACGTTTGTTCCGAGAAATCGTATAAATATGTTACAAGAACCGTTCCAGGTGTTCCCAGCGTTCTACCATAAACGTGTCCACGCTTTACTTGTGTTCATTTAACGCTTACTAACTTACAAGCAAACATCTACACACAAAAACAATCCAAACCAAACCTTAACTACTCAAACATAAAATCTAAAATACCTGTGGAACTTCGTTGACGTGGGAAGGGTAGAGGCGCCACATGTGGACCGCCTGCGAAATTGAAATAAAAATATAATTAAAAAAACGCGATGCCCGTCGTCCGCGGTGGCGAGGTGAACGTTCGTGCGATGATGTACGGGCTCTTGTCGATTGATACGACTTAATGCTGCTTGTAGTGCGGCGACCTGACAGGCGGTAAGGATGTGCGAAAAAAGGAACTAAATGACTGAAAAGCTGTTCATTAGGCGTGTTCCGATTTTTTGTCAACAAAGTGTTTCTTTTAAGCTTCGTGTAGTATTTCTCATTTATTATTTTAAATGAAAATTGTTCCAAGTTTCTCGATAACTGCATAGCACATGCGCCAGAAAAGTGTCAATTTACCCTCATTCTGTTCAGTATTTTGCTCCTTAGGGACAGTATTTTTAGCAATCAAAGTTATTAGGATTACATGTTTTATTAACATTATTTTATTTAATAAAATATACTCAATTTTTTTTTTTTATAAATGTAACTATCAGCAACACTGTTCAAAACCACTAACGCATGCAACAATCTCATCTCGATACACTCCGAAACCAACTCATACGTAAATAGAATCAACACCGTGGGAGACACATTACACGTTATAACACCTTCTATCTCACGCCTTACCACTTGGGCAATAAGGTCGAAAATCAAGTGGCATTTACAGTCATATGATTTCCTTATGTCACATTGAGGTGGTTTTGTTTTTAATGATATTGAGTGACTGACGTGAGAACTGACTGGTGGCACTTTCACAGGCCAGTGACTTTTAATTCGGTAATTAAAGGGAGATCTGAAAATAAGCTGTTAAGTAGTTCAGAATGGCTTGTAAGGGAAGGGGAATTGATGAGAAGACCACTTGGATGTGTGAGAGATACATTAGTTGATACTCAGCTGAAATAATGATCCTTCCATTATTTATTAGTTTCGACTTTTTTTACAAATGGGAAATTGTAAATCACACTATTAATAACCAAATAATACAAACTAAAACAGATAAAGATCAATGAATTATAGTGAATCACAAAATTGGGCCTTCCACTTTTACAAAATAAAACATTTTTACAAAGATCGTTAGAAAATCTGTTAGTTTCCACAGCTCTAGCAAAGCTCTGCTCGATATTTACTTTTTTATTCAAATAGGTGCCCGGCCCGTATTCAGGATTTTCGAGCATATAGACGCACGTTTATCTCGGATTATTTTCTAACTCTATCCGAATTCGGATCACCAAAAAACGTTTCTACCAAAACAGAATTCCATTCCAATAAAACGTTACAGCGTAGCGTATAGCCAAAAACAATTTCATTAGACGATCCCCGAACTTACCGCAGTATAAACCGCTTTATAAACTCCTTAGCCTTCGTAATATTGTTTAAAAATGTCTCCTAGCCCGCTATGAAAAGCGTGCGGGACCCTAAACGTATGCAAATTTTATTTTTAAAAAATGCAAGTGGCCAGCCACATGTCGCCCGGACGGTCATCGCGGCGTCCGTCTGCTTTTTATTACTTTTATTTTTGTTGTCCAAACTTACCCACCTTCCTCTCCTCTGATTTGATTGCGTATTTATTCCAAGCTGTTTTGCTACTTCAAGTTATACTGGAATTTACGGTTTTCAGAAAACATACACGTACCTATACACTGTTTTCTCTACAGAAATGCTCACCGATTTTTGTGTAGTTTGTCTAAAAAATATAGTGATTTACAGCTTTTACTTTACAGTTTTCCCAGTGTGTAAGCTAGCAATACTCATAAAGGGCAAATTGCACCAGTATAACGTAATTTTGTAAGTTCAGAAACTGAAATAAATTAAATGGGTTTTGAACTTACGTCCTTGTAGTATTCAACATCAACTACCCAATCTCTGAGAAAATCAAGAATACCGTCGTAACTTCAGAGAGACTTTGTCAGCAGCAAACCACTACATGTATTGTTTAGTAGGCAACAATATAAAACTGATCTTTTCAGCACTAAAGATTATTTCACTATGCTTGAATCTTCATACCTTTAACCACACACACATACACATCAAACTCCCCAATGTCCACATTCACATAGTTAGATAATCTATCGCGTCACATGATTTTTACGATGGGTGTCCATGTGACGTCTTTATTAAGGCGATATCAAGGTGGGTTCCGTGAGATTAGGGTTCCTCGTAAACGGACACCCGCTGTATTGGACGACTCTTCGTTATTATAACGAGATAGCCTGATATTGTCAAGATACAGGGTGTGTGCCCACTTACTGGAGGCACTTTTCAAATTGACATTATTGAATATTCTATACAAAATGACATGATTACTTTGTAAAGTATTTTATTATTGTGAATGTGAGGACTATGTGATTTTTTTTTCTCGTTAATTTTATCAATGGTCTGGCAATTTGAGAATTTTATGCGGACTACCCAAATGTCCTTTCTTTGGTATTGTTCGTCGAGTCGCTGAGCTCCTTAAGTCCTGAGTTGAGCTCCACCATTACTGACAAATGTTTGCACTGACTGTACAGGTCCACTCAAATCTGTGTGGTTCTTTCCTCAAAAGACCATTTCAGACTCGAATTTACATGGTCCTCATATGGCTTGACCAAGATTATGTCTGGGCTTTAAAAGAGACTGTGACCTCTGAGTTTGTTTCGGCCTTTCTTCTCAGAGTAGTCAGATAGGAAACGCCGACCTCATCTAGCTTATTTTTAATATTTTTTAATATGACGTGTAAAAGTGATTCCAATATCCTATTTACAGAATAAACAATTTCATTTCATTTCATGGACCAATAATACGCCATCTTCATCCAGAACGTTAAACTATTATTTCATGGACACTTTCATGTGTTCGGTCACTCTTCTGATGCTTAGCGGTATGTATTCTGTTTCATAACTGCCCTCAGTCAAGATATCTTAGATAATTCTACATCTAACTTTATGTACCGAAATTATGAGTTATAAATGTAATACATTACACGCATAAGATATATTCTAAAGCTCGTCTGGAAACAAGTGGTGTAATAAATGCGGGCGGTGCGGGTTGCGGGGGCGGGTTGCGAGGTGCGGGGCGAGGTGCGCGGTGTGCCGAAACATAAAATATATAAAGTTTGACCGCCGCCGGACAGTGACCACCTACGGTAAGAAGAGGGTTACATGGGGGCAAAGATAGACGAAACACTTCTGAAAATAACATAACATCATGCCTGTAGGTACTTCCTGAAGGCATTGACAGAGGTGCACCCATAGAACACTATGCATAGGGGGCGAGCCTATTCCACCATCATCATCATCATTTCTATTCTAGTCTATTTCAGCCGAAAGACGTCCATACGTGCTGGACATAGGCCCCCCCAAAAAAGCCTTGACCGCTACCGTAGCCAAGGGTAGGCGGGCTACCGGGGCCGCTACTATAGGGCCATTTTTGCCACCAACCGGCCACAAATCCAGACTCCGGGGTGCTACTGAGAAATTCCTGATTGAAAAACGCATGCTTGCGCGACCTGTGAATCGAACCCAAGACCTTCGTGTTCAGCAGTAGCGCTCGCGACACTAGACCAACGAGGCAGTTGGAAAATCTTATTAAAAACAAAGTTTGAAGCACTTAATGTGTACATGGTAAAGTAAATTTTGCTTATCTTCAAGAATACGAACGAAGTACTTACCGAGTTTCTTTTACATAATGGTCGACGCGACGGCGTCAATGGTCCATTCATATTAAAGTTCATCAATGACCGACGTAGTTGGAACTTTATTACCTAATCCAATTTAATTATCGCATGAATTATAATTGTTTTAATTGCCTTAATGTTCTGGCAACGCACCTGGCAATATGAAAAAAGGCACTTTTTGAACGTACAGTCCCTCAAAACGCCCGCCCTTTACCACTTCCTAGTGCTTTAACTGGGAAGAAGAAGTAGAACAACAAAATTCCCAGCAACACATAGTTAGAAGAACTAAACTTACTATGAAAAATACAGATTATCCATTCGATTATCAACAGTTACAGCAGTACGTCATGGCCCGTACGGCAATTTAGTATCGTATTTCTGTTTCCGTATATTGAGCAGTCAAATAAAATAAGGAAATTCATAAAATCGTGCAAACGTCCAGCCATCAGACAGTGCCGCCATCGTCAGTGGTGCATTAGTTACACTTTGGCAGACTAACTCCCGGTTTCTGGAACGAAAACGTATAAAATAAGAAAAAAAAATATTCTCCCATGTAAGCCTGCACTATCCCCCAGCAATATTGTATCAAGTAGAAGTGTCCACGTAGATTCGTGTTTGTATGAAAAATATTCCAATATTCCCCCGTCCACCCTGATCGAGCCGAAATAAGGTGATCGCGACAACATGGCCGGTTATTTGAAGGGCTTAAGGTCGGGTTTGTCAAATTATATGTGTTTTTCTTTCGTTATATTCAAAGATTGGACGTTTGGAATTCGCATTGGGAATGTAATAGCATTTGGAGATTTAGAGTTTCGTTTTTTCGTGGAAATTTTAGATTTTTGGTATCAATAAAAGTTAGGTAATACTACGGTATAAATAAATGAGATGCATATGTGCGTCCTAATAAAAAGTGAGCCGCATTAGGGCAACCTGTAAATATAAATTTATAAAAACAAATCAGATATCATGTGTAATATTAACTTACTTCGAGTTATCAAGTAAATAGTCCACAAGAAGTTATAGAAAAGTTATTGACATGTTATGATTGATAATATCGTTGATATTTCATCACTATCAAAACATTCCGTTAGCTAACCTATCCAAAAACACTGCCTTCTTCCAATTTCCCCGTACAATACGCTATCCAGCATCACCCGAGGATAAGAGAGGCGCATAATCGTAAGGAGATCTGTGATGCGATGTGACCGGAAATTAAGACACGGGGCGGCCGCCCGCCCAGCGCCCTTCCGTTTCCGGTCGGACATCACCTTGCGCCGTGGGCGGAGGTCGTCAGATGAATAATCATTATCATAAATCTTGTGATAAAGTCATGACCAAGCAGGTTGGGGGATGCTGTTTACTTTTTGGAAGAAATGTTTTTTTTTGTTTGAAAGTGAGTGATTTATAGATAGGTGTGTAAACAATGATTTGGCAATATTTTTAAGGTAACATTATCCTTGTCTTTTGGGAACCTAAGCAAACAGGCTTTATCCTGATTTAAGTAGGTACATGATTGTTCTCCATCATGATTTCGTCAAAAGCTCTGGAATTTAATAGAATAAAAACTAGCTGAATACTGATACCTTACACCGAAAACCTACACTTACCTGGGCTAGCAGAAACTATCCAATATTTAAATTCTTCTTCTGTGTTAGATCAGTACTCCTTATGTACTGTTGCACCTTGGTATTCTGCGGTTTTTTTTCAATATGAATAGCATTTAAAATACCCCTGACGTGTCCCTTCAGTCCTTTTATTAATTTCTCACACACCACAGCAGCTGTCACACGATAATAATTACAAAGAAACACAATGTCGTTTAACTTTTTTAATGTCCTCCATTTTGTTCCATCTGAATCATTAGCCATTAGTCTCTCACCGTGTTCTCTTTTGATACTGATTATTACCGATATATCATTAAAAGAATGTGCCTTTAATCTTCTTAATATGTCACTTGAATCTCCGATTAATATTTATACATTTTAGTCAGCTTTGCTAAAAGAAAACAAAGAGCAATGTTGTAATTTTCCAAGTCAAAACTAATTTATTGGTAACTTTCTACAAATACTAAGTACTTAGGTAGCTACTTAACAAAAACTTTTCTCTTACCAAAATTTCATGTAAACTGTAATATACGTAAATTCTAGTATAACGGTAATGCGGTCACTTTGCGGTAGTCTATCAAACGTGAACATTAGAGGGCCTATGAAAAACTAACTTTGACTATTACCGGACCTCTACCTTTTTACCCCTGTCTTTCCAGCAACGATCATTACTTTATTTCGAAATCCATTGCTGGTTATGTTTAAACAGGACCTTTTCTATATCTCGTTAGAGCAGTAATGTATGTATAACTAAGGAATGCTTTCATATTTTTTAGGAGCAGTTTTTGGTGGTCAGATAAAAGTTAGTGTATTACGTTAGAGTGGTCAAGTATTTGAGTTATTTGGCTGTTTGCAATGAAAATGAGTATATTTTTTGCAGTTATAATCGTGTTATTGATTTGAAATTGGTTCAAATAGGTAACTTCACAAACAAACATAGAACATTTTCGTTTTTGTATGGCATAATTGAAAACAGTTTCTACCAACTTGATTAATTACCTACTTTATGTTTAATTATCTGGTAGCCATGACTATTATCTTGTTTATATAATAAACTAATAATTGTATACATGCAGTACTCTCTTTAGAGTTGGAAATTAGAGAATGGCAGGAATCAACTCTTCTGCAGTCAATGTAAACATACAGTACCTCAAGAGTATTTAATTTTGTTACGTCGTACCAGCATTACCAACCTACACCTCCCACAAATACCGATAGACATTCATCAAAGTTCATCACTACACGCCAACACAAAACAAAGGTACCTAACCACACATAAATTCCCTCGATTAGAGCTTTCCTTCCTCCTCCTATCTAAACCCAACCTTGACAGATGATGATAGAGTTCAATTTCCCGTGGTATCGTATAAGTCTTTCTGTCTATCAGTCCAATTGTCCCGGATGGCAACCGGACACCGCGATATGAAAGCGACAATAAAAGGTGGAAGACCTGACTCATTGATCGGTACAGTTATGCACACAGAGCTTTCTATTTTATCTTGTATGCACTTTACGTCCTTATGGAACGGTGTAGTTTTGAATTAGAAAGTCTTCGGAAAATTACTTCTGGGAAGAAGTAGAAAGCACTAGAAACGATATCAAAATTCTGTTGACGCGAGGGCTACATAACGAATATGACGAAAATCATGTCAGCGGGGACTTTCCGATCTGTCCGGACCTGTTATTAATATTTTAATAGCCAATATTTCAATATAAAAATAAAAAATAATCTTTTAAATGATTTTGAACGTTTGTTTTTAAACGTAATTTCCTACAGTCTTCCTTCCTACAGCCTTTGTAGAACCACGTCACTATCGCTCATGTGACGGTCTCTTTCGCTCTGTCTCTGTCAAGCAAAGATAATGCGTAACCATCTAATACTAAACAAAAAATATTTATCACTCCTCCCATTGAGCTCCGATCAAGGTACCATCGAAGTTCAAGGCAGGTCACGAGGTAAACGCACCTTTATTGTGTAGCAATTGGGATGTCCGGTGCGGTCGACGACCCTGCGCAGGAGTGCATGTAGGTACGAAGGTATGTGACGAGGTCGGCTTATGTGGCGGTGGGTGCATTGGATTGGTTTGAAAGTGTATGGGAAGCAATTGAGTGGGTTATTATAATATTATATTTGTAAGTTTGTATGTAGACTGGAAGCCGACCCCAAAATAGTTGGGAAAAGGCTAGGCAGATTGATTGTGAGTTTGTTTGTAAGTAAATTAGTCGCTTACAATACTCACAATATTACCTCTTTACTGTCTTTGGTTTTTTACACGATTTCTTTCCTAAAATGATTCCACTAACGGGTAGCTATAGTTTATCATTGCCGTTCATTATAATGACATTGGAGGCAATTTGTATTTAAAATATAAGAAGAATGCGAGTGAAATACTCAGAAAAAATAATTGTGAAATAACGAATCATTCATTGGTTCTATCGTTGTCTGACACAGGTTTTCCCCAAAGCTGTGGTGAATCATTAATAAGAACACAGTCTCGTATTGTTAGAAGGCAACGAATTATCAGAATACTCTGTAGAAAGACTTGAATTCCACATTAAACAACACCATTTTTATCACCATATTTTCCTTTTACATAGACTGCTTTTATACATAACTTGACCAGGAAAGTAAACAACAATACATCAATATCTACATTCAATAAGGCAGGTCATGGTGCGAAGCGTTACCTCTAGCGTGCGCCCGCGCTTATTGGTAGCAATTGAAGCAATCAGCGCAATTGGCGCGCCTCCCCCTGCGCCTCCCGGCACTCCCCGCTCTCGCCGTAATATACTTTCACTTCTCACCGGTACTGACAGGGAGAAAAGTGATACGATGTATTATTATTTTAATTTTTTACTTTTTGTCATGTTAAATAATCAGAGCTTTTGTTCCATCCATCCATCATCCAAATCCATCAATCCAAAATGTCTATAAAAAGTGACAATGAATGAGAAAATACTAGGGGGGAACATACTAGATATCACCTGAAGAAAGCAGCAGGGAAACTACGGAGAACTTTTGCTGAAGGAACAAACTAAGAAATGCCCAATAACAGCTTTCCAGTACAGAAGGAAGCCTGTTTTTAATAAATTTTGTGTGTTTTTCATTATTTATATTCGTAAATTGTGCTGCAACGGCATTCACATTCAGAGATATCGGTGTAAAGATTATAATTCAGAGACCTATTCCTCGTCGAAATTCATATAAAAGTTCACACAAAACTGGTTTAAAAAAAAATCGCGAAACCTAAACACCTAAATATCGGATGATGCCGGCTTACTTCCACACGTGATCTAAATAAAAAAATGTTAAACCAACAAATAATTCGGCGCCCGCGCAGCACTGTTTGTTGATCTAGTCGAATTATGTGAGCCGTAATTACGTGTTCGACGTTTAGATGGCCGATGGTTCTGTATGAATATAGTGTTGAGAGAAAGATTGTTGCTAATAAAAAAAATATTTGAGTGCTTGATGGATGACGAAAAACAGCTACAGAAATCTTTGTTGATTTTCTTTTGAAATGTGCTTCCTGTAGGGGATTTCCAGATGCGCTATTCCGATAGTGTGTTAAATGATTATCAGGGTAACACATAACATTGGTTTTCTTTTGCGTCGGCAATGGCATCGACACCTGAACGCAGTTCATCTTTGGCTACGGCTTTGATGCTGATAACGAATAAGCCTTAATCCTCCCATGCTGGCCAACTTACTAAGATGAAAGCCTTCCTTCCAGAAAAACGAAATAGTGCTAGAATATCATTCTGTCACATTGTTCAAAGTCATTAAAGAGTTGGTGTGATTGTGTCTTTTTGCGCTGGAAAAAAAATATTTTCTGTTTAATATCGTGATCTAATTTCGTCACAGAACCCTAATTTCAGCAGTACCTTGTCAATAAATCAAGTAAACGTTGCAATAAAAATATTTGTGCTGTAATATCACATACCTTATATTTATTAGTAGTAAAGTCGATATTTTACGTAAAACACCTATATAAACACATGGTTCCCTGGTTAGCTTGTAACTCATTCGTAACTATACAAAAACACCTACTTATGAGGAATTCAGTTTTATCGTTAACATGGCTGAAACAGTGAACAAGGTCATCAATGTTTGAACTGGACCATAGACACGTCATGTTCAAACGTGAAAAAAAAAAAACCGGTCACGATACTTATTTTAAGGTCTTGAATCATAAGTATAGAGAAAGCTTTCAGATTTATCTTCCATTTTGTTTCAAAGGAAAATAAATCGTTGCGCTAGCCAGAGCACACACAAAAGATATTTAGTTTAATAACAATTTGAACATAAGAAAAAGGCTATCGCCTGTAGATGTACTGTCATCACGAGACACTCGAATCTAGACTTTATTGTTAAGACTCTAGAACCCAAAATACTAGTGGTCGATTACTTTAAGAATAACATTTAGCACAACAATGGGACGGAGGGCTAAATCGTCGTATTAAACCGTTCGCATTGTATCTGTGAAGGTATTCCACCACCTTTCAACTATGCCCGTCTAAACATTGGGGATGAAGTATCGCGGGTACTTGATTTAGGTTGGTCTTCTGCCTACGACAGTGTTGCCTCCTAGAGGAACACCTCGATATCTGGACCGGTAAACTTGAGTATTGTCGTCTGAATATTATGAGTAAAAACCCAAGGGTTTATGACAGAGCAGAAGCAGTGATTGAAACTTTGCTAGTGATCATGAAATTATTTTAAAGGCCAAGTATATTTTAACAATATGCAAAGAAAACAATGAGATAGTGGTCAACCGCGAGCCTACCAATAACCTTACATAACGTCACGCATGTATGCCCCGAAGGGTAAGGCAGAGGTCTACCTATAGTACTCCCACATAGTAAGCAATAATAAATGAAAAACAAAACATCACTGAGGAACAACAACGATCAAGCTTTTGTTGATAAAACACTGCCATTTTCTCTTACCCAATACTACTGTCTCAATCTCACTCCAACTTAAAACAACATAAAACGCTACCTACCCGGAAGTACACGAAAAAGAAAACTACAAGAAATGAATTTTCCGCCATATCTGACCACTACTCTATGTCGGACTCACCACAAAGAGTCCGGTTGTTTCGCCCACCGGCGCATTGTCCTGCCCTATTGTTATTCTGACAATCTGCGTCATATAGCGCTGCCAGGGGGATAGGGGATAGGCAGACACCCTGCCTGTGCCTGATTCGGGGGAGCGTGAATACCTTCAGAGGTGTCGGGTTTGAATGGTGGAAACATTGGTAAGGATTTTGGTGTTAAAGGGAATATTATGTGGAGATTGTCCGGAGGGACTTGTGCTTTCTGATGATATAGTTTAAGCTAATGCATTTAACATTGAATGCAAAATGATGGATGAAAGAGCGTGCCACGTGAAGTAAGATATTTGATATCGAGTGACCCTTGATCAATTGATCACAGCGAAATGGTTTTAAAAGTGTGACCTGAAATCAGTTTTGCTACAATTGCACTTCTGTTCTTTATCAACACGTCATCTACAACTAAGTCTCACACTCAACAACACATTCAGACTAACATATTTCTTTTGTCAAAACATCTCAGTAGTGTCCAAGACAAACATTTAACACTTCAAACGTATAATCCGTTTACGACCATTCACATTCAGCCACAATTTATTCCAGAAAGATTTACAGGCTGTTACAAGACGGCCAGGTGTGAGACATTCCTAGGAACAGCGCAGTCTGGGCCTGAGCAAGTGAGCAATCTATCTTCTCGGTAAGTCTTGTTTAAGGCGGCAGGTGACTGAGATATTCTGTTTGTGAAGTGAGGATGCATGGAGTGGGAACCGTGGATGAGGTTCGTTGGAATTGGTTAGGAGTTCTGAGAAGTTTTTGCTGAGAGGTTAATGTTGTAATTACATTGTGTTGTAATGAAGAGAAGGAGAGTAACATTACTTGCCTTAACATATCTCTGATAGGGACTTAGGGCCGATTAGGGTTCCTCTTTTTGCAATCTAAAAAATTGGTCTTGGCACAAAAAGCCACTTGATTCGTAGTTATTCCTTCAGTAGTTGTTAAAGTTGTACTCGTGGTTATGAAAAGCCATGTAGTATTGGAGATCTGGTTACAGCTCATATATTTCCTCATATACCAAAATAAAGAAAAATGAGCATAAATCTAAAAAGATAACTCATTTTTTCTCACACTTCTTTTCAACGCACCTTATAATACACAATTTTCAATAACACCTCATTTCAACTCCATTGCTCCGTCAACGCAACAAAGTATACAAAATAAACAATCATACGAGCAATGAACACTCGTCCTTTGATGTTGCTCGCTGAATGATGGCCGCTGCAGCGCTTTCCTACGTCAAAACTACACTATTTCATATAGACTTAAAAGCAGACATGAGTTTACGAGCGCTGTAAATTATAAAGCGCTTAAAGCGTTTAGCAGAAAAGTATTGTCGGTCAGGTGATGGTGAGGAAGCGGTTTATGAGATGTTAAAGATGATGTTGAGATGAAAGACGTGGAATTAAGAAGTGCTTAGTACAAGATTTCATATTTATATTGGGGAGAATGAAAAATGATTGGCATTTTGAGTTGACTCAACTGTGAGAAGAGGGACATAATTATGGACATAATTATGGTATATCCGACAAAATAAACATAATCTTCAAAATTCGTTATAGAACTTCCAGATGATACCGACATCAGCGCAGATTCGGATTGCCACGATTAGGAAACTCTAATCCTTTTAACAGTATTGAGAGTAATTAATGATTGGCAATGGACAAATCATACATTAGCAATGGAGTCTAGGATAGAGAAGTTCGGCGTGCCGTAAATACGAGGTAAAGCGACTACAAATTCAGCCTACCTACTTATTACTTAGTAATTACGATTACCTACATTGCAGTACAAATTCAAGATATTTTGGTGATATTATGAAGAGAAAACTTTACTAAACATTAATTAAAACCAAATTAGATTTTTCAATTCGACGCTTTTGAATTTCGCTTACACATTGTACTGGCTAATATTTTTCCATGCATGAGTTATTTTACGAAGGTCATGCTGACATGCCAGGAGAACCAGAAGGTGTCCGCCCTCTTACACTAAAATGTGAAAAAATACCGATGATATCATCTCTCTCTTTGCACGAATCGAACGAACCGAATTGATTCAAATATAGTTCGCACTAATGTTTTTTCCATAGCGTCGGTAAATCAAATGCTTTGTCGACGTGACGCGACAACGCGACAAAGTTGCGCATGAGTACATACCATGAGATATGAATTTACAGAAGGTCTGTGGTCTACGTCAAAGGGCACTTCAATAGACATGCTTAATTTTATGAAGGCCGCAGGGATCCCCCGGATGCGGGAAGCACAGAAACGGTCGAAGTAGCGGTGCTTGGGGGAGACCTATGTCCAGCAGTGGACGTCTGAAATCATGATGATGATGATGAATGTTAAGGAAAACGGAATCTCTTCCATTGCTAATAGCAAACAGCCTGAATCAACAAAATGAAAGGCTGATTATGTGAGAACCAATTGAGTTGTATGTTTTGCCAACTAAACCTTTTGCATCTCCTTATTTCGTCACCCAAACGGGAACGAACGAACACGAATGATTTATATTTCAAGCCCAGGTTAATTGACGTGCCGTGAAATGAATTTAGTACAGTGCACTGTGTATTTAGCCGTAACGTCAGGCGGCGTTTAGAAAATAATTATTCTTGTTTACGCACGCACCGCACGGGAAGGTAGAGGGGCTAATAGCTGAATGTGGGAATTGAGTGATAATAGTACTGTTCGAATGTTTGTGACAGCTGCCCCTCAGTGAGGTAGTTAAGTTATGAATGGATCTAGTTTTCCTGTGGTGACGTTGAAGATGGTGGAAGCAACGTTGAAATTGAAACTATGACATCAATTACAAAACATTTGGTTTATTTTTTTCTGGATGAGAAAATCTAAAAGCATGACAATTAAAGGAAAGGGGCAGCCTTTTCGAATCCGTTAAAATTAAGAGTGAGAGAGATACAAGGAGATTTACAGGTAAGTATGTAGAACTAAGCTGATTAATGTTATTTTTCGGTAGAAAACTGTAAGAGCCTGATGACAATATTTATATGCCGAAAAATATAGATTCTTTACAACAGTGTTTAACTGTGGAGTAGGTACCCATTCAGTAGGTATTGACACAAAAGTCATACAAGCCCCAAATCACGTAAAATACTAAAAATATTTCAATCTTTTTAAAAACAACTCCACTGTGTAACAGATACAAAGTGTTACAACAAATGTTATTTCTGATGACAATCGTGTGGCCATCGGGCTGTCACGGCAGCCAATGGCGGCATTTGTATCGCTCCATGATCGATGCCACTATTTGTTTCATCGCGCTTTTGTTTCTAAACGAGAATGTCAACTGCTTTTGTTTTGCAGCAAAGTAGTGAACATTTCGAAGAAGCATCTTGATTTGATGAGATGGAGGTAATAGAAAAGTCAATAAAGTTAAAAAGGAAAGTAATGCCAGACTACTTTTTTGTTTCAGCTGAAAATAATCTAAATACATAAATTACTTTTATAGTATCTTTAAGGGTTCGACTATAAAAGCAACAGAAGCTTTCGGAAAATTTCGTACCTACATCCGTCATTTTTCTAACTACTAGATTTTCCTTGGTACGAATATGATACAGAAATGAAGCCTATTAACCTAGATTAATTTCTTGGAAGTTTCACAGTAACTGGTAAACTGAAGAGCCCGTGAAATTAACTTCAAATCTAGCGCTACACCTCATAATATTCCAAGATTCTAAACTCCCAGTTCCAGCCCAAAACCCAAATTAATCTAGCGGATGTCACCTTACAGCGGACGTCAATCCAAAAATGACAAGTATGACCAATTTCCACGTACTTTATATATAGCCCCGCGTTTAATCAAGGTGTCCGGGGGGTAGCGGCGAGGCGGAGGGAGAGACGACGCCCGTAATTAAAGTACAGGTTGACAGATGACAAATTGTCTGTGGCCGCTGTTCCGGTAGATATTGTATTTTGATCTTGTACAAGATTCTGGAGAGCAAGATTGGAGGGAGTCTTTAGACTGACCCAATTTTTGCTTTGAATTCGATATGGCTTTTGACGTGATTACAAAGGAAAAGTTTGTTATTTTTCAACTGGTTTTAAGTTCAAAGAGTGGTTCTAATCTTTAGTTTTTTTCTCAATATGCTGAAATATATTTGAAAACGTAAACAAGGAACATCCACTGCACAAACGTCAGTTATTCTTATTGTGAATAGATAATAATATGAAAGGGAGATATCAAGTAGGTACTGATCTGTCAACAGCTTTCAAATCAGCTGTTGATAGACTATTCTGTAAAAATCTCACCGTGAAAACTTAGATGAAGTGAGTTTGAAGAGAACTTTAATTCCACCTATGCTAGGGGTTGACAGTATTGTCAGCTTAATTTTTACAGAATATGTCAGCTGATGAAGAAGTCTTGTAGCGGTGTTTGAAGTAACCGAAAACGTTTAGCAAACATTGGTTGAGGAAGTAAATGGCGTCGATTCAGGAGAGACTTACGTACTGGCAATGAACCAGGCTGAAACAGTTTCATAGTAACTTTTCAGAATGGTAGGCAGATCTGTTGCTGAATACTGTCTCTATGCAATTAGTATCTATTTATGAACCTCATCAAATGCTATGGGCGTCTCCTACCTACTCAAATCGTCACAAATCACTCCTGTAAAATAGATTATAACTTATAAGCAAAAACACGAAATTATTAAAAAAATCAAAAAGAATCACACAATGATTTAACGGCACAGTGCAGGCGTTAGTCAGTAAATCAACTGCCCCCGGTCACCGTATACGCTATGACATCTAGGAAGTAGTTTGTCAAAGTGACAAATAGGTTGACACGGTCCACGTTCCGTGCCGTATTTTTATAAACAAAATGTTATCAACATAGTAAATTCTTTTAGAGTATTTCTGCGTTTTTTTTTGAGGTAATATATGCTTATTACTATTGTGATTAAGGGCTGTTGTATGCACTTCTGGACGTGAAAATAGTTTAAGACGATTGATATACTGGATAATATGTTATACTGTGGTGATTAAAGATTAAAAGAAGGACATTAATTTACTTTTTGTTAGAACGTTCCCATTCCTGTGTTCAATTATTAATTAATTTCACCTGGACATACATTACTAAGAAGCGCTTCTAAAGTTTCTGAATATTCATCATCCGTGTTATGCCCAGTTTCTAAATATTGAACATTTGGTAGAATATAATTTGGTTCTCTTGTAGCAAGACCGGAAGTGGGACTGACTGCAACCATATTCACTTCAAAATGATATACATACAAAATACATGACATTTAAATGTTAACTTTTTGTAAAAGATTTAATTAGGTACAAACGTAAAGGTAAGAAATAGTTATAATATATAATATAATAATAATATAATAAATTTATTCAAAACTTACTTATACTAAGGGTTAGTAATTATTTCAAATCCAAAGTAACAGCAACATTTCTAGCACTAAAATAGGTTTCAGTGATTGATTCACCGAGTAAATACTGTATACATATATCGTATTTGATACAGTTCCTAACATCTCCCCGACACAAACATCCTAACATTGGCAAACGATTCCACGCGGCGGAATCTAAAGCATCCGAATGAACGTACACATTACACTTACTATAAAATATTTATAATGGGTCACCTTGTGAGAACAGACGGATACACTATAAAACAGATGTCATAATCGGCCCTTTGAAGTTTGTGAGTATCCATCAACAACTTTATCCCAACCACCAATCATACCTCTATTTTCAGTACAACAAGGTTGAATTTTAATCAGCTCGGGTGTAGGTAAATGTTGGTGATTCAAAAGTGCGTCGTATGATTTACAATATGATAAACCTAGTTGGCTGAGTGATAGATGTCTCCTTGATTTATGGTGTCCTTAAGTAGATGACAGGATTCAGGAGAAAAATAAAGGAAATTCGTGTTATTTCAAGAGCTAGGTGATTTCAAAGACGATTATTTAAAAGAAATGTAATTTAAAAACGTCGTTCTTGCGGTGACACCTTCCTCAATGTAGCTTTTAATGCTTGGTGGTCAAACTAACCTTATAGTTTTTTGTAGGTAGGCACCTACACGTACAGAACTATTGCATGGGAGAGAAAAAAGTCGAGAGAGTTGTCGTGGGACACCCCGGTTATAACGAATTTGCTTTCGCTGTATATTATGTAACAATGAATTAAATTAACAACGTTACAGAATAATTAAATGAAAAAAAAAGTGACAGTCAAAATGTTACACTTTTATTTGTGTAGCTCTCATTCGCCAAGTGTGCAGAGTATGACGTGCGATAAGGAGCTGCGTTACAATAGAAGAATCAAAAGAAAATTCTCTGTCAAGCAAAACATATCGATTCGTTAACTAAAAACGACTATTGCCCACGAACTAATTATATCGAAACAGTAAATCTTAAGGATAATAAAGGTAAATCGTTCAGTTTGAACGAAATACGTTCTTTACGTAATCTCCCCAAATCCCCCATTCCCCCACTGACCTACTGAAGTAATCTACCAAATACATAACTAATCTATTTTGAAGTCGGCTACGAATCTATAGTACAATCAATTTTAATAGCGGCCGTATTCAAAATATAGTAAAGCATAGGATTAGAAAACTAAGATCATCATGATGTTTACACAAGGAGCGTGCTCGATGGCCCAGGTTCGCTTCCCGAGTCGTAACTTTCAGTTAAAGTGGCAGTTTGCTTTGCGCTGATCTTGTAACCTACATTTTTATAGTTAGTTTAATATTATCGGTTAACTATGGATTAGATTCGTAAATTAATGTTTTAGCGTTTAGATTATACCTCTGTATAGTGTTGGCGGTTATTTATCTCGTTCTGAGGGATCCGTTCCGAATATTTTCGTGAGACAAGTGTCACGTGGGAGTCATAGTTGAAGGTGTGAAAAGCAGAGTAATCTGGTGTGTCTTCGTCTTAGGCGAGCTTGTATCCGTCGCTTCGCCTCGAGTTAAAGGCTCGTTCAAACTGGCAGTGCTACCCTTGTCGCGCCCGCGATATCGCGCCTTTTTGTGGGAGCCTTAACTTTTAACTCCCTTGCTACGGTCGGGATTCAATATAGCATCCGTGACATAAGACAGTGCTTTATCCCCTTGGTGAATAATCTACTCCCCTTGGTGATAGATTAGGTGTTTAGCAAGGATAGATTTTCTCGTTTAGTCTTTAAAAAAGTTTTTATTGCAACTTTTACCTCAATTACCTACATAAAAAAGATTCACCTCGAAATATTTTCAGAATGACCGGTCAAATATGTGCTAAAATAAAATGAAAACAAAACATTTTTGCCCACTCGCTGGTAGTAAATTTAAATTTAATCTCAGATCTATTGCGTATTTCTTCAGTTGCAGGAGATTGTCGCCTACCATCGTTTTGAAATACATTACAGTCATTATATGGGACGATTTAGAAGACGTTGAGTAGTATATTGGATTTAGTTCTGAAATGCGATGAATGTTTCAGAAAAGAAGTAAGGTATTTTTATTTTATAATGTTTTGTCCAAACGCTAGTCACGTTTGTCATTTTGAAACAGGTTTAAAATAGAGCTATATTTTGAATGCTACTCTTTCACTGTGCATACTAAAACAAAGTAATTCAAAATATTCAAGTTGCATGATTAAACCTCTTCAGTCATATAGTCAGTCGAACTATAATTTTGTTTGTTACGCTTTAACGCTAAAACGGCTGAACGGATTTGGATGAAATTTCGCACAGGGGTAGACCTTGACCTGGGGAAGGACATAGTCTATTCATCCTGAATCACAGACGAAATCGCGGGCCACAGCTAGTAATACATATTTTTTTAATCGTGAAAATATGACATAAACAACATTATATTTCCACATGTCAACTAACCTATTATAAGAAGTAAAACAATCCGTTTTATTTAGTTATCGTCACTCTACTTATTATATTTCTTTCTTTTGGCGTATAGTATGGAATTCACAGGTCAATGCTTGAGTTTTAACTGTTCATCTTTATTGGAATAAAGAACGAGCCTCGCCTCTATCTATGGTATTTATGTGTAGGCACTATACAATAGCATCATACTCTTGTATGTTAACAGAACCTAAATTATTGTTTATGAGTTTACTCTGTCTTATTACTTTTTTTGTAATAAAAACAAAATATTTTCTTACCACAGAAAAAAAACCGCAGCAATTTTTATTCGTGTCTTTTAAATATGAACGCAGCTGTTCAAAACAATATGGCGACTTAAATATAGAGAAAAGAAATGCCTATTAACTTAACAAATAGCCTTGTCGTGTTAAACTCTCAGCGCAATCATTCACGCGTAAACAATGTCAAATGGTTTAGTAGAAAACGTGTGAAAACTGACCGACATCACCTGCGCTAAATCAGACGAGGCGACAAGGACACAGCATGTCACTGTAAATATTTCAATCGGACATTTGTTGAAAGTTAGTGGCTTCAGAAAACTTTTGAAGAAATAATAGAATTAATTTGTGTTTTTATAGAAAAAAAATCTGTTTTCCTAATATAACGCAATAACCGAGGTGGTTTAAAGGCCTGACTTTTCAGTGGTAAACTATTACTATTATATTGTGATTGGTAAAGTTCAATTAATTAAGTGGCTACCTTCACAACAAAATAACTCAAATTCCTCTGAAGACAATCGACTACACTAAAATAAAAATATAAATTGCAATCCGTAATGTCTTGGCGTGTCGCCTAACTGTAGGTGATTACCCTATTTCTTATGCCCACTATATCGTATAATATTATCGACTGTTGAACACCTGAATTTTTCGCGGTTTTTTTATCACTATATCGCACGTATTATATCCACTTGACGAATGTGTTGTAGAGTGGGTATTTTGATTTAGTGTACTTATTGCGACTTTTAATCTTAGTCTCCGTGTACACGAACGACCTGGCCCAAGTGCACAGCGATATCCATCCACCACCAGGAATCACCCACTGCTGGGTAGAGGCCTCCTTTTCTTTCTGCGATACTTCCCAGTTCAGTAACTGAACTGGGAATGTAATAGTAGTGGATCGTGCGTCCCTCGTCCAGGTGATTTCCGGGAATTTGGACGATATCGTTTCGTCACGTCGTCGGCTTAACGTGCTTTTGGAGGTCCTTAGAGACAGCCTTCACACTTTTACGGCCACCAGCACCCAAATGTATGAAAAATTGCTGTCTCCAATCAAGCCGTGAGTGGGTTGTACACGGGGAGCCGAAGATTAAAAGTCTAGGCAATTAGTCTAGTGTTGACGCTAGAATCTAAATTCCTCACGTGCCGGGAGAGCTGTAATGCGCGGCTAACACCTTCCAATTTATAGGGACTATTTAGAGAATAGCTCACATTAATAAAACTTTTTAGTTTCTATGCACTTCGGTTGTTTTATTTTGGGAAAATGGCTTTTCTCTTGTACTGTTCTTAGATAATTTATACCTATTGTTACAGTTTTCTTTTATTTTTCTTCAAGATTATGTGCTACTTAAAAATTCCGTTTGATAAAATATAACACGTTCATACACAATAGGATTAAATTAAAGAAAGTTATGTGTTACGGAAGCATAAAAAACGATCCTTTTCCGTCTGAACACATAACTCGCTCAAAATGACTACTACAATTCCATAATATTCTTATAATCGTCTTGACTTGACAAATACAATGCAATAATTAACATTAAATTACAAAAATAATCCCTACCTGACTTATTAAAATGTTTCAATTATTTATAATAGTAATAACTGTAGTGTTAACTTGCGTAGCTGGTCCTAAGAGATACGACCACAGAGTAAACACTTCAGAAGTCTCACTCATTAAAACCTGCGGAAACCGGAATTACCAGTAGGCTAGAAAGCTCGTCTTTGAAACCTACAATACAGATCTAGATTAAGTTGCAAGAAAAGCAAAGAACGTTAAATATAGCAGTCGAAACCCAGGAGGTTTCGACTGCTATATAGTGCTCTTGTGTGCGTCAACTTGTTTTGGTGCTTTGAAATTTAGCTTCTACATCTGACTAGTCTATGGTAAGAGAATGTAGGAGTAATGGCCGTCGTTCTAGCTGACAAAATAATCGTAAATAATAAATATAAAGCTTAGAATCGCAGCTGAAAAATTAGTGCGCTCAGTTTGATATACGATGCGAACCCACGTGGAATTTTTTCATCGAATATCATCATCCTAGCACTTTTGCGAGAATGAGACTGATGGGTCTTCAGTAAACAGATGCAGGTAATTAATTGAATCGAAGAATTGTCATTTGACTTCAAAAATATTGAAAGCAACTGGCACAAAACAGTTGGTTTTCCAACAACTCTTGTTCAAGATGCCCGATGAAGAAAAGACGAAACAAGTTCAGCTAATAATTGAACCGACATATTTTTTTTTTAAGTTTTAATCAAAATTAAAATAACCCTTACCTGGCTGTCATTGCTAGAATAGATTGTTCTATAGAGGTAATTTCACGAAAAAAACGCATCCCAGATAACCCGACTATATAATAAGAAGGGCTTGACTATTAGTAAAAAAATAATATTAGAAAAAAAAATCGTTTATTATCATCTTTAAAGTAATGTTTAATAATGTGAATAACATCTGCGAGTAAAAAAAGATAACAATTAATTCGCGGCTGGAGGCGCCCGTTGAGTACAAGTGCCGGTATAAATCAACACTGAAATAGATGCTGTAGAGGTTTGGGTACACTAGGGCGTAACAGGTGCAGTAATCGGTGTGTTCGCCGAGCGTAGCTCGAACGCCGAACGAGAGAGAAGAGAAAAATAAAAGAATCAGAGCTATATGAGATGCAGCATTCGATTCTACACTATATGCGTTTGCCCAAGGTGCTGAGGATATTGATTGTTTGGGCAAAGATGCAGGTTTATTTTTTACAACAAGCATAACTTTATGTAAGCCTATGACCACAAAATTGCAAGTTTAGTTTTCTGTCGAATAATATTGGAGAAAATATTTATATTGTTTCTTTGTCTTTTCCAGGTTTTCACGCAATTTCATAAGTGGACTTTGCATCAACCCAACGACAAAGATGCACAAATACTTCAAGCACATTTGAGGAAGTCAGCAACTACTATTGGCTCATCTTTTATACGCCATGCAAGTAAATCAGGCCGACTCATAGGAGTGGCATGGCACTATGATAATGTTCAATACACTTTTAAATCCAATGATGCGATCTAGTGCGTTTGCATCCTTACGTTGACCGTCATAGACAAACATATGTGTCTCATCTAAAAATACTCGGGACAATGGCTTAAGGAAAGATCAGCTAATTATAATCCATATCGCCGTAGGAAATAATTAGTGGAAACCATTGTTCTAACGGTCACAGGTGAGTAATGAATACAAGGAAATCTATTTTGTTTGTTTTTAATGATGTCATCTAGGTAGACGCAGGTAGGCGAGGTATGCAGTTGGAAATAGTTGTGGTTTTTCATGTTAATAATGTGTAGTTATTTCAGAGTGTGCATTGTTGTTATGGTAGTTTAAGTTGCGGTTTTCTTGGCATCAGTACCCAGGTACCGAGATAGCTTTGTACCTTCAGCACCGGTGGCAAAATAAGCCTCTTCAGGACTATGTTTAGAATCTAGGGAATATTGCTCCTTTATTAGTCTTTTTAATACTTCCCTAGCAATATCATTAGAATGAACAGTTTGGAACTAAATACACGCATGCGAACAATCTGCGATTTTGATAACGAAACAATAAAATAACAAAATTTTGGGTTTAATAACATTTTAAACAGGTCTCGGCTTTCTAGATTTTAAAAGCCGGCCAATACGTGGAAGACGGTGGCAATTTTGATTATCCGTATCGAATCGAAGAAGTATTATGTTTTAGAGAAAAAATCTAAGACTGGTTTATAAACAACAGAAACCAGATTAATTGTCTGTCGTCGGCTGCAGACGCAAGAAGTTGTGGGTGGACTATATGGTACAGATAATTAATTCAATTCTAAGAATTTAGAACAATTTTGTTAATGTCTGCGTAGAAAGTAACTAGTGAAATGATGCTGTATTAACATCGGAGACAGAAATTCAGATATAAAATCTGATAAAGATATTTTTATCAGCCTAGAAACAGATGGCAGATAGAAATAATCACCTAGATCAAAGAAATATCCACATTAATAATGAATATCACAATGAGATGTTAGAAAGACAGACAAGATTCCTCTTGATCTGTTATCACCTACGTCAAATTACTTCAAGGAATTTTAGTTCAGCCATTGACAATTTAATCACACTTGTTTTCCTCGACGGGTTAGGCAGAGGTGCACCTATACTTAGTTCAATCACATTTCGCTAGCAAGTTATGTATGAGGGGCACCTATCTGCATCAACCGGGCACGAATCCAGACTCCGGGCTGCTACTAAGAAATTGTTCTTGAACACAAGACCGAAGAAACCAATTAAAAACTACCCAATCCAAAATAACATAGATACCAATCTTCCGCTGAAAAGCAGAAAGAATTCCTCTAAGAACAAGTCCCCAGTTCCTCCGTACTTCTCACGTGCCCCTATTACCATATAAATTCGTGGCTCGGTGAATAAGAACTCAATTGGTTGGCTGTTAAGTGCGACTCACGAGTCAGCCCCAGACGGCAGGGGTAGCCCCCTGGGGCTTGATTGACACGTGTTCACCTTGTTGGGGTACAATCAAATTGTCTGCGTTTTATAAGCAAATTAAATGAGGGCTTTATCTCTCGTTCTTTTTTCATTTTGTAGTTGTATGATTCTTTTGTTAGGGATTAGAATTTAAAATGCAAAATATTTATTATAGTAATGATACCCTGATTAAGTATTTTATTAAAATGTTCAAGTATATAGTCTAAACTATTGTTAACTCAAAAGACGAATCGAAAGAAGAATGACCGCGTTTTGTTATCAAAATGATTTTTAAATGTAGATCCCATGATCAAACACGTGCTAACTGCGACGAATGCACCTGAAATCGTGCATTGATCAAGAAACCCAAAATAACAAACATGTAGTCAAGCTCCTCAGAATATTAGTAAAAACTGGTAAACTAGCTAATTATCGTACCCCTTAAGAAATCAAATCCTGGGTACGGGTACCACTCTAACGTAGTTCTTGGTGCACTCGATAACTTTGACGTCACACTTCGTAGCCCCTGTGGCCATAAGGTATCGGCCTCCTAAGCCGTAATTTCTGCATCGAAGAAAGATCTAGGTTTCATACATTAACACTAAATACTTGTAATGAAAAAAAACAAAAAAATGAGGTCTTATCTTGAATTACAACTAGAAATAATGGGCTAAATTAAATATCTGTTCGCAGCCACTAAGCATAACCGCTTAGTGCTCTCTATTATTATTACTTCCCAGTAGTACAAAGATCTCAATCAATAAACTATCACTTCAAAGGCCCGTAAACGCTCGCGTCGGGTGCGCACGCGACGTCGAATAGTTGCGCACTGATGCACACAGTGTCCTTACACGTTTTCATAGGAAATGCTAATATTAATACACGGTATGATGTGTCGTTGTTTTTGCTTGTACAATAATACAATATTATTTTTATGGTAGCGTGCATTCACGTACATTTGAATTTTAATATTTTTTTGGGAGAGCGCAACTTTTTCGAAGTGGCTGAGTGTACAATAGTAAGGTGATTTATTATCTATGAAAGATGCTATACATATTTTATTTAATTAAAATACGTATTTATTTTAATCCAGGAGCAGTAGTGGCGCAGTAACGACTCTGACTTACGAGTTCTAGGTCGTGGGTTCGACCCCAGCAAGGCGCTTCACTTTGTGTAAATCATTTCATCACCACTGCTCTTAAAACGGTGAAGGAAAACATCGTGAGGAAACCGGCATGGCCTAGAACCAAAAATTCGAAGACATGTGACATTTACCATCCCGTACTGGGCCCGCGTGGTAGATAACAGCCCACTCTCTCTAAGAGAGAGGAGGTCTGTGTTCCAGCAGTGAAAACATTATAGGCTCATTATGCTAATTTTAATGTTACATTTTAAATTCCATTTTAAGTTTTGAGATATACGCAGTAGTTTTAGTTGCAGCAGTGGGCATTTTGTTAAAGTGTTACCTAGTTATTAAAAATAACTGTCGGAGGAAGATTGTATTTCACCTTTAGCGTTAGTGTTTCGACCAATCGCAAACGTAGAATACAGCTGGCGGCATAAGCCCCAGTTTAGCAGCATTTCTGTCCAAAGTGGAACTTCTGTTTATTTTCATGTCATGCTTAGTTAAAGGCGCATCTAAACTTGTAGCCAACACGTGGATTGGCTCCTCAATCACCGTAGATATTTACCTTTAAATTCGTATAAATAACCGCCGTGTAATTAATCCGTGCTGGAGAATTATTTCTAACGTGATATATTAAATCGTGCGTTACAGTAATAGTTCCCAGTACTGGTAACGCATTTGAATTTAGTGGCCATACTTAACTACATGTAGATATGTTATGGTTCTAAGTGTATAATTTGGTTTTGAATATTGAAATAGACTTGTATGCTTTAATGTGATTTTCGGTGGATAATGTCGAATTTTGGTCGTCGTAAAATGTGATTTGTAAATCTTGACATCGTGAATATCGTGTTCCAATCTGGTAATTAGAGCTATAGGAAAATCTTACTTTTAAATACGACTGCTATGCATGTTGACTTTCCTATTTAGTCATTTGATAAATTTTTTAACCGATTATTTTAAGTAAAGAATGTTCATTTTGTTATATTAATTTAGTGAAACAAAAAATAAAAACACGTTTATTGCTTCCCGAACGTAAACTATCATTGAAGTAACCAATAAACTTTCGTTTACTAACACCTTATAGGTAGGTTACTGAACAGGTAGAGCCTCCTATCTTCTCCTCACACTTTACCTGTACAACCTTTACTTCTGATTGGTCGATACGCAAGATACCTGTCTCGAAACACCTCTCGTCCAATAGCAGGCGAGCGCACCTGTCCGATCGATGTTAAGGCGGAGTTATGCACCTGAGCTGTAGGCGGCGATAAGGTAGCAACACCTTTTGTTTGAACTTGAAGTGTAGTATAACCAAGAACCTGTCGTTTAGGTATCGCGTTAATAGGTAAAAAAACAATATGTGTAATAGCAATGATATTTTTTTGAAACATCAACCAAATAACGTAATTATAAAAAAAAATAAGAATTGTATAGAGACATTATTCACTCATTATCTAACAAGTGGATTTCTCGGGAGTGTTTGTTTGGCAAAGCACAAGAAAGGCAGACATCACACTCAACATCAACTCAACACAGGTTTACCTGAGTAAGATCTCAGATCTAAGGAGTCGGAACCGCTGAAAGTCGTGTTTTACAGGAGGGATTATATTTATTTAGTCGAAGATAAGTCATGAAAGTTACCTCTATTTCCTTGCAATTACCTCGACCAATATATTGTAAGAGATTTGAAGGTACATATTTGTGTCTGCGCTCTGACGTCAAACCAAACCTACAGAAAAACACAAGCGCCACTGGAAGCTCTAATTAAACGCATCAGTTCAGAAGCAGCTGATGGACACTTCCACCGTCACTCCTAAAACTTATATTTTCATATTTATTTTCTTATTAAAGCCAGGAGGAGTTGGCAAGTATTAGTATGTTTTTCAGCAGATATCTGGGGACATTACACGGTGTTTGAGCAGTAGCGTGGCGGAAATCCGGTGTATAACGATGTGTAATGATGTGTGGACGTTTCACCTGGATGCTGCGCCCTGCTCATTAGGAACTAGGGTTGGGGAAAAGTATCGATAAAACTATCGATAAGGCCGGAAAATTATTTATGTTATAATACAAAACCAGATGTCTAAGCGAAAGTAGTAGGATAGTAGCAGGTGGCGTTCTGTAGTTTCTGCTTACCCCCATGGTAAAAGGCGTGAAATTATGTATGTATTTATAAAAACTAAGGATGATTTTTAAATACATACAGCAAAGAAAGAAAAATGCCTCTCTGAAACTGTTAGATAGCAACGCAATTACCTACATAAATTAATTCTGTTCCTGTAACTTACTGTGTAGTTTTTATTGAGTTAAACAGTTCACAGTGGTTTTAAAAACAGATAACTCCCCTTATATTGTCCTACTTTACCTTTTTATTTGTTTCTTTATTTTTATTTTGTTATCTGCTGTATATTATGTATATTGTGTGCCTTTTAGTCTGTGCTGAATAAATGTATTTTTTTTCTTTCTTTCGATAAAACCTTTTCCCCTGACGGTATTAAGCCACATAAATCTTTTTATAATTATTTTTCCACCATAGGTTTTTGTTTCATTTGAAAACAATGGCAAGCCATTTATCTGACAACGAGTTATAAACTTATCGAAACACAAAGCACAGAAGTAATGTTCTTTAACTATCGACATTAACACGCTCGTCCCTACCCTGTTGGTAGGCGCCATTTGCCAAAACAACCAAACTAGAGACACACTTATTGAAAGGTGTGTGTGACAGGCGTGAATACCTTGGCGGACGATATATCGCGCATTTTTAGACTTGGCACCTTTAGGACAAATTGTACAGTCAACCACACGTCAGAGTAACACTTGAACTATAACAACCGCGGTTGATGCTAAGATATAAAGGCGATGTCAAAGTCAATCTGTTACTAGTTCATGCAGTTGACTGTAAACCCACAAGTATAATAAACGCGCGGTTCATCTCATTAATTTATTCATAAATTTTTGTTAAATTGCTTATTTGAATCATTTTGAGGGATAATGGTCTATTATGGATTATTCAGGTATAATCAGGTTCAGACGGTTTTATTGAGAATTGTGCCTCGTTTTCAGTCTATTATTTTATTTTTTAGTACGTGGCGAGGGATTAAATTAGAACAGTTTATTGTGAATAAAATAATATTCTTATGATGCTAGTATCCGGTAAGCTTTATTACTTTGGATTATTTTTGATGTGAATGATCGATCCACCTACTCTTATGCGTCTAGTTTTCTATTTTCTTTTATTTGCATAGTAATGTAATCTTTCTCTAGAAATTAATCGGTACCTATTTAAAAAATATTAAAAATACAATCGGATTAGCGAAAAATGTATCCGCGTTTATTTTGACGGAGTTTCCTTTCCTATAAAATTCTTATCGATCTCCAATAACCATAAAATATCCGCCTCTGTTTTACACATCAAGGTAATATACGCTTGATATCCACCGATATACGTTAACGTCCTATACGTTACCTATAGGGAGATACCCAAGATATAAATAGTCGCAGATGTAAGGGTATCCTAATTGCGTCACCCGCGGCGCCCGAACCTGCCTATCGGATTGCAATTTACCGGCAAAATTGGAGTCGCCGATAAAAAATATCGCGCTCAGGGGAGAGGGGTACCTTGCAATGTAAGGCGATAACATCTACTGCGTTTAATGAAAAAAAAAAACGATTTTTATGACGCTATGATACCGAACAATATCTAAGTTTATTTTTAAATTATACATTTGTATAGTCAAACATTGATACCGTACGAACAAAATGTAAGATAAATGAATGATTACATAAATAAAATAATTAAAAATAAAAACATACACACATTTTATTTGACACATGGCCTAATTTATTCCGGAAAACATGTATTCGCCTTAACAAAAAAGAAAACAGTATCAATTACACCGTTAGCCTCAAAAATCAGTGTCAGTGTTTGTTGATTTATTTATCGCACAATTATAATAATTACCTACTGGCACGGTTGGCACCTCGCCCTCCGAGCTAATTAATATACACTCGACTTCGAAAGTCGGGAAATTTTGCATAAACCCGTTTTTATAGACATATTAAATTAATTTGTTACCTATTAGTTTTTAAAAGGAAAACACGAAGAGGGAACTTATACATATGTATACCTGGGTTTGTAGTAATTTATCAAGAAAGTAGAATTGTCGAAATCGAAAGAAATTTGTGGCGCCACTGTCTGGCACTTCATGAAAGATCTCCACTGGAAAATGAGGCAGAAATTTTTTATACAAATAAATTTCCTGGTTGCAATTTTTTACCGGTGCACTGAATGTCATCGTTTGTCTAAATATACAAGTAAGTAGGTCATTGAAGACATTTTTATAGTCTTCAACAATTTATCAGACACCTATTTCAAAAAGTTGAGCTACAAAAAGCACAAAAAAAAACCATTTTCCTAAATCGACTGTAACAATTTGTGATTTTCATTCATTTTCAGTGCAACATTAAAATAATGATGATGGGGTACAAATCGAACAAGTGGGAGTTGAACTAGCTTAGTGACGGTTCCGTACGATGAATATTCTACCACGTTTTTTATCCCACATAGTTTATCGTAGGAACCAACTTAACATTGTAGTTGAAAAACATGTTCTTCCATACATTCCAACTGCAAATGTAAGTTTGTACGCAAAATATTGTAAGATTTACCATGTTATTTTAAGACCATAGATTTCTTATAGGTGTTCCTGTTATATGTAACAGTAAAGGAATAATTTCAGCATTTTAGGCAACTTAGTTTCGAAGATAAACTGAGGAAATGGTTTTTTTTTACATAACTTTAAAAGTATTATAAAATTAAAACAAGGCCGTCATTTGATATGTCAAACGGTACAGTTCGCAAATTATTATTTTTAAATTATTCAAAACCCCGCAAATGTGACCTCAACATTCAAAATTCATTTCTTTACTCGCCCGTGTTTGGATCACAGAAATTCATATGTGTATCTTTCAACTTAATCGGTAGTAGATTCGGAACAAATTGGCTGTGACAGATGGACAGACAGACAGACACACAAGTGATCCTGTATGGGTTCCGTCTTTCATTTAAACGTACGGAACCCTAAAAATATGCGACCATACATTAACTCAAATATGAATAATGTTTAATAACTCTTCCTATTTGTCTTTACATAATCCAGAAAAATAATCACAACATTATTTGTTTCTTTATTACATTAAAATTCAATGACATTCGGGCAATTTAAATAATCCCGGTGGGCAATTCGTGGGTTTATACGTGTTTTGCATTGCCCACATTTTACTGCATTTCTATCGAACTATTTTAATCACACAACAGATGCAAAAAGTGACTGAAAGTCGCAAATCAGTGCCAGTCTTACCGGGGACATCGTAAAGCCACGAAACAAATTGTTCAAAACCAACAACATTTTAACACCAATTAAGAGGAATTATTATAATCGCAAGCTTTTACACGAAACTTTTATTCGAAGGTAATAACTGTCATTCGGTATAACGTCGTAATATTTCACCGCGGACTGCACAGTATTTCAGGGAAGTGTGTAAACACCTTAAGACGTTAGTGCCAGACATTTTTGGCACATCGTGTTAGTTTTTTTTCTTTGCAAAATAAGCAATATTTCTCAGGTAATCTGTCGGTACAACAGCTGTTTAGTGGTTTTCTGTTTTGATATTTATTTGGGTTTCCTCTATTTCACAATAATGCGAAAAATGCCATTATTGTTTGAGTGATTGTAGTAATGCTCTAAGAGACTTATTGCTGACGGTAACATGTGAGGTTCGTTAAAGCCTCGCTATTTTATTTGAGGAAATTAAATAGGAGGTTCTTTTTTAATTTTGAGGAATCAGTTTGTATGTAGATTTTAAAACTCAATAAAAATTGTAATTAAAACAACATTTTACGAGAAAACACTGTTTTGAGGAAAAAATATTAATTTGAATACTTCAATCTATTGAGAAAAATGCAAAACGCGCTCCAATAACCAACCCGACTAAGTGTCGAGGGAACTCAAAACTCAAAACAAATCAGCCAGCATCCCAAACAATAAACCACGACCACAAATCCAAAATTCAAATACGAACAAGCTTTAAAAAAAGAATTCCACCCGAATCCCACCGTTACCGGAAAAGTGTGCAGTTAAAACAAAAGCGGAAGGTAACAATGGCGTCGCCTCAATCTGTCACCCGATGTCAGGCCGTGTCAGACAAGGAGTGAAAGTGTACAGAAGGCTCACTGAAATCTTTTTAAATTGCCTGAGAATGTAAATAGGTACTATTTAATACCATGCCTTTAGACTCAGTCAGGTAAAATCAAAGTAAAGTAAAGTAAGTAAAGTGGTGTTTTTCAAACTTGTAATGAGTGAGTGTACAATGGATGGTCTCATATACGTTTACGTGACCTGCCTGCTGTTGAATGAAGCTAAGGGATGCAAGTTTTCTGGTTTGAGATTTTTATTAACCTTCTATCGTCATCATTAACTTCATTCAATCGGTCAACTGAGTCGCTAAACACAGGCCTTTCTTTACGTGAGCCACAATACCCGACCTCGCCTGGCTGCCTGACTGTATCTACGTGCAATGCTACGTGCTCATGGTTGAGCTTCTGTATCCATTTTCCTGGTGTCAGTCAGTGTCAACTGTCATGCTGTCACGTGTCAGCCGCCACGGCTGGTTGCGGCGACACCTCGGCCGCCCGCGGACACACCTGGCGAACAAATGAGGCCGCGCGCGGTGCAAGAGGGGTTGAGTTTCTTCTATGGACGTTTGTATCGTTGGCAGATGAAAAGTGGGGAGAGGAAAATCTTTGATGAAAATTAAAAATTCGTATGTTTTGCGAAAATAATGTACAAGTAATGTACATAATTATATTGATGTATGCATAGTTACACATAACACCTTCATAATTTAAAGGTTACCCGAAACATGTTGATTTTGCCATTCCTAACGCTGAGCCAACATCGAAAAAATTAGGGGTCAATACATCAAACCATAATTATAATATCCTGGTGATCTGGTACTAAACTTAAATCTGGTGGGTAATGGTAATGGTTTCTATAAAAATATTGCCGGTAATTTTTTTTTTTAAACCAAGTACTTAATTTTAATAATTTTAATAGGTCTGTCACGTAACAAAATCTTTCATCTTCTTCCATCACGCTGTAACGCTGACAGAGTGGGCAGGCTTAGCGGTGGGCGCGCAATTAGCAAGCCAGACTTATTATAACAACCCTATATTGGCCGCTGTTCATACTGTGGGGACTAGATAATTATGACACTTTATTTTGTTATTAATGTGGTTGCAATATGTGGCATTAGCAAGCATATTATGTATGGGCAAAGTTGGTTGTGACGAGTTTATCAAGCTTTTAATCGTTAAAAAATTATTAAAGCATAATTTTTACAACATTGGCCTCCAAAGGACCTTTATAATTAATTGACATTTTATGGACTATTTACACTTTCATTTTCTTTGGCAAAATGTAATATGTATTTTTTTGGATTATTTTGCTTGTGTAATTGTATAGGTATTATGTTTTGTATGGACAGGTTATAATTATATTTTATCGGGAAAAATAGATAACCGCATAACAGCCATTACAACCACTTTTTTATCACCACGGTATCCCAATGAGTACGATTAATAAGCTAGTCTAGTCAGTTAATTACGCGATCGCGATGAGTTACTGCGGCTTCGAAGAGTGCGGACATCAGTCAGGTATTACTCTGAAACCTTTCACCTCGGAAAATGAAAAGCTTTCGTCACAATAAATAATCGTATGCTGTTTTGGGAAAACTTGCCTTATTGTTTAATGTTCCATCAGTGGCCAGTGGACAAGTGAAGATTACTATAACTAGTAGTATAAGATCAGAGCCACAAAGGAATACAAACACATTTATCAAATTGTATCTCAATTCTTTATTCAAATCAAATCAAATATTTTTTTAACATAATACCTTCATGTTAAAAACGTGTTACAGGTGTTGAAGGTACATATTATAACCGAATGAGGTGTGCCAATTAATAATTATACTTATTATTAGGTGATTGCATTCCATAATGTTAGTAAAACAGTTGGTAGGCTTAAAATTAATGAATCAATGGATTCGTTATAAAAGGAGAACTTTGCTTACCCCTGCCCTGTACTAAGTGTATCCCGCCTTGTTCCCCCGAAGGGTTGGGCAGGGGTGTGCCTATAGTACGCCCAGATTTCACCAGTTTTGTTTATGTCCTAGTCAGTGTCGTGTGTACCTGTAACACAAATGTAGATCATTATCATCTGCTGCTGGACAGGCCTCCCACAAACGTCGCCATTCAGGAGATAGCGCATCCATTTTATTTTATTTCATAATATATGATTCATGTTTTATGTTAATTATGAACTTATAATAACTTGTTGCCACGTTTAATTAAAGTTAATGAAGGATCATTCATTAAAGTTATGAAAATGATTATTTAAATTATTATTTATTATAATTATTAACTATGTAGGTATTGTATGTCAACTGATCAACGTATTGGAAATTATTGACAAATATAGGTAATATTCATCCTTCCGATTCTGCGGAAAGATTGAAAGTACCCAAATAATGAATTTAGACAGAGCTCGGAACGTAGAATTTGTTGAAAAATCAAGATGTGTTGGTAGTTAATTAAAAGGCAAATAATGTTTAAGATTACTTTCATTAGTTGAATCTCTGACATGACATGCCATCAAGATAAGTCGCACTAATAAGTGTCACTTAGTGCGTGAGTTACCTGTTGACGAGTGCCAAACATTTAATTACAAGTATTTATATTACAATTCATTTATTTTTTACCGGCTATCTCTGGGTGTAGGTATTATAGCCTTTTAAACCTAAACAGAGCAGTGGTGGCCCAGTGGTAACGGCCACAACTTACGAGTTGTAGGTCATAGGTTCGAACCCTGACAGGCGCTTTACTTTGTGTAAATTATTTCCATCGCCACTGCTCTCAAAACGGCGAACGAAAACATCGTGAGGAAACCGGCATGTCATAGAACCAAAAATTCGAAGACATGTGACATCTACCAACCCGCACTGGTCCCGCGTGGTGGATTACGGCCCGCTCCCTCACACAGAGAGGAGGCCGGTGTCCCAGCAGTGGGAACATTATAGGCTGATTATGTATGTTATGTAAGCGTAAAGCGTAAAAAGGCTCTTACATACAGGCGCGACTTTCCGCGCGACCCGACGCCGCCGCCCGCATTGTTCGCCGTGAAGTTTTCTCAGAAATTATTTTGTTAAACTCGCGTCGCGCCTGTTTGTCGAGAGCCTTAAAGCATGTATGGAGACTAAAAACAAAGACCGTAAAAACACCGTTGGTAAGTCTGTAGAAAAAAGTTTCTACAGACTTACTTACGGTCTAGATTTATGCCTGGTTGATAGTAATAGAATCGCCCCCTATTACATAGGACTTAAACGTAACTGGTGAAATATGGGTGTACCTACTAAAGGGACACCTCTGCTCTAATCCTTCGAGATCCTTCTTGCTATGATTACATTTGAATTATACAAGGTAAGTAGGTACTGATTTCAATAATATCTAAGTGACCATCAGCAAGTGACCAGGAGCATGTCTTAAAGAATCTGGTGTAGTTACTGCGTAAGTCTCATTTGTCTATAAGTAAATTAAAAACATTAAAAAAATAATTAGTACAATTTATCACAAATCTTATTAGATTTACAGAAGGCTATCTATTGCAACCACATTACACAATTCGAGAGTCAAAATAATGAGCAGTGCTTTACCGCAAATCAAGCTCGGTAGACAAAACAAAAACCGACTTCACTTTCCACTCCACCTCAAGATGAGCAATAAAAGGTAGATCATAGTGAAGTTATTAAACAGTATGAAGAAGAACAATAAACTCGCTAGATAATTGGCACTCGCTGTTCAAGGTTGGCAGCTAGAGCGTCGCACGGTGAGGTCAAAGACTAAACAGTAGACTGGACAGTGGATATGAATACAGCCCTTATTACTGAACAAATGGCGTTCCTAATGATCAGTATCTATCGACCAGTGGCTGGAGGCAAACGACAGAGCTGTCCATGTCGTCCTGAGCAGATAAAATATAAATGATCCATACGAGGAGAAGAAGAAGCGGCTAGAGTTAGTTATGGGCCTTGTTGGAAGACTACAAATCCTAGTTTTATCTCGACCTGAAAGCCTGGTTCATTAAGGGTAAGGAATGCAGCTACAATTCTACGGACGCCACCATTCCACTGATGCCGTCAGTTTCATTGTATGCACTTGTGTGCTGTAAAACAGTCTAAAAGGCACCTTCAGGGTGACCTAGCTGTGGGTTCTTTGAAATAACATTTTGAATAATTGAGAATTCTTTTTCTTATTAATAAAGATTGTCTATAATACTGGTCTTCAACCACAACTTGAAGGTTCACGGAATATTTGTTCTTTAGTTCCAAACAATCACAATTTCCATCAATACTTATTCTATGGCCCAAGAGATGTAAAGATCAAAGAGCGTGCGTCCGCGCTTCTCGCGCATGCGTCGTTAATGTATGAACGTGTTACAGTTGACAGTACTCGTAGTAGCCGCTAATGGTGGGGGTGACCAACACTGAAACGGAGTACAGATATAACCATCCGTTATGTCGTACTCCACTGGTTATATAGCAGGAGGATTTTCATTTATGAGGTTTTCGCAAAACTCATTGCAATTGATATTTACGTCAAAACGTAAGGCAGTGATAAACCGGCAAAACGGGGTGGATACACTGATGTGAGAAGACATGGTGGCCCAACAGATGAAAGGAGGTTCACATAATTTTCAAATATCAGGCTTGCACATAATTCAATCAGGATCTCAAACATCTATACATTTTTGGGATGTGACTAGCAAACCCATGATACATCCCAAAAGAGGAGACCCATCTAGGTGCCTAGGAAGATACCTAAAAAAGCATTCTCTTGAAGGGCCCCTTGAATTAAGAATTGAAAAAAAAAGAAAAGTTTGCCACTATTTTCGGGTTCCCCTTTCTTATAGAAAATTGTGCAGGTAAATAAAATATTTACGGATCTTCTTAAATTGCAACATAATTTCCCCGCAACAACCTCAGGAAATTGCAAATAGATCCTAAAGCATGCACGAGATATCCATTTAAAACTATAAGTGAACTGTTAAAGCCCCCAAAACACGGTAATCAGTCCGGGGAGGTGTGTAGTCGTCAGGGCCGGAAATACGTTGCCCCTGGGCGTCCACTTCCGGCGGATAAGTGGGCGGCTCTGACCCAATTTCCGGTTTTCACATCACATAGATGCCGCGCATGATAATTTTTGTATTACGGTTAAAAGAAAGTGGGAACTGGGGTACATATGTGTGAGGATGGAGTTACCTAGAACTGACGTTTGTTTTTATGAGGGAAAGTCGTAATTTTCTTGTGTTCTCTTTTAAGACGAACTTCGACTTGGTTTCTGGTTTCTAAAGACAACGTTGATAACCAGGAGAGGCATCTGAACATTTGTCTTGCTTATGTATGTATACGTTTCTTATGTATGTTCTTTAAAAGTTTACAGCAGTCTTATGTATAGTAAGCGTAATTGACGATGAGTTACCGGTACTTTTTACATATTGCGACACAAAATGTTCTCTCTTCTTCATTTTTAGTACCTCACAAACCTGAGACTACGACTAAGATAACATTCATACCTCTCATAAACGTAATAGAATGATATACGACAGTTTCTAGGACGAGACAGAACGCACTCCGTTTAACTCCGAAACGGTTTTATTGGTTGGCTCAGGCCGCTGTCACTTGTGCCAATAATTTTGTCAGAGATTCATACTAAATGTTTAATGTTTACGTGTGCTTTGGAAACTGAAGATTGTCACCGTCACCTGTCTGTGGGTTTTAAATGCCTACTTGTTTAAAAACCGACCGAAATATACAAGAGTTTTTGTTTACTTTGCACGAATTCTCCCCTAATAGAGTTACGTCCAGGAGTGGACGTCTTTCGGCTGAAACGACGATGATGATTAGAGTTACGCTCTGTGTGGGGCAGGTAGTGGAGTATGTCAGAATCCTACCAGATAAACCACACATAGCATACCCACAAGCTAAAACCACCTTCTTCAGCATATAATGGGGTTCTGAAAGCTTTGGTGAAACGCGGTGGAAAAATTAAAATGCTGTTCTTCAACTTCAACATTTTGCAAATGCTCATTAGGTTATACTTATCATAACATCACGCCTGCTTACCTAGAAAGATTAGGCAGAGATGTACCCACAGTACACCCACGTTACGGCAGCTACGTAGAAGTCCCATGTAATAGGGGGCGAGCCAGACACGATACCTGAAATTTGTTTGGTTTTCGTTAGGATTTAATGTGTATTTCTCCGGAAATAGAGTTTCTCAGTGGTGCAGTTGTATCAAGATTGTCAATGATCACCAAATTAGACTTAATTGAATCATGGCTATTAAATTAGACCCGTATGGAGTATTTATTGAGGAACAAGATTTCATAAAGTTTGGCATGGATACCAACCTACCTGCTAAACAGCACCGTTTGCCTACAAAGAATGTATATCATAAATTGTACCAACCACATTCACAGACAATACAAGGACCGTCATTAACACTTAAATATGACATATCCAAGTACCCGGGTATGAAACAATCCTCCTTTGATTCTCTCAATAGTGTCATTGAAGCTATTACAACTATCGGTTTATTATTAATATTATAGATCAAAGTGGGCATGCGCCGGAGTACCCAGCGTACATAAATTGATGAGCGTTTGAAGTGACCGGATATTGTGACAACAACTTAACTAACTACATTGAGTCGTTAAATTTTATTCCACACTTGGTGGTGTATTAATGAAAAATTATACATTCCAAAACACTAGAACATAGAATAGAGGAATAAAAAAAATCTGTTACCTACAAACTATGTTAAAATTAATAAGATAATCTGAATTCATCGTGGTCACTAGTCTCATGATCTCAGAACGCTTTGCCCTGGACCAGGCAATGTTGTGACGGTTGGGGGAGGCCTATGATAAATGATAAATGATTTATTTCTGTAAGTAGGTTTGTACAAACACTTTTACACGTCAAACACATTTTTAAAACTAGATGAGGTCGGCGTTTCCTATCTGACTACCTACTCTGAGAAGAAAGGCTGAAACAAACTCAGAGGTCACAGTCTCTTTTAAAGTCCAGATATAATCTTGGTCAGATCATGTGAAGACAATGTAGATTGGTGTCTGAAATGGTCTTTTGAGGAAAGAACCACACAGATTGAGTGGAGCTGTCCAGTCAGTACACGCATTTGTCAGTGATCGTGCAGCTCAACTCAGAATTTAAGGAGCTCAACGATTTGACGAACAATACCAAAAACAGGACATTTGGGTAGGTCGCATAAATTACTCAAACTGCCAGACCATGATTAATTAAAACTAAGGAAAAATTAATAATAAAAAGAAAATAATGATCCACATAGTCTTCACATTCACAATAATTAAAATAATGTAATACTTTACAAAGTACATAATTCATGTCATTGTAGGTATACATAAAATGTCAATGTGAATATAAAATCCAGAAATAATCTTGGTCAGATCATTTGAGGACCATGTAGATTTGTCTGAGATGGTCTTTTGAGGAAAGAACCATACAGGTTTGAGTGGACCTGTCCAGTCACACTTATTGAATATATGGAGCAACGGTACAGCCAGCACAGATCTACATTCTCTGAATATGTAGGGCGGAATGCAGTCCGGTCCCGCAGATCTCTTCGGCTTTAATTGTTCAAGTGCACTTTGCACATCCTTCAACTGAAATTCCTGCAAATAAATGCGCGCCGCACCATTCTCACCACCCGCCCCTTCTATTGCCGCAGAAACATTCAAGTCGGGCTGTCTCGCGCTATAGACCGAGTGAAAGTACTGCGCAAACTCTTTCACACATTGCTCAACTGTCAAAGTCCCCGTTTTTAAACAATTTTATATTTTTATGGGCATATAAAAGATTTTCAAAAATATACTGAGAAGGCACTGTCATTATATTTATCTCCTTAAATTTCTCTCTGAGAGAGTGTCTCGGACTTAATTTATAAATTGATCGAATAGCTCTTTTTTGCAAAACAAAGATAGTCTGAATGTCGGCGGCATTTCCCCACAATAGCATACCGTACGACATTACACTATGAAAATAGCTAAAAGCACTACACGGGCTGTCTCTATGTCAGTTAAATTACGAATTTTTCTAACAGCATATGCCGCGGAGCTTAGTTTTTTTGACAATTTATCTATATGTGGGCCCCACTGAAGCTTAGCATCTAAAGTTAAGCCTAAGAATACTGTGCTATCTTCAGGATTCAATTCTTCGCTCTTTATCAACACATTAGTTTTCACCTGCCTAACGTGAGGTAGCGCAAACTTAATGCATTTGGTTTTTTTTTCATTAAGGAGTAAATTATATGTCCAGTAGACGTCTTTCAGCTGAAATGATGGTGATGAGAACGCCTTGCCATGTGTTCTGCATATCATTACTTCGGCTTTTCGATGCTTTGTTAGCTGCTAGCCACAGATAGTACATAATTATCTTCCTATATGTATAGCCACAAACTTGATAACGATATTTGTGGTCTCATATTTTCCTGCGACTACTGGCTTAAGTACCTATGTCATCGACATTTAAAGCCACGCATGCATTTCAAACATACCATACCATACCATAAACAAGGACATGGTAGATAAAGTTATTTCCTAGTTTCTAAACACCTCAGTACCGTTCGCAAACTGCTCAACATAAGTGAAGTTATTATCAACAGAGCAGATTTACAATCGCGTTTACTAGCGGCACATAAATCGTATAATATTGCTCACCCTCTTCCGGGAGTCGCCGCAATGTTTCACTCACCTCACTGCCGGTTGTAAAGCCCACCCAAGTTTAGAGGAAGATTGAAGGCACAGACAACGGTAAGGTTAGAAATTAAAAATGGCCTTCAGGTTGACTAAATTGTGTAACACAGTTTCAAGCACAATCCGAGAGTTATGAAGGGTATTTCTAATCCATTGCTTCATAGGTTTCATAAATTCGTCTGCTGAACAACGTAATGAACGTAATGAACGTCGCTGAATTCTCAAAATTAATCAATTAGCCCGCTGAACTAGCACAAGCAGTAACAATAGTGCTGCAAGGATCTGGCGCTTGAATGACTTTGAAAGGGGGGCGCTGTTGGTAAACATTTAGAAATTATTTTGTGAGATTGTACTGAATTCAACGTCGGCATCGTTAGTTTCTTTTTTCGCCACGCACCAAAAGGTCCTTGTTAAACTTATACTCATATTTAGGATATGTGATCTTTGCACATAAAAACATTCATACTTGCCATTGGTACCAACTGTAATTATAAAAGTAATTTGTCTTAGAGTAACCTCGAAAGTCTGCCTTAAAATACGTTAGACGCACCCTGGGCAATTATGCCCGCTACCATTTTGTTCGCAACGTCATGAGATAGACACATAGCTCATAGTACCTACCTATGAGTCATGAGATAGACACATAGCTCCAAATATGTCGCAGAAATACCATAAAATCAAATCAAATCATTTATTCCTTTGCAAACATGGGTACTTAGGTGTTGTCATAAATCATCGTTAAAAGTTGGTAGGTAGTAGCTAAATTGATGTTTTTACCTTACTTTAATTTAATAGGAGAAGTCAGTTGCCCTCTTATCAAAGTGGACAGTGGAAGGACAGTGCTGTTACATTATTAGCAAATATTGTTATACTTGTTTTAAGTTTTCATGATGTAGGTAACTGTTTACTGTTCCTCTAAATAAAAATAAAGGATTCTTCGAATCAAAAGTATAGCTTTTTTATGTATAATTTTAGGAGCTGAATGAATCAGCCAGTAAGAGCATTCCTCTTAGTGACTTGGATTTGGTTTTATGAATGTTCTTATAGATATTTTAATAACAGCAGTCTAGTTAATTATGTAACCACTACATTAAACTGCTCTTGAAGAATACTACAGCTAAAATTAGCTTCCCTACCTTAAGGTGAAGACTTAAGTCCTCAATCAAAATTCCCACCAAACATAAGACACAGTTATCCGCCCCGCTACCCACAACCACTAAACCAGAGCAAATAAAAAGCTAATTTAAATGCCATTAAAAGTGGATGCGACTCAAGATTTAAGAGCTGAGAGCTCTCATTATTTTGCTTTCCCTCCCAGAGGGCGCCTCCTCCACGTAATGCGGGAATTTTAAGCAGACCTGATTTATACATCTTGTTTGGTATTGACTTGTATACAAGTTGGGAGTGCTGTGAAAAAACGGTGTATCTTTTCGAACAAGAGTGTGCAAAAAGTCACATTTACCAAAACCGTTGAATCCGGCTATAGCGTGAATAATAGATAATATTAATTATATGCCAATGTGATAGGTAGAGTCAAAACTTCTTGTATGTTTGAAAGAGAGCCATTTTAATTTTTTCCACATTCTAAAGACAGACGCTACTTATTAAAATAAAAAAAACCATATAGTGAAATGAAAGAAGTGGGGTATTAGACCGTAAACAGACAGTAAACAAATAACTAAACTAGAAGAAAGTTCTGCTAATGACACAGAGGACAATTAGGGCACTGCAATATTAAGCTGTTCTCCATAAAATACCTATTTACACAGCAATAAAACCTGTCAAAGACTTGTGTCCAAAGACGTACTAACATCATTAAACAGCATCCAAAATTACAAATGATTTAAACCAATAACAGCTTTTGGCCAATAAACAGTTTAATACCTATCATAAAACTGGAATTTCAATCATCACTAATTCAATACTTTATGATTAGTCTGGGTAATAACTTACCTGTTTTATCTTGTCTGCCGGCCCCTAAACGTCGGGGCGTGATGCTGGGTGACAAGTGCGGAGAAGACCGGAGAAGATCGACAACGGTGTAAGATGTATAAAATATTGACGTGCGTTACATTATGTTATTTTTGGACAGTTGGACATGGATTTTCGAGATGCAGAAGGCTACTATTAAACTTTAGTGCCTACGTGCAGGATCTATGTATCTTTACCTTCATGTTTATTAGAATTATGTTTTATGCTTTGATTCTGAGCATACAACCGATTACAATAATCTGGGGGCAATTCTTCCTCTTAACACTCTTGCTGTTTCTGACACTTAAACAACAAAATGTTCTAAAGAACATGTTTCCTTACAGCAGTCCAATTCATGCAACTTCTTCTGTGATGAGCCGAACATAATCAACAGAAACATTCACAAGAATCACAATACTTTCGGCTAACATGTCTTCCCTGAACAATGGACCAAGTAGGCAAAAACCTGTCCCTCATTCTCCATCCATCTATGCGTCCAACACCGATGTTACGAGCGGAAGTGTTGCATTTCAAAGGGGCATTCTTGTTACCTGTGCACTAAAAATAATTCGTGAAACAGCCGGATAGAGCCGAGAACGACCGGGATGTGATTAGCCACGCCCCTGCCGTCGGCTTTGATCTTGTGCGCCAAATATTCTTTGTGCACTGAGGTTTGTACGCTCTGTATACGCTGCCATATTTATGCGCTCTTTGCACGGTGCCGGTGGCGGTTTGAGGTGGTAGCTTTACTGATGTTTCCGTTGTGGAAAAATTTATTTTGGGTGACGGGGGCAGTTGGGTTTTCAAAAAATGTGGGTAGGTAATAGGTATGTACTTAAAAAGATCTGATGTGGGTTTTCGGTTGATTGAGAAGTACCAAAATTAAAGTACTGAAAATGGTGACTTCAGGCTTATTATTAACACGTGTGGAATGCCCGGAGGACACGGTGGAGCATACGGTGGAGGTATGCCCTGCTTGGACGGAGCACCACCGTTTCCTCGTGGAGGCGATTGGCGGCAATGACCAGCCATGGTACGGAGCGAGAGGGCATGGGAAGCCGACACCTCCTTCGGCGAATTATTGCTTCGCAGAAGCTCGCGAAGGAGGAGGCAAAGTTTGCGCCCTCACGCCCCTAACCCCGGCCGCTGAAGACACCCTGGGCGTCGGGAATCTCAGGCGGATTCCCGGCCACCATAGGCGCGGGCTTGCGGACGGCGAGCAATGGGTCGCTCGCCTCAGAGAGATGATGAAGAGATGTCAACACACTTGACGGTGTCCATTAGGACCGATGCTAGCCAGGGTTGCGGGAAAGTACGAAAGAGATACCGGGACCTTGGCAACGGGCAACTGATGATTTCCAATCATAAAAAAAAGGCTTATTATTAACACAAAAAATACTTTTGACAGTTCTTTACTATTCTCTCACTCGTATCCATAGTTAGGTAGTTGGAAAATACCACAGCTTCTACTCAAGATAGATCATATTACCAATGTATACGATCAATCCACAGCCAAATAACTTTATAGTCCAAATTACATGTGTTAACGATATAATAAAACTAATTGTAATTCATTTGGTTCAGAATGGGAGTGCGGAACTGTCGCCTGCCTATCTTGATGTGTTCGTGGAAAACTCGTAAAATACGGAGTAAACATCATTCTTGATGATGATAGGATGACGCGGTGACGTCACAACCTATTCCTGGTGCTTAGGGTTAACGGTGTTTTATTTATGTAATTACTAAATTCGATTTTGAATGATTTTCTTGCTAACGAAGCTTTTTTTTTTTGTGGGTTTACCCATCGGGCTTTCTTACATTATAGTACGCTCTATTAAATTGAAATTTAACATATAATAATGAATTATGAAGCTTTAGGTGTAACGGTTAAAATTTTCTAAAAAACAATAGGTTTTGAGGCTTTTTTGGCGTTTACAATAATTTTGCTGTCACAAACTAACGACTTCTTTGGTTTCCGGGCATAAGTTTTAACGCAAGCGACAATAAGCCATTTCAACTATGCATCAATTTTCATAAATAAATGTATACTTTGTTAAAAAATAAATTTAAAAAACGAATTAAAATATATAAATTTATATTTCTGATTATTTTAGCATTTTAATGAACAGTTAGATCAATGAATTAAACTTAAAATAGAATTAAAAACCTTTATCAAGGAAATTAAAGGTAAGATTAGCTGCATTGGTTTCAGCTAACATTTTTCATTAGCTAATATTTAAAAGAATACTGAGATCAAATAATCCAATTGCAACTAAAATTAAACCTTTAATTCTCTTTATTACTATCATCTACATCAGTTTCAGGTAACACATCAGGATCTGCTTCATCATGCCTCATATTTACATACTCTTCTTGGTGGAATACTCTGTTGTGTTGGTCAATATTCTCTGCATGGAATAATATTTTTATTACATAGATCCACAAGATCATTGTACTTAGTAGTTGAAATGTTTAGTTCCGCAGGGTATAATTGTGCTGGTCCATTATTATAGTTGCCGTATTACCTCTTTATTTAATAATTAGGTCCTCAACCCTTGTTTATTGCTATCTTCAAAAAAATCATATTGGAGCGTAATTACTGGATTGTTTTTTTAATGAATCATTATTAATGTTTGGAAGGCTATTTTAAATTTCGCTGGCAATAAAACTTGAGAGAAAGACTTCCAGTTTATGAAATCAGTGTAATTTAGAACACGATAACTTGCTGGATCGGATCTAGAATTTGTGAACATAGTTGGCAACTCAGAACTACGCTTACTACAGTAAAAATAACTTATCTCCGACCTGGACACCACTATGATGTCTGTTGACTCCATTCACGGTACAATTGGAAGTTTTACCTGTAATAAAACAGTGTGGGCTCCATCTGAGTGGCGAACTATGTTCACCAATTCTAGATCCGATCCTTTCTCTCTTTGTCTCTTTCTTTCTTGAATGCCAGCAAAATTTGAAATAGCCTTCCAAACATTTAGAATGATTTAAAAAAAGCAATGCAGTAATTACGCTCCAATACGGTTATTTCGAAGACAGCAGTAAACAAGAGTTGAATATTATGGACCTGATCAAGAGGCAATACTGCTACTTTAATTAATGGACCAGCACGATTATACAATGTGGAACTAAACATTTCTACTACTAAGTACAACGATTTTGTGGATTTATATAATAAATATATTTTCCATGCAGATACCATGAAGAGTATGCAGATGATAGTGATAAAGAGAACTAAAGGTTTAATTTTAGTTGCAATTGGATTATTTGATCTCCACTGAGATCAAATAATCCAATTAGAATTCTTCTTTTAAATGTTATTTAATGAGAAATATTCACTGAAACCAATGCAGCTAATTTATAATGAAATAAATAAAATTAAATTAAATATATTAGCTGCTCCTTTAATTTCCTCGATTAAAGTTTTTAAATTCTATCTTAAGTTTAATTCATTGATATGAAATCTGAAAGACAAATTAAAATATATAAATTTATATTTCTCATTATTAATAAAAATAATGAGAAATATAAATTTATATATTTTAATTTGTCTTTTTACCCATTTATGAATTAATTATAATTTTACACTAAATATAGTGCAGAGAGATAGTGATTGCATCACAATCTTCACTGGAATGCACTCGTCACAACACTTTTTTTGCCACGTTGTATGAAGTATACGACAAAATTTTGATTTACTGTGTCGGTTGCGATAACAAGTAAGGTCGCTTACGCTGCAATTCTTAGATAATTTGCAACTTACGATAAAAGTAGCATTTGCTATATCATTTTAACGATTGTATTTTGGCGGGAAATCTCGACGAGGCATTATCCGTTATAGTTTAAAATGTCGTTTGCGATGAAAAACGCTGTTTAGGTAAAAATGTCGCTTACGATAAGTCGGCGGTAATGGCTCGATATGTTCTTAAGATGTTTCAAAATTATTCAGGAACACAAACAGTACTTACTCAAAATTAATCATACATAGGTCTTCAAGGGTCCTGAAGACGTATTTTTAACCCCCGACTGAAAAAGAGGGGTGTTATAAGTTTAACGTGTGTATCTGTGTATCTGTGTGTCTGTCTGTTCCATCGTAGCTGCCAAACCGCTGAACCGATTTTGTTTTTTTTTGTTTTGTTTGAAAGGTGACTTGATCGAGAGTGTTCTTAGCTATTATTCAAGAAAATCGGTTCAGCCATTTGAAGATTATCAGCTCGTTTCTAGTTGATGAATGGATGTGAGCTTCTTTCACAGGTCTAATCGATCGGAAATTTAGAATTCTGTTACTTCAATGATATTAGAAGAATATAGTAACCTTGAACTGATGCTGCAGTATCACCTGGATGCAGGATACCCAACTCCGTCACCAACTTACAGCAGAGGTATCGTGTTTGGGCTCATTGGAAAGGACTCAAAAAATAGGTTACAGATGGGTGGTGATCAGGGTCTGATGATGGAGTAGGAAAGAGAAATGAGACTAAATTAGAGGTAATATTTCTAGCTTCACTGTGGCAAAAGTACGTACAGCTACGCAGATTTCGGCGAGCCACGGGTTGATCATAGCGTTTCAACTAGTAATATAATATGAAATTTAAAAAGCTGGAAATAAAAGTTAAATTAAAAATTAAAAATACCCCCGACAAAAACAAAGCATTTAAAAAGTAAAAAAATAATATGTATTGGCCCTTTACGTTTAATATAAAAGTTGTAGGTAATATTTTGATCCAAGCGTCGTCGTCGCGTCGGGGGACGGCTAATGAAAACGCCAACATACACTAGGAATAATGAATATATGCTATTGTAGAAAGGATAGTTGCTGTTAATTTCCTATTTTCATGAGCCGTCCCCCGACGCGACGACGCTTGGATCAAAATATTACCTACAACTTTTATATTAAACGTAAAGGGCCAATACATATTATTTTTTTACTTTTTAAATCCTTTGTTTTTGTCGGGGGATTTTTAAATTTTTAATTTAACTTTTATTTTCAAAAAATTTCCTTAAAAAAAACAAACCGAAAAATGACAATAGAACGAAAATTAAAACACAACAGTATGTAACTTAGACAACTGAATATTCCAGTGCACATGCACTGTAAACAAACCCTGTAAGAAGACCCAGTTAGCCTATGAAATATATTCTGCTGCAACCAAGAATCCCGTAACTGCAAACGAGTTCCGGAAAGACAATCGTCGAGCTGTCACTAGCGCTGACGGACAGACGTGCGAAAATTTATACTAATGCTATGGCGACGTGGTCACCAAACTATACTACCACAACGCAAAATTCAACATACATTGCTGGCTAAGTTTGGAAGAAAAATTCAATGTTTGAACAAAAGTGGCAATGGATTCAGAACACACCAAATATGTTGTAGTTTTGTTGTTTTTTGTGGTAGAAAGGAAGTGTGTCTTGCACACAGAATGACAGGTGGACATCTTGCTATTAGAGCTAAATCATGTTTCTATAATAACAGACAGAAGAGAAAAAAAATGTTTTGTGTGAAAGTGCCCGTTTTGTTTTGGTACTGAGGTGATGTTTGAGAAGTTTGTTGTTATGCAGATAGGAGGAACATATTGCGAAATAATATCTGTTCGGAAGTTAATGTGGGGAAATGATACAGTTCTACACGAACCCTCAAAACACATTCAACAAATATGAGACAAAAGTGTGATCAAACGTTCACTTGTTCCGAATGAATGAAAACATTTTATTCGTTAAAAATAGGTGTCCCATTTGATCTTCCCATTATTCAGTACAACCAAGTAAAACCTTTATTTTGGACATTCTCGGCGGACATGTGTCTTGATGTAGGTATAATACAGATTCATAGAATACAATCATGACTCCGCTGCACACGAATCCTTCTAATATCCGTTACATTTGAGTGCACATGTTTTTTTTTAGTTACTTCCCAAACGCTCCTAAATTTTTATGGTTTGCAAATAAAACCATCATGGCTAATTTCCATAGAGTCTCGTGTGAGATGGTCATCATTTCCGAAATATCAATCTACCCATCATCTACATCATGTTTATTTTAAGAAAGCCCACGTCTATCCATCAGAGGATGGACAACATATTTTTTTCTACGAACTTTTTTAATTAGGTCTTCAAATCAGATCACCTATGCAATCATTTCTTTATAATATAACCCATTTTCTAAGTTTGTTCAATACTACGAACCAGTCTCTGTAACCGGCAGTGAAGTCATCCAAACATCTGAAACTTGTTTATATTTTATTTCCTATAACTTCAAACATGCAAACAAATATTGTACTTTATGATTCGTTGAAGATGTTACCATAAAAATAATATTCTATCATTATTTTTCTGATGAAAAAAGGAAGTAAGCACCTAGTTCTTGCTTTGTCTTACTAAATAAATTCATCTCATATTTATATAACCCAATTTCACAAAGATCTTGAATCTTTTCTTCCCCTTTGAAGAATCAACCACACCTCTTATAATACAATGTGGACAAAAAAACGGCACTCATTACTTTACGGAACTAAAGAAAACACACGTTCTACGCATTTTCTTATTGAAACTAAGAACTTTTGTCCGACTCCACAAAAGAACTCCTAATGAAAATAAACAAAAACAAAACGACAAAGATCTCACCTAAGTCGGCAAGTGTACCGAAATACGCGCTGAGTCACTTCTGTCGCTGGCCGTACCTGCGATGGCGGCCATCAGAAATAATCACAAAGGAACACAAAGAAATAACTCAAACGTATCACCCTGTGATTCATTCAACGAGTTTTAGATCTGATGGAGACACTATAAATGGATCTAAAATTGCTTTCAAGTTGGATTGGGGACGAATTTCAGGATTAATGTACCTTAGATAGGTACATTAATCCTGAAATTCGTGTGAAATGAAATGAAAAATTCTGAAATGGGAAATTCTGAATGCCTGAAACGGACGAAACGAATTGACTATTTAGTAAGACGAACATTTTTACCAAATTCTACATGATGGAATTTTCAAGTAGGTGTAAGTGTGATACATAAGTACAATGAGGAACCCTAGATTATTCACCTTTTTCTTCATAACTATTTTCAAACACCGATATGAAAGCCGAAAGGTAAAATTAAAGCTTACTTCTTTAAAATATATGTGCTAAAACTGTAATAATTTTCTTAGAAGGAACACCCTTCATTGTTTCATCGTATTCCACTATAAAAAGCCACTTAAGTCTTTCGCAGATGTTACGAAAATGATAACCAGAATAGGAACGGAAGACGTGGTTAAATTAATTGGACCTCCCAATACTATTTAAGAACAGATTGAAATTAGTGTGTAGGTAGCACTGATTGTACGGACTTGTATGTAGGTACGTGAAGGTCGACCGTTCTTCCGGAGAGCAGTCAATGGGCTGCTCGTCTAGGAAATACCTAGTGGACAATGAGAGTTCTTAGACGATGCTGGGAAAAGCGGTACTCATCCGCCCGCCATAATTAGGACGGGTAATACGTACCAGTCCTGATAACGTCTGTTCAAATAACATATTTGACTGTTTATATGAGAAAATAAGATGTGAACGATGAGTAGCTATGAAGAAAAATAGGTCTTAAGAGTCTCGTAGATCGAATAAAAACTTAATTAATAACATAACATACCATCACGCCTGTAATCCCCGAAGGATTAGGTGTACCCTTATTTCGTTATGTATATGGGGGTGGTAATATGAGGCGAGCCTATTGCCATCAACCGGGTACAAATTCAGACTCCAGGCTGTTTCTGAGAAATTCCAGATGGAAAAATCCAATAACACTTTGCCCGACCCGGGAATTGAACCAAGGACCTCATGCTCAGCAGCAGCACTTGCAACCACTAGACCCACGAAGCAGTCAGAAAATGATTGATCGAAGAACAACAGCAACTTATTTTACAAGACAAATATACAAGAACAGGAACACCCAAGATCCAAGAACGATTCAAGATCAATGCGTATTATAATCATGTTAACAGCCTTCCGTGCTTGATCTATGGTTCTCAGAAGCGACCACACTTCCAACGTGCAGTCATCATTACATTGTAAACGTTATGCAATGCCCGCACCGAATGACGATCCGTTTCCGGATCTCGTATTTTCATAACGACCCATATTTCTGGATATGTCATTATTAAGGATGGACACGGTTGAGTAATTTCCTTCATTTTGACATAGATTAACATGAGAAGTTCAACAGAGGTGCAGTCATTAGTGTCCGAACACGATTGTTATGACATACACTTCATTAGTGTGAGGTATAGGTAGTGACAGAGCCTGCACGGGAAAGCAAAGTACCTCAGATGTACCAGGTACCTGTGAAGATCTACTAACTACATTACAAAAAAAAACAACCGACTTCCAAAAAAAACACATACAAGTGAAAAATAACTTTAATTTCGGAAGTCGGTGTCTTTACTTTTCAATTTTCATTTTTTGCCACCGACTTCCGAAATTAAAGTTATTTTTCACTTTTATGTGTTTTTTTTGGAAGTCGGTTGTTTTTTTTTGTAAAAAGTTTTTATTTTTCACTTTTTAGTTGTGGTTAATAAAATTTATATGGGACCACCTCTGAAGCATGACCTACCAAACAAAAAAAGAATCATCATAATCGATTCATAATTGGCGGAGAAATCGAGTAACATACACACAAAAAAAAAAAAACATACAGACGAATTGAGAACCTCCTCCTTTTTTAAAGAAGTCGGTTAAAAACTATCTGACTGTAGGCTCAGAATGTCACTTCATAAACGATAATTATCTGCTTAGATTTTTACAAACTATGTATTTGAAGTCTCTCAACTCTCAGGTAAAACTTTGTGCGACGATGAGGGACTCTTCGGGACCAGCTCGTTACAATCACTACATTTTTATAGTATTTACCAGTTTATTCTAATATGACACATTATTCACCTAATAATAAAATGATACTACTATATTATTGTCAAAAACGCTTTACATGCGATGAAAACTGCCTAAAAAACAACACCATTTAATTCCTTTAAATACCACTTTAAACAACACAAGCAGTCTCTTCCTCGTTGCCCCCCATCAAGTAACACAGTTATAAAGACCGACAGATGTCCACACAACGCCTGTTTGTCCCGATCAGTAAACTGCATAGATCGTAACGTATCGAATCAAAGGCGCACGCGCAACCGATCGCCGTCCAACATCGTTAATGGCCAGTAAAATGGACCACCCGCACTTTATTCCACTTTTATTGGGATGGTTTTATTGAATTGATAAAATATACTTTGTGAGTAGAAAAGTGTCTTTGTAGATCGTCTAGTAGTTTTTACCTGCATAGATAAGATGACAACATAGAAATATGGGCTAGTGATAGCACTGACTACGGTCGAACTTTTCATTTCATTAATGGGAATAAGAAAAAAATTTTTTGATCATCCATGCAGACAGAATCAAATTAAAAATCACATCTGTAATTTTCGAGAAATCAGAAAATGCCTAAATAGTGGAACGAACGCTCACAAAATGATTGCAACTATGAACTCAAAACGTCATTTCTGCATTCAAAACGATTCTCCAAGAAATCTTCATTTCATAAAAATATTATAAAGAAACAAAAAGTACTCAAAAACAAAATATCTCTACATTCGCTGAACACATACTATTATTATTATTTTCTATGAAGGTATTGCCAAATTATTTTCTATGAAGTAATTTCATTTCCACGCAGCTTCATTTTCTGGCGAATCTACACACGTTTGACGATTCTGTAAGAGTAAACAAGATTAGGAAGCACCAAATTATTTACACATTACGACAGTGGTAATCAACCATATTTCCAGAACTGCTTACATTCTGCACTTTTGGAAAGCCGCAATGTTTTTTAAACACCTCTTCTTTTGGTCGCAAAGCGCCACTGCTGAGGTCCGGGGCTCGACTCCCGGGTCGGGCAAAGGGCTATTGGGGTTTTCCATCTGGAAATTCTCAGTAGCAGCCTGGAGTCTGTATTTGTGCCTGGTTGATGGCAATAGGCTCGACCCCTGTTACATGGGACTTAAACATAACTGATGAAATATTGGTCTATACTGCAGGTACACCTCAGCCTAACCCTTCGGCAAATACAGGCGGAATGTTATATGATGTTATTATTTCACCTGTAGGTACTTCATACTTGTGCACTTGGGTACTTGTGTGTATCTTAGCACTTTTAATCCTGAATGTTTGCCTTTCATTTATTAACCCCCGACTGAAAAAGAGGGGTGTTATAAGTTTAACGTGTGTATCTGTGTATCTGTGTGTCTGTCTGTTCCATCGTAGCTGCCAAACCGCTGAACCGATTTTGTTTTTTTTTGTTTTGTTTGAAAGGTGACTTGATCGAGAGTGTTCTTAGCTATTATTCAAGAAAATCGGTTCAGCCATTTGAAGATTATCAGCTCTTTTCTAGTTGATGAATGGATGTGAGCATCTTTCACAGGTCTAATCGATTGGAAATTTAGAATTCTGTTACTTCAATGATATTAGAAGAATATAGTAACCTTGAACTGATGCTGCAGCATCACCTGGATGCAGGATACCCAACTCCCTCACCAACTTACAGCAGAGGTATCGTGTTTGGGCTCATTGGAAAGGTCTCAAAAAATAGGTTACAGATGGATGGTGATCAGGGTCTGATGATGGGAGTAGGAAAGATAAATGAGACTAAATTAGAAACTAGCTTCACTGTGGTAAAAGTACGTACAGCTACGCAGATATCGGCGAGCCGCGGGTTGATCATAGCGTTTCTACTAGTAATATAATATGAAATTTAAAAAGCTGGAAATAAAAGTTAAATTTAAAATTTAAAAAACCCCCGACAAAAACAAAGCATTTAAATAGTAAACAAATAATATGTATTGGCCCTTTAAGTTTAATATAAAAGTTGTAGGTAATATTTTGATCCAAGCGTCGTCGCGTCGGGGGACGGCTAATGAAAACACCAACATACACTAGGAATAATGAATATAATTATGCTATTGTAGAAAGGATAGTTGCTGTTAATTTCCTATTTTCATGAGCCGTCCCCCGACGCGACGACGCTTGGATCAAAATATTACCTACAACTTTTATATTAAACTTAAAGGGCCAATACATATTATTTGTTTACTTATTAAATGCTTTGTTTTTGTCGGGGGTTTTTTAAATTTTAATTTAGGATCAAATCTGAGCGCGGCAGCTTCTGCAAACTGCTTGGAGATCATGACAACCTACGTATGATGATCAATCAACTCATGATTACCTCAATAGTCATTACCTCAAATAATAATATAAAAAATATTGATTAGGTTACCTAATATTAGAATGGGATTTACACTACTGAACCTTTCACAACCCACACCTAAATACGTCACTCCACAAGTGAGCAATGCCCGAATGTTTACAATCCCTGCATTAACCGCTCTAATACGTCGGTATGTTTGTACGATGCATCTCGTAAAACTGTATTGGGCAGGCTTGTATTGCCAGGTACCTTGTTCTGATAATAAATAGACGGGGATATTGCCGTAACTTTACTTTACGGCACATTGCCGTTATTCTAGGCATTATCATCGTTTTGATGTAGAAGTGGCGTTAAATTTTGATGTTAAATGTATAATAAAATAGTGATCTTTAGTGCATTATTGTTGCATGTGGTGGGAGAGAATGAGCGAGGATACGAAGTGGGTAGGACACGTATGTTATGTTAGGTAGGTATCTTGTTTTGTAGCTAGTGCCAAATATCGTTGAAGTCAGCTAAATTAGAAGCGATGGCGATTATGGTCTTAAATCGCAGATAATCACATCCATATCATTATTTTGTTTACTTATTAATTCCAAAATATAAATAATAATTGGTCCTTCAACAGTTTTATCTTGAAATAGTTAGCTAATAATGATTAAAAGAATATTTTTATATATTTTTTAATTCTATATAATATTTAGTAATATAATTTGTATGTATTGGAAATGAAATAAAGATAAATTATAAGAAAAATAACCCTTTGCTTTGTGACGATAAAAAATACAAAGTCTAACAAAATGTATTCTACTTTCAGTTCATTTGTTGTTTCCTTTCTCAATAAGCAAAGCAAAGGAAACGGCTCTGGGAATATTTTCCAATAAGGCCCGCAGGGAACTGTTGCAGCTAAAGTGGGAAAGTCGGTGGGATATGCAAAACATGTTGTGCAATGTTCATCACTTTTCCATTATGCAGGATGCACCTATTTGCTATTTATTTTCGAACACTTTTGTTTTCGAATAACACTATTCTTCTTCAAGTCATCAATCAATGATTTGGTCCATTGGTGAATGAGAGTGGATGTTCCGTATCGTTTCTATTCTTCGTACACAGTGGACTGGAACTAAGATCTAGCTTCTCACGTGAATGAAGATTAATAAGAGTTAGGTTTAAAGGACCTACTTTTACGAGTATCAGTTCTTACCAGAAATGAGCCGTTACATTTTATAGGAGGCAAAGTAATTTTGTTAGTCAAATAATAAAATCTCCTATGTTTCTACATCGCTGCAACGGAAGCGAGGACTGTCAGCTGTTTAGCATTATTAAAATATCTCCCGCCGTGAAAACACGACTTCCTTAGCGAACGTAAATTAATTCTGTTCTTGTTTTTATTATTATGCGATCAACAAAGAATCGAAGGTCGACAGGATTTGCATATTTTATCCGCGTTTCTCATAATTATAAGCTTTCTTGTTTGTATTGCGTTTTCATAATTTAATTTCTTAGATCACAGATTGTTATAGGCAAGACTGAATTCTTTATCTCTTGGAAAAGCGTTAATAAACGAGCCTAGAACTAGGATAGTTCGGTGAGCGAGAAAATAATATTTTTCAGTTTGAAGCACCTTCGATAGACATAAACTACATTTACAAAATCACCTACATAAACTTGAATAAGAACAATCACATAAAAGCTTACACACATACGTCTCAATAAGAACATTGCACAGCATTATTTTCAACGATATAACCCACTGGCTGTGAACACTCCGCTGCAGCGCTGCACCGACGTTGTGCAGTCATCGCAACAGCATAATAATTCTCCTCTAGAGAAATAAAGGTTTAACCCTTTGGCTGCGAATGGGCCGGTGCAGCGCTGCAGCGATGTTGTGCAACAATCACAACAGCATTACCTGTGAATTACAGCCTGCGGTCAAACCATACCGTTGTGTGCCGCTGCGGTGACCATGTTACCAATACTATTGGGACGTTAGGTACTGCTGCCGGCATTTATATACTTGTGGGAGGTACAGAACCTTTGATGTTTAAAGCTTGAGTTATCATAATTATTGTTCTGAGAATGCAATTAAATGTTATATGTGTACACCACACTAAAGTGAAGTGTTATACAAAATGGCAGCCAAATTACCTGCGTTTCAACTTCACTGATCGTCCCTGTGAGCTGACTACACGTGACGTTTAATTTAGATGTTCAACAACCAAACCACACACACTTCTGTGACAATTTACGAACAAACGTCGCTTTTAATTAAGCCAAGCTTAGAACATTAACAAAATCAAACATCAAAAGGCTTTTAGTCAAATGTTTAGTAATGCACGAAATTTATCGAAATTAAAACGTATGACACATTAAAGCATGAATTATCCGCGCAACGATAATTGACGTCATAAGTTTGAACGAGATAGTATTATTGCTGGCGACATACATAAGCTAACCTGTTAATTAACTTTCTACCTCGCGCCGTGGTTACCGTACGGCTTGGCACGTCGACTGGCGGGATGCCAAGTTCACTAGCTATTTGCTTATAATTCGGAATCAATATGCTAGCACACGTGTGCCAGATTATTTCACTCATAAACGTTGTAATAGTTGCTGTAATTCACGCGCAATTGCCCCCTATCCCGTGTCTAGACACGACACTGAGGTAACGCACTTCGGCAAAATTCGGCGAAAACGAACGTTTCCGAATGCCGTAAAAAGTTTTCGTTGGAAACTGTAAACAGTATTCGATAACTAGAACGAGCCGACTGCACTTGCCGATGTTCCAAAAACGCTTAGAGCTTAGCGCACCATATTTGAATTACCATCAAATACATCCCTGGAATATGAAAAGCTACACAACTTACCTTAATATTTTATTTTCTGATACTCATGGTCACCCTAGTCACTTTAAAGACATGTAATTCCATTGTCTATCTACTTCATGCATTATTTTTATGTAATAGTCAAGATTGGATAATTAGTAAAGCTCTACGAGTTTCAAAAACTTTACCAGAGTTTTAACAATAAAACTCTGACTGCAGTCTGTATGAAGCAGTTCTAACACTCCTGCCTAAAACTACCAGCAAAGGAAACCCAATACGATTTGATCCCAGTTTAAACTCAGTCGAGACTACCTACTCGAGATGTATCGAAGTAAGTATCGTGTTTTTAACAACGCATTGTTAATCGTGGCGCGACAGGTGCCACGAACTGGCCGGTGTGACCGGAATAGATGCGCGTGCGCTCACCGCTCACCGATCAGAATACCGACAATCAAACGGTTTTTTTTGTCTATTCTGTTGAAATTCGGCTTAGGTGCGTCGTGTATCGTCTAGACTTTAAAATTCCTTCATTATCTTCATAATGAAGGAATTTTGTTTGAGCTTGCCTTTGTTTCTGAAAAGAGATTTGTCGCATCTTTATTGGACGTAATTCAAGGCAATTTTAATGATTGTAAAAATTTGAAAATTGAAACAATTGAATTACATAAATGTAGAGGCAACACGTTCACGAAAGGGCAAATATCTACCGGTAATAGGTCAACAATTTGATAGATAACAAGTTTTAACGACCCATACACAAAGGAAGAGAAGTATTTCAAAATTACGAAAGTATACTGCATCCAGATTTAACAACTGAAAATATTTCAGCTGCCAATAGCAATAAATTGACCCTCAGGTATGACCACGATGACAGGCATGCAGCGTGTCAATTAATTTATTTATAATGTCTTACAAATCAGCAGCACATTAATCTTCTAACGATCTGGCATGATCTACCGAGCACATGATCTACCGAGCACAGGCAGGTATTTTTCCTAACCATTAGTGACAATGCCTTCTTCTAACTCTGTGCACCCGTACGCAAAATACGCGCTTTGACGTGGTGTTGCGGATACCAGCCCGTATTACCTATTACCTACCTAACTCTGTGCAGTGAGCTTACTCATTGGCTGAAAGAAACCACGACCCTACCCGACAACCTTTCTGTCCCGGTCATTTTCAGACGTCATTATCTGTCAAGCCCCACGGCGCGACATTGACGCGCGCTCCATGTCACTTTTGTTTAATTTTTCATTGTTGCTAACAATGTTTTTAGTTTTTAATGTCTGCCCACAGACTATATTATCACTTATTTAACTGTAGAAATATTTAAGCCGCGTGCATCGGCGTGTACAACGGTACACGGTCCGGGAAATATCGGTTTAATATTTGTAAAGGCTATTAGAGATAATTTATGTTAGTGTAAGAGATTGGTGTTAGATAGAATTTTAGCGATAGCAAGTTTTTGCTTGCACACGCATTTCCGGCGATCAATAGTTGATATTGACAGCTTGACAGTCCATTTACTCTGCACATAAACTTGTTCATAAGTATCTTTTTATAATCAATCAATCAGATATAAAACACACGATTAAAGCTAAATTCCGACATTTCCTCCCACATTTAGCTCTCAAAGAATCCAAACAATGATCTAAATTCTATCTTTACGAAACTAAACACACTAATAAATATAATGTTATAAAAACTATTAGCTAACCAATAGTTAACAAGAAACCGCGCTGTTTTACTCATACATCACTGCTAATATACCTCTGTCACATATGTTTAATCCTATAGGTACTATATCAAGGACCCATAAACAAGGTCTAACTAGGAAATGATTTAGATACGATTTACGCAAAATATACGACTCACACGCCATCACTCTCTGCCATAGACTAAAGATCCATTCCAATCACTCTAATTCCCTCACCCAATAAACTATGGAAAATAGTTAATAATAAACAATAAAAAAACGTACAATAATCTATGAAAATTCTTTATAATGTAAATATTTGTTTAGTGGTCACGATGCGATGGCGATTCGATTTAACAATTATTTTGATTAGTGCGCTGGATATTTTGTATTTCTTTAACCGGTTTATGTTCGCAACACATTTTTGGAAGTAGTAATCATAACGGTTACGTAACTTAGTAGAGGCAACGTTTTCTATACCTACAAATATCAAAAACCGACACAATAAAAGAAAACCATTCGAGAATCCTGAATGTTTTGTCAATCCTGTTCAAAGTCGTTGTAGAAATACAAAACGCATTGAAAACAGTTGCCACTTATTTAGGTCCTCTGGAATCTTCTTTTTATTCCCACTCTATTGTAAAGATCGACAAAATACTTGGTCCCTAAAATTCATTAACAATTTATTACACTTTAACCTTTCTAAGAGAACAAAATAAAAAAGCAATCTAGGTAAATAACAAAAAGTCGCACCTTATAAATATCTAGGTGTGATATAGTTTGAGCGTTTGCCAAAAGATTAAGGATGTATTCGCGTGGGTGTCTTGAACGGCCGCTAACATGCTTAGGGCTCTAATAAAGAGTATAAAAACGCGGGAAAATAATAGGCAAGTGTTGATATTTCAAATGTTTTCCATACATTCGTCAAGTCTTTATCATATTTATATCGTTTTTATCGACCGTGGATGTAATGGTATTCGAGTACTTTATCACCTGTCAGAAAGCTGAATTATATTGAGTTGTAAAAGTGTATACAGTTTTAGTGACGCGTAGAATCTATGGAATTGTTAAAAAGTAATTACAAAAGGTAGCTCCACTACTACATCGTTATTTAGGGTTCCGTAGTCAACTAGGAACCCTTATAGTTTCGTCATGTCCGTCTGTCCGTCTGTCCGCGGCTTAGCTCAGAGACTGTTCGTACTAGAAAGCTGGAATTTGGTATGGGTATACATATACATTACGCCGACAAAGTGGTAAAATAAAATCGTAAAAAATATTTTTTTTAGGGTACCTCCCCTACACGTAAAGTGGGGATGATTTTTTTTTTCACGTAAATCCCATTGTGTGGGGTATCGTTGGAAAGGTCGTTTAAAAATAATGTTAGTTTGACAGAACCATTTTTGGATCTCCCATACCTTCTGTATCGGAGAACAATTTTTTCAACTACAATGTTAAGTTTATTTTTTAAATTCATCCCAAATACGGAACCTTTCATTGTGCATGGCATGCACATGCACTTGCCGGTTTTTTATTTTTACATTGTGACAAGTTCTTTTATCAAATATAATTTCCTGAATACGGTTTGCAGTATAGTTCCGTACACATTGGATGCAGCACAGAGATCTGATAAATTCTTTACACTGCAGTTATTGAAAATGATAAATTATGTCTGCACTGAGGGTAAACTATTTTTATATTAAAATAGCACATTATTGTATTTTGTACAAACTATTATTTTGTGGTTGCACCCAACAATAATGTAATATTGTAAGTACCTGTAAATATTCTGTATTCCTGGGACATGCATTAGAATTGGCGACAATATTATTAATATTATAATATGCATACAGACGAAGAACCTACTTACAAAATAAATAATTTGCAAAAATTCACCCAATTATCACGGCTCCTGAAAATGACCTGAAACAACAAAACAACGTTGTATTTAAACATCGCACATGTCCGTCCTGTCACTTTTAATTTAAAACACGTCCGAAATCATATTAATTGCTTTTCGAGCAATTTCGCGGACTGTCACCGAGGTAACACGTTATTATAACGAGTGGGGCAACACTTTTGTATGGAGAAGACTATTTATAAATACGAAGACCATTGCGCGTTTTATTCACATCTGATCTTTAGTTGCGATGAAAACGCGGTTATGTATTGTGTATAGAAGAAAGTTTTGCCTCAGTGGGTTGTTTATTTTTATACTCAGGTGTATGTGTGAGTTTTTTCTACGTAATTTGTATTGAAACGTCTTGAACGGTATGTACCGATCTATTTCAGTAGATGATCCTCCGCCGAGTACCGGAAACGATTCGGTAATGGAAATACGGTTCAAAATAGTATTATGATGTTTAGCTATAAATATTATTTTGTTTGGATGTTGGATTAAAAGAAAAATATTCAGTTATTTTTTATTGATGATGTGGTTTTCAGTTGCAGTTTTGTTGAGATTATCGGAATTGTAACATTGAGTGCTGTGTAAACAATACCCAAACTTTGCAATGCGATAAAAATAAAACCCACGATGGTGTTATTATGGAAAATAATAATGAAACAATTGGACAAATTTAACATAACTTTATTTCAATATTCTTAGAAAACTAAACTAAACTATATTTTCGGCATCACACTCTTTCCCACACCTCGTAGCAATTTTTTCTTAAAATATTCAATGTACCTACGGTTTTGACTTCCTTACTATTTTATTATGTACTTATAGATAGAAGACTAGCTGACAATAATTAATTGTAATGATACAAAACTCCTAAAGAAAAAAACACTTCATTTCCCCCGAATTTTTCAATATTCTGGGCAACATTTTCAACATTCCATTTTTTCTTTCCCAGTAAACTTTATTCGCATCTTATCACACTCTTTTATTTAAATACCCAAATCGGTCCAGCCTTTCTCAAGTGATGCGCTTACCACCGAACAGCATTTCAATTTTTTTTAAACAAAAACTATGTTTGTAACTTTGCCTTAATTTTTTTAAACAAATGAAGGCACAGTAGGAAATGCTCAAAAACAAAGTAACAAACATCTCTACATCTATCAATTTTATAGATATTCAAATTCAAACAATAGACTTCTGCAAACATTGAAGTAGTCGTTATATATTGTACAATGTGATTCTTGCCGTGATTTATAGCGAGTTAACGTGAAACATGGGATGTAAAACACGCATACACCTTCGCAACACCTGGTTAAAGAAATAAAAACTGAACTAAACACTTCTGTTCGGTTGTAAATGTAAAACGAAGTTTTGATTTGGTTGTGTAAATAAATAACGGCTGAGCAGTTGTCGCCGATGAATAACGCAGAAGAAAAATATGGCGTGTTGGTGAGTCTACAAGAGTTGAGTACCTAAATAGTGCAACACGATAGAGTGTCCAATTAATCTAGGTATTGAAATAAAGAGGTTTGTACTCTGATTTATTGCCATTATACAACGTTATTTTTTCTTTATGCTTAACCTGAAAAGTGGTCATTGTACTCATCTTTTTGAAAAACTTTTACTATGTAACCAACATTGAAATCGCGAAATAAAAAATCAGCTGTTCCATACATTTTGTCGATTTAAGTGAACACAAATGTAGGGAACAGCTGATTTTTTTTTCGAGATTTCAATGTTGGTCCCATAGTAAAAGTTGTTCAAAATGATGAGTACAATGACCCCTTTTCGGGTTTAGCATAAAGAAAAAATAACGTATATTATGTTTGTCAGTCATTGTATGTTAGATATGAAGTAAACTGCTGTGTGGCTTTATAGAAATACCTACTGTTTTTCTGTCACTTTTCTACCGTTATGTTTTACCGGTTTTGTGTCATTCTTCTCAATATTGTGCAGTTTGATCCACACAAACTAAACTTTTTATTGCACAATAAACAGCATAAACACTACAGCTTCTACTGTCACAAGCTACCTCGATACCTATCTAGGTATCTATACGTAGTCCACTCAGGTTGACAGACACAGATCTCGTTTAGATGTCGCCATGGTTACGACAACTGGTGGATTGCCCCGACTCCCGCATCGCTTCGTAGATCGAGAATACTGACATGACGAACCGATTTTTTGTCGAATAGGTATTTCTGGTACAATCTGGTATTTGGAATCTTTGGGAAATTGTAGAGTATTGACGTTTTGGATGGGCAGACGGATTGGGTGTTTAAGTTTTGTGCATGGCCACATCTTTTCATTGCTCTGGCGATTCAACACAATTCGATACTTTATTTAGTTTCCTGTTTAAAACCAATCAAAATTGATTTATTCAAATTAGGCTAAGAATCAACACTGTTTGAAAGTCAAAATTACAATATTAAGTCGAAAGACGTAGTGGCGCAACAAACTCAGCAACACAACACAGCTGTCTGGCAAGTTGAAGAACTGTTAAAATATGGTTCATATAAACTATTCTGACGCATGATTTATCCGTGTAACATACGAAAAGTGAGAATCTACTACTTAGTAAAATATAACCCTATTTAGTTATGACCCCGTACCTAAGTAATCCATAATAAACATGACGAAATATTTCAAACAGACTTCTAAGGAACTTTGCACATAATCGCCAATCTTTCAAAACTCAATCCAAATATAATATCGACTTGAAACCTTTTACCTTTCAACTAAATAAAACACTTAAGCAGCGATTAATATACATTGCCGGTTTTGTAAACAGAGCGTTAGATATATTGCGTAGTGGAACATCAAAGGGTCGCGAAATGTTCTCAGTCGTCGCCTGCCCGGCCGGCAAAGCGGCATAAGTCAGATTTCCGCACCTTCGTATTGACTGGCGCCACGCCCACGTACAGACATAACAATATCGTCAACGCTTAAAATAAAGCACTTAGAACGCGATCTATCAAGTCGATTTTTCTTGTTGATTTTTTGGGTACCGTTTTAATAGTTGCGGTTTGTTAATAAGTGTTTAACTTTAAGAAAATTATCTGGAAAAATCTAAATGTAGTAACTAGGAATTGGCAGAAACCTACCCTAAGCATAAAACCACTTTGTTTTCTGGTAGTTTTACGACCGTATAACCAAAAAATCTAAAACATTCTATGCGGAACCCACAAGATTTTTCGTAGTAAACGACGTGTTACCCGAGGTATCTAGGTATCCGACAATGTTCGTCCAAAACCAACATGATCATGATAAAAGAAAACAAACGCCAAACGCCCGGTGGGCGAAGTGCTAGAGAATGTAATGATTGGCTCACGGTTACAAATAGACAACGTTTAGTTGCCACATAGAATACATACATTTTTTACTTATAGACTTTCTTGCTGGTGACATTAGCCGCTTTTACACGACACGCGCTTTCTCGCGTGAAAGGCCTTTCACGCAGGAAAGAACGCGCGTGTAAAGATGAAAACGAAAACGAGAAAGCACGCGCGCGCCGCCCGCTAGCGCTTTCATGCGTACATAATTCAAGGCAACTTCGAACATAATTCAAGGCACATCAAAATAGATAAAAACAATCACACACAATTTTATTGCGCGTGCAAGATTTCCCGCGTTCAATCGTGCACACTTCGATCGCGAGTGAAAGCGCGTGTCCTGTAAAGGCGGCTATTCACTGCTTTAGCTTCAGCGCCTACAACTTGTTCAAAATATCGGTAACACAACATCACGCCTTGTTTTCCAGAAGGGTTCAGCATATAACTATAGAACACCCTATTTTGCAAGTTATGTTTAAGTCCCATAACATAGGGGGCGAGGCTATTGCCATCCGGGCTGCTACTGAGAAAATCCAGATGGAAAAATCCAATAACACTTTGTCCGACCTGGGAATCGAACCCAGGATCGAGCTCAGCTGTAGAGCTTGCGACTACTAGAACAACGACGCATTAGAAAAAATCTTCTACGAAATTATAATAATTTTATGGCTAATGCAACTTTCCTTTTTGCCCTTGAGGCATGGCATGTGGTTATGGCCGGCCGCAAATTACAACGAAACTGAAATCTGATTCAAGGCCATGTTGGAAAAACCGCTATGGTTGGCTTCAATCTTAGCAATACAAGTCTTGTTGATTTGTTAAGATTATGTATTTCGTTCAGACGGGGGAAAAGTTTTTCAAAAATTCTTTATTGAGAGGTAAAGCACTTAGCGAATGAAAATGACTAGAATCCGCATATAACCCAATTTCATTCTGAATGAACATGACTCACAGAACATGTCGTAACCACCAGTACGCACGTACCTCTCTCACGCCAGCATCACAGGCGCTTCTAGTTAGCATACCGGTAGCGCAAGGTAAACAGCGGCCGTCAATCATGTGTCCGAGTTTTTAACGGCGTCGGATGTACGGGAACGGGGAGCTGTCATAATGATCGCAGGATTATGTAATGAGAATAATTATTGTGCTAGTTGGTGAGCATGGCTAGGAAGCACTACTAAGCGAATCTAAGACAGCAAAAAAAAAGTTTTCATGAGATTTACCTTTAAAAGTGAAAAAAATATTTCAACCGAAAAATGTCTAGGTACTGCTGGACATAAAAATACTGATTTGTTTTGGTTTATTTTGGCAAAAATAATACCAGATGATGTTGATTTTAATGTAGTCAAAGGAGAATGGCTTCCTACAAGACTCGGCCAGAACCGACAAAGATGAACTATATTTAATAAAAAAGGGAAATAAATATAGAATTTGATAGTATAATTAGTTTTCTATTAGAAGCACACCAAAAATAGTTATAGTTTTTTAAAGTTTACCACTTGATACTTCTGATTTTAACGATACCATGAAATAAACTATTAAATTATGACTTTTATCATATTATCCTCAGTTTCAACAGCCAAGGTCTGTAAATGGTAGAAAAATCGGAGTCCAGTAACACAGCGATAAACAACAAAACTCAAAAAAATATGGAAATATGGAAGTACGGAGAAGTCAAACTTTTTGGCAAATGACAAATGCCAGTTCAGGTTTTACATCAAGTGTTGTCAGCACTATTATTACTTTATTATGAATAAAATATTCTAAACGGTATCAATAATCGAATAAAAAATATTTTTAATTATAACATTACTATAAAATATAATATACTTATTCAAAAATATGACTAAACGCTATTAATTAATATAATAATTACGAGTTACGATTTATGTGAGTAATAAATTCTCTTACGTAGGTATCTTCATATTGATATTATTGTAATCGATTTGCAAGTGCAGTTTCGTATCGATATTATTTTATTTTGGTATTGGCAACATTTCTAATTGAAATTGAAGCTAGGAAATGTGTTGTTAAATTGAATAACTATTTAAAATTACTTTTCAACGGTGTGGTTCTACAGATTTTATTTATATTGTATAATTCTTACTGTTTTTTTTTTATTATGAATTATCATTATTATAGAAAGTCTGTCGGACACTACACAACTACAATTCGAGCCGATTCTTGGCATTGTCCATTCTGTATCTTTAAATGTAGCCAGTTTATTTTCACATCCAAAAAGTTCAGTATCCTGAGCTTATTTATAAGAATTATTACAAATGATGAATATTATTATAGGTAACTACTGCTGTTACTAACCTGGTCACAGGATGTGCAAAATGTCGTTCGCATTAATGCTTTTCCTGTGGTAAAATAACAGCGTAGGTAATATGAATGACAAAAATTCAAAGACGTGTGTAATATTTTATTTTTCCTGTAGTTCTAGATTCCAGTTTTATTACACAGCTTGTCAAACTGAACAACTTTCGTCCCAATCTTAATCGCGAAAAAATAATCAGCTGTTCCGTACATTTGGGTCGAGTAGGTAGATATCAAGGTTTCGATGGTCTGTACCTTAAATATGACCACACATTTCTGATACACGCTATTTATTACCTAAATAGCTTTACCCAACACATTACGTAAGTACATTGACGTTACATCATTACTTCAAATAATTGACCCTAAATTCCGTCGCAGAAAAGACCACCCAAAATCAGCAATCAAAATCATAAAAACAAGTATTTCTCTAATAACCTCAGCTCACATAAAAAGTCTAAAAGACTCTAAAACCACACTTTTATTAGATAATCCAAAAATTGCTCATTTAGTGACATAAAATGTATATTTTTTATATCTTTCGCCATGATACACTGAAGATTTGATAATCATGCTCCGACGACAGTGATAATATTAAAATAATCCAAAATGGTAACGACACCGGTGAAATGTGGAAAGTGATGGGATTGACAATAATTTGTCAGAAATTATGACGCTTCTGACATCCTCGTTAGTTTTTGTGCCAAAGTGGCAATTGACGCGGATTTGATACGTCCAATGATGATAAAACACCGGATGTCTATTTTAATGTCATTTCTTCTTACGAATGTATGATAGAGTTGTATTTTGATTAAATTGTTATGTAACAGGTCGTTGACTCCGTAGAAATGTAGAAAAATGTAAAAGAGGTTTATTATTCTTTTCAGGACGTTTGTTGTAAATATCTAATGTTAATAAGTACATAATATCTACAAGCAAATAATAGCAACATTTAATAATATTTTTTATTGTTCCAAAAACAGTGTTACGGATTATATTTCCACCAGTTAATGATAAATTAACATTGACGAGATAAAGATGTTCAACGAGTCTTTGTGCTCCATCAACTGCCACCAACTTCATTAAAGTTATTAAAGATTAATCCCCCCCCCCGTCCCATCCCTATTACATGGGACTTAAATATATTAACTTGCGAAATGTGGGCGTACTATATAGGTACACCTCTGCCTTACCCTTAGGGGAATACAAGCGTGATTATATGTTCATTCTTTAATAAAGTAATGCGTCCTTGTTTTTAGCCAAATCTTGGACATTAATGTTGTTACCATCACCTATCCAGAAACATAAGCTCCATTCGCCAGAAAATGTTCTAAACAAAAATATGAATTTCATGAAACAGATGCATCCGTTGTAGAACGCCCCACACGTATTATCACGTTAATATTTACACAGAGATGATTCGCGGCTTTTAATTTACCTTACAAAATGCACCTTTCATATAACTGTTTACAGACGCCTACGCACGTTACTTACGTTTCCGGTGGTTCGAGCGTGAAGATACTAGTTGTGAAATATTAAAAAGAAGAATCTTTTATTACATGTAGCATGTATTTAATATCACTGTACTAATAATATTTTTTCAATTAAGCTTATTATTGTAATATGCGTAATGCTTGGTTATCATTACAATGTTCGTTTATTTATTTTCTTTCTTATCTATTTACATTTTTAAATATTTTTATTAAAAAAAAAAGAGAAAAAACACTTAAAAATATAAAAAATAGAAGTCCGCCGGTGTCGGCAGCAGGGTCCAAGCTACCGGTGGTTAGGGCTGCAGAGACATCATTACAATAATTATTATGAATGTACTATTATATTAAAACTCACTTTTGAGCTTTCTTTTATTTTATGTACGTAGATATTTGTGAAAATAGGGTTTCGGCACTAATTATGCGCGTACACAGGAAAGAGATTAAAAAAAAGAAGTGAAGAATAGTGTAGCTAAAACTTGAAGCGAATTTACTAACTTGGTAGGTACCTAAGGGTAGTCAAAACCGGCCAAGTGCGAGTAGGACTCGCGCATGAAGGGTTCCGTACCATTATTTATAACATGAAAAAAAAACAAGTATTTTTAAAGTAAATATATAACTCAATATTCTGTGAATATTTCAAGCGTCTACCTGTTGCCGTTATCAATATCGAGCAAAAACGAGCAAAAAAATCACGTTTGTTGTGTGGGAGCCCCCTTAAATATTTATTTTATTCTGATTTTTAGTATTTGTTGTTATAGCGGCAACAGAAATACATCATCTGTGAAAATTTCAACTGTCTAATTATCACGGTTCATGAAATACAGCCTGGTGACTGACGGACAGACAGACAGACAGACAGACAGACGGACAGACAGACAGACGGACAGACAGACAGACAGCGGAGCCTTAGTAATAGGATCCCGTTTTACCCTCTGGGTACGGAACCCTAAAAACAATATAAGTGTTGTTTTTTTTTCTTTTCTCTAAAATATCACCTAATTGTTCAATTGTGACAGGTGAGGAACATAAAATTTGTTGATCGAATTAATGGCTATCGCAATAAAATCTCTGAAAAGAATTTGTGGAGTGATTTGCAACTAAAGCGGTGTGCAATTTTTACGAAAAGCTATAAAAGTCAGTTTGAAACGACAACAGCGAGACGGTACAAGTGGGTCTAAAAGAATTTTCTTGTATCTTCGTAGGTATTTAAATTCATGCATTTTCTACCTGATATATCCAGTAGAAAATCAATATATTCCGAGATTTTCCGCGCAAAAAATATTTAAAAAAATATCTAGCTCTTTTGTTATTGTTAAGTAAATGTAGGTAATGCAGGTACAGGGAATACAGAAAAAAAAAATACTGATACTACTTACCAATTTTCGAATAAATACAATTTAAATACGATTTTTCTATGGAGACGTAAGTATTTTCTTTCATCAAATACAACTGTAAGATCATGTGCATGTGTTAGTATAGCTAAATTTACTATTTTTCAACATTTCATTCAATATTTGTTCGAGTTTGTTGGCGGGCTTTGCCCACATTGAATTTTGACGCAAATATGGCCTGTATGCAGATGACATAAAAACCAGTATAAGAATTTTGGTAAAGATGGCGTTTGCTTAAGGAATGTAAATGACACTATGAAAAGTTTCTTACTAACACGACTAGGCAATGTTACCCTGACATTTTTTCTCTTTTTCATACAATCCACATTTCGCGTTTTAAAAATGCTAGGGTTGGCACATGGTAAAAAATATTCAGATTTTTTTCCTTTCTACAGTTCAATTTTAAATAATGTGATTGTGTTTAGGTAAATAAAAAGAAATATGTTTCACGCTCATTGCCAGTATAAGAATAGTAAAAAAGTTCAATTTATACGGTAGTGTGGAGCAGGTACTCACTCAGTACCCAATAACTAATGTCATCTTTGAATTTTATTAATTAAATACTTAATATATGTTTAAAAGTTAAAAAGTTCAGCAGTAGCCATAAATTAATCGTAGTCGTAGTAGTAGTAATTGTCAATCGTAGGTTGGAACATTACTGGATAACTTTGCCCATCACCATAACTTTAGTTTTAAACGACTCTGAGCAATGACACTAACATTATTATACGCTACAAATAATTTTCTATTACATGTTATAAAGTAAACTACCCTGTGTTTTCGCCTTCTCACAGAATATACTTTCAAATTTGTACAAAAATTTACCCGCTAAAGCACGCACCTTACTCGACGAGTTCCAACACGTTACTAAGCGAAGTTAGCAACAAACACGAAAGTCAGTATTGCCATACATATAACCTATTTTCCATCAAAGTCAATCAATTTTGCCATAATATTAAGATATTTTTGCAAATCAAACATATGCTTATAAATCGTTCTACGGGCAAAGTTTCCCTTGGGGGCAATGTTGGCATATTTCACGGTAGTTGCTCAAATCCATTAGAACCTTCACATAACAGATAATGCATATAGGTAGGTACCAAGATAATGCGGATTTAAATGTTCATTTAGAGAAAATGCAAATAAAAAATAAATTTAAAAAAGTTTGAAGACAACCTTTAATTACCGCTTTAGTGCCCACATTAACCCTGTTACCTCTAGGTAACCAGGCCGACAGCACAGTTTACTGCGTGTTTCATCGTGTCTACGTTGGTTACACCTGCTCTTGTTACCTACTATTAAATGCGTTACAACATTATTATCAACATTGGTTTTCGTATGAAGCCCGAACTTTTGTTTTGGATGTGTTCCGTACGGTAATAAACTTACAACTAAAAGCATTTATTTCAATCCATACTAATATTATAAATTCGAAAGTAACTCTGTCTTTCTGTCTGTCTGTCTGTATGTTACCTTTTCACGCCTAAACCACTGAACGGATTTCAATAAAATTTGGCAAGGAGATAGATGGCATCCCGGGGAAGGATATACTTTTTATCGACATACCACGCGGGTGAAGCCGCGGGCGGAAGCTAGTCATTTATATAAACCAACTACAGGCACTTTTGAATAATGTCAAGGAGTTGTTACATCAGAAAGATGGAGCTAGTTGCCCATTCCAAAACATACCTATGGAGAAGGAGTAAGAAACTCCACGGACACTCTTTTAAAGAATCAAGTAGCTAAGTTCAGGACCGGTTTCACATTATTTAAAACGTAGTTTACTTTAAACGATTGATTGTACACTCATAATGTAGAATCCAAAAAGCCAATGTTGAAGTCTAATCACTAATATCGGTCTGGTAGGATAGATGAATGTGTGTAGGAAGTCTTGACGATGATAAACAATATTTGACTAACGGTTAAGGAATAATGCGAGGTATTAGTTAATATACCTATTATTAAATTATCCAGAATCACAATACACACGGTTACACACACAATATTGCACACACAATATAATAATACACAATATTTGGAAGATGTAAGTACAGGAATAGTTAGTGATTATTTCAGAAAGTTATTATGCATCTCAGTTCCTTTATTACTACTACGGCTCACTGAACCATACGTGAAAATTTCGTATACGAGAAAAAAATATAAAAATGAAAGAGATTTTACGACTGAGGTGAAATAGTGCCAGAATCTCGTAATAAGTAGATTAGTATGTTTTTAATTTTATTGCTTAATACATGCAAGAATTAGGAACACGATTTATAGTACGGGGTTAAGCAGGGATCAACATGTGGTCAAAGAATTATTGTTGCCACACGAAAAAAATAGCTCTGGAGGAATTTCGAATCCTAGCGAAACTAATCTCGTTCTAGGAATGCTTGCATAAGCTTGTTTTCAATAAAACAAAGCAGAATAGAAAAGCTTTACGTAACACACACATTTATTTGATTTTTTCGTCTTTTAAAAAGAGAAAGGCGAGGCGAGGTTCTTCGGGATGAATTGATGATTCGGATTTAAAGATTGTACTATAACACACTTGGTAACGTCTAATGCTTTTGTATTTTAGACACCACTAGGCAGGCATCAGTCTACGAAAGAAAACAGCATAAACAAAACATAAACGAAACAATCTCAAGGCAAGCAAGTCACAGATGTACCGACAGCTCCACCAAAGATGGACGCAAGTTTTGGCTGTGCCACCCAAAATTTTTATTAAACCGAACCTCACCACGCTATACCTTAGCGTTTGCCGTTAATAAAATACACAGGGAGGGCAGAAAGCCAAACCGTTCGCGTTTTACGAGCAGCGCCCCCTGCGGTCAGAAATATGAAACCTATCAAAATAGAAAATACACAGATGTTTTATGAAATGACCGAACGTGTTTATGTACCGCGGCGCGGCGCCGGACGCATACGTTGGGGATTTTTGTTTTAAGTTCAAGCTGAGGGTCTTACATTTTGTGACCATATTTTTTGAGGAAAGTACTTTCCTTCTAAATATGTCTTGAGGAAAAAAAACACAAAATGTTTAAAAGCTGAGTAGTATTACTTTAATGATTTGCAAAAGGAACCTAATTGTGCACCCTTTACATTTACCTATTTGTATAAAGTTCTTTTTCTGTCAAGCTTTGGAATGCGTGGTCCAATTAATTAAATCTATTGAAATTCGACTACGCCATCAAACCGGAAACCAGTGCCAACAGTAGTAAAAGTAGAAAATATTGGGAAACAATAAACCGTATTTAAGCGTGGCTAGTCAAATATCTTTTTATTTTTTATTTACCAACATTTTCTGTTTTCCACCAAGACTTTAGAGTTAGTTTTGTTAGAAAATCAAAATAAAAAATCAATAATTCCATCTCAGTACATCCATACCTATAACAGGACATATCAATTTAAGCACTTAAACTGGGTGCATTAGCGCAGTGTACCGGCACAGACTGAACCGCGGACCCCCTGGGGGCGACCCCCGCGGGGAAACCCGGGGTTCTAATGACCACTACCTATTGTCTGTAGGTGGACGGTAGGTAGCTTGATTGGTCTAATGGGTAGTTTAGTTTTTAATTGTATGGACAATTGGGTATCCAGGCTTTTCTACAGTTTCGTGGGGAGCCCATTTTAGCTATGAAATGAAATGGAAAATATTGATTGAAATTTAATTGAACCAAATCCTTTGAGCGACCATTCTAGGTATATAATTGTTTTGTGTATTTGTGTAGAACGTTGTTGGTTGCACATTTTTGTCTGGCTCTCAAAAGGCTCTATTTATTTGTTAAATATAATGTGTATTGTTTGTTCTTCCGAATAAATACAATTAAATAATTAACTTTTATTATAAAAATTAAGGCAGCTTGGGCGCTCCTTGCGGGGCACCACATCGCTGTCAGTGCGGTGAAGCAGTCGACCGCCTCGGACACCATGGCCTTTCCTGCAGCAAGAGCGCTGGTCGGCTGGCACGGCACGCAAGCATTAATGACATCATCCGTCGGGCTCTTGTCACCGGCCAGGGTGCCAATGTTTAGAACCCAATGGCTTGGCACGCGACGATGGGAAGAGACCAGACGGAATGACCATAATGCCTTGGAAGATGGGTAGGCCTTTGGTGTGGGATGCAACCTGTGTCGACACCCTCGCGCCATCCCATCTTCCTAGCACGGCGGGCTGTGTTCGGGCGGCTGCTGCAGGTGCCGAAAACCTCAAACGGCGCAAATATAACAACCTTATTAGTAGCTATATTTTTGAGCCGTTTGGGGTTGAAACACTAGGGCCGTGGGGTCCCAGTGCTCATCGAATATTTCGGAACATCGCCCCGCGGTTGGTCGACTCTTCACGTGACCAGAGGGCTGGCCAATTTTTAGGTCAAAGAATCAGCATTGCCATCCAACGTGGCATTGCTGCCAGCCTTTTGGGCACTTTTCCCACTGACAGCGATGTGGAAGAATTTTTTGACGCCCTATGAGCCCTTCCTTTATATATAATTTTTCCCTTTGTACATATTACTAGACTTAGATTGTATATTTTATTTAAAATGTTAATAAATTTAATAGGCAGCTTGGAAAACAGCGCTTTTCAAGCAAAAGTAAAAAAATACGTAATGAAAGAAGCAGTTCTTAGCACTTGAAAATTTTGTGTCATTTCTGTAGTCATTGTTCTCTTTGACATAAAATTGTTTTTGCATTCTGTGTGATGTGTCTATCGCCAAATATTGTGCACTTGGCTTGTTTATTAGCTTGCGTTAATTGATTGAATAGTGTAACGATTATAGATAGACCAATAAATATATAAACCCTTTACCTGCCTTTCCAAATGCTAAAATGGTCTCAAGAACAATAAACAATTATTTATTAACAACAATTAACACAAAATAACAGGAACCGTTAACTGTTTTAAAAAAACAGCTCATAATTGGAAAATCGGATGTTACCAGCAAGTTCCCTCATAATTCAACGTAAAAACGAGCTATCAGAACCCATTAATATCTCAAGATCAACAAACAGTAGTCTCAGTTAACGGTACAGATAGCCACGATTAGCTTTTAAGCACATAATTTAAGAAACGAGGTCGAGTCCCCAACATCCAGTTAAGGCAAGAATAAAACTGGGCTTAAAGTGAATTATTGGACACCGCGACCGCGAGATCCAAGAGTTAGCTCTTATCGTGTTCTTTTTCCTCGTTTAATAGGTCGATTTAACCGCCGTTAAAATACGGTGGAACTGGCCAAATTGGAAATTTTGGATTTAGGTCAAATGTTATTATTTCCTAGATTATATTCGGTTTCCGCAATTTCTGTACAGTTTTACCGGTGGATACGATTGTGCAATTTTCTTTGATCAGAGACAATTTTAATTTGTACAGCCATTCAGCTCATTTAGGTTAGCGTCTCAATGGATTTCTAAATTCAGTTTTCTTTGATCGAAGAGACAACAAGACCTACAGGGAGAGATATATGGGGTTATACCGGATCTCTTGAAAGTCATTCGAAACAAGTCAACTAAAGATGAGGGCTGCATGAAACGGTCACTTAAACAATATTCTATGCATTATATAACTGTGCATTCACTTGATCCGAAATTCATTAACATTAATTAATAACACTTTGAAGTTTAAAACCTCTGGTAAAATCACGCTATTAGTACAAATCCACAGATCAAAAAGAACAGAAATCTAACTACCCACAATAATCATAATTTCTACCAAAAATTATTATGGTGTTTCATAAAAAAGCTTTTAGATGGTAACATCAAACTTCACTACCTACGACATCATTTTACTGCCTTGTCAAACTAAACATGTTTCGCATTTTTTTAAAGAGAATCGTAAAATATAAAAACACTCAGGTGACTCTGCTCTGACACTATAATTTATATCTTCGGGCTGTCTCTATGAAAACAAACTTATAAACGACACGTGTCAAACCCACTATATCGTCTAAAGTAACTGATATAAAGCTTAGTTTTCAGTGAATAAGCAGGTAAAAGGTATAAATAAAGAAGTGGTTATTAATTTCGAACAGTCGTGATCTAGAAATGAGAGGAATAATCTTTGAAATTTAGTTAATGATCAATTTTAGCGCGAGCGCACGGAGGTGGCGTCCGAAAAATTACGTAGGAAATACTAAATAAACGTAAAGACGTTGATTTATTACTGATTTTAGTTTGTTTGTAAAGAACATACAACCAAACAGTCTGGGAAAGTATTTCCGTTGATCTTGCAAAATATTTGAACACCGGATTTACACAGCTTGTTAGAGAATTCCTTTTCGCTAATGTTAGAATAAATCAAGGTGTTTTTTTGTAAAATATACGGGTATATTGGAGAAATAAATAAGTTCGTATCGGCTGGTTGTCATCGCGCGTTAGTTTTCTTGATCAGCTGTGAGGTAAAGGTTATTGACTCGATGAGAGCGACGTGTCATTAGTTGTATTCAAGAGAGTCGTTCTCTATAGTTTTAATAGTAAAGTCGGTGTGGAGCTGTTCATGGGGTGATTGAGTACGTGGCATTGAATAGAATTTGAGCCTGTTTCTTTTGGTATAATTTATATATCAGCTAAGCGCCTTGTTTATTTTCATCATTATTTCCATACCAACTCTTTAATAATTATTGTTTGTAACTTTAATGTTATTTTTATTTTTTCAGAATTATTTAAAAGGAGTTGAAAATAATGAGTAAACACAATCAAACTTACTTAGTTACTTCGAACCCAACATAAACACTTCCACTTCCATCATCAAATCCTTCCGCACCGTTCCTATCCACTCCACAAACGGATAATAAAACAAAACAAAACGTAAACAGACGAGAATCGAACTCATAATTAAATCAAGTTTAAATCAATCACTTCCGCGGACTATAATAAATCAAGACGCCGGAATCCCGCGCGATCCCCAAAAATCCGGGACACGGGACGTTGATTAAGATCCCGGAGAAGTAAAATATTCATTAATTGATTCCGCGCCCCTCGGAAGATACCCCTCATTACTCGAGGGTTGATTAAGCGAAGCAACCTGGATGTACGTGGGAGAATGTCTCTTGGAGCGTTCAGATGACGCGATCAGACGATACGACGCAACGTCGTATCGGGGCACAGTCGTGACAGACAATGGTGGTAGAAGCAATAGCATTCTTACTTGTGGCTTTAGAATAATGTTTTTTGGCCGTAAATGGGTAGAAAACTTGTAAATTCAAATATTGTCTCACTAAACTATTAAAAGAGATACATACGAAAGAAAAGTCCTCAGAATGCGTACGCTTTCGGTAGGTCCGGAAAACAAGACTCTGCCAACTCTATATCCTATTAACTTTCTACTGTGTATAATCTATTGAAAAATATTTAAAAGTTGTTTTAAAATATTTTTCAAAGTTTTGCAGACATTTTCATTTAATCGTAAGCTGTAAAAGGGCCCGCCCTAGACAAACGCGGTGTACACGGTAGGGCGGCGCTGACTGCGCGCACCGCTAATGGGTTGATGTCATTCACTACGTTTTGATGCGCAAGAAATCAAAGGAGCTCCACCTGCTAAATATTTTGAAGATAAAGAAATAAAAGATTAGATAATGGATTAGGTATTTTCTACAAAAAATATCTCTGATCATTTGAGAATCGTTTTAAAATACCCTTGGATCCTTGGCCTTGCCAAAAACTTTGAAATTATGAAGTATGTACCTAACAAAACCTCGCAAGGAGGCCCAACAATATAATTTATCTATATTTTCCTGTATATTTATGATTAGTTTCCAATTATGAATCATTTCGTTTTGAAATATTAGGGAATGTGAGCGTGTGTAATGTTCGAGGAACGTCGGTAGGGTGCGCCCACCTGTCAGACTGAGTTAAGTGACAGTTCTAATCGTGCCAAGCATTTGTTTCAGCTGACAGTGTACTATGTTTCGTCAGACTTGAAAAATGGACCGCCATAGATTCTATCGAGAGATGTACCTAGTCCTTTAAGATCAGAATAGTCACAACCCTTATCGTGTACCTACTTAGTGACATTTCACGTACAAAAATAATACGATTGAAAACCATACGATGGCGAGAGAAAAATAGTTATAACTACAAAATAAATATGACATGATGTGTTACAGCTATTTTAAAAAGATAGATTTATCTTTAAAAAAACAATGCAATAAAATGAGAAATTACGAGAGAAACTTAATCTAATAGAATGTTTTGTTTTATCTCGTAAAGATAGAAAGTAAGATAACAAACTTTTGTTATTAAGAGCGACTCCACACCCTCCTTAATCTTACCTACGGCATATTAATTAGAGGTAAACAAGTTCCTTTGTAAGATTTTCACTTCGTTCGAAGACGTTATCCGAGAGATAATAACATCTAAATATACGCACTTGCTTGTTCACGTGTAGTACGTAGGTATGGATAGATATGTGGAAGAAAAACATTCAAAGTTACAGATGTTTATTTTCTCAAGGACTGGGAGAGGTTGACTGGCTTTTGTTTTGTTAAAACCAATTATAATTGGCTTTAAACTAATAATTTGGCCTGAAGTCGTTTCGAATTTTTTCATGTATTTAGTGTTGTATGATGCTGCAATCTATAGTGTTGTTTTTGCTACCATGACAATAACGTTCTAACTGCTTTTTCTTCAGTGAACTTCATTAAGTACTTCAATTTGGTTTATTTGTGCATCTTTTAAGCTTTTGTCAGAGAACTTGAACCCAAAACCAGGCATTAAGTTTAATCCAAGATCATAATTACAGCATAAACCGATCCCCAAGATTAATCATAATCATAACAGGAGGTGCGACTCGCGACTAATTGGCGCGACTGGCAAATTAATTGATTATCTGTGTGTTACCGCGCCGTCGCACGGCTGAGGCGACACCGCTACTTATCTTCTGACTAAAAGGCAAAGTACGGCGTAATTTTGGATGGCATCTGTCATCTATGTTTCATTTCTGGGACATGAATTTGAGCTGTGTGGTAGGTAGAAGAGACTCGAGTTCTTTACGTTGGGTTTTCAGAGTCTTCCGGTATATTTAAGACCGGCCGATTGTCTTCTGACTGGGAGCTTTGGCCAGAGCCTGTTTATTAAGTAAGTTCAGTAAAAAAGTTAGATTTTCCAGTTACATTGTCGACCTGTAGTGGTATTCTCTAAAGGTGAAGTGAGCTGTAACTCCACCTTACGCTAGGGATTGACAGTTCACTTCACCTAAGTTTTCACGGTGAGGTGTTTACAGAATAGATCCGCTGGTAGAGATCCTGGACGCAGCAGATATGACCTGATCTCAATGGATTGATAAAAAGACATGGCGATGAACTAAGTTTGTGAAGTAAAATGAAATTATGACTATCAAGAAGGATATATTAGTGAATTTTTCGTCAATTCAAAGAAAGCTTTGAGAAGTTTGACCAATTTCATAATAAATCAAGTCTTCCGAAATTATTTTTACGCAGGTTTGTAACAATGTAAAAAAAACGTCGCTAAATGTGTACCTAGTACCGCTACAATAACAATATTATATCGAACCACAGTAACTCGCGTCTTTGAGCTAACTACCTGGCAGCCATTCAAAACAGACCGAACTGAACACTTTCTGCTCAGGGTTAAGATTATCTAGGTAAGACTCCAATCTTTATTTACGACGTGAGCTGAAAAAAATGTCTAATAGTGTTTACGACAATATTATTCTGATTTTATTCATTTATGTCACCACTTTTTGTGAATATGTGAATCTTCGATGACTAGGACATAATTTTAACCTAATTAATGATAAATTACCGTAAAATCCAAATAGTTTAAGAAGCTCTACTTATCACTTTGGTATACGGACTGAGGTCTAAAACTGCATCCAAATTTCCACATATCCGACACAGATTTCCAAAAACTATCCCGAATCCCATAAAATTAGGTAATTAATATTGTAATTTTTTGTAGGTATATTATTTATTGTCTTCATTATATAAAAGACAGGTACCTGGAACTTTAAGTACTTAATTCCATAGGATTTCCCAATAAAAAAAACATTAGCAAAGGATAGGTACCTAAATAATGAGAAGTTTCTAGCGACCCAAGAAATCTACATACTATAATTTCACCAAAAAATTATCAACCTCCGAATCTAAATAAACATCAATCAAATGACAAGATTATTCTAACAGAAGTACGTTTGACACACATACATCAATACACATTAAAGAGATCCTTAATGTTCATAACACGCGCGGCTATAAACCGGCTATAAACGATCACTTCTAGGAATCAAGGCGAGTATCACATCAACATACCTTTGGGAAAATGGCCAAACGGCGTTCATTCATCGAGAGAGAGCGTGGGTGGCGATTGCAGCGCCTCCAGCGGGGAGTAGCGGCGACTTTGTGTTTTACACCGAAGTTGAGAAGTTTTTCGTAGGTAGATATAATTTTGTTTTGTAAGCAAATAACATTTTTTTAAATTAAAATTGTTTTTTAAATCGTGCATATTTTTTTAATGAATAGTGCAAACGTATGACGAGGAGTGTACGTAGGTATAAATCATTACATAATACCTACATGAACATATTTTTTGTTAAAGTAGTTAGGTAAGTATGTTACACATCGTCTAGACAACATCTGCATCACAATATGTTTTACATTGCGAAACAAAATAATAATAAAATCATCAAACTACACACACTATGTCCAGCCAACATTAGCATTATCCATCAGAATAATCCACTGCAAATCATAATAATACTCACCTCACAATGGAACCCAATGAGCCCATTATATTAAAAAACACAATCAAAATTTTTATTACTGGCACACGTACGAAATTTATTAACCCATCCCTACCTTTATTGCTCTGTAAGCCCCTGTGCAAATAAAATAATATAAAAGGAGAAAAAAATGACCGTTACGCCGCGGGCGAGTTCTTAATTCAAAAAACATTTAAAATGGCCGCTATAAGGCGTTGCATACGAATGCGTTTTTATTGTGCACGGGACAGGGATGTTTTTTATTTGGAGGGGTATATGAATTAAATAGTAGGATTGAAATGTGGGTTAATAGAATTGTGGATTTGTTTCATGATATTTCCATTTTACTGTGTGCTAATATCAGCTATTTACCGAGTTCTCTTAAAATTGCAATGATAACATTTCCATAACAGTAATACTTACATTGTTTTTTTTTACATGAGAAGTACTAAACTGACTTTTTAAAAGTGATTACACGAGACGTTATTCCGTGTACATCACGTCCCCACACCCAAATACTTTTTAAAGGTTCACCTTTTAATGAAAAGATCGAACAATAGTGCTGCCCCAGTAGCCGCGGGGCGTAATAAGTGGCGAACGGGGGCGATCTCAAGTGGGAGCGATCCGAGCTGAGGTGAGCGATCGATTGTGAATTGCAATTTAAGAGGAGCACATCGTTTTTGCCAGATGTGTAGTTTCGTTGAGTGGTAATTGGATGTGTGCACTTTTGAGCGCGGCCGATGGATCAGTTATTTTGTGATTTGTTATTTATTTAGTTAAACGTTTGAGAACTGCTTCAAGAACAAAGCTTACGGGTGTAATGGAAAGTAAAAGTTACTTATGTTTTTATATATTATTATTTTCAAGGGTACCGAAATCGGAAAACAATGCATAATTTAGAAGGAGCCATTGGAGCTTTTAGAGATATAAATATCCTGTGGGTAACTATACTTACTCAACTCTTAAATATACATTATTTAGGTTTACTAAACTAGTGTGTGAGTGTCGTACTATGAAACTTTCTGCACTTTCATCTAATGTATAACACCGACTCGCACTGTCTCGCTTCGTTGATGACGAATGTCGCAGCACTCTTCTATTCAGACGAGCAAACAAACGAAGACCTATATTCCTTTTTGTTCTTCAGTTTTCTTCAATTGGATGTAGGTTTATTGACTGTAGGAGCGATTGAGGGTATCAAATCACCTGTTGAAATGGCTTCGTGTCAATTAGACCGGGCGATTTGGATAGTTTGGCATGAGGACGATCTGAACCGATTTGTTCTTGTCATTGCGTCAATTCTTGTTGTCATGTTTTGCGTCATTGTAGAAGATTTAGTCTGAGAAATGGGTGCAAAGTACGGTGATATTTTGCTTAGATGTGAAATATTGACTCGATTGAGCACATTAGCGGGTTTGAAAGCGTTATATATATCAAACCAGTAAGTAAGAAACAGTGTACCTAATAACTTCTTTTTTTTTTTTCAGACTTAAAGTCGTATTTAATATTTCTGGCGGTTGTCCTACACTAAAATTGTAGCAACAAATGACGTAAAACTTTTATCGTTGCTTCTTAGTTAAGGCATATGCTACAGGCAATTAAATCACACACAAACACAATATCCACTTACAAGAATAGAATACCTACATCATAAAATATCAATCCACAATATTCCCATACGGGCGCGATTCAAACGCGCGTGCACTCAAATCCCCTTAGCTAGCCAGGTGGGGATCTATGGGGATCGGTGGGCATCGGTGGGCATCGCGGGGATTAGTGCTGTGCAGTTATGCCGCGGGGGACGGGTTGATTAGAGCATAATGGAGATTAGGGGTAGTTCGTGAGTGATGCATGTGCCGTTTTTGGGAGATGAGAATATGCGAATTTTAGCATGTGCATTTTTAGGGGACACAGCTAAATTTTGAAATTACACTCATAACCAACTTGAAGAGATTTCATGAAGAAATAAATTTTGCGTGCAAGATAGCGCGTCATGTAGTGAGTGGTCACTAAAAAACCCCGGGACAGGGACGTATTACAGATTTCCGGGAGGTTTATAATGTATTATACATATTATAAACCTCCCGGAATAAATTCTCTAAATGATAGTGAAAACCGCATCAAAATCCGTTGCGTAGTTGAGTAGAACCACTCGGTCACACAGACTGATACTAAAAGCGTATTTTATTTACCGCAAGCGTTTTGTTTTTTTCTTGTAAGTATGGATATAAAAGATATAGCAGTTTATGCACAACATTACAGAATAGAGAAAAATTTTGAACGTATTCCATGTAAAAAATTAAAGTAAAAAAAACTAAAACCCAACTATGACTAAAAAGGTATAAACAAGACACCACAGACAGACAAATTAAAAATCCGGAGTCACACGTGTTAGGGCATAAATCAAACAGATTACGTGTGATAGCTATGAGGGAACAAATGAACATACATACATACATTCCGGTCAAAATCATAACCCTCCTTTTTCTTCGCCATAGTCGGGTAAAAAAAGGTATCATAATAACATTGTACCTTTCACATTCAAACACAGTCAACCAAAGCAAACATCCACTCAAAAATAAATCCTTGAAAAATGAAGTGCACACAAACATGTTAAAGGTGGTCGTCCACTATCCCTTTTATCCGCGCTATAATAAACTGTCGGACATTTGTCAGCGATACCTTAGGCAGGCCTGACTTCTGGAAAACAAAATTTTACGCAACACATATCATAGTGGACTGGGGTGCGGTGGGTGCACGCACTGGGTGGATCAGACGCTGCGGTTTGTTGAAAGACAGATATATTTATGCCTTTAAAATCCACTAAATACCTAAACGCAATTAAGTGGGCAGCTTCACACATTAGGAAGGGCTTTTAATGATCACGAGACATTCTGCAGTATTTTCTAGCTCTTTGACTATCTAATTTTATATTTATCAAACCTTCTCTATAATTTCTTAGGTTACTACTTACCTAATAACATTGGCAAATGAAAAAAATTGTGAAGATAATCATAAATCTTTATTTATTTCAACATCATATTACAGGCACTGGTTAAAAAAGCGCATACTTAATCAAAAACAGAGAAAGTTGTCTAAAGTGTCCTTAGTTAGAGATAGACCCGTCACTTAAAATAGGACATGTTATTATAAATAATTACTTTAAGAAACAACTTTAAAAAAACATGTTTTTGTTTTTCAAATCTTTTGCAGAAATACTACTGGAATAACTATGCTAAAATTAAGTGGGTGATTACTAACTTTTATGGAGGCAGCAATTTTCAGTCGCAGTGCGTACCCAAGTTAGGGCGAGCATACAGGGGGCGATCCGTGGACACGGTCAGTGCGCGCGCTCTAAAGAAGTGAATAAATCTGCCGGACGAACGACAAGGTGAATATAAATATAAAGAATCCGCGGACAAACTTCCGGACTTAGCAGGGCTGCTACGTGAAGTTGTAATTATTTTAGAAAAAGATTTTCATGTTGCTAACCTCTGGCAATGTTTGAAGAGTTCACGTTAAGATGTTCGTCTACTTTCATCCTTACATATTGGTTCTGATAAATAAGGACTAAAATTGCCTGCAAATAAATAAATATAAAAAGTTATCACTAAGTAAATGTTCGGTTTCTGAATTAGACACATTACTTATACGCAACGTTGAAATAAAATTGCAGACAATGTGTGTATAGTGAGTAACTTTATGTATATTGCTTTTAGCTAATATTTCATGGAAAAACAAGACAAAATACGCATTAAATTCTTAGTTATTGGCCTAAAACAGAAGAACATAAAAATACCAAAAATATTATGAAGGCAAACAGTCAACCCTGTTGTTTGCGACGGCGCGGGCGGCAGAGCGGTCACCGTGAAAGGCTAGGTGATCATAAAGTCCCGCGCATGTTCTTACATAATAATATTCTTGAAATATTCCCTCGGGCTCGGACCAACCTAGCCGCGACAGGGAAAACCATGGAAGAAAAGTATTTTGTGGTGATGACTTTTATTTTTAACAATACCAACCAAGCTACCTTCTGTGGGTGACCTGTTGTATGAGATTTACAGAAGATTCGTGGAAGGCTTAGCTGACACAAATAATGAAAGATTATAATCATAAGTAGTTTTTTAGTCATTACCTACATTACATGACCTCTTTATAATTCTCTCGCTAATAGACTATTAGGCGCCATTCTAACTAAACCACATCACTGGTCATCGCGAGATATTCGGTAGTAGATAAGTTAGCAATACAAAAAATATGAACTAGAAGACGTTTCGACAAAACTTTAGAAATAATAGCATCTCCACAGCCGTGTAATAACATACAAGAGGGATGTGCAGGAAATGGTCAGCGGAGACAAACTACTCGGGCCGCGTGGCCGCGACACGCGTCATAACGCGCGGCCTGTCGCAGAGCCATCTAGTGTGCGATGACGTTTATTTTAAAATATACGTAGTTATTAAGTTTATGGGCCCATAAGTTATAATTCGGGGATGTGAATACGAGAATCATAGAAAAATTTGTTTGAAATTTTCATCTTTACTTGGGACATCATCCGCCTAGCTTGTTCCCAGCTCTCAGTTGGGAATCGGTATCGGTTCCCAGGCTAACCTGATGCACCTGACTATCACTGTAAGCGAGTCCCGCCAGGCTACATTGCTACACTCGCGAAAATTTTCGGCATGCATCAATATTAAAAATGTCACTCAGCAGTTTAATTTATCAACAAAACAATTTAACTCCTACTAGGATCAATGTATTTTGTTTTCAGATAGTGATGCTGATTGGCACATTCTCTAAACAACCAACATGTAGGTATCATTAAACATACAAAGTCAACAAAATTGAGAAAAAAAGTTTCCTAATGCAAAAATTAAGCTGACTTCATAATACATCAAGCGATATAAAGTAATATCGCTCACCGTACTTTTAAATCTATTACATCTTGCGATATAAGGTAATATTGCTCACCGTACTTTTAAATCTAACCGTTTGTACTGAGATGTAATATAATATTACATAATTATCTCTCTTTTCTTATCTCGGGATATACTGTATATAATAATTATCTCACAGTGTGAAGTCAGCTTTATGCAATAGTTTATTTAGTAGCGAATAGTTTTCTTTAGAAGTAAAAATACAGTCGTATAACTACATACGAAACTGATTATAATGACCCTTTTATCTTCGCTCGATTTGTTTAATACTGCTCAGAAGTACCACTAAATCTTTTTAATAGCCGCAAAAAATTCAGACATTGGGCAGTTCGATCAAAACATTGGAGATTAAAATATAAAAGCCGCCCCACACATCGGGGCGACACCGTGCCGCGTCATTGCCGACGCGTCTTGCCAATCGCGCGTTGTATTCCAAATTCAAATTACGCGAGCCGCTGACAACCGCCGTTGGACCGTTAAATGCTTTGATTGGACACATTTTATCGCCCGAAGACGACCACACGCAAGTTTGGGTTTAAATATAAAAATGAGGGTTTTGGGTGACGTCATTGGTTTTTACATTTGTGGTGTAAATAATGGGCTACATGTTACATTATGGGCAAAGTCAAAGCATTTACAATAATTTAAATAGATGCTGTACCGTATACCAACCACGTTAACTTGCACAAACATTAATTTATTCTTCTACACTTGAGAAGTATAATAGTGGGAAGTCCATTGATTAATATTAAAGGCTTCTGAGGTTGTAGAAAACTTATGTTTTTACTTTTTAGGTATAATATTAGATATGAATAATGAAAATCTGAAATCATAAACTAAAATTGTAGACGTCATTAAAAACCAATTCTAGTTTCATTCCCAGACGAAAATCAAACAAAAACCTACAAAGTCGTACCCAAAACATACATCTCCTAAAACGCAATTTCCACCTTAATACCGAACAGTCTACACATCAGGTATCGCACAAAAAGACAGAAATCCTCCTCAAAATGAACATTCCTCCCGTACCTACTAATGAAACGCCTCGTTTTGCTCGCCTTGCTCCGCGAGCCGCAATCACACACTTATTCAAACATTTCTCTGTTTTAATACGTTTTTTTATAAGCAAGGGTGCACGTCGCATAATAACGTGGTCAAAGGATCGTGTGTGTGAGGCGTTACACGATGGTTAATGAAAACCTTTAGCTTTTGTTTGTGTGGTTGCAAATGTGTGATTGTAGCTTTATGTGGTTGCGTTTGCTATGTCAGTGTGGTTGATTAAAATATTATTACTTAAGTAGTTATAATAGACTTTTTCTTTAGATATTTTGTCTTGGTTCTTAATGTGAAGTTCAACTTTCAATTCTCGACAACGAAATTTTGCTTTTAAATAATATCTTTCAGCAACACGATTCACGAGGATCATTCTTTGATTACTCTTTGTCATTTTTCTGGATAATTAACTTCTGCCCATTTGCATACTCCTCCAAATTTCTTAATTACCTGTCTCATAATTATTTTACCAAACAGAACTTTACAGAAAACTCATTAGTACAAGCGACAATCTTCATTATTTACCTTGAGTTCTAATTAATTCCTTGTCATGGTTTTTGCTTCAGCTTTTGAGTTATATCTTTAGGACAGGTGAGAGAGACAGCGCGTCAATCTTTGTATGTATTAGAGCGGGATGGCTATACGTCTCCGGTACCTGATTAACATCTTTTAGCAATTAGTAAAACACACAAAACTCCACCCCTGGCGTGTTCTGATCCCCTGGTAGGTGATGCTTAAATATTCACTCGTAAATTACTTGAAAACTTACCGCGAAGGTGGCCGTGGAACTGAATTTAAATGCACTTCGACGTTGGTACTCGAAGATAAGGTGCGCTATATTTTGGTAATTAATAACGCCTGTTCATTATGTATTAAAATTGGGTAATGTTTTCAATCTTATCAAACCGCCTTTTCTTAGTGGCTGTACCCATGACTTGATATCTCTAAGGTTTTCTTACTCTCTACGTACCTATTTATTAACAGGCAAAACAGTATATTTTGCTTGTTGTTCCTACTGGCCGTAATTATAAGCAAGTATAATAATATGAACAGTAGGAATAAAACGTGAATACAGAACCAAGGATTGATTTACTTAAAATGACGATGTTAGTTAGCATCGTGCTTTGGGCATGAATAGTCATTGTGCAGCAAAAACAATATCAAGTTGAATTTTGCAAGATCACCCAACATATTCAAACAAAAGAAATGACTGAACAGAAAGTAAAATGTTCGAAAAAAATCCTTTTATTACCTACAAATTACAATATCCTCTCCCCGAAGTCGGTCAAACAAAAACCCCGAAAGCCAACTGACACGCTGTATTTAATTACATAAATTTTAAACACCGACCTCCGTCCGTTTGTCCGACATATCGGTCCGATCGCGCGGAAAATCAATTGATTATAAAAAGGTTTTTTCATGTAAAACATTTTGTGATGAACGTTATTATTGACGGCTGCGGTTTACTGCGATTACGGCCGGTTTAATTTAAATTTTTGGAGCTCTGATTCAAAAAGATACCTCTTTTGAAATGTATGACTAATTAAACGTTCAACGGCATACAATTACATCAAGAGTTGAATCCACCACAGTGGCAAAAATAGAGCTTGATCAAAAGTACCAATTGCTAGAGCAGCTTTTTTAAAATAACTCATTCAGACAAGCTCAAAAATTAATGGTTGATCGACATGTCCTCGTCACACCAGATTAAAGACACGCTTTGTAAACTGTAGAAGCATAGCGGACGTTTATTCATGCAGCTGTAGGTGAAACGTACGAGAACTTGAATTGTTTCTGCCTGAGTCCCCAATTAGTTTTATATCTATCAGTAGATTTTGCCAACACACAATTTTTTAACAGATGCCGTCGGCTTGTACGCTACACTAGAAGTGTAGCGTACTACAATGCTACAAACAACCTACCCACTGCAACTGCAAACAGATTGGGTGTCCAAAAAAGTTGAAGAGCATAAAGAATAGTTCCTGCTATTACAATAAACGGTATCGATCTGGCACTGAGTGGTACACCTCGCCACTTGAGCCCCCGTGATAAACTAGGGGAAGTGCATCGAGTATGAGAAGCAAGGATAATAAAAGAACAAATGCGGTATATAATATTTGTATCAGTTCGCGTTATAATAATTTAGACTGTCGAATGAAATAAATTCTATGGTACTGGTGATGGAATTCAAATATCTGAACAGTTTAAGGGATTAAAAGTAGAACTTTATTTACTTTGGCTTCTTTCTGATCAAGAAGGAAAAAGATAGGGCGACATTACTTGATGTATCTACAAGAAAAATTATTGTTTGACATGACGAATGTATGGGATTTGTTGGAATAGTACGCCATGATTGACCTAAAGATGTTTCAGAATTTTAATTTAGCATTTCACAGAACCTACCACATCCAAACCAGACATCGGAACTTCTTTCCGCCACAGCAGCACTCGACAGTGCCGCGGGCGCAGCTCAACCGATCGACAGATGCGCGTCTGTAGCGCGCTTTATTTGTACGAGTCTACCTTCTATTTATATAGTGAAATTAAAAATTGAGCACAATATGTTGTTGTGAATATTCTGGTATAACTGGGTTTGAGATTTGTGACCTACAAATGAAAGGAAATATGATGAAAAACCTAACAATTTCCGAGAAAAACTGTTTTAGTAGACATTTTAATAATGTTTAGTTCAGCTTTAGCATTCCGACAAAAATTAAACACAAAAAGAGGTTATGTGAGCAAACACGAATTTTCATGGAAATAATATTGGCAATATTGTTTGAAACATGATGTTGTTATACGAGCACCTGTACCCGCAATTAGTAGGTGTTTAGTAGAACGATAGACAGACACGACAAACTAGATTACACCACCTCCATCAAAGTCCGGCTTGATTGATGAGCTTCCTGACCAAATGAGCCACCTTACAGCATACCCTCAAACGGATACCACCCTTATTTGTCTTCCTATAAGAGCGAATGCAACTGCAAGCCCTAAAATTGTTTTAGATTTCTACTTTCTGCTAATCCGTCAATTCAGCAGAATTTTCTTTGTATTACTTAAGCTATTATATACTTTATCGTGTTGTGTTAAGGGTGGTATGAAATGTAGTATTAACTTGGTGCAGGTTTCTACCTTCAGATGATCTGTCTTTGTAATGTCGTTACGTTTTTGTTGGATCCAATATCTTTTGTAATAGGTGCGTTATTAGCATGGAGGTACTCCATACCGAGGGTGGGAAAAGCTGATGATTGATGACTTTTCTCGGTAGAATTTAGAATTTACATGAGTGTAATACTTGCCTAAGAGATGTCAATGGCAGTATTTGATTTAGGATGATAATTGAACAGTTCGTACGTATTACAAGGCTATATTATATTTAAGACATTTACAGTAAATTCTACCACCCTAAAACGCCAGATTACTCCCTCGACAAGTCGTCTCCAGAAGGGACAAGGTGCTAGTACGCCTGCAGGCATAACGGGACCCTATTTCTCACCGTCTTTACAACTTTTGTGTGAAGACTGACACCTGAAGTTTCAGTAGTGAAAGATTTTAGGTGCTGAAAGAGTGGAAAATAGTAAAATATTATATTTATATTTAAAAAACGGGTCTCGGTTAGAAAGGTCTGTATCCTTCAGTAGGGGTTCACGATAGCAAGCTGAATCCTTTTTAATGCTAATATTTTTTTTCATTGAGCTGATTAGTTTATGTTAATTAGGAAGCCGCAGCTTATTTTTTGGATGTGACCCAAACAGACAAACCTCAGGAGACCAAATTTCAAAAAGAGAGAGGGCTCATAGCGGAAGTCCAAAAAGGTGAGTCAATATATAATTGTATTTCATAAAATTGAAACAAACAGAACTGCCATCGAATGCTTAAGAGTCAATTAAGTTCACCTCAGTTGTAATTCGCTGCCGTATCGTCTAGACGCATATAAATTACCTATTTATATTGTGATTACACCTATAAGCATTAAAATGTTAATAGAACGGCCACGCACCGTCTCCTGGGGTATTAGACAATTACAAAAGGATACCGACTTAATTTTGCTGCTGCTAAACTTCGTTTTGATTCAACTCCCGAAGGAATTTAACCTTTACTGTTTACTAATAGAGGTTTGGGAATATTTTTGCGGTTGGTAAATATAAGTTGGTCGAAATGTCGTTGTAAAAACGATGCGTTTGGCGAAAACAGTTATTGGTGTCGATAAAATCTCGATATACATACAGTATTGGTCATGATTTATAATATTTTGTTGGGAAGGGGAGATGTGTTTATCGATACTGAAGTATCGAATAAAGTTATATGAGTGGACTAATGTAGAGTTCCATATTTTTTTGTTGGAGAGGTCAAACTAGGAATGACGGAATGTATGGGAGGAAGGTGGAAGTGTGTTTCAGCATAAACAGAACTGAAGTTTGTATAATTACTGGTATATTGGAGACTTGTAGGACTACAGCTTTTATACTAGCAAGATGAAAATGAAACAATTGGAGGTCCTTAAGGTCAGTAAATATGATAATACCTGTTCTTTAGAAATTCTCCTTCCACCTTCACCAGTGCCAACCTCTGCCTCTGCCCACCCCGCAACGAAACTAACTCATGACCCAATAATACAAATCACGGTGCACTCAGTGACAGACACCGCTTGTCCACGTAATTAGTGCTCGCATTAATCAAGACACAAGTGTGGCGCTAATTAGCCCTTCTGGGAACAGTAGCGGATGCGTCCGATGGGCTGCCCTATATAGGTGCACTGTGTACAGTGGTATTTCGTGTGAGCAGGACAGGAATTTCGGTGACGTCATTGGTTAGGAGTAACTAGGTGAAAATAGGTGAAACATTTACAGAGTTTGTACGCGAGCTTGAGTAGCAGCAATGAGGTTCTATACGTGTGCACCGTAAATGTGCAACACAGTCGTTATCACAACTAATCATTTGAATTTTATCAATGCTACAAAACTTGTTTGTACAAAAGAAATAAAGATTCGTCTGCCAGCAACGCATTTAGGACAAAACAATAAAATTATTAAATTGTCCAAATATAAGCGACTAGCTTCCGCCCGCGGCTTCGCCCGCATGGTATGTCGATGAAAAGTACCCTATGTCCTTCCTCGGGATGCCATCTATCTCCTTGCCAAATTTTATCGAAATCCGTCCAGTGGTTTAGGCGTGAAAAGGTAACCTACAGACAGACAGACAGACAGAGCTACTTTCGAATTTATAATATTAGTATGGATTAGCTGTAACGTACCTACTTAGTGTGCAGGGCAAACGCAGGAGGTACACAGTAGTCTCTTTAGTATTTGGGATAAGTCTTGTAAGTTCTACTTTAATTATTATTATTAATCCATTATTAATCCACGATCGCAAAAGCCTGTGTAACATGAAAAACACACAAAGCTGCACAGTGCACGCGGGTTCTAATTACCCCTTCTGGGAACGCGTAATGGATGCAGTTGATATGTTTGAGGGACTGAGCCGTGCGGTGATGTCCCGGGAGGCTATCGTCACTTTGAGCATGGCCCAAGTTTTGTTACGGATTGTAAACAAGTGGTAAAATACCTCACGTTTGAAGGGATATTAATTGTCAGAATCGGTTGTCTCATTTTGGATATCCTGCTATCACCAATAAGTTTAAAAAGTGATTTGATTATGATTATGAATACCAATGGTATAAATATGACGACAAAAATATTAGCAAGCTGACAAGAGACTGGGATTAGTACATAGTGTCCAAAATAAATGTATGAAACAAGGGAGCAAAATCAGAAGTTGTTTCTGATGGTGCAGCCATTTTACTGAACATTATTCACAGTCCCACCGTCTCCAAGAAACAATAGGTATAACATGAACCTACACATCCATTACACACAATAGCTCCAAAGGCAGATGTAAGCCATGCATCACACCGCAACAGTTTGGCTTCGACAAATCGCATAGTCGCCACGACATCTCCAAAAAGACACTTCAGGGAATGTCGCAAGACTAATCGGTTCGTGTATGAATTCCTTAGGCTAATTGGGGTGACAAATCGTTCCTCGCCCATTAATAGGAGGAATACACTCACAATACGCAGGAACGTCTTCCAGGAACTATATAATGGAAGTGAGTCTGGATTGTAATAGAAAATGGGCTTTAAGAGATGTTTGCTTTTGATGTTTGTTGCAAATAATACTTGTTTTCTTCTCTGTTTTTGGTAGTTAGAAGTAAGTGTAGCAAAACGTTTAGTACATATTATTATTATATTTTGTACTCAAAGTGTCAATTCTCATTTGTATTGTCTCTAAAGCAAACTGTTCTCTGTACGGCACATAACCATTGTTTCACCTCTTTGATTTTGCTCTTACTTTCACAAGAGTTTATTGCCTGTTCTTCTTCATAGGTACTTACCAACTACGCTATGTAACAATGACTCCTTGTTGGTTAAATTGAAATTAATGCTTTGAGTTTGAGTTTGAAATAATTGAACCATGTCACTAGATTGCATGTCTTTAGCTAACTCGTGAATAAGCCAAATACCTTTCTATTCCACCTAGCCAGATGCGCACAATTTATTTTAAAATCAATAACTAGCCTGTATGAGTCATACGCGTAGGTACTTGTTTAATTTATTCCCTCACGGTGGAGTGTAATGCAATCAGCATAAATTCGACCGGACCGGCACCGGGACGGCAGCCGGAGCCGGCAGCAGCGACAGATGCCGTGTAATTGTTCCTGTGACAATTTTTTTGGTCCTCCCCTCTAATGTGTGATCGAATCTGTTTAAAACGGTGAGTCGAAGTGTGGAGACGGATTTCGCAGCATCGAAGTTTGGTCGCTAGAGTAAGAATGTAATTGCTTTTATGCACTTACTCTCATGCAGGATTGCAGGCCGATAATTTAATGCAATCCAAAAAATGTAGACAGACAGACAACTTAGTCCAATTTTCAGTTTGCTAGCTATAAAATGTATAATAGGTACCTAATTCTGTTCTTGTTTCTTTATAAATACGACTACATTGGTAACCGAGAAAGGGGAAAGCTAATTGTAAAACATCACAGCCAACGCAACGGTTGGAATGCATCAAACTTTTTCTAGGATCTGTTTGAACATATCTTTTACTTTAGGAAATTGATAATAATTATGTACTCAATCGATCACTCGGCAGATTGTATTCGCAGAGATACATTATTTATTTAAATGGTACCGCTTGCAGCAATTGCTACCAATCAGAACTACATAACAGTGTTGTTTATCATTATATTGATAATATCATATTGATAAGAGATTTATTACGCGAATGATAAGTTTTTAGAATATTTAGATATCGGAGTAGTCTCCATACTATAGCACCTTCATCCCCCACAACAAACGCAAGGGTGCAGTGTACTCAGGTGTCGAATCGCGACTGTGCCGACTGCCGCGAGTACGTGCGCACTGGCCCTTCTGCTGCGCGTGCGACCGATTGTGGTGCGCGCATATTGCTTGTAGTATCTATGAAAGCATAGCGTAGGTATTAACTATAGTGGCGTGATAATAGTGGTGCAGACGTGGCTGACTCTGATGCGATTGTCTGACTGTCACGGAGAAATCAGATAATTATGGTAATTACCGTTTTCGTGGGTTTTTCTATGTAGACAATCTGTGTATAAATGTAAGCGTGAGTTTTCAATAAAACGGTAGGAAGTGACGGACAACAATATTAAAAGAATTGACATATTTCTAAAATATAAATCGTTTAAAATAAAAACGTTCATCGAAATGAACAGTACGGCTTCACAGACTTGCAGGACGTAGGTTTCTTCTTCATTGTCCATAATAAGAAAAAACAACAACGCAGCAATGACAAGACAACAAACTTCCAATAATAACCGTACACCAATTTTCTCGCACCACAATGGTTTGTACATGCTGTACTGATACCTAGAGGGTGGTATTGCACGGGGGAGCAACATCCCCTGCATCGAAACTCTTTGATGTGGCCGCCGTGACCGTGAAAATGTGCCGTCGATTCATTTCAGGCAGATTAACGGATTCGTAATTGCGTTTAAATTGAGGCTTTTGTGTATACTGACTCTTTTTGATGTTCACAGAATGTATTGGTATGACTAATTCATATTATTTTCATCGAACTGTCTAAAGTTAACAGTGAAAGGAAATATGTGGACCACGGATCGTCGGATCGCAAAAATGGGTATGCAATGTGTTGAGTATGTTTCAAAAGTGTCATGAGTGACATCGACACGTAAACCTCTGGTTTATGTTCGTCAAGTTATAGTGATTGTGTGAATTAATGCAGTACCAACGTTATTATCATAGCATTTACAGGTCTCTTTTATTTGCGATATCTTAGACTTCATAAATAAGTAGATCATGTTAATGACAAAAATATTAAGGATTCTGAAATGAAATATAAAATTCTGTAAATTGTAATTGTAAATGTGATCGAAATCACTACACGTCAATAAAAAAAATAAGCTAGATGCAGTCGGCATTTCCTATATGACTACTCCTGAGAAAAATTGGAGAAACAAACTCAGGGATAAAGATATTGAGTATTGGATAGTCTCTTAAAGTCCAGACATAATCTTGGTCAGATCATGTAGATCAGTGATCGCAGGCGCTTGCACTATTGACACTCGTGAAGGCTGTTTTACCACTGTAACACATTGTGATCTCCTGAACCTCTAGAATATTACAAGAATGGTTATCAAAGAATTATATTGTCACAACATTTGGTACAGCAAGAAGAATGCTGCTTATGTAAGCTTGCGTAAAAGGAATTTTGCAACTCTATCAACAAAAAAAGAAAATGACAAATAAAAAGGAAATGATGACAAATTCTAGTACCTACGTGCACAATTACTAGGTAAACAGCAATGTTAGCGATCGATATTGAAACAATAGGCCGCACGCCGACCGTAAATACCTGCGTTTTATCGCGCCCATGTCGATCGGGTGCGTTTAGACGGAGAGAATGGTTAGGCAAGCTAGGTGGAACTGCAAAGTTTGCACTACAATTGTGCTCACTCTAGAAATCTTGGTAGTACCTACCTATCTGGACATATTTGTTAGCATTATGATAAAAAATAAAAAAAGAATGCCACCCACGTGTCCTGGCAACATTATTCCCGCGACATGAAGCTGTCTCTCTTTTTATTGGGAAGTTCCTCTTCTCTTGAAAGTCTTAGTACACATTTGCAATAAATTAAAAACGGTAGTAGGTAGGTGTGTAGGTTTTTTGAGTAGGTATGGTTAAACATTACAAAATCTCGTTTTGATTTTTTTTCGATGTTTCAATCCACTTTTTGCTACAAAGTGCTGCATCGGTTAGATATTGGATAGCTTGCAGTTCACTTAATAAATAATCTTATGATGAAAATGCTGCTCTAAATTATCTCTAAACTTGCACAGCTTACTAGCCAAATAATTAACAGCTTTCCACTCCACTTTCCCATCTAAACGCACACAAACCAATGCCAGAGTTACCTGCCGTCCAGTCGTGGACTTGGCAGCCAGCCAGCCCCTACCGACGATAGCGTGATAGCGTGCAATGAGGCGAGGATATTTAGCATTATGGGTGATGGCGAGCTGACTTAGATACTATGCACTATAATAATGCAATTAAAATTAGTCTTCATCTGAACTGCATTTATTCTTATCACATATTTTTTTTAAATTTGGGACTTCTCTGACGTCGGTGGTGAAAAAATATCGTGAGGAAACTTGGACTTATAGTAAATAGAAGTCTAAAATTGCTAACCTGTCCGCAATCGTGCAATCGTGGTGACCAATGTTCGTGGCTTCTCTGTATGAGAAAAGGCCTTTGCTTCATAGTAGGACAATACATAACAGGCTGGTATTAATGATAATAATTATTTTTGTTTAACAAATTTGCAATCTCACTGGATGCTTGTTTTATCTAACCGTTTATGTTGCCGTGCCCTAACCGGATTTCATGTTGGATCTTACTTTATTATGTAACAATTGGTGTACACATGAATGCAATAAATAAATTGAGTTTGAGTTTTTTTTTTTTTAGGTAATTTTCTTAGCATTATTTTGTAGCAAGAGCGAGGTTTCATTCATTTTCCCTAGAATTCAATAAGTGATGAAGTTTCAACCAGATACAGACTTTTTAATGAATTAATTACAGACTTTTGTGGTAAGATGCTGCCAATCTAAGCAAAGTTACCAAGAAATGGATGTCATTTATTACCTAAACAAAGGGATCGTACACAACTTTGATGTAATAAAGTTCTTTCAATTTATATTTCTTAAAATCTAGTAAGTCCATTCATAACCCTAGGGTTATAGGGTTAGGTAGGTGGTAGGGATGTTTTATAGCTGATCTGAGAAACTAGTTTCTCAGATCAGCTATAAAAACAGTAGCCAAACTCGTAACTAACAAATTATAATGTACCGAAAGGACATTTTATTGCACCTAGTAAGAAAATCGAGATCATAAATGTCTGTCATAATTGATACTTTAGTCATAAAACGAATTCCTGAGTTTCGGAAAATCGAGACGTTATAAAGTCTATTGGCCGTGTCGCTTTATGCCAGTGCGTCTGAACAGAGCACAGATCATAAAACTTAATTGATTTACTTGCATTATTTATCTGTGGTGATAATATTGCTCGTTAGTTATTATGGGTGGTGTCCAAAGGGATTTGTCAATTTATTGCATACCTTTGAGCTTGAGTGACGGTTCATAAGAATTTATGATTGGTAACCTATTTTGCAGGTATTATGAAATGAGGAGTTTCATTTTAGTTGGATGAAATCTGTTCATCAATACAAAACTATGACTAACATACTTTGCAGGCGTTCATTTAGATTGTTATTAAAATAGGAACCGTATTTTTTTAAAGTGGTTTGTTAGCATCTTTATTTACTGCATTGCATAGGCGCAACGATGACGTTGATGTGAAATTAATATCCGAAATTTTATACATTTCCCAAAAAACCGTCTACTTTCACAATAACAATGATGCCAAAATTCCAACAAACATATTAATTTAAAAAAACATTCAGCAATTTAATTCAAGCAAAGTAAATAAAATTACAGTCAAAAAGAAAAACAAATAGCCAATTGGACGCGCAAATAATAACATCTGTAGCATTCGGAGTTTGAAAGAAGTTAGCCGGCGACCAGGTTCCCCGTAAAAGTACCGGAATAAATACACCGACGGCATTTAGGAGTCGATAGATTGACGAAGAGTGGATGATACCACCGAGTGAATATTTTAATTTTGAACTTCAATCACGTGTCAATGTGTTAAAAACGTTTGGATGCAGGACTGGGGCTCGTTTTCAATAAGATTCAACTAAACAGATAAAAATATTTTCGAAATACACATTACTTACATAAATTATTGATGCACCGATGCTCTCGTTTTATCTCCTAGTGCCTACTTACAACAAGACTATAAAGTACTTGTCTCTAGAATTTTTGACGATCTGAAAGCATGTAATTAGTACTTTTCGCGCTCCGGAAGTTCAGTTTTGGTATCATAAAAAGTTTTCGGTTTTCCACTAACATTTTCTTAGATGAAGCTCAAATAGCTGGGCTAATACATCTACGAGTCATTCCATTCTTTTAACAAAAACTAATACCACTGGTATTTGTTTCAACTCATATTTATTTTTTATTCCGAACGGATGCCATTGTTTTAACGAATACCAAAACAAGTTCGAATATATAAGGTTCAGTCAGTAAAAATGTTTTGTATGTAATTTCATTTTTCGAAGATGTGAACGATCAATCTACTTATGAGTGTTTAGATTTATACCCCTTTGTTTCCATGTATATATTTTATCTTATGAGTTGGTAAACTTTACGAACAAGATATTATGTGATAATGAAAAAAGTCAAATTCTTGATAAATACTTTATACACTTCAGGGGCTTTTCCAAAAAACGCCTACCAAAATAACAGGTGTTTTTCATAAGCAACTACTTCCAGTTAATTTCCTGGTAGTTTGAATAACTGAACAATTAGGACAGTTGAATTTTAAAACGTCTATCGATATCATTTGTTACGAATCCGTCATGCTGTTCTCTATGTTTCATCGTAAGTGCGTTTCGAGGAATACGATAATAACCAATGAAGCGCAACTAAATTGCGCTTCATTGGTTAGTTAGCAAAATAAAAGTAGCAAGATGATTCTCTTAAACTACTCTTACATTTAGAAAAATATTGGAAAGAAGCGTACCTATTTGGATAGTATTTTATTACGATCACAAAAAATATTAGAAAACAAAAATGTGATTAGGTTTGACGGAGCTGACTGTACCAAATTCAAGTTGTTGGTATTCGTTTGCACATTAAATTTAATTATTTAAAGAGTGGTATCGGTTCGGAATAGAAAATAAAGAGTTCCAACAAATACCAGTGGTATTAGTTTTTGGTATTAGAATGGAATAACTCACATCTACCACTACCACTAATGAAATGAAAGCATTTAATTGTCTTTTTGGAGAGCAGTGGTGGCCCAGTGGTAACGGCCACGACTTACGAGTTGTAGGTCGTAGGTTCGAACCCTGACAGGCGCTTTACTTTGTGTAAATTATTTCATCGCCACTGCTCTTAAAAACGGTGAAGGAAAATATCGTGAGGAAACCGGCATGTCCTAGAACCAAAAATTCGAAAACATGTGCCATCTACCAACCCGCACTGGGCCCGCGTGGTGGATTACGGCCCGCTCCCTCTTACAAAGAGGAGGCCTGTGTCCCAGCAGTGGGAACATTATAAGCTGATTATGTCTATTGCCTTTCATTCTGTCGAATAAAACAGCTCTATAACAATCCTCGAAGTACAGTCAAGCCCGAAAGTGGCACGTGCCGTCGGCGCCAGGTGCTCGAACCGCACGCCTCTAAATTTAACGTCTTTATTTGTGTTTGTGACTGTACAGCGAATGTTTTTACGTGCAGTGCGAACCCCCCTTAATTGGAAGGTGGCGATTTTAAAATAACACGATTATTTTTGTGCAAGAGTTATGTTTGTTAGTTGTTGGTGACTTTTGAACATTTTCTCTCCGATTCCATTTGATTTGTTCACTGTTTATTCAGAATTTTGTATGGTTATTTACCACGAACTATTTACTGCAGGTTTACTGTCATTTACCGTCCACCGTAAACCCAAACAATTGCTTAGAAGGCGCCCATAATGATCTCAAGGCAGAAAAGAAATGAGCAATCATGTTCCATGCAGACTGTCATCGCGAGTTGCCAGTTCATGTTTTCTTTCACCCTCAATTATTTTGTCTAAAAGGTATATTTTGAATTTGCAACTATTTTCTGTTTGAATGTTTAGAACCAGTGTTTTTAAAGCGGGTTTCAAAACTCCGATTTAAACTCTGAAAAAGGCGTATAATATTAAAAGGTTTGTTCCTACCATTGTTCACAGCCGCAGCTGAAAGGTGCCGAAGTATAAATAGCCACATTTTTGTTCAGAGCATTTCTCGGTATTTCGGTCATAATGCACCTGGATGCACTTAAAATGTAAATGCCTTTTGTTTTACCTTTAAAGCTTATAAAAAGAAATGGACGTTTCCTTCGTCAGAAATGTGGAGTTTTTATTTAGACTGGGATTGGATGCTGTTTCAGATTTAGTTGACTCACCGAATGTACAGATTAATCTTATGCATTTATTTTATCTGAGTTTATCTTAGATATTACTGACATTGGTGAAGGAAAACATCATGAGGAAACCTGGACTTATAGATAATATAAGTCCACCAGTCTTCTCGATCTCAATTCGAGATGGCGAGTGGTTGGCGATTGCTTGGCATACTGGTATTCTAGGCAGATTGATTGTTTTGACATTATGGTGTCAAAAAACGCTCTATACTTGGACAGTCTCTATTGTGTGACTGCTCACCTTTTTTTTTAAACCAGCTTTTTATTCCTTTTAGCAAAAATACTGCAGCACGTAATCCTTGTGACATTAACAAGCTCTTAAAAGTATCAATGACCTTCCTCCAAAACTTTTTCGGATGACATCATTTTAAGCTTAGCTTAGATTCTGGATTTTAGTACAGCATCTCAGTTACCGCGGTAAGTAACCCTCACTTTACTGCACGTAATACTTCCCAACATTTTACGGTAACTCGGATCAGATAGCAGCTAATTCCAAGTAAGTAAATTACAAACCTTACGATAGCAGCCCCGCAGTAATTACACGGACCGCTGGCGTCTTATCGGAGGAATACTTTTCCTTTTAACGCACCTAAGTTCACGTTTATCAGGTGAAACTTTAGCGGGCAAATTGAAAATTTTACGAGTTTTGAGGTAAGATGGGAGTGACAGCGATTAGCGGGGAGGAAACGATGGTATTTGTGTTCTTTGAAAGTTTATTTTGACGTAGGTATGTATGTAGGTATCATATAACTAACTATATTATATAGATTATATAGATGGGTTTCGGGATAATTCTGAATAAGTCATACAGGCATTTTTTTTGAGTGTGGGAAATCATCATACTTATGACTTCTACTCTGGGCGGAGCGGAAGGGCGTGTCAGACTTTTACTGACTAAAACCCACCCATGTTCCTTCAGTTGCCTGTTGCCAGGGTCCCGGGTCTTTTAAGTACCTAAGATGTCATTTATATTTATGTTCTTGTCGTTTTTGTCAATGGTTCTCCCCCTTTGACATAGGATTTAAACATAACTGGTGAAACTATGGTGGTGGTGTACTTTAAGTACACCTCTGTCTAACCCTTCGGAGAATACAGGCGCGATGTTATGTCATTTCAGGAACTTTGAGTTGGCAACTATGGTAAAAAAACTGCTTTTTATTTTTCACAGTAAGTTTGTCTTTCGCTTCACGCTTACACTCGCACCGCTACCGCCCTGAGCATCAAATTAATTGTGTTATCAAGTATTAATTTGTTCTATCTTGGAGGAGTTTAATCACCGTGAACCAGGAATTTTGATCTATTTTGAATAAATTATTTGTTGCAATTTTATTACGATTCTTGACAGGTTTTCAGGGAAGTAATGCAGTACATTATGACCGTGTATTTCTTGGTTAGGATACCTTTAACACTAGTATAGAAATTAGTCATAGTCATCATAATACATAGACAGTCCACTACTAACATTCTAAGTTAATAATCCTTCCGCTGAGTGTTGGATTCTAAAGTATATTAAAAAATAAATAGACTTACGGGCACCTGTATCCGACCATTTGAACCCTGCATTTTTTTTTTATAAAGGTCTGTAACTTTTTAGTTAGATGTTCGAGAATTCAAATTTGGAAAAATGATGACACCAAAATTGCATAAAAACTTTTTTAGACTCATTATTTTGATGTGTCAACTATTGATAGGCCTTTAGAAGACCGATAACAATTACTAAAATTCTATTGTATCTCGTTAGTGACAGTTAGAGGTTTATAGATACCTAGCAAATAAATATGCACGGTGGCAGTGTATTTCCAAGGCTATTATTGAGCATTAATATATTATGTAGTTGCATATTGGGGGTTTCGTTTTAACTTTTAATATTTGTGGACCGGTATGCATATCTATTACAATTCCGGATGCTGTGTTACACTATCATTTTAACCTTACAAATGTGGCGGTACCTATACAGGGAATACCCATGTGCAATAGCAATCTATGTCGGATTTCCATTTCCGTTGATAATATTTCATATTATTGTTTTGTACTTACCTTTATCACTGACTAATAGAATAGGTAGAACTGCGAGCTGCGTGGGGGTTAAGTTATTGTACCTGTCGTTGATTGGCGAGTCATTGGAGTCGCATCATATCGTGTGAATTTGATTGGCTACCTATGGTAGCACTTCTTAACACTCCAATATCACACTACTCTGATCAAATGTCCTCCAATTATTCCCCCAATGTTTATTTGATAACAACTATTAATTTAATCCGATATATTTATGTTTACAGTATACAAATACACGTAAATGTATTCAAAACACGGCAAGCGAATATAAACGCGGAACGCAAACGTGAGAAACGCTCCGTGGAGAGTAAACAATATTATTTTAAAATAATGTCTCACAGCTGTACGAATTATAATAATGTGTGCGAAAGGTAGGAGAATGTACGTACATATACGTGATGAAAGGAATAGTTGGACGTAAGTCAACGATTTGGCCGTTTACGGCTAATAATGTTGTGTATTTTAAATATTTTGAAACGAAAAAGCAAACAAATCAGAATAACACATTACTTGACCTAAAAATCAAACTTGGCACTTTAAGACTGCACTTTAAATTTTGTTTGTGGATATCGTATCGTGGACCCTTTCTGTGAGACATTACATGGACACATTATTTTATCCAGACTGGTGTTTTACTTTAACTGACTGGTCTGTTAAGCCATCTGTGATCATATATAATCAATATCATGCATCTCTTCTAGTATGCCTAATGCTAGCCATTATTATGATGCTATCTGGAAATAAATGTAGTTAGTGAAAGAAAGAAAATCATCTTATTTGGGACACGCGCTGGAAATAGGTACTTACAAATACTAAAAAAGGAATATTAAAACGAACAAATTAAAGAAAAGACCCGTGTGAGGCTAAAAAGGCTCCTATCGCAGCCTTATGCTGAGATAGGAGCCTTTTTAGATAGGAGCCAACGAACAAATGAAAGAAAAGACTCGTGTGAGGCTAAAAAGGCTCCTATCGCAGCCTTATGCTGAGATAGGAGCCTTTTTAGATAGGAGCCAACGAACAAATGAAAGAAAAGACTCGTGTGAGGCTAAAAAGGCTCCTATCGCAGCCTTATGCTGAGATAGGAGCCTTTTTAGATAGGAGCCAACGAACAAATTAAAGAAAAGACCCGTGTGAGGCTAAAAAGGCTCCTATCGCAGCCTTATGCTGAGATAGGAGCCTTTTTAGATAGGAGCCAACGAACAAATGAAAGAAAAGACTCGTGTGAGGCTAAAAAGGCTCCTATCTCAGCATAAGGCTGCGATAGGAGCTGGTTTATCCTAAAGAAAATGCAGACTTGTGATGAGAATCGCACGTTTACAGTGTGTGTTATTATTTAGAGGTACGATTAAAAATAACGGTTCAAAACCAAAGTTCAAAACCAAAACTTACCACCAAATCTCAACAATACAACACCTTAATACATACCATCTACAGCACAATCCAGTACAAATGACCTAATTCGTAAACAAATTAGCTCAATCACCAATATAAACAAGATCGGACACCCATCATTCACACCTCACACAAAGTATTGAAGGCGGGCGGGTGAGACTCGCGCGGCACGCCGGCGCGCCGGCGACGCGCCGCCCGCGGGACGGGCACGCCGCGGGCACGCAGCGGGAACGCAACGACCGCGCGCCGTACACGCGACGACAGCACGAGGTGCTAACGATTTATGGCCGCTAAATTGTTTTGAAAAGGTGAACGCTAAATTAACTGTATGTGGATCTGGATCAAGTTGAAATACGACTGTTTCTGTTACTATTGTGGTAATGCGGACTGGAATCGCGGTAAGTGGTGGTGAGAAGTAATTTTCTCGAATTGTTGCAAATCAAACAGTAAATTAACACGGTCCTCGGTCCATTTCGCTTAAACTCATACAGTGGCTGATGACTGAGAGAAACAAGTTATTAGAATAGTACCGTACTGTAGGCGTAGTATGAGCACCATTTTGTCGACGGAAGAGAGAACAAAGATGACATTTCGTGTAGACAGTACGACGGCAGCAAAGTAGAAAGAGTCAACTGCACTTTTTACGAAATTCACTCTTTTACATAATTCGACTCAGAATTCTTTCAAATGTGTGGAATAAAATTAGATGTCATGAACTAAAATTCGAACCAACACCTCGACTTCAGTAGCAAAACAGTACTGTATTTTTTTATTTTCTTTAGCTTATATCTCGAAAATAGTGGGTCCTATTGCAAAAATAATGAAAATTTCGCCCCCTTTAGGAAACACATAAACCCCTGAGGCTCAACATGTAGGTAATTTTTTTTTTTTTTGCCTATTTTCCATATAATATGTAAAAATTCCATAAAAAAACACGTCGAAGGTGCTATCCCTGCGCGCCTCCGGCTCTAAAAAAATCACGGGGTATCACAGTTTTGCGTTCAAAAGGCTCCTTTGTAAAATCATGATTTTGTAGATAACCGTTTATACTTTGTGGCCGTCGAGTAGAAAGTTTTCTACTGGCGATTCCAAAATCAAATTGTCTTCACTTCTATAGACAAATGGCAGACATTGACAGTCCGAGTAGAAAACTTTCTTCGGAAATAGTCTACATGTATAAAGACCTAGACAAAGATCGCTGGAAACGAAAGACAAAATTACAGATTGTAGAAGGATTTCTACAGTGCGATGTCAAAAATGAAGAAACGAAATGTCACTTTGTATAGAAAAAGCTATATCTATTCTTCGTAGAGATAGAAAGCGTCATGCTACGCATGCTGGTGACATAAAGTGTCACTTTAATGCAGGAAAATGTTAACTGTCTTACTTTTAAGGTAAAGTTACAAGATATGAGTCATCTGTTGAAACTTCGGGAAAATAATATTTTCCGGTGAACGACTGAACTAAACAAACATTGACCGTTTTGTGTTTGTGAAGGTGAAGCATCCATCCATCAGTCACAAAACTTCCTAAAAATCAGGCACTTTTTTTAGATTTTCTGTTTTTTTTTATTAACCCCACATTGATTGAATAAACTAATCAATCCCGTACAGTAATCCTACAAAATCACGCCCACGTGAAACCAGGTGGCGAATCGCCATTAAAGATCGGATGGTAGTAATAATAAAATCTAATCATCGTTAGGCGAGCAGCGAAATAAATAGTATGAACGAAAATAAACATATACTGGTATCGGCGCGCACGCAGCTGTAAATTACCTGTTGGTTCCACTGAAATGTTTGATGCGTTTGCGCTTGATCGACATGCGTACTACGAGAGAATAGTTTTGATACTTTAAGACTAATTGAGTTTATTACACTGGCTTTTGGTTACTGTATTAAAGGCAGTTTTTGTAAAGGGTATTTCCGTTTCGGTTTTCATGGGTAGGTAATGAAGCTGAAGACTCATGAAGAAGTTGTTTCTTTAGAAATAACATGCAAGTAATGCGAAAGTAATAGGAATGAATATCTTACCGTACTCAGACTTAATCTATATGGTCCTCTTATGGCCTGAACAAGATAATGTCTGGAATTTAAAAGAGACTGTTACCTTTGAGTTTGTATCGGTCTTTCTTCTCAGAATAGTTGGATAGGAAACACCGAACTCTGCATCTAGTTTTAAAACATAATTAATTTTTGACGTTTTTTTTTTAACCAAAACCTAATTTAAAAAATATAATAATATATTTAGATTAGACAAAGAATAGTAAAAAATTAGTGCATGGAATGATAAGTGTAGGATGTAAACCTAATGATGTAATTTCTTGGACAGAATTCCTGTTTAGAACCATTTCCGCTGTCAGTGCTTTCACCATTTTTTTTTGGGAAATCTCTAAAAAATCGTCAATTCTTATTATCAAGACTACCCGTTCGTCGTACTTCACCTAAACGTTCGGGCCATGTGTTTCACGTCGGCTGCGCGCGCGCCGCAATTCGGTCGCAATCACCATTACCTGGGCGCACGTGTATTTTTATATGCGCTATTTTAACGCTAAACCAACTGTTTAGTTCGATGGATAAACTTTTATTACATACCTATATTTTTTATTTAGGTCGATAATATACAGAATTTATTTTAATATGTTTTTGGAATCTGTTAAGAGATGAATTTAGATATTTTCGGGTTTGTGTATGCTTTAGAACAGCAAAAATGGGTGTATGAGTTTATATCAGATTTACTTTTGGTTAAGTCAAAGCTTGGATACAAAAGTAAGGTAAAGAATTGAAATCGAACAATAAATGATGTATAAGAAAATTCTACCATAAGAAGTGACAAAAAGTTCGATTCTTTTTCATAAGACTTATTTTTCGAGAATTTTATTCATCCCACAAACTGTCATTCATATAGCTACCTAAGGGAGAAAGCAACAATAAAGTAAAGATAATAATCAAGTTGCAACTCACACATTCACACTTGAGATAATTTTCTTTTACTCATTTCCTATTCAGAAGAGACTCGGGTGAGAAACAAAGAAATTACTCACATCAACAGTAATCACATGTTATCTCCTCTCTTCACTGCATAAGGTAATCAAGTAAACAAAATAAGCCATTCGTAAGAAAGCTTATCATCACACATTGTAACTTCACCTGCCGTATCTGCGTCATAAAGGGGTAACTCGGTTCAAATGCGAGCCACTTAAAATTTGCACTTATACCCCTTATTATTAACTGTTGATGAAGTTCGGGTAGTGAGGGTCGAATGTGGTGTGAGGTTCTCGATAGATTTGGTATTGTTTCTCTATGAATCAATTATCGTTGCTTTCCAACTACTTAGTAAGTAATTGAACATTTTGTTAGAAATAAAGAAAGGAAATAACTTTACTTGACTCAGGTTAGAGCACCAGTGTTAGGATATATAAATAATTTGGACGTCCAAAGAATTCTGTAAAGCCATAAATCAAAGTGAAGGTTCAAATCATACTCACGAGGTGTTTGAAACCATTTTTGAACATCTATCTTGTAACAAAAAAGTGAGATGACTGTTAACGAGGTTATTCAAGAGATGTTCAATAATCAATTCCAAGAAAATTGATAGCGACATTGGGCTCTTCCACAAAAGCTACTAATTTAAAATGCTACAAAAATTCATCGACCACACCACACCACTAAAACACATTAGGGTTGTCGCGAAATGAAATTATACAAAGATTCACCTACACTTGCAATAACACACTGATTATTTCCTGCAAATTCTTGATGCTGTTCTGGCAAGCCACATTCACCACTACTCCTTACAAAATAGAGTGGAGACTGGTGGTAGATTATAAGCTGGTATTGTGGAAGTTAAGACAACCTGCTTCACAAGTGCGCTAATCCCTTTTATCTTGAGGTGACGTACGCGGTTTATTATTTCGCTTCAGATATTTTGTTAATACACTTAAACGATGTTGTATGAATAAGTTTCAGATGTGTGGCTTTTGGTTTTGTTTAGTTAATTTAATATTAGCACAGTAAGCTTTATTTGATATAAGAGTTAAATAAAAGTAAAAGATATACCTACCTACCTAGTAATTTTCCTGAAGAGTTGTTCATAGGGAATGCTTGGTCTGAAAAAGATAGAGGGGAAAGCCGGATGCTGTTCCAACGCAGATTTTTTGGGTAGGCTTATATCTAAGATGTTTTTTTTTATATTTTTATTTCGGACCACACATAAAAGTGCTCACAATCCATTTATTATTATTAAAAACGCATTAAAGCTATTTTACTTACTGAGAATGTATTTAACATCATGAAAATAAGTGAGTTTAGTAACATGATGTGTTCCGACTACAATTTATAATCAATTCACTAGAGATTCATCTATATATCTTCAGATTACACCATCGGATCCTCGCAAGAAACTAGCACAACTTAAATAAGCGATTCCAGCAATACCAGTAAACATTATTACCTCATCCTGGCACATTACTCACAATACTAATATTTCAAGCTATTAAGAACATAATTAATATCTCGACGACTACAATGTTTCATTGGCGGTTGTTACAGTATTAGATGCGGTATTAGCAGATAGGACAAATGTCAGGTAATGATCGTATATCACATTGGAATAGCATTTAAGGGCACGGGAAATGCAATAAAACTATTATAAGTTTGCTGGTCGTGATATACATAGCAGGATTGGTGATCTAGGGACTATTAAAACCAATAGTGTTGAATATTTACTTGAACATAGCTCTTTTTGTGCGTATACCAATTTCGTGGAGATTCGTGAAGCAGAAGGAAATCACAAAAAAAAATCAGAATGGACAAAATTGTAACTACAGGTATCCAATAAATGTCATGCCATGTTTTCTGCTGTTGTGAACATGGTTATGATCACTGGCCCTTGACGCCTTTATTTTAGACGTGTTGATAATTTTTGTTTTGTTAGAACAAAAAATCAACTTGTAATCAACATTGTGGAAAACAATGGCAACAAATTAAATTGATTCACAGACTCTTCTTGCACAAACTGTGTGTTTCTTACACACACACATCACTCTCACACTATAGCTAGCACCTTTAAATCCACACTTACATAGCCTAAGCCGTGCTAACTTGCTAACCTGTTGATTTAATTGTCGATTAGTCTTCATTAGCGCGGCTCCAACGGGATCAGCCCTAATAGTTACTAATAGTATGTCGCAGCACTACAACGCGGCGGCTTAGGGATGTCACTCGTTAGTTATCGCTAACCAATGTACAGCAGGTGGTTATTGTAGGTTATTTGAGGACATACTCAATTGGAGACGTTTTCGTAGGTTTGAATACGCGATTGACCTTTGCATCATACTCTCCTATCGCTATCAAGAAAGGGTCATTTTATCTGTTTCCGATTATGTCCTGTATTCATAAATACATGTTATTGTTATCTTACGGTCAAGCATAGCATAACACAGCGCCGTGTTTCCCCTAAGGGTCAGGCAGAGGTGTACCCACAGTAGGTTCCAAGCAAGCAAGCTTAATGTGAGAATCACTGAAATATATCGTTTGTACCGATATGTCCAGCTACTGATTGATACTAATGGTTGTTTAACAAGCTTTAGAAGTTTACGATGGAAGCTTTATCTTAGCAGATAGGTTAGTACTGTGGGATCAGGGCTGCGATAAGAACACCTAGAATACTGAAGGCACTATCCCTGTCTAGCGCATTTACTGAACAAAAAAGAAAATGGATACTAATTAATGGACAGGTAAGTACATCAAGGTGTATGAATGTTTTGGGCACTTTTCCCACTGACAGCGATGCGGAAGAGTTTTTTGACGCCCTATGAGGCCTTCCTTTATACATATATAATTTTTTCCTTTTGTACATAATGTTAGAATTAGATTGTATATTTTATTTAAAATTGTACATAACTTAAATAAACATCTAAACAGATTGATCAAAATGAGATAACTGAAAAGGTGTATGTGACTTTCGAATTGTACTGTTCTTTCTCTGCATCTCTCTGCTATAAATTAAAATCTGTGTATTGTACATTCTCCGGGTCTTTTCGAGGAACTACTCAAAAACATCAGTAGCATTTTCACACCTTTTCAGATCCACAAATACCTTTTCAGTTATACAAATTGTATACAGTTTAGCGCCCCACCTCTAACTAATGAACGAACTAGCCAGGTGCGACAAACACTGGGATGTGTCCGCAGACAATAAGCGCGTTATGACAGCGCACCACATTACAGGCAACTGCTCGTAATGGCCGCGCGTTACAGGCACGCTGTTTACGTCGTAAAGGTATGCTGCTGCGAAGTAAATTAATTAGAACAAAAATGGTAAATGGAAAAGTATTATGAAAGTTTAGAATTTTCTTTGAGTCCCGTTGGATGTGCACTTCATAATTATAATGATTGCTAAGGACAAAGTCTCTCGGGTTACACTTTATTGTATAGGTAATAATTATGTTTCATGTTTTAAAAACAACAACCAAAAACGACTTTTCAAAGTTCCCACTGTGCACTGGAATATTATTACGATAGTTGTAAAATAATTTTCTCTATGTATATACCACTGAAATGAATGGAATCTTACCAATCCAATTCATGATCAGCTTCCTCGTAGACCTTTATAAACGCTAATTCCACGGCATTACCCATACGATCAGGTGCTACAAACATTCAGATGCTCGCAGACAGACACAATATCCGCACGTTTAATGTCGGCGCGGCCACATTACCGACAACTGTTGGTAATAGCCGCGCTATTTATGATGTAAAGGTGTGCTGCGTTCACACCTAATTTGCGGGAAAGAGAGTGGGTTAGGAAAGTACTTAGTGTGCAAGCTTAGGGGAAAGCGAAGTGTAGATTGCAATGATAAAAATGATTTCTATAAGCCGACCTAAACACTAATTTCAATTTAGGAATAGTCACCATGTGTATAATGATTAACCATTCTGCTTGACAAGATTTTGACATCATTCCGCTGAATCGACGCGATGTTGCACATTAATATATTTTTTTATTTATTTAATTGGAATTTCTTTCAGCATTCTAATTTGTTATGAAAAATACGTTACCACAGCTATTTTATATATTGTTTGTGGTATATCTTTCATTATTAAGGTTAGTGAAATCGCGTCACTCTACTGCGAAACTGTAAAATAGGTATTACTACACTTAACCAAAAGGTAGATTAAGTGAAAAATGAGCATAAACAACCTTCTCTTTTGCTGAAAAGATGCAAAAGGGCAAAATAAAGATAAAATCATTATATCTGCATACTTTTGGCATTATTCATAGGTACATAAAATAGATTAAAGATACGATCAAAGTAGGGAGTCAACTGGATTCTACTGGTAGATTAAATTATATTCTAGTAAGTACTAGTACTAGCCCCAGTACACTCTCCAGTTACAAGCCAGCTCCAATAAACGGCAGGTATTTACGACACTGCCTGCGTATGCCGCCATCATTGTTTTGTATTGCATTCAACTGTTTAACCTACAAATACAAATATTAGTTCGAGTATTATGGCGTTGTAATTCGATTTGTGTTATGCTGTTATTGGAATGTGAAATTTAACCTACTGTTTGTCGCATAGTTGTTCTAGTTTAGTTGTTTGTGTACCTACAATATTGACTTTGTCGCGGGACGATAATATAATCCCTTGGATTGCTAAGATAGGTGTAATAATCGGAGGATAGGATCTTAAAACATACATATAAAATCACGCCTGTACCTAATCCCCAAAGAGTTAAGCAGAGGTGTACCTATACCCACATTTCGCCAGTTATGTTTAAGTCCCATGTAATATGGGGCGAGCCTATTGCCATCAACCGGGCACAAATCCAGACACGAGGCTGCTACTGAGAAATTCCTGAAAGAAAAACTCAATAACACTTTGCCCAACCCGGGAATTGATTCCAGGACCTCATGCTCAGCAGTAAAACTTGCGACCACTAGACCAACGAGTCAGGAGAAGGTCTTAAAAGTAGATATCTAATAACGTTCTATGAAACTTTTGACAGCGAAACAAAAAGTTTGAAAACCTTAGAATTGGTAACTTATTTGGTACGTTTTCCATTATTCCTACTCTATTGATGTAATTTTGAAGGTGCCATTTTATAATTGGTATTCAAGCAATCAGGGGTCTCAACAAGTTTTAAACATACCGGTTGGCTTAAAGACAACAGGGTGTATGCTTATGACCACACCATAAAAGTTAAAACTCATACGACTGGAGCCGAGTATACGCGATTCAGCGACGAGTATACCCGATTCAGAGTCACCGACTAGAGCGTCTGTTCAGTTTCGTTGACTGTTCAGAAAGAGCGCAAAGTGCGCCTTTCAATCAATCTGCCTAGCCTTTTCCCAACTATGTTGGGGTCGGGTTCCAGTCTAACCGGATGCAGCTGAATACCAGTATTTTACATGAAGCGACTGCCTATCTGACCTCCACAACCCAGTAACTGGGTAATACGATACCCCTTGGTTAGACTGGTTGTCAGACTTTCGGGCTTCTGACGACTCGTAACGACTGTCAAAGATCCACAAATGACAGCCAGGACAGGCTTAACGTGCTTTCCGAGGCACGGAGGAGTCTCGATATGTGAAAACGGTCACCCATCCACGGACCAACCCCGGCAAGCGCAGCTTAACCTGATGGATCGACCCAAGCGGCTGTTATTACTTAGCCACGAGCTCCTCCGCAAAGTGCGCCTTTATAGGTAGGTAAGTTTTCACCAAATTACCAACCAAAACCCAAATCGGAAGATTTTACCTTCTATAATCAAAATACATCTCACTGACTCCGATACATCAATGAAACAGTACACTCTGCAACACAAGTCGCGTCGCTTGCGCATACATTTGCCCGAGCGCTGCCTGCCAGCGCCGCGCCATGTACACGATGAACACAATGCTACTTCCCTGTTGCTGTTGGCGTGCGGAACGCAATCTGACTCCTGCGATGCAGTATGTGAATGTCAGTGGCAAAGTGTGGAAGCGGACTTTGTTTATATATTAGAATAGGCACAATCTTAGCAGGTAAGATTATGTGTATCCCTAGTAGAGATCTATGTAAAACGACTCTTTTGATCCCATGCAGTAGGTACCTACAGCTACCACAATTTTTTTCACCGTGCTTCATTGCTGTATCGTGCATTGGAGGCCATAAACATTATGATGCCAATGAAATGGCAACAAATGAAACATTTGGACTCATTTTTCAGGTTGGCAACGCTTGAGTTATAATCAATTTCTATAGTCTCTAAAAAATTAAGGAACACCCTTCACTTCCATTTTACTTACGACATTCTGCTGTCTTTCGTCTATTTTCGTGTTCCTTAATTTCCATTCAACAGATAATCAAGGAAACTAAAGCCCATGCCACACTATCACGCACGCAACGCACGAGCTCGCGACAACGAAAAGCGATTATATTTAGCTCTCAACACCTAGGAAGTTCATTAAGAAGACGCTATGTTGCTAATGCGCCCTGACTCTAATTGAGCAGTTTGTCGCACTCGAATCGCATGCGTTCAGTCGCTCGTGCGTTTGCGACTTTATGGTTATGTGTGCACTTGCCCTTATATTGTTTGAAAGGTTTTAAGTTTAGCTGGTATGATTCAATGAGAAAGCATATTTATATGCTTATATGCTAGTGTTTGTTTGTTTATGATTTTTTTTTTTCAAGATCTGCTGACAGGAATCGATGTTGGTGTAGTGAGGGTGCTACGTGCTACGGGAAAATGAGGTCTTAAATAAGGTAGACGGTAAATAGTTTCTTATGAAATCATAAAACTCAAAACTTAAACATAATTTGAACTAGTTAAGCATAATCAAGCATGTCAGAGAATAATAAGATTAAAAGAGCAAACTAAGCCTCAATGAAAATAAACTGAACCCGTCACAGTTGTGTTACACATTAGGGCAAACGGAACCACTATCCGAGAAGCTAACCAATATCATAACTGAATTTACCTTATTTTCCACAGTGGATTTACTCTCTCCAACAATCTAAAAGCACTATCAAACTGCACTAAACAAAAAGCCGGTAGTATTAAACCTAGAGCCTTCTACAACACCAGTAAATCTTTGCGGCCATAAAATATGCATATAAATTATATATTATAATATAAAATATGTAGTGCAGTCCTGAACAGAACGTGATGTATAGGCGCAGGGCAAACCGGCGTCATTTGCTAGTGTGATTTATGTAGTTCCGTACACCTAAGTTTTTGAGTTCCGTGCAGGATTTTAGAAATTATGGTCTATTTCAGGATAGTGTAAATGGACGAGAATAGATTTTTCTGTCAAAAAACCTGTGTTAGGATAGCGATTCGGCCCTAATTTTGTTGGCATTTTCAATAATGTATATTCGTTTTCCTTTCTGTACCTATCTAGTTTCAGGCAGCCAAGAGTCTCGGAGTTTTCAATTAATAAAACTCTTTCACTGAATATTAGCAAACCACTGTAACAGTAAATAGTGCACAGCAACATTAAACATATCTATTTGCTAACTCTTACTGAATTTAATAGAGGATATCGTAGAGTAGTTACTCAAATATTTTTTAAACAACTGTGTCTCCACTCAAAAATGAACAATAAAATATCTCGAACAATGAGAAAGCTCACATAAAACTAGAATATTATTATAATTCGTCGTATTTAAAAATTTAGATGAAAAAAAAAACGTCTTGTCTCGTCCCAAATTAAAAAAAACAATATTCGCGTTCGCGATTCGTCTCGGTAATTACACGTTTATGAGAGCTTTCATCTCCTGTGTCATGTAATTGGGGTAGGCAGGTCTGTCATGAACGCACCATTTAGTTATTCACGACACATTTATAATGTGGAGGTAGGTCTGAAAATAAGAAAATATCGAGTAGAAAAATATTATTGTTAAAAAAAAAACCATCATGCTTCCGTTTGTCCTATAATTATTTATTATTTTACTATCCTTCTTTATCAATACCGATACCATAAATATAACATCACCTGGAACCCGCAGTGTAAGGTAGAGATACACCCACATTTCGCCAGTTATGTTCAAATCCCAACAGGGGGCGAGCTATTGCCATCGACCGGGCACAAATCCAGATTCCGGGCTGCTACTGAGAAAACCAAATAAAACTTTGCCAGACCCGGTAATTGAACCTAGGACCTCAGCTCAGCAGCAGCGCTTGCGACTTGCGACTTGCGACTTGTGGCTAGACCAACGAGGCACCGAGCCGATACTATAAAAGTAGTAAATAGGTAAATGAAAAACTATGTAACCTTCTTAAAGTAGGTACATTTCTTACCCCTCCCTCATAAATTTTAGATAGAATGAACATAAAAATATCGTTTCAAAATCGTTCCTCGTCTTTCTAAACTATAACAATCGTAATAATGTATAATAATGTCTCTCACTATCTAATTAACTAACATGGGAACACAACGTACCAAACATTTTACAGCTTCCAGTAAAAACGTTTGAAAAATATTATTATTATGGACAACCGCCAAACGTACCTACTTTATTCTTTTTATAAGTAAGAAGTGATATAAAGAACATAAACTGTTTTATAGATCAGATTAAATATAAAGAAACAGTAAATAGGTGCTTCGAAATTATATTGTTTTTTTATTTGAATAATTTGATGTTTCTACGGAGATGTGTCAATGTGTGGTCTAGGGTTATAATATAATAATAATAATCATTTTAATAAAATAAAAAAATCAATAATAATAATTATAAATAAATCAATTCGCACTTACGGGTTTCGAGAGTCAGTATCGAGTAAAAGCTGCTCTTTTTGTATACAGTGCTACAGTGCTACACACTGTCAAATTACTTTTTACCAGTGAAAGAAAATGCCTAGCTCAACAATTCAGGCTCTGTTTATATTTTACGGCCACAAGTCCATCGTAGGTTTTATGCCAATTCTTAAGAAAATTCCTGAAAAAAATGTTTTTTTCAGCAATCGGCGTAAAGTAATTTATTAAAATGAATGAATTGAATGTTTTTTTATGTATTAATTTTGAATTGAATTGTTATGTTAAATTGTTAATTTAAATGTTTTGTTGTATTTATTAATAATTAATTTGAAACTATTAGAATATTTGTGCGCCGTTGACGGCAAGACATAGTGTTCACTTTTATTAATATTGACATCTGTATTTACCTATGTTCTACAAATAAAAATATTTGAATTTGAATTGGAATTTGAAAACCTTATATCGTAGATACTGTAAACTGAAATAACAGATTTTATCTAATGATACATTTATTGGTTTGTTATCCTCCAGATCTCAACCCTTCAAACGCTCAGCGCTAAATCACTAAATATTTTTTGCAAACCTAATAAAATTAACATGCCAAGTTAAGCTGTGAAGCTCAGTAAAATCCTCTTATGAGAGAGCGATACAATGTGCACTTTACGCAGAAGTTAGTAAAAAACTAAAAGTAGGGGATTTAGCGGCGCCCCGCACGCCTAAGGTGGGTGTACACGTGAAACCACTCAGATCACCATTAGCCGCATGCTGCGAGTGTGTACCGCGCTTAACGTTCGATTGAAAGGCTTATACAGCTGTTTAGTATTTTAAATTATATATTTATGTTTATTTAACTTTAGGGTTGGCCATTAAGTAACGAAATCTCATTAAAACCATAAAGTAACTAAGAAATTACCAATTAACAAATTTTATGTTTTTTACAACAAAAAATCAAGGAAACTTCAGCAATAAACATGTCGTGAGCTACGAAATAAGCGGGGAATGTGAGCAAGTTCTCAACAAATAACTTTAACAAGAATATGTATTGAACCAAATTACGGCGCGGCGTCAACTGAGCGCCGTTTTGTTTTGACAAAATTGTGAGACGTCGATGATTATTTTGTTAAGATAAATGCATATTGGGCACGATATTATAAAGACTTTTACTTTTTCAACCTGATTTAAGCTTAAGTCTTTATGGAACTATATATCGCAGAACAGATTCAGTCCTAAGAGGAAACGCGGTCACGTGGTCGTTGGCGTTCATTCCATACTAACGTATTTCCCTGTTTTTTCCCTGGTTAATGATAGTAGTCCAATATTTTATATTTTGTTTTTAGGCGTAATTATTATGTTATTCTTTTTACAAAATGTACCTATATGTTATTATTGCAGGAGTCACTTTTATCAATAGAAGACAATCCAAGGTATGATAAAACACAATAAGAAAACAAAAGAATTAAAAGATCCTTGTGACATCATACCTAATATTATATCAAAATCCGTGAAAAATACCTAGGTATAGCAATATTTGACTTTTCAACTTCGCTTTCTACATAAACGAGTCTTTATCCAGGACATTGTACATGTAGCCTTTGAACAGTTTTGCTCTGTAACTCAGGTATGTAAATACGCTGTTAGCGCCGACGTGTGAGTGACGCGTGCTCGTAACTCGCGGTTTTTATGGCCCCACACCTACGCAAACGCATAAACAATTAGTCGTGTTACTCTTTTATGAGTATGTCATCGGGATGTCTTATAATGTTACCGTTAGTTGAAAGAAAATTATGGTAAATGTGGAATGATTTAAATACCGGAGCTTTTATTTGGAACTTTTCTTTTTTAATCTTACTTTCATTAAGCTAAGCTACTAATTAGTAGCGCAGCTTAAATTGAGCCCAATTATTTTAAGTTTCAGAAAAAAACATGTATAAATAAAGCATTTTCAGCACTCCGACTCACACATAAATGGTAGAACTCTGCCTAACCTTTCGGGGAAAACATGCGTGATGTTATGTTAAAGTGTTTTCCTAACATCAATTTTACTGTCGGATGGCAACTTGTATTTCAACAATTTTACCGTAATTGCCAATCATCATCATACAATAACTTGCTTTAAACCAAATGTTATTTCATACTTTACCTCAATAACCCTTAAAGCTCAAATTAAACAGCAAAATAACATTTTTGATTGCCAATCAACGATGCACTAAATAGAAAGTGTAAACACTATTGTGGCATATTATTAAGTGGAGCCTCAATAACACTGCGATCAGCCTGATTGGACAACCAATCCCCTGTTAATTTCGATCTACCGTCAACGGTCGATACGAAATTCGGAATACGAATTTTCAAATTTCGGAATACGAATTTTCGAATTTAGTGGACGAAGTGACGAGAGGGTTAATTTGCGGACATTTTAGTGATGCTGTTAATAAGGGATTTAGTTTAGAATTAACAGGACGTTTTTGTTTGGGATTTTGGTTCGTCATGATTTGATTACGGATTATGAGGAACAAAGTAATGAGGTTAGATCATGTAGTTATTAGTATGTCATTAGTTGTTATCGTTGGATCGTAGTGTTGCTTTGTTGTTTTAGTCCAAAAACAAAGTAGGAGAATTTATACGATAAATATTCTATAATTCCGGTTGAAAATGAACAATACATGGAAACATTCATGTTAATTTATTTCTTTTAAATATGATGGATCCCAATACAAGATACAAATAAAGCGGTGTCGACAGCAAACCTAATTTTCGAACACCACAACAAACTAATGTGACCAAACGTCACGGAATTAACAGGACACTACAAATTAGTGGAACACACCAATATACACAAGCGCGCTATTTAAATTCCGAATGCACACCGCAAATATTCGCGTATCCGCGAGAACATCCGAAATATCCGCCACGGCCGAGTGCCCCCGTACAAATAAACGGTTGATTTGATCAGCCGCTTTGCCAGAACGATATACGTTGTGAAGGACTATCGAAAAAAGGCGAATGAATCCGATGGATTGCGGATTAAACTGTAAAGGTTAATGAAATGTGTGCACCCTTGTTTGTGTGGGGTAAACTGTCCTTTTGTACTTTGAGTGTTTAATTTTAAACGCAGGTTCTTGACCGCATTACTTGGTCAATTGTTTTTAGTTCGAAGATTAAAACACTCAAAGAACCTATGGGATGTTATGTGTAGGTGTTTTAATTTGATTTTAATAAATATGTCCCACCGCTATCATTGCGGATATGATATCATCGCCTAGTGTACGTTTATGATAGCAAAGAAACTGGGTATAAATACTGGCGCTGGCTTGTGGCTCCATCGCTCAGATGGTATCACCAATAAGGTGGTCCAGCTGTTCCCAGCCCACCTCATAATGCTACTGGCCACCATCTTCAATGGTGCCCGGTGAAGCGTGGAAAGAAGCCACAGTCATAGGTATCCCGAAACCCGGCAAACCCAAGTCGGATCCCTCGAGTTACCGTCCCATCAGTCTGCTCAAGGTTCTAGGCAAAATCTACGAGAGGCTTATTTATAAGCGTATCAGAGATTATGCAGAGACCAAGGGCCTCATTCCCCACGAACAGTTCGGTTTTCGAACTCAGCACTGTAGCGTGCATCAGGCACACCGGATCGTAGAATACGCCACAGCTGGTTTCCAGCGAGGCAATACGACCGGTGCTATCTTCTTCGATATAGCGAAAGCATTCGACAAAGTCTGGCACAACGGATTGATATACAAGCTATACCAACTCGGTGTGCCGGATCGTCTAGTACTCATAGTACGGGACTTTTTGTCGAACCGCACCTTCCGCTACCGTATCGAAGGAGCTCTATCCTCCCCCAGACCCATTAGAGCGGGCGTCCCTCAGGGCTCCGTGATCTCCCCTCTCATATTCACGCTATTCACTAGCGACATCCCTAAGAGTAGAAAGGCACAGTTGGCTCTGTTCGCAGACGATACGGCCATCTACTATAAGGGAATCAGTAATGACAACATACGCACCACTCTCCAGAGGGCTGTCAATAACCTTGGCGCCTGGTTCAGGAAGTGGCGTATCGAAGTCAATCCTGATAAAAGCCAAGCGGTTTTCTTCCAAAAATTGCGAGGTAGCTTCACCCTACCCCCCCCCAGACCGATCACCATGTTCGGCAAGCCGATCCCTTGGGAGAAGCAAGCCAAATACCTAGGTGTGATCCTAGACCAACATCTCACGTTTCGAGAGCACATAAAGCAGGCTCGTTCGCGAGCCGCTTTCGCTCTAGGTAGACTCTACTCTGTTCTAAATGCACGAAGCAAATTGTCACTCAAGTGCAAATTGCGAACTTACACCACGTGCATTCGCCCCATCATGACCTATGCGGGTCCAGTCTTCGCCCAGGCTAAGGCTCACCATATCCATAGGATGCAAACCCTCCAAAACCGTTTCCTTCGTAAGGCCACGGGAGCTCCCTACTTCGTTCGCAACGAGATCTTACATCTCGATTTAAAGATTCCCACTATCCGCCAGTTTCTAAAACGCCTTGCAAAGCGTTATTTCGATACGGCTGTCAAACATCGCAACCCTCTGGTTGTCGATTCAGCTACCTATGTCCCTTCTAATATTAGTCGTATTCGCCGTCCCAGGCATGTCCTATCTGAGCCAGATGACCCCATCACCCTCTTACAGGAGAGCAATAGGGCCACCAGTACAGTGCACAAACACAGACGCCTACCGTCATTCCGACCTCGCCGACGAGGTCCAGCACGACCGCGACCCCGTGTAAATTCGTCCCCCCGTCCCTTGTCCGATGATGTGCCAGCCCGCGCCGCAGCTGAGCACGTAGCTTTAAATTCCCCTGATAATAATAATGATACTATTTTTATCCAGCCCGTCCCGCCTTGCCGTCCTCCCGTCAGTGATGCGCCCTAAGCCAAGGTCCGTACCCCAAAGGGGGTGCCCTTAGCGAGCGCACACTTAGGTCCGTATTACAGAACGTTCCTCAAGTCCAGTTTGATCTGCAATCAGTTGATCACTGTTTGAGTATAGAATCAGTACTTGAGCATCGGTCTTATTCCAGAACGGTAATCAATCTATACTCAGCTGAATCGAGACTCAAATCGAGCCTCAAGCAGAGATGTGTATTGTCTATGCATCAGCCTGTTTTCGTTTACGATTTATTATAATAATCGACTTTGATCAGATCTTCACTAGATTAGAAATATTAAAATACACCATAGAAGCCCAGTTATTTAGGAAATTAGCGTTATTATTTCATTCCTGAATAGTAAAATGCCCCATTTATTGAAGTAAAGCTCTTTGAAGTGAAGTACAGTAATTTTGTAAGCAAAATTGTCAAGCTTAAAAGACTTGTATTTGTGGCCTTAAATAAGTATGCTATTTAAAATGTACCTATATATATATATCAGTATGTCAAAACATCAGTGTGAAAAACATTAGTTTATTGTTTGTTTATTTTAAACAGACAGACAGACGGACATGGCGAAACTATAAGGGTTCCTTGTTGACTACGGAACCCTAAATTATTATTGTTTAGCTGATTTTATTCCTAATACGTAACACTTTTAAAATGGCAGGACGGAAGAGAAATTTTGGTAGGTACTTAGGAAAAAAAACTACTAATAGAAATTTTAAAAGATTAAACGTAACGTACGTACGTAGGTAATAGAAAATAAAAAAAAACTGTTAATGTCAGCACAGGAACCAAAAAGGCTGCTTAGATCCGTATTGCGGAGAAATTTAATAGTTCGCCTAGTTGAACAGAAGAAATATTAACAATTTGATAAGACAATCTATGCTCAAGCGCGGTCTCGACCACACTTGGGTGAATACAGATTTGATCACTGCTTGGGTTCGATTGAGTAACTGAGTAGCGATCTAAAATAAAGCCAAACTCAGTTGAACTAAGATCAATGCATCTATGCTTGAGCAACGTTCTAAAATTAAAAGCGGACTTAAAACTAGTTTTAAACAGAGATCAATACTTGAGTATCCTTCTGTAATACGGACCTTAGTTTATAATTTAGCATAGTTTGTTTGCCCCTGGCTGGAGGCTTTAAGTTTAGGAGCTTAAGGCAGCCACAGGAAAGTCCGGTTAAGTAGTCACGGATTCAGAATCCAACTACGAGATGCCCTAGTTAAAAAAAAAAAAAAAAAGTGGCTCCATCATAGTTTCAAATACTTCCTCAGCTACAGACAACAGTTTCAACAAATTAAGTCCATAATCCTCTTTTGTTTGCTGGGTGTTGCCCTAGGTGATTCCGCTTGGCGTGCCAACCAATGTAAGAACATAATACGATTCCTCATAATGAAATACCTAATACCTACCTTTTTCATTTACTTACTCCAATATTGCTTTTTTTTATTCTTGAGAAAAAATTCTCTTTTAAAGAATATTTTTATGCATGCCCAATGCAGATAGATGCCAAACATAATAGATCTCTTCTTACCCGACTTTGCGATAGCAATATTTTATTTAAATATTTTCAAGATAAATATACGGTTGATTCATTTATGTTCATAACGCATATTGGTGAACTCAACTACTATTTAACTTACATAATGTTGATTAAACTAAAATAAATCGCACTAACAAAAAAATAATCTAATGTTTTTTTTAAGATATTGGATATTTCAACTATGTATAAATTAATTAATACTGAGCGCTGGATTGAATCACATTTACAATAGGAAATACCTATTCTAAATATTTTCAAAGTTATTACAAAAATCGGTGAAACGATCTTTAGGTAGGTATTTTAAACCATAGGTCTTTTGACCGTAGTTATCTTGAAAATAGTTAGAACTAGCTGCCCGCCCCGGCTTCGCACTAAGTAGCACCAACCTTCCATACCTAGGTGGGTAGGTTAGGTAGGTACCTAACCTACCCATAATAGGTTAGGTAGGTAGGGTTACCTACCTACCCTATTCGCTATCTTGTCTGTAGTCTGACCCCGCGTCCTATATTCCTCTTAGGCTGATGTCGGTCGCGCACGCGTAGCAAAGTAGTACGCGCCGCGGACGTCAGCGCCGCAGTATGGTGCTTTATAGAACACAATGTATGTACGCACGCGCGACCGACGTGCGTGACCGACATCAGCGTAAGAGGAATTCAGGCCTAACAACGATCGTCCCGCGAACACTCTGTTCGGAGAACCTGAACGCGTGGTCGCTTTCGATCGCTTTTAAATAGGACGCAGCCTTATGCATCATGGAACGTCTGTCTATGTCATACTCACGTAAAATTGAATTTTTACTTACAGGTGGTGGAGCTGGCCGAAATTGCGTCTACGACGTGGATTGTGTTACCCTTTGCCAGTTAAGTTGCAACCCGTTAGTTTATGACTCGGAAATATGCCGTAAAGGAGATTGCTTTTGTAGGGTGCACCGAGTACTCACTTGAAGTCATGTTGTTTCCAATACCATGATCTGCTGACGATGTTTTTTTTTTTGTTTGTTTTTTTACATATTTTTTTCAATTAAATGTTTTATTCTTAGTTATATTTGTTTACCTTTTATTGCTACCTTCAAAGAAATAATTAATTCATTGAAAATTATCTTTGATAGATTAGAATACATGTAACAAGGAATAAAAACGAGTGACATAATGTTCATGGACAAAAGCTTTAAACACATAGTTACATAATAAAACATTTGTGAAACACAAAACATTTATGATTAAAACTTTTTACAAAAAAAACAACCGACTTCCAAAAAAAAACACTAAAAAAGTGAAAAATAACTTTAATTTCGGAAGTCGGTGTCTTTGCTTTTCAATTTCCGTTTGTTGTTGCCACCGACTGTTGTCGGTTGTTTTTTTTTGTAAAAAGTTTTTATTTTTCACTTTTTAGTTGTGGTACCTACCCCACACAAATCCGAATACCACTACCTGCTATGTAAATAACAGTGAAGGAGTCAAACAGGATATCGTCTAGATAAACTAAGTGGGAAAAATATGTAATATTGAAGCTAACTCAAAAATTACGCAAGCAAAGTTAATAAAATTTATATGGGACCACCTCGGAAGCATGACCTACCAAGCAAAAAAAGAATCATCAAAATCGATTCATAATTGGCGGAGTAATCGCGGAACAAACATACAAAAAAAAAAAAAAAAAACACTGACGAATTGAGAACCTCCTCCTTTTTGAAGAAGTCGGTTAAAAATGAATTTTATAATTAAAACTTCATGTAGGATTAACAGAAGTGGTGAGATGAGATGTGGGTGTACCTACGAAGTACCTATCCCCACAATGTTTAAGTCCTAATATACCTAATGTGAATTAGATTATTGCCTAGGCCTAGGTACTCTTTTGAGGATGACTAGTTTTATGAGAATGTCTTGATTTTTAAATCCCAATGAGCAACCATCACGATTCGAATTGAAGAGAATGAGTCAAGAGAATTATCTTAAAGAGCTCCTCTAAAGAAAAGTGTTAGTGGTCACCTCAAGAAAATCTAAATCAATTTGCAGAAAATGATTACTAAAATAAAATAAAGTCGTACGTCGATGCGTCACCATTAAATGGTGGACACTCCTGCCAAAGCTTTAAAAATGCGTTTAATCGAATCCGAACAGCACAGGAAGTTCCTGTCAAATGTCAAAAAAAAAAAAAAAAAAAAAAACTTAAAAGCTCTCGTGAAACATCTGTGTTTTTTCTATTTCACATTTGAACCTACTACGGAAACTTATGAATCGTCAGAAGCTAGATGCTAGGTTCCAGTTGGTCGTTTCTCATGGATAAGAGCCAGGAAGAAACTCCACGGTTACTCTTTTCGGTATACTCATGACTCTAGTATTCCAGACGGTACTAAACATCAGGTAGGCCGCCTGCTTGTTTAGTACACATTAACATAAAAAAGACATACTTACTTTGAACTACATAATGTGTTCTTGTTAATTCAAAAGAAGCAGAACTGTTATCGCCATCATCTCCGTCAGCCAAAGCAGAAGCTATTAGAAACAAAACGATAACGAACTTCATCGCATGAGCCACACTAGATGAGAACTTAACGGTTTTTGGCTACGAATTAACGTTACTGGTCAATTACATAGTTTTGAGTGCATTGACCGATATTATTAGTATTAATGTAATGCAATTGTATAGTTATTATTGCTGATTTTAGAACCGTGGTGGCGACTTGTCAAGTAATTTTGCTTTATTTTGGGTCGAAGAATTTTCTATGCTTGACTAACATACGGTGCTGGATAATTTAAATAAACATGATTGTTAAAAGGTGCATTGCGGGTGCCACGCATGTGGACCAATCCCGTATGCAAATCGACAAGGCCCTATAAACGCCCCAAAACACTATCGAAATTATATTTACGAATTGCCAAATTAACCTGTAGGTACCGTAACGTTTTCTGATCCATTTGTTCACATTTACATCAAATACTTTTGGAACGGACCATAGGTACTTCACAGCTGAACATGAGCAACAAGTAATAAAATATCGCAGGTCAATTTAGATAAATCGAACTCATTTTAAATTACTTCTGTGATTTGTGACCCAATTCAAGAATAATTAAAAGCCGTAATAAATTATTATTATAGGTACATTTTTTCTTATATTTCATAAAGTTACATATAAATTATATTATTATCGATTTGCCAAATTGACCTGCTTCCGATATTTTATCAAAATAATCGACAAGGTATTTTACGCGCATTATATGGCAAAGGAACTGGGTATAAATACTGGCGCTGGCTAAGTCTGCTAAGGCTGAGTAAGTCTTTGAAATTATGATGGAGCCATAGCTCCATCATAATTTCAAAGACTTACTCAGCTACATATAACAGTTTCAAACAATGAAGTTCATAATGCTCTTCTGCCTGCTGGGTGTTGCCCTAGCTGGAGAATATCCCCCGGATATCAACCAAGGTAAGAATATAATAGATTCCTCATACTGAAATACCTAATACTTTTTTATTCACTCCGTTATTGTTTTTTTTTTTATTCTTGAGAAAAGTATATCTTTGTAAGAATATTTTGAATTCCATAGTACCAAACATGATTTTTACCCGACTGCGCGATAGCAAAGACGTTGTGACCATGTAGGATATCGGAATAAAGGGCTTGAGGAGAAGATTTCAAATATAAACATAACACAATAAAAAGTCGAAAACAAAAAAAAACAAAAAAACCGACTGCAACTAAAGAAGTAACAAAAAAACTTGTCAAGCATTCTGACGCATTTGGTGGCATCAAATCAGAGAATGAATTAAAATAACTACCACCACATCACCTGGTTGAAAAAAAGAGATATTTTTTTTAATTTGATTTTTTTGGCTGTTTCGAATACTGGGTTCACGGGTTGACCATAAACTCAAGGCAGGAACACTAAGTGACTGACTCAAAGGTCTCACCTACGAAGAATCTGAGAGACTTATACAATTAGTGGGTTAACTGACTTTTTCACCAACGCATACGCAATTAAAAATACGCAACGAAAAAGTCAGTTACCTTCTGGACACACTACCAAACACACACACACACCGTCACTCATCACAACAGACGTATACACACATATACTCCTTTTGTTTATATCTTTGTTTGAATAAGGTAATTGTATTTTTGTTTAGAATTTATTCCAAATTAAATTGTATAATGAATTACTATCCTAGTTGTACAGAAGGAAGGTGATGGCATTCGTGATACAGGGTAATCCTAGTACGAATACCAAAACCACCCAAGTGCATAATATGTACTTGGAGGGTTTTGGCGCATTATTGCATAATACCAATGTTTTTGTTAAGGAGATTTACTGTAATAATTCTAGTAATAAAGAATTTTAATATTTATTATTTGAACATTTTGTCTGTGATAATTTGCATAAATCTAGCAGTTCTGACAAAGGATAGGGATTCTATAGATTCTGAACGCGTGGTCGCGCCGGCAGGGGGCGCTTTCAGGTTTTCCTAACAAAAAGTGACATATGCACGCGACCGATCTCGTATTCGAACGACGATTTGTTATAATAAGACGCGGCCTCATGCATGATGGAACCCTGTCTATGTCAATACTCACGTACAATTGTATTTTACTTACAGGTGGTGGTGTTGGCCAAACTTGCGTCTACGACGGGGATTGTGTTAGCCTTTGCCAGTTAAATTGCAACCCGATGGTATTGGACTCGGAAATATGCCTTTACGGAGATTGCTATTGTAGGGTGCAAAGAATACTCTCTTGAAGTCATGTTGTTTCTAATACCATGATCTATGCATGCTAGTACGTGCGCAGTTACTTTTTCTTTTGTGTGTCTTTTTAAATAATTGTTTTCAATAAAATGATTTTTCTTAATTTAATTTTTTACCTTTTATTGCTATGTACCTAATATGTAGGTACAATACATAATATGTAACCTACAAAAAAGAATTTCAAAAAAAAGGGAAAAATTACTTTAATTTCGGAAGTCGGTGGCAAAAAACGAAAATTCAAAACCAAAGAGACCAACTTCCGAAAAAAAAAAGTAATTATTTATCACGGTTTTAGTGTTTTTTCTGGAGTCGGTTGTAATTAATTTTCGGTATTAGAATGGAATAACTTGATTTTTCTCAATAACGCCCGAATATCGCACCCTGTTCCCAACGAGCAACCATCACGACTCCTATTTAAGAAAATTAATCAAGAGAATTCTCTTAAAGATGTCTTCTAAAAAAGAGTGGTAGTGGCACTAGTGGCCACCTCAATAAAATAAAAATAATTTGGAGAAAATAATTTAATTTAATTAGTTTCAATTGAATGAGAGGCCAGCTTATATTGGCCTTATGACCAATGACAGCGGCCTGCCGTACATTTTGGACACTCCACCCGAAGCATTACAAATACGTATTCGAATCCGAACGGCACAGGAATGGAAGTTCCTGCCAGTGTCTGTGTTCCACGAGAGTCTGGGAGCCTATAAGAGCGTTTATTCTGAAAGTGGGCAACGTCGCAAATAGATGTCAAATATTTCGCTGTTTTTATTAATTTGGCAATATTACTGTATGGAAATATGAAATAAGGCTAACTAGTGGACTAAAATATTGATTTTGAAACGCATACAATATCGTAACACCGAATATTTTGGTTTTAGTTGTAAAAAAGGCATTTGGAATCTTTCCAAATGCCTTTTTTACACCTAAAACTGGTTACAACTTAAATTCAGTGTTATAATTGCAAATCATTATTAATATTCTAGTAAGTTAGTTAGCGAATGTTCGTAACCAAATTTGTATTTGTTAACGCTTCCTTAAATCTTATAAGCTATCTATAAACTTACTACAATCTTTCAAAATGCATGATCCGTAAGAAAAAGTTGAAAATAAAAATAGTAACAGTTTTATTTTACAATATATTAGTCAAGTCAAGTTCCAGGCTGATGATAACGATGATGTTCATTTGTTTGGCACCATACAGAAGCAGGCGTTCTTGTAACATAAGGCCATATTCGTGTTCAGCAATGTGTCGCGACAGACTTCGCGGCAGTCTGCATCAACACTGCACCTCTGGCCAACTGTGGGGAAAAACAACATAGTTCATAATAAAACCGACCGACCGAGTGGAAGTCCGCGAATCGGGCAATGTACTTAAGATAGAATGCTCTCAGGCTAGGTGGAGTGACGACCTGACGACACGAGCAAGGTAGCTGGTAGCAGCTGGGTGAAAGTAACCGAGGTGAGAGTTGAATAGTGTGCGATTGAAGAGGCCTATGTCCAGCAGTGGACTGCATGGAAACTTATCAATCGTCTGAAGCTAGGCGCACGGTTTCAATTGGTCGTTTCCCATGGAGAAGAGCCAGCTAGAAACGCCACGGTTACTCTTTTCAGTATACGTACTCTCCGCAGTGCAACGCACTTGCGATGACTCTAGTAGTCCAGATGTCACTAAGCATCAGGTGGGCTGCCTGCTCGTTTAGTAAACATTTACATAAAGAAAGACAAACTTACGTTGACCCCCATGGTGTGCTCTTGTATGTACAAAAGGAGCAGAGCTTTCACCGCTATCTTCTATTCAGCCAAAGCAGCAGCTACTAGAAACAAAACGACAACAAACTTCATCGTCTGAGCTGTTCTTGATTAGAACTTAACCGTTTCAAGCTACGAGGGAGTATTTATAACGGAAATTATGTAGGTGTTACAAATTAATGTTACTGGTCAATAAGTTTTGAGCGCATTAGCCGATATTATAAGTACAAACAATTCTGGAAAATAATAATAATATTCAACACATTAAGTATTGTAAATAGGTGAGCAAATCCGCATGCCACCAAATGCCCCTCTAAATACTATCGAAATAATATTTACGATTTCACAAAATAAACTTCCCCCTAATTGTTTAATACCTAATACCTATTTAAGAAAATTAATCAAGATAATTCTCTTAAAGATGTCTTCTAAAAAAGAGTGGTAGTGGCACTAGTGGCCACCTCAATAAAATAAAAATAATTTGGAGAAAATGATTAAATTAAATTAGTTTCGATTGAATGAGAGGCCAGCTTATATTGGCCTTATGACCAATGACAGCGGCCTGCCGTACATTTTGGACACTCCATCCGAAGCATTAGAAATACGTATTCGAATCCGAACGGCACAGGAATGGAAGTTCCTGCCGGTGTCTGTGTTCCACGAGAGCCTGGGCGCCTTCAGAAAAGTTGGACCTTCGTTGACCACAAATCATCGCTTACTATCAGGTTAGATAATGATCAAAAGTGAACCTACGTTTATTATAAAAAAGTTTGGAAGATCCTTTTCCTAGTGACTGTTCGGACAAGAAAGATATTTCCAAAGGTTTGAGTGAAGTGGATGTAGGTATACACCAACTACCTATTACATCACCCATTTTTGACCAAAATTGCACTTTTATTTATAGGCGTCTGTCACAGGGTTTTCACCTACTCCGATATTTAACAGGTACTAATAATGTTCGCAACCAAATCTGTACTTAAAAACGCTTCCTTAAATCTTAGCTATTCAGCTTTCTACAATATTTAGAGTCATTCCATTCTAATACCAAAAACGAATACCACTGGTATTTGTTTCAACTCATATTAATTATCTATTCCGAACGGATACCTTTGTTTAAATGAATACCAAAACAAGTTCGAAAATATAAGGTACAGTCAGTAAAAATGCTTTGTATGTAATTTCATTTTTCTAAGATGTGAACGATCAATCTGCTTATGAGTTGAGAAACTTTACGAACAAGAAATTATGTGATAATGAAAAAAGTCATTTTCTTGATAAATATGGGGCCTTTATAGACTTCAGGGGCTTTTCCGAAAGACGCCTACCAGAATAACAGGTGTTTTTCATAAGCAACTACTTCCAGTTAATTTCTGTTAGTTTCCTGATAGTTATAATAGATAAAGGACATTACAGTTATAGGTAAGGTATAGGACAGTTTTAAGACTTATATCGATATAGTGAATAATAATAACGAATACTTTATATTCCTCTTTGTGTGTCATCGTTGGTTGTTGTGCAACTTTTTAGGCGCCTATTTTCTTTTCATTTCTGTCACCCTGGTACTTTTCAAAACAACAAATGATTCAATTTCAAAACCTGTATTTTTTTTACCTTTATTGAGCTAAGTAGTAGTAATAAGTCGCGTATGCACCTAGTTCCAGTTCATTTCTGCTTTCCTGGTAGTTTGAATAACTGAACAATTAGGACAGTTGAATTTTAAAATGTCTATCGATATCATTTGTTACGAATCCGTCATGGTGTTCTCTATATATTTCATCGTGCGTGAGTTCGTTTCGAGGAATACTTTAGTTGCGCTTCATTGAGGAATACCCCAGAAAAAGTAGCCCTTGTAGTAGTAAGTAGTACCTTTGTAAAAATATTGGAATGAAGCGTATTTGGATAGTAGGTATTATATTACGATCAAATAAATATTAGAAAACAAAAATTTGATTAGGTTTGACGGAGCTGACTGTACCAAATTCAAGTTGTTGGTATTCGTTTGCACATTAAATTTAATTATTTAATGAGTGGTATCGGTTCGGATTAGAAAATAAATATGAGTTCCAACAAATACCAGTGGTATTAGTTTTTGGTATTAGAATGGAATAACTCAATATTTATAGTATCTATATAATATTTCAAGCTTCTACAATATTTCAAAATGCATGAGCCGTAAGAAAAAAGTTGAAAATAAAAATAGTAACAGTTTTATTTTACAATATATTAGTCAAGTCAAGTTCCAGGCTGATGATAACGATGATGTTCATTTGTTTGGCACCATACAGAAGCAGGCGCTCTTGTAACATAAGGCCATATTCGTGTTCAGCAGTGTGTCGCGACAGACTTCGCGGCAGTCTGCATCAACACTGCACCTCTGGCCAACTGTGGGGAAAAAGAACATAGTTCATATTAAAACCGACCGACCCGTGGGGTTGGGGTGTTTTCGAGTGGACGTCCGCGAATCGGGCAATGTACTTAAGATAGAATGCTCTCAGGCTAGGTGGAGTGACGACCTGACGACACGAGCAAGGTAGCTGGTAGCAGCTGGGTGAAAGTAACCGAGGTGAGAGTTGAATAGTGTGCTCATTACACTCAATACATCACTTTCAGTTATAACCAGTCACTTTGCCAATTATGGTGATTAATTAAGTATAGGGATTATGGCTGTACGGCAGTATCATACCTTCGCAACATAATTACTAAAATCGCCAGTTCATTCTATATGGAATGGTGATTAACTACGTTGTAGTGTTTTGTGGTTATAATAGCGAAATCAACTCCAGCTGCATATTTAACTGAACGTCAGTCCTTTTGGCAAGTGTGGTGACAAAATTTGCAATAACACGGGTTTAATTTGCAATAACCTTCGCTTTATCAAATTGCGAAGTAAAATATTTAATTTTATTCAAAAGAGTCTGTTACAAAAGAGGTGGACGTAAAATTAATATAGTACATACTAATTCCATGCGTAAAATCGAATGAATGAAACCGAACCTCAAGCTGATGTTGCTATCATAAAAATGATTTGTTTTTAATAATTGGCTACATCGGTATCTCGTCACGAAATAGAGAAGTGTCAAAGTGCCTTTTTCGAGCTTACTCGTGCGTAACGGTCATGTTAGGGATTAGAATGACGTCAAAATCGACGACAAAATGAGAAAAAGAGCGTTCTCGCGCTTGTCATGTTAGCCCTGCTGATGTCCATAGTGGACAGAGCTCTGGCAGGATCTCATGGCGGCATGGAGAGTGCGGTTGTCGTAACCCAGTGCTGGGCACGCCACAATTGCGGCGATAAGTCCCCTCTTTGAGGAGTGGCTGGAGAGGCGCCACGGCTTCCTCACCTTCCGCCTGACGCAGGTCCTCACCGGACATGGCAGCTTCGGGAGGTACCTGTGTAGGATCAGGCGGGAGGAAACGCCCGGCTGTCACCACTGTGCGGATCGTCCGGAGGACACGGTGGAGCATACGGTGGAGGTGGGCCCTGCCTCTCGCGTCCGGCCTTGGTTCAGGCCATGGTACGGAGCGAGAGGGCATGGGAGGCGGTCACCTCCTTCTGCGAAGCAGTGATGCTCGCGAAGGAGTAGGCAGAACGCGTGAGGGAGAGGCAAAGCTTGCGCCCTCACGCCCCTAACTGCCGCCGCTAGAGACACCCTGGGCGTCGGGAATCCCAGGCGGATTCCCGGCCACCATAGGCGCGGGCTTGCGGACGACGAGCAATGGGTAGCTCGCCGTCCGATAAGGATGGGTCGATGGCGCGTCGTGTTCCACGCGCGCCTCAAAGAGATGTCAGCACACCTGACGGGGTCCGTTAGGACCGATGCCTGCCAGGGTTGCGGGATAGTCCGAAAGGGATACCGGGACCCTGGCAACAGGCAACTGAAGGAACACGGGTGGGTTTTAGTCAGTAAGAGTCTGACACGCCCTTCCGCTCCGCCCAGAGCGGGAGAAGTGATATGATGATTTCCCAGCCAAAAAAAAAAAAAAAACCCGCTGATGTCACTAAGCATCAGGTGGGCTGCCTGCTCGTTTAGTAAACATTTACATGTAGAACAAAAAAACAACCGACTTCCAAAAAAAAACACTAAATAAGTGAAAAATAACTTTAATTTCGGAAGTCGGTGCAAAAAACGAAAATTGAAAAGGGACACTTGTTTTTTTTGGAAGTCAGTAGTTTTTTTTTGTAAAAAGTTTTGTCACTTTTTACTTTTAACTTATCCCACACAAATTCGAATACCACTACCTGCTAACAGTGACGGAGTCAAATAAAACATCGTCTACATAGACTAAGTGGAAAAAAATACGTAATATTGAAGGTAACTCAAAAACTACCACGCAAGCAAATTTAATAAAATTTATATGTGACCACCTCGGGAGTATTCGGTTCACAATGGTAAAAACATAGATACACAAAAAAAACATACAGACGAACATAGAACCTTCTCCTATTTGGATGTCGGTTAAAAACAAACTTACGTTGACCCCCATGGTGTGCTCTTGTATGTATAAAAGGAGCAGACCTGACATCGTCATCTTCAGCCAAAGCAGCAGCTACTAGAAATAAAACGACAACAAACTTCATCGTGTGAGCTGTTCTTGATTAGAACTTAACCGTTTCAAGCTACGAGGGAGTATTTATAACGGAAATTATGTAGGTGTTACAAATTAATGTTACTGGTCAATTAGTTTTGAGTGCATTGACCGATATTATAAGTACATACGATTCTGGAAAATAATATAATATTAATATTCAACACATTATTGTAAATAGGTGCATTGCGGGTGCCCCGCATGCGGACCAATCCCGTATGCGTGAGCAAATCCGCATGCCACCAAACGCCCCAAAACACTATCGAAATGATATTTACGATTTTTCAAATTAACCTGCACCCTAATTGCGTAATACACGATCAATCACAATCTGAATCGTTTTGAAATAGATTGCTAATCCATTGCTTCATAAGTTCGAAAAAAAAATCTGCTCAACAACAACAACTTAAATACCTAACGATGAATGTTGTTGAACTGTCAAAATGAAACAGATTAGTCGTATTCGTTTACGAAAATGTGTTAATTAGCTGTAGTACCGTAAAGTTTTCTGATCCATTTGTTCACATTTACATTAGATAGTTTTGGAACGGACTTATACTAGTATAGGTACTTCACAGCTGAACATGAGCAACGAGAAATAAACGGTCAGGGTGAATTATTCAAACTCAAACTCAAAGCATTTATTTCAATTAAACCATTTACAGGCACTTTTGAATTGTCAAAGAGTCGGTCAGTTAGTCAGAGAGTTGAAGCTAGTTGCCCATTCCAAAACGTAGATCTCTATGGAGAAGAACGGGCAAGAAACTCTAAGGACACTCTTTTAAAATGGATATAGATATTACACAATCCTGGGTACAGTATTCATGTTGCTTCTATATGTGAGAACAATGTAAAACAAAAAAAGAATCAAAAGCAATTCAAAATGTAAGATTAAAAATAAGCTCTGGCAAATAAGAGGTGACCAGTCTCAACTGACGACGCCCGTTCACGAACATGACATGTGGATCAGCTCCAGCTCAACCATTTTGTAGGGAACCGAATGATCCAACACACGTGCCAGCATCAGCGAGACATTTAAGTGAGCATGACATACTCTCATCTGCCATGCTATTTCAAATCAACATACATCATACCATACTAAACGGCTCCATGGTACACACATTTACAAAAATTGAGAAAATGCTTCTAAATTATACAAAACTAGTTTGCAAAGAAATTAAGCAATTCGTATAATATTATTTTCAGATAAGTTAAATAAGAATAAACAATAAGTTCGTAATGTCAGGAAAAAAAAAATAGTAAAAAGGGGGAAGCAACACTTCCAATTATGAAATTTTAACTAGTGAGCCCAAGTGCCTGTGAAGCAGGACCAGCGTTAAGCCAAGCATTTTTATCTACGATATAATCATCCAACTTATAATATGCTTGTCTACATAGTGTGCGTTTAATGCATGTTTTAAATTTCTTCTCATTTAGTTGAAGAATATTGAGTGGAATTTTATTATAACATTTTACACAGTACCCCATAAAAGAAGTATGTACTTTAGACACTCTGAAACGTGGTTGATCTAATTTGTTCCTATTTCTAGTGTTAAAATTATACTTGTCACTTATTTTACTATATTAGTAAATAAGTATGTAGATATGTAGATTTTTCCGAACGTACATAATTTAATTTTAATTTTAATTAATTTTAAACAATATTCGTGTCGTCTTATTGTTCTATTAACATTTATATAGGTAATAGTTAAGTTAATTTGTCATGCAATATCCAATAAGCTAAACACAACTTATCACCGAATGAGATTAGCACACTCTAATTAGCTAATTTATACGTCCACACTATATACAATCGATTAGATAATTTGGCATGGTTTTGTGTGAACGACGCGGAAAGTACGTACCTAGCTACTTACCTATTTTGAATAGCTATTTTCTTATATTACATAATGTGGTTCATCCCATTAATAAATCTCCTATTTCACATATTTTTTCCTATAAGTGAAAGCGCCAGGGTAGAATTGGCCTCAAATATCATGAATTCAAGAAAAAGTCATTCGAAAGGGCAATTTGAACTTAGAGTGTAGTGATAATTTTAATTATCAAGCAGCCTCAAGTTCAAAATTAATGAACTCTCTCATTCTCTCATTATCAAACACAACAAGATACCTCAACTCAAACCCTTAACTTACCCACTTACCCAAAATAACCGATCCGCCATTAACAATGACGTCACTTCCGACAACCGCGTTTGATGTCACTCGAAGGGGCAGGGGGGGCGCCACTTGCGGCGAACAAAGATTTAACTAAGAAACAAAACATGCTTACTTGCGATGTTACCTATAGCGGGTGGTGACAGGGTGTTCTAAAGATGAAACAGAAAATATTAAGAATTAAAAAATAAAATAAATTAGCTTTACTTTCTTTGTAAGGTGTTATGAATTACGGCCCTCTTACAGATAGGTTTCCTGTATCCCAGCAGTGGGAACGTTCTAGTTGTTCCTCTAATTAATGCTTTGTGGCTGTTTTAGAAATGAGACAGAAAATAAAAACAAAATTCCTTTTGCTTTTGTCGTGACTCGTGACAGTCAAAATGTTATACTTTTTATGGTCTAGCTCTCAACCGCCAAGTGTGCAGAGTATCGTATAAATTAAGATTGAACTGTTCAACACTGGTGTGGTTTTTGATCAATAATAATGAGGTAGATACATACCACCCCGTTTTAGTTAAAAACGTTTAAGGGCTGGCAAAAAAAATGGAGTGGACGATATGACAGAATCCCGATAAGAAGTTCGCTATTACAATAACACTACCTACTTAGGTACCTACTTATAGTTTACAGACTAAGCATAGTGGCAATTCTTATAAAACACTTACGCCCATTAAAAATAATTTTGTAATGTTCAATATCGTCGCCCCCTGTATCATCCCTCTCACCTCTCTCCATTGTGAAAGTCTGTGGCAGGCGCGTCTCGTCGCCTAACTTTTTAACGAGCGCTCACATCCACTGCATCAAAATGACAATAGGTAAGTACATTGTTTCTGTAAGTAGCTATGTACCTATCATTTAAACGACGAGTTCTATTGAAATATCAAAAGAGATAAGGTGTTATTGAAGGTTTGCGCCTTTCCAAAATATGCTAGCAAAGTATGTTATCCTCAATTTGCTGTACCTAGTTTCTGTCTTTGGTTCAGAGATGTGTACCATCGATTCATTTCATAGACCATAACTCGTCTTCACTTTACAACGCTACAAGGTCTGATGCGAGTATAAAATGGGAACTAGCACCGCCGTGTATTTTTGTCATGTCTGTGACAATTTCACAAATGTTTACCAACAAAGCCACTCTGTCAATATAATTCAGGTCCTTGTAGCACTCTACATACCTACAGCTAAACATGATAAGCCTTCTTCAGACCCAGTTACACAACATCATCATCTGCCCAGCCTTTTCCCAACTATGTTGGGGTCGCCTTCCAGTCTAACCGGATGCAGCTGAATACCAGTATTTTACATGGAGCGACTGCCTATCTGACCTCCACAACCCAGTAAATGGGTAATACGATACCCCTTGGCAAGACTGGTTGTCAGACTTTCGGGCTTCTGATGACTCGTAACGACTGTCAAAGATTCACAAATGAAAGCCGGGACCAACGGGTTAACGTGCTTTCTTAGGCACGGAGGAGTCTCGGTATGTAAAGATGATCACCCATCCACGGACCAACCCCGGCAAGCGTAGCTAATCTGATGGACTGACCCGTGCGGCTGTTATTACTTAGCCACGACTCAGTTACACAACAGATAAAGTAAAATGCTGTGAAACACTATGATTGACCTGCTCTCGATAGTTTATCAATAGGTACCTATTTTATGCAAATTAAAGCACTGAGTATAAATATCGGCGCTCGCTTTTGTTTATTTACTGTAACTACAAAAGTTTCTACAATGAAGTTAATAATCCTTTTCTGTTTGGTGGGAGCTGTCCTAGCTAGGGACTTTATCAAGCTAGGACTGGGTAAAGGCAACCAAGATCCAAGTAAGAACGGATACGGGGTGACTGCTGGTCAAGCAAGTAAGGTCTTACATTACACACTTCAGTCTTACAATATACCTAATTTTCTTGATTGACTTTAATTAAAAAGATGGATATAGGGTGGTTGGTCGTAATAGTAACCCAGGTACGATAATTGTGCCAGGGTTGCTGGACAGTCCGAAAGGGATACCTGGACCCTTGGCAACAAGCAACTGAAGGAACACGGGTGGGTTGTAGTCAGTAAAAGTCTGACACGCGTTTAAATAGGTTTTTTATTTTTAGTATCTTATTTATCTTTTATATAGATTCTTTTCTACCTTGTGAATGTGAGAACGTTATGTGTGTGTTAGCCTTACCTACCTGAAACTTTTTGAAAGGCCTACACTGTCCTCCCATAACTATTAACATTGTAATTCGAAAATATTGTAAAAGCCAATGATTATTTTCTTATAAAAGAGTAGTCGTGGAGTTTCTTGCCGGCTCTTCTCCTAGGAAACGACCAATTGGAACCGTATAGAAAAAGCTATGTCTATTCTTCGTAGAGATAGAAAACGTCATGCTACGCGTGCAGATAGAAGACAGGAGTAATGTACTCATGATTTAGTAATAATATCTTGATTTCAAGAGTGTCCTTGAAGTTTCTTGCCCGTTCTTCTCCATAGAGATCTACATTCTGAATGGACAACTAGCTTCAACTTTCTGACTAACTGACCAACTCCTGCCTGTAAATGGTTTGTTTGAAATAAACGTATAAGAACTAGAGAGAAGTAATTTTAATATCGCAACCTCAGACCAAATAAAAAACCAAGATAGACCGCTGCAAACAATAAAGTAAAGCATGCCAAAACTACACCACCGCTCTGTGCATACACGCTAAAGCACACATTTACAACTATTTACAATCAAACTACACCGAAATATGTGCACACATGTTTACAAAACCAGCCTCACGTCACTGTTGACAGCGCTCTATCTTGGTTTTTTATCGGTCTGTGATCGCAACATCTATTATAAACTTACTTAGGTACTTATTTTTTTCTTTTACAGATCTGAGAGGAGTTCGATGCGAATTCATTAATTGCGTTATGGCCTGCAGCCAAACTTGTCTGGGAACTACCGAGGCGGTGTGCTTCAGAGGCAGCTGCTACTGCCAAACTCCAAGAAGACTACAACCATAATAAAGTCTTTATTTCGGACCAAATATACAAGTACACACAATCCAAATAACATTAGTAAAACCGATTTAAAGACTATGTTATTAAACTTGATTTTGTTCGATTAATACATCTTTTATTTATTACACACTTTGCCTACAGAAGCATCCTAGAAGAATTTATTTCAGATAAACTATTGACACGCACTTTTGAATTGTCAAGAAGTCAGAAAGTGGGATATTGTTGCCCATTTCAAAGCGCTGGTCCTACGGAGAAGAACGATCAAGAATCTCTATCGGCACTCTTTCAATTTTTGTAGTAATATTAATGCTTTGGCGCTTTCGCCGCGTTTCTCCTACAAGCCTTTCTCGGCCACCTTGAAATAAAATCAGGTGTTCCATATTTTTGTTCACATAAATTAACACAATAGTATAGACATTTTCATTTCGCAATGTGTTTTCGCCTTATCTATCACTAGCTGTTGCCCGTGACTTCGTCTGCGGTCCAGGATAGTGAAAGTAGCCTTTTCCAAGTCATTGTCTACCCATGTGCCAAATTTCATCTAAATCCGTTCAGCCGTATTAGCATCAATGCGTAACAAACAAACAAACTCATTTCGCATCTATAATACATATTAGTTAAGATGTTCGAGCTCCGATTTAACCAATAATTTCCCAAAAAGTACAGTTATTTATATATTGTTTTGGAAAGCTGAGAGTCCGTCGAAGTTTTCAAAACTACTTTTGGTTCACCTTTCGCCCTTCATCTTTACAAGCTTTTTAATATTAGCTTGGTATTTTCTGAAGTTGGCCATAGGAACACCTCAATCGAACATAATAGCACCATCGTATTCGTCCAATCACTTGTCAATAAAGAAAGAAAGAAATAAGAAAGGAAAATTGTTTATTCTGCACAAACAAAACGCACACAATAGAGAAAGACAGACTAAGAAGTGATACAAAAGTAGCCAAAAGTCAATACAAGTGTAATTATACTAGGTGATGTCAGAGTCTAATGATGGAGCCGCCAGTTGGACAAAGGAACTCCTCAATCAAACAAGATAGCACTATCATGTTTGAAATCATTAGTTATTTATTAACAAGTGCTTTGACACTAGGTGGTGTTCAGGGTCTGATGCCGGAAGGTAGCCATTGGAAAACCTCAATCAAACAAGATAACCCTGTAATGTTGGGCTCGTTGGATTTGTGAAAGTGATAGAACGGATATACATATATCCGTTAATGCAAAAAAAAAAAAAAAAACATTAAAAATCTATTTAAAAACAAGTTTTAATGAACTAAAGAGTAGGAAAGTACTAAATATACTTACGTAAACAAAAATCTGTCAACCTGCCTAGCCTTTTCCCAACTATGTTGGGGTCGGCTTCCAGTCTAACCGGATGCAGCTGAATACCAGTATTTTACATGGAGCGACTGCCTATCTGACCTCCACAACCCAGCAACTGGGTAATACGATACCCCTTGGTTAGACTGGTTGTCAGACTTTCGGGCTTCTGACGACTCGTAACAACTGTCAAAGATCCACAACTGACAGCCACAAATATTCTTACGTACATAGAATATTATCCCATTTTGTAATTATTGGCATAATTTTTTTTGCAATAATATTGTTTGGCATAACGTTTTCTCATAACTTTTTTAAGCATACTGTGGCATAATAAAACCTTAGCATAATGCTAAGGTTAGCATAACCGTCATTTCAATCGGTTTAATTTGTTTTAGCATAATTTGGAGTTGCTATAACTTTTTAAGGCATAATTTATTTATGCGTCTATTAATCGTAAACCATAAATATAAACATTATTTTTTATAATTTGGGAAATACTCTATTGGATTAGGTTAAGGTGCGGCTGGGGTGGCCCTTGGTTATCAATTCGGAGGTATTTTTTATGTTTGTTCGGGCATACGTTGTATATAAAATGATTTGCAAAATTCTATTTTTTATAATAACTCGTGCAGTTACTCTCAACAAGCACCATTTGGTGAAGTGGAACTGATGATGAAGACCACAGATTGCCACCGGAACTACTTAAGAAGTATTTCACGGTTTGCGATTCGATTAATTTATGGTTGCCAAGTAATTTATGCTCGTCACAATGGATATGGTGAAGTGGAACTGATGGTGAAGTACTGGGAGAACTCCTCAACGATTAACGTCTCTGCACCGGAATAAGCAATATTTTGTAATGGTGGTGAGCACTTGACATTAGGCTATTGTAACTTAGATAAATTACAAACTGACCCACTAAAAAGCGAGAAATAAAAACACTACATAGTGTAAAAAAAAAAAAAAAAATAGTAATGAAAACTAAAACCCCACAGACAGACAAATTAAAAATCCGGAGTCACACGTGTTGGGGCATAAATCGAACAGATTACGTGTGAATCCGGATTTTTAATTTGTCTGTCTGTGGGGTTTTGTTTATACCTTTTTAGTCGTAGTTGGGTTTTAGTTTTTACTACTCAATTTTGTTTTAAATTCCATTGGGGTTATAATATATTTTTTTTTGAAATGTGCTCATTAAGCCCTTTCATTTGATACCCAACATGGTACGATTTTTTTTTAACGAATTTTTTTTTTAGTTCCTTACTTTATGTACTCTAGAGGGCGCCATTTTTTATTAAATGTGACGTCACATATTCTATAACCAGCGGACAATCAAGACGCTTCCAACGATACCTCATTTGTCAAATTGTGATGAGTCGTTTACAAGATATGAGGGAACAGATGAACATACATACATACATACCGGTCAAAATCATAACCCTCCTTTTTTCTTCGCCGTAGTAGGGTAAAAATAAGCCTCAAGATTTTAAGAAAATATTATAGTTCTACCTATACGTAAGTTTTATTTGGTACTTTTCAGTTCAGTGAAAGATTATTTTTAAAAGATTTTTACTTACATTTTATTTTTAATGATAACCTGGAAAAACGACTAAAACAAATTTTGCTGGGCAATAATTTTCTCTTTGAACTAAGTTTTAGTTAATAAGGAAAACAAATGCGCAATAAATTAAAAAACGGAAGTCAGGAGAATTTCCCAAAAGTAAAAAAAAATGTCTAGTGCCTAAGCATGTCCTAAACTATTAATCTAAAAACATTCCCCTCCATTCTTTCAGCATGCCACTCTGCATCTACCTGGTGATTTAAAGGGCATCATGGTTTCTAACGATGATACCTAACCTCTTGAAAGAAAGATGAATAGTAATTGTCCAGTTAGAAGACTAATTCGCACACAAAAAAAAAACAAAGAATGAAAAACAAATGAAAACTTTATTGAGAAAACAAAACATTTTAAAACATTGCCTTTTTTTGTTGTGGGGCGAAAATACAAGAATAATATTAATTATAAATCACCATTATATATTTATTCTGGAGCCTGGCAGTAGCAGGTGCGCTTATAACACAAAGCATGGTGAGTATGCATACAAGTTCGACTGCAGAGAAAGCGGCAGTACCCGACCGGACCGCATGGCGTGCGTCCACCTGTGGAAACAGAAAGTAACATTAAGTATATACGGCGCAGACATTCTACTTAAGGTGGATGCGCTAGGGTAGCCCGCGAAATTCAAATTTTCTTACGTTTTTTGCAATTTGCAGGTTAGTATCAGGTTGTTTGTTTATCTTAATATTATTAGCGGCCGTAACAAATATGGATTTGCAGAATTATAAACATTAGAATCAGCAATACAACTTTCTAAGTTCATGTGTGTATTGAATGAAAATTTCGGAAATCGTCAGTCAATACACTTACATGAACTTAGAGAGTTGTATTGCTGATTCTTATGTTTATAATTCTGTAAATTCATATTTGTTACGGCCGCGAATAATATTTAGATCAACATACAACCTGATACTGACCTGCAAATTGCAAAAAACGTAAGAAAATTTGAATTTCGCGGGCCACCCTAGCGCATCAACCTTAACAAAAATCTTAAACTCATTGACAGACAAACCTTAGCGTAGCCGCTGGGTCTATACGCATACAATTTTGCGCAAGAGTTCTTTACGTATCAAAAGTACGGAACTGACGTCAAATTAATAAGCTTACTTATGTCTACCCTTGCAGCTTGGTTGCCTTTGCGCAGCTTTTGGTCGTCCCAGTCCATGGCTAGGACAGCAACCAGCAGACCGAAAAATATTATGAACTTCATTGTTTTGAAACTGTTGCAGTTGCAGTGAATCGTTGAAACTATGTCTCAAACACAAGCTATATTCAGTATTTATACTCAGTTTCTTTGCGTTCATAATATAGCGTTAAATAGCCGATTATATTGATAAAATATCAGGAACAGGTCAATTTGGCAAATCGATGTCATTTCGATAATACTACTAGGCGTTTCTGGTGGCATGCGGATTACCCCGCATGCGTGGCACCCGCACTCAGATAGTATGTTGTGTCACGATCTTTTCCCGCACCGTATGTTGGTTGATTATTGAAAATTCACGTTCCAAAAATAAACCTCTTGATAAGTCATTGAAATCGCTAAGGTATTATTATCGGCAATTAATTAGGAATGATTGCTATTAGTGCACTCAAAATCGATTGACCGGTAATTTAAATCAGTAACACATACTTATTGCCATTATCAATACTCAGTTGTAGCTTGAAGTGTAGCTCGCACGATGACGTTCGCTGTCGTTTTGTTTCTAGGAGCTTCTGCTTTGGCTGGATACTGGGACCCTTGGCAACAGGCAACTGAAGGAATACGGGTGGGTTTTAGTCAGTAAAAGTCTGACACGCCCTCCGGAGAAGTTATTTGATGATTTCAATAGTAAAAAAAAAAGGTGGCCCGCTTGATATTCGTTAATTATGGACTTGAGGTTACTTGTTTCTTTGAATAGTTATAGCTATTGTTAATTGATGTGAGTACCTGCAGTCAAAACTCTCATCAAAGAACGAATAACTTTCTTTCTCGATACTTTTCCCTTCAGTGTTCCTAAGGGGAAAAATGCATTTAGTACATCTCGTCTAAATTTCTCCTTACCGGGTAGATAACCGCATTGAGACAAAAATATTTTCAGATTTAATTCACAATATCAACATAAACTACGTATACTATCTCTCAATTTCATCAACACCAAAATAACACAAAAAATAATCTCAAACACACCTATAATAAAGTGATCGTAAAATAAAAATCCATGTAATAAATCTGACGGCAACACATAAAATATCTCGCACCTACCTCATTCGTCATCTCTTTATCAGCAAAAAAGGCAATATCCACCTTAGAAAAATGAGGAGAGCCCGCCCTATAGGCCTTCAAGACAACTATTTATCGGAGAGAAAAAATACCCATAAATCAGGGAGCATTTTTATCTGGCAATCTCAAAGGTGGGGTAAATAAACGATTGGTCAGGGGGCTTGATTTGATGGCAATACACGCACGAGTACGCGGGAATTGGATAACAATCGTTGTTGTTGTGATACAGTCAGATAATTAAGATAGACTTTGTATAGATAAGTACCGTGAGACGAAGTTCAAAGAAAAAAATCAAAAGCCTCTCTCCAAGAGCTTTCCGAAACACCCGATGTATGCTTAGCGATTATCTAGTTTAGGATCTAGACGGTTTTTAATATTTTTTGGGAAATTCTCACTTCACTTAAGACTTTTTTGGGTTCCGTAATCAACCCTTATAGTTTCTCCATGTCCGTTTGTCTGTCCGTCTGTCCGCGACTAAGCTCAGAGACTCTTAGTACTAGAAAGCTGTTCGGTATGCGTGGGGGGAGGTAAATAGATTTATTATAAATCACGCCCCCAGAAAGTGGTAAAATAAAATTATGAAACAAATTAAAAAATTTAGCGTACGCCTATCCCATTGTGGGGTGTCGTTGAAAAAGTAGTTCAAAAATATTGAGAGTTTGTGAAAACCATAGATTCAGGAATCCGTTTGCGAAGTATTAAGTTACGGTGGTAGTAATTATAACGACTGGCTCATTACAATCACTCAAAAAAACATGAATAAAAATCAAACGGAAAACGTCATGTTTTTTTGAAGGGGACATCCCTTCAAAAAAACATTACGTTTTCCGTATCTCGTAAACTACCTATATATCTCGCAATCGGCCACGTGTATCGATATTATAAACGTTTTATGACAGCTTTTAATATAAATGGCTAAGGGTGGCAAATGTTAGAAAAGTTGTATGCAATGCGAGGGGTAGAAAATGAATTGGTTTTTTGGACAAAGAGATTGGATGAAAGGGCAATACTTGAAGGGACCATACTGGCTAGAGTCCTAGAAAAAACCCTTATAAATATATAGTTTCTGATTATAATGAAACGATTCGCTCGAAGTGCTTAATATTAAAGCTTCTCAAGAAGGCATCCTAGGCCCTACTTGAAAATGCTCACATCCTTTAGAAAATTTGGTTTATCCTATGTAAATTATATTTACCATCGATTTACTATTTTCCAATATCTAAATCTATACTAGCAAAGCTCATTGAAACTAAAAAGCTAGTTTTGAAATAAGTTAAAAATCCAAAGAAATAAAATGAAAATGCTGTGTTATCTACTTATCTCAGTATCCTAAACACAATGTTTCAACCCAGTAATCACCCTACTTGGAAGTTTCCACCCTCAATATAAGTTACAGCTTGTCAAACATAATTGATACGCACACGGCACATAGGCCTACCCACACACCTACCAACACACACCTATAACTTTCACCTCACAGCGTCAAGCGACGTAGGTGGCGCCCCCTGCGGGAACTCATTCATAAACAAAAGCCACTTGATGGTCACAATTAAAATCTTAACATGTAGTATTAATAAACACCTCGTTTGAGGGATGGGAACGCTGATGTCGATAGAATTTTTAAATCTGTTACGTGAGGCAACGAATTCCGGTTTTCCCACTGAGATTCTGTGTATTTGAGATACTACCACAACCCAAGCTGAAATCAAGCAATATAGACAACTTATTAAAAAGCCTGTGTATTATAATTAATAAGTAACTTAATGGGAGTTAAAGAAAAAACTCTAAATACAGGTCTAAGTAAAATTTTTTGATGGATGTTTCTCACGACATAGAAATGGTCCTACTATAAACTCTGTCAAGCTTAAATAACTTAAATTATGCCAAGAAGGCCACTCAGAACTTACAAACTATCGATAACAACGTCACCCCATCACTTCCACCAAACACAAAGGTAGAACGTCTCAGAATTAAATTACCTCAACCCCGCTAACTCCAAACAATAATCTTAAACATTACCCCCGCCACCCACGGTCCCACAGCTAAGCCTTTTATGACGATGTGTTGCGAGTACGTCTTGCTGACGACAGATAAGTCAATGATGAGTTTTATCGACAACGTGCCGTAAGCACTATTTTGGTGTGGCAAATTTGGCAGGTGTAATTATTTTGGATATTTGAGAAAGTAGAGCACTTAATACAAACTTCAGCAAAGTTAGACGTAAAAGAATAAGGGCGAATGAGTCAAATTAATAAGCGTTCTTAAAATATGTAGTCTGCGCTGTTTGTTAAATCAGGAATCAAAGCTAATAATTGCCCAGCTATCGATTGGATAAATAGAGCTAGGCATCGTTAGTAAAAAACTCTTCGGAAAATCAGCAGCTGTTAAGACCCTTAATAAGTTGCTCATGTTCTGTACTTACAGCCAAAGTTTTCCATGTTCACTCAGCTTCATTAGGACATGCTCTCCGGATATTAAGATATCCTAATTATCAGAATATCCGTCGAAAATAATATCCAGATAACATTCGTTTTGATATTATGGAGATAATTGCATGCTGTCATAATCTAAATTCTAACTAAACAATTAATTAACAAACTGTTAGATTATAACATAACACCTCTCCAATTTAACCTAACCCTGTAAAGTATCACTAAATAAAGGTGACCCGATATGTCCTTAACCCGTCCGCAACAGTAGGTGTTATTGTTAAATTGGCCCAACAATCCCAAGGGTCTCAAAGACCCATCTTAATTATTAGCAAGGTGTTTAAGGGTTGAATTTACGATGTGTTAATACGACCCGATGTGCGTCGCTTGCAATTACGTTTAACCCTAAATTAAATTTACCTGGGGTCTGTTGGACCCACAGCGGGTACGTTGTTACAAATTGGTGTAGTTTTGGGTGCATTGTGTAAATTGTAATGGTAATGGCTTCATAATGAAATTAGTGGCCGTTTAGCTCATATATTTTTTCTCGAAAGTCTCTCGATAAACAAGCATATAAATAATAAGCAATCGCACTTCTGACTTAATGTTGAATATTATGTTTTAAAACAATAAAATTTAAAATAAATTTAAATTCATTTAAGGACTCAAGTCCATAAATGAATTTAATTCTGGAATCTAATCTGTCCTATAAATGTCTACTTAGGTTAAAACATATTATTATGTATTATGTTAATATATATATTTACATCGAGTAACTTAGGTTAAATAGATAAATACAATGTACATTATACAATATACACGAAAAAACAACACTTTATTTTGATTAAACAATATTGACTAGGATATATATTGAAACAACATCAAAATTAAATTACTCAACCATTTTCTACTTATTTAGACGTGTGAGCATAGCAAAAGAGACGAAGAGAGAGAAAGTAGACAATCTCCATGAAGCTGAGTACACTGCAGCCTAGAAACAAGCCAGCCATACCACCAACAGCAACTGAGGAGCAAAAATAAACATAGTAATACTATATAATTGATAAACCTGGTGATGAAATTGTTAAAGAAAATTGTCGTACCCAACACGTCAGTGAAGCCGAAAATTATGTCCCTTCGGTATCTCATGCGAGGGTATGTCACCATCCCCCATTGAAGATTGGTGCCCAAGAACCATTCTTGAAGAGCCTGAAAACACAAATAAAAGCAAATAAAAAGTTGGAATATTTTATGGTCAGTAAACGATTTGTAAGAGAGAATTAACTTTGTAGCAATCAAAAGTATTTTAATTTACAAAAAACTGGAAAGCTAACACAAAATATTATTTTCAACTGGATTTATTTAAAAAAAGTCAAGCTTCGACCAGACTATGGCCAAACGTCGATATGATTAACGATAAATAACCTACATTTGACTGTAGCACATAGTTCACATCATCACACAGAGGATAGCATCCACAGCTTATTTTCTTTCCACTGTTTTCTTGCAACTTATACAATTCATCTGTAAAAGAGTTACAGTTTAATTAGGTACCTATTGTGAAGTATGCAGATAGTTCATAAACTTCCTTATGAATATTATAAAACAAAGTCCTCAGCCGCGTCTGTCTGTCGTCCTGTTTGTGATAAACTCAAAAACTACTGCATCGATTTTCGTGCTGTTTACACCAATGGATAGAGTGGTTCTCGAATAAGGTTTTAGTATATAATAACCGACATCCACGCGGGCGAAGCCGTGGGCAACAGCTAGTGTAGAATAATAATAGCTACCTTTATGTTTAGCCAAACAATGTAGACCTTTGATGTCGCAAAATTGTTCATCACCTGTGAAATACATGGTAATGATATCAAAGATGTGACTGTAGGTAGCACATCAGGAATAGACATGGAAGGTAAGAATGGAAATGTTACCGATCCTCCTATAGAAGTGTGGGATACACTTGCAGTACTTGAGACAGAGTCGTATGCGACACTCCATACGACACATGGTGTACGTGTATATAGAATTGTGCTTCAGGTTGTTCTCGTAAGGAAAACGACAGCGACGTTGATTCACGCTTAGCCTGCAGATAATGAGGAGATACTTTAGAATAGAGATCTTATTCTTTTCTGTTAAATGGACTCTCTTATCGTTAAGTACATCAAGTAAGAAAAAATTTGATTGTATGTCGATTTGTGGGTGACGCAAATTAATAGCTTTAAATCCTTTGTGACAATGAAACAATTAAAAAAAAAAAAAGATAAGACACAGATACAGATACATATAGATGATAAAATAGTTAATCACTTAGCAGCTTCTGGTGAGGTGTAGACGGTGAGGGCCGTGACGTAAAGCTTCATGTAGTACCCTTCAGCCGAGTGCTGGAACTTGGTCGATATGTCCGGCACTTCTTGAGGACCATGGATGTATACCTGAAATAACCCAATATGGTGGAACAGTTACTATTAATGATAACATTACTTGTAATGAAAAATAAGTGAGGAACACAGAAAATAGTTCAGTTTCCTCGTGAACAAAGCATTATTCAGAATTAAAAAAGATAAAGTCTCACATCGTAAGCGGTGGATATGTTCATGACTTGAGCAAAAACTTCGCCATCTAAAGGATGGATGAACAGCGATTTCTTATCATCAGTTATAACGTCCCATCGGTTAGCGTCTCTGTATCTGCAAAAACCAAAATAATAATAATTAGCCTGTACCTATTGTCCCACTGCCACTGCAGGGCAAAATCCTTCCTTTCCTTTTTCCACTCAACTCAATCATGAGCCAATAAAAGCAAAAACAAGAAACAATTGTAAGATAGACAGAAGACAAGCTGTATCCTACATGCTAGAAAAAGGAAAAAAAAAATGAGTCAATAGAAAAATCATTTCATCATCATTGAATGCCTCTGAGTAAAGTAACAGAAACTACTTACTCCGGAGAATTATATACAGCAGTCCTCGAATTCACAGCATAACACAGTCCCATCTCAGTCACAGTAGGTACTATGGACAGCACCACATTCGATACCCCAATGGTCAAGGTCGGCTTGAAGGGCGCAGATAAGTTCATCAGGAGTTGAATGTACTTGTCTGGAGTGATGCCATCGTAGACCGGAATGTTCTCGAAGTTCTTATAGGTTGCGTTGGAAAGTGCTATGACGAAGGTCTCCAATTTGGTTTTGTTTGGTTCGTTGGAGCTCCTAAAATGATTCGACAGTCTGACTAATGAAATACAGTACAAATGCAAAATAAAGAAAGAACGAAAAAGGCGACGATTGGCGTTTATAACATCATTATCACGAGGGTAACTTTGTAAGCGTTTCATCTCGTATATCTAAAAAACGTCCACTGCTGAGCATAGGCGTCCCCCAAGCATTACCACAACGATCGATCTTACTCTGCCCGCATCCAGGAGATTCCCATAAATGTTTCAAGTAGGTATTAAATTAAAATAAATTAGTTGGTCTACAAAAAGAAGACATTATAATTATAATAACCTCAGAAATACATCAAGTTTCTTCTTATCAATATAGTTATTAGGGCACACGGTGACGCATGGGAAGGTAGTGTTCCAAGCGAACATGTCTCGGTCCATGGAGACCACGGTGGGGGAAGACTGGTAGCGACTCCAAGTCATCTGCGAGAGGTACAAGGAGCCAAACCCTGACAGGAATATGATGGTGAACCACAGGAAGCTATTGGAAAGAGGTATAAGCTTTAATTTAATGCGTATTATGGTGGAAAACTGGTCAACCGCTAATATTGCCGACTATAGGTACATGCTACCTCACAATGGCTGCGAATAGATAGAATATACTGTACACAACTTGCAACACAGCTTTTATAAAAATATCGTTAACAGTAGGTACGAAGGGGCGTGGACGACTACGATAATATCTTCTCGTCACAAATTATTTTAGGGTTGCATAATTTTTTTGATTTAAATCGTATTCCAATACAGATTTTTTTACTAAAGACCAATAATTATAACAAAAATTAAGAAAACCTTACATTTCAAGCAGGTGTCTCCTGGCAGAAACCAAATGGTTAAGTCCATGTATGGACGATGTCTCAAGAAACAGTTTCAGATACAGTTTTGCTTTCTCTATCAAGGCATGATGAAACCTATTCTTCTTAGGTTTCAAGAAGAGCTTTTTCGGTGTACGTTGTATGTCATCTTGGATTATCTGAGCCTGGAGAGTTCGCTCAGGGAACATTTTTTGCTTGAGCTGAAAAATAAATAAAACGTGAGTAGTTTTTAGTTAACCAACTTACGTACGGAATTAATTTTCTTTATTTTTAATAAACTAAATATTTTTTTTTGTTCTGATTGCAATATTCTGGTTCCAAATTAATAACATCTTTGTAATATTAACCTTGAATAACGACCAATTATCGCTAAAAGCTGCACACTATCGTCACCGGTTCGAAGCCTACTCTTCAACACATATCGTATTGCCTCAGTACAAAATGATAGCTCTCGTGTCACGACTCCATTAATACGTAACATTATAAACATATCACTAATAAATCTGTTCGTGCGTTTAATTAGTTTCGGGGCACAGGTGTGGAGCAGGCAGTAAGTCAATTCGGGACAAGCAGGGTTACATTTAATAAGGTGAAATTGAGTAATATTTGAGAAATGGATATGAGGTAGTTCGTTAATTGTGATGTTTGTTTGATAAATCGGAAAAAATCTGTCGCTACTGTTTCATGAAACTCTAAAGACGCACAGAAACAATTTCTTTCTGATTAAGTACCATAGGTTTTCACCTACCTTAGATTTTCATACTTTTCTTAGAACACAAATTCAAGGTTTGAACTCAGTGTTTTTTGTCACCGTACCTCTATCTACTTGAAGAAATTACATGCAAGTTGTGAAATCGTTAGTTTCCATAAAGTCTATAGTAATAAACATACGGAGCCCAGACAGATGGCGCATTTCTACAGTAAACTTTAACATTAACCTTCTGTCTGCCCTGCTCCATTATAATAACCGTGAATATTACCGAGTTCCCACTCGACGGGCTTCTGATAATAATCGCCGGTGATTTTATTACAGCACTTTATTTTAATCGTTGTTTCAACAGCTTGTACTTTTGACAGATGACATAATTACTTGCGATAACTCCATTTGATTGTGGCCATTGTTTATACAAACATAGGTCTTCATTTTTCAAATTATGCTATTTATCATTATACATGTGTCGGGTAATATACACAAAATTACAACAGATCGCAATTACTTTCATTTTGAAAGTAGAGCCACGTTCATTGCGTTATTAGAATAGAATAGAATGGAAAAAAAATAGGTACATTTCTAAATTGAATTTCGAATTTTAATTGAATAAGCGTATACAAATGAAAAGTCTCAAAAAATCCCACAATTCACTGCCAAATTATTTTCAAACCAATCAACATGAGGACAAATAAAAATATCAACAGAAAAAATGGTCCTGACGTCACAAGGTAAACAAGTTGAAACCTTACCTACGGAAAGGGAAGCCTCCTAAAGTCTAATAATTTCCGAAGTGTCATGTCGCCCAGAAATAAATGAAGTGAAGAAAATAAATTTCATTTAAAAATCACGGCACACCATTATTTTCCCGAGCTTCCCCTAATTAATTTCTTGTCACCGTCTGGATCGGCCGTTGTGGCTGTGACAGCAGCTTAGAGCGGGATAGAAGGATACAAGTGAACTGAGTGTGACAAGGACAGGTATATAAAGGTGAGTGCGCTTCATTACCATCTTTTAGTAGTTAGCGGAAGCAGATACGAAGTTCGCTCCGGTCGACTTCTGCTCGCCTAGTACTTCTTATTAATGACCGTGAATAATAAGTTGAGGAAAGTCGGTGTTTTGCTTATCGAAAAATATTCTTTAATGACAAAATGTAGGTAGGTACCTACTTAAGGATCGTGCAACTACTATTTTCTTTAATGTTAGAAAATCAGTAGAAGCTTTAAATTTAAAGGAAAACTTACAACAATGTATTTATTCGGCCTAAACGCGCCGTACCGTATTGAAGCACATAAAAATTGGCCACAGAAATCAAGAAACATTATTAACTTTAAAATGCATAATTATCATCTATTTAATATTGTCAAGATTCAACTTTCTGATTAGCTAGTCAGAAAGCAAGCAAGCAAAAACTTTTGCAAGCATGCAGAATGTTGAAACGTTGAAGATTCCTAACTAACTAACTACTTACTGCCTGCATTTCAACTCATCGATTCACCTTATTACGCACGAATATCTCGAGATCGAGAAACGGTACAAAAGTAAAGCAAGGTACATAATTAAACAAGCGTAATTTTCTTGTACGAGTTATATTCGCGATGTTCCGAGCACTGTTTACAGAAAGTAACGGGTAAATATTGCCAACGGGAACGCTGAGGTGGAAATCTTGCGAGGGTAAAACAATATGGAGATGGATTTTCAAATACATATGAGAAATCTTAACAGTGACATGCCTCGTTGGTCTAGTGGTCGCAAGCGCTAAGCATGAGGGCCTGGGTTTGATTCCCGGGTCGGGCAAAATTTTATTGGGTTTTCCATCTGGAATTTCTCAGGTTGATGGCAAGAGACTTGCCCCCTATTACATCGGACCTAAACATAACTGCCTACCTATCACCACTTTTTAAATGTTACATAATATTTTCTCTGCTCTAATTTCCTTTTAACTTCATAACCCGAAGCAGCCTCCATGAAATAATACCATCGACACCGCTTAATTTGAATACCCAGCAGAGGAGTGTTTAATAAAACATCCAGTTTGATTTACATTCTAACAAATCCGTACCTTTTGCGCCGCTCTGTGTAAACACCGCCTTACCGTGCCGTGTACACACGCCTTTACAATTACATTTCCTACTAAGGCATTTGAATTTTCAAATTAATTTGTTGGCTCATCTCGTTTTGGATATATTCCGGTATAAGATGGAATAAGAAATTCGTAGGATGCTGGTAATGAAAATGGTAAAGGTTTTTATGTAAAGGTCTTTCTGAGGTTATTAATAAAATGGTTATGAATAATAAAAAATATAGGTTTATTGTTTAGCCAATGTTTTCGAAGAACTTACCTGTAAAATTATTCGACTTACTCCATAAGTGTATTTTAAATCAAACTCTAATAAAAATTCGATTTGCATCACAGCAACACAGAAACGAATGAAGCATTTATCAACGTACAAACACACCTTCTAAAACAATAAACGGTGAAAAAACAAACGGACCAACGAGATGAATCGTTGTGTCGACGGGATCAGACCGCTTTGGACCAACCGTGCAACCTATGTTACAACCGGACCAATAAAGGTAGCCAAATGAGTGAGATGCAGAGACAAAATGAAACGCCACACAGATAGGACGCGGGACAATATATGGTTTCAACGGCTCGAAGTAGAGGTGTTATTGTGGAAAGAGTATCGATATTTCCTAGTTAGTCGATGATTTGGTCTGGCACAGCGTCAGTGCTATAATTGACCCAGCTAAAATTATTGGGATTGAACATTTGGGCTGGCAAATGTAAAGATCCTAAACGGTCAGTTTCGACCTCTTGATATAAGACCGACCTATACCGACCTAGACTGACCCATACTCAAATTGAACAACTCAAATTGAACAGATTACGGAACAATAATGTTTAGAAGATACCGCTATACTTCTTTTTCTACATCAATGATACTATAAAGTCTCTGAAGAATTTATAATGTACTAGCTTGTGCCCGCCACTTCGCGAGAAACTTGTTTTAACATAAAATATCCACAAGGCATACTGTACTGTAACTTCCCATTACTGAAAAAAAATCGGAATTGGATTAATAGTTCCGAAGATTACTGCCATTACCTAAAATCTTACCTCTATGTCATCTCTGTATAATAATAAGTATAGATTTGATGGTACTTTATTAAATTGAAAAATCTTTCGATGTATCACAATCCCCTCTAAATTCGCAAGGTGAAGCAGGACCTATATTCATTCCTGCTCGGCCCATTGACGTCGTGTCGTGATGGACGGCGTCATGTTCCGCGCCATTTGCAATCGTTCGCATTATACATTGTAAACTTCCTGGCTCCTCTTCGGTGTTAATTAAGCTGTTAACTAATATTTCAACTATCGACAAGTGTATTCTTAGTTAATTTATTGGTGTAACTGTCAGCTGATTTGTAACCTGTTCTTTTAATTTTTTAGGTCTTGAGCATTTCTAATTGACTGCCTTGGATGTCTGCAGTAGGTATTGCATTAAAATACATGGTAAAGATTCAACAGTAATCATGTTTTTCTTTTGACCTCTTCACATTAATGCCAGTTTTCTGGACAAGTATTTTATACTTTTAAAAGATTCTGAAGATTTTGAGGTCAAATAATGATTCTTTCAGGCTCTTCAAAACGGCAATAGAACGACGCGTGATCCGGGTCGAAGGACCAAAATATGTCGGGGTGCGAAACAAGGTGTCGGGCTTTTGAGGAGAAACAAATTTTTATGTTGAACGAATTAAATATATTTATTGTGCTAATGCAATGTTGTAGATTGATTGAAGTAATAAAATTAAGTAAACGCGTCACGCCGATATCACTAACTAAGGTGTTCGGTGAAAACACCAAACAATTGGAGAGCCCATCTCGTTAGTCAGACACGGAAACTGGATCGCTTTCGATTCGGGATCCGAACACATCTCACAAATCTCCATATAAACAAAATTAAAAGTGCGAGCACGGTAAGCGATGGTACAATAAAACTGCTTGGTCCCCTCGGTAGGTAGGCTCCTAATAAAAATTCCAGCAAATCAATAGGTTCACGTTTAACGCTTTTTGTATTGTATTTTATTTTGTTATACGCCTCCGTTTCGTGTTAAAGGGACAATACTGGGATATAGTGGATTTGTAATGAGATCCAACAATCCTGATACTTGCTACATGTTTTCAAAGAACTTATTGGTTTCTTTTCACAGGTTGAGTAATCTAATCAAAAAGATTTTTGTATAGAGTAAAACCATCGGTTTAGGTAGGTAAGTAAATTCAATTCCATCAATTTATTGATAGATTTTTTGTAATGCATTTATTTTTACCTCATAATTGTAAAGATAGTTGTTTCTTTACAAATGAGATCAGAATATGATAATGAGTCATATTTTTTACAAACAAGCATTTAGTTTTAGGTATTCATATATTGTAAGAATTATTTAGCTTGTGAATCCACTCATAGGATAAAGCAGTTACTTGTGATAGTAAAGATAATTTTTCGATTTTGATACTCAATTCAATATCTTTTAATGGCATGTAAAAAAACAGAAATTCTATGTAACAACTGCTATAATAAGTCTTAAGAGTCCTAAAATCTAGGTCTCAAATTACTATCAAAACTAAAAAGTATCAAAACCATTTCTACTATCGCACAAAGCAACAGTAAATAGAATACACGTTGGATTCCCTGTTCCGTCTTTGCGATTTGCATGTCCCACGTATGTGTGCGCGTGTGCCCGCGTACGTGTGTGCCTGTGTGTCTGTGTGCGTGCCGATTGACATAAAGAAGCTAAATGCCGTGGGGTGTGAACAGTTACAACCGTTTAACGTATGTATTGGCACGTAGAGCTATTGGCAAAAATTCCAATAAAAGTCCCCGGTCCCTGGGAGGAATTCCGTTGAAGAATAATGTTTAATTTGCGCGAGGAGGACCGGCTGATTTATTTAAGCAGCTTTTGTTTGACATCACGTGTTTTATGTATATTGGTTCTTTTATGGTAGTTTCCTTAATTTCTGCGTTGGCGAGATTGGAGCGCGATCTTAATCACCAAGGAAGTAGTTACTAGTTGTTAAAAAGCATGGCATGTATTTATTCGAACCTCAAATAATTCCCATTTTGCTAGCTTGGGGTCCTAAAATTACTAAATAACCAAGTATCAATTTGGTTAAAGTGCTCGCTGGCCGCTGCGCTCGCTTTGATCGCTCGGCTCGCGCACGGGTTGTCACAGTTCTCTGTCTAGTTACTGCGACCAACTGTGGGAAAGGCCAGAAAGTTAAAAAGAGGCTCTTTTATTTTAAAAAGTGTGCATCATAAGAAGCCCAACATTTTTTTACAGGTTCATTAATTTAAACAAGCACACTTACATCATAACAAGGTCAATAGGTTTGTGTGTGTGAAAGCAATTAATTAGTCTTTCGAGACGATAAACTAAAAAATGACTTTTGTATTTTCGAAACCCCACCTTAATTGCGTAATCCACTTTCAATCACTACCTGAATGATTTTTAAGTATATTGCTACTTCATTGCTTCATAAGGCTCATTGGTTGATTCGCACGAATTCATTCGCCCGAAACAAAGGCGAGTCGACACTTTTAAATAATATATTTTTTCTGTAGGCGATTCGCACTATGTTAATTCTTAATTTGTGAGCGAATCGGCCACTCCAAAAATACATATGAAGCAATTGGCACATTTTGATTTTCTATTTTATGCAGTCACTAGCGCACAAGGTAGGTACACTAGCGCACACGCGAGTCACGCGACTGGATTTTCCTACCTATTATCTATACATATTATAAATTAAAGTCGCCTTTCTTGTTTGTCTATATGTCCACGTTGTTCTTTTAAGCTACGCAACAGATTTTGATGAGGTTTTCGCCATTGTTTAGAGAATTTATTCCAGAAGGTACATATAACTTAGAAATCTCCATATAAACCGTAAACCATAAAAACCACAAAACCGTAGAAAGCTGCGCGGGTCGCCAGTATAATATAAAGAAAGACAAAAATTTGCGTGTTTGGTCAATGGTTTTAATGCAGTACGACTGACATCTGCTCTTAGTAGGTATCTTTATGTATTATTTACAAGGTCACATTATAAAATGCGGTGGAAAGTGGAATAGTACAATTTATCAGAGTTTCATGATGTCATATCTACTCATTATAAAATAATCAATATAATTATACCTACTACATATTAAATGAACGCTGATACCTATACTCTAAAGGTTTAGGTAGTTAAAAAAACCAATCGTAAAAAGGGTTTTTATAGTTGACACTTTCTTGTTTAAAAATACGTTATAACAAAATCAAATTTATTTTCGATCACAGGATAGTTTCCTCTTTTATTATAGTATGCTAAACTTTATCATTTATTCTTAAACTACTATTCGTAGATGTAACTGCTTGAGCATAATTTTTTAGTTACATTTATTATAATGATATAATATTTTGTAATCTGTCTATTGTAAAGAGCCCAAAAAGATAGTTTCCCCAAACCTTTTAGTAAATACAACGAATTATATAACGTTGCTAAATTGAAGAGTACAACTGTGACGTAGTTTGGCAACTGAAGGAGCAGTTATAACGTTTACTCGGTTAATCAGACGCCTTTGTTGACAGCGTTAAAAGAAGAAAGAAAATGTTTAAATTAGACAAAATACTTGATGATACCGCTGAACGCTTTATTATCAACTAGCTTCCGCCCGCGGCTTCGCCCGCGTGGTATGTCGATAAAAATTAGCCTATGTCCTTCCCCGGGATTAATTTTCGAAAATCCCTGTTACTTTCGAGTTTATTAAACCGTGCGTTAAAATTCATTTATACAAACTTTGACACCTCCCAATCCCCGTTTAGGGGGTAGTTTAGAAAGAAAAAAATGACAAACTTTATCATTTCCTTAAATAAGTATTCGTGCCAAGTTTCAAGTCTATTAACTCAAGGAATAAGATTTTTCATACAAACGAAATTCCCCCTTTTCACCCCTTTTAAGGTCGAATTTCCAAAAACCCTTTCTTAGTGGACGTCTAGGTCCTAATTACTATTTATGTGCCAAATTTCAGCCCAATCCGTTCAGTGGTTTAAGCTGTGACGTAGACTACCCATTTTCACCCCGTTAGGGGTAGATTTTTGAAAACCCTGGTTCACATTATTCTTTATTTTAGGTTTTAAGTATAAATACTGAGTTTCGAGTTAATCGGACAGCGCGTTAAAATTCTTCTATACAAACTTTGACACACCCCCATCCCCATTTAGGCGGTAGTTTATAAAAACTAAAAATGACAAACTTTATAATTTACTTAGATAAGTATTCGTAGTAAGTTTCAAGTCTATTAACTGAAGGAATAAGATTTTTCATACAAACGAAATCCCCCCATTTCACCCTCTTAGGGATGGAATTTCGAAAAATCTTTTCTTAGTGGAAACTTACTCTTCATAATGAACACACCCTCCAAATTTCATGTCTCTAAGACCAGCGGTTTAGGCTGTGCGTTGATATCTCAGTCACCCTAGCCTTTTATATGTATATATAGATGTAACAGGTAGTTCATCAGATTCAGATTCAGAATAGAGCCTATTAATATGTGTCTCTATATAATATCATTTTAACATTTGAAATAAAAGGTTTAGCATCTATGAGTCACGTGTTTTTTTTTGTTTACCCTTTTTTAACTACCTAAACCTATGGAATATAGGCACCGAGTGATTTTCCTTGCTGCTTTTCACCCAGTAACGATTTTATTACTTACTAAATATCTTTTTTATTTGGGGATTGCTCTTGATTTCGATCTCATCTGATGGAAATTGTGAAAAATATGCCCAATAAGCATCAAGATTATCTGACGCATAAACTATAATCTTAATGTCTCGATAACAGTTAGCTAAACAGGTTTTCGCTCAAAGATAATCGCAATAAAAATCTACTCATAATGATTGAGGAAAAATAACAGGATAATCAAAACGTGATTCATCTTGAACAGCCAAGAAGTTCTGAATATATCTATGTACACTCATTCTGATAGCGAACACGGAACTGACAATACTTACAAGCTAAAATCGAAAAACCAAACTTATAAAAGGAGATTTAATTGAAAAGGCAACAAAATAATGGAGGCTCTATTCGTTCTGCTGTTAGTAGCTGCCTGTCATGGAATACCAATAGATGTACCGAAGACCCAACCGCTTAGTTTGCCAGCCCCTGATTTAAAACGAATGATTTCAAAGGACGATCCCAATAATATAACCTCTCATGAGATAATTCATTGGACTGAAGTGAAAAGTGGTGATGCAGATGATCCTGTTATTGGTTATAAGGTAAGTTTAATATTTATTAATTAATCCTAAGTTTGTTATACAAGGTCCAATTCAATTATCTGGCGAATCTTAGCAGACGTTAATATTCATTAATATCTAAATGATCAACAAAAAACAAAATTGATTTGATGATATTTTTTGGGGGTGAACGACCGCAGGTAGTTAGTGCATTAGGTACTTGAAATATCAATTAAACAAAAACAGTTTGTTGTGAAAAATAGTTATTTTCAATCTTCACAAACGTTAATCTAATTTGACCATGATGAATTCTGAAAAACACAAATATCAGTAGGTACACAAATATCAATAATTTATAACTTGTATCTCATGCGAACAAACATTCCGGTGTTCATTATAGGTGTTTTTAATATACATTCCTAAATGATGCTCAAAGAGGTGCGAAAAAGATCAAACGCCTTAATTTTTTGTGCAGCTCAAAAGACCAAGAATGTAATGAGGAAAATCAATGTATTTTTGGTAGGCAGTACACAGTAAACAGTTCATCCAGTGAGAATTTACCTCAAAATTATGCTTGTAGCAGTCGCGATGGCCCAGTAGTTAAGGCCTCGCCTCTCATACACGAGGTAAGGGTTTAAATCTGAGCAAGTACTAAGGCGACTTTTTCAGTTCATAATGTACTTTCTGAGTTCATCTTGGACGTTACTAACATCTGTGAAGGAAAAAATCGTGAGGAAAGATTGATTTATAGTTAGTATAACTCAGAAATCGCCAGCATGCAGCAGCAGCGGCATGAGCAAGCGTGGTGGCGTCAATGCTCGTGCCTTCTCTTATGAGGCCTCTTCCTTTGTCCCGCAGTGGAAAAAAAATAAGCTGGTATTAATCATGTTTTTAATATAATTTCAGTTAAAAGTATGGGAAGTAAAAAAAATTAAAAAGACAATATACAAGAAACAAGGCGATGAAGTCGTGCGGCTCTTAGAAGAAACCTATCCGGTAAGACGATTTTATATTTATGAAAACATTCTTGAACCCTCACCCTCAGTCTGTGGCAGTCGGGTAAAAAATATAGTGAATGCAGAAGGCGCATATCGGATATTGTTGCACAATTTGACAGAGGCCGTGGACTACGATAGCCTGGAATTAATTGGTTCATTTAATAATCAGTACATAAAAATGTATAATTATAGTTAGGTACAGATGAACATTTCAAAAATTTTATATTTCTGTTTCACACTAAACAAACTTGCATCTAAGTAAGCTTTTTCGTTTATACCATATATCTTTTATCTGTCTATTTTCAGAAAATAAATATCAGCGTAATTCCGGACGGAGTGCCAAAAGAGATCGTAACACCGGCCAATGAGCCGACTGCTGTGTTCCCTGACATGCAGGTGGACGTAGCCTACCAATTTGCTGTGCTGGCATTCACGGCTAAGGGAGAAGGACCACTGTCTGCCCCCGTACGGATCACGCTGCTGCATCCTAGAAATGAAGTTACAAATCTAGATGATTGGGTTGAAAATAAGAAAGAAACAAAATACAAATAAGTCAAATCAAGTTTGTTTATACATTAAATTCTTAATTGGGAATTAAAGAAGCATCGACTAAAATTGTGGTTAAGATTGATGCGCTAGGGTAGCCCGCGAAATTCAAATTTTCTTACGTTTTTTTTAGCAATTTGCAGGTCAGTATCAGGTTGTATGTTGATCTAAATATTATAAGCCGCCGTAACAAATATGGATTTACAGAATTATAAACATTAGAATCAGCAATACAACTCTCTACGTTCATGTAAGTGTATTGAATGAAAATTTCATGAAATCGTCAGATTCTAATGTTTATAATTCTGTAAATCCATATTTGTTACGGCCGCATCCACCTTAAGTAAACAATGTTAGCCTCTATCAAATGAAAAACATCATGGTGATTTTAAAATTTCGGGTTTAAATCAAAGCAATCAATTTATAAGTGGTACTTATTACAAATTGGCATCCACATCCACAGTACATTTTCCATACTTCTGGAACAGATCATGGTAACATTAGATAATTTATACACTGTAAAATAGTAAATAATTACCCATTTAAAAATAAGAAAAGATTTTAATTTATTCAGTGGGTTTCATTTCGTTCAAAAAGTTTAAAATATTGATGCATAGAGATTATTTCAAAAGAACCATTTCATTTTATTTTCATTATTGTTCGAAATTCAAACATTATGGCTATCGTGTTTGAGTCTTGATGGCGTCTTCTTGTTGAAAGGTTTAACTATCCATAATTTGATTGTGATCAGTAAAAATGTGTGTGTGTGTGTAAAATGAACTAATTATACTCACAAATATCGTGTATGCATTGATATATTTAAAAACCCCGTATATGGATTATTTCAACCAGTGGCAGTGATCTAACAATAGTGTATGATTGCAAGTCAGGTTCTTCCAACTAAACAGACACACAGAAGTGAATTTGAACAAAAACGGTGTCCGTCTGTAGCCGTCCGGTTTGGATTAGCGGGTCGTGCGCCGGACACATGTCAGCCGGCATTAGCCGAACTACTGAGTCCTCTACGAGTCATGATAACGGTCTGATGGCCAGATAAACTAGTTTTGATGAAGGTATGTACAAAGACTTTTTATCATATGAGATATTTGTGAACTGCCCCTTTGGTCTAGTAATCGCAAGCGTTACTGCTGAACATAAGGTCCTGGGTTCGATTCCCGGTTCGGGCCAAGTGTAGGTTTCCATCTGGAATTAGCAGCCCGGAGTCTGCATCCGTGCCCGGTTGATGGTAAGATAGACCCCTATCACATGAAACTGAAAAATAACTGGCAAAATGTGGGTGTACTATTGGGTTATCTCTGCCAAACCCTTGAGGGAATACAGGCGTGATGATATGTTATATTATGTAAACAAAACAGCTAAAGCGCTCGGCTGCTGCAGCAGTCGGTGTACAACCAGACGACTGGGATTATCTGATTATCGCCTGGTGACTGTAAAAAGTACGGAATGTTCTACCTTCACTGCTCAGTGCTCAGTGTTCACCTCAGCGAAATGCAATTAGATTCGTCTCCGGAGACCGACGAGCTACCTATTCGGACACGTTTGCTAATTCTAGGGATGGTTCAGGAATATGCTTTGGAATTAAAGCTATTTGGAAAACTTGTGGTGACGGTTAATTTTTAAAGGGCGAAACTATTCGAAAACTTGCAGATTATCGTTGCATTTAGTATCGATTTCTATCTATATTTGAAATTGAAATTGTTTGAAATTGTTTATTGAAATAATTGATTGATTTTTACTATATTTTTTTTTAAATCTCTTGAATGCTTACAAATAAAAAAAAGTAAACCAGCTATTCTTGTAGCAGCAATAAATAGGAATACAGGAGGCGTGGTACTTTAAATACTTACTTCAACGAAGCCTATATAATAATATGACTTTCCATTGTTTCAGAAAACCAACGTGATGTAGATAAGTACCACTGTTTTTGTAACCAAGTTATTCATAATGATAATAATATGTATGTATTGACATTCATTCGTACAGGTGAATTCACCTACTTAATGCTTTTATCACTCGAAAACGAAACAGGTTTCTTCAGTAATAAAATATCCTACAATTACCAAATTTCCCAGCGTCTCCTACAAACAAGTCTGTCAGAATAGTCCTCCCCGCGGCCCGCGACTCATTTACATATAAATTGCAGCGACTCACGTGGCTTCTCTTACTTTTAAATGTTCTGTACCCCTGCTTCAATATGGGACCTCTGTTTAAGTTGATACATGTGAAGGTATGGCGTAGTTAAGTTGCGTTTTTATTGTTGTAAGTGATTATGTTTTGAAGTCTTCAGAAGTTTCAAACAGTAATAGGATATTTTTATGACGACTGTTCTCTCACCAAGTAACTGGGTTGTAAGATAGGCAGTTGCTCCATGTAAAATGTTAGACTGCAGGCCGACCTCAAATATGGTTGGGAAAAGGCAGTCATAGTTTGTATGATCGTAACTCGTTAACACTACGACATACAACTTAACAACAACTAAAAGGTACTGAAAAATTGTGCAAGAAAGGACTGGCATGAAATAACAGCGTTATTCTCTTTTGTGATAATAGTTTGTAAAATTAACGATAATTTAAGCGTACGGGACACTGATTGCATTAAAAATAACACATTATAACCAACAAAACAAATCATGTTATCGTTTCCTTCTACTAGTTTTACCTCTCAAAAATAAAACCCTCAAAAGATACTTCTTACAACAACACATCTATCACATCCCATACAATAATTTCGTCCAACAAAAACCCATGTCCGTTGAAATATATCCCATAGTCGGTGGACACAGTCATTCAATTTGGCAAATTAGATTTTCCGTCAGTTACCTGCGTCCTCGCCCTTCGCGTTGTTGCGACATGAAAGTTATTATGGACAGCCAGTGTTGGGGCCATTGTGGGGCCAATGACGGCACTGTTAAGACAGGGATTAGTTTATCTTTAGGTGTATTTTCGATGACGGACTTAAACTTATTTCGATTTTCTCATATTATGTCTGTTTAGTTGGTTTCCGATTTCGCGAAAACAATTGTGCTAAGTATCAGACAAAGAGCTGTAAGATCCTGAACAACTTGTTTCAGTTAAATAAATAATCAAGATCGTTTTAAGATTATACTGGTGTTTACAGACATTTATTAACTTTTTATTGCATTTTAGTAATATGTGAAAACTATACGTCACATAAAACTAAACACTTCACGATTGGAGGCAAACATTGGCCCAAAGTTGTAAGAGGGACAAAATTAGATTCGTACAAGTGGGGTCAAGCGAGACGACGGGGACAATGACGGAAGAATATATGAAATGATATCTAAGATATATCAGATAATATAAAAGAAAAATATTAAGGTAAACGTGAGATGCTCTTAGTGGAATTATATCTTACGATGTCCACACTGTTGCCTTTTGAGGAGTAATAACAAGTATCTATACTTAGGACATGTGTGAGGCATTAAATATGTATTATTAAGAGGCTAGTTTCAGAGGGGTTATTGCGTAACACACTTACAATGGCAATGCGTTTCATTTTAACAATTTAACAACATTCATTGCGTTATTTACGAAGTCGAGCAGACGAATTTTTCAAATATTTATGAAGATGGATCAAATGATGATGGATGAAGCAGCAATTTCCTTCAAAATCCTTCAGATTGTGATTGAAAGTATCTTACCCAATGAGGCTGATGAATGATAAGATATAAGAAATAATATTGCGATAGCCAGAATGTAGCTATTGGATGCACTGTCAATAACTGTTTTCATAAATTACTATTTCACAACAAAGAAATTAGTTTATAAAAATATTTCAAAGAAAGTAAATAATTTCATGATAACTAAATAAAAAGTAACTAACGCCTACAATAGCGAACAAGTCTGAAAAACTCATTTACAGCACACGATTTTTGAGTCACATTCTTTCAAATCGAATAAGCAACGGTTTCACAATAAAATAATATTTCACAATTATCAGGATAGGTTAGAATACGTGGCGATCCACATAATTGCTCCTGAGTAAATACTCTTTTGTTATTTCAATATGTCTTACTTTTAGAAAACTTTTTCCTTTTGATTATTGTCAATTCTATTAAATTCTCAGATTTTCAGCTGTCACACATTTTCACGTCCTTTATTTCTAAAAATATAAACATTCCATTTAGCACCACGCTAAATATTGGTGACCCCGACGTGATGTCGATGTCGGAAGAAAAATTTGAGGACTGCACCACGCCTTCGTCGTCGTCCTCAGGTTTCATTCAATTAAAATAAACGAATGTGTAGGTAGTGTAGGTACAAATTATACAAGTCATAGAATTTAAATTGCAAAACGAATGGACTCCTACCTATTTAGCACACACAATCAACATCACAGTCACAATTTTCAAAAAAGAGACGTCGCTTCATGTCGTTATCGTATCGTCGCTCATAAACCACGTCCTCGTGAAGCATTTCTAAATCAAAACACGGCCCGTTACCCCGGAGAGTGACTTGCGGAAAATTGGAAAACGAAACAAGGTGAAAAATATTATTAAGTGGAGCACTCACCGACCACGGCACTCGAGGGAAACTCCTCGTCTTCAATACTTTAACCTGCTCGAGTTAAATTACACATTTTTATTTACTCGCCCGCTTGGGAAATGGAATGAAAGTATTGAGTGCGATGCTCGTTTGGAAATTGGCTGTTGTGACACTGAGACGGGAGGTATTGTTTACAAATTATGCCATAAAGATTTGAGGCATTATTAATCTATTAATAAGTCACAAGATTTCTACAGTCCAAAATATTCTTGGGATGTCCGGGGTGTCCCGATGGAGCCCCGACTGTATAGCGACTATTATTTAAGTTCTACTTATTCAGTGGGGAATACTTAACTAACCTCAACCATTGGTATGACGCTAAGTAATTTTAACAAAATATTCTCTCATCTTGATAATTTTATTTAATAACAAAAAAGGTATATTCAAGAGACAATTAATAACGTCAGTATGTGACGAACTGAAAAAATAAATCTAAATCTAAATAACATCATGACATATTCACACACCCATTCACAACTCCTCATGCACTGACACACTCACCCACCCTTTACACTTAGCAATGCTTAGATGGTGCTAGCAGTTTCACTACTCACTCTATAAGTTTGTTTCTGCTGCATGTATTGTTATTAAATTGTAAATCCTTAATTGGCTGTAAGACTAGTTTATTTAATTTAAGATAACATTTCAAAGAGCGTATAATAAATAAATAAATGAACCTAGTCTTCTGAACGCTAAGAAGGCTTTTGATTTTATAACTTCCTTGACTTTGGCTACTGTACAGACAATATTGTATTTTCTTTAGAAACTTACTTCCTGTCCTCTCCATTAACAAATTCATTCGTCAAAGTCACAACGATTGCTTCTGCTCACCCTAAGCCTACCACATCTACCCTAATGTCGGTCTATAAAAGAGCACAGAGGTAAGTAGTGGCTACTATTCATTGATAGTCAATTGGGCCCACAAATCGTCCGGTTAACCGACACGACCGCTCTTATAAAGGTAGGGTGCTACGGTCTACCTAAGGAAGGGACAACCGTTTTTCTTCCAGCTAATGGCACACACGTTCACTTTGTTCGGCTTTTACTTTTTGACCGGCTTTGGGGAGAGGAAATGAAGTGCGATTTAAAGAGTTCTGTGGACGGAGTAAGTAGGTACGGTCAGCTAAATGGGAGTGGCAGCTGCTCAAAATAGCATGCGCTTTAAATACGTGAGAAAATTATATAAATACAATCAGGCACTTAATTGTCTGCCAGGGTTGCGGAATGGTCCCAAAGGGATACCGGGACATTGGCAACAGGCAAAAAAAAAAAAAAAAGGCACTTAATTGTCATCTATCCTAAATCTTCTGTGTCACTATTTTCGCTAGCTATCTCTTTATATCTTTAGGGTATGAGGAACAGAGTGTAAAGTTCACTCATACTCCATAGAAAAGGGAGGATCCTCCGACCAGACGGTGTTGCGTCTGGCGGGCAACTGCCCAACGATTGACGTTGGGTTCTCGTATATATGTCCACTGCACGGTAAACTTTAATTGCGCGATGCAGGATTTATGTGACGTCTGTCTGACGTCAGGTCTTTGATGCGTAGTTCGCATGTGGCGATGTAGATACCGCCATTTTTTTATGAAATGAGTTTAAAGTGAACTGTCAATAGTGTCAATCCCTGTCATCCAGTGGAATGACATTTCACTTCACCTAAGTTTTCACGGTGAGATTTCCAAAGAATAGACCAACTGCTAACCCAATAACAACAACTTCTTTTCTAGTATTACTGTTTTCACCAGTTTAATTATGAGTATCGTTGGACGTCAGTTCACAGTCGATCGGTTGCCCACCTCACTTCACCTCTTTATGGCCGCGTGGCCCGCACTCTGATAGCGCCAATTACTAGCCAACTAGTGAAAAGAATTGGGAGGATAGGTCTTCAATCTTATTAAATATCTTTACCTAGATATTTTAATAACTTTGAATAGGTACCTACTACAAGGTACACAGGCAAACAATTAGTGTTAACATAAGTTATGAGCTAAGCAATTCTGAAAAGCCTATTGCGGCAAGGAACTTACCTATATTATTATAAGCTGTAAACTACAACTACAATTATTAAAATGTTCGCAAAGAAATACAAAATTTAAGGCCATTTACAGGTTATTGCTGAATAGTAGACAAGAAGTACAATATAAATGAATATGAAAAAATACTACATAAATACACGGTCCATAATTATAATCCTAATCAATAATAATTCATCGATCGAAGCCAAACAGTTCGTTTTCCGTAAAGAAACTTTTCACCAACAAATGCTTAAGCCGAGAAACTATACCAAATTGAATAATGTAATCCATGTCATATAAAGCTCTATAGGTACTTATGTACTATCCTATTGCCTTGAAACATTACGATAGATTCTAGATTTTTTTCATTCAATAGATCCACGTTAGTCTATCGGTTCTAAGCGATATATAGCGGTCGGTCAGTCCCTTAGACTTTGTTACCTCTGTCGGGAAATTGCTGCCTCTACACTATACGATACCCAGCACTGTAGATAGTATACATACTGTAACGACAAGTGGAAGTAATCGTTGTCTACGAATGGAAAACTTGTTTGCTTGTTGATTAGGAACTATCAGTGCCAACGGGTTCAAATATTCAGAGGAAAGTTTTGAGGATGAATGTGAAATAAGAGTAGAGGAAGGTATGGAATGGAAGTAAAAGACATGTTGCGCCGACGCCAAATATACTGCCCTTGACAAGAGAATGATGCTTATAATATTATGTCATCATTTTAGGTATGCTTAAAGGTAATTAAAATTAGTTTTCTTTTTTTAAGTTTTAAAATTAGTTTTCAAAATTACTTTTTAGTTTTTAACTGTTGAAGATGACAGGACCACAAAAGGGAGTGTTTGTAATCTTCAACCTCTGATTTTACAATTAAAAAATTATAGGAAAACTATATAAAATCTGTAGGTTAAACAATAATAGAATGTGTAGCCCACACTGATTCACTGGGTAATCCAAATGTTAGCTTTAACAGAAAAACAAGAGCGCTTCAATCAACGTCGCCCCTGATTGATGGTGTTAATTTACTAAAGACTTATTAACTCATCTGTATACAGCATCCTCTGGAGGTATACACACACGTGCGTGTTTGTTTCCTTACGTACTTCCAGCAAGGTGATTTGACACCATAACATTAGTTTCCGACTGCTTAATAGACTAAGGTAGACATTTGGAATGTCCTAAGTCACTGACCATTTAGTTGTTAAGTATAGTAAAAGTAGATGTCTTTTAAATAAGGCACTTTGGAGCGCTATCTTCACAAGATGACACCTTTAAAAATCCTGCTCGATTTCTAGGTTTCATAGTCTTGGTAACCAGTAAAAAAAAACCTGTTTTGCACGGTCTTCATTCTTCATCATTCAACCTCCTGAATCATTGATATCTATCTCATTTTCACCAAAACCTCAACCTCCCCACTCGCTATGGTCTCCTGGTATTGTTCCAACGTTTAGTAACCCGATGCCGGACCAGGGGGCAACCGGATAGCACCTTTTACCGTTAGCAAACAGCTCAGGTGTTTGACTTGTTTCCGAGCTAATGTTACTGTTTGTTTTATGGGATCCCGGTGTTTGCGACTTGTTTAGCTGTGTTTGGACTTACGGGAGATATTTCGGGGATATTTATATCTTTTTTGTCAGATAAAATATTGAAGGGGAAATGCATATCCTCTTTGCTATTTATCGACTGCACAGTGTGACACGACTTTGGCTTAAGACAGAATATAGTGGATTCAACATTTTAATCATAGGCAGCCTAGCATTCGTGATCTGAAAACTGTTTCTTTATTTAAATTTCGTGTAAAAGAGCATTATCTTTCCTCTCAACTATGAGTATATAATTATATAGGTACCTATAGTGTATTTATGTTTATATATTTAAGCTTTATGTATTTGTTAATTTTCTTGCGTATATGTGTAGGTATATTTAATATTTTAGTTAAGACTTCGCATAATCATGTTTTTCTCTTCTTGTTCTCGCACACTATTGTCTACATTTCTTTCTCATTTCTCCTTTCGCAGGTCTGCTGGAAGAAATTTCTTAAGAAATAAGCAGTACCTTTGTACTCATATCATAATTATGTCATATCTCTTTGTATTTTACTGTGTGTACATAAATAATAAATAAATAAATAATAGGAAACAGACGACTGATCGTCATCATCTTCGGCCTATTACATATATCTGGTAATCTACTGCCAGGCACGGGCCTTTCCAAACGAATACCATTTATCTGAATCCTTGGTAATTATCATCCAGCTGCCTGATAGTTGCCAAAGATTCAGATAAAACCGTGCAAAGATACTCACTACATCGAGCCTGAGCGCGAAAAAGTTACAAATATTATTTTTTTCAACATCATCTTTTGCTTAGCAATTCCTATTATGTTAGGACCTTTTCCTTTGAACATATTGCTTCAATATCGCAATAAATCATAACACACTGAAGTGCTTTCCTATTACCTGTAATAATCCACCATTACGTCCACGTACGTGCCTTTCTGGCTCCACCTCTACTTAGCGGGAAATTGATGGGCAATCGGAACGAATTGCCGCCAAAACGCTCCCGCCATTTTAACACTTCGGTTGTTACGTTATATTTGAAATTATTGATGGAGTTTTATTGGAACCTTTACTTTTAAGCTTTACGCTGAACGGGACAACAGAAGATATTTTTTTTCCATTACAATGACTTTCAAAACTATAATATTTTTTTATAGGTTAAAATGTCAGCAGACTGTAATGAAATGACGAGTTGTAGGTTCGAACCCAGCCAGGCGCTTTACTTTGTGTAAATTATTTCATCACCACTGCTCATACAACGGTCCCTAAAAGAAAACATTGTGAGGAAACCGGTACGTCCATAACCAAAACTTCGAGAACATGTGACATTTATCAACCCGCACTGGGCCCACGTGGCCTCTCACTGAAAGGAGGCCTATGTCCCGGTTATGTGAACATTGATATGCTGCTTATCCAAAAAGGTTTATTTTATTGGCAGAGTGGAATCAGATGCACTATGCACTAGGTATTTTGGCTTAGAAACTTAATGCCCGTTTTCCAGAAACGCTTAATTACATTCTTTATAGGTATTACGTGTAAAGTCTACACAAATATTTTCAATTTCATATAAATATCTTATTAATTTAAAGAAAACCACCTTGAGTCCTTAAGTAAACAAATGTGTAAAACGAAATTGAGTCTTAACTTTAATTTTCCCTCCAATAATTGCTACACAATACAAAATAATATTACTGAAGTATTCTCTGCAAGTGACTGTTAATTTACCAAGTTAGTTGACACTCTCATTATGCGAATATCACTCTTACACCTTTATGATAAGGATGTTGTTAGTGGTACAGGTGTGTGGTCCCCGGTTTCTGGTGGAAATATCTTGAAGGTTTGTGACGTTTAATCTTGCGTGCGACGCGGCCGCCGCGCGTATCACTCGCCGGTCGTCAAATAGGGGTGGGAAAATATCGATATTTTTTCAATTAGGTAAATAGTGAATTATTTTTTTAAATTAATTGAGAACTACATAAAGGCTTTTGTGAGGCAATATTTGAATAACTTTACACATAGCCCCAGGCAACAATATGTAAGTGTAAAGGCTTTCAAATATTTTTGTATTTCACATCTTATGCCCGAGTCATTATTAATTATTTTGTTTCCGTTTTCGTTTTTTTGTAAATAGTAAAGTATAATTATCGTCATAAAAGCTCATCCTTTTTAGACTTTTGTAGCTAGCTACCACACGATAAATTCTCATCCATCGACATAACAATAAATTCGCCCCATCTCTATCGCCAGCAAGCGTCTGCAGAAATTCAATTAACATTACCTCCAGTCGCGTGCACCTTTATTTCCGTTCGGAGTCACTTAGCCTCCCCCCTGTCCCCCTTCCTCCCCACTACTCCCCCCTCTAAGACGCCAGTAATGAGGTCCAGTGATCGTTTAGTTCGGAGGTAATGGCTGACGTGAAAGACTGATACAGTTTCTTCGTTAGAAATGGCCCGTAGATATGGAACATGGCATACTTATAAGTATTTATAAGTGCTTTCGGCTGATAAGTGTGGACGGATACTGTTATGTGACTGTTCTGTTGTTGTTGACAAGGCTGTTTATCTATTAACTGGGGGATAAAGCCAAGTGTTTAGGTGATGGTATCCTTTTGATTGCACGAAAACTCTTATTTTTAGAAAAGGTTCTCAGGTTGTCTTGTAAAAAAGTTTGATAAACTCAAACTCAAACTCAAAGCATTTATTTCAAATAAAACAATTACAGGTACTTTTGAATTGTCAAGGGGTCGGTCAGACAAAAAAATGAAGCTAGTTGCCCATTCCAAAGCGTAGTAGGTTCCTATTGAGAAGAACGGGCAAGAAACTCCACGGACACTCTTTTAAATCAGAATATTGTAACAATATATTGGTTACATCATTCATTTTGAAATTAAACATGTGAGAACAACGTAAAAAAGGAAAAGAAAACGGACGTAACGACGGTCCGTAATTAAAGATCAAAAACAATTCAAAACTAAAAATAAATTAAAAATTAGCCGTGGCAGCTAGAGATGACCAGTCCCTACTGGCGGCGCCCGATCACGAACATGACGCATGGATCAGCACCATTCAGCTCAACAGCACACGCCACCACCAGCGAGACATTTGAGTGAGCATGATAAGTACATAGTGCTCACATATTATGTGTTATGAAATTATACAATACTAGGAGATTGAATTTATTCAATGTCAAGATAGTTTTTACAGTCTTCAGCAGCTCCAACGATATTTTCGAATGTCAATCAATTAGTTTATGCGTGCGTGTGGAGCTGGACCAGCGCTAAGCCAAGCATTTTTGTCAGCGATGTAATCCCCCAATTTATAATATGCTTGGCGGCATAGTGTGCGTTTTACACAAGGTTTAAATTTCGTTTCATTCAGTTGAAGTATATGACAAGATACTTAAAGCTGTTGCAATTTTTCGTCGTGTTCATTATATCAGTAATATTGCCTGATATTATTTTGATCATCAAGAACTCAACAAAGGTTTTATATTCCTCCAAGACCTGACCCACAATAGAGAAATTTAAAAGGTGTAGGAGCGGCAATAAGGTTGTATGTGCTCTTACTATGAAATAGAAGGCGATAAGGCCAATAAGTGAAGATCAAGTGTCCGCACTAATAATCTTACCAATTTTGTTATATTGTCAGTTCTGTACCCACAGACAAACCGTGAAAACGGTTTTGCGGGGCATAGTTTTTAACTAAAGATTTTTTTTTGTAAACATTGTTTATGATAAATAAATAAATAATAATAAACCTGCCCGCTAAGTACGAAGTTTCCTTTTTTAAACCAGAAAGTACTGTTTTATAAATATTCAAATGATTCAATTCATTCTTTATTTTATGACCAAATAAATAAATAAAAAATCACCTGAACAACAATACAACACGAACGTAAACAACATCCTCTTCAGAAGCTGAGTGACGCGGACGGATGAGCTTACGATTATCAACAGAGATAACAGACTCGTTCAGAGTATCTCCGGGAAAGATCGCGGGACACCTACCCCGTGTAATGGGAAGTAGGGAGGTTTTTGGAGGTAAAAGGTAGATTTTTACAGGGATTCGGTGTTGGTCCTGCGCCCAATACGAATAAGATACTGCCAAGCGTAGGTATACAATTTTTGATTGTGTACAGTGGAAATAAAAGTCGAACTATCTAACTCTAGAGACAACATTACCTGTAAATGCTGCCATAAGTTGTATTAAATCCCCTTTGAAAATTATGCTTCTATATTAATAAAAGTACCCATTGATAATCGGTCACAATAGCGTCATTTATTTTTATTTTATTTACTTTTTAAGATACTGCATTTTTTTTTTTGTTAGCCTACACTAAATCACTGCTGAGCAAAGGCCTTCCCCAAATCTTTCCAAACATCCTTTTCCAAGGCCACCTCGATCCAACATTGGCAACATGCATTGCCACTGCTAAATTAATGATAGAAAAATACGGCCTTACAACTGAATTTACATTACGAACCTATGTAGTTGCGCAAAATTTTTGTTGCGTATGAATTGAATCGAATCGATTGTCAGGTAAACAAAACCCTCCAATAAATAACATTATTCAAGACTATGAGTAGTGCATTCAATACATTTCGCTAGCAGCTAGTGATGCAATGTAAATAGCACAATAATTCATCGATATTCGCGAGACGCCAGACTGCATAACTCAACGTATGGCCGTATTGAGATGTCGATAGATTTTTATCGATAAAATATTTCTCATTCTAAGTTATTACCTTTTTTCGCGTTGTAGAAATCAGATAGGCAGGCGCTCCATGTAAAATAATGGTATTCAGCTGCATTCGGTTAGACTGGAAGCCAACCCCAACATAGTTGAGAAAAGACTAGGCAGTTGATGACCTTACTTTAGTGTTGTGTCATAAAACTTCTGTTACCGACATTCCAATGAATTAACTTCTTGGAAGGATATCTTCCTAGCTAACAGCAACTTTTTCATTGACCGATTTGTTCGTAAAACTTGCATAATTAACAGCTTGTTTAGTGTAGGTTCAATACGCTGATCTTGTCATAATGATTATGACCCGCAGAGCTTCCATTTTCCATACTTAATACCCAATTCTTTAAAAGTACATTTTTCTTTTATTTGCCTATAAATCAATAAAACATCGACACCTCTGGCCCACCCCTATCGCCGCGCGGGTAACAAATGTTATAGCCCGGTGGACCGCGCGCGGGATGTCTCTAAACACACAATTTCACTCTTATTTCGCAAACCAATGTCCCGATGTGCCACTCATTTTTAGTCTTACCGACTTTGTGTGGTTGTATGAGTACGGAAGAGAAGAAAGGTGATAGATATACTTGTTCTTTATAAATTTGATTAAGCAAAAGAGGTTTCGATGATTTTCAAGGTGAAGTACAAAAGTGTTCAGCTTCGAGAAAAAAGTGCTTAATTAGAAACTAAATTAAATATTAGATAGCTTCGAGTCTAAAGGTTGTGCGTGTGAGCTAAATATCTGCAACCTACGAGTAATTTATTTATTTAAACTTTTCGCACTAAAAAAAAAGGTACAAAGGCGGACTTAATGCCACTAGTAATTCTTAAGTACCTAAAGGCATACAATATTTGTTGTACCTAGTCAAAATTATGTGCAACTTTCGATAAAGATGCCTATGTATGCCTACCCAGAAAAACCCGTAAAAACAATTTTAAGAATTAAATTTTTCCCGTCTTAAGTGAAACTTTAGTTGGTGAATGGGAACCCTCTGCTGAAATGGATCGTATTTTTTACTCGCGATGATAAATCAGTATAATGAAACACCTTAATCTCTCCAGAATCTCGTTGCAGAAAGACGAGATATTGCAGTATTAATTACTTGTAAGGGGTAGCCCAGACTATCCATTACGGCACAGCATTTTTTCCGGCATTTTCCTTGAGCAGCTTGGTAAGTAAACAAAACAAAAATAGTAACGTGGTTGCATTTATTTATTTAGTCTAGTTTTTCTATGCTTTTGTATTTTCATCGTTTAACACATTATGAAACCGTTTTACCGTAGACCGTACAATTTCCTGCTAGAATCAGAAACCCGTTTAAAATACTACCATGTATGTAAGAAACTATTTTCATTCAAATCTATAAACCACCTCCAACTTTTTCCTTTTTTGAAGTCGATTATAAATATCAATCACGCATCACACATGCTACTCTAAACAAAACAAACACAAAAACGCAACTACAACGCATCCTCGTCTAACCTAACCCTAACTCAGCCGCCTCAGTTTCGGTCGCGGCAGCAGATTTCTGAACGCAGTCAGACTGCTCTTAATTAATTGGCTTGCATTCGTTTGCATGAATTAGCCAGGTACGAACCCCTTTAGGATATTTTTACCACCCTTTTTTGGCCCCACTCAAAGGGCTGTAGTTGTTGATAGAGGAATTTTTGATGAACAAAATGGCGTACGCAGAACTAAGAGTTTTAATAAATAAGCAATTTTTAATAAGTTGCGTTTGTATATCCGAAGGGGTAGGCAGAGGTGTACCTGTAGTACTCCCAGTTGCATTTTGCCATGTTTAAGTGCCATGTAATAGGGGCGCAGACTCCGGGATGTTACTGAGAAATTCCCCAGAAATTCCCAGATAGACAAATCCATTAGAACTTTGCCCGACCTTGGCATCGAACCCAAGACCTCATGCTCAGCACTTGCGACCACTGGACCAACGACGCTATTTTAATAAGTTTCTTGTTTGAAATTACTTACACACAATGTGCTAGTCATACAATTTTATGTAAGTATTTTCATTAGGTACAAAACATTTAGCAGATACAAATAGACAGCTTCAACTTCAACGTAGTCATACATAACATTCAGCTTATAACTTAACAAAACAACAAGGATGTATAGTACAACTATTTTCTTAATGTCCCTCGGCAAACTTCGTGTTTCGTCAGTCGTCGGATTTCTACCCCTTGTACTTGGCCCTTTGCACTTGGTGCAGACCGATACAAATCCGACAACTGACGAAGCACGAATTTTGCCAAGGGACAGTAAGAAAATAGTTGTACTGTAACTGTATGCGGGTTCACGACTTTTAAACTTTCATTTATCAATTACAAGCTACCCGCCCCGGCTTTGCACGAGTAGCAATAAGTACTTATCTACGGCGCACCTACCTACCCTACCTACCTACCCTGCCTACCTACCCTACCTACCTACCCTGCCTACCTACCCTGCCTACCTACCCTACCTACCTACCCTGCCTACCTACCCTACCTACCTACCCTGCCTATCTACCCTACCTACCTACCCTGCCTACCTACCCTACCTAACTACCCTGCCTACCCTACCTACCTACCCTACCCTGCCTACCCTACCTACCTTACCTACCTACCCTGCCTACCTACCCTGCCTACCTACCCTACCTACCTACCCTACCTACCTACTCTACCTACCTACCCTGCCTACCTACCCTACCTACCTACCCTACCTACCTACCCTACCTACCTACCCTGCCTATCTACCCTACCTACCTACCCTGCCTACCTACCCTACCTACCTACCCTGCCTACCTACCCTACCTACCTACCCTGCCTATCTACTACCTACCTACTCTACCTACCTACCTACCCTACCTACTCTAACTACCTACCTACCCTACCTAATCTACCTACCTACCAACCCTAAGTAAAAAAAGTCTCCTATGTCCGTCTCCTGGTTCTTAAATTCATGCAAGCCTAGTACTTTTTGTTTGTGCCTTTCATCCAAATCTTATTAGTGGGATAATTAATAGTAATGATTGTAGTACTATCTTGAATTCATGCAAGCCTAGTACTTTTTGTTAGGTTTTGATTGAAGTTTTAAGAAACCAATACTTTGTTATACCACGTTTTATGTCACGTCTCACGGGAACGTGATAAAAAGTATCCTATGTCCTTCTCCTGGTTCTAAGTTACCTCCCCACCAATTTTCTGCCAAATCATTTCAGCCGTTCTTGAGTTATAAGTGGAGTAACTAACACGACTTTCTTTTATATATATAGATTCTTGTGTGACTTGAAAGTTCGTTGATTATAATTATGAAGAGTCTAAAAATCTTATGAAAATCCAAAGCTAAAAAACCTGCTTTTATAATTTCCAAACAAAACACAGCACAGTTCCCACGAACCCCCAGTCTTATTCAATAAACTTCTCCTCAGGAAACTTTTAAATCCTAACCAAATAGGTAGGAAACTTTCACATTTTCACATGAAACTGAGGCAGAGCCACACACTGCCCGCAAACAGAACAATGGGGACAGAAGGACCACTAACTCTCATTATAACTGGCTAGCTTCTGCCCGCGTCTTCGACCGCGGGTTTCATGTTCCCAAGCAATAACAAGATAACCCGCTCTATCTTCTTATTGCTTAACCTTCTCTGACTTTTTTCTTTTTGCTCGACACCTAAAGGTCCGAGCGTGATGTTAAAAAGCCTATAAATAGCCTTCCAAAAGAATTGGGCCATCAAATGTGAAACGATTTTTTTTTAATCCGACTGGTTGTTGCAGAGATAAGCGCGTTCAAACAAACAAACTAAAAAACAAACTCTTCAGCTTTATTATAAGTATAGATTAGTACTTATAAATAACGTAACATCATTAATGGTCGTGTTACCTAGACGGGCACGGATTTAGTGTTTTTTTTTTAAATATTTATAAGTTTTAACTAGACTTTCCTTTTCAACGGGAAAATAACATAAAAATATTGGCGGAAATCGATTCAGAACCCGTTTACATCTTGTATATAACAGTGCATTCAGCCTCAAGGCTAATAATCTCAGTCTCAGTAACATTTCATTATAATTTGTGCTATAATGATTAGGTAACCAGACAAAAGTGTGCGTGAGTTTCATCTTCACAAATTGTTTGTAGTTGCTCTTCTGCCACCTTTCTGTGGGGGCACGAAGCCGCCGCAAGTCGCCGCCGGATCGTACCGGATCAGGTGGACCGGATTATTCCGGTTCGGTGCGGTTCTAAGCGGATCAAACACGATTTTAGACTTACGGGTAAGGTTCCCAGCTTATGTGAAGGTGGATAATGGGCGTCTGTTAAAATGTGATCCAGATTGGGAGTAATTATGTTTATACTGTCTTGATTAGGGTGATATTAATCACATCGGAATGACATCATTGTATAGAGGAATAAATTTTAGTTTTAGATTGCTTTTGCATTATTGCTTAAACGTTTAGAGTCTGTCTAGAGAAAGCAGAGAGTGAAAAAGAGGGGCCAAAAAAATATACGTCGTGTATCCCCTAGTACTAGGAAAAAACGTATTTGATACTTGAATATTTACCTACAGAAATATTTGAATACCCTACAGGAATTTAACTACTGGAACTGTTAGGCAATACTATCCTTGCGTGATATTTAATCATATTCGTTCCAAACATGGGTAGGGATGTGCATTAATTACAATTAATTATTCAACGAGTATCTATTTTATAATATCCAGGGTATTTTCCTCTCTATGAGTATAAAGCTGTATACTTCATAGTTATGCGGTCCTAGCCCTAGTGAGGATCATTTGTCAACGGTGGGCGGCTGTCAAAAGTTGCCAAACTTCCTCGGCGTCCGCCAAGTTTCCATTAACACCTGTACTGCCATGTACGGGAATTTTGTCTTGTGGATTTGTTATTGATCATATAGTGAGAAGGGGAAGGGGGGAAGACCAAAGAAACGATGTTTGGACTGTGTGAAAGATGATATGGCTAGAAAGGAGATGACTATCGAGTAGAGAATTATGGTAGAAAAAGACAATGATGATGATTATGATTATTTTGAGAAATATGACGTGAAAATCAGTCGAAATTGAAGTTTTTAATAATAAGCAAAGTTTGTGTTTGAAGAAATGATTAAAGAAGAGCAAGGTTGGGAAAATCTGTATCATGTACGACAAAGTTAGTAGGTATTATATGACAAGTTATAAGGAAATGTTATGCTGTAAGCATCTGAACTTAAGTGTCAATTCTAAGGTACAAAAATAAATAGTTTTGCTTACCAATAGGATACCATAATAATATTTTATTTACACATACAATTAGTATATTATTGAAAGCCAGTACAACTGAAGGAACACGGGTGGGTTTTAGTCAGTAAAAGTCGGACACGCCCTTCCACTGCGCCCAGAGCGGGAGAGTCATTTGATGATTTGGCAAACTTCAAAAAAAAGTACCTAAAAATACATGAATTGAAAAACACACACATCTTGAAGACTATACACAACGTAGTTTAGCACAATATGTTCCATGTCTAGTTTCATCTGCCGGGCGTGGGCGGCTGTCATAAGTTACCGAACTTGGCGCAAGTTGCCGGCCAAGTTTCGATTAATACCTGTGCCCCGTGTGAGAGTGTTTTCCAATATTGCCTTGGCTATCAAATACATATTAATGGTACGTAGGGTCTGAGTATTCATACAAAACAGGATTTCGAACTCAGACTTCGATAACTTAATCAATGAAATAATTATTTATTTATTTATTTATTTATCACACCCACTATCCTTACAGGATAACCCCAATACAATAGTGGCCGAAAACTTATTTAGCCAATGAGTAACATAACGCACATCACGCTTGTATTCCTCGAAGGGTCAGGCAGAGCTGTACCTATACTTAGTACACCCACATTTCGCAAGTAATTAAGACACATGTAAAAAAAAAAAAAATGGTAGGTAAGGTACGAGCCTAATGCCATCAACCGGGAACAAATTCAGACTCTGGGCTGCCAATGAGCTAATACAACGAACTTTTATGTATTTCTTGTTTGTATGTATTTCTTTTGCTTGTAAAATTCAACATAAAAGTTCCATCTTTTTTTTTCCTTTTATTCTCCGAACGGCAAACAAAATACCACAAGTTAGAGCATAAATTAAACATAAAAGCAAATGTTTTGAAGTGTCTCTTCCTCAAATATGCGAAGGTAATGATGTTACTAAAGTTCCCGGGGGCCGGGACCCGGGACTTTACAAATTGAAATTATTTTTTCATTAAAATTCCCAACTTGAAAGTTTTCAGGTGGAAGTTTCTTGAGTGGCCAATTCACGGCGCACTTTCAGTTAAATGATTCTTTCCAACTTTAAATAGATGTCTAGGTGGATATTAGGTAAGTTCGCCAGAGATCTCTTAAAGTTAATGACTAGTATTTAAGTTTACGTGAGCATTGCACTTAATGGGAAGGAAAGTTAATTAGCTTTGGCCTTAACTAACAGGATTTGAAAGTACCTCCAATCTTAATGTGTTTAGATTGCTTATATCGTATAATAAATCAAGTGTATCAATTAATCATTCATAATTATCGTATTACATGTAGCTATGTGAGTTTTAACTTTTTAATCAATTAATCAGGCATCCTATGAACAGAAATAGAGTTCTTTTTTTCTAATTCACCAATTATTTAAAACTATAATATTTCTTTTAAACAGGGAAACTAAGTGTGTAACAGTCCTCTAATATATCATCAAATCAAACGACAAGCGTATCGCACCGCGACACGGGATCACGGGGCAGTCCCGCGGCCCGGGATCACCTTAATCCTGCAGGTGAGCCGGGATTACGGGATCACGGCGTTGCCCGCCCCTATATATCTTGATGATGTATTATAGTGTTAAGTTCCATCGACAGATGTCGTTGTTAGTTTGTGATGTTAGTTTAAGTGGAGGTTTTATAGTTCGTTATTATTGGCAGATAATAGTCATCATTTGTTGTAACTTCTTAGAGGTACAAAAGTCAAAGTAGAAAATATTCGAGTAGTTCTTTCTTCCCATATTTAATAAAAATGTCAGATTTCAGTAGGTACCTACCTTCTATTACAAAATTTATAAAGAACAATACAACATTAATATCACCACCAACTTGCAACAGTAAATAAAACACCGTTAATTACCAAACAACGTTTACAAAGAAAATTAGGGTTTACTCCTCCATTCTTGTTTCGTTCAAGAATTTTAAAGTTGCGTCTCGTCGCGCCGGGACAAATAACCGGGAACACCGGGACACCGGGACACGGGACAAATAAAATTAATTACTTATTCGCAGCACTACCTGGCTAACGAGGGGAGTCTTGTTGCAGCTTTGTTGCTTCCCTCGGTCCGATGACGTGACGGCAGTTTTAATGAAAAATATGTTGCTGGATTTTATAAAATAAGATGGTTTTATATAATCTAATCTGAAGGAACCTATCTCGTGTTTATCTGAAAATCGAATAATTACAAATAAATTACCCACTTTTCTGTTTCGTTCTCTTCAGAAAAGTGGGTAACGTAATTACTTTCCTTTATTTTGGGAACCTGTTTTCATTTTTATAACCTGCAAGTTATCACATTCTTCATCATAATCTATTCTTTGTACTACTTCATCTTCAGCCATATTATAGATGTCTGTGTCATTGTCTGACGCTTAATGGCCTAATTGCAAAACAACAGCAATGATAAATTTATTGGTCATTAACGTCTGCGTCGACCTGTAAGCAATTCATTGTAATGATCTACTACAGTTGCAGCTTGGCATCAATCCGACCAGTCCACAGAAATGCCATTAATTAAAAAACAAAAGAAAAGTGCCAATCGATTGAAAGAATTGCCATTATGTAATCCATACTAATATTGTCAAGCGCAGCAACCTTTTCACGGCTGATCGGATTTGTATATACTTTTTATACCGATAGCATGCCCTCGTGGGATATTTTCATACCGACCTATACGCGGCCAAAGCTGCGGGCAAAAGCGAGTTTAAAATAAAATTAAAAACAAATGACAAAATTCCAATCGATCAATACTAGCCTGCCCACGGCGTTTACCTTCGGCCTTCCGGTCCCACTGACCAATATTCGCCGACATTTGTACCCGTCGCGAGGCCGACCCGGGTATTACTCTGCCGGATAATCCCGGACCACTATTAACCGGTCTGGAACCCCAGGGATGTAATGGGGTTTGTCCAAGAAAGTGTGGAGTGTATGTTATACTGTTATGAAGATTATGTATTCGGTACGCATTTAATTTTCTATTTTTTTCTATTATATTTAAAAATATACTGTTTAATCATTCTTACTGTTTTGTTTGATTACATTTCTGTATAACACAATTTTTTTTTTGTAATTATAGTTTTCTTGTCGTATTTCCAAAAAACCAAATAGCTTATAAAATCAGATTTTGCGAGCATTGTTAAGCTATTTTAATTGTAATAACACTAAGGAAAAAGCTTGCTTAGTTTGAAAATCGTTTAATTTTTTTTAATTTAACTTCTCATATTCTATAATAAAATAACATCGGAATTATAATAAGCAATACCTGCAGTCCTTATTCCCGCCATTCATATTTTTTCCTTATAAACATACGTATAATAAGAATAAACAACATAAGTATGCCTTAATGCACTCACAATATTAATTTCACCCGAATCCGTCCCTTTGTGACAAAGAAAAATTGTAACGAATTGAGTGGGACCATAGAACAACCTACGTGGAAAACCTTTTGATAGGTGTTCAGTATTTTGTGTTTTATGTACTTAGAAATAAGGTTCGCTTTTCTTTGATTTGTTATTGCGTTACCTTCAGGCTTAAGAAATAGGAAAATCGCGTATTTTATACAGTTTATATTATTAGATGAAGTGTTTCGCAATAGAACCAACCACTCACTACAGTTTGACTCTGCATCACCCAAAGGTTGACTGCAGGTAGAAACTGCCTAGGTTAAAGTCTGCCTCTATACATTTGTGTGCTTGAAATATTAAAATAATAAATAAACTACATTATCTGACTTGTTTACTGCCTCCAAAAAGTCGGTTACCTACCGTGTGAACTGTGACACAATTAGATAAGCGAAGCTATTGTATGATACCGCGGCCTTATTTTCTATACATCTTTGGCATATTGATTCTTATTTTTCACTAGCAATGGTATAATAGCTAGGTACAGCCTGGTATCTGGTAGCAATAATTTATTTATATTTTTACAGAATGTCCTCTCACTACTTCAGCCCGCTCACCGCACACCGCTCACCGCTCACCGCTCGTGCCCCATAAAGGTACTTGCAAGGTAAGTCAGTCAAGATGGCTGTCATTAATAGAGCTGCGAGAGTAATGGCGCTGGCCCCTGTAAACGTACAATAATGCGCTTGTTAGCTTCGAATGGAGTGATTCATTCGTTTTTGGCGCTTTCCTACTGGCATGGTTATTGTTGGATGATGAGAAATTGATGGAGTGTTGTGAAGACTTGAAGGAAATAGATTTAGCCAACAACACCCGCATAGTGGCAGACGAGACAAATGAAAATCAACTTGGTTTTTTAATGTAAATAAAAAAAGGCTCAAAAAGTTGAACAAATATTTGGTCAGTTTAGCACTTTTTGCCACTAACGTAGAAAGCAGCTAAACCTTCCGATTTCTATACTTTTACTGACGTAATGGGACTGGCCTTTTCGTTGCTTACCCACTGAATAGATCGGGGAAATACAGTATAGGTACTTTCTTCTCGGAGAACCCACAAAGCGTAGGGTTCCAAACGAAATATTATTTTAAGTAACAAGTCACTAAAACAATCCCACAAAACAAGAATTTTCCGCGAAAATGTAAAATTAAACACATTAGCCATAAAACACGGTTAATGTGCACGATGCAAATGCGGTGGTAACAATAATATCCGGGCAGAGTGTGGAACGGCACATAAATATGTGACGCGCCTTCCTGTCCTACTGTTTTAGCTAAATTTTATGTTCAACTTGTTTAGGAGCGTGTGAATTTATGTTAATACACATCGGGGCAGACGATTTAGAGACTAACTTTCATAATGGCAGTAAAATACATATACATTTACTGGTTAAAAGAGTTTGCAAAGGTCAGTTTGCGAGTTAGTACAGCGGCTTGTGCCGTTGACTGAAATGATTCACACGAAGCCAGTCAATACTGATTGTATTCTCACATGATTGGACCAAGATAATGTCTGGACTTTAAAGAGAGGGACTCTGACCAAAAACCAATTTACAAAACATGCATCATTTACCTATTATTCGTACACGAGGTCAGTGAAAGCCTGTGAATGAACTGACCTCGCGCTTGCCATATGCCCATAAGCCTAAACACGATTCTCTTCTTCATCGTCGTTCCCTCAATGCTGAGGATCGCGACCACATGTGACGCATCAACAAACTTAACAAGATTACCTATCTAAAAAACAATGTTTCAAAAGTAGCTCAATTTCAGCTTTCTACCACTGAACGTTTGGTAATCAATGTGATAACCAAAGTCCTCCTCACAGTCCTCCTGCTAGTACAATCGACAATGAGGGCAACACTCCGTCTGTACCTTTGTTTCATTTCCTGATACCAACCTATTTTTTTCACATTCTAAGTCGATAGCTACATTAGAGTGGAGAGGGCGTCCCATCTTTTCTAATGGCATCTAAAGTGAAAATATGTCTTCACAAAGTAAAGCAGAGACATTCTCGATCACTGAAATCTTCCTATACCTACACTTTAACTATTAAGTTTTCCCCAGCTAAAAAGTTTACGAAATAATAATCAAACACATATCTAAGTTGTCTCGGGACATACTTCCGTGCCTATGGGTTCATTAATAATAAAAATGTAGAGGATTTGAAAATGAATATTGATCGACGCTTATGTATTTTATTACATTAGTTACTTTGCCAAAGGACAGTATTCTCAGATTTCTAAAGGATTTATTACCGACTGTTTTTCCAGGAGCCGTCTCCTCACTTTACCCGATCACGTTATTAGGTATGAGCGTTCCAAAGCCGAACTGCGGATTTCAATAAAGCGCAACCTTTTGTTACGTGTGCTACCAATATTTGAGCCAATATAAGAGCCCGCCTCGCAGCTGCGATATTAAAAGATTCATTTCACAATGAGTTCGGAATCATCTTTGTGATGCTCAGCGTAGGTCAGGTTGAACGGGAACTGATACGGTTCTTTGTGGAGGTTTTATTTTAAGAATGGGTTAAAAGCTATTTGCTTGATTTCATTGTAGGTACCTAGGGCCCCCGACTCATGGTAGTAGTAGGAACAGTATGGTCTTAGTTGGTAGGAGTCCGACACATAACCCTCCGTTCTCCCAAGACGGACGGTATCCATGAGAATAACCCCAAGGAAAAAAAAAGGTACTTAAGTGGTATGGTTGCTGCTTTTATTGAATACTAACTTTTTCCCACGGCTTTGCTCACGTGGAGAATGTGACAAAAATGTATGTAACTGACTTATTCGACACCGATACCCACGGGAAGGTTGATATTGAATGATTCCTGAGCCGCAGAGACTGCCCACAAAAGAACTTGTAATCTAACGTAATTACCTACACAAATCTGTTTCAAAAAACAAGCAGATCTGGCCGCACCTGACCCTAACAAAGTTATCCCAATTACGATGAATACTTTATTCATTGCGACCAACTTAGCCTGTTTCCATGATTTTTATACTTACCGCGAACTTTCTACAACATTACCTATGCATTGTCTCTGGCGGCGGTATACTTATTTAATTTAACGGAAGGGGGCGCAGCAGCTGTGTAGCAAACTTTCTGGATCTTGTTTTGAGTTCAAATTTTAATGTAAAAGTATGAAGATACCTGGTAGATTGGTGTGGAAGGGAAATATAAAAGTATTCAAAATAGAGAGATCCTTTGTTGATTAATCATGTTTTTGTTGCATGCGTGTGTACCCTACCTAACTTACTTACTATAATAAGTAGGTAGCAATGCTGTCAGAAGTGTTAATTGCCACCAATATTACCTAACTTTCACACCTTAACTGAGTTTTGATATTAAAACGTAAAGTTTTAGGCGCTTTTTGGTCATAAAGTCTATTCAAAAAGCTTGGTCAATGTTTCCGTATCAAACCTATTCATTCTTAATTTGACAAACGCTCACTATGATCATAGCAATTTTTTACAACTGCTGTCTTCATAAAAAAATCAAATCACTCTAAAATATAAATTGACCTGTTCTCCTTCTGAAATGGTAATGTCAATGAAATATTCAGCCGTTGACGTGCAGGTGGCTGCGCCATTGCGGCCAGTTTCTTTATGCATGAGAGCCTCTTGTGATTCGGAACGCACGTCCCCGATATGTAGCCCAAGAGTAGCCAAGTGGGAGGAACTGGAGACTGAACAGATGGGACGGGCTTGTTGCCTACGGAGTATGTTAACACTCAATTGTTTATTGCATTGCACAATGTGCACTTAGGTGGTAACTTAAAATTTCATGAGATCATTGTGGACCCTATCGGGCACAAAAAATTGTTTAAGAAAGGAAGCCTTGAAAACTTAATATAGTATAACAGTCCTCTGAACTAAATCTAATGTTATTATATTAGGGTTTTTTTATAAGTATAGTTATGTCACTGATCCTAGACTACAGTAGCAGGATACTTACGTGTTGTAAGAACACGTAATTAATAGTCTTACGAAAAGTAAATGATATCAACATTAAAAACAGCTTCATCAAAGACAGTATAAAAAAAAACATCTTTTGTAACACTCCACATAGCAGAAACCTATTGTAGAGTAAAAGGCCCCGTGACTGACCAATAATTTTCATTGCCTATTTTAATTTCTTAAAAACTGCTTTTTGGCTTCCCATTAAGTCTCAACGTATAGCAACGGGTTTCTTCGCTTTCCTCACAGAGGCAGTCCAAAAGCTTACCTACCAACCCCTCTGCATACCTATCAGTTTGGGCAGCGTACCTCAAGAACATTTACATTTATATTGGCCAGAGACGACCAGCATCCTCTTGAGCACTTCTCACAGCGGTGAGAGGAATCAATTCCATTACAATACATTTTGGTGGAATACTTTTTGGTACCATTGTTAGATTTATCCTACATATCATTCAAAGAAAATCTTGTCTATGACTTTTTCATTTACCTAATTGCTAGGAAAAGACTTCCAATTCTGGAAAAACAATCTTGTCTAGGAAAAACATTTTATTTTTATTACTCCAAACAATATTGACTGTTTCATGAGAAATAAAAGATGTACGTAAATTCTTCTACTCATATGTCAGCCTTTATTTTCATTGTGATTTTTTGTCCACTGACATTTTTTTAATCAACCAAATTGCAAAAATCTGATCAAAACTAAGTTAATTACTCATGATAAACCCAGCGGTTTTTAATAAATGCTTAAATTAATCTTAAACAAACCAACCATACCATAATCTACCGCTACCTACTTTTCCAATTAATCTCCAACGTGATTGGTATTCAAACAGCATTTACATCCAGACCAATCTTCTTAACATCTTTCAAACTTAGGACTCTTGCGCACCGCCCGCGCCCTCCTGCAAGCGTACCTTCGATTGCCATCAAGTGAGATGAATTATTCATCAAAGGAAGTTTTGTTGAAGGAGTTTACAATACAGCCTCTGAATTAGAAGATACGGAAAAACAATGAAAAATTAACGGTGGTTAGGTGTGCTTTTATTAGAATGTTCTTTAGTAACTCCGGCTACTATATTCTGCTTTGCGTGACTAACTACGTCTCCTAAAAACAATGCACAGTCACCTGTTATTTTTTATTGTTCACTCTCATAAAAGCACCCATGAAGCTTGTACAAGTTTTCTCCCATTGAGTACGGCAGAAAGAAAATTCAATATCTCACGGATTGGTAAACAAAACATGTAAGTAATCAAAACATTGCTAATACATATTGACCAGACGTTTCTAAACTCATTTTCGACACAAATGTCCTTCATCATCCTGCTGCTTCACAGGAGGGTAGTCTAAACATAGTAAAAAATCCCCTATTGATCATAAATTTAATCACACGTAACGATAGCTCGTCCATAGGTAGGGGATTATTAGGGCTTCAGAATGAGGGATCGAGGTGAATGACATTGATTGATTCACCTTCATTCATAGACGATTGTATCGACACACCTCACCAATTTATTTACCACTCCATTTAACAAACTTTAAACCTTATTTGTAAAGGGATAAGGGTGGTGTGGCTAGAATGATAAGTTGGTAAATAGAAGAATAGCTCCTTGAATTTGACAGTAAAACGGATTGATATCTGGGAGGATTTATCATAAGCTTAGTTTCATACAGCAAGCACCTTGGTTAGATGTTTGCATAGATAATATACCTACTGTTGAGAGTCTCTGTAAAGATATTCTGTATTCCTGCTGATGATTATTGATAAGTTAATGTGTCAATAAAATTATTGGCCATGGCTTTTATTTCCTTCAAAAATGTTCCCCACTAAGAATTTTCTTGTACTAATAATGGTAAGTTCGATCTCTGGACAAAAACCTCACATATTCTGACTCTCATTACAGTAAAATTTAATATCTATTGGCGAAAAAAAACTTTCATTTTGTGCCAAAACGATATCCATGACCCAAAGCCCAGAAACTCAAATGCTCAACCTGCGCACCTAATTGAGCTAAAAAATTACATAATCACTTTTCATAATAAACCATAATCAGACCAGGCATGTTCCCACTGCTGGGGCACACGCCTCCTCTCTTCAAGAGGGAGTGTCGAGTGGGCCGTAATCTACCACATGGGCCCAGTGCGGGTTGGTAGATGTCACATAACTTCGAATTTTTGGATCACGATGTTTTTCTTCATATTAAACGCCAATACATAAAATACAACATAATATTCCCTCCAATTCCCCCTTTATTTATACCTAAACAAGGTCCGGGGGCTTAAGTGGTAATCCCTTAAATTGGACACAGTTTCACCTGTCCCGTGTCCGATCCGCGCGGCTTTGCTTCGCGTAATGAACTAAAACAAAAAACGTTAAAAGTTAATCTCTTATGTGTATAGACTTTGGACGCTTCGTTTATTTATGTTGGGGAGTGGAGCCTTCATTATTTGTCTATTTTAACGGAGTAAAAGTGTAAGATTTTTGTCGTGTAACAATTTAGAAAAGATTACTATGAAACTGATTATATTAAGGTCCATAAAACTTTTGAATATATATAAAAATAATATAGAAAAAAAAGCTACTAGAATGTTTAAAACTTTTGAAGTAGGTATCGTCATCAAACTTGTTGAATGGCTTTATCTTGTAAGGTTTTATTAATTTATCTAAAACTACACGGTTTAAACATTTTGTACTGGCCATACTGACGACGGAAGTGCGTATTTAAATAAAATCGGGAGATTGAATTTATTGCACTGGCCACACTGGTGGTGACAATGGCAGTGACATGGCAGAGATCGGGGACTTTCTGATGGGAGTTGGCAGCGAGCGGTCGTGGTATTGCTGTACTGTGGTGATATATTTTAAGAAATAAGTTTAGAATTAATAAGTTTTGAGAATAATAAATAAGTGTTGAAGGTTACCTGTGGTTATTTCTGAGATATCTTATATCTCAGAAGTGGGATAGTGATCCGTAAGTACACGCCTACGTTATATTTTCTTAATACTTACGAACATATTATTATTATAATTCTGGCAAAATAATAATCCATTAATCGTGCTTTTAATATTTTAACCAATCGCTTAACAAGTAGTCTCGTTTATATAATATTTTGCTTGAAATTATTATGTACGTATTTTATTTGGTACCTACTTCTTATTAAAACCAGAACTTTATTAAGTACCTACCTTAAACTTCTATTCATCCAATATAATTATAATTTTAAATTCCCACGGCGGACCGTTGTCACATCAGATCAAAATACGCTTCATTGCTTCGTTTAATTTTCTATTTTAACAGTTATTTTTACCACGTTGGGAATAGTATTCCATCATACCTACGATTTTAAATCACAACGACCGTTGAAATTTTTTACCTAATTTAAATTCCAACGGTTTGTCCAACGAGGTTGCAAATCGAAAGGTATTTGAACTCGTGTTACTTTACTTTTACTTGTATATAGACGATGCAATGATGGATAGTGGGTACCTGGAATATACGAGCCCAATGGAATTTCGTGGTTTATTAGTTTATCTGGTACACCACTCGTAGTGTGGTGTATCTAAAAGGGGGTGAAAATTTTCATTAATTTTGCTCTAGGATGCACCGTTTTTGAGTTAATTCGTTTTTTATTTTAAGTATTATTATATATAATTTAAGTATTAACGTTTCCTTATTTGGTGACGAGTTTCAGGATATGGACGGAGGAAATGGAACTCATCGGAGCTTGGATACTCCTCGGCGTGATCGCTCGCGCTCCAGGCACAGCCAGTTGAGCGCACGCCAGAGAAGCCGCACCCATAGCCGCAGCCGTAGTCGGCGCCTGCTGGAACGAGAACAGGCTTTGGGAGCAGGAGCGGATCCACCGGATGGAGATTGAACTTCAAAAAGAACGCGACATCGAGCAACGGCGATGGAGTGAACGACGGGACTCACCGGAGGAGAGGACTAGTCGGGAGCGCAGTCGCAGAGGGCTGCCGGGTAGTCGCCACCGTAAAGATCGAGGTACTACGAGCACGGATCATCACACCAAAAGGTCATGTAGTCCCACCTTTTCTTCTAGAGATTTAATACAAATAATACAATCCATTAAAGATGTCTTGCCATCGCAGCCTCAAAACCAGAGTACTGTATCTAATAATAGAAGCCTGGATCATAAAAATATGATTCCCGAGTTTAATCCTTCAGAAAAAAATCAGCGTATAGATATATGGCTTAAAAAAGTCAATGAATGTGCAAAGGTTTATGGCTGGGACGAGAAGACTGTGGTTCATTTTGCTATGCAAAAGTTGACTGGTTTAGGTAAAACTTGGTATGAAAGTCTTAATACGATATTGTTTACCTGGGCAGAGTGGCAGGTAAAATTAATGGATGCTTTCCCCTCTGAACAAAATTACGGCCAAATTTTAGAAGACATGTTGAAGCGAAAGAGTAGGCCTAACGAATCAATCGAAATATATTACTATGAAAAGCTGGCGCTGCTAAATCAATGCGAAATAACAGATAAGCGGGCTGTTGATTGCATCATTCACGGTATCGGTGATAGAACTATTAGGTCGAGTGCCTTGGCACTACGTTGTGAGCAACCGGATCAGCTTTTAAAATTCTTGTTAAGCAATACTAATGAACTTTCCACACAACAACCACCGTTTAAAGATAGGAATACTAATTCAGTAGATGATAAACAAAATAATAAGACGAGTTCAAAGATAAATCCTAACTTGTATTGTTACAATTGTAAGGAGAAAGGGCATCCGTATTCTAGGTGCCCGAAACCCTTGATTAAGTGTAGTCATTGCAACAAAGTGGGCCATAAACCTGAGACCTGCAGACATAAACAGGATACAGGGTCAACGAAGGCCGATCCAGTGGCAAAGACCATGTGTATTTCTAATTCTTGCCCAAGTGGAAAATTTACGAAAACTGTGAATGTTTGTGGTTTTCTTCTGGAGGTATTCGTTGACCTTGGCAGTGAGGGCACGCTTACTTATAAGACAATCAGACTTTTCAAAACTCGGACTTGTTCATGACCACACTCCGTCGACAATGAAGGGTTTTGGCAACAGCCTCGTGCGGTCCATGGGTTCTGCAAAACTGAAAGTTATCATCGATGGCGTGCCAGCTACTGTTTCGTGTAGGATTGTAGATGATAACTTGCTGGAGAAGCCGATGCTTGTTGGTCAGAGTTACTCAGAGCAGCCACACATTGTTGTTTATAAAGACGCAAACAAACTACAGTTTTTGCACATCGGAAACGAGTTACCAGATCTATATGAGCATGGAGAACACATAGAAAGGGTAAGGGTAATAGGTTTTAGTCGTATTTATGGTACTGCGAGTATAAGGGCTAAAATTGAGACGTTGTTTACTGGTAGCGTAGTGTTAGATACTAGAATTGTAGGGAAGCCAAACAAACAATTCTTAGTGTGTGGTGGTGTTTACGAGGTGAAGCGTGGTTCACTCTTTGTTACAGTGACGCCTTGTTCAGTACCGTGTTGGTTTCAGGACAACTTTGTTTTTGATCGAGCCGAAAAGGTGCAAATAGTAAACAGTCTTGCGAACACTGAATCCCCAGATCCGGACTCGCAGGCTCGAGTGCCTTCGGCAAAACGGTTTGATGAGAGTCAAATACGTGTGGGCGTTGCTGTATCAGATAGTGATAGGGCCAAGCTCATGGAACTCCTTCGACGTCATGAGGAGTGTTTTGCTTACGATTTAGTTGATTTAGGCTGCACTAATGTGTCCGAAATGAGAATCGAGTTGAATAGTCAACGTCCGGTAGTTTATAGGCCCTACCGTCTGTCTTACTATGAACGCGAAAGAGTTCGAGAAATGGTAGATGACATGTTACGGGCAGGGATCATTCGGGAATCAGTGTCCAACTATGCCAGTCCAATAATTCTTGTGCGCAAAAAGGAAGGCGGTGTTCGTTTGTGCGTAGATTACCGGTTACTGAATTCGATCACTGTAAAAGAAAGATATCCCATACCTGTCATAGAGGATGAGATAGCAAGGTTATCTGGACAGGCATGGTTCGTTACACTTGATCTGATGTCTGGTTATTATCAGGTGCCCATATCTGAAGACAGCAGGCATTTGACGGCGTTCGTCACGCCGGACGGCCAATACGAGTATAATCGTATGCCGTTCGGCCTGGCAAATGCGCCTGCTGTATTTCAGCGTATGATGAACCATGTCCTAGGTTCAGCTCGGTTTGACAAAGCCACCGTATACATCGATGACGTGTTAATTTTTGGTAGGAATCCGACTGAATGCTTAGATCGGTTAGAGGAAGTGCTTGTTTTATTACGTAAGGCAAATCTTAAGTTAAATTTATCTAAGTGTAGTTTTCTACAAAATACGGTAAATTACTTAGGTTTTGTAATCAATTCAGCAGGTGTGAGGCCAGGAAATGGAAAAATCCAGAGTGTAATCGATTTTCCCCGTCCAGACAATGTGCACGGGGTGCGACAATTTCTAGGACTTGTTAGCTATTTTAGAAAGTTTATACAAGGGTTTGCACAACTAGCTCACCCTATCACTAAACTGCTTAAAAAAAATGCAGTGTGGGCATGGTCGAACGATCAAGACGAAGCATTCCAACTTCTAAAGGCAAAGCTTGTAGATAGACCCGTACTTGCCATTTATGACCCCATAGCCGAGACCGAACTTCACACGGACGCTAGTAGAATAGGTGTTGGCGGTATTCTCTTGCAGCGTGCTCGTGGGAGTGAGGGTTCTTTTCATCCGGTGGCATATTATAGTCGTCAGACGACGCCCGAGGAGAAGAATTTTCACTCCTATGAGTTGGAGACATTAGCCGTTATCTGTGCTCTTAAAAAACTTAGGGTATATCTTTTAGGAAAGCCATTCAAAATTGTGACCGATTGTAGTGCACTACGTTCCACTTTTGTAAAGCGCGATCTAATTCCGAGAATTGCTCGATGGTGGTTGGCTCTACAAGAGTTCGATTGCTCTGTGGAATATAGGGCGGGTACAAAGATGGGTCATGTTGATGCGTTATCCAGGAATCCAATTGTTGATACAAAATCTCAGAGCCCCGAACAATATCCCTCGATTATGGCTATAAATGATGAGGACTGGCTACTTACGTTGCAATTAGGGGATACGGAATTGTGTAGAATTCGTGACATTGTTGCTAGTGATCTTGACCCTCAAGGGGATCAAGGATAACTACGTTTTGAGAGATAACAAACTCTTTAGATGTGTCGGGGGTGACAAAGAATGTGTGAGGTGGGTGGTTCTAAAGGCTGCAAGGTGGCAGTTATGCAAGAGAAACCACGACGATATAGGTCATGTTGGTTTTGAGAAAACTTTAGACCGAATAAAAAGGCATTATTAGTCCAGTCAGTATGCATTTAAGCGGAAACTATTTTCAAAATAAATAGAGTAGAGTCATATACACCTCTCTGCCTTGAATTTGTATATTATGTATACATATATATATATATATATATATATTATAGGTATATATTATAGTAAATATGTATGTAAGTATTTATGTAACACAAGTCGATTGCGTAAAAACTGTTTTATTTATAATGCATTATGATATATATATTTTTCCTTATTTTTTTTATTTTTTTTCTCTTTGTTCCTCTCAATCAGAGCACCCGCCATCTAATCTCTTCACCACCCTTGGTTGACTGGTAGAGAATGCCTAAGGCATTACGTCCACCTTTGTACCTTTTTTTGTGTGCGAAAAGTTTAAATAAATAAATAAATAAATTATTGGTTTGCAAAAATGAAGCGTTTCGTATAAAAATATGTAGGGTCCTGTATCGACTGTGCATATGCCAAAAAAGCTGCGAACACACGTGAAGGGTTATTGCATCCCATTGAAAAGGTTGAAAGACCTTTTCACACATTGCACATTGACCACCTTGGACCCTTTGTTAAGTCCAAAAGAAGCCATACTCACATATTGACTATCGTAGACTCGTTTCCCAAGTTTTTATTCATCAAACCGGTCAGGAATACAAATACGCAAAATGTGATAAAAGTCTTGCAGGACATTTTTGACACATTCAGAGCACCTGACCGAATTGTTAGTGATCGCGGTTCCTGTTTCACTTCCCACGCATTTAGAAGGTTTTGTCTTGACCGCGGTATAAAGCATGTACTAAATGCAGTGGCATGCCCAAGGGCCAACGGTCAAGTTGAACGGTACAATAGGACGGTCCTCGACTCGTTGACGGCACAGAACCTTAGCGCAGATGTAAAAGACTGGGATAGCAAATTAGGGAGAATTCAATGGGGCTTAAATAATACGGTACAAAAGACGACAGGTAGGGCACCCGCTGAAGTTATGTTTGGGATGTCAATGAATAGCGAGTTTAACGCAGCATTGAATGAGATAACCGAAACAACGCAGGAGGTCACCTTCTTGGAATCTATTCGCGATGAAGTTAAGAGCAGAATTGACAAATCACAGTTAGCACAAAAACGATATTACGACCAGGGAAGACGACCTGCGCGTATTTACAAAAACGGTGACTTAGTTAAAATTACCAAAGTTGCATTTCAAAATGATGGCAAGAGTACAAAACTCATGCCCTCGTATGAAGGTCCTTTTAGAATCGTGAAAATAATAGGTAACGATCGGTATAAAGTAGCTCTCATTGCGGGGTTTGAGAGAATGAAGAAAAAGCGTAAGACTACCATTGCCGCTGTCCGGATGCGACCTTGGATTCATGTTGATTCTTTGGAAGTCGATAATGACACTGATAATGATGTCGAGAATGATGTAATTGATGAAGATAATATGTTGGAATGATAATTTGGTTATGTATTAAATGACGACATATTTAAATAGGTGGTAACGCTAGCTCAAACTGTTAATTGGGTATTGATAACTTTATAGTGTTTATTTACATGCTGTGTTTTTCCTTTTTCAGGTCAGACAAAAGAAATCGCGGAAAGGTTTTGCGTCTTGACCTGAAAGAAGCAAAACTCATGGCTGATCTGTTAAACTGTAACATCCTAAGAAACGGAATGGCTTACAGATTTATGGTTAATATTGGTTGGATAAATGGATAGAAAATTGGTTACTGAATTGGTTACAAGGATAACTGGTTACAAAGGTAATTGGTTACAGGGATAATTGGTTATAAGGATAATTGTTTATAAGTATAATTGGTTAAAAGGATAACTGGTTACAAGGATACTTGGTTACAAGGAAATAGTAATGGTAAATTATAAGGATAATTGGATCAGGATAATAAATTATAAAGATAACTAGTTTTATAGATAATTGGTTTTAAAGATAAATAGTTCTAAGGATAATTTGATACAAAGATAGTTGGTTTGTCAGAAAAACAATAAGAAAAATTGTTTTCTTTTGGGTTATTTTTTAAAATTTGTATTCAGTTATTTCAATCAAGGATATTTAACAATGATGATTTTTTTTTTATTTATTTTTTATTTACTCATTATTGTAATTCTTTCGAAATGTGCTCGATATTTGCCGAGTGTAAGGTTTCACCAGATACGTGTATGAGGACATACACGTCGTCAGGATGGTCGAGTGTAAGGTTTTATTAATTTATCTAAAACTACACGGTTTAAACATTTTGTACTGGCCATACTGACGACGGAAGTGCGTATTTAAATAAAATCGGGAGATTGAATTTATTGCACTGGCCACACTGGTGGTGACAATGGCAGTGACATGGCAGAGATCGGGGACTTTTTGATGGGAGTTGGCAGCGAGCGGTCGTGGTATTGCTGTACTGTGGTGATATATTTTAAGAAATAAGTTTAGAATTAATAAGTTTTGAGAATAATAAATAAGTTTTGAAGGTTACCTGTGGTTATTTCTGAGATATCTTATAATCTGTATGTCGTGTGTGTTAACAGTCGCTTCATGAGAAAAGTAGTATGTAGTATGGAGGCTCACTAGTAGCCATAAATCTGAACATAGACAAACAAAATATGAATACACACTTTTCTATAGAATATAGAAGTCTCAAGAACACGTATGTCACCAGTGTGCGACATAAATATACAAAAAATAAAATAAAATCACATACAAAAAAAACTGCTCCACAACATTGACCACCGATCGAGCACCACACACAACTAATAATAAATTCTCTAATTGTCGACGTGCTGTGTGTGGTGTGCGCCACAATTCGGACTTTATTCTCACACAAATCCCTCCATACATTTTTATTGGCTCGTCCACCTTCAGCCCTCAGATACGTGAGCCGACTTTTTATATAAGGGAAGTGGGATATGGGCGGTTTGAACGCGACGTTTTTAGACATATTACTTCTATTTTTTTTTCCAGCTTTACTTAAGAAAATCTTACACAAAATCTCATTTAAAATCTATTCGGCATCTTATTATTAAGGCTTCATATTCCTAATTTTTTTTTATTTTTTTTATTCATGTCGATGTTACTTTGGTTGATTGCTGCATCAGTGGCATTCTATAGGTCATCGAAGGTACAAGTGAACGGGCACTTAGGACACTCCCAATAAGTATACTATATCACATAGCTGCTAACAACTACTAAGTTGTTTTTAATATTACTTTTCTTTACCTCATAAAGTCAGAACGCATTAACGGCTCCTGTTACGTCCATGCTACGCCGTAGCCCGTACACAGTTCCCGACTGAAAAGCGTCGTTCGAACCGCTACGCGTGTGCTACGGCGTAGCGCGTGCCATGTGAACTATGTGATTTGTTTCCGATTTCACCGCGAGCAGGTAAACAACCGTGTTACACACTATTATTTGTTATTTTGTACTTTATTTCCTTTTCGAAGAGGAACATTCTTGAAAGTTAACTTCGATGTTTGTTTTGTATTTTATTAGAAGAAATGTTGCTTGTAAGTGAAGTTTCATTCTTTCTCTTGAGTTTATAGCCTACTTGAAATAAATTATTGACTTATTTATTAATTTTTATTTATTTATTTAATTAAATCACAATTATAACACTTTACAGACTCATCCAAGGCAATGTTATAAGTACACTGTTTACACAAACTACACTACACACACTTTACACTTGATTTATAATAATTTCCTTATTACCTATCTGTGTAAGATTACCCAATGGATTGTATATTATTAAACCATGCACTAGTTCAATTAAAATATGATAAATTTCTTTTGTTTTTTATACCATTAATCAATTACATTTCCAATGAATAAAAATCCTTTCAAATCTCCAACATCGCAACTGTATATAACCTTACAGTCAAACTAGTTATCTTCGAGGTACCCTCAGAGGATAATATTTTAATTAAACCTCTCTCAAGTTATTACTGTTTTGCTCAACTTGCTCACCTCCGCCGGATTAATATGTATGATTGCCCTATTTACATTTAGGGGTGAATAAAGGTGGTGGAAATATTAATAGGACTGACTTGATTTGTGCGAAACACAGTTAAAAATACTATATTAATCAGTATTTTAAAGTTAATACCATAGGGGGAGGGGGAATTTCAAAATTTGTTTGTTTTTTTTTTTTGTATGTACATACATACATACGATTGTCAATTGTAATACCTTTTCTCAATTATTATCGTCTAGAACCACACGACCTGTAAGTCTCATTGAGTTTCTCAATTAGTCTCGAGAGCCAACAAGCAAGCAGCACAGTTTTCTTTCACTTCTAACCCAGAACAATAGGTCTAAACCAATATTCTATAAAACTTCACCTAACTGTATAAGTTTAGTTCCAAACTAACTTCTCTAATAATAACACGATTCCATCTTTGATTGATATTTCTGTCTGAGTCCATAACAAAACACCTAAGTTGGACGCAAACCCGAATCGAAATCTATTCAAAACTCAAACTGATAACTTAAAGTTTTACGTTTTCATTTCATCGACGGAAAGTTTTGGGCGCGCTTGCCAACTCGGTGTTAGTTTTGTGAGTTTACTTAGTGCCTAAATAGTTTCTGGCAAGTAATTGCTGGTATTATAACCAAGGTTGCTTGGATATCAAAAAGTTTAAGGGTTTTCGCAGATTTCTCGATTTCTGAATGTTACTAATGGATTAAAGTTTAAAGTAAACTGAGGGATCCTATATTATGTACTAGAGGATAAGCTGCAGTGACCTCGTGCTTGCTGTAGTCAGCAATTGCAATTATTTGTAGTCAGAAATCCGTATTTGATTTAAAATAAGGATTCATTACACGAACTTTATTCTAACAAACTCTTTTAATTTAGTATTCTAACAAAAACCCAAACAAAGTCGCAACAGATCAATAAATCGCTGCAAAAAACGACATCCAATAATGACAGCAACTAGGAAAAGCAAAACCGGGCACACCGCACATCCAATACACATAGTGCCCAATAAAAATGGCCACACATTATTTTTTGTCCGGCTGTCGGCACGTGAGGTGAATCCAATCGTTTTTTTCTTATTTCCCCGATTGATTGGACTGTGCTGTTATTTTTTTCCGTTTATCCCCTCACAAACAATGTGGGTACCGGGCAGGTGAGCTAAACGCTTAAGGGAAACGAAAGATTTTGTGGGATTTAACGATTGTCGCTGGACATTTGTCAAACTTGTTTTATCGTTAATGAGATGGTGAAGCTATTACTTTTTCCCGCATTTTTTTTTGTATCAGAAAAACTGTGAATCAAAGTATCATCGTGGTCAGGGTCATTTGTGTGTTGCAGTCTAACGATTTAGGTGAAAAAATGATTGCTTTGAATGACTTCTTATCCTGAGAATAGAAATGCTTACTTACAACTACCCACAGTGTAATCCGTTTTGGAAAACCAAGTACTTTTTTTACAGCATTTCACTAATTTAAATGCTCACTTAATTCGCCTGCAGTGTAATTATAATAAATAAAGCGCCACTAACTCAGGTGTTCGTGCGCAGACTACGTGTGCATTTTATTTGCACTACAGTGTAGTTTCTTAGCGTAAACGCATTACCTCCCTCAGGAGCGCACGTCGGCCTGTTTATAACGGGAACCGACTGAATTTTGATTACATTTAACTGCATAAAAGCATTTGCAGTCTAATGTCTTTATTTGCGTAGAAAAGCACACCACCAGAAAAATTAAAATTTTAATAGTCATCATATTTACGTAGTAGAATATTCAATATTCGGAAAATTGCTTTAATTATTTCCAATTCTTAAAAATCGAAGTAAGTTAGATATGTATGTAGATAATTATTTCCGTACGACGTTACTAGCTCAAAAGTTTTTGTCGATGAATGACCTGATCTAAAACTTTTCTTGGTAAATGTCAAAAAGCCTTTCCACTACCTTAACTTCCTTCTAAAATCTTGAATCTTCCACCAAATCACTTAGGTACCCATCAGCCAAGGAAGGAAAGCACCTAATTGCAGCCACCGTACCATGAAATGATCTGCAAAGTTTTCAATACCGGCCGGTAAAAGGGTTGCTCGTAAATTCGGGGCAGGTGGTGGTCCTGTTCCATCAGATCGAGTTATTGAATCCTTAATCCTCTTTTATTACTTTTCGTGTCGTAATAAAAAGCGCAGACGCGGGTAATTGTGCAAAATTGAGGAGCTCTGCTGAAGGTAATAATGGAAAGTGTTTGACTACTTTTGATTTTGGTCGGGTTCATTTTGTGGATTAAGGAGTGGGCTGAGTTTAGGTGGGTGTCCGTTTTGTCTTCTGGTAAAGTTTATCGGGAAGGTAGGTTATATTGCAGAAATTGAATGTGAATTGATTAATTAACATCATAATGCACCACTTACTAATCTACCTAGATATGAAAAACACAAGTAAACACCACACCAAATTTTCCACAGAACATCACAGCCGTGGATGGTATCGTTCATCATATTCGGAGTTTTCCGGATGGGAAACATTGGTCTCTGAGACTGTGTGGGTTATAGTTACACATTTGGGATCGCATTTCATCTTACGCATCTCGCCATTTTAGTATCTTACAAAAACAAAGCCCCTCAAATAGCTCCTTCCTTCAGCCTGATACAAAACTCCGCTAAATACATCCCACATACCTACCCATACCTACATCTCCCCACTAATTACTGTGGTACACATTTCTTGAGTTTTTTCTCAACATTAAACAGCATCCCGTCAGCGCAGACAGGTTTTTAATTAACAAACCCCAAACACTTGCGACTTTCACGAAAAATAAGTAAAATCCTTAACGAGTTTACTCACTGCCCGTGTTCGGATTACGAGATTTTATTTTAAGTCTACGAAGAAGTTCTAGCACGTTATATTTTTTGTAATGTACCTTATTATCTAACCTTGCTTTTATTCTATATGTCTAGTAGAATCAATATGAATCTTGTTTAAATATTGAAGCCAGAGAATGTAATCATAGTTTTCTTTTTACATTCGAACTATTGCCAACTTTCGCAGAACAATCATGATAATTCAATGAAAAAATATGGCACGTAAGCAGGTCATTATACTACCACACACACGATACGCCTCCATGCTCCTTTTATATCAAAGTTAACTCAAATTGAACTTCTACAACTATGGAAGTTAAGATTTAGCAGACAAGAGGATACTGCTTTTTCATCATTCGATTCTTATGATTATGTTTCATACATGGGTGACCTACCCTTCGGACTACGCGGACTTCATTGATAGGTAACTTACCCATAACCACAATACTCAAGTAAAACAGATAATATAGATTCATACTGAACATATCATCCTTCTAAATTCCATAACTAGTTTATAGAATCTGCTCCCACCTCTCAAACAAGCACGATCTTCAACAAACTTATACCAAACAAGATAATACTATAATCGAGCTCACTAGCATCACAAACTTCATATCTGAACTCTGTAGGGGCGCTCACCTGCGAGCCTGCGACTAAGTTCAGAGGATTTATAGTCGTGAATGCGCGGCGCATCTTAGCAACTTTGTGTGCCAGTTCACTGGGCAGGGATTGTGTTTACCTGGTTAAGATAGTGAGGCTTGGTTTGCATTTAAAAGTTTTCGTAAGATAGTTTTAGGGTTAGCGTTTATTTTTTCGGGATGGTTCATAGTCGAATAAAAACAAAAATAAATTACCTATAGCGTTAGCATTTGTAAGTAGATACTTTAAAAAAAACGAAATAATGATTAAGTTATTGTACTGAATTTTCCCGGCAGATAGGAGCCAACTTTTTACGCTTTTACCAATATGCCAGAAAAGTACAGAATTGACAAATAAAGAAGTCTTAGAATCTACAAAATACATAATACCAATGAAATACCGTGAATTGAAGTCCATTAGAGCTTGTAACATTACAAGCTATAATAGGGACTCCAATTACACATTATTGGACTGTGAATGCATCGTAGTAGACTTTAATAAGTTCTGATTTATCAATGCACAATAATTTTATCGGTGTTTAAAAAATCAATAAATATTTACCCATAAACAAATAAATAAATATTGCCGAATGCGTTAATATATTTCCGTGAGCAACATTTCACGAACAATCGCTCACGGAGCGGGCCGCGCCGACACAACCATTTGTCTTGGACCACCTTTAAAAGCTATTCACGACCATTTTTCTTTTTTAAAAACCTTCAGACACTTCCTTTTCGTTTTTCAATCGCCCCCGCCCCGGTCGGAGTTATCGCGATAAATGCTTTTGTTTGTCAGACTTTGTGGATTTGCATAGAGTTGGTGATACTGTGAGGTAAATAATATGCATGTATGATTATGGAAAATATGGTATAGTTTTATTTAAAAACAGTTGTTTTTTTATGATAAATTAATACTTTTTTAAGATTTACCGAAAATACTAAGAACATACAGTCCGTAAGAAAATCGTGAATAAAGTAAAATCAGTAGCATAAGGTTCTTAATAAACTGATAAGTGCTAATGTAATTCTTTAATCGACAACCTTACTGTTCAGATTTAATTAAACTTTGGATCAGATAATTTAGACAATCTATTATGTAGGTATGCGAATCTAAAAGAGTACGCAGATTGCAATATTAAAATATAATTTTGTCTTGTTTTGCAACCTAAAAAGCAACTTTTACACCGTTTAAGTAAGCCAATTCAAATAGAATATTGTATGAGCTATTTGAATTTTTTGTTATTTTCTGATTAACATCTCTATGTTGATCCTCGGTATCCGGCCGAAGCGTTGAGCCGCCTGGACAGGTGAATAGATGTCTCGACCCGTTCGCTGGCAATCAGTCACAAATAGCATTCTTTAGCATCATTCCGAGGTACGAGCGGTAAGCGGAGAGGGAAAACATTGCGAACAGTGACAGATTGTACCTTAAAACGATTTTTTATTTACTGTAAAATTGTGGAATGATTTGTCACTGTTTGGAATCTAAATATTTGTACTCTACATATACAACTATCCTCATGAATCCACTTGCTTTTTGCTTGAAAGTCTTTGTCCTGATGATACCCTTCCATTACAATGCAATTATAAGTTCCATTCAAATGGGAAAACATTAACGGACGAAAAAAGAAACTGAAAAGCGAAAAATAAAAAATAAAACTTTTAGTCTATGAATCGGTGCCAAACGCCTCTTCCTTTTTTTCGTCGGTAAAAAAATATAGGTAAGTAATATTTTTTTCGACTTCTCTGTACCCCGTAGTATGTTTCTTACATCAAAGGCTCATATTTTAACATTACCTATGTCCATTTTCCGCATCCCGCTCCGCTTACTCTTATGCCCGCTGCCAGCAACTACCAATCACAGGGTCTGCCGTTACCCTGGCATTACCCTAGCGTTACCCTGGTACTTTCGCAGTAGTCCTACAATTAATCACGAGCTGATGCTTACCCTCTAATTGAATGCTCTGCTCAGCACAACGTTTATTGTCATCATCAATATGGACTCACGGTTGTTGACACGTTTCTTTTGCCACCATTTGTTTGCATAGGTTTTCGTTTGGATTTAAACTGCAGGCTATATTTTTTTGCTTGCAGCCTTCCTTTTATAGTAGCAGGGTGTAGGATGAGCTGATTGAACACATTTCATGGACGAAATTAATAATATTATAGTTTATAAAAGACTACAGTAACAAGAAGACGCGATTCTTCACAAAGCTCTGTGACTGCATCTACAAATTCATAATTGAGGAGTCAAATCTAAAGACAGTGTACCTGCACTATCGACAACACTCGCGAACACGACATTATTACCTGTCGTTACAGTATTACAACTTTTAAGCACGCATTTAAAAATGCATAGTCATGAGCTATGCACATCCCGATTTTAATTCCACCGATTTTTTCCAATGCCAAAACCGAGCTCCTAAAGTTCCCATTTCACAGTCGGAAAAAGGCAGACAGGCGCTTGTATAGGAATCAATCATCGGTCACCATTCGCCATAAAGGCTGCAATAAATTCAGGCGAGCTTTCGGCCCATTTTCCACTTGTTTTCACCTCACCGTCGATTTTCAGTTCGACTGAAAGCGCTCATTCACCCTCGATTTTGAATTGGGCGTATTTGTCATTTTCTGATGTATTTCGCTTCGGTGTTTGGCCGTATTGCCCTTTTGTTGGTTCTGATTGATCGTATTGATTTTGCCAACGATTTAAACTGGTGGTTTAATTGAGAGAGAATCTGTTTTACTTTTGTAAATAGGGAATTGAAAATTACAACACTTTGTGTAGTAAAACAATTAATTCGCTTAAAATTTTGAGTTTTTACATTTATTTCAATGACAACATTTTAATTATATTTGTAATGTCTCTTGTCAAACTAAAGTAATTTTAGACTTATTTTAAGTTCTCTATGCCGCGCTGCAGGCTGTGAACATGTAATATTAAAAACCCTGCTTTACAGCTAAACCAGATTTTGACGTTCAAAAGTGCCCTATATGTGCATATTTGAAATAAATGATCTGACTTTGAAACCCATTCACCCAAAAACCTGTCCCTAAAAAGTTTGTTTAAAGAAAATAACCAAAAGATAATACTGGTATGTATGAGATGAGACGCGAGGTCATTTGTCACGCTGCGCATTAAGCGGCGGTTAACGTGACGGGCTATAAAAAGCGTGTAAACACGTCACCTGTCACGTGACGTCAGCGACGTGACGACGTGACGTGACGGAGCTGTTCACGTGCGAAGATGTACCAAGGGGTTGGAGGCGCTATGTGTCATGCTATGTACTGAATGATGTGGCCAATATTTTGATATACAAGAGTGTCTGTGGAGTTTCTTGCCCGTTTTTCTCCATAGGAATCTACTACGCTTTCGAATGGGCAACTAGCTTCATCTTTCTGACTGAAACCAACCCTTGAAAATTCAAAAGTGTTGGATGCTTTGAGTTCAAGATCGATTTTCAGCGATAGATTATGGAATTTTGGATACATCTACCCTCATTTAGATCAAATCAACAAATCCTTACTAATATTATAAATGCGAAAGTAACTCTGTCTGTCTGTCGCGTTTTCACGCCAAAACTACAGAACCGATTTAAATGGAATTTGGTACACAGATAGTCTAGAGCCTGAGAAAGGACATAGGCATACTTTTTATCGACATACCACGCGGGCGAAGCCGCGGGCCGCGGGCTCATAATCAAACTTGATGTAGGTGTATATGCAGGTTCTCCAAATCAAAATATTCTGTTTTTTTCTTGAAACTGCCACATCGAAACTCCTTACCACCTCATAGTCGGAGCAGCGGTATGAAAAATGACACGCTGCTCCACCATTGACACACCGTCGACACTGTATTGAGGAACGATCACGATGATGCATCGCTTCGGAAACGCCTCGCTACATGGACGTTATACACCATGTGTTAAAAGTATCAATATTTAATTTTGCTGTTTCGTTTCCGTGCAGGTGGATTTTAAGATAAGGATGATTTTTTAACGATCTCTGAACCTAAACCTAGACCTGTTTCGTGTTTTTGGTAAATAAATTACTTTGACTTTGAAAAACAAGTTTAGTGAAAGATTTTTCTTAAAGTTATATTTAATCATCACCTGAATTATATATTAGGTACTTGAAAGGTGATTTTGATGCATGAAACATAATTGACGTTATTTTTAAAAGTTACTTTACTACTTTAAAGACAAAAATCTACATGACTTCCAGGACATTTAATTTCATTCGCAATAAATTAAGAATGTAATCAATTCCTTTAAGCAAACCTTTTCAGGCCAAACAACAAGACGACAAAATATGCTCCAATCAATAAAATAAAGCAATAATTTCACATCATTTCTCCAGAAAAACTCCACTAAAATTCAAAGTCCCAAATCCCATCTTTCTCACACATGAGTATGGTCCACATAATCGGTTTAGTTCCACATTCACCTCTGATAATAAATCATGGGTAAGCCGCACCTGCCACCTTATCGCAGTACCCGGGTATTGAGGGAGGCGGGGGGAGGGGGGCTGCCCATTGCCACTCTATTGGGTTTCTTTCCGATATTTATACCATATTGAGGGTTATTACCGATGTTCTTTTTATGCTCTTGTTTCTGGTGAAAAGGATAGAGGAATGTCAATTGTTTTATGCCCGGTTCCTATTTCATTTAACGGATCGTTATTAGGTACCAGTTACCATTCGTAACTTTATTTGTACTTGTTACCTGAGGGCCTAGACAAGTGACAATCGCTTCGAAAGCGTTTCGTATTTCTACAACGATCTTCAACAGGATTGACGATTGTTTTTCGATAGCTTTTGTCAGTCCTATACATTTTTACCGTTTCCATCATCGATATCGCTGATAGAATGTCACTTTGTCTAGGGCCTCTGGTACCTTGTAGATACTAGTGGTACCTAGGTCAAGTCTTCTGTTTTACCTAAATAGCAGGTCTAGCATGATGTGGCTTCAGTGCCTACCTAAATGAAAATCACATCGAACGAAGGAAAAGACTCAAGAATGAGCATGTAGATACAACTATCCATGATGACACTATGATGAGACTATCCATGGTATCCAGACCTAGCACGCCAATGTATGAGAAAACTTTGTTATTATTGTGTGATTCCATAGCTACATCATTATGGTATATGCTAGCTTTTGTGAATATTTGCAAGAATCTAAAAGTACAAGAGCCTAAAATTATTCATTTATTAAAAAATCTTGCATTCTCAAACGGCCCTTAATTTCCAGTTAGCTCTCATCCAACGAATCACTACATCATAAACATTATAACGCAAGTGCCCGTCCCGGCGGCATGTTTGAACTGGCTGCGACATTACCGAAGTTCACTAATGCCTCAACTTAACTTAGTTACGACTATCGGGACACCTTTCATTAACCTTAACTCTGTCGGTGCCTGGATTACTCCTGTTCTTGTTTAAGTTGATTAGACTACGTTTTAGAGGGTACTATGAGGAAAAAAGGGGAGGGTACTATGAGGGAACTATGTTTGTTTTCTAAATGTATCAATTCCCAAATCCTTTGAAACATTCTGCGTGTGCAAGCCTTTTTTATAATATTTTACTTTTCTAACTTTGTCTTTGTTACTTTTTTATCTTTCTTTATGTTTTTTGCCTTTTGACATTATTAGACCCAAAAACCAGCGCCTTTTTATTTCCAACGTCAATATTTGGTCCTATCTTCGGAAAATGGTAGAAACACGTTCTAAACGTGCAAAAGTGGACGCGCTGTGTGCAGGAGACGGCACCCAAGTTGCGGAGAGGGACACTGCCCGGCCCGCGCAGCAGAGCGTGGACCTGCCCCCTCACGCCGCGGCTCCGGCGCCTTCCCGCCCGGCCAGTGCTGCCACAGTTGGCAGCACAGGCGCAGCACGCGCGCCGCCTGGCTGATTTAGAGGCTAATTTGGAGTGCCAAGCTGTAGAGCTAGAGCGCCAAGCTGCGGAGCGAGAGCGCCAAGCTGTAGAGCGAGAGCGCCAAGCTCTAGAGCGAGAGCGACAGATCGCTAAGCTCCAACTACAAGCTGAGCTCGTCGCCATAGAGGCGGAAGCCAGCCAGCGTGGCAGCCATAGTATGCGCAGCCGTGCTAGTGTTTTCACGGTTGGCAGAAGTAAGCAGAAGCGCTACATGGCCCTATTTACATGCTTGGTCGTCCGCGCCGTACATCTGGATGTGGTGCATAGTTTATCCACTGACTCGGCAATCATGTGTCTACGCCGCTTCGTGTCGCTCCGTGGAACCCCATTGGAGATTTGGTCTGACAACAGCACCTTGTTGGGGCCAGCCAAGAACTGCGAGAATTGTACAGTGATGCAGTTGAAGATTACGCTGCCAGCGAGTCCATAAACTGGCGTTTCATCCCCCCTCGGCACCATTTATGGGTGGAGCTTGGGAGCGCCTTGTCCGAAGTGTCAAGGGAGCGCTGAAAGTGTCTCTACATGAGCGGGGTATCTCCCTCTGATGAAGTCCTCAGAACCCTGCTGGCTGAAGCTGAAGCCTTGGTAAATTCGCGGCCACTAACGACGATCTCACTTAATGCTAATGCAGAAGAAGCTCTAACGCCAGCTCACTTTCTCCTAAACGGAACACCAGGACGTCCCATCCCAGCCACGCTTCAGGAGTCGGACCTCTCGAGCAGAAGTCATTGGCGGAGGGCACTCAGACTAGCCGATCATTTCTGGCAGCGATGGGTGCGAGAATACCTGCCTTCGTTGTCACCCAGAAGGGGTGGAGGCACCGCACCCTCAATTGCGGTAGGAGATGTAGTCATAATTTGTGATTCAAATTTACCGCGTGGTTCATGGCCCAAAGGCCGGGTCGTGAAATTGTTTCCCGGCAGAGATGGAGTATTGCGGGTGGCTGACGTGGCCACTGGGGCTGGCACGTTCAGGAGACCCCTCCAAAATGTTCTATGTTTTTTGCCTTTTGACATTATAAGACTTTTGTTTCTACCCAAAAACCAGCGCCTTTTCATTTCCTTTATATTTCCAACGTCAATACTGCGCATCTTAGTTTCCTCCATATGTTTTCTTTGACTTCTGTTCATTACTTTTTAAATACCCGTAAAAGATTTTTGCTTAATGTCTGCCTTCTCCTTTGTCTGGTGTAAAGTGTTGCAACAGCTCTTGAAAAAAAGGGAACAATTATAACTTATTTTTGTAGGATAGTAACTATTATAACGCAGGTATTATTTATTTATAAAATCACTGCCCTCATAATTACATGGACAACACTTTACACCCAATCATAAACAATTACATACTTAATCAAAATCACCTCACTTCAAACAAACAAAAATATAAATCGGACTAAACTCGTACTAGTAGGGTAGATGTACCAACACTCGGCTATTCGTCCCCGGGGCGCACTTGCATCGCCACGGAACCGCGGCCCGAATACCAGCGGAATTGCACGACCGCTTTTATTGTTAGTTGCCGCCATAACTCCGAGCTAGTTAACCTGATACAAGGTGGGATTTGGAGTTGCTGAACACTTTATTGTGTAAGGTAGGGATGAGTGGGTTAGAGCTGCTCGTTTAATTGTATATTGCGCTCCTACTGAGATTCTTTTAGCAAATAATTCTTGCTAAAAGTGTTGCTATTTTTCTAGGGGAAATACTTAACAATTGTATTATTTATAATATTCATTGTTCAGCCAACTGAATAATTTGCCATTACATGACTATGCATCTCTTTTCATTCAATTTTGTTAAACGAACTTACAAATTTTAGTCAAAGCACATTCTTTCAATTCTCTTAAAATTCAACAAAACTCTTGTAACAAACTTAAACATTTTATTTCTCCAATCCTAACACAAGACTTTATCTAACAAAGAAGTCAAACAAGTAAACCCAATAGGTGTAACAATATCTGTCCGGTCCACAGAGACCACTCACGTAAGGTGAAAGCAAATATTGTGAGAATCGCAAACAGTGTTCGACAGAGTTTAAAAAGTGCAGTTTGAACTAACGCGATGTTGCGGGTAAGTGGGGGGAGCCGGACAGTTACAATTACATCTACCCTACTGTCTGAGGGTGTAGTGTTCAAGTTTAGTGCGATGTGGAGCCCGGTTATTGAAATTAATTCAATTATCCGATATTTTGGCGAAACTGTTCAAAATAAAGATTCCTTCGAATGATTCCGTAGAAGTCTTTTAATTTTGGTGTTATTTTTGGTGTTAATATTTGGTGTTGAAGGTAAACGATACATACACCCTACCTAATTGCTTAGTACGGAATTAAAATACCTGTCTTTTATAAAGTTTTTGAAATAATACTTATGTACCACGCCAAAGGCCTCTTTTGAAGGCATTCGGGCAGGACTAAGCCTTGATCATTTAACTAACTCACGGTGTACCTATTGGGTTTTTCGGCCTAAGGTAATTGAATAATCATGTTTTTCTAATACCTATATACCTATATGAATAACACATTAGTAGGTACTTCATTATGACCTCAAAAAACGATAACTCTTGGAAGTTCAATTTGTAATACCTTTCTAGTACAAGATTTATTAAAAGTAAAAACAAACTTCTAACAGAATAAACTCTGACTTGCAGAAGACTGCGATTGGCCGAGTTGATTGAATGAACTTTAAACTTTCTTTGAGAATAGTTCTAACCTTTAGTCTGAACAAATAAGTAAGACCTCATCACAAAGTTTCTGCTCAGGTTAAGTTAAACGTTTGGTCTTCTGCCAACGAACGGTCCTTGCTTTTCTTACGACATTCTTATTTACGGGGTAAACAAAGAGTCTTAATAGTTTTACTAGGTTGTTTCGTGGTTTGAACTTTTTAGAAATGTTAATTAGATGTTCATTGTATGGAATGTGGATTAAAGAGAGATGTCGACAAAGGAAAACTGTTGAAATGGAAAATGTTTTTGATGGAAAATTTCCATGAAAAAAATCCAGTGAAATTATGATTTAGTTTTTTTTTAAACTATAATAGAGATTAACAAACGGATTCTTGTATCATGATCTTAAATAAACCGATCCTGTATTTCTTCATTTGAACTCAGGTCAAGATATCACGGCGGTGCCACGGTGTCTGCCAAGAAAAGCGTTGCACGTGCAATTAGCAGGTCCCCTCGGTGTTTGTTGGCTGTTTGACAAATACTGAGGGTATGAAGGTTTTTACCTATAATAAGTGTTATGAGGTACTTACGTGCCAAAATCAAAAGCATACGCTTACCCTTGGCCCTCAAGACATGATCACAAATACCTTACCAACTCAACGTACAACCATTCACTCAAAACTTTGCCAAAAATCTAACATTGTAAACAAAAATAATCCAGCTCCAAAGAAGCACAAAGTCAAACTCCAACAAATCAATTTAGAAATCTACTACACGTCAGCGCAAACTCCACCGTTCCACGTAGCGATCACACGAATGGCTATCATAGCTCTCGGCAGATGAGAGTGTGTCTGGACCACGGTAGGTGTGCTGAGAAAACATCATATTTCACGGCTTAACCCTTCAGGGGAAGCTTTTTGCTTGATCAAGTTCGTAATGAAAATATTGGATTGTGTCTGAGATTGTTTGAATTGAGAGGAACTGGACGCGATTGGAAACTGGTGTAAGATAATTTATTAACCAATTCGTAAATGAGAAGCGATTCCCGAACCCATTATTAAAGTAAAGAATTCTATTACTTTTTTTTGGGTTTTTTTACTTTTAGTAGAAAACAGGCTTGATAAAAAAATAATCCTCGATTAAACAAGATGATTAATTTCTGACTTTTCATGAAAATCTTCAAATAAAAATAAACTTCAAAGTATTTATTTATATAAACCGGTACACGACTATCACTTACTGACACACAGACCTGAAAAAACAAAAAATGAACGCCGAACCCATTGGCTACGTCACAGGATTTCCCTTCCAAATCACATCTTTATGCAACTCATACATACATAGGTACCATGTCCTTCAGAAAGCCCAACATTTGTCCCCTGTGGCCGAGTGATCTTGCTTGCATAGCAGATGTCCCCGGACAGGCGGCGGCTGAGGTGCGGGCTCCACCTAGTGGATAAAGTGATGAGTCAGCCGCATGTGTGAGTTACGATCTATGTCCATATTTTTTAGCTCCGTGTGGGACAGAGAATTTTTGTGTCAAGTTTTTCTGTATACAGGGTGAGATAATTTACCTTAGCCCACTAAATGAGACTTTTTTCCTTTACAAAAACAAGTGTGATGTAGTAATTCGGGATTTGTACTCCAAAAATCTATTTCTCGTATGAGTAGAATAAAAGATTAAGTTCAATTTAGTGATGAATAGGATGAATAAGCTGGAATTCAGCTTTTGAATGACATGGAACTAATCTTTAAAAAACGTACCTATAATTCTATATTATGATACGATTAAGTAAGAGAGCGCATTCGAAATACATACCTATATTCTAAGCACATACTGCACCAAAGCCAACTTTCTAATAAATAATGATGTACACGAGAACCTCTTAATTATTGCAGCACACACAATATGTTGAGCAAACAGCATGTATATCAGACGTCCATGCTTACCCAACCAAAGGTGACAAACAGACAATTTTCTCTCCTGTCCAATGCAAATGAGACCATCTGGCATAACTTGAACACACCACGTCCATTTACTATCACATAACACCTTAAAACAACACTATAGAGCTTATTTTTGTGTTCTCAAATCGAATATTTATTTTGGTAGAAAGTGTTGCCAGACAATTTTATTAAATTCGTTCTTTTTAAACCTTAATGCTTCTACTAAAGGGTTATAATCACATACACAAGCTTCCAAATATATGTTTGTATAAGAGTCTGGCCTCACGTGGGATTCCAAAATAAAGTGATGACCCTAAGCGTTGGCGTGTGAGTTATAGGGATGTCGCTTGTATGAACTTTGTGTTCCTGCGTCATATTAATGTTAATACATTTGTGAGGTTTTTGTCGAGTCTGTGTTTTGATTAAATTTTTGCAAAAAAATAATTAATAAGTAAATATTGAACCTTATCACTTCGTAACAACCGGACTAACCTTTTTCATTTTTTACCCGATCTTTGAGTTGTGCAGAGACGAACATTATTTGAAAGAAGCAAACAGTCTCGTTTGAATGTTATATCGTTCAAGTACTCATTTTAATTAGCTTTTCATTAATAGATTTACAATACCTATTAAATCACTGTCTATTTCTGTTGATTTAATATTCTTGCGTTCTCTTCTACCGACGAAATCGGTTGAGAATTAGTTATGTTGAATATTTTACTATCTATAACTTTATTGATTGACATTTAGGAGTTACGGCTATTTGACTAAAGTAGGTTTCCTTGAGTTATTTCGCCATATTAAATTATTAAGAATAATTTAACACAATACACCGTGACTTCTAATACAATATTGTCCCTACGTGACAACATTTGTTTCAAAATAACACATAACATCACGCCTGTACTCTCCGAAGGGTGAGGTAGATAGTACAACCACATTTCGTCAGCTATGTTAAGTCCCATGTAATAGGGGGCGAGCCTATTGCCATCACTTGGCCACAAATCCAGATTCCGGGCTGCTATTGAGAAATTCCTGATGAAAAACCCAATAACACTTTGCCCGACCTGGAAATCCAACCTCCAAAATAAAATAATAACCTAAGAACAATAATTAACCTAACCTGGAATAATTGACCTAAGTACCTCAGTAGGTACATATATATACCTTCCTTCAAAAGCCCCATATCTGACATATCTTAACTCATCTGAAACTTTCTCCCATAGCTTTTATGGCAGGTAGGACGCTATCAAAACGCCGCCATGCCCCATTGGTTCCCGAAGGTTTTACGGTCACCTTTACTTACAGAACCAATTTATTACTATCTTTCACAGACGACTTCCCAGGAAAGCCGTTACTTGTCACAGGTATGATTTAGGTCTTCTAGGCAGACTTGGACACTAAATTAAAACCTAGGTCTTCTGGAAGTAATGAATTTGGTAAAGGGAAATTGGTTTTGTCTACGTAATATTTCTTGGGGGAGTATCTATGTGTTTTTCAAACTATGCTAGTTAATTTTAGACAAACAAATACAATCCCATACTTTTATTTTTGCGATCCTGACATTGCTAATCATATTGTTTAAAATGATAGTTAATTGATTTAGGCGAGACTTTGCAGAAATCCATTATAAAATACAATAGACGTAGATATATTTAGTAACCTATTCCACTTAACTATTCTCCAAGAGTCACAAAAACCCTGTAAGAAATCGACACGTGTTTCACCTCTCAAAGGGGCATCCTCAGGATGACGATTGACCAGTCGCAAACCAGAACAAGACGTGTTGCCATACCGAGCGCTGAACGCTGGCGTTCTGCGTCTAGCAAAAAAATGATTAAAATGATGTACAAAATCACACCTTGTTGAAAATACATATATCGTGATAGTTTAATATGACATTTTCTTTAGTGAAAAATATTCAATACGTGAAGTAAGCTTCTATCTAACGTATATGACTTTCCTTAAGAAGTAATTCTTTCATGTTCTAACCATAGTGAATTAAACTTATAGCCCACAGAAACGGAAAATCAATTACTATTAGGGCATTAGTTTTGACTTATTCGTAATTATCAATATCATACCAAAGATTCTGTGGTGAACCTAGCACCGTCAACCACAAAATGAGATCAATCATTATACCGATATAACTCCAGTAACATGAATACAACAAACAATGTGCTAAGCTCACGGTTAATTACCCACTCACAAAACAATAAGGGAATCACCTCACACTAGGGTAAACACACCAGATACCGGCTATTGGAAAAGTTCCGCTGAGTCAATAACCTGCGCCCAAACTTTTTCGATTAGTACCTGCCAGTAATGGGGCGCTTCACCCTACCAACTATTTGCCCTTATTACGTCTTTGGTAATTATTTTAACCCGTGCAGAACGGTTTAGTGGTTAGACGAGTAGTTTGGATTGAAACTGTGGGTTACAGGCGCTCGAGGTTACCGTATATAATTTGTATAATCGTGTCGATCTCTGTACGTAAGTCACCGACTCTTCAATCGTAGGTATCGCTTGCTGAAGATCTCCCACCTAGCCATGAGTTGGCTTGGGTTAAAGGTCTTTAAACAGACTCCGGACCCAAGTTGGCCGAAGCAAGGAAAATCTGTTCAAGTGGAGATTCATAGACGACTCCGCCTTGGAATGTAAATGTGGTGCTGTTCCACAAACGATGGGACACTTAATGTCGTGTCCTGTCAGCTGCACGTTACAGGAACTGATGGACGCTAGTGATGGCGCCAAACATGGGGCCGAGTCTATTTAGATTGCCATCGACACGATAAGAAGACGAATGAGACCACAAATTTAAAAAAACTAAGTAACAGCAACAGCGTGTTCCTGTGTTGTTGTCTGCTAACAGAGACGATTACGAACATTCTGCCAAGCATGGTAGAACACCTTATAAGTTGCAATGTTTGCAGGGGCAATAGTAATGTTTAAAAAAGAAAAGCATACCTAACCGATTGGAGTTAGGATTATAGTGTTCACATTACGTTGTTATTAATATCACACTGGGAAACCCTTTCTTACCATGGTCTTTACATGATAGGTAAGCCCTTACTTTTAACGACACCAGTCTATATTTTATTTTAATTGCCGCTAAGCGCACCACGTGGCTATATTATTTAACGTTTTTCTCATCCTCCTATTAAACTCTAGTTAAATAACGTTCGTAGATTAGAACTAACATTAATATGCAGTATACATCACCGGACGTGTATCATACTGCGGTCTGGACTACTAAATAGACCTCTATGTAGCTATTATCACGATTCACTCATCGCGAGGTAGGCATTGATGTCATTGTCATACAAAATCGTGAGAATTTTTGATAGCTTGATGACTAGAATTTGGAATTCTGAATCTGATTTAGGCAAGGAATAGACTTTTTTTGCGGTGATTTGATGCCGAATTTGTTCGTTTCATTAGTCATATTTAGAACCCTTTTTATTTTTTTAACTGCCATGTTGACATGAATCACTAGGTACCAGTACTTCGCGATGGTGAACGTGATGAGTGTAAATAAAAACAACAGTTGTATGCATCCTCAAATAGAACATGAAATATTTATTGTATTTGTTTCGTCGTGTTTGGATACTCATCACGTCAGCGGAGCTTTAGTAGCTACTTTTATTGAAAGGCTCATTTTTGTACAATTGTTATTAACACTATGAACTCTATCTGAAAAAAAAAACTATTCAATTCTATTAACTCAAGTGACGGCATGTGAAGATCCAATCAACGAATTTGACTAATTTAGCACTAGATGCGCCCCGCGGTTTCACCCGCGTAAGTCTCGATCCCGTGAGAATATCGGGATAAAAATAGTATCCTATGTTCTATTCCAGGTCATGGTCTACCCCTGCGCCAAAGGAGAATGGGCCCCTGCTTATGGGATTCTGCCCTGAAGCCAAACAAAAATAAGATATATACCAATGGAAAGAGCTTTTCAAAGGGAACCTTTCCTACTAACACGACTTTTGCCCATTGTTAGTCAGTTCGGAGTAAATTACCTAAATGGGTGTGAATACTTGGGCATCGAAGTTAAGGAATTTTCTTGGCCCAATAACCATGAGATATACATCAATGGCTTTAGCTTTTTGAGGGGAACTTTTGCTACTAACATGACTATTGCCAATTGTTAGTCAGTTCGGAGTTAATGGCATAAATAGGTGACTACTTCGGTACCGAAGTTAAGGAATTTTCTTAGTCCAATAGCCATAAGACATACACCAATGGAAAGAACTTTCCAATGAGAACCTTTGCTACAACACGACTTTTGCCAAGTGTTAGTCAGTTTGGAGTTAATTACCTAAATAAGTATTACTACTGGGGCACCGAAGTTAAGGAATTTTCTTGACCAGAAGCGACTTGAGCCATAAGATATACACCAATGAAACGAACTTTTCGAAGAGAACCTTTACTGCTAACATGACTGTTGCCAATTTTTAATCAGTTCGGAGTTAATGACATAAATAGGTGACCACTGGGTCACCGAAGTTAAGGAATTTTCTTGGCCCTATAGCCATAAGATTTAAACCAATATAAAGAGCTTTTCAAGGAGAAAAAAATTGTTCCTAAAATGGCATCTATTGGAGACCAATGTCTTAAAATGTTCGCAAAGATGATGTTTGCAGGGCACTGAATCATTAAAAGATATTTAATTGAAGAAATACCAGAATTCCTACAATATTTGAAAACAGTGAATTTATCTATTTTTAAACAACATTTACATAAATAAAGACTAACCTCTCTTTATCTCCTACACACAACGACAAAGTCTGAACTAGTTGATGCGACCCATCGCACTATCATTACGGCGCGAAGCTGACCCGAGTCAATAGTTCAATATTTATGAGAGCGGGGTCAGCAGAGATTTATGTGCAGGACAAGTGGCTGCGCAGGTAGACTGATTTATTGTGCCATCTGATCGGATGAGCTGGAGGTAATGGGGGCAGGGACAAGGGTTGTGGAGATAGGAATGTTTTGTGGACGGTATTTAAGGTTTATTAACTCCTTGTTCGATGGTTCTTGTCGATCGTCATCGCTGAGTGGTCTTTGCAGTAGCCATAGATACCTTTTTGTAGTAACCTGTACCTACTGTGTGGGTCTGTTCAGGAGGCCTACCACCACTGCTTACAGCAGTATTATTTTAATATTACTCCAGTGTAGGAAAGAGATGAAGCTCTACAGGACGTATAGCTCTATCTCTTTCCCCCGCGAAGTAAGATGATGCTGTGTTTCTATCTATGTTGTGTATGTACTGAATAAATTAATTCATACTTATATTATAAATTCGAAACTCTGTCTGTCTGTCTGTATGTATGTTACCTTTTCACGCCTAAACCACTGAACAGATTTCAATAATTTTTATTTTTTTTGTTAAAAACGTTTCCCCACACTAGGAATTTCTTCCTGTATCGTGGGTGCGTTTACAAACATAGAAACTCACATACACTAACACCCAGACCCTGAACAACTACTTGCAGATCATACAAATATTTGTTCCGTGCGGGGATCGAACCCGCGACACGTTGCGCAGCCGTCTATCGCTCAGCCACTGCGCCAACCGTGTCGTCAAAATTTGGCAAGGAGATAGATGGCATCCGCGACTGAGGGGAAGGACATGTCCTTTGTGACTTTTTATCAACATTCCACGCGGGCCCCATTGCAGGGGTAAATAATAAACTGATTATTAGCGTTTTTAAGCCGGTAACAGTCCTTTAAGGTAACATAATTCATTTAGAACAAAATAACAGATCGGTTAAGTAGCGGTATCATTTTCATTGATTACTCCTACCTAGGTACAATGATTTCATATTTACGAAGGTAGCAAACTATTTGAAGCTCCGCTAACTCTAGAAGTCTTCCGAGTTTTACTCCAAGTATTTTCGGTCTGCACTCTTTAGTTCTTTTTTCTTTCTTTAATTTCCACTGTTCACTTTCAATAAATAATACTCAATTATTCCATTTCTCTTATAAATAGCACTGGATTACACCTTCTCTCAGCACAAAAACACAAATCAATAGTAACAAAAAGCCAGCGGTATCCAAAGGCAGGAGCCGCCAATACCGGGCCACAGGAGGGTTGGTAATGAGCTTCATCTAATTATCGCGACGGCTACGTGAGTCAGTTGCTAACACCTGTATTATGCAGCGTCTGCCGCTTGTCTCCAAGTGCTCGGCGCTTACGTCTGTAAACGTGTTTATGGGGAGTTAATATTCGGTTGAGCACCTCTGGCATTTAAGCATAGCGATAGCATAATATGAAATACGAGCCATTTGCAAAGAGAAGGGTTTCTTTTTCATATTGATAACGAAAGTCTAATCTACTTACTGTTCTTTAGTTTCTGCTTACCCCATTGAAAGAAGACATGAATTTATGTAGGTATGATCAATCGTTGTAATCCGTGTTTAAAAAGTCTAAATGATTTTAGATGACTCTATACAAAAGCATTACAGCAAAGTCAACGAGATATTCAAACACAAAAGTAATCTAAAAACCCTATAAAGTAAGTTAAACATTTACCTAAAAGGACTTGAAACATTATTCACGCTAAACGTTAAGGCCCCTTCACAAAGTGGTCTAAACGAAAAAATACAATTTATTAATTTGCAAAAAAAACGCTTGCGACGGGCGTCACCTGTCACGCGGCGTGACAACCCCCAAGAAACAGCGACGTGATGAATTGTTGAAAATAAAAATTACGACGTAACTGGCTGAAGGGAGGGGGTTGAAACACGTTTAATTTTAATCGACTCTTTGAAGGAGGAATTTTTGTAAATCTTGTTATTTGAGTTTTAGAGTTTTTATAATGGAGTCATTAGTAAATTGTTTTGGCAAACTTTGTTATGTGGTTAAAGAAAGGGTGGAACAAATTAAAAATGCTCTAAAAATATCTGTTGTTTCTTTCTGGTTTGTGAAAAATAAACTGAAGTTTATTTGAACAATTATGTTTATTACTTTTTAAAGCCAGCTAATAAATCAACTAACAACATCTCACTTTATCTTTTATATAAACAAACAAAAACACTTTAAAACCACACACATTTTTCTACAACAACACTAAAAACACGCCGCTGTCACGTCAGCCTGCGTCACGTGACACGGCGTGACGTGCTTACACGACAGGTAACAACGTTTGCCGCCAATTTTTAACGCGCCAACATTTAAATTAAATTCCGGCGCTGCACGTCGCGCCGCCCACGCTTAATTCAGCCAATTACGTGGAAATGCTTATCTCTTACTTATGCTGTTGTGTAAGGATGTAGCGTTTTGTGTATGGGGATTGTGTGTGTTTAATGAAATAACAATTAAAATTGCTTTTCCATGCCTTTTCTCACTCCGTTTTGGGAAATTAGTTTTTTCTTGAAGTCACGTTTCGTTTATAGTCCACAATGCGCTTTTTTTCCCTTTCTTTTTGAAATTAGTGGATAATTAATAATGCTTTCATCATCTTAATGGACCAGGCATTTAAATACATGTCGTACAATAAATATCTTTAGTCAACGAAATTGCAATTAATTGAATTTATTGATACTTTAAATACCTGTAAATAGGTTAGTAATATAAACCATATAAAATCATCACATAATAATATGGCTTTAAATGACATAAACAACAAGTAATAATAATCATAAACATGGTAATAAATTATCATCAGTACTATTAGTTTGTTTGCGCCTAACTTTGTTCGAGACTAAGCGATACTTTCTAAGTTTTTTTATCATAGGTATACTTACTTGATCCTTTCTATGTAATTGGTGATAAATCTTCATCTATGCTTTGTTGTTTCATGGTGTCAGCTGTTTTATTTGCTTGCCGAGTTATTTGTTTTTTCGGGGTGATTTACCCGAGCCGTGGATAGGTATGCTTATTCGTACGTCAAGATTGTTGGCCTGAAAACTATAAAGGATTGTTTTTTTTACGTTGAGTATCATCTGCCTAGCCTTTTGCCAACCATGTTGGGGTCGGCTTCCAGTCTAACCGGATGCAGCTGAATATCAGTATTTACCATTTAGCGACTGCCTATCTGACCTCCACAGGCCAGTTACTGGGTAACACGATACCCCTTGGTAAGACTGGTTGTCAGACTTTCGGGCTTCTGACGACCCGTAACAACTGTCAAAGATCTACAAATGACAGCCGGGACCAACGGCTTAACGTGCTTTCCGAGGCACGGCGGGGTCTTGGTATGTAAAGATGGTCACCCATCCACGGACCAATCGCGGCAAGCGTAGCTTAACCTGATTGGTCGATCGGTGCGACTATTATTTCTTAGCCTCAAGCCCCTCTTCTTGTTCTTTTTAGTGACTTTCAGAGCTTATTGCCCGCGGCTTGTGGAGAATTAGGTGCAGTATTGCAAATTGAAAGAATACTTTGTTCAGCAGTGGAATGCATTGGTCTACATTTTAGCACTTTCATAAACCTTCTTACAAAACGCCTCACCTGTTTTGTGTACACCAGATAGTTTACTGATGCTCCCTAGATAGTAAAGATGCAGCGCGTCACATCTAGAGAGAGCACCATAGTTACGGTACGTATGCAGCGCCACTGTGGCAGGTTACTTTGGCAATGTTCCCTGCGTAAGATAGGTGTACTACTTGGACTATGTAGAGATGGATATGAAAGAAGAATCGTTTTAAATATCTTGTCATTGTCAGGTGGTCTAACACCAATGAATGTAAAAGCAGCATAGTTTAAAAAAGGGTTAGCGGCTTTTTCTATTAAATAGGTTCACTACAATGCGGTTGCTTCGCATCATCAACAGAGCTTAGCTAAAAAATTGCGGCCTTAACAAGTTGCTTAATTACTTCCGAGATATTACGCACCCATCAAGCGATCAGTAGTAATTTAAAGCAGCCCTTCTCTACTTTCTAAGTAAATTCAACGGAATTAACATGAATTCTTCCAATTAAATAATCCATGAACGATAATATGACACTACCTATAATTCAACCCACTTAATAAGTTTCTGCAACTTATCCGCATTTTAAAAATCCAGGAGTGCAGTTGGTTTCAGCGTGGCCGTTCCGTCCCCAAAATAAAGAAATTTCACTTGGAGATATATTTCCAGATTGTCTCGTACTGTCGTTGTACACCGTTCTGTTAACTTTAGTGAATATTGTTTTAAAAATATTGTTGTCACTTTCATCACTGAAATCTTGCATAAATTATAGGCAACTTTGTTTATTGTATTAATATCTGGTTTCCAGTTTGAAGTATTACAATTTGATATCTTAGTAACTGACTGAATATGGGATTGATAACGACCACGGAAGCGGTAGCTCAAATCCCAAAATTGGTCTATCGATTTACATACAATATGTAACAAAAAGCATTTAAACCCACATCAGCTAAATAACTGCTAGTGCATCCCAAATAATAATAAAATAAAACTATATATATGTATCCTACTATGAAATATGAACTTGAAATGTTTTTGTAAATCATTATTCCCTTCTAACTAATTGATGATTTAGAATTTTAAAACCATTTTAAACTATACTATTATACTACTAACATTTAGTAGACAAATAAATCGTTCACAAAAACACAGTATTTTCCTCTAAGATGCAGAGGCTTGAGCCAATTTCTTCAGAGATAAGGAAGCACCTTCGCGCTAAGTCACAATAAACGAACCATTACTACACGTAGGAGTGCGATACGGCGCAGCATCCAATGAGGTTGGAGTAAAGAGTATTATGCTGGAGTCAAAATGTAGGAAAATAAGGGCCTGATTAAAAGATTAAGCTAGTAAGTATTATGCTTAGATGGCTTGGTCATGTTGAGAGGAGAAATGAACGGCGACTAACGAAAAGTATTTACATGAAAGATGTGAGAGGAGACGCCGGGAGGGGACGCCCTAGAAGGACATATACTCTTGATCTTCACAAAAGTCGGGTGCATAGTACTTTAGTGTATGAGGAACAGGGTGTAAAGTTCACTCATCCTCTATAGAAAAAGGGAGGATCCTCCGACCAGACGGGTGTCGTGTCTGGCGGGCAACTGCCCAACGATTGATGTCGGGTTCTTGTATATGTCCTTCGCGCGGTAAACTCTAATTGCGTGATGTAGGATTTTGTGTGACGTCAGGTCTTTGATGCGTGGTTCGCATGTGGCGATGTAGATGCCGCCACAGTACCTACTCGAATCCGGCGTGTGTGTATGACCAGATGAACGAATGCGGGCAAAGCAAAAGGAGAATAATGTGTAAGGATCATAACAAGTGATGTTCCGTCAACACGCATGGAAAAAAGACGTGAGTTTATGTACTCACCTAAGTTTTGAATAAAATTTACTTACATAATTATGTATATCTATGTAAATATATGACATATATATGTATGTAAGTTTTATTCAAAACTGACATAGAGGAATAGTGCAATTAATTTTATGAATTTCTTATTAGAGGTTAAGTAAGATTCAAAGCACATCGTAGTTGTCGTTTCTATACTTCTTCCTTTATCTGCTACCACACGTTCAGCCGATAAAGAAACATTAACTGACAAATCGTTAGTGTTCAATTTAGAACCTATTCTTGAACCCAAAAAATCGTCTAGTTCTTAACTTTGCACTCGCATCAACTAACGCTCAACTACAAGAAAACCTATCTAAAATTATTACATCATATCATTCGAAATGATATCCTCAGCTCTATTGGCAGTTCCAAGTGCAGTTTGAACAGCCAACGCGACGCGAAACCTCAATCCAAATCATACACTACCCGCGCCCTGAACTAACGATCATAAAACTACATTGAAGCCACAGAGCCTAACAAAATAAATATAAGCCGGTAGCTACGTGCTCATCCCCTCACATATTAACCTTTATGATCTAATTTGGCAATGGTCGAGGCTATTTGGCAGAGGAGCCATCCTCTCATCCACAATATTACATTCAATGTCCCATGCGCCATACAACAGGTACTGCAGGAAATAAAACTCAATATGGACTATGAATGAGTTTGGATGGCTTTACAGTGGACTTGGATGGCACAGTTTTTTGTTGAATTTTTGGTAGGGAATTTTAGGGTTAAAGTTTTGAGTAAGAATATAATGGATAATAGGCTAGGTCTATAGTTTAAATTGACAGTTGTATTAAAAGTCGGATTATGAAGTTTTCTTTCTTGATTTTAGTTCGTTAAGTTTCAATAGGTCTTGAAATTAACTTTGGTAAATACAGTGAATATACATATAAATTACTTGTCTTTTGTTACTGAAAAAATTGTTACGTGTTGACACTTTACATACAAATACTTTGGTAGGAACAAAACTGAAAACTAATTAATTGAAATCTGAAATAAATAACGCACTGAAATTCCCGGACTATATAATATTATTATTTATGAATCCAAAAAATCTATACATTTTCTACCAGAATACTATGAATTTCTTCCACAAAACCATTACAGCTACACCACAATTCACCATTATTCACCACTCTAACAATTCAAAGGCAGACACAATTTTGAACTAAAATAGTAATTTCCTATACAAAATAAATCTGGAGCAGAGTAGGTACGTGGCAGGCGGCTTGACAGGTTACTTTGGCAAGGTTCCTGCTGCAATCGTACCGGTGCTCGGTGCGCGGTGGACGCACCGAAATGAAAATGTTGGCGTTAGAATACTTGCGAATGTAGGATTGTAGGTAGTTTTGTTAGAAGTTTTGTACTCGGTTTCTGTGTGCAAAATGTATAATTTTATGTAATTCTTGCATAACCGGTTTAGTCATTATAGGTAGTGTGTGAGCAGACTTCTAATGAGAGTCATTGTTAAACATAATTATGCTTGTTAAAAGTCTTGGTAAACATTTATTATATGAAAAAATAAAACCATCAGCTTAAGATTTTCATCGAATTTAAGAAGCCTAATTATAGTTACGCACTTACTCACCAATCTTACTAAAATCCACGCTAATTAACTTAACCAAGTAAAATAATGATTATAATTTAACCAAGCACTGCTGAAACACTTAATTTCGCGAAACTCATCTTAATTTTTACCAATAATAATTAATGTATGTTCTTTTAGCACAGTTTTCATTTGCTACCCTTGACATTAAAAACAACAAAAGCAATCATCATCATCATATGCCTCGCCTTTTCCCAACTATGTTGGGGTCGGCTTCCGGTCTCACCGGATGCAGCTGAATACCAGTATTTTACATAGAACGACTGCCTATCTGACCTCCACAACCCAGTTACTGGGTAATACGATATCCCTCGGTAAGTCTGTTTCACAGACTTTCGGGCTTCTGACGACCCGGAAAAGCTGTCAAATATCCACGAATGACAGTCAAAAGATTGGTCTCTTGGCTGTCATTCGTGGATCTTTGACAGTTTAGCAGCACGGAGGGGTTTTGGTACAAAAACAACAACAACAAAAGCAATACTTGACAAATCAATAAGCCAACACATCAAAACAATCAAATCTTTTACCCTACCTCAGTTTATTACCGTCCAATTGTCTCGATAACCACTTTCCTGTCCACACGCAGACGAGCCCAGACGTCATAAAAAAAAGAAAAACAAAATAAAGGTAAACAAGAAAACTGTTACCGGCCGAAAGTAATTTTGGCAGAAAAAAATACACTGGCCATTACCATCTTTATCTAGGGTAAGTCAATTTTCCCCACTCTACCCTAAAGTTGCAAAATTACTTTGCAACCGAATCAGGCAATTCTTAACTTTACTGTTGAAATAATAGAGGTGATGTGGAAGGTATAGTTAGGTGGGTATCGGTAACAATGTCCAACCTGTGTATGTGTAACGTTGACAAGGTGGAGGATGATCGTATAATCCCCATAAAATAAGGTAGCGAAAGAATTCGAGATGTACTGGGAGCAGATACGGTTTTCTTACGGATATTTTCCTTTTTTGCTAACTGTTTTCTTGCAGCCTGTAACCATTCTCTCGAGTTGTAAAAAGTATCATAAGTTTTTTATTTTTTATTTCAATACCAAATAACAAACGTTTATCTACATGATCATTAATGACATTTATTTCTGTAAATTGGTTTTAAAAAATCACGTCATTAATAAATTATGTTTTAATTACATGAAACTGCCACAAAGATAAGAAAACTAATTTATGAAATTCATAAAGGCTTCATTACCAGAGCCGTCTCCAAATTAATGTTTTATATTGAATCGAAACAATTTAGTTTGTGAGATACGACAAGAAGTGCACAACGAAACGATTCTTGTGAATAAAAAAAGTCAGGTATCTAAAAGCCGAATGACAATTGCATCAATGTGAAGTTCTTAATCAGGTAGCTCTACTTTCAACGCTCTAATCCAATACTTACAAGAAGACACGCAATACTCAAAGAAAGAAAAAAAAGGTAGAGAAAAACCCCTTTTTCCTTCCCCTCCCGGTGTGCCCGCCCGGCGGTATAATCCTTGGGCCCGGTATCTCGGCCCGGCCGACCGGACCGGTTCGTTTACGGCGCACGTTAATGGCAATCGCACCTCGGATACGCAGACCTGATCGTTTTCCTATATCTTTAAGTTAGATAAATTCTTGGTATACCTCTGTCTTTTATTTTTGGTGATTCTTTGCGAAATGCTTCTCTCTGTCTGAGTTATGGATTCGTACTTAATTAAATAATTATATTATGGTATGACCGTGTAAATCCGGATGACTAACAACCTAGTCATCCAGATTTACACAGTCCATGGAAAAATGTATAAACTAAACTATTGATGGTTTACAGGATAAATCTATACAAAATTCCTGAAACGGTAATCAAATACATAATGTAGGAACATACATAATTATGTACTAGGTTACCATTTTGAGTTTATCATGTCCCTCTCCCTGGAGTCTTTGAAGTGCCCGTTAAATTGCACCTTTGATGACCTAAAGAATGCCTCTGATCAATCAGCGTGGTCACCTACTGGGCTCAAACAACAAAAAGTAGTTGAATCAAAGTACCGTGAACACGAAAAGAAGAAGATATTTTTCATACTACTTTGTCATAATACAGGTAATACTAGTATGACTGCAGACTGAATCTTTAATATTATCCCTTGCCTTCTAAATCACAAATTCTCTCTCTCAACTAATAATTGTATCCGTCTGAAACTTTCACTTCAGTCAATTCAAAACCACTATAGCCAATTGACAGAAGGTAAACTCTAGCCACTAAGATGAGTTTAAAGTTAAACTATTAACGTAAGGTAAAGACGGTAAAGTCAATGAGGTTGGTCGGCGGCGTATCTCTTCAGACCCTAATAGCGTTGTCCGAACGAAGCTCCTAAGATTCATTGGAGGTGCGTTCCATTTGTGTCGACACAATACTGTGGTTGCATAGAAAAAACCTGTTTTTAATTGTGGTTTATGTATCAATAATAATTGTACATATTACTATAACAACACAAAACACGTGTATTACTGGTGCTCTATTTATTAAACAAAAAAAAGTCGGGAGGTGTCGTGGGACACCCGGCTGGAATGCAGTTCCTTTTGCTGTATATTTTGTGTTAATAAACTGTCATCTATTATAAGTTTGTAGTATAAGTTTAGTTTATATTTAAAAAAATATTTTTTTTTACACTTGAAACTTGAGACCATGAAATTGGCTGTTCCAGGCATAGCGCTATTTCGTTACGTGACGATTTCTACCAGTCAACTACTACTGCATGCGAAATGCATATTTCCGATGTGCATTTGATTGATTCATTCATTTTTCCTTATAATAAAGGGCAGGAAAATTATGAGTATAATGAGGTCAGGATCACTCTGTTTGCAACAAAGATTTAAGAAGTTTTACAAGAGTAACTCAGAAATAAAGTCACTATTACTTAATTACCTAACTTCTAAGTACCCAACTTCGAATTTCGATTATGTTTCAGAATCCATGTCTGTGTCGACACAAATGGACAACTATGTGGCATTAGTGTCTACCTCAGAGCTAATCCCAGTCGTTACACCTCATTGAGTGGCCACGAAACAAGAGAATGCTTCAATTTATGATCTACGCAACAACTGCAAAAAAAACAGGTAGGCAGGGACCTCAGTTAGTTTTTTAAACAAAAAGTAATAATATTTTATATTATCAAGTTTTTAAGCGTATGAAGCAAAAAAAATCGTATCAATTGTATGAATGTAAGTGTACCTACTACTGAATGAATAAATAATAATAAGCAAACTGTGTGATTCTTTTTTGTCAAAACGTAACGTTTTTAATTATTTGTATCATACGTTAAGTTAATTATTGTATCGTGATTTGTTAAACATTCCAACTTATGAACCTACGTGGGTCACTGTAATCTTCTTCGCCGTCTTCAACATTATCTCCGCTGATGTAAGAGACCCACGGTTCCCATTTGCAACACTATCGTCTTAAGAGATTTCCTGTAGGGGTCCATACAAACCCATACGAACCCGTACGTATTCGTATGTATTGTGTGCGAGATTTGTGGCTCAAAGTATTGCGCTAAGTGCCCACCTTGATGGCGCAACTGATTCACTAATAAAACGGTGAGCTTTTGTTCAGTGAAGTATTAAGTGAAGAAAGATGCATTAAAGAGTCAAAGTTAAACGTGATCTAATATCAGGTTTACATTAGAACAGCAATTTTCATTCATAAAATGATAAGACTCCTGAAGACTCTTGTAAGAAGTTCCTTCAGTAGAAGTTAACGTTCACTTCTGTTAAATTCGAAACGATCACCTACTGTACTCACCGATGTCTGTTTTCATTTAAATATTTTTTGAAAAATATTATACTTCAGAGCTAACCCTAAGTTTTCAGCACCTCGACCCCCAAACATTAAACTATAATAATAATAAATAACTTTGTAAAAGGTCGAATGGCGGGTATTTTTTCAGAGCGCGCAGGTGAACGTAAATCACCGGTCTAGACGAGCTTTATGGCTGATGCACGCACTATAATACAACTCAGTGGTTCTCAAAGTGCGTAGGGGGCGCTGGTGAGCCGGAACATTTTGACAACTATTGCGTAGAAGGAAGAATATGTTTGAGTGTTTGATTTATGTTGTATTAAACGTTATAATTATGTTTATGTTTAGACTTTGATCTAAGATAGTAAAGTTCTATCAATATAAGTACGGCTAGTGATGATGAGTGACACAGTGACTAAAGGGTAGGGTGGCTGCGCGTCCTTTTTGAGTTCAATTTTACAACAAATAGAGTGTTAAAAAATTTAAGAGTTTTTATTATTCGCGCAACTTCAACGTCTTCTCGTTTTAGTGTTTTACTGTGTGATAATAATTGTACTACACACATACTGTACTGAAAATTGGCACGGATTCCTCTAACGATAATTCGGGTAATTCCTTTGCGGTAAGTAAGCGTAGGTATATTTTTTCTAAAACTGATTTATTTAATTTACTGTGCCTTAAAAATAGCATTTTTTGTGCAACTTTTGAGGTATCTGAAAACTGATAACTAAAATGCATCAATCTTTGAGCATCGCAATAAATATAAGCACTTTATAGTATCGGCCTCAACAGTAGGTATACATCTAAGATTTGTTTTCTTCGAAAGCAAGTTTTTGTTATTATTTATTATCGTGCGGTTTGCCGTCTTCAATCAGATTTTATGTTCGCTTGACGTTTTCATTTGAGAGAACATTTGTATTGATCAAACTTGTTTATCTATTGAAAAGGTTTGGTCATCGTAGCCCAAGTTTTGAGGTTTTAGCAATAAAGCGATAGAATATAAAAATGTAGGTCGATTCCTTTTCTAATAAAAAAACAATCGAACAAAACAATTGTGTTCAGGTACAGAGATACTCAAAAAGGAAAAACCGGCCAAGTGCGAGTCGGACTCGCGCACGAAGGGTTCCGTACCATAATCTATAAAACGGCAAAAAATCACGTTTGTTGTATGGGAGCCCCCTTAAATATTTATTTTATTCTGTTCTTTAGTATATGTTATTATAGCGGCAAAAGAAATACATCATCTGTGAAAATTTTAACTGTCTAACTATCACGGTTCATGAGATACAGCCTGGCGACAGACGGACAGACTGACAGACAGACAGCGGAGCCTTAGTAATAGGTTCCCGTTTTACCCTTTGGGTACGGAACCCTAAAACCAGCCTTAAGATTTTTTTAAGAAATTCCTTCTTAACCTACACCAGCTATGTTAAACCATAGTATTCATTACAGATTACCTTCATTCTCAATTGGACAAATGGACATGGGATATTATAAGTTTTAAAGTCGCTCGTGGCTAAATAATAAAAGCCACACTAGTTGATCAAAGGTGACCATCTATTACATACCAAGACCCCTCCATGCCTCGGAAAGCACGTTAAGCCGTTGGACCCGGCTGTCATTCGTAGATCTTTGACAGTCATTACGGGTAGTCGCCAAAGTCAGAAGTACAAAAGTTTGACAACCAGTCTTACCAAGGGATATCGTGTTACCCAGTAACTGGGTTGTGAAGGTCAGATAGGCAGTCACTCCATGTAAAATACTGGTACTCAGCTGCTTCCGGTTATTTCGGAAGGCTAGGCAGATTGATTGATTTTTGTAAGTTTTAAGTTATATTCCAGTCAGCATCGCACTCAACCTTGCTGAACGGACGAGCATTAACCACTACGAGCTTTTCTCAAATACCGCGTAGCACCTTCAGACAACAAACCCTACCTTATAAAACAATATCAACCCTCTCCCTACATCCTCAAATCTTCCACCATCCATCCAAAATCCTCCCATTTGCAGATTCAGTACACAGAGTAGTCATAAACAGAGGTCCAGAGGTCCCTCGGTCGCAAGGTGTGTGGTATAAAGAAATAGTGGCATTTATTAAAGGGTTCGTCCTCAGCACCCCAGACACGTACCACACGGGGCTGTAGGACGTACCTACGTATTCCTTTGATATAAAGTTTTTCTACGATCCCCGATCCCCTCTCTCTATATTGAAATCGTATAGATTTGATTTCGTACGTGTTTTGTTTGGAGCCTGTGGTCAGATTTGTGAGGAATTGAGGTTTTTTTAAGGAAGTTTGATGATAGTGCTAATAAATAGATGGTGCGAAATATGTAGCAAATGACTTGACAGTTATCCACTTGCATAAGTTATCATGGTCAAGGTAACAATTAAAAAAAATACAAAAAAATCTAGACCAGCTTTTTAATTTCAATCAAATAAGAGGGAAATATCAGTAAATAGAAATACAACGCTTCTGTTTATAGCATTTAACAAAACTTTCACCAATCACAATCCTTAAAATACAACGCATATAAACAATTTAAACCTCATCACCTCAAACACCAAGATTCTGACTGCTGTAACATTCACAATAAATCGCAAGAAAAAACAAAGAAATTGATTCCGCCAGTAGTGTTCAGTTTATCTGTCAACAGCATTATCTTAACCCTGCGCTCACTGTGTGGGTCAAAATGATCCCCGTACCTGATGCGCCGTCACGTCGCCCGCTCTGAATGGCAAATCACGAGGTAGACCTTCGGGGGCTAAGAGACCCCGTATGAAAATAAAATGATTGCGAAGGGTCCGAGAGCTCTGTATTAAAATATTCCCCGAGGTTGCGCACACCTGATGTTTGTGAAATAGTTGTCTGTTTATTTTGATTTTTATCTGTGATAAATTGTGTGTGTGTGAATTATATGATGTGAGCTTTCTGTGAAGTGAAATTTATGTTTTGTGGGATCAATTTTTCGTTGGGAAGTTTGTTATTTTTTTTCAGTATTGATCCCCTTATACCAGCCAGATTGGTAATTGCAGTTAATTTTTAATCACCTTTTACAACACCTAGATAGAATATGAATCAGCTTCTCTTTCTAAAAAGAAAGAAATATGTTTTGCTACCTAAAAATTGTCATTATAATAAAGGAAGATATTGCTCTACATTTGTGTCTGAAATAAAGGGTGTTCGGAAAATTTATGAAAAATTGACGAAAAATATTTTTAATTTCCAGCATAATTTTCTTAAGCGATGTAGAAAGGAAAGAAAAAATATAATAACCGGTTAACAAAGGTTTAAAGTTTTCTAATGCGGAGGGAAAAACTTATCAGACTACAAGATGTCCTATAAACCTACCTACTATTTTCTCTCTTTGTCAATAATCCAACTGACATCAAAATATACACAAATGAGACAAAAATAAACAAACTGTCATACTACTCCCCGAACTACTACAAAACCACACCGTGTTCACCTCACAAAGGTACGTCCTCGCTCGTCCCCCGGTACCCGAATAAATTGCTCCGAATAATTCCACAATTAACATTTTTAATCTCGACGAGATGTTACGCGAATAAATTAAGAGTTCCCGCCGCTCACAGATCGTAGACGAAGATAGGGACTACGCTAACTGGTGGTTATCTTTCCTGTGCGATTTGCGTGGGGAGAAGCTCTATAACTAGGACCAGCTCCCTGAACTTCAAGTTTACCTGTACATGCTACCCATTGCTGGTAGAAGGGCCTCTGAGTTGGTTGCTTGCTGCCCTTTAGTTGGACTTTCCCCTTTTGTTATAGGTAGGTACCACCTAGTAGAGATTTCTCTTTCATTGAAAAAAGTTCTACAAGTCACCGTATCCGAATTTAACTGTTCAATTTGAGAGACATGAACTAAATAATTAGAAAACTGAAAACTGGATGTTTCAGGTGTTTCATATAGTAACCCAGTGCCCTGCTGAAAAAAAAATACATCAATATAGCAAACAAATGAAATAATTGACTCCATTCCATCGAGACTCGTTTATCTAACCCGCTATCAAAACTATTCGGCGCAGTAAAACAGCGGCGCAATAACACGCGCCATACATCACGCCCGCGCCCCACGGCACCCGGCAGGTGACTGATTCACTGGACACAACAACCGCCTGAAATATGGTAATGGCGAACGCGGTCGCGCGACTTGACTAACAAATATACCTCTAATTTTACTATTGTGCGCGTTTAGGTTTTTGTTTTAGGATAAAGTGGAAGCCTAGAATGCTAATATAGGCAGAGTATCTGTGATCTAAATCTTGTCAGTTTCATAATAACTAACACTAGTGTAAGTCTTATTTTATTATATAATTATCTTATTTTTGTCTCTATCTAGATAGATATCTGAATATTTACTTAACTAACGCAAACCAGCAGAAGAAGAAAACGCTAAGTTAATTTCACAAGCTCTTGAGTATTGAGACAGTGTCTCTCACAAAGACAGCAAGAAAGCCTGAGTTCAACATCAGTACATAATATACCTTTACAATCCTAAAGTGAACCGGGAAATCGTAGTATCGAAATCTGTGATATGTGATAGTATCAAAAGTTGTGAAGGGGAGCCTTCACAACTAACCTCTTACCCAGCATACCGTGGCTTTTCCCGAACCTCTAACAACTATGAATAATTTATTTACCTCCAATAAAATCTATTCTGTACTAAACACAAGCAACAAGCCTTTGTCCAAATAACGAAATCCACGTACGATACGATGCGATGTGGCGTGTAAGCGCGAATTTGTATGCAAATTGCGGCACAGCAGGTGGGCCCGCACGCGGTGCGAATCCGGTACGGTTCGAGCGGATCCGGAATGGTACGGACTGAAAACGAATGCACGAAGTGAGCAAGGATAAACGTTGAGATTTTATGACAAAAGTATTTGACAATAAATATTAAAATTGTAATTTTCTTATTTTTATGGCTAATTGAAAGAAAAAATCTCTGGAAAATAAGGTAAGCAACGATCATTGACGTAGGTAGATCAATTTGCTTTTTATAATCTATTCATCACATTAATTTTGAACCTTGTGTTTCTGGTCGAAGCAAAGTAATTTTGTAATAGGTTCACCTAAAACAGCAAAAGCAGTTTTATTTTCGCATTCCACCAGTTTCTTTCTCAGGGTGACAAAATAGGAAGAAAACTCTTAAAATTCTTAACAAAAATAAAAGCAAATTGGTAAAACTACTATCTTCACGTTAAGGCGTGCGTCGGTAACTGCCGAAGTACTGAAACTGCTATCAAGGTGGACTTCGGTAACGACACTCGTGATAGGGATGGGCAAACAATCATTAAATTCGGATCGATACCGATACTGAAACTTTTCCTCATTTGACTCAAAAGATTCTACTGATACCATTGTTATTCACATGGATTTGGAAAAAAACAGCAAAGCAAATAAATTGGCATTTTGGAAGTAAATATTATTTCAAAGAAACGAGCAAGAAATTCTAAAATTAACCAACGAAATAACAATCCCTTTCGATAACCGAGCTCAATATAACTTCAATTTACTTATTAAATACAAACACAATTTCAAGAGTAGAATCACATTGATCGTCTCTTCGCGAGTCTCGAATCAAATTATCGGTATTGATTGGTATCGTAGCTCGCGGGCACGTCCCTAAATACCAAAAGGGAAGCGAGAGTGAATTCCTTGCACCTGATAGAACGGTTATTAGCCAATTCGAAGCTCATTCCGATCCTAATAGAGGTGTAATAAAAGGGTCTTCTCTCTCTATTTTTTCTTTTATTTGTTCAAAAGGTAAAAATAAAAATTTTCTTATTCAATTTGCTTCGGCTCTGTCGTTTCGATTTTATTCTTTTCTACCTTCGTGTTTTTTTAGGTGTCTTTATTTTGTAGCTGCTGTGTCCGACACTCATCGGTTTGTCTTCTTTGTGTTATTCTTTATATCTTTGCAATTACAATAAAATATTGTTTCTTTTCGCATTATGCCAGTCAGTTCAAACTCACGTACAGTAAATAACTTTGTGCGTCATACATGGCTTACCTTCAACAAACCATTACCATACTTATATACAAACATGACTTTTATTTTATTTCAATTTAATCAATTGTTATAATAATTAAGAATATTTAGATAGTTGCTTCTTGTATGATTGCTGCTATCAAAATTCAATGTCTTACGAATGTCATCTTGCGAAATAATGACAATTATGAATATTACTAATAACTTTATTACAAACTGTAATTATTTATTTATTTGTTATCGTCTTATACTGAAATCCCACGAGCCGCGATTTTGCGGACGGACACCGACGAGCCCGGACGACGGATCGTGGGTAGGTGTACGTGCGGGGTATTGCAGACATCGGAAGCTCCTCGGTGCGCGGTGTGTGGCGGTCTGTGGTCGTCTGCCGTGCGTGTCCGTCTGCAATATTGCCGATCGTCGGATTCCACCGTTAGATTCACCATTTTCGTTGTTATATTGTTTGATGCTTCAGAATAAAGTCAATAAAGTAATTATTTCGAGTTGATACTGTTGTTTGATGTTTTATTATATATATAATAGTCACTGAGATCCATCGGTTTTTGTTTAATTAAAGATTCGTCATGCCCATTTTCTGAATTATAGTTTTACATAGTGCCTTTATTTACGATTTTTGCAATCACAAAGTTTTAGATGACCCAAATCTTGCCATCAAATATTCATAAGGTGGCAGGCATAACACACAAAATACCCAGAAACAATTTACTGTTCACCGGTCACTTAGTATATTTTTTTAAATCCCTGATTTAATTCATTCTCCCTACCAACATACCGGCACAATATTGTACGCAACCCATGTCCTAAAACATATGTTTCATAAACAAATTCTCTTTTCTATACCTACACTCGTCATCTCCCCTCAAATCAAAACCTATTTTTGATTGTTCTTGCATCTCTTTCGCACACTTTTTGCACGCACCGGTGTTAAGAGGCCTTTAATGACAGGAAAATTGAAACTTTGTCGTTTACCAGATAAAGTTGGCGAACAGTCGTAAAAAATGTGCTTCCCAGATAATGTCAGAATGATGACGTGTTCTGAGGTAGAAATATCGGGGAAACTTGGCCAAGAGAGAATTTTGCAAGGAATATTATTCGCTTTTTAGCGAGAGGTATGTTTTTATCGATCGTAGCAGGTGGCGTTCTGTAGTTTCTGCCTACCCCATAGGAAGAAGGCCTGAGTATCTGTATGTATATTTTGAACGACGCCTTTAACAAGTCCTGAAATGTACTGCTTATTAGTTGATACTTAGTTTACATTTAATTATTGACCTATTAATAACATGCATGTTTCGGGATTAACCTAACAGTTCGAACTCATACACAGTCGCGAATATAATAAACACCATTTTGAATCAGATCATCATGGTACATAATTAACCATTGCTTATCACTTCAACATTAGTCCCTCCACATATCATTCGACTAGAAAAAAAGGTCATCCGCACACGGAAGGCATGTCATCCGCACACGGAAGGCATGTCATCCACATGGAAGGCATGTCATCCACACACGGAAGGCATGTCATCCGCACACGGAAGGCATGTTACCACCAGAACCTTAACAACACAGAGGTAAGAAAGAAAAAGGAAAATATTAACCCAAGTTAGGTTAAAGTGTAAAGTTATTGAAATTCATAAATCATGCGTCCGTGCCCAATATACAGGGTGAGCCGTGCCCGATATACAGGGTGTGTTTAACAAATATATCGCGTGTTAGAAGAACACGTTCAGTCGGAAGAACGCGTCGGAGGGGTGTGGTGCAAGTTACAAGATCGGTGTTCAGTTTTCAGGTAAGGTAAAATATTGGAGCTTTACTTCTGTGAACATTTAAATAGCCAAACCAGGTATGGTATATATGTTATGGACCAAGTGATTATTAGGACATTATGAAAAATGCCCGGGCAGTTTGAAAAATCCCCAATATGAGAGGCCAATGTGATAACAACTATTGAAATAATCAAATTGACCGGGCATTTTTTATAATGCTAGTCACCTATGGGGCAGTATAATTAAAACCAGATTTTAATACTATTATTTTAATTTCAAACGTAGAATCAATCATCATTTCAGCCGAAAGACGTCCACTGCTGGACATAGGCCTGGTATCCTGCCTTTTCGCCAAAAATTGTTTGGCAGATTATCACTTGCCAACCAACATTTCGCCGATGTTTCACTTTGACAACTAACGATTAGCAAATTTTTGTATGACAACGTTTCTTTTGGTAGAATTATTGTAATGCTGATTATTATAATAACTCAAAACGTTTGGGACATTTATCATTTGTCAAACATTTGAATCTTAGGTTACGATAGGTTAGGTTAGGTTAGAGTATGACAAACAACGCACGAGCCGACTGAGCGAAGCGAGCGTGCCGCGGCAGCGAACGGCGATGTGCCAGAAGCGAATCGCTTTTGTAAAAGGAAACAGTTAAGTTAGGTTACATCACATTAAAGATAAAGTAAAAAAACACTCACTCATTTTAATTGAACTCTACTTGAAAGTTGGCATTCTGCCACTTAAGTTTGGCAATACTTCGGGCTATGTCGGACATGTCGGTTACCTTGGTTCTCCTACGGATCTCTTCATTTCAGAATCAATACATAAAATCAAATAAAATATTTCCATTCATACTCTGCTGACCTATGATGACTTCACCATAGTTAAATGTTAAACTGTTGTTAAAACTGACTGGTCGGACTGGAGCGGGCGCGGCTCCGAAATGCGAGCCCCCACCCCGCGCGATACCCGCACCCCGTGCAAAATACCTGTGTATTATCAGATTGCCCAAAGACCACAGGGCAATATTTATAATGACGAGGCAATGTGATAAATAAGGATGTTCAAATTATAATTTTTTATTTTGCCCTAAGCAGCTTGTCATTATTTATAATGCGCGGGCATTATGAAAAATGCCCGTATTTATCACTTGGTCCATAACATATATAAGTTTTATCTTTGCGGAACTCTATTTCTAGGTGACCTCGAACTCAACGGTAACGCCAGTCGTGTTATTTGGATCTAGGTACTACATTAAGGCCTGCCTGTCTTTGTCCTTAACTATTGTAAAAAACCAACCTTGGCCGTTTTATGTTAAAGTAAAATAAATTAAATCATGCGGTGAATGGTTACAGGGGGTTCGTGGCTGTGATAACAGCCGCACGGGTCGATCAAAGGTTAAGCTACGCTAGCCGCGGTCAGTTCGCGGATGGGTGTCCATCAATTACATATCGAAACCTCCTTGCCTCAGAAAGCACGTCAAGCCATTGGTCCTGGCTGTCATTCATAGATCTTTGACATTCGTTATGGGTAAGGTGTATGGTGCCCAGTAACTTGGTTGTGGAGGTCAGCAGATAGTCTGTCGCTCCATGTTACATACTGGTATACATCTGCATCTGGTTAGACTGGAAGCCGACCCTAACGTAGTTGGTAAAAGACTAGGTCGGTTAATAGTATGACACTCTGAAACTAACCCTTCATTGTATTTGAACCCCGTGAAAAGGCGTTTTTTTTTCAATCCATCCCAGCCCAGCCAGCCAGATTGAAAAAAACAAGTCAACCGCGACTATTTCATCAAAGATTCTTCCTCAAATCGAACACCGCGTTCCTCCAACCCGCTGCCTCTTCCCACTCGCTCCACCAATCACGTAGCAGCAATAGATCAAGTCCACCTGTAATATTAACGCTCACTATCAGCCACACATGGCGACGTCGCCGCTCGACTAACAAAAAGTATTTGTCACACACTGATGTGTGTTTGAGTACAGTGCGTGCGTTCTGCGTTTTGTGTTGAAGTGGATGCTCGAAATATTCCAAATTCGATGCGTTTTCGTTTTCGATGGGTCTTTTAAAAGCAGCAGGACCTCACCTCTCATGCACGAAGTTGTGGGTTCAAAGCCGAGCAAATACTCATGTACAATACCAATGTACTTTTTCACCTCACAAGCTCGGAAAGATACTGTTTGTCATTCGAAATCTGCGTGGAAAGAGTTTTTAAAATTCGAACCTTTCTATTCAACAATTTTCTATTACCGACGGCCGACTGAAAATGCATCAATACTTATTTTATGTCAGAGCGCCAACCTCATTTTTAGAATAATCGCACTGGCCAGCACGAAAAAAAATCGCTCAACGCGCTTAAAGAAGTTTTCACTTATAAAAGATTGATTTAATTTTATCTCTTCTTATTCAATTCACTTTCCATCATTTGGGTTTGTTTAGCAGTGCAGAGTTAGTGCAAGCGGTACATAATGCCGAATTGGGCTTTCTTCCGGAAAAATTGCGCGAAAAGTACATAAAAGCGTACAATATTTGTTCATTGCATGGAGACATCTAGCATTTTCCTCGCTGTAGTGAGGTGAAAAGTTGTGTGTTTCGCTCGGCAGCAAATTTATTCTGCGTCTCGTACCTTTGAAACCTTCGCAACGGTTTCAATACAAGTACTCGCGCGAAAAAACAATTTTGCAGCCTTGCATAACAAATAACTATTTGTATTCATAATTTGTACTTTAGAAAGTACATAATTGAATAGAAAACTTATAAAACTTGGACATTGTTGACATGCATCGGTGAAAGAAAACATCGTCAGGAAACCTGGATTTATACCTATTTAATAGTCTGAAGTTGCCAATCCGTCTTGAGCAAGCGTGGTGATCAATGTTGATGCCTTCTCTGTAGTAGAAGAGACCTTTTCCCTACAGTGGCATAATAATAGGCTAATATTCATAATAGGCTAGTATTAATAATAGGTTGGTATTAATAATAGTCTAGTATTAATAATTGGCTAGTATTCATAATAGGTTAGTATTAATAATAGTCTAGTATTAATAATAGGCTAGTATTAATAATAGTCTAGTATTAATAATAGTCTAGTATTAATAATTGGCTAGTATTCATAATAGGTTAGTATTAATAATAGTCTAGTATTAATAATAGGCTAGTATTAATAATAGTCTAGTATTAATAATAGTCTAGTATTAATAATTGGCTAGTATTCATAATAGGTTAGTATTAATAATAGTCTAGTATTAATAAAAGGCTAGTATTAATAATAGTCTAGTATTAATAATTGGCTAGTATTCATAATAGGTTAGTATTAATAATAGTCTAGTATTAATAATAGGCTAGTATTCATAATAGTCTAGTATTAATAATATGCTAGTATTAATAATAGGCTAGTATTAATAATACGCTAGTATTCATAATAGGCTAGTATTCATAGGCTATTTTTTTTTGTCTTTGGGAAATCATCAAATGACTTCTCCTCAGCGGGAGGGCGTGTCAGACTTTTACCAACTAAGACCCACCCCTGTTCCTTCAATTGCCTGTTGCCAAGGGCCCCAGTATCCCTTTTGGACTTTCCCGCAACCCTGGCAGTAGTATTAATAGGCCAACGGGCGCGATCTAGCGAATAAGAGGTTGTGAGTTCAATTCCCTTATTGCGGTGGACTTTTTTGACGTAGAAGCCATTATTGAAGAGTCTCTAAGCACATAATATAGTCAGGTTTTATTTCAATGTTTGATTCTAAATCCTTCAATGAAATTACTTGCCACATAAAAATTACCTACATGAAAAACGTGCAACAAATTTTGCAACTTTTTTTCAAGCTACAAGAGAACATCATATAAACGACGTGTTATGTAATAAAACAAGTCTTGTACAACTAGCCCAAATGCTGCTAAAAACTTACTGTTACTCCGAAGTAAAACCTGATAAACCAACATAGCCTACATTACACAATAAGATTGTAAACATTTCTATCTTCAATCTCTTACATAGGTAAGCCTGGCAATAATACAGCCGTGCATTAACACCTCGGAATCAAAGCGTCTTTGAGACCGCGCGTAATCTCACCAACACGTCTGGTTATCTGCGAACGATGGGAAACGAGCTCTACTTGCGATTCTACTTGTACGAGGAGTATTTTATTCCGATGCGAATTATTTGATGTGTCGTCAGTACAAGTTTCAATCAATTAAAATTTAAGTTAACATCAAAATAAAGATCAAGGAATAGTTAATTAAATTAATTAAATTAAAAATTAAATTAAATATTTGTTTATTGATGGCAACTAGGCCCAATTGTTAGTAACATTGTTCTTAAAAACTATTGTTAGTAAACAAACACAAAGACAAAAACCAAATAAAATTGTAAGGTTAGCTGTGGGGTCTTCTGACCAGCACCTCCACAGCGTGCGACAGCCAAGGTGCGTCGTACTTTTCTGACAACATACCTAGGATGCTGTTAGAACTAGACCGCGCCATTGACAAGATTGATTTTGTTTTTTTGCGCATTATGGCGTAAAAATCATCGGTATGCGCAAAAGCGAACATACCGGACGCACTACAATAGCGCGGCAGTCCCAACAGCATCCTGAAGCAGTTGTTATATTGAATACGCAGGGCGTCTAGCGCTCTCTTAGTATGCCTTACCCACAGGCCGCTCGTGTAGAAAGATTGGCAATACGCTTTAAACAGCGTAATCTTTACCTCAATACTACAACGAGCGAACCTGTGTATCAGCATGTTGGCCCTGACCGCTAGCGCTCTGCGCTCACGATCTATATCATCATCGTCTTTGAGATCTCCGGTTAGAAAGTGTCCCAGGTATTTAATTTTGTCAACTCTTTTGAGTGGCAGCCCGTTCAGCATTACAACCGGGTCGCTGTGTACACGTCTACCGGAGGCCCGAAAAACCATGTAAACACTTTTTTTGACATTGTATACAAGCCCATGATTCGCGACATATCGCTCACACACACGTAACAGCTCCCTGATCGAGCCGGCCGTCGGGCCCAGCAGCACCATGTCGTCTGCATAACTTAAGTTATTTACACAAACATTGTCAATCCAGCATCCGACACGCATACTGCTAAGCCCGGCGATCAGCCCGTTTATGTACAGGTTGAAGAGCTTTGGCGAGGTCAAGCCACCCTGTCTCACCCCGCACTCCAAGGAATGGTTAATGATTGCGGTAATAATATACTAATATTTTTTTAGTGTTTTAATTACTTACCATTTGTAATAATAATAAGTAATTAGTATATTTATTTGCATAAAACCACGGTATATAAAGATGGTAAAATAGTACAATTTAGAACAAAGCATGTTTTGCCAATATAATAATCAGCATGCAAATTTTTCTGTTATTAGCTTACATTAACATTTTTGTCAATGAAATCTTTAACACGATAGAAACTATTAACACATAACCATTCGTAAACTTTATTTTTAAATAGTTGTTGTGGTAATTATGATTTTAAACAACTCAACAATACTTATCACTCCAACGTTAGATTGCTAACCTTAAAGACTATAATTATTATTATCTCGCAACTCAACGAGTACTATCACTTTCTCGTCGTGAAGCAGACACAATCACTACATAATTATGATTCACGAAAAGAGCTATCACTTTTTAGAATTCAAATTTTTCGCAAGTAGAGTACCTTTCCACCACACCACAGCACAGGACTATTTACCACAATGGAACTCCTTTTTCGGTCCTTTGTGGGGCTAGCTTTGATTAACTTTGATGTAGGTGAGTGCTCTGAAGGTAGTCTGCTATCAGCTAATGGATTGTCTCACACACCCTCGTTGTTCTTTCAAACGATACCTGAAACCCTTTGACATTCTTTTTCTTGCTTTGAGCTGCTGCTCTTTGACGATTTTTGTGCTAGTGTCTTTGTGCCTCATGATGTCTTTAAATTATTGTTGTCTGTTATTTGTGTATTTATCACAATATTATGTAGGTTGGAAACGATTGTGTAAGTTTTATTAAACGGGTGATTGCATAAAATTACAATAGTGTATGTATCACGAATATAGTTTGTCAAAAATTGTGTACGACATCATGAACTATTATTAAAAGGGTGCATGGTTCAATGAAATTGCAATAATAAAATCAAAAACGTATATTCGCTATCCTATCCGCTAGTAATGCGCAAGAGTCCAACAAAACAAGACAATCAGTCAACAACAACATAATTCTCTTGCAAGGTCGGTCAGTTTAGACTAGATTTGAGTAGGTTAGGGTGTTGGCTTATTGGGGAGGCACGGGGAGATGAGCACCCTGGGGCTGGAATCCGTTCTCGTTGGCGATGTAAGTGACCTCGTAGAGGACGCCATCGGGGCCGATGTGGGAGAAGACGCCTTGGACCTCAATAGCTTCGCTTTCGGAGCCAGCATTCTTCAGCACAGCCTGCTCTTCCTTGTAGATGCCGTTGGAGGTCTCAACTCTGTGGGTCAAGAAATAAGTGGTATTTGTATATTAGAGGATATAACTCTGGATGTTGTTGCTGGTCTGCACACGCGACAATCGAAAAGATTTATTAATATGCCACTAACCATAGTTTCTTCATATCAGGAGATCAGGCTAACAACATTACCTGATGTTGGTCTTTACTTTTACTCCTTTCATTACTGCGACTGTCATAAGTCTTTTATTCTTTTTTAGAATTTGCATATACCTTAGCTTATACCTTATAAAATAGTAGGTAGAATCACGGACTTCAATTGATGAGCAACCTGGCACTGTTCTATTATTACACTGTTCTGTTATGTTTATGTTTTGTAGTTGGCACTGTTCTGTTATGTTTATTTTGTAATGCAAATCGGGTTTATTCGGTTCCCGACACGGAAAGTCATAATGTCTTCGTATTAGTAGAAGAAAATTATATTTAATAACTTTACCGGTTGGCTAACCTGAGAGCCAGAACTACAAACTTGACAGCAGAGTGACTACCAAAAGTCAACCAATTGCAGGTCTAGCAACAGTAACCTAGCAACGATTGTTTAAGCGTAGCGATAGTAACGTTAGCGTACGGAGAAATAATATTAGTCATTTCGGCAACTTCGAAATTAACGTCTCTGACATCGACATTTCAACTGTCACTGTCTTCAGATAGGTTTTCAGAATAATCGAGTTAATGAGCTCTGATTCAAAGGAGGTCAGTATCAAATAGATTGGATAAACTTAATGCAACATTTTATTTATTTTTATCATTGAGAACTTATTAGTCAACCTCTATGGATAAGACTATTTCCGATTATAAGTAATTTATTTGTCATCTTGTTTACGAGCGTGCGGTTTGAGTTCGTGTTTCGTGTAATCTCGTGAATGTATGAAACTGTAAAATTGAAAAGTTTGAAGGTGGCTCATCAATTAAAGTCCGTGACTGTACTATCAAAATGTAGTCGGCAATTTTTTCTAAAAAAATCTAATTGTCTATTGATATACTCTGTGTCTATCAAACATGATCAAAGGTTGTTGTGAACTACAACACCATAGGTACATGCTTTGTGAAATAATCCAGTAGTAGTGAACTTACTCGGTATTGTATTCGTCGACTCCGATGTTCTCATTGAGTAGTTTGACGACCTTGGCGTCCTTGTCGCTGTCGATCGGGATGGCTACGGCGACGGCGACGCACAGGGCGAGGACAATGAACTGCACAAACATAGAATTGTTAGAAGCTTTCGATTTTATCTAACTAATCTGACCCTAACTTGTATTTAACTAACGGGGTATTTAACCACTATGTTTTTGTTAGAAGAAATTCGAGACCACTTTCTCGTTTCGTTACACTTAAATTCCTGCTCGGTAAGTATCACTGAGTTAGGTACTTAGTTTTAATTAGCAATAAAAGTCACGTTAATGGATTAATCTGACAGTGTCATGTTATTACTTAAAATATAGGTATGTCATCACCAAAAAAAATGCAGTAGCATTGATTAGTATGCCAGACACATAGTCAAATTACTTTTTATGTCAATGACGAAATAGTAGATTCATAGCTGATCGCAATTTATATTCAGAAACGTTGGTGACATATCGGATTTTACAGACATTTATATGTAGCGACATAATTAAATGGAGACCCAAATGTCAAGGTTGCGAAGCTACTTGTGATTCCAAAAGCAATCCGTATCATCATCTAAATGATAATGAAAAAGATCGCACAGTTACTTTAGTTTGTTTGTTTAGTACTAATTATATCAATTAGTTTTGCTGCAATCGCTGACCACTGGGTAGGCCCATGAGCGTAGTGATGGGTTGGCTAAGAGAAAGAATCATCATCTCAATAATCCGTGTCACTAGCATGTGCATTCGCGGCACAAGGCATAAACGAATAGCCAAGTTATTCGGCTTTGATGATGGAGCAGCCCTGCCTAGACAAGACTGATGTACATGTGACCGATGAATCAAATGAATCATAGATTACTATGAGATAGATATTCTACTTCAAGTCACTCAGGGAAAACGTTCGAACTCTATGTAAGCTATGTAGAAAAGACTGTTTTTAGGTTTCCATGACTGACTTGACTTGTTTAATAGATAATTCTAACCAACACCTCGACTACAGTTGCAAAATAGTACTGTATCTTTTTTTATTTTCTTTTTCTTATATCTCGAAAATCGTGGGTCCTATCGCAAAAATAATGAAAATTTCAACCCCCTTTGTAAAACTCATAAACCCCCTTATACTCAACATGTAGGTAATTTTTTTTCCATATGTTCCATACCAAAAGCGAAAAATTCCATATTATAAAACACTTCGAGGATGCCGAACATGCGCGCCTCCGGCTCAAAAAAAAATCCCGGGGTAGGGCAAACAAATTCGATTTTAGTTGTGTCTGAATAATTTTTAAATTTAGAGATTTCTTTTGGCAGAATAGCTATTAGATTCTCATAGACAAAAGTGTGTGTATTATTACTTGCTGAATAAATTACAATAAGAATTGAAAATTGGCAACTGCCAGTACCTACTTCTCTTAACAATTTTCTTTCGCACGCGCCCTCACTAGACTAATCCTTTTTTTACAAAAAAAAAAAAAACTGTGCTAAAACTGATTACAAAGTCAATTAAATACATCGCATTCCACAAATCCTGCCTGCACATCATTTGGTGATGCCAGAAGCATCACTTGCGTACGCGTTCGCAAGTGATGCTTCTGGCATTACAAGCGTCTGTATGCCGCGGTAACTGCAGTTACATGTTACCAGTAGCAGTAGTTGCATGCTAGTTTGCCGGTTTAGTGGTATAAAATATAAATTAAAATTCACGTAAATTTTTATGACCCTATCGTAACTCAATAGATAAGCCATTCTAGGTAATGACATTCATCGATACAAATAATATTTCACGAACTATAAATAACAGTAATTTGATTTATTTCGAAAGTAAAGTGGAAAGGATCAAGTTTGTTTGTTCGTCGCGTTTGCCGCCTATCGGTTTGCATGTTGCGTAGCGTACTTCACTAGACGCACACAAGCGCATCCGCGCCGTCAAATTTACCTAAATCTGTGCACTTCGATTTTGTAATAGCGCTCTTAACGGCGTACAAATATAAAATAAGAAATTTAACAAAAAAAAAAGTTAAAATTGACGTGACAAAACATCGTGTTCTCTCATTAAGGTTCAACGTTAGCACTTAGTACCTCAATGAGTTATCTTTATTAATACGTAAGTTTAATATGAATATGTTATGCAAACAAACCATTCGGAGTAAATTGTCTAAATGAAAACCGCGTCAAAATCCGTTGCGTAGTTTAAAAGACCAACGCGGTCAGATAGACAAACACGAAAAGCGAATTTAATCTACATTAATAATATTATAAAGAGGAAAGATTTGTATTTTTATGTGTATGTTTGTAATGAATAAACTCAAAAACGATTTCGCCGATTACAAAAACTCTTTAACCATTAGAAACCTACATTCACCCTGAGTAACATAGGCTATATTTATTGCTAGAAAAGATTAGGGATCCGTACCAAAACCCCAATAATGTAACCCAAGGTGTAAAAAAAATACCTAAAATATTCTTTACATCGCGTGCGCTGCGAAAACTATTGATGATAGAATAAAATAATGTACTACGACTTTGCAGAACACATCAGTATTTACAAAAAGTGTCGCGACAGCATATGTCTAACTATTATAGTCATGCCACAATAAGTGTTCTTTTATTTTGAAAATTTAAATGAAATGACGCCGCTAGAAAAGGCTCTTTATTTGTATCTTGGTATTAATCCTTATCAAAATAAATTACTTCATATTCAAGATTGCTTCCAAACTTATAAATAACTTTTTGAATTATTCAATTCGGACATACTATTCGAAAGATATCACGAGTTTAAAAATGTAAGTATAGCTCCAAAAATACCGGCTCATACATTCAGTATACAATGGCTTTTGTGATGATATCTCGGTAGGTAGGTATGTAGGTAGGTATGTATGTAAGTAGGTACGTAGGGTACCTACCCTACCTACATATATACCTACCTATATACCTATCTACCGAGATATCATGGTATGTAGAGTAGGTAGGGTAGGCAGGTAGGTAGGTAGGTAGGGTAGGGCAGGTAGGTAGGGCAGCGTAGGTAGGTAGGTAGGTCGAGTAGGTAGGTAGGTAGGGTAGGTGTGCCGTAGATAAGTACTTAGTGCTACCCGTGCGAAGCCGGGGCGGGCAGCTAGTTTATAATATGTATGTATATACATTACATCATCATCATTTCATTGCATTATAGATCAATCTGTATTGATTTGTTTTTGTGTTCCACGCAATCGTGCGGAAGAAAATAGCGTCTCTGGCAGCTAGAACCCGGGCCAGTGGCAACAGCATCCTAAAAACAGTGGCCGAGACTCGGCATTTTGTGGAGAAGATGACCGAGTAAAAACTTGTTCATCTGCTATGCAAAATGATTCTCAAACTCATTTTTATTGTGTACTAACACTAGGTATAAGGTATGTTACTAACACTATGGATTATTGTAATATACAAGGTATATTATATACATGTAAGCACGAGTCAAATGCCCCGACTGAAGTAAGGTTTGATCTCATACCAAAGAGAACCTAAATCTTACTTTCTCTTTGACCCGACAAACGTTGTCCAAATTCCATAGAAAACAGGATGTTCCATTTTACCCGAATTTTAAAATTCTCCTGAAAACTTTTCCATTTTTTCTTTCCATAAAAACCTAATTCGGACATTGCTAAAACAACAAATAGCCAAATCGGTCCAGCAGTTCTCAAATGATGCGCTTATCTACCAACGAACAGAACTCCATTTTTGTTTATTTTGAAGATAATTTATGCATCAAGTAGGTAGTTTTACTTAGATAATGAATGTATGAATATACTTAATTATATTTTTATGATCTACTGACATACGAAAAGTAAAATAGTTTCACCAACGCTCCGTCCCGTTGGTTCTAAATAAATCTTGATGGCCTCTGCTCTCAAATAAATCGTAGGGTAACATCAAAATAAAGATCATGGAATAGGTAATGATTGCAGTAATAATATTCTAATATTTTTTTCAACACACTTGCTCGTAAAGTTGCTCTTATTGAACCGCTTTTAGGTTCATAATGCAGTGTATTATGGAAACGTGCTTTTTACTTTATATTACCGCACTAGTGGGGTAATATGCGCCACATAAAATTTATTACTAGTCGGAGTAATGACATGGCAGTATGGAATTGGTAAGTACCATCATGGCAGCATGGAATATGTATCCAACTATAAATTGTTTTTGGTGAAGCTTTTTACCAAAGAGGCGCAAACCAGTGGCGTTTAGTTCCCATAAAAAATCCAACGAAAGCTGTCGAAAAAAATCCAATGGGCAGGCCATTGGATTTTTTTCGACAGCTTTCGTTGGTAAGACTATAATACATTGAATTAGTATGAACTATCCTACTATTAAATGAGCATTCTCTATTTACACCCGGGCAGAGACTTGCGCTTTTTTTTAAATCTTTTCAAAGAAACTTCATGCCTTTTTATTATGCCTACTGTGTAAATAAATAAAATATGTATTATTAAAATATCATCAAATGATATATTGTTCACTAACCTAACCCTATTTACGTATTATGTATTATAAACATTATTATATTTTTATATAGGCTGTTCAGCGGTATTACCAGTTCCTATAGTCATTTTTTTTCTTATTCAAATCATTTTTTTTGTATAGGCTGTCTAACGGTTTTGACAGTGCCTTTATTTACACTTATAGAAAAACAAAACTAGCCCGCCATTTCACATAAATACTTATTATCGTTTTCGTTGTGTGGTTAATTATTATCAAAAATACAAACAAATTAAAGTATTGTCACCAACCGACATAGAAGTTTTTTTAAAGAAACTCCGGATAGTCAGTACCTGGCAACAAAGGTCAGTTAAACTTTATAAATTATAAATCTATCTTCTCTATAGTTACGTTATTGTAGCATAAGTTCTTACAACAAGTCTGTTTTTTCCTCGCAAGTGTGTTGAAAAACGTCGTATGAAACGCTTGTGCATTGATTATTACACTCTCGGCTACCTTGTCGCGCTCGCCTGCGGCTCGCACGCCTAATACCGCCTCGACCGTATATCCAAAAGAGCACACTCGTATCACAATGTACTATTATTAGGGTTTTAATTACGTACCCTTTGTAATGTTGTTGTGGTAATAATGATTTTAAACAACTCAACAATACCTATCACTGTAACGTTAGACGGCTAACCTTAAAGACTATAATTATTATTATCTCGCAACTCAACGAGTATTATCACTTTCTCGTCGTGAAGCAGACACAATCACTACATAATTATGATTCACGAAAAGAGCTATCACTTTTTAGAATTAGAGTAGAGTACCTTTCCACCACACCACAGCACAGGACTATTTACCACAATGGAACTCCTTTTTCGGTCCTTTGTGGGGCTAGCTTTGATTAACTTTGATGTAGGTGAGTGCTCTGAAGGTAGGTGTGATACTGCCTGGCCGCGCCACAGTGAAAAATTAAAAATACATGTTTCTAGATAATTTGTACGCTAAATGTACTATACGGAACGTGTAATGAAAATAATTGTACCTTAACGAATAATGAAATATAATATAATGAAATTTATGTGGCGCGGCTGGGGAGTATACTCCCTGGCCGCGCCACCATGGTTCTTGTAAACTATTGGGCGCACCTGGACATGGTATACTCTAAATAAATGTACGCAATACGTACTCCTCCGTACGCTATAGAGAGATTCGAAAATTTAATCACTTTAAAAATTATAGCCTTGCGTATGTGGCGCGGCTGGGGAGTATACTCCCTGGCCGCGCCACCACGGTTCTTGTAAACCACTAGGCGCACCTGGGCATGGTATGCACAAATATTACGGAAAAACCGAATATATCTTAAGAGAAAACAGACAGCAAACTCAGCAGACTTGCTGATCTTTGTACTTACTAGATGTGGCCTACAAAATTAGAAGTACAGGGTATTATCTCAGTGAAATGGTTGCGTATAAGTGCTAGAAATATGCAACACAATACTAATGTAAATGCTTAACAAGAATAATTGACCTTCAAGAAGAAGATAAGAAGTTGGTTGGTACTTTTTATTAGGTACAGTCAGCAACGAAAGTCGTTATCACTGCTACTTTTACATGACATCTAAAATTTCACAAAAGAAAGTGCTTCTTCCAAAGTGGTCGCAGTTGATTATCTATTTAGTATTTTTAGGACAGAATTTCATAAAACTCTATGAGACAGCTTTATTAAAAAAAAAAAAATCAGTTTCGCACGCAATTACTGTTGTTATGACACAGAGCCACAAGCGACAAAATTAAGAACTAAAATCTACAATCTGACGTTTCATTTTATGCTGCTTTACTTATCCTCTAATCGTAGACCAGCTTCATTGATAAACGTCGATAAAGCTAATATGCTCCACTATAGAGCATGGTGTAGTCGTAATGGCAGATGGGAATGCTACGATGACCTAAACACCGCAGTAACAGTACCAAAAATTACACCAAATATAATGGTGCATTGCATTATATACACAATAAATTAACGACGTATGATGGCAAGACAGAAAACAAAAAGGCCCTTTTCAGGGCCACCAAATGTTCATGTGTTACATTCACGTTTCTTGAATTGGTTGAAAGTCATTCTTTTTCTTGCTTTGAGCTGCTGCTCTTTGACGATTTTTGTGCTAGTGTCTTTGTGCCTCATGATGTCTTTAAATTATTGTTGTCTGTTATTTGTGTATTTATCACAATATTATGTAGGTTGGAAACGATTGTGTAAGTTTTATTAAACGGGTGATTGCATAAAATTACAATAGTGTATGTATCACGAATATAGTTTGTCAAAAATTGTGTACGACATCATGAACTATTATTAAAAGGGTGCATGGTTCAATGAAATTGCAATAATAAAATCAAAAACGTATATTCGCTATCCTATCCGCTAGTAATGCGCAAGAGTCCAACAAAACAAGACAATCAGTCAACAACAACATAATTCTCTTGCAAGGTCGGTCAGTTTAGACTAGATTTGAGTAGGTTAGGGTGTTGGCTTATTGGGGAGGCACGGGGAGATGAGCACCCTGGGGCTGGAATCCGTTCTCGTTGGCGATGTAAGTGACCTCGTAGAGGACGCCATCGGGGCCGATGTGGGAGAAGAAGCCTCGGACCTCAATAGCTTCGCTTTCGGAGCCAGCGTTCTTCAGCACAGCCTGCTCTTTCTTGATGATGCCGTTGGAGATCTCAACTCTGTGGGTCAAGAAATAAGTGGTATTTGTATATTAGAGGATATAACTCTGGATGTTGTTGCTGGTCTGCACACGCGACAATCAAAAAGATTTATTAATATGCCACTAACCATACTTTCTTCAGATCAGGAGATCAGGCTAACAACATTACCTGATGTTAGTCTTTACTTTTACTCCTTTCATTACTGCGACTGTCATAAGTCTTTTATTATTTTTTAGAATTTGCATTTAGTTTCAGAATGCATGTTTGATCCATAGAGTTTTGACAAGATCAGCAGTCAGCTTATACCTTATAAAATAGTAGGTAGAATCACGGACTTCAATTGATGAGCAACCTGGCACTGTTCTTTTATTACACTGTTCTGTTATGTTTATGTTTTGTTGTTGGCACTGTTCTGTTATGTTTATTTTGTAATGCAAATCGGGTTTATTCGGTTCCCGACACGGAAAGTCATAATGTCTTCGTATTAGTAGAAGAATGACTACCAAAAGTCAACCAATTGCAGGTCTAGCAACAGTAACCTAGCAACGATTGTTTAAGCGTAGCGATAGTAACGTTAGCGTACGGAGAAATAATATTAGTCATTTCGACAACTTCGAAATTAACGTCTCTGACATCGACATTTCAACTGTCACTGTCTTCAGATAGGTTTTCAGAATAATCGAGTTAATGAGCTCTGATTCAAAGGAGGTCAGTATCAAATAGATTGGATAAACTTAATGCAACATTTTATTTATTTTTATCATTGAGAACTTATTAGTCAACCTCTATGGATAAGACTATTTCCGATTATAAGTAATTTATTTGTCATCTTGTTTACGAGCGTGCGGTTTGAGTTCGTGTTTCGTGTAATCTCGTGAATGTATGAAACTGTAAAATTGAAAAGTTTGAAGGTGGCTCATCAATTAAAGTCCGTGACTGTACTATCAAAATGTAGTCGGCAATTTTTTCTAAAAAAATCTAATTGTCTATTGATATACTCTGTGTCTATCAAACATGATCAAAGGTTGTTGTGAACTACAACACCATAGGTACATGCTTTGTGAAATAATCCAGTAGTAGTGAACTTACTCGTTATTGTATCCGTCGACTCCGATATTGTCATTGAGTAGTTTGACGACCTTGGCGTCCTTGTCGCTGTCGATCGGGATGGCTACGGCGACGGCGACGCACAGGGCGAGGACAATGAACTGCACAAACATAGAATTGTTAGAAGCTTTCGATTTTATCTAACTAATCTGACCCTAACTTGTATTTAACTAACGGGGTATTTAACCACTATGTTTTTGTTAGAAGAAATTCGAGACCACTTTCTCGTTTCGTTACACTTAAATTCCTGCTCGGTAAGTATCACTGAGTTAGGTACTTAGTTTTAATGAGCAATAAAAGTCACGTTAATGGATTAATCTGACAGTGTCATGTTATTACTTAAAATATAGGTATGTCATCACCAAAAAAAAATGCAGTAGCATTGATTAGTATGCCAGACACATAGTCAAATTACTTTTTATGTCAATGACGAAATAGTAGATTCATAGCTGATCGCAATTTATATTCAGAAACGTTGGTGACATATCGGATTTTACAGACATTTATATGTAGCGACATAATTAAATGGAGACCCAAATGTCAAGGTTGCGAAGCTACTTGTGATTCCAAAAGCAATCCGTATCATCATCTAAATGATAATGAAAAAGATCGCACAGTTACTTTAGTTTGTTTGTTTAGTACTAATTATATCAATTATTTTTGCTGCAATCGCTGACCACTGGGTAGGCCCATGAGCGTAGTGATGGGTTGGCTAAGAGAAAGAATCATCATCTCAATAATCCGTGTCACTAGCATGTGCATTCGCGGCACAAGGCATAAACGAATAGCCAAGTTATTCGGCTTTGATGATGGAGCAGCCCTGCCTAGACAAGACTGATGTACATGTGACCGATGAATCAAATGAATCATAGATTACTATGAGATAGATATTCTACTTCAAGTCACTTTAAACATATCTGAGTACATTACAAGTGATTTGAAGGATGTGGTAAATAACAAGAAACACTAGCTTTAGATGATGAATGACTTAAACATAGGAAGAGCAATAAAATAATTGGTAATGGTTGCAATATTACCATCAATGCTGGTGAGATAACATTGATGAGTATAATTTTGGACTACAGACGATGTTTCTGAACATATACATTGTAGTGATCATCTTAACAGCACACTGAATTATTTCCTACTAAGTAATATTAAATAGTACTTGACCAATGCGTTGAGTGTAGTCTATGCATGAAATTCTCATAATTATTTAGTGGTTCATATTAGCGGGGAGCGTACTATTGATATTACAGAATTAATGGTTTCGCGGTCGCTTATGTTGACATTGTGCAAGTTAGTGCCACGCCTGCGGCTGCGCTGCTTGACCCGGAGGATAATGATGGAGCAAGGTAATTAAGAAATATTTCCACACGTTAAAGTACAGTTAAAATATTTGCCTTACTAATAGTATAAACGATATTAGAATTGAACATCGTTCAAGAAATGTTATTGTTTTCTTTACAGTTTGGCTAAAAATTTAGGTTTATTATAGAAATATAATACCATATTGGAGAAACTTGTATTTTTGTTTTTTGAAACATTGATAATTATCGAAAAAGTAAAACTTGAAGTAGAATAGTTATTAAAATGAGACATAATTTACGTTAAGATGAAGGAAATGAAATCGAAACCAGATGATGATTAAGTTCAATGAACACTTACGGAATTCATTTTTGGGTTGGAGAGGTGGGTGTTGGTCGTTGTGGAGAAGAAGAGGAAGCACCGGTGACTGTGATCAATCTCGAAATTTCGCACATTTATATACTTATACGTGGTGCGACTACTTTGCATATATTTGAATGCTAGCTGTTGCCTAATACTTAAAACTTTAGCTAGCCTCCTTCATTTGGTGGATTATCATTTTCTGAATAATAGGGAATGTAAATATTATAATGAATCCTGCGAGAACCTGAAATGATGATTTTGTGTCGTCAGTATTGTCAACGTTTGTGATGAATAAATAAACTTATTAGCAGTGACATAAGTGTCAATATATTATGAACTTATTAATTTTAGAATGTGGAACTGAGATTTTATTGGTTCATTGAGGTTATTCTAAGCACATATTGCAAACCTGATTAGTCTATCAACGTTATTCATAATACATTATTTGGTTCATTAATGTGATTTTTGTACGTACATGGCTATCTGGTTCTCTTAGTTCCTTACTCAAATATAGGCATATCTAAGTTGTATATTCATTATTAGATACCTACTCATGAGTTGTTGTTTTTCTTTATGTCTGCACAAACAAGCTTTAAACATAGAATTTGTCTTTGAAGGCTCTTTCTTGGTCAAATTCACTTTTGACCTAAATGAAAATGAGTAGCTTGGCACCTTCTTGAGATATCCTGTTTATTTAAGAGATCACCACATCCATTCATCTATAGAACCTGAATGTAAAACAAAGTTACTACAGCAGTTAAGTTTTTAGTTAATATTTTAATTGCCATAGTTTTTTTTTTTTAGTTTTTTTTTATTAGGTTCACCAACAATTGATTACACTGATACAAACACATAATACATATAAAAAAATAAAATAACAGTGCATCAGTTACTTATAGGTAAACACCACATGCATAAAACAATGAATCAGAGAAATAAGCTAACTTACTTAGTAATAAGCGCTAATATAGAAAATAATTGGTAGCTGTAAAAAGTTACACTTGAATTAACTTAAAATGTATGGAATTCTACTTTAAAATTATAAATTGGTAAAGGTAAAGGTAAAATTGAATATTCTTTGACATTATAAAATTGGTAAAATCGATAAAAAATTGTTAAAAATTCAAAATTTTAGAAATTAAAAATTGTTAAAATAATAACATTAAATAAATTCCCAAAAAATAATTACATCGGCATCGGATAGGATTCATTAAATAAAATTGATTGAAATTGATAAAATTGATTGAATTAAATTTACAACATTATGTAAAAATAAAATGGATACATTTATAACGGTGATATGACTAAGACAATTCATATACTTGATTAGGATTAAGGGTTGCTCAGTAAACGGTTAAGGATGGCTTTCTGTTTGGCAAGAGAGTCAAAGTGGAGATCAATAACGTCACTGTAGCCATTTACTGCCTTACACATTCTTGCGAAAGGGGAATTGACTCCCAAAACAGTTCTTCTAAAAGGTGGACAAAGTGGCGTGATAGCACTACGCGGGATTCTAGAGGGGGCACGAAAATTGAAAAGGGCAAGCAAGCTGGGAGTGTTTATTTTATGCTTAATGATTTTATATGCAAACATTACATCAATTATGTGTCTACGTTTTTCCAGAGAAATCATGTTAAAATGCTTGAGTCTTTTATTGTAAGAACGTATTTTTTTGGCGACACCATTAGAAAATGCGAGGTGCCAAGCGAAGCGTTTCTGGATACGTTCAAGTCGCAATGAATGAGTTGCGTAGTGAGGACGCCAAACTACACTATTATACTCCAGGATGCTGCGAATGAGACTGTTACAAAGAAGTATTTTTGTTCTATTGTGACGAAAGGTTTTGCAATTTCTTAGGACGAACCCTAACATTTTCGAAGCTCTTTTTATAATACCATCGAGATGTGGCGTAAAAGTTAACTTCTTGTCAAACAGTACACCAAGATCCTTTATTGTTTCTACTTCCTTAACTTTTTCACCGGATATATGATAATTACTGCCTATTGGGATGTTCCGTCTTGTAAATTTAACATGATAGCATTTTTTGGCATTCAGTTCCATTCCGTTACTGTTACACCATAGAACGAGACGATTGAGGTCACTTTGTAGTAGTAATGAGTCTTCCTCAGTCTTAATGTTTCTCAAAAACTTTAAATCGTCTGCGTTCATAAAAAAAATCGGAATGCAGAAAACATCTTGGAATATCATTTATAAAATAAATAAACAAAACTGGTCCCAAGTGTGAACCCTGGGGAACACCGAAAGAAATGCATTGTAGGGTTGATTGATAACCATTAACGACAACAAAGAAAAATCTATCCGTTAAATATGAATTCAGCCACTCCAACAAAGACCCAGAGATGCCGTAGGCGCGCAACTTAGTAATTAGAATTTTGTGAGATACCTTGTCAAACGCTTTGCTGAAGTCCGTATAAATAACGTCAGCTTGATGGCCTGCACCGATAGCCTTAGTGAGAAGTTCTGTAAAAGGTACCAGATTTGTACTAGTAGAACGGGTCCTAACAAATCCATGCTGATGGTCGCTTAAATACATCATTAAATGATCCTGGATATATGGGCATATCAGTGACTCGAAAACTTTGGCGAAAGATGATAAAATTGAAATAGGCCTGTAATTAGTTACAACATCATTATCATCCGATTTGTGAACCGGAACAACTTTTGCGATTTTCCACTTTGAAGGAAATATACCGGTCGTCAACGATTTGTTATAAATCAACATAAGTGGGTAAACCAGGTCTGATGAACATGCTATAATAAATACTGGCGGTATTCCATCTGGCCCAGCCCCATTTTTTGGATCAAGGCTTTTTAATTTCTTGTTGAGGGATTCACAAGAAATAGCTGGGGCAGCTAGACACAAGCTATTGTTTTCAAGAAATTGCAAGAATTCGGAATTGTATTCAACACCTCCACTATCACCAGGGCTTTAAACGGACGAAAAATAGTCTGCAAATAATTCGCATACTTTTGTTCCGTCAGAAGCAGCAGTAGTTCCGTCGGTCATGGTCAAGGGGTAAGCACTCGCACCTCCTCGTTTTGCCTTTAGATATGTCCAAAGTAACTTAGGGTTAGATGCTAATTCGTCTTCTAAATGCTTTGTGTAATTCTTATAACAAGTAGAAGCGAAATTTTCACACCGTTTACTAATTAGCTTTAACTCAATTGCATCTAATGGGTTCTTATATTTTTTAAAGCGCTTTCTAATTTTATTCTTTTCGTTTAGCATTTTTATTAATGTACGACTAAACCATGACGGGAATTTTCGGTTTTTTGGCTTACGTAATGGAAGAAATTGTTGTATCGCGGCATCAAGAATATCGTAGAAGACTTCTAGCATCCCATTAACGCCACTTTGTCCACTGAATAATGAATCCCAGTCTAACTCTTTTAAGAAGTTACGAATAGGATGATAATCCGCCCTATGGAAGTCGGGAGTCACCTTAGCTAGATTGTAAGCCTAGCTTCCCTATGAAATGAAATAACAATATCAAGAGGGGGGTGATGTTGATCCACATTACTTAGAGGATACACACCTTCATTTACACAGCATAGCGGTATTGTGGAGAGGACAAGATGCAATATACGACCAGCAGTATTTGTAATAAAGTTACATTGTTTCAACATGTTAACACAAGTAAAATCCAGCAAAAGATCGTTTACACTGCATATTCCAACATTACTGCCGGTGCCATCAACGCCTTTCCAATCGATGTTACCCAAGTTAAAATCACCCACGAGACGAACATCACCGTCAGTTATTTGTTCAAAGGCCGCACTACAAGAATTCACAAAGTGTTCCAAAGTACAGCGACGTACTGGTGGAGGTAAATATACTGCGCAGAGAGCTATTCGACTGACGGTTCGTGTCCATGGTAGTTCCACAATAACCCAGAGATCTTCACAACTACTCTCCCAGTCTTTTACTCGTTTAGACTTTATGCTTTTCTTAATAGCTATCATAACTCCTCCTCCTTCTTTTTGTTCAGTAAGGTTATCGGAAAATCCTTTCCAAGTGCACTTCTGTACCCACTTCCTCTTGTTCGAGTAATTCATTACTGAAGGTCCTGTCTCTGAAAGGCCTCCTTGGCTTTATGTATGATGTTCTTCCTTCTGATTTTCGGCTTCTCTCTGAGCAGTCGTGACAGAGAGTCCGGTGACGGCAGTTTTGGTCTGGCCTTACATAACCCGGGGGGTTGGGCTGTCCATAGTTACTGCGACCAATTCGGCTTGCACGTGGTTGGTCACAGTTCCAACCTAACCTAACCCGTTTGGTTAGGGATCGCCCTAGTTTATTCACTGCGATCAACTGTGAGAAGAGGATGGAAAGTTAAAAAGAGGCTATTTTTTTTTAAGTGTCCGTCATTATTAGGTCTGTAAGTTCTAATAAGATCAGTTTAAAAACATCCTTGTTATACCACAGCTCTACTAAAGTTAAGTAGACTCAAGAAAAAACAATATAATCCATCAATAACCTGCCTCAGATATAGTTGGCCTTGACATTCACTTTCCACGTCGTTCGATCGAAAAGAAGATGATATTCATAAAATTATTTAACAACTCAAGAAACCGGCTTTGTCGATACATTTATGTGGTAGAAGACTTTTTATAGCAGCCGTAACGGGAGCGATACGACATCATAATAGAATATAGGTATAGTGGGTAATAGTAGGTAGGTAAAATCATAACATTAATTACAACATTCGCAACGGATGTTACTCAAACTCAAACTCAAAGCATTTATTTCAAATAAACCAATTACAGGCACTTTTGAATTGTCAAGGGGTCGGTCAGTCAGAAAGATGAAGCTAGTTGCCCATTCCAAAGCGTAGTAGGTTCCTATGGAGAAGAACGGGCATGAAACTCCACGGACACTCTTTTAAATCAGAATATTGTTACAATATACGAAGTACGAAGTTGTTACAAGTTACGACGTCACAGTCACAGTCAATGTTTTTAATTGTTTATGTTAACAATTAAAAACATTGTAAAAAATCAGTGTAAAAATATGTGTTATAAAAAAGTAGGTAAAGAGTTGTAGTTGAGTTGTTGTTGTAATATGTTTTGCCGTTAACGGCGTAGAAAATAGAAAACAAAAAAAAAAGTTTAAATTTACTTGACAAAACATCGAGTTCTCTCATTGAGGTTCAACGTTAGTAGTTAGTACCTCAATGAGCTCTCTTTCTTAATACGTAAGTTTAATCTGAATGTGTTATGCAAACAAACCATTCGGAGTAAAATCTCTAAATGAAAACCGCGTCAAAATCCGTTGCGTAGTTTAGAAGAACAACCCTGTCACACAGAGAAACACGATAAGCGACGTTAATTTATAATAAGCATGTATATTAAATAAGTATATACATTACATCATCATCATTTCATTACGAACTTACATTATAGATCAATCTGTATAATAATACAAGGTATATAATATACATGTAAGCACAAATCAAATGCTCCGACTGAAGTAAGGTTTGACCTTAGCATACAAAACATACAGACGAATTGAGAACCTCCTCCTTTTTGAAGAAGTCGGTTAAAAATAGCATGTTTGCCTTAAACAATGGCATGCAAATATTAATAAAATAAGTTGTAATGTCAATCCGATAATAACGGTGTCTGTAGTAGAAATTCCACTTTTTGCCTGATAGCTATAGATATTTCTTTATTTTGAATGTAACTTGCAGATTTTTTATTTTATTCTTAATATTATAACCGTTTTCTTTCTGTTACTGTTTCTTATTTTGCCAGAAGCACTATCCACATTAGGTACTTAAACAGCCACAAAATCGTTCCCACCAGCATTCTCTATTTCCAGTTAATTCCAAACAGACAAAATGGATCAAAATATCACCTCAAGTCCTGATACAGATCTTCACCTTCCACCTTTACCAGGTCACCTCTATTGTTTAAACTAGCTAAACTATCGTTAAACAAGATAAGTAAGGCTGGTAAAGTTCAAATCTAATAACATCTTGTAGTAACAATCAGCATCTCTATGGTATTCGTGGTTAAATACGTCTTTATAAGTAGTTAGCGTTTAAAGTTTGCTGTTCATGTGACGATCGGAAATATTGATGGGCGAGTAATTTGATTGGATTGAGAAAATTATATTGTTTGAGCTTTTTAGACTGTTCAGACCATATTAAACACTGGATTCTCTCTATGCCCTAAGATTTTTTTAGCGCGGGGATTTCTTTGCGCACTGGATTTTCGACGCAACGCTTAACCCCGAGAGTTGAAAATCTAACGGTGTATTTTTTTGACGCGCTGGGATGCATCCCTCTGTTGGATTCTCAATGCTCGGCTCAATACCGAAAGCTGCAAATCCAGTGCGCGATAAAACATTGGACGTGCGTACCTGGCAGGTATGTCGTAGCATTTCGCAACATGCGAGGCATAAAATCAAAAGTGGTCCGTTTTGACTAATACTACGCGGCACTGAAATGAACGCCTAAATGAAAGAGCGCTATTGGATTTCAAATTTTCGGCGCTGACCCGAGTGATTCGTCAACTCGTCCTACATGCCAACAGCCCATTTAGGACGTTCTTTTGTTTTTCTGCAAGTCGTCCTAAATGGGCCGTAGGCATATAGGACGAGTTGACGAATTACTCGCTGACCCGAGTGTGAAAAATCAACAGCAAGCTTTTATTAAGACATTCATTGGCGTGTCGTAAAGTCTTAGTGAAAAACGGCAGTAAAATCAAGACAGTTGGAAAGTTCAAAATGTGCATAAGCTCGTCGTATCGTGAATGGAACACTAACCATGGCGCCGTTGTTAACCCATTTTGTACAAACACCATGTTTCAATTATTAGATAATAACTGTAATCTCATGTAGCAGACGTGATATTTAGTTTAACTTGATTTTAATCTGATAAGGAGATTCCACTACTCCTTTTTCTATGAGACCTATATTTTTAAACCTGAGTGATGTGTAGTGTACAAAGCTACGAATATAAAAAAAATATAATTTAATTATTAAATCAGATATTTGATAATTAGATATCGTTATTAATTAAGTACTGTTTTTATTTTCAAGTGTAACTAATTAATAATTATTTTTTTACTGAGCTAATTACTAATTGCTTAGTAAACTGTGATAGTTCGAACTTTTAAATATAAGTACTTACAAAATTAATAGTTTTTAAATAAGTACCTACATCACTTTTATATTGTGGTAGCACACGAGCCCAAAGATTAAAAATCAACACGCATTTTTATACAGACAAGCCACGTAGTCGAAAGTGGTTAATAAACCACAGCCATATGCAATGCTCTTCCAACCTTAGAAATAAAGTTGAAATGTCTTATGTGCCTGTAATTTTATACCACATTACAGAATTATATAATTTTATAACACCTACAAGTGATCTTATTGGAGATAACCTCGATTATCTAAGGTTGCACAAGTCCGGTTTGGAGTTTCTATAAACGCAGGAATTTCAAGTAGGTACCTGAGTATAGAAATTAAAGCTTTCTGGCTGACTTTGATTTAAGAATTGGTTAAAGACTGACAGACTGAGATTCTTAACTATAGGAAGTTAGGATTCTCCGAGAATCTCATGGATTGCCAATCAAAATGTCAGACTACATCAAGATCGGTATCAAGTGGTTGTATGTATGCAGCGTATGGAATCGAGATATCATTTAATTGGTAATCGGTTAATATTTTATTTTTATTTTTAAATGGAGTATGTATGGATCGTAGCTGGTGGCGTTCTGTAGCTTCTTCCCATGGAGGTCCATGTGAAGAAGGAGTTTATTATGAGTTTATGTATATATGTATGTGAAATATTTTTTATTTATATGAGAGAGAAATGCTGGTCTTAAACACAAGGATACAGGGCAGGACTCAGATTTATTAAAAACAAGTTAACTAATACTTATTTTATTATTGATTAAAGTTTTTTAATTTATTATAGCAAACCTATCAAAACAAAATTTTTATTCTAATTTCTGATTCAAATATTTTTTATCTAGCAATTTTTATCACTAACGATAATTCTATCATATTCCACAAATTAGTATTATTAATATCACATCCATAAGAAATCGAATTAAAAACTAATCGTATCGACCTTACACTGAATCGATTTATCGATTGGTATTCGATTAACTTGCACATCACTACAAACCGGTTTCGTAAAACAAAATTTATGGGTCTCGTTGAGTTAATTATACTTTAGGAGATGTATCACACATGGTATTTCCCCCTAATAAGATAGGTAGAGGCCAAATGGCATTTGTACGAGTCACAATCGAATAGTTAAAAGTCGCGTTACCTAATCATAATACTTACGAGTAAGTACTTATGTGATTGATTAAATCTGTCAGGCTACAAAAAATATATATTTGCCGTTTCTTGACCTTATGGAACAAGTAGAAAAGGTTTCTTCTATCTCATGTCGTCGGAGATTAGCCAGTCAATAAGGTTGGTGGTGCGGCTCGAGAGACACACCTTAGGATCGACACACATCTACTGGATTGAGTTTATTCTCCATCTACTCATTCACTCAGTTAAAGCTCCACATTATTAGAATGTGGAGCTTGCTATATCGAAGTTCTATATTTAGTTTCCTAAAATAAAATATCTTGCATGCCATTAGAGTCATTACAGATTATACATAAGTGGATAGTAATAAGTAGGCAATATTTAATTTTAGATTTAGTTCTTACAAACTTAGCTTGCTTTAGTCTCGCTGATGCAAGTATACATTCTGTTTAAAAATCCATGTCACACTGCGAGCGGTAGCGATTTGTTAACCCCAAGTGATTTAATAAAATAAAATAAATGTTATATATAGAAAGAGAGGAAAATGAACTAAAACTTTCGTTTTTGTTCTATCTCCTGTACGCACCGCTTTGCCAATTTATCAATACAACCGATTACCTATATTTCTTTCAACATTTTCCTCGATTTAAATGCATAATAGGTAAGATTTGAAATACGTTTAAATTGTAGGTTTTGTAAGTAATTACATAGATACCTTGTACAATACAAGGTATTATATATAGGTATTGATTGTACAACCTAGTTACGGTACATTCTAAAATAAATAACAGCCAAACCTTTTCATACAGAAGAATACTCTACTCAAGCGATTTCCAACTGCCCCGCTGCCCGCCGCCTTCAGAGCCCGGGGCGTCGATGTAACATTAGCATGCGGTCAGGTGTCGTAACAAGGTGAAGTTCAATGGGTTACAACATTCCGCGAAAGGTTAATATTTGCGAAAACCATTTGATGAATTATTGATAGAAATTAACACTTTTGTTCATAAAATATGGATTTCGTGCGGATTTTTGATTAAAATGAGCTAATCATCATCGTGTCGTCAATAAATCGTAATCATGAACTTTTAATTATAACTTTGTGATACATAAATGTCACCGGTTCTATAGTCGTGATGTAATTGTCACTATTACGAAAATATACGCAGTTTAAATCTGTTTTTTTTTTGTAAGTTTTGAACACCTATTGTGTCTAATTATGGCGTTTAAATGGATGATATTGTCTATACTGCCGGGTGGAACCAAGGCCAATCGATATTATTCTAGAACATACTAGAAGATATAGGCTAGTATCGGAAGATTCCAGAGTGGTAACAGCAGTAAAGTGAACTTATATTAATTAGGTTGCCAGGACGAATAAACATGATAAATACTTTACCTATTTTAGGTGTTGACCAATTTTAAATATTGAGCAGTGGTAGCGCTATGTCAACAGACGCGACTTCCGAGTTGTAGGTCGTTAGGTTCAAATCCAGACATGCGCTTTACTTTGTGTAAATTATTTAATGACTACTGCTCTCAAAACAGTGAAGGAAAATATCGTGAGCAAACCGGCATGTCCTACAACCAAAAAATCGAAGACATGTGACATCTACCAACCTGCACTGGGCCCGCGTGGTGGATACAACCCACTCCCTCAACGAGTGAAGGGCTGTGTCCCTACAGTGGGAATATAAAGGCTGATTATTGACCAATATTGTGGTCAACATCTAAAATGTACGGATTTAAATAGGTACGCATGAGCGTATACATTTTTATAGATTCCCAAATTATCTATTCTCAATTCGATTGTAATACCAATCAGCCAATCAAAGTGGCCGTGGTCTTTAGTTGTGGTTAGTTCTCCACAACCACATCAACTTGCCAGACACATCACGCTATTACATATACATATTTTGTGCAAATTAATCGTATATTCTTACATTACAAAATACATATTGTTGCGTCATTTACCTTTGACTTTTTGTTAGTGATGCATTCAGAGGGAATTTGTGACGTCAGCCTTGGAGAATGGTTTTGATAAAATATTGTGTGAAATTTACGTTCGCTGAGAAAAGGCTATTTGTAATTCTGGATGCAGAAGGACCACAAATTGCTTAAATGAGTGGATGCACATAATGAGTGTGGATGTACCAATTATGTTGTTTAGGGAAATGGAAAAGCATGATTTTGGTATTCAAGCCATTGTCATACTAATACATACACATAATATTTTAAACATGCCATTGTAATACTTTAAACCATTGTAATACCTTTATCTACATTATGGAATGCAAATAAAATCTGAATATGAATAATATAATATTTCCCCAGCTGTTAATTCATTAGCTATTTATATATTATTCTTAAGGAAGGTAAATGAATATGGGCTCACTTCAGAGCCCGGCCATTTATAAATGAAAAGCATTACAGAAAACAAAGAAAAATTTCAAGATATTTTCTTTACTAAATAATTATTTAATCCCTCAGTATCGCACGTGGCATGTAAAAGAGGTTCAAAGGTCAAAGGTTTAGTGTAAATATAGTACCATGCGTGACCTCCTACATGGACGCAGTAGAATTAGATGCAGAAATCACTACTAAAGTGTTAAAGGCGCCATCAAATTAGCTATGGTTTAAATTGATAATTCTAACCGTGAAATACTCTTAGCGCATTCTTCAATTGCACTATTTCATTAAGGAATAACTCAAAATACATTCGGGTTCGATGTGAACTCTGTATTAGTGGCACAGTGGTGACGAGACCGCCCAATTGTCGTGGGTTCGAACCCAGATAGCGATGCATTTAACATAACATTACATCTCGCGTGTATTTCCTTTAGGGTTAGGCATAGGTACACCTTTATGCGAGGTGCGATGCGATTAATTTTGTCAAAGGAAAATGTTGTGAGGAAACCGACTTAGGTCCGAAAATTCGAAGATTTGGCGGATGTCAAGAGGCGCAGAACCCATGTGGTGGATTACGGCCCAGGTCCTTCTCAGAGAGATCAGAGCAGCTAAGGAGGAGCTAAATGACGTCCCATTGGAGAGGCCTCACTCCAGTAGAGGATTGCTACAGGCTGATGATGCTTCTTCATCTTATTTTTTTACCTACACAGTCATAAGGCAAAAAATGATTATCATCTTCAAGTCCTACGTTAATATTGGTGCTGGTATTGTTACAGCCCACTTGTCTCTATAAATCATTGGACTGAATGATAATATCTCACGCCTCTTGTAATGGCGATGGGCAGTTCCGTGAAAATTATTTGCTCATAATAAGAAATTATGTAATTCCCCTTTTCATTGAGCGCTATATTTTAGATTTTTTTTGTTTCTAGATTTGATTTAATGTTCTTCGAGACGTAGCATTGGAATGCACATAATCAGCCTATAATGTTCCCACTGCTGAGACACAGGCCTGCTCTCTGTGAGAGGCAGTGAGCCGTAATCCACCACCCATTGGAATATCAGATTATAATGATTTTTATTTAGGTATATTATTTTAGGGTCTACAAAATTCAAGATTACGATAGTTTATTTAAAAAAAACTTAAGACTGCCACACTAAAACCATGATGCCAATCCAAAAACTCATCAAATTATAAATTGCATCAAACAATCAGACAATGATTTGCCTCTCTTATAAAATGTCAAGACGGTATAAGTATTTTGAGAATGGATACAGTTATCTTAAATAACTGTATCCATTCTCAAAATACTTATACCGTCATAAACGGGTTATGACGTGAATATATTCACAACCCAATACTAAAAGAAAGGGATCATGTCAACTCGGCTAACATTCAAATAATTAACTCTTCATGATAGTCACGCATCAATTCTTGTATACATTTCCCAAGTATGGCGGCTCAAGCTAGTCGACAATTTTACCATTACTAACTGCGCCCTGCAGTTAACCATTACTAACTGCGCTCTGCAGTTTACCATTACTAACTGCGCCCTGCAGTTTACCATTACCAACTGCGCCCTGCAGTTTACCATTACTAACTGCGCCCTGCAGTTAACCATTACTAACTGCGCTCTGCAGTTTACCATTACTAACTGCGCCCTGCAGTTTACCATTACTAACCGCGCCCTGCAGTTTACCATTACTAACTGCGCCCTGCAGTTAACCATTACTAACTGCGCTCTGCAGTTTACCATTACTAACTGCGCCCTGCAGTTTACCATTACTAACTGCGACCTGCAGTTTCACCAGCATGATTCTCGAAAGAATTTCGGGATAAAAGTAAAAGGTGTCCTGATGTGCCTTTCATCCAAATCCGTTTAGCCGTTTTAGCGTGAAAGCGTAACAAACAAACGAACAAACTCACTTTCCCATTTATAATACTAGTTGGATAGTTAGGATAGTCGATCCCCTAATGAGTCTTCGTTTCTTTCCTAGTTTGCTGAACAATGAAATATACAGTGGTCAAGTTTCAATAATTGTTGCGGTTACCACAAGTGTTACTAAGAGTCCGAGACTTTGATAGACGGTCAGACACTGTGGTTACATCAGGGGAGGTCTCATATAATATATTATGTAACGAGCGACCCGCCTCTGCTTCGCACGGTTTGTCACTTGCCAAAATATGAATGTGATAAAAATGTGAGCAGTGGTGACCCATGTAACGACCCCGACTTACAAGTTTAAGGTCGTGGGTTCGAACTCAGCCAGGCTTTGTGTAAGTAATTTAATCAACAATGCTCTCAAAACGGTGAAGGAAAACATCAAGAGGAAACTTGCATGTCCTAGTACCAAAAATTCGAAGACACATGACATCCACCAAACCCGCACTGGGCCCGCGTACTGCAGGCTGTATCTACTGCAGGCGCAGTAGGAACATAATTAGGCTGATCATGGCACTGCTAATATGAATGTATTTTCATATAAACCTTCCGGAATACATTCTCTAAATGATGATGAAAACCGCATCAAAATCTATCGTGCAGTTTAGAAGAACTATTAAACAGACAAAAAGCTACTTTATTTCATACTATCAATATGATTGTTAAGGTTTAAATAATGGTGGTAGAACTTTATTACAAGATTATTAGCACCAGTAAGCTGATATGTTAATTCTGATGGCTTATTTCTCCAATTTTCTCTCTTTTTGTTTTTTTTTTGTGTTATTTCTTTGCGATATATTTAGCACAAATAAATGTATCTCCTTTCTATCTTTCAGAGCGATCTGGGTCAAAGCTCTCAGAGAGGCTGAATGTTGAAATGTCAAGAAAAAATCTTTCTGTGTGCGTGAATCTCTGTGATAGCACCACCTGGCCACCAGCTTTATTACGTCTTTCATCTGGGCAGTCTCCATAGCAAACCTGTTTCTGAAATCCTTGCACTATCCATTCATAGTTTCAACACTAAAGATGAACTAGAAGGCATGGGCACACACTCTCAAACTTAACTCCCAAACCGATAAACTTGTAAGGTTAACACCACTGGTCACTTGTTAAATACCAATAAAACCTTATAAGTAGTATTACATTACTGCATCTGCGTTTTACTTTAATCTGAACATAATCAATTCAGAATTCCAAGGATGGTGACTTTAAAATTATAATAAAACATCAAACCGAAACAAATCATCATGTCTCGAAGGTTACTCTGCTCGTAAATTAACATATTTCTAAACAAGCTATTGTGGAATCTTCACATATTTGGATCCCTTCGCATTAATTACCCATTAATGACGCCATTTGTTTTCGATTGATTTGAATTCTTGCTGCAATCAATCATTTTATATTTACCTTTTTTTTTGTGTTAATTTCGATACTACGTATATTTATTTGCTTCAATAATGTGTTTTCATGTGTTTTCAATGTGTTTTAAATGTGTTTTCAATGTGTTTTCATATGTGTGTGTGTGTGTGTGTGTGTGTGTGTGTTTGGTCTTTCAAATCTTCAACGTTATTGTATATAGGCTCGTACAAACTTATCTCGTTATCAAGTTAATCGACCTTTAAATCAAATATTTAAAAACGATTGCTTTTCAACTCTGACTGTTGGGACCACTTTACATTTTATTTCAACCGTTTAGTTACTTTGATAGGAGCCTTTTCAAGAATGCCATTGTGCCGTAAATCGTGGTAAAGGTAATGAAACGAATATGTAAAATACTATAACATGAATTGTTTTATTAACAAAATCGTTCAGGATCATATCACAGATCGCTTGGAGTGGATAATTAACAAAGGAAGGGGATAAGGTTACGGATGAGTATTTTTTGGACTAGATATTGGGATTAGTGGAGTAGAATTAAGGGGAAGTGGGGAGATGAGAACCCTGGGGTTGGAATCCGTTCTCGTTGGCGATGTAGGTAACCGAGTAGACGACGCCATCGGGGCCGGTGTAGGAGTAGCTACCTTGGACCTCATAAGCTTCGTTTTCTGAGCCAGCGTTCTTCAGCTGACCCTGCTCTTGCTGGCTGATGCCGTTGGAGGACTCATAACTGTGGGTCATGAAATAAGTGGTATTTGTATATTAGAGGATATAACTAATAGTGTTTATAAGGTTCTGGACTTTGTAAAAAGATCAACGATGAGATCTTGAGTTTTATTGATAAATTAGAAGAATTAGAACAACTCAACAACTTAAGCGAAGATCAAACCAATGAAGAGGGCTTTTTGAAAACTTACGAATACTGGTGACCTCCTTCTGGCGCGATGTCACTTACGGCCCTGAGGATCTCGGCATCACGGTCAGAGTCAGTGGGGGCGGCGACGGCAGCGGCGACGAACAGGGCGAGAACGATGAACTGTTGGCAGAAGACACTACTGTTAGAGACCAGCCAGAAGACCGGTTATCACCAAAACTTGATGACAACCGATCGGAAGGTTCTTTAGTTTTTTTTTTTTCACTGGTGATTCATACAACACTTTTTGTTTTGTAACTTCAAACGTACCGATTTCATTTTTGATGTGTTTTTTTTGTTTGTCCTGGAATTGTTTGTGATTGAAAGGCAATCGAGCGACTGATGCCTCTGTGTTGTTGCTCTGGCTATTTATAGGCGCCGTCGAATCGTTGCGCGGCAAGGACGCGCTTTGACATTTGAACTTAGAGTCTTCTTCGGCCACCGATGTTTAGCTAAAGGTTCTTTGTGACATGTCCGGCTTGCTTAGATGGCTCATATTGATATCATATGCCGACCTACATAGCGTCAATGATATGGTATTTTAATTTAGTAAATATTTGATTGAACTAAATATTTATAATAGATAGAAAATTTACAAATATTGGGAAGGGCTTATATACTATTGCATAAAGCAAAGCAAACTACAAAAGCAGTTTCACGTCAAAGCGTTTCATGAAGGTAAATTGCTTACAAAGGTTTACATCACTTGAAAATTTCAGTACTACTGTACTACCCTGTACTGTATGTACACCTCTGCCTAACCCCTTGGGGATTAGCTACGTGATGATAAGCATCAAACATCAAGCATCAATTGTTTATTGCATTCCATATGTGTTACATAGATGGTATAACAAGTAAAAGAACAATTTTATGTTATATTTATTAATCGTCATGTTATTGGCAAATGGAGGAGCTCGTGGCTACGTAATAACAGCCGCACGGGTCGATCCATCAGGTTAAGCTACGCTTGCCGGGGTTGGTCCATGGATGGGCGACCATCTTTACATACCGAAACTCCTCCGTGCCTCGGAAAGCACGTTAAGCCGTTGGTCCCGGCTGTCATTTGTGGATCTTTGACAGTCGTTACGGGTCGTCAGAAGCCCGAAATTCTGACAGCCAGTCTTACCAAGGGGTATCGTATTGCCCAGTTACTGGGTTGTGGAGGTCAGATAGGCAGTCGCTCCATGTAAAATACTGGTATTCAGCTGCATCCAGTTAGACTGGAAGCCGACCCCAACATAGTTGGGAAAAAGGCAAATGGCGACCTATTTGATGGAATATTGCATTTACCGTTTCCCTCAGACGTCCTGTTGAAAGAGCATTGCCGAACTTAGATACCGATGCAAATCCTATGTGCTTGTAATTCCTTGCCACTTATACCAAGCCAACAAACGTGAACTCTCACACTAATTTATGTAATATGCTTACCCATATTCAAGAGAGCAGAGAGAGTGAGAGCAGTGGTGGTCCAGTGGTAACGGCCACGACTTACGAGTTGTAGTTCGTAGGTTCGAACCCTGACAGGCGCTTTACTTTGTGTAAATTATTTCATCGCCACTGATCTCAAAACGGTGAAGGAAAACATCGTGAGGAAATCGGCATGTCCTAGAACCAAATATTCGAAGACATGTGACATCTACAAACCCGCACTGGGCCCGCATGGTAGATTACGGCCCGCTCCCTCTCACAGAGAGGAGGCCTGTGTCCCAGCAGTGGGAACATTATAGGCTGATTATGTATGTATTCAAGTATAAAACTGATTTACATCCGTCAGGCACTAGTTGTCTATCATTTTTGCTATCTTATCTGGTGCAACCGTGAGATACACATTTCTGCTGTTTTCGTTGCACTTTACTCTTTTTATTTGCTGTAGGTATACTTTGTGTGCCTTTTAGTCTGTGCTAAATTTTGTTTCTTAATTGTTCTGTACTTGGCTGCAGAAATAGAAACAATGGTAGTAAGTATAGGCTGAGAGCTTTACAACTAAAACTTTTTTTTATAGCCTGTATTGTGTCCCACTACTGGCCAAGTCCTCTTTTTTGTGCGAACTAAAACTTAAATTCATATAATACCTACCTTCAGCAAAGTTTACAGGTTCATGTAAACAATGATTGACTATATAGGTACCACATTATTGTAATATTTCAAGGAAACAATTTGCAGAATTTGGCTCCGAATTCGCGCCTGTACCGTAAGGAATTTAGCCATGCTATGATTTTGGAAAGGGCACGCTAGCAATTAACTGAGCGCATTACAAGATGAGGTGGATGTATCGCCTGGGTTCCTTAGAGGGGCCAACAGATATAGGCCATAATAATTCACCATGACACATAACACGCAGGTTACCATCTGAAAGTGCAGGTCGCGAACGAAGGTACTGTAAGGTGTACTGAATTCAACATTCATGTTATTATTATCAAAAATCATTAACAATAAAAAACTTTTGCATAATTCTAAAGTACGGTTTAATAATGAGAATTTCTCAAAAAGTTACCAACACTAAGAATGTACCTATTTCTTGCCAGATTCCTTCAGAAAAGTTCAGCTTTTAAAGACTGAATTCCAAGTTACGAATTACAATATCGATCACTTCATTAATTAAATAACGAGTTCAATGAGTTAATTAATTATACAAGTGTTATTTAAAAACGACATTCTAATCTTCTTTGTAATGAACTTGTAAAGCTCATAAATTAAATTTCTGTCTTAATTTAATTCAGAAAATAATGTTTTTATTAAATTCGTCAACATTAATAACTATGAACTGCACGTGCAGTCTGAGTGTCGTTGCAAGCAGGTTTTTTATTCTATACTAGCGACGCGCTCCTGCTTCACACAGTTTTTACTACTTGAAGAAACATCGAGATTTCTTGAATATAACATGTAAGTTAAATATTAATGTATTATACTACGCATAAACCTTTCGGAATTAATTCTCTAAATGATTAGATGGTGATGGGACGGATCTTTGTTGCGCATTTTAGAAGAACAACGTGGTCACACATGTTTAGATATAGACACGTGAGTATTGAGTGGAACTTCAGACTTATAATTATGTAGAATAAAGGGGTTTTTTTTGCAGCCTATTACATGACCTGGAACACTCGCTTCGTCCTCCTCTGCGTAAGTTGTCAACAATTAATGTATGTAGTCGCGCCCGAGTTATAATATCTCAGTAGTATCAATGTCAATAAAAAAAAATTAAAATAAATGGCAAAAAAGATCATGTCAGGTAATCAACATCCTTTATATTTACCATATTTTATGCAAATAAAGATACTTACCTACTTACTCCTGTCTGCTATTCCTTGGAACACAGCTTAATACTATCTAGTACATAAAATACAACCCTCCAATATAAATGTAACCAACTCGTTGTGAGGCCTGATGTAGGACTAACAAGGTTCTTAGGGCCAATAGAACATTCCATGGCTCCTTAGGTACAGCAACAAGCTGCCCATGCAACTTCTTTTCGTTCATGTCTCGTCCCATAAACATGCAAACATGCAAATGCCACAACCTAGCCTGATATTTTGCGTCTTATAGACTTCCTGGATCACTGTCCTCTAAGGAAAACCACATAAATCCGTCAAGCTAAACAAAAAACATGACCTTGAAACAAGATGAATCAATTTTACGGATAGGCACTAAAATAAATAACCAAAAGTTCACGAACACACCTGACATTCTGCCTGCCCACCAGTCTGATGTCATTAATAATCTTATTTGCTCTAAGGGAAAATCTTTGTTCTATTTCGGTATACTATTAAATCTATATACCCATCCTTAATGTTGCATTGCTGTAGAATATATAGATAGATAGAATACTCTTAACTGCATACATAACATCACGCATTGTTCCCCCGAAGAGTTGAGCAGAAGTGTACATAGTACACCCGCATTTCCCCAGATATGTTTAAGTTATATGTAAAAGAGGGTGAGCCTATTGCTATCAAGCGGGCACTAATCCAGACTCCGGTCTGCTGAAATTCCAGGTAGAAAAACCCAATAACACCTTTCCTGACCTGGGAATCGAACCCCTGACCTTCTGTTTGGCAGTAGCGCTGGCCACCACTAGACCAACTAGGCATTAATACTCTTTACTATGTAGGTACACCATATTCTGCTATATCCTGGTTTAAAGAATATGACAGCAGATGAAATTACATTATTTCATAGAACTAGGCAACACGACGCCAAACCTCTTGGTGTTACAGGTAGAAGGCGGTATACCATTTCACATCAGAGGGGCTGTCCATTACATAAAAAAGTTGCTGCTAAACGACGACAAAATGTAATACTAACCTGCTAAGAGAAAGCAAGCACTAAACAAAAGAATGTCATACCAAGCATAACTTACTCCGTAATATATCATGATTGCGAGCACCGCCGCGGGCGACAACTAGTGTGACATTATGTCACAAGATGATATAAAACAATAAACTTTTGATAAAAGGTTTTCTACGATTGCGATGTGAAAAGTTATAGAAATATCCACTTACGGAATCGATTACTGAGATAGTCCTGTGTTATATACAGATGCACTCTCAGTGACCTTTCAACCTATGCAGTATGTAGCGTGGGTCTGAATGGACGAGTCGGTTGGATTGCATAGAACAGGGATGGTGAACCCAAGACAAGAGGCTACCGGTTGCCATACGATAGAAATGTCTGGGCCCGGTAAAGATTATTTTTTATTTAATATTGAGAACTTGAAAAACTAACTTAGCGTTACTTAAGAAGAAAACCCGTGAAATTAAAAAAATAAAGAATCACCTTAGTAATGCAAAAGTAGAGTTAAGAAACATCCTCATAATAAAGGATTTGATGAAAATCTAGACAAAATCGAACTGGTTGCTAAAACTGTATAATTTATTATTTTTATGACATTTATTTTACATTCTGTGATTACTTTAACTCACACACTGACATATTACCTACTTGTTTTTTAGGAAGATCGTTATAAGTGGAGTTTCTTGCCCATTCTTCTCCATGTGAAACTACCTTTTGGAAGGGGGCAACTAGAATCAATTTCATTTTCCTGTTAATTTTGACGTTCAAACGTGCGTTTTATGTGCCTATTTCTAAATAATTTGACATTGACTTTGACTTTGATGCAATTAGTTTTGTATTAATAATAATCAACTTACATTTTTCACAAGGCATTTGTGAAAGGTTTGCTATCTCTGACATAGAAGTTTATTTACACCGAAACCCAGGTGCTTGAGTAAATTACCTACATTTTAATTACACGAGTATTAACTAAATGCAACTAAGACGAAGATACGTCATCTTGTAGTTTTGATGTAATGTTGTTTTTGCTTTGCTTAAACGATTTTATATGTAAATTCAAATATTTTGTTCTTGTTCGATGTATGCGGCATTGCTGCTATTCCATGCAAACCTACCTGGAACATTTGACAAAAAAATGTTTGGAAAAGAAATTTTGTCCTTGTCGTGAATCATGAATAACACATACCACATAAAATTCCGTCGAATATCCGAATACAGTTAATTAAAACCAATGATCTCAATGGCCGTGGTGAACTCAGAAACTTATTAAACTCATAAAACTCAGACATTTTTATTATTAGTGTATATCTCGATAGCTGGTTGTAAGTTGTAACAACTGGTGAGACAGGAGTCGCGAACCTTTGGAACCACTGCCTTAGACGGGCATATAAGTGTGTTGGCATAGAAATTATTTAGTGGAATAGAAAAAGATAAAGATCATATTTAAATTTACTTAATTACTTAGTAAATAAAAGTTAAGATTAAAAAAAATGGGGAGTTAACAGCTTTAAGCATGGAAACACAACAGCTGCCATCGTCGTTACAATTACTAGAAAGTTAACTCCTTGGTGTTCCTGCCGATACGCGATGGAAGGTAGCATTCCTTAGTGAGAGCCATTGGAATAGGAAAATCACACAAAAAATGGAAGGCATTGTTCTTTATTTTGCTTAAAATATCGAAGAACCTCTATAAAACACTTATGAAAACTACTTGTCTATCGATTGCTAAGAGGCTGAATCTACTTCAATATAATAAAAAAAAACAGTAGTAACCCGGGGTCTGAATTTGTGCCCTGTTGGTGGCAATAGGCTCGCCTTTTATTTATTATATGCGACTTAAACATTACTGGCGATATGTGAGTGTACTAGTGTGTGGGGAATATAAGCGTGGAATATAAGAATGTATAAAGTACAAAGTTACTCAAATAAAAATTGTTAACCACCTCTGAACTGCACGCCAGAAGGTGCCCCACCTCTGCATCAGCATAAATACAGGTGTCATACTCGCCGACAAAGGCAGGCAGTCATCTTCTTGCGACAATGTTGCTGATTCATCTGCACTTGCAGCTTTCAACAGATGACTGGTATGACTGAGACTAACTCAAGGTCGTGAGAAATCTGCTGTAGTGGTTTTTATTTCCAAAATCATCGTAAATAAATGTTAAATGAGTTGGGCCCAGGAGGTGGCCACGCCTCGCAGTATTTGTTACTGAGAAATTCCTAATGGAATAATAAAAGTTATAAAACTAAAACCCAACTACGACAAAAAGTCTACAAAAAAGGTTTAAACAAGGTCAAGACATCACAGACAGACAAATTAAAAATCCGGAGTCACACGTGTTATGGGGCATAAATCGTACAGATAACGTCTGACTCCGGATTTTTACCAGCGTACGATCAAGACGCTTCCAACACTACCTCATTTGTCTAATAAATTATGATGAGTAGTTTAGAAGTTATGAGGAAACACATGAACATACATACATACTGGTAAAAATCATAACCCTCCTATTTACTTCGCCGTAGTCGGGTAAAAACAAACTTAACTATATTTTCTTGTCCCGGTAACTGAACCAATATCCGACGCTAAGTGGTTTGCCGATGCGTTGCTAACCTCGCAGAAACAATGTGCCAGTAACTTAACCAGCAGTCACAGGCCGTGTCCTAACCGAAAGCGACAGTCGCGCTCGTTTATATGAATATGACATACTGGCGCGATCTATCAAGTCGCTTATGTACCTACGTCATTATTCATTTATAAACGATCACATCATCGTTGATTGGCGCGACACTTGCTTTCGGTAAGGACACGGGAACGTCTTCAACAATGTTGCTAGAACTGCAGAAATATATTGTTGACTAATGCAAACTTCCAAAAGCTCCCCAAGATATCATTATGTAGCTAAATATAAATACTACTGGCACAAATGTCGTTACCATAATACTATGGATCCGATTAGCCAGGACCTAGTAGTCTTGCGATCATTAGCTAAGGCTCTATCAACTCCTCGATCCGTTTTAGGACTTAATTTCAGTGGAGACCCTATTTATTAAGCTATTGTTCTGTTAGCTTGCATTTCATAATATTGAATTCCTTGCTCCTTAAGAAATAGGAGGAGCTCGTGGCTAAGTAATAACAGCCGCTTGGGTCGATCCATCAGGTTAAGCTACGCTTGCCGGGGTTGGTCCGTGGATGGGTGACCATTTTCACATACCGAGACTCCTCCGTGCCTCGGAAAGCACGTTAAGCCGTTGGTCCCGGCTGTCATTTGTGGATCTTTGACAGTCGTTACGATTCGTCAGAAGCCCGAAAGTCTGACAACCAGTCTAACCAAGGGGTATCGTATTACCCAGTTACTGGGTTGTGGAGGTCAGATAGGCAGTCGCTCCATGTAAAATACTGGTATTCAGCTGCATCCGGTTAGACTGGAAGCCGACCCCAACATAGTTGGGAAAAGGCTAGGCAGATTGATTTTTTGCTCCTTAAGAAAAACTTCTACTACGACTGTGGTCTTTCCACGTACGCGTAGAATATTACAACACTATCCTATTAATAATAGCCTTTTAAAAAAACTAACGCCCGTGTGTGTTTTTAATCATTAAGCCTGAAAACGTCCACTACGTTCAATGGAGGTGAATGTGTCAAAAACATCTTAAAAACATACGAAGTGTAGCGTTGTTTTGTTTATTGTTACATACTTACTCTGTGCACACGGCCGGCGCGCGGCGTCTGAAAATACACAGTAACTAAACAATGCATCAAGTAGTTTTTTTTTGTTCGGGACCCTGTTATACCTTGTACAATGTTGAGCCGTCGTCAGCGAATCATTCCATGGCAAAGGAATTAAACTGAGTTTTAATTGAATACTAAAATAGTGTTCTATACAAAAAACACAGGAACCAAACAATGCTCCAATAGTAATTGTATCGTTAAGCGGTTATTAACCCACTGTACGGTATTGTGTGCAGTACATTGAAGTAACCACATCGGTCTAATGACTTGAAACATGTTATTTTATGTTTTTTGCTCAGATAGTTAGCAATCGTTTCCTGGATTATAATTCACTGACAGTTCGAAAGATTAGGAATTATTAGAGTTTATAAATATGTATGTTTTATTTTTTACATGTGTACGTCCTTTTATATGAGGAAAAGATAGACCTATGCAATAACCTTTTTTCAAAAATAAGGCTGTCGAACAAAATATATTATTTCTGAAAAAAGGACAATTCAAGTGCCAAGCTATGGTTTTTTTTTTATTTTATTGTAATAATTTAAAATAGTAATCAGCCCCACTGCAAACCTTGGTGACTGGCGACTGGGTAATCTTTTCAGTAGGTTTTTTTTTTTAATGCCCTATAAAGGTAATACACAGCATTTACCACAAAACAACATCGTATAATAAACTAGAAAGTACAGTACAGTTCTTCATGAAATTATCTTGAAAGGGTTAAACCCACGGAGTATAGTTCTATAATCCGTGGTTAAACCGAAACGAGAAAAGAAGAAGCCCAACTAATAATAATCTATCGAGGTAATTGTTTTTTAAATTAAATAAAATGCTTATCTATGATCTGCTGTATTCTAATGCGTTTTAAATTAATATGAATTTTATAACGAAAGGTTTCGCAAGCAATCCATATTTTTGGACTGGGACCATTATAACAAATGAGAACCTTCCGAATCTCGACTCGACCGTACCGACAATACTGACATCTATAATTTTCACATTAATTTCCCAATAAGTTCATTAGCAGCACATTTATTCGTTCATAAATAAATTAAATTATTTCTGCCTATCACTAGACGACCACGTGAACTTATGTCATCACTATGCAAACTTTTCAATGTCAATTTTATCGCAGCTATAAATATTCTAAACGAACTTTAATGGGTTTCAAGAATGTAAATTATTGAAATAATTTAAATTTTCGCAGCTCACCATCATCATTTTTTTTTAGGATTATACACTACCTTTGGCGTCTACGAGCTGCTCCGATATTTTTAATTGCTTTGGAACTGAATCAATCAAGTTTTTAAATGTTGAGATTCAAAGGTCACGCAAAAAAAAAAATTGTCACAAAATAATTTTGCATGGAATTAAACTTTTTTTTATTTCTTGTAGCCATCATTATGCTTCTATCGCATGAAAGCATGATTAGATCATTCTTTTGACAACTATAATTCTATAATCACCTCGTAATTCCAGAATCCAAATTATCAATTATAGATAACCTTTAAAATTTTAATCCTATACCTACTTACTTAACATTAATTTTGCTTCATTTATCATACGCAAACAATCTATTATCTATATTGTATTTGTCTAAACATTTAGTAATATTCTATTATGAATAATTAATTCATGTGGATGATCTATTGGGCCATTTGACATCGATGCCGCATAAACATCATAAGTTACGTCTGCCGCGTAAAGATTTGGACGGCAGTAATTGTAAGGCGCCTGTACATGATACCGCAGCTGCGCCGGCGCCGTACTGGAGCTGCACCGGCACCGCATAGATTTTACACAAATTCTGAGATATTCTGAATTTGTGCGGGCGGCGGCGCTACGGCGCCTGGGTGATATTCATTCATATACTGCGTGCGGCTCCGGTGTCATGTACAGGAAATCTAAGTGTTTAAAAGTAGGTATACCTTAGTCCTGGGTTGACGGGAGGGAAACAAGTGGTTCAATTCTTATGTACTTTCTGAGTGTATCTTGAACACAGCTATCATCGGCAACTTTATATAAAGCGAAAGTGAGTGTTTGTAACGCTTCCACGCTAAAACAACTGAACGGATTTGGATGAAATTTGGCACATGGGTAGACTTTAACCTGGGTTAGGACATAGGATACTTTTTATCCCGTTATTTCCACGGGATTGACACTTATGAAACCGCGGGGCGGGCTTATGAAAACACTATCAAATGTTATTAAACTTGCCTGCCAGGAGTGCCAGGGTTGCGGGAAAGTCCAAAAGGATACCGGGACCTTGGCAATAGGCAACTGAAGGAACATGGGTGGGTTTTAGTCAGTAAAAATCTGACACGCCCTCCCGCTCCGCCCAGAGCGGGAGAAGTCATTGATGATTTCCCACCCTCAAAAAAAATAAAAATAAAGTGTTATTAAACTTCAAAAGTTCCAAAGGTTCAAAAGTTTCAGAACCTGCGGTAGAATCAACTGGCCCACATATAGGAAACGTTTAAAGGTCCTGTTTCTTTAATACTTGGTCCTCATCTAATTATGTATTTTGTCTTGGTTTATAAATGTCAAGACGTACTTTCTGGTTCTATAACCTTATTTCCATATGGGTGTCGTCCGACCTTGGTTTAAATTACGCAATAATGTTCGTTCTTATTCGGAACTTGAGGTTTTCTTTGATTCTGTTATTTTTGTGTGCTGATGATATCATTCCGGTGTTTTATATTCAGAACACGTGCCATTAAGCTTTGGTTTGGTTGTAGGTATGTTTGTTAGGAGATAGGAACTTATTTTAGTTTAGCAAAGTATTTTTTTCTTTAACCTGTCCTAACCCAATCTGGGTTTTTCTTGGGGAAAGTCTCTGTTGTTTTCACCTGGGTGCTGAAGTTTACATTTAAGTATAATACCTACGTTTGTTTTTTACAGTGTCCGTAAAAGAGAGGGAAAAAAGAGAAAATAGTTTTAGTAGAGGTAGCGCACACACTAAGCGATGGGTATCTGTATATTTTGTACTTAAGTATCTTTTAAAGTTTTGCACAAAATCCGTGGCATATTCTCTCAGCAGCGATAGTTCGGTTTCCTTTAGAATTCATAATTAAAACTTACTGCAATAAATTAGTTTATGTCTTTGACCAATTCTAATAAAATTTGATAATTAAAATTTTCACATAAGTAATTACCGAATTAAGTATCTCTTTACAATTTAAGATCGCTATAACTTAACGGTGCGAGTTTAAAATATCAAGTCGTAACCAACAGTTATTTTGGTGTCGGCCCTTTTAACTTAAACGCCGTAAAGAAGACTTAACCGCATTACCAAAGTGATCGGAACCACACCCTGATTGCGTAACACGGTTACAATCGCAATCGCAATAGCTTATATTTTGACAGGTTAACAATGTTCATTACACTTGCATCATGTGATTCATGTGTCATGTCCACAATAAGATGAATGGAGGGATATCGTGGAACTGCCAACAGTATTGCGGTGGTGTTGATAACTGATTTATGGTAAGTAGTCAAGTTCGTTTTAAATATTTATTTATGTATTAACCAACACTTAATAGACAAAAATGCATAAAGATAGAAGAGCACAAAGGTTTCACTGCTTATTTCATTAGAAATGTCAGCAGACCTACGACAGGAGAGTTGGATGAGAGACGTAGACACAGTGTGTAAAAAGATAATTCAGGAATATATTCTCAAGTTCAATATTCTTAAGCTTAGGAGTTTAAATATAGAAAATTGGCAGCGAAATTGGAAATGGCTGAAAACTTCCAACTAATATAATCAATCAGTCAGCTTACCTAATCTTTATCTTTGTTTATTCTTAAATTATTATAAGGGCTATGCAATATAATGTAACAGTATTTCGGACTCTCCCGGCTTAAGCGATGGGATAGCCCTCCGTGCCCCCACCATAAAATAATGTACTTACCAGCGCCTCTCGTGTGCTACGCAAGACACAAATAATTCCCAGAAATTACAAAGTCGTGTGGCAAATAATGATTTGACATATCTCGGGACTCTGGGGTCCCGGACCTTTGGAGAGCATACATACAAGGCACCAAACGACAACCCCCAGTTGATGCAGGACTATTGTAATCAAATAATGATTATTATTATGGTAACTTTTACTTTGGAAGAATAAGGGGAGGCCTTTGCCCAACAGTGGGACACAAAGTAGGCTCACAAAAAAGGTAGGTGGTGAATACTCAAGGAATTCATAAAATTATTTAAATTAGCACTTTTCGTCACTCCATCATACCTTGTCACTCACCAGTTGTTTCATAATACTTATCTACGTAAGTTTATTTTACACCATCTTTAGCAACTCTAGGTCATCTCTTACAAAACGGTTTTTACTTGTTTATATTCTCAGTAATACCTTTATAATATGAGTATTACAGGAAACCCCTCAAGGTGAGCCGGTATTGTCCTGCAGAAAGATATCATTTAACAGCTTGGTGTGAATTTTACAATTCTTATGAAATTACGCTTGTTGTGAATCATTTAGTTATGAACATCATCGTTCCATTCACGCCTTCTTCGTATATTTTTAATACATGTAAGTAGAATTATTTTTAAGCACGTGTAAAGGTTCTTACATACTGGCGCGACTTGTCGCGCGACGCGACGCCGCCGCATTGTTCGCCGTGAAGTTTTCTCAGTATTGTTTTTTTTAAAGTCGCGTCGCGCGACAAGTCACGCCAGTATGTAACAGCCTTAACATTGCAACATGGATTCCTTTCATTTATTATTTTAATACTTTCATGATTTTGTAATTTTTCATATTTTTTATGTGTGGTGTACACATAAAAAATATGAAAAATTACTAAATTCTATTTCTCTCGATCTTATTGCATTTCCATCCATCAATTCCTGTTGGAAATATTGCATAATACCTACGTTAAAAATATAATAATAATGATTTCGTCTATGCCTATCAGATCAACGAACATATTATGTACTTGATATGGTCAATAATAGTTGACATTTTCTATCTATACAGCAATAAATTACCATTAGATTTATGTTTCGTAATTAATTTATGATAATTTATTTTCCATTGATTAACTTTAATTCATGGTAAAATATGCGTTTATCAATGGTTAATTATTACAAAATGATAATCTATTCCGCATTTAGTTTTGCATAAAACAGAGCCTAGTGAGTGTTAGTTTAAAATGTGATGAAAGTTAAAATAAACAAAATTAAAAAATAGTTTAATTATTTATCTTAAGTACATTACTTCAGACTAATAAAGGCTCGCACATACTGGCGCGACGTGGCGCGCAACGCGACGCACGCCGCATTGTTCGCTGAGACGTTTTCTCAGAAATTATTTAAAGTCACGTCGCGCCTGTTTGTGGGGAGCCTTTGAGCTATTTCAGTGCACAGTTTACAACTATAACTACATATAATGTTTACTCCAAATTTAATTTGATTGATTAGCAATCGGATCATCAATTTTAATTAGTGATCCATAAAGTGGAAGACCTTATCCACATCTTATTATTTTTATAACGGCTGAATCACCTTGGCCACACAATGTTTGGGCCACAAATTAGTAAAATTACCGTAATGCAATAACAAATAACATTTAATTATCTTCTGTTAAACCGGAAAAATTAGGATAAGTTTAAAACTTAGACCTCCCAAAACTTGTTAACGATACGACACACTGCTCAATAAACTTGCTTGTCTTCTGCACACAGTTACCAACTATCTTTCCATAGCATAGCATAGCGTCACTTCTCACACTGGAACACATACATCCACCGAGTTCAAAAAACAAACTCAATGTCTGAAGCATTTTAATTACCGCGTTTTATAAACATGCGCTTAGTAACATGTCAAATATGGCACGCCTGCTTGAGAGGACATGGGATGGATCATCAGACTACCGTCGATTTGTAACTGAGATTTATTATTACACTAGCGACATCCTGATTCGCACGGTTATTACGACTTGACAAAACATAGTATTTTATTATTATACTTATTTATTTATTTAACCATTTATGTACACACATAATAAACAGACAAGAAGAAAAGAACATATGTTTAAAATAAATTAATTTATACATAACCCTTCCGTTCGCATCAAAATCCGTTGTGTAGTTTCGAAGAACAACGCGGTCGCACAAACAGACACTAAAATCAATGTCCACGTCTTCGTACGAAATATTTTTCCAAGGAGTAAAGCAATTTATAGTTTTTTTCAGTCAGAATGATTGTATATATCCTTGATTGTACACTATAGGAGTGGGCATCGATACAGAGGGTACATCACAAATAAAATTAACAAGTCCCACTGATAATTGCGAAGTTCAAACCCCGAGTTCTTTTGTAGGGCTATCTGAACATTAATTTGGTTGCGATATATAAGTTACATTTTATTCCTAGCTATAAAAGACGGATTGATACTCATAGAGAGACACTTACATCAGCATGAAATAATTTTCCATGTTACCACGTAGAACCGGTATTTCACGGCAAACATTGAAATTGTAACCACCTGTCGCTACTCTCACGCATCACACGCCTTGAATTATTCAACACATTTAACGGATTTCCTTACTTTATTTTTCCTTCATGTTTTAGACCAAAAAATCTCATTTTTATTACATTTTCGTTTTGTAGAAACTTACTTCTACCCGGATATGTAATAAATGGTTGTATGTAAAGTTCTTCTTTATTGGGTTCTGGAGGTCAGATAGGCAGTCGCTCCATGTAAAATACTGGTATTCAGCTGCATCCGGTTAGACTAGAAGCCGAGCCCAACATAGTTGGGAAAAAGCAGACAGTTGATGATCATGTAAGGTTCCTTCAATTCCTCGTTCAATAATCCTGCAAATTTTGCTATATACAGAAAGAAAAAAAAAATGCCACAATATCGTATAAAAGCAAGTACACAATAGAACAAAATTAAAAACTTACACCTATCATTATTTCACCCCCCCTTTTTTATATACTTGTATAAGTACACATATTATTATTTTAAGTTTGTACATTTTTAAATTATGCCAATTTTGTCTTAAATTAACTGGTGAAGATGATAACTTACCAATCAAAACTTATATAAAATAAAAAATACATATGGACAAAAAAAAGATTAAAAATATTCATGTTATTTAGAAACTTTTTTATCTTAACATTTTAATGCAAATCGTAACTGTGTGCAATCACGACTTGCGTTTAGGCATGAATTTTTTTCTAGATGATGAAAGTTTGTAGGTTTTCGAGAAATTACGCTCTCTTACACAATATTACTTTAATCCTTGGTACCGCAGCATGGTGTGGAGCTGTGACGCAACCTACGTCCCACCTCGCATCCTGCCTTCGCGGGTGCCCCAAAAATGCAGCCATACAACCTCCGCGCTGCCACAGGCGATGCCGTGGAAGTGGTGAACTTTTGCTCCAACAATATTAAATACACTGTCGTGCGCTCGAAAAAGAAGGAGGCTGTTATAGTCCTTGATTGTTTCAACTTTTCATTTTCATTCATTCACCAGAATTCTTTACAAAATGTAAACCTTTGTTTAGACATGTGGTTGAATGTTTCTACCGAATGATCGGATTAACCCACTAACGTATTTGGTTATTATAAATTATGTTCGCGGTTTTTTTAGAATAGGTATATACCATCGGTTGAAGGCTATTATATTGTATGGCTTAATAAGCATATAAAGTGACTTAGGTATAAAATATTCTAAGGTCACGACGAGTCTTTGTATTTTTATCTGGAGTGTATTGAAAATGATGACCACACGATCTTCTGTCTATGCGATACAATGAATAGATAATGATTATAGGGCTCTAAATGGAAAGACCACAACACAATAATCTTTAAAATCTACCTCATCAACCGTTTTTGCACTAAATCAAGTGTCACTGAAAATCCTCAGTATTTATAATAATTGAGATTGCGGTTTCATCAATAACGATTAGAACCTTACATCATAAACGTACCCACAGTAAAATCTTGGAACATTGGTTTATGAACACGCAAATCATTTTACAGCAGTTATGTGTTAGGTTTAATTAATTGTTTTATATCTTTTCGTTCATCATTATCATATGGCTTATCTGATTTTGACAAGTAAACTTTTTAACGTATTACATTAAATGTAACATTGTTTAAATTAAATACGGCGCAATGATAAGCCATCGCATAATACAGTACTTATATATACCCCAAACATGGAAGTTATTCATCTTTACACGACAAAATACTGTGACTCGGGATACCTACCTACTATAATTACATTATCATATTATACCTTCTAAAACGTGTAACTAACTCATTATCATAATCGGTTCTTGTTCAACCCATTAATTATCTATTTATAACTACTGACCATGTATTTGCAACCGGTTAGAGCTGTGATCTTCTCTATATGTAGAGTTTCTTGCCGGTTCTTCTCCATAGGCAACGACTAATTGGAACGTAACACGTTTCTTAACTGCCCATGTAGGTTTACGTAAAATAAAACATTTTGATTTAAATATGGTAAAACACCGCTTTAAAAAGAAATATACCTACTTACATTAAAAAAAAACAATTTAATACTACCTACTTAAAAATAAAAATAAATCTTAACAAAAAAAAACCGGCCAAGTGCGAGTCAGACTCGTGCACGAAGGGTTCCGTACCATTATCTATAAAAACGGCAACAAATCACGTTTGTTGTATGGGAGCCCCTTAAATATTTATTTTATTCTGTTTTTTAGTATTTTTTATTATAGCGGCAACAGAAACACATCATCTGTGAATGTGTGAATTTCAACTGTCCAGCTTTCACGGTTCATGAGATACAGCCTGGTGACAGACGGACAGACAGACAGCGGAGTCTTAATAATAGGGTCCCGTTTTACCCTTTGGGTACAGAACCCTAAAAAGATGAAACTAAGTAGGAATGGAAATAATTGCAAAATTACAGTACGGGCTTAAAAAAAATGTAGGAAAGAAGTAGCATCTAAGTCAAACATGAAAACCGGAAACTAGATAGAGGACACTAATGAATGTACTCAGGTCAGGATTGTCCAAAAATCAATAAAAAATTCTACTAAAAAACATTATGCTAGCAAAAAAAGCTCCGTAATTTCCAAAAAAGACTGTTTGCCACGATTCACCCGTAAACATATTAATTATTATTCAGTCACATTTAATAAATAAATTAAAAAATTATAAACTGATTCACACATCTTTATCGACCCCACGTCATTCCATCACAATAATTCGCTCCGACGCAAACTATTGACCTCTAACTTTTGCACAAATCCTATTAAAGCGTGCTATTGCAAAGTTTCCCACTCCTGCAGATAGTTACCGTGAACGCTTTCAACAGGTGTGTGCTAGTGCTTAGATACTTACATATACATGTATGCGAGTGTATATGCACGTATGTGTGACACGTTGGATAATGTTAGGACTTCAGTTTGTAACAATACTTAGGCCCTCCTGCACCACAAAAGACACATTCTACGAATCGTGTAAAGATGAATGATGGTTTAAAATAGTTTAAATACGTTCAGCGCTAAATATATTCAGTGATTTGTGGTGCGATAGTGTAAGTTCATTCGTTTTATTTGGAAAGATGAAACTACTAGAGCATCTATAGATAGGAGGCAAGCGGCACCACCACGTAGTAGGTAGCCATACTGTGAACAATAATATAATAGAGAAATAGTATACCTATAAATCTGTGCCTCCTGTGACAAGTGATACAAGTAAAAATCAACACTTTACAGGAGAACAAAAACAAGATTTAAAAAACTCCAGTTCGTGGACTAAGTGGGCTAGGCTAGACATAAGTACCTTATTTTGTAGATAAATACATTCACTTTCACTGTGCATTTTAATTTTTATGTTACATATTATAGTTCTAAAGTAATTTATGAAAAACCTGTAAGTTGTACCTTTTTGTATTTCCAATATGTGCTAAAATTACGTTATAAATTATACAAGTACAGTTATATTATGTTGCACCTATAAGTTGTCGATAAATACACTGAAAAATAAAATGTGAAAATTAATATAATCGCTTTTATACCATGAAGCACGAAAAAAAAAAGTGTGGAGCAATTACTTATAGGGGTTACAACTTGACATATATCTAAATTCACGATTTTTTGGCCAAAATCCTGGCAGTTGTATCCTTTTGCACCCAATTATCTCCGAAACTATAGCAGATAAAAGAACGTGAGTTAGACCAAAAAAAACTATGTAAAAATCACAAAAAGGGTACAACTCGACTAAAATCACTCATCACAGGAGGCACAGAAATGAAATCCAAATCACAGTGCCCCTCATAAACGTTATCCCATACGAAGTTTACTCCGAAGTATACTGCATCTGAAAAATACATCCGGTTTTCCTATTAATTAAATTGATCACAACATTGTACATCTTTACTACCTACTAAAACTGCTTTTGGTAATTATGACCATAATAGTGCAAAAAAAACGTCAAGGGTGACGATCTTATTGAAATCAAAAGTAATTTGCTTGTCATTTATATTACTAGATATTTATTTAAGAGATCTTCCAACCTATCAATGATTATAAACTATTAAATCAAAAATATTTTGAACCCAGTAATATTTCCAGTCTGTGTCAATTATTAGTCGAGGTTACTTCCCGCATGCATTCCGATGTAATTGCAAATGGCGCAAAAAATATGATGTTGAGGGATGTGCCAATTTGTCAAGTATCCATTTATCATTTATTTGAGGTCGTAAAAGTACAGTGATAAATAAACGGTTTCGATAAATACTGCCGTGTTTGAGGCTTGATTGCTCTAAGTAATCATTATTAGCCCAAAAGAGAATGACCCTGTCCAAGAACCACTAATTCTGAGAGACTAGAGATAACTGTATATGGGGGGTCACTTCGCAGACAATGGTCCACCTTCCACCTTGCGCCGTATGCCATTTCACATGTACACAAAAGAGTCATACTGTCAGTAATCGCAAGTCGCGGGGCAAGCTTTGAGCTTACTTACTTTATTATTTTTGCCATCGACGTGCAACTCGAGGAGGAGCTCGTGGCTAAATAACAACAGCCGCACGGGTCGATCCATCAGGTTAAGCTACGCTTGCCGAGGTTGGTCCGTGGATGGGTGACCATCTTACATATCGAAACTCCTCCGTGCCTCGGAAAGCACGTTAAGCCGTTGGTCCCGACTGTCATTCGTAGATCTTTGACAGTCGTTACGGGTCGTCAGAAGCCCGAACGTCTAACAACCTGTCTTACCAAGGGGTATCGTATTACCCAGTTACTGGGTTGTGGAGGTCAGATAGGCAGTCGCTCCATGTAAAATACTGGTATTCAGCTGCATCCGGTTAGACTGGAAGCCGACCCCAACATACTTGGGAAAAGGCAGGCAGATGAGGCCATCGATAATTATTACTTCAAAGTTGATCTTTCGCTAACACGGTCAGGACCTGCCGGAAAGATTTATGATTAAAGGGCTATTGTCGGTCTCTTGCACAGAAAACATTAGCTAATATTGAAATGTTGCGAAAGTTTACGTCCAACCTGTCATACCATCTACATGTTACCAAATATATAACCGACAGATGTATGCGGGATCTATTTATTTTAGAACCATCTTCTTGTAATCGGTAACGCAACGGTACATGAGTAGAGATGCAACAGAGACCAAACACTACGCTCTGACTAATAAGTTTTTATGACATGAGACGTTGCAAACGGCACGGGTATGAAAAGAAACCTCTGTGTCGACTAGAAAAGCACCCGGCAGCCGAAAATACGTCCGACCAAAGTTTACGGTCAAATCAAATCAAATCAAATCATCTTTATTGTAGACTATAGGTATACATCATAAATACAGGTCTTAAATAATTAACGGACTTGTTTCGAATCAAGAGAACCAAACCCTAATTCTGTATAACATTGACCCAAACGTACATTTGACAATTCGTTCAAATTACGCCTTTTCGCGCTTATTTTCTCTTCTCTTTTCTATTGCAGCTATCGATCGTATGTAGCTCGGCCTCTGTTGGCTATGTACTCCTGGCAAATGGTCGCAGTCACCGTGACATTAGCAGTTGGGATTGACAACCGGTTGCATTATATCGTGTTATGTAAAGTGCTGTCAATAGAAAGCGGAAGAGTGGTTATTATAAGTAATAATGGTATTTGTTTAATTTAAGGTAACTAAGGTCAGATGGAAGTCGGTCAAACTTTCTACCTGCTTGCTAATGAGGCCATTAAATTGTCATTAAAAAAAATAGAAGCAGTTTTATCCTAATACAGCCAAGCCAAAAGAACATAAAAAATAATTTTCCATTTCGACCCGGAAATATTTGCACTGGGTGCAAGGGCCCTATCTCAGTGGCGGTGCAACCATGGGCATACTGCCAAAAATATATGGTTGATTGCGCAACCGATCGGATGCCTGCGCGCCTGGTGAGGTACCCACCATAGAGCTGTGTATATTTTGCTGGCAGCGCGACCATGGTTGCGCCGCCATGGTTTCCTAGTGAGAGATATAAGCCTTAAGTAAGCTTTTTTTATTAACAGGCTGTTAACGTCTCTATTTTTTAAATAAAGTCCTCCCATAACATCTTTATATTTTATAAAAGATATTTATTGTTTTAAGGTTTTTTTGTTGTATAAATAATGGGTCTTCTTAAGATGCCTATCACGAGTTCAAACAACTAACAACTTAAATTATTATAAATCAAACTGAGAGTTTTTATTAAAATTTTATTAGTCAGTCACGATTTGACTGAAATTATACCGATGAAGCCCGAAATTTAATTATTTTTAGGCTGGATTTTGATCAGATTTTTAACCAACTTCAAATATAAGGAGGTCCTAAATTTTACGCCCGCTTCAATCACAAACTAATAAATGAGTTTAATGCTATATGTACATATTATATTTAAAACATCATACTGTATCTGTCATCTTCAAAAGATTGACAGAAACAGAACAATGTTTTAAAATGCCTTTAGCGCTGACCGCATTTAGTGTTTTATATCGCAAAAAAAAATCAGCTGTTCCATACATTTTGTCGATTTAAGTGAACACAAATGTATGGCACACACAGCTGTTTTTTTTTACGCGATTTCTGTGTTGGTCCCATAGAAAAAGTATATTATAGATGACACCAAACCACTAGTTTCAAGGATAACGGTGTGTACCCTAACACCATGTAGTACAAGCGGGCCTTAGAAGTTTAGTAACTTCACCACAAAATCTTCTAAACTTGTTTTGTTGGGAAACAATGCTTTTAATCTAATGGATTTTTTTATTCCTTTTTCTTTTAAAAAACGTTGCCCCACACTAGGAATTTCTTCCTGTATCGTGGGTGCGTTTACAAACATAGAAACTCACATACACTAACACCCAGACCCGGAACAACTACTTGCAGATCATACAAATATTTGTTCCGTGCGGGGATCGAACCCGCGACACGTTGCGCAGCCGTCCATCGCTCAACCACTGCGCCAACCGTGTCGTCAATTATTATTATTATTTCGTTATTGATGTTCTATTCTTTTCAATCCCATTACAAGTACCAATTATCAACTTATAACTACACCAAAACATTGCTGTAATCATCTATGAGCAAGCTGTTTATAAATAAAGACGTAATAAATAAAACATTTAACTAAATTATCAACTTGATTCTAAGTTCAGATGCAATTTGTTTGGTGACGTGCGACACACGATGTTTCCGCAAGCTTATTGCGTACCAATAGCTCGGCCTCTGGCGTCAACGTGATGAACGAGCTTTATTTCAAGTACTTACCTATTTTTTATATAAATTTATTTTGACACAGGTTCATGCTTTAAGGGGGATGCGCTAAGGTGGCCCGCGAAATTCAAATTTTCTTACGTTTTTTACAATTTGCAGATCAGTATCAGGTTGTATGTTGATCTAAATATTATTTGCGGCCGTAACAAATATGGATTTACAGAATTATAAACATGAGAATCAGCAATACAACTCTCTAAGTTCATGAAAGTGCATTGAACGACGAATTCATGAAATAGTCATTCAATGCACTTACATAAACTTAAGGAGTTGAGAAAATTTGAATTTCGCGGGCCACCTTAGCGCATCCACCTTAATACAGCAAAACATTATGCCAATCCCTACTATTATTATAAAGGAATTCGAAAGTAACTCTGTCTGTATGAGTCATTTCATTCTAATACCAAAAACGAATACCACTGGTATTTGTTTCAACTCATGTTTATTTTCTATTCCGAAAGAATACCATTGTTTAAACGAATACCAAAACAAGTTTGAAGATATAAGGTACAGTCAGTAAAAATGCTTTGTATGTAATTTCATTTTTTGAAGATGTGAACGATCAATCTACTTATGAGTTGGGAAACTTTACGAACAAGATATTATGTGATAATGAAAAAAGTCAAATTCTTGATAAATATGGGGCCTTTATAGACTTCAGGGCCTTTTCCGAAAGACGCCTCTACCAGAATAACAGGTGTTTTTCATAAGCAACTACTTCCAGTTAATTTCTGTTTTCCTGATAGTTATAATAGGTATAGGACATTACATAGGCTAGGTAGGCAGGGTAGGTAGGTAGGGTAGGTAGGGTAGGTAGGCAGGGTAGGCAGGTAGGGTAGGTAGGTAGGGTAGGTGCGCCGTAGATAAGTACTTATTGCTACCCGTGCGAAGCCGGGGCGGGCAGCTAGTACTTTATAATCCTCTTAGTGTTTAATCGTTGGTTGTTGTGCAACTTAGTGAGATCGTTTAGGCGCCTATTTTCTTTTCATTTCTGCCACCCTGGTACTTTTCAAAACAACAAATGTTCAATTTCCAAACCTGTATTTTTACCATTATTGAGTTAAGTAGTCATAAATCGCGTAAGCACCTAGTTCCAGTTCATTTCTGCTTTCCTGGTAGTTTGAATAACTGAACAATTAGGACAGTTGAATTTTAAAACATATTGATATCATTTGTTACGATTCCGTCATGCTGTTCCCTATATATTTCATCGTGGGTGCGTTTCGAGGAATACTTTAGTTGCGCTTCATTGGTTGCGTTTTGAGGAATACCCCAAAAAAAGTAGCAAGATGATTCACTTAAACTACTCTTACCTATACCTTTGTAAAAAACTATTGGAGTGAAGCGTAATTTGGATAGTATTTTATTACGATCAAAAAAATATTAGAAAACAAAAATGTGATTAGGTTTGACTCAATTTCAATTTAATTATTTAAAGAGTGGTATCAGTTCGGAATAGAAAATAAATATGAGTTCCAAAAATACCATTGGTATTAGTTTTTGGTACCTATTAGAATGGAATAACTCGTCTGTATTTTACCTTTTCACGCCTAAACCACTGAATGAATTTCGATAAAAATTTGGCAAGGAGATAGATGGCATCCCGGGAAAGGACATAGGCTAATTTTTATCGACATAAAACACGGTCGAAGCTGCGGGCAGAAGCTAGTTACTTATAAAAAAATATATTTGTACCTACGCTACGGTGGTATAAATAAAAAATCAATTTCTTTACATGACGTGAATTTCTAAGAAGCTACCCGGAGTCTGGAGTTCAAAACCTTTTAAAAGTTATGCAAAGAACTTAATCTCTAAGTATAATTTATTTAGTCATACACGTATGACTGAATGAACATATTAAACAGCATACAAGCTCAATCAGCCGCGAGTCAATAATCTCTAACGGTAATGCTAATGACATAATCTGCGCTAATCTCAAGGTATTAGCCTTACGAGATAAAGCGATGGTAATGAGATTTCAATCAGCTGATTATATTACTCTCTGAGATGTTATCAAAGGTGATTGTAGGCAACTTTGACAGCTTTGAAATATTAAACAGGCAGATCAGAAGACTCACCCTGGAAACATGGAAGTCACATGCATTGCTGTTAAACATTGCGCATAATCATTATGACATAACTTACTGGCACCAACTCTTGTATACGTAATTGTTCTGGAGGAGATAAAGAGGTAACTTGAATTACCCAAATATTCGATTGTAATCCGGGAATTACCCTTAGAATTTCCAATAGGTAGTATTGGAGTTTCAGAATCAAAACTGGGTTTATGAAACTCTTTTAAATAATTAAGCTCACGCTATGCTTAGCCAAAGCCACTAAATTCGCTTGACTATCAATCTCCAGATGCCATATTATTCACGAGGTTCACAGACGAAAATCCTGTTTCAATTCTGCATCATAAAAAAAAGCAAAGAAAAGCAACTTTTTGAACTTATCTTTCGTAATTATGTACGAAATGGGACTTCTTATGCTTTACTTTATTGCAGATCATAATCTAATGTTAATTTTGAATGCATGTCAATTTGAATACATTTGTCATTCATTTAAATCTTATTCGTTTGATTATTTTTAAATGTTAGGCTTTAATGTTGTCTCAGAGATTGTAATATTTTATGTTTCAGACATTGATGCGGCTGAAGGTAATACATAAAATGTTATTGCTTTATAAATTTTTACCAGACTACGGCGAAGAAAAAAGGAGGGTTATGATTTTGACCGGTATGTATGTATGTATGTATGTATGTATGTATGTTCATCTGTTCCCTCATATCTTCTAAACGACTCATAACAATTTGACAAATGAGGTATCGTTGGAAGCGTCTTGATCATCCGCTGGTTATAGGCTATGTGACGTCACATTAAACTAAAAATGGCGCCCTCTAGAGGATATAAAGTCAGGAACTAAAAAAAAAAATGTTTAATCGTACCATGTTGGGTATCAAATGAAAGGGCTTAATGAGCCTATAACCAGCGGACGATCAAGACGCTTCCAACGATACCTCATTTGTCAAATTGTGATGAGTCGTTTAGAAGATATGAGGGAACAGATGAACATACATACATACATACCGGTCAAAATCATAACCCTCCTTTTCGCTTCGCCGTAGTCGGGTAAAAAAACGAATATTCATTTGAATTGAACAATACCTAATCATTTGTATGCAGACTGTAGCCTTTTTGTGAAAGAAATGAATCTTATGGAAATAAATGTATTACAATCCCTAAGCCTTCTATGTATAGAATTCGAAAGCCTTCCATCCGATATCACACACAGAGGAAGGATTTTGGTTTACAAAGGTATTGTGAGAGACCATCACACATCGACGGCTTATCACTACAGAGACGACACGGTTGGCGCAGTGGCTGAGCGATGGACTGCTGCGCAACGTGTCGTGGGTTCGATTCCCGCACGGAACAAATATTTGTATGATCTGCAAGTAGTTGTTCCGGGTCTGGGTGTTAGTGTATGTGAGTTTCTATGTTTGTAAACGCACCCACGATACAGGAAGAAATTCCTAGTGTGGGGCAACGTTTTTTTTTAAAAAAAAAAGAAAAAAAAGCGAACCATTCAACACATTTTAGTGACTCTTCCAACCAAAATATGGACTACACAATGAATCTTTCCTTAAAAAAGGTAGGTTTATTTCTTTAAACCAGGAAACACAAAACTTATCACTGGAATAAGCACTTTAAATTTAAATACCTGCTACACGACCACTGTACAGTCAGCGGCGACAAAAGTCGATTAACACTTATTTTTTAACCAAATCTTAATCATTGAGCTTTGTTAGCTTCATATTAGCATTTTTGAATATTTTATTCAAAAATGCTAATATTAAGCTAACAAATTTAAAATAATAATATGTACATTCATGTATATAAAAAAATTATGGACCTAATTAAATATCTAATCAAAATTTAAATAAAAATACTATATTCAATCTGATGATGAGTGCTATAAATACTTAAATTAATTATAAAATCGAATAAAGTTAAATGCTGAATATTTCATTAAAATAAAATTAAAAGTACCTATCTTACCAATAGTATAAATTAAAAGTCTCTTAGCTAATACATGAAATGAAATATAACGCATGGAATACTTTATGTTATGTAGATGATGTTTATGTACCAATGTTAACGCATTCTTGGACACTTAACGAGACACAATAGAAGTGATATTGTTATAACGCCTATGGGCGTCTAGTGTCCCTCAAAGTGTTCATCGTCTTTTGTCGCTCACTGTACATAAATCCGGTTTAGACTAACTTGTTTCACGGATGATATAGCGACAATGGCTTGCCTTATGTAACAGTGCGCAAGTGGGCAGTTACAGGTTGTCTGGTAACCGGTCTAGTGACTCATATTACAATCTCACCTGTACAAGAAGGTACAATAGTATTATTTGACTTAACTTCAGTCATCAGCGTTCTAGTAATATCAAAGTACCTAATCTTTTTATTATGAAAGAGACGTACCAACCTGCATTTTTAGGGTTCCGTACGCGAAGGGTGCCAGACGGAACCCTATTACTAAGCCCACGGTGTCCGTCTGTCTGTCAGCGGGCTGTATCACATAAACCGTAATAGGTAGACAGTTGAAATGTCACAGATTGTGTATTTTTATTGCTGCTATGACAAAAAATAATAAAAATTAAATAAAGGTAATAATTAAAGGGGGTCCCTATACAAGAAACGTGATTTTTTCGGCGATTTTTGCTCGATCTTAATACTCGCACATGGCCGGATTTTCAGTTATAAAACCATTTGTGAGTTGCATCGTATCAGTCATTAATTACACTTTGCTTTCAATTACATTTAGATGAAATTAGATAGGTTCATTGTGAATGAAACTTGTCTAACTACAATTATACAAACGCTTCCGTAAATGGAGAAATTGTCATGGGTAGGCACTAACATGCAATATAGTACCTGTTTTACCTACTTATGTACCTACCAACTACCCAGACAAGAATCTCAATTACCAATAAAAATCAAATATCCCACGCATCTACTTTTATTTAACTATAAGATCTATAACAATATAGAGTTGCGCTTGCACACGGTAACGTGAAAGCTTGACATTTGCACTTGACTCATCCCAAATGCCACAGCCGTTTCGACAGTCAGGTGTCGCAAACGACTAACTAGTAATGACACGCGTTCTACATGGTTAATAGTTCGCGCTATGATAGATCACATCACGATTATTGTTTAGGAAGACTTATTGTATGGAATGATGGCTGACATTTCCTTATAATGGTGCTTAATTTCGGTAGGCAAAAGTATTTCGCATATTAACCGTGATTTTAACATTATTTCTATAATAGCTTTACCGATGAAGTTTTGTTTTAATCTGCAATTGGTGGACCATATAATATCTTATGCTTGTATAATTTTTCGATGTTTTCTGTATTCTTACTAATATACTATAACGTTCATTAGTCTCTCGTTCGTCGGCACGTCCGGTGCACGCTGCGCAGCACCAGTAGGTAACTTTACTGATTGACACCTCTCATCTGCTGTACACCTCTGAAAGAGTTTCAAGTTTAAAATCGATTCTTTGATTTTAATTTACCTATTTCTACATTCATTCCTCCTATTATACTATCATAGTAATCTGAATCACGCACTTCCTCTCACCTTAATATTACCGCACGCGATATTCGACCGTGTCCCGCGAAGTTTGTGTAAGTATTTCATTAAGATGCAGACAAGTCTTAGATCACAGATCACAATGCGCGAAGATATGTCAACGCCTCATTATCGATGTGGCGGATGATCGATGACATTTTGATAGAAACTAATGATTATAAGAATTAAGTACTATTGCAAATAAATATTAAAACGTTGTTTCATGGAGTTAAGGTTGGATTTCTTCTGTATCATGCTTGGCTTCCAAACACAAAAACAATAATGCTCAAAGATCCTTAACGGTATTTTTAATGTATGTACGCTATACATATTTTTTTCGTAGCTTATCGAAGCTGTTTTGTCATGTAGAAGTGAATTTTTTAGCAACAAACTACTGCACCAAACAAGCCAGCGCGTATTTCTGTAACAAATAAACCCATTTTTTACCCGACTACGGCGAAGAAAAAAGGAGGGTTATGATTTTGACCGGTATGTATGTATGTATGTATGTATGTTCATCTGTTCCCTCATATCTTCTAAACGACTCATCACAATTTGACAAATGAGGTATCGTTGGAAGCGTCTTGATCGTCCGCTGGTTACAGGCTATGTGACGTCACATTAATTAATAAATTAAAAATGGCGCCCTCTAGAGGATATAAAGTCAGGAACTAAAAAAAAATTGTTTAATCGTACCATGTTGGGTATCAAATGAAAGGGCTTAATGAGCACATTTCAAAAATATATCTCTACTTACATATTTGACACGCGTTCAAAGGAATCGGCTAACCTTTCGTTAACCACGTTCAGCGTATGAGCTAATAGCGAGTTGTAAGTTACCTCACTTGGTTCAGGTTTAATGCAGTGGATGGTTACACGTTATTTATAGTAGGTATCTAAATAGCTGTACACTTTTTAGTACCCTTTGGCACAAAAAAGTACCATAGGTAATGCCTTATAAACTGTAATTAAACAGCCACAAAAAATAATTCTAAAAATGGCGCCCGCTAGAGGACATAAAGCCAGGAACTTAAAAAAAAAAAATTGTTTAGTCGTATAATGTTGGGTATCAAATGAAAGGGCTTAATGAGCACATTTCAAAAATATAAATATTATAACCCCAAAAGAATTTAAAAAAATTAAAGTATCCGTATTATAAAAAATAGTATAATAAGTATTATAAAAAATAAAAATCCGGAGTCACACGTAATCTGTTCGATTTATGCCCTAACACGTGTGACTCCGGATTTTTAATTTGTCTGTCTGTGGTGTCTTGTTAATACCTTTTTAGTCGTAGTTGGGTTTTAGTTTTTATTACTTTTTCTTTTCTTTCTTTCCATCTGAAGCGAAAGTCAGACCGTTTACAAGTGGACAACTGCGTTTCTTTCATGACCTTTCAGAATTGGGAAGCCAAAAAACATGTGCAAAGGTTATGATACGTATCTCCACATTTGAGACCAACCAAAGCTGGAAACCCTTACCTTAATCCACGTAGCTACGTCTTATCCAGCTGCCTGCTTACCTTATTTCCCAAAAGTTTCACCTTGGAAGTATCCTCCAGCTTAATTTTAAATCTTGGCCTATAAAACTAGAAACCTTTAGAGCTATAAAAACAGTTATTATCATTAACTTTGTCCCACGTTTTTGTCCCATATATAGGTATATATTTTATTAAAGTTTTAAATGTGGTATCATCTCATACGTTAATATGCTCCCACACAATAAATATATTGCATTCCAAATATCTCTCAAAGGACATAATTTGAATATAAATAATGTAAAAGCAATCGCAAAAAGGTTAATTAGGACATTATTTACATTTCCATATTATATTTAGTGTCATTGGTGTAGTGGCTCCAGTGACCTGGTTGCCACAAGGTCCGCGGTTCGATCCGTGTATTTGACCGTTTTATGGGTATGTCCATAGTTCTGATGAGCTTCTTCTGTTACGGTGTACAATAAAGAGATAAAATATAAATAGGTACTATTTACATTTTATCTATCTTCTCCATAGAACAAAGAGTCATGACCAACCTCTGAATTTATAAGAACCCGTACAGTACATAATCTAAATAGTTAAGTAGGTACTTACCATAGAAATGCATTTCGAAAAATGATTATTTAAATGACGAATTAAACAAATAAAAAGAAATAATGTTCCAAGAATTACGTGTAAACCATGAATCCTGTTGCTATAAAAAATGTTGATCCATAAATACTATCAGCAATAGTAAAAGGAACTTCAAAATATTAATGTATTTAAAGGCATAGAAGAATTTAAATTCGTAAAATTGATTGATCTGAAAATCTAGGAGTTGAGCTGTCATGCAAGTTTTCTTTGACTAAACGTCTTCTTAGATATATTATTATCTCATCTAGGTCGTAAAGTGATGAGTTTAAATAAAAGAAGTAATTAGTACCACATTGCTAAAAACTGCATCTTGTTGAATTGATGTCATTTCTGTATGCAAATATATTTGATTGCTATTCTCGCACATAATAAAAGAAATTGTCTGAAATTCACACCCGCTTACATAAAACTTAGATAATAATTAACAAATCGACTACAATCAAATGATCTCCTTTCTGCACAGTTGATGATGGAATCTGATAAAATTTCTGCAAACACATTGGCATAATTTATATTTATAGGTAGGTATAGCAAACTAGTTTATTACTTAGAACACGTCATTGCAAAATACTTCCTGCTTATTTTTTTTTATTAATCCGTAAAATATTTGACAATTTGAATCGATTTCAATTATCAAAAGAAACAAGATATTTTTAAAGTTAACGTTGTTTTATGGATAAATATATGAATAATGTGAAAAACTGTTCAAAACGGAAAGTGGAAGGGATCAAGCAGGTACGAGCTTGAAATCGCTCAAAAAGAACACAGAATCAGTGAAGATGTTACTCAAAATAGCAAACAATAGCAAGATTTATGAAGCACCTACCAGAGATGAAAACATTCAGTGCTAAACAGCATTTAAAGACATTGATTCTCAGTGATGAAGCAACCGCTGAACGCAACGCAACACATAATAAGAAAAGATTTGATTCGCCTGATTACACCTTATGTACGTACTAATTACAATCAACCTATTGCTACAATCATCGCAGGCAAACATTTGCAAGCCTATGTCAGTGTCAACACCACTAAACTCCACACAATTCAGCCAGAATAACATACAATTAAAATTGCCAGAGACAATGAAAGATGTCACTCAGTCAGCCTATCTCTAACGCCCACATTATTGAGTAACACAAATCATTAGTATGCCACTCCACTGACATACAACAAACTAACTTACATACTTCACACATAAAACCGCAAACTTAAAAAAATCCAACTAACCATTCTTCGCGCACATCGTAAAACATTATTTAGATTCTTGATTGTCTGATGCTAATGAAAAAAATCTAGTGGATACAGTATACACACTACCTTGAAAGCTTTCTAGCATATAGAAATACCATCAAAAATTTCTTACAACACGATATAAAGGCTAAATCACACAGGAATGCCGCGATTTCACGGCGCGTCGAGGCATCCGACGCGTTCACCTTGACACGGACCTAATGTCGCGCGTCTTCGCATAATTAGATAAAAATAAAAGTATATCTCGCTTAGATCGCGCGTTTTGTTAACTCATCCATTCGGTGGCCGCGTGATCTTTTGCTGTGTGCGTTGTCTGATGCATCACGATATTTGATTAGTTATTTAATTAATATAACTCAGTAAAAAGGTTTGGTTACTCATTTGTTTGAGAGTGAATTTTCTAAAATACTAAACGGAAAAGTTTGAATTTTCATAAAAAATAAGCCTGCGGTGCTGGTCACGTGAAATACCCGGCATTTTCTTCGACGGAAATAATTGTATGTGTGGTAATACACCCTTTTACAAGACATGTCCATTATTTTCCGATTAATCACTCCACGGCATCAAGAACAATATATCATTCATATTCATTTCTGCAACCAAACTTTACCTACCGTGTGACAGCGTACCCGCGCACTCACCATAGATCAACAGGAGAAGTTGTCCGCGATGTGACCAGCGTGTAGACGCCCACCCGTGGCTTATGGTCATCGTTACCACACTGTGGTCCCACGTGGCTCTTAACTATGGGGCATTTAATTATATGATTTGCCAGTGATTTAGCTGCTTTATGTTGCCTACGAATAATGTGGCGATGTAATGAACAAGATAATAGGTAGTATGTGGTCATTATTATTTATTGTAGAGACGTGAGTATGAGTTTACGTAAGATTTTCCGTTTTTACCATGAATTTACTCTTCATTATTTACTTGAAATGATTTCCTGATAAATAAGTATGTTGATTTTAATCATAAAAAGAAAATTTTCTTGTATTTTTAACCGACTTCTTCAAAAAGGAGGAGGTTCTCAATTCGTCTGTATGTTTTTTTTTTTTTTGTATGTATGTTACGCGATTAATCCGTCAATTATGAATCGATTTTGATGATTCTTTTTTTGTTTGGTAGGTCATGCTTCAGAGGTGGTCCCATATAAATTTTATTAACTTTGCTTGCGTAGTTTTTGAGTTAGCTTCAATAATTACGTATTTTTCCCACTTAGTGTATGTAGACGATATATTGTTTGACTCCGTCACTGTTATTTACATAGCAGGTAGTGGTATTCGAATGTGTGTAGGGTAGGTACCACAACTAAAAAGTGAAAAATAAAAACTTGTAAAAAGTTTTTATAGGAACTAATTTTTGGATTTGCATTATTAACTATTCATCAAGCTGCATAGTGGATTCTTTCAACATAAATTATGATACCTACAATTTATAAATCGACATTTTCAATTATTTTACTAGCTCAAAAGCCAAAAGCTTTAGCTCAAATTGGCAAAAGATCATGATTATGAGGGATGATAATTTCTTTAGTCAGTTGACAGTTAAAGTCGAAATTGATGATTAATAATGCTGCTTAGGCGTTGGCTCTCAACGCCTAAGCACCATTATTAATCATCAATTTCCTAAGAGCGTACACGCAAATTCATCATTATGAAATGCATGTATTTACGGTGTGGGCCGATATTTATATAGCCCAATCTCTTTATTGGGAAATGGACAAAAAATGGACAGCTTAGCTTATGTCACTGGGTTTATTGCTTAAATATTTTAAAAGCAATCTTTCGCCATTACATTTAACAAGTTGAAAGGTACCGCGAGCTGAATTGTTGAAATAATACAAACAATACGTGTCATCTGTGAGTGATGTGTGATTTTAATTTTAGATTGTTAGTTGACTCATAATTAAACGATATGAACACTACAATTTTTTCGTTACGTAATTAAATGAAACAAATGGCAATGTGATCGATGGAGTCATGGTGAGCCTCTTGCTGACTGCCGTGGGCCATAGGCTGGTATTATTATGAAATAGTACCGTACACTAGATCCGGGCAGTTGTACTTTCTACCCTTAATAAAACTACAGGAACTATAAAGTCGTGTAAGCAAAAGTGGTATCAAAAGTTTCATGCCATCGAAAACCTGGGCAATAGCTTTAATAAGAACAACCAATGCACGATAAAACCTTAACGACATCTAAGTACAAAATTATTCTAATCAAACATGCAAAACAAAATGATGTCAATATAAATTTTTTAATGTACTTATTATAACGTGGAACGGAGGGATCTTCGGAAGTATTAAGGCTCGTGCAAACAGACGCGAAATCGCGGGCGCGACAGGCAGCGGTACCTTTGTCGACAAAGCTACCGCTGCCTGTCGCGCCCGCGATTTCGCGTCTGTTTGCCTCTTTTACAATTAAATTCCGTAATATATCTAACGTTTGCCCTTTGAACGAAGATGAGTTTGTTTCGGTAGGGTTGGCATGGTTGGGAAATTGTTATGGCATCCGTTATTAAGGTATTTGTGGAGCAAATGTACCTATGGATCTTTTCTCCCACATCGTCAGTCTTCAAACAGCACCTGAAGGGACTCTCGTTGGGCAATTCGGTCAAAGGTTTGATGAAAAAAGCAGCACGATAAGACGTTTATTGTTATAAAGTTTCCTTTTCTGGGGTTCAGACCACCAGCAGCTGCAGTCAATTCCAGTATGCTAAATGGATATCGGTGGAGTTTTTCAGAAAGGGCAGGTGCGTAGTGCTCGCAACCGGCGTACGTGTATGACCAGATATATGAACGTAAACGAAGCAGAAGGTGTATGTAAGGCTCGTCCTGTAGTTGCTGCCTACCCCCATATGAAGAAGGCGTGAGTTTGAGTGTGTATTTATAAATAAAAACAATATTAACCGGTATGTGTCGCTGAATTCACTGCTTGGTACTGCAGTAACATAGGCGTAGTCCTCGCTATTACAAAGTTTCGCGACGAGTTTTATCCGTTATGAATTTAAATAATGATCTTACTTGACATTTCTTTAGATCCTGCCTACCATGGGAAATAGACGTGTGTGTGTGTAATCCAAGTTCTACCAGCCCTGCCGTGATAGCAGTCCGGTGGGTTACATCCCACGACCCGCCGCCACTCACAACGCCATTATTTCATTTGACGAAGACTCTGAATACCACGGTGATTGTTGCACGCCCATCTATTTGTCTAGTGTGTGACCTATCATAAGTTCAATATTATTGTCGAAGTTAGGTCTTCCAGGATGGGTGGGTTGTTTGACGCTGAATTTTTTAGGTCCAGATTGCACAGGTAAAGATTTAGAGATCCTTGTTTGTGACATTCCGGTGCTATTATCTGTAACATCTCAGGACATATGCATGTGAATCAGTCTGCAGCTAGTCTGACCCTGACCTTCACACATAAACAATGCTCACGGTTCATCCTTTGTTCGAAAGGAATGACCTGATTATATCAGATGTACAGAATGCCTAGCTCTGACGTCATTAAGCGTATGACCTATTGGAATTGACTTAAAGCCTTTATAGTTGGAATTGTTTTTATGATTTTGTTAATATTAACTAATTGAAAATCTATGATGACTCGACATTCGTATCGGGCCATATTACGAAGCGAAAGGCAATGAAACTTAGAAATATAAGAAAATCTAGCTTCTTCAAACGTTGTCTGAAATTACGTAGGCTGCCGTGACAACAGTTAAATAAAGTCAGAGTTTTTTTTTAAATCCAATTGACTATTAACTATATAAATTCAAATCGCAACTGATTGTTGTATGGAGTGGGTAATTGAAATTTTGTGTCAATTTGATTAACAATTAATTTCTTGTTAAATTTGAAAAGAATTTAATAGTGTACGTAGGAAGTAACTAGTTACGGTAAAGTACCATCCAATCATCCACCCAAGTATCAAACACATCCATATCATTATCTGTACAAAAAGACAAGCACAGTAACTCGCACGCCGTACCCTTAAGACATCAACTACAAAGGGATGCGGCACACTTTGTGCGCGGCACGCGTCGTGAGATCAAAGAGCAGCCGCTGATTGTCACCGTAGCACACCTAATGATGCTAATACGTGTAATTGTGTGAGAGGATGTGTACCTTGAGGGGTAAGCAGGCATAGTAGTAATAAGTTAAGGAGTCTCAAATGCACATACAGCGAGATCAGCCTGGACAAAGTGATATTCCATTAGCGATAACGATGACGGAAAAGTCAAAAATGTATGGGACTGACTGGACATGGGGTACTGAAAAGCGTAAGGCAATCCTGTTGAAAGTCTTTTTTTTGAAATACGAAACGCTTTGGAAGCAATTGCCCACAGGAGCAAATATTTTGTGGGCCATACAAATACAAATCGTTGGACGTAACGAACAAACAACTAATACAAACATATCGTTCAGTAGGTCAATTAACAAGTAAATGCATATATTCTTATTGTTTTATCCTCTCTGAACCAACTACAAGCAGGCGGCGGGAACAGACTGGGGCAAAAGCCTAAGAATCGGTTATCGCGATGAAATATGAAATTGAAAACCTTATGTCCAGCAGTAACCTACGATAAGTTCCCAAAATCAGGCTTCATTTTTCAAGAAATCCTTCTGCCCATCCTCTTGACATTACCCTTTACACACCTTCAAAACAATGCGACCTTAAACAATACAAAACACCTTGAGGTCACTAGTTCACGGTCCCTCTCGTTGCGTGTCTGGTATTTATCGTAAATATTCATAAATAATAACGACGAATTAATTGTAATCACCTCCTAGATACATTTCGTATTATTTTACAATCGTTATCATAACGTTAGCTAGTTAAACGTTGTAATGTAATGTGGTTGTAAGGTGATATGCGAATGTCAGTCAAGTGTCATGATTAAAATCTATGTAAGTTTGCATAAGTGCATAATTACGTTTTATTGATAACTATTTGTTATAGTGTATTCTTAGAACACAGGTTAAATGGTCTAAGACTGTGTGGCACAAACATAATCAATTTTGCTGCGCGCGGAGTAGATTATTTTTTTCTTTTGGAATAGTCATAATTTCTGTTGTAAGCGACATTATTGTAAAGTCTCAAACATCTTTCTAATATACAATATATTACAGAAAGATGTTTCACCAATAGAATAGTTTCATTTAATTAAACTTTGTATTCGAATAGATGAATGTCTGATAAAGCCTATTATTATTAATAAGCTTGATAATATTTCAACGCTCACAAAATATCATATTACTCACAGGAGAAAGTGCAGCTGAAAATCACAATACTACTACCCATATTCCCCTCCGAACAGTTTTTACATTGTTACCTAGTTCGCCCCAACTTTCTGCTCATAGGTGGAAAGTTTCACCGATACCCGAGTGTCGGGTGTTTGGTGTCGGGTGTCGGGAGTGTCAGCGGTGTCCGACAGTTTTTGTGGCGCCACGTGGAGTGTTATTACTTTCGCAACTTTGCATGTTAGGTAAAAAGCGTCGCGGACGGCTAGACTGGATTATGTGCACATGTTAAGGGTTTGTAGGATATTGTTAACAATTACGGTGTGTGTATACCTTTATTGCGTTTTGTTTTTGTTTACTACTCAACATTAACTCCTTGCAATGTAAAGTCAGAGTAATTAATTGTAAAACAAATCGACTCCCAACTTAACTTATCCCAGCACATCACAACTGTAATTTTCTAACATTGCATTGATGTGAAGTGGCTATGGTATATTTACGTAGATTGTCAATTTGCTGAACAATAACTTTCCCTGACTGTGTTATGACCAATGAATTAAATAAGTATCAGAACTACTGCTTTTCTTAACAAAATATGGATTTCTTCATCCTTTTTGAGAAGAAACTCGTTGCTTGATACTAAAAGTGATCTGTTCATACAAATCCAAGCAACTAAAACCAAACACCTAATAACTTTAACCCAGCGACAATCTCACACAATATTTAACACAAAAATACCTTTATGACAAACAATATCAACGTCTCACACTCACATCCATAAAAAAAACTTTACCTATCTAAAACATCATGTAATTACTGTACGCCACCCACCTGTCCCCCTGTCTATCCTCTAACCTATAAACACACCATAACAGCCCTAAGTCACAGATGATGGAGGGGCAGGCCGCAGCTATAAAACTTATGAATTTATGGGAAAAAAACACCATCGCCTCCTATTGTGTGCGGCTGATGGGTGAGGCATAGTTTTTGATAAATAATGTTATTGGTCAGCGGGGGTAGAGAAAATATTAGTTTGGCCATAATTCTAAGTTTTAAATAATGTTTTTTTTATTTAAATGTCCCACCACTGGACAAGTTGCAGTTAAATTATCTGGCAGATACTTTCATACATAATTCTGATCCAATTTCTAATTAATATCGTAGATAGTGCTTATTCGGACACTGATAAACAGGACCTCTGTTTTGTTAGCAATTTCATGAAAAAATATAACCGTTATATGGTAGGTATCTAAAGTGAACAACAAACTTTAGCCACTTAGGCGCGAGCGATATGAAGCAAAAGTAAGTAGTTTCCCAAATATTATTTCACACTACTTACCTCGTTCACAAAGAAATTGCGTGCACACAAACTGTGACCAGAATGAACATTAATCTAAACTAGCCAAGAAGTCCGCTACCGGAGCACTTAGCATAAATCTAGAAAGAAACAAAATAAAAAGAGCCGTGTGTAGTGTTAGTAATAAGTGTCAAAATACAGCAGTTAATTCTTCGCGAGGTGGCTGACTAACGAGTCTGGCTGAAACATTGCTTAGAGCTTGTGCAACAACCAATGCCATGCTATAACATGAAGCTATTCTCATCTTCTCTAGTTGGCTTCGGGTTCCAAGCATGGCACAACATAGATCAGACTTGTGCAGAGAACACTCAGTCAAGTTATATCAAACTCTAAAAAACATAAACTCAGGGAAATTAATCAGAATCAAAACCAACTAAACCCGCAAAATATTGAGTGTACCCTCTCAACCGCATCAGGGAATACAGGTGATTTGATATGTAAGTGATGTGGCAAAATATAACAACATTTTTCATGCCTATACTGCCTCTCTATAACCTCTTCGTAGCCGTTTTCAAATAAAGTATATTTAATTTATTTTTGTCACTAGCGACCTTGACTATACCTTTATTATACCTATGTAAAGTATAATATTAATGTGTAATATTTATTATAAACCTTCTCTTTTTATAAGTTAACTAGTTGATGCCAGCGGCTTCACCCGCTTGACAAATTATACTAAAACCTTCCTCGAGAACCACTCTATCCATTGGTGTAAACAGCATGAAAATCGGTGCAGTATTTTTTAAGTTTATCGCGAACAGACAGACAGACAAGATGCGGCGGAGGACTTTGTTTTTATGTAGTGATAATGAGGCTTTATTCTCATAACAGTACTTATTATGTATTTCATCATTTTTAATACGAATATCATTTATATCTGTATTTATTATGGTGTACATGTACGTGTAAAGCAATTGATTTAGCAGCTGAATTATTTTTACTGGAATCTAATCTAAAAACTTACAGACTTAAAATATTTAATAATATGTACAAGTATATAAAGAAGGGGGGGGAATTGATCAAAGGGCATCAAAAAATCGTCTGCATCGCTATCACAGGAAAGGTACCAAAAACGCTGGCAGCATTGCCACGTTGTAAAATAGAATAATTCTTCTAGAATAATTTCTCTAAATTATGGTGAAAACCCACAGATATCCCCCTCATCAATATTCGTTGCGTAGTTTAGAAGAACCATGCAGTCACACAGACAGACACGAAAAGTGACTTTAATTTATGATATTCACAGATATAGAAGGTGGCTGGTAGCAGCTGGATGAGAGTTGCCGCGAATCGAGCTGAATGAAGTGCAATTGAAGCGGCCTATGTCCAGCAGTGGACTGCCGTAGGCTGATGATGATGAGGATAGATAAGATAAGCGATACTTTATCCACAGATTCGCATCGCTCATATCATATACTGTACCATCCCCTTAATTCCACGCTCACCGCTCACAAAGCAATAAATAAGGGAAGAGACAACACCTTGTTAACTGGTAATAATTAACGACGGAAAAATAACGCTGCCACTGGCCGACCGGCTTTATTGTCTTATGCTCCGATGAGCTTTACATAGTTTTCTATTAATTTTATTTTGTTGACAATTTTACGGTAGTTTTTTTATTTATGTGTGTACAGTATAAGTAAGTGGGAAGGTTTTATTGGATAAGGTTATAAAGAAAACGAGACAAGTTTTTTTAGTTTCTATATCTAGTTTTTATTTCCATTACCATGTTTAATAACTACACAGTTTAAATACATACCTACGACGGTCTCGTTTATATCTATCTACTCACGTTTCAGATACGTCATCTCAATAACAAGTAACGTAACTATGTAAAGCATTTGCAACTATGTATGCACCTATAAAACCATAATTAAGGTACGAAGCGCATGTGGCAGAGTCAGTGCGCACTTGTTTTTAGCGGCTTAAGGTCCTTTATAAAATAAGGCCTTATCTATCAGAGGAGCTGCGGATCCAGCTAGTTGAGTCACTCGTGCTATCTAACCTAAACTATGCGGACGCAGTTATTGGCCCTCGACTACTGGCCAGAACTGATCGACTGATCCAGAGGGTGCAAAACGCCTGCGCTCGATTCTGCTTCTCAATCCCACCAAGAACTCACGTAACGCCATTTTTAAATAAGCACTCCATCCTCAAGATGAAGTCACGTCGTAAGCTGCACTTAGCATGCCTGCTATTTGGAGTAATAAAGTACAAGTAGCCATCCTACCTGTACAATAAACTGAGCTGGATCGCTAGTAGAAGAGAATGCTCAAGTAGACAGTGCTCGCAGCAACTCTCCACTCAATCGCACAAGACAGCTGCCTTCAGGGGAAGTTTTAGATACGCCGCATCCAAATGCTGGAACAATATCCGCCGATAAGGAATCTTAAATGTCTTGGCACCTTCAGAATTCAATTGCGGCAGTTTCTTATTAACTCGCAGAAAAAACTGGGTGTGACTGTTTCGAACACGTCCATAATATAACTAGCTGTCGTGTTCTTACCGTGACATTATCTTTTTTAGTGCAACTCGTCATAAACCTGTGAACAAAGGGAATATTAATGATGCAATAATTTGTGGATCTATTATTGGCGAACAGGTATAATACATATCCTTATTTACCTTTATATATTTATAGAAACCACTTTTTAATCCAGTGAAATCCATTATTTTATTTTATTTACTCCTACGCCACTATAAGATTATTAATTTATACGCTAGATATACATTTATCTATCTAAATAATCAAGATTATAAATACCCATTCATCATCGAACAACAACGTTTCCTAATGCAAAACTTTACTGTAGAATAGATTATTTAAATTGCGGGTACTTACGTAATTTTAGTCCGTACATTCCATGTTTCACATAACCAAATATTCACATATTAATCTCATGTAATATCTGCTCGACGTCCGAATGTCACTGCAGGGATCCAGCAGAATATCAGCGTCAGGTATATTTGCCTGACACATGCTGTGTTGGACTCCCATTTGGTGCAACGTTGAGACGCACACCGCGCTTTGTATATTTCGTTATTTTTTAATGTATGTAATATTGTCTTGCTGTGTCTAGTTTTTTTTTGTTTTTTTTGTTTTAGCACTTTGTAGCTATTATTATTTAACCGTGCTTTTTTATGTTGTGTTGTCTTTTGTATGCACCAAATAAACGTTTTATTTATCTATCTATCTATATAATTAATTCAACATGACGAACTGTTTTTCTTCCAAAACAGAGCTTGGAAAATTCCCAACTAAATAATATTCACATAACATTTTCCTCATACACACAACAGCTAATCTCCCCACATTCCCATTCAACCTTACATCTCAAATATCAAAATAAGGCTACACTATAATTACACTAGAAACTTTTCAACTCGCCGAGAATAGCTACGCCGTAGCCCGTAGCGCGTAGCCCGTAGCATTGTAGCGCACCCCCGGCTACGACGTACCGGCGTAGCGGCTCGGGGTTGTTTACAAAAACAAGATGACTGGCTTAACGCGCCCTCCCGTGTCTTTATTGGCCCTTGTAGGCTTGTCTGACAGGGGACGAGTGTATGCTTCAATGAGAAAAGAAAAAAAAAGGTTTAGGAATTTTACCTGGTGATAATCGAAATTAGTAATTCTTAATAATGAGTATGTTTAAACGAATTGCACGTACCATGTTATGACTCCATCACCCTAGTAGTATAGTATTTAGTATAGCACCAAGAATCAAGTCTATGGACGTTTGCATAAATAAATAAATGTTGTAAGAATCTTCTTTTGTAAGAAAAAACAACTAATATGACATTGAGTAAAAAGAATTTAATTCAAAATTATTTTACTTTTAGATTCAGTAGGAAGTAAGAATTAATCCTTATGAGGTGATATTTATATTCCCTGCAAACAAAAAAGTACGTAAAAAAAGAATCTACAAAAAAATTTCTGTTGCATTCCTATAACATTTATTTCTACGAACCAACTCTAAACCCGAGCAGTTCTCCCACAAATTGACTAGCAACACTGTGTAACGCGGTCCTGACACAACAATAGTCGGGTAAACGAGGGAGGTAATGGCGCGTCGCCAGTTAACTTTTACGTTCAGGTGCTTGCAGCGTAAACAGGTCTTCACAGGTACACTTAGCATAGTGCTGGGATAACAAGAGTTAGTTCTAGTTACGATGTTCTACATTTTAGAGTGTTTAGAAGTTAGCTTTTATGATATACTGGGTGTCTTTTATGATATAAAATCAGCTGTTCCATACATTTTGTCGATTTAAGTGAACTCAAATGTATGGAACAGCTGATTTTTTTTTCGCGATTTCAAGGTTGGTCCCATAGAAAAAGTATATTATAGATGACACCAAATCACTAGTTTCAAGGATAACGGTGTCTACCCTAACACCCTGTATTAAGAGCAACCATATTGACTTTTCTGCCGTGTCGGTACGAGCTATGTGCTGCTATTTGCTAAGTATTTAGGAAGTTTGGTAGTAGTCATTTCCGTCTGAATACACAGATGATATCTCAAGTTTATTGTCCTGGCTGACAAGGTCGGGTGCAATGTAAACAATTTATTACAAACTGATATTTTTGGTTATATTAAATGTCAACCAATGTCTTAGACATACCACAGCAAACACCTCATAATTCTTTATTGCAATGTGTAATGCAGCGGTATGTAAGTTTAAAGTTCCCGAATACACTGTAATTTATTATTCCATATAAATTGGCAACAAAAAATACCTTTTTATTTTATTTGCGCAATAACAACAAAAATGCGAAACATTATTTCTTTCACGGTGGAAGCGCAGGAATGTACGTGAAAATTTTCCACCTTTTTTGTGATTCATGTTTTAAAAATTATAGCGTCCTAAAATACAACATGGCGGGTTTAAAAATCTTGCGCGCGCTATCTGCTGGCGGCCGGCCAAACTACCTGCACAATAAATAATACAATCTGAGCTCGCGTAAGGGGGAGACCACTCCTGCGACTTTTTGTCGCATGGTATGTTAGTCACTGTTAGTAACTCCATTATCTGTTGTTCTAATAAGTTTTTCCAAGTGCTCTTTAAACTGAGGTTAATTAAATTTAAAAAATATGATGAAGTTTTATGTTCTTTTAAAGTATTTTTGTAACTTGTTACAAACCGTATCGTGACAAAAAATTTAAGTAATAAAAACTAAAACCCAACTACGACAAAAAAGGTATAATCAAGACCCCACAGACAGACAAATTAAAAATCCGGAGTCACACGTGTTAGGGCATAAATCGAACAGATTACGTGTGACTCCGGATTTTATATATACCTTTTTAGTCGTAGTTGGGTTTTAGTTTTTATTACTTAATTTTTTTTTTAATTCTTTTGGGGTTATAATATATATATTTTTGAAATTTGCTCATTAAGCCCTTTCATTTGATACCCAACATGGTACGATTAAACAATATTTTTTTTTTAAGTTCCTGACTTTATGTCCTCTAGAGATCGCCATTTATATTTAATATGACGTCACATAGCCTATAACCAGCGGGCAATCAAGACGCTTCAAACGATACCTCATTTGTCAGATTGGGATGAGTGGTTTAGAAGATAGGAGGGAACAGATGAACATACATACATTCATACATACCGGTCAATTTCATAACCCTCCTTTTTTCTTCGCTGTAGTCGGGTAAAAAACAAATGTTTCGTATTCGTATTTTATGGTCAAGTCTCAGTATGTTTACAAGACCTTATCTGTCATTTCGTTGCATTTCTTTTGTTTTGTTGATTGAACAGAATTTTCCAATCAAGCGAATCGCAGGTAAGATAAAAAGTCGCTCCTCTACACCACACACGCGTTTCGCCGCGAGCAACTGGCGACGATAACTGCCATTGTAATAGGTGCGCATATTTTTAGGCGTACTTATTACAAACAGTAATGATGCAAGTAGGTGGGCTGTGCGTGAAATATTCGCTCGTTAGTGTGCGCTGATTCGTAGCGGGCGATTATTTTAATGTAGCTGTTTAAAAGGGTAATGGTTTTTCTGTGAACTTAATGTTAACTTCACGCTAAGGTTTTTGAATAAAGGTAGGCAGAGGAGGGTTGATTTTTCGGGTGATTGTTTCCAAATGGTGTATGTCAACTTAGTGCAATTCTTTAATCTTCTACTTGTGAAATAAAAAGGCATTAAAGCCCCATTTACACGATTCAAGTATCTTGCCTGTGGCATATAGTACTTACAATAAAATTGAAGCAACAAATGACTTACATCGTCTAAACATCGTTCAGTCGGTGCAACTAATATATTATTGTTGCTTCAAGTTATGGTATTCCACAGGCCGTTAAATCGCTGATTTACACTTGTCACACTTCTGAATGAAAAACGGTCACTTTTGGACTGATGTTTGCACACGACTCTTGCTGCTTGAACCAAACTCGCTACTTAACTAATGCAAATGAGGTACAGGCAAATAACCTTCTTAATAAATTTCTTAATAATAATTAGAAATGCATGAATCATAGCGACTAAACTTTACTTTATAAAACACCTGTCATTTCGCACATTACAGTCAATAAAACTCAACCTGTTCTAAATTCCCCTAAAATCGTAAAAACGTGTCTCATCGTACTCTTTGAAAGCATTTAAAAATTAATTGAACGCCTTTCAAACTGACGAAAAAATCTCACGAACTGAAAAAGTTTTCAAGCACTTTTTTCTTTAAAATTTTTAAGTGATCTTGGTTTGGACAGGGATTAAGGGTCTCAGCTTTTAAAGATTCCTTCTCATTTATTATGTTTGTAATTAGATCCTAGAGGAGAAATCGCTTAGTTCTGTAGGTACCTACAGCCACCTACAGATTTTTAGGAGTTAACGAGTATTTCTTAATCGATGATTAATGTGACTTTCAAAAGTAGATAATCTGGTACTATTTGTCGGGATCAGACATTGAATTAGCTTCATATTATTATAGCGCGTTCATGATCCTGGTCCACTGATGGGGAAAAGTCTAGTACATAGCCTTTTACGGGTTTAAAAGGCTAGTACTAGACTTTTAACAGCCAGGTTGACATGACAACATCCTTAACGGAATATATAATGCACATATGTATGTAGCAGCAATTAGGCATGCATTTTAGTCCAAGTTAGTTCATCTCATCGTCACACAAAAGCGCTAAAATTCAACTCTAACAAAACTGCAACTTTCAAAGAACTCCCAACTTAACCCGCAAATGTAACAATAAATAAAGAAAGTAAACTAAAACAAAAGCGTATCGGAAGGCGAGCATAGGGTGTAAGTGAGCAACACATTGATTCACCCTAGACCCAAGGTGAGTAAGGTGAGCGGGTGAGCGGGTAGCACGCCGCCCTCCCATTAGGTAGCCGCCAAGATGTATGGTCGAGTGGTTACTGGATACCGCATTTATATTCCTGATATAAAACCGTGTTTTTGGATGGTGGTAACGTTTTAGATGAGGATTCGTTGTTCAAACAGTATTAAAATCTGCGTTATTTAAGCTAGAACAAACAATAAATTTTTTTCAGTTGACACCTTATCTGACTCTATAATTTTTTTAAATTTTCTTTTAGAACACGAAGCTGCTTCAAATTTTTTTAGAAATCTCTTTGGCTAATAATTGATACGTCTCAATATAATTATTAATAGGCCTTAAGCGCAGACCACACTGGGAATGAAGCGAAACGAAGCTAAGAAGTCTTTTCACACTTCGGTGAAAAGAGCCAAACGAACTTAGCTTCGTGTCGCTTCGTTTCCAGTTTGGCCTGCGCTTTATACCTACACAATGATACGTTATCTAAATGCTTTGACGTGCCCAAGTGACCTTCAGTGACCAACATCAGTGATCGAAGGTCGAAGATCTTTGATGGCCGATGATCACTAACTATGGCGCTCTACCAAAGTTGCTTGAAGGTTATATTAGCAGAAACTTTATTTATTAATTTTAAAAAAATCAATCAAAGATCATGAGATGCACCCTCTTCCTACATTCCTGTAATATCTTAAAGGCATACAAGGGTGAAACTGGACCGAGCATGAGTCAGGTACTTTAGATTAAGCGTCTAGACGCCCGTGTGTCGCGCGCCTTATTTATGACCCTAACTCACGTGTTTTCAATTTAGATACACCAGCGTTTTTTGGATCATTTTAGAGATATCGTTCTTGCTTGTTTAAATTATTGCCCTGTTAGGATTTTCTAGGAATATTCGCAGGTACACGAGATGAAAAGTGAATATTACGCCTGGCACTGTTTCCTTTTAATTAAAAAAAATCACTACGTTTTAGATAATGTGTGTATTTGTTACTTAAAAGGATTTTAGTTTAATAATAATCATATAAGTAGATTTTTCAAATCTACTTACTTATATATTATTAAAGCGCAGAATATATTGTTTAATGAGAAGAACCAAAAAGAAGGCCAAAATCCCTGAATTATCCACGTCATCTCATAATTCCCTAATTACAAAACCATTTTCTTTTCCCTTCTTTAAATAGCAAATAAAAACCAAGCAAGTAGCAAGTTTAAATTCAAACAACATCGTAGAATTGTCGATTCCCTCCCAATTGTAAGTATTTGAAGCGAACTATTTTCATTTTCACACCTGATCGAGCGATTCCGTGCGATCGGACGCGCACCGAGGCGAACGCTAGCGAATGCCAAATGACTACCCGATTCCGGTGCAGTATCTCAGAAAGAAGTAAACAGTTTTCTTATGCTTACGAAGAAGGCGCAAGCTAGGCTAGGCAGCAAACAGCGTATGTGCAGAGGGCATTATGCTAGTTACAATAGACGCTTTACTAGTTATAGATATTAATTGACTGAAGTGGCAATAGTTAAGAGTATGAACTCAATCAACTCTGCCTATCGCAGTCCACTGGATACAGACCTCTCCAAAATTACGCCATAACCTCCAGATTCTGTTTATAAAATAATAATAAAAAACTTAACTTTAAACTTTGTAGTCATTTTTGTCCCGTATCCTTTTATACCCTTTGAACCTTTTTCAATAAAACAAATGCACCTCCAATCGCCCTCTCAAGCAAGCTCTCAATCTCAAGCACTCAATACTCACCTCAATATAATCGCAGCTCTCCACTCGTGCGCAGCGGACGGGGCTCACACCGGAAACGTGCGCCATTTCCCCACCTGTCGCCTCGTCACTTCCGGTCGGGTCCTTGAAACTTGACCGCTAGAATGGTCTGAAAGGATTTATGTTCGAGAACAAAATAACTGTCTTCACACTTTCATTTCCTGGTGAGTTTGATGGCACGGCGGCACTTACCTATTGCTTGAAGTTATAAGTTATTTTAAACACCCTTCTTAAAGATAGAAAGATTGATGTTATACTTTTTTATTGAACAACAAAACAGTGTAAGTAGTAAAATAATACGTTCATGCATTGTGACGTTATAATTTGTTCTCATAGACATAATTATAGTCTATATTGCAAACAATGGAAGAAATTGCTTTTTTATCACGCTCACGTCTCAGCTTACAGGGACAAAAGTTTTGACTCTACCTTACAAAAATTGCGGAGTATAGCAATAAACTCGTAACATTCAGGGATTTAAAACATTAAAAACAAAGTTGTAGCTTAAACAAAGGGATGTAACTCAGAACTCGCGCCACTAACAGAAATGAGATTTAAACTAGACCTTGAAAAATAAACTTACTGTCTGTACGTTGGTGTATTCATAAATTATTATGAGAATCCTAAATAAACTAACTATAAATTATAAATGCGAAAGTGAGTTTGCTTGTTACGCTTTTACGCTAAAACGGGTGAACGGATTTGGATGAGATTTGGCACATGGGTAGACCATGACCTGGATATTACCACGGGACCTTACACGAGACTTATGCGGGTGAAACTGCGGGGCGCAGCTAGTGAAAGATTATTCCAAAATTCCGTTCAGCGGAGAAAAACGAATTAAACCTCTGCTTACGATTATATTCGTTGCTAATGCGCAGAAGCTTCAGAAGTAGCCATATTCAGAACTTAGACACATAAGAGGGCAATGTAGTTTCTTTAAATTATGTCTGAATTTACCTTAAATTTTTAGTAATTTCTTTTTGTGATTTTCTTCACACTGTTATTGCTGTTATTCCTTACCAATATTAATTTTGTCACTCAAACCCGGCTCAAAATACGAGTGTCATCCGCACCCTAGCCACGTAACTACAAGTACACAAAACAAACCAGTATGTTCACGCTACACAACTTGGAAGGCGGCCAGACTTCACAACGACTTCGTACCTGTTACTACTCTTAATTTTAAACACTTTTTGTGTGTATACCAAGTTGGGAATTTTTTTTTTAATGCGATACTTTTACTTGGACCTAGGTTTAATTAAAAAGATATAATAATATAATTTATATATAATTTATAATCAGTTGTATGTTGGTTAATAACATTCACTAGGTATACCTTACCCGTTCTTTCATGAACTTGACTTGGCTAAAATATGGTATATATGTAGACTCGCGACAATCTAAGAAGTCCGTTTTGACAGCTATAAAAATCCTTTGTGAAGGGATGAAAAAAAAAATTGTTTTCTTATATACTGATTCTCGAGACATATCGATTAAACATACTTAGAGAGTTTTTAATCGACGACTTATCTACATTGCTTAAAACTGATTCTCAAGGCTTATCGTTTTATTACAAGTACGAGAACAAAACCTCAAAACGGACTTCTTAGATTGTCGCGAGTATAATATGGTAGCGCTAGATAAACTTCCCGTCGTATGTAAGCTCTATATAGATATTGGGTATACATTCCGTTGCTATCTCGTGTGAGTTCAACGGGATGGATAGTTACCTCTATATAAAAGTCTTCATTCATGACATCATTCCCTGCGCGTGCAGAGCTGCTGAGAAATTATTTTATATTATTATTATTATATTTTTAAATAGTTTTGCGATTATTTTCCTGAATATTTCAGTTATCAGCAGTAGTGGTAGTGAGTGGCACACCTCACGCTCACTATCGGCACTAACTCATAGTGTAGGTGCGACTGACAGTCGACACACGCGCCTTCTGATTTATAGCGCTGTCCTTCAGTGCCATAGATTAATAGTGCACATACGACACTGTAGGAATCATGTCCGGCCGTACATCTTACCGCTTGCCCACGACATCACCGTTCACGCGACCTACGTCTTGCGTCTGCGACCGCGGCGAGAACAAATACTAGAAGTTATTTACAGCGTGGCATGAGTCACCGCGGTGCAACTTGCGGAGAGGAGAGCGGCGCGGGAACATTCCGAGCACCGCCCCGCGCTGCAAGACGTACCGCCCTATGACGTGGCCCTAGCCCTAGATGGGTGATGCTCTCGAAAGTGCTCGATCTTCTAAACCTTTACCCCCTATTTATAAACATTACTTAAAGTTAAGAGACGTTTAAACGTCAAAATATGTATGGTTAAGCAGATGCTAATCATAACTTAACTTTAACCAATGTTTATAAATAATGTGTAGCAGCGTTTTTAACATGAAGCGCCTATCCTAATAAAGAATATGTATGTGCTTATTCCTATAAGCTTAAAATTCCCAAATTTTTTATGGTAAGTTGAAACAGTGCAGGTTTCTAAAAAAACTTGAAAAACCTATATTTATACAGATTTGTAAACAAAAACTATACGTAAATACAAATGTGTGTTGGTATATAAATTAGTATTATTCTCCGTCATCTACAAGGTCCGATTCTAAGTTAAAATTAGTAATCACCATCATCATATTATAGTAAATATGTATGTACTTAAGTAATTATGTATCATAAGTTGATTGCGTATTTATGTACTGTAAAAACTGTTTTATCTATAAAGCATTATGATTATTTATGATATATATATTTTTCCTTATTTTATTTTTATTTTTTTTCTCTTTGTTCCTCTCAACCAGAGCACCCGCCATCTAATCTCTTCACCACCCTTGGTTGACTTGTAGAGAATGCCTAAGGCATTAAGTCCGCCTTTGTACCTTTTTTTTGTGTGCGAAAAGTTTAAATAAAATAAATTAATTAATCAAATAAAATGTAAGTTACTCATTAAAAAATACCGTTTTCACACGACAGAGTCATCAGAAAAAAAACCTATCCAGACTTAGCTAGCCTAACAAACTTACTAACTAAACCTTAACAATCCAATAATTAATTTAAATCATACAGACAAGCACGGTCAAGTGCAGCAGTCACAATGAATCTATCGGTCATTATAGCTTTTAGAAAGAGACAACGCTCTACAATGTGTGTGATGCCATCTCTTTCATACACACAATTAATGATAGGTATAATTTTGATTGTTAGCTAGCCAGTACTCCCGATTAAAATGACTGAACTTTTGTCTAAGTGATTAATGATAATTTTTTGATCATTAGTGAATGTTTACATCTGCAACAGATCGTGGTGTTTAAAAGGTATTAAAACTGCTTCCTGTTTTTAATTTATATAAGTTTCGTATTTTTAGTCTAAGGAACACTTGCACCACATATGACTAAAATGTTTAACGCTAAACGATTATAAAATACAAACTTTTGCCCGGGGCTTCACCCGCGTGAAGGTCGGAAATTATCCCACGAGGAACGCACTACCGGGATAAAAAGTACCCCATGTATGTTAATCCAGGTTATAAACTATCTGCGTGTCAAATTTCATCCAAAACTGTCTAGCCGTTTTTACGTGGTTGAGTAACAAACATCCAATATATATAATGTAGTAGGATTGTATTTCTTGTCAATCGTTTGAAGATAACAGAAACAGAATTATGTTTTAAATAAATATTTTTATGTAAAAGCCTATCCACCTGAGTGGAAAATAACCAAAGAGGAAGTTGAAACTTATTCTATTTCAATTCTATCAACACAACAAAAATTTCCCAACAAAGTAGCACATCTATGTATTACACATAGAATATAATTTAGTCTGTGGCACTGAAGCCCAACAAATCAACGCTATGCATATTGCGCGGTCACCGGTGTCGCTGAATTTCATACATCAACACGATTTTTGTGCTTTGTTCCCGAATTAATTGCAAAAAATCATAGCCTTCTCAATATAGACTATTCACTATATTATTTATTAAAAACTTTAACTGGCTCCTTTATCCCGAGCACATCTTTCCGTTTCAGTAATGTAGCTCTAGCAATAAAATATTTTCTTCATAAATAAAAATAAATTACCTCAATGGAAAACGTAAACCGAAATATCGACGTGAATGAAATTAAAAATAATCAGATTAATTATCATGTTAAGGTTGGTGCTTGACGTAACTCATTGCTGGGAAAATAAATGCCTCATGCCTTTTGATTTTCAGCTGATAAAAATATCCAAGAAAGTCTTCTTTTATTAACATTTTTATCAAAATTCCGAACCCTCCTTACCCCCGATATGAAAACATTAACCGGTCACTAACCAACAAATCATCTAAACTGGACCGATCTCATAAAGCCATCTTCCATACCACCGTGACACCATAACAATATACTAAGCACAGAAGGTCCAATTCGCACAAGAATTGTGACCGAAACCAAAACCAAAACTAGTTCATTACAAAGAACATTTCTACAGTTATTCGAGTAAATCTGGCAAGGCGGCACTATAAACAAACAATTAGAGTAAACCCTAGTTTAAAACTAGTAGTAACTTAAACACACGTTGAGCAAGGGTCTAAGTTTTTGTATGCAATTCGCGTAGCGCAGTACCTAACTTTAAAGAAATGACTTTTAGACGTGGAATAAAATTGCCGTTGCCACCGGATATATGTATCTAAAGAACAGTTTTGAATTAACACCCGTTTTTTCCATGCTAAAAACTAATAATTTCAAAACTATCCGGCGTTGAAAAAATCAGCTCATAGTATTTTCTTTTTAATAATATAATAGTGAGATTTCTGTATCTTTCTACGCCGTGGCCCTATCGTCGAGTTAATTTTCTGAATACCTGCGCACAATGCCCGCCCGGCGTCGTCGTGGAAAAAACACGGCATTTTTCTTGACAACAATGGCGGGCTCTTTTATGGGATCTTACGTGGCATTTAAGTTATTGGTTGAGAGCAGGTGGACGGGGAAGATATTAGGTAATGGGTTCCGATGATGCGGGGCTCCTTGTTGAACTTTGAAAGGAAATATTTTTAGTTTAAGAATTTCAGGAAACATTTTTGTACTTTAAGTTTGTTAGATCTCGATATACAGTAGATTATCTAGTGGCTTGGACTCATTGCAGTGATTTGGTGATACGTGACACAGTGCCATGTTCACTGTGAAAATTGAAGAAAACTTCAAAAACTCAACCCAAACAACAAAACAAAAACCGAATTTTTAGAACTGCAAATACTTATTTAAAGACTTGCGTGGTTTAATTTGTTCAAACGTCAAAACTTCTGTGATAAAAGTTATCGGACAATTGAAAATCGCTCCTCCCACACAAAGATTTTCTCCTACATTTACTTTCCAATCAATAACGTTATCCTTACTTATCAGTTGTTCCAGCTTAGTGCGGCGTTTTAAGTTCCGGCGTCACCTCTGACGTCACCTTGGAGGTGAATTTAATTGTCCCACGTCTATTATGTCTATAATGGCGTCTTAACTTCGCCACTGTGCCGTCTAGCGTCTGCCTATCGCTGAGGGGTGTTCCAGTAGGCAAGTGCGACACAACTTTTAAAATTATTAACTTCGATTTACAAAAGCTAATTTGCAATTTAACGCTGCTAATTTAATTTTTTCGCCATTGTTTATTAAGTCTTATAAAACACTGAGAATGGATGATAACAGCACACAATCTATAATACCTGAAAAACAACATTGCAACAAACAGATTTCGAGCCTTTTACCAAAAAAAAAGATTACTTTTTTCCTTGCTTATACAGCATTTATCAGAAAGGTGTGGGCACATTTTTAAGGATGTGGAACCAACATCCTAATCCAGAAAAAATAATCTACTACCCCATACAACACTGTGTGGGTCTGTACCACACCCTGTATGACCATACCGTTCAGATACATGCTGAGTCAGAAGTCAATGTATACAGAATTCATTACCAAATACATTTTCTTCTGAAAACTACTAGTGGAGAATCAAGCAGAACAATCGTACTTAGTGGAAAAGCGCACCGTTCACCCCAGATCAGTCTGTAAGTGGCGGCGCTAATAAAGTCGTCTCATAGTAACTGCGGCTAATCTCACCCGCCGCCGCCGCCGCCCCGCCAGTGTGCGCACACCTTATAGATGTGCCGCAAGATGTAAGAGAAGCCATGTCTGGGTTACAGCAACTTCAAAATTGTGTGAAAATTATAAATCCTGTTGACATAAATAATTAAGTAACAATTAAAGCAAAGTCTACAAGACCGTTTTCAAACAGTTTTGTGTTTGTTTGTTATAAAGTAAGTAACCGGTTCCAAATACTGGTTCCTTTCTCAGCCAACTACTGAATATGAGCTATCCCCATCGCTTGCGGGAAAGTCCGAAAGGGATACCGGGACCTTGGCAATAGGCAACTGAAGGAACACGGGTGGGTTTTAGTAAAAGTCTTACACGCCCTCCCGTTCCGACCAGAGCGGGAGAAGTCATTTGATGACTTACCAAACTCAAAAAAAAAACCCATCGCTAGATAGCCTACCTGTAGTTATACGACTTTAATAAAAAAAATGCATCTCTGGATTCTTGAATTCGCTTCCATCTTCTCCCTTGTGCCAAGACATGTCCAAGGATCGGCCAGACGAACGGTTTAAACTAATCTTATTATACTTGAAAGCGTTTATGGGATCATTGTGGCAGTGGCAGGGTAGTGCCAGGGTATCGGGTAATGCAGGGTAACGCCAGGTAAAGGCGTGTGGGCTGAAGATTGTGGGACTCTTGGCGGTCTTGAGACGTTTATGTTCGTAGTAAAACTATCAAATTAGACGTCTTGGTTTTGTTAATATTATGGTTGGTTTTCGGTAGAATTAAATAGGTACCATGCCACATTCGTATCGACCATCTTCTGACAATAAAGAAACTTAAGATTTTACGATGCTGTTATAACTGATTTCCTTTGACTTGTCATCTACTGAAAAGTGACCATTTTCCAGTGTGAAAATTAACATATCTCTAACTTAACATATATTATCTACTTTCAATGTTTAAATAATAAACATGTTGTGCCATTATTACACAGGATACAATCTCAATTCGCACGCCTAAACAAGTGTAAAGTTGTTTGATATTGAAATCCAACAATCAATCAACTTGAGGGTAATCATACTAGTGATGAATGGCATGAAGAAGTTCTGTGAGACTACTCCTGCGGCGTCATCTGTCAGGATTATACCCTCTTACCTATTGTACACCTTGGCGTGCGCTGGAGGTTTTATTGCCCCGAGGGTTACTGCTCCTGAAACCTCAATAAAAATGTATAGTGGCTATATGAATATAAGGAGTTTATGCTATTTAGTTAAAATTTGGTAAAAATTAAGGCTCAAGTGCATATTGACGTATGCAAATATTATGTCGTTTGAATAAGGTATCTACATTAAATGTAATTACTCCATCATTTTGTTTCTATCATAACAGATCGCGGTAACTTACCGCTTCCTAATAACCTTATTACTTAACTGACCTTACACAGGTAACCTCAGTTCACCTTATAACACTGCCAAAAAAAAAAAAAAATTATAACCTCTCCACCCAATCTCATGACCAGACTACTTCAATACTCTTTGCCCTCCAGATATAAAATGTCCATAAATCTTTGCTCCTACTGTCTCAGTCATAACGTAGTAGGTGGTGCGTCCATTTGCAGAAAATATTTGTATGTAAAGCAGAAGAGCAATCCACTTATAGCGTCTCTTACCTGCACGATGCTCGTCTGTTACATTCTGCTACTTACAGATGGGTAGTGAACGGTGTGGAGACGAATTGTCTTGTTATTTTTCGACGTGAAACGAAATGCACTCAAGAAAGGTATTTGGTTTTTAATAATTACCAACTCTTCAACTTAAAACCAACACCACCGCTTGCAGGAGTGAAAAAATGTTTTTTTTAATTAAAGTTATCAGTTTGTTTGTCTACAATCTAGAGACGATACTTTCTAACATTTGCCATCCTAAACGCAGACCTATCCTACATAGCCTACCTTTGCTTTGCCTAAGTAGGTACTAGTATACTAGTAGTCATAATGAGCATTGTATTAATACAACACGCAGCCCTCCCCTACAGCACTGAATTTACTAAAAAGAGACGGAAAGACATTGTTTGCCCTACAAAAAGTACAAAACATGCTTTTGCAGCCAAATTTTTTGTCTTCCTAGGACCATTACTTTATAACAGACTTAATGCGAGAGCCAAAATTTACGCACATAATTATAAAAATTGTAAAAGAACTCTCAAAGAAGCTCTTCAAAGTATGTCCTTTGAAGATACGGAGAAATTATTAGTTGTACTTAAATAAAAATTGTATTTGTACTAATTAAGTTTAGCTAAGTTAGGTTTTGTAAGTATTAAGATTTTTTTTTTTTTTTTTTCGTATTTACACCTTTTTACATACCTATCAGATGACTAGATTTTTATTATTAAGTATGTGATTATTTTAGAAATACTATGGCTTGCCTCGCCTGAAACTAGACTGACCAGTTCAGGCACATAAAACTGTTGCATTTTTCGTAGATTTAAGCAAATTTGTATTTAGTGTTTACCTTTTTACCAGAATAAACTTTTTTTTTTTTTATATGTTTACATATCTCGGCACCTTGGGGTCCCGGACCTTTGGAAGGCGTGCGAGGGGCCGAAGCCAACTCGCAGAGGCCCCTTGGACAATTTAAAATGGAATGAGGCACCAACCGATGATTATCCCTGTTCGCACTATGCAAGTGCAGCCAAAGACAAACCCCGGTTGGTGTAGGACTATTGCAGAACATGGAAACAAAGATATTGGGCTATGGGTTTGCGTGGCTTAGTGAACTGGTTATTGAAACTATGCAAAGGCTATGGCCCCTGCCTGATCAATGTTATGGTATACACGGATAAAATGGCAGGGGGTGACTTGCACACTCAATAATGGGCCCCCAAAAACGGTCGCTAGCACATAGTGACGTAGCGACAAAGGGGCAACACTTCCTGAGGTGCTTGAGGAGTGGAGAGGTATTCCACGGCTTAAAGAACAATCCCAGAGCCCGGAAGATGGTCAAGATCCCTACGAGCACTTACTGGAATACTTCCTTCCTCCGAGCACGTTTGCTCTTGCAAATCTCAAGCCGGCCAATAAAGGCAAGAATGAGGTAGGAGCCCTGTTCCTCGTCAGTGTTCACTCCAGCCGGCCAATAAAGGCAAGCCAGAGGTGAGGAACAAGACTTCTCCCGGGAGATAGGGTCCGTGGGGTCGCAACTGCCCAACAGCTCGCCACATGCTGCCCTGCGGGTTATTGTATCTCTCTTGGTCTGGCTCCTCACTCTAGACCCGTTCCGGCAAAGTAAAGTTCGGAGCGCGCAAGCCCCACCACGACGTCAACGTAGAGATACAGCGGTGGGGTTATTATTATTATTATTAGTAAAAAGAATTCCAGCAATACTCTCGTCTCCATTCAAAATTAATTCGGTATTTTAGTTTTTAAAGAACTTATGACATTCAAATATCTTTCTAACATTTTCGGGGTTCATTGTCCTATCCAGATTATTGAGGAAAATATACCTCGGCCCTCGGCAATGTTCCCTACATGATTTGGAAAATTCGTACTACCAATTAGTCTAAGCTAAAAAAAATTAAATTGGTTCAGCTGTTTGGCAGCTACGATGGAACAGACACACACATACGCAGACACACAGATACACACGTTAAACTTATAACACTTTTTCCGTCGGAGCCGCGGGGGTTAAAAAAAGTTTGAATTCTAAATTCAAAAACAAACAATACTTAAAAGTAAAGAAAACAGAAAATCAAAACCATCCAACACCGACTCCATTCTACCCGCAATGCACAATTTGCGAAGGACTTACCTCTTCATAAAGAGGGCTGGAATTTTTCTTTATTGTCGGGATTATTTGAGCGCCCTCTCGTGAGAGGTTTACGCGATCTCAAGATGACTGCGGCCCTTTTACGACAGTATCAAACTGCTATTCACCTTTATACTTTTATATTAAGTTATTGACGATCAGATTTTGCAGGCGTAAGCTTTTTACTTGGAGTTTATTGCTGCAGTGAGGTGGAATTAGATGGATTTTGAGCTGTAACTAGAACTTATATGTGTGCAATAATGAGGGCACGGCTTTTTGCATAAAAGTGGAGGAGAAAAATATACTATGATAATAATAACCATTCACCACCATTCAGCGAACCACAATAATAATCATTATTAAAGTGTTTATTATCCACATGAGGCAACAATAAAAATGTAACACATTCGTTCGCTGCATTTTTCTTTCGTTCCCAATCAACATTCCAGCAAACTGCTCCAAATAAATAGTGACAGAGGTACATACTCGTACAGTTGAAAGTTTTCGTTTCCAATGTGCAGCGGATTCCTGAGCTGAGCGCACTAGACAACGCGAACAAATAAATTATCATTAGTGTATGTAGCTCACGGCAGATGCACTCGCAGCTGATGTAGGAAATGAGGATGTGGCATATGAGACCACTCCTTTTAAGATTGCGTCACACCCAGGTACCGAGTAGAGGCATAAGAAGAACGCGAAGGGCGTTGGTCGCATGCAAAAGTTTGCACAAGAATTGTAGAGAAAAAGCTGTATCTCAGAACGTGATATTAACAATAATGTGACATAGTTCATCCATGTGGCATCTCTGTCCCAAAGTCACCTTGAAATCCAAAGATTTCAAGGTGTCTCGAGATCGTCTCCCTCCCGCTCAAGAAGTGACCGATGGTATTCAATTTAAAATAGAATGGACTGCACACTTAACTATGTTTTTTCCTTTACATCACTAACGTACTCACTTACAAAGTCCTGATCTGTCATAAACTTTCAAACGGGTGTTTTGGAACAGGGCTCATCACGCCTTGAAGCCTTTTATATAACTAACCTTCAATATTGCTGCGACAAACACTTTTCTGCCTTTCTCACAGACTTCACCCTGCCTCCTCCGCATTTTCAACAATAGAACCCCAATATTTATTTTCGTACGTCCATGCCTGGTGACACAGTGTGCACACATTCAGCCAGCACTTACGGTGAGACGGTACAAATTGAAAACGCGCTCAACGGTAAACGACAGTGATTTGTCGACCGTTTCCTTCTCGCACATTCCAGCTAAGACTTTGTCTAGCTCCTATGAATTACTAGACTTTATTGTTATTGCTTAGATCATCAAGTAACTAAACTTTTTTAAGTAACAGTACTGTTAACAGTCATCGGCCCACGATGATGGAAAATGGTAAAACTTTACCTTATGCAGCCCTAGTAAACTCGTAATACAATAAATCCCTTTCCTATTTGATCGTATATATAAATAAATAGATCTGACTTAGCTCTAGCACTAGTTAGTCCCTTAACATTAGATTTTATCATATACAAACATCACTTTAAATTCATTTTTCATTTCTTTCACCGTATTAGTTAGTATAATCAAATAAGTCTAAGAAAAGTACTTCTAATAAAATGACTTCAACTATCAGCTTCATCTATAAAATGTCTTCAAACCCTCTCTGCCTAGACTGTCAAACTAATAACAAAGTCCCGTCAGTCACTGCTAAGTTTCAGGTAAGTACGATTTTTATCAGCTAGAGTCGAATCGCAAGTAATCGACACTCGAATTAATGTGGCGTCACTAACTCGGCCGACGCCGGCGCACTTTTAAAAATCTCTCTTTCTTAATTTTTACATCGTTGCAAGGTGTTACTTGTGAAGAGATGGGGCAAATTTAGGCAGGAGATGTCGATATATCGATAGAATTATTTGCATAAGTCAGATAAATTAAGCCTCTAGTCTTTAATAATTCATGTCGTAATGGTATCATTGTGCTAATTCACACTTCTGTTTTACTGGTTTTTCCTAACGCATTAATGAGTAACAAACTAGCCGGTAGAATAATTATTTATTTACGGATATAACCTAATATCACGCCTGTATTCCCCAAAGGTTTAGGGGGTAGGTGGTGGTGTACTGTACGGCAACATTTTGCCAGTTGTATTTAAGTCTTTACTTACGTATATTTGAGTAGGTACATAACTAATAAAACTTACGTCCAGCAAAACAATATCGATAACTTCAAAAGGTGATCCTTGGACACCCTACCCAGTACCCATGTCTACGTAGAAACCTATTAATAATTTGCGGGTGGCAAAGTTTTTAAAAGTGTTTTCCCCGGTCGGCACCTTGTCGGGGGAGGGCCGAGAGAGGGCCCATTAATTACACCACCTCACTTGCTCATGATATTGTCGACTTTTTATAACCACGGGGTGTTCATGAAAATTGTTATGTTGGCGCTGAATACGCGTATTCATCCACCGCTTGTTTAGATTTTTTTGGGGTCAAGAGAAGTTGGAAGTTTGTGCATATTTTTAAGAAACTGAAAGTACTCTAATTTTATCGTGGCAAGTTCGAGAACAGACCTCGACATCATTAGTTCCTACTTTATCTAGATTGAAGTTATTAGCCATAGCTCAATTAACGAAGGTTGTTACAATTCAATCAATAAGGTGATGATGACATCATCGATTGTGAACAAGGTATGTATACATTCATGGGTGGTTTTGCTTGTGGAAAAAGTAATTTTCAGTAATAACCTTGATATAGAAAGATTTTGAAGATCCTGGGGTGGACAATAATAAAAACTACAATAATCATTTAAGTACTTACACTTCCCTTAACCGTGGCCATAAACCTCTTCTGCTCTACATACTACGCCAAAATTTACTCAAAAATTCCTACCTAATTTTTTCGCCATAACACTAAGTTTTCGTACGCAATTACATCACCTATTCATCTCTCTGGAAGGGAATAGGAAATTGCTCAGAAACTTTTATCTGAGGCAGCGCCGTCACTCAGGGCGCGGCCATTTTTCAAAACTCTCTCGCAACTGAGGTGTGCTTGCCGCCGGCGCTAAAACTTGTGTTTTACGAGTTTTTTGTGTCTCCTTGTATTAAAAGTAACAGTAGGGATCTTTTTCTTATAGGGTAAGCTGAAGATGATTTAGTAGAGCTGACACAAGATCTGGAACAGAATTTGAGTGCTTATTTAAAACAGTGATTGTTGTTTATTTTCCATACAACCTTTACAATTGAGTAGCCGGTAAGCCAGTAGTGTACCAAGCTAAATGCTTTATAGACAGGTATTAATAATCAGGCAGCAAGTTTTTCGAATACGGAATTTTCCTCATTGTAAATTAACTGTAGCATACACCTTCATCATAATAATTCTTTAAAATAATTGAAGACCTGGCGTAAATTAATAAAAAATCACTTAACAACTTTTTTAAGACTAAGAAGAAAATCTCCACTTTTTACGTCCGTCAAAACAGGAAGTCGCCTAAAGCGCTTCCGGCCGATAACAACATCCGGTGCGAAGTTCCACCGAACTTTCGGTAAACTTTCAGCAAACTTTCGGCAAGTTTCGAGCGAAGGAGGTGCTCTTTTCGGATAAAAAAGTGGCACCTTTTGTTAAGAAAATCTTTTTCGGTGGAACTGAAACAGATAGGATTTTACGACAAGATCATTGTGGAGCCCTTCGAGTGTGCTAATCTGTTTTTAAGAGTTTGTGCAGATAATAGCGTGACGGGGAGATTTTTTAAGTAACTTTATTAGATGTTGAGAGGGTCTTAGCGGTTGTGAAAAAGTTCGGATTATGCCGCTGAGATGCGCACTGTGTTTGAATCAGTTGTGAAAATAATTTATGAATAGGGGTGTAAGAATTGTATAGATTCACAAGAATTAAAGGGTTGCACAATCTGGACCACGAAATAAGCTGTTTGCCTATTGCGATGTAAGGACACACGAACTTGTCTCTTATTGATATAGTTTCTAGGACTGTCAGTGTTACTCTACGACGAACTTCACCACGTCACTGAAACTGACTAACGCCAACAAAAACTCACATTACCATTTCCACACAATACGCGCTCACAAACATATCGTATGTGCACAAACATTTACCTTAGATGCTCCCAAAACTCTTGAAAGTAACCCTTTCTGTCTCGGGGGCGTGATGGCGATAAAAACTGATTGCAGCGTGTTTACGACACCTGACGTGACGCTGTGACACCTGAACACGGCCCTCGGAGGGACGTTTAAAGGGGAAGGTTGCCATTTTTAAGACGGAGATTTTAGGGAAGTCGTGGGGTTAGAAAAGCTAAACTGAGTAGGTACGTGAAGAGTATGCGTTTATAGAATGACTGAATATAGTTTACATTTATGATATACTATAAGATACGTACAACTAAATGCTACCTATCCAGTTATAACTTAAAAACATATTTTTATCTTAGCTCTTTCCAATAATTAGGTCAGAATTTGGCAAAGTTGAACACCGTATAGTAACTCACAATGTAGTTTTATTGACATGATATTTGAGGTTTAATGATTTTCGAATACTTCTAAGTAAATGAAATTGTAAGGATATACACGAATGGTTACATGAATGGTTACACCACAAATAAACCAACCGCGATGAATAGAATGTTAACCCAGGATCACGCTGTCAATTCTGCCAAATCACAAGGTGTGTTTGTAACACAATGCAGAATCAAAGCGGCCCTGTAATCACGGCGCTCTATAATCTTATTGATTACAGACGGCACGTGGGAGGTACGAGGGTAATTATTAGATACCGCATAATAAGTTATTATGGTGAATGTGCGGCGACGTGGAGTGTTGAGTTTGATTTAGAAGAATAGGTTGCTGTACTGGCTGAAAGATTTGTTAAAGGCTGCGGTTTCGGCCTCTTATTCGTACCTACCTGAGGCCTATAAAGATTCTTCTGGATCTAGCTGTTTTTGCATAATTATTATATTTATCTGTAAACATGTAGATCACAGGAATCTTATTGAGATAAGATTGCTCCCGAATTGAGTGTGCTGATGTTGTGATGTATAAAAGAATATTATATTTTTTATTTTGTTTTATTACTTGTTTTATTGATTTTGTTAGTTTTAATGTTTGTTTTTATTGTTATATTTCCTGTGCGTGTCCCAAATAAAATATTTTTCTTTCTTTCTTTATATTTTAAATCTTGGTGCCTATCTGGTGATGTTTATCTACAAAGGCAGGATATGCGTACCTGCTTACATTTCAATTAAGAGTATAAATCTTCTAGGTATCTTCATGCCATGAGTGAATAACTGCACAAGCAAGCGTGCACCATGGTCGAACGATTTCAAAAATACATACGACTTAAAAGTAGAACTAAGCTAGCCTAATTAAAACAAGCCCTAACAAATCTGCAATTAAAATTCAAAAGCCACCGCAAACTTTCCTCAATAATTCTACACCAAAAATTGCCGAAGCCTCACAAACTCCATCGATTCACATAATCGGCTCAGACAGGTGTACCACGTCGATGCTATTTTAATTTCCAACTAATTTCGGCGCTCGTCGTAAAGCGGATTGCGAAGTTTAAAATGAAGCGACAGTGCTGAAGTTAGGGCCGCGGCCTGGCGATGCTAAATTCCCTGCAAAATCTGTTTGGAGTTACTGAGTGCCGACTATTGGTAATTACGTTGCGAAGTCGAAGTGACGGTAAATGGGCTATGATTGAGTTACTTTACAATACTGTGTTTGGGATTTGAGAGGGTCTGGAGAAAGGTGTTTAACGACCTGATTGATTTGAGATTGAAGGTTTAAGTTTAGAGTAGCAAGGTAGTTTCCTGAAGTTTAAAGTGAATTTATTTTACTTACTCCAAAGCTCCGTGATTAGAAAAATACTGAAGTAAGAACAATCACTGCGTTAGGAATTCGTAGCACGGCGTAGCCGCGTAGCATTGTAGCGATCTCGTAGCAACGGTTTTCAGGTAAACGCGTACTATTTTCAGCTACACTCTGTCCCTGTGTGTTCTGAGTTACCGTTTACCATATTATTGTTAACTTTTATAGATTTCTCCTACTTGTTTCTGAGTTTAGGAGTATAATGCCTGGAAAAAAGTGAACGCCCTTACAAAAACCATACATTTTTCAATACATTCAGTCTCATGAAATGTTCCATATGAAAGCTCAGCATAAATGCAAAGAAAACGTCTCCGTTTACTTTAGTGTTGTGTAAGTTATCGACGCGGGAAGGTGCTCCACGTTAAGACGGTGGGCGCTTGCCGAGGCACGCGCGCTTATCGACACCGCCCAACGTGTAGGGAGGTGAAATATCGACAATTATTTGATCTCTGTTTTACAGTTATAGTTCTACGATGAATATTGAGCGGCCGTAAGTTTTGATGTTGTTTTGTTTGAGGATGCTTCTAATAGGATATGAAAGGGCAAGCAAAGCAAAGGTTCTGTGATTTTTAAACATTTGGAATTTTAAATGTGGATTGCAAGTTGCACATGGCTATAATTAAACTAAAGGCAAATCAGTTTGTTATTGTGGTAGGTTGTTAGATGCAATTTATCAAAATCATAACCTCTTGTCCGCCACGAGCACTTTCGACTTTTTAACCGTTGGACTATTGCCACTTAAAACTTACTTGCCTACTTTAATTTCCTTCGCTCTGTCTATGATTACAGTTAACGATAAATAAGCATAGATAATAATTATAAAACGTATCACATACCTGGATTATACTGATTAATTAGGTATACAGGTTATAGAGTTCATGATACCTAATATAGATAAAGTGCTTAATTAGGAATTAATCATTGTCAAAAGTTGTTGTTACAAACAAAGCACATTTATAGTTCAAGACTGATTCAAAAGCTCCGACATTTATCGACTCATTAAAAAACAATAACATTAATCACTTATTCGACACAACAATCGACACAGCCCATCACTAAAGCTGACACCTTCGAATATATTACTCCGTGCCACTGAATCTAATCACGATCTGACGGATTAATATCTAACCGTGTTCCCGTCTGCTGGCTAAACCCACCGGCCATTTTGTGCCCCATTACTTAAACACCTTTAATCATAGGACCTTATGTTCTTGATAATATGGCAGATAATTGCATGAGCGGAGGTCTGGGTAATCTGGTAGTTTAAAATATTGAGTGGGTTACATCCAGGGGCAATTGCGAAGATTTATTATTATACCTGCGTATTGTTTGAATTGTTGTTTAATATTGGATTAGAAGGTTGATGGATTTAATGATGGAGTGATGGATTGTGATGGGTGTGCAGTGCGAAGTATTGGTGGAAGTTTTTTGATTATTACTTTCTGATTACTTTGAACTTATAATGCTGTTGTGGCTCATTTGTTTCAAGTTTCGTAACGACTGCTATTAGCTACTGATGGCCAGAACCTCCATATCTTATTAACACTGTTGGCATCAATAAAACAGTGCTCAGAACAATGATCAGTTTTTGACAGATTTGCCATACAAAATTTGTCAAAAACTGATCATTGTGAGACCACTGACACATTTGTAAATTAGTAAACTTGGCCCCCAGCGTGGGTGCACCTAATCGGTACCGGTATTCGCCAGCCAGCTCTGCTACCACCTAGAATTATATATCTTAACATCACGCTTGTTTCCCCGAAGGGTTAGGCAGAGGTGTGTAGGTAGGTCCTACAACCACTTTTCGCCAGTTATGTTTAAGTCCCATTAACTAGGGGGCGAGCCTCATGCCATCAACCGGGGCTTGTTTTTTTTTTTTCAATAAAATATCACACTAACAATCCTCTCGTGGCAGATACTATACAGCCTATGTACTCTTCATGTGTCTGACACTCACGACATCATACCTTCATTAGTCAGAGAACTCATTTAGGGGCGATCCACGCTAGGAGGCTCGTATTTTACTCGCGACAATCTAAGAAGTCCGTTTTGACGTTTCGTTCTCGTACATGTAATAAAACGTTATGCCTTGAGAATGTAGATAAGTCGTCGATTACAAACTCTAGTATGTTTAATCGATATGTCTCGAGAATCAGTATATAAGAAACCATTTTTTTTTCATCGCTACACAAAGAATTTTGATAGCTGTCAAAACGGACTTCTTAGATTGTCGCGAGTCTAGGTGATGATTTAGGGATGATTGATAAGACGGGCATTATTACCCTCCAGTATTTTACGCAGACTTGTTCTGACCGTAAATTTAACCTTGACAACTACTAGTGTGGTACCTAAATCGTTACCAAAGGTCGACAAAGTATCGATCAACAATCAACTTTCTCCCCTATTATGAAAAACCGTATATCAAAAGCAACAAGGCTTGCCCTCCAACCTAGTGACCCAGTAATGTGCACTAGAACTAGATGCTCGCTAAAAGGTGTGGAGTGGTGGCGCGTGCTCGACAGTCGATGTATCGACATCTCAGGTCAAACGACCACTGAGTGCGACTTGATGTGGGAAGTAGGGAGGGGGTGGTGTCGATAGTTTTAAGAGGTAGGTGATTACCGGAGTGAAATAGTGACAGGAGATTGTATTATGGTTTAGAGATTAACAAAGCGGATTTGATCAGCATTTAATATAATATTATTTATGATGCCTTTGGCATAAGACATTGAGAGAACGCGTTACTTGTGTGCCCAGAGAAACATCTTGATAATGTTCGTTCATTAATTAATTATTAAAAAATCAACTCAATCTCGACTCAAACGTAACCTGTAGTCAAATGGGGTGGGTAGAAAAAAAAAAGAATACCAACAGTTTGCCGTTTAATCCCAATTATTTTCTCCAAAATAGATTTCGAATTTCAAATTCAACCCAGTTGATAGACTCACAGCTTCGATTTCCTATAATTAACCTTGATTCCCAACATCGACATATCGATACAGCGGCACACCCCTAGTGATCGCTGTGTAAGTGCTAGAAGGGCGGCACCGCGGCAGTCAGCGTTTTGCAAACGGGTTGAGTGTCCAGGTGCTTGGCTGAGTGTGGCGCGTGGCCGGATGTGGGTCGAGCCGATAATGGGCCACGCCACGTAAGAGACGCTTCATTGGGGTTACTGTTACTGGGGTTACCTATTATATATAGGTATTATATATGTATTATACATAGGTATAATAATCGTTTGAACGATTAACATAGCATGCTTTTTCTCTCGAGTCAACATGATGTGTTAGACATACAAAAAACGTGGTTAAAATTATAGTGGGACTGACCGCACGCTGACTTATGGGGCAACACCCATAACTACATAATGCATCGTCACCTGTATCGTAATGACCATTTACTGTAGTCGAGTAAAAATTAAATTGTTGAATTGTTGTGGAAACTGATCACAGATCTGTAATTTTGTAGGTTACAATAAAAACAACAAAATAATGTATTTGTGGAAAATTTATTCGTGATTTTCGAAGTAGTAAAATAAAAACTCTACTATCAACACGCTACATAATTATCAGTGATTTAACTCTATGTGCCTCGGCTCCGTTGTGAATACTGATAAGGCACAAACACCTTAATATTACCGCACATACCCATTTCTAACTCCGAATAACACTTGACCGGGAATTTGAACCTTAATTTCACCACACATAGTTCAGACTCGACAGACAGTAAATTGTTTGGTTATGACATTTTTATTTATCTTAAGACGATTTACTATCGTTACATTGCATTGTGTCATTTAATATTATTTGCATTTGATGTCTACAACGAATAATATTTATGGCACCGAGATAAGGTTCAAATTGGAATGATTCAGACATCAAAAATGCAACTACGATAGTGTTATTCACCTACTGACTACGATCAAGTGATATTCATTTTAAGACCGAAAGAATAATCGTGTCAATTATACATGAACAAACTGTTATGTAATCTTTGTTTCGCTGGTTGGTCTATACTTTAATATGGGCCAGTAGGCATGAGATATAGCAATGTATTTCGACTTTAAAAAGCTGCATTCTTTAAGCGTTTGTATAGTTAACATGATTAAAACTTCGTCTCCATTTCTTTTATTACATAAACAGCGCACACTCTATCTAAATTAACGTCACCCCCGGAATTTGAAAGCTTGTAAATGATTGGCTGCTTGGATAGCCAATCAGGACAGCACACGTGAGATCTGACCAATCAGAAAATTTTTCAAACTTTCCGAAACCGCGGTATATGTGACGTCATATAACATTCCTTAACGAGATAAAGCAATGACATTAATTCATATTTTTATTTGGAACTTTGAAGAGGAGCATACTAGTGGAATACACAAACTTATTTTATAATACAAAAATCATACACAAGTTAAATAATTTGTTTAATTATAAACTAAATTATACACACCGCAACTTTTACGAGTTAAGGAAAATTCATTAAAGATCTTGTATATTTTAACTAGTATGAAAGATTAGGAAAACCTAACTTAGGATTACCAAAATTTTTACTCACATAATGTATAGTATGGTCACCTTAGTAAATTCAATACAGTATAATGTGTTTATTTAATGTATCTAGTAATCGTCCCTACTAGTCAAAATACAAAAACGCCTTGCCGAATAGAAAGAAAATGATCACATCATTGTTAAGTAACGAAAAATATCATTTTGGACGGAAATAAAATAAAATAAATGTTTCCAACGCGTTTTGACCTAAGCTAATAATATTCTATTCGCTTATCCGTAAGCAGTCTAAGTAAAATAAACTTCTATGAAAAAAGTTATAAAACTATAAAGAACCTAATTACAATCTTACGACTAATTTGTAATATTATATTTTTTTCTTGTCTTGTTAAAGCGATAAACGACCTTATGCGTGAACTATTAGATTCAATTTTATCCTACTGTCGTGTGAAATATAATATATATGAGTATTTTTTTTTTATAATTCATGGATCATGGAAGAATTCAAACTTTTTGGTTAGTAACAAGAATAGAAAGCGCGAGATTTTTTTTGTAACAGGATTATAAGTGTAATTGTAACTTATTCTTATTTAATACAAAGATGAAAATAATTCGAGAGCTGTGAATTATGAGATTCATAGGTCTAAAGTATTAAGTAGAAATAGAGCATTACAAGAGATTCGTTAGAGATAGCTTGAAGCTCAGACAGGTGTCAGCAAGTAGCCAGATGGCACTTAGTGGGAGAACTACTTTAGAATTTAATATACGATTAATTATTTCTGATAGGAAGTAAGATATTTTGAGAGACATTTCTATGTTATAATTTACGTGAATAATATTTATGATTATTCAAGTGAACGGTTTTACTCTCGTGCACATTTACGCGATTATTTTGTGAACCTGAAGTGTGCCCCGAAAGTATTCGGGTACCATCGAAATATGCGCGATAAGTCCTATTAATAAATATTTTAGATTACAGGAAGAATTGATTTAATTCTACGTTTTTTAGTCATAAAATGACACTGGAATACTCAAATATTGTCCACACAAGTATTTTTTGTTGTACTAGTTTGCACTATTCTAGATGTGAATTTTAATAGTTTTTAAACAGGATAAATATTTTAGACACTATAATTTATGTAATGCTTAGCAAAATACATTTTTGTAACAGTATTATAAAAGATATCGGACCATATGTGTTAATTGCTGCGTTGAGGCTTTTTCAGTAAGCAACGTGGTTTTTTTTGTGAAGGCGCTTATAGGTAGAAATTGATCCGTTCCGTTGCCGAGTTTGTCTGTAAGCGTCCTTAAACTGCAGTGTATATTGTATGTACTTATAAATAGTTCATTATATTTATAAATACATTGCGTAGTTTAAATAGTACGCGCTGGGTCACAAAATAAGAAGGTACAGATAATCCACTGAGAAAATAATGGGAAAAAAACTCCCAAAGGGGATCGAAAAGATTAAGAAAGAATTGTTTGAACCATCGATGACTAAGTTTTCTTGCGCATGAGTTTTTGCTAAGTATCCAATCCCGGGGATTATAAGTATCTGTCTTACTTTGTCATGGATTTCGACTTTTCACTGTCAGTATTGGCATTCAAGATTTGTATAAACGGTCGATTATATTCACTTTATATTTAATTCACTGTGAATATGAAGTGCTAATGTTACGTGGGCAGGTCGTAGGTACATCGTCACGATACAAGTTCGGTGTGCGCACTAGATGAAGAACTCCCTGCGCTTGGTGACGCGCGGGCCCGTGGCCGCGGCCAGCGCCGCCGCGTCCGGGTCGGCCGCGCCCGCCGCGCCGCGCTCCTCCTGCGGGTGAGGGCCGACAATAAAATAATGTACTACGACTTTGCAGAACACGTCATTATTTACAAAAAGTGTCGCAACAGCACATGTCTAACTATTATAGTTATGTTCACAATAAGAGTTCCTTTATAAAAAAAAAAAAAATTGATATGCCGCCGCTAGAAAAGCCTCTTTATTTGTATCTTGGTATTAATCATTATCAAAATACCTTTACATAACGTTTTGAATTATTCAATTCGAACATTCTATTCGAAAGATTTTACAAATGTAAGTATTAGAAAAACGTGATAGCCGCTCTCCCTGCTCGGCTAGCTAGGCAGCACCTTATACCCTACCTATCTACCTAAGGTAGGGTAGATAGGTAGGTAGGGTAGGTAGGTAGATAGGGTAGGTAGGTAGATAGGGTAGGTACGTAGGTAGGTAGTTAGGGTAGGTAGGTAGGGTTGCCCGGCTGGTAGGTAGGGTACGTAGGTAAGGTACGTGGGTAGGATACGTAGATAGGTAAGGTAGGTAGGTAGATAGGTAGGTAGGTAGGTAGGGTAGGTAGGTAGGGTAGGTAGGTATGGTAGGTGCAACGTAGATAAGTACTTAGTGCTACCCGTTCGAAGCCGGGGCGAGCAGCTATATTACTAATAAGTCAGTGTGTAAAAATCTATGACATACAATAATAAATAATACAACAAAATTAGCAACTAGTTTGATTTTGCCCACAGTCTAAATAGTCCTATGGAGCAAGATCAGCATGTTCCCAAGCATTCTTATCTTGGATATAAACCTCTCATTTGTAAAGTGTACTTTTAATATGAGTTTTAAATTTTCTTTAATTTAATTGCAATATATCGCAGTACATCATAAAAGATGTTTGTACTTTAGCTAATCTGAATAATGCTAAATGGGGATTTATTCGAGCGTCGTGGGGACTATTAGATTGTGAAGGGTAGATGATAAAAAGAAAAAAAAATTAGTGATACCCTTTCACTGGTGAGTCGTGTACAGATTTTCAAAAATGTAAAAAAAAACAGTCTCAAAGAAATACTCGAGCGCGTCAAATATTAATAGCGTATGCGCCCCACGTCTGTCTGATAGAGGAAAAATATTAATCTGCCGGTTTGCATGGTAGGGGTGGCCGTACGTAGGGGGTAGAAAAATTCTTGCGCATCAGACATTGATATGGGATGTTAAGTGAACCCTCCAGTAGCTCCAATTCAGAATACTGACGATTTGGACGCGACCAAAAGTCATGAACGATTTTTAAAAATGCAAAAATAATCGTGAGCGTCTGAATAATAATCTGACGCGCTCGAGTATGTCAATACTCGAGCGCGTCAGATTATTATTCAGACGCTTCATCTTGATGTAAGGACATACGACAAGGGTCATCCTGACCCATAATCTGACAATTATGTGGAGGAATTTCCTTAATATGACGGTTTGAAACTTTTTATTTATTAATTTTTCACCACAAAATGCACAATTTGAACTATTACACTGTCACCGAATTCAATAAATGTTTTTTAAAACAGAATAATAAAAACTTTTTACAAAAAAAAAACCGCCTTCCAAAAAAAAACACTCAAAACTGAAAAATAACTTTAATTTCGGAAGTCGGTGAAAAGCTTTTGTTTTTCACTTTTTAGTAGTGGTACCTACCCCACACAAATTCGAATACCACTAGCTGATGAAACTAACAGTGAAGGAGTAAATGAAAACATCGTCTAGATAAACTAAGTGGGAAAAATACGTAATATTGACGCTAACTCAAAAACTACCCAAGCAAAGTTATTAAAATTTATATGGGACCACCTCGGAAGCATGACCTACCATACAAAAAAGGATCATCAAAATCGATTCATAATTGGCGGATTAATAGCGTAACAAACATACAAAAGAAAAAAAAAAGAAAAAAACAGACGAATTGAGAACCTCCTCCTTTCTGAAGAAGTCGGTTAAAAAAACGAAAACGTACTTCACAAGGTACAAGGTTGCCCCCCTTACTTGATTCTGCCGCGCTCGAGTAAATCCCGAAATCCCCGCTTGGGCTCCCCTACCATAACCCCCGCAAATGCAACAAACATTGATGACTATCACATAATCCCGTTGCTTGTTAACAAATCAAGGTTTTACATTTTCCGACAAAGACCAGAAGAATTTTTAATATACGCGCTACACACAAACAAATTATACATGATTTTAATTTCCATACTTGTTAGAAATAAACTGACCTGTGTAAGATATTCTCCCTTGTGTCTCGATAGCGCTCGCACCAGCACAATGGCTACCACGATCAGTAACAGAAATATAAACGCCAAAACCGCTGTAAATACACAACTTAGTTAGCATCATAGACTAAAATAAAATCATAAAAAATCATCCTAATCAAATTCTGTCAAATTAGCAATAATTAACATTTACACACATTACTAATTAAGATATTAAAAAAGGTAATTTAAAAACTGAAGCAAAAAAACTGTGATAAGTAATTATAATGTTTAAGTTCAGTTTGATTATAATGTTTAAGTTCAGTTTGAATTACAACATTTTTATAACTTTTTTAATAGTACGAGTCATCTAACACTAAAATCAACCTTATTATCACTGACATCAAATTGTTATTTGTTTAAGTCGTAAAAACATAGATAGGAAATGCATTTGATTTGATTATATGGAATATAAATATGGTAAGTTTTGGAATCAGGCGTTACTTTGCGGAAGTCCATTACAGTATAACATTATGTAAAAATATTTATTCCTTCACAGTTTTGAAAGCATTGGTGATGAAATAATTTTCACAAAGTAAAGCGCTTTTCAGGGTTCGAACCTACGACTTACAAACTCGTAAGCCGCGGCCGATACCAGGCCTCAAAAATATGCAAAAGCAGATAAGGTGATGATACTCTTGAATATATAAAGGTTTGGGTTGCAAGTTGTATATTTTTGTTGTACATTATAGGGAATATATGATAAGTAAGTGTACTGACTGCCCAGGATGGCCTCGTCCGTGTTGTGCATGTCGAGCTCGTGCTGCAGGTCCAGCTCGGGCGGCGCGCGCGTCTCCAGGCGCTCGGGCGGGTGCGTCACCGGCTCCACGCCGCAGAAGTCCTCGTTCAGGACGCCTCCTGTACACGTCATTTACTTAATAACCTATTTAAAGTAAACATAGTACGTATTTAGGTTTCATTCATCGTCGCTACGCTACGATCGTACCGCCAGAATCGACGTCGCGTGTCGCTAAAGACTTAGGCGCCATCACTACGGGCGAGACAATCGCGGCTATGCGCCTTGCCATTTTTTTTTTAAATATGTTGTTATAGAAGTATGGATCAAGGTGAAAGTTCACTAATCCTCTATAGAAAAAGGAGGCTCCTCCGACCAGACTGGTGTCGTATCTGGTGGGCAACTGCCCGACGGTTGATGTCAAGAAGTTTTGTATATGTTGATCGCGTGGAAAACTCTGCTTGTGCGTTGCAGGATTTGTTACGTCAGGTCTTTGATGCGTAGTTCTTATGTGGCGTTGTAGATGACGCCACATGGTTATGACTCTTCTCAAGTGTTTTTATAGGTCGTTATTGTTTCGGTAAATAAATAGCCAATAGTGCAACTATTAACAGACCAGAGTCTTGATCACTGTTTCCAAAATTGTATTATCATTTTAGTTAATTATTTTTTATATATACAGGGTTACAGGGAAAGTCGTACTGAATATTAAAGGATGTTATTATTCAGGTCATTTCTGATGAATTTGATTCTGAAATAAAATGTCCGAAACTTAACCGTTATGGAGATATTAAATTTTAAAGATTATTTTTTTTAATCCTTTATTTTTTGGCTTTTAGTCGTTTTCTTTGGGATTAAAGCTCCTAGAGTCGGTATTTTTGATGTATCTAGTTAGAAGATATGTCTATTAATAAAAATGATCCTGGGAATGACCTGATAATCCTGGGATGACCCAGGGAATACAAGTGTGATTTATTTTTAATTAATTTGAAGGACAAAGACTTTGTACTATGGACAAACATTATTTAGCCATTAGTTTTAGCTACAAGTATAACAAAGCCCCCTCACCTCCCAAACTCCTCACGTTAGGCGGCGGGTCCTGCTGGAACAGAAGCTTCAGCGGGTAGATATCGTCGAACTCCACGCGGCTGACGCAGCCCACGAACCCTTCGCTCATGCTCTCGTTGCGCCCGATGTACATGTACTGGATGTTGTTGAACTGTGCGTCTGCGGAGTCTTTGATGTCGAAGTTGTATTCTTGAGTTTCATAGCCGTCGACCTGGGAAGGAATTATTATTTAACCATCTTTTTGTGATAAAATTATATCGCAAAACTGTATTATGCATTGGTGTGATAAGAATCATATCAATATTATCAGGTGATGAATGTATCGATATTATTTGGTGATGTGATAGGAATAATATTGATCTAATTATTAGTCACTGGTAAGCTTAAGATTGGTCAATAATTTAATGATAAATTACGATTAATAACCCGACAAAGCGTGATCTTATGTTTTCACTTGATGATTCGTTTAAAAAGACCGAGAGCTATTGTTCCACGTACCTGTAAAACCAAAGTAGCTCCACTGTTTTTCCTAGAAAGTCTCACGTCGTGGTACTGCCCTAACGCAAAGTGCTTCCCTTGGAACACGATCTCTTGACGCTCGAAGCCGAAGTCAAACACCACGCGAAGATGACCTGTACGATAAATAATATTATTATACCTTGTTTAACCTGAGAAGAAACTTTTTATCCCAAACTCTGTTTTGCGTTCGAGTCAAGGTGTATCGAAGACAAGGCATATAATCATGACACGGCGGAAGCTCGTCCAGGCCAAAGACATAGTGCAGAGATGCATGACGTTCCTTCTCTCGTCTGTGCATCAGCCCAAACAAGCTCATTCTAGCATCATCATGATCGCCGTTTCCCAATAATGTTGGGGTCGGCTTCCAGTCTCACCGGATGCAGCTGAATACCAGTGTTTTACATGGAGCGATTGCCTATCTGACCGCCACAACCCAGTTACTGGGTAACACGATACCCCTTGGTAAGACTGGTTGTCAGACTTTCCGGCTTCTGACGACCGTAACAACTATCAAAGATCTACAAATGACAGCCGGGACCAACGGCTTAACGTGATTTCCGAGGCACGGAGTCTCGGTATGTACAGATGGTCACCCATCCACGGACCAACCTTGGCAAGCGTAGCTTAACCTGATGGATCGACCCGTGCGGCTGTTATTACTTAGCCACGAGCTCCTCCTAGCATAAATAATTAATTTCTAAATGTTACATAGGCAAATAAATTAGATTACAACAGTGTAACAAGTTTACTGTAAGACAAGAAGCCTTTTCCATGTTTAAGGTCTGGTTTCTAACAAAGCGAAGAAATATCAAAATCACCTCCTCTCGGCTTTGGTAACAATAACCATACCTTCACACACATCGCAATCTATATATTCATGCAAAACGAGCCGGAAATACTAGCATATTTTTAAATTAAACTAAATAAGTCAAGACTCACCAGAATTAGACACCTGCAGCGTCAAATATTCTCCCGAGATATTAGAGTAGAACCCTAACAGGAACCCCTTGGGGTTGGTGGTGGTGAAGCCCACGCGGATCTTCTCAGCGATGGTGGAGCGCCACGAGCCCAGGAAGTCGTACTTTACTATGGAGTTGGGGCGCAGGTTCACGCCGATCTCTGTGGGGAGATTAGGTTTGGTTGAGTGGAAGGAATATAATAAAAGTTTATTGAGGTAAAAAGGTAAAACACTAAATACAAATACAAAGCTAAAATCTACGAAAAATTCCATTATTTTATGTGCCTGAACTAGGTCATCCTGTGTTTCAGGCGAGGCAAGGCATAGTATTTCTAAATAATCACATACTTAATTATAAAAATCTAGTCATCTAATAGGTATGTAAAAAGGTGTAAATACACAAAAAATAAATATACAATGAATCCTACTTGCTAAGGTCTTAATACTTACATAACCTAACTTAGCTAAACTTAATTAGTACAAATACAATTTATATTTGAGTACAACTAATAATTCCTCTGTATCTTCATAAGACATACTTTGAAGAGCTTCTTTGAGAGTTCTTTTACAATTATTATAATTATTTGCGTAAATTTTGGCTCTCGCATTAAGTCTGTTATAAAGTAATGGTCCTAGGAAGACACAAAATTTGGCTGCAAAAGCATGTTTTGTACTTTTTGTAGGGCAAACAATGTCTTTCCGTCTCTTTTTAGTTAATTCAGTGCTGTAGGGGAGGGCTGCGTGTTGTATTAATACAATGCTCATTATGAATAACTATCGAGCTGTTAGTACTTCACAGGATTCATAGAGCAGGTTAATGGTAAAAAAGGAAAGGGCGGCAAGTAGACACCTTGAGAATCGCTCTTTGAGCTCTCTCGATAGGTAGTAGCAAACTTTTACCTGCTCCACCCCATGAGGTAACGCAGTAAGTCAAAATTGACTGACAGAGAGCAAAGTAAACTCGCCTAATTAATTTTGGGTCTACTATCTATATTGCAGACCCAAAATTAACTAAGCGTAAGCTTACGCATTCTATTATTTAAAGCTTCTATATGCTGTTTAAAAGATAGGGTTTCATCTATTATAATTCCCAGATATTTTATTTTATTAGTTATATTAATTTTAGGGCACGTGAGCAAGCAATCTGCAGGGAACATACAACAGTGAGCATACAGCGTTGAGGGCAAAACAGATGTTGGTTTACGCATGGAAAACTTAATATAATTTGTCTTAGCCGCATTTAGTGTTAGGGAATTATGTTGAAGCCACTTATTTACAATATTAAAATCGTGTTGCGCAAACTTGTAGACTTCATGTTCCGATTCAGCAGAAATAAGGAGGGCAGTGTCGTCAGCGTAGGATATTATAGTGCCGTGCTCTAGGTTTAGATTACAAAGGTCATTTATGAATAAACACTTTCTAAAGTGCCCTATGACAGAAAGAGATGGAAAGCTCGATGCTTTTGTAACTGGTATAGCATTCAATGAAAGATTGTGTATTATTGGTGTACACTTACCATCAGCGCAGATGGGTCCCTTGAAGGCAGTCCAGCGACAGTCGCACGAGTACGAGTCGAAGCCCTCGAGACACGTGCCGTTGTTCAGACACGGCGACGACGAGCACTTGCCCTGGCAGCCCTCCGACACGCCGTACAGACCTGGCGGGACCATATAATTAGTTGATTTGTTTGTGAAATGTAATAAGACCTATTTTTTCTCGTATTCATTATTATTAATTTAAAAGGTGTAATTGAAATAACTGAAAACCCCAAAGGGGTCTTGTTACCATAATTTTGAACAATTTATACTAAGGGATATACATTGATTGAAATCGCGAAAAAAACAGCTGTTCTTTATCGCGTGTATCAGAAAGGTTTAGATGAAAAGGTATAGATAGCAGTGCGACAAGGTTTCTTGTGTGACGTGACGAGGGACGCATCAATGTGAAATTGTAGTGAAAAGGACTTTCCTTTTACCAGATAACATCCAGTCTCCGTAAACAGAATTAGACAAAGTATATAAAAACCGCTACCACTCAATAAAAAGCCCTATTGTACACCACAAAACGATTAATTTTCATTGTCTTGCCAAGAAAACGAAATAAAAAACAATATTTCCTACCTCTTCTAGCATATCCCCTGAGGTCCACAGGTCTGCCATTGAGCAGTAGAGCCCTGACGCAGCCCACGAAGCCGTCCTTCCGGTCCAGCGCCGCCCCCAGCGCCACGCCCGTCGTGAGCTGCAGCGCCCGCACGGGCTCCTTGGCGGTGCGGATCTCGTTCTTTAGAGCGCCGTCTACTACCACGCGCGCTTCTTTCCTGGGAGAAGAAAGATATTAGGGGCATGAGGCATAGAAAAGGGAGGATCCTCCGACCAGACGGGTGTTGTGTCTGGCGGGCAACTGCCCAACGATTGATGTTGGGTTCTCGTATATATGTCCACTGCACGGTAAACTTTAATGCACGATGCAGGATTTATGTGACGTCTGTCTGACGTCAGGTCTTTTGATGCGTAGTTCGCATGTGGCGATGTAGATACCACCACAATATTTTTAGATAGGCAAATTAGATGCCCATGTCTTCTATAAAACAGGGAAATCCTGTGTCTGCAAATAAACGTTATATTATTCTTCTATGCTCATCTAAACAAGTTAGTACCGTAGCATTTATTTTTAGTTTTATGTCCTAATTGAAAGCGACCGTCGCGCAATACGTGATCAAGGGTCAGGTAAGAACTATAGTCGAGTCGTCTTTGCAACGATATTTAGAACTAGAGAGAGTAACATACTAATATACGATCTAAATCTATATTGTCAGAGATGACCTTCGTTTTACTCAGACATGCCAAATCCCAACATACCTGTTCCTCTCAATGCTGACGGAGTGCCAGTTGTTGTCCGCGAGCCGGTTGCTGGTCTCGACCGACACGCCCAGCGGAGTGTCGCCCACTTGGAACTGGAACTGGAGCTGGTCTCCTCCGATGATGGACAGCTTGATGTAGTCTTGAGGACCCTGACGTTGAAAGATTGAAATAATCAATTTCAATTACACGCAATTTTTTGTATGAAAATTAATCAAACATCATGCCGTTTATTGCGTCGTGGAGCATTAGATAATGAAGGTTACTTTTAAATTCGCGGACGTAGTCTGTTCTCCAAACGTAATGGACGTAAATAATATCCACGAGCAGCAAACGAGCTCCAAAAATCCAGGCGCAAGGGCATTATTGTAGGGCCTCAAGTCGCAGTCATAATATCGCATTTTCGCGGATAGAGTCCGCGATAATGTGGCGCGTGTGGCAACTAGCATTTTATCTATTTGTGTATATTTTCTAAAAGATGTTCACCATAATGAGTCTTACCTTAGAATGTAGAAGCACAGCATTTTCCCTGGTGGTCTTGAACTCGAAGTAGATGTCACCGCTGTGTCCCAGGTCGAACATAGGTAACGTGATGATGGCGTCAGATATGCGGAAAGTTACCGCATTGCTGAACAAATCTGTTACAGAACAAAACATGCTCATGTTATGTTTCTTTATTTATAAAAGTACTAGCTGATGCCCACGGCTTTGCCCGCGTGGATGTCGGTTATTATATACTAAAACATTACTCGAGAACCACTCTATCCATTGGTGAAAACAGCATGAAAATCGGTGCAGTAGTTTTTCAGTTTATCGCGCACAGGACGACAGACAGACGCGGCGGAGGACTTTGTTTTATAATATGTAAGGATAAGGATACAACAGTGTTATTCTTGAACTCAAAACCATTTATAGAGGCAGTTATAGAGGCAATCATGTTTTCTTTAGTTGAAAATATTGATTTATAAATACTATGAATGTTTGTTTGACTAGCAAAACGACTATCATAGTCGTTTTGCTAGTCAACCTTTATAATGTTGACGTATCTGTCTGTTCTTGTATTCTTCCGTCTCGAAAAATGTACAGTTTAATAACCAATTCGTCTAGTCTTCTTATTGACACCAGCCGTGCCATAAACGCTTCATGGAATGATGTTTTTGGGCCATGTTAGTAATAGATAATAGTATGTAGGTACCGTCTCCTTCACACAGCAGCGGTCCGAGTGTGTAGCGTCCTTCCTTCTCGTCGAGATGTGAGCCGGTGTCACCGAATCGCAGTTGTTTGACTGGTAAGAATTCTTTCTCTGTGATTTCTCCGCCGTCCACTTGGAACTCTGAATAAGAATAAGATGTAACATTTAATTTCAATAATGTATGGTTATAATTTGACTTTTGACAGTGTCTTTGTGTCGTAGCTGTTCAAGTGGGTTGTTTGTTTATGTTTGAAAAGTCGGCCTCTCTCAGGAGCCCTGACCACCTACTATTTTTGTATATGTATTTGTAAATGTTTTTTCTGAGAATTTAAAATGTAATAAAGAAAATAATAATAAGTAGGTATTTGAAATGATAATTTACAAGAAAGTGTAATCATCCCGTTATACTTGTATAGTACGTACCATCCGGCTTCATATGCTCGGCGTCGCAGTTGCACCACTTGGTGGGGTCTGCGCAGGCGCCCAGCACGCCGCACTGGCACATGCGCGAGCCGGGCGGCGCGCCGGCCCAGTGGGCCATGCGCTGGCCCGAGCGGGACACCCACCACGCGAACGGGTGGAACGAAGACTCCTCGCCTGCGAAGTATACCAACTTATTGCCTACTTGAACATAACTGAAACCTGAGGCTGCTAAATACAACCAGAAGTGCACCTTCTGTCAGAAACAATTGTCAATGCTAAGCGAACAACTACACTTAGGCGTTGGACATACATAAGAAGCGCGGGCGAGCTGTCGATGTATAGAGCGACGATACGAACCCCCCGCGCCCCGCCGCCGCCGTGTGTCCCGCGCGTCATCACTCCTATACATTTTGTATTGACATATGAAAGGAGCGACACGACGCCCGCGCCACACCGTCGCCTCACATAAACCTAAAATCACACTTACTTGGCGAATTCAACAATCTGGAATGCTTGCACATGTACTCGAGGTGCTGCATGCAGTTGTGTGACCGGTTGAGCAGCGCCTCCAGCTGCTGCCGCCCGGCGTCGTACGCGATGTCCTGCCGGAAGCTGCCCGGCTCCTGGTAGCCGTCCACGACCGTGTGCTGCCCCGACGAGTGCTGCACCGCCGTGATGATGCGCCCGTCCGCTGCGGGCAGGCGGGAGTGTTGTGGAGGACTAGCGGAGGCGTGCGTAAAACGTATAAGCAACGTAGACGCGACGCTAATGCCGCTTTATCGCGACGTGTATTCGATATAATCACGACATTCTCGAACAATATTCCATTTCAAAAGTCTCATATTCATTTACATTGCGATATTTTATTTTTAAACTATTTGATTTAAGTTTTTTTTTTTTAATTGACTTTTATAGTAAAGCAAATTAATCAGAGTTGGAAACGTGTACGGCCGTGGCGAAAGGACCATAGAACACGATTCCTACAGGCTTCCCTTTGGAGGTCGCATTAGCAAGTCTACCGCTATCAAAAAATGACACAGTCAATAGCGTCTACTATTACCAATAAATAGTTACACTATGGGTATTTAATCACCATAACATTCAAACAATAAAAACGCCTATTTCTATTCTTCCTTTGAATTAGCAAACAACAAAAAATGTCCTAAAATAACCCGGCGCCAAAACGTCAGAATCGGGAACTAAAAATTCCTACAAAGCGATCCCGTCATGAAGTCACGTGGCACCGCTTGATAAGGACGATAGCAAGCCGGTGTACAACGGGTTACGATAGAGACATATATAGAAATAGTGCGTCAGCGAGAACGAGATGGAGGAATATTGCACATTTTATTTCGTTTTCACCTATTCAAGTGTATTTTATTAGGTTCTATAAATTCCTTTAATAATTTTAAAATAATATTTGAGTGTATTTTTGAAAAAAAATGAAAGTTAAATGCATAACATAACTTTCAATTATGGTTCTGCTATTTGGCGATAGATGGTGTTAAATTTAGTTAAGGAAAAACTTTTATTTTTAAGTTAATAATAATTAATGTTTATTCATAAGTAAGTAAATTATGACCAGCAAACGTTTGGGCTTCCCTCTCATAAAAATTGACCCCTCGCCGCTGGTGTACGGCACACATATTTTTTCTTCCAAGTAACGTGAATCTTGTTCAGTTGACTAAACTAAGTAACTAATACTTACAATAAAACTCGCAAGTGACAGGGAAGGCCGGCAGTGGGCCGGAGCCGTCCACATCGATGTGTATGTCAGCTGAGCGCGACACTGCTTGCACGTTCTTGTACGCTTGGCAGGACAGAGGGTGAACGGCTGGAAAAAATAAATGAATTAGCATCCTCATTAGTGTTACTAACCCAGTGTAGTACAAGAAAGAAAGGCAAGAGAAAAAAAAATCGGAAATACTTAAACAAAAACGAGATAAACCCTTCATTAATCACTCACACTTCCAGCTTTAGAAAAAGCCAGGCAAAACATAACTTTGTAACGCGATGTGCTGTAATTACGGCAGCTGCTTGTACTTCCAGATACAGTTTTATAACATATAGTAAAAAATTAGTTTATTTCCTAAGTACTTACAAGTATGACACACGGCCCCCGCGTATCCTGTTCCCTGACAGTTGCATGTAAACTCATCCGCCGTTTGCGTGCATACTCCACCGTGCTCGCAAGGATTAGGGTTGCATCTATACGAGACAATAATACACATTAAAGGACATGCTTAATATTGTTTTTGTGTATAGATTTATGGTAGTAACCCGGAGATCAAACATGTGCATGGTTCACCATCTTTGACATGTTATGTTTAAATAACTGACGAAATGTGGGTGTAGTATACACTTTTGCGAACCTCTTCGGTTATGATACATGCTTATAAACGGGCATTTTGTTCAAACCTGTGACCCACCAGCGACCACTAACGAAACTAATCGGAGTATGTTAAATACCATGAATACTACCCAATGCGATGAGTTGCATTCCTCAAAAGTATGGGCAACATTTTTAAAACAGAATTAATATCAAAAAAACGTATTTACGTATGTATCCTTCTAAATATATAAAATGCGTACAAAAATGCATAAAGATCTTCCTAAAAAGGTACAAGAATGTTTAGGAGCTTTTCTATCTTGTTCCCCGCAGTTTCACCCGCGTCATTACAAGCACTCATTTATAAAAATACTAGTTTATGACTAATCCCCGAACAAACCTGAAAACAGTTACCTATCTACATTATTTTCAGAGAGTGTAGGATAATGAGAAGTAAAACACTTTTACTTTATTTTTAGAAGCTTTATATTAGCTTGCTCTGTTCGTATGTCTTTCCGGTTACTCTAATTTTCCTCCATTTTTCAAGTACTTCCTCGGATCCGATTGAGCTGAAACTTGGCATACTTATACAACTACCGAGTCATTTTTTTAAATTGATATCATGGAGTTGGTCTGATGATGGAGCCGGAAGTTGGCCATAGGAACTCCTCAATCAAACAAGATAGCACCATCGTGTTTGGACTCATTGGTTACGTATTAACAAATGATTTGACACTGGGTAGTGTTCAAAGTCTGATGATGGAGCTGGACGGTGGCCATATGTGTTTCTAGTTACTCCAATTGTCATCTATTTTTAAGCACTTCCTGGCATCTGATTATGCTGTAACTTGTCATACTTATACAACTACCGAGACATTTTTAAATAATGATACCATTGTTCTATAATAGGGTACTTCGACACTTCGAGAAAAATTGTTGTAGTTGACGTGACTTAATATCAGTAAAAAATGAGAATCAAACAGAAACTAGCTTCATCTTTCTGACTGACCGACCCCTGGACAATTCACAAGTGCCTGTAATTGGTTTATTTGCAATAAATGCTTGAGCTTTTTTTTTTTTTGGAAAAAAAACCTATTACAAAGAATTCTAAATCGAATTATGTAAAAGAGTGTGAATTTCGTGAAAAGTGAAGTTAACTTTTTCTACTTTACTGCCGTCGTACTGTCCGCAAGGTACCTTATTTTTGTCTACTCTTTCGTCGACAGAACGGTGCTCGTGATAAGCCTGCTGATCGACTTTAGCGAGCCAACGCACATTGAAACCGGTATTGGGCTTATTGTATGAAAGAGAAGGCCTCTAAACCCTGACTGCAATGTGGATTGCGCCTTACGAGCGCCAGAGAGCGTATCACAGTTAGTAGTAGTGATTGAAAATCAATAAGTCTCATAACTTTTTTTCCCCATACATTTGGATTAAAATAAAAACATTCCGTGAAATGTTAACCCGAAACCTTCAAAACAAACCACATTTCAGTGATGGACGCGGACTTCGAGGCACCGGGTCAAAAATGCCCAATGACCTTTGTTTGCGAGACACAATGAAATCGTAATAAAGTTGTATCCGAGAAACATTTAATAGCAAACATCTAGCCATCATTCTCAAAGCCTTTATCATGAATTGAAGTTAGAAGCAAGTTTATTTAATACACAAACTGACGGCTTCTTCCCACGGGGGTAGGCAGAATGAATCAGACATACTCCTTTCTTTTTTTTTAAATAGCTTTAGTGAATCATAGTCATATTACCTGTCAATCATCTGACAAGCGTCGAACACCACTTCGTTGGCACAGCAGTACTCTTCCTTCTTCCAGTCGGTCGGCAGGCGGTAGTTGCCATCCACTGCAATCTTGCGCATGCAGCCGATGAAACCTCGCGGAGGGGCCTTTCCACCTAAACGGTTGGAAAAATTGTTAATTTAGTTTTATTCTGAGCGAAACTGAAATTAAAAGAGTAGGAAGTAATAATGTTGATTGTAGAGTGTATCCTGCGTTCGAAATTTAGCTTCCAAAAACGTAAATAAATAGGTATCTGTTTTTGGAAATATTAATTTAAAACCCAAAGATAAAATTCAGTTTGCATTACAACTTCAAATATTTTTATGACTTCACTATTATTGTAGTACTACTAGTCGTTCTGAAATCAACATACATGACATTGGTATAAAGTTGATATTTGTTCAAGTAGACATAACAACAGCCTGTAATTAACTAGTCTATAGGTGTTCTTTGTGATGAATAAGAGGATTTAGGACTAAAACACTGACGTATAAAACACATCCTTATTGAAAAAAAATCTTAACATGGCCTTTAAATGGCGTCACCTAGATTAGGCTACATCACTAGTACTTACCAGCAATATAATAAATGCTTCCCGTCATAAACCTCAGCTTCTTCAAGGTCTTGACAGGCCGGTAGTCTACGGCCAGGGTCAGGCTGTCAGTGGCCATGGTCAGCAGCAGAGAGTGCCAGCGACCGTCGTTGAAGTCTTCAGCGTAGTTGTCCAGTTTAACGCGAGGTGATCCGGGCGTTTCGAGTTCTACTTTTACTCTGCCTTCTTCTATGTAAACCTGGAGAATACGTTTAGGAAGTTATTGTGGGATTAATACTTGCATGTGAAAGGGCAAAGGGGAATGCAATAATGTGTAATTTCGATGCATTGGAAATTAAGGTTCTTGTCCTTATGGCCAATATGGGCGCTATGTTCTCGCCAGCCTGCCAAAAATATAATGCATTCAACACTTGTGTATATTCACTTAAGAAAACAAAAGGCAAGTTTTTAAAGATAAAAATGGCGAGTCTGCCTTTATTCAATGCACCCCTATAATTTTTAGAGGTTAATTTTATCGACGGACCAACGTAGAGCAGAATCGGAATTTTTTGATTCGACATTATTTCTACACACATAATGTCGATTAGACTCATATATCATCTTAAAAATCGTTCCAATTGTTTTTTTTACAAGCGTGTCTATTCAAACAGATGTATAACAAATCTCACCTTGACGTGCCCCTCGGTGTTAAACTTGTGGTATATGAGCAGGCCGTGTTGCTCATAGGTGCGGAACTCGAGCGAGATGTTGAGCGTGTTCCCTCCCGAGTAGCCGCGCAGCTTCGCGTACGAGCCTTCCTTTAGGAAGGTGATGGGGACTACTGGTGGCTCCTGGGAGTAAATATCTGGTTATTGTCATATTTATAATAATGCTACAGCATAAGACTACGTATAAATACTAATGCAGAATTTTATTTTTGAACTTGGATTTCCTGTGATCTTTCTATAAAATGTAAGTAATAAGAAAATACAATAGAAAGAAAGAAAATAAATTTATTTGACCCAGGTAAGGCACACAATATTTAAACAAAAAACAAAGAACATAAAAATAGTATTGTGCGCCTCACGGCTGCGCCATACAGGCCCAGTTCATCATGCATGCCAGACAACTAGTGCCTGACGCATATCCAACCTCTAACATTTCTCGAAATTACTTTTAATTTTTTATAAATAAATGTAAATACCACATATTCTTGAACTTTCCAAAACCTAAAATTTTTTGACTGGCATAAAAGCTGGATTTGTCAGGTATGCAAAAAAAAAAAACCTTTTAAAAGTTTTTGTCGATATATTTAAAACATACCGGGCAAGCATAAAGCGTGTTAAATTTAGTAAACTTGAAGGGCTCTCCGGTCTCATAGCCCTGCTTCAGGTCCTGTATGACATTGGTAGCATTCAGGTACATGTTCTCGATGCAGCCGGTGAAGTTCTGGTTCACAACCAAACCCTCCTGGAAGTTTGGTACGCCTCCTATGTAGAACTGGAATGAGAGATAAGGTTGTAGAAAGGGTTCTTTTAATGCATCTAAAAGAAATATTGCAAATGTTTTTCTATGACCAAACACAAAGACTGTGACTGACTATGACCAAACCTGGAAGGTCTTTGGGAGTTGTGGTGTGTCCAATCCAATGAAAGCAATTCCAACTCCACTTATACTTTATCATATTGAGAAACATCATTGAGAATTGTGCCAGATGTTGTCTAGTAGACTACTCTACAGCAAGTGAGTCATACTCACAGCCCTATTGAGGTTGAGTCTGGAGAACTCTCCCTTGATGCGGTCCTGCACGATCACTCGGTCCACTGAGAAGATGACGGAGCGTCTGTTGCGGGATATCACCACGTCGTGCCATATGTTGTCGTCCAGTAGACTGCCCACTGATAACGATGTTGATGTTCCTGAACCTGTTGAACGATGTCTTGTTAGTAACCCGTAAGCTGGCTTTCCACCAGAGCATTGCGAGAAAGAAGGGCAGTGAGACAGCAATAATTACACGAATAAAATTGCTCCATATGGACCTATTTTATGTCTCGTAGAAAACCAGCCTTATTTACACTTTGTTGCTGCTGTAGATGTTTTCTTATTTATTTTTATTTAATTAAGCAAGTTACAAATATTTTGGGCCAGTCCACTTTGAGCTTTTTGTGGCAGAAAGAATAAATGGACATTTCGAGACGTTTTCAACAATTGTGGGTCATTTTGAGAGCTTTTTGCTGAAAAACTTACCCAAATCAATGTTCAACACAAGTCTATTATCCCTCAGCTGTAAGGCCATATAATCTCCCTGCGTTCCCCTGGAGTACATGAGTGCTCCTGATGCTGTGCTGGTCTTGAACCTGAAGCGAATGACTTCTCGAGAAGCCGAGATGGGGTCCCGGAGTAAATCCATCTTGATCATGGAAGAGCCGTTGAAGTAGAGAGTATCAGCAACTGTGAAAAGATTTTGGTTATCATATGTGGCGAAATATGACTTCTCTTAGATCAGTGTTTTCTATATTGTATTCTATATCAAATGGGTACTCGTCGAAAGTTTTTGACCCAAGAAAAAACCCACTTACTATTTTAAATGGGAAAATTGTTTTTAACTGGTAGGTATTGTAGATCCTCGAGAAAGTCATTGGAGCTGACTTATAGAACTACAGACGCGGGCGGGGCTGTGAGCAATGATAGTCAAGGATATTCAAGATATTTTATAGCTTTAACCTTTCTGTAGGCGTTGAGCACTTGAACCTGAATATAGCTAGACGGTCATAGCGTATTTTTAAGAACACATAAAATATACCATTTGTATCATCGGGCGAAAAGTATTTTACTTTTCATATTTATAGCGCGCTGTAAAACATGTAGTTAAAACGATTTATAGAGCTGTTTTCTATTATTTTGCACATATATTTAACAACTCGAGACGAGGTCCATAGAGTCGCAGATAGATTTTGTAACCACGTTGAGTGTGCAGAAACTTGACAGAATAATGACCTCTATTCCTCTAAAGATACGTACCATAATCGCATCCATAAACCTCGACTCTCATGGAGATCTTGTCGCGCCATCGCATCGGGTTGATCCGTATGAACTGCGCTATAATAGGAACTTCGAATTCGTTCTTCTCAACCGTGTTGCCATCGTGGTTGCCTTCGAACATCTGTTGGAATATGAACTCCATTGCTTAGGTATTTAAGTTCAATTTGGCGAGTATTATTAGCGTTATTAATCAGCTGTTTACGTAGATTGAAGTTTGTATGTAGAATGATTTGTTTTTGGATCAATTGTAAACAAGTACCTACTGTACTTGTTTTGTTTACTAAATCTCTATGTAATTTCAACACGGACAATGTTCATGATGATGTTTGCAAACTAGGTACTGAAAAAGTCCGTACAGCATCGAATACTTTACAGACTCATGTCCAATTCTCAACTCATCTCGAAAGACAGAGCTTGCTGGCCATAGGTCTCCACCACCACAATATAACTAATATGAAAAGCATAGGTACCGAGCACTGTTTTATAGTCCTCGGTAATTCGCCGGTTAGGCGAATTACCGGGCATTCACAACAAGGCATTCACAAAGGTACTTATATAGATATATATTCAACATTTATCAGTTGATGAAGATGACAAATCACGGCGGTCGTCTCCCATAGCATCAATGAAAGCAGGAGCTGATGGGCGCTACTGAAGGCAGCAAACTCGTAGTGAAATTCTGGGCTGACTCTATATAAATTCGACACGCTATGATGAATGAAAGCAGAAATACTATATACATGAATATAAATCAGATACGAGGTGGTCCCATATAAATTTTATTAACTTTGCTTGCGTAGTTTTTGAGTTAGCTTCAATAATTATGTATTTTTCCCACTTAGTGTATGTAGACGATATATTGTTTGACTCCTTCACTGTTATTTACATACCAGGTAGTGGTATTCGAATTTGTGTGGAGTAGGTCCCACAACTAAAAAGGGAAAAATAAAAAAATATACAAAAAAAAAAAGTCGGTGGCAAAAAACGAAAATTGAAAAGCAAAGACACCGACTTCCGAAATTAAAGTTATTTTTCACGTTTTTAGTGTTTTTTTGGAAGTCGGTTGTTTTTTTTTTTTGTAAAACGTTTTTATTCTCTTTTGATTTCGTTTTCGCAACGAGTGAAAGACGGCGAATGAAGGCCAAAGAAGAACAAAAAGTAAAGCATCTGATAACTGGAAGAGACTGTTAGAACTTCACAAATACGTTTAAAGATATCTCCCAAACCGCCCTACCTGTGCATACCCATCCTCAGTGGTCACAGGCCGCCAGCTCTCCCCATCATCAGAATAATGCAGCATGTACTCGGTGACATACTCGTCAGTGGCAAAGCGACCGCGCGTGGCGATCCCGCGCATTTCCCGCCGCTTGTCCAGTTGAATCGTCAGGTGTTGGTAATACGAGCTCTCGCGGGCCGTCCAAGCTGCCGTCCCTTCACCGTTATTTGTTAGTTAGTGCTACTCTTGCAAATATCATCAAAAAATAATAGGTACACAGGCAACATGGCTAACTTGCAACTACTTTTGTAGGCAATTCCTCGACATCGCTGTTCAAGTGTGTCACAGGGGTGCTACAAACTGTCTTGCTCGGGTTGGCATGATTCCGCATAGCTAAGCGGCAAAATCGAATATATATTTTGCTGCCCGGCTGTGCCGAATCATGCCTACCCGAACAAGTGCGTACCACGCCTTAGGGCGCGTTTATTTGAAATATGAAACTGTAAATGTTAAGTGTAATGGAAAAAAATTGCCGGAATACCTAGCCCTTTTGCTGACTGTACTAAGTTGATTGTGGTTTGCATTTTGGAGATAAAATAATTAAATTATACCCCCCATAAATATTTGTATATGAGAATGAATGTGTTAACCGTGACCGACCCCAACATCGCAATTTTGAGCCAGATCATAGTTTATTAAAGCTCTGAATAAAACTCTGTTGGCATAGAATTCATGCAACTCAATAGCATTGATATTAAACGCATTGCATGACATGGTTCAACATCAAAGCCGTGGTTTTGTTTAGGTCAACAATGGATGCATAATGAGAGTATAATCACAACACAACACAACACAATACATAGTTTGATATCATTTGAATGACGCACTAGTTACGGACATTATTTTTTGCAAATCACAATCAAATTCGTACGATTTAGAAGTGTATAAATTAGTCGAAGTTGTTAACGTTTAGTTAAAGAAAAGTTTGAAAATATCAGCAGTATTTTGTAGTATGTAGGTACATGTGTGTCGAAAGCATAAGCAGCCTTAGCAGGTCCATCTAATGGGTTTTTGCGGTGGTTTCATTAAAGCCTCTGAATGATGAGCAGAAATAATAAATGGACTGGCGATCAGAACAAAAATAAAACTTTGAATAAGCATATTGAACAACACATGTTTGATGATACAATCAATAAAAGAGCTTTCACTAATGTAGGCCATTATGAAAATACTACACGAAATAAGGACTAGCCAAGGAGCGAATTTACCAAGGGTGGTAAATACTTTACCTCATAATTTAATGTTCTGTCACAATATTATTTTATTATTCTACTGCATACTGTTCCCGGTAATGGAAATTCAATCATATTAATTATTAACTTTAACCAACACTAAACCAAGCAAAATGTCCACGCCACCATATTTGAAAAGAGATAGTTTAAAATAATTTAATCAAAAAGTCAACTAGAGCGAGAAATATCTACAAAGAGAAAGAACCAGCAAACTAAACACTACTCCCAAATCAAAATGAATGTTACTATTAAAACGTGACAACACCACACGAAAACCAAACAAATAAAATAAAAGAAGCTATCACATGCAAACCAAACCTCTCAACCTGTTAGTCATATTTTAATTATTTCATTTTATATTTTTACCTTGACTTCGCCTCCGGCTGCTTTGTACTGAACGTAATCGAGTCCGTTGGAGCCATAGCTGATATGATACTCCTGGACAAACTCCTGTGAGTGTGCGCGCCCCTGTGTGGCCACCCGCGTGATGTTCTTTACGTTACCGAGGTCAATGACCAGCTGCTGGTCGAAGTCATTCTCCGATGCCGTCCAAGCGTTCAAACCTTTTCAGTGCGGGAAAATTTGCCATCTTTACTTCAAGGATGCTTGTTTTACTTTCATTAGTAATTCAAACTGTTAGTCGGTTAAATAAGACGTTAATGTTATTTAAATAATCATTTATTTGCCTTTGCCATTTATTGAACTTCTAACAACTAAGTAATATGATCCTAAACCTATGTAACATCTATATAATCCAAAAGCAACCCAAATAGTAAAAATATAACTTAACAGAAGTAAATTAGCGAACTTTTAACATTACAAGATTATGAAAATATTGTTTTTTGTTACACAATAAATTCGAGATTAATTTTCAACCCTTCTTGATTTAAAAGTGTTTCATTTGCTTCTCTACAAAATCGGAACTGAAATTAAAGTCCGGTTCATGTAAGGGTTTAGCCTCTTCCACTATTTCATCAAAGGTCAGATAAGTATAAGGCGAGGGTACATAGTTCCCATTATCTTCAACTTTTAAAGAAACCGCCACTGCATGTCTGTCGTCCAATAATGTCTCTTCAAAGATCCACCCCTCTTTTAAAACATTTTTCACATGCAACACTGTATCAGTTACTAGCCTCCCCACTTCCAACTTGCGTGTTTTTAGTGAAAAACTTATTTCGTCTAAGGGTACAGTTATACCAAACCCTATGTTCTTCACGTAACTTTCTTTGAGACACCAAATGCGATAGAAACACGCGATCTGTTCCATTTCCGTGGGAAAATTTCGTATCGTCGCCCATTCGTGTCTCGAAAACTGACGCGACATAATACGAAAGAATTCGGGGATGTTCTTATTTGCTGGTGGTTCAACTTTCATAACATCAATGCCAATATTTCGGTGTTTATTGCCAGCCAGTACTACAAAGTCTCCTTGGTGAGACACATTGAATGTTATTGGTATGTCTCCACCATCTACTAAGTAGGGCTTGCCTTTTTCGTCTCTGCTGAATCTTACTTCCTCATAAGGAATTGCAGTTGTTTCACAAACAAACTTCCTTAGCATCAGACGTCCAACAAGTGACGACTTAGCATCATTCTGAAACACAAATCTTGCAATTCTTTGCTTCTCCTCTTGCTGTATGTAACTTGAGGCAGCTGTTATTTCTTCCTGGGTAGGTTTCCATTCCGTGGCATTAAAGGCCCATCTGACATTTGAACTGGCCATTTCGGTACTTAAGTCTCTTTTTAGGTTTGTTACTGAGGTCCAACTATACAGTGTTTTAATTTGATAACGGACCTGCAGACGAATGAACCCTGTTACTTTCTGTCTTCGTTTGATTTATTTTTGAATATTTTGTTACAATTCACAGGTTAAGAAGCATAAACTATAATTCTGGCAACTGAATCACGAACACAACACACAGCATGCAAAAATAATGGCATGACTTCATCTCCAAGTGAAAACAAAATCAAATGATCTAAATGTTGCCATCATAGCTGGCACATGTCCTAAAGCATTCTCTAGCATTTTCATAACTTGTAATGATCCATAACATTTTAATTCAAGAATTGAACTTTACTGACTATGTACTTTAAAAAGTTCACAAATGTTATGAAACAACACAGGTGCAGCAAAGGCAAAATGATAGTGACAAAACAAATATATTTTCAACATAATATTATAATTATTATTTGCATGGTAACATGATCTGACAATACTATTTAAACATGAGGTTATTGTACTAATTAGTTCTTTTAACTCAAAAATTAAATATTAATCCAGGACTTGGTAGCATAGATGATTGATAAAAGATATTGTATATTTTGGATAAAGTTTAATTTCATTTTAATAGGAATTATCAGCATGTCAACATGTTTATAATAACATTCATTGCAGGTCCAAGGTTTAAACTGCAGAGAATACTAATTTCAAATTTTAATTTTGCCTACTTCAAACAGTACTATGTCTGACATGTAAGGGAGAATTACTACTCATAACAATATTATAGGCATAAAAAATTATAGGAAATCTGAATAAAGCTAGACTCTAGTAAGAATTCTCACTTCATACAAGCCAGAATTTGGTGTTTTCATCTCTATACTCACCATATAACTTAGCATTATCTGGGCCTCTGTCTCTTAGGCTGGAGGTGGCGGTCAACTTAGCGTTGGCAACGAGGGGCTCATTACATTCGTAGTCGTAATAATATCTTACTGAGTCTGAAAACAACATAGTTACATAGTTTCAAACATCGTTTCGGCGGTTAAAAGTACGAAAATAGTAACTGGCACAATCTCTTCAGGGTTGAATGCATTTGTAACGAAGTAAACAAGAATAACTGAAACGTGTAACACTTTCTTGTGCAAACAAAGCCCAAATACTTATATATTTTATTCCAAAAGAGTTTATTAGTAACACTAAACCACGTTAATTCTTCTACTAGATATACGTTAAATGTTTGAATATCTTACGGGATTATAGACAAAATTTGTATGGGAAATAATCGTTAAACTAACCTGCATCAGATTTCGTAATGCTATGGCAAAGCAACACAAAGAAATAATACACGAAACCACTCATCATAATTTCATAGCTATTTTAGAAATATTATTAGTAATAAGAACGTGATGTATCAGTCAGAAAATCATATAAAACTGTTTGATCATTACGCTAACGTTGTTACAATCATCAAGCCGGACAACACCCAAGTACGTTTTAGGAAACCAATACGTCAGAATCCGTCAGATTCAGTTATATTTTCAAATGCTTATTGGCTGATATTGAATCACTGGATTAAATAACTCTTTATCTACCAATAGCAACACTGACATTTATACCAACGAGGAGAACGGACTTGTTTCATATGCGTTTAAAAGCTTTAACGTTTTAAAGCTCCAAAGATTTTTAAAATGCTATCAATTCAAAATTGAAATATTCAACAAATCAATAATTCGTTGATTTGTTACAAATGTTTTTTTTTTTTTTTAATTCGATATTAGATGAATGAAAGAGGAAATATCAGCAATGGCGAACACACTTCGAAAGCAAGTTTCTGAAACGATTTTCGAACGCTACCTTGACATTATCAGGTTTTATTGCCAAGTTCAAATATTTGAAACTCCATTAATAAGTGGGAGCTTACTGATTTTTTAATCTCCAAAAATATGAATGAATACCATTTTTAATCGTTTTGAAATAAAATAAAATCAAAAAAATTAAAAACGTTAGTTTTTTTTACTTATTGTATTACCTAAATTTTCCCCACAATTTAGTGTTGATGTTTTCAGCAAATTACCTTTAAGAGGAAATTACAACAACCATAGTTGCAACACTAGCATTTTCTGCCGAAACAGGGAAATTGTGTTGATCGATATATTTTCGGTATTATAAAGAGAATTATGCGTATCTTGTGAAAAGTTTGTGATAAGAATACCGAATAAACTTAGCTAATTATCCATTACATGATCACACGGCGTTACTGGGCCATTTGTTGTTATTTTATGGAGTGAAATCCCGTTACATATATTTTATTTTTGCCACGTTTTGTCTGAACAATTCGTGTTAAACATATAAAAATGCTTATTTTTGTTTGAGGAGCCAACTATATAAGCAGGTAATTGTTTAACTATACTTAAAAACTTTTCCCCAGTAGTCATTGACAATGAATCACCTGCCCCCATGACATGACATCAGACATGTCCTAATAGGACAGGCTTTCGACTATGAAAAAAAAACAGCTCGTTTATGTTTACTACGAGAAACAATAAAACATAAATAAAATATTGTAACCATTTTCAAGTTTTTAGTTGTGCACACCTAAGTACTTACCTACAAGTTTATTTGAGGCAATTTCTGAATTCATAAAGAAATTAACAAAACATTAACTTAGGTGGGAAAAGCTATTGAGTGCATTCAGTCACTAGTGCCTATATTTGTTCAGCCCCAACATATAATACTTCTTTTGATTATGTTGTTGTTCACCATGTATTTCATCAGAAGCAACAATGTCAAGTATGTCAGACCGTAAGGCCGAGCTGGAGCGCAAGAAGGCGAAGCTCCAAGCTCTTCGGGATGAGAAGGATCGCCGCCGCAGGGAGAAGGAACAGAAAGATGCTGAAGAAGCCCTAGTATGTACCAGTATTATATTTTAAATTTACAAATGCAGGTCAATTAATTGAAACCATTCACATTATGCACGCATGACATTGCAACACTACACATTCACCAAACTTGATGATCAAAACAGCCACAAGACTTCTCAGTATTAGAGACATGAAATAATATAAAGATAAAGCTGCAACATTATACAACCTATATGCTGTTGTTGTACCAATTTCAATAAATAAATAAACATTATTATTTCTTTTCAATCCCAATAACCTATCCAAATGAAAGTGATTAGTTTTGGCCTATAGCTGCAATCTGTTTGTGTAGCACATGGAAAGCCAGCAGTCAGTATTTTGTCAGATTGGGCAGTTTATGTAATAAATGTTCTATGCATGCAACTTGCTATCAAAACAGTGAAGGAAATGATCGTGAGGAAACCGGTATGTCCTAGAAGCCAAAAATTCAAAGACATGTGACATCTACCAACCCACATTGGGCCAACGTGGTGGACGCACCCTCCCTCTTACCGAGAAGAGGCCCGTGTCACAGCAGTGAGAGCATTATAGGCTGATTATGCTTATGTTTATGTAAACTTCAGCCTATCCAATGAGTTAAGTTAGAAGATCTATGTAATTTCAACTTCATTCTAATTGGGCCAAAATCCATTATTTATTGCTAAAAAACTGAACCTGTAAGTTAAACACAATATATTGGCTCAGCTGCCACCCTTAGTGACTGGTTAAACTTTGCAAGACCCATGAATGCACTAGAGTTTTCATCTGCATAGCCTTTAACCAACTACCTTAGGGTTGGCTTCCAGTTTAACCAAATGCAGCTGGATACTAGTATTTTACATAGACTGACTGCTTATCTGACCTGCACAACACAGCTACTGGGTAACATGATACCCTTGGTAAAACTAGTTGTCAGAGATTCAAGCTTTTGACTATCTGTAATAACTGTCAAAGATCTACAAATTACAGCCGGTACCAAAGGTTTAACGTGTTTTCTGAGGCCTAGAGGGAGTCCTGGTATGTGGATGGTTACCCATCCACAGACTTATCTCGGCAAGTGTTTTAAACCTTGAAGATTGACCCGTGCAGCTATCATTACTTATCTACGAGCCCCTCATGAAGGTAGTAGAGTAGCTATTCATGAACTGATCTATCTCATCCCAGCAACGTGCCTCAGCGGCCTCCAGCTTAGACAGCCGGCGCGACCTGGACGAGATGCTGTCTTCTCTTGGAGTGGCACCAGTGAAGGATGTACTCTCATCTCTCTCATCAATGACGTCATTAACCCCACCGCAGACAGCATCGCCTGATGCTAGTCTGCCACACACTGATAAGTCCAGTTTACCTGCACATGGGTAAGTGGATTTTTAGAATCTTAACATAAACTATTGTAGTGAGGACAAAGAAACAGAGTTATGAAAGCTGACACCCAAAGATTGAACTGAGAAAAAACATTTTGTAGAAAAATATACACTCCCCTTGTTTCTTCATCAATACGCAATAATAGTATAGTAATATGCAACAGATTACAGAACTTATCAATAAAAGAAAAACTCAATAAGATTCTGAGCTAAGTCTCTAGATATATAATGTATCAGTTCTCCTATCGTACTCCGACTACGTGTAAAAAATAGTATTGTACAGTATATGTAAAATATTCACATTCAAAATCAGCGGCCCGAAGAAAGCGCCTGCCCTGCAAGTGGTATCGGTCCAGTCCACAGACATTCCACCTAAAGAGAATGTTACCTACGCGAAGCAAACTCAGACCACGGCGACAGGCGTCAGCGAGCTGCGCGATGGTAAGCGTTACGTGTAGTCTATGTAGCTAACATTTTTGCTAGACTTTTTATTTTTGTATACTTTTTGAGTTTACTATCTTTGGTTTCTTTTCCTCTTTGAGTTTTTGCTACAACTAAGAAGTAGGTTTTATGCAAACAGTCAAGTTTGTATGTTTGTTTTTGGAACTAAAGGTTTATGTGGAGAGCAAAGAGTTTGATAAGTTCCCTTTAACCATCTTAAATTAAAGCTGGACATAGACCATAGTTCGACAGGATTAATGATCACAGTTTGATAATGATCAAGCAATTTATAAGCATGAACAAAATAGATTTTTGCTACAATGGGAAACTCCTTTAGTTATATGACACTTTTATTTACTACAGATAAAAACATTAAAAATAATTAATAGTGGGTTTTGGATCGTTTCTGTGTGTACTTACATAATTATTTATGTTTGTCCAATAACATAATTTGAGATATTGCATACCCATTTGAAATATAATATAATTTCGTTTAACTGTGATGTCTGGGTGTCGGTTTAACTATACTTTGTCATTTGCAAATAATAAATTTTGTTTATATATGTATTTTACGTAATACTACTTTTATACAAATTTAAATTGCCCTTAAAAAATTAAATTATTACTCAATAGTCAACAATAACCACTCCTCTGAAAGAAATCTTATTCAATATCACAATTTAATATATGATCACAGTGTTTTGGAATGTATTTGCAAATGACAAGACCCCTTGTAACCAATGACATCCCTGTAGTTTTTAAAACAGTATTTACTTTTCACTCATCTATTTTGATTTGGCCTTTGATAATTATGATGTCTGAGTTTATAATCAGTTAATTTGCGTCTTTGGGAGATAAAAACATTGGGACCTTGTATTAACATGTTAAATTATATATTTGTGTGTCTTTCTGTCCTGCCTCCTGTTTGGTGATGCTTCATCTTAAGCAAAGTTACAAAAAATAAAACATACCAAGTTGCTTTAAACATATATAACAAGTTAATTCTTTTGTAACAACTGAATTTTAAAGGGATTCAGAAGCTTCTCATATATATTCAATTGTAATCTACAAATCTTGCTTGTATACATTCAAAACAAATAAATTCAGGCAGCATTTATTTGCGAAATTTTTATTTATTTTCTCAGCTTAACATGTTGTGTCGTCTTTCATTACCCTTCTAATGAATTAATGATATAAATTAAAAGTAAATACTGTATGAGACTTGTGGTGCAATGTTTGTGTTTGTGCTACCATAAAAAAAGGCTGCTCTTCCAATGCATCACCGCTTGCAGGATACAACGAGGACTGGTGGCGGCCGCGCAAAGGTAACTTGTACCTTATTAACATTGTTTTACAGTATATATTTGTTTGTCCACGAATATGAACAGAGATTGTTTTATAGTTCTTTGTGTTTTTAGATGTAATTATAATAATTATGAAATTAAAGCATAGACTTTGAGAGTAAACAAATTATTTTGTTAATTTCCTTGAGAAATCTTTAAGACGAAATTGTTTCTATAAATGCATGTTTATTTTAAAGCACTTGTTGAATTCACTTTAGAAATATAGACAATTGATTTTAAATATATTAGTAGATCATCTCACGTATAAAGTTGACTTTAGTACACTTTTTTATTTTTTAAGTGTCATATTCGTGGTCAGTATGATAAATGAGCCCTTCACACGGGCGTAAATATACAATGCATGCACAGATATTTATTTACGTGAAATGGAACAAAACATATTCATTTAGACACGTAAAAAATGTTCTATTTGCGAAACACTCCATTGGCTTATTAAAATAACACCATATTGTTATTATTTTTTACTTTGAAAACCGTAAACCACCGTTGGCCATAGAAAAAGTACACTGTTTATATTTTGTTCTCATTTAAATTGGATTTCATTTATTTGAAATGGATTAAATGGTATTAGACTTATAATAAAGAAATGTGATAAGTTTTGTTCCATTTCAACTTGTAACTAATACACCTTTTTGAGATATTATTTTGAGAGCGTAGCCAGATTGTAAAATAAACTCTATTTACATGACATAGAGTTGAAATTGAACAAGTTATGTTAATAACCCCTGGCTACGCCCATTTTCGTGTGGGTTTTGATCAAGTTTGTCGGAGCATGTATGTATTAATGTTTGCCGTCAAACTAACGTCACAGTGTGCTGCACTTTACTAAACACTGACCGATGATGTGACTGACGCTAGTTTGAACGTTAAGGCCGTGGACTCGGGAATAGGGGCATATCGTGATCTGTTGCTCTGTTTGTTTGTGCAGTTATTTTGTACACAGAAGGTGCCGTATTCATCTAGGCCATGGCCACATAGGACTTGCATGTGCTCACTACAAACTTAATGGACTAATATCAATTCATTGTGAATACCATCCATACCATTTGTTTAAGAATCATTTACATACGTTTATGTAAATATGAATAATATATTTATCAAAACAAAAATATTCAACGGTTCATAAATATTATATCTAGATAGTATTGTAAAGATATGTATTTTATCACTGAACTATAACTGACAGAATATTTTTATTTTTTGTCCTTTTCTAGCACACGCAACCGACTACTACGGTAAGTCATTATTCCGCCAGGACGCTTTCTGTCGTTTACCCTTAACACTACCTCTCTCTTATCATGTCGGTTAACACGGTGTCGGTTGTATATTAGTCCTCATCTCGGTCTAGATCTGTATATAGTCTAGGTTATCCTTACTATCACGCTTCTAGTTATTTCCTACTAACAAATAGGTGCGGTACTCAGATTACTTGATAAATAAACTACGTTTAGCCGAACATCTATTTAGACCATTTAATCCATTTCATTTTATCAAGAAATCTGTAACGTTTAGTCTTTAGAGGGGGGTTTGAGTGACACTACTCAACTAAAACATCATCATTTGATGCACGTTTAAGAGTTTACACGGAATTGTGGCCTTCCAGAGTTCTCCACTAGGTCTCCTACGGGAGTCCTACATAACGGCCGCAGAGATATACAGAATATAATATGTGTATATGAATTATGGTGGTATTATGGGGTCGCCGTATCATTTCACGCTGTTTTACCCTTCGAGTCGACTAACCTACACTGCACAGGTCCTAACACACGGACGCGCGCTGCGTGGCCGCCTGTTGCTGCAACAAACGATACAGCAACCACGTGACCACGCAACGCGACACGGTCATGCTGTAAAATATATAAGCACTAGCTATTTCTATGTATAGTTTGAAATTTTTATTTATATATTATGGTCGAAAGATACTGACATTGTTTTTTTGTTTTTTCCTCCCTTTTCAAGATGAGTACAATCTAAACCCGGGTTTAGAGTGGGAGGACGAATTCACAGGTAGGTTTCAATTCCGAATCATACAAACAATCATTTTAACTAAATATTGCCCTTCGTAGAGCCTGTGCCTATCACCTAGCATGGTTTGTTGTCTATCTGTTTCTATTATGTAACGCTATTTATGACAAAGCTAACAAAAACATAACGTAGCATATATTTGTGTGTGTGTTTTAATACAGGATCCCTCATTTCTAATTTAGTTGACGGTCAGTGAGTAACTTGCTAGTAAATAATCGTTTTATAATAAATCTGGACCCTTAAAAGACTAAAATATAAATCAAACGTAATATATAAATGAAAAAATGTGCTTTTCAAAAGAAATACCACAGCAAATATACTATACTTTTACTGCTGACAGTCAGCTGTAAATAACCCACAAAATTCTCCCTGTATTACATTACATACATTCTGAATTAATTCTTCATTATTTATAAATAATACATTTAAATCCATAATGCATGTGACAGAAATACATGTTGTGTATAAGTATGCATGACAAATGACGTCATCCATATGTTTGTAATAGACAAGTATTATTTTTATTTATTTTTTTATTATGATGAAACATGTACCTCTCTTGTGGAGAGCTCGGGAAGTTATTTTGCATTTTTTTAATGTTCCAAAGCTTTCTGTCACCAAATATTTAACGCTTTTAGGAAGTTGTGTGTTTTAGTTGCACAGTTTTAGAGGAAATAAGTAGATCACATAATTCGTTCATTAAAACATGTTGATTTACTAGCTTGTATATGTGTAATAGAATAACTTTCAGTTTCTCTTAAAAAAGAGTATTCTTACAGAATATATCAATTTAAATTAAGTTAAAAAATGTGGTGCAACTGCATGAAAATTTTCAATTAGAATATGTATAAAAGCCTGTGACAACATTCAACACATATCATTGTGCCTATCACAATCTTATTACCGCCTTGCTACGTTGGCATACAGAATAGTGATTACAGTATGTTGTTATCAATACATTCACTGCTACTGGAATAGTATGGATATAACACATAGTCATTTTCACTTCACAATTAAATTTCTTTTCGAGAAACTGAAAGCTCTGAGAATATAGTTACAGTAAACCTTTTCTCTTTCTTCGCTGCACATAGAAGGTATTTAATCAAACGTGGTATGAAAGACGGGGTCCTATAATTGTGTGCATGAAATTATTGTTTTTATTAAATAGATAATTAATGTAGATACTTCTAGATTTACGCTAAAGCCCATCGTCCACGAAGCTACTCAAAAATGGCGTGTTACAAACTCAAATCAACAGTGAGTATACAGAATGACACAGCACTACTACTTCAATGGTGGTCCGTACGCGCCACAACATTTCACAACATTCTAATGCGTTATTAGCTAGTTTGTGATTGGTTGCATCGTGTCCAGGACCACTTGCGCCATTGAAATACTAGTGCTGTGACATTCTGGCTACTCATTGTTGATTTAAGTTTGTAACTGGTTACAATTTGAGAGCGTCGTGGACGACGGACCCGAGAAAAATGGGGGTTATATGTCTAGCGTAAAAACCGTATCTGTTTAGCAGCATGCATCCCGAAATTTTATAGATTTTTTGATAATATGCGACAGTTATTTTTAAAATTATGGTTCTGGTTCTAGGGTTTAGTTCAGTATTTACCGGTAGTCACAGATGATTTATCCTAGAATTGTAGGTTCTTATAATCAGAGCGGAAATAATAAAATAAGCTCTATAAACGTGATAGTAAAGTTTAGGTTGGTATAGCATCGCTAAGTTTTTATAACTTGTTTTAAAAGCATTCCTATCTTTTTCTAAAATCTAATTTAATGTAGAAACTTGCTGTAACTGTAGTCTCATGCCATTGCTTTAGGGTTGAAAACCGCATGATTTTAGTTTGTTAAAATATTTGAAGACTTAACAAACTGCGTCATGTGGTCGTGTGATCATTTAACATGTAGTGATGTCGCTTATAATAGCTAATAATCATGAACAGATAAAAATTAAATCATTGACTTACAATATTGTTCGTTTAAGTAACAGTACGTGCTTTTGATAAGGATGAATATAAAATTGGATGACAGTTTTCCACATGTGTTTTTTACAGTCAAGTTAAACAATTTACAATGATTTAAAGAAATAAAAACATGTTAAACTAACTTAGAATTCATGGTAATAAAAAAAAAATGTGTTCAATATTTCTATTCATCCTTTGCTATCGTACTCATCAGTTTACAATGCCTTAAATATAAGCAGCTTTTGTTTAAAAATAATACATTCTTAATCAAATGTAACCTTACTGACCGCTGTGTTATTTTTACTACAAATTAAATAATTATTAATAGTTGTCATTAACATGTAAATGCAAAAAAAAACGAACTTTGGAAGACCAATCCATATACGTTCCGTGTTCAGAAAATCAAAATAGCTGCTTATATTTTGGGTATTAAAACGACCTAGTGAGACATCCATTTACACTCAGTAGTTAGGATTAGCTACACCAGTAGATCAGTAGTTATATCTATCTTCATAACTCATTACATTATGATTGTGTTTCATGAAGTTATATACTAGACAAATCCTTTGGTAGATATTTGTCACGAGAATGAGGGAGATTACGTTTTTTTTATTGACAATGAAAAAGAAAATAGCCTAGAAAATTGTACCAAATTCTCGGAGAAACAAGAGAAATTAAATAACTTCATGAAATTCAAGTTTAACTGAAAGTACGGCTGATTTATAAACCAACGCTTTTTCGAGCGCGTTGACAACTTTTTTAGATTTTTATTAGTTATCAATTTGAGCTGCTGATACTTCTTCCAAACATACGAGCATGAATTTAACTTTCTCTTCAGGAATTCATGATTGAAATTGCCTAAATTCTATGTACTTATATTGCTGTTTATTCATGCGGTATATTTAATAAGAAAGAAAGAAAAAGAAAGAAAAATGCATTTATTGGCATTTTAACATAAAAATACACCTTAAAACTATAAAAACCGAAACAATCAATAAAATGCCAAAATAAATAATAAACGATTACTATATTAATATCAACTCTATTCCAAAATGTTATCAAATTCAACATTTTAAAGTTCCGGCTGTCTTTGTCAAATCTTCCACATAACGTGCTCTCACCAACGTTTCTTGCCATCACAAAATCGCATGAAGGTATCTGTATCAAGCATTTTAAAACTCCCAGTCCAAGTATCAAAGCTCAACCAATCACTCAAAAACGTACATTACTCAAAAATAAATCAGCCCTACCGCACATACACACACCCCCCCGGCAAGGGCCATTCTTATTCACCGTCCAGTGCTTACATTCGACGGCGACGGCGCGCGGCAAGGCGATGAGGAAGAGGCGGCATTCCACGGCAAGCTTCCCCCCGGCATACTGCCGCATGGACTGCCCACCGTCAAGGAGGTGCAGCCGGCTGTGACGGTGGAGCCGCAGGAGAAGAAGGATGAGGAGAAGGAGAAGAAAGGTTGGTGGGACAGATTTAATACGTAATAGGTACCTACTTATCGTCAAAATTTTTGTGCTAAAATTGCACGCGGTTTCTAAAAGCCTGAAGGCCGCATTTTCCTCAAAGTCAAAGTTAAACCATTTATTTCAAATAGGCACATTAAAGGCACTTTTGAACAAAGAAAGAAATAGAACTCGTTCTAGTGGCTCCTTCGAAAAGGAAGTTTTTCGTATGGAGAAGAATGGGAAAGAAACTCCACCGTTACTCCGTTACCTTAAAATCTAGTCGCAATCTCATCCCGGTGACAATCAGGATTTAAAAAAAACTTTGAAAAATAAAATGGTGATTTTGAGGTATCCATTTTTAAACTCGGATTAGAATGCGAGTAATGCGAACGTTCTGAAAAATAAAAAAAATCGCTTTATCTAACTTGGTGGTCTATTTAACTTGTCATCTAAGACTCAGAACCAGGCATGACCCGATGAATCAGATCTATTAAATGATTCAATATAAAGAAATATATGACTGCCTTCTATACGTGTACCTCTCTTCTTTGACTATAATATGCCGTGATTGTTAGTTCGCGAGCTGAGCGCGGACGAGAAGCAGACCATCATGCTGTCGTCGGAGTTCCAGCGCTTCATGTCGAAGGCGGGCCGCGTCATCGAGCGCGCGCTGGCCGAGTCCGTCGACATCTACACCGACTACACCGGCGGCGGAGACGCGGAGAACGCGCTGTGAGTACACCTAACTTTACACGGTACACCCTAGCTCTACGAAGATAAAAACCAAACCGAAAATTATTTACAGTTACAGTCAGTTTCACCTTACACAGTATAAAAAACCGGCCAAGTGCGAGTCGGACTCGCCAACGAAGGGTTCCGTACCATTATATATACAACGGCAAACCCTTAAATATTTATTTATTTCAATTTAGGTAATTATTTATTTTTAAAGTGAATATATAACTAAATATTCTGTGAATATTTCAAGCGTCTAACTGTTGCCGTTATCAATATAGAGCAACGAAAAAACGAGCAAAAAAAATCACGTATGTGAGCCCCCTAATTTTATTTATTTTAGTCTGTTTTTTAGAATTTGTTGTTATAGCGGCAACAGAAATACATCATCTGTGAAAATTTCAACGTGGAAAGTCTAACTATCACGGTTCATGAGATACAGCCTGGTGACAGACACAGACAGATGTGTTTTATTCGCAGATGACATCTCTCTTCTAGTCTCATGTCAGAACAAAACCAAAACCATCAACTGGATGAACGCACACAACCTTCAAATTAACTATTCTAAAACTAAACTGATTACCTTCCATCCCCCATCAAAAAACACCTCTAAATATAGATTTTACTTTTAATGGTTCAAAACTAGAAATTGTTAAAGAATTTACCTTACTTGGATTAGATTTAGACACTCATATAAACTGGAAAACTCACATACAAAAACTTAGATCAAAAATTTCAAGTTTTTCATACGCTCTCCGAGAAATAAAAAAAAACCACCAATCATCAAACAGCACTCACCACCTACTACGCGTATGCTTATGCATGGCTGAGCTACGACGTTACCCTTTGGGGAAATAGCACGGATGTGCCAACACTATTTACCCTCCAAAACAAATTAGTCAGGATCATAGTAAACATCGAACAAACTGACAGCTGTAAACCTCACTTTCAAAATTATAATATTTTAACCCTCCCCAGTATATACATATTAGAGACATGCAAATTTTTTCGTAAAAATCAAGAATTTTATACAAAACGCGAAGACGCTACACACTTCGACATAAATCTAGACTAAACATTCCAACTTCTCGGCTAAAAAAACATTCTACAAGTCCATATGTAATGTCAATAAAAATATACAATAAACTACCGGAATTAATAAAAAAAGAAGAAAAATTGAATATATTTATAAAAAAACTAAAACTATTTCTAATAAAAAAATGCTATTATAGTTTAAACGAATATTTCAACGATAAATAAAATATAAGTATATTAAGTGTTGAGTAAACTATTTATGTAAAATAAAAAGAATAAAAAATAACCTAATACAGGGTGTTAGGGTAGACACCGTTATCCTTGAAACTAGTGGTTTGGTGTCATCTATAATATACTTTTTCAATGGGACCAACCTTGAAATAGCGAAAAAAAAATCAGCTGTTCCATACATTTGTGTTCACTTAAATCGACAAAATGTATGGAACAGCTGTTTTTTTTTTGCGATTTCAAACTTGTGTGAACAAAAAGAAAACGTGTGTCTACCCTAACACCCTGTATAATAATATTAGATTTAGTTCAGAAGACTGATGATAATCTAAGTTTTTTCAAAGCTTCCTCTCTCCTACTATTTTGCTGTGCCCGACAGGGCCCATAATGATCACATATAATTTTAACTTACCACCTAAGTACACATTGTGAAATGCAAATAAAGTATTGAGTATTGAGACAGCGGAGCCTTAGTAATAGGGTCCCGTTTTACCCTTTGGGTACGGAACCCTATAAAACTACTCTTAAAACGGTGAAGGTAAACATCGTGAGAGAACATGCAATCAACACTACTAAGCCCGTGTTACTTACTACACTGTTTCAATAATTGTACTCCGTAAATAACACTCAGAATGTTTTTTTAGGTTTGATGATGAGTATGAAACATTGGTAACGTAGATTTGAAGTGAACCTAACATGTTTCGCGTTTGAAAATAATATTAACTTGTTGAAAAAGCTGATAAGTCTTCTGATATGCAATACTTAGGCCAAGATTCACAGATAGCACTTTTTAATTAGCAAAATATAGTATTTATAACCGCTCTGTGGGTCTCGCCCTTTGTAACATCAGAGAAACATTTGATATCAATGTTGAGAGGTTTTTTTTTTAATTTTACTTGGAGTGTTTGTTTATTGATTGTTTTCAACTTAACAGTAATACTCACAATGGCCTACGATTCTATCATAACTTTATAACACAAAAACACAAACATTTACGGGCAATGTGGTTTATTTTTTTACTGTTCTCAACTTAACAGAAATACTCACCAATGACGTTGAAAACCTGTGATTCCTACCTAACACTTTCGAAAGTTCATTAATGTAAAGAGCAAACTAACCCAATACTTCATTCCACACAGCGACGACAAATCCGACGCGCGCCTGTCGCTCGTCCGAACATTCTACGACGAGCGCTGGTCGCGCGGGCGCTGCGTGACGTGCCTGGACTGGTCGGCCGCGCACCCAGAGCTCATGCTGGCGTCCTACCACAACAGCGACGACGCGCCGCACGACCCGGACGGCGTGTGTTTGGTCTGGAACACCAAGTTCAAGAAGACCACGCCCGAAGATATCTTCCATTGTCAGTCGCCGGTTATGAGTGCTACTTTTGCTAGGTAAGAAGAGATATTACGTTTTTAAGGAAATTATTATAAGGTCGCTAAACATAATTATTATTAGTAAATAATGCTTGTTTATTTAACCAGGTTCCACCCTAACCTGATCCTGGGCGGCACGTACTCGGGTCAGATAGTACTTTGGGACAACCGCGTGCAGAAGCGCACGCCCATACAACGGACACCGCTGTCTTCACTCGCACACACCGTACGTATACATTGTTGGATTACTACAAAATGGTTTAATAATACATTAATAATATACTTGCTAATAAAGACCGTGCGTTAATAATATAAATGTAGTTAAAGCAGCTGTTTTCATTCTAAAGTTGACGCAAACTTAGACGCAGCTGGCTATTTCACTAGGAAAGACTGTTTTATGTGATACACTGGACAAAAGATCTCCAGATAAAAGAGGATAATACCTACTTTATACCTTCATGATTATTGCGTGTTATAATGTGTTGCTAACTAAACAGACTGCATTGAATTCTCACGCGTGAAACGTAGCAACAGATTTTACCCATCGATCTGCTTTACAACAAAACATTCGTGCTTCTAAAAATGTCTCTCTTGTCACATAAACTATATTATAAAATCTTATCTTTTATCTTCCAGCACCCCGTATACTGCCTGTCGGTAGTAGGCAGTCAGAACGCTCACAACCTGATCTCGGTATCAACGGACGGACGCATGTGTTCCTGGTCTCTAGACATGCTGTCTCAGCCTCAGGAGACGTTGGACCTGCAGCATCGGCAGAGCAAGGCAGTGGCTGTGACGTCTATGGGCTTCCCGCATGGCGATGTTAATAACTTCGTGTTGGGCAGCGAGGATGGGAACATTTATACTGGTAAGTTATTATTAATAATGTTCTTGGTCTTTAGACGAAAGAAGTAGTGACGGTTAACTCATGTGCCCCCCCCCCCCCCCCCAGGCTGCCTGTACGGGCAGCGCGCCGGCGTGACGGAGTGCGTGGAGGGCCACGCGGGCCCCATCACCGGCGTGTCGTGTCACGCCGCCGCCGGCTCCGTGGACCTGTCGCACCTGTACCTCACCTGCTCGATGGACTGGAGCGTCAAGCTGTGGAGCCAGAAGGTAAAGTCCGTTTTTTTTAATCTTTTTAACGTTAAACATACTTCGTATCAAGATTACCAACTATAATTAACTGCCTTAGAACAAAAGTGTTTCTAAACCCCATTTCTCGTGCTTCCAGGAGAACAAGGCGCTGTACTCGTTCGAGGACAGCGGCGACTACGTGGTGGACGTGCGCTGGTCGCCCACGCACCCCGCGCTCTTCGCCGCCGCCGACGCGGCCGGCCGCATCGACCTGTGGAACCTGAACAGGGACACTGAGGTACGTGTACTCGCTCGAGGACAGCGGCGAAGTGAGAACGTCTTCCTTTTTTGAAGGCCGTTAAATATGCGAAAGAATGACCCTTTTACCAAGGAGTAGAAAAGGTAATCGAATCGTTGCTCGAGTCGTGCTATATTGCATGCAAATAAGAGATTTGGTTAATATTTATATCGCTTAGCATCAGGTACCGAAATTGTTGTTTCTCGCCTTCATTCATATATTTTACTGCTGCTTTTGGAGATTTATTAATATCAAGAAACCGAAAACGATCGGAGGGACGAAGATAGACCTGCCAGGGTTGCGGGAAAGTCCGAAAGAGATACCGGGACCTTGGCAATAGGCAACTGAAGGAACACGGGTGAGCTTACGCCAGAGCGAGAGAAGGCATTTGATGCTATCCCACCCTCATAAAAAAAACGGTACGATGATAGAGATAACAATTTCATCATCATTTTCAGCTTTAGTAATCTACTGTTGGACATGTCTCGCTGATCGCACTAAAATATGTTGAATCAAAAAAAAAAAACTTATTATTTTATTTCACATAAACCTACATGGGCACTTATAAAACGTCAGAAGCTAGGTGCACGGTTCCAATTTGTCGTTTCCTATGGCGAAGAGCCGGCAAGAAACTCCACGGTTACTCTAAAAATGGTTATTATCATAATAACAATGTATGTGCAGGTGCCAGTAGCGTCGATCCAGGCAGAAGGCGGCGTGGCCTTCAACCGCGTGTCGTGGACGCCCTCGGGCACACACATCACCGCCGGAGACGACGCCGGCAAGATATGGGTCTATGAACTGGCTGAGGTGAGTCTAACGATATAATATCTTCCGTAAGTAGTACAATCAATTGCCTACGTTAAGACTTAACACTGAATGAGCATCCCGAAGCGACTAAAAGCTCGACTATTTCCAAGTAGACTGGTCTTTCTTATCAGTAAATTGAGAAGAGAGGAGAGTAGAGTGAAAAAAAGGATTCAATCTCATAAATGACTTTCAGCGAAAGAAGTTTTAGTTGTGCGACGGGCTGTTCCTTCATCCAAATGGTTTTGCTATCTCTCCGTCTTACGTATAAGTTCCGTTACAGACCGAGACATTTATTAAAACGACTTTACTACTATTTTAAACCTTATTTTCATAGTATAGTGGAGGCCCACTTTTCACTTCAAACATTCATTTTAAATTATCATTTTCTTTCCCTTATTTCAATTTATTTGGGGTCGTCGCAGCGTGTCTTTTTCTTATTCATACTTATTAAATAAATCAGCCACATAACAGCGAATGTATCACCCATAGCACGTCTCTCAACCACGTCACGACGAATGGTCCAAATTCGTCTACACTCTGCAAGAACTGCGCAACAACCAAGCCGACGAAGAGACCGACCGGCTGAGCCTGGCGGCAAGTGGGCCATCGTCGCTTACCAGCCTCACCAGCTTGGCCAGCAATCCTTTGAGGTAACTGCTGGGTCAGCAGGCAAGGCCGCACTGGCCCTTGTGAGTGTCCACTTTGGATATGGTAGTGTGATGTTGAGACGAGAATGTTGGTAAGGAAGGTTGTCATAGAAATAGGAATAATATCTTGTTTAGAAGCGAAACTATCATACGCCCCCAGCTATAGCTTTATATGAATGAATGCTTCCAGAGCATACTATGATCATGGTTGAGCCTTGACAAGTTGAAAGTGTGGCTGAAACTCTTAAGTGCTATTTTTATATGCATCAAAGTGTTGGTTACGTTTCTGCACAAAGTATCATTTATTTTTCTATGACTGTTCTTCTGTGTAGCGCGATGCACGAGTACCTATATAGAAATGAATTAAATATTGCAGAAGTTTTATTTAAAAAATTACAATGCATCTCGCTACACATTGCGGACAAATATGTATGTACATACTTGAAACACAATTTCAAATAACCTAATAAGAATTGTATGATGTGTCTTAAAAGAAGGTTTAAGATTGAATTGGCTGAATTTTGTATGGCTGTTACATTAATTAATATAATATGTATGATGGAGTTACAGGATGAGTACTGATCACGGAGCTGGTCTTAATACATAATAAAGGAAGAAAATTAAATTCAATATTACATTAACATATTCAAAGCTTGTTCAGAACTGAATTGATGTGATGTACAGGTTGAAGAGTTTTCTAGGAGCAATGGGAGGCGAGATAAATGTTTAGTTGCAATATACAAATACAATATGTCTATACAACTGCACTTATTACAATGTTAGATAGAATATTATTATGCATTATTGTTACTTATAACTCTGCTTACTCCATAAGAGACTTATTATACATAGATAAATGAGTATTTTGTCAATCACTTATTAAATGCAGGAGCTATTAGAACACGCAATTCGTATTATTATACTTTAAAATAGTAAAAATGTTGAATGTTGTAACTAAACATGTATATTATTTTAAACAATATCTCTCTTTTAGTTAGGAGAACAATACGAAAGATAATAATTTAAATGTTGAATGATATGTATATTAGGACTTATAATAGAAGCAGCTGATAAAACCTTATTTATGTAAAATTATTTATTTCTTCAAATATATCAGTCATCGTTTTTATAATACTTACTACGATCTAACGCAAGAATTACGCATTCAAAACCGATTTTCTCCTAGAGTATGGTCTTATGACCATACTCTAGGAGAAAATCGGTCTTCTCAAAAAATACTATTATGAAAGTATTTACTCAAAGTCACGATCGTTCAAGAGCAAATCGTTTTAGAATTTTGTATAAGTGTAACTTATAGCTCGTGACTGTACCTATTATTATTTGACTAGAAGAAATATTTTAAAATCTGTAACAACAGCATTCCTGCCACCTCTATTTTGTGTCATTATATTATAAAGCAAGTAGGAATACCTCATATTACTGCTAACTTAAAGACAACATGAGAATGTAACAGGTAAAGCTAAGTTAGTTTAGTTTTGTGTTATATAACTTAGTTATCTATACTCATATCGCTAATATTTATTAAGAACAGGTACCTATTTATAGTATTACTCAGAACTAAACAGATATTGCTTTATTGTAAAAGTTAAATCAAATAAACAATTGCTTATATAAAATAGTTGTTGATTTATTTGTGATCTAGCCCTTAAATTAATTTGCACAATACATGGTACAACTTTTAGGCAAAGTTAAGTCACAAATTAAGTTTATTTTTTTATTTTCTATACCTTCCTTTGGTATTTTGTATTCCTTAATTAGTTTACTGTGGACTAAATGGTATAACAACTTTCCCTTTAGACATGTTGACTTCCTCCCAACAAGAGCATGTCAATGTCTTCCTGTCCATAATGTCTGTATAGATCTTGCCATCAAGGTGGTCCATCTCATGTTGGGCTATCCGCGCGGACCAGTCTTTGAACACTTGTGAACTCTCCTCTCCTTGTGCATTCAGACCTGCGATGAGTAAAATAATTTAGCAGATATTAGAATCCACTTATAACTCTCTCAACTTACTCATAAATCATCCCAATTATCCCTAGATTGTGCAGAACCCTACATTGTGCATGGGCCAACATGCACTTGGCCAGTTTTTTTTGCTGTAGTCATTCATAAGAAGTTGATAGAAAAATAAGTTTCAATAGCTCGATTTTTTTTTGTTGCAAATATTGCTATCAGTGTTTTCGCGTGATTTCATTTCAAAGGTAGATGAATTACTAAAATTCATATATGTAATTATACCTGTAACTTGAACTGCCTTATATCTGGGTACTTCAGCCAGGTATCCTTGAACACTTTCACACCCCTCACTGTGAATTACTTTCTGGTAGTCAATCACCTTTAGTTTGGGATTTATGAACACCTAAAAAGAAAACATGGGTATGAATACAAATTATTGAGTTTATAGAACTGTACCTATTGAATATCAGCACAGAAACATGTTTTACATTAAAACAGAATACTCACTTACAGTGAAAGGTACAACCTCCATTCCTCTTAGTCCAGCTATTTCCCTCGGTACATTCGCAATTTGCTTTATTGTGTGTCTCATAGCAAATATTCTCAAGTTGACTCCTATCTGAGGCGCCGACATACCAAGGCTACCGTACTTATTGATTACGTGCTCTAGTTTCTTGATAATGGTTTGTATTTCATTCGTTTTAATTTTATAGAGAGGAACGGGCTCAGAAACTTTACGTAACATTGGGTCACCAATTTGCACGACATGTTCATACGGTGGGGTTGATTTGCCGTGTGCGGGGGCTAATCTGGCATACCAATTGAGTACTTTTCTCGTGACACCCATCTTACAAAATGCTAATACAGTTTATATTTGCAGTTTCCAACTGAAACCTATCTCGTATCGGTATCGGTCTTTACTTTTTCAGGTTACAAAATCAGCTGGTTATCGCAAGTCAATCCAGAACAATGTTATGACATTTGTTTGTTGTTGTTATTTTCCCGCAAGGCACAGACTATAATGCTGCAAGGTTTTTTTTTCATGGTTGAAGAAAAGCAATCACGTTGATTGAAGAGGCAAACTCGATCACAAAATGATATTGGAGTAGAATATCCGTGCAAGTCTGTGCATGATAGATGATAGACAAATGAAAAATGGATCATATTCAGGGTAGTCCACAACGTATTATATAAATTATTATAGTAAAAGTACCTACTCTGTGGTCCACAAACCCTACGAATTCATAAATCATTTGTGATAAACATTTGACATGACATTGACACGGGAAAATAAATATGTCAAAAACGAATTGGTTGGTCTTCGTACCGGACGGGCACGACCGGTTTCTGGGTAGATTTATTTATTTTAATACATATTCAATCTTTACTCTCTTTATTATCATTTCATACGACGCAGCATATTGATTGCTAACTACTTTTTACGAGAGTCGGTGATCATCTAAATGAGCTGCTGTGTTAGTTATCATCACTAGATAAGAGACGTTATTTTGGCAAGTTATATTTACAGATAACGCTGTTTTCGTAAGTCCAAAGTAAGTAATTATGCAATTTATGTTATCTGTAACGTAATTATATTCCATGTGCCGTGTATATATTTGTATAAGAATAAAAGGTATTTTGTTAATGTCCACACACCACACAGTGTGCGTTTAAAACTGTTGTAACTTTGTTTTTCGGTCTGTTTGTGATAAAAGAATAATAACTACATTTTTTTCCATTAGGGGAACAATTCAAACTTTATGTTTCACACACTTTTAATACATTATTGTTCTTATTGAGAAATCTTCCTATTGTTCCTACTAAAATCTAATAGGAAAGAGCTACTTACATATTTTCACAGTCTGTGTAAACGCTTCACAATTTTTTTAGCTGCTGCAGATTATGCTGGAGTCTTATTATTAGCAAAGAAATAGTTTTATTTTATTCATTTTTCTTTCTTTTTATTAAGGACACTTTTAATGTGTACATCTTTCTACTCTGTTCTCACTTGTATAATTTCAACATGAATGATGTAACCAATATATTGTAACAATATTTTGATTTAATAGAGAGTCTGTGGAGCTTTTTTGCCCATTCTTCTTCATAGGAACCTACTACTACTTTGGAATGGGCATAGCTTCATCTTTTTGACTGAACAACCCCTTGACAATTAAAAAGTACCTGATATTAGTTTATTTGAAATAAATGCTTTGAGTTTGAGTACTTGATTAAATAATACTTTTTCAATTCCTATTTAAAAGCATTATTTTTTCTCTATGAATAGAATATAATACAAAGAGCAAATTCAAAATAAAACTTTTATTTTATTTGGTGATGGTATCCATTGGTAATGGCCATTATGTAAACTAAATTATGTTGGTTCCTGTTTATGAGAATATTTTCATACAAATGAATGTAATCTGCAACACAAATTCCTTCTACAGATGTTTAAGCTCAGCGTCAATCTTTCACGCACAGCGTCACACTACATAAAACGCACAATGTCTAGTCAAGAACAAGACGTACTCTTTGAAACGCTTAACAATGCGGGGATCATCACTTTGAACCGACCTAAGGCATTGAATTCTCTCAATACTTCCATGGTATCAAAACTGCTACCACAGCTCCAAGAATGGGAGAGTAAGAAGACATTGGTGATTGTCAAAGGAGCTGGTGATAAAGCATTCTGTGCAGGTGGTGATGTAAAAGCTGCCATTGATAAAGTTGAAGGCCCAAGGTTCTTCCAAACTGAGTACAATGTGAACTATCTCATTGGAAAATACAAGATTCCTTACATCGCTCTCATGAATGGAATTACGATGGGAGGTGGCTTAGGACTCTCGGTTCACGGCAGATACAGGATAGCTACAGAGAAGACTGTGATAGCCATGCCTGAGACAAAGATTGGACTGTTCCCTGATGTTGGAGGATCATATTTCCTGCCGAGGTTGCAGGTCAATTTAGGTTTATATTTGGGATTGACTGGTAAGCGAAATTTATTATTGTATCTCTGTCTGTCTCTGTGTATTTCCCAGTGCAATAGTTTGTGTGCATAGAACTAGCTCTCCACTAATGAGGATGCATTTATATTAGTCCTAATTGACCAATTATGCAGCAGCACATGTTTGTGATCTATTTGCATACTTACTTGTATTGCACTGTAAATGTACACCAATCTTACATTACAAAAGTGCCAGTTAACAGCTTCGAAACGATTTTTTATGTGTTATTTTTTGTAATAAATTAATAATTTTCATAACATTTTCAGGTGATAGACTAAAAGGATGGGACGTAGTTAAATCAGGCATTGCCACACACTACGTACCCAGCAAGAGGCTATATGAATTAGAAATTCTGCTGTCGAGGTCTGCTGATGAAGTAGAAGTTAGCAACCTCCTCAGCAAGTTCCATGAGCCGTCAGATCAGTTCACGTTATATGATAACATTAAACATATTAACTATTGTTTTGCTGCTTCTTCAATTGAAGAGATTGTTGAAAGGCTGGAAAAGGTTCAGAATGATTGGTCTGTCAAGACTTTAAAGGTGAGTGGTAACAAACCCAAGGAAAACATGATAATATTAATACTTATTAGGTTAATCAACCCTGGCAATCTTTCCTGTTTTTGGTTATTACTAAATTACAGAGTGGATAGTAACATTATCAAAATTGATTAAAATTATCAGATGATCAATATTGATTCATCTGTCACGAATATTGATAAATTTATCAGACTATTGCTCAAAACTTCTGCCAATCTGTGAACCTATAAAAGAACTAATAGTTTAGACGGGAAATATTAACAGCTACTAGAACTGGAGTCACCAAATCCACCACCAGCGGTCCGGATCTGGACCGCCGACGGTCCGGATCCGGACCGCTGCAGTCAATTTCGATCTCGACTTACTGATGAACATACCCAAAATTTTATGGCAACCAACTGTACTCCTGACTAAGTAAAAATGTAACTTTTCACATTATTATAATTATTATTTACTTACTTAATTTGTTATAATTATTCAGATTTCTTTTCGTTTTATTTCTGATTTTTCATCTTAGTTCCAAGATTTAAAATATCAATTAAAATAATATGACTTTGGCATTCGTAGACACCAAATGAACCGCAACAGTCTTATTATTTAAAACAGACTCCCAATAAGACTAATTGGTGATCCCTGTACTAGAAGATTCAGCAGATATTTTTCCTAACATCCTCAAAACCTGTTTGTTTTCCAGACCCTCAGCCAGATGTGTCCTGGCTCCCTGAAGATCACGCTCCGTGCGCTACAACGAGGCGCACAGCTGGACCTGGGGCAGTGCCTCAAGATGGAGTTCCGCGCCGCCTGCCGCGCCACTGAGAACCATGACTTTCCTGAAGGTATGCCTCAAAAAGATTGTTTAAAAGACCAAAGATATTTAGATGCATTATCACCTTGTCGCTTGTTCTACCATTGAATGTTACGACAGTGTATTTCAGCCACCATTTACTTACTTTTCCAGTTGCTGCTGTGAAGCTTTTAATACTACAAAAAAATATAGGCACTCTTAACTAACATAATAAAAAAAATTACCTCTCTTTTTTAGGAGTACGTGCCCTCCTGATAGACAAAGACAACAGCCCTCAATGGAAACCCAAGACCCTCGCAGAAGTAACCGACGACTATGTGGAGAGCTACTTCAAGAAGCTGCCTCAGGAAAAGGAGCTGCAATTCTTCGACTCCAAGCTGTAAGCTGGTCTGTCACTACAGGGTGCAAGCGAATTTATATTATTATGTTACTTGTGGGTACTGATATGTGATGTTTTGGGTCTTATTTGAAGAGCACCATGTAGGTATAAGGTATCACCCAATCAAAAAAAAGGTAGCAGGTTTGATTGCCCAGGGTGTGTTGGGTTGAATGACCGCTCAGCATCATCACTTATGGAGGCTTTTAAGAGTATAGTCGAAGTATAGGAATTTCTTAGTCTAATTCTGGGCCGACTCAATCAAGATTGCCATCAACCCACTAGAAGAAGTGAGTACTTTTGTAAGGTACTATTCTAAGTCCACAGCAATGCTTACCAATGCATGTAGTTTGCTTGTTTTTAAATAATAACAGTCCTGACGTAACATTTGGTGCTGGGATAATTATGTGCATAGCAAAAAAGGAAGTGGGGTCTCTTTATTTGTCATTGTGATGCGTAATGTATGGCAGAGCATTGTTATAAATTCAAATTGGTCAATCTAACGCACTTTATTCAAAAATAATGGCATAGAGTCTGGTATATCGTCGTTCTCTTTCGACCTTGCGATGCTTTTAAGTTTTATAAAATGTATAAATTAAATCTCTTACACCCAGTTTCGCGTGTCAACCTGTACATTCTTCTGGTAAATAAATAAATAAATATATATCAGTACCCACTGCCTTCGACTGATAAGAAATATGGTGCAAGAGGTAATGCAATTATAGCCATTTAATTATAGAACCTGATTTATTTGTAAGTCTTCCAAGTATGAGAGTTCCTTAATTTTTTATAAATAATATCATGTAGTAAAGATGTAAAGCACTAAATTATACAACAACAAAAAAACATGTGACACGGGCACAATGCCTGTGTTTCATACATTCTTGGGAAACTACTTGGGGCATTATAGTATATATTCCTATCGGGAAATATATTCAGGAAGTTACCAGACTTTTTTAAAATAAAGAAAGCTAAAAAGTGTAGGTGGGTCAATAACCGCTATTGCGACTCGCATATAGTAAGGTCTTTGAGTCTCGGAACTTCAGAGGGTTTTGTTTTTTTTTTTTTGAATTTCGGAAATCATCAAATGACTTCTCCCGCTCTGGGTGGAGCGGAAGGGCGTGTCAGACTTTTACTGGCTACAACCCACCCGTGTTCCTTCAGTTGCCTATCGCCAAGGTCCCGGTATCCCTTCTGGACTTTCCCGCAACCCTGGCAGGAACTTCAGAGGCTGCATACTGAATCTTTGCGTCTATACCGTAGGTAAATTCTTTTTTTTTTCTATAAAACTCAACTTTTGTTTGATGCACTCTATATTTTGGTAGACAAAGTTTAACTTGGAAGTTGTATCCGTGTCACACAATCAAGCTAGCTTTGTGTTTGATTCGGCCTGAAAAATAAGCTAATCGCATTATATTTGTAGTTTATTATATGCATTAATATTTAGTTTCCAAGTGCAATTAGAATATGAATGTCCTTAGTAAGTGACCAGTACTTTACACTTTTATACTTATATGTTAAAATTGTATAAATAATATGGAATATAGAAGCCATATTGTAATAAAAATGTCGAATAAAATCTAATATAGAGGGAACTACTAGTTAGCTAATTCGAAAAAAAAAGTATGAATTTTGAAAATGTGCCTTTTTGTAATGCTGTTTAATATTTTTTTATACATAATAATGATTATGTAGAAGTGTTGAAGGTAAATTATAACCACCTTATTGTTTTTTCTCTCTCAGACAAGATCCTATGCTTTTGTAAATCAGTCAAATCAACGCGACTCACTGTAAGGACAATACAATATAATGCATTTATTTTGTTTTTTATTTTATTATACATTTATACAAAAATATTTCTATGTACTTTATTTGGATGTATATTTTGTGTAAAAATGTATGTATATTGAATGACTGTTTGTTGTCTGTTAATGTTAATCAATTAAAGAGCGAATTATATACTATATTTTCTTTTATTTTAAAATAATAAGTAAGTAAATATAATCAAACTATTAACAAATTACGCATAAAATACATTACGGTTTTTGCAGTGTTACCTACTTCAAAATTGCAAGAATTAGAAGCTATGTGATTTCTTGCATTAGCCACTATCTGTGAAAAAGGTTGTAGAATTGTTTAAATAGTGCAGCAACTCGATTTTTTCAATACAATACAGAAAATACTGAATAAGAAGACTTTACGATCTGAAAAAGAAAAAACAAAATATATTTATGTATTTAATTATCAATAAATCAATCTTGCATTGGATGACAGTAGCTATAAAATAAACAGTATTATTTTGAAAGTGAACTCACAGACACGTAGGATTGGTACGACAACGCAATAATACCGAGACCCGTCAGAACCACTGGTTCCTGAAATAAAACAAAAACAATTATTATAATAATTTTAAAACTTTGTTTTGACCCAAAAGATGATTACAAACTCCGACTTGCTTTTTAAAAACAATATTATTTTGAAAATCGAACGATTGATACAAAGCGAGGTCGGTACCGTGAATTGTAACGCCAGACTACCCGCGGAGACGAAAAATCATCGGAAAAAAAAACATACGAGTCGATTGAGATTCCTGTTTGAAGAACTTAGAACATAGTGTTATAAGTATACCTACATTGTGGAAGAAGTGTTTGTGTTATCTGTTTGATCATACCTGTGCCTGCAACATAGCGATGATGATCAGCTTCCTGACGCGCACCGACGACTCGAGCCAGCAGTTCTCCCAGCCCGAACTGAACATGGCGGTCGGGAGGACTTCTGCCTGAATATGGAAAACAAGGTAAGGCCTAAGTTTTTATTAAAAACTTTAGACGGATACCACCTTAATACAAAACGAGTTCACTTTATCCAAGCCCATAACTTCGCGCCAGTTATTGTATTTTGTACTTTATTCAGGCCATGGTAAAGTTCCTAACACAAAATTGACAACTTAGTGACTTGGGTTTGGCGTCACTTTTTGAAATTAGATTGTACAACTTTGTTGAAATATAGTTCGAAATTCAAAATGGCCCGATCGTTTAAAACTGGATCTAAAATGGATCATGGATCTAAGAAAATATTGTTTTGTAATATTTGTATGTTACTAGCCTTATATATTTATTTCTTAAAACATAACTACTTACTAAAATAGTATCGTTAGGTACTTTTATCATTGTATTTTTCTAAACACTGAAGAGGTTCTGATCTATGAAAGACGTTTTCGCCACTGCGCAATTTGGTTGACCTTGCATTAGGTAGGTAGGTACCTACGTATAACTTCGTTTCTTCTGGGAGAATATTAACAGCGCCTTACTTACCTCAACAGTAATATCGCCAGCGTTCCACATGAAGAACCCAGTACTGCACAGTATCGTCAGTGCCGTCACCACTAACGTTAAAGCATTCGTCAGGTTTCGGGCCGAATTCTGAAAGGTTTACGTTGTTTCTCAGACCAATTAAAAAACCAAGACAGAGCGCTGCGAACAATACGGTGAAGCATGCCAAAATTACACCACCGCTCTGTGCATACACGCTCACACGCACACATTTACCATCAAACTACACCATGTTTGAATAAAGTAATAAAAACTAAAACCCAACTACGACTAAAAAGTTATAAACAAGACACCACAGATTTTTAATTTTTTTTTTTATTCTTTTGGGGTTGTAATATATATATTCTTGAAATGTGTTCATTAAGCCCTTTCATTTGATACCCAACATGGTAGGATTAAACAATTTTTTTTTTAGTTCCTTACTTTATCTATCCTCTAGAGGGCGCCATTTTTAATTTAATGTGACAGCGGACGATCAAGACGCTTCCAACGATACCTCATTTGTGAAATTGTGATGAGTCGTTTAGAAGATATGAGGGAACAGATGAACATACATACATACATACATACAGGTCAAAATCATAACCCTCCTTTTTTCTTCGCCGTAGTCGGGTAAAAACCAACCTCACGCCACTGTTGACAGCGCTTTGTCTTGGTTTTTTATTTGGTCTGAGCGTTGTACAAAAATACAAAAATACAAAATGGTTTATTGCTTCAACAAGTTTACATGTAAATATTTGTGTTTCGACTTCCCCTGTAAGCAAGTAATGCCTGTGTTGGGGAGCCCCGCTCTTCCATAGCTAAGCAATACAAAATATGAACTGGGTATTTACAGCTAGGTATTACTTATCTTATTTGTGTGTGTGTGTGTGCGTGTGTGAGTGTATATGTGTGTTGTGCATTTGGTGTTTATAGATATAGGTTTGGATAAGTTGTGTGATTATTACTACCTAATTAGCACATTTTACTTAATGTGTTCCAAGAGTGCCCCCGTGTCGTCATAATTTAGTAATTTAATCCAATCTGTTAAAGTTTTTTTACATTCGTAGTATTTTTTTGGGTATATATTAATTTTACTATTAATTTTATTATAAAGAAAAGCTGATCGCTTGTTGTATTGTCTCCCCGCAAATACAGTTTTTGTATGGGGAATTTGAACGATTAGATCTTTTCTTCTCTGGGTTATTTTACTTGAGTCATATTTTAAGGTTTTCTGCATTTTTAGAATTATTTGAATAATGTATAATTTACGAACTGAGAGCAAATTACTAATCTGATACAGGGTTTCAGTAGGGTATCTTAACTTTTTAAAATACGTGATCTTAATTAAGGCCCGTTGGGCGCGTTCTACGTTGATAAAATTGGTTTTTGCAGCCCCACCCCAAACGGAGATGCAATATGTCAAGACAGACTGGACTAGAGCTACGTAAATCTCATTTAATATGTTTCTAGACGAGTTTCGTTTACTGTTCGTATTTATTTGTTTTGGTGCGATATGTCTGAGAGTCTTGAAAATCCAGCTTAGTCTCCTAAGTCTATTCGTTACTTGATCAAGGTGGGCATACCAGGATAATCGTTGGTCGAGTATCACGCCTAAATACTTTGTCTGTGTGACCTGTTTAATAACCGAACAGTTACAATGTCTATTATTAGTATCACCGCATACATGAACTTTTATGTTAAAATTTTCACTAGGTAGTGTGTTTTTGCTAATACAAAAACATATGTAGTTCGTTTTAGATGTATTAAGTGTGAGCAAGTTATTGATAAGCCAGTTAGCTACCTGGGCCATGCCCACCTCAGCTTTTTGCTTCACATCGTTCCAGGAGTTACCAGAGAAGACTATCGCAGCATCATCGGCGTAAGAGAAGACCTTTGCGTTATTGATGTTCATATTGCAGAGGTCATTAACGTACACCAGGAAGAGTGTTGGGCCTAGTACGCTTCCCTGTGGAACGCCGAATGATACCTCCGCTTGATCACTTGTAACCTCTCCTACCCTAACTTTTTGTTTTCTCTGTGAGAGATAGTCTTTTAATAAGTTGAGCGCAGTTTCCCTTATTCCAGCCTTTTCTAGTTTTTTCACTAGGACAGGGATAGAGACGGTGTCAAATGCTTTCTTGAGGTCCAAGAATACAGTCAAGCATTTATTCCCAGAGTCGAGATGCTTAGTTACTAAAGAGCTTAAACCAGTAACTGCGTCCTCAGTGGATAATTTTTGTCTAAAACCGAATTGCGAATGTGATAATATGTTGAATTTGGTTAAATATTGCACTAATCTATGATTTAATAATTTTGCGAGAATTTTTGATATGCATGGTAAAACAGATATAGGTCGGTAGTTATTGACATCGTCTCTATCCCCCCCCTTGTGTACTGGAATGATAATGGATTGCTTTAGCAAATCAGGAAAAATACCTTTTTGGAAACAAAGATTAGTCAGGTGAGCTATAATGGGAACAATTTCAGTTCTAGCAAATTTTATAAATTTTGTGGGTATATTGTCCCAACCGGGGGCACTGTCAGACTTGAGACTCATCAATGTTTTATCAACTTCATCAGGGTCGGTGTCTAGAAGCACGAACCCGTTTAAATAAAATCTTTAGGCCGGTGGACACACACGTTTTTTTGCCGGGAAAAAGTACGGTGATTCGCCGTGTGTAGGCACGGTTGACAGACAGCGCATACGGCGACGGCGCCGTGTCTGTCAACAAGTTTCAATAGTGATCCATACAACACTGACCGTACGGCCCTACAAAATAAGTTCTAACTTTAGTCCAAAACCTTATTCCAACAAAAGTAAAATTCTTAATTCAAAATTGATAAAAATAGATCTTTAACTTTGTCGGAATAAAGTTCGAAATTTAAAAATGGATCGATGGTTGAAACTAAAGATAAATCTTGTTGTGTAGGTACTAGGTCATCAGCCAGACATGCAGAAATCTCGTATTCAAACGAAGTTATCTAATGTGCGCTTTTATAATACCTAACGTCACTATATTTTAATGGACGTCCCCGTCCACGTCTATAAAATTTAGGTACTATGTTGTGCAACGTTATCGTCGATAATCGTGGACGAAAGAAAGCGTCTTCGTATACTTATTTCCATACATTTTACTTCCCTATGTTATCGAGATGTCGTGACGTGTACGACCACGATAATACCGTCACATAAGAAATTAAAAAAGCGCTCAATACCTACCACCATTTGATACATCAACACGATCAGCATGGTCAGATTGAATACAATCTGACCACTGAACACGTCGCGGCATATTGCTTGTATCTCAGTGGTACACCTACGAAAAAGGAGAGTAGGAGACCAACTCAGTATTAGTTTTCTCCCTAGAGGAAGCAAAGCGAATGGCTTTCTACGAAGTAGGTAAAGGCAAGTAGTTCCAAAGCGACAGCAATAAACAGCAAACAAGAACACGAGAAAACATATAAAAAATGATTTAAAATAAATTAAGTAAGTATACTTCAACGTTTCCGCATGCATTTGAATGCCAACTTTAAGAGCTCTCTCATACTCCTGTTCTTGTTCCGATTGTGTCAAGTGGTCGTCTTCAAAAATATTGCTAAGGCTTCGGAAGTAGCTGTTCAAGTTCTTGAACTGGTGGCTGACAGCGATGGTCAGACATATCACCAGCGAGTACACCGCGAAAATGCGCGATAGGTAGATCCACCAGATTAGGTAGAATATTGTTCTCACGATGTTACTTAGTGTAGACCTATCCTCGACGTCTGGCCAGGCAGTGATTATTGTGTTGAATGTTTCTCCTGAAAATAAATATAATCAAAAGATTAATTCCATACCAAGTTTTCTTTATCTTAGACTTAAACATTTAATTCTACAGGGTTTTAGGGTAAATACCGTTATCCTTGCAACCAGTGGTTTGGTTTCATTTATAGACCGTAAAATCAACGGATTTTTTTTTAATTTTTAATTTTACCACAAGAGACGCAAGTTCGTTGCCCTATGCGCTAGGGCAACGAACTTGCGTCTCAACACGTGCCGGTGCGGTGCGGGACGTGACCTGCCCGGCCGCGAGCGCGACCCCTCCCTCAGTCAGTCAGCTATTTCACTAGCGAGCACGGTGTCGGATAGAAACTTTTTTAAATCTTTTAATGAAAATAACGTTTTTTTTTGTTGTGTTCGGTAATTTTTTGTTATATTTAAGTCAACTATCCATGGTTTGAATGACTTTATATTTCTTATCTCAGATATTTTTTACTTGTTTTTTTTTTTAACTCGGGATGTTTAATATCATCTTCATTTCAGCCGAAAGACGTCCACTGCCTGACATAGCCCACCCCAAGCTCTGCCACTTCGATCTGTTCTGTGCTTCTCGTATCCAGAGGGATTCCTGCGGTCCACCGGTCTACCTTGTGGGGGGCCTTCCAACACTACGTCTTCCGGTACGTGCTCGCCACTCCAGAATCTTTCGGCCCCATCGGCCATCTGTTATGCGAGCAATGTGCCCTGCCCACTGCAACTTAAATTTGGCAATTCTTCGGGCGTCGGTTATTTTTATTAATTGATATAATTAAAAATAAATATCAAGCACTCACCTGTGCGTATTACCCTTAGAACAGCTTCAATCGTGTACATAATGAGGGACATGACACAGTTGAAGATGAGAGCCCAAGAGAAGAACTTCGACCTCTTGATCATCTGCCCCTCAGCCTCCAGATCATTGTAGATCTCCTTCAGTTGTATACCCAGCTTGTACATGACATCTCTTATCTGGCTCTCCTGATGAGTCATACGAACTCGAAACCCAGTGATGATAGAATGAGAGATGATGAATAGAATCAGATCAGAACTCTGTCGGTCTGTTAAGTCCTTCTGCGTCACATAAGCACAGTATTCCGAAAAGATCATAGCGAAAATTGACCAGTTTCCTAATTTACTTAGCGGTCGCATAATTTTCATGAACGCGTTCGGAAAATCTAATTCGTCCACCCAAAAGTTTGGCAAACCGAATATAAAAACGAATTTGTTAAGATTAATCAGAAATTGTGTTGTTTTAGTGGCTTTATAGCTGCCAGTATAGTTCTCCATTTTGGTTTTGGAAAATGTAGTCTTTTTAAGAGTTACGAGGCTTGAGAGTGTCGTGTATCTGCGAATTTGTAGACATTAATTTACAAGATATGTAGTTGCAGAAGCACTTTCATAATTACTGCAATTCCATTTCTAATGCAGACACGTATTCGGTATGCTAGGCATTAAATAAATAATCGAGGCAACATTATGACGAAAGCCTATATGTTACCTACCTATTGATTCGATAATATTAGAAAGTGGTGAAGGGTGGTTCTTTTTAAGGCGATTACCTTTCCAAAAAGTGCTGATTCTCCGTAGACTGATAAACAAGGCAACATTCAGTAGGTACCTAAAAAAAAGGAACACAAAAACTTGGAGCACCTACCTAGTTACTTAAACAGACATTTGAGTTTGAATTAGGAGGGAATTAAGGTTTTTAGATACCTCCCTGTAAGTCATACGAATCGAGCCTATTCCTAATAACACGAAATCAATTAATTTGTTAGATCATACAAATAATTGTAGCCGCTAATTAGACTAACGTATGTACATTCAACCACAGTCCACACGTGACCTACAAAAATGACGCCCTTACCGCTACGACATAACAACGGTGTCAATGCCAATTTGTCACCATGGACATGTGGTTTACTGTACAGTAATAACGGAATTTGTATAATTACTCATGTTATTAGATCATACATTTTACATTATGGGAAGGGTTTCAATGAAATTTAATTTTAAAAGCCGCTCCATTTGCTATAGATTATGTTTAACTATATGTGATTGGTTCTAATTTCTTGCTTCGTTACCAATTAGCATAAGGCCGTGTCTTAATAACAGCGATCGTCTGCGCAAGTACGCAATCTTCGCGATCATTATCTTGTCACTCATTTGTCCGGAAAACCGGAAGGCGCACTCGTTCGGGTTCGCCAAACAAAATGAACGCGACGATCGCGAATTCACACGATGATCGCTTATATTAGATAAGGAGGTAAGAGAATGTGTTTACGTGAAGTAGGTAGTTTTGCGTCCCTGAATAAGGTACTTACAACGCAGAAAGACATAAGTTTGATGAATCCGATGTGTCCCGAATCCTTTCTATTGTTTTGTTTGCTTGCGCGGAAATCTCATGTGTTTTATTAGGCACTTCACGCTACCGCTTTTCACCCAATCCCAATACGCAGAAAATAGGTACCTATGTGATAATTAAAAGACGTTATTGCATGTTGAATTTTACTTTATTTGTTCTTATATGGTGGCGTAGAGTTTCAAGTAGCAAACTACCTTTCTATTAATACCCATCTTAAAAAACCTTGTTACTCAGCGGTTATGCCCATAAACAAGTTTTGATTCTTGCGTGTTTATAAAACACATGTATTGACGTTGTTTCAGACATGTTTTGCTAAACCATTTTGTTCAACTTTTTGATAAGTTTTCTACAAGTCTTGTATACAACTACTCTTTACATCATTGACTTATACATATTACTGAAAACATTGGACACAAAATGTATTCTTAATACATGTTTTATACCTTAGTGAACACAAACAAAGGGTTATTTAATTAGGGGCAAAAAAAATGGTAAACATAATTCCTTGGCCGGTGTAAAGAACGATAATGTGGATATTTACCACTTTTTATTTTATCTTTACTTTATTTAAGACCTAAGGTAGATTCTAATAATACTGATCTAATTATGATAAATATTTTTTAGTATTACTATTTCATCAAGGTACTTCTTTATTAAGTTAAAACAGCACTGAGAATACGGAGTACGATGACTTTACGATCTGCAATCAAAATAATAATGTGTCACCAATAGATATTTTAACATTACCTACTTAAATTATCTTCCTACTGTTAGATGGCTCCATGTAAAATACTGGTATTCAGCTGCATCCGGTTAGACTGGAAGACGAACCCAACAAGGCAGGCAGATGATGATGATAAGTATATTTAAAATGTTAGTATAGTTTATTAATCTATGTGGCTGTTGTCTTTAGTAATGGTAATTATTATATCAGTCATGACATGATTATACTCACCCTAATATATGACTGATACGAAAGTTCTATGTATCCAAGGCCTTTGAGGACCACGGGTCGCTGCGAACAAAATAAGTTAAATTAAAATTACATAGGTATCTCTTGTACCCAGTAGGTATCCTAGTTAAAAACTATTAAAGTGGAATTATATTATGAAAAGGAATTCGCATGTAAAGTTTGATTACTTATTAAAAGCATTATTGCCTTATTATTAGATTTAACTCTAGACTTAGTATTTTCTTCTGTCTGAAACGAGATAACTAGTTACTAATTGAAGTTCAGCTTACCTGGGCTTGGGACATAGTGATTACAACGAGTTTTCGGAGGCGTACTGAACATTGCCCCTGGCAGTGGTACCATCCAGAGAAATATATCGCCGTGCCCAGATGGGAAGCCTGAAACACCACACCCTGTAGGCTAGTCTGGGTTAGAATCGGAAGGAAATAGGACGATCAGGATTTATTGGGAAGAAATGTAGGGGATCTTGTAGCGGACAAGGATAAAGTCAGTTATGTAATTACTGAAACGCTGAAAGACAAAGGCTACAAATTGAATGGTAGTGCAAAAAACAGACTGGCGTTTTCGATCCGCAGGGCAGCGCCTTTTCTATATTAATTTGATTCGATTTACTGAAACATGGATAACTCCGTAGTATCCAAAGATATTATCAGTAATAACTTAGAATACCTATCCCTGCTTAGATCCGATGTCAGAGTGCGATTAACGAACTAGAAGTAGTCAAGGCGAGCGGTCTACGAGGTTTTTTTTTTAAAATACTGCGGTAATCAACATGCCTATACAATTAGTAAGTTAGATTGTGTTGAGCTTACCTCCACAGTGACGTCTCCAGCGTTCCACATGTAGAAGCCAGTGCTGATGAGCACAGCGGACGCAGTGAATACCGCGGAGCATAAGTTCACAAGAGTGCGCTCCGAATTCTGAACAAAATAACAGTAACATTATATGGGATGACTTAATCAAGAAAGATGTATTAGGTAGGTATATTTAGCTAGTGAGCTCCTGCACGTCGTGCACAATGGTGATGGCTGTCGAGAATCTGCCACAAATAAAATATCAATTCAAGATACCAACAACAATAAAATTCACGAATTGGAAAGCTGTCAGAAACTGTAATGCACTGGAGAGTCTAGAATAATAATTTGTGCGATGTCGCATACATCGTGAATGTATTATTGTTGATAAACTTTCATACCGCCATTTGAGCCATTAGCGCAACCAGCAGACAGATGTTGAAGATGATTTGTCCACTGAATACACCGCGACACACAGTTTGTGTCTCTTGAGTACATCTGAAAATCAAATAACCATGAATAGTGCCATTTTTACTGGCAGATTTTATAGATACTAGATATGGCCTAGAAAAAGAGAAACAGCCAACGAAAAGAAAACGTGTCATCCATACTAATTATAAATTCGAAAGTAACTCAGTCTGTCTGTCTGTCTGCATATTACCTTTTCACGCCTAAACCACTGAACGGATTTCGATAAAATTTGGCAAGTAGATAGATGGCATCCTGGGGAAGGACATAGGGTACTTTTCATCGACATACCACGTGGGCGAAGCCGTGGGCGGAAGCTAGTAACTCATAAAAGAAAATGCCACTAAGCAATGAAAAGATATCAGCGAGGTCACAATTAAGCGGATGGTCTGAAAGTAACCCGTAAACTCGCAATTAACGGATAATATAGAAACAAAGAAGCTGTTCATGCGGTTCAGCCATCCTTGTTTTTGGGTAGACCAAGCTTCGAAAGTGAGTTCTTCAATATTTACCGTAATGTATCCGAATGGAGCTTAATCCCAACTTTGAAACCAGTCTCATACTTTTCTTCCTTCTCTGCTTGACTCAAGTCTTCTCTTTCAAATATTTCGTTAAGACTTGAGAAGTAGCTCTGCAGGTTTTTGTACTGATGGCTGAGGCAAGTGGTCAGGGGGATGACCAGCATGTACACTGCGACGATCCTGGTGAGGAAGATCCACCAAGTTATGAAGCAGAGGGCTCTGACGACGTTTGCCAAGTCAGACCTGTCTTCAACGTCTGGATATGCAGTCACTAGTGTCGTGAAAGTCTCGTCTGAAAATGGAAGCGGAGATGTAAAAAATATGCGTTTTTTTTTCAATTTTTTTATTGCTTTAGTTTTGTGATCAACGTGATATCATGATTTCTATTGTAAATCTAGTTGGTTTCGGATAATGTTTCCTTTAGTTCTACCTTATTTTAGAGTGAAATAACAGATTAGGCGCATTTTTTTTTGAAACCGGTTCCCAAACAATGATCTTCAGTAAAATAGGAGTTAGCTCTTTCGAAGCAGCATGTAATGACATGCCGTACCGTATTGATAGACCTCCCAGACTCCTGCAGCCCCATACATGACCATAGACAGCGTGCAGCTGAACAGCAACGCAAACAAGTACATGTACGTGCTTGTGAGCATCTGTCTCTCGACCTCTGGGTCGTTGTGGACCCTCTTTAGCCCAACGGTCAGGTTGTACATCACCAGCCTCACTTTGTCCTGCAGCCTCGCCATCATCACCCGAAAACTACACAGCATCGGATGCGATAAAGCATAGACCATCAAGTTAGATTTCTGCTTCTCGGTCAAATTTGTCTGGGTAAAGAACGAACCCAACTCGAAAACTATCAGCAAATATATCAAGCCATTGTTCAATATTGTAAACTTGTCGTAGAATCTAACAAATCTTTTAGATAACTTCAGGTCTTCTAACCAGAAGTTAGGAAGACCAAAGAAGTAAACGACATAGCTGAGTTTGTAGAAGAAGTCGGTTGTCTTGCTGCGTTTGTACGTCGTGGTCTCCATCTCCATGGCTGATGTCTCATGTCCGAATGACTAGGTAACGAAAATTCATATTTTGTTAAAGTGAATTTCGTTAATGAAATAAGTAGCGTCATTTTTGTAATGACTTGAAATCAAAGGATTTTAGGGTCGTCGAAAATGATCGAAATCATATTTTACTATTTGACGGAATTTAGTAAAAAATGTTGATGTTAGTGTCTCGTAAATTGCTAATACTAAAATGGAACACAGAGTAGCGTTTACAGTTGCTTACAAAACAAACAAATGCAATCGATGATTTAAACAGGCAAAATCGCGCTTAAAATTAATACAAATTAAAGCAGTTATGTGACGAAATTACCACATAATAGTATCAGTTGGTTTTTATTAAAAAACCGCCCTACACGAGAAACGAGACGTAGATAGGCTGTTTTAATGCACAATTCCAAAAAATAGAAATGGGAAATAAGTACGACTTGCAACCCTAGACAATTTATCAGGTAGATTGTTAGATATTTTCAATAAATCATTTGATAGATACATTTTGATAATTATTCAAGAGCTTCGTAATAGAGCAATTTTCTGTTATTTCATAGAAAATGACAAATTATGTAGTTATCTACAAACCATTTGATGAGTAAGTCGATCAAGGGGGTAATAATGCAATTTTGGTACCTACATTGAGGTTCAAGAATTTTATCAGACTAAAAAAAAAAAAAAAAAATAAGGTAAAAAAATTATAGGGGTAATTTTTGTCAAGTTATTAAAATAAATCTATTAAATCAAGATAGACCTTCACCTTCCAAGAGAGACCTTCAATAATCTGTTTTCAGCGGAAATCGTTTGTAAGGAATAAGATAGAGTCGGTACCTACATGTTGCTTGCAATTTCTTTACTTTCATGAAATTCACCGAATAAACATTGGTCTGAAGTCTAAACTGTAGGAACTTGTAACACACAACAATAAAATTACTGTGATTACAAATTGTACCACTATTTCTAGTACCAATTGTATTTTATTTGAATGAATAAAATATATCTATCAATATTAATCTTTTTATTTAATAGCGTAAGTACGTACATAATTAGCCGGATTTAGGCTTCCTATAACAAATAAACAATTAATTTCCACATTAAACAATACTTTATTGCTATTTTTTGCGTAAATAATATATAGGTAATTATTTGCATCACGTCGATTCCCATGTGCTATAGAATTATAATAAACAATAAGTAAAAATTAACTGCCCTTGTTGTAGGTTTTCCTTCGTGCTTTCTCAGAAATTATTTATTACATTTTTAATTGGACTTTATATAGACCATGTTTCAATTTTTTTCGTCCAACAACTTAACGAAACTGAAAATATCTAACGCCACGACAAAAAGCATACCATCATTGTTATGGTATGCCTCTTATAAATCTTAGTTAGTAAAATATCTAAATATATTGTTTTTTTTATTACTACCTCAATTCAGAATCAGAACGCATGAATGTTTGTAAACATAGGTACAGAATTAATGGGAAGTTACCATGTATTTTCAGCTCACTTGGCAATTGTGTTCGCTATATCATAGTATGTTGCTGCTCATCCTCTTTGCACTATCAGACGCCTTTACTGAAAAATGACGAGGTTCTATCCTGAATCAATTAAAAATGTTTAGCCCTTTAGCAATAAAAAAATAAAAGTATAATTATTGTATAAACAAGACGTCTTCCAAGCAATTAATTATTAAACTTAATTGTTACTATAAAACAACTTCCAAGCAAGTTTTCCTTCTAATTGAGTGCCTGTGTTGTCAATAAAGCATCGATATAGTAAATAAAAAAATATTTCTTGTGACAATGAACTCCTTTAAAATTAAACCTGAAATACCAACGGCAACACGGTTTTTTAAAGAAACCGGCTCAACAGAATTAATAGAGAAATACAGCAAATTCTGGTTCATATGCTGTTGTCCAGACTTCTGGGTCAATAAGGTCAACTTCTCCGATTATTTCGTCAAAATGTACCGATCAGCGATGGTCCTCATCCATATAGTCATGGTCGTATTCTGTATCTCGTGTGTTGTGTCCCTGTGGACTCAACACGACCTGTCACAGACGCAGGACTCTGATAGGCTCGCCTATGCAGCAGCCACACCAATCTTCACGGTATTCTACCATTTTGTGATCTTGTTCTACACTCAAGACGTCAGACAGGTGCTGTATAACTTGGTGGTGGTTCTGAAAGTAGATCACGATGATAAGAAAGCTGAACGGAACATGATAAAGAAGTCAAAACTGCACAATGGGATATTTTTCTCGTCATGCGTCTGCAATATTTTGCTGGTCGGGTTGTATAATTGTATGCAGGCTATTACTACGGGTATGTATTATTCCTACATGCAAGAGTTTTCTTAAACTTATCACACCATCCTCTGGTCACAGTAATAGTAATATGTTTCCAAACTTAATTATACGTTACATCAATGAGGTCTCGACCCCTAAACTAGGACATCCTGTATGACAGGTCGAAGTTTCTCCAGTTACATGGATCAGCATGGAAAGGCATCAACTAGATACAATTTACACAAAATTTTTACAATAATTAAAAGAACTATACGTATGCCCTTAAGCTCCAAAGAGCGTGTCTTGTAGAGGCAAAGTACGAAAAAAAAAACACTCAATTCAAAGATGCATACGGTTTTTCCTCACTCTAAATTAGAACACAACAGCATGACGTAGCAGAACTAGACTACGCTAGGTCTGTCGTAGGTCGAAGCAACAAAGGTCGAACTACGACGTGGTTCATAGCTGCAAAGGACGAGCTTCATGTTTCGTAGCTCGTAGATACAAAGGACGACGCTACGTCGTAGCTCGTAGCTGCATAGAACTACGCTATGTCGTAGTTCGTAGCTGCAAAGGACGACGCTACGTCGTAGCTCGTAGCTGCATAAAACTACGCTATGTCATAGTTCGTAGCTGCAAAGGATGACGCTACGTCGTAGGTCGTAGCTGCATAAAGCTACGCTATGTCGTAGCTCGTAGCTGCAAAGGTCGACGCTACGTCGTAGCTCGTAACTGCAAAGTACGACGCTACGTCGTAGCTCGTAGCTTCAAAGGACGACGCTGCGTCGTAGTTCGTAGCTGCAAAGGACGACGCTACGTCGTAGCTCGTAGCTGCAAAGGACGACGCTACGTCGTAGCTGGTAGCTGCAGAGAACTACACTGTGTCGTAGTTCGTAGCTGCAAAGGATGACGCTATGTCGTAGCTCGTAGCTACATAAAACTACGCATCTAGTAGCTGCAAAGGACGGCGCTACGTTGCATCTCGTAGCTGCAAAGGACGACGCTACGTCGTAGCTCGTAGCTGCATAAAACTACGCATCTCGTAGCTGCAAAGGACGACGCTACGTCGTAGCTCGTAGGTGCATAGAACTACGCTGTCGTAGTTCGTAGCTGCAAAGAACGACGCTACGTCGTAGCTGGTAGCAGCATAAGACTACGCTATGTCGTAGCTGCAAAGGACGACGCTACGTCGAAACTCGTATAGGCAAAGGACGACGCTACGTCGGAGCTCGTAGCTGCAGAGAACTACACTACGTCGTAGCTAACTATGCTACGTCGTACCTCGTAGCTGCAGAGGACTACGCTATCTTGTCTACGTCGTAACTCATGCAAAGGAGGATAATACGAGTGACGTAGTTTGTAGCTGCAAAGGAGAATGATACGAGTGTTGTAGCTCGTAACTGCAAATGACGATGCTACGGCTGTTGTAGCTCATAGCTGCAAAGGACGATGCTGCGGCTGCTGTAGCTGCAAAGCACGATGCTATGGTTGTTGTAGCTCATACCTGCAAAGGACGATGCTACGGCCGTTGTAGCTGCAAAGCATGATGCTACGGCTGTTGTAGCTCATAGCTGCAAAGGACGATGCTGCGGCTGCTGTAGCTGCAAAGCACGATGCTATGGTTGTTGTAGCTCATACCTGCAAAGGACGATGCTACGGCTGTTGTAGCTCATAGCTGCAAAGGATGACGCTACGGCCGTTGTAGCTGCAAAGCACGATGCTACGGCTGTTGTAGCTCATAGCTGCAAAGGATGACGCTACGGCCTTTGTAGCTGCACAGGACGATGCTACGGCTGTTGTAGCTGCAAAGCACGATGCTACAGCTGTTGTAGCTCATAGCTGCAAAGGACGATGCTACGGTTGTTGTAGCTCGTAGCTGCAAAGGACGATGCTACGGCTGTTGTAGCTCGTAGCTGCAAAGGACGATGCTGCGGCTGTTGTAGCTGCAAAGCACGATGCTACGGCTGTTGTAGCTGCAAAGCACGATGCTACAGCTGTTGTAGCTCATAGCTGCAAAGGACGATGCTACGGTTGTTGTAGCTCGTAACTGCAAAGGACGATGCTACGGCTGTTGTAGCTCGTAGCTGCAAAGGACGACGCTACGGCCGTTGTAGCTGCAAAGCACGATGCTACGGCTGTTGTAGCTCATAGCTGCAAAGGATGACGCTACGGCCTTTGTAGCTGCAAAGGACGATGCTACGGCTGTTGTAGCTGCAAAGCACGATGCTACAGCTGTTGTAGCTCATAGCTGCAAAGGATGACGCTACGGCCTTTGTAGCTGCAAAGGACGATGCTACGGCTGTTGTAGCTGCAAAGCACGATGCTACAGCTGTTGTAGCTCATAGCTGCAAAGGACGATGCTACGGTTGTTGTAGCTCGTAGCTGCAAAGGACGATGCTACGGCTGTTGTAGCTCGTAGCTGCAAAGGACGATGCTACGGTTGTTGTAGCTCGTAGCTGCAAAGGACGATGCTACGGCGTGGCTCAAAAATTTAAATAATCATACAAAAACATAACACCTCATAATGTTCCCACTGCTAGGACACAGGCTTCCTCTCGGTGAGAGGGAGTGGGCCGTAATCCACCACGCGGGCCCAGTATGGGTTGGTAGATGTCACATGTCATCGATTTTTACACAACTGCCCAAAAAGGAGTGTAATGTTTTCAGGGTTCATGTATGTATGTGAGTTTCTTTATTCCACCATAACTTTAAAATGCCTGAACGAATTTGGATGTATGGGGTATCGTTAGAATCCTTACATTATCCCGAGTGACAAAGGCTTGATGTGTATGTTTAAAAAAAAATAACAACATGGCGGCACATTCCAAAACTAACTTGTCACTAAAAGGACATGGCTAAAAAGTCTTATACAAAAAACCCAGAACCGCCAGCAACGAAATGTATAAAAATGGGTTCACTATAGTAAACCCATTACATTTTCAAAAAATCTGCCTCCTAAACAATATAGTATAGAAATAATACTGTATGAGAATCATACTTCAATAGATTGTGATTGTGATAACTTTTATCTTATCACTATCAGTTTATTATGATTGATAATATAATATATTAAAATAATGTAAAAAGTATACCCTTTAATACATGGTTGGTTTACATGCACAATTAGACGCGGTAGGTGGCGCCTAGCTGGAGCAGGTAGTTTCTGTCACTCTTGCTTTTACCATCAAACTCGTTCTATCCATTTCTTTACATTCATCAGACAGATAAAAATGTTATGTTAGTCATTATTGTTCGTGGTGTATAGTAACGACAATAGTTGAAATATTTAATATTAATCACGATGTTTGATGTGTACATATTATTTCATAATTATATGATTTTTTCGTTGAATTAACATTCTACGAAAAAATGCTTTCCTATAATACTTCGTAATAACAACATTTTTATATTTACGGACCCCAAAGAATTCTTAGATCACGGCTACAATAGATATTTTATTGTTCATTGATCATAAAATATCTAGTATACCACGTCATTTTTGCAGAATATGTGCTTTTGATGTACATATTATGCTTATAAAAACGGCGCATATGAAATTTCTGGCGATTATGGTTTTTTTTAGCCATTTCTTTTATAAAATAAAAATAAATAATTAAAAAATTAAAAAGCACAATTGTCATTGCAGTCGGGGGACCGTTCTGTGGAACACTTTTTAATCTAAGAGGTCCCCCGACTGCAATGACAATTTTATTAATTTGTTTTTTACTTTTTAGTTCGTTTTTTAATAGCAAGGCAGTCGTGTTTTTTAATTATTTATTTGGATCTAGGATAAGCCTTTCCATGCCGGAAACATTAAATGAATATTACTCACTACCAGAACTGGTTTTCTGGTTGTCAGACGCGACGTTCATCACCTGTTTATCAGCATGGCCGGACATCGAGGACCGCTCAACCCCGGCTGCGGTCACGCGGGTTATCGTGTACGTCATCTGGTTCCTCTACGGGAGTCGCACATTGGGCGTGTTCCTCATCATCCACACTGTTCTCCTGTGTTTAAGCCAGCAGTACAAGAACCTTCAGAGCTACTTTGAGGATTTGAACAAGATTTTTGATGAGAGAGATTTGAGTCAGAAAGAGAAGGAATTGAAGTTTGAAGTTAAATTTAAGAAGGGAATTGAACAGCATGCGCTTACTCTGTGGTGAGTTTTTGTGTCTCAGTGAAAATAGTTATGTGCTTTAATAAAAATAATGCTTTTTAATTCTGGTCTTAAAGTGTTTGTGTTTATATAATTACTATAGGTACTACATATTACTTTAGAAACAACTTCATCAATCAATTAAGATTTGCACACCAGAGTATTTTGTCGACGGAAGAATAGAGAAGAAATATGAAGGAAACTTACTGTATATATATTTGCCTACTTATTGTATTTACTCGTATTCTTGCAAATAAATATTATTCTTTTTCTTATGAAGGCGCACATTCAGGTAAGCATCTAAGTGGTACCAGCAGTCCTGCATTTCGTTTTCAAGTGTATAAATGCCAAGTACAAGCACAGGAGGTAGTTCTTTTTTGAGCAAGTAAAACATGTATATACTCGTGGGAACAACATGGATAATACATTTAAACAAAACGATGAGAGACAGGGAGAGAGAAAGGGAGAGGAAGGAGGTGATGCGCGGTCGGAGTCCGACGCGGCATCGAGCTCTAGCTCGTGCACGAGCGTAGAGCGGGAAGTGGTCGTAGTGGGGCCTTCCGGGAGAAAGTTCTTCCGGAAGCGCCCCAAGACGGGGTCATCCTCGGACGAGGAAACCACGAGCCGGAGGAAGATCCACTCCGGCCGCAGGGGTGGAACCCGCGTGAAGGGGGCGGGTAGAGGGCTCGCCACGAAGGAGAAGGAGGCCGGAGATGCGGGCCTAGATAGCCCAGCTGGGCTGAATCAGCGGGCCGCGGGTCCCGGGGAGGTAACGGGTGGTGGGCCGGGCGCCACTGGTGGCCCCAATACGCAGGGCTCAGCTAACCTCGCAGAGGTCGTGGTCTCTGCCATAAACAATGTGGCCTTGAAGAGGTTGAAGACCTCGAAAGACAAGGCCATAGCAGAGGCCACGGCCTCCATAATGGCGGCAGCGGAGGCCTCCCGCAGAGGGTCTCCGTCGGACGGAGTGTCCGAGATGCGGGCGGAGGTCGCACGCCTGACGGCCGCAATGGAGCTCCTCCAAAAGGAGAACGCGGAGCTCCGAGCGGAACTGGCTCTGCTCCGAGGAGCCGGCCCCCGGGAGGTGCCGCAGAGGGGGGAGCAGCTTGGGCCGGGACGGCCCGTGTCTGATGCTGCTGGGGACCGGGTTCTGTCCCTGGTGCAGCGGGAGATGGCCGAAATGCGGAGAAGATTCTCCACCCTTGAGGCCATCGTCCTGCGCCCCCCCTTGACGGCAAGACAGCCGGCCTCCGGCCAGCAGAAGGAGGCGACATATGCCGTCGTCGCCGCCGGTTCTGCTGAGGCTAAAGCCTCGTCGGGGCAGAAAAAAGGCGGGGCGGCAAAGAAGGGCGGGGCTGCTAAGCAGGCGCCGGCTCGGGCCTCGGCCTCAGCCCCGGCTTCGGCCCCGGCCCTGGCCCCGGCCCCGGCCCCGGCCCCGGCCCCGGCCCCGGCTCCGGCCCCGGCCCGTTTAGCCAAGGTGGCTAAACGTCGGCCCCCACCACCTTCGACCGCACCCGCAGCTCCTATATCCCCCCCAGCCGATGCCGAATGGCAAGTGGTTGGGGAGAAGAGGAGGGCGCGTAAGAAGGCAAGGGCGGCCAACAAAAAGAAAGCAAGGCGGCAGCGGCGCAAAGAGCGAAGCGTCGCGGCAAGGCTCCACGCCCCGAAGTCCGCAGCTGTAGTGGTCACGCTACAGCCGGAAGCGGCAAAGAAGGGCGTGTCCTATAAGGATGTCTTCGCCAAAGTGGCGGAGGTGGTTGACCTTGGGGAACTCGGTGCGGCCAGTGGCATCCGACTGAGGATTGCTGCCACAGGGGCTCGGATGCTGGAGTTCCCCGGTTCGGCTGGTGGCCCGGCCGCTGACGCCCTGGCTGAAAAGCTCAGGGCGTCCCTAAACGCTGACGAGGCCCGAGTGTCCAGGCCCACTAAGTGCGCTGAAATGCGTATCCAGGGCTTGGACGACTCGGTGACGAAGGCACAGGTGGTGGCCGCCGTCGTCGGGACTGGGGGGTGCTCTGCCGAGCAGGTTAAGGTGGGCACCATCGGTCCTGACTACAGGGGTATGCAAGCCGTTACGGTTAGCTGCCCCGTGGCGGCGGCCAAGAAAATAGCTGGGGAGGGCCAACGGCTATTGGTGGGCTGGGTTTCTGCGCAGGTCAAACTGCTGGAACCCAGACCTCGGAGGTGCTTCCGCTGCCATGTGGGTGACCACGTGGGAGCTAAATGCACCTCCGAGGTTGACCGCAGCGATGCCTGCTACCGCTGCGGTCAGCCCGGTCACAAGGCCGGCACGTGCAAGGCCACGCCGCACTGCGTCGTATGTGCGGCGGCAGGCAAGCCGGCCGACCACCGGATTGGGAGTAAGGCCTGCGCTCCACCGAAGCCTGGCAAAGCCAGGGGCAGGGTCAAGCCCTCCGCCACCACCGCCACCACTGCCGTCACCGCCGCAGCCGCCGCCACCGCCACCGCCGCTGCCGCCTCCACCACCGTCGTCGTCACCGCCGCTGCCGCTGCGGCAGGGCCCTCGCATGGGTCTCGGGAGGGGGTTGAAATGGAGTGCCAATAATGGCCCTATTTCGCCTCCTCCAGGCGAACATCAACCACTGCGCCACCGCTCAGGATCTTTTGCTCCAGAGCATGGCGCAGTGGTCGATTAATATCGCCGTGGTTGCTGAGCCGTACTTTGTCCCGCCCAGGGATGACTGGGTGGAGGACCTGAGCGGCTCAGTGACTCTCATTTCGTCGGCCGCCGCCGGTACCCCGTCCCTCGAGGCTGTCAAGAGAGGACGGGGTTGCGTGGCAGCACGGTTCGGGGAGATTGTAGTGGTAGGGGTGTACTTCTCCCCGAACCGAACTCTCGCCGAGTTCCACAACTCCCTTGCGGAGTTGAAAGTCGTCGTCGTCGGGTTCCGTTCCCTCCCCGTGCTCGTCCTCGGGGACTTCAATGCCAAGAATATGGCTTGGGGTTCCCGGTATACGGACACGCGGGGCAGGATGGTGGAGGACTGGGCTCTGGAGACAGGCCTGGTCGTCCTAAACCGGGGTTCTGTCCCCACGTGTGTGCGGATGCGGGGTGAGTCGGTGGTGGACATCTCGTTCGCCAGCCCCGCTCTGTCTCCGCGTGTCATTGACTGGCGCGTCATGGAGGGGGTGGAGACGTATTCCGACCACATTTTATCCGGTTTGACGTCTCCGCCCAGTCCTCGAGCGCGCCGGTCCGACAGGCCCCGAGTGGTCCGCGGTGGGCGCTGAAGCAGCTGGACCGGGAGCTTCTCCTGGAAGCCTCGATCGTGCAGGCCTGGGTGTCATCACCGGACAGGCCTGCCGACATCAACGACGAGGCGGAGTGGTTCCGGGAGGCCATGTCCAATATTTGTGACGTGGCAATGCCCCGTGTCCAGCCCGGATGTGCTTCGCGTCAGGTGAGCTGGTGGTCGCAGCAGTTGACGGCTCTGCGCCATGCGTGCGTTGCTGCGCGACGCCGGTACGCCAGGCACCGCAGGCTCCGTATCCGCCCTCCGGATACGGAAGCCATTCAGGCGGAGCTGTACCCCCTTGTACAGCTACAGAGCGGCGAAGACCGCCCTCCAGGAGGAGATCCTGCGGGCCAGGGCACTGGCCCGTGAGGAAACGCTGGAGACTCTGAACGCAGATCCGTGGGGACGCCCATACAAGATGGTGCGGGAGAAACTCCGCCCATGGGCTCCCCCGCTGACGCAGAGTCTCCGGCCTCAGCTTGTGGAGGACGTGGTGAGCGCTCTGTTCCCTTCGAGAGGGGAACATACCTCCCCGCTCATGGCTCCGCCTAATGCGGTGCTCGATGCGGACCACACTGCCGACGACGACGACGATGCTCCGGAGGTGACCGAGGCAGAAATGAGAGTGGCGGTACGAAGGCTGAATGCCAAGAATACCGCCCCAGGACCCGACGGCTTACCTGGGAAGGCCTGGGTCCTGGCCATGGAGGCTCTCGGGCCTCGACTAAGGGGTCTCCTGAGCGCATGCATGGAGAGGGGCCAGTTCCCACTTCGTTGGAAGACGGGGAAACTGGTCCTCATAAAGAAGCCGGGGCGCCCTGCGGACTCTCCGTCCGCTTATCGGCCCATCGTGCTGCTCGACGAGGTGGGCAAGCTCTTTGAAAGAGTAATTGCCAACCGCCTCGTCGGGCGATTGGTGCGGGTGGGGCCGGATTTGGCGGAGAGCCAGTTTGGTTTCCGCAGAGGGCGCTCTACGGTGGACGCCATCATGCGCGTACGGGCTCTCACGACGGGGGATGCTGTGGCCCGGGGTGGGGTCGTCTTGGCGGTGTCTCTAGACATCGCCAATGCCTTCAATACCCTGCCCTGGAGTTGCATAAGGGAGGCACTCCGGTACCACCGGATGCCGACCTACCTCTGTCGTGTGGTCGAGGCCTATTTGACGGACAGGGCCGTCATCTACCCCGGTCACCAGGGAGTGTGGAACCGGCGAGAGATGTCGTGCGGTGTCCCACAGGGATCGGTCCTAGGGCCGCATCTGTGGGACATCGGATACGACTGGGTGCTGCGCGCCGACCTCCCTAGCGGCGTCAGCGTAGTTTGCTACGCTGACGACACGCTGGTCCTGGCGCAAGGGAGGTCGCACCAGGCGGCGGCCGAACTCGCGACACGCGGGGTTGCGACAATCGTCAATAGAATCCGGCAATTGGGACTCGAGGTGGCCTTGCACAAGTCCGAGGTCATGTGTTTTCATGGCCCTCGGAACGCGCCACTGTTGGGTTCCCAAATCACGGTAGGAGGGGTTCACATCGGCGTCGAGTCGACGATGAAGTATCTAGGACTCGTCCTCGACAGCCGGTGGAACTTCGTGGAGCACTTCCGTCGTTTGGCTCCCAGGCTGGACCGGGCCGGGGCCGCCTTGGGGCGGCTCCTGCCCAATCTTGGGGGGCCAAACGCCTCCTGCCGGAGGCTCTACGCGGGGGTCGTGCGGTCCATGGCCCTTTACGGGGCACCGGTGTGGGCGCGTTCCATTAGGCTGCGGCCAGCCCGCCGGTTGAACGCGTCCCAAAGGGTCATGGCCATTCGGCTGGCCCGGGGATACCGGACGGTCTCTCGTGAGGCGGCGAGCCTCCTTGCCGGATTACCGCCATGGGATCTGGAGGCGAAGGTCCTCGCGCACATTTGGGAGTGGCGCGAGGAGATGAAGCGCCGGGGCGTAACTCCGCTGCCGCGAGAAATCGCGGCACAGCGGACAGAGCTCCGGCAGGATCTCATGGCGGCATGGAGAGTGCGATTGTCGCAACCCAGTGCTGGGCACGCCACAATTGCGGCGATAAGTCCCCTCTTTGAGGAGTGGCTGGAGAGGCGCCACGGCGTCCTCACCTTCCGCCTGACACAGGTCCTCACCGGACATGGCAGCTTCGGGAGGTACCTGTGCAGGATTAGGCGGGAGGAAACGCCTGGGTGTCACCACTGTGCGGATCGTCCGGAGGACACGGTGGAGCATACGGTGGAGGTGTGCCCTGCTTGGGCGGAGCACCGCCGTGTCCTCGTGGAGGCGATTGGCGGCACTGACCTCTCGCGTCCGGCCCTGGTCCAGGCCATGGTACGGAGCGAGAGGGCATGGGAGGCGGTCACCTCCTTCTGCGAAGCAGTGATGCTCGCGAAGGAGGAGGCGGAACGCGTGAGGGAGAGGCAAAGCCTGCGCCCTCACGCCCCTAACCGCCGCCGCTGGAGACACCCTGGGCGTCGGGAATCCCAGGCGGATTCCCGGCCACCATAGGCGTGGGCTTGCGAACGGCGAGCAATGGGCAGCTCGCCGTCCGATAAGGACCAGGCCCAGGTCGATGGCGCGTCGTGTTCCACGCGCGCCTCAAAGAGATGTTGGCACACCTGACGGGGTCCGTTAGGACCGATGCCTGCCAGGGTTGCGGAATAGTCCGAAAGGGATACCGGGACCCTGGCAACAGGCAACCGAAGGAACACGGGTGGGTTTTAGTCAGTAAGAGTCTGACACGCCCTTCCGCTCCGCCCAGAGCGGGAGAAGTCATATGATGATTTCCCACCCAAAAAAAAAAAAAAAAAAAAAAAAAAAAGGAGGTAGTTCTTATATTAGCGCATTGTGAAGCCTCTGGCATAGCAGATGTCAATAGGTGGTGGTTAACTTACCAATATCTTATGCCTCAAGCTGAGAGCCCGATAGGATTCCCGATCGGCAATAATTACGATTTTCCATACGAACTTTCATCATCAAACATTTAACCCCTTTATGAAAGAATATTTCAACAATCATTCTATTAAGGAAGCTCACTTCTGTTATGTTAGGAACTGCTGCTTCTAGGCTATGATATGTCTGTCAATTAATGATTGAATTCAATATTTATATCTCCTTTATTTCATATAGATACTTATAAATTATTATTAGATTATAAAAACATTTAAAAATATTAAGAATAGTAGACCACACGGTATCGGGAACAGGGTCCAAGCTACCGGCGGTAAAGGCTCCAGAGTGAGGAACCTTCTAACAATACGGGCCGTGTCCGTACCGCTTTCTGAATCAGGCCCTTAACACAGCTGCCCAATGAGAGCCTCCATAGGTGTTGGTCGGGGTTCTTGTCAATTAAGCCATTGGCTGATACGACTGCACAATGATCGCAGAGTCCACATCCCACACTTCAACCACCTCGCGAGCCAAGTCAAGATACTTAATATCTCAATTTAATTCAAGTGATTGCTTTTAGGTGTGTGAATGAGACTCAGCGCGTGTTTCAAATACCGTTCAGCTCTCATGTACTGCTCTGGTGTGGCGTTCTTATTTCTATTCTGCCTAAAGTGATGGTTAGTGTAGTATAGTTTTCCATTAATACTATTATTTATACTGTTGCTCTGAAAATATTTATGTTATACAAGAATCATTAGTATAGTTGCCGATGTACTTATTTATTTTTAAAATTACATCATAATTAAAGATATATATTTAGGAAGTATGTATGTATATAAATTATCATATTTTTTCGTTTTATTTTATTAAGTGAATTGTTTTTTATTTCATGTATTTTACTTTCTCTCGAATTTTACACACGGTGTCTACATCTCTTATCTACTTTCCTATCGCAGCGGCAGGTGTGCTGGAAAAGATTTCTTTAGAAATAAGCATCACCTTTGTACGTTTTTTTCTGTTCTTTTCTCCTTGTCTGTATATTATGTGTGTACATAAACGGTTGAATAATAATAATAAATAATCATTCAAAAACACTGCTTTATCGATTGAAAATATGAAACTCCTAACATCACAACAATTTAATTGTGCAGTAATCGTGTTCAGTAATCGTGTACAGTAATCGTGTCTTTTTTCTTAGAACAATGATAGTCATTCGCTGATGGTGCTCATGACGAACGCGCCGCGTGTGGCTGCCTCGCTCGTTGGCCTCGGCTACTTCATGTGGCCTGCAGGGGATATTACTGTTGAGGCTAGTAATAGTGCCTACTTAAATCTTATCTGGCAAAACACACAGCACGGCTGTATAAACTTGATACGATACTTGATACTTTACTTTGTTTAAAGTAACGGGTAATATTCCAGGCTTCTAATCTGCCCAACGCTATGTATGGTTCCGGCTGGCAGAAATGCCACGACAGGTCCTATCGAATCAGGAAGCTGGTCGTGTTGTCTATGATGCAAGCACAGGTACCACACTTTCAGTAACTTACAGTGCCGTAACTAGGGCGGTGCCAGCGGTGCCCAGGCACAGGGCGCAGACCCTGGAGGGGCGCAGAAATGACCATAGCACGGCTCCTGTCGTATGACAATGTAATTAAGGACTTCGCAATGAAGAAAGCGCGTAAAGTAAATCTAAGGTTTACGGTTTGCCTTGAATCTTTACTATCTGTACCTACTGCTCAGTATTTGGTGTCATTTGTGTATAGTCTAATTGTGAATTTTGACAAATATTTTAGAATACTTAAACATTTATTCACCTTATTTATAAACGCAGTGAGAGTGAAGGAAGAGGGAGTCCTCTTCCTTCACTCTTATTGTCCGATGGGACCGCAATCCGACGCGACCGGGGTAAGAAGATCAAACGCTAACTAATTAAATAAAAAAAAGTTTTGTTGCAGAGACCCATCGAACTGAAAGCATTTGGACATTTGACATTCTCCTATGAAACCTACATCTCGGTGAGTACTATTTGTTACTAACAATAAGTAATGTTATTAAATTACGTTTATTAATTTCAGAATTTATTTGTTTCAGATTGTGAAGATGTCATATTCTCTTTTCTCTGTATTGTACTAAAATTGTTCTTTTTTGCTATTATGTACATACCTAACTTGATTATTAATTTAAGTACTTAGTACTTAGGTACTCAGATAATTAATTTAAAAAAATGGTAGGTACGATTCTAACTTAATGCTTAATATTTTAAATACTCAAAATGATATAAATTCTACATTGCAATAAAATTCTGCGCAAATACTTTTTTTATGTCTAATTATCTGTATTTTATAGTGCAGTATTTAAAAAATGTGAAAAATAATTTTAATTTCGGAATTCGGTGCTTTTGAATTTTCGTTTTATGCCACTGACTTCCGAAATTAAAGATATTTTTCACTCTTTTGCACGGATATCGCTCTTTTGTGTTTTTGTTGGAAGTCGGTTTTTTTTTTGTAAAAAGTTTTCATTTTCGACTTTTCAGTTGTGGTAGGTACCTACCCCTACAAATTGGAATACAACTACCTGCTATGTAAATAACAGTGTCGGAGTAAATTAAAACATCGTCTAGATAAACTAAGTGGGAAAATACGTAATATTAATAAAATTTATCTGCTGCCTCGGAAGCATGACCTACCAAACAAAAAAAGTATCATCAAAATCGATTCATAATTGGCGGAGTAATCGCGTAACAAACATACAAAAAAAAACATGCAGACGAATTGAGAACCTCCTCATTTTTTAAGAAGTTGGTTAAAAATGTATAATTATGACGTCACAGACAGAAAAAATCAAAAGCCGGAGTCACACGTGTTAAGGATAAATCAAACAGATTACGTGTGACTCCGGATTTTCTGTCTGATGTCTTGTTTTTTATACCTTTTTAGTTGTTTTCTTTGCCGTAGTTGGGTGTTAGTTTTTTAACTGTTATTTTATTTAATTTTTATTTGGGTTTTTTTTTTTTTTTAATGTGCTCTGTAAGCTCTTTCATTTGATACCCAAAACGATCGTATAAAAAAAAAAACTTAGTTCATGACTTTATGACCTCTAGAGGTTGCCATGTTTAAATTAATGTGACGTCACATAGCCACCAGCGGACGATCCAGACGCTTCCAACGATACCCCATTTGTCAAAGTGTGCTGTTTAGAAGATATGAGGGAACAGATGAACATACATATGTCGCAGGGAAATGAGGAAACCAGGGATTTCACGATATCCGTAGGCATACCATGAAATCACAGTAGATGTCGAATATTCTTATTATAGTATATTGCGTCTTCTTACTAAAAATGTTTAGTGATATGTCGTTTTACTAAACGAAATCTAGTAAAATGAGAAAAGTGTTGATGGATATAATAATAAAACAAAATTATAAATTATCTGATGTATTTTTATGGTTCCGTAGTCAACAAAGAAGTAAGAACCCTTACAGTTTCGCCATATGTCCGTCTGTCTGTTTGTCTGTCTGTCTGTCTGTCCGCGGCTTAGCTCAGATGCATATATATATTTTTTTGGTACTTCCCCTGCACATTAATTGGGGATGTATTTTTTTTCTCGTCAATCACTTCCTGTGACCCCACAGGAAGTGATTGACGAGAAAATAAATATGTATATCGTTGGAAAGGTTGTTCAAAAATATTGTGAGTTTGTGAAAACCATTTTGGGATTCAGGGATCCGTTTGCGAAATATTAAGCTTTAAAGTGCTCATTTTTGTTAGAGTCAAATGTCCCCCCCCCCTATCAGAGTAATGGTTGGTTTTGGATAAGAAAAAAAATCACGGCAGTAGTATACAGGGTGTTAGGGTAAACACCGTTATCCTTGAAACCAGTGCAATTAAAAATTAAAACTTTTTTTTTACATTTTGCCACAAGAGTAGGTATATTTCACTCTTTCACACAGGTCCCTCCCTCAGTCAGTCAGCTGTTTCGCTAGCGAGCACGGTGTCGGATAGAAACTTTTTAAAATCTTTCAATGAAAATTATGTGTCAACTACCCATGGTTTGAGTGACAACGGTGTTTACCCTGACACCCGAAACGAAATGAAAACGAGTATGACGAAATTAAAAGGAAAACTATCACAGCTAAGTAGGCTCCACAATTTGAAGATACCGACTAATAGCCGACCAACTTAAATTTGCAGTTGCAAAAACAAGTTGGTTTTTTAAATAGATATTAAAGTTTTTTATTCTGACGATTATTACTTTCTAAGTATAATTAAGTAATTTCCTAGAATTTCTGACGATGATATTCTACATTTTCAGTTGTGAATTCGTTCATATCAAAAATAACAAGTAATTAAAAAAAAAAACCGAATTCAAAATGCGTGGTTGAATAACACTTATGAGGCCGTATACGAACTTTGCCGATTTTGCTAATTTATGTGATTTTACAGGAGTGATTTTACAGTTAAAATAGGTACCTACCTACTGTGTTTCTATAAATTTTAACCGCTGAAGTCTTGGGCTATCACAAAAAACATAACTACTTAAGGTATACTGAACGGAGCTCGTTATCGTAAATTTTTGACATTTTACTGGATTTACTTACTTTAGTGAAACGACATAATGGTGCCGATTCTCTTGTACACCGAACTAAACTAACTAAACTATGACTAAAATTCCTTACTTTTGACTATGGGAATCTTGGAGCTATTCTGCCAAATAAATTCTCTAAATTTAAAACTTATTTTGACACAACTAAAATCGCAGCCTCGACGTGTTTTTAATGGAATTTTTCAGTTTTTGTATGGAAAATAACGAAAAAAAATAATAATAATTACCAAGATGTTGAGAATTAGGGGTCTGAGGGCTTCCTAAAGGGGGTCCAAATTTTCATTATTTTTGCGATAGGACACACTGTTTTCGAGATATAAGCAAAAGAAAATAAAAAAATACAGTACTGTTTTTTGTAACTGAAGTCGAGGTGTTGGTTTGAATTTTAGTTCATGACATCTAATTTTATTCCAAACATTTTTAATCGCGATTAAATATAGTCAGATTTAGTTTTTGAGGATTTTAGATATAGGACAAAATTTTAGGTTAAATGACACAACTTACCTAACTATAATTTAGTTTGACAGCACTAAGATGGCACTGAGATTAGTTTAGTGAAAATGCTATTCTGAATTTGACGATTTAAAGTCTATTTCAGAATGAGTTTGATCGTTTGACAGGACTAAACTAAATTTTAGTGATGTTTAGTTTAGAGAAATTTGTGACAAGAGAATCGGCACCATTATCACTAAACAGTTTTAATGAGAAGACGTAATAAACACGAATATTCGTGATTACATGGTATCCCTTGGGTTTTCATGAAATCCCCTCATTTCCCTGCGACACATACATACATACCGGTCAAAATCCTTTTTGCTTCGCCGTAGTCGGGTAAAAAAACAACTGACTTCCAAAACAAATAAGCACTAAAAAGTAATACATTTTCGGAAGTCGGTGTCCTTGGTTTTTAATTTTCGTTTTTTGCCACCGACTTCCGAAATTACTTAAAGCTATTTTTCACTTTTTTTGTGTTTTTTTTTGGATGTAGGTTGTTTTTATTTTTCACTTTTTAGAAGCATGACCAAGTACTAAGCAAAAAAAGAATCATCAAAATCGATTCATAATCGCGTAACAAACACAAAAAAACATACAGACGAATAGAGAACCTTTTCGTTTTTGAAGTCGGTTAAAAACACGACATTTTGTGTAGTTAGCTGTTATATAATGCCATTAAAAACTTTTTCCTTCATTTTTTAATTTAGTCAGTGAGTCCGCGTATCACTGGTCCGTTTCCCTCAGTCGTCAGTTTATTTAATACACCAGTTTCGTTGATTAGTCAGTTTTACGGATTCGTCAGTAAGGTCAGTTACACAGTTGCGTTAACTCGACAGTATCCAGGATTTAGTCATTTAATAGAATGTAAGATCACCCTTTTCAAACAAGTGTTCTGTTATTTATTTTTCTCACAAGATAGGTACATGGTTCGATTCAAACTTATGGCAGCTCGGAAGTTAGCTACTCGCTGCGCAGTACCCAACCCCCCATCCCCGCTGACAAGACATTTTTACTTAATGCGCAGCGATTTGCTTTAGGTTCCGAGCCGCCAATTGTCTTTTTTGACGTTTGAGCGTCGTTTAAGTTTTTTTTTTACATCAGTTTGCATTGGTTTGCATAGCATAAGTTTGTATCGTGTGGATCGGCACATAGTCCAAACCTATGGCTCACACCACATCACGGCACCGTACACAATGAGGATACTAAAAACTAGGAGTGAGGCATATTTATCGTCACAGATAGAAATCACAGATATTAAAAAATAGCAGATAACAGTTGCTCCTAACGATAAAAAATATCTGTTACTTAAAATCACAGCTCCTTAAGACTGTTACCGCGGCTGTTACTATTAAAACTTCGGATACGATTTTCGACTTTAACGAAAAGAAATAAAGAAGATATTCAATTGAGATTTAAATACGTATTTATCATCCGTACAAAAATAACAGGCTGTTATTTTATTACAGATAGATACGATTTTCGACTTTAAACCAAATGAAATAAAGAAGATATTCGATTGAGATTTAAATACGTATTTATCGTCCGTACAAAAATAATGGGCTGCGTATTTATCGTCTGTGCAAAAATAACAGGCTATGATTTAATAACAGATATTAATTGGAGCTGTGATTTTTTTGTCAGTCACAGTCACACACAGTCACAGTGATAACAGATATCGTGTTTAACCTGTTACAACCCATCTCTACTAAAAACACAATTTAAAAAAAAACATTGATAACTGCATTGCCCATTGTCAATCTCAAGATGTCAACATTTGTGTTGTGTGTGTCTGTCACGTCCAGTGTTGCCACTTTAGTGATTTTGTCACTAGATTTAGTGAATTTTAGGAGTTAGGCAGTGATATTCTGAAGAAAAAAAACACTAAATATTTATTTGATGACTTTCAGTGATATTTATCGAATGTTGTGTTTTGGATCCAGGATACACTTTACCGAGTAAAATTACCTGTTTCGGAACTTTAGACGTCTTTGTCTAGTTATGATTGAGGATTCCCCAACTAATAAATCAAACTTAACACCGTAACACGTATGTATTTAGTTAGTTGCTAGTACTTGCTAGTTTTCGTTCGCCAAAAGTAGGAGATATACTTATCGAAATCATTCAAGTCAAGACTAAAGTTTTTGTGTGGGATTTTGTGTAGTATTTATTTCGCATTACGGCTGATGTAATTACTGCTATTGGAAGCAATTCTACAAACTCTTTTAAATAAATAAAAATTTGACAAGACTGATGATCCATCTCAGCCGTCTACATCTCAATAATAATCGATCAAGAAGAAGAAGAATTACCAACAGAAGTATTTGAAGTTGATTTCTAGTTTTGTCATTGTTTATTTTTAGTCATTGTATTCACAATTAAAATATTATTTTTTGACTTACCTTGTGATTTAATTTTAAATTATTTAGTGAATTCCGGGGATTTAATTTAAATTTAAATCTGGTGAAATTTCAGACCAAAACTAGTGAAAAAGTTTTCTGCAAGGTGGCATCACTGGTCACGTCAATGTCAAATCAATCATTGAAAAACAACGCTTCAGGCGCCTGTGGTTGTGTTATTGAAATAAATCAAAATAAATTTAAATTATTTAATAATTTGTTACAAAATTTAGTTAATTTTGTGTCAAAACATATAACAATATATCAGAAAATCTCGAGAAATAATTTGAGGTTATATTATTGTTGTTATCTAAAACATCGACAGTGCACTGGAATCAATTTAATATTTATATTTATAATATATACCAGCCGTTTTTGGACGTGAACCGCAAGAATTAATAAAAAAAAACACTACAAACTAGAAGAAGCCTCACAAAGAAAAAAAGAGTGATTCTTAAAATTCACCTTGAAACTGCTGTGTGCATCTTCCTTTAGGTTTAACCATGATGAGAACGTATACCCGTAAGCGCCCGCACCACGAGTTGATAGAAGATGTCCAGAAGATGTGTAGACTGTGCCTGAACAAGGCAGTGGAAGCCATCCCCATATTCACTGAGGACCCAAACAACGTCTGTGCAACATTAGCACTGAGGATCATGTTTTGTGTGGGACTGGAGGTAAGAAGAAACAGTGTTATTAGTCTAGGATATATCCTTTCATATTAAAAAACAGCATAACTTGTAGATATGAGTTTCCATTCATGTAGAAAACACTAAAGCCTTAATTTTGGAGTAATGCTCAAGCTTGAACTGAAACCCTAGGTTTGAACTCAAGTTTCAACATTAATCTTTTTAATTGAGATGCATGATTAGGGCCCACTTGCACCACAAATCAAGCCTTAGTATGTTAGAAAAATTAAAAGTTTTAGAATATGGGCTGCATCTACACTATAATAACAATTCTTTAATAATTTCCAGGTGAAAAAAGAAGAATGCTTACCAAATGTAATCTGTACCAAGTGCTTCAATGAACTCAATAAATATTACGCATTCAGGAAGAAGTGTGAAGTGACGTATCAGAAACTTAAATCTCATGTCCTAGCCTATCAAGAGAATCTGTACAAACAAAAACTGTTGAAAGAAGCAGAACAGAGAAAGAAGTTAGAAGAAGAAAATGAAAATGGATTGAAGTTCGTAGTCACATTTGAAAAAGATCAGTTCCCAGAAGTCAATGTATTGAATCTGAATGGTGTAGCACAAGTTAATAATTTTACAGACGTATGTTCATATGATTTTGGTGGAAATTTTGTTCTGTTTGGTGAAAGTTACAATGTTTTTTTTTTTTGTTTTTTAGCAGAAATTACCTGACTCCACAAAAGTAGATAGCTCAGTAATAGAAATTAATGTAATAGATGAAACTGAACAAGTAAGTACATATTCATACACAATTCTGAATATTATGCAACCATCAGCTTTATGTTATACAATCAAGCTATACTTTACTTTTACTAGCTATACTTTAATGTTCAGAGGGGCAATTCCCGTAGTTTATAACCGATTTCTTCAAAAAGAAGGAGGTTCTTAATTCATCTGCATGTTTTTTTTTGTTTTTCGCGATATTTCCGCCAATTATGAATCGATTTTGATGATTCTTTTTTGTTTGGTAGGTCATGCTTCAGAAGTGGTCCAATATAAATTTTATTAACTTTGCTTACGTAGCAAAAAACACTCAAAACTTAGATTTTATAATCTAAGTTACTCGCCTTTAGGTCCATTGCAATCTTACAACAGTTGTAACATACATAATCAAATCACACAAAATGTGTGCAAGTATCACAAAACTGTTGCGCTACAATGCACAACAGTTGCATTGCCTTTTTTTTTCCTGTAGTAAGAAAAGAACTACGTTCTTTCTTAGTAGGTAATTGATTACAATCTAGCCTAATAGACTAATAAGTAATTTAATTCTAACTTAATGTTTTACGAGATAGATTATGTTACTTATAACTAAGAATAGTGTCAATTTGCACTTTTAAACAATTTCGTAGCACTTTCTTAAGGTCTGATACCTAATTGATAAAAACACTTTGTATAGCACAGCATTGTTACATTTGTTACTATTTATTATTTATAGTTGCATTGCCTGTCAATTATTCATTGTACTTCAATTAACTTAAACCATCTATTTTTCAGCAGTCGCTAGATGAAGAAACGTACAGCCCTGACATAACAGCGTTCTTATCAACCATGCTCCTAGAACTGGGTATTCTGTCGCAGCAGGAAGACGGCCTGGTGCACTCTAACCAGAACATTACCTCTCTGGAGTTAGAGACAGGAGATGGCAGTCAGGTCATGTTGGAACTGATGGAGGAAGATGATGTGGAGGATCAGGTACCCAGTCATGCTTATATACTTTTTTTATAAGTGTGCATTTTTTATTGATTGGCTACATAAAGCAATATATGGGGATAAATGAAAGTGAGTGGGGGAAGGGAGGCCATTCTCCTGCAGTGGGACACAAAAGGCTGATAATAATAATGTGTTTTCCGAGCTATTAATGACTGCCTCATTTTCAATGCTCCTGCTCTGCTGCAGTGGCAGCTAGAATCGTAATGACTGGATTTTATAGTTCTTTGTACATAGATTTCTTTATTATAGTTTAGCATGCTATACTTATTATGTTTTAACACATAAACCTTCCAGTATAAATTCTCTGAATCATGGTGGAACCCGCATCAAAATCCATTGTGCAGTTTAGAAGAAGTAAGCGATCACACAGACAAACACGAAAAGCGACTTTAATTTATAATATGTACAGTTTGCACAAATTTAAATTATTTTTCAACAGTGGCGATAGTTAAATATTCGTCTGGCATTGCATAGGCCGTCAGCCCCGCAGATACTTTGTTACCTTAACTAATATTTTTACCAGAGTAAGACCTATTGTTTATTTCTTGCTAATGCGGTTGAAGAATTACATAACATGACATCACATCTTATTTCACCGAAGTGTTGGGCAGAGGTTTCATATCGCTAGTTAGGTTTAAGTTCCATGTAATAGAGGACGAGCCTATTGCCATCAACCGGGTACAAATCCAGACTCCAGGCTTCTACTGAGAAATTCCTGATAGAAAAATCCGATATCACTTTGCCCGACCCGGGAAGCAGTAGCGCTTGCGACCTCTAGCCCACCGAGGCAGATAGAACGAGTGAAGAATTGTCAGTTTTTACATACACACTGGGCAAAGATAAAATACTGTGTTTTTATCTTAATACTGATGTATATTTTTTTTTTTACTTTTCTTGTGCAAGTCCCAATAAATAGTTCTTTGTTTATTATGTGGAATAAATGTATGTTCTCGCTGTTGGTCATATCTCTGGCCCTTAATACTGTATTATCAAATGGACACCCCATTTATTGTGTGATCTAGTGTAATGTTTATGTTGGAGTCAGGTCGCCTGTTTGTCATTCGCTCATGTCTACTAAATTCTAGGTACAAGAGGAAGTAATGGAGGAACCTCAAAATCCATCGAAAGAAGTAGATGAGTCATCGCAAGAAAACCAGTGCACCATAAAATATATAACGTCAAAATCGGCAAACCGCCGCGGTCGCCCCAAGAAATTAGAGAAAAAGGGGTAAGTTGTATACAAACATTCTTAATAAATACAAGCTGTGTGCCCGATGGGGTATCTCTTCGGCAAAAATAACGGACTTCCATACAAACTTACATCCCCTATTTATTTAACACCGTTAGGGCGTTTGTCCACTTATCTGTATCCGGTTCGTGTTCGTTTCTGATCCGGTTTGGCCATATTTCGTTATCTAATGAACTCTTGTTCAAAATTTCATGCTTCTGGACCTAGCGGTTTAGGCTGTGCGTTGTCTGTCAGTGAGTGAATAGAGTAATGAGATTTTTATTAAGTAGGCAAAATTTACATTCTTTTTAGGGTAGTCGTACTCCTGACAATCAGTTTTACCAAGGAGTATCGTGTGCCCCAGTAACGGAGTTGTGGAGGTCTGATAGTCGCTCCATGTTAAATACTGGTATATAACTGCATACAGTTAGAATTGAAGTCGGCCCGAACGAGGCTAAAGGTCGAAACGTCCAATTTAGCCTCGTTGGGCCTCTAGCCTAAACATTTTTGGTCAATATTTTAAACTGATGGTGCTGGCATTTCTTAACTGATACGTGCCGATTCCCTTGTTCACAAACTGAACTAAATTCAAGTTCAGTGTATCTTTTTCTTTCTATTTCATTATGAAAAGGACAGAAGATAAATTTTAGTTTAGTCCTGCGATTTGCAGTGTCAGGTTGTATGTTGATTGAAATATGATTCGCGACTGTAACAAATAAATTAATAAAAAATATAGAATTATAATAATTGAAATCATCTATAAAACTCTCTTAGTTCAAATTATCTCATTGAATGACTATTTCGTGAAATCATGACTTTTGAGGTAAATTCTAACTTAGACTTACAAATTGCAAAAATATATTGGCGCATTCCCCTTAACTCATAACACCCTATGCGCCAGGCCGGGCGCGTGGTGCTCCGAGTGCGGCAAGCGCCTGGCCACGAGCGGCGCGCTGACGCGGCACATGCGCACGCACTCGGGCGAGCGGCCCTACGCCTGCGACACGTGCGGCCGGCGGTTCGCGCAGAAGGAGGTCATGCTCAGGCACGTGCTGGTGCATGAAGGTATGTATACTGTCGTTGCCAACCATCATATTTTATTTGTATACTAGCTCTTCGTCCATTTCCTTTGGAACTTCGCCCCCTCCACCTCCTGTGTAGTTTTAGAATATTAATTATTACTAGCTGTATTATTTATCTAGTTATGTAACTGTTTTTGCTAAGTTTTAAGTTTTTAAGCTGAAGAATTTTTCATACAAACGAAATTCCCCTTTTTCACCCCCTTAGGAGTAAAATTTCCGAAAATAGTTTCTTAGTGGATGCATACGTCTCATAAGGGCTGGACGATGATTTTAATTTTTTCCCGAATTTTCCGGGCAAATTTTCTTTCCCTAAATACCTCACCTTTCCATTAGAAATTTTCTACCGCGCGGTGGCATGATAGTGACAATAGGCTAGAGTCGTATTACTTGAAAATGTAGAGAAGGGTATTATGTAGAGCTGGTGAAATGTAGATGTAACCGTGTAACTAAACAACTGTGCCTTTAGGGGAAGTATACATGTGTGATATCATGTGTATGCTTATTTATTTAGAATACTGCCACATCACAAACATTTAACTTACTAATTACATCATGTTTGTAATCTATCTAATATTTCTTGTAAACAGAAGACCGGCCACACAAATGCTCGATATGCGACAAGAGCTTCACCCAACGCGGCGCGCTCGTGTCACACGCGCGGGCGCACGCTCCGCCCAACGCGCGGCCGCTCGCGCTGCACCGCTGTGACCGATGTCCCAAAGTGTTCCTCTATGCCTCAGGTGAGATGCTCTGCTCAGGTCTATTCACTCGTAACATGTCTGTTTGACTACAGGTGTATCACCCGCGCGGCCTTAGGGCTTCTATGGGATTTTCACCCATGCTAATATTTCTCTATATGTACTACTACCCCGCCAGGTCTCAGCCGTCACATGATGATGCATAACGGCCGAGTGTACGTGTGTGGTGCTTGCGAGCGACAGTTCAAAGACAAGAGCTCCTTACTGCGGCACCTAAAGAACGCCAACCATACGACCTGAGACAGTTCACCCACTTGATGACACCCCGTCCGGAGAAAATGATTTAAAGCTACAGTAGTTGATTATTTCACAAGTATTTCATTTAGTGATAGAACTACACTATTATATCGCCTGTTCATCAACTTTTGCAAAGTGGAACTGTAGTATTTTTTTAAATTTTCGTTTCAATGTTGATTGCTGTCGGTTACAGCAGACTGCTGAGGGCAGTTTTAGGGTTGGCTCAGACTTGCAGCGCGCTTTTTGTCGCGTTGACTATAAGTTGGATGTGACGTTTATCATTATATCCATAAAGATCGAATTAAATGATCTAAACAATGTGATCTAAAATGTAATCGTATTAAAGAATTTATAGTGACAAATGAAAACAACAATCAAAATATTATAGTACAATAATCAAATTATATTAGTGTGTAAGTTTAATTCAAAACTATTGCGGATAAATGCAATATGAAGTGTATGTATGTGATCATACAGTATTTTGTTATGAAAAGGAATATTTTTTTATGAAATAAAACAACTATAATTTATTTACTTAAATATTTTTATTGGAAAAAAATTTATATTAAATCCAAGGCAACGTGGTATTGTAAAATTTTAAGAAAATAATGACAAGAAAATATCGGAATACTGGTGCAAAGCCGCGGCGCCGCTCGTCCGACCGTCGGGCCGACCAGCCGACAGTCGGGCCGACCGGCCGACCGTCGGGCCGACCCCGGACCTCAGACATGGACATGTGACGGATGGCACTTATTTAAACAAAACACGAACAATTATATTTTCATAACATTTTAATTTTCATAAAAACCAAGTCGACGCCACCGCATTGTAACTTATGGAATGCCTTCTATTCACTTAAAATTATATACTCCCTACAAGCATACATTTTAGTATCTATTTCAAATTTTGTTCAAGAAACAAGTGGGAACAGTTTCGTAGGCCGATACATTTGTGTCTCTGGATGCGCCACTCGACGTAACCGACTATAATATAACATACATAATATATTGGTCGCGCGATCACTGTCTCGTATATAAACATAATATCAGGATAACAGACCGACGTAATAACCGTTGAAACTGAACTGAAAATAATAATTACACTTGCAGCTCTAACTCCTACATCTAGATTATAAATGATTATAAAAATAAATAAGGGGCGTCGCCCCCTCCCTTTCACCGCATCGCGTTCGACTACACACGCAGGACATTGATATAGTTTGAGCAAAACTCGTCACATTGTGTATGAACAATGCTACAGGTGTTGGTCGCAGTGCGTAGCGCAGGTTAGCGCACTGAGCGCAGGTTAGCGCAGCTAGCACAGTTAGCGCAGCTAGCACAGTTAGCGCAGCTAGCACAGTTAGCGCAGACCGCTAGTCCCGAGTGCCGAGCGGCGAGCCACGCTCCCGTCTGTCCACACCTTCACACACACATCCGCCAAACACTAAAATAATCAACAGACAAATTATAATAACCGAATCAACTACCACAAATAAAAATATAAGCCGCAGCACACAGCAACTATATGACTCGTACTAGGTCCACCCGGTACGATACTTAACTATACATTTAGATGAATAAAATCCATGTTATTTTCAAAAATGATTATTATTAATAAAAACAATTCTGTGTGCTTTGATTTTATGATTTATCTGGCTATTGTTAAACATACATCGCTGTAGCAAGTGATTCCTAGAATGTTCACTTTAATAGGTTATAGCACAACGGTCTAAAATAAAATTACTAATAAGTAATAATAATCAATATTTACAGTTAGTTTCGACTACGACGCCCGACAAGTGCGAGTGTTCGTACACATATATATGTAAGCACCGCTGAATCATTTGACCCTTTATTAGTTGACAATCTCTTGACGACGGCAAAAGATACATATTGCCTGGACGGTGTATAAAATTATATAAAAATATCGTTCGATCATCAACGTACTATCACGATCGTCGCTCGCACGGGGCCCGACGCGCGGCTCGTCATTGTCACTGATCAATCTCAATGTTATGAGCGTTTTGATTTCGCGAAATAGAACGGAATGTTTGAAAATACATTTTTGGCACTTCAGATTATGAATGGGTCGGCCCGCGTGCAGAGCGCGACTCAATTATAAGCTTTACGCGTTCGGAGTAAAGCCTATAATTGCTACACTTATCCGCTTACATCTTAGACGGCCGTCCACGACCTGGGGCGACTCGAGAGCTGATCTATGAATGCGTAGACAATTACAGAGTTAGAATTACAATGTTATTATACAAGAACAAGGCGAGTAGTAGGAGAGAGGAGAGGATGGGAGGAGGAGGTGGAGTGATCAGCCCGGGTGTCGCGCGGGCAGCAGTCTACATGTTCTCGAACTGGTCGACGCGTCGCTTGGTGTTGCCCTTGCGGATCTCGCGCAGAGTCTTGTATTTGTCGCGGCCCTGGCGCACGTTTTCGCGATGAATCTTGTCCATGGCCGTCTCCATTGTCTCGTCGCGAGACTGCGCTAAGTCTTGCTTTAGCGCCTGTGGAGAAAATTAATTTTGAATAGAGGTACACTCTTACATAGGACTTGAAAATAAATAATGAAATGTGGGTGTACTTGGAATATATTTCTGCTTACACCTTGGGTCAAAACAGGCGCCTGCTAGGATTTTCTATCGATAAAAAATACGCACTTTCATACGAACATTATGTAACCTTATTAGGGAATGAAAATCTTTTCTTATTCCTCAGCTCACCTTCGTTTATACATGGAGTTTTTATGTAAAATTTCATGATTATAGAGATAGTGGTTAAGGCTGTACGTTGTCTATTAGTGAATGAATTTAAGATTTATCTCTTCGATCGGGTATATCACCACTCTCGCTCAGGATGTGTCGGCGATTTCAGACTTCACCACGATGTTTCACGATGTTTTCTTACACCGACGTCAAGTTCGGAGGGATACCTTGAGCTGGTTGTGCAGCCGCTCGTTCCTCTCGGCCAGCGTGCGCCGGTCGGCGACCGGGTCCACCAGGTCGTCGGGCCCGCGCGCCAGGTCGCCGCCGCCCGCGTCGGAGCCCGCGTCGGAGGCGGCGTCGCCCTCGGCGCCGTCGGCGTCGCCGCCCGCGCCGCGCTCGGCCACGTGGTGGTGCGACGGCGTCGTGGCCGCGGCCAGCGCGGCGGCGGCCTCGTCCTGCGGGCAGAGGGACAACTTTGACTCTCATCTGGCAATCTGGCATGGTCCTCGTGTGGCTTGACCAAGATTATATCACTATTTAACTCGACTACTGTTTAACTTACTAAGGTCGACCAAACTCGAATTTATACACGAGTAACTATACGGGGGATAATCTATTCCACGATTTTATTCTCGAGTAGAAGCAAGTCGTTTTTCCATGCGATCTAACGTATAGCTATACTTTGATTAGAAATAGCGGAGTGAATGTGAACGAATGTAATACCCGGCAAAAACACGTTGTTCTCCAAACGGGACGGTGCAGAAGCATAACTATTCTCAACTCTCATTGGCCGTATTATAGCTTGGGAAAGTTGGTAGCTGTCTATGGCAATGTACAATTTATTGTTTGCTTGTCGTGATTGTCAGCTGGTAATGAAGCGGCCGCCATTAAATTATTCTCGGATAACTTGTTTACTTGATGCATTTCGGCGATATAACGATTTACTCTCAGATAGACAGATAATCCGAGATTAAGATTTGGTAAAACGAAAAGTTGTCTAACTCTAGAGTAATTAGTGATTTTATTCCCAGGATAGAACTTATCCAAGTTTGGTCGAATCCGCCCTTAATGGTGCAGATTCTCTTGTATACCGAACTAAACTATCACAAAAATTCCTTACTTTTGACTATGAAAATCTTGGAGCTATTCTGACAAACAAATAGTCTAAATTTAAACATTAATTTAACCATTTTGACACAAATAAAATCGAATTCGACAATCGCGCCTCCATGGTAATTGTTTTCGCTACCCCGTGATTTTTTTATAGATCCTCGACGTGTTTATTTGTGGAAATTTACACTTTTAGTATGGGAAGCAAGGGAAAAAAAAAATACCCACATGTTGAGTATTAGAGGTTTATCGGGTTCATAAAGGGGGTCGAAATTTTAATTATTTTTGCGATACGACACACCATTTTCGAAATATAAGCAAAAGAAAATAAAAAAAATATACAGTACTGTCTTGCAACTGAAGTCGAGGTGTTGGTTTGAATTTTAGTAATATTATATTATTTACTACCAACCCGCACTGGGCCCGCGTTGTGGTTTACGGCCCGCTCCCTGTCACAGAGAGGAGGCCTGTGTCCCAGCAGTGGGAACGTTATAGGCTGATTATGTTATGTTATTTTTTTTTATATTTTTTTCGTGACATCTTATTTTAATCCACACATTTTTAATCGCGATTTAAAAAAGTCAGATTTTGTTAGAGGATTTTAGTTACAGTACAAGATCTTAGGTTAAATCGTCAAATTCAGAATAGCATTTTCACTGATTTATTATCACAGTGCCATCTTAATGCAGTCAAACTAAAATATAGTTAAGTTGTGTCTAAAGTCTATTTCAGAATGGGAAATCGTCGTTTGACAGAAATAAACTAAATTTTTGTGATTTTTGTTTAGTTTAGAGAATTTTGTGACATGAGAATCGGCACCAATGTTAAACTAAAATTAATCGCACTAACGAACGATTAATCTAATGATTTTTTAAGATATAGTTATGGAAATAAGTCAAAACAAAAGAATGGCATAAAAAAAGATTAACTGTCGGTTGTTTAGCTTTACCAGGGCGTGGAAGTAGATGAGATTGGAGGTTGGTGTATAGAAACATCGGTTTTTCTTCTCATAATAGTCAGATAGGAAACACCAAACACATCTAGTTTTAGACCGTAATTTATTTTTTATATGTAATACCACGCCCGGATTTTACCCAACACGACTCTAGAGCCCGCGTCGGCGTTTGCGCCGCAAAATAAACAGAATCTAGTCGTGGAAAAGATCCCTTACAATTGATGGGCAAAAGTACAAGACACAATAACTCTTGACTTTTGTTATGGTTAGGATTCTGTGTACAAAAGAATTAAAACACAAGCCTATTTATACCAAAGTCAAGATTTTTTTTTAATTTTTTTTTTTAAACCTTGCCCCACTCTAGGAATTTCTTCTTGTATCGTGGGTGCGTTTACAAACAGAAAACTCACATACACATACACATTCCACAGTCAAGTCTTCCATAACGACTTCTTTCTGATTTCGAATGTCATTACATAACGATAACAAAAATGTCAAAATATAAATCCAAGATGGTAAATTCAATTTTCAAATCGAAATTTTCGTTATGTATGTCACTTTCAAGATGTCTAGGGGTGGTGATACCAAAGATGAGGTAAAAATTTCAGATAGCAGTACAAAAATTTGATAAAATTTTAACCATTGCACGGTTTTCGGGTGTGCTGGTGCCGAAAATGGTGAATGCTTTATCGTTTATTTATTTATTTATATATACTTAGGGTTATGCTGTCTATACCTATAATAGGCATACATAGCAGTATTTTCATTTTATATTGATCTCTTTTAATTTCTGGGTATACCAAATACCAAATAAATCATCAGTGAGTGAACACGCCTCACCTGCTTGCGCCGCGCCTCCTCGACCTCCTCCTGCAGTCGGCGCGTCTCCGAGTCCTTGATCTCCACCTCCTGCTGGATGCGCGACACTTCCTCCTGCTTGGTGCGGATCTCGTCTTCCAGCTTTTGACGCTCGGCGGCTTCCATGTTCTGTTAGACATTCAACTTTAGTTATTTTTGGCAAATATATGGCAAAATCTGAGAAAACTTATTCTGGCCTGTTACACTCGCGACAATCTAAGAAGTCCGTTTTGACGTTTCGTTCTCGTATATGTAATAAAACGTTCAGCCTTGAGAATCAGTTTTTAGCAATGTAGATAACTCGTCGATTACAAACTCTCTAAGTATGTTCAATCCATGTCTCGAGAATCAGCTTATAGGAAACCAATTTATTTATTCATCTCTACACAAAACCTTTTTATAGCTGTCAAAACGGAATTCTTAGATTGTCGCGAGTCTAGGACAGTAAAATCGCGGTAACCAGTAACTGGGTTGTGCAGGTTATTCGGCTGCATTTGGTTATACTGCAAGCCGACCTCAAGAAAAAGCTAGGCGTATGATAGGTAGATGATGATATGCATACCTTAGTCTCCTCGAGGCGCTGCATCATAGCCTGTAGTTCATTCTGCCTCTGCTCCAGCTCCTCCTTAGCGGCCTGCAGCTGACGCAGCTGCTCCTCCAGCCTTCGGATCATGTCCTGCGCTTCCATCAGGTTAGCCTGAGAACGTTCCATCTCTTCCTGCATCTGTCGCAGTCGGTCCTCGTACTCTTGTTGTTTCTTCTCCGCGCGTTCGCGGGCTGCGATCTCCAGTTGGAGTTTTTCTCTGGAATTTGAAATTAACATTTCAAATGTTGAGGTTATTGTCTTTTGGAGCATCTTATTGAAGTGTAACAGACAATGTATTAGAGAGATTTGGTAGACTAACCCTCTTATTCATAAACGTTTCTTAAAGTTAAAGAGTCGTATAAACGTCGAAAATGTATGGTTAAACGGTTGCTAATTCATAACTTTAAGCAGCGTTCATGAATAAGGCGGTAAGGGTTTATTTTTAAATAGTAAGATAACTTTTATTTGAAGAATGTCAATTTTTGACATATTTTCTATATAAAAGCTCAAACTGCTAAATTATTATTCAGATAAAATTTATCTAACGATTGAAAATCGACCCTTAGTCGTATTGACAATTTTCCCTACAACGAAGATTGACAAAAACTGTAATTGAATTAACAAAATAAAATGTACTTAGAGCATAATATTCTATAGTACTTTAACTGTACAACACTTCTTGAAATGCTATAATATGATGGTTGCTAGAACCTGTGATCATCATACTATCTAAAATCACAAAAACCCGCAGCTTGTTACAAGAAAGTTCCTAATCATAAATACTGACCTCTGCGCCTGCTTGGCCAGCTTCTCCTCCCTGGCCTGCGCCTTCATCTGCTGCACGTCGATGGTGTCGGGCTTGCGCCGGCGCATGTACAGCTCGTGGTTGCCCATGCACAGCGCCAGGATGCGCTTGTTGACGCGCACGCGCGGCGCGAAGAACACAAAGTCCGGTGCCTTCTTGTCGATCGGCTTGATTATAAACTTGCGGTCGTTGAACGAAATGTTCCGGATCTCTGACCAGGGGAAACCGATTTTTGGTGTCAGTCTGGAATGTAAAAAGTATAATGTTAGTTTTCAGAGTTTTGTGAAAATGTTTTTTGGGCATTTTCATCTGCGAACTGGGATTGGGTCTTTGCTGTCGAACAGTCGGGTAAAGAGTGGCGCACTAACTTGTCATCCTTCTCGTAGATATTGAGCCCGAGCGCATCGACTCCTAGCCACAACTCGGTGTTCTTCTTGTTGCGGATCTCGAAGTAGTTGACGCCGTACATCTCCAGGTCCTGTGCGATCTTCAGGTACTCCATCATGGCGTCCTCGCGCAGCATGCCGCGGTGCTCTTGCCACCAGTTTGTGATGCTCTGCTCCCATTCTTCGCGGGACATCTGTATAATAACACATTACTATTAGTTCATTTGTAAATACATGACAACAATGGAGATTGCGGTCGATCTACGAAATCCTGCTGCTATACACAAAAAAACACGTCTGTACCTGAATGAACAGTTGAAAGGACCGAACTACAAGTCAAAATTTCTTGGTTTAGGCAGCGTAGTCCTCAGCTCGAAAGAGCGCTTTAGAAATGTCATCTACAATGGGAAAAGCCAGTTGATTCAACGATCAAGCCTGTGCAACTTGTAAAATCTCCATTTTTTCTTGGGTAAAATCATTATTGATAAACGCATCTTGCCCGATTTTTAACGGAGCAAGGGATAACAAAAAAAAACTTGGCAGATCTTGTAAGCCTAGACTATACACACCTTGTGCTGGTCGGTGACGCGCTGCGGCAGCAGACGGTCGTTGGCGAGGAAGCCGGGCCCGTGCACGGCGGGGTTGTGGTCGCCGTGCCGCGCTTGTACGGCGTACGATGCCAGGAGCACTGACGTCTCCGGCGGGCAGTATATCTCGTCAGATAGGATCGCGTTCTTCACCTGATTGGGGTTAATACAAAAACATGTAAAAATTAGAACTTGGAAATGGTCGGGCGAATTTGAAGCAAATACGAGTGTAAAACAAAAAAAGTTAAAGAGGACAGTTTATAATTTCCTCGGACGTGTTCGAGGAAATTATAAACTGTCCTCGTGTGGTACGCGTACAAGCTTCAGAGCGCAGAGCAATCTGGTAACTCTTTTTGAATTCAAAATGACTAATAATAGATTTTTAATTAACTTTGTGAAGGTCTAGAGATGCACAAGTAAGCCCATTTAATTTAAGTCGGAACGCGAAATTGATTCAGCGACCCACCCGCATTGATTTCGAATTAGTTCCAATTAAATGGAGGACTTCCTTTTTAAATTCTAAAAGGTTCCACTTTAGTCGCTAAATAGCGTGCTATCCTGAGAAAGGGGTTGCACAAGTTGCTACCGTGCAGTGTAACCTTTGTGATTGACCCACCATACCCATCCGTGCCTCAGTGATCACGGAAACGGCAACAAGCAGGCAATTACGAAGAATATAGAAATACATAGTTGTGAGGCCTTTGTCCAACAATGGGAAGTAGGGCTAAAGACTACAATCGAAGTAATGGCAGGTTGCGAGCCCTGACCCTTCAGGCATTAACTATAATTTATTGTGTCGGTAAACACATAAGTGGATTCACCACATAGAATTATTCTATTAAGTTTACTTTATAGGTGTAAGCAAGATGTTTTTCTGCTTGCTGATTGTATTGTCAAATAAAACAACAGCACACTACAGTAACCGCTACTATGTCGTGTTCCTGAAGTAAGAGTACTGTTTATCTTTAGTCTACTTAGGAGTGTTAATCTATGCAAATAATAATTAGATAATCTAAACACCGACTCACTCCTACAAAGTCAAAACTCGTATCAGCTGGACAATATTCATCATAAGCATTGCAAGTAGTTTTGCAATCCGACCACGTGGTGTCCCATGTTCATAGATCCACAATTATCGGCAAGAGAGCGTTCTATTTCAGATGTTTTGAGAAACTATACGTTGTTTGCTTATTTCTATTAGGTGTTCCTGTTACGGGCGTAAAAATTACACATTGACTTTTAAATAGAGACTGGCCCACAGATAGATAGATAAAATATGTTTGCCATAGGTGTGAGTGGTGGGTGTGGGTTAAGCAGCGCCTTCCGGTGCTGGTCTGGTGACCATCTTTACATAACGAGACTCCTCCGTGCCTCGGAAAGCACGTTAAGCAGTTGGTCCCGGCTGTCATTCGTGGATCTTTGACAGTCGTTACGGATCATCAGAAGCCTGAAAGTCTGACAACCAGTCTTACCAAGGGGTATCGTATTACCCAGTTACTGGGTTGTGGAGGTCGAATAGGCAGTCGCTCCATGTAAAATACTGATATTCAGCTGCATCCGGTTAGACTGGAAGCCGACCCCAACTAGTTGGAAAAGGGTAGGCAGATTGAAAGGGATAGGTGACAGATATGACGCTGTCGGCTGAAAGTATGCTGCACTTTAAAAAAACTCGATGTGCCATATTTACGGCCAGGTATACAGGAGCATTAAGTTATATGATTCCTCTCACCTGAAGGTAGAACAGTTTGAGTGTGATCTCCTGGATGAGTTCGTCAGCCACATCCTCGGGGTAGAATTTGGCGCGGAATTTGAACTGCAGTGGGTTTTCTTTCTTTACGTCTTGTTGCATCACCTGTAATGTACATAGAATGTTAGGCTAAGAGATAAGAGCCATAGGTAGGGCCGCAAGGCCAGTAGGACGAGGTTGTTTACGTTGTTTTATTTAATTAAATATTTCGAAACTCCGCTATCGGCACATCAAACACGTTCGTAAGTTCTCTGCACATACTGCTGTCAGAATGTTTTTGCAATGAATCATTTTGCCATATTAAATATTTTAATATCATTTTGGAATCGTGTAAATCTATAAAGATCAACACAGATACACCGTTTTGAGACTGAAAGACAATCCAGTTGAACCGTGGTAAGCTTGCAGTCTTTCTATATTCAATACTAAAGCACACTGGACACAAAAACACAAAATAAAGGGTGAACTAATACACGTTGAATCTTACCCATCTCGAGAACGGTAGCGACCCTGACTTCGTTGTGTGCCACGTAATCCAGGGGAAGCGTTAAAAAGGCAACAATTAATTACAATTCATCGCCATTTGCTGGCATTAATTTCATTTTTAAACACACAAAAACGAGGGAGTTTACTACTAATATTTAAAGGAAATATAAAATAATATAATTATATAGCGTAATAATTAGCAAGATACTAAGTACGTCATAATAATTCAATAAAATCATATTTTTTCTTCTATTAAATAAATTAGCCATAAAAATGTTGCTACGATAAGGACAACTTATTCAAGGCAAGCTTATTCTTAGCTTTTTCTCACGATTATAAAGATGTTATAATTATGCCGTAACACTTTTTTGTGCTCTCATACAATCTAAACTGTAGGTTATTTAATATTATTATTTCAACTTTAAATCTGTCTCTAGCTAGCATCATCAACAATTAATCTTCAACTACTTATGACCAAGAGGCGTTCCATAAACTGTACCAATTAAAGCTGTTAGTTTAAATGCTGCTTAAGAACTACTGCTGACTCACTGTAGTGCAAGGACCTTTGACAGACCTATAGAATACTTAATAAACTATCTCAGCTTACCAAAAGGGTGCCCATACTGACCTTCGTCTTAATAAATCATCCCAGCAAACGTGCCCATATGAACAACAGCTGTAATTGCCAGTGAACCGTTTAAATAATGTAGAACGAATCGTTAATGGGTACTCATTTTACACCCAGTTGTGGCTACGTCAAATTGAAGGTATGTATATTCTTAAGTGGGTTAATAGAATTTCATCGTTTAAGATTTCTGTTAATGAAAGGTCAGTGACCGCTATGGGACAGCTGTAATTTCATTGACGACCGCCCTGAATTTTTAGAGGAGTATTCATAGTTGCTTTTCTCCCTTTTTATTTTTCTCTCCAGCGGAAAGGAACCTATTTTAGTCTTATAGTGCGGTGAATTAAGCAGTTTTCTTTCTTATAATTTTAATTTTCGCATTTAGAAACAGAATAAAGTCTATGTACACACGGCTATACATTTCCAGTTTATGCTGATCTCGCATGGTGTTCAGGATTTTCGTACAATGCGAGGTCAGCTTATACTGGAAATGTATAGCTTGATGTGTAGCCGTGTGTACCAGAGTTACCTTTCAATCAGTTCGCTACACTACAATCCAATAACGTACGAAGTACACAGGCGGCTATGTAATAACTTGTTAATACTATTGTTACTACACGACGACCAACTCCTACAATTCATGTAAACTCCTACAAAAAAAAACCCCTAACATTTCAAAGAAATACTTAATAAAATACACGGAATAGAATTCCGGCACATCACAATAACCGAGATCAGCGATAAGATAAAGCGTGGCGTGATATGAAACACGAAGAAGTGTAATCGCTAAATAAATATTACTTCACTTTGCACCCAATTGGAAACTATGGGAAAGCCGCTCATCGTGACCCAAGGTTTAGGACGATAAGCTGTATGTTCATCTAATTAATATTTTACAAATTGGGTTAATACCGGGATTAATTGAGGAGAACTGAATATACGAATAGAAGGCCTATGTTAAGTTGTATAGAACATACGTTGGTTTGTAGGATAAAAGTAAGTTGAAATAATATACGGTACCTATCTTATGTGCGCTGTTATCATTTCTAACGTGACAATATTACCGTGGACGTCCACGTCAATAAAATGTATGGAAATAAATGTGCATTATAACTTAGTCGATGAATATTTAAAAGCTTCTTCATATATTTTACTTCCCTGTGTTATCGTGATGCCGTGACGTGACCGTCCACGATAATATCGTCACGTTAGAAATTATAAAAGCAAACAGTGGGTATCGTATTATTTCATCCTACAAACCGACTTATGTTCTATAGAACTTAACATACGCCTTTAGCTATTCGTATATTCATAAAGTTTTCCTCACTTAATCCCGGTAGTAACACAATTTGTAAATTATTAATTAGCTACTACATACGGCTACGTATATATTTATAGAATATGCAAAAAAATATTTGTTCCGAAACACCAGTTCCGTGAAACGTTCTCATAGAAAAAATAATATTGAATTTTTTCGTGCCTGTGGATTTTTAGCATTAACTTTCAACATTCCCAGACTTAATATTTTCTCAATGAAAGAAAAAAGAGTTGATAACTTGCGTGATATCTCTTAGTCATGCCAATACTTTAGATATCTGTTACTACGTCAAGGATAAGCCAGTAAAAGAAGTTAAGTTTTTAATATTTTCCATAGATAACGCTAAATTAATGATGTTTTTGAAGACGTGAGCGTAGTAACAACAAAAGTAAGTTTACAAAACAAATATATCAGTACTGATGTTTTATAAATATGTTAGAATATTTGAGAGCTCGCACGTTCACGTAAAATAACTTTTAATTCTGATAAGACAAGTTTTTCAGACGATGAAGTAGGATGAACCTTCATAGTAAATTATGTAAAGTGTATATAATAGGAATGATGACTAATATTTTTTTGTCTGGCAGCTTGACTATTATAAAATATTAGACAAGTATTTTTTATTTTTTTACGTAATCAGACGATTACGGCAATACATTGAGTTAAAATATGCCATGACGTCACGAATATGTCGATTTTATACTTACTTGTGACGTAATGACCCCCACTCCCCAACATTTAATGCGTTTTATCTAAGTATTTTTTATTGATATATGTGTTATAGCAAAAAATACGTATCTAATATTTTTTTTATATCTGACTGAAGGACTTAATTTTTTTTTTTTTACCCAGGCATCATCCCTATTTTATCCTGTTCATAAAAATAAAGCTGTAAAGGGACAGTTCATTCTCCATCATAAAACTTTTGCAGTAATCAACAATAAAGATATTTTGTATCAGCATGACCAGTCAATCTCCATCTAATGCATGTCACGGTGATGATGATATTAACGAAATCATAATCTGTCGACATTTTAATAATGACAATCAATAGCAATAGGAGCTGTTAGGAAACAGTCTATTTCCGCTTCATATAAAAACCTGTGTAAGGACCTAAGGACTTGGATAGGATTTTTTCTATAATTTTCCTTAGGGGTCGAGGTAATGATTTTTTAAATTGTTATTCCAACTGCTTATATGGCCTAGTACTGAAGAATTTGAAGCAATTGCTACCGGGGTCAAATTCCAGTGGAATCAGTGGATTCAAGTCCACATTCCAGTGGACTCTTTGCTGTATTTTTGTTCCTGAAAACATGTTACTTACTTTATTTATTTGAAATGAAAAAACATTCGTACTCATATTATTCCTATACAATATCGCAAAATAAACTTTCAGTAAGATACATTTGAATATTTTAAGCCCGGAATTAGTGGTATGGGTATCAGTTTTGCAACAGGACTTAACTAGAGTTGCTTTATCTGATGCATTAAAAAAAACCCTAATATTCCATGCCTGACAATAACAGTCGTTAGCGAAGTTATGAACATAAATAAATTACTTCATCAGATACATACACACATACATTACACACACACACACGATACATTTCATTTTGCATTTTAGATACATTTTCCTAAAAGTATCCATTTCTGAACGCATTCCATAGATTTGCAGATTGACCGAACTGAATCGCCTAACTAAACATAACGAATCAACTCAGTTATGAATTGGTACTATTGAATTATGATCAAACGAGAATGATACATATTAGGTTACAAGTAATTTAATATACCGTAGCGTGGAATAGTACAGCTGCTACTATTACAGATGTATAAGAACTTATATGACATTGAATCAGAGAAGCAAAACGCGAATGAAGATCCTAAAAATGATGGTGAAGAAGTCTTGCTAAAGTATTAATAAAAAACTTTAAAGACTACGTACAGTATATGTAAATTTAGAAACACATAGAAAGGCAGGATATATTTCTATTACAGTAGATAAATCCGCCTTAAATAAAATTGACGTAAGAATTGACGTCATGAACACTTACGATAATTCTACTCCTACACTTGATACACCCAGATATAGGTACCTCCTTCAAATTCAAGAGCACTGAGTACATTATTTTGCTGTAGCAGTACTATACTTCATCTAATGTTTCTAGCTTTAATACCTAGACGGCGTGCCCTTCACAGTGATTCTAGCATGGTCTTCTACATATCATATAGCTTCAAGACCTGGTCTTACCAGATCTTCTGCTCTGTCGTAAGCAGCTTCTTCGTCTTCTTCCTCGGGTGTCATTAGTTTCTTTACGGCAAACGAGAGAACCTTGCCCGTTTTCTCCATAATTGACTCAGGCTTGGAACCACATAAATTGTCAGTAAGAATTTTATAAAACCAACTCCTAAAATCGTCTTTGATGTTAACCAGATATATTGAAATCAAGTTTTGCAAGCTCTGTATAACATTGCAATCCTATATTTATGTCATAATTCTTACGATGTTATTCCGGCTTGCAATTTGGAAACATATCAAGATAAAAATGTGGCAAACCTACTCTGCAATGTCAAAAAGATGCGAACATTACGAGAGTAGGCACTCAATGCAAATGCAAATGTCGTGGCAGATGGCCATCTGCCACGACACTTTAGTCGGGCCGCTAAAATGGCTAAGCAAAAATTTAATTATGTATGTGATCTAAGATCAGCGACTCAGCGTTTTCTTAGAGGCTTGTGCGTTGAGCAACGAGCGTCGTGGGAGCGGCGAAAGTACGGTCGTCGACCCCGTCAATGATCGGCGCACAATCAGCTGTTCTTGTGCGCGAATACCGATGATAAAGATTGCATTGGTGTCAATCAATTTTAATGGAATGTTTGGATTGTCGCATATGGGATATCAGATCAATAAAACACCAATCAAGCACTTGTTGGAACTATGGTGTAAATATTTGACGTATGGGGATGGAAAAGCATTGCTTTCGATTGATTTCTTGTACATAAAACCAAAATGTCATATCCAATATCCAAGAGGAATGTTTTCTATGGGAAAAGCAAAAGTTTAATAAACGAAGACGATGATATAGCGTGAATTCCCGCAAACGCGATGCGTACGTGATTACATCAACGACAAATTGGAAACGAAAGCGGCTCTTAGATACTCCTCAAACTGCGTGTAGATGTGTGTACTCGCCTCGAAAAGGAAACTTTGTGAAAATTATTTACGTCAATGTTGCTGAGGTCATAATACGTACCTATATGATAATTGGATCAATACTCACATTGATCACGATTTATTACAGATACTTCGAGAGAACTTTAATGATGCGATTACAGTACAAGGAAAAGTAAGAAGAAAATGGAAAAAACATAGTTGGGGATTTTATCAATAAGGCCTAATCATGAATGCATTCGCGCATGCATCTCTGTATCATCCAATAGGCAAGGTGTTAGAAAGAGATGACCATGCCGTTGTCTCTGTCTAAAATAACCCAGTTCGCGGACGACGCCATGGCTCGCCACCTTACTCGACCCTTCTCTCAAGTGTTGCATTGGCACAATTGAGTTCATTAAGAGGAAAATGTGCTTTAGCTGGAATTTTGTCTCTTTCCTTAAAGAGAACCGGTGAAATACTGGTAAAAGTAAATATAGGTATTGATACCGAGGGCAAACCCTTTTGGAAAAACTCCGAAGGTGCAAACAGAAATCTTTTAGATGCTGAGTGTCTGTATACTCCAGTACAGCTAACTCTTTGGTTTTGCTCCTTCAATATCATCAAGCAATATTTGCAAGCTGCAACATACATAAACGTCGTAAACATGGCTGAACTCGATACCCCTAGAAGTTCACAGCTCGCCCCAAGTACCCGTCGACCGCAAATCGGGTTCTCTATACACCGCGTATGACACCCGAGACTATTGTTATACATTAAGGAGACAGGCAAGGTCGTCTACAGATCGGTCGCCGTCATGGCACTTTCACCCGTCTACCAACTTACAGAAAACCTCGTTAACCTACTAAATGAAGTCATCAAAACTGTGTCTCAGGAGATAATTATTTGTTGTAACTGTGATGTGTCATCCATCAGTTTGTGAATAAACTTTTACATTTTTAAATTTTGCATAATGAACACCTGTTTAACGTAGTCAAGGGCATGATATTGTATGGTGGATAGTCGTGATGATGGCACCTGGTGGCTGGCATTCGGCGTGGGAACGAGGTCACGCGGGCGCACAGTTGCGCTTGGCTGACCGCGCTTCATGTACGTTTGAACCTGTCGACTACAGCTCCGAGATAATAACAAACATACTCTGGAAGTACCAACAAGTACTTCTATAGTACAACCTAAAATTCTCAAGTCAAGTCAAACGTGAATAGGAATTCCGCCGACAAGTGTAAAGAAAGTGGGCAAGCAATGTCGGCGAGCGGTCGAAACGGAACTTGGCGAGTTAGCAACCGACTGACCTAGCAACGTGTCAGCGTTGATACATGATAAGAGAAGACGACAGCGAACAACCAAAGAAAACGCCGACATGAAAGGAGTTTCTGAATAAGCATCGATCAAACCAGGTTCTGTTTCTAACAATACAGAAGTTAAACTACCTGAGGAATCGGAAGGAAACTGTCAAAATGTTATTTTTGGATTGAGTCTGTTACCACACCTTTTGAGTACATGCCTGCTACCTCATTCTTACACAAAACACGTATCTACACTAACTACTCAAAGGATAGTCGAGAAGTGTTTAGCCACTTCACCAACAATATCGCAAGACTTATCAGAACTCAAGACACAGTCGAACCTACGACTTTGGCATCACACAACCGATTGCCAAAAATGTCTTTTGGATTCGCAACGATATGCTTCAAGGTTAAGTCGATAGGAAGGCAAAATGATTAAGTAATCGTTGGATTGAGGCACTTTTCAGTAACTATGATAACATTCCGGCGATACTCGGCGTCATGTCGTGTCGTGACGCAACGTCGCGTCACCGCACCACCGCAGGGATGACACCTGCCCTAGTAATACATTTTGATTGATGTAGGTCCGCTTTGACATAGTATGCAAAAGATCTTTGTAACGAATGCAAATATTTAAAGCTGAAATCATGAGAACACCAAGATGAATTCAGTACTCAGTAAGGAATAAGTATAAAATAGCCAAAGATTCAATACTTTGAAAAATTTACAAGTTAGTTAGAGCCGAAATGGGTCGTACAAACCATATCTTCCGAACCCAATGACATACAGTTTAGGCAGCCCTACAGATATCGGGGCCATATTATCATACGCGACGATAATCATAATGATCGGGTGCGACAAAAAGCAGCATTCCTGGCCACGTCGAGAATGAGATCGCGTGCCGTGGACGTAAGTCATGCTGCTGTGCGATACAGTCTTCACTATTTACTCATATTTTTATCATAGATACAAAATCAACAGGCACCATCAAAAAGCGTTTCCCAGAAGAAGACATTCAAAACACTTCGGATAAATTTAGGTAGAAACTACTTCTCAACAATTGCAAAATAAATGTCATAATTATAAGTGACTAGATAAATAGACAATGTTTATTTATAATCTGTGTTACTACGTGACACACCTGAGATAATTGTAAAGACTAACAATGAACAATTTATTTTAATGATGCGTAATAGCCAACAAAAATACTGCAGCGTCTCATTGCAAGCATCGTTTGCTTCCAAAACGACTGTTTAATTACGAAATGATATCAGAATAAAGGTTTCATTATGATAATTTAAAGATTTTTATTGCTCTTAGAAAGTGAATTGCGAATAGCAAACTGTAGATTATAATATAGCTGATGATCTTAATTGCATATGTACATGTAGAATTTGGAACAATGTATAAGGAGACTCGTTTTTTGTATGAGAATGATCTCATCGCCATGAGGACTTGGGTAGACATAGTAAGCCGATTGCTAAAACAAATAAAGTCTCATTGGATGACTTAGAAACAATATGCAGGCAAAAGAATGATTCAGTATGTCACAATTAATTTAGACTACTGAGAATTCAGAAAGCGTTATGGTAATGTTACTCATGCAAGTATTGAAGAAAATAGCAAGTAGCTAAATTCACCTATTTCAGTGCACTGCAATACGATAACGAGGGATGCGATAAAATTCATACGTATAGTTCAAGTACTTATAGAACAATGACTTGGCAACTTAACGTCCCTCATATTTAATGGTGAACATTAAATTCAACGTTATTGCCTTAATGCATTACTTCTTGAACATCCCGTGTTCTCGGTAGGTACTTCACTAGGAGGTACATTAAAGATTTCACATACGCTACAGTAGATAGAATCGTTGTACTTGGTCGAAAATTATCATCAAATGAAATATAAATATTTGTCAATAGCACAGCGGGAGTACCTGAAATAATAAGCCTTCAACATAACTATATGATGTACGAAGGCGTACCAGCAGTCGAACCTACGCCAGACAGACGTTCGACCGTGGCATTTTACCTATGAGAACCGGAATCTGACACATGAATGTCTATGGCAAACACTGAGACAGATTGGTGACATAATATGAAGATACCGATGACTAAACCGACGTGTGGGAGGCTTGGTACACAATATACAAGCTATAAAATATAAACTGGAATGCGCGTGTAATCCCAATCTGATCAAACCTGTGCAAGTATAAACACGTGCAAAAGCGATTTGCACCTGAAATACAATGATAAGACTCATCGATTTAAATAATATGGCGGAAGAACTTCAGCTATTTATCATTAAACTCATTAGAGTTCAATTAGATCATTGAGTGCGGTAACAACTCAAACATAAAATTGCTACTATTAAGTTTGCTATCAGATGGTTTCATGAGAAACGTACTCGATAGAAATCAGATAATAGATGACAGACAGAAGATTTGTTGGAAGAACTTATGCAAAAGATAAAAATAAATTAATCTGACCCATAAGTATTTAGGGATAATAATGCAGGCACATATTTCAATGACAACAATTACCGATAGCTAATGCTCTGCAGGTCCGCATGCATACCATGTGAGACAGGGCAACACCATTTCACCGAAACTTTTCACAGCAATCCTAGAAGACATCGTAAAATTTTTATATTGGGTCATTTGTCCCACTTAAGATTTGCAGATGATCTTGTGATTTTTGCTGAAATGTTGGTGATCTCATGGAGATCATGAGAAACAGTATGATCTATGGGGATTGGCACAAGAAAAGAGAGGCCTATGCCCAGCAGTGGGTGAAGTCGGGCTGTGGATGATGATGAATGCCAAGAGAGTATTGAAACAGAAATTGATTAGAAAATACTTGTTAAGTTTCAGCACACTAAATGGAAATAACTGTATATTTTACGATATGACTTAATACTCAGCATATAGAATTCTTAGTACTAGTAATTACTGGTACCGAAGAAATATCGTGAGTAATGATTTTGAAATTCGTTTAATGAATACGGTTCGGAGTATCAAAGTTATCAAGCAACGTTTAGTCACAGCGACTCACGCCGGAAGCCACCAGATGAATCAACACGACCATACAAATATGTTCAAATTAAGTATTTAGCATTGTTTGAAGTAATAAGTGGAACCTTAATTTTGAGGCTTTATGTTTCTAGCCAAGGCCAACAGTGGCTTATAAATGTAGAAAATAAAAGGCCGGAGTATATGAAGAAACAAAATATGGTCATGGGTTACATGACCATGCACATAATAATAAATCAACACATATACGTCTAATAGCTGACTTAAAACAAGTTTGCTCAGAAGAAAAGAAAGCGAAAGCCTACAAGTTTCATAACACGCCCAGCAAGATACACAATGCCTCATCAACAGGAAAACTTGAGGAAATGTTTGTTATTTTCCTACTAAATGCTATATTTTAATGCCCCCAGTACAAGTAATATATGGGGGTGACATCATGAGGCCGTCATCATCATAAACATCTTGAGTCATTTATTGAGCCATGTTGTGAAGAGTGATGATGAAAATTAATAAGACGCTAAAGAAGATAAGTTTACAGATTATATAAATAGGCTTACGCGATGGGAACAACCAAAATGAAGCTGAATTCGGAGATGCTAAAATGATAGCTCCGAAATATTAGTGCTTGGAAGTTAACATTGGATAAAATGCGAAAACTAACGTTGACGATTCATTAAAAAATGAAAATATTCTACTACTCTGGGAGAATATAAGATACAACCTCGGCAAGTCATAGAAAACTCCAAAGGGTGGGGACGTAAATATGTCGAGTAGAAAAGCGATTGCCACACAATGATTATCACATGTCGCGCGAGGCCGCAGGTACCGGTTACGTAAGTGCGATACACGATATGTATTTATAATATACTATGTGACTCCACTGCGTAACAGCGGAAACCCTTAAACAGAGTGACATATCCAGGAGAATCTAGGTTGTAGCACTTATAACTTGATATAAAGGCTAGCTAGTCTGACAGGTTTATTAGTTTTAGATAATATAATAAACTGTAAGATTGTGAAGAATCGTGCTGGTCAAGGTAGACAGAGCAATGGTGTTGATGATTTGAATTTAGATGGATCATAAGACTTAGTTCATCTTAAACAAGCTTCTGGGCATATCCAACGAAGTAATCTAGAGATACTCGTATCCCATGGTATCGAAAGGCATAGCCAACTTTATTCTGAGGTACACACTTTGTGTTACTAGATGATTTGGCGAAGAGAAAAACCTGAGCTTGCTTTCCCGCGCACGTAATAGAATAGAGTCGCAGCATTTGTAGGCAACAGATATTAAGTTGTCACTTCTTGCACACTACTGCAATCTTTCTATCTAGCACGTTGTTGTTTTGAAACTATTTCAACATAAGGATTAACTTTACTATCTATTAATGATTATATCAAAGGTCTTTTCTAACGACCAAATGATAATTTTGATTAGTTTTCTTTAGCATTTAATACATCCATTCATATTTATTTTTGCTTGCTAAAGGAAGTATACGATATTATTGCTGAATGTATAAAATAAATGAACCAAGCAGAGGCCAAGGATGTTTCTGTGGCCCGATATAATTATTGTGATGAGAGCAATAAAAAGAGTTTTCATTTGTATAACTAGTTTTTAACTCGAATGTTCAGTTTCTTATTCAAACAACTTTTAATTATAGTATTAATAAACATTCCAATGATGATGAACAAATATCACAAGTGAAAAGTAACATAATCCAGCGAAAGAACAAAATTACACACCGGCCTTCTTTTGCAATTAAGTATATTAGAAATTATAAATCATTGATAGCTGTTAATTTGCTTTCGAACTAGTCACACCACTGCCGTTTTAGGAATGAGCACTCGTAGCGTAGTAGAGAAATGCAAATGAATTCAACGCCAGTTTTAAAACTAAAATTGTTTCAAACTTGAAACATTATTGGCAAGGTTTTATTTGAGAAATACGGTATGCAAAACAGTATTACAGAATTAAGTAGCTAATAAATTCTTGATGCTAGCCAATCCGGAGCCAACACGGCACGCGAATTATCGATACTTGGGCAAAAACACCCAGTGATGACGGGAAATAGAGATTGGTTATCAATATTATATGTAGGTTCATATTATTTTAATAATAATCAGCGTCATTGACATTACCAAAAGTTTGCCGTCTGCCTCACACATGTATCAATTATAGTCAGGATCCGATAAACTCGCGATTGCCGGCTTCCGACCATGAGTCACACTACCTCGCATGCCTACAGCCAGCTAGTCCTTGTGGGAATATCCAACCGTATTGTTAACAATGCTTTAAAAATTACATCATAGTTAATGACGGTTTAAATCAGACTTTAACGGATTATTTTATAGCAATCCAGATGTGCCGACCGATATTCCAGCACATTTCAAAATGATTAGCTTCTCAAATTTTGGTCCGCTTCTTCAAATAGTTATTCAAAGTATAGAATGTATTCATATATCAGTTATAAACAATGCATATTGATTTATCTACAAATGTGTGCAATAATGGTTTTCAGGCTACACTTCAGCGAGAATCTAGCATGCTTCAACAAGACCTGATCAGGAATAGAGACGCATTCTAGAGTTCAATAAATTGTACGTTTTTTACGCGAACCAAGCATTTATTGTACCTGTTTGGTTGAAAGGAGAGCGCGTTCACGTTTCACTGACTCACCCTTTACGTATTCGTTATAAGAATTTAAGATGTAGGTGCAAAGAAACAATCGCTCGCAAATAAACATTAAAGATCGATAGCAATAATATATTGATATTATGTTCCGCTCGTACTTTATTCCCAATCTTATGTATTTCAATGTACAAAATCCTTAAGTTTATTTTTATAGCTACGAAATGTTTTTATTATCTATTTCAGTATTGTAATATCCAAATGCTACATCAAACCTATCAGACAGTGACACTTTAACCAATATTTCATTACATACAACATACAACTGTCCAGGATTTCTATTGCCATGACAAGTATTTGCTGCAATTACATAATTTTAGTCAGGTTTTCTTTCTGCCAACAGTGAAAACCGTTAATGTAAGCTAAACGACTGCTCCCTGTCACACATGTTAAGATGACCGTATGGCAGAGAGGGATAGCCACATATACATCTGTTTACATTGCTGACTGTGTGCATAGGAGAAATTAGCGACACGCAGCCGTTCAAGCGAAAGGTTTGTAAATGTGATTGAGGTAAGTAAGGCCGAGTGTCCACTGAGTCGTATCGTCAACTGCGGATGAATAGAATGAGAGCGAATATTTGAATAAAGTGAATCATAAATATGGGAATGTTGTTAAATTGAATATGTCTAAAACCTCACTTGCGTGTCTGTAATCCTAATTTTCTCCACACACGAGCTGTCATACAATGCCAGATGCGTGCCAAAGTTCATGGTGCCAAGCTTTTATGGCGTCTGGACATGCTATAACAATGTGAATAGCAATGCAGATTTTGCGCCGCCCTTGTGACGAAGGACATAAGACTTCGAAACATAAATTACAGAAGGAGGTCGAGAATTTTGCCTACATACCAGGTGCCAGAGACTGGTTCTTGCGCTGCATAATGAGAGGGCTATACATAAGTATGATTAACTACCGTAGAAGCTGAATTGAATGTTAGAGAAACTTAAAGAGCTAAAGTAGGCAACTCGGTAAGACTGGATACGGAATCATTAAACTTTGGATTGTAAGTTCTATCTTCTTCTTCTACAGCCATGAAAATAACGACAGACACGTGTCCTCTAGATTTCCCGTCTATCAACGATATAGTTATGACTTCAGTGGGCAGTGTTCCTAAACATATTATTTATCAACACGCTAACTATCGGTGCGACAATTCGGTTTATCAAACATTGTCTCTCAATGAGGTTGTTTACATACAGGCACGTGGGCTGCCGGATAACGACCGGACACAGGACGGTCGAAGATTCGGCTGTGGGATGGGGCTTGGGCTTATATTGCCGACAGATGAGTTAGTGTTATTGATCTGATTGTGTTGAAGCTATTTGATATTACAGCGCACTAACACGATAATTCTGGCGAAGAAATAATTTCTAGGTGTGTTGAATGCTGATATAGCCAGAGTGCGTAAAAAGTGGCTTTCTTTCAGAATCAAAGAAAGATTAATGACATTTTTAGTAGTAATTCAAAGGCACAAGTTGCAATTTATTATGAAAACGGTATTCATACGGAAAATATTAATTCTTAAAAACTCTGATAGTATATCATAATAATCCTCTATTTTTAGAAGAGTATGATTCATATAAATTGTTTCTCGAATTATAGCATATATATAAAATATAATCAGCCTATAATGTTCCCACTGCTGGGACACAGGCCTCCTCTCTGTGTGAGGGAGCGGGCCATAATCTACCACGCGGGCCTAGTGCGGGTTGGTAGATGACACATATCTTCGAATTTTTGGTTCTAGGACATGCCGGTTTCCTCACGATGTTTTCCTTCACCGTTTTGAGAGCAGTGGCGATGAAATAATTTACAAAAAGTAAAGCGCCTGTCAGGGTTCGAACCTACGACCTACAACTCGTAAGTCGTGGGCGTTACCACTGGGCCTCCACTGCTCAAATTATAGCACTCGAAGAATTATAGCACTGCGAATTATAGCACTCGCAGAATTTAATTTAATGAACCCGCTCTAGTTTAATGAAAGTTCGGAAAATAATAACCGGATAGGCAATCCTTATTAGTTTGTGTAATCTTATCTGAAACCATGTAAAGCTAATAGCACAGTGATAAAGGGCGCTCCTAATTCCGGCTAGAAAAAGAATATAAACCTGTTGACATAGAAAAAATAAACACAAATCAATTTTATAACAGAGGTGACTCCAAAATGAGAATAAATATTAAAGCATAATATAATCATAATGTATAAACGAACGAGGATAACCTTGCAGTTTTGAGAGCTGCAGACAACAATAAAAATGGAACTCTCTATACGAAGATCGATTGAACTATAGCAAATGGCGTATATTTCATCTATATCATTGCTAAACGCTTATTGGATGGAAAGAAAGTAATATGACCTCTTTGAATATTCATGTTTTATAGAGTTGTGCACTTAAAATCGACCAGTCGACCTTACTGATAAAATAAGTAGGGTCTGTAATGATATTCGGTAATGTTGGGCACACGTTGACATTGCAATACGGGGTCAGTGTCATGCTGAGGATAAGAGTAAAGGAAAACAATTTCACAGAATCGTTTGTTTGTAGCACAGCATGACGGAAACGTGTTTCGAATGAATGAGAATTGAACGTCGCCAAAGCAGGCGAAAGGAAATGGACGTTTGTGCACATCGGCCAAGATTATTTGGAGAACATAATTTGAAATTCGATGCAATTAAAATGATGATCGCGTCATCAGCGTTCATCGAAGAGATAGTTATTAAGAAAGAGAAAGACCAGTTTATCGAGCGAGTATCTCACAAATAACAAATAAAAGGAACGATCTTGAACTTGTTAGGCGCACTGGTTGTTCTAAAAATAATCGTTACATAGCATTTGGTTCGCGGCAGGCAATAGCCGGCCCCTCACGACTTGCAGTAAATACACTCAGTTTATACGTTAATGTAGTATCCAGTCACATTAGTGATGATTCTACACCGCAAACAAACGCAAATTCATCAGTAATGTATGTAAACAGAGCGGCAGATTCAAACGATGCTACAGCTAGATTTCTTTAACCGCCTATAAAGTTTAATATTGTTGATATTTGCAAATTAATATTAACCATCTATTTATGTTTCTCTGGTCTACGTCGGACTGCTATTGATACTACGACATCGCGAACCTTGTTTCTATTATGACTTCATTAATTATGTATGACCTCGTTATGTAATCAGGCTGCATTTTTATTAAATTTGACTAATAGATAAATTATCTATCCTTAAATTCATTTCTGACACGTTTATTGTTTATCTTCTCTCTATAGATTTTTGAGAATCATGTTATACTTTGAAAACTGTGACGTTTAATTTCAGCGATCGATCTTCTGAACCAGAAGAACTAGTTACTAACCTTTTTGTAGAGTTTGATCCAGGTGAGGTCGCCTTTAGAATCGGTGTACTGGAGGCCGAAGAACCAGACCTCTCGCAGGCCGATGGTCTTGACGACCTGGTCAAACAGCTGTTTGCCAGTCGTTGTCTGCTGGATCGCGAACTCCAGCTCCGCGTCCATCGTCGTCACACGGACGTTCATCTGGAAATTAGAGAGACCATTAACATATGAGACCATTAAATGTGGCGTAAACGCAAGATGTAAAAAATTGTATTTAAATAAATTTTGAATCTAGCGATTTAGGGCAATATAGGGTAAGGGAGGAAAAACTCATGCGAAGACTATTATTGGTAAATAAAATGCACTTTCGTAGATACAGAAACAAACAGTTAATGCAAGTGAAGAAATGATTCAGGAGACACTTTAATGTTCAGCTCGTGTCCTATAAAAAGATCTTGGGCGATTTACATTTCATAATTAATCTTGAATGTGCATCAATATTAATTTACACTTGAATCGCACATACGTATTTGGCATATTTATGCAACACTGGCGCGAATAGGCAGCGCTTCGGCGAAATCTTTAATCTGATGGGAGATTTCTTCAAACATTAATTTAAACGGCAAAATTACTATGTATATTCTATTAAACTTTATTGCTTGTTTTTGTTGTTGTCATATTGTATAAATGGCTACGTGCGCCCTTGTACTGACGTAAAAGACCTTAAGTGTCAGATCGAATATGGCAAAGAAAACAGTGGAACGGACACAAACGGCATTGTATAGGTACAACAGATGTGTGCCAACCGACTTTGTTGTATGTAGCAAATAGTGCGTATAATGGAACAAACAACCTTTAGGTAACTTGATATATCGGACAGACTTTATTGATAAAATATGTACCTAATAAGGGCTAGGTGGAATCGGTTTTAATGCTGACGAGCCACTTTTGGATTGATATTTGTGGAAATTAGGATATAAACCAAAAAAGATTCGCTTAAGTAATAATGAATTTGAAATACAAACACTTTGACTAAATACCTAGTTTTGATAATATAAATTAATACAAGTGTTTTCTGACACAAGTTGATCATTATCATTAATAGCTATCAGGTCCTATTTTTTTTTTTTGTAGATTGCCTTTAAGTTATTAATATTGTCGACAATTTTATAACGTTTAAGTAATTTCGACTAAGTCACTTTAAAGCGTACTTATACCAATTTATCTGGAAATACGCATGCAGTTCCGTCATAATAAACACTGCCAGTAATATGAGGCCACATGCGTTTATCAAATACTAAGCCAGATGCACTTATGACAACGAATTATTCATCAGTATCAGTTACAAACAAAGAACTAGGAATATTAACCATATTCAACTAAAAACCGATACACGTAAAGATACAAATCAAAGAAAAAGAGAAGATAAATATCAAACTACACCGCAATAAAGTTTCATTCATAGAAACTGAAATAAACATAAATACAGGGAATCATAACAGAAATAGAAGAAACGTAAACGATGCTATCTAATATTGTACAGTTGGTGGCATGCCAAGCGGATGCGATCTTCCGGGGCGATTATGTCATGGTATTACACTGTCGTACTCTATCAACGTCCTTTTATGATCTTTTTAAGTGTAGTTCGATACTTTATTTTGATGGAGATATGAAAAGAGGATGTTACATGAAAGGGTTGCATGATACTTTGGTGTTTTACAAAATACTAAATAAAGTCTTTTTGTCCTCTACCAGTGGTGTTAGAATATTTTTCTCTAATCATTGGGTGAATAAGAACTCTTACCACAGATACGAAAAGGGTGATAATATATATTTTAGATAGACTTTGATCGAAATTTGCCAAAAACTTGGATATTTGAATTTGAGTGATTCCACGAAACAAATCGAATTTTTTAACGAAGGTTTTTAACGGTTTCACGAAACAGTTGTAGACAAACGTCCATAAACCATATTCAAATGAAAATTCTGGACAAACGATCGCAATCCACGCAAATGAAATTGCTAAACAAATAGTTTCTATTTATTTTGCAAATTCTCAGAAAACGCTACAATATTTTTTCACCAAGGTCTTCGTTTCCTAGAAATTCTGCATTTATCTACTTCTGAGACAGATGGAAAGGGGAACGGGCAGAACAATGGGTAAGGTTGACGTGACCGTGCAGTATCGGGAACTAACGACAATCCTTGATCTAGAATATGTCTAATCCTATAATTCCTAACTAAGTAAAGGATTTTTTAAATTGCAGTTTAACCAGAGAAGGTCAATGAGAGCTGAGAGTTTATGAAGGAGACCTTGGTTAGAAGAGTATTGGTGGAACTAAAAACCATGACTGCCATGACGTGTGAATGTCAGGTCAATGCATGAGTTGAAGACAATATTGTTTTGTAAATATGTATATCTAAGTCAAATCATAGATCAACGCGGGAGAGGCCTTTACCCAGTTTGCCAAATGCATGAAAGCATACATATTTATAATTGAAAGTAATCAAGAAGATATAAAGCTATAAATAAACTCGGTACCAAAATAGACCAAAGTACCAGAGCTAAGGCATTCGCAGTAGCCGATGACTCCACATCGGATCTTAGTAATGAAAACATGATTACACTAACAATGCTAGCTGCGGACGGAGATATTATCTGCAAAGTGGTAACAATGGATGTACACACCGTTCATTCATAGTATAGCTCTAAGTGCGATAGTATTTGGATCAAATAAGACTTAAAGATCATTGGTATGTATTGACGATTTCATAGGGAAATATAATTTCGTGTTTGATGCTGAATTTGAGACCGCCGATGATGAGTATACATTGTATTGTATGTAACATTTTCATATGGGTGACCGAAGAAGTAATAAGTAATTGTTTAGGAATTCATGATTTAACTATTTATCGTCCACTTACTAATCATGACTTAACCTAGATAATAATAAAATATCTTGAATTGATAATTTCATGCTATCTTTAATCGATTTTTAAGTACATGATAACATAAATAAATACTTTGAGTGAAGGTCAAAGTTCAAAGAGCTGCGGACCGGAATATAATCAGAAAGCGCAGCTTGGAGTCGTGCCAGCGCAGAACATAAAGAGCAAATAAAAAGCAGCCAACCAGGATCTTTCATGTTCATGTGTGGGAAATCTTGTTATCAGAAATTTAATTCTAACTTTCGTTATTTTATTGCTTTTTAGTCTTTTTACACCCAAGTACAGTGGAAGATGTTCATATATTTCACGATCCCTCAGAGAATGTATCGAATAATTTATCATAACCATCGATAACGATACTTCTAAAAGCATCTTTATTTCTAGGCTATTATACAACCTCGGTTATTCTCGTCTTCCCCTATAATTCGAAGCTTATCAACTAGCCCGCATGGTTGAATATTTAAAATTGTAACACAACCTTTGCTAACCTCCAGTAATAAGGTTAAGGAAAGGACAATGATAGCGTTTATAAAAATAACTCGAATGTTCTCAATGTCGTTAATTTAAAGTGAACTAGTTTCTACTGTGAAATGTATGTAAATGTGATCGGTATAAAGTCGCGACTTTGCTCTACAAATGATGCATAATTTTACACGCTCCGAGAGGATTTCTAGACAATTCGTCATCATTATGTCAACACTTGTTTTAATCTGTTCTTGTGTGTTCAGTAAATCCTGGCTAAAGCACAAAATACATGAGCTGTGTGGAGTGAAGTACAAATAAACTGAAACATACCCCGACTAGCTCCAATATTAAATGAAGTAGTAAAATAAGATGTTACTTAAAATTTGGCGCCAAGTAACTAATCAAAAGTTTTCTTTGTAGTATGATGTAACTCAAAAGGTTTGCGTGAAGAAAAAATAGTCAGAAGGTCATCTGTCACTATGAAATATTTCCTCTACCATAAACCGAGTTAGTAAACCTGTTTTTATATTTCATAATTTTAAATATACTGGGGACACGAGCACGCGAGTAAAGTTATAGGTACGTTCAAAGATGCGTAACCAAAAGCTAATGAACGCACGACACGGCCATCAATGTCACATGCTGATGTGGTCTACAATTTTGGATATACCATATCGACAAAACTGCCACATGGCAACGGAAACATGCGAGACAAGTCCAGATATATAGACGAATTTAATTGCTTCCGATCGGTGTGAAACCTGTCTATCGATTGTGTGGAGTTCCTAAACATCAAGTTCCCAATTTTAAAATTCAGAGTGTCATACTCGCTATGTGGATGATTTTATAGAGCAGCTAAACAATAGCTTAATCTAACCAAAATTATGACACACTTTCTAACTAACGGAATTCAGGCTTCCTTTTTTGGAAAGTAAAAATTATAGGCATTCCGAGTCCAAGGACGGCATGATAATGAAGTAGCTAATAATGCAGCTGATTCATCTGGGCGAGATTGAGAAACTTACGCGAGATAAGAAGGCGTTGTTGCGACTAGAACGTTATCGCTTGTGTAAACGACGGATGTTTGTATAAGCTACGACCAATTTGCTGGCATGGCTTTGCACGCGAAACTTGCCTTCAAGAAAGTGAGCATGTAATTTCTTAGTTCTATTATTATCATTATGAAGAAACATATGTTGGAGAGTCAGATTTTGTTAGAACAGATGCTCATGATAAGAAAGATATTAATACTGATGCTAGAACTTAAGCTGACGACGTTTCGCCGGCAGATACAAAATACGTTGAGCATCTTGATAAAGAAACCTGTTCCAAACTCTCGCGTGTTGGCTATTAGCAAAGAGCTATAGAGGCTATGAGATGCGCCATTAGTTTGCTTAATGTACGACCATTACTTGATTAGAAAATCTTGAATAATGGTAGACATAAACCACCAATAAGCTGTGAAAATTATTTCGTATTATAATCACGGTCCCTGTTAGTGTGTCATGCGGCTTGCGACAGGAAAACGACCACTTCTCAGTAGGAACCTATAGACAGACATCAATTTGTTGGAATAATATATGAGGATATATAAGTGGTGTTCAAACAATATTGGCCATGGATGCACCATGTTTATATTTGGAAAATGAGTCATGTTTGGTCGCCTTGTGAGGTCAGTGTAACATTGAATAAGGGTTAACATTTGAATGCAAATCCTTTTATAAATTGTTATAATATAATCATTCCAATAAAATGAATATGGTTTTAAGTATTGTGAGCGTGCGTGTATTACATGTTTCCATTTTCCTTTCGTGACACTAATACGAGTTGTTGAGTGAATCGATACTAAAGGCCATGTTGGGCAGTAATCACGTATTAACTGTAAATCCAGTAGCATGTCAAGGAAATCCTATCCATATTCCGATCATTTCTTGATATCCTATGAATAATTCGTTTTGGCCACATGGTGATGTTGGTTTGGGTTTCTTGTAATTTCAATATTGGTTTCCAGGTGTTATGATTGTTAAAATTAATCGATAAATTAGCTTATCATCCATATACTCTACAAATATCCATTTGAATTCCTACAACTTCGCAAAATCATAATTACTTATGATTATCTTTTACGATCACAACGTTAAATGGATCTCTATCATAAACAATGGCAAAGTAAACTATCTCATAATTATATATGACTAGTTTTTCGGGGTTCAGATATCGATCGCTACTACGCTATCTACCTCAAAAATACAAAAAACTGTTTCTTTACTCTACCGCCGACGTTTGGTGGCCATGATCACATCTCTAAAAATTAGGGAGACTTATGACATCATCTAAATACACAACGTGTAATATAGATAGTGCCATGATAAATGTGAAGCGCGTATGGCAACCGTATGTGCTGCGGATTGTAATAATAGGGATACAAGCGAAGGACTGAATAATGCTTAGAAGACGCTTATTAATTATATTTATACTTTTGGAAGCTTCAAAGGTCGCGTTGTCTGCCTCGAAAATTTTACATTTGTTTTTTTTTTTTGGCATACTCAGTATGGTTCTAGATTAGATTGATTTGAGTTATTATTGCAAAAGTTTGGATCATTATTTATCGTAGCACTTGTCAGCGGATGTTAGGTCTCTAACCACATGATCATATTATTTCATTTAAGACCCGATAGGCCTATTCCTAGACGAGGACCACACGCCTAGTTCTCAACATTATTTAAATTAAGACATTGTTTAACATCTGCTTTCAACATCGAAACAACATGTTGGCATCAACATCTTGCTCCAAACAGAAGCAAATTTTGTTTTCATCTCACTAGTACCGTGAAAACTGAAAACCTTATTATACATTTATTTTAAATACACCTGCCAAACATGTTAATGACAATAACATTTTTACAAAGACCCATTCTATTGTTTCACAGAAAAATATTCAAGAATCAAAAATATGGTAGAATGATGTCCTTGCTGTATCTTAGCTAAGTAGGAAGTAACATGAGGTGACCAAGGTGAACTGATGATAATTATGAAGATACATTAAATATACTTGTTTGTAAGTACATTTGACGACATAATTATTAACTTTGAACTAGGGTCGCGAGGCCGGCTCGCGGTGCGAAAAAAAATCTAAGAACTGGTATTTTGAATACTTGTATCGTAATTATAAATAAGGGAACTATGATAAATGATTAATAAATTAAGATATTGATTTGTTCAATGATATCACAAAACTCGGGAACTATGATAAGTGATTAATAAATTAGATATTGATTTGTTCAAATCACAAAATTTAAAGGTGACTCCGAAAAAATCTGCATACCTATAAAATTACAGAGTTGTATTAGCTACGATTCAAAGTCAAACATGTTAAGCTTATGCATATAAACCGTTCGGTCCACAAAAAACATCGGCATAAACATATCTTCAAAAGCTAACAGATGATATAATATATAAGACTATTAGGAGAATTACTGAACGATTACCAGCATTATGAAAAGGTAACAGAGAACAAAGTTGGATGTAAAGTAGTGTGGACAAAAAATCCCGCCGTTCTAATGCAAAGGGGATAGAGCGAGGGTGGCGTAACAGGTGCACAGACAGATGGATGTAACACGTGTCGATGATCAATGCTGATGTAGCACCTTGCGGAAGATCCTTTAAGCTATGATTTTAAAATACTGAAGTCATTAGGTATGGTGGATCTGTAGAAGATTTGCTTTTCTGACGTCAATCGCAGCGTTTATCAAACAAGTAAGATTTATTTGGTATTGTGTGCTTTGGATTCTTATAGGAACCAAAGTCCAAATTAAACCACAATATGCGTCAAGTGAAAACTTAACAAAATGTTCACGATCTTACTACCTGACTCAATTAAAATGCTACACCTCCGCGAATCTCACGAAGTTTCGTCAAAAGCGAGACTCCAACAATCCGAGGTGATAGGAAAAGAAATTCCGCTGTGCTTTAGAAATCGCAATAGTGTGTGAGTAAGTGAAACGGAGTGAAACGGCACTACATGGTCATGGAGCATATCGACCGTCAAATTAAATTCAAGTACAGGCTGTAATGAATGAGAGGCTTATGGCTTAACGGCCTCCGCGAAGATCGATCGATGCATCAGGTGGGGTGAGTTTTTTTTCAATCTAGACTTGGGAGGATCACCCTATAGAGACCCCATTGTGACTCGGAGAACATTTTTAGGTGTTGGATGATTATAAACATTTTAGGACAATCAGACACCAAAAGCGGGATCTCTGCTGATTGGTTTGCGGAAAATAAGAAGTTGCTCCTAGTCTTACGTTGATCAGTGTCTAATTTACCAGGCAGCAAAAAATAAACTTGTATAGCGGTAGAATTTATTGTAAAGAATAAGTGAAGTCGTGAAGTCACGTGCAGCCATTGTGATAACGTGATGTCGCAGGTACTTATTTATATATAGGTATCAATTATTGTCTCTACGTTGCATGTCTTGTCACTAAGGTTCTTTTTATTGTATGTTCATTAAGCAAAACATCAGCTGCTGACCTTTCTACTGAGGACCTTAATGTTCTTCTTCGTTTAGTTCTGATCGCTGCCTTATTAAGTTAGCTTTGGATCTGGCCTTTATTTCTTAGATTAACACTATTCCTATGCTGTATGTTTATTTTATCGCAGTCATAAAGAACTGATTTAATAAATGGTTTTCCTTTTACACCACAATATGCAGTTAATTAGCCTTCCTAGGCTTCATTAAAATTCCATACGTTTTTTGATAAATCAAATTAGTTTTTTATGGTTAAACGTGACCGAAGGTTCAGAACGAGGTGTAACGAAAATTGTCAGTGTTATTTAAATCTTCAAGGCTCCAAGCAACACGGCAGCTGAAAAATAGTTATATTCTGATTTTGAGTGAAGAAAAACTTACACAGGCAACTGAAATTGACAAAGTAACGATTCCGCGATGACCCGAATTTAATAGGAATATTGATGATCCTGGACGGGGTAAAATTTTTTGGTCCGAATAGAATAAAAAAATGAGTAGCTTCGAATATTTCTAAGAATATTTAGCGTTCCAAGTCTCTCCAAGCTAAACTAAATAAATTATTTAATTTCGAAGCTGAGCAGAGTCAACAAAAACTATTTTAATAAGTCTAAAATGGTAAAACAAGAAGTGATTAAATGTTTTTCTGTACCCTAACAATCTTACAGATGAGGAAAACCTTGAACGTCTTCATACATTAGTAGTACGTGATTTAAGTGGCGCTGATGGAGCAAGTTTTATAATCACCTGGTGTTACAATGCGCCTAACGCTGTAATGAGCCATTTTAATGATAAGTCAGCATCTGCATCGCATGACGCAGATACACAGGTAACGTTTAAGTGACATATAGTAGTACTTCAATATGTACTTCTATGTATTTTTAACAATTTATTGACCAGTAGGTAACCAAAACGTACAGCATTATAAAGGCGATAAGATAAAATTCATTACAACTCATTGTGTTAATTTCGATAAAAGTAATCGAGAATTCACACGTTTATATTGTACTACATTCGTATCGGTGATAAACACATTGAAATTCTTTGTAAGTTTACCTAGTCATAAACGAGCTAGATCGATAAAAACATTCGAGAGTACAATGTTAGATTTTTTCATCACGAACTTGGAAGTTGATTCAAGACAAAAGATCCCAACGAAAGCGAGAGCACCAGACCCTTGGTGAAACAGGAAAGTGATTCTATCTCGCTCCGATACGCAGGAGGGACAGGGATAGGGAACAAAAAGACGGTTACGACCGTTTGCATGATGCAAAATAAATAATAAAGCCATGACCGACTCCATCTTGGAGTTTGCGGGTTTACGTTGCGATGACATCACCGTAACTTATGATTTCAGTCAACATGATTCTCAGCGATCTGTACACTAATGTAATTTATTCGTTTGACGAAACGGTCGGCCAAGGTGGCTCCGGCACCTGTTGCTATGCTGACTTCACACTTTTTGTGATCGTGATAAGCTGTGACGCATACGGCCACTTATTTGAGTTACTACTTAATTATGCAGTACATGTGATTAAGGCACCTGGACAAGATAGGTAATACGGGCTGGTTTCCCCAACTCCACGTCAAAGCACGTATTTTGCGTACGACCTGGACAGGATACACTAAAACTTTGGTAGGACGACTTTAGACGCTGCAATGAGAAACCAGTTTTAGGAGAGGAATAGGACTCGAAGGATTTTTGTGTTATGCACTAGAAGATTCTCTCTGCGGTTTTCGCAGTCTTTGCAAAAAGTATTTCAGATGTCATCTGTCGTGATGGTAGAGTCGTCTATTGGTTATCTAACTGACCTGTTTGCCGCCGGCAACCATGGTGGCTGATTTTAGTGTCACACGCACTGGGTAAAGTCACAAACACAAGGTTGTTTATAAGATCCTGTGGTGTAGCACATGAGCCGCGTCTGTCGGACGCGGCGGTACAGTTTGAACTGAACGGTCGCGGTCGCCGCGGGGATGCGCGCGCGCCCCGAGCTCAAGGCCGCCGCACGCGCTCACCTCACACACACCTCACCAGCACTCCTCGCTCATACCGCCTACAGTTTCGCTACTTTTTTTCCTTGCATTTAAATTGAATAGTGATCCAATCGATGAGTCTACTTACGACATTACGTGTAGTGCAAGGCGTGTGTTTATATTATTATAATAATTGTGCTGAACTCAATTAAACGCCATATATGTAAGTATTTTAATATGCAAATATTCCATTTGTGGTAAAAGGAACACAGATTTATCTTTATCGTGTTAATTTTAACCACCTGTGTTTGTACATTTTATTATATAAGTGCCTAAGTTCATCGGAAGGTTCCACCTACGTGCTTATTCTTGCTATACAAGCTGAGCTTTGCTATGCGTAAATTAACATCTAATGAACACTTACGACATATTCATAGGGAGCAACAAAGCAGCAGCCTTTTTGTCACAAGACTAAATTCGGATTTGTGCCATCTATACATATTATAAATTAAGGTCGCTTTTCGTGTTTGTCTGTATGTCAGCGTTGTTCTTCTAAACCACGCAACAGATTTTGATGAGGTACGTACCATAGGGTCGCTAGTGTTGAATAAGTACTTAATTAATTAACAAAATAATTCAAACACAATTTTATAATAACTTGGTTTTTAACCGACTTTCAAAAGGGAGGAGGTTCTATGTTTAACTTTGGTTTTTTTAAATGTACTGTTCATCGATATTTTCGACAATTGTGAACCGATTTTGAAAATTCTTTTTTCATTTGTATGAGGAAGCATGCGCGGTGATCCCATATAAATTTTATTAACTTTTCTTGGGTAATTTTTGAGTCAATAATTCCTATTTTTCCCAGTTAGTCTATTATAATGTGGATGATGTTATAATAAGTTCCTGTCAGTCATTTACATAGCAGGTGGTGGTATTCGAATTTGTGTGGGGTAGGTACCACAACTAAAAAGTGAACAAGCTAATATAAAGCTTGTAAAAACACAAATATTTTACAAAAAAAACTCTTAAAATTAAAAAATTACTTTCATTTCCAAAGTCGGTGGTAAAAAACGAAAATTGAAAGACACCGACTTCCGAAATTAAACTTTTGGAAGTCGGTTGGTATTTTTTGTAAAAAGTTTTAGTCACTTATTATATAAGTAGTATCTAACAACGTGTTTCCTATACAATACAAACCACAATCGATTATGGAAGTTTATATTTCATTCAATGACTTTCCTGTATGATTATTTTAGTGCCTATTATTTCAATGCTTTCGATTTTTTACGTAAATGCAATGTGGCATTTCGATTAATATATTTTTAACATACTAATTTTCTTTTATTTTTTCATATTTCAATAGTACGTATGTTGTTAAAATATAAATATTGATCACACTCACATTTGGTGACAATTTGGTGTTGCTTTTTTTATCCACACGATACGTAGACATTGTTGAAATTGGTTAGCCTTCCTTTTTAACAGAACTTCAGAAACTTCGCTATGGACACTTGATTATTTTAAATTAGCACTGAATTTCAACAGCTTTTCACATTATATTATAGAAACAGTATTTTTAACTAACTCTGGAACACTATTTTATTATATTATTTAAAAATATCTCTCGAATAATATAATATCGGACCGGGAATTGTTTCTGCGTCACAGGATCGTGAAGGACTGACATATTTTCCTGAACTTCTGTACAATGTAGCCTATTACGCTAAAGGAAAATTGAACATTTTTCCCTGCTGATTGTTCATATTGCTAATTTTAGAGCTTATAGTGTTGTTTATGACTGACTGTGCGCTTCGCTCACGTCACGGCATCATGATAACAAAGGGAAGAAACATGAAAGTAGAATAAATGCTGTGGGAATGCGTTCCTTGCGAAGCGTGTGTGGTGTGACTGTGAATGAAAGGCTGAAACATGATGACTGTGATAAGGCAACGAAGCGGTTTTAAAGAGTATGCTTAGATAGATGGTTTGGTCATGTTGAGAGGATGAATAAAAGGCGACTAACAAGGTACAGGATGAATACAAGGCAGATGTGTGTGTAGACGCCGGGAGGGGGCGCCCTAGGATCTTATTGGTGGTGTTCTTCAGGAAGGTCAGGTGCGTACTCGTAGTACATACTTGCAACGAAACAAAAGGAGTATATGTAAGGAGCATAGCAGGGCGTTCTATAGTTTCTGCCTACCTCTATGGGAAGAAGGCGTGAGTTTATGTATGTATGTATATCAATCAATCAATCTGCCTGCCTTTTCCCAACTATGTATGTTGGGGTCGGTTTTCAGTATTTTACATGGAGCGACATCCTATCTGACCTCCACAACCCAGTAACTGGGCAATACGATACCCCTTGGTGGTCAGCGTTTCGGGCTTCTTACGACCCGTAACGACTGTCAAAGATCCAGGAATGACAGGAGGAGTCTCGGTATGTAAAGACGGTCACCCATCCACAGATCAACCCCGGCAAGCGTAGCTTAACCTGATGGATCGACCCATGCGGCTGTTATTACTTAGCCACGAGCTCCTATTTTCCGTCCACGGTAACCTTATGCACGTATTTCCATACATTTTATGGACGTGGACGTCCACGATGATATTGTTACGTCGTGTTCGAAATTATAAAAGCGCTCATTGTCTAAAGTGCCTGTAGTTGGTTTCTTGTATTTGAATACCATTGAATCTATTACATTTGCAGTTTTTTTTATTTTCGCCTTTAGATGTGACTCTCGGGTAGGTTTTAATCAATGCAAACATTTCATCCGCTTCTAGGGTTCATGACCCGCTTTTATTCAACAAGATAAAAAGCGCTCCACTTCACATCTTCAGTGATCTAGGTAACCTAACCTTATCGGCTCATAATCAGCAGTGAACTGTAGGCACTTAAAATAAAACACCAATGGACTATGTAGTCAGCCAATCAAAAACTTACTGACAAATGGTAGGTAAGCCTATTTCGAAATTCGAAGACCTGACAAAAAGCAGGACATTTGTACAAAACTCCGGACAATTTACAACTTTCAGAAAAAAAGTAATCTGCTTTATTCGAACAATCCGGACGGGAGGCTAAAAAACCGGACAAATCCCGTCGGTTGGTGACCCTTCTTGCACCCAGCTTTCAGCGGTAGTGTCACATGAAACTATCTTTATTCATGTCGTAAACTCGTAATCGGCGGAAATGAATCGCGGGCGGAGCTGGCTTATCTACGAGTCAATGCATTTTGTCAGCAAAGACAGGTGTGTAGTCTGTAATTCTAGACAATATATATATATATATTATACATAGTACACCCACTTGAAAAGGGTGTGTTTATTTAGCAATATGGGGGATTATAGACCCTTCGACACCCAGTACGAGTGCGGTGCTCCTGACCAGACGGTGCCCAAGGCAACCTACACCAGCACTTGGTGGTAGGTGGACATAAAAACGCCGCGATTAACGTGGCTACATACTGTGATTTTTCGAATCGATAGGTAAGAATCGGTACTTGGCTCACAGTACTAATTCATATTCGAAAGGAAAAAGTACATGGGCGAGCCTATTGCTATTTTGTTAGTATTGTACCGTATACTATCTCCATATTAGTTGCATGGTTCTAGCTTAACTAACAGGTAGGTACATAACATGGTCCGTGGTATGTGTCGCGGTGCACCGGCCATCGTCCGCTAACCAGATAACGCGCGCCCCACTTTCCTGCTTCCTTCCTATGACACACTCGAGCTAGGCTTCTCTTACTTACATTATATCACATGTTATTAGATTTACGACTGACAACACCCTTCGTGACACAAAACTTGCATTTTGTTAGTTTGTAACAAAATGGAACAAGATTTTTGATAAAATGTAACAAGTTTGTCAAGAAATAGCACAAGTTCGTTACAAAAAGGAAAAGCTTGTAACAAAATTTTACTAAGTGTTTTGTAAGCTGCTACCGGAATATTGATAAATTTATTAATATGGACGTCACACAAAACTTACACATCATGCATAAAATTACTATTCCATTCACACTACAGATGAAGACAGACACATTTAGTAATAACAGCCACGGACACAGACCACTACATTACTGAATGAGTAATTAATTGGTTCATGTCTGCAGTAATTATAGAGACATCCAAGATCACATTTCGTGATCCTTTTACTTTATGGAGGATTTAATACACAAGTCTGTTTCTCAAAGGCCTGTGTACCTAAATAAAAAATAGTTAACAGACTGTCAAACTCAAGCTCATGTGGACTACTGTGATTGGCTGACTGGAATAACAACAGTCTATCAAAATGTATGTACATACTCCTCATAACTTTTGACAGTTTGTTCAGCTAATTTCGTACTAATTAGACTTCAGAAACTAGATGTTTATAACTAGGGATGCAGCGATACGCATCTTGGCCGATACGATACCGATATTTACGAATAAAGGCTATACCGATACCGATATAGATGGTTAAATTAAAAGTACTGACTATTAAAAAAATCAAATAATATTTGGAAATTTAAGTACTTTTGAACCAGTCTTCTATACGCGTTTACGTTTATTTGAAATGTATCGGTGTATCGGCTAATAAATATCGTCGGTACCGATGTATCGGAAAATACCAAATATCGCCGATATATCGGTATCGGCTGCACCCCTATTTATAACATAGAATAATCTACAAACCAATCTAGGTTCTCAAGGCACCTAGACTGTCACACACACACCACAAAAACCAAGGAGAGCAAACTAGAATGCAATCATGCTAATGGAATTTACTTCATATAACTACATTTTAATAGCTACACTCCATAGTAACTTGTGTCAAATGAATGGGGAATGAATGAGGTAGGGTTGCCAACCCTACTATATACTATAGTATCCTGCTATATTAGAAGCCTTAATACTACATTCAAATATATATATATATATATACTGTGTGTTATGTAGACACCGTTATCCTTGAAACTAGTGGTTTGGTGTCATCTATAATATACTTTTTCTAAGGGACCAACCTTGAAATCGCGAAAAAAAAAACTGCTGTTCCATACATATGTGTTCACTTAAATCGACAAAATGTATGGAATAGCTGATTTTTTTTTGAGCCTACGGGATTTGTCGGGTTTTTTAGCCTCCCGTCCCTGAAAAAAAATCAGCTGTTCCATACATTTGTGTTCACTTAAATCGACAAAATGTATGGAACAGCTGACTTTTTTTTTGCGATTTCCAAGTTGGTCCCATAGAAAAAGTATATTATAGATGACACCAAACCACTAGTTTCAAGGATAACGGTGTCTACCCTAACACCCTGTATAGTAGACGAAACTACTATATTTTCAATTCAATACAAAACAGTGAGATGACCGCAATAGAGCCATTATTAATCTCATAAAAACTAAATGGTATTTTGTAACCCTAATTTAGAGTGTATTAAATATGAATTATGAGATATTTATAAAAATTAAGTAAGTTAATAAAGAATCAAAGTAAAAAAAAGATTACAAAAATAAGATATTTTGACACATTCTAATATACTTTATTTACTACTTTAAACTACTATTTTTTTTTTCGCTGTCTACTTTATTTTTCAGGCAATGGTTTCGAAAATACTATATTTGATATAAAATATTGGCAACCCTAGGTGGAGGTGACCTTACAAAGTTTCTATTTCAATGCACCAATAATATACACAATAATTCCCAACTATTGTGTATATTATTACTATTATCTCGAGGAAATCTATTTTGATGCATGTATTTATCTTTTTTTTTAACTAGCCATACCATTCCTAATAAAAAAAGATACATAACTACAATTATTTAATATTATCTCACCACTGCCTCATAAATAATCTAATTATAAATAAATAAACCAAACCACACAGGGTTGCAAACAAAATAATCAACTACGGGTTAAAACAACTTTAAAAAGGGTAAACCAAACGCAAACATTTGGACTAACCGAGGCATTATCATTCGCGCCTAAATCAAGCGCGTTGCTAATATAACCCAGTATCTGGAAAAATAAATGGATACAGAAACAGGTTTAATATTTGTTTGGTCATACACGTAGTAAAAATAAATGTATAATCAGTGAAACAAAAATGATGAATGGTGATAACAAAGACAACCCATACCTACACAAAAAAAATTGTTGAGTATCACATAATTTCATTATTTTGATTGAAAACTCTTATCTAATTTTGTGTTTGAATAAAAAAAATCAGGTTATGTGCCTGGCTATTTTTAAAATAATTATCTACATAAATGTATCCATGGGCCTTGAAAGGAAGAGTATAATCACTCAGTGTCAACCAGGATGTGATGATAATAGAGTCAATGTCATAGTGAACTCATTACAATATTGAGGCAATATTTTTTAAACCAGGTTTTATTTATTATTGGTTGAGTCACAGTTCCCTTTTTAAAAGTGCCATGTTATTATTGCCTATAATTAAAATGATTTTATTTTTTAATTACTTCAAGGAAGTTTGATCATATCAGTAGGGTTTGAAAACTATCAACACTGGCATTTTTTTACAGTAATTAATTATGAAGTAAATAAAAGAATTTGAATTGTATGATAGTTGTTTATAGTATGTCCTTCTATGAATTAATCTTTCTATTAAAACTACTCAACTCTCGTTTAAAAGGTTTTTTTAACTTTGACAGTGTTTATGAGACGGGAAGTAGTGTGATACTCAATGACAAATACATAAAACAAGTGTGATTGTGTTAATTTTTATACAACATTAATCAGACATCTAATAGATTGAACAAGTAGAAATTGACAAACTTTCTTATTATACAAATTCATTAAACATCTTACACACACTGTTTCTTTCAAACAAAATAACTTTTTTGATGTATGTGGGCAAGTGAGCTATAAAAGATGAATCATACCAATTGAAATAAAGTGCACTTTTATATGTTATTTTATTATAACTTTCTATTGTTGAATATCTAAAGCATTTACAGGTTTATATTGAAGGTCTATAATTTTTTTATAAATATCTTTCTATCAATTTTATTTTATTGTTTGGATATTATTATGTTTCATAATTGTAATTTAAATTGAGTAATAATATTTATATTGGTACCTAATAATTCATGTATGTCATTATAATCTACACTTATTCCTTACTGGACTAGATTTAGATTTCAACGATACCCAAGCAACCCAATATGTACTTCTTGTTATCACAATTTTAAACAAGATAACCCATATTGTAATTCATTTATATTACGAAATACTCTTATCTTCTATACTAGACAAGTACTTTTACTTTCCAAAAGAGATATCATAAATATTTATAATTTCACCTCAATATACTCAAGAGTTACACATTTTATAAGTTATAACAACAGTTTTTGCCCAAATGTTTGTACTGATATTATTTGTTGAATATTTTCACACTGTTATCAATGTAGAAAGTCAATTTTGTATAAAAATGTCTCCTCAAAGCTTATACAGCGTCATTCATGTGTCGCCTGATCACATTGCGATGGTGAAATCAGTGGGCTCACGTACCCACGGCAGACACAAACTGTACAGCTTAGCACACAGTAACCTAACTCAGTTATAAACAAATAAACGTAAACATGAGTACTCACCGATTTCGGCATGTTGGCGGCTTGGGATCACAATCTGCAACGAGACAGAATAAATGTAACGATAATTTTGTTCACGTACATTTCCACCGCCGCTGACGGGTCCTCTGCCGCGTGACATTACTTATGAAATTGTGACTGAACGCCTACTTGTATGCACGCAGAACGTTCATAAGACGCTCTATTAAGTGCCCTCCTATACATTTTCACACAAAATAATCATAATCGAACGATGACAATAAAATTGTAGTCACCGGCCAGTCGGCTGAGCTCAGAAAAACGTTAGATAAAAATTCGGAATGTTACCCCGGAATATGAAAGTGGGGTTTGGGGTGTATATAAAATATATGTTTAGACATTAACTTACCCGGTAAAAAGAAGAATATCACCTAATAATCCACATAAGTAGAACAACACACATAAAGAATGCACACACCCTTGAGTCACAAAAATATCGCGATGTGACAACTGCCTGCGTGACGTGGTAGCCGATGTTGTTATAAAAAAGCCGTCATTTTCTTCTTTGCTTTTGTGAGCGAAAATTAGGTCAGCTTTGACAATAAAACAACTTACTTAAATCCATTGAGATTTTAACTACAAGCTGCATTGATAAAATATTATAAATGATGACTAAATGAAAACTGTAAGAAATCATAAATCTACCAGAAGTTTAAATCTTTTCTGCGGTGGCAACATTATGACATGCCTATTTACGCAACATGTATTATTGCGCTGTGGCAACATGTTATAAAATAAATGTTTGATTTTGAAAAAAAATTGATACAATTTCTCTTATTTTGTAAGGTTTTATTGGGCCATAAATTAGCATTGTTAACGCATTGTTCTTGCAGAATATTTTATACGCAACGTATGAATATTGAAAGTGGTATTATCACACCACTTTCAATATTCATACGTTGCGTTTATTGAAACGGCCTTCATTTCGTTCAGTATTTCTAAGTTCTGGACAATTATTCTCAAAATATGATATGTTTTGCAAATGTAAAAATGAGTATTGTATATTAATATGTAATTAGCTTTGGTTTACTTATTTAACTGTCGCCGGTGAAGGTGAAGATAACTATACTATACGACAATACACTATTTATCTAATAATTATTTATTTGGTTCATTGCATGGTGGAGTTAATAGTAAAATCAGTCTTCCAACAACCTTCCAAATAAGATTCACTGTTTTCAAAAACTGTAGTTGTTTCAAAACGTAAACGTAATGTCTACAGTTAAAAAATTAAAGTCATCAAATGTCATTGTCAGTGTCAGTGTCATGTAGCAAACGTTAAAGCGTTGCTGTTTCGGAAATCGTAAATAATAAAATATTACGCGTGTAATATGAAAATAAATAATATATTATACAAGTTTATTATGTGTTAATTTGATGTTAGTTTTATATTTTTTATAGAACATAAGTAGTCGGTAACCTCAACGAAATGGCATCAACGCCCTTCCGGAGATTGTTCCATTGGGGTCCATTATCGGTTTTATGTGAGTTTATACTATATAATTGCAAAATTTAAATGATTCTTAGTCTTTAAACCGACTAGAGAAATACCTGATACTTCCTAAAAACCTGGGATAAGTCAGATACATTATTAACTTATCTACTTTCGTATACCGGGAACTTGCGAATGTATGAGAAGACACACAGTCACACACGAGTATAAACAGTCCGCTGCTGTTGCTACGGGTGTGTGTGGGTGAATTCATGAATACGGTTTTTATTTTAATCAGGTTTTTTATAGTCATGTCTTTATTTCCGTAAAAATTGTCTATTATTGTAAGATTGGTATGAATCTCAGTAAAGAATGCTAGCATTCACAGTGTGATATATAAACTACATGACAAAGTAATTTAATCTACTTAGACTATTCTTCTATCTTTTAGAGCATGCACTTTTACTGTAACTTTTTAATTGATTTATCTCCACTCATACTCAGCTTTATTCAATTAACTTTTTTTTAATGTAAGTAGATTTTTACAAGTAATATTATAAAGAGGGTTTTTTTTTGTTTGTTTGTACCAAATAAGCTCCAGATTACTGGACCCATTTAACCATTTTTTCAACAATAAAAACCTAAAGGAATTACAAAGGCTAAAATTTATTTAAAAAAAAATAGAGATTATAAGAAAATTGCAATAATGTAATCCAAAGTAGCAAAATGTTTTATAATAAAATCCATTATTTGGTGTGAGAAAACTAAGAAACTAACTCTAAGAAAACCATTGATGATACTTAAAAATTATGTACTACATGATTAAAGTACTAATATTTTGACTAAGGTGTAGAGTTTGTGAAGTTAGGGCTTGTAGAGTTAGGGCGTGTAGAGTTAGAAGCTTGGCTCTACATGAGATCTGATAACTTTTTGTCTCATCTTGGCAATATTTTACATGATATTGTTTTTGGTGGGATTACATATATTCATAAAATGGAACCTCTCCTGGCTGTCTGTCTGATAGTGTGACTATAACTTGAGAATCACTTAAGTAATTGACATGTTTGTTATATTATTAATTTAGTTTTTTATCATGTAATTGCGCACACAAATATCTCGAGTGGCTGTAATTATTGACAACTTTTTAAGCCCCGACGGAGAAAGAGGGGTGTTATAAGTTTAACGTGTGTATCTGTGTGTCTGTCTGCGCCATCATAACTGCCAAACGGCTGAACTGATTTAGATTTTTTGGTTTTGTTTGACAGGTGAATTGTTTTTTCTTAGGAATTAAAAAAAAATCGTTTATTAGATGCTTTTTTTTTGTCGGGGGTTTTTAAATTTAATTTAACTTGTTATTTCAGGTATAATAAAGCTAGTAACATGGGCTATGGTCCACATGCTGGGCATGTGGTGGCCGCCCCACACCTCGTTGGCGGCAGCTCTGCACGCGGCACTCTTCCTTGCATTGGCTGCTTCCACACTATATTACTTCATGCAGTCACTACTTGAGGGACCGGGTTTCGTTCCTCTAGGATGGAAACCTGTGAGTATGACTAGAGAAAGAGTAAAAAAAGAATAATATTATTTTGTAGTCTAGGGTGAATTGAATTAACATAAATATGGAAGATTCAAGTCAGAATCACTAGCTATTTTTTAGGCAAAAAAATCAGCAGTTGATTTATTTTAATAATAATTCTTGTTATTTTCAGGAAAGAGAAGAGGACACACATAGCTTACAATTCTGCACAGTTTGTAAAGGATTCAAAGCGCCGAGGTCTCATCATTGTAGAAAATGTAATTATTTTAATCATTGGAAACAATTTTTTGTGCTTCATTGAAAATTCCGACCAATTTTTAATTTAGCTATGTTTCCCTGGACATGCCTCATTTTTTTACCCCAATGCCACAGATTACTTACTATTACTATAAGGGTGCAAGTCACCAGCCAGGAACACAAGACCAATTTTTTAGCCACATCAATCCCTAAACTTATCATTGTATTTCCCTATTCTCTCTTGCTGATTGTAAATGATTATTCTGTTTTAATTAATAATTGCAGTCACATTTATAACAAATGTTCTCAGGTGGGTACTGTGTGAAGAAGATGGACCATCACTGTCCGTGGATCAACTGCTGCGTGGGTCACAACAACCACGGCTACTTCACCATGTTCCTCGTCTCGGCCGTGCTTGGCTGCTTCCATGCTTCTGTTGTAAGTAATATCAGATTTGGAACTTTCGCGCATTTTAATGATAATTTAGTGTACTTATTTTTATGTCTCCGACCGCGACATTGTTACTGGGTTAAGGCGAAAGCACTAGGGTAACCCGCAAAATATTTTCTTAAGTTTTTTGATATATGAAGTTCAGTAACAGTTTGTTTGGAAATAAAAAAGTTAGAAACGCAAATATCTATTTCCCGAAGTATAAGAAATCACATCGCCTTTAAAATGTCGCGGTTAGGCAAAATACTATTTGCGCTTCAAATAATCCAAGTAAATGTTATAATAATCTTTTCACCTCAGCACCTCAAACAAGCAGGTCTTGCTGTCTACAGACAGTGTGCAAAATTCAATTTTGGTGCGAGCGTGAGACAAAGACAACTTTTTTTTTTTCTCACAAAATTAGAAATATTTGAATTTCACTTTGTTCTGTCACTTTTACTTCGATACAAAAAAAGCGAGAGATAGAAACAAGTCGATTTGAAGTTCGATTTTAATTCCGTTATCTAGTAGGCCCAAAAAAATAACAAACAATAAAACGTTCGGATACACATGCAGGTTTTAAATATAATAAGTAATTTAACTTTTTTTTTAATATTGTTCGTTTTACAAATATACATGTGGTTTGTTTACCATGTGGTTTATGTTTACCATGTTGTATTTTTTACCTTTAGGCAATAATATGGGTTTAAATATGAAATTGCCGTTTAAACGTACTGGCCACTTTGAATTAAAATTAAACTTGCATCACGGTGTGAGATTCCAGAGTGAATCTTTTTTCACAAGATTCGATTTTTGTTTTTGCAATTCAGCTTTTAACAGTAAAGATAACTACAGTACGACACTACTTAGATGTAGCATAAATGTGAAAATTTGCATTCATTAATTTCAATTTTACGGATGTATTTGGTTATATAACTTTACAAGTTATTGCGTTTGCGTAAAGATCATTTTCACCTAAAGCAGTAATAAAGATTGGTGATTTTGAAGGCGCATTCGGGTCGGATCGGTTTTACGAATTTTGCCGATGCTACATGTGAGTTGTGTCTGTACTGTACTTATATTGAAAATTAGAGTAATTTTTCAATACGAGTTCCGACGTGAAATCTAACGCAGTGGAAACAGCTTGCAATATCAATGTTGTGTTTGGAGAGGATACGGCTAATGAACGCACCGTGCGTTTTTGGTTTAATCGGTTTCGTAGTGGAAACTTTGATTTGAAGAATGAACCCCGAGAAAGACCAGCCTCTAAGGTAAATAACGATGAATTAGATGCGATGGTAGAAGCCGCTCCATATCAAACCACCAAGGAACTAGCGGCACGGTTTGATGTTAGCTTAAGCATATCCAAAATAATGACCAATTTGCATCGCAATGCAATTTGCAATCGGTGAGACAAAAAACTTGCAAAATAGGTGCCCCATGATTTGACTAATCAGAGAGAACCGCGTGTTGAAGTTTGCCTTACCGACCTTGTTGAACCTGTACAGAAATGAAGGGGTTTCAATACAAAATGCCTTCACTCAGTTTGTTGAGTCCAGCATTGCAATTCTGTAACCATCTCGCGGTGAAAACTTAGGTGAAGTGAGCTGTCACTGTCATCGATACCTACTGATGCTAAGGCAGTGACAGTTTACTCCAAGCTCACTTAACCTAAGTTCTCAATTTTTCACGGTGAGATTTTTACAGAATAGCGCATTTTCACAATTTTAATGTTTCCCTTTACGATAAATATCCATGGATGACTGGCAGTTGTAAATTAAATAAAATGTATTGTTTCCCGTGTTTACTTTTCTCCGATTCTAGTAGTTTATGGAATTCATCTAAAAAGCATGTTCAGACTGAAAAACATATTCGTAGCTGTTTGGAGTTACATGAGTTCGGGACTAGTAGGATACAATCATTTTTCGCTAATTCGCATGAAGCTCATAATAGAAAAGTAGTCCGAAATAGGAATTTAATGAAACGGTTTATTGACACCGTTATTCTGTTAAGTAAAAAAGAAGTAGCTTTTCACCACGGCTGTCCTAGGTAAGCATTTTTTGCTCCGGGTTACCTCTCCCAAAAAATCAGCCTTCGCCACTGCTGTATATTCAATTCACTTTCCACCATTTGGGTTTGTTTAGCAGTGCAGAGTTAGTGCAAGCGGTACATAATGCCGAATTGAGCTTTCTTCCGGAAAAATTGCGCGAAAAGTACATAAAAGCTTAGGTACAATATTTTTGTTCAGTGCATGGAGACACCTAGCATTTTCCTCGCTGTAGTGAGGTGAAAAATTGTGTGTTTCGCTCGGCAGCAAAGTTTTTCTGGTTCTCTTACCTTTGAAACCCTCGCAACGCTCAGGTTTCAATACAGGTACTCGCGCGAAAAGACAACTTTGCAGCCTTGCAAAACAAATAACAATTTCCGTCGTATTTCTAGGTACTATCAATCTGCATGTACCACGCAATAAACCGCGTGTGGTACGTACTGAACGGCACTGGCCGCGAGCCGATGATCTACCTCACGCTCACCACGTTGCTGCTGACGCTACTGGCCATCGGCATGGCAGTCGGCGTCGTGTTAGCTGTAGGAGTACTCTTGTACTTACAAGTAAGTGTTACTTAGTCAGTCTAAACGGTTTCTGATTCGTTTAAGTAAAAGTAAAAACACACACAAAAATCAACTTACAACAACAACAACCTAATTTCAATTTAAAATGGCAAACACTACAGAAGTCATAAAACAAGCCGCAATAAAAATGCGTAATTTAGTCAAAAGAAAGGTTCATACCGAATTGCAGTAACAGAGAAAACTTAACTTTACGTTATCGAAATAAAGCTTTTAATCCTTAAACACTACATTATCGTTTATTTTCAAAGGCCCGTGGAATCCTCCGTAATCAGACCACAATAGAAGACTGGATAATGGAGAAGGCAGTAGGTCGTCGCGAAGAACAGGGACTGGCCGAGTTTGTGTTCCCGTACAACGTGGGGTGGAAGAATAATATCAAGCTGGTGTTGTTCGGAGCTAAGTACGATGGCATCAAGTGGCCCTTGAGGGAAGGTTGCGGGGAGTATGATCTGACGGTGAGCTCAACTAGTTTTATGTGTCTGTATAATGTGTTCCCTTACAATGTGGGGTAGATTAAACCCTTTTCATCCCATCTATTCGAAAAGGACGACTTGGTTCGCCTTTAAGTGCACCCAAAGGTGGTGTTTTCTATAAGAAACTTTTAGCGGGCAGTAATGAGTTTTTAATCCTCGTTATATGTGCGCCGCAATTATCTTTGCCGCGCACTTTTTGAATTTGGAACATCTTAGTGTTTAGTTTTCATAATTGCGAAAATGTCTCAAATGTAAATATAAGTTTTTTGTTGTTTTATTATTAGATACTATTTAATTTCAATTTAGTTGTTACTCTGTGTCTTATTAAATAATAATATTACAATAAAATATGAGGTGCCTTTTATTTTCTCATAGTGGGTGATGAAAAGTAGAGTGTATCTCTCGGGCGCAAAATATATTTTTTGAATCCAGAGCGAAGTGAGGGATTCCAGTAGAGAAAAAATATATTTTGCGCCCGAGAGATACACTCTGTATCTCTCGGGCAAAATATATTTTTGGCTCGGGCGACGGACTTTGAATCCCTTGCTACGTTCAGGATTTTACTAAAGAATCCCTCGCTACGCTCCTGATTCAAAAGAGCGCCCTTGCCGTAAAAATATTATTTTGCTCCCTTAGAGCGCTTGTAGACGTCCGTTTTTTTCACCGGATAACGGACCGTTTTTTTCGCCGGACTCTCGGTGATGTATGGCTTATAATGAAAGTGTGTACATGCACCGGACATCTGTCCGGCGAACAATTTACTCCGGATGCACCACCGTTACCCCTCGGCACGACGGACACCGGTCCGGCGTAAGAAAGAGCGTTCATCCACGCCAGTGTATTGGTGCGTGTTGATATTGCCGGTTTTCTGTAAATTGAGTGCCGCCTACCTGCGTTCTTAAAAAAATGATGATATTGGCATGGAATTATTAATAAGTTTGGTTGAAAATAGGCCTGTACTGTGTGACAAAATCCAAGAGTGCTACAAAAATAGACAGTCGAGTTTTGCCGCTTGGAGAGAAATTTGTCTTGCGTTAAATGAAGGTTTTGAAACGTTGTCCGAGAAAGAAAAAAATAATTTTGGTAGTAATCACTGACAACCAGTTTAAAACTAGCGCATCTAGACGGCAGACCAAGCTAACATCCATCCGGTAAAAAAATTATATGCATACAAAGATATCCGTTTATTGACGGTCCGTTATCCGGTGAAAAAAACGGACGTCTACAAGCGCTCTTATGATACAATCTACTGTTAAAATACGTAACAAATGACTTCCGCGTTAATCATTGCAATTCAAATCTTATATCAACATCAATAAAAGCCACATCTTATTCCCAGCGTGAACAACAAGCCCAGAAACAAGACAAGCGCGTCCGCTCGCGCCTGTACACCGCTACCCAGCCGTACGCGGGGCGCTGGCTGCCCGTGTGCAGCCGGCCGCGCGCCGCGCTGCACGCGCCCTGCACGGACGAGGCGCGGCTGCCGCTCAGACCGGGTGATGTTATCAGAGCTACGAGACAGAAGCGGTAAGTTTATGGCCTTTTTTGAAGATTTTAAGTTATGTTTGTTTTCACTACTTTAGCAGTAGTAGAGGTCTTTGTGAATTAGCTCAGTATGATCATAGCAATTCTGCCGGCGAGCAGCGTTGCTACCCAATATCACGAATAAAGAATATAGTTTTTGATTAAAGCTGGACTTTCGCTAATAGATACAACTCTTGTGGATCCAATCAGTTACTAAACTCTGTCCTAGATTATAACAGAGTCATCATGTATCTGAAATTGTAGAATGAACCATTGCAACTATTCTTTTCGATTTTATCTCTATTAAAAAACGCTATTACTGGTTAGGTACCGCTTACAATTCCTGCTTTGGGCTTTTTCAATAGGTTTTTTTGAAGTCCGTTGTTTTTGCTGTGTAAAATCTTAGTATAGTAACTACACAAGTCACTATTGTCAATTCCCTCCAATGTAATTCATCCGTCTTTCGCCCAGACACTGGTTATTCGGCGAGAAGCTGGTGGGCGACGGCGAGGCCCCTCGGGGCCCGCGCGGCTGGTTCCCGCGCGACGCCGCGACCCCGAGCGACCTGTTGCACAAACACAAGCCCGACTAGCTGCGACTGTACTCGGCCGATAGACTGGTATGATGAATGTATTTGTATGGAGTAGGGAGTAAATGGAGTGCATTTTTGATAGGTCAAAAGTCAAAAGGAAATGTTAGTCATACTACAAATCATTGTGAAAGTGGTTTATCTGGTAATCTATCACAAATACATATTCACAGTCTCTATTTTTTCAGCTTAGAAATTGCTGTGTTCTGACAGTAGAACGGTACAGGGGCCGTACTATGCCCCGTTAGAGCTATTATTGTTTCAGTGACTGGGAAGTAGTGATATAGAGCTATAGGGGACGAATAGAACAATTATGATTTTTACAAGTCCTACTACGGCTTCAAAACATTTCAGCTTGTCTTCTGCGTCACAGAATTAACTCGAATCGCGCATACATAATGTCGCCCTACACGCTCAGCTCTGCTTATCTGTGAGGTCACTACTGCGCCGCGCCGGTTCCGTCGCATAGCGTCTCATACGTGCGTCATTTTAGTACTCCATTTATTACCAACTCTGTGTATAAATGTATGTATGTATCATGTTAAACATGATTACAATTAATTAGTCATATTTTATAGTATGTGTTTTGTTTATAGCAACTTTACATTAGCATCATATATACAGTGCCTAAATCATGCAAGCCAATTTAAAATAAATATTAATTTGTTTATGCTTTTCTAAAATGTAAATTATTTTACCAGCAAAATCAGTGCTTACGTTTATAAAATATTAGTATGATTAAACCAATTGAAATTGCGTAAAGATTTAATTCAATAATTTTAGATCTAATATAACTTCAGAAAACAAATGTTCCTAGTTCCATTTCAACAAACGATCATTTTCCAACAATGTAAGATCTCAATGAGTTGAATTTATTATTTTTACTTTACACTTGTTTTAGAAACGTATTTATGTAAATAGCTAACGGACTATGGATAGTAAAAGGTCACAATGTAATGGCTTCACAAAAATTATGTCTATTTATATCTTAATCGGATGCACAAAATTTGGATTTTATTGAATCCCTTATGATTTCATAAATTAAATATACATAAAAGATGAGTTCTGTAACTTAACGTCTAAATTGGCTTGATTAAAAATAAGAATAATTAATCAACTTCCTGAATTACTCCAACATTGAGTATAGACGGCATAGAGTTTCATAAAAGTAATGACAAACGTCAACAGATGGCGCAACAAGCGACTGTACAGTCAACAAAAAGATAGGTATACAGATTGCTCACTACAGCCTCTTTAGCTATTTTGTGCGTGTGATTACTACATTCATTCATTGATTTGGTTGGTATGAGTAAGTATTCAGTTTAAAAATTTATGCACGATAAATGAATGTGAAACAAATTATGAATATTGCTTGCAAAGATGCAATAGCTTGCTGATATAATTATCTTGTCTGCATACCAATCTTTTGTTGTTAGCTGTACTTTTAAATTTATTTTGAATCACTATATCTACGCGGGTGTATACAAGTTGATAGATTTGATGGCATTTAACTGTAAGGTCGTTTTGTAACAATTTATCAGTCATAGAGTATAAACCCATGTATTGTTATAAGATTTTTTACGGTTGTTTGTTGTTCTGAGCAATTTTATAATATTGATATTGTGACTTAATAGTTGTGATTGTAAAAATAATGTTTTGTATATGAATAATAAAAAATGTATGTGATAATGTTTACTTTTATTGAGTTGTCACTTGTCAGAATTAGAATAAAACAAATGCTTTATGTGTAAAAAAATCTTTATTGTGCATTAAAAATAAATTATTATTCTCAAACACACAAATGTACTTTTCCGAAGCATAAAATTAGTTCTCAATAAGTTAGCTTACGATATAAATGATATAAACTATACATCTAACTCCCAAGAATGTTAGATTATCACGAATTCTTTTTAAATTAATAAATGCAAATTATTTTGTTACGCTCACAGTATCTCAAACTTTAAGCTTCAACTTGTTGGAAGTTATTGTTTCTCAAAAGTTTGTACTGACCTCGCACTCGACCACACTCACTTTCTTAGGTACTATATTACGTATTGTATTACATATTATAAAACTTATTATTTTATTTTGACGGCATCGAATTAAAAATATATTGTTGGAATATAAAAACGCCATGATTGAGTACAAACTATGGTCGACCAAAGATGGTATTGCTTAATCGACCAAAAGGACCAGATGACGAATAGCTGTGTCCAATCAAATACACGTAGCTATTAGTAAAATTCTATCAAAAGTAGGCGCTATCTCCACATTCGAACTATCATTCACCTGGTCCTTCAGTCCAAACTTTATAATAAGACTGGACATACAACAGATAATATAAAAATCGACTAAACAAAGATGACAAGACAATACTTCTAAAACGCCGTATATCCAGCGCGTAGTCGACCATTCCTTCAGGTTTCTAGTACTCATTGTCCTCGTCAAGTTCTCCCTCGGTGGAGTCCACTCCAACTTCTTCGTAGTCCTTCTCCAACGCTGCCAGATCCTCTCGAGCCTCTGAGAACTCTCCTTCCTCCATACCCTCGCCGACGTACCAGTGAACGAAGGCGCGCTTTGCGTACATCAAGTCGAACTTGTGGTCCAGCCTGGAATGATCAAAGTCAGTTAGAAAGAGTTTTGGAAAAACTAAAATATTTCTTTAATAAAAATGCATAAAAATTGTATGGACAACTTCATGAAAATCCTTGACAAAGGCAAAGTAAAAAATATATGAGAAGTTCAAGAATCTAAGAGGTTAAATGATTAGCGTACATATTTTTGACTTTATGAAGGCCACTCTTCATAAAGCAGATACACACCTAGCCCAAGCCTCGGCAATGGCGGTGGTGTTGGACAACATGCAGACAGCGCGCTGTACTTTCGCCAGGTCACCTCCAGGGACCACCGTCGGGGGCTGGTAGTTGATGCCCACCTGCACACAAAATCATTTTAACTCGGTTAACTTAGACATTACTAGCTAACTATACTCCATTTGAAATAAGATAAGACATTTAAATAAACCTTTTTTACAGTCCGTTCAACCGATTTTGACTTTTATTGCGTTGGTGGCACGACAAATGGCAGCTGCAGTAGTCAGTTGGTACTCGTATTGTGTAACCTTTTTGCTTTTAATGAAATCCTCATGCCTACGGTATAGGAGTCAAAATCTGTTGGACGGACTGTAAAAAGGTTTGTTTAAATGTCTAATCTTATTTCAAATGGAGTATAGTTGAGGTTATAAGGGAAGTCATAGAGGGAAACAGATGGTTCTGTAAGTTCTTAATAGGAACTAAAATGTTGCTGGCATCTGTGATAATACCTTGAACCCAGTGGGGCACCAGTCCACGAACTGGATGGTCCTCTTGGTCTTGATCGTGGCGATGGCGGCGTTCACGTCTTTGGGCACAACGTCACCTCTGAGTAACAGAATCGATATAAGAATAATGTTTACATGATTTGTTTTTATCAAATGAGAATTGTTCCTTCGGCCCGGGGCTATATGAACATAGTGTATAAATTACCCACCTGTACAACATACAGCAAGCCATGTATTTGCCGTGACGGGGATCACATTTCACCATCTGTAACAGATGAGATCGAAATTATATAAAACTTTAAATGAACCTGGTCGAAAGCACTTTGAAAGGAACTCCGCTGTTAACACAAAAGTTACAGCAAAACTCATATGTTTGATTGGTTCGTTACCTGGTTTGCTGGCTCGAAGCAAGCATTGGTGATCTCGGCAACAGTGAGCTGTTCATGGTAGGCCTTCTCAGCGGAGATGACAGGCGCGTACGTGGCGAGCGGGAAGTGGATACGAGGGTATGGCACCAAGTTGGTCTGGAACTCCGTTAGGTCCACGTTCAGCGCGCCGTCGAACCGGAGGGATGCCGTTATTGAAGACACGATCTGGAAAAGTGGAGACAGTGTGAGTTTGCTACTTGCTAAAGGTAAGAAAAATTTGATTTAAAAAATGAAAACCCCATTTCAAGAAGTTGAACAGACAGCTAATCCATACTAATATTATAAATTCTAAAGTAACTCTTGTCTGTCTGTCTGTTACCTAAACCACCTAAACCACACCACAGAACTGATTTCGGTAACATTTGGCAAGGAGATAGATGGCATCCCGGGGAAGGACATAGGTTACTTTTTATCGACATACCACGCGGGCGAAGCCGCGGGCGGGAGCTAATCGTGCAATAATGGCAACCCATGTTATGTCGCGGTACAGCAGACAAGTCTTTACGAATCCCAAAAGTTCAGAGAAAAGACTCAAACGGCGCTAGTTATTAAAGGTGTTATGAAGAGAATTTAAAATACTTTCGGCGTAGTCCAAATGTTTTCGGCGTAGCAAAGGCGGGAAATTACCTACTACAAAGTAAATTCATTTTCTTTTAAGCCATTAACCAATTTGACCTAGTATCCCGCCTTTAGAAATTTCTGGAGTAAGTGTAATAGTCTTTCTCCGTCTACCTGTCCAATGAGCCTGTTGAGGTTGGTGTAGGTGGGTCGCTCGATGTCGAGGTTTCTCCTGCAGATGTCGTAGATGGCCTCGTTGTCGACCATGAAGGCGCAGTCAGAGTGCTCAAGCGTCGTGTGGGTCGTCAGGATGGAGTTGTAGGGCTCCACTACTGCGGTGGACACCTAACAAGGAAATAAGTAGGTATTGGTAAGTGATTCGCGACGGAACGATAATCAACACAAAAATAGCTGACAAATTGTCAAGCGCGCGTAACCTGCTGTGATTGGTTGCATGAATTATCTATAGTCAATCGCAGCACTTGAGTTGCGTTGAATTTTGCCGCGTCAGTAATTTAACCGACCGTAAGCAATTCTAAATCTGAACCACACCGATACATATAGACAGTTCACTTCACCTAAGTTTTCACGATGAGATTTTTACAGAATTAGACCAGCTGATATCAAAGCGTTTCGTACCTGAGGTGCAGGGTAGATGGAGAACTCGAGCTTGGACTTCTTGCCGTAGTCGACGGAGAGGCGCTCCATCAGGAGCGACGTGAAGCCGGAGCCGGTGCCGCCTCCGAACGAATGGAACACCAGGAAGCCCTGGACAGAGAGGTAACGATGTTATTGAGTTCATAAATAGATACACCGGTATTATTCTTTATCGAAGGTTAGGTACTAAGAGGAAGAACATCAGAAAACAGCTGTCATAAAATAATGTCCACAATAATTTGATCTAGCTGACGAAAAGGCATGTCCGATTTAGTATTATGTTTAAAGGTTTTAAAGCTAATCCAAATTCTTGCAAGATAACCTAACTAACCTGTAATTCACCTCTCGGAAGCCATCAAGCCATATCAAATTGATAAAAGTTGACAACATTGATTGTGCTATTCGCTAAGCTGCTCCGATCTCTACCGCATTTTAGTGTGTGAGGTGATACAACAATGAGGTGATATTTTTAATGATGTACGTAGCAGGCGCGGTCGCAGCCCAAGATTTGGTGGGGGGGGGGGGGGGGGGGGGTTACCATTTTGGAACATTTTTAGGGAAATGGTTAACTAATTGATCTTATAAATTTTGCACACTTAGATAAGTTAGATTTTCTTTTGATCATTCCAAAAGAACTAAGAATTACTTGCTTTGTCGACTCAAGACAAGCGTGTTACGCGAGCCTCTCATTTTGGGGGTGTCATGACCCCCACGAAACTAGGTAGGAGATAGACGGAGGCTCGCTTCAGCAGTGACCATCAAATGGTTATTCAAATGAATTTCCTTTCACCCCTCACCTGGAGTCCGGTACATTGGTCGGCGAGTTTCCTGATCCTGTCGAGGACGACGTCGACGATCTCCTTGCCGATGGTGTAGTGGCCTCTGGCGTAGTTGTTGGCCGCGTCCTCCTTGCCAGTGATAAGCTGTTCCGGATGAAACAGCTGCCGGTATGTGCCGGTGCGCACCTCGTCTGGAAATGAGGAGTTGGAAGTTAGTTGCTTACTTTCGTGTCATGTTAATTATGCTATATCAATATGGCCATGCTTTTGTAAGGTTGTCAGCATAAGACTGCAGACCTCCAATTCAAAGTAAAAAAAAAACTAATAGTGAATTGCCATCAATATTTTCTTACTTAGAATTGAACATTATCGAAAAGTAAGTAGGTACCTACATAAGTACCTATTTTGACGGATAATAAAAATATCCACAGCAGCAGCTGTTTGTATCTAAGAATACTTTCAAGTCTTTTCACACATTTCTAAGAATATTATTTTAATTTTACAAGACTGAAACTGAATATCCTGAAAAAACGCAATAAAAAGCAATGATTCAGGCAACAGATGGCCCATTCGAAGAATTAAATTTGACTCACATTTGAGTCACTAAAAAATTGCAAAATAAAATAAAAATCAAATCAAGAGAGTATTCTTTTGACGAATTTAATTGAGATAAATACTGTATGAGTTTCGCCACTTGAGAGCTAATTACTTTCGTTCAAGAACGGCTGCCAATTATAAAGATATAGCAAAGAGCTTCTTAAGTGTAAGCTCTTACAATAATATTGAAACTTCCTGTCTTCAAACCTCAAGTGGTTAATCATAGATTTTATTTTAAGTTGACGGTGTTATTCTGACTCATCTTCAAAAAAATTATGTGTGAGTTGTCTAATGTTTCGATAGAAATTTCAAAGAGGGAGAGAAACTAGTGGTTTGGTGTCATCTATAATATACTTTTTCTATGGGACCAACCTTGAAATCGCGAAAAAAAAATCTGCTGTTCCATACATTTGTGTTCACTTAAATCAACAAAATATATGGAACAGCTGATATTTTATAGATAGTATTATAGATAGTAAGTATATTATAGATGACACCAAACCACTAGTTTCAAGGATAACGGTGTCTACCTTAACACCCAGTATTAATCGTAAGCTATCAATCTTCTTGTAATGTAATATTGAACCTGCGCTTTACTAAGTCTAGACTTGTGAGTGACCTATCATTTGTTAATTCAAAGAGGTCAATTTCAATCGGAAGTCAACATCCTAGACTGGACTATTTCCCTATATAACCCTATGTAAAACTACTCGTCTGGTACCTAACCGTGTTTTCTGTAGGTCGTCCTCCGTCCACTTATGTATAATTTCATGTTATTAAACTGACATTATGATTTTGAATGTATGAAGTTCGTGTTTTGACGTCATTCGATAGTTTTAGAATATTGTATTCAGTATTCATGTGTTTGGTTTAGATACCGTGTCTCAAGCCGGCTATCTAGTTGGGGGTTTTAATTTTCGGTGGGAAACGTGTTCTCATTTTCGAGATTTCAATTTACCGACTATACTAGGTATATGTATATAAAATTAATCACAGTTGGTACATCATGAGAATATTACTTAATATATCCTCCTCGAAAGTGAACCCGCGAGATCTAACCAGAAGCTAAAAGAATTACTAATTTCCTTGACAGATGTGTTTTTATAGTGCTGTAGCGTAATGATAGACCGTCAGTTGAAGTAATAATGGCGCGGGCCGGGGTTCAATACCCGCCGGCTATTATAAATTTCTATTACAAGCCAACGAGAAGCCTTCAATTTAGAGCCTCACGGTTTCTTTAACATGTTTTTTGTATAGGTCTTATTTTTAGCGGGATTAGTAAGCCAAGAAAACTGTTGGATGGCTAGCTGGATAGACAATGGTGCTGCAGAATATTCATCAAATTCATATTATTCAGATTTAAATCTTCATTGAAGCTTTAAAAAACCCTAATGAATCTATTTGCATGAGGACTTGCAGTGTAGAAATGAGAAGCACATAAAATGATAATGTTCATCAATATCCATGAAATACAAATTAGAAACCGTCTGTCAATTGTCTAAACAAGTTTGGTCCTTCGAGACAGGACTATACTATATTCGATGGTGATTTCACGAGGGTAAATCACCATCGAATCTAGGCCATTAGACAAACAATCCTTATCTTTGCTTAGGTCATCTTCCATCTGCTTCTACTCACCAACAACGGTAGGTTCCAAGTCCACAAACACAGCCCTGGGCACATGCTTGCCCGCGCCGGTCTCACTGAAGAAGGTGTTGAAGGAGTCGTCTCCGCCGCCCAGGGTCTTGTCCGAGGGCATCTGGCCATCGGGCTGGATGCCGTGCTCCAGGCAGTACAGCTCCCAGCACGCGTTGCCGATCTGCACGCCAGCCTGGCCGATGTGGACTGAGATGCATTCCCTCTGAGGAAAAAGAAATGAGAGAATTTGTTACTGTTAAAGGTTATTTAGGAAGAACCAGCGTAGTGGCCGGCTGTCTCGTTGAGACACGTACATGTATGTATAAAAAAGTGGGCAAAAGGACCAAATGTAAGTGTGGTGGAAGCAGGAGGATTATCTTGCGAAAACGAGGATTAAGAACAGGGATGATGCCTACTGGGTAACAAAAAAGAAATTCTATTTAGTCCGTCGGTGAGTGAAAAAATGCCGTGACGTCATGGCACATTTTAACTCAATGTCCACCCGTACCTAATCTTTTGATTACGAAAAAATACGTGTCCAATATTTTTTAATAATTTACCTGACTGACAAAAAAAAACATTGCCATCATCCCTTGGCAATTAAGTATGTATCTCCCTGTCCTACTTACTATAATAAGTAGAATTTTTCTATCAACAATTCGCATAGCAATACGCGTAACTATTTTCCAACAAAACCTATGGAATTAGGGCACGAGGTGGTGGCGATCCCATCAGCAGAGCTCACGGGGGCTTTAACCTATACTGATATCATTAAGGGTACCCCATTGCCATAAACTTGTGTACACGAAACATTCTGTTGACAACTTAATGGTATCAGTTTGCGGTATTTGTGGAAATACCTAGGTATAGCGACGATACCTAATGGAAAAACTATTGTGACCTTAATCTAGCATTAAGGTGAAAGACTTGGTTAGATTAAAAGTTCAGGTTCCATTTAGGTTCATAGTTTAATCAATCACGAATGGTATTTGTTAGACACTAAAGTGTCTAACAAATACCTACTATAAGGAATTCAGACAGATTCTCACAAAGGCATGATTCAAAACATACATTAATCACTGTCTGAAACTCTGAAAACATGAAAGTCTAGATAATTTCAGTTAGTAATTTTCTTTTCCCATAATTTGTTGGTAATACCTACTCTTTTAATTATTTTTTACAATACATTTATAACTGATCTTTCAATTTGCCTAGCTAATTAGCAACTGACCAAAATTAGAACAATTTTTTTTCATTTTCTTACTCAAACTACTTTTAACGCATAGGTAAATCGAACAAGGCACAAGCATAACTATTTATATTGTGGCACAAGGCATCACACATACAAAGGCCTCCTCACATGAACGAAAGCTTCAGAACAGAATGATAAACGTTGGTTCATTCGCCACGCACGAACCATAGACACGCGCCAATTACTTGAATCGACGCCCTATTTGTGATTAATGGTATCAGGCCAAAGAGATCTAATGTAGACCTACTAAATTGAATTTTTTCGATACGCTTCGAAATGCAGCATTTAATACTGATGTGTTGGAGTTCCAAATTAAAGAAGAAAACTAATACAGTATCATGTGAGATTGGAACTTGCCTACTGTGTGTGATAAAATAGTAAAAAGAGTTGATGAGTCATCAATATCATTATGTCTCGATGCGGTTTTGTGGGTCTATCGAAACGTGATGTTATGTTGCAAAGCTCGGAAAGAACAGATAGGAGCAATAAGGCATTACTATAGGTTCCTCTTATATTAATTTAGGCAGCTAGTATAAGTATATGTACCTAATCTAAAAAACCAGAGTCGTAACATGGAGATTCGTATTTGAGGAGTCCCTCATATACTAATCTCCCTACCTACCTACCTCCATACCTACTTATAGGTATAGATAATACGTATATTTTACACGTATCCAGACTTTACCCCTGTTCGATCATAAAACAGGGATTATCCTGGCTGTCAGAGGAGGTTTTTACATACCTATATCCCGAACACGCGAACTTTTAAAGTTCAATGTTATTTTTTATCTTCCTGAAATATGTGTCGATGTTGGTGAAAACTGTTTGGATTCAAAGACAAAAATCGATCTAAATAAAAGTTCCGTTCATTAGCCTGTATGGGTAGGTAATCCCTCATTATATCACTATACAGAGTGTTAGTATAGACACCGTTATCCTTGAAACTAGTGGTTTGGTGTCATCTATAATATACTTTTTTTATGGGACCAACCTTGAAATCGCGAAAAAAATATCAGCTGTTCCATACATTTGTGTTCACTTAAATCAACAAAACGTATGGAATAACTGTTTTTTTTTTGCGATTTCTAAATTGGTCCCATATAAAAAGTATATTATAGATGACACCAAACCACTAGTTTCAAAGATAACGGTGTCTACCCTAACACCCTGTATTGTCAAGTGATACCACATAGCTGGATCTCTGCCAACGACCGCTGTATAAGCACCGCAATGATCCAAATTCTACCTCACAATATTTGAACTTTAGAAGTAGATGTATGTATAAGTCACATGATCTTTAGTATTGTAATAAATATAGTAATGCAAATACAATAAAGCAATTAAGTATATTGAGTAAAAGATTCACAATACCTTATTAGGAAAGGAACTAATCATTACTAACGCCATATTTGGATAAAGTTCCATATTGGCTTGCCCCAGACTATTAATGCGTAGGTGTATTATTCAATAAGATATTATTACCTATTTATATTCCTTTATTTCATTTTGAATAATAATAATTATTTACATTTAAAATATTTTTATAAAATCATTTTTAAATATAAAAAATTGTAGATTAACCCATTATTACCTATTTTATTAGGAAACGTATAAATTGTGTTTTTGTGATATCAAATGATGTTTTGAACATTTTGGCCAAAAGATCATTGATCTGTACAGATACCTACACCTATCTGACGAGCACGACGTTTTAACGACCTGTCTGACTCATTGTTTTTGACCCCAAACTGTCCCTAAAATAATAAATTTCAATCTTTCCAGCCTGAAGCAAAGTTCTACTGAAATATTCAATTTAAAATAGATAAACCACCTTTACAAGTTCACAATGTTAATATGGTTTAATGTTCGTGGAACAGGGTTTTAAAAAGAGAAGGTACGGTATGGTACGGCTCACCATAAATGAAGGAATACAGCCTTCAGTGAACGTCGGTAGCTTGATATGTGGAGGCGTGGTACATATAGTACGCTATGGTATCAGAGTATGTAACAACGGTAAGTAACTACCTTGAAATATTACGATAGTAATAGTAATTTATTTTCAAAACTTCAGGAAACGTACGTCAATGAGGTGTCGACCCCTGAATTAGGTTATATAGATAACGGCCGGCCGTAGTACCTATTACGGTTCAAAAGATAAATACGAAAACAGCGGAGCCTTAGTTATAGGGTTCTCGTTGGCACCCTTTGGCTACGGAACCCTAAAAAATAGGACTACGGGAAACTAAACCAAAGTCAAACAGATCGGAAAAGCACTTCAGAAAACCAAATAAACGTACCTATATGTATGTTTATTCATTGTTGTTTGTTTATTTATTAGGTATGTTTTAGTTTTCTGAAGGCTTTTAACAGGCATGAGTGATAGGCACTCAACCTACCCAAATTCTACACAACGACAACGACATTTTGTGGGCTGGAGCTAATTTATGTTGAAGCTAAGCCGTGTAATTTGTACGGTATGGCAGGAAATATCTCGTACAGTGCAGTGTCATTACCGCGATAATAGCCGCCAATCACCCGGCCCGTTACCCTACGTGACACCATAGATTATACACTGTGCAGATATTTCAACGATAATATACTTACATGCTTTCATCTATATCGATGTTTTGTTTAGGGATGGTCTGAAATGATTCATTTTCTAAATCATCTCAGGGGATGGTGAATAACACGTGACACTTCTGTTTTGCATTTTGAAAAAGAGGCGATAAAAGAAAGTAGGTAGGTAGTGTGTGTGTCTAAGGCATTATTGGATCGAATTAGCAGAAAGAAAAATCGATGGGTAATGATAATGACTCCAAATTGAGCAACAATTTAAAACAAAATCAATGTTTAAAACACACAACCTAACATGTAATTTTGTTTGAAAACAAAGTAGAATTACCTACATACAATAACGAAATCCCACGCGAGTTACTGAACAAAACGATTCGATTATTCATCCAATTACAATTTAATTCAATTCTACGATTGTTTAAATGGAAGTATTATTGGAATCGAATTGCTACAATAAATATCTGTAAAAGGAGAGACATTTGTAGGCGGTTAATTACGGAGCCACTAAGAACACCCACTGTTAACGTTAACTAGAACGTATTTACGGCACCTAAAACGTCTATTATTTGGTAGTCTACTGAAATTGTTTTCATTGAATCAATTTTGGACCGGAAATTACTTAAACGTAAGTTATTTAAAGTTTATAATGGTTTGTACATACGGCTACTTATCAGCTATATATTTCTAGTTAATGCTGATCTCGCAGTGTGTAGGATTTCCGTACAATGCGAGGTCAGCTTATACTGGAAATGTATAGCTTGATGTTTAGCCGTGTGTACCTAGGTACACCTACATAAATGTAAGATTAGCAATAGGTACAGAATAATTTCTTAAACATTGGTCTGTCGCAGTACATATCTCGGCATTTAGGTCCCTACCCAAATGGATGGATTTTACATATTTGAGTCATAACCCTATATATATACCTATATAGCAAGCAGGTATATTCGTTTAAATCTTTACACTTTTTCGATACGAACACAAAGAAAGTTCTGAGCGAAAGTATTGCTCTACATTTAAATACTTACTGCTTTTATCACGAATCTTGTCCGTGATCGCTGATCGTGTCATTCAAGTCAGAAGTTCAGTGGTCATGCTACAATTGACAGAAACAATGGATCCGATCGATATGTCAATGATCCATAGATCCTCGAGGATCTTTGGAGCATCCTGCCTAATATTTACATCTTGTTGTCATTGATATTTATTGGTTTGTGTTTCTAAAAGTAGGTCATGGTATACCGAAGTTTGTATTTAGTCAATTACTTAGGTTACCACTTACCAATTTGTTTTTTTTTTCATCGTCAAGAAATCTATTTAAAAGGGCACTAAACAAAATATTAATTGACAAATGTTATTACACAATTGACGACTTCCTTAATGATGAATCACTGACTGATTGACATGCTACTATTTCCATTTGTTTTTTTTTTCTTCAAACTTTGATACCATTTGACATTTTTATTTTAATAATATGATATTTTTAATGAACTTATAACCCATTTGAAATAAGATTAGACGCATAGATAAGCCTTTTTTACATTCCGTTCAACCGATTTTGAATTCTATTGCGTTGGTGGCATAACAAATGGCAGCCGCAGTAGATAGTTGGTATTGTGTAACTTTTTTTGCTTTTAATGCTATCCTTATGCCTACGGTATAGAAGTCAAAATCGGTTGACCGGACTGTAAAAGGGTTTGTTTTAATGCCTAATCTTATTTCAAATGGGGTATAATTCAAACGATTTGACATGTAATTCAAACAATTGGACATTAACTTTGTATTTTGTATAATTTCTTAATTGTTATTTAAATTTTAAATGTCTTTTAAGTTTATGTACTTAAATTAAATATGTCTTGCATGCCCATGTGACGGTAGAACATGGAGCACTATTTATATAAAAAAGAAAAACATCTATGTACTAATTACCCATGTTTGCAAACGAATACATGATTTGATTTGATTCAAGTTTGTAATTAAGGAAAACATGATTTTAAGACCTAATAAAAAATATCCCAACCAAAAAAGTTGCTTTATCCCATAAAAACTCTAAATGCGTCTATTTGAATTCTAGTAACCGTGTCTGTTTTAAAGTCCACACAAAAAATTAAGCTTTACAAAGCGAGCCCATCCGTTACAGTCGATTATTTTAACCGTTTGAACTGCAATAGAATGAAAAACTTCATTATAATAAAGAATCCATAGAATCTAAATAATCACGGCATCGACACCTCAGTTTATATCCGCACTATGGTGCAGCCCTATAGGTACTTGCGGATATCAGTATCCGCCCTACGGAAGTGAGCTTCTAGGGCGTCGCGGAAACTAACCCTTCATTTAGGACTTAAGTTTCCCGCGTGTTATTAGTTTAGCTACAGGCATTGTCTGTCGTAGGGTCGATATAGGGAACCTATAGGGAATTTTATAGCCCCTAACACTTTAGAGATTCAAAGGGGATTATTAGGGGGCTGTTTTGAGGAGTCGTCGTTTGGAAAAGCCTTGGACTGCAGCGGCTTAGCGAAGGTCAGAGGTAAAACAACTTAGGAAGTAATGGAGGCTTCACAGCTCTTTTAGCAAAACCTGCGGGCTGGTTTTAACTTGGTTTAATTAGCAGATTCATGGTTTAATATTTTTTTTGCAGTTTGAGGATGTTATTTTCTTGCCTCTCGCCCTCTTAGACATTTTCCGTGAGCCCGATGGGTGGCAAAAAGATCTCTCTATTCTTTATCGGTTTATAAATCGGTATTCAAATTTCACCCTATGCAAAACCACAATTTCAATACCAAACGTATGTCACGTATCAGCAGACGGTATCACAGCCTATCATTATCAACACGATTGCAGCCGACACGCTAGGCGTCGGGTCAACGAACCTACACTAATTTCCACCGCCATTCTGACTAGGAACAAAAAAAAACTGACCATTTATAGTCTGTGGTTCCGCAGGTCATTGGTTTTGTTTATTGCTTTGAAGTTTGTTTGTAAACAAATGCCTTGTTTATTTATTTATTTTTTGAGGTGGGTAAAGACCGGTAGCCGGTGAATTTTTAATTGTTCGTAACGTCTACGAATTGTTTGCGGCGTCTACCTACCTATCTTGTATTGTATCCAAGTTGCAAAGTGGATAGAGTTTCTAAAAATGCAAATGAATTCTTCTGTACAATCGTTTAAAATAATGTGGCGAATGAAACAAAAGTTTTCTAAGTTTTGTTTTGGTCCATCTATTTGATAGCCTGCCTGCTGTTTTAATAAAAAGGATGTTTTAGTTTTTGAAATATATAACTCCGTACTTATTTCTGTTAGATTTCGTGCTTAGTTTTCGCCCGCATCGCACAGCGTACGTTTTCGTGTTAAAAAACAAATCACTATCTTCCCATGATCACGGAACTCCATTTAAAAAAGACATAAAAAAGTGAAGACTATCATTTAGCCAGCATTGTCTGCAAAGTCACTGCCAGCGATGTTCGAAGCTGACGGATTGCGTAATGAACACTGACTCACCTGGCTAACTGCTGGTGCTTTTATAATGGCAAAAAAGCCATGGTACAAATTCCTTTCTGTTTCAAAGCTGGCCGTCATAAAAAGAGAATTAGCCTCCTTGGTGTATTGTGTACCTACTACCTAAGTAGACCATTGGTTCATTTCATAATTAAAAATACAGCTTTTATTCTACCACAGTCTAGGTGTTAACTTTAACCTTAATCCCGCAAAAAACTAGGTAGTTGCAAAACTATAATCAAACACGCAGCATGAAAAAATAATTAATCATCGCATTATGACGTCACAATTCCCAGTGTTATTTCAACATTGTCTCGTAGGTACTCTCGTATTACCGAGGGATGTGTGACAGGGAGGGACTCATTACGTCACCGGCGCGCCCGGTGTGACTCAGTACCTAAAGCTCTAGTATTTGGGTGTCGACCTACTTCATTGAATCAATGCCATTTATACAATAAGTATTCAGTTTCAGCTTACGAGGTACTGAAACTTAGTTGGAGAAACTATAAAACCTACCTAAAGAAACCATTATCAAAGATCCAATGAAAATCTATCAAGTCCACTTCAGAGCGTCTAACAATTTCTCTGAAAACTAGTTTATGCTGAAAAGCCTTGGAAATGTTATTTTGTTAATTAATTATTTACAGTAAGTATAAATGTCCACTAAATCGCTTATTATACTGCATTAGAGAGAAAGAAAAAGTTATATTAGAATTGTTTAAAAAATATTTTTTATCTTATACCTAATCGTACGAACACTCAAGAACAACAACTGATTACTGACTTATTCCTGAAGACATGTCAAGCGGAGCAAAAACTATTCCAAGAAGTACTACAATTTAGTGCATTATAATTATAACCATGTATTATGAATACGGTTAGCTCCTATTTCAAATTAGGCATAGCTAAACAAAATGAAATATAAGTAACGGGACTTAAATTACATACATTATTTACATTATATATGCTTCTGTTTTCATGTATCAAATGACTCGGCTAACTTTATGGTCTTGATCGATATTTTTAATAAATTATAGGTACTTACTTAGATCTTTATTAGGCACACAACTCGTTCTGTGAAAATAGGTTTTCAGTGGGAACGTTATGTTTCGCAGGATAGTTTTTTATAATTTTCATAGACAGAAATTTGTTAGAGTTAATCTGAAAACGAATGGATCGAATCTATTGTTTTCATGGTAATTCGTGCCAGCTAGGTCTAAACTAAAATTTATCTTCTGTCCTTTTCATAATCAAATAGAAAGAAAAAGATGCACTGAACTTAAATTTAGTTTAGTTTGTGAACAAGGGAATCGGCACCAATACCTTAGTTATTTAAACAAAATACAAATTAAGTTGCTGGAACTTATTAATAAAGGTTTACGATGAAACGCTGTTTCTACATGGCCAAATATGAGCAATACCAATGTGCCACATCTCCCTTGGAATATAATTAATTAGATTAACTGAAAGGCGTGTCTAATTCTCGCCTAATTCACTATGAAAAAATAAAGTTTAGAACAACATAGCAACATGCGTAGTTTAGTTAACAAAGTATTAATTCAGTTTGTACTTAATTTATGTACAATCATCGTAGCGTGAAGATATAGTCTATTTTCATATTTCGTAAAAAAAAAATTGTAGTAGGTAATCGTAGATACTTACCAACCAAACAAACTATAATTAATTCATTAAACTTAGTCTAAAACAATTACCTGCCCTAATATTGACAAAATTACTCAGTATTTATGTCAAACTACATTTTAAACGTTCTTAACGTGGATATAATTACAAAATTATTGTAATTTCAGTTTCACAAAGCTTGTTAAAATTATGTATCGTCATACCATAGCTTGTTAAAGTAATTTCATAAGGCTTTGCGTATGTAGTAAAAAGAGTCCATCTGATAGTTGTTTACCTATTTACTACGGAGACCCAGTTTTTGTACAATGATTCACTTTTAATTAGAAATGTAATCAACAGCTGTATCACAGTTAAAATTCTATATTGTGTTGATAGACAATAGATAGTTGGTTGGTATTGAAGATTTTATTTACCTTAGAAATTGGCTTATTTTCGCCTGATCTTTACAATTAGTGTTACCTAAATGTTTGAATAACATTTTTATATTAATCTTCTTCTGGAAGTGCTCATTGCGTGCACAAGTCACTTACTTTTTATATTTTAAGGCAGATTAATTTCGTTATGATTTCTATTGAAAGTTATAGAAAGTTTTCTTAGACAATTACTGAAAATATTTGCCATTTCATGTTATCTTTGATGGCACAGTGCCAAGTTTTAAATTAACTTACCCTTGGCACTGGAAAATGGAACATAGAGAAGGAATAGTTTCATGAACATTCCTAAGATGGCATTGTAAGCACGCAAAAGACCACGAAATTAAAGCGCAAAAATAGTTTTCCAAATAGGAAATTCTCAGAATTAGCGCGGCTTACTATTACATGTGACGGCAGAAAAAAAACAGAAAATTCAATACCACTTGTCACTTTCATGACCCGGGAATCGAAGTCAGAAACTTATAACAATTCACGAAATATGGGTGAACATGAAGCTTTATCTAACCATGCGGGGAATACCGAAATCATTACCTAAAGTTTATGAAACTTTATTAATGTGCTATGCTTTAGGTCAACTAAGCGCCATAGCATAGCTTAGCATAATCAGCCTACTGCTGGGACACAGGCCTCCTCTCTTCAAGAGGGTGAGCTGTAATCTACCACGCGGGCCCAGTGCGGTTTGGTAAACTACGCATCACATTGTAAAAAATACTAATCTACTTCAGCGAGTCTATCAACATTCGTTCTTAATAACCTTATTTCAAACCATGTTTAATTCAGGTGTACGTTATGGTGTTTTCTAATGAAAAGCCCAACATAATTAGTAGCAAGTAGGTAATAGACGCGCCCGGTGTGTTCACTCACCTTTCTATTACATTTAGTTTTAGTTGACTACAAGGGCAACAGTCACGCTTCAGGTTTGCCGTTGTATGGTATAGTATTAGTGCTCTATTATAATTATTACTTTTAATTAAACGAATTATTTGAGGGTCTATCTTTGCAGGGGCCGGTGAAAGATTATACCGAATTCTGATACTAAATTAAACCCAATTCGTTTGCTTAGTAAAACTTTTGGTTAATAAACTCTCTGAAAACATAATTTTTCGGCCTTCAAATCTAGATGAAGTCACGACAAGTATCTTAGTAAGTAGGTAGGTAGGTACACCATGTTTTTTCGGCCTTCGGCCTTCAAATCTAGAAGTCAGTACTAAAAAACTGGCTAGGTGTGTAGGTAACACTAATAAAAGTAGTATTAAAAAATACTGGATGCATTGTTTCAGCAAATGATTCAACAAAAATGTTATGTTTGATCATCTCCGAAACTAAAACCAAAATGAGAAAAATGTGGAGTGAATTAGACTTTTTAAAGACTGACAATATATAATTATTATAGTTATTTATGCAACTGTTATATAATAAGGGGTATTAAAACACGAATGTGGGTTTATCACACAAGGCGAAGCCGAGTAATAGTATCACATGAGTGTTTTAATACCTAATTATTTACAGTTGCATACAAGACTTTATCTAAACCCATGATATGTATCCTCTATAAAAGGTTCTTTGCAATACTAATATCGAACAAAAATGGAGGGACACGACGCACGTGAGTTCGAATTTGTCGAGTTCGAGTAATAGAGCTTTTTTGTTTTAAATTACGTTGCTTTGTTAGTGATACGTGCCTGCATGACAATGTTCTTTTTTTGAAATGTGTTGCGCTATGAAATTTAGTACAACATAATAACACCCGGTTGGATGATATTATGGTTACTATGACAACATTAAAACAACCAGTGTTTTAATGTGGCAATAAGCTAACTGTTTCAGAAAGTTTTATAGAGGATTTATAGCATGGGTGTAGATAAAAAATTGTATAACACTGAAACTTTTTTTGTTTGTTGTGAACATGACTCAAGCCAAAACCACCAACCAAGGAATATATAATTTCGCTCTACACATCCCTACTATGGAACAGGGTGATTCATGCCACTAATAGGATAATAGCGGGATTGTCTGCCCGTCTGCGCCTACGCATCGATTGTCTTAATCGATGAAAATAATATGATGCTGATGAGATATTATAGGTAGGTACCTAACTACCTGCATTGTATTCAGTTTTTGTAAAGCTTCATTAAATAGCTTTCTTAAACAAAGACTTTACTAATTAGTACTAAGTTAAGGCTGAAATAATAATGCAAGAGAATGAAAACAACTTTCTGACATCAATTTTTGTTTACACGTTGATAGTCTTCTTGAAACGTTGTTTTCAGACATGCAACAGACTGCAATTGTTTTGCTCATAAACAATTTTTCCTTCGATACCAATAATTGATTATCGACATCATGACACGCTAATAAATTGATTTCTGTACAAAATGAAGAGGGAGTGAAAAAACAAGAATGGGACCCAAGATACGGAAGTCACTGCCACAGACAATTTACCCACATGAATCTTCCTTAAAACATTACAAACTATATATAACTACCTCCTTACTAATAAACGTTGTCTATCGTCTGTATCTATAGTTTACAATGTTTGTCTTCTTCTTTCGAAAGTCAAATAACTAACGACTGAAAGAGAGAAATTGGTGTGTATTCACCTGATATAATACATTTATTAGTAAGGAAGTGGCACTATAAACTAAACTACAATACTATTCTATTCTATCAGGAACTTTGAGAAGCTTAACTGTACCTACCGCCTATAGAGGTATGTCAACATAAATGGGGAAGTCCAGGCTACATAGATGCACTATACTAAGTAATTATCTCTAAAATAGTTCCCGTCGATACTGTGCACTGCTACCGAGGCTCAAATTGTCTACAATTATAAGTCCGTTATATCTAATACCACTAAGTTACGCTCCGTCCATTGAGCTGGTGAAAATAAAAGCCTTCCAGTTAACGCGGTGTTTCCACTACTGATAGTACCGTTTGGTAGCCCGCTATGTTTTGTTTTAGTTAATTGAAGTTGCTATTGATTACCGATTCAACCTCGAAAGTGTATTTGATTCTTTTTTGGAGACCATCTTTAAATTAACATTTTATGGTTTGATTGGACAATCTGATCGGATAGTAACTTGACTACAATTTGTTTTGGTTATGATCCTATTACATTATTTATAACAATAAAGGCTGCATTTTCTTTCTTTTTTTACTTAATTTTATCTTGCTTTGAATTATAGTCATAAACAATAATTAGCTATAATTCTGAACAACTGTAGAGTACCTATGCAGAGCTACGCGTGTTGAAATGCTAGCCTCGAATCAAACTAATCCCAGAGACCAACATATTCAGTTATTGATTTCTCATTCATCCTCTGCCGCATAAGATTTTCAATCACCTATAAAGACGCACAAGAAATAAATAGCAGACCGGGGGTTATTGCAAACTTTTAAATTAAGTACCTATTTCTGATTTCAGAGAGGGCAGTAAAATAGTAAATACAGATTAAAAACCGATCGATTGACCGATCATACAGAAATAGAAGGAACTTTATCGACTTAATATGCAGAAAAGTTTGAGAAAGACGATGCAGAAAAGGAGGCAAGAGCGAGCGAAGCGAGCTCGAAAATTTTCGCACCCCGCCTGGGAGAGGCTGGGGGAGGTTAAAATATCTCAGAGAATGCTGAAGTTGCAGGGATTTATTCAATACAAAGTCAGAGTCGATAAAAATACAGTATTTAAGCATACTCTTACTGGTACTGTAGATTATAAAGTACGCCTACGCGAAATAGATTACAATATTTACAATTATCTGTATATGGAGGTACCCTAGGGGGTCGATCTGTCTAGCTATCATATCGGTTCATGAGATACAGCCTGGTGACAGACGGACAGACAGACAGCGGAGTCTTAGTAATAGGGTCCCGTTTTACCCTTTGGGTACGGAACCCTAAAAGTTTAATTTTATCGACAGATACGATAAGAAACTCATTTTGACGTGTTATGTCACATCACTAGCCAGGGGCTGTCAGTATCGATATGTCGATATAACGTAAGTGGACATCGCATTAAATCTATGATTACTTTTATTATCATATTACCATAGAAATAACACTTCAGAACAATATGATATGATAGGGTGAATTACGCGTAGGGTGTTATGATCGAAATTAGTACGTACTACTAGTACTAGTGTGAATGTATTATCTTTTCTTAATTTTTGTTACACGAAATTTGAAATAGATGTTAGCAAAATTAATTAAAATAACAATACAAAGGGGAGTTTTTCTATATCATATACCAGCTTTTTGGAGTTGCCATTCAGGTTTCAGAAACCATTAATTCTATAAACCAAGTTTTTCCTCGTATAGCTGTAGGTTACCTACCTACAGCGAATATGTTAGAGTGTCTATCTACTTATATAGTATTGAAGATGCTTCATAACTAATGCAAAAAATCACTGAAAAGTCTGAATAGACAAAAGCCTTCACCTTTTCAATTGTCAGTACTTAAAAGTTGGCTGAACAAAGTGCACAACAATTAATATATTGATCGTATGAATCAATAGACAGCGCGTATTGGTCAGTGGCTGCATCGATGAAGTATGCACAGCACGAGTTATACTTTTACAATGATTGATGAGTCCTATTTATAGTATAACTAGCGCCCCGCTCCTTTCCGAGTTTTTACGACTTGATAAAACATCGAGATTTCTTAGCTAAACATAAACCTAAACCTTCCTGAATACATACACATAAACCTTCCGGAATAAATTTTCTGTATCTGTTGCGTGGTTTAGAATGGACATACAGACAAACACGAAAAGTGACTTTAGTTTATAATATTATGTATACAGGGTGTTAGGGTAGACACCGTTATCCTTGAAACTAGTGGTTTGGTGTCATCTATAATATACTTTTTCTGTAGGACCAACCTTGAAATCGCGAAAAAAAAATCAGCTATAGGTATAGATGACACCAAACCACTAGTTTCAAGGATAACGGTGTCTACCCTAACACCCTGTATTTAGACTGCCTGATCAATAATCTAGGTAAATGGAAGTAAAAAAAAAAAAATATGCTTTGCTTTTCCCAACGAGTTTACTTTAAACTTAAAATACTATAATCAGACTATAATAGACACCAGAGTTATACCTGTTTTGATATATTTTTACTAATATTTAGTTACATGACGTGAATGATGCTGGTAAAGATTAATTCCACACTGTTAATTTCGAAGTTTCTAAAATTCGATCTTGCCAGAAAAATATCATTCGTCTGTCATTCTCGTTATCATCGTGGGAGAGCTGCTACCTCATTACACTGCCATCAGCCACAAATCACGACACTTGACAATCGTGGATCGTGAACAATACGTGACAATTGTTACACTATTAGTTCGATAAATAATTAATAAGCTGCAGCTTTCCCGTGCGATACCAATGCGAGCTTGCATGTCAGCATAGCAATGTCTATAGGGCTTGTATACCTACAGGTAAATAATTGTTCTGGTGGAAATATGAACAGCTGGTGTCATTGATACGTAGGTACTACAAATTAGATCAACATTGTTCATGGTTATGTTTTTATTTATAACTAGCTGTGCCCCGCGGTTTCACTCGCGTAGGTCTCGATCCCGTGGGAATCTATATTCCCACGGGATCGAGACCTAGAATAGGACATAGGATACGGTTTACTGCATATTCCAGGGCATGGCCTACCCGTGTGCCCACTTGCCCAGTGCCCATCCTCTTCTCTCTAGAGTAGGGAACGTCGAGGCGGCGCGGCGTGGCGCCGGCGTCGAACGGTTCACTTATTGCATTTTTATACTCGTGATTACTTCGAAATTAAATGTCTGATTCGAATGAATTAAAAAGTGTTTTACTGCTACATAAATACCCTTGATGTTAAAACTATTTATTTGAATAATAATCAATATTATGTTGATAAAACTCCGTCGCAAATATTGCATTAATTTCGAACAAATTTGATTACCATAAAAAAAAGTTATAGTGAGTCAATCTTAAAAGATAGACATTGCTGTCGCGGACTTTTTTTTAGAACTTTTAAAGAGGAACAATTCCATCATACATGATATTTGCGTAACCTTAACCGTTTACGCAGCGCACGTAACGGAAGCTCTAAAAATGGAATATTTCTTCCCGTTTTTGCAACATTTTTCATTTATGCTCCGCTTCTATTGGTCCTAGCGTGATGTTATATGGCCTATAACCTATTACTATTATATTATTATTATTATATTCCTCGATAAATGGACAGTTCCTGAGATTAGCGCGTTCAAAGAAACACACAAACAAACTCTTCAGCTTTATAATATTAGTATAGATTTACTAGCTGATGCCCGCGGCTTCGCCCGCGTGGATGTCGGTTTTTATTTATCAAAACCTTACTCGAGAACCACTCCATCCATTGGAGAAAACAGCATGAAAATCGGTGCAGTAGTTTTTGAGTTTATCGCGAACAGGACGACAGACACACGCGGTGGAGGACTTTGTTTTATAATATGTAGGGATATAAGCAACATTTAACAAGCTTTGATGAATATTTGAAAGTTTGACGAAACCCAAAACGCGTACCTATTTCTTAATGGGACTTAAAAAAAAAAACATTGTCGAATTGAGAACCTCCTCCTTTTTGAAGAAGTCGGTTAAAAAATTGGAGGTGTCGATGGTAATATGTATAGCTGTTGTCATAGAAACAAATTAGATTAAGTAACATTTTGTTACTAACTTTATTGGCCTACCTTCTTGAAAGTACCTGTGTACGTCAAACCGCGACTTTCATGTCGATGATCTAAAACGGCGGAACCGTTTAGCAATCAAAGGTGTGCAATTAGAACATTTTCCAATCTAAACTTTAAAGGCTCCCACAAAACAGGCGCGACACGACGCGACGTTGACAAAACAATTTCTGAGAAAACTTCACGGCGAAGTCGGCGAACAATGCGTCGGGGCGTCGCATCGCGCGACAAGTCGCACCAGTATGTAAGAGCCTTAAGTTTTACTAGCTTCCACCAATCTAAAAATTCTTCCTTACAACCAGCCAGCCAAGTCAAGTGAATCCAAACTATAATTACTATCTCCACTTCACAGCAGATTGATTCAGACTACGTACTATAAGACCTGGCCCAAGTACGATGGTCGCGGAGCGTGGAGCTTGCGGTCAGCAGCCGGCAGCCGGTCAGCCGTGACCGACCAGCTCAGGTTATAATGTCACATGGAAACTGAGATTAACTAGAACCTTGTTCGTGCAGGATTTGAAGATGATATGATGGGAAATATCGTGTTGAGTATATCTAAGGATCCTCGCACATTAGGTACCTACCTACCTTTGATATTCGAAGTTGATCAAATCCGCGTTAGCAAATATTAGCAATGTATCAAATAGGTATTGCAATAATAGGCGGTTAATGCTTTGCCTAATTTTGATTTTATAAGGTTTTTTCTACTTTTCACGTATTTGGTATCTTTTTAAACTCTGACTTTAACCAATTAATAGACGCTGGCTCTACTTATTTACTGGAATAAGTATTTAAATTCTAAGCATATAAACGTAATTCTTTGAAACCACACACGATGTTGATAAAACCAGATTTGCAAAAACAGTGAAATAGCACCTAAGTGCTATAGGTACTTACTAACATAAGTATGTTAAAAAAAAGTATATTTAAGTAAACAGAATTAATTTCAAATAGGTAAATACTGGTGCAATATCGAAAATCCGGAAAAAAAACAATAATCTTTTTAGAAATCCATTAAGTATTTCATCCGTGTTACAAGTTCAATGTTTGACTGTAATTCGCAACATGAAGATCGCTTAATTACTCAGCTGTTCCAAAAACTGAAACTTTTTCCCGAATTTCTTTCAGAATACACCTACATTTTTTCGTGACTGAAAGTGATTTTCATTTTCTGTTACCTAATTCTGAATTGTCTTGAATCGTGATTCGTGATCGTGAATAATAAAAAAGTTGTCGAAAAACTTTTTTATTGCGTCAAAAAATAATGAGTTTTGTTTTGTATATTTTTGGAACAACATCGGAATCCAAATATGGTTTTAACTAAAATTTTGTGTAAAATAATTAATAGTACCTAAAACGAGATACATTTGCCAATTAAAAAGATTGCATTGCATTTTTTTAACGTGTATTGTGGCGACAAAATAAACCTTATTCTATTGCGATAAAACAAATAAGTGAAATCCTGAAAATTAGGAAAACCAACTTTAAAAAAATTTAAATACCTAACCAGGAGAGACACATTTGTGGAAATCGGAGAAAATCACGAAAACACTCCAAATGTATAGAAGCACCACCAAGTAACTACCACGACCCGCGTCAAATTCATAAATTGAAACCCTTTTTTTCCACAAACCTTAAATTATGTTTACAATAAAAAAATATCATAGGACTCACCATTATTGAAGTTAGGAAGAGAAGTTTACAAAAAAACGTGAAAACGGAGCGTGTGGCGTGGCGAGTTCGTGAGGCAACGCGCTGGGCCGGACTGTGCCCGACTCGTTCTAAACACCGCTTTTATACGCCAAGCTACGCGCACACCTATTCTGGAGAACCTATAAAACTATTATATGGAACAGAGATCTTGGAACCACTCCTTGTGGTTTACATTTTTCATTTAGTAGCTGAGTTTGAAATGAGGCGCACCTCTTCACCTTTTGTGTCTGTTTGTCATCAGGTAAAGATGTTTGGTGAGGTAGAGCTTTTCCATTTCCCTTTTTTAGGGTTCTGTACCCAAAGGGTAAAACGGGACCCTATTACTAAGGCTCCGCTGTCTGTCTGTCCGTCTGTCTGTCTGTCTGTCCGTCTGTCACCAGGCTGTATCTCATGAACCGTGATAGTTAGACAGTTGACATTTTCAAAGATGATGTATTTCTGTTGCCGCTATGCCAATAAATACAAAATATAAAAAAAATATAAGGGGGCTCCCATGTATACAACATACGTGATATTTTTTGCTCGTTTTTGCTCGATATTGATAACGGCAACAGGTAGACGCTTGAAATGTTCACAGAATATTTATTTATATATTCACTTTAAAAATAAATAATTAAATTAAACTAAAACCAATATTTAAGGGGGGTCCCATACAACAGATATGAGTTTTTTTTTGCCATCTTATAGATAATGATACGGAACCCTTCGTGCGCGAGTCCGACTCGCACTTGGCCGGTTTTTCTCTTCTTAATTAGAATTTATTCTATTTTGTCATAATAATAATCTAACATATTGTGTTTTAGTATTAAAGGATAGAGATCTCAATGTCAGTATGTTCTAAGTATTTCATGTAACAGTTTAACACCAAAGCTTAATATTTATGTGATTTTTCATCTTGTCAAGTTACTGTTGTCACATAATCTGCAGAATAGACATACCAGCCAGATTTCCCTATGGTCTTGGATTTCATTTGTCGTTTTTTGAAGACTAGATATGCGTAGGTACCCATACATACCTCATGTTTTAATTTTTTATATGGGTATTTTGCCTGCAATAAAAGACTATTTTCTTTTTTTTTGTTGAGATCCAATTATGTTTTAATTTTACAAATCAAACACTTTTGTTTTCAATCACATTAATATTTGTGTGTAGCGACGAGTATGTTTTTAACGAGTTCAGTACCTAAGTATTTCATCCTGGATTGCAAACATTTAGTCAACGAAACAGAATTTAATTTACCTGAAAGCTTTTCCTAGAAGTTCATACCAACTAGCAACTACGAAATAACTGCCTACCTCGACTACATGTCTGCAATAATGGTCAATCGGTCATCGTATTCAGAATAGGTCCTCTGATTCACACTGACACAGTAGTGTGTCCAGACGGTGCCCAATTTTTCAGTCTTAATCTCAAACAGAAGCAGTGAGCCAATGACTAAAGCCCCGTGACTAATGATGTACACAAATATGATGTTTGAATGTCAAACTAGTGAACTGTGGAGTTTTGTCTACGATGCAAACAAAGGGATATTAAATATGTGGTATTGGGTGTATCGATTGTAAAGTTCTGAACTAGTTCAGGCAAATTATCAAGATCACTAATGTCTTATTATTTTTTCAATCGCTGGATATAGTACTTACAGTGGACGCCATTATTAATTTAAAATGGTTTTGGACGGTTATCGCGAAATACTTTTCAGGTAGTTACAGAGTTCATGTTTACTGAATTATTAATGTTTGACTAACCAATATTTTACAATGACTTCCGTCATACGAGATTGTATGTTACTCATAGAATTGTTAGAACACACTAAAACGAACTTATTTTGAACTTGCTACTCGATTCGATTACGAAATCAAATCATGGACTCCCTATTCAAAGGGTTAGGATGCATGGGGAAGAGACCAAACGGGGGAACCTTGACCCCTTCCCAATTTTGTATCAGTACATATACTGCACATTTTTAATAGAAATAAAGATGTGGGTAGATATTTTTAATCATTGTAGATCGGTGCATGTTTGTGTTGTTGCAAATTTTCCTGTGTTAATGTTGCGTTGTTGTTATTTTTAACCGACTTCTTCAAAAAGGAGGAGGTTCTCAATTCGTCAGTATGTTTTTTTTTTTTTTGTTTGTATTTTACGCGATTACTCCGTCAATTATGAATCGATTTTGATGATTCTTTTTTTGTTTGGTAGGTCATGCTTCAGAGGTGGTCCCATATAAATTTTATTAACTTTGCTTGCGTAGTTTTTGAGGTAGCTTCAATAATTACGTATTTTTCCCACTTTTTGTATGTAGACGATATATTGTTTGATTCCGTCACTGTTATTTACAGGCAGGCACATATTTGAATTTGTGTGGGGTAGGTACCACAACTAAAAAGTCAGTGTAATACTTTACATCAGCTTTCCTAGTCTTATCTGAAATCATTTTGTTATTTTTATGTCATTAAATTGTGCTAGGTGACTCTGATTAAGTTACTACCTCAACGAATTAAGGGTGAACAACAGTTTAATTTGTCCTGGAAAGTCGAATTTATTTAAAAGATTACACAAGTAGAGACAAGTTGAAAACACGTTAGCACTAGAATATAGCACGATGTCGAAATTGGGGTCTTGGGGTGTATGAGCACACCTCAGAGCCCCATACGGTCCGGTCTAATTAAACGAGGGTTGTTTCATTATCCGACCCAACTACATACTAAGTATTTGTATTGCCTATGCTGTTAACGGTGTTTGTTTAAAAAATTAAGTCCTCTTAAATGTATGTCGATGCAAACATTCAACGGTAAATATTTTGTTTTTGAAATTTTCCAATCACATGGATATATTACAAAAAAAAAAACAACCGACTTCCAAAAAAACACTAAAAAAGTGAAAAATATCTTTAATTTCGGAAGTCGGTGTCTTTGCTTTTCAATTTCCGTTTTTTGCCACCGACTTCCGAAATTAAAGTTATTTTTCACTTTTTTAGTGTTTTTTTGGAAGTCGGTTGTTTTTTTTTTTGTAAAAAGTTTTTATTTTTCACTTTTTAGTTGTGGTACCTACCCCACACAAATCCGAATACCACTACCTGCTATGTAAATAACAGTGAAGGAGTCAAACAGGATATCGTCTAGATAAACGAAGTGGGAAAAATACGTAATATTGAAGCTAACTCAAAAATTACGCAAGCAAAGTTAATAAAATTTATATGGGACCACCTCGGAAGCATGACCTACCAAACAAAAAAAGAATCATAAAAATCGATTCATAATTGGCGGAGTAATCGCGTAACAAACATACAAAAAAAAAAAAAAAAAAAAAACATACAGACGAATTGAGAACCTCCTCCTTTTTGAAGAAGTCGGTTAAAAACTCATAGTAGTTACGTGTAGTCAGAACCCCGAAAGTCTGTCAACCAGTCTTACCAAGGTGTATACATATAGTGTTACCCAGTAACTGCGGGTTGTGGAGGTCAGATAAGCAGTCGCTTCATGTAAAATACAGATATTCACCTGCATCCGTTTAGACTGGAAGCCGACCCCAGCACTGATAGGAAAAAGCTAGGCAGATTGATATTGGTAATAGAACTCATAGCTTCACCAAAACACCTACATTTATCTAAACAAGGAAGGTACCTCATTCTACATCCTAACTTCTGTCTGAAATACCTTCACCAACCCACTCGCAGCCCTTTTCCTATGGTTTAACAGGCAATTAATCATCGGAACAGGCACAAAACACTATATCAATAAGCTACTGTTAGACCGAACGCCTAGAGATTGGTACCCATTGTACCTACAATCACTGACCCAATTGAAGTGTTACCATCACTTGCAAGAAGGGCCGATAATTTACCAGCGGAAGTGTAGGTCAAAAGGAAAGGATTGGTAAATAAATAACTATTAGAGGAATTATTATTCACGTACTGACATGTAGCCCCTTTCCTTCGCCCAATAACATTTCTGAAACATCTCTCAGTAATAGGTAAGCATAATACCTCATCTCTCTCTGTTGAATCATGTATAAATCTACAGTTTACATTTGTGTCCGAATATTTGCCTGTATGAACGGTAGTCAACCATAGCAAACTCATACCTATAAGTAGCTTTCAACAAATATTAAAAACCTTTAGGGAGCATCACTATAAAGAAACTGCGTATTCAGGCCTATCGGTTAATTATTAAATCGATATCAGCTGAACCATTCATAGCTGCGGTGCTCATTATGCATAACTTTAAAACTACGTGGTATATAAAACAAGAATTTTTGTGACGTTTTTAAATGCACGGAGCAGGAAGAATATTTACGTCACGCTACTTCTGAAGGGGACTGAAAATAAATGAGCTTCAAAGCCCTGCAACCACGCGATGTTCATGAAAACTAATATAAATATTAAAGGCTGTTTTTATGTATTATTTACTTATCTATTTTTTATTTCCTGAAGGGGAGAGGAATATTTTCAAGATAATGTTTTCGTGGATCGATGAAAACTTCAAACTGAACTCAATGGAGGATACAATTTGTTCACGATTATTTAAAATCGCAGTGACGATTTCGAGGTATCCTTCACAATTACAGGCTTATAAGAAATTAGACAGTCGGTCGAAGGACCGATGGCCGGTGGAGCAGACGAGTCTTGGAGTGGAAACCGCGTATCGACAAGCGTAGCGTGTGACGCCCCCCACCTATGTAGACGGACCGACGCCGACGACCTTAGAAAATGGCTAGGATAGACTGGATGTGGAAGACGGAGGATAGGGTGTTGTGGCGCAGCCTGGGAGAGGCCCAGTGGACTGCGATAGGCTGAGCTTCTTGAAGAAATTAGAACTTTGTCCCTAGGGTTGACAACACGGCACCTGCGAAGATTTTGATGTTGTATTGAGCGGTGCTAACCGCTTATCACCTTTCGGGGATCAATTGTCAGAAAAATCATGAAAAGACTTCCTCAAAGCAAAGTCCTAAGATTTAACTTCCAGAAGTTGTTCAGATTGATCGGCATCATGCCAATTTACAATTTGGATCTGCAAGTATCAATAAAGAGCAGCAATTGATTGTGCAGATGTCAAGCGCCATGTGCGCACCGATTGAGCTTGTTTGGCCGCGGCTGTGCTGTTGAGTACAATTTACAAGAGAAAAGCGAGTTTGTGTAAAACATTATGCATAAAAAATAATGTGTTTTGTGTTTTTGGTGTAGCTATTGCCAAGAAATAACTTATTATTTGGTGGCAACTGTTTTCTACCTAATAATTTGCAAGAGGTCTGAGGCCTGATGGTAAGTGGTCATCACCACCTATGGACATCTACAGTAACAGACGCATTGAGTCATCACAGTACCATGTCAGCAACAAAGCTGTAATGTCAAATGGGAACACACCCTTCAAACCTTCTTGATAGTAACCATCTTTTGGTTTTCATGACTTGGCTAATAGTGCATCATAACATGGGTAGGCAACTTGTTACAGTTTAACATTTTCTGATTCGCTGCTCACTTTAGACTTGCGCCGCTCACTTTTACAAATACGGCAATATTTCAGTGGTAACTACATAGTTTGCTGTTTAAAGTCTGTCTGTAGGTCGCTGTGTACTAATTGTACGCCTACCACAACATACTGTGGTCATTTGTGGTCACACTGACGTGGCTTGCTTGTTGTTGCCTTATTTGGAACTTTGGGTTTTGTAAACTAAATTGTTTAAGAGTTCGGTTCTAAAAATAGTTGTAGATTGAGTATTCGAGTAACATACGAAGCTTTGTAATGTATAAATGTTCAAGTATTGATATCTTTGTAGAGTAGGCCATCTAATGATTGACATAGGATATGTTACCTACTACATATTTTTCGTGAATCGATACACCCACTCGGCCATTGATTATCTAAATATGTTTGCTGGTAAAACCTATCATTAGAATATTTAACTCTGATTAAGTAACTATGACATTTCTGAGGTAATTTCTCTTATGAGCTGTCTGTCAGTCAATCAGTCAGTCACGAAACTGTGTTCGCTATATTGTGCACCTATTCCTGAAAAAACATTTAAACACATTTCACACCAAGAGTCCTGAAAAAACAATTGAACTAAGAGATTGAGTACACTTTCAGAAATATTAATCTCGAATTATGGAAGAAATAGGTACACAATTTGTGTGTTACATTATTGATGAATGCGTATGTTGTTACATTTACCCTTCCCTACTGAACTAGATCACACATACTTACGTAGCGTTCGACGACTCTTAATTACTTGGCATTATAAATCTAAATTAAAACAAATTATCAACATACGGTCATTAGGGTAATCCTTCCCATCATTCACTTATTTCAGTAACAATAGATCGTTTTAGTTACTATCCATCTTCCCGGTATTGAAAAGGTGGAGAAGAGCCGGCAAGAAACTCCACGGTTACTCTTTTAAACATAATTGGCTGTTACAATATTTTCTAATTACAGTGTTATTAGGTCGGTGTAGTGATCGGTATGATAAAGCTACAGGGTGATTATTTTTCTCATGTAACGGGATCGATTCCCGGTACAACCATGTAATTATTTAAATATCTATGAATGCAGTTTAAATTGGTTTTTAAATTCAAATAATGTCTTCTTTCAGTAAAATGTTCCATCTACAATATTCAAGGTACTTTCCCTCCATGTGGCATATCCGTTGGACGCCCTGTATATGCACGTCTGTGTGATAATTCCCTGCACCTAAACTGTTGTTGTTGCTAAGCCAGGAGTGTTAAACCTGTGATTGAATGTGATGGAAAGGAGATCATTCATGGTCTAGTCCATACATTTTTGGGCTATATTAGTGAAAGTGCCGGCCAAAAAAAAAAACGATATTCCGAAAGAGTTCGATGTTCTCTTCATTTTTTATTACTACAAGCTATTACTTTAATAAGATAACTATTAATTATTTTAACCAAAACGTACTGAAAACAGAATTTTCAAAATCGTATAACAGCACAGGGAATTGCCCTACAGATTTGGTCCGATAGTAAAAAGTGAAGAGAATAATATGTTCTAACGGAATATATCATTTTTTTTGTTTGGCCGGCACTTTCATAATTTAGCCCAAAATAAATTATCTCCTTTTCAGAAGTTTCAAGATGTCGTTTGAGAAGAATCGTGTGGTTATTAAAATGTTAGTTATTACAGATACACGGACTGTCGTCATGCCATCCACGAAGACGCGCCTCACTCCGCTCCGCTCCGTAAAGCTTACAGTACAGTCGCGGAGTGGGTGTATATCCATTTGGTTTTTGTTGCTTTCGATCGGAAGATTTGTAGGTCTTATCACCAACAGCTTCGCTTTGTTTTAGCTATTTCGTAAAGCTTAGCATTTTTTTTCTCAACAGTAGGTATGTTGGTGGTCCCTGCTTTCTTGTAATCGGCAATCGTATTGGTTTACGCACGCTGCCCAGCGTTGGGCTTGGCGGTACCCGGCCGTGAAATCACCGATGATATCAACCTACTTATAGCTACCCATATACTGAAGCTATGTAGACGTCGCATGCCGTATGCAAACGAGCCTATTATTGTTTGTTGTGATTGGAAAGACGTAATACATTATACAAGTCTGTGCCGTGGTTTAAGTATACGTTGTTTATTTGGGAGGTTGTTATTATTGGCTATAATGTAGGAAATGTCCTAGTTTGTCTGGTTTCCTAAGCTATAATTTAAAGAAAACAGTAATCACACACCTATTAGCAGGGGCGGACCCAGGATTTATTTCTGAGAGGATCACATGGGCCATACAAAAAAAAAGGGTCTCCCATATCTTGTGTTGCACTATGCTGTTTTAGGGATTAATTTAATTCGTTCATCATTGAACCCTGTCTTGATAAATAGTATGGATTCAGGATTTTAGGCCAGTCGATGCAGATGATTTTATTTTACTTAAACCGTTTGGGAGGGCACGTGCCCCTGTGCCCCGCCCTGGATCCGCCCTTGCCTATTAATTAGGGTTCTAAATTACTGAACTACTGCAGTGCTGGCAGTAGAGGCCGACGGGATTTCGGTCTCGTTTTTGGTTTTCGACTGAAATACCTATCCATTTTCAGCGGTTTTTAGGCAATTCTTCTGAATTTCTATGTTATTTTATCAGCTCAATCAGATCAAACCGCGTGTTGACGAATTTAGGAATATAATAAGAAAATACTATTCATTGGCTATGATTTTTTTTCCCCCAAATTATCTATCCATTATCTCTTACTATGGATTTTAAAAAACTGTTCTTTAGGTACCTACGTAAGATAAAAATTCAAAACATCTCTATCGGTTTTCTGTCAAAGCTTATCTACGGGCAGTAACTATAGAGCATTTTCATCCAGTACACCACATCGAAATTACATCATAGAAACCTAAGACGAATAAGTGTTGTGTCAGTTTGTAACAAGATTAATTAAATAATAGAAAACTGGAAAAAGAAACTGCAGCGCCTGATAGAATGCTGGTATATCAATGCAACACGCATTGCTATCACAAAAGCTGCAGGAGCTGAATTTGAAACAGCTTTTATTTTTTCCAAAATAGTTGCTTATTGCACTTGTTTGGAAATGGGAAAAACATAAAATGCGAAAAATTTAACAAATACATTTATTTATTCTTAAAATAATTGCAGCCATGTACCGATAACATATAGTAATTTGTGTAGGTAACTTTCGCTTACAATAACATTTGGTTCAGAGCGTCACGTCGATGGCACTAACAAGTGATATTAAAGTTACTAATTATGCTAAACTTTACTTTGTCTTAATTATCTACATCACAACTTTGAGCTATTATTAACTTTAACTTATGGTTTTAGTTAAGAATTAAATTATTTATTCCAATTTGGAAACTGACGGAACATATAAGATACCTAGGACCTAAGACAAGCTTGTCAAATGTACCTACTTGGTAAAGAGCGATTTTTTAAACTTATAATAAAGACATTTATTCGACATCAAAAATGTACGGAGGTATTTATTTACAAGTCCTTAATTTGCTAACACAGAAAACACTCTACCACATCCTATTAGTCAAATAATGATAACTGACTGACTGGAACTAACAAATCGCCCTTTACTTTTAATTTAATTTTAGTAAAAAAAAAACTAAATGTTGGAGGTGCAATAAATTGGTCATTGGTTACAGACGCCACGGTTCGTAAAACCTTCTTAGGTAACTATGAGGTCTTCATATTTAGTACATAATTAACTAATTATGTATCCTTACATATTATAAAACCAAGTCCTCCGCCGCGTCTGTCTGTCTGTCGTCCTGTACGCGATAAACTCAAAAACTACTGGTTTTCACCAATGGATAGTGGTTCTCGAGTAAGGTTTTAGTATATTATAACCGACATCCACTCGGGCGAAGTCGCGCGCATCAGCTAGTATGTTATATAATTATAATGGTTCTTAAGTGTCAACAAAACATGACACTGTTATTTACAATATAATCTCTACCTAATTATGTACAAATTATTTTTAATAATAATCTACTTATAATTAACTGACAAGTATTTTTTCGAAATCCTTATAAAACTAACATGTTACCTAATTCTTCCTTGTCATAGAAAAGGTAACTGTGGAACACAACGGAACCTGTAGGAGTCGCTAAAGTCATAGAAGAATATAAATGAAAAAAATATAAAGATGGTTTCTTGACTTTTCCGACTCCATAAAGTAGGTAAAAATTAGTTCTATTATGTTGTATTTGTTGAGCGATGTTTACCAACAAAACATGACTTAACTAGTTGGCAGTTTGGCACGAATAATGCCAAACAGATACAGAGCCAATGTCATATCACTATGCATGTCCATTTGGAGCACATTTTTGAACACATTGAATTTACAGTCCCGTAGACAAGAATCACTTTATATTTACTAATGAATTTTCGGCAACACTATAAAGCGTCACAATGGTCCTATTTTAGACTGCCAGAACCAAGAGTCCTAAAATACGGTCTAAAACACTGACTTCATCAAAGTTTTTTCAATAGAATCCCGAGAAAACATTGATGCCCGAAAAAATAAACTCAGAATCACTGTTGGAGTGTTGAAAATATAACAGCGCGCTTTTGCAGTCGTGTCGCCTAGAGTTTGTAAACACGGGCATAACTCCTCGAAATTTTTTCTAGTGATTGTCCTCTCCCTTCATCATAGGAACACATCATCAGCTCCTTCCTGCTTGCCAGAGATCAAGTAACTCCTGGAGTTCTTGTAAGTGAACAGATATGGAGCCCTTCGTGAAGGACAGCGGAACGAACGCAGCAGGACAGGAGGCTCGTTGTCTGACTTGTTGCCGACCGGCTCCAGCAGGTTGTTCCAGAGGAGGTTAGCGGCTGAAAGAGGAGAGAGAGATGTTAGAGTTTTGTTCGTAGCCAAAGTGTTTGAAGAAAGCTTTGGTAGGATTACCACCATCGTTCCATTCAACATGATGAGCTCAAAATTCTTCATAATAATCATCTTCAGAGAGCAGTGGTGACCCAGTGGTAACGGCCACGACTTACGATGAGTTGTAGTTCGTAGGTTCGAACCTTGACAGGCGCTTTACTTTGTGTAAATTATTTCATCGCCACTGCTCTCAAAAACGGTGAAGGAAAACATCGTGAGAAAACCGGCATGTCCTAGAACCAAAAATTCGAAGACATGTGACATCTACCAACCCGCACTGGGCCCGCGTGGTGGATTACGTCCCGCTCCCTCTCACAGAGAGGAGGCCTGTGTCCTAGCAGTGGGAAAATTATAGGCTGATTATGCAATCATCTTCTTCTGTGAACATTTTGTTCTGATCTTGTGATTTTTTATCAGGTCACCGGAGGCACTAGCTTTGGCGATTAATACTGAACAGATCTTCAGTGGTCATGATTATTGACGAGGTGTGTTTTAAAGCCTCTGCAATTGCAAGAAGCAGAAAAAAGCATTAGAGCTGCAGTGACAAATATGCATGGACGGCTGAAGTATTTCATTTCAGAACAGTAGGCACAGTACCCAGCGCGTGGCCCTTCTGCGAGAAGTGGAAGCAGTCGTGCGTGATGTAGGACTGGTGGATGACGAGCGGCAGCGCGCGCGGCGGCGGCGGCGGCAGCGGCGCGTTGAACAGGCGCATGAAGGGCTGCAGCACCACCGTGAAGTCGGCGCGCGAGTCGTAGCGACCGCTTTCCACCTGAAATGTTACGGCTAATTGAGAATACTTATATTCAATGAAATTGGATTCATGGGTATCCTCGTAACGGGATGCATAGAATATAAGTGACCAACCCTGAAGTCGCAAAAAAAAGGAAAAGAAATTAAATGAAATTGTTTATTCTGTAAATAGGATATCGGTATCACTTTTACACGTCATAAGCTAGACGAGGTCGGCGTTTCCTATCTGACTACTCTGAGAAGAAAGGCCGAAACAAACTCAGAGGCCGCAGTCTCTTTTAAGGTCCAGACATAATCTTGGTCAGGCCATATGAGGAAAATGTAGATTAATGTCTGAAATGGTCTTTTCTGGAAAGAACCACACAGATTTGAGTGGACCATGGTATACACATAGTGCCGCATCAACACCAGCCACACGTGTTAGTCTGTATAAAACGAATACGAATCTGTCTATCTTTGCGCAGAGTTCGTCAATATGAGCTTTCCAGTTACAGTGTTTGTCATTCCTAGGAACTTTGTACTCTCAACTTCTTCAATTGTGTCATGATCATGATCTGTATTTTTAACCTTGTACGCTTGCTATTGTAGGTTTGGAACTGCATCATTTTGGTTTTGCTTATATTGATATGGAGTTTTTTTTTTTTTGAGCCATGTGAAAATTTTATTTAGTGTCTCGTTAATTTCGGTCTGGTACTCACCTACGTCATAATTATTGTTTTGATTGCAAAGGGTCGTATCGTCAGCATATAGGATGCAATTATGGGGGGTTACGCTAGCTAAGTCATTAGCATACAGCAGAAACAAAAGTGGTCCCAGCATGGTTCCTTGGGGAACACCAAAATTTTTTTCCCGATAGGGAGATCTGCAGACAATTTTTTGGCGCCCTGTTTGTTTCGAGATTTCAACACATTGTTGTCGATGGGTGAGGTAGCTTTCGAGCCATTTCAATGCGTTTCCTCTTATCCCATATCGATTCAATTTGAGAAGAAGCGATTTATGATTGACGAAGTCAAAAGCCTTGGACATGTCTAGGAAAACAGAGGTAATTGGTATTTTATCATTAAGAGTTTTGGTTATTAATTTCAAATAATAAAATGTCAGCTATTGTTTCTGGTTGTGTGTAAGTTTGCGTCGCATCAATTTTGCGTTATGGCATTATAATAAGGGGTAATTCTGTAGAACTTAACAGAGTGTTTCGAGTGCAAAAGAAATGTATTCGCTCAATATGTGGAGCGCACCCACTGGACAGCTGTGTCCCACTATTCAAGAAAATTAAAATATTACCACTCCCAGCATTGTATATTTTTGAAATCTGTATGTTTGTGTACCAAAATAAGCATGAATTTGTTCTGCATAATGATATTGTATCCAGACCTAGCCGCAAAGTTCACATGTTCCATGTACCTAGGCGAAATAATAAACTATTTTCTAATAATGTATTTTGTATGGCGACCAAAGTTTATAATAAACTACCAGACTGTTTTAAAACTCTAAAGTTTAGGACATTTTAAAGTAAATTATTCAATTATCTTCTAAATAAATGCTATTACTCGACCAATGATTTTATGAATGAAAAGTTGACATAAATATTAGGAAAAAATATTACATTTTCTTCTTATTATCTCTTTGACCTAACTAACTTAATCCTTCTGACATTTCCATAACTAATACTTGACTAATTTTCAATTTGAATGTTATCCAAAATAAAATATGAATATGTTATCCTAATCTATTTAATCCAATGCCAATTCAATGTGTGATAAACAAAACCCTGAAAATGTATTTGTACGCCGGAAACGGCAGAATATTATGTACTACAAAAACTATGTAACATCTCTGTTTAACAATATTCTCACAAATAAATGGACTATTACCAGTCCAGTCAGTGCATTTGTCAGCATTTGTCAGTAACCGAGGAGCTCAACTCAGAGCTTAAGGAGCTCAACGATTCGACGAACAATACCAAAGAAAGGACATTTGGGTAGGCCGCATAAAGTACTCAAACTGCCAGACCATCATTAAAACTGAGAAAGAGGAGATAATAAAAATGATCCTCACATTCACAATAATTAAAATAAAATAATACTTTACAGAGTAATAATGTCATTTTGTATAAAATATTCAACAAGGGATTTCAGGGTTGGTCCCATAGTGAAAGTTGTTCATAAAGATGAGTATAATGAGTCCTTAAGAAGATGCTCATGCATTCAATTTCACCGTGTATGTGGAGATCTACATGGTGCAATGAACTTGGCACTTCACACTACCCATGGGTACATCGGTTTTGGTTTGCCAAAGTGTTTGTTCAGTGTCAAAACAAATTAAATAATAAGTTCTCATGTGCTAGCTCTTACCCTTCCAACAAGAACAAACAATGCTGTTCGGCAAAGTTTTCTGTAAAGATCAAAATGTAATCAAATTCATTATCTTGGCACCATTCGGTGACGAAGCCCTATTAGTCAATATGCCCTTATCCCAATTTACTTTAGCCGTCAATGTCACACCCTTTGCATCCTTATTTTCGTTGATCGTCACCGTTCTTCCAGGTCCTCTAATCTTACCAATGCAACTTCAGCCTTCTGATACAGTCGTGCCATCCGCACGAGGTCGTACAGCTCGTTGCCGCCCTGCCGGTGGAAGCACGTGCAGAACAGCGAGTGCATCAGGCGACACATCATCGGACGCAGCACGCGGATCGATACTGACACATCTGGAATTGAACATACAAGTAATAGTGAAGATAAAATAGTGTACCGATTGGAAAATTACAATGAACATGTTCTTGAGTCAAGAGTATTTAACAGATAATATAGGTATATTCTATATACCAATAGTTATTTATGCTACAAGTGCGGAAAGTAGTGGATTTCCAACGAGTGGCATTTATATTCACGAGCGAGCGAAGCGGCGTTCGACACCTGTCAGGAAAAATGTTTTTATTATTTGAGAAAAGTTTACCAAGTTCCTTCTCACGTATGGTTTAAAAAAAAAACAACGTCGGGCTGACGACGGAGTTAAAAATAAAAAAATAACTGAAAAGTAAAAATTACTAGTGTGAAAAAGTGTCACTTTCCGCACAATTTGGGTGCTTTAAAAACGCTGTTTTCGAGCACATGCATTGTAAAACAATAAGAGGTTACATCGAGCCATTAGATATTGTGATAAAGAAATATGGTTCTTATATTGATTGTTGAGATGAATGTTACTGATTCGTACGCCATGTTCGTGAACGGGTACCGTCAGTAGGGACGTCATCTCTTAGCTGCCACGGCTTATTGTAATTATTAAATTGTTTACTATGGACCCTTCCAATGTGCTTTCTAAATCATTCTCACATAATTATTTATATAATTTGAACATGATTTGATTTAAAGGAGTTTCCACGGAGTTTATTGAACGTTCTTCTCAATAGGAACCTACTACGCTTTGGATTACACAACTAGCTTTTTCGTTCTCACTGACCGACTCCTGGCCAATTCAAAACTGCCTATATTTAGTTTAATCTTTGAGTATGAGTTTGATATAATATGTTTTTCTTTCTTCAGGTGATCAATTTACAGGTCCACTTCAAGATCGTCGATCAGATTTATGCGAGGAATTAAAAAAAACTTACCCAAAACTGGTACCAAGTTCACAATAGTCCTCGGCAGATGTTTTTGCAAGTAATCCAACGCTATCGCCAGTTTTTTAGCATGAGCAGCTGGCGACCAGGAGACAGGGTTGAGACAGGAAGCTGAGCACAGATCGTTGGCGCCAATGAACACTGTGACCATCTTCCAGTCGTTGGCGATGTCTATGTCCGGAGATGATTTCATTCGAGCTACTACTATCTGGAAGGTAGATTGTACATTTTGATTGGTCTTAGTCTTATTATGTTACTGGCTTCCGCACGCGGCTTCACCCGCGTGGAGTGTCGATAAAAAGTACCCTATGTCCTTCCCCAGGATGCCATCTATCTCCTTGCCAAATGTTGTCCAAACCTGTTCAGTGGCTTAGGCGTGAAAAGGTAACATACAGACAGACAGTTCGAATTTATAATATTAGTATGGAAGTATCGATAGTATGGATGACTAATTACTCTATCTAGATCTAAAAGTACACCCACCCACCGTCCATGGGAATTTCACAAAACTAGCTAAATGTGGGTGTACTATAGGTACACCTCTCTTTCTTTTTTTTTTTTTTGTTTCGGAAATCATCAAATGACTTGTCCCGCTCTGGGCGGAGCGGAAGGGCGTGTCAGAGTTTAACTGACTAAAACCCACCCGTGTTCCTTCTGTTGCCTGTTGCCAAGGTCCCGGTATCCCTTTCGGACATTCCCGCAACCCTGGCAGGATAGGTACACCTCTGCCTAACTCTTCGGGGATTACAGGTGTGATGTTATGTTATGTAGATCTACAAGTAAGTTTAGTGAGCTGGATGCCAGGGATTGACACTATATACAGCTCACTTTAAGGTCACCTTACCTTAGTTTCACGGTAAGATGTGTACAGAATATCGCCAAGTATTGATAAGACTTCTATACGGTACCTATTTAAATATAAAAGTAAGTTTACATTCATTCCTGTTTTGCTATAGCTTATTCTATAGTAGTGGAGTTCGATTCAGGATTTTGTCACACTCGGAAACAAAAAACTGGCTCCGAAGACCAACAGTTTGGACCAAAAATATAATATTTCTTGCTTACTCCACAAATCTCAGCAAACGATTACACTTGCAAAATCAGCATACACGCGTGACGCGCTTGTATCAAACTTACAACATGTAAATTATGTTTGTGTCACATTAACATTGAGTGATCTACCACTACGTTTAATTTTCACTTATAGTTGTGAAAAAATGAGCAATCTACACACTCGACGGTAAGTTACCAAACCCCAAACATTTAGTACAAAAACACGGGAAGATATTTATGCAACTTTATTATTACTGACGAGTGATGAAATGAACAAATAGGCGACAATGATTGTAATCATTGTCGCCTATTTGTTCATTTTAATGGCTTCACAAACAGGTGCAAAGTTGGTGCTGACCTGGTTCCATACAAAAGTTCGTGTCATCAGGGTCATGGTGGTCGTTTAAAGTATTTCTTTTGTTAAGATACGTTATGGCGGAAACGGGCTTGTCTCACTGAGTGGAAGATACGATTGCTATGATTTTATAGTTGCGATGTTTTAAGGAAAATTTTCCCAATAGGAACTTCAGCTTCGTTTCCACACTTTTTGTGGAAACGGTGAACATGTTTATGATGGTAAATAATGGTTTCCTTTAGTGTCTTTGGTTGGATGGTTACGATAAGGAAAAAAAATACATAAAATTGTTTCGAAAGTTATTATTGCGTGTTAGTTAAGTAGGTGGTAGGCAATAGATGCTATACGGTTTTTTTTTTTTTTTTTCATTCTGCGTTAGTTTTATCGATGGTCTGGCAATTTGAGAACTTTATGCGGCCTACCCAAATGTCCTTTCTTTGGTATTGTTCCTCGAGTCGTTGAGCTCCTTAAGTTCTAAGTTGAGCTCCACTATTACTGAAAAATGCTTGCACTGACTGGACAGGTCCACTCAAATCTGTGTGGTTCTTTCCTCAAAAGACCATTTCAGACTCTAATATACATGGTCCTCATATGGCCTGACCAAGATTATGTCTGGACTTTAAAAGAGACTGTGACCTCTGAGTTTGTTTCGACCTTTCTTCTCAGAGTAGTCAGATAGGAAACGCCGACCTCATCTAGCTTATTTTTAATATTTTTTAATATGACGTGTTAAGTAATTCCATTATCTTATTTACAGAATAAACAATTTCATTTCATTTCATTTCAGATGATCTCGATTTTGACTCGAGTTTGAACCAGCTAGGCCAGGATCAAATTTCGGAATTTTAGGACTAGGTACAGTTTTACTGTAGCTCTGTATCTAACCCAACCTAACTGTGCTGGTATTTATCATACTGCAAACAGTTATTTTCCTTAGCGAAGTCCCGACGTTTAAATGTCTTTAGCATCGCTTGATATACGACAGTGATCTAACAGACGCACATCATTAATTTGTGGGCTCACAAAAATGTGGTAATGTTGAGGTTTGTGTCACGCTCCATAACCTAAACAAAAATGATTTCTAACACGCATTTGTACGCGTCCAAATTGGCAAATAAGTACACACTCGATTGTGTAGATTTAGTGATAGGTAGATGTTTCACGCCTAGACCTGCAAGTTTACTTATTTACGCACCAATACTTAAGTTGAACACATTTGACCAATTAAAATGTTTGTGCAATATGCGCAGTGCGAGTTACAATTTTCACAAATATGTGCTGCCTTGTGTAGGTATAGATTTGAATGATAAACCACTGTCCTATATGAGGCTCATTTTCCTCATCGAAAAGGAATTAGGTATATATTTTTATCAGCAGCAAGATTAGATAGATCTGATTCTGTACGATACAACTTAGATGTAGCATACATTTCACAGAGTACTTTTTTGCATTCATTAGTTTCAATTTTATTAATGTACTAGCTTTTGCCCGCGGCTTCGCCCGCGTGGATGTCGGAAATTATCCCACGGGAATGTGCTACCGGGATAAAAGTATCCTATGTCCCATAACCCACGTGGTCTGTCTAGGCGACCTAGGCGTTACGGCGTAAAAGTAACAGACATGAGACAGCCAGTAACTTTATATACTTATTAGTGGTAGTCCATATCTATATTGTGGTGATAGTGTGGATAGTATGGACAGCAGTTTGAAACTGTCGGAAAGATTAATGAAAAAATATTGTATAAAGATTAATGAAAAAACTATGGCATATTGTATGGACGATGGAAACTAAGGCGAACATTTGCGGGAGCCTGCGAAATTCAAATTATCTTATGTTTTTTGCTTTTTACAGGTCAGTATCAAGTTTTATGTTGATCTAAATAATGAGTCGCAATTGTGTTAAATATTTATTTATCTAATCTAACTAATATTGCAGGAGTTGTATTCCTGTATCTAATGGTTATTATTCTGTAAAGCTACTTTGCTACGATCGCGAATCATATTTTATTCATATTGACATTCGAAACATACCCATTAAACGATTTAAAAGCTGTATTAAAACCAAACTTTGTAAAAAAGGGTACTATACAATTTCAGATTATTTAGAAGACAAAAAGCATGGGATTGAGCTGCTCGCTCTGCTAACATTTTGTCATTTTGGCATTGTGACATTTTGAATAAGTACTATGGAAAATCATCAAAATATACCTATCAGTTTTATATACAAATTCACATTATTGAATATTATATGTAGGATATTGACAAATGATTACTTTGTAAAGTATTGAATTATTGTGAATGTGAGGATGAATGTGAATTTTCGTTCTCAGTTAGTTTTAACAATGGTCTGGCAATTTGAGAACTTTATGCGGCCTACACAAATGTCCTTTCTTTGGTATTGTTCGTCGAGTCGTTGAGCTCCTTAAGTTCTGAGCTGAGCTCCACTATTACTGACAAATGCTTGCAGTGACAGGACAGGTTCACTCAAATCTGTGTGGTTCATTCCTCAAAAGACCATTTCAGACTCTAATCTACATGGCCCTCATAGGGCCTGACCAATATGCCAATATCTGACCTAGGTATGTCCGGACTTTAAAAGAGACTGAGTTTGTTTCGGCCTTTCTTCTCAGAGTAGTCATATAGGAAACGCCGACCTCATCTAGCTTAATTTTACATTTTTTGATATTATTACGACGTGTAAAAGTGATTCCAATAACCTATTTACAGAATAAACAATTTTATTTTAACATACAACCTGTCTGACACTGACTTGCAAATGGCAAAAAACTTAAGATTTGAATTTCGCGGGCTACCGGCGCATGCCCCTTAAGAAAATCGCATCATTTGCACAACGCCATCTATCGAGTAAGTACTCACTGGTAAACTCAAACTCTTCGTTCCAAGCCAAGAGCCAAGTAGTAATAACTTTTGATTGAGTGGACAGATTCTCAAGATACGGACTATGACTATAATATTCTCAATCCCTTAACGCTCTTGAAGAGAGTCCCGCAAAAATGTCAATAATAAGTACTTACATGAAGAAGGGTTTTTACCCTCATGAGGGATGATTTTAGAAGAACATAACTCTTTGTTGGTTACAAAAAGCATAAATTTTCACAGCCCTAAGTTAAAAAAAAACTGGCCAAGTGCGTGTCGAACCATGCACAATGAAGGGTTCCGTAGTTGGGATGAATTAATTTATCAAACAAACTTTCGCAAAGTTTTATTGGGCGTTTACTGTCCCTCAAAGTGTAGTTAAAAAAACATTGTAGTTAAAAAACTTGTTCTCGCATACAGAATGTTTGGGTTTTTGCAACTGCACATGTAAGTTGGTCGATTAAAAGTTTTTGAGCTAAGTCGCGGACAGACAGACAGACAGACGGACATGGCGAAACTATAAAGCTTCCTTGTTGACTGCGGAACTCTAAAAATGATAGGTTTCCCATAAAAACTTTCATCCCCTATATCCCCCCCCCCCCCCTTAAATTTGTTTTTGAGAAAATAATTGCCTATGTTCTTCGCCGGGATTCCATCTATCTCTTTACCAAATTTTATCGAGATCCGTTCAGTGGATCAGGCGTGTAAAGGTAACATACAGAATTACAGACGGACAGACAGACAGAGTTACTATGGAATTTATACTTTTAAGCATCGATTAGTATGGATTATGTGTTCAATTCAAAATGAGCCAAACACTCGATAATTATGAATTCGGCGAAAGTCATTCTTCTACGGAGACTCTTTAACACCGCGATTCAGAAAATGACGTTAAATGAACAACGCCATCTATCGAGCACGAAGTGATACTGTCAAAATATATGGGAAAACGTTCGAACACTCTGTAAGGTATGTAGAAAAGATGTAGGGTTCCATGACTGACTTGACCTGACTTGACTTGACTTGACTTGACCTGACTTGACCTGACTTGACCTAACTTGACCTAACTTGATTTGGATTGAGTTGAGTTAACCTTGAGCAGGTATATTTTATCGCAGCAGGTACATTGGTAGTTGAAAGAAAAGTAGATTACGTACCTTGCTAAAGTGAGTAATTAATGCACTCGTGTTTATTTAGTAAGCGCGGTCGTGCCTTAATTACTCACTTTTTGCTCGATGTAACAATCTACAATTTTTAAGAAATTAAAATTTATCACCATTTTTTCATGATTTAAAAGATAGATAGCGCCACCTATGGCACTACTACCAAACAATGGATTTGGAAAACTTGAATAAACCAAACTTTAGATTGGGTAAATTCACAATGTATCGCGTTATGTTTCCGCGCGAAGTATGTGAACATATGATGATTATGATCGTGTGTTACACACGTTCTCACAAACCTACCTGATTTTACGCTAGTGTCATTTTACGACAATAGATGTCGTTACGTGTATCTACATTACGTACCTAATGAAAATTTCTTCTTGAATACTTTAAACTCTTATATCTTTTGATATTTTGAAGCGATTGCGATGAAACAAAAACTAAATGAAACATCGAGTTACACACAATATTTGAGTTTATAAGTTAACCATATTGATTTCGTACTTTTTACGTGATACTGGAACAATCAAACAAACGAACAGACAAACAGACAAACAGATAAACAGACAAACAGACAAACAGACAAAAATTCCAAAAATGGTAGAAATGGCATCTGTTGGTTATTCTTGGACACACCAGCTAGGTTTTTTTTTTTTTTTTTCATTGTACAGAATCGCCTCGTCTACAGATTTATTATATGTATAGAATAGATTTTATTATGTAGGTTATATGACTTTACAAGTTATTACGGTTGCGTAAAGATATTTTTTTACCTAAAGCAGTAATAAAGATTGGTGATCGGTTTTACGAATTTTGCCGATGCTACATCTAAGTTGTATCGTACTGTAATTGTTATGTGTTATAGCAAGCAATCCCTGAGATTCGGAGTACTGGATAGACTAACAATAGTAGGTACTTAGTTCTTTCTCGGACACAAATCAGAGATAGTTTCGATATGTGCTTCTTCCTTTCGGGATCACAACATAGTTCCGTGTGAAATCGATGTGCTTACCTTAGCCTGCTTCAAGGCATCTTCATCTGACGCCACAGGGAAGGCCACGTTGAACTTGGCGTTCCTGGTGAGCCACTCGCCTGTCCCCGTGGAGTAGCCTCGCAGGTTGGGGTTGAACTCCTTCAGGATGTTCGGTAACGTCAGGTACTCTCGCCATGATGCGTCGCCGCCTGGAAAGTGATAATGATGAATGAAGAGTTATTGAGATTGGTGAAGAAAGGTACTGCAAATACAGCAGTAAAAGATTTTTTGTTTGTATGTCTGGTAAAGCAGCGGATTTATTTCGGGTTATGACCTACGACCTCTCGCTCTCCGGTCTGGCAGTACGGCCTTTTGATTCAGTTTTTACTTATTCCGCGTGCGGCACCTTTACGACCTCTAACCTATAGGTATCTGCTAAAACTTGTTGCAATGTTGAAATGATTACCGTCATGGACGACTTAGTTACTATTCAACTCACACAATTGACTATAGCACTGCAAACTGCAAAGGAAGTGTGAAAAGTGCATAGATCTACATAATGTGATGTCAAAGTGCTTTTATGTAACATCGGGTAACTCCGGTTACATCTTCTATGTTTACATTCATAATACTTACAAATCACGACCTGATGAACTGTTTGTTTGTATATACACTTACTATAGTTGGCATAATGCCATGTTTTGATCTTATGCTCATGAGAGTTATCTGGAAGTAGTGTTAGTTTCGACAACTTCTCAAATAAATGAAGAAGTTGTCAGTGCCCTACCTACGTAATCAAAACTTTTGTTTGCGTGCTCGCAAGAAAATTGACACTTTGGTATTACCATAGATTTTACTGGCTATCTTTATACATACAGCCATTCATCTGGACTTCCAGTTCCAGTGTAGACAATAGGTCACCATTATGGTTATGTTCGGTCTACGTGCAGTGTGTTAGCGCATTCAGGAAATCGCTGCGGTCAGGAGCGGCTTAAGTTAACCACAGGCAGTAAACTGATTGAATGTTATGGTAAATCGTATGTCCTATGTTACGTACAATATGTAGGTACCTACATATTGTAAAAAAAATCAGCTGTCCCATACATTTTGTCGATTTAAGTGAACACAAATGTAGGGAACAGCTGATTTTTTTTTCGCGATTTCAATGTTGGTCCCATAGAAAAAGTTGTTCAAAATTATGAGTACAACGACCCGTTTTCGGGTTTAGCATAAAGAAAAAATAATGTTGTATATCTAAAGTACCTACATACATTTCTTACTATTTAAAAGGTGAAAACATATTTTACCGGTGATGTGCCTGTTTATGATAAGAAAATACAGTTAAAACATTATTTCTGTCTTGAATGTCCTGCACGATTTACCTACTTCAATAACTATTGCAGCATCACAAGCAGTGTATCAAAAATGTTCTGATTAGACGACAGAATACACCTCATCCCTCTTACCTCATGCGCTAGTCTTTAACGATGACTTACGAGTCCATGACAGTAAGCTTGCGCGTTTAATGGTGCAGCTATTTCGGCAATACACGATGAAGGAATAAGACTTACCAGCACACCACGAAACTCCTCGATACTCCACAAACGCCCCTAGCGCGAACTCTTCAAGCGCCCCGCTGCCAGCTACCAAGGAGTCTCCTATGGCTGCCACCACATCGATGTCTCCGGGCCTTAGTCGGTGGACAGAGGTGGGGCGTTGAGGACTGCGGCCCCAGGAGAGAGCATCCTCGCAGGGGAACGGTACGGATGAAGGTATGGCGCGCTGGCGACGGACGTGCGACTTGCGGGATGGGTAGCCGACGTGTAACTGGAAATAAAAGATATAATCATTAAGTAATGGGCAAGGCGAATTTTTTTATTGAAAACCTTCAGTTATTGGAGAGTCACCATAAAGAGAAGAAGAATGAACAAGTAAGTGCATTTCGGATTCGTGGACTCGTGGTCCACATCCTCACATCGGACAAACGAGTCATCTTTTGCAATTGTTTGAATGAAGCAAAAAATGCTAATTAACCAAGACTTTGAATAGTGTTTTACTTTGACAGTGACCTGATGCTAACCCCTGAGGCTTGTCAAGTTCGTTTGGAGCATTGTATTGTGCAGTGCCGTCTCATTATAGTGTGTTCGTCAAGTATTGACATACGTCACGCCTACATACACATACAATCACATAGCTATACAAATGTTTGTCTTGACTGTAATTACGTAGTTTAAGCACATGATTCATGTTTTCTTTTCATTACATAACCAATTAACTTGTAATTACGAATCATAAATTCTGTTCACGTTACATAATTCTGCTAGCCGCTAAGTTAACGGACCTAATAATATAATTTTACACTACATGACAAATAGACTAAAACATTCAAGACAGAAGTAGACCAAACAATTCATTAACGACAATTTATATTACAGTGGCGAGCAATGTGCAAGGTCGGTCATTTCATTGCCGCGTCCTCATAGCGCACTTTTCCAGGCCTCAAGTGTAAAGTTACGGTAACAGCATTGCGTTGCACACACTCGTGGGCACATTCGGCGCCTATTTGAATTTAAAGTAGAGTTACGTCATTGAACGCATTAAAATGTGAATCCTTGGGGTTTTTTATGTTGAAGGATTTGCAAACGAATTTAAGTATTGCCTTTTGTAAATAATTATGTATCTGGAACATCATTGCATGATTTTACATGTGTTGTGTTGTTCCTTACTGCCTTCGAAACGTGGTTTTTTAAAACTTCATCGTATCGTTTCAGACCTTTAGTAATAATAGTTATATAAAAGATTTTTCTTTTTTGTTGTTTTGACCCGACTATGCTCTGTGCGACTATGTCAGATGAATATATGAAGTTTCCGCCACTTGCCGCACACGACATCGCCTTTTATTATTTTTGGTTTAAAGTTACAATGAAATCCATCATGTTTATAGTTTTCTCGTTACATGTGTCACCATTGTAACAGTCATGAGGATGTATAAATTTAATCGTTAGACTATAAAATTTTACATACGTTACGAGTAATAAAGATTTACAGTCGTAATAAATTAAATTGAATACGCCCTGGCTGTGAAGAGAAATTAAATGTAAAACGATTTGTATTTTGTGACAAATCACCGCAAACTATGAATATGGAAATTCTGTAAGGATAACTCTAATAACATACATAAAATCACGCCTGTAATTCCGGAAGGGTTAGGTAGAGGTGCACCCACAATTCACCAGTTTTATTTTTAAGTCCAATGTAACAGTGGACCAGCCTATTACCATCAACCGGACACAATTCTAGACTCCAGGCTGCTACTGAGAAATTCCCGATGCAAAAACCCAATATCACTTTCCCCGACCCGGGAATCGAACCCAGGACCTCATAATCAGCAGTATCGCTTGTTTCCACTAGACCAACGAGGCATTAAAACCGATCTACAAGCAATAGCAATTGTTTTTTTAAATTACTTTATATTAATCTATTAGCTACACAAGTAAATTTTTAATTGAATAGTTTATATGTTGCACATCTCCTACATCTGAGATTTAAATGTGTGATTGTACAACTGAAGCCACTCTTGCCACAACAAAGCGCTATCAATCTAGCAATAAATAACAAAAGTGTGTAAACAATGTGGCACACACATGATCGTATTGCGAACCATTATTTGAGATATACGTGAGATGACTCCGACACCCGCGTGTTTACATAAATGCTGAGCTTTTTGCTACGCTCGTGATGGCACTCGATGTATTTGCCAATCTTCTTTATTATGCTACGAGGAAGTGTGCCACATTTGAAGGTGAGGTATAGAGTACTCCCAACCCAACACTTGGCAGATTTTGTAATGCTCGAAATATGGTAACACTTATCGTCGTTGACGCTGATTTGTGATTTATAATGTTGTTATTGCGTTAGAAAATAAAATTTATTGGTGTGTTAGGGTAAACATTTTATGAACTAGTGTTATTGATGTATAGTCTCATTAATCAATAGGTACCTAAGTGTCAGAACTGTGGTTAGACTGCTGAATAAATGCAGTATTGTCTACAGTCTCGTTGCAAAATGTTAGGCTAATGAATGAATGAATGGATGTTAGGTGAATGAATGTGTTGTTACAAATAAACACCTAATGGTTACTTTTGGATCTCACTTCATCATTGAAGAACCTACTGCGACCTACAATATTATCTGCTTGGCATTTAATATATTAACAAGAGTCATGAATTTATATGACTTTACCATCATCCATTTACTTCAATCAGATCTAAGCAACTTGCGCAGCATAACAAACATAAACACCTGTGCTGATTCATTAAATTCACTTTAAACCAATCGTCAAATTAAGTCAATCTAATCTACTTTGCGCCTGACTCGACTTCGAATCAATATGTCATTCAAAAAGCAATTACTGTGCCTTTTTAGGTGCCATCTAAATCCTGCCCACATAACACTCAACTAATTGTCACTTACTGGTTCGTGTGTTGAAACTCGTGCGCAAACTGATTGAGATTCATTTGGCGCGTAATGAGAAAGCGTGCGGCTATCAAGCGACGCTTTTAGATGCGCGCACGCAATGCGCGGACGCGAGCAGACCGACAATTTTCTTGGTTGAAGACGCTGGGATGGTGGCGTGTGTTTAAATTAATTAAGTGTATAATCCTACTATCCTACTAATATTATAAATGTGAAAGTTTGTGTGTTTGGATTTTTGTTACTCAATCACGCAAAAACGGCTGAATGGATTTGGATGAAATTTGGCAAACATATAGTTTATAACCTGGATTAACACATAGGATACTTTTTATCTCGATATTCCAACGGGATCGAGATTTACGCGGGTGAAACCGCGGGGCGCAGCTAGTGAATTATAATTATGTAACTGTTCAGCCTAATGATTGCTTAAGTTTGAGACACCTGGTAGTAAGGTACTTGTAAAACACAGGGTACCTACCTTTTTTTTGGGAAATCATCATATGACTTCTCCCGCTCTGGGCGGAGCGGAAGGGCGTGTCAGTCTCTTACTGACTAAACCCATCCGTGTTCCTTCAGTTGCCTGTTGCCAGGGTCCCGGTATCCCTTTCGGACTATTCCGCAACCCTGGCAGAGGGTACCTACCTACTAACTCAATTAAGTATTTAAATAAACACCTAATCATGGATGCATATCTACAGGTTTTAAGATATAAATATCGCTATACGCGAAAGTATTTGAAATACTCATCACTTATTGTTATTTGGGTTTATTTAAAAACGTTGCTTAAAGTTAAGTGACGTTCAAAAATTTATGGATTAACCTATGGGATTGGAAACAGTCTCTAATCATTACTTAAATTTAAGCAACGCAAACCCCATTATGTCTACTGTCTACAAGTTAAGAAGCGATTATAAAATAATAAGAGCGGTTCCAAAAAAACGCAGCTGTTCGAACGCCCGCGTGCAGACATCCGTAGGCCGAATTTAGTGGGTCAATAGACCTGACATGTGGGTAAATCGTTTGCTCGATGAGAGATAACTCAGCCGTGTGTCACAGGGCTACTCGTTTATGCAAACATAACTTTATATATAATTATACCAGTACAATCTACTTTCCATAAGGATTCTAAATGATGGCCTACTTTTACATAAAATATAAACAATAAGGCTTCAGGTGAAATAAAGTATCCAACAAGAGGCTCAAGCCTAGCCACCTAGAAAAAAAAACCGACCGTCAGTAATCAGTCCACACTGCCAAGTCATGTCATGTTTTGTCCGCATCGCTTTCAACAGGAAAAGTGCCCAAAGGACTGGCAGCTTTGCCACGTTTTATGGCAATGCTGTTTCTTTGGCCAAAAAATAGGCCAGCCCTCTGGTCACGTGAAGAGTCAAAAGCGCTTGGGGATGTCTTGAAAAGAACACTGGGCCCCTATGGCCCTAATAGTGTGTCAACCCCAAATTGAGAGTTGAATCAAAGTTACTAATGTGTGTCATTTGTGGATCTTTGACAGTCGTTACGGGTCGTCAGAACTTCAGAAGCCCGAAAGTCTGACAACCAGTCTAACCAAGGGGTATCGTATTACCCAGTTACTGGGTTGTGGAGGTCAGATAAGCAGACGCTCCATGTAAAATACTGGTATTCAGCTGCATCCGGTTAGACTGGAAGCCGACCCCGACTGTAGTTGGGAAATGGCTAGTCAGATTAATTTTATACCTATCACAGCTTTTGAAGTTCCATAGCTAAATCATCACGTCGATTTGAATATTGACCTACATCTCTACGCCGGTTATGTACCGTTGGTAACCCTACAATCGGTAGGTCGACGAATGCAATTAAATGCGTACCTGCCTAAATAATATTTCAATTACGTATTGGTTACATAAGGCTTACTACAAAGAAATAGTATGATGTACTATTGTATGATGTTGACCGTCTAGCCTCTTGACTAGCCAAGAGGCTACTTTACACCGAATGTAGAGGATATTGATAACATGCTCGCGTAATAGAGAAAGCTTAGAGAATCTGTATTGAAGAATGTTATGATTTTTATAGGCATTTCTTATCAGGGTTTGACGTCCAGGGTAATTGCATAGCACACTTACAGTAGCAATGGGTTTCATTTTCCTCGCTCTCATTAGAAGCGGATTCTATTTATTACGAAGTACATACCATGATTAATAGTAAGTAGACAGGTAGGTGGTGCGGGCTCATCAATATAATTTAATTAAATGTCAGAATTGTAGTTAATCTTGACACTTGACTACTGTGTTTTGTGCAGCTTCTATTATAAAAGTTAGAATAGCCGTTATAGTTAAGATTTCCGGGACCAGCTAGAAAGGTTATAAAGATCTAAGATGCATGTCAACGTCCACAGATTGCTAATTCATGTGAGTCTGTTATTAGTCAGAGGAACATAAATCTAGGTTTGTCAGTCCTATTGGTTACGTTCTGTTTTTTTATATTTATATGGTTACGTTACAGCATATACATATTGTTATTTACTGAAGCTGAGAATCTATCGAAGTCCAAATCACAGCTGTAAGGTGAAGACAAAATAAGAGGAGGAATTAGAGGCCGGAGTAGATAGATGAAACTGAAGACTGGAATAAAGATGTTTATGAATTAATTAGCTTCAATTAACTCAAAGGTAGGTAAGGTAAGGTACACAAAATGAATCAATTACGAAACTGTGAATAGACCACTCTGCAAACGGTTCACTGAATGAATTGCTATTTTTTTCTCAAGTTCAGATTTTCAATTATGTTTTTTATTCGCTCGATACATGCAACACACAGTCACGAAGCAGTATTGTATCAGAATCACACGCATTTTATTGAAGCTTTTACTCATAATTAAGTTGTTATCTGTCAACGCTAATGAAGCACATTCATTGGCTCGAGGATTCGAACAATGATTTGAGCGAAACAATAGTTTACAAGATCTGTGATTGTCCTCTTCTTTGGTTGTCGAAACATAAATAATGCGGCCAACTGTCCCAGATTGCAAACTGTCCCACATATCACAAAACGTTTAGTTCCCACACTGGTCGTCAGTCACTTGGTTATTGCCGTATACTAAACGCTATTGCCTTAGTAAGCTGTTATACATAAAAACATTCAGTAGGTAAGACCAAAGAGTTTTCGTGAACACCCGAACAATCACAATCCCGCTCCAATATATATATTTATCGTTGGAATAGTTCACATAGGAATATCTCACGTGTATTAAAAACGACTGTTAGTTTTGTGAACAATTGTTGTCTTGTCGTTAACCAATACGCCAGTTTCACACGATTGCAATACTCGATAGCTATAGTATAGGTAATCCGTGAGAAATGCGATTGGGAAAATGGTCGAACACTTATTAATTTCACGTGTCTCGCAATAGTTGTTTTGCCGGTGATTTGAATTGTATTTCGTCATGTAGGAAAGATTTAGCATCAATCAATCAGGGTGAGAGCAGTGGTGGCCCAGTGAGAGCAGTGGTGGCCCAGTGGGAACGGCCACGACTTACGAGTCGTAGGTCGTAGGTTCGAACCCTGACAGGCGCTTTACTTTGTGCAAATTAGTTCATCGCCACTGCTCTCAAAAATGGTGAAGGAAAACATCGTGAGGAAACCGGCATGTCCTAGAACCAAAAATTCGAAGACATGTGACATCTACCAACCCGCACTGGGCCCGCGTGGTAGATTACGGTCCGCTCCCTCTCACAGAGAGGAGGCCTGTGTCCCAGCAGTGGGAACTTTATAGGCTGATTATGCAATCAGGGTGATATTCGCACAGTGTTTTTATGTTGGCCAGTCACGATACTCGAATCATCACGACTGCAGTAAATCGGCCAACAGTGACAGTAGAAAACTGGAGTATCGTCGTGATTTTTTCTTGTCTTCGGACTCCCTCGTATAAACGAGAGACTGCAGGTGACAGAATATCGTGGATACAGATAACCGTTTAGTAAATCTCGAACAACTTACTCGTTTAGTCACCCTGTCAAGGTTATTTTTGAGACAACCTTGTTATGCATCATGCAGAAAGCATGCTCGTGTTTCGGAGAAGGCACAAAATATACTTAATAGTTTTAATAGACAAACTACAGGCAAAAGCGAAGCGTCCTAACTTCCTAAGCAACAGTCATTAACATGAGTGAAGTGAAAGTGTTATTGGGTTTGTCCCATCAGGCATTTCTCAGTGGCAGCCCGGAGTTTGGAATTGTGTCCGGTTGATGGCAATAGGTTCGCATCGTTTTACATGGGACTTAAACATAACTGGCGAAATGTGGGTGTACTATAGGTACACCTCTGCACCCTTCGGGGATTTCAAGCTTGATGTTATGGTAATGTCATTGCTTCTGAATGATCATAAATACTACGAAGTAGCACAAACTCACAATATTTTACCTCATAAGTACTTGCTGGTCAGTCACCCCGTGGGATCGAGTTCCATTAAAAAGTTATTACAACGAAAAAAGAACAAGAACGGAAACGACATTGGCATGCATGTATTAGCAAATGTTTTATGTAACTGGTCAAATATTAGCACAAACGTAGGTATGAAGAACTGTGGATCTGTGTCGATGACCAACCATATTATTATTCATATAACATTAGATAATATTCTATCAACGAATGACTTTGATACAGTGTTTGTGGGTCGGGGCCGTGAAATAGTAACACATGGGTCTTAATTGATTAGTATGAAAACCTGTAAGTACATGAGGAACTTTGTACCTAAGATTATATAACATAGAATACTTGAGCACAAGAAATAAGAGTTCAAAGATAGTAGGTTAGGTCAAATACGAGATGCGGCTAACATAACCTAGAAGAGTGAATTATGATATCATCATCATCATCGTCATCATTTCAGCCGAAAGACGTCCACTGCTGGAGATAGACCTCTCCCCCAATCACCGACACTTCGACTGGTTCTATGCATCTCGGATCCTGCGGATTCCTGTGGCCTTCATCGGTCCACCTTGTGGGAGGCCTTCCAACGCTACGTCTTCCGGTATGCAATAATCTTCCGGTATGCAGAAATACAAGGCAGTAATTAATTAGACATGCGCTGAGAAAATTTTTCAATTTCCAACATGTCCTAGAACCCAATGGCTTGGCACGCGACGAAGGCAAAAGACCGGACGGCATGTCCTTATTCCCATGGAAGATGGGTAGGCCTCTAGTGTGGGACACAACGTGTGTCGATACTCTTACGCCATCCCATCTTCCTGGCTCGGCGTGCTGTGCTGGCGCTGTCGCTGCGGCTGCGGAAAACCTCAAGCGGCGAAAGTATAATAGTCTTATAGGCAATTATATTTTCGAGCCGTTTGGGGTTGAAACCCTAGGGCCGAGTGCTCATAGTCTGTTCAGTGAAATCTCCAAACGGCTGCTTGACACTTCCCGTGACCCAAGGGCTGGCTTTTACCTTGGTCAGAGGCTAAGCATTGCCATTCAACGTGGCAATGCCGCCAGTCTCTTGGGTACATTACCAGCCGACAGCGATGCGGAGGAATTTTTCGACGCCTTACTTTAGTTATAGTTAGTTAGTTCCTTAAGTTTTAGTGTTTTATGTAAATAGTTAGTTGTGTTATGTATATATTAATTTTTTTTTTTTTTTTTATAATTGCTTAAAATAAAAAATACAACAAATAAATAAAGGTCACAAAAACATACGACTTCGTGCGTAAAGAAAACAATGAACATATAGCAGCATTGATGAAGCTATAAGCAATCAGTCACCCTGTGAAAGCTGTCGGTGGGGGCGAGAGGTGGAGAGTGGTGCGTTGGCAATAGGCTAACCACCTTTGTCGTAATGATCGCGGTGGCGGTGCTGGGTTAATGGTTAAAGATCATAACTTTAACCCCGCACTAGGAAGAAAACTTAACAGCAATGAGCTCTTCTTTTATATTTTATTTTTTTCCTTTGTATATAATGTTAGTGTTAGATTGTATATTTTATTTAAAATTTTAAATACATACACAAAGAATACATTAACATCACTCTACATAATTTAGAAATCTTAGTTCGAAAGAAAAATGAATCTTTCACAGATGTGGATTATGATAATAATTTTGATGAAAACGAAATAAAGTAGGTACCTACCAATAAAAAAATGTCACATGAATTTCAAACAAAAAACAACATACAGATACGGACAGTGGACTAAATTATCATAACCAATAACAAGACCACAGGATCGAAAATCGAAAAATGTGACTTATCCGAGAAAAATTGGCCACGGATTGTTCTACAGGAGAGGCGCTATCACCGACCCCTGCGGGACCCCACAACTAATCTCCCTATTAAAGAACGCAGCCATCCCTGAACGCATCAAATGTTAGATAGCAGGCTAAGTTTAGCAATAGTTATAGTATAAGTATACAACTAGTTTTATTGGTTGCTGGGGAGTTTGTTGCGCCACTTCTTTCCAGCTAAAGCACTAGGAAGTGATAAAGGGCAGGCGATTTGGGTACTGTCTTATGTAATTTTGACGTTCGAAAAATGCTGAATCTCAGCCTAGCTTGAAGAAATGACTTGATTTTAATTTGATTTTGATTGGTTGATAGCTTCCACATAAACTTTTTGGAAGTTTTGAAGGAAGGTTTTGCAAGCGTAAGAATCTGTCCTAAACCGAATAATCCGTAGAAATGCAGTATTGAAAGTATTTCTACTACTATTCACACAGTTTGAGTATACTTACATTTTTCAAATGTGCTTGTCAGTTTCATACACCATGCTAACATAATCACGACTAGCCAAGTAATCGTTGGATTCAGTCACTTAACTGTGGTACAGTGTGGTGTAGTCACAAGACACGTACATTGCTGTAATAAAGACGTGTTTCATCCGTTTATTGTCAAAAATTGAATCTCACAACTAGGACGCGGAAAGTTTTATGTTCTGCGATGTAGGTTACATCCTAGAAACCGCAGTGTGTCTTGCAATATCTCAGAATTGGTAAAGCTCCGTGAACTTAATTAACATTGTTTGGCAAATGCGGATGTTTGCTTTTTCACACATTCGGCATTCCTAAATTTCTAGCTCAACCTGTAACGCAATTGTTTTGGTGATTGAGAATCAATCGCCAAAGCAATTTCAATCGCAGTGTTGCAATTAATGAAGTCGCCCTAATTTACTCCTAGATTCTTCACAACATAAAGAAGGGATTAGACGTTTGCCACAGCATTCATGCTTCCGCATTGTGATGTGAATTTAGCCGGCGGCGGCGGAGGCGTCGGCGTCGGTTCTTCGTCGAATAGCAAAGGTATCTACTACTTGCAATCATCTTCATATTCCCATTCATTCAGAAGACGTCAGGACACATAACCACAAGACATTTTTGATCCTTGATTAAGAAGACAGAAGTCATTCGTGATCCTTGATTAAAAAGACAGAAGTCATTCTTGATTTTTGATTAAGCAAACATAAACTCGTACGATAGTCATGGTGGTGAATACAGGTCATTGCTTAATTTGATTCACAAAAAAAAATCAAGCTATGCAGCAATCTAAAACCACCGCATTACTTAAATATTTATGTATGTATAAACATGCATAAAAAAACCTACAACATCGTATAAAATATTCAATGCTTTTAAAATATCTTCAAAGGTTTCATAATTGCCCCTAATTATTCTGCGTGCACGCATCTGACCAAACTTGCTAGACACAGAGTCGCCAGCAAAAAGTGTGCTCGTAATATGTAAATGGAGAAGTGACGAGATGACGAAATAGCCATTTAGCCTCTCCCCGACCTTGGCAAGTGTTTGGAGAAAGGAAGCGCACTGAACTCTTTCCTAATCTTAGTTTATACTATTCGAGTATCATGTTTCATGGATATTTCTTCATGTTAGCTTAGTTTATATATTTTTGCATTCGCATTTGAGATCTGAAGGTCAGTTGCCAATAAGTGATAAAAAATAATTTAGACAGGTGTCTGTAATCTCAATCTGTAATGTAATAAATTATGAAGTAAAAAAACTTTAAAGTGGTGGCCACTTAGTTGCTTGCTAGTAGAAAACCAGGAAATGTAGCGAGTAAAACATGAAAAAGAAATACACAAGGTAATATATGTAGGTATACAGGCTTCTGGCAAGTCAGCACCCTAACTGCGTAACACACTTTTAATCACTATCTGAACGATTTTGAAGGATATTGCTAATCCATTGCTTCATAAGTTCGAAAAATTTGTCTGCTCAACAACGTTAATAACGCAATAAATGTTGTTGAACTGTCAAAATAAAGGCCATTGCTACTGTTAGTGTGTTACGCAATTACTCCGCTGGTCAAATATTTCTAAATATCGAATCATCCATAGCTTACAGCTTCATTCAAATGACAATCATTTTCTAAATCATCTACGATAGTATATATACCCGGGATGATGGGAATAACGGTCATTGACGTTCCTGTATTTAGAAATAATAGCAGATTGTTAGCACAACAAGAGATTTATTCTCAACAGAAAACTGTACTTACGTTTCCTAGCGTTCTTAATTTCAAAAGCTGAAATAAAGTCCAAACAAAATCTAAACCATACATACTTTATTGTTTGGTTTCCTATAGAGAGATATTTAGGGAAAGAGCTGCTAAAGCGATTTGAGTATAGATACCTAGTGTTCGATATTTCAATTTCATTAATCTCACAGCTCTCGCTGACTAAATAAATTCCTTAAAACATGTCGAAGATTGCGCCTCACGCTTTATCTATCGTTAAGTTCAAAACTGGTTGGATTACAGTTTACACACTAGAACAAGTTTCTTTAATCGAGCATCGCATAACGTTAACTCAAATGTTCCACTTAAACAGATACAGCATTACCACAGCTTGCGTTCAACGCTTGAGAAATTAAACTACAGAGTGGAGTGGGTTCTCCAGAAAATGTGTATGTGTAATGAAGTCCAGAAGTTTATATAAAAGCTATCTAGGTATTGCATAATAGAGAAGGTCAGCTCTAGAATTTAATAATATTCAGCCTGTTAGTAATTGTTGGTGACTAAAATCTGTTGGTGATTGTTGGTAACTTCTCATGTAGATAAGGAAATAGATAAAAAAGATAGAAGAGATAGAAAGATGGTTATCACCAACTTTCTTAAATAACATACAACATGCGGAACACATTAGGTACTAAGAAGAGGGTCAGGATACGTTACCAGGAAGTTTTAATTTAAACAGAGAAGATTTAATGTGACCAAAGCAAAGCCGAGGCCGTCCTTAAACTTAACATTCCGCCAGTATCGAACTTTTATTTCAAAATAAGATACAATAACTTTTTCAATTAATTTCAAGCTTGTTGCTTCGCAGTATTTAAAACAACATAACACAACTATAACATCATATTATTTTAATGATAATGTTCAATTCTGAAGACGTAACACAAAAGATTTCAAGATAAGTCAAATGCTAATAAATACAACGTAACGTAAGCTAACACGCCTGACACATTGTTCACACGCTTGAAATCACTTAATATTTAGAAAATACGCTATCTACTTAATCACTTAAGACTTGCAAACCAGTCACAAGAATGACCCGATTACATGGGATTTCCAATCGTACGAGCACAACTATAGCCATGTAACAAATAGGATACACCTGACGATTGACAAGCTAAAATATCGAATTCCAAACTTACATAACAAACCAATAGAACTAAAAATAACATTCGGAAAGTTCAATCATGATGGTCGTTTGTTTGTTATACAGATAGTACTACTACTTATTGATACAAATGGTATGGCAAATGTCAAAGAACATTCCGTCAATGAAGAATTAGCGTTTGAAAGGCCACGGTTTAGCTAGAGAAAACAATAATTACTCGTGAGAATAAGATGTTTTATTGTCCATAGATGTGCTTTCGACGCGGGCCGGATTAGCATAAGATACAAGTTTAGATAAGTGATAGAGATGCTGTGTGCCGCGGTAGTACCCGCAGGGTGTATCGCGTTTTTTGTTTAGATTGTTTTTGCATTCGCGTATTGCATCTCAAAGATTGTATATCCACCGGACATCTTAATTTATTTTTAATAGAATGATGGAGTGGTAGATTAATCAATAATTACTAATTCACTCAAAGTATTGGCAAACGTACACAATTCTTGGAAAGTAATGCCAAGAATGGTGTATTTTTGCCGATACGTTTCATAGAGTAAAGAGCTCTATCTAACACTGAAACTTAATTATACAAAGTCAAAGAAACTCCGCATATAAATAAACAAACAATTACGCTCCATGTCCTCCATTACGTACATTTTAGACCACACACTCAAGTAAAAGCATCGTAAGCATGTCAAGTAGATGCTTATGGTTATGAGTGTGAAGCTTTTATTTGCTATTCAGAACTCTGTACCAATAGGAAAACTAATAGATATACGGTTATACCGTCGATATTACAAATCCCGACAGTAATAGAGGTGAAACAAGCTTAAACATTAAATTTTCAGGAAACGAATACTCTAATAATTATTACTTCCACAAAAGCTACAAATCCCGATATCCATAAAGTAAGTAGGGTTCTTTATGTAATGTGTGTTTAATTAAAATGGTTTTAAACTAAAAAAAACCAACAAGCAGGGGCAACTTCTAGCTCTTTAAGACTTTCTTTATCTTTAGTTAGAAGAATATAATATAGGAAAATAGATGAAATATGAATGATGTGAAGATGGCACTTAACTTTGGCATCCCAGGCAGATGACAATGGTAGAAACTTGTGAGTTTAGCGACTACTTCTTCCTCAAAATCATATTGATGGCCTGTCAAAGTGTCACCACATCACTTGCCAAATAAGCTGCAGGGCTTTCAACAATTAAATTTTCAACTACAAATAGCAAGATATTACAGACAAAATATCTAACATTCTTTCTCCGTAACTTTTACGACGTAGGTACTTACGCAAGCCCCCGGCATTTTTATTGATACGCGCCTAAAATTAAGAAAAAGCTGGTTTGTTGGTCTTATTAATGTTGATCTATTATAGGTATCTATTTTGAGACTTCCTGTTTTACCGGTCTTTCACTGTGTGGAAACATTGAAGATGGAACTTATTTCATTAATTGAGTAATACAACTGTAATGGGCTGTTATGAACTCCACATAGAATTACGTTATGATTGTAAATTATAGGACTTAAAGGTGTTTAGTGTCCAAAGAAGATTAATCATGTATGTTCAGATTATCATGTATGTACAATGTTACGTTGAACCAATGCTGCTACGTGCCATTATCGTCTAAGGCCGCAGCATTACCTTCCATGGCTATATTCCGCCTCTTCATACGTGTGTACGTATCCGGTCGTTTTCAATTCCATCGAAATCCGCAGCCGAATTATATTCATGTTTAATTATCATCGTACGATTTTTATCAAGAAGTTATTAGTACTTTTCTTTTTGTCTAAGTTCAAGCACCTCTTGAACTTATACAGAACCCATTACTTCCCAATTACAGGTTTCGGCCTCTTCACTGTTACGTCATGCTTCTCTATTTTGCGTCCCTCACACAAAGCTTCTTTTTAGGAGGTTTCAGAATACTTTAACACCTCTTCATCTTGATAAATAAAGACTGACCTATAACACACGTTTAATCCACGGCTCGATAACGTAACGTACGACCAGTTTACATTAGATAAAGCATCCAACACGGACGTTAGAATGTAGGTCGACCGGCCGGCCTAACTCGAATGAGGCTGTAAGCCGGTGGAGCTGCAGTGGGCTACCACTGTGTTGCGTTACCAATCTGTAACAGCCCTATTACTTTCTTTATTAAAACTGTTTGAGTGATAGCTTCATGGTTGACAGTTTTTGCTAAACTATTATTAGGACCTACCTATAGTTTATTTAATGCCTACATATATCGTTTTATTCTTCAATCAATTCTTCTGTTTCTATGTACCACTGTTTAATTTCAGCTGTCTCATCATATAATGGTTTCAGGATCTCAGGTAGACTTTATAAAGTCTTCACTAAGATAATTAAAAAATTGTACGAGAATACTTTAATAAAAACAAGAGGTGCAATTTGCAGTCAAAACTCCTAGTTCGCTTTGACCGCGACTGATCCATTAACCTTTGCTAACCGTTCATCATAAACAATTTCTAAATAAGTTTGTTAAATGGGTGTATGATATCAACATTCTAATATTGGCTAAGAAGTTCTGTGGGAAGGATTCAATTCAAGGATAACAGCTATCAGCTTTTTCTTTTATTTCGTTTTACACAATGTCTAAGTTAGAACAAGGAGATCCACGTTCTAATATGGATATATGAAAATGCAATAATGATATGGAACAATCTATCAATGATTGTTAATTTTTTAACCGACTTCAAAAAGGAGGAGGTTCTCAATTCGTCTGTATGTTTTTTTAGTTTTTTTTTTTTTTGTGTATATTTTATGCGATTACTCCGCCAATTATGAATCGATTTTGATGATTTTTTTTTTGTTTGGTGGGTCATGCTTCAGATATAAATTTTATTAATTTTACTTGCGTAGTTTTTGAGTTAGCTTCAATAATTACGCATTTTTCCCACTTTGTGTATGTAACAGTGACGGAGTCAGCTAAGATATCATCTAGATATCTTATTTGACTCCGTCACTGTTATTTACTTATCAGGTAGTGGTATACGAATTTGTGTGGGGTACGTACTACAACTAAAAAGTGAAAAATTAAAACTTTTTACAAAAAAAATATCCAACCTCTTCCAAAAAAAAACATTTAAAAAAAGTGAAAAATTACTTTAATTTCGGAAGTCGGTGTCTTTGCTTTTCAATTTTCGTTTTTTGCCACTGACTTCCGAAATTAAAGTAATTTTTCATTATTTTTGTGTTATTTTTGGAAGTCGGTTGTTTTTTTTTTGTAAAAAGTTTTTATTTTTCACTTTTTAGTTGTAGTACGTAAAAAGTTTTTCATAGAATGTTTAGCAGCCCTAAACGAGCCCTGCGATAGTGTCGTAAGATGCTCAACGGACGTCGTAGCGTAGGACAGTAAAAGTTACGTAGTCCATTGTCGGCGCGGCCATAATATTTAAATTTATTATCTCCACCCGTATAATTATTTACTAAACTACACTTTTGCCAAGTTACCACATAATCGTTGATACATAATTTAATATGTAGGTAGGTATGTCAATCATGGATTGCAAAATTTCGCTTTTTTGGAACCTCTCTAATCTTAATGTTTCTGCAAATTGCCAACTAGACATCTAATTAGGTACTAATTAAAAAAGAATGATTTTAATTTTAAATGTCGAGGTTATGGCTGACGAAAGACATCAAAGTAAATAAATAGTGAATGTTCATCGTACAGTGACAATTACAAAACCTAACAATTTGTTTTTGAATCTCAGCACGTTGGTTTACGTACATTTTCTACGCCTACACGCCTAGGTATTAATTTCACTAACGAGTCATCGATGTAATAGCGAGGTTTGTAAACAATAGCTTTAATTAAGTAAACAAACAAGCACTTAATTTTGTAGTTTTGTCGTAAATTAATATTTTCCGGGATCGTATACCTACCTAAGTACTTATGATATAGATAATACTGTTGTTAATAAAATCGAAAAACTGAAATGGTCAGGTACCGGTACCTACATTATCTACTTCCGTAGGTGTAAATTAAGTCTTACAAACGTTATAACAAGGGTTTTGCTAAAAGCTTTGTAGCTATTGATCATATTTAACAGCGACATTGTCGCTCTTTGCAAAACAATTCTAATATCAATGCTGCACACTTCCTCGTACTAAAAAAATATTAAGTAAGTATATTAACTTTTTTTTTCTCACTTACTATTATGTTTATTTAATCATAGTATTTACATAATTATATACGCTAACAGACTTAAAATAATTATATGCACATGTATATAAAAAAGAAGAGCAGGAATCATCAAATTAAGAATATTAGATTTAGAACAGAAGACTTAAGCTAAGTTTTCAAAGCTTCCTCTCTCGTGCCATCGTGCTGTGCCTAACAGGGTCCACAATGATTTTAAGTTACCACCAAAGTTCACAATGTGGAATGCAAATTAACTATTGGGTATTAAGTAATGCACACAGGGCATCACAAGGTATTTTGATTACGCGTAACCATATAATATGTGCGAAGATATATCTTATACAATAAATTAAAGTGCTGAGCAATGATCATATATGAGAATCTCATGACAGCTTAAAAGCAATTATAAAATATATATATTAAACCGCCAAAAGCTTTTCTGATGGCTGTACAACTGTACATTCAAAGTTCGATTAGGTATCATAGAAAGGTTAGAGCTTTTGAAGAAATTATATACCTAGTTAGGTATTTTTACCGTTCGCAATATATTTTTTTACGTTAAATTTTTCCAAAGAAGAAAGTGCTGAAAATTCTTATAAATGTAATAGGTTAGTAATTCTTATAAAGTACATAGTATAAATATACTATATAGTCACTAGTTACCCTAAATTCGCTACTCTAAGCTGGAGGCAATAGTTAAAAAGTGAAAAAAGTTGCTATTCATACTAAATTAAAATTAATTGAGTCTAACAGCGCTCAAGTGTAAAGATGGAACAAGTGATACTGTCGCTTATTTCTCTTAATTGACGGGGATTATTGCTCGTAAATATTATGTATTTCTAAAGAGCTGCAATAAAGCCGCACTTATATTCAAATTCTGTCGTAAAATGTATGAAAGTGTATTCATAATGTAACTTACCACATCACTGAACGGCGCGATCAGGTTGCTGATGTTGAACGCGAAGGCTTCGCTCACCAGCAACAGATGAACCACGGCCAACCACATCGTGGTCACATCACGCACCACTCATCACCACACTACACTGTCACCACCACGACCTGACACACCTGATTACTATCCTAGATTTAATTAGAGAATTATTCTTTCATTTTGATGCAAACTATTATTTAATTTAACAAAAACAAAAAATATATATTTTGCTATAATTCCATTTTTTAATTTTGTTTAAACATAAATAAAAATTTTGACGTTAGTTTTTTTATTGTTTAGTTTATCGTACGCGTCTGGACGCGTGCGGAGTTTGGCGGGAAAATGTGGGCGCATGCGCGGCGGCGCACCGCGCGCCTCATATTGCACAATAGATTAACGTGAGGCGCTGACCTTAGAACTTGTCCCCTAGAAGGCTCCGCAGAGGATATCGCAAGGATTGACTAACGTGGAGCGCCAGCGACGGGGTGGCAACCTGTTTCTAGTACAATCTAAGAGCGTTGACATTTTACCACTGTCCTGTGGACATTTCTGGCACACGCTGCGTGCGCGCTTCATACTAATGAGCAAATAAGTTCATAATGCGTATGTTATTTTCACTTTCAATAGTGCACAATACATAATACTCTTTAAGGCTATGTAGTCTTATGCTGGGGCCACACTAACGGTCAATATCAATGCCCATCATCGCCTTAAATAACGCAATAATTATTCTGATAACTATAGCGATAAATTGAGTGGCCACACTTGAACGGTCAACGTCAATGCTCATTTGCCGTCAACCGAGTTATCGCCTAACGTCAAACGCCAATATGAATGCCGTTGTCAAATTCTTACGATAAGTGGTGGCTACACCTACGGTAAACGTTCATCATCGCGATAATCAAAGGCGTGTCCAGTTGGTGTGAACCCAGCATTAAAGAGATTTTTTTAAACTTATTTTGTACTTAATTATAAATAAATACTTACCTACCTATTGTTAAAATGAGTACCTAGTTAGAGAAGGCAGACAACTATGGTAGTAATTCTAAAAGAAGCCATGAGTGATAATACCTACTGATAATAATCAATCGGTATGACAGTATGCATGAGCGAATTGAGGAAAACCTAAACTAAATTAAATTAATTAGCAATTTCGGTCCACATACTGAATAATTACCACCTCTACCGAAAGCTCTGCCTTGAGTGTAGGGGAGAAGAGCCCTATGTCGTATGCGAGTTAGTTTCTCCCTGCATTATTAAAGCATTTTTCGTTTTGCTGAAAAACTGAACAATTATTTAGTAGCAATTTAGGAGGCCTTCAACCAGTGTCATAATTAGCCATTTGCACAAGACAAGTCGTAAATTGTGTAGAAGAGCTACTTCGCCACCCACGCTCAAGTTAGGACATAGCATCGCATTTTGTACTTACCACAATAATTAATTAGACAAAGTAAACGTACGGAGCCATAAAATTGTTAATTATTATATAACAACGGATAGACTTTCCGGTCACACGGCTTTAAAAAATAACTGCCAATGAAATTCGCAAGTACCAGTGGGAATAGAGAGCGGAAATTATAATGTAGGTAAGTAAGTAGGTACCTGCCTAACTAGAACGAAAAACGATGTGAATAATATCCCTAATTACTTTTTTCAATGATATTATTTAATGCCAAGTGAAAGAATATGTAGCTGCTCTTCATTAATTTCTTTTACGTAAACAAAAAGTGGGAAATTAATTTAAAAATTCTTTTGTTTTTGGATTATAAAAACTGCTCTTAAAATATATTGTTTTAATTTTTTTATGGTCTTCGGTCTACGAAAAAAATAACACGCCTTTGCCGCCTACACTCAAATCGGATGACGAGGGAATAAAAACTGAGCTAGAACAATTTTACCGATTTAGGAATTGAAAATCAGCACTAATCGGAAAAATCTAAGAAAATTTGATCATATCACACATTTTACAACCTAGAAACATCGACAAAAGCTCCTCGGTGGAAAGTGCTGGAACTACACTTAATTATCTTGTTGCGCAACAACAAGTTACCACAAACCATTCCTTTCAGGGTCGTTCGCTTGTGCTTTCTTTCTTGGATCTTTCTGAAAGAAATGCACATTTTCAGTACCTATTTTGTTGACAAGCAAATTTTCAGTATAATTGTATTGTTAATAAATGTGTTCCATCCAAATAGTCACTTCATTCCATGCAATCGTTTTAACGCTTTATTCAGTATACCTAGTAAACTATAGGATTCTATGCGAATTTATTTTGACCGATAAGTAGGCAGGGTAAGTACCTACCTAGTTTAGACTTGATCGTAACATAAAATTATCCATTATACGCACTCTGGCATTACTAACGATTTCGTATGATTTGGTGTAAAATAGCGAGTTAACACAGGCTGCAAAAACCAGTTCGAAATTCAAACATAATCATGGATTACTTGAGCCCTGAGCAAACCAGCCAGTCTTTAATTCTATACTAACTCCACTCATGTCTATGGTTTCCGTTCATAAATGGGTCTACCGGAAAAAGGATAGCTTTCCGTATTTGCCTTAGGTCTTAGGTGGTTAGCATGGACTTTTGTAAAAAGTACCACGTTGGTCTAAGGTCGCAAGCGCTACTGCTGAGCATGAGGTCTTGGGTTCAATTCCTAGTTCGGGCAAAATATTATTGGGTTTTTCTATCAGAAATTTTTAATCAGCCGCCCGGAGTCTGGATTCTTGCCCAGTTGATGACAATAGACTCGCCCCCTATTAAATGGACCATAACTGACGAAATGTGGGTGTACTATAAAATAAAGTCGATACGTACCTGTAATACACCTCTGCCTAACCCTTCGGAGAAACAGGCGTGATGTTATGTTACTGAAGTACCAAAAGTTAGTCGAGCTTGTAATATACGTTTCTGGCCGGCAAACGCTGCCTGGCACGGTTGCCACCTTGCGGTCTTGCGGATTGGCTTATTCAATTTACTTCATGGGCTTATTATGGTTCGATCCGAAAAGAGTTCAGTATCTAACAAATATTGTGTCGCATTTATCATCAGGCTTCAATTAGATAAGAGAAAAATAATAATATAATCTTCATTTAAACACTTATAAGATGATATAATGATTAAGGTTTAGTCAAACCGGACATCAAATACATTGTAACCTTTCCTAGTAACCTACCAAATTTATATTATTTAGAAAGTTGTGCAATTAGTTTCAAAATTATGACCATGAAACAATCCTTGTCCGCTTACTCTATTTATAATGACAGCCTTCTTTGGAAGTTACCATTGAGTCATAGCTGTACCAAGCCCAACCTATAGTGACCAAAGAGTTTGAATCATCTGTCCTTGCGGTGGTTTCTACTAAGTTTCGCGGATAAGCCACAAGAATACTCAAAGTAGACATTTGGGTTTTTACCTACGTTAGCTCCGAGTAGCAGATTTCAAGATTAGAAATGTTGCAAGCAACAAATCTTATATTTTGAAATCACCTAAGTACGATAGGTAAAACTATACTTATACTTACACGTATAAGTATTTACAAAAAAAAAATGTCCGTAAGTATATTGACCAGCAGAAACCAAAACTGCTAATTTATAGAAGAAAAAATTCAATTTCCTGTGTTTAACTAGATTTTAGAAAACTAACATTAGAAAGTACTGGCAAAAAAACCGCTTCCTTTTATCTTTACCTAGCTAATAACTTCTAACGATCATCGCCTAGGATTATTGACACAAATGACACAACATGACGAAATCACGCATTTTGAGGTTTTTAGCAAACTAGGTACACGTATGGTAATTATTTCCGCCACGTTAGATAAAATATTGTTATTCAATCATATTGAATTTAAACCGACAAATAATTATTAGAATTTCAATTTTCAAAATCCTTCCATAGTGCTCACCTTTGGCATAAGAAACTCTGGTGCATTTCATGCTTCTAGACCATTCCAGACCCAGCGGTTTAGGGAGATGCTGGCATGTAATAAATATTGCTGTTGTAACTAATTACCACCAAAACTCGAGTGTACTTTGAATTACAAGGATTTCTTCTTACATTCTCTGTGTCGTGATCATGGAGACATTTTCACAGTCGCAGCACGTGCACATTTTTGCGCGTTATTCGAGTGTACAAATATTTATCCAAAGTAGGTTAAATACACCAATTTTCTCTGATAGAAGATATCGTGACCTGGTTAATAAGTCAAAATCTCTATCTAGCTGCCTTTGGCAAAGGTCATAACATGGTGTGGGAAAAGAAGCTGAAGTAGAGATATATTCAGCATTTCAGCATTTTGCAGTGGGTGGATCAAGGATCTCATAGGTCATGAAGAATGCGCAGCCGCAAAGCAGAGGACCGGGTGCTGTTGAATGATTTACTGAATGATCTCTTTATTTGCTTGGATATGTTATGTTGCCCACAATATCTGACTAACTGAACTAATACGGCACTCCGTGCCATGAAGCAGGCCCAAACAAAGATAGAAAATAATTTGAATTTGTTTTAGGCAAATAACACCTAGATAATATTCTATTTTATATAAGGAAAATCATGATTTTACACAATATTTATTTATTTAACTGTGATACTTATTGATTAATTAAGAAACTGCTTCTTTAAAATTTAAGTTATGATGCACGGCAAATCGCGCTAGCTGGGTCGGGTCATGTCGAGAACATAACAAATTTTTGTAACTTCAACATTACATCACTTGCCTAACGGACGTGGAACCTAGAATCTAGGTGGGACAAGTTTTACTTAACTTTAATACATTATTTTATTTAACAAGAGTTCCAGAATGAATTTGTTTTACATTGACCATGCGCCATCGCGCATGGTCAATGTAAAACAAATTCATTAACTATCATTCATTAACCACCAAGTGCGCGATGGTCAAATCACTTGACCATCGTCAAGTGATTTGACCATCGCGCACTTGGTGGTTAGGTGATTAACTGATTACCTAGATGTATAGGTTCTAATGGTCAATCAATCTACCTAGCCTTTTCCCAACTATGTTGGGGTCGGCTTCCAGTCTAACCGGATGCAGCTGAATACCAGTATTTTACATGGAGCGACTGCCTATCTGACCTCCACAACCCAGTAACTGGATAATACGATACCCCTTGGTTAGACTGGTTGTCAGACTTTTGGGCTTCTGACGACTTAATTGTAACGACTGTCAAAGATCCACAAATGACAGCCGGCACCAACGGGTTATCGTGCTTTTCTAGGCACGGAGGAGTCTCGATATGTGAAAATGGTCACCCATCCACGAACCAACCCCGGCAAGCGTAGCTTAACCTGATGGCTGTTATTACTTAGCCACGAGCTCCTCATAGAGGTAATGGCTAAGTAACTAATGGTCATTGGTAATTATATCGCCGGTTCATCGCAGGAGGTAAACCTGTTGGAGAGTCTATCAGACCACTTCCATGCCAGGGAAGCATCGACAAAAGGCCTATACTGGGCAGTGGGTGGAACAAGGCTGCCAATGGTGATGATGCAGGTGATGATTACAGGAGGGGTCGTAATATTGTCATAAGGAATCTCCTGTTCAACAGTGGACTTTTATAAAGGGTTACTTGTAATTCAACGTAGGTATTTCCGTCAGGAGCTGATAGGGGGACCAGAATGCAATAAATTTAACCCCCCATATGTATCGCCGAAATTCAATAGTTTTCGAGATATTCGAATTTTAAGGGTTTTTCCTAGTGTGACCCGTGGTCCCTCCCGTAGACCCTGGAAGGTACCACGGGTAATTTTTTTACCCGTGGTCCCTCCGAGAAGTATAATGCAGCCAAATTAAAATGGTAGTCCCTCCCTTATACTTACCTTAGTGGCCGTACGTGGCTTTAGAGTTTGTAAATTGGCCGTCAGTCCTAGTAACCCTGTATACAAACCGATATGAATGTATTGTCGAATGCTAATAAGTGCATAGGTACGAATGCATTTGAAACGCATGTAATGAAGTCACTCACTCGTAACAGCAATCCAATAAAGGGAATGTAAAAGTTATGAATGTAATGTCGGTCCTTAGCAAACGACCATTACCATCATAAGTCACCGACAGCCTATCACAATCTGCTTCTGGACATATTAGAACATTACATCACGCCAGTTTTGCCCGCAGGGTTAGGCAGAGGTGTACCAACTTATAATAGTAAGTTCGCCCACATTTCGCCATATTATGTTTTTGTTTTAGTCCCATGTACTCTAACCATCTATTCAATTCTATTGCCATTAACCAAATCCAGATTGCAGGTAGGTAGAAAAAAGCTTATCCATGCATGCCTTACGCTGTAGGCTTTACCATCAGGATAGGATGGTCGGCAATTCGGCTTTACTTACTGCAAGAAAGTCTTTTATTCGAGGGGCTATCAAGTACATGATCAGGAGGGTTCCTCGGTAACAATTTTCTAGCAAAGTTTGTCTAGTTAGTGGTCTCAAGCGCTACTGCTGAGCATGAGGTATTGTGTTCGATTCCCAGGGCGGCAAAGTGTTATAACCTCCAGGTTTGTGGATTCGTCTGGATTTATGCTCGGTTGATAGCAACAGGGTCAGGGTCGCCCCCTATTACATGGGACTTGAACATAGGTAACTGGCGAAATGTGGGTGTTCTAAAAGTAGGTAAACCTCTTCCGAAGCCTTCTGGGATTACTGCCATGATGTTATGTTTTAGTAAACTTTGTTAATAAATCTACTGTTTTATAGCTGTCAGCAACATGAACTGACTTAGACTTTCAAGAAAAAATACAGCCCCACAATTAATATCTTTTGCTGGAGTCTAACCTGATTCCGATTCGGAAAAAGGGCATCAAAAACAACGGAGTTAGCAGTAATTAATACATGACATAAGTGTTCCTTCGATCAGTTTCGCAATATATTACGCCATTAGAAAGCAGCTGACAGGCTGGACGGGGTACCTACTGGCATACCTTAAAAGACCTAAAGAGTTTGCACAGAGATGTACTCAAAGGCATCGTGATACACACACATACACATGCAAATAAAACATAATTGCAAATTTAAAAATACATTTAGGTAACATGATCGTTCTAATGGACTAATTTCAGGATTTTATTGCCAGTATGTGATATCTATATTTTTTAGCCAAGTAGGAACCAATTTTTTTTACCCGCAATGTTACGATACGAAATTATGTATTCCATGGCCGTGCTTCAGAGCATCTGCGGCCTATTGCAGTTACGCAGTTTTTTGTTAAAAAGTGTTCGACCTGGAAATAAAATGCGAAAACGCCAAGATCAGAAGCCGACTATCACTTGAGCCTAGACAAACCACTTATCTGGCTGTCGAAATAAAATATATCAATCAAAATTTAGTTACGCTGAGTGTTATGCACGATAAAAATAGGCTAAAGCTTGCCTAAGACATCGTGTTAGGCATTAAAGATGCACACTACATAACGATTATCTTCGAAGATTAACAACAGTTTTAACATTTCATTTCATAAGTCACAAACCATCTTTGATAACTACAAATTATGAAATGAATATCAAATTATGATGATGTCAAAAGAGCAAGCATCCAATTACATAATTAGCGTATCAATGGCGCAGAGATAAATGGCATTATAACGATTAGGTGTAGTAGGTAATAATCATTGGTATGTTTGAGCATTAGTCATCTTCCTTTCAAGGTAGGTATCTATAGAATTAATAAACCGGCTAATTGCGTGTCAGACAGATATCAGACCATGCACAGTGAACGGTTCCGTAGTTGGGATGAATATTTACGGATGCACAGGATTGCGAGCAAAAAAAAAAAGTAGTAAGTACTTAGGTATGTTAACCTACTTATTCATAGTAGGTACCTATTTTTAGAAAAAAACTAAAAATACCGAAATCCGAAAATATTTCCAAAAACGACTTATCTAACGACACGTCCCACACAATTGAATAGACGAGTAAAAAAAACCAGCCGGTTCATAGGTACTGACCAAAAAAAAGGGCGTGATTACTATGCTAGCTTTGTAATACCAAGGCTCTCTGAGTTTAACCACGGACAGACAGACAAACAGACTTGGCGAAACCATGATTAATCTGGTCAACCAGATAAAAGATGAAGATTCATGACTGCTGACCCTGACTAACTTGAAGACCACCTAACTAACACCAAAGAAAGAAAGAAAAGGTAGGTACTGGTTTAATAGCTGGCAATTTCTTGTGTCGCCTAATTAGCGCCCGTCCTCAAGCCGTCCCTGACTCGTCAGTTAACATTCACACCACGGCCTTGCGTGTGAAGAATCCACGCATTCATTTTGTTCGGAAACCACTTGACATATCTAGGTTGAACGTGGCCCGTGAATCTTTTTCTAGACATTAAGTATTTCAGCCTGAAGCCTTCTTGCTTCATATCACAGGGTAATAACACTTCCTTTTACCAACGATAGAGGAAAACAAGCACATATTTGAGTTTATGTTCTATATTCGCTGCTAACCCGAGCGTAAAAAATAAATAACTAGGTACCGAAATAAATTAGTTGCTCCAGCGCTCGCTCGGTTGTAGGGAAAGACCAAAGAAGCGACGCATGGACTGTGTAAAAGATGATATGGCTAGAAATGGGGTCACAATGGAGATGTAAGGAATAAATAGATGCTGTAACACGACCCCACATACCTAAAATGTGATAAGGGTAGCACTCGGAGATTAAATTAAAAATTTAAAAAACCCCCGACAAAAACAAAGCATTTAAAAAGTAAACAAATAATATGTATTGGCCCTTTAAGTTTAATATAAAAGTTGTAGGTATTATTTTGATCCAAGCGTCGTCGCGTCGGGGGACGGCTCATGAAAATAGGAAATTAACATAAACTTAAAGGACCAATACATATTATTTGTTTACTTTTTAAATGCTTTGTTTTTGTCGGGGGTTTTTTAAATTTTTAATTTACCTTTTATTTCCAGCTTTTTAAATTTCATATTATATTACTAGTACAAACGCTATGATCAACCCGCGGCTCGCCGATATCTGCGTAGCTGTACGTACTTTTGCCACAGTGAAGCTAGTTTCTAATTTAGTCTCATTTCTCTTTCCTACTCCATCATCAAACCCTGATCACCATCCATCTGTAACCTATTTTTTGAGACCTTTCCAATGAGCCCAAACACGATACCTCTGCTGTAAGTTGGTGAGGAGTTGGGTATCCTGCATCCAGGTGATGCTGCAGCATCAGTTTAAGGTTACTATATTCTTCTAATATCATTGAAGTAACAGAATTCTAAATTTCCAATCGATTAGACCTGTGAAAGATGCTCACATCCATTCATCAACTAGAAAAGAGCTGATAATCTTCAAATGGCTGAACCGATTTTCTTGAATAATAGCTAAGAACACTCTCGATCAAGTCACCTTTCAAACAAAACAAAAAAAAACAAAATCGGTTCAGCGGTTTGGCAGCTACGATGGAACAGACAGACACACAGATACACAGATACACACGTTAAACTTATAACACCCCTCTTTTTCAGTCGGGGGTTAAAAAACCGTTACACCGTCTGTCATACGATCGGACTTTAAAAGAGACTGTGACGTCTGAGTTTGTTTCGGCCTTTCTTCTCAGAGTACCTATATAGTCAGATAGGAAACGCCGACCTCATCTAGCTTATTTTTAATATGACGTGTGAAAGTGATTCCAATATCCTATTTACAGAATACAATTTCATTTTATTTCATTTGTTAGTTTGTACAATACGGCTGGTATAACTTGGCATTTCCGTAGACGTATTTTTTTTTTTTAGTTTTCGGAACCAAATGGTGGTGACATGATGCGAGTGTGAGTGAGAAAACATGCACGAAAGTTCGCCGGTCGTTCAGACCTGCCAAGGTATATCGGCCGTATTGTACTTATCTAATATTATTAATTTCAATACTTATTAAAAAACTTAAGTATTTGCTGGCCGCAAGCTTTTGGGATGACGAATAGACGACGACTTAGCTGCATTTAACTTTTTTAGATGATACATAATAAACTACCTGCTTGTTTAGGAACCCAGTACCCAGGCAACAACTGGGTAGTTATCCAATGCTTTCAAACGAGAGACCAGAGCTCGTGCTGTGTGTTCATTCAAGTAGCTGGTGAACATAACTAAAATAAAACTTTAACTTTATACCTAATATATGAGAATGATGGCCCATATACCTAATATACCTACCTAAAGCTACGGAGGAGCTAGCGGTTGCTGATGGAACTGTCTCATCAACAAGTTACTACGATGTAACTCGCCTGGAATAAATACCTGCACCCAATGCGCTTTTGCGTACATTCAATACATAGCAAGAATAACTTTTTACAAAGAATACCGTACCATAAACCATTCTATGTTTGGTAACATAATGATGTGTTATGTAAACGAATTGGTCATTCTCCTATTATTCCTGAACACTCCTTTGAACCAGTTTTAACATCGCTCACTTTGCTTAGTATAAAACTTGCGAGCGCCCGGTGCAAACCACCTTTTTTGTGCCAATTGTGTAAATTACTGGGTGACTTTACGAATAGTATTTGGTGGCAAAAAAGATTCCCTTTCGCGTTCCATGAATGTGTTCTCAAATATTTTTAATTTTATCCCAACCGTTAAAACTTTACTTTGTGTGTAGTTTCTGAACTGAAACCGATGACGTCAACTGTCATTGTCAACAACTTGTCATTGAAATGCTAATGTCACTGATTCACTGACTGGATTATTGGATTACTGTCTTATTTTGTATTGTTTTCTAAGCTAAAATAAACGTAAAACATGGCTTATTTAACACAGCCAGATTATGTGAAGTATATTTGCTCTTGTGGACAACTAAAACCCATCACGAGTCTTTATTTCTGCCGGCATTGCTTGAAAATACGTTGCGGTTTCTGCATTTGTCATGAGGTAACCCATTTTTGATGTATTTTGCTGCATAAATACATAGTATTAGAATATAGAATATACATAGATAACAGAACAGAACATAGTATAAGAAAATATTAGAAATATCTAGGTTAGTATGATTAAACGTAACATTAGTTTTAAATGTGAGAATTTGTTATAACTTATTCTGAAATTCTTCAATTTGACACACCTTTCCTTTTTATTACTAGAGCAGTCGTTTATTTTGATTTTGTAACGATATCTAACAATCCGCAACTATTCATGTTTTTGAGCCATAAGAGCCAGATGTCATCTTGTCACTTTATTGATTAAAAGGAAATCTTTCTTTGTATAGCCCTGCACATCCCACTCAAATTAGAAGTCACAGAAACATGAAAGAAGCTGACTGGCCCGAATCTCACTTAGTTAATCAGAATATTTTTCAGTTAACCCCCTTTGTACCCATATTCGTTTTTAACCACAATGTTCTTTACCAGGTCGACTCACACTACTGTGCCAACTGCCTTGAGAACATGCCATCATCTGAGGCCCGTCTCAAGAAGAACCGTTGCAGCAGTTGCTTCGACTGCCCCAGCTGTTTCCACACCCTGTCTACACGGGCTACCATGGCCCAGCCTCGCCAAGTGCTGCAGGACCCAGCAGCCGCTGGAGATGCCAAGGTGGAGAGCAAACAGCCTAAGAAGATGTACTATTTGTCTTGTTTTAACTGCAGGTGGACGTCCAGGGATGTTGGGATTCCAGATCAGCCTGTTGGTAAGTCTTAGTCCTTTTTATATGGGTTTATAAAATAATATGAGTTTTAACTAGAATTCAGCCAAATATATGTCATAATGCCACAAATAATATGGTAACTATCATTGTTTGCAAAGAAAATAAAAACTTTTTACAAAAAAAAAAACAACCGACTTCCAAAAAACACTAAAAACGTGAAAAATTACTTTAATTTCGGAAGTCGGTGTCTTTGCTTTTCAATTTTCGTGTTTTGCCACCGACTCGACCACCACCGACACCGAAAAAAACATACAGACGAATTGAGAACCTCCTCCTTTTTGAAGAAGTCGGTTAAAAAAGATCAGTTACTGTGGCTGTTTATGAAACCCTACATGTCTTTCCATAAAATTTATCACTTTTCTCCACATACCAAGCTGTTCCTCTGTTAAATACAACAAATTGATCTGAGAGATATAGTGTAAAATATCTTTCAGTTTTTTAATGTTTAGGTGGATGCGCTACGGTAGCACGCGAAATTCAAATTTTCTTACGTTTTTTGCAATTTGCAGGTCAGTATCAGGTTGTATGTTGATCTATCTTATAGCTGATATTATTAGCGGCCGTAACAAATATGGATTTACAGAATTATAAACATTAGAATCAGCAATACAACTCTCTAAGTTCATGTAAGTGTATTGAATGAAAATTTCAAATATGGATTTACAGATTTATAAACATTAGAATCAGCAATATAACTCTCTAAGTTCATGTAAGTGTATTGACTGACGATTTCATGAAATTTACGGCCGCTAATAATATTTAGATCAACATAAAACCTGATACTGACCTGCAAATTGCAAAAAACGTAAGAAAATTTGAATTTCGCGGGCCACCCCAGCGCATCAACCTTAATGATACTGAATAGCTCAAAGAAAAACAGAAATAATTATTAAAATAATTATTTAGCATCTGGAGGTTGGCCAGAGCGTACGAACCCGTACGCAGCGCGCGTCAACCAGCTGCTGGACTACTACAAGGCGATCGCCATGCAGGAGAAACAAGAGAAGATCGAGCGGGAGAGGAAGAAATTCAACATCAGAGGGAAATATATCACTCTTACTGTAAGTTACTATGATGGAATTCCAAAGAACTGAGCTACTTAGACTACACCTTGTTGTTCTCATATTGCCTAAAATATTCTAAAACAAACTTCAGTAACTGCGTAACTGTATTGTCCCAAAAACACGTTATTTGCCACAACTATTTTTCTTAAGAAACAAAGCTGCAAGTTAAAAAATAAATACCAGTAAAGCGTACATAAGTGGGTCATTAGTTACATGCTGATAGGGTCTTTTGTCTCTAGTAACTTTCCCCTAATATTCCCATTTTCTCCCAGTAATACGGAGTTTTTTTTTAATTGGCTAGCTAAACTCCGTAGCCGCAATGGGTATCGATATCTAAACAGGAACAAAATAAAAAGCTTGCTGTTTTTTTGGGAGGTCAACGACCGACAAATTAAACAACATTATAAATTGGATTTGTTCCTTACCTAAAGATTTTCAAACTTAACATCAAACTGCCATTGAACTCCACCCCCACCCATCTATCACAGACCCTTCTTTGAACCCATAAAACCAAATAAAATGCAAATAAAACGACGTCTAGGACAAGACGGGCCTCACGGGCGCGATGGCGCGCAACATCGCCGGGTTGCCGTCGAGTGAGAGCTCGTCGTCTGCCATCGCCAGCTTTGTGCCCAGCCAGGCTAGTGAGGAGGTCGATGAACTACCCGAGGATATCTTCACTAAAGAGGTCAATTTGAATCAGAGTTAGTATTGTTTTATTTGTCTCAAAATGTTTCAGAATGTTTTAAAGTAAAATGGAGCTACAAAATATGTATGAAATTACATTTTTAATGATTTTCGTATTGACACACGGTAAACGACTAAACGTAAATAACACGACACCCTAGTTAAAATATTTGCCAGTCCTTCTTTGTAAAGTTATATTTTTACTTTTTATCTAAGGTGCTGCCCTAATATAAAGCGATCGTCGCGCGAATATGCGATCGCCGCGATCAGTTGTTAGGAAAACGCGATCGCTGGCGACGACGCGTTCGAATTTGTCAAACAAGTGATCGCGACGGTCATGTGTTTGCACGGCGAAAGCTTTCTATTCGGACATCCGGTAAGACTTAAGAGGAAATAGGGTCGGTTTTTTCTCCATATAAAAAGTCATAATTCGAGGTCCGGCTCTCGTCTATTTCCTCCTCCAATATTGGACCAATTTGAAAGATATTTTATAAATTGAATAAGAAGGATAGGAAGGATATACTGGTCCCCTATAATTTCATTTTTTCATTAATAGTTGTCAAATTTGTACAGTAGCCCTCTGATGACAGCGGTCTAGACAGGGAATTTTGAGCATATTCTGAGGGATCTAGTGCTTCTACAGATAATGTATCATCAAAACGGAACACATAGGGGCATAGAACTAGTTGATATTTATATTACTGTAAAAAATCATTGCTCTAAGGTGATAAACCATAGAGAAAACAGGCGAGAGCGTTTGCATGGGGAGGGGACCGACCCTGTTTCCTCTTAAACTTCTACCTAAAACTATTTTTTTATAGTAACAAGTATGGCGCAACGCCTGGCGTCTCCCGAGTGGCAGCCAGTGTCCGTGTCGCGCCTGCACCCGCTCGCCAAGCTGCTGAGCGTGAAGCGCAGCCAGCGCTGCCGCGCCTGCGACCACAACCTCACCAAGCCTGAGTACAACCCGGGCTCCATCAAGTTCAAGATCGAGCTGCTGGCCTAGTTAGTATAAATTATCATGATGATCATAAGTCAATAAGACACAAATTAAATCAGTGGTTTGACGATTTGCAGCAAATATAATTTCGAGAGCTTTATTGATGTTTTAAATGATTATATCTATTATATTTTAAGTGCCGCGTTTTGTCAACATGTCACGTAAAACAGCGCTGCAATTTGCTATAAACGTAATGAATTTTGAGTTAAGCGGGCTACACTAAAGGAATCACCATAAGTTCCCCACTTATTTTTGCCGTAGTGACCATTTTTCTGATTAATTCATCTCTCAGTACTGATTGCACCAATTATGCTATTTGCCACTAATTTTCAATGATTATTTCAATATCCACTAAAGTTTACATCCCTCCAAGGTCTCTCTTTACCAAGAAAAGACCCTGATCTAAAATCTATGAAAACCTCGAACAACCCACAGCTACCACGTCCCCGAAGTAAAAATAATATCCCACGAGCCAGTCAAACCTGGCCAGAAGTCAGCTCTCCTGCTGAAGCTGACCAACCCCACGGGACACGAGATGCAGCTGCGGCTGTTGCAGCCCGAGGATATCCCCCCTCAGGAGGAGAAGGAGGAACCCAAGAGTATTGAGAAGTCACTGGAAAGGTCGCTGAACTTGGAGAAGGTGAGTTTATTTATTTATGCATGTTGTATTTTATAGATCGAATCCCACTATCCGGAAAATAACTTTGTTTCTCTAACACCCAAACTAAATACTGCATAGCATAATAAACCAGCAGCCTATAACGTTCCCACTGCTGGGACACAAGCCTCCTCTCTGTGAGAGGGAGTGGGCTGTAATCTACCACGCGGGCACAGTACTAAATGATTCTGGCAAAAAAATGTATTGGCGAATGGTAGCTTCTGATGAAAGCCAAATGGTTACGTGCGGTGGTCACATCGGTACATCCATGCCGTTGACGTTCTTGACACGGCACGAAGTTGTGTGGTTAGACCTTGATAGTAAACAAAAGGATCTTGCGGTTGGTATTGAAAATCATTACGCGTACATCACAATTCCAGGACACATCATCTTTCAAAGCCATCGAGCGAGTGCCGGTGTATGAGGCGACGAGTTACGTGACGTCACCCGACGTGACGCTGACGTTAGCGCAGCGGGACGACGCCGCCGAGTACGACGACGACGCTCAACACGATACTAATGAGTGAGTGCTCTCTAATTATTGTTTAACGCTGGCGAAACTTCACAAGGCCTGATCGTCTGGGAAGTTTTTTAAAGCTTAAATTACTAAAGGTGCATCAGCAACGTTTGCAAGGGCAACAACGGATAATAAAAAGTTATAGAAAATTACTTAATTTTATCATGTTGCAATTACGATTATCCATCAGGATGTCGATGTCTATACATAATACAAAAAACCGGCCAAGTGCGAGTCGGACTCGCGCACGAAGGGTTCCTTACCATTATCTATAAAAACGGCAAAAAAATCACGTTTGTTGTATGGGAGCCCCCTTAAATATTTGTTTTATTGTTTTTTAGTATTTGTTGTTATAACGGCAACAGAATACATCATCTGTGAAAATTTCAACTGTCTAGCTATAACGGTTCATGAGATACAGCCTGGTGACAGACGGACAGACAGGCAGACAGCGGAGTCTTAATAATAGGGTCCCGTTTTACCCTTTGGGTACGGAACCCAAAATAAAGGTTATCTTAACTCATAATTATTTCAAGTTAGCACACTACCCGCGGCCATTGACCCCGTAATCAGATGCAGTATTTATACAACTAAAATAAGAAACAATACAATAAATAATCGAAAGAACACAAAACGTTAAGTATAATAAAATACCCAAAAACCGTTGGCATTATTGCAAATCACGATGCACCATTAAAACTAACCCCAGAACCATTTATTTTAATTACATTACGTATTTATGTGCATTGCGTGTAGGGCTTTTTAATAAGAGATTCGACTGCGTTTGAAAATACTCAGACATTCCCGGAATGTGAACGTGATCACACGTGAACAATCTTGAAAATTTCGACCAAAGCAAGTATTCTTTTAATTCAACATTGTTAATTGTGGTGTGAAAAATTGTTAAATTTTCACTTTAATTCACAATGCAAAGTAGTGATCAAGTGAAAAACAATTGTTGATAAAATAAAATAACATTACTCCTTGTTTCCCCGAAGGGTTAGGCAGGAGTGTACCCGCATTTCGCGAAACTAAAATTTCGATAAAGTAACATTTTCATATCACTAGCTCCTAAAGTAACTTTGTTTAAACATATTTACTTACCACAAATATGCAGGACACACAGCAGCAGGATTTGGTTGTTAGTAAGAAGGACCGGTAATTATAAAAAAAAAATACTTTATTACTCTGAGATACAACAAACGGCGAGAACAATTTTCTCTTTTTCTTGATTAATTACGGTTAACGCTAAGAAGAATTCTTATAAGTAAACTAGAATACAAGTGGGATCAAGAAGGAAATTACTGTTATCAATAAACTTGGAAAATTAGTTATTGAAATTTGTCGTTACCAGATATAAAACTTTTAACAAAAAAAAAACCGACTTCCAAAAAAAAACACACACTTTTTAGGTGTGGTACCTACCCCACACAAATTCTAATACCTCTAGCTGATGTAAATAACAGTGAAGGAGTAAATGAAAACATCGTCTAGATAAACTAAGTGGGAAAAATACGTAATATTGAAGCTAAATCAAAAACTACACAAAGTTAATCAAATTTATATGGGACCACCTCGGAAGCATGCCCTACCATACAAAAAAAGAATCATCAAAATCGATTCATAATTAGCGGAGAAATCGAGTAACAAATATACATTTAAAAAAAAAAAGTCGGTTAAAAATACAGCTGCGGCATTCTAGAGAGAGACGCCATGCCTTTGTCTTTAACACCACCACAACATCTTATCCAGAAACCAGTACTTTTTAACCGACTTCTTCAAAAAGGTGTAGGTTTTCAATTCGTCTGTTTTTTTTTTTTTGTTTATTACGCGATTACTCCATCAATTATGAATCGATTTTGAAGATTCTTTTTTTGTTAGGTAGGTCATGCTTCAGAGGTGGTCCCATATAAATTTTATTAACTTTGCTCGAGTAGTTTTTGAGTTAGCTTCAATAATTACGTATTTTTCTCACTTAGTATATGTAGATGATATATTATTTGACTCCGTTACTGTTACATAGCAGGTAGTTGGAAGTCGGTTGTTTTTTTTGTTGATCATCAAGTCATCATCATTCTCTTGCTCCCAATCTATTTGGGGTCTGCGCAACATGTCATCTTCCACACTTGCTCTATCAATCGTCATCTCGGTAGTTCCTCTTTCCAGCCACATGATCTGTGACACAGTCCATCTATCGTTACTTTGACACCACCCACCTTTTGTTCCAGCATAATAATGTGGCGCAAATCAAACAAGCTGGCGCTTCGCCTGGAAGTCGTGACGGACGAGACCGCAGCGGGCGGGGCGCCTGCCGCGGCGCGAGTGGCCATACAGTACTCGTACCGCAACACCGTGCCGCCCGCCGCCGCCGCCACTCAGCCGCGGGACCACACCCTGTACACCACTGTGTTGTTGGACTTGGGCACTGTTAGCTCTAACTAGAACTTGATTTCATTTATTCATTGTACCTTCAACCGCATGTCAGTAGAAATACTTGAAATACGAAAACTAAAGCAGATATCAGACACTTCACTTTTTGATCGTTTTTGACTTTCAAAGTAAAACGTCTGAACACAAATTGAATTTATTAGATCTAATGATGTTGGATATCGGGACTCGGTATCTTTCACTCGCCTACCGAATGATCTAAAAATGAAATGAAAGAAGCCGATTAATTCATTCCTATGAAATTTTGTCGGTGTCGTGTGAACGTGGAATGAAATAAAAATGAAAATGCAATGAAGCATCTGATATCAGCTTTACTGCTACGAAATACCGTCAATGTCTGGTTGTCACCATAGACGCGCGGTTGACACTACACTTATTTTGTAAAGTCCTTCCTAAGTTATTTGACCTCTGTTTTCAAACAAAATCACAGTGATCTTTATTGTTTATACAATAAGGTTCCAGCTGCCAGAGGTAAAATAACTGTGAAAGGACTGTAGGCGGAATGTATGATAAAACTGTGTATTGAAGAGAGTTATTTGCTACGTTATTCAACCCTCTTATTCAAAAAATCTTATTAATTCAAAAACTATAATCCTTCTTACACTTCATTGCCATGAAATGGTAAGTTAGTCCTATGAAGTCTATGAACAATATAGTTTTTATAAAGACAAATATCGTCTGTTCTTGAATAAGAAGAGAGCTGTATTCTGCAGGACATAGTAACAAGAAAAAAGCATTACATTTGTTAGTTTAATTTATAATTATTCAGGCTCGAGGTATGGCTACCGAATTATTTTTGTTAAGTGTGCAATGTAAAGTGTATTATGGTTAATTGATAACTTTCAATAAGCCACAACTCACTACGAGTGTAATATTATAAGAAACCAGAGTGTATGTTGCTAATCAGACAATCTGCACGTCACGCAAACTTCGAGAACACGAAAAAAGAATCGAGAACTGAAAAATACAGATATATTTGTTACTTTTTATTTTAATGTTCATGATCATTGTTGAATACTAATAAAAAAACTTAATGATGACCTCATTAAGTCAACTCAAATCAATGTATGTTTGCAAAGAATATCATTACGTAAGATTGATTAGTAACTGTTTCGAGAAATCCGCCTAGTCTTGCTTTTGAATAATAAACATTAAAGTATACTCATCTGCTTGTGATGTAAACAATAGCAAAGTGTGGCTTCCAAATATTAATCAAATTCGTCGCATCGAGTTGTTGAATTATTATGTTTAAGTTCAGAGTAAACATGACATACCTACAAAGAAATATTATCAGTACTAGGATACAAGTTAATATAACCTACATAACGAATACTAAAAAACTTGCAAAAGTATAATATGTACAATATCGAATATTTTAAAGTTTCAATGCATAGAGCAGCTAGATACACAATAACATGTGCCTGAGATTGCTTTTAGAAACTACATGAAATTTATTCATGAAATTCCAAGTGTTTGGAGATTTTAGTTAGTTACTTATTTATTTTTTTATAGGCTTTATTCAGGTTCAAATTAAATTACCTAGTGGAACAACGCAGACGTGATGGGTTTCAATGTCTGTTGTGCTATTCTGTAAAAATCTCACTGGAAAAACGTGAAGTGAGCTTGAAGTGATCTGTCACTACCTTAGCAACAGTAGGTATCAATGACAATGACAGCTCACTTCACCTAAGTTTTCACGGTGAGATGGATAAGAAAAAATATATGATACAATAACTTATCACATCTGCGGAGTTTCGCTAGTTATTTTAATTTGACCCTGCATACTAACAGTAAGGATATACATATTAGGTTAAGGAATTCTCACTACTAAATAATTATGCATATAACCATTAGCTTTTGAGAATTAGCACATTTTTGTATAACATTCTACTGCAAGTATTAATTATACCTTGGTTGAATTTATGTTAGCTGAAATAAAATATTTTGAACACAAATTCATTATATTGTTTTCGTTTTTCCCTAACTACTAAAGATCACAGCACTTACTACTCCCAGTGTACAGAAGAGGCTGCACCGCAAAATTAAGAAAAAATACATTTCCGACGCTTTGCAACTACATATTCTATGGGGAAACGAAAGATGTAGGTACTTAAAAATTCGCAAAATTAAATTGAATAAATCCATTTATTAACAAAAAACATATAAAATAAACTGTCAATATTGTGAAAACTGCTCAAATGCTGTAACTACACACTCTCAAAATAAAAAAAGTTAAAATTAATCAAAGTTGATGCTTATCCTGTGCAAGGACTATCTTTAACTTGTTTCTTAGCCGAGTAGATGACGTCATTCATACCTACACCATCATAACTACAACCCACTAGAGATATCGGCAAATTGTTTGCTGCTATGTACTCCCGAATCTTATCAACCCTCTCATAGTGCCCTATCACATACTGAGGTATACATTTTTTCAAAATATTCACATGTGACGCGGTGGGCTTTACTCTTATGTTCAGTATCTTACCCACCTCACGCATCGCTACTCCTAATAATGTGTCCTCAGTGACTTTATCCCCAAACCTTTCCTTGAACCATTTACCTCCGAGCATAACTGTTAATACAGTTCCTTTTTGATCTGGCATACAACAAGAGTCAAAAACAACGCCTAGGATAGCAGAGTTCTCAATAGGTGGCACTAGGAATCCAAATGCAGGTTCAATAAGTGGTTCTTCTATATCAAAATACAAGTTAACTATTCCAACTGTTACAAATGGAATGTTATTTAAATTAATTGCCAGCTCTGGATGTTGTTTTTCCACTAAATTTGCAAGAGCATAGGCTGGCAGTGAGGAGTAAATGTGATTGACTATTAAAGTAGTTCCATCTGAATTTTTCAATCCTGCGGAGCTTGAATCTATAAACTGTATTTCTTCAACTTTTGTATTCATGTTAACAGTCACATTGTTTTCTATCAAATAGCTTTGTAAAGTGCCTGGAAAAGTTTCTAGGCCACCTTTCATTGTGTACACATTCCATTTCTCTTCTTGTGATTGTTTAGCTAACTCACTTATCTCCATATCTGAATCAGATTTCGATTGGAACATAGACTTCATCATCCCTTTTACAACTCCACCATGGTTTTGCTCATACTCAAACAATGTTTTCATCAGAAACTTTACAGATATTTCCTTCGCGTCTCCAGCACAAATTCCACATATCATCGGCGATATAGCGTAATCTGCTATTTCTTTACCAAAACGTCTTTCAACAAAGTTATAAATTGAATCATCTTGTAATTCTTTATAAGGTGACTTTATATCATTGAACAATGCATAAATGAGAGGCTTTGAGAATGGCTGATTTTTCTTGAAGACACTTATTAAACTTGAAGGTAAGATGTGTAGATGGTTGCGCACGTAAATCATTCTGTTCTTGGCCGCAGGGTGGTCAGGTTTGATGGGCACAATGTGTTCACTCAGACCTAGATCTTGCATCATATTTAGGGTGTTCAGTCCCTGCAAGCCCTTGGGTCTGATAGTTCGCGGCCCTTGTTCGAAGACATAGTCTTTGGTGCGGATAGATTTGATCCACCCGCCGCAGTAATTAGTCGCTTCGAAAAGAAACAGTTTTAATTTATTTTTGCTGTTCAAATTATTTTTAAGTAAATAGTAACCTGTAGAGAGGCCTCCTAGCCCTCCGCCCAATATAGCAGCCATAGTTTATTACACTCAATCTTTTGAAAATTAGACAAAACGAATCACTTTCCACAACAGAGAGAGTTTAGGTTTGTTTTGACATTTAAATATGTTTCTCAAGTCAAAGTCTATTGTCACTGAGTTGACATTAGACAATGACATGACAATATTGGGCCGCTTTCCGAATTAGAAAATAATCGCTGTCAGCGCTCGTATCGTCATCTTGTGTTCCGTTTTAATTATCACGATTATGACAGCTGACGGCTGTCATCAATTCGGAACACTCGTGAACGCGCTCACAGTCCTCGCTCAGCTTCATAACATAAACATAACCTCAAACCTTGCACAAGAAAGACCGATTAAATATTTTTTGAAAATGGAAGTTCGAATTGGTTTGCTTGTTGACTCTATCGACTCCGGTCGCCATACTAACGACAGCATCAACGGAAAAGAAGGGATGCGCAAGCGACAAACATTAGCCAATAGGACAGTGTAATTTAAACTTCTTAACATTCAATAAATGATCAAATTATGTAATGTATAATCTATTTTGTAGTTTTACTTATAACATCCTTTACCATTTAAATAAGTTTTATATTTAGGTACATATGTATAAATAACTTAAATTGTAATAATGCAACTGATAGCTGATAGATATGTAAATGTGAAATTCATTCTTGGCAAGTAGATTTTCTTTTTTTTAAATACTTATTGTTATTCATGTAAGTATTTAAAATATGAGAAGGGAACTTGTTACCATTGCGCCATGTATTGGGATGGGTATGTAAATAATGTTCAACAATAATAGTAATAAAACATTTTTATTAACAATCAATTAGAATCACAGTATAATCAGACTGAACCTCAGGTACCCTGCTTGCGCTCCAAGCCACAATCTTCTACTTATTATTTATGCTAATATAAGAAAAATATCAAACAGTAACAAATGTCTTATGTACCTACATAATTAATAACTCATATCTATTTTATTTAGTAAATATTTTGTAAAATCACATACATACAGTACAATTAAACATTAATAAAATTCACAGATTTTACCAGGTATTCAAATCTTTAAACGGGTACTGATCAAATCTTAAAACTAATAATAAAAAGTCACAAGTAGAGCTATACTTACTACTAATTAAAACAGGTAAGTACTTACTGATCAAATCTTAACTAATTAACAATCACAGTATACTACTAAGTCAACAGGTACCTACTGATCACATCTCAGTACGGTCAAGACGACGCGTCTAAAATGTTCATCGCGGCATAGCAACGTTTGGGCAGACACTGCGTCTACTGACTGGCACTAGGTACCAGACCCAGTAACATTATTATTGTATGTTGCACATTGTTCTTGCCATGATGTCATGTACCATCTTAAGATGCATTTTTTCAAAATGTTCTCTATGCTATGCTCACTGTATAATGTGAGTAGCAACAAAATGCATGCCTCGATCCAAATGAATGGAGATGGTGACTCTTGATCTACTGAAATAAAAAAATAATATAAGAACGCACTTCCTACTAACACTACAATAATATTGTTTGCGATGATTTTTGTTACTGAATTTACCTATAATGGCTCAATAGATTTGGATGAAACTTGGCAAATAGATAATCATATCACAGAATAAAACATAGGATATTTTTAATATAATTAAGAAAATGCTTTTATAACTTTAAATTGATAGGATCTGAAAGCAATTTCTTAAGAATTAACTGTCAACATACTAATATGACAAAAACCTATAACACTTATATCTTACTTTTTTATAAAAGTATTGGAGTAAGAGTGACCACATAAACTGTTGTCAAGATGATATGTTATGCGAACACAACAAGCACATTCAGCTAATAAGTATCTGCACATAACCAGCTATAAAATACTTACCATGTTGTTCTACTGGTTCATTCACCAGCTTCTCTGAACCCTCTCGTATTGCTCTGATGTGAGCATTACAGAGAATTGCCGCCCGTTAGGTTCGTCGGCTATAGTCACTTGGATACTCATGGTTGGATTACAGAATAAACCTCAAATTTCTTCTTCTTCACATTAATACGAAAATAATTTTGTACTCAAAACAAAACAGTACTCACAACTGTCAAGAGTGTCAAGTCTGACAATAATTTGACAGCGCTCACGGTGATAATAATACAAGGCATGGTTGGCGTTATCGCAAGATGGCGCATGTCATGACGTCATCTATGACGATTCACGCGACATCGATATTGTGCTCACGATAATAAGGAACGCCTGTTATCGCGTTCGAATCGATTATGTCGTTACTCGGAACGCACCCTTGATCAGCTGAGTTTACCACAGAGCATGTAACTTTAGAGTTCACCACGCACCATGGAAAACACGGAAACGGGAATAATGGTTCGACATTATTTTGTAAAAAATAATATTTAGCAATTACTTCAACTCTTTTGTGGACAAATTCAATTACCTATGTTAACAACCCGTACGTCTTATTTTTGTGACGGAGATTAGCTATTTAGCTGTTGGTGCAGCATCTTCCTCTTTACACAGTCGAGAGGATGACGTGTCATCGTATCCTCTGCAAAATGCTCATGTTTCGCAGAGGATATGTTTTTAGTCGTTTTGCGCATTGACGCACAGAGCACTATAATACTGGGATTGACGTAAAAAGTGTTTGTACAAACCTACTTACAGAAATGATACAATCATTCATTATTTTATCATTACGGAAAGGAGGGAAGGAGATAACGGTTTCTCGGCTTACTTCTCGCTAGGAACCATTGGTCCATTTTATTTTAATTAAATAATTAAAAATAAATACCTAGGTAGTTAGTCGCGTAAAAACTTGAATTAAATTATATTCTTTAAATAATCACCTGCTTCAGTTAGTGTTAAAACACCATTTCCAAACCAAGCATGAAGATTATATTGAAACGATAATTCACAAAAGAATATCTAATAAAAATAGTCAGCGTGTCACCGCAAGCAGGAGGCGTGTAACGAGGACACAGTTGCTGCTCCGCGACAGATAATGAATTCCAATTTCATACCTATTGCACCCACAACGCATTACTTATCCCATACAAGGGGACACACATAGAGTGGCTCATACGAACTATTTGAATTGAAACTTTTTGATTGCGGGATGTATACACGTTCGTAGTGAAGCAAAGTTCGACGTTCCGCGTCGCCGCTGATGAATAATGATCATGACCTATGTAGTCCTCTTTTATCGACAAAAGACTTTTCTTTGTTCAAGTCCCGTGTTGAATTAAGTATAACTATGCGGTTTGCTCAACCCTCAGCTCAACCATCATTGGTTGATGGTGACCATTGAGTTGAGTTATACCTATGTAACTAAGGCCGCTTTCACATTAGGACGTTAGCAGCGCGACAGTAGCGCGGCAGAAGCACATTCCCTCACATTATAAGAACTGTACATCTGTCTGTCTGTCACAGCCAATTTGCTCCAAATTTGGCACATATATGTATTTCTGTGAATAATGTGAAGGAATGTGCTTCTGCCGCGCAGGCTGCTAACATCCTAATGTGAAAGCGGCCTAAGAGAAGAAATACGCCTGCCCAGAAGTTTAGATTCGTTGAAAAAGTCAGCTATAAGAAAGGTGCTCTTAATAATAGTGTAGGCGCTATGTAGGCGCCGGCAGAGGAGCGTAATAAGCTTTCTGTTTAACAATTCACTAGAATATCCAATTACTTACGTATAAAACGTTATATTTTAGGAACTCTCTATAAATCCAATTATATCGCTCAAGCTCTAAATAATTTCCAACCCTATAAAATGGTTGGCAGGCGGCAAACCCCTTTCATTCTGCCCCGGAACGCTCAACACCTCACAATGAATCAAGCTATTCGCTCTAAAACATGCGCGAAAACTTACAAAACAGCTGAATTGAAAGTTATGAAAATTCTTAATAAAATCGACGGTTTGAAACTTAGTGATTCGTTTATTTCACGTCTAGATATTCCGAGAAATAGTGAAAATGAAGTTTTCGGTAAGAAATCCGCGGGTTATGTTTTGTGGTCTGCAGTTCTTATATTCGTATTTTTGATCAGTGCACGATGGGTTTATGTGGAACTACTGGGAAGTAGAGTAAGTTGCTATACTATAATACCATGCTTCTACTAAGTTTCAGGAACCTACTTTCACAGCCATTTGTTTTTCTTTCCCGCTTCGCCCTATACCTACATTTCAGAACTGCATATTAGAACTACCGTCAATCTCCAAGTCAGTCTTTCGTCCGCCAGAAGACTGTTCCATGTGCATAGGAGTTGATGATGTGGTGCGCCTCGCGAATACTACTGCCGAAGAGTTTGAGGACAAGTACGCGTACAGCACCACACCGGTCATTGTTACTGATGCTACACACGGATGGAAGGCGTTGCGGGTAGGTGGATATTTCTTGATATTTAGACAATTTTTCAATTCAATTCAAATCGCATTTATGGTAAGTCTTTGCCTATAAAGCTGAATCCTATTTGATGCCATGAGAACCATACTGGCCTTACCAATTTTTACAATATAAGTCTATGATTTTTTCCAGTTAAGTTAAATAAAAGTAATAAAAAGTATGCATCTGAAGAGTGCTAGTTGATTAACAAAATACTGGTTTTGTTTTCAAAAGGCCATTGGATTAGGCAACTATGGTTCTCATGGCCTCATTTCCTCATTCCCATTTAGGACAGTAAAAAATCGAATCGTATAGGCCACTCTATTGCACCCGAATATGGTAACAAAATTACATTCTCTTCCCACAGGAATTCAACTTCAAATTTTTCGCTAATTTCTACAACGAAGGAAAAATGGGGAAACAAATCAACGACTGTTTCTACTTCGCGTACAAATCGGGTCTGAACTCACTCCAAGAAGTGTTCAGTATGGATGAAGCTAGAGCCAATCTGTCTGGGCAACCCTGGTACGTGGGTTGGAGCACTTGCTATGACCAGGAGACGAGGAAGCTAAGGTCTTACTATGACAGACCGTACTTCCTGCCCAAGACCGCTGAGAGTGATATGGTCGACTGGATCTTCATGGGCGGCCCGGGGCAGGGCGCTCATATGCATGTAAGATATACACATTCGTTTATGAAAATATCAAGCCGTGTGCCCGATGGGATTTCCCATCGGCGAAAATAACGAACGTCCATATAAACTTTCATCCCTTTTTAACCCCTTTAGGGGAGGTTTTTTTTTTTAATCCTTCGTAAAAAAAAAATCGTTCTAAGTTTATTTTTTCTTAGGAAACTCATTTTCTTTTAAATCTATCCGTATCCAATCCAGGTGGACTCAGTGAAGCACATGTCGTGGCAGGCACAAGTGCGTGGTCACAAGCAGTGGCAACTGGCTCCTCCACCAGAATGCCTGTACCAATGTCGATGGATTACATTCACTGTGGCACCGGGAGAGATATGTAAGTCTGATGTGCTGTAGCTTCACTTTTACTATCCCAACATCTCCAGTTAATACGCAAACCTGAATCCACTTGATTTCGTGCGATATTTTTGTTTTAATGTGGATAAAACAAAAATATCACACGAAATCAAGTATAACCATTACAAAAAAAAAACATAAATCATAATATTCTATCTACCCATCACAGGCGAACAGCTCTCAGGTTTTATTTTAGGACTGAATGATGACATGCTTAGTTATTGATTTGTTTGCAGTGGTGGTGGACACTAATCGCTGGTATCACAAGACGAACGTGCTGCCTGGTGATATAAGCATCACTATCGGCGCTGAGTACGACTAAGTTTTGGAATGAGGTACATTACAGAAGACAAATAGAGAAAAAAGAATATACCTTCTTCATGCACCAAATTGTAATAACATGTTAATGCGTAGTAATGTCTCAGCCTGTACCATTCTATTATACTTATGTTACGGGAATTTAAAATGAAAACAGTAGTATAATGATACTAAAAACCTTTAATCATCACCGTAAAACTATATGCTACGCGACACTCGGCGAAGTACTAAGTTGATAACATTGAATAGACTGGAATGACAATCAGTAACAATACAGAGAGCGTCTGACATAAACAATTATACACTTTGGATCTACAGTTATACAAAATGGAGATTTTAACACTGCAGCTAGATATCCTTATGTAAACAAATTATAAATAATGAATTATTCTTATAGTTTGAATAAAAAACTATAATTTTTATTATAAGTAATTTATTAAAAAATAATAACTTAAAATGCAATCTATCAGCACTGCAGTTATTATATAAAATGGATCGATCGAATGTTCACGGAATACGGAGGTCGACATAAAAATATTTTAAGTACAACAATTGAATCATATACTGGGTAACACGAAGAGTGGCCGTTCACACTTTATCACTTACAAAAAAACTGGATTAAATAAAAATTATTTATTAGCTAGGAAAATACAAAAGAAAAGGATTTATTTGTAATCTGTACCCTTGATGTTGTAGTAAATAAAGTTCAATAGAGAATATTGGAATTTTCTTGCTTATATTACTAGAATTAGGTAAGTTTTGATACAAGAAAAGCACTGGATATGCTACACTTATTAATTAATAGAACAACTTTTACTCACGTAATACAGAAGATATGATACTCATCATTAAGACCAATAAATACACAAATATTTAAGCTGCCTAGTCACACAGACATTCATAATATTATATTGTGACGTGACGTAACATCTACTACAAACAGTTAAATGGGTACATAATTACTCGGTCTCATTTTGTCGTGTTTACTCCTCGGTCGTGCCGGCCGAGTCCAGGATGACCTCGAACGAGAACGGCTGGAAGAGATAACCTTCACCTGCGTAGAACTTGCTCTGGAACTCGACCCTGTGGAATAAGGGTTGAATTAGAAAATTCCATTGTTTAACTCTGACACAGAGAAAAAAACATTTTAGATGAAAATACAATCGACGAATACGCTTGTGACTGTCATAATATCTTTCTTCTCCATCAAACCACATTCATATGGAATATATTTGTCAAATGATTCCTAATCCTAATCAAAGAAGCTTTAACAACAGACCGATGGTAGACCAGATTTTATTTTCCGTATTCGAGCAGAACTTGTCTTTTTTTATGATTTAAATGCTTTCGTGACAAACTTCAAATTGTATCTGTCCTTCAAAAAGCACCGAACGAATTCGGCTTGCCGTGCGTCTTAGTTATATTAGTAAGGTTCGGTGTCTAATAGGTTGCATATGATCATACTAACCAGTGCAAACGCAGCGTGTGCAGGAAGGCGGACAGGCCCTCCATGAGCACGAGGATGGACACGGAGATGGCCGCCCAGCCCGCGAACACGATGTACAGGAAGATACCGCCTTGGAAGTCCGTTGACATGAGACCTGTAAGGAATATTATAATGTTAAGTCTGCTTTACATGGATAAGGTAAACTAATTGAGAGAACAAATAAACATTCTATCTATTTATAATTAGAGTTTAGAGTAATAATTAATCAATCAAATCAAAATGAGAGCTCTCAACAAAAAAAAAGCCCTGAACACTACAAATTGATCTGAAAACATATCTGTGGATGCCCCACAGATATGTTTTCAGATCAATTTGTTTACCTTTGCTTCAGATAGTTTTCGAACACCCTATATGTACCAAATCTGATGAATGTTTTCATTGAATGTGATGAATGTTTTCATTGAATGTTTTCATGAATGTGAAGATATACTTATTTATTTGATATGCGATTATATAGACTATAAACCCTCGACGAATAGACAAGCAAAGAGTGTGATAACAGAATCACTTTTAGATGTCACGAAATTTTTAATTCTAATTACTGAAACTATTTTGAAATAGTAACGACATACTATTTAGTGAACAGATACAACGTGTTTGTAAAAAATTTTTTTTTTAAATGAGCAAATTATCTTACCTTTCCTAAGCAGCATGTTCCAGGCGACCTCAGCGAGCTGCGCGTGCGCCAGCGACAGCGCCCACAGACGCAAGTACGACGCCGTGTGCGACACGGACCCCAGCACGTACTCGATAGTGTGGATGCCCTAAGGGTGTATATTATTAGCATCATAATAATAAAAATATAAGACTCTGCGATCATTGTGCCGATAGTCGTATCAGCCAATGGCTTAATTGCCAAGAGCCTCGACCAACACCTATGGAGGCTCTCATTGGGCAGCTGGATTAAGGGCTTGATTCAGAAAGCGGTACGCCTGGACACGGCCCGTATTGTTAGAAGGTTCCTCTGTCTGGAGCCCTGACCGCCGGTAACTTGGACCCTGTTCCCAATACCGGTGGGCTACTATTTTTTATATATTTAAATGTTTTTATATTCTAATATTTAAAAATGTAATTTATAAGTAACTTTATGAAATGAAATATTAAAATATAAGAAAAACTTGAAAATAAACAGACTTGAAAAGCAGCATTGCTATTCTGTAACCATCTCACCGTGAAAACTTAGGTAAAGTGAGCGTGGAGTGAGCTGTCATTGTCATCGATACCTACTGATGCTAAGGCAGTGACGGTTCACTTTAAGCTCACTTCACCTAAGTTTTCACGGAGAGATGGTTACAGAATAGCAAAGCTTATGGTTCAGTTGTAGCTCTGCAATAAATTGAGTTAACTGATGCATCTTATAAAAGCAGTACAACACTCTTACGCACTACCGTCGCAAGTCAAGCCCACAACAAAGTTGTATCTAATCTTGAATAATTTTCCCATTATATATCATTCGTTGGTCATAATCCGCGACACTTGTCATGGAGTATCCTAGAAAGGTATAGTTGCATTACGATGCAGGGATTTTAGACTACAATCGCTCTATAAGTTGTGGCGTGTGGTGTCGTACCTGGTGAATGAAGACCTCGGTGATGTCCTCGTCGTGGTGCGGCGCGGGCGGCGCGGCCCCGCCCGCGCTCCCGTTCTCTGCGGCGCCCTCCACGGGCTGGTGGCCCTGACGCTGGATACAATCATATATACGTTAGTTTTGTCATTTTGTAGAAGGATTTATAGTATTTGGGTTAGGGCCCAGTTGCGCCACTAATCTGTAAATACGTTTAACGCTAAACATATTTAGAACATCATTATGTCTCTGTCATCTTTAAACGATCGATAGAAACGGAACGATGTTTAAAATACGTTTAGCGCTAAACTTGTTACTTTGTTACTGCTTACCGCAAGCTATCCATGAACGCAGCATTAAAAGAATACAATATTGTTATTATTTATTTCAAAAATAGAGAAAGAGTATTATTTTATTATATTCGGGAAACTTACAGCTAACTGATACAGTTCTTAAACAATATGACATTGAAGGCCATTTACAAGTTCCCACTGATATCCTAACTAATATTATAAATGCGAAAGTGAGTTTGTTTGTTTGTTACGCTTTCTCGCTAAAGCGGCTGATCAGATTTGGATGAAATTTAGAGGTAGACCAGGACCTGGAATAGGACATAGGCTACTTTTTATCTCGATATTCACACGGGATCGAGACTTACTCGGGGGAAAAGCGGGGCGAAGTTAGTAGGTGAATAAATCTAGAAAACTGGTTTTATATAAAACATGTAACTTAGGATAGCAAAAGTTAAAATTGATAATATTAAAGTTGTTATAGATAGCAGTAGAAATAAGTTGTGTAGCACTTACAGCCCTCTGCTTCTGCTCCTTCATGATGAAGTAAGGTTTGCCGAACAGCATCACTGGCACGCACATCAGCGCCAAGATGACGAAGAACTGCACAAAAAGAAAACATTGTAGGCATATAGCTCCAAGAGCTGTAATAGTGCGCTGTGTTTCGGAGTAAACGCCATGCTTGCATGTGCACTTAAATATGATAACTGATATTATTTCTGTAAATTGGTTTTAACAAACTTATTTCCACGAAAAAAAACAAATTAAACTAGATGAGGTCGGATTAAGATTTAAAGTTTTATTCGCAGTTAAGACTTTCGGATGATATTCGTAATTATTATTGTTTATGTATACTCCATTTTGTTTTGTGACCCTATGAAGTTCCTATTTCTCATTATCGTTGGTATATTTCTCGTCGCTTCTTATTAATTGACTACATAACAGCTTTTCTCTAAGACCCCTTCAGGTGTTTACGGAGAAGTAACCATTTACTTGCCTGTTGGCCAACAAGTAATGGGTTTCCACTTTCACACATGAACAGTTTGAGTATGTTTACTCTACTGGCGCGTGGGCAAAACCGGATCTAAAGACGCCATCTCGTTTTTTCACAAAACAATCGCAGAAATGTTTATCAACAACACCAGCTCAACGTCATTACTAGCTCAGCTCAACTACATATGTTTCAGTGTATGCAATCGTACACAACCCAGTACTGACTTTAATCTTAAAGTTCACCTATGCGACGCTGGAAATCACTCACACTGCAGCTGCTCAACTATAAACAGAGTAACTCATATTAGATATTTGGGTATTATCATCGACCAGAGATTGTCTTGGCACCCCCACATTGATCAAGTTGCTAGTAGAGTCAGAAAACTAAGTTGGATTTTCAGGACGCTTAGACATATAATACCTATTAATGTTTGTACTCCTGCAGGCAGGGACAAAAACTTCCTAAATATCATATATTTAGCGCTTGCACAATCAGTATTGCTATACTGCATCCCTATTTGGGGGGGGGCTTCAAAAACAAAATTTTTAGAATTAGAGCGAGCACAGCGAGCTCTTATCAAGTGCATGTATTTTAAAAAAAGGAGATATTGTACTGAAAAACTCTATCATATCAGTAACCTCTTAACGGTCCGGAAGCTTTACATTACTCAAGTTGTTCTCACAAAACATAAAACACTAACCTATGATCCCAGAATATTGGCTAGAAGAAGAAAAGATATCATATTAAAAATTCCACAAACAAGAACTCTATTTGCCAGTATTCAACTTTATAAACGATCTGCTCAGCTTTATAATGCTATTAACAAACACATTTACATCTACCCTAAGAATTGTTATGAATGCAAAAAAATACTAACGGAATGGATAAAAAAGCTAACCTATAGTGAGACTGAATCACTTCTACAACAGATACACTAACACTACACTAACACTATACTCCGCACAAACACACTTACCCCCACACACACCCTCACACCCACACTTACACACATCATTCACTCAAATCACTTTGTTTTTGATTATGTACTCGTATTGTATAGTTTACACTTCTTGTTTTTGAAAGAGCGGAGTCTCCTAATACAGGCATCATTTGCTTAAAAGGAGGCTCCAATCTCAAATTTGTTGTACGTTTAAGGTTATCAAATAAACTATATATATATTTTTTTTTTTTTTTTTTTTTTTTTTTTTTTTCATTTGTGCGCCAAAAGATCCTTATAGAACTTTACCCCCGTTTGTCTGATTTGACAGAAGTTTTACCTATCAGGGTAACATTTATGTAATGTTATGTAACGTGAACGTACCTTCTGTATGCCCATCTGTCCCGCGAACATCGTGTCGTCGCAGACGGGCCGCGCGTTCTCATCGTGTTTGAACAACATCATGTTGATGAACGTGATGAGGATTGAGGGCGCGCAGTATGCACTGGTCTTCACGATCTCTGTACAGGTAATAAAGTATTATTGGGGGAGATATATACGATGGAGTTGTGCTCTTTCAAATTCTTTTCTTGTTTCCGTCAATCAAAGCGTTATAATGAAAAATTGGACGATTATCGAAGCTGTTTCGTCATTTTTATTTATATTTGAATTTGAAAACCGCGTGCCTATTGGGTTTTCCCATAAGCAAAAATGACATACTTCCATACAAACTTTCATCCCTATTTTACCCCTCGAGGGGTGAATTTTTTTAAATCCTTCCGTAGTGCTCACTATCGCTTCTAGACCCACTGTATAGATGAAAGAATTTAAGATTTTTATTAAGTACATTTTTGAATAAGATACCTTCGCGTCGTTGAACCCCTAATTAAAGTTGAACACCACTCACCGGGGTCATCACTTCCGAAGTAGGGCGGCGTGGAGCCGTACGTGGTCCACTTGATGAACATGAGCAGCACCATGTAGAAGAACAGCAGCAGCAGGAACATGATCTGCGGGACGAACTCCACGTAGATGCTGATGCGGCGCTTGAAGTAGCTGCGGACAGGGAGCCATAAATAGATACAAGCTCATCGTCTGCCTGCCTTTTCCCAACTTTGTCGGGGTCAGCTTCCAATCTAACTGAATGCAGCTGAATACCAGTATATTACATGGAGCGACTACCTATCTGACCTCCGCAACCCGATTATAGGGTAATACGATACCGCCAGGTAGGTAAGACTAGTTGTCACACTTTCGGGCTTCTGACGACCCGTAAAGACTGTCAAAGATCCACGAATGACAGTCGGGCCCAACAGCTTAACGTGCTTTCCGAGGCACGGGGGTCTTGGTATGTACAGATGGTCACCCATCTACGGAACAACCTCATGAATTAAAGTAAAAAAACTCCCGGCAAGTTTATGGGTGCTCTGAACCTGGCTGGTATCTGTGTAAACAATCTCAGTAGCAATTTTTTTAGAGACCATTGAACTAAGTCTCCGAATCTTTGGGGTGGACATGTGATTAATTAATTTCACATTGTTGGCAACATACAGCATGACATTATTAATCTACGTGTACCGGCCTGTAATTGTTCCACTACAGTACAAAGGTCTCTTCTCGATCGAAAGTGCAATATATATGTCGCAGGCAAATGAGCAAACCGGGTATTTCACGAAAACCCTAAGGATACCACAAAATCACGGTAGATGTCGAATATTCTTGTTTATTATTTTATCCATCAACACTTTTCTCATTTTACTAGATTTAGTTTAGTGAAACGACTTATCACTGACATTATATTAGCATTTTGTCATACCAATAAACATTTTTAGTGAGAAGACGTAATACGCAAGAATATTCGACATCTACCGTGATTTTGTGGTATCCTTAGGGTTTTCGTGAAATACCCGGTTTGCTCATTTGCCTGCGACATATATATTGATTTAAGATTTATTTTTGAAGTCACAATGGTGGCTTGCTTGGTATATCCAGCGGTCATCACGACGTATTTTTGAGTACTTTGTGTAGACATTATACCCGCCTAAATCTGGGATAAGGCGTGGGTCAGGCTACGGCTATATCAAACTCACATGTGGTTCCATAGCGACATGCAGACACCAAACAACATGTGGAAGACTCCGATGATGATGGAGATCTTCATCTTGTACGCGTTCATGAAGATGATCTTGTTGGCCTCGGCAAGCTGTTACACAACATTATACTTTGAATACATGATCATGGAGTTCATTTTTGTATGTTTCATTTTTTTGGCTAGACAATTGATTGATTTCATTAAATTTTCAATACAATAAAATCATTACAAATGATCATAAAGTACTAAGAACCAGTAATTCATAGAAGAATTGTTAATCTTTAAACAATCATAATTATTTTAAATCATACTTTCGAATATTATTTATTATTTTAGCTGATTTACTGCCTATTGCACTAATTTGCAAAAAAAAAAACAAGTTATTATCGTCTCCAACAACAAAACCATCTATTTTCAATTTCTTACCTGCCAAACTGGATCAATACCAAATGGATATGGACTCTGTACATAATCCATCGAATCCGGATTAAGTTGTAACAACTTATTGGTCATCAACGTAGACTCGTTGTAGTTGTTCCGCCATGCCGAGCCGAAGATGTTCAAACTCTTGGAGAATATGTCGTTGTAGATCAGACCGGTGTACATCGAGAACAGGCCCATGAGCAGGATGATGTAGCGCCCGCCGAAGAATATGTTCCAGATCTGGCGGACGTAAGAAGCTCGATTAAAGATAGTTTGAAATTAATTGGCGTGTGCTACCTGACATGTGGCATTTAATTTATTTTTTGGTTCTCCCACAAGGAAGACCGATGACTTGGTGAAGGCCGCGGGAATCCGCTGGATGCGAGAAGCACAGAACCGGTCGAAGTGGCGGTGCTTGGGAGAGGCGTATGTCCAGCAGTGGACGTCTTTCGGCTGAGATGATGACGATGATTGTGTTTCTCTGTTTTGTAATACTATTACTTTGCATAATCCACACTAATATTATAAATTCGAAAGTAACTCTGTCTGTCTGTATGTTACTTTTTCACACCTAAACCGCTGAATGGATTTCGATAATATTTGGCAAGAAGATAGATGGCATCCCGGGGAAGGACATAGGCTACTTTTTATCGACGTTCCACGCGAAGCCGCGGGCGGAAGCTAGCATTATATAAAATCTTGTTCTCAGACATGTATTGCTGGGGAGTTTGTTGCGCTACTTCCTTCTTCCCACGCGTGCGTTTTGGGTAACTCAATCTGCCTAGCCTTTTCCCAACTATGTTGGGGTCGGCTTTCAGTCTAACTGGATGCAGCTGAATACCAGTATTTTACATGGAGCGACTGCCTATCTGACCTCCACAACCCAGTAACTGGGTAATACGATGCCCCTTGGTTAGACTGGTTGTCAGACTTTCGGGCTTCTGACGACTCGTAACGACTGTCAAAGATCCACAACTGACAGCAAGTTTTGGTTAACTGTCTTATGTAATTTTCATGTTTAAAAAGCTTTACTTATCCTTATTATGACTTTCGTTTTTGTGAATATCGGTATTTCTAGAAAAAAAATTAAAGAGATAAAGTATTGCAGATTGATTTTGTTAGACAAACATGTCTGCTTTATCAGAAAATTAGTTTAGTTGTTAAGAGATAAACATAATACTTATGTTTAGCTTTTAAAATTATTCGTTTATTATATTAAAAACCATTAAATAAAATGAACTTAGCGTTCTAACGCACACACTGTGTCCTTAATTTATATTACAATTGGTTTGAAACCATACTAACTAAAGTGAAAAATACATTACTACCAAACCTTTTCTACAAAAGAGTCAGTATGTCTCACCTCGCTGTCAATCTTCTTAGCCTGCAGAGGTTTCTCCTTGTAGCACATCCAGAATCCGAATATGGCCATGAGCGCGCCGTGGCCCAGGTCGCCGAACATCACCGCGAACAGGAACGGGAAGGTTATGATGGTGTATGGAGCTGTGGACAAAATAATAACAATAAATACGGGTAACATGACCAAGATCGAAAATGGATGTTTTTTTATTTTGTTAACTAGAGACCCGCCCCTGCTTCGCACGGTATTACAGCTTGACAAATCATGGAGATATCTTTATATGTGTAAGTTTAATATTCATGTATTATACGACATAAACGTAAAAATCAAAATTGTTCAGTTTGATGGTCTGTACCACACCCTTAAATTTGACCACACGTTTCTGGTACACCCTGTATATGTATTTTTATATAATTATGTATGTTATGTGGTTCGTAGGTCTAAACGGCGTTCTGCAGGAGTGATACGATCATAATAAACCAGCTGTCAAAGTGTCAATTCCTAACATCAGGTGGAATTACAGCTCACTTGGAGCTCACTTCACCTAAGTTTTCACGGTGAGATTAATTTGTAGAGTTGATTGGCTCGATAACATACCAGGGTTGACCTCGCGGTACGTGGCGACTCCGTACGCGTAGATGAGGTGCTGGAAGGCGGCCGTGAACTTGTTGGTGCGGTTGTACGTGGGCGGGTCCTCGAGCGTCTCCATGCGGTTCAGGATCGGCGGAACTGAACTGCCGCTGCGCTCCTGTGGGAGGAATACATGGTTGTTGTAACAGAAAGATACAGACATCTAACTAATATTATAAACGCGAAAGTTTGTTAGTATGGATGGTTGGATGTTTGTTACTCTTTCACATAAAAACTACTGAATGGATTTAGATGAAATTTGGCAAACAGATAGTTTATAACCTGGATTAACACATAGGATACTTTTTATCCCGATATTCCTACGGGATCGAGACTTACGCGGGTGAAACCGCGGGGCGCAGCTAGTATAGAATAAAAACAATAACAGCGAATGCCTCGCAACAATAAGTTCGTAAGTGTTTGAACAGTAATGGGGTTGCTATTTTCTCATCTGTATCATGTTTACAACTGTTTACTATTATATACTCTCGCGCATGTTTTGGTATTATCCTTAGCCGTAAACATTCATAGTAACGCACTACACTACTAAAATATATACACGTGTGCTGTTAATCAGTAAGTAAATTAGAAGTAAGCATTCAGAGAAGTCATAGAGATTTGTCTATCTGTGGAGGAAATAGCGGTAGTACTACCTTTGTCATAATTATAACACACGCATTTATTCAAAGTTTAGGCAAAGGTGTTTAGCCACCTAAATCGCTAGTAATAGGGTAAGATCTACTACTACTGAAACATTCTGAAACAAAATCCCAATACTCTGCCATTATATCCTCTTAAAAAACACAAATTTTGCTGCCAAAAACATAACAATAACTAAAAAATCTTCAAAACCCACCGTTCCCCTTCTCAAAGCCAGCTGTATAGTCTCCAGATCAAGTGCAGGCACCCAGCACTCGGCGATCAAACACTTCTGAGTGACGTCCAGATTGAAGAGGTTCAGCGTGTGGTAGATGGCCTTGATCTTGCGCACTTTGACGAACCAGTTCTTGATGTTCTTCGCTGCGGCTACCAGGACTCGGTGACGGTGGTCTTGGGTCTGACCTAACACCTGGAAGAAAACAGACATGGAATTAGTTTGGTTATAAGACTTCTGGTTCCCTCAATTCAAAGTCAACGCATGGGACCATTTACAGAGATCTTTTACGGCATAGACAATCCTCGTTCACATGCGCAAGTTTATTTATTTAAACTTGCACTCAAAAAAGGTACAAAAAGCCGGACTATACCAGTCAAACAAGAGAGACCGGTGAAGAGATTAGATGGCAGTACTCTGTTTGAGAGGAAAATTAGTTAAAATATATAGGTATATATCATAATGAATTATAAATAAAATAGGTACACAAGTACATAAATAGGTTATAACAAGTTCTCTTTATCCGAAGGTCATCTAGACGAACAAATTTTACCGACATGAGCAATTATTGATTTATTCTTGCCAACACAAGAAAAGAAGAGAAATACATCTTTGACACGGGGCTATGACGTAAAATTGAACTGAATGTCTACCAATTTGTAATTATAAAAGGGGCGGTATCGGTATGTACAATCGCGAACAATGGCGGTCGATCATCTCTTCACCCTTGTGCCCTTTAGTTATAAGGTTGAAAAGGGATCCACCGCCAGTACATACGCCTACATGTAGTGTAACTGTGTAATAAATAGGTATGTGTGGTATGTAGACGTGCGTCGTCTCTGTAACTCATAAGTTGGTGGCATTCTCTTTTTAAGGGCGCGTACACATAGAACGTCCTCTTTACAGGTCCGTTTAAACGAATATGTTATTAGCGTATGTAGTTGTATGAGCCAGTTCACACACATGACAGTATTCCGGACCCAGTAATAAATCCCACACACAACGGAAATACCGATCCGTTTTATAGGATCGAAACCGCGCGAGGCTTGGCACGGGGTTGCGTAGACGTCGTCATTCGGAAATAAGTAAAAACTTTAGATTCGTCTTCTTGCAGCTGACGCACACGAGCATCTCGACAAAGTCATTGCCTTAAAAATGGATGTATCCAATAACGCCGGGGCTTCCTCCGACGCAGACGACGATACCAATACAACACGACAACGTCCATCCTCGTAGAAAGTAGGCGATATACTGAAGAACGAAAGTCCAGTAGCGTCGGATCTGTTAAAATGAGTCCTGTAAATGCTGTGTGAATATTACCTCCAGTAGCAATGGATCAGTTAAAAAGGATCCTGTAAAATCGGACGTTCTATGTGTACGCGCCCTGAGTTCGATGTCTCATATTTAACTACATCCGGATACAATTGTTGTAGGTACCGCACATGTTATGAAGAACCAACTCTTCCGAACTTACTACAAATAACGTACCTAAGTAAAATCTAACATTTCAGGTGTCCTTGACTCCAAACTACAATTGACAAGACACATTGCATAAAGTTGTATAAAAATGATGACTAGATGATACATCTGCAGATTAAGATAATTACTTATTTAATGATCGTGTTAGTCAGCAGGTGATCATATTTCTTAATGTTACGTCATTAAAAAAACCAGCTGTTTTAAATCATTAAGAATAGCATACAGCATACCCCGGTTTATGTATTTATCCATTTTATTGGTGTATCGTAAGCTTTTTTTTGACATAAAACTTATAACAAAGAAACATACACGTGCTGATATTTTTGCATAAAATGTGTTATCTCAATTGCTAGTGTGTTTTTTTTTTATATTTTCTGTGTTCAATAAATGTTATTGAAGTAACAAAAATACCTAATCGTCAGCTTCGCACAACCGGTTTGGTGGCGACCTCTAAAATATTCCAAGATATTGATAGCGGACATTGCCAGCAATTATAACATTAATACGTTCCCAAAATGGAAGCCACAAGGTAGCCTACCCAAATAAAATGATATGGAATAGATATCTGAATAGATTCGATTGGCGTTTGATGATAATTTTTATAGTATGTTTCTAGGAAAATCACACTGATAGCCCATTTTCTACTTATCATGATAAATCCCATTTGATCCCAGGAAATATTTGATTTAGCCATCAAGTAGATACAGGTATCCATCCAGTTATCTGTTAAAAAGATTCCATTTCTATGAAAACCTAATAATATTATCAAAACTTGCCAATGTTTATCAGTGGGTCGTATCATCGTCTGCCTCCCATACATTCGACCGACACTTTATCTATATGGGACACAATCTACCACAGCCCATAAATGGCGTCGATAATAAACGTCAACGTTATGGCTTTATTACAATAGCGAAGGTTACACCGAACCACAAAGGTACATGACAGCATACGGTAAATTTCCAGTGCTTGTGTGATGCGTCCCTCAACACACAAACGCAATATGTACTTATTATACGGGAATTAAAGTAAAAAATATATATAGTATAAAAAACACATATTTACAGAATTCCGTCGATTTGGAATTTCGAAGGCAGAAAATCCAAACAAAAGGCCGGCCACATAAAGACGGAATTCCGTTTCGGAATTTCGAACGGAGAACTCTGTACGTGTGTGATAGATCCTTGATTTTGTATGGATTTGCTGCATTCGAAATTTCGAATCGATATTTCGATACGGAATTCCGTATGTCTGGGGCCGGCCTTATTCTATTCTTTTGATATGAACTACATATTATATGCAAAGCTGTCATCAACATACATACTAGTCAGGGTGGTATTGGAGTTGACTGCTCAGGTTGCGCAGGACTCAGGACGCATTTAAGGATAGCCGCTTGTTTTGTGGAGAATATTTAAATTATTTGTCCCCTCGGTTTATTGTTACATTCTGTCTAAATGCGATCTGTCTGTGTGTGGGGAAGTTGTCGAATGTAAAGGGAGCTTGGACAGAACAGATTCATTTGTAATAATGGCTGTGTTGCCGACACAATGGCAGAGGCTGAACTTCATGTTGCTGTTGTACTATTAATTCGATGCAAATTGTTGGTGCTATATAGTGGAGTCCCATTGGTGACTAGTATTTATTTATTTTAATGTTTCGTCAACGTTTGACGTCAGCATCCACTTGAGGTAACAAGTAGTCATCGTTTAACGTCATCATATACCACTAAGCCTGACAAATATTACAACAAACCTTGAGATTTTATCAAACTTTTCCTGCAAACCATTCATTACTGGGAAATCAGATTAATATCAGATGACAGATATTACTGATTACAAGAACCGCTACTGGAATAATTTATCACTAGCATATATCAGAGGACAGATTTCTCTGATCATATAAATATGGTCATGTCGACGCAACACGTAAGTATATAAGATAGGGATAGAAATATGACGACGTTCTCATACAAATGTGGCATCAAATGTCAGCATGACACAATTCGCGTCCCACTCACCGGCCATCGCTATATGAACTCTATATTAACGTGCTAGTTACACATCATTACCATGATTATAGTGCAATCTTTACCTATTACCGCGGTATAAATAACTCCATCAGTGAAGCCCACGTTTATAGATAACTGTAGCGGTTGTATAGGAAATACACGGGAAGTCCTTTGACCCATAGTTATCTTTCAATGGGTTTCCCCATTTGGTTTTTGTAATTATTATTTTATTGCAGCTTTATCATGAGTCAATAAAGGGGAATAAAGTTAAAGATAAAAATAATAACGAACCTATTAGAAGTTGCAATGCAATTCAGAAACATTGAAATACTCAGGTTATGGTCATGCATGATGTTGCCAGTTTAACAAACTTAAAATAGATACTATGCTAGGAGTACGTTTACCCTACAACGAAATTTTAATGTGGAAAAAATCTATTAAAATTCAACATTCAACTCTGGCTCTTGTAATACAGGAACTCCTAGTACAAGAGCCAGGGCTACACCAGATGTATGTCTTGAACTGATAAATAAAGAAATGATTATTACAGTTAATTTAATTGTATCAACATATGTATATTATCATTCCATCAGTTTTCCTGCTTTCTCTCTTATCGGCAAAACAATACAAGAATAGCTCATACTGAAGTAAAAGCATAAGGAATTTCGTGAGGTGGTGGTGAGGCTGACGGTACAGGGTGCGTCAGACGTACATTTAACTATCTACCTCGTAGAAGATACCCGATTGAAAATATATATAAGAGACAGCAAAAATGTTACTCCCATGTAAATAAATCTTTTGAGATCCGCCAACTCCGAGCCACGAGCAAAAGATAAAGGAGAAAAATCATTTTGGGCTAAATTATGAAATGGCCGGTCAAATAAAAAAAAATATATATTCCGTTAGAAAATGTTATTCTCTTCACTTTTCACTATCAGACCAAATCTATAGGGCAATTCCCTGCGCTGTTATACGATTTTGAAAAATACTGTTTTCAGTATGTTTTGGTTAAAATAATTAATAGTAATCTATTTAAAGTAATAGCTTGTAGTAATAAAAAATGAAGAGAAAAATGTACTCTTTCGAAATATAGCATTTTTTTTGTTTGGCCGGCACTTTCACAATTATAGCCCAAAAATTTATGGACGGCGAATGATGTCCTTTGTTATTAATATCGCCACTTTTGAAGGCTAACAGAGAAAAAAAGATTCACCAAAGATTAAAGATTCTAAATCTATTTAGTTGTTCTAACCGTGTTCAAATCCTCGATCCTGGTCATAACTCCCATAGCCATCTCCCGCCTGTCGGCAGGGGCTTCAGGGCACGGGTACAGGGTCGCGCGAAAACCTTCGCAGATCTTCTTCACGCGCGTCTTGAGCTGGTCTCCTTGGAAGAAGATGATGAACACCGACTTGTACACCTGGTCCGACTGGAAGGAGAAATGGGAAAGTTGGAACATGTGGTTTGAAACAGTGGTTAGGACAGAGGCCTGGATTAATTGGGTAGATACGGATTATTACGAGGAAGACAGAAGCTCGTAACTACTAGGGCTCTTAAGCGCGCTGTGGTACCTATTTTCAACGCTAGCCAACGCGTCGAAACATAAAAATCCAACAGCGCGTTTTTACTAAGGCTTTTTGTTTATGTGTCGCCTACAGTTAGGGAAAAAAAGGAATAATTCAAATGGCAGAGTTTAATGGTGGTATTAGTATTGCTTTGGGTTTCCTGATCAAATACTGTTGAGGTAAAACGATAGACTTTGTAACTGAAGATTGAGATTTTATGGCCAGAAGGACTTTACGCAGCTGCTTAATTAAGAATTAATTCTACACTTTAAAAGAATTCCTTCAATTTAAATTTAAATAATCTAATTGTTTACAAAAAAATTGCATGTCATTATGTTATGATTAAATATGTTAAGCTACTAATAAACTACCATTGTAAGAACTTTATAACAAATAAATCCTTTAGTTTGACTTTGACTTAAAGCCTTTCATTGGATCTTTCTAGAATGTCGATATTATTACCACCATATCACATGGCTACCTATCATTTTTCTCATGAAGCCCGACTATTGTTCCCGTAACAAATAAATTGCTTAAGTGCCTCTGTAATTGAGGAAACATACTTCTTACGGAGATCGATAAGCGTCTGTCGGTTCCGTTGTGAATCAATTGACAAGTTCGAGGACGAAGCTGAACAAACTAGGAAGCTGCTGGAATTTCAATATCTACCTGTCAAAAATGTATTAGCTCATCATAGATAACAGAGCCATCATAGATAAAATAAAACTATCTAAATTACTTCCTAATTTATATGCAAGGAAATACCACTTGTAATATAAACAGCAAAAATGTGATAAGAAACTGTGAGCAGGTTGAAATACTTACGGAAGAGGGGTCTTCCAATGGTGTGTCGATCTCGGCCTGACGGAGGAACACATTTCCTCTGCAGGCGCGCCATAACATGCGTTCGAAAGCAGGTATTCGCTCACGAAGGATCACGCCGGCCACGAAACTATACAAAAAACCGAATTAGCAATAGTCCATTGTTGTCGCAGCAAAAAAAGTGCTTTACACATTATTTTGCGAAAACCCAAACGCACTAATTCTGCTGCGGGGCCACAACTATTTGCGGATTTGAAATATTGAACCATCGTTCTAAGGAATACGGTTCATATTTCGCAAGCAACTATCGACCTCAGATTAAGTAAGGGTATCTCAGATCAGTGACGAGAGAATTCTGTGAAAGAAACTTTGGTGCATAAAGATAACGTCAAATTACAACAGACGTCTCCAATACTATTGGTACGTTGACTGATTTTATGACGGTCTATTTTAATCAAATCTTCCAAATGACGTAAACAACTAAGGAAGGAGTTTCCAGAAACAATAATAAACAAAGCTTTATTTATTTTTAATAAACGAGAGTTTACTTAAAAGTGAAGATAAATATGACGTGGGGATCAATAAAACAAAACAGCTGAAAGTCATTAGCATTCATTATACAAAACACATTGATACGGTTACTTTCACTGTTGGCGAAATGAATAACTAAGAAAAGTAAAAAATGCGAAACATTAAAGAATTTCTCTCGTCATCAGACCGTGAGTCAAATGGCAATGAATAAAGGAAAATTACGCCCAAATATACAATAGACCACAATGTGGTGAAATTTTGATGAATTTTGAAGGACCATACTATTCTACTAGTCTATAGGTAAACAAATCAAAATAAAACGCAGTTTGTAAATAACGTTGGATAAATTAGTGACAATATTGGAACGAAAACTGACCAAAAATAAAACGGTCGTCACAGAGAAGACGGAGTCTGACTAGATAAGAGGTACGAGGAGGAAGCTCCTCATACCAACAACAATACTCCCAGACTCCGCCTCTCATAATGACGCACTTGAAACGTGAAACATTCTTTTCACGTAACATGAATTATTTACAAACTGCACGAGCAGGAGACGTTGATATTACACAAAGTGTTCAACACACGTATCACGAGATGCATATTGAAATGAAAGGTCGCACGTGTCACATGTTACAGACGAAAACCGATCCAGAATAACGCAAATATTGAATTGTCTGCTGATTAAAATATCAGCACTAGCTGTTCCAGAACTGAAGGGAAATTAAGAGCCTACTCTGCTTACTGAAAAGTTTCAATGAACTTTGCCCGGGACATCTGTTTGGCTACGAAAGCGGTAGTTAAAACATGCAAGTCTAAAATAGACTGAACTGAATACAGAACCTATCGTTATAACACTATCCACAACTCATTAAACTGTCTGTAGATTGTTTATAATAAAGGGGATTCCCGATGGAATACTCCACTACAACCTTACATAATCTTGTTATGATGAATCCATCGTCTACTTTTATTTTACACCTATTTTTGAACACAGACGCCTCGCCGTGTCTACGCATAGCTGGCCATTTTAAATATAGCTCGTACAAAAAACTTTTAATTTATTACTCTACACATTTTACAATTGAATTATGACCTTTTAATGTTGCCATCCTTTCTGTTCTATTTTTATAGCCCTCATAACATGCTGTGATAAAGTTTAATCAGTGCAATAAAACCTAATTGTACTTTGCATGGAAATGCGTCATTAAACTAAACAATATTAACATGCTTCTGCATTTGTTTAAGGACGAGTCAAGGATCCAAACAATATTGTTGATAATGTCATAAAAACGAAAGTTGGGATGACTATAACTAAGACTGCGGAAGATGCTATGATTATAAATACATCGACAATGGTGTAACAAAAATTGAATACAAGATTCAGGCTGATATTAATGAAGAAAGAAAGAAAAGATGGATGGATTGTGTGAGGAATAAGAAAGAGAAGAGAGTGAATGATAGCGTGACGGTTGATAGGGGAAAGTTGAAAAAGAAAACGTGTTGCGCCGACCTCAAGTAACATGGGACAAGGGCAGGAAGATGATAAAGATACTGATTAATGAAGAACTGTTTAAATAATTGGGAGTCAAAGACGTTTTTCACAAAAGGAATCAAATCATGTTTCTCGATATAAGAACACATGAGACTATCATGCAGCTGGGTTGTGCTAATAGCTACAATTCGAAGATAAGATACAAATCTCATTTGTCATCTTGTTTCATTGCGAATATAAGCGATAATAGAACATTCGTAATGGGTATCGTATCTTCAAACAATTCATCTGATAAAACACGCGGTGAAATCATTCTTTACCATAGATTATTTTTACGGTTGTGGATCGAAATAAATATCTAATATAACAATTTGTTAGTGCAACAATTTGTTCCTGACAGATCTTAGAATTCATTCAAATTTCTACGTAAATTCTTTCCTATTATGTCATTTTCTTCTAAAATAGGTTGAGAACCTCTTAGTCATCAAAATGTAGGAACACATGTGTATTATTATTATTTACATGTTTATCATCCATCAAACACAAATGCAGCTCATAGTCATTAGAAATACTAATCCACCTTGAAGTTTTTACTATTATTCTTACGGATTCATTTCCAAATTAAACCAACCTAGAGATACAATTATGGCATTACCATTTTGCACAAATCTCTATTCAAACGCAGACTATTCTGAATTTATTGTTTTACTGAGAGTAAATATACAAAAAGATTAGTATCCTATTTGTTGTTCGTGATTAGAGCATGGCCGTTCCGTATAACGTTATGGTTGGCCTGGTTGCCATGATGTACGAGTTTTATAGCTCTAACAATGAAATATAAGGAAAATACAGAGAAACAGTTTGCGAAGATTTACATTTATGCTTATGAGTTAAAACAGAACATCACTTAACAACTATGAGTGCGAAACTAAATTTTGATATGCATTAACTTGAAGATGGTTTAAAATGCATTATGTCGATGAAATATTGGCACTACACTTGATGCTGGCGTTGTTCAGGTCAGGGTTGAATCGGTTGTTGTCCCATAACCCGTATTGTCATCCATCATGGTCGTGACCATCGGAGCATATGTAGTAAAGATTAGAACACGCCTGATTATGCAATACTTTAATGGCGCAGATATGATGGAGTAGCACATAATTATGAAGCATTTAGCGAAATATAATGTTAATTCACTAACATTTCATAAAGACATACTGAAAGAAGTAATGTCAATTCAGGGACCTCTAATTCAATTGTCCATTGTCACGCATCTAATTATCACTGTTTCGCACTATCATTAGAAGGCGTACCGTCCTCCATAACGGGCGTGTGAATTCCCATACAATTGCCACAATTTGTACTTCTTATTAGCGCTATGTTAGTTTTTCATTTGGTAAATTGAGGGAAGTTTTGAACGGTACTGCGTCTCTTATTTCCGAGAACACGGCTTGTAGTCTAAACAAGTTATTGAATACTAGTAGTTTTATTTTATGTGTTTGGTATCAGCCAGTACCAGTGGAAGATATTCGTATCTTGGTTCATTTACCCTTTGAGGAAATTTTCGTATTACTTATAGGTACTTGTATGTAGGCGTAGATTTGTCTTATGAAATTCCTGACAGTGAGCATGCCTACTGTCAGGAATTCCCCTTCCTCAGAGCCACTGACGTCATTCATCGAGTTCGTGCCTCTCCGATGTTTGCATGTAGTAACTACCTCAATTATATCTTTGTTGTCAAATTGAAAGTTACATTGAAATGCATCATCGCTCTTTGTTTTGTCTTTGTCATTCATTATTATGTTGGAAAATAATAATGAGTCTTTCGTGAATTAGGGAAATGGGTTTTGAACTTTTTTTTGGTAGTATCTGTAAATATCTATATGTATAATGTATGAGCTTATCTCATATTTTTCCACAGAAATCTATAAACTGAGTATTATATACTTGCATTATGTAAGTTTGTATTTTGTATACCTACCTGTGTTCGTAAAAACCCCAGTTGAATATTTTATAATGATAGATAATTACGGTAGGTACCTATTTACTCTTAAAATGATATAGATACTGATCGTGTATGTACTTAAGTCGTGTAAGTATGTATTTTTTTATGAATAAAATAAACGAATTTAAGAGGAAACTCTTTGAACACGCAGAATGTCTTCGAATGGAAAGAGTATTTCAAGGTAAACCATTGTCATCAACAAAGTTGGTTATATTTGAATATAATTATGATTAGCACATTTAGTCACTATCACGTGAAATTAATGAGCAACGTCTGCAAATACATAATTGGAAACTACGGTCGCGTACCTAATTCGAGTGGTAAATATTTCACAACGATCAAAATTGCACCTAATGACGGTGACTCTAAAGTAAATTTTGATTTAAGACGATATTTACGAAAGCGTTTAACCAGCTGTCGTTTTGGCTTTGGACGAATTTGGTGTTCCGTGTCAGTCACCCAAAATAAGAAGTTGTCGTAAATTGAATTTTATCGTGAAGTGTCAAGGAGTAATTTGATTTGTCAAGTATTTTCACGTAGAGATGATGTAAGAGATAGTGGCGCCCGTCACCTTGGCGGAATACCAAAACGTCTGTCCGTCTGTATACGTAAACGATGTAATTTACAGTTCTGGAGTATGTCTGTATTGCGGGATGTACAAATATACCTGGTACTAGAGGCAGATGGAGTTTTTTTGTTCAAGATGTCTCGTGACTCTCGTGAATACTAACAACAACAAAAAAGCCAAACTTCTCGGATTTTTTGTATAGTGTCTAGAATATAAAAACAAGCGTTTTACAATTTAAACATGAAAGAAATTATTATTCATTAAAATTGGCATCTCGTACATGGTTGAGTAAAAACTTGAGTGGTGTACTCTGCACTCTTAATAACACAGCACCCTAATTGCGTAACACACGATCAATCATAATCTGAATCATTTTGAAGGTTATTGTTAATCCATTGCTACACAAGTTTGAAAACTTTATCTGCTCAGCAACGTAAATAACGCAATGAATGTTGTTGAACTGTCAAAATGAAACAGATTGTGATTGATCGTGTGTTATGTGATTAGGGTGCTGGTAGTGACACGCATGGGACACGTAAAAACTAATATAAAAAATAGGTAAGTACCACACGGGAAAACCTTGACAGTTGCAACCGATTTCAAATGCATCTCTTGTCATCAAAAAATATTCTTAAAGCTATAAAATCATAGGAACGCTTATTATCTTTTAAAAATTATAGTACGCAGTAAACTTAAATCAATGTCTCCGCACTGACACTGACATAGAGGTATACACTAAACTCGTGTTATTCAAATAACCCATAAAGTCGATAGCGCATAATTTATAACAAGACATGTGCCTGACTGTACCATTGTCATTTAATATTATTTACATGAACTATAGCGTAATTGAGGGTTATATTCAATCTTAGGCAGGTGTGTAATAGGCAGTCAAGGATTTTTAATGAATAGACCAGGCTGATGGCGTCCTTACACAATATGGCCGGGCCGCAGGTAAATAGTTATTGAACGTGGTAGATACATACTCATTAAATACATAATGGATCGTATATTCAATGAGGGATATCGAGAGCGCTAAAATGAATGGTCTTGGGATAATTCCATATTTAGCACTTTGCTGACAGATTTGTGAGTCGAGAAAGATAATCAATACGAAGATAATAATATGTATTATAAGAGTTGATATCCATCTGAGTTATACCACCTCTTTAAAATTCGGCCAAGCAGTGGCTGAGATCGACTCAATAAAAGTAACTGCAAGATCGTCAAAATATGAATTCACTCGACTCACTTAATCACATAGCTTGGATTCTTACAAATCAGAATATGTTGACAGGTATTCTTCACACAAAGAAAAACAAACACTTGGAAGATTCCTGAGCATTCTTGAATGCCTAAGAATTCATAACAATATTCTTTCTTATAGAAAAATATTGTAAGAAATATACTGGAAAAACTTTTAATTGCATTCTTGGGCGAAGCAAGCTGGTCAACGAAAAGGAAAAAGGGGACACTGCATTTTTCGGAAACCACTCGAACAAATAATTTATACACGGAACTCCTATATACTGAAACAAATAAGTATCACGAATTCAATGACTGTGTCATTGAGAATGAGTTCAAACCAACGATGATTATATTTTAGCATTCGATGAACTGTACTTAGTACAACTGAATGATCAAATTGAGGATCTGATATTGATGACCCTGTTACTCAGGCTCAATAGGACAACGAGCTGCGAGAGCCGATATTATTGTATTTTTAATAACAAAGTACTTATCTAACACTTATAGCACAACTGTACGGAAGAAGGATGTCACGATCACATTCAAGTGCCATCAACGTAATCATCAACTAATTTGTACTTTGATAATTTATACTATTAACTTCTATAACACAATTTATTACGCTATTGTTATATAACAAAACTTCGTCAAAGAATCGAGGTTATCAGGAACGTACTCTTTGAACAAAGATAAAAATATTGGAAAGGAAGGAAAAGATTTGTTGAAATATCTGAGAAGATTTCACAATTTCTGTGAGTGCGGTGCCATTTCCTTCGGAAAACGCCATGTTGACCCAGATTCGACGAGTGGTTTGCGTCTTATTAGATAAACTCTCTAGAATCTTTGCAAGAAGTTTTTCAAAAATAATGTATTCTTAGTTGGGAAGTAATGGAGTTAATCCAATAAGTCCATAACTTAGCCAACCAACGAAACTTACGACATCTCAGAGAAAGGTTGCGTATGAATTGTTAAATGCATCGAGAGCGTCAACAAATTCAAGAACAGTCAAAAATATTCGTGTTATGTTCGTCACAAAAATAATTGCAGCACCACCCAATTTTCAAGATCAATCAACCGGTTAACACATCTAAACGAGTCGGATGGCTTTCTAAGCAAACAAGTCGCCTAAAGGCTCTCGTCACCGTGAACTTGGTACAGTTCTGTCAGGCAGTTGATACTTTTCGCATCAGCGGTAATAAGACAGTCACGAGCTTGTGGGTCGACGTACTAGTAACGGTACATCTACATAATAAATATTGCCCAAGTATATGTTTACGCGTAAGCAGATGTGCGAGAGCTGCAGACGGTAATTAAGGTAATTACTTATGTGCAAGTGATAGTGTTTTCTCTTCTGCATACAAAACTGTTGAAGGCAAGATTAATGTTGGTTCTCTACGTTGATTCTGGATTTGCTCTTAGACGGTGAAATGACAATCGGGTAGGAAAGGACAAAAGAAAGGCAGGCGATATTATTACTTATACTGCTTTCAAAGTTTGAAAGCAGTTAATGTCATTCCAAGGAACAGCCCCAGCGCACATCCAAATTCAAAAGAGGGTAAAAGAAATGGCATTGACTTAAAATGAACAAGGGAAAAATACATTGTAAGCGAACAAAGCTGCTACTTTAAATCTATTCGTTCAAATCCGCCTAATAACTACAAAATTAATGACAGAACACTGTATATTTGGCGGTTCAGCAGCATTGTTTACACATAAAGATAATCTGAATGACATAGGCATATATTGTACTATCAACATCTGCATTTACTAGCGTCAAATAGTACTAGCACAAACCGATCAAACTGGCACAATAAACAATTTGCCAATCAGAGAAACAAATGGAGATTGGATAACAACAAGCAACAGCCCATGATTCAGTCACGGGGTGTACAACAAATGTCAGTTATAAACTTGGGAGTGAACCATTGCCTAGTCGAATCATGTGATGTGACAGCGGTTATGCAGAATGCGTCATACAAGGATATTCCTTTGTTCCGAACATGGAAACTAAAAAAACATGGCCGTATTTGACCAACCGATAAATACACTTTTAAGTTTTAAGCTAAATTAGGAATTGGATACATTATTAGGTAAATATGGCTCGTAGAGGGAAAATGAATCCCCGACACGCGATTATACATATTACGCTCATTACATCTTTTTCGGAATGTGATGCGAGAGCTTGAATGCAAGACATTAGACAATTTATACCCATGGCATACTATGTAGTTTATGGCTTGACTTAATGATTAACGAACATAGTAAAACTGCTCAGAAGTTTATTACGCTGCAAAGCGAGCCAAGATCTGTAAAATTACATCTATAACTTGAATCGTACGCAGAACACAGAGAACCACCACAGTAATTAGTAATGGAGCAATGAATTTCGTGCGCTCACGCAACAAAAAAACACAATGTAACGACAGTAAGTCTGCCTTTCATCACTGTTCGTACTGGTTCCGAACATCTTGGCATTGGATAAACCGAGACTAACCTAACCTAACTGCTTCCACTTTAAGCTTAAAATAATCACTTTAATCTTAAACCAAGTCGGTATATAACCTTGTGTTTTGATGGCTATAAACCCGTCGCCGTGATTTACTGCAATCCAGATTTTATCTCATCTAAGTAGGTACGACCTCTCAGATAGTAACAATCTCCAGACAAAAATGCTGTTATCAGACATCTTAATAACATTCGATAAGTTAGTAAAAGTATTGTTATTGTTTGAAACATTTATCTTCGAGAAAGCTTGAGAATTTTGTTGGCATAACAAAAACATGTCGTGAGATATTAAACAACGAAATATCTTCACGTGTTGAATTCAGGAAGGAATTGAAAAATACATATCTGTTTGCAATAATAATAAAGTTCATTAATAATATTGTTTTAAGAGTGTGGGAATGAGGTCGTGACGTGATCGTCGTGTGATATCAGTGACAAGGAACTGTGACATCTTTGAGCAGGTATTGTGATGTTAAACATGCGTTTAATAAACATAATATGTGTGTTCCAAACGGACTGCGTCGGTGGAAATGGTTTGTGATACGAATAATTGCAGACACCGGCAAAACAATGATACACAGGAAAAACAATGTGAACAACGGTAGAACACAATTGAAATCTCTTGGATATTGTAGCATATTTGCTCTACATTCAACACCATTATTGGCATTTCAAGGTAGATGTATAAATTCTTTTTACTCCTATTATGCAATATACGAAATTACTTGAGTAAGGTCGCCGTTCAATATGCCGTATTCGCTCGTAAGCTGTTGATACACTTTGCAGCAACAAAGTCAATTAGAAACAACCTCAATGACGTAATTGATACCTAACAAGCCCATATTGTGTTAGCCAGCATTGTGTTACACAATGTATCTACTTGGAAAAGGCTAAGCAAATTTATCACAACCATACTCGATCGACTCAAGGTTGATACGGAAACTCCGTCTTTGTTAGACTTGTTAAACACAATTTTAAATCGCTTCGAATACCGTAAGATTGAATATAAACACTTTTTAATTAAGTATTGGCACGTGATAAGCGGCTGTTGTCTCTAAACCAAGCACAAGTTTTCTTGAACATTAGTCTGGCATTATAAAACATGTTCTGAATAAGTACTCGATTTTTTAATTAATTACACTTTTAATGTTAATAAAGCTTCTGTCCTAAATTTGGACTTCAGTAAGCCGTTTTAAACCCTTGATAACAGATTTAAATGAATAACACGAGTTCATAATCAAACTAAAATATGACACAAAACATAAATTATTATCTAAGACACTCGTACCAAGACGCTGTTAGGATTGTCTATGTTGAAAAATATCATCGATCTCGAAACTTTTCCTATTCGTGCGGAGTCTGATATAACTCTAGAATGGCGTCCCGCAAGGAGCACATCTTGGTTCATTACTTAAACATGAGTAATAAGAATAAATTTAAGATATTATAAAGTACACTCGTTTCTTTAATTTTATATAATTATTAAAAAATAATTAAAGAACTGTTTACCAAATAGGAAAAGTTTGATCACGAAGTGCCGTGTAATTTCAGCATTTACATTTTTCGCACCTAATTCCATTATCTATTCTTGAAGTCCAAGTTACCTTGACAACGCACATGAAATCTAACGTTCTTTTAATAAAACAATACTGTGATATTGAAGTGAATGTTAGTAAGCAAGTGAAGGGTGTTAGAATAGAACACTGTATGTTCATTTTGTTCCCAAGTAGTGAAGACAACATTGAAATAAGCCAAGTTGATTTCAATATTGTTTGTCACAATGTTACTGTTGAGTCTGCAACCATACATGTATAACATATACCCGAACCATATCTACCTCTATACCCATCTACAATATAAAATACAAATATACACTACTAACCAAGGCAGGAATTCCAGGGATTCTTGTTTATCCCGCAAACTAGGGAATAAATCAAGCACAAATGTTTAGCAATACTGTACAATTAGGACTACAAGTTATTATAATAGTCTGATTATTACATCAACGTGTTGGTTATTTAGTTCAACAGCTTTGTAATCTTCTTGAAAATATTTTAGATGTAGGTACAATTTGGAGAGGATATCACATGCATTAAGTTTGAGCAAGGGATTCTCAGGGAGTTTATTACTTTTAATTGCAACAATTACTTTTAATTTATGAGCGCTAAGCGCGCGACCTTTATGTCTATATTCATTTGAAGTTTAATTATTATAACTTAGCAGGAAATATTCTTCGTGTATCATCAGTGCAATATTAGTTCCATGGAAATGTTCACATAAACCGCAAAATTGAAGACTTCACTTCAAGCAATTTAATTATTTACAAGATTCTTCTTCAAATAATAAAAGTGTCAAGTTTATGTGAACAACGTGATTGATTGCATCGTCTTTTGTGTAGTACGTCACTAGGTCATTATTCGTAGGTAGCAGTTTACTAACGTAGATATGATTAATCAGTAAAGTTAGTAGGCAGTGAGTGTGTATCTTTCGTGATAATAACGTACGATATTTTATGAGTGGACATACATTTTGACACGATAGACATACAAGACGAGCAACCAATAGAACCAGTAAAGAGTATAGCAGCAGCTGAACTGTCAGTGAACAGCCCAGCTGCGTCGAGTATCGGGTGGTGGTCAGTGTCACTCCAGTGCGTATGTACACACGCATACATACCCTAGTTGGACGTGGCCGATATGTCTGTTCGGGTCGTCGGATATGAGGGCGCGCGTCATCGACTCAGTGGTATTGGCACCACCCTCGTGCTACACGGAGGACAAACATAAACATGTAGACAAACATTGCCTATATGACGTCACAATGAACGCGACAGATACGACATTTACACCACACGATGCACACTGTTTCCTTGCCTGTTGTAGTAAAAAAGTAGCGCCATCGAGTCACTGCAAACACCTCATTCTACGCAGTGGTGTGCTGGTAATTACCTAGCTACCAACAAATTATATAAAAGCTTCATATGCATTGTTAGTTTGTGACTACTTCGTATTGTGTTCAAATTACAGTGTCGTTTATAATAAACTAAAGAAAATATATACTCTATAACTCTGACTCGTCGTGATCTACTTAAGACATGAACATATAAAAATCATAATGGCATGCATAAAAATGACAAGTACAGGAAGCGTGGATGACTTTATGATAACGGAAAGAAACTATTTTGTAAACCTTGTCGACTCTGACAGCTGGATGCGTTTGCAGATGGACTTCAAAAATAAATCATGTCGGAAACATTGTTAGTTCAAAATAAAAATCTCACTCAGGCAGCAATTGGTTAGCACGCTCGGCAAGGGAGTCAGGAGTATTTCACTAAGCTTTAGTAGACTGACACGGTCTGGACCGGGCTGGTTGCGGTGCTACAACTAAGCTCATTCCATCACACAAAGAAGTCAAAGAGAGGTGTTATGTTGATGATATACTATAAACCGGCCGACTCCAATGCTTGCCTGAGTGGTGATCGGTAGACTCCAGAATCAGCGTCACAGTACAAGCGCTGTAAAAATAATAACGCTCATGTGTGTGCTTTGATTTCCATTGACACAAATGGAAATCAAAACGGTCCAACGAGCGCGTCGTAATCAATCTGAGCATACCCCAGCTTGAGAGCTTGCCCGCCCGCCATGAGCCCCTCCTCCCCAAGTAGGGTCACCTGTTCCTCCTCGCGCGACGGGTCCGCCATCTTGTGCACACACACGCCAACATGGCGTCAAGGTCAGACACACGTCAATGTCAATGTCACATTTGGTACGACTTCGACCGTGGAGGATTCGATTTGTGGCCATGAAATCATCTCTGTCATAATGCCACGGATAAATTGGATTTTGACTGAGATTAGAAATCGTTCGTCTACTCTAGCACGAGTACAATCAAAGCAGACAGGTAATGTATGCGTGCGATCAATCAACTGCCGACAATAGACGTACAAAAATGTGACATTGACAATACGACGTCATTATTTCAAACAATATACCGAATCTAAACGTTTCAATTCATAAGCTCGTTGTTTTTGAAGCCCACTTCGTCGTATAAATATAAAATAATTCTATAAAAATATAAATAATTTAAGACCCACGACCTTCGTTTTAAGGAAAATGTTAACTTAAAGAATATTGGAAAGTGTTGAACATAAATTAGTATTTGATACTGTTGTTATTGTGCTTTAAGTTATTAAAATAAAATTAAATAATAATATTTAATGAGACACTGATCCAAAAAAGGGGAAATTAATAAATAATAAACGATGATAAAATAAATAAGGACAACTGAAACATTGATCGTGGAGCTATTTTTTTTCTACAACAGCATAGTTTTGTATCGGCTTCATATCTTTGCTATTGTGTTTTCAAGCTGAACTCTATCTAATTGATTAGAACGTGTCTATTGACGACATTCCCTTCGCAAACTAACTTCAGAAGGTAATTACAATGACACTCCGTATTGACATAGTATAAAGGATGCCTGCAATAATGGCATCTCACTCACGTAATTGAACAAACACTAATAGATTACGTTGATAATTAATTAACATTACACATTTTGCGTAAAACATCACGAGGATATTAGCAGTGAGCTATCTTATCGTTGGATTCTAATACATTGGACGAAGCATCTACTAATTACGTTGGTACGTAAATAGATTAGTAATTTAGTAAATTTGTTTGAAGGAAAGATCTTGGTGGTTGTATTTGTGAGCTCTTAAGATTGTTTAAACTTACCTCATCAAAGAAAACTTGTGTTTTTCTAAGTATGTGCTTGAGTTCTGTAAGCTCCAGGTAATTTCTCTTTAGAGCTTCGGCGTTCTGGTTAACCTCGCGGAGTTCATTCTCTAGCTTTTCGAAGGTAGCCTAGGGAGACACGAACGATTACATTAGGATATATTTATGACTGTCTAATCTAGACATCTATACTAACAATAAAGAGGTAAAATTTGTGAGTTTGTATGTATATAGATGTAGGGGGTAATCATCGGAACTACCCTGATCCAATTCTGAAAATTCTTTCACTATTGGGAAGCTACAGTATTGCGGAGTGTCCTAATTTCACGCGGACCAAGTCGCGGGTAGAAGCTGTATTTAAACTTGTCCATGTCATGGATAGTAGGATTAAATAAAAGTACGTTAGAATTATGGCACATTTGGATCTCCTGTGATTCTGATAAATGGTACTTGATAATTATATCTAGTGACTAGTGCCAAAACAAAAAGAAGTAGTAAAAACTCCTGCTCACCTCAAGATCAATCATCTCCCTGGGTTGTGGGGCCTCGGGACACTCGCCCGGGATCTCCAACATGGGGATCCCATCCCGGCGGATTTCCTTCTCCAGATACCGGAGCTTTCGCTCCATCTCGTCGCACCGACGGACCTCATTGACGAACTTGCGTTGGAACGCGTTCACGTCTGGGTTTAACTGAGGAGAGAAAATTCAGTATAATAGGTAGGTCTTCGAAGTAATTTAAAGTGTCGTTATGAAAAGTTGAGTGAAGAATTGAAGCATATGGCTTCCATTCATCTATTTCATGTTTGTATGGCTTCACAGCCGTGCCTGTAGTTCGACGTGCAGTGTTACATGTCTGTATTGTGGTTGTCTATTTGAAGTCAGACTTAAGTGTTTATTCTATCTATAGCCAGCCCAATCAAATAGTAATACTTATCTAATTCCCTTCAACAACTACTCTCAATAGAATATCGACCCGTGCGGGCAGACCGCCATCTCATTGAATTTTGTCTGTTAAAGACATGGCATTTTGTCGCCGGTTTTCCTACTAGATGTTTGGCATTCTCTTGATTTTCATCAAAGGATTAATCCCTCTGGGTCAAGTATACGCAAAGGCATACATCGCTCTGCGTGTTCAATATAATAATGCATTCAGATCGTGGGGCTGCCGCGGTTTTGTAGCGCGTCGGGTATGTTTACCGATGCGAGGGTAGATGATTTCTACGCTATTATTCGAAAGCGATGCGCTTCTCTCCGGCAAAGAACATGTTTTAGCTCCCCCAGCATGTTGAGGGCACTGAGTGACCGGTGGGACTGCCCGATGCTTGGCCGATGGGTGAGACTGCACACACAGGTCGACTCTAAGTAGCTATACGGGCTTCTTGTTTATTGTTATCGTTGTTTTATATATTACTAATAATAGTTAAATAAGTATATTTCATGTCATTACTAACACTATGGACTTCAAGGTCTGCCAATAAAGAATCAAATAAATAAATAAATGAATTAATACTAATATTAGGTCTTTACCTATGAAATTGCCGTTCTGCAGTACTGGCCATTTCAAATCAAAATAATTTTTGTTTGGCTAAGAATTCTAATTTCAAATCAATTTATTTTAAAAACATGGTTTTTTTTTCCAAAAGTAGTCATTTCTTTATTGATTAGTGTTACATTTTCATCGCATTTCAATCTTTTTCGTCATCATGGATACGTTAAAAATTCGAGTAATTATGGAATATGAGTACCGTCGTGGCAGCAACGCGGCACAAGCGGCACGCAACATCAACGACGTTTACGGAGCTAACACTACAAACCAACGCACCACCTGTTATTGGTTTGCTCGCTTCCGTTCTGGAAATTTCGACCTGAAAAATGAACCTCGCGGTCGTCCGAAGACTTTGGTCGACAATGACGAATTAAAGGCGATTGTGGAAGCTGATGATACACAATCTACGGCTGAATTAGCAGCAGCTTTCGACGTTAGCGTCAAAACAATATTGGTGCCCCACGAACTCAATGATCGCCAGCGCGAAGTACGCGTCGAGACGTGCCTTGCACTGCTCAACAGACACACAAATGAAGGAATTTTGAACCGCATTGTTACCTGCGATGAAAAATGGATTCTGTTTGATAACCGCAAGCGCTCAGCAAGTTGGTTGGATCCTGGTTCAGCACCTAAACAATGCCCTAAACGAAAACTTACCCCTAGAAAAGTGATGGTCACTGTTTGGTGGTCTAGCGCCGGTGTGATTCATCACAGCTTCTTACCAAACGGGGTGTGCATTACTGCAGATGTGTACTGTGAAGAACTGAACACAATGATGGAGAAGCTGGCGCATCTCCAACCAGCATTGGTCAATCGCTCGTCTCCGCTGCTCCTGCACGACAACGCGCGACCTCATACTGCACAGCAGACGGTCTCCAAGTTGCAAGAACTGGGGTTGGAAGCTCTCCGTCATCCGCCCTACTCACCAGACCTTGCGCCTACAGACTACTACTTTTTCCAGAATTTGGATAACTTCTTGGCGGGAAAAAAATTCAATACCCGAGAGGCAGTACAAAATGCCTTTGAAGAATTTGTTGCCTCCCGTCCAGCTGATTTCTTTAAGAAGGGCATCAATAAACTGCCACTGCGATGGCAAAGATGCATTGATTGCATGGGTGATTACTTCGATTAATACAAATAAAAAATTCATGAAAAAAATTCGTTTAAATTTTTTCATACAAAACGGCAATTTCATAAGTAAAGACCTATTAATATGGAATCTTTTACATCAACGAGTGGCGGAATATTTTTTTCTCCTCATTTTCATTACCTACATTTCCCAGCAATTTGGCTTTGCAAAGCGTCAAAGAGTCATAGAGAAACACCTGATTATTTTGACGAGTGTCGTAAGTTGTCACACGTGAGAAAAAAAATTGTATTACTTTATCATTTTAATTATCCGCTGCCTATTGTGATTATGATAGCATTCTTCAATGGTCTTCCTTATGGTCATTCGATTTACTGAATAGCAACCATGATAGTGTTGCCTGATGACCTCTGAGGTCATTAGCATCTGTTATCTTTACAACCAAGTTCCGCTATTGTCCGACTTTTTAGGTTTGCACCAAAACACCTGTTTCTAGGACTTGAGTAAGAATGCGTCTTCTAAATAACGTAGGTACTAAAAGATAGACAAAAATGTCAATGATGTAAGTCGACTGATTACCGTAATTTTTCTGTGACATAAGAGGATTAAGCGTTAAAGATTTATCAAAGGAGTGTGTCGGAAAGGACACTTAATCTTGTAAAGATCTGTTACGCCAATTAATTCTACGCCTACGAAAGTACGAAGCAACGCCCGCCAGTAGATAATAATAGAACTTCTCGCTTAGATACCAAAGTGTAAATCTAATAAATATTAGCAGTCACGTGACTGCATTTCTCTGTAACGTTAGAGACAAAGGAACAAACGAATGTTTTGTCGCTGAAAGCATTCATCTTCCTGTGCTGGAGGTCAACCCGTTGTGGAGAAACAATACCATTTTACTTGAATGAAAAATGTACGATGTTATTTCAAGTGAGAATTGTAGATCTCATAATGTGTACCTTTTTGTAACAATGGGGTGATTGAAAACGAGATGTTAGAGCTCAGAATTTTCGTAGATTCTAGATTGAAATTTAGTCGCAGCAGGAAAAACTCCGACGGAGAGATACTTATTGGGAATGTCTAGCCAGATGAATGAATTGGATCGCAAACATTGGTCCACCAATGTGTGCCAATTCTGCACTCTTCATGAAGCGTTTTTAAATTATTGGGTCATGCAATTTGTTGGCATTGGCTGGCCAATATGTGAAGTTACGATGTTCCGCAACGCGGTATTGACGCGGCGTGGGCCGTGGGCACAACTGGCGCACGCGCCGTAATGCATGCAAATTTCTGAGTATCATCACATATATTTCGATTGAAAGAGAAACTAAATGCAAAACCTACTTGACTTTTTAATAACGAGTAACGTGTTGAATCAATCAATTTTACTTTAGGAAGAAAGATGGTATATTTATATCTAGGTAGTTGTACCCAATTATTGACTGAAACAACTAATGCTTCTTTGTAGCCTTACTCACGAATTGGATTGTTTTTTAAATCCGACAGGTAGGTACCATGGGTAGGTCCTGAGATTAGCGCGTTCAGACAAATAGACGCGGGGCGGGGGGACTTTGTTTTATAATGTTTGTGTGATGTGTTAATAATATTGATCTTAGGAGTCAATAAAATCCAGGGTTGCGGGAAAGTCCGAAAGGGATACCGGGAACTTGGCAACAGGCAACTGAAGGAACACGGGTGGGTTTTAGTCAGTAAAAGTCTGACACGCCCTTCCGCTCCGCCCAGACCGGGAGAAGTCATTTGATGACATCCCAGCCTCAAAAAAAAAAGAAAGGAGTCAATAAAATAAACATGAAGAACAGACTGTTTTCCATATTTAAAAAATATACAGTAATAAGTATCATAAAATAAAATGTTTTGTATTCTTCACCAAATTTTTATTAAAATATTTTGATGTTGTTTTTGTTAGCATGCAAATTGTAATTAAAATGTTATAAAATAAAAAAGCCAAGTTAATTTTAAAAAGTGTAGAATTTTTATTGAAAATTGTATTATTTTTACCATCCAGTCTAGAACAATGAAATATTAAAGCTATGCTGTTATCCATAAATAAATAAAAACAATACTTTGTGGTCATCTGCATTATGTATTGTGATTCATATGAGCTAAATTAAATCTATACAAAGTCCAGGATAATAAAAATTCATTAAAAGTTACACCAAATTTTTTATAGCTACTAAGTGAGTACTAGTACTAAGTAAAAAAAAAAAAAAATGCAGTGTAAATTACTGTATCTTAAGAACAGGCCACTTTTCCTATGGCTACAAAATAATGCATTATATTATATTCTTAATTCTTTATTATAGGGATTATTTTGCTATGAAGATAGTTTAAAAAATCTTTTGTCAAGAGAATTTTAGTACTATTGGTAATACCTAGCCGGTATTGTGACAGTGATCACATTTTTTTTATTTAATACCGTAGATTGTGGAGCACCTGATGGTGGGTGATCACTGCCTATGGTGATCTGCACTACCAGGGATATTAATAAACTGCACAATCCGCTACACCAAGAAAGCTACTGTTTTAGTATTAAATTGACCAGCTACACGCGCATCCCCCTTGGATGCGCGTGTAGCTGGTCAATTTTCTTATGTTTTTTGAATTTGTAGGTCAGTGTCAGTTTTTATGTTGATCTAACTAAGATTCGCAACAGTAACATGATGGATTAACAAAATTGCAATAATTAAAATAATTATGTCGATAACAAATTCCCTATGTCCTTCCCCAAGATGCCATCTATATATTTGCCAAAGTTTGAGGAACTCTGTTCAGGGGTGAAGAGGTACCATACAGACAGACAGACAGAGTTATTTTCGAATTTATAATATTAGTATGGATTTCATGAAATAGTCATGACAGTTTTTCATTGTATTGATGATTCTATATAATTCTGTAAATAAATGTAAATATTAGGATCGCAAATCATATTTGCATCAACATACGACCTGATACTAGCATTTTCGCCATTAGGGCTCCAAGTTGTATCCCCAAATAATTAATGACTAGACATTGACATAAGAATGACCTAAGCTAGTATTTAGGTACAACTTTAATTCATAAATGATAAGATTCGGAACACAATCATTTAGTTGTGTTTCTAGGTGTGCCCTTATCAACTAAATAATACACTTTATCAGAGATTGTAATGTAATTAACTTAATCAATCATACCTAATAACAATCACATTTTTTTAATCAATCACATGACTTTTTAAATTGGCAGTTTTATGTTGGCACTCATGACCAAATAAATCAATTATGAATGCAAATGTAAAAAAAAGAAGATAAGAATTATGTTTTTAACAAGTTTTTAAAAACATATTCTCAGCTTTTTACTACAGTAATTAGTTCATTAGACTTTTTAACAAATTAATTGATTATTTTGTAAAAACCAGATTGTTGCTACTTTACACTTATTACTCTATGACTATAAAAGCTTTCTACATTGGTAAGAAAATTTGTTCAGTTTTTTAAAGCCTGTTTTTTTTAAATTGAATGAAAACCTATCCCAATTAACAAATTATTCCAATAGGGTAACTGGGAGATCTAAATATAAATCAAGGGGCAAACCATTAACTCTTGAATTGTTATAGTGATAACAAATAGCCGACATAATTACATAGTTACTCCTATAATGTCCTCTATAGGAGGGTCCTTAATTGACACTACAGTTTCAAAGAGTTGGTGCTGTATATTTCTCCAAGATACTTCTATTATCAGTGTAGTTGAATCTTTGTCAACTTTACTCTATTCTAGTAAACTATGCTACTGTTTAGAGAATTCCTATTGAACAGTTATTAATAGTGCTTAGACGAAGCAGCAACACAATGCTAGATACTGTAACAGTATATCATGGTCTCTAGTGTTGATAAAACATTATCAGAACAAAATATTCCAATAGACTACCTGAAGCTATAAAATAATTTAAAAAAGACAGTTCATATGCAGAAATACTATTGGAAAATCTTTAAAATTTATCTATTTCGTAAGTATTGTAAAAGGTATGTTAGATAAATCAGTATTATCATGAAATCAGGGCATGAAACTTCGATCAAAAGTGAAACGAGGTCAGAGATATCCTATGTTACACCCGAAACAATGTAGGGTCTCCAAATTAATGATAGTGACGATTTCGAGTAAAAGGGGCGTCTAACATGATCCACATGGTGGCACTACTCACGTCTCGGAACTGCACAAGTCCCAGCTCCCCGAGCTCAGACACGCATGCATACGCGGCTTCGCTCTGCAGGAAAAGTTGACATAATGTCATTTCTTCACTCCTAAACAACGACCCCATCTTTCACGGTTTTTGCAACACAACACAAAATAAAAATTTAAATAACTACAGAAAAGGGCTCCGTCGCAGTCTGCGAGCAGACTTTGGCAGCGACGAAACCAAATTACGTGTGGAGACAAATCAAATCAATCGATATGAATAACTTTCGTGAACATTAGTCATCGTGCGCAACGCGGACTGGTTTAGGGATACCCGTCGAAAAAATTTGCTTTCCCACTTTCCCCTCAACTTCAACTTCAACATCTGACAGAATCAATCACATAATATAAAGGCTCTCCCCCACAAGCGCGTTTTTATCGATCTATAATAACGGGAGCGTTATTTCGATCTGTTTTCAGCACATTTTGTATTAGAACGGTCACGAAGGTACACACTGCTGTGATTATAAAGAAACAATAGAAGTAGGTAGGACGCTTGCGTTCCTCCGTCCTGCGATATTCCGATATTAGTTCTTAGAACATTTTGTATTAGGACGCATACAATCTTACACACACCGGCGCGGCGTTAAAAAAGTTAGTACGGTCAGTACGGTGTAGTGTGGGCCGGGCCTGTAGCTGTAATGAGGGTTACAAACAGACGTTAGAAATATCGGACGATAAAAACGCAGCTGTGTGCAAGGAATCGGGTCGCATTATCACAACCTACAGACCAACACACAAAACGCACAATACATATCAAAAACTTCCTTTTCGCCATGGGGGTAACAAAGAAACAAATAGCTACCTAACTAAACTCGGAGACGCAATATATTTATTGCATTCCACAATGTGAACTTACCGTGTGTAGTCACTGGCGTCGCGAAATATTCACGACAAAACATGTTGAAATCTCTAGTTCCTGTCAATGTTCCATACAATTTTTGACAAGAACTAGAGACTTCAACATGTTTTGTCGTAAATGTTTCGCGACGCCAGTGCAAACGCACACACAGTTAGGTAGTAAGTAAATTTACAAAAACATGATAATTGTGGACCCTGTCGAGCACAGTAAAGTAGGAGAGAAAGAGGGTTTGTTTACCTGAGAATACAGGATTCTGTGTTTTTATGGCAATACTTTTTACTTCTTTCTCCCTTCATGAATACAGATATCTCTTTCACACCATTGATTAGAAGATATACATTTATGAAGAACGTGTTCGCTTATAAAAATGTGAAAATCAGAATAATATTTTATTTTTACTATATGAGAGTTTTGTATTTTTGCAAAGAATTTTTTGTTTTATAATGATTATGGATTCATTATTGAACGAATACTTATTATTTTGACACAAACACTGTGTTGAAACTTACTATAAAAACGCACCATCAATTAAAATTCAACCAAATTAAGAAGGTGTAATTTTGACAGGCGGCTCTAGCTAGTCGTATTTCTCCTTTACTCTTTCCTTTCAGTCTGTATGTATATCTATTTCTTTCTCATAATTGTGTATCCAATATCCATATTCTTTTGATTTTAACTGCATAATAATGAGTGGGAGTAAAAAATTGAGGTTATAGATTTAGCTTGAAACGAAAATAATTTAGCAAATATAGACTATGAATAGACATAATTGTGAATGAAAATCCAGGCGAAATGGTGTGTAAACTTGATTTATAGATCTAAAGATAGATATCGTGCACAGTTCTGTGGATCATTGCATTTTATTTATATTCCAGGCACTGCTCGGCGCTCAATTAGTTATCACACTGATTATGGTATCAGTGATACAGAAGTTGGGAAGTTATTCGTTCGCGAGATGGTTATTATGTTCGCAAAGGCTGTATAGGTATTTGTACCCTACTAACAGCGAGTTGAAGAGTTTGGCGGGAGTGCCAAAGGAAACTACGAAGGGTAAGAAGGGGGGTAAACATGAGTCAAATGGGAAGCCGGAGACGTTCCATGTGCCTCGAAGCCTGGACATCCAGCTGGAGACGGCGCCCGTGACGGCATTAGACGTGGTACACTTGAGGTTCTACACCGAGTATCTATGGATAGTGGACTTCTCACTGTACACTGCTATTGTGTATATTATGTCAGAGGTAGGTGTTAATTTTCTTGCCCTAGTAATCTTATACTCTACTGACCACTTGCTTTGTTCTATTATTATTCTATTCTCCCAAACATAATTTTGTAGGTTTAATACTTCAAGAAATTTCTGAAAGTTCTATTTCATTTTTCAAAAATTCATGAAGTAGGTAATTAGAGAAAATATTTTATCTTTCAGGTGTACACATCAGTATTCCCGCTGAAGGATGAATTCAACTTGAGCATGGTGTGGTGCCTCCTAGTTGTACTATTCTCATTGTATCCTTTACATAGAGCTTTTTCATTGAACCACAGGATTTATACCAACTTCCCATCAATTTCCTCTTGTATTTTTGAGTAAGCCAAAAAAGCTGCTTGAAAATGTTGACACAATGCTACACTAAATTCTAACCAATATATTTTGACCAAAAGTATTTTGAGCATCCAACTGTTTTTATACAACAAACCTATTCCTTAAATCAAAAACCACAGCAAAATCCTTCTAAGCCTGACAAAGCAGTACTTCACGAGTGAGGAGTCAATCGGCGAGCGTTCCACCTGCATTGTGGCCTTCTGTGTGTTCCTGCTGATAGCCATGATGGTGCTCATTGTGAGTGAGGGCAACCTTGAAGTGGGAGTAGATCCTGCTTACGACAGTTTCTATGAAAACGCTTCTAAGTTCCTCGAGAATCAGGGACTGTCTTCTGTGTAAGTTTTTTTACTTTTACTGCTACACTATGAAATGCTGAGGATAGTCTTTTTTTACAGTGAGAGGATTCTTTCTGTCACACACATTTACTTACAGATAAGAATTTTGGCAGGCAGCCAGGTTCCAATTAAAATAATTCTCTGTAAATGTAATGTGGAAATACTAAAAATATTTCAAATGACCTTCAGTTTGTCTTTTAACCCTAAATCAGCATTATAGTAGGTAACTCAATTAATACATATTTTTATCATTTTCAGGGGTCCAGCTTCAAAGCTGATACTGAAATTATGCTTGGCTGTTTGGGCAGCTATTATCGGAACTCTATTCACCTTTCCTGGAATGAGAGTAGCCAGGATGCACTGGGACTCACTTAGGTAAGTTCTGTTCTTGTTCCTAAATTATGGAGGAGTTCAAGTAGGTACTGAAAAAAAGGATTGAAAGAAGCTAAGCTACAGAATTATCTGAATCCGAGTATGCAGCTTGAAAATAAGCCCAATCCTTATTGCTGCTGCTTGAGCTGCTTCCTAGTGTTTGAACTGAGAAGAAGAAACAGAGCAACAACCTTACAATCAATAAGTTGGAAATGACAAACCTTTTCTTATGTCTCGGCTGTGACCTCGTTCTACCTTCCCAGATACTATGGAGACAACAAAGTGAAATCTTTATTGCTAAACTTCAACTTCGCCATGCCGTTCGTGCTAGTGTTGTTGTGGGTGCGACCCATCACCAGGCACTACCTTACTGCTAGAGTATTCAGCGGTATGGAGAAACCACTGTAAGTAGTTTTTTTACTAATAAACTCAAACTCAAAGCATTTATTTCAATTAAACCATTTACAGGCACTTTTGAATTGTCAAGGAGTCAGTAGGTCAGAAATATGAAGCTAGTTGCCCATTCCAAAGCATAGTAGGTACCTATGGAGAAGAATGGGCAAAATATTGTTACAATATATTGGTTACATTATTCATGTTGAAATTATACATGTGAGAACAATGTAGAAAGCACGTTAAAAGCGTCCGCAATTATAAAATAAGAACAATTCAAAAATTAAAATAAGCCATGGCAGCTAAGAAATGACCAGTCACAACTGACGGCGCCCGTTCACGAACATGACGCTCAACCATTTTGAAGGGAGCTAATTGGTCCAACACACGCGCCACCATCATTTGAGTGAGCATGACATTCCCAGCCGCCAGGGCACATTCAAGTCAATGAAAGACAAATTACCCGGTAAATGGTAGATCTATAGTACATAGTACTCACACCTGTGCAATTATATAATACAAAGGAGATTGAGTTTATACAATGCAAAGATGGTCTTCAATATTCAGCAGCTCCAACATTATTTTCGAATGTTAATTAGTTAGTTATGGTTGTGGAGCATGACCAGCATTAAGCCAAGCATTTTTATCAGAGATGTAATCATCCAACTTATAATATGCCTGCCTACATAGAGTGCGTTTTATACAAGTTTTGAATTTCGTCTCATTCAGTTGAAGTATGTGGGGAGGAATTTTATTGCAACATTTTAAACAGTACCCCATGAAAGATGAGTCCACTTTAGACAGTCTGAAACCTGGTTGAACTAATAGGTCCCTATTTCTAGTACTATAATTATGTCTATCACCTCTTTTACTAAAAAGATGTAAATTTTTCTTACGTGCATGATGTTTTCATAGATATATTGACAAGGTACCGTCATGATGTTAATATCCTTAAACAGTTCCCTTAAAGAAATGCGCCTGCGGAGATTATAAATGGCTCTGATCGCTCTTTTCTGCAGAAAAAAAAAGACTCGATGTCTGCAGCCCGTCCCCATAGTAAAATACCGTAAGACATTATGCTATGAAAGTAAGACTAGCCTCGCGGTATCTACATCAGTAAATTGACGGATTTTTCTGACAGCATATGCTGCTGAACTTAGCCGTCCTGCAAGAGATGTTAAATGGGACCCCATTGTAGCCTTGAGTCGAGCGTGATCCCCAGGAAAACAGTTTTATCGACGAATTCTAGTTTTGATTCAATATAATCTCACAATGTAGGGATTGTGAGATTATATTGAATCAAAACTTTTGACATTTGGTAAAGAAAATTTTATGCACTTAGTTTTTTTTCCATTTAATACTAAATTATTAGCAGTGAACCAATTTTGGACCTGCAGTAGGGCGTTATTTACTTCGTCAAAATTTGTAGCACGTCTATCTACCTTAAAAATTAAGGAAGTATCGTCAGCAAATAACACCATGTGTGGCTGATTTATTAATAAATGGAGTAGATCATTAATGTACACTAAAAAGAGGAAAGGACCCAAAACCGAGCCTTGTGGAACACCCATTTTTACTTTTAAACCTAGTGAGTTGATACCGTTAATTTGAACTTGCTGTTGTCTATAATTTAAATAAGATTTTACTTAACTGAGCGCAAGTTTTCCTAGTCCGTAATGCTCAAGTTTCAAGAGTAAGGTTTCGTGATCGACGCAATCAAATGCCTTGGAGAGGTCACAAAAGATTCCTATGGCGTCTTGGGCATCTTCCCACGCGTTAAAAATGTGTCTTAATAAGGTTACACCGGCGTCGGTAGTACAACGTCCTTTGGTGAAACCATACTGTTGGTCGTGAAGGATTTTAATTGTGTTGTGTTTGATTCAGCATTAACTTTTCAAAACCTTGCTGAAAACCAGCAGCACGGATACGGGTCTATAATTATTGGTGTCTTTACTGTCCCCGGATTTGAAAAGTGGTATTACCTTACTGTATTTCATTAAATCTGGGAAGACTCCTTGATCCATACACAAATTAAATATTAAGGCTAAGTAAGGCGCTATGGTCTCAATTATGGACGTACAATTAATGTACATTCCCCAAAGATCCTCGGTCAATTTGATACTTTGGGTAGTAAACAATAATTACTTATCACTCTTTTTAATATTATTTGGATTTATACAAATCACACTGCTTTTCAGAAAAAATATTTGTGTATTTTTTTTTTTTTCTATCTATGAATTTGTATATTTTTAAGGGTGTGCAAACAAATCTCCACCCTACTACTACTTAATTCAAATATTTTTCTTAGCACTTCTAATTTCTCACTATGACTATTTTATGTTATGTATACCTTGTTAGTCTTCTACTCATTCTTTATTTCTTTTGCAGCATGACATCAGAAGCCTACGACACCCTCCGTCTCGTCCTCGTCGCGGGCACTGTAGTCATCCGCCTAGCGTTAATGCCGCGTCAGCTGCAAGCGTACCTCGACATGGCGCAGCGACGAATCGACGTACAGAAGAAAGAAGCTGGCAGGATCACTAACATCGACCTGCAGAAGAAGGTAATATAACGGCCTGTCATAGACTAATATAATCAATAGCTCTCTTTGATCCCGCGCCAGATACAAGCGTGGCTCGACATGGCGCCACGAAGTCTCGACGTACGGAAGAAAGAGGCTGGCAGGATCAGTAACATTGACCTGAACAAGAAGGTGGCACAAGTCAACCAACAGGCTTGTTGTTTTGACAACAAAAAGGATCGCAAATTTACTGTATTTCTACCTGTGTAGATAAAAGCTTGATTTAGATTGATCTCGACGTAATCTAATTGTTACTTGGTACAGTAATTTCTCATTACCAATTTTATTCTAACCATCGCTAGCCAGTTTCTTACCAGTTAGTATGTCGATGAAGCTGACATTGAAAAGTAAATGCTTACCTACTCCTGATTAAAGCCATTCCCTTACTGCAATAGTAACATAAACGCTGGAAATATGATGACACAAACCATAATCACAAAGTCCAAGTGACAGCAATTTCACATCAAAATTTTTACATGCTTTAATTTTTTTTACATCTTAAATAACATTCCTAAATCTTCCTTCCAGATCGCCTCAGTATTCTACTACCTCTGTGTCGTAGCTCTCCAGTACATTTGCCCCATTATAATGTGCCTGTACATGGCTCTGATGTACAAGACCCTTGGTGGCTACACATGGACAGGACTGTTCTATGAAACAGAAGGAGTTTGTGCTGTAGAAGACAAGGCTGTAGGAGTAACTGATAGTGTGGAGGGCGATGGTATTGAACAGTTCCAGCTGGCTTGGGAGAATTTAAAGATGGTAAGATCAAAAATAAGTTATTCTGTTGGTAAAACTCTGGTAAATAATTTCTGTTAATTTTCTCTGGGAGGACTCGTAAATGACGAACACCCATAAAATGGACACTAGGTTAACATAACTAAGCTCAACTCTCGTAAAATGCGATGAAATAAAGTCAAGTCACTGACATAAGTAATGTTCAGTGTTCAATGAGACAAAATGATTTAATAATTATGTATTTTAAAATAAAGCGGGCCCAAGTAACATTTACTATTTAGTTACTATAGTACTACTTGTTACTGGACAGTGGAATAAGTTGGAATACCACAGAACACAGAAATGTGTGTCCATAATGTTTGGTTACAGGTTACAGCATGTAGTGGGAAAATATATATGTTACCAATACCTAAATTATCACTATAAGGGCATTCCACAAACCTGCTAGATTTGTGTTTGGAGGATAACGTTACTCATTATAATTATGAGCCTGTGTTGCGGGAGGAGGAGTACAGCTCATCACGCCATCTCTTTCTGACCTGCCGCGTAGTCGTTTCCTGCTATTTGGGAATTTTGGGATCCACTGAGTGCTACGCTTATACTTTTTATAATTAACTGTATTTTTCCCTCCCCCAGGTATTCACAGTGGACGTGTACCGAGGCGTGTTCGGTTTCGCGACGTGGTGGTGTTGCTTCGCGTGGTTCCTGACCACGTCGCTCGGGCTCGGCTACCAGACCTACTTCAGAATCTCGTGATACCCGCACACCGCAGCGCTTAAAGTTCTAGTCACAAGTTGAAGTTTGAGCGGGAAAATAACAAATTATTGGTTGTAATTGTAAGGCTAAATTAAGATGGTCTGTTGTATATTGTGTGTAGTAACAGATTTTTTATACGCTATACTTCCTCCTCATATTTGCTCTACACAAAAAAAAATAAAAATACAATACACCTCAATGTAAATAGTTTTTCAGCTTAAAAAATGCAAATTGGCAGTCAAAGTGTGGGTTGTATTATTGTGTAATCTTCAAAGAATATAAAAATAGAAATAGTACAGTACAAGTACTCCTTGACCCAGTATTGAATGAAAAATAGTAATAAGATGTAAATGAGTTTATTACCCGTTTGTTACCATATTTTATTTTATTTTTCTGTTCAAACGTAGTGTTGGTTATTTATTAAAGACACATTGCACAATAATGACCATTTTATAGTGTAGTAAGTGAGGGCAGTGGGATATGTTATCAAGTTTAGTGTGTGACTCCTACGGCTTGCAATCGCCGAAAAGATGCCGTAAAGTATCAATAATTGCACTGAATCTATTATTTTGTTATTATTATAGAGATAAGTTTGTTGTTTTATTTTTGGATATCATGCATATATGTATATATGTATGCGACATCCGTATTGATTCGGCTTAGATTTTCTATGATGCCTCATACTGAGTTATCTATATATCATTAATCAGCATTTTAACCCAATTCAGCTGATAATTTATTGAAAAATTTGAATTATCTTTATACCAGCACCCAGCACAAAATGCTTCCCGAATGAAAATAAAATAAGATTTGAGAAAATAGAATGTAAGGCGCATGTTGATTTATTTATTTCTTTGTATTGGACTGTTTTCTAATAAATATTGAAAAGTTATGTTTTGAGTTTTATTTTTAATGAAAATACCTAAATAAATTAAAATTATGAATTATAGTCATGAAAATGCTTTCTGGGTTTCGGAAAACATACTCTTTCAAAGTTCCACCTTTCAGCTGTTTACGGAAATCCGCAATTTGCCCTTTCCAGCTTCCTGCCATTCCAGAAAAATTGCCATGAAGTTATAATTTGTGACTCATAATAGCAATTCAATTTATTTATTCAGTAACAATTCACATTGCACAACAGAGGGCGGTATTACAACCTCATCAAGAAATTGATCATAAAAGTAAAAAAATAGCCAAAATAATATCTAGTTTTACTTCTATGCTGCAATCATTTATTTGCTTTATACTTTTTTCTTTTCATAAATATTTAATTTCTTCAGGTAAATATTTGGTTTGTAACAGTTGTAACACTGTTATATCGCCAGTTACGTGGGAGGCCAGAGACTATTTGTCGATATCGATAGCGACAATTTAATAAATCGTTAAGTAATAACTAATAAGACATCTTGTTCTTTTTTAGTTTCTTACAAGAATGTAATTCTAATAACTCAATCATATGGTAAATTTTTACGAACCCATAAGAATTTAAAGTAAAGGTCAAGTATAAATAATAAACCACGTGGACTACACGTGGTTTTTAATGGCATGAAAGAGTGATGTAACATAGTATTACTGTACTCTGTGGAGTATTAATATAGTTAATATTTTTCTAAAGACATGCTTTCATTCATGCTTAAAATAATATAACATAAGCTCCTTATTATTATTTGAATATAATAATATGGAGCTTGAGTGATTTTATATCTCATCTCATTTAAATTACATTCAGCTGTGATTACACTGTTAAACAATTATTCAAAAAGGAGTTAAAAGATGCAACTATTCTTAGTGAAATTGATAATTATCTATTAATATTAAATAAATATTTTAAATTTTTAGGTAAAGGGTATCATCATTAAGTAGTGTGGTTCTAACAATAACCAGCTCACTAATTGCGTAAGTCTCGCACATTCACATTTTAAGTAAGGCTTCCACATTAACGTGATGCTATCTTACCAACACATAACATAAATAATCCTAAGAAGAATAATAATAAGCCACCACTCGGCACTGTCCTGAACGATATTTTACAATAAAAAGTTGGAATCACACGTCAACTTCCCACTATTCATACGAAATGAAATATGAATCTGCCATGATTGTGATCCCAAAATGTAACAAGCCAAATATCGTTATGGTCAACACCGTGTGAACGGGGCCTTTCTGCAATATTCTGTCTTTCTTATAAGATATGTGAATTTAATCTCATGATTTCTCTCGTTTATTTTTCTGTTGAATTTTCTGATAAAACCCACACAACACCACACGTAAAACATCACACGCCAGAAGATAAAAATATACATAAAATACAGGGGTTTATTTATAAACGTTGCTTAAAGTTAATCATTAGTACTTAATGATTAAGTATGCATTTTTGATCTTTGAACACCACTTAACGCTGCAAAGCAACGTTTATAAACAAACCCCATAGAAACCACGATTTATACACCTAATTACATATTTCAAATCACAAAAAAAGTTACTGCTGAAGTGCTGACACAATATTCTGTCGATATATTTATCAACCACACCCTTCGATACACATCACTAGACACATTACACAAATTCTGAAAAACGCTGCAGATGTCATGTTCTAACCAATGACAAAGCAGCACGCTAGGAGGGAGCGAATGCTATTGGTTGAAAGCGGGAATATTCCAGAACAACCGAGTGACGTCGAGTGACGCATCCCCGCGCGCTTATAAACTCCTTGGTGAAATTCCGACGCCATATTATTTCGTGAATAGAAGCCGTCAATCGCGCACCTTTCCTGAGTTACTCTACGAGTTAAGTCAACGACTGAGATAGTTATACATAAAAAATCAAAAAGTAAGTACTAACGATATCTTTATTTTACAACTAATGTGTGATTAATTTTAAAAAAACAGCGTCAATATTAAATTACTGTACTAAATTCGGGTTGTTGCTATGAGAGATTTTATGCGGCGGGAATTTCCTTTTCCACGTTTTCTTTTGTGTGATTTTTTATAGAAACTCAAGTTACTGAGCTAGCAGTGCCCTAATCAATAACGTTGATTTCAAGGTTCCGCATAAGTTAATACTTCAGTTTCTTTGTTCGAGTAGGAATAGGTAGGCACGTGGTTCTACTGGCAGGTGTTTTATTCCAAGGTGTTTTATTAACGTTGTCATTACCTACGACATAATAGAGTTTCCGCATGTCGTATCCTCGTTAAAATTTCCACCCCGCGTTCTGGAACGTTCTGTCCGTCCCCACACCGTATCGATTTTTCCTGTAATGGCCGCCGATGCATTTCCGCCTTGTAACGCCTAGCCAGTAGTGCAAAAAGTACCAGAGGTTTTTATTAAAAATTCTTTATTTAGTTTCCCACGTGTAAATTCGAAGTACGTTGGTACTTATTAGATAAGCACCTACCAAAATGGCGGCACCTAACCTCTAAATGCGGTTTTCTCGATGCCCATTTAGGTGTAAAGGTCGTGTGTCATTCAGCATATTTTAACACGAATATGATTTGTTTCAGATGGCAGCAACTAAAGCACCCGCTGTAGGTATTGACTTGGGTACCACTTACTCATGCGTGGGAGTTTTCCAGCATGGTAAGGTGGAGATCATCGCCAACGACCAGGGCAACAGGACCACGCCCTCATATGTCGCGTTTACAGACACCGAGCGTCTCATCGGAGATGCCGCCAAGAACCAGGTGGCGATGAACCCTAACAACACAATTTTCGGTAAGTTTTTGCCGTCGCATACAAGGTCAATAGGGACTACATCATTGCTGTAGGCATTGTTATTCAAAACCATTCGGACTGATAACAACACCAAAAAGTCCCAATACCTATTTTACATAGGAAGCGATAATCAGTCAGATCGGCTACACGTGAATCGCGTGTGACTGCCCCTCGCGATACGGGCGCATCCCGCGTTGCCGGGTTATCTACCGGACGATCGCGATGGATAGAACCTAGTTAAACCTGGAAATGGGTCAATACACACAAGACCTAGTTCACTGACCCTACCTATACCTATGTAGACCTATGAGGTCACTGATGAAACTAGGTCTCTAGTTCAACTAAATTTGAACAAAAAGACATGATAGAAACTGAGGTCAATTATTAAAGCAGACTGTATGCAATAATGAGCCTCTAACAGCCTACATTGAAACAACAATAGAATGAATTTGTAGGTGTTATGCATTAGTCATTTTTTATACAGCTATGATCATAATTTCACTATCAATGACTAATCTCCCACATCAGGGTTTTAGAAATTATGTTGTCATGTTTATACGATAATCTATCTTAACTACATAATAGATATACAATTCGTAAATCTTGATGAGTCATCCAACTTGTGTAGGGTAAAGTCTAGAAAGGTTGTCTTGTGAAGAGCAAGGTCAGATAAAAACGGGTGCAATAGATTAATATCTTGTAGGTATGTTAGAATAATTGCTTTTCATATTTACTGCATTTCATGATGATATCCAATATACTAGACTAGAGTCTCTGAACATATTGAATGATAAAAGTATTCTGAGAAATTATATCACAAGAATAGAATTAATATTGAATGGAGTAGTTTCTTCAACAGTTTCTTTTGCTTGTTACAGATGCCAAACGTCTCATCGGCCGCAAATTCGAAGATGCCACTGTACAAGCCGATATGAAGCACTGGCCTTTCGAGGTAGTCAGTGACGGTGGCAAGCCAAAGATCAAGGTTGCATACAAGGGTGAAGATAAAACCTTCTTCCCTGAGGAAGTTAGCTCAATGGTGCTCACAAAAATGAAGGAAACAGCCGAGGCATACCTTGGCAAAACGGTGCAGAATGCAGTAATCACAGTTCCAGCGTACTTCAATGACTCACAGAGGCAAGCCACAAAAGATGCGGGTACCATCTCTGGTTTGAACGTTCTCCGTATCATCAATGAACCGACTGCTGCTGCGATTGCGTACGGGCTTGACAAGAAGGGGAGTGGAGAACGTAACGTATTGATTTTCGATCTCGGCGGCGGTACCTTCGACGTGTCCATCCTGACTATCGAGGATGGTATCTTCGAAGTAAAGTCCACCGCCGGTGACACGCATTTGGGAGGAGAGGACTTCGACAACCGCATGGTGAACCACTTTGTGCAGGAGTTCAAGAGGAAGTACAAGAAGGACCTCGCCACCAACAAGAGGGCCCTCCGGCGATTGCGCACTGCTTGCGAAAGGGCGAAGAGAACTCTCTCCTCGTCTACCCAGGCTAGCATCGAAATCGACTCTCTGTTCGAGGGTATCGACTTCTACACATCCATCACAAGGGCTCGTTTCGAGGAACTGAACGCCGATCTGTTCAGATCCACCATGGAGCCTGTGGAGAAGTCCCTTCGTGACGCGAAGATGGACAAGTCCCAAATCCACGATATTGTACTTGTAGGTGGTTCTACTCGTATTCCCAAAGTGCAGAAGCTCCTTCAAGACTTCTTCAATGGCAAGGAGCTTAACAAATCCATCAACCCCGACGAAGCCGTAGCTTACGGTGCCGCCGTCCAGGCTGCCATCTTGCACGGTGACAAGTCTGAGGAGGTTCAGGATCTGCTGCTGCTGGACGTGACTCCGCTGTCGCTCGGTATCGAAACCGCCGGCGGTGTCATGACCACCCTCATCAAGCGCAACACCACCATCCCCACCAAGCAGACCCAGACATTTACCACCTACTCGGACAACCAGCCTGGAGTACTCATCCAGGTGTTCGAGGGCGAGCGCGCCATGACCAAGGATAACAACTTACTCGGAAAGTTCGAGCTGACCGGCATCCCTCCCGCGCCGCGTGGCGTGCCGCAGATCGAAGTCACCTTCGACATCGACGCTAACGGCATTCTCAACGTGTCTGCCGTCGAGAAGTCGACTAACAAGGAGAACAAGATCACCATCACCAACGACAAGGGCCGTCTTTCAAAGGAGGAGATCGAGCGTATGGTAAACGAGGCCGAGAAATACAGAACTGAGGACGAGAAGCAGAAGGAGACGATCCAGGCTAAGAATGCTCTGGAATCCTACTGCTTCAACATGAAGTCCACCATGGAGGATGAGAAGCTCAAGGACAAAATCTCCGACTCCGACAAACAGACGATCCTAGACAAGTGCAATGACACCATCAAATGGCTGGACTCCAACCAACTGGCTGACAAGGAAGAATACGAGCACAAGCAGAAAGAGCTAGAAGGCATCTGCAACCCTATCATCACCAAGATGTACCAGGGAGCGGGTGGCATGCCCGGCGGTATGCCCGGCGGCATGCCCGGCTTCCCCGGCGGCGCGCCCGGAGCGGGAGGCGCGGCTCCCGGTGGCGGTGCCGGCCCTACCATTGAGGAGGTCGACTAAACATTCCAACAGATTACACAGCAAGCTTTTACTGATATTGCAGCAAGCTTTTTACTGATATTGGAGTATTCAACTACAGTACAGTGTCTCCAATAAATGATTGAAACTCGCTTTAGTATTTTTAATCTAATTTACCTTTCCTTTCATTATTAAAGCACAACATTACACACAATATCCAAGATAGCTTGCCGCTTCTTGCAGACCATTAGAACAATGTCAGGAAATACCGCGAATCACTCCGCGTCACAGACTCTCCTAGCTACATAGCTTATACATAACATGCCCTGATCCAATTTTGGTCAAGGTCCTGATTGACTACGTGTCCATTTCAGGTGCTTTACTAATGTATTCCGCTAGACCGTTGCGTTGGCGTCGGTCATTTCTTGGTCATTGACATCAAACATAAAAGTTAGTTGACGTCATTACCGAATCTAGGTATTCGAGACATTAATCTAAGTATATGGTACCCTTTGGACTCCGGGCCAACAAACTCGGTAGTTTTCGTAGGTATTAGAAATAGCCAACACAGTTATTATAATTCAAGCGTCGAGCATTTTCGTGGACGAATATATATTACCGAAATAGCCACACGAAGGAGATAAAACGTTAGCACTTGCGTATCGTACGACTATCAATACAAATAGAAAACTCTTAAGCAACTTTTTTACATAATTTGTTGTAATTTATAAGTACCTTACTAAATGCTAATTACCATCTACCTCCTACAAGATAGACGAGTAAAAGATCTCATTCATGATGAAGGAGCATTTAATATGATACGAGAAAATACACTTGGTGAGTAACCAATCAATGTAAACAGGTCGAATCATTGGGAGCTTTGAGGGCAATGCTTCACTTCCGTCATCGATGTTAAAGGCCCTTAGGTACATACTGGCGCGACTTGTCGCGCGACGCGACGCCGCCGCATTGTTCGCCGTGAAGTTTTCTCAGAAATTGTTTTGTTAAAAGTCGCGTCGCGCGACAAGTTGCGCCAGTATGTAAGAGCCTTAATTGCAGTATTCATCAATGAATCATCTTATGGTTATCGCAGTCAACTGGACAAAGGTTCTATCTTCCGTATGGAGTAGGGAGTAGGTAGTTATGTTATAAATAGGTAGGTACTCCGGTAGCGCTCTAGGGTTGAGTATTGTTTTTTTATTAACCTACTTCAAAAAGGAGGAGATTCTCAATTAGACTATGTTTTTTTTGTGTGTTTGTTACGCGATTACTCAGCCAATAGTAGGAATTGATTTTGATGATTCTTTTTGTTTGGTAGGTCATAGTTCAGAGGTGGTTCCATATAAATAAATATATAATCCATATAAATAGCTTCAATAATGAGTATTTTTCCCACAGCCTCTATGGATGATGATTTATGTTCCTGTCACTATTATTTACATAGCAGGTAGGTTTATTGTGGGGTAGGTACCACAACTATTATGTGAAAAATAAAAACTTACAAAAATAAAAATACTAGTCTTCCAAAAAAAACACTTAGGTAGTGCAAAGTGCCAAATAACCTTAATTTCGGAAGTCGGTCGCGATTGTCACAGTCTATTAATCTCTGATTTTTTCATGGACATGTGGATTTACATAATGTCACGCCAGTCGGTAGGCATTCTGCGAAGGGCCAGACAGAGGCGTCTGCATAGTGACAGATGAGTTCATGTCATACTCATAACCGCGCGGGCACAAATCAAGAGTGCGGGCTATAGCTATTACTGCGATATAAATAAAAAACTAACAACACACCAAATTATCTGCCCGATCTGGGAATCGAATAATGGACCCCACGCTGACGACGCCACGATTGCGACCACTAGAGTCTAGACCACAGAGGCAGTGCCATGAGACGAGAGCGGGGGTCAGCACAAAAGATATTCCTGTCTGACACACAACAATGAGGAATTAATTACTTACAAAAAAAAAAAACTAGGACACTATTTCTAAGGAGCATTAAAATACTATGGATCTTGCATAGTTTGTAGGTTACTCGGTGCATCAAGGTATACTTATCACCAATTGGCCATTTACCACGAGAGATACCATCGATCGCATCGGTTTAAAATAAAATCATTCATCTAGCAATGACGTCAACTCTTTCCGGAATCTCTCATTCCAGCGCAGCGGTTGTAGTTGTTTAAAAAATGTTAAAATTATAATATCAGTGGAATCGTCTGGAAACGTAATTATTTATAGCATTTCTGAGAACATCGACTATTCTAAAAATAGTGCAGAAAAGCGATTACAAGAGATATTTATGTATTAGAGCTGGTCGTTCTTGCTTTCTCTGTGATCTCCGTCTGAAGTATCTAGGCAGGTAAGTACCTGCCTACTTCTATTATCTCAATACCTACGTATTGAGATAATAGAAGTAGTAGTAAGAAGATAATAGAAGTATATTTTTATGTCCATGGCGAGCAACTTCCGGCTGGTATGATAAGCAAAACCTTCTCGAATTAAAATTATCAGTATCAATTCTCCTCGCTTTTTAACGACTTCTTCAAAAAGGAGGAGGTTCTCAATTCGTCTATGTTTTTTTTTTTTTTTTTTAGTATGTTTGTTACGCGATTACTCCGCCAATTATGAATCGATTTTGATGATTCTTTTTTTGTTTGGTAGGTCATGCTTCCGAGGTGGTCCCATATAAATTTTATTAACTTTGCTTGCGTAATTTTTGAGTTAGCTTCAATATTACGTATTTTTCCCACTTAGTTTATCTAGACGATATCCTGTTTGACTCCTTCACTGTTATTTACATAGCAGGTAGTGGTATTCAGATTTGTTTGGGGTAGGTACCACAACTAAAAAGTGAAAAATAAAAACTTTTTACAAAAAAAAAAACTTTTTTAGTGTTTTTTTTGGAAGTCGGTTGTTTTTTTTTTTGTAAAAAGTTTTTTAGAGCTAGCCCTTCACGTCTCTTCGACTCCCTTTCCTGCTCCCTATGCAGTCCTTTGGGCTTTTTCGGCAGCTCTTCGGATATCTTTGATATAAGTATTAGGGATGCAACTATCAAAATGTTACGTACAATGCGTCGTGTGGTCGACCGGTCACGCTTGCGAGTCACCCATGTCGTTGACCTAACATCGGGCATTATAAACATTATAGCGGAAGCCGCAATATCCCGTTTGTCTCAGATGACTTCTAACGCGTGAAAACTACAATACTACTATGAGTAAGTAATATGAGTACCTACCTACAATATTGTGTTATTCAAATACATAGTTACGAGGTAAACAGATACTGCAGAGTAGTTATTACTTTACTACGTACGAGTACGAAGTAGGTACTTAATAATATTAAGAATAGGTAAAGGACCATGACCAAAGTTAAATGCATATTGCATACCCTTATTAAAACGATCATATACGGTGTATTTAAAAGCACATTTGGCCTTGATTTTGAACACATTCCTCCATATTACAATGACCAATGGTGCGTGTCAAGGTCATTGAACCAATGTGTTACAATTATCATTAGGTTCCTTACCCTTATAATTAGCATATCTTAATGTCAGTCTGTAACTGTTAGCAATCTTCATTTTACTCGTATCGGTGGTCCTCAAACTATGCCGCGCTTGTATCTTGCAGGGGACCAGCAAACTGCCAGGGTTGCGGGCAAGTCCGAAAGGGATACCAGGACCTTGGCAATAGGCAACTGAAGGAACATGGGTGGGTTTTAATCAGTAAAAGTCATTTGAAGATTTCGGACCATAGAAAAAAAAAAAAAAGAGGACCGGTAAAGAAAGATGTATAGATTCGCTCATAATGAACTACGATGCGGTAACTATGACCGAAAAAACTCCGTGGCTTTTTTGGCTTTCATAAATACAAATTCCTTTTTTGTTTAAGTAGGTAAGTAATCATAAGTATAACATAAAACTTCACGCCTCTTTTCCCCGAAGGGGTTGGCAGGGCTGTAGTTACATCTAGTTTTGTTTAGGTAATAATTTCTTGATTTCGATACCTGCCATTTACGCCTAATTATAAGGCTCCGCTTAATTTTTGACCCTGAATAATCGATTTTCTTTGCTGACGGTACAGTCGAACAAGCTATTTGGTATACAGGCAAAATATATTCATTTTCCGCTACACTGCCAAAATTCGTTTTGAATGTATGTGTAATTTAAGTTTTTGAGCTTATGGCTTAGGAGAGTGACGTAAAAGGATTGTTGAGTACTGAAAACACTCGCCAAATTGTTTAAAAGTAGTTTCTAAGTTATCTGCTTACATACCAAATAGCTTGTTCGACTGTACATAGATCAGCAACCGGTGGCGATGCGGGTGGCAATGATCCTAGTTAGACTTTTAGGGAAAGTCCCTGATTAGTTACTTTCTGCGTATGACTAAGATTTAATGGAATTCAGTCATTACATGACGAATAGGCACGCAATCAAACAAGCAATATTCATGTCGTGTTTGTTTGTATTGTTATCAGTCCACGAATGTTATGTTTATCTACCAGGAATTAAAACATAGGTAATTTGAATAGCAAATCGTAGAGATAAAATGCAATTACAATTGAATACCTGCCAGAGAAGCAGAGCTATCTCTTATTACGTGCATTGTATTGTATAACTAAACTAATAGGTACCTTAGGTACATATCTACCTAGGTAGGTACCTTCGAAAGCAAAATTGCCAAACCCTACCTAAATGTTATTTTTCATGAAATTGATGAGCCTGGTAGGTATAGAATAAAAACAATACGAATAGGTAACTACATGATATTTCCAAATGTTTTGTGGAACAGAAACATAAAATGATGTCTGCCTCGTTGGTCTAGAGGTCGCAAGCGCAACTGCTAAGCGAGGTGAGGTCCTAGGTTCGATTCCCCGGTCGGTCAAAGGATTTTTCCATCAGGGATTTCTCAGAAGCAGCTTGAATTTGTACCCAGTTGATGTCAATAGGCTCGTACATGGGACTTAAACATAACTGGCGTGTAATGTGGATGTAGTTTAGGTGCACTTCTGCCTAACCCTTTGGGAAAATTAGCGTGATATCTACTAATATCCTATCCTAACTAATATTATAAATGCGAAAGTGAGTTTGTTTGTTTATTTGTTTGTTGTTTGTTACGCTTTCACGCTAAAACGGCTGAACGGATTTGGATGAAATTTGGCACAGGGGTAGACCATGACCTGGAATAGGACATAGGATATCCCGATATTCCCGCCGGATCAAGATATACGCGGGTGAAACCGCGGGGCGCAGCTAGTCCTACTATCCTACTAATAATAGGTCTTTACCTATGAAATTACCGTTTTGTATGAAAAAATTTAAACGAATTTTTTTCATGAATTTTTTATTTGTATTAATCGAAGTAATCACCCATGCAATCAATGCATCTTTGCCATCGCAGTGGCAGTTTATTGATGCCCTTCTTAAAGAAATCAGCTGGACGGGAGGCAACAAATTCTTCAAAGGCATTTTGTACTGCCTCTCGGGTATTGAATTTTTTTCCCGCCAAGAAGTTATCCAAATTCTGGAAAAAGTAGTAGTCTGTAGGCGCAAGGTCTGGTGAGTAGGGCGGATGACGGAGAGCTTCCAACCCCAGTTCTTGCAACTTGGAGACCGTCTGCTGTGCAGTATGACGTCGCGCGTTGTCGTGCAGGAGCAGCGGAGACGAGCGATTGACCAATGCTGGTTGGAGATGCGCCAGCTTCTCCATCATTGTGTTCAGTTCTTCACAGTACACATCTGCAGTAATGCTCACCCCGTTTGGTAAGAAGCTGTGATGAATCACACCGGCGCTAGACCACCAAACAGTGACCATCACTTTTCTAGGGGTAAGTTTTCGTTTAGGGCATTGTTTAGGTGCTGAACCAGGATCCAACCAACTTGCTGAGCGCTTGCGGTTATCAAACAGAATCCATTTTTCATCGCAGGTAACAATGCGGTTCAAAATTCCTTCATTTGTGTGTCTGTTGAGCAGTGCAAGGCACGTCTCGACGCGTACTTCGCGCTGGCGATCATTGAGTTCGTGGGGCACCCATTTGTCAAGCTTTTTTACCTTGCCAATTTGACGCAAATGGACCAATATTGTTTTGACGCTAACGTCGAAAGCTGCTGCTAATTCAGCCGTAGATTGTGTATCATCAGCTTCCACAATCGCCTTTAATTCGTCATTGTCGACCAAAGTCTTCGGACGACCGCGAGGTTCATTTTTCAGGTCGAAATTTCCAGAACGGAAGCGAGCAAACCAATAACAGGTGGTGCGTTGGTTTGTAGTGTTAGCTCCGTAAACGTCGTTGATGTTGCGTGCCGCTTGTGCCGCGTTGCTGCCACGACGGTACTCATATTCCATAATTACTCGAATTTTTAACGTATCCATGATGACGAAAAAGATTGAAATGCGATGAAAATGTAACACTAATCAATAAAGAAATGACTACTTTTGGAAAAAAAAAAACCATGTTTTTAAAATAAAATTAATTTGAAATTAGAATTCTTAGCCAAACAAAAATTATTTTGATTTGAAATGGCCAGTACTGCAGAACGGCAATTTCATAGGTAAAGACCTAATATTATAAAGTGTGTGTGTGTGTGAAAGTTTGTGTGTTTGGATGTTTGTTACTCAATCACGCAAAAACGGCTGAATGGATTTGGATGAAATTTGGCAAACAGATAGTTTATAACCTGGATTATCACATAGGATACTTTTTATCCCGATATTCCCACGGCAACGAGACTTATGCGGGTGAAACTGCGGGGCGCAGCTAGTTTGTTTCATAAAATCGATTATTTATACACCTTTATAATTATTCTCGTAGGCGAAGTGGCGAGCCAGGGACATCTATCTATTCATAATTATAGTACGTCACACCGCAACAGTAACTGATAAGTATATTGAGGCATCCAGCGCTGAAGGTGAATCTCACGATATTTTTATGCGAGTGAGTAATTATTACACGAATAGTCACGGAAGCGAGTTGTTTATTTTATTTCCATTATTTCCGCGTTATACCAGAACAGATGGTCTGATGACAGACATATTTTTTCACTGAAAATCACTTTATTGAAACCACGTATCTAATATGAGGCAAGCTGAAAAAGCTATTTAGGTACCTCCGTCTTCGGGAAAACATATACCTAAGTCTTACTGTTATTTGTAAACAAAGCGACCGTACCACCTTATTACATAACTATAGATTACCAACGGATATTGAATACGTGCCAAGATAATAAGGGCTTCAGTCTCCGCAAGGGCGCTACACCTTCATCACGATCTACCTAATCCTACTGACGATGAATGAAGCCTTTCGTGTTTGTTTGTAGGTATTGTTGTGGTTATAAATAGGCTTTTCATGATTATAAAAATATACCACTGAAACTTTGAAACGTAGTTCAAAGTTCATGAATTGGTGCCAAAAGTTCACTTATATTTTTATACAAAATGTGAGCTCCTGTATCTTGTCATTGCCCCTGTGTGCTATGGGTTGCTTGTTTGAAGTACCTTACTAATTACATAAGTAAGTACGTACTTAGAAAATGAACCCAATGAAATGAGAAAAAATACAACTACCGTGGTACCCGCAACGAAATTAATCAAAGTCATCAACAACATTAAACCGTCAGTTATACGTACAGTCACGGACTTTAATTGATAAGCCACTTTCAAGCTTTTCAATTTTGCAGTTTCAAACTTTCACGAGATTACACGATTAAACACGAACTCAAACGAAACGAGGGTGCTCGCAATCAAGATGACATATTACTAATAATCGGAAATAGTCTTATCCATAGAGGTTGACTAATAAGTTCTCAATAATAAATAAATACAATGTTGCATTATGTTTATCCAATCTATTTGATACTGACCTCCTTTGAATCAGAGCTCATTAACTCGATAATTCTTATAACTTAACCGAAGACAGTGACAGTTGAAATGTTGATGTCAGCGACGTTACTTTCGAAGTTCGACGTTATTTTCGAAATGACTATCATTATAATTTCTTCGTACGCTAACGTTACGCTAAAACAATCGTCGCTAGGTTACGGTTGCTAGACCTGCAATTGGTTGACTTTGGGTAGTCACTCTGCTGTCATGTTTGTATTTTCTGGCTCTCAGGTTACCCAACCGGTAAAATTACTTGACTTTCCGTGTCTGGATGTATGAGTAGACCCGAATAAACCCGATTTGCATTACACGACTAAAATACGAACAGGACCAAGTGGCTTATCAATTAAAGTCCGTAACTGTACAAACCTATGTCTGACAGTTCCGCTTCTTCGTATGTTCTTTACATTTACCCGTGGACTTTACCTAATAGATAGGTACTTTAAACTATTATTCAGCTGCGTCCGGTTAGACCAAGGAACATATTATACTCACAGTCGTGGGTTAGATTATACTATGGAAGCCGACCCAACATAATGTGGATCAGGCTAGGCTGCTGATGATAACGCTGCTTCTTAGTTTTTGTATTAAAATAAATAAAACCACAGTATTTCAGTTGACATTTTTATTTTGGCAATGCAAACAGCGATAACACAACATACCCGACGTCGAATCCATAGTAATTGTTATTAGAACCGCGTTCAATTTGTGCTATTACAAAACAACGGGATACTCGTTAAATGACTACAATTTATTATCACGATTACATAATTTGATCGAATTTAATTGAATTTATCTTTCACTGTCTGTTTCTGATGGGAAACATCGAAAGATGACAAAGTAATGTAGGTAGGTACGAAAAGTAAGCGGTCCTGAATTATGCATTTATCACGAAAACCATGAAATGATACATTATGTAGTGAAAGAATTAATTGCTTACAATAGAAAAACGAGAAGATAATTAGATTCATTATCCTATCTAATCATAATATTTCGTCTCTATCATTAGAAGAAATGCTATTTGTTAAATCCAACGTGAAAATAAAAGAAAAACAGTTTCACCCGGCTATCATATGGGATTTACAGTCAGGAAGTTAAGAACCTTAACCTTTATTGATAAGGTGGATTTTAAGATGTTTTGAGTAGAAACGGCTCGAGAACATAGACTTGTGTCTATGTTCTCGAGCCGTTTACAGAGACCAAGTCCTGTTCTTAAATCTAAGAGAGATGTGATAGACAGAGAAGGAGGTGAGTAGGTACCTACTGAAAAACAAGAGGTTAATGTGACAGAGGACAAGAGAGGATTGAGTCAAATGAACCAATAAGGGCCAAAATCTCATCACACACACCTCATCTCTCAGTTCATTTCAATGATTTCTGAAAACTCATTTCAGATATCATTGATATACGGAGAGCAAATAGAAAAAAAGTACGGGTAGGTAAGGAAGATGTAAAGATGAATTCATCCTCCGTCGTGGGTATCTAGTCTTGCTTACGTCTGATGGATCCTATAATATTCTGATTCTATTTCATAGAGATAAACATCGTTTCACATTAGAAGCAGACAGCGCTAGACAACCAATTTCAGCAAGCGAACACTAAATTAACTATTTTTCGAAATATTTATTTACATTACGAGTACAAAATGTTTTGTTACTATGCATCATCAATCAGCACACACGTCCGTGTTCCAGTTTCCTGAACTATAAGGCCTGGCCGGAGCCACATCGCAATCACTCCAAACCTATATTACCTTAAAATGTACATGATTAACACAAAACTCAATGATACAGTTAATTTTTAAATGGTATTACAAAATATACCTAACAACACATTTCATGCATTGTCTGTTCCGCATATTCACCGGGTGATTCTAGAAATAACTGTATTATTGACTTTTGCCATGACATTTATTAAGCCTAATTTCTTGCTAATATTTTCAATAAATAAAAAATGCATTGTATTCACTTATAACTCAAACCAACAATCAGGTACATTAGTTAATAAAGTAGATAATATAAAAATTATTATAGCCGTTGCTGACAATATTATACTTATAAAACGATATGTTTCAAAAATAATCTAAAAATTCTGTCATTAATAAATCAATTAATTCGTTCTACGTATAACAATAATTAACAAATTAATATATATTTTAACATCAACTTATTGCGTACATTTATCTAAAAATCTAAAGTTCACAATTTAACCGATACAAATCATAAAAATGCGCTTATAACAACATTTTGTTATATCTTTACAACTCTATCGATAACTAGTCTTATATTTTTATTTTATAGAGTATTCGAGGCCCCGTCGTCGTATGTCGCTTGATTATTGACCTGCATCATACATGACCATTATTGCCTTCATACTTCACCTAGCCAGTGCTTACTTTGCCCAACCCTATTTCCAAAACTTTCTTCCCATTTGATATGGGTATTAACTTACTTTCTTCCTACTCCTTTCTAGATATTGATATTGGTTCTTGCATTTTACATGTGCGTTACTTGGCAAAAAGTGTTGATATCAATTAGAATGGATTTAGGTAACATACAATCCCCGGTCAAATTTGAAGTTCCTAGCTATAACCAACACTTGATATTGGGTCGAGCAACATACGAACGGAACCGGAAACGCCTCTTGATCTATCTATAAGCAATAAGCGTTTACTTACAATATCAACAACTGGGATGTCATCAAGGCTTTTGATTATACCTGACGTGGATTTCTTATGGGGGTCATTATCATCATTAATTAGTTCCTTAGAAACACTTGATACGTCTCCTATTTACATACGAGTTTTCGATGGTCGTACACTAAACGTCTTAGTGGGTAATACAGTTCAGTCACTCCTTGTTTGGTTTTTCTGACGGTCTACATCCAGGCGATGGCCGGTGAGCCGTCTGACGACAAGGAGTCCAGAGACCTCCTGGTCGTCTTTCCTTGGGCCTGGTGTCAGTAAAGCGAGGAACTTGAACATGGCCCGTCCACTCCTTGCAACTGTTGTTCCGGGTTCGTGATCAACTGCAAGCGAGAATTACGAGAAACAGTTTTGTTAGTTCTTTAAATTGAGATAAAGGTTCTGAGTACTTCTGAGATTTGTAGTTGTTCAGTTATGTTTTCATTTCGGATACGAGGTGCTTCGGTCCTTTTGTGAAGGAACCAAAAAAGTAGTTTTTGTTACATAATTTACCTAAATGTTGTTCTTTGGAGTGATTAAAATTAATAGGTACGGATATTATTTAATTGAGTATGATTTGTATCAAGCAGATCTGGCATTGATTGATTCTAATGGAGTAGGAGACTATCGTACGATGCCCTAATATAGTAGCTTGCCTGATTTTTCTAAAGGTGGACTAAACAGGATAATAGTTCTACTTCAGAAATACGAGAATCTATACAATATAACTGCCTATAAAACTACAATAACAAGGTACAATGTGTTGATACCAAAAGGTTTTAATCAAATCTGGGTCAAGCACAAGGAAATTAAATGAATCAGTTTTCGTATAAGGGACAAAAAATGTGAACATTGCGTAATTCAAGGGTCGAGCTTTAAACGGAGTTGTGATGTCAACCTACTATTGTGGACTTGTGGTGAATGTGTAATAAATGTCTAATTTCACGAAGTGTGTTGTTTATAATCGAGTTTATATTTTATTTGCAGAACATTTTGAAAAGCTCTAAATGGCGCTGCAATCACCGCTTTAAATTGATCATATCTTCGGACCATAATATTTAGACTTTATAAGACGGTCATGAGTCATTACAGTAATTTTTTAATTTTATTTTTATTTTGGGTAATCATCAAATGACTTCTCCCGCTCTGGGCGGAGCAGCAGGGCGTGTCAGACTTTTACTGACTAAAACCCACCCGTGTTCCTAGCTTCGATGCTGATCGCGAAGCTTTATTATCGCTGATTTAGGCATTGCAAAAGATATTTGGGCTTCCTTCGTGAAATTAGACATTTCGTCTAACCTTCTTTCGTCGTCTCCACTACTAAGGACAAGAGGAATGATCATACTTCTCTAATTTCACATACAGACGGTAGCAGTCCATCTGTTGAGTTGTTCGGCGACCTCGGCGACGGCGTGGGCGCATGTTTCGGCACTTCTCGGCCCGCCGCCATCTTATCGTGCAACTGAGCGAGACGCATGCTCATCTGTCTCCTCTCCTTCTGTTCCCTCTCCCTCTCCCATCGCCTTGCGCTGTAGCTTCGGATAGACGATGAACTGCTCTGCATAGATGTTAGACTTGGACGTCGCGAACCTGTGCAAAAGGACAGAATTAGAACTTCTTGTATATTTGAAGGGGAAAGGTGATGCGTGCGATCTATGATGTAAGTACTTCACTGTCCTTTTGTGTATTGTGAGAAGCGATTGTTGCTTGTTTCTTTTCAGAGTTTTCAGAAATGTACAGCAGAAGAAACTTGAGGAAGCTTATTGTCGTCGATAAAAGTTGAATTAGATACAATTTTGGGATTGTTTTATTAACATAATATTTATACAGTTAACAACAGATATAGCAAAGCAGTGTAGCAATGATAAAATTACCTACTTATCTACTTTTAAATACATGGGGAGACAACAGTCAGTACCTAATCATTACGTCATGGAAGTTACAAACCTACATTGCAATTACTTACATTAAATATGAGCGGAGACAAAACCTACAAACTTCAATCCAGTTTAAACAATCACTGGGATTGTGTTCACTAAAAAATGGTGTACTTAGTCTAAATACTTGGATGAAACATGTCCTTCAGGGTTCCATCTAAGATCTAACTACTTACAGAATGTTCGGAGGGAAAACACAGAAATAGCAAAATACATGTTCAAATGTTGGGAAACCCTTTTATAAGTCCCTTTAAACCCTGTTATATTTTCAGAAGTCACTGTTGTAGTACCTGTCTGTAGTATTGTCAAAGAGATGTCTGAAAATAATAATGAATCAGTTTAGTATGACAAGTGTTTTCTATATTTAACAAATTGAGTAAGTATTGTTAGACGGTTGTGGTTATCCATTGTGGAATTTATTTCAAAGGTCCAAATTCAGAAGGAACTTGATGAAAGTCACCAAACTTATCCATCAAAGATATCAATGTGTTAGTCAGTCTGTACTTATGTTGGTCTCCATAAAACACAGGTGACTGAAAGCGAACGCTTACATGCACAGCCAGTGAGGTGTCAACAAATATAAGCGAAGAAGCAGTGATGCTCTCGCAGACGACGTCACTTCCCACCATCATTAACAGTATAGAAACGTCAAAAGTGTATGAAGATATTCATACATTATTGACATTTCTGCTGCCAGTAACAATTTTGGAGAGTCAGATCGTCAGGGGAGCTGGGCCCATGAAACTGAAGCTTTCGCCCACCTCCGATTGTGCTTGCGAACAGTACTACATGTATGTCAATCGCAAAAAATGTGATCTTCGAGGTAAACTGCAAAGTTAAGCGTGTGATCTGTGACGTAGGTATTTCTGAATTGATTGCATGATCCTGGATTCTGCATTGATGTCAAGTGTGTGAAGCCAATAGTTTGTGTTATATATACCTAGTGTTTGTCGAATTTTGCTAGATAACCAAAAAGATTTTTGACAAATGTCGGTGTTGGTTTAGTCATTGTGTTAATAGAAAATGGAATTTGTCGAAGCGATCAACTTCCATGCAGCACTGTGTAAAGTGTTAAGCAAATTGAAAATACATACATTTAATTCTGGCACACACTGCCATCTTCAACCCATGTTTTTGGATCTTCAGTTTCGTTAGCACATACAAATAAGGCGTGTGGGAAAGAGATAGACAGAAAGGACCATGGCCATCTTGCTCGCGCCGCCAAAACACTTCATCCTGCGACTGTCGCGCCACGTTTCCATCAATCAAGCCCAGCCAATCACGAGTAAAGCCTCACACACAGTAAGCTGTACTTACGCCAGAAATGTCAGGTACCAAATATGCTGAGAAGAGGGAGCTACCTAGCATTGGGAAAATACATTAATTATAAGAATGTTTTGGGACAGTAAGTCCAAATACTATACCTACCTACGAATTTGAGGGCTAAGGACCAACTTTGAAAAATACCATACATAAATTGTCTGGGAAATAAGCACCAAAATATTACTTAGGTACCTACATTGATTGAATTGTGAACTGATTTATTGAATTATAATTATTTTTTAATAATATAAAGTAAAGGATAAACAGGAAATTACATGGAATTATTATTGAAACGATAAATGATGATGTAAGTGCAATTAATAAAACAGATAAATAAAATTAATTATAATTTTCCTGTTTAAAATTAATTACAGGGAGCTAAGCGGAATATTTCAGTCTTTTTAGAAATTGATTTTTGTAGGTAGGTTATTACTATTTCTCATATTCATATTTTTGCATTCAAACTTCTAGATGAAACCCCAGCTACTAGCTACAAGAAACACTATATTTGTGAAGTCAGAAACCGTTGATTTATGACAGATTATTCAAAAATACTGGAATGGGTATGTCACTAAAACATTGAAAAAAAGGTATAGCGTTAAGCTAACAGGATCTTCGGGATGTATTCAGCATATTTGGTGGTATATAGTGGTGGATCAGTCGCAGACTGGAGTCAGTCCTGGTCGCTAACACCGAGACGCAACATCTAACGGACACGACCGACGACGACCTCTCATGCGCCCGCGACCCTCCTCAATGCTCAGCCTGCTCCGCTCGATTCTGATGCTTTGATGGAACATTGTGGAAAGATAGACGTTCTGTGATTCATCGCAGTAGTCCCGATGGCGACAATAAAATTGTGTTTGGATTGCAGTTTGTGTGTCTGGGCTAGGATATGGTCAGCAAAACCTGCTCAAGGCTCACGAACTGAGTTATTTTTGGGGAATGTGGGAGATAACGTCAAGTAGATAGTGTCATGATATTCACTCGTTGTATTCCCCGATATCTCTATCGGTGCAAAACGATTTTGATTAAGTGAAGTTAGTGATTCAGGTCCCGAGCGAGCGGAGCAGACCCGCATTGCGGGCGGGCGCGGGAGGCGCCGGCGGCCGGACACCCAGACGTGCAGATGATGGGAGCGCGCCGCATACATTATCCAGATCACCTTTGGCGGCGCACTTAGGCGGGTGCGCGCCGCCGTCCCGCCTTACGGCCTTCAGGTGGCGCGAGATGAGCAAGATGGCCGCGGTGCGCGCCGCACCTGCGCGCGACGCCGACACCGCCACGCCGCCGCGCCGCGACGCGCGCCGCGACCCGCCGCCCGAGCTCTCCAGCTCCAGCGTGCCGCTCGTGCAGCCCGAGCGCGACGACGCGCGGGACGACGCGCGCGTCGCGCTCAGCGTGCCACCTGCGTGCGACAGACGGACTCGGTGCACATACACGAGCGAGAACAGTGCAGCACGACATAGCTTATAGCGGGGAACTTACTGTCACATAAATGAAGAGGGGTAAGAATCTTGACAGCATAAAACTTTCAAGTCCAAGTTAGGAGGGCTTTAGTGCTACAATCATACTATCTGATTGCTAGCTTGCTAGCTCTGTGTACACCAAGGGTTGGTATGCGCAGAGTCGCAAAGTTTCTTTGTTATACTGAATTAGCTTAACTTTGGGCATAGTCCTTTCTAGTTTAGCAATACACTGACTCGTGCAGAAGATCTCAATCTTACCTGTGTCATTAAGCGAGTACAGACAAGGCGGCGTGAGCCTCGCGTCGGCCAGGTGCGTGGGGTGGTAGCGCGCCTTCGTGTACAGGTGCAGCACCATGCACAGCAGGCCTCCTAGCACGAAGATACCCGACGCCACGCCCAGTAGCGTCGGCAAGTCGGCCGTCAGCAACACCAGGTCTGGTACGAGCGAGAATATTAAAGTAGGTGATAATACTAAAGGTAAAGGTGGTATACTACTTTCTCTTGTATATACTAAGGATAGAAAGGGCCCCACTGGATAGAAATATACTTTCGTATTTGATTTCTCTGTACAATCAAAGGTTTTTAACAATAAATGGCTAATAAGGAAAGTACATTGGAAGGAGCATCTCCAATATTTTTTTTAAGTCTCTAAATGCAATTTTTCTATTGCTTTAGCAATAGAAAAATTGCATTTTTGCCTTTGTGGCGGAGGTACATTGAAAATTTTCGTTCGATTAGACAGGTACAACACGTCTACCGCTGGACATAGGCTTGCTCCAAGCTCACACATCAACTGCATTCCATAATGTGTACATAATAGTTGGAATGTTAAGACATCAGCACAAGTTAATTTTTAATAGGAGAAAAGATGAAGGCGCTTTTTTTGAAAGAAAACATTAAATTAAAATAAAATAGTATCATTTGGTTTTAAGTTAAGTTATTGCACGATTTTCATTATAAACTATAACACTTTTATCACAATTCTATTGACACTATTTCTATCTATTCACATAATTTTATTGAGTCTTGTAGGATGTTATTAGATTTAATTATGCACTGTCTATTATATCTTCTCTCATCCAGCGGATGGTTTGCATAGTCGAACGTAATTCAATGCTGTCAACTGATATGCTCCAATTAATCTAAATGCTCTCACTTCTTCATTAAAAGTTAGTTTCCAAACAAACAACAAACCACTACCTTCGGTACAGAAGACCCTCGAGGTCGGCCTGGTGTGGCTGGTCTGATGGTAGCCGGAGTCGCACTGGCAGTACGCATTGTGGTTGACCTGCACACACGACGCGTGCATGTCGAATGCCTTGCACGTTTCGCGGTAGAAGCACTGCTCACCCAATTTCTTGGCTGGAAGGTGGCAGAAAATAGGTTTTAGTTTTTGGGCTGTTCAGGATATATGGACATTTGATTCATGATGATGACAAGTCTATTGTTCATGGAATACTTTTATTTTAATACAACAAAAGATTTGGTTAGTCCATAGGAGCATTGAAATAGAAAGTAATCATCGAACTGATAAACGATCTAATACAGCCGACCACGTGCCTCATATGACCCTTACGTAAAAGCCAAATAAAAACATATAACCAATATTTTTGTACAACCAAATACAGAGTTTTCGACGGAATCCAACAAACAACTTCTACAACTTAGCCTTATAGTCTATCACTTGTTCACACAACTTTCGAAACTTGCTCCAAAAGGGATAAAAGAGGACCTTGAAAGCTCCCGACTGGAAGGCGAACCAACTACCATTATTGGAAGCGATTGAACGATTTTCACCCAGCTGTGTATAATTTTAAGGTTTCAGTTCAATTCCAAAGATACACGTGCCGCTGAAACTATTAGTTTGTATTTGAAAACGTGATGTCAAATGTCAAAATGGTTTTGTCATCATTTTCTGATGTGTGAATTAGTGATGCTATTGTTTTTAAGTAAGGTCGATGGAATGTCACAAATTCAATGTTATTCTTACTCACAATCGTGAATATATAAGATTCCTTACAATGCGAAAATAATGTGGGTTTAAACTTCAAAGATGTTAATTGTATGCAAATAGTGTTTGGTTAACGTTAACGTCGCAGTCGAGGTTTATATATTTTAGGTACAACAGTAGAAACTGACTGTGAACATGCTTCACTTGCATGTTCGGTCCTAGTGATCGCAGTTCATAGTTCTGTTGTTTCTAATGAGTAAAGTGCAAATTGATTTTGACGCATTCGTTTTTAGTCTTAGTCCCGTGATCCTTTTGTTCGCACAGTATAAAGAACTTGCTTGATAAACACGTCATATTGATCTATTAACACCTTGGTGGTGGTGGTAGTCAGGCAGGCTGAGTCCCACAAAAATAACAATAATATTAGGTCTTTACCTATGAAATTGCCGTTCTGCAGTACTGGCCATTTCAAATCAAAATAATTTTTGTTTGGCTAAGAATTCTAATTTCAAATTAATTTTATTTTAAAAACATGGATTTTTTTTTCCAAAAGTAGTCATTTCTTTATTGATTAGTGTTACATTTTCATCGCATTTCAATCTTTTTCGTCATCATGGATACGTTAAAAATTCGAGTAATTATGGAATATGAGTACCGTCGTGGCAGCAACGCGGCACAAGCGGCACGCAACATCAACGACATTTACGGAGTTAACACTACAAACCAACGCACCACCTGTTATTGGTTTGCTCGCTTCCGTTCTGGAAATTTCGACCTGAAAAATGAACCTCACGGTCGTCCGAAGACTTTGGTCGACAATGACGAATTAAAGGCGATTGTGGAAGCTGATGATACACAATCTACGGCTGAATTAGCAGCAGCTTTCGGCGTTAGCGTCAAAACAATATTGGTCCATTTGCGTCAAATTGGCAAGGTAAAAAAGCTTGACAAATGGGTGCCCCACGAACTCAATGATCGCCAGCGCGAAGTACGCGTCGAGACGTGCCTTGCACTGCTCAACAGACACACAAATGAAGGAATTTTGAACCGCATTGTTACCTGCGATGAAAAATGGATTCTGTTTGATAACCGCAAGCGCTCAGCAAGTTGGTTGGATCCTGGTTCAGCACCTAAACAATGCCCTAAACGAAAACTTACCCCGCGAAAAGTGATGGTCACTGTTTGGTGGTCTAGCGCCGGTGTGATTCATCACAGCTTCTTACCAAACGGGGTGAGCATAACTGCAGATGTGTACTGTGAAGAACTGAACACAATGATGGAGAAGCTGGCGCATCTCCAACCAGCATTGGTCAATCGCTCGTCTCCGCTGCTCCTGCACGACAACGCGCGACCTCATACTGCACAGCAGACGGTCTCCAAGTTGCAAGAACTGGGGTTGGAAGCTCTCCGTCATCCGCCCTACTCACCAGACCTTGCGCCTACAGACTACTACTTTTTCCAGAATTTGGATAACTTCTTGGCGGGAAAAAAATTCAATACCCGAGAGGCAGTACAAAATGCCTTTGAAGAATTTGTTGCCTCCCGTCCAGCTGATTTCTTTAAGAAGGGCATCAATAAACTGCCACTGCGATGGCAAAGATGCATTGATTGCATGGGTGATTACTTCGATTAATACAAATAAAAAATTCATGAAAAAAATTCGTTTAAATTTTTTCATACAAAACGGCAATTTCATAGGTAAAGACCTATTATTTATTAGAACGAAAAATGCATTTTCAATTTGATTTCGTACAAAAATAGCTACATTAGGTAGCATAGCCACTGTTTAGTAACTAGGTATACATTATAAACGCTCACTTCTAAGAGGAAGATGACGGTGTTCGAGATACAAGCGAAAGCAAAGGAGGAATTAAAAAAAACAAGAAAAATTTATAATTAAACTCGTTGAGTTGCATATATGTATGTGCTTGTGGGAGTGGGACCTATATGTCCGTGAAATGAAATGAAATTGTTTATTCTGTAGGTAAATAGGATAGCGGAATCACTTTTAAACGTCATATAAAAATATATATATACGAGTATAAGCTAGATTGAGTCGACATTTCCCATCTGACTACCCCTGAGAAGAAACGGCTCAGTCTAAGTTCAAGTCCTATGCATGTGAGGACCATAGTTGTGTAGGTTAGTGTCTGAAATGGTCTTTCAAGGAAAGAAACACACAGATTTGAGTGGACCTGTCCAGTTTGTGCAAGCTTTTGTCAGTAATCTTGTAGCTAAACTCAGAACTTGAGGAGCTCAACGACTTGACGAACAAAACCAAAGAAAGGACATTTGGATACACCTCATAAAATACTCAAACTGCCACGCCATAGAGATATAATACTAAATTATATCTCTATGTGCCATGCCATCATTAAAACTAGATGATAAAGAAAAAATGGCAGAAGAATGACCCACATAGTCCTCACATTCACAATAGTTATAGTAAGTACCTAATATTATAATACTTTACAAGTTCATGTGATTTTGTATGTTGGTAATATTTATCTATGTCAATGTGTATATAAAATGGTATATTATGATATATTTGCTTATTAAGAATGAAAATAACAAGTTTTATTGTTTCATTTCATCACAAGCTTTAGCAGAACGATCAGCTCAATCCCATTTCAAAGCGTAGTGTAGTTCATGTATATGAGATGTAAGTGAAGAGTGGGCTTGTATGTGAAAAATCTTACCTTTAGCGCATCCCTGGGCCACGCCAACGGAGACAGGATGCTTGGGGTCACACTGGCAGGAGGCGGTGGTGGGGTCGCAGTACACGTGCATGAGCTTGGGGTTGCAGGTGAACTCGCAGGGCGACCCAAGGTACATGCCCTTCTCTGGAAACGGAAAATATGGTTGGTTAGACAAGAAAAACATATTATTATGGAAAATTGAAGGGACGACGGTGAGTCAGTTATGAAACTTCTGGGACCGACTTTAACATATCGGATGAAAGCTTGACTCTATCATTCTAATAACGTCGTGAATTCATGAGATACAAATCCAGCTAAATTTTGAACATTCCTTCCATTCAATCAATATTGATACCATAAATTTATACATGTGCCTCTACTAGTGGCTATAATATATCCAGGTACGACTGTATCAAACTGTTGTAGATGTTTGTGTTAGTCCTAATAGTCCCATATACATACACTTTATTGTAGGTAAGTACATTAAAATACAATCAACCGTAAGCCCATGGTAACAAATTGGAATTGGCAGCGTCATTATTACAAAAGGTAGCCGCTACATATAACTGCCGCAGTGACGGCTGTCATCAAAATGATGGCTGCGCGTTTGACTTTACAATGTCAAAAAACGCTCTCTAGGAAAACACGCCAACTTACTTACATTACATGATTTCAGTGACGTCATTCGGTAAGTGCGGGCACCGCTCTTCTAAGAAACCGTGGCTTTATTCCTTCTGCGATAGTGCCATCCACGAAGACGCTCCCCATTCCGCGATTACTGTACTGTAAGCTGCACTTTACTACGGAGCGGAGCGGAGTGGGGCGCGTCTTCGTATATATGCATGGCACTATCTATACGAAGCAGTATTAACGGCGATTTTCATAGTTCAAGTATTTATTTATATGTGTTTATCCGTTCAAACTTTTTCACCAATAACTCTCGTATGGGTGAAGTTGGATAAATCAAGGAATTTTTTCTTTACCAATTACCTTGAAGGTAAACTTTGAAGAAACTTAAGAAGGCAGTAGTTAGGTACCTACGTTATTTGATGGTGTTAATTTAGAACATCAAAGAGATAAGTTTCCTTGTTACCACCACCGGCAATGCGATAGTATTGTCAACACCATGGAAACGGCTCACGAACAAAAGTAATTATAATTTTATATCATCACCGACATTTAAGAAATTAAAAAGTTTCTTATATCACCAAAGTAAGGGATATTATCGTTTGAAGTTTTTTCCTGTGTTTTTAAAATGTTTCGTACCACGGAAGATTTAACAAGGTACCTACCTACGCTAGCTATATATACGTTAGTGGTTCATTTTGAAACAGCTTTCCGCACGACCCGACAAGACCCGAGTTTTTGGTTACATAAAGGAATAGAAATATACCTCAAACATTGTTTTCTCAAAAGTTGTTTAATCGATCTCTTTGTTAAAAAAAATCAAACAATAAAATATTGCGTCATCGTCATCATGATACTAACCCTCTTATTCATAAACGTTTCTTAAAGTTAAAGAGACTTATAAACGTCGAAAATGTATGGTTAAACGGTTGCTAATTCATAACTTAACTTTATGCAGCGTTTATGAATAAAATTATAATTACTTTTGTTCGTAAGTATATTATACATTAGTACCTATACCCCATTTGAAATAAGATTAGACATTAAAACAAACCCTTTTACAGTCCGTTCAACCGATTTTGTCTTCTATACCGTAAGCATAAGGATAGCATTAAAAGCAAAAAAAGTTACACAATACCAACTATCTACTGCGGCTGCCATTTGTCATGCCACCAAGGCAATAGAATTCAAAATCGGTTGAACGGAATGTAAAAAAGGCTTATCTATACGTCTAATCTTATTTCAAATGGAACAATTTAACAGTCCACATAAAGATGGGACTACCTACCACGCCTATCTATAGCTATGCCTAAGCAAAGGTATCTCTTATGCTGCGTCACAACACTCAATTCTCAGACTTTATCGACAAGTCTACACATCCATAGCATCAATTCCAATCCCGACTCGACGTTCAACCAGCAAGATGGTCCTTAGAGGCATTCAGGACTTCCAGGAGTTGCATTCACGTTAGATTAGTTGAGTGAGTTTTATTTGTAGACGTGCTTCGTTCTATTTCAGCAGGATTAATGCATATATCTAAACAGTTTCTACTCTAGATCCTGTCCGCATTCACTACACTCACTGTTACACACACACATTCACCGTCTTACTAATTGTTAATCCTTCTATACCAATCTTCATAGTTCGTCATGTGATGGCGAGTTCGGTTGCTGTTTGTAACATCTTATATAATTCTAACTCATACGAGTTGACTCTATAGTCCAATAAAATACCTACCTATGTATAGTAGTGTACCAATAGAAGTAGGTATTACTTATCTTTCCATTACCCTTGGTTTACTGGTAGAGAATTCCTAATGCATTACCAATATCCGTCTTTTTACCTTTGTAGCATAAAAGCTTTGAAACTCTTGAAATAACTATTCATCCAACAGAAGTCATCCTTATTACTATCGTAGAGCTGAAACCTAATCGTGAAGATGTCATTTGGCAGCCGAGACACGCTTGACCTTCCAACGTCCTCTAAAGATACGTTCGGAACTTAGGACCAAAAGAGGGCGTTGAATCGTGTCTGAAGATTGAACCGTTCCGAGTATTTTTTGCCGAATGCGATTGTTTCATTTAAATGTTCAGATATAGGATGAAGAATGTCTTATATCGCACCTAGTCGAACAATAACGTCTTTAACGACAATTAAGCTTGTACTAAACAGACATTTCCTTAGCAAAGAAAAATGTCCAGCTTATAACATAAAAATTGCTGAGTTAATTCAACATAGCTTATGTTATACAAGTAAGGCGGAAACGGCGTGGGAGCGGAAGTAGGCTCCACCGGAAGCGAACTCGACGTTCGATTGAGGACGCCGCCTCGCCTTGGAACTTCTCCATTTGTTCTTTTTTTTCTCTCTGGTTTGAAGTTTTGCAACAAATAGGTCGGCTATTAAATGTCACTATGATCGAACTTGTATTGGGTTTTGAACTGGACTTAACTAAAAGATCGCTTTTAGCGATAAGACCGCCCATTGTGTCTCCCTATGTAAAATATCTACGTTATATCTGTTATCTATATGGTGTACATTACAAAAAGTATTATATTCTATTCTATTTTTAGTCTGAGACAGATTCGTGGAAGGAAGTAAGAAAAAAAACGTCCTAATTTACGTAATGTTTTAATTTGAATCCGATTTCTTTTTAAGTGAAACAAAATAATGCGATTCTGCGATCCTTATATTAGGCGTAGTTAATAGTTTTGGCGGGTTCCGACCGATGCCTGGCAGGAAAGTCCGAAAGGGATACCGGGACCTTAGCAACAGGCAACTGAAGGAACACGGCACGCCCGGCCCTTCCGCTTCGCCCAGAGCGGTAGAAGTCATTTGCAACACTCAAAAAAAAAAAGGCGTAGTTAATAGTTATTTCATAATAATTTTCCGGTTCTGTGTTCCTGCGGCCTTCACCAGGTCATCGGTCTACCCTGTAGGAGGCCTTCCAACGCTACGTCTTCCGGTACGCGGTCGCCACATCAGAACCTTTCGGCCCCATCGGCCATCTGTTCTGCAGGCAATGTGCCCTGCCCACTGCCACTTAAGTTTGGCAATTCTTCAGGTTATATCGGTTACCTTGGTTCTCGTGCGGATCTTTTCATTTCTCATTCGATCACGTAAGGAAACTCCAAGCATAGCCCCTTCCATTAAGTTTCCATTTGCTCGTGCAAAATGGCGCGATATCGCGGGGGCGACAGACAGAGCTACCCTTGTCGCGCTCGCGCCTGTTTGAGGGAGCCTTTATCCTTTGGGTGACTTTCAGCCTTTTAATAAGGCCCATTGTGAGCGACACTTGCGATGTTCCAGTGTCGGTGCCGTAGGTCATCACTGGCAATATACACTGGACAAAAACTTTCGCCTGAAGACACTGTGGTATCGGAGACGAGAAGATAAGACCGGTCGAAATGGCGGTGCTTGGGGGAAGCCTATGTCCAGAAGTGGACGTCTGAAATGATGATGATGATGAATTATAATGAGAACTGTACCATACCGTATATTATGTTCGCAACCCAAGTAAATGCAATGTTGCCATGAAACCAATCAATGGCATATATTCTGAATTCAAAACTATTGTGTGCTAGATAAAACACTCGACGATCTCGCTATAGACAGGAGTACCTACATACAGGAGTAACAATATTTTGTACGTTATAAAATTCCAATAAAATGTTTGCAGCTATATAAATACTGGTGTTAAATTTCCGCCAGCGCTACTAGGAACCAATAACTTCTAGCTCGAAATATTCTGTTTGTATGAACAAGATACGGTACGTTAAATAAAATCCTAATAAAATGGTTCAAGCTTTTCCGGAAATCAATAACTGTAGATCGAGATATTGTATTAGTACTTGAAAAATATCTAGTTGCTTCTCGATGTGTCAAAAATATCTATCCTAATCCTAAAATAAAAAGGCGAAAATGAGTTCGTTTGGTTGTTACGCTTTCACGCTAAATGTGCTGAACGGATTGGCACTTGGGTAGACCATGATTTGGAAAAGGATACCTTTTATTCTGGATCGAAACGAACAGCTAGTAATTATATAAAGATGATCAGAGGGCCTAGACAAAGTGTAAGTGACATTCTATCAGCGTTAACGATGATGGAAAAGGCAAAAATGTATGGAATGTCAATCTTGTTGAAAGTCGTTGTAGAAATACGAAACGCTTTCGACGCGATTGTCACTTGTCTACCCTTGTAGACCCTCTGGCTAGAAAGGACTCCTGAGATGACGACTAATAGAGAAGTAGGCAAGAAACAGACGCTGACATTGCGCCGGCGCCAAAAAAATTAACATCAGATCACTTTTTTTGTGTTTGTATTCTTTTTATGCGGTGTGAAATGCCTGTAAGGAGTAAATATAGTCTATCTAGTGTAAAAGTAGAGAGGGTCGGACGTAATCTGCCCACCTTGTCCGAAACAGGCGTGGGTCGGTTGAAGGGATTATGGCACGTTACGTGGGCAGCATTTTACACCTGAAATCTACACTCACTCCTAACATGATACTGCGGGAATCCGATTATTCTATGAGGGACGAAACTGTCGAAATCCCCTCTGGATTTGGACCGTTTCTTTCACTGACTGGATTAATAGATGAACGAAATGTCACTGGTTACTGAAAGCCTAATCAAATCATATCGGCCAGTTTCTAAATTATTTAAAAACATTTCATCAAAACATTTGGACAGTCCAACAAATAGTGACAGTTCATAACGCTCACTTTAATAAAGAATATATAATTATACTATTCTATTTTATTCTAGGGGCTCATCCAAAGAAATAATACCTAAGTATCGGTATTACAAATTCCCATGGTTGCTCCACGGAATAGATACCTATATTATCTATTCCGTGGCTTACTTTTTCTATTGTGCACACATTATTTAGAACCAACATGATTATTCGACGAAAGTTTCCATTCTGACCGGGTTGGGACGTACCTCATTAAGCTTCTAATATGTATATCGTTGCTTTTACAACTCAAAATTAAAGTCAGTGAGAAAAAATTTATGGGTTATAAAATAAACAATTTATTGGATTATTTTTATGTATATGCTTACTTTTGGGTCTGAAATCTGGTCTCCAAATTAACCTTTATTTAGTAATCACTAAGAACTTGATCGCCATCTACTACTTTTCCTAATTATCATGCTCCTGTAACTATCTGTAATGTTATTTGGGGTCAATCCTGCAGATGTTTTTCTTCCATACATCTCCATCAGCCTTCATCTCAATTTATTTTAATTCAACTTATATTCTAGACAAATTCTGCTGCAATATAGCAGCCATATGGTGCGAACAATTTAACCATTAAATAGCGGTCCATGTACGTATGTCTGTACAGGAAACAGACAGACCATATCTGTGTACACAAGGTTCCTACACCGCAAGCCAGGCTTACATATGAATACATAATACAGCAGGCGCGGATTATGTTACAATATCTGCAATAAACGACGTCCTTATTGTGAGCACCTCTTCCTAACATTAAGAGGGTTACTGGGTTGGTAGAGGTATATATACCTGCACCCACATTACGCAGTTACCTGATATAGATCCCATGTAATAAGGAGTGAACCTATCCACTGTCCGAGCAAGAGTGCAAACTTCGGGATACTGAGAATTTCATAACGGACCCAATTCAAGCCAACAATACTATGTCCAGGGATGATTGCTTGAACTCAAGATACCTACCACACCAAGGAGGTAGGCTGCGAGCATCTTGCGTTGAGTGTTCAGCAACACTTTCAGATTACAGTGAATTGTTGTGTTGAGGCGATAGACCTGAAATCCCCATTTGGGTTCCCCAAATCAAGGTCATGAATAGAGCTTGTCGTACGAATACGGTGGCCATTTTTTATAGACGGTCAAGGGTAAGGTTAGCCCAACGATATGGGTCACCAAATCAGTAATTTCGGAAGTTGTAGTGCAGAAAAAGCACATACTACGGAATAATTTAAATGTTTGAGCAAATATACAGTAAGCTGTAAGCCCAATTCTGTCCTGAGTAAATAAACACAAACTGTTTGCTCTTTTCCTTCATAAGCGAAGTTTGTTTGCAAAAGGGACGTAAGCACAATCTGTAAGTAAGCAATGTTTTTGCAAATGAAAGTATATATCATAAAAGCTCTTGTTTAATTTGTTTAGATTCGTATTTAAATGCAGCGTAGCACCATCAATCCCACGACGCAAACAACTGCAAACTATTCCGTTCACTCAGTGAAATGAAAACAACTTCATCCACAAATACCTACATCGGAATTATAAACTCCCAGCAGTCAAACAAATCTAGTGCCGACAACTAATCTACAATTCGATTTAGCTGCCCTAACTATAGCGCTGTAGTGTAGCTCGGTGCAAGGTCAGCAGACCGCGAGGTCACCTGTCATACCCGACGCCTGCTGCGGAACTGCAAAGGTTATAAGCTGATTTATATCGCCAGTTAGATTATAGACGCTTTAAAAAAAGAATAGGTAGATACCAAATGTAACAATAAATAAGCTTTAACACAATAATTATTGCTCAAATTAAACTGTGTAACAACTATTATTTGGTATTTAAAAAACTATAAACAACCATACAAAAACATTCTCGTTTAGAAATAACGGAACGCCAAACGTTTTATTTTTAAAAGCGACTGCGAAAAACAAAAGCGCAATGGTCCGCTCTGCGATATTGCTATAAAATTTTATGTAGGCGTTTCGTTTGAGTGCATTAATGTTGAACTAACCGTGGTACTAACCGTATATTCGGTGGCAAATTAAGTTTATAGCTTGTTACTTAGTGCAGGAAAACGGAACAAAGTTGGCGAGAAATCGAATGTAATTAATACCTCTCGTGGGTTATAATTGTATATACCTAAGTATTATCTACTAGCGACGCGCTCCTGCTTCGCACGGTTTTTACGACTTGACAAAACATCAAGAATTCTTAGTTATATGTAACTTTAATAGTAACAACTTATACTCATAAACATTCCGGAATAAATTCTCTAAACGATGGTGAAAACCTCATCAAAATGTGGTTCAGAAGAACAAAGCCGACATACAGACAAACAAGTAAAGCGACTTTAATTTTATGTACTAGCGACCTATTTAAAGGTACCTATTATTGCAAATAAAAATATAACTGTAACCATTGTAAGATATTTATTCTTGTGACGGTACTAGTTACCTACCTTAACCTACTTTGATGTTGAATTAGGTACGTATATGACATTATGAGTCATGCTGATACTTTTAATTTTAACTGTAGCCAAGTGTGCATTAGCCTACAGCTTATAATTCATAGCCATTTAAAAGGAAAACTACGATCTTGTCCATTGGTGCATACCTACCTACACTTGCTTGAAAGTTATTTGAAAAAGCTATGCATTTTTCATACTTCTGTATCGCAATCAAAGAAAAGATTTGCTTCAGTGATCCCAGAGGTTGGTTACCTCTTATATTTTCTTCTCATACCGAGGAACTACCAACGCTACGTAGCTTAAATACAAAAGACTTTGCAGACGAGATGAGAAACCTTAGGAACCGTGTAGCGAGGGTTACTTCTACATACATATACAGATGTCCAAACACAGACATGTTTTCTTCATCAAGCCTTTTTCAGTTTCATAAAACAAAGGCTTCATCTCTCGTAACACCTTTTCAAATGAGTCTACTTCAACGTGCACATACACTACCGAAAACACACTTTAGTTGATGGACATAAAGTTCACACTCCTTTGGCTATAAACATGGAGATATATATGTCTGGAACTGTCAGTTAATTTACGTTGAAGACGAGAAATTCGCAATATAGTAGAGTAACATATTCCACTTCGAGGGGACAGAATTTCAGGTATTTTATAAGAACACACGTGCGCCTTTTAAAAAATACGAGCTTGTTATTATAAATTCTTCGCTAAGTTAAGAGAGGAAGTTTGTTTGTAAGTGGTCTTGAGAGGGTAGTTGAACAATGTGGGTATTATTAGGTGGGGATGCGCCTATGTACCTAAGATCTTGCTTGAGATGAGTTTCGAAAGCTAAAGATGAAAAGAAAACACGAGTTCTAAATCGAGTCTAGAAAATCTTTACATTTATAAGATGTTGCGAAAGTGGATCGGTAAATAACAACTTTTGCTACAATCAAATAAAACGAAGTACACAACTTAATAGTTATTAGTTAATCCTCCGAGAGCGATTGCAACCATTCAAACGACGACCCAGTTCAAAGCAACAAATTCTGTGGCTAGAGTAGTTTTGAACCAACCTACTTAAATATATTTGAGTTTACCTCACCTCAGAAGCCCGGGCAATTTTGTGGATTTAGCGCGAACTTAATTACTTGTTTTTTATAGCTCTAAGAACCTGATACGAAAACTGAGAAAAATGTTTGATCGAACCAAGACAGGAGAAATGAAATTAATCTTGAAATTCTTCGCAAATAATTTCCGAGAATTCGATACTGAGAGCTGAGCTAGTCTCTAAAGGGTCATTGATTAATGGAAGGAAGTTATCAAGATATTATCTGACACTGTAGAAAGTCTAGATTAACCGACTAAACATAAAAAAAACATGGAACACAGCCCATTAACCCCACTTTTGGCGTTGTCACAGCGGGTTAACTTAAACCTCATAAAATATAGGCAATCATAGCTGAGAAACTGCCAAAAAATACAGCCAAACAAAATTTAAGCGTTCAAAATATGCCAGTAACATCTGGCACGGTTGGCATCGTGCCAGCCCAACATCCTTGGCACGCTCGGACCTGCCAAATGTACCCCATAATAATAAAGAGGACAATTGTATTAATAAATAATTTATTATCGAGCCTACATCAGGTTTTACGAAGTCGAGATTACATCGCCGAAGATGGTGTAATGACCTTATTTGATAACAACCCTTAATTTATTAGGCAGGGGTGAAGCAGGGGTAGAAACTATAGGATCTTGCGTGTGTCTCGGAAACAATTAATTACTATATCTTTTATTTGATCACAAAGGGAAAAACATAGAAAATAAAGTTCGCGTTTCCCCGTTAAAAAAGAAAGGTGCAGTAGAGGCTGAACCTAGTAATTACCTACTGATTACCGGGAGTCACGGTAAGGCATTAAATGAGCCTCCACGAGCGAAGAGATACTTAATTACGGCGCACCCGCAGAGCCGTAACCGGCGACCAACCTAACTGACTGACAAATACAATGGTATAAGCTATCTGATTATACACGCGCTGATTCAAAAGAAGAGACTGGACAATATTAACAGACAAGTAAACTGGAGACTCCAGCTCAAAACAGACAAAATGATTACAGCAGAAAAAAATATTTCGAGAAGCAGTACAAAATAACAGCTTCGTGGTATAGCATCACAGAATCGACTTACACATATAAGTAGTGGATACAGAGGAGCTCGTGGCTAAATAATAACAGCTGCACGGGTCGATGGAAGGTTGTAAAAAATAGAAATGTAAGTAGGTACGTAATATTAATTGCTACATTTATATCTGTATTTTTTATGGTGTACATAATAAAGAGTTTTCTATTCTATTATTTCTTGATTTACTTGACGAAATTACCTCTGTATGTAATTAATATATTTAGCTTGTACAGTCACTTCGTGTTACCCTTAAGTCAGTCCTGATCTCCTGCGCAGAACTACGTGACGACACATAATTAGGATTCCTGCACAATCACAAATTAATCCTGTTCATGGAAACGTGTGAGTTACGAGGAGGTAAATTGTATAATTAGAATTTTCCTTGTTATTACGAACAATACCCAAGTATGGGTTTATCTTGAACATTATGTTTTTGCTTATGTGGCTACAACTCTGAATGACATTTCTATTTTTACCCGACTACGGCGAAGAAAAAAGGAGGGTTATGATTTTGACCGGTATGTATGTATGTATGTATGTATGTATGTTCATCTGTTCCCTCATATCTTCTAAACGACTCATCACAATTTGACAAATGAGGTATCGTTGGAAGTGTCTTGATCGTCCGCTGGTTATAGGCTATGTGACGTCACATTAAATGACCTCTAGAGGACATAAAGTCAGGAACTAAACTAAATTGTTTTATCGTACCATGTTGGGTATCAAATGAAAGGGCTTAATGAGCACATTTCAAAAATAATAGGTCTTTACCTATGAAATTGCCGTTTTGTATGAAAAAATGTAAACGAATTTTTTTCATGAATTTTTTATTTGTATTAATCGAAGTAATCACCCATGCAATCAATGCATCTTTGCCATCGCAGTGGCAGTTTATTGATGCCCTTCTTAAAGAAATCAGCTGGACGGGAGGCAACAAATTCTTCAAAGGCATTTTGTACTGCCTCTCGGGTATTGAATTTTTTTCCCCAAGAAGTTATCCAAATTCTGGAAAAAGTAGTAGTCTGTAGGCGCAAGGTCTGGTGAGTAGGGCGGATGACGGAGAGCTTCCAACCCCAGTTCTTGCAACTTGGAGACCGTCTGCTGTGCAGTATGAGGTCGCGCGTTGTCGTGCAGGAGCAGCGGAGACGAGCGATTGACCAATGCTGGTTGGAGATGCGCCAGCTTCTCCATCATTGTGTTCAGTTCTTCACAGTACACATCTGCAGTAATGCTCACCCCGTTTGGTAAGAAGCTGTGATGAATCACACCGGCGCTAGACCACCAAATAGTGACCATCACTTTTCTAGGGGTAAGTTTTCGTTTAGGGCATTGTTTAGGTGCTGAACCAGGATCCAACCAACTTGCTGAGCGCTTGCGGTTATCAAACAGAATCCATTTTTCATCGCAGGTAACAATGCGGTTCAAAATTCCTTCATTTGTGTGTCTGTTGAGCAGTGCAAGGCACGTCTCGACGCGTACTTCGCGCTGGCGATCATTGAGTTCGTGGGGCACCCATTTGTCAAGCTTTTTTACCTTGCCAATTTGACGCAAATGGACCAATATTGTTTTGACGCTAACGTCGAAAGCTGCTGCTAATTCAGCCGTAGATTGTGTATCATCAGCTTCCACAATCGCCTTTAATTCGTCATTGTCGACCAAAGTCTTCGGACGACCGCGAGGTTCATTTTTCAGGTCGAAATTTCCAGAACGGAAGCGAGCAAACCAATAACAGGTGGTGCGTTGGTTTGTAGTGTTAGCTCCGTAAACGTCGTTGATGTTGCGTGCCGCTTGTGCCGCGTTGCTGCCACGACGGTACTCATATTCCATAATTACTCGAATTTTTAACGTATCCATGATGACGAAAAAGATTGAAATGCGATGAAAATGTAACACTAATCAATAAAGAAATGACTACTTTTGGAAAAAAAAATCCATGTTTTTAAAATAAAATTAATTTGAAATTAGAATTCTTAGCCAAACAAAAATTATTTTGATTTGAAATGGCCAGTACTGCAGAACGGCAATTTCATAGGTAAAGACCATATATATTATAACCCCAAAAGAATAAAAAAAAATTAAAGTAATAAAAACTAAAACCCAACTACGACTAAAAATCCGGAGTCACACGTAATCTGTTCGATTTATTAATCCGGAGTAACACGTGTTAGGGCTAACACGTGTTACTCCGGATTTTTAATTTGTATCTCTGTGGTGTCTTGTTTATACCATTTTAGTCGTAGTTGGGTTTTAGTTTTTATTACTTTAATTGACATAGATCTTTGAAGGTTTGTAGAAATTGATATACATGGTCAAATTAAGGCTAGCAATACTTTGCAGACGTGTTGGGTATCGGTATTTTTATGTATATTTACCTTGCGGATTAGTCTGCAAAAAACTAATATTTTGGAGTTTTAAGCCTCTCCCCCACAGGCCCGTTTTAGTCGCTCGAAAATAACGCTAGCGTTATTGCGATATCTGTTTTCAGTACATGTTGTATTAGGCCGGCCACGAAGTCACACACTGCTGTGATAATAACGCCGCAATAGGAGTACTTACAACAAGAAACTTATACCCCCATAAGTTTCTTGTTAAGTTTCATTTAAAGCCTCTCTCCACCAGCGCGTAATTATCGCACGATAAAAATGTAGCTGTGTGCAAGGAATCGGGACGCATATCGCGATAACGCTTGCGTGCTGGTGGGGAGAAGCTCTAAACAAGAAACTTATGGGGGTATAAGTTTTACTTAAGGTTGATGCGCTGGGGTGGCCCGCGAAATTCAAATTTTCTTACGTTTGTGTAAGTGTATTGACTGACAATTTCATGAAATTTTCATTCAATGCACTTACATGAACTTAGAGAGTTGTATTGCTGATTCTCATGTTTATAATTCCGTCAATCCATATTTGTTACGGCCGCTAATAATATTTAGATAAACATATAACCTGATACTGACCCTGCAAATTGCAAAAAAACGTAGAAAATTTGAATTTCGCGGGCCACCCTAGCGCTTCATCCTTAAAGCTGTAGGTACTTACCTGCTGTACTTACCTAAATAGCATCATACCGAGAGAGAGAGTCTAATGCTAGATTTATAACCGAGTTCCCTAGCTCTAGCATTTAGACGTTTTATTATTATCTATACTATTGCATTACAGTTGAGAGCTAACGCAGCTATGTCTTCATTTAGAATAATGTAAGCAGCGCAGGTAGCACTATATTTGAGTCTACTGTCTTCAGTCTCAGAAGGTTCACGGACTAGCATTAGGTTTCAGAATGTGAACTTGGTATGTTTGGATGTCTGTATGTTTATTTTCTTTTACTTATGTCATGATTGAGTTATTGTGAAGGAAGATACGGTGAGTAAACCTAGACTTATGGAATTGTTTATTATTCATAAAAGCAAATATAAGCACGTCATGATAAACGTTTATTCCTACTCTGTTAATAATAGACATTTGCCTTGCTTGACACTATTACACCCTGGCTATAAAGAACGTAATGAGCTGAAGCCCCTGGAGCAGAAAAAACAGTGTAAAAAGCGCGCTTGACATTGTTGTGGGAATAAAAGGTTTAAAAAGTGCTGTGTCGACAAAAACGGTCCGAGTCCACTCGAAAATTGTAACCAACGCGAAAAACAACGAGGTTTGGGTTTCTTTACATTCGTGTGGGTTTAGCAGGAGTTCGTTTGCGTCCCAGCAGACATATTAAAAATCTGCGAAATTATTTCAAAGTAGGTAGGTATATTATATATATCAGAAATGATTATTTATCAATTTAACAAACTACGTCAGTTTGCCGTGTTTGCCATTTCATACAACTGTCTAAGAATGACAGTTGTGATTTGATTATCGGACAATTTAAGTTGGTAATTAGTCAATTTGCTTAACAATTATTTTCCGTAACTTTTGTGTGGGTCGTGAACTTTTCATAGGTTCAAGAATATTTCCACATGTTTTCTTTTGCTTAATAAAATAATGATGTGTAAGAAGTAAGAAAGAAATAAGATTTATGTAACATCTAAAGTTATCATGTTCTTATTTCCTTTGATATTTCATTAAAAGAATTTACGAGAAAATTCTGGGAGTTTTGATCTTCTAAAAATGGTTTCTGATAGTTATTTATAACGAATAGGATCTGTAGGGAATAATGTAAAGATATACGTATTATAATTCTGTTGCAAAAGTTGGTAAAAACGAGATTATTTAATTAAGGCTATGTCTCGCTGCCTAAGTGCCTAGCCTTTACTCAACTATGTTGAGGTCGGCTTCCAGTCTAACCGAGTGCTTCTGAATACCAATATTTTACATGGAGCGAATGGCTGTCTGACTTCCACAACCCAGTTACTGCGTAAAACGATTCCCTAGTCTGACAACCAGTCTTACGAAAAATCAGGCTGTCAGAATGTTGGGCTTCTGATGACTAGCTGTAACGACTGTCAAAGATCTACGAATGACGGCCATGACCAACGGCTTAACGTGCTTTCGAGGAACGGAGCGGTCTCGTTATGTTATGGATGGTTACCCATCCACGAACCGACCGCGGCAAGCGTAGTTTCGCCTTCGATCAGCCCGTGGGGCTGTTATTATTAAGCCACGAGCCCAGCTATTATATAATACTAGCTGTTGCCTGCAACTTCGTCTGGAGACCACGATGAAAAGTAGCCTATGTTCTATTCCAGCTCATGGTATACCCCTATGCCAAATTTCATCCAAATCTGTTCCGCCGTTTTAGCGTGAAAGCGTAACAAACAAACTCACTTTCGCATTTATAATATTAGGTAGTTAGGATAGGTATATTATTAGTATTCTGTAAAACTTCAGTCAGTTTTGACTTTCCGTGTTTTGCTTGTTATAGTGAAAGATCAATAACAGACGAAGAGCCAACATAACCATGCCAACATAACCAACCCACACAGGGAATCACGAAACATGAGACAAATCACAAAAGGTAAATTAATTAGTCCCAAACAACGACACGATCTCGCTTTTTCTTTTTTCCCTATCTTTTTTTTTGATGACGTCAATACTACTGGCCAAGTATTATTTCGATTGACAACATAATACTTAAAAAGAAATCCAGAAAACCCCAGAATATAGAAACAAGGAAATCTGCGAATGGGTTTACCTATTTTAATAAAATTATGCACACATATTCAGGAATAATGAACATAATTTTTCGGTCTGCTTCTGACAGCCTGTTAACTTTCAACCTCCATAGCTCGCTACAAGAAACATCCATTAAAATGAATACAATATTAAGTAAACAGCACAAAACGATATCTCAATATATTCCGCCATTGGAATACAAAATACTTCTGCGATTAATTGGCTTCCGTCTAACGAACCACTCGACGTTCGAGCTTCACACCTGTCTTTGAATAATTAACATGGCGGCCGCGTTCGCTTTTTGAACGTTGTATTAATTGCTCTAAGGCGAACAACGTACTAGGTACTAAGATACACGATTTAAGATACGTGACTTTTGTCAAAGCTAGAGTACTCCAGTCTTCTTTGTAAGTTTATTTGGGAAAAGATTAAAGAGTGGCCAGGATCTAGTTGTTTGGTCTTTTGGTTGCAAATGTGATGGTCGATATTTTAAGAGTAGGTACCACAAATCAGGAAATGCAGTTAACACTAAACATATTTTATAACATCATTCCGTTTCTCTGTCAATCTTTTAGAGATAACAGAAACAGAATTAATAGTGTTTTTAATAGGGTTTTATGTTTGAAGAAGACATTGAGAAAGGTAATTATGGTTTTTAGGGTTCCGTACCCAAAGGGTAAAATGGGACCCTATTACTAAGGCTCCGCTGTCTGTCTGTCTGTCCGTCTGTCAGCAGACTGTATCTCATGAACCGTGATAGCTAGACAGTTGAAATTTTCACATATGATGTATATTTGTTGCCGCTATAACAACAAATACTAAAATACCGAATAAAATAAATATTTAAGGGGGCTCCCATACAACAAACGTGATTTTTTTTGCCGTTTTTATAGATAATGGTACGGAACCCTTCGTGCGCGAGTCCGACCCGCACTTGGCCGGTTTTCTGTTAGTAGCTGTTTTGTCCTAGTCTTCTCGTTGCATTTGCGATGGTCAAGCATGAGGTTCCTCGATTAGAATCAACACCTATATATACAATTGTTTTTCCCTGTAACAGACTGGGGTTTTTGTAGCATAGATAGCAATACTTTCCGCTTTTGTCCTCACCGAAATGTGTATCTTCAGTTTCAAACTTTATATTCAAGCAGCACCTGCTTTATATCGTGTTACATAGCAGCATGATGGATGGAGGGTGTCCTCTCGAAAATAATTGACTTTACAAGGAAGTGGGTCTTGCTTGAGGATGTATAGTGGGAAAAACCCCTTGCGCACAAAGAAAAATGTTTTGAGGGTTCTCGTACTGTAGTTGGATGGAAAATTCACTGTTCGGTGGGTCCAGTGCAAGGTTTGGTCAGTATTTACCTGACTACGGCGAAGCAAAAAGGTGTATGTATGTTTGTATGTATGTATTGTTCTTATGTATGTTCATGTATTCTTCTCATAACTTCATAAATACTTACCTACTCATCATTAATTTGACAAATGAGGTATCGTTGGAGGCGTCTTGATTGTCCGCTGGTTATAGGCTATGTGACGTCACATTAAATTAAAAATGGCGATCTCTAGAGGACATAAAGTATGGAACTAAAAAAACAAAATTGTTTAACCGTACCAAGTTGGGTATCAAATGAAAGGGCTTAATGAGCACATTTAAAAATATATATATTATAACCCCAAACAAACATTAAAAAAAAATAGTAATAATAACTAAAACCCAACTACAACTAAAAAAGTATAAACAAGACCCCACAGACAGACAAATTAAAAATCCGGAGTCACACGTAATCTGTTCGATTTATGCCCAAATACGTGTGACTCCGGATTTTTAATTTGTCTGTCTGTGGGGTCTTGTTTATACCTTTTGAGTCGTAGTTGGGTTTTAGTTATTATTACTAATTTTTTTTTGCAATGTCGTTTTGTATATCAAATGAAACGGCTCAATTAGCACCTTTCAAAAATATGTATTAACGCCAAAAAAAATTAAATAATAATCCGGAGTCACACGTGATCTGTTCGATTATGCCCTAACACCTGTGACTCCGGATTTTTAATTTGTCTGTTTGTGTTATCTTGTTTACATCTTTTTAGTTGACTTTCTTGTCGTAGTTGGGTTTTAGTTTTATAACTTTAATTATTTATTAACGACCAGCGAGTGACATGTCAAAACATAGAGATTACTGTGCTAGGTATACATAAGTAAAATAATAATTACTTGAAATTATAGTGAAAATCACATCAAACCCATCGTGTAGTCGAAAAGCGACTGTGTTTAATTATCTATATGCCCAAAATGACATTGGGTGTTGCATTAAAAAATCTGACTATCAGCCTCTAAATGGTACTGCATGGAGTTTATAATAAAAGCGACTAATGTCCGCGTACTTAATACACCTCTGACTATCCCTTTGAGGGATACAGGCGTAAATGTTAAGAAGAGGATCGAAGTCAGGACCAGAAAATATACAGTTGCGTAACAACTATACTATGTCTACGGACTACAGCGGGGCGTGGGAAATAGGTTACTCTCGTACATAAACGCTTCCCGTCAAATGAAATACAGATTTATATAGTATGTACCTACAGAGGCTATAAGTAAATGATGACGTAATCGACTATCGCTACTTCCTGAAGTCATTTTCCTTACTAAAAGCTAAAAATTTCATGCGGCATGTTTTCGCCGAGTTTGATGGAACCGAGTGATCCCAAGTTATTCCATGTCTCGACATCGACAGATTGGCAAGCCTTCAGGCGAAACTGTTATCGACATTGTTACAGTAATGTCGCTACTTATCTCGTTGCCCTTGTTTGATTTTTTTGTTTTGGGGTTATTGCTGCAGCATTTGTCACTATAATAATCTTAATAATAATCTTTTATTAGTCAGACTACAATGGTCTATAGTGTTAGTTACAAAATAGCTTAACCTATGTTAGTACTATGTTATCTCAGACCAAATAAAAAACCAAGACACACGACAGACACGCTGTCAACGTGAGGTTTCGTAAACATGTGTGCACATATTTTATAGTTTGATTGTAAATGGTTGTAAATGTGTGCGTTTGAGCGTGTATGCACAGAGCGGTGGTGTAGTTTTGGCATGCTTCACCTGTATTGCTCGCAGCGCTCTGTCTGGATTTTTTTATTTGGTCTGAGTATGTTATGTAGTATCTCGGAAAGCATGTAAGGTTGTTGATCGTCTCAGCTCTCATTCGTGGATCTTTGACAGTCGTTACCGGTCGTCAGAAGCCCGAATCTGACAACCAGTTACCAAGGGGTATCGTATTACTCATGTTACTGGGCTGTGGAGGTCAGATAGGCAGTCCCTCCATGTAAAATACTGGTATTCAGCTGCATCCGGTTAGACTGGAAACTGACCCCGACATAGTTGGGAAAAGGCGACGCAGATTGATTTGCCACAATGATATATGTATGTAATACACAAAAATTGATTTTATTATAAAAGTTAAACATGAGCACTAGATCGATATTAACATGTGGTTTAAACCAGCCAAGTTTAGATAAGAAAAATGTCTTGGGTTCGAGAAGGAGGATAAATGGATGATAAGACCAGGAGTATCAGAATTCTGTCGTGAAATACTGAATTGTGTAGTTAATACAAACAAAGACAAACTAAAGACTTTGAGAATATATTTGTGTGAGTGTAAAGAGGTATATAGGAGGTAGATACATTGCACATATCTTCAGCAGTAATAAGCTCTGGTCATCCGAATACGCACTACGGTGAAATATGTCACAGACACAGTTACGAGTCGTCAGAAGCCCGAAAGTCTGACAACCAGTCTTACCAAGGGGTATCGAATTACCCAGTTACTGGGTTGTGGAGGTCAGATAGGCAGTCGCTCCATGTAAAATACTGGTATTCAGCTGCATCAGGTTAGACTGGAAGCCGACCCCAACATAGTTGGGAAAAGGCGACGCAGATTGACACTGTCGAACATCGAGAGATTTCGCTGAAATTATTAATTGGATCGAGAGCTAGTTCTGAGCATTCCAATCATGCGGGATGTTTATATCTCGAGTACATTTTAGCAATTTAGCCCCAGTGCCAACCGTGCCGACTTGATGACTTATCTTGTTAGGTTAGGTTAGCACTGAATTATTCTCGTTTAGCTCAAGTCAACACGACAAAAACATAATTCTCAAAGGAACTTCATCAATAAAGGTGAATCTAATTAATTTGACATTATTAACTTGTGACATTGTAAATTCCTCGTCAGACACCGTCAAAGTACCTTTTTTCCTAATAATTCATTCATAAAAAGCCGTTGTTTTACGCGAAAAATTAATAATTCTCAAGCAAACAAAGCATAATTAATTAAATACCGAAATGATTATATATTGGTATGTCTTAATGGTAAACAAGGTATTCGTATCAACGAACAAATTCAATTATGAATATGTAATGTCTGACCCAATATTGTTAGCCAGCTAGCCAGTTTTCATACGTGGTTGGCTTCTAAAAGCCGGTCCGAACCAATTTGGTACACACAAATAATTTTTAGCGAAACGAAACGTTACAGGGACCAATTAGCAGCAAAAGGGCAATTTATTTAAGGGCATTTTAATTTATATATTTATGGGTAATATGTAAATGTTCAAAACATCGTTGTTAAGATTTTTCATTAATTGTGAAAATGGACGTTCAATACCTATTTTGATTAGACCTTGCCCAGGCTCTACATCTATGAAATAGGCTTTTAACTTTTTGATATAATGTTAAGATTCTTAAAAACAATTCGTAATTCCGTGTACATACATTTCAATTCTTAGCCTTACTCACAAAGGAAACTCGCAAATCTTCTCTCTCTCTTAAACTGATATTTCAAGTGATTTATAATTTTCCAGTACCTATCTATCATTCTTTGGGTGGCATTCAGCTCTGATTTTCGATCAATATTTACAAGACTCCAATATTCACGATAGCAGGCCAAGGTAAAGAGGTCATGCTCAAGGGCGCAGGCGAGAGCGGAACCAACTTGATACCTTCTGAAATAAGAAATGGTTCTTCAGAAATAATTGGTCCTTCTAGGTTAAGGATTTGTTTCAGATATAGCAGGTAGGTAGGTACTCAACGTTTTGTGAAATACCTATTTTGAAACATTCTTTCCCTGTTTATGATTTTACAGATTTTTTGGGATTTTTTTAATCGCTCCCGTATACAGAGGCGATAAAGCAGGTCGCGCAGGTCAAACGGTGTATGTAAAATCCGAAAGGTATAAAACACAAAACAATTAAGTATGCAATTATCAGCTGGGTAATATAGCCAGAACTGGTGATGAACCTGGCTATTTACCTCAGATAATATCATTGATCAAAAACTCATTTAACAGCTTCCAAGGACCATCTCATTTCCTAAAATAAGTTCAAACAAATACACGAACATTTTTTTGTAAATAGAACGTGTCCTATTCGGGTCGTGTCGATAGCGTATCTGTTCTGCTATTGGCCGTAAAACATACTGGGTCGCCGCTTCCCCAGCGACTAAGGACACCATGCTACAGTAAATCTTGGAAATGCTCGAAAATCTAAAGCACGCTCGTATTTCCCGGGAGTAAGTGTTAGATGTACTTTATATTAATATATATCTCACCGAATAACTGCACAAATCTTGGAAGAAATATTTCTAAGAAAATCCTACTGTATATGGAAGACTTTAATAAATTATTACTGAACGTTTCGTAGACTACAGTGTGCCAAGTAAAACTTATATTTTTCGTTTATTGCAGTGAAAGTGCTTGCTAAGAAAGATAAAAGTAGTAATTTTTCAAGTTCAGTACATTTAACATTAGTTCTATCCTTTGTATCCAGTCAAGGTGGCTTCTAGATTATTATACTATGCACCTTGGAGCTCAATAAATAAAGAAACTCCAATAAAACGAAGTATCTATATATATCGCCTATAATAAGGGGGCTTTAAAGTGTCACAGCAATCAGCAGCGGCATTAGCACTGATTGCGGACTCCAAATAGCCACTTATCTTTTAAATTCCATCTCAAGCAAATAACGGAATTGAGTCGTAGAGTGAGCTCCCTTTAATCGAAACGCGGACGGTGGGCACTCGGTCAGACGCGACCACGAAGATGCGATGATGGATGAGCCTGTACTTTATTTTATCGGGAAAAGTTTTAATATAGGGTTTGAAGGTATATATTTAGTTAATGCTGAGAAGGTTTTGCAGTCTAAAACTAAGATGATGATGCTTAAGAACCATTTTTAAAATATTTTATTGCAGTAAAGCACATTACTCAAACAAAATATAATATATATAGCAGACGCTAATTTGATGCTAATAATACAATTAAATGAGTAGCACAGCTATTACTTAACATCTTCTTAGAGGAGCTCGTGGCTGTGTAACAGCCACACGGTTCGATCCATCAGGTTAAGCTACGCTTGCCGGGGTTGATCCGTGGATGGGTGACCATCTTTACATACCGAGACTTCTCTGAGCCTCGGAAAGCACGTTAAGCCGTTGGTCCCGGCTGTCATTTGTGGATCTTTGACAGTCGTTACGGGTCGTCAGAAGCCCGAAAGACTGACAACCAGTCTTACCAAGGGGTATCGTATTACCCTGTTACTGGATTGTGGAGGTCAGATAGGCAGTCTATGTCAAATACTGCTATTCAGCTGCATCCGGTTAGAATGGAAGCCGACCCCAGCATAGTTGGAAAAAAGCTAGGCAGATTATGAGCTATTACTTTTCTTGAAAGAACCGAAGTTCTATGTTAAAAGGCTACCTGCCTATTCATTTGAGTAGAACAGCAGCAGTAATTCTCATCAGGCTTATCAGATAGACGAAGTAAATATCTTAATCAGTCATGGGGAAGCTGCATTGCGCCAGCTTTTAATTTAGAGGCGTGACTATAATTTTAGCCGTGTATTACATAACTCACACTCGCCCCGATACAAATACACCTAAACCAAAATTGTTTTTAAACAAGCATTTTTCCACTATTTTTTGACACATGTCAGAAACGTTTGCGTATCGGGTAGTGTCCGTATGATACAAAACGCTGTGTCACCCTCGTCGCGTTACACAAACCTATTTGTTAAATCCGGTGAGGATTTGTAGCAAAAATCCCAATTATTACAAACGGCAAATATTATGGATCTAATAAGCTAAAGTGTAATTTCGCGATGTAGAAGATTTTTTTATAAAACACTAGCTGATGCCCGCGGTTGCGCTCGCGTCGACGTCGGTTATTATATACTAACACCTTCCTCGAGAACCACTCTATCCATTGGTGAAAACAGCATGAAAATCGGTGCAGTACTTTACGCGGCGGAGGACTTTGTTTTATAATATTATGTAAGGATAAGGAAGGATTTGAGAAAGCAAAACATTAGCTAGTCCAGCATTGGACCGCTGTAGACTGAAACTCCAGGTGAAGGAAAAACACAATATATCTTTTGATTGAAAAATAACATTCAAATTCTTTTTTTGATAAAGCGATGTCACCATTGTGTTGTTTCAACGGACGCTCTAGTTTCACACCCAATATTCAACTACATTTGTTTTTATTGAAAGCCGACACGGATGTCACTGTGATAGGTTTTTTCATCAACAATACCTAAAGTTAAGGTATGACCACGTAATATAACTACCTACTTTATCTTTAAAATGTCCTATAGCACGTAGATATCGCTGTAGATTGGAATGTTAGAAATTCTTTTGAACACTTATTTTGTCTAGGACGCGCTGACGTTATATTGTTCAATCGAGACGCAATAACCTACAGCCTTGGTAAATATTAATTTACTGAAACAGGTAAATATTTATTCTTGTTTGACTCAGTTCTTAGTATTGCCTGGATTGTGCGTTATAACTTGTAAATTATCATAATTGTGAACTAAAATACTACGAATGCTTGAAAATGTTACCTACCAACCGATCATATGTCGTACGGATTGGATCCTATAACATTTGGATTATTGCAGTACATATACCCCAGTTCGAAGAATTTTCTTGTCGATGCTCAGTAGGTACCTGAATCTGCTTTGAATGACTGTCAAAGTCATTGCACGTACGTCAAGTAGAGTTTTAATCAAGGAATCGATCTAATACTGTACCAAAGTGTTTTATAAAACTTCATTTAATTTCATGATATGAACGATGCTTCTAGGAGACACGTCTTTGTTTAAAACAATGAAGGTAAGAACATCTTTTCCAGAAAGGAAGTTACTAGATCCACGTACCTTTGTATATTCACTACATTTTATTGAGTAAAGGATATCATGAAATACACGACACAAGTCGCAAGCTGCAACTGAAACTGAAAAATATTTTGTACAACTTATGAAGTACGCGACGAAAATGCAATTTGGTACATTTGCATAATACTGAAATGTTACTTCGTTAACATTTCCGACTCTTATCTCGAGGATTTTAAGTTTAATTAGTTTTCAGAGTCAGCTGGGACTTTTTCAGTGGTCTGTGGTTGTATTCTAACTTCGCTGAAGGCCTAACGAGTTTCTACTCCTAGAGATGTTTGTTATAACATCATAATTTGTAATAACATCTCAGAAACAGTTTCTTCAGCATTGTTCTTTGAATTCTCATGAAATTCTGTCGTTGTCGACTCGATGGACCAATCTGTCGTGTTTCGTAGAAAATCTAATCCTCCATTGGGATACAGAAATATTGTTCAACGACTCTCCTGTGATCAAATGCTTCTATGTTTTTGACCCGACAGACGTCTTGTCAATAATTCATACAAAATTCCCATAGAAAAAGGATGGTCAGTTTCCGCTTCCAATTTTCCCGGCAACATTGCAATTTTTTCTTTCGGCGAGCGGCAGCGGCCGGCGAGCGCTACTTCCAAGTTGCTTGCAGAATTTTTTTCACCATTTTCTTATTATCCGGGTTTTCGCTATATACCTAGGATATCCCTAGGGTTTTCGCGAAAAGTCGAATTATTAAATCACCCTACGACTTACGTATGAATGCGTAGCTAATGTTAGTACGTTACGATGCCGCCGGTCGTTATAATGGCACTCAAGTTTGCCTACAATAGACATTTAACCGTCCGTTGGCTAGAGCTATCAAGCAATCGATGTCCAATGAACCGATCGCGTTAGTACCAGAGATCACGAAGACAGGAAGGGGGATTGAGTATTTTTATAAGGCTATTTGAAAAGTAGAATAGAATATTAATAGAATCATACCAAATCTTACAATAATCATGAATCCATATAATTCATGTGAATATTAAAGAAGTTTTTGTTTAAAGTAACAAAATCAACTGATTTTGTAAAGGATAATTATTACGAATACCTATACTATGCAATGACTTTATATCGAGGGACGGGCGCAGCTAAGTAGTTATACATGCGAAAGTGTCTTTCGAGTTTGTCTGTTTGTTACCTTTCGATGAAATTGTGGCATGTAGACCATGACCTGGGTTAGGAATTAGAAAAAAAGGATACTTTTTATCCGGTTAAAGTACATACGTTCCAGCGGGATAATTTCCGACCTCAACTCGGGCGAAGCCACAGGCCTAGCTAGTATCAAGTAAAACGCTTTCTAACTCCTTTTTTGAATAACTGACAGAGGGAGAGAGGGCGGACCGCCAGGCGCATGACTTGCGATCTGTTGGCTCGGTGTGATTGGTTCATCTTTTCAAGTTCCACTTGGGTGGGATGAGCTAGTCTTGTACAGCTCGATAGAAAGAAAACAAGCTAGGCGAAGGAAGCGCCGCAACAAGCTCCCGGTAACACTTTAATAAAGATGGGTAGACGCTGAAAGTCACTTGTTTTTTAAATTGGACCATACCTGGAAACCTGGGTACAGAGTTATACTTGCTGCGCCCTAACACGGACATTAGTTTTAGCCTAGGCATAGCCTGTAACTGTGTGTACATTGTGCAATAAATAACGTAGATAAAATATTGAAGGTCAAACTTCCAACTATGTTTGATTTTGACGTTATTTTACGAAAAAAGTTTTAGTTTAATAAAATGTTATACGACCCCTGGGGGCCTAAACCGGCCACATTAGCAATTCCTGTAAAAGCATTTCATTTCCTGAATCCCAGCCGTCATTAGCAATTCCTCTAATTTTACAAAAAATCAATTCATGATTTGTGGACCATTTTACGAATCTCCATAGAAAACTGTCAAACAGATGAATTATTTCGTAATATGAATTACATGCAGATCATTTTATGGATTGTCAGTCAGTGACATTTTACGATGATTCATAATATTTTAATGTTATGATTCTGCTAAAGTGACCGTTTTAAGCCCCCTGTACCGTTGCATGCACCCTTATACACAATGTTTTCCGTGCTACCGGAAACAGATTTTTTTACACCAAAAGTAAAAATCGTTCCTTGTGTAAATGGTTTTATTAAAATAAATGCTTTGAGTTTGAGTTTGTTATGTTACATAAATTGTGGAATATGAGTGTATTAGAGGTACTTACACATCTGCATTACCTTTCGGGGAATATGGCGTGATGTTATTTCTTATATGAGTAGTTTCATGTACCTACAGAATACGTAGATCATCGCTTTCGATGGGTATTTTTACACCCTGTGTTCATAAAAACATGCTGCTATCGTGCATGACATCACATCGTTGCATAATTTCAAATTTTCAGTCCAATTGCATATCTGTTATCGATTATGTCAATAGGAATTCCCAAAGGACTAATCATACAGGCGTTGAGCTTCCTACTAAACCCAAAAGCCAATAACAGAGGTCGTTCGAAAATTCAGAGCATTTTAATCTACCAAACACTAAACCATGTGGGTTTGTGGGAGGGAAGAGATTTTGTAATGTTTTCAGTAGGTTAGTATAATTTGACTGAACGGATGTTTAAATTAGCATAATTCATACCTGTATCCGAATAATGAATTATGCAAACGATATTTCTCCAGTCTGCAATCTGGATTGTGAGATCTTTCCATAACCATTTTCCGATAACTCGGAAGTGGTTCAGGAAAATTTGTTTAATCTTAAAGTTATCTTTTACTTCTTCTTGTAAAGTCATGTAAACTTAAAAAGATACGCTCGTTGGTGCAACACCGTGGAGGTCGATTCCTTGACCTGTTTATAATTCGCGACCTTTACACTTTTCTTTGTCATGTGGCTTCTCTAGGACAACTATCCTATTTAATATACTTAACTCACTTCACTACAGTTTTAAAACACTTCCTCTCTCCTTAATCATCGTCATTAAATTTAGCTCTTTCCTCATGTTTCATGTATATACTCTAAGGAGGTCAAGCGCACTATATTTAGTGCTTACTGCACGTCTTTTTACTGTTGCAGTCTGTGGGCTCATTTTACTCAGAAATCATACAGCGCCCTTCGCCTTCAATAAAATAACGCATTCAGGGTGTTGATGGGGTTGCCTCGATACTGCAGCGCATCAGGGATGTTTGCTGAAGCTCGCGTTGATTGCTTCTACACCGTGATGCGGAAGCGGTGCGCATCCCTGGTTAGTAGGGTGCGGGTAGGTTGCTACCATAGCCAGGATGCTGTTGGTGCTGCCAACAGCATCCTGGCTATGGTAGCAAGCAGGCTAGATTGTGCGTTTGTGAGCCACTGCTGCAAGGTATCGGCTGGGCCTGTCACCTTGCAGCGGTGATGTCACAAATTATTTCGGTGTTTTATTGTCAATGTTTTACTAACATATTTTACTAACAATATGAGTCTTGTTACTTGATTTAAATGAATAAAATAAAATAAATATATATATATATTGTCGTGCCTATATCGTTATTGCAGTGCGTCAGAAATGTTCGCGGTAAACCATACTGATGGATTTCATGCAATCATCCGCAAAAAGACGGCCTCACTCCTGAGCAGGATAAGAGGCAGTCACAATAGCATCCTGAAGGCGGTGGCGGCAGATAATTCCTCCGCCATAATAAAGCAATTTGTGAGAAGACTTATACCCTAGTTTCCACTTTTCGGTGTCCAGTAATGGTTGGTCTTCTCACAATTTCGTCTTTTCGTCTTTAGTTTAAGTTACTAACAATAGTGTTTTAAGTTCCTGTTACTAACAATTTATGGATCTCATAGTTGTCCGAATTAAAATGATTTTATTATATATATTTATATAGATAAGTATATGCTTTATGTATTTATTGTATATGTAAACGGTACACCACTGACTACCTGCAGTATTATCTCTCCTTCTCGCTTTAATCCATCCAAAGGCTGTCTGTAAAAGATCGCTTTTAGCGATAAGACCGCCCATTGTGTCACACTATGTTAAATTTCTACATTTATATCTGTATTTTTTATGGTGTACATAATAAAGAGTATTCTATCTTCTATCTATCTATGTCACAATGCGACAGATTTGTAAAAAAAACAAAAACAAATTAGGTATCTAATTTTCTCGTTGGTGGTGCAGTTAATTGCAGAAAATGTATGAAAGAAACTCGTAACTTATATTCATTGTATGCACGTTTTTCCGTCACAAATAAACTACTTTTCTCTTTTTCTAAGATTTTCGAATTGTTGCCTGTCACGGGTCACCTGTCCGTTTTTAGGGTTCCGTACCCAAAGTGAAAACGGGAACCTAAGCTATTACTAAGACTCCGCTGTCCGTCCGTTTGTCACCAGGCTGTATCTCATGAACTGTGATAGTTAGACAGTTGAAATTTTCATAGATGATGTATTTCTGTTGCCGCTGCGCTATAACAACAAATACTAAAAAAACAGAATAAAATAAATATTTAAGGGGCTCCCATACAACAAACGTGATTTTTTTTGCTCGTTTTTACAGATAATGGTACGCAACCCTTCGTGCGCGAGTCCGACTCGCACTTGGCCGATTTTATTAAATAGGCCTCAGGCCATTACCCGACCATCGGCACAGCGCATTAGGCTTTCAGGCCGCCATGGCAACATTACAACTTAATAAAGCAATTCCGAAAACCTGAAACGTCTGAAATTCAAAAACGATCGATCTTAACACAAGTCACGGGGTCTCGAGGGGGCGAGGGGCAAAGGGGGCGGGGTCACATCAATTCAGCAATTTCATTATACATGATTGGAAGGCTGTTTGTTCGTGGCTGGCGTGCCGCCAACTCGCTTGCATAATGTCTCGAACACCGCCACTAAGTGCAGAGGTAACGAAGGTCGACTCGGAACAATGGCTGGCAACTAGCTCAGGGCATGCGGTGTTAGACTGCATTGTGTGGGAACTATTCGCTTTAGCTTAGATAGCTAGACAGCGTAACTCGCTTATCTTTGTGTGCTTACGGACATGAAGACAAAAAGCGAAATTTATTCACCGCAGGCCACAATTTGCAGTTTTTGGTAGATAAAAAGCTTTTACCAGGTTGTGCCTAACAGCTGGCCATCCATCTTGTGTGGACCATTTTAAGCTTTTCTTCAGGTCTACTATATAGCTGAAAAACTGCATCAACAATAGTCTGTTTAAGTCTTAATATTTTACCCAAGCAAGGTGGATTTTTGAGACGTTGGTCGAGAAGACTCTTTTCGAAATTGTAACGATTTTTTTGCTGACTGTATGTACCATTTTTTCAAAATCCATGAATGCAGTTGGTAACTACGCAAAAAGTTTAGGACTGTCCTGTGTACTTAGGCTGTTTTACTGCCCCATCTGAAAAAAACACTATTTAGGTAATTATTTAGGATTTTGATTTTAATAATAATATAATTTAATTTTTTAATTTTTATTTTAATTTAATTATTTTTTTTTTTTTTTTTTGTTTGGTATAATGGGGTGTGCTAGCTGACATAATGGCTAATAATTAGATTTATGTTTTTGTGTTCCGTAATGTGAATGATTTTGCATACTATTGTATAGACTCATTTTTTTTCTAACTAAACAGACAGCTGTGCTGCTGGGGAGTTTGTTCCACCACTTCTTCTTCCCAGCCAAAGCACTAGGAAGTGGTGAAGGGTGGACGTTTTGGGGGACTGTCTTATGTAATTTTGACGTTCGAAAAGTGCTGATTCTCAGCCTAGTTTGAATAAATGACTTTTGATTTTGATTTTATGGTGATCAGGCATTTTCATAGAATTTAAGGAGTTCGCCTTCTGTGTTTCCCTGTACAATAATGCTTGAAATACGACTGCATCGTCCAAATGTCCCGACCCGGCTATCGTCGTGAACTGCTGCATCTCTGCCTGGGCTTCCAGCCTTTTATGCAAAGTGTCGTGTACAACTGTGTATGTTTATTTCCGTTTTATTGTTTTGTATGAATTCGTATTTGAGGGTTGAAGTTTGCGCATTCAAACATTGAATTACAGACTAATATCGAAAGTAATAAACTATGAAATAAGTATCTAAGGTGCCATAGACAACAAAGTTTGTATTCGAATATCGGCTCAACTGGCTGATAGATACACACGTAAAAAACAGGACAGCCATTACCTTCCAAAGAAAAAAAAAAACTAATGCAAATGGCCAGTAACTGTTTTACTTTTACAGAAGAATTAAAAAGTTTGCAGTACCATTATTTAGGTTAGGTTCACAACAATAGAAGAAAAAACACGATAAGTAACAGTGTAACACAAATCTAAAGTAATAGTTGATTTCATTTTAACCAGTCTCCTAAGGCCGTTTTCCTGTTGCTACAACGGTTAAGGTAGCCGCCCTTACTGTCCCATCTCAAAAATCCATCTTGTATTTATAGTGTGGCGTTTATATCCGTTTTGTCGTTTTATAATATACTAGCTGTGCCCCGCGGTTTCACCCCCGTAGGTGTCGACCCCGTGGGAATATAGGGATAAAACGTATCCTATGTCCTATTCCAGGACATGTCTATCCGTGTGCCCATCCTCTACTCTCTAGAGTAGGGAACGTTGCGGAGGCACGGGGCGCCGGCGTCGAACAGTTCGCGTATTGAATGTTTATACTCGTGATAACTTCGAAATTAAATGTCCGATTTGAATGAATTAAAAAGTATTTTACTGCTACATAAATACCATTGATGTTAAAACTATTTATTTGAATAAGAATTAATATTATGTTGATAAAACTCCTTCGCAAATAATGCATTAATTTCGAACAAATTTGATTATCATAAAAAAGGTTATAGTGAGTCAATCTTAATATGCTGTGCCGGACTTTTTTTTGAACTTTTAAAGAGGAACAATTCCATCATACATGATATTTGCGTAACTTAAACTGTTTACGTAGCGCACGCAACGGAAGCTCTCAAAAAGGAATAATTTTTCCCGTTTTTGCAACATTTTTCATTTATGCTCCTCTCCTATTGGTCATAGCGTGATGTTATATAGCCTATAACCTTCCTCGATAAATGGACTATCCAACACAAAAATAATTGTTCAATTCCAACCAGTAGTTCCTGAGATTAGCGCGTTCAAACAAACTAACAAACTCTTCAGCTTTATAATATTAGTATATATTAATTCAAGTTTCAAAGTTTAGTTACATAGTCATATTATTATCAAAACTAATAATGCTGTAAAAATTGCCATACAAATACGTAAATCTATAATAATAAATAAGAAAAATCGTTGTCAATAGAATTACTAACGTGCCACTTTGATTTTATAATAAAAATTGATTTGGATGACACCAAACAGTTTTTACTTGATTAATTTCCGTTCAACTGGCTGATATGCATGTAAAAAAACAGGGCAGCCATTAACTTTTCTGAAAAAGAAAAAATAAAGAAAAAAGTTTAAAGGCATCTCAATTTTTTTTACCTCATATGGCCAGTTACTGTTTTTATTATTTTACTATAAGTAACATTAAAAAGTTTACATTACCTACAGGGAAATCAGCGTTTTGTCCTAGTAGCACATGTATCACAAACATAAAATATTTTTTTTATTTTAAATTAGTCCCGTTTGTAAAACGGTGCAATATTTTTTAAACAATTTATTACTCAGAAAAGGGAGAGGGAGGCCTTTGCCCTGCAGTAGGACAATACAGACTGGTTAGGTTAGATTACAATATTACTCTGTTTATTTCCTGTCTGCATTACATTATTTAATTTATAAAATCTCTACAAAACGACCTTCAACACACCCCCAGCAAAGCTCTAAAGAAAAGACCTACAAAAGCCTACAAATGGCACTAAAGAGCTCAGAACTAGCTCCCTACTTACTTTAAACTGCACTTTCCCAGTTAATGTGCTGCACCATTGTTTCAACTTGCACTAAATAGATTAACTTAGTAACACCTAGTAATGCCGCCACTGTATACAGTTCGTGAGGGAGGTAGGGGACAGGACAAAGTTCTACGGCACTCAGTGTACATGAATATTTTATATGTTTATATTTGTAACACAAGAAGTTTGCTGGCTCTCTGACTAGGGAGTTTATTTGAAAAGGTATTATTATTCTGATGCGTAATTTTATGACTTGTAAATGAGTTGAGCTACACGATTAGCGACAAAATATGCGAGCACTGACTGGACTGTCCACTCAAATTTGTACGGTTCTTTCTTCAAAAGACCATCTCAGACATTAAGCTGCATGGTCCTCGTACGACCTGACCAAGATTATGTCTGGACTTCAAAAGAGACTGTGACCTCTGAGTTTGTTTCGGTCTTTCTTCTCAGAGTAGTCAGATAGGAAACACTGAACGTATCTAGTTTTAAAAACATTATTAAATGTCGACGTGTAAAAGTGTTTATTTGAATCAATTTACAGAAATATATATCATATATTAGATCATTTATGCGTTGAGATGAAGGCTAATGAATTGGGATAAGGGCAACACGGTGATGGATATAAGTATCAGCTCCTAAAAAAGAGTCGTAGGTATCCAAGTCAAACTATTTGTTTTTTTGCAATTAGGTACGTCCGAGGACCTAATTGGACTTTACCGCTTAGATTTATGAGAGTAATGGCCAAGTAACTCCATGGTTATTTTCATAAAAATAATTTTCTTTAAAGTCGAATTATTTATGTTAAGCTTGTTGTTGGAACTAAAAATGGCCCAATTTTTGGCACAGATGAAATGAAATGAAAAGGTACTTGCTATATCTTCTTTATTCTATAGCGATAAGACCTTCTGCTATTATTTATGCCTATTTATGGATTTTCGGATGTTTGGACTAGTCACGTGCAGTCGCGCATAAATTATTCCGGAATGTCCCTTAAGCCGCGTTTGTCAGATCTAGGCACTAAAACCCCCCGCCCTCTACCCGATTTTCTTAGCGTGTACAAGCGGCCTTACTCCGCGTGTTCGTGTTTGGTTGGTTCATTTGCGCGAGAAGAAGAATTCTTCAGCTGGACGTTACTTACTCAAGCTATGCATACTTATATTAGTCACTGGCCTGAAATATACGACCAATTGTCCTACCAGACATTCTTACTAAATAATTAGTCACATCATAGCTTGTAGTGATCACTAACCTGAGATATTGATCCGCTCCTCATCGTAATAATCCAGCTTATGCAGGTCCTCATCATCATCAGGCAGTACGGGCTCGTCAGGCAGGTCGTCGGGCCGGCGCGCGCGCGTCGCGTTGGGTGCGGCGCTCACCAGCACGCACACCACCGCCAGCGGCAGCACAACCTCCATGGCGACATCACCGCGCACCGAGGACACACGGACGCTGCTGTGGACAAAGATGATGTTATAATAAAATTGGCTCAAGAACAAAAAGGCACTAGTTATGGGTGATAAAGACGAAGCTCTCCATCCAAAGGCCTTTAAAAGATCGGTTTAAGCGATAAGACCGTCCATTGTGACACCCTATGTAGAATTTAACTATGTATATTTTACATCATTAAGAGTATTCTAAGTCTCCATTTACCTAGCTAAAAAGCCAAAACTCGATTTGACATAATAATGTTTATGGTAGGGCACTGCACGATTGTTAATGTCAAGAAAAGTACAGTAGAATCTTTTCAACTAATTATGTAGTATTAGTTTTAATCATTTATCAATTTATCAATTTTGTTGTTGATATTTGAAACGCTTTTTGCTGTTAACTGTAAATTGTTAACATCGACCCAAATAGCTATGTACGGAATTTCTTAAGTAAGAACAATAACTAGTTTAGCTGCAAAAACAGACAGACTCGTGGAAAAATGAATACTTAATTGTTTTCTAGTTAACTTTGTTGCCAAGGAAAAAGAATAAGAGAAGTGGAAGAAACCAATATGCTGTGCCCTATTTTTCTATGTTGATTCGACTTTGTTCTTTATTTCGAGAAATAAAATACTTCAGCTTAAATAAAGTAGATGTTTTTACTGCTTCTATTAAGAGGACAAAGACCTGGAACTACACGGAGGTCAGACTACAATCATTAATGTTGCTTTCACGGAATAATTCTGGCGTAAATCTTGAAAAAAATAAACTGCTTGTCCCAACCCATAGCATCGATTTGACAATGATAGTGATTATGGAAATAGTTCTACCCTTTTCTTACAAACTTAGGAGGATTCATAATATGTTTCCCTCGTCAGCGACTGACTGAAATAATTGTATTGTAGGTATGTAGAGTTGTGGATGAGATTCGCACAGACCTCTCACTCAGCAGTTTGAGTGAGAGATCTGTGCGAGTCTAAACCACAACATCATAAACGAAGCAACGAGATCCCTCTACCTAGCACATCACTAGCAGTAAACTCAAGTCTTCCCAGAGCAGGTAATCTCTCGAGTTCTATAGCTCTATTGGTGTAGCGTGTACGAGACATCTACACAGCATAACAACAGACGTACATTGTAAGCTTGTAAGGTAACCGTGCGGTTCTGACACCTGTCCAATTCGGAACCGATCCTAGTTGGCAACCGTCCTGACTGGAGCCAAATTAATTACACTCTTGTAATGAGAGTTTATTGCATGTTGTTACTGTACACCCGGGAGTTCGGTTGTTGAAACGAGGGGTGTAAATGTTCTGAAGATTTCCATCTTCAGAACATTTAGTTTTGTAGTAGGTAAATATTTAGTTTTGGTGAAGCAAGCAACTAAGAATGGTCGATGTGAGGCCGCTTGGGGGAGGCCTCTGTCCAGCAGTGAACGTCTTTGGGCTGAAATTATATGATGACTAGCTGCCCGCCCCGGCTTCGCACGGATAGCACTAAGTAACTATCTATGGCGCACTTACCCTACCTACCTATCCAACCTACCTACCTACCTACCCTGTCCTACCCCAAAATAAAAGAATATGAAATATGAATATGAATATGAAATACCTACCTACCCTACCTACCTGCCCTCTACCTACTCTACATACCTACCTACCTACACCTACCTCCCTACACCTACCTCCCTACACCTACCAACATATCTACCTACCCTACCTACCTACCCTACCTACCTACACCTACCTCCCTACACCTACCTCCCCTACACCTACCTCCCTACACCTACCAACATATCTACCTACCCTACCTACCTACCCTACCTATCTACCCTATCTACCTACCCTACCTACCCTACCTACCCTACCTACCCTACCTACCCTACCTACCCAACCTACCTACCTACCTATCTACCGAGATATCATCAAAAAAGCCATTGTATACTGAATGTATGAGCCGATATTTTTTGGAGCTTTACTTACATTTTTAAACTCGTGATATCTTTCGAAAAGAATATCCGAATTGAATAATTCAAAAAGTTATATTATTGAAGCAGTCTTAAATATGAAGTAATTTATTTTGATTAGGATTATTACCAAGATACAAATAAAGAGCCTTTTCTAGCGGCGTCATTTCAATTAAATTTTCAAAATAAAAGAACTCTTATTGTGGCATAACTATAATAGTTAGACATATGCTGTCGCGACATTTTTTGTAAATAATAATTGTGTTCTGCAAAGTCTTAGTACATTATTTTATTCTATCCTCAATAGTTTTCGCAGCGCACGCGATGAAAAGAATATTTTTAATTTTTTACACCTTGGGTACATTATTGGAGTTTTAGTAAGGACCCCTAATCTTTTCTAGCAATAAATAGCCTATGTTACTCAGGGTGAATGTAGCTTTCTAATGGTGAAGGAATTTTTGAAATCGGCACAGTAGTTTTTGAGTTTATTCGTTACAAACATACACACAAAAATACAAACATACAAATATTTCCTCTTTATAATATTAGTGTAGATGTAGATAGTGTAGATTAAATTAATCTTTACTTGTATAATATTATAAATGCGAAAGTGAGTTTGTTTGTTACGCTTTCACGCTAAAACGGCTGAACGGATTTGGAAGAAATTTGGCACCTGGAGAAGGACAGGTTAATTTTCATCCTGGATCGTAGACGAGGTCGCGGGCAACAGCTAGTATTATAATAGCTGGACTAGTAGTAAGATAATAATATTGAAATGGTGGTTATACATATAATGTACTTATAAGGTGCTTGTAATTATTTTCAAAGTTGCGTATCATTCGGTGGTTTCAGATTTTTCTATAGTAAGTGGACTCGTTATATTTTCCTTAACCGAAAGTTACTGATGTTTTGACATTTGTGTTTCAAAATATATTCTGAACGTGTATCCTTGTGCGTCTTTACCTGTGGGAAACCGCCATAAGTATAAATAATGAGAGACTTTATTTTTAAATAATGGTCTATCAAGGTGCCAGTTATGATACTACAGATGCAATACGAAACAGATCGATACGATACGATGTAATAGCAGCCGCTCGGGTCGATCCATCAGGTTAAGCTACACTTGCCGGGGTTGGTCCGTGGATGGGTGACCATTTTCACATATCGAGACTCCTCCGTGCCTCGGAAAGCACGTTAAGCCGTTGGTCCCGGCTGTCATTTGTGGATCTTTGACAGTCGTTACGAGGCGTCAGAATCCCGAAAGTCTGACAACCAGTCTAACCAAGGGGTATCGTATTACCCAGTTACTGGGTTGTGAAGGTCAGATAGGCAGTCGCTCCATGTAAAATACTGGTATTCAGCTGCATCCGGTTAGACTGGAAGCCGACCCCAACATAGTTGGGAAAAGGCTAGGCAGATTGATTAATGCAATACGAAATAAGATTTTAAGTTTTTGTTTCTCCCAGAATAACAATTTTCACTCGTGTTTATTATACTGATCAAATATAATCGCAATACAACTATATTGTTTGACTTCTAATTGTTGACGTGTCTACAACTAATATCGTATGGAACTGTAACGGAAAGCTACCCGAAAGTTAACTAGGTATTACAACTTTACAAGCAATTATAATTTTATCGCCACACAGTAATTACATAGAACTGTAACTGTTGGTCACGCATGGTGGGGATTGATAAGTGTTTTTTAACACAGGTGGAGTGGAAATATCGGAGTTCATGACACCATAGCCTTTTCCAAAACATGAGGAGACCGGGCTCAGCGATATCCGGTTTCGCCTAAGCAATGCTGTGCATCAAAGGGGTTTATTTATAAAACTGGGAGGGGCTTGTGGCTAAGAAATAACAGCCACACGGGTCGATCAATCAGGTTAAGCTACGCTTGCCACGGTTGGTCCGTGGATGGGTGACCATCTAAGACCCCTCCGTGTCTCGGAAAGCACGTTAAGCCGTTGGTGCCTGCTGCCAGTTGTAGATCTTTGACAATTGTTACGGGTCGTCAGACACCCGAAAGTCTGACAACCAGTCTTACCAAGGGGTATCGTGTTACCTAGTAACTGGGTTATGGAGGTCAGATAGGCAGTCGCTCCATGTAAAATACTGCTATTCAGCTGCATCCGGTTAGACTGGGAGGCGATCCCAACATAGTTGGGAAAAGGCTAGGCAGATGATGATGATGCTTAAAGTTAAATGAAAAATCAAACGTCAAAAATGTATGGTTCATCATCACTTAACTTTAAATAACGTTTTGAAATAAACCCCAGAGTAGTTATGTCATGTTTTAATGAGCACACTACATTTAACGATGTTTTTTTACTGTTCTTCCACATGTGCATCAACAAATAATTCCACCTGTATTAAGCTACAAACCACAATAAATAACATTAGTTAGTAACGCGACCAACAGGTTGGCGTGAGCAAACTGTTCAACTATTTATTATGTTGCCAGTTTCTTTGACATATAGCCGGTAGAAAGTTGCCCATCCTGCTGTGGTTAAGTTAACGTTTTTGTTCTAGTTTGGTAGCTAGCTGTACCTACTTGAAACGATAATCTAACTAAGGCAAGCTAGGCTAGCTAGGGCATAAGTTATTTGTCCCTATATGTTCATGAGAAGACCAGGGTCCGACAGCATCTGTCTGGAATTATTGCTGAAATGGACCTTTTTTTTTGCAGCTATGAAGCACACACTATTGTTGTTAAAACATTTCATTTCTTTTTTGTTTGTATTTTGTGTTTCACGATCTGTGGCCAAATAAATGTTATTCTTTCTTTACTTCTTTCTAGGTAAGGCGTAAAATTACTTAATACTAGTGCCACGAAATCTTATAAATAGTTCATGACCTATTAAGTGTTCCAAAAACGAAATGTTGAAACGTGAAGGTGACGCGACGTGGTGATAAATAAAATAAATGTAGTATAATATCTATTAGGTACGGTCTAGATACACTAGATAGTATCTAAAGAGAAAACAAAGCCATTATAATCTATTGTATTGATCTAAAATGTCCCAGATAGCGTTCAAAGAGAAACATTCTATTTCTATACAGATTTAACAAAAATAAACCATGTAAGGAAGCCTTTACATTGGTCACAGCAGAGAGATCCGGAAAATGGTCATTGTCGTGTTTCAAAACGGAAGTCTGATACCTACCTTTGGCTTTCGGTCCCACTGGCTGCGGGTACAATCGTATTGTCGCCAACAAATTGACAATTTAAATATGCTATCTCCTCCGACCTTTCCGCCCTTTTTGATTATATTTTTCCACTTTGTGAGGAATATTCATTGAGATTCCTTTTTATGCCATTTGAAGATAACGTAAAGATTCGGGGCGTGATTGGACGGACGGAAGAGTTTGTAAACGGAATATTATTGACTGAACGTGGGTAATTATTTATTCTAATATGAATAACGAAAGAAAGATTATAACGAAAGAAAGAATGTATATTTATTAGTTCTTGGTGCTCGATGAATATTGTTGATTTGTGAATATTTGTTCTAAGAGAGCAGACGATCGTTTACCAAGTAACCGTTATAAACTAAAAGAAAACAGTATGTTACCGTTTTTCTCAATAAATTGCTAAACAGCCGTCACATCCGTATTCCCGGTGGGATACCCTTAAGCTACGGGTACCCTATCGTACCTGCATGAACGGATCACCGGCGTTCCTTAATACGTCATACAAACGTACCTACTCAGGTATAAGGGACGTGCCCGTCGCCTTTATCGGACATTACTCCAATCTGGGGCTATGAATAAAGGAATCCTTCACAAAAAGTTCCCCTTCGGTGTTTTAATATAATCCCTGGAGCTGATTTCTTCCTCGAAGAAAGCTATTGGCTATAGGCGTATGTAACTATACTAATAGGGCTTTAGATAAGGAAATAATACAATTAAATCAGAAAAATATGCATCTCAATTCTACTGTTGCCTTAAAGTTATCACATTATGCATAGGTATATGAAATAGGTTCAGTGATCTCCATTCCTCCATAAATGCAAGTAGAAATTACAGTACCAACACTAGGTACTTTTCTTACAATATAATCTTGTTACTACGTCCGCATCCATTTATCTTGACGTTTATACGTATGTACAATTGTTGTGAACAGGAGAAGTCCATCGGTGAACTGAATTATCGTCAGTCGCGTAACGTCAGAAGTACCTATATAATAAAACATTCAACCTTACACACTCAACCGATGATTTGTTAGTGTGTCGACCGAACTGAAATTACGCCCGACACATCTTCCTCTTCTTTACCTTCCGTCAGATGTTCCACCACCCTTAATCTCTAAAAGTGATGGACAGTAGACAAGCCAATGGAGTGTTTAGCGCCAAAATGTCTGCGCCTCTTTGTCAAATTACGTCACGCGATGTTAACGACATTGTCGCGTCAAGTCGCGGGATTGTCGGGAAGCGGACGTTTGCTGTTTTCAGTCGCAGCCGAATTTAGCTGGCATTTCAAAAACGCGAGAGTAAAAATCGTAAAATTAGAATAACACTATTTTAGCTCAACCTGTAACGCATTGAAATAGTAATGATATTCTTTTGTTAGACTTTCTTTCTTTTATTTATTATTTCTTTCTTTTATTATTTATTATTTATTAGAGAATATTTTACACAAACTGCATAGCTACTATTAAAGTTATGACTTATGTTAGATACCTTTGATATTTGCATGAACAAACCGGGTCCATTGAAGCTATGGGTCGATCGAAGGTTAAGCTAAGTTTGCCACGATCGGTTCGTGGATAGGTAACCCATTACATATCGAGACCCCTCCGTGACTCGGAAAGCACGATAAGCCGTTAGTCCCGGCTGTCATTCGTAGATCTTTGACAGTTGTTACGGGTCGTCAGAAGCCCAAGCACTTTGGTTTCAATAGCAGCTCCACACAATGATGTCATACCTACTATTAATTAGCAACTACCTACACTTTAACACGGGTTCATGAACCTCACCCCAATTTAGGTTTCGATTTCATTAATGAACTTTGGTAGACCATAAAAAAATACGAAGATAGGTGTGTTTACCTACATGTATAGTAATAATAAAAACGTTTTTATTTTTCACTTTTTAGTTGTGGTACCTACCCCACACAAATCCGAATACCACTACCTGCTATGTAAATAACAGTGAAGGAGTCAAACAGGATATCGTCTAGATAAACTAAGTGGGAAAAATACGTAATATTGAAGCTAACTCAAAAATTACGCAAGCAAAGTTAATAAAATTTATATGAGACCACCTCGGAAGCATGACCTACCAGACAAAAAAAGAATCATCAAAATCGATTCATAATTGGCGGAGTAATCGCGTAACAAACATACAGACAAAAAAAAAAACATACAGAACTGAGAACCTCCTCCTTTTTGAAGATAACGGTTAAAAATATAGTTGTTTCATCACAATCAATAACGCAATTCACCTCACACCACCAGTATGCAATTTAGGCGCTAATAAATACAATCTAACATGGGTGCGGTATTGGCACAGTATAAATAAGTAACAGTATAGTATCTTCATAGAAAACAGCGACAACTGCAACGACGCGCTTCGAAATCTCAGTGTATCAGTACGTAACAGTATCGAGTGCCAGGCAGTTATGCACGGACGTGGAAGGTTTATCTACCGAGTGTGGGTAATTATTTCAAGGTCATTGCCGAGATATAATACTATTACTATATTATACTGTGGTATTGGTCACACGTCATCGCAGTGCGACGCGGCGTCAGTCGAGCGTTGACAGCGACCGGTCAGCGCGTTGGGATAGGCGGGGGTCGGCACTTTGTCGATGACGTAAGGGGTAAATTCATTGTTGTGTGATATGCTTTGTTAGATAGAGGTGAGTTTGCGCCAGTGATTACCTATACTCCATTTGAAATAAGATTAGACGTATAGATAAGCCTGTTTTACATTCCGTTCAACCGATTTTGAATTCTATTGCGTTGGTGGCATGACAAATGGCAGCCGCAGTAGATAGTTGGTATTGTGTAACTTTTTTTGCTTTTAATGCTATCCTTATGCCTACGGTATAGAAGTCAAAATCGGTTGAACGGACTGTAAAAGGGTAGTTTTAATGTCTAATCTTATTTCAAATGGGGTATAGGTAAGGATGTGATGTCACAATTCGTTAATTCTTGATCTCGCAGGGAATCTATGTACAAATTAGTATGAATGGAAGTCGAATTTGTGCTGCAACTTGGAAGAGGTGTGTGTCCAGCAGAGGCTCCGTTGATTGAAGGACATCAGACATATTATACGTAACACAAAATAGATAATTGAGTGTTAAGCTGTGTATGTACCTATATAATATGTATTTGGTACACAATGCTAATAAGGATAAAACATTACAATTCCGAAAGATATTTCTGTTCATTAACGTCACAAATATCATAGTATCATGCATGTAAATATTCCCTAAAGGAAAAGGCAGAGGTGAACACCGGCTATGTTGTAGGTTTTACGAAATAAATGGAAGCGAGCCTTTGCCCGTACAAGATAAATACATATTAGATTGTTCTAAGGTTTGATAGTCTATGCAACATATGCACAAGACATGCGACATTGTAGAAAGTCCCGTCACCGGAAATTACATGCCATAGACATAGGCATGTGTCTTTTCCTTTCTATGTTTCTCGACACACTGCACGTGTCACTACAGTTCTCATAAATCTATATAGATTTAGTATTGGGATACTATTGGTGATGGAAAATCTTGGAAACTGCGAGATCGTGCTAGTACGTAAGTAAGTTTGGGGTATAAAGTTTTGGGTCAGCAGAAGTTTTATATCTTTGTTTGTAGGAGAGGAATTTTTGATAGATTTTCGTATGGAATTGTTCGACTGGCAAAGTACTATTACTATGTACCTACTTCCAAACGACCTGGCATAATTGTTCCGCTTTGTTAGATATTTTGAATATTGTTATTTTGGGCTTTAGTGTTGCAGTGCATTTGCGTAAGCCATTTTCATCAGATGGACCGAATTATATGAGAAGTCAGGAAAACTAATTTATAAGCTTTACTACCAACTTGTCCGTTGATTGAAATCACAATTTTCATTCTTTGATAATTGTATGAAATGGCTACAACACGGCAAATTAACGTAACACTTTAAAATCAGGGACTTGAAACGTTACGAAATAACGTTAAAATACCGTTACGTGTAGTTCCTGTAACGATCATTTCTACCGTTCCTCCCGGATGATGACTAAATTAATAGTTGAAGATTTCGTTCCGATAGATTTTCTTTATATTGCCAAGAAATCCTATCCTACTAATATTATAAATGTGAAAGGTTGTGTGTTTGGATGTTTGTTACTCAATCACGCAAAAACGGCTGAATGGATTTAGATGAAATTTGGCAAACAGATAGTTTATAACCTGGATTAACACATAGGGTACTTTTTATCCCGATATTCCCACGGGATCGAGACTTACGCGGGTGAACCGCGGGGCGCAGCTAGTTAGTTCATAAATGGTTACTGGAACTATACATAACGCTATTACGTATAACGTTATCGTGCCTCTATTTTGAGTAACGTTTTAAGTCCCTGTTTAAATAAATTACCAGATAATATTGCTCACATCACTAGTGAGGTCTCTTATTAAATGTAGACCAGCCAGTCTCCAAAACTCTCACCGTGAAAACTTAGGTGAAGTGAACTGTCATCCTAGGGATTGACAGCTCACTAGCACTCAATAGCACTATAGGGTGCTTAGCCGTAAAAATAAACTCATCAAACAGAGAAACAGCTAATTGCGTAAGTCACGATCAATTACAATCTGTTTCATTTTGACAGTTCAACAACATTCATTGTTCAAACATAAGAAGCAATTAGCAATATCCTTCAAAATGATTCAGATTATGATTGATCGTGTGTTACGCAATTAGGTGCTAAACAACTAACTTCTGAATAATTGATGAATGAATGAATTTTAATTATTAAAACAGTAGTGCGTAACAGTTACGAATGTAGGTGTTACATAAAATGCGGTACATAACAATTAGTAATCTTGTTCGTTCAGCGCGACACGCGATACCACTGTTAACTAGCTTTAGCCACATGTATTATTTTATACGGACTACCATTACTCCGACTAACACAAGGATAATAGATATTTCATGTTAATTACAGGAAAGTGCTGTGAGATATCAATAAATATTATTTATTGATATCTCACAGCATTTTCCTGTAATATTGCCCATATTAATTAAATCAGTGTCATTTGTGGATCTTTGACAGTCGTTACGAGTCGTCAGAAGCAAGAAAGTCTGACAACCAGTCTAGTCAAGGGGTATCGTATTACCCAGTTACTGGGTTGTGGAGGTCAAATAGGCAGTCGCTCCATGTAAAATACTGGTATTCAGCTGCATCCGGTTAGACTGGAAGCCGACCCCAACATAGTTGGGAAAAGACAAGCCAAAAAAAAAAGAACAGGCTTTTATGAGGTCACGTGATTCTAAATAATGATGGCCTGTATCACAATATTAATATATCGTGCCTGTACGTAGGTGATAAAGTGAGCACCTAGGATAACCCATGTCTCGTATAAATCGTAAGACGAAGTTGTCTAAATACATATGCGACAAAAAGTCGATATTATAATGTCAAAGGTTTGCGTAGAGTTGCTATGTAATAAATGTTATTATAATTTAAACGGCTATCTGAATGATACTTTGACATGCTAATTGAATTGTAATTTTTTATTTTTTTTATACTTTGACATGTTACTCTTTGACACTCTGACATTAAATGAAGCATGTGTGTTCATGATATTATGATTAACTGACATTTTACCTGAAAAAAGCCTGGATGATAAATTAAATTAAATTTGTATAAAATGATATAATTAATAAATCTCATAAATGATCTAATATATTTGTCATAGTTAAATAATTGAATAATATAAGAATTATGTTTATTTTACCAGATATCTGCATACCTGTTTAGGTAGGATATGGTTTAAAGAACTTTCATTGTATGTACCTATCACCTGATGTACCCATATTCTGGCAAATAAATGATTTGATTTGATTTGATCAATATTGCTATCTCAAGTTCACCTTTAATAACTGTTTTAATATTATTTTGTTTAATAAATTATCGTTTTACCTCTACCCACATCCAAACAACTTTAACTAGTTCCCAGCCGTTCACCTGGTTTTTGTTTCGTCTATCATGCCGAGACTGGTAGCGGTGGACACACGACCGTCACTTTCGGTTCGGATAATCTCGTTTCTGGAGATGGCGGTGGTTGACAAACGCCCTGAGGTTGAATGTCACTTGCAAGTCATAAAACATCAATGTCTATTTATGTATGTGATAGTTTGATAACATCATCAGGTTGTTATTAAGTCTTTTGATAGTTTTAAATTGCTCTTTTATTACTTTTATTGTGTTTCCTGTGCATGTCCCAAATAAAATATTTGACTATCCTTTATCAATTTACAGGGAATTGTTGTTGAAATTGGTAAAACAATTACGAGGTCGAGTGTACCTACAAAAACACTGACGGTGAGTATACCCACAATTTTCCTTGATGTTCATCGTTATTTAATGGTGCCCAAGATACAGGCAGTGCTGTGCCAACATTGGGACACACGCCATGTCCTTATTGTAACTTCATGTAAATAAAAAAGATTTACTTTTACTACTACCTTACTCTCACATCCCTCCCCCTCCTCCCTCCCTTCCTTCCTCTTCCTTCTCTTCTCTTACTTTAAAAAAAACTTTTGATAAGTTTTTACACATCACTGCCAACCTCCTGTCAGCAACAACCAGTGAACTCTCTTTCATTCTTCAGTACAAGTCTGACCTGCTCGGGTGCGAACCAAACATTTTATATTCTCAAGCGGCGCCGGCGTAAAGGAACGTTTTCTTTAAGATTCTCTCCAATTAGCGAGACGGATTTAGAGCAGGTTTTATGGGTTGGGATTGAATTAGACAGGCTTGGGGTATTTCAGCCTGGAACGGTAGCTTGTTCTGCTTTATTTAATGTATATGTTATGGACCAAGAAATAATAGGGGCATTTTTCATAATGCCCGCGCATTATGAATAATGACAAGCTACTTAGGTCGAAATAATTAATATAATTTGAACTTCCTTATTTATCACATTGTCTCGTCATTATAAATATTGCCGTGTGGTCTTTAGGCAATCTAATAGTACACAGGTATTTAATTATAGTAAAGTCATCATAGGTCAGCAGAGTGTCTATGAATGGAAAGATTAGATTATATTTGATTTTAAATATTAATTCTACGTTTGAAATAAAAATAATAGTAATAAAACCTGGTTTTAATTTGCGCTGATTTGATTATTTCAATAGTTGTTATCACACTGCCCTCTCATATTCGGCATTTTTCAAACAGCCCAATCACTTGGTCCATAACATATACATCATAAGACTACGCCTGTAATCTCGAAAGGGTTAAGCAGAGGTATCGCTATAGGACACTCACATTTTGTCAGTTATCTTTCATGTAGGCGGCGAGCTCATTGTAGTAACCCAATAACACTATGCCCCACTTGGGAATTGAACCTAACACCTCATGGTCAGCAGTAGCGCTTGCTACCGCTAGACCTACGAGCTAGTCTCACTAATAATTTTTATTTACTATTATTGGAATAAATACTGTATTTCACTATACAAAAGACAACCTAAACTGTGTAACTTTGCTGTCATGGATGCATATAATATTTATGTACACAAAGCAGTGCAGTGGTGTACTGGAATACTAAGAACTCGGTGTGTTTAATAAAAGCTCTTCTTATGATCTTGGTGGGAGTTGTAGTGTAATATTGGTTGTAGGTAGTCATGATTTTTTTGTCTCAGTCAACCACTCTTTTTGCTTATAATAAGCAGATAACAATGCGACCACGTCTGCATACAAATTGTGAACAACAAAGCAGTAATCTCCTGTACCAATCACACTAAAATAAACGAAAGACTGGCTGCTACGTGGGCAGACGCGTAGTCGCGGCGTAGCAGTGACGCGCGTAGCACTGAGTCGGGGATGATCTCGTAGCAGTCCGCTACGAGTTGGATTTGAAAAATTTCTTGACGTGTATTGAGATGAAGTTATGCCGATAAATGCAAATGTTGGACTTCCGTTGGTTTTGAGTAGTGTTGCAAAGTTAATAAATTAGTATACGGTAATGATTATAGGTTTTCTTACCGGTTTGTATTTAAGCATTATCCTGCCTGCCTGTTCCCAAATATGTTAGGGTCGACTGCCAGTCTAACCAGATGTAGCTGAATACCAGTATTTTACATTGAGCGGCTACCTATCTAACCTCCAAACCCAGTTACAGGGTAATACGATACCGTTGGTAAGACTGTCAAAGATCTACAAATGATAGCCGGGACCAACAGCTTAACGTGCTTTCCGAGGCACGGAGAGGGCTCGATATGAACCTAATGGCCTAATCCATCCACAGACCGACCTCGGCAAGTGTAGCTTAATGTTCCATCGACCCGTACGTCGGTTGTTATTATATAGCCACGAGCCCCTCAGATGTATTTAATCTAACCAAGAAACTCAGTATCTACCAAAGTTCAATTCTTCCTATTAGCTAACTTACTTTAACTTAAAACTAGACATTCATTATTTTTATAGCCAAATTAGCCTCTGGACATGGCTAACCAGTCTATATACCACCTAGAAATATAATAATATAAGTAAATTCAAGGCGCGTGAGCAACTTACGCTAAGGTTGAGCTAAAGAAACTTATGGACTTTTTTATCGTCCACGATGATTAATAGTCATGGCAAATGTTCGAACAGCTTAGCTTGGCTTGGATTTACGACCATCGGCTGTATGTTGTACATTTTATGCCTTTTTATGGTACCTAAACAATAGGAAATGTTGCTGTATATTTTATGTATGTTGCTGTGATTGATTACAACATTTCCTTTAGTTCATTGTTTTAGCTGAAGTTTGACGTAAGCCTGGCATTAGATACACGTTGAACCAGTGTCTAAGTTTTTGTAGTTTAACCCGCATAAGTCTCGATCCTGTATGAATATCTGGATAAAAAGTATCTTATGTGTTAATCCAAGTTATAAACTATCTGTCTGCCAAAATTCATCCAAATCCGTTCTGTAGTTTTTGCGTGAAAGAGTAACAAACATCAAACCATCTATCCATCGTCACAAACTTTCGCGTTTATTGTAATACTAGCTTCCGCCCGCGGCTTCGCCCGCGTGGTATGTTGATAAAAAGTACCCTATGTCCTGCCCCAACATACCATCTATCTCCTTGCCAAATTTTGTCGAAATACGTTCCGTGGTTTAGGCGTGAAAAGGTAACATACAGACGGACAGAAAGACAGAGTTACTTTCGAATTTATAATATTAGTATGGATTAGTAGGATTCGGCAAGGGGCTAGACAACAATAGTAATGAAATGAGAAACTCCTCTCACTCGGATAATATGTCTCATGCTACTATCCCGCTCGTCGTACCATCGGAATCGATGCGAAGAAGAAGAAAATTACATCAGAATATCCTTGTCGTATGAACGACTACTATGTATGCTAAGCTAACGCTGTGTAAGCTTTATCCCGATCAAGTGTTCAAACCGAGGTTCAAACTTATACATTTTATATGAGAAGCAAGCGGTGCACTCAATGAAATAACAATCAGGGAAAAATGGAGGAGAGAAATATTATGTCACCATTGTTCAAATTGTGAAAATATCAGCTGCATGGGTCGATGGACCAGGTTAAGCTACGCTTGCCGCGGTTGGTCTGTGCATGGGTGACTATCTTTACATACCAAGACCTCTCCGTGTTTCGGAAATTGTTCCCGGCTGTCATTTTTGGATCTTTGACAGATCCTTACGGGTCGTCAGAAGCCCGAAAGTCTGAAAATCAGTCTTAACAAGAGGTAAAAACGGTGAAGGAAAACATCGTGAGAAAACCAGCATGCCTGAGAGTTGTTTCTCGAAGGCATGTGAAACTAAGAAGCCCACGGGTGGCATAAAAACTCAGACACCAGGTCCACTAACCACACAAAAAAGAATAGACCAAGGTTTATTGCATTACCCAGTAACTGGGTTGTGGAAGTCAGATAGGCAGTCGCTCCATATAAAATACTGGTATTCAGCTGTATCCGGTTAGACTGGAAGCGGACCCCAAGATAGAAGAGAAAACGCTGGCAGATGATGAGGTCACCATTGTTCAAATTGTCGGTATAAATTCTAGGATTTTTAAATAGGTGGATTTCCCATAGGATAACAAAATATTAAACATTACAAGCAGTAAAGGAACGTTGTAACGTTTTGAAATATTCTACCGAATAAACGAGAACTTTAGAATCTAGCATAGCAACAAAATTGCTAAATCACCGCGCAGATCAAGTAACACTGGATGTGTCACATATTAGAAACTAGACCATTACAGTGTGACCTCTCATATTGTGGTCTGAAACGGCCGTATGTTCAGGAATGTTCGTAATAACACTCGACTTTGATTAATGCGACTATGTAGTGCCGTGACGGATAGTGAAGGTATTTGTTAACCAAGATATTATTTGGAATGTTTTGTGGTTGCTCTCATAATGTTATGAGATGGCGGTTTAGCTGATAGTCATGGTTGCGAGGCGACGAAAGTCAAGAGGAATTAAGGTCAAGAACTTTTCGGCGATCGACTAGTTTACGAATAAATACATATGCGAAAGTGAGTTTTTTGTTTGTTAGTTACACTTTTACGCTAAAACGGCTGAACACATTTGGATGGAATTTTGCAAATGGGTAGACCATGACCTGGGTTAGGACATAGATAATTTTTAGTCCGATATTCCCACGGACTGGAGACTCATCCGGATGAAACTGCGGGGCGCAGCTAGTATGTTCTAAAATATTTTCTACCTGTATATGTAGAAAATATTTTAGAACATTCCCAATGTAATATGGGGGTGTTAAAATAGCCTCAACGAGTGATTATATGTACGTCCAACCCGCGACCACCTTGTTGAATGACTAATTTGTACAACAAGATGAAGTGTTCTGTATCGTATAGGTAATAATAATTATGAGCTCTAAATAAGAAAATAATTGACCAAATAAAAATTAGAATTGAACAAGCGAAAGCTCTTCTGATACAATGTACACTAGGTGTGATGCTCAAACTCGGCAAAGCTTTGATTTTCATTAGGGAAAGTCACGTAGTCAAATCCAGCGACTCAACATCTATATACAGTAAAGTAGGCACTTGTAGTTCCAACCAAGTATCTTGTAGAAACCAAAAATTCAAATTTTGATAGTTTTTTCGTATATTTTAAAAACTACAACCGTTTAACTACAAAATTGCACAGTTCTGCAGTGCGGTGTTAGTGGCGCAGTATATCTGCAGTCAAATGACGGGGATTTTATGAAATGCCCACTTTTAGTAGTGCTTACATACGCGTTTGACGGGGAAATGTGAAATATGCCCCGGTATAATGGAGCGTTTTCACTCGTTTCGTTGCTTTAAACTAGTTTCGTATGAAAAGGCACAACTAACTTTTGTGTATTGAAACTATTTTGTTTGCGGTAACAAAACGTTTGTTGTGACTTTTTGAGCGTTAAAAATGTACATTTTAATAAAGTTTATTTCTGTCTGTCGCTTCAGGGTGAGTCGTGAATGTTTGCCGAAGGAAATGCGACGTCAAGGTGCAAGCCTCCCTCAGAGGATGCGACCTTCAATGTATTTACGTTGTCTGTTGTCTTATTAAACGTTGTGGTGTTGGAAACTTATTTATACTTGACGTTGAGTTTAGAAAATAGACTAAAGTTGTTTTTAGATATGTAAGAGCTTCCACCTCTCGACGTAAATAGAAAAAAATAATAAAAAAATTCTAACGCTATCTCCAATATCTTTTTAACGGAGTTTAGTCAGTATTTGTCCAGATCCGATACAAATCTGACGTCTGGAACCCAATTATTGTGTATGTAAAAGTTTGAGTAGAAGGTACCTATAAAACTTATAATAATTATATGAACAATTAAATAAGCGTGGTGGAAAATTTTCAAGCAATGATTCCACAATGGAAATTCCCATTCAAAATAATAATATAAGATGGAAAGTTTAGATGGCTTTGGAGTCTTAAGAAAATATGATATTTAATGTGAAAGTTACAGCAGCAAAGATTATCATAACAAAATTAAAACAATTGGCACAAGTATGGTAAAGTATATTTCGAATTGTTTATTTTATCTTACATTCTCTACAATATTATATCTATTTGCCTTTACCCTACTATGTTGGGGTCGGCTTCCAGTCTAAACGGATGCAGCTAAATACCAGTAAGTATTTTTATTTTGTTTATTTTTTTTTTACATAGCGCGACTGCCTATCTGACCTCCACAACCCAGTAACTGGGCAATACGATACCCCTTGGTATGACTGGTTGTCAGATATTCCGAGGCACGTATTCTCTACAATATCCTCATATCGTATAAAATACCAGCCTATAATGTCCTACTACTGCAGGGCAGAGGCCTCTTCTCATACAGAGAGATGGATGTATGGGCAACTAGTTTCATCTTTCTGACAGACCGATCCATAACTGCCTGTTTAATGAAATACATGCTTTGAGATTGAGTTTGAGAAGGCACAAGGATTGTTTACCACTCTTGCTCAACACGGTTCAGCGGGGTGTGATATTCTATAACCTCTGAACTGTGTACCGAATTTTCAGATTCAAAACTTCGACTTATTGTCGTTATAATCTCAAGTGGTCCAAAGGGGGAAAGATTACGGACCACCCAGAAGTAGGTATATACATTATTTAAACGTGCGGTAGTAGTAGGTATAAACATTCGAGAGGATAATTGACATATTATTAATTATTATAAAAATAGGCAACTAAAGCTACAAGCGATGACAGCAGCTGATCACGTATATGCAAGTTGCAAGAACATAATATGACCGTTAATGATGATCTAAACATAGCTACAGTACAACTATTTTTTTAATGTCGCTCGGCAAAGTTCGTGTTTCGTCAGTCGTCGGATTTAGAGAGGGACATTAATATGTGTACTTTAATACCTGTCATAATAAAATACAAATATAAACTGCAGTTTTTCTGTAATTTTCTAGGCACTTGCTTCACATTTATTTACACAGTCAACCTGCCCTTACTTTTAATCAATTTGCCACTTGTCTAGACCTTCTAGTCAAGGTGTGCTTGCATAAAGAGGCGGGTTCCCAGTAAAGACAAGTTGGTACCAATCGGTGCGGGTAAAATAGCCCCCGTATCAACATAGAAACAGGTATAACATTGTAACCATTTCTTTCCGTAGATCAACTTGCATTGATCTGTACCGGACAACCCGCTGCTTTATGCAAGTACCCTAATGAGTTAAGCCGCGAACAATGACTAGTCACTACATCATGCTCAAACTAATCAAATTATTTCCCGAATACGTCATGAATTTGACAATAATCACATACAATTAACTCTGCCACCCGTTTCCGATAGCGTTTCAAAAGCGAATGAATATTTAGCGCGAGCCGTTAACCTAGATACACACGCGATGGTATCGAGTTGCCTTCGCTTCGGTGTCGACGAAGCACGGTGCAGCAGCTCCTTGTAACTTGCGCTCTAATACTGTCTTTTATAATCTAGAAATATTAGACATTAAAGTTCTTAACGGACTTCTTCAAAAAGGAGGAGGTTCTCAATTCGTCTGTTTTTTTTTTGTCTTTTTGTGTGTATTACGCGATTACTCCGCCAATTATGAATCGATTTTGATGATTCTTTTAGTAGGTAGGTCATGCTTCAGAGGTGGTCCCATATAAATTGTATTAACTTTGCTTGCGTAGTTATAAGTTAGCTTCAATAATAACGTATTTTTCCCACTTAGTCTATGTAGACGATATGTTATTTGACTCCGTCACTGTTATTTATATAGCAGGTAGTTGTATTCGAATTTGTGTGGGGTAGGTACCACAACTAAAAGCTTGAAAAACAAAAAAAGTGAACAATAATTTTAATTTCGGAAGTCGGTCTTAGCTTTTCAATTTCACCGACTTCCGAAATTAAAATTTTTTTTTAACTTTTTTTTGTTTTTTTTTTGGAAAACAGTTTTTTTTTTTAAAATTAGAGTCTGTGTGACCGCGTTGTACTTCTAAACTGCGCAACGGATTTAAATACGGTTTTCACCATTATTTCGAGAATTTATTCTGGAAGGTTTATGTGTATAATACGTACATTAGGTAGTCTTAAACTTACATATCATAATACTGAAATCTCGATGTTTTGTCAAGTCATAAGTAGTATTAGTGGTCAACGTATATGCCTTAGTATACCTACTTTTTTTAATGCACTAATTTATTATTCCAGGAATCCAAAAATAACTGTCTCATTTGTAGGACTCCTCAAATAAAACTCACTTTTAATCGCACTTCACTTTTTAATCGACTTACTAGTAACACGATTAGCAACAGACTGATTCCCAGAGCTAACGCGCTACGCCGGCAACCAACAAGGGTGGGGACCGGATGTAGCGCGCCACCTCGTTTGGTAGAACAGTATTATTAATTTACATCTAATACAATCGGAAACAATTCAACAATTATTTTTAATAAGTATTACATAACGTACAGAAATTAATTGATGCATAACTTTAAATGTAAAATCAATGTTTAGCAAAAATGGTTAAACACACCATAAGTAACGCCATCTAGTGGTATAAGATGACAGTCGCATCCAACGTAAACGACTGTCATCATATACCAACATAACAATAATTAATAGATATATACTTCCAAAATGATAAACTATCTATAATTTAACTAATTTCTAACATTCGGCCATCCGCCTTATTTACGCGTCCTCGCGTATGATTTTATGTACAAAAACAACAACTAAAATCATAATTATAGATAGTATTCGATCAACAAAATCAATTACAACAATTTTATTACAACTGTAATTCAACTAAATATATTTACTAGTGGTACAAGTCGCTACTACCTTGAAACCACCTTTATGTCTGGTTTACTAGTGGTACAAGTCGCTACTACCTTGAAACCACTAGGGCGGTACAAGTCGCTACTACCTTGAAACCACCATCATATTTGGTTTACCAGTGGTACAAGTCGCTACTACCTTGAAACCACTAGAGCAAAAGTCAAAGGTTGAGGTTGCCAACATACCTCTACCCCGAACGAACTATTTTTAAAATAACTCACCAAAATCACTAAGTACAATCTCACAATCTTGACACTAACATTAGGGCTTTATTTAATTAATCTAATCATCCTCGTCATTGGCCGATGAGGAACTCGAATCGGTTCTGTTATAATGGGCCCAAGCTTTCATTTTATCCACGGCAATAACGGCGGAATATTTTCGATTGCCCTTTCGGGTGATCGGGGTGTCCTCAATTTGATACCTGTCATTACCTAGAACCTTAACTACTGTGTATGGACCCCGATATTTTGGAATTAGTTTTTTACTCTGCCCCGTAGCACCAATTTCACGCTCAACACTGACTAAGTCACCTACGCGGAACTCAATAGGCTTAGCAGACTTTTTGTCATAGTAGGTTTTCTGCTTCTCTTGATAAGCGGTGATATACTCATTACACTCTTCTCGTATTTCTTTAATTTTGTCTTCTGTATACGGTTCACCGTCATCAATAGAAGCTTTAACCCTACCTTCGGTCATTCCGGTTAAGCTAGTACCAAAAAGAACTTGGGCTGGTGTCTTACCTATGCCTTTGTTAAATGTGTTATTTAGGCCCAACTGAATCTCGGGCACTTTAACATCCCATTTTCTTTCGTCCAAACCCACACACTTCGCGGTCAGCGCCTCTAGTAAGGTACGATTATACCGTTCGACTTGACCGTTGGCGCGTGGGGTTGCTACCGCGTTTAAAACGTGCTTTACGCCTAGCTTTTCCAGAAAACCGGTAAATTTGCTACTTGTGAAACAAGAGCCACGGTCAGATATAATTCTTTTTGGTAGTCCAAATATACTAAAATATTCTTGCATTTTCTCTACAACTATTGAGGATTTAGTACTGCGAACCGGTTTTAAGACAATGAACTTTGTGTATGCATCTATAATGACTAGCAAATGAGTGTTCCCCTTTGAACTTTTGACAAAAGGTCCAACGTGATCGATGTGAACAGTAACAAATGGTTTCTCATCTTTCGGTATAGGATGTAATGGCGGCCTTTTCTTTGATGAAGATTTTGAGTAAGAACACTCTAGGCATGATTCTACATACTTTTTCACAAAACGCCTCATTTTGGCGAACCAATAATTTTCTCTAACTTTACTCAAAGTCTTATCAACGGCGAAATGGCCCAAATCATCATGGCATTGTTTGAGTATTTGCCAGCGTACACCCTTAGGCACTACCCATCTATCACCCTCAGAAGTTTTCCTAAATAATTTACTATTATGTATTATATAATTATTTTTAACCTCAACAACATCATCTGCTTGGGGGTCATTTAGAATCGAAATTTTTCTTTGGATCTCTGAGTCTGCCAGTTGAACGGTGCTCAACCAGTCTACCTCGCCAATTGCCATCACAAAACGGTCACCACAGTCACTATCGGCTTGGACGTTGTTAGGCGGTGGATTCCGACTCAACGCGTCTACGTGGGCCATTGAGGCTCCAGGCTTATAATCAACACTAAAGTTAAATTCTTGCATAGCAATCCACCACCTAGCAACGCGCGGTATTAAATCACGTTTGAGAAAGGTTGCTCTTAATGAATTACAGTCGGTTATTACTTTAAACTCTATGCCAATAAGATATACGCGGAAACGTTGAAGCGACGCAACAACAGCGAGAGTTTCGAGTTCATATGCCGTCATATGCTGTTCCTCAGACGTTGTTTGGCGGCTAAAATATGCAACAGCTTTCAATATGTTTTTATCATCGCGCTGCATAAGTATACCGGCTATACCTACTTTACACGCATCTGTATGCAACTCCGTCAACGCTTTAGGGTCATATAACGCTAAAATGGGCTTTTTTATTAATTCAGATTTTAGGTCATGGAAGGCTTGGCTTTGTTCTGGGCCCCAAACCCACACGGCTGTTTTCTTTAAAAGAATGGTAAGTGGTTTAGCTATCATTGCGAAATTTTTAACAAAACGACGAAAGAAACTACATAATCCTATGAACTGCCTAACAGTGTGCTGGTTAATAGGTTGGGGAAAATCTCTAACCGAATCAATTTTTCGTGTTCCCGGTCGAATACCCTCTGCACTCAATTCAAAACCTAAATAATCTACCGTTTTCTTAAAGAAACAACACTTCGACAATTTAAGAGTTAAGTTAGCTCGTTTGATCAAACCCAATACTTTTTCTAATCGGTCAAAACCCTCGTCAAGCGTTACGGAAGGCACAATTATATCATCCATATAAGCAGACGCTATTCTCTTAGCATCGACGTTTTGCTCTTCTTGCGATGGGAAGCCGCGGTTATTATTTAGAACCATATGCATTGTACGCATAAATGTAGATGGTGCATTTGCCAACCCAAAGGGCATCCTATTAAATTCATATTGCCCTTCCGGCGTAACAAATGAAGTTTTATGACGATCAGTTTCAGTAATCGAAATCTGATAATACCCGGACGCGAGGTCCAGAGTAGTATAAAAGTTATATCCCGCAAGGTCATCGAGTTGGTCATCTATTCTAGGCAAAGGGTAGTTCTCTTTAATAGTCTTACGGTTCAACGCTCTAAAGTCAATGCATAATCGAATTTCACCGGACTTCTTTTTAACTAGTACTATAGGACTTGCATAGCAAGAAGTTGATGGACGAATAATACCGCACTCCAGTAACTCTTGTATCATTTCCCGTACTTTAGTTCGCTCAGTTATCGGAAGTCTATACGGTCTGTACACTACCGGTTCATCATCCTTCAAGTTTATTGACATTTCTGTAAGCTCGGTTTTACCTAACTCTTTTAAACTAAACGCAAAACATTCTCTATATTTATTTAATAATTCTACAAGTTGTTTAAGTTTATCTTTGTCAAGGTTCGTATCGCTAGTTACATCGTCTTCCGTTATCGACCGTAAAGGTTCACTAAGCTCTACTCTAGATGTGTCTAGAGTAGAGCTCTCAGTAGAGCGCTTAGTTATATTATTTGTTAAACCTTCCTCATCAGCTTTTAAACCCCTCGCTATTACGACATCTTTTTTTAATAGAAATGGTTGGCTGGTCTTGCCTTTAATTAATACAACTCCTATTCCATCTACAAAAGAGAATAACCCCTGCACCAGACAGTGTTCGCGCCCTAATTGATAGCGATTATTCCCGGAAATGTACACATCTCCACTATAAACCGGTTCAGTGTGAATGTGTATAGGAGTCAATCCATCTATAATAGTATCTACTGTACAAAAAAGTTTGATTTTATTGAAAACTGATTCACAAACGTTACAAGAAAAACGCAAGTTGGCACTATCTTTCTCTACAAATATGTGAGGTTGTTCGGTATACGTCTGTCCTATTATAAGGGGAACCCTCATTACCTCGTTTGGAACAACAAGAATTTCAACTGTTGCAACTACCCCATCAAGGGCAACCGTTGCGGTACATTTCCCTAAAGGTCTAACTATGGCATCCCCAAAGCCCTTAAGCACGGGCAAATTCTTACTAGAAACCCAATCAACAGATATATTTTTGGCGCAAGCTAAACTCATCATAGTAGCAGCACTGCCAAAATCGATAAAACAATTAATAGGGTGCTCGTTAACGAAACCTTCTTTATAATATTTAGTGGAGTCGCTGTCTGAACTAACTACAGACATTACGGTTTTTACTGGTTTGCTGTCGGTTAAAGTGTACGTTACGGGTAGAGTGCATTTTTCTACGGTATGACCAAACTTGAGACAACGTGTGCACTTTACCGGTGGTTTAGTGCATTGAGACTTATAGTGTCCTTCTTGTAAACAATTATAGCATTTAACTACACGAGTTTTATTGTCTTCTTTGTCTGTGCCATCAGTTTTATTATTAAAAGTCCTAGTTTTCTTTTTATCGCTCGGATGAAAGTTAGTTTTAGCCGCTTTTAAATAAGGTAAAAGTTGATCCGGCGTGGCAAAACGAGCGGCTTCAGCTCCTAGTCTGACACTACGGTCATCAATCCCGTGAACAATGCAATCCACCGCTTGTTTGCCTTCGATACTACATCGGTTTAGTAACACAACCTTCTCATAAAAATATTCTTCTAAAGAATCGTTAAATTTAGCACGTTTGTATAACATCGTTTGCAGTAGGCAACCATAATTTTCATTACTAGGGAACGCCAACTTTAGTTTCTCTTGCCATTCGTCCCAACTAAATAAAACGGTTGGCAAACCCTCATACCATTTTTGGGCCGTTCCCTTTAATTTTTGGAGAGCAAAATGAGCAGTTTGTTGGTCTGACCAATTATATATTAAAGCACATTCTTTGACTTTATGGACCCACATCTCAATCGTTTGTTGTTTGCGTTCCGGATCAAATTCAGGAATGGCGTTATGATTAGATAGTTTTTCTAACCCATTATTTCTACTGTTGGCCGCTTGCAATGCCTGGACAAGCTGTGAGACTGAAACCGCATCATTCGAGGCAGAAATAGAATAAGTTGGCTTTGACTCACCGCGCTTTCCAGGATTCCTTTTCTGCGATCGGCGGCTGCGTTTGCGACTGCGTCGGCTGCGACTGCGACTGCGACTGCGATTGCGTCGGCTGCGACTGCGACTGCGATTGCGTCGGCTGCGACTGCGACTGCGATTGCGTCGGCTGCGACTGCGATTGCGTTGGCTGCGACTGCGACTGCGTCGGCTGCGACTGCGACTGTGATTGCGTCGGCTGCGACTGCGACTGCGATTGCGTCGGCAACGACTGCGACCGCGTCGGCTGCGATTGCGACGGCTGTGACTGCGACTGTGTCGGCTGCGACTGTGTCGGCTGCGACTGAGTCGGCTTCGACTGCGTTTGTATGCACGCCCGCTTGGCAATAATGGAGAGCCAGGCCCATTGCTGCAACTTTCTTTATGATTCCGTCGTGTCTTATGGTTTAGCATTTGCTGCTCTTCCATTTCAGGATATCGTTCTTGTTCAGCGGACGGCGACCGCAAGCAGCGTTCATCGTACACATTCATCTTCAACGGTTTCAATGCAGAACGACCAAACTTACGTATTTATGTAGGCCTGAATATAATCAGCTGGTATGACCAACCGACTATATCCCACTTCTGAAATGTAGGACTCCTCAAATAAAACTCACTTTTAATCGCACTTCACTTTTTAATCGACTTACTAGTAACACGATTAGCAACAGACTGATTCCCAGAGCTAACGCGCTACGCCGGCAACCAACAAGGGTGGGGACCGGATGTAGCGCGCCACCTCGTTTGGTAGAACAGTATTATTAATTTACATCTAATACAATCGGAAACAATTCAACAATTATTTTTAATAAGTATTACATAACGTACAGAAATTAATTGATGCATAACTTTAAATGTAAAATCAATGTTTAGCAAAAATGGTTAAACACACCATAAGTAACGCCATCTAGTGGTATAAGATGACAGTCGCATCCAACGTAAACGACTGTCATCATATACCAACATAACAATAATTAATAGATATATACTTCCAAAATGATAAACTATCTATAATTTAACTAATTTCTAACACATTGTCATGACCCAATAAGAAAACATAGTATCGCGTCATGAAAAACAATTACATAATTATCACGATAGTTATTTAATGAAATTGCGATAGTAAATAATTAAAGCTACTACATTGATAACTACTGGTCATTAATTTAAATGCCGCCTTTTTAATTAAAACACGTTCTAACATGCAACGCTATGCAATGCATATAAAATGTGATGTACCTGGAAATCATTAACAGTTTCCTGAGGCGTTCTGAGACTTTAAACAGAATCGTTTTAAAAATGGAATGGATCACTTCATAGTGGTATTCATCGGAACGTGGCAAAGGCACACCATTGTTCGGAAACAGCTTTCTTACGACTGCTTGTAACCTTCTTTTAAGCACCAAGTAATATTTAGTTAGATGCACGGAAAAAAAACGAATAACATACAAATTGTTAATAGCTGAAAAATCCTTTGATCAGCGATGAAAAAAAGAATTGGTTTCTTATATACTGATTCTCGAGACATATCGATTAAACATTGTAATCGACGACTTATCTACATTGCTTAAAACTGATTCTCAAGACATAAAGTTTTATGACACGTACGAGAACGAAACGTCAAAACGGACTTCTTAGATAGTCTTAGATAGTCTTCTTAGATAGAGCTACTTCCAGTCTGAATACCAGTCGCTGGTCATGGTCTATCTGACCTCCACAACCCAGTTACTGGGTAAGTAAAAAACAAGTCAAAATAGGAATAATATACTAACACCAAGAAACATGGAACCGGCAAAAGAAGAAAAGACATGATAGAAATAGGGGTTAGGGAAATCGACCTCCTGTTATGAATATTAAGCTCGGCTATCATGAAATACTACCAGTTTAGTCGGAAGCGAAAACCTCTTTAGGTAATAAGTATCGATATACCTAGCTCGGTAGCTTATGCAATGCTTTCCCATATCGTTTATTATAACGAGATTCTTTACTAGATTGTGATCGCTGTATATGGAAACTTATAAATTCTTTGTAGCTTCGATACCATAAACGTCTTCTTCATTATCATCTTCTACCAATTTATTTGGGGTCAGCGCAACATGTCTGTTTCTTCTATACTTCTCTGATTCCCCGCCCCCTCTAGCCCCTTTTCTAGAAATATCATCTTTCACACAATCCATTCATCATTTCTTTCTCTACTCTTATAGCCGATCCACATTCATATTCAAAACTTTCCTCACGACATTTCCCTCATTCCTCTGCATCACATACCTATACCATGGCAACCGATTTCCACACAACTTGTCAGTCACCGGTGCCAATTTTAGACTTTTTCATATTTTATTCTATCCATTCGTGTAACACGACATCCACACATCCCTCTTAGCATTCTCCAAAGAATATTTCTAATGATACGGAAAAGGGATCAATAGTAACAATTGAATTTGTTGGCCTTCGTCGAAGCTGCAACAAAGGAGGTATGGGTCGATAGTTTCTAGGGCGCAAACAAAAAAACCCAAGTTAGATTAATGTTCCCTCACGACCTGAGTGGCGGGCCGTCTATCTATATGAGTTGTATCTACACCTGAGTGATTCGGGTTCGAATATTTTTTCTGGTATTCCGCTAGACTAGGTCAACCAATCAGATGTCTATTTTGAGAATGAAGTTAACATCACGCCTGTAATACCCGACGGGTTAGGCAGAGGTGTACTTTAATAAATGTATATAGTACACCCACATTTCGCCAGTTACGCTTAAGTCCCATGTAATGAGGGGCGAGCCATCAGCCGGGCACAAATCAAGAAATCAGAATGAAATTGTGGTTATTTAAGTGGCTTTAGTAAAGTGGATTGTGTGATAACTGTAAAAAAAAAAGTGGTCTCTTCTTAGTGGGAAATGAAACTAAATGAATCATCATCAAAATTATAATCAGGCGTCATACTTTGCTGGAAATAATTCAGTTTCACTATAAAGAAGAGAGTATTGCTTTGTTTGTCACAAGAGATAGGGTTACCAGACTATTGTGTTGCCATCACTTAATGCAAGTTTGTTCCTACTCTGTTTTTGATAGGATTATGGACAGCACTAACTTCAGCTTAACATGATTAGTGTTACCCGTCTTTCGAAGTGCATCGGCCATCTCAAGGGGGTCGAGACCGCCTTTGTGTTATCATTTGGGGCACGGATATCTATGATATGGGGTTTGACATGACCGTCCCTAAATAAATTAGGGATAAGACTTGACGTAACGGTTAGGCAGATGTTTTAGACGTCAGTGACAAACTAGCTGGTAGGTTCAGGAAGAACTTTAATGATTCCTACTTCCTTTGTGTTTAGCTACCAGAGGGTCTAGACAAGTGTTTTTTTTTTAGGAGCTCGTGGCTAAGTAATAACAGCCGCACGGGTCGATCCATCAGGTTAAGCTACGCTTGCCGGGGTTGGTCCGTGGATGGGGTACTATCTAATACATACCGAGACTTCTCCATGCCTCGGAAAGAACGTTAAGCCGTTGGTCCCGGCTGTCATTTGTGGATCTTTGACAGTCGTTACAGGTCGTCAGAAGCTCGAAAGTCTGACAACCTGTCTTACCAAGGGGTATCGTATTACCCAGTTACTGGGTTGTGGAGGTCAGATAAGCAGTCGCTCCATGTAAAATACTGGTATTCAGTTGCATCCGGTTAGACTGGAAGCCGACCCCAATATAGTTGGGAAAAGGCTAGGCAAATGATGAGTCCTATACATTTTTGCTTTTTCCATCATTGTTATCGCTGATATAGAATGTCACTTTGTCTTGGCCCTCTGATTTGTTTGAAACGGCTCTTTTTGGTTGCAGAATAGATACTTCTTTTAATTTAACAAAATTTAGGACCATCCCACCATCGTAATCAACCTCATCATCATCAGTGACTGCTAACCGCTGCATATTCTCCTTTCTCCTCATTGCTTACCATTATTATAACATATTGCATAGGTACCTACCTAATAATATAACTGCACTTAGTCACGTAATGCAGCCATGTCATAATAATACATTTTATTTACAGTTTCCTTCATAGCAGTACATGATACACGCCACTATTTTAAATAACAAGTATGCTTACGCTTGAAGCTCACAAGTTATCTCGAGCTGTTAGTGATGTCGTGTGAACAAGTTTACCACGCCGGGGAAGCATACTTGTGCAAGTATGCAGATAAAGTGACTGTGATGTTAAGGAGTTATTTATGTCCCCTAAAGTTAGGGACGTATTTACGGCTGTGTATTTGCATAATGTTAAATGTAATCAAACATATACTTAAGTAAGATATTTTTATGTCAAGATCTAGGTCCTAATATTTAGGCCGCCATCAAGTTTGGGTACCTGCAGACTTAGACAAAGTGACATTTTATCATCAATTACGATCATGGAAAAGCCAAAAATGTATGGAATTGACCAAGCTTCATCAAATTCATTCATTCATTCAAATAATTAAGTAATAAAAATGTTTAATGCATTCTAATTTAGGATGATTAGGGCAGGCGAATGATAATTGCAATGCTTGTAAAAGGCTGCTAAGTCATAAGTACTAACATAACATAACACCAACATTCTACACTTATTCCCAATAAACGTTTTGACTTTGGCTTCCATTATCATCATCCACTCCACTGCTAGCCTCTCTTTTTAACCGACTTCTTCAAAAAGGAGGAGGTTCTCAATTCGTCTGTATGTTTTTTCTTGTGCCGATTCCCACACTCTGGTGCCAGCCTTATCCAGACAGTCAACGATGTCGTCCGTGCATCTCGCCACCAGACGACCGACACTTCGTCTTCCAGTCCTTGGCCGTCACTCGGTCACTGCCTTACTCCACCTGTCACCACTGTGCCTTGTCAGGCGTCCTGCCCAACTCCATTTGAGTTCCATAACTCTTTTTCCAATACCAAAAACCTTCGTACGTTGGGACTCGGTCTATAAGCCTTATGCCAAAAAGCTTACTTAAAACTTGGTGTAGAAATACGAAAAGCTTTGAAAGCGATGGCCAGTTGTCGGCCCTCTGCTTCTCTCCACTGTCTCTGAATTAACTTAAACTAGCTACAATACGGATAAGAAATCAATAGTTATGTAAAAAATACTGTATCAAAGGACCCATTATCTAATGACTAATATTGGTTTTTACAATATTATGTTCTCTGATGTGAAACCGTGGAGAGCCTGGTGTAATGGAAGTGCGAAAAATATGATATTTCCACCATGTTACATAAGATGGGAGGGTGATTATAGCCAAAAAAAAAAAAAAGGTGTGTTACGACTTCAGGTGACCCTGAGGATGATTTTGGGCCTATCTAGATGCCGCTTTCATCAGTGACTTAGTTGTCAAATAAGTCTTTATTATTTTGTATATCTCAAATAATTTATGATCTGAACCAATCATATCAGATAGCATAAGGTTTGATAGCTTATTAGCTGACTAATGCCCGTTTTCAGTAACAGTAAATGACACCCAAATGAATAATGTAAATAAAAGCGCACTGTAGAATTTTGCGACGCTCGGCTCAACGCTGAGATTCGAAAATCCAACACTGCAATCGTATTTAGGTGATCGTTTAGGTGTTTCCTAGTGTAACTGAAAACAGGCATAAAGATTAGAGTGCAAAGTTTTTGAGGAAGAAGAGAAAAGGGCTTGTAGAGATAGGAAACGTCAAACCTTATCTAAGAGTTCTCCAACATTCGTGGATCTACCTAGTTTCTATATCTTTTCAGGTGTTGCAGGCTTTCATACAGACTTTGCCGTTCTCCCATGAAGATTCGCCTATGCTTTGCGAGCATTGGTTGCAGAGGTTTGGCCTATGACTGTTTAATTTAAAACCATTTTCACATGCCCCATCAGGAAGCGAATCCAAATATATATATAAATAATCTGTTTGTATGTGCATCAGTACCTAAGTTTGTCCAAGAATAGGTAGGTAATGCTCGAGTATTTTCAGCGACACTTGAAGGCGTTAAGATTAATAAAGTGTTAGCCTAATTGCGATTAAAGTGTGAAAGATGGTAGCTATGTGTGTGTAGTTTGACGAACATCTTTAGCTGAAACAATTACTATCCATGGGCGTCGTGGAGGGTAACCTTACCATACCCTTCTGAAAGTTAATCATTGCAATGAGTTTAGCTATACCTACATCAAAGAACCATTGATCGCGAAAGGAAATAAAAAAAAAATCTGCTAATAATATAAAAAAAAAACGAATATTGAGCAAACATTGACCTGTTCCGATAGTGATGGGTCACAGGAGTACCTAAAATATAAATAAATAAAAAAACGATACTTACTTACTGATTGGTTACGCAAGAAGCTTATCACATCACCAATTTATTTAAGCGGCCTAAATAACTAATCTTTTTTAAGTCTACCATCAAAAAAGTATGTCAAAATCACTGATCCTAAAAAAATATTCCAATTTTAAAAATCACAGCACTCTTGCAGTCATTGTGTCACTGGCACACGATCAAAAAATAAAAATTTGAAAATCAAAAACTAATTTTAAGATGGCGGGTTCACGTTTTTATTGAAAAATTGCGCGGGTTTTTGTGATCGGTTGTTATAATTTGTAATATTTTAGTGGTTTTTTGTTCAATTAATTTGTGTGAATGTTAGTTGTCGGCGTTGTGCGGAGCGCGTGCATTCGGCCGCTCGAGCAGGGGCGGCGGTGTGGCGGGCGTATCGACGGGGCGCGCCGGCGCGGGCGTTGCACCCCTGCGCGCAGGGTCGGACTCCAAACACGAATTCGTGCGATATTGAGTGACATACATTTACAAGTTTAAATGCTGGCATCGCCTACTTCATTGATAACTAATGATCTGCCTTGAGCTTCCTCAACTAAGTTGAAGTCGGCTTCTAATGATATTGGTATTATATTATCTTCTAATGATATTAGTGGCTGAATTTCAGTATTTTGCAATGAGCAACTGTCACCTGACCAGAAAACTCAGTGGCGGATTTACCAGCAGGCTGAATAGGCCTTTTCCTTTTTTTTTTTAACGTGGGAAATCATCAATGATTTAGAGCTCTGGGCGGAGTCCCGCTCCGCCCAGAGCTCTAAATCATTGAGCGGGGACTTTTTCTGACTAAAACCCATCCGTGTTCCTTCAGTTGCCTGTTGCCAAGGGTCCCGGTATCCCTTTCGGACTTTCTCACAAACCCTAGCAGGCATCGGTCCGGATAGCGGACCCCGTCAATTAGGCTGAGTAGGCCTAAGGTGGCACATTTTGGGGGCGGGAAATTTTGACTCGTTTTTGCAAATATACTTCTGATGTCTTGCAGAAAATCTATAAGACATCTTTCTGATGACTGTTCCCTCTTCCCTTTCATTGTACATTTAACGATATAGGATATTGTCGATATTTAACTAAAACTAAACTAAACAAAAACTATTTCTTGTGCAAATTGTTGGATTGTAAAAATAATCTAGGAATTGACAAGTAACGGGAAAAGGCGGCAAAAATTTAACAGCCTATACTCGGGAAATGTCTAAATCTGCCATTGAGCAAACTGAACTACTGTTTTTGTGAATACGATAGGTATCATCTTTCATTATCTCAGGCAATGTAGCTCCTTCTGCTGCTCCTTAATTCCCGTCATTGCTTCTCCCTTCGTCTCGTCGTAGAAGAATGGTTTATCGATTACGAATGTTGTCCTTTGCGAGATAACAATCATTGAGCAAATTCTATCAAATACAGATACTATTACTTACATAACATTTGAAACCAGACAACTAATATTTGTAAGGATATTCACTTTCATGTCCAAGTTGGGCCCCTGCCGTCTGAAAAACTACGAGGTTTCACTCGCAACGGAAACTCCCGAACGTTCCCGAGATTCGCCGACGTCCAACCTGCCTGAAGTTGTTACAGTGGCCAGTATAAGTTCAGCTCCTCCCCCGCCCTTAAAATCTCCTTTATAAGGTGCAAAGAACGTAATAATGTTTGATATTAGAGTTCCCTTTATGGTGGCTAACCACGATGGGGCATGCGCGTCGCACATCGATGGATCGGGTGAAGCCAGGAGTTTGCAGAATATTAGTCGTTTATTGTGTTTAAATATAATCATATTTGGATGAGGTCCAATTTTAGATATATTCTCACAAGTTTTCAAATAACCCAACGCAAATATGATGCCTTAAAACCCGAAGCAAGATTCGCAAATAATTATTGTTTCTTTTGATAGCGGCTGCGGCTGTATGAAAATTAATTATATCGCGTAGGTAACTCATCTCGGCAGATTTATTTTTTGCTTGGCAACTGCCTGAGTTGCTAGTGGATTAGTAATAAGAAAATATGTTCTTTTGATTAAGTTGGCCTGAATAACGATCCGTGCAAAGAAGTCTATTTAGGTTATTCTTATTTTAAAAGACTATGTTATCTATGTTTATGCTAAAGGCATTACATGATATTTCTCGCTGGTTCAACCGAGGCACTCTGGGCTGGTAATCTTAAATACAGCATGAGCCATTCTCAAAAACCTTGTGCCTAATGCCTAAAAAATTGCTAAACAAACAAAGAAAACACCATACGTACCCCAAGTGTATTATTTTTATTATACATGTAAGTATAAACTACACACACAGTAACTACTGCTTCTGTACTTTTTAAATCGGGTGGCTAAAGGGAATATGACTATAATCACAATGAAGTTATGTAAGAATTCTTTTTATGTACATTTTGTCAATATTTAGTTTGGAGATCATTCACCGTCCATATATTTTCTTTCAAAGTTTGCCAAACAAAAAAAAGCTATATTCCGAAAAAGTAGTATTATTCTCTTATTTTTTGATTACTACAAGCTATTACTTTAATAAGATAACTATTATTATTTTAAGTAACTAAAACATACTGAAAACAATATTTTTCAAAATCGTATAATAGCGCAGGGAATTGCCCTACAGATTTGGTCCGATAGTGAAAAGTGAAGAGAATAACATGTTCTAACGGAATATATATTTTTTTCTTTTGGCCGGGGCTTTCATAATTTAGCCCAAATTAATAATCTCCTTTGTATTTTAAAACGCTGTCTCTTCTTCATCTGGCGGTTCTCTCGTGGGAGTCGGATCTGAAATCATCAATTAGTCTTACTTGTCTGACAACTGATATAAATTTAGAATATCGGTATTACGGAGCTAAGGAAGTATGACGGACGGCACGACTGCCACGAGCCGTCGTACTTCCGCAACTGACAACCGACAACCTTACTTTATTAACGCAGGGACAGGGTCGGTTGGCAGGACACTTTGCACGAGCGACCTCTGCCGGTAAAATACTGCATTTGGATGGGTCAGGTTGAACACCGACTCAAAGCCAGTTTGAATAATGCTAAGTTGATGATAAAAATCATTACGACGATATTTAAAGAAGCCCATTGTCTGCACGTTCATGGTATCCTTATACTGCAATCACCAACCGTCTCAAGTGTGGTGAACCAGGACAACACATTGGATATTGGCATGTTGATTCAAACAAACACAGGTCAGATCCAAGAGTTGAAATTTATGGGCCGTTGATGTTTACACTGAATTGTAGCAACAACGCATTGTTGTCAATGTACAGTAGGCCGTACATCAGTGGCAACAAAGCCCGCATAAGCTGGTCTCTTATTCTATTGAAACTCCGTACTACGCTAGGCCAGTTCAAGGTGAAAGTGGAGATGCGGCCGACTGTGCGAGATGGTGGCTCCACAAGTTACTCATTAACAAAATATCCTAGAATTATAATTGTATTAGCTGTGCCCCGCGGGAATATAGGGATAAAACTTATCCTATGTCCTATTCCAGGTCATGGTTTACCCGTGTGCCCACCCATCCTCTCTAGAGTAGGGAACGTCACACATCGTGGCGGCGCGGCGCTGGCGGCGAACGGTTCGCGTATTGCATTTTTATACTCGCGATAACTTCGAAATTAAATATCCGATTCGAATGAATTAAAAAGTATTTTACTGTTGCTTAAATACTCTTGATGTTAAAACTATTTATTTGAATAAGAATTAATATAATGTTGATAAAACTCCTTCGAAAAATAATGCATTAATTTCGAACAAATTTGATTACCATAAAAAAGGTTATAGTGAGTCAATCTTAAAAGATAGATATATGCTGCCGCGGACTTTTTTTTTGAACTTTTAAAGAGGAACAATCCCATCATACATGATATTTCCGTAACTTAAACCGTTTACGCAGCGCACGCAACGAAAACTCTAAAAATTAATATTTTTTCCCGTTTTTGCAACATTTTTCATTTATGCTCCGCTCCTATTCGGTCTATACGGTATATACGGCTCCTATACGGTCGTAGCGTGATGTTATATAGCCTATAGCCTTCCTCGATAAATGGACTATCCAACACAAAAATAATTTTTCAATTCCAACCAGGAGTCCCTGAGATTAGCGCGTTCAAACAAACAAACAAACTCTTCAGCTTTATAATATTAGTATAGATAATACTTTGATAAGATTACTTACTGTACTCTCTTTTCTCAGGGCATGCTCTCAACGCGATTACTATCAGTATGGCGACACTAGCAACTGTCATTAGTGCTATTAACAATATCCTTTCTGTTTCAGGGTTTGCTAGGTCAAGGCCATTTTGCCACGCATCAGTAGGGATATCTTTTTTTCTATTAAACGTAAGGGTTTTCGACTTTTCGTTACTTTCTGAAATATTTTTCTGCACTTTATTTCTTACTACTTTCGTGTCATTTTCATTACCTTCTGGTATATATTTCTGAACTTCTTTATTATCAACTATTTTAATGTTGTTTTCATTACTTTTGTTGTTAACAGGACTTCCATTCTTTTCAACTGTTTTGTTTGTACTGAAATTGTTGTTTTTATTTATTTCTGTATATACTTTGGTTTGGTTATGATTTTCTTCATCCATTTTCAGATTTTCTTTTTTCTTCTCTTTAGTATTATTAGCATTTAATGTCGGGCTTACATTTGTACTAATTTCTAGGCCAGTAATATTATAGTAATTCAAATCTATGGACTCACATTGTAATACTGTATTGCTAGAATCAACGTTAGGATGATCACATCGTAGTAGTATTCTTTGTTTCACACTTCCCACTTTCGCAGTTCCATTGAATTGTTTTAGATTTGAATCGTTTAAGGATTCACTATTCAAAATAATGGTCAGTTCCACCTTTGAATTAGGTTGTGTTTCGTTTTTGATGGAAGAATTAACATCTATACAGCTGGAGATTTTCAATTCTACGAAATTATTTAGTTTGAATTTCTTTTCGCTAATATTTGCGCCTAAGTCAATGATCTTTCCTTCATCAATGTTTAAAGACGAGTTGTTGCGACAATTATTTGCTTTTTCCGTTACGGCAATTTTAATCATACTTTCTGGATTTATGTGTGACAAATTATCTTTATTCAGTTCAAGTTTTCCACTAGGCATTTCTATCTTATTTCTTTTAATAACATCTTTTGTACTATCAATAGTTTTGTTATGACCATCAGAAGTTGGTGTTACATTGTTGTCCAAAAATGTATTATTGCTGTTATTAATACTTACATCATTAGCACAGTTTTTGAAATATAATTTGCTCTTTTCACTAGGTTGTTCTTTAGAAGATAATGAGTCATTTAGTTCAAAAATTTGACAGCTCCAAGTTGCCAGCTCTTGCTTTGTTTTATTTTGAGATCCAGTTGCAGTATTATTATTTGATGTTTGGTTTAAAGGTGTAATTTCTATGCCTGTTATGTTATACAAATCCAAATCTATGGATTCACATTGTAATACTGTTTTATTACTAGTAGTGTTACTACTTAAATCAAGATTAGGATGATCACATCGTAAGAGTGTTCTTATTTTGACACTTTCATCTTTCGAAGTTCCATTGAATTTTTTTAGATTTGAATTATTTAACGACTCATTTTTCAAAATAATGCTCAGTTCCACCTTTGGGTGAGGTTGCTTTTCGTTAATAGTAGAAGAAGAAACATTTATACAATTAGAGAGTATTAATTCTACATTATTATATTGTAGAATTTTCTCTTTGTTAATGCCCAAGTCGATGATCTTTCCTTCGTTAATATTAAAATATGACTTGTTGCTACAATTATTTGACTTTTCTGTTATGAGAATTGTTATAATATTTTCTGGATTTTTTTGTGATGAAGGATCTATGTTTATATCGATTTTTCCAGTAGAAATTTCTGTCTTGTCCATTTTAGTGCCATTCTTAGTTAAAATGTTGTTAATTATAATGGTCTTACCATCTGAAATTGGCGTAACATTAATATCTTCATATTTATTTTTATTCTTACTAATATTTGTTTCGTTGGAACAATTGATAAAATGTATTTTGCTGTTTTCACTGGGTTGTTCTTTAGAGGATAATATATATTTAAATTCTGTAATTTGACAGTGCCAAGGCGACCGTCCTTGCTTTGGTGGTGGAGTTGGCGGAGTTTGTACAATTTGTGGATTATGTTCAGCAAATAAAATATCTTCGCATTCCAGGTTGAGTACATTTTCTGAAGTAATTGCGTTCTTTGTACACTTAGGATATTTCGTTATTGTGTTATTCTCGACAAAATTTGCTTTAATATATACATTTATTTGCTTTGAAAACTTAACGTTTTGTTTGCAATTATTGTATTTTAAAGTTAGACATGTTAAAGTCACGGTTTTTAAGTCTTTGAAATGATTTTTATAATTTTTAGAGCTATCGTTTGAGTGTTCAGGAAAGTAACCAGTAAAAAGTGGTTGAACTGAACTGATATCATCTCGATTTATTGCTATTTCAAGTGTGTGAACATTTTTGACGTCACTTAAGCTATAATTTTCGGGTCTCTCTCCATCAGTACAAACAGTTTCGGCATAATCACATTGCAATGTACAATTCTTAGTGGTTGTCAGTGAACTGTTTTGTATATCGTTGTCTTTGATATAAATTAAATTTACATCATACGTTGAAGTATTGGATTCTTCCTCCACCGTGTGGTGTGGTTCCTTATCTACAGTAATATTTCTTTGTGGTACATCAAGTGCTTCAGTTGTGCTTGTAATCGGTTTAGCTGTGTGGTTGTCTATGAAGGAATGGGTTTGATGGTTTACTTTTTTGATGTGACTTTGACAACTACCCTGTGTACCCAAGCAGTCGAACTCAACAACACATGTCTTCTTTCCAGAAGTTTTGTCCGTAGAATTGCATGGGTAGCCCTCCACCTTATCCCAATTTATATCTCGTCTAAAACAAAAATCTTAAGTATAAACCATGTTATAAAGAAAATAGGTGCCTATTTTGTGTCCGTACATACATTTAGCACACATAAGCCCACTATTTCATGGGACTTAAATATAACTGGCGAAATGTGGGTGTGCTATATCCATAGGTAAGGACACCTCTGCCTAATTCTTCGAGAAAAAACAGGTGTGACGTTATGTGATGTAAGCAACATCAAGCCTATATTGTCAAGGGTTAGCTAGAGATGAACTGTACATACACATTTCACCAGTTAGTAGTTTAAGTCGCAACAAGGGGCGGCCTGTTGCCATTAACTGGACACAAATCCAGACTCCGGGCTGCTTTTGTAAAATTCCTGATGGAAAATTTGAACAACACTCCCCGACCCGGGAATTGAACCCAGAACTACATGCTGAATGAAAAATAAAACAGATCCATTGTTCTTACATATATAAATAAATAAATAAATAAATAAATAAATAAATAAATAAATAAATAAATAAATAAATAAATAAATAAATAAATAAATAAATAAATAAATAAATAAATAAATAAATAAATAAATAAATAAATAAATATATAAATAAATAAATAAATAAATAAATAAATAAATAAATAAATAAAATGGTGCTGTAAAATTGTTGTCTGCATCAAACCAATGAATTAGGAACTTACCTTTTTAGTGGTGTTAACTTAACATGGCTGGGGCAAGTAATTTCTTCAAACACAACAACGTATTCGTCGCATTCGGCGTCACAAACGTCAACAGCGTAGATGATCTGTAAATAAATAATAATTTATTTATTCCTCAACTTAGAACAAAAAGAACAAACACTGGGTCTGCCTCAATGTGTGTACTTATGTCACAATGTTTGAGATGAAATAAATATTTTTGATATAAAGTACTGTATTTACTGCTGTTATTATTATTCGTTCTTTGTAAACTTAGGTGCTGTAGAAAGTAAGCAAAAACAATTTCCGAATAATTACAATACATTCTAACTACTTATACAAAAATATAGTGGATTATTATAAGATTATATTCCATAAATAGATTAAAAAATAAAGAGGTTATTTACTTATCTGTTCTCTTTGTCATCTATACAATGAATATACCACCCAAAGACTCCCCTGCAAGGGTCAACATCTTTTGGTATAAACACATTTAGCAAAAACAATAAAAAAAACTATGTAGGTACAGTCACGAGCATTAAAATCCGACGCTTACGCAAGATTCAAAAGCTTTTTTCTCCTAAACTATTATATGGTGTTACAAATATAGTTTTGAGTTATACTAGCGATCCGCTCCTGCTTCGCACGCGTTTTACGACTTGACAAAACATCAAGATTTCTTACACCTTCCGGAATAAATAAATAAATACTCTAAACGATGGTGAAAACCTCATCAAAATCTGTTAGTGGAAATACAGACAAACACAAAAGGCGACTTTAATTTATAATAATAAAAAAACAAAAAAAATATATTATGAAATAGGTCTTTTCTTGAAGTTTCAATTTTTATTTCACGAGAAAACCACTGTTGAATTTTGCGTAATAGTAAGGTATTTATGCTCGTGACTGTACCTACTAGACGTAAGAAACAATTATAGATTTACGACAAGAGCACGTGCGATCTATTGACTGAGTCAGCTTACTGACAATGTGACGCCCTGATCAGAGAGCCTAGTGCGAGTTTCTTTTAACCATCTCGACTATACGCATCGAACGCGTTCGGCACTCTCATTGGCCCTTCCCCAGTGAAGGCCAGTGAAGGGCCAATCGGAGCGCCGAACGCGTTCGATGCGTAAAGTCGAGATGGTTAAAAGAAACTCGCACTAGGCACTCAGAGCGGTGTAGCGGTGGTGATATTCTTCACGTGTCTGTTCTTTTGAACCATAAATAGTAAAAATAAACACGTTTTGCAGTATGACAGGTTCAGGTTTCGTTTTTCAGGGACATACTATGTGGGAATGTATGGAGTAATATTCTGTATCAACAACAACAAACGTAGGATCAACATTTATTCTTTATTTTTGTATAATCTATGTATTACTCGTTTTTTAATTAATTGTGTGTTATCTGCGTAAAATGTAGTGCATGCTGTGCTTCCTATAAGTAGTGAGGCGCTTAGACGTAAGTTTGCAATGTACTAATTATAAAGTAATAGTGTACTCATTGTTGAAGAGCATAATAATAAATAAATAAATACATAAATAAACACTTAAATATTTAAAATAACAATATGCAATTCGATCAATCAATCTGACTAGCCTTTTCCCAACCATGTTGGGGTCGGCTTTGGTCTTTGACAGTCGTCACGGGTCGTCAGAAGCCCAAAAGTCTGACAACCAGTCTTACTAAGGGGTCTCGTGTTACCCAGTAATTGGGTTGTGGAGACTGGAGGTCAGATATGCAGCAGTGCGTCGGTGAAGCAAAACGTGAGAAAATCTTGACTTAATCCTAACTAATATTATCCCATCAAAAACGTAACATCTAAAAAAATGCAAGTCTCGCAACGCAGTTTTTCACAAAAATGTGACATTTAATGTAAAACCAAATCTGTCATCTGGGGCCTATTTTCTCGATGTCATTCAGAACATATTATCTTCTGAATGACTTCGAGAAAATATGACCAGATACGGCTGTGCCTTTGTTGGTTTGTTTTGTTCGACTTGGTAGATAAATGCGAAAGTGAGTTTGTTTGTAACGCTTTCAGGGTGAAACGGTTAAACGGATTTGGAAGAAGAGGCTTCTGCCCCGCAGTGGGATAATGATAGGCTGGTGTTATTAATTATAGGTAACCTAACACGTAAGTTGCTTACCATCAAGCAAAAAACTGCACATATTCCAAGCATATTCATTTTGCACAACACCGGCACCCTTATACTAGTTTAAGATGATATATATATAGTATATAAACTTAATAAATCACATTTTAACAAATCCACTAGTTAGTCAGCCAGAGTTTCAGGCACAATGATTTATACGGTTCAATATGATTCATAAATACTCATAATAATGTAACAATAATATAAATCAGTTCGGATATTCACTGAAGGGATTTCCTCGTCTGTTTCCTTAACATACTAGCCTTGTTCGTTGCTAATCGGTTAGTTGGGAATGGAAATAAAATTGTCATAGTGTTCTAGAAGACCCTGACCGACATAAGCACGGTGTTGCTAGCCAATTCAATCACTTGACAATGTCGTACACAAATACGTGGTCGTCAGTCATATTGGATAGTAGTATCCTGGATAGTACTAACCTATCAGAGGGGCAATCCCTGTATTTAATGATATGTCCAAAAAGCCTCAAACTTTCTACAAGAAATTGATTGCCACTGAGATGAAATTGCGACCTGCTAATCTAATTGCGTTAGGTACTTATTTTCGTTACTGTCTAATCTGTTTCATTTTGACAGTTCAACAACATTCATTGTGTTATTTACGTTGTTGAGCAGATTTTTTTTTCGAACTTCTGAAGCAATGGATTAGCAATTTGTTTCAAACCGAATCAGATTGTGATTGATTGTGTATTACGCAATTAGGTTGCAGGGCGTTATAAAAGTACAAGATTTGATCTTCTGCTCGCGTTTGACTACTCTCCTGTTCGTAAGAGATGATTCGTACGTCAAGTGTGAAGTAATCGACTCACTCTAGACTTGAAGATTCAAAATATCGTATCGTAAAATATGATTCGCGTCTGTAACAAATATGGATTTATCGAAGTATAATCATAAAAATCATCAATAAAACTCTCTAAGCTCTATCCTATTGCATGCCTATTTCATGAAAACATGACATTTGAGGATTATTCTAACCTAGACCTAGACGCGAATCATATTTTAATCAACATACAACCTGATCTGACCTGCAAATTGCAAAAAACGTAAGAAAATGTGATTTTCACGGGCTACCCTGAAGCTTTCGCCTTAAAACATGTACGTTTATATACATAAAAACGAAATACTCTCTGAATCTCGATCGTAAGCATTCGGGATTTAGTCGTTCGTTATAGGAAGATTTCAATGTTCCGTACATCGCGATTATGAACATTCTCAATTAAGTAATTCGTCATAGCAAACTTTCGGAGTTCCGTACATCGCCATAATGAGCATTCTCAATTAAGTAATTCGTCATAGCGTACATTCTAACTCACGTAAGTCGTACTCATAAACTTTATAAATACAGTACATCGCTGTTTTAAACTTCGAAGTTCAGAAATACAGTCGTGATTTAACGGTGACACCTTGGTTTGTATGTAAAGTGTTGACAATGCCGCCTCTAACAGCGGTCGCCGCCTCCGTGCTCTGTGAATTCTTTGCTCTTATAGCCACCCATATCTTTACGACCACTTTTCGAATCAATTTTCGTAAATTTTACAGAGGTCAAAAGGGGGACAAAGGGGGGAACAAAACTAGGTACGGTCTACCGCATATCAGTGGTAGGGGTATCACTTGCGGTCCGAAAATCACTCTTAGGTGAGTAGCACACAGGAGGCGGAACGCGTGAGGGAGAGGCAAAGCTTGCGCCCTCACGCCCCTAACCGCCGCCGCTGGAGACACCCTGGGCGTCGGGAATCCCAGGCCGATTCCCGGCCACCATAGGCATGGGCTTGCGCACGGCGAGCAATGGGTAGCTCGCCGTCCGATAAGGACCAGGCCCGCACGCGCGCCTCAAAGAGATGTCAGCACACCTGACGGGGTCCGTTAGGACCGATGCCTGCCAGGGTTGCGGAATAGTCCGAAAGGGATACCGGGACCCTGGCAACAGGCAACTGAAGGAACACGGGTGGGTTTTAGTCAGTAAGAGTCTGATACGCCCTTCCGCTCCGCCCAGAGCGGGAGAAGTCATTTGATGATTTAAGACCCAAAAAAAAAAAAATGTGTGTAGCACACCTCCGCCGCGAAATGTTCCGCTACTCAAATCGGATTCGAGAAACGGGACAAGACGCGAGTCTGTTCAATTGAACTACTGTGGTTTCACTGCTATGGTTTCGCGGCGGAGCTGCGGAGGTGCTAAAGCTTTTACTACTACGTTATGAAGGCGCTGTAAATGTTAAATGGTATCCACTCATGTGCGGTTGATTTTGCCTGAAGCTTCCACAGATACCAAGACGATACTTATGCAAAAAATACTTACAATAACATTCCTTAAACATTTTTACTCACACTTGCGGACGAAGTTGCGGAATGCAGTAGTGATAGCATACCTACTGCAAGTACAAAAATATAAATATTTCCTGTGGGCCTAAAACGGCCAAATTAGCAATTCCTCTAAAAGCATTTCACTTCCTGAATTTCCAGCTGTCATTAGCAATTCTTCTAATTTGACACAAAAGCAATTCATAATGTGGACCATTTTACGAATCTCCATAGAAAACTGTCAAACAGATTAATTATTTTGTAATACGAATCGCACGCAGATCATATTATGAATTGTCAGTTTGTGACATTTTACGATGATTCATAATATTTTCCTATTATGATTCGGCCAAAGTGACTGTTTTAAGCCCCCTGTACTAAACTACCTACTTGTAATATAATTATAGTCATTCGTACTTAGATGGTTATTCGGAATTTATGAGGATGAAAAATATAATGTTTGTTATAGAGGTTTCCTTCTCTAATATTGTTTATTGCGTTGTGACATCAGTTAATGCACTTTGTTATCGGAAAAAAAACTTCATTATACGTAATTTAATAGCCCATGTAGTGGCAAAAATCGTAGCAACTCAAGTATTAGCAATGTGCGATAGGCTTTTAACTATTTATCGCGTCATGACCATTATAGGTCAACATGAGAGAGGAAGATGATTAACTAAATAAAAGGATTACAAATTCGATAGTATTATTAAATTTAAATTAAGTAGGCATGTCACAGGAATATAATATTATAAATATTTCTGTTTTATCAGCAGCTTCCGTCACATTTCACTGAGTGTGTCATTGCTCTCGCGAGACGTCACTTTCTGTGCACCGTACGCTTATTAATATTAAACTGATTATGTTTTTTTTCTTTTTGTATTGTAATAAAAGTAATAGAATATTTGCCCCTTTTTGCATGAAACTTGTAACATAACTGGCGAAATTTTGGTGTACTAAATACGCCTCGGGGCCTAAACCGGTAACATTAGCAATTCCTCTAAAAGCAGTTCATTTCCTAAATCCCACCTGCCATTAGCAATTTCTCTAATTTGACTTAAAAGCAATTCATAATTTGTGGACCATCAGTTTACGAATCTCCATAGAAAACTGTCAAACAGATGAATTATTTCGTAATATAAATTACACGCAGATCAAATTGTCAGTATGTGACATTTTACGATGATTCATAATATTTTCATAGTATGATTGTGCTAAAGTGACCGTTTTAAGCTCCCTGCACTTTAACTCTTCGGTAAATATCTCTTCCCTGTTCCGTTCGTTTTTATTAATATGCCTGTACATGATGATAAATAATAAGTCGTAAAACATCATTCTATAGTTACCTACTTACAAGCGCATTCTATCAAATCTCTCCTCATCTCTTGGATTTATTTTTAAAGTTGTGATTACTTGCTTTGTTTGACAAATCCCAAGTCTTTGCATAAGATTTGATCAGAATACCGAAAACTGAAGGTTAGCCTGTCTTAGAACATCGAAAAGAAAAGCATTCTTCTCGGTTCTCGGCCTTTGTTGTTGCTTGCAAGTGTTTGAAGAACCACAAACTGTTCATCGCTGATGATCGTCCAAAAACCCGAAACAAATCGTCATAAGTAGGTTAATTAAATATTAATGACTAGCAAAGAAAAATAATACCTAACTAATTTCTAAATCACCAACCAAAAATGTTAATTACTTACCGACTATAACCTTAATTTCTTCCAATACGATTCTATAAATAGAGAAGAATAAAAGGATAAAGGCTTGCATGCAAATCCACAGGACGCACACTCATTGTCTGGCGCAGTGACCCCGTAGCCAATAAGCGCCTTATGACTAAGAGATATAGGGCGCAAATTAGCAAATTACAAATAATAATTTTAATAATCATAATGATGGAAAGACATGTCCCATTGCAAGCGACAAGCAATAATAATATTTGGATTATTGTTATATTCAAGTGCAGAAGTGTCTTCGTCGTAAAATCTTTTCTTACCTACTGCTGTGGAAGTGATTAAGTAATTAATAATAATGGTTTAATTTCTCCTTTTCATATATATTTATTGAATATTGTATATTTAGTGTTGGGTATAGACGCAAAGCAGTTAAAAGGCAGTTTGAGTGGAGTTATTTTACATTATTGAAAGACGTCCATCATTCGCTAACCCTTTTTTGAAATTCTGTCACGTAAAAGTAGAATATTTTGATGTTTTCAAAGCATCAGAGGAAAAGAGCTTATAGTACCCAGATTGCAGTAGTACTTAGTTGCGTTAACAACAACCGTATCAAATCTTCACATAAACCTACATGGACTATGAAACGTCAAAAGCTAGGTTCACGATTGCAATTGGTCGTTTCATAAGGAGAGAGATTTTTAAATCGGTAAAACCAAAAAAGCTACAAGCGACAATATTAGCAGTCTCATCTTACATATCTATGTAGCAAATGGCTTCAGAAGCCACAATTGTTCATCTTAAGATTACGAAGCGATGATATATAAAGTAACACTGATAGGGAATCCATTACTTACATCAAGTTTGTTCACCTAATTAACTTCAAAGAAGGTGTCAATTGTCTAATTAGTTCCCGTCTCATTAGCAGTTCTGCAAAGCTTTAATAATTAAAAGTTCAACTTGAAGTTATATCCAAATCGCTCGCAATGGCGCCTGCGCCGATATTACGAGTATTGTGTATAGTTTAGGAGATAGCGAACATCATTATATCGAAGTTGACTGCGTGAAACAGTGGTGTGAAAACAATTGGACAAAAAATATTCACCCTTAAGATTTTTTAAATAAATTAAGTTTGGTATAAAATAAAATTAGGAACGTAGCAAGGATGTGCTTGAAAACGATAGTGTTTTGTTTATTAGTGGTGTTGCTAGTGGATTTTGTTTGTTACACAGAATCTTTAGATGGGAATGGTGAAGGAGTGTGTATAGTAAAGCTCAGGTAAAAGTGTAGACGTGTTTGTGATTTTAAAATATGGATCTATGAAAATTATTTGTTTATTTTTGTTGGGCTAGAAGTCTTTTGTTTACTGTTTCTCAAAATAAATCAAACCTTGTCTATACTGCTGGGCATTGGCTTCTCCTTCACGCTAAGTTCAATTACCTACCTACCTAAATAAATCTGTCTGCTCTTTCGCTCGAAACTTTATCTGAAAAGTACTGAAGCTTGCGATAGTGCTTCTTCAACTTTTTGCAAAACTACAATATTGTTCTTTTGGTAAGTTTCGAATAGTTATTATGTTTTTTTTTAAATGTAATATACGATCATTATTTCTAGTTCTCGAAATCGAAGAAAACGACCGTACAATGTTGCCATCAACAAGTGGTGTGGACGAAGAAAGTGTGTCGTCAAGAAATATAGATTTGAGGTAATATTACCAACATCGTTTAATTCGGATGCAGTGTTAGAAATGTCTATTAAGTCATCCCTCATTAATACAAATCAAATCTTATTCCAGACATATTTAACTTGGACGAACCACACGGTCTGCTGCAACGGCTGGCAGCACGTCAGCGAGCTGGACATCTGCAAGGCCATCTGCAGCACTGGCTGCAACGGAGGCAAGTGCGTCTCCCCGGACCAGTGCCAGTGCCTCGCCCCCGCGCATCTCGACCCCGAACGACCGAACACCTGCGTCACCCCCGTCTGCAGTCCAACATGCGTGAACGCCGACTGCCATGCCAACAACACCTGCATCTGCAAACCGAACTACATGCCCTACAACTCCACGCATTGCTTCAAATGCGATGAGGGCTACACTGCAGACGAAAACCTCAACTGTGTTCCTATCTGCGAACAAACATGCATCAATTCCACCTGTACTGCTCCTAATACTTGCACCTGTTCTGACGGCTACAGAAAAAAGAACAGCACTGTTTGTGAACCAATATGTGATTGCGTGAATGCCGACTGTGTTGCTCCTCACTCATGCTCCTGTTTCAAAGGCTATGTGCCCGTTAACAAGACCATGTGTACTCCGAAGTGTAACAGCTGTTCCCATGGAGACTGCATTGCTCCTAATAACTGTAACTGCCACAGTGGCTACGTTAAAATCAAAGGAGTTTGCAAACCCCAGTGTTCTAAGACCTGTGTTAATAGTTTCTGCACTGCTCCAAACGTGTGCTCGTGTAAGAACGGTTACGTGAAGAGTAATGTTAGTGACAACGTCTGTGTGATCCCTTGTGATAAAAACTGTAAGGGGTATTGTGATGATGATGGTGGGTGTGTCAAGTGGAATTGCTCTAAGACGCCGATACTGTGAGTATTTATTTTTCTTTTCGTAAAATTTTTATTATGAAATGGCCATTCTCCTTTGTTGCTATCAGATTGAAGCTTGGTCCAAAGGCAGATAAGTGTATATCTCCTATCTCCAGATAAGATATTACAAAAACTAATTTCTCCAGACGTATTTGTCATCATGAATGAACCGTCCTCGAACTTCGAATCTTGACCGCAAGGCGACAAAACATAAAGACGAGACAAACGCGATAAAGGCCTATAAATCATTGTAATGGCAGAAACAAATCAAAGGCGAGCACTGCACACATTAGGAAGTGCACTGACAGGTTCATTCATCAGTGCATATCAGATTTATCGCTTGACAGGACGTCGGTCGATATTGTATGCATGACCACGTATGACGCGGGTCCGGTGTCTATGTACACTAGGGTTTACATGCGGCGGCGCTTGCATTTTTATTCGATGCCAAGGAACGAAACGCTGAGTCATTAGAATATTATTTTGTGTTTTGATGTTGCGATTTTTTATTTGAAATTATTTCTAAGTAAATAGAAAATCACTTTATGGTAAATCACTTTATTTTTAAGAAGAATTGCTATATAATAGCTAAAAGCGCTAGGTGCTTATACATAAATGTAATTATTGTATTGTATCCCAGGCTCATAGTATGAGTACAAGTAGCGCCATCTTTAACGTTGATGTTTGACACAGTCGAGATCAGTATGTTCACGGCTAGCACTAGTTCCAAGGTGATAAACTAGATGGCGTTAGTAGTATCGTTTTATATTTTGGCCATTTATTTGTGCGGCGACTTGATGACAGAATTTTATTGGTGATTAATAAACAGGTGATTAAAAATAATTATGGTACTTATATAGTGTTTTGCGTGTATGACTTAACTTTAGTTTAGAGATGCTTATTTGTTAATGTTTTTACATAGTTATGAATGATTTTTATTTGGTAGGTACTTTACTTACCTTTTAAGAATCTCAAAATGCTTTCCATTTGCGATTTTATTCCAATGCCATACCTATTCAATATTAGGTACTTACTTACTAATCGCACATCCAAAATAATGGGTAGGAACCGTTCGTATTATGCAAATCTTTTCCGCAATGTTTGAATTGGGGACTCCATATTTAGGTACCTACGCCAGAGCCTCCTGAGCCTGAGCCGAGTTTGATAAGCCATGTGAATGAATAACAATTTGCGAGTCCCGCCATTTTGTTTTGTTACATAAGCAGAATTTTTGGTTTGTCTATTTCTTATTAATTATTTGAATGGTTGTCGCTACAAAATAAGAATGTGGATAGTCACAAAGTAGGCAGTTGAAAGAAAAATATGGAGGAATATTGTGGGAAAGATGACAATTAGATAGGTAGAAGGAAGTGATCACGGAGATTTATTTATCCTTTAATAGGTATTAAATGAGCAATATTTGTATATATATACCTATATATTTTCCATTATACTTATATTTGTACTCACGTTCCGGAAAACGGCTCTAACGATTTCGATGAAAGTTGCAATATAAAGGGCGAAAAATCGATCTAGCCTCATATCTGGGAAAATTAGTTTTCTCTATTTTCACTGCCTCGGGAATGTGATACAACGTATTATTATTTTCACCCGAGTAGAGCTCGGTTGACCAGGTACATTAGTTTAGTTTAAGTATATGAAAAAAAAAACATATGCTCTAACATACTTTAGTAGGTACCTATGCAATTATAGTGCTTCAACAGAATCCAGATAAAGTTTCCTCAAAATATTAAACAACTAGATTATACAGTAACCACAATTTATATTAGATATATTTATAAAATTTAAAATTATAAAGAATAGATATACAACAAAGACCTTTACAACAAAGTTAGAATATTTATGTTAGTTTAAAAACAACCAGAAGTTTAAATTAAGTTATTGGAAATTAATTAATAGTTACTGGATGCAAAATTAGTTAAACAGAGTGGTTTTTTTTAACTAGCACAGTAGTACGATATCCTAATTAATCCATAATATAAGACACGGGAAAACTGTTTTAAAAAAAATGAGCTCTTTTTTCATGAAAAAAATGGATAAGTAATTTTTTGGACAATTGCGAGTTTTGTCCATAATGACTATGTAACCTATTATGGTTCAATAAACGGTAAAGAATTAGTATTTACAACTTTTTTTACGTTGTTATTAACCCTGAAGATGTAAGGAGGTAACGGTAGGTACCTACTAGTATAAACATGGCTTGTAGTTTCCTTATTTGTAGAATGTTTCCATTAAAGTTATAAATAATAGGTAGGTAGGTACTTATGTAGGCAATAAGTAAACAATCTGTCTCGACTAAATGTTTTGTGGCTTAAAAAACTTACCTACCCAGTCAGAGTGCGGAACTTTCAGGTTTTTACAGGTAGGTAGGTACCTATCTACGTAGGTATTTTTTTTAATTTATTTATTTATCAATTTTAATTAAAACGGTTAAAAAACAAATACAATTATTAAATACAGGGACACATAAAAGTTAAGTAGCTTTTTAACTAAAAATGGCGTGATAGTGCATCCAAAGGTTGTCTGTAAAAGATCGCTTTTAGCGATAAGACCGCCCATTGTGACACCCTATGTAAAATTTTCTAATTTATGTCTGTAATTTTTATGGTGTACATAATAAAGAGTATTCTATCTTTCTTTCTATAGTGCCATTATAATCAGATTTTACTTTTCTCAATTGTTATGACCACAATAGAGACGGTCTAATCAGAATATAGTTTAGCCCTTGGAGTTTTATAGTCGAATAAATATGTAATTCATTGATATTACATACGTATACTGACCACAAGCCGACAACAGTGCGTGGGACGGTTTCCGTGCTAAATGGACCGTTGACCCATGAAGGTCACCACTGCATAGATATATAGATACAAATAAATCATCAGCGTATCATGTACCCACTGTTGGGACTCAGTTCTGTCAGACGGACCGTAATCCATCACGCAGGCCAAGTGCGGGCTGGGCCCTTGGGTAGATTACAGCCGGTAGATTCCCGGCCCCCCAGAAGTAGGAAAATTACAGGTTTATTATGTAGTGTAGTCTAATAATAAAATTATCATTATGTCAGACTCTTACTGAAATCACACGGCGTTGGAACTGCTTGACAATAGTAGGTACTAATAATTGGCTTCATCCAGACAAGAACCTCATCATCTCATCTTTTTGCCTTGATGCCCTGTTACTTGGGGGTCAGCACCGCGATTTTCTTTTTTCTACACTCCCATGTCAGCCGTCTCTCCATAATTGTCTCCTATTTTCTTTCCCTAACATCAACAATTAACTATAACATTTTAACATAAGTACGTTTAGAATTGGCAATTTTTATCTTATCGCGGTCAAACAGTAGGACCCTCGATGTGTGAACGCAAATGATACGTCAGCTATGGTTCACGTGGCCGCAAAAACCGTCATGAAAATGTAATAATATGTAGCATTCCGTTCGGGGCGTGGCAACGTTTTCGCCCTGCTGATGCATTAGGCACGGGACATGCACAAGAGCCGTGGCGCGGGCGAGGCGACGGTGTTGCCAGTTTTTTTTTGATCCTGTAAGTAAAGGATAAATACTCAATTTGGTTAAAGAAAACGGGATTTCAAATTTTTACCCCAGACAAATGAAAAACATGTAAAAATAAGAATCTTATTTTTATTTATTTATTGCTACATTTATATTATAGAAGATATTTAAGAGACTTACATCTGTAAAAGTCAATCCAGAGATAATTATCGTTGAAAATGGTAATTATTTCACTCTTTGTAAAATGGACTGAAGTGCTCAACTAAATGTATTCCCGACATTTTTTTGAGCACATCAGTCCATTTCAATACCATCTGCGAAAAAATCCTTTCCAGTTGGGACAAGGTATAATGAAGATAAACAAAAATAAAACGATCTGTTTTGAAAAATGTTAGAGATTGCATTCTTGGAAAAGCCTTCCATGATTTTCTTTCACTTCTCAATGTCAATCAACCGTAAGTGCGATAGATTTCATTTTTTTTTTTTTTTGATTTTAATATTTTTAAATGTTTTTATTATATTATTTTATTATAGATACCTATAATAATAATATATTATTTTATTAATGATAGCCTATGTTACTCCGTCATAATATAGCATTAATTAATTAAGGTGAAATATTTTTTTAAATAGGTCCAGTGGTTTTGAGTGTTATGTTTATTTGAGGAGCTCGTGGCTACGTAATAACAGCCGCACGGGTCGATCCATCAGGTTAAGCTACGCTTGCCGGGGTTGGTCCGTGGATAGGTGACCATCTTTACATACCTAGGCTCCTCCGTGCCTCGGAAGCACGTTAAGCCGTTGGTCCCGGCTGTCAATTGTGGATCTTTGACAGTCGTTACGGGTCGTCAGAAGCCCGAAAGTCTGACAACCAGTCTTACCAAGGGGTATCGTATTACCCAGTTACTGCATGTAACATACTCCATGCAACTCCATGTAAAATAATGGTATTCAGAGGCATCCGTTTAGACTGGAAGCCGACCCCAACATAGTTGGGAAAAGGCTAGGCAGATGATAATGGTTTTGAGTTTATTCATTACAAACAAAAATACAAAATATATTTTCTCTTTATTATATTAGTGTAGATTAGAACATTACTGGCTTGCGGAGATATTCTTACCCTCTTTAACAAGGGCAACGGGCAAAACTTACAAAATAATCTCGTGTAACAAACGGATGTCCTTCTATTCCGTGTATTACAATGGCTACTTCACAGCATCAAAGTAGCAACAACATAAATAGAATAATATTATCCACATTTTACACTTATAAATAACTTTCCTTGTGCGATAACTTTACCGGGGCTTTGTTCCTATCGACAATAAAATGTTATCGTTATATGCGCAACATAGTAATAGCAATTAAAATTTATAAACATGTTTGTTTATAATAATAAATAAAAAAATCTAATTAAGTCACAATATCAATTAATCAATCATTATTCTTTATAAATATAATTATATGTAAACATAGGTTACAACAGTGTGTAAGATGATACAATTGTTTTATTCTAGACGGCATTTAGGGGAAATCTTAAAAAAAAAATCAAGCTGAAATCTTTATTGCTAAAAATGATTTTTTTCTTTTGTATTGATTGTCATTAATGTTAAAATAAAATCTTATTTAATCGCATTTTAGTTATGATAGCGATTACTGTTCACTGCATTTTGTGTTGTTAAATTATTGTCGTATCATCGCCATTGTGCAGGCCTTTCTGGCCTACCTGGCCGTCAATATAAAGTTGTTTTTTCCTAACAACCATTTTATCACAGTTCAAGGTTTGGATAAAAAATATGCATGTTACCAGCGCCCATGAGACTAGTCGAGGTCTATAGGTTAATCTAATCGCCGTTAGCACCAGGGTGGTACTTCCTGTTGTAAAGGCTATAAAGTGCAGCAGTAAGTAATAAAGCCGAGCTATTCAAGGACTAGCCTTCCTGTCACGCGCTATGTACAGTACATTCCAGCCTAGAAAGAAAGTATCATGCCTAGATTTTGTCAGTGCCAAATATTAGACACGTCTCGTCCGAGCCTTGTCGAGTTTGAACCATTCTGGGTTCGCGACGATTGTAGTATCTATGAAATGTTTTATGCGTTCGTGCCCATGTAAGAATGTGTTAGAAACGGTGCACGGGTTTTTTTATAAGGCGCCTAATGCCCGTTTTTACTAACACTTAGATATTTTCAACGCTCTGTTTGGCGTCCAAAGTTGAAAATACAACGCCGCACTTTGATTTAAGCACTCATTTAGGTGTCGCTTAGTGTTAGTGAAAACGGGCGTACTAGAATAGATTCAGATATAGTTTTTTTAGGTGGGTATATACCATTTAGTTACATCCAACTCATTTGCACGATAAAGCCCATTGTTTTAATATTAATAACAATCGGACCTAGGTATATGGATTTCCTCAAAGTTTTGACTAATTTTATGCATTAATTATTTATCAGTTCATTGCTAATCTTCAAAACAATGTTATTATGCATTAGCTTATATGAGTCCTGCAGTAGCCTCCAGTAGTGCTGGAACGGAACATGCAAGTCAAGCGCACCCTGAGGGCATAGCGTTTAGTTTTTCTACGACTTTCTGGTGACATAAGCTTTTCGGTAGCATAAGTTACTACCATACATTTATGATTTTTCCATCACATCAAATGTCACTTCAAATTTTAAATCATCATCAAATGTTATTGGGTGCGTGAGCCTAGCTGATGGCTCCCCAGTAAGATGTGATTTTTGGCAAGAACTTCTTTCTTAAAAGAACTTCTTAAGAACTTCTTCTCCTGATTTCTTCACCGAACAATCAGAGAGCTTCCCGTCCGTGTCCTATCTGGAAAAGCTTAAATAGACTTCGTAGGTAGTAGTAAGGAGGCTGCACCAAGGCCAATCTCCATAAGTAGGGGTTCACGGACGGCTCAGATCTCCGGTGTGTATGCGGTGCCTCTTCACAGACAATGGTTCACCTCCAATCTTGCCCCGCAAGTCCTGTCGCCTGCACAAGTGAGAACCTAATTCGCGTAGCTGAAAAACTAAGATAGAAGAATTAGATATTTTTCTATGTTATTTTTGCCATCGACACGCTAAGAAGAAGATCATCATCTACCTAGTATTTTCCCGACTATGATGGGGTCAGCTTCCAATCTAAACGGATGCAGCTGAATACCTACTTAGAGAGACTGCCTATATCTATAATCCAGAATCACTGTACAGATTTCATATACCGAACTAACATAACATACAATCATGCTTGTTTTCCCCGAAGGTTTGGGCAGAGGTGTATCTATGTAATAGGGGCGAGCTTATTGCCATCAACCGGGCACGAATTCAGACTCCAGCCTGGTACTGGGAAAATCCAGATGGAAAAACCCAATAACACTTTGCCTGACTAGGGAATCGAACCCAGGAGCTCATGGTCAGCAGGTGCGCTTCCAACTACTAGACCAACGATAGGCAGTTCTGAACTGAACTAAATAAACAAATAAAACGTTTCAGGAATACATACACCTATTTAACTAGAATCTTCTGTTCGTCCTTCTGACGCCATTGCTTATCACCTTGAATGCCAGCTATTTTCAGTAAATAGTAACAATATGCAATAATTACTAGTTATTTCCCTGTAATGAGTGCGGTTATATGCAGCTAGTTCATCGATAACGACTCCTGCGCAGCTGAAACACGTGACAGGATGGAGGGTACTAGGATTGATTCGGTTGTTGTTTTCCTATAAGTAACATACCGTTATAATGTCTAACCATTTGTCTCATTTATGTTTGTTTTTCCTGGTTTCTGTTGCACCGTTCCAAGACATTTTTGAATAGCCACATTAATTACTTACTCAATTTCCTTAAATTGTTTTTGTGTTTCTTTGTATTATAAATTGGCAATGATGAAAAATTAAACCTTATTTGTTTCAACCACTGCAATATCTACTTGTATTAAAAATGAATGTGGTGATGACGAGCAGGCTCTAGAATGTGGTGATCACGAGCAGGCTCTAGAATGGGGACGCCATTAAACGAACTATGCGTAGATTGTAACAATCAATCAATCTGCCTAGCCTTCCCAACTATGTTGGGGTCAGCTTCCAGTCTAACCGGGTGCACCTTCATATTTTAAATGGAGTGACTGCCTATCTGACCTCCACTACACGGTAACTGGGTAGTACGATACCCCTTGGTAAGATTAGTCGATATCAGTCTTGCGGGCTTCTGACGACCCGTAACGACCGTCAAACACTCACGAATGATAGCCACGGCACGGAGGAATCTCGGTATGTAAAGAGGGTCACCCATCCATGGACCAATCCCGGAAAGTGTAGTATCACCTCATGGATCGACTCATGCGGCTGTTATTACTCAGCGAAATATACTACAGCTCGTCTAATATTGAGATTCTCATCATCAACACCATCAACCTTATAGTAGTCCAAAGCTGGACTCAGCTTTCCCAAGCTGACTTATTATCATAAAGCTGGTTAGTAAAGGGACCAACGTTATTCAGTAAATCAGATTTATAATAAAATAGGGTGATTTGGGACAAACTATTAGTGAGTGACGAAAGCAAAACGATGCGGAAGATAGCCGAATAGGTATCTACTTAATACGTAACTTTATAATGAAAATTATTAGCTATAGATAAATATATTTGCGACATTTTACATGCACGCAAAACTGTATTAGGCAGTGCCACTATGTAATTACTCTAAAGGGCGCTTTCAATTTATGCGGTTCTTGACGGCCTGCTTCGGTGCCGAAGCGGTGCGTTAATCGTACAGCGGACGATCCTTTTTTAGGGTTCCGTAGTAAACAAGGAACCCTTATAGTTTCGCCATGTCCGTCTGTCCGTCTGTCCGCGGCTTAGCGCAGAGACCGTTGGTAATAGAAAGCTGTAGTTTGGTATGGATATACATATAAAAGACGCCGACAAAGTGGTAAAAAAAAATCGTTTTTAGGGTACCTCCCCCACACCTAAAGTTGGGATGGTTTTTTTTTTTCGTCAGTCCCATGGTGTGGGCTATCGTTGGAAAGGTCGTTTAATGTAAGTTTGTGAAAACCATTTTTGGATTCAGGGATCCGTTTGCGAAATATTAAGCTTTAAAGTGCTAGTTTTTGTTGTTAGCCAAGTGTCCCCCCCCTGCCAGCTAAACGGTTGGGTTTGGATATGTGAAAAAATTCACGGCAGTAGTATATATAACGAAATTAAAAGGAAAACTATCACCGCTACGTAGGCTCCACAAGTTACCGAGTAATAATCGACCAACTTAAATTTGCAGCTGTAAAAACATGTTCTTCCATACATTCTGTATCGGAGAATAAGTTTTTCAACTACAATGTTAACTTTGTTTTATAAATTCATCCCAACTACAGGAACCTTCATTGTGCATGGTACGACATGCATTTGGCCGGTTTTTTTCACACAAAACGCGCGGTGCGGCAAGAGTGCGGCGCCGGTACCGCGAACGCTCGACAACAGGACGGAAACGTCGCAAGCATCACGTGTTCGAGTCGATGTTCGAGTCCATGGCTTGACTGATGTCACAACACTGGGATAAAAATGCACGGCAGTAAAATACGCTTTTAATTTAGGCGTTCGGTGCCGGACTGCTACCGTACTGCAGCGGCCCGACAGCGAGATATAAACTGCGGCACGGTAAGCGTGCGGCAGCCAGCGGTCCGGCACGAAACGTATACATTGTGCCCTAAATCTGTTTTTAATCTCGTAGACTAATTTGACATTTCAAGTGATATTTCTTTGATTTTTCAATTTTGAGTTTGACATTTGCACCTGTCAAATTAGTCAACGAGATTATAAAACAGATTTTAGTTACGGATAAAATAGTGGGAAGGTCATTAATTTTAGTAGTTATCCTGCAGTAACTTATCAACTACATAGTATCTTTTCCTTGTAACTGCCATCACATGGGTCGGCAGACTTACCAAATATTTTTTGATTAATTTGCAAAATATCCTCAATTATTTTACTTATACTTTTCCCTCGGTTTCTATGAGAGAATCTACAAGTTTTTAAATGAAACTACCCTAAGGTATCGTGTTCCATATTTAAATTCGGTACTTTGGCATTCCTTGCTGATGAAGATCTTAAAACCATTTTTGTGAAACTATCGATTGACCACGTCATTAAACCACAGCTACTCTTACAGCTGCGCTTACTGAGGTAGTCCTTTGTATAGAATATACATATTTATGGCCCTGTGGTCCAACCACCAATCACATTCCACAGGACATGCAGATTTCTAAATAACTTAGCCTTGCATTAGGACTAGTAGCAAATTTCCGTCTATGTCTAAACGCAGCCAACTGTGATACCACTTAACTGGCTCTCAAACGTCATCATTTGTTAATACAATGGAGTTGTTTATATGTTTATCGCAATAAAAGGTCTGCTTTTTTGGCAGTTGACCCATCTGCTGGTAAGCCTCTGCCTAATGCCGCAATACCTCGTGGATCACGTCCGTCCGCGACGTGGACACATTGAATTGCCACTCGGCGACAATATTGAAAATCGTATGTCCTTAGACAGATACGATATTGTTCATCAAACAAAGGCAACGAAAACAAAAACATATTTAATTCATTGATTTCATTTTAAAAGTCTTTTTAATAACATAATATTATGAAGTGCATACAAAAAGATCCTATTCTAATTGTGTACAACCTTAAAACTTCTGAGGCTAACTTACCTTTACAAACATTTCACATTGAGTTTTAAATTCACTATTCTATAAACATTATACCTATAATAGGTCCATATGAACACAGTAATATTCGAAAGCATAAAAGTCTTAGTAGCACTGACTCTAAGCGCGCTTATCACTACTGTGTACCTACTAAAGGTAATGCACTCAACTAATACAAAAACTAATTGAAGCGCAGTATTAAAAAAATCAAAAAATTAAAATAGTATAGTATTTATTTAATTCAATATTTGCTTATAGATAGTGACATTCACGAAGACGCGCCCCACTCCTCGATTACTGTATTGTAAGCTGTACTTTAGTACAGAGCGGAGCGGAGTGGGGCGCGTCTTCGTGATGGATGGCACTATGTATAGGTACATGTGTCTTCAATTTATAATTCATTGGACTATCGTAGAATATTAAATTATTACAAGGGTGTTTGCAAGTCAGTGGGAAATGCTTTTACAGCACAAATTCTTTAAAAAAAAAGTGCCTACGGAACCCACGCTATATTAGTGGGCTGGTTGGTATGTGGTTCCTAAAAAATTAACGTTAACCAACATTATCCTTATAGGGATAAGTTGGTGATACGCAGCCTACTACGCAGCGGATAAGCACAGTGTTTCTTGAATATTCAAACTAGTGGAATTAACATCACGCAAAAATTTATATTTAAACACAAAACACAAAATACACTATCAATACTCAATATTATTATTTATTATATATTTATTTATACAGAATACATGAAATTTGGTGATAAATGTGTACAAAAACAAAGTTATTGTTTAAGAATGTGACCGCTGAATGTGTCTGATGGAACCGTGAAACTTTAAGAGGTTTGACTACAAAATAGAGCGTTTTCTTGTTGTGTTTTGATTGTCTAGATATAAAATTAATTATCGTCACCTTAAAATGTAACCATTCAAACGTACTCTTAACGTATTTATCAATTGCCTTCGGATAAACTCAAATGACATCATCGTAAACAACGTGGATTTTAGCAAATGGTTATGTGATTCCGGTATGTTGTAATTAGCCTATTATTAGTCAAAAGAAGGATGGTGGCGAATTTCTTGACACTAACGTTAAAGAAAGGAGTGTATTATTATTTTTGTTCGGATTGATGCAGATGTGAGATTTTTGAACATTCGAAAATGTGTTCTGTGCAAAAGTGTGTAGATTGTAGATCTTTTACGTGTTATTACCAAAATTTCCAAATATCTTCTTGTTACTCGGGATTGTGAAAACCACCAATTCTTTTGCACTAATTCTCTGGCGTCTTTTCACCAACCCCCGCGTGCTAGCACATTCAAGGCGCATTACAAACACATTCACAAGACGGCTTATTCAATGCGGAGAAAAAATGTGTTATAGTGATAAAAGTATAGATGCCAAAAAGTATTTTAAACATTTTAAACCATCTGGTTTAAACCGTCTTTTTGGTTTAAAACGTTTTAAACCATACTTAGCGGTTTAATAACGGTTTAAAATGTTTATTTTTAATAGAATGCACTGAGGCTTCACACGAAGTGATCTGGACCTCCCTGATTATTTCTAAAAAATATTTAGAAATAATCTCGATTTTTCTATACAATTTTATAAGCATTTTTACAAGAAAATACATGCTAAAAATATGCAGTGGCTGGTAAAAAACCTAATCAGATTTTTTTTTTATTGATATTTACCTAAAACTTATTTTTTAAATTTATATTTGAATAAATACTCATATCAAGTTAGTTTTCAGTCTGTCTAACCCAAAAAAAAGTAGTTAATATACTTAAATGACTCAGATAAATAAATAAAAATGTGAATGGTTTCAATTAGCCTTTCTAACTTAATCAACGTACGGCCCACGTAATCGGTGTATTAAACAAATAAAAATTAAAAAAAAACGGTTTTAAACCACAGATTTCGGTTTAAAACGATTTATTTACAACTATAGATAAAAGTGAAGATCTTTAAGTGCCTACTACACGGTAGCCAACCGCGTCCCCGACAGAGGTGACCTTCGTTGGCGACCGGCAGAGGTAGTGAACCATCATCTACACGGTTGTATACCACCACGGTCACCTCTGTCGGGACGTGATTGGCGACCGTATAGCAGGCACTTTACCTATTCGTCTTGTAAAAAAATGTAGAGAGCAGTGGTGGGCAGTAACGGCCCCGACTTACGAGTTGTGTAGGTCGTGGGTTCAAACCCAAGCAGGGGCTATTGTAGAACCAAAAATTCTAACAAAAGCAGATTTTGTGAAAGATGATGTCTGAGTTGGCGGCTAATAGATTTATGGTAGAACAAAACGCGCTGTACCGAGCGAAAATAAATTGGGATACAGGCAGGAATAATTTCTTTGTTAACGTCGGCAAAAATCTGGCAGAAAGAAATCGGGTTCAATCACACTACCTAACACGCACGCTTTTTGCATGTGCACATTAACATCCTTCGCCCTGCTAGATACTGACGAAACTGAGGTAGAAAGAATAATCATGACTTTGAAAGACGACTGTGCATTTGGTTGGGATAACATATCGAATAAAATCATCAAACAATTCAAGAATATTTTAGTACCACCACTGACTTATATTTTCCGAATGTGTTCTTTGGGTATTTTTCCCGAGTGCCTCAAAAAAGCAGTTATTGTCCCTGTATACAAAACAGGCAGTAAACAGCAAGTAACAAATTATAGATCTATTTCTTTACCGCCTTCTATGTCAAAAATTTTGGAAAACATCATAAATAAAAGATTGTTTAAATATCTGGAGGACAAATCAATTTTGTCCTAGAGCTAGACCTAATCTTTCAACTGCCGATGCCGTACATCATCTGACTGACTTTCTAGCCCAGGAACTTGACAAGGGTAACCACACAGTAGGAGTTTTCCTGGACCTCGCCAAGGCTTTTGACACAGTCTCCATTCCTATTCTGTTGCGCTTGAGTCAGTTGACATAAGAGGCATTCAACTGAAACTTCTCAAAAGTTATTTATAAGACCGAACCCAGAGCGTAAAGATTGGCGATGTTCTCAGCGAAGATGAAAAAAACACGTCCTTTGGTGTGCCCCAAGGAAGTATTTTAGGGCCTACTCTATTTTTGATATACATAAATGACCTTTGTAATCTAAACCTAGAGCACGGCACTATAATATCCTACGCTGACGACACTGCCCTCCTTTTTTCTGCTGAATCGGAACATGAAGTCTACAAGTTTGCGCAACACGATTTTAATATTGTAAATAAGTGGCTTCAACATAACTCACTAACACGAAATGCGGCTAAGACAAATTATATTAAGTTTTCAATGCGCAAACTAACATCTGTTTTGCCCTCAACGATCTATGCTCACTGTTGTATGGTCCCTGCAGATTGCTTGTTCACGTGCCCTAATATTAATATAACTAATCAAATAAAATATCTGGGAATTATAATAGATGAAACCCTATCTTTTAAACAGCACATAGAAGCTTTAAATAATAGAATGCGTAAGCTAATATTCGTTTTAAAAAAACTACGTTATATTGCAGACCCAAAATTAATTAGGCGAGTTTACTTTGCTCTCTGTCAGTCAATTTTGACTTACTGCATTACCTCTTGGGGTGGAGCAGGTAAAAGTTTGCTACTACCTATCGAGAGAGCCCAAAGAGCAATATTCAAGGTGTCTACTTGCCGCCCTTTCCTATTTCCCACTAACAGAGTAGGTTAGGATGAATCCTGTGAAGTACTAACAGCTCGACAGTTATTCATAATGAGCATTGTATTAAAACAACACGCAGCCCTCCCCTACAGCACTGAATTTACTAAAAAGAGACGGAAAGACATAGTTTGCCCTACAAAAAGTACAAAACATGCTTTTGCAGCCAAATTTTTTGTCTTCCTAGGACCATTACTTTATAACAGACTTAATGCGAGAGCCAAAATTTACGCACTTAATTATAATAATTGTAAAAGAACTCTCAAAGAAGCTCTTCAAAGTATGTCCTATGAAGATACAGAGAAATTATTAGTTGTACTTAAATAAAAATTGTATTTGTACTAATTAAGTTTAGCTAAGTTAGGTTTTGTAAGTATTAAGATTTTATGTTTATTTTTTTCGTATTTACACTTTTTTATATACCTATTAGATGACTAGATTTTTATAATTAAGTATGTGATTATTTTAGAAATACTATGCCTTGCCTCGCCTGAAACACAGGTGACCTAGTTCAGGCACATAAAACTGTTGGATTTTTCGTAGATTTAAACAAATTTGTATTTAGTGTTTACCTTTTTACCAGAATAAACTTTTATTATTATTTTATTATTATATGGATATGGATGATGGTCAATATATCCATTTTGACATTATTTACATAACTTTGATAAATAGTTAATTAAGCGAAATGTAGTCATATAAACTATGTAGTTAACTATTACGAGGAAATCATTACTGTTGTAGAACTGATACTGAAATGAACATACAGGTTGCTCTATATTTGCATTTGTGAGGTATTTTCTAATGTTGCAAAGTGATGCTGTAATATTGTAATTTCAATTTTTGTGTGTAACATCTTTCCTCTCGATTTCCTGCAATCTGTGGGAGTGATTCCATGAAAAGGGACAGATAACAGGAAGCCGAGGAAGCGCCCGCTATTTGGTTTGACCAATGAACGCAAGCGATGCTAGAGTTGGCCATCAGATGGTACCAACCCATTTTCTGAGAGGTTGGTATTGTTAGTCAAGGTGTCAGATGTTACATAATATGTGACTACTGCAAGGCTAGCTCGATATTTTTTTCAGTGTAATCTTTCTACTTATAGGGGCAATATTCCAACTGTAAATAGCTGTTTAAGTTAAGATTGTTAAAGAAGAGTATTTAGTTACAAAAAATTTAAAGAGTAATAAACCTATAATGTAATATAAACTAGTAGTTCTGCAAACAGTAGTCCTCGCGGGCACATACTTTTTGCAACATTAACCTTTAGTTAGTTGCGCCAAAATAATCACACTGTTAGCCACGTGGGGTCTGTGCGGATCTCAAGAGTTTATTTGTGAATCAAGGTATACCTACTTTCTAAGTCCATCAACGTAGATACGGGTCCGTTCGAAAGTAGTTCGAAACTTTGGAGTAACCCTACAACCGATTAATTAACTTTTTTGAACAGGCAAAAACAAATTGCGTAAATACATTTATTTATCTCTTCTGCATACAAAAGATAAATTATTTAATCGTATATTAATAAATCGTGTTGTGAGAATGAATGAACGTGATGATGGAAATGAAGACTACCTATAATTATCTGAGTTTCTGAAGTGCGGAATGAATGATAGCCGAATGAATGCGCCATCTCTAGAGATGGCGCTCCTAATGGACATATACAGACTCTATTAGAAATGTCCTCAAGAAGGCTCACAACCGACGCCTTTTCTGACCAGATTTATGAATGGGATGAAGCAAAAGAAGTAGGTGTGTGAGGATTGTAGATTGATTGTTTTTATTTATTACTCATTGTTATAAATCGATTGAATAGTTTAGTTTTGATGGGATTGTTGTTTTGTCATTAGGTTAATGCGTTATATTGGGCATTGTCCTTTTTAATGGTTACGAATAATTTACCACTATAAATATTACTTTGAATTGCAAATATATGTATACTTATGTACAATTAAAGCACAGACTGATAAGAATATTAATTCAATTTGTCAGTTTAAAATCACAGTTTCATTGCTCGTAGCCGCGAGCAAACGTGACATTCAGTCTTCATTCTCACACAATAGTGTCCACAGTGCGTTTACATTTTACTAACATTGCGTTGTGATTTATAAATTATGTATTCTTATCCCGATCGACGTCACGACGAAAATTTATTACAAAGCGCCGGACGTCTATAAAACTGTCTAACGTTATGCAAAATGGCATTGTTCGTCACTCGCACTCCGCATTAAGATGTTAAAGTAATCGACATCAAGTGTTTACCGCATTACACTCGTGAGCTTTCGTCGTGCGCGCATCAAACACATTCAGCTAAAACCGCGTCATTGCATCAAAACAATCACCCTGTATATCTAAAAAAATTAAACCTTTAATTAGGTATTCTGATTTCATGTTTTTCATTTCACAGTTGTTTTCGTTACAATAGACGTGTTGATGAGTTCATCAAATCATAGTTTAGGCAATTATTCATTGGACGGACTTTGTGGGCAAAGACCCTGCGGGAAGCGATTATTGTTATCACTCATTACTCAGTGTTGAACAGAGTGGTATATTAATAAGTTATAAAACAAGGGAAATAGAACAACATCGTGCAGTTGCATAGGAATCGCGGACGTCAGATAATACCTATGTGAACAAAATGTTGGAACGTTATCCCGTGCGTGTTGTGATCCTAGTGGTACTAATGGTCCAGGTGTTTGACTTCTGTGAATCTTTGGATCGAAACGACAAAGGTGTTTGTGAAGAAGTTGTTCAGTAAGACGTTTTCTTTATTTCTATTTACGGAGATTTTTTTGAATTCAGCTGCAATTCTGAAGAATTTCTAGGTTTAACTTTAGAACATGCAGATACTTAGTAGAACATTATTGAAACAATATAAGGACCTAATATTATATTTATGTCTCAGCATGACAATATACAAGAACAATTAAATACATATTATTCAAATATTAACAATATAATTTATCATTACAAATCAGAACACTAGCTAGAATGAGGGACTTAAATCATACACAACACAACACAATACAAAATAAATAAAATAATCGATTGTTCCTTTAGTGATGCACCGTGTGAAATAAATAAGAATAAAATAGAATGTGAACGTAAGAAAGCAAAGGCTAATAAGAGGTAAGCAACAGGCAACTGGTCACTACAGTACTATCATTTAGTCACAGTAAAACAACCATTCCGACCAATAATCTTCACTCTGGCATTCCTTTATATAACCGAAAGTCATGGGTTATAAGTAACGCATGCAGAAAAATAGCCTACAGGGCATATGAACATTGAAAAGCTCAGTGTCTCTTCTAAACCAAGTAATACATAAAATATGTTTCGATACCTTTACTCTTTAAAAACTTTAACCAGTATATCAATCAATATCAACCTTCAAAAGAGGGAAACTATGATTTGTCAATATAACCATCCGTTATTTGTTAATGGAACCGGGCGTGAGGGTAGGATTGGCTGTCTTATTGTGATGCACCTTGCACATACCAACACTGTACATACATTCGCACTCTCTCTTTTATCATTATCTATCACATACATTATACAACATCACTATTATTATTATCACTTGAATGATTCACCTTCCGACATACTTCTTTAGATCTCTGACTAGCGATGAGATAGCACTTAGCATTTTGAAAATTTTTGTGCGCTAGGACCTAATTAATACATGCTTCGCCTAAGGCAACACCGACAAGGAAAAGTGACTTATTTCAGGAATTAGCTCCTTTAGAGCAATATCTGCAAAACTACGATATCACTTTAGCGTCCTAGCTAGAATAATCTCGATCGAACTGGAATTCGGTCTTTGATAGATTCATCTCTTAGATGATACGCGGGTTCATCTATTAGAGCCTGCCTGCCTGCGGGGCCTGCTCTCTGTGAGAGGGAGTGGGCTGTAAATGCTTTTATCCACCACTCGGATCCCGCGCGGGTTGGTTGGTGGATAGCAGGATTTCGATTTCATTATTTTTAAATAAAATTCAGTTTGTAAATAGGTATCAAAACTGCATAGTACATTGTTTATCAGAGTTTCGGTGAGCATGAATGAGTAGCCCGGTACTTCCAAACTGTTACAGATACATCAAACAACACAGGACATACGGTACTAAAAATAAGTGTTTTTAATAAGTAACCTACACCACCAGAAACATCCTATAACCATTTTACGTTGTTATTTCATTCAATAATACTGGCTGTAGGATTCAGATTATGTCATAATTATGTGTATCGTTCAGATGCATCAAGTAGGTATCATTGTCGGGAATTATGACGGTATGACGTACATCCGGCCGTCCAACTAAGAGATATAGTCCAATGTAATAACTTAAACTATTTACTTTGGACAATATTATTTATATTATTTATTTATTATTTTTTTTTAAAACGTTGTCCCACACTAGGAATTTCTTCCTGTATCGTGGGTGCGTTTACAAACATAGAAACTCACATACACTAACACCCAGACCCGGAACAACTACTTGCAGATCATACAAATATTTGTTCCGTGCGGGGATCGAACCCGCGACACGTTGCGCAGCCGTCCATCGCTCAGCCACTGCGCCAACCGTGTCGTCAAACAAATATTATTGTTTTATTTTGTGAAATATTCCATTAGTTATCTGAATTCTCAATGTCACGGTAAATGTTGATAAAAATAGTACCTACCTACGTCAATATGTAGAGTCTAAAGACCTGTGAATTAAACATCAGATGAGGCTTCAATGTTTACAGAATATTTACAGTTTTTTCTGGAAGTCCGACTATTCCTATATCGGTTCATAGCTTTCGAAATAATCATTGTGTGGCTGACGCGAGGTTAAAATGCTGCTTTCCGACAGCTGATTAATATCTTCCGGGGCCATAGACACCGAAGCCACTGTTAATCGATTTCCAGAATTTAAGTATCCAGAATTTATTCAGGAGTTCGAAAAAATTCTCTTGCAATGGGTCGGAGTGTATTTTCAAATCAATGAACTCACCTCATATCTGCATCATCCACGTGGCACCGGCGGCCATGATAGTTTACAAGAGCTGTTGTTATTATTTCCTCATGTTGTTAATGTATAGTTTCGTTTAAGGAAAACTCACACAATTGTGTATATAATTTTCTCTCTTTTAATCCTATACGTTTTCTGGACCCATTTTAATTCGAATAAACATGGCACTTCCTTTGTTTTTGACTTGCATGCGTCAACTCATACATCCATTTTATATGTGACTATTCTCTAGTGAGAGGCTGCTTCTATGGGTTCGGGTCATATGGTCTCTAAAATGAGATGTTATGTACATATTTAAACATTGTTTTTAAACACAATGTCTAATGCACAGTTTTTTTCCTATCCAGGGTCAGAGGGAATAATGGTCGCCCACAGGTATGTTTGGCTTAGATATTTACTAGCGTCATTTCTAATTTCATTCTTATCTTCAACCCAAATACTCAGCTGACCTATATACCGTTAAGTTCCGGACTCCACTTCTGTTTATCTGATAAGTGCATTTTAAAATACATTATCTATCTGTCCATGTTTAGATATTGATAAAAATAAGATGTTTAGCAATGCCGAACTTTATTTCTATTGTTGAGCGAATGTACTTAGACAAAAAAAAACAGCTATCAAAGGCTTCTCTCTCATAGTGTGATAAGTCATTAAACATTCTTTCATAATCTAAATTACAGAAAAAAAGAAGAACTGTGTGCTGCAACCAATACGAGTACGACGGTGATCTGGACAAGTGCCTACCGATATGCAGCCTGGGATGCGTCGACGGCGTCTGCACCGATGTTGATACCTGCACGTGTACGGCCCCGCTCACACTTGTCGGCCACACCTGCGTCCCATCCACTTGCTCCAACTGCGAACACGGAAACTGCGTCGCGCCGGAAGACTGCAGGTGCCATAAAGGCTACATGAGATTAAAAGGCACTTGCACACCGATTTGCGATAAAGTGTGCGTTAACGGACAATGCGCCGAGCCTAACAAATGCAAATGTAGTGACGGCTATAAAACTGACCCCAACGATGCATTTAAATGTATCCCAATTTGCGACCCCGAGTGTGTTAATGGATACTGTAAAGCGCCAAACAACTGCTCCTGCTTTGAACGATATGAACGCATAGATTCGACCTGCAAGCCGAAGTGTACTTCTTGCAGTAACGGTGACTGTGTCGCACCAAATAACTGTTCCTGCCATAAAGGATATGAACGCATTAACTCAACCTGTGTGCCGCAATGTAATTCTTGCAGTAATGGAGACTGTGTGGCGCCAAACAAATGTTCCTGCCATAGAGGATATGAACGCATTAACTCAACCTGTGTGCCGCAATGTAATTCTTGCAGTAATGGAGACTGTGTGGCGCCAAACAAATGTTCCTGCCATAGAGGATATGAACGCATTAACTCAACCTGTGTGCCGCAATGTAATTCTTGCAGTAATGGAGACTGTGTGGCGCCAAATAAATGTTCCTGCCATATAGGATATGAACGCATTAAGTCAACTTGTGTGCCGCAATGTAATTCTTGCAGTAATGGAGACTGTATTGCACCAAACAACTGTTCCTGTTTTAACGGATATGAACGTATTGACTCCACCTGCAAGCCAAAGTGCAGTTCATGTAAAAACGGAGATTGCGTCGCGCCTGGAAGGTGTCAATGTCACAAGGGATATGTTTTAAAAGAGGAAGTCTGCACACCACTATGTTCTCCACCCTGCATTAATGGGCGCTGCTTGAAACCCGATCAATGCTCTTGTAATGATGGCTATAACCTGACAGAAACAGGCTGCCAGCCCTATTGTTCCAGTCCTTGTATTAATGGGGACTGCTCGGCTCCTAACTCCTGCACCTGTATTAATGGCTACCAAAAGGATGACTTAGACCATAGTAAGTGTTACAAGCCTTGCGACAAGCCATGTTTGAATGGCACTTGCAATTTGCATGGAGAGTGCATATGCTTTACCGACTTCGAATATGATGACAACACAAACTCATGTACAGCTGTTAAACCGTAAGTAGACTTGGCATATTTTCCGCCTTCACTGCAAAATATTGTGGATAAAATGAATTTAACATATGTGACGTGTTTTATTTCAGGATCAATTGCGACTCGTGCAATGGTAGATACCATTGCTCCGGAGATGATGATAAGAAAGTGTGTCGGTGTGAAAACAAAACTCTTTGCACCTTAGAAAGTGTTGAGATCCCAGAGGAGCAGATTGTTTCAGACGTCAAGTAAGACATCATTATCTTGTTGTGTTTTAAGACATCACTAACAAAGATGGTTAGAGTAGAAAAACAGCTTATACTTGGATTTGTGTTCTAACTAGAAGTAATTCTGCACTTCGCTCTGTTTTCTTAAACTTTTAATAAATTATGCCTTTTACAACTGCCCATCATTTATCTGGACTCCTTTTCTTTTCTATAACCCACTTTTAACGTATATTTTCTGCCTATGAGGTACCTACTAAGATATTATTTATTGTAATTTCCAGAATGGCCAGTATGAACATGACGATGATCGCGATAGGCGGTGCCTGTCTGCTTCTCCTCATACTGGTGGTGGTCGTCATGCAGCGAATCTGGCACAAGAGGAACGAGTACGGCGCAAGCAAGACTACCAATGATAGTAAGTGTTACAATTACCAATCATCTTTGCTTTTTGCATATAAGCTTAAATTGTTTGGTCATGTTGAGAGGATGAATGAAAGGCGACTAACAAGGCAGATGTGAGTAGAAACGCAGAGAGGGGTTGCTAATAGTGACCTTATTGGTGATGTCCTTGAAATGAAAGGTCAGAGGCCCTAGACAAAGTAACATTCTATCAGCGATAACGATGATGGAAAAGGCAAAAATCTATAGGACTGACATAAGCTATCGTAACGTAACGTCATAACATAACCTTTTGTTATGTCAATACTGTTGAAAGTCGTTGTAGAAAAACGAAACGCTTTCGAAGCGATTATCACTTGTCTAGGCCCTCAGGTTCGTAGTAGGTACTCGCAACCGGCGCGCGTGTATGACCAGATGAATGAATGTAAACGAAGCAAAAGGAATACGTAATTATTGTAGTAGGTGGTGTTCTGTGGTTTCGCCTACCCCCATGGGAAGAAGGCGTGAGTTTATGTATATTTCTATTATTATTATTAACTTTATGAAAAAACGATATAAATGTCGTTTTTATATATTCATAATGGACAAAAAACTATTTAAAAATACAAAATATATATATAATATATGTATTATTACAAGGCAAAGCCCTCCCTTCCCTCTTTCCACTTTTCCCGGTCTTCTGCAACTTTGCCACCTTGTATTATGAAGGTACCAACTCTTACGTCGCGGTCGTACCATTAAGAGCGGAATTTCTATTCTGTAAAAATCTCACCGTGAAAACTTAGTTGAAGTGAGCTGTCAATAGTGCCAATCCCTAGCATCAGCTGGAATGACCGCTCACTTCAAGCTTACAACTAAATTTCTATTATCATAAGCAGTAGTTGTTTCTACTATAGCAGTACGACGAAATTTTAGAGGTATGAGGAACAGGGTGTAAATTTCACTTTATTAATCAATTTATTTGGCATTGCTCCATTTTAAATTCTTTTTACGAATTGTGGTACAGTAATCGTACTCTAGTTGCATCGTATTCACATGTAATTATAATTGATGTATACAAAATATTGTATAACATTTATTAAAAGAGTGGAGTTTCTTGCCCATTCTTCTCCATACGAAAACTACCTTTTGGAAGGGGCAGCTAGAATCAGTTCTATTTCTTAGTTTTTGACGTTCAAAAGTGCCTTTAATGTGCCTATTTGAAATAAATGATTTGACTTTGACTTTGATACTCATCCTCAATATAAAAGGGAGGATCCTCCGACCAGGCGGGTGTCGTAATCTGGCGGGCAACTGCCCAACGATTGATGTCGGGATCTTGTATCTGTCAATCGCTCGGTAAACTCTAATTTTGCGATGCAGAATTTTGTGACGTCAGGACTTTATCTGACGTGAAGTCTTTTATGCGTAGTTCGCGTGTGGCGATGTAGATCCCGCCACAAAATTATATTATAAATTATGGTGCAACGAAAAATCTGTAGTCAGCGACATTTCCATCACTGATAGGAGACCGGCGGAAATGTTGTCGATAAGACATTCGCGTCAGGAAGTGTACGTGAAACGTGCATTGATACACATATTCATACATTTTGAACTTATATGAGAATTTATAATACCTCTCACGACATCCGAGGATGGCGATGCATTGTTAATCAAGTAACTAAGTTTGTTTCATCTATCATAATAGATAGCGAGCGTTTAAATGGCCAATGGAATATTGATTTCATCAAATCATCATATATTGTCATATTTATTAAGTAAGATCTTTTGCCGCACTTTTCAGTTGGTGATAAAGAGGGTCTAGAGTCAGCTCGAAAACAAAAAAAAATCTAGTTTGAACATCGCATTAGCAAAATAATGCATTGAAGGTTAAAATTGATAATAGAAAGAAGATACCATAGATATAAGAATGTTTTTGTTTTATTCTATGGTTTATACAGATGTCTATCACCAGCGGTAATTATTTTCTATCAGATGAGTCACACTCACAGTTTACTTACATGCCAGTCAAAGTTGACATATATTATTAAAAGTTTTAAGATTGACTGTGATTTTTAACCGACTTCTTCAAAAAGGAGGAGGTTCTCAATTCGTCTGTATGTTTTTTTTTTTTTTTTTTTTTGTATGTTTGTTACGCGATTGCTCCGCCAATTATGAATCGATTTTGATGATTCTTTTTTTGTTTGGTAGGTCATGCTTCCGAGGTGGTCCCATATAAATTTTATTAACTTTGCTTGCGTAATTTTTGAGTTAGCTTCAATATTACGTATTTTTTCCACTTAGTTTATCTAGACGATATCCTGTTTGACTCCTTCACTGTTATTTACATAGCAGGTAGTGGTATTAGGATTTGTGTGGGGTAGGTACCACAACTAAAAGGTGAAAAATAAAAACTTTTTACAACAAAAAAAAACAACCGACTTCCAAAAAAAAACACAAAAAAAGTGAAAAATAACTTTAATTCCGGAAGTCGGTGCAAAAGCAAAGACACCGACTTCCGAAATTAAAGTTATTTTTCACTTTTTTAGTGTTTTTTTTGGAAGTCGGTTGTTTTTTTTTTTGTAAAAACTTTTTCTTGACAATGTTGGCAGGGTACGGTTGATTATCCAGGTATCGCCACTTTTATACGCTTCTAGTGTTTGCCCGCGGCTTCGCCCGCGTCGGTCGTTAAATTATCCCACGGCAACTTACTTCCAGGATTAAAAAGTATATCCTACGTATGTCCTATCCTTTATAATGTATTTTTCTGATGTATAATAAGTATTATATTATGAGAAATAAATGTCTTTAACCAGATTATACAAATAAATAAATAACACATGTGGTAGTCTATCCGCGGTTCCATCCAAATCCCAAGCCACACAGACTACATTTACATTTATACTTATACTTATATTTTTTACTTACATTTTACACTTATATTTATACTTTTATATTTATAATAATAATCAAAGTATGGATTTATTCAGATGATGTTCATAAAATGAGTTTATCAATTTCCAGGTTCACCCTTCGGCGGCGGTAGTGTAGTATACCATCACACAGCCGCTAATACGCTGATCTATCCGAGAACGAGCGGAGAATCCTTCACGAATGGGGGCTCTGGCGACGAGGAAACCACGACCGACACTTTATTACGACGCGAAGCTTAACTACCTTAGAACGTACCTGCCCTCATCGATGTAATCGGTGCCTTAGTTAAGACAAATGTTTAGGCTCTTAGGAAGATAAAGAAGTTATTACTTAAACGTTATTTTCTTTTGGCACATAGTAGATAATTTTTTCATTAATATTATGCGGCCGTTAAAGGGTCATTGGATGCAAAAAAATATTCAAACCACACATGGACGGCTTGCGTTGGCGCAGCGGTTTAGAATTAAACATGGCTGTTTGCGATACGCTGGATGCTTTGATCAGCCTTTTTAAAAACCCCTAAAAACTAAACTGGAAAATTATTTCTTTTAAATTGAGGTAATTTTTATTTATCAGGTAGTTAAGAGATATAACCATTACAAATTGAAATTGCTTTGAAAGTTAATTGTCCTGGGACACTAGTCAGGTAACGTCGTGTAGTAAATCAATTCATTTAATAAAATCCTAGAGTTTAAAAAAAAAAAAAAACCCTCCAATATTCGCCTTCTTCACCGTCCATCGGTCCTTTGACATTCATCATGATCCCTGAGATTTTTGTCTGTTTGTCTGAATAGCCGCCTTTACACGACACGCGCTTTTACTCGCGATCAGAGTGTGCACGATTGAACGCGGGAAGCTTGCACGCGCAATCGTGTATGTTCGAAGCGCACAGACTTGAACGCATAAAAGCGCGAGCGGGTAGCGCGCGCGTGCTTTCTCGTTTTCTATCTTTACATGTGCGTGCGCATGCGCATTTCTTTCCTACGTGAATGGCCTTTCACGCGTGAAAGCGCGTACTTGTAAAGGCGGCTAATGTCTGCATCGCGCAAATACTACCTGATAGATTGTGTTCACATTTAGCATAGATATTCTCTATTGGTCTGGTCAGTCTACAGACTACTTAACACGCTATATGCTATATGGGGATGAGGAATATTGCATTATGTTAATAATTAATCATAAATTACTTACATATTATCAAACAAAGTCTGTCTGTTTGTCTGTTCGCGATAAACTCAAAAACTACTGCACAGATTCATCATGCTGATTTCACCAACGGATAGAGTGGTTCTCGAGGAAGGTTTTAGTATTTAATAACCGACATCCACGCGGGCGAAGCCGCGGGCAAAGTGCCAGTTAATTATTAATTATTGGCCAAAACGATCTGCGAGGTATAACTTTGCTTAGTCCCACTACGGCTAGCTATTATATGTCCATCTTGACACCAATTGTAAAATGTTCTAATTTGGTTATTACACGGAGGTCAGATGGCAGTTGCTCTGATGACAAGATATACATTTCTACAGTTTAAGGCTAGATACTAGACAGTTCGAAGCTACAATGAGAGGTGCAATATTGCAGTTGCGCTTCAGTGAAATGAGACAAGATGGAAGAGAAAAGTGGCCGTATTTGGGCGTCAAGTCACCATACTATTACATCACGCCAGTATTTGTGAAATGCCAACAGCCAGCGTTCAGCCAAGTATGTTGGGGTCGGCTTCCAGTCTAGTGGGATGCAGCTGTATTTTACATACCAGTATTTTAATCTTCCTCACTAATATAATAATAAACGTTAAAATGGCTGAACAAATTTAGATGACATTTAGCACATGGGTAGACCATGACATGAATAGGATATAGGATACTTTTTATCCCGATATGCACTAGGAAGTGGTGAAGGGTGGGCGTTTTGGGGGACTGTCTTATGTAATTTTGGCGTTCGAAAAGTGCTGATTCTCTGCCTAGTTTGAATAAATGAATTTTGTTTTTTTGATTTTGAGCACAGCTAGTAAAATCATAAAAATAAGCGTATCAAAAAAACTTGTCTACTGTTCTGTTCAAACCTTCATTTACATTTACATCCATGAAAAGACAGGTATGCTTACTTTATATGTAGATTTTTAAATGGGCTGAAATCCTTATCCTTACTAATATTATAAATTCTGTAATTAACTCTGTCTGTCTGTCGCGCTTTCACGCCAAAACTACTGAACCGATTTAAATGAAATTTGGTACACAGACATTCCAGAGCCTGAGAAAGGACATAGGCTTTTTATCGACATACAACGCGGGTGAAGCCGCGGGCGGAAGCTAGTAAAAAATAAATTTAAAAAACGGTGAACTAAGTGAGGTCGGATTTTTTTCGAAGATGAAGAAATCCGGACTGGTATTTCGTGTCTCAATTAAACTTCACTTTTCAAATATTTATGAGAAGGAGGACAAACTGAATATATATTAAGGGGAGTTTTCCTTATCTGACTGACCTTTGACAATTCAAAATGCCTGTAAGGTTCAAAGGATGTAAATGGTTTGAGTTTGAGTTTCCACTGAATTTCGATGTACTCGTACGGTGGTACGAGCGGCATTTGTGGTGACAAAGGCCAGTTTATTGAGGTAGTTACTAGAAGTATAGTTACAAAAAATCTAAATATTGTATTGCCAGAACATCGAATGAAGACAATCGAAATACTCACGGCTAGTTTCTTCATCAAAAGTACCAAAGTAACGTCAAAAAGTCAAAGCAACGGTTGAATTTGTTTCTTTTTGATGTTACTTTGTCTATTACTTTTGATAAAGAAACTGGCCGTTAGTGTGACTTTTGCCTTTTTCCAAATATGAAAAAGCAGTATTTTGGGTTAAAAGATTTTGGATTTTGTAGACAAATAAGTAAGTATATGATAGTTGGCAAAGAGGTCCGTAAGGATTTGCAAAAAAAAATATTATCGAATACCGACTTGACTGCTACGAAACAATAATATACGAACGAATAACAAAATCAAATCTGCACTACAAAGATTTTCCCTCCTTACGCAAAAATATTATTAAAGAAAACTACCTGTGGCCAATAATTAATTAACTTTTTTAAAGCTGTGACTAATTTACACTGTGGCCAAACTACAAAATCCCAAAGAATGAATTTATTGGTAAATGTCTCATATATTACAATACTCTAAGCACAGTAGGTATGACACAAATTAGATGTAGCATTTTGAAGATTTGCATTAATTCGTTTTAATTTTACGAATGTCTATGGTTAAATGACTATTGCGTTTGCGTAAAGATCATTTTCACCTAATGCAGTAATAAAGATTGGAGATTTTGTAGGCGCACTCAGTTCGGATGGTGCTCGGTTTTACGAATTTTGCCGACGCTACATATATTAATGAGGTTTAATAATAGTGCTTATGTATTTATACTATTTATAGTGCTTACATCAGTGCAATGTAATGCTAAAATTGTTTTATCTTTTCCTCGAACTATTAAGGAATATGGGAAAACCCTCCTGTATTTATTTTAGTTATTAATATAAATATGAAATAATAAGCAACTGATTTTAATTCACAGGAATACCTTGACTTAGTTGGTTTTCGTTTTAATTATTTATTTATTTATATATACTTTATTGTACACCAGAAAATACATAGCGAAAATAAATAAATTTAACACTACAAAACATACAATGGGCGGCCTTATTCTTTCTGCGATCTCTTCCAGGCAACCTTAGAATGGACAGTGATTGCGTGGACATAAAAAATGGGGTTGTCACCAATGACAACCCCATTTTTGGCTTCCGTCCTGGTCATAGCACCACGCTATGACCAGGACGGAAGCCAGACTGGAAAGGATTAAGGAGATTATTTTTGGAGAGGAAAGTGCTTATGTCCTTGTCAAAGTCCTTGAACGGGTAATCCACGATCTACGTGGATTACCCGTTCAAGGACTTTGGATAGGAATGGTAAGACGGATATTGGACGATATTCAGAAAACGATGAGGGATTACACTTTTTAGGTAGCGGAATTATTTGGGCATCTTTCCATGAACATGGAAAGACACCACTCGATGCAGAAAAATTGAGGATATGACAAATGACGGGAAGGATTAAATCCAGCACAGGTACTAACATATTACGGCCTATACACACTTCTAACTGCATTGGAAGTAATCGATAGTATGCTCTTCTTAACATCACATGTGGAGAATTGACCAAAAACAAATGGAGAGTAACTGGGAGTCGGAAGAGAAGAAAGATAATTTAGTGTAGTAATACACAATACATTTAGTTGTCCTATCAAAATCTGACGAAGCAGTAAAATGATTATTCATTGCATCAATGTTTAAATCTTTTGGGATTGTCTCTTGTCGAGTTTTACCGACCCCCAATGATCTAAGAAATTTACAAACTTTGGATGCGTCCCCATTTTGGACAGAAGGATGAATCAGTTGGCGATTAGCGTTCCTACACACCTTATTACAGTGATTACGTATTGAAAGGTATCTTTCTCTGTTAGCGTCGTTAGCTCTACGTTTAAATTTGGACTTTGCCGTTACTTTTTTGTGCAATTATAATAAACATTTTGCTCTTTAGTTTATCCAGAATCGGTTTTGTTTTTTGAAATTCTACCTGACTCTTTGATCCCATCAACTTTCAGCCGACGTCCACTGCTGGACTCAGGCCTGTCTAAGTATCTAAGGCAAAAACAAATTAATGTCACATTACGATCAATTCTGAGACCTCATGAGATAATGCAGTGTCACCATTCCCTGTCGTGCCACAGGGTGGACGCAGTTTTAGTCACGATCTGATGGTATACTTTAAAAAAAAAACTCCCAGTAAATTGAAACTTCACTCAAGCAAGGTTTTCCTAGGAAGATGCTTCCGTCATACTATAAAGGGTCGTACAAACTGGCGCGATGAGGGTAATGCTGCCGCGGCCGCGATATCGTGCCTGTTTGTGGGAGCTTTAACGAGCGTCATGAAATCTTGTAAATTTCACCAGGTGTCAAAAAACTCTCCTGTATTTGGACAGCCCTTCTAGTGTGACCGTTGTCCACTTTCTTAGGAAACCAAAGCTTTACGTTAAAAACTTGAAACTACCTAACTGTCACACGAAGACAGCTGTCACATAGTCATACTCACTCATACATAATTATACGCGCGTATCCAAAAAACACCGAAGGTAATTAAAATGTCCTTGAAGCCTTAGCAAAAATCATGGAATTAATATTACTTGATGCGCAAGTGACATTCACATTACCACCCGGTATACATATATTCATACCCCTTGGTAAGATTGGTTGTCAGTATTATGGGCTTCTAGCTAACCTGTAACGACGGTCAAAGATCTACGAAAGACAGCCGGAACCACCGGCCTAACGTGCTTTCCATTAACATCTCGCCTGTATTCCCCGAAAGCAGAGGTGTAATAGCAAAAAAATTCAGTTTTTGAGTGGATTAGGTCTTCTTCTTTTTGAGTGGTTAATAACTAACCTGGTGTCAGAGTTTTAAAGCCGCCCATGGGCCTCTGACTGAGCTTCACAAACCATCGAGAAATATCTCTCAGGCCTGTTTCCTCCCTGCCAGGGTTGCGGAAGACTCCGAAAGGGATACCGGGACCCTGGCAACAGGCAACTGAAGGAACACGGGTGGGTTTTAGTCAGTAAGAGTCTGACACGCCCTTCCGCTCCGTCCAGAGCGGGAGAAGTCATTTGATGACATCCCACCCACAAAGAAAAAAAGGCCTGTTTCCTCACGATGTTTTCCTTCACCGTTTTTGAAGCAAATGATAATTAAACATATTCACATGAATCCAGAAAGTCAGAGGGAACTCGAGACTTATGACTTGGCAGTCTGACGGTCACTCCACTAGGCTATCACTGCTCTGTGGATTGGGTACAAATTATAAGTACATATTTAATTATGCATACCTAAATGTCTCCAATAAGTGTCGTGTCAAGAAATAAGAGTTTATTTTTTTTACCCGGTAATTGCTACTCGGACACGAAAACAAAGAGTTCCATACCACCAAATTTGTATTATTATGGTTTAAGTACCTTTCATATTGTTGTTGTTCTTCTATAAGTACCTACATGCAGAATACATCGGGACAGAATGGCTAGATTATGAGAGCGGTGGATGCCGGAAGACGGGCGTTGTCGCCGGGGGAGGCCTAGGAAACGCTGGCTTGATGACTTAGCTGCGAGAGGTTGGCTGGAGGAGGCAACACACAGGGTAGAGTAGGCTGTGGCTAAGACCTTTGTCCAGGGACAATACAGGTTGAAAAAAAGCAGTAGTGCTCGGTAGGAGTAGAATCCGACCAAGTTTGAAGCTTATGGCTAAGAAAGTTCACAATTTAACACATATTTTCTTGAAATGTTACCTGACGAGCTATTAATTTTTTTTTAAATAGTCCTGTGGCACAAGCCAACAGATGTTAAAAGTTGAATAATAATTGTGTCCTAAATTTTTAAACTACTTTTTTATATCGATCAAAAAGTGTGGATCTGAAACCTGATTTTTCAAAAGACTAACATACGAGCGTGGCCGGAGGACCAGATAAAAACAACAGGAGCCCTCTTGATCATGACGGTAAATTCCCAAGGAGGTGCAAATACATGATCAGGCAATCTAGGACACAAGATGAAAAACATGATATAAATAAAGAAACATAATTGCAGCTTAATATAAGCTTCAAAAGCCTGAGCTAATTTGTCTTATGTACCTTGTACATAATCTTTTAAAACAAGTGCGAACATATTGATATCAATCCAGGAAAAATGTGAGGTTTGACCGTTATTTATACATATTTGTGGTTTTTACGATTATTATCACACTATCATAATGCTACATATGCATACACTCAGGCGTCGTATTGTAATAAAAACTACACAGTAGTGAGTGTAGTCTATCCATACATTTGTACGGATTTCATTTCATGTAACGCCGCCGACCAAAGAGGTCGTTTAATATTTCAAAATGTATTATTATCATTTTTCATTTGTATTAATTTCCGTTTTGGTGAGTGAGCTTTTATCCTTTTATGTTTTTTATTTGTGAAATATATTGTTGTAAGTACCTACTTAGGGATATCTCAGTACAGGCCCGGAGTCTGGATCAGTGCCTAGCTAATCACAATACAATCGCACCATATTTTTTCATAGGACTAAGCATAACTGGCGAAATGTGTGTGCATTATACACCTCATGCAGCCTCGTTTGTCTCATGTACGCAAGCTGTAACTGCTGAGCGTCCAGGGTTCGATTCCCGGGTCGGTCACAGTGCACAGTGTTTTTTCCTAAAGAATTTCTCAGTAGCAGCCCGGAGTTTAGAAGTTGGTGGTGTGATAGTTACCCCATGCATCGGATAGCTCGTAAAACCGTTGGTCCTTCGCCTGATCTCTCTCCTTTCGTGTCGGATTGCGGTGCCGTCGGACTTTGAGAGTTAAGGGATCAATAGAGAGTGCATCTGTGTTTGTACGCACACTTGTGCACACTATAATATCTCTTGCGTACTTGGTTAATCTTCGTTGAGATTCGTCGTGGTTTCCGAAATTCGGGAGGATATTGTTATTATACTCCTCAGCCTAACCCTCCGGGAAATACATGTGTGGTGATATCATCATCATTTCAGCCGACGTCCACTGCTGGACATGGCCTCTCCCAAGCACCGCCACTTCGACCGGTTCTGTGCCTCTCCCATCCAGCGCATTCCCGCGGCCTTCACCAGGTCATCGGTCTACCTTGTAGGGGCCTTCCAACGCTACGTCTTCCGGTACGCGGTGTGGTGATATGTTAATGTGTAATTTCCGTAAATTCTTGTAGTCAACAGTGATAAAAATGATAAGTACTACTACAGTTACTGTGGGCGGGGACTGTTCACAAGAATGAATGCTTGATAGTTAATTTATTAATCGTGGTGATGACTGTTATGAGCTTTCGTGTAATTTGGTCTGGCTCCACTTCCACCAGAGATGAGCGAGGTTGCTAAGCGGTGAGAGAGGTTATAATGCTAATATAATTTATGTACGAAAGTATGGGTCTATTGCCCGTATTTTATTCCCGTTAGCTAACACAAGGTGATATCTAAATGCTTATGTACATATAAATGCAAGCTTTTGTATTTTCATATTTCGGCGCTCAGCCGAGTGCCGAGTTTTTTACAAAAAAGAGTGGTGAGTAAAAAAAAGATCTCCGCCATTAGCCATGCCCATTTCATACAACTGTCAAAGAATGACAGTTGTGATTTGAATTTACGAATAATAATTATGTTGGTAGTCAATTGAAATTGAATTGTAATGCAGTAGTTGTAGTTAACAGAAAGCGTTTAACAGATTAATGAAACGTATAGACACCATTGAAATTATTCATTGACTATTAAGTAAAGATAGAAAGAAAAATAGGTTTATTTGTGACAGAAACACGTGCATACAAAAAGATAAAACATGAAAGTAATCAACAAAATTAAACAAAATAGATCTAAATAAGTTTTTATTTAAAATTTGGGGTTATAATAATAAATACTTATTTGTAGCGGTTTGGTGTTTTTTGTAATATTATATAGTAGGATAGTTATTTATACACAATATTTACAGAAGACTACTAACTATTTACATAAAAAACTAAAACTAAAGGGGCTAACTAAATAAATATAAAAACAAAGGGACCTTTAGGCGTCGAAATATTCGTCCGCATCGCTGTCGTCCGGAAACGTGCCCAGAAGACTGGCAACATTGCCACATTGTATGGCAATGCTAATTCTTTGGCCAAAGAACAAGCCAGCCCTCTGGTCACGTGAAGTTTCGACCAGTCGGTGGGAGATTTCCTTAAAAAGGAGACGCGCACTCGGGCCCCATGACCCGAGCGTTTCGACCCCAAACGGCTCAAGTTTTTTTAAATAAGTACATTTATGAAAGCACGAGTAAAATACAGAAATAGTCGGCAGAAAAAGCACAGCAGCATGCAGTAGTTTCAGAATACATAATCTATATCTATATGTACATAAAATCGCATTAGTGTCTGTCTATGTGACCGCGTTCTTCTCCAAAACTACGCAACGGATTTTGATGCGGTTTCCACCATCATGCATCATACAGAATTTATTCCGGAAGGTTTATGCTATTAAAAATACATTTATTTTGTGAAGCCGTAATAACGAAGGGCAGGTCGCTAATTAATCATACAATATTTCATCACAGTTTAATATAGGTATTAAAAATTGTATAATGTCATCGATATTCTCATCTATTATAATTAAATCCTTTTTAGACCTTGACTCATTTCGCTTAGGGAAAAAGACCGAATTTATCCGTGTGTTTAAATAGTAGTTGTGAAACTGTTGCATATTATGTACCTAGTTATGTGCAGTCTCATACATTGGGACTGGACCTAGGTACTAAAATAAGATCAAAGTTAAAGGAGAATAAGATAAATTACCCACGACATTCATTACAACAAAACGTATGAATGGCGCCAAAATCCAGCACATCACAGCGCATGCGCTAAAGCGCGTTTATATAAAGTATATTTTCAAAAAAACTAACAACATACTAAAAATCGTAGTGATATGTGCGTTTGCGACGTATGCCTTTTTTGTGTCGATTTTGACTGAGCTATAACGGAAAGCTAAAAATTGGGATGAGATATTTTATATAGTAATATTTATGCATTACCAATGAGGTATGATGAACAGATTGTTCGATTAAACCGGAATGGTAAAACGCTGGCAAAATAAAGATCTCTCTTTGGGAAAATAAGATACGATAATATTGGAACGAAGTTCTTTACGCGGCTTACGGTAGGAGTTGACTGGTAGAAATGTTCATCTAAGTAATGCGTTATGCCCGAAAAAGTCGGGGTTTTTTAGGAGGTTGCATTCTGAAAATTGGTAACATCGCAAATAGCTGTCAAATATTTCATTGTTTTGATTAATTTATCAATAGTTTTTTTGCGCTCTAATTAATATACAGCGTGCCGCTTTAATGGTGACTCACTTTTGAATTGTCAAAGAGTCGCTCAGTTAGTCAGAAAGTTGAAGCTAGTTGTCCATTCCAAAACGTAGATCTCTATGGAGAAGAACGGGCAAGAAACTCCAAGGACACTCTTTTAAATTTGGATATAGATATTACAAAATCCTGGGTACAGTATTCTTGTTGCTTCTATATGTAAGAACAATGTGAAACAAAAAATAATCAAAACAATTCAAAATATAAGATTAAAAATAAGCTCTGGCAAATAAGAGATGACCAGTCTCAACTGACGGCGCCCGTTCACGAACATGACACGTGGATCAGCACCATCCAGCTCAACCATTTTGTAGGGAACCTAATTGACATTAATTTAACACACGTATACGATTTCGCGTATTCGTTTTATGAAAATATTTGAATTTCATTAAACGTTATTACTTATTGATTTATTTTCAATTTTCTAAATTACCATATTGGAGCAACCTGTACTTAAAGAACTGTATCGAAGAGGTCTTTTGCCTGGGTCACGGATCATAAGTAGACGAATAGAAGGAAAGCCGCGCAATTTCTTAGAAATTATGCCAACAAAGGATCGGACCGATAGAACGTAAGCCAGCTGGTAGGTAGCTTCATGAATGAATCTTTTATACAGAGTGATCTCAATTTTGGTTATGTTTTTATTATTTAGCTTGTTAGAAAATTTAAAATTTTCAATTTATGAATTATTTTATTTTATTATAACTTTTATGATTACTGGCCACTAGCCCTACCCGTGTGTTAAATTAATGTCGCCATTGTAGCGGCACGTTGTATTGAGTCGGGATTAATATCGTAATATTTAAAACTTAACATTTGGTTGTAGATAGGAATATTTACTTCCAAATACTTTTTTATACACCTAAAACTGTTACAAAATCGAATTCAATCATCGAACATCGTTCGTCGTAACATCGTCGTAGCTGTTCGTGTTCATTCATTCATATTTTTGCTATTCATAATTAATATTTTAGTGCAATACAAAGCTATATTTCATAATTAAATTAAGTTAATCAACTCAGCGTATAGCAGTCCACTACCGGATATAGGCCTCTTCCAGGCTACGCCACAACACCCTGTCCTCCGCCTTCCTCATCCAATCTGTCCCAGCCACCTTCTTAAGGTCATTGGTCCACCTGAAGGGCGTCCACACTATGCTTGCCGATACGCTGTTTCTACTCCAGGACTCGTCTGCTCCACTGGCCATCGGTTCTTAGACAAATATATGGCCAGCCCACTGGCACTTCACTTCTTGTTTACTCTGCAAACTATATCGGCAACATGTCATTTCATTCCTGATTTTATCCTTCAAAGAGATTTATTTTAGTAATAATGATAAATTAATCAAAACAGCGAAATATTGGACCGCTATTAGCGACGTTGCTGAACTTTTAGAATGCACTCTCTTGAGTGAAACAGATGACAAAGTGTTGCACTCGAAAAAACTAGTTCTGTTGCACAATTTTATTACTTTGTATAATTATTTTATTTCAGGTAGCAAATACCATTGCGGTGAGTATAGACATCCCACCCGACACTTGGAAGGATTTGTAAGTTTATAATAATTATGAAATAAATAATGGTTTAAGACAATGTTTGGGTAATTTATATTTTACTGATCTATTTTATTTTGTCTTTTACAGTAAAGAAGCAGCTGGAGTCCTTTGCGCATGTACAGAGTGAGTAAATGGGATACAATATTATTATTTTTAATTAATGATATGTTAATTATATTTTATTACTGTTTTGTAAAAACAAACACTTTTCCACGTCAACAAAAATTAATCCATCTTATTAAAAACCTAAGGCGATGTTCTAATGGATCGCATACAAAAATACTTAGCAGAAAATGATGTTGAAAAAACCTAGATAATAAATGTCCTAATATTTAGCAAACTTTCCAAGAAATTTAAAATCATGCACTTATTATCCTTTCACTAAAATCAAAATTTTATTTTATGTAAACATAGAATCGGCAATAAGTAAAAAAAGGCAAAATGAACTATAGTTTCGCTAGTGCAAAAGTGATGAAACTATTAACTGCTTACGCTACGAACTGTACTTTTATAGTCCCCCGTAGATCTATATTTCAGGTGCAGCCGGTCTATTCTGTAAACATCTCACAGTGAAAACTTAGGTGAAGTGAGCTTACAGTGACCCACCCAAGCTTTCACGGTCAGATTTTTACAGAATAGGTACCACATCTGCTTACGTTAGAAAAACTGTACTTTTGTAGTCCCCTATAGATCTTTGTATATTTCAGTTATTTTTTAGAATTCTCCCAATTAGATTACAAATAAGTAAAAGCGGTTTTTTTCGTGCATGCAGCCTGAAGGCGAAAGCGCCAGAATAGCCCTCAAAATTGGATTTTTCTGCAATTTACAGGCCATTGTCAGATTATATGTTCATATTTTAATGATTCGTGATCGTATCAAATTCGTATTTGCAGAATTATAATCTAAGTCCAAATTACTCTAAAGAATTAATTATTTGAATTGAATGAATTAGTCTAAAGTTTTATCTTGACATTTGTAGCCAATTCGAACTTAGGGAGTTGTATTGATTTTTCTAATTCTGTAACGGTCACGAATAATATTATTATTGTTACGGTCACGAATAATATTTTAATCAACACACAATTTGACACTTTCCTGTAAATTGCAAATAATGTAAGAAAATTTGAATTTCACTGACTACCTTAGCGTGGCCTTAATACGCGATCGTTACGTTTATTTTGTTCGATGATCGCTTATAAATATATTAGGACACGGGGTTACGATTCAAGAGGTTGTATGAACTCAAATCCCGCGAACTTGAAATAGTCTTTTCCCCGGGTTATGTTAGTACATCGCCAGAATGAAAAATATTAACATACGTGTTTTTTTGACTTTTCAGCCATCCGGTGGGTACATCCGACAAGGTGAGTCCAGTACAATTTTTTTTACATAATTATATACTTTAGTACATTGTGATACAAGTGTGCAGTATTATTGGACATTACACTTGACGCGGTAGTATTCGATAAGTTAGCCGAGTGATAATGATCAATGCACACACACCCGTTTCATACGACATTTTTCAACATACCTACTTGCGAGGAAAAAAACAGACTTGTAGTAAGAACATAACCTACAATAACGTAATTAGGTATAGATATAAATAAATTTAGATTTATAAAGTTCAACTGACCTTTGTTGCCAGGTATTGACTGTCCGTAGCTTCTTTTATTTTTTAAACTTTTCAACGTTGTGACTATACCTCGAATTTATGATCATAATTAACCACACAACGAAAAAGTTAACAAATATTTATAGAAAATGGTGCGCTGGTTTTGTTTTTCCGCTGGTGTAAATAAAGGCACTGGCAAAATCTCTAAGCAGCCTATATTCAAAAAATTATAAATACAAGATAATATTTTGATGCAAATATAGTAAACATTTTACAAAAAAAAGGTAATAAACACAAATGTATTAAAAATTTCAGGTAAATACACACATCAAAATAGTCTAAGCAACATGTACGTTTTTGAACTTTTGAAGGATTTTTACTATTGTAATATATTTACATTTCTTTTATAAATAATAAACTAAGCATTTTTTGATGCATTAGTGACTAAAGCAACAAAATCTTTCATTCAATTGTTCATTTACTCACAATAATTAACAATATTATGTGTTCCGTAATATACGTAGTATAAAATAAAGTTAAAACGAAATTAAACTTTTCATGTTATACAAAATTAAATAACATTTTTTTATTATTATTATTTGGTAATTCAATACAAAGTGTGACCGCCTCTGTTGTTCAAAACTTGTCGGCAACAATTTATCATTGAATTTATAAGATTGTTTATCTGATCCTGCGGCTATCGCTCCCAATGGAATTCTAACAAGTTTGTCAATCTGGAGCATGTCCCATGCGTGCTCGATGGGATTGAGATCTGGCGATTGTGCAGGCCACGGCAATACCCGGATTTTTTCCATTGCCAAGTACTCTCTCTCTCATTGTCATGCATTAGCGTGAAATCTGAGCCAAGACTTTGTGCAAATCGGTGTACATAAGGCCCGTGGACATCTCCAACGTAACTTTCAGCGTTCTTTTTGCCATCTACAAAAACGAGCTCAGTTTGTCTGTTCTTCATAATACCCGTCCATACTATTACTGTGGAGCCACTGTAAGGGTGCACTTCCTGAACGCATCTCAGCCGTTCAGCATTTCCGGGACCACGATACACTCTTACCCTTCTCGTACCAGGCCTAAATCCAAACTGGGACTCATCACAAAATAAAATTGTATCCCATTGTTCCTGGGTCCGAGTCAAGTGATCCCTATACCAGTCGTTTCGACGGGCGCGATTCCCATGGCGTATACGGGCACCTAATTGGGCGTCGTGTTCGTAGGCCATATTCATGCAGCCCATTTCTCACTGTTTGGTGGCTAACAACAAACACCAAAATGATAAAACTTAGATATAAAACAAAATGAAGCAACGAAAACACATGAAATCGGGGAAAAATTATTAGGTTTTTTTTAATGAAAACAAAACAGAGTCGAAATGTTTCTGTTATTAAAATCAGCCAGTATGTTTCCGAGAACTAAAAGATTGTATAGGTACCAATTTACTTTGTTAAGAAAAAATTAAGTATCAGTCAATAAAACATGCAGTTTCTGTAAATGATGCGTGTTGCTTAGACTTTTTTGATGTGTGTATATAAGTAATTTCATGAAATATTATGTTCATTTATAATATTTTACTTATTTACACAGAAAGCATAAAAAAGGATGAAGTCTCTTTAATGAGATTTAAAAAAGCGCAAATCTCTGCTCTTGTGAAAATAGATAATGCTCATTTAACAATAAAGTATAGTTCATACTAATTTCATTTAAAGTATTCCACTGAACTGCCCATGAGATTTTTGGTTTGCCTATGATATTAAAAAGCTTCACCAAAGTGAATTTCTATTAAATATGTATGGTAGGTATAGAATTAGTAAGTACTATCATGGCTACATGGTATTTGATGTTACCGTGATAGTACTTACTAATTCCATATCTACTGCCGTGTCATTACTCCGACTAGTAAATAGTAATCTGTGGCGCACATTACCACACTGGTGCGATAATATAAAGTAACAAGCACGCTTCCATAATACACTGCATTATGAACCTTAAAGCGTTTCAATAAGAGCCACTTTACGAGTAAGTGTGTTGAAAAATACTTTACTATAAAATCCATGGCTTTTCCATCGTTATCGAATTTTATATTAATCTGATTAAGATTGCCACTTGCTTGGATTGATGCCAATGATGGACGAGTTGTAGTATTTTTACAAAAAGTTTAAGTCAATATTATAGTAGCTGCGCCCCGCGGTTTCCCCCGCGTAAGTCTCGATCCCGTGGGAATATCGGGATAAAAGTATCCTATGGCCTATTCCAGGTCGTGGTCTACCCATGTGCCAAGTTTCATCTAAATCCGTTCAGTCGGTTTAACGTGAAAGCGTAACAAACCTACCAAGAAACTCACTTTCGCATTTATAATATTGTAGATAGGATAAATTCTTATGTGGGTGCTACTGAAATGAAATGAAATGAAATTGTTTATTCTGTAAATAGGATATTGGAATCACTTTTACACTTCATATTTAAAAATATTAAAAATAAGCTAGATGAGGTCGGCGTTTCCTATCTGTACGGTATACCTATACCTCTATACTCCTACCTACTCCTACCCCTACCTCCTACCTAATCCTCTATATACCTACTATACGGTATATCTCTGCTTCCCTTCGAAAAATACAATCGTAATGTGGACAAATGTTACATTATAACGTTATAAAATTCAGGAATTAATTGTAACGGTAGGTATCGGTACCGCGCATAACACTATAGTACACTGTTTATTCATCATAATTTCCTTGTATTGATAACCAAACAATCTAAAACGTTAATGACGCCATTATTTTCAATTTGAACATATTTTTTATAATTAGATTCTGTAGTTAGGATAAATATTTACGTATGTACAGTATTGATTTTATCGTCGCAAGAGTAGGAGGTTGTATTTCTCGAAAAAGGCTTTAAAAATACAAACTTATAACTACGATTGTACTTAACTGAAAAGATAACATAGGTAACTCACAAAATATTGACTTAATAAAAAAGCCACTTAGAAACATGCACGCATTTGTGTGCATTGAACTGTTTTTTTCATCACTCGGTTATAGAAGAGAGTTACTCAGTTACTCGGTGCCAACCCCAAATAATTATTTATTTCGTTATTTTACTACACCATTGTTTAGCCGACAGTAACTTATCAAAGATTTTATTTTAATTTCGATTTGGTTTGCAAATAGAGCTGCACCCTAATTGCGTAACACACGATCGATCACAATTTGTTTAATTTCAACATCATTCATTGCGGTGTTTACGTTGTTGAGTGGACAAATTCGAACATAATGAAGCAATTGATTAGCAATATCCTTCAAACTGATTCAGATTGTGATACATCGTGTGTTACGCGATTTAGGTGCTGTTTTCTAAAGTAAAGAAGAAACATGAACATATTGGCGCGTGAAAAATTATCGTTGTTCGTTATTGATTCTGGAATTTATAATTAATTTACTTAGTTTGAATTTCCGCGCATTATTTGAGTAGGTACTATACAAGCCTTGGCCGTAACCAGGCATTGATGGACATACGTATGTGTGATCAATGTACCTGTTGCAGGCCGCGACATTGATGTACTATTTATGGTATGTTTAATTAGTGATATTATTAAAATTTATGTTTTTTGTTTTCAGTGTGATGATCGGGACGCATTTCGTGCCATGGGGTCAGATCAGTGAGTATTATCAACATGTTATTGATCTTATGATCAATTTTTGTTCTTTGTCCTATACTCGGTGTTGTGACCGACCCTGAGGCAAGTACGCCGTTGATGTTTTATGCAAAAACAGCTGTAAAATCTCACAATAAAAACTAAGGTGAAGTGAGCTTGGAGTGTACTGTCACTGCCTTAGCATCGGTAGGTATCGATGACACTGACAGCTCACTCCACGCTCACTTCACATAAGTTTTCACCGTGAGATGGTTACAGAATAAGGGATTGACGGCTCACTTCGCCTTAGTTGTTACGGAGGGGTGTTTACAGAATATAGATACGCATAATAAAGAGACGCTACATAGAAGGCGCTCACCATGCCTTAAGTCGAGGTATTCCATTCTAATACCACTGGTATTTGTTGGAACTCATATTTATTTTCTATTCCCAACCGATACCACTCTTTAAATAATTAAATTTTATGTGCAAACTAATACCAACCAACTTGAATTTGGTACAGTTAGCTCCGTCAAACCTAATCAAATTTTTGTTTTCTAATATTTTTATTTGATCGTAATAAAATACTATCCAAATACGCTTTATTCCAATATTTTTACAAAGGTAAGAGTAGTTTAAGTGAATCATCTTGCTACTTTTTTTGGGGTATTCCTCAAAACGCAACCAATGAAGCGCAACTTAAGTATTCCTCGAAACGTACCCATGATAAAATATACAGAGAACAGCATGGCGGATTCGTAACAAATTATATCTATAGACGGTTTAAAATTCAACTATCCTAATTGGTCGGTTATTCAAACTACCAGGAAAGCAGAGATGAACTGGAACTAGGTGCTTACGCGACTTATTACTACTTAGCTCAATAATGGTAAAAAAACAGGTTTTGAAATTGAATCATTTGTTGTTTTGAAAAGTACCACCAAGGGTGACAGAAATGAAAAGAAAATAGGCGCCTAAACGATCCCACTAAGTTGCACAACAACCAACGATTAAACACAAAGAGGAATATAAAGTATTCGTTATTATTCACTATATCAATAGAAGTCTTAAAACTGTCCTATACCTTACCTATAAATGTAATGTCCGATACCTATTATAACTATCAGGAAAACAAAAATTAACTGGAAGTAGTTGCTTATGAAAAACACCTCTTATTCTGGTAGTCGTCTTTCGGAAAAGCCCCTGAAGTCTATAAAGGCCCCATATCTATCAAGAATTTGACTTTTTTATTATCACATAATATCTTGTTCGTAAAGTTTCCCAACTCATAAGTAGATTGATCATTCACATCTTCGAAAAATGAAATTACATACAAAGCATTTTTACTGACTGTACCTTACATCGTCGAACTAGTTCTGGTATTCGTTTAAACAATGGTATCCGTTTGGAATAGAAAATAAATATGAATATTAGTTTTTGGTATTAGAATGGAATGACTCCTTAAGTCGCTGATAGATAGATACCCAACATAGTTGGAACACCCTTTTGTGTCGCCTGGAAACAAAATGGGGTTCCAACTACTAATCACTGTCCATTCCAAGGTTGCCTGGAAGAGATCGCAGAAAGCGATAAGGTCGCCCATTGTATGTTTTGGAGTGTATAATATATTTTTTTGTTTTGTAATTTTCTGGTGCACATTGAAGTGTAAATAAATAGAAAGGTAGGCAGATGATGATGAAATAGATAGATGAAAAAAAAAATGTGCAGGAACTAAAAACCACACATACAAAAGTGGGATATAGGTAATCTTACACGAAAGCTAAGGTTAACTTATGGATCATTTAGACGGGATCAATCTCCGAGACAATCCACTCATAGTCGGCTGACGACTGCATGTTTTGGTGTGAACGCAGCCTTACAGTAACTAACAACAAGAAAAAAAAATATAAATTCATACAAAAACAAAATTCTTTACAGGGGTTCCAAAATTGATGAAGTTTGCAAGTACATTGAGTAAGTACAAGAATATAATTACGTTTTGAATTATTATTTTATCATACTAAAAAAGATAATTAGTACTTACCAAAATATAACTTTTTTTACAGAAAAATCGCTGGTATGGATGTCAATAACAAACTGGGCAAGGATAAACACGACCCGCCGCCTGCAGTAGACGATGGCACGGATAAACATGACCCGCCGGCTGCAGTAGACGATACCAAGGATAAACACGACCCGCCAGCTGCAGTAGACGATGGCACGGATAAACATGACCCACCGGCTGCAGTAGACGATGGCACGGATAAACATGACCCACCGGCTGCAGTAGACGATAGCAAGGATAAACATGACCCGCCGGCTGCAGTAGACGATGGCAAGGATAAACACGACCCGCCGGCTGCAGTAGACGATGGCACGGATAAACATGGCCCGCTGGCTGCAGTAGGCGATAGCAAGGATAAACACGACCCACCGGCTGCAGTAGACGATGGCAAGGATAAACACGACCCGCCGGCTGCAGTAGACGATGGCACGGATAAACATGGCCCGCCGGCTGCAGTAGGCGATAGCAAGGATAAACACGACCCGCCGGCTGCAGTAGACGATGGCAAGGGTAAACACGACCCGCCGGCTGTAGTAGACGATGGCACGGATAAAAATGACCCGCCGGCTGCAGTAGGCGATAGCAAGGATAAACACGATCCGCCGGATGCAGTAGACAATGGCACGGATAAAAAAGACCCGCCGGCTACAGTAGACGATGGCACGGATAAACATGACCCACCGGCTGCAGTAGACGATGGCAAGGATAAACACGACCCGCCGGCTGCAGTAGACGATGGCACGGATAAACATGGCCCGCTGGCTGCAGTAGGCGATAGCAAGGATAAACACGACCCACCGGCTGCAGTAGACGATGGCAAGGATAAACACGACCCGCCGGCTGCAGTAGACGATGGCACGGATAAACATGGCCCGCCGGCTGCAGTAGGCGATAGCAAGGATAAACACGACCCGCCGGCTGCAGTAGACGATGGCAAGGGTAAACACGACCCGCCGGCTGTAGTAGACGATGGCACGGATAAAAATGACCCGCCGGCTGCAGTAGGCGATAGCAAGGATAAACACGATCCGCCGGATGCAGTAGACGATGGCACGGATAAAAAAGACCCGCCGGCTACAGTAGACGATGGCACGGATAAACATGACCCACCGGCTGCAGTAGACGATGGCAAGGATAAACACGACCCGCCGGCTGCAGTAGACGATGGCACGGATAAATATGGCCCGCCGGCTGCAGTAGGCGAAAGCAAGGATAAACACGACCTGCCGGCTGCAGTAGACGATGGCAAGGGTAAACACGACCCACCGGCTGCAGTAGACGATGGCACGGATAAACATGACTCGCCGGCTGCAGTAGGCGAAAGCAAGGATAAACACGACCCGCCGGCTGCAGTAGACGATGGCAAGGGTAAACACGACCCACTGGCTGCAGTAGACGATGGCACGGATAAACATGACCCGCCGGCTGCAGTAGGCGATAGCAAGGATAAACACGATCCGCCGGCTGCAGTAGACGATGGCAAGAATAAACATGACCCGCCGGCTGCTGTAGACGATGGCAAGAATAAACACGACCCGCCGGCTGCAGTAGACGATGGCACGAATAAACACGACCCGCCGGCTGCAGTAGACGATGGCAAGAATAAACATGACCCGCCGGCTGCAGTAGACGATGGCAAGAATAAACATGACCCGCCGGCTGCAGTAGACGATGGCAAGAATAAACACGACCCGCCGGCTGCTGTAAACGATGGCACGAATAAACACGACCCGCCGGCTGCAGTAGACGATGGCAAGAATAAACATGACCCGCCGGCTGCAGTAGACGATGGCAAGAATAAACACGACCCGCCGGCTGCAGTAGACGATGGCACGAATAAACACGACCCGCCGGCTGCAGTAGACGATAGCAAGAATAAACATGACCCGCCGGCTGCAGTAGACGATGGCACACCAAACAAAGATGTCAAGAATAACACGTTAAGCAAAAAAAAGTCACACGTTGATGGAACGTAAGTTAACATTACATTATATAACCGATTTTCAAGAGTCTGCACCATAGTGCAGATTTAGGTACACTTTGGATGATCTACTTCTCACTCTGCCAGTCAGTATAAACAGTGGGGGGGTGCTGCAAAAAGTTGTGTTCTCAAACTGCAAAGAGCGCAACGAGCTGTTCTTGAAGTTATGACTTTTAAACATGTCCGGTACAGCAAGCACCATACACTTGTATCTAGACTGCAAAGTTATGACTGTTTCACAGCTCTTTGGGCCTAAACACATAACCGCGTTGCGGCGCCGCAACGCAAAAATTAACGGCGGCTTCGGGTCATTTCCTATGAAAATCTTAGGGTGCCGTCGCTAATTTTTGCGTTGCGGCGCCGCACCGCGATTATGTGTTTAGGCCCTTAGTGCTCAATACCATCTTGCGCAGGCATGTTTCTTGGAAAGATGTTTTAACAGTTCCTGCTTAGTCAGACAACTCAAACATACACGAAACACACAGGACACATATACACAACACATACACACGACACATATACACGAGTTACACGACACATGACACATACACTTATCAAATTCGCACTAGAGAGAGGGTTATATTTTTTTTATTTAAAAGTTATTTTTTTATTGTTTTGTTTCATTTTTAAATTTTCTTTTTATACTCAAACATAACTACTTACCCAAAATAACTCCGTACTAGTTTGTTTATATTGGAAAATGTACTAGAGCCCTGGCACCCATAGCACAAGTTAAATCTTACCTTGGGTGGCCAGTGGAGATAGTCAGTGATTTATACAATTTAAAAGTAATATTGTCATAATTAAACTTATCCTATGTTATTATTTATTTATTTATAACAAGCTATAGTAAAAGACGAGCCCCGGGCGACATCTGTAATGTTTATGGTGTACATCAATTTCTGTAATAGGTAATACTGGGTGGTACCCGCAACTCCACGTAAAGCGCGTATTTTGCGTACGGGTGCATACTCTATTATGGTGTACATAATAGAGTATTCGATTCTATTCTATAAAATTCCTTCTTGCGAACGGCATGATGAGAGATTAATAAAGTCAAAATATGATGTGATCGAAATAAAAGATTTTCCAAATAAGAGCCCTGGAACATTGACAATGTAGGTATACTCAGGTCAGGACAACTTTTCTTAATTCTTTGCCCAACATTAGTTATTTATATACCTCCTAATATGACAGTAGAAATATTTTGTTGATCCTCATAAAACTGATAGACCTGCTAATAATGTAGGTACACTTTTTTTAAATTAATGAACGCAATATCTTTGATATTACGACACCAGATCAGGAATAATTTGAGGTTTACAAAAAGAGGCGCATTTATTATATTAGAGTGTTCATTAATATTTTGAGGACAGCAAAATACATATTTTGAGGTTCGATTAAAATAAATACATGCCATCATTTGACAGCTGTAGCTTCCACTAATATACTTGGTTTATTTTGCCGAGGGTTCTAGATACAAAACCCTTTACATCGTTGTTCGGAGAACCTCAGAGCACTGAAATAAATATATGTGGAAGGCATATTTAATTATCAATATTAAGGGCCTACCCAACCTCAAATTTTATCTCGCTCGCACCATACTACTCGCGGCCTGAGTGAGAGCGAGACAGATTGGGGTGCTGACGGCTCTCAAGCCTCGAATAGTTTAGGTAATTACTTTATACGGTGAAAATAATGGTAATTTAAAAAAAAAACAAAAACGTAAGACCTGAACATAAAGTCATTTCATTAAAGTTTCATTATCTAATTTGAAGTATTTTTTATTACCAGCGATTGATAGTTTAGTTAGAAGTAATTTTGGATTTGTTTTCTATAGAGAAAACTTTATGTAATCGTGTTTTCACCAAACATAGGACCTAGCATCAATCCTCAACTTTAACATATATTTATTTCAAAATTAATGCTACAGTATTTTCGGCATAACTGAGGATCATGCTAAGCAATTTGTAGTAGGGTAGGGCCTTAAAAACATTGCCTGCCGTTTGTCAGACCATCTAACATGACATATCATTTGTCATTAACTACTAAGTAATCACAATTGTGTTATTATTTTACAGAGCTGGAAATACAGGCCAATTGACAAATGATGCACCAAAGGAAGCCAAAATGTATGCGTTGCCAACTCTGCTAGCAATACTGTTCTGCTCATTCGGTGCTGGTATTATTGTCGCCATTGCTGGCAAATTAGCATACGATCGCTACAGGAAACGATCTTACGGTACGATAATTTACCATATTGTGCTGAAAAAGCATTTTGAACTATTTAATTACTTATATGTATTTATTTACTTCTACTATTGCCACCTCTAAACTGGCTGCGAACCAAATTAGTTTAATAAGCTTTTATTTTGTTTCAGTTCTCCCACCGGAACAAGGCATGCAACTGTAAACTGGGTTTAAATGCAATGTTTTATTAAAATAAAGTCTACTACATTAAAAATAATACTACATTAAAATTAAACTATAAATTAAAGTTGTAATGACGGGTCATTTAATTGTTATGTTATACAAATAAGTATCTACTTTTATTGTTAAGATTCAGTCATAAAATAATCCGTGAAATAGTTTAATTAGTTATAAAATTGAAGATTTAAAGGCGTATGTAAATAAGTAATTACATAAATTTAATAATTTTAAAACTGTTTATTTTATTTTACCTGATTCTTTATTAGTTTGGTTTGTTGTAGCACTTAGATGAAGCTTTTGTACATTGTCAAATATGTAAAGGTTTTTGAGATATTGTGACGAGATGACGAACACGTTTTTGTAAGAAAAGGTTTGACACGTTTTTTAATTTCCCAACTTCCTAAGAAGTTCCTCCAGTTTTATACATCCAGAAATCCCCACTGAGGTAAATTAAAATGTATGTTTCATGTTAATTGAGTTTAAATAGACAGATATGTTGTTGTTATTTATTTATGGCACTGATTTAAAGCGGCAGTTATACATTTATTGTAGTTTTTACCCGACTACGGCGAAAAAAAAGGAGGGTTATGATTTTGACCGGTATGTATGTATATATGTATGTATGTATGTTCATCTGTTCCCTCATATCTTCTAAACCACTCATCACAATTTGACAAGCGAGGTATCGTTGGAAGCGTCTTGATCGTCCGCTGGTTATAGGCTATGTGACGTCACATTAAATTAAAAAAGGCGCCCTCTAGAGGACATAAAGTCAGGAACTTAAAAAAAAGATTGTTTAATCGTACCATGTTGGGTATCAAATGAAAGGGCTTAATGAGCACATTTCAAAAATATATATATTATAACACCAAAATAATTAAAAAGAAATTAAAGTAGTAAAAACTAAACCAACCAACTACGACTAAAAAGGTATAAACAAGACACCACATACGGACAAATTAAAAATCCGTTTAAAAATACCTTTTTAGTCGTAGTTGGGTTTTAGTTTTTATTACTTTAATTTTTTGGTAAATACAAAAAAAGTTCGGGAGTCAAAAACAGGCAGTAAATTAAATAAAAATGAGTATTAATATTGGGGTTCAGACTACTCCCCCCTGAGTGAAACCCCTTCAGGGGGGAATAGTGAAAATAGCTCAATTTTTAAAAGACCAGGACTACTTAACACTTTAATTTCAGTAATTACCCGACTATGGCGAAGCATAAAGGAGCGTTATGATTTAGACCGGTATGTATGTATGTTCAGTTGTTTCCCTCATATATTCTAAACTATTCAACACAATTTGACAAATGTGGTATCGTTGGAAGTCTCTTGATCGTCCGCTGGTTATAGGCTATGTAACGTCACATTAAATTAATAATGAATATGGCACCCTCTAGAGGACATTAAGTAATGAATTTAAAAAAATAAGGCTACAATATAAATGCTCACCAAAATAATTTTTAGACCCTAAGACTAAGTACCAAGTAAAATATGTTCACTTCAAGTAAAATAAACCCACTCTATACCGCTTTAAGATCCAAAATAATTATACACTCAACAGAATAATTGTAGGTACGTGTTGTATTTATATTCTTTTGCCTACCAAAATGGATAAATGCTCACCAAATCTTGTTTCCCTGAAATAGTAACATTAATAATAGGTACCCAAAATGACAGTTCTACGTAATTAAGGTAAGGCGTTTAGTGTAATCATATTATTAAACCTGAATGTTTTTTTTTTTTTTGCATTTATGGACGCTATACTAATGCGGGCTTACGGGAACGCCCTTTGTTAGTTAACATATGTATATTATAACCAAAAAAAAAGTAATAAATATAAAATTTATAAATCTAAAACCCAAATACGACAAAAAGTCAACTAAAAAGGTATAAAACAAGACTTCACAAACAGACAAACTAAAAATCCGGAGTCACACGTGTTAGGGCATAGATTGCAAATAGATTACGTGTGACTCCGAAATTTTTATGTTTGTCTGTGATTTTTTTATCCTAAGGTTCCTAAACGGATTGAAAAACAACCCAGCTCTCTTAACAAATCAGTCATCATCGTCTTCCTGCCCTTGTCCCATGTCACTTGTGGTCGGCGCAACACGTTTTCTTCTTCCACTCTCCCCTGTCAACCGTCACGTTATCATTCACTCCCTTCTCTTTCATATCATTCCTCACACAATCCATCCATTTTTTCTTTGGCTTTGCTCTCCCGCTCCATCCATCAACATTTATATTCAAGCGTTTCTTCCCTCCTAATCACATGCCCATACCAGGCCAAACGCGTACCTTTCAACTTTTCTGTTACTGGCGCCATTTTTAAACTTCCCCTTATACATAAATACTCATTTCAACAAATGTCAACAAAGAGTCTCTAATCCTATTTTGATCATAGAGTATATTAAAATACCTAAACAAAATTTTCAATATTGTGACCTCTACATTTTCATTGTCTTACTGGTTAGGTGGAGTCATTACACCATTCTTCCTTGAAAAGGCTGCGACTGGCAATCGCAACAATGTTAAATCAAATTAATCAGATAGACCTAGAAAACTGCTTTAATTCGCAGGAAAATCATGACTTAGTTGGTTTTCGTTTTAATTATAATAAACATTTTGCTATATAGGTACTTTATCCAGAACAGGTTTTATTTTTTGATAGATGATGATTCCACCTATTCCTCATCAACTTTCAGCTGACGGCCACTGCTGGACTCAGGCCTGTCCACGCATCTAAGGCAAAAACAAAAATTAATGTCACATTACAATCAATTCTGAGACCTCATGAGATAATGTAGTGTCACCATTCCCTGTCGTGCCACAGCGTGGACGCAGTTTTAATCACGATCTGGTGGTATAATAAAAATAAAATAACTCCCAGTAAATTGAAACTTCACTAAAGCTAGGGTTTCCTAGGAAAATTGTTCCGTCATACTATAACGGCCGTTATAAAAATCTTGTAAACATCAGTATTTGACATTATGGTGTCAAGGACAAGTTTTCCCCTAAAATTGCCCATATAACTATCAAAAATGCTCTGTATTTGGCCAGCCATTTTGTGTGAACGTTGTCCACTTTCTTAGAAAACCAAAGCTTTACGTTAAACACTCGAAACTACCTAACTATTACATATCAGACAGCGGACAAGTCTTAAAGCAAAAATTATGGAATTAATACCACTTATGGAATTAATAATACTTATGTACTTTATACTAATAGACCTTGACGTTTTATGACGTACAAGTGAAATTCACCTTACCACCGAGTGGGTAAACCAATTACGAGGTGGGCTACACACAAGTTGGAATTAATTTCATATGCATTAAAGCATTAGGTATCTATCAGCCCATCGCTATGTTCAAAAGAAATGAAATTGTTACAAATAATTCATATCTACCTAGCCTTTTCTCAATTATTTTGGGGTCAGCTTTCAGTCTAACCAGAATTTTACATGGAGCGACTGCCTTTCTGACCTTCCCGACCTAGTTACTGGGTAACATCCCCGCGCCGCGCTCGCGCTGGATACCCCTTGGTATGATTGGTCGTCAGACTTTTGGGCTTATAACCAACCGGTAACGACTGTCAAAGATCTACGAAAGACAGCCGGGACCGACGACCTAACGTGCTTTCCATTAACATTTCGCCTCACCGAAAGCAGAGATGTAATAGAACACATTATCAGTTTTTGAGTGGATTGGGTCTTCTTCTTTCTAGTGGTTAATGACTAACTTGGTCAGAGTTTTAAAGCCGCCCAAAGGCCTCTGACTTCACAAGCCGTCGGGAAATATCTCTCAGGCCTGTTTCCTCACGATGTTTTCCTTCACCGTTTTTTAAGCAAGTGATAACTAAACATGAATCCGGAAAGTCGGGTCCGTGTCTTGGGTTCGAACTCGAGACTTATGACTTGGCAGTCTGATGGTCACACTACTAGGCTATCACTGCTCATTGGATTGGGTACGCATTATAAGTACATATTTAATTATGCATACCCAAATGTCTCCAGAGGTGAAACACGTGTCGATTTCTTACAGGGTTTTTCATAACTCTTCAAAAATAGTAAAGCGGAATAGATTACTAAATATATCTACGTCTATTGTATTTTATAATGGATTTCCGCAAAGTCACGCCTGAATCAATGAACTATCTAAACTCCTTCACCATTTTTTTATCGATCAAAAAAGATGGATAAAAAACCAGATTTTTCAAAAGCCTTTAACATAAAAATGGCCGAAGAATCAGATAAAACAGCAGGAGCCTCCCTCTTGATCATGACGGCAACCAAGGAGGTGCAAATACATAGATTAGGCAATCTAGGACACAAGATGAATACAAATAAAGAAACTAAATTGCAACTTAATATATTCCTCAAAAGCCTGAGCTAATTTGTCTAATGTACTTTGTACAGAACCCAGTAAAACAATTGCGAACATATTGATATCAATCCAGGAAATAATGTGGGTTTTGACACTGATTTATACATATTTGGGGTTTTTACTTTTCATCATCATCATCATAATCAGCCTATAACGTTCCCACTGCTGGGACACAGGCCTCCTCTCTGTGAGAGGGAGCGGGCCGTAATCCACCACGCGGGCCCAGTGTGGGTTGGTGGATGTCACATGTCTTCGAATTTTTGGTTCTAGGACATGCCGGTTTCCTCACGATGTTTTCCTTCACCGTTTTGAGAGCAGTGGCGATGAAATAATTTACACAAAGTAAAGCGCCTGTCGGGGTTCGAACCTACGACCTACAACTGGTAAGTCGTGGCCGTTACCACTGGGCCACCACTGCTCCTCTTTACCTTTTTACTTTTATCATCACACTATCACAATGCTAGCATACACTCAGGCGTCGTATTGTAATAAAAACTACATAGTAGTGAGTGTAGTCTATCCATACATTTGTACGGATTTCATTTCGTGTAACGGCTCCGACCAAAGAGGTCATTTAATATTTTGAAATGTATTATTATCATTTGTCATTTGTATTAATTTCCGTTTTGGTGAGTGAGCTTTGATCCTTTTCTTTTTTTTATTTGTAAAAATTGTTGTTGTAAGTAGGTACTTAGGGATATCTCAGTACGGGTCCGGAGTCTGGATTACTGCCTAGCTAATCACAATACAATCGCACCATATTTTTTCATAGGACTTAAGCATAACTGGCGAAATGTGAGTGCATTATACACCTCATGTCGTAAACGCAACTGCTGAGCGTGGGGTCCAGGGTTCGATTCCCGGGTCAGTCACAGTGCTTTTGTGTTTTTTCCTTAAGAATTTCTAAGTAGCAGCGCGGAGTTTAGAAGTTGGTGGTGTGATAGTTACCCCATGGCGTGGATAGCTCGTAAAACCGTTTGTCCTGCGCCTGATCTCTCTCCTTTCGTGTCGGATTGCGGTGCCGTCGGACTTTGAGAGTAAAGGAATCAACAAAAAGTGCATCTGTGTTTGCGCGCACACTTGTGCACACTACAAATGTCTTGCGTACTTGGTTTAATCTTCGTTGAGATTAGCCGTCGCTTCCGAAATTCAAGAGGATTTTATTATTATACTACTCTGCCTAACCCACCGGGAATACATGCGTGGTGATATGTTGATATATAATTTCCGTAAATTCTAGTAGTCAAAAGTGATAAAAATCTGAAATGTACCTACTTCCGTTACTGTGGGCGGGACTGTTCACAAAACTAACAGTATATGTAATAGTTTGTTTATTTATCGTGGTGATGAGCTTTCGTGTAATTTGGTTCAAGTCTGGGTCCTAAGACTTTTGCGTATTGGGCGCTTCTTAGCTAGGTCTTCTGTCCACGGTCTCACCCATCCACGGACCAACCCTGGCAAGCGTAGCTTAACCTGATGGATCGACCCGTGCGGCTGTTATTACTTACTGGCTAGGTAGATACATAGAGGTCCTTTATTCTGTCTGTACATTTACCTCAAAATTCCTTGAACTGCTTCGTTGGTCTAGTTCAGGTTCACTGCCCGAGTCTGGCATTTTGCCCTGTCGATGGCAATGCCACATCCAGTGGGTGTACCCACTGCAGGTATATAGACGCCTAACCCTTCGGCTATACTGGCGTGAAGTGTGTTTGTCAGGCAGATGTTTGTTATGTATTTAACTCGGCCCAAATTTTTACAGTATTAATATTATGTTCAAAATATTTCAGAAAAACATCAAATCCTGCCGTTAATATAGAGACACAGTCATAGGCCAGTCATCGACGAGCTTCTGGTCCTGCTAACAAGATTCTGGTCAAGCATTCACTACATCACGGAGATGACAACCAGGACCCTACTTAATTTAACCGACAATGCGACATATTTGTCAGAAATGAAAAAATTGCCATATTTTTTCACGACATGTGACATTGTCGGATTGTCAGATTGTCTACTGTCACCTGTCAGTTTTATTAAATAGGCTCCTGATGTCACATTAGATAATTATGATTATCAGTATAGAAGAACACTCGTCTAATGCATTTTAAAACGTGTTATATTTTGAGAAACGACATTCTTTGTAGTTTGTTTATAATGTTGAGAAAAGTTTGATAACCCGGAAGTGTTATCAATTAGTAAATTGCTGTGTAAAATAGTCTTATTACTTTATAGTTTGTTTCCTATTATTTAAACTTATTTAGTTCTTGTATTCAATTATAACATTCAGTTATTGATCTTATTATTCACAATCCGCGCCATCTTAGTTACATTAGGTAGCGCTTTAACATAACAAAGTTTATTCTGTCAAATGACCAATTGTTAATATGATTAAAAACCTAAAGACTAAAATAAATATTCACTTTTAATTTTAACTATAGCTTTAACTAAAACATCAAAATTACTTTAATCAATTAACTCTAGCTTCGCGAGTTCGATTTCACAATTTGGGCAATAGATGGCGTTTGATATCATAGGATTCAATATCGTTCACAGATGCATTCAAATGGGTGTAACAGTACACCAGTTACCCAAATAGTTACGCATAAGATTATGTTATGAATTTTACAAACGCTCTTGCGGCGACATATATTATGCCCTTTCATTATGTGCCTGGAAGATGACAAAGAAATAAAATAAAATAATACAATGGTTTTAAATAAGTACTACAGCAGTAGCTTTTTAGGTACTAGCATAGATATCCGTGGGTACTAGTGCTCAAAATATACACTAGCTTCCGCCCGCGGCTTCCAGCTCCTCCAGGATGCAATCTATATCCTTGCCAAATTTTATCGAAATCCGTTCAGTGGTTTAGGCGTGAAAATGTAACATACAGACAGACAGACCGACAGACAGAGTTACTTTCGAATTTATAATATTAGTATAGATGGATGTTTACATTGTCCTTTGCCTTAAACTAAATGCCATAAAATAAAATAAAGTTCAAACTAATTATTCCCATTTGTTTTATTTGCACAGTCACTGCACTTGGACTTATCCAGTAGGCTTACCACCCAGTGGACCAGAGAGCACGGAATAGCGACCCCAGCAGCGCTACATACGGCAGTACTAATAAAATTCGTGACGCCGAAAGTGTGTTGAACGCACAATTTGGGTGTTTCCATCTGGAATTTTTCAGTGGCAGCCCGGAGTCAGGAGTTTGTGCCCAGTTGATGGTAAGAGGCTCACCCCCTGTTCCATGCGACTTAAACATGGTGAATCAAGGTGTATTATAGGTGGAACTCTATAACGCTTCGAGGAATGATGGTATGTGTTGTGTTATTATAATAGTAAATACTAGGTAAATGTTAATTCTTAGGAACTGCCTCCGCTGCCGGCGCCGGTTGCCGAATTGGCTGCTGGCGCTGACTTTGGTTGTCAGTTTGGCGTATGGAGTAGATAGGCAGGGTAGGCATAATTTAAAAAAACATTTTTTTTTCCATATTCCAGTAGTAAAGTCATAAAGTACTACCCAAAACCGAAATAGTAAGATTAGGTTCAATACTTTTAATCGAAAAAAGGTTAAGTTAGGTTAGGTGAGAACTGTGACCCCCTACGAAACTACTAGGAACTACTGCCAAAAACTACTACAATATGCAGAAAAACTTATTTTAGTTAGGGTTAGTTAGTTGGGGTTCTGAATACTGGAAGGGTTTCTATAAACGCCGCACCGCCGGTGTCCATTATGGCCGATGCCAGCCGATGTTTTGATGAGTACAAAGAACACTTATTTCAATTATACCTTGAATAGGTTTACACTGAATATGTTTCTGTTCAATGATTTAAAATATTTCTTTTTCAAGACTGTGGCACCCAGAATTATTATAATAATTAAAATGAAAATAGAGCCCATTGCGTAGCACCAGTTGGAGTTATACCTTAAAGAAGGAAACAAAATGTTAAAGTGATATAAAGAAAAAATGTTGGAATTACAATAAAGAAGATTAATAAAAAAATACTAGTGCACAATTTTAAACAGATTTCATTGAAATTACACTTACAAGTTACTTATGTATTATTATAATTAAAAAATGTATTATGTAATTTCCAAGAAAGCTGATGTTTGCTATAAAACGTTTTTTATTTCAAAACTCTGGCGTCTACAGTTTAGGAGAAATTGTAATTTTAAAAGTGTGGTACTAAGTTTTGAAGGCCAGTATAGCTTCGATGTTGACCATGTTCCTTTGTGAATTTAGAAAAATATGTCACAAAATTGCCTTAGGTATTGCTATTTTTTTAAAGTAGGTAGGTATTCTAATTTGAGTTCACCCGGGTCGTCCTGGTTCCCATCAATAAATTATTCATAAAATCTCAATTTTACTGGAATATAATGCGTTAATTACAATTTATAGACGCAAGTAATACCTTTCTTCTTTCATGAGTTATAAACTCAAAATGACAATATTAGGTCTTTACCTATGAAATTGCCGTTCTGCAGTACTGGCCATTTCAAATCAAAATAATTTTTGTTTGGCTAAGAATTCTAATTTCAAATTAATTTTATTTTAAAAACATGGATCTTTTTTTCCAAAAGTAGTCATTTCTTTATTGATTAGTGTTACATTTTCATCGCATTTCAATCTTTTTCGTCATCATGGATACGTTAAAAATTCGAGTAATTATGGAATATGAGTACCGTCGTGGCAGCAACGCGGCACAAGCGGCACGCAACATCAACGACGTTTACGGAGCTAACACTACAAACCAACGCACCACCTGTTATTGGTTTGCTCGCTTCCGTTCTGGAAATTTCGACCTGAAAAATGAACCTCGCGGTCGTCCGAAGACTTTGGTCGACAATGACGAATTAAAGGCGATTGTGGAAGCTGATGATACACAATCTACGGCTGAATTAGCAGCAGCTTTCGACGTTAGCGTCAAAACAATATTGGTCCATTTGCGTCAAATTGGCAAGGTAAAAAAGCTTGACAAATGGGTGCCCCACGAACTCAATGATCGCCAGCGCGAAGTACGCGTCGAGACGTGCCTTGCACTGCTCAACAGACACACAAATGAAGGAATTTTGAACCGCATTGTTACCTGCGATGAAAAATGGATTCTGTTTGATAACCGCAAGCGCTCAGCAAGTTGGTTGGATCCTGGTTCAGCACCTAAACAATGCCCTAAACGAAAACTTACCCCTAGAAAAGTGATGGTCACTGTTTGGTGGTCTAGCGCCGGTGTGATTCATCACAGCTTCTTACCAAACGGGGTGAGCATTACTGCAGATGTGTACTGTGAAGAACTGAACACAATGATGGAGAAGCTGGCGCATCTCCAACCAGCATTGGTCAATCTCTCGTCTCCGCTGCTCCTGCACGACAACGCGCGACCTCATACTGCACAGCAGACGGTCTCCAAGTTGCAAGAACTGGGGTTGGAAGCTCTCCGTCATCCGCCCTACTCACCAGACCTTGCGCCTACAGACTACTACTTTTTCCAGAATTTGGATAACTTCTTGGCGGGAAAAAAATTCAATACCCGAGAGGCAGTACAAAATGCCTTTGAAGAATTTGTTGCCTCCCGTCCAGCTGATTTCTTTAAGAAGGGCATCAATAAACTGCCACTGCGATGGCAAAGATGCATTGATTGCATGGGTGATTACTTCGATTAATACAAATAAAAAATTCATGAAAAAAATTCGTTTAAATTTTTTCATACAAAACGGCAATTTCATAGGTAAAGACCTATTATTATTACCCACTTAGAAATGACAATGTTATTATAATTTTATGGTAAATTGAACTATTTTAAAAATGAATTATTTTTACAAAATAAAAAAATATAAAATTGTTGTACTCCCATTTTCGTTTCCACACATACTTGACCCATTGTTTTTAGATAAAGATAAAGATAATTTTATTTGTTTAAACATGCGTATACATGCAATGTTAATTTATGTACGTAATAATATGTGTCACAATAATAATATTTTGTACGTACATGTTTCACCCATAGGGCGTACAAATTTATAAAATTTACAATAAATTAAAAAAAAAAACATTAAAAAAAAAACTAAATCACTAAAGGCACAATAGTAGTGTCATTCAAAAAGTCACTTATATTATAAAAACACTTGTCCGTTAATAAATCTCGCATCTTTTTTTTAAACAAATTTACCGGCAATGCTTTATATGACTGTGGTATTTTATTATACATTTTTGGAGCCATACAGAAAACGCTTTTTCCCATTAATGCCGTCTTTGACGCATGCGAACATAGGCGATTTTTGTCACGTCTGTTACGGGGGAAGGTGTCAGCTAGTCGTGGAAATAGGGATTGATTTACCCTAACAAATGCCGCAATTTCAAAAACATACAGAGATGGCAGAGTTAATAATTTGTGTTTTTTAAATAATGGCATACAGCTGTCGGTTGACTTCAAATTGAACATTGCACGAATGCATCTCTTTTGGGCCTTAAATGCTATTTCTTTGTCTGTTTTGTTTGTATAATAATAATATGGTAAAACTAGAACTCTAAGAATATCAGCCTTCTCTATCATTTTTAGTTATTTCGGGAACACTAAAGTAAAAAATACAGCAAAAATATTATATTCGAAAAAAAACGACACAATAACACATTCTAGTATAATTAATTTAAGTATTGTTTCTGTAGTCGTAAAATTCGTCTTAAGTCCGACTTAACCAAGGGAAGCAAATGCGAAATAGTAAAAACCTGAAGACATACCAGTACATTATTTTTACATAAAACAATAAGTGTATAATTCAAACACGATTTAGTACTTTAAAAAAAAGTTAGATAGTACAGTAAACTGCAAAAGGAAAAGTAAAAAAGTCAAAATATTTTTATTTTAAATAATGACTAAACTGCGGACTACTAAAGAAATATTTTCAGTTTCACCGGTATTTGAAATGTTGGAACGCCTCGCGAAAACTAGACTCGCGACAATCTAAGAAGTCCGTTTTGACTGCTATAAAAATCCTTTGTGTAGCGATGAAAAAAATAATGGTTTCTTATAAACTGATTCTCGATTGACCATACTTAGAGAGTTTGTAATCGACGACTTATCTACATCGCTTAAAACTGATTCTCAAGGCTTAACATTTTTTACATGTAAGAGAACGAAACGTCAAAACGGATTTCTTAGATAGTTGCGAGTTTAGTGTTAACAGTTTTAGCAATATATAACAGTAACTAGCAATGTATAGAAGCTGAAAGTGGCAGTGCTTGGGGAGGCCGCCTTTCGGCTGAAATGATGATGATGAAGATGACACCTCAGCCTTTTAGAACCTTATTGTATGCTATGACATTATTTTTGATCATAGGTGTTGATAAAAAAATACATTATAGGTAATTAGTTATGAACCAACTGTACTTGTAAAGACCACGTTTTGTTTAAGGATCCTGTACGTGAGGTTGACTAAAACCAATAGTTTTGTAAAATAATTATATTTGATGTTATTGTAAAATACCTACACGTATTTTAAAGTAGAATAATCTATATAAATAAAATGGTTTATTAATTTAAAAAATACGTAATCTGACAGTCAAACAATAAAAAAGGTTTTTTTTAATAAGAACTTTCCCTGAATTAAATACAAATGCGTAAATAAAGACGATTATGAATAGAGACGAGGATGTACTAGAAAACAGAGTTTTTGTAGCAGACATCGTAGTCGCGTTTTGCCTTATTGAACACTTGCACTAAACTCATGGACTGGAACGTCCGCGACACCATCTGTAATAAATTTAATAATTGATTTCGTGTCATCAAATAAGAACACAATCAACTATCTACATTATAAAAATCTTAATTTAATTCATTCACTGATAGACAATCCCGCACCGCTGGGTTGAAGCATGAATGCACAAGAGTTCTGTATACAGATATGGCATGCATCAGAAACGTGTGGGCTATTTAAAGGTAAATGATAAAATAAATGATTTTATTTATGTAAGTAGGTTTGTTATTACACTTTTACACGTCAATGAAGATAGGGTGTGGAACAGACCATCAAACTGAATAACTTTCTCAATGGGATAAGCATCGTACTTATTCGCGAAACAATAATAAGCCCTAAATCGTTCGTTTCATACCAGATAATTATCTATCTTCATACATTTGGGTCGAGTAGATAGTTAAGTTTTGAATGAGACAGTTAGTATCTTTTTACGATTGTTCATGATGATGGTGTATAATGAAAGTGAGCACTAAGGAAGGACTTAAGAAAGTTCATCCCCTAAAGGGTTTAAATTGGGGATGACTTTTTATAAGGCAGTTCGTAATTTTTGCCAATGGGAAATTCCATTGCGCTCACGGCTTGTTAATAAATGAAACGTTATTCCACTACGTAACAAGTGTGGATAAAGTCATCAGACTTATTCCTGAAAATAATTAGTTATTATTTCCCATTATGGCGCCACAGCCCGCAACACAGGTTTGAATAAACCTAGATGGGGCAGGGCGCTACATATAATATAATTCTATTTATTTTCGAGATTTCATTTCTTCGACCTGGGGGCTTAAAACGTCCACTTTTTCAGAATCATAGTAAGAAGATATTATGAACCATCGTAAAATGTCACAACTTGACAATTCGTATATGTGTATGCGTGCAATTACGAAATAATTTATCTGTTTGACAGTTTTCTATGGAGATTCGTAAAATGGTCCACAAATTATGAACTTTGCTTTTGTGTCAAACAAATGAGAATTCAGGAAATGAATTGCTTTTAGAGGAATTGCTAATGTGGCCGTTTTAGGCCCCAGTAATTATTAATATTTTAGCAATCATTTTTAACAAGCACTAATAAAACCATTATAAAATACTATAACTACTCTGAAAGTCTCTGTACACTTTTAAATCCATTTTATTATTATTTAATGTAATAGGAATTATTAATCATCATTCTCTTGCCCTTATCCCAAATTATTTGGGTTCACCACAAAATGTCTGTTTCTTTCATCTCGGTAGTCGCCCTCTCTAGCCATGCCATTTTTCACACAATCTATTCGTTATTTCTTTGCTCTTTCTCTACTTTTAATTTATAGCCATCCACATTCATACTCAAAACTTTCTTCTTTTATCAGCTGGTATAGTAAATCCTACCGTTGCCTCCTTTGTTTTGTTTTGTTGGATTTATGGTATGATTTATCTGACCTACTAACAATCTGCCTAGCCTTTTCCCAATTATGTTGGGGTCGGCTTCGAGTCAACCCAATAACTGGGTAATACCTAACCTACCTAGGGCCTACTAACAATTCATCAAAATAAGCCGCACACATTTAGGTTTTACCTACTTCCCAAGAAATGCAACTTACCATCCTCATGAGAGTTATTCTTTTTGCGGCGCATTATGATAATTATAATAAGAAGCAGCACCAAACCGCTGATTGCAGTTGCCAAGACATATATCCAGTTGGACTTCACCCTGAAAACGTGGAATAAAATGCTTTTATCTACACTCATACCATACCTTATGTGGCAAGAAACGAAACGCGGCAGGCCCAGAAGGGAATGGCGGTATGAATTTGACTCATTTTGGAAGGACTGGCCCACAAATGCTGGAGACCGGGAAACATAGAGAGAGGGTAAAGGTGCAGGTCAAAAGCTTCCCAGCTTTTGACCTGCAGTTGGACAATATACCCTTAAAATAAATATAAAATGTTAATTTCTATACGATCGACCGACCGATCGATTGATCGATCGACTGTTTTGTTGTCATTGCTTCATAAAAATGAAGAATTTGGAAGCTTCTGAAAAGACACAATTTTTTTTTGTTGTGTTTGATCAGTAACAGCAGAATAATGAATTTTGACTATTGATTTTTAAACAATCTATTCATCTCAGCATGAAAAGAGCCTCCCCGAGCGACGTAACTACAGAGCCACTATAAGTCCGGCGCACCCTGGGCAATCAGCGAGTTTTCATGCTGATTGGCTAATCCTTTCACTACGAGGGCATTCCAAAATCCACTTAGATTGCAATCGAAACTCCATGAAACAATGTATAAAACTTCTACTTACCAATCATTCACGCCAGTATTTTTATCGAATTCGATCGTATCAGCCACACACGTTCCATTGAGATTACTTCTGTACCATCCCGGATCACAACTGCAAGTGCCAGGACGCACACATGTGCCATGTGAACATCCGCCAGTGCAAAGTGGCTCGCAAATATTCAGCTCTAATGTTGTATACCCGGTAAGACATTTACAAATCTCTGGGGCGACACATGTACCATTCACACAGGGTTTGGTACATATTGGCTGACACGTCCTGTCACTTGTGCTGAGTGGTGTTTGAGTCATTTTCCACCCGTAGTCACAGATACACGTTTCAGGACTCACGCAAACGCCATGAAGGCACCCATTAAAACAATGTGGCCGGCAAACATTCTTTTCTGATTCTACATAGCCAGAGTGACATTCGCAAGTTTCGGGGGCTATACAAGTGCCATTGATGCAAGGTTTGCTGCATATGGGTTCACAAGTTTTGTTAATGGTGCCATTGGCTTGGATCATTTTCCATCCTAAGTTACACGAACAAGTCTCCGGTGCGATACAAGTTCCATGAGGACATCCTCTTGAACAGTAAGGTCTGCATGTATTGTTCTCAGATTTTTTATATCCTGGCAAACATTGGCAGGTCTCTGGACCTATGCAAGTGCCGTTTTCACAGGGTTTTCTACATATTGGTTGACAAGTTTTGTTCATAGTACCATTTGTTTGTACTATTTCCCATCCTGAATTACAAATGCACGTTTCCGGACTCGCACAGACACCATAAGGACACCCATCTGAACAGTGAGGCTGACAAACATTTTTCCCGGACTTTACATAGCCAGCAAGACATTCGCAAGTCTCTGGGGCTATGCATGTGCCCTTTACACAGGGTTTCGTACATATTGGTTGACAAGACTTAATGTTAGTGCTATTTAATTGAATCATTTGCCATCCCGAATTACAGACGCAATTTTCTGGGCCTACACATGTACCATGTAGACATCCGCTAGAACAGTGGGGCTTGCATGAGAACTTCCCCGATACTCTATAACCGGGCAAACATTTACATTCCATTGGTGCGATGCATGTGCCATTTAGACAAGGTTTAGAACAAATTGGTTGACAAGTTCTGTTATCATTTCCCATTTGATATCCCGAATTACAGACACAAGTTTCAGGCTCAATACAAATACCATGGAGACATCCAGTAGAACAGTAAGGCTTACAAATATTATTTTCATTTTTTTTATAACCTGGCAAGCACTGACATGTTTCTGGGGCTACACATGTTCCATTATCACAGGGTTTGGTACATATTGGCTGACAAATTTCCTTCATTGTGATATTTGTTACAACCATTCGCCATCCTATATCACAGACACATGTCTCAGGTCCAACACAACTTCCATGAGGACATCCACTGGAGCAGTAAGGCTTGCAGCTGTACTTATCCGACTTTACATAGCCCTTTCTGCACCGGCAGGTTTCTGGAGCCACACAAGTTCCATTCACACAAGAATACGTGCAAATTGGTTGACATGTTTTATTTGCAGTGCCAAGTTGTTGCACCATTTGCCACCCTGAGTCGCAGACACATGTCTCAGGTCCAACACAACTTCCATGAGGACATCCACTAGAGCAGTAAGGCTTGCAGCTGTACTCATCTGATGTTACATAGCCTTTTGTGCACTGGCAGGTTTCTGGAGCCACACACGTGCCGTTGATACATGGTTTCGTACAAATAGGTTGACATGTTTTATTCATAATGCCGAATCCTGAGTTACAGACGCACGTTTCTGGGCTAACACAAGTGCCATACTGGCATCCACTGGAACAGTGAGGAACGCAGATGTTTGCTTCCGATTTTAGGAATCCCGGCAAACATTGGCATGTGTCTGGGGCGATACACGTACCATTTTCGCATGGTTTACTGCAAACTGGTTGGCAAGTTTTATTTGCAAATGTGTATCCCTTGGTGCACAAACATTTCTCCGGCGCTGTACAAGTACCATTTCCGCATGGTGTAGAGCATTTCGGCAGGCAGTTGTATTTATTATTTAAGTCCAATTTATAACCGCTTTCACATTCACATACATTGGGAGAACTGCAAATGCCATTCGTACAAGCCTCTAAGCATGTCGGAATACAGGTGAGTCTGAAAAAAATATTTATACATTTATTGAATATAAATCATCGAGTATTGTTATTTAAAAATAAATAATTAAGCGTTCATTTAAAACAAAATTGTGTAGAACGAGTCCAACCCGTACTTTAGAAAGGGGATTAATTACAATAACGTATAAAAATTATGTAAGAACTCGTATTGACTTACGGATTATCATTTGTTTTGTTATAACCGGGACAGCAGTCCGATATGACCTTTCCTGGAACCCATACCTGAAACAGATTAAAAGAAAAAAAAAAGTAAACTGGTCTGGATTTGTGTCAGTTATGTGGTCTAGTTAGTTGGCTGAATTTCAAAAGCGCGAGCCTGACTGACAGTCCTCACAAAACAGTTCAAAGGGGTTCTTTCTAATTTTAATATTATAAATCTATGTTTTGCATGCGTTACGTTGCGCACTGCCATATCAATTATACACACCCAAAAAAAAAATTGGTTTCCCAACAATTATTTTTGTGCAAGGTTACTTTATTAAATGCACGGAATGCGTATGAGACGGCTATATGGCGGGTCTTTTTACGGCCTGTATACGAGGTGAAACAAACAATTAAAAATATTCAGCTTTCCACTGCACTGCCAATATTAATTTAAATTATGTGTAGGTAATATGTTGTAAATTGTAATCTTATTATTTAAGCGTGGGATATCCGGTAATTATTATAAGAGTTTACTAAGCTCGCACTCACAACACAAACACGTGTAGTACACAAACAAGTAGCAAGTTAGCTATTTAGCAGTTGGGCAGCGATGCCTGTGTAGTAAATTGAGTTTCTTTTGTAAAAACTAATAATAGGCTATTGATTAATAGGTTTCTAAAAAGCGATTTACAATATTTCTTGTGGTTTATTTTCCTTTCAAATATTCCTAGACAAAAAACACCCAAGTATGTAACTGGGATTTTTTTGTCCTTATGGATAATGGGAATAATAGTTTGTGCTTAATTATTCAATGGCTAACCGATAAACATATATCAATCTGTCTGCCTTTTCCCAACTATGTTGGGGGCAGGTTCCAGTCTAATCGGATGCAGCTAAATACAGACCTCTGACCTCCACAACCCAGTAACTGGATAATACGATACCCCATGGTGACTAGTTGTCAGACTTCCGGGCTTCTGACGACCCGTAACGACTGTCAAAGATCCACGTGCTTTCCGAGGCACGGAGGAGTCATGGTGGTGTAAAGATGGTCACCCATCCACGGACCAACCCCGGTCAGCGATGCTTAATCTGATAGATCGACCCGAGCGGCTTTTATTACTTAGCCACGAGCTCCTCACAACTTAGAAATTAATTTTGGTAAAATCCGTATCATGAACTTTAACCAGCGAACAAACTTTATTAATCTTAGATAATAATTGCTAAAATGGAGAACACTAAATTTCTTGGGATTTTATCAACACATGACATGGAAAACATACATTGACGATCAATGTAAATAATAAGTAAAAAACCTGATCAATATTGCTATGCTTTACACAATTAAAGCTTTGGTATTTTTTTACTTTCATTGCCATAGACTTTAGAAATCAAAGTTTTTCACTTTGTAGTGTTTTTTCCCAGCTTTTTTCGCTTCCAGAAGACAGTTGTTTTTTTTTATTTTTGTGAATTTTGGTTGTTTTTTTTTTTTGTAAAACATTTTATGATATTTTAGATTACAGCCATTCTACAAAACAAAATTAATGTAGGTAAGTATTGTTCTTGCTGCCAACTAGCCTGTTATCTGTTCCAAAAATATAAAGTAAATACTCACATTGCCCGGGCTCCCCACGTTGACGGTATAAATGACCCATTGTCTGCTGTAGGGGTTCCAGACTGTACGCGTTGCAGTAGGAGCAGGTATAAATTCCAAATGACCTCTGTAAAATAATAATTCTGTGCTTGTTAAATGGGTGTTATTCAGAAAAATTGTACATTTGCTTCCCTCTCCGCGTCCAGCTCGATTATTTTTTATTTACAATTTAATTATTAGCTCAATTTTATTCAACTTAATTCTAAAAGTATCTAGGACTACAATTTTATAATACTCAGTAAGTAAGCGAAAGCAAGATATTCTAATATTTCAAATTTTAAAACTGTGTTCACAGAAATCATAAAGAAAACCATGTCCATTTTTACTCAAAGCAACATAAAAATATATTTAAAAAAAATTAATTGTGTTATTAAGAAAGAAAAAAAATTCATAATTATTTTAGTGGGTCATATGGGTCGTCGATCTTTCGGTTTACGAAGGAGCGTGATGGAAGGTGTAAGATCCACCGACATACCTACATATGAAATGCATAACGAAACCGCTCCTCATGGTAAGTATTACATAGTTAAGTATTGTAAGTGTTTACCACACAAATTCAGAGAGTAACCAAGCCTAACTTTACATAAAATTGGTAATTCTTCTAACACTATCGACTTATGCCTACCAATTGTCCCACTCAGATAATCTAGCTACAGAAAGACAGCAAACACGCCCCAGATGACTGAGGAATACCATTCCTGTGTCAGTGACACAAGACCGGGCCTAAATTGGGAGGAATCAGACAGGCCACTCACTGCTGGAAAACCATCTCCATTGCCCGTAGGCCATGACCCTCAAGGTAAACCTGATAAAGCAGCTATTGTCCCTAGTCCCAGTTCACAAGTTATGTGGTTTGCTGTATCTGCATGAAATATTTCTTTAAAATAATCAAAAAATGCCTTTTTGTTCTCAGGACTCTTACTGGTGGAGGAAGGTTATTCCAACAGTGTGTGGCAGCATATCTGAAACTTCCCCTGAATGCTGCGGTCCTATGTGTCGCTGTACAAAGAGGTTCGGTTGAAAAACGTGGTTCGTATTTACTCTGCCTCCAACTCAACTTCTCAAACAGATAGTGTGGTTTTTGTGTTGTCACCACTCCAAAAAGTAAACTAGCCATATGTAACTTTCTTCTAGCAGCCATTTTCAAAATATTATTTTCGTTTATATAAGGAGTGACATGACTTCTACGAGGTATCTTTACACAGAATCGTGTACACACGTTTTGTATGCGTTGTATCAGCTTCTCTGTTCTTGCTAACTTGCTACAGGCATGGACCATACACGGTATCGTAGTAGTTAAGCCTCGATAAAATTAGGCTATCCACTAATAATTGTTTACGCAGATCAACACTCAGGTAGTCTCTAATTGAATAAAGGAGTTTCAATCTATAAAAACAATTCCTCATGGAGTTACTAATGTGTTTCTCGAATCGTAGTTTCGGATCCATGGTTAACCCAAGGTTGCAAGCTATCTCTACCCTATCTATTTTTTTCCCCCTGATAACAACTGGCTGACAGTATTACGCTGATCATTTTCCTACTGCCTAAAACCATAAATTTTGATTTTAGTGGGTTAAATACAAGTGAGTTATTATGTGACCACACCATCACTCTTTCTAGATCATCATTTATTTTTTGTACTGCCTCTAATGTATCTGTCGGTTTAAAAGATATATATATATTTGGATATCATCTGCGTACATGTGATATTTGCAATGTTGAAATGAATTAATAATGTCTGCACTGTACAGGATATACAAAGGGGGCCCCAAAATTGATCCCTGGGGTACACCACGTGACACTTGACGAGGGGGGGATGTCATCCTAGATCCATCTTTCTTCTGGATTTCAACTAGCTGTGACCTATTTTCCAAGTAGCTAGCGAACCACTGTATTGTTGCAGTTGAAAAACCATAAAAAGCCAACTTGGAAATTAACAGAGTGGTATTTATTGCATCAAAGGCCCGTGAAAAAACCAGAAGTGCAAGTATTGTTCCCTGTCCCGCGCCTCCAAAATATTCTCTACTACGTCGGAAAGGGCTGTGGCCGTCCCACGGCCCTTCCTAAAACCAGACTGAAGGTCTGGTAGCATATTGTTTGCATCTAGATATTCCAGCATTTGGTTATAAACTCTCTAAAACTTTCGATAAACAAGGCAAAATGCTAACAGGATCAGATCTTTAAAAGTATTAGGGTTGCTGATTTTAGGTAAAGGCCGCACAATAGCGCACTTCCACAAGTCAGGGAAAGTGTGGTTATTATAAAACTTTGTATTTTTTAGTCTGTTTATATCCATTAAAATAAATTATTCGTTAAATTAAATAAAACAAACGGTAATGAATACATCATTTACATATTTAAATGGAAGTCCAATATTCTACTCATATCTGTTTTTCATCTTAGTTATAGTGTTTTACAAAATTATTTCCATCTTGTAATAGTTATTTATCTACACACATGATATGAATCCTCTATAAAAGGTACTTTGCAATTCTAATTTCGAACAAAGATGGAAGGATACGACGTACGTGAATTCGAAAAACATAGATGTTTTTTTGTTTTAAATTACGGTGCTTTGTTAGTGAAACGCGCTTGCATGACAATGTTTTTTGTATTATGAAAGCAGATTGGGCGTTTCTGCCCTGGAGCCCAATAGCCTTAAGATATATACCAATGGAAAGATCTCACCAAGAAGAATATTTCTTATTCTGAAAGATATTTCTCGTTAGTACGAAAGGAGCTACAGAGCTTTAAATGTGAGTGATTAAATATTATTAGAATTCTGGTATTTCGTCAAATAAATAACTTTTTATGATTCAGTGCCCTGCAAACATCAATGTTTTTAAGAGTCGGTCGACCGGACAGATCGTTAAGCCTGACGCGTACCCCAATAGAGTTGAGATATATGGGAAGATCTCTTCAAGGCTAATATTTTGTGATAGGACGCTTCTCTCGATTGTTAGTACGAAAGGAGCCACAGAGCTCTAAATGTGACTAATTAAACATTAGTGAAATTCAGGTATTTAGACAATGAAATGACTTTTGTTAACTTTTGTTAATCTTGCAAACCTATAATGGGACATTTTAAAACGTTGGCCTCCGAGATGCCGTTTTGAGAACAATATTTTTATAAGTCGATCTACAGCCAATCATCGTTACCAGCAATCGTTAAGCCTGCCACATCCCCCAATAGAGTTAAGATATATGCCAATGGAGACACCTTCAAAGGAAATATTTCGTGATATGATGTTTCTCTCGATGGTTAGTACGACAGGAGCTACAGAGCTCTAAATGTGAGTAATTAAGCATTATTGAAATTCATCACCTATTTAGGTCATAAACTGTGAACTGACTAATAATAGGCAAAAGTCGTGTTTGTAGCAAAGGTTATCCTAAAAAGCTATTTTCAGTGGTATTATATCTTATGGCTATTGGACGCCAAGAATTCCTTAACTTCGGTGCGCAATTTATTACCTATTTAGGTCATTAACTCCGAACTGACTAACAATTGGCAACAGTTATGTTGCAAGCAAGGGTTTTCATTGGTGTATATCTTATGGCTATTGGGCCAAAAAAATTCCTTAACTTCGGTACCGAAGTAGTCACCTATTTAGTATTTTGCAAGTAAGGGTTCTCTTCGAAAAGCTCTTTTCATTGGTGTATATCTTATGGCTATTAGGCCAAGAAAATTCCTTAACTTCGGTACCGATGTAGTCACCTATTTAGTATTTTGCAAGTAAGGGTTCTCTTCGAAAAGCTCTTTTCATTGGTGTATATCTTATGGCTATTGAGCCAAGAAAATTCCTTAACTTCGGTACTGATGTAGTCACCTACTTAGTATTTTGCAAGTAAGGGTTTTCTTCGAAAAGCTCTTTTCATTGGTGCATATCTTATGGCTATTGGGCCAAGAAAATTCCTTAACTTCGGTACCGAAGTAGTCACCTATTTAGGTCATTAACTCCGAACAGATTAAAAATTGGCAACAGTCATGTTAGCAATAAGGTTCGCTTCAAAAAGCTCTTTCCATTGCTGTACATCTTATGGCTATTGGACCAAGAAAATTCCTTAAATTATCTACTGGAAACATTTCACAACAAACACTGTAAACAGATGGCGTGACTGTGGATTCGGTCATTTTGTTCTTTCACTCAGTGCGATCAATATTATGTGTAACGATAAAATTTGTGATATTTGTTTTCGTGGTCTATCTGAATTCGGTCAGTACTTTCCAGGTTTTATATTATTATTATGAGAAAAGAATTGTGGTTGCAAAAGTGAAATTGGTAGAAAGAATTTGTTAAAACTAATTGATGACGGCTGTACAAAATATTTTGTTGGTTAGTTATGTGCTAAATGTTCATAGATGATATTTTTCCGTTACATTTTTCTGTTACGTATCAGTTATGAAAAGGTAAAGCTGCGTATATAAAGAGTTATAAAATTAACTTGTAGGTTGGTCTCATTCATCAAGTAATTTTGTTTATGTTAATTTCAACTATACTTATACCTAGAGGTGGTAAATTGTATACTAGGTCACTGCAAAGCATAAGTGTATTACCTATTCTAAAAGTAATTTTCTAATAAAAATAGGATGTATTTGTTAATTTCAGCTAGATGCATAGAGGTATGTGTTCTATTTCTATATTTAATTATAAAAGCTAGTTACGCAGTCAACAAATATCTTATAGAATACGTACCTGTTATGGTGTAAATTATAAAAAGTATTGTGTTATTATATTATAAGCATAATATTGCATACTTACCTAAAGTTATGTTAGATACATTAGAAAGTTAAATGTTTAAGATACATAAATAGATTAGATATACTGCATTAATTAAGTGTGTACCGTTTGTTTGCCTGGGGCGGCCGTATGTTCATGGCAACACAAGATGTAACCTTTTTTTGTCTGTGTAAAATACAAAGCTGTCAAATCTACCTCTTCCGGTTCCGTCCGTTCGCCCGACAAGAGGCGTGTAAATTGTATTTGAGTGAAATTATATATTATTGTGCTAGCAAGCTGTTTTAATTTTATTTTTTTTCTGACATTACGAATTTATTGATTATTTTTTATTATTATTTAACTTATCCGAAAATAATGGGAATCCCCCTCTTGGCATATAATTTTTAGCCATAATATTATTTGACATAACGTTTTCTCATAACTTTTTTTAGCATAATAATACCTTGGCATAATGCTAGGGTTAGCATAACTGTCATGTGGTCTAAATTGTTTTAGTATAATTTGGAGTTGTATATTTTTTTAAGGCATAATTTATTTAGTCGTCTATTATCCATAAGCCATAAATATAAACATTATTTATTATAATTAGGGAATTACTCTAATGGATTAGGTTAAGGTGCGGCGGGGGTGGCCCTTGGGGCACCCCTGAGCCGCGAACATGTTTGTTTTTTAACCGACTTCTAAAAGAAGGAGGTTATCAATTCGGAGATTCTTTATGTTTGTTCGGGCATACGTAGTATATAAACGGATTAGCAAAATTATATTTTTTATAATAACTCGTGCAGTTACTCTCAGAAAGCACCATTTGGTGAAGTGGAACTGATGATGAAGACCACAGATTGCCACCGGAACTACTCAATAATAAGTATTTCACGGGTTGCGATTCGATTAGTTTATGGTTGCCAAGTAATTTATGCTCGTCACAATAGATATGGTGCAGTGGAGCTGATGGTGAAGTACTGGGAGAACTCTTCAACGATTAACGTCCCTGCATTGGAAAAAGCAATATTTTGTAAGCAGTTGACATGGTGAGCAGTTGACATTAGGCTATTGTAACTTAGATAAATTATTTATTTATTTTATTAAAAAAATATTTATTTTATATGACAAACTGACCCACTAAAAAGCGAGAAATAAAAACACTACATAGTGTAAAATAAATTAAATTTCGAAAGTTGGTGGCATAAACCAAAAATACAAAACCAAAGGAGTGAGTTATATTTGGATTTAATATTTTTATTCCAAAGAACATTATGTGTAAATATCATTATGCGTTTATAACATTAAAAACTACGGCAAAAGGCAGCGGTACCTTTGTCGACAAAGGTACCGCTGCCTGTCGCGCCTGTTTGTACGAGCCTTTATGCTTTATAACATTATGCTGCAGTATTATTATGCCAACAGTATTTATGGCAATTAAAATTATGGCAATTAAAATTATGGCTACTAATATTATGCGTAATGATCATTATGCTGAATTTCGTTATGCCAATGAAAATTATGACAATCTATTTTATGCTTCATTAGTAAACCGAAAATAATATTATATTAATTTCTCAATTTCTTTGCAAACTATAGTTTTGTATTATTTAAAAGCATTTTTAAAATTTTTGTAAATGTGAGTACCATGGAGCTGTTTAGTATATGTAGCATGGCAGATGAGAGTATGTCATGCTCACTTAAATGTCTCGCTGATGGTGGCGCGTGTGTTGTCATCATTCGGTTCCACGGTTTCACGTTCGGTTTTACGTTCGGTACAAAATGGTTGAGCTGGATGGTGCTCGCCACATGTCATATTCGTGAACGGGCGCCGTCAGTTGAGACTGGTCACCTCTTATTTGCCAGAGCTTATTTTTAATCTTAAATTTTGAATTACTTTTGATTATTTTTTACATTGTTCTCACATATAGAACCAACAAGACTACTGTACCCAGGATTTTGTAATATAATATCTATATCCATTTTTAAAAGAGTGTTCTTGGAGTTTCTTGTCCGTTCTTCCCCATAGAGATCTACGTTTTGGAATGGGCAACTAGCTTCAACTCTCTGACTAACTGACCGACTTTTTGACAATTCAAAATTGCCTGTAAATGGTTTAATTGAAATACATGCTTTGAGTTTGAGTTGAGTTTATAAAATACAGTCCTACGAAGTTAAAATTGGTGCATAATTTTGAGAGAATTATTGTTAATTCGTTGATTACCTGTGATTCACAAATACTGTACCTCAGTCTTTTTAAATTATTTTTAATCAAAAACATTGTTCAGTATTGCTCAGAAAGTCTTAATTAAAACATTTTAGAAATCCGTGAAATCTCTTATTGAAATCGCCATTATTGCATTTTGACTATCGGTATATAGCGGAGCGACTGGAAAATAAAAAGTTCCAATCGTCACCACTGGGGAGGAACGAAACTTTTTTTTTCCCACTTGTTCCCAGTGGGAACGACGGGGTGGGGACGACCGGGAATAAACGGATCGGAGGAGTATCCTACCAATATAGTACTAACTGTTGCCCGCGACTTCGTTTGCGATCCAGGATGAAAAGTACCGTTACCCACAAACACGGGTCCAGGAGCATCTTTAATCTAACACTATCTGGTTTTGTTCGCATTGCTATGATAATTACAACACAACAGTCCCATTTTATGTCCAAGCAAATCACTGTCCATTCCAAGGTTGCCTGGAAGAGATCGCGGATAGCGATAAGGCCGCCCATTGTATATTTTGAAGTGATTGTTATTTTTTTATTATATATTTTTGTGGTGTACAATAAAGTATATATAAATAAATAAATAATCGGTTTGGTCGTTAGCTCTGTATCTATCAGGATGCTCATTCGTTTTAGATCTTGTACACTTGCGAAAGACACTTGCTTGAATTGTGGGTATTATATTCCCAGTATACACCCCTGCGGAGTGGCGTATTTACTCTAGGGCCAAAAGGGCCATGGCCCGGGGTGGTAGGCTGCGAGGGGCGGCACAAGCCGCACCTCATGCTCAGCTTTGTTAGCCTTTCATTTTGAAAAAATTAAAAATAAACGTACTTTGCACAAAATAAAACTCATTTAGTTGTAAGTTTGATGGACATCAAAACACGGGACTATCGTTTTGGGTTTTTGGCCCAATATGAATGGTCTCCAAAATCAATATTATTGTTAATGAATCATCATCCATCACATCCATATAATTATAGTAATCTATGATCACATCATTCATGTCGGCCGTGGCCGTGTCGTTTAAATAAGTCTGTTTGTTTGTCTGTTCGCGATAAAACTCAAAAATTACCGTTTTTCATGCTGTTTTCACCAATGGATAGAGTGGTTCTCGAGGAAGGTTTTAGTATATAATAACCGACATCCACGCGGGCGAAGTCGCGGGCATCAGCTAGTCTAAAGTAAAATCCGTTTATTTTTTCATAGTTTTTTCCACTAGAAATCTAACTTTATAATTTACTTCATATAGAGAAACGCAGTTTGTTTATGGGTGCGACGGTATCAATAAACTGGTGAAGTGAAGTGTAACCGCCAAGGGATTGTCCGATTGCTTACACAAATCAATTCAACCGTCATCGCGATATTGCTAATAGCCATACCACGAATTCTTTCAGAACCACCCGATCCGGCGCTATAAGACATGGGCTGCTGGGATTCATAATTATAAACCTGTCAAAAAAGTTGAAGTAACCTCATCTTCGAGCTAGGATAAGATTTGCAACCCGATATAATATGACTTTTGATTGGGAAAATGAATTAAGGTTTCACCGACGAAAATACGTTTAAGTCCGTAAAATACTGTGGAGAAGACAAGACGAACAACAGACTCTCAAAATGTTTTTTTTACCTTTGAGGAGTAGTGGCAGGTTATCGCTGGGTAAGCAATAGTTAATTTAATTAAATAATAACATTAACCTACTCACTTGATTAAAATATAAATACATAATAAGTTATTATTAGTAATAATAATAATATTATCAATCATTACAGGATAATACCTTAATGTGAACAAAGCTTAAAATGGGTTTTTGCTGTGTCACCTTTAAAATGACTGACGTAAAATATATATTTAGAATAAACATGATATGACAAGACAATGATTATAGTAATAAAACTTTTGAGTGTTTTGATATTGATATTGGGATATTTGGGATGGATGTCTTCGATGGGTCCTGGAGAGCTTGTCGAAGTCGGCGCTCGAATGAATGGCGAACGTTAATTGGAGATCTTATGAGACGTTAGTTAATTGATTCAGGCGTGACTTTGCGGAAATCCATTATAAAATACAATAGACGTAGATATATTTAGTAACCAATTCCGCTTGACTATTCTTCAAGAGTCCTAAAAAACCCTGTAAGAAATCGACACGTGTTTCACCTCTCAACGAGGCATCCTCAGGATGACGATTGACCAATTGCAAACCAGAACGCGACGTGTTACCACACCGAGCGCTGGACGCAAAGTGAATCAACAATCAACAACATCAATACTATATTAGGATATATAAGTTAATTCGTCAATGAATTTCTAATTAAAAAGACAAGATTTAAAAGATGGGCTGTAAGAGTCAAATCTTCTCCTTTAACAATACTCGATACTAAATGTTTTATTGCATTCCTTAAGTTACATAGATGGTATAACAAGTAAAAGATCAATATGGACACTTTCGGGCACATCAAAATTAGTAGAGAGGAAGAGGGCTAAGTAGAAATTTAATATTATTATAAATTATTAGATGTGTTTAATTGTGCGTTTAATTATGTATATGTTATGGACCAAGTGATTATCCGGACATTATAAATAATGCCCGGGCAGTTTGAAAAATGCCCAATATGAGAGGGCGGTGTGATTACAACTATTAAAATAATCAAATCGACCGGGCATTTTATATAATGCTAGTCACTTATGGGGCAGCATAATAAAAACCAGGTTTTTTGTATCTATTTCAAACGTAGTAATCAATCATCATCATCATTTCAGCTGCGCTCCCTAGACGATCATGCGGTTTGACATGTAATTGTTACGTGAATTATCATGCTGCATGAGGGTCCTTCATGCAGTATGAGGATTCACGAAATTCTATGGAATTGTCAATCAACTGCCAGGCAGCTACTGTCATTCGCATCAATGAAAACAAATAAACGGTCATGCATGCATGCAGGCAGCACGTAACGCATGTCACGCCGCATAATCGTCTAGGGACGGCTAAACTTGTGGGGTGAAACATTTACTAATAACGGAGTGGGTACCCTTCACTTTCTATAACTTCTTCTAGTCTTCATTTCATTCCATTAACCATATTAAAAAAAAAGTCACTTAATCGCATTAATTCCCAAGTCCTCATAACCTCTTTATCTAAATTTTGTCTATTTCTGACTTCACTCGAGTCCCAATTAAGCACTATTTGACCCCACAAATTTTCTTTCGAGTTTAAGTCAGGTAATAGATATATTTAGTAACCAATTCCGCTTGACTATTCTTCAAGAGTCCTAAAAAACCCTGTAAGAAATCGACACGTGTTTCACCTCTCAACGAGGCAACGAGGAGTATGCCAAGGTCGCCTTTGTTGCGATTGTTCGCCCCTTATCGCGCTTATCGCACTGATAACGATTCTAGCCAATTAGCGTCGAGCAGCAATCCTATATAAGTGGGGGTGACGGGCGATTTGATTCACTTTGCGTCCAGCGCTCGGTGTGGTAACACGTCGCGTTCTGGTTTGCAATTGGTCAATCGTCATCCTGAGGATGCCTCGTTGAGAGGTGAAACACGTGTCGATTTCTTACAGGGTTTTTTAGGACTCTTGAAGAATAGTCAAGCGGAATTGGTTACTAAATATATCTACGTCTATTGTATCTTATGAGACGTTGATTCCAACAGTGCTCAACGTATACCCTGATGGACATAGGTATTTATTTTATTCAAGATAATAGTTCGGTGCCACGGTCAAGACTGGTTAAGGAGTGGTTTTCTACTCAAAGAGCCATAACTTTGATTGATGGGCCATCTAAAACCCCTGACTTAAACTCGAAAGAAAATTTGTGGGGTCAAATAGTGCTTAATTGGGACTCGAGTGAAGTCAGAAATAGACAAAATTTAGATAAAGAGGTTATGAGGACTTGGGAATTAATGCAATTAAGTGACTTTTTTTTTAATATGGTTAATGGAATGAAATGAAGACTAGAAGAAGTTATAGAAAGTGAAGGGTACCCACTCCGTTATTAGTAAATGTTTCACCCCACAAGTTTAGCCGTCCCTAGACGATTATGCGGCGTGACATGCGTTACGTGCTGCCTGCATGCATGCATGACCGTTTATTTGTATTCATTGATGCGAATGACAGTAGCTGCCTGGCAGTTGATTGACAATTCCATAGAATTTAGTGAATCCTCATACTGCATGAAGGACCCTCATGCAGCATGATAATTCACGTAACAATTACATGTCAAACCGCATGATCGTCTAGGGAGCGCAGCTGAAATGATGATGATGATTGATTACTACGTTTGAAATAGATACAAAAAACCTGGTTTTTATTATGCTGCCCCATAAGTGACTAGCATTATATAAAATGCCCGGTCGATTTGATTATTTTAATAGTTGTAATCACACCGCCCTCTCATATTGGGCATTTTTCAAACTGCCCGGGCATTATTTATAATGTCCGGATAATCACTTGGTCCATAACATATACATAATTAAACGCACAATTAAACACATCTAATAATTTATAATAATATTAAATTTCTATTTAGCCCTCTTCCTCTCTACTAATTTTGATGTGCCCGAAAGTGTCCATATTGATCTTTTACTTGTTATACCATCTATGTAACTTAAGGAATGCAATAAAACATTTAGTATCGAGTATTGTTAAAGGAGAAGATTTGACTCTTACAGCCCATCTTTTAAATCTTGTCTTTTTAATTAGAAATTCATTGACGAATTAACTTATATATCCTAATATAGTATTAAGTAAATTATAATTATTGATCGTTCACTTACCCTTCCGTTCTGTTACAAATACTTTCTGCCGCTTGAAGCACATTAAACAGTTGTGTTATAACAATTAGAAATAAAAAGACGCGTTGCGGAGTCCCCATTCTCGCGAATCATCAGTGATACTGAGGCCGTTCGAGCTATTTTATTTTAGGATCTGAATATCAACTCAAATTATCCTTGTTGATGATTATGTAATCCTTTGCGTCTATAATTTGACCACCCTCCGCCATATTGCCTTGACCGCCTTGTGATTTTTACCTGTTTCCAAAAATCAAATAAAAACTAAAGGGGAAAAGGTTTGAAAGCAAAGAAGATGCACTGGCTGCCTATAATTTCGAGATTTCTGAAGTGTCCATAGAAGAGTGGTCAGAGGTATTTTTCAATTGGTTCAGACGTATGGAAAAGTGTATACGTGCTCAGGGTGAATACTTTGAAAAGATCGATACTGGTAGTAAAGAATAACTTTTATCATTTTTGAGTATCTAATTTCTTTTGGCATGCCCCACGTACAGTGCAAAGATGTTCTTACAGACTGTCTCCGGACGAACGTCGAATCATGCGCGATAAGGTTAACGAATAGATGGAAGCTGAAATAATTAGACCCAGTAATTCACCGTTTGCTAGTCCGGTCCTTATGTTTAAAAAGTATGATGGATCACCATCGGACCGTGTTCGGAAGATGCCCGAAGGCCAAGTACTTATTGAAATTGTAGACGAAATAGAATGATGATGAGTTGCTATCACTTTAGATTGTGTAAACAGGATATCGATTCGTTTGGTCGGAGACCGTACCAGAGTATTGTAGCCATGGTGTGCGGATGATCTGGGTAGTATGGTCGGGTCTAGCCTTGAAGCCAAGACCGTAGAGTCAGGGACGACTCTGTATTCCCGTGAGGAATAGTGTGTGTATTATTTACCGCGAATGAGCTACCCGTGGTTTTGTTTTATTTGATTAATTCAATTTGGAATCGTTGTGCTTGGTCTAGGTAATCTCGAAACTAGAGTTTAAATTCGTAGGTTAGCCTAGTTTTTAATTTCAAATCTTTAGTTCCAAATTGCTTGAAAATTAAAACAAGGTTACACCGTCAACTGCCTAGTTCATCTTTGGTGATCTCAAAACAAAAGTCTTCTGCTGTCTATAGTTACCTATCAAAATCGATATCGATATTGATATTCAAAATAAGAAATAGCAAATATCATTGCTTTAAGAATCTTCGCACATTTTTATTGACGGTTTACCTCGTACGCATGTTAAAACTGGTGAACTAAAGATTCAGGACCCGACTCGTACCGTTTACCGTTTGCCTTACCTATAGACTTAGCCTCGATGAAACGCAGATTGTACGGTTCATCGTTAAGCTCTCTCGAGCTTATAATAGGACGCGTAACTAGACCATTCAATTTTGTACCTTTTGTACATCATCAGCTAATTCTCTGGCTGCAGGCATAGCTAATTCTATTGGCACTTTTTTGCATTTCGGTTTTAAGTTTTTCGTGTGTCTCTTCGTTTTAGTACTAACATTTTTAAATTCATTTTTTTAAACTTTTCCGATGTCACTTTATGAGAACTTTTTGTCACATTTTTTAAGGCCAGAACCACTTTTAATTTTTGTAGATATTGTCTTGCTTACCAAGCGAGCTGCGAGTTTTTCGCTTGCGCTTGCATCCGAGGCAACTGCTCGCTCTTTCGCCATTTTTTATAAAATTAAATCAGCTCTGTGGCGATCCTGATTTGCGATAAGCAATGTCGTGTTCTTTGCAATATTCGTCTATTGTTTATTGTTAATTAAAACATTAACACCCATTACATTAATTAACATAGAAATTTTACCAGTAGTATTACGTCATGACGTAACACTTAGTCGTATTAAAAAAGAGTTTATTGACCACATGCTCCACTCATATATAGCATCAATGTCCTTTTGTAGGAGTATACAATCCGCAACTGTATCAATTTGAACTACTAGTTTTAGGTCATCAGCGTAGAGCAAGCATTTTGCGAACCTAACCTTATTTATAAGATCATTGATCATTATAAGGAAAAGCAGTGGGCCAAGCACGGATCTGACTGACTCATGCTTGAGCGGGTATTATAAGGTTCAGACTCAAAGCAACCATGTCTAATAAACTGCCTGCGGCCTCGCAGATAGTCCGCAAAGAAGTTCAGAAACTCAGACGAGAAACCTGATGCGTCCAACTTCATCAAGAGCACGTCATTGTCAACCCTGTCGAAATCGAAATAGAGGACATCCACTTGCCCCCCACTGTCCAAAACCCCAGAAATGTAATCAACGTGAGTCATCAGATTCGAATTGACTGAGCGGCCTTGGCGAAAGCCATGCTGGGCATCAGATAGAAACGTATTTATACGTTTATAGATGTACCTGTGGAGTATGTGCTCGGAAACCTTCGCAAGAGTTGGCAGGACAGCAATAGGCCTGTGTTCCACCACAGATGATTTGTCACTAGTTTTTGGGAAATGAAATGAAATGAAATGAAATTGTTTATTCTGTAAATAGGATATTGGAATCACTTTTACACGTCATATTAAAAAATATTAAAAATAAGCTAGATGAGGTCGGCGTTTCCTATCTGACTACTCTGAGAAGAAAGGCCGAAACAAACTCAGAGGTCACAGTCTCTTTTAAAGTCCAGACATAATCTTGGTCAAGCTATATGAGGACCATGTAAATTCGAGTCTGAAATGGTCTTTTGAGGAAAGAACCACACAGATTTGAGTGGACCTGTCCAGTCAGTGCAAGCATTTGTCAGTAATGGCGGAGCTCAACTCAGAACTTAAGGAGCTCAGCGACTCGACGAACAATACCAAAGAAAGGACATTTGGGTAGGCCGCATAAAATTCTCAAATTGCCAGACCAATTATAAAATTAACTGAGAACGAAAAAAAAAAAAAATTTAAAAAAATTCACATAGTCCTCACATTCACAATAATAAAATACTTTACAAAGTAATCATGTCATTTTGTATAGAATATTCAATAATGTCAATTTGTAAATAAAACTGGTTGATATACTTTGATGATTTTCCATATTATTCAAAATGTTACAATGCTTAGCAGAGCGAGCAGCTCAATCCCATGCTTTTTTGTCTTCTAAATAATCTGAAATTTTATAGTACCCTTTTCTACAAAGTTTGGTTTTAATGCAGCTTTTAAATCGTTTAATGGGTAAGTTTCGAATGTCAATGGGAAGTTTGTTATAAAAGCGTATACATTGACCCATGAACGAGTTGCCTACTCTGTGGAGACGAGTGCGATGTACAGCAAGATTGTGTTTATTCCTGGTATTTAAACTATGAATATCGGACATTTTCTTAAAATTAGATATATTTTTGTGTACATACAATAGATTTTCAAATATATATTGGGATGGGAATAACACGCGAGACTTTCCATTGCTCAGGGTATACGCCGGACTGAAGGGCTAGATTGAAAATATGGCAGAGAGGAGTTGCCAGGATATCGTGGCATCCCTTGAGGATAAAAGCAGGGATGGAGTCAGGGCCGATCGAGCTATGAGGTTTAAGTTTAGCATTACTTTCAACTACGTTCTTTGGGGTCAAGAGGGGGATAGGTATATTATTTCCGGAGTAGTAGGAAATAATATTCCTATCCCCCTAATCCTCCTGTCTAATGTATTGATACTTTTATCTCCGCGTGTAAGCCTTTTAATTAATTTGGTATCAATTTTATCCTGGTAAGTGTAATTCAAACGGTAAATAAAATTGCCATGTAACAATTGTTTCGGTATTTTTTAGTAGGTTTGAGATAAGTAAAAGCAATCAATTTGTTTATGTCTACCCATAGAAAAATAATTACGGATATTTATTTGTTTCTCAAACGCAACATCATCAAATGTCACTGCAGGGATCCAGCAGAATATCAGCGTCAGGTATAATTTGCCTGACACATGCTGTGTTGGTCTCCCATTTGGTGCAACGTTGAGACGCACACCGCGCTTTGTATGTTTCGTTATTTTTTAAAGTGTGTCATAGACAATATTGTCTCGCTGTGTCTAGTTTTCGTTTATTGTTTTTTTTTTTTTTTTTGTATGTTGGCACTTTGTAGCTATTTAATAATTGTATAGTTATTATTTAACCGTGCTTTTGTATGTTGTGTTGTCTTTTGTATGCACCAAATAAACGTTTTATATATCTATCTATCTATCTATCTGAATATTAATATAGAATTTGGTAAAGGTTCAGTGGAAGATATGACTTCTTTATTCTCATTCAATTCATTGATGTTAATCTGAGGCACTCCTTTATTTTGATTGGAAAGTAATTTTCGAGTAAAGATAAAGATTTTGAAATTTAAAACCATTTTCATGCAGCAATAAACTGATCATAACGTTCGTATTAGGCAATAAAGCACTGTGTCTAATTTGACGAGCAGAGTCATTGAAATTGATATTATTCACGTTCAGGGATATGGGTTGTCTGATCAATTTCATCTTACTTATTATTTAAATCATTACTTACTATCCTTTATATGTGAATATGTGAGCACAGTATTCAAACAACAGGTTTGAACCTGCGTCGTTATTGAGATGATGTTCTCGTCCTAGCTGCTTATATTTGTGACTAATAACTAAAAGAAGAACATATTCTAGGTATGTCAAAGTAATTAAACATTACACGTCATTGCAGTAGCTCATCATTTTACACAGGAGTAGGTTTTTTCAATTGCTATTATTATTTTTTCCACACCATAATTTCTTTTTTTGGAGTGGAGCTTTGAGACCCTCAATGGCAATCCTGTTATGAGCTCCTTTTTTACTCCCAGAGCAACTGCGAGCCATACTTTAAAGGCTTAAATCAGAGCGCTAAAATTGGGAAGCTGCTCACTGGAAATGATCAAGGTCAACCCTCTAAAAAGCCTTCAAAAAAGAGAAAATGTTCATTAGGATCATCATCATCATACATTGTTCGCAGAGGGGGAAGCGCTAATGGAGGTCATCTAATTAATTTAGAAGTGCGTCATCTAATTAATTTAGAAGTGCGTCTAACTTAAAGACTTAAATAAAGAAAATGATTATAGTGATAGTGACAATAAATGTGTAAGTGTACAATATGTGGTGCATGAAACTTATGACGAAGTGATGGATGCAACAGAGACCCAAAAAAAAAATGGGTAAAAGTTGAGTGAACCGGAGCAGTTTTAGATTATTTTTGTATACTTAGTTAATAATAAATAGTTTGTACTATCAAAAATGTATATTTGCTCATTTTGTTACTTATTGTTTTATTACTGTATACATGACATTTACATTGACATGACATTTACTGACATGTACATTTTTAAGACAAATAAAAAGATTACATTTCTGTGAAAATTAAATAAATGTTATGAATCAACTATTCTGGGTTTCATTTTTCTTTGACTAGGAACTTAGGTTAAATAGATAGTAGGTAATTAATGTTACATTAAAACACATTTATTTGATTATACTAATGATTTATTTCATAATTATAATTATATTATTTCAATACATTTTACTTCTTCATATTTTCTTTAATAAATACCTATCTTAAATTAATGCATTGATATCTTATGTCTATAGCGCTTAATTAAAAGTTTTATATAACGGTCCTGTTACATCGTAATTCTGTTCTAAACCATAAACGTTAACACTTATGTTTGGATTTCCATCTTCATATAATTTTATAACGTCTAAACTGGGCGGAAATGTCATGTTCGTAATCTTTAACACTTTTGAATAGTGAGGATATGAAGTAACTCTACTGGGGTTATTCTTTGCTGTGTACAAATATGCTACAATGCTCCATAGAAAACAATGATTATCTTTATTAACTATGTTTAGACTTGATTTCGTTTATGTAATTCTAAATAAGAACCTGCTCTCAAGCCTGTGTTTATTATAGCCAAATTAATTTCGACATGACTTATCGATTCGATTGTCCAGCCTGACTCACTTAGTTCTTACTCGGAACATTTATTTAAGATTTTTTCTACAAATGCATGTTACCTATGTGGATATTATATCTGTGCTTTGAAGTATAATTACATCATTATCTTGTGTTAAAAGATTTAAGACTAATTTCGTTATTTTTAGGTAAAGCGTACGAAAAAAAAAGTTCGAAATTGACTTTCATAGAAACGTGTTGTTTTAATAATTCTTTAATTAGACAGCAAAATGAAATGTGTCAAAGTCAGAAGCTTCAGTTAAAAAAAAATCAGGTGTAATAGTAAAACTTTGAGGATTTATTTTGTAACTGACTATTTTGTTTTTAAAAGCGCTAACTATTATATACGGACATTATCAAATTGAGTTTATAAGAGGTTATTAGATTTATGGATGTTAGTTTTTTTGTGAGAAGAATAATTGTGAACGTTAATTTAATGTTACAAGCTTGACAGAAAACCATTTTTGATTAATTTTTGATAGTATTTATTTTTATTCTCTTAGTGAAATCTTATTTAAGCGATAATATACTATTCATATTTTATTATTTTCAATTTTAGGTTTTCATTTAGGTTTTTGTTTTATCTACTAACTAGATTCTGAACGAAAAAAATGCAAAAATTTAAGTATACATAAGTTACATGGTAAGTAAATTAAAAATATTTTTTAAATATACGGTACCAATATCGATATTTTATTTTGTTTTTTTTTTTTTTAAAACGATTATATGTTTAAATTAAAATATATTATGAATATTATATTGTTTTCAATTTTAGGTTTTTATTTAGGTTTTTGTTTTATCTACTAAGTAGATTCTGTTAGAAAACAATGCACAATTTCAGAATACTTAATTATGTTACATTCAGGGTAGTAGAAATCAAATTAAAAACATGGGATAGGTACTAATATCGATTAAACGTAGGTACCTATATTATCTATTATTATTGCGTGCCTATATTATACACAATATTATAAAGAAATAAATTCAAGTTCAATAAAAGTTAAGTAATTGTTAAACTTAACTGAAAACTTACTTTAACTGAAAGAGGTTTACAAAGAATTTTGGGGGTACAAAATTGGTTGGATAGAAGAGTAATCTTCTTTAACGGCTGCAACCAACTGAGTAACCGCCTTCCAAGTTGGGCTATCGTTATTTACCGCTGTTTTGAAAGAAACCAATGAATGTTTCGAGCGGTTGGTTGCTGCGGCCTCCAACTCGTGATAATTCGATATGCGAACCTCAATATAATATTCTCCGCGTTTTGTAGGGTTGCTTTGCACAGCATAACCAGACCTGACTCGACGCGTTAGGTAGCTGTTCAGTTCCACTGCCCGAATTGGTTCACGTTGCTCTTCATTCTGGAAACAAACAAAAAAAAATAGTTTAATTAACCGACTTCTTCAAAAAGGAGGTGGTTCTCAATTCGTCTGTATGTTTTTTTTTTTATGTTTGTTATGCGATTACTTCGCCAATTATGAATCGATTTTGATGATTCTTTTTTTGTTTGGTAGGTCATGCTTCCGAGGTGGTCCCATATAAATTTTATTAACTTTGCTTGCGTAATTTTTGAGTTAGCTTCAATATTACGTATTTTTCCCACTTAGTTTATCTAGACGATATCCTGTTCGACTCCTTCACTGTTATTTACATAGCAGGTAGTGGTATTCGGATTTGTGTGGGGTAGGGTACCACAACTAAAAAGTGAAAAATAAAACTTTTTACAAAAAAAAAACAACCGACTTAAAAAAAAAACACAAAAAAAGTGAAAAATAACTTTAATTTCGGAAGTCGGTGGCAAAAAACGGAAATTGAAAAGCAAAGACACCGACTTCCGAAATTAAAGTTATTTTTCACTTTTTTAGTGTTTTTTTTTGAAGTCGGTTGTTTTTTTTTTGTATTTTTTTTTTTATTATATTATAATCCGATGATTCACAATGATCATCAACCCCTCTGCTATTATTATACACCATCTCAATAATAATGTTAAGACATACGTATTCTTAATTTATTTATTTCGGTTTCAATCATGTGGAAATCTTTTAGACCTTAGAAAATGTAACCCGTACAAAATCCCTTTAATAAAACATGAGTTAACGTTTACTTATTAATTAACTTTAACTTTTATTAATAATATCCGTTACGGCACGCGTGTATTTTTCGAACAGTAACACTCCATGCTGCTGCTATCTACACTTGGTCAGACCTGAGAATCAAACTCAGGATTTTATAATTATCAGTAACTAAGCTTTCACCACTACTAAACCTGAAAAAGAAGCTATATGACATACAATGTTTGTTCCGTGCGGGAATCGAAGCCGCGACACACAGCGCACCAGCCCCTACGCCAACCAGACCGTTAGAATATAATCGTAAAAAACGAAAATTTTATCTCAACTTACCTCGGAATCCGGGTAGTTGGCTAATTTAGATGATGTAGACGCATAGGCAGGTGTGGTCGAAGTGTCGGCCTCTGATACAGACCCGGAGTCGGAGTCAAATGGATTGGAAAACCTGAAAATAAAACACAATTATATAACATTTTATAAAGCAGGTCTACTTACAAACATTCATACGTTGAGTTAGAACTATTATCATCCAGTCCATTCATGATACTACACAATAGGTTCCTGACACGCCAAGCTATTTTCCTGCAAGGAAATCGAACTCTTACAGTGTTTTTGGTGGGATAATTTATGCATAAAATAATCGGCTTCGTAACTGTGATGAAAATGTTGGTCAAAAGTGAATATTCGACTTTAAATTTAAAATCTAAACAGGTGACTTCATGGATCCTACGTAGGCCTCAAGAATGCGCCAAACTCTCAGCTTTCATAACCATTAAAAAAGTAATACTTAATGCGAGCTACTTTGGCTATGATCGGTCATCAAAAACAGCGAGGTGGAAAATTCTTAAAATTATAAATGTTTAATTTTATGGCCATTTTCGCGTTCCTAAGGTTTATTAGTTTTTTAACTTATCAAGAATGGCTGCAGGAAAGCTAAGATGAAAACATTTACATTTGACTTTTTTCGATAGGAGGTACAGCTCAACCGCAAATCGTAAAAATCATTATTCTCCCCCCCAAAATGGCTATTTCCCTACCCCTGTTCAAATTCAAATTCAAATTAATTTATTGTAGAACATAGGTAAGGTAAGATGTTACAATACAGTTATACATATAAGTCTGCTATGTCTCGCCATTGAGGCATACAAAATTCATAATAGGTACGTTACAGAAGAACAATTAAATAATTTAAAATACAACAATAATAATCCGGTACATTGACATTTTTAAAATATACAGTTATTTGAAAAATTGTGGTTTGTTCTTATTATTTACAAATTATTCATTAGGTATTATATATGTTAGATTACATGTCACATTGTATGTTAAATTAAAAGTCAATTATATGTCAGATTCAAAATTATTCTACAAATCACTGCGTGAGTTTATCAGTAGTTTACATTTAATTTTCATTACTGGTTTGCCATAATAAATGTCGACTAGTTCTGTGTTTTATCATTTAAAAATTCTTTAATAGAATAATAACATTTAGCTATTAGGAATTGATGTAACTTTTTTTTTAAAGTATTTATATCACTCATATTTCTGAAAAAAGGTGGAAGGTTATTAAATATATGTGGACCCATACAAAAGATGCTTTGATGCAAAAGTTTTGTTTTGCTAGGTACTATGCGCAACTTGTCTTTGTGTCTGGTCCTAGTATAAAATTCAAATAAATTTGGATTTGATTTTATGAACATTATTGTTTCATATATGTATACACTAGGGAGAGTTAATATTTTTAAATTTATGAAATATGGCTTACATGAATCCATCCGTTGTAGATTGCACATTGATCTAATACAACGTTTTTGTGCTTTAAATGCACGGTCTTTTTCTACAGAGTTACCCCAATAAATGATACCGTAGCGTATGATCGAAGCCACATATCCATGATAGGCAGTTAGTAATGCGTGTTGATTGACATTTTTCTTTAATCTGTAGAGGGCATAAGAGCTCTGACTAAGTCTCTTGCACACTTGCTCAATATGTGTTTTCCAGTTTACTTTATTGTCTATATGAAGACCCAAAAATTTGGTAACTTCTATTTCCTCAATGTTAGTTTGATCGTAACGTATGTTTAGGTTACAATCTGATTTTACTCGCTGTTTAAAATTCATGATTTTTGTCTTCTCTAGATTAATTTTCAGGTCATTTTCATCAAGCCATTTTATAATTGTTGTCAGAGTATTAAGTAGGTCAAATTTTAAAACAGTCCTGTCATTACCAGTAAGCAGTATCGTACTATCGTCAGCAAATAGGGTCATATGATGCATTGTAACTGTCGACATGTCATTTATATAGATTATAAAGAACAGTGGGCCTAGGATGCTGCCCTGTGGGACTCCAGAGTTTATATTTCTAACCTCAGAGGTAAAGGTCTCTTCAGTTCTGGTAATTTGGGAGATTCTTTTTAATTCTACTACCTGTTTTCTGTCACTAAGATAGGATTCAATTAGTTTATGCACGTTACCTCTTATACCAAACGCATATAATTTGTGCAAGAGTATTTTGTGATTTACGCGGTCAAATGCTTTTGACATATCCATGTATAGCGCTATAGCTGGGGACCTAGTATCCATATTCAATAAGACTTTGTGTAAGAAATTATACATCGCCAAATCTATTGATCTATTTTTTCGAAACCCATATTGACATGGAGTAAATACTTTATTGTTTTCAAAAAATGGGTAGAAACAGTTATATATGTATTTCTCAAATATTTTAGAAAAGATAGTTATTAACGCAATAGGTCTATAGTTACCAATAGAGGTTTTGTCGTCTTTTTTATGTACTGGTTTTACTACTGTCAATTTGTTCCGGAACTTTCTCCGTGTTCTCTTAATTTTTTTTCATTTGCTTATAATTTATACCAAATTTTCCGACCAACATACTGCTAAGATTTTTTTTTTTTCTCAAATGTTTTTGGCCCTGGACTAGTAGTGATATAGTCACTAATGTCAACTGTCACTTCACCACAAATGGCGGGAAATAGTTGAAAGTGAAGCGTGCCTACACTTGGTGTGGGAATGAACCAGTGTAGTGATATAATCACCTTAAATACGGGATTAACAGGATTCTACACCAGGTACATAACAAAATAACTCCATGCTATCTTTCACACAATCCATCCATCGTTAATTTGGTCTTTCTTTAATCTTATAGCCAAAAACTTTCTTCTTTTGCTGGTATAATCCTACAGTTTTCTCCTTTTTTTTGTTTTGTTTGATTTATGGTATGATTTATCTGACCAGTCTGACAAGTCATCAAAAAAGCCGCACACATTTAGGTTTTACCAATTTTACAAGAAATGGAACTTACCATCCTCATGAGACTTATTCTTTTTGCAGGGCATTATAATAATTAAATAAGTAGCAGCACCAAACTGCTGATTACAGTTGCCACGACATATCCCCTAGATGAAAACTCTGGCAACTCAAAAAACTTCAAATTTCAGAAATGACGAAACACTGTTTTTATAGTATATAAGAAAGATATCAAAGATCTAATGAGACATTCATAAAGGTAACGTTTTCTTTGAAGTTCTATCGTTACGCGAGTTATATTGATGTATAGGTATTCGAGTCAGGAATTCGATAAAGCCACTAACTCGAAATTCGTACTTTTACTGTTAGTGGGGTTTTTATCTAGGGGTGCGAATTATATCCAGTTGGACTGCACCCTGAAGACGTGGAATAAAATGCTTTTATCTACACTCATACCCCAAGTGACAGGAAAGGACAACGCGGCAGGCCCAAAAGGAGATGGCGGGATGAATTTGACTCATTTTGGAAGGACTGGCCCACAATTGCATCCGACCGGGAAAATTGGAGAGTGGGTAGGGAACCTTTTGCCCTGCAGATAAACAATATAGCCTTAAAATAAAAAATAAAATGTAAACTATAGCCGATTGTTTTGTTGTCATTGCTACAGAAAAATGAAGAATTGGGAAGTTATTTCTAAAGTGCTTCTGAAAAGACACAAATTTAGTCAAAGAAAACATTTTTAACACTTTTTTTGTCGTGTTTGCTTCAGTAACAGCTGAAAAATGAATTTTGACTATTGATTTCCAAACAATTTATTCATCTTAATGAAAAGAGCCTCCCCGAGCGACGTATCTACAGAGCCATTATAAGTCCGGCGCGCCCTGGGCAATCAGCGAGTTTTCATGCTGATTGGCTAATCCTTTCACCACGAGGGTATTACAAAATCCACTTAGATTGCCATCGACACGCTAAGAAACAATCTATAAAACTTCTACTTACCAATCTTTCACGCCAGTATTTTTATCAAATTTGATCGTATCAGTCACTTCCACACACGTTCCATTGAGATTACTTCTGTACCATCCCGGATCACAACTGCAAGTGCCAGGACTCACACATGTGCCATGTGAACACCCGCCAGTGCAAAGTGGCTCGCAAATATTCTTCTCTAATGTTGTATACCCGGTAAGACATTTGCAAGTGTCTGGGGCGACACATGTACCATTCACACAGGGTTTGGTACATATCGGCTGACAGATTTCCTTCATTGTGATATTTGTTACAACCATTCGCCATCCTATATCACAGACACATGTCTCAGGTCCAACACAACTTCCATGAGGACATCCACTGGAGCAGTAAGGCTTGCAGCTGTACTCATCTGACGTTACATAGCCTTTTGTGCACTGGCAGGTTTCTGGAGCCACACACGTGCCGTTGATACATGGTTTCGTACAAATAGGTTGACATGTTTTATTCATAATGCCGAATCCTGAGTTACAGACGCACGTTTCAGGGCTAACACAAGTGCCATACTGGCATCCACTGGAACAGTGAGGAACGCAGATGTTTTCTTCCGATTTTTGGAATCCTGGCAAACATTGGCATGTGTCTGGGGCGATACACGTACCATTGGCGCAGGGTTTACTGCAAACTGGTTGGCAAGTTTTATTTGCAAATGTGTATCCCTTGGTGCACAGACATTTCTCCGGCGCTGTACAAGTACCATTTCCGCATGGTGTAGAGCATATCGGCAGGCAGTTGTATTTATTATTTAAGTCCAATTTATAACCGCTTTTACATCCACATACATTGGGAGAACTGCAAATGCCATTCGTACAAGCCTCTAAGCATGTCGGAACACAGGTGAGTCTGAAAAAAATATTTATACATTTATCGAATATAAATTATCGAGTATTGTTATTTAAAGACTAACTTTTGCCCGCGGCTTCACCCGTGTGCGGAAAATATCCCACGAGAACGTACTACCGGGATTGAAAGCACCTTATGTGTTAATCTAGTTATCTAATTGCGTAACTTATTTTCGTAACCGATTAAGATTAATCTTTCATTTTGACCGTTCAACAATATTCATTGGGTTATTAACGTTGTTGAGCAGATTTTTTTTTCAAATTTATGAAGCATTGGATTAAAAACTTGTTTCAAACTGATTCAGATTGTGGATTGTGTATAACGCAATTAGGGTGCAGGTTATAAACTATCTGTGTGCCTTTCATCCATATCTGTTGGGCCGTTTTTGCGCCAATCCGGAACATACCTCCAAACAAACAGACAAACGGACAAAAATTCTTAAAAATATATTTTCGGCATCAGACTCGTCACCACACCTCGTAGTAATTACTTTTTTTTCAATGTATTCAATGTACAGTTTTCACTTAGTTACTATTTTATTTTATTATGTATACCATACTTCCCGCAACACAGGCAATATTTCCTTTTTTTTATTGATGAAAAATATATCTGCGGGCTGCAACAAATTATCATAATAATTATGTAGTCGGTGGTTTAAATATTATTGTATCATTACATAATGAAGGTATTATCCAAGTTAAGCCAGATAGTAACTTACAAAACCCCGAAACACTTATATAAAACTTTTAAATTTGTTGTTTTAAGTATTTGTGTTTTAAGTTTATAGTACCTACCGCACCGAGCTTCGAGTTAATCCGACATTGCGTTAAATTTTTTACTTAGGTACTTTGCCACCCCGTCATTCGTGTATGTGACGAATTGCTTAAAAAACTAAAAATGACAATCTTTATTTTACTATCCTGCCTTTTCGCCGAAAATTGTTTGGCAGATTATCACTTGCCAACCAACGTTTCGCCGATGTTTCACTTTAACAACTAACGATTAGCAAATTTTTGTATGACAACGTTTCATTTGGTAGAATTATTGTTAAGCTGATTATTATAATGACACAAAAATTTGGGACATTTATCATTTGTCAAACATTTCAATCTTAGGTTACGATATGTTAGGTTAGGTGAGAGTATGACAAACAACGCATGAGCCGAGTGAGCGAAACAGCGTGCCGCGGCAGCGGCCGGAGATGTGCCAGAAGTGAATCGCTTTTGTAAAAGGAAACAGTTAAGTTAGGTTACATCACGTTAAAGATAAAGTAAAAACCACTCACTCACTGAGCACTCTTCAATACACTCATTCATTTTAATTGAACTCTACTTGAAAGTTGGAATTTTGAAAAGTGTCATTATGAAAAGCAGACCAAACGTACAGTTGGTAACTGTGAGGTTAGGAAATAAAACAAAATTATATGATAAGTTGGCAAATGATTATTCGGCAAAATAAAATTCTGTGAAACGTTAGTTGCCAAGTGAAAATCTGGCAAACAATTTTCGGAGAAAGGGCAGAGAACCATTCGTGCCACGTTTCAAGTCTATTAACTCAAGGAATAAGATTTTTCATACAAAGGAAATCCTCCCTTTTCATCCCTTTAAAGGTCGAATTTTCAAAAAACCGTTCTTAGTGCACGCCTAGGTCCTAATAACTATCTGTGTGCCAAATTTCAGCCCAATCCGTTCAGTGGTTTGAGCTGTGACGTACACTACCCATTTTCACCACGTTAGGGGTCGATTTTTGAAAAACCCTAATACTCATTATTCTTTATTTGTGGTTTTAAGTATAAATCCTATTTTTCGAGTAAATCGGACAGCACGTTAAAATTCTTCTATACAAACTTTGACACACCCCAATCTTCGTTTAGAGGGGTAGGGGTAGTTTATAAAAACGAAAAAATGACAAACTTTGTAATTTACTTAGATTCATGCCAAGTTTCAAGTCTATTAACTCAAGGAATAAGATTTTTCATACAAACGAAATCACCCGGTTTCATCCTCTTAGGGGTGGAATTTCGAAAAATCACTCACATTCATACAAATAAACTCACTCTTCATAAAGAATACACCCTCCAAAGGAGATCATTCACCGTCCATACATTTTTGGGCGGAGAAGTGGCATGGGGGCGTGTCTGTGTCCGCGCCGCATGTCCGAAATGCTCATGCACTTGGCAAATGGCCGTCTCCGCGAACTAGTGCGCTTTCGACCGTGATCGTGAAAACTTATAAGAATGCCGAGTTGTTATGTGGTTTCTTGCAAAAACCGAAGCCAAATCAAAAACTTAGTGAATAATGTAATCAGTTGCCATATGTAAGTACAAGTATTTCTCAGTATTTTTCTTTAAAAGCATGAAAAACAACAAATCGGAAAGTATTTCTTGGTTTTACTACGATGGTTTTGTTTTCAAATATCACAGCGACTGTATTATTTTTGCATTAAATACATTGCTCCTTAACCACTACCTAAATATTATCTCGCTGTGACTGGACAAGCAATGTAAAAATCACAAAACGATATTACAACTGTACTAATGCATCGGTGGTACGGCCGCTGTGTCTTGCGCCGAGCTAGTGATGTGCTTGTGCAGATCCACTAACGTAGGCTATCGACAACAATCGATGTCGATTAGCGAATAAATTCTTCAATCTGTAAATAGTTTTACGTGTTTGCAAGATCGATGTGAAATAATGATTTTTACTTATTTTGATTATTTTACAGCGTAGTAGACAAATGCATAAACAACAATCGTAAAGTAAGTTAATAAAATTTTATGTTAATGTCGGCGGAGTGTTATTGGGTTTGAATTATCGTATCTTAACCTGTCATAGCCTATTGAAACGGTAGATATTGTTGAACCCTGTTAAGATGAGGGAACCAGTTAGGTGGCCTGCCTGTGGCATCAATTATGGATGAAAATTGCCGGCAATATTGCGAAAGTTGCCAAAACTGCCGCGTATGTTTATAAACTTGCCGGCAACATTGGCAAGAAACGCGTAAATAGAAAACGTATTTTACTTTATATAATTGCATAGTAGGATAAAATTGCGGTTTACAGGGTGCCAGTTTTTATACTCACCTACATTATCCAACCGAAAATTTTAGTTTTTGCAATTATTTTCTTACTGATAAACTAAAGAAAAGAAACAGGCTATCCACGATACTTCATTGGTGATAAAACCATAACTATTTTAGAGAAATCATAATTTTTTTGTTTTCTACTTTCTTATATGGAACCACACTTGTATGTAAGAAAGTATATACATGTATATGTATACATATCTGTATGTATAAAAGGGTCAAACCTTGCAAGACGATTTGATCAGCAACAATAAGTTGACGTTTTCAACTGACTTCAAAAAGGAGGTTCTTTATTCGACCCGTATGTATGTATGTTTGTATGTCCGCGATTTTCTCAAAACCTACTAATCCGATTTTGAAAAATCTTTTGACGGTACGATTTGTCAACGTAGTATTCAATATTTAAGTTATCGTAAATCAAAATCTTTTTACGAAAAAAAAAAACACAAATGTGAAAAATAACTATAATTTCGGAAGTTGGTGTAATACATACAAAAAAAAACTATTTGTAGAAGCCGGTTAAAAATTTTTTTTTTACGGAAATTTAATCTTTTTACAAAAAAAAATTACAATCTTCCAAAAAAAACACAAAAAAGTGAAAAATATCTTACTTTCGAAAGTCGGTGTCTTTGCTTTTCAATTTTCGTTTTTTACCACTGACTTCCGAAAATTAAAGTTATTTTTCACTTTCTTAGTGTTTTTTTTTGGAAGTCGGTTATTATTTTTTTTGTAAAAAGATTTTATTTTTCACTTTTTAGTTGTGGTATCAACCCTACACAAATTCGAATACCACTAACTGCTATGTAAATATCAGTGACGGAGTCAAATAATATATCGTCTACATAGACTAAAAAGGAAGCTTACTAAAAAACTACGCAAGCAAAGTTAATAAAAAATTTATGTGACAACTTCGAGAGTATACCCTTTCGAACTAAAAAATATTTTTTTAAATCGGTTCACTATTGGCGAAAATATCGATGAACATACACAAAAAAAAAAAAAATTGAATACATACAGACGAACATAGAACCTCCTCTTTTTTGGAAGACGGTCAAAAACTCACGTACTCTCCTAGACAAGTCTAATGACCCCAATTTCGGTACGTTTACGTATACCAGAGCGTAGATCCCATGACCACCTTCTAACTCCGTCATCAGGCTGGCACAGTATTATCATAATATTGCGTTCTCACCAGACTTACATGAGTATTTATAATTTCAACACTATCAGACTTCAACAAATAGATGAAAATCGATGTTAATACAAACAGATGCAGTTACTTAAAGAAAAGTCCAAACAAATTACAAAAGAACACTTCACTGTTGTATGATTTATATTTATGTCATTGGGTATCAATACCCTCTGTATTTTTTTAATAAAATTTATAAGTGAAATTCTCAAAAAACTATGGGCTCAGCTATCATGAAGTTACCAGTGTCCTAATTTATCTTTATCTTCACATATTTGCGTTGATAATTATAAATTAAGTATAATCAACAATATACCATACAGGCTTACTAGTAATACGTATAATTACACCATTACATAAAACCTCATGACCGCATAAACATTAAAAATGGCATTTGAAAAAACCGATGTAATCTGGCAATTTTGGCAACTTTCCGGCAATATTGACCAATATTGCAGGCATAATATTGGAAACTTTCCTAGTAAGTTTCGGAAACATTCGGCAATTTTCATCCCTAGCATCAATCCATTCCTTTTTTAAATTCGCATCTTTTGGGAAGCTGAAGGGTAGGTACAATTACAGCGTATTTATCATTTAAATATTATCCTAAGCAGTTACATCGATACCCCACCATGTACTAAGCAGGCAATATGCTTTTGTTATTAAAAATGCCTAGTTAATAAAGAAATAGCAAATATGTATATGAAACAAACACACACCCATGCATAACAAATAAATACTTAGTATGAATATTTGGACTTATTTTAACAAAAGTCACTAATATTATTATCTTAACCATGCAGATTACTATAACACATTCGAAGCTTTTGAAAACTTTAACGGAAGTAAAATACCAAAACCATATAAAAGTAAGAGATTAAGCTTAAATAATGCGAGGATAGAGCTTAAACCGGATTTTTTCGTTGTTTTAATTTTTTATATTTGTTTAGCTACTAATTGTTATTTTTATTATAGGTACTTAATATTCTCTGGACTTATCGTTTTTTATTTATTTTATTTTCAGGAGTCCAAAAATATTTTAGTACAATAAAAAAATCGATAACTTTCCGATTTAGTAAATCACTAGTTACTAAATCGGAAAGTTATCGATTTTTTTATTGTACTAAAATATTTTTGGACTCCTGAAAATAAAATAAATAAGAAACGATAAGTCCAGAGAATATTAAGTATAATAAAAATAATAATTAGTAGCGTATATGGAAAATAAATGGCTTTTGCACAGCACATCGATAGCGACCATTGCTATTGTGTGAGTAAGTTGTACGGTGCACTTTAAATGCGCGCTGTGTTAGATGTTATAAGGTCTATAATTGATTGTGTAGTACGTTCTGATTTATGAAATGTGGGTGTGTGCGCGACTGCGTATATATTGCTCTTACTGAACTGCATGTGTAGTAGTTGGCGCACAGTGGGGATGTTTTGGAGACAGTGGGTTCTAATACATTTTCAACTAACTACCTTATCTACTTCTTTCTTATATCTATGGTGCCGACCAAACAAAAAAAAAGCTATATTCCGAATGATTACGTTTTTCTCTTCATTTTTTATTTCTACAAGCTATTACTATGATTACAAATCATTATTTTAACCAAAACACACTGAAAAAAGTATTTTTCAAAATCGTCTAACAGCGCAGGGAATTGCCCTACAGATTTGGTCCGAAAGTGAAAAGTGAAGAGAATAAAATAATGGTCTAACGGAATCCATAATTATTTTTGTTTGGCCGGCACTTTCATAATTTAGCCCAAAATGAATGATGTCCTTTCATGTCTCTAGGACCAGCGGTTGAGCACTGTGCGTTGATATCTGTCACCCTTGCCTTTTATATAATATAGATAGAAGATAAATAATTCTCTCTTCAATAAGACTCAACAAAACACTGCACTGCCCTAAAAATCCTCGATTTTATTGATGTTTAACACATTCCTAGCCTGATGTCCTGATGTCCTGCACATTAGTAGCCCGCAGTAAAAATCGAATATACACATAGCCTCGAACGTGATGTAAATTTTGCAACATTGACTTTAACCCACTTACTTTGCTGACTGTAAATGATATTATGTGTTTAACCAGGTTATAAAGTGTAAGAAACTATTTTATACAAACTAAATAAGAAATTATGTATTTAAGACATTTTTTGTTCTTTTTATTTTTAAGGTAAATAGTATTTAAGTAAACTAGGTATAAATGAATAAAGATAATTAAACTTTGTCATTATTTCAAGACTAGTTAAATATTGTTAAGAATCTTATTGTCCTACAATTACCATAAAGTGTGAGGTCATGCCGCCTGTGATACAGGTTTATCCTAGTACAGGCATCTAACATTGTATTACCTTTATAAATTATTTCTAATATTTTATGTAAATACCAATTTTTAATACTGAATAAATATACTATTCTAATGAAGCGTTCATTTGCAACAAAATTGTGTAGAACGAGTCCAACCCGTACTTTAGAGAGTGGATTTATTAAATCTATGAATAAAAATTAGGTATGTAAGAAGTCGTTTTGACTTACGGATTATCATTTATTTTGTTATAACCGGGACAGCAGTACGATGTAACTTTACCTGGAACATATTGCTGAAACAGATTATAAGAAAAATATATTAGTGAATTGATCTGGATTTGTGTCGGTTATGTAGTCTAGTTAGTTGGCGAATTTCAAAAGCAAAAGTCAGGCTCGCTGACTGACAGCCCACACAAAAGAGTTCAAAGGGGTTCTTTCTAATTCTAATATAATAAATCTATGTTTTGCATGCGTTACGTTGCGCACTGCCATTACAGCGATTTTTCACACCCATCTACGGCCCAACCCCGGTCAGCGTAGCTTAAGGCGCTTGGTACCGTAACATGGTCAATTTAAAAAGCATACTCCTCATTAACGGCTTGGATAAAAGACCTGAAAAAAATATATGTTTGCCATAGATTCATGTACAACATTTTATTCGAGCAGATTTTTTCGTAAGACTAATACTTTTGCCTTAAAAAAATATCCACTTGTTGGCTAATATTTCCATACTACTACTAAACGGCTTTGATGTTTGGAAATATTTTTATACTGAAAAATTGATGGTTAGAGGTACTACAGATTGTTCGTACCATAAATGTAAATTAATCAATATTTTTAAGAATATTACCCCACTTAGAGATAGAGGTTCAGAGGTGCTCTGCGCGGGGCGCGGGCGGCAGTCCCGAGTTAGCATTGCTACGGGACGGCTGTGTCGCTCGCTGCTCCGCCCCGGCTATCGACCGACTATGCACGTTTGCGTGTGTTAGTGCAAATATTTACGAACGAATTGTATCAATGTGCGTTTATAGACTAGCTCGCTGCAGAGAGCCCAATTCAATTGTGCGCGTAAGCGCTTTGTTGTTGAGTTTTTTTTTTAACATGCAATTACTTATTAATACTTGTTTTATTTACATTCACATAATTTACATACAAATTTATAATATAAGTAGACCAAAAAAAAATGTTAATGTAACATAACATCACGCCTGTATTCCCCGAAGGGTTAGGCAAAGGTGTACCTTTAGTTAGTACACTCACATTTTGCCAGTTATGTCGCATGTAATAGGGGCGAGCCTATTGCCATCAACCAGGCACAAATCGAGACTCCGGGCTGCTACTGAGCAATCCCAGATAGAAAAACCGACCAAGTGCGTGTCGGACCACACATAATGGTGCCGATTCTCTTGTCCCAAAATTCTCTAAACTAAACTAAAAATCACTAAAATTTTGTTTAGTCCTGTCAAACGATCAAACTCATTCTGAAATAGACTTTAAATGACACAACTTAACTATAATTTAGTTTGACAGCACTAAGATGGCACTGAGATTAGTTTAGTGAAAATGCTATTCTGAATTTGACGATTTAAACTAAAAATTTGTCCTATATCTAAAATCCTCTAACTAAATCTGACTATATATATATATATATATATATCGCGATTAAAAATAGATGTCATGAACTAAAATTCAAACCAACACCTCAACTTCAGTTACAAAAAACAGTACTGTATTTTTTATTTTCTTTTGCTTATATCTCGAAAACGGTGTGTCCTATCGCAAAATTAATGAAAATTTCGACCCCCTTTAGGGAACCCTTAAACCCCTAATTCTCAACATGTTGGTAATTATTTTTAATTTTTTTTCGTTATTTTACATTCAAAAACTGAAAAATTCCATTAAAAACACGTCGAGGTTTGCCGTGCATGCGCGCCTCTGGCTCTAAAAAAAAACACGGGGTAGGGAAAACAAGTACCAAGTGGAGGCGCGCGGTTGTCAAATTCGATTTTAGTTGTGTCAAAATAAGTTTTAAATTTAGAGAATTTATTTGGCAGAATAGCTCCAAGATTCTCATAGTCAAAAGTAAGGAATTTTAGTGATAGTTTAGTTCGGTGTACAAAAGAATCGGCACCAATTAAGGTTTCCGTAGTTAGAATGAATTTATGCCAAGAACAAACTTAACATTGTAGTTGAAATCATGTTCTCCCATACGAAATTACCTACTCGTTAACTTGTAGAACCTGGTATAGCCTATAGCTGTGATAGTTTTCCTTTTAATTTCGTCATACATTATATACTACTGCCGTGAATTTATTCACATATCCAAAATTGGATGAAAATAAAAGGTGTATCTTTTTATACACGAAATATTTTAAGGGGTCATTGTACTCATCATCATGAACACTATGGGACCAAGCTTGAAATCACTTTACTTTATGTTCGCATAGCTCGTCAAAATGTAGAACAGCTGACTCTTTTTTCGCGATTTCAGCGTTGGTCCCATATGCACACGGCTACACATCAAGCTATACATTTCCAGTTTATACTGATCTCGCATTGTATAGAATTTCCGTACAACGCGAGGTCAGCTTATACTGGCAATGTACCTATAGCTTGAAGTGTAGCCGTGTGTACAATGACCCATTAAAATATTTCCTACCTACATACCTAACTATATACCTACCTACATACTTACCTACATACATACCTAGAATACCTACCTACATACCTACATACTTTTATATCTACATGTTGTACTTAGTAAACGTTTAAAACTCCAGCACAGACCTACATATCATAGGTTTTTCTGTTGCATTTAGAATACGCGTTATAGTGGCAACCTATTCTTACGATTGCATTGCTAAAATTCACGTCAATTTAATATGTATTTGTAGCCGTAAGGGATAAGCAATGGATCCGCAATCGATGAGGGCCGGGATCGAACCCGAAGCGATTTTTGTTTTTTGAAACCATCATAATTATTTATAAGTATTCTAAGCAACAATGTTAGTTATTATTTTAACTATTTATGTTTATTTATAATCTATTCATTCTTATTTTTGTTTTTTTATGAAGTTTAATATTTGTTATTGTATTATTATTTAACTATTTATAGATATCAGTATTCAGCAGACTTTATTGAAAACTAATAATATGATTTAGACTTTATGCATGTTTTTTTTTTAATGCACACACACATAAAGTTTTCAATAAAGTCTGCTGAATACTGATATCTATAAATAGTTAAATAATAATACAATAACAAATATTAAACTTCACAAAAAATAAAAAAGGTAAATTAAAAATTTTAAAAACCCCCGACAAAAACAAAGCGTTTAAAAAGTAAACAAATAATATGTATTGGCCCTTTAAGTTTAATATAAAAGTTGTAGGTAATATTTTGATCCAAGCGTCGTCGCGTCGGGGGACGGCTCATGAAAATAGGAAATTAACAGCAGCTATCCTTTCTACAATAGCATATATTCATTAATCCTAGTGTATGTTGGCGTTTTCATTAGCCGTCCCCCGACGCGACGACGCTTGGATCAAAATATTACCTACAACTTTTATAATAGGTCTTTACCTATGAAATTGCCGTTTTGTATGAAAAAATTTAAACGAATTTTTTTCATGAATTTTTTATTTGTATTAATCGAAGTAATCACCCATGCAATCAATGCATCTTTGCCATCGCAGTGGCAGTTTATTGATGCCCTTCTTAAGGAAATCAGCTGGACGGTAGGCAACAAATTCTTCAAAGGCATTTTGTACTGCCTCTCGGGTATTGAATTTTTTTCCCGCCAAGAAGTTATCCAAATTCTGGAAAAAGTAGTAGTCTGTAGGCGCAAGGTCTGGTGAGTAGGGCGGATGACGGAGAGCTTCCAACCCCAGTTCTTGCAACTTGGAGACCGTCTGCTGTGCAGTATGAGGTCGCGCGTTGTCGTGCAGGAGCAGCGGAGACGAGCGATTGACCAATGCTGGTTGGAGATGCGCCAGCTTCTCCATCATTGTGTTCAGTTCTTCACAGTACACATCTGCAGTAATGCTCACCCCGTTTGGTAAGAAGCTGTGATGAATCACACCGGCGCTAGACCACCAAACAGTGACCATCACTTTTCTAGGGGTAAGTTTTCGTTTAGGGCATTGTTTAGGTGCTGAACCAGGATCCAACCAACTTGCTGAGCGCTTGCGGTTATCAAACAGAATCCATTTTTCATCGCAGGTAACAATGCGGTTCAAAATTCCTTCATTTGTGTGTCTGTTGAGCAGTGCAAGGCACGTCTCGACGCGTACTTCGCGCTGGCGATCATTGAGTTCGTGGGGCACCCATTTGTCAAGCTTTTTTACCTTGCCAATTTGACGCAAATGGACCAATATTGTTTTGACGCTAACGTCGAAAGCTGCTGCTAATTCAGCCGTAGATTGTGTATCATCAGCTTCCACAATCGCCTTTAATTCGTCATTGTCGACCAAAGTCTTCGGACGACCGCGAGGTTCATTTTTCAGGTCGAAATTTCCAGAACGGAAGCGAGCAAACCAATAACAGGTGGTGCGTTGGTTTGTAGTGTTAGCTCCGTAAACGTCGTTGATGTTGCCTGCCGCTTGTGCCGCGTTGCTGCCACGACGGTACTCATATTCCATAATTACTCGAATTTTTAACGTATCCATGATGACGAAAAAGATTGAAATGCGATGAAAATGTAACACTAATCAATGAAGAAATGACTACTTTTGGAAAAAAAAAACCATGTTTTTAAAATAAAATTAATTTGAAATTAGAATTCTTAGCCAAACAAAAATTATTTTGATTTGAAATGGCCAGTACTGCAGAACGGCAATTTCATAGGTAAAGACCTAATATTAAACTTAAAGGGCCAATACATATTATTTTTTTACTTTTTCAATGCTTTGTTTTTGTCGGGGGTTTTTTAAATTTTAAATTTAACTTTTATTTCCAGCTTTTTAAATTTCATATTATATTACTAGTAGAAACGCTACGATCAATACACGGCTCGCCGAAATCTGCGTAGCTGTACGTACTTTTGCCACAGTGAAGCTAGTTTCTAATTTAGTCTCATTTCTCTTTCCTACTCCATCATCAGACCCTGATCACCATCCATCTGTAGCCTATTTTTTGAGACCTTTCCAATGAGCCCAAACACGATACCTCTGCTGTAAGTTGGTGAGGGAGTTGGGTATCCTGCATCCAGGTGATGCTGCAGCATCAGTTCAAGGTTACTATATTCTTCTAATATCATTGAAGTAACAGAATTCTAAATTTCCAATCGATTAGACCTGTGAAAGATGCTCACATCCATTCATCAACTAGAAAAGAGCTGATAATCTTCAAATGGCTGAACCGATTTTCTTGAATAATAGCTAAGAACACTCTCGATTAAGTCACCTTTCAAACAAAACAAAAAAAATCAAAATCGCTTCAGCGGTTTGGCAGCTACGATGGAACAGACAGACACACAGATACACAGATACACACGTTAAACTTATAACACCCCTCTTTTTCAGTCGGGGGTTAAAAATAAGAATGAATAGATTATAAATAAACATAAATAGTTAAAATAATAACTAACATTGTTGCTTAAAATACTTATAAATAATTATGATGGTTTCAAAAAACAAAAAATCGATTCGGATTCGATCCCGAACCTCTTCGAATGCGGATCCATTGCTTATCCCTTACGGCTACAAATACATGTTGAAATTACGCGAATTTTAGCAATGCAATGGTAAGAATAGGTTGCCACTATGACGCGTATTCTAAATGCAACAGAAAAACCTATGTTATGTAGGTCTGTGCTGGAGTTTTGAGCGTTTACTAAGTACAACATGTAGATATAAAAGTATGTAGGTATATGTAGGTAGGTATGTAGGTAGGAAATATTTTAAGGGGTCATTGTACACACGGCTACTCGCGTTGTACGGAAATTCTATACAATGCGAGATCTGCATAAACTGGAAATGTGTAGCTTGATGTGTAGCCGTGTGTATATGGGACCAACCCTGAAATCGCAAAAAAATAATCAGCTGTTCTACATTTTGACAAGCTATGCGAACATAAAGTATCACGTGTATAAAAAGATACACCTTTTATTTTCATCCAAAGACATGCTAAAAAATAATATCCATTAAAAACTTAAAATATACGTAACTTATGTATCTATCTATACAAATGTCAGCCTTGCATCTCCGCCATTCCTTTCTGGAATCGTAGGCAAAATAGGCGTCCTATGCGCGCAACTCTGCGCCCTTGTATTTTCTTTGATCGCCGTTTTAGTTTAGCGCGCCACCGCACGCGTTTTACGTATTCGGGGAGTAGGGAGTTTAGCTCCGCCCACATGCTCAAGGTCAGTGAGGAAACTATCGCTCTTAATCTGATGGATCGAACCGTGCAGCTTTTATTACTTAGCCACGAGCAGGAGCTCGTGTCGTTCGTGTCGCTCGTGTCGACGGATTTTATCTAAATTAATTTCTAAGTTGTGTCCTCACAACTTAGAAATTAATTTAGATAAAATCCGTATCATGAAATTAAAAATGAAATGAAATTGTTTATTCTGTAAAAAGGATATTGAAATCACTTTTACACGTCATAATATATTAAAAATAAGCTAGATGAGGTCGGCGTTTCCTATCTGACTACTCTGAGAAGAAAGGCCGAAACAAACTCAGAGGTCACAGTCTCTTTTAAAGTCCAGACATAATCTTGGTCAAGCCATATGAGAACCATGTAAATTATTTTGAGGAAAGAACCACACAGATTTGAATGGACCTGTCCAGTCAGTGCAAGCATTTGTCAGTAATGGTGGCGCTCAACTCAGAACTTAAGGAGCTTAACGACTCGACGAACAATACCAAAAAAAAGGACATTTGGGTAGGCCGCATAAAATTCTCAAATTGCCAGACCATCGATAAAAACTAACTGAGAACGAAAAAATATAAAAATAAAAATTCACAAAGTCCTCACATTCACAATAATACAATACTTTACAAAGCAATCATGTCATTTTGTATAGAATATTCAATAATGTCAATTTGTATATAAAACTGGTAGATATACTTTGATGATTTTCCATAATATTCAAAATGTTACAATGCTTAGCAGAGCGAGCAGCTCAATCCCATGCTTCTTCTAAATAATCTGAAATTTTATAGTACCCTTTTCTACAAAGTTTGGTTTTAATACAGCTTTTAAATCGTTTAATGGGTAAGTTTCGAATGTCAATGGGAAGTTTGTTATAAAAGCGTATACATTGACCCATTAACGAGTTGCCTACTCTGTGGAGACGAGTGCGATGTACTGCAAGATTGTGTTTATTCCTGGTATTTAAACTATGAATATCAGAAATTTTCTTAAAATTTGATATATTTTTGTGTACATACAATAGGTTTTCAAATATATATTGTGAGGCTACAGTCAGAATATTTATTTCTTTGAATTTTTCTCAAAGGGAATCTCTCGGACCTAGGATGTAAATGGCTCGAATAGCCCTTTTCTGTAAAACAAAGATAGCATTAATGTCCGCACAGGCTCCCCAGAGAAGAATGCCATAAGACAGGAGACCATGAAAATAAACAATTCTGGCTGTATCTACGTCAGTTATCTGTCAATTATTTTTTTGAATGAATGAATTTTAACCAGCGAACAAACTTTATTAATCTTAATAATTTCTAAAATAGAGGACACGAAATTTCTTGGGATTTTATCAACACATGACTTGGAAAACATACATTGACGATCAATGTAAATAATAAGTAAAAAACCTTTGCCATCAACCCATTGCCTTGATGGCAATGAAAGTAAAAAAATACCAAAGCTTTAATTGTGTAAAGCATAGCAATATTGATCAGGTTTTTTACTTATTATTTACATTGATCGTCAATGTATGTTTTCCATGTCATGTTTTTATAAATTAAAGTTTTTCACTTTGTAGTGTTTTTTCCCAGCTTTTTTCGCTTCCAGACGACTATTAATTTTTTTTTGTATATTGGTTGTTTTTATTTTGTTAAACAGTTTTTGATATTTTAGATCACAGCCATTCTACAAAACAAAATTAATGTTGGTAAGTATTGTTCTTGCTGCCAACTAGCCTGTTATCTGTTCCAAAAATATAGAGTTAATACTCACATTTGTCGGCGACCCCACGGCGACGTTATAATAGAACCATCGTCTGTAGATGGGGCTCCAGACTAGACGCCTTACAGTAGGAGCAGGTATAGTTTTATAATAACCTCTGTAAAAAATAAACTTAGTGCTTGTTAAATGGGTGTTAATCAGAAAAATGTACATTTGCTTCCCTCTCCACGTCCAGCTCGATTATTATTTATTTACAATTTTATTATTAGCTCAATTTTATTCAACTTAATTCTAAAAGTATCTGGGATTACAATTTTGTAATATTCAGTAAGTAAGCGAAAGCAAGATATTCTAATATTTCAAATTTTAAAACTGTATTCACAGAAATCATAAAGAAAACCATGTCCATTTTTACTCAAAGCAACATAAAAATATATTAAAATAAAAATAATTGTGTTATTAAAAAAATAAGCTGTTCACTACATTTGTGTTCACTTAAATCGACAAAATGTATGGAACAGCTGTTTTTTTTTTCGCGATTTCAATGTTGGAGCCATAGTAAAAGTTGTTGCCCAAGTTGCCCAATCACAAAATAAAAACTTAGGGCTGATAGTTTTAGTGTTTTTCTTAAAAGTATTATTGAACTCGGTTTGGACTACCGAAAAGAATTCTTTATATAGAATATTGACATTGTTTATTGAAAGGTCCTGATTACTTAATTTACAAACTAAAGTGCTATTCAATTTATTTAAATTAACAGCGGTAACTGGTCTCGATATGTGTCTTGTGGAATCGATATCAATAACTACAGAATACTAACTTCATTGATGTCACCGAGAGATGGCGCCCACGTAAACGTAGATGTCGCTTTTTATACATGTCTAGGGCTGAGGTTTCTCTGGTTTGCAGTATTAGACTTTTATGAACTTATGCTGATTTGAAATCCAAGACTTGTTCTTCAATCTTGACGGGTAGGAATGTATGAATGTGTTTGTAAAAATATTATAGTAATTATTTTGTCACTCGTCAATATTTTCATGATTATCATGTCAATATTTAGTTTTTCAACGAAACCGTTTCCGATATACCGGGAATGCCGATAAACCTGAAATCCCCCGGCAAAAAAAACCATGATTTATGACATAAACTATCTTTATTAATAATTTCGTTTGTTGAATATATAGAAAACAACTTAAATTGTGTCCAGAATTTTAATGAACTAGCGACCCGCCTCTGCTTCACACGGTTTTGGCCAAGTTTTTATTTGTAAGTTAAATAATAATGTTTATACACAGAAACTTTCCAGAATAAATTGGCAAAAACCTCATATCATTATACCTATTATTCCCGGTACGCGTTACCCTAGCAAAATGTTTTTGAAAATAGACGTTTAAATCTTATACATAATTATTTGCCAAACTTCTATAATTGTTGCGCTCATTATTAAATTTGTTTCAATTATAGTTTTTTTATTATTTCACAAAAACATTTCCTGCTGGGGTAACATTACCGCAGCCAGACTATTATTTCATATTACAGATATTATAATATTGTTACGTAGTTAACAGTGTAGTACGCGTCTGTACCGAATTTGTAAGGTGTATTATACTAAACATTTTAGAAGATAGCATAATGTACTACACGGTCGCTGTTTTGTAACCACCTAAACTAGGTCGGGTTACCACGGTCTTGGACTTCTTAATCACTTTTATTTTATTATCTCGTTAATTACTGTATTTACTACTGAATTAAGCAACTAATTATTGATATAAAATTCAGTTTTTACAACGTGTCGCTACAATGGCGACATTAATTTAACACACGGTTAGGACTAGTGGCCAGTAAACATAAAACATATAATAAAATAAAATAATTCGTAAATTAAAAATTTAAATTTTTAAACCAACTAAATAATAAAAACATAACCAAAATTAAGATCACTCTGTTTAAAAGATTCATTCATGAAGCTATCGACCAGCTGGCTTACGTTCTATCGGTAAGATCCTTTGTTGGCATAATTTCTAAGAAATTGCGGGGCTTTCCTTCTATTCGCCTACATAATATGATCAGTGACCCCGGAAAATGACCTCTTCGCTATACTTCTTTAGGTACAGGTTGCTCCAGGATGGTAATTTAGAAAATTGTAAATAAATCAATAAATACTATCGTTTAATTAAGTTAAAATATTTTCAAAAAAACGAATACGCGAAATCGTATACGGGTGTTAAATTAATGTCGCCATTGTAGCGGCATGTTGTATATCCACATACATTGGTACAGGTTTATCGGTGGCCAAATAACTCCGCGCGCATTGTGACCGTGAACGTGGAGAACTGAATATCATCACATTGTTACAGGATACTAATGAACTTCACATACATTTGAATGCCATTACAAGCTACAAAATAACGTTTAAAGTAAGTCTTTAGAGCTCTTATTCAGAGTGTTAGGACCTATTGAAGTTTTTTTATATTTAATTAAATACCTACCCCTAAATGGTGCATTTTTTATTATTTTTATTGCATAACTAATTAAAACTAATTCCTAAGAAGTCATGTACAAAAGATGATAAGAATCCGCTTAACCGTTTCAGAGATCCAGCAAAACCACAAACGTTACTCCAGCAGGGTCTCGAATAACTTCGCAGCCGAAGAATGAACAAATATAAAATAAGGTGCAACATTTACCTCGTCTAGACAACTAATTAAATAGCTAATAATATTTTCTCCAATATTCCCAGTAAAAAAAAAATGCCTGGTTGCGGTAACGTTACCCCAGCAGGAAATGTTTTTGAGAAACATTTTGCTAGGGTAACGCACACCCAGATCCCCTCTATTCTTGGTGCCCCATTTGGGTTATTTTTAGGTTTCCTTGTACTGAACTAGCATTGTTGTGCTAGTATGGGCAAATGAATATTAAGGTGAATAAATGTTTTTTTTTTTTTTTTTTCCTACCAATGATCTTGGTCATTTGTTGCAGTAATATTCAGAGTGAAATATTTATTTAGCTGTTATCATATTTAAATCAAATTCATAAAACAAGTAACATGTGTTTGGGATACGCAATATTACCTATATTTCATATTCAAAAAAATTGTACGAGGACCGTTAGCTTTTTTGCCTCAGTAAAACTGGTGCCGATTCTCTTGTTACACCGAACTAAACTAACTAAACTATCACTAAAATTCCTTCCAACTTTTGGCTATGGGAATCTTGGAGCTATTCTGCCAAATAAATTCTCTAAATTTAAAACTTATTGTGACACAACTAAAATCGAATATGACAACCGCGCGCCTCCACTTGGTACTTGTTTTCCCTACCCCGTGATTTTTTTTAGAGCCAGAGGCGCGCAGGGATGTCATCCTCGACGTGTTTTTAAGTTTTTGTATGGAAAATAAGAAAAAAAAAATTACTGAATGTGAATGATTGTGAGTGATTATATGAATAGTGTTTGTTTTATGATGTTTACAGCGTGGTAAGTTACTTTTAATCATTAAATTAGGGTACATAAATAATTTGTAAGTAATTTTCACTAATATAACGAAATAATAACAACATTTTGTTGTCAAAACACGGTCCTTGAAATCAAGGTCGCGATGTACTCATCTTTCGTAATATTTTATATTTTTATTTTTATTTTTATATGGTTATTCAAGAATCCAAAACACTTTACTTTATTGAGCTGCGTTCAGTATATCTCAAGTTATTGTGATTTTCCCGGTGATGCATAATTTGCACCACTTAAATCACGGAGCCCGACCCACGACGTCACTTTTCAACGACGGGATCCACACGCGAGCGGGCTGAAGGGGGTCGAAATTTTCATTATTTTTGCGATAGGAAACACCGTTTTCGAGATATATACAAAAGAAAATAAAAAATTGAAACAATTCTGTTTTGTAACAGAAGTTGAGGTTGGTTGAATTTGAATTTTAGTTCATGACATCTAATTTTTTTCCACACATTTTTAATCGCGATTAAATATAGTCAGATTTAGCTAGAGGATTTAAGATACAGAATTTTTTTTTAGGTTAAAACGTCAAATTCAGAATAGCATTTTCACTAAATTAAAACTCAGTGCAATCTTAGTGCTGTCAATCTAAAATATAGTTAAGTTGTGTCACTATAGTCTATTTCAGAATGGGAAATCGTCGTTTGACAGGAATAAACTAAATTTTAGTGATTTTTAGTTTATTTTAGAGAATTTGTGACAAGAAAATCGGCACCACTGACTAAATTGAAAGTCGTGAAATAAAATATTGGTAACATCTATTTAGCGATAATATAAAATATTTAGTCTGAAATTAACTTTAAAGCCGTTTATAAATCTTTATGGCACAGAATAAAAAGGAAAATAGATTCATATCTGCAATACTTTATGAAACACAATTTGGTGAGCATTTATCCATTCTGGCAGGTATTTCGATTTTTTTGGTAGTAAAAAAGGTACCTACTTTTCTGGTAGGCGTTTAAACACAAGCCTTTTAATAATGAGCATTTTTATCTTTTAATTATAGCACGCGTGCCAAAACTTACTGGTTTTAATTAGAAATTCCTTGACGAATCTAATATAGTTGAGTAAATTATGATGTAGTTAAGAAAATTATAATTATTGATCGTTCACTTACCCTCCCGTTGTCGTACAAATACTTTCTGCCGCTTGATGCACATTAAACAGTTGTATTAAAACAATTAAAAATAAAAAGACGGGTAACGGAGTCCCCATTCTCGCAAATATTCAGTGATACTGAGGCCGTTCGAGCTACTTATTTTATTTTAGGATGTGAATATCAACTCAAATTATCCTCGTTGATGATTAATTATTATATAATATTATATACTTAGAATAATAACGCATAGAAGCCTCGTCTAGAACAAAACACGAGCGATATCTTGTACCCGTTTCATATTCTTTGTGTGCGTGAGCCGAATGTGTCTACGTTCCTCAAACGCACACAAATACAGCTTTCAGTGACACCATTACCAGGCAGTTACCCACAAAAAAATGGGAAAACGCACTACTATGTGGCTGGATCAAATCAAGACAAGTATTTTATATTATCAAGAACTGTAGGTAATAAGACATTTTTCCAAAGGTAAAATTAAATTTATGTAAAAATAAAAGGAAATAAATTAATCATTACTCGCATGAAGAATGGGATATCGTTCAATGCGTTTAGAATGTTTGATGTGTGATGTGTTATATATAGACAGGCGGCCGCGTGTCAAGCCAAGTTCAAGACAAAATATTTTACAAAAAAAAAACAACCGTCTTCCAAAAAAAACACAAAAAAAGTGAAAAATAACTTTAATTTCGGAAGTCGGTGTCTTTGCTTTTCAATTTCCGTTTTTTGCCACCGACTTCCGAAATTAAAGTTATTTTTCACTTTTTTTGTGTTTTTTTGGAAGTCGGTTGTTTTTTTAATTGTAAAAAGTTTTTATTTTTCACTTTTTAGTTTTGGTACCTACCCCACACAAATCCGAATACCACTAACTGCTATGTAAATAACAGTGAAGGAGTCAAACAGGATATCGTCTAGATAAACTAAGTGGGAAAAATACGTAATATTGAAGCTAACTCAAAAATTACGCAAGCAAAGTTAATAAAATTTATATGGGACCACCTCGGAAGCATGACCTACCAAATAAAAAAGAATCATCAAAATCGATTCATAATTGGCGGAGTAATCGCGTAACAAACATAAAAAAAAAAAAAAAAACATACAGACTAATTGAGAACCTTCTCCTTTTTGAAGTCTGTTAAAAAGAACTGGCGACGCAGCAGCCGTGTGTTATATTACACGAACTATTTGGAGCTACTTTTCACCCCTCAATAACTCAAAATCTATTGAACATACACACATGAAATTTGGTTTATTTATTAATACCCCTTAGATTAACTAGAACCCCAAATTTCATAAATACAGCTCAAACGGTTGTTGAGATATTAACGTCTAAAAATCAACATTTTTATCACTGACTGACTTACCTATACTATACCTACCTACCTGTAGATCAAAAACCTAACCCACTTCCAGATGACCTAGAAAGTTGAAATTTGGTAATTCCAGCTTGGTAATTATGTGTATACAAGGAGAAAATCAGAAAACTGTTTTTTTTTTCGGCGATACATTTACCACTGGGTGGCGCCGGGTTTACTGCAAACTGGTTGCTTTTGCAAGTGGATTCGGGTCATTGACAACTGGGCCCGAGTCAACTCAACCCGAATACTACGTCGTCAAAACGCCTAAAAAAGTGGTGTGTACCGTCGGCATGAAAAGTATCGACCTCTTAAAATATTGAAGATTTTTTTAATTTGATCGTTTTTTTTATGAATAATATTATGCCTATAATTTTTTAATGAAATTGAATGCTATTAGTTTGTTCTGCAATAAAAAATGATTTTATTTAATTAAATACTTATTCTTATAAGTAAAAATCAGAATCGCAGAAATCACCTAGTCTTGTGTTTTATGTTCTACTAGACTATTGTAAATTTGATTTGCAAGAGTGAGATAGAAAACTTCCTATTCTAATCAGATCCGACGTGTGGCATTATCTTAGCAAAAGAACGCTTGACTTTTTTAGTCCAGAAAATTTTAAAAACGAATGAACTTAGGATACTTGTATTGTATAACTTGTATTGTATAGATACTTGTATTGTTTTGTATATCCTAATTGAAATAGGCGTTGTAGATGATTATGTTTTCCTGCTTCGTATGTGAATAAAAAACCAAAGTTTTCGGGTAACAAAATTAAATTCGTAATTACTTATTTTAGAATATCAATTTTCTGCCTGGCCGTACAAATCACTGTAATCGGGAGTAAAATATCTGGTATTATTATTCGGGTTGAGTTGAATCGGGTCCAGTTGTCACTGACCCGTGGATTCGCGCATGCGTCTCTTTCGCGGAAATGTCTTTTGCGTAAGAGTCCTGCTCCCATTCGTTTAGAATAGAACGAATAGAATACAAAAAATAAAATGTTTATTGTATTCCAGAGTCTGATAATGGAGCCGGAAGGTGGCCATAGGAACTCTTCAACCAAACAAGATAGCGCCATCGTGTTTGGACTCGTTGGCTTTGTCTTGACAAGTACCTAGTGTAGCCTAGGGTTGTATCCAGGGTCTGATGATGGAGCCGGAAGGTGGCCATAGGAACTACTCAACCAAACAAGATAGCGCCATCGTGTTTGGACTCGTTAGCTTTGTCTTGAAAAGTACCTTGTATAGCCCAAGGTTGTATCCAGGGTCTGGTGATGGATCCAGAAGGTACCCATAGGAACTCCTCAACTACTCCTCCTCCTCCTCCCTCCATTCTCAAAACTCCTCGGATAGATTTTATTAAGCTTTGGTTTACAGACAGACTAGTACAAGTCCGAGGAACCTAATGCACTATGTGCCGATTCTGGGCAGCACTTGGCCTGACTCCCATTTATGTAAGGTCAGTAAAAAATATCTGACATGTAAATGATATGCATACAAATGAAATAATAATGTGTTGTTTAACATAATTACTGCCATTATTTAATAAAATGCCCCATCGGTTGGTTGGTATTCATCTATAAAAAATACTTAACAAAAATAGTTTTTCTCAAAACTCCTCGGATAGATTTTATTGAACTTCGGTTTACAGACTAGTATAATGCACTATGTGTCCATTCTGGGCAGCACTTGGTCTAACTCCCATATATGGATGGTCAATGTCCTTTTCATTCAATGCACTTCCATGAACTTAGAGGAACTTCGGGACACTTCGGGGAATACAGCCGTGATGGTATGTGTTGGGTTATTATAATATTAAATAAATACTAAATGTTAATTCTTAACAAATTAAGTGCTGTTACTAATGCACAGCGGTACTCTGTGTGTAGTGCACAGCGGCTGTTGACACGTCGCTCTCTGAAACTGAAAAAATACACATTAACTATGTCCCATTCACGAAGAAGCACCAACGCTGTCTTTAGAACCTACTTACAAAGCAAATACGTACAATAATTACTAACAATAATTATTTTTATTCAATAATGTTACAGGCTAGGCGTATTGCTAAATATTGTTAAAATTATTTTATTGTCACTTAGGTAAGTTGGTAATCAGAAATTAGGAACAGAAAAACTAATTGTCATGGCGTAGATATTTTAATTAATGATCAACTGTAATTAAGTTTTCTGCGATTTTTAATATTTTCTTTTAATAAGTATAGTAAATATGATACAAATAGGTAGTCGAATAAAAGCCCTCGTCCTCTCTCCTACTTGTGCTGCTGTGCTAAAACCCACCCGTGTTCCTTCAGTTGCCTGTTGCCAAGGTCCCGGTATCCCTATCGAACTTTCCCGCAACCCTGGCAGGCATCGGTCCTAACGGAACCCGTCAAGTGTGCTGACATCTCTTTGAGGCGCGCGTGGAACACGACGCGCCATCGACCCGGGCCTGGTCCTTATCGGACGGCGAGCTACCCATTGCTCGCCGTCCGCATGCCCACGTCTATGGTGGCCGGGAATCCGCCTGGGATTCCCGACGCCCAGGGTGTCTCCAGCGGCGGCAGTTAGGGGCGTGAGAGTGCAAACATTGCCTCTCCCTCACGCGTTCCGCCTCCTCCTTCGCGAGCATTACTGCTTCGCAGAAGGAGGTGAAGGCTTCCCATGCCGTCTCGCTCCGTACCATGGCCTGGACCAGGGCCGGACGTGAGAGGTCATTGCCGCCAATCACCTCCACGAGGACACGGCGGTGCTCCGCCCAAGCAGGGCATACCTCCACCGTATGCTCCACCGTGTCCTCCGGGCGATCCACACAGTGGTGACACCCGAAAACCTACCACCTAAGTTCACATGGGGAAGCAATAAATATATTGAGTAAGTATTGAGTATGATTTCCAACCGACTCGAATACATTTCGTCAAGTTATGCGTACATAAATATATGGAGCTGATGATTTTATTTCGCATTTTCATAGATGGTCCCATAGTAAAAGTGGTTCATAATGATGAATACAAAGAACACATATTTCAATTATACCTTTTATAGGTTACTTACTGTATGCACTGAGTATGTTTCTGTTCAATGATTTAAAATATTTCTTTTTCAAGACTGTGGCACCCAGAATTATTATAATAATTAAAATGAAAATAGAGCCCATTGCGTAGCACCAGTTGGAGTTATACCTTAAAGAAGGAAACAAAATGTTAAAGTGATATCAAGAAAAAAAAAATGTAAAAAAGTACTAGTGCACATTTTATACAGATCTCATCGAAATTACACTAAAAACATGTTGCTTACCACGACGATGCTTTCTCAATTTCCAGTTCAATATCACTATGACCACTTGCAACAGTCCTATTGTCATCCAACACGACGTCATTTGTACTGATTATAACAGAAGACGCTGTTGTATCTTCAGAGGTCTCGTCTATGTCATAATCAGTTACAATTTCTAAAGTAGTAGTTACCAAACACTTTGTTTTTTCACATTTATTAGCGGCATAGGTACAGTTGTCTAAACAGTCACACGGCCCACCATCTGCGTTAACGAGCGTCAGTTCTTGGTGCGGCTCACACAAGCATATATCAGGAGCGACGCAGGAACCCTCGCAATTATTACAAATTGGGACGCATAAAGCAGCCTCTTTTCTTTCTGATTTTTCGAGCTCGTAACCGGGATAACACTCGCAGATGTTAGGAGCGACGCACGTGCCGTTTCCACACTTGTAGTCGCAGTGTGCCAGACACGTGCCACTTGTCTCCTTTTTATACCATCCCGGATCGCAGACGCACGTATGTGGACTAATGCAGCTTCCATGCACACAGTCAAAAGAACAGTAAGGTTCGCAAATATCATGTGCGGACTTCTCGTACCCATTTAAACATTCGCATGTATCTGGTGCTAAGCATGTACCATTGGTGCAAGGTTCTGAGCACACTGGCTCGCATATTTCAACTGGGCCCTGGATTACTTTGGTCCATCCGGGCTCACAAGTGATGGAGTTTATACACTCGCCACTAGCCGTATAACTGGAGCAGAAAGGTTCGCATGTGTCGTTTTCTGATTTTTTGTAACCTGGAAGGCACTGGCAGGTTTCTGGAGCTACACAAGAGCCGTTGAGGCATGGTTCGGAGCAGATTGGCTCACACGCTCCATTTTCGAGATTGTATCCCGAGTCACACAGACACGTGTTTGGCGCGGTGCAGGTTCCGTGGTCGCATCCTTTAATGCACAGTGGTGAGCACATATTGGTGTCGAACACGTCCGGCAGGTAGCCAGGGTTGCAGGCACACGCTCCAGGAGACTTGCAGTAGCCATTCACGCAGGACGGGGAACAATCCGGCTTGCAGTGAATACTGAAATTAATTTAGTAACTTTAAAGCAAGCAAGATGAGGAATTCTTAACATAATTAGTCATAAATTGGTAATTTACCTATTTCCATCATTGTTTTCATCTTTAATGTAGCCATCGCAGCAAACGTTAATTTGTTCTGGTATTAACTTCTGAAATATTTTTTATATACTTATTAGAAATCTTCTCTTTATATGTGCCTATTATAGTTTCGATGTTGGCCATGTTCCTTTGTGAATTTAGAAAAATATATCGTTAAATCAGTTGGCTGATTATGCCTTAGGTATTGAAACTTTTTGTGAGTAGGTTCCAAGAGCTCACCCGGGCCGTCCTGGTTCCCATCGCAGTTGCCACTCGAGTCGCGGTGCACCAAAACAGACAATCAGTCTTTTCATAAGCCTCCATGTAGGTATATAAGTAGGTTTCAGGAACATCGCGGTAAGCCCTAGTAGGAAATAAGATGATAAAGTAAAACTGAGAAGAAATCAAGGTAAAATATACATCTCAATTTTATCGGGAACTAGCTGCACCCAGTGGTTTCACCCGCGGAAGTTTCGATTCCGTGGGAATATCGGGATAAAAAGTATCCTATGTCCTATTCCAGGTCATGGTCAAATTTAATCCAAATCTGTGCCGCCGTTTTAGCGTGAAAGCGCAACAAATAAATAAACAAACTTACTTTCGCATTTATAATATTAGGTGGGATAAGGATTAGGATGAAATGCGTTAATTACAATAGACGCTAAGTAATTGACACTGTTATTATAATTTTATGTTAAAATGAATTATTTTTACAAAATAAAAGATAATAAAGTTGTTGTACTCACATTTTCGTTTCCACACATACTTGACCCAATGTTTTTGTTTGTATAATAATAATATGGCAAACTAGAACTCTAAGAATATCAGCCTTCTCTATCATGTTTAATTGTTTCGGGAACAGTAAAGTAAAAAAATACTGCATAAAAATATAACTTATATTCGAAAAAAAACGGCACTATAATTAAATACTACCTATTCAAGAATAATGGTTTCCGTAACTACTTTCGCAAAATTCGGCTTACGTCCTACTTGACGAACGGTTGCAAAAGTGAAAAAGTAAAAACTAAAAGATATACCTAGTACATAATTTTTCCACAAAACAATACCTTTAATATAAACTCAAACCCGATTTACTTTAAAAAAAAACAGTTCGTTCGATAGTAAGTACAGTGAACTGCAAAAGGAAACGTAAAAAGTTGTTAAAAAAAAAAAGACTAAATTGCGTGCAAGTGAAGAAATATGTTCACTTTCAACGTTTGACATGTTGCAACGTCTGGTGAAAACTAGTGTCAACAGTTTTAGCAATATAACACTACCTAAACTTAAATTAAAGTGCTACAAGGAACGTTTGGCGTTCGAACGATGTTAGCATGGGGGCGCTGTTGGTAACCAATAGCAATATTTGTGAGTCACCCAAAGGGCAATGGAGAGGGCTCTGCTTGGATTTTCCCTACGTAATCGAATTAGAAATTAAGAGATCCGCAGGACAACCAAGGTGCCCGACATTGCCCGAAGAATTGCCAAACTGAAGTGGCAGTAGGCAAGGCACATTGCTCGCAAGACAAATAACAAAATCTGACTTGGTTAAGGGTCCTGCGGAAAGGTTTTTGAGTGGCAACCGCGTACCGGAAGACGCACAGTTGGAAGGCGTGGCGGCGGACAGATGGCCTTGTGAAGGCCGAAGGAGTCTGTTGGTTGCGGGAAGCACAAAACCAGTTGATGTGACGCACGCTTTTTGGGGGAGGCCTATGTCCAGCAGTGCATCAGTGCAAGGTTTAGAAGTACAACGTGAACATACAGACAAACACGAAAAGTGACTTTAATTTATAATATGTACAGATATCGATGCGCCGACTGTACTTGTAAATCCCACGTTTTGTTTAAAGATCCTACGTGAGGTTGACTGAAAACACTTGTTTTGTAAAAACTATTCGTTGTTATTGTAAAATACACGTATTTTAAAGTAGAAAAATCTATACAATTATTATATTTTTTTATTTAATTTAATTATAACATAATAAATTGTAAAAACTGACAGTCAAACAATAAAAAATGTTTTGATTTTTAATGATAAAGTTCCCTTAATTAAATACAAATGCTTACGAATTCTATGAATAGAGACGAAGATGTACTAGAAAACATTAAAGTACTGAGTTTTTGTTGCAGACATCGTAGTCGCGTTTTGCCTTATTGAACACTTTAGCACTAAACTCATCGGCTGGAACGTCCGCGACACCATCTGTAATAATTCGTGTCATCAAAAAAGAACACAATAAGTATCTACAATAAAAAAGTCTTAATTTCATTCATTCACTGACAGATGATGCATGGTCTAAACCGCTGGATTGAAGCATGCACAAGAGTTCCGTTTATATACAGCAAGTATTAGAAACATGTGGTCATATTTAAAGGTAAATGATAAATGATTTTATACAGGATTACTTGTGATTCGACGTATATCCGTGAGGAGCTGATAGGGGGCTAGAACGCAACAAATTAAACCCCAATATGTGTGGCCGGAATTCAATAGTTTTCGAGATATTTGAGGGTTTTTCGAAATAATAATAAAATGTATTTAACTACTCTGAAACTCTATGTACACTAAATAGAGTTTCAGAGTAGTTATAGTATTTTAAAAATTATAGCTAAAATATTGATGGGACCTACACAAATAAAAAAAATATAAAATACTATAACTACTCTGAAAGTCTCTGTACACTTTTAAATACATATTATTATTATTTAATGTTATAGGAGAGCAGTGGTGGCCCAGTGGTAATGGCCACGACTTACGAGTTGTAGGTCGTAGGTTCGAACCCTGACAGGCGCTTTACTTTGTGTAAATTATTTAATCGCCACTGCTCTCAAAACGGTGAAGATAACATCGTGAGGAAACCGGCATGTCCTAGAACCAAAAAATCGAAGACATGTGACATTTTCCAACCCGCACTGGGCCCGCGTGGTGGATTACGGTCCGCTCCCTCTCACAGAGAGGAGGCCTGTGTCCCAGCAGTGGGAACATTATAGGCTGATTATGCTTATGCTTATGCTATAGGAATTATTAATCATCATTCTCTTGCCCTTATTCCAAATTATTTGGGTTCGCCACAAAATGTCTGTTTCTTTCATAGTTATATTCTATTAGTCGTCATCTCGGTAGTCGCCCTCTCTAACCCATGCGATCTTTAACACAATCCATCCATTGTTTCTTTGGTCTTTCACTACTTTTATAGCCATCTACATTCATACTCAAAACTTTCTTCTTTTATCAGCTGGTATAGTTAATCCTACAGTTTTCTCCTTTGTTTTGTTTTGTTGGATTTATGGTATGATTTATCTGACCTACTAACAATCTGCCTAGCCTTTTCCCAACTATGTTGGGGTCAGCTTCGAGTCTAACCAGATGCAGCTGACCACCACCAGCTACCAGCTACCAGCGGCTACCCAATAACTGGGTAATGTGATACCCTTTGGTAAGACTTGTCTACTAACAAGTCGTCAAAATAAGCCGCACACATTTAGGTTTTACCTATTTCACAAGAAATGCAACTTACCATCCTGATGAGACTTATTCTTTTTGCAGCGCATTATAATAATTATAATAAGAAGCAGCACCAAACCGCTGATTGCAGTTGCCAAGACATATATCCAGTTGGACTGCACCCTGAAAACGTAAAAATAAAATGCTTTTATCTACACTCATACCCCAAGTGGCAGGAAACGACAACGCGGCAGGCCCAGAAGGAGATGGCGGGATGAATTTGACTCATTTTGGAAGGACTGGCCTACAATTGCATGAGACCGGGAAACATGGAGAGAGGGTAGGGAAGCTTATGCCCTGCAGTTGGGCAATATACCCTTAAAATAAATATAAAAAGGTAATTTCTATACGATCGACCGACCGATCGATTGATCGATCGACTGTTTTGTTGTCATTGCTTCAGAAAAATGAAGAATTGGGAAGTTATATCAAAAGTGTTTCTGAAAAGACACAAATTTAGTCAAACAAAACATTCATAACACTTTTTTTTTGTTGTGTTTGCTTGAGTAACAGCAGAATAATGAATTTTGACTATTTTCCAATAATCTATTCATCTTAGCATGAAAAGAGCCTCCCCGAGAGACACTATAAGTCCGGCGCACCCTGGGCAATCAGCGAGTTTTCAGGCTGATTGGCTAATCCTTTCACCACGAGGGCATTCCAAAATCCACTTAGATTGCCATCGACACGCTAAGAAATAATTTATAAAACTGCTACTTACCAATCATTCACGCCAGTATTTTTATCGAATTCGATCGTATCAGCCGCACACGTTCCATTGAGATTACTTCTGTACCATCCCGGATCACAACTGCAAGTGTCAGGACTCACACATATCCCATGTGAACACCCGCCAGAGCAATGTGGCTCGCAAATATTCTTCTGTAATGTTGTATAACCGGTTAGACATTTACAAGTGTCTGGGGCGACACATGTACCATTCACACAGGGTTTGGTACATACTGGCTGACACGTCCTGTCACTTGTGTTGAGCGGTGTTTGAGTCATTTTCCACCCGGAGTCACAGATACACGTTTCAGGACTCACGCAAACGCCATGATAGCACCCATTGGAACAATGTGGCCGGCAAACATTCTTTTCTGATTCTACATAGCCAGAGTGACATTCGCAAGTTTCGGGGGCTATACAAGTGCCATTGATGCAAGGTTTGCTGCATATGGGTTCACAAGTTTTGTTAATGGTACCATTGGCTCGGATTATTTTCCATCCTAAGTTACAAGAACAAGTCTCCGGTCCAACACAAGTTCCATGAGGACACCCTCTTGAACAGTCAGGTCTGCATGTATTGTTCTCAGATTTTTTATATCCTGGCAAACATTGGCAGGTCTCTGGGCCTATGCAAGTGCCGTTTTCACAGGGTTTTCTACATATTGGTTGACAAGTTTTGTTCATAGTACCATTTGCTTGTACCATTTCCCATCCTGAATTACAAATGCACGTTTCCGGGCTCACACAGACACCATGAGGACACCCATCTGAACAGTGAGGCTGACAAACATTTTTCCCGGACTTTACATAGCCAGCAAGACATTCGCAAGTCTCTGGGGCTATGCATGTGCCCTTTACACAGGGTTTCCTACATATTGGTTGACAAGACTTAATGTTAGTGCTATTTAATTGAATCATTTGCCATCCCGAATTACAGACGCAAGTTTCTGGGCCTACACATGTACCATGTAGACATCCGCTAGAACAGTGGGGCTTGCATGAGAACTTCCCCGATACTCTATAACCGGGCAAACATTTACATTCCATTGGTGCGATGCATGTGCCATTTAGACAAGGTTTAGAACAAATCGGTTGACAAGTTCTGTTATCATTTCCCATTTGATATCCCGAATTACAGACACAAGTTTCAGGCTCAATACAAATACCATGGAGACATCCAGTAGAACAGTAAGGCTTACAAATATTATGTTCATATTGTTTATAACCTGACAAGCACCGACATGTTTCTGGGGCTACACATGTTCCATTCTCACATGGTTTGGTACAAATCGGCTGACAGGTTTCCTTCATTGTGATATTTGTTGCAGTCATTCGCCATCCTATATCACAGACACATGTGTCGGGTCTAACACAACTACCATGAGGACATCCAGTAGAACAGTAAGGCTTACAAATATTATTTTCATATTTTTTATAACCTGACAAGCACTGACATGTTTCGGGGGCTACACATGTTCCATTCTCACATGGTTTGGTACAAATCGGCTGACATATTTCCTTCATTGTGATATTTGTTACAATCATTCGCCATCCTTTATGACAGACACATGTCTCAGGTCCAACACAACTTCCATGAGGACATTCACTGGAGCAGTAAGGCTTGCAGCTGTACTTATCCGACGTTACATAGCCCTTTGTGCACTGGCAGGTTTCTGGAGCCACACAAGTTCCATTCACACAAGAATTCTTGCAAATTGGTTGACATGTTTTATTTGCAGTGCCAAGTTGTTGCACCATTTGCCACCCTGAATCGCAGACACACGTCTCAGGTCCAACACAACTGCCATGAGGACATCCACTGGAGCAGTTAGGCTTGCAGCTGTATTTATTCGACGTTACGTAGCCCTTTGTGCACTGGCAGGTTTCTGGAGCCACACACGTGCCGTTGATACATGGTTTCGTACAAATAGGTTGACATGTTTTATTCATAATGCCAAATCCTGAGTTACAGACGCACGTTTCTGGACTAACACAAGTGCCATGCAGGCATCCACTGGAACAGTGAGGAATGCAGATGTTGTCGCCCGATTTTAGGAATCCCGGCAAACATTGGCATGTTTCTGGGGCGATACATTTACCATTGGCGCAGGGTTTACTGCAAACTGGTTGGCAAGTTTTATTTACAAATGTGTATCCCTTGGTGCACAGACATTTGCCCGGCGCTATACAAGTACCATTTCCACATGGTGTAGAGCATATCGGCAGGCAGTTGTATTTATTTTTGAGGTCCAACATATAACCTTTGTTACATCCACATTCATCTGGATTACGACAGAAGCCATTTGTACAAGGTTTTGAGCATGTTGGGATACAGGTGAGCCTGAAAAAATATTTATACATTTATTGAAGTAATAATATCGATTAGGCATTTTTATTTATAGATAAAAGAATTGTGTAGAGCGAGTCCAACCCGTACTTTTGAAAGTAGATTTATGACAATAACGTCTAAAAATAATGTAAGAAGTCTTATTGACTTACGGATTATCTTTTAATTTTTTATAACCGGGACAGCAGAACTGTATTCTTTTCCCTGGAAAAAATTTCTGGAACAGATTACAAGAAAAAATATAAGTAAATTGGTGTGGATTTGTGTCAGTTATGTAGTCTAGTTAGTTCGCTCAATTTCAAAAGCGAGAACCTGACTGTCAGCCCTCACAAAGGTGTTCAAAGAGGTTCTAACAAACCCTGAACCGTTGCATGCCATAAACCGTAGTCTATAAACATAATGTTTTGCTTGCGTTACGTGGCGCACAGCCGTAAACAGCAATTTTTCACGACCAAAAATAAAATGGTTTTCTAGCAAATATGTTTGTGCAATGTTACTTAATTCAATGCACAGAATGCGTAGTAGACGGCTATGTGGTGGGTCTGTTTACGCCCTGTATACAAGGTTGCACTGCACTGCCAATATTAAGTTAAATGGTGTGTTATATTTTGTTATCTTATTATTTAAGCGTGTGTTGTCATGTGATTTATAAGAGTTGCCTAAGCTCAGGACACTCACAACACAAACACGTGTTACAAAGTAGCAAGTTAGCTATTTAGCTCCCGGCAGCGATGCCTGTGTAGTAACTTGAGTTTCTTTTGTAAAAACTATTATTAGGCTATTGATTAATAGGTTTTTCAGAAATCGATTTTCCAGTTTATTTTGCTTCCAGACGACTGGTTTCTTTTTTGCGGATAATGGTTGTTTATTTTTTAACCGACTTCTTCAAAAAGGAGGAGGTTCTCAATTCGTCTGTATGTTTTTTTTTTTTGCGTGTATGTTACTCGATTACTCCGCCAATTATGAATCGATCTTGATGATTCTTTTTTTGTTTGGTAGGTCATGCTACAGAGGTGGTCCCATATACATTGTATTAACTTTGCTTGCGTAGTTTTTGCTTCAATAATTACGTATTTTTCTCACTTAGTGTATGTAGACGATATATTGTTTGACTCCGTCACTGTTATTTACATAGCAGGTAGTGGTATTCGAATTTGTGTGGGGTAGGTACCACAACTAAAAAGTGAAAAATTATAACATTTTACAAAAAAAAAAACAACCGACTTCCAAAAAAAACGTAAATTGAAAAGCAAAGACACCGACTTCCGAAATTAAAGTTATTTTTCACGTTTTTAGTGTTTTTTTGGAAGTCGGTTGTTTTTTTTTTTGTAAAAAGTTTTTATTTATTTGTAAAACAGTTTTTGATATTTTTAGCTCACAAAACGGATATTTAAATCTCGGTTGAAGTGGTGCCAGAGCAATGAGGATAAGATAAAAATGGATATCCTGGCATCAAGTCATTGGAATAAGGACTTTCGTGGGTTTTGGAAGAACACAAACAAGCTTAATCATAAGCCTAGCGTGCCTGTGCGGTTTACGCTTGTTTCCTCGACCTATCGAGTGCTTTTGATCTGATCTCGTATGACGTACTTTGGAAAAAGCTTAATGATGCGAAGTTACCACCTGAGATCATAAATATTTTTAAATTTTGGTACGGGAACCAGATCAATAGTGTGTGTGATCAGGGGTGTCTGAGTTGTCCTACACTCTTCAACCTATACAGGGTACAATTGATTGGGGAGCTGAGTAGCACCAGGGTCGGATGTTATATTGATGGCATATGTGTCAATAATATTAGCTATGCAGATGACATGGTGCTGCTCAGTGCCTCAGTCTGTGGCCTGAGAAAACTGGTGAGTGTGTGTGAGAAGTACGCCAGTGCTCATGGCCTATTTTATAATATAAAAAAGAGTGTCGCGATGGTGTTTGGGGCTGGTGGAAAGTGTCCAGAAACGGTACCTCCAATAATGATTAATCGTATACCGTTATCGAGAGTTTAAGGACGATGACGACATTGAGAGAGAGCGGAGGGCGCTGTCGGTCAGAGGATTGCCCGCAGGTGTAACCGTGCTTCTACGGAGGTTAAAAAAACACTTTTTAGAGCCTTCTGTTCCTCATTTTACACCTGTGGCCTGTGGGTACATTTTACGCAAAGGTCGTACAGTGCCCTCCGCGTTCAGTACATTAATGCTTTCAGGGTGTTCATGGGGCTGCCTCGCTTCTGTAGAGCCAGTTCCAACAGCATCCTGGGAATGGTTGCTGACAGGCTGGACTGCCGTGTTGTGAGTCGCTGCTCCAGTATTTCAGCTGGATAACTGAAGCAGTGATTGTTATGATGTGTCTGTTTTTTTTAGGTACTTGTTGTAACTGTATCACTAACATAGTTGTAAGTTTATTTTATTGTTACTAACACTATGAGTCTCATTGTTACTCTAGATAAAGAATTTATTATTATATTATACAACCATTCTTCAAAACAAAATTAATGAGTATTGCTCTTGCTGCCAACTAGCCTGTTATCCTGTTCCAAAAATATCGAGTAAATACTCACATTGGTCGTCCCGACTATGACGGAAATAGTTTTTCGGTGGCCGTTGGACCAGACTAAACGGCTCGCAGTTTTAGGAACACGCCGATATTCTCCTCTGTAAAAAAATAATTCCGTGCTGGTTAAAGTTCATTTGATAAGTAATTCGTTCTATCTTTATAAGTAAAGCCGCTACTTTTTTATAGCACCGGCGCCGGCGATCGGTGAGATCCGTCGGCTTTCTTTCATTAGTTGTATGATAACGCTTTTGAAAGTTACCTAATTAATCTTTGAATACGATCCTAAAAGCAGCATGTCTGCCGTGTAAAGGCTTATTTTTCCATCGTCAAATAACTTTGACATAAATAATGCGGTTTGACATACTTAATTGTTTTCATTACAAATTCTGCCATTCACCACATTTATTCCTCAGATAATAGTTATCTGACGATCGACCAACCAGCCTTAAATGTTGTGTTTTTTATTTACGCTTTTGCTTCCTTTAAAAAAAATAAGTTGTGAAATAAGTAAGTAGATATTTTATCTAAGTAGGCCACATATCTACTTATTCTTAATATTCCCGCTGAAGCAAGCAAGGTTGAATGTATGTGCCTATCAAGATGGAGGGATCAAGTCTTGAAATTCAAATCAGCAACATAGTAGTTAATACTGTAAATCTGCTATTGGCTACCTATCATTGGCAAAGGCGAAAGGACCATAGAACACGATTCCAACCGGCTTCTCTTTTTGGAGTTCGCATCAGCAAGTCTACCGCTATTGAAAAATGGCAAAGACAGTAGCACTATGGGTATTTAATTCACCATAACATTCAAACAACAAAAACGCCTATTTTCAGCTTTGAATTAGCAAACAACAAAAAATTTCCTAAAATAACCCCGCGCCAAAACGTTAGAAACGGGAACTAAAAATTCATACAAATGCGACCCCGTCATGAGGTCACGTGGCACCAATCTTGACGGGCAGGAATATATGAATGTGTTTATAAAAATATTATTGTACCCTATATTGTCACTCGTCAATATTTTCTGATTACCATGTCAACATTTAGTTTTTCAACGAACCCGTTTCTGATGTACCGGGAATTCCGATAAACCTGGTATACCCCGGGAAAAAACCATGATTTATGTCATACACTATCTTTATTAATAATGTTGTAAGTTGAATATTAATAAAAAACAACAGTTGTGTCCAGAATTATAATGAACTAGCCGACTTGCCTCTGTTTCGCACGGTTTTTGCGAATTTGGCGAAAACCTCATCAATATCCGTTGTGTACTTAGTTAAGAAGAACGACGTGGTTATAGAAATCAGATAATTATTATTCCCGAGTTGGTTATATAGGTACCTAATATCTTTATGCTCTTGAGTGTACTTATAGATATAGATGAATACCCATTTACACAAATGTCAAACCACATAAAAGGTTACATGATATTTTCTTTTACCTAAGATTCTCTTTTTTGCAACTAGATACTTTAAGGTGGATGCCCCAAGGTAGCCCGCGAAATTCAAATTTTCTTAAGTTTTTTGCAATTTGCAGATCAGTATCAGGTTGTATGTTGATCTAAATATTATTAGCGGCCGTAACAAATATGGATTTACAGAATTATAAACATTAGAATCAGCAATACAACTCTCTAAGTTCATCATGCATTGAATGATTATTTCAGGAAATCGTCATTCAATGCACTTACCTGAACTTAGAGAGTTGTATTGCTGATTCTAATATTTATAATTCTGTAAATCCATATTTGTGTTATAATTCTGTAATCCCATCTCTTGTAGACTTAGTCATAAATTCATTCACTTGTTCTACACTTCTATCATTTCTCTTCCCAATACATTCCTCTTCTCTTTCCAAAAACCATAACTTTCGTCTTGTTCACATTTAAATTCATTCCCTTTAATTTCTATGCTTCATAAATTCGTCACAGTTATCATGCCTTGCGTCCCGAGACCCTATCTGACAAATTGAAAACTATCAAATAGTCTTTATCTATTTGATAGTTTTCAATTTGTCAGATAACTGTACATGTACAAGTTAAACAGCTACTAAGCCCTATTATCTTGCCCTTGAGATGCAAAACCTATTCGTGTGTCTTCCATTATTGCTAACACAAGCAGTGGAATCTCTGAATAGTTAATTCGATACCCGCAGTAAGCACCAATCCACACCACATGGATAGAGTCGAGCACAGTCCATCCCTCCGCACACTGTCAATATCATAGGCCTTACTCGTCTCAACAAAGCACAGACTTTCGTGTGCTTTGAGATGTTTTTACTTTGCACCCTAAAGGAGAAGATTCGATGCTTACAGCCCATCTTTTAAATCTTGTCTCAATAGTTATTCTATATTTTGCCTGTTACTCTTTATCACTATCTTATTTTTATTATAATAATGAGCATTTTTATCTTTATATTATATTATATATCCTAATATATTATTAAGTAAATTCTAATTATTGATGGTTCACTTACTTTTGCCATCTGCTACAAATACTATTTGCCGCTTGATGCACATTAAACAGTTGTATTAAAACAATTAAAAATAAAAAGACGGGTAGCGGAGTCCCCATTCTCGCGAATATTCAGTGATACTGAGGCCGTCCGGGCTATTTTAGGATGTGAATATCAACTCAAATTATCATCGTTGATGATTAATCCTTTGCGTCAATAATTTTTTTTAACAGGATGACTGATAATAATGGAATAATCCGCAATCACTGAAGCACCGGAAACATTGACAAACATTAGCTACATAGTGTCAAAAGGCAAAAAACTTTTAATAGCTATAATAATATCATATTTTTATCATTGTTGCAAATTGATATAGGACGAGGGTCAGATGCTTTACATCCTCATTTCCTCTTCCTCGAATATGTCGTCTAATAATGAAGTTGTGCGCGTTGCAATTTGGTTAACATACGATATGGTAGAAGAGAAACTTAATAAGTGTAAGAAAGGTACGAAATAAAACAAGAACAACCAGGTTATGCGTAAACTAACCTCATTTGAGCACCGCGAGAATCTTCGTGCGATCCTATTTGCTCTAATAGACAACGCCCTCCGCTCTTGTTCCATGTCATTGTGATATTTGAGGTGGACAGTTAAAACATGCCCCAAGTATGTCAACTGACCAAACCTTTCAAAAAAAAAAAGAACACCAAAGAGTCTGACAGGAGGTATGCTCCCTGGATATTTTGCACTGACAGTCTGAAGATCATACTCTTTTTAACACACTTATTAGCTTTACTTGTAACTAACAAACAATCAAACATTGTAAAATTTTGGAAGTAAATTTTAACCTATTTCTAATTGTCGTATCGAAATGAAACTTTGTATGTATAGTTCGGATGACAATACTTTATTTTGGTATTTTAAAGCCGATATGACGATGGATCCAGGAGGTGGATGTGGAACTTTCAGTGGCTACTGGTAAACCCCTCGATTTTGGGCTCATATGATTCGGTTTGAAGAGTTCAATAGATTGGGCTTGGTAATGAAGGTCTGATGGTGGAGCCAGGAGAAATATTTAAAAATAACTTTATCTCGAAATCACGGAACATACATATGTAATACCACATGTATGCATGAGAATCATATATTTATTATGACGTCACTATTTGGACCGCACTATATATTTATGGTGTACCTGCGTGTAGGACCAACCGTGCGAAAAAAAAAACAGCTTTTCCCTAAATTTTGACGAACTATGCGATTTTCAAATTGATTTCGATTGACGAACAGCTGATTTCTTTTCGCGATTTCAGGGTTGGTCCCGTAGTGAAAGTTGTTCATGATGATGAGTACAATGATCCCTTAAGAGATTTCGTGTATGAAAAGATACACCTTATAATATACGGGATACGGAATAAGGTGCGGCGGGGATCGTTTCTTTTATTTGCCATGACAGAGGTCATACTATAAGGTATTAGGTAGGATATGAAAATTACTAGCCTATCACCTTTTTACAAAGTGACAGCAAGTAGGTACCTTTCCGTTGTTATTTTAACTTGATATGCCATGAAGTGTTCCGAAATAAGCTTGCCACCAAGAGAATGCGCTCCTGATACTATTCTGTAAATATCACACCGTGAAAACTCTAGTGAAGTGAGCTTAAAGTGAACTGAACTGTCACTCCACCTGACGACGGGATTGATAGCTCACTTCAAATAAGTTTTCACGGTGAGATGTTTACAGAGTAGACCAGCTGGTCGTTGAATACGATATGTATATGTTATGGAAAAAGTAATAAATAAGGCATTTTTCATAATGCCCCCGCACAAACTATTTAGTGCGAAATAATTAATTATAATTTGAACTTCCATATTTATCAGATTGCCTCGTCATTATAAATATTGCCGTGTGGTCTTTGGGCATTTTGATAATACACAGGTATTTTGCACGGGGTGCGGGTATCGCGCGGGGTGGGGGCTCGCATTCCGGCGCCAGTCCGGCCAGTCAGTTACAACAGTTTAACATTTGATTATGGTAAAGTCATCATAGGATAGCAGAGTGTCTATGAATGGAAAGATTTTATTTGATTTTAAATGTTGATTCTGAAATGAAGAGATCCGTAGGAGAACCAAGGTAACCGACATAGCCCGAAGTATTGCCAAACTTAAGTGGCAGTGGGCAGGGACACTGCTCGCAGAACAGATGGCCGATGGGGCTGAGGGGTTCTGGAGTGGCGACCGCTTATCGGAAGACGTAGCGTTGCAAGGCCCCCCACAAGTTGGACCGATGACCTGGTGAAGGCCGCGGGAATGCGCTGGATGCGAGAAGAATAGAACCGGTCGAAGTGGCGGTGCTTGGGGGAGGCCTATGTCCAGCAGTGGACGTCTTGAATGATGGTGATGATGATTGATTCTACGAGTACGTTTGAAATAAATACAATAGTAATAAAACCTGGTTTTAATTATGCTGCCCCATAGGTGACTAGCATTATAAAAAATGCCCGGTCGATTTGATTATTTCAATAGTTATTATTACACTGCCCTCTCATATTGGGCATTTTTCAAACTGCCCGGGCATTTTTTATAATGTCCTAAGAACCACTTGGTCCATAACATATATTTTACTCACGTATATTTTTGAACTGAGCGTTTGCAGTCCTTACATAAACCTACATACAGTTATTTTAACCTCTGTTTTGCATCACAGTGATCTTTATTGTCATTTTGCTTCAAGGTAGCTGTCAGGTGCAAAATAGCAGTGATAAAGCACTGTTTACTATAACTGTCAGCTCATTGTCACATTAGAAGGCGTTTGTATAATTAAACCGCTCTTTTGAGTTCCACGTTATACAAAAAGTCAGCTTATTTTATACTTAGCCATTTTATAATTATGTCATTTTTATTTGACTTAGAAAGGCGAACGAAATTACAACCTCCTCCTTTTTGCAATCGGTTAAAATGAAGAAAAAGATAACACACAACTATAATATTATACAAGTCAGTATTTTATTTCTCTTTAATTATACATACGAGTATGTCCAGTATTTATAACATTAGATTGTGTTGTTTTAAATACTTATTTCTACTTTTGCCATAAATTGAATACCTAAGTATAATAATTTAATTAAGGACCAGAATCCAAGGCAGGAATCAGAATCCCTCGCATTTAAAATTCCGTATGTTTATTGAAGTCATCGTTCTCGTGTTTCGACTCATTAAAAACTTTTGGAGCAATTTCTTGGGTTGGAACTACTTCGATGCCATCTGTAACGAAAATAGTTCAAATAATACATAATTTATTATTATTATTATTATATAATACTAGCTGCGCCCCGCGGTTTCACCCGCGTACGTCTTTATCCCGTGGGAATATCGGGATAAAAAGTATCCTATGTCCTATTCCAGGTCATGGTCTACCCATGTGCCAAATTTCATCCAAATCCGTTCAGCCGTTTTAGCGTGAAAGCGTAACAAACAAACAAACTCACTTTCGCATAATTATATAATATTAGTTAGGATAATAACAATTACATATAATAATAATATGTATATAATAGTCCGAAACAAATAATTCGATCCAGTGTACTTTGAGATTCAGAAAAATTTATTAATGTTGGGACCACAATTTTATTGTTCGAAAAATATCTCATTAATACCTAAGAACATAATTACATAGTTGTTGTCATTGGCAGCAACTAATATTATCTTATAAAGATAGGTATATATTAGGTAGGTAGGTATACTTTCCATAAAACTAGAAAGAGTTATAGGTCAATTTGAAGTGAAAACAAAATTTGACGATTGACATAACATGACTTATAAGTTAGGTACATAAGGCCGCATTCACATGCGATTCGTCATTGATGATTCATCAAAAAACCCCTTACGTCATGACGGATGGACGTTCACATTGCATTCGGAAATGAGTTTTTTCGCGATTCGTCAAAATATCCGAACAGACATACATGATTTAGAGTGCAGCCTTGGGCGAGTGCTTCAGCGGATGCGTCACAAACAATAGCAGTTCGTGTTTTTTAACGAACGTGATTTTTAAAAGACGATAAGTACGTGAAAGCATTGCTGCCGTCCAAAAAAAGCGAAACATGACAAAAGCCGATTCGTCAAAAACACGAATCGTTCTCGTGTGAATGAGCCTTAAGGGTAACTAACTAATGGCGATAGAAAATAATGTATAGAGGGATCCAAGATTACTTCTTTGATGATGTTGTGTCACCACATCATTTCATTGTATTCTATGAATGATTTCTGCCCAAAAGGGCGCATACAATAACGAGCACCCTCATACACCAATACTACTTACCATCTACAGGAGATTTATTTATTTTGGAACGCTTAATAAAAATGATTATAAGTAGCATCAGCACCAGCAAAATACTGACGGTGGCTATGATGTACATCCAGTTGGACTGCAACCTGGAAACATTCATACAATGCTTTTTATCACTGCTGCAGATGAAAAGAAATTGGGAAAGGTCAAAGAAACTCGCGATTGAGAGTAAAACACTGTTTTTAGTCACTGGACTCCAAGGTATTAATTGATAGCTACATATATTTATTACTAGCTGCGCCCCGCGGTTTCACCCGCGTAAGTCTCGATCCCGTGGGAATATCGGAACAAAAAGTATCCTATGTCCTATTTTAGGTCATGGTTATCACCATTTTTTTTTTTTTTTGCTGTTGGGAAATCATCAAATTACTTCTCCCGCTCTGGGTGTGTGGAAGTGGAAGGGCAAGTCAGACTTTTACTGACTAAAACCCACCCGTGTTCCTCCAGTTGCCTGTTGCCAAGGTCCCGGTATCTCTTTCGGACATTCCCGCAACCTTGGCAGGCATCGGTCCTAACGGACCCCGTCAGGTGTGCTGACATCTATTTGAGGCGCGCGTGGGACACGACGCGCCATCGACCTGGGCCTGATCCTTATCGGACGGTGAGCTACCCATTGCTCGCCGTCCGCAAGCCCGCGCATATGGTGGCCGGGAATCCGCCTGGGATTCCCGGCGCACTGGGTGTCTCCAGCGGCGGCGGTTAGGGCCATCAGGGCGCAAACATGTTCTGCCCCTGTGCCTTTCATCCAAATCTTTTCAGCCGTTTTAGCGTGAAAGCGTAACAAACAAACTCACTTTCGCATTTTTTTAGGGTTCCGTAGTCAAAAAGGAACCCTGATAGTTTCGCCATGTCCGTCTGTCCGTGTGTCCGCGGCTTAGCTCAAAGACCTTTGGTACTAGAAAGCTGTAATTTGGTATGGATATACATATAAACGACGCCGACAAATTGGTGAAATAAAATCGTAAAAAAATATATTTTTTAGGGTATTTCCCCTACACGTAAAGTGGAGATAGTTTTTTTTTTTCTCGTCGATCCCATAGTGTCGGATATCGTTGGAAAGGTCGTTTAAAAATAATGGGAGTTTGTGCAAACCATTTTTGGATTCAGGGATCCGTTTGCGGAATATTAAGCTTTTTAAAGTTCTAATTTTTGTTAGAGCCAAGTGTCCCCTTCCCCTGCCAGCTAAATGGTTGGGTTTGGATATTTGAAAAAGGCGTAGTATAGGCAAGTAGTATATATAACGAAATTAAAAGGAAAACTATCACCGCTACGTAGGCTCCACAAGTTGCCGAGTAATAATCGACCAACTTAAATTTGCAGTTGTAAAAACATATTCTCTTTGTTTAATAAATTCATTCCAACTACGGAACCCTTCATTGTGCGTGGTTCGACATGCACTTGGCCGGTTTTTAATATTAGTTAGGATTGTAGCTGACTTCGACATTGGTTTAATAAGCTTTTGGAATAAATCATCAGTAATAAGAGTCGCAAGATTCGCCAAATATAATAAATATAATTATTATTGGTGAATCTGGCGACTGATTTTCAGCAAAAGCTTGAATCTAATGACATCAATAGCGTTAGGTAAGTCAGCAACTGTTTAAAAAATTCTTTATAGTGTATAAAGATTTTTTTTTAATACAGCTTAGATAAAAACGCTACTTACCAATTTTTTTGTCCAGTATTTTTATCGAATTTAATCGTATCAGCCACACACGTGCCATTGTGATCGTACCATCCCGGATCACAAATGCAAGTTCCAGGACTCACACATGTGCCATGTGAACACCCGCCGGAGCAAAGTGGCTCGCAAATATTCTTCTCTAATTTTCTATACCCGGTAAGACATTTGCAAGTCTCCGGGGCAACACATGTACCATTCACACAGGGTTTGGTACATATTGGCTGACACGTCCTGTCACTTGTGCTGAGTGGTGTTTGAGTCATTTTCCACCCGGAGTCACAGACACATGTTTCAGGTCCAACACAACTTCCATGAGGACATCCACTGGAGCAGTAAGGCTTGCAGCTGTACTTATCCGACTTTACATAGCCCTTCCTGCACTGGCAGGTTTCTGGACCCACGCATGTGCCATCTTTACAAGGTTTCGTGCAAATTGGTTGACATCTTTTATTCGCAGTGCCATGTGGTTGTACCAGTCGCCATCCTGCATCACAGACACATGTCTCAGGTCCAACACAACTACCATGAGGACATCCACTGGAGCAGTAAGGCTTGCAGCTGTACATATCCGACATTACATACCCCTTTGTGCACTGGCATGTTTCTGGACCCACGCATGTGCCATTTTTACAAGGTTTTGAGCAAATTGGTTGGAATGTTTTATTCACAGTGCCATGTGGTTGCACCAGTTGCCATCCTACATCATATTTGCATGTTTCAGGTCCAACACAACTACCATGAGGACATCCAGTAGAACAGTAAGGCTTACAAATATTATTTTCATATTTTTTATAACCTGACAAGCACTGACATGTTTCGGGGGCTACACATGTTCCATTCTCACATGGTTTGGTACAAATCGGCTGACAGATTTCCCTCATTGTGGTATTTGTTGCAATCATTCGCCATCCTATATCACAGACACATGTTTCAGGTCCAACACAACTTCCATGAGGACATCCACTGGAGCAGTAAGGCTTGCAGCTGTACTTATCCGACTTTACATACCCTTTTCTGCACTGGCAGGTTTCTGGACCCACGCATGTGCCATCTTTACAAGATTTCGTGCAAATTGGTTGACATGTATTATTCGCAATGCCATGTGGTTGCACCAGTTGCCATCCTGCATCACAGACACATGTCTCAGGTCCAACACAACTACCATGAGGACATCCACTGGAGCAATATGGCTTGCAGCTGTACTTATCTGAATTTACATACCCTTTTGAGCACTGGCATGTTTCTGGATCCACGCATGTGCCATTTTTACAAGGTTTCGTACAAATGGGTTGACATGTTTTATTTGCAGTGCCAAGTGCCATTTGCCATCCTGAGTCACAGTTGCATGTCTCGGGTCTAACACAACGGCCATGAGGACATCCACTGGAGCAGTAAGGCTTGCAGCTGTACTTATCCGACTTTACATAGCCCTTTCTGCACTGGCAGGTTTCTGGACCCACGCATGTGCCATCTTTACAAGGTTTCGTGCAAATTGGTTGACATGTTTTATTCGCAGTGCCATGTGGTTGCACCAGATGCCATCCTGCATCACAGACACATGTCTCTGGTCCAACACAACTGCCATGAGGACATCCACTGGAGCAGTAAGGCTTGCAGCTATACTTATTTTTCTTTACATACCCCTGTCTGCACCGGCAGGTTTCTGGACCCACGCATGTGCCATCTTTACAAGGTTTCGTGCAAATTGGTTGACATGTTTTATTCGCGGTGCCATGTGGTTGCACCAGATGCCATCCTGCATCACAAACACATGTGTTAGGTCCAATACAACTTCCATGAGGACATCCACTGGAACAGTGAGGTTTGCAGATATTTTCGCCTGATTTTTGGTATCCCAGCAAACATTGACATGTGTCTGGGGCGATACATGTACCATTGGCGCAGGGTTTACTGCAAACTGGTTGGCAAGTTCTATTTGCAAATGTATATCCCTTGGTACACCGACATTTGCCCGGCGCTATACAAGTACCATTTCCACATGGTGTAGAGCATATTGGCAGGCAGTTATATTTATTATTGAGGTCCAACCTATAACCTTTGTTACATCCACATTTATCTGGATTACGACAGAAGCCATTTGTACAAGGCTTTAAGCATTCCGATTTAGAGACGAGTCTGAAAAATATATTTTAGGTAATGAATGCAAGTTACAATACAGCTGATGTAATGTAAGTAGTTTATTTCGCGAAGAGGTCGCGTTTCGAGTATTGTGATTGCAATATAAATACCTAGGTATTTACTTTCTAATAAGAATAATAATGTCTCATATAAACCATTATTTATTTCATCATTATTATAAACTTACAATTTATTCGAAGTGTTGAGTGGGATGTCTATATTCACCGCAATGGTATTTGCTACCTGAAATAAAATAATTATAAAAGGTAATGAAATTGTGCAGGAGATCTAGTTTTTTCGATTGCAAACACTTGTCATCTGTAGAGCTCTGTTTCAAAAGTATCATTCCAGAGAGTGCATTCTAAAAGTTAGCAATGTTGCAAATAGCTGTCAAATATTTCGCTGTTATGATAAATTTATCATCCTTACATATTATAAAACAATGTCTTCCGCCGCGACTGTCTGTCGTCCTGTACGCGATAAACTCAAAAACTACTGCACCGATTATCATGCTGTTTTCACCGATGGATAGAGTGGTTCTCGAGTAAAGTTTTAGTACTTATATACTAACCAGTGATCGGAATAGGTAGAGCTAATCTACCTAAAGTTGGAAAAAGAACAGAGACAAAGTGGAGACGCCTTACGACAAAATATTTTTTCGGGACTAATGTTCCGGGTTTCGGAACATTACAGTACAACCAAAATTAATAAAGTAAAACAACTATCGAATTCATTTCCTGTTTCTGTTTTAAAAAAAGAGTATGCACGATTTTTATTGTTTAAAAAAAAAAAGATAATCTTCGTTTGAACGATGTAAGTAAGCGCGGAAGCTAAAGTTATTTACATAACAGTTTTAATGATTTAACTAACAAGGTAAAGGTAAAAAAATACAATTTTACTTATAGTACAACATTTAAGCCCGGACTTAAATATAAAACAACTGTTTGAATAAAATTCAATAAATTGTTGAATAAAATTGTTTGAATTTGGAAAATTCATCAAGAATAGTTTAATAATAGGTCTTTACCTATGAAATTGCCGTTTTGTATGAAAAAATTTAAACGATTTTTTTTCATGAAATTTTTATTTGTATTAATCGAAGTAATCACCCATGCAATCAATGCATCTTTGCCATCGCAGTGGCAGTTTATTGATGCCCTTCTTAAAGAAATCAGCTGGACGGGAGGCAACAAATTCTTCAAAGGCATTTTGTACTGCCTCTCGGGTATTGAATTTTTTTCCCGCCAAGAAGTTATCCAAATTCTGGAAAAAGTAGTAGTCTGTAGGCGCAAGGTCTGGTGAGTAGGGCGGATGACGGAGAGCTTCCAACCCCAGTTCTTGCAACTTGGAGACCGTCTGCTGTGCAGTATGAGGTCGCGCGTTGTCGTGCAGGAGCAGCGGAGACGAGCAATTGACCAATGCTGGTTGGAGATGCGCCAGCTTCTCCATCATTGTGTTCAGTTCTTCACAGTACACATCTGCAGTAATGCTCACCCCGTTTGGTAAAAAGCTGTGATGAATCACACCGGCGCTAGACCACCAAACAGTGACCATCACTTTTCTAGGGGTAAGTTTTCGTTTAGGGCATTGTTTAGGTGCTGAACTTGCTGAGCGCTTGCGGTTATCAAACAGAATCCATTTTTCATCGCAGGTTTACAATGCGGTTCAAAATTCCTTCATTTGTGTGTCTGTTGAGCAGTGCAAGGCACGTCTCGACGCGTACTTCGCGCTGGCGATCATTGAGTTCGTGGGGCACCCATTTGTCAAGCTTTTTTACCTTGCCAATTTGACGCAAATGGACCAATATTGTTTTGACGCTAACGTCGAAAGCTGCTGCTAATTCAGTCGTAGATTGTGTATCATCAGCTTCCACAATCGCCTTTAATTCGTCATTGTCGACCAAAGTCTTCGGACGACCGCGAGGTTCATTTTTCAGGTCGAAATTTCCAGAACGGAAGCGAGCAAACCAATAACAGGTGGTGCGTTGGTTTGTAGTGTTAGCTCCGTAAACGTCGTTGATGATGCGTGCCGCTTGTGCCGCGTTGCTGCCACGACGGTACTCATATTCCATAATTACTCGAATTTTTAACGTATCCATGATGACGAAAAAGATTGAAATGCGATGAAAATGTAACACTAATCAATAAAGAAATGACTACTTTTGGAAAAAAAAATCCATGTTTTTAAAATAAAATTAATTTGAAATTAGAATTCTTAGCCAAACAAAAATTATTTTGATTTGAAATGGCCAGTACTGCAGAACGGCAATTTCATAGGTAAAGACCTAATATTATTAATAATATGATTAAACCGATTCGGTATAACTATCAATATGGCGAAATGTAGTTTTGGACAAGAAAAGCTAGAATTTTTAGGTTACGAGGTCACGTCATCAGGAATCAAACCGTTACCAAACAAAGTTCAGGCAATAATCAATTTCCCAAAACCCAAAACAGTAGATCAGTTACGGCGTTTTTTGGGAATGATAAATTTTTATAGGTCCAGTTTACCTAGGGCAGCGGAATATCAATCTACGTTGAATATGTATTTACACAAGGCAAAACAAAAAGATAAGTCTATAATTAACTGGACACCAGAAGCAGACATAGCGTTTGCGAAATGCAAAACTAGCCTACAGAATGCAACCATATTATCGTATCCGGTGATGAACGCCGAGCTTGCAATTTGGATGCGTCGAACGGGCATTTCAGGCGGTACACGGTTTGTGCCATCCTGGAGTTCGTACTACTCGGAAATTAGTGACGTCTAAGTATTTTTGGCCAGGTATGAACAAAGACGTAGGACAGTGGGCGAAAACCTGCGTTCAATGCCAAAAGTCAAAGGTTATGCGTCATACTGTATCGGAACTAGGTCAATACGAAAGTAAAAGCTGATGCCCGTGACTTCGCCCGTGTGGATGTTGGTTATTATCAGTGATCGGAATAGGTAGAGCTAATCTACCTAAATTTCAAAGAACAGAGACAAAAAAAGTGGAGACTACCCTTACGACTTTTGGATGTCACCAATATAAATATTATTTACTTTATATCACTACTTTGTGTAATGTCTGATTTAAATGTGTTCCACTAATTTGTTTTGAGGGTGCAGGTTTAATAGAAACTACTAATTACGATTGCGGTTTATTTGCGACTGAACATCTTTGTATCACGGGCGCAGCCGTGCGTCACTAGTGATATATTCGCTGAGTAAGCTTTTACATACGGTGTGTCCCTACAGCAGCCCCCTTCTTAAAAGAAGTACTTAAACCTGCTATGTTATTCATCAACAATATTTTAAAAAAATATACCTAATTACATGTTTTTTTTATAACCTAACTCCATCATAGTTTTACACAATCTTATTTTATCCTGATCCTGAAAGTGTTTTGCACAGAATACCGTCGTTGCATGCATACAAGCATTACTTGATACCAATATTGTAATTTTTTTGAATACCTTCTTATTTTTTATATATAAAAAAATATAGCGTATGTCACTCCCACAATTAAGACGAACCTAACGACACCTCGTACAAACATACAAAAAAAATATATACAGTCGAATTGAGACTGTATTTTTTTTTTGTATGTTTGTTATTTATGCTATTACTCCGCCAATTCTGAGTTGATTTTGTAATCATTCTTTTCTTGTTTAGTAGGTCATGCTTCAGAGGTGGTCCCATATACATTTTATTAACTTTGCTTGAGTAGTTTTTGAGTTAGCTTCAATATTACATATTTTTTTCCCACTTGGTCTATGTAGACGATATATTATTAGATCCGTCACTGTTATTTATATAGCAGGTAGTGGTATTCATTTGTGTGGGGTAGGTAACTACAAAATTTGTACCACAATACTTGTAAATGTGAGTACCATGGAGTTGTTAATATGGTATCATGATGTATGTTGACGTGTTGATCCACGTGTCATGTTCGTGAACGGGCGCCGTCAGTTGAGACTGGTCATCTCTTATTTGCCAAAGCTAATTTTAATCTTAAATTTTGAATTGTTTTTGATTATTTTTTGTTTTACATTGTTCTCGCTTATAGAAGCAACAAGAATACTGTACTGTAAAAATACTGTGATTTTGTAAAATATATATCCATATTTATAAGAATGTCCTGGGAGTTTCTTTCCCGTTCTTCTCCATAGAGATCTACGTTTTGGAATGGGCAACTAGCTTCAACTTTCTGACTAACTGACCGACTCTTTGACAATTCAAAAGTGCCTGTAAATGGTTTAATTGAAATAAATAGTTTGAATTTGTCGGTGGCAAAAAACGAAAATTGAAAAGCATTGACACCGACTTCCGAATTCAAAGTTATTTTTCATATTTTTTTTGGAAGACGTTTGTTTTTTTTTGTAAAAAGTTTTTATTTGTTTGGTAGGTCATGCTTCAGAGGTGGTCCCAATTTTTTGTAACTTTACTTGCGTAGTTTTTGAGTTAGCTTCAATATTACGTTCTTTTTCCCACTTAGTTTATCCGATCTAGACGATGTTTTAAGTGACTCCGTTATTTACATAGCAGGTACTGGTATTCGAATTTGTGTGGGTTAGGTACCACAACTAAAAAGTGAAAAATAAAATCTTTTTACAAAAAATACAATCGACTTCCAAAAAAAACACTGAAAAGTGAAAAATAACTATAATTTCGGAAGTCAGTGAAAAACGTTAACTTTAACATATATTTATTTCAAAATTAACACTGCAGTTTTTTCGGCATAACGGAGATCATGCTCAGCAATTTGAGGTAGGGTAGGGCCTTAATTTCGAGTAACATTATCACTATTCGTAAATTTTACGACAGATTAAAACATCAATATTTATTTAATCAAGTTCATTTATGATATAAAACGACCTTAATTAGCAGTTTTAGTTTTATCTATATTAATAACATAATCTGTTTTACAAAAAACCTACATTGATCAATGATTGTTAATAGGCACAATAAACTTCGTGCAAATCGCTTTTTTGCAGCTCTTGCAGAAGTTCATGGTCAACAAATGATTTTTTGTAGCTAAAAGCTTTGGGAGTTCTGGGAACGTCTCAACTAAAACCGGATATCTTTATCTAAATACAATTTTCAAGATCTCTGAGATGATTTACTTCACTTTTTGTTGCAAAGTTAAGACGATCATACGATACCTATATCAGGATATATCGTATGAACGTCTTAACTTTGCACCGCAATCAGTAAGGATGAAGAAGCGATTTCCATAATATAAATACACGTAGTAAACATGAAATTGTGATACCTAAATTTAGATTAACCAAAACTAGTAAGTCATTTCTTATAAACAGTATCCGCTTTTATAACAAGTTGCCAAAGTCTGATACAGAACTTAGCGATCGAAAGTTCAAAACCCACACCAAACGTGTCCTTATCAAAAAAGCATATTATAAGATCAAAGACTACGTTGAAGACAAGGAAATTTGGCAATAATTTCTTCTGCACAAGTGGCTTTCCTGGCACCTCATTAACGGCATAATTATGTTAAGAGTCTATTAACTTCTCCTAAATTACCATGTTTTTTTTTTACTTTCACCTTGACATAATTATCTTATTATTTGACATTGTATACCTACAATTTGGTTTCAACCACGGATATCTATGGTTTCAACTCTATAATAGTGGATTTTGTGGACATGATAATTGTATAGATTTGTTACAGTTGTAATGGCAATCATGTCATTTGGTTTGAATAGGTTTTTATTTTCTTACTTATCTCTTGTATAGATTCTTTTCCATTTTGTGAATGTGAGAACGATGCAGGCTTTTCTATTTTGCTAAGTACTTACCTGGTACTTGTTGAAAGGCCTACACTGTCCTCCCATACCTAATAACACTGTAATTCTAAAATAAGTATTGTAACAGACAATTATTTTTAAAAGAGTAACCGTGGAGTTTCTTTCCGGCTCTTCTCGATATGAAACGACCAATTGGAACCGTGCACCTAGCTTCTGACGTTTCATAAGTGCCCATGTAGGTTTATGTGAAATAAAAAAAATTGATTTTGATTTTGATGCGAATCAGGAAGGTATTAGAAATGGATATGGTAGCGGAGGTCGGGATCTAGTCAAAACCCTAAATAAGCAAGGTACGCATTGTAATTTTATACGAATGGTTAGTGATCCAGGGTTAAAACAGGTAAGTACTTAGGTAGTCTTTACTAATAAACAATCACAGTACACTACTAAGTCAACAGGTACTGATCAAATCTTAAAAACTAATAAAAATCACAAGTGGTGCTAATAGTAATAAAACGTAAATGACTAACTTTAAAAAACTTAAATTTAATCATTGTTGTTACAAAACGACTGCAAAATGAATCAGTTACGTTAACAACCAAAAAAAGCAAAGTACAGTCTTACATCAAAGCATGTTGCCCTATCGTTTCCAGATGTCGCATTGTAATCCACTATCTTTTTCTATTGTTTTTTATACTGTTAGGGTCTTACACAAAAACATAGACAGTTGTTAAACGCGTGTCTACTGTCAGTTTCATGTCAAACTCCATACAGAGAAACTCCATACTGTCGTGTTTATATAAGGTGTTTAGGCTAAACAACTGATAAGCACGGTTTTGTGGTAATAAGGTTTATGTTTGACTGGCGCTGGGTAGGTACCAGTTACATTATATTGTATGTGGCACACTGTTCTTTCTATGATGTCATACACCATCTTATGATGCATTTTTTCAAAATGTTCTGTATGCTCACTGTATAATGTAAGTAGCAACAAAGTACATGCCTCGTTCCAAATGAATAGAGATGGTGACTCTTGATCAACTGAAATAAAATAAAAATGTTAAGTACATAGGTACTTCCTACTGACACTACGATATTATTGTCTGCGAGGATTTTTGTAACTGAATTCACCAATAATGGCTCAATGGATTTGTATGAAACTTGGCACATAGATAATCATGTCCTGGAATAAAACATAGGACATTTATAATATACTAAAGAAAATGTTTTTATAACTTTAAATTGATAGAATCTGAGAGCAAGTTCTTAAGAATTAACTGTCAATATACTAATAGGATAAAACCGTAGAACGCTTTTTTTTTTTTTTAAGTGGATTGTATTGGAGTAAGAGTGAACACATATACTGTAATGTTGTCAATATGATAATATGTTAAACAAACACAACAGCTAATAACTATCTGCACATAACCAGTTATAAAATACTTACCATGTTGTTCTGTTGGTTCATTCAACTGCCTCTCTGAGCCCTCTCGTGTTGCAGCTCTGATGTGAGCATGACAGAGAATTGTCGCCCGTTAGGCTCGTCGGCTATAGTCACTTGAATACTCCTGGTTGAATTACAGTATATACCTCAAATATCCCCGCCCACAGTAACTGTAGTAAGTAGATATCAGATTTTTATCACTTTTGACTACAAGAATTTACGAAAATTATACATTAACATATATTATCACAACGCATGTATTCCCGGAGGGTTAGGCAAAGGAGTATAATAATAAAAATCCTCTAGATATTTGTTATTATAACCACGGCTAATCTCAACGAAGATTAACCAAGTAGTACGCAAGAGCACACGTTCACAAGTGTCCGCGCAAACACATGTACACTCTCTGTTCTTTTTCTCTCAAAGTCCGACGGCACGGTAATGCGACACGAAAGGATCAGGCGCAGGACCAACGGTTGCACGAGTTATCCGAGGTATGGGCTGTCACACCATCAAACTCCAGCCTGCTACTGAGAAATTCTTATGGAAAAAACACAAAAGCATTGTGATCGACCCTGGACCCAAAGCTCACCTTAAGTCCTATGAAAAAATATGGTGCGATTGTATTGTGATTAGCTAGGCACTAATCCAGACTCTGGACCCGTACTGAGATATTCCTAAGTAGTTACCACAATATTTTTTACGAATAAAAACACAAAAGGAAAAAAGCTCACTCACCAAAACAGAAATAATTACAAATGAAAAATGATAATAATACATTTCGAAAATATTAAACGACCTCTTTGGTCGAACGCGTTACACAAAATAAAATCCGTTTAAATATACTACCTAATAGGCAGTTTTATTATTACAAGCTTTATTATTAGCTTGCTCTGTTCGTATGTCTGTTACTAATATTGTCCTCCATTTTTCAAGCACTTCATGGAATCCGATTGAGCTGAAACTTGGCATACTTATACAACTACCGAGACATTTTGAAAAATTGATATCACGGAGCTGGTCTGATGATGGAGCCGGAAGTTAGCTATAGGAACTCCTCAATCAAACAAGATACCACCATCGTGTTTGGACTCATTGGTTACGTATTAACAAGTGCTTTGCCACTGGGTGGTGTTCAGGGTCTGATGATGGAGCCGGAAGGTGGCCATGGAAAAACTTCAATCAAACAAGATAGCTCTATGGAAAGGTATAAGCATCGACTGTCCACAAAATGCAAGGTATCACAGTCGATTATTCCGTAGTGTACTTAGGGCCGAAACTCTTCGCCGCTGGGTAAGCCTATGATTCGCTTAGTAGAGTTCGGTCATTAGACGGTTTTATGATTCAAAAGGTAAAATGCTCAAATCATCGTTCTTCGACAAACGCTTGTATGTTAAAGTCTTTTCAAAAGTCAGGTTTTAGATCCATATTTTTTATCGATTTCAAAAGAAGGTGAATGTGTTGAGGACACATCTGTTATTCAACTTCTAACGGCTATTAAAAAAAAAGAGGTCAGTTAACATTTTCAGAGGCTATGTGTTCTTCAAACTTTCTTAGCCATAAGCTTCAAACTTGGTCGGATTCTACAATCCTACCGAGCACTACTGCTTTTTTTCAACCTGTATTGTCCCTGGACAAAGGTCTTAGCCACAGCCTACTCTACCCTGTGTGTTGCCTCTCCAGCCAACCTCTCGCAGCTAAGTCATCAAGCCAGCGTTTCCTAGGCCTTCCCCGGCGACAACGCCTCTCTTCCAGCATCCACTGCTCTCATACTCTAGCCAATCTTTCCCGATGTATTCTGCATGTAGATACCTACTTTAAAGAAAAACAACAAAAATATAAAAGGTACTTAAACCAGGTGCATAATAATACAATTGGCGGTATGGAACTCTTTGTGTTCGTGTCCGAGTAGCAATTACTGGGGAAAAAAAATAGTTTTATTTCATGACACGACACTTTTTGGAGATATTTAGGTATGCATAATTAAATATGTACTTATAATTCGTACCCAATCCACAGAGCAGTGATAGCCTAGTGGTGTGTCCGTCAGACTGCCAAGTCATAAGTAAAAAAACTGACTGATTAATAACGAGTTATTGAGTCGCGACGCGTGCGCATACCGGTCGGTTGTGTCGTGTCCTTGAAAATGGCTTCGAAATTGATAATATGTAACCCATGTAATGTTGTTATAAGCGAGGTGCTTGCTATTATATGCAACTAGCTGATGCCCGCGACTTCGCCCGCGTGGATGTCGGTTATAATATTATACTAAAACCTTACTCGAGAACCACTCTATCCATTTGTGAAAACAGCATGAAAATCGGTGCAGTAGTTTTCGAGTTTATCGCGAACAGGACGACAGACAGACGCGGTGGAGGACTTTGTTTTTATAATATTTAAAGATATGCTAGACGTCATGGATGAAGAAAGCATTAGTCGTATATGCTTAAGAGCTTTTTCGGAATTGGATATTGAAAGTGCTAAAGACCTACTTTTCAATTCCATATGGACGACAAAGCGAAAGAAATGAAGGAAGAGGGACGGTAAAACGCTCCGTAATATTGATGATATTATCTGTAAGAAGCTGAGGAAATTCCGATCTTTGTGGCTCGACCAGCAGAGGCTTCCGCCTGTTCAATAGAACAGGCGGAAGCCTCTGCTGGTGCATCTCTAACAAGTCCTAGATGGTCCAATAGGACCATCTAGGACTTGTTAGAGAAGAAAGCATTAGTCGTATATGCTTAAGAGCTTTTTCGGAATTGGATATTGAAAGTGCTAAAGACCTACTTTTCAATTCCATATGGACGACAAAGCGAAAGAAATGAAGGAAGAGGGACGGTAAAACGCTCCGTAATATTGATGATATTATCTGTAAGAAGCTGAGGAAATTCCGATCTTTGTGGCTCGACCAGCAGAGGCTTCCGCCTGTTCAATAGAACAGGCGGAAGCCTCTGCTGGTGCATCTCTAACAAGTCCTAGATGGTCCAATAGGACCATCTAGGACTTGTTAGAGATGCAGAGCGAAATTAATCAAATAAAGGAACGGTATTTATTTATTCATAGGAGAACCAACAGCTATAACTGATAGATAACAATTATAATATAAGAAACATAGAGCCAATTACAGGTTCTCACCGGTAAAACTGAAAGGTAGGTAATAGAAATCTTAGGATCACTAACAAGCACCATAGAATATATATATATATATATATACTTATATAAATGTCCTTACATTTATATAAGTATATATATACATACAAACTGCTTACCTTTAAGCAGTTTAAAAAAAGTCAGCGTTCAGCCGATTGCGTGCAGAATGGGATTTGGTGGTAAATGGGTGAAATGAGAACTCGTTAAAAAACACGTCAATAGTTAATTATTTTCCGGGTAATGTTAACACGAAACGAGGCGCTCCGGGACCGATAGCTTTAAAAACGCCAACAGTGGTCCGGTGGGATTGCCACCTATTTGTGTGGAAGAGGAGAAGAAGTGCAATTCTCCATCCGAGGAATTGTCAAGTATGTTCTCCTCTTTGAGGAGTGGCTAGAGAGGCGTCACGGCGTCCTCACCTTCCGCCTGACGCAGGTCCTCACCGGACATGGCAGCTTGGGGAGGTTCCTGTGTTGGATTAGGCGGGAGGAAACGCCCGGGTGAAACCACCGTGTGGATCGCCCGGAGGACACGGTGGAGCATATGGTGGAATACCTCCACCCCTGCTTGTTTGTTCTGTTGCCGCTGTGGTCGCTGTTTTGTTTTGTTCTTATTCGGAACGAATTGTTTGATTATCTTAATGATCGGGATTGGAAATGTGTGGATGTAAATATTCTAGGTGATAATGATAACTCTGATATATTTTCTTTTGTCCGGGAGGCACATGGGTGTGCGAGATGGTTAGACCAGTCTGTAACAAAGGCCGCTAATCATAATCATTTATTTGCATTATGTATTGGTACAGTGTTGGTCTTAAAGTCAGTAATAAGTTCCTAATACATAGTCAGACATATGAGATGCAAAACATTACAATGTATTTAATGCTAAAGTTATAATATTTATGTTCAATGGCATGCTTTAAATGTTTTAATTATTAATTAATTTTACAATGCATTCATTATTAATAATTATTATCATCACATTCATTTAATTTATTATTTAATATTATTTATAAATTCATTTATAGAATAGAACCGCTTTACCGTCTATTAACCGTGTTTGGGTACATTACAATGTGCAGTGGTCTGACAATTTCCCACTTTTTGTTTAATGTAATTTGGGTATTTTGTAAGGCTGTCCTTACGTCGACCAATACGATTACAATATGGGGCGAAAGTACGGCAGATCAAATTAGGTTATATCATCGTCTATGTCGTCATCGTTTAAGGGGTAAAAATCGTAAATATTAATTTTCTGAAACTATCTTGCAAAGGGGGTGGAGGGGTTGTTGAGGTTTTTAGAGGAAAGTACTAAATCCACACGGACGAAGACGCGGGCAAAGTGCTAATTATTTCATATTTATATGTAGAACTAAAATAAATACTTGGTAGTTCGAGGAAAAAGATAAAACAATTTTAGCATTACATTGGACTGATGATGTAAGCACTATACATAGTATACATACATAAGCACTATTATTATACCTCTTTACAGGTATAGTACGACACAGCTTAGATGTAGCATCGGCAAAATTCATAAAACTCATCACCATCCGAACGAAAATGCGCGAAATGCACTTCAAAATCTCCAAACCTTATACTACTTTAGCTTAAAATGATCTTTACGCAAACACAATAGTCATATAAATACACAATAGTCATAAATACATTCGTAAAATAGAAATAAATGAATGTACATCTTTAAAATGCAACTAAGTTGTGTCGTACTGTACTTAGAGTAGGTATTGGAAAACAATCATGAAACATTTACCAATAAATTGATTCTTTGGGATATTGTAGTTTGGCCACAGAGTGTCGATTAGTTTAGGTAATTGGTTTTCACGGTGAAAAGAACGGTAATAAAAAAATAAAAAAACACAAGCTCTGCTTTATACTTAGTTCAGTTATTATGCAAGTTTCATGATCTAATTTGAAGTATTTTTTGAATACCAGCGGTTTATAGTTCGGTTTAGAGGTAACTTTGGTTTTTTTTTCTATAAGTAGAGAAAATTTTATGTAATCGCGTTTTCGTCAAACATAGGCCTTAGCATCAATCCACAATTTCAAAATAGGTATATTTATTTCGAAATTAATGCTGCAGTATTTTCGGCATAACGGAGGATCATGCTAAGCAATTTGAGGTAGGGTAGGCCTAGGCCCTTAATGTTAATTGGCCACAGGTAGTTTAAAAAGTGATGTTTAATTAAGAAAAAAATCCGACCTTATTTAAGTTTCTTGTAATATTTTTTTATTTCGTCCTAATTTTAAATCGACATAAGCTTATAAAGTGTTCTAAATTAAGAAAAAGACATACACAATTTTCAGCCAAAGACTAATCAATCCGCAATATTATCAACTGCGCACAAATCTAGACTCTAGGCTGCTACTGAGAAGCCCAGTGGTGGAAACCCAATAACACTTTACCTGACCTGAGAATCGAACCCAACTCATGCTCAGCTACGATCAGAGCTTATACGTTACTGAAATACTAATTCAGATCTGAAACGGTTATTAGGTTAGAACTGTGACCAACCACGCGGGAGCCGAGATGGTCGCAGTAACTAAGCTAGATCAGCCCCGAACAAATGAGTGGATATACTGTCGTTAGCGACAGGAGTCCCACATACCCCAGACTCGTCCCCCACGAGCGGGGATGCGTAATTCATTTCTCAGCGATATAAAAAGAAAAAGGTTAGAACAGTGACCACTGACCAGTGGCACGCGAGCAAGTTGTATGTGCAGTTAATTGTGGTAAGCATTGTGCATGCCATCAAAAAATACGGTAAAGAAGTAATGCTATACTTCTTTGCAAACAACTTCATCCTCAGACCAAATAAAAAACCAAGAAAGAGCGCTTTCAACAGTGACGTAAACATGTGTGCACATATTTGGTGTAGTTTGATTGTAAATGGTTGTAAATGTGTGCGTGTGAGCGTGTTTGCACAGAGCGGTGGTGTAGTATTGGCATGCTTCACCTGTATTGTTCGCAGCACTCCGTCTTAGTTTTTTATTTGGTCTGAGCCTTTATCATGCAATTTCAAAGAAGCACTGTAATCGAATTGACACTAAGGAACGTGTGTTGTGGCTCTCTACATTTTGTCAAACAGATAAAAGGCAAAGGTCATATAGGATAAAGCCTATATCCAGACAAAAATAGCAAAAATAATTCAATTCTTTAACTAAAGACATAATAAAAAGTAAAAATGTGGTAATTTTCTAACGACAACAATAAGTATAAATTTTTGTATAATAAGCTTGAATACCACAAAATAAGTAAACCGGTAATCGAGAACGGACTCTATCCTCATGTGCAGGATTAATAAATTGTTTGTTGAATTGACTAAAACTTCAATCACTTATTTTTCTTTAATTCAAACTAGATTTTTTATAATAGTCTACGAGTTAATCAAAGCAATTAAGATTGAATAAAAATAAATATTATTGTATAAATGTGAAAGGTTACAGTTCATTCTGTTCATTCGGTCAATGTGATCAGATGAGTGGTTGGAATATACCTTGTTTTTGAGGTAGGATAACCTGGTACAGGAACCAGGTCAATAATGTTAAATGGTCGGGAGCTCTGTCAGACTCGTACAGGTTGGAGTGCGGGGTGAGGCAGGGAGGATTGAGCTCACCAACGCTTTTCAATCTGTATATCGATGGAGTTGTTGCCGAGCTCAGCAGCCGCCATGTTGGATGCCATATTTACTTTAACAACATCAGCTACGCTGACGATTTGGTGCTGCTGAGCGCGTCAATAGGGGGACTCAGAGAGCTAATAAGCATTTGCGAAACGTACGCCCATACACATGGCCTAATGTACCTATAACTTTAAAAAGAGTGAGCTTATGGTTTTTAAAGCGGGTTCTAAGTGTCCGGCGGAGGTTCCACCAGTAAGGCTATGTGGGGTGCCCTTGGAGCGGGTATATACTTTTAAGTACCTGGGCCATATTGCGACGTCCGACCTGAAGGACGACGCTGATATTGAGCGAGAAAGGCGCTGTCGGTGAGGGCGAATATGATTGCCCGCAGGTTTTCTCGTAGCTCCAAGGATGTGAAGATCACCTTGTTTCGAGCCTATTGCACATATTTTTATACGAGTAGTCTGTGGGTGTCTTATTTGCAAAAATCCTACAGCGCTCTCCGCGTTCAATATAATAACGCGCTGAGGGCGCTGCTGCGGCTGCCTCGCTTCTGCAGTGCATCGGAAATGTTCGCGAGCGTCCGCATTGACTGTTTTTATGCCAGCATGCGCAAGAGGACGATCTCGATGGCGAGTAGAGTGCGTGGCAGCGGCAACAGTCTCCTTACCGTTGTTGCCAACAGGTTGTACGGCCCGTTCATGCAGCACTGGCAGGCCTTACATGCACCCGTTTATCGAACTTGGGGCAGGTAAAAATGTTAATGATAATGCAATTTATATCAATTTGATTTTTTTTATAGTTTGACATTTTTTATATGATTTTGATTTAATTCTATAATTTAAATTTATTTATGTAGAATAATTTTGACATTATTATTGACATCATTACAAATTATTACCAAAAGCCGAATACTTACTGACACTAGTCTATTAAGTCTTTCTTTTGTAATTACGCGTGTAACGTATTTAGAGACGTGCAGTCAGTGAATTATCCGAGCAACTGCAAAACATCTTGATGGAGAACATAACAACATGACGGGTTGGAACATTCAGTCCCCTTCAAAATGGTTAAGCTAAATGGTGCCACGCATCTTGTCGGGACTGGCCGTCTCTTCACTGCCATGGCTTATATGTATTTAAGTTTTTTTTTTAAATTTGGGTTTTTTTTTTAAGTTTTTTTTTTTAACCCTTTGCCATTTGGGTAAAAAGACGTACTTATGTTGTTTGTGAGAGATTTGTTTTATTTTCCTTTACACTGATCGCCTTACTAGTATGTGGAATTTTCCGATAAGTTATAAGCATCTGGTAGGCCCACTCCAGATGTTTTAACGATCCTAAGGCAGCCTGCAGCAGGGTTGTGCTAAGCTGTTTAGCGATGGATGTGTATCCATTAACATCGTTTGAATTTCATAGCATACAGATTTCATAGATATAGACCACAATTATACACTGATCTTTAAATTATACCACTACGGAAATCGTGGACAAGCTGCTGATCTTGTTCTTTCTTACCTATCAAACAGGCAGCAAAAAGTAAATGTTAATGGGGCGACGTCCTCTCTAGTTAAAATGGGCGTGCCTCAAGGTTCAATTCTTGGCCCTTTCTTAATTCTAGTTTATACTGGGTGTTAGGGTAGACACCGTTATCCTTGAAACTAGTGATTTGGTGTCATCTATAATATACTTTTTCTAAGGGACCAACTTTGAAATAGCAAAAAAAAAAAACTGCTTTTCCATACATTTTGTCGATTTAAATGAACACAAATGTATGGAACAGCTGATTTCTTTTTCGCGATTTCATGTTTGGTCCCATAGAAAAAGTACATTATAGATGACACCTAACCACTAGTTTCAAGGATAACGGTGTCTATCCTAACACCCAGTATATAATTATGACCTTCCTTACATGATGGCTAACTTATCGGATATAATACTATTCGCTGACGACACTTTGCTTATTTTTAAAATAGATAGAAAAAATATAGATGTCTCACATGTCAACGATAGTCTGGCTATTCTTTCGAAATGGTTCGTAGCTAATCATCTTTTACATGCGAACAAAACTAAATGTATTAGGTTCTCATTACTAAATGTACCTCAAGTGCGACTAAATCTAAAACTTGATGGCAAGAAACTAGATGCAATTACGGAAACTATATTTTTAGGAATAACTTTAGATTCAAAATTACAATGGGGCGCCTACATCAGAACTCTTTCAGGTAAACTAAGTTCAGCTGCATAATGCAATAAGAAAAATAAGGCAGTTGACTGATATAGCCACAGCTAGGTTAGTATACTTTGCTTATTTCCACAGTATTATGTCTTATGGCGTTCTGCTTTGGGGATCGGCAGCTGACGTAGATTCAATTTTCATTTTACAGAAGAGGGCAATCCGCGCTATCTATAAAATGAGTCCCGTAGAAACAAATTCAAAGAAATTGATATACTGACTCTGTCTTCTCTCTATATCTTTGAAAGTATTTTGTATGTTCGCAAAAACTTAGGACTTTTCAAAATAAGAAGCGATTTCCATAATATAAACACGTAGTAGACATGAAACTGTCATACCCTTTAGATTAACTAAGACAAGCAAGTCATTTCTTATAAACAGTATCCGCTTTTATACCAAGTTGCCAAAGTCGGTTACAGAACTTAGCGATGGAAAGTTCAAAACCCACCTCAAACGTGTCCTTATAAAAAAAGCGTATTATAAGATTAAAGACTACAATACGTTGATGACAAGGAAGTTTGGCAATAATTCCTTCTGCACCTATGGCTTCCCTAGTAGGTCCATAATCGGCATAATTATGTAAGAGTCTATTAACTCCCAAATTACCATGTTTATTTCCTTTACATTCATCCTTGACATATTCATTGTATTGCATTTGACATTATTCCTATTATTATAAATACCTCCAACTTAATTTCAACTCTTAGTGGCTTTTGTGGACATGATAATTATTCAATTTGTTACACGTCATTTGGTATAGAATAGAATAGAATAGAATAGAATAGATTTATTTATTTGCAATGAATGTAGGTACATATTATTAGGTGTTACAAAGTTTTATGGTTCCTTGTACATTCTACCTTAATTGGCATGCAAATTTACATTTTAAAAGAATTTAATAAAACTTATCATCTAAGAATTCTTGTACTGAATAATAACACTTGTGCAAAAGTAATTCCGTAACATGCTTTTTAAATTTAGTTAGTGGTTGTTCCTTGACATTATTTGGTAACTAATTATAAACAAGTGGTGCCATACAAATAACACTTTTTCTTAAAAGTGCAGTCTTAAAGACACCCGTGCTTAAAAGATTTTTATATTGGGATCTAATACTTATTGTTCTATTTCGAGTTTCTTTCAAGGTGGTAAACTGGTGAGAATTCGTTTTAACAAATATACATAATTCCAATATATAAAGACATGGGAAGGTTAACAGTTTATGAGACTGAAATATAGGTAGACAGCTGTCAGTTACTTTTAGGGCAAACATAGCTCTGATGCAGCGTTTTTGAGCTTTAAAAATACTTACTTATTTGGTTAAAATACGATCATTTTTTATTTTTATTATTTGTCTTTCATATAGATTATTTTCTATTTTGTGAATGTGAGAACGTTGTAGGCTTATTGGACTGAAGATTTATTGAAAATCTTCTATTTTGTTAAGTATTCTGGTACTAACTTGTTGAAAAGCCTACATTGTTCTCCCATGCACACCGTAATTTGAAAATATTGTAAAAACCAATTATTTTTAAATGAGTAACCGTAGAGTTTCTGGCCTGCTCTTCTCCATAGGAAACGAACCGTGGAACCGTGCACCTAGCTTCTGACGTTTCATAAGTGCCCATATATGTTTATGTGAATTTTTATTTTTTTATTTTACGCCATTTTATTATTACGTCATTTTTATCCGATGGAAAGGCGATCCAAATTATAACCTCCTCCTTTTTGCAATCGGTTAAAATGAAGAAAAAGATAACATACAACTACAATATTATACAAGTTGGTATTTTATTTATCTTTAATACATATCTCTGCGGATCTCGTGGCTAAGTAATAACAGCCGCATGGGTCGATCCATCAGGTTAAGCTACGCAACGCCTTTAATGCCTTAAAATATTTTCAAATATATTAAATAGTTTCAAATTATGGACAAAAAAGAGAACTCACAGTAATCCTATTATTAATTATTAATAATCCAAGAATCAAAATCCTTCGCATTTAAAATTCCGTATGTTTATTGAAGACATCGTACCCGTGTTTCGACTTATTAAAAAAATTTGGAGCAATTTCTTGGGTTGGAAGTACTCCGATGCCATCTGTAACGAAAATTGTTCAAATAATACATTATTAATTATTATTGTATTATATAATATAATATCACTTATATACATGGTGTTAGGGTAAACCCCGTTATCCTTGAAACCAGTGGTTTGGTGTCATTTATAGAACGTAAAATCAATGGAAAATTACGACTTTTTTTTTAAATTACATTTTACCACTAGCGTATTTCACCCTTTCACCTATGCACCTATGCACCCATGCAACAAACTTGCGTCTCAACACGGGTGGGGGGCGTGGGCGTGACCTGACCGGCCTTGAGCGCGACCCCTCTCTCAGTCAGTCAGCTGTTTCGCTAGCGAGAACGGTATCGCATAGAAACTTTTTAAAATCTCTTAATGAAAATAACGTTTTTTTTTGTTGTTACTCAGTAATTTATTTTTATGTTTAAGTCAATTACCCATGGTTTGAATGGCAAGAGTGTTTACCCTTACACCCTGTATATCTACATCTATATTCTATATCTATATCTATACTTATATTATAAAGAGGAAAGATTTGTATATTTGTGTGTATGTTTGTAACGAATAAACTCAAAAAGATTAGGGATCCTTACTAAAACTCCAATAATGTAACCCAAGGTGTAAAAAAAATGCTAAAATATTCTTTACATCGCGTGCGCTGCGAAAACTATTGAGGATAGAATAAAAAAATGTACTACGACTTTGCAGAACACATTATTATTTACAAAAAGTGTCGCGACAGCATATGTCTATAGTTATGCCACAATAAGAGTTCATTTATTTTGAAATTTTAATTGAAATGACGCCGCTAGAAAAGGCTCTTTATTTGTATCATGGTATTAATCCTTATCAAAATAAATGTATTTAAGACTGCTTCAATACCTTTATATAACTTTTTGAATTATTCAATTCGGACATTCTATTCGAAAGATATAGCGAGTTTAAAAATGTAAGTATAGCTCCAAAAAATATCGGCTCATACATTCAGTATACAATGGCTTTTTTGATGATATCTCGGTAGGGTAGGAAGGTAGGGTAGGTAGGGTAGGTAGGTAGGGTAGGTAGGTAGGGTAGGTAGGTAGGGTAGGTAGGTAGGGTAGGTAGGTAGGGTAGGTAGGTAGGGTAGGTAGGTAGGGTAGGTAGGTAGGGTAGGTAGGTAGGGTAGGTAGGTAGGGTAGGTAGGTAGGGTAGGTAGGTAGGGTAGGTAGGTAGGGTAGGTAGGTAGGGTAGGTAGGTAGGGTAGGTAGGTAGGGTAGGTAGGTAGGGTAGGTAGGTAGGGTAGGTAGGTAGGGTAGGTAGGTAGGGTAGGTAGGTAGGGTAGGTAGGTAGGGTAGGTAGGTAGGGTAGGTAGGTAGGGTAGGTAGGTAGGGTAGGTAGGTAGGGTAGGTAGGTAGGGTAGGTAGGTAGGGTAGGTAGGTAGGGTAGGTAGGTAGGGTAGGTAGGTAGGGTAGGTAGGTAGGGTAGGTAGGTAGGGTATGCACTTGATTGGTGATTTAGAGTTCAGTCTTGGGCGAGTGCTTCAGCGGATAAACCACAAAAAAATAGCGTTTCGTGTTTTTAGACGAACGTGATTTTCAAAAAACGATACGTGATTTATGACTAGTCCGTCATTTTTTCACACGTGTGATGCGTGTGAACAGGGGCATTTAAAAAGCATTGTCGCCGTCCAAAAAAAAGCGAATCGTGAAAAAAGACGATTCGTCAAAAAACCCAAGTCGTCTTCGTGTGAATGAGCCTTAAGGGTAAATAACGATAGAAAATAATCATAATATTTAAAGGATCCAAGGTTACTTCTTTATGATGTTATGTCAATATAACCACATTTATCATAATTTTATGCTTTCTTCAGTTCAGTACAACAGTTTAAAACTACAATGAATGTTTTCTGCCCAAGGGTGCATACATACAGTAACGTAATACCTACTTAATGATCACCCTCATACACCAATACTACTTACCATCTTCAGGAGATTTATTTATTTTGGAACGCTTAATAAAAATGATTATAAGTAGCATCAGCACCAGCACAATGCTGACGGTGGCTATGATGTACATCCAGTTGGACTGCAACCTGGAAAAATTCATAAAATGCTTTTTATCACGTCTGCAGATGAAAAGAAATTGGGAAAGGTCAAAGAGACTCGCGATTGAGAGAAAAACTGTAGTTTTAGTCACTTGACTCCAAGGTATTAAATGACCGCAACATTTATATTTAGTCACTTGACTCCAAGGTATTAAATGACAACAACATTTATATTTAGTCATTTGACTCCAAGGTATTAAATGACCGCAACATTTATATTTAGTCACTTGACTCCAAGGTATTAAATGACAGCAACATTCATTTATTACGCGGCTGCGCCCCGCGGTTTCACCCGCGTAAGTCTCAGTCCCGTGGGAATATCGGGATAAAAAGTATCCTATATTCTATTCCAGGTCATGGTTTACCCCTGTGCCAAATTTAATCCAAACCTGTTCGGCCGTCTTAGCGTGAAAGCTTAACAAACAAACAAACAAACCCACTTTCGCATTTAGAATATTAGTTCAGCTGACTTCAGCATTGGTTTAATTAGATACAAGTTTTTGGAGTAAATCATCAGTTATCAGAGTCGCAAGATTCGCCAATTATAATTATTATTGGTGAATCTGGCGACTGATTTTCAGCAAAAGCTTATACCTAATGACATCAACAGCGTTAGGTAAGTCAGCAACCGTTTAATAATTTCTTTATAAACTTTTTGAAAACGACATCGAGTTAAAAACGGTAGGTACTTACCAATTTCTTTGTCCAGTATTTTTACCGAAATTAATCGTATCAGCCACACACGTGCCATTTTGATTACTTCTGTACCATCCCGGATCACAAATGCAAGTGCCAGGACTCACACATGTGCCATGTGAACACCCGCCAGGGCAGAGTGGCTCGCAAATATTCAGCTCTAATGTTGTATACCCGGCAATACATTTGCAAGTCTCTGGGGCGACACATGTACCATTCACACAGGGTTTGGTACATATTGGCTGACACATCCTGTCACTTGTGTTGAGTGGTGTTTGAGTCATTTTCCACCCGGAGTCACAGATACACGTTTCAGGACTCACGCAAACGCCATGAAGGCACCCATTGGAACAATCTGGCCGGCAAACATTCTTTTCTGATTCTACATAGCCAGAGTGACATTCGCAAGTTTCAGGGGCTATACAAGTACCATTAGTACAAGGTTTGCTGCATATGGGTTCACAAGTTTTGTTAATGGTGCCATTAGCTTGGATCATTTTCCATCCTAAGTTACAAGAACAAGTCTCCGGTGCGACACAAGTTCCATGAGGACACCCTCTTGAACAGTCAGGTCTGCATGTATTGTTCTCAGATTTTTTATATCCTGGCAAACATTGGCAGGTCTCTGGACGTATGCAAGTGCCGTTTTCACAGGGTTTTCTACATATTGGCTGACAAGATTTAATCTTAGTGCTATTTAATTGAATCATTTGCCATCCCGAATTACAGACGCAATTTTCTGGGCCTACACATGTACCATGTAGACATCCGCTAGAACAGTGGGGCTTGCATGAGAATTTCCCCGATGCTTTATAACCGGGCAAACATTTACATTCCATTGGTGCGATGCACGTGCCATTTACACAAGGTTTAGAACAAATTGGTTGACACGTGCTGTTATCATTTCCCATTTGATATCCTGAATTACAGACACAAGTCTCAGACTCAATACAAATACCATGGAGACATCCAGTAGAACAGTAAGGCTTACAAATATTATTTTCATTTTTTTTATAACCTGGCAAGCACTGACATGTTTCTGGGGCTACACATGTTCCATTCTCACAGGGTTTGGTACAAATAGGCTGACAGATTTTTATTGTTGTGATATTTGTTGCAATCATTCGCCATCCTAAATCACACACACATGTTTCAGGTCCAACACAACTTCCATGAGGACATCCACTGGAGCAGTTAGGCTTGCAGCTGTACTTATCTAACTTTACATACCCCTGTGTACACTGGCAGGTTTCTGGAGTCACACACGTGCCGTTGATACAAGGTTTCGTACAAACGGGTTGACATGTTTTATTTGCAGTGGCAAGTGTTTGCACCATTTGCCATCCTGAGTCACAGTTGCATGTGTTGGGTCCAACACAACTGCCATAAGGACATCCATTGGAGCAGTAAGGCTTGCAGCTGTACTTACCCGACGGTACATAGCCCTTTGTGCACTGGCAGGTTTCTGGAGCCACACAAGTTCCATTCACACAAGAATTCGTGCAAATTGGTTGACATGTTTCATTCGCAGTGCCAAGTGTACGCACCATTCGCCATCCTGAGTCACAGATACACGTTTCAGGACTCACGCAAACCCCATGAAGGCATCTATTGGAACAATGTGACCGGCAAACATTCTTTTCTGATTCTACATAGCCAGAGTGACATTCGCATGTTTCGGGGGCTATACAAGTGCCATTGATGCAAGGTTTGCTACATATGGGTTCACAAGTTTTGTTAATGGTGCCATTAGCTTGAATCATTTTCCATCCTAAATTACACGAACAAGTTTCCGGTCCAACACAAGTTCCATGAGGACACCCTCTTGAACAGTCAGGTCTGCATGTATTGTTCTCAGATTTTTTATATCCTGGCAAACATTGACAGGTATCTGGACCTATACAAGTGCCGTTTTCACAGGGTTTTCTACATATTGGTTGACAAGATTTGTTCATATTGCCATTTACTTGTACCATTTCCCATCCTGAATTACAAATACACGTTTCCGGACTCACACAAACACCATGAGGACACCCATCTGAACAATGAGGCTGACAAACATTTTTGTCGGACTTTACATAGCCTGCAAGACACTCGCAAGTCTCTGGGGCTGTGCATATGCCATTTCCACAGGGTTTCGTACATATTGGCTGACAAGATTTTATCTTAGTGCTATTTAATTGAATCATTTGCCATCCCGAATTACAGACGCAATTTTCTGGGCCTACACATGTACCATGTAGACATCCGCTAGAACAGTGGGGCTTGCATGAGAATTTCCCCGATGCTCTATATCCGGGCAAACATTTACATTCCATTGGTGCGATGCATGTGCCATTTACACAAGGTTTATAACAAATTGGTTGACACGTGCTGTTATCATTTCCCATTTGATATCCTGAATTACAGACACAAGTTTCAGGCTCAATACAAATACCATGGAGACATCCAGTAGAACAGTAAGGCTTACAAATATTATTTTCATTTTTTTTATAACCTGGCAAGCACTGACATTTTTCTGGGGCTACACATGTTCCATTCTCACAGGGTTCGGTACAAATAGGCTGACAGATTTTCTTCGTTGTGATATTTGTTTCAATCATTTGCCATCCTAAATCACACACACAAGTTTCAGGTCCAACACAACTTCCATGGGGACATCCACTGGAGCAGTTAGGCTTGCAGCTGTACTTATCTAACTTTACATACCCCTTTGTACACTGGCAGGTTTCTGGAGTCACACACGTGCCGTTGATACAAGGTTTCGTACAAATGGGTTGACATGTTTTATTTGCAGTGGCAAGTGTTTGCACCATTTGCCATCCTGAGTCACAGTTGCAAGTGTCGGGTCCAACACAACTGCCATAAGGACATCCATTGGAGCAGTAAGGCTTGCAGCTGTACTTATCCGACGGTACATAGCCCTTTGTGCACTGGCAGGTTTCTGGAGCCACACATTTTCCATTCACACAAGAATTCGTGCAAATTGGTTGACATGTTTTATTCGCAGTACCAACAGGTTGCACCATTTGCCATCCTGAGTCACAGATACACGTTTCAGGTCTCACGCAAACCCCATGAAGGCACCCATCGGAACAATGTGGCCGGCAAACATTCTTTTCTGATTCTACATAGCCAGAGTGACATTCGCAAGTTTCGGGGGCTATACAAGTGCCATTGATGCAAGGTTTGCTACATATGGGTTCACAAGTTTTGTTAATGGTGCCATTAGCTTGGATCATTTTCCATCCTAAGTTACAAGAACAAGTCTCCGGTGCGACACAAGTTCCATGAGGACACCCTCTTGAACAGTCAGGTCTGCATGTATTGTTCTCAGATTTTTTATATCCTGGCAAACATTGGCAGGTCTCTGGGCCTATGCAAGTGCCGTTTTCACAGGGTTTTCTACATATTGGTTGACAAGTTTTGTTCATGGTACCATTTGTTTTTACCATTTCCCATCCTGAAGTACAAATGCACGTTTCCGGACTCACACAGACACCATGAGGACACCCATCTGAACAGTGAGGCTGACAAACATTTTTCACGGACTTTATATAGCCAGCAAGACATTCGCAAGTCTCTGGTGCTATGCATGTGCCATTTACACAAGGCTTAGAACAAACTGGTTGACACGTTCTGTTATCATTTCCTATTTGATATCCTGAGTTACAAGCACAAGTTTCAGGCTCAATACAAATACCATGGAGACATCCAGTAGAACAGTAAGGCTTACAAATATTATGTTCATATTGTTTATAACCTGACAAGCACCGACATGTTTCTGGGGCTACACATGTTCCATTCTCACATGGTTTGTTACAAATCGGCTGACATGTTTCCTTCATTGTGATATTTGTTGTAGTCATTCGCCATCCTATATCACAGACACATGTGTCGGGTCTAACACAACTTCCATGAGGACATCCACTGGAGCAGTAAGGCTTGCAGCTGTACTGTGCCGACTGTACATACCCCTTTCTGCACTGGCAGGTTTCTGGACCCACGCATGTGCCATCTTTACAAGGTTTCGTACAAATGGGTTGACATGTTTTATTTGCAGTGCCAAATGGTTGCACCATTTGCCATCCTGAGTCACAGTTGCATGTCTCGGGTTCAACACAACTTCCATGAGAACATCCACTGGAACAGTGAGGTTTGCAGATGTTTTCGCCTGATTTTTGGTATCCCGGCAAACATTGACATGTGTCTGGGGCAATACATGTACCATCGGCGCAGGTTTTACTGCAAATTGGCTGGCAAGTTCTATTTGCAAATGTATATCCCTTGGTGCACAGACATTCCTCCGGCGCTACACAGGTACCATTTCCACATGGTGTAGAGCATATCGGCAGGCAGTTGTATTTATTATTGAGGTCCAACATATAACCTTTGTTACATCCACATTTATCTGGTGGTTCTCGACAAAAGCCATTTGTACAAGGCTTTGAGCATTCCAATTTAGAGACGAGTCTGAAAAATATATTTTAGATACCTAATGATTACAAGTTACAATTTACAAATCAGCTGATGTAATGTTCGATAATTTAAAAAAAAAGTTCCATGATTAAGTAGTTTACTTTCGCGAAGAGGTCGCGTTTCGAATTTTGTGATTGCAGTATAAGTACCTATATATTTACTTTCGAATAATAATCTGTCTTATAAATCATTTTTTATTTCATCATTATTATAAACTTACAATTTATTCGAAGTGTTGGCTTCATTCACCGCAATGGTATTTGCTACCTGCAATAAAATAATTAAACAAGGTCATAAAATTGTGTAGGAGATCTAGTTTTTTCGAGTGCAACACTTGTCATCTGTAGAGCTCTGTTTCAAAAGTATCACTCAAGAGAGTGCATTCTAAAAGTTTGCAACGGCGCAATAAGTTATTTCGCTGTTTTAATTAATATATCATTATTAGTACTAAATTAATTAAATCTCTTTGAAGGATAAAATCAGGAATGAAATGACATGTTGCCGACATAGTTTGCAGAGTAAGCAAATTCAAGTGACAGTAGGCTGCCATATATTTGTCGAAGGTCCGATGGCCAGTAGAGCAGACGAGTCCTGGAGTAGAAACAGCGTATCGGCAAGCATAGTGTGGGACGCCCTCCAGGTGGACCAATGACCTTAAGAAGGTGGCTGGGACAGATTGGATGAGGAAGGCGGAGGACAGGGTGTTGTGGCGTAGCCTGGAAGAGGCCTATATCCGGTAGTGGACTGCGATAGGCAGAGTTGATTGACTTAATTTAGTTATGAAATGTTACGACGTGTACGATGATTGATGATTGAATTTGATGTTGTAACAGTTTTAGGTCTCAAAAAAATCATTTGGAAGTAAACATTCCTATCTACAACTAAATATTCAGTTTTAAATATTACGATATTAAACCCGACTCAATATATTATACTAGTAGTTCTGCGAAATATGTGCCCGCGAAGTCTACTGGACTTCGCGGGCACATATTTTTTGCAACGACAACCTTTAGTTAGCCGCGCCAAAATAATCACACTGAGCGGCGTCAAAAATGTATGGTATGGCACACGGCGCCGTCCGGTGCGCTCCTACCGAACTTGTTGGGATTTTTCGTGCGTTCAATGCGATATCACCGGAACACTGCCTATTTGACGGAGAAAAACGTATTCAGTGTGCGCACTCAATTCGTTTTACCTCGGTCGTTCGTTTACGTATCATACAACTTACGTCAAATTCAAAATTAAATAAAAACCAGCCAAGTGTGTGGATCGCACAATGAAGGGTTCCATAGTAGAGATATAAACTTATCTCCCAAGAACAAACTTTTAACGTTGTAATTGAAAAACATGCTTTCCCATACCTACATTCCAACTGCAAATGTAAATTGGTCGATAATTACTCGTTAACTTGTAAAGGATACTTAGCCGTGATTTTTTTCACATATCCAAAACCAACCATTTAAAAGGCAGGGCACTTGACTCTTAACAAAAATTTGCACTTTAAAACTAAATATTTCGCAAACGGATCCCTGAATCAAAAAATAATTTTCACCCGTACCGACACCCCATAACATGGGACAGTTGAGAAAAAGAAATCATCCCCACTTTACATGTAGGGAGGAAAGGTACCCTACAAAAAAAAAATTACATCATTTTATTTTACCACTTTGTGTGTTTAATGTATAGGTACCCATGCCAAATTACAGCTTTCTAGTACTAAGATCCTCTAAGCCAAGCCGCGGATAGACATTCAGACATGGCGAAACTATATCGGTTCCTTGTTGACAGAACCATAAAAGGCAGAAAATTTGTAGGCCAGCTACAAAAATTAACAAATAGGTTTTAATAAATAGTGAGCCATTTACTGCATTTTGAGAAGCTATTCTGCTTATCATGCCGAAGATCCTCATCAGATCATCACCAATTTTTTTTGAGACCTACTTATAGTTACCATCTTTCAAATAAAAAAAGAACCATCGTTATCGGATCTCATAAGGCGGAGATATCCAGTAGCCCCCTTTTTGCCCCATTTTGGAGGAAGTAGCCCTCCAATCAAAAATTACAAAAATCCCGACAAAACAATCCACAAAAAATTCGTTATACTCGGATTCTATGCCCCGGCTTCTACGTCCCGGCTTCTACATCCTGCCTGAGGGCACTACCTGTGCACCACCACCTGTGCATGCTACCGAGGCCTTACGAAGGCCTGGCCTACTGCGGCCTAACACCGCGATCTACCTGCAGCCTACCGCCGCGACCTACCTGCGGTCTACCGCCGCCAGCTTCCTGCGGCCTACCGCCGCACGCAACCTGCAGGCCCACGGGTCTACCACCCGTGCTACCGACGGCCCTGCCGGCCTACCGCTGAGCCTGTACTAGGAGGCCCCTACCACTACATCAGATGACCAAGGACGGTACCCTTCTACCTACCTAAGTGTGCGGGTGCTCGGAAAGATCAGTGACCTTACCCACGACCTAGCTGTGGTACTCTACTTTCTAACTAATAAATGTATTAACTTACCCAGCTGGTTTTACCTTATCTCTACTACACTACCTACCTATCAGTTAACGGCCTGCGCAGCCTACCTGCAAAGCCCTAGCCGTTACAGTCGCCTGTAGACGAGTACGTACAAACTGACAAACTTGCCGATTTTGCCAGGCTTGATGCAGAGACGATTCGTTCGCTACGCTCGGTCGGTCATTAAGTGCGCTAAAATCTATTGACAAATTAATCAAAACAATGAAATATTTGACAGCTATTTGCAACGTTACCAATTTTCAGAATGCAACCTACTAAAAAAACCCCGACTTTTTCGAGCATAACGCTTTTCCTTCGATGAAGATTTCTACCAGTCAACTCCTACCGTAAGACGCTTAAAGACCTTCGTTCCAATATTATCATATCCTATTTTCCCAAAGAGAGATCTTTATTTTGCCAGCTTTCTTCCATTCTCGTTTAATAGTCATCGAACAATCTGTTCATCATCCCTCATTGGTAATGCGTAAATATTACTAGATATAGGCTGCCAACTGTGTTCCCTTAGCCATTACCTAAATATCTCATCCCAATTTTAGCTTTCCGTTATAGCCCAGACAAAATAGACACAGTACCTAAAACTTTTAAAATAACTTTAATTTCGGAAGTCGGTGTCTTTGCTTTTCAATTTTCGTTTTTTGCCACCGACTTCCGAAATTAAAGTTATTTTTCAAATTTTTTGTGTTTTTTTCGGAAGTCAGGTGGTTTTTTTTTTAAGTTTTTATTTTTCACTTGTTAGGTGTGGTACACCCGCCAAAGGAGATAAGTAACCAGTCACACTTCAAAACTATCGCTGCTGTGTAAACGATTCATTACGTACTGCTCAATGACAGCCACGCACACATAGCATTCGTAGAGTGAGTGCGTTAATGTCTTCTGAATGATAGTATATCATAATTTCGCCACTTAAGATCAACGCTCTCGTGGCGTATCAGATAAGCATTCAACCCACAGCGACAAATGGTTTCAGATCGATCCACGGTTTTACTTAATTACTATTTTTGAGATTAACGGTATATTTCCCTGAGCGAAATGAGTCAAGTTGCGGCTGTAACAAATATGGATTGACAGAATTATAAACATTAGAATCAACAATACAACTCTCTAAGTTCATGTAAGTGCATTGAATGAAAATTTCATGAAATTGTCAGTCAATGCATTACTCTCTTATCATTGTATTACTGATTCTAATGTTTATAATTCTGTAAATCCATATTTTGTTACAGCCGCAAATAATATTTAGATCAACATACAACCTGATACTGACCTGCAAATTGCAAAAAACGTAAGACAATTTGAATTTCGCGGACTACCCTAGTGCATCTACCTTAAACGCTTTCTTTTTACCGGACTACGCCGAAGAAAAAGGGGGGGTTATGATTTTGACCGGTATGTATGTATGTATGTTCATCTGTTCCCACAAATCTTCTAAACGACTCATCACAATTTGACGAGTGATGGTATCGTTGGAAGCGTCTTGAACGTCCGCTGGTTGTAGGCTATGTGACGTCACATTAAATTAAAAATAGCGCCCTCTAGAGGACATAGTCATGAACTAAAAAAAAATATTTCTTATTCATACCATGTTGGGTATCAAGTGAAAGGGCTAAATTTCAAAAATATATATTATAACCCCAAAAAAATTACTTAAAATTACATAAACTAAAAGCCAACTACGATAAGAAAGTCAATCAACTAAAAAGGTATAAACAAGACACCACAGACAGACAAATTAAAAATCCGGAGTCACACGTACCTAATCTGTTCGATTTATCTCACACGTGTGATTCCGTTTTTTTAATTTGTCCGTCTGTGGTGTCAAACGCTCAAATCAAAAAATGGTGTAACTCGGAACGCACCCCAAACTACAACTGTCATTCTTTGACAGTTGTATAAAATAGGCACGGCCACGGCTAATGGGGTATTTCTTTTTTGTACTCACCAGTTGGCGCCACTGCGACTAAGATCGTATCAGTAATTTTATTTGATACGTTTTGGATATGTTTATGTAGTAACTTCATATACTTAATGCTTTTCCTAATTACCTACATTTTAAAATTTCAAATAAATATTTACTCTATAATTTTCCGCAACCATTAAGCCAACATATTATATTATTACTAGCTGCGCCCCGCGGTTTCACCCGCGTAAGTCTCGATCCCGTGGGAATATCGAGATAAAAAGTATTTTTTGTGTTAATCCAGGTTATAAATTATCTGTGTTTTTACGTGAAAGAGTAACAAACATCCATCCATCCATCCATCCATACTTACAAACTTTCGCGTTTATAATATTAGTTCGATTTTTCCTCCAAATGCTACCAAATTATATCCTAAATTGTTACTCAAAATGTATTTAATCAGTAACGGCACAATCTTCACAGCAATAACAAATAATTAGAAAAAATCCGCGTTAAAAATCCCGCATGCAATAAACGTTGAATGACATTTGACATTTCTAGAATAGATCCATACTTTCGTACCTATACTATATTAGCTTTGTATACTCGCTCACCGCTTAGCAACCTCGCTCATCTCTGGTGGAAATGGAGCCAGACTTGAACCAAATTACACGAAAGCTCATCACAGTCATCACCACGATAAATAAATTAACTATCAAGCATTCTGTTAGTTTTGTGCATAGTTCCGTCCACAGTAACTGTAGTAGGTGCTTATCAGATTTTTATCACTTTTGACTACAGGAATTTACGGAAATTATACATTAATATATCACCACGCATGTATTGCCGGAGGGTTAGGCAGATGAGTATAATAATAATATCCTCTTGAATTTTGGAAATGTCTGCTAATCTCAACGAAGATTTAAATACCAAGATTTAAATTCCAAATACGCAAAAGCACAAGAGCACAAGTGTGCGCGCAAACACAGGTGCACTCTGTTCCGTTTCTCTCACAGTCCGACGCGACGGCACGGCAAACCGACACGAAAGGAGAGAGATCAGGCGCAGGACCAACGATTTTACGAGCTATCCGAGGCATGGGGTAACTATCACACCACCAACTTCTAAACTCCGCGCTGCTACTTAGAAATTCTTAAGGAAAAACACAAAAACACTGAATGACCCGGGAATCGAACCCTGGACCCAACGCTCAGCAGTTGCAGCTTGCGTCCATGAGACAAACGAGGCTGCATGAGGTGTATAATGCACTCACATTTCGCCAGTTATAAATAAAGTTCTATGACAAAATATGGTGCGATTGTATTGTGATTAGCTAGGCAGTAATCCAGGCTCCGGGCCCGTACTGAGAAATCCCTAAGTACTTACAACAATATATTTCACAAATAAAAAACACAAAAGGGTAATTGCTCACTCACCAAAACGGAAATTAATACAAATGAAAAATGATAATAATACATTTTGAAATATTAAACAAGCTATTTGGTCAAAGGCGTTACACGAAATGAAATCCATACAATACGACGCCTGAGTGTATGCTTACCTAAGTTGCATTGTGATAGTGTGATAATAATCGTCAAAACTACAAATATGTATAATTAACGGTCAGACCCCACATTTTTCCTGGATTGATATCAATATGTTCGCACTTGTGTTACTGGATTCGGGACAAGGTATGTTTACATTAGACATATAAGCTCAGGCTTTTGAAGCATAGATTAAGTTGCAATGCTGTTTCTTTATTTGTATCATGTTTTTCATCTTGTGTCCTAGATTGCGTAATCTATGTATTTTCACCTCCTTGGGAATTTACCGTCATGATCAAGAGGGAGGCTCCTGCTGTTTTATCTGGTCCTTCGGCCAACACTTGTTAAAGTCTTTTGAAAAATCAGGCAATAGATCCACCTTTTTTGATCGATTAAAAAATAAGGTGAAGGAGTTTAGGAGACATTTGTTAGTCAACTTCTAACGTCTGTCGAATTGAAACATAGGACCATTTAAAAAAAACTGCAATAGCTCGTCAGGTAAAATTTCCAGAGAATATTCTTTTTAACCGCTTGTGTTACTTCAAACTTTCTTAGCCATAAGCTTCAAACTTGGTCGGATTCTACAATCCTACCGAGCACTACTGCTTACTCTACAGGGTGTTAGGGTAGTCACCGTTATCCTTGAAACTAGTGATTTGGTGTCATCTATAATATACTTTTTCTATGGGAACAACTTTGAAATCGCAAAAAAAAAATCAGCTGTTCCATACATTTTGTCGATTTAAGTGAACACAAATGTATGGAACGGCTGATTTTTGTTTCGCGCGATTTCAAGTTTGTTCCCATAGAAAAAGTATAATTATTATAGATGACACCAAACCACCACTAGTTTCAAGGATAACGGTGTCTACCCTAACACCCCGTATATTCTTTTCAACCTGTATTGTCCCACTGCTGGACAAAGGTCTTGTGGGGTATCAAAATAAAGAGTTACAAAATATAATTATTTTTTAATGTAATTTGGAATGAGAAATGATGAAAAACTAAAAAGCTGAAAATAAAAAAAAACACCTGCGTTAATAAAATTCTATAAATTATATAATAATTCTGTATGCTTGTTTTTCTCTTTTCAGTTATGTTTTTTGCCGTCGGGTTTTTTAGTTTTTGTTTTGTAAAAATAATTATAGATTTGATGGACGCTAGAAATGTCGACAAACTCGTAAGTAAGGTCTGGGCCGACTCAAATTACATTACCATCGACGCATTCAGAAGATTGCAGACAACATTATAAGTAAAGTTATTTACGCCTCGTGCAAACTGGCGCAATATCGCGGGGGCGACAAGGTTTCGCGCTGCCTGTCGCGCCACCGATATCGCGCCAGTCTGTACGAGCCTTTATGATTGTTCAAAAAGTTACAAAGTCGCAATATGTTTTGGATAAAAAGAGTAATAGGTAAGTATATTTTAATTAGTGATTATGTTAATCTTTTTCCTTCCTGACCCGATTAGGTATAGCGCGATAAGGTGTTGTTCTGTATTGCACGAATTCTTTTTTATAGGTACCTAACTATTTCAGCCATACAAAATGTAAAAAACCCTGTCCGTTCCGTAAGGGTGTTGCATCGTACTAAGAGTCTATAAAGGTGGTAATTTTCAGGAAAAGAGAAAAATCTTTTTTTTTTTCAATGAGGAATGGACGGAACGTTGTTCATATACCTAATATGCCCTAATAATGTACAGCCAGTTTATATTTTTAAGTATTCTTCTTTAATTCAAACTAGATTTCTGATAATCGTCTACAGTTAATCAAATAGGGTAGGTAGGTGGGGGAGGGGGGAAAACTCATTTACCACGTTGCACTCTTACATTGATATCTGCAAAAGTTTCGCAAATAGGTCGTGTTTGGTATCGTTTTCGTATAATTCAAGGACGAGGAATTCATTTCTGGAACAACATTTTCACTCGTTCATAGAAAAAAAGAGAGTTCTGCGCAAAAATAGAAAAATAAAAATTCTTACATAATCTTTGTTTACAATTAAATTACTAGATTATGCTTTATAAAAAAAATTGGTGTAAATAGCCCTGTTTATCTAGAATATATTTACATAAACTTTCACTTTTTTTTAATCATTTTAGATTAAAATGATTAGCAATCAATAGTTAAAAGTAAATTATCTGTGAAAGCACTGTTTAATATAACTGTAAGCTCATTGTCACATTAGAAGGCGTTCATCAAATAAAACCACGTTGCAAAAAAAGTCAGCTAATTATACTGGGTGTTCCATATATTTGTGTTCACTTAAATCGACAAAATGCATGGATTTTTTTTTGCGATTTCAAAGTTGGTTCCATAGAAAAAGGGTAGATGACACCAAACCACTAGTTTCAAGGATAACGGTGTCTACCCTAACACCCTGTATACTTACACCATATAATTACGTAATTTTTATTCCATCAGAAAGGCGATCCAAATTATAACCTCCTCCTTTTTGCAATCGGTTAAAATGAAGAATAAGACAACAGAAAACTATTTAAACAATGCGGTATTTTATTTCTCTTTAATGATACATAAATCTCTGCGGAGCTCGGGACTAAGTAATAACAGCCGCGCGGGTCAATCCATCAGGTTAATCTACGCTTGCCGTGGATGGGTGACCATCTTTACATACTGAGACTTCTCCGTGCCTCGGAAAGCACGTTAAGAAGTTGGTCCTGGCTGTCTTTCGTGGATCTTTGAAAGTCGTTACGGTCGACCAAGGAGAATCTTATTGCCCAGTTATGGGGTGTGGAGGTCAGATATGCGGTCGCTCCATGTAAAATACTGGTATTAAGCTGCATCCGGTTAGACTGGAAGCCGACATAGTTGGGAAAAGGCAAGGCATATTGATTGATACATATCTCTGCAATAAATATTCAGTATTTCTGGCATTAGATTGTGTTGTTTTAAATACATATTTCTCCTATTGCCATTGAATACGTATAATAATTTAATTAAGGACAAAAAGAAACCTCACAGTAATCCTATTATTAATTATGAATAATGCAGGAATCAAAATCCTTCCCATTTAAAATTCCGTATGTTTATTGAAGACATCGTACTCGTGTTTCGACTTGTTAAAAACTTTTGGAGCAATTTCTTGGGTTGGAACTACCACGGTGCCATCTGTAACGAAAATATGTAGTTCAAATAATACATAATTTATTATTATAATATCACTTAAATATATGTATATAATAGTTCAAAATAAATAATGCGATCCAGTGTACTTCGAGATTTAAAAAAATATTCATGTTGGGGCCACAATTTACTGTTCGAAAAATATCTCAATAATACCTAAGAACATAATTACATAGTTGTTGTCATTGGCAGCAACTAATCTTAACTTATAATAGTTGGTATATATTAGGCAAGTTGGTAGGTAGGAATACTTTTCATAAAACTAGAAAGAGTTATAGGTACGTCAATTTGAAGCGAAAACAAAAGTTGACGATTGACGTCATAAAAGGTAGGTACATACACATAAGGGCGCATTCACGCGGGATCCGTCATTGACGATTCATCAAAACACACGATACGTTATGACTCATAACGTATCGTGTTTTTTGATGAATTTTTAGGAGTATGAGGAACAGGGTGTAAAGTTCATTCATACTCCATAGAAAAGGGAGGCTCCTCCGACCAGACGGGTATTGTGTCTGGCGGGCAACTGCCCAACGCTTGATGTTGGGTTCTTGTATATATGTCCACGGCACGGTAAACTTTAATTGCGCGATGCAGGATTTATGTGACGTCTGTCTGACGTCAGGTCTTTGATGCGTAGTTCGCATGTGGCGATGTAGATACCGCCACAAATTTATTAATAAGAAATGAAAATTGTTTTAAAACTGTATCTTGTTTTCAATCCCAAATTAGTTTTTCTAGGCTAGTTTTAATCAAATATATCAGTGGTAAATTCTAGTTTTGACTAGGTATTTCTAGTTTCAACAAAGGCATTTAGTGAAAACTAGTTTTAACTAGGGAAAACGAGTTCTAACGAAAAACGGGTTTTAACTGTAACACATACATACAATAACGATCACCCTCATACACCAATACTACTTACCATCTTCAGGAGATTTATTTATTTTGGAACGCTTAATAAAAATGATTATAAGTATCATCAGCACCAGCACAATGCTGACGGTGGCTATGATGTACATCCAGTTGGACTGCAACCTGGAAACATTCAAAAAATGCTTTTTATCACTTCTGCAGATGAATAGAAATTGGGAAAGGTCAGAGAAACTCGCGATTGAGAGTAAAACACTGGTTTTAGTCACTTGAGTCCAAGGTAATAAATGAACGCAAAAATTATTTATTTCTAGCTGCGCCGCACGATTTCGCCCGCGTAAGTCTCGATCCCGTGGAAATATCGGGATAAAAAGTATCCTATGTCCTATTCCAGGGACTCATGGTCTACCTTTGTGCCAAATTTCATCCAAATCTGTTCAGCCGTTTTAGCGTGAATGCTTAACAAACAAACTCACTTTCGTTTTTTTAATATTAGTTGGGATTGTAGCTGACTTCGGCATTAGTTTAATTAGGTACAAGCTTTTGGAGTAAATCATCAGTCATCAGAGTCGCAATATTCGCAAATTATAATTATTATCGGTGAATCTGGCGACAGATTTTTAGCAAAAGCTACCTAATGACATCAAACAACAGCGTTAGGTAAGTCAGCAACCGTTTAATAATTTCTTTATATACTTTTTGAATACGACATCGAGATAAAAACGGTAGGTACTTACCAATTTCTTTGTCCAGTATTTTTACCGAATTTAATCGTATCAGCCACACACGTGCCATTGTGATTACTTCTGTACCATCCCGGATCACAAATGCAGGTACCAGGACTCACACATGTGCCATGTGAACACCCGCCGGAGCAAAGTGGCTCGCAAATATTCTTCTCTAATTTTCTATACCCGGTAAGACATTTGCAAGTCTCCGGGGCAACACATGTACCATTCACACAGGGTTTGGTACATATTGGCTGACACGTCCTGTCACTTGTGCTGAGTGGTGTTTGAGTTATTTTCCATCCGGAGTCACACATACACGTTTCAGGACTCACGCAAACGCCATGAATGCACCCATTGGAACAATGTGGCCGGCAAACATTCTTTTCTGATTCTAAATAGCCAGGGTGACATCCGCATGTTTCGGGGGCTATACAAGTGCCATTGATACAAGGTTTGTTGCATATGGGTTCACAAGTTTTGTTACTGGTGCCATTGGCTTGGATCGTTTTCCATCCTAAGTTACACGAACAAGTCTCCGGTGCGACACAAGTTCCATGAGGACATCCTCTTGAACAGTCAGGTCTGCATGTATTGTTCTCAGATTTTTTATATCCTGGCAAACATTGGCAGGTCTCTGGGCCTATGCAAGTGCCGTTTTCACAGGGTTTTCTACATATTGGTTGACAAGATTTGTTCATAGTACCATTTGTTTGTACCATTTCCCATCCTGAATTACAAATGCACGTTTCCGGACTCACACAGACACCATGAGGACACCCAACTGAACAGTGAGGCTGACAAACATTTTTCACGGACTTTACATAGCCAGCAAGACATTCGCAAGTCTCTGGGGCTACACATGTTCCATTCGCACATGGTTTGGTACAAATCGGCTGACAGGTTTCCTTCATTGTGATATTTGTTGCAATCATTCGCCATCCTATATTACAGACACATGCCTCAGGTCCAACACAGCTTCCATGAGGACATCCACTGGAACAGTAAGGCTTGCAGCTGTACTTATCCGACGTTACATAGCCCTTTGTGCACTGGCAGGTTTCTGGAGCCACACAAGTTCCATTCACACAAGAATTCGTGCAAATTGGTTGACATGTTTCATTCGCAGTGCCAAGTGTATGCACCATTCGCCATCCTGAGTCACAGATACACGTTTCAGGACTCACGCAAGCCCCATGAAGGCACCCATGGGAACAATGTGGCCGGCAAACATTCTTTTCTGATTCTACATAGCCAGAGTGACATTTGCAAGTTTCGGGGGCTATACAAGTGCCATTGATGCAAGGTTTGCTGCATATGGGTTCACAAGTTTTGTTAATGGTGCCATTGGCTTGGATCATTTTCCATCCCAAGTTACACGAACAAGTCTCCGGTGCGACACACTTTCCACGAGGACACCCTCTTGAACAGTCAGGTCTGCATGTATTGTTCTCAGATTTTTTATATCCTGGCAAACATTGGCAGGTCTCTGGGCCTATGCAAGTGCCGTTTTCACAGGGTTTTCTACATATTGGTTGACAAGTTTTGTTCATAGTACCATTTGTTTGTACCATTTGCCATCCTGAATTACAAATGCACGTTTCTGGACTCACACAGACACCATGAGGACACCCATCTGAACAGTGAGGCTGACAAACATTTTTCACGGACTTTACATAGCCAGCAAGACATTCGCAAGTCTCTGGGGCTATGCATGTGCCATTCACACAAGGATTAGAACAAATTGGTTGACACGTTCTGTTACCATTTCCTATTTGATATCCTGAATTACAGACACAAATGTCAGGCCCAATACAAATACCATGGATACATCCAGTAGAACAGTAAGGCTTACAAATATTATTTTCATATTGTTTATAACCTGACAAGCACTGACATGTTTCTGGGGCTACACATGTTCCATTATCACATGGTTTGGTACAAATCGGCTGACAGGTTTCCTTCATTGTGATATTTGTTGCAGTCATTCGCCATCCTATATCACAGACACATGTCTCAGGTCCAACACAACTTCCATGAGGACATCCACTGGAGCAGTAAGGCTTGCAGCTGTACTTATCCGACGATACATACCCCTTTGTACACCGGCAGGTTTCTGGAGTCACACACGTGCCGTTGATACAAGGTTTCGTACAAATGGGTTGACATGTTTTATTTGCAGTGGCAAGTGTTTGCGCCATTTTCCATCCTGAGTCACAGTTGCATGTCTCAGGTCCAACACAACTGCCATGAGGACATCCACTGGAGCAGTAAGGCTTGCAGCTGTACTTATCCGACGTTACATAGCCCTTTGTGCACTGGCAGGTTTCTGGAGCCACACAATTTCCATTCACACAAGAATTCGTGCAAATTGGTTGACATGTTTTATTCGCAGTGCCAAGTGTATGCACTATTTGCCATCCTGAGTCACAGATACACGTTTCAGGACTCACGCAAGCCCCATGAAGGCACCCATTGGAACAATGTGGCCGGCAAACATTCTTTTCTGATTCTACATAGCCAGAGTGACATCCGCAAGTTTCGGGGGCTATACAAGTGCCATTGATGCAAGGTTTGCTGCATATGGGTTCACAAGTTTTGTTAATGGTGCCATTAGCTTGAATCATTTTCCATCCTAAATTACACGAACAAGTCTCCGGTCCAACACAAGTTCCATGAGGACACCCTCTTGAACAGTCAGGTCTGCATGTATTGTTCTCAGATTTTTTATATCCTGGCAAACATTGGCAGGTTTCTGGACCCACGCATGTGCCATCTTTACAAGGTTTCGTGCAAATTGGTTGACATGTTTTATTCGCCGTGGGATGTAGTTGCACCAGTCGCCATCCTGCATCACAGACACATGTCTCAGGTCCAATACAACTTCCATGAGGACATCCACTAGAACAGTGAGGTTTGCAGATGTTTTCGCCTGATTTTTGGTATCCCGGCAAACATTGACATGTGTCTGGGGCGATACATGTACCATTGGCGCAGGGTTTACTGCAAACTGGTTGGCAAGTTTTATTTGAAAATGTATATCCCTTGGCGCACAGACATTCCCCCGGCGCTATACAGGTACCATTTCCACATGGTGTAGAGCATATCGGCAGGCAGTTGTATTTATTTTTGAGGTCCAACATATAACCTTTGTTACATCCACATTCATCTGGATTACGACAAAAGCCATTTGTACAAGTCTTTGAGCATTCCGGTTTGCAGACGAGTCTGAAAAATATATTTTAGATAATGATTACAAGTTACAATATTATGTCTGGTAAATTAAAAAAAAGTTCGGTGATTAAGTAAGTAGGTAGTTTATTTTCGCGAAGAGGTCGCGACTCGAGTATTCTGTGTGCAATATAAGTACCTAAGTATTTACTTACGAATAAGAATTATAATCTCTCTCATAACCAGTACAGCATTCACTTTTCATTGAGCTCCTTTGCCTCTGAAATAAATATAAAAAAATAAAACAAGTATCTATCGACTATCGAAAGAAAAATTTAAATATAAAGTATTTCGAATCTTCGAAATCTGACATTTTGAATGGGAAATTACTTGAAGTACATCATCAAAGTTAGCTCTAGATAAGTAATAAATAAAAAATAAATAAAAAAAAAACAGTTCAACTCACGGGAACAGTATGCCAAGCTTTATAGCTATCATATCTTGTTATTTTGTCACACCAGAACCAACAGTCGGGATCATCTTCTTGGTAGGAATATGATTGCCAGTAACTTTCACGAACATTTGTCCAATCCCTGTAAGAAAAATAAAAAATAGATGGGTAGGTGTACATTCTTAGGTAATTTAAAAAATCGGACTGCGTTAAGTGTTTATGTACAAATACGAAAAACATAATCCAAATGTATATCCATGTCGCAGGCAATTTGTATGATTCCGCTTTTTGCAACCGGCGTCGACCATTTATAAATAAAAGTACATATTTGTTACGAGGTCCTTCAACGATTCTAATGCCGAAAATATAGTTTTTAGAATTTTTGTCTGAATGTATTTTCCAGGGTCACGCAAATAGTACTAAAGAATAGATTTTATTCAAATGCATATATATTCCCTATATGTCTATAGGCTATAAATTATCAAGCTATTTGTTAAGAGGATTTAGGGGTATGAGGAACAGGGTGAAAAATCCACTCATACTCCATAGAAAAGGGAGGATCCTCCGACCAGACGGGTGTTGTGTCTGGCGGGCAACTGCCCAACGATTGATGTTGGGTTCTTGTATATATGTCCACTGCACGGTAAACTTGAATTGCGCGATGCAGGATTTATGTGACGTCAGGATGACGTCAGGTCTTTTAATGCGTAGTTCGCATGTGGCGATGTAGATACCGCCACCAGGATGAGCAATATTCCAATTTGTTCGTATTCTTCTATAACTTACCGTTAATTGTAAAAAGACAGCAGATAGTTACAGATATAGATAGGAACTACTGGTTGGAATTGAAAAAATCTTTTTGTGTTGGATAGTCCATTTATCGAGGAAGGTTATAGGCTATATAATATCACGCCACGACCAATAGGAGCGGAGCATAAATGAAAAATGTTGCAAAAACGGGAAAAAAAAATCCTTTTTGAGAGCTTCCGTTGCGTGCGCTGCGTAAACGGTTTAAGTTACGCAAATATCATGTATGATGGAATTGTTCCTCTTTAAAAGTTACATAATATTAATTCTTATTCAAATAAATAGTTTTATTATCAAGGGTATTTATTTAGCAGTAAATTACTTTTTAATTTATTCGAATCGGACATTTAATTTCGAAGTAATCACGATATAAACGCGAATCGTTCGACGCCGGCGCCGCGCCGCGACTTTCCCTACTCTAGAGAGGAGAGGAAGGGCACACGGGTATACCATGACCTGGAATAGGACATAGGATAGGTAAGTTTTATCCCTATATTCCCACTGGATCTACGCGGGTGAAACCGCGGGGCACAGCTAGTACTATTATAATAAGATAGTTCTTAGCTGTAGCGTAGCGTGGGGCGTAGCATGGCCCCGGGCGGCACATGAACAGGGGCGGCAAGCGCCGCAATTTCGAATACGCCTTATTAAAAGGCTCCCACAAATAGGCGCGATATCGCGCCAATTTGCACAAACCTTAAGACCTGCCGTGATATTGGGCGTTGACGAACTTAACTTAGATCAAACTCCATAAGACCTTTTGAGAAGACTTAAACTTGAGCGCAGCGCATACGTCTACGGGCTTTTGTAGCTGCAACAGACCCAGACTATAAATAAAACCGGCCAAGTGCATGTCGAATCACGCACAATGAAGGGTTCCGTAGTTGCGAACAAAATTTACATTGTAGTTGAAAAACTACACACATGTTTTTGCAACATGTTTTTGCAACTGCAAATTTAAGTTGGTCGATTATTACTCGGTAACTTGTGAAGGCTACGTAGCAGTGATAATTTTCCTTTTAAATTCGTTATTATACTACTGCCGTGAATTTTAACAACAAAAAATAGCACTTTAAAGCTTAATATTTCGCAAACGGATACCTACCTGAATCCTAAAATGGTTTTCACAAACTCACATTATTTTTAAACGACCATTCCAACTGTACCCACCCCATGGCATCGACGAGAAAAAAAAAAGCCATCCCCACTTTACGAGTAGGGGAGGTACCGTAAAAAAATTTTTTTTTATCACTTTGTCAGCGTGATCTTATGTATACCCATACCAAATTACAGCTTTCTAGTACCAACAGTGTCTGAGCTAAGCCGCGGACAGGCAGACAGACAGACAGACAGATGTACATGGCGAAACTATAAGGGTTCCTTGTTGACTACGGAACCCTAAAAAAAGAGCTTTAAAGTCCAGCTCCCTGGGTATATTAAATAAACTTGAAGTTGGGTTACCAAACATTGTCATAATGTTGAGAATATTCTTAATAGCTGCCATTAGTAATGCCAGTTGTGAGAGAAGCTTCTCTAAACATACGCTGATTGATGATTTAAGATCGACTATTTATTTATTTATATTTAATTCACAAGTAACATGACTCAAAACGTTAGTAACAATCTTTCTTATCAACTATGTTAGTACACTTAACCTAAATACTTATCTAACACTGCCTTAAAGATATGAGAATCCCTGCTACAAGCTCAAAACCGATGTAGAAAGCTTGCAGCAGCGATTCACACACAAGCAGTCCAGTCTGCTCGCCACACACTGCAGTATAATGTTGGGGCTGGCCCGCACCCGGCGCACCAGGGAAGCGCATCTTTTCCGCACCGTAGTGTAGAAACAATCGACACGAGCCTCAGCAAACATCCCTGATGCGCTACAGAAGCGAAACAGCCCCATCAATACCCGGAACGCATTATTATATTGAACACGAAGAGCGCTGTAGGATTTTTGAGTGTAATCTACCCACAAGCTGCACGTGTAAAATGAGGTGCAATATGCACGAAACAAAGTTCTCTTTACTTCTCTAGAACAGCGTAGAACAACCTGCGAGCGATCATATTAGCTCTCACCGACAGCGCCCTCCTTTCTCTTTCAATATCATCATCGTCCTTGAGGTCAGCGGTCAAAAGATGTCCCAAGTACTTCACTTTATATACCCTCATAAGTGATATTCCGTTCAACTTGACCGGAGGGATAGAATCAGGACATTGACCACTGACACCAAAGACCATGACTTCACTTTTAGTGACGTTGTAGACCAATCCATGAAGTAAAGCATATTCTTCACAGATGGTCACCAACCTCCTAAGACCACAAACCGAGGCGCTCAGCAGCGCCATATCATCGGCGTAACTAATGTTATTTACACATACTGCTGGCTGGCACGCTCTCTGCTGAGCACCATGATCAACTCATTGACATACAGATTGAAGAGCGTGGGTGAAGTCAACCCCCTCTGCCTCACCCCGCACTCCAACCTATACGGCTCTGAAAAACCCCCAGCCCAGCGTACCTGATTGATCTGGCCCCCATACCAACATTTAAAAGTATTTATCAACTCAGGAGGAACTTCAGCTTCCTGTAACTTCCTCCAGAGGACACTGTACGCGACCAGATCAAAAGCTTTGGAGAGGTCGAGGAAGCAAGCATACGTAGGAGTTTTCCTATCCGAATAGTACCTCACAGCCCACTTTAGACACAAGATGGCGCTCTCAGTAGATAGTCCGGATCGAAATCCGAACTGATTGTCGTGCAGCTGAACAAAGTTATTAAGTTGTCTGTTAAGCAGGCTGTCAAGCACTTTCGCGATCACTGTTGCCAGAGAAATAGGCCTGTAGTTCTTTAAGTCAGCGATATCACCCGTTCTATTTTTAATAATGGGCACTACAATAGTTTTAGTCATATTGCTAGGTAAATACGCATGACTCACACAAAAGTTGTAAAACATTGCTAACACCCTCGGTAGATGAGGGCCCGCGAACTTGAGGTGCTCGATACTGAGACCATCGTGACCTGGAGACTTGCCTCTCGACATACTGTTAATAACACTTTTAACGTCCTTGGCAGTGAATCTCGTTCCAAGGTCACCATGGTCAACAACATCAGGCTCGGAAACACAGGGACCCAGTGGAGACTTTAGTCTAAAATGTTCCTTAAAGAGGTCAGCAATGCCTACGGGATCGCTCTGACCATTGACAGACACAGGGAGGCCAGGCTTACTACTGAGTCTGTTCGTGTTTTTCCAAAAGGAGCGAAAATCATTGCTTAAATGTTCTGAAGCCAAAATATCCATTTTTATTTTGTCTTCATTATTTTGACACCATTTTAAGCGAGATTTAAAAATTCTCTTTGTTTCCTGCATATCACAATGTCCACGGTGAGACTATCTAATTTACCTATAATAGTGGCAATCCAACATGACGTACATATTGGCAAGTAAGTATTTGACTTTCTATCAATTTTTTTAGTGTCATACTGAATTTCGACAGTTAATTATTACGACACGTTCTCAATTTCGAAACACAATATTTCGACTACTCATTGCTTCGACAAAACACATCTTTAACTAGCATTAGTCCGACAGACCATACTTCGACAAAACACACCTTCGAAGAACCACTACTTCGACAGAACCCTTCTTCGAAATGCACTTGTTCGGCGGATCTCTATTTCGACGGAACGAACCTTTGACATAATACTGCTCTGAAATGTGACATTATTAATTGGATTTTGCTACAAAATAAAACATAAATAATAATCCTTTTTACCCGACTGCCTCAGAAGGAGGGTATTGTTTTTCGAGGGTATGTATGGCGGCGAACAAACCAATAACCTGAAATATGGTGTAACTTTTGTTTGTTCCCCGCCTGTAAAACCAAAATTCTACAGATTATAATGCTTGTTTTTCTCTTTTAAGTTATGCGTTTTTGCAGGCGGGTTTTTCGTTTTTTAAATAATTTGTTTTATTTTTAGCAATAACTAAGATAAAGGTACTTACCTACATGTAGAGTAGGAATCTATGCTTTGGAATAGGCAGCTTCAACTTTCTGACTAACTGACGGACTCTGTCATTTCATCATTATCTAAGTACCTACCTGGTAGGTTTAGGTAGCACATAATGTAAGGCGCTGCCCAAACAGGGATACCGTAAAATGACCACTTTTTCGTCGCACAGTTAAGGCTCGTGCAAACAGGCGCGATATCGCGGGCGCGACAGGCAGCGGTACCTTTGTCGCACCTGCGATATCGCGCCTGTTTGTACGCGCCTTTAGCCGTATTGATACATATTACAAGCCAAACAAAAAATACAGTGTAGGTACCTATAGTCAAGTATATAAAGAAAGACTTAGGTAAGTACCTATACAAAGATGTTTTATAGAAATTATCGAAAATATCGAAAAAAAATCGCAAGAAACCACTCGAAAAAACTTTTTCGTCTCGAATTACTTCCTTAAAAACAAAGTCCTCCGCCGCGTCTGTCGGTCGTTCGTCAGTTTTTGACAGAGTTGCCATACAAAATCTGTCAAAAACTCATCATTGTGAGACCAGACACATTTGTAAATTAGTAGACTTGGCCCCCTGTACGCGATAAACTCAAAAACTACCTACTACACCGATTTTCATGCTGTTTTCACCAATGGATAGAGTGGTTCTCGAATAAGGTTTTAGTATATAATAACCGACATCCACGCGGGCGAAGTCGCGGGCATTAGCTAGAACTCAATATTTTGAGCGACAAATAATCATAATTATTTATGTAGGTAACTATAAAAAAGGAAATTTTAACATTATCATGTAAGTACATTAAAAAATAAATAACTTTCATGTTATTGGACCCGAGATTCAACTAAAATCAAACGCATCGCCATTTTTAACCGTACTTAGCGTATTTGTATACTGAGATGTACCTACTACTATCACTTCAGCTCCTGCAATAAGTACCTAAAGATTTGCTTCTTACCGCGCCATAAATATGTGTATAAAAGTTATCATTGTCAACAAAATATGCTTCGACTATAGTGGGCCGCTCACTTACCACACTTGTCTGGTGCAAATTTTACTTTCCACATAATTTGTAACATTGCACAATTGTAATAACACAATTATTATTAATGAAAACAGAGGTCCCATCCTCACGCACATTCTGCGATAAATGGCGCTTTACGGGATTTTATGATATTATCAACTCAAATTATCTTCTTCTTCCTGTGAGCAATTATATTTATAGGATTCCGCAGTTGAACAAAGATCATTTTAATAGCTACCTAGGTATGTCTGTTTGTTTACCCGTCAGTCACATCTTCGTAAAATCTATGATAAAAAACTATTTAAGTACAAAAAAAAACCGACTTCCAAAAAAAAAAGTTTTTATTTTTCACTTTTTAGTTGTACCCCACACAAATTCTTATACCACTAGCTGATGTAAATAATAGTGAAGGAGTAAATGAAAACATCCTCATCTAGATAAACTAAGTAGGAAAAATACGTAATATTGCAGCTAACTCAAAAACTACTCAAGCAAAGTTAATAAAATTTATATGGGACCACCTCGGGAGCATGCCCTACCATACAAAAAAAAGAATCATCAAAATCGATTCATAATTGGCGGAGAAATCGAGTAAAAAACATACAAAAAAAAAAAAACCTACAGACGAATTGAGAGCCTTCTCCTTTTTGAAGAAGTCGGTTAAAAAGAGAAAGTTTTATCATAAATATGATGTACTTAGGTAGGTACTTAACTACTTACCTACTCCTATTATTTTATTTCAGTTTCTTATTGACCTCTCTCTCGTGGTTCCAACACGATGAGCTAACAGTAACAGGATGAGTGATGATAATAGATTAGGTAGTAACCAAACGCCGCCAATGTTAACTTTTATTACGTAACCAAAAAAAAAATAGGGCAACCTAAATACCGAGAAACTGCAAGTCGGACGTGTGTAGGATGATTGTCTCCATATCTTCTTACAACACTCAATTTTACCTGATTTCATTATTATTTTTAACCGACTTCTTCAAAAAGGAGGAGGTTCTCAATTCGTGTGTATGTTTTTTTTTTTGTATGTTTGTTACGCGATTACTCCGCCAATTACCTATGAATCGATTTTGATGATTCTTTTTTTGTTTGGTAGGTCATGCTTCCGAGGTGGTCCCATATAAATTTTATTACCTTTGCTTGCGTAATTTTTGAGTAGCTTCAATATTACGTATTTTTCCCACTTAGTTTATCTAGACGATATCCTGATTGACTCCTTCATTGTTATTTACATAGCAGGTAGTGGTATTCGGATTTGTGTGGGGTAGGTACCACAACTAAAAAGCGAAAAATAATAACTTTTTACAAAAAAAAAAAAAACAACCGAGTTCCAAATAAAATCAAGATAAAAACTTTTTACAAAAAAAAAACCACCGACTTCCAAAAAAAACACTAAAAAAGTGAAAAATAACTTTAATTTCGGAACTCGGTGTCTTTGCTTTTCAATTTCCGTTTTTTGCCACCTACTTCCGAAATTAAAGTTATTTTTCACTTTTTTTGTGTTTTTTTTGGAAGTCGGTTGTTTTTTTTTTTGTAAAAAGTTTTTATCTTGATTTTATTTTGGGATACCCAACGTGTATTGGGTGCTTAACAACAGTCAGACTTCGCAGATTATGAGTACCTCAGTGTAAAATTGGTAAAAACTGTACCTACATACCTCAATACTCAATAATCAATATCTTTATTGCTTTACCATAACATGTACTTAGGTGGTAACTATTATAATTTAGATCATTATGGACCCTGTAGGGCACAGCAAGAGGGTAGGAGAGAGGAAGCCTTGTTTTAGGAGATCATTACGTTGTTATTGTGGGGATAAGTTTTAATTACATGTAATTAAAATTACGCTTATGTATTATTTAAGTAGGTATTATTTATCTGCAAAAATGTACAAGTACTTTAGATTATTTAGGTACCTACTTACATACTTATTTTTTAACTAGGTACTTACATAATTTATTTAGCTATATTAGAACTAATTAGGTATTTTGGCACCCACTACCAAGTTGCAACTATGTGATAATTATGACATCACGCTGTTAGATATATACTTACTCAGTGCAAAGTGCAAACCTGTCTTATCAAATAATAATATTCAGTACATATTCAGTACCTACAGTATCCGTTTTCCGCGGCGATTAAGTAGCTATCGGGAATGGCCCGTCGAAAATCATTTTGTGTTGCTACTCTTTTTTCAATGTTTTTTCTGCTCATTAAGAAATTTCAATAAGAGTTCCGTATCCGAAATTTTGCCGATTTTGCTAATTTACCTATGTGTAAAATCACGTCGTGATTTAACAGTTAAAATACTATATTAATGCACAACATGAAAGACCATTTCAATTATGATTTTATGAACGACTTTTTTTTATCACGTAGCGTAAGTAGGTAAATCAGCGAAATCTGCGAAATTTCATATACTTACGGCCTCTTAATTTGTTGGGTAGCTATTTTTAAGAAATCAGTCAATAGTGACCGGGAACAAGGTACCTACGAGGAGAATCTGGCCAATGAAAGTTGATCCTGAAAACACGCGCGAAATAATAAAAAAAACACGTCTGTTTGTCCCTAAGCATAGTGCGATAATTTGTGTTGATAATTGATAAGTATTTCATTTCAATAAAATACAATTTCAAGTACCTACCTATCAACATGATTGTGTTACCGCACTATATAAACAGTCTTGTTTTTTTTTAAATTTCGCGCGTGTTTTCAGGGTCAACTTTCTTTTGCCAGACTCTAGGGCTTAATTTCTTAATGGTAGTCGGAGACCGAGTCTCTTTTATAGATCCTCTGTATACTAGAATGATGGTATCGAGAATGCAAAACCCATTATTATATAATAACTTGGTCACACTGCCTCATGAAGTGTCAATACTGTCGATGTCAATGTCTGTCATAATTGTCATTCAATCTGTCATACTTCAGCAGCCCAGCAATTTGTTTGTTGCTTTTGTTATTAAATTGTAAGCTGTAAAGTAGAAAATACAAAACAAAACAAAGAAACTAGCTTAAAAATCGTGAACCAATTCAATATTAAAACAAAATTGATGTTCTGTTACTAACTACAACAATTCTTAATGATTGAGTGCGTGAGTTTTAAAAATGTTTCGGCAAAAAATTGTTTTTTCAATAAAATTATAATACGCTCATAGAAGCGTGTGGCAAAAGTATTTCAGTTTATTCCTTGTCATGGAGGAGTTTATCGACATGATCCGACAGCTACCTTGTTTATGGGATACGGGATGCAGAGAGTACCGCGACATGAGGAAGAAAGATGCGGCTTGGAAAAGAATTGTAGCTGAATTAAAATGCAAAGATATACCTGACAGTAAGATAAAATGAATAATTTTATATAAACAAAAGTTATTAGTTGAATCTGTATTGTGACCTGTAGTTGTTATGTCAAAAATAAGCACCATAGATAGACAAGTGACAAGGGCAATTCATTAGTTCAACATGTAAACAAATCATGCACTTTACATCCGTAAGTGCTAACTAACTCCCTCACCGGGAGTATTCACCTGTAATGTAATGATAGACTTTTCTGTGTCATTTCTACGTATTTAATTGTATGTATTAACCTCTCCTGCTAGTTTGAATTATCTCACTACTTAACAGTTGGCCTACACAGTCTACTTGCAGAGCCCTTGCCGTTACAGTGGAATTTTGGTTTGTTATATTTCAGGAAAATGCTCCCAGTTAATATTATTATAACATGTTAAATCCTGGTTTAAATGTTAAATGGAGCTTCCTGATAAATAATTAGGTAGTTACTTAAAAATAAATACAAGCTAGTCAAGTCAAATGTTTAATATGAACCTTGTTACCTAGTGTCATAGATTTGAAAATTTACAACCAAAAATAGAATATTGTATTTATGGTTGTTCTTATAATTTTCAGTAAAAACTGCAAAAGCTGAGTGGAAAAAACTAAGGGACAGTCACAGAGATTCCTTAAAAAGAGCCAGAGCAGTGGCCAACGGGCAGGACACGGTCATCAATAACAAGTGGAAGTACGCTGAGATAATGGAGTTCCTTCTCCCCTTCATGAAAACTAGGAAAAGAAGACGAAGTCTAACAACATCCAGTGATGATAACAAAGAGTCGTCACCATCACCTTCGGATTCCTTTTTAGAAGTCCAACCATCAACTTCAAATACCGACACTCTGAATTTCCCATCAGAATCTCACACAAACAAAGTGGATCCATCTCTGCAAACTGAACACATGTTCAGAAAAAGAAAAATTGATAATGAAATTGGTGAAATAATGATTGATATGGATGATAGAAACAATTGTCGATACGGGGAGCGGAACAAACATCCCTTAGATTCATTCTTTGAAAGCATGTGTGAGACAACCAAGCAGTTTCCAACGTGGTTACAATACACAGTGAAAAGAAAAATATTTAATGTCATCTCAGAAGCGGAGGACACATTTGAATCTTACAAATCCCGAGAATCAATTTTTTGATGCTCCTAATTTATTATTAATAATACTTTTTTTTAAGAAAATGATTATTACTTTTATTACTGTTTAGAGTATTCCCAGCGTTTGGTCTGGGCAGCGATGCACTGAACTTGTGACTGTTGCAACCTGCCTATTTCATCTTGTTTGCTGTAGGAACTCATGTCCATGGTAACAATTTGACTTTAACAGCGCCTTTCCTACATAGCTCTAAGGACCGTTTTCGTAGTTCAAGTGTGAACATTGACGTGTGTTTCACTACGCGCCGCGTGAGTGTAATTACGTCAGTGAGTTCACATCTCGCTGTGTTAATTTACGAACGCATTCATTAAAAAGTAACTCAACATAAAAACATTTTACCAAAAAAAACAACCGACTTCCAAAAAGGGAAAAATAACTTTAATTTTGGAAGTTGGTGACTTTGGTTTTTTTAATTTTCGTTTTTTGCCACTGACTTCCTTTTTTTGGAAGTCTGTTTTTTATTGTAAATCCTTAGCTTTTATTTTTTACTTTTTAGTTGTGGGTAGGTACCACAACTAAAAAGTAAAAAATAAAAACTCACCCACTCAAATTCGAATACCACTACCTATGTAAATAATAGTGACGGAGTCACTATTATTTCTCAGTAAGCAGCTCAAAAACTACGCAAGCAAAGTTAAGATTCTTTGTTTGGTTGGTAGTCTGAAGCATGACTACCAACCAAAAAAGAATCATCAAAATCAATTAAAAATTTGGCGGAGTAATCGAGTAAAAATCATACAGACGAATTGAGAACCTTTTTTGAAGTCGGTTAAACAATTAACGCAGCCCTTTGTACATGGAGCGATTAGACGAAAATTGGTGGTTGAATATCATTCCTTGTTCTTATAAAGTTGTAAAAGCCTTCTAAGATTCTGTCAATGGAAGGTAAGGGCAGAAGCAAAATACATCGTAGGCGCTTAAGAAGAATGCCTGTTTATTGGAGCGGAGCGAGTAAGCGTAGCGGGACGAGGGAGCAGTGGAGCTGAACGTAGCAAGGGAGTTGTGTTCGATGCGCTACGGATCTTTGTGTCTATGAACTTAGCTGTGGCGGATAGTCTTGTTCTGTTAACTTCATAAGCATAAAAATAGATTATTACCAGTCCTTAGTAAACATGAATTCAACGATTGTAATTTGCTCCGCCAAAATTAACTAGTGGGACCGGTGGACATAAAATTGTGATCATTTCACTGCGTCCCGCTGGTGGAGCAAAGTGGAATCCTAACTAATATTATAAATGCGAAAGTGAGTCTGTTTGGTTATATTTTTGTTATGCATTCACGCTATAAAGGCTGAACGGATTTGGATGAAATTTGGCACCCTTTTATCCCGATATTCCCGCGGGATCGAGACTTATGCGGGTGAAACCGCGGAGCGGATCTAGTAATTAGTAGTAGTAGTTAGAAAAGATAAAACCAACACCAAATTCCGAGTTGTATTGAATGCTTCTAGTCACGACAACAATGGTGTATCACTGAACAATCTTATGGTAGGTCCGACTTTACAAGACGATATTAGGCACATTCTTATGAGGTGGAGGCTTCTCCCGATTTTCTTGATAGCTGACATCGTAAAGATATAGTTTTGAGGCGCTTAGTGTGCCGTAGGAGCTTCCAGGCGTCTATTGCGTAACACACCTGTGCAGCATACATACCGACACGGTGCAAATGTTTTTAAAGGCCCTAATATCACATAACGTAGGCACATGACGGGCTACCACACAATGACATAACGTAGGCACATGACGGGCACGCATCCCCCAGATGGCAATTCATCATCGGCGATGCCTCTGATAGGTATTGCAGGTGCCCAATGCGGCGTTGACGTTGACCTCTTATCATCAGGTGGGCTTTGATCTATCCAATAAGATTAAAAGCAACAGATAATATTTATTTAGCTGACAGAATCACAATCAGAATGTGAGGTAGGTGCCTAGCAAAATGATTATAGCAAAAGTGATTCTTACAACAATTATTATTACAGTCAATGATTTTGGTACGTAGGTACATTTATTATGAAGTTTTGTTGAATAATATTGTTATAAGGACGAGCAGCGCGAGCTTTAAAAACAAATTGATTATGAACCTAGTCTATAATGATGGGTGCTGAAAAAGGGGCGGCACATGGCCTTATTATAAAATTAACCGACTTCTTTTGTATGTGTTTTTCATATTTTTATATACTTAGCTTTTAAGAGTATGAAATGACAGACATGAGCAAATAATATGGGTCTTTATTCACCCGTACGGGCGGTAAACTGCCAATGGCGCCGATTCTCTTGTCACAAAATTCTCCAAACTAAACTAAAAATCACTAAAATTTTGTTTAGTCCTGTCAAACGATCAAACTCATTCTGAAATAGACTTTAAATGACACAACTTAACTATAATTTAGTTTGACAGCACTAAGATGGCACTGAGATTAGTTTAGTGAAAATGCTATTCTGAATTTGACGATTTAACCTAAAATTTTGTTCTATATCTAAAATCCTCTAACTAAATCTGACTATATTTAATCGCGATTAAAAATGTGTGGAATAAAATTAGATGTCATGAACTAAAATTCAAACCAACACCTCGACTTCAGTTACAAAAAACAGTACTGTATTTTTTTATTTTCTTTTGCTTATATCTCGAAAACGGTGTGTCCTATCGCAAAAATAATGAAAATTTCGACACCCTTTAGGAAGCCCTTAAACCCCTAATTCTCAACATGTTGGTAATTATTTTTTATTTTTTTTTGTTATTTTCCATACAAAAGCTGAAAAAATCCATTAAAAACACGTCGAGGCTGCCGTGCATGCGCGCCTCTGGCTCTAAAAAAAAACACGGTGTAGGGAAAACAAGTACCAAGTGGAGGCGCGCGGTTGTCAAATTCGATTTTAGTTGTGTCAAAATAAGTTTTCAATTTAGAGAATTTATTTGGCAGAATAGCTCCAAGATTCCCATAGTCAAAAGTAAGAAATTTTAGAGATAGTTTAGTTAGTTTAGTTCGGTGTACAAGAGAATCGGCACCATTATGGATCTTTATAGCTCTAATATTTGCAATTTTTGCAAGTGAATAACGCAGACTTGATCAGGCTATTAGAAATCCATTTTTATGTTTTGGTGGCATACAATAGGCGGCCCAGTTGCGGTAATTAGTGGTCACTGCCACTAATAAATGCCAACACAGTGACATCTCAGTGCCTGCGTTATTCTCATTACGTTCATAAAATACCCACCGATTGTAGGTATTACCGCCTTTTTCGAACTCGGTTAAATTAACCTACGGCGTTATCACTTATCGCAGTGAAATTATGGATGCTATAGCTTGCAGCGGATGTGTGGTTCGTCACCATCGTGGCTAGGTACTACATCGTATGGTATGAGTGTGTTGTTTGCAACTACTGTGACCAGTGCTTGACTGTTATGATAGGACTTTCCTGATTAGGGCGGATTCGACCAAACTCGAATTTATACACGAGTAACTATACGGGGAATAATCTATTCCACGATTTTATTCTCGAGTAAAATCAACAGTCGTTTTTCCATGCAATCTAACGTATACCTATAGGTACTTGGATTAGAAATAGCGGATTGAATGTGAACGAATGTAATACCCGGCAAAAAAACGTTGTTCTCCAAACGGGACGGTGCAGACGGTGCATCTCAACTCTCATTTGCCGCATTATAGCTTGGGAAAGTAGGTAGCTGTCAAAGTCAATTGTACAATTTATTTATTGTTTGGTTGTCGTGATTGTCAGCTGGTAATGAAGCGGCCGCCATTAAATTATTCTCGGATAACTTGTTTACTCGATGCATTTGGCGGTATAACGATTTACTCTCAGATAGACAGATAATATAAGATTTGGTAAAACGAAAAGTTGTCTAGCTCTAGGGTAATTAGTGATTTTATTCCCAGGATAAGACTTATCCAAGTTTGGTCGAATCCACCCTAAGTCTACAAGACTTCCTCCTACCTACCGGCCTCTGAGGGAAATTCTATTGTTTGTAACTGGTGTTAGCAGATAGGGTTATTTTAGGCTGCCTGCTTGTAGAGCTGAGAGGACCGGAGAAGTGTAGCTGTGGAGCTAGGAAAACATCAACTATAATTCCACAAATTTTAGTAGAAAAAAGTGAACTGGAGCGATCACACTCCGCTTCACTTTAGTAGGTGGAACGTATATGTTATGGACCAAGTAATAAGTACGGGCATTTTTCATAATGCCCGCGCATTATGAATAATGACAAGCTACTTAGGGCAAGATAATTAATTATTATTTGAACTTCTTTATTTATCACATTGCCTCGTCATTATAAATATTGCCGTGTGTTCTTTGGGCAATCTATTAATACACAGGTATTTAATTATGGTAAAGTCATCATAGGTCGGCAAAGTGTCTATGAATGGAAATATTTTATTTGATTTTAAATATTGATTCCACATTTGAAATCAAAATAATAGTAATAAAACCTAGTTTTAAATGTGCTGCCCAAAAGGTGACTAGCATAATAAAAAATGCCCGGTTGTGTTGATTATTTCAATAGTTGTTATCATACTGCCCTCTCATATTGGGCATTTTTCAAACTGCCCGGGCATTTTTTATAATGCCCTAAAATCACTTGGTCCATAACATACATAAGGTTTGGCATTGTGGCAATTAGACAAAGTACCTACAAGCAACGAAGTGGGAGAGATCAGATTCTTGTACGAAGAATAAACGTGATAGACATTGAATAAAACAAAGTTTTTGATGTATAGCATTGAAAATAAATTCCTAGGTACCTACAGCTTAATGTGTCACTTTCGAGACCAAAAATGTTTTCGTCGAATTCTTGGACTTACAGAAAAATAAATTGTTTATAGAATTCATAATATTTTACGTAGGTACCTACCTACCCAGTGACCCAATCAAGTTGTCGCCCTACGCTTTCATCCTATACCTACCTATCTACTTGTTTGTTCATAATAATATAAGTACCTAATAAATAAATGATGGTCAGTTATAAATAAATTGTAGTTCACTGTGACTGACCCTATATTATAATTATATGAAACGTTTCGATACAAAAAATGACGAAAAAATCGTTTGTGATTTACTTTTGTGCTATTGCTTACTTCTTAAATGGGGCGGATGCAAAGTTTTGCGAGCGAATTGAAACGTAAGTAAATATCATAATAATATAATATCATTAAATCTATTTAAACTTTATAATAAAATTATTTTAATAATTAAGCAAGTGAACATCTTTTATAAGTTTATACTTATACATAGTAATAAAATAGTAGAAGGTACCTAACGAAGTGAAAACTGTAGGTAGGTAAGTACATAAAATATTTTAGAAAAAAAAAATACAGTGGTACGAGTCTGATGCCGAATATACATATAGCTATTAGAATTTTTGTCCGTCTGTCTGTTTGTTTGGATGTAGGTATATATATTCCGGATTGGCGTAAAAACCGTTGAACGGATTTGGGTGTTTGGAACACAGAATCAGATAGTTTATATAACCTAGGGTAATTTACACATACTTTCCGACATCCACGCGGGTTAAACCGAGGGCAAAAGCTAGTAAGTAGGTACCTACTTACATAAAAAGTGTTTTAGGTTAATTTTCTATGTGCGCTTAGGTGCAACGAATGAAAGCCGAATAAGATATTGTGTAGTAATTAATTGCCGAATGGCCTACTGCCGAATCGAATGTGGGCCCCAGCCGAACATGACGTGTGTAGTGACAGACATAACCATGATATTATTAGACATTTTATAGGTAACTACAATTTAATTTCAACTCTTTATTAGTGGCTTTTGTGGACATGATAATTAATCAGATTTGTTACAGCTGTAATGGCAATCATGTCATTTGGTTTAAATAGGTTTTTTATTTTTAGTTTCTTATTTATCTTTTATATACCTAGATTCTTTTCTACCTTGTGAATGTGAGAACATTGTAGGCTTAGCCTATCCTACCTGAAACTTTTTGTAAGGCCTACACTGCCCTCGCATAACTATTAACACTGTAATTCGAAAATATTGTAAAAGCCAATTATTATTTTCTTTTAGAAGAGTAACCGTGGAGTTTCTGGCCGGCTCTTCTCCATAGGAAACGACCAATTGGAACCGTGTACCTATCTTCTGACGTTTCATTAGTGCCCATGTAGGCTTATGTGAAATAAAATATTTTGATTTTGTAGTCTGCTACACCCATGTTCGGGTTACCCACATTCGATTCGAAACTATCTTGTCAGGGGTATCCTAGTTTAGTGTTTGCCTAAGTGTTACCTAGTTATAATTTCGTGGGAATTGTTGTCAAAAGTGTTAAAGTAATAACGAAGGTCAACTTTACCTACATCTATCTATACTAATAATAAAGCTTAGGAGCATTTTTTTCTTCGTTTAAACGCGCTGACCTCTTTGCACTTTAAAGCCCAATTTTTGGGGAAGGTTATAAGGCTACTTATTTCACATCGCACTACGACCCTAGGAGTCCAGCAAAAAGATAAAAAAAAAAAGTCCGAAAGAACGCTTAAGGCGTGATATCGCGGGCGCGACAAGTATAGCGCTGCCTGTCGTGTCCGCGATATCGCGCCTGTTTGCACGAGTTTTTAAGCGGAAACGCAGTACCCAGTGCCATTTTTCATGCTACCAACGCAATAGAAGTCAAAATCGGTTGAACGGACTGTAAAAAAGGTTTATTTAAACGTCTAATCTTATTTCAAATGGGGTATAGGTAATAACGCGGGCAGGCAACGCGATGCGACGGGGTGGGAGTGTGGGACGGGGACAAGAAATTTAACAAGCAATATAAAACTTGAATATTTGTTCCTTTATTTTTTCAGTGTAACGAGTATGGTGGAAGTAACCTTCAGTACTTCGTACATTAAGACCTACCATGGCCAGTGTTATTATGGGTGTATTAAAACACAGTGGGCCACTTCTGTAGGTCGCAGATATGTTCCGGTAAGTAATAAAAACCGGCCAAGTGCGAGTCGGACTCGCGCACGAAGGGTTCCGTACCATTATCTATAAAAACGGCAAAAAAATCACGTTTGTTGTATGGGAGCCCCCTTAAATACTTGTTTTATTCTGTTTTTTAGTATTTGTTGTTATATTGGCAACAGATATACATCATCTGTGAAAATTTAAACTGTCTAGCTATCACGGTTCATGAGATACAGCCTGGTGGCAGACGGACAGACAGACAGACAGACAGCGGAGCCTTAGTAATAGGGTCCCGTTTTACCCTTTGGGTACGGAACTCTAAAAACCCTTTCCAAGAATTCAACTTTGTTCTAAACAAAATGGATGATGCTGGCCACCTCCTTAAAGAACGCGTAAGTGGGACTGGGCTGGACACGTCTGCCGCATGTCAAATGAGTCATGGGCCGAATCTACCATGTGGGTCCCAGAAAAAGTCCGTCGACATCGAGGCACACCCAGGAGAAGATGGCGGGACGAGCTTGACGCTTACAGACTGGATTGGTCTCAAGACAGAGACGAGTGGAAAGGAGAACGAGAGGCCCTTGCCTTGCAGTGGGACAACACATGCTAAAAATAAAATAAATCAATAATTTAGATAGGTACCTTATTACTTACTTTTTTATGATTCAGAAAAGAGAATCGAAGACTATCAAATACTGCTGCAGCGGCTACATGAGGACAGATGACTCATCCAATGACAGGTAGGTACATATCCACAGTACTTACCACATTATATCCAAATAAAACTCTCGAGACAATTCAGTAGAGCCTTAAACGAGAAAATTAAACTGAGGGCCTAGACAAGTGACAATCCATTCGAAAGCGTTTCGTATTTCTACAACGACTTTCAACAGAATTGACATAAGCTTTTCGATATCTTATGTCAGTCTCATACATTTTTGCTTTTCCATCATCATTATCGCTGATAGAATGTCACTTTGTCTAGGGTTAGTTACAAGTGCGACACTTTCAAATGACATTCTTCTATTGCCGCCCTAATGATCATTTATAATTTCAGCGACATTGTATGCGAGCCAATATGCATGCCAGCTTGTAAGAATGGACACTGCAGAGCTCCTGCAGAATGTGTTTGTGACAAGGGGTACATTCCCGACCCAAAAGACAGTCACAACTGTCTGCCTTTGTGCGAGAAAGGCTGTGAACATGGCGCTTGCATAGCTCCAGGAACATGCCAGTGTGACTTCGGATACACGCTTGTGAACACCACCTGCCAGCCTGTTTGCACTGAGCCGTGCCACAATGGCACTTGCGTAGCTCCAGAATCATGCGAATGCCTCTCCGGCTTCAGAAAATCTGAGAAGAATCTCTGTGAGCCGTATTGTTCTAACGGTTGCGACAATGGATTCTGTACGGAACCTGAAACATGCCGCTGCAATTCTGGATGGCATGTTAAAGTGGGTCAAGATGTTCCAACTAAACATTGTGAACCAATCTGTTCGGAACCTTGTGATAATGGAACCTGTGTGGCTCCAGAGACTTGCGTATGTAAGGCTTCGTACAAAAAATCGAAGAGTGGTATCTGTAAGCCGGAATGCGCACCTCCGTGTGGTAACGGAACATGTATAGCCCCGAACAAATGCAGTTGCTTCCCTGGATACCATTCTGAAACGGATACGGATCTCGATGAGCCAGTATGTTTACCAACTTGTGCTCGTTGCAAATATGAATATTGTGTTGCTCTAAACAAATGTAAATACAAAGATGTCGTCTATATTAGTAGTGTTGGAACAGACTACGACGCATATTTTGATAACGAAATTTTGTATGATGATTATTATAATGACCTGTTTTTGAATTCGAACTTCGAGACCAAGAAACTTATCACAAAGAAAAGTACTCAATCAGATGACACAATTAAAACGGAACATCCTTTTCACAGTAGTACACGCCCTGATGACATAAACATGGATATAATGGGGTATTCTGGAACAAGCACTACTGATGACATCGATACGAAGTCAATGAATAATCCTTTTGATAAAAGCACACGTTCGTATGATAGAACTGCGGTAAAGGGATCAGTGAAAATTCATAATAATACAAGTACACTCTCTGATGACACAATAAATACTGGCTCAAGGAAAAGTAGGTCCTGGTAAGTAAATTCAAGATTGCTTGAAAGGGTGGTACTCAGTGCTCCGTTTATCTTGGCCAAGATGCTATGTAGAAAGATTTATGAATATATTACAAACTAGCTGCGCCCCGCGGTTTCACCCACGTAAGTCTCGATCCCGTGGGAATGTCGGGATAAAAAGTATCCTATGACCTATTCCAGGTCATGGTATACCCATGTGCCAAATTTCATCCAAATCCTTTCAGCCGTTTTAGCGTGAAAGCGTAACAAACAAACTCACTTGCGCATTATAATATTAGTTAGGATGATATGTATGCTTTCGTATCCGGATAGTGGCAATGGAACCTATACTGGGACAAACTCTTACGCCGGAGCACACCTCCGCCGCGAAATTATAGCAGCGAAACCGCAGTAGTTTAATTGTACTGAATCCCGCCATGTTCCGGGGCGAGTATGACGGGAGTCAGTCAATGGGGTGTCCTCCTCACAATCGGCTTTCCCTCAGATAGGCAGAAGTGTATAGGCACTTCTGGATCTCTGGGGGGAATACAGGCGTGTTACAATTACTTGTTGACTTGTTTTCCAGGTTACAGAAACACTGGGTAGCCATTTTTATCCCAGTATTGGTCTTAGCAACGGCTGCAGTCATAATGTTACTAGTTTGGCGTTGGGCACCTATTATCATTTTCTTTAAAGGGAGAAGTTATATTATAGAAGGTAAGGTGATAAAAATGTATTATTAATTTGGCAAATAATAGTTGGCTGTTACTGTTAGTCTGTATCATCCCACTGTTGGGCATAAGCCTCTCCCCACGACTTCCAGTTCCGAAAGAGCTCCACATAAACTTATTTTGCTGGACAAAACAAACCATTTACTAGATAGACTGATACCTAATACATGATTACCTATCACAACATATTATAAAACAAAGTTCTCCGCTGCGTCTGTCTGTCTGTGTGTTCACGATAAACTCAAAAACTACTGCACCATGCTGTGCACGATTATCATGCTGATTTCACCAATGGATAGAGTGGTTCTCGAGGACGGTTTTTAGTATATAATAACCGACATCCACGCGGGCGAAGCCGCGGGCATTAGCTAGTTACTTACAAATTGTTTACTTACTATAAATATTAATTATTTCCAGGTGAACCTGTACAAGACAATGTATCGCGCCCATTCGAGGACATACAGATTTCAGCGATTAACGAAAAGGAAAGAACAGCACAAAAATAACGAATTATAACGTAATAATTCACATTATTATATAGCTGCTCCTATGGTTTTTAAAAGTAGGGACCTAAATGTAATCCTTGGGTATTTGCGTGCGCATGAGTGCTACAAATACTATGGGTCTATTATATTGTAGTCTATGCCTATGGATCTATGTCTCAATGAGCGCGCTACCCATCAGCTGTGATGACCCCTGTGCCTCAACTTGATTTAGTATGGTCCGCGGCGCGTGCGACGCGGCACGTGCCAACGTTTCAACAAACGAATCATTAGGTACGTCTAGGTCTAGTCTATACTTAGCTATTGTTTTTGTCTGGCTTTTTCCCCATAATGTGTATAAACAACTGGTTAGTTACGTAGTGCTTATTATTTACTTCACACAGACCAAATCAGCAGACGTACCTATTCATTTAATTCCAAATGAATCGTAATTACCTAATAGACACATCTCACGGATATAAGGACACTACTGACAGCGCGAAGTCGTATAGCTAAGTTCTGGGCGGGCACATTGATTGCCCACAGACAGACCACAAAGACACGAGATTAAACTGACACGCAAAGCTGAGGAGGTGACAATAATTACAACTGACACGCAAAGCTGAAGAGGTGACAATAATTACAACTGACACGCAAAGCTGAGAAGGTGACAATAATTACAACTGACACGCAAAGCTGAGGGGGTGACAATAATTACAACTGACACGCAAATCTGAGGAGGTGACAATAAATACAACTGACACGCAAAGCTGAGGAGGTGAAAATAATTACAACTGACACGCAATGCTGAGGAGGTGACAATAATTACAACTGACACGCAAAGCTGAGGAGGTGAAAATAATTACAACTGACACGCAAAGCTGAGGAGGTGAAAATAATTACAACTGACACGCAAAGTTGAGGAGGTGACAATAATTCTCCAAGTAGGATGGAAGAAGCACAAATCATAACTACACAGACTTCAGTGGGATATACCAAATACCCACGAGATGGAGATTCGAAACCAGTGGAAGAGAAAGATCCGAAGAATGACTCTGATAGATTGGGCCACCCAGTGAAGGACATCTCACACGCATCGAGTGATTCAGATAATAGAGGTGAAAAGAACTGTCGCGGTGATTGTTTCGGACATTGCCTTTATTGCTGTGATTGTTCTCTTGTTTGTCATTCCCTTTTAACTTGTATGACTGTATGTGTAGTTAATGCACTTTTGGGTCATTAATTAAGAGGTATTTTTATTTTTATTCTTTTAAATACTGGGTCAATTTAAATCAACTAGCGTAACTACGCCGGCTTGGCGGATATAATGAAAAAAAAGGCAATTTTTTGGGGGTCAACGAACCCCAAAAAATTGTATCCCGGTATAGTGTAGTTACTGTTGTAGTATGAGTTTAGAAAATCTGTATTTTTTTGTTTTATCTTGTTCAGATTTCTATACTTACCTAACCATCAAATACGTGGTTACCAAAAAAAAAAGTTTTTTTACTGATACTGGTATTTTAAATAACTCCCAACATTACCTGCGGTCGTTCACCCCAAAAAAAGAATCATCATAAACACAAGTTTCGCCTAAGCTTAACATAGCATAATCAGCCTTTAATGTTCCCACTGCTGAGACACAGACATGTCTTTGGATTTTTGATTCTAGGACATGCCGGTTTCCTCACGATGTTTTTATTCACCATTTTGAGACAGTAGTGATGAAATTATTTATATAAAGGAAAGCGCCTGTCTGGGTTCGAATCCACGACCGACAACTCTTAGTTGTAGGTCGTGGATTCGTCGGGTGAAGTCGGGGCCGTTACCACGGTTCGCTACCTAATTTAATTTGACCTTGTGAGTATGTATTATGATTTTGCGTTACACGCTGCCGCCACAAAAATGACGCAGAGTACACAGTCAAAACAAATACGTAAAGTTACACTGACACAGGCAGCTTCTCTGCAACAATAGCTCAAATTCTGAGCAATATTGGTATTATGACATCAAGACGACAGCATCAGGCAGTTTACTGTAATGTTAACAACCAACATTTGTAGCTTTTTTGTTACCTTTCACCTAGGAAATTCAGTCTTCCAAGCAAGAGTGAACAGGCATCTTCTGGGCGCGCTCGTTCCATAGTAGACATCATCCGTCGTTCTTCATCAAGCGTGATCGAGGTCAAGAGCAGGACCATCCCGTAAAGGCTCATGCAAACTGGCGCGACATCGCGGGCGCGACAGGTTGTGCTACCCTTGTCGCGCCCGCGAAATCGCGATTGGTTGTGGGAGCCTTAAAATAAAAAATATAAATTTAAAAAATCTGCCACGCAAATGAAGCAACTTAATCTCCGGCAACTATAATGGTCAGCAATTGTTGGAGTGCCCAAAGTGTTCATCCATACATCTGCACTTCTAAGGACCTAAAAAACGCCGCTGAGGCCGCCATTGCCGTGGCTACTGGGCTTAACTCATCAAACATATAAAATATTTATTCTTTTGCCATCGACTCGAAAAGAAGAGGAATAGGCCTAACTACAGTTACGTTTGCCATCAGTTTGTAATTTATGATGTAATCTGTGGAAAATGTAGTGGGTTTTATGGTTAAGTTATTTTTGTTTATTTTTAATATGCTACTGTTTGTTTTCCCTTACTAAATAAAAATTAAATAAAATAATAATTGTTGAGTTTGTTCGTGTTACCGCAACTTAACAATGGTAATTTCGTGCCAAAGTTCAATTAAACACATTTATTTTGTGACATTATGGTTGCAAAAACAGATAATTAGGTACTTATAAAATACTAGGGATTTAGTTACCTCTACATAAGGTAGAACTACCTCTGCCTATAGTAGAGCTAGCTCTACATAAAGTAGAGGTATCTAAGGATACCAAGAGATTTCGTAGTTCCCCTATGCTCGACTCGTAAAATACCTACTAAAAAGTTTCGCTATGCACGAAATTCTTCGATTTTTCGTAAACAATGGTACAGTACAGGGTACAGGGTACAGTTGGAAAGAAAATTACCCTTGTAATATTTTTTTGTTATTCTACCATGTTCTATCATTAGTCAATAAGGATATTAAAATTTGTTAGTAGTAGTATGGCAATAGAATATCAAAGTGACTGCTGCGTTAAAAATTCCGATCAAGATATTCTTATCATACAAATAATCGTCGATAGAATAAAATAGATTAGATAAATGTTGATCGTATTAAGTTTTTGTTAGTGCATGTCATACTAAAAATACTATTTATTATCAATTCAGTGATTGTCAGCCAAACAGCTGTCCCATAAAGTTCAGAACAGTAGGTTAATTAAACTTTATTATGGAACAGCTGATTTTATTTTCGCGATTTCAAAGTTTGTAAAGTAATTTTTTTAACACCTTAGACACAACAATTATTGTGACTCGGCCTAACGCTACTATAACGGATTAATTCCATTGAAAAGGGTTAATTCCAAGAAAAAATATTATATCCATAGACAAAAGCTTTGTGGCGGCAACTACATCGCCACACGGGAAGCACGCATCGAAGAATTGACATCAAACAAAAATCCTGACATCACACAAAATGCTGCATCGCGCAATTAAAGTTTACCGCGTGATAGACATGATATTTACAAGATCCCAACATTATTTTTTGGTCAGTTGCCGGCCTGACACAAAAGTCGGAGGATCCTCCCTTGTCTATAGAGGATGAGTGAACTTTACACCCTGTTCCTCATACCTCTAAAGGTTAATTCCATGAATGAAGAAGACAACATTAAAGTTAAATTCATAATGGCGGGAAGAACAGTATTTGTCGCCGACCAAGCTGGAGTCTTCTGAAGAGTTTCATAAGATGATAATGGATTATTATACTGGCAGAAACCGAAGAATGTTGCACACCGGGGAGTTGTTGGTCTGCATTCTGTTGTCATTGTATGATTCGTTGACTGCCCCGTTGGTCTCGTGGTCGCAAACGCGACTGCTGAGTGTGGGGTCCTGGGTTTGATTCCCGGGTCGGGCAAAGTGTTATTGGATTATTCAATTTGGAAATTCGTAGTAACAGCCCGTAGTTTGGAAGTTGGCGGTGTGATACCCCCGTGCCTCGGAAAGCACGTTAAGCCGTTGGTCCTTCGCCTGATCTCTCTCCGGTCGTGTCTGATTGCCGTCCCATCGGACTATGAGAGTAAGGGAAGAGAGAGTGCACCTGTGTCTGCGCACACACTTGTGCACTATAATATCTCCCGCGCCGAAGGCTAGTCTCTGTTGAGATTGGCCGCCGTGGCCGAAAAATACGGTCAGGAGGACTAATTTGATTCGTTACGTATTCGTATTAAGACTACGTGTGGAATTGCAGATTGCTAGAGAATAATGCACATTATTTGGTTTCTGCCAACACGATCGAAAAAAGCCCGTAAGTTTGTTTTTGTATTTTTTATCGGCAAAATGTTGTCGGACCACAGATTAATTATATTTCATAATACTTTCCTATAATTATTTTAAAATGTTTTCGTAGTCTTTCTGTTTGTTAATAGTGTGTTTTAGTAATGTTAAGTATGGCGATAGAACGTCGGACAACAAAGGGACTTTATTTTAATTTTATCGTCCAAGTGATTGTTTAGGAAATTAAATAGATAAGATTAAAGTTGATTAGGTACAGTTACTAACGTGGAAATTACTGTGTTAACTGTTAATGCACATTACTAAAGTATGATCTATCTAATCTAATTGATACGGTTGACGTTAATCGAATTTCTTTACTTACTAGCGAGCGACCCGCGGCTGCTTTGCACGGTTTTAACGACTTGAAAGAACTCCGATATATCCTTATTTTATGTAAGTTTAATTTAATTTATTTCACTCATAAACCTTCCGCAATAAATTCTCGAAATGATGGTGAAAACTGCAACACGATCTGTTGCGGAGTTTAGAGGCCCTATCGTCGCGTTCGGCGCTTCGATTGGACCTTCACCACTGAAGGCCAGTAAAGGGCCAATCGGAGCGCCGAACGCGTTCGATGCGTAAAGTCGAGATCATTTAAAAAAAAAGAAACTCACACTAGGGCCTCAGAAATATAAGCCTGTCACAGAGACAGGCACGAAACCCATTTTAATTTATAAGAATATTGCCATAATCACAGGCAGAATAAAATTAACTGACTGTATCTCTCTCGGCACAGACAAAGGGGAAATTCAAAATGACGGCATACGTAGTGGACGAAGCTGGGGTCGTACGTGAAACTATAATTTACCCAAGAGAAGACACAACTATCGATAATGCTAGTAGAGAAGAGAAAACTTGTTGCAGTACATGTTGGCGTCTACGTTGGTATATCAGAGGGGGTTTGGCTCTACTCGGATTAGTAGCGGGTTTAATCACGTACAATCGTGATTCATATTTTGGATTTTAGATACCTAATTATAAATCAAATCACTATACTTGGACACAGTCATATTTGCGTGCGTATATTATGAATATCGAGGTATACCAGTATCAAATGGACATACGAAATACTCAGGATTCAGTGAGATATTCCAAAAAACCACTAATTGGAGTTCTAAAACCTGTTGAAGAGAAACACACAAATGTCTCTGATAAATTGGCACCAGCCACCACCACTAGTACGTTATTTTGCGAATTATGTGATACGTGTTGAGTAACCATTAGTGATTGGTGAACCATCTGAAGGGAAAGATACGATAACAGCTGTTATAAAAATTGGATCCTGTAGTGAAAGTGACGGAACGCGAGAACGTGAGTGACGTCAGTGACTCTGAAGAAGATGAATATCGCTGCATAAAGTGTTCCAATTGTTGAGCACAGTGTATTCATTGAGCGTGTTAGGACGACACAATACGAGCATAATATAATTATCATCCTAAAGCCATACTAATATTATAAATTCGAAAGTCTGTCTATCTGTCTGTCTGTATGTTATCTTTTCACGCCGAAACCACTGAACGGATTTTGACAAAATTTGGCAAGGAGGTAGATGGCTTCCGGGGAAGGACATACGGTACTATTTATCGACGTACCACGCGGGCGAATCCGCGGGCGGAAGCTAGTAATATTATAAATGCGACAATGAGTTTCTTTGTTTGTTAGTTACGCTTTCAGGCTAAAACTGCTGAACGGATTTAGATGAAATTTGGCACATGTGTAGACCATGACCTCGAATAGGACATAGGATACTTTTATCCCGATATTCCCACGGCATCGACAAACCGCGGGGCGCAGCTAGTATTATATAGGCCGGCCTCTGATATCGCTCAGAATGAATAGAGTTATGTGTTTTTTAATTATTACTTAATTGATATGACTGCTTAGAAGTCGTTTGTGCCACAAACTGCAATATTGAGTGAAACCGAAAAAATGCCAGCGTAATTTCGTCGACTCACTTTGAGTGCAGGAATTGTTTTTCCTGTATTAAATTACCGTCATGTATGTAGGTACTAAATGGCTCAACAAATCAAGGCTCTGAAACAAATCTTTAGTATGTTGTCTACTAAAGATTTGTTTACATTTAGTAACTACATACATGACGGTAATTTCGTACTAAAACCGGCATAAAGTAATTATACCAGCGATCTTAATTTCGGTTATGTTACTACATGCTTCATAAAAGAAATAACGCCTGTTTTATACAGCAGCTGAATAACTGTCAAGATGTGGTGTGTAATACAACTAAAAGAGAACAGAATATAACTTATGCAGTATCATGCTTGATAATGGAATTTTATACCCATGTTATGTAAAAGGTTACACAAACTCTTGAGTAACCGTCTTTTTATGATGATTATTCAGTTTTAAGAAATAAAATTCACAAATTACTAAACGAACTCAGCTTATAGTATTATTATAGCAACAAAAAAACTTTACAGAACTTCGTAATACACACAGCTTCTTTAAATATATGTCGGAGCGACCGGGACAGGACTCGGGCTCACAATCATCGTCAGAAGGGCAATGATTAAATATAAATATTATTAAATTGTTCATTATGTAACTGTCTGTCTACTTCGTGGGCAAAGGAAACGCGTATCAATCACTCTAACTAGAAAAGTCTAAAATGAATCTCGTGGTGTGAATGGTACTGACTGCCTGATCCAGGCTCCTCTGATGCTAAACTCTTATCGTCTTAAAACGTTCTCACGGGAAAACCAAGCCGACCCCCGGCCACGTTCGACGCAATAATGTTTACGTCGTCGCCTTTTTTATCGGAAACAATAATTCATTATTTAATATCAATAAGCTCTGCGCGCTAACAAGGACCACAGTGATCTTAAGAGTTAGACGCGGTTTGAATGACGCCATCGTCTCACGCTGATAAGAACTGGAACGAGGTGTGAGTTGACACCATCGTCTCGCGCCTCGACATATATAATAAAGCTTAACCCTGCATAAGGTTAAATTGTTGGCCCGTCATCTGGCTTGTCTGCTGCCTGGGAGTGCTCGTTAAGCTACAGATATATTTTTTCCCAAAATTTATTTAAAGTTTCTGTCAGTTCCCGTGACAAAATGGGTAAAAGTTTTATTATGTACTAGTTTCCGACCGCGGCTTGGCCCCCGTGGTATGTCAATAAAAATAGCCTATGTCCTTCCCCGGAATGCCATCTATCTCTTTGTCGTTGTTTAGGCGTGAAAAGGTAACATACAGACAGACAGATTTACTTTCGAATTAATAATAATTAGTACGGATATATTTGCTTTTTTTGACTTGGGGTCAAGGATCACCCTACAAAATATTAATGCTTAGTTTTTTAAGCAGTGGTATTACTTATTTGTATTTGATATGCATTGTTAGTGTCATTAAGTAAATAAATTCTGATATCATTTACTTAATAGGTAAATGAAGTCATTTTACCCGTTCCTAATTATTTGTCCACAGCTAAGAACTCTCGAATATGTAGTTCAAATAGACCAAAAAAAATCAATCTGCCTAGCCTTTCCCCAACTATATTGGGGTCGGCTTCCAGGCTAACCGGATGCAGCTGAATAGTATTTTACATGGAGCGACTGCCTATCTAACCCCCACAACCCTTACTGGGTAATACGATACCCCTTGGTAAGACTGGTTGTCAGACTTTCGGGCTTCTGACGACCCGTAACGACTGTCAAAGATCACCGAATGACAGCCGGGACCAACGGCTTAACGTGCTTTCCGAGGCAGAGAGGAGTCTCGATATGTAAAGATGGTCATCCATCCACGGACCAACCCCGGCAAGCGTAGCTTAACCTGGCGGATCGGCCCGTGCGGTTGTTATTACTTAGCCACGAGTTCAAATAGGCCATAGTTAGATTATTAATAGAAGCCCAACTGATTGACTCAGCTTGTCAATATTTGTGTGTTACCATAGGTTTGTATGATACCAGGAGAAACCAGGAGATTATAATAAAATACTTCTTGAATTTTACAGCTGCGCGAGTATGTGATGTGTTGCGTGGGCGGTGGCGGGCGAGCGAGTGACGACGGAGCGTTTTTTTTTTTTTTTTTTTTTTTGTCTAGGGCATCTCATAGTTGATTTTATAAGAAAATCGTAACTATTTAACCGGACTTTCCTGTGGCTGCCTTAAGCTACTACACTCAAAGCCTCCAGCCAGGGGCATAAAACTATTCTAAATATGGGACGAATGCACGCCGTGTAGGTACGCAATTTGCACTTTAGTGACAATTTGCTTCGTGCATTCAGTACGGAGTGGAGTCTACCTAGAGCGAAAGCGGCTGACGTGAGAAACGTGAGATTATTGTCTAGCGTCACACCTAGATATTTAGCTTGCTTCTCCCAAGGGATAGGCTTGCCAAACATGGTGATCGGCCCGGGGACGGGGATTCTGAAGCGATTACGCGATCTCTGGAAGAGGACCGCTTGACTCTTGTCGGGGTTGACTTCGATTCGCCATTTTCTAAACCAGTCGCCGAGCTTGTCGACCGCTGACTGGAGAGCGAGGCGACGTCCCCTAGTGTAAATGGCCGTATCGTCTGCGAACAGAGCTAACTGTGCCTTTTTACCTTTGGGAATGTCGCCGGTGAACAGAGTGAAAATGAGGGGAGACAGCATAGAGCCCTGAGGGATGCCTGCGCGGATGGGACGGGGGGAGGATAGGAAGGTGCGATTCGACAGAAAGTCTCGTATGATGAGCACGAGACGGTCCGGCACGCCAAGTTTGTACAGCTTGTATAATAAGCCGTTGTGCCAGATTTTGTCGAACGCTTTCGCTATGTCGAAGAATACCGCACCGGTCAACTCACTGCGTTGGAAACCAAAGCTTATGTGTTCGATGATCCTGTGGACCAGATGCACGCTAGAGTGCTGAGTTCGAAAGCCGAACTGTTCGTTGGAGATGAGGCCCTTGGTCTCTGCGTAGTCTCTGAGACGCTTATAAATAAGCCTCTCATAGATTTTGCCGAGCACCTTGAGCAGACTGATTGGACGGTAACTCGAAGGCTCCGACTTGGGCTTGCCGGTGGCTTCTTTCCACGCTTGGGGGAAGATATTATTGCTCAGAGCACCATTGAAGATGGTGGTCAGTAGCATTATCAGATGGGCTGGGAATAGTTGGATCACCCTATTGGTGATACCATCTGAGTCGGGGGCTTTTCGATTTTTAAGACCTTTAATGATCTCGTGCACCTCGTCTGGAGTGCCGGGGGGCAGGGGGTCATCTGGGTCTTCTACTGGGGGGAGGGAGGATCTACGTTCGACTTCCGCGTCTGCCTCATGGAGGTGAGCTTGGTCTACTGGTAGAGAGCTGGGTGACGACGGAGCGCGTGAGCGCCGCTCTTTTATAACTTCGCCGCGTAGGTTCAAGATCACTACGCGGCAATGTTTATTTTGTGAAGTTTATGTGTATGTTTGTGTGTGTTTTAGCAGCATATTTATTTTCATATAAAATTACAGAGATCATTTTTATTATATAAAACATAGATTTACATATTTCTTGTAAGACTTAAACATTATTCTCATTAGATCGTTACACATTTCTAATTAGATTTATACGTTGTTCTTATTAGAATTTACACTTTTCTTATAAGATTCCATCTTAATTAGATTGCTTTTTTAGCAATTTTACATAATAATCAACGATTCTACAATTTGTTAGTAAGAAAGTTATTTATGATAAATTTAAACACGTAATAAAGCAACTTTTAATGGATCAAACATAAGGAAATTACATCTACTTCAAAGGATAAAAATTTAAGAATATTACATAGTTAGTAACTCTGCTATTCGCAGTAACGACTTGCAAACTATTTTAAATATAAAACATAAAATCTAAAAGGATCAAAACACAAGGAATTACGTCTAAATAGCTCAGTTTTATAAACCTACAAATTGACATTGTTAAATATTTTATACAAAATGACATTATTACTTTGTAAAGTATTATTTTATTTTAATTATTGTGAATGTGAGGACTATGTGGATCATTTTTATTATCTCTTTTCTCTCTTTCTTTAGTTTTAATCTGGCAGTTTGAGTACTTTTAGCGGCCTACCCAAATGTCCTTTCTTTGGTATTGTTCGTCGAGTCGTTGAGCTCCTTAAGCTCTGAGTTGAGCTCCTCGGTTACTGACAAATGCTTGCACTGACTGGACAGGTCCACTCAAATCTGTGTGGTTCTTTCCTCAAAAGACCATTTCAGACTCTAATCTACATGGTCCTCATATGGCCTGACCAAGATTATGTCTGGACCTTAAAAGAGACTGCGACCTCTGAGTTTGTTTCGGCCTTTCTTCTCAGAGTAGTCAGATAGGAAACGCCGACCTCATCGAGCTTATTTTATTTTTTTAAATATGACGTGTAAAAGTGATTCTGATATCCTATTTACAGAATAAACAATTTCATTTCATTTCATTTCATTTCATTTCGTTATTTACACCAACTATGTTGCGTATCCTGGGGGCCAAGTCTACTAATTTACAAACGTGTCAGTGGTCTCACAATGATCAGTTTTTTACCCGACTACGGCGAAGCAAAAAGGAGGGTTATGATATTGACCGGTATGTATGTATGTATGTATGTATGTATGTATGTTCATCTGTTCCCTCATATCTTCTAAACGACTCATCACAATTTGACAAATGAGGTATCGTTGGAAGCGTCTTGATCTTCCGCTGGTTATAGGCTATGTGACGTCACATTAAATTAAAAATGGCGCCCTCTAGAGGACATAAAGTCAGAAACTAAAAAAAAAAATTGTTTAATTGTATCATGTTGGGTATCAAATGAAAGGGCTTAATGAGCACATTTCAAAAATATAAATATTATAACCACAAAAGAATTTAAAAAAAAAATTAAAGTTATAAAAACTAAAACCCAACTACGACTATAAACTTATAAACTAACTAACTTATACTTATAAACAAGACACCGCAGACACACAAATTAAAAATCCGGAGTCACACGTAATCTGTTCAATTTATGCCCTTACACGTGTGACTCCGGATTTTTAAATTGTCTGTCTGCGGTGTCTTGTTTATAACTTTTTAGTCGTAGTTGGGTTTTAGTTTTTATTTCTTTAATTTTTTTGACAGATATGCTATACAAAATCTGTCAAAAACGAATTATTGCGAGACCACTGACACGTTTGTAAATTAGTAGACTTGGCCCCCTGTAGCTATGTAGTAGTAAAGCCTACGGTGAAGGAAAACATCGTGAGGAAACCGGCATGTCCTAGAACCAAAAATTCGAAGACATGTGACATCTACCCACCCGCACTGGACCCGCGTGGTGGATTTACAGCCCACTCTCTCTCGCAGAGAGGAGGCCTGTGTCCCAGCAGTTAACGTTATAGGCTTATTATGCTAACCACGTTTTTCAAAGTTATTACCAGTAAAATAAAAAAATAACAGCAACTTGTTTAACGAAAAGTGACTTCGGTATCAGTCGTTCCTAATTACATCTCTACAACTTTTTATCCCTAGAACTTATTTCTATGAAAACGCGCGCGCGCACCTCCAGCGGTGCACGAGCTACCGCGCCTCCCGCGCGCTCACCTGTATACGGCAAGAGCGGGGAAGCGCTGGCGCATCGTACGGGCCCAACTACGACGCGTTATCAGTATTGTGCCCGAACAACACGTAGTGATGGGAAGCTTGTACCGTATACGTATCTATCGATATGTCGCAAGTGTTTCAATCAATGTATTTTTATGCAATTTTTTTATTTTTGTTGTGTTTACGATATAATTTTAAGATGAATTTTGTAATGCTAATAACTTTTTGTTTGTGCGTAGTGTTTTAAGGTTCGTTCTTAAAGAAGTACCTACCTATTCTATGCAATTTTAACTGCTTATTTTAAATTATTTGCAACAAGTTATAATTAGACTAGCGACCCGCTCCTGCTTCGGATTTTAGGTACGACGTTTTGTCAAAACATCGAGATTTTTTATTACACATAAACCTTCCGGAATAAATTCTCTAAACGATGGTGAAAACTTCATTAAAATCTTAACAATCTTATCTAAACAACGCGGACATACAGACAAACACGATAAGTGAATTTCATGGATACTATTTACATTTAGCGCCAGAATCAGATCAGGATTTGTAGGGTTAAGATCAGGTCTTTAGGCTAAGTGAGGGATAGATAAAGAGTCAAAGGGAAAGAGAGGCGCGAAGTGGGTAATACATGCTTCCCCGTAGCTGTACGCTCTAAACCTTATTGACGTTTTTTGTTACTTCGGCTTGTGGAAATCAGCAGATTACATTTTTCCCGTAATCCTAGAAATATTTCCTTCAAAATAAAAATAAAATCTACCGCGCTCGAGACTGTTGAGGTGACTTTTTTTGCAAGTTTCCGACCCTTCCAATCCCACTGTTTTATATCACGCTCAAATCGTCAGATTATTGGAATGCACACTTTTCAGTATGTTAGCCCACCATATTTGACGCTCGAGTTATTTTTATTTTTTTCCAAATGCCCCGATGGGCTCCCCTACTATAGGTAGTCGTAAATTAGTAACAGGTGCAGACGCGTGTTGGATCGCCATGAGTTTCAGTGGTCTATTAGACTGGTTCTCATTCCTGGCTTGCGTTCGTTTCGTAGGCAAGACGGGCCTCGCATTTGTGAAAGTTAGCAGTGTGATTCTGGTCACAATTACATCCGCGTGCAGGTCTAATGCGGCAAAAAGACTGCTGGGACACAATGCTACAGATATCAAACTATAGCATTGTGTCCCAAAAGTATTTCTTGGCATGAATCTTTGCTATGTCCGTTCCAGCAGGAAACAGTACTAAAAAGGTGGGCAAGACAATTTACTCACTGTTTGTGTCTTCATTCGTGAGACTGATGCACTTGGAAATCCTTTTTTATCGAGTTCGGCAGATAATTCTTCTTGAATGTAGGATCGTAAGCCTTATATCACCATTTTAGGAACTTTTTCATCTTTGCAGGTTTAAGGAAAGAAAGTTGTTTCTGTTTAGTGGCAACTTTATTGTTGGCTCTTTAATGAAGATGAAACTTGTTGGTATAACTGGAGATGAGGTTTTTAATTATGTCATGTGTTCAATCTTTCGTTATGTTCAAAGTAAGGGGTAGAATATGTCCTTTTTCTTCACTTTTCAGACTTTCTCGACACCGGACACAGGACACAGGACACAGGACACAGGACGTTTGGCGGACTGCCATGCGCAAGAGATATCATCACGAGGTCTTTTAGAGTTGAGATTGCCGGTGGATTCCGACCTCACTAGGAATCTATCCATTTTTGTTAGAATATGATGAAATATCGATAATGGCGAGGCATCCCTAGATGGTGAGCAACTAACGTGGCGTGGTGGGGTTACAGTAAATACGCGTGCGCGTGTGTGCGAAAAGGTCGAATCGAAGTTCGAATCGCTTCCAGAGACGGCATCCAGACTCAAAACTGGACAGCAATGTGTTATTTCCACCACGAGTGTTCACCTTTGATGCGATTCTAATTGTGTCTCAGTCGAAGTAGCTGTATTTATTAAATTACATGATATTATATAAAAATGGATACTAATTCGCTTCCAAGAAAGATATTTCAAGTAGACGAAGCTGGGGTCATACTTGAAATTATAATTGACCCAAGAGAAGACATTGCTAGGAGAGAAGAGGAATCTTGTGGAACAATAGGAATCATTACACGTATTGCTATCATGATGTTTTTGCTTGTATTCTTTGCGGGTGTAATATTATTAATAATTTGTAATCAAAACAAATCTATTATTTAATGAATACCTACATAAGTCTCATAGTAGAATGGACGTACTGACTACTCAGGATTCAGTGAGATATTTCAAAAGGCTACTAGATAGAGATCTAAATCCACGAAACAAGAGAAAGACACGAATGTCTGATAAATTGGCACCAGCCACCACCACCACCACTAGCTACGTTATTTTAGCAAAATTAGTAATACGTGTGGAGTACCCATTAGTGATTGTGAACCACCGGAAGGGAAAGATACGATTACAGCTGTTATAAAAATTGAACCCTGTAGTGAAAGTGACGGAACGCGAGAACGTGAGTGACGTTAGTGACTATGAAAAAGGTGAAATCGCTACCAGTGTTTCGATTGTTGAGCGCAGTGTATTCAAAGAGCACTTTAGGACGACACAAGACGAGGATACGGCCTGAACCTGAATATTATCCACAGAATGAATCGAGTTCGAGACTCTTGAATTATAACTTAATTGATTTGACTCCATATAAGTCGCTTGTGCCACAAACTGCAATATTGTGTGAAACCGAATGCCAACGTAATGTCGTCGATTCACTTTGGGTGGAAGGTAAAATAACTATCTATGCTTGACAAAATTCTTTATTAATAGTATAAAGAATTTTGTCTGCTGGGGATGGGCTGGGTTGTGGCCCTTACGCCCGCTTTCTGGAAGCGAAAATTAGCTGACAAGCGCGAACTGCTGTGAGTTGTCATTATAGCCAATCATTGACTTGCGTCTTGCGTTTAATATATGTGCTTTTTTGCGTATTATATAAAAATAAGGGTTCCTTTTTGACTACGGAATCCTAAAAATGTAGCGAAGTACTTACTATTTTAATTTTAGGTCAAACGTGTCCATAGAAAGAGGAAATACCTAATGATGTCAACTTATAATAAACTATGTTCTTATACTAACTACCTTTGTATTTTCAAATCATTATAGTTTGTTTGTGTCACAGTCAAAGTAGCGAAGTTTATTTAATGAAAGAGCTTAATATTATGTATCTAAGAAAAGCATTTGTTGTGGACGAATCCCCAAATCTCGATCTCTTTTACTTTTTTTTTTACGGAGAACAGCAGAATTGTTACAATTGCTGTTTTATCATAGAATTATTCTTGTGATATTTGAGATCGTAAAGTTTGTTTATTTTAGTTTATTTTAGTTATTGCATTTATTATATTAAGTTTACTTATAACCTTACTATTTCATAAACAATAGTAAGGTACTCATTTATAATCCGGTGTGTTTCCGTGTGTTAGGGAAATGTGTGTTGCACTGGTCATCATACAATAATATATCTACTAATATCTTTTTGCTATATAAAATATAATTGAGTCAAATTTGGCACGGCCGAAGTTGCGTGTGGAATCCAAGTGACGAAGGTGGAGTGATAATTACTCAGAATTCCAAAACCAGTACCAGTACCAGTACTCGGAGTTCCAAAACCAGTGGACAAACACCCGAGACAAGACGGTGTTATATTAGAACTTGTAGTTATGGGAGGAACGGAAGCTGCGCGTGCTCTTGTTTATCCTGGAAATGTCTGTGTTATTGTCTACTAAAGATTTGTTTAAGAGCCTTGGGAAGAGCTCGTTAAGTTACAGATATAAGATTTAAGATTTATTACAGATATAAGATTGGTATTTTTTCCCAACGACCTCGTCAGTTTCTACTGTGAGAAAACGGGTAAAAGTTTTTATTTGCTTTTTTTGACTTGAGTCTGATCACTCAAAAGTCAAAAGTTGTAAATGTCATGATATTTTTGGTGCTTCTCGGACCACAGATTAATTAAGGTTTTATAAAATGTCTTTCAAAAATCATAAAAAATGTTCGCTGCAAAATCGAAAATATTTTCGTTGTTTTTATTGTAGGTAGGTATGTACTAAATAATTTATGTAATTAGGTAAGTCGTAAACATGAGTATTTTTTTAAATATAATAAAATACAAGTGCTCTTTTACATCTTGGTGATCTATGGTGGAGTCGACGTTGAGTGGAGTGTATGAAATGACTTAGAATATGGATCTCTGATTGTCCGTTTGAGCTGTCCAATTTTGGATATGTGAAAAAATTCACGGCAGTAGTATATAATGTATGACGAAATTAAAAGGAAAACTATCACAGCTATAGGCTATTAACCAGGTTCTACAAGTTAACGAGTAGGTAATTATACATTTCGTATGGGAGAACATGATTTCAACTACAATGTTAAGTTTGTTCTTGGCATAAATTCATTCTAACTACGGAAACCTTCATTGGTGCCGATTCTTTTGTACACCGAACTAAACTAACTAAACTATCACTAAAATTCCTTACTTTTGACTATGGGAATCTTGGAGCTATTCTGCCAAATAAATTCTCTAAATTTAAAACTTATTTTGACACAACTAAAATCGAATTTGACAACCGCGCGTCTCCACTTGGTACTTGTTTTCCCTACCCCGTGTTTTTTTTTAGAGCCAGAGGCGCGCATGCACGGCAAACCTCGACGTGTTTTTAATGGAATTTTTCAGTTTTTGAATGGAAAATAACGAAAAAAAATTAAAAATAATTACCAACATGTTGAAATTAGGGGTTTAAGGGTTTCCTAAAGGGGGTCGAAATTTTCATTAATTTTGCGATAGGACACACCGTTTTCGAGATATAAGCAAAAGAAAATAAAAAAATACAGTACTGTTTTTTGTAACTGAAGTTGAGGTGTTGGTTTGAATTTTAGTTCATGACATCTCATTTTATTCCACACATTTTTAATCGCGATATATATATATAAATATAGTCAGATTTAGTTAGAGGATTTTAGATATAGGACAAATTTTTAGTTTAAATCGTCAAATTCAGAATAGCATTTTCACTAAACTAATCTCAGTGCCATCTTAGTGCTGTCAAACTAAATTATAGTTAAGTTGTGTCATTTAAAGTCTATTTCAGGATGAGTTTGATCGTTTGACAGGACTAAACAAAATTTTAGTGATTTTTAGTTTAGTTTAGAGAATTTTGTGACAAGAGAATCGGCACCATTATGTGTGGTCCGACACGCACTTGGTCGGTTTTTCTATCTGGGATTGCTCAGTAGCAGCCCGGAGTCTCGATTTGTGCCTGGTTGATGGCAATAGGCTCGCCCCTATTACTAACTAAAGGTACACCTTTGCCTAACCCTTCGGGGAATACAGGCGTGATGTTATGTTACATTAACATTTTTTTTTGGTCTACTTATATTATAAATTTGTATGTAAATTATGTGAATGTAAATAAAAAAAGTATTAATAAGTAATTGCATGTTAAAAAAAAAAACTCAACAACAAAGCGCCTACGCGCACAATTGAATTGGGCTCTCTGCAGCGAGCTAGTCTATAAACGCACATTGATACAATTCGTTCGTAAATATTTGCACTAACACACGCAAACGTGCATAGTCGGTCGATAGCCGGGGCGGAGCAGCGAGCGACACAGCCATCCCGTAGCAATGCTAACTCGGGACTGCCGCCCGCGCCCCGCGCAGAGCACCTCTGAACCTCTATCTCTAAGTGGGGTAATATTCTTAAAAATATTGATTAATTTACATTTATGGTACGAACAATCTGTAGTACCTCTAACCATCAATTTTTCAGTATAAAAATATTTCCAAACATCAAAGCTGTTTAGTAGTAGTATAGAAATATTAGCCAACAAGTGGATATTTTTTTAAGGCAAAAGTATTAGTCTTACGAAAAAAACTGCTCGAATAAAATGTTGTACATGAATCTATGGCAAACATATATTTTTTTCAGATCTTTTATCCAAGCCGTTAATAAGGAGTAGGCTTTTTAAATTGACCATGTTACGGTACTAAACGGGACCAAGCGCCTTAAAAACAAATCATTTTTGTGATAGCAACATCAGCTTGAGGTTCGGTTTCATTCCTTCGATCTTACGCATGGAAATTGTATGTATTATATTGATTTTACGTCCACCTCTTACTTGTAACCGACTTTTTTGATTAACATTAACTATTTTTTCTTTAGCAAATACAAAATGAAGTAAATGAAAATTAGTGGCACAATATAGGTTTAAATATCATTTCTTTTTCGATAAGTATTGTTGTCCTAAATTAAGAAGTATAGAATACGATACGGTTATTATACGTATATAATAATGAATTTCAGCCTGTATACTCACAAAGTAATCACCACAAATGACAAAAGGGATCGCATATAAATAGTAGTTTAAAACTAAGTTTTTTCATTAATAACGTATTGCAAAATAAAATTATAATAATAAGTGCCATTTTAGGGTTTTTAGAGAAAACATCAAGTTTGACAGAACGAGTCGAGTGTTTTGTATGGCAGCGCTGTCAGAAAACGAGAAAAGTGACAAAATAGACAAACATCACTCAATCTCGCGTGAGTAATTGTCGCGTGTGTCATGTTAGCCCTGCTGACCGTGCCTTATTTATGAATAAACAGAACAGTCCGTAAGTTTGACACCGAGAATACTCCGTTCCATAGCTCGTTGGCAGACTCCTAATGCCGACGCTATATAAGAGACCATGTTTCGCACTGCCGCCTGTTACCGCTTTCATAGAAACAGGCATGTCGCTGTGGTTTGTCATTGGCGTGGCCGCTGCTGTTAGCGTTTGTGTCGACTACGGATCGATCGACCCGTGCGACTGTTAATTATTACTGAGTCACGAGCATATTGTTTTAATTGTAACTAACAATGCACTGACATTCTTTAATCTACTTCTTATCGTGCAATTTATGAGGGAACGAAAGAGGAAACATTACGTCATATCTGTTTTTCCCTGGAACTACTATGTAGTTTCATATTACGTGTTGCAGCCGAAGCAAGCAAGGCTTATTGAATTTAATATGGTTCCTCAATATCCAAGAACGGTGTTTGTAGTGGACGAAGCTGGAGTCATACGAGAAACGATGCTTCACCTTGAAGACAAAATAGTATCAATATTGTTACGGGAGCAGGTTTTAATTATTACAATTACTAGTGCAATTTTAGGTATAATAATAGGATATTCATTGGCATATTTGATATCGTAGATACCTACTCTATAAAGAAAAAAAAGAAGAAGTTTTGGTAATTTTAGAGATTTGTATTTATTATTTTAAGTGTTTAACCTGAATAAGTGACAAAAAATGGCTCAATTAAAATCAAATTAAATAAGTATCAGTGTTTGTTTCCGCATGACAGGGTAATATAATTATACTGAGTAGGTATCTCTTTTTCTTAATCCAACAAATATAGGTAAATCAAATCACATTAACACGCCCCAAGTTGCGTGTGTATTTGTTTTAAATTACAAAGGCTAGAACTTCGTAATAAAAAAAAAATGTACTTTGTGACAAAGAAATGAACGAAGCTGGAGTGATAACTGCTCATATTTCTATGGGTCATTGCAAATACCCACCAAATGGAGTTCCAAAACCAGTGGACCAAGACCCGAGACATGACTCTGATAAGTTAGAACCTGCAGTTGAAGCCGTAGAGATGGGATGGACCGAAGCTTCGCTCGCGCCGAGTTTCTCGGAAGAAGATGAAGATATGTGTTGTTCCTTTATAAATGTGTGTTGTTGTATCATAAAGATTTGTTAATACGGGCAGTGCTCGTAACTGTGCTGTGCTTGAGTACTGGCGAAACATTCACAACAAAACCTGAAGTCTCTAGTTCCTGCCAAAAATTGTATAGAACATTGTCAGGGAATAGAGATATTAACATGTTTTGTTTTGAATGTTTCGCCAGTGCAAACGCACAGTTAGGCCACAGATATTATAGCCATTTGTATTTTTGCTCAACCTTATTTTTAAAGTTTCTATCAATTATTTATATTTATTTTTAAACTTACGGTGAGAAAAAGAGTTTTTTTAGCTTTGGTTGAGTTGCGTCTGATCACACTAAAGTTGCAATGTCTGTCAGGTCTTGTAAATGTTTATGATAGCAATATTTATGAAGTGTTTGTATAAAAAAAATTGAGAAAATGATCGCTGTGTTATCTATACATATAATAAATCTGTAGACGAGGCGTTTCTGTACAATGAAAAAAAAAAAAAAAAACGTAGGTGGAGTGTCCAAGAATAACCAACAGATGCCATTTCTACCATTTTTGGAATTTTTGTCTGTTTGTCTGTTTGTCTGTGTGTCTGTTTGTCTGTTTGTCTGTTCATTTGTTTGATTGTTCCAGTATCACGTAAAAAGTACGAAATCAATATGGTTAACTTATACACTCAAATATTGTGTGTAACTCGATGTTTCATTTAGTCTTTGTTTCATCGCAATCGCTTCAAAATATCAAAAGATATAAGAGTTTAAAGTATTCAAGAAGAAATTTTCATTAGGTACGTAATGTAGATACACGTAACGACATCTATTGTCGTAAAATGACACTAGCGTAAAATCAGGTAGGTTTGTGAGAACGTGTGTAACACACGATCATAATCATCATAATTATGTTCACATACTTCGCGCGGAAACATAACGCGATACATTGTGAATTCACCCAATCTAGAGTTTGGTTAATTCAAGTTTTCCAAATCTATTGTTTGGTAGTAGTGCCATAGGTGGCGCTTTTAAATCATGATACAAATATTAATCATGAAAAAATGGTGACAAATTTTAATTTCTTAAAAATTGTAGATTCTTACATCGAGCAAAAAGTGAGTAATTAAGGCACGAATGCGCTTACTAAATAAACACGAGTAATCTACTTTTCTTTCAACTACCAATGTACCTGCTGCGATAAAATATACCTGCTCAAGGTTAACTCAACTCAACCCAAATCAAGTTAGGTCAAGTTCAGGTCAAGTCAGGTCAAGTCAGGTCAAGTCAGGTCAAGTCAGGTCAAGTCAGGTCAAGTCAGGTCAAGTCAAGTCAAGTCAAGTCAAGTCAAGTCAAGTCAGTCATGGAACCCTACGTCTTTTCTACATAGCTTACAGAGTGTTCGAACGTTTTCCCATATATTTTGACAGTATCACTTCGTGCTCGATAGATGGCGTTGTTCATTTAACGTCATTTTCTGAATCGCGGTGTTAAGAGTCTCCGTAGAAGAATGACTTTTGCCGAATTCATAACTATCGAACATTTGGCTCATTTTGAATTGAACACATAATCCATACTAATCGATGCTTAATGGCATCCCGGCGAAGAACATAGGCAATTATTTTCTCAAAAACAAATTTAAGGGGGGGGGGGGATATAGGGGATGAAAAGTTTTTATGGGAAAACTATCATTTTTAGAGTTCCGTAGTCAACAAGGAAGCTTTATAGTTTCGCCATGTCCGTCTGTCTGTCTGTCTGTCCGCGACTTAGCTCAAAAACTTTTATTCGACCAACTTACATGTGCAGTTGCAAAAACCCAAACATTCTGTATGCGAGAACAAGTTTTTTAACACTTTGAGGGACAGTAAACGCCCATAGACGTAATAACAATAAAACTTTGCGAAAGTTTGTTTGATAAAATAATTCATCCCAACTACGGAACCCTTCATTGTGCATGGTTCGACACGCTTCTTGGCCGGTTTTTTTTTAAGTTAGGGCTGTGGAAATGTATGCTTTTTGTAACTAACAAAGAGTTACGTTTTTCTAAAATCATCCCTCATGAGGGTAAAAACCCTTCTTTACCCTCTTGATTTTAAAATTCACATGTAAGTACTTATTATTGTCATTTTTGCGGGACTCTCTTCAAGAGCGTTAAGGGATTGAGAATATAGTCATAGTCCGTATCTTGAGAATCTGTCCACTCAATCAAAAGTTATTACTACTTGGCTCTTGGCTTGGAACGAAGAGTTTGAGTTTATCAGTGAGTACTTACTCGATAGATGGCGTTGTGCAAATGATGCGATTTTCTTAAGGGGGATGCGCCGGTAGCCCGCGAAATTCAAATCTTAAGTTTTTTGCAATTTGCAAGTCAGTGTCAGGTAGGTTGTATGTTAAAATGAAATTATTTATTCTGTAAATAGGTTATTGGAATCACTTTTACACGTCGTAATAATATCAAAAAATTGTAAAATTAAGCTAGATGAGGTCGGCGTTTCCTATCTGACTACTCTGAGAAGAAAGACCGAAACCAACTCACAGTCTCTTTTAAAGTCCGGACATACCTAGGTCAGATATTGGCATATTGGTCAGGCCCTATGAGGGCCATGTAGATTAGAGTCTGAAATGATCTTTTGAGGAATGAACCACACAGATTTGAGTGAACCTGTCCTGTCACTGCAAGCATTTGTCAGTAATAGTGGAGCTCAGCTCATAACTTAAGGAGCTCAACGACTCGACGAACAATACCAAAGAAAGGACATTTGTGTAGGCCGCATCAAGTTCTCAAATTGCCAGACCATTGTTAAAACTAACTGAGAACGAAAAAATATAAGAATAAAAACAAAATAAACATCCACATAGTCCTCACATTCACAATAATACAATACTTTACAAAGCAATCATGTCATTTTGTCAATATCCTACATATAATATTCAATAATGTGAATTTGTATATAAAACTGGTAGGTATATTTTGATGATTTTCACTTATTCAAAATGTCACAATGCCAAAATGACAAAATGTTAGCAGAGCGAGCAGCTCAATCCCATGCTTTTTGTCTTCTAAATAATCTGAAATTGTATAGTAGGTACCCTTTTTTACAAAGTTTGGTTTTAATACAGCTTTTAAATCGTTTAATGGGTAAGTTTCGAATGTCAATATGATTAAAATATGATTCGCGATCGTAGCAAATAGTAGCTTTACAGAATAATAACCATTAGATACAGGAATACAACCTGCCATATTAGTTAGATTAGATAAATAAATATTTGAAACAACTGCGACTCATTATTTAGATCAACATAAAACTTGATACTGACCTGTAAAAAGCAAAATCATAAGAAAATTTGAATATCGCAGGCTCCCCCAAAGCTTTCGCCTTAGTTTCCATCGTCCATACAATATGCCATAGTTTTTTCATTAATCTTTATACAATATTTTTTCATTAATCTTTCCGACAGTTTCATACTGCTGTCCATACTATCCACACTATCACCACAATATAGATATGGACTACCACTAATATATAAAGTTACTGGCTGTCTCATGTCTGTAAACTTTTACGCCGTAACGCCTAGGTCGCCTAGACAGACCACGTGGGTTATGGGACATAGGATACTTTTATCCCGGTAGCACATTCCCGTGGGATAATTTCCGACATCCACGCGGGCGAAGCCGCGGGCAAAAGCTAGTCGGAAATATTTTTGTTGTTATTATTTGTAGGTAGGGTTAACATGTTGGTGTTGGTAAGTACTTAACTAACTAATGTAGGTACTTATTTATTTTAATAAGTTCAGTACCTAATCTGCTGAAGAAATAATTAAAGAACTTTTTTTACATCATTGTGCATTTTTCTATTGTCACAAAACTTTATTTTCGTAGACTCAGTTAGAGCGGTAGGACTCTGCCCGCTTGATACAAGTTATAACGCAACAACAATCCATTTAAAATCTAATTAAACTTACAAACATACATAAATAAACTCACGCCTTCTACGAGTGACTGCCTTTCTGGCCTTCGGAACCGAGTTACTGCGGATAGCACGATGCCTCTTGGTAAGCATCATCACCCCAAATCTTCTAGAGTTGAGTTTGAGTTGACTGTTATAATTATGAATTAAAAGATGACAAAAAAAACATTTTTAATTGTAAGTAATTTAACTTGAATAACTTTAATTAATATAATCATCAGGTATTTCAAACACGAGTAGATCAGCGACATTCACGGGTTCTGATGTGTCCGCTGACCGCCTTATGCGGCGCACACAGGGAGACCTGCCTTTGACACTGAAGTCTTTGGAGTAGCCAGGGTTACAGTGGCACACGTAGGGAGACACACAGACTCCGTTGGAACAGCCCGAGCAGTGGGGCTCACACCTGAGAACAAAGTTGAGTAATTAGAAACTGATTGCCAGAGGCCCTAGACAAAGTGACATTCTATCAGTGATAACGTTGATGGAAAAGGCAAAAATGTATATCAACTGACATAAGCTATCGAAAAGCTTTCAATCCTGTTGAAAGTCGTAGTAGAAATACGAAACGCTTTGGAAGCGATTGTCACTTGTCTAGAGGCCCTGGGTCGAAGATGGCTTACGCAATTGTATCAAAATGACCGATCATTGTTAATATTGACAAATCTGGACATCTCCTAATTGAAAAGTGTCGTTATGGTTTTCCGTAGGTGTGCCAATAACTTCATTGAAAAAATTGTTCGCAGATGGTGAAGACGTAATCGTCTATTATTCAGACATTTCTTTTGTACGCCGACTGGCGTTTTATTAGTCTGGTTGTTATGAGCAATCATTGAAAATACACTTGGCCTTGGCCCCCCTGGGTTCGACCTCCTGGACGCTTAGCATAACCACCGCAAAAACGGAAGAAAGAGATAGGTAGTATATCTTATCTTCGTAGGGTAGAAACAGAAGTGGTCATGCTACGCGAAATTTTTTTGTAACCTAGACTGTAACGTCCATAAAATGCGAATTATGGTTGGTTTTTGTGTTGTTTTTTTTATTTATTTTTTCTGTTTGTTAAAATTTAGTAGATAGTTTAGTGGATTTAGTATAAAACTTTTTGTAACTTTTGCATGCCTATTGGTAAAATATGGCTGAACCTATTCCCTATTTCACCTTGTATCGTACCCATATTTGCAAAATAAAATATCTTTATCTTTATCTTTAAGCGTGCTGGTCGGGCCAAGTGTTGGTAAAAACAAAATACTATACCTAGATGTGTCCCCAGCAATGGGCACGTATCCCGAATTACAGGCACACATGTCTCTTCCAACACAAGTTCCATTGATGCATGGTACTGAACACAACAGTTCCACTGCTGACATTTGGCTATCCGGGTACTGGTATTCCGACCCTGGAGTGTGCGAAGGATTGTGAGGCTGGTTTGGTTGATAGGTATTCTGGTTATAAGGATAGTTTTGCTGACCCGGGTAGTATTGGCTGTTCGGGTAGAAAGGTTCAGCGTTGTTCGGCCGGTTAACAGGTTGGGAACCAGGGTTGGGATTGGGACGCTGCTGGTCTGGGTAATATTGGGTACCTGGGTAATATTGACTATTGGGATAGGATGCTCCACCATTTGGCAAAGGCTGACTCGAATTGGGGGAAAGGTTGCCCGGATTGGGACGTTGGTCCGGGCCGAGATGTTGACTATCAGGGTACAGAGATGGCTGGCTACCAGGAATATGGGTGTAAATAGGTTGTCCATCTGGATTATATTGCGGTCTTTGACTGGAGTCAGAAGGGTGTTGGTTGTTCGAGTTGTATTGATTACCTGGATAGTTAGATGGTTGCGATCCAGGTCGATTATTTTGCGGATTACCAGTATTGTTAGTTGGTTGATAACCAGGGTATTGATTTTGACTTCCTGGAGTATTAGGATGGGGATAACCTGGGTTATATTGGGTATTACCAGGGTAGTTTGACTGTGGACTACCAGGGTGGTTTGACTGTGGGCTACCAGGCTGGTTTGACTGTGAGCTACCAGGGTAATTTGACTGTGGCCCACCAGGGTAATTGTTAGGTGGATTTCCTGGATAGTAAGATTGTTGATTGGCAGGATAATTGACTTGTTGATAGCCTGGGAAGTTCTGTTGTGGTTGGCCAGGGTTATTAGACGGCTGGTTGCCAGGGTAATTCGATGGTTGACTGCCAGGGTAGTTAGAATATTCGGGCTGCTGACCATAGGAGACTCCACTTGGATTTTGGTTATTATGATTAGGATGTTGACCGTAGGGGGAGACAGTAGTAGTGGTGGAAGGGTTTGATGGGTTTGAAGGGTTGTCGCACACATTCGGAGCTATGCAGCGGTTTGGCGGCGTGCAGGGGCTGAAAAATAAGTATAAAAATTAATTGAGTGCCAGCTTATTGTACTATCAAATTTTAGCAGACTCTTTTGTAAAAACCTTAGAACTCATAGAATACAAATGACTTTTAGCACATAACTATTTTATCAAACTCTTTTGTGAATTGACTGTACCTACTAAAATAAAATTTTGGAGCTTATGAAGGGCCAGTGGCCTAAAAGGATAAGCAACTTACATTGAGCACTGTGGGATACAGTCTCCGTACTGATTCTTCGAGTACCCGTAAGAACAGCGGCATTCGTTAGGACCCACACATTCGCCATCTTTGCAACGATCACAGGATGGTTTACACGAACCTTCGGGGGTTGATTTCAATCCATTGTTGCATTCACACGTGTTTGGAGCTGTGCAGTTACCTAAAAGGTGAGGAGAAGAGATTGCAGGCTAATGCTTAGTTAAGAATGACATTTGAATATTTGTACACCCTACTATGTTGTGGCAGAAAACAACATTTATAGAAATAAATAAATTTTAATTCTAATGCTTTCAGAATGGCAGCTAAGGAGAAACATTGGAACCTTTTTAAAAAAAAATCTTGGTTAGAACATAAATCAAAACGAATGGGTAGAAATAAAAAATATTCAAAGCTTGACTGCTTAAGTGGAATCAATAAATTTTTTTAAATCTAAATCGTCGACAATTACCTACAATAAGTAAAAGGCTCAACTAGACATCTGGGTAGATATTATCACCCCATTTCATAGACAGAGACATTAGACAAATCACTAAATATCGAATAATAGGACAAGACAAGGATTCACTTATTAGATCCAGTATCCAGTAAACGATACAGAAATATGATATTTTGTCTATCTCCTTCGCGTATGCAAACTTTTTGTCTGGCTCTCAGACCAAATAGTTTTTTATTTGGTCTGAGGTCTGGCCAAAGAGAACTATAATAATTATACGGTTTGGCCCTATAAAATAACTGATAACAGTACGATTTCTTTGGAAATATTACCCAACTACATTCGATAGTAGGGTACCCAGTTTACAAGTGAGTAACTGTCAAGGAATATCGGTATCTCATAAGGTTTACGTTGATAACTAATTTATACAATTTTCTATCTTTCATTTTCAATTTCAATTCAATTTTCATTTCAATCTACTAGCGCCATCTATCTGTCACATTGATGATTAATGCCATCATCAATAGATGTCACTAGACACTACAGTTTATGTAAAACAAAACACTATCCTTACCTCGTCCCGGACCGCCGCACTGTTCCCGACAGTACGGAATACAGAATTTGCTTTCCGAATCCAATCTATATCCATCCTTGCAAATACATTCGCCTCCGGAACATTGTCCATTTTGGCATCCGATCGGGCAAGTTGGCACACAAATGCCAGCTAAGTTTCGGACGTGGTCAGGGAAACAAGTGCACGTGTTGGGTGCACTGCAGAGTCCGTTGATGCACTCGTGGGTACATACTGGGTCGCAGATTCTGTAGTTGTGTATGTTCCTAGTGTAGCCGTTGCAGCAGCTTCTGATGCGGCTCAAGTCCGGACGGGACTGGGGAAATTGTACATTTTAAATACATGTTTAGTGGAGCTTTAGGTACTTGATCTAATAGTGTTGTAGTATGTGGATACGGACATAACGACGAACAAAATACAAGGCGTTTCTTTTATGTTAATGGAAGTGGTTACCGCAACCTATGACCTACCAGCAACCTGACATTTCCTACAAAGAAAAAACGGGGCAGAGGGGTCAAGTAATGCAGGGCACTGACACTAGTTGTAATAATATCGACAGCAAACTTACAATCATCAATTAATTTCAAATTACTAACACCCAGTTTCACAAAGACAAACATGAATGCCCCTTTACGTAATGGATCATTAACGCTAATGATTTCATTAATTTCTGCAACAAGCTAAAACAAGTTAATGGTAGATTATTATTATTTAATGACAGCTTTAAAATATAAAGTTCGTTTCTGCAACTGGCTGTATTGCCTTATATACTTACTCCATTGCCAGCAGGAACATGGGCAGGATCCCTGACCAGACTGGCAGTTCTGTAAAAAAGGAACAATGTTATTTTGAAAGCAAACTGGGGATGAAATACTGCCTGGTCTAGAAAAAATATTAGATTCTGAAATAATTATTAAACTTCATGTTAAAGTCCGGCCAACGAAAAATGACGCGCGAAATAAAAAACAAGTCTTTATCCCTGTACGTAGTGCGATAACACGTGTTGATACTTGAAATTTTATTTTATTTAAATGAAATTGAATGTCAATTGTGTTGAATGTCAAAATGTCAGCACGAATTATCGCACTATGTTTAAGGACAAAAAGTCTTGTTTTTTTTTAATTTCGCGTGGGTTGAATATCCCGGCGGCAAATTATACGTGTCCACGTTGAGAATCGAAGTGTTAAATGATAGGATATTTCTTCTTTTTTTTTAAGTGTACTACGTAACTTGGTTCAATTAGGGCCACATTTTTTAAAAATATAAGTAAGTGTATGTAAATAATAAGGGGGAAAAAAATCGCCTTAAAATTCAAGTTGGGTGGCTTGTCCCAGCTCAATTTTTTTATATAATTGCGTTCACCAAGGTAGTAATTTAAGGTACAATAAAAATAAACAATTTCGTTAGTATATGCATAAGACACATTATCTGAAACCAATTAAAACATATTAGATAATCTAATTTAAAAGCACAGGATACTCGATCAGAGTTTGTTCAAGCAAAAATCTAAATTTTGGTGGCACTTGTTCAACTTACTATAACATAAAGTTTCGTGCGTGTGCGTTCAATCGCGTTTTATTATTTCGCATGTCTCAGGCGTGCGATTAGTGCTGTGATTTCCCGCCAAAAACGTAATTATCATCTTGGGTGATATCTTATTGGTAGTGATTTGGGTTACGCATAAATCAGTTATATTAATTTATTTGTAACTTAAAATTATGAGTTTATCAGAAAAATCATAATAAATATTTTTTAACAATAGAGAGTTTTATTAACATAAGAAAGTTATTGATAAATCCCGAGAATTTGTGAGATTGGTTACATTGAGCTTTATTAATTAGTGAGATTGAGGTTTGTGACAGAGAAATCCAATTTTGGTGCCACTAATTTTCAATTTTGGTGGGTACTTTCGATTTTGGTGTGCAATTTTCAATTTTGGTGGCCACACTAGACTTTAAACTAAAATATCTCAAAAAGTTATCGAGATATTCTCAGACCACTTGAAGATCCTTCTAGCTTGGACTTTCTACTCTTATACCAGGTCCTTATTTTTCACGAAAACAGAAGAAAAAATTTCGCCACCAAAATTGAAGTAAAATGCACTTAGTTGATATTAAATAAAATAATCTTTATTTCGGATAAGGAACATCCATATGGGTTAGTAAATAATAAATATTGACTCGCGTATTTTCAGGATCAACTTTCGTTGGCCTGACTCTAGTAAAACAGAAGAAAAAGGGATAGTAAGACGTCACTTACGGAACTTCAATATAACAGACGCCCTTTTCATAGTTGACCGACTCCGATTGATTGGTCCTCACTGCATAGCCTCCGTAGCCTTGGTGTTGGGTGCTATTGTTGTAATAATTACTGTGGATATAAAGGAAAAGAAATACGTAAATACGAGTACCATACCCTTCCCGAATACAACAGCCTTATGATAATACAAATAAAGATCACAATATGGATAAAAAGGTATTGTTAGACCCTGTGTTTATATGCCATTACCATGTGTAAGACAATAAATGACAACATACGTTGTCTTTCTTGTCTCTGTTCTTCGAAGTTTAGGCAAATAGGCACTACCTATTCCTATCACTGCTTATTATGCATAAAATACTGTGTTATTCAAAGCAAAGTTTATCCTCATATACTGTGCTGTGCGAGTACTAGAATTAATTCTCATGCTTGCAATGTAACAGTCCTTTTGTAGTGTCAGTCATGACTGGCCTAAAGTTAGTCCTAACTGGGATATGGTATTCCTTACCTCTATTGATTAGTAGAAACATAATCGAGTTTTCATTTGTGTAGAAAAGAAGCCTAAAGTTGCAATGCAACGGCACTAAACATGATGGCTTCTAGTTGAGTTCTGATCTCTAAATATCGGGAATACCAAAAATATCGAACAAAGACTTTGTAACTGATGAAACAATTTTTTGAACAGAATTTCGGGGGACCACCTTTTTTTGCTCAGGACCAAAGTACGTCTTCTTAACACCTTGAGAAGAAACAAAGCTTTTATAAATGGACGGCATTTTGTAGTGATTTTATCTATGATCTAATAGGCTGTGAGTCTGTGAGTGATCACTAGAATATATTGGCAAGAGGTTGCGTCACTTGGGGAAGTAAAACCTACCTATTCAATTACCATGTACTCTAATATCGATAGGTATAGGCTATAGGTACCCTTGAACTAGTTGGAAGTTGGCCACAGCAAATTACTTGGGAAAAGATTAAGTTGACGTTTATGAAGACCAACCCCATACTTAATTCAGTTCTTTTTTTTAAACGGGTCATATTTTTAACGTCTATTGATAAAGCTAACAATTGATAACTTGACAAACTTCTTTGGTATAATAAATGACAAATATAAGTCATCATCCCAACCTAGCTTTTTCCCAACTGTGTTAGGGTCGGCTTCGAGTCTAACCGGATGCAGCTGAATACCAGAGTTTTACATGGAGCGATTTCCTATCTGACCTCCACAACAAATATAAATGCAAGTAAGTATACGAAAACCTAAGATTAATTATTAATAAGAAAATTCAAATTCATTATTATTAAGATTAATTATAGAATTATCGTAAGCTTCAAGATTGAAGGAATGTGGTTTCGAAATCATCCATAAGCTAGTTACAACAAGTTACAACTGAGCAGGGGGCATAAACCAGCCACATTAGCAATTCCTCTAAAAGCGGTTCATTTCCTGAAACCCAGTAGTCATTAGCAATTCCTCTAATTTGACTTAAAAGCAATCATTCATAATTTGTGGAACACTGTACGAATCTCCATAGAAACTGTCAAACATATGATTTATTTCGTACTATGAATTACACGCAGATCATAATAATATGAATTGTCAGTTTGTGAAATTTTACGATGATTCATAATATTTTCCATAAGGTCGTCCATCGGTGAGATGGCTGAACAGCATTGTTGCCATGGCCATTGCTGGTAGAAATGATATGGGACTGGCATAGGTGCGTGGGGGATTACCACAAGCAGAGGGAGTCTATCTACAGCAGGAGCTGAGGATAATAATGGAGAAATAAAGTTAATGATCCTCGGTCATAAACACTCACTGGACAAGATTCTCTCCGCCCTGGTACTGGTACCCGTGACCACTGTATCCACCTTTCACCCCCGCAGTCTTCCTATACTGCTGAGGGGTTGCGCTCGCGCATAGCACTGCTAGCGCTAGTATTAACAGACGCATTTTGATCTGGAACGAACGATTGAATATTAATGTTAGTAGTTACGGATATCTATGGTAGGTACTGTGTGATTCTGTACAATGTTTTTATTATGTTATAGTTTTAAGTATGAACATTTTACTAACACGTACCTACTTCCAAAGAAGAAAAACAAAATATGATAAAATTGTTGAGATTTTGTTTTAAAAATCTTTTAAATTCTTTATGTTAAATATTTAAAAACTCTGTCTTCTTGTTAAAATTGGGTAATATTTACAAAGTATAATTTAAAAAAATATAATGCCGATTAAATTACGGTCTTAACTTGGGACAGCAACTTAAAAGTTATTGAGAATATTCAATAAATATATTTTTAGATAATATATACATCAATATTCAATAAATTAAAATAATTATAATTGGTTTGTTACCAAACCTTGTAGGTGCCTTCTTTTATACATTTGTCAATATAGCAACAACAATACATACAAAATATTCAAGTAAAATCACATCTCGCATGCAAATTCGACCCGCAATGACACGCTATCTCTTTGTTCAATACATACCTAAGCAGATGAGTGTAAAATAAAGTATGACATAACGAACTTGACTTACCGACGTATCTTACTTGTTTGTCCCACTGGTCTTCATGGCACACTGCCGCTAAAATTAGCACACACTGCTGTACTAGGATAAGAAGGCGTGAATGAGTTGATAACATTGGGTTCTGCATAAAGTTTTGTTTGACAGTTGACAGATAAGTGATGGGACAGTGGATATTTTTTGAGATACCTATGGAACTTGTCAGGCGCGGTGAAGATAATTAACTTGAAGACCCGATCACACAAGGTACCGTTCGGAAAATGAATAATTCATTCGCTCCATGTAAAATATTTGTAATCAGCTGAATCCGGAATTACTGGAAGTCGACCCCAAGATAGGCAAGGGCTAGGCAAGCTAATTTCAACATAGGACATGGTTGGCAGGAGATAATGATGGTCAGTAAGACATTACTAAAGGAAATAATAATTGCTTTTTATTTCAGATTCAGACCCTTCTTGATGCAGACACACTCGAGGTTCTTGGCCATTGATTGTAATAAATATCAGCACTATGATTGCCTAATAAACGTTCTTCTTCATTGTCCTTTTCTGTTTATAGTTATTTTCGTGTAAGAGTCGCTACCTGCTGCCTCTAAAATTAAGTTATCATTGTTATTGTATATTTAGGTACTTACCTGCATTTACTTCACGGTGATTGTTCATTCATTTAATATAATTAGAGAAAATCATACGGCAGACGGCATACGTAGTGGACGAAGCTGGGGTCGTACGTGAAACTATAATTTACCCAAGAGAAGACACAACTATCGATAATGCTAGTAGAGAAGAGAAAACTTGTTGCAGTACATGTTGGCGTCTACGTTGGTATATCAGAGGGGGTTTGGCTCTACTCGCATTAGTAGCGGGTTTAATCACGTACAATCGTGATTCATATTTTGGATTTTAGATACCTAATTATAAATCAAATCACTATACTTGGACACAGTCATATTTGCGTGCGTATATTATGAATATCGAGGTATACCAGTATCAAATGGACATACGAAATACTCAGGATTCAGTGAGATATTCCAAAAAACCACTAATTGGAGTTCTAAAACCTGTTGAAGAGAAACACACAAATGTCTCTGATAAATTGGCACCAGCCACCACCACTAGTACGTTATTTTGCGAATTATGTGATACGTGTTGTGTAACCATTAGTGATTGGTGAACCATCTGAAGGGAAAGATACGATAACAGCTGTTATAAAAATTGGATCCTGTAGTGAAAGTGACGGAACGCGAGAACGTGAGTGACGTCAGTGACTCTGAAGAAGATGAATATCGCTGCATAAAGTGTTTCTATTGTTGAGCACAGTTTATTCATTGAGAGTTTTAGGACGACACAATACGAGCATAATATCATTATCATCCTAAAGCCATACTAATATTATAAATTCGAAAGTCTGTCTATCTGTCTGTCTGTATGTTATCTTTTCACGCCGAAACCACTGAACGGATTTTGACAAAATTTGGCAAGGAGGTAGTTGGCATCCTGGGGAAGGACATACGGTACTATTTATCGACGTACCATGCGGGCGAAGCCGCGGGCGGAAGCTAGTAATATTATAAATGCGAAAATGAGTTTCTTTGTTTGATAGTTACGCTTTCAGGCTAAAACTGCTGAACGGATTTAGATGAAATTTGGCACATGCGTAGACCATGACCTCGTTTACGTCGTCGACTTTCTTATCGGAAACAATAATTCATTATTTAATATCAATAAGCTCTGCGCGCTAACAAGGACCACAGTGATCTTGAGCGTTAGACGCGGTGTGAGTTGACACCATCGTCTCGCGCCTCGACATATATAATAAAGCTTAACCCTGGATAAGGTTCAATTATTGGCCAGTTATCTGGCTTGTGTGCTGCCTGGGAGTGCTCGTTAAGCTACAGATATATTTTTTCCCAAAGTTATTTAAAGTTTCTGTCAGTTCCCGTGACAAAATGGGTAAAAGTTTTATTATGTACTAGTTTCCGACCGCGGCTTGGCCCCCGTGGTATGTCAATAAAAATAGCCTATGTCCTTCCCCGGGATGCCATCTATCTCCTTGTCGTGGTTTAGGCGTGAAAAGGTTTCCTTTTACAGATAGACAGATGTACTTTCGAATTTATAATAATTAGTATGGATATATTTGCTTTTTTTGACTTGCGGTCAAGGATCACCCTACAAAATATTAATGCTTAGTTTTTTAAGCAGTGGTATTACTTATTTGTATTTGATATGCATTGTTAGTGTCATTAAGTAAATAAATTCTGATATCATTTACTTAATAGGTAAATGAAGTCATTTTACCCGTTCCTAATTATTTGTCCACAGCTAAGAACTCCCGAATATGTAGTTCAAATAGACCAAAAAAAATCAATCTGCCTAGCCTTTCCCCAACTATATTGGGGTCGGCTTCCAGGCTAACCGGATGCAGCTGAATAGTATTTTACATGGAGCGACTGCCTATCTAACCCCCACAACCCTTACTGGGTAATACGATACCCCTTGGTAAGACTGGTTGTCAGACTTTCGAGCTTCTGAGGACCCGTAAGGACTGTCAAAGATCACCGAATGACAGCCGGGACCAACGGCTTAACGTGCTTTCCGAGGCAGAGAGGAGTCTCGATATGTAAAGATGGTCATCCATCCACGGACCAACCCCGGCAAGCGTAGCTTAACCTGGCGGATCGGCCCGTGCGGCTGTTATTACTTAGCCACGAGCTCCTTCAAACACGAGTCACGAGCCACGAGTTCAAATAGATGGCCTATTTAGATTATTAATAGAAGCCCAACTGATTGACTCAGCTTGTCAATATTTGTGTGTTACCATAGGTTTGTATGATACCAGGAGAAACCAGGAGATTATAATAAAATACTTCTTGAGTTTTACAGCTGCGCGAGTATGTGATGTGTTGCGTGGGCGGTGGCGGGCGAGCGAGTGACGACGAAGCGTTTTTTTTTTTTTTTTTTTTTTTGTCTAGGGCATCTCATAGTTGATTTTATAAGAAAATCGTAACTATTTAACCGGACTTTCCTGTGGCTGCCTTAAGCTACTACACTCAAAGCCTCCAGCCAGGGGCATAAAACTATTCTAAATTAATACTAAGTGAACGATCGCTAAGGGCACCCCCTGTGGGGTACGGACCTCGGCTTACGGCGTCACTGACGGGAGGGCGGCAAGGCCGGACGGGCTGGATCAAAATAGGATCATTATTATTATTAGTCGGGGAATTTAAAGCTACGTGCTCAGCTTCGGCGCGGGCTGGCACTTCATCGGACAAGGGACGGGGGGACGAATTTAATCGGGGTCGCGGACGCGCTGAACTTCGGCGGCGAGGTCGGAATGACGGGAAGCGTCTGTTTTTGTAAACTGTACTGGTGGCCCTACTGCTTTCCTGTAGGAGGGTCGTGGGGTCATCGGGTTCTACGAGAACGTGCCTCGGACGGCGGACTTTACTAATCCTAGAGGGGACATAGTTGGCGGCCTCGACAACCAGAGGGTTGCGATGTTTGGCGGCGGAATCGAAATAACGCTTTGAAAGGCGTTTGAGAAACTGACTGATGGTGGGAATCTTTAAGTCGAGATGGAGGATCTCGTTACGAACGTACCAGGGGGCTGATGTGACTTTACGGAGGAAACGGTTCTGGAGGGTTTGCATCCTATGGATATAGCTGGGTCTAGCCTGGGCAAAGACTGAACCCGCATAGGTCATGATGGGACGAATGCATGCCGTGTAGGTACGCAATTTGCACTTTAGTGACAATTTGCTTCGTGCATTCAGTACGGAGTGGAGTCTACCTAGAGCGAAAGCGGCTCGCGAACGAACCTGCTTTATGTGCTCTCGAAACGTGAGATTATTGTCTAGCGTCACACCTAGATATTTAGCTTGCTTCTCCCAAGGGATAGGCTTGCCAAACATGGTGATCGGCCCGGGGACGGGGATTCTGAAGCGATTACGCGATCTCTGGAAGAGGACCGCTTGACTCTTGTCGGGGTTGACTTCGATTCGCCATTTTCTAAACCAGTCGCCGAGCTTGTCGACCGCTGACTGGAGAGCGAGGCGACGTCCCCTAGTGTAAATGGCCGTATCGTCTGCGAACAGAGCTAACTGTGCCTTTTTACCTTTGGGAATGTCGCCGGTGAACAGAGTGAAAATGAGGGGAGACAGCGTAGAGCCCTGAGGGACGCCTGCGCGGATGGGACGGGGATAGGATAGGGCACCCTCGATGCGATAACGGAAGGTGCGATTCGACAGAAAGTCTCGTATGATGAGCACGAGACGGTCCGGCACGCCAAGTTTGTACAGCTTGTATAATAAGCCGTTGTGCCAGATTTTGTCGAACGCTTTCGCTATGTCGAAGAATACCGCACCGGTCAACTCACTGCGTTGGAAACCAAAGCTTATGTGTTCGATGATCCTGTGGACCTGATGCACGCTAGAGTGCTGAGTTCGAAAGCCGAACTGTTCGTTGGAGATGAGGCCCTTGGTCTCTGCGTAGTCTCTGAGACGCTTATAAATAAGCCTCTCATAGATTTTGCCGAGCACCTTGAGCAGACTGATTGGACGGTAACTCGAAGGCTCCGACTTGGGCTTGCCGGGCTTCGGGATACCAATGACGGTGGCTTCTTTCCACGCTTGGGGGAAGATATTATTGCTCAGAGCACCATTGAAGATGGTGGTCAGTAGCATTATCAGATGGGCTGGGAATAGTTGGATCACCCTATTGGTGATACCATCTGAGCCGGGGGCTTTTCGATTTTTAAGACCTTTAATGATCTCGTGCACCTCGTCTGGAGTGCCGGGGGGCAGGGGGTCATCTGGGTCTTCTACTGGGGGGAGGGAGGATCTACGTTCGACTTCCGCGTCTACCTCATGGAGGTGAGCTTGGTCTACTGGTAGAGAGCTGGGTGACGACGGAGCGCGTGAGCGCCGCTCTTTTATAACTTCGCCGCGTAGGTTCAAGATCACTACGCGGCAATGTTTATTTTGTGAAGTTTATGTGTATGTTTGTGTGTGTTTTAGCAGCATATTTATTTTCATATAAAATTACAGAGATCATTTTTATTATATAAAACATAGATTTACATAGTTCACAAAAGAATTAAAAAAAAAAAAAAAGTTATAAAAACTAAAACCCAACTACGACTATAAACTTATAAACTAACTAACTTATACTTATAAACAAGACACCGCAGACACACAAATTAAAAATCCGGAGTCACACGTAATCTGTTCAATTTATGCCCTTACACGTGTGACTCCGGATTTTTAAATTGTCTGTCTGCGGTGTCTTGTTTATAACTTTTTAGTCGTAGTTGGGTTTTAGTTTTTATTTCTTTAATTTTTTTGACAGATATGCTATACAAAATCTGTCAAAAACTAATTATTGCGAGACCACTGACACGTTTGTAAATTAGTAGACTTGGCCCCCTGTAGCTATGTAGTAGTAAAGCCTACGGTGAAGGAAAACATCGTGAGGAAACCGGAATGTCCTAGAACCAAAAATTCGAAGACATGTGACATCTACCCACCCGCGCTGGACCCGCGTGGTGGATTTACAGCCCACTCTCTCTCGCAGAGAGGAGGCCTGTGTCCCAGCAGTTAACGTTATAGGCTGATTATGCTAACCACGTTTTTAAAAGTTATTACCAGTAAAATAAAAAAATAACAGCAACTTGTTTAAGGAAAAGTAACTTCGGTATCAGTTGTTCCTAATTACATCTCTACAACTTTTTATCCCTAGAACTTATTTCTATGAAAACGCGCGCGCGCACCTCCAGCGGTGCACGAGCTACCGCGCCTCCCGCGCGCTCTCCTGTATACGGCAAGAGCGGGGAAGCGCTGGCGCATCGTACGGGCCCAGCTACGACGTGTTATCAGTATTGTGCCCGAACAACACGTAGTGATGGGAAGCTTGTACCGTATACGTATCTATCGATATGTCGCAAGTGTTTCAATCAATGTATTTTTATGCAATTTTTTTATTTTTGTTGTGTTTACGATATAATTTTAAGATGAATTTTGTAATGCTAATAACTTTTTGTTTGTGCGTAGTGTTTTAAGGTTCGTTTTAAAAGAAGTACCTACCTATTCTATGCAATTTTAACTGCTTATTTTAAATTATTTGCAACAAGTTATAATTAGACTAGCGACCCGCTCCTGCTTCGCACGGTTTTTAGGTACGACGTTTTGTCAAAACATCGAGATTTCTTATTACACATAAACCTTCCGGAATAAATTCTCTAAACGATGGTGAAAACTTCATTAAAATCTTAACAATCTTATCTAAACAACGCGGACATACAGACAAACACGATAAGTGAATTTCATGGATACTATTTACATTTAGCGCCAGAATCAGATCAGGATTTGTAGGGTTAAGATCAGGTCTATAGGCTAAGTGAGGGATAGATAAAGAGTCAAAGGGAAAGAGAGGCGCGAAGTGGGTAATACATGCTTCCCCGTAGCTGCACGCTCTAAACCTTATTGACGTTTTTTGTTACTTCGGCTTGTGGAAATCAGCAGATTACATTTTTCCCGTAATCCTAGAAATATTTCCTTCAAAATAAAAATAAAATCTACCGCGCTCCAGACTGTTGAGGTGACTTTTTTGCAAGTTTCCGACCCGACATGTTAGCCCACCATATCTGACGCTCGAGTTCTTTTTTTTTTTCCAAATCCCCCGATGGGCTCCCCTACTATAGGTAGTCGTAAATTAGTAACAGGTGCAGACGCGTGTTGGATCGCCATGAGTTTCAGTGGTCTATTAGACTGGTTCTCATTCCTGGCTTGCATTCGTTTCAGGTAGGCAAGACGGGCCTCGCATTTGTGAAAGTTAGCAGTGTGATTCTGGTCACAATTACATCCGCGTGCAGGTCTAATGCGGCAAAAAGACTGCTGGGACACAATGCTACAGATATCAAACTATAGCATTGTGTCCCAAAAGTATTTCTTGGCATGAATCTTTGCTATGTCCGTTCCAGCAGGAAACAGTACTAAAAAGGTGGGCAAGACAATTTACTCACTGTTTGTGTCTTCATTCGTGAGACTGATGCACTAGGAAATCCTTTTTTATCGAGTTCGGCAGATAATTCTTCTTGAATGTAGGATCGTAAGCCTTATATCACCATTTTAAGAACTTTTTCATCTTTGCAGGTTTAAGGAAAGAAAGTTGTTTCTGTTTAGTGGCAACTTTATTGTTGGCTCTTTAATGAAGATGAAACTTGTTGGTATAACTGGAGATGAGGTTTTTAATTATGTCATGTGTTCAATCTTTCGTTATGTTCAAAGTAAGGGGTAGAATATGTTCTTTTTCTTCACTTTTCAGACTTTCTCGACACCGGACACAGGACACAGGACGTTTGGCGGACTGCCATGCGCAAGAGATATCTTCACGAGGTCTTTTAGAGTTGAGATTGCCAGTGGCTTCCGACCTCACTAGGAATCTATCCATTTTTGGTAGAATCCGATGAAATATCGATAATGGCGAGGCATCCCTAGATGGTGAGCAACTAACGTGGCGTGGTGGGGTTACAGTAAATACGCGTGCGCGTGTGTGCGAAAAGGTCGAATCGAAGTTCGAATCGCTTCCAGAGACGGCATCCAGAATCAAAACTGGACAGCAATGTGTTATTTGCACCACGAGTGTTCACCTTTGATGCGATTCTAATAGTGTCTCAGTCGAAGTAGCTGTATTTATTAAATTACATGATATTATATAAAAATGGATACTAATTCGCTTCCAAGAAAGATATTTCAAGTAGATGAAGCTGGGGTCATACTTGAAATTATAATTGACCCAAGAGAAGACATTGCTAGGAGAGAAGAGGAATCTTGTGGAACAATAGGAATCATTACACGTATTGCTATCATGATGTTTTTGCTTGTATTCTTTGCGGGTGTAATATTATTAATAATTTGTAATCAAAACAAATCTATTATTTAATGAATACCTACATAAGTCTCATAGTAGAATGGACGTACTGACTACTCAGGATTCAGTGAGATATTTCAAAAGGCTACTAGATAGAGATCTAAATCCACGAAACAAGAGAAAGACACGAATGTCTGATAAATTGGCACCAGCCACCACCACCACCACTAGCTACGTTATTTTAGCAAAATTAGTAATACGTGTGGAGTACCCATTAGTGATTGTGAACCACCGGAAGGGAAAGATACGATTACAGCTGTTATAAAAATTGAACCCTGTAGTGAAAGTGACGGAACGCGAGAACGTGAGTGACGTTAGTGACTATGAAAAAGGTGAAATCGCTACCAGTGTTTCGATTGTTGAGCGCAGTGTATTCATTGAGCATTTTAGGACGACACAAGATAAGGATACGGCCTGAACCTGAATATTATCCTCAGAATGAATCGAGTTCGAGACTCTTGAATTATAACTTAATTGATTTGACTCCATATAAGTCGCTTGTGCCACAAACTGCAATATTGTGTGAAACCGAATGCCAACGTAATGTCGTCGATTCACTTTGGGTGGAAGGTAAAATAACTATCTATGCTTGACAAAATTCTTTATTAATAGTATAAAGAATTTTGTCTGCTGGGGATGGGCTGGGTTGTGGCCCTTACGCCCGCTTTCTGGAAGCGAAAATTAGCTGACAAGCGCGAACTGCTGTGAGTTGTCATTATAGCCAATCATTGACTTGCGTCTTGCGTTTAATATATGTGCTTTTTTGCGTATTATATAAAAATAAGGGTTCCTTTTTGACTACGGAATCCTAAAAATGTAGCGAAGTACTTACTATTTTAATTTTAGGTCAAACGTGTCCATAGAAAGAGGAAATACCTAATGATGTCAACTTATAATAAACTATGTTCTTATACTAACTACCTTTGTATTTTCAAATCATTATAGTTTGTTTGTGTCACAGTCAAAGTAGCGAAGTTTATTGAATGAAAGAGCTTAATATTATGTATCTAAGAAAAGCATTTGTCGTGGACGAATCCCCAAATCTCGATCTCTTTTACTTTTTTTATTTACGGATAACAGCAGAATTGTTACAATTGCTGTTTTATCATAGAATTATTCTTGTGATATTTGAGATCGTAAAGTTTGTTTATTTTAGTTTATTTTAGTTATTGCATTTATTATATTAAGTTTACTTATAACCTTACTATTTTATAAACAATAGTAAGGTACTCATTTATAATCCGGTGTGTTTCCGTGTGTTAGGGAAATGTGTGTTGCACTGGTCATCATACAATAATATATCTACTAATATCTTTTTGCTATATAAAATATAATTGAGTCAAATTTGGCACGGCCGAAGTTGCGTGTGGAATCCAAGTGACGAAGGTGGAGTGATAATTACTCAGAATTCCAAAACCAGTACCAGTACCAGTACTCGGAGTTCCAAAACCAGTGGACAAACACCCGAGACAAGACGGTGTTATATTAGAACTTGTAGTTATGGGAGGAACGGAAGCTGCGCGTGCTCTTGTTTATCCTGGAAATGTCTGTGTTATTGTCTACTAAAGATTTGTTTAAGAGCCTTGGGAAGAGCTCGTTAAGTTACAGATATAAGATAGCCATTGGTATTTTTTCCCAACGACCTCGTCAGTTTCTACTGTGAGAAAACGGGTAAAAGTTTTTATTTGCTTTTTTTGACTTGAGTCTGATCACTCAAAAGTCAAAAGTTGTAAATGTCATGATATTTTTGGTGCTTCTCGGACCACAGATTAATTAAGGTTTTATAAAATGTCTTTCAAAAATCATAAAAAATGTTCGCTGCAAAATCGAAAATATTTTCGTTGTTTTTATTGTAGGTAGGTATGTACTAAATAATTTATGTAATTAGGTAAGTCGTAAACATGAGTATTTTTTTAAATATAATAAAATACAAGTGCTCTTTTACATCTTGGTGATCTATGGTGGAGTCGACGTTGAGTGGAGTGTATGAAATGACTTAGAATATGGATCTCTGATTGTCCGTTTGAGCTGTCCAATTTTGGATATGTGAAAAAATTCACGGCAGTAGTATATAATGTATGACGAAATTAAAAGGAAAACTATCACAGCTATAGGCTATTAACCAGGTTCTACAAGTTAACGAGTAGGTAATTATACATTTCGTATGGGAGAACATGATTTCAACTACAATGTTAAGTTTGTTCTTGGCATAAATTCATTCTAACTACGGAAACCTTCATTGGTGCCGATTCTTTTGTACACCGAACTAAACTAACTAAACTATCACTAAAATTCCTTACTTTTGACTATGGGAATCTTGGAGCTATTCTGCCAAATAAATTCTCTAAATTTAAAACTTATTTTGACACAACTAAAATCGAATTTGACAACCGCGCGTCTCCACTTGGTACTTGTTTTCCCTACCCCGTGTTTTTTTTTAGAGCCAGAGGCGCGCATGCACGGCAAACCTCGACGTGTTTTTAATGGAATTTTTCAGTTTTTGAATGGAAAATAACGAAAAAAAATTAAAAATAATTACCAATATGTTGAAATTAGGGGTTTAAGGGTTTCCTAAAGGGGGTCGAAATTTTCATTAATTTTGCGATAGGACACACCGTTTTCGAGATATAAGCAAAAGAAAATAAAAAAATACAGTACTGTTTTTTGTAACTGAAGTTGAGGTGTTGGTTTGAATTTTAGTTCATGACATCTCATTTTATTCCACACATTTTTAATCGCGATATATATATATAAATATAGTCAGATTTAGTTAGAGGATTTTAGATATAGGACAAATTTTTAGTTTAAATCGTCAAATTCAGAATAGCATTTTCACTAAACTAATCTCAGTGCCATCTTAGTGCTGTCAAACTAAATTATAGTTAAGTTGTGTCATTTAAAGTCTATTTCAGGATGAGTTTGATCGTTTGACAGGACTAAACAAAATTTTAGTGATTTTTAGTTTAGTTTTGAGAATTTTGTGACAAGAGAATCGGCACCATTATGTGTGGTCCGACACGCACTTGGTCGGTTTTTCTATCTGGGATTGCTCAGTAGCAGCCCGGAGTCTCGATTTGTGCCTGGTTGATGGCAATAGGCTCGCCCCTATTACTAACTAAAGGTACACCTTTGCCTAACCCTTCGGGGAATACAGGCGTGATGTTATGTTACATTAACATTTTTTTTTGGTCTACTTATATTATAAATTTGTATGTAAATTATGTGAATGTAAATAAAAAAAGTATTAATAAGTAATTGCATGTTAAAAAAAAAAACTCAACAACAAAGCGCCTACGCGCACAATTGAATTGGGCTCTCTGCAGCGAGCTAGTCTATAAACGCACATTGATACAATTCGTTCGTAAATATTTGCACTAACACACGCAAACGTGCATAGTCGGTCGATAGCCGGGGCGGAGCAGCGAGCGACACAGCCATCCCGTAGCAATGCTAACTCGGGACTGCCGCCCGCGCCCCGCGCAGAGCACCTCTGAACCTCTATCTCTAAGTGGGGTAATATTCTTAAAAATATTGATTAATTTACATTTATGGTACGAACAATCTGTAGTACCTCTAACCATCAATTTTTCAGTATAAAAATATTTCCAAACATCAAAGCTGTTTAGTAGTAGTATAGAAATATTAGCCAACAAGTGGATATTTTTTTAAGGCAAAAGTATTAGTCTTACGAAAAAAACTGCTCGAATAAAATGTTGTACATGAATCTATGGCAAACATATATTTTTTTCAGATCTTTTATCCAAGCCGTTAATAAGGAGTAGGCTTTTTAAATTGACCATGTTACGGTACTAAACGGGACCAAGCGCCTTAAAAACAAATCATTTTTGTGATAGCAACATCAGCTTGAGGTTCGGTTTCATTCCTTCGATCTTACGCATGGAAATTGTATGTATTATATTGATTTTACGTCCACCTCTTACTTGTAACCGACTTTTTTGATTAACATTAACTATTTTTTCTTTAGCAAATACAAAATGAAGTAAATGAAAATTAGTGGCACAATATAGGTTTAAATATCATTTCTTTTTCGATAAGTATTGTTGTCCTAAATTAAGAAGTATAGAATACGATACGGTTATTATACGTATATAATAATGAATTTCAGCCTGTATACTCACAAATTAATCACCACAAATGACAAAGGGGATCGCATATAAATAGTAGTTTAAAACTAAGTTTTTTCATTAATAACATTATAATAATAATAGTATTGCAAAATAAAATTATAATAATAAGTGCCATTTTAGGGTTTTTAGAGAAAACATCAAGTTTGACAGAACGAGTCGAGTGTTTTGTATGGCAGCGCTGTCAGAAAACGAGAAAAGTGACAAAATAGACAAAGATCACTCAATCTCGCGTGAGTAATTGTCGCGTGTGTCATGTTAGCCCTGCTGACCGTGCCTTATTTATGAATAAACAGAACAGTCCGTAAGTTTGACACCGAGAATACTCCGTTCCATAGCTCGTTGGCAGACTCCTAATGCCGACGCTATATAAGAGACCATGTTTCGCACTGCCGCCTGTTACCGCTTTCATAGAAACAGGCATGTCGCTGTGGTTTGTCATTGGCGTGGCCGCTGCTGTTAGCGTTTGTGTCGACTACGGATCGATCGACCCGTGCGACTGTTAATTATTACTGAGTCACGAGCATATTGTTTTAATTGTAACTAACAATGCACTGACATTCTTTAATCTACTTCTTATCGTGCAATTTATGAGGGAACGAAAGAGGAAACATTACGTCATATCTGTTTTTCCCTGGAACTACTATGTAGTTTCATATTACGTGTTGCAGCCGAAGCAAGCAAGGCTTATTGAATTTAATATGGTTCCTCAATATCCAAGAACGGTGTTTGTAGTGGACGAAGCTGGAGTCATACGAGAAACGATGCTTCACCTTGAAGACAAAATAGTATCAATATTGTTACGGGAGCAGGGTTTAATTATTACAATTACTAGTGCAATTTTAGGTATAATAATAGGATATTCATTGGCATATTTGATATCGTAGATACCTACTCTATAAAGAAAAAAAAAGAAGAAGTTTTGGTCATTTTAGAGATTTGTATTTATTATTTTAAGTGTTTAACCTGAATAAGTGACAAAAAATGGCTCATTTAAAATCAAATTAAATAAGTATCAGTGTTTGTTTCCGTATGACAGGGTAATATAATTATACTGAGTAGGTATCTCTTTTTCTTAATCCAACAAATATAGGTAAATCAAATCACATTAACACGCCCCAAGTTGCGTGTGTATTTGTTTTAAATTAAAAGGCTAGAACTTCGTAATTAAAAAAAAAATGTAATTATTATACTTTGTGATAAAGAAATGAACGAAGCTGGAGTGATAACTGCTCATATTTCTATGGGTCATTGCAAATACCCACCAAATGGAGTTCCAAAACCAGTGGACCAAGACCCGAGACATGACTCTGATAAGTTAGAACCTGCAGTTGAAGCCGTAGAGATGGGATGGGATGGACCGAAGCTTCGCTCGCGCCGAGTTTCTCGGAAGAAGATGGAGATATGTGTTGTTCCTTTATAAATGTGTGTTGTTGTATGATAAAGATTTGTTAATACGGGCAGTGCTCGTAACTGTGCTGTGCTTGTGTACTGGCGAAACATTCACAACAAAACCTGAAGTCTCTAGTTCCTGCCAAAAATTGTATAGAACATTGTCAGAGAATAGAGATTTCAACATGTTTTGTTTTGAATGTTTCGCCAGTGCAAACGCACAGTTAGGCCACAGATACTATAGCCATTTGTATTTTTGCTCAACCTTATTTTTAAAGTTTCTATGAATTATTTATATTTATTTTTAAACTTACGGTGAGAAAAAGAGTTTTTTAGCTTTGGTTGAGTTGCGTCTGCTCACTCTAAAGTTGCAATGTCTGTCAGGTCTTGTAAATGTTTATGATAGCAATATTTATGAAGTGTTTGTATAAAAAAAATTGAGAAAATGATCGCTGTGTTATCGGAAATATTTTTGTTGTTATTATTTGTAGGTAGGGTTAACATGTTGGTGTTGGTAAGTACTTAACTAACTAATGTAGGTACTTATTTATTTTAATAAGTTCAGTACCTAATCTGCTGAAGAAATAATTAAAGAACTTTTTTACATCATTGTGCATTTTTCTATTGTCACAAAACTTTATTTTCGTAGACTCAGTTAGAGCGGTAGGACTCTGCCCGCTTGATACAAGTTATAAAGCAACAACAATCCATTTAAAATCTAATTAAACTTACAAACATACATAAATAAACTCACGCCTTCTACGAGTGACTGCCTTTCTGACCTTCGGAACCGAGTTACTGCGGATAACACGATGCCTCTTGGTAAGCATCATCACCCCAAATCTTCTAGAGTTGAGTTTGAGTTGACTGTTATAATTATGAATTAAAAGATGACAAAAAAAACATTTTTAATTGTAAGTAATTTAACTTGAATAACTTTAATTAATATAATCATCAGGTATTTCAAACACGAGTAGATCAGCGACATTCACGGGTTCTGATGTGTCCGCTGACCGCCTTATGCGGCGCACACAGGGAGACCTGCCTTTGACACTGAAGTCTTTGGAGTAGCCAGGGTTACAGTGGCACACGTAGGGAGACACACAGACTCCGTTGGAACAGCCCGAGCAGTGGGGCTCACACCTGAGAACAAAGTTGAGTAATTAGAAACTGATTGCCAGAGGCCCTAGACAAAGTGACATTCTATCAGTGATAACGTTGATGGAAAAGGCAAAAATGTATATCAACTGACATAAGCTATCGAAAAGCTTTCAATCCTGTTGAAAGTCATAGTAGAAATACGAAACGCTTTGGAAGCGATTGTCACTTGTCTAGAGGCCCTGGGTCGAAGATGGCTTACGCAATTGTATCAAAATGACCGATCATTGTTAATATTGACAAATCTGGACATCTCCTAATTGAAAAGTGTCGTTATGGTTTTCCGTAGGCGTGCCAATAACTTCATTGAAAAAATTGTTCGCATGGTGAAGACGTAATCTTCTATTATTTTTTAATTTCTTTTGTACGCCGACTGCCGTTTTATTAGTCTGGTTGTTATTATGAGCAATCATTGAAAATACACTTGGCCTTGGCCCCCTGGGTTCGACCTCCTTGACGCTTAGCATGACCACCGCAAAAACGAAAGAAACAGAAAGGTAGTGTATCTTATCCTAATAGAGTAGAGATAGAAGTGCTCATGCTACGCGGGCCATTAGTGTTAGGAACACTGGTTTAATTCATTAAAAAAATCTTAGAAGCAATTTCGGTTCTGTTTCTGTGGCCACTGGGTACATGACTGGCATACTTTGACCAGTGGGGTAATTGCGTGGGTAACGTAACACACTTACAATGGCAATGCCTTTCATTTTGACAGTTCAACCACATTCATTAAGTTATTTACGTTGTTGAGCGGAAGAATTTTTCAAACATTTATAAAGCAATGGATTAATAAAATTAAGCCTTCAAAAGTGTCGATATTACTGTCGACTGGTCGAAGTGGCGGTGCTTTGGGGAGGCCTATGTCCAGCAGTGGACGTCTTTCGGCTGAAATGATGATGATGATGAAGCCTTCAAATTCGATCGGATTATAATTGAACGTGTGTTATGTAGTGAGTTAAAACGTTAATTATTATATAAACAAATAATTAATTAAAAAATTAAAAAACACGACTGCCCTGCTAAAAAACGAACTAAAAAGTAAAAAAAAGTTGATAAAATTGTCATTGCAGTCGGGGGACCGTTCTGTGGAACAGTTTTTAATCTAAGAGGTAATTATTTTTATTTTATACAGTTTAGTGACAAGTATGTATTACTTTTTTGTAGTTTAGGTACATTTTTGTTTACCGCTATTAATAGTTGGCGTTGTGTAAATGTTAAAAATTTTTTTAAATTACTTGCTTAAGTATTGGTACCACCTACTGTGTGATTATGAATGAATTTTAATAATAACTCAATCATCTACCAAACCATTCACTCAATTAGACATTTGCAGTGTTACTAAAGTCTGATTATCGTTTGCAGCCAAAGATGAAATGTTTTTTATTTCTTTATTTGCATGTAGACTCTACCTATGTAAAATTTATACCAATAAATTATATAGTTTTGGAATGTGCTCATCAAGGCCCATATAGTTCCCATTTAGACCCATATTGTATGTAATTGAAGATTTTATTTATTTTTCACATTTGAAAATGGAGCCATACTGCCGCCATATTGATTTTTTTCAAAAAAAGACATTCGTCACTGGCCTATGTCACTCGGGATAATGTAAGGATTCTAACGATACCCTATACATCTAAATCCGTTCAGGCATTTTAAAGTTAAGGTGGAATAAAGAAACTCACATACATACATACATACATGAACCCTGAAAACATTACACTCCTTTTTGGGCAGTCGTGTAAAAAAAACAAAATACTATACCTAGATGTGTCCCCAGCAATGGGCACGTATCCCGAATTACAGGCACACATGTCTCTTCCAACACAAGTTCCATTGATGCATGGTACTGAACACAACAGTTCCACTGCTGACATTTGGCTATCCGGGTACTGGTATTCCGACCCTGGAGTTTGCGAAGGATTGTGAGGCTGGTTTGGTTGATAGGTATTCTGGTTATAAGGATAGTTTTGCTGACCCGGGTAGTATTGGCTGTTCGGGTAGAAAGGTTCAGCGTTGTTTGGCCGGTTAACAGGTTGGTAACCAGGGTTGGGATTGGGACGCTGCTGGTCTGGGTAATATTGGGTACCTGGGTAATATTGACTATTGGGATAGGATGCTCCACCATTTGGCAAAGGCTGACTCGAATTGGGGGAAAGGTTGCCCGGATTGGGACGTTGGTCCGGGCCGATATGTTGACTATCAGGGTACAGAGATGGCTGGCTACCAGGAATATGGGTGTAAATAGGTTGTCCATCTGGATTATATTGCGGTCTTTGACTGGAGTCAGAAGGGTGTTGGTTGTTCGAGTTGTATTGATTACCTGGGTAGTTAGATGGCTGCGATCCAGGTCGATTATTTTGCGGATTACCAGTATTGTTAGTTGGTTGATAACCAGGGTATTGATTTTGACTTCCTGGAGTATTAGGATGGGGATAACCTTGGTTATATTGGGTACTACCAGGGTAGTTTGACTGTGGACTACCAGGGTGGTTTGACTGTGGGCTACCAGGCTGGTTTGACTGTGAGCTACCAGGGTAATTTGACTGTGGCCCACCAGGGTAATTGTTAGGTGGATTTCCTGGATAGTAAGATTGTTGATTGGCGGGATAATTGACTTGTTGATAGCCTGGGAAGTTCTGTTGTGGTTGGCCAGGGTTATTAGACGGCTGGTTGCCAGGGTAATTCGATGGTTGACTGCCAGGGTAGTTAGAATATTCGGGCTGCTGACCATAGGGGACTCCACTTGGATTTTGGTTATTATGATTAGGATGTTGACCGTAGGGGGAGACAGTAGTAGTGGTGGAAGGGTTTGATGGGTTTGAAGGGTTGTCGCACACATTCGGAGCTATGCAGCGGTTTGGCGGCGTGCAGGGGCTGAAAAATAAGTATAAAAATTAATTGAGTGCCAGCTTATTGTACTATCAAATTTTAGCGGACTCTTTTGTAAAAACCTTAGAACTCATAGAATACAAATGACTTTTAGCACATAACTATTTTATCAAACTTTTTTGTGAATTGACTGTACCTACTAAAATAAAAATTTGGAGCTTATGAAGGGCCAATGGCCTAAAAGGATAAGCAACTTACATTGAGCACTGTGGGATACAGTCTCCGTACTGATTCTTCGAGTACCCGTAAGAACAGCGGCATTCGTTAGGACCCACACATTCGCCATCTTTGCAACGATCACAGGATGGTTTACACGAACCTTCGGGGGTTGATTTCAATCCATTGTTGCATTCACACGTGTTTGGAGCTGTGCAGTTACCTAAAAGGTGAGGAGATGAGATTGCAGGCTAATGCTTAGTTAGCATTTGAATATTTGTACACCCTACTATGTTGTGGCAGAAAACAACATTTATAGAAATAAATAAATTTTAATTCTAATGCTTTCAGAATGGCAGCTAAGGAGAAAAATTGGAATCTTTTTAAAAAAAAATCTTGGTTAGAACATAAATCAAAACGAATGGGTAGAAATAAAAAAATATTCAAAGCTTGACTGCTTAAGTGGAATCAATATTTTTTTTAAAATCTAAATCGTCGACCTACAATAAGTAAAAGGCTCAACTAGACATCTGGGTAGATATTATCACCCCATTTCATAGACAGAGACATTAGACAAATCACTAAATATCGAATAATAGGACAAGACAAGGATTCACTTATTAGATCCAGTATCCAGTAAACGATACAGAAATATGATATTTTGTCTATCTCCTTCGCGTATGCAAACTTTATGTCTGGCTCTCAGACCAAATAGTTTTTTATTTGGTCTGAGGTCTGGCCAAAGAGAACTATAATAATTATACGGTTTGGCCCTATAAAATAACTGATAACAGTACGATTTCTTTGGAAATATTACCCAACTACATTCGATAGTAGGGTACCCAGTTTACAAGTGAGTAACTGTCAAGGAATATCGGTATCTCATAAGGTTTACGTTGATAACTAATTTATACAATTTTCTATCTTTCATTTTCAATTTCAATTCAATTTTCATTTCAATCTACTAGCGCCATCTATCTGTCACATTGATGATTAATGCCATCATCAATAGATGTCACTACACACTACAGCTTATGTAAAACAAAACACTATCCTTACCTCGTCCCGGACCGCCGCACTGTTCCCGACAGTACGGAATACAGAATTTGCTTTCCGAATCCAATCTGTATCCATCCTTGCAAATACATTCGCCTCCGGAACATTGTCCATTTTGGCATCCGATCGGGCAAGTTGGCACACAAATGCCAGCTAAGTTTCGGACGTGGTCAGGGAAACAAGTGCACGTGTTGGGTGCACTGCAGAGTCCGTTGATGCACTCGTGGGTACATACTGGGTCGCAGATTCTGTAGTTGTGTATGTTCCTAGTGTAGCCGTTGCAGCAGCTTCTGATGCGGCTCAAGTCCGGACGGGACTGGGGAAATTGTACATTTTAAATACATGTTTAGTGGAGCTTTAGGTACTTGATCTAATAGTGTTGTAGTATGTGGATACGGACATAACGACGAACAAAATACAAGGCGTTTCTTTTATGTTAATGGAAGTGGTTACCGCAACCTATGACCTACCAGCAACCTGACATTTCCTACATAGAAAAAACGGGGCAGAGGGGTCAAGTAATGCAGGGCACTGACACTAGTTGTAATAATATCGACAGCAAACTTACAATCATCAATTAATTTCAAATTACTAACACCCAGTTTCACAAAGACAAACATGAATGCCCCTTTACGTAATGGATCATTAACGCTAATGATTTCATTAATTTCTGCAACAAGCTAAAACAAGTTAATGGTAGATTATTATTATTTAATGACAGCTTTAAAATATAAAGTTCGTTTCTGCAACTGGCTGTATTGCCTTATATACTTACTCCATTGCCAGCAGGAACATGGGCAGGATCCCTGACCAGACTGGCAGTTCTGTAAACAAGGAACAATGTTATTTTGAAAGCAAACAGGGGATGAAATACTGCCTGGTCTAGAAAAAATATTAGATTCTGAAATAATTATTAAACTTCATGTTAAAGTCTGGCCAACGAAAAATGACGCGCGAAAAAAAAACAAGTCTTTATCCCTGTACGTAGTGCGATAACACGTGTTGATACTTGAATTTTATTTTATTTAAATGAAATTGAATGTCAATTATCAGCACGAATTATCGCAATATGTTTAAGGACAAAAAGTCTTGTTTTTTTTTTAAATTTCTCGTGGGTTGTATATCCCGGCGGCAAATTATACGTGTCCACGTTGAGAATCGAAGTGTTAAATGATAGGATGTTTCTTTTTTTTTTTTCAAAGTGTACTACGTAACTTGGTTCGATTAGGGCCACATTTTTTTTAAAATATAAGTGTATGTAAATAATAAAGGGAAAAAAAATTGACTTAAGATTCAAGTTGGGTGGTTTGTCCCAGCTCCATTTTTTTATATAATTGCGTTCACCAAAGTAACAATTTAAGGTACAATAAACAAATAAACAATTTCGTTAGTATATGCATAAGACACATTATCTAAAAACAATTAAAACATATTAGAAAATCTAATTTAAAAGCACAGGATACTCGATCAAAGTTTGTCCAAGCAAAAATCTAAATTTTGGTGGCACTTGTTCAACTTACTATAAAATAAAGTTTCGTGCGTGTGCGTTCAATAGTGTTTTATTATTTCGCATGTCTCAGGCGTGCGCGTAATAGAGGTGTGATTAGTGCTGTGATTTCCCGCCAAAAACGTAAGTATCTATCAACTTGGGTGGCACGGGGGACAAGAATTGTTCAATTTTTGGTGGATAGATTTGCTATTGATTTTAAAGTGTTTTAATAGTAAGCTACACGTTATAGGTAGTGATTTGGGGTTACGCATAAATCAGTTATATTAATTTAGTTGTAACTTAAAATTATGAGTTTATCAGAAAAATCATAATAAATATTATGTTTTAACAATAGAGAGTTTGATTAACCTATGAAAGTTATTGATAAATCCCGAGAATTTGTGAGATTGGTTACTTTGAGCTTTATTAATTCGTGAGATTGAGGATTGTGACAGAGAAATCCAATTTTGGTGCCACTGATTTTCAATTTTGGTGGGCACTTTCGATTTTGGTGTGCAATTTTCAATTTTGGTGGCCACACTAGACTTTAAACTAAAATATCTCAAAAAGTTATCGACATATTCTCAGACCTCTTGAAGATCCTTCTAACTTGGACTTTCTACTCTTATACCAGGTCCTTATTTTTCACGAAAACAGAAGAAAAAATTTCGCCACCAAAATTGAAGTAAAATGCACTTTGTTGATATTAAATAAAATAAAATAAAATAATCTTTATTTCGGATAAGTAACATCCATATGGGTTAGTAAATAATAAATATTGACTCGCGTATTTTCAGGATCAACTTTCGTTGGCCTGACTCTAGTAAAACAGAAGAAGAAGGGATAGTAAGATGTCACTTACGGAACTTCAATATAACAGACGCCCTTTTCATAGTTGACCGACTCCGATTGATTGGTCCTCACTGCATAGCCTCCGTAGCCTTGGTGTTGGGTGCTATTGTTGTAATAATTACTGTGGATATAAAGGAAAAGAAATACGTAAATACCATACCCTTCCCGAATACAACAACCTTATGATAATACAAATAAAGATCACAATATGGATAAAAAGGTATTGTTAGACCCTGTGTTTATATGCCATTACCATGTGTAAGACCATAAATGACAACGTATGTCTTATTATGCATAAAATATTGTGTTATTCAAAGCAAAGTTTATCCTCATATAGTATGCTGTGCGAGTACTGGAATTAATTCTCATGCTTGCAATGTAACAGTCCTTTTGTAGTGTTAGTCATGACTGGCCTAAAGTTAGTCCTAACTGGGATATGGTATTCCTTACCTCTATTGATTAGCAGAAACATAATCGAGAATTAGACGGGAGAGTTTTCATTTGTGTAGAAAAGAAGCCTAAAGTTGCAATGCAACGGCACTAAACATGGTGGCTTCTAGTTGAGTTCTGATCCCTAAATATCGGGAATACCATAAATGTCGAACAAAGACTTTGTAACTGATGAAACAATTTTTTGAACAGAATTTCGGGGGACCACCTTTTTTTGCTCAGGACCAAAGTACGTCTTCTTAACACCTTGAGAAGAAACAAAGCTTTTATAAATGGACGGCATTTTGTAGTGATTTTATCTATGATCTAATAGGCTGTGAGTCTGTGAGTGATCACTAGAATATATTGGCAAGAGGTTGCGTCACTTGGGGAAGTACCACCTACCTATTCAATTCCCATGTACTCTAATATCGATAGGTATAGGCTATAGGTACCCTTGAACTAGTTGGAAGTTGGCCACAGAAAATTACTTGGGAAAAGATTAAGTTGACGTTTATGAAGACCAACCCCATACTTAATTCAGTTCTTTTTTTTAAACGGGTCATATTTTTAACGTCTATTGATAAAGCTAACAATTGATAACTTGACAAACTTCTTTGGTATAATAAATGACAAATATAAGTCATCATCCCAACCTAGCTTTTTCCCAACTGTGTTAGGGTCGGCTTCCAGTCTAACCGGATGCAGCTGAATACCAGTGTTTTACATGGAGCGATTCCTATCTGACCTCCACAACAAATATAAATGCAAGGAAGTATACGAAAACCTAAGATTCATTATTAATAAGAAAATTCAAATTCATTATTATTAAGATTAATTATAGAATTATCGTAAGCTTCAAGATTGAAGGAATGTGGTTTCGAAATCATCCATAAGCTAGTTACAACAAGTTACAACTGAGCAGGGGGCCTAAACCAGCCACATTAGCAATTCCTCTAAAAGCGGTTCATTTCCTGAATCCCAGTAGTCATTAGCAATTCCTATAATTTGACTTAAAAGCAATTCATAATTTGTGGTACATTTTACGAATCTCCATAGAAACTTTCAAACATATGATTTATTTCGTAATTACACGCAGATCATAATAATATGAATTGTCATTTTGTGAAATTTTACGAAGATTCATAATATTTTCCATAAGGTCGTCCATCGGTGAGATGGCTGAACAGCATTGTTGCCATGGCCATTGCTGGTAGAAATTATATGGGACTGGCTGGCATAGGTGCGTGGGGGATTACCACAAGCAGAGGGAGTCTATCTACAGCAGGAGCTGAGGATAATAATGGAGAAATAAAGTTAATGATCCTCGGTCATAAACACTCACTGGACAAGATTCTCTCCGCCCTGGTACTGGTACCCGTGACCACTGTATCCACCTTTCACCCCCGCAGTCTTCCTATACTGCTGAGGGGTTGCGCTCGCGCATAGCACTGCTAGCGCTAGTATTAACAGACGCATTTTGATCTGGAACGAACGATTGAATATTAATGTTAGTAGTTACGGATATCTATGGTAGGTACTGTGTGATTCTGTACAATGTTTTTATTATGTTATAGTTTTAAGTATGAACATTTTACTAACACGTACCTACTTCCAAAGAAGAAAAACAAAATATGATAAAATTGTTGAGATTTTGTTTTAAAAATCTTTTAAATTCTTTATGTTAAATATTTAAAAACTCTGTCTTCTTGTTAAAATTGGGTAATATTTACAAAGTATAATTTAAAAAAATATAATGCCGATTAAATTACGGTCTTAACTTGGGACAGCAACTTAAAAGTTATTGAGAATATTCAATAAATATATTTTTAGATAATATATACATCAATATTCAATAAATTAAAAGAATTATAATTGGTTTGTTACCAAACCTTGTAGGTGCCTTCTTTTATACATTTGTCAATATAGCAACAAAAATACATACAAAATATTCAAGTAAAATCACATCTCGCATGCAAATTCGACCCGCAATGACACGCTATCTCTTTGTTCAATACATACCTAAGCAGATGAGTGTAAAATAAAGTATGACATAACGAACTTGACTTACCGACGTATCTTACTTGTTTGTCCCACTGGTCTTCATGGCACACTGCCGCTAAAATTAGCACACACTGCTGTACTAGGATAAGAAGGCGTGAATGAGTTGATAACATTGGGTTCTGCATAAAGTTTTGTTTGACAGTTGACAGATAACTGATGGGACAGTGGATATTTTTTGAGATATGGAACTTGTCAGGCGCAGTGAAGATGATTAACTTGAAGACCCGATCACATTCGCTCCATGTAAAATATTTGTAATCAGCTGAATCCGGAATTACTGGAAGTCGACCCCAAGATAGGCAAGGGCTAGGCAAGCTAATCTCAACATAGGACATGGTTTGCAGGAGATAATGATGGTCAGTAAGACATTACTAAAGGAAATAATAATTGCTTTTTATTTCAGATTCAGACCCTTCTTGATGCAGACACACTCGAGGTTCTTGGCCATTGATTGTAATAAATATCAGCACTATGATTGGCTAATTAACGTTCTTCTTCATTGTCCTTTTCTGTCTATAGTTATTTTCGTGTAAGAGTCGCTACCTGCTGCCTCTAAAATTAAGTTATCATTGTTATTGTATATTTAGGTACTTACCTGCATTTACTTCACGGTGATTGTTCATTCATTTAATATAATTGGAGAAAATCATAATGCACAACATACAGACATAAATCCAAGCTACTGCACAGTTCAATAGAAAAAGGAATAGGAAGGAGCTACTCGAACTATCGACAGTAAGTGCTAACTGTACGAATTCAATATTTCAACACTGAACCCTAATTCAGTAGATATCGTCATTTGTCGGCAACGATGAGATAATGCATGAATGTTTTGCAATATTTTGATGAATATAATACAAAATGTTAACTAGCCAAGTGTCATGTTCTGTTCGAAGAATTTGACCAAACTACCATTTGTCTCAGTCGTCTATGAGGAAAACTATGATATTTTTTGATAGGAAAACAATTTTTTAGTTGCTCTTCGACAGAATTATCTTTTAGTTTTTTTTTTGTTGACCATGATTCATCGAGTAATATAATATATATGATATATAGAGCTTCCAATTTGGTTTAATGAGTAGGTAGATAGTGAGATACCTACTCGTCTTTAAAGGTTATTCTTACTTTAAAATTAAATCATTGACCGTTTCATCATCATCAGCAGCAAGGGCGGATTCAGGATTTATTTCTGGGAGGGGCACACGGGGTAAACAGATATGAAAAACCCTGATACACATTATTCTTTATTTTTAAGTATAAATACTGAGTTTTGAGTTAATCGGACAGCGCGTTAAAATTCTTCTATACAAACTTTGACACACCCCACTCCTCGTTTATTTACTCATTATTCACTTAGATAAGTATTCGTGCCAAGTTTCAAGTCTATTAACCCAAAGAATAAGATTTTTCATACAAACGAAATCCCCCCATTTCACCCTCTTAGGGGTGGAATTTCGAAAAATCGTTTCTTAGTGGAAACTTACTCTTCATAATGAACACATCCTCCAAATTTCATGTCTCTAGGACCAGCGGTTTAGGCTGTGCGTTGATATCTCAGTCACCCTAGCCTTTTATATAGATAGATTGCACTTTGCTGTTTTTGGAATTAATTGATTTACAATGAAGATATTATTATAGTCGGAAGCCAGCTTCAGCGAGGGTGGGAAATCATCCAATGACTTCTCCCGCTCTGGGCGGAGAGGAAGGGCGTGTCAGACTTTTACTGACTAAAACTCACCCCCGTGTTCCTTCAGTTGCCTGTTGCCAAGGTCCCGGTATCCCTTTCGGACTTTCCCGCAACCCTTGCAGGTTCCCCCCCCTCTGGATCCGCTCTTGATCATCATCTTTAGTTGCCATTACCTGCCATGTTCCACCCGCGACTGAGTATAGGCTTCCTCCCTTTTGTGGTCCTTCCCTGGTCTGTGCGACTGTCATTCAGGATATACGTACTTACATAAAAACGCCTCTTTCAAAACGATGGATAGATGGGAAACACTGTCTTTGGTCAAACAGCAGGCCTATAGTAAATCCGAGTGTCCAAGTGTTACTAGGGCATTTTTTATGACTTTGGCCTTTTATTTCCATGGTCCATTGTATCAGTCGATGTTTGATTGCAAGTTACCAACGCACACTAACCCGACTGGGCCCGCGTGGTGGTTTACGGCCCACTCCCTCTCACCGAAAAGAGGCCTGTGTCCCAGCAGTGGGAACATTATGGGCTGATTATGTTACCAACATACATAATTATGAGTGCCTACCTACACCTTGGCTATAATTTAAACTGTTTAGCTAAATAATTTGATACAAATACTTAATAGTCTAGTCCCGTACTCATGTTTTTGATCTTTACCTACTACTATAACTACTTATTATAATATCCTATATACAACATTTATATCTTCAATACTGCCCAGTATCTGTATCTGTCTATCTGTTCCCTTATGCGGATTTCAATGAAACGCACGCAGGTAACCCATGACCTGCACCCTAATTGCGTAAAGGCTCTTACATACTGGCGCGAATTGTCGCGCGACTCGACTTTTTAACCGACTTCTTCAAAAAGGAAGAGGTTCTCAATTCGTCTGTATGTTTTTTTTTTTTTTTATATTTGTTACTCGATTTCTCCGCCAATTATGAATCGATTTTGATGATTCTTTTTTTGTATGGTAGGGCATGCTTCCGAGGTGGTCCCATATAAATTTTATTAACGTTGCTTGGGTAGTTTTTGAGTTAGCTTCAATATTAAGTATTTTTCCCACTTATTTTATCTAGACGATGTTTTCATTTACTCCTTCACTGTTATTTACATCAGCTAGTGATATTAGAATTTGTGTGGGGTAGGTACCACAACTAAAAAGTGAAAAAAAAAAAAATACACTCAAAACTGAAAAATAACTTTAATTTCGGAAGTCGGTGTCTTTGCTTTTTAATTTTCATTTTTTGCCACCGATTTCCGAAATTAAAGTTATTTTTCAGTTTTGAGTGTTTTTTTTTGGAAGTCGGTTTTTTTTTTTGTGAAAAGCTTTAGCGAAACAATTTCTGAGAAAACTTCACGGCGAACAATGCAGCGGCGTCGCGTCGCGCGACAAGTTGCGCCTGTTTGTGGGAGCCTTAATGCACGACCGTTGAAAATTGGAATCGGTTTGAAACAAATGTCTAATCCATTGCTTCTTAAGTTCGAAAAAAAAATTTGCTCAAAACCGTTATACTTACGAACTTATGAAGCAATGTATTAGACATACGTTTCGAACCGATTCCAATTCTGTTAGATCGTGCAGTACGTAATGTGCTGGGCTAAATAGATTTTTTTTCCAGTTAGACGTTCGCGTGGGATAATTTCCGAACTCTACGCGTTTGAAACCGCGGGCAAAAGCTAGTTAATAATAACAGTAACACAGTACAAGGCTTTCGGTCAACTCAAGATCTCGGGTATTCTTATCTTGTTGTTTTGATTTATTTTATTCAATGAAAATACAGTCAATAATCATGTCTAGATAAAATAATGACTTTCGCTTCGATCCCAATTAAGGTTGATGCGCTAGGGTGGCCCGCGAAATTCAAATCTTCTTAAGTTTTTTGCAATTTGCAGGTCAGTATCAGGTTGTATGTTGATGTAAATATTATTAGCGGCCGTAACAAATATGGATTTACAGAATTATAAACTTTAGAATCAGCAATACAACTCTCTAAGTTCATGTACCTAAGTGACTGACGATATTGACTGACGATTTCATGAAATTTTCATTCAATACACTTACATGAAGTTAGATCCCTGATTTTGTATGGATTTACTGCCTTCGAATTCGAATATTTCGAAACGGAATTCCGTTTCAGAATTCCGTATGTATGTGGCCTGGCTTAGTTTCATGATCTATCGCAATCCACACTGGGCATTCATATGGGCTTTCCCAAAGTACCTACCTAGCAGTACACATAACACAGACCACTTTCCCACAGATACCTAAGCTAACCCACAAATACATACTTACTTGAACCTCGGGAAAGAGTGGTGAAGTACTACCTACTTTAAGTTGAAGGTCACAAGGTTTATTTTTCTATGAGAAATTAGATAGATAGGGCTACCTATAGTGTTACCCAGTAACTGGGTTATGGAAGGAACATAGGCAGTCGCTCCATGTAAGATAGTGGTATTCAGCTGCATCTGGTGAGACTGGAAGCGGACACTAACATACCTAATTCAGAAAAGGCTAGGCAGATTGATTGATAGTTAGATAGTGCCAAGTTTCAATGTAGTGTTCATTGTTGTCAAAAACGATAAAACATTAACGAGGTAGACTATACTTACAATTATTATTTACCGTCGTCACATTACTTACGTATTTATTTACTTACACAAAAATGATTATGATTAATCATTATTTCTACGAACCGAAAGAAAAACATTAACATGTTATCAGCCGGGTAAGTATAAAGTCAAAGGGTTATTGCAGTTTCTGGTGAACCAAATCTTGACCCAACTAAAGATCTGTCTACAGCAAATCGTCTTACTTAGGTGCAGTCGGTGCTGTCGCTAGTAACACTTAAGACTGTGAGCTGCCCTAGCGTAGTAAGGAGTTTCAATAGATTATGAGGTCAGCTTGTACGAGTAAAAATTAAAATAAATTTCTTAAAGTTAATACATTCATCTCATCTTAGAATCTATGCATCGTATTAATGTATTGCACAAAGGTACTGCTACTGTTTCCCAAACTAAGCTTGAGTTTGTATTTTGGGACACAGTGTTCAGCCGCAGGAAGTACTTATGACATAATAAAATACGAATACATTGGTTTGAATGTCGCTGCAGTAGACTTACAATATTCTTAGGATTCTTTCGGTAGGTAGACCCACGAGGCAGTCAAAAATTAAAGCGTTTAGTAGGTAGGTACTTAGTAGAAACGAAAAATTAGGGGACAGCTTACTTTGTTCTAGCTGCAAATGGACAGCTGCAACCCAGTTAATTGAAAGATAATTTAATAATTAATTTATATTTTGCGAAATCTGTCCCAACACGAAACATAGGATGTCATTTGATAACAGTAATACCCACGCACTTTAACCCCGATATGATTTATCTCAACGGGTTCCATGAAACGAAACAGCTGGTCTCGGCGTCTAGTTCACTGTTCACAATAACTTCTACATATTCTGTTTATTTCCGCCTTACGAAAACTTGAAAAAGAACTACAGAATATAATTTTTACTTTATTTAATTACGTTCCTAATACATTCATTATTACATAAAATTAATAATTCACACAAAAATCTTTGGCAGTTTTAAAACACAAGCTCTCATACAACGCCATCTATTACAACAATTTAGAACTACTGGCGAATGTAACACTTTTGACCTAAACATCGCGGTCATAATTCAGTTACTGCTTCCCCATTCAGGTTCATGATTTCAATAGCATGTTCAGAAGGTGGCCTCCAGCAAGGAATTTCAGCGTATAGTGGTTCTGATGTTGTATTATCTATAACGTCCAGTTTGGCCTCGCACTTCAATGCTTCGATCGCGGACTCAGTTACGCTAGCTCGAAGTTGACGTAGTTCACTGCAGTCGCTCATAGGTGGCGCTATAGAGGAACGAGTTTGTATTGTTCCAAAATCATTGCTTCTTCTTGGTAAATGATCGTAATGACATTCTAAAATACCTGAAATAATAAACAAATTATTTAGAATAAGTAATGTATTTTTATAAAAAAACAAACTATGCAAGTATTTAATTCTGTGTTTACCTCTGAAATTTTCCAGCATAATAGGAGAAATAGTTTGTACCACAACAGGCCTCATAAATTGTTTAAGATTCCGATCCAACGTTGATATTGGTTGATAATGACACTTTTCCGAAGTAGGCGGATCTAAAAAAAACATAATATACGTTACAAAAAAAAAAAAAAAAAGATATCGTGGCCCATGAGGGGATCGAACCCGCGACCTTCGCGTTATTAGCACGACGCTCTAACCAACTGAGCTAATGGGCCGATGGAAAACTCTATGAAAATATGGTATTGCTTCCCAAGAATGATTTAAATAATGCATTCCTTCATCCAGGGCCGTAGCCAGGAATTCATTTCGAGGGGGGGGTTATTGCAAAGAGAGAGAAACTATTTGAACCCCCAAATCCCCCCCCCCCCCTATCTACGGCCCTGCCTCCATCCATGATGCACTATGTAGTGAGATAATCCAATTTGACAAGAGAGTTTAATTCATTAACATGAATATTGATTCTCAAGAAATCGACAGATCAAATAAGAACGAGTGACGAGTTACGAGTAACATATTACAAGTGTTTTGTCTTCTCCGCCCTTAAGGACTTTCAGAGTTTATTCGATTTGAGCATTGTCTGAGAGAAGGGCTTCACTAACAATTATACTTGATCTATTTATAGACTTAGACGGTGTTAACGATCATGTGACATCAATATTACATACATAATCAGCCTATAATGTTCCCACTGCTGGGACACAGGCCTCCTCTCTGTGAGAGGGAGCGGACCGTAATCTACCACGCGGGCCCAGTGCGGGTTGGTAGATGTCACATGTCTTCGAATTTTTGGTTCTAGGACATGCCGGTTTCCTCACGATGTTTTCCTTCACCGTTTTAAGAGCAGTGGCTATGAAATAATTTACACTAAGTAAAGCGCATGTCAGGGTTCGAACCTACGACCTACAACATGTAAGTCGTGGCCGTTACCACTGGGCCCCCACTGCTCTCAATCAATGACATCAATATTAATTGTGTTAAATATGAATATTTTTGAACGATGAAAATAAGAGTAAATATAAAATGCTGGTTGCCTTACAAATGTAAATAGGTACCGGTGGCCCCTAGTCATTACGGACTATTTGGCTTGGCTTTTGCCTATAAAGCTTTGCTATAAGTACTCTCAGTACTCGGTACCTATCTAGTCACCCAAAATAATGGGTATATTATCGAGACGCTGAGAACTTACCGGGTAATGGTGTGTGGAAAATGCTTCTCACATACGGCGGCGGAACATCATTATTATCAATCATAACTTGCATTCTAATATCATTGATCTTCCTCACGTCCTCATACCTCGGCTTCTTGCACCTCTCTATCATCACAATCACCACTGCTACGGTGATGACTGCCATCATCACTCCTCCTGCTATACTTATCACCGATACCAAGTCTACTGACGACCTCTCAGTTCCTTTCTCCCCCATAACGGCAGTTATATGTTCGGGCTCTGTCAAAATATGAAATTCTTCATCATCCGTCGGTCCATCTGTTGTAACTTTAGCAAGACTTTTAGTAACGTTAGCCTTTTTATACTCTTTTTCAACTACCTCTGGTGGATTAGTTGGATTATTATACATTTTTGTTACAGATGCAACGTTTACTTTTTTAGGAGTCACATATTTTATCAAATGTTTTGTTGTTTGCTCCGTTGAGTACTGTGTTGCACTTGAAGTTTTGATAGATTTAGTAGTAGGAGTCGTAAGTAAATCATTCTGTTTCAGTGTAGTTCTTGTTGTAGAAGAAGTAGTTGTTATAGAAGTAGAAACATTCTTGTTAATATCAGTCGTCATGCTGTTAGTTCTATTAATACCAGGCATAGTCTTAGTAACTTCCGAAGGTTTCGTTACTAAAGTAGTCAATTTAGTTGAAGAAGTTGTTGGTTTTGCAGTTACAGAAGTACTTGGTACTAGTGTTTTATTTATAAAGTAGGATGTAGCCAATAAGTCTTTTCTTGATAACGGACTCAACTTAACAGGTGGTGTCGAGCTTTCAGTTAGCATTGGCTTTGTAAATTCATTTTCAGTTCTATTATACGACTGAGCTGCCGAACTGTTCTTTGCTGACATGAATGACGAAGTTAAAGCAATCTTTTTGAATGTTGAATAAGACACCGATGTAGGTATTATAGACACAATAATTGTTTTTGGGGTTGTAATATCTGGTGCCAATTCTTTGTTATCTTTGTTATTAGCACTTCTGTACCTAGGAAATTCATGAGTAGTTTTAATCTTTGTTTCTACTACAGGGGATTCACCTTTTTGCGCTGGCCTTATCCATATTTCTTTTGGCTTAAATTTTACTGTAGTTGGAAGTATTCTTATAGTGGTTTCTTTTTTCGTAGTCTCTGTTTTTAATACTGTTTCCATAGGAGTTGTAGAATGTGTAGTGGTAGACATCTCAGTTGTAGTTAGATCTTCATCAGGTTTCAGTTGTACGTTAACATTGGGAACAGTCTTTATAACTTTAACTGGTTCAGTAGTCGTTTCCAATCCTTCAGTTCTATTAAATATTTGTTCAATGTCGAACTTTTGTGTTACTGATTCAGTAGTAGTTCTTGCGGGTTTTGAAGTCTTTATCGTGACAAAAGTTTTATTATCATACATTGTAACTATTTTAGGTATTTCTACAGAAGTAAGAATAGGTATCATTTCTTCAGTTTTCTCCTGATTATCCGTAGTAGGGATTTTAGAATTACTTGTCATAGTATTCGTATTCATAAAAGTTTTATTTGATGGACTAGTAGTAACTGCTGTTGTGGCTTTAATCGTAGGTGTTTCTGTAGTAGTAGGATCTTCTGTAGTTGTAGGAATAGTGACAGCAGTAGTAGAAGTTGTAACTATCACGATAGGAGTTGTAACTGTAGTTATTACCGCAGTTTTAGGCGTTGTAACTGTAGTTCTAGGCGTAGTTACTGTAGTTATAGGAGTTGTTACTGTGGTTATAGGCGTAGTTACAATAGAGCTAGGAGTAGCTACTGTAGTAATAGGGATCATTATTGTAGTACTGGGAGGTATTACTTTAGGTGTAGCAGGAGTTGTAGTTTTAGTTGTCAGTGCTGTTAGTAGTTCTTCTAACGACGGTGTAGTTGTCGTTGGTGGCATGCTCGCATCACAACTGTAAAATGAAATAGAAAATACGTTTATACATATTATACAATTTACAATTAATTTCTGAAGAACTGCAACCAAGGAGTATTCGAACTAAGAACCAGCAATAGGTAATTCATTCATTTGGAATTAAGTTTTTATTAAATAATTATTTTGAATAATAATTATTTTTGGTAAGCGAATAGTACGAAAAAAATTGAAAACATGCTTGTTTCTAAGCAAACTAACATTATTATCTCTCTTTTTGTAAAAAGATAGTTCTTGACTTAAATAAATATTATATCTAGGCATATCAAAGTGGCCACCCACCTCTCACCTTGCCATCCGTCCAAGCAATCGCATTCGCCCGTGACGGGTGAGCAGAAGCCCTTCTTACATCGTTTACATTCGTTGATACAGTTTGGACCCCATTTGTTGTCCGGGCAGTCTGAAAATACGGTTGATGGAATGGTGGTCAAAACTAGCAAAGCAGTAAGAACGTAGAGTTGGTCGTTCTAAATGCTAAATGGATGCCGATTTTGTAAATCAGAACGTCATGAACAAGAAATAAATTCAAGGAGCGACGCTGCTATATTAGTAGTCATATTATTTTCGTTTTTATTGCCAATGCCATCACTACCAAGTTTACCTTCTGAGCATCCAGGGCCTGTCTTCCCCAATGGACAGATAGGGACGCAGGAGACATCCCTCATCTTGTACCCTGGACAGCACACCGCCACCTCGGCCGTTCTTTCTTCTGTCTGTAACATTATAATATGCGTATCTTCATTAATGTCGGTGAGGTACCCGGCTTCTAAAAATCTATATTTCTACAGAAATACAAACATCTCAGGCAAGAAGAATTTGGCAGTAGCTCAGTTTGGGATTCTGACATAACAAGGAATAGTAGAAGTAGTTTTCTGTGTCTTCATATATAATGCAAGCGGTTCCGGGCCGCAATTCAAGCAAGGTGATTTTCTAATAAGGTTTGTATCGAAGAAAATGAGGCATTGCACTAATGAAATCGGAGGATGGTGTGATCTCGTGCCGTGACGCTATCCTAATCTATTTTATACAGTTGAATGTACTTGTTTTAAAACTTATTTTATGCTTGTCGCCTTGTAAGTCATCAATCGTTCAAGTAAGATGTATAAACAAAACATGAACTTGAAGCAACTTTAAGAAAGGGACCTCATTAGAATAAGCCATAGCATGATCCACGATCGTGTAAATATAATGATTGTTGGTAAACTTCGAAATACACGTAACAGTTTGTCGTCAGATATATCAGGAGACACAACTGAGGATTTAATCTGATAAACATCAGGTAAACTGCAGTGAAATAGTAATGCAGGGGTGATTGTTAACAAACGGCTTGTGAACCAAGGGAAAGAAATTTATACATCTGTCAACATTTTCATTAGGGTCTAACACTTAGCGCAGTTTTATTACAGAATATAGGTTTTAAGATCAGTTTAGCTTTTAAATGCTAGCTCCAGCCAATCTTTCTCGATGAAAAATCTACTAATTCATTAGATCTGTCTGAAGATACAAAGTGTAGTGTGTGTGTTATCACGAATGCAATGATATTATTAAGGCTAGTAGGGACAGTCACTTCACAATCGATCTAGTTTTTCTCAAGGCAAAGTCCTAGGTAATAAGTTGTTGACATCTAAACTGTATATTTTCCTCATTAAGTCATAGGAATATTTAAATTTAATTGACGTGCACTGACGCCCTAGCTCTTGTTACCTTCATTATTCAAATACTAGGTAGGTACATATTTCTTGGCTTCTTTAGATGTGTTTTTAGAAAATGTAGAAAGTCCAGTTTCTTGCAGATTGGAATCTATCTTAAACATTACGTCGGCTTCCAGGTATACAGCACCAGAGAACAGATGTGCACTAGAAGCTGCTTCACATCCTCTTAGTAATCTCTTTGTTACCATTAAGATTACTTTGCATGTCAGAGGAGATGGAAGTTTGTATACAATCCAACTGTCTGTAATATTTTGTAAAAGTCGATCTTTTTCGGAAACAAGTGATATGTAGATTCAGTATTCAGTATCGACTTGAACCTCGTAACAGACTTTTCAACAGTAATTTTCTGTTCAATTAATATGTAATGAAGAACAAACCTCAAGTCTGGTTAAGTCCCTCATCTCTGTGTTCCACTTGGAACACCGCGGTGGCATGGAGAAGCACCATTCGTAAGTCCTGACCGACATCGGAGCCCGGTATTTTACCCTCTTCGTTATGTTGTATCTGTGGATGTAAAATATTGCTATCAATCATTTGGGCTTGGTCGTGATGGCTAATAGGTTCGCAATGATAAAGCATTGTGATCTATGCTTGAATTCCTGCTCTGTATTAGATGAGACTTTATGGATAGAGAAATAATACTTCGTAGACATAGATTCGTAAGTCAAGCAGTTCACTGCTAAAGCTGTATCCAGCTTGATGACATAAGGACACTTTCCTTGAGTATGATACTTAGGCATGTGCCGTCCTGGGCCAAGTTATAAAAACTGCTGACTAGATTTCTTAACCGCTGCATAATTCTTTTTTTAATCGGTTCATAGAATAAAATGGAATAGAATTATACTCTATATTATTTTATCATATAAAACACAGACATAAATGTTACTTAAGATTACACAACGGGCGGTCTTATCGCTAAAAGCGATCTTTTAAAGACAACCTTTAGATGGATTTAATTGAACGATGATTTCCAGAATAATGCAGCAGCTCTTGAATGCATTGTAGTACAATTTGAAAAATTGTTATTACCAACTAATATTATATCAAGGCACACGGCGTTTTTTTTTTTAAGTGTGGTATATCATCAAATGACTTCTCCCGCTCTGGGCGGAGCGGTAGGGCGTTTCAGACTTTTACTGACTAAAACCCACCCGTGTTCCTTCAGTTGCCTGTTGCCAAGGTCCCGGTATCCCTTTCCGACTTTCCCGCAACCCTGGCAGGGTGTAATTACATCCTGCCAATCTAATAACTTTAGTCACAGGTGTAATATGACAGAAGATACCACTAAGTCGGAAGCCCATATTAATGTAACAGCTCTCCAATTTAATTTCATAAGGGCACTTACAATCCATATCAACGTAGCCCCTCCCCAAAGTTCCCTATAAACGGGTTACCTACGTAGAAAGTGGTAATTAATTAAAGCTATCGGGATTAGTAACGCCTCTGCGGAATAGGGCTCTCAGATACTCATGTTTACTTAGGATCGCTCAAGGTTATTTGTTTTATAATTTACTGTACAATAGACAAAGATATATTAAGTAACCTATTCCACTTAACTATTCCTTAAGAGTCATTAAAAAACCTGTAATGATCGACGCGTGTTTCACCTCTCAACGAGGCATCCTCAGGATGACGATTGAACTGTCGCGAACCCGAACACGACGTGTTGCCACGCAGAGCGCCGGACGCAGTCTTTGCTAGCGACCTTTATTTTCCCCGCGATAACATTGAACAACCTTTTCTGTTTCAATTTCTAATTTTGTAATCTCTTCTTAAATGCTGAATTGAAGTAAAACTTTGCATAAGATCATAACAGATTGTTGACCCGACTTTAGAGCATATAAAGACTGCTTTCTTGAAGAGCTTCAAAAACCTAAGCAAGACTACGTTACTCATGTACAGCGTACTTTCTTTACATTCAAGTTATCTTATCATCATCATCTTAGGAAGATGATGATGACCTTTTCCCATGTTACTTGGGGTCAGCGGATCACGTTTTCTTCATCCAGTCTCCCCAGTTAACCAACCGTCACGCTATCATTCACTACCTTTTCTTTCATATCCTCACACAATCCATCTATCTTTTCTTTGGCCTTCCTCTCGCTCGCCATTCATCCACAATTCTATTTATCAAACTTTTAGTCACATGCGTTTCCTCCCTCCTCATCACATGCCCATAATAAGCCAAACAATTTCTTTCACAGTTAAGTTCTCAGTGCCAAACATCCATAACCTTGTTTTTTTTAACCGACTTCTTCAAAAAGGAGGAGGTTCTCAATTCGTCTGTATGTTTTTTTTTTTTTTTGTTACGCGATTACTCCGCCAATTATGAATCGATTTTTATGATTCTTTTTTTGTTTGGTAGGTCATGCTTCCGAGGTGGTCCCATATAAATTGTATTAACTTAGCTTGCGTAGTTTTTGAGTTAGCTTCAATATTACGTATTTTTCCCACTTAGTTTATCTAGACGATATCCTGTTTGACTCCTTCACTGTTATTTACATAGCAGGTAGTGGTATTCGGATTTGTGTGGGGTAGGTACCACAACTAAAAAGTGAAAAATAAAAACTTAAAAAGAAAAAAGTTTTTTTTAAATGGCATCTTCTTGCCATCCTTGATATTTTACATGTATAAATAATACAAGATGTTAATAATGCGCTACTGCTACACTATTTCTTTGTTTACAAGAAGTGAATGCTGAATGATAGAATGTTGAAAAGCATTAGATACAGCTGTTTTATGTAGAACGTAAGTATCTAAGGTCCCCGAGGCCTAACCGAGAGTGAAAGGACCTGAATTATTTACAATTTTGTAACACAATTTAATGTTTAGGAAATATTTGAAGTGCTATTGCTTACATTACTCTCGATTATTAAGCTTCTGCACCCTAATTGTATAACACACTTTCAATCACAATCCGAGAGTTTTGAAGGATATTGCTAATCCATTGCTTCATATGTTTGAAAACATTAAATACGTCAATGAACGTGGGTGAACTGTCAAAACGAAAGCCATTGCGATCAATTGTTATTATAAGTATGTTAGGTACGTAATTACCCCGCGGGATAAAGTCGACCTTTTTTGTACTTCTGAATTAGAGCTTCTTGTTTATGTAAAAAATAGCAAGTCAAAATAGCAATCTACGGAGAAGTTTAAGTCAGTTCTTTTTATAGTCGTTGTAGAAAATACGAAATGGTTTAAAAGCAATTGCCGCTGATCTTTGTCTAGGCCCTCAGCTTAGGATGACGCGACCCACTCACATCACATCCCACTCTACTCTTATCAATATTGATTCTGTATTTATTTTCATCTCATATTAACATAAGATTATTTCTATTTTCAGTGTAGGACTGGGTGTCCCATTTCCAATATTTATTCTATCTACATTAGCTAAAGGAAGACGTAACATTTTCTTTCCTATACTAATATTATTATGTTTTTCCTTCGGTTTCCATTTTCTATGCTACGCATTGTGCGGGTTCCCTCTATCTGGCAGAATCTTGATGCTCCGAAATTTATTTGGCATGACACACTTGGCATAATTTTCTCTATACGAATATTTTTAAGGCAGAAAAATTGTTTAATATAATTATTGTTTGTATGTTTATAAATGTCCGAATTTACAATGGCATACTTTTAAGATGGCAGAATTTTATTTGGCATAATTACCATTGGCATGCTTTTAAGATGGCAGAATTATAATTAGCATAACGTTTATTTTGAGCGACGACTGCTTGGTACAATTTCACTTAGCATACTATGAAGATGGCAGGTTGGGCAAAGGGTTGTTGAGTTTTTCCACCGGAATCTGGATTAGTGCCCGGTTGATGACTAAGAATTTGGTCCCTATTACATGGGACTTAAATATATCTAACTGGCGAAATGTGGGTGTAACATACGTACACTTCTGCCTAACCCTTCGGGGAATACAGGCGTGATGATAAGTGAATCAGTAGAATCATCAATACAACTGTCTGAGTTATAATCGTCACCAATTTCATGATTTCATTAAAAAAATATTCAGTAGAGCGAACGTAGGGCTTTGAACGTAGATAATAATTGTATCGATGACTTTAATTATTAAAAACGTAAGCTAAAACGTAGGAAAATACGAATATTGTGGGATACCTTACCGCATCGGGGGAGGCCCTAAGGAAGCCCGCTTTAATGAAGTAACTGTATAAAAGTTCCACTTACTTCTGTTTCACCATGCAGACGTTATCCCCGTTGAGGGCTGCAGCTTCCATGACGATGAGCACGGCACACACTACTACGGCACACCATGCTTTAGTCTTTATAGTCCTTAACACTTTGTCTATTAGCACCCACATTTTAGCACTGACGCCGATCCATGGTCCTAATGTCGTGGAGTCATTTTCGAGAGGTTATGGGTTCCTGTTGGTCAATGAGTGATTTTAAATTAATATTCAAAGATGGTTTGTTTGGAAAGAAAGAAAATAATACTGTAGAATAATTTTGGGACACAAAACAAAAACGAAGTCCTAATGTCAGGTTAAGTGCTTAACCGTGTAGCGAGAGACGAAAAAATAACTAATTAAATAAATGAAAACCGGACTATTTTAAACTATACTCCATTTGAAATAAGATTAGACGTATAGATAAGCCTTTTTTACATTCCGTTCAACCGATTTTGAATTCTATTGCGTTGGTGGTATGACAAATGGCAGCCGAAGTAGATAGTTGGTATTGTGTTATTTTTTTTGCTTTTAATGCTATCCTTATGCCTACGGTATAGAAGTCAAAATCGGTTGAACGGACTGTAAAAGGGTTTGTTTTAATGTCTAATCTTATTTCAAATGCGGTATAGCTCTGCTGAAATTTCTTTTTCCCCCGATCCACCGTGTCGCATCGCATCGCCTGTCCGCGCTTTTACTTCATTTTCGCTTAGCATTAATTCAGTTTTTTTTTGTTTTTGCCGTTAGATAGCCCATAGCCTTCCTTAAGACCTGGGCTATCAGATGCAAAAATATTTTTTCAGATCCGACTGGTAGTTCCAGAGATTAGCGCTTAGTTATGTGGTTATTGTAGCCTTTAACCGTTCTTCTCGAAAGAACCGGTCTCAAAATTATCAATAGCTGTCGCAAACCAACCAGTAAGAAAGAACTTCACTCAACAATTCAGAGAAAAAAAGAATTCCTTTCTATTTGATCCATCCTAACTTTCTATTAGCAGGACAATAATTTGTCCAACGCGTGACAGAATGACGGGGCGTCGGGTCAACTAACCGTCCGTCGAGGGAAGAGGGCAGCTGAATTAATTGTAGCAATAACTGTGTGATACTGGCAACGTTTCGTAATACGGGACGTTGATCAGTGTGGTGTTATAAGTCATGTGGATTCAATGACATAACATAAGCAATGTTAATAAATGCAACAATAGATTGAAGCTCACAAAGGCAGTGCGAAAATCTTACAAGTCAATATAATATAATAACAGTATATCTGGAGCAACTTAATACGCCGTCAAATGATAGATAGAATTGTAATAAAAAATTATTTAAGATAGAACAAAAATGCACAATGATGAGATGAGAGTATCCAAATTACTCATACACAAATATTTACTACATTTCACACACAACGGACAATACATTAAACATTACACTAAAATACAAAACAAAAACAAAAAACCACCGCATTATCAAAACTTACACATTAGTGACAGACGACTGTAATAGGTGACGTAGCTAGCAGAGTTAGCAAACTGATGTAGTAGTGGATTAGCCATGTTTGTCGAAGGACCGACAGCCGTTAAAGCTGACTAGTCCTGGAGTGGAGACCGTGTGTCGGCAAGTGAAGCGTGGGACGCTGCTAGATGGACCAGTGACCTTAAAATGGTGCAAATGCGGAAACCGGAGAACCAGGTGATGTGGCGCGGCTTAGGCAAAACCTATGTTCAGCAGTGCACTGCGATATAGGCAGTGTTGATTGTTGATTGTAATGTAAAGACGGTAATGGCAATGTGATGAATTAATGAGCAGCCTTTACACATAATTGAACAAGACTCCATCTCATCATTGTGAGCTACAGAAAATGTCTTCCAAAGAAATCCGATTACTCTATTTCTAAAAATGGATAAAGAATTGATGCCTATTGAGTGATCACCTCGTCAAAGAAATATGATTTCCTCATAATTATAATATTACCAGGGATAGATGATGCCTAATACAGCCAAGCCATCTCTATCCTAAACACTCACAAAAGGGAAGAAATGTTACGTATTTAAGAACCACAGAAAATAAAATTTATGTAAATGAATGAGAGATTTTTTTGTATATTTGAACCAGTGTAAAAAGGGCTCAATGTGAGCTTTTTAAAACGCCAGTAACAAGTAATATGGTGGAGTAATTCCGACAAAAATAGATTCTATTTCAAAACAACGAAAAGTCAAAGTTCAATGTCCAAGCTAATTACTTTCATTCATAAGATAAATGTTAGCAACCGTTGACCTCGGTTCAGCATCCAACACTGTTTCAGTAAGCACCAGTTTTTTAAAAAGTTTGGCAGCAAGCAATGGACGATAAATAGTTGCTGTGTAGGTACCAGAGCTATTAGATATAAAAGCGCTATTTGTTTGTAACAATGCAACCGAAAAATACGATAATTTGGTTCTCAAATAGTAGAAATATCGAACTTGAAATACTTTCAACTCACACGACTGTACTAATTGATTGCACATTGTACGTATGTATCGTTCATTCACACATTCTTTCATTATCTCTGCATGAACGTCATCTTGTTTCTTTCTTATTTCATTTTTATGTGGACCCCCATCTATTTTTTGAGCTGCATGTGCTTGGATCACACGTGCTGCATTTTAATTCGAATTCAACGTTGAATGAAGCAAAAGTTTTTTTTTCTTTTTATGAGTGGGTTCGTCTGTGATAATGAACTCACTTGGAAAACAGTAGTCTGGTTTGTTTATTTGTTTTCTTAAGAAACAAAGTTAGCATTTAATCTTCATCAACATCTAACAGGCCACACACAAACACTCCTCGAGCAGATTTAAAGACAGTAATAACGGCACTTTTGTGTTTTTGTAGACATATAAGTTTCACCTATAGTTCAACCCCATGCAGTAGTCTTTTAACACGTCTCCTACATGTCTCATTTATGTGTGTGTACGCACGCGGTCGCGTCGTTTCGCATGCGTGCGCGCAATTGGGCAGGATGCGTCGATTGGCGCGTCACAACTGCTTTATCAATAGTGCCGTCGACCTCTTTCTGAATTGTGAATGAAAGCCAGCTACTCAACTTAACTTGATTTGTTAAATTGATAGAGATGCTAACAAGTGTCGAGTGGTATTTCAAGATCTTTGTACTGAGTTACTGTGAGGTCTGACTGGAAGTCTTCGTTTGCTGCTTGTAATATTGGTACCTTGGTACCAATATTCAATAGTCAATCCGTGTAAGGGGTTTTGAAATTTGATGAGATAGGTAAAGAGAATTCAGCAGGATTAGAAAAACCTAAGTGCGCTCAAAATCCAAGATACTTTAAATAAATTGCGTTAGAAGATTTTTTTTGGAACGAATTTCCTAAATACGGCTTGCGGTAGGAGTTGACTGGTAGAAATAGTCACGTAAGGAAAATGCGTTATGCCCCCATGCGACTTTCTCTCTCTGTCTCTTTCTATTAAATACGAGTGTGTGTGCGTGCTAAACTTTTTTTTTAAGTTGCCAGGGAGATATAATAGTAGCAATCTTGGAAAGGACCAAGTTTCGGAGTATGTCAGGATCGGTCCTTTGGACCTAAGCAGAATGGTCTATTGAAGTGCAAAATGTCGTAGATGATCGTTACGAAAGGTCGAGAAGTAGTATGTGTGAATGAAACAATACTTTATTACCACATTATACTACCAGCTACATACTTTTCCAACGAGATTAACTGAGAGTAAAGGGGTACCCATTTATTTTATGAGCACCGCGTTTGACTACCGGATGAAGATTGTTTGGACCGAGGGGTCCATCAAATAGTTATAGTAAGTGTTCGCTGACAAAATATTATAGATATTTATTGTTAGCTTCTGATTGATTGAACATAAAATTTTATGTGTTATTGCTATGGCAGGTTGAAAACAATGCGTTATTGGGGTCTTCCTGCCCAAGGGCTTTAACGAGGGTAAGAGTCTTTGTTCCGAAGTATTCATCGAGTCGTCAGCACTTTAAAGATGGTAGACTAATGCACTTTGCCTCTAAAAACAACCTTTCGCCAGGCTTAAAACTTTCATCAGATTGCTTTGCCATAACCTGTGTGATCATGTGGTGTTTTTGCACTTAGATAGCAAGTATTTAAATATTGTACATGCAATAATTAAACACTATCTACGTGCAGTTGAATATTATTCACTCGGCTTAAAGTTTTTTCAAGCTAGCTCAACAAAACGATAGTGATCCATTAACAAACTTAGAACCTTTGTACTTCTTTTATCATTCATTATTTTTAACCCCCGACTGAAAAAGAGGGGTGTTATAAGTTTAACGTGTGTATCTGTGTATCTGTGTGTCTGTGTATCTGTGTATCTGTGTATCTGTGTATCTGTGTCTGTGTATCTGTGTATCTGTGTATCTGTGTATCTGTCTGTTCCATCGTAGCTGCCAAACGGCTGAACCGATTTTGTTTTTTTTTGTTTTGTTTGAAAGGTGACTTGATCGAGAGTGTTCTTAGCTATGATTCAAGAAAATCGGTTCAGCCGTTTGAAGATTATCAGCTCTTTTCTAGTTGATGAATGGATGTGAGCATCTTTCGCAGGTCTAATCGATTGGAAATTTAGAATTCTGTTACTTCAATGATGAATTAGAAGAATATAGTAACCTGGAACTGATGCTGCAGCATCACCTGGATGCAGGCTACCCAACTCCCTCACCAACTTACAGCAGAGGTATCGTGTTTGGGCTCATTGGAAAGGTCTCAAAAAATAGGTTACAGATGGATGGTGATCAGGGTCTGATGATAGAGTAGGAAAGAGAAATGAGATTAAATTAGTAACTAGCTTCACTGTGGTAAAAGTACGTACAGCTACGCAGATTTCGGCGAGCCGCGTGTTGATCGTAGCGTTTCTTCTAGTAATATAATATGAAATTTAAAAAGCTGGAAATAAAAGTTAAATTTAAAATTTAAAAAACCCCCGAAAAAAAAAAACAAAGCATTTAAAACGTAAAAAAATAAGATGTATTGGCCCTTTAAGTTTAATATAAAAGTTGTAGGTAATATTTTGATCCAAGGGTCGTCGCGTCGGGGGACGGCTAATGAAAACGCCAACATACACTAGGAATAATGAATATATGCTATTGTAGAAAGGATAGCTGCTGTTAATTTCCTATTTTCATGAGCCGTCCCCCGACGCGACGACGCTTGGATCAAAATATTACCTACAACTTTTATATTAAACTTAAAGGGCCAATACATATTATTTTTTTACTTTTTAAATGCTTTGTTTTTTTTTTCGGGGGTTTTTTAAATTTTAAATTTAACTTTTTACATTCTGACTTTGTTAAACACAAGAGCTCTATGCCGTAGAGCTCTTCTGTTCAACAAATTCCGAATTAGAGTCCACGAAATTCGGGTCAGCACGAAATCTAATTGGAACGAAGAGCAAAACCTAAATAAAACGATGCACTTTTCCAACCGAGCTTATTTCCATAAATAGCTTCATTACGTCTTGTGTTCTAGGATCTAAAAAAAAAAACAACCGACTTCCAAAAAAAACACTAAAACAGTGAAAAATAACTTTAATTTCGGAAGTCGGTGTCTTTGCTTTTCAATTTCCGTTTTTTGCCACCGACTTCCGAAATTAAAGTTATTTTTCACTGTTTTAGTGTTTTTTTTGGAAGTCGGTTGTTTTTTTTTTTTGTAATTGTAGACAGAAGTGCAATGAAATCATTAGTAAATTGTGTACATACAGCAGTATTACTATCGTAAAGGATGTGGACTATTTAGATAGGTGCACAAGTTGCGCAGTTGCGTGCGGTTATATTATTTCGTTCAACATGTTATGAGCGTCTATTGAGTTTGGTTTCCGCCTGAGATGACATAATACCGTATTGGTTGAAAGAATGCAGTATTCTAATATTATACTTATTAATTTACTCCTAAGATGGTTCTGGATTGATTAAAAATTGTGGTCTTTGGGTCGCCATTATTTTTTGGTCCTTGTATTCAGGGTGTCACTGCAAAGTTCGTTGCCATGGTAAATATGTAATCATATTAAATGGTTACTACTACTCACCCCTTTTAAGGACCCCCCGGAAGAGTTAAGCTATGTTAATGAAGTTACGAAGCGTGTTAATGCATCGGCTACCCTCATTATTGACTCTTCAATAAATATAAATGATTACTTGGCAAGGGAATGTAATTATAGGGGTGAATATTAAACAAGACGTGCAAGATTTTGGTGTTTACTGATTCTCAAACTGATACAAAATCGCTTCTTTATAATTTCAAATCATAGTCTTAGCATGTAGGTAGTGTAATGTAATGTAATTGCAAATGAAAATGAAAATTATTAAAATATGTAGTGCTGTATTTGAGAAAACAATTGTACTAATATGGACTAACTTGTCCGAAATAAAATAAAACGGAGATGACGATAAAGGACACTGAACGAAGGATTTTAATGCTGATTGGCATTTTATTGAATAGGGAATCACAACTGCAAGGATATCATATTCTCAAGTTATTAAAGATGATGACAATATTATTAATTCTACTTCTAATTTCTAAGTCCTAAGATCTTTTCATCGAAACTTCAGACAATCCTTAACTGGCCCGTTGATAAAACTTTGTCGGCACTGTTATCTTCAACGCTGAAAACTTCGAGTCGGTATTGGCAAAAGTAATGAGAGTTGGTGTTATTTTAGGACACTGGGATAGTAAGATAGAGACAGTTCATAAGAAAAATACATCGGAATTCGAAATTACTTTCCATAGCTGGATTATAGCGACGAATTAATTCGCAACTTTGAACAATGGTGTCACCACGCCAGATCTAATGAAAAACTACAATGTTCTAAATATTTAACAAAAAGCTTTGAATTTAATACACAAAGCAGATGCTATTTGGGTCAGCAGCGTACTGAACTGAAGATTAATTGGCTTAATGACTAAAGCATACACTTGTCCACTCAGTGCGGGTATAAAAATTATCGTGGTAAGTTCATAACCATTTGAGTATTCACGAACGGGGAAGAATTCACTTCTTTATCATTTACGTATCCATTGTTCATCTTTGAGTTCTGGTATGTTGTTAATTCAAATTTAAACGCCTATAACCAGTTTTTTATCACGAATGTTCAGATCCTAGGTAAATATAATGTAATATTTACTCATTGTCAAATATAATGTAATATTTACTCAAATAATTGGTGGTTTTGTTTTTGGTTGAACGGTGGAACTTCCGTTTAATACCTCACGTTATCAAGTTGCATCCACATTGCATATGTGCTGATACAGTTGCTTAGCCAATAAATTGAAAGTTGGAGACAATGAATTCCTGTCCATCAGTTAAATAATCAAACCACATAATAATAAACTAATTAACCGCTATTTCTAAATATAATTTCAATTATAGTTTTATTGTACTCACAGAAAACAGCCCAAAACCACATGAAACTAACACACACAAGTTCACAAATGTACCAGGCGATCAGAAGAGTAACGGAGCGCGAAGCACATGTGACGCGCGATACAGTTAGGACGCGACTGGGATACGGGACAGATGGGACTTGTATAGATAAATATATCGATAAGTAAGGGTTGTTTACTTCAAACGGGATTTTACAGCAATTTTAGAACATATTGGGCAATTTTACGGTTTGCTTGTTTAGGATTTGAATATTGGGGTTGTTCCATAAATAAACGGGTACGTGGTGTCATTTTCTGGAGATTTAAATTTTTGAATGTTCGGCGATGATAACGCAATCGATTATTTGGTCTTTCGAGCTGAATTAAGTTTGACTAAAGTCTAGCCTCTTTTTGATTCAGTGAAGCCTAACATTAATAGAGTTATAAGCTAAACTGACCTGCCTACCAAAGTGTCGATTGTACCTAATTCAAAGTTTAAGAAACACAGTATGTAGTAATGTAACATCAAAAGAGAACACAGTTTTCTTTAAATACAACGAAGTCTGAAACGAAGTAAAGTTGTTTGGTTTCCAGATTCAATATGACCGAGCATGATCGATGTGGCAGGCAGCGTCTTTTTATTGGTACAGTTACGGACTTTAATTGATGAGCCACTTTCAAACTTTTAAATTTTGCAGTTTCATACATTCACGAGATTACACGATTAAACACGTACTCAAATCGCATGCTCGTAAACAAGATGACAAATTACTAGTAATCGGAAATAGTGTTATCCATAGAGGTTGACTAATAAGTTCTCAATAAAAAATAAATACAATGTTTATCGAATCTATTTGATACTGACCTCCTTTGAATCAGAGCTCATTATCTCGATAATACTGAAAACCTATCCAAATAAACAGTGACGGTTGAAATGTCGATGTAAGAGACCTTATTTTCGAATTTGTCGAAATGACTAATTAGAATTTCTCCGTACGGTAACGTTACTATGGCTACGCTAAAACAATCATCGCTAGGTTACGGTTGCTAGACCTGCAATTGGTTGACTTTGGGTAGTCCCTCTGCTGTCAAGTTTGTAGTTCTGGCTCTCAGGTTAGCCAACCGGTAAAGATATTAAAATATAATTTTCTTCTTCTTTAATACGGAACCATGACTTTCCATGTCTGGATGAACGAGTATATCCGACTAAGCCCGATTTGCATTACACGAGTAAAATGCAAACAGTGCCAAGTGGCTCATCAATTAAAGTCCGTGACTGTACATAGGTACTTTGGTAGCCAGCTCAAGTCAATATCAAATCGTGACTTCGTATTTTAGTTCCTACTTTTACAAATTGACAATATCCTTAAATTCCGTTTCTAAAGTGAATTTCCGTTCACTGACTTTCCATAGTTCTACTGCCACGTGGCAAAAAAGGAAAAATAATCTTTGATACACTGCTTTATTGCTCGTTGAGTCAATATAATTCCTATTCAGCAGCTTTTATTGGTTAAAAATTAGATAAATCATTGGTGCATCTTAGTAAAAATCTATCATTATGGTATCAGTATATCTTTGATAAACTTTTACCAAAATATTCATAATTGTTGGATGCACTTCTTCTAATACATTATTATTTTACAACGAACTACTCTATTCTTCAATATCAAAAAACAATTACTTACATGAAAAAAATACACGTAACTGAAGATTAAGTTGTACGCATTTCCTACTTTCTTCCTTAACTGGATAAACAAGATCGGCGTCTTATTGGCGGGCTAGGGATCCAGTTGTTTACAAAAACTACAGATTATTGCTCTCGCGAGATTGAATCCGTTCAACTTTATATTAGGGAAACATAAAGGGGAGCGAAATTCTTAGTAGGTACAAGTCCTGGCAGTTTGATTAAAGTAAGTAATAAAATAAGTAAAAAACATTACCCTCCTTCTGGGGCAGTCGGGTAAAAATAAAAGCACTAACTGAGGTAATTGGTTCATAATTATAATATTGGTCCTAAGAGTCACTACAGTCATTATGAATCTTGATAAATAAAGAGTTATATTAAAAAAGTAATAGATACTTACAACAAAAGGTACCGATACTTGTAATTTTGCACCCGTTTTTATTAAGATACAAGATTAATTTAAAAAAACCCGAGGACGTACTGGATACCTTGGCTGCAGCATCAGACCAAGAATTCCATAATCTTGCATAGATAAATAGCATACATAGATTTTTCAAACTACCGCAGCGAACACAAAAGAGCTGATGACCTTGAAACGGTTGAACCAATTTTGATAAATCATGTATATGAACCATCGCTAGAAAACCTGCTTTCAAATAAAAAAAATCGCATTCAAACCGGTTCACCCGTTTAAGAGCTACGGTGCCACACACACATATCGGTCATAATTACTTATAACACCCCTCTTTGTGCGTCGGCGGTTAAAAACAAAACAGCTGATTGATTTACCCGAACGCTTCTTTATGCATCGCCTAAGCAGCATATTTAACAACAAAAATGTACCAGGCTCTCACGAATTGAAAGAGACGATGCTGATCGTGGGTAAAGTCGGCGTCACAGTGGCGGGGCTCCGCCGCCGCCGCCGCGCCGCCCCTATATCGTCAAGTGTTGACACGCTAATGTTATCAGCAGGAGACTGTTCGCTAGGGGATGCAATATTTATTTGATAAACAGCTATTGAAAACCATTGTGTTTGTTTTGCAAGCTTTTGGAAATGATTTTTGTAACGCAGATTCCTTGCTATAAAATAATTCAGAAATAATTATGACTTTGCGAAACGATTAACTTAGTAAATAGCTTTGGTATTTTTTTAAATTGCTGAAGATTTAAGGGAGCTTAATATTTTAATTCTTAAACTACGCTACGAAATGAATAAACCCAAACAATGTTTTGTTCTTCAAACAAACACAAAATGATAAGCGTTTATTTCAATTAAAACAATTACAGGCATTTTTGAATTGACAAGGAGTCGGTTAGTCAAAATGAAAATAGTTCATAAAAAAAATAACACAAACTACAAAACTATTCATACGGCATCATAACTACCAGGCAGCCAAGACATGTAGAAGATGTATATAGTGGAAAGTTACGTCACTAGAGCACAATATCGAAACAATTTCTGAAGTACTAGGCGACCAGGAATTATAAGAGGTGATTCTATTTACTTTGGGCGCCACAACGCCGGAGGATGCATAGCGCGGCCCCATGGCTAATGAAATCAGCAGGGGACTGTAGATAGGGTGCATTGTTTACTATTGAAACCTTTGTGGAACGTTTTTATTGCTAATAATTTTATTTTAATGGAGTTTTGTCCCGCTACGATCCTTTTGTTACTTTTTAAAATCGAATTACTGCGGTAAAGTAATTTTTTCCTCTGCAAAAATGAAAATAATTTACTTATTATGAAAACAAAGTTTAAATGAAATGCTCGAATAATTAACATTATGTCTCACAGAGAGTATGTAAAGTAACAGGGTATTAGTTCGTTCAATTGGTATCAGAACTACCAGGCTATCAGTAATCAATAGACTGACAGTAATCGAGTGAGCTAAAGGACAGTGGTCCTTCCTTCCCGTCGTGTCAATCAATTTGTAAGCAACAGTAAGAATGTTCAACGAAATAAGTCATGACCTTGTAGAATTTACAATTTACGCCTTTATTTATAATTATTTCCAGAAATCGATACAATGTTAAACACATAAGTAAGCATACCCAACAACCTGAAAGATAAACACTTATTCAGCAATCTGCATTACAAGACACAAAGTCAAGCAACCTGTGGAAGTGGTTTACCAGAAATTGATCAATACTAATAGGACCACAAGTACCAGGGTTTCAGAAATGGTAAGAGATTAAAAGTTTGCGCCTGTCAGTCGGCGAACATGGTTATCGTTATACAATATCGCGGCTCCGGCTTCATTGTTGAAGGGACATTGCTTGATGCAACAATTTTTAGATTTTATAAGTTCAAAAAACGTTATTTCTCATGAACTTTCCAGTCTTATCTGCTTATATCAGAAGGAAAATCACAAGAAGGAAATAAACTTAATTTTAAAATAATAATATTCTCCAACCACAGATAACGCAGAAAAACCTTGGTTCAAGAATTTTCTACGGAATGTATTGAATTGAATTTCAATCAGAGGTACCAGGTGACAAGAAATTCGAAGAGGCTTCGTCGAAACAGAAAGAAAATGGCGGGGGCGCGGGCGCCTGCCCACGTGTTTAAAATACAAAGTGACACTAGTAATATTATAAATTATGAACTAGCGAAGGCTTCGGGTTACAGTAACAAAGAACCATCGCTCTAAAAAAACAGAATAAAATACGATGTGATATTGAAAATGGCCCTCAATTTCGGATTCCATATTGTTTAAGAACACTGTTTAAGTTAGCTGTAAAGTGAAATGAAATCATATCTAATATTATAAATGCGAAAGTGAGTTTGTTTGTTACGCTTTGACGCTATAACGGCTGAACGCACTTAGATGAAATTTGGAAAATGGGTAGACCATGACCTGGAATAGGACATAGGATACATTTAATCCCGATATTTCCACGGGATCGAGACTTATGCGGGGGAAACCGCGGGGCGCAGCTAGTACAATATAAAATAGTGAGGAATCAGTGGACCCTTTGTACCCTCCAATCCAATTATCATTGGTCCTTCGATTCAGTTAAGAACCAGCGATCTATGGCTGCTGTGCTGAATGTGATGATCACAATTATGGTCCGCTTCGATTACAATAGTACAAATAAAATTATTCACAAACGGTACATAGATACCGACTCAATTAGACAGTAGGTATACGAATTATTTTGGCAAGTTACTGTGTTTGTGAAACGACGGAGTTCTGAAAAAATACGTGTAGTTCATGTAAACAAACATGTTTGAAGTTCAAAGGGATTTCAAGGAAATAAATAATGCTTCACTCTTCTAAATGTTATGTAAGAAGCCCTGCTGATTCTAGTTCTCGGGTTTCTTTTCAGATGTCGTTTTTTTTAAACAGTTGTATTAACAAAATATGGACAAAAATAGTATGAATATTGAACGAATTTTATTTTATGCATTTTCACCACATGGAATATTAACATTTTATTTTATATGATTAATAAATAAGTATTGTATGTTCACCATATTGAATATTTTTTTAAAATTTTATTTTATTAATAAGTATTGCATTTTCACCATATTGAATATTAAAATTTTGTTTTATTGAAATGAAATGAAATTGTTTATTCTGTAAATAGGATATTGGAATCACTTTTTATTAAAAAATATTAAAAATAAGCTAGATGAGGTCGGCGGCGTTTCCTATCTGACTACTCTGAGAAGAAAGGCCGAAACAAACTCAGAGGTCGCAGTCTCTTTTAATGTCCAGATAGAATCTTGGTCAAGCCATATGAGGACCATGTAGTTTAGCGTCTGAAATGGTCTTTTGAGGAAAGAACCATAACGATTTGAGTGGACCTGTCCAGTCCCTGCAAGCATTTGTCAATAGTGGAGCTCAACTCAGAACTTAAGGAGCTCAACGATTTCCGTGAAATTTTCATAGCAATTGTTCCACTGCGCTCTGTCGCGCCTGTCTGCAGAGTCTTTAATTTTAAATCAAAAAGCGACCTACATAGCTTAAAAGCTTGCATAGCCGATGGGATTGGCCTGACTGAATTGGCACACTATGTCAATTTGTCGTAATACTTTTAGCCATTTCATACAACTGTCCAAGCATGATAGTTGTAATTTGAATATACGGACAATTTAAGTTGGTAGCCAATTTCCCTGACCTATTATGCTACTCAAATACATTTGAAAATCTCAGTCAGTTTAAGACATTATCTAAGGACTTGATCTCAATTGAAACCCATAAATAAGTAATTAAATCGGAGGGTCAGACAAATTGGTCGGTCCATGTAATCTATTATTATGTAGGCTCAATTAATAACTTTAAATGACATAATCTTTTGTGCTGAGCCCGCATGCAGTGGTTTAGTTTGATTGTTATCTTTATTTATTTTTATTATAGTTTTCTCATACAGGCTGATTAATTATTTCGTGGTTTAGTTTCCGGGGGAATCCGCTGGATGCGAGAAGTACAGAACCGATTGACATGTCCGGTCCAGGGCGAGGCCTATGTCCAGCAGTGGATATCTTTATAATGATTTATTTTATTTATTTATCTTTCCTCTTACATGTATCTATATGATGATAGTTTTCTCATATACAGAGTGATTAATTATCTTCATGGATGTACTATATTACACCTCTTGCTATCCCCTCGAGGAATTCCGTTGTTATGTTATGTTAAGAATCTTTAGTAGTGCATTTTGCAAAGGTTTCAGTTCTATGGTCTTTTTGTTGGTATGTACCGCTGTGGGCGTAATAATTTGACACTCGTAAGAAAGATGAAGATGTTTATCAGTGTAGTGTGGGAGGCCCCTAGGTAGATGGACCGACGACCTTAAGAAGGTGGCTGGGGCGGACTGGATGAGGAAGGCGGAAGACAGGATGTTGTGGCGCGGCTGTGAGAAGCATGTGTCCGTCAGTGGACTGTGATAGGCGGAGTTAATTTATTTAAGAAAAGAAACAAAATTAAGAACTATTTTATTTTATTTTATATCACAATAACACTAAAATCTCAAGTTAGTTTTATGCTATTTACAAAAATATATAAATTCCTTAAAATCTAGACTTGCATAAAATAATAATGTTTATAATCATAAATCTTTAACTATGAACCCTGAGAGAGACAGATATAATTATAATTAGTTAAGTTAATTTTAAATATTAGACAAGGTATAAAATACAATAATCAAAATAAAAAAATGAACATAATAGTACTTATGTACTTACTTGAAAATGAGAGATAAAACAAAAACAAAAGTTTGTATTCACAAGGAAAAACAGTTTAAAAGTTTTTTTTGCTGAATACCTTTTGTGTATCTGAGGCATTTTTTTAATAATTTACACCGTACTGTAGATCATGCAGTACTTTTAATACTTCTATGGATGCAGTTCCTATATTTTTACCGCCAACGCATAGTAAATACAGTGGTAAGTACAGATGCTAGTAAGATAGTGACGAAACTGGTGACGTCATAATGGCGGTAGGCTGCGTTGTAAAAACCACCGTACACTTGCAGGCCTGCAGTCTCGATACTGAAATAGAATAATATAATATAATAAAGTAATATTATATTATATATTATATAATAATATAATAAAGTCAGAAACATATTTTCTCACGAGTAGATAACATTTGGATGTCATAAGGGTAAGTTGTTTCAGAACTGCGTTTCATTTCATAAGCTAAGCAAAAATCGGCCTCGTGTAGGTGCAGATGTGAAAATATAGTTTATCAGTAAAAGTTACCAAGTTACTGAAAAAATATAATTTGTCAATACCTATCATAGTTTAGTAGAATCTTTTTTTTTTAGATCGATAGAAAGTCTCACCTACAACCCTAACCAAAACCACCATAGATAAAGCTTAGCAGCTATCCAATCTAATCCATAAGGGATAGTATTCAGAAAAGATCGGTAGGTAGGTTATCTTACCTGAATTTACAATAATCTCCATCGTAGCTCCATCCCAGATATTCTCCGGTCCTCAAGTTTTCACTTCTGAGCCAGTCTTCCAAGGGTCTGAAGTAGTCTCTGAGTGCTTCTCCGTTCAGTCTGCCTTCACCGATCGTCTCTTGAAGAACCTGTGTCCAGGGTGCTGATGATCCTCGCTCCATGATGCGCCTGGAATCAATGGACATATTTTTAGTATTGATGAATGCTGAGGGCAGTTTGTGAAGTCTCTGAAACCTAGTAGGGCTTCAAAAAAGAGCCAAACATATTTAAAAAAAAAAACATCAAGATAGGTAACAGTATAGTTTTTCCAGGGAATCCCCCTCTTGGCATAAATTTCTTAGCCATAATATTGTTTGGCATAACGTTTACTCATAACTTTTTTTAGCATAATAATACCTTGGCATAATGCTAAGGAGCATAACTGTCATTTGGTCTAATTTGTTTAAGCATAATTTGGAGTTGCTATAATTTTTTAAGGCATAATTTATTTATTCGTCTATTAATCGTAAAAGCCATAAATATAAACATTATTTATTATAATTAGGGAATTACTCTATTGGATTAGGTTAAGGTGCGGCGGGGGTGGCCCTTGGGCCACCACTGAGCCGCGAACATGTTTGTTTTTTAACCGACTTGTAAAAGAAGGAGGTTATCAATTCGGAGGTTTTTTTATGTTTGTTCGGGCATACGTCGTATATAAACGGATTTGCAAAATTCTATTTTTTATAATAACTTGTGCAGTTACTCTCAGAAAGCACCATTTGGTGAAGTGGAACTGATGATGAAAACCACAGATTGCCACCGGAACTACCTACTCAATAATAAGTATTTCACGGATTGCGATTAATTACTTTATGGATGGTGATTATGACTTTTATGGCTACCTATTCGTATTTCAGGGGCTACAAGCTGAAATATGAAGAACACCACAAACGAAATCAGAACCATTAAGACTCCATAATCTACAATATCGGTTTACCTAAGTCTGCCTGACTCACATAACAACCTTAATTCAGGTAGGGTGTCAATTGTAGGTAACGCGAGACCAGGAACACAGTTATATAAGTCTCCACGGCAAGACAATGTGGAACTAGGGCTACCAAACCAAATTGTGTAATGTAGTAAAGCTTCCTACATTCAGATTATGTATGCACTGGACCTTTCCGGCATTTGTGGGTAGGCATGTGAATTAAGTGGTTTCTTTAATTTAAAAATGGAATTGATATTTGTTCTCCTTTTTGACATTTTTAGGCTGGATAGAAACACTAAGGCCGAGATCCTATAAACTTTACTTAGTGCATGTACTTTGGCTACGCGTTAATATAATTATTCTTGTCACTGTCGCGCTGTCAAACAACAATTGTAAGATAGAGATGGGGACATGTCTAAGTCAAAGCACGTGCTAAGTAACGTTTATAGATATCGGCTTTAGTAGTAGTTATAGTTGTGCTGACGTTTAAGTATAATCAGATATGTAACAAATGAAAATTAGGTAAGTATCAAAAAGACTTATTTACCTTTGATACCAGAAATAATTCATGATTCATCAGATAGATAAACAAACATTTTATTTGTTGACTGACTAATTTTGAATAATTAGTAGGTGATATAATAATAACGCTCATTGAAGAGCAGTGGTAACGGCCCTGACTTATGAGTAAAATGTAAATAATTTCATCATCACTGCTCTCAGAACGGTGAAGGAAAACATCGTGAGGAAACCAGCATGTCCTAGAACCAATAATTCGACTATATGTCCTCTACCAACCCGAACTGAGCCGGGTGGTAGATTACATCCCACTGCCTCGAAGAGAGGAGGTCTGCGTCCCAGCAGTGGGAACATTAAAGGCTGATAATGCTAACGCTCATTTTGGAATTGACACTTCTTAAAAAAGGTTTTTTTTGGATTGACTGAGGAAGGCAGTGTTCACTGTTTGTGCAGTTAAAATTGACGATAGGTGGCGCAGCTGGTTTCCAGTCGCTATCTTTGAACCATATTTGGTTATAGCCTAAATACTTCGAGATTTCGAGATCTTGCAAGACACTCGAGTTATCTTTTTATGTCAGTTTTATTGCTTTGAAACTCCTAATAAAGCTGTTTTAATATTATATTTGCATGTATTATTATTACATAAAGTTGCTGTTATGAGTCAGATTAATATATTTATGCATTATGTATACCTAGATTTAATTTTAAAATAATAATTTGCTGTAAGAATAACAGAGGACCGAAAAATTAGGGATTCGATTTTCCCATAATGATAAAACCATTTTCGCGAGGGTGTCGTTCGTTCTCGTTTAATTGTCTTGTAAAGTGATTAATCATGGCGAAGACAATAAACAGAATCTAATTCTTTTCGGACTCTGATTAAGATTGATACTGTTTTAATCCCTAAAAAGATTTTCCTTCGAGAAGCATCTTCCTATCTTGGTAAGGGGTAACGATTAGGGGTCAGAGGCCCTAGACAAAGTGACATGACATTCTATTAGCGATAACGATGATGGAAAAGGCAAAAATGTATAGGACTGACATAGCTATCGAAAAGCTTATGTCAATTCTGTTGAAAGTCGTTGTAGAAATACGAAACGCTTTCGAAGCGATTGTCACTTGTCTAGGCCCTCAGTTTCACAGTGTTCGAATAGCCAAAATTCAACATTCCATTTGAAACAGAATATAAATTACATTATTGTATTTTAGGGGTAAGAGAAACAGGGTGTAAAGTTCACTCATCCACCATAGAAAAGGGAGGATCCTCCGACAAGACGGGTGTTGTGTCTGACGGGCAACTGCCCAACGGTCGATGTTGGGTTCTTGTATATATTTCCATTGCACGGTAAACTTTAATTGCGCGGTCAGGATTTTTGTGTGACATCAGGTCTTTGATGCGTAGTTCGCATGTGGCGATGTAGATACCGCCACAGTGTCATAAAAGTTAAATGGAACCTGTCTGGTGGTGATTATGTGGTATATAAGTTACCCAAAACTTATCCGTAAATAATTAAAAAGGCCATTCGTATCTAGCTGTACGCGATAGAAAGATTAACACTTAGCCATGACAGACTACTGTAACTAGATAAAATCAATCACAAAGCTGAATACCCAGCAAATTCCATGCTTCAGTGAAAGCAGCTTAACCTAAATTACCTAACTTCACTGCAGCCAGGTACAGCATGATTCAATAAGATTCTCACAACGCAATAGCTACGACTACTATAAAACTGATTTGAATCTGCACGCGGTTACATAAGACCAGTGTCCAGTCTATGGGATAAAATGTAGACTATGCGGTTAAAATGCTGCTTGATCGGGTAATAAGACCAACCTATTACTGTTCCACTGTAGGATTAAAACCTCTTCTCATACAAAGAAGGTGTAAGTATTGATCATCACGCTTGCTCAAAGCTGTCAAGTAGATAATTCATTATTGTAACTTTATCTCTGGGTCTCTCGTTAGAAGACACTGATTTTATAGATGTTTTGTTCTTTCAAAAGTATTCGGGTATCAAAATCAATCAATCAATCTGCCTAGCCTTTTCCTAACTATGTTGGGGTCGGCTTCCAGTCTAACCGGATGCAGCTGAATACCAGTATTTTACATGAAGCGACTTCCTATCTGACCTCCACAACCCAGTAACTGGGTAATACGATACCCTTTGGTTAGACTGGTTGTCAGACTTTCGGGCTTCTGACGACCGTAACGACTGTCAAAGATCCACAAATGACAGCTGGTACCAACGGCTTAACGTGCTTTCCGAGGCACGGAGGAGTCTCGATATGTGAAAATGGTCACCCATCCACGGACCAACCCCGGCAAGCGTAGCTTAACCTGATGGATCGACCCGAGCGGCTGTTACTAAAAGTATTCAGGTATATATACCATTAATTAATCAGTATCTATGTGTAACATTAATCATAAGCCTACAGAGCCTACCTCCACATTATTCATGATAAAGTAGCTAGGCATCGTGATAAACAGAGCACATTTGTTTGAATAATACACCCCATTCCCTGAATCACTAGGACATTACCAGGTACACAATATTGCAATTTAAATATTTAAAGGTAGCGTTTGAATAAATGGTAAAAATGATGTACCACATAAAAGAATATAGGTTAGCCAATGATTCTAGAAAGTGTTACATTATAATAATACTGGCCCATTCTGTTACTAGGTATTGTCATTCTTCAAACCATTTCATCTTTCACACAAATCTATAATCTATTGTTTTTTGGTCTTCCTTTTCTCATACCACCGCTGGGCAATGGAGAATAAGTCCCTTACTGTCCTTGTATTGCTTGACTTTAGTAGCGCCTTCAACTCAGTGGATTTCGACATTCTACTTGGTATCCTCAAATCAATCAATTTCTGTTCTTCCGCTTTAGCTTGGTTCAGTTCTTATCTTCGGGGGCGCTCTCAGTGTGTTCGCCTTGAGGACTCCTTCTCTGATTGGTGTAGCCTCACTGAGGGTGTTCCTCAGGGTAGCGTTCTCTCACCTCTTCTTTTTTCAATTTTCATCAACTTTGTTACCAGAGTAATCTCCTCTAGTTTTCATCTCTACGCAGATGACTTGCAGCTCTACCGACACTTTACTGTAGCTGACGCGGGTTCTGAAATTGCTGCTATGAATCATGACCTGGCTTGCATCAGCGCTTGGGCTAAGTCATTTGGTTTGCAAATTAATCCTACTAAATCTCAGGCCATGATCATAGGCAGCAGATTCGTTCGCAATGTGGTTGATGTTACATCTCTGATGCCGTTGTTTCTCGATGGTGTTCGCATTGACTATACCGAAACCGCCAAAGATCTGGGTGTTATAATTGACTCCAATCTTTCGTGGCGTGCTCAGGTCAATGAGGTTAGTCGAAAGGTACATTTCTCCTTTCATTCTCTGAAAAGCCTCCAAAGTCTCCTGCCCTTGAAGACTAAAATTTCCTTGGCACAAACACTTATTCAGCCGATTATAGATTATGCCGACGCCTGCTACCTGGATGCTACTGAGGAGCTATTAAACAAGCAGCTATTAAACAAGCTTGAGCGCTTGCAAAACTTGTGCATTCGCTTTGTTTTCGGTCTCCGAAAATATGACCATGTTTCTCACCTTCGCAAGGAACTCAAGTGGCTCCCAATCTGCCTTCGCAGGAACACTCGGATTTTATGTCTCCTCTTCAACATCTTACACAACCCGTCCTATCCGTCCTACCTGCGTGAGCGTTTTTCTTACGCTCGTCCTAGTGACGCACCGTGTAGATCTCACCTTAGATCCCTCCTTAAATCCCATCCTCATAAAACTAGCTATTATTCTTATTCCTTCTCTGTCCATGCTGTAAGATTGTGGAACTCACTTCCGCCTAGCATTCGTGATCTGAAAACTGTTTCTTTATTTAAATTTCGTGTAAAAGAGCATTATCTTTCCTCTCAACTATGAGTATATAATTATATAGGTACCTATAGTGTATTTATGTTTATATATTTAAGCTTTATGTATTTATTTAAGTATATGTTAATTTTCTTGAGTATATGTGTTGGTATATTTAATATTTTAGTTAAGACCTCGCATAATCATGTTTTTCTCTTCTTGTTCTCACACACTATTGTCTACATTTCTTTCTCATTTCTCCTTTCGCAGGTCTGCTGGAAGAAATTTCTTAAGAAATAAGCAGTACCTTTGTACTCATATCATAATTATGTCATATCTCTTTGTATTTTACTGTGTGTACATAAATAATAAATAAATAAATACCACATCTAAGCCATCTAATCAATCTGCCAAGCCTTTTCCCAACTATGTTGGGGTCCGCTTCGAGTCTAACCGGATGCACAACCGAGTTACTAGATAAAAAGATAACCCTTGGGAAGCCTGGTTGTCAGACTTCCGGGCTTCTGGACCCGTAACGACTGTCAAAGGTCCACGAATGGCAGCTGGGACCAACGGCTTTCCAAGGCATTAAGTGGTCTTGGTATGTAAATAATGGTCAACCACGGACCAACGTAATCGACCCGTGTGGCTGTTGTTACTTAGCCACACGCCCCTGAATCTGCCATCCTCATGTATTAAAATACAGCCTAAATGTTCATTAATTATCTGCCTTGCATGATTTTCTGAATGTATTTTCAGGCTATTCGACAACCTGCCAGGGTTGCGGAATAGTCCGAAAGGGATACCGGGACCCTGGCAACAGGCAACTGAAGGAACACGGGTGGGTTTTAGTCAGTAAGAGTCTAACACGCCCTTCCGCTCCGCCCAGAGCGGGAGAAGTCATTTGATGAATACCCAACCCAAAAAAAAAAAAGGCTATTCGACAAGAGGTATGTAATTTTGAATTAGGTAGAGTATACATCTTAGGCACCCAATACTTATTGTCCAGCGTGATTTTCGCAACTGCTCCGACCCATATGCCTAGGCTTCCTCTATCTCCGTATAATGGTAATTAGGGCAGCGACAGAGTCACGATTTTGGATTACAATTGGATTTTACGTCAACGTGAATTGTACGCTGGCGTATTTATTATATTATATTTTATGTAAGTAGTACCTACTTACAAACGAAACGTAATGAGAACGGACAAACTTTGCTTGTGGACTTGTGGAGGTCATATAGGCAAAAGATGAGGAGTATGATGAGATAGGATTTTGGCAGATAATAGTAGCGTAGTTTTGGGCTCGGAACAGTGCATCAAGAGGCTTTTAAATTAATAATCCTCAAAGAGCCAAATCATTGAACGTTATTTGTTCATTCCTGTAATTTTGTAACAGCAGGTTACCTGGCGATTTTCTCGCGTTCAAAAACGCAAATACGGAATAATATAGAAAGAAAGAAAGAATAACGTTTATTTGGACACAGTTCATGAAACTCAAAATACAAATATCAAAATAAAGAATAAATAATGTTTTTACAACGATAATGTGTGCCTCACGGCTGCGCCAAAAAGGCTCATTTCAGCATTAATGCCAGACAGAATATACTGTCTGACGCTGGTTTTCTAATGAACCCTTATGGACAAGTGACGGGAAGTACATACAGTTTCAACATACCTAATAAATAATAAGTCATAATATAGCGTCTGTTACTATTACGCTAACAGTGTAACAATATCGATAGCCCGCGTATCTGCTTGTGAACGTGTTACGCTTGCTGTAACTAGACTGCTAAATGTACCAGGCTGCCATAGTACAGGAGGAGGTAACAATGTTACAACAGTCGTCGTGCTTACTTTGGGTCCAGTCGGCAAACTAGTCGATGCACCCCGTTGAGTTCAGAAATGAGATTTACTAAGACTGTATAACTGTTAGGTTGCCAGATTTTTTTTTGAAGCTCACCCTGCTTCAATTTGGACAAACTTAATATCACGCCTGTCATCATCGAAGGTTTAGGCAGAGTTTAACATTATAGTACACCCACGTTTCGATTGACGAGTGTGAGTTCGAGTCTTTCGAGTTCGACTTATTAATAAACTGTTTCTACAAGCGCCATTTAACTATTTAGAAATTAATCTACGGAAAAATCGACAAACGCCAGCCATATCTTAATTATCACTTCGTATGGAATTACAAAATTTTAACGCGTTGTTTCTTAATTTTTACCCAACTACGGCGAAGAAAAAAGGAGTTTTATGATTTTGACCGGTATGTATGTATGTATGTATGTTCATCTGTTCCCTCATATCTTCTAAACGACACATTACAATTTGACAAATGAGGTATCGTTGGAAGCGTCTTGATCGTCCGCTGGTTATAGGCTATGTGACGTCGATGGCGCCCTCTAGAGGATATAAAGTCAGGAACTAAAAAAAAATATGTTTAATCGTACCATGTTGGGTATCAAATGAAAGGGCTTAATGAGCACATTTCAAAAAAATATATATTATAACCCCAAAAGAATTAAAAAAAAAAAAAAGTAATAAAAACTAAAATCCAACTACGACTAAAAAGATATAAACAAGACACCACGGACAGACAAATTAAAAATCCGGAGTCACACGTAATCTGTTCGATTTATGCCCTAACACGTGTTCTAGGTCTAGTTGATTTTGAGCATCAAATGTCACATGGTTTAAATTTCGGTCATCCATAACATGACATATCATAACATACCTATTTCGAAAAAATATACAAATAGATAAGTGCAAACGGCTATCATCATCTGCGTAGCCTTTTTCCAACTTTGTGGGGGTCGGCTTCCAGTCAAAACCTAAATGTATTCTACTGTGGCGGTATCTAGATCACCGCATGCGAACTACGCATCAGAGCCTGACGTCACATAAATCCTGCATCGCGCAATTAAAGTTGGAGTGCAGTGGACATATATACAAGAACCCAACATCAATCGTTGGGCAGTTGTCCGCCAGACACAACACCCGTCTGGTTGGAGGATCCTCCCTTTTCTATGGTGGATGAGTGAACTATACATGGCCCCTTTTCTGAGCATTTTCCCAATTCAGTTTGGGTTCAGGTAAAGTGCCTGCTACACGGTTGCCAACAGCATCCCCGACAGAGATGACCTTGGTAGGCGACCGGCAGAGCTGTTCGGTAGTAATTTGGTAGTAAACTATCATCTAAACAACCGTTTATAATAATCCACCAAGGTGGCCACAGTCGGGACGCAGTTGGCGACCGTGTAGCAGGCACTTAACAATTCTGCTGAATTTTGTAATCCCTTTTGTGCCTACTACGTCACTGATGCAATAAGATCTAATTAACATTTCCAAGATTTTATTTAGTTTGTCAATTGTAATTTTAACTACAGTGGTATAAATATTTGATTCAAACTCGTCACACATGGAATGGAATTTTAACCAAATGGTATGCACCACTGACGAAATATGAAATGTCGTTTTAATCTGCACTTGCTAAACTGTGGGATGGCCTTAATTACTTTGTCAGTACTGTATCTACTTTTTAAGTACCTATATGTCTCTATTGTATTATGAAAATACCTAGATCGATATCATGGTGTCCCGGAAAGGAACTTAAGCCGTTGATCTCGGCTGTCATTCCTAGATCTTTCTTTGACAGTCGTTACGGGTAGTCAGGAGCCCAAAACTCTGACAACTAGCCTTACCTAAGCGGTTCGTGAGCGGGTAACGTGTTGCATCCGGAAAGACTGGAAGCCAACTCCAACATAGTTGGGAAAAGGCTAGACAGATTGATATTGTATTTGCATGTTGTGTAGTCCCTGGTCAAGAATTTATCAATTGATTATCTCTCTTCACCTGGTTGTGTTGCTTCAAGGGACTGCAGTATACAGCAGCTTGATTTAAGTGTTGTCAAAATAAAATTGTCATTAATACAATGAAAATAGACTTGTAGCAGAGACAAAAAAGAATGTAGTGATTATTGTCATTAATTCTAGGTTTTATAGAGCCTACTTTTTAGTGTGATACACAATGGAAAGATCAGGTTTTAATCCAAAATGAACAACGTCTAATATCTTAATCTACCCTAAATATAATTATAAATAATGGATTGAACATTTTTAATACCCAAGGATACAATTTATCACTAGCTTCAAAACTAAATTCAACAATGTAACAATATTAACGAATAAAATTTAATAATGCAACCCGCATCCATAGCGTCAAGTGGTTACATCCGTGCGGAGACGCGCAATTGTCTGCACCATGCTTTATTTTTATACCCTATAGCCAAAGAAAATTCTGGTATATGTGTTTGAAATAGAGTTTAAATTACTATGAGATTTTATTCTTTTTTGGGGCATTTTCATCCGAATGGAATTCAACTCTCTGTGAATGTGGTACAGTTGAAATTAGATCGGATGCTGTGTTTAAGTTGTGAGAAATATATTGCTAAGTAACGTAGACTGTATTTTGAAGGAATAAGGGCGGTATTACATTGAAAAAAAATCATGTAATTAGTGGTGTGAATAAAAATAAATTTTGTGGAAATTAAAATGCATTTTTCTGTCACACATTTTTTTAAATGTTGCAACTTGTTCATCAAGGTAATTTATGTTTGTGCTGGTGACATAATCACATTATAAATTCAAGGTAATTACAATTTTCTCGAAAAAAATGAGGTTTTGAAACTGTTATAATTTATAGTAAAATAAAAGAACCGGTTGCCTTTAACATCATCTAGAATTGGGTAATAACTGAAATAACTTATAACCTTCGTAAAAAAAAACGAATGTTATAATATTTGGAATCTAATCAATACTTATATAATATATGGGCTATGAGTGCTATAACCGAGCTATTCAGGGTCAACAAGGCAACAACAAAACAAAAGAAAAAAAACTCAATCTTAATGGAATAATGTGCTTATTATAGTGTCGGTGTGTCTGTACGTTGCAGAAACAGTAGCACGAGAAATTTATTTATTGATGTGTTTTGGCTAAGTTATTCAAGGATAACACATAATATACCTACTAGCACAATCAGGATATTCTATCACAAGCAAAACTATTTGAACCAATTGTTAAAGCCTATTCAGAAAAGGCAATTCACTTACCTACAGATTTGCCCGTTGCGAAAGCAAATTCGAACATTATCTGGAATTTTGTCCAGCTAGACAAAAGACAAAAGGTAAACAAGGTAAAAAAGGTAAGAAGGCAGACAAACGGTAAAAAAGTTACGGACATAGCTTGCAGAGTAAGCAAGCTGAAGTGGCAGTGGGCTGGCCATGTTTATCGAAGAACCGATGGCCGGTGGAGCAGACGACTCCTGGAGTGGAGACCGCGTATTGGCAAGCGTAGTGTGGGACACTCTCCAGCTAGATGAACCGACGACCTTAAAAAGGTGACTGCTCCAGACTGGATGCGGAAGACGGAGAAAGGGGTGTTATGGCGCAGTCTGAGAGAGGCCTATGTCTAGTAGTGAACGGTAATAAGCAAAGTAGACAGAGACAAAAGAAAAAACAGCCATACCCGCTAGATTCAACTAGTCTCACAACGGTGGACCACAACATAATATAATTCAAATGTAACCGTTACGGTCAAGGCCGCTCGACTTCACGCTCTGAGATTATATCTACGATTTATATGAAATTGAAATTATTATAGGTACATATTATTGATCACTATCGACCTGGTTATATTACATTTGTGTCGGATTAATAAAGAATCTTAGAGATTTTAGTGATTAGCTGCTGGATGAAAGTGAATGTTTTATCAAGTTAAAGAACTAAACAAGAAGTTAAAAGTAACTGAACAGACAGTTGTGCTGCTGGGGAGTTTGTTTCGCTACTTCTTCTTCACAGCTAAAGCACTAGGAAGTGGTGAAGGGTGGGCGTTTTGGGGGAGTGTCTAATGTAATTTTGACGTTCAAAAAGGGCTGATTCTCAGTCTAGTTTGAATAAATGACTTTTGATTTTGATTTTTAACTTGGGTTCTTGTAGGCAAAACGTATTGTGCCTGATCCTCCTCCCAGTTGGGGTACTAACGAAGGATCTTCATTCAACAAAACTATAGTACAAGGACTACGAATACTCCAGAATTTCTGTCCTTTGTTTTATATTCACAGAGTCCTAAAATATACTTTTGTAACAGATTTAAGTAACTACATAGTCCTTTTGGTTCGTTAACGTTCACGCATCTGAGGACAAGTGACAATCGCTTCGAAAGCGTTTCGTATTTCGACAACGACTTTCAACAGGATTCATTCAGTCCTATACATTTTTTCCTTTTCCATCATCGTTATCGCTGATAGAATGTCACTTTGTCTAGGCCCTCTGGTCATACACGCACGCAGGTGGAACGGGAAGAAGGCGTGAGTTTATGTTTAAAGTAACTAAATTATCTACTTGATAACTTTACTTGAATAACATGATGACCCTGCTTCTACAGTTTAAGTCTAGCCTACATAGTGTTACAGTTGTTATTATGCAGAAGTTGCTCCTCTACATACATCATCATGTAGCCGTCTAACAGATTCTTCACTGACATAAAGGGGCAACTAGAATCAGTTCTATTTCTTTGTTTTTGACGTTCAAAAGTGCCTTTCATGTGCCTATTTGAAATAATTTATTTGACTTTGATTTTGAATTTAAAACAAAAGATAAGGTACTCACGTCAGAATCTTCCCAGCCTCAGGATTTCTGTAGAAGTCACATTTGTGGAGTGGTCGTGACGGGTCCCCGGGTATGAACTGACCAGTTCGTTCACACACTGCTCGGTATATCTGGAACTGTAGAACTGTGCTCACGAAGTATCTGAAGACAATGGAAAAAGTGGTTTTAGTTAACTATGTTTAAGGGAAACAGGTTTTGATATCTTGATCGAAAGGGCCAGCCTATGGGTGTTATGACTCAGAATTTTTTGTTGACAGAAGAGAGTACTTTTTCTTAAAATCCTAGAAAAGAGCTGGAAAGATTAATGGTCATGAAGATATCCTGTGTATGAAAATTATGACGATGGATGGGTCAGCCAGGATTGGCGATACTACATAATATTTCCATTTTTTTTTTTCGTCTTGGATATGATATTTTCTTCTAATGACAACTAAGTTTAGTGGTGATCCTGTAATTTTGTGAACAGGCTTGATAGTGGCTGTTCGAGGCGAGGTTAACGAAACTATATTTATGCAAACGCGTGTCAATACCTGACACACAATTTGATTCCGTGATCATTATGACAGCTTATCGCATTCAAATATCTAATATTCTCACGGGAATTCAGTACATTACGTAAGTCATGTTAATTCACGTTGATAAAACGTCGGTTCAGTGAATTAATACGTTAACGACAAGTTAGCAGTCGTTTAGTAAATACGGCGGCTATACGAAATCGAGAGATAGAAATTATTGGATGGTTTGTCTCGTTTGTGTGGCAAGCGGTATATGGGTCAGTTTTGTTAGGTAATTAAAATGTACTGAGAATGGCTATTTATAGAGCCTCATCTAGACATTTAATTTTGACTCGAAATGACAAGTTTCTATAATTTACTGATCGTTATTGGTTAAAGTTAAATATTACGCTAAAACGGCTGAACTGATTTAGATGAAAGGCACATGGGTAGACCATGACCTGGAATAGGACATCGATCGAGACTTTCGCGGGTGAAACCGGGGGCGCAGCTAGTTCTATGTAAAAATTACTCTTAGTTAAGTTGTGGCCAGCTAATTTATGTAAATTATTACTTCTTATTATGACAGGTAATAATTAAGATTATACGAAGGTATAGTTTACCAATCAGGCATGATTGGTAAACTTTGCCTTCGTATAATCTTAATTAACGAATATGTCGTATGCAAGTTTAATATAACCTTCGATAAGCTCAAGAGTGTTTACAAACACCGGTTGCATGAGAGCTTCAAAATGCATTTTTAATGGTACCTATCCTAGAATGGACGCCTGTCCTTCACAAAGGATCATATGTTATGTTTTTTTTGTCAAAACGCTATAATTCTTGTCTCTGTTTAGAACTATGTGAACTTATGTGAAAAGAGAAAAAAATAATAAATAAAGATTTATTTGAAATGCAATTGCGTTCCTATTCAACTGTTGGCTAGCCACGAATGATGACCACGACTATAACTGCGGTTAACCAAAGGTAATATGGAAAGTCGTCAGTACCAAAAATGAGCGACTGTTCTGCAGTTACGATGCCGTTGAACTGTCAATGCAGTTAGAAAAGATAATAGATGCACAATGCTTCCTGAAACTTTGTGAATTTTGTAAATAGCACGCATCAGCATGAGCAGTGGTGGCCTAGTGGCAACGGCCACGACTTACGAGTTGTACGTCGTAGGTTCGAACCCTGACAAGCGCTTTACTTTGTGTAAATTATTTCATCACCACTGCTCTCAAAACGGTGAAGGAAAACACATGTCCTAGAACCAAAAATTCGAAAACATGTGACATCTACCAACGGTTACGGCCCACTCCCTCTCACAGAGAGGAGGCCTGTGTCCCAGCAGTGGGAACAATATAGGCTAATTATGCTTATGCTTACGCATCATCTGTTGTGTGAGAGCTGGTTATTTCCAGAAAAAGTTTGTCTTTTAGGTTTAGGTTTACGGAACAGAACTAGCCAAGCTTGAGATAGAGTCCTGTGAAAGACGGGTAGATATACATATAAAAACAAGACGCAAACATTTTTTTTCTTTCCTTCTTTTCTATACGAAACTTATTACTGGTGATAGTAGCACGGAACCCTAATATGAAATTATTACCAATAACCAGTCCGATTAAAGACTACTTTGTATCGACAGGTTGCTAAAACTAAAAATCTACATTAAAAAAGGGTGTCAATCATTAAAATTACATACCTACCTAAATTAAACCTGTCTTCCGAATCAGTTCACTAAAACTAATAGCTGTTAGGCTGTGTGTAGACTGACTCAAAACTTAGACGGACTAACGCTCTATGACTACAACGATGGTGCGAACATTTGCAACAAAACAGTCTTTGACAAAATAAGCTGAAAAGCTGAAGAGGTGGGGTAGCTACCGTAGAACCGACATCCGTTGATGAAGACGTGTTCTTGAGTGGAATCTACGAATCGGTAGACCTTAGGTACGACGCCCTCAGACTACTAGGAGTGACGAAATTCGAGGGGCGTCTCGTATACTTAGTTTAACCGAAACCGCTCTACCACGCCTTAGGTAATAGTGTTCGGTGAGACGGGGCAGTGCAGGCCGCTCCGCTATAGCAGTTGGATGAGTGTAGCCATGGCCCCTGGATCAAGGCAAATGGAATGTCATGTGAAGACAGCTATGTCCACTGTCCAGTAATAATAAAAATAATAAAAAGTTTTTTTTAATGATTTTTATAAAAATATTGAAAAATGTAAGAATTAACTATTAAAAAAAAAATAACTTTTATAGACTGATAATGATGATGACTGAAAAGCCTGTTTTGACGAAACTGTTTATGCATTGTCTATGATAAACAAACCTTTTGTTGTTTCTAGTGTGCTCACTGTCTTACACTTAATTAGCGAAGTCATTTCTCTGGTTCAATAAGTGCGTGCAACTTGTATGTTAAGAAATTGGCCCAGTTTGCATGTTAGAATTGTTTCGAAACGCTATGGCTGTTAGATCGCGTGTTTTTGTAATAGGAGCATCGGTGGCGAGTAAAATGATGCTTGATGTGGTAGTAATAATAATAATATTAAGTGTCGTATCTTGTCGCTCGTAATGCAATAATTCTCGACGTGATACTATTTAGATACATACAGCGTGCCGCTACAATGGCGACATTAATTTAACACACGGGTAGGGCTAGTGGCCAGTAAACATAAAAAATATAATAATATTAAATAATTCGTAAATTGAAAAATTTAAATTTTCAAACTAACTAAATACCAAAACATAACCAAAATTGAGATCACTCTGTGTAAAAGATTCACTCATGAAGCTACCTACCAGCTGGCTTACGTTCTTTCGGCTTGTCGGTACTATGCTTTGTTGTCGGCATAATTTCTAAGAAATTGCGCAGCTTTCCTCTATTCGCCTACCATATGATCCGTGACCCCGGCAAATAACCTCTTCGCTACAGTTCTTTAGGTACAGGTTGCTCCAGGATGGTAATTTAGAAAATTGTAAATAAATCAATAAATAATAACGTTTAATGAAATTCAAATATTTTCATAAAACGAATACAAGAAATCGCATACGTGTGTTAAATTAATGTCGCCATTGTAACGGCATGTTGTATATCGAATTATTTATGAGTTACGACTAATAGAGAAATATGGAAGAACAAGACAATATGTTGCTCTGACCTCAATATAATATAAGGATAAGGGCAGGAGAATGCTGATGATGAATCATTATGAATTTAAGTGTCTATTGATTCTGCCAATTAAGTTAATTTTAATACTGGCAAACTTAATGTTGTGTGTTTAATTTGAATAAAGAAAAGAGGGATAATAAAATGATTAAGTGTTTATCAATGGAATAAATAGATAAAACAAAAAGCAATAGAAATCGTAAAAATATCTAGTTTACTCATAGCTATACCCCATTTGAAATAAGATTAGACATTAAAAGAAATCCTTTTACAGTCCGTTCAACCGATTTTGACTTCTATACCGTAGGCATAAGGATAGCATTAAAAGCAAAAAAATTAAAAAAAGTTACACAATACCAACTATCTACTGCGGCTGCCATTTGTCATGCCACCAACGCAATAGAATTCAAAATCGGTTGAACGGAATGTAAAAAAGGCTATCTATACGTCTAATCTTATTTCAAATGGAGTATAGTCTAATATAACACACTTATAAGACACCTGTCATACTTATTTTTTAAATCAATTAGGTGGTTTAGTAGACGTTTAATAACATAGCAAGCAGATAACAAGCATTGCTACCAACAATTGTGTACACAATTGTTGGTGAACCAAATAAATAAATAAATTGAGTGACTAACATCTTAACAAAAAAAAAAAACATCTTTAAAAACTTTGTACAGTGTAACAATTACTTAAAGGTAAACACCACATTTACTAAATTAAATGATGTTAACTGTAAGCCAACAGGTCATTATCTACAAGCATCCTTGAATACATTGCAAATGAAGCAATTTTATGAAGTGTTAACGCTCATTTGCACGTTATACGATGAATATCTCAATATAATTACCATTTCAACTATTTATCACCAGTTTTTTTTCTATAAATAGTGAGAATTTCCCAACAATGGGTAGTCTACGTTTGTGATTTAGTTTCCATACATGAAAACAAATATGTAAATATGTATATGATGAATAAATATGTGTTTTTGGAAAAACAACTTTATACACAAAACACTTAATTTGAAAACGTTGCTTGATTATAAATAATGATTAGCGACTGCTTAACCATACATTTTAGACGTTTAAAAGTTTCTTAGCTTTAAGCAACGTTTATAACCTCAAAGAGTTCGGAAGGCGCTACAATTTCAAAAAAAAATATGAACTTTCAATAGTACTAAGTAGTCATTCTAAAAACAACTTAATTAGCGTCTATCATAGCGTTGATATTCGAGGAAATAACATCAATTGGAAACAATAATTTGAATATACTTTAGCTTTATTACCCCAAAACAGTGTTATTCAGTAATTGTTGAGCCTAATCACCTGTTAAATACAATATTTCTGTATGGAGTTTGACATAAAACTGACATTAGACACGCGTCTAAGTTTCTGTGGTAAGGCCCTAGGTATTTAATTAATATAAAGTCATTGGTCTATATATGTGAATGATGTGGGTTTAGACGAGTGCCTGTTAATAATGGCGATTGACAACTTGATAGACATCGGTGTCGTCTGGAGAGGCTCAATAAACCGTTTCCTTTTGTGGACTTTCTTGAAGATAATGGCTTTCGTACAGGCAGCCGCAGTGGTAACACTTGCACTTGGAGATTAATCCTTACTGCTACGACATAAAGGTGCTGTCACTGTCCAATTGTTATCACTGATGTGCGGTTGACTGTACATACCTACCGTAGATATATAAACTATCAACGGTTAACCTTGCATTCTAGATTTAAATAAGTACCTACATAAATTAATATCCAACGGAAACATTTAACAATATGCAATGAACACTTAAATAAAAAGTTCAAAGCAGAGCAGTTTTCCTGTATCTTTAGATCTTACCCTAGATAGATTAACCTACAATTTTATGAAAGACTATCCGTTATTGTGTGATATAATTATGTACACATAATTATGTACACATCTTAACGCATTGGGAAAGAAAGAGTGGTTCTAGTCTTGTAAATCAAAATATTACATACAATATTATTAATTACCAAACAAACCAATAAGAATCCTAATGTAGTTTATATACATAATTATAAATTGAAGTCTCTGGTAGTACCAGGGACCGGCGTTGTTCTTCTAAACTTCGCAACGGATTTAGATGCAATTTTCACCAATATTTAGACAATTTATTCCGAAAGCTTTATGTGAATAAGTATAGGAAAGAAATTTAGATGTTTTGTCAAAACATAAAACAGTGTGAAGCAAGCAAGTCCCAAGTTTAAAACTAAAACAAAGAAGTGATTACACTAATTACAAATAATTCAGCCACATAATATATTGCGTTGTAAACAAAAAATACCTTGCAGCAACATTTTAGGCGCCAAGGTGAGTAATAATGGCTAATAATTACAAGCAAGAAAATAATAACTCTAATTTATTGGTTAAAGTTTAACCAATGTGAAATAAGGGTAAAGTGTGATTGAATAGAGTTACCTAAAGTTGCATTGTTTGGTTTTTGCATGACATTCCGGTAAAGGCTAATTGCTTTAGTGGTCTAAAAAGTTTTGCACTACGTATTATTTGCATTAAGTATAAAAATCACAAGCTTTCTAATTACTGACCTGTAATTAGAAAGCTTGTGATTTTTATACTTAATACTACTATACTGTATAATAAGAAAAAAAAATTAGCCTTCACGGGTCGTCTTGCAGATGTGAAGCATCGAAACTATTTTGTATAGAAAATATGCATTTTTTTTAAAGAAAAAAAAAAATTTTTTATTTTTTCGATTGGATGTTGGCTGTTGGCCGCGCGTCACACCAACAGCCAGTCTGACCCGCCGCATTCGATGTTTCACATCAAAAATCATCTTTATAATTCGTGAGACAGTTTCTTTCTAAAACATAATCTAATTTTCTCAAAATAAATTCACATAATTTATAATTTTATGTAACTCATCAATTTAATTTAAGGAAGATTAGCGTTGACCTATAAAAGGATTAGATGATCTATCTTTATTAATGATTTCCGTTTCAAGTTATTAACGTCTATAAATTCTATGCATCCGTCAGTTTACTAAGGAAACTCAAATATTTTGTAACAGTTGTTACTGCATAGGAGGTACACCATCAATCAGTGGAAATTATTCAACTCCTTGGTAATGATAGCCAAGAGTTATTGATAGTGTGTAATAGGCTTTATGATGTAATGTGGGAAGTGTGGTGTTAGTTGCAGCGATATTGTTAGCAAGAGTCGATCGTCATCATCATTTACTTCGACTATAAATGGTTTAATTGAAATAAATGCTTTGAGTTTAAGTTTGAGTTTGACCGGTTCTGTGCTTTTTGTTGCATCCAGCAGATTCCTGCGGTCTTCAGAAGGTCATAGGTCCACCTACCAACGCTGCGTCTTTCGGTACGCAGTCGCCACTCTAGAACCTTTCGGCCCCATCGGCCATCTGCAGCTCTGCGAGTTTTGTACTGCTTGGCAATTCTTCGGATTATGTCGGTTACCTATTGTTTCTCCTGCCGATCTCTTCATTTCTGTCTCTTAGGGAAACTCCAAGCATAGCCCTTTCCATTGCCCTTTGGGTGACTGTGGCCCAGTGTACAAGGGTGGTGTACCAATGTAATAACTGTATGTACTGTATGTTCACGTTTATATTTACAAGAACTGGCTTGTATCCACATTTCACAAATAGCAAAACATCATGAAACGTTACATTGCTACTCACCACTTATTTGAATTTTAAAGAGAATTTCTTGTAAAAAAGAAAACAACACGCTTGCGACCAATAAATCACGTTCTTCTTATACTCCACATGGTTATGACGCTTATTGTTTCAGACCCTAGAATTCTTTCTCCATTAGCAATGTGTCATTGCAGTTCTCCGATGAATCAGTTGCTATGCTATTTTTATTGTTCATTTCGCTTACACTTGCACCAAACCTCAACCGATTCATTTCAATTAGGTCTGCTCAAGCGCATTATAGTAATAAATTAATTATATTACACCTACTCCACGGCTACTGTATCGGAACCACTGAACCACACTCCAGAATGTGGTTGACGAACATACCGAACAGGCATTCACGCCTCAACACTTTTTAGGGTGAGCAGACTTCTAGCTGTCATCAAACTTGAAGTGATTTATAAACTCGTAAGTGTCAAAATTATGTGTAATGCCGATTACGTAGCTATAAAGGACGTATTTGGTGCTACTTGAGCAATTTGTAAGTCATCGGATTGCAGGTTATTTGACAGTTGGCATGATGATATAGTTTGCGATTCAGGTTCTATAAATCGACTCGTTCCTCGTTCGTAGATATATTCTTATTTCATACTACGTTTTACTGTTGAAATTGCATGGAATCTTATGGCCTTAGATTGATATAAAAAGCAATGAAATCTCTGTTTTCTATTAATTCCTAATTAGTGAATGTACTTAAAAGCTGATCCAATAGACCAAGAATATGCTGTATTAATAACTGCTAAATTATTTCCTAATTGACACATTCTACTGTAACCTTTTAGAAATTCACTTAGTTTCGAAGTAGATTTCTTCGATTTTTATCAAACTGAATTTCTCTAGAAACTTTCAATCACAATCCGAAGATTTTGAAGTAAATTCATAGTAAATTGATTCATAGCTTTGAAAAATTTGTCTGATCAACAGCGTAAATCGCACTCAAGTTAAACTTTCATAATGAAAGGGATTGTCATTGTTGTTATTGTATGTGTGCGATTACCCCGCAGAAAATGCCAAAAATGTACAAAGATCATTATATTGCTAGATAATTTCCATATAGATATCAATAAAACCAAGTAGGTACATTCTACGTTGTCTTCAATCGTTTCTATTAATGTAAATGATTTCCCGATACCAAACCGCGCCGCGCACAAAAACTACAGCACCTCGAACAGAGCCAATTAACTGTTACGTCCATTTGATTTGTTGGGATGTCAGCAGAAAATGTGGTCGTACTGGATCCGAGCACAAACATTACATTCAACCGTACGACTGATATAGAAGGTGAAAAAGACTGAAGAATAACAATTATGTATATTTATTGACATGACTGTATGTCGTTCGCCAGAGAAGACAATATTATGTTGATCCCAAGCATTATAATAAATGACGATGATCAAATCAGTACAGACGTTTAATTTAATGATGATGTAGAGAAACCCAGGAGACTCGGAAGACGAGAACGACGAACTCTGAGGTGATGGCTGACAAAACCTGATCTGATTTTGAAGTTCTTGTAGTCACAGTGCAATTACAAATATTATACATTATTATCATGAGCTCTATGAAGATTTAAATAGTATAATCATTGGTCTGCTGGGTCTAATATCTCCGACTTTAAAGTAAAGACAATGCTGAAGAAGTTGGAAAACACACCTGATGGTGTAACAAAAGACGTGCATCCAGAAGTTGGACTTCTGCACATACTTTATTGCACAAACGCACAAACACGGCACTCTACAAACACCATTGAAACATGTTGGTAGCAGTATTATTATGTAATAGGGAAGCGTTTAGACACAAACTTGAGCTGAACTACGAGGAAAACTGACCAATGGGACAGGTTGACGTTAGTGGAGATTTTTAGAATAGCTCGCTATTTTATTGGGCCCTGTTTAAGTATCTTCATGGGTTTTTAATGTGTGGAGATAAATAAACGTTGTGTAGTCGGGGAAATGAATTGTTAAGCAAGTTGACGACTTACGTCAATTTTGTGTGTTATAAGCCATTGTATACAACTGTCAAAGAATAACAGTAGAGTAAGTTGGTATTCAATTTGCTACATGAGAACAGAATGGACACTTGGAACAGACAAAAGAAGTATTGGTAGAACGGACCGGTGACATTGCAATGATAAAAGATGGTCAGAAAAAGACAAAGAAACGATGGATGGACTGTGTGAAAGATGATATGGCTAGAAAGGGGCTGACTACCGAGATTACGGCTAATAGAGAAGTATGGAAGAAATGGACATGTCGCGCCCGCGCCAATCACAAATAAATTGAGATAAGGCCGGGAGGATGATGGTCAGAGAAAGACAAGTCTGTGACAAAGGAATAGATTCTGTAGTACTAATTGATTATAAGCTTAAGACGAAGAATACTGTGTGGTTTCTAGAAAATTATGGCTATTTTATATCCAGCTTTGGGGAATTTATAGTCATGCTCTGAAGAGATGTATACGCCTTATATGATACAACACTTATGCCCGAGATACTTCACTGCTGTTACCAAATTATACATATTGGTTTACAGATAAAAAATTACGCAAAAGGTATCGTAACTATACATTTAAATAAGATTAATCAGGCGTGTAGGTCAATATCAAACATAGGTACTCATTGACAGATCGAAAAGATTTAATGAGGCTAGCAGATGAGTCATTACGAAATAACTTGGGTAATCAGCTGATTTGTTAGTAAGCAGAGTATTTGCATTTAAATGGTGTTGGTTAAAGTTAATTGGTTTTACACGCTTGTGTCAAGAGGATGGGCAGTGGTATTCAATCACAATATATTGCGAGCTTCGTTTGACAAGAGTGATCAAGAATTTTCTTCATGATCGCCTGTTTTAGGAAGCCCATTTGTAAAACCCTCTACAAGTACCTCTGTACGCGTAGCATGACTACTTTTATCTCTACTCTATGAAGAACAGACATATCTCTTTCTGTTCAAAGTTACACATTTCTCTCTTTATTTTTGATATCGCGATAAGGAAATTTTTCTACAGTCAGTCATTTTGTCTTTCGTTTCTCCTGTTTCTATGGTGGTCATGCTACGTGTACTTTAGGCTATGAACTCAGTTTATATTTTTTACATTCCACAAATACCCGTTTATATCCAATATAATATCTGCGTCGCCTCACAGGCAACTTTAATACTTTTTTCTCTAGCTTGGATCTATTTGCTTTATCCGTTGGAAAATTTAGGAAAATGTAGCTTGATACAATCAGAGAACTATGTTAATAATTGTTATCATCTCTCTACTGCTCCTCTACTGTCTCTCTACTGCTCCTTAACAGTGGCTGTAACTTGTATGTATTTTATCTCGTGCACTTATCTATCTGTCCGACTTGCACTTTATCAATATTGTCTTTGTCTTTTTGTGTTTTTGTGGAGAACGTTGTTGGTTGCACATTTGTATAACGCTTAAGGTTCTATTTATTTGTAAAATATAATGTGTAATTGTTTGTTCTTCCGAATAAATAAAATTAAATAAAATATGTTCAATATATTTATTGAACTTTTCTGACTACGAGCTGTTTTTAATATCTCGTGCTGTTAAAAAGCACTGTCCGCAATCCACAACCTTCCTCCTCTTAACCACTACTAGGTACCTACTGTCTGCTAAGTGTTCCCTGTTTTATAGCCTTTACTGTCACACTGCTTGGCAAAGACCTCTCCCATGTTCTTACAGGAACTCTTTTCCCGCGCCAACTTGAACCAGCCCTCACGGTACGAATCCAGGTCATCTCGCCATCTCTTTCTGGGCCGGCCTCGGCAGCGCTATCCATCTTCAAACACCCATTGTGTGGAGATTCTTGCCCAGCGGTTATCGCGCATGCGAGTGATGTGACCCATCCAATCCCATTTGAGGCTGGCAGGCTTTTTTCTTACGTCGATTACAACATACCTACCTGTCACTTTCTACTGCAACTTCCATAATTTACAAATCTGTCTGTAAGATCATTTTTGCGTTAAAAATGTTTGCCTCATTAGTTATCTTCGATTGACGTTACCTAGTTTTAGCTTTTAAAGACAAATTAGAAAAGAATTACGCAATCAAGATTTTAAACACATTTCTACGTAACATTTTTAAGAACCAATAGATTTGCGTGTCGCATGCAAATTCTGTACAAGTAGGCTTTACAAAAATGTCTCGTACTAACAAGTACTACTAGTAAATGCTAGCAGATAGTAAGTTGGATCCAACACTGGTTAACTTATTAAATACTGGAGAAAATACAGGAAAATGTATTTAAATTATCCTGTTTAGATGTTTAACTTCTTAATCAATATTTATGAATGTTTCTTATTCAATAGATTCCTTGTTTATGGTTTTTAGATAAGGTTTGAGTCACCAGCGGGTGTCAAACATAACATCACGCCTGAATTCCCCAAAAGGCTACGCAGAGGTGTAGGTGCTATAGTACGCCCACATTTCACCAGTTATCTTGTTGAATATAATGGGGCGTGTGCCTATTGCCATCAGCTGGTAGAAACACACACGGAATCCAGACTCCGGGCTACTGCTGACAAATTCCTGATGAAAAAACCCAATAACTACTTTGCCCTACCTGGGAATTGAACCCAGGGACCAACGAAGCAGTTAGGATATGTTATAAATATTGAGTCAATTGAGGCTTTAAAATTAAACCGGTTGCAAAAATGTTGACTAAAATAGTTATAAATTACATAAACCAAACAAACTCCGTGTTGCGGTTAGCAACCACTATCAAATTAAATTAACGAACAACCCACGCAAGATCGATTATAATTTGCCAAACCGGGGCAATCAAAATCATCTCAATTACTTATTAACATACATACATAATAATAAACTATGATGTAGTACAGATGTAAAATTTCACCTGCCGAAATATAAAGCGGCCTTGAGTCAAAACTGGATGTTGTTAAACTAACGCACAATTTTAAGATGTTACTACAAGATTGTGTCATGCGGGTATTTGCGAAATTTACAACTACCCTATATTTTCGTGAGTGTTGGTTGTATACCTAGATGGTATGTGCGTAAGATGCCTACTTCTTTTCGTCTGTTCCTATCAGAAATGTGTCAAAATGTGTATGTATTTATGTGGGTGTGTATGTATGTATGTATGTGGGAGTGTATGTATGTATGTATGTGGCAGTGTATGTATGTATGTGGGTGTGTATGTATGTATGTGTGTATGCGTGGGTGCGTGTGTGATGTGTGAGTGTGTCTGTATGTTCCAAATTAGGTATTGTTTAACTTTAGTAGGTATGTTCTAATAAATAAGGTAGAAGGCATGAGCATTGAACACCACGCTTGCCCAAGGCGGATTGGCGATTCCAGACTTATATTAACTATCAATCCAGGTTTCCTTACGATGTTTTCCCGGATTTGCATGAGAGTTGAAACCTTAACCACTGGGCCATGACGAATTAAATATTATATTTATATAGGTCATTAAGAAACCATCATGGCATGAGTGTGATCGAAGAACAAAAAATTAACCAGGGGGCTTAAAACGGTCACTTTAGCAGAATCATAATATGAAAATATTATGAATCATCGTAAGATATCACCAACTGACAATTCATAATATATGCGTGTTATTGATATTACGAAGTAATTCATCTGTTTAACAGTTTTCTATGGAGATTCGTAAAATGTTCCACAAATGATGAATTGCTTTTATGTCAAATGAGAGGAATTCTAATGATTCTGGGATTCAGAAAATGAACTACTTTTAGAGGAATTGCTAATGTGGCCGGTTTAGGCCCCCAGTTCTTCTGCATGGGTGTGGGTGGGTGATATGAACTCTTTTCATACCACTTTGCATTATCATCATCGTGATGTCGTTACAGACATCGTTCATCGTTGAGGTCCTTAAAAAAATCCAGTACTTAGGTATTAGTTTTTACATAGATTGTTTACGTGATGCTACCCACACGCCATACTCCTCTACGCAGCATCTTCCGCAATGATTCTCCGAATGTCACTCAACCCCACTTGCTTCACAACAGGCTCAGCAATAAGCAGTAAAAAACGTTGCGTCACAAATGTCGGAAAACTCGCGTTGTGCAATTATCGCGGGATGGCGCGTAATACTGTGTCCGTGTTGTTTGTGTGCTCTAGGCTATGCAGTACAGCATAGACCTCGAGTGATTTGGTAATCGGGAAGCAAGATTTGATAATAATTTCACTGAGCCCAGGTCCGCAGGGGCGAATTTTTTTTAGGTTTATAGGCGCATTTTATTTTTGACACTCGATGTTGAGCCGAGCTTTGAGAATCAAACAGAGCGCATTACAGAGCGTGTGAATAAAAAATCTGTTGGATTTTTAATTCTCGGCGCTAAGCTGTGCGTTGAAAATCTAGAGCTCGATAAAAAATCTGCGCGTTTTTACGCACCGAATTTTAATCGCCGATTTTTTATGTTTGTGGTGGGTATGGAGCTTACTTTCGTGATTCATCAGTAAGTTGCCAAGAGCTGCCAACAAAAGCAAATTTTGCCGTCTTGATTCATCGCATTTTGATACTAACGAAAACAGAAACTCGAAGAAACTAGTCAAGTATCTTTAAATTACAATCTTGCTACGTAAAGTAAAATTCTGCTCCAATTTTAGAATAACCCAAAACTCGTAATAATTTTGCTCCAGGCGCCGTCTTATCTGTCTACTAACGACCGAACCGTGAACGACGTATTATATTATTACAACAATAATAACGTAAACAGACAATAACCGTAATAATTGTACATTATTAAATACTCAGGTTCAACTGTGCTTGTCTTTCGCAAACACGATCGTTAAGGACCGGAGCTTTGTCGTTTAAAATTTCCACGCCAAAAGAGATAGACACACCTTTCGTCATACACCAGACAAGGATAGAAGATGTCTTTTATCAATGGTACTTAAGGAAATAATGCGCAATGTGGATCTTTTTGGGTGGCAGCAACATTTTAAGTAAAAATCTGAAAAGGTTTTTTTGGTTAAGTTATGAGAAGCGCTTTTATGGAAGTTTAGTAAGTTCTTCTTATAATGAAATCATAATTTTCATTCCGATAAGGTCAAAGAAAAAACAGAGCAAAAACATTACCTTCTATGGAGATTGGAAAGATGCTTCTAATGACATTCTTGAGCTCTTTCAACGACGCAGTATTGGATTGTAAAATATTTCTGAGTTCAAATATAGTATTCAGAATCATAAAAATAAAGTTCAAATTAACAGATCGTGGGGGGTTTTAACGATAAAAATAAAATAAAACAATATTTATTATTACTTCCTAGGTCTTGTTTTTATGGTTTTCCGGCAGGTTTTATGGCAAGTTTACAGCAGTAAATACTACAATATAATACATAACCTTTTGTGAGGAAAACCAAGACCAAAAGTGTGTACTTTTTCGTCACAGAGTTTTGGACTTTAAGTAATTATAAAAATTACGTTTATTGAACGTTTGAAAAAACGAATTAAAGAATTAGTTGTTGTAATTAGGGTTGGTCGGACTCGGAAATACAGATTGAGTACTTTATGTCATTATCTGCCCAGCCTTTTCCCAACTATGTTGGGATCGGCTTCCAGTCTAACCGGATGCAGCTGAATACCAGTATTTTACATGAAACGACTGCGTATCTGATCTTCACAACCCAGTAACTGGGTAATATGATACGCCTTGGCAAGACTGGTTGTCAGACTTTCGGGCTTCTGACGACCCGTAACGACTGTCATAGATCTACAAATGACTGACGGGATCAACGGCGTCTCGTGCTTTCCGAGGCACGGAGGAGTTTCGTTATGTAAAGATGGTTACCCATCCACGGGCCAACCACGGCAAGCGTAGCTTAACCTGATGGATCGACCCGTGCGGCTGTTATTACTTAGCCACGAGCTCCTCTTATTTGGGTACTTTATGTATTAATACAAATACCTCTTTTATTTATTCGACCCGTTTATATAAGGGCACGGAGCCCTTACAGTGCTTACCTTAGAAATACTTTTATGCACAGCCTCGTTGGTCTAGTGGCCGCTAGAACAACAGATCAGCGTGGGGTCTTAGGTTCGATACCTACCTGAGTTGGGCAATAAGATTTTTCCACTAGGAAAATTCTGTATTTTTGCCCGGTTACTGACAATAATATCACCCCCTTTTATCATCTAGGTGCACTTAACACATCTCTACCCAGCTCTTCGGGAAATACACGCGTGATAATGTTATTTACATAATAATTATATGTATTACTCAAACACGGCGGTCTAGATACAAGTGAATCTAAAGCATTTATAATAAGTTATTACATACGTAGGAGTGTTTCTTAACATTTCTTCGTATTAAAATTCAAATATTTTTATGTAGATTACGATTCTTTCAGTTGCATTATCAGGAACTTCATGCACTACATATTGTTCGTTGATCTTGATTTCATATAAAATAAATAAATAATTATATCAATTGGGAAATTATTCTCTTCTCCGACTCCATAAATCATAATTACGTTGTCTTCTTGCATTTTTATTTTTTTGGACGAGTTAGAAGACCTGTGGCGCCATCGGCACAATAGTTAGTACATAGGTAAGCAAAAAGAAAAAAATATTATACCAGATAACTCTGATGATGATGATGATTCTTCGCGTCAGTCTCCAATATGATAAATGCGATATCCGAGATGCGGTCAACACTCTTGCAAGTCGGTTCAATGATATCAGCTCATAATACTTTTAGGTGGGTTCCTAGTTTGGGAAGATCCATTTGCCAAAAGCTTGCCACAGGAGTTCTTAAATTACATCACTAATGTTGATACGTAAGAATTTTTGGGGAACCCTGGGCACTTACCCCAGTTACCGATCTGGCTGGCTCTCTTATGTTATCACAATAGCTGGGCCATTTTTCATAGCTCGTAATGACATTAAAGAACAATAAAAGTGAGAGTCAGGACTAGAAAAGAATGATAACATTAATCTGTGTCCCCCAGCTTGATGAGTCGACGACAGGGTCAGGCTGATCGAGAAGGCGAGTATGGAGGTAATGTTCTGCATCTTGGGGATGAGAACTATGTCCAAAATGAGACAACGATTGTAGTATAATAAATACATCAAGGAAATTAAAATCAAACACACATTTAAGAAACCATCCACATTCCTTTAGAAACCATCAAAGTTGATTAGTTCAAGGCTTCAGTAGATTTACGATCCGTTTACGTAACACAACATACATGTGTTTTGACATCTAGCATATAGATGTGAGAAAACTTTGACTTTGATTTTGTAGTTGTTTAGTAGTTGTTAGGATATTGCTTAAATTTTTAATGAGTATTTTTTTTGCAATTTGGTGGCCTGATTTTCGGAGCTGACGTGTAGCCAGACACGTTTGTGTGCTATAAACCGCAAGCTTTATTTAAAACTAATATTTGAATAGTACGGAGTAGCCTCATACGCATCTCATGCAATGAGTCAATGTAGTGACTTTTAAATTGTAGCAGGTACTTTGATGGTATAGTTCAGATTTTTCAGGCTCATAATAAGATACCTTTAGTATAAAACTAAGGACTCGGTACTATAATTTCCTCTAAAATCTTTAAATGTCCAGGTATGTCATTGATCAAATTTAGCCCCCTATAGAACCTTACAGTAAGGAAAAAAGTCATTCATTCCTTAACACATCGTGATATCGTCTTGATATATATAATTATTAATGAATACATACAAAATCTTGTAAAACATTTTCAAAGAGTTACTGTAGAGTTTCTTGCCCATTCTTCTTCATACGAAACTACCTTTTGGAAGGGACACCTAGAATCAATTCTATTTTCTTGAAAATTTTGACGATCAAAAGTGTCTTACAATGGCCTACTTGAAATAAATAATTTGACTTTGACTTTTGACTTAGACGTACATAAATATTTGTGTTCTCAGTAAAACAACTACACTATTGCTTTTTCAACTTAAAATGACACAAACGCACCATATGGCACTTGGCAAAAGATCAAGATCCACCTAAAAAATGGTGAAACTTCTCAAATGACACAGTGATCTCAAACACGGCCGATAATTTGTCAGTGTTAATATTACACTTTCCATATATGTAGCAAAAGTGTCGATTTAGTGTCTTCGTTGTTTATGTAATGCCAAGTAACGTTACTTTAACTGCGTAACGAGGTGCGGCCAGACGACCGGTTTTAGGCCGTATGTCCATGGCAAGATGGGCTGAAAATGCTTTAGTAAAGAACATTGACAGGAAGTTTTGGCTTTCTACAGAGTCCTCCGCAGACTGATGGGATGAATTCAGAATATTATGGAACATTGAAATAAAGGAATAATAACTGAAAAAACAAATAAAAAAAAAAAAACCTGAGAAAATTTCCGGTGGAATATGATTCAAAATAAGGAGCTGAATGCCCCCTGTTAATTTGTGGAGGGCTGTCTCTTACACCTTGTATTTGATCAACATACAGAAAGTGAAATTAAATATGTAATATTGAAGCTTACTTAAAAGTTTCCAAAGCAAAGAACTTTATATGGGTCCACCGCTTGAGCTTCCTCGACCAAACGAAAAAAAAACACGTAAATCGGCCCAGTAATCATGAGAAATCGATGTATATACAAAAAAAAACACAGTGGAACATAAAACCTCTTCGTTTTTCTAAGTCGCTTAAAGAAAGAAAAAGAATAATAAAGCTGATAAAAACAATGTTTAGCAAGGCATCGAATTAAATAGGCGCATAAAATTACAATTAAAGTGAATAGTCGAAATATCCACCGCATCGCATGCGCTAATTTGTCGCTTAGCATGCGTTGTTAGCTGGACGCTGGTCATTAGAGTACCAATTTATTTACAATAAATCTCTAATAAATTATGTGTCCTGGCGTTGATTCAACTTTGTATTTCATCTTATATAACATTTTGCAATACATTTCTTTATAACATGACTCTTCTGCATTACAACGTTTTGGTCTGCTTTTGTTAAAAAATATTCAAACGATTAAGATTAAATGTGTAACATTGGCAATTTGATGATGATTTGAACGTATTTGCATAGTATAGACATTAATTAATAATGAACCAAGAATTATGTTTTGGCAAAGAAAGGCTTTTAGAGCAAAATTGATTTCTAATTGTTTTTATCTGCAATACCATACTTAATGTTATCCATTTTTAGTTGGAAGGCTGATCATAACGTAACTAACGTCATTTAAACTGACTAGTTTGACCTAGGAAAACTAGTTTATCTAAATCGGGTATCATACCTAGATACAAAAAAAAGCTCAAGTCCATAAAATCAGCAAATACCTATGCAATAAAATATACATATATTTTTTTTTCTTTTCATGATGATTATGTATTCGCACAAAAAAAAAAAATTAACTAAACCGAAGTGCAGGTGTAGAAGACAAGGGACAGCTGAGGATTACAAACTGTTATGACTAAAAAATGAAGCCTTTTCTTCAATAAATCAATAGGTACTAAGGTCTGATGGAATACATTTAATTTATGCTTTAAGAAATAATTTATCGAATACGTAAGCAATATGTTAAATTTAACACAACCACCAATTAATATCAATAATTTATTAGTATATTCACGCCACGTCTATTTTGTAGATTGCCTAGAGTGCACGCATATAAATATTGCGGGTGGAATCTGGTTAATTATTGTCAGTAATAACCGGTCAGTGTCATAAATTACCCTAATCCATAAACCTGGCATGTTGCGGTTTGTTTTGTAATAAATGATCGATATCTTTATTATCTTATGTAAATGCTTTGATGGCTAATCCGCGGATTAGTTGTCGAATCTTTACAGTGTAACGGTTGGCAGAAGCAAGGAAAACCTGCTCAGGTGGAGGGAGATTCACAGATGACTCCGTCCGTTGTTTGTCCTGGAGGTGTAAATGTGGAACAGCACCACATTTATACCTCCAGGACAAACAATGGGACACATATCGTGTCCAGGTCTGCACGTTACCTACTGGAACTGATTCTGAGTTGATTCTGAAATACAGGTCAGTGGTTATTTATATGTCGGCAATCCATTATGGGGATGTAGGAGAGGTCATTTGCAATCCAATGACCCCTGATGACCTATATGCCACTGTCAACCAATTTTCGAGTAATTGACATTTTATATTTTAAAATTTAAGAAATAATCCCTTCGTATCAAATCGTCATATTAGCAAAACGACACTTTAGCAAAACGACACTTTAGCAAAACGACACTATAGCAAAACGACACTATAGCAAATCGTCCTATGAGCAAATGGTCCTATTAGCAGAACTATAATAATTATAAAATGTTTAATGACTCATATTTTTTTAACATTTGATTTGGAGTCAAAAGGAGTCATTTGATTGTACCGACCACTCCAAAATCCTCCTAATGGATTGCCGACATAATTATTATAACCAAAAAGCCTGTAGATTGCCATCGACACGCTAAGAAGAAGTGCTTCAACCGTTTATCATTATGATTTCTGCGTAACCTGAAATGAGTATTACGTAGGTAGTAATGACGTTTGCGAGAACCAATCAAAACGCGGAACTCTAGCTATGTGCGTAAGCTGGGTTCAGTCAAGTGTTATTAAAGTTGAGAAGAAAATCACATTTGAATTTCCTCATGTCGTATGATTAGCATACTTTATAAAAAGCTGATATTTCTGAATTGAATCACGTCAAAAAGCACACAAAAAAAAATGCTGATCACATTAAAATCTTGTCTTGTCTTTTTGGCAAAATAGTAAAGAAAACCATACCATCCATAGTGTCCATAAGGTAATGAGGCAACTTAGGGATTCTGATAATAGAACAAGTACCTAAAGGTATCTTGGGCCACTTTTCACGCTTACTTCGACCACCTTGAAGAGTGTGGTGACCATAGAGTATCTAATCAAAAAGAATCCTCTCTTGCCGTGGGTAGGTATGCCTTGCCTATGGGCAGCCGCATCGTTCTCCATTGTTTGCATTCGTTTTTAGACAAAGGGAAAAATGATACCTGCGTTGACAGTGCTTGTAGGGCTTAAACTAACCTTGTATTTGAGGCAAAGCGCACTGTATGACATTTGCGGGCGTGTCAGCCTTGATCGTTGACATATACCACGGTTTATGAGGTCATTGACATTTTGATTTTAATGCACTTTCATTCACATAAGTATCCTTTTGATTACTTGTTTGGTTTTATGAATTTATCGCAGATAGAGTATTGAAGGACCATCGTACTGTCAGTCTGGTTTTCTTTCGGTTTATGACATTTGTCAATTTCCTGCCCAACTAAAGGGTAACCGTTCTCTTTAACACAATGACAAGGATCTTAACAAATCATTATTTAGCATTTATAAAGAAAGTACCTGCGTGTGCAAAAGTTTTACAAAACGGTAGCCACCAGAAAGAAAAAATACCTATAATACTCTTTTTCGGATTTCTCAAAGAAAGAAGAACGATTGACAACTTTAATCAAAGCGACAAGTACCTATCTAATGACATGCTTGTTTTTTTTTTAAATGACCCTGTACCAAAATCCAATGTAACCTAATTTAGTTTTAATATCTTTCATCTTACACAGCGGATATTAATTATCTAATAGATCAAAATGTTTCGCGAATATATCCGTTCAGCCATCACGCGAGGACAAACACATTGATGTATGTAGATCAGATTATACGCATTTATTAAAAAATATTTCTTGATTTATTAGACAGAAATTAGAAACTGTGTAGAAGGGCTTTCGAACCTTGCAAAGAGGTACAACTCTAGTAGAACAATGTCTATGAAAACTTCATGGAAATTGTTCTACCAGAATCGCGTCGCATCATTGCGTCTAAATTGTGTGTATAAAAATTTTATTTTTGGTATGTAGCTTTTAGGACGATAGGATATGATGGGAATCCCACAGAACATCCCCTTTTCGTACGCCATTCTGTCAAGCATGACATCATTATTTTTAGCGGTCCTCTGTCAATCCTTAAGGTTCACTGTTGTAATCGCTGCATTACAAAAGCACATGAGTAAGCAATTGGCTTTCCCATGGGCATAAGGCCAGGTCTAAGGTCTTAGCATCGTAGGCCAACTTTATACTGACAGGGTTGCGGGAAAGACTGTAACGGATAACGGGACCCTTGGCAACAGGCAACTGAAGGAACACGTGCGGGTTTTAGTCAGTAAAAGTCTGACACGCCCTCCCGCGCCGCCCAGAGCGAAAGACAATTGATGATTATCCAAAAAAAAAGGCCAACTTAATAGGGTACGATATTTTTTTTTCGATGATGTTGAAAAAGCAACGAAGGGATAATATTTAGAGGAAAACCAGTAGCTTTTATTTGTGATGCTAGAAAAAGTTCTGTATCATCAACGTAGAATAGGACATTTCTGTACTTACGGACCAATTTTCCTCTAAGCTCCCTGAGTACTCTTGTACTCTTAAACAAACAAACAGAACTCGACTTCCTTTTAGTTCGCTCGTGATTAATGGTCCGTGATTGTCTTATCCTGGCCGTATCTCGTGATCTATATGTGAATGAAGTTTTAATTATTTCGTGTTGTTGCAATGTGTCATACTGGATGCGATGTACGAAGGTTAAGTTTCTGGTTGGAGTAGTCAAAGCATGAATACGTTGTTGACAAAGTAATGCTATGTCGAAATCGCATGCATGTGTAGATTTAGTGACGAACGCGGTTGTACTTGCCATAGTTGCAACTCGCCCATGGAACTCTATATCTGAGTATAGACCTTCTACTAGACCTATAACAGTTCGCCACTTGTGCCAAACGGTTTGGTCTAACCCTCTCAGTATGGATCCTATTAGTTTCTACAAAACATACACTTCAAAAACAAAGCCAATGACCAGCCGAAATAGAGTCGCGATTGGTCCTTCGAGTCGTGTACACGAAAAATAGTGGTATGACTCTTCTAATACTTTTGACCGCATTTATGACCCCTTTTAGTAGATAGTTTTATATGTTATTGGATGGCAATCAAGCTGACTAACCCCACCTAATGGAAATTGGTCCCACCGCCAATGACCATCCGCCACACTGGAGGCATCGCTTGTAAGTTGCCTTGTCGGAGTCTATTATTTGCAGTTTCCTACCCATTCCCGGCTATATAACTTAGCTTTTTGGTATTTTTATTATATAGTCTTCAAACTATATCAATGCCACATCCACTGCCTTCACGGCTCCTGCCAGTTGCAGCTACCGGAACTGCCAGCCGGACTCGTTTGAAGGGCGCGCGATCGCCTCTCTCCGCCTCGACAAACTGCGTGCTAACACACTACCTATTTTTTACATTTAGTCAGGCATTTTCAGGTGTTTGGTTGTTGTACTTTATTTAGATTAACTGTTGATTGATAATGTAAGAGATATCATCATGATTGATGGGCGACTGAGTAAAATATATTGGTACGAAAGACCAGAAAGTAGTAAGTCTTAATGGTAAGGCAATTTTCGGCGAATTGATAAAAAAATCTTTCGTTTTTGGACCGAAAATATATTATAATGACTAAATAGTTTACAGTTCATGATTATGAAAAGTAGAAGAAGCAGTTAGTTCACAATTCTAGCAGTTCTGTCTAACATTTGGGAGGTTTGGCCAACAACAGTCCCAAACTTCTAATTTAGATCACTGTAGCTTTACTTATGCCTTCAAACCATCAATTCCGAAATCAAATCAAGCCCCATAATAACCAGTATGTCATCACGACTGATAATCGCGTCGCAGTGGCGCGTGCGACTAATCCCTGCCATACGCAATGTCGTGTCGCAAGCGGAACACGGCTCGGGAGAAGGAAACTGCGTGTTAAAATGCCTGACCATTGCGACATTAGTGACACTGGCGATATTGTACCGACAAGGGACATTCTGATTGTAATCAGTTATCTTTTTTTGATCACTGCAGGGTGCTGAGTATTTCAATAACGGTGAGTAATACAGCTGCGTGGAGCTAGAGCAACAGCTCTATAAAGAACTGTTTGCTTTGAAGTTCAAGGAACTGAAGAGCCAGATATATCAAAGATGGCACGGATGGTACGGAGGTGAATGGTTACTAATAGTAGTACGCCAAAACTCTGGCACTTGAGGGACGGAAGATATTTCAAAAATAGAAACAACTAGATGCTGAAGAATACTTACTTAGGCACGGGTATAAGGCAGAAGAGAATCAAAATGAATTAACCGATGATGATATGCCGAAGGAAAAGCATGATTTTGCAGTATTGCAGGTTTAGATTTTCGATATCGACCATTTGACTAGAAAATGATGTGCAAATATACCTATGACCTCCTACGAATTAATAAACGTTCATCAACCCACGCAAGTAAAGGAATCAGAGGGAATCAAGTAGTTAATCATGATTTACGTAGGCTTATATAACACTGCGAACATTACTAAATCTGCGAAGTACAAATAGAGCCGAGCACTCAGTTTCAATATTTTGTCTCTGGTCTCTGGTAATGTAAGTTTTGTGATCGTCTTCAGTATTTTTGTCAAGAAAAATATTGGCTGGCTGTTGAAAATGCATCAGTTTTTCTTTACGACAAACATGAATAAAAATGAACCTCTTCTGTTCTAAGCCAAATACATCTTAGGCTTATTGTCCCATACAAACAAAACGATCACTATTGCATAATCTGCTTATAATGTACCCACTGCTGGGGCACAGGCCTCCTCTCCGTGAGAGGGAGCGGGTCGTAATCTACCACGCGGGCCCAGTGCGGGTTGGTGGATAGTGATCAAATCGATCACTATTGCGTCATAGCTAAATTCATACCACTAAATCTAGATATCCGCAACATAATTTCCTTTCCGAAAAACGGTGTCTTCGAGTTTCTAAGAAAGTTTTCCTACAAGGCGTTGAAAAGTTAGCGCCAAATTGGGTGGCGCTTAAAATTTTTGATCCCGGCGACATTATTCATTTTATAAATATCCGATTTAAGCTTGTCACCCGCGAAACTATACGCAACGTGTTATAGGTATAGTACCTACGCATAGTAAAGTAATTTAATTCAGAAATCGTAGGACTAGTAAAAGTATGGTGTGAATGAAGGACGTTTGGCCGGATGCATTGCGATATCACCCGATGGCATATACTCGTAATGGACTAGGTTATGTAGTAAGCCGGGTGGTACGGCCTTCCTTTGGACCTTTAGACTTGGCGACTTTTTGCTGAGACACTAACGCGATACCATCAGGGGCCAATTTAATAAAACCGATAGGTGACAGGTAACAATCTGGACAACTGGACAAAAATTTATTAAAACAGCACCAGTTGTCGTGGATATGTGACAATTTTGTTTTTTTTTGCCAAATATGCCGCATTGTCACTTCTTTTAAATAGGCTACGGGACCCTATTACTAAGGCTCCGCTGTCTGTCTGTCTGCCCGTCTGTCACCAGGCTGTTTCTCATGAACCGTGATAGTAAGACAATTGAAATTTTCACAGATGATGTATTTCTGTTACCGCTATAACAACAAATACAAAAAAATAGAATAAAATAAATATTTAAGAAAATAACGGCAAAAAAAACGTGTTTTTTTTTTGCCGTTATTATAGATAATAGTACGGAACCCTTCGTGCGCGAGTCCGACTCGCACTTGGCCGGTTTTTTTTAGCTCGTGGCTAAGTACTAACAGCCGCATGGGTCTATCCATCAGGTTAAGCTACGCTTGCCGGGGTTGGTCCGTGGATGAGTGACCATCTTTACATACCGAGACTCCTCCGTGCCTCGGAAAGCACGTTAAGCCGTTGGTCCCGGCTGTCAAACGTGGATCTTTGACAGTCGTTACGGGTCGTCAGAAGCCCGAAAGTCTGCCAACCAGTGTTACCAAGGGGAATCGTATTACCCAGTTACTGGGTTGTGGAGGTCAGATAGACAGTCGATCCATGTAAAATACTGGTATTGAGCTGCATCCAGTTAGACTGGAAGCCGACCTCAACATAGTTGGGAAAAGGCTAGGCAGATTGATTTATTAGGTTTCACAGAAATTTTCGGATTACCAAAACGTGCGCACGGTGCTGTCGCGCAACAGTCTACCAACAAAAAGTTGCCATGTGTGTAGACCATGAGGAATTTGGACAAGTAGCCTGCTTACCTTGCTCAGTGGTTCTCGGTTACGGGCACAAGCGGAAAGGACCCTTTCATGGTGTCGTAAGAGGTGACTCAGGGACTGCGAATTTGAAATAATGATCATTTTGAATGCTTTTGTTACTGCGGCCCTTCAGGGACTCGTTTCGTAAGGTAGTTAGGTAATATTAGAGCAGAAACAGCCTGCATTGTCCAATTAAATTGATAGATTGTTTGGTTAACAGAATTATGGCATGGTTTGAGTGAAGGTTTAAACCCTATTGCATTCAGCATTTAAAACGGTGATAGGTACCTATAGGTGATGATACTGATGATGCATCACGCTACCATCTAAATATACTAATTGAATAAACAGGTAATACGCACGGCTTAATTTTATAGACTAGCTGCGCCCCGCGGTTTCACCGGCGTAAGTCTCGATCCCGTGGGAATATCGGGATTAAAATTATGATAAGTCCTATTTCAGGTCATTGTCTACCCATGTGCCAATTTCATCCAAATCCGTTCAGCCGTTTTATTGTGAAAGCGTAACAAACAAACAAACTCACTTTCGCATGTATAATATTTTAATATAGATAGGATGCAATTAATTTTTTTGGTCAAGTTCTTCCCAGTCGGTACCTACAAGCCATACCCACGAATTAAAATTGCTTACGTTTAGAACTCCTTCTTTACAATGACTTTACACATGTAGTGTCACTGAAAAAGTACCTACATTATAATTTAGCTATTTATAAATAAAAATTATTTTACCAAACAAAAGAAAAAATTCTGGGAATTAGTCCAAACCGGATTTTATGTTCTTTTTGTTACAACTTTTGCACAATTATAATTTTGCTTGAAACAATTTATAAATATGAAACGTTTTAATAATTTCCAGATTGTCATGACAATAAAATAACAAAACTAGACCAATTAGTTTGCACAGTCAGCAACAAAAAGCGACTGTTACACAAAGTTTAAAAATTGTTTTTTTTAAATTAATATTCGGTAAACCCGATAAATCTATGAAGAATAAAAATTATTTGAAGAGATTATTGAAAGAGTTTTTGAATTAAGATATTACAATAAATGAAATAAAATCGTTTAGTTTTTTTTTAATAACCTATAATTTACATAGTTTCTGTGAGACTATAATTACACATTCATTTACTATAAATTAATAGTCTCCATTAAAACATATGGACACAATTAATACTTAAGCTATTTTAATAAATTAATAAATAGGTACAAGCTGTATGAAAAATTATGATAATTCAACTGAATGCGGAAAAATATTCATTGCCTTGAGATTTACCATGTATGGGTGCACTTTATTAGATGTAATTGCTGACGTAAATTGTTTTAATTTATACTAGTGAATGCAGGCTTGACTTTCAAGATACCTACATCAGATCGGACAGTGAATGGACTACAAAAAAAATTGCCCTAGCGAGAAAATACAGAAAATCTGTATTACAGGATATAAGTAAGTTGCGGGAAAGTCCGAAAGGGATACCGGGGCCCTTGGCAACTGGCAACAGAAGGAACACGGGTGGGTTTTAGTCAGTAAAAGTCTGACACGCACTCCCGCTCCGCCCAGAGCAGGAGAGGCAATTTGATGATATCCCAGGCTCAAAAAGAAAAGATATAAGTAAGTATAAAAACTTTTAACAAAAAAAAAACAACCGACTTCCAAAAAAAACACTGTTTTTTTTTTGTTAAAAATATGTTTTTATTTTTCACTTTTTAGTTGTGGTACCTACCCCACACAAATCCGAATACCACTACCTGCTATGTAAATAACAGTGAAGGAGTCAAACAGGATATCGTCTAGATAAACTAAGTGGAAAAAATACGTAATATTGAAGCTAACTCAAAAATTACGCAAGCAAAGTTAATAAAATTTATATGGGACCACTTCGGAAGCATGACCTACCAAACAAAAAAAGAATCATCAAAATCGATTCATAATTGGCGGAGTAATCGCGTAACGTATATACTTGAGGTATAATATTACCTTCACATTTCGCTAGTTATGTTTTGATCCCCTATAAAAGGGGTAAGGCTTTAGATATTGACCGGGCATAAATCCTATCCGGGCTGTTACTGAGAAAATTTCCTAACCCAATAACACTTTACCCGACCCGGTGATCGAACCCAGGACCTCACACTCAGCAGTAAAATATACAACTAGGATAAAATATATTTTGTGTGGTGAAATCCTCGTTTTGGGCGCCAGCTCGTAAACGCTCATATGAATACTATCCGCTCTTAGTATTTGTCATTTCATTGGTTTCCTTTCATAATACATAATACCGTATATTCGTGTTACTTTTACAGGAAAAAAATACTTTTTTATGAGTAAAAATTTACCCGGAACCCTTCTCTTGTCTACCTGTGAATTTACAACCTTCCAGTTGTAGATAAATAAACCGTTATTTGACCTCGGTCACACGTCATTTATTATTTGTTACTGCACTGGATTTGTACTTGTGACTGATGCAATGAAAATAAAATATTTGTGTTTGGCTAATACTTTGTTGAAAAGAAATTAATATGTTCACTGTTTCAGGAACTGCAGTAGGTACGCCATGTGCTTAAATATGCAAAATGGCTGTGTCAAGTGAGAGGTTCAAAGAAACTAAAATCCCTGAATTTCAAAATGTGTAACCTTTGTTCTTAATAAAATAAAGGAGAGAGCTCGTGGCTAAGTAATCGTGGATAAGTAAACCGCACGGGTTGATCCATCAGGATCCCGTTAAGCTACGCTTGCCGGGGTTTGTCCGTGGATGGGTGACCATCTTTACATGCTGAGACTCCTCTCTCTCGGTCTCGGAAAGCACGTTAAGCCGTTGGTCCCGGCTGTCATTCGTGGAACTTTGACAGTCATTACGGGTCGTCAGAAGCCCGAAAGTCTGACAACCAGTCTTACCAAGTGGTATCGTATTACCCAGTTACTGGGTTGTGGAGGTCAGTTAGGCATCGCTCCATGTAAAATACTGGTATTCAGCTGCGTGCGGCTAAACTGGAAGCCGACTCCAACATAGTTGGGAGACGCTTGGCAGATTTTTCTTAATAAAATACATAATATATTCTATTGATAACTAATCTTTTAGTATAAGTTTTACGGCGATCTCGTTTGAAAGCTCAAACATCAATAACTCGCTGACATATCAAAACAACGAGATTTCTTACTCTCGCAACAAAATCCATTGCGTAGTTTGGAAAATCTAAGCGGTCATATGGACAAACACGAAAAGCGGCTCTAAACAGTACGCTGATGATTATTTATGGTCATAAAAGCTTACCGTACCCATGTTTATGTTGTTGGAAGAAAAAAAAGATGTGTCTTACCTGCAACAATAAAAAAACAAACATTAATGTCGTGTAAGATGAATGTCATCGTCGCTGTCATTGCGAGGCTTATCATAGTCACTAATCAGTACCTACTTAGATTGGAGACAAAAGCTCATCATTTCCGTTAATAATATTTTACTATTTTCGAGGATAAAACCCGTGACCTTTGTCGCAGGAAACCAAGGCGTTACATACATAATTTTTCGATTATGCAGTGACTAATCCATGTCAACATTTTGTTGTTCGAAAAAACAAACAAAATCATAACCGACTTGTCATACCGGTTGGGTCCGTTTTTCCTTTTTCCTGGGACATAAGTGACCTTAATTAAAATAGTGACAGCTTTTTCGAACCTATATTGGCAGAAATAGCATAGCAACACCAACAGATGGTCCTGACATTGCCGAAATAAGAAGCTGTGCAATGTGCTTCTTTAGAAACTATAGACAAGGTTACAAAATTGGTACCGAAAGGATTTTAATAAAAACCGGCCAAGTGCATGTCGTACCATGCACAATGAAGGGTTCCGTTAGTTGGGATGAATTTATAAAACAAACTTAACATTGTAGTTAAAAAACTTGTTCTCCGATACAGAATGTATGGGAGAACATGTTTTTATAACTCCAAATTTAAGTTGGTCGATTATTAGTCGGTAACTTGTAGAGCCTACGTAGCGATGATAGTTTTTCTTTTAATTTCGTTATATATACTACTGCCGTGAATTTTTTCACATATCCAAACCCAACCATTTAGCTGGCAGGGGGGGGGGGACACTTGGCTCTAACAAAAATTAGCACTTTAAAGCTTAATATTCCGCAAACGGATCCCTGAATCCAAAAATGAACATATTATTTTTAAACTACCTTTCCAACGATACCCCACACCATGGGATTGACACGATTCTTTTTACCCCTTTTTCGGCGCCGTTTATATGTATATCCATACCAAATTACAGCTTTCTAGTACCAACAGTTTCTGAGCTAAGCCGCGGACAGACGGACAGACGGACATGGCGAAACTATAAGGGTTCCTTGTTGACTACGGAACCCTAAAAACGGGAAATATTTATTATAATATCGTATCCTCTCAAAACGACGAACTTTTATTTAATAAATGAAACTCAATTTTTTTTGATGGGGTTCTAATAATGCGCACTTTTTAAATAATTGTGCCTCTTTTTAACTTTCTGACCTTTCTCATGGTTAAACACAGTAACTAAGCTAACGCTACATCTAAATTAGTGGCAGTTACTTGACAATTTAGTATTTTTAGGACCCCAATAATAAAATTACTTATTCTAAGTATTCTATTCTATACCAATAGGAATTATTTCATGTTCACAAAAAGAGGTGAATTCATTATACACTGTCATAATAATAGCATGTTCAATAATATTTTTAGGAAAGCCAAATGGTAATTATTAGAGGGTCAATTAAATACATGCCAATAAAAACTGGTGTCATGTCAGACATATTAAAACTAATGCTTATTTATTAAAGGAGCTGCTCCAAGCGTTTTATGCGAATTCTATTTTTAGTTTCGTGTCGTGTGCATGCACGTGTGACCTCTACGAGGTATTTGGTCGGTTGAGCTAAACTAACCATACCGAATTCCTATATTTGTGTTCTCTTTTATAGTCGACTTCGTATGTTTTAATTTTTTTGTGTGTTTTTTACGCGATTAGTCCGCCAAAATATTCTTTTTTTGTTTGGTAGGTCATGCTTCAGAGGTGGTGGCCATATAAATTTTATTTATTGCTAGCGCAGTCTTTGAGTTAGCTTCAATATTATGTATTTACATAGCAGGTAATGGTATTCGAATTTGTGTGGGGTAGGTACCACATCTAAAAAGTGAAAAATAAATACTTTTTACAAAAAAAAACAATCGGCTTCCAAAACAAACACAAAAAAGTGTCAATAAACGAAAACTGAAAAGCAAAGACATCGAATTCCAAAATTAAATTTATTTTTCACATTTTAATGTTTTTCTGGAAATCGTTTGTTTTTCTTTGTAAAAATTGTGTTTTCCTGTTGATCTAGAATTTAGATCTACAACATTCGAATAGATTCTACTTTGAATTCGGGTTTTAAGCTTGCATAGTTTTGTAAGAAGTTGAGGAAATTCTCAATACCCACGAAGGATTGGGTGCCCAAAATATTGTAAATGTTCGATCTCTCGAATTGCTGTCACTAATGAACTATGTTATAGAAATATAGAACTCATTTAAGGGCTGATTATGATTAAAAAACTGCTCCTTATTGTCTTCTTCCTAACCCAGTTTCCTATGACCAGCATCCAAGGTTCACAAGCACCTCCTTCATTCATGACATTGTGCATAATATCTGGTTTTACGGGGTTCAACCTAACCTCAGCTCAGGTTCTCATCCATTGCGAAGGTCTTAGAGGTCAATACCGTATTGTGAAAGTCATGCTTTCACGGTGTTTGTTATTGTTAATAAATGTTCTTAGTAAATAAGTAGTATTTGTAGGTATAAACATAACTAGCCCTTATTGTTCCCAATGGGACTCGAAAGCCTCTTTATGTGACGGAGCGGGCCGTTTTTAATCACGTGGAACCAGGGAGGGTTGTTGGATAAGGTTGTTTGTACTTTATTGGAAAAAGGAAATAGTTAATTTATTTAGGCGTGACTTTGCAGAAATGTGTTGCCACACGTCGTGTTCGGGTTCGCGACAGGTCAATCGTAATCCTGAGAATGCCTCGTTGAGAGGTGAAACACGTGTCGATTTCTTACAGGGTTTTTTATGACTCTTGAGGAATAGGTTACTAAATATATCTACGTTTATTGTATTTTGGAAAAAGGAAAGCAAAAAATGTGAACTGAAGCAGCCAGCGACACTGACGGTATAGCAGGGGGGAACCCCTCCAGAAAAACTGGTAGGTACTACATATATGGATACATTATACGTCATTGATAATAAATAGCAGATGACAATATAGGTTACATAAAAGCTTGCCAGAGGAGGAGGATGAGCTCGTGGCTAAGTAATAACAGCCGCTCGGGTCGATCCATCAGGTTAAGCTACGCTTGCCGGGGTTGGTCCGTGGATGGGTGACCATTTTCACATATCGAGACTCCTCCGTGCATCGGAAAGCACGTTAACCTATTGGTCCCGGCTGTCATTTGTGGATCTTTGACAGTCGTTACGGGTCGTCAGAAGCCCGAAAGTCTGACAATCAGTCTAACCAAGGGGTATCGTATTACCCAGTTACTGGGTTGTGGAGGTCAGATAGGCAGTCGCTCCATGTAAAATACTGGTATTCAGCTGCATCCGGTTAGACTGGAAGCCGACCCCAACATAGTTGGGAAAAGGCTAGGCAGATTGAAAAGCATGCCAGAGCGAAACTTGCTCCTTTTTTCAACAGCTGGCTATGCAAGGTGTTTCTTATTTACATCCTAATTATTTCTAATCGCTGCCCTCCAAAACATCACGAAATACAATAAACGTATTATAATTAATTAATCGCTCTAAATTGGAGACCTTCAAAATATCATTATGTAGGTACACGTATTTCGAAAAGCTCTCAATTTCGTTCGAAACATGATAGATGATGATCATTTGATACGGTTAGATCGTTAAATGGATACAGGTCATTATGAAATAATAAACATGCACTTTGATTTGAATGATGTGGGAGGCTGTAAGTACTTAGGATCCATTGTAAGCGCACATGGAGGAAATGAATAACAACTTAATGATTTCCTAAAACAAGGCTTCCTCGCTCCTACCCTCTTGCTGTGCCCTACAGGGTCCATAATGATATAAATTATATAGTTACCACCTAAGTACACATTATGATAAAGCAATAAAGGTATTGAGTATTAAGAAATGAAATGTAATTGTTTATTCTGTAAATAGGACATTGGAATCACTTTTACACGTGATATTAAAAAAAAAAAAAATAAGCTGGATGAGGCGGCGTTTCCTATCTGACTATTCTGAGAAGAAAGGCCGAAACAAACTCAGAGGTCACAGTCTTTCAACTTTTGAGGTCCAGAGATGATCATGCAATGTTAGAAAAAAAATCCTGTTCTGTTTTTTCTTTTACAGCTACCTATATCTAATTGCGTAACACATTTTCATAAACGATTAAGACTAATCTGTTTCATTTTGACAGTTCATCAACATTCATTGCGTTATTTTTACGTTGTTGAGCAGATAATTTTTTCGAACTTATGAAGCAATGGATTAACAATCTGTTTCAAAATGATTCAGCATGTGATTGATCGTGTATTACGCATTAAGGTGCTGTTACGGAACCGTAAAAGCATTGGTGAATAAATGAATCAATAAATATTTTTTGTTTGGTTCCCCACATAGAACTCCCAAAGCAGTTGATATCTGCTATCATTTCATGGGACTTATTTTTTAAAGTTGGATGTTAAGAGAATGGATGGGGGAGTAACTTGTGCGATCACCAACACGTTTGAGCAGTTATTGAGCTTTTCCTTCAATGTTGTTTGTTCTTTAGGGTATAAAGTTGAGGGAGGAACAGGTTATAAAGTTCACTCATCCACCATAGAAAAGGGAGGATCCTCCAACCAGACGGGTGTTGTGTCTGGCGGGCAACTGCCCTACGATTGATGTTGGTTTCTTGTATATATAAACTTTAATTGCGCGGTGCAAGATTTATGTGATGTCAGCATTTTTGTGTGACGTCAGATCTTTGATGCGTAGTTCGTATGTGGCGATGTAGATACCGCCACAGTTCTACCCAATTGGCAAGTAGGTACCTAATCCATTTTCCGCCGTAATAGAGTTTTCGTTAAATCCAAAATACAGCTTTAAAAGTCCATATTACATAAGATTTTTGCATATTACTCTGGGATTGCTCTGGCCCAGTTTGTGAAGGTTCCATAAAAACAATAGCTCCAATTTTCTTTTGTTATTCATATAATGGAGATTTTCCCATATTGATTGCTTTTGTTGCTCGTATGATTGATCGGACAATTTGCCTGATTGACTGATATTAGTCTGGAGGATTTTTCTGCTAAATCATCTAAGTATAGCTGGTATTTTTGAGGCTGTTTTACTAATGAAGATCCTCCAATTTAAAACCATTTTCATGCTACAAGGTGGCTTTTCCAGTGCATATTATTATAAATCAAAGTAATAAAAACTATATTCGCATAAATCGTTAATTAATTTACATATAATTCACAATTCAGTAATTTATGCTTTAACAAGTTTCCATCCAACCTTTTAACCGGAGGTGAAAAAAAATCTTTATTATTTAATTAGTATCGTCATTTCGAGACTAATAATAACTCATCCAATCAATAGCATCTTATTTGACACTAATTAGTATTTATTTACCTGTTTTTGACCAAGATCTTAAATAATTACTTACTTTTATGAGCTTGGTTAACTAGTTATTAAAATCCATTATTTTTATTTTTTATTACACCATCTCCGTTTCTTACAAAAGGTTAAACATAAAGTTGTTCCGAAAAAATGGGCCTATGGAATACAATCATCAAGAAACTCGAGGTGTACCATCAGGCTTTTTCGTTAGTTAAAACGAGTCCAACTCATCTCTCTATCTCTTTCTGGGCTTACCCAGCGCTGATCACAACTACTAGTTGGCATAAAACACATATTACAGTCGATAGACTAATCTACGTGTAGTGGATTACGGCCCACTCCCTCCCAGCGAAAAGAAGCCTGTGTGTCCCAGCAGTGGGAACATTATATGGTGATTATGCAGACCAATATACTCATACTATTAAAAATGTGCTTTTCATGGAGTGAAGAGATGAGTAGGCATAATTTGCATAAAGGCTCTTACATACTGGCGCTACTTGTCACGCGATGCGACGCTGCCGCATTGTTAGCCTTGAAGTTTTCTCAGAAATTGTTTTGTTGAAAGTCGCGTCGCGCGACAAGTAGCGCCAGTATGTAAGAGCCTTAAATAGTCGTGTCGTGTAGCGTGTGGGTGACTTTTACATACATCATACGTCTTCTGCAATGATTACTTTAGTCTTACCAGCCAAGGTCTTAAACGAAATTGTATAATATGTGAACATAGGTACATTGGATAGGTACCTATATGACCCAGTTTTGAGCGCATGAGTTGTTCTCTTTGCTAATTGTTTTAAAACTAATTCAATTTATGCTTTGTTTGTTTCTTTTGTTATGATGAACTATTTATAATTAATAGTGTTGGTGCAAGGTGAATGTATGCATTGCATTGTACCTATCATATTATTGCATCATGTAAGTGTATTGACTGACGATTTCATGAAATTTTCATTCCATACACTTACATGAACTTAGAGAGTTGTATTGCTGATTCTAATGTTTATAATTCTGTTAATCCATATTTGTTACGACCGCTAATAATATTTAGATACACAACATACAACCATATATGTTGTATTTACATACAACCTGATACTGACCTGCAAATTGCAAAAAATGTAAGAAAATTTGAATTTCGCGGGCTACCCTAGCGCATCTACGTTAATACGTTTCTGTAATAGAACATGGAGTATGTACTATACCTGCCATGAACCTTTTTATTGTAAAAACTGAAAAATTTACATATAGGTGAATCCCACAGTGCTAATAAACTATTAGGTATAAGAATAAAGTCCTCGCTCACATTAGCTACATGTTAAAAGGTCAACAAAGTTCACAACTTAGTAAAACCAAACAATGACATTTGAACTTACGTTAAGAGCAAATCACAAGGTGAACCGATTAAATCTTGAACTTGAATGTAACCTTTCTAATCTTTGGTTCACATTAAAGCCCCGTATTTAATATAGTAAACAAATGCTACACAGTAATGTTGCTGCAACAAGATTTTGTGTTGCGCGATACATGTTGCATAGAGTAACGTGTTATTAGCATAATTTGCAGCAGCAACACAAATAGTTTTAAGTGCCTTGACTGGAGGCCTTCATTTATTAAGGTGACCACAAAACGTGTTGCAGCAACAGCGTTGCACAACTTTAGTTTACGATGAATACATCAGGGGGCCTAAACCGGCCACATTAGCAATTCCTCTAAAAGCAGTTCATTTCCTGAATCCCAGCTGTCATTAGCAATTCCTCTAATATGACATAAAATCAATTCGTAATTTGTGGACCATGTTACGAATCTCCATAGAAAACTGCCAAACAGATGAATTACTTCGTAATATGAATTATGAATTGTCAGTTGGTGACATTTTACGATGATTCATAATATTTTCATACGATTCTGCTAAAGTGACCGTTTTAAACCCGCAGTACACAGTCTTACAAGTGGTAAGTTACAAACCACACAAAAACATGTTGCTGCAACAATATTGTGCAACTTTTCCTTACTACGAATAGGAGGCTTAACCAAAAACTACTTTAAAGGTTACTAATAAATTGACGGGAAGTAGTATAATTATGTTAGAAGCTGAGCGTGATTGAGAATTTGAGATGTTTGTGAAAATGTTGAGCAACATTTTGTAGGATGTGGTTGAGTAAGAGCCGATTGAAAAATGTCTGACTCATAGATACCAACTTTGTTAGCTTCATATACTAATGAGCTAAATTCGTAGCCCTTTCAATGGAGTCAAAAAAAGATACACTTTATTATTGAATAAACTTTTGAATGATCGCATTTGATTTTAAATGATGATGCGGACGACGATGTTCCACGCTTACATAGAATAACAGACTTATTCTCTACTGACTTAAAGATTGAAACCGCTTACTCGAGCTAGCCTTTTTCAAGCTTCATTGGGATTACTTTGAGTCTTATGTCTACCCAGGTGATGAAAAATATCTGCAGAATATCTAAAGAAATAAAGAAGAAGGTACGAAACTTCTATTCCATGTTGGAAGGTTTTACATGGTCTAGCCTCCACAACCACAGATGAATACATAAACGATTCCTCCGTAAAATCATTTAAATAAAAAACGACTCTTGTTGCGACACAATAAAGTGCAATTCAGTTCGCACAGTGCTAATAAAATTACCTACGGTTACATTCACCTAGAAGCCTCTCTTTCTATCGCGTAACTCTTAATTCATCTGATTCCGTTACGATCACTAAATTGGCCCGACAAGACGAGCCCGCCGCATACTTGTAGCTTTATATCTAAAATGCGTAGTAAACCTTCCTGTATTCATCTGTGTCACAACTTGAAAGTTCAAGTTGTGCACATTCAAGAAACTTATATATAAATTAACGTCATTATAGTTTAGTGTTATGCTTATGACACTGTAGCAAATCAAACTATCTGTTGATCTACTTCAATCTATATTTGGATTGGACAGTCCATAATTCACGCTTAAATCTGACCTTACATGAAATTGGGTGAATGTCAAGTAAACTAATTTACAGCGAATTTAATACTAATACTGTCATATCAAATGTTTGACCACGATATATGATAATTTGTGAACTGATTAGTGAAACAAATAGAGCATGAATAAATAACAAATAAAGCTCAAAGTGTGCTGAAATACTGGAAACGTTTTAAAAGAAATGTATGACAACTTATGTGTCCTACATTGAATAATACAATATTTAAAAGGGGGCTCCCATACAACAAACGTGATTTTTTTGCCATTTTATAGATAATGGTACGGAACCCTTCATGCGCGAGTCCGACTCGCACTTGGCCGGTTTTTTACCCAGACTAATCTCCATAAACATTACATTCAACTATGTCTTATACACAAAACATACATAATTATTATGTACCTACTATACCTACTCTATATCAGTACCGAACATAGCAACTACTTTATACATTGTTCAAGCCACAGATAAATAAAGAACGTAAACAAAGAATCAATGTTGTCTCATTTTGTTCGTCGTCTCGTTCAATGCACCAGATTTAGGCTGAATTTGTTCGGGTTCAAGGTCGCCGGACACCGGAACCGGTCGGAGAATAGGCTCGGAGCTGCAGTTGCAGAATTTTACATCATTGGTTTTGGTTGGTAGGCATTAAGTATTTAAAGGTTGTACACTAAACTGTGCTTGGTAGACACTATTCTAACGCATCAGGTACTTATGTGATGAATAGATAATATTATTTTGTTTATTGTGACAGGTTTCAGTTTAAAATAATTCCTAATGCATCTAGCCTTCTTACCGATGGCTCAGTAACTACACCATACAATATGGTGTGGTTATTATATTATTAGAATACCGAAGCAATATAAGAAAAAAAAAAAATGTTTTTTATTCACCTTCATGAGCATTTATGTCTTAATGTAATCAATAAAACTTTATGTGCTGTTTGAATTAGCAAATAATAAAATCTAACGCGCAGCATAAAGATGCATATAAATCAATTGTTATTACATATTATCTTCATGTATCTTGACATTTACAAAATACGACACGATTCTGTGATCATTATTACTACATTAACATTTAATAATTAGATGTTTTAACTTAAAATGGTCTGTTTATGTAAATCAGATTGAAGTTCAAGAGTGGCCTACTTTAATTTATGATACAGATAGACTTATTGATGTAATTTCCTAGGAAATGCATTTTCAAAATTAGGTTTGCTAATTTATAGACATACTTGACTTATAAAAACATATATTTTTGCAATGCAATTTTGATACTAATTTACACTCTTTTAGCTTTAAAATGATGGTAGGTGACTCGAGATAAATGTTTAGATAATGTCCTAAAAGTTTACCCAAGCTCCGAGCCTACAATAAGATTGTACTGCACGCTTGATCGACTTGAGCCTTTCCAATGTTCAGTATAATTATAGATACTTACTTATGTACTTCAATGTACACTGTATCCATGCAAATCGATTGATTTTTATCCACTCAACGAGAGCGGAACGGTCTAAAACCGTATTTAGAATTGCATACGATTTCTTTTAGGTACTTACCACTGATTATTTGCTTTGTGTTGCTAAGCTATCCATTCACCTTTCGATTAACTTATTGATTGCTAGAAGCAGGTAATCCACGGCTTTACAGCTCCTAAAATATCTCTGAAATAAACTGAAGTGTCAAGAGGTGGTTCATCTTGGAAAATGGTCTGGTGTTCGGTTGGATAGGTAGTGTATCTTTTGTCTCAGTAAAATCGAGGCCTTTTTGATAGACACCGCACGGCCAATCAATGTCAAGTATCACATCATTATCAATTTACCTACCTATAAGTATAATATTATATTTCCTAATAAGTTTTTGATGATATAAATATACGTAAGCACGTAGCCAATTTGGCCTCCAATAGTTTTATACATCTAAGGGCTACACACGATTTCAATTTAGATTTAATAGTAATAATAATGCCACTTATTATTAGGTATTATTAAAAAGGGAAGTGACTGGAAACATTGGCAGTGTTTAAAGGTCAAAAATTGTATCAAAATGACCACGATTTCAATTCTGGGTCAAGATTCGGAGCTGATTACGATAAACTGGAAATGTACTTCCTTATAAGCGATTGTTTACAACAACTTTAACAAATTCTTGAGGTGAATATTTTTAAGTTAAACAATAATATACAAGTGCATGTGGTACCATGCACAATGAAGGGTTCCGTAGTTGGGATTAATTTATAAAACAAACTTAACATTGTAGTTGAAAAACTTGTTCTCCGATACAGAATGTATGAGAGAACATGTTTTTACAGCTGCGAATTTAAGTTGGTCGATTATTACTCGATAACTTGTGGAGTCTACGTAGCGGTGATAGTTTTCCTTTTAATTTCGTATGTATATATACTACTGCCGTGATATTTTTTTCACATATCCAAACCCAACCATTTAGCTGGCGGGGGGGGGGGGGGGGGACACTTGGCTCTAACAAAAATAAACGACCTTTCCAACGATATCCCACACCATGGGATCGAAGAGAAAAAAAAACCATCCCCACTTTACGTGTAGGGGAGGTACCCTAAAAAAAAATATTATTTACGATTATTTTTTACCACTTTGTCGGCGTCGTTTATATGTATATCCATACCAAATTGCAGCTTTCTAGTACCAACGGTCTCTGCGCTAAGCCGCGGACAGACGGACAGACGGACATGGCGAAACTATAAGGGTTCCTTGTTTAATACGGAACCCAAAAAAAGCAGAAATTTTCGAACATTTTGTATGAAAGCGATGTGTTGTGGCTTCATTACATAGATCCACTTAAAAACTACTAAAACTGAATTTGGAATTTGGCTTTTTTTGTGATAAAACTTGAAATTGCCGATTTTCGGACTTTTTTCTTTACTTATGCTGTGAGACGGTCCTTTTTGCCATATTCTAGTTCAACGGATAGTACCCTATAGGTTTTGATTTATTTGCGAACTAGCTGTGCCCGCGACTTCGTTCGCGTGGATGTCAGAAAACAATAATGTGTCGCATGGAAATGGTGTACCTTCATTTAAAATGTATCTTTCGACCAGGCCTACCGATTATTCCTAGTAAGAAACTGCCAAAAAACGTGTGTTATTTAGGAAAATGCTTCCTTATATACAATATTAGCGGTGGAACCACCTGGAGCGTACACAAAAAGGTTGCTAGGGTTGCTCACACGCGAAAGAGCTACATAAAGTTGGCCGTGGGAAAAGCAACCAATACTAAGATCCACACCCGCAACGGATAATGTCTGGCCCTGAGCTTTGTTGATGGTCATAGCGTAACATAGGCTGACGGGGAATTGCACACGCTTAAAACTGAACGGGAAATTATTTGGAATGAGGGGAATTCTTGGAATAAAAACAACATCACCGGCGCCGCAACCTGTTAAGATTTCGGCTTCGATGATGTTTTGTTGAAGATTGGTTACTATGAGCCGAGTGCCGTTGCAGAGTTTGGGAGGACTTAAATTTCTTAGAAGAATTATTGGCACTCCGACTTTTAAACTAATTTTGTGTGCTGGAAGACCGGGTGTATTCAGGGATTCTAAAAACTCTACTGGATAGTGTGTGGCATCTTCTTCTTCGGTAACCGTATTTATCGAAGTATATTGTAGACTTTCCCCAGAAACGTGTGCTAATATTTGAGTATTTATTGCTGCCGCTTGGTCGTTGCGGGGGGTCAAAATAGCTCGTTGGCACAGCCAAGCAGCAGCGTGGTTTCCGATATCTGTAGGATTCCCATAAACAGAAGAAATGAGTTCCAGCTGTGAAGCAACGGAACAACATAGGTTCTCCACCAAAATAACTTTGCCATCTTGTGTAGGATATGTACCGTCACCAATTTTCAAAAGTAAATTTGAGAACTCTTGCGCATTTGGGTTCCCACCCAGATGTGCTCGCATATTTAAACTCAAATGAGTTGATATCACATTGCGCCATAAAATTGAACTTTTTAGACAGGCACTCATTTCATCGGCTCTGGTTCCTCGGGGTATTATCGGGAGTGTCTGCCTAAAATCACCACATAAAAGTACCGTAATGCCTCCCATCGGCCGGTCATTTTGCCTTATGTCCCGCAAAGTTCGGTCTACTGCTTCAAGAGCCTTGCGGTTTGCCATCGTGCACTCATCCCAAATTATTATGACACAATCGCGTAAAACCCTAGCTTTATCGCTATTGCGTGAAACATTGCAAACCGGGCTTTCTGTTCGTTCCAAGTCAATGGGGATTTTGAACATTGTATGTGCAGTTTTTCCTCCGGGCAACAATGTGGCTGCTATTCCTGAGGAGGCAACAGCGAGAGCAATCTTATTTTGACTCCTTATTCGAGCCAAAATAACTTTGGTTAGAAATGTTTTGCCTGTTCCACCGGGCGCGTCTAAAAACAGGATTTCTCCCAATGTATTATCTACACTGCAGCATACGCGATCAAATATTTGACGCTGTTCCGTTGTCAAAATTGAGCAGCCGTTTTGAAGGGTTTCTGCTAATTCCACGGGATTGTAATTAATCTCCGAGGCGTAGTCCCTATTTATACGTTCTCCATCGACTGTCGGTGTGGGCAAGCCGTATTGAGTGAGTGGGTTCCCTCCTATACTTGTAACTATATCTTGAATAGCCAACAACGATCTATTATGACAATTTTCACGTACTCGGTCAGGAATTTCACTATTTTGACGTGCATGTCTCAAAAAATCTTCAGCAAATTTATCTCTATATTTATGCCACAACTGCCCAGCATCCGATAATCCACAAAAAGTCAGTAAGATGGCAAACAAATGACGCAAGCGATATGGACTATCGCTGACGCATGCCTCGGCTAAAGCTTCATCCCAATGCTGATCTCCATCTAATAAATGACGTGCGCGGCAAGCAGCCTGGTATGTGGGATATTCAATATCATCCACTTTACGGAGCTCAGTGAAAGAAGTAGGTCCTCGCACTACGTGCAAAAGAAGGCGTAAATAGTAACACTCTGAATTATTCGGGTGCACAGTGTACACTCGTCCAATCACGTGTTCCTTGAAAGCTCCAGGCTCACCTTCCACAGCAGTTCCACGTCTTCTACGGTTAAAAAGACCTTGCTGCTTGTTGTACGTGTAATAAGATGGGACCTCGTTATATAGAAGGGATTTCGCGTAGTTATCTGTTTGGCAGAGGCGAAAGAATGCCATCAAGGTGGTTTGTCTTGGATTGTGTAACCTTTCTGTGACATTGTCAGACTGAAAATACACTCTTTGCCCGCCTTCAAGGTGTACATCGAGATGGATGACCGGCGGATGTCTCTCATGAATTGGGAAACTTAAAATACGCCAAACTGCCTCCGAGGAGCTTATGTACCGTCCAGATTGGTACCTCGTGACTTCATCATATTCATTGCGATTTCTCAGCGCGATCATTGCTTGGTCACTCCCTTTGTTAACATATTTGCAAATATATTTTATCGACTCTACGCTATTGCAAATTTCAACATTAATGTGAGCTTGAAATGTTTTAGATAATACTGGCGAATACGGCACCACCCATCTATTATCCAAAACAATTTCTTGTCCACGGAACCTAGTAGAAGCTGTAAAACCACCTTGCGAGACTGATCTACGCCGATACAATGGATACCCATTTTCCCCCGACTTAGTCTGTGCTAAAAATGCTCTAGGGTATTTTTTTGAGCACTTACCATCTTGCATACATGGTGATTCCCTATTTAAAACACCACATGGCCCGTGAACCATGTGTGTCTTAACTATGTCATGCAAAATTGGATCTTCATTTGGGTCTGGAAATTCAGCACTTATGATACTGTCAACAGCATCAGGACGAATTTTGTTTTCCAGCCACAGGAGAATGTGGGCGTGGGGTAAACCACGTTTTTGCCACTCGACGCTGTACATAAAACATAGAGCTGAACCGAATACTTTATCTTTCGTAAGAAGATTGATCAAAACCTTGAGCTTCAAATGAAAGACCCTTGCAATTATGTCATGCCTATCGTATGACGCCTGTCCTGTAAGAAGTTCCTGACAAATTTCGGTCCACTTTGGGTTTGTTGTAAACGTTATGAAAAGGTCCGGCCGCCCGTACTTACGGACGTAGCAAAAAGCATCTTGCGTTCTTTCGTGCATATATCGCGGACCGCCTGTAAAACTGGATGGCAAGATAACCAATCGCCCCAAGTTTTCGACGTTAGTATCCGCTTGCATCGCGTCTCGCAAATGCACGTATTCTTCAGCGCGTAAACGACGTTGGTTAGTGCGAATGTAAACTAAACGTTCCGTTTCTATTTTTGCATACATGTCCACAATAAATTGACTGAACAAACCACGAAATCGTTGCAAATAGACGAAGCGATTCCGCCTTATTTGTAAAATGTATGAATAATATTGCTGAGCCGATATCTTTTTATTAAAATTGGCTACCCTGGTAGTAGGGTTTACTTGGTAGAGCCCGAAATTGTACCCATCTTCACCATGACAATATATTAACGGATATTGCAGGGCATCGTATGCTCGGTGGGTTTCATAAATGCGTTGAAGGCGATCGTCGCGAGTGCGCAACACGATATCACGCCTGTCACACTCTTGGTCGACTAAAACGACTGCAACTTCATCTGTGACAGGTGCATTATGTCTCCCGCGGTGTTCACCAACAGGACGTCTATCTGCGTTGATGATTATTTTAAAATCATTGCTGCCGGGCGGAATGGACTCCAATGCAGTTTTAAAACTATGCACATACTGATTTACTTGATGCAGCATGTTCTGTAGTCCTGATATAAGGTCACTGTTAAGCTGGGGAAAATAACGATTTCTGACACTGAGCTGTTCAGTGTAATCAGACAAAAAATAAACTTGGAGAAATTTGGGCTCATTTTCTGCCAGTAAAGATCCGATGAGATGGTAAACTTGACCTTGCACTTTAAAGGTTGGCATGAACGGTCCCTCCGTTATTTGTTTTGCCCCAAAAGATGTCATCTGGAATGCGCTGTTATATGAACGGATATTATCTAAAAAATGTTTAGATTGGCGGTGTTCGCCATTTAGAAGGATTTTAATAAAGTTTGGGGGATCTAGAAAATTTGTAATTACTACTTTTCCACTTGAACAGCACATTCCATTTGTCTCTTTATTCCATTTCAAAGCATCACAAAAATTGCAAATTTCGGTCATACCACCAACAAAGGCGAAATCAGCGTAGTCAATTCTGGGTGAATAAGTAAAACCTGCTTTTTCCTTATAGACCCAAGGTGTAATAACATTTGTGACATCATATTCCAGAGAATCATCAGCGTCCTCAGTTGTAATTCGGTTCAGATTGTGTCGAGCTCGGTCAGCCTCTATGCGAGATTGACGCTGTTCTACTGTTTCTGCTTGTCGCACTTCATCTATTCTTTCCCTTTCGGACGCTAAATACCTTTCATCGTTCAACCGAGCGCGTACATAGTTATCTCTGGCTGACACTAATCTTCGTTCTCTCTCTGAGAGAGATTCAGCCTCGCGTGAGAGAGCGTGGCGCTCTCGGTCAGCCAATAACCGCGCTTCACGATCCTCAATGCTCTCTTGAGAGCGTAAAGTAGCTGTCCGAATACTTTGAGTACTAAGGCGTGACTCCCTTTCCGTAAAAGTCTCGGACTCGCGTGACAGTGCGTGGCGCTCTCGGTCAGACGATAATCGCGCTTCGCGTTCCACAATGCTCTCTTGAGAGCGTAAAGTGGCTGTACGAATACTTTGTGTACTCAGGCGGGACTCCCTTTCCGTAAAAGTCTCGGACTCGCGTGACAGTGCGTGGCGCTCTCGGTCAGACGATAATCGCGCTTCGCGTTCCACAATACTCTCTTGAGAGCGTAAAGTGGCTGTACGAATACTTTGTGTACTCAGGCGGGACTCCCTTTCCGTAAAAGTCTCGGACTCGCGTGACAGTGCGTGGCGCTCTCGGTCAGACGATAATCGCGCTTCGCGTTCCACAATGCTCTCTTGAGAGCGTAAAGTGGCTGTACGAATACTTTGTGTACTCAGGCGGGACTCCCTTTCCGTAAAAGTCTCGGACTCGCGTGACAGTGCGTGGCGCTCTCGGTCAGACGATAATCGCGCTTCGCGTTCCACAATGCTCTCTTGAGAGCGTAAAGTGGCTGTACGAATACTTTGTGTACTCAGGCGGGACTCCCTTTCCGTGAAAGTCTCGGACTCGCGTGACAGTGCGTGGCGCTCTCGGTCAGACGATAACCGCGCTTCGCGTTCTTCAACACTCTCTTGGGAGCGCAAAGTCGCCATTCGAGTTCTTTGTATGCTTAAACGTAATTCCCGATCCGTAAAAGTCTCAGACTCGAGTGACAGTGCACGGCGCTCACGTTGAGCCGTTAACCGCGCTTCGCGTTCCTGTGTGCACTCCCGCGACCTAGAAGCCGCCGTAAGAGCACGTTGTTTTCCGAGTCTAGACTCACGCTGGGAAGGCGTTTCTGAAGCGCGAATTCGAACGTTCCGTGCTTGGACTGCATTTAACCTCGCTTCACGATCCTCTTCGGATTCTTGAGATAAAGTTAGTCTCATCTTTTTTGCTTTTCGACTACATTGCGAAAGGTTTGATTTTTTTCTAGAAGGCATTTTCAAGAAAATATCGAAACCAATTCGTAAAACTAATAAAATAATACTTACAATAAAAAACTATTAACTGAATTATTTAAAAAAACTTAATAAATAAAACAGACTCGAATAATAAATTTATCGACTCGCTCGAGTTGATTGGATTCGTCTGATAGTCGGACGAATCAAATCAACTAACACACGACAACAACAACGTTCGAATCGAATCATACGAACGAATTACGAAGTAAAGTAACAACTCGTTTCTTGACTTCGTAATTTGAACCGAATGATGACCGAACGAACGAAACCAACCTAAAGAGACCAAACAGAACAATATTTTCAACCAATTCAACCAACAATTTTATATCGACATTGAAGAAGCTAAGATCAAAGATATCCAACTCTTCAAATTACCTGGAAAATCTGGGCGAAGGTCATTCTTCAACGGAGACTCTTAACACCGCGATTCAGAAAATGACGTTAAATGAACAACGCCATCTATCGAGCACGAAGTGATACTGTCAAAATATATGGGAAAACGTTCGAACACTCTGTAAGCTAACTAAGCTATGTAGAAAAGACTGTTTTTAGGGTTCGATGACTGACTTGACCTGACTTGACTTGACTTGACTTGACTTGACCTGACTTGACCTGACTTGACCTAACTTGACCTAACTTGATTTGGATTGAGTTGAGTTAACCTTGAGCAGGTATATTTTATCGCGGTAGTTACATTGGTAGTTGAAAGAAAAGTAGATTACGCACCTTACTAAAGTGAGTAATTAATGAACTCGTGTTAATTTAGTTAGTAAGCGCATTCGTGCCTTAATTACTCACTTTTCGCTCGATGTAACAATCTACAATTTTTAATAAATTAACGTTTATCACCATTTTTTCATGATTAATTTGTATCATGATTTAAAAGATAGATAGCGCCACCTATGGCACTACTACCAAACAATGGATTTGGAAAACTTGAATTAACCAAACTTTAGATTGGGTAAATTCACAATGTAGTATGTGAACATAATCATCATAAAACAACTGTTGTTTTATGATGATTATGATCGTGTGTTACACACGTTCTCACAAACCTACCTGATTTTACGCTAGATATACAATAGATGTCGTTACGTGTATCTACATTACGTACGTAATGAAAATTCCTTCTTGAATACTTTAAACTCTTATATCTTTTGATATTTTGAAGCGATTGCGATGAAACAAAGACTAAATGAAACATCGAGTTACACACAATATTTGAGTGTATACGTTAACCATATTGATTTGGTACTTTTTACGTGATACTGGAACAATCAAACAAACTAACAGAAAAACAGACAAACAGACAAACAGACAAACAGACAAACAGACAAACAGACAAAAATTCCAAAAATGATAGAAATGGCATCTGTTGGTTATTCTTGGACACTCCACCTACTTTTTTTTTTTGTTTTTTCATTGTACAGAAACGCCTCGTCTACAGATTTATTATATGTATAGATATCAAAATATGTCGCATAAATGACCGTAATTTTTTTATTGCGTTCACTTAGAAGCTTGATTTTTTTAGAGCTCCATGGGACCATAGACCTACGTATTTTCTTACGTAATTTCAATTTGAAACGTTCACGCGTTTCTGAGAAAAATGATCTTGACAGACATATAGTCAGACAGCGAAATGATCCTATAAGGGTCCCGTTTTTTTCTTTCTGAGTATGGAACCCTAAAATTTGTGGCCTGGACCGTGGCAGTTTTAGATAAAAATTCCACGTGGACAATAGTTTTCAATTATGATTTATACATTAACGATGCTCAAGATTTATTTAGGTAAGTATGTTATAATGTTATAAAACTACTAAGCAGCGCTAGTAGATAAGTAATTAGTTTTTAGAAACCTAGATAATTACTATAATATTTTTAATCGAAACAACCTCAGCTGTCGCGTTTATTTGATTCCTAAAATACTTATGATTTATTAAGGTGCTAACCTGAATACGTCATATCACAACGAAATTATAGCATTACCAACATTGTTTAATAACATAATTTGATCAAATTGCAGGCTCATCGAGTACTATATATGATTTATTTGGACCTAACATCCGGTTTATACCTAATGTTATTAGCAAATATCCTTAAAGAAAATAGCATTTAGATTCCGGTATGACTCAATAACAAGATATCCTGTTATACAATTTTACGAATAGATTACCTACCAAAATTGGTACCTAATAAAAATCGATTACAACAATCGGTATGAGAATCGATTTTATTTCCGCATGGGTGTCGATTTTCATCACATTTTAGCACAAGCAAGGACTAGATTAAGTACCTTTTCAATGTTAAGTACTCGATAAAAAAGTTTCCTGTATAATTATCGCATATTTTTTTATGATTTAATGCAATTTTAATTGAGTTCTCATATGTAATGCGTCAGTAGCTTGTAATTAACCGCCAAGTGCCTCTGTGCAGTATGGTCACCTAATTAAGTCTAATTATATTGATTTAGTATCGATTCACGTAATATTGGTAACACTACCATTTACTAAGGCAGTTATGCATAACAATGAAAACCAGTCTACGTAGTTTTCAGTGCAAGTAGGTATGCATTGAAAATTATAAAGACTTGTTTTAGTAGGACATGTTATTTATTCCTAGCTACTGCCCGCGGCTTCGCCCGCATGGACACATATTTATTTTTCTAAAACAAAAGTAGGTACTCCTTTTAACATCAGCTATATGCCAGTTAAAGTCCCGTCAAAATCAGTCCAGCCATTCCGGAAATTAGCCGGAATAAACAGACACGGAATAAACAAACAGAAAATTAAAGTTATTTTTTTTTCTTTTTTAAAAATTACCGTACCTTTATACTTTCTTATGCATTTAGTAAAAATCTGTTATTTTAACATAACGAACAGACACTTCAATTTTATTTATTTGTATGTATATATATACATACCTATATATGTATAAATGATGCTACGATTTAAGATCAATTTACAAATACTTTACGGTTTAATATAACTCTTTTAGTATCAATTTTTATTACCTAACCTAACCTAGCTTTTTTTTTTAGCTTTTTTTAAGGGTGGGAAAATCATCAAATGACTTTTCCCGCTCTGAGCGGCGCGGGAGGTCGTGTCAGACTTTTACTGACTAAAACCCACCCGTGTTCCTTCAGTTGCCTGCTGCCAAGGGTCCCGGTATCTCTTTCGAACTTTCCCGCAAAAACCTAGCTAGCTTAAGAACTTCAACCCATCTTGTATTTCCATTCTTACACTTACACCTGCCGACCTATTCTATAAAAATCTCACCGTGAGGTGACAGCTCACTCTAAGCTCACTTGAGCTCACTTGAGCTTAGAGTCAATCTGCCAATCTGCGTAGCCTTTTCCCAACTATGTTGGGGTCGGCTTCCAGTCTAACCGGATGCAGCTGAATACCAGTATTTTACATGGAGCGACTGCCTATCTGACCTTCACAACCCAGTAACTAACCAGTAGTAACTGGGCAATACGATACCCCTTGGTAAGACTGATTGTCAGACTTTCGGGCTTCTGACGACCCGTAACGACTGTCAAAGATCCATGAATGACAGCCGGGACCAACGGTTTAACGTGCTTTCCGAGGCACGGAGGAGTCTCGGTATGTAAAGATGGTCACCCATCCACAGACCAACCCCGGCAAGCGTAGCTTATCCTGATGGATCGACCTGTGCGGCTGTTGTTACTTAGCCACGAGCTCCTCCTCACTTGAGCTTAGAGTGAGCTGTCAATAGTGTCAATCCCTAGCACCTAAGGTATTGTAGAAAACCATGAACATTCACACACACTATGGTCTTGAGTCATAAGCCAATAGGATCATTATCATAGCTATGTTCTACCTATTGCGTAAATCAAGTGCGTTAAGCTTTCCTATTTTATGTACTGTAAATATTATTTAATGGCAAATGTATAAAATGGATAAATACATAAAGGTACATTTTCATTACATAATTCGTCATTAAAGTTAATGAAATGACGTTACACGTTTTTAAATTTTTATGGTCAGACACAGGTCGGGTCATTTGGCTTGCGACGGAAGTTTTCAAGTCTGAAATATCAGTTACTATTTATGTATCTACTTAATTAACACATAACGTATCATTACGCCTTGTTTCTCTGAAGAGTTGGTCAGAGGTGTACCTATAGTACACCCACTGTTCGTCTGTTATGTTTAAGTCCCATGTAATAGGGGGCGAGCCTATTGCCAACCTAGGACAGAAGACTCCGGACTGCTACTGAGTAATTCCGTATAGAAAACCCAATGACAACTTGCCTGACCTGGTAATGGAACCAAAGACGCAATCCTACTTAATTAATTAAATCATAATGGATAATTAAGTGTTAATGCTGATCAAGGCACTCTTAAACCGATGATTTCGAGTTTGGGTCCTGGTTTCTAACCTGGTTCCTAGATACCTATTCAAAGCCTTATCTAATTTCATGTATAGTGAAGTCAACGTAAATAAATGCTTGAGATAACTTGACAATTCAAAAGCCGCTCATGGTGAAAAAAAAACCGTAAACAATGCTGACGTCAAAAATCTAGTCCTGTTTATACGGGCCATTGACAACTGGGCCCGTGTCAACTCAACCCGAATAATAATACCAGATACTATACTAACTGTCTACCTGTCATCAAAACGCCTAAAAAGTGGTGTGTACCATCGGCATGAAAAGTAGGTATCGACCTCTCAAAATATTGAAGATTGTTAGCAAAATAAAATTCGTAATGACTTATTTTAAAATATCGATTTTTTACCTGACTGTACAAATCACCGTAATCGGGAGTAAAATATCAGGTACCTATTATTATTCGGGGTGAGTTGACTCGGGCCCAGTTGTCACTGATCCGTTTAACAGGGCTAGATTTTTGTTAATTATGTACACAACACCTTGTGGAAATTATGGTATAATTAACGATTATGATTCCGACACACGCACCGATAAAAACCCTTTAAAACGCAATAAAACTACAACTCTATAAAACAACTGATATAATAATTATAAGAAATTACAATAAATGAATCAGTATTCGAACCAGGTCATGGTTGAACCATATTTATCTAGTAGATAGGTACCTATTTACGCATAATTATGTCAACGGACCTGTCATAATATAGAACGTACTCACAGACAGCTGCATTTATTAGGTACCTACCCCTTACATTACACAAATACCTTGAGAAAGGTTTTACGACATCGATAAGTTGACAGTACGGTACGGTACGGTACCATTTCTTAATGATCCTGGTGAGACAGTTTCTCGTCAAGCAAAATAAAATATTCTTATCCCATAACGCAGAAAAGTCGTGAAGATTACATCATTAAGTTCAGAAAGATTAATCGCAAAGCTGGGGTCACCTGATAACAATGTTCACAGGATTTTGAACGTATAACTGGCGAAATGTGATTTTACTAAAAGCTATTATCCTTTCAAAGAATACGAACATGCTAATAGGTTATTTTTCAAAGGTTGCCTACAGAACAAACTATTAGTCACTAGCTTCAACCCGCGGCTTCGCCCACGTGGGATTTCGATAAAAAGTAGCCTATGTCCTTTCCCAGAGTTTAAAGTATACCTATACCAAATTTCATCAAAATCGGTTCAGCCGTTTAGTTGTGAAAGCGTAACAAACAAACAACTCACATTCGCATTTGTAATATTAAGTTAGAATAGTTAGAATTAAGCTGTAAATTTTCCGGATTCAGTCACTCTTTATCAACTTAAGGACTCATCCTGTCTATCCACTAAGAGGATAACCCTCCTCCTATATGTAATAACTCTATGAAGATTGAAGGTTACCGGTTAATAAAAACATAGAGTTAAAGTTTAACCACACCATAGAGAAAGAGTTAACAACACTGATTTAATCATTGCATAATCATTTAATTGCGTACTCTATCATTAAATCGAAGGCAATCATTTTAGAACCTGTTCATTAGTTCTTATCAATCGTATTCTAATTGATGTCATTATGTTTATCACGTAACAAGTTAGGCCTCCAAGTATAAAGATATAGTGACAAAAGACTTACCCGGGAATCGAACTTGAAACAACTACGATAAACAAAGTATGAAGGACTGTGATCTAACAAAGGGTAAGCAATATTGTGTGGTCAAAAGAAATTATAATGTTCTTGTTTAAATCAATTAGGTTATAGATCTAGCCATTTCTGTATTTCAAAACAAATAATATCACCAAAACCAAAATACATTTTGAAACATTTTGGTATCTGTTTCATAACAATATACCCACATTATTCACAAAAAAAAAAACCAAATTAATTCATTTTCTATTTGACATCGCCCACTTTGTTGAATTAATCAACACTTTGTTGAATTAATCAACCAAAAAGTAGAACAAACAAAAGGATATGAACTAATATCGTTACTCGCTAACAGTTAGGCATCGAAATAATTTACGATCTAGACATTACCGACATACGCAAACTACAATTATTACGGACGAAGCTGTAATCTTTGTACAGGATGCCGACCAGTATTAAATATCAAGCGGAAACACTAATATTTACTTCAAGATACGCAATTGCAAAATACACGTAACTAAAATATGCAGTAATCTAAAATCCGAAATTCAGCGCATGAACACACGAAACGATTATTATCGAATCTCAGAAAAGCTAGACTATTATTGAATCGAAAAAAAAAATGAAGTAATTAGAGCGAAGAATAATTTGAATTATTTTTTAATTTCGAACGCGCGGCGCGTCTGTCTTCTGTCCGACGGCTAGCCGAATACGAAGGACTCGTACACAAAACAGCCTATTCCCGCTAGGGGGGCAATGGCGAAAGTATCGCCAAATAACCACCTATAAAAACACACAACACACTCAACACAGTATCCAGTTCGATTCCCGACACCAACCACCGTTGAAGAGGCATTATGAAAACAACGGTGAGTGTGTGAAGTGTAGTGCAGTGCAAGTGATGACTTCAAAAAAGTGATACAGTGTGTCCCGTGCTTTTGTGAAACAGTGATTAGTAGGGCCTGTTATACCATTGTTTATTACAAACGGTTAAAAAGAGTGTATTTTCATAGTTTTCCGAATTAATGTTCAAATTAATTTTTGTTTGGACAATGGTGAAACAGGTTCTACGTCAAATATCACCAGAATTTTCGTGTGAAAAACGGGATGATACACACTTTTTTGAAGTCAGCATTTTGCTATTATTTTAATACTTAATTCATCAATGATAAAATACACAAGATTTATCATCAGAATCGCAAATCATCGGAAAAAATATTGTAGATAATAATAATCATGTATATTTAGAACAAAACCGGATGATAGTAATTTACTGCAACATTCAGTAGCCTAATTTAAAAAAGATATAAATCTAATATCAATTATTATTCTATCATCAAAATTCAAACTTACAATAATCTAAAAGACCTCAAACGACCTACTGGTAATGAAAATAAAACGTCAAGCCACTATAAGTTAAAGTCTAAATTATTGCTTGCATTGCTGATGAGTAATCTCATGGCATATTACGTCACAATAGAGAATTCACTCTCGATCAAGACTAACAGGTTTCAGTCCAGTTTAACTAGGAAGAGAGCCAGGAAGGCATAAGTCAATGCAACGCCCAGTTAATGCGTGAATTGCATAAAGGCACCCGAGGAAATAACTAGGCAAAAAATAAACACGACGTAATGAGAGAAACAGAACGACGGAAAAACAAATAGGTATCTAAAAAATAATTTTGTACAAAGAATAAAAACGAAAATGAAAATTCAAAGGAAAACTTTAGAAAGTTCTTTAATAAAACAAACTGATAAAAAGAACAACAAAAGATATACTATGATAAAGTTAAGAAAGGAACATGATACCAGTTTTTCAATGCAGTGAGATTATTTTACGCAACAATAGTTTTGTAAATCAACCCGTGTGAAAACACAACAGACTTGTTAGCTTCATAGATTTACTGCTAAATACAACGTTTCAATGTTAAATTAAACACTTAAGATAAAATCAAATAAACTGTGCATTTAAAGTTTAACTATTCGCGATAGTAACCAAAATTCTGTTAGCGATTTACAAAAACACACAGTAATTTATTTTGGCCGGTGCCGCGTGTAATTTTCTTTTTATAAAACGTTGAGCGTTTTTTTCAAAAATATTTTATTTTTATTCGACATCCTTAATATAATTCTATTAACAAACGCATAGACAAGACAGATTCAAATCCACTATTTACAGCTTCCAGACCAACTGATTGAATTTTAATTACTGTTAGGACAGAGAGCAAATTAATGGGCTCAGCTTCAGCGAACATAGCGAAATAACTTATTCAAAGGCAAGCGCCAAGAGCCTATAATATTTATTTGTTTCCTGTATAACCCGGTTTGCCTTATAAGGATTATGTTAAGTCCTAAACTATCAAGTTATTAGATCTATTTTTGTTTGAAAACATAGAGAATTAGGTTTGAACGATGATGCACCATCTAAGCATCAGAGACAGAAAAAATCGACAAAATATAATAATTTTATGATGTTTGAGCTTGTTTTCCATCGAGTTTCAAAAAGCACGTTATATTTAAATAATTCTGTTGCTCTATCATCCGAAACGCATTGCGGTATGTATATGTCTCCATAGTTATATTACTTGTTTTTATTACCAAAAGAATCAAATAAAAAGTCACGATGTATTCGTTATCGTCACCTGCAGTTTTCTTATTCACCAGTTTAATTCAGCTTAGTATACCCGACGGTCGCGTTCCCGTCCAAAATTTTCAACCGTACATTTTGTTCACCTCACGCATTATACACATCAGCGGGTTATCTCGCAAGTTTGATTAATGTTAAAGATGTGTATAATTCTATGGCATAATCCTCAGGTCAATGTTTACGACCGTATTATTACATGTTACATAAGAAAAGTAAAACTGGCACATTTTCTGTATCAGTGACCCGCTTGCGATCTTTGACCAATTATGGTACTAATAATTTTTGGTATTATATTGACGTAAGGAATATGGTACACTACCTCGGTTGCTATTGCTACTACTGGGCATTATACTGATTTCAATGACAGAAGAAATATCGTGAATTTAAAAGATAAAAGTAATTTTGATTAAAAATATAACTAAAAGTAACGGTAAAAAATATCAGTAGGTGCATTGCTCAAAGTAAATTCTTTGTTTATAAAACTTCAGAACACCAAAAATTAACATATCGCACTTAGGTAAGTATCTGCGACCCATTTCGAAACCACCATAGAAGTAATATTATCCCACGAGTCGGTAGCCGAGGTAACCCGAGCGCCAACCGACCTCGTTCTGTTTCTACTGATTAGCATCTTTACTGTCAAAACAATGCGAATGAAAATGTTTGCGATCCAATTTTCAACTATTGTTTTGGTATTGAGAATCGAATATTACGTAAATATCGATTCCTTCTGTCAAAATATTCTGACGTTTTATCTTAACTAATTCTAATCTTAGAACCATTTTATGTCATGGTGGCGAAATAATTCATTTCACATGATGTCAAATCTGGCAAATCTGCGTCTCGTATACCTATTACTCATATGTAAATTTAAATACGAAAAAGAAATCTAATAGTCATAAAAACGTGCCGTTTAGCCGTTTACAAACAAATAATATTTTACTGCGGCCACGTGCCAAAGAGGTCAGTTTTACGACTTTGCAAGCGCATTATGTTGTCAGATGACGTCACAGAGATGCGCTTTAAAACTGCGGTTACAGTGTTCGTGATACTTTTTCGAATAAAGAAAGATTTAATCAGACAGTTACGTACAATGACGCGTTCGTGTACGCTGCGGATTATGTCGTAGTAATGATATACGTTCTCGACAAGTGCTCGGGTTTTGTAATAGTAGATAAGTAAATAGATCTCGATGTTCAGGTATTCATTTCGCAAAATATATGCCACTGAACCGTGCACATTACTCAGATAGTTTATATTGGAACAGTTAAGGAAATATTTACACTTAACTAAAGTTAAAGCTTCGTTAACTTACACAGTTATACTTACTAGAATAATTAGCACCATCATAATTTTTTGACATTTTGAGTACTTATAATAAAACCTAAAACTCCCAGTAACACAATTTCTATAAAATTTCCAGAAAATTCGTAACAGTTGTATCAAAAGTCGAAACAATGCAAGGTCAAGTTAAAGAAAAACAAAAATGCTGGGAAAATGTTTGAATAAAGAATGGCTCGATGCAAGCCGGATTGCACCACAGAGGTTTAACTTAGCGATTTGTGACCGACGATTATAGAGTAGTTACCGAGCCGTTTGGTATCTAGTGTGATATTATTTAAATGACTATTGCAAATAGATGTACGGGTTTAGAGGGATATTTCTCAATTTCTTGGTTTATTTGTATGTTTTTTGTTGGGAGAAATATGTAGGTGCTATGAGTGATTGAAAACATAGACGGCAACGGTAAATATTTCAACGAATCTGGTTTTCATAGACTTGCGAAGGCCAGACAATTGTCATGTTCTCTGAAAATTACGCACAGCACCTATTAAACTTACCTACATACATGCTTATTTGTATTAAGCTTTCAATTCTTGAGATTTACTCCGCTATTTTCAACATCAGCCGGTGACTTTGCATTTTTTGGTTTACATTCACCAAGGTCAGTGCTGCTCTGTAACTTTCAATTACCCATTGAACAATCGGGAAATACTATCTGGGTGATGTTGATGTCTCATCAAGCTTGATATTGTCCGGGTATTTTGCAAACCGTTCAAACGACGGTACTAATCATATGTTTAGTTAAGTAATATCATTGCGACCATAATTTGATGGTTTAGAATGAGTAAAGCTTAGAATTAAGTTTTGTTCACTTGTTCGAAAGTTTCTTATGTAATGAGTTTGAATAGGATTACTTTTGTTAATTAATTTGCATGACATAATCATGCGCGTAGGCCTAAGGATAGTGATTTTAACAAGAGAATAATTTATATGGGTTACGAGTGCTTTTAATAGAAAGTTTACAGAGTCCTTTATGATGTAAATAGTCTAGCCTGAATGTTCTATAGACTTTTATGGGACTATAAAATAGACATAAATAATCAACTACATGCATTTCAAAACACAAGTTATTGATGATAGTCATTTCCATGTCACCTGATTGCGAGAACGGTTGCCAATCTTGATTTAACTATTTGCAACATTGTAGTGAATATTTAACGTTCGTCTACGATACGTTAAACTCTCGTTATATAACAACGTGTATTGACATGATTTGCATCGATGCTTCTAGTTCGATTACACCGCTTATGAATTAATAAGGCATTATTTGGAAACGTTGTACAGCATTAAGTAATTTGATTGCGTTAATAAGTTTTTTATGCAGCTATTATTTTTAAACTAGTCTTACAACAGCGTAAGAAGTAGTTTTTTATAAAACAACGGATATTTGAGTCGAATCTTCTAGATTTTAATAATTTTATCTATTGTATTGTATTCTAATTCCAAATAATTTATGGTTCTTGACATTGAAATAGATAATCTAGCTCAAATGCCAACGAAACTTGTTTCGTTCCGGATAAAAGTTTATAAGAATTTTCCTCATCATGACATGATCATGTGCTAGTGTATCTCTCGGCTATAAATGAAAACAATTTATGCAAATAACTGCGTGTCCGTAACAATTCTTTGTCTCTATGTGTCCATCATACACATATTTTCACCCGACATTTATATTTTTAGATCACAGTCGTTTTCCTCAGTTTTTTTAAACAAATTTCTCTCCACACTTGAGTAGGCATCATAACCGCTAATTGACGTGTTAATACGATAATACAGTGGCACAATAATTACGGAACAATTATTACATAACGACTAATTGTAGGATAAAATCGGTCTCATTGATGTCATCGTTTGTTGCCTTGTCGCGCGCCGGCGCTTGGTAGGTACGCACCACTTAGTTTGGGGTCTTCGGACAGCTTAGTAGGGTAAAATAGAGTTGGTGAATCAAATCTTTACAATTCTTCTCCTTTGTTCCAGTTCTGCTTAGTTTTCCTGCTGGTAGCAGCCGCAGCTGCCAGCGAGAAGAAGACGACAGAAAAGAAAGCGGAGCCATTGGACAAGAAGTTGGACAAACGTGGACTCTTGAACCTCGGCTATGGATACGGCATCCACGGACTAGATGTCGGCTACATCGGCAGCGGCCACGGACTCGGCGGAGCATACAACTTTGTCGATGACCAGGCCTACAACGGCTACGGAGCCTACGACATCGGACAACACACTCACTCCGACACCACGAGAACCATCACCCTCGTGAAAGGCGTCCCCTACGCCGTGCCCGTCGAGAAACACATCCCATACCCCGTGGAGAGGCCCGTGCCTTACCCCGTGAAAGTGCCCGTACCACAGCCCTACGAGGTCGTCAAACACGTGCCTGTTCACGTGAAAGAGTACGTCAAAGTCCCAGTTCATGTGCCCGCGCCTTACCCGGTTGAGAAGAAGGTACCTTACCCCGTCCACGTTCCCGTCGACAGGCCCTACCCCGTGAAGGTCCTCGTCCCTCAGCCCTACCCCGTTGAGAAACACATCCCCTACCCCGTCAAGGTGCCAGTGCCCCAACCCTACCCCGTGGAGAAACACGTGCCATACCCGGTTGAAGTTAAGGTTCCCGTTCCCCAGCCTTACCCCGTGATCAAACACGTTGGTGTGCCCGTTAAGGTGCCCGTTGACAGGCCCTACCCCGTACACGTACCTGCTCCCTACCCCGTTGAGAAGCCCGTCCCGGTCGCTTACCCCGTTGAGAAGCCAGTGCCAGTACCCGTTCACGTGCCCGTCGACAGACCTTACCCTGTCAATGTAGACAGGCCTTACCCTGTTCCCGTTAAAGTGCCCGTGCCTGAGCCTTACCCCGTCTACAAGCACGTTCCTTATGCAGTAGAGAGGCCCGTACCCTACCCCGTGAAGGTGCCCGTCGACAGGCCGTACCCCGTGCATGTCGAGAGGCCCGTCCCCGTAGCTGTTGAAAGGCCTTACCCCGTCCCCGTCAAGGTCCCCGTCTTAGTTAACGAACATGACCACGACCAGTCCAGCCACTTGAGCTTTGGAGGCTCCTACTACAGCCATTAGAATAATACTAGCTTTAATATAAAAAGTTTTCATCCGCCAAGCGATCATTGAAATATTATTTATAATCTCGCCTAGTAATGGCCGGGACATCAGCAAAAAGAAAACTGTTCATTTTTGTATATTTATATGTAAACATGTCTTGCATGTATGAGCGTCCGTGTACGTAGTGATATAAAGGTTACCATTTTAGGTTAAGATGAATGTAAAAAAGTATGAAAAAATTAAATAATTAATAATTATTTTCTTTGTTTGAATTACCCAAGAACTAACCCTGCAACCTACAGACACATACAGATCTATTTACCAAAATAATTTATTAATGTAATTTGAAATGGCCAAAAAAAAAACATGAAAAATGTTTTTCTGAGAATTCTTAAAATTATAAAACGTGACGTTACCATCTAATAATAAGTAAATAAATGAAAACGTACATTGAAAAAAAAACCTAGTCGTTAGTTAAAAAAAACATTGGCTACCAATAGTTTACCATTAAATTAAAAAAAAAACGCATTTTACAAATCTGACCTCCAAAATTACAGGCCTTTTTTATTTTTTTAAGGAAATAACCGGTCGATTGAGGAAATGAATAAACGCAGTGTGAGGTGTAGCTAAACAATCATAAAGGCTGACCTTCGCCTACTGCCTCTCGATTCTATAATAATATTTTATTTTATTTGCGAGAATTGCTGCTATTATAAAATAAAGAACACGGTAAGTGTGGACTTGAGATTTTTTGCCGCAAAAAATATGTATTTGGAATGGCAAAGGCCAGTCAGGTACTCGAGAATAGGTTAATATTATTTATATTAGTATATAATTTTAAGTAATATTATTTATATTATTATTTTTATTATATATTATTTTCAGACATACTAAGTTACAGAAACTTAGCATAGGTATAAAAATTCATGAAACATGATTGTATCTATGGATCTGTATTCCAATTTTTACTGAAGTAATTCTCGAAACATAAGCAAATAATACATTTAACTTTAAGATGTTCTTAAAGTATTTATTTCGCTAGATTACATTCTGAAGTGAGAGCAGAATCACAGAAAAATAAATCACTGAAAAAGCTGTAACAGAACAGTTGTAACACGTAGATACTGGCAACTTTATCTGAGACTTGGTATTGTGAATATATTTTAAACGAGTTTAGCAAAGGCTTTAACGCGATTACATGTTTTTTATAACTGCCTTCATACATACATACATAATCAGCTTATAATGTTCCCACTGCTGGGACACAGGCCTCCTCTCGGTGAGAGGTATGAGAGGGAGATGGGCCCAGTGCGGGTTGGTAGATGACATGTTGTCTTAAATTTTTTGGTTCTAGGAAATGGCGGTTTCCTCACGATGTTTCCCTTCACCGTTTTTGAGAGCAGTGGTGATGAAATAATTTACACAAAGTACCTGTCTGGGTTCGACCCTACGACCTACAACTCGTAAGTCGCGGCCGTTAACACTGCACTCAACTGCCTTCTTTCCTTAGTAATTTTGTAACTATTATTTTGTAACAATATTATTTAAAAGAGTTTCCATTAATGTTCTTCTCCGTAGCTACCTACTACGCTCTGGAATGAGCAACTAGCTTTATCTTTTGACTGACCGACTCCTTAACAATTCAAAAGTGCCTGTTAATGGTCTAATAGAAATAAACGCTTTGAATTTGAGTATTGATCTCAAGTCGCTGGTTGTCGTGGTCGACAGTTACGTGAGAATCGCTTTTACGTAAGATGATTAAGGTTAACAAAAGTGGAGTAACGTTCATTTCATATTTTATTCACTGACCTTGTATTGCATGTTCATCTAAAATGTTGACACGCTTCTTTAATTCGGTCAAGTGCATGTTTGTCTTATGGCATTATGTTGCTTAGTATAGCTAAATAACATCAGCCGCATGGGTCGATCGATCGCGACCACGGTTGTTCCGTGGATGGGTGACGATCTTTTCATACCAAGACCCCTCCGTACCTTGGAAAGCACGTTAAGCCGTTGGTCCCGCTGTCATTTGTAGATCTTTGACAGTTGTTACGGGTCGCCAGAAGCCCGAAAGTCTGACAACCAGTCTTACCATGGCGTATAGTAACCAGTTAGTTACTGGGGCTGAATTCCAGTATTTTACATAAAGCGACCACTCCATTTAAAATACAGCTGCATCCGGTTAGACTGGAAGCCGACCCCAACATAGTTGGCAAAAGGCAGGCAGATGATGATTATGTTGATTAGTCATATTTAACATTGAAATAAATTTAAAATTAATGACTAATGAATGCGGTGGTATTTTAATCGGCGGGCAAGGGTTTGATGCAAATGAGTACCATTTATGCTAATTAATATTTAAACAGCTAGTTCCAAGCTATTTTGACGGCATATTATTAGACTTTAGATTAGAGAATAGCTGACCCGACGGATGTTGTCCTATCCTTTCAATAATTTATCCAAAATCCCAAAGAAAAATGGATTTCCGGGAAACTTTTCCAATGTTTCTTTCCATTTTATTTATATAGAAGATAATTATTATAAGGCATACTGGCTCTTAGTCGTCTTGTCAGAATCTGTTCATTCCCCAGACTAGAACCACATTCTATTGGATTTGTGAACAAAGAAAAATGTATGATACTTCACACTAACTGTTACATTGCATGCCAAAATAAATCATCACTTTTTATTTTCCGCGTAATTCTTTATCGAAGCAGACAACAACATTAAAAGTGTTAAGTCACACAAAATACATTGTTTCTCAGCAATTGCACATCTAACTTCAACTCACATGTTCGTGTGTATGTACATATGTATTAAAATGTTACTACACGGCACAAAGCATTCTTTGTCCCATTGTTACTTACGTGCTCACACGCATTCGTGAACATACGAGGAAGAAAAAACTTGCACACAATAGAATAAAAAATATTTGATAATTACATTTGAATATTTATTAGGTTTTATTTAGACATCTCGATTAAATGATAAATGATTTATTTTCTGTAAGTGGGTTTGTACAAACACGTCAATCACATTTTTAAATAAAACTAGATGAGGTCGGCGTTTCCTATCTGACTACTCTGAGAAGAAAGGCCGAAACAAACTCAGAGGTCACAGTCTCTTTTAAAGTCCAGACATAATCTTGGTCAGATCATGTGAAGACCATGTAGATTGGTGTCTGAAATGGTCTTTTGAGGAAAGAACCATACAGATTGACTGGACCTGGCCCAGTCAGTGCACGCATTTGTCAGTAATCGTGCAGCTCAACTCAGAACTTAAGGAGCTCAACGATTTGATGAACAATACCAAAAAAAGGACATTTGAGTAGGTCGCATGAATTACTCAAACTGCCAGACCATGATTAATTAAAACTCAAGGAAAAATAAATAATAAAAAAGAAAGAAATTATCCACATAGTCTTCACATTCACAATAATTAAAATAATATAATACTTTACAAAGTACATATTCATGTCATTGTAGGTATATATAAAATGTCAATGTGTATATAAAATCCAGAAATAATCTTGGTCAGATCATTTGAGGACCATGTAGATTTGTCTGAAATGGTCTTTTGAGGAAAGAACCATACAGATTGACTGGACCTGGCCCAGTCAGTGCACGCATTTGTCAGTAATCGTGCAGCTCAACTCAGAACTTAAGGTAACAATAATGATTATCCTTCATTAAGATCCTTTCTGAAGGATAATCATTATTGTTAAGTATTTATTATTAGCAGCGCTCCGCGTTTTAACCCGCATAAGTGTCAATCCCGTGGGATATCGGGACAAAATGTCCTAACCCATGTTATGGTCCACCCGTATGCCTTTCATCCAAATCCGTTCAGCCGAATATGCGTGAAAGCGTAACAAACAAACGAACTCACTTTCGCATTTATAATATTGAATACTTTTCTATTTTAATGGGATTAAAAGAAGAAGATTAGGTACTACTAGTACGCCACGCACAATGGTCCATCTAAGGACTAAGTGCGGAAACCGAACCCCATAACCCTCATTTATTTTATTAGTTTAGCACGTAATTATCTACCTAGCCTTATTAAGCCTAGTCGATTTTGTAATAACAAGACCACGAACCAAATTATGATCTAATTTCAACAAACTGGTGACTTATCTACAAATTACTGCAAACAAGGAAATGAAAAGCAACTTTAATTACTCGTATCAAACTGGAAACAGCCGCAAACCACATTGCCCAATGACTTACACAGAATGCAACCGTAATTGGTAGTGTGCAAAAATTATAGTGTATACCTCGCATTGTCCGCCAGTGCAGCGAGTATTTGCAAGTTACATGGGAAAAGCTTTAATTCGTTGTTTTCATTGCGAAAGAGGTCGGTAGTGCAACGTGATAAAGTAAACACAGACGGTTTTATTTGCACTGGAACTGGAGCACTGGAACTGGAGCACTGGTGAATGAAGGATTTTGCGAAAGAACAGTACTGAAGAGTAGTTTTATGCACTTGAGTGCATCAAAATACTGTTACCTAATAGTTTTATGTACTTGAGTGCATCAAAATACTGTTACCTAACAGTTTTAAAAGATGTCAATACAACAAAATCCATTTGCCTAGCTTTTTACCAACTATGTTGGTGTCGGGTACCAGTCTAACCAAAGTCAGCTGAATACAAGTATTTAACATAATGAGGAATGATTGCCTATCTGATCTCCGCAACCAAGTTACTGAGTAACAGTATAACTATGGGTAAGACTGGTTGTCAGACTTTTTGAGTTTCTGACAACCTGTAACGACTAAGATCTACGAATGACAGCCAGGATCAACAGCTTAACGTGCTTTCTGAGACACGGAGGGGTCTCGATGTGTAATGAATGGTGCACCCATCCAAGAACCGACCGCGGCAAGCGTAGCTTAACCTTCAATCGATCCATGTGGCTGTTATTATTTAGCCATGAGGCCCTCATTATTATGAACTTGAGTAATGAGTGTTAAAAACTTTGGTAAAGACATGTCAATAATATATTCGAATATTAAAAGTACCGAATCGTTACCCACCATCGAATAATAAGACTAAATACTCCTTACTTTTCTACCTGAGTTGAGCTCCGCCATTACTGACAAATGCTTGCACTGACTGGACAGGTCCACTCAAATCTGTGTGGTTCTTTCCTCAAAAGACCATTTCAGACTCGAATTTACATGGTCCTCATATGGCTTGACCAAGATTATGTCTGGACTTTAAAAGAGACTGTGACCTCTGAGTTTGTTTCGGCCTTTCTTCTCAGAGTAGTCAGATAGGAAACGCCGACCTCATCTAGCTTATTTTTAATATTTTTTAATATGACGTGTAAAAGTGATTCCAATATCCTATTTACAGAATAAACAATTTCATTTCATTTCATTTACCAATGAAAATGATAAGTCAATGTTGATCGCAGATTGAGTTTCGTTGCCCAATCTTACTATCCCTTTCTAGGGCTGATACTTAATGATGCAAGAAACTCTTCAGAAGCACCACTGCCTTTCTTAATAATTCATTAAAATAACTTCTAGCGACTTCTACCTACCCCTTCGAAGAATACAGGCGTTCATGATGTTAGTTATGTACAGGATAAAATTTAATTCATGGGCATTCTCTTAAGTGGTCATTGTACTTATCATTACAAACAACTTTGACTATGGGACCAAATTTTGACGAGCTATGCTAACATAAATGTGGGGAACAAATGATTTTTTTCGCGATTTCAGGGTTGGTCCCATAGTAAAAGTTGTTCATAATGATGAGTACAATGACCCCTTAAGAGGATGCCCATGAATTCAATTTCATCCTGTATATTTACAACTGGCGACACGCCTTGCTTCGCACGGTTATTTACTTGAAACTCATTGCTATGTTCTATTTTAAAGTGCCTTTAGTTTATCTACCAACTGTTCTGCCTACCCCTTGACCGTTTTGACAGTAACATTCTATATACAGCGCCATCTACGAAAAGTGCTTGTAAACATTAAATTGGTATCAAGTTAACGCCAGCTTGTGGTTTAGAAAGTATAGATGACTGTGTTTCTATACAATTTAATAGTTCTTGACAACAACGGAAGAGGGCGTAGCTGTCGGATAGCAATTATAATTGGTTTAAATCCAAGATTATATATCTATAAGGAATTTAAAATGTTCTTTTCAGGGCCGATTTTTCAATCTTCGGATAACTTTTTATCTGTGGAATAAATATGGCTATTTGACAACTATTAACGAAATACGTCATCATATTTAATCTTTAAATCGTCATATTTAATCGGCTCTCAAAAGGGTAGACTTATTTTTGCAATTTGGGTCACAGTATGTATTATAATTATGTAATGTATTTTTTTTTTTTCGTGGCCTGGTATTGCATTATAAAAGCCTTAATAAGAATATGCGCTATGGGCAGTTAAGACCTAGCTGACTGGATTATATATTTTTTTAATTATACATATAAGGGTTCGTAGTGCTACGAGAGGAGAAAAACCTCGTAGCCGCGTAGCCTCGTAGCACGTAGCACTCTAATTTTGTATTTACTGTTTTTTTTATAGTTTTGTCTCCTGAAATTTAATGAATTACAAGTTGATCCTGTAAGCCCAGGTGGCTTAAAACGGTCACTTTAGCAGAATCATAATATGAAAATATGATGTATCATCGTAAAATGTCACAAACTGACAATTCATAATATGATCTGCGTGCAATTCATATTACGAAATGTTGACAGTTTTATATGGAGATTCGTAAAATGGTCCACAAATTATAAATAGCTTTTAATGTCAAAATAGAGGAAAGGGAAATGAACTGCTTTTAGAGGAATTGCTTATGTGGCCGGTTTAGGACCCCAGGTAGCACGGGCGTTTTTTTAACGCGACGATTTTTTATCGCGCACTCGATTTTCTACACGGTAGCCGAGCATTGACAATCAAACATCCTTAGTATCAAATAAACACACTGTTGGATTGTCAACTCTCGGCAAAATCCAGTATGCGGTAAAAATCACCCAAGGGTACGAGGGCTTAGAATGGCGTGGTTTGAAAACTACGCAACTGAAAACAGATTTTATTTACATTCCCTAGCTAGTTTGAAATCATTCCAATCACTTTTTTGTTACCAGCAATCTGTACTTGTAGAGCTTAATGTTCTTATACAATCAAAGTCAACTTAAAATAAATACTATTATTTAAATGTTCATCACTCACGAATAGCCTACTGAATGTGAAATAAACTTCTGTCTTCACCATTACCATTACCCACATGCTACCGTGAAAGGCGTCACAGACAAAATAAAAACAAAAATGTAGCTATATAATTTATCACTGACAGTACAGTCACGTGCAAAAATATGTTTAAAATAGATAAATTATAAAGCAATAGGAGTATGTAAGGATCGTAGCAGTTGGAGTTCTGTAGTTTCTGCTTACCCCCGTGGGAAGAATGTGTGGGGTTATGTATGTAATTAGAAAAAATCAAAAGCCTTTACTTGTAGAGTCTGGCCTTTAATGAAAGATGATCTGGACGTAGAAAGGGAGCGAAGAGCATTGGCGGTTCGATGCAACATGCTTGTCCGTAGGTTTGCTTGTTGCACGTGTGAGGTGAAAGTGACGCTTTTTAAAGCATATTGTCAAACATTTTACACGTGTAGCCTCTGGACAAGTTGTACGCAGAAGGCCATCAATGTTGTTCGAGTTCAATACAACAATGCATTCAGGATGCTGTTGGGGCGGCCACGCTTCTGCAGTGCGTCAGGAATGTTTGCTGATGCGCACACAGATGGCTTCGCAGCGATCAGACGTAAGCTTGCCGCGTCGCTACTGCAGAGGGTCCGGGGCAGCGCGAACAGTCTCTTGAGTGTCATTGCGGGGAAATTTGATTGCCCGCTCGTTAATTACCTGTCAAATCTGCATGTATACTAACATAGTTATAATAGGTCTTTACCTATGAAATTGCCGTTTTGTATGAAAAAATTTAAACGAATTTTTTTCATGAATTAGTTTATTTGTATTAATCGAAGTAATCACCCATGCAATCAATGCATCTTTGCCATCGCAGTGGCAGTTTATTGATGCCCTTCTTAAAGAAATCAGCTGGACGGGAGGCAACAAATTCTTTAAAGGCATTTTGTACTGCCTCTCGGGTATTGAATTTTTTTCCCGCCAAGAAGTTATCAAATTCTGGAAAAAGTAGTAGCCTGTAGGCGCAAGGTCTGGTGAGTAGGGCGGATGACAGAGAGCTTCCAACCCCAGTTCTTGCAACTTGGAGACCGTCTGCTGTGCAGTATGAGGTCGCGCGTTGTCGTGCAGGAGCAGCGGAGACGAGCGATTGACCAATGCTGGTTGGAGATGCGCCAGCTTCTCCATCATTGTGTTCAGTTCTTCACAGTACACATCTGCAGTAATGCTCACCCCGTTTGGTAAGAAGCTGTGATGAATCACACCGGCGCTAGACCACCAAACAGTGACCATCACTTTTCTAGGGGTAAGTTTTCGTTTAGGGCATTGTTTAGGTGCTGAACCAGGATCCAACCAACTTGCTGAGCGCTTGCGGTTATCAAACAGAATCCATTTTTCATCGCAGGTAACAATGCGGTTCAAAATTCCTTCATTTGTGTGTCTGTTGAGCAGTGCAAGGCACGTCTCGACGCGTACTTCGCGCTGGCGATCATTGAGTTCGTGGGGCACCCCTTTGACAAGCTTTTTTACCTTGCCAATTTGACGCAAATGGACCAATATTGTTTTGATGCTAACGTCGAAAGCTGCTGCTAATTCAGACGTAGATTGTGTATCATCAGCTTCCACAATCGCCTTTAATTCGTCATTGTCGACCAAAGTCTTCGGACGACCGCGAGGTTCATTTTTCAGGTCGAAATTTCCAGAACGGAAGCGAGCAAACCAATAACAGGTGGTGCGTTGGTTTGTAGTGTTAGCTCCGTAAACGTCGTTGATGTTGCGTGCCGCTTGTGCCGCGTTGCTGCCACGACGGTACTCATATTCCATAATTACTCGAATTTTTAACGTATCCATGATGACGAAAAAGATTGAAATGCGATGAAAATGTAACACTAATCAATAAAGAAATGACTACTTTTGGAAAAAAAAATCCATGTTTTTAAAATAAAATTAATTTGAAATTAGAATTCTTAGCCAAACAAAAATTATTTTGATTTGAAATGGCCAGTACTGCAGAACGGCAATTTCATAGGTAAAGACCTAATATAAGGTAAATTGTTTACTAACAAATTATGGATATTTGTTCTGAAATAAAATGATTATTATTATATTATTTAACCCCCCATATGAATAAACGCGGACCATATTTACAACCAGAAGCTTCACAAAAATTAACTTCAGTTAAACCATACATTTTTTAAGGTTTAAGTTTGGTACAACTACTCCGGGTTTATTGATAAGTTAAAGTTATGTGAAAATTTGTTGAAATGCGGCATAACATAACTGGCGAAATATTAAACTGGTGTAATATACACCTTTCCTTAACCCATCGGGGGATAAAGTCGTGATTTTAAATTAATATGTGTGAAATATTATAATACAATTTATAAAAATAAAGGAAAAATAAAGCGTACTACATGATCCAAGATTTTCTTAATAATTAGTACCTACTACAATCTGTCACAGTACACCTAATTGTTATTTTGTAAGATTTGCTTTTTATACTGTATGTTGACATAATTATTGTATGCCTATTAGGCCGGACATTACGGAACTGTAATTTACCTAACATCTATCTGTATAACCTATGCCCGTTTCACTGTACCTCACAATTTCAATGAATACTTCTGGAAAAATATTTGATGTTTTTATTAAGAGTTACACATTTTTGCACGTGAGTGTACAATTGTGTAAACCTACAATGTGTATGTGTGTGCAATAATTTATTAATGTGTGTGCTTAACACTTGATATATTATAATAACGGTGGCTTGACGCAAACAGTTACGACATCTTGAAACAAAAAAATTTATGAGTTCATTTTTTTTTTAATTTTGTTGTTGGTGTTGAGACACACCCTAGCTGTTTTTATCGCTAGAAGGTTTATGTTGCAAATATTCTTGTATGGACAAACGGTGTTGATCTACACTTAATATTATAAAGAGGCAAAGTTTGTAAGTTCAGTTATAAGAGGTGATCTCTGGAAGTACTGTTTCGATTTCGAACATTCTTCCAATGGCAGAAAGTTTCACTATTGCCAAATGCCAGAGGGGTTATGGTATTTGACTAACACGCGGGCGAAGTCGCGGGTAGAAGCTAGTTGAAGACTAAAGTGATAGGATAATAGATCTATTAATTTTGTAATGTCTAGAGTGAGTCATTTTATTTGGCACGATGTTGATGACAGGAAAGGTAATTTTAAAACAGCAATTTCAAAGTTTTCAATTCAGAATAATACACATTACATAATGTTGGAGCTGCGGACTTAAATTTTTATAAAGGTTTCCAAAATAAATACAATATATTATGACAAAATATTCTTGAGATTACGATTACGACTTAAATATTGATAGGTACATAGATATTATCTAAATAAAGGAAAAAAATAAATTCTACTCGTCTTATCTTATAAGTTGAGACTGAAATATTTCATCGATTTGGCTATAAATCATAAAATATAAACCAATTTATCAAAAAATATGTGAAAATCAATAAATTAAGAGAGCTGAGTATAACTTTTGAAGTCGTTAGCGGCTTTGCGGTTACATTATTTAATTTAAAGCTTTATTTCAACCGGAACATTTAGAAAGTATACACATTTGGCTTAGTTCCTTTCTACATACAAACGTGAAGCCAAGATAGATAGTGTAATATCAAAGTTCCTTTTTCTATGATCTTGCAATAATAATATCGTCCAACATCTCTCGAGGCTCTCGTTAGGCGGTTGGATCAAGGGCCTGATTCAGAAGGCAGTACTCCTCGCTACCTACGGCTCGCAACGTGAAGAGGTTCCCGTCTCTGGAGCCCTAACCAGCGATAGCTTAGATCCTGCTTCTGACACCACCACTATTTAAAAATGTATTTTTTTATAGAAAAAAAAACTATTGATCACAGGGCTTGCTTGCCCCTGCCAGGGTTACCGGAATGTCCGAAAGGGATGCCGGGACCTTGGCAACAGGCAACTGAAGGAACACGGGTGGGTTTTAGTCAACAAAAGTTTGACATTCCTTTTCCTTTCTTTCCTTCCGCTCCACCCAGAGCAGAGAAGTCATATGATGATTTCAAACCATCAAAAAAAAAATTTGCCCTTGCTTGCTGCGTGTTGCCGATTCGAGACAAGAACAATATCAGTCAGAAAATCTATAATTTTCACATTTGACGTAAAGCTTTAGGGGTAGAGATACAAAAAAGAGCTCTTCACACTGGATTATGTAAAGACGATGCTCTATGTGTAAGTTGAACTGGGACTAAAAACTGTAAGTGCCATAATTAAAGCCGGGGAGGTACTAAACGCTGTCAATCATGAACGAAATACTTCTGACTAAAAAGGTATTAATAATAATAAATGTATTATTTATGTATTTATTCTTGTATTTTATTTATAATGTATATTTTTCAAGTTAATTTTCCCTCATGTTGCATATACCATTTGTCCATTAGGTCTAAGGTACACTGGTAGAAAATGCCTAAGGCATTAAGTCCGCCTTTGTACGGTTATTTTTAATTGTACATAAAGTTTTAATGAATTATAACAGCTTGTAATAATATTGAACAGCTCAGTCACCGCCATAGGCTTCACATACTTCCCTGTACTTTGTCACTCAGAACTTTAACATAGAATTGTAACTTATGTAATAATTTCCATTGCTTCTGAGTTCTGGTGTGAACTATAATAATAGTAATATTTCCTGTAAATTGTAGGAAATCAGGCTCAATGTTATGTAGGAAATCAATAACCTACAAGATCTATTGGAACCGATTTATGGGTTGGATTTCTCGTTTGTAATTTAAACTAGCTTTAGATTATGGCAATGTAGGTAACTTAGTAACTAAGTAAAGGTTTTATAGAGCATTTTTATATTGGTAAATATCTACTAAATAACAATAATAATTAACTTTTTGTGATTATATTTTTTTATTATATTGAATCTAGAGAGATTCTATTGAATCAAGAGAAACTAGAATTCGTCGATGAAACTGTTTTCCTGGGGATCACGCTCGACTCAAGGCTACAATGGGGAGGACATTTAACATCTCTTGCAGGACGGCTGAGTTCAGCAGCATATGCTGTCAGAAAAATCCGTCAATTTACTGATGTAGATACCGCGAGGCTAGTCTATTTTAGTTACTTTCATAGCATAATGTCTTACGGTATTTTACTATGGGGACGGGCTGCAGACATCGAGTCTATCTTTATTCTGCAGAAAAGAGCGATCAGAGCCATTTATAATCTACGCAGGCGCGATTCTTTAAGGGAACTGTTTAAGGATATTAACATCATGACGGTTCCTTGTCAATATATATATGAAAACATCTTGCATGTAAGAAAAAATTTACATCTTTTTAGTAAAAGAGGCGATAGACATAATTATAGTACTAGAAATAGGGACTTATTAGTTCAACCAGGTTTCAGACTGGCTAAAGTAGACTCATCTTTCATGGGGTACTGTTTAAAATGTTACAATAAAATCCCTCCCCACATACTTCAACTGAATGAGACGAAATTCAAAACTTGTATAAAACGCACACTATGTAGGCAGGCATATTATAAGTTGGAGGATTACATCTCTGATAAAAATGCTTGGCTTAATGCTGGTCCTGCTCCACAACCACAACTAACTAATTAACATTCGAAAATGCTGTTGGAGCTGCTGACGATTGTAAGACTATCTTTGCATTGTATAAACTCAATCTCTCCTTTGTATTATATAATTGCACAGGTGTGAGTACTATGTACTATAGATCTACCATTTACCGGGTATTTTGTCTTTCATTGACTTGAATGTGCCCTGGCGGCTGGGAATGTCATGCTCACTCAAATGTCTCGCTGATGGTGGCGTGTGTTGGATCATTTAGCTCCCTTCAAAATGGTTGAGCTGAATGGTGCTGATTCATGCGTCATGTTCGTGAACGGGCGCCGTCAGTTGTGACTGGTCATTTCTTAGCTGCCATGGCTTATTTTAATTTTTGAATTGTGCTTATTTTATAATTGCGGATGCTTTAAACGTGCTTTCTACATTGTTCTCACATGTATAATTTCAACAAGAATGATGTAACCATTATATTGTAACAATATTTTGATTTAAAAGAGTGTCCATGGAGTTTCTTGCCCGTTCTTCTCCATAGGTACCTACTACGCTTTGGAATGGGCAACTAGCTTCATATTTCTGACTGACTGACTCCTTGACAATTCAAAAGTGCCTGTAAATGGTTTAATTGAAATAAATGCTTTGAGTTTGAGTTTGAGTTTGAGTTTATCTACATTAATAATTATTATAAAGATTTTTTATTATTATTTTTGTGTTTGTAATTAATGAACTCAAAAACTACTGGACTGATTTTAAAAACTCTTTCACCAGTAGAATGCTGTATTATCACTGCGCAACGTGGGATATAATTTATACAGATATCACGCGGGCAAAGCTGCTGGCGGACGTTAGTTAAAAATATTTGTAATATGCAAAACGATTACTGTAATAGAAAGACAATGATGTGCTGTTAACGCAACAATAGGTAGAATAAGGGTAATAAGGTAGAATCAAATCAAATCAAATCAAAAGTCATTTATTCAAATTACGCTGAGAATCAGGGGGCTTACAACAGTCACTTTGGCAGAATCATAATAGGAAAATATTATGAATAATCGTAAAATATCACAAACTGACAATACATAATATGATCTGCGTGCAATTCATATTACGAAACAATTCATCTGTTTGACAGTTTTCTATGGAGATTCGTAAAATTGTCCACTTAATATGAATTGCTTTTGTGTCAAATTAGAGGAATTGCTAATGACAGCTGGGATTCAGGAAATGAACTGCTTTTAGAGGAATTGCTAATGTGGCCGGTTTAGACCCCCAGCACTTTTCGAAGGTCAAGATTACATAAGACAGTCTCCTATAGCGCGCCCTTCACCACTTCCTATAGCTGGTAAGAAGTGTCGCAACAAACTCCTCAGAGATTAAACTACTTACTTTACTTATACCTATGTTTGCGTAGCTTAAAACTAAATTAAAGATTTTCCATAAAATTAGATCCAATAAAGGTTAAGTATTTCTAACCATGCGAACAGAAGATACAATTAATTGCTCACACGAAGATGTTAATCATTATGGTAAAAGGATACGTACACCAATTCTTCAACACTTAAAATCCAATTGATATGCAAACAGTGGCCTTAACATGTGTTTCATTCATCATTTTTAGGGCTGGCAATCATAATTAAATTAAATCGAAATTTAAAAAACACAATGGCAATGAGAGCAGTTTTGGCCCAGTGGATACGACCGCAACTTTCGAGTTGTAGGTCGTAGTTTCGAACCCAGACAGGTGCTTTACTTTGTGTAAATAATTTAATCACCACTGCTCTCAAAATGGTAAAGGAAAACATTATGAGGAAACCGGCATGTCCTAGAAACAAAAATTCTAAGATCCACCAACCCGGATTGAGCCCACGTGGTGGATTACGGCCCACTTCCTGTGAACGGCCTGTGTCCCAGCGGTGGGAACATGATAGGCTGATTATGCTGAATCTCAATGACGATTGGTGTATTAATAATCCCCCTAATCCCACTGCCTCCTCGACAAAAAAGGCTGTAGATAATGATGATTTAATCAACAGTATCTTTATTACTCAATCTTTCTTTTACTCGTTTTCCATTTTTCTATTGTATGTACATAAATAATAAATTGAAAAGATTATGATTCTTTCAAATCATAAAACTTAAATAGTAGGGATTTTACAGTTATCCTACAATTTGTAAGAATTATTTGTAAGATATCACTCTCCCTGAATAACTCGAAAGCAAAGCCCAACTTACTAGACATCCTAACTAATATTATAAAAGCGAAAGTGAGTTTGTTTATTATGCTTTCACGCTAAAACGGCTGAACGGATTTGAAATCCGAAAAGTCGGATTTGATCGGAAATCTACCCAAATAAATATGTATTTGATACTTTTTATCCTGATAAAGCTGCTAAGCGAAGCCAAGCGAAGCCAAGCGAAGCTGACGGTAAGCCGTTGGTCCCGGCTGTCATTCGTGGATCTTTGACAGTCGTTACGGGTCGTCAGAAGCCCGAAAGTCTGAGAACCAGTCCTACCAAGGGGTATCGTATTACTCAGTTACTGGGTTGTGGAGGTCAGATAGGCAGTCGCTCCATGTAAAATACTGGTATTCAGCTGCATCCGGTTAGACTGGAAACCCACCCCAACGGGAAAAGGCTAGGCAGATGATGACTTTTTATCCTGATATTCCCACGGGATCGTGACTTACGCACTACACTTTCGAAAAGTAGCAGCCCTATTCCACTTTAAATTTAATCACTATACTAAATAGTGAGCGAATGTGTAGCGCCATTTAAAAGGAAGAGCCATCAGACAGACGATAAATACATTCACACCAGATTACTTATGCTAATGTTATTGTTTTAATTAATATATGAACAGGATTTACATAAGTTTCGCGTAAAATATATACGTGTTAATTATAAGTGAGTTTGGAGTATGAAAAATGAAGCAGTTTGCATACATTTAATGAATATTATGAATAAATAGTACCTACCTACTGTTTGACTTTAGCCAATCAGAAAAAAAACCGTCTTTTCGATTTTCATGAATCGAAACCTCTTATTGTATAATGTAGACTTTTTGCTAGTTACCTATCAACCTTTGTATAGATTACTTTTGTTACCGGCCACATTCTGTCAAAATAAACGCGGATGCCACTAAAGTTTTATTTTTATTTTATTTTTTTCTTTCAATTAAACGGCTTTTGATCAGAATTTTTAGACATACCAGCCTGTATTTTCTGTTATATAGTAGAGCAACCTTATTTCTATAAATTCATATTTCGATGAATTTGGTTCAATCTCTTTAGTTATATACTTTTTGCTTGACTTGGAGAGATGTTATTTGAAATGAACATTCTATTCTTCCAAGAATTGTTTGTCTAGGTTTAGCAACAAATGTTTTATGTGTACAATTAAATAAGCAAAGGTAACGAAAGACGAATTAAAAACCTATGAAGATAAAGTATCAAAACCCCCAGATTATAATCTACTTCTTCTTCTTGCTAATATATAAAATTCTCGTGTCACAGTGTTAGTTGCCGTACTCCTCCGAAACGGCTGGACCGATTTTTATGAAACTTTATATATGTATATTCGGTAGGTAATAGCTCGTAATCTATTTCATACCCCTACGCAGGTGAAGCCGCGGGCTGCAGCTGGTAATATATATAATTCATATTCTAGGGTAGTAAATAAAACTACAAGTGACATTCCTAAGTGTAACAATGCAAACTCTCTCTAACTGAACAGACAGCTGTGCTGCTGGGGAGTTTGTTGCGCCACTTCTTCTTCCCAGCTAAAGCACTGGGAAGTGGTGAAGGGTGGGCGTTTTGGGGGACTGTCTTATGTAATTTTGACGAAAAGTGCTGATTCTCAGCCTAGTTTGAATAAATTACTTTTGATTTTGATTTTGAAACTTCATGTAATCCATAAGTAATACATTTCAATAAGCTGACCATGAAAAAATAAAACACTAAAAAGTTGAAACATGCATAACAGTATGATTATGCAGATATATTGCACACCTAACCCAATTCGCATGCTTACGCCAAAAAGTATGCTTGCATATCACGATAACACATCACCTAACTCTTATTTTGAACGCGTAAGGTTCAGATTGCAATGACACTTGAAAGACAGATGTTAACCGTATCATTGCTCCTCGTTTTGGTGTGAAATTGAAAAATACCCTTTTAAAATGTCGCTCATTGAATTACTTGCACTTGCACAATGAGGGTTATTATCTTAATGTTCGGTTTTTGTGCAGTTTGACGAATACCGCCTACATACTTGGATTTGTGCAGTTTTTTCATAATGGAGATTGTCAAATCGGTTACGAACTTACGACTTTCATCGTACAGTGCAATTTATTTATGTGATTTATCACGGTTAACAGAAAATCCTTTTATTTTTTGTCTCATTAGTGATCGTGTAATGATTTATGTTAATATAGCATGCGCAATCCATATGAAGCTTGCATAATACCTATTCATGACATACCTATTACATAGCTACCACACATAAAACTTTAGCGGGAAGACATTTTGTAGCTCATCGTAATAATGATTTTTCACATTCGATACCTATCTTGTTAGACTCTATATTTTTGTAAGAATAGTACCTTTCAGAATTCAGAATCATTCGTAAAATAAGGCTCGCTTATGACTTTGATAGAGAAGGATAATTTCAAAGTGTTAGAACATTTTATAACTATAATTTGGTAATATTTCTATTCTAAGTGAAATAACACTTTCGTTAAATTGCTCATTGTTTGCAGCAAGTCGCAAATATCATGAATTGGGTTAATCTAGTCATTTTAAAATAACATTTATAGAGCAATGACCTGACATAGGTATTGTAATCTTTATTTTTAATGTTATATGACACAAAGAAAAAGTGCATACCACAAACAAAAAAATAGTAGTGCCATGGACCAAATAAAAAACCAAGATAGATGCGAACAATACAGTGAAGCATGCCAAAACTACACCACCGCTCTGTGCATACACGCTCAAACGCACACATTTACAACCATTTACAATCAAACTACACCAAAACATGTGCACACATGTCTACGAAACTGGCCTCACGTCACTGTTGACAGCGCTCTGTTTTGGTTTTTATTTGGTCTGACCCCATGGACAAGCCCTTACACAGATAACTAGCAGCAAGCGCATGAGGTAATCACACTGATACTGTTATCAGTAGAAAGTCAGGCAATGTCAGTGACGTCTAGGTTAATATTTATCTTGAATGAACAAATCGTGCGCTTGCTAATGACCTTACCGCTACTGAAGATTCTCATGTCAGACACTCAGAGATGCGTGACTTACAAATTTATTCCATGAATCAGTGACCCGCTACTGCCACTACAACTTAAAAAACATCAAGATTTCTTTATTATATGTAACTTTAATATTAATTAATTACACATAAACCTGCCGGAATAAATTCTCTAAATGATGGTGATTACGGATCAAAATCCGTTGCGGAATTTAGAAGAATAACGCGGATACACAGACAGACTCGAAAAGCGACTTTAATTTATGATATGAATAGATGAGCGACAGTACCACGCTGCTGTTGGCGATGGCAGGGCAAACAATGAACTGGTTTTTTCGTGAAATGTCATTTTAGATTGATACATGCAGTCGGTCATGCCGCATTCATTCGTCATCATGACATCAAATTTAAAAGCATCTTTAATCTACGTTTCGATATTGAATAAGTGTTGAAATTTTTGATAAAAATTGGGTGTGTGTTTTATCAGTCAGTTGCACTTTACTAAGTAATCTAAGTCCTTGTGAAAAGCCTAAGCTCGTTGCTGCGTTTAGTCGCTGGAACAAGACGCAGAGTTATCGTGTGCATCTAATCTTGACAGACTGACGTCGTGCAGGAAGCGATCATTTTCTTTGAGTATTCGAGTGAGTGAATAAGGAGCCTCTAGTTGTACTTCCTTAGTGCTTATCACGCGAACACTGTCGTTGATGTGCATGCGACTGTCGTCGGGGGTGCGAGTGCACCGTGCATCTAGTCGCTGCGACAAGTAGCGAGAGCGCGCGACTTCCCTAGCCTGTCGTTGCGACTCTGTAACTCGACGCCGAGTGTGCGGAGCTTTGTACAAAACATATGAAAAGTGTCGGCCGCAGCTTATCCTTGCGTCTAGTCGCGGCGCTATCGCAGTCGCATGTCGCATAGTGTGCGCCATATCTAACAATATATTTTATAAATGTACAAAATGATAAATAGTACCTACATGCCTATTTATGAAATGTATTGATGATAAAACTTGAACACATTGAAGAGTTTTACGCAATACCCAACTTGTTATTAAAGGTCACTTACCCATCTCCTTTTTAAAAGTGAAGCAGGTTCTAAATCAAAATCTAGTTATGCTTGACTCCTATGTTTTACCGACTGCACTTGGTTAACAGTTAAGAAACTCCTTTCAGAAGTGAGCTCGTAGGTAGTTATGCATTTGAAAGTTTTAAAATGATTTAGACTGAGTTCCAACTGCCAACCTAAACGATTACAATCTCTATCTAAAATAACAATTAAAAATTTCTAGTGCAGTAAAAAATAGTCTATACTAATTAAGTTAAAAAAAACAGAAAGAATAATTTTGTATCAGTGCACGTAACGCCCTCTATGCTATGTGGGGCATAATAGCTTTCGTAATTATAATGATTCAGTATCAAATTATTGTAAGGCTTGCGTTTATGAGCGGGTGTGTGCTGTAAGTAAGGAGCGTGGAGCGATTTAATAGTTTTTTTTTGTAGTGTTGTTTTATTTTCTCTTTTTTGTATTGCATGACGCTTAATTATCGAGTGTACATACCTATATTTGTTTAAACTAGATTTATTTGTTAACTGAAGAGGAAATTTATATCAGCACATAAATAAATTACGCATCATTCTGTCGAATTACTATTTAATATACGGCTACTCTAGCAATAACTCGATTTGTTTATCCCAGATAAAGAATGTAGTGTTCGCTACATCTTTGAAGATTTTTGGTTTAGTTTAGAATCATGCTGGTTTAGAATGATCCTGCTCATTAAGTTTCAGTTCCTAAACTCATCCAGTGGTTGCCAATCACAAAGCGTTTCCTATTCCTACGAAGATTTTCAACAGGATTGACATAACCTTTTTGGTAGCCTTATTTGAGTCATCATGAGGAGCTCGTGGCTAAGTAAATCTCCGTGCCCAATAGGCCTACGTGCTTCGGAAAGCACGATAAGTCGTTGGTCCCGGCTGTCATTCATGGATCTTTGACAGTGGTTACGGGTCGTCAGCAGCCTGAAAGTCTGACAACCAGTCTTACCAAAGGGGTATCGTATTACCCAGTTACTGGGTTGTGGAGGTAAAATACTGGTATTCAGCTGCATCCGGTTAGACTGGAAGCCGACCCCAACATAGTAAGGAAAAGGCTAGGCAGATATTATGATGTAAGTAATTTTTGCCTTTCCATCATCATCGCTGATTGAATGTCACTTTTTGTAGACTTTGGGTAGGTTTCACGCCTATTGACAGTTTTTTATAGCTTAACAGCTTCCTCTTATATTTTACGCCACAGACCACCCGCTCCAGCTGGACGTCCGTACGTTTTGCTCCACATACGTAATGTGGACATCTCACTGCGACATTGCATCACGGCATTTTTCTCAACGCGAAGGTAACGTTAGGAAATGTATACATACTGTATTACTTTGTGGAGTAATTGATCATGAGAAGGCATTAATTATATCTACATAACTTACAGGTCTTGCTAGTAATGTTTATTGAGAATTACTCGCAAAACGGCACCTGGGTGGGACAGACATGATGGAGAAGACGGATAACTGCGTAACTGTTCAGCATTGATTGATTCTTTAATAATTGGAGAATGATTATGGATAGGTATTATTTTAAACGCAATTGTAAAAATACATAAGTACATTATAATAATGTTGAAGCTGGTCCTTGGGCAATGGAACTTTTTGAACAATCAAACACTTGATAAAATGCCGCTACATTGTTTCATACCTAATTATGAAAGTCTGCAAATACTAATCATTCTATCAAACTATAGTTAACTCCGACAAATAAAATCAATAGCCATTGCTACGCAATGAATTTGCTAGTTATTTAAGTAATGTTAAAGCATGTCACCGATGTATTTAGTTTGGCTTTCAATTACCACACATTCAAAAAAATAATCTATAGCAACCGTTCGAAATTCGCACAACATAAACAATTAGGATCTATAGTTTCACAAAATGCAAATAAATCTAGATTTTTTCATAATTAGATTCTAATGTTAATTTTAAAATGTTAATCTAGATAATGTTTTGATCAAATTTTGGAATCGAAGCCTTGTCGATCGTCATTTGTTGTGTGGGAACAAACACAGTGAAATATTCTCAATACTATAATTGGAACAATGTGAGGTATGCAGGCTTTAGAATATACTGTTCTTAATAGTGACAGGTTAAGGCCTTTCACAAGGCTTGAAACGTACAATGAGGAACTGAATTCAAGTAAATTCTAAGAAAACGAATCATCTGAATTAAGAAGTCAATATGACAAATGATAACCTTAATATAATTATGATAATTTATTTTATAATGTTTAATGTTTTTTTTTTTTTTTTGTATGTTTCTTTTCTTTTTTTAAATTTTAGGTAAATGTTTAGAACATAGTTTTTAACTTGTGGATGCTTTTATAATGATAGTAATTGAAAGCACTATTGTACATAACTTACCTTTATATATATAAGATATTAGACTGTAAGCTTTCTGAAGAATAAATCAATAAAGAAATTATAGCATAACATCATCCGAAGGGGGCCGAGGTTGATATAGAATATATACAAAGTGGAGACGACAATACGACAAAAAATGAAACTCCGTATAACTAATGACGTCCTCGGTCTACATACAAAAAATTAATCAAATATATCCAATAGTTTAGTTACGATAGCTAGTCAAAGATCGGCAAATCCCATATTCGACCCAGCACTATTATTTAGTTTGTTTGAAAAAATGACTTTTTTTAATATATTTGATAGTTCCAAAATACTCTTATGCATTAGTATAGCCAGTGTTTTCATTTATTGTTGTATTGTCGTCTCCACATTGTATAATATCTACTATTATATATATTATTTAGGCGCGTGGGCAAAATTGGCGCTGACGTCGCCATTTTGTTTTTGAGTATGTCAAGTGACATTTCACACAACAATTGCACAAAATGTTTACCAACAGTCCCCAGTCAACGTCATTCGTGCGCCAAAATTGCTATTAGCGGGCACAAATTCAGACTCCACGCTTCTAACGTCAACGTTTGTCCTTCCCGGCTTCGAACGAAAGACCTTACGGTCAGTAGTCGCGTTTGTAACCACAGGACCAATGAAATATTGAACATAACGGTAACATGAGTTAAATGAAACATACAAACATAAACTTATGTTACATTCAAGTACATTATAAATGTGAAATTGGGTATGACTTGCACAAGCGCATACGTGTCGGGTCAAACGGCATATAATTTGAAATGAATATTATACACTGAGGCATAAATCTTTGGTTGTACAATATGAAATGTAGATTCCAATGCAATTTACGAAATCCACTTTCGTAGGATGTTAAAAACGGGAACTTCCCTTCCTTTCCGTATTGTAAAAACGGGTTTCTATATTATCAACTGGAATGAGCAGCCTTTGACATTACTTAGACATTAATAGCTTTTGTATATTACTTCATAATGTACAAAAGATCTCTTGTAGATTTAAATAACATTCATCATCTCGTGGCTAAGTAATAACAGCCGCACGTGTCGATCTATCAGGTTAAGCTACGTTTGCCGGAGCCTTTACACACCGAAACTCCTCGTTGCCTAGGAAAGCACGTTAAGCCGTTGGTCTCGGTTGTCATTCGTGGATCTTTGACAGTCGTTACGGTTCGTCGGAAGCCCGAAACTCTGACAACCTTCTTACCAAGGGGTCGCTCTATGTAAAATACTGGTATTCAGCTGCATCCGGTTAGACTGGAAGCCGACCCCAACATAATTAGGAAAAGGCACGGTGACTGATTGATCATTTACCAAAAACCAATTGTGAATCTTACAAGAGCTGGTAAAATTTTGTAACCATTCGTCATCAAGAAACTTACCAATATTACCTATATGAAACAATCTACTACGTTGCAAGAATTTGATACGGTGATTCTAAAATACAGTTATATTCATTGACAAATCGTCATCTACAGAAATCAATTTTATTGAATTGGGAAAATCTACTATGCCGCGTAGCAATGCTACGATGCAGACTACGAATATAATTATGTTGATGCCGTACTAGTTGCTAATAAGATGTTGTTAGAAACATGTAGCTATACATTTTTAAACAATGATATAATACCTGAAAATAGAATAATGTTTGCTTTTTTTTCTGTGCTATTTATGACACGGTAAGCCATCGTATCATAAATATCACGAAAAATAAATTGATTTGCTAAATAAAATCACCTGAAAATATGCATTTTTTACGAAAAATTATGTTTGAATTTGTGTATTTAGTTAGTGCCGTAGCAATGAACATAATAAACAAGAGTTTAATTTCATCGATTGTTGTTCTGATTACACGTGTATTAAAGTACATAAATATAGGTGAAAATTTACGCCACCGAATGTTTTACTGAAATCATGGGGTTTCTAAGAGTTGCTCTGTTTTTCACATTTTTATTGGTGATGGAATTCGCATCTGCATATCATTTTTATTATTTGAGACATGTACCAGGTATTTACACTTTTACTTCTATAAAAAAAAATATCCCATATACATATAATGGCCTGCCTCATTGGTCTCGTGGGCGCAAGAGTTTCTGCTGTGTATAAGGTCATGGGTTCGATTCCCGGATCGGGCAAAGTGATAATAATATTGGGTTTTTCTATCTAGAATTTTTTCAGTAGTATCTCGGAGTCTCGATTCGTGCCCGGTTGATGACAATAGGCTGGCCCCCTGTTACATGGGACTTAAATATAACTGGCGAAATGTGGGTGTACCATAGGTACACCTCTGCCCATCCCTTCGGGGAAACAAGGAGTTATGTATGTCATGGTTTAAATAAGTACAGTCAACAAATGCAAAGCATAAATACCCATCCGTCAATTTTTATTTGCATAGTGCAGGCGAAAAGCAAGACAAAAATGTATCTATGTGTCAATTTCTTAACCTTTTTCTTCCGGACCATACCTACAACCGGTACAGTTAGTTCCGTAGCTTTTATTTGAATATGATAAGATACCTGTGGCACAAACCTTATTACCACAAAACCGTGTTTATCAGTTGTTTAGCCTTAACACCTTTTAAACATGACGTTTCTGTATGGAGTTTGACATAAAACTGACATTAAACACGCGTTGAACAAGTGTCTCTGATTTTTGTGGTAAGGCCTAGATAAAAAATAAAATATCATAGAAACAACTGTCCAGTCGGGCGCAGACTCTAAGAGTCGATTGACAGATAGGGGCTAGAGAGGGATAGACTTTTTGACATCGTCTCGCGGAACGGATTGAACCGTCAAGGGGTTAGTTTATACAACAATGTCATAGGGGCAAATACATATGGTAGTTAGTACAGTTTTGTCTCGTTTCCAGAATGCTCCACTGATCTGACATGCATACAAGAATACGGTTCAGGCTGTTACTGTCTCTACGGGTTTTGTCAGTGCTACGCCGTTGCTTGAAGACCGAACAACTAATGGTGTAACTAGATTGCGATGCCATCGACCGTTCAGTTCGATGACATCGATCGTTCAAATTGATGACATCGCCCGTTCAAATTGATGACATCGCTCGTTCAGATTGGTGACATCGTCTGTTGAAAATTGACTGTATGAGAGACAATCAAAATTGACCAGTCGACATCGATTGACCGCAGTCTAGTAGTACCTTAACTATATTCGGAAATAACGGAAACAATAATATTGTGTGTAGATTATTTCATAAAAACTTAGTAATAAAGTTAGTTTTACCAAACTCGTTTTTAGTCTTATTATTTTATACCTGGTTCTTATTAATTTTATATTGTTTCAGGAAAAGGTTTACAGTTTAAGTTTCTTTTTAGTTTGGGTGATCCAAGTTCTAATGAGGCTACGAGTGATGATGAACACAACGTTCACGCAAGACATCGAAATTCTTTTATTGAACAAAATCGGCCTCAACCAAGATATCAACATTCTTTTATTGAACAAAACAGGCCTCAACCAAGATATCAACATTCTTTTATTGAACAAAATAGGCCTCAACAAAGATATCAACATTCTGTTATTGAACAAAATAGACCTCACCCAAGATATCAACATTCATTTATTGAACAAAATAGGCTACCAACTCGATATCATAATTATGATATTGGACAATATACACCACAACCAAGATATCGACATTCTAGTATTGGACAATCCAGGCCTCAACCAAGATATACAAATTATGGTATAGAAAAATATAGAACTCAACCAAAACATCGACATTCCGGTATTGGACAATACTGGCCTCAACCAAGATATCGACATTCTGGTATTGGCCAATATAGGCCTCAACCAAGATATATAAATTATGGAATAGAACAATATAGGCCTCAACCAAGATATAGAAATTCTGGTATTGAACAAAATAGGCCTCAACCAAGATTTAGAAATACCTACTTGTATTGAAAAAAAAATTACACAAGTTAATAACTGTCTATAGTAAATACTTGTATAATAATCATAATTAAAGAACACGAAAAAAATGGTATTTTGTGATATTTTATTCATGGATAATATTTTGATAAAAATATTAATAGAATTCATAAACGGTCGCAGCATTGATAGAAAATATGGAAAACAAAGTTCCCCGCTAACATAAACAAAGATACGAATTATTGAAAGTTCTTTTACTTGTTTCTGACGTCATCAAGTAGAAAGGAAGCCACCAGGCAAAAATAATGAAATTATTATCATTACGATGAATAAAGTACCGTTAAATGATTGTTTATATCAGTTTCGTAACTCACGATAATATGTGGGACGTGCTCAGCAGCAATGATGCTGGTAATTGTGACGGCCAATGGTCTGACAGCCAAGAACCTCGTCATGCCGAATATAGCTGAATGAAATGCTGAAGATGGCCAAACAGCAGATAGCTTAATAAATTACCTAATAAATTAATTAAATGTAAATAAATATGTGGATACGCCTCTGCCTAACTCTTCTGTGAATACAAGCATTATGTTCTGTCGCTTACTGCCGCTGCTTGCTTGTTAAATGTTTATTGTTGTAAGTATAAACAATTTTTTTTTAAATGTATTTTTTCAATAAATTACCGGTTTATATTATTTAACAGTTTAGTTATGAACGAATCTCTTCTATTCCTCAAGAAAGGTTAGCTTTTGTATTTTATTAAAATATTATAGGGCGCAATCGGCCGATCAAAACAAAAAATTTCACGGCAGTCACATCATACATCATTGAAGATAATTATGTCACAATACCGTCAGTGGTCTGGTTGCACCTTAAGCAGCGAACAACACATAGTAACACATACCTTACCAACAAAGTTTATACATAAAAGCATGAATGTACTAGTAAGTACAATAAATGTACTCAGCATAATGCAACATAACGCAACTGATCTCAATATAATTAAACAGCATAATACTAATAAAAATAAGACAATTTAAAAGAACAATAAGGACCTTGGAATGACAATCGCTTCACGAAAACTGTTCGGTGGGAAACGTTTGCGAAATAACACTTAAGAATCGCTCGGATCTAAAGTGTTGACGCACTGTTGAGAAAAAACGCTGCGGTTGAACCGCTGCGGTTTGATTCACACAGTCAACTTGTTTTGTAACTGCAGTGGCTGCAAGTCTATCTTGGAAATTACTGTCAACAAACTCATCAATGAAGGAAAACATCGTGAGGAATCCCTGGACATCAATCGTCGTACATTATCTATTATAAGAAGGAGTCTTTGCCCTGCAGTGGGATAATAATATGCTGGTATTATTATTATACTAGCAAGCTGATTGAACCTTTTTACGACTTAACAAAACATCGAGATTTCTTACACAAATGTAATTTTAATATTCATGTATTATACTTATAAACCTTTCGGAATAAATTCTCTAAACGATGGTGATAACCTAAGCAAAATCTGTTGCGTGGTTTAGAAGAACAAGGTGGGCATACAGACAAACACGAATAGCGACTTTAATTTATGATATGTATAGAGATATGGAAGTGGCTGGCAAGCTTATGGACGGATCATTATATTAATACGCCATATATATTATGGTAAAAATACATCTGTCTCGTATTTTTATGATCTACATTAATTTGGGTGACATTTATTAGAAAAAAAACAAGAGAGCAGGTTGGTGCCTGCACGACATCGTTGCAATAATATAAGCTACTACAACTCACAACTCTAGAAATTTTAAAGTTACGTTTCGTCTGGAATATATTATGCCATACCATGTCTTAACTACAAAATCAAACAACATAGGAAATAACTAAGGAAATAATTATAAAGTCTTTGAGCTTTCAAACATAATACATACTTACAATAGTACATGAACAAAACCCTTCCGAAATAATAGAACTATGAAACTATAAATTCTTATCTTTTAAACGAATATTAGCCATGGGAACCCTGTAACTGCCCATTTTGAGAGCATAATACAGTACCGGAATAGTTCACACACATTTAAATAATGTGCTTATTATCATTTGAGAAACCTGCTATCATACTGTGGTACACTATGGTCTACGGTTCGAAATATGAAGATGCGCTGCAAATTAACTAATCAGTGGGGCAATTCCCTTATTTTAAAGAACGTTCGAACGTTCTCAGTCTCAATCTGTCAAAAATACCCCCAACTACCGTACATTTTTGGCAAGATTTTGATATTGATTGTCGTTGAGATGAGATTGCGAATATATTTTGAACATTTTTATTTACGGGAATTGGACTTCTGAACTACTAAAAGGTTTTCGATTAATCTCCAAACTTTACACATAAGATTTTTAAAGAAAAACCATGTGGTTCAATATAAAATAGTCCGAAGTTCATCCCCAGACATAGGTCGATAATACATGTCTTTGATAGCAGCTAAATTTTTACTGCTAACTAGGTCTTTCTAATGAATCTCATTGCAATGGAAGACCTTGACAGAAATGTTTTAATCAGCATGCTAGGCAGGCGGATTCTTGTTTCTAGTTATGTCATCAGTGTAAGTGTAGATATACTGAGTTGTTATTTGATTTGAAAGTCACACATGCCTTTGATTGGAAGCCACTTAGTAAGAAGACAAAAAGTAGTACCTAATAAACGGTAGTAGGTAACGGTGGTAGGCGGAGAAAGCCAAAGTCAAAACGTTTATTGCAACCTAATTCTGTAAGTTAGTTACTTAATTTAAGAACCCTGAATCGTGGGTCAGAAGCTGCAGCAAAAGTGGGTGTTCTTATAGAATCGACTTAATTAAGGTTGTCATCATCACCATGATCATTGGCAGCCTTGTTCTATCTGCTGCTGAATAAAGGATTCCTTCTTTCTGTGCCATGTCACTTCCCCTGAGGGCTTAGACAAGTGACAATCCATTTGTAAGCGTTTTGTATATCTACCACTTTCAACAGAATTGACATAAGCTTTTCGATAACTTATGTCAGTCCTATACGTTTTTGCCTTTTCTGATAGAATGTCACTTTGTCTAGGGCCTAGGGTCTATGCGAGTCTCATACAGGTATTCTGCGATCTTCTAGTGTTATGGTTGTAGATCATGGAAAAGAGACGAAAAAATCTTCTGCAGTAGGTAAACAACAACAACATAGAATATTATTACTCAAATAGAATCACGTAAATGATGTCAGTGGTACCAACTTGCGGCATAATCAAGTAATAGGCATTACTATTCAACGTCAGATGAGTCCGCCTAGCTGTTACGAATATTACGCGCAAATAAACCGACAAATTAAAACCAATCACGCGTTTGGCGTCACAAAATACATGTGTGTGTGTGGAATAAAGTTATGTATATAGAGCGTGGACTATTTACGAATATGTAAACATTTGATCTTAGAAAGCATGTGCCAATAATACAATATTGTTAAGTTACCGATAGTAAAATCGAATTGCTAAAATAATAAGTTGCTCATCTATGACCTCCTTTAAATCGTAGATGAGCAATTTATTATTTTAGCAGTTATTATTATTAAAAAAATGAGTATTTTTTAAATATTTTTTTAAATTTATTACTTTGTGTTCTGTGGCGTCTTTTAGCTTGTGCTATACGTGAAAAGTCTGTTACTTTCTTTGTTTCTTTAATTTTGTTTTTTGTTGCAATATTTTTGTTTCAAACCATTAATATTTATTTAAACCTAAGTCAGAATTAATTACACGAGAATCATGTGTTTTACTGATTATCTCTTAAATAGTAGATTATGCACAACGTTTCAAAGACGTCGCGACGTTCACGCCTAGTGCGAACCTCCGAAGCCTATTACGAAAACTTTATCGCGGCCTATCGATAATAGAGCAAACGATCGACAGTCCCACGACGCACTCGCTATGCTATTATTATTGTATGGTACAAGGAGAAATTTCTATTAACAGACTGATGACAGTGACAATATTTTAGCAAATATTGTTATCGCTAGTAACTTTCCGAAAGAAAATAATTTCTTGCTATTTTCTCATAATTTAATGCGTCGAGCGCAGTCAATCACCACATTTTCCTATTTTTGCATGTTATGACGTTGTTTCTCTTGATATTCTTTAAGGTCCTTTGCATTTAAGGAAATGTGCAATTAAATGCATCACATAAAAGATGCGTTCGTCTTTAATTTTACTCTGGAACCCTTGTATTTGTATGTATCTGGAAGTTGCAATAACTTTTTAAACCTACCTACATCCTACACATTTAAAGATTGTAATGTACTATAAAGAAATCAAAGCCTGACAAAAAATGTTTACCTAAAAATAAAGATACCGGTAGTTAGCATGCAATTTCCTGATTGCATTTATTTAAAGAGGTTTTTTCGCCAAATTAGTCGGACATACATACAGTAGCGCTTTATTTGGCGTGAAATTATTTGCTGTTGGGTTTACCCTCGTCGCTAGGTATTGTGACCGTGAACTTACGAGTAAAGTTTTAGCGTAGACAATGTAAAACAAAGATAGTATCTGTTCTTGTTGAGGTTTTAAAATAAAAGGTGCTGTTTTGGTGTAAGTGCATAATAATTCCATATGAGGCAGCAGTATAACCCATATTACCTACTACAGCTTCAGCGACTGCTACTGAAACATTTGACCCGTACAAAAGTAGGTGTCTTAACTCTCGCAAATAATGGGAAAATAATTTTAGGCACCTTTTGTTCATGAAAAATTATACTCCAAAAATACCAATATCCAGAGGATAAAGACCATCAAATTCATTGTCAATGTGGTTACAGTTGCTGTGGAAATTTCAGTTTGCGTGAACAAACTTATCTCACTTATGATTTTTATTTATTGATTATGTATGAATGTGTTTATTTATCTAAAATTGTAATGACCTGTTTACCTAAAAGATATATCTCTTTTTTTTAAATGTAATCTTGTTTATGCTTGCTTATGTTAATTTTGTTCGCCATATATTAGCAAAATATAGTGAGCATTTAGACAATATACTATCTGTAACTATACCACCCATACCTATGTTGAACCAAATAAATGATTTATATTGATATTGAAACTTCTTGTTTTTAGATTCAGCCGCAGTAACGCTGCAAATAATTGCCACATGACCTGACCTGTACCAACCAATATCAGATCCAGCATTTCAAACTAGTTTGACAAAGATCAGACAGCTATGGCGTAGCCAAAACACTATAAAATTATACTGTATGTAAACCAGTTATTTTATAGGTATAATAATTATATCCCGCCCACTGCTCTGTCTACAGGTGACTCAGGTCATGTTACATAACACAAGAAGCCAAGACCTGACTGGTTATGATGAATGACGACATGGAGCGTCAGTAAAAGGGCATGTACCTTTATAGTATGACGTCTGACACATAACGGTAACGGAGTCATTGATTGTCACGTCTCTAGTCTTGCGAAGAACGCGTGGTACATAGGAGTTACTAAAGAATTGCACCTTGTACGATTTGAAAATGGAAATTGTAAAGTTGACTTGATTGATCAGCAAATTCTTAAATTATCCGTAAATTCAAATCACAAGTCATCCCTACAGTCAGTCTACGAGTCGTCAGAAGCCCGAAAGTCTGACAACCAGTCTAACCAAGGGGTAGCGTATTACCCAGTTACTGGGTTGTTGAGGTCAGATAGGCAGTCGCTCCATGTAAAATACGGGTATTCAGCTGCATCCGGTTAGACTGGAAGCCGACCCTAACATAGTTGGGAAAAGGCTAGGCAGATGATAAAGTCATCTCTACAGTCGTTGTAACATGTTTAACAAAAACGTAAATTGACGTATGTCAATCTCGAGGGAGGGGGCATGGGAAGCCGTCACCTCCTTCTGCGAAGCAGTAATCGCGAAATCAGTAGCTCGCGAAGGAGGAAGCGGAACACGTGAGGGAGAGACAAAGTTTGCACCCTCACGCCCCTAACCGCCGCCGCTGGAGACGCCCTGGGCGACGGACATACCAGGCGGATTCCCGGCCACCGTAGGCGCGGGCTTGCGGTCGGCGAGCAATGAAAATGTAGCTCGCCGTCCAATTAGGGCCAGGCCCGGATAAACGGCGAGTTGTGTTCCACGCGCGCCTCTAAGAGATGTCAGCACAATTGGTGGGGTCCTCCTGCCAGGGTTCCGGGAAAGTCCGAAAGGGGTACCGGGACCCTTGGCAACAGGCAACTGAAGGAACACGAGTGGGTTTCAGTCAGTAAAAGTCTGAAACGCCGTTCCGCTCCGCCCAACTTAAGAACCTTTAAAAAAAAAATCGTGTCTTCTAGAAACTGAAACAATTTTTTACAGATTTTATCAGCCTTTTTACTGATCACCTCTAAAATTTTAATACCTTATTTTAGGCTTTTATTGTAGTCATAACAAGAATAATACCACTGATAGAACACGACGTATTATATAGAGAAACTTAAATCGAGTTGCCTTGAGTTGATTTAAATTAATAGCATCCTCAATAAAAAATGATGCAATTTGACTGCAGTTCTTAAATAATTGATTAATAGCTATAATATGTATGTATGTGTATTTGTTTTGAAGGCTGTACGGGATTACCCCTAATATGCACGCCAGTGTATTGACCTTTAATATTGTAATTAAAGTCAATCTTCATGTTTGTTCAAACGCGAAGCTCATCTTATTAAAATCATTAAGTAATAACGCGTAAAAATTCTTAGAAAATAATTAATAATTCCGGTCCAATTCTTTTTATAAAGACACGTTGTTAACGCCGCATAAATCCATAAAGTACCATTTACATGATACAAGTCTGAAACTCTCATCATGTAAATGGTTCTTTAAAGATGTAGGCAGCCAGTGGCATACAATAAAACTGAAGCAATAAACGACTTCGGCTGCCATAAATAAAACTAAAATTATTTAAGAAAAATGTAAAAATAATTTACCAAATAGTTTTCAAGACTTACGCTGACAATGTTTAAAAAAATCTTTTCAAACTACTACTATTTAAAAGTTATTATACAATATAAGGACTATTTAGAAGACGGATCAATAGAATCTGCAATTTGTAAGATAGACTAATTGACATCACTGTTTGTAAATACATTTGCACGCCATGTTGTGGCAGGATATGCTGAAACAAACCTACTGTAACACCTTATGTACCATTTTCTAGCAATTAAATATTTTTGATTTGATTTGATTTTATTGTCTTGCATCGTCTTAACACTGTTTAGACGATGCAGCTTTATTGTTGCGTCATCATATGGTTCAATTAATACCTACTCACCGGGTAATTCAGGCTCAATTGATTAAATGAAAAAAAAAGCAAATGAAGATCTACGTTTTAAATTAAACTTGCAACAACGTAGCTACATGAAACACGTCTTCATTCAATGTCACATTTCTGAAGATTCTAAAACAGATACCATCGCAGGAACAAGATAGAAAGATAAAACATACTCAAACGTATGTAAGCAATGCGATAAAAATAACTTCCGTTCGTAAAACAAAGGATTTTCGAAATTCACACACTAATTCAAAAATATAAGAAACAATAAGCTAGTATGCAAAGGTCATATTAAACGTCAAAAACGAAATAATTTATTGTTATTTTATACATAGTACCTACATAAAATATTTCGTTAAAATGATAAGAAAAAGCTTATTCACAAAGTGATTGGGTTGACAAGATGTCATTGAGAGATGAATCATTTCGGAATTCTGCATTCATAATAAGGATTTTATGTTTCGTAACCTATTGATTTTGTCATTCTTGCACTTTTGCAGAGGTGTCATCGTCAATCCCCCAAATAAATTATACACGTTAAAAGCAAGGTAAAAATAAATGTAAAAGCAAATAAGGATAAAAATATAAGAAAAATATTTGATAAAATAATCGTCTTCATTTGTTTTCGGTTAGGGCAGTAGCGACTGAACTGACTTTGCGCAGGACGTTCAATAGTATCAACACACATGGAGGCTTTGCCACACCAATTTGAAGGAATGTTTTGTTTTTGTTTTTTGCATAAACAGCCATTTTTTTTCTACATATTGTAGACTGTTGTTGAAATATTGTATGATAGAAACAGTCAACTTGAAGAATTTTCTCATTTTTTTCCTATAGAAGACATCAAATTATTTTCCTTATATTCAACAGATTTCCAATACATCGAGCTGATGTCAGTTGGATTGGATCTAACGTCAAATAAATCACACATTCAGATGTCAGAATGTAGACTATAACCTATATTACTACTTATGCTAATGCACCACCACACCCACATTCGTCTAAATACATTGAAGTATTTAATAAAAAATCTCTTAAAGAATGACTGCAGTCCACCTTGACATAAAATGCCTTCTTATTTTTTTAGGAAAAATTTAAATTAATACATAATTTATTTTAATTTTTTGGCTCCATTGTCAAGTCTAGTGATTCAGTATAAGATCAGCGTTTTTATTTTCTATCTGTTGCGTGTATGGTATAGTGTATAGAGAGGTAAAGTATTATAAATAAGGAAGTGCCTCCGCTGGCGGCGCCGGTCGTTGAATTGGCTGCCGGCGCTGACTTTGGTTGTCAATTTGGCATAATTAAAAATCATGTACTTAATATTTTTTTTCCATAATTAATATGTATCAAATATATTTCCATAATCCGAGTAATAAAGTATATACTACCCGGAACCGAACTAGTTAGATTAGGTCAAATATTTGTAATCTCAAAAAAAGCTTATGTTAGGTTAGAACTGTGACCCCTACGACTAGGCCTAGGCCAAAAACGACTAGAATGTACAGAAAAACATATTTTAGTTAGGGTTAGTTAGTTGGGGCTCTGAATACTGGAAGAGTTTCCAACGCCACGGCGGGCGGTGACATTACTGCCGGCAGCCGAGATTAAAAACATCGGCTGCCAGCAGTAATGTCACTGCCGGTTCCCAATGGCGTTAATTTTGGGAGCCGGCGCCGGCCGTGGAGGCACTCCTTATAAATTATCATAAAATCAGAGCAAACTTCCAGTGCTGAAAATAAACAATTTCAGCACAAAACGGAGAGATAAGTACGAAAAAGGATGAAAATTACGAAAATAACTGCAAGTGCAACACAGAAACTTAGTAAAAAGTTTATTCCATAATTACGTAACTGAAATCTGCAACAGTAGGTACACGATAAACGAGAAAGTAATAAATTAACTTAATCCATCTTACCCAATGTTGGTAATACAATTAATCACACACAAAATTCACTATCCATTTACGGAACCCTACATTTACCAATCTAGAAAATGGAACAGACTGACATACAGAAATGCATCTGTATATCATACCACACAAGTGGGTTGTAAACTGAAACATGTAACATGTAAGCAAGCACCTTAGTACCCGTAGACATTATCATATCATCCAGTGTTTAAACATTGATTTAAGAAGCATAGCGTGACATGACAAATAATAAATAAATAATAAATATCTTTATTTCATCAAGGTAGCGGTATAAGAATTTCATAATCTAATAACAATTTAAATCTTAACTTTAGAGGTTGTGCGCTGTCACATAGAATTATGGAATTCTGTAACTCCTAAACTAAGTTAATTTTTTATTATAGGAGTTAGTGAGCTGTTGACTTAGACACAACGTTGAAATTATGTAGTTGCGAAACATAACAAAGATATTGCTTAAAAAAATGACAAGGGAACGTTTTACTTTATGTAGGCAATCGAACGAATCTAGCCAATTAATACTAACACAGTTCTCAATTTGTCATAGAGTTGCACATAAGCTCCTCATTCTCTGCATTTTGTATTCAATCCGAGTCAGCTGACACTTTCAAGTGGACAACTTTTGAAACTAAAACCTGTATAAATGGCTAAATCATTCTCACTCATGGACATAATTAGCGCGATTCACAAAATGAAGCGGTGATCGTTATTACAAATTACTATTATATAATTATTGCATCATACAAGTAAGATTAGCCGAGGGCCCAGACTAAGTGAAATTTAAATCAGTGTTAACGATGATGGAAAAGTCCTTGGATTGACAATCCTGCTGAAAGTCGTATATATTATACGAAACGCTTTGAAAGCGATTGTCTTGTCCCTCTGGTGAATACAGCCAATATGCTTAACTTAATGGAGGGTCCAAGGACCAGCAGTTGACAGTGATATTGCAATAGAACTGATGATACATCTCCCTAAATTCAATAATCCGTGTTGCTGTAGCCGTCACTAAACTGTTCGATCTTGCAATCGACTTCAAGATAACTATTACTCATTTACTTACTTAACAACTGGCTTACGTGCTAAAGCTCTTGTTGCAGTAACTATAAATTAGCATTTTAACAGAATCATGGTTGATATTGGCAACGCGTATTAACATATTGAGATGTGACAAATGAAGAATAAAAACAAACGTTGCACGATGGCATGATCGTAATAACTCAAAAAAAAAAGACATACACGAAGCCGGAGAAAATAAAATAGACAGACAGAGAGATTATAAGAATGAATACCTTCTTCTTGCTTACATAAAACCAAAACAAGTTCATATATATGAACTATACAAAGGATGGGAGGAGGCGGAAGAGCTCGTGGCTTAGTAATGACAGCCGCAAGGGTCTATCCTTCAGGTTAAGCTACGCTTGCCAGGATTGGTCCGTGGATGGGTGACCATCTTTACATACCGAGACTCCTCCGTGCCTTGAAAAGCACGTTAAGCCGTTGGCCCCGGCTGTCGATCGAGATCTTTGACAGTCGTTACGGGTCATCAGAAGCCCGAAAGTCTGACAACCAGTTTTACCAAGGGGTATCGTATCCAATTACTGGGTTGTGGAGGTCAGATAGGCAGTCGCTCCATGTAAAATACTGATATTCAGCTGCATCCGGTTAGACTGGAAGCCGACCCCAACATAGTTGGGAAAAAGCGAGGCAGATTGATATATTATGTACTATACAAAGCTGATCCCAAGTGATCGATGATGCTAAGCAGAATCCTGTCCCTTCCTCAAGGACGTATCTAAGTTTAATTGAATTCCGACCGTCACTCGAGGCAAAGTTGAAAGTCTCTTGAGTAATCCTTGTGGGTCACGTCCAACTAGGGCGGTTCCTACGAGAGATTGCGGTTTTAATAGAGGTTACGGTTGATCATCGCAACTCCTTCAATTCGTCAATCTCCTGCCTGCCTTATCCTATTTTAAAATTGCCTTCTTTTTTATTTTACACCCTTCTTAGATTTCTTCTATTTTTCTCTAACAGTCATCAATCTATCAGAGTTTACTTCCCTTCTCCTTTCACTGACTTGCCATCCATTAACATAATTAATCTTTTTTTCTTTCGTCCGTCTCTATAAAAGCATCTAAGCTTTTTTGTGGTATGACAAACATAATTTTCTTCTATCTAAACATACTTTACTTACTAAAGCTTATTAAGTCATTATTACAAGAACTGAGTTGCTTAGATTACTAGCATCATAAAAACATTATACAACGAAATAGCCGAAATCCTGTAATGATAACACGAAACTGCAAATATATGCTAATGTAATTGTAATTTTACTGTTTGTAACTGATATGCATGTTTTGCATGCGCAAACATGAAAGGAACATTTATATTCTTAGTCACGGGTTATTAGAAAAAGAATCGATTGTTCAGGTTCTGTTAAAGATAGTCATGGCACGAGTCGAATTTTTTTTTTTTTTTTTTTTTGATGGTGTTTTTTGATGAGGTTTGAGACAACTAGGTATCGTGAGGAAAGTTTTGAGTATGAATGTGCAGCGGAATACCAGCAAAAATTTTAATTGATGAACTGTCTAAAAGCTGTTATGGCTAGAAAGAGGATAACTACCGAGATGATGACTAAAATATACTATACTGACGAGCATGGAAAAAGACATGTTGTACCGACCAAATAAATTGGGATAAGGGCAAGAGAATCATGATGAATAATCTTTTTTTGGCATGATCCCATGTCTTCAAACATGCAACGCAAACAATATATTTGTGCATAAGAATTCGGATAACCTTCTTGCAACCCTATGATTCACCCAATCTGCAATAAGGCCTCAAATTATGTACAGTGTATATCCCAAAAATTCAATTTATTCTAATAGAACATTGTGCATGCAGTTTGTGGCCATTCTATTATATACTTACGGATGCCTCAATTTGCCCTTCACCTCTAATTGCATATCTTCTGACACTCTTGGTGACAAAATTTGTAACTATCTACACATTTCTTTGATTATGACGATTTAAATATGAGACTGAAGTCGTTAATTTAAGAAATTCTAGTGCAAGCTTTTATATTTCAGAAATCTTAATTAGTTACTATGAATACATTTTCAAAGCAAGTACGTACGCCAATTAGTAAATGATTTTTTTTTGCAAATAAACAGAATGTGTTAAAATGATCACTATCTTTCGTAATAAACACCGTCTTAAAACTTTTACATTTACTGCCTCACATGTTATTATCTAAATTAAATTACCAACTACACAATTCACTTAACTAAATTATTAGAACATTCACCTTATTTATTAAAAATAAAAGAAATTATCTAAGAAAACTCCAAGGATTACCTTCAAGATATCAAGTATCAGACGGAAAACGTATAGAATAGCTAACTACGTATCCACTAAACTGCAACATACAAGCCAAACATGAACACAGCAACCTTGAGGCCTTACAAAGGAAAAGCATTCGCAGATCGGCATTAGATGATTACGTTACCTAATTATATTTAAATTATATCATTGCTAGCAAACCGGTCTCCACGAATCTCGGCGTAGACAGATATAGAGCATTTCGGCTCGCTCGATTCCGAACCCCCTCAAAAGCGAAAGTGTAACATGGTCCTATAGAGTGCCGCCATTTTTTTTCTTCGCTCGGCCGCTCTTACCGCATATATATAGCGAAGCTACGAACGATCACGCATCATTCGCATTCAGGACTTCGCTGACTTCAGTGCAACCTACTAGTGCAGCATCATGAGGCACATGGTGTGTTCGAACTTTAAAATACTCAAAATTACAAAAATTATTAAGTGACAGTGCAAATAATAATTAAAAACCCGTAGGGTTGTGACAGTGCCTGGATATGCAAAACCCCCTTGTCCTACTTTTATCATTTTACGCAACAAGGAAATTGCGTACTTAGTGTGTTGTTGTCTGCGTCGATGTTAACTCGACCACTCATTAAAACTACCAGCCTCGAAGCATATTTGCACCAGATAATTAGTCAACTGCGATAATAACTTTCGATTCTATTCTTACAATCACATTCGTTCCAGTTTTTGATACTAATCTTTTCCATTTTGTTAACAGCTCGTGGCCGCCAGTCTGGTGGCTCTCTTGGCCTTCGCTTACGCGGAAGAAGCCAAGACAGCAGAAAAAGAAGTGGCAGTGACCGATAACAAGGAAGCTGCGGCGGACGACAAGAAGCACGAGAAGAGGGGAGTGTTTGACATCGGACTCGGCTATGGACACGGTGGTGGTCACGGAGGATTCGGCGGTGGTTTCGGCGGTGGTTACGATGGCGGCTTTGGCGGTGGTTACGGTGGTAGTTACGGTGGTCATGACACCCACTCCCACAAAACCATCACTGTGGTCAAGAACGTCCCTGTCCCGTACCCTGTAGAGAAGCACATCCCTTACCCAGTGGAAAAGCAGGTTCCCGTGCCCGTAAAGGTGCACGTTCCCCAACCCTACCCCGTCGTCAAACACGTCCCTTACCCAGTCAAGGAGATCGTGAAGGTACCAGTGCATGTGCCCCAACCCTACCCAGTTGAAAAGAAGGTGCCCTACCCCGTCCATGTGCCCGTAGACAGGCCCTACCCCGTCAAGGTGTACGTACCTCAGCCCTACCCCGTTGAGAAGAAGATCCACGTCCCCGTCAAGGTTCATGTTCCCGCTCCTTACCCAGTTGAGAAGAAGGTACCCTACCCCGTAAAGGTCCCCGTACATGTACCCCAACCCTACCCCGTGTACAAGGAAGTGCCCTACCCCGTCAAGGTTCCCGTCGACAGGCCTTACCCCGTGCACATCCCCAAGCCTGTGCCTTACCCAGTTGAGAAGCCCGTGCCCTACCCCGTAGAGAAGCCTGTCCCCTACCCCGTCAAGGTTCACGTCGATAGGCCTTACCCCGTGCATGTTGAGAAACCCGTACCCTACCCCGTCAAGGTGCCTTACCCAGCGCCCTACCCCGTTGAGAAACTCGTCCCCTACCCAGTAGAGAAGAACGTACCCTACCCCGTCAAGGTCCCCGTCGACAGGCCCTACCCCGTCCACATCGAGAAACACGTGCCAGTCCACATCGAGAAGCCAGTGCCTTACCCAGTGAAGGTACCAGTCCCCGTTGTTATCGGTCACGGACACGGCCACGGATATGGCCATCATGATAGCTACTAAGGCTGCAGGGAGCAGATACGTCTGAATGTGATACATAAATATAAGCTTAGCACTAATACGAACGGGGGACGTGAAATACCCCGGCAATGGATAGTGGTCGTGTTACCAGATCCAAGGAACTCGTATTCCACGACCCGCGATCGAGCGCACTGAACTAAATACTCTATTAGTCTACTTTTTTTGTTAATTTTTTTTAATCGGTTGAAGTTACGTTTGAGTTTATGTACCTGTTATTGTAAGACGAAAAAATGATGTTTTTGAATTTCCCTTAATTTTGAATGAACGAACTGACTGTGAAAATAAATGGCCACGCCAATTATGATAATTATGTCCGTTGTTTTAATTCGTCCATTGTCCCTGTGTAATTGGGTGTAACGTTATGGGTCTGTAAGTAAGTTTTACGAAATGTGAAATAATATGACCCAGATAGAAGCATCGCAAGCGGATAGCCGCTAGTTACGCGTCTGACGAAACCTGGTACATTTTCACTCTTGACAATATACACGCGCTACGCGATCTTTGTTTTGCGTAATGCGCCACGATATTACGCGAACGTAATCTCACACGATTACAATTAACTACAATGTTCTATTACTATTTATTAGCGCGAAGCAATCAATAACACGGTAACCTGTTTCAGCCGTAGTAGGATCTCTCTCTATGATCATAAATTCATTGCAACAAATTACCAATTCGTTGAGCATCCATTTGTCATATTGCAGATTGATTACTAACTTAACGCTGATCTTTCAAAATCAGTGTTAGGTACTTGATTTACAACGCATGTTTTATGAGCATTAAGTATTGCGAAATGTCATTACATGCGGTGGTTGTTTACCGTCAACATTTCTGCGACAAAATGTACGCTCGCTCAACATTACGAAAATGTAATACTCATTTTACGTAAGCTTTGTTTTTAAATGCTCGAAAACAATTCCATTGGTATCAATAAGTACTTTTATGATGTTTTTGCGAAATAATTGTATTTCAATTAGCATTGCGGTTTTGGTGAATGGTATTAAAAACTTTATATGTGATGGTGAAATGGAAAACTGTGTGTAAATATTTCTCATCCCACACACGTAGAAGTAATTTAAGTAGAATAAGTGACTAGTTATGTACTTATTTGCACTTGCGTGAGACATAATGCAACTTGACGATACAGTGTGCATTTTCACAGTATTTAAAACTATGTTATGCGGCTTAAGCATTGAGATGAAATTGACAGGAAGTCTATAAGTAAGGAAATGTTGTCTGCGACATGATGACTGAAAACGTTGATGATGATGATGAAAACGTTCTCCTAACTCAATATATATGAAAATAGTGTAGATATATGTAAAAGCATGACTTGACTTACTACTGCATACTCTAGAACTTTACCAGCTTTAATAGGCTAACAGATAATTTCATTATAATTAAAACCAGAGAGAGCAGTGGTGGCCCAGTGGTAACGGCCACGAGTTGTAAGTCGTAGTCATTCGAACCTTGACAGGCGATTTACTTTGTGTAAATTATTTAATCGCCACTGCTCTCAAAAACGGTGAAGGAAAACATCGTGAGGAAACTAGCATGTCCTAGAACCAAAAATTCGAAGACATGTGACATCTACCAACCCGCTCTGGGCCCGCGTGGTGGATTAGGGCCCGCTCCCTCTCACAGAGAGGTGCTGTGTCCCAGCAGTGGGAAAATTATAGGCTGATTATGCTTGTGCTTATAAAACCAAAATCACCTTAGCCACAAGTCTAGAAAATAATAGTATCGAGAGGAGGTGCTATAGTTTCCACGAGCGATATTACTTCATTGGCCTTAAAAACGGATTATATGAATAATTAATTATGAATAAATTATTATATTGGTCGTAACCCTGAACTTATCCCCCATCGTATACAAATAAAGACACAATTTTTTATTTTTTATTTTGAATAAACAATCTATTAATAGTATACTTAATTTCAGATCCGTTATGGACTATAATAAATGCATTCCTAATTGAAGCCGAGTGATACATAATGTAAGATCAATTAGACTAATTAATTCTTTGATTATGATTATGCATATAAAGTCAATTGGATTCATGTCAATGTATCCAATTTTATGCAACTTAACACTTAACATAAATAATTTATGGGTGGCTACTGAGCTTCGTTATCGAAGAATTTGCAAAATATTAGTCATCGGAGCAGTTTGGATAATTTTATTGGAATCGAAATGTTTTTAAATATTTGCATTGTTTCGAAAACATTAACAGTCATGGCATGTATTATAATATTGCAATCATTTTCTTAGGATTAGAAAATGTTCAAAAGTAAGTGAGTTTCGTTGCATCTTAACTCTTAATGTTTTTGAACTATTGTTTTTATCCCTTTCAACAACTTTGAAGCAATACTCGTTTTTCACCAAATCATTAGGTAAGTATTCAAAGCTAAGCTTAGTCGACCAGCCATCTGTTAGTACTATTAGTAACTTTGAAGTAGAGCCGGCTAGCGAATCGTTTCATAACAGTATGAAATTATAAAATGCCACCAGTTTATGCTTAACTATCGTTTTTAGATTTTGTTTAGTAACTTTTGTTTCTATATTGAAACCGTGCATGAGTCAACTATCATAATAATCATGAACATTTTAACTGTAATTTTGACAGTCATTGTCATTACCAATGTTAACAAAATCTTTGCCAAAAGTAACGTTAGTATACTCTTTACCCAAGCAGTTAAAATTACAGCACCTCTATAAGATTTTATTGACTCCTTTTGTGATATCAAAGAATACCCGCTGATCGAGTGAGGCAACAATATTAATCATTACCTGACATTTAACGTTTTGACATATTACACATCCTTATTAACAGACATTAATCTGAATCACGTTTGTTTGTTTATTTAAATTTTATGAGCTTGAAGAATTGGAAAGGAATCAAGTGAAAGAAGATATAAAAAAGACGGTGAAAGATGATTTGATGAGAAAGTGATTGCTGAAAAAGAGATAAATGAAATACATAGGTTCGAGAGGATGATGATGATGGAGAAGAAAAAGAGCCAGCACATGAAAAGGACATTAGTTTGTAGAAATAATGCAAACACAAGATAGTAAGAGACGTAGACTCAAATGTAGGGAAAAGAAGAGAGATTTGAGAAAATGTCAAGAGACAGACCTGAATTAGTCAATATTCACCTTTTCTCCATTTATGTTCTGGTGAAAGAAACGGTTTACAATGAGACAAAATTGGAAGCAGAGAGCCATAGTGCACCAGACGTATTAAAATAAATATACAATTCTTAAGAAGAAGTCGGGTGCAATAACTTATACGATGAATGCGCGTATGCGTAATAATTGTTGTGTGCTGGTGGGGTTATTAACCTTAGCCTTTACATAATGTCAACAGTTCACACCATATGTGGTATATTGTGGGGGGGGGAGAAAGATCTTTCAAAAAAGCTTTTTATATATAGGTAGATTGTTGCAGTTCTCCACTACCCACTCTCTGGATGCCATCCTTTTTTATTAACGGTGCTCAAGAGTACAAAGGGGGGCAGGGGAGGAGATGGAGTCTTATTATCTCACATAATTACACCGGTATTCTGATCAGCAATGAGTCTTTGAACAAAAGATGGTGACCTAGCTTCTGACGTTTCATAAGTGCCCATGTAGGTTTATGTGAAATAAAATATTTTGTTTTTTTTACCAATGCCTGATTGTTGGCTTCGGTCCTTCACTAATGTGTGTATCAGTTCACATAGTTCAGTAACCTTCAGAGACAAAGTCATCAAACGTTAGATTAAAAAATAGATGAATTTCTCAAACCAAGGCCAGACCGCTTTTCCGAAATGGTGCGAATAAACATCCTCACCTTGGCAGAGCATATTTAGAAACCGTTTGTTTTTATAATTTTGCAATCTAAGTAATTATATGTAGAAGGATAAGAGGAAACTGATATTGACGATGTTAATAAGAATCAAATGATAAATAAAATTGTCATCATCCGATGATGATTACCTTTTTTTAACTCTCTCTCTCTTGACATAGGCTTAGGAATAGGGAACCCTATGTTCCACAAAGGCCGTAAAGATAATATTAACAAAAAAATATATACTCTTACAAAAAATGCTTATAGATAGTTCAACAAAAAGTTTCATTTCACATTCTACATACCACTATTAATAAAGAAATATGAACTATTGCGTCAACCAACAATAACTAATAATTAGTTAAAGGAATTTGTGGTAATACTCATACAAATCACACATTGAAGGTCTTAGATACAATTACCTGTTACAGCAATATTTAATTTAGAAATTAACGACAAACCGTGTTTGCTAACTGCACAGGCTAATCGTCGCCAGTTTTGGTAATAATCGCAATATTTTCCTAAATACATCCGTTTATTACTGGTCTATAAGAAAGCCTTATGTTCAGCATTGGACGTTTTCGGGTTTACAATGAACATAAGCTCTGAAAACTTACTTACGAATGTATTTTGTACCAGAATAAAGTTTCATTATTTCTAAATCGCCTTTTCGAATTCTATGTAGGTTGGAGTGGCCTTTCTATTGACAAGACGCCAACAAGTGTATTTAAAACCAAATCATCCAAAACTTTAACTCAGCGTATCCATTAAAAACGGAGGGGTCTCGTGGTTAAATAAAGCCGCACGAGTCGATCGATGGCTAAGCTACGCTTACCGATGTCGGGTCGTGGATGGGTAACCATCCATAACATATCGAGACCACTCCGTGTCTCGGAGCCGAGATAATTAGTAGATCTTTGACAGTCGTTACGTTAGCCCAAAAGTCTGACAACCAGTCTTACCAAACGGTATCTTGTTACCAAGTAACTGGGTTGTGGAGGTCAGATAGGCAGTCGCTCCATGTAAAATACAAGTATTCAGCTAAATCCGGTTAGACTGGAAGCTGTCCCCAATATAGTTGGGAAAAGGAGAGGCAGACAGATTCATTAAAAATTCAGAAAATAACAACATAATATCGGCTGCGGCCAGTGGATTATGAAACGCAACGCAAACTGGTTGTGCACAGACAATCAGATAGCCCAGCATTATTGGACTGTGTGCCAATGCACTTACTAGCCGTCACACATCTGCAATCATGTGTGACTCCTTCCAATATAGAGTTATTGTACACTGGAGTGAGCAATTTATTGCTTAAAAGGAGGCTGCCTTGGTTTTGAAAATGGATTTGCCTCGGGCAACATTTTGGAACTTCGTCGGTGTATAACTAGATAGAAAATGCTATGATTCCGATGTGATCAATAATCATGAATTAACATAGTTTGTTAAGTTCCAAACCGTAGAATATATAATTTTTATAGGTATATCATCATTATTTTCTTGCTCATATCCCAATTGGTGGGCGCAGCATTGTATAGGTATGTAATAATTGAAAGAAGGTGGATATTATTTTTTAAACAAAATTAAACATGTTAAAACATGCCATTTAGAAATTCATCAATTTCAACATTAATACAGAGGTTTCTAAGGGCCTCAACGAGCAAAGTCATAGTTAAACGGCACGTCCCTGATGCATACAATACACATGCCTCGTTTAAAGTCAACTAACCGAGACAAGCTCTAATCTACAACCTCCTTTACCGCTAGATAATTAAGCTGTTGCTAACCAGCATTCCATGCATTCTAGTGGTCTGAAACCTTACTAATACTAGTATTTCTAGATATTTTATAAATTGACTAGGTAGCCTTATTATGAATGTATTCGTTACCTCATTATAATATCTATGTTATGTACACTTTCTTTTAAATTTCATAAAGGGTAACACAGGGTGCAGTAAGAACTTGCAGTTAATATTCCTAAAAGGTTTTATTCATGGGAATATTTATTCAGAGTTTTGTATATTTTTTAAATGAGCAAAATGTAGAACTTGGCAATTCTTAATATCTTGAGATTAAACAGTTAGAAACGAAGAAGTGTTTGTCTGACTTTGGTTGACATTCAAAAGCTTAAATAGTCAATTTTAAACTACTGTGAATTATACCAAGTAAACCTTTCAAATTCACATGGAATTATGTATTTAGAAATACTTTAGTCACTTCCCTTTTCATTCATTTATCATAAGCCAAAACTGCTTCATCGTTTTAGAACCTATTCCCCATCAGTAACATGGGTTCCGTCACTACTTACACATTCTTAAGTTAATCATTCAAAGAGTACTAAATCTAATCTACCGTAAGTAATTGATGATCACATATGAATGGACAATAATTTATCATGCAATCTTGCGAAACTTAACCTTTAACATACTAATATGAAAATTACTCATGTGACGAAGGTATATAGAGGAGTAATATTGCTTGGTAATTCGTAATGTTATGATGAAAACGATAAAAAAAGTAAAGCATTGACTGTCTAGTGGTTATAAGCGCTACTGCAGAGCATAAAGTCCTGAGTTCGGTTCCCGGGTCGGGCAAAGTGTTTAGTCATCTGAAATTTTTCAGTAGCAGTCCGGAGTCTTGATTTGTATTTGGTCCCGGTTGATGGCAATAAACTTGCCCCCTATTAGATGGGACTTGAGAAATGTGAGTGTACTACAGGTACACCTCTGCCTAACCATTCGGGGAAACAAGACGTGCTGTTATTTTAAAAGCATTACATGATTGTTAGTTACATAAAGCATTGGTCAATATGCGTAAAAACGGTTGCGTTTTAATAGTAACTGATAAACATATTGAATAAAACAAACGTAAGAATTTTAAATTTAATATTATTGATTGATGAACTTTAGGTATATTCAAATGGTGAACTTTGATTATAATAGTTTACTTGTTTATAAACCTCAATGAGGTTGCTTCACTTATGGTACAGAAGAATCTTCGTAGTCGATAACTTGTTACAAATTAAGGCAAACGAAGGAAGCTTTTTTTGGATTAAAAAAGTACATTAATAACATTCAATCTATACCTAGTAACTGCGTAGAAGAAAAGACTTCAACGCGTGAAAATACAAACATCCCATCGGCACAGATTGCTAAATAAATACGGAATTAAGTCCTGTTAAAAAAACAAATGATTATATTACAAAATAACATAACATCGCCAATAATCCTAGAAGAGTTCGGTGAGTGCGATGTGGACGAATTTTTTGATGCACTATAGTGATTATTCCCCCCCCCCTTTTATAATACTTGCACATATTATTATTATTTTAGTGTTAGATGTTTATTATTGAATTATTGTAAAAAATAAATATTAATAAGGTAACATTGAGTTAATTAAAAGGTGAAAAAAATATAAAAACAAAAAGAAGAGGGGTGCGGTGCGGTGAGGTGTTGTTTTTCACCGAAGTCGTGCATGTCGTACATGTCACCAGTTATGTTTAAATCCCATGTAATTGGGAGCGAGCCTATTGCCACCAACCGGGCACAAATCTCGACTCCGTGTAGCTATTGAAAAATTCCTGATGGAAAGACCCAAACACTTACCAGGCCTGGGAATCGAACCCAGGACGTCATGCTCAGCGGTAGCGCTTGCGAACACTAGACTAACAAACAAATAAAGCTCCAACCCCATTGTCTCACAAACAAAAGATGAACCCGAAAACAGAACCCATTCACACCTTTACCTCTACAAACAAAAGCGAGAGTAGTATCCATCTTCAAGGTCAAGATCACGTCACGACAGAGTCAATGAGACGACACGGCACGACGGCGAAAGTTATGTCATAACGGAACGCGCGCGCAACGGATCCGATGCGCACGAGTGCCCACGACCGGCTTTTTGAGGAAAAACCTGATACGCTACGTGATATGTGACTGGTGGATCAAATTAAATATTATACTGGTACAGTTAGTATTGGTTTCAAGTTTATGTAATGAAGGATTGGATGTGTGAGCGGTGATATAATTTTTGATTTGTAGCCGTTTGAGCTACATTATTGAAATTGCTTTAGAAGTTCGTTATAGAACGTAGGTATAAATCACACAATGATGTATTTGTCTAGGTAGCTTTGGATCTCGTAAGGCCACACAGATCCATGACATGTCTTAATAAAAATAAGAGTAGGTATGACAAAAACCTCATACCTGTAAGATTGACACGATCAATAATTGGAGATGTTCATCGTTCCTAAGCATGAAGTCTGAAGATAATTACAACAGAAGTCCAAAAATTTGATAGCCGTTAGTATTGGCAACTGGCAAATTCTCAAGCCAGGCGCTCTACGTGAAATTATAACCTAGGTGACAACTCAATGAATACCTAAATAGAAGCGCGCTGTTGGATTTTCAACGCTCGGGTCAACGTCTGAAAGTTAAAAACCCGACAGCGTGCTTTCATTTTGGCATTAATTTATATGTCCGCTATAGTATTAGTGAAAACGGACATGAGTCATAATATCGCATCCGCTCCATGTAAAATTATGCCTGAAAGTCTCAAGTGGTTAAACTCATATCTACGAATAGGTTTACGATGTATTAAACCTTAAGTCCATACAAGTAGTAGAATATTCCTAAGTACACATTAAGCAGCAATGTGTTAGCTTTAGACCTAACTATTGCAATAGATATCGTAATAAGTGACGAGTTACTGTCACCTGACACCTCAACAACTTATTTCCTTTACTTGATTCGTATAATTTCTACAGGATAATGAGTATTCATTATAATATGGCACCTGGTTTAATCGAATTCTCAGATAGAAAAACAAGTATTTCGAAATATTGGCAATGTACTACAACATAATTAGAATTATAGATATATTTTCAGGAAGGAAACTCCCGTAATTAAAAACGTTTGAAAATCTAGTCACAATCTCATCTCATTAACAATCAATGTCAAAAATTTTGAAAAAAAGATGTGTTTCTGGCAAACTGTGACTGAGATTAGAATGCGAACATTTGAAAAAAATGCTGGAATTGATCCCCAATTAGCATGACATGAATTTTTAATATTGGGTCCCCACCTATGAAATTGGCGTTTTTTTCTCATAAATAGGGACCCTCGTCACTTCTATGATTTAAAATATTCTTCAATTGGTTGGTATTATATCGAATAATGACCATCATAGACTACTACCGATAGTAAAAAAACCTTATTACTTATAGTTTTCTAAACATAAAAAGTACCTTAAAAATTACTCCTCATTTTGTTATCAGAAATTACCACAATTTTGTTTTTTAACTTAGCCAATTCTTATTTTTGTCGCTTAATCTAAGTGGCATATGACGTTATCTTAGTTTAAACATTAGTTCATAAAAGTATTAAAACATTACTGTTCATGGTTGTTATATAAATTAAGAAAATGTTAGTATGAAAAATGCAACTTCTTGAAAATTCCCCATACAAAACGCTGATTTCATTTTACCTAATATTTTAAAGTCGAACAAAAAGATATTGTACAAAATTTGGATAAGAGTTAATGGTTTTTGTTTTTCAACAAAACCATATAGCGAGTTTGAATAAGTTTAGTTTAAGTTAAAGTATTCAGTAGGAAAATGAATTTGCGCTCATTCTTGCTAAGTGTTCCAACTTGCACTATCGTAGTGTGGCGTTAGGTAGATACTCTCGCTTTCAACAGGTACTTACGAGTCGGACGTGGCCTTGATTCATGATGGGAATTCCTATGAAATTGATAATAATTATTGGGCTATAAAACCTATGAAATGACCGTGTATTATATGGTAGGCTTTATGTAATGCTACCAAAGAATGCGACTGATTTATGAAATACATAATTATTATTTCATTCTATCGAAGCATGACAAAGACTGTGAGGGCATTCTATTGCTGATAATTATTTTTAATCGTCTTCTATCAAGAACGCCTTTTTGCGAGCAAATTTTGAAGTTCAAACCTCCTAAGATACACAACACTTTTATTACCGTTGCTAACTTAAATGCTTCGTGAAATCGAATTCCTAGACATCTAGTGTTCCTTTCACGTATTAGTAAAAGTTAAACCTCCAACGCGCATACGCACAAAAAATAATGCAATTTAAACTCAGTAGATACAATCAGCCACTACAGCGCCATCTATAAAATCGCCGCTACACTGCTTAGTGATTGACCGCCAGAAAAAAACGAAAGTGAAAGGAAGTATATTTTTTAATTCGCACAAAACCGTAATAGTTCGGCATTCGACCGCTTATTAGTGGCGGTAGTGTGCTGTGATTGATGGCGGAATTTTATATTTCTATAGTCTATAGGAAAAACTTCATTTGAAGTCTAGTTGATAAAATACACCCGTATTTTATCAACTAGACTTCAATATTTCCATTTATTTTATAAAATAGAAGGTGAGTGCAATTTATATACATAGAATTATAATACTTACTGTTGGACCATTTCCCGGAAAATTACTGAATAACAGTTGACTTACCTGAAAAAAAAAGCAAAATATGTGTTTAGAATAAGTACAGACATCCGAACAGTTTCATCGAATAAAGTTTTAAAGTTTCATTAAAGGCAACTATCGTAGGTAAATGACAAAGATGTCGATTTTAAGTAAGGCAAGTTTATATGTGAACACCTTCCGAATCTTTCCGACAGCTTTGGAAGAATCGGCTTTCAGAATAACCAGATAAAGCCTACGGAATAAAAACTGGGAACAAAGCTCAATGGTACCTATTTAAAAAAATTAACTTCGAACCTCACTCAAGTGACCGCCAAAGATATTAACTGTTTTTTTTATTTTTCGAATTGACTCCTCGACAGTAACGTTTGAATTTCGAAGAGATATTTACAGAATTAATTTCATGGTCTTGACCTCTATGGAATAAATAAAACTTGCATTAGGTAGGTATCCCACGGCTTACGGGATCTGGGCCCAAAAAATATGAAACGTGCAATCAACACGATCGCAGAATATTTCAATCAAATAGCCATTTATTCTGAAAACAAGTTTTATATCAATATATAAGCCAGCAGTTTAATATAACATGGTACACACGCTGTTTAACAAGAGGGGCGTCACGATATATTGACGAGGGTAATCACTCGCGTACAAAATACTTTACGTAACGCATCATTCTAGCACGCCTGATTATTACTATTATAATGCTTGTTAGACTAGGAGTCGGCAGAGGTTCAGGAAGTTTCAGGTTTTAAAGATTTGGAAGTTTAAAGTGGGTAGTGAGCAAGTAGAGCCATTACTGCTTATTAAAGCCCCATTTACATGGTGCAAATTTATTGCTTGTGGCATACAATAAACTTGAAGCATCAACTGACTGGTACCGTCTAAACAACAAGAATAATGGTTGCACTTTACGGGCAAGTTAGTTGCTATTCAAAACTGGTGCTTGCGATTTTGATAAATAGGGCGATGTTTGTAGAAATAAATTTTAGAATTGGAGTTTTTTTTATTAGACTATTTTTTGGTGTCACCTAAAACGGGCATCAATTTTTTTCTTACTAAGTTTTGCCACCTTGGCCTTTACCCTAAAGGGTTATAAAGGGTGGTCACAAAATTATTATACGATAACACTTTTTATGCTAAACTTGCGTAACAAACCTGTACAACAAAATCATTATTCCTTTACATCATTCGGAAGGTTCGAAAGCTTGTCAATAGCTAAATTATTCAAGCTCAACCTACACTATGATTTGCAACTAATACCCAGGAAGCTAACTGGACGTTTTGACATTACACAATTCTGATAACCGGTAAAGTTGCATAGCTGAAGTAATTTAAATGAAAAAACGCCTTATATATATCACTTATGCTAATCTGGTATCTGATAGATAAAGTGTTGAAACATGTAGATGGTCACGCATTAATTAATTGAAAAAACGTTTAATGTAGAAGCAAACAAAATAATTTTAATCGAAAATCTTTGGTTTTAAATGACGGTAGCTATTGGTAAGGCCACATGGTAAAAGGTGAAACCTCAAGTTTAACAGAAGCCAGTAAAACTTTGACAGGTATGACAAAAGTCATTTATATTCTTGTCGACGGAACGACAGTTTATCAAATTTTATTGGCCCGAATATTCACCCCTTCTACGGCATCTACGGTGTGGATGTGGAGCTGTGTCACAAACTACGCTCCACCTCCTATCCTACCCTTTGTGACCCAACAAACCAGCCATAGTGACCTCTGCGTTGCCACAGTCGAAGCCGTGGAAGTAATTTATATACCAAAGGAGACTGCATGATTGTATGACTGATTGCTCTAGGGACCAATACCCAAACGGCTTTGATATTCATTTGTGCGGAGTATCTCATCTATTCCCTTGTGCAAACGGGCACCAAATATACACCGGAAATTAAAAACATATACAAAGTGGAGACGACAATACGACAAAAAATGAAACTCCGTATATCTAATGACGTTCTCGGTCTACGTACAAAAAAATAATCAAATATATCCAATAGTTTAGTTACGATAGCTAGTCAAAGATCGGCAAATCCTATACTCGGCCCAGCACTATTATTTAGTTTGTTTGAAAAAAATACTTTTTTAATTTCGATGTTAGGATTTATTTGTCTATTCCCAGTGCCACCAAATGGGAACTTTTATAATAAATTTTCTTTTAGAAATTATTTCTAACGCGACGATGTTATTACGATAATAAAATGCATGGAAATACTAATAATATAGTACGTGCCCGTTACCATAGACGGCAATTTAAAAGCCTTTTCATATTATCCATACATTTTACTTCCCTGCTTTATCGTGATGCCGTGACGTGGACGTGGACGTTCACGATAATATCGTCACGTTACAAATTATAAAAGCGCACGTTAGGTCAAAGTTCCATAGGACGTGCCGTATCAATAGATAAGCGCTTCATTCAGAGGCAACGATGGGAATTCTCATGAATATTCATGTTATCTCATCACCTCTGTCCTTGAAACAGAAACAGCGATGCTGCTTGGCGGCTGAAGTAGATATGATGAAGATATTTTCCGTGCGAACTATTTCACTAGAATCATCATCTTCCTGTCCTTGTCTCATGTTAAGTGGTCTGCGAAACACGTTTTCTTCTTCCACTCTCCCCTGTCAACCGTCACGCTATTATTCACTCCCTTCTCTTTCATATCATTCCTCAAAAATTGTATCCATCTTTTCTTTGACCTTACCCTCTCTCTATCCATCCATTAACATTTATGGTCATCACTCTTTTAGCTTAGTCACATGCATTTGATGTATATGACTATTTAATAAGAAGCCTATATATTTATTTAACCAAAACATATATTACACAACACAACACAAATAACATATATTTAACATAATATATGTATATTTATTACTATTTCATAATAATAGGTATGTGTATTTCAATTTTACAGTACGTTTAAACAATTCAAACATTGCCTTAATAACCTACTTAAAGCATTGCATTTATTAGATGCACGCACATAATACTTAATAACAGTTATTTTGTAACTGTTACTTAGAATTAATTCTAATAACATCCCGCTGTTATAAAATACCTAATTAATTGCTTTGGTTTTGATTATTTTATTGCATTTGGTTTAATAGGTTCACATTTGTAATTGAGATAAGATTTTAATGAAGATGAACATGCGTGTTTAATTACAATTTATGTTTTTGTTTACCTGCATGCACGGTGTTAAGTTGAGAAAATGTGCCATTCTTGGCATACAAGCGATCGATTAGTGCCTAAGTATACAAAAGATGTAAAAACTTAAGAATGACTACGACACTTCCCGCTGTCACGTCTGTCACACAACACATAACAAGCTATAAATCGTTATTTATTTGTCATGTTGTGTACCGTCCTATTTTTTTTGCTTTCAAAGAAATAGGCTTTCATCCACCACTCCAACTGGAAATTCAAACTCAAGCATTTATTTCAACTAAACCATGGCAATTACAGGCACTATTGAATTTTATTGTTTTTTTTTGCCAACCCAATAAAAGGTTTTTTTGAATTATCGGGTCGGTCAGTCATAAAACTGTCGCTAATTGTCCATCTCAAAAAGGAGTAGGTTGCTATGGAGAAGAACGGGTAAGAAACTCAAAGATGTTAAAGAAGGCACCTACGCGTTACGTTGAGAAGACGGACCGCAGAATTCTTCTATCTATCTGCTATCATTAGCACCGCCAAGCGTGCGTGATTATGGTAATCCCCTTTGAAGCGATCAATGAAAGGTGGCAGATAGAAGATTTATAGGTTGAATTTGAATAGAGATGTGGTATGGACACACTAATATATTCATAAAAATATACGCAACACAAATATTGACATCATAAATCTGAATAACCAGAAAAGATAAAGTAGGTGATCCGGAAGAAGTGAAGTGACACGTCATACAAACACGGTGATTATTATCGATAGATGTGAACTGTCATCGTGTACAATGATCGATAAAAAATGGGGAAGCGTGTTGCGCTTGCGCGATATGTTGTGGTTGTGCGCGGGAGTCGACGCAAAGAAGAGTACACTCGTTGAGTAAATAATTATTTATGTATTTATAATGCTGCTATTTATTGATTTATTCATAAATGATTTTTGGAATTTTACCTGTGTATAACCTTCTTAGCAAGTAAAATGAGAGTCTCATTAATTAAAAAAATGCAAATATCAAGAATTTGCGAAAGTTTTTCTGGGAACATGTAGGGAACGTACCACCCTTTAATATTGATGTTTTATCAAATTTTATGAATATGAAATTAATAATTTGAAATTATAATTATTTACTTAGTCATTTTTGATCAAATATTGCGTAAATAAGATTCTTGTGTGAGTGAGATAATTGGATGAATATTTATAATAATTAAAATGCCTGAATACTATATTCAGTTATGTAAACATGGTAGATTAAGCTATTTCCATTTGTCTAAAAGTAAAAAAAAATACAAGTTAGGAATAATAAATGCAAGAAAGTATGTAGAACTAGTTAAAAACAATTAAGATTTTGAAATTCCAAAAAAACAGCCGGAGCTTTTCAGAAATGAAAACAAACCCCAAATAGTTTAAAAAAGTGCTATCAAAATCGAACCATCAGTGAAAATACTATTACTTAAGTTGCAAATATAATTAGGTATTTAGATTCACCAAAATTACCACAGTTTTCTTTAAAATTTTCCTCTCCAGCATACCAAGCTAGTGCAATTAAATTAAACGGAAGAGTGAGCACTGGCCGCGATCACACAGCTTATATAACCACTAGTGTTGTTACTTAATCGATAAAATAATTTATCTTGATAAGAATGCATACCTCAATAATTGGATTACTTAAGCGTTGTTTGCTCTGTATTGCGATATTTTGTTGGAAATTGAAACTGTGAGAAGTGGTTTGCGCGTAGCAAGTTGGTACAGTACGATTGAAGCTTTTTGAATAGTATTAAATAATTATTTCTACTATTACATGAATTTTTATATTACTATAATAGCCTATTCTTTTAGTTCAGACGCATTCATTCTGTTTCGCAATACTTTAAATGCTCACTTTTAAAGCTTTCTATTGTCCTTCAGCGTTGGAAAATCGTGTCAAATAGAAATAAAGGCTCATTGAAATTACATAGCAATGACCGCCCGGATTAATAACCATTGGTTCTATCTGATATAGGGCTAGTTACGACAACTTAGATTAATTAATAACTCGAATTGATTACCTATAACTTTCATCAAACTGTGTTACGTAAAGTTGTTTGAGAAACCGTTAACTCGTAAACTAGATGTGTTTATTGTATTTGATATTAGTGTTGACTAATCATTGAATAATTAATTAAGGGTAATAATTTCTGAATGTGGTTATAATAATTTTCTTGTTTATCTGTTTTCCGATACCCTTTCTGCTAAAGTGAATCATATTATTACGAGAAAATTAAACCTACATTGTGCTAGTCCAGTATTTTATTGATCGAATCAACAAGTTAATACCATAATAAATCAAATATTTGCATTTTCATAATACGAATGATTAACTTTAGTATACATACTCGATATCTTTTCATCGCATCGCGCCCATCACTAGAAGTTACGTTGTAACAGTCGAGATGTACACGTTTTTCATATTCGATAATGTTTGCCGCTAGTTATGTGCGTGTGTTATTATTTGTTTGCTTCTCGTTAGTGGATGAGCAGAGAGTCTAGTGGTGATCATGTTTGATGATGATCACGATCGTTTATGTAGTAATATGATTGTGACAACATGAAGACGAATTGTGAAGTTTGTGTTGGATTTTTGTTTGTTTAGCAAAACAATTTTTGTGAATAAAGTTGGTCTGATAGATGAGCACTTGAGCAGTGCGGCCGCGACTGAAGAAATGTAGGTCGTAGGTTCGAACCCAGACAGGCGCTCTACTTTGTGTAAATTATTTTCATCACCACTGACCGAAAACGGTGATGGACAACATCGCTGTATCGTGAGGAAACCGGCATGTCCTAGAACCAAAAAATCGAAGACATGTGACATCTACCAACCCGCACTAGGCCCGCGTGGTAGACCACCCACTCCCTATCACCGAAAGGAGGCCTGTGTCCCAGCAGTGGGAACATTACAGGCTGATTAATGCATATTTTAGTAAACTAGGGAAAGCCAAACAAATGAAGCGTCATTGTAAATAACTCAAAATTATTTTCCCATCAGCATTATTTGATATCCGTGTGATAAATTAAAATATTTTTAAGTATCTATATTTTTCTATTTATCTCAAAAGTTGTCCTACCTATCTCTAGTCGAGGCACCATCTACTGATTAAAATATAAAATTGCAAACGTTATAAGTAGACAGTAATACCTAAGTTATGTCAAACTAGAACTAAATACTAAATAATTATATGTAGGATTTATTGCTTCGTTAACCCGTTTCTATAACTTTACGATTGTTACTTAAAACTGATGTAATACCCTCGATGTACTAACTCTTGGTAAGCCTCTTTCAGTGTGCGAACGGTCGAAGAGTCTTTACTACTAAAATCTAGTTAGCCTCATTCATATACCAGCTCTAGTACTGATTGATTGATTGGTGGGCAGACGGAGGATGACTGGGTAACCAAATATTCACATATTAATCTCATATAAATCTGCTCGACGTCCGTATGTCACTGCAGGGATCCAGCAGAATATCAGCGACAGGTATATTTGCCTGACACATGCTGAGTTGGACTCCCATTTGGTGCAACACTGAGACGCACACCGCGCTTTATATGTTTCGCTATTTATTTAAAGTGCGTCGTAGACAATATTGTCATCACTGTGTCTAGTTTTCTTTTATTGTTTTTTTATTTTTTTTACCCGACTACGGCGAAACAAAAAGGAGGGTTATGATTTTGACCGGTATGTATGTATGTATGTATGTATGTTTGTATGTATGTATGTTCATCTGTTCCCTCATATCTTCTAAACCACTCATCACAATTTGACAAGTGAGGTATCGTTGGAAGCCTCTTGATCGTCCGCTGGTTAAAAATGGCGCCCTCTAGGGGACATAAAGTCAGGAAATTGAAAAAAAATATTGTTTAATCGTACCATGTTAGGTATCAAATGAAAGGGTTTAATGAGCACATTTCAAAAATATATATATTATAACCCCAAAAGAAGTTAAAAATAAATTATGCTGGTAAAAAGGTGGGTCAGTGACCGTTTTTCCCATGCTAAAACGCGACAGCTATAGTAGGGGTTGAAGACAGAACTGTGGCGGTATCTATAACACCATAAAACCGCATGCAAACTACGAATGCACTAGTCGGAGGATCCTACCTTTTCAATGGAAGATGAGGAACTATTCACCGTGTTCCCCCATACCTCTGTAGAACCATGAACTAATTGAAGATTATGTTTCTAATGGAGTCTGTTGCTCCAGACACTATGAGAAACATAATGTTCTTCTTATGTTGTTTATTTAATTTATTTGTGCTTGCTTATTGCTGTGTTGTATAATACTCCAAGATGACGACATACACATCATCATAGTCAAAGTCAAAGTCAAAGTATTTATTAATGTGATTTTTGGTGATACAAAATCATCAGCCTAGCCTTTTCCCAACAATGTTGGGGTCGGCTTCCAGTCTAACCGGATGCAGCTGAATACCAGTATTTTACATGGAGCGACTGCCTATCTGACCTCCACAACCCAGTAACTGGGTAATACGATACCCCTTGGTAAGACTGGTTGTCAGACTTTCGGGCTTCTGACGACCCGTAACAACTGTCAAAGATCTACAGATGACAGCCGGGACCAATGGCTTAACGCGCTTTCCGAGGCACGGAGGAGTCTCGCTAGTAAAGATGGTCACCCATCCACGGACCAACCCCAGCAAGCGTAGCTTAACCTGATGGATCGACCCGTGCGGCTGTTATTACTTAGCCACGAGCTCCACCAGGATGAAGATATACACATATAAAAGATTAATTAATAGAATACTGCCTAGCCCTGTCATGCAACAAGGTTTTCAAAATTTTGTTTGATATTTTTTTTTTTTTAATATTATAATTACCTACATTCACAATAACTCACAAAGTAGCAGCGGAAGCTAGTCTCCCATTCAACATTGATTGGAATCAGTACTGCTGACTGAGCCTCGTGCCTCGTGGAAACGTGTTCACAATCCTTCGGAAGTCATATCGTAAAGTAAACGCTGATGGTGGAGCGATTTCATAAATTGTAATGTTAATATAGTGCATTAGCGATTTGCGTTCGCGGCTGTTGTGGCCTTAGGGCTGGGTAATACTGGGTGTGGTTGCAGTGCCAGCGAATACCAAATTAAAACTTTTTGAACAATGAAAACAATGTTTTACGTACCTACTATAAAGGTTTTCAAACGTGTTTGTTACCGTTATTAAAAATACAAGTTACAGTTTTTTATTTTATGAGCAGATAATCATCATTTTCAGAAGAAGTGGATTTAAGAGCAGTGGCAGCCTGATGGTCGTGGCTTATGAGTTAAGGTCGTAGATTCACCTTGACAGGCGCTTTATTTTGTGTTAATTATTTCATCACCACTGCTCTCAAAACGGTGAAGGAAAACATCGTGAGGAAACCGGTTTGTCCTAGAATCAATAATTCGAAGACATGTGACATCTACTAATCCGCACTGGGTCCGCGTGGTGGATTACGGCCCACTCCCTCTCACAGAGAGGAGGCCTGTGTCCCAGCAGTGGGAACGTTATGGGCTGATTATGCTTATGCTATTATTTTTACATTGATAAGTGCTTGCAAGATTCTAACCTTGGAATGGTCAGCTGAAAAATATTGTCATATTATGGTCGCACGTTTACGTTGCACATCGCATTGTCATCGTCATTGCATTTTTTTCAAAGATCATCGTATCTGATCCCGACGCAATGCAACGCAACATAATTATTGCAGGTTCCGACAAAATCTATTTGAATAGAAAATATTTGTTGCTAATAAACTTAAAATGTATTAAAGCACAGATAAATTAATCATGTTGTGAAGTAGTTGTCAGTATGTAAGGATCGTAGCAGATGGCGTTCTGTGGTTTCTGTCTACCCTCGTTGGAAGAAGGCGTGAATTTATGTATGTATGTAAATAAATTACGTCTAATGGAGTGAAGAAAGTTAGTGTGCAATTTTAAATGCTTGTTTGATGACTAATTTATCCACAAAAATGGCCATGTTTAATTTCCTAGTGTGAACCAACACGAAAACGGCGTATCATTTTGTTATTATATATGTGATGAAAAGAAATATAAATTGGCATTACTAACACTAGTGCTCAAGTTGTTTATATAAACACTAAATTAAATTAATTAATAATTATTATTTCATCTTTTTCATTGTTATGGTCCAGATAAAATTGAAATCTTTTGTCGATATCCTTAAATCGATATTTACAAACACTCTTCCGTTAATTATTTTAGATAATTAGTTATAATTAAAACCACAATGGTAAGCTAACGAACCTCAAAAACCATTTGGTTATTATATCACCACGTTTATCTAGATGAGATAGATGTGTTTGAATCTAAGACTGGGCGAACACCTTCCACACTAATTTCAGGGTTGAAAAAGGAATATCGTGGGGATTAAGTATGCCGCAATCTACATTCTCCCCAAAATCTCCCCTCTATAAGTATTTACCGCGAGAAAACAAAAGACAGATATATAAACGAAGTGTCTTGTCACTTCGTTTGTCGTTCGTCTTTTGTTTTCTCGCGGTAAATACTTATAGAGAGATACCAAACAATAAAATATTGGTAAAAATCTTTTTAAAACAAGCTTTTAATTAACTAAAATGGATTTTCCCGTGGCCACCTTCCGGCTCCATCATCAGACCCTGAACACCAGTGTCAAAGCACTGGTTAATACATAGCCAATGAGTCCAAACACGATGGTGCTATCTTGTTTGATTGAGGAGTTCCTATGGCCAACTTCCGGCTCCATTATCAGACCAGCTCAATGGTATCATTTTTTCAAAATGTCTCGTTAGTTATATAAATATGCCAAGTTTCAGCTCAATCGGATGCCAGGAAGTGCTTGAAAAATGGATGACAATTATATTCTAATGGTACCGGAAACACATATGAACAGAGCAAGCTAATATAAAGCTTGTAATAATAAAAAGAGACAACTATCGCCCTTCAAGTACTGTTTTTACAACTTTTCTTTGAATTAGCCGAAAGAGTATTTACTCTACTTCTAAGCCTATATCTACCTCTCGGCACCACTAGCGCCACACCCCACAGTAATAAAGTAAGTGAGCTTGCACAACGTTCTTCCGCATTCGAGAGAACATTCTAGATGGTTACAGAACACAAACACGTGCCTATCACTAGTCTAAGCACGGGGTAAATAGATCGTGAGCATTTTGTCTAACTGATTGATCTTCGGTGATGTCAACCGGGTCAAATAGATTAGTTAGTGTTGTGTATTGGTTTTGTTTTTGAAAGAAAGAAAGAAAATACGTTTATTTGTACGTAATATGACGCTAAGAAAGGACAAATATATGAAAATAACAAGTTGCGGGAAAATATGCGTCACATTCACACAAAACGGCCATCACTCAGCATAAACTTCTTTTTTTTTTGTTTGATTGTGTACTAAATTCCAATAAATACAGGATGTTTGGTACATCGTATGTCTAATGAAAATGGCGGATAGGAGGTGGCCCCTCCTATGCTATCATCTCAGGCGCCAAAAAAAATAGCCCCACGGAATCTTTTTAAAACGAGATGAGGAACAACGCTACTTAGATGTTACTTGCAAGTAATTTACAATTTACTTAGTTGACATGACAGATTACAATTTAAAAAAAGTTGTAGGCTATACCAATACCTTCTTTTTTATTTAAGTAAGTCCAAAGGGTGACTTCCGGGGATTTTTTCAAAAATAATAATAAAAAATCCCGTGGGGCCAACAATTTTTTTTGGGGCCCGAGGAGATAGCTCTTTATCCACCATTTTTATTTGGCAAACGATGCACCAAACACCCTTTATATTATGCACAAGTCAGTGGTATTAATAATTCGTGTTTCGAAAAAGACACATCAAAAAATTGATGAAATCATTTTGCATAATTATTTAATTAATCATATTTTAGTTTGTATAGTTTTTTAGTTTTGTATAGGCTGTCTAAATCAAGAAACAAACTGGTTACCTATCTTGCTCCGAGCAACTTGTGGCAACAAAATAATTATGTTTGGCTATTAAAAAAGATCATAATTGCACAAGTTAAAACAAATTGCTATTTCGTTAACTAGAACCATCGTTGTGGCCTACATTCTTTTACATCTCATGTGAAATTCTTGAGGAGGCTGTTTGCCATCGTTTGAACTTGCTATTTTTATGGTGCGGCAAAAGAGGTTGTAAAAAAATTGCCTTTGATGGAATGGTGATGTGGATCAATGGCGTTGGATCTTTATCAGAAATGTATTATGAAAGAAAAGGTGTTATTGGTTTTTTCCATAATTTTTTTTTTCAGAAGCAGCCTTTTTTTTTGAGTTTTGGAAATCATCAAATGACTTCTCCCGTTCTGGGCGGAGCGGAAGGGCGTGTCAGACTTTTACTGACTAAAACCCACCCGTGTTCCTTCAGTTGCCTGTTGCCAAGGTCCCGGTATCCCTTTCGGACATTCCCGCAACCCTGGCAGGCTTCAGTAGCAGCCTGGAGTCTGGACTTGTACTCGGTTGATGGAAATAGGCTCACCTCCTATTACTTACATAATTAAATATTACATGGGACTTAAAAATAACTGGCGAAACGTGGGTGCTGCCTATCCCTTCGGGGATTATAGACGTGATGTTATGTTATGTTACAATTCAAAATTCTTACTCAAGTAATGACGCAGCACAAAAAAGCTTGAATGTGTCAAAAGACTTTGTTTTTGGTGTTAAAAGATACTCAGTACTTTATGTCCACTCACTAATCATTTTCATTCAATCCATAAACTAATGTCATGGGAGTATGTAAAAAACGTTACTAGTGTCCCATTTGTAGACCATTATGTATAATAAAGCGTGTCTCTATGGTCCATTAGTATGGAATGTAGGTGCCTTTTGTTTTTTGCCATCGCTGGCACAGTTAACTTCGACATTAACTTCAATCAAATAATCAAATACCATTAAAATCTCGTCAAACATCAATTTAATTTAAAGTTTCTTCAGACTATTGATTACACTTCAATCCAAAATTATTTTTCCACGCACAATAAAATGTCAGTTACAAAATTTTCTTTAAAATTACAAAGGAAACATAAAAAACACTACGCAATAATCTTAATTCTTGTTGTGGTGTTTGCAAACGTGTGGAGAAAACAAAATGAACTTAAGTGTAGCCGGCGACAAAAGTGTGGCCTTAATAGCAAATGTGATGGCGAGCATGGTAATGAGGTTTCTTGTAATTAATATTTTATGTACTCTCTAACTCCAGTAAGGTAACTGACAGAGAATATGTTACAAGAATCCATTAATATTGTTAACTCGTCACTTCTCTAAATAGTTATAGATAAAATAAGACCTTGACCTAATTATTTGCAATAATAAAGAAGTAAACTACTTAATTAAAACATTTCTAGCTAACAAATGCAATAACTGAATGAATAAAATTACAACAGTGAATTAAAGAAAAATAACATAACAATAACTATTTAAATAAGTATTCATATTTTTATTCTAGCTAAGCTAAGTAATTAATTAGATTAAAATTAAGTAAAAGTCGTTAAATATATTTAGATCAGAGCTGAAACTCTGCTTTTCGTTTACGTTACTTAATCTGTCTGTCATAGCGAATTGTCTACCATTGTTAATGAGTATGGTAATTAACTCGTAACCTGCAATTGCAGTGAGTTTTGTTACATGTAGTAGTCCATTTATTAAGCGGTTTGATTTTATTTTCAGAAAACACACATTTCTTTAAAAAAAATACATCTAAAAATGTATATATGTTCTATTTATGTGCAATCTCAAAATGTAATTTAAAAATCTTCAAAATAAAATAAATCAGTAATTTTGCTAAGCCTAGCAGCTCAGCATCAATAAAATTATGATCTAACGTGGCTAAAATTCATTCATTAACAAATAAGTACAACTATTACTTAAACACAAATAAGACAAAAACAAAACAGAATAAAACGCGCTACCATAAATAAGAAAAAAACATTCCCGCTGAGTCAATAAATCTGCCACTAAGTGTACATCGTTGCGTACGCATCACCGTACACTAGTGACTATTACGTCCTCATCTATAGGCCTGCAACTGACTGACGGATATTATGCATTATAATTTATGGTGACCGGTTTTCGTGGCCACCAGTGTATGCTAATGAGAGCTTATTAACAAAATTGTAATTGTTGCTTTTTTTAAACTGCAATACGGTAGAAGATTATTCAATGCAGTTATGAGATTTAATGAAGCAAGCTGGAAAGTAAACTGGTAGGTACTTATTGAGAAATGTCGGATTATATTGCATGCGTTGTATGCAACTAGTGTTAATTGAGATTATGGTTGAACGTAGTGTATTGATTTAAATGTCAGTAGGTTTAAGACATATACAAATTATGGTAGTTAAACGGTGGCAATTGACAATAATATCCTGGATGACGCTCTCGTCTCATGCTAAATCCAGTTCCAATCCAGTCAAAAGTTTCCAGGTAATAAGTTGTCAAATAAGCTGAAAGTTGGACTCATCGATTCTATACAGATGAGCTAATGGCGGAGCTAATCCTAACCTAACAGAAAACGCTGTACTGTGGCTGTCGCTGTATGGTCTAATTAATTTCTTATTCGGTTGTAGGTAATATTACCCTAATAATAATAAGTACCCTATCCAGTCCACTATAGCCACCCAAACCCATAACCCTATATGTTTTGTTTCCATGTTCTGTAATAGTCCTACATAAACCGCGGGTTGTCCTTGGGTGTACTTGCATAGTGCATACAGGGATAATCGTCGGTTGATGCCTCATTCCTTTTGAAATTGTCTAAGGGGCCTCTGCGACGGCCCCTCGTACGCCTTCCAAAAGACCGGGACCCCATGGTATGTAAAGACATAAAAACATAATAAGTACCCTTGTATATAAATAAATAAGTACCATGACTGCTACCCGGCCGGGCCATACTATTCAAGTCAAAACAGAACAAGTCTGTTTTGCTGGATACAAATATCTCTTGTGATATTTCCGCAGAAGAGCCCTTTCACATGGAGGAAGCGCCACTTTAACATGCATCTCTAATAGGTAATTCCCGACTATGGAATAACATTAAGGCATTATCATCTAATTTGACGCAAGAAGTCAATTGCTAGTCAAATAGGCGTCTAAGTTAATAATCATCTCAGACGTCAACTGCTGGAAATAGACCTCCCAAGTGCAGCTACCGATCCTACGCTGCCCACACCCAGTGAATTCAAACGACGTTACATTTTCTAGGACTAGAATCAGTTCAATTTTTTTGTAAATTTTTGAAGTTTCGAAAGTGCCAAGTATGTGTCCAATTGAAATAAATGATTTAGAAAAAAAAAACCTCAATCAATCAACTCAACCTTCCGCAATCCACTGCTGAAGATAAAACGTGTAACGTTAAATGCGCAAAACCTGAAAATAGTTTGATCAGAAGAACGAGCGATCTTCATTTGAACCACTTTTTAATATAGGTCACATTTTTCAAAAAATCTTCATTAAAAACGTTGCCGAATCTATTTATTAATAGGTCAAGCCATCACATGCGCAAACCCGCCAAAATAGGTAAACAAACAAATTGTTGTCGACCATTTTAAATTTTCTCATACGCGGGATAATAATCGCTTTTATTTCAATGCAAATACGAATCTTTCAAAACTAAAACAGCACATAAAAACCAATACAATTTTTTCAATGATTTTTTCTCTCTCTGAAATAGGTCAATTGAATTAAAAATCTGTTGGGGTGTCTGAGGTTTTGCGCATTTAACGTTACACGTTGTAGGTGTCTCCCAGGCTCATATACCTAATACGTACTACAGTCTTAATAACGAAACATTCTTCATTTCTAGATCGACATGGAAATATATCGCAATATAACGCAATACTTAGTGTAAATATAATGACAGGTTGCAAGCTCATCGCCCCCGATTACTATCTCGTATGGTTTCCTATTGCAACTTGCGTTTGATGAGAAAGACGAGCACAATAAAAAAAAATAGTTTAGGACTATCTGATTTGGAATCAGCTTCTTGATAACTGTTCCAGCAGACATGTTGCTGTACTAGCGTCGGATATAATGTACTAATTTGATTGTGTATATATTTTATTGGGTTGATTATGTATTTATTTTAATTTGATTTTATAATATTATTGATTTATTTTGATTTGATTTTACATAATTTGATTTAATTTAGTATAATAAGTTATTTGATTTTATAATATTATTGATTTATTTTGATTTGATTTTACATAATTTGATTTAATTCAGTATAATAAGTTATTTGATTTTATAATATTATTGATTTATTTTGTTTTGATTTACATAATTTGATTTAATTTAGTATAATAAGTTATTTGATTTTATTCTATTGTGATTTTTATTAATTTATGCCTGGAAATGGGTGTTAATTACTTGAAAATAAATGAATTTATTATAAGTTATTCAGGGTAGTACGACCAGCGGCACCATCGTTATTTTTTTAAGCCAAGAAGGGTTACTAGGGTAAGGGTACCGGTTATATCGAAGGCATAAAGACTAGGTGATACTTAAGTAATAACTTATTATAAAAACTGATATCTAGAGAGATATTACATTGACTAGATCTTCAAATCATTCGAAAAACTTATTTCTCTAAAATTGACTGCATTAAATCGAATAATTTTTAGAGGTCGAGGTTACAACAAACAGCAACAAAATAGGCGCCATTCAAAATCCATCATTTCTCTGCCAAGAGAAATGAAGAGGGGAGAGGAATGAGAATACAAGCTCAGAAACCAAATCACCTAAAAAATTCCAAAAAGGATTTTTATTGAAAAGCCTACCATCCTTGCAGGTCTACAGCATAAAGTCTTGTTCTACATCCATCTCAGATTATATAACGCGTGTAATAAGTGAACTATCTACGGCCCTGACCGATTCAATTCAATCACAGTGAACGATATCCTTCCTTTTAAAATCAAATCAAAGTAATGGGTAATTAATAGTTTCTTTGAATGAACTGGTCCATTGGGCAACACCGTTCAGTTCAGTCAAGGTCGCCATTTATTATTTAAGACATATTTGGACCACTTTCGAATGTTTTCTGTCTGTATGTTTGACACGGTTTTTATAGTAATTCGCGTAACTAATTTGATTACTCATTGATTTGTCTCGGGGAACTGTATCTACTTATACGCTGAGAATTTTCTTTGAATGGTTATTTTCAGAAATGCTTGATTCTTTGGTAGTATAAAATATATACAAATAAAGCTTGTAAAAAAAAAAAAAACTTGTTAAGTTTGCCAAGCCAAGACACAGAGATACTTGATGTTTCAACTGCAGAGGATAATATTGTTAATCTATTGAGTAAAATATAAATATATAAACTATAACTATAATAAATTATGTCTGTTTTACACATGTTGGAAAATAATTTTTAACCGACTTCTTCAAAAAGGAGGAGGTTCTCAATTCGTCTGTTTTTTTTTTTTTTTTTTTGTATGTTTGTTACGCGATTACTCCGCCAATTATGAATCGATTTTGATGATTCTTTTTTTGTTTGGTAGGTCATGCTTCCGAGGTGGTCCCATATAAATTTTATTAACTTTGCTTGCGTAATTTTTGAGTTAGCTTCAATATTACGTATTATTCCCACTTAGTTTATCTAGACGATATCCTGTTTGACTCCTTCACTGTTATTTACATAGCAGGTAGTGGTATTCGCATTTGTGTGGGGTAGGTACCACAACTAAAAAGTGAAAAATAAAAACTTTTTACAAAAAAAAAAACTTTTTTAGTGTTTTTTTTGGAAGTCGGTTGTTTTTTTTTTTGTAAAAAGTTTTTTTCATTACATGTCTCACAAAGTACTTAAATACACGTAAGCTGTCCCAAAGAACACACAATATTGCATACATACAACAATTTATTATTTTAAAAACTCATAAAAATAATCAAAACAAACAATCTTCTATCACAGAGTCAGGTTGTTGACCGCAATGACCTCTACAGCGCAAAGTGTGAAGCGTCAAGGGTTCTCAAAGCCTTATAAGGTTATCTCAAGGCAAACTACTTACAGAGTAAGCTTAGAAAGGAGCTAGGAATTCTTATTTGGTATCTAGTTGATATTTGGTCAACATTTAGGAGGAGTAGCTACTTGTTCTGATTCCACACATATGCTGCGGTATAATGAGGAGAATGTTATTACAATAAAATAAAAAAAATTGGATGGCAAAAAAGGAGGTAGAACAAAAACTAGATGAATAGATTGTGTGGAAGGCAATCATACGATTAGGAAGGGGTTGGTCACTGCGATGATGGGTCAAAAAGATGTATGGAAGAAAGACAGATGTAAGTACCTATCTACGATAACAATCCTAATCCTTATCCTAACTAATATTATAAATGCGAAAGTGAGTTTGTTTGTTTGTTACGCTTTCACGCTAAAACGGCTGAACGGATATGGATGAAATTTGGCACAAGGGTAGACCATGACCTGCAATAGGACATAGGATACTTGTTATCCCGATATTCCCACGCACAAAAACACAACCACTTGAGATATACTGAACAGAGCTCGTTATCGTAAATTTTTGACATTTTACTGGATTTAGTTTAGTGAAACGACATATCACTAAACATTTTTAGTGAGAAGACGTAATAAACAAGAATATTCGACATCTACCGTGTTTCGTGGTATCCCTAGGGATTTCGTGAAATCCCTAGTTTCCTTATTTCCCTGCGACATATATAATGAAGACTCCTGCCGAATTTACACATATTTTTCTATTATGTGACGAATACACGTCAATGTATGCAAATTTTTTGTTAATTGTTTTTTTAGGGGATACCTGAAAATCTTTTAAATGCTATAAATATATAACACAGGAAAATGAGGTTCATGATATTTCAGCAAATTAAAAGTAAGTATGGTAATTTGAAATAAAACAATACTCAAGTTGACTAAACCGAATAATATATAAGTAAAAATCTTTTTAAAAACAAGCTTTTAATTAACTAAAAAGGATTTTCCCATGGCCACCTTCCGGCTCCATCATCAGACCCTGAACACCACCTAGTGTCAAAACACTGGTAATACACAGCCAATGAGTCCAAACACGACGGTGCTACCTTGTTGAATTGAGGAGTTCCTATGGCCAACTTCCGGCTTTTTCATCAGACCAGCTCCATGGTATCATTTTTTCAAAATTTCTCGCTAATTATGCCAAATTTCAGCTCAATCGGATGCCAGGAAGTGCTTGAAAACTGGATGACAATTGGAGTAACCGGAAACACATACGAACAGAGCAAGCATTAGCTTGCTCTGTTCGTATGTGTTTCCGGCTTAGGTACAATTTTTAAAAGCTTTATATTAATAAATCTTGTAAAACTTGTACCTAAGCGTTAATGATAGACAACCAAACGAGGCGTTCATTAAGAAAAACATATAATTATTATTTTGGCCTTTTTTTTTGGAAATAATTCATAGTTTCCTAACTGCGAACCAAGTCAAGGGCAATTTCCCAAAATTATGTTAATAAATAATTAATGAAAGACCTGACGTCACACAAAATCCTGCATCGCGCAATTAGAGTTTCCCGCGCGAGCAACATTTGTACAAGATCCCGACATGAATAGCTAGCCATACACGCACAGTGCCCGGCAGATGAGACCTGAACGGGTACCTGACGGGTAAATCTGTGTGTCTATGGAGGAAAAAGGCACAGATGTGTCTGCCTGTCGCCTGCCCGCTGCCCGTGCTCAAAACGAACAGATCGGGCACGGGGCGGTCAAATCCGAGCTAAAGTCGTGATTACAAATTATGCCCGAGACTAACACGAGACCGTGTGTGGCGAAGTAACGGATCAGATCTGAGAGGCGGCCGCCGGGCACATCTGTGTGTGTATGGCTAGCTTATCGTTGGGCAGTTGCCGCCAGAAACGACACCCGTCTGGTCGGAGGATCCTCCCTTTTCTATAGTGGATGAGTGAACTTTACACCCTGTTCCTCATACCTCTAAACACTCTTACCAACAAGAAAGGTAACCTACAAAAATCTTATCAAAATGGGATCTTATTAAGTTCCTTCTCGTAATTAGAAATACGTTAGATGTTTTGCACGTAACAGTCAACTGAGAGGACGCGATCAGAATGCTAAATGCTGCTCTTAAAAGATTAACTGTAATACGTATTGGCAGTTTATTGTCATCCATTTTACTATTCTTACTGTTTTAGATCTTTATCGTGAAATTCTGTTACATCTACACTATTTTCATTTCCGTGCTGGGTCGACTGAGGGCATTGGGTATTTATGGAAGAACTAGGTATTTAGCTAATTAGTCCTTTTTCAAGCTGTTGGGCATTTTCTGCCAGGGTTGCGGGTAAGTCCGAAAGGGATACCGGGACCTTGGCAACAGGCAACTGAAGGAACACGGGCGGGTTATAGTCAGTAAAAGTCTGACACGCCCTCATGCCCCAATCATCAAATGACTTCTCCCGCTCTGGATGGAGAAGTGATTTGATGATTTCCCAACCTCAAAAAAAAAAAAGGGCATTTTACGAATTGGGCATTTATCGACTAAAGGATATCTTATTTCTATGGACCTTTAACATTGTTAGGGATTATCGCTTTCATCGAATAAGTAACTGTAGGATTATGTTACATAGTTTGTGTATGTTATATAATTTCACCCTCATTAACCTGGGGTCATTACACGTCTAGTGTTTACATCGATATCTACACATATAATAAAATATTAACGTCAAAACTGTTGTAATAAATGATTTTTTTTGAAAAAAAGCTATTGCTTCGAGTTGGGAACTATTCTTATTCCGAAAATATGTAGAGTTTTTAGAATGTTTGTTTGGATGTATGTTCCGGATTGGTGTAACAACTACTGAATAGATTCTGTTGTCCATATATTCTTTAAAGGTCAGATCAATGAATAGGCCATATATATTATCACGCTAGTTGCTATGTGGTATTGCGTTGTTCCGTATTCCTCAAGAGTTTAAAGCGAGATTTAATTCGACGAGAAAAAATGTTCTACTATTGCTAATACGGATTTAACCTCTGAAATGAATACCATCACGCTATACCTACAAGGCGGTAAGCAGTCACTCTTACCATTTATAAGAACGGCTATTTTAGTTAGTTACATTATAACTTCACATTGTGATTAACTTAACCAACAGAATACATAAATAGTCGCATGAGCGAAGCCGCGGGCACAGCTAGTGCGATAATTATCGTTTTAACATTTACTTACAGCTATGTCATCATTTTACATGCTATTTCTACCTTATCATACGTTCCAAACCATTTATTTTTTTATTGCAATTAAATTTTTTGAACATAAAAAGGATTCGCATCTTTTTGTTCAAATTTAATTACAGTCGTCGTGACTTAAATAATTTGTTTAAGTATGATTAAGCATATCTAAGAGGACCTAATCCCGTTTCCTGTTAGTTTAGTGAGTGCTATGAACAGAGATCTCCTAACTTTAAAGGAACGGAGGTTAAGAAATAAGAATTCTTCTGAATTTAATGGCTGGTGCAGTTTACTTGTTAACCTTCTTCGTACTGGTGGCTACTAATGAAAAAGTCCATTATTTATAGAAGAGTAACCGTGGAGTTTCTTGCCGGCTCATTTCCAGGAAACTAGCAGTAGGAACCTTAGAACCGTGCACATAGATTCTGACGTTTTGAGCCCATGTAGGTTTAAAGCGATGGGTCGTTGCAGGTTTTTCCGTTAACGAAACGTCAGCGTTGATTTATGTTCGTCAACTAGTCGAGTAGTACCTACTCAATGTCAATAAACTGCACCAAACTTCTCAGAAAACACTACAAACACAGTATGATAAACCAAGTAAAGACAGCTGGATGTAATAAATAAAATAAAAAATATTCAGAGACCACAATAACATCTCGCCTTGATTCCTCGAAGGGTCGAGCAGAGATGTCCATCCACATTTCGCCAGTTATGTTTCAGTCCCATGTTATAGGGGGCGAGAAATCAAGAGGATGAAATAATCATTAGGTATATAACACTTTTTTGAAATAATAATCCAGAGGTCACCTCCTTAATTATCACTGCTGCAGTTCGGACTACGCCACTATCATTACTGAACTTACCACTCGTCTACGATGAAAAAAGTGACACTTAATTACCGATCGACATGATAATTGGTGTACATTAGTTGTTAGTTTACTTGCCACAATGTTATCAGCCGTGAAGTGATTGAAACTTTAATTTACAACCTGCCAGAGTTTATGGCAGGCATGCTCCGATTGTTTGGATGCGTGGAAAGAATGCCGCTGGAAAATAAATCTAGTATAACATTTATATCATTAATTGTTTCATGAGAGCGCTAACATAACTCATTTATTCTTCTCCTATTATTTTTCAGCTTTTGAAGAAATTATTCCAGCTCTAGGAAGATTGAAGAATACTAATCTCAATCACGTTTAAGGCATATAAATAAAAAAAAAAAAACAATGATAGCGAACATTGTTTTTTATTATTATTAGTTTTAAGGCATATGCCTTAAAACTTGGTAGTTTTAAGGCATATAAATAATAATTCTAATCTGGAATTGCCATTCCAGAAGGGCAATTCTCGTAATTTTTAAGAACATTCGCATCTCATTCGCAATCTGTCAAAAATACAATCCCAACATTTTTGACTAGTTTGACAGATTGCGACTTGAATGTGAACTTTTTTTAAGTACGAGAATTAGCCTAATGTGATTTTGATCTTAGATCACGATTTCTCCTTACCTAATGGGTGTAATGGTGTATTCTTCTCCTTTTTTTTACTGGTTTCTAATAAATTATTCCAGTCCATGGATCATTGAAGCTGGATATTATGATTGTCCAGATAAACAAAAAGAAAAAATACTTTCATGTTAAAATGTTTTGGGTGTAATAGGATCGGTAATTATGCAGAAAAGAAATTTCTTCGTTCTTTTTGCAAAGTCCCTTCATATGATGTCTTTTTTTAGATATTGTTTTTATTTTAGTTCCATTAATAGATATAAAAATAAAAAAGTGAAAACTATGCCGAGGCGGTTTTTATTTAATTGAAATGAATATTTAGAATTCAACTCTCCTTAAATTATTAAAATAAAGTTTTACTATCAGATGTAGCCTGTTCAATGCATATTGACGCAAAATATTTTTTTGATTAAAACGGACTAGACGTTTCGATCGTATTGATTATATAATTATCATTTTAAAATTATAATTTAACAACACAGAGAAGCTAATGGCGCGAATCTAAATGAAAAAACTGAAGCTACTGTCGAAAAATATTTTTTTTTACAATTCAGTGAGGTTGCAATTATTTAGATGAGTATTAACTATTTACCTACCAAAAAACTAAAACCAGCTGTATGTAAATAAAAATAAACAAATCAAATAAATAATACTTAACTCTAATTTATCAATTAAAGTTACTAAGCAGGGCAAGGCAACGTCCCATCTTCTTAAAAAAAAAAACAACACCCACACATTGACCCGTCACTCACACTAGCGAAAGCGTTTGCAACATTCGTACATACGAAACTACTTGCATGAGGTATAAAACGTGGTAACTGGCGTGATAGGAATACACTCACGGCGTAACATTCGCTGAACAACAAGCGAAGCGAAAATGAAGCTACTGGTTAGTAAAAAAATTGAAAAATGTAGTGACAGTGGTCTATGTGTGTGCAGTTCGGATGCCAAGTGTCATTGTGTTATTTTTATGTGACAAAGGAATTCCGATCCATTGATTTGAAAAAAGAAGACTCGATTCTTATGTCACCGATCCCCATTGTATTACCGGATATATAATTTATTATAAAGTTCAAATAAACAAATCAATCACATTATTTAAGTGAATGACGCGTTACTAGATCAATATTACGTAAAGATATTTCCTTACTCGCATAACTAGTCGTTATGAGTTGTCCCACAATGCTCGGAAAGTTCTTGTATTCACTTCCAGTTAGATTTCACTGGTATAAGTTAATTCCCCTATTTTTATTTAGCGTTTCCTATGTAATTTTAAATCTGTTTGTGATCTCAGTTGTTTTAGATTATTCATGGTGAATATTTATAGTAATTCACATAGACACACATTTTCTGCTCATCCAGTAATTGAAGTTAAACATAACATAAATAATATAGTTTAATATTTGTTAATTTTCAGAGGTCTTCCTTAATCCTGGCCGTGGCGTTAAGCCTGGCCACGGCAGAGGAAAAGGCAGAGAAGGACACCAAGGCTGAACCAAAAGCCGCAGAGGAAACAAAGAGACAAGATAAAAGAGGACTATCAGAGTACTACGGTGACCACGGAGACTTCGGCGGTGGCGACTTCGGAGGTTCCTACGGGCATGATCTAGGAGGTTCCATCGGAGGTGGTGATGAAGGACACTCCATTGGCCAAGAGGACCATCACGGTGGACATGAAACACACTCCCACAAAACCATCACTGTGATCAAGAAAGTTCCCGTGCCCTACCCCGTCGAGAAACACATCCCCTACCCAGTGGAGAAGAAAGTGCCCTACCCCGTCAAGGTGCACGTACCACAGCCCTACCCTGTCGTCAAAACCGTTCACTACACAGTCAAGGAATACATCAAAGTACCCGAATACATCCCCAAGCCGTACCCCGTGACAAAACACGTGCCAGTTCCCGTGAAAGTTCACGTCGACAACCCCGTCCCAGTGAAAGTGTACGAACACGTCCCTTACCCAGTCGAGAAACACGTGCCTTATCCCGTCAAAGTGCACGTGCCGCAGCCCTACCCCGTCGAGAAGAAAGTGCCGTTCCCCGTCAAAGTACCAGTCAAGGTACACGTACCATACCCCGTCGAGAAAATTATCCACTATCCAGTGCCGGTGCACGTCGACCGTCCCGTGCCCGTACACGTTGAGAAGCCAGTTCCCGTTCACGTTGAAAAGAAAGTGCCTTACCCAGTAGAAAAGGAAGTGCCTTACCCAGTCAAGGTTCATGTCGATAACCCAGTACCAGTGCACGTCGACAAACCAGTGCCTTACCCAGTTAAGGTGCCCTACCCAGTTCCCTACCCAGTTGAAAAAGTCATCCCCTACCCAGTAGAGAAGAATGTGCCCTACCCAGTAAAGATCCCAGTTGATAGGCCATACCCCGTGCATATTGAGAAGCATGTCCCTTACCACGTTGATAAACCCGTGCCTTACCCCGTGAAAGTGCACGTGCCTATTGTGCAGCACGAACACCACGGACACCAGGAGGAGGAACAACAAGAAGTCCATGGCGGTGAGGGCGAAGGTTACGGAGGTTACGAGGGGGGTCATGAAGGGGGCCAAGAGGGGGGTTTTGAAGGGGGCCACGAGGGGGGTCAAGAAGGGGGCCACGAGGGGGGTTTCGAGGGCGGCCAAGAGGAGCACTACCACCATTAAAAAGAACTGATCTCTTTATTTTTTCTTTAGCTTTAAAGTGTTATCTTGTTTAGTAATTGTTTTTTTTTAAATAATGTTTTTTGACTGCTATGTACCTGTGACGATGTAAATAGTAAACGAAAGTATTAAAAAAGTGATATAAATAATTCAATTTTTTCGTTTTATTGTTATCTAGAGAGAACAAAATTCACAATCAGCTTGAAAAGAGAGGAAAACATCTTTAATGCCATTACTAGACAAACCGGAAAAGCGTTAGGTGTAACTTGTGTTAATATTATTTCATTAGATTAAAAGATTATTTTCCTGTTTATAGCCTACCTACTTAATAACTTTCCGGAAGGTTCTCAATTCCATTAGGTTGTAATAGCATAGTTCATCTCTTTCAATTTACTTGAGTACCTATTTACTCATTTACTTTTACGTGCCATTACCTACACTAATAATCCATTTATTACTCAGATTATTAATTTATCACAAAAAAAAAAACATAATGAATCTCTTCCATTTTCAAACAAACTTAGGATTACTCCAAAAACGTTACTTCCAAACAAACTTTGATAACACAGTGACATCACACACTATCGAAAGAAATCCAATACATAAGCTACATAATCCTAAATTATTCATATCAAGTTTTTTAGCAGACAAACCGCTTTCACTATCCAACCCAGTTACTCAGACAGTTATACATATCGTGCAAAATGACAATACACCTTGAGAAGTAGAGATACAGTAATAACAGCAAGATTTTGTAAGAGTTCGTATGCTGATTTAATTACTCGCAAGTGTATGCATGAATAAAGTTCTAAGTAATATAATCACTTGAACTTTTAATCGATTTGACCGATTAATACTATTATGTAAGTGTAACCTCAAGTAACTGACATTTTATCGTAATACAACTGACATTGTGGGGTCAAGATTCTGCAACTCAAAAAATGATGACAAGATTTAAGCAAGAGAGAGTTGGTCTTTAATTTCATGTTTTCAAATCCTGAGCGCATTGATAGATATTATTTCTCATAACGTATGGATACGGACCACTGACTTAGAGAGTCCCAGACTCAGAACAGTAATTATAATTGTAATGTCTTTTACTTATAAGAATTATTTTTCCATGCTTTCAGTATTCGTAGATGCCTTGTCATCTCAGAACCAATTTGGAAATGTCTCGACATTTCTTTCATTAGGAAAAAGTATTCAGACATCTCTGCAACGTATAATGTCTTAAAATTAATCAAGACGTCGTTTATTCAAAATAGGCTGAGAATCAGCGCTTTATAAACGTCAAAATTACATGAGACAGTCCCCAAAACGCCTGCCCTTCACCATTTCCAGCTGCTTTCAGCTTGAAGCTTTGCAACAGGAACTCAAATATCATGTTCCATTATGTGGTCGTGGTCCTCGAAACCCATAAGTATTCGCTATTCTGCAGCATTTCGGTCCTTCAATCCAATACAAGAACGCAAAGACCGGAAAAATCACATTAATGGAAGAAAATTGCTTACCACGGTACATAACGACGCACCTATAATCACGAGTATCGGAAACTTCACTAGTTATACAGTTTTCTTTTTTCTGCTATATTTTTCTACATACTAAGTAAATCATCGAAATCGGTATAATGACACATCTCTCGAAAGGCGCCATATTTTACGACAGTTTCGACAAAATTAATTATATTGTCCAATAAATTATAATAGAAGTCTTAGGCAAAAAAGGTATATTTTTATAAGTGAAAATATGAGTCGATGTCAATTTTGTAATTTAAACCTTGACACGTGGAGTTAACCGTTTCCAAATTTAAAATATATGGATTTTCTAATCGGTTACGGAATTTCACTTAGTAAAAAGACAAGAAAGACAAGCACATACAAATGTATAAAATGACAAAAGATATCTGTAAAAATCACTGTCAAAGTTTTCATTTTAAAATCCAAGTCGTCATTCCAAGAAAGCTCCGTAATACGTAAAGTCGACGGTCAAAATATGTGATTATTTTTGACGCCTACCCAAAAACCGCACCTAACTTGTATAAACCATCAACTTCCTGCACACCACTGCCTCGTCATTAAGGAAACCGCGTGCCTTGCGCAAGAGCAGCTCTTACATAACTAACTTCATCAGCCAACACATTAGTATCAGCTTTATTCATCTTTGGCTAGCGAATGAGTTAGAAGTAAATATAGACCGCAGCAGATGATCCGCATCTGTATCTCCTTATAACCTGTTAAGGCCTATTAAGGCTAGCGGTTTTGGGGGCTAAACGTGGTCCTTTTACCCCCCAAAATCGCTTGCAACCACTTAATAAAGGCTCACAATTAACTACATGACTCCTCTACTAAATCAAAGCGTATTTCCAAGTTAGCCCTTTCATCTTTTAGAAGTGTTAAATTCCGCATCCATTATCGAACATCAAAGCGAGCGATTATAACGTAAGCAGAGTCCTCATTCCCACTAGACGCAGTACTTATTTCCTTTAGAGCTACATATTCAAAAGCTTGTCTTAAATACCTCTACGCATAATAAACTAAAATGTACACGCAACACCGTGTGAACGCCGGTAGTTGTCTTAAACTGTATCGGACATGAATTACTGGCAACGTGACACGATTCTGAGGTACATTCACCACATTGGACCTCGATAGTCCATTTATCCCTTTATGGAGTGGTGTAATAGATTGTGTAAAACGCTGTATTTGTGTTTTGAGAAATAAATGGTTTCAAATTGCTGTGGGATAAAGATGGAGATTTTGCAAAAAGAATTGCAAGACTTTCAAAATTTTAATTCTATCTCAGGTGGGTATAACATCATACCGCTCACAAAAAACTTTACACGCAGATACATAAATAGAAATTTGGTCCTTGGGTTCGAATTGTGGTTAGCAACTAACTATTGACTGTTTTTTTCCAAGAATTTTTTTTACCCTTTTATTTTAAACCAATTAACTTTTTATGAAGTAATTTAAACATACTCAAATTGGGCAGTTTAAATGCAACAAAGGGCTATCTATATAAAATTCTGCTTAATAAGATATACAGGTCTTAACTAAATGCTCCAAATATTACCGAACAAGACAATAATAAACCTACTTACAAACATAAAAAACGTAATGACATTTAAAACAATGAAATCAGGCAATGACGGATAGTTGCACAGCAAACTAAATGTCATCAAGATAATATTATAACTGAAGCATTATACAACCGGAACACAATAAAATAAGCAGTAATCCGATACATTTCTTAACTTAATCTCCTTGTGAAGTAAGAAAGGCTGATCTTATATTACTTTTTACCTTTTATTGGCGATGAAATATAAGGCATAAATAAAGATTATGTCAAATAAAGATAATTTATCAAACTGTTTAAACGGAGAAGTTTTGGTGTATTAAATGGCCTTAAATTTCGCAGCTCCATAGCATCACTGTATTTTTTTTAGAAAACTATTTTAATTATAAAATTACGTTATTCCATCGTTTTGTAAGGACCGATGAAATCGACTTGAAATATTAATATTATAGCCTCGACTTACCTTATGTACGGGATGTTGGCAGGAATGTGGTACTTGGAGCCAGGATCGAAGTCCAGCTCTGAACGAAGTACTGGAGGCTTGATGCCTTGGTACTGCTCTCTGTGAAAAAAATATGGGATTAGGAACGAAATTGCAGAAAGTGAAGAGTTTCTTATATCTGAGAAGCTGAGACTTTCATAAGCTTCTTATCATACTATCGTCAACAGAAGATGCTATGCTTTGTATCTTCGTCATGCATTGTTTAACACAATCCTTGGTCCATCCATCCGCATCTTTTTACCTACGATTTCTGTTATTGCGTAATAAAAGTTTCGAGATTATTCATAACTAGCTGCGCCCCGCGGTTTCACCCGCGTAAGTCTCGACCCCGTAAGAATATCGGGATAAAAAGTATCCTATGTGTTAATCAATGTTATAAACTATCTGTTTGCCAAATTTTATCCAAATCAATTCAGTAGTTTTTACGTGAAAGAGTAACAAACATCCATCCATCCATCCATCCATACTTACAAACTTTCGCGTTTATAATATTAGTTAGATTTAATTTAATAATTCGCCTCGTTGGTCCAGTGGGCGCAAGTGCTACTGCTGAGCATGAGATCCTGGGTTCGATTCCCAGTTTAGACAAATTGTTATTGGGTTTTTCCATCAAGAATTTCTCAGCCCGGATTCTGGATTTTTGCTGGTTGATGGCAATAGGCTCGCCCCCATTACATGGAACTTAAACATTACTGGTGAAATGTCGGTGTACTTAGATACACTGACCAACCATTCGGGGAAACCAATAAACCGGGAAGTGATGATAAGTGTGTTAACTGTTAATCATTAACAATATTAAGGTTATATTAATATTGTACATTCCGCTACAAAGAAAAACCTCTTCGTTTATACTATTGTTTTGATTGGCCAATTCAATCAGTTATATTTCAGAAGCTTGTCATTGCTAAAGGTACTTATTTGTAACATAGGTACACTAAAACTGTGTAATATTGACATAAGTATGTTATTAAAAGAAATTAGGTCAATTGGTTACACACAAGATTTTGAACTTACATAATGTCAGAAATGCATTCTGTAACATAGTACGTTTAAGGTAGCGGGTATAGTGATGAGATATAGCGCATTGTAGGTGCTTTGAATTTCAACGATGCATAAAACATAGCTTTATAGCTCTGTTTAAAAAAAAAACAATTAACGGGTGTATTTCTCGTTTTTGGGTGTTTTTTTTTTTTTGTTACCCTACGTTTTCCCCTTCTGAGCAAAGGCCTCCCCCAAATCCCTCCCCCAATTGAAATTAAATAATAAAATATAAAATAAAATATTTTTTTTCGTATCTTTGGCTAGTTCTGTCTCTCCCTCTCTTATTTTTTGTCAGTTCAAAATTGGTCCTTATTCCTGCATTGTAATTTCCTCACTCTTATATTGTACTACTCGTACCATCCGCCTAACATTTTCGTTGATGGACCACTTTGTTTTTGTGTTTTCTCTGAGATTTTTTTTCAGGAGTATTTTATATATCATTACAGGTGACGTTCTGCAGTTTCTACGGGAAGAAGGCGTGAGTTGTGTTTGTATGTATTCCTATTATATAGCTTTAATTATTCTTTGAGGTTGCGCGGATAATGACTTCCTGGATGACATTGGGGAGCACAGTATGCGCTACGGAACAAATTAAACATTCTCGCTACCACTCATACTTTGTGCACTTCCAACTCTTGCTTTCATCGGAGATCTGAACCCGTTACCGAGTCAAGGCCGACAGACGACCGCAATCCCATCACGACGTGTACCACTTCATTAGCGTTCTTGCAACCGGTAGCAATTGCTTGCTATGGTGCTTTTTGTTTTTTTTTTGGTTTTATGCTCTCGGTGCTTTGCGAAATTCGATTGTTTCATCAAGCTTTAAAGTTACGATTACTTTTGTTTTGATATAACATAATAATGCTGAAAAAAAAGACCGCTTTTCCAAAAAGCAGGCCTGGATTAATGCCCTTACTTTTTTTGGTCATTGTTATAAAAAATGTCAGTTGATTTTTAGGATTATTGGATGAACTCGTACCTAAAGCCCTCAGATTTCTTTAGCTAGTCAATAAAGATTTATTCACGTCAACTTGATGAACAATAACGCACAATCCATCCATCTACGTCTATTTCATGACATATTATTATAGCCTTATAGCCTGTGTTATGGTTATGACGTATATTTAAAAAATAAACAATACTTCTGCGAAATGTTCTTCACCATTAAGTACTCTGAACAGTTTGAACATCAACATGTTATCTCTCTTATCATTATTCAAGGAATTCCCATTAACATACGCCATTACGTCAAAATCATTGATTGATTTGAATGAAGTAAGACTAAGACTATATAATTTACTATTCTGACCTAGAATATACAAGTATTCACATATTTTAACTGATCGCCGGAGCGTTAATATTATGTCATGTAGTTGCGTGTGTTTATTGAATTATCTAACTGATAATGAGTAAGTTAGTTAGTGGAAACTAAAAAAGTGTAATGCATAATGGGGGATGTGTAAAGTGATTTAATTGTGTTATTGTTCGTGTGTTGCGTTTGAGTGAGCTACAGCATCTGTTTCTATACATGTTTGGAATATGGTCGAAGATGTATAAACCATTATGGCTGCAAGCCTAAAAGCAACGCCTCCTTATTTTCAAGGAATACCTCAGAATATGTAATACCTAGCAACGAGACCCTCTTAAAATAATGTCGACTTTCTCATCACCCCTTTCTCCCTTCTTTAAGAAGCTGAAGAGAATGACAAAAAATACCGTTCGTGATTTTTCTCGAAGACAAAAACTCATTGAAAATCTTGCTTAGTAAGATTTTTCTCGATCTGGATATCTACCCCGCGGTCTAGTATTTTTGTACCAACCTCCCAATATTCATAAGTGCCTAATCCAACAACCAATTCAGACTTGGATTTTTTTTCCAGTCGTGTCTTGATATATTTCCATCCCTCATTCTCATCCACCTATTCGCCTGGATACCATTCTGCATTCCGCCTTCTCACAACAAAATCTAGATCACTAGGTTCGGAATGTTGAGTACCTACTACTCATATAATATTCTATGAAGATACTGGTAGTCAAGATAGCCAGTGTATTCTGCAGTGTGGTAATAGCCAGCTGAGGGTGACCGTTACTTAACTCGGCAGCCGATGAGCAATGGTTACTTGCGTACGATCTTACACCTCATTATATGTTATGGAATGTTGAGATTATGTTCTAATTGCATTGTGAAATAGTATCGATTAATTAACAAGAATAGTTTTTTGCTGCCGTTTTTTTCCTAGATGAGCTCGTGGCTAAGTAATAACAGCCGCACGGGTTAATCCATCAGGTTGAGCATATCGAGACTCCTCGTGCCTCGGAAAGCACGTTAAGTCGTTGGTCCCGGCTGTCATTCGAGGATCTTTGACAGTCGTTACGGGTCGTCAGAAGCCCGAAAGTCTGACAACCAGTCTTACCAAGGGGGTATCGCATTACCCAGTTACTAGGTTGTGGAGGTCAGATAGACAGTCGCTCCATGTAAAATACTGGTATTCAGCTGCATCCGGCTAAACTGGAAGCCGACCCCAACATAGTTGGGAAAAGGCTAGGCAGATTGATTGACCGTTTCTTTAATAAATTGATAGGTTTTGGCTATCGTAGTAACTCGATTTTATGACTTACGAGATATTAACCACAAGAAGACGTAAGTGAACTGTTGAAACAATAATTCTCCCAAATACCACTCTACTGAGGTGGGTCTACAGTCGGCCCAATTGAAATGAAAGAGCTCATGGCAGTTCTTGCAATTATGGTAAGCGGTCCAATTAGAAGAGACTGCAATTTTAGTCCCTGATTACCGTAGATTGACAGTATAGGCGCGTAGTACCTAGTCGATTATGTTAGGAACTCAACAAGAAATATCATCTCTTGTTCATCTTTTTAATTCTTAACCACAAACTAATAATATTATAACATCCTTTAACGTTATCTTTACTGAAAATAGTAATCCTAACTAATATTATAAATGCGAAAGTGAGTTTGTTTGTTACGCTTTCACGCTAAAACGGCTAAACGGATTTGGACTAATGGTTAGACCATGACCTGAAGAAGGACATAGGATACCTTTTATCCCGATATTACCACGATATCGAGACTTACGCGGGTGAAACCGCGAAGCGCAGCTAGTAATTATTAAAAAGCATAATAATAAATTACCTGAGTCTCCACCAGTGACAATTATACTGTTCTTTCCTGACGTCTCCGGTAAACACATCCCACCGCCACTTGTCCATCATCAGGGCAAACGGCAAGAAGGCCAGTTTGTCCATAGCTTGGGTGAAGAGGAAGTTGATGTCATGTGCCGTGTCGTCCACTGACCGTTGTACTAGGCCCAGGGTTTGGAGGTGGCGAGGTGAAGAGACGGATAGAGCGATCGTCTCGCCGATTGCTTCATGAAATCCTGCAGGAATAAAAACATTATGAGTTTCAACATTAACAAAAACACTCCTTGGAAACACCATTGTGAGATTTTAGCATGGAATATTTTGTTCATGGATTCAAGCTTCAAGTTTCAGATTTTTTGTGATTTTTTCATCGTTGTTTCGATGTAGCTTTTTCGTGAATTATCGGAAAAGATAATCGATTGGTGTCTTACCAAGTTTAGTGTCCGCTGTCCGCTAGGGGTCTTTTTTTAAATTTTTTTTCAAAGTTTATCCACATGTTAAAACATACTATTCAAAGGCGGACTTGATACCCGAGGCATCTACCTACTCAACACAAATAGTATGAAAATCAGACAGACAGTTGACTGACGCACGAAGAGGACAGGGCCATCATTATATTATTTTGTGACCAAGATATTTTTGCTGTCAAATCATCTACCAATCAACCTATCAGAATTCAGAAGCCCTCAATAATATATCAAACACAGAATTGCCCAATTACTCCTCTATGGCTGCCTGTCCACTGGAGCAGAGAAGCGAGGAGAGGAGCGGAGAAGCGAGGAGAGCAGCGGAGCTGTGCCAATGTGTGTTCAAAACTCCGCTCAAGAGTTTAGATTCTATTATTGGTACAGCTCCGCTTCGTTCCTCTCATCTCCGCTCCAGTGGATAAGCAGCCTAACTAGTCCGTTACTTTCATCCGCTCAACACCGTGAAGATACACTTTGATTGTTCTAGTCATTTCTGATAAGTTTGGCAATAAAAGTCTTAATGAAACAATAGTATCTCACTGTGTCTGCAACCAGGCCGTAAACAATATGCTTTGTGGCGAAACAATGTATGTATGGAAGCTCGTAACTTGAAAATGTATGAACCTAAATCATCATCATCTTCCTGCCCTGGTCCCATGTTACTTGTGGTCGGCGTAACACGTTTTCTTCTTCCACTCTCCCCTGTCAACCGTCACGCTATCATTCACTCCCTTCTCTTTCATATCATTCCTCACACAATCCATCCATTCTTCTCTTTGGCCTTCCTCTCCCGCTTCATCCATCAACATTTATATTCATCACTTTTTTAGTCACATGCTTATATTTTTGTTGTGTGAACCTAAATATAAGTAATTAATATTACGGCCTTATAGGTAGAGAAAGGAACATTCGGATTTTATTCAGTATCTTGTAGAAATAGTGGTCTGGTCATACCTGTAGAAGGACCGGTGGCGATGGCCTTCGGAATAGAATGATCATTGATTGACTTTGCTTTATTGTATACCACCATACTGACACCGTTTATTGCCATGGATTTTTTCAAGCCGGTAGAAAACCTACCGGCTTGAAAAAATCCCTTGAAACACTCAAACATAATGCAGAAGTCAATGAACTAGGTGTTGTGATGTGACATTAGATTTCTGTCTTTTTCACTGACAAGCCATTGATTTATCATTCAATTAATCGCATGATTATTAGTCATTGATTCGGATCCGATTAAGTATCTAATACATATCTGAGGGCCTAGACAAGTGACAATCGCTTCGAAAGCGTTTCGTATTTCTACAACGACTTTCAACAGGATTGACATAAGCTTTTTTGTTGATAGAATTTCACTTTGTCTAGGCCCCCTGATACCACGAAAATCTGTAATCAATTTAATTTACGTACACAATAACTAAGCTAGGTATATGATATACCTACAGTATCAGATTAACAGGAAGTAGCGGCTCGAAGGGAAAGTGATACTGTTACTAAAACGTACCGGAATAGTTCCTGCAAAATGTAATAGATTCCTGTTAGCTTATATGGTCGTTTAATGTGTCAATAAAGTTACGTCACTGTGTTACTTGAAACTAGTAGTGGAATGCTGGATGTGTCCCTTATTGGAGGTAGGCACACTTGTGATCGAGAAAGATCGAATAGATGCTCTTTGTAAAAGAATTTGTTTTTTTGCTTTTATGGCCGTGGTGCAGCAGTGACGACCGCGACTTATGAGTTGTAGTTCTGCTATGTAAATTATTTCATCACTGCTCTCAAAACGATGAAGGAAAACATCGTGAGGAAACCGACATGTACTAGAACCAATCATTCGAAGACATGTGACCCTACCAACCCGCACTTGGCCCGCATGGTGGATTACGGTACGGCCCAATACCTCTCACAGAGTTAAGAACATTATGAGCAGATTATGCTTATGCTAATCTTTTCTCATTGATAAGTGCTTGCAAAATTCTAACCTTGGAATGGTCAGCTGAAAAACATTATTGCAAGAAAAAAAATCATATTATAATTGCACGTTTACGTTGCATATCGCATTGTCATCGTCATTGGGAGTCCTCTCGAAGAGAGAACTATGCTTGCTTGTATGAGTTGAGACACGCAATTAATGGAAAAAGAGACTGTAGCAATTGCCCAATAGTTAAACTTTTAACAGCTTTTGAATCAACAGCGGTACGTAGTTAAATGCTAAACGCAGGTCTTTCAATGACCACTCTAATGAAAAATCGTGAAGATATTATCATTACCATGTTGCCAGTCGATTTATATAAGTTTAATTTTGACAGATGACTATCTATTATTATTGCAGTACCTATGGTGAGAAAATATCTCCACAAAAAAATATGTATCGCTACTTACTTTATCTAACATCATCAAAGAGATTCAAAACAGAAAAAATCTCACGCATGCGTACAAACAATGTGCTCTAGTCTGTATCTGCGCGATCAGCATGCGCACTGCGTCCCAATATGGGTGACTTCCGACTGCGCAGGTAATAGAGAGAGGTTATGTAATGTGGCTACTGTTTTGTAACTAGTTCGGCAATTGATTGAAGATGTCCTTGTTTGCATCTAAGTGGGTGAGATTTACCGAAAAAGGAGATTTTGTATTGTTCTCTCTCTAAACTTAGAAAAAGCACAAGTTTTTAAAAGTGGACTTGTGTTATAACCGGATTCATACAAATATAGGGTAGCAGGGACATCGACTCATAACCTGTTACAATGGATTATGTACATGATTCTGAACCCGATTATTATTATTTTATCGACGAAAAATGTCATTTAAATGACATTAAAAAAATAATAATTTGCTGTTTCATATTTTGACCCCGTAGGTAGGTATTGCACTTTTCTATGAAACATTCTAGATGTCTAGAATCATGTGCTGAATTCATGTTTACAGTTTGCGCGTCGATGTCCCTACCTGCCAATCAATCTGCCTAGCCTTTTCCCAACTATGTTGGGATCGGCTTCCAGTCTAACCGGATGCAGCTGAATAACAGTATTTTACATGGAGCGACTGCCTATCTGACCTCCACAACCCAGTTACTGCATAATACGATACCCCTTGGTAAGACTGGTTGTTAGACTTTCGGGCTTCTGACGACCCGTAACGACTGTCAACGATCTACGAATGACAGCCGGGACCAACGGTTGAACGTGCTTCCTCCCTGCCAACCTGTATAAAGGCAAAATAATTGTATGGTATAGACTGAATACACCAGAATATGCCCTTAAAAAATATATGTTGTTTTATCCAGAGAAATAAGATTTTATTTTCAGAAATAAAAAAGCTGCAGTTCTAATAAGAAACTGATACGATTTCTGCATTGAAATTAATTTAAAACAAAAATGCTTAATTAATGCACTTATTAATCCTTCACAATCAATCCACAAACTAATCAATAACTTCTTGAATAACAAAAGAGATGCAAACGGCTGGCGCGGGTGAAAGCTGCGCACACGCGGATGTTAACCTGCTCCCGATTGATAAACTCAAGCGCAACAAAATGGCGGAAATAAAATCCAGTATTGGTTGTATCGGTGACTAAGTTTTACCTGAGGCTTCGCTTTCTGATAAAAAAAAAAGTAATGTGAAACAAAATTAGGGATCAACTGGATAGAACCTTTTTGTAAAGAATTGACTGCCTTTCATATAATAACATCATGCCTTGTTTCCCCGGAAGGTTATGCAGAGATGTACCTAAATAGTACACCCACATTTGGCCAATTATGTGAACTACCTTTAGTGGCAGATTATTCCATTTCTTGAGATTATTCCCAAGACAAAACCTCGTACTACTAGATGGGCCATAAAAAAGAAAACAATTTTAATTTTTAATATTTTTTTGTGTAAACTGGACTTTCCTACGAGATATTCATGAAAATAATCATGACTGTATCGGTTAATATACTAACAATAATAACAGACAGATCAACCAGCAATCTTATTGATTATAAATTATTTACGTTCCGGTTAGTATTAAAGTTTGTTTATATTGACATAAATTGAAACTGATGATTGTAATTAAAGCATAATTCACCGGTTTTTATACCACGTGCCATCTTACGTAATAACTATCAATAGCTGCATAATATTTCGAGATAAATACAGATGTTTAGTTTCTACTCTCGATTCTGCCGCTAAAAATGTTTAAGCCTTATGTAATTCTTATGTTAACTACGATAAAAATATGTATGTGTATCACACTTTCTACTTTCTAGTTGTTTTCATAAAAATGTTATTTAAGTTTTTTTTTTTTTTGTTTAACATAGTAATCTATTTTTTTTAATTAAAAATTACCTACTTTAGTTAGTTTCTGAAAAATTCTGATTTTACAGTTAATTTTAACAGAAAATTTAATAGACCATCAGAAACTTTCACCGTAAAAGGTGTAAAATAAAAAAAGTGTGTTATAAATTCATATAGGTATACCTAGTGTTAAAAAAGAGTCTGATATTTATAATACTGTTTATAATATATTTCAATAATAAATCAATTCGATATGACTACTACTCAACACTATTTACTTATACAAAAGGCACAAAATTTACGAATCACCTTTGTTTGAATATAAATCAGTTTTGATCTATAGAAAATCGTAGTCATAATAAATACGGAACCGTGACATTTCATATTTCATAGAAACGAATCTGGCGCAGCTCGAACTTGACCTCGATAAGCGCTCGCTCAGATAGACGTACAAAAAAAAAGAAGTATTTGATGATACATGGAATCAGAGAAATCTAGAAGCGACTCAAGTAACCATGTACTGTACACAGTAACAGTATCTTTTGTATCATCCAATAACATCATCATCATCACAATTCATTTAAGTATTTGCACAGCACCGGTGTGTTATCCAAAATAAATAAATTTGAATTTGAATAAAGTCTAACTACGACTAGTCTAAGATCGCTTTTAGTGATAAGACCGCACATTGTGTCCACCCTATGTTAAATTTCTACATTTATATCTGTATTTTTAATGGTGTACATAATAAAGAGTATTCTATTCTAACAAAATTAACTAAAGCTACTTTTCTGGAATAAGGTGAAAGGAAGAAAATCTGAAAACCTGTAACATTTCGCAATTTTTCGCAGAATAAATAATCCTAAGGAAAGAATGGCCAAAAAATATCAGATATATAGGTGGTTCCAGGGCACACAAATAAAATCATCACCTAGTAGCGTAGTGGGACAATTTAAGGTTTTTATTTGAAACAAACGCAGTTTACAACACTACCCAGGTTTTTCTTTACAGAAAAAGATTATTTTTCTGTCATTGCGTTTTTTCGTCAATAAAGGAATATCTTTAAAATGTTATCTTCTTGTCTCTTCCATTCGCTATACATCCGTTGTAGAGGACGCACGCGGTGAGATGCGCGTGAGTTGCGTAATAGAGCTCCGTAATCGTTAGTATTAATTTCCGTGAATTTCCTACAGCGTGTACGACGTATTAATGTGCAGTTATTTGTTATGGTCAACTCATTGCTTTTAATTACATATTATTATAATTTATTTCTGTATCTTTTTCGTGCTGACATGTAATTAATTAGATACAGTTACAGCTTGTTCTAACTAGTCAAATTCGCATCTAATCATATTTTTTTTAAGAAGCATAATCAGCCTATAATGTTCCCACTGCTGGGGCTTAGGTCTCCTCTTTTTGAGAGGGAATGGGCTATAATCTATCGCGCGGGCCCAGTGTGGGTTGGTAGATGTCATGTCTCCGAATTTTTGGTTCTAGGACATGTCGGTTTCTTCACAATGTGTTCCTTCACCGTTTAGAGTAGTGGTGATGAAATTGTTTACACAAAGTAAAGCAGCTGTCTGGCTGTTAAGTAGGCTTTTAAAATAAGTATTGGCATTTACATACGCGAGAAAATACTGTTCATCCAGTAAGCCTATAATATTACTAAGATATAAACTAGCTACATTATGGAGCTCGACACGGAAGAGGCTCCTTTCCATTATTTTATCTCAGTGCAGATGGGTATATACTAAAACTTCGAAAGAATAGGAAGAAGAATTTTATTCTAAGTGTAATTATTGATCAGGATACATTTTTAGTCATTCGTTGTAGCCTTTGATTTAAAGGAATATGTCCAGCAGTGGACAGTAACAGGCTGGTGATGATGATAATGCTTTTTGAAGATGACACATTTGGATATGGCCACAACTACCAAAGGTAAATGTTAAGGAGGAGCTCGTGGCTAAGTAATAACAGCCGCACGGGTTGATCCATCAGATTAAACTATGCTTGCCGGGGTTGGTCCGTAGATGGGTGACCATCTTTACATACCGAGACTCCTCCATGCCTCGGAAAGCACGTTAAGCCGTTTGTCCCGGCTGTCATTCGTGGATCTTTGACAGTCTTCAGAAGCCCGAAAGTCTGACAAGCAGTCTTACCAAGGGGTATCGTATTGCCCAGTTACTGGGTTGTGGAGGTTAGATAGGCAGTGGCTCCATGTAAAATACTGGTATTCAGCTGCATCTGGTTAGACTGGAAGTCGACCCCCACATGTTGGGAAAAGGCGAGGTAGATTGACCAAAGGTAAATGGTACGCAGCACAAATGAGCTGATCTTCATTCTTGTCGTGTCTTGTCTTAAGTTTCTCGAGATCCATCCTAACCTGTCGTACGCGTTACAATTTTGCGTCTATTCATACAATTTCCCAACACGCCGTGTGCCACATTTCGTATCGTCGTAACTACAGTTTAGATTTAATTATTATGTAATATGTAACGCAGTCGCGTTGTTATTTAACTATTGTAACGTTTGTGAGTTGGATAAACGCTGGGATTAAATAATAGTGTGTAACATCTCTGTTGAAGGTGCGATATGAACACACAATAATTAAAACCAGGCAGCAATTATTTTGGATGTCCCAACGAATTCAGTATGGAGATATCGAAATTGTTTTGGGCCGGCGATTCCAAAACTGCTTGCGGATAGTATCGCTTCGACACTTTCTTGCTGCAGAAATCCAAAGAATAAAAAGAAAATCTTAACTTGATATCCCAAACCGTAAAACCATCGGGGCCTACCTCAGCTCAAATTCACTTTTTATCTCGCTCGCACCATACTACTCGTGGCCTGAGTAAGAGCGAGACGGAGTGGGGTACTGGCGGCTCCAAGCCTCGAACAGTTTAGGGGCAATAGCTTTTTACGGTGAAAATACTGGTAAAATAAAAAAAAATCATAAGACCTGCTTTATAGCTCAATTATTATGCAAAATGTTTTGTGGGATCTAACGTCAAAAATATTAAAATGGGATCGAAAACTGGGATCTAACGAAAATAAATCATCTAATGAAATTGAATGAAAATGAAAAATTGAAACCGAAATATAAACCGCAGGTATTAAAATACTTCAATATTTTAATACCTGCGGTTTATATTTCGGTTTAGAGATAGGTAACTTTGGATATTTTTCTATCGAGAAATTTTTATGTAATCGTATTTTCGTCAAACATAGCACCTAGCATCAATCCTCAACTTTAACATATTTATTTCAAAATTAATGCTGCAGTATTTTCGGCATAACGGAGGATCATGCTAATCAATTTGAGGTAGGGTAGGCCCTTATGGCCGAAGCCTGAATAAGAACTCTACATAATGTACTTACAACATGGATGTGAATAGGCCGATACAATAAAGAAGAAATTCAGTGGATATAGGTAGTAATTAAACAGAATTTTATTATTTAGTTGACAGGTGTCGTTTCAACTAGCACAGCAGTCCTCACTAATCTAATTACGTGTCGTCATAGATATGTAATTCAGTTCCCTTCAACCATTAACAGTGTTCGGAGTTCCCAGGGTATAGTGATGAAGTCAATATCTAAATCTGTTGTGGTGTCGTTAGTAGTCAGTTTTTTGCTTTGTGTTCAATATGGTGAGTTTAATTCCTTGCCTTGCAAATACGACATTTGTATTCCTGTTTTGTATGTATGTATAAACTTCACGTATTTTATATATTTATTTCATTTTCTGCATAATCCACCTTTGGCTAAACAAAGCAATAACTTTCAAAGTGTGATAATATTTCATATTACAGAATTATACGTATTAATATTTTAATTTTAAAAAGAGTTCTTCATCAGCGGGTTTGAATCAAAAAATTTCATTGCTTTTGTAGGACCAACATTCTATTCGACTTTTGCACTATTAGTGATCTCAAAGTCCTAAGCTCAGTTCTATTTGTCTACTTCCTTGATTAATCGCCATAGTCAATACTATAGCCATGAGATCTATTTCACGACTACGAAATGGAATAGAATGATCCATCCTTTCTTAAAAATACCACTGCTCCTAATGGCATGAGATATCCAGGAATTAATGTAATCTCATCATCATAATTTTTAATTTGATTCACTTTGCATCCAGCGCTCGGTCGTGCTCGGTGTGGTAACACGTCGCGTTCTGGTTTGCAATCGGTCAATCGTCATCCTGAGGATGCCTCGTTGAGAGGTGAAACACGTGAACGTTCTTACAGGGTTTTTACGACTCTTGAAGAATATTCAAGCGGAATAGGTTACTAAATATATCTTCGTCTATTGTATTTTATAATTGTCAAGTCATTTTCCGTCCACTACTGGATCAAGGTCCTTTTCACCTTCTTCGTAGAATTATTTTGGACTATCCTATTAGTCATTTCCCTGCGACCTTTCAGATCGTTACTAGTGGTTGCAAACAGATCGTTTTTATTGATACGCTCAAACCCTAAAAAAGTCACCGCTCATAGAGATTAATTCTCGAATCATAATGTCATGTTCCAAATCCATTGAATTCTATGTAGGTCACAGCGGTCACCCTATACGTGAAACCGTACAATGTACAATGAAATTGGATTACTGACCGCAAGTAGTTGAACTTGACTCAAATTCCACTGAAAGTAGGATATATTTTTCATATCACGTTCAGGGAAAGGCCCGTTTTTTTGGTATCTTATGGTAACACGCTGGTGGCTGAGTATAAAGTGCTCGATTAATTATTTCCAGTAGACAGGAAACTGAAGGAACACGGATGGGTTTTAGTCAGTAAAAGCCTGACACGCCCTCTCGCTCCGCCCAGAGCGGGAGAGTCATTTGATGATAACCCAACCTCAAAACAAAAAAAGACGTCAAAACAATAAAACTTCGTTCAGTTCCCGGAAAGTGTTGATAATGTTATCACCGACAGAATTCTCATAATAATGGGTACCACAAGGGTATGATAATCGAATAATTCTGCCTGAGTAGTGTAACATAGTTATATCGATTGAGTTGAAACCGTTCAGAATCCCCTGGAAGTAAAGAGATCTTTTCTCATTCCAGCCTCTTCAATACTATGCTACGATTGCAACAGTGCGTACGATCCTCGGTGCGGAGTGGAGTTCGACTCCTTCAGTCTGGGTATCGTTAACTGCTCCTTGAGAGATCCGCCGGAACATTTAGAGCCTATCGAGCCCACCTTCTGTCGATCTATCAAGATGGAGAGTGAGTATTAATTTGTAGGATTTATTATTATTATTATTTTGTACAAGGTTAACATGTGTACGTGTGTGTCTGTCTGCGCCATCGTAGCTGCCAAACGGCTGAACCGATTTTGATTTTGTTTGAAAGGTGAATAGATCGAGAAAGTTCTTAGCTATAAAAAAAAATCGTTTATTAGATGCTTTGTTTTTGTCGGGGGTTTTTAATTGTTTAATTTAATTTAACTCGTTAAACTATGTTAAACCCTATTTATAAAGTATAATGAACAAGTACATCACCTGTATTCACCAACATTTCGCCAGTTATGTTTAAATCCCATGTAATGAACGAATGAAAATGAATGTTATATTTACATTCGTCCTATAAAAGACAGTCTTGGAAGACCCACTTTTGGGATAGGCCTAATTAATATTGGAATTTCATCACTGGTCATTTATCATGTCAGACAATAAGATCGGGAAACATAAATGACCGTACATCCGCAACTTCATGTTATGTAACTAGAGTATTCAGGTTATCAACATTTAATGCTGTCCTGACATTCTGCTGATGGAAGTTAATCCGTAGAAATAGAGATAGAGCTATGCAGCGTATTACAACGTTCTGACCAGTTTCTAATACAAATTCTTCTCCGCAGTCTACGGGAAGGTCCGAGTGGTCCGTCAATGCGGGTACCTAGCTGAAGGTGAAGTCAAAGGCCAATCCTGCCGGCGGGTGTCCGGCAACGGCGACGTGTTCGTCACATACTGCACTTGTAACACCGATCTTTGCAACTCTGGAGTTGCAAAGATTCACCCAGAGATGGCGTTTATGTGTGCATTGTTGTTTCTAGGGTTATGGTATTAGAATGTTGGTAGAGGGAATTAAATTGTGGTAGATTTTTGTTGTTTTTTTTTCATAAGTATTTGATTTGATGTTAAGGGTGATCAATAAAGTAATAATGCCTACAATATTTTCTCGAACAGCCGCATAGGTCGATCCGTCAGGTTAAGCTACGCTTGCCGGGGTTGGTCCGTGGATGGGTGACCATCTTTACATACCGAGACTCCTCTGTGCCTCGGAAAGTACGTTAAGCCGCGGTTGGTCGCGGCTGTGATTAGTGGATCTTTGACTGTCGTTACTGGTCCTCAGAAGCCCGAAAGTCTGACAACCAGTCTTACCAAGGGGTATCGTATTGCCCAGTTATTGGGTTGTCGAGGTTAGAGAGGCAGTCGCTCCATGTAAAATACTGGTATTCCGCTGCAACCGGTTAGACTGGAAGATGACCCCAACATAGTTGGGGAAAAAAGCTAGGCTGATGATGATCTCGTGAGTTTTCAAAATGTCGGACACACTTAATTCTAATACTGCGACTTGTTCTTTGAACTTGACTGCATCATCGTTACCTATCTCCTAGTCATCTCCCTTATTTTTATGACATTGTATCACTACTACAAAAAGTATGAACAACTATTGGCGTTCCCGCATCCCTACGCGTTCAGCCCCATTGACTCATTTGTCGTTCGTGATTAGAAACCTTACATTTACACTATAATCATCATCGTCAATACTAGTGAGGTTTACCAAAAGAGTTGTATTCACAATCTTCAATCATTTGGGAATAATTTAAAGAAGAAGCTGATAATTTAATAGTCCACTAACCTGGGTTAGCGCCATCACGGAACACCTTTGGCTGGTTTTTGTAAGCCAGGAAGTACTCAATGTGCGCCATCTCGTGATGTGCTGTCACCAAGTCTTTCATATCCACGTGAGTGCACATCTTGATCCTGAAAATTTTAGAAAACATAGTAACTATCGAGAAATATGACACTTTAGTATTTTAACAAAACGAATAATTGTGCAAGAGCGCTTAGCATTGCAATTTAAAATTCTCAGTTGACTACCCTTTTTTAAAAGAAAGCGAAAAATATCACAACGTTGACTTTTAGGAGTCGCTGATATCTACTGCTCCGCTTTTAGTCAAGCGGAATAGGTTACTAAATATATCTACGTATTGTATTTTATAATGGATTTCCTCAAAGTCACGCCTGAATCAATTAACTATCTACTGCTCATCCAACAGCCATCACCATGATCATCACTTCAGCCGAAAAACGTCCACTGCTGGACATAGGCCTCCCCCAAGCACCGCCACTTAGAGCTTGTCATGGTGGGGAGGGCTTACCATAATCGCCACGCTTGGCAGGCGGGTTGGTGATCGCAGTAAATTGCATAGAGAACACTGCTGCCCATTCTCTAATGAGTCCCTTAATCGCCTTTTACGACATCCACGTGTTGAAATACTCATAATCAGCCTATAATCTTCCCACTGCTGGGACACAGGCCTCCTCTCTGTGAGAGGGAGCGGGCCGTAATCCACAACGCGGGCCCAGTGCGGGTTGGTAAATGTCACATGTCATCGAATAGTTGGTCCTAGGACATGCCGGTTTCCTCACGATGTTTTCCTTCACCGTTTTGAGAGCAATGGCGATGAAATAATTTACATAAAGTAAAGCGTCTGTCAGGGTTCGAACCTATGACCTACAACTCGTAAGTCGTGGCCGTTACTACTGGGCCACCACTGCTCATGATGAAATAGGATGGTGCTATTCTTTACGTCCGGCACCACACGGAAAATGGATCATCTATCTCTCATCCAACAGTAATTTGAAATATTTAGGCTAAAGATGAAGCTCTGTTTCAGGGAGCTGTTAACGCAGGTCCATTTTTCATTGATAAAATTATCATCACGATCTTACCTATAGTCATGTCTGTTACAAAAGTCCCAGGCCGAGGGCTGGCAGTGTATGTGTCTGTCTGTCGGCTGCTGCAGCGCACTGAGTGCCCAGAAGTCTTGCGGCATCGCGGACATGTTCATTGACACGAAGAACTCTTCAGCCAGTTGGAAGATTGTCAGAGGAGTGTAGCCCTGGAAAATATAATTTAGAATTTAATTAATTTTACTTTTCACAACATCAACGATGTAGGGTACAATATCTACGTATAGCATTGTAAAAGACAAATTCATAATTTAAACAATTTTGATTTGAAACATAGAGGGAAAAAAATAAAGATGTAAATTATATTTTCAATCGTTTCGATGGATGTGGAGTATTAATTTTTTAAATTAGTCAAGCGTAGTAACCGACAGCCAGAAATTAAACCCTTTAGTTGAAACTAGTACTTCTTGTGATCGACGCGTGATGCAGTGACATACTTAACGCTTTTGATTGAAACTATAAACAATTATGGCGTAAAAGATTAAAAAAATAATATAGAAACTTTATTTTCCCTCACCTGCTGAACCATCTCCGGCGTTATATCCACAAGGGTCTTGCCGGGATATGGCAGGGTGACGGGCACGATGCCCGACCAGCTCTGTCCCCACATGTCACCGAGGATATGAGCAGGGAGAGGGGCTGAGCGAGAGATACGCTCGGGACCGTAGGCTTCACGGAGACGACGACGAACATAGGCGTGGAGAAGCTCATAGAGTGGCTTGATCTGGGGAGAAATAATAATTATAAGTAAGAGTTATATAGGCAAGGTCTGTCGAGGTTAGATCGCCGTTGGGATAAGACCGTACCATGCTAACAGCTGTGTAATAAAATTACAAGAATTGTGTTTCATTTTGACATGCTGTTGATTAAAAGCTTTCTGAAACCGCGGAATGAGTTTATTGGGGTTGTATCACCATAGGAGAAATAAGGTTTATTACCTGTTCCCAAACTTCATCAACCTCCTGTCTCATATTGTTCGTCTCGTAAGGGAACATCCAGTAAGCAGAGGCGTCAGTGAAATCTAGAACACACAAAATAACCACGTAGGAAACACTTTGCAAGGAGACTGAATGAAAACAAAACCGATTATATTGATCTGGATTAACAAAATGGCATCGTAAACGAACTCGTGAGATGATGATGAAATTGATTGTCTCGAAAACTTCCTATTTCCTATCATGAAAGTGGATAGAATGCTAGTTTAACACGCACAGCACTCAGATACACATAGTGCCTTTTATTTTTCTTAGAGCACGTACACAACTACAAAGCGGCAAGTCCGTCGCTCAAACATTACAGGCGTTAGGCAAAATATTTGGTCAGTAGCATCACAGTGTTGATACTTACATGTGGGTTCTGAATAATCTACATTTTTTTTTTTTACGTTCTTTGAATATGCCTCCGTAAATGCGGAACTTCTGCAAGAAATTGTAACTCTGCATCCGCATCGAACGGAGGTCTGATAAATAAAATCGGCTCCAACTAAGTGACCTCTATAATATAGGTAACTCGAAGTTTCAAGTTTTGCTCCAATGTCACCGCCGCCATCGCCATTCCAGGCTCAGTAATAAGTGAGCAACTGTTTAGTGGACCCGGTTTAATTATTGAACCACTAAGAAATAGCCTAGAAGGTGACAAAGCCACGGAACTGTTTAATTTTGATTACCAATAGGTGGAGGTTTTTCTTAAATTTTTAAATTTTTTTATTGTTCCACCTCTGCCTCTCTGTTATGTCAATAAGGTTACTTACTATTCAACCTCGCCGCTTGGTTGGTCAGATCCACAAGCTGTTCATAAAGGTCCCTGATCCTCCTCCCCGTGTTCCTCCTCCACTCGGTCCAGATGTGCTGCAGCTCGTCCCAGTCCCTCGAGTGTGACATGATGAACTGGAGCTCAGGCTGCAGGTGCAGACCACACTTGAAGGGCTCATTGTACGCGCAGATCTCCGCTGTATTGTAGACTGCTAGCATGTCGTTGATTATGCGATTGTACTGAAAATTGAAAAATAAAATTAAAATAACTCCTGAATTCCCTGAAGGGGTATATAGATAGCTTGCCAGTAATGTTGAACTACAATGTTCTTAATAGGAGGCGAAAAATAATAATAAAGGAAGGGCCTGATTAAAAAAGTATGGGTCTGCGAACCCTACATAACAACATAGTCTATTAAGTATATATTAATTAATTTGTATTCACACTAACAGTTAAACATGTTGTAAATTTAAAGAGGTGATTTAGCCCATTTAAAATTGCTTGGTTTATGTTTTTTTTTTTTTTTTTTTTAAAAACGTTGCCCCACACTAGGAATTTCTCCTGTATCGTGGGTGCGTTTACAAACATAGAAACTCACATACACTAACACCCAGACCCGGAACAACTACTTGCAGATCATACAAATATTTGTTCCGTGCGGGGATCGAACCCGCGACACGTTGCGCAGCCGTCCATCGCTCAGCCACTGCGCCAACCGTGTCGTCAATGTTAGTTTACAATGAAAATAAGATCTTGTTGTCAAGTTTTTTTTTTTTTGTGTTAATTTATTTATTAGAGGTACTATAAACAATATATTATACAACTACCAATTAACTATTAATAATTAAAACTAACTATACAAATAAACAATTCATAACTAAAGCCTCATAACTATGCCGTTTAAAAATTCCTCCGCATCGCTGTCGGCTGGTAATGTACCCAAGAGACTGGCAGCATTGTCACGTTGAATGGCAATGCTTAGCCACTGACCAAGGTAAAAGCCAGCCCTTGGGTCACGGGAAGTGTCAAACAGCCGTTTGAAGATTTCGTTGTTAAGTTATGTAAGACCTTTTAAAAGTCAATCAAATCAATAGTGGGCGAGACTGGGCACATATCTCTGGCAAAAAAAAATTGTTACACTGTATATGGTACTTACACAAACTCAGCACTGCACTAACCTCATGAAGCAGGAAGAATAAAATATTTTTATTTTTCAATTAAAAAAGTATGCCATAAAATGATATTTTATAATATTATTGTGGTCAGAAGTAAAAACTTACTCTATCAAGCTGGTCAGGTGGTAAGGCAGCTGGTCCGATGATGGACAGTAACCTCAGCTGCCTGAATGTGGCGAAGTCCCGGAGGCCTCCTCGCGGTATCTGTTGAGCGGCCTCCCACAGACCACGCTGAAAGAGAGTGTAGCGTTGTTGGGCATCCAACTGTAAAGATAAGATAAAGGTTAAATAAGAACAGAAGTACCCGCCTTACTAATGGAAGTTTTTTATGTCAAATCAGCCCACTAACAATGAATTTTCTGACAGTAGCCACGATCCAGAAAACAAGGGTGGGGCGAATCCTACAATAGATGCATGGCTGAAAATTGCCATGGGAGTGTATATTAATTGCAAAATAGTGAAAAAAAGTCATTACCTATGACTGAGGAGAACCTCCGAACCCTCGTATGAAAGTGGACGAAGAAAAAGTAGTGTATAAGGGGTGGCATTCTGTAATTTCAGGTTTATGTGTGTGTGTGTAAAACCTTCGAAACGCATTTCGGTATGTTGGTCGTTTTAATATTTGCAGACTTTGTGCTTTGTTTATTCTATTACGTTAATGGAACAAAAAGAAAATCTCCATAATAGCTGCAACTGTATACTAACTAACAACCTGTCAAAACATTGTGAAACTATTCATTTTTCAATCTAAAACAAATACTCCAGTGTATGGCGTCACGGAAGACTAATGGTGGAATTCTTAAGCCGTGTGAACTACTGACATCCTTTTACGGTGTCTCAAAGTGAAAAATTGAGTAAATTTTCTACACTTAACAGCCTGCAAGCCCTCGATAAAGATCAAGATATTGACGTCCGAATGATGATATTTTAGCTGCATCACAAATGGCCTCATTCATGTTATATACCAATGTATTTATTTATAAGGTCCGCAACAGATGCAGTGGTCATTGTTTTTAACCAGGAAGTACCTGCAAGCTGCAAGCAATGATATTATAATAACAGATATGTTATACACTCACAAAACAACCGAAAAAAGTGTTCCGCGCAGATGGCTTGATAAAAACAACAAGAAAAAAGGAGACAGCTAGTGCAGCTGCTTCAACTAAGCGTATTACTCGTCGCCATTCGTGTGGCAGACTAAAGTCAATACGTCCCAATTAGGACGTTTTCGAGTCTTCACGATTGCGCGCTCACAATTTATCTGTCTAATATAATATAATTGCCTGCAAGAGATTTATTTTTCACGATGTCATCTCTCAGTGGGACTAGTCCCATCAACCAAGTCTCATGTAGTACCTACCACTGTCTTAGATAGACAGATAGAATATGCTTTTTTTAACCAAAATTGTCTGATTGTTTTGAATTTTCTTGCTAATTACAACAAAATTCACGACGTAATCCAATTACTTGTTGACCAATACAACTATTGTCTTTGAAACGGCAATGTTTAGCTGTAGGTACACGCTTGTGGGCTTGATAAAATCATGGTTTTATTAATTACCCACTTGACTTTTGTATATCCTAAAATTACCCACTACTTTTTATTACCTTCGTTTATAATTAAACCGTAATTAAAATGACGTCAGTCCACAATGACGGATCACAAGAAAACAATGATGAAGTGTAGCCTATTTTTTATAGTAATTACTTTGGTGACTCAGTGGATATAGCGTGATGATATAGTGTTATGAATCATGGTAATGTCGCTATCATAATAATTGATGGTTATTGTTATAAAGTGACATAATCACCATGTTACTGGTTTGATTCTAAGTTAATTAGCTTGACTGTCATGTTTGATGAGATATAGTCACCACGAAGATCACCCGATCTTGCTATTAGGCACGGCTATGGTTCGATAGGCTTCGATACAAAGTACCCAGTTCGCCTCGGAGACCAAGAAAGATATATTTTATTCTCAAAAACCGGCCAAGTGCATGTCGAACCACGCACAATGAAGGGTTCCGTAGTTGGGATGAATTTATAAAACAAACTTAACATTGTAGTTGATAAACTGGTTCTCCCATACAGAATGTATGAGAGAACATTTTTTTACAACTGCAAATTTAAGTTGGTCGATTATTACTCGGTAACTTGTGGAGCCTACGTAGCGGTGATAGTTTTCCTTTTAATTTCGTTATATATGCTACTGCCGTGAATTTTTTTACATATCCAAACCCAACCATTTAGCTGGCAGGCGGGGGGGGGACACTTGGCTCTAACAAAAATTTGCACTTTAAAGCTTAATATTCCGCAAACGGATCCCTGAATCCAAAAATGGTTCTGACAAACTCACATTATTTTTATACGACCTTTCCAACGATACCCCACACCTTGGAATTAATGAGAAAAAAAAACCATCCCGACTTTACGTGTAGGGGAGGTACCCTAAAAAAAAATATTTTTTACTATTTTATTACCACTTTGTCGGCGTCGTTTATATGTATATCCATACCAAATTACAGCTTTCTAGTACCAACGGTCTCTGAGCTAAGCCGCGGACAGACGGACAGACGGACATGGCGAAACTATAAGGGTTCCTTGTTGACTACGGAACCCTAAAAAGACACAAAGTCAATTACGTACATGAGAACAGTGCTTCTAAGCTAAATTATACATATAAAGTTCGTCACAATCGTCACTGCATCAATAAAAAGTGGGCTGCGGATGAAAATCTTTTAAGAATCTTGGTCTGAATGTCGACACATGTCTTGACTGGCGAAAGCACGTCACGACTGTAAGTAAAAAAGTCACCGGAACGTTGCGTTCGCTCTATCGGTTGAAAAATCTTCTACCATCACGCGTAAAGGCAATGCTTGTACAGTCCCTAATCTTTCCCATAATAGACTATGGTGATGTATGTTACTACGACCTGAATGCAGATCTACTCAATAAACTTGACCGCCTTCTAAATAACTGCATTCGATTCGTTTTCAATCTTCGTAAGTACGATCATGTGTCTGCGCACCGTTTGCTTTTAAAATGGTTACCCATACGTCAGCGCAGAGAGTTGAGGGCGCTGTCTATGTTGTATTCTATACTCGACAAACCCACTTCTCCTTCTTATCTGACTTGCCATGTTCAATACCTATGCTCTGCCCATAGTAAAAATCTTCGCTCCACCAACAATCTTCTTCTACGATGTCCTTCTCATCGCTCTGGTTTTATTCACTCTTCTTTCTTTGTCCAGGCGGTATTTCTTTGGAATGCGCTCCCTCTGAATATCAGGATGGCAGCGAGTCGGTTATCTTTCAAAGTAGCGGCTCGTGAACATATTCGTGAGAAGTTGGCAGAATCAATGCGGCGCTGATTTGCTGGGCTTGTTTTCTCCTTCACCTATCGTTATTTCTCCTGACAAAGTTTATTCTATTTATATGTATGTATTTAAGTATATATGTATTACCATTTATCCTTTTTCGAATTATCTATCCCGTATGTTGCACCTGCCATGTTTATCTCTGCATCACCCTAAGGTTGACTGGTAGAAAATGCCTCAGGCATTAAGTCCGCCTTTGTACAGTATTTTTTTTACTTGTGCATAAAGTTTTAATAAATAAATAAAAAATAAAATCAGCGTCAGTTGGTGACCTTGTGTTGTCATTTGACATTATGCTGAACTGAGGCCCTTTTGGCATTAAAAACATTGTTTTTGTTACTTTTAGTTTTAAGGTTTGCTTTCTAAAATTATGACACTAGTGTGTTATTGAGTTTAAAAGGCATACAATTTACAAAATATTTATTATTACCAAACAGGGCAGAATACTTTTAACCAGTTTTTGAAGTCTTTTTTATAGTTAAACTCATTGAAAAAAACTAAAAAAAAAATACATGGGATATTGTATTTTCTCAAAGATGTTTCTCGAAGTTACGGGCCTCACAAAGTCCGTCACGGGTCAAAATATGTTCTCAGGTCAACATCTCGTATGATTCATAATCATAATTATATCTTTAAACCCGGATGAACAGATTAAACGCAATAATTTTGTGAAATAATCGTGTAATTAAAAACCGTGAATAAAAATTTTGTTCACACTTTTTTTTGGTCTGGACGGACAAGATATAGAGTCTTCAGAGACGTAGATAGTTTATTGTATGTATGTTGAATACAATATTTCCGTCAATAAAGAATCACTTATCCTGATTAACCAAAAAAACCGCACATAAACTTAAACCGGGTCACGGAAGCTCTGACAGAGAACCCGTTGCTAGATGATCCAAAATGTGACTTTTCTTTATTAGTTTACAGACGGGGTGAGCTGTATGATCATTTCACCCATATTCGAGACAGACTGGGCGCTGGGCTTTGCGTCCAGCGCTCGGTGTGGCAACACGTCGTGTTCTGGTTTGCGACTGGTCAATCGTCATCCTGAGGATGCCTCGTTAAGAGGTGAAACACGTGTCGATTTCTTACAGGGTTTTTTATGAGTCTTGAAAAATAATTAAGTGGAATAGGTTACTAAATAGGTATATCTACGTCTATTGTATTTTTTTTCAATAAAACTAGTAAGAAAAGGCACATAGGGCAATAAAGCCACATACCAATATTCCGATCAGAGTGATGCCTTCAATATAAATTCATAGGAATGAAGTTAAGGGCTGAGATAGACCAGCAATTAATATGACATGATAGCAAAAGGAGTTTGGTTAAGAGCTAAGATGACCAGCAATTAGTATGACATGATAGCAAAAGGAGTTTGGTATGCAGTAGCACACGTGGAAAGCAATCTGTAGATTCTGCCTACAAACAGGAATAAAATACGTACGTGCGGTAATTATCCCACTGCAGGGCAAAGCCTCCCTTTCCTCGATCCCGATTATTATGTGTCGTAGTGTGTTCGTCATTATTATATTTTGTTGTTGTTAGTATCCATTTAAATCCCTTAATGTCACTACCCAAGTCACCTATTAAAACAACTAACTAGGGCAAAGATAGATGACATTTGACCCTCAAGTTCAAGACCTTACGTCAAATTTGCGAAATTTGCGTGCTAATAACACTGTTTTATACCGCGGCCTTGGCCGCAGCATTACAGTGAACTAGAGTCATACGTCCCTTAACAAAGCGATTCATTAGATAACCTTGATTTACTTAGAGATGTAATCTTCTAGCCCAAGTTCAAGTTTTGTATCTTGTTTGTAATTGCAATTAAACGGTGGTTTAATTATTTGTTTAAATGTAATAATGGATTACATAAATTGGTGTTTATTTTTAGTACGAAGAGACTGGCTATGAGATGCTTAAAAAATGTTTCTTGATGCCGTGAAAACTAATCGTAGCACTGTATTAAGAAGACATTCTAAAATTGTTTTCTTGATTTATTTGATGAAAGATAAAAAACTTTAACAAAGATGTTTTTATTTTGATTAATATAAATGGCTAATTTTAAGGTAGGTATTTAAGCCTTTCACACGTTGGTCAGTGAATAAAAGAGGCCATTGTCCATTCCCAAACGCAAAAGACATGAGATGAAACATTTTTGCATGGAATTAAACTTTTGGTAATAATACTCTAGGAACTAAGCGAAAATTAATGTAGATATACAAAAAAATATTTTTTTTGGTCTCTAAAAGACATCCACTAATATGAAAACAGCCAATAATCTGCGCTACTTGCTACCACTTCTAAATTGGTGATAAAGTTGCAACTCGACAGTCATTATCATCTACATAGCCTTTTCCCAAGTATATTGGGGTCGGCTTCCAGTCTAACCGGATGCAGCCGGACACAGCCCAGTTACTGGGTACCCCTTGGTAAAGCTGGCTGACAGATTTTCGGGCTTCTGCCGACCTATAACAATAAAAAAAAAAAAAAGATATACAAATAACAGCTAGGTCCAACGGCTTAACGTGCTTTCCGTGGCACGGAGGGGTCTTGGTATCTAAAGATGGTCACCCATCCACGGACCAACCGCGGCAAGCGTAGCTTAACCTGATCGATCGACCCGTGTGGCTGTTATAACTTAGCCACGAGCTCCTCTAGGAAAGAAACGGTATATAAGCAAAAAACTATTCTTGTAAATTAATAAAAACATTGCTGATTCCTCTCTTGACCATAATCAAGTCTCCAAAACCCTACATCTGGTAAGACCCCGGAGTCTTTTATTTGGAACACCATGCTTCATATTCAAAGGGAACTTGACTTCAATTTAACGAGAAAACCCGACATTTCAAACAAATATAACTACTCATTACCTACCTATAGTAATAACAAATTCAGTTTCCCACGGTATGAAACTGGTTTTGAACTTGAGACTATGTTTATGTGTTAATTATTCATTCATATTATAGCACATTTTGCCTTGTCACGATCTTAACTTAATCGTATTAAAGTACTAGTAGGTATGATACATAAGTCTGTACTGTTAACATACTACAACTACATAGTAACAGGCAAACCTAAGTGCAGTTGGTTTCAGTCTTCTCAAATGGTAAATACGTCACTTTCTTAAAAGTATAAGATGTCATGAAAGGGTAAGCAGAAGAGATTAGGACAACAATATGTCTTCCTGCCTCCTCGCCAAAACTGCTGCATTATCCCCTTGCCTATGCTAGCCTGTGCTGTGCCTGTTATCGTTAACTAATGCACTTCTAATGCAAAATTATGCGTTGGCAACCCCGTGTGTGCTAAAAACTTTATAATTAATATATTACCGCTATGGTTGGTCTGGGTACCCATAGCCTTAAAACCAAGGCGTTCGTCTGGCATGCGGTAGATGTGTCCAGCCCAATTTCATTTTAGCGTGGTAGCTTTCCGAGTGACATAAATTATTTTTGTGATGGAACAGACGGTCGTATTCCTAATCCGGTCTGTTAGTTTAATTCCCAGAATACTCCGTTTAGTAAGTATAACTTTCTTACCTTAAACTGGGGGCTTAAAACCGTCACTTTGGCAGAATCATAATAGGAAAATATTAAGAATCATCGTAAAATGTCACAAACTGACAATTCATAATATGATCTGCGTGCGATTCATATTACGAAATAATTCATCTGTTTGACAGTTTTCTATGGAGATTCGTAAAATGGTCCACATTATATGAATTGCTTTTGTGTCAAATTAGAGGTATTGCTAATGACAGCTGGAAATTCAGGAAATGAAATGCTTTGAGAGGAATTGCTAATGTGACCGTTTTAGGCCCACTGGTATGCAAACCATTTCCGTTCACCCTTTTCCTAAATTTTCCTCCCAAAATCACCAGAAGTCATCGTCACGTTTTGGTTGCGAAACGCCACAGTATGGGAATGTCCTCTATCATTGACAATGGACACACGTTAACTTGTGTGAGAATTAATAGGCGTCTCATTATGCTGTGGCGGCATTGAAGTAGCTACCGTAAGGTCTTAACTTTATCTTCGTTGCTAAGCTTCATCGCTTCTTTGTTTTATTTCGTGTTATATAATGCGGTTAATTAATTCTTTGCGGACGTGTAGGCTTAAATTGGAACTCTATTCGAAGCCCGGGCAAGAAGGCCGTGACAGCCACACTTAGATATAGTTATGTGTAGGAGATAAGCGTATTAGTCCAATTTAAGCATGCGTTCAGGGTGCTGATGGGGCTAAGGCAATTCTGTAGTGCATCAGGGATGTTTGCTGAACGTCGCGTAGCGCTTTTACGCTAAAATGCGTAAAAGGTGCGCATCTCTGGTGCGTAGAGTACGTGACAGCGCCAACAGCATTCTTAGCATGATCGCTAGTTGGCTGGGGGCCAAATCTACTAATTTACAAACGTGTCAGTGGTCTCATTATGATCAGTTTTGACAGGTGTGCCATACAAAATCTGTCAAAAACTGATCATTGTGAGACCACTGACGCGTTTGTAAATTAGTAGACTTGGCTCCCTGGACTGTGGTTACATCAATCATTGCTGCGCCATTTGTCATAGTGTGGTGCGGTAGTGATTGTTAAGTTTACTTTTATATGACTTATGTAGGGAGTTTTAAGAATTACTAACACTAGTCTATAAGAAAATTGTTGCTTTCAAAATGGACACCATGGCCTGAAATAAAGTAATTCAATTAAATTATAAACTAATGTAAAAATTAAGATTAGTAGTAGTGACCTGTAGCGTGTGAAAATAGTTCGTAGTGTAAAAATGTTCCGTTTTATTTACTTTAGACCCTCAATGTCATGAGTAGCATATAATTGACAATCTATAAAACAGTCTACTGATAAAATCCCGTCACGTTTTGGTCCTTCATGACTGTTTTTTGTAAGTGCCCTAAGCTACGGTTCACTAGAAGAGCGGCGGCCGCACTGACGGCTGTCATGAAAATGATGGCAGCGGGGTTTGACGTTATAGTATTTAAAACGCTCTCAAACAAAACACACGAACTTAGTTTCATAAATAATATTTCAGTGACGTCATTCGCCGGTAAATTGCGGACGGTATGTAGCGGCCGTTCTTCTACGAAACGGTAGCTTAAGTCACTTATTTGTGAGCAAATTTTACCTAAGTCTTCAAAGGAGGCTGTATGAATTACAATTTTAGTTTCATCAAAGTTGAAACCAAGTCTTTATAGTTTCACTTCTGTTAGTGTTGTCCTCACAGTCACAATCTAACAAAAGTTATGGGATGAACTACATGATAAGGTATACTGAATCCATTAGAACCTTCATTATTCCTAAAACTCATAGTACGTCAAACCACAAAATTATTTAAAGAAGTCCACTATCCATCATAATCAATACAACTACTAAAGAAGCTAACAATAGCTAAGAGACCAAACCAACAGAAAAACTCATTCATACCCAAACTAGTTCAAGTTTACAAACAGATGTACTATCACGCACAAAGCTGCTTCAATATTTGGCACAACACTATGCAATCCATTTGCACTTTAACACCAACTTAGATTTACACTTCTGGAACAGAAGTTTGAACTTTAAACCACTGTGATTAGGTTCGAGGAAGGTTGCCTGGTGTGATTTGTTAAGATGGTTGTGAGGATTCTAAGGTCAGGATCGACTTTTGTCATCAATTAGCGAAACTACGTGTGTGGGTTGTGTGAAATGGTTGTACTGTTAAGTAGTCATTGGTATGCATGCGTTAAGATCTGAATATTGTTTTGCTTATAGTGAAATGTTGTACATAATTATTATTATGTACTTTGAAGATATTATTAACAATTTTATCTGCAGATTTAGTTATTTAGATCATTTTTTTAATGTTTTTGTAATTTTACAGTATAAAATAGAGAAAGTTTTTTAACAGTAGCATAGCTGTGAATGGGCTTACTCGAATAACAATAGACAGTCTCCAACGATAAAGTACTTTGCCATATTTGCTGAAGAGTTCATATTTTTCATAAACTAGTGTATTATTACAATAGTTTATAAGAGTTAATTTTTCAAAAACCCAAGTATTCTACCCAAATATTCAAAAGCCAAAATATTTTAAATTCAGTAAAAAATATTGTAATTATCTGTACTTGTTCAATGAAGCATAACTACGCAGTCTTGGTCATACAAAATTCTGAATATTGAAAAAAAAAATCGAGCATTGTGACGTCAGTGACTCTCGACCCTGAATACTGCTGATTCCAAGCCAAGGTGAAGGTAGATAGTTATCAAATTCTTTCTGAAATATATAATTTGACATAATTTTTACCTCAGATTTAAACACAAACCGAGATGCGGAAGAACAAGATAAATAGAGCATAATGATAGAGTAATTTCTTCATAAATGTAGCCATTTTTTTATGCAACCAATTTCAAGTATTCCACATTCTGATCCACACAGGTAACCTTAAAGGTGGAGACTGACTTGCAACGTTGTGTGTAATGTATCATTCGAGGCGAGCTTGGTTACAATACAGCGATACACAAGATGCGGCGAACGCACATGCACAACTGCACATGGCTCAAGTGCGCTCCATCGAGTCCGAGTATAGGTTCCGGCGCTCGCATCGAGCGGATCGGCTTGCTGCACTGACTACCGTAACGCGTTACAAAAACTCGATACATTACAAAAAAACGTTGCAATTCAGTTTCCGACGGATTTAAATAAAACTAGGGTCCAGTCATATTTTAACAAAATGTATATGATTATGAATGAAAATCCTGCAATACCAGTGTAAGTTAGTTAAACAATTTAACATAGTATTGTAAAATGAATGCGTCACTACAATTCGCGGTATGATAATTAAATCTGTCCTTATATCAACAAGGGCATCGTTTTAGGGTTTCTCTTGCACTTACTTGTCACGTACAAAGTTGATAAAATTCTTTGATATTTTGCAATAACCACTCATCCCGACTAATATTTGTGCATGCATGTCCTCCCTCGATTACCTTTCAACTTCTTTGTCACTGGCGCCACTTTCAAACTTTCCCCTATATATTAATTTCTTATTTTATCCAATTTCACACATTCATCTCAACATTCTCATCTCCGCGGCGTGTAATCTTTTTTCATCCGGAAACAGAGCACAAGGTAAATAGAATAGAATACTCTTTATTATGTACACCATAAAAAATACAGATATAAATGTAGGGGTTGACACAATAGGCGGTATTATCGCTAAAACCGATCTTTTACAGACAACCTTTGGATGGATTAAATCGAGAAGGAGAGATAATACTGCAGGTAGTCAATCAAATGGTGTACCATTTATTTATTAAATAAACGCCAAACGGATTACCATCCTCTCGTCCATGTCCCGATTTTTTCCTTCATGGCATTGATAAACCTTTCCATCAATCTATACGTGCTTCTCAACACCACATAAAATACAATATAACTTTTTTAAATCCATTTTCTATTGTGAATAAAATGAGTTTTTTTTTTTACACAAAAAACTTTCAAGGTTCCACTGAAATTCTTATCATAACCTTATAACTATAATTCGAGAATTTATTGAATTATCAACAAAAAAAATGGTATGGTTTTTGTTATATTTTTTATTGGTTTTTCAGAGGCTGGTCGTTGACTGACTCAATCGGGTTAGATTATGAAAAAACTGAATCAGAATTAATCTAATAAATTATCATTGCTAGACTCTATGCTACGGTTTTTTTCTCTGACCAGATATTTTATCTTCGTCGTTTCATTCGCACATCAAGTATTCACAGAATATGACAGACCTCTGCTAAGAATAACCTGCGCAGATTCTACAATTAAAATCTCTAAACAAAACCCAAACTGACCTACAGGAAACAAAGTTACCCAGAAGGCACTTGTTACCTATTCGAAACCACCTCACATGTGTCATCAAAAGCAATTATTATGGTCACAAACCCATTACTTACGACCATAAGCTTTTCCTCTAACTATATTTAATCATTATAATGGCTGGAACACAATAAGAAGCCTTGGAGTAATGAATTATCTCATTGTTCTGTTATCACGAGCCTTTTAGGTCAAGTTACGCTTATAGGTTGTAGAACAGATATTTTGTGATGGAAATTTTCGGGAATTGAGAGTCTTACCCATTGTTTAAAATACATTTTTCTATCTACATTCTTCGAGACCCCAACTCATTCCAATTTGTAGTATAGTCAACCTTGCTTTACCACTTTTGACAACAATTCCCAGTAAATTTAAATAATCCCGAGGTGAAATATACATTAGATTTTAGATTGGTAAATGTTCCAGGCTTCAGAGGCATACCAACATTTTCTCTATGCCTCCATTCTTGGCGTCTGTAGTTTTAAATGGGATCAGATAATCGGCAAATAACAATTGTTCTTACTCGTGTTATAAGGTCAGATATTGCCTGTGGTAATTATTATTATTATTGTTTGCACGTGCCGTTACTGTTCTCGCTATTTATAATGGTATGGATGACAATAAAAATAATTAGGACAGGGTTAGGAAGTTCTAATAATAGTTTAATTGGTTACAAAACTGTTCAGACGAAGAACCAAATTACCTTTTTAATATTACGATTTTGTTGTTTCATTTTGTAATTTTATTTTTTTGGATCCTATTACTACGCTTATAGTAACATAATTAGGTACTACTATTTCTAAATCCCCTCCTGTGGATCTCCGGTGCATTTCCACAATTTGGATGACATTTCAATACATTACAGAACAAATAAAAGTGGCCATGATCGGCGATACCACAGTGACACCATAGTTTCATTGTTTTAACACAATATAGCGGATATTACTGGCTTAAAACCAATGGGTGCCGATTGTGACAGATTGTTGAATTTTATGTTATTTGTTACTTTGGTTCGGTTTAACATTGAGCTGGCTCTAGGTCGACAATTTTTTTTAAATAAAGTATTCAGACGTCAATGCAGTGAAGGAGGAACTTGACCTCTGAAGGAACTTATAACATATCTACGTTAGTCTGAAACTCGATAAATTGTGTGACGGTTTGCAGTAATAAAAGACCCACTGAGATGGAGACAAAACAAACTCCTATCAGGACCAATCAATCAAGCACTGTCAAAGTTAACTAAACAACTGACAATAAAATGCTGCTGATCAATCAACAAACACTTAGTCAACACCCTTTTATTAATGCAAACTTTTATTAATAAGGTCATTAATGCAAAAAACCTCGAAACAGAAGTATATATCGAAACTAGTCACGACCCACATGTATAGTCTAATGTTCCCACGAACGGGTGCCATAAGAAATACTATAATAATTCGATCTTGATCATACAACATTGTTATGGAAGTAGCTTGGCAGCTGGATAAGTGTGAAGTTATTGGAAGTTTGATTCCGGACAATAATGCTGCTGCAGATAATAATAATGAAATGGCTTATAAAGCTACCTTTAAACAAGAGCAGGGCGGAGATGTTGAAAAACTAATAGGATCTTAGTATTATCACGTCAGCCACGAATTACAATTATGATCATTTAAGCTGAATATTCCTCCGCTCTGCAGTGCTCTAGTTGACAAGCAATCCCACAATATTGTAAAAAATTGCAAGATAACTCTTACCAGAGAAATCCTTGATGAGATGCGAAATTAAAATGTCATCTATGATTCCTATCATATCTATGTCGTCAACGTGAGACAATGCTGGAGAGATGGGGATTGAACAAGTTCTTATTCATATTATATATTAGTAGATACTGCAACTGATCTAATATCTAGAAAAAGCTATTAAAAGAGGCATCATGACAAAAACTACTTCTGAAACATATTCTGCAACCAATGTTGAATACATACGATGAAAGAATGCCAAGCTAGGTAGTAGAAATGTACAGTGTCAATATATCCCTAGAATTCAAAGACTCTCACCCATTACCTTACTACACAATCTTCGATAACACAAACAATATCATAATCAATCATGGCATCTAGAAACCTGCCCATAACATGGTACAAAACAGTCACCACGTAATAACGACTGATCTGACGGCAGACACAATACAGCACTCTCTACAAAAACCGTGAAGACACACCGTAGAAACGTAGCTGTAGATCTCACATACATTGTTCTATGGAAACCGCTACCCGGAAACTTTCCACTAGATAAACGCCGATGAGAATGTGTGAAATAAGAAATTCTACGTCTTTAATTGGGATTTTTAGAAAATTATATTATTTATTTGTCGAGGTCACCAGGGCACGGAAATTCACTGTTTTTTCAACCATTGTCATCAGAGCATTATAAATATTCAATTCATGATGTGATGTAGCTTGATGTTAGAAGTGTAATTCCAGGCCAGACATAAAAAAATCCCACCCTTCGTTGACTTTCCAATTTCCCGGGCATATACTGCATCCTCCACGATCATCAGTTGCTCTTTGCCAAACCTAAGTTGATTAGGTCATCATTATCACATCGGTCAACAACGAGTCCATTTTAATAAATAATGAAGAAATGACAACATTCTATTTAAAAAATCTATCAACCAACCAACTAACTGCACTTACATAGGTGTACCTCAAAATTATTTTTCCAATCTACGCACGTTTGGAAAAGAAATAACACAAGGAATGATCAAGTGTAGAGAGTAGGACAAACGACGCAAGACAATAATTAAGAACGAACCAACATGTTCCCAAGGTATTATAAAATGCTGCATGTCATTTTAACGTGGCAGTAGGTACCACATTGTTTATTTGATAACAATCTCAAATAGTAGAGTCATTTGCCAGTAATCATTGTGGACGGACTACCATTTAAATATTATGTACTTTTTTGTATGTTTTATGCACATTTACCGGATGGATGTAAGGAATTAAATTGCTTTAAAGTAAATATGTTTCGTTTATACTACATACAACTTCATGTAAAAATAAGAAAAGTAAAAGACAAAAAATATTCCTGTTTTGAATGAAAAGATATCATCTACATAAGCTGTTATTAAAAATACTGCATGCAAGCTATCTGCATTGATATAATAAATTGAAGCACATGCTTTGAATACAAATTGTGCCACCAGCGAATACAAACAGTATTTGAACCGAAGCACGTTTGTGCTTATCTTAAACTGACAAAACCGCTTCTTGAAAAATAAAACAACACTGAGCTACAGTCGTAAACCTATTTACAACAGACAAGTGTTATGCACAAGAGTAATTTGCTGAAGTAATGCAGACAATACAAGTTAGTATCAATCAAAGAAAAAAGGTCGATGTTTATAAGATAGATCCAGAAACTGGTGTAATTTGATAGAAATGAAAACAGACTTACCGCTGCATGTTGAGTACCATCGTTGACATCAGTCTCAAAGTTCCACTGAGCTGCGACATTGTTAGTGCACTCCTTCGACGCCTGATCATCAGCTTGAGTCAAGAAATCCCGAATCTGTTGCAGATTTACATGCTGCAGTCTATCATCAATATTATTGCCATCAACACCCCTGTTGAAATCATAAGGATTGGCTCCAACATAATTAGGATCATTACGAACAAAATTGGGATCATTCCTTCTGAAATTCGGATCATTGTTTATGTCAATTGAATCATCTCGGTTCCTATCATCGTAAGGTCTTGATGTCGAACTTGGGTTCCGACTATTCCCGAAGTTTGTATTAGGGTAACCGTTGTTACTTATGTCAGGGTTTATACTGTAAGGGGTGGATGAAACAGGATATATCCCTGGTGACTGGCTAGACGATACAGGTCTTGCAGAACTGTACTGAAAGTTTCTGTTCACATCGTACTGATTTCCAGGAGAATTTATAGAAGCCTGAGTGCTGGAAAAGCCGTATCCACCATAATTCCGCTGCGTGCTCGAAATTGGCGGCAAATCCAACTGTGGCTCGGCGGAGGAGTATGAAAGAAGCACCAGAATAACTTGGAACCACATTATAGGGTTTTTGTTTGGAAGATAGTCCATGTTAAGGTGGTCTGTTTGACCTGGTTGCGCGAGGTTCTTAGCAGCCAATGGTGCGTGGTGCTTGTTTGGTATCGCGTTTACGACTGTCCGCCGGTGAGCTGGCTTCTGAACTCGGGCCGTGTGAATCGGCTTTGTCTGCCTGTACTGCTGCGTACCTAATAGACTTGAGGTCATAATGCGTCACATCTTACGCTTTATTGCCGATGCACAGGGTTACATGGGATTGAGTAAGTTTTGACAGTAAGGGATGATCTTTACTATTTGATAAAAGATTTTCTTATCCGTGATGTTTCAGCCTGCGATTTCTATGTGTTTTCTGTAATCACTCATAGTTTTGATAGTTTATGGCCTAATTAAAACGTAATTTCTCATTTACTTAACCCTTTCCAAGAAAATAAACAATTGATTCATTAACAGGGATCACAATAAAAATTATTGTGACAATTTATTAAAGCTACGTTCGTCGTTCATCTTAAGTAGAATTCACATGATAATTATATTAAATGCTGGTTAGGCTTTGGTTTTCCGTACTGTCCGTGGATTACTCAGTGTTTCTATTATCCCACGGAAACTATACGTACATAGATACTTTACCTAATGTTATCGAATTGATTGGATGTTTCAAAACTTGCGCCCGCACTGTTATAAATTAGGTTTTTTTTATTGTTTAACGTGGAAAAGGAAAATAAGGTTCCTACAGTCTGTAAAAAAACCGTCGTTTCTGAGATCAATATTGTTATTCCGGTCGTAGATATACATTTACGGGAGTAGGGTTGGCAGAACTCTAATGAACGTAAAGGCTGATCGAAAAGCATTCATAATATAATTTCAATGCTGTAACATTAATTCGTGATATAACATGGCGTGACGATGACATGGATTTTATTTATATAAAAATCACCATAAGTTCGGCTGAAAATAAATCGCTTGTAGTGATATAATTTGACGCATGATTAATTATGATGGTGGAAATAATTAATTATGATATCTTAATTTAGTAACAAAAAGGAACTAACGATGTCAAAGATCCCATTTATGAAGGCGAAATTTGAGATGAGCACGATACATATACCTATGATAATATTTCACAGCGGACAAATAGTAGATTAAAATATAATAAGTAGGATATTGGTATTTTAATTAGTGAATTGTTTCTTATTTTATGTATTTTTTTTCTCTTCTACTCTTACACACGTTGTCTACATCTCTTCTATCTACTTTCCTATCGCTGGAAGATATTTCTTTAGAAATAAGCATTGCCTTTGTACGTATTTTTCTGTTCCTTTCTTGTTGTCTGTATTTATATGTGTGTGCATAAATAAATAAATAAGTAATTTATTTGCCAGGAATTGTCGAATCGCTGTCAATCAATCAACTTAGCTAAATAGCCCATACTTAGCTTAATTTTTCTAAGCAATGTACTTTTCTAGTAAGCTAGTTTGCACAACACCCAAAACTGCTACCGAGCACTCCTTTTCGAGTCACAATTTTCGAAACTAAGGCACGTCTCCAATTACACACGGGACGTAAAATCCCAGTTGTAATGAATTCTTTGTTATATAACACGGTGCGACACTTATTTGTTGCGTAAATTGTTGGGTGCGAACAGTGTGTACTGCACCTAACATCGTTTAACAATTAAGGATTACGAACAAACTTTGAAATCTGAATATTTTGACGTTCTTGGAATTTAGTGACCTAGATAGTTCATAGTGAAAACATTGAGGGGCCTTTTAACAGCTACGTTTTTAAAACACTGATCAGGTTGCGCTCATCCACAAATTTTGCTATGGGTAATAGAAAAACCAACTCTGTTCCCAAGTCAATGGAGGAGTTCGTCGATGAAAATGTGAAACTGAGCCTGGGATTAAAACCAGTATCTGACGGTTTTATGTGCTTATTATCCTGTTTCCCCTTTGCTTCTTTATAACCATCTATTAGTTCGTTGATAAGCCCATGATTATTAAAAGCAAAAGCACTCTGCTTTCGGACATCCAGGTATTTCTCTCTCACCGTTTCTCCATCTTCGATTGCAGTTCCGATGTCTCCATATACGATACCTACTCATCTTTCTTCTGCTCATATACCAATTTATTTGGGGTCGGCGCAACATCTTTTTTTCTTCCCTACTTCTTTGTGTACACTACCTACTCTTTTACAATTTATTACTACATTTTATTCACAAACACTACCAGTCCCTTCATAATTAGATCATAGTAAACACTTAACATTCCCCTCACGGCCCCATTACCTAGGAGTGAGGAGTGACGAAGAAAGCGGTGACAGCGAAAGTAATAGATAACGCAACGGAGGAAGTTGTGACCTAATGAGTACTAGTAGTTATTATCTCCTGGTACCTGGTATTAATTAATGGGGCCGAGTCATAGATAGTCATGGCTATGGTTATATAATACTCTAAGGTTATTTTCACTACACTTTTACTCTAAGTTAGGTTGGCAAATAGACCGACAAAATGAAAGTCAAAGTCAAATAAATTTATTTCAATTAGGCACATAAAAGGAACTTTTGAACGTCAACACACCCTTACTGACACCGTCCTAAGGGAATTATATGATGCCAGAGAAGATGAACACTACGGTGTTGACGTACCTAAATCTTCAGCTAAATGCAAATATTGCACCAAAGATTTGAAAAATGTTACAGAAAGGTGGCACAAATCTTTAGAACCATGACCATGAATGACTGGAATGGATACAAAATTCGAGGAAAACTCTTCATTTCCATTGAAATATCTAAACCAAGGTAAAATGTAACTGAAACCTATATGTTGTTATGTAATATTCACCCACTCTTTATTAGAAGAAGAACCTTAGAACTCAGTTGGTAAGTTTCAGTTACACAATAAAGACATACTGCACGCGCATGCGTAATATCTTCAACAAGATGCCATCTTTTTCTACACAAATCAAAGGGGAATTCTAAACGTGTGTGGAAGAAAATTATGAAAAACTATATAGAGCTGTATATCACCGTGTATTTTGAATAGTCGCTTTTCTATTGTAAACGAAGCACCCTTTTTTTAATACGTTGTAAAATGTTAGTGTTGTTGTTGTTAAATGTGTTGTAGCGACACTCGGGCCTAGACTGATAAAAAACGTTACTCAGCACTTGATTTGGTTTTGAAATGTCTTTATCTTACACTTGTAGTTTGACAGTTGTGTGACAGTGACAGGAATAATACTTAGTCAAAGAACGTGCAACTAAAGTTTCGGCATTAGTAAAATAATGTATTGAGTTAAGACTTTCAAAGAGATTTCTTCTCGAACGAAGCACATTGATCCCTAAATTAATGAGAATGTTGAACGTACGGTATGCAAATCTGATCACAAATATACAAAGTATGTCCAACTGGTTCCGCTTTGATCTGATTGTTTCTCATAAGTTATACATAAATATCGGTATTAACAGCTCTAGCCACATACATCGACGACGCAATTTTCCTATTGTGCCAGTTTTACCGTGGGAATTATTCTGTACCTGCGTATGTACATTAGACATATACCTACTCTGTATGTACGTCCATACTAAGTGACACATGACTGCAAGTCTTAGTGCTGGTGAATATGGTAAAGCAAGGACAATTTTTACCATTAAATGGTTGGTAAATTTGCCCTTGCCATAGGTTAAAATACCTGTACGAGACGGTTTAATAATGTTTGTACGTGTGTCGAAACTGCGTAAAATGCATGCTGTATGCACGTTTGATATTCTTCGCAACCTAAAGATATTCCTAAAGGGTTTACTAAAGAGTAACCACCTCATGGAATTCCCTAGCTTAATCCACGTCTCATATCCAAGTCATCAACAGCCTGTTAATTTGGCGCCAACTAATCAGACGCAACAAAACATATTGTAAATGATTAGCTGGTAATATTTTGAGCTAACATAATAATTCTGTATTCCAAAGACATGCAACTACAACTTTTTACTCGTCTAAACACAAATTGGCGTAAAATTACTCAAACAAACATTTATTTATAATAGTAAAATTGTTTTATATCCATTACGCGCACGACTGGTTCTGGGTTGACCGCGGACAGCCTGCAAGGTCAGCAATGAAATGATTATCTTAAGAAAAATCAGATTATTATGAACTATATGTGCGTAGAGATAAAGGCTATGATGAATAATGTAGGGGACAAAATGTCGTGGACAATTTTTTCTCAAATACGTTAGTAGTGCAACCTATATTTTGCACTTTTTTTGGGAAACACATTCTGTGCTAGGTGTTATGATTATGATAGTTTTTGCCTCTGAAATTATAATTTCTGTGCTACATTAGATTTTTTTTCGTATCTAGATGAATTTGTCTCTTAGCATAGTTTTAGGGGTATGACGAACAGGGTGTAAAGTTCACTCATCCGCCATAGAAAAGGAAGGATCCTCCGACCAGACGGGTGTTGTGTCTGACGGGCAACTGCCCAACGATTGATGTTGGGTTCTTATATATATGTCCACTGCACGGTAAACTTTAATTGCGCGATGCAGGATTTATGTGACGTCAGGTCTTTGATGCGTAGTTCGCATGTGGCGATGTAGATACCGCCACATAGTCACTTTTGGTTATTACTTTGACCGATCCTTGATATCATGTAACTGCCTACTACTCATTATACTATCATGTAACTGCCTACTACCTCCAGCCTAAAATATTCTCATCAACTCAACTTGATGAGGACTCTTTTCAAGTTTACGTAGATAGAGAGTTTTCAACCATTATGATGCCCTGGAGACCTACGTGAAGTCGTCCATCCGGCCATCATTCAACACTTATTTAAGACCTTCTGTACCACAGTGAAGATCATGTGAATCATCTTAGATGAATCATTTACCTTAACTAATGACCAATGGTGACGCCTCTGCATAATAATATCTGTCACAATAGTTCATAAACAAAAGGTATTTACATATACTAACATTAAGAGTCCTTGTCACAAACTGACAAGTAGACCGGAAAAATATGAAACATAAAATACTTTGACAAAAAATGTGATATATTGTGGGAACCATTGATGAATAGGGAACCAGATTACGATAAATATGAATGGTCAGCGAGGGGAACACTACTGTTAAGACTAACTATGGTTGTATTCTGGATGTTCTTAGTGTTAAAACTTTACACATGATCACATACTTACACATTCACAACACATGGGCACAGTATCACACACTTCCACTCACACTCTATTACAACACAAATGATCACATACTTACACTCATACTCATTCGCATAATAGCTTTTTTACCCGACTACGGCGAAGAAAAAAGGAGGGTTATGATTTTGACCGGTATGTATGTATGTATGTATGTATGTATGTATGTTCATCTGTTCCCTCATATCTTCTAAACGACTTATCACAATTTGACAAATGTGGTATCGTTGGAAGCGTCTTGATCGTCCTCTGGTTATAGGCTATGTGACGTCACATTAAATTAAAAATGGCGCCCTCTAGATGACATAAAGTCAGGAACTAAAAAAGAAATATTGTTTAATCGTACCATATTGGGTATCAAATGAAAGGGCTTAATGGGCACATTTCAAATATATATATATATATATATATTATAACCCCAAAAGAATTAAAAAAAAAAAAAGTAATAAAAACTAAAACCCAACTACGACTAAAAAGGTATAAACAAGACCCCACAGACAGACAAATTAAAAATCCGAAGTCACACGTAATCTGTTCGATTTATGCCCTAACACGTGTGATTACGGATTTTTAATTTGTCTGTCTGTGGTGTCTTGTTTATACCTTTTTAGTCGTAGTTGGGTTTTAGTTTTTATTACTTTATTATAAGCTTCAATTTCTATTTCTCCACGATTATGATAAAAATTACCGTGTTTTGTCAGATCATAATTTATTCTATCACTACCATTCTGATTATTATTTTTTCATGTTATCGTAAGTAATTCTCCTTTAAGGTGGACCTAATTGATTTCCTTCCTCCTCTGTTACAAAGATAGTATTCTTTTCACGACTAAATTACGTACTAAATTCACCCTGATTTTTTTGACGGTGGGATATCTTCAAATGACTTCTCCCGCTCTGGGCGGACCGGAAGGGCGTGTCAGACTTTTACTGACTAAAACCCACCCGTGTTCCTTCAGTTGCCTATTGCCAAGGTCTCGGTATCCCTTTCGGACTTTCCCGCATTTCGGACTTTCTTGCAACTAAATTCACCTTGAGATGTGTTATATATTTTCAAAGCGTCATCATGGTCTTTTTTGTGTATATGGCTAATCATACAAATGGAACTTATTGTTAAATAGATTCTTAGTACCTATTATCAAACCTTTTATCATAACGATGTCAACATTTTTTGTAGGGTCAACTTAATTGAAATCTATTGTTGTCCACTTGATTAAAGATTCGATCAATCTTGCGACGGTGCTTAGTTATATTTTTTTCTGTTTAAGGATAAACTAGTTAAAAACCAAACAAGATTTACCTAGAGTAAATTATTATAAGGAACTTCGAACGGGTAATAGCAAATACGGGCAGCGGTAACCAAGTTATGAAGTGAAGTATTGCTGTATTGTTTTGTGAAGTATTGTATTGGGTCGTCACATTCATTTCAGTCATCATTTATTTTGGGACATTTGTAATGTTTCCGACGCAAAATATGATTTGAATATTTAATCACTACTTGGAGTTTAATTGATGCGATCTCGTAAACTTTCCTGTAACAATTTTGATTGTGCTTTACACTATTTAGGGGCCGGTCAGTTAGTCAGAAAGTTGAAGCTGTAGTTGGCCATTCCAAAACAAAGACTTCATAGAGAAGAACGGACAAGAAACTCCAAGGACACTCTTTTAAATCAAGATATTACATTATCCTTGGTACACATCTATTTGATTAAGTCTGTGTTCATGCCTTGCATTACCAGAAAGCACACAGTAATGACAAAATATTGCCAAATTGATGGTGTCCCATAATCACTAGCTTAGACTGTATAAAAAACGATAGGTATTATTATATTGTGACATTGATATCATTGTAACGCTTTTGAAGGTTAAGAATTCTGCTTATATATGTGAGGTACTTATGTGAAACGGAAGGTCGGATGGCTTTCCGTTTCAGTGTTGAAACATAAGACTGTAAAGCATAAGATAAACAATAAAATTACTGGAAAAAACGATTGCAAATAAATAACTCCTTTAATACTGTACCGAAACGAATGAGTCCTTTAATTTATTCACCCCAACCCCAAGTCACCCCATTTCTCGGATTAGTTCCAACTTTGTAACTAGATGGCGTTGTTCATTCATGCCCTTTTTCTGAATCGCGGTGTTAAGATTCTCCGCCGTTGAACGACCCTCGCGTGTTTCTGTAAAATAATCATACTTACCTGGCGTAGGGGAAACCGTGATCATGTAGGCGGTTCCCCCAGGGCGAGGCCTTTCCATTGCACTGCGGATAGGTTGACCCTTGCGATTATCCCTAATGTGGATAACTCGGACGCGTTATTTTTGGTAGTGAGAGACTGCGTACGCGCTGTCCCTCTTATAATCGTTATCATAATCTGCAAAGCTCCTCACTGTTGTATGCATTGCATAGCTTTTGAAATTGTTCTAAGTACTTGTAACATTACTTGTCTTTTTAACCGACTTCTTCAAAAAGGAGGAGGTTCTCAATTCGTCTGTATGTTTTTTTTTTTTTTTGTTTGTTTGTTACGCGATTACTCCGCCAATTATGAATCGATTTTGATGATTCTTTTTTTGTTTGGTAGGTCATGCTTCCGAGGTGGTCCCATATAAATTTTATTAACTTTGCTTGCGTAATTTTTGAGTTAGCTTCAATATTACGTATTTTTCCCACTTAGTTTATCTAGACGATATCCTGTTTGACTCTTTCACTGTTATTTACATAGCAGGTAGCGGTATTCGGATTTGTGTGGGGTAGGTACCACAACTAAAAAGGGAAAAATAAAAACTTTTTACAAAAAAAAAACAACCGACTTCCAAAAAAAACACTAAAAAAGTGAAAAATAACTTTAATTTCGGAAGTCGGTGGCAAAAAACAGAAATTGAAAAGCAAAGACACCGACTAGTTTTTAGTGTTTTTTTTGGAAGTCGGTTGTTTTTTTTTTTTGTAAAAAGTTTTTATTTTAATATTTCAGGGTTTTAGATTCCGGAGACCACCCACTATTGTCGTCAAACTAGGTAGGCATCATGCCTTTTTGCCTTTAGTAAACTTTATTGGCAATGGCATATTATTTTTGCTGAAGACATACACGAATACGTGATTATAGTAGTAGAGAATTAAGATTGAGGGTCGAACGAGTACCTAGTTCATTATTACTACTGTACTATCCCCAAAAGGGACAGAGTAATGTTACTAACCTTTTAAAGTAGCGCGAAATTTGCCACTACGAGGTCAGGGCTGTATCGTTACGCCACCATTGAGTATTGTGTGACATCCTGCCATTGAGCGGAATTAGTTCGTCTAGAACCATGACTTGTGTTTATTGAATAGTCCTAAAATATTGGCAATTTAGACACAGTCTACAATATTTCGACACAAATCAGTAACTTATTGGTGTTTTTTGTAATAGCTTGATTTTATTTGTGACCTAAAACTTAAAACTATGCGAATCAAGTATTTTTTCAGGCATTTGCATAACCATAATAATAATGCTATTATTTATATAAACACCGGCGGAACACATTTTTTTAATATGTTTTTTTTTAAAGAAATATTTTTAAAAGTAATGATATAAGAAAAAAAAAAAAAACAAAATGCTATTAGAAACTCGACGTAAACTAAGATAGTGAGTCGGTAGCAAGATAACTTTTCATTCACGTTAGGATTATTTCATCATCAGCCTACAGCAGTCCACTGTTGGACATAGGCCTCTCCAATTGCACGCGATTCAGCTCGATTCTCCGCAACTCTCATCCAAGGCAGAGATTGTATATCAGACTAGAGATATTGGATGAAATGTTACAAAAATTGGACAAAATAAAACAAAATATGTACTTGTACTTAACAACAAAATGTATTATTAAATAAATAGATTACTTCGAGTCGATCGATACATTTACATTGAGGCATATTTCTTCAGTCTGATGTTGAACCCAGAAGTCTCCATCGCCGAACGCTGTTCACCTGTGCAGTACGCTGGAAAACCAAAAGATTATTATAAAAAATGTTTTCGAATATACTCTCTGAGTTTTCTTCTGCCTAGCCTTTTTCCAACTATGATAGGATCGGCTTCCAAGGAGTATGTTACCGATAAAAAATACAAAAATTGTGAGAATTAATGACAAGTCACTTGTAAAAATAATAAATAGGCTACTTTTTTATTGAAACCAGAAAATTCCTAGCAAGATGCCCATGGATCGCGAATACACGATAATTTTATAGAATACTTACTTTATTGAATGTGCACCACGAAATACATAAGAAATTAAAGATTTCAAAGTTCGTTTAGTATTTTGTAAAGTTAACATTACCATACATATTCACGCCTTCTTCCCATGGGGGTAGGCAGAAACTACAGAATGCCACTTGCTACGATCTTTACATACTCCTTACCAGTGTAGCACTAAAAGACTGATGAAATATACTATGGAGTCTAATTCATTGATATTGATGCCTAGAGACCAGATTATATGCAACTTAAATGGTAGCAAAGTCGGTGAATGGTCGAAATACGCATCATAAATGATCAAAATAATATGCAACAAAATATGCAATTCAAATTATTACTACAAAATAATCTAGAAAAACAAATCAGCATAAGTTACATTTAAACTACTACATTTAGTTCACTTATGTACGTAGGTTACTACATTTTCATTTATTATTATCATTTTGTTTCCGAGTATATAAATCAGCACTGTTCAAAATGGTAGGTAGTAAAATTGTGCCTTTTTTCAATTTTTATAATAGGTAATCATAATTATTATATTTTTGTATCTTTTACTTAGATGCATTGAGAATTGTAGAAAACACGCCAAAATATGCCCGTTCAGTAGAGTTTAGATAAAATATGCAGTAAGGGTCGCCGCACACGGGCCACCGGCCACAACCACAAAACGCCGCCACCGGCATATTTCCTGAAGTAAACGCTGTGGCGTTTGTGGCTGTCGCGTGTGGCCCGTGTGCGGCGAGTCCATATAAAACGTATGAAAACTACAGGAAATATGCCGGTAGCGGCGTTTTGTGGTTGTGGCCGGTGGCCCGTGTGCGGAGACCCTAACTTGGAAAATGTATGTTTGCATTTGCATGAAATCCAGTATCTATTAATGACAAATACTTACGGACAGCACTAGGTTCCCAGCCCACAAACTCGCCAGTCCTTTCATTCTCTTTTATCAGCCAGTCGTGCAATGGTGCGAAGTACTCCAGGACTCCACTGGCATCCATGTTTCGCTGACCAGTTAGCACTTCCATCGCATCAGGCCAGGGTCTTGAAGAACCAAGCTGGAGCATTTTACTGTAAGGGAATTCGTAATGCAATGAAAGGGTTTTTAGGAAAACTTAATCCATAAATAATAATTTAATATGTTTCCTCCTGTGCTGTGGTTAACGTAAGGAACACTATATAGTGATAACTAGCAGATGAACGGTTAACAAAAGAATTAACACATTATTTATACCGTTTATGAACATAACTCTGATTATAATTTGTAAAAACGTTGCGTATTCCTGAATGATTCTACACTGTCGCTGTCTTCTTTTTGAGGTCTAATAAATAACTCCAGTAAGAGTCACCAGATGTTATAATTAAGCTATCGCAACTTACCCCAAAGCGTCTCCAGCCTTAGTACTTTTATAGATGTCACAATTGGAGAGTAGCTTGGTCTGATCTCCGGTGTTATACTCGTCGGCTAGCTGGCACAGGGAACGGTGGAATTGGAACTGGACGATGTATGAGATGTAGTATCTGGAAATTTAAATTCAAAAAATGTGTTTACTTTGAGCTAGTCCAAATAACTGCTGCTCAAATTGTTGGTAAAATTACAAGAAAATAAGTCACTTTAACTGTAACGTTGGCACCGCATTTGCAAACCATTCTTTTTACCCGACTGCCCCAGAAGGAGGTTAATGTTTTTTTGCAAGTATCTACATTATAAGCTACGATAGCTGCTTTCCATAAGGTGGGCCTGTCAGCCTATGATCTACCAATGCCATTAAAAAGAGGTAATGAAGCCGTTAGAGACGAATCTTGGCAGAATATTTCTACAACGTTTAAAAGGAATTAAAATCCCAAAGGTAACCCTCTTCACATACAAACGTGCACTCCTCACACATCGAGAGCTGCTTAATTAATTAACTATCATTAATTTTTTTATTTTTTTATTTGTATTTTTAATCTGTTTTTTGATTTCATTTACATTGTTAGGATATCACTTGTGGGAAGAGTGAGACAGCTCCGACACAAGTACTATTGCAACTTACTGGGGCTGCCTCAGTTTATGTATGGCACAATGTTTTAGAAGTAATAAATATTTTTGTATTTTTTTTTTTGTAGCCCTCACCTCATATACTCCACATCAGCAGAGATATGGTACTTAGCAGTCGGATCGAAGTCATCTTCAGTCCTGGGCGCCGGAGGCTCAACTCCCTGGAGAGCCTCCCTCAGTTGCCAGTAGTGGCAGTTGTAATCCTCAGTGGAGGTGGTGCCTCGGAAGACGCCGTAACGGAATAGGTCGAGGAGGTAGCCGAAAGGCAGGAAGACTATCTTGTCCAGACCCTGAAATGGGAGGAAACATAGATAGAATATACTTTATTGTACACTAAAATTCTAACACAGTTCTTATACTGCTATGTTAGCTATGTTGAAAATAGACTGAATGGGAAAGGCAGCATATACAGCAGTCTATACATATTGATAAATACCATACTGAAGAAATCTGTCGTGCTCGTTGATATATTAGCTCATATATAATTCTGGATTGATAGTAACTAGTAGATCTAGCGCAGCTCTATGAAGTCGAAGAGCATATAGATAGAGAACTCACCATTTTATAAAGCTGATTGATGTTAGACTCAATATCATCTGGTCCATCTTCTAGCAGACCCATCACTCTTAAGTGTTTAGGTGTGGATACTGAAAGGGAGATGACGTCACCAACAGCTTCATGGAAACCTGAAAAACAAAATAAAACAGGATAATGTTAATAATTCAGGAAAGGATCATGTATTTATTTTTATTTCGTCCTTTCTTTTTAGTCTAACATGAAATATTCAAAGCTTTGGTTAGCTATATTTCTTGATAAATCTTATTTACCAGGATTAGCTCCGGCCCTGTAAATGACGGGCTGATCTTTGTATTGTAGGTAGTACTGGATGTGACCCATCTCGTGATGAGTGGTCTTGAAGAAGGCATCCGTGATTGTAGTGCACTGCTTGATCCTGATGGAGAAAGTATATTTATCAATGTGTGATACAGATAATAGAAGATAGAATACTCTGTCTTGTATACCAAATCAAGTAAAATCAAATTTTAACAAAAATTCATTTTTTTTTTTTTTTCATGAATTTGGTTCAGCGATGAAATAATGAATTTCTCTCTAACTCGCTAACTACCCTCAAATCTATCTATGTTTTGTCTTATTACCGTTATTTACCCAAAATCCTTACCTAAAATCTTCGCCATCAAAGAAGTCCCATGCCGAGGCATGGCAGACCATGTCGCGGCCATCATTAGGCTTCTCAATGATCGACCTGTCCCAGAACAGTTCCGGCATCGGACTCAGGTTCAGAGACGTGAAGAACTCTTCAGCAGTCTCGAAGAACTTCAGCGCTGTGTAGTTCTGGAAAAATTAAAATATATTTCTTAGTATACTGTAAGTTTGGTTCCTAACCAGGATTTGATAAGGCCTTCGTTTTGGAGCCTCTACTATGGAGATATTAAAAACAATAAAAATCTTCTTCTCTTCGTGTGGTTATTGACTAACCTGGTGTCAGAGTTTAAAGCCACCCAAGGTCCTCTGACTTGGCTTCACATGCCGTAGAGAAATATCTCTCTGGCATGCCGGTTTCCTCACGATGTAAATGAAACAACAGCAATGAACAATGAAAACGCTAAGTAATAATTATTGTAAATAATGCTAAAGCATCATTTTTACAAGAGTTATGTGGCGTTTATATAAACAAAATGATAAGTCTCTTTACCTGGGCTTGTAAAGCAGCAGTGACGTCAATATCAGGTTTATCAGGGTACGGCCTGGTGAACTTCTCCACGTTGTTCCAAGTCTGAGCCCAAATGTTACCTGGAATAGATATATTGATATTAATATAGCAACTGTCTTATACTGCTATATTCCCATGCCTCAACCAAAATATGGTATCTCAATAAACTATGATAGTTTTCAATTCAATTCAATTCATTTATTAATTTTGTGAACATAGGGTAAATTATACATATGTTTTACATAGAAATGTTGGTCCATACTACGTCCCACCAGAAGGCGTACAAAATTGTTGAAGTAAAAGGTAATATAAAAATGTAGCACTATTATAATGAAAATAAAAATATAAAGTCAAGGTAAGTTCATGTCACAGTTTCATGCCATACTCTAATGGCTAATAATAATATTAAAATGTCAATAAATGAAGACTGCACAAAAACAAATAAGTGTCACAATTTCTTAAACAATACCTAATAAATAAAATTTAATAAAAATTAATGAGAGCAACATTTTAATTATACAGACAGTTATATCAAAATTATTTTAATTTGTCATTAATATATTCATTAACAGAATAATATGCCTTGTCATTTACTTAATCATTTAAAAAGCTAACGTTTGAACTCATTCATACTGTTGCTAGATACAATCTGATATATGATGGTAAGTTGTTATACAGTTTTGGGGCCATTGCATATATACTATTGTATAGAAATTTGGTTTTTCTGCGCAACGGGTGTATCTTATTTGAGCGTCGTTGACTTTCGACAGATTTACATAAATACATGTTGTTTTTTACAAAGATACAGGCTTCATAGACATAAAGTGATGGAACAGTCAATATTTTTAAATTTTGGAAATGTGGCTTGCCTGAGTCCGTTTGTTTAATTTTATCAAGACCTGACCTGACCTGACCTGCAGTTGGCATATTACAGATATTGAATACTATCTGTAATATGCCAACTGCCAAAGGTGCTCATGTCAGGGAAAAGATCCAGTCGGGAATTTCGGATTGATTGCTATTTTGAATAGGCTAACCCACATAAAGAACTTTCTAGCATTATTAAAAGAACTCATGTCTATACTTTATCTTACCCAACAAATGCGCAGGTATAGGTCCTTTGGCCGGCACCACGTGCTCTCCGTACTTGAGTCTCAGGTGCCTCCTAACGTAAGCGTGTATCTGTTGGTATAGAGGCTTGATCTGGGCCCAGAGGGACGCAAACTGGTCCTCACTGTCATCCGACTCGTACTCGCTCAGCCACCATTCTGCTACGCTGTCGTATCCTGGAAAAAAATAAATGACGTTCAACACACGCTATTCGCAATTTTTACTTTTATTTATCTGTAAGTGCAATTTTTTCTAAATTATGTGTTCGTTGCTTTTTAATCTTTATTTTTATTCAATTTAAATTCAGATTACCAAATTTGTAATAGTATAATAATTATTAATTATTAAAAAAATAATGTAATAGATTTTAACTTTTATTCTAGGCTACTTCTATTTAATATACTGTTTGTTTGTTTTAATTGCATGATGTGGTCTCCTATAATTGAGGGAGCACATAGATTGTTGTTCTTGTCTTTGTATTATAGCATTTGAGGTGTATTCTTTGTTGGAGATCCTAATAAAATAAAATAAAAGAAACATGTAGGTAACAAAAGTTTGCACGCCAAAAGATCAGCAACTGTATTCTAGTAACCCTCATTTTCAGTTATTATTACTTCCTATGAAAAAAACGTGAAGAAACACAAATAACTCAATAAGTTACCGTTCAACTTAGCCGCCTCGTTGTTCATAGCAACGTACTCAGTGAAATTGCCCTTGGAAGCGGCGCCGGCCACCCTGTGCCACTCCAGCCAGGTGTACTTCAACTCCTCAGGGTCGTTGCTCTTCGAGAAGATTTCTGTCACCTCTGAAATTATGTATTTTATTGTAAATAAACATTATAATTTATGAACGAACTTTAAGCATAAACCATATATAAACAACTCAAGAAAACATTAAAAAATCTACCTAACCTTTTCCTAATTATGTTGGGGTCGGCTGCCAGTCTAACCGGATGCAGCTGAATACCAGTATTTTACAAAGAGCAACTGCCTATCTGACCTCCACAGCCCAGTAACTGGGTAATACGATACCCCTGGTCAAGACTGGTTGTTAGACTTTCACGCTTCTGACGACCCGTAACGACACTGTCAAAGATCCACGAATGACAGCCGGGACCAACGGCTTAACGTGCTTTCCGAGGTAAGGAGTCTCGGTATGTAAAGACGGTCACCCATCCACGGACCAACCCCGGCCAGTGTCGCTTAACCTGATGGATCGACCCGTACGGCTGTTATTACTTAGCCACGAGCTCCTCACATTGATAATACAATTAATATTAAACTTCTTATTGCATGGTATGTATTAATAATTAATTATATTTAAGTCCATTCCATGTTCAAGGCTAGAATCTATACTAATAACATTGTTAGTCCTAAGTATAAACTTTGCAATATTAGCACAAACCAATTTATTGATTCAATCCGAATCAAGAATGGTTTCCTCGGTTCCGCATCAAGTTTCCTCAACTAGATCATACTTCCAGGCATATAATATTGACGTATTTCACATTGGGCACCCGCTTAAATGGCACCTGAAGGATTCCGTATACGGCACAGGATCAATATTTTTCACAGATGCCATTAGTGGAATAATTTGTAACTAAAGCTTCGACAACTCACCTGGTTCAACATGCAGGTCACACTTGGTTCTATCCTTAAAGTCACAGATAGTGGCCTTAGCATACGTCGACTGCATGTTACTGATGGCACTGATCAGTCTCTCGTTCAGGTCCTCGGGAAGAGCAGAGGTACCGAGCTTGGTATACTTCTCGAACATTCTCTTGAGGTCTTGGTCTTCGTACTCATGCCAGAGATAGCTCATCGTCTCTTTCCAGTACTCTTTCTCTTCTTCTGCCAGCTCTAAAGAAACTGCGAGCTGGAATTAAAAGTAACTTTGGATCAATGACACAACATCTTGATGATTGTCATCTCGTTGTTTTTGGGATCACACATTTTGATCCTTCGTGGGGTCAAAATAACTATAATTAGGTTAATATCAAAAGCCTAAAAATAATAAACCACTTTTGGATAAAAATGGCAAGGTTCGCGGTCGCCAAGAGAGAACATTAACTAAAATAATCAAAGTCAGATTCGAGACGAGACAGATTCGTCTAACCAATAGTTATTGCACAAATTTTCTAATTCACATTAAACATCAGGAATAATAAAAAAGCGGGATTCTCTGACAAAGCTTACCATTCGATCTTCATTATACTTCGTAATATTACTCTCGTAGTCCCACGACGCAATAGTCTTCTTATTCTTAGCCTTGGACATCAGTTCGTCCAAGTTCCTCATGTAGTCCCTGCCGGCTGCTTCCTCGGCTGCTCTTTCTACCGCCCTCCCTCGAGCAGCCACGATGAAGACTGAGGCGATAGCGCCCACCAGGGCGAGCTCACCGATGATCTTCATTACTAACTGGTATAAGTTTGATAATGGTTTAGCCACACAACATTTGGCTTAGAGTTAAGAAGTTAAGCTCAAGAGTTTGAATACAGGTTGAACTGAGAAATACAGGTTGACATCTAATAATTAGCAAGTGTCGGGTAGAAGCGTATTCTAGTCAAAAAAAGATATAATTATATCATCATACAAAAACACAATGTAATAATGATGTGGGTAGTGTAATATTGATTGCCTAAAAACGTAATCAATGATCAATCGATTAAGTTTTTAGGTATCGCAATCTAGTTGCACTATTAAAAATCTTTGACAGTAACAACTTCACCCAAAAACAAAAACTATAAACCAGAATAGCCAATACTGATTAAAAAGAAGATAATCAATGAAAATATGCTATACCATTCAATACAAAACTACTTAGCAACGAACTTGCTAATACAAATCAAGCAACAAAACAAAAAATCTGACCAACCTACAAGATCACACGGTTTCACCAATGGCAATGACGAAAACAATCTCATATCAATGCATAAATACTTAAATACTGATGGCTCCGTCTTAAAACTCGGACAAAACAACGTGTCAAGGAGGATGGAAAGGTGAATGATCCAACCAATATTGTTGGTGGCAAATTGAGCTGAACGGATGGGAAAAAATAAGGTAACCTCGGTGAAGCCTGCACTTGTGGTATTGTAATTATTGACAGACAGCAGAATGTAAGCTGAGCCTTCTTCAGATTAGATACTTACAGCGTATGAAAGACGCGTGAGAAATCGTTGATCGGAGTGTAGTCATTTGAAAATTGGAGGCTTAATTTAAAGTACAATTAGCCGAATGAAATCAATTAATGAAGCCAGTCCAGTCCAGTCTAGTCTTTCCGCATTCATTTTATGGCTAATTATATGAAGTGTGTCTAATTTTAAATACAAGTTAAGCAACTGTTTTATCTCAGCTATGTTGTGTATGTTATTCTACACTTATATAGTTTTTGTATTATTTATCTTCATAATGATACAGACTTTGGGCCTTTTTCGCTGTTGTGTTTTGCAACAGTTTAAGTGGATCAGTATCATAATAATCTGTCCTATCTAACACATCATCTTTGTGTTATCTCAATCTGTCACACGAGGTCAAAAATTATTTAGACCAGAATGAAAAGAGTCTTAAAACAAATCTTAAAAGAAAATTCCTGGTAGTTCTAGAATATGCTGCGAAATGCTTGTTCTTGGCTTGTACATAATATATATTTTTTAAATTATTGTTTTTTTCTTGAGTTGAAACACTGAACTTGTTGCATATAATATTCGTACTTACAAATAAAACCTTTTTGGCAGTCTGACTGCAATATCCACAAGGCATCTTCCTATTTTTTTTAGTTCTATTTATTTTAACCATCAGAAAAGACTGTAACTTCCACAACTTTATCACTGCTACACACAGAACCACCGCAAACTGCCAAGGTACTAAAACCAGTGGTTCATACTCGAAAACATAATTATTATGTAAATTAATTACCAACGTGTCATGCTTTTAGGATTTCAAGTGTTTTGTGTGACGAGAAAATTGTCGCTGAAACAAATGAGACGGATGGACGGTTCAGGCTGAATGAAGCATGAAAAGTAATATAATTCTAGAGTAAAGTATTAGAGGTCACAGCCCAAAATTGGTCGGATCAAATATCCGAGCGACTGGAGGTACCTATCAGTGCTGCACTAGCCCCGGCTATTAATCTTAACAGATGGAGAAAAGCCGTTGACAAATTGAAGCGGAGTCACGATTCTCAGCAGTGATAGATCGATTACGAAGAAGATAGTATTAATTTTGAAATTCGAACTGCCTCGTTGGTCTAGTGATCGCAAATGCAACTATGAGCGTACGGTCCTAGGTTCAATTCACAGTTTGGGCAGTGAGTGTTATTGGGTTTTACTATCAGAAGGAATGTCTTGGTAGCAGCTCAGGGTCTAGGTTTTTGCTCGTTCTTTGATAATGGACTCGTCTCTTATTACTTGACTGTTACAACATAACTGGTAAAATTTGTAAATAGATACTTTAAACGCAACTCAAACTCAAAGCATATATTTCAATGAAATCATTTACAGGCACTTTTGTATTGTCAAGGAGTGATCCGAACCACTGTCTACATCATCGGGGAATACAGGCGTGATGTTTCGTTACATAAGGTCAGAAGTACCATGGATATACTACAAATAACCTGGTTGTCCTCAAGACAGATGAGATAAAGATATGCAGAACGTAAAGGTAGCAAAAACTTACTTTGCATTTTGTTTTCAAACTTGTAAATATACGAACTGGTTACCAAACCAAAAATGGTAGATGTTACATAATTAAAATAACACATATCATCACGCTTCTATTCCCCGCAAGGTTAGACAGAGGTGCACCTTATGGTACGCCCACATTTCGTTTAAGTGCCATGTAATGAACTAATACTGATGTTTTATACAATACTAGCTGATGCCCGCGGCTTCACCCATTTGACAAATTATTATATACTAAAACCTTCCTTGAAAACCAATCTATCCATTGGTGAAAACAGCATGAAAAACGGTGCAGAAGTTTTTGAGTTAAGCGCAAACAAACAGATAGACGCGGCGAAGGACTTTGTTTTATAATAATATATATTTATTATTATTAATAGGGGGCCAGCCTATTGCCATCAACCAGGCACAAATCCAGACACAATAACGCCATAGTGAACTGACGATGTCTACGACCTCAATAGCCTAAAGATTAATAAAAAATGGTAGTCAAAAGTAAAGATTGTATGGCTTTTTCAACCAATTAAGATACTGAATTACCTACTTAATTAAGTACAACCCTAACCCACTGCAAAAACAATTTAAAGTAATTCAACATTCTTTCCTCGATTCCACAGAGATAATTAGGTTTGAAGTAGCAATTAATTTGAGGTCGGCTTATTAAATAAATTAATATGGAATCCTCCTAGAATAATACTTCCATTCCATTCTATCAATGTTCCTACAACACAATGTTATTTTTAGGAAAGTTTTACGAGTCATGTATCATACATGCCACGCGCGCATTGCATAGATCAGCACTTTTCCGTCGCCTTGCACAAATTATAGTGTACCGCGACAGTACAACAACACAAAATTCATATAGCATTAGTAACGTGGTAATTAAAAATATATCCAACTAGCTGCGCCCCGCGGTTTCACCCGCGTAAAACTCGATCCCGTGGGAATATCGGGATAAAAAGTATCCTATGTGTTAATCCAGGTTATAAACTATCTGTTTGCCAAATTTCATCCAAATCCATTCAGCCGTTTTTGCGTGATTGAGTAACAAACATCCAAACACACAAACCCACAAACACACAAACTTTCACATTTATAATATTAGTAGGATAGTAGGATAAACCATCATCTGCCCATCCGTGACTTATCATATCATTCCAACATTCGGTTTGTGCGAACCAAATGGAGCCCTGGTTTTCTATGCCCAATTAATGGTAAGAGGAAGACGCATAACCCCTCTTGTTGTTGTTGGCCTAAGCATGACGAAGTGCGCTTTTTATAATTTCACGATAACACAGCGAAGTCAAACGTATGGAAATATATATTTGAAGGCGTTTTTCAATATCCGTCCACGATAATTTAACATGCACGTCCACGTTACAACGTGACGATATCGTAGCACACTAAACCTTCCAAAATCTTGCGCAAATGGCACTAAACGTCCACGGTATAACGATTAAAAAGTATTTTTTCGTGGACGTGGACGTTAACATCAACGGTATAATCGTAGATGTCGTCTAAGATAACGTCACATGTGGAATTATGAAAACGTATAATGTCGCAGGTTTGCACTGTAGAATCCACCACTGTATATATAATTCTATCTTTATATAATTATATAACCCCTCCTCGGCTGGCCCGATTTTGATGAAATTTCTATCTGCAGCTGCCATAAACCACTGCATATTGAGTGCCGTCTGCAGCAGGTTTAAGATGGCTGAATGAACAGCTTTTGTGCCTTACACAACTGCTTCAAGTAGTTCTGAGTCTGCTATTATTTGCTGCCAGGCTTACACCCATTCCTAAACCACGCACCCCTGGCTTAGGAAAAATCATAACATGGATCAACTTTTCATTTTAAATTCGGTGCCTCAAAAAGTATACCACACTCTTGCGTTAGTGCATAAAGTGGACAACATTCGTCTCGTTAAATATTCTGGTTTAGTATTCATAAGCGTTACAAAACATTGTTAGTCAAATATTTGTGACAATTTCATACAATATGTGTATTTTTGTACTCCTCTCTTAAAGAATAATATGTGAAGGAGACATTCGATGTAACGGAGTATAGGCCCGACCGTAGTATTGCGTCAGTGTTCGTTCTAATTTGTTCGGCATTTTGTATTATATACGCAAAGAAAAGAATTCTAGAAATACGCACTGTTTGTATAGAAAAAATTGCCGTAATATTTTTTTGCTTAAACTATAAACAAAACCTCAAAACTCATAATTGGTCTAGAGTCTACAAATTTAGAGCTTTGAACAAAATGCACTAAATTAATAACAAAAAATACACAATACTTACAAGACAACGCTTTTGTTCTTTCGACAATGTCATGCCCCGAGACCAAAATGTCCAGAAAACTTTAAACTTTGTAACACATTTACACAAAACTATATCTTATTGAACAAAACACAAACCACATTATCCTTTTTCACGATACCACGAATTTAATAAATAAATTCATTTTCTAAACGGGATGTTGAATCACGATCAACTTTGATGACACTTCGGACAATAATAAGGATGTTAGCAGCAATCTTTTTAATTCCAACTAATTACTAAATATTATGAGGAAAATGTAGTTTTTCTTCGATTCCACAATGAAAAATCTTTTATTTTTAGTCAGTTTTATTCTTACTTTTATACCTTTTATTTTCATGGCATGTCGTCGTTTAACTAACAACTACTTTTGTAAAGAAACGCTGATGTATCTCTATTTACTTTGATTTTTGGGCATAATAATAGATGGGTATATGTCTGGATTTAGATAAATTTTGGGAAAAAACATCTCGAAATGTCCAATCCAGACATTGCCTGACGCAAACCAGATCCGTGCTTTTAGTTCGAACATCATATTCCTTGATTGCAAATTCAACAAAATATGTAGCTATACAGGTTTGATTCGATCCGGCTGGTACTGCATTTTGAATTCAAATTAAATCCAAGAAGGCAGACAATGACTCAGTGGCAAGGTTAAAACCAACAGGTAAATTATATAGAATAGAATTTGAATGAACTTGGCAAAATATCTGATAAAAAATATCTTCACAAAACAAAATATCTTCTTCTACAGAAGGAAGAACAAATTCATGTGACATTAATACCCATAAATGCTGAACAATGTAATCTTCTGCTATTAATTTGACCTCTTCCTCAATCAATTTTGGCACCAAAGTGTATCACTACTCTATAGGTAAACCTTCAATCACTGACTATGTTTTCCCGAACGACTTAATACTTAATAGGGGGCCTAAACCGGCCACATTAGCAAATTCCTCTAAAAGCAGTTCGTTTCCTGAATCCCAGCCGTCATTAGGAATTCCTCTAATTTGACAAAAAAGCAATTCATAATTTGTGGACCATTTTACGAATTTCCATAGAAAACTATCAAACAGATGAATTATTACGTAATACGAATTACACGCACATCATATTATGAATTGTCAGTCAGTGACATTTTACGATGATTCATAATATTTTCATGTTATGATTCTGCTAAAGTGACCGTTTTAAGCCCCCTTATTCTTCTATCTTCTATCCTAATTCAATTCAATTTCAATTTATTTCAAGTAACCATAGCTCATATTCGCTCGAGTTCTTATTCCGCTTACTTTTGTGATGTGTTCAGCATAAAAGATAAACTTCTGAATGAAGATGTCAAATCCTAAATTGCTCCCTGGACCTCCAAAAATATCAAAGTATAATAATTTATTTCAATAAGGCACATAAAAGGCACTTTTGAACGTCAAAAACAAAGGAACAGATAGCAGTTAGTGATCGACCCTAGCATATTTTGCGTAGACTTGATTACTATCTACAAAAAAATTGCCCCAACCATGTCCCATTTCTGGAAAAAGGTCTTTCTCATAGTATTTCAATTTTTTTTTGTTTTATCACGCCAATATTCATTTTAGAATATTATTTTATGTCACCAGTTATAATAAAAAATACAAGACTTACCGCCTGTTCCTGCTGCTATCAAATCCACACTACTACTTGAGACGGGATGCGATACGTATTTATCTAAAGCACTCCATGAATGATAATCTGTCTCAGTTGAATTATTGATTCTGATCTTACTGATACATGCTTTAACCAATTTTGTTTGTTTGTAATCGAAACAGTTTGCTGCTTGGAGTTCTGTCAAACCAGTTTTCAAATTTTAACATTTACACAAAATATGGTTTTGTATTCCAATTTTAATCGGAATATTCGCGGTTTTGTTTATTTTGAGCCCAAAAAAAACTTAATCAATTCAAATTCCGAATCCATTTTCCTTAACCCTATATTGGATACCAACAGGTATTGGTAACCTGATATTTTTATCCCGGGACGGACACGAGAGCTTGTTTTCTTACAATTCTCATACAGATATACTTTTAATAATAAACAGCACAGCAATAACAAACTAGTTTGGTCTTCAACTAGATTCCCGTGCACTTGTCATTGCCTCGATTCCAAACGTGTTTGCTTTGCATAAATACATTCTCTAGGTTTTTCCTTAAAACTTTAACGTGTGAGGAATCAAAATATTGATCAAACGGTGTGTACTTGTATAGCCTTGAACCTGACATTGTCACTGTGCTTCAATGTGAGAATCACATGTGAAACATCATCATATGATAAATTATTTGCTTGAAATTAAACAAACACCTAATAAACCAAACGAAGACGACTCAAAGTTTTTATTTTTATTTTAAATTCTGACATACATGAATCTCTTTGTCATTTTTAGGGTTCCGTACCCAAAGGGTAAAACGGGACCCTATTACTAAGACTCCGCTGTCTGTCTGTCTGTCCGTCTGTCACCAGGCTGTATCTCATGAACCGTGATAGCTAGACAGTTGAAATTTTCACAGATGATGTATTTCTGTTCCCGTTATAACAAAAAATACTAAAAAACAGAATAAAATAAATATTTATGGGGGCTCCTTTACAACAAACGTGATTTTTTTTGCTGTTTTTATAGATAATGGTACGGAACCCTTCGTGCGCGAGTCCGACTCGCACACACACACAGGCCGGTTTTTATCATAGCACGGGCTTTGAACCCACTTAATTTTATTTAGCGTTACTCGTATCTGTCTATTGATAATTCGATAAGAGATGATTTTATCTTTATCTTATTCTACTATCATAAGAATGATGTGGCGGTTTTGTCAAGTTGTTTTTACGTTACGTAAAAGCCAGGTATTTAATCTAGTAGATAAAGTAGGTACTACTGTCCGAGCTCATAGTAATCTACAAGCAAGAATGCATCGATGCATCGTCATAATCATTATTTCCACCGAAAGGCGGACAATACTGGTCTCAGGCCTGCCCAAAGGATTGGCGCAATGATGGGTGCTCCGCTACCCATATAGAGCTAATCCTCTTATCCTTTCCAGTTCGTCATCTCAACTTGTCCGCGGCCTACCCACAATGCAGTATTGTTTTTTTTTTTTTTTTTCTGGCTATGCACAATTTCCTCCTCGTATTGCTACCTCTTTTGGCAATACTTCGGCCTGTCTCGGTTACCTTGGTTCTCTTGCAAATCTAATCATTTCTGATTCCATCTTATAGGGAAACTCTGCATAGAAGATGAATATATACATCATCTAAAATAAAATCCCAAAGATTCCTTATAAAAAAACATTTATTATGAATACTGTGTTGCTTGTCTGCTATAAATTAGACTATGTGTAGTAAGTACTCAACGCGTCACGACTCTGCCGGTTCTTGTGTCTCTGGTTTTGTCACTTCCTTTGCGCTTAAAGCGGCCCGCTGTTCCGCTGTGCAGTATTCTATAAAGAAATAAAAAGGAAAATTAGAAGAAGTTTTTTTTATCATTCTACATTGACGGCCAGTTATAGTTATTTTAAAAACTGACCATAATTCCACCTTTATAGAAGGGCAGTGTATTTAGGAAGAAAATAGAACTGAACATGTACCTAGTTATATACCAGAGAACGTTTTATGCCTATCTGTAAAGTTACATCTTGAGATCAGAAATCTTTGAACCAAATGGCTGATTACCAGCAAAAGCAATATCACACTAGCGACATCTTCACAATTACACGAAGAATTATGCCAAGTGTCAACTAGCGAACTCCAAGTTGTAGATGGAGCCACTAAACATCACGAAAACAAAGTTTAACAAATAAAGAATGCAGTAATACTAACGTGTTTTACTAGGTTCCCATCCGATATATTCTCCAGTACGTTGGTTCTCTGCCGTCAGCCACTCTTGGAGAGGCCTAAAGTACTCCAAGAGTCCATCAGCTTTCATTTGTCGCTGGCCAGTGAGGGCCTCCATCGCGTCCGGCCAAGGCTTCGATGAGCCCATCTTGAGCATGTTGCTGTAAAAAAAAATATGTTGTTGTTTTTTTTCTGGCATGAACTGAATACTCTAAGCTACTGTAGGGTGTAAATCTGGAGAGAGCACATGCACCGCTTATTGCATGCACCGGGAACTAATGCTGGAATGGCAGAAAGAAGAATAACGTTGGGTTTTAGTTGGTAGGAATGTGACACAACTCTCCGTTCCTGCCTGACGCAGGGCAAATCCATTACACAGACAACAAAACATTCAGTAAAAATCTGAAAATGAATTTATTTTATTAGGGAAACTCACAGCTAACTTATACAGTGTTCATAAAAATAAGAAATTGAAGGCCATTTACAAGTTTCCACTGATAAACACTAAAAATAAAAAAGGTCGGTAACCTACAAAATACCTATAAAATAAATTAGAAAATAAATAGTAGACGATCGACTAATCTATCTTCTATCGATTGTGATGAAACTTTGATCATATAAGTTGTTGTATGCGCGCCGGAGAAGGTTCCTAACAAAAATGGTGTTTCAACGCATTAGCTAGTACAAACTAAAAATGTTTTAGACGAAAACAGTTACTTCTCCGTAAAGAAGATAGATCTATGGCATCTTTTAACCATCAAAATAATAAAGCAAGAATAACTTACGACAAAGCGTTTCCAGCGGCAACACTCTGGTAAATGTCGCAGTCCACCAGCTTCTTGTTCAGGTCCTCGGGCACGTACTCGCCAGCCAGCTGGCAGAGCGCGCGGTGGAACTGGAACTGCACTATGAACGACACGTAGTATCTGGAAAGTCAACGAAAGAGTTATAAAAATCTTATCTTTCTCAGGTTTCAATATGAGTACTCGCGCCAAAAAACAACTTTGCAGCCTTATATATCAAATAACTATTTCACCTCACAAGCTCGGAAAGATTCTGTTTATCATTCGAAATTTCGAAATCTGAGTGCAAAAGTGCATTTTATCCGCTAGCGTGGAAAGAGTTTTTAAAATTCGAACTTTTCTATTCAATAATTTTCTATACCGCCAGTCTATTGAAAATGCATTAATACTTATTTCATGTCAGGACGCCAACCTCATGTTTAGAATAACTATTTGTTTTTAATTATATAGTTTATTTTCCTCACCTCGCATATTCCACATTAGCAGACACGTGGTATTTAGCAGCCGCATCAAAGTCCTCCTCAGTCCTGTTGATCGGTGGCTCCACACCCTGTAGCATTTCTCTGAGCCTCCAGTAGTGACAGTTGTAGTCTTCAGGAGGAGTAGACCCTCGGAACACGCCGTAACGGAACATGTCCAGGGTGTATGCGAATGGCAGGAATACGATCTTGTCTATACCCTGGAATATTAGTGAGAAAGGATTATTAATAATGAAAGAATAATAAAAAGGCATACATGTAACGCTCTCTTTGCAAATGAAATTAATATTATTTTTGAGATTGTTTGTTATCTTATCAATAATATGAAGAAGAAACCTGGCAAACGCTATGCTTCTTCTTATTTGTCCAAATAAATGTTATTCTTTCTTTTTTTCTTACTTCATCATCATTATCATCATTTCTGCCGAAAGATCAACTGCTGGATATAGGTGGGGACCTATACGACGCGAGAAGGTCAATGTGGCGCTTGGAGGGGTCCAAGCGCCACATTGACCTTCTCGCGTCCAGCAAATTTCGAATTTCTTATAGAATAATTTTATAAAAGTCACATCTAACCATTTTATAAAGCTGGTTGATTTCAGTCTGTTCATCTTCAGCGTCTCCCGTACTGAGACCAACGCGTCGGAGATGTTTAGGAGAAGACACTGACAGAGCAATCGTGTCTCCTACAGCCTCATGAAAACCTGAAATTATGCCGGAGAATTAGAAGTTACTGTGGAAAAGTTTATAGCAATGTGGAAGGAGAGGAGGAGAATGCGATAGATTAGGATGGTCACATGTCTTAATATTGTACGTACAATATACCGTTTATGGAGAAAGAATATAGACAGAGAGATAATTATGGGAAAAATTATAAGATTCTTCTAAAAGGTTTATTTCCATGACCTAATAGGAGGTGGAATAGAAAGACCCAATAAAGAAGCACAAATTGTAAATCCAAATCGTCTGTTGAGGACATACGAAAATTGACAATGCAAGTAGGTAGGTATGTTGGTGACAAGTCATTCCACACAATATAAACTAAGTAATGGATCAATCTAAGAAGGTATAGGGCCGAATGATGAAGAGATTAATTCGTTCCCAAATTCCAAATACCTGGATTGGCACCTTCCCGAAACTCGAACGGTTGATGTCTATACTGCAAGTAATATTGGACATGACCCATTTCGTGATGCACCGTTCTAAAATGTTCTTTGTTGATCGATGTACACATTTTGATCCTGGTATCAAAAATAAGAATTAATTACCTGGGTTAGCTCCATCCCGGAATACAAATGGTTGATGTCTATACTGAAGGAAGTATTGAATATGTCCCATTTCATGATGAGTAGTTTCAAAGAACTCGTTATCAACTGATGTGCACTGTTTGATCCTTCAAAATTAAGCCAAACAATAATGTTAGTTGAAATTTCGAATTTTTGTTAATTTAGATGTACGTATGATGTGTTAGTTTGAGGTTCACATAGGTATATGGAACGTTCCAGGGTGAAATATTTTATGCAGTAGAGTGCATTTATGAAAACAATGTGGTATAAAAATGGACCATCCTGAAATGGTTAATCACAATCACTTATTGTCCGCACAACTCTTACCAGAGGTCGGTCTGACCCTGAAAACGATCACACTGCGAATATGAATCCGCTGTTTTTGTAAAAAAAAGTACCCGAGGTAAGTGGAGTGTTTAAGATTATAGTGACAAGATGATGTGAAAAGACCAGCTAAGTGACAAAGGACAATGACTATATTTAAATTTTGTTTTACCATTAGCGGTTGATTCTAATTCAAAATTATTTTTTTATAGTTTTCTTATTTCTATCTCAATTTCTCCAATGGCCAAGTAAACCCAAGTCAATATTGCATTTACCTAAAGTCTTCTCCATCATAAAAGTCCCAAGCGGAGGCATGGCATACGATCTCCCGATCATTCGGCTTCTCAATGATGGAGTTTTTCCAGAACTTTTCAGGCATAGCCGTCAGGTTCAAAGACCTAAAGAACTCATCAGACATCTGGAACATCTTGATTGCGGTGAAGTTCTTGTCTTTCATCGTTTGAGTGATGTCAATTTCCTTCTTATCTGGATATGGGCGTGTGAAGGACTCTATGTTGCTCCAGGTTTGAGCCCACATGTTACCTGCAATTTTAATGCATGAGGTTTTAGTTAAAATTCAAAGGAGTTCGTTTAGAGTATTAGAGAAGCAATCTTTTACCATTTCTTTTCTGGATTTATCTTAAACTCTGTTATTAAGAATTGATTTTCTTGCCTGAATCGCAGTTCCCATTTAATCTATTAATTGTTTTTTTTCAACCAATACAACCCCAGATAAAGGAAATGTAACAAAGAAACAATTAAACATTCTGTAATTAGCCAAAGATGGAAACAATTCTGCGTTTAAAAAAATAGATCTAAATCATTTCGAACACCATGTCTTTCTTCGATCATCTGATGTTCTTCACTTACTCACACTCAACAAAAATACTCAGACCCTCACCTAACAAATGCGCCGGAATGGGACCCTTGGCCGACACCACATGGTCTCCATACTTGTCCCGCAGCCTCTTCCTGACGTATGCGTGTAGCTGCTGGTACAGCGGCTTCACGTCCTCCCACAGCTTAGCAAGCTGCTGCTCAAAGTCATCTACCTCATATTCTGACTGCCACCAATCAGCTACGTCTTTGAAATCTGGAATTGAGAAGATTGTTTTTAGAATTTGGAACTTACTTATACGTAGAGTTATAAAAAGAATATAATTAAAGGAATAGCACAAGATTTTCACAAAGTATTATAGAGACGGGTGTTATCAAAAAGAGGTTACTGTTCCACATTACTTAAAATAAAAGCTACATTCAATAATATGTCATAATTATATTAGGCTGAAGGATTCTAATAAATAAGGAAATACTGAATAGATCCGGCAGACAAAATTTTACGAAATTTTCTAAGACCTTAATACGTCAGAGACATACCTTACGACATTATTATTACGCAGCAAATTTTTATACTGCGAATTTCAAGAATTCTCAAATGTATATTTTCATCGGTTTTATTAATAAATATGAATAACTATATGACCGTGTTGTGGTTGTGTTTGCCTTTCTCCTTCAATTTCCAAGTTCATCGAAGATCCGGAACGAGTTGTGGACATCAATATTTTAAGGACGTCTCCATAGAAACGCCTTTAAAATATTAATGGGTTTGTATTTTCGATAATATATCTCCTAGTATTTTATTTTTCCGAAGTCAAGCGGGTGCTAATAAATAACTTGGTAAATAAATCTCCGTCATCAACGATTAATGCCTCACCATTCAGTTTAGCCGCCTCATTGTACAATTTGACGTATTCAGTGAAGTTGTGTCGTGCCTTAGCACCTGCTTCTTTGTGCCACTCGACCCAGAGATGCTTCAGCTCATCAGTGTCTTGACTCTTTGAGAACAGCTCCGTGATATCTTAAATTGGTAAAATTTTAACTAACATTAGGAAAAAAAATTACAAAAGCAAATTAATGATTGAATGTACAACGTTTCCAAACGTTACGTAGACCAAAAATTCAATAGTCAACAGGAAAAACATCTGAACTATTTAACTAAAAACCAGTTTTATGGGCTTAAAAACCTGTGTCTAAATATTTGTACTATCCCACCACCTCTTATCTCTCCTCTTCATCTCTTCATGAATATCGATCGGGAATCTTAAAAATGTTTTTTTTATTTAATTACCAAAGTCCTTACCTGGTTCCAAAGCCAAATTACACTTCGTAGGATCTTTGAAGTCACAAATCTTTGCTGTCGCGTAGTTGGCCTCCATCCCAGACACCGACCTCATCAGCAGCTTGTACTTATCATCAGGTAAGGCCGACACTCCCAGCTGGCTGTACTTCTTGAACATCCTCCGAAGTGTGAAGTCTTGGAAGTCCTGCCACCTGTACATTTTTGTCTCTTCCCATGCTCGCTTCTCTTGTTGGGACAGTTCTAGGCGGATTTGGATCTGGAATGATATTATGAGAATTAGGGCTCCAAGGCATGCGGAACATCAGCGATTATGAGAGAATGTTTCACAAAGACAGTTTCCAAATAGAGGTGACTTAACTCGCTATTTTTACTAGCAATACGAGTAGGTAATTATAATTTCCTAAGCCCATACAGTCTCAAATAATAATAATTTCTTAGTTATAATTTTTATATATTTCAATAGCCATTAACGATCGAAAAGCAAAAGACTATTTAAGAAGCATTCTGCAAGATTTTTGGACAAGTGATTTTGGACTTTGAAATTAGCATCTTCAAGGCTGGTTTTTTTTTGGCGTCCAGCTTATCTATGCTAGGATCTGGCCAAGTCTGCTTTGTCCAGACTAAAGTGCCTGCTACACGGTTGCCAACAGCGTCCCCGACAGAGATGACCTTGATTGGTGACCGGTGGAGCTGTTTCAAATTTGCTAGTAAACCATCATCTTACGGTTGTAAATCACCAAGGTCACCTCTGTCGGGACGCGGTTGGCGATCGTGTAGCCGGCACTTAAGTTTTGAAATTAATCTTTCGCTATACTGATATGCAATCATAATAATAAAACTGTTCTCCAATTTTGACTTATTAACCGTACGAGTGTGTAATTACGCAAAATAATTATACATCAAGTTTAAATTGAATTTCAGAAGCGGTGAATGTAAAATGGCAATTATATTTTTTTACAACTGTAATTCTTGATTGATTACTGTACTCCGAGCACGTGGATTTTAGTCACGTTTCTATCAGAATTGGTGGACAAAATCTCATTCTCTTTTTATTTCGATCTTTTTAAAGGTTTTTTTTCTGTATAGTTATAGGATATATAGTTCAGGCAATAAAAATAGGAATACGTTTTGGAGAGGGTTGGGTTATATTTATGAAGAACGAGTTCCGTGAAAATCGTAACTAATATAAAAAATGCGAAAGTGAGTTTGTTCTTTTCTTCGTTACGCTTTCACGCTAAAACGGCTGAACGGATTTGGATGAAATTTAGCACATGGGTAGACTATGACCTGGATTAGAACATAAATGATACTTTTTATCCCGATATTCCCACGGGATCAAGACTTACGCGGATGAATCTGCGGGGCGCAGCTTGTACAATATAAATATTGTTTCATTATAATTATTTTACAGTTTAAATTAGCAAGCCCGACGAGAGAGAATTTATTTTTTTCCTTATAAATAGCTCTGCTGAATACTTTATCCTGTTACTGTGCCCTTAAAGGATCCATATTATTGTATCTAGCTTTAATGCTTTTGTAAAATATTTTTAACAATATGGAATGCAAAAATGAATATGAATTAGATGCTGCAATCAGACCTTTCTGCAGCAGAGACTCACTCATGTCCAAAACAATTCAAATATTTTGACTTACCCATTTCTCCTCATTCTCTTTCGTGATATTTGATGTGTAATCCCACTCGGAGAGACTGGCCCTGTTCTTCCTCTTGCCCATAGCCTTGTCTAGCTGGAAGATGTACTCCCGACCCTCATGTTCCAAGGCTTCTAGGTCAGGGTCACGGCCTTGTGTGGCGACCACGAAGACCGCTACAATGGCCGCGATCAGCAAGGCTCCTCCCCCGATTTTTAGCATCGTCTGGAAGTAAGTAAAAGGTTTCAAGTTAAATAGTAATTTAGTCTTTCGTTGCTAGACATTGGAATCCGTTGAAGACTCGATTGTAAGTCCGATGTAGCACACCCGTGAAACAAAAATTCTTCGTCTGTAAAATGTACGATACTTCAATCGTACATTAAATACTTCGTCCTGCAACAGGTTGAATAATAGGCCCTCTTACTCTCTGCCAGGATTGCGGGAAACTCCGAAAGGGACACCGGGGCCCTTTGCAACAGGCAACTGAAGGAACACGGGTAGGTTTTAGTCAGTAATTTGAAGAACTCCCACCATAAAAAAAAGAGCATCCAGGCTTTTTGCTGTATTTTCATCAAGGTACAACCTCGCAGTCGTTTCTCGCGAATCTCTATCGTACGTACTACATTAGCGTGACGCAATTGTGCTTAACGAACTATGTGCATGTAACCACAAAATGCGGCATGTAAACAAATGGATTCATAAACGATCTACTGTTCTCGGTACCAAGTATTTTCTTGAAACACAGATATAAGAAATATAATTTGCTGGAAGATGAACGAAATGGGTAAATTAAATTGCATCTTTAAAAGCACTGCATCTTGAAACACTGCAGCGTGTGGCTTCTAGCACATTGTATGTAATATTAAAGTAACGTTACGAAACATTCAGATTTGGGCGTGAATTCATGGCAGTTTATTATTATAGTGCTACTTTCTCTGCTCTTGCGACGTAATCGTTGATTTACGAAAATACATAAATAATAAATGTATAATATTTTGAACCGATTCTGGAGCAATTCCATGTTCTCTTTTCAATCTTTGTTTGTGTTATCAGATGGAAAATATCTATAATGAGTAAAGTTGAGTGTAATCTATAGTATAGTTAGAAGTCTGCAGAATTTAAGGGTTACCTTGCAGAGCCAGCAAAGGTGCGAAGTGCCTCCACAAAGTTAGAAACAAATTGATTTTCAACTAATCAAAAAAACGTCTATTGTTAAACAAACATGTACCTAAAAAATAAGTGGAATTTATAATATAGACAAAAATCCTTAAAATAAACTATTAGTAAAACCAAGAAACCTATCGCAAAAATCTTTGAGGCACGTATGCAACTGTCAGTGTCGAATCACTTGGTTTGTGCGCGACTGATTTATTTTTAATAGAGCCTCGCAAGTAGCTAAGAATGTCATTGAGATTGTACATAAAGTTATGAAACCTCATTGTTTTGTATTGCAACGATTTTCTTAAACAGAAACTTCATCAAAAGTCGTGTCTTCTTCGTGCAAAGGGTGCCTGACCCACATAATACTACTTAGTCATAATATTTCTATAGACACCGCTACTGGACTAATAGATATTCATTAAATGTTAATGTAATCGATGCAGAGAAGTGGTCTGGAAACAAACTAAGCTATCAGTAAAAGTCGTCACATCCCTATACTACATGCATCAGATTTGAGCCCCCACAAATCCAGAACTGTTTCTTTGAAAAAAAACGTAAAAAAGTTGCATCATTCCTGTTGACATGCATAAATATTCGTCAGATTATCATCCACTAAAAACAGACCACGTACACAAAAACTGCAGGAAATCCCCTTACATAACGACGTAGGATCACGTTCATACAATCCGTCAGTCCACCATGAGAGGCAACGGTGTGCGGCGGAGCGCAACCGTCCTTGACTTCACAGCCCATCTTGACAACCAACATTGTCTTCTGTAGCCACCGTAGATAATCGGTTTTCATACATATTGTGTATGATGTCGCACTTAGGAAGTTTATGAGAATGGGACTATGGATATGCTGATTATATTGGCGTGAGCTCGAATACTGATCAGGTTATATAGGTAATTTTTTATTCGTTTGTTAGTTGTAATGTTAGATTTGTTTTTGAAGTGAAAACTTCTTTAGGCACGTCGAGCACTTTTTAGGTGAACAAAAATCATGAACCTGGCGTCATCGTCACTGAACGCTTGTTGGGTAAACAAAAATCATGGAACTCGCGTCATCGTCACCGAACGCTTGAAGAAATGAATGAATATTACTTAGTTTTCACTTCTATCGACACTCCTCAAAGACTGCCCCGCATGTTTTATTTCAATTGCAGTGTCAGATCTTTCAAATCCATCACCTAGCGCAGCTAAATCTAGGCTAACGTCTTTTCAAGCATTGCTTATATTCTAGGGACCTGCTTTCTTTTTAAATAGGTATACTCGTTGCATTCAGAAAAGGACTGCATAACTTGATATCGTAGCAAGTCTATCCCAACTCTTTCAAGACAAATTAAAACCCAAACAAAAATAACCCATCCAGTTTTAAAAACAAGACACCGAATCATCTGCATGCTTCTGAATACATTAGACCCTTCACTACGGGACTTCAAAAACTGGTACCACCGAGCCACCGAGCCATCGACCAGGGTCGCTGACACTCGCCATATCTTGCATAATTTCTAAATAAAAAATAAAAGTACCGGAATGTGATCAGATGAAGGCAACGTCCTTAGACCGGATCGGTCAACTGCAGCTTTTTGCATTCATTAAACGGTTGATCGATTCTTCGATTGGATATAATCGAATGGAACATTGTAAGAATTAAAAATCTATGTTGCCGTTAAATTACAATTTCGTTCGATGTTCCGTTGATTTTGTCATCAATTATTATTTCAATTACTTACCTAAGACTCCGCAGTAAACTGTACCTACATTATTAGAGTTATGGTTGCAGGAGTCAGACTTATGATAAACTGCTTTGTATTTCAAATGAAAGCAACGCTCAACTTCTATGCAGTTGGAAAAGTTTTAAAACAAAAACATTATTTATTAATCTTTGTTAAATTCATCAAGCAGGTATCTAGTTTAAACCGCCAATTTTTTCGGGTTCTACCTACATTTATTTTATCAGGGTCTGTCGGCTAAAATTCATATGGACAGAAAGTGGCCATATGCCTGTTAAATATAATAATATTATCTTTAATATGCCATATTGAATTGCAGATATAAAAACACGCAACGCAAAAAAACAGCAATGAAAAATATGCAATGTATCGACATCTGGCTGTAATATCAGATAGTTATAAGTACATGACACTAAACATACCTAATGTAAACAAACGTAATCATGGTTAGGGAAATGCTGTCTATAAATTTATTTATTTAAACTTTTCGAACACAAAAAAAAAGGTACAAAGGCGGACTTAATGCCTTAGGCATTCTCCACCAGTCAACCAAGGGTGGTGAAGAGATTAGATGGCGGGTGCTCTGATTGAGAGGTACAAAGAGAAAAAAAAAATAAGGAAAAATATATGTATCATAATGCATTATCGATAAAACAGTTTTTATAGTACATAAATACGCAATCAACTTATGATACATAATTACTTACATATATATTTACTATAATATATACCTATAATATATATATATATACTTAATATACAAATTCAAGGCAGAGAGGTGTATATGATTCTACTCTATTTATTTTGAAAAAATCTCTGCAATTTCCGCTTAAATGCATACCAACTGGTGACCGTCCTGATATCAAGAGGAAGCGCATTCCAAAGAAGAATGGACTGAATATGAAAAGAAGAATGAACAAAGTCAGTAGTATGAGAAGGGCAGAGTAGGAGAAGATTGTTAGAAGAACGCAGATTCTTAGTGTGTGAAGAACATAGATATTGGAAGTGAGACACAAGATAAGAAGGAGGAGTGGGAGAGTTGAGAACGGAGAAAAGCGTGGTCAGAGCACGCAAATTTCTTCTTTGGCGAATGGACATCCATTTGAGCTCAGACCTATAGCTCGAAACATGGTCATATTTCCTAAGGTTGAAAATGAACCGAATATAGTTGTTGAGTAGTCTGTCAAGCTTATCCAACAAAACTGCATTCAAGTCAAAGTAGCACACGTCACCATAGTCGATGATGGGGAAAATTAAAGTCTGCACAAGCATAGCTTTCGTCTTAGCGGGCAAAAAGTTCCTCAGACGATACAGCGATCGCAGAGTACCGCTGACCCTTTGACTAACACTAGGGACCTGGCGTTGCCAGCTAAGTGTCGAGTCCAGTTGCAAACCGAGATCCTTCACAGTAGAAGTAATGGGGATGACGGTGCCATTGAAACCTGCCATTGCCACGATGCCATTGTCATACTAACTAATATTATAAATTCGAAAGTGAGTTTGTTTCTTGGTTACGCTTTCACGCTAAAGGCTCTTACATACTGGTGCGACTAATCGCGCGACGCGACTTTTAACAAAACGATTTCTGAGAAAACTTCACGGGGAACAATGCGGCGGCGTGGCGTCGCGCGACAAGTCGCGCCAGTATGTAAGAGCCTTAAAACGGCTGAACGGACTTTGATGAAATTTGACATATGGTTAGACCTGACCTGGGTTAGGACATAGGATAATTTTTATCTCAATATTCTTACGAGATGGAAACTGGGTGAAACCGCGGGGCGCAGCTAGTCCATACTAATATTATAAATTCGAAAGTACCTAACTCTGTCTGTCTGTCTGTCTGTATGTTACCTTTTCACGCCTAAACAATTGAACGGATTTCGACAAAATTTGACAAATAGATAGATGGCACTCTGGGGAATAACATAGGCTACTTTTTATCGACATACCACGCGGGCGGAGCCGCGGGCCGCAGCATAAGGTCATAAGTGCGTTAAGCTCCTGAACAGACTATGTCCCATCTGCTAGAGTGTCCCAAATTGTCCGGTCACCTGCACCCTTGACGATTTGAACAATACGCCTCTGTCGCCAGAATTAATGCGGCCTCCAACTTTGCCAAAACAGTATAAGCAACATACATAGATGTACCGTCGATACCAAAAGAAGAGAAAAGTAAAAAAATATGTGGAAAATTATTGAATGTTTAGTTTAGCAGACAGAAGAACGCTGGTTGCGTCAGTTGTAAGAATTTCGTAGATGGTTGCGTGGCACGTTAACGTTCCCTATTTACACAGGCATACTCTAGAGAATGCACGTCCTGCACAATAATTCTGCATTTGGTGTACGACACACCAAGTTTGTTCGGATAAGGAAGGGTCCAAAATGTCCAAAAGACTGGGTTATTTAATTTGAGCATATGTTGTTGTTGTACACCAGATTACAAATGAACAAAAAAAAACTGCCCATGTGCGAGTCGGACTCGTGCACGAATGGTTCCGTACCATTAACTATAAAAACCCCTTAAATAGTTGTTTTATTTTAATTTAATTATTTATTTTTAAAGTGAATACATAACTAAATTTTCTGTGAATATTTCAAGCGTTTACCTGTTGCCGTTATTAATATCGAGCAAAAAATCATGTTTGTTGTATGGGAGGCCCCTTAAATATTTATTTTATTTTGTTTTTTAGTATTTGTTGTTATAGCGGCACCAAAAATACATCATCTGTGAAAATTCTAACTGTCTTACTATCACGGTTCATGAGATACAGCCTGGTGACAGACGGACAGACAGACAGACAGCGGAGTCTTAGTAATAGGGTCCCGTTTTACCGTTTGGGTACGGAACGTGGCCTTATCGCTTACTGCAATCTCTTCCAGGCAACTTTGAAATGAACAGGGATTTTCTGGTCATAAAATGAGGTTGTCTTCGGTGAAAATAAAAAGCATAGATATACAGATAGGTATTTAAAAAAGGTACCTATTTACCTATAAAATATTATGCATATGAATGGCATGTAAGAAAAAAACAAAAACATTTATGAATATCCAAGGATAAAAATTACTATACTTAAACTTTTTTTATATAGGAACAGCCACGAAGTTCTTTTATTTTGTTTGCCATCAAATGGTAGATTAATAAAATTGTTTTCTTTTTATATTTCATGATTTTTATTGGCGGATTATTTCCGTATATATAATTAATCGCAAGCTACATGCCTAGTACTTATCAACATATTTCTTTAAATTTGTCGTTTTTAAACAAAAATAAAAACTGAATAAAATGTATCGCAAAATTGTCTTTAAATCTCGACATACCTACGCTATTTACATTATTTAAAGTTTATTCGCAAAAATTAAGTAAGTAATTAAAATTTATTCAATTTAATTATACAAAGCAGGAATTCTAGGGGTTTATTCAATTTTTTTTACTAAAAAGCACATAAAATAATTTAGATTATTTATTTTGACGTTCTATCTATGCAAGAAATTATTTAATTAACTGTGAATACCTAATAAAGTTACCGTACTTACAGAAAGATTACCCGATCACCAATATACTTTTTATTACATAAATGGTTAGGGTAGACGCTGTAACTGTAACCACTGAATCATTACCGACTGTTTAATTTAAATTATTCCAGTGCCAATCATGTTCCAACATCCCAATGATTGCACGGTGCATTACAACGACAATGTAGCAAACACGGCTCTTTAAATTTCATCGGAATTAAAAATCGCAAAACAATGGACGAATATCAACAAAGCGAGGCATTATTTATAATTTCAATCCATTCATAAAAACATGAATAAAAATCTACGATTTTATATACTACATCTTAAGAACAAAAAAAAACATACCTTACTTTTTATTTGTATTTTCAGTCAAAAATATCCGTCATTAATAATTTTAATAATTTCGGGATAAATACGAACGAATGTGTGAATGCCGTTACTGGTTGGCGAATTTGAAAAAAGAACGGCTAGTCGCCGCGTGTGACCGGCCGATGACTGAGCTGTGCGCCGGCGCAGCCTCGCTATCCACCCACACACGCGCAATACGATAAAGGGTATCGTATTCGGCCATAGATTTTATTGAGTGTCATTGATTGGAGATGTGATTTTACTTGCGATTACGTATGTCGCTAGTTTGATTTTCTCAGTCTATATTATTTTTGTTTGTTAGTGTATTGTTTATTTAATTCTATATTTAAATAAATACCGACAACTTAGACTAGGGACTGAACTCTCAAATTATAAAAGGTATCTTTTAATCTTCAACGACATTCTGAAATTGCCTTTTCTATATAAAAACACACAATACAATGTAAAACCCACAATTTAAAAAAAAATACGCAAACGTCTTGTACAATGCCCCTGTAGAAACAGTATTTTTTTCATTTTTTATTATTTTCCAAACCTATAATTTAAATTTTATTGCCTATAAAAAGTTAATCCCAAATTCTTATTATATTTCGTTCACCTCTACATAATAATCTTTGCCTCATATTTACTTGTGTGCTGTGACAAGACAGCTTGCAAGCTCGACTGTCACCGTTGGTACAGTCCTCGACACAAGTGCTAATATCAAGTGTTGCCAAAATTGATTTTGGAAAAACTATATGTTTGCAGATTTTAACCTCTATACTCTAACAGTCTTTGGCTTCGTATTATTTAATTATGTGTCGTGTGTATTCGTGACAAAACAGCTTACGAGCTTGACTGTCATTACCAAGACAGTCACAAAGATAGTGTTTTAATTTTATTACATTTTTATTAGGGAGTGCCTCCGCTGCCGGCTCCGGCTCCCAAAAATAACGCCATTGGGAACGAGCAGTAATGTCACCGCCGGCTCCCATAAGGGACACCGGCGCCGGCGGCGCGGCGTTTATCGAAACCCTTCCAGTATTCAGAGCCCCAACTAACTAACCGTAACTAAAATATGTTTTTCTGCATATTCTAGTCGTAGGAGGTCACAGTTCTAACAACCTAACCTAACCTTTTTTGCGATTAAAATTATTAAACCAATCTTACTAATTCGGTTTCGGGTAGTACTTTATGACTTTATTACTGGAATATGGAAAAAAAAATGCTCTATTACATGTTTTTTTAATTATGCTTGCCCTGCCTTTCGAGTAGAAACTACGCCAAACTGACAACCAAAGTCAGCGCCGGCAGCCAATTCAGCAACCGGCGCCGGCAGCGGAGGCACTTCCTTTTTATTAATATGTTAATGTATGTTTAATTAGCGTATTTAATTACAAATTGGTACAAACAAGGCCTGCGAATAAACTGGCAAATGAATTTAAGAATACTCCAGTTTGCTTTTAATAAAGTAACAGCTGCAGCCGAAGTTCTTCAAAGCTTAGTTTTAAAACTGGATTGGAACTGACGGAGACATTATGAGACATAATGCATATTCGTAATTAACCTACTAACCCGAAAACATTAAACAAACTAGGTGAAAGTAGATACGTAGTTTAAAAAGGCTGTTAAAAATATTATGTCAAGACAATGATTGTATGAAAACGCCTGCGAAAATATTTTTGCTTGTCCAGTGATATGCGGTTTTTCCAAGAATAAACTTGGATTTACCAGCTCTTATTGAGCAGTTCACTATGTTAATCACAAGTAAATTACTTGACTGTAAATATATCAACACGTGTCGTATTGTCTACACACTACTGTGACTCATACATGCGTGGGTTTGCTTACACCTAAACAAACAATGCTATAAGTAAACATCTCTTTGGTTGTTTGAATTAAAACAGAGTATCTGTTTTTGCACAAGGCTCTAGAGGCTAGACATAATACGTCAATTACTTTAGCTGTCTAAGGAAAAAATATTGAATTGTGACAAAGAACACGTAATTATGTCCGTCTCAAAATTCTGCGTGAACATTATATTATCAAACATAAAATATCTTTTGCATAATCATGTGCATACATTTTTTTTTTGTTATTATGGCACACTAGCTTCCGCTCGCGACTTTACCCGTGTGGTATCCCCAGGGTTCAAAGTATTCCCATGATAAATTTCATCAAAATTGGTTAAGCCGTTTAGCCGTGAAGGCCTAACAAACAAACTCACATTTATAATATTAGTTAGGACAGGTAGGCTAGGCAATTACACTAAAAAAAAAAAACAAAATACTTTACAAATTGGATGTACTGCAAAAAATTAATCTATGTTGTGTTTTTTTTTATTCACAAAAGTTATAGATGCTTCTAACTTAATTTTTAATATTTTTTCAAGTAAATAAATAAATTATACACCTTAAATATTTTGAAATGACTTTTCTTCGCAACAGTAGATCCACTAAGCACGTTCGCGCGGTTTACCGTTGACTCATCACAGTTTACATACACAAAGCTAGCTGACAACGGTACATGCGAGTACATTCGAGCCGAGTCAAAATGCAAACGCTAATAAATGAACGTTCTAAAAATATATTCAAGTATGTATGCTCGTTAAAAAAATATATGCCAAATGCCAATTGTGTGGAAATGGATGTGAGTGTTGGTAATGATAACAGCCGCACGGGTCAATCGATGGTTAAGCTATGCTTGCAGCGGTCGGACCGTGGATGGGTGACCATCCGTTACATATATCGAGACCATTCAGTGCCTCGGAAATCACGTTAAGCCGTTGGTCCCTGCTGTCACTCATAAATCTTTGAAAATCGTTACGGGTTGCCAGAAGTCCATAAGTCTGACACAACCAGTTTTACCAAGAGGTATCGTGTTAACGCAGTAACTCGGTTGAGGAGGTAAGATACTATAAATACTAATGATAATGGGGCTAGGCAGATTGATTGTGTGGCAATGGAGCTTTTAACACGAAAGTTCTGTAGTTTTGTTATTATTTTATTATTTATTTATTCTTCAACATATTTACATTAGTGTCAAACAGTGGTTTTAACAATAAATGTAACACAAAAATTAAACAATCATCGTAAAGCCAGGAAAAAATAAAAAAAAAACACTACATTCCACATTGGTCACAAAAATATTAGTCTAATTATAATTATTTAACTTAATATTAATCCAAATTCAATTCAAAGAAATGTATGTCAATAAAATTCATTAAGATGTAATGTCATAATAGAATGTTGGATATATTACATAAAGTCATTAAAATATAATCACATATTAGTTCACAGTTAGTAACTCTTTGAGAAACTCTTCAATGCTGTAATAACATTTCTTCAATAACAATGACTAATAATAACAATAACATGAATTATTGTACTAATTAATTATTGTAAAAAACGAAAAACTAAAAACTTATATGAACTTTTGTAATCGGAAAAAAATAAGCTTAGCAGTGAACGACACCTAATTAAAATTCTAGACTCAAGATCAGAAGATCGGTCATAATCCCTTTTTTTCTACTTTGTAGAGCACTATGTTTATTTTGAATTGAATTTACATAATTCATTATTTTGAATTGAATTTACATAATTAATTAAATGTCAATATAGCGGCCGTTTCTTGCTAAGACATAACTACTTTAGAAATATTTTTTTTTAAGCTGGTGTCTAAATTAAGGAGCTTATTCGATACATTATGATAAAATAGTAACGAAGTCATAACTGCTCATTGAATATTTTTGATAAAAGTAATTGCTACGAGGTCAGAACGGGTAGAATTTTTGTCCGTTTGTCTGAATGTATGTTCCTGATAGACGCAAAAAAGACAAAACAGATTTGGATGAAATTTGGCACACAGATTGTCTAAAACCTGGATTACCACTTAAGGTACTTTGAATCCCGGCAGTTCGTTTCCGTGGGTTATTTTCCAACATCCCCGCGGGCTAAAAACTATAAAGCCATGAATCTTTTTAGTACCTACCTACCAAAACTTACTGATTTAGCTCTATTTGGTAAAAATAGGACCTGGTTAAGCTTTTTACATAATTATTTCAAAACAAAACCGTTCAGAATGAAGTAACATAAATAGCCGGTATCCTAATTGCTACAATTTGTTTAATTACCAGACCGCGGAACCTAGGAAATAATATTTAATAAAATAAAATCTATCTACGCTACAACTTACATAATAATAGTGCAGAAACGACATTCTCTAATTCTATACAACGACAGAAATATTTGCGTTTTTAAGTTGCTAAACCAGCTCGTTTTATACATATATATACTGGTATTCAGCTGCATCCGGTTAGACTGGAAGCCGACCCCAACATAGTTGGGAAAAGGCTAGGCAGTTTTTAAACCAGCTCGTTTTATGTCCAACATGTTACATAGTGACTCATAAGACCTATGCTTGGGATTTCCCGAGTTCGTACACGGAACCCCTTATACTTTCAGTTTTTTTAAAATTATGTTTGTTAAAGCAGCTAAGTACTTATGTCCGTATTCATAAAAGTACCTATATGCAAACACATAACTGAAAACTTTCCTTTTTTGTGGTTAGATGGCTGTTTCGATAACCCACGAGTAAGGTTCGAAAAATGAACTGTCTTGTCCCGAAAAAGGGCATTAAAAATGAATAAATTAAAAAAAAAAAAAACGAGCGAGCCTTACAGGAGGTGCATAAAAAATAATGATGATGTGTAACATGTGACATCTTGGCTGACAGTACCAACCTCTCGGAAAATGGGTTGGTACCATCTGACGGCAACTCTAGCACCGCACGCGCTCTTGGTCAAATCAAATACCGCGCGCGCTTCCCCGGCTTCCTGTTACTCACTTCCGTCCCTTTTCACGAAATCACTCCCACAGATTGTAGGAAAGCGAGAGGCTATATACACATAAGAAATTGCTAAATAGCGGTAAATATTATATTCAGCAAAATGAGTAACTGCATAGTGAGTATTAGCTATGCTGAATAGACCGAGTGTTGATCATCACTCACGTATCTTTACATTATGCATGACAATCACAATAAAGAAATGTTAATCATGCAGTAATTCAACGACCTTGAATACGGAAAGCGGAAGATGTGCTATGGCTATGGCGCCGATCAAGTTAGTCAAAACAATTTATTGACTGCGATGTTTGCAGAAAACGGAGAAACCTACTTTCTCTGAATCCTTTATTATGATAAATAATTTACAGTGTGCTCAATGTCTCCGAGCACATGTTTCTGTTGGTTTAGTATCGGTTCATTTCTTTTCAGTACCTAGTAGGTACTTGTTTGTTTTACTAAGCCACGTCTATGCCATATCAAGATTGGTTCTCTTGTTTAGAAGAGAAAAAAAAAACAGAGAGCAAACTAGAAATCAGCTAATAAATCCATATTGTTTATCTGTACTTATTGTTATTCAAAAAACTTCAACAGAAAACAGTGTCAGGGTTTGCTTTGCTTCATAAACGTGTTCGCTTATTCGCAAACCGTCTTCTATTGCATCACAAAAACGGTTGCACGCGTCAGTACACTCACAAGTTAAACAGAAGGACATTCACGGCCGAAATCTGATTAACGATGACTTGACTTTAGTGTTGTTGTTTTTTAACGTACCGTCAGTACCGGCACGCCCAAAAGTTTTAAATAAACATGACAACGCTTATGTTTTTGGCAAAGTAACAGAAAACTGGCTGGTTATCAATGCAAACTGTTCGTGACCAGACACACATACAAGTTATAACACCCAAACCTTAGCACCACGAAATTATTCCAAAGCCAATGCAATGCTTGCAATCAATATCAATGCTGTATGAATAAAATAACACTTGGGCCTATTTTATAATCAGAATCCGGATAGGGACCATCTTACAGATGAATTCAAAATAACAACAATGAGGTGGTTAAACAGGCCATTTCAACGTTTCTAGTTTCGACCACACTCAACGAAAACAACACAAAAATATTACTCAAAAATGGAGATCAATACAGTAGAGTAAGTACTGGCTCAAACAGAGCTGATCAACAACAAAGCCTTTCTCCCTATAGTCCCTATCTTTACAGACCAGTGGAAAAGGGCACTACACTTACTGCGTTATTCCACGTCCAACTTCATAACAAAACACTGTCACAGTCTACACCGCATGTTGGTACACGTCCAGTTTTGTGAACAAAACGCACGGCACTAGCTCGAGGAAGCGATAGTCTGTTCGCTCCGTCAGCGTGCAAGCTGTGCAAGTGGGGGATGTTATACAATCCAAATTGCTGAGTGACACACGGGTGGTGTGAGTGTGGGATAGTTGTGATAGTTCTTGTAAGGGATAGCTCTTAATCATCACAAGAAAAGAGTAACGTATGGATATGAATATAGAAAAGAGATAGACAGAAAAGATGATGATAATGATAATAATATAGCGGGATGTTCGAGAGGAACTGAATGAATATGGACTGCAATAAGAGAGAGTGGAAGAAAAGATGTACATATTGTGTGTAAGGTGATAAAGCAAGCTGACCGAAAAGAAAACATATATGCAGCAAGACATGTGCCCAAATAAATAATAGCACGGGGATAATGATTAATCATTTAAATGGATCGCAGACTGTGGGCTATGATCATAATAGTGGAGGAATCAAGGAATATAATATTACGACAACAACATATGAATGTATGTGTAGCTATAAAGAGAGTAGCAGACCAAAGTAATGGATGGATTGTGTGAGAGATGTTGTCGGTCATAGAATAGTCTAGAGATACGGACATGCTGCATTCACCCCATATAAATTGGGATAAGGGTGTGATGGTTCTATACCTTTTACCCACATTTCAATAGACGGTGACTTTTATCACAGTATTTCAGTAGAACAGAAGTAAACTCGCACATATCCACATCGCACGTCCTTCACTGCCAGCGTGTGATTCCCACGCATGGCGCATCATTATAATTTGCAACTGTCTACCTGGCACATTACCCACTATACAAGATCAACATAGGCGACCATTCAACTAGTTTTGTTCGCCGTTTAATGTAACGGTAATATTGTACGAGGAATTTATCAGCTGCGGAGTAGAATTCAATAAATATTATAGTATCTTTTAACATCCGCACTTTTAGATGCTCATTTAAGTTAATTGTTATTATAGTTAATTGATTCAGGCGTGCTTTTGCGGAAATCCATTATAAAATACAATAGACGTAGATATTTTTTGTAACCTACTACTACTCTGCGTCCAGCGCTCGGTTTGCGACTGGTCAATCGTCATCCTGAGGATGCCTCGTTGACACACGTGTCGAATTATTACAGGGTTTTTTATGGCTCTTGAAGAATAGTTACGTGGAATAGGTTACTAAATATATCTACGTCTATTGTATTTCCAATATTCAGTGCGAGTGCGGTCTTCCTGAACAAACTATGTCCCATCTGCTTGGAGAGTCCTAAATGACCGTTTACCTGCACCGTTGATGATTTGAACAGCGCCTCTGACGCCGCATTTAATGCGGCCATATTAGGCCCAAACAAGCAACATAAATGTATCGTTTAAAGGAACAGAAGAAGAAGAACAATGAATATTAGAGTTTTGGATATTGGTATCACTGATTGTGAATGAGATCATGGCTAAGTAATAACAGCCACACGGATCGATCCATCAGGTAAAGCTACGCTTCTCCGGGTTGGTACGTGGATGGGTAATCATCTTTACATATCGAAACTCCTCCGTGACTCGGAAAGAACGGCCGTTGGGCCCGGCTGTCATTCTTGAATCTTTTACAGCTGTTACAGGTCGTCAGAAGGCTGAAAGTCTGAAAACCAGTTTTACCAAGGAGTATCGCATAACCCAGTAACTGGGTTGTGGAGATCAGATAGGCAGTCGCTTCTTGTAAAATACTGGTATTCAGCTGCATCTAGTTAGACTGGAAGCCGACCCCAACATAGTTGGTAACAGGCAGGCAGATTGATTGATTTTAATGGAGATCATTATAAAGAAAAGCTTATAATAATGGTTTGACATAGCTAACATTCAGAAACAGATATATTTGAAAAGAGGCGTTGGCGCAACGGTGAAGCTTATATTATTACAACTTATTCTGGGTAACTGTTCATAAGCCTAGGCAAATAGATTTTCAAATAATAATTTGAAAAGTAGGTCCTAATTTCAATACGATCTGTCGTTACTTACTGTTTGCCGTTCATCAATCTGCCTAGAATTTTCCCAACTATGTTGGGGTGGGCTTCCAGTCCAACCGGATGCACCTGAATACCAGTATTTATTGTATAGTATTTACTGTTTGCCGTTCATATACCATATAAATTAACATTGATGTATGTCTGTGAGTGCGAGTGCATTGTTCTAAAGATAGTTCTGCAATTATAGAACCTGTGTGCCTGGCATTATTGTGTAGCATCAGCTACTTTTTAATATGGTCTCTGTTCTGCTGTAGATAAGCTAGCTTTTAAGTTGTACCTAATTAATTAATTGAGTTTTATCAAAGACTAAAGTAATTTGCTTCTGGTTTTATTATAAAGCTTATATTTATATATAGGTTTTAAGAACCACAAAATTGACGCGAAATATCATTTCATTTCATTCAACTACCATTTTTTTAAGTTTCAAACTTCGTTTCTTCTAGACTTATGTTGTGGTAATGCACGAAAACCAGAACGACTACAGACTAGCTGTTAGCCTTCTTTTGTTTACATGAGTTCTACTTTTGACAAACTTGAATATAGGTAAGTAGGTACCTATATTCAAGTTACGAAGACTTAAGCCTGGAGAATAACCAGCTTCAAGATAAGGGTCCTTCACCCTATAGATGTAGATATTTTGTCCATAATGAGATTCTTCGAACCAAACCATTAGAAGAACATCAAATAGACAAACTATAAAGTTGTTTAAACTCACACGCACACTAACAAAGCGTTATGAATGAAACACACACACTTCATAATGATCCTACATTATTATATGTGAAGTAAACAGTATGTATGGTACACACTCACATTATGTAACCGTTAAGGCTCTAATAGTATATAATTATATGTTGGAAGAAGAATGTGTGAACATTTTATTTATTTATCTCCATACGTACGGGCCACTCTTACAAATTCAAATTAGAAAGAAAAAAAAAAATTGTTTATTCTTCACAAACAAAACGCACATTACACCAATAAAAATTATAACAAAAAAAAAATACACTCAAATTGAACACTTTAGAACAACAATGGTTTCCTTGTTAACTTAATGGATAGCTATTTTGGAACCCATAACGAGATAACCAGTAAAGAACATTGAAAGAGTAAGAAAGACCATAGTTTCCATTTTCTCCATATTAAGCAGGAGACTGACTGGAGGTCCTGGGTGCAATACCTGGGTCAGGCAGTGTGTTATTTGGTTTTTCGCAAGAGCAAGAGCAACAATGTACCTATTTACTTTTTTATACTATAACTCGTATTGTTCCATCGTAAAGTAGTGCGATGGTCAATTACCCATATACCAAAGGTGTTAATTGTCGTACAATGTTATTGTTTTTCCGCGATAATGTTTAGTTTCCTATTTGTTTTATAACAAAACATTATTTGGCTATCAATGTGCGAAATGCGAATGTAACTATAATGCTTACGTCTCACGTAAGAAAATGGAGCTTTTGTTGCGTCTCAGATGAATCGGCTTCATTTGTCATATTTTTATCAATTATAGGATAACCACCATTTTGTGTAATAACCGGATAACTTAACCTATCCATTACCTATATAATTACTTACGAATTCATGACCAATATAATAATGTATCAATATTTGAAGTTCTATAGCAAAATTCATAGGCATACTAATATTATAAATTCGAAAGTTACTCTATCTGTCTGTCTGTAGGTTACCTTTTCACGCCTAAACCACTGAATGGATTTTGATAAAATTTGGCAAGGCGATAGATGGCATCCCGGGGCATAGGCTACTTTTTATCGATATACCACGCGGGCGCAGGCGAAGCCGCGGGCGGAAGCTAGTTAAGAATAATTTTTAATATTTGTTCTCATGTGTAATAATCTGTAGTCGTCATTTATTTTTCGTTGCTTACATAAATATTCTTTTAAAGTCAGTATGTATGTATTTATGTATGTATTGTATAGCATATATATATTATTATATATTATAGTATATTGTATCTATTGGTAAGTTTAAGTACCTACTTATTATTTTGCACCAATGACAACCCCATTTTTGATGTCCACGCAATCACTGTCCATTCTAAGGTTGCCTGGAAGAGATCGCAGAAAGCGATAAGGCCGCCCATTGTATGTTTTGTAGTGTTCAATTTATTTATTTTCGCTATGTATTTTCTGGTGTACAATAAAGTATATATAAATAAATAAATAAATAATTCAAAGCACCCGCAAGCACTAGCATTTAGTAGTTACAGATATAGACAAACAAGCAAAAAAAAAATGGAATGGTACTTCGTGGTACTAATAATATACAATAGTCAAACACGACTCTTCAGCTTCCATTTAAGGTTGGTTGAACCCTATCAAGCATGTCTACGAGTAGGTTTTTATCAGCATTAAATTCCAATAGCACGATTCTTCGTGACTTGGAACTAGTTTGCAGAATGGAAAAACAAAAGACCTTCCTATGCGTCCATAGCTTCAGTCGACATTATAGATCGAAAACTAATTGTGTGTGTAAACTGATGTTGTAAAAAGTAAACTGATGATCGCAGTTGGACTCACTATAGATATATGTCTATGGTATGTACCAATACCCATGTTCAGAAAGGAGGATGCTAATGTCATACTTACTCTAAAGCCTTTAGGTACTATACCCCTGGATAATATCTTTTTAATTCGGAACCATGCTATTTTCATGAAGGAAAAGGTGATACCTATGTAGGTACCCCTACTCATAGTCTTGCTATTCCAATACAACGGACTCCAATTCCAGTTTTGTGAACAAACTTACAATTTAAATACGAAGGTTTTCAAACAAAAACTTACGTACTTATAAAATAATTATTGCTTAAAGATTGAGCTATAGTCAGATCTCAAGTCGATGAATTGTATATTGCAGTCGTTTTTTTTAAAATTACAAAATAGATTTTACTTAGTTTTGTCAAGTTTTTAGTTACGATGCTGACCCAGCTGACTGTAATTAAAACAATAATGTAAATATTGTCATGCTTCTGTATTATTAGTGTTTATTGAACCTAAACTAACCTAGTAAGTATGATACGTATTAATTAAGAAGGTAGCGGGGGCAGGCTGTACAGTCAACATTACGCCTGTGCAGTGGCGGATTTACCAGCTGGCTGAGTATGCTTGAGCCTAGGGTGGCAGATTTTTGGGGCGGCTTTGGGGACCATATGTACATTTACCAAATGTACATTTTTGTGAAAGTAGCATGCATTACCCCGCATTATTAATCGTACATGATTGAGCTTTGATTAGCTCAAAAATATACCCAAAAATTATTTTACGTGAAATTTCAACTAAATTGTTGGATTGAACAAATAATCTAGGTTAAGACAAGAGGCAAGGGCGGCAAAAACTTTACAGCCTATACCTTAAAAATTTATAAATCCGCCACTGCGTCTGTGGTAATAGAGATTTTGACCTTCAGCTGGCCTAAAGTAGTACGGAGTTGAATAAGATGCCAGCCTATTACTGGTTTTGATAACACTGACGTGCAGTCTACCGTACGTATCTTTGACTCAAGTCAAGTCGAGAACCAACTGTCTAAGGGCGAATTTTACTAAACTTTTATACCGAGTAAAAATCTTATCCGGCGATTTTTTTTTTTTAATTTTTGGCTGTTTTTCCATACAAAAAGTGTCAGACGACAATTTTATTCCACGGATAAAATATATGTGACTTTGATAAAATCTGCCCTGAATAGTTTAAGAAAAAAAGACATAAGCCCAAGTGACAAGCAATACAATAGACGTAGATATATTTAGTAACCTATTCCGCTTAACCTACGCTAACCTTCTGGTTACGGAGATATTGAAGATCAAAGTTCCAACTTTTTCGGACATTTTTTACAGAAATCAAGTTTTAAATATTATAACTTAATTTTAAATACCTCCACGAACCCTGAACTGTTGCATGCACCCATAAACACTATGTTTTGCGTGCGTTACGTTGCGCACTACCGTGACCAGCGATTTTTTACACCAAAAATAAAAGTCGTTTCCCAGCGATTATTTTTGTGCTGTGTTACTTAATTTGATGTACAGAACTAGCTTCATATTTCTAACTGACCAACTCCTTGACAATTCAAAAGTGCCTGTAAATGGTTTAATTGAAATAAATGCTTTGAGTTTGAGTTTGAATTTGAGCAGGGTGATGGGTCTTTTTACACCCTGTATATGTCAAAAATTCATGCTTCTTGATCCAGAGATTTAGCTATGCAATCTCTGTTAGTATTTATGTACCTACCTAGACTTTTTTTTTATATTCATAATAATTATGATACAGAGACGAAGATGAGCTGATGTGCGAATTTATTTTCTCACAACACAGGCTTTGGAAAGTTCGGACTCTAGTTGCAAAGGGCATTGACTCGAAAAAGTTCATCGACTTATATCAGAATCTGTCGCACCTTTTTATTAATAACGTAAATAAACTAATTGTAACGTTAATTGATGGGCGTGGGACCTGCTAATGGGTTAAAGTGGTTTATAAGTGGATGATAGAATTTCGGGTTCGCTGAAACTGTAATTCTGTCCCTAGTAAAGTGGTACAACGATGGTGTTTGAAGATCTTTGTGTTTTGCATTACGTAAGTTCGTTTTCCTCATAATATATATATTTTTGTATAAACAAATACACCGATTATTATAAGACAATGTAAGACAAAAGTTTAGTACGTAAAATAGTTTTCAGCGTTCACTGCCATCTATCGTTTACAGCTGGAACTATAATTGTAAAGTTTATAAAATTATCGGACAGTTATGAAAAGGAATAGAGGGTTTTTTTTTAAACTTGTCTCATTATCTCGTTGAAAATAATGGAAACAACACGAAGAAACAACTGAGAAAGACTAATTTACATAAGCGCCACCTAGTGTCGAGTAGCTACACTAACATTTATTTATGTTTTTGAACTATAGCATAGATGGCGCGTTATTATATTTACGACATTATTAGCAAAAGAAACGCTCAAAAATTGTAATTAAAATGGAGTTAATAAAGATGGAAAGAAACCCACTTTTAATTTATTTTTACACGCATTAACATATTTTCACCTCGAGACAAGTACAAAACCTACAAAGCACAATCGCCAAGCCAATTCGCGTGTCCATTAATGGACTAACCATTATAATTCTCGTTGTTGTGCAATAATAGCGCCGGCGCACCATTGTAGGTGACACTGGCACGCTCATAACAGGGTAAAACACCCAGTAGTTTGCCCTGCACCAATATTCAGCCTTTTCAAGCTTTATTTCGCTTTAAATAGTAACACATTGCCCTATATGTAGAAGTAAGTATATAATTAAGGTACAATGACTGTAAAAACTGCTGATTCTAGATTCCTTAATATAACATAACATACAACGTAACATCACGCCTGTAATCCCGAAGGGTTAGACAGAGGTGTGCCTCTCCTTCATATCTTCTTGTTTATTACGTAAACTAACAAATTAATAGCTTCACGGGGAGCAGAACTACGCACAATTGTTTCCATCACCCTCTGACATTAATTTATAAAAGTGCACCAGGAGATATTTTTGGACAAGAAACCTTAGTCACGGAATTAGTGAAATATTTTTCTAAGTAGGTAGTTACTTATCTTTTTGTATGCACGTGTTTTAGTGACAAATATACCTATTTTTCTTTTGTCTTTTCATTATAACCACAAATCTTAAACTGACAACTCATAAAAGTTCAAATTCTCTAAAAAGTCTGACTAATGGGTGTTTTACCCTACCCTACTTAGTGCACGCGAAAATGGCAACTGGCCGGTAAACGGCTACCTACGTGCTTAACACGTGCGAATGACAATAGCCAGAGTTTTTCCAGTATTTGCTAGCAATAGCTAAGTGAGACGTTTATGTGTTATTTCATTAATTTTGTTGGAATCAAAAGTGAGAGTTGAAACATTACAACAAAACATGTTCAAATCTCTAAGTTCCTGTAAAAAATTGTACCAATGGAACATTGACAGAAAATAGAGATTTCAACATATTTGTCGTGAATGTTTCGCCAGTGCAAACACACTGTACATAAAACAAGTACCTACTTACTTAGATAGAAAAAATATTAGGAAATTAATTATGGAATATAATAAAGGAAGTCGAAATTATGAGACTAAAAGCTGTATAAATTAAAAAAATAGGCTAGAGTCTCGTACAAATGTACCTTATAACATCCACCCAGGTCGGTCGATGGTTAAGCTACGTTTGCCGCGGTCAGTTCGTGGATGGGTAACCAGCTATCATTCGTAGATCTTTAATAGTCGTTACGCGTACCTAGTCACAAGACCAAAAATCTGACCACCAGTCCAAGTTACCAAGGGGTTATCGTGTTACCCAGTTACTGGATCGTGAGGGTCAGCTGCAGTCGCTCCATGTAAAATACCGGTATTCAGCAGCTGCATCCGGTTAGACTGGAAGCCGATCCCTACATACTTGGGAAATGGCTAGGCAGATGATGAGAAATATTTTTTATGAAGTTCTTTTTCTTAACTCTAAAATCGACGATTCTCTCCGTCTAATAGTTCCAGATTTTCTCATTCTTACCCATATCATCGGATAATCATCTATTTATTTCTACCAAAGCTGCATCTCACATCATGATACCTACTTAGTTAATAAAGTGACACGTTTGTACCGTGACAAATGAATGTCCTGTTAATTACAAGCACAAATCTAATGAAGAGATAAGAAAAACTAATTTCTATTCAAGAAAAATCAACGGCTCTATTGTTAAACCCGCTCTAGAAATAACTTTATAATTTGGAGTCGACACGCTTGCACGCGAACACATAAAAGATTTTAATTGATTTTCTTCAAGCAAGTATTGAGGGAATTTTTTATATATTAGGAACAGATGAAATAATTAAATACATAGTTGATTACAGAGGCGGATGTGCTAACATAAATCTTTCGTTAAGTAACTTCTGTGGTTTCTCAAGTGGAAATGACGGGAAGATTGATATTTGGTTTTAATTCTTCGCTTTCTTGAATTTTAAGTCATTTTCAGTAGGTAATCTATTTATTCCATACTAATACTAGACTACTAGGTAGGTAGTAGGTTTATACGCATGGGATAACCTACGGAACTGATCCGAATCCGGAAATTCTTTCACTAATGGAAATGGTATTGCCGAGTGTCACAAGATACAATTATTTTATGTTAAAACAAGTAATTTAGAAGCTAAAAGAAATAAATAATATAAAGTCAAATGAAGGCAATTTCTTAGCAACGCCCTAAGTTTTATCTTTCCTGAAAAACAAACCTTTGTCATCATTTATCATGAGGACCATTAAAAGTGTCGATACGAGTGACAAATCGACGATACTTCCGTTTGTTCTGCGCACCCTAAGTGTCTGCACTACCAACCTTGCTGATAGAGAATTTCAAGCCCTTAACGGTCCTGTTATTTCTGTATAGTTTTTAGCTACACTCACAATGTGAATAGTTATAAGGGATTGCACTCTACAGATTACTTACATCAGTCAGACAAAAAAAAAAAAAAAATGAGCCTATTTATGTCCCTCTGCTGGGCAAAGTTCTTCCCTTTTGACTTCCATATCTTTCACTCTCTCTTAATATTCATATTTAAATCTCAACTTCGGAGAGCCCAATATCCAGCAGTGAACTGTGAAAAGCTGAATTGATGTGCTCATAAGTTAATGGTGCGTATGCCTATAGTGTTCCATGTAAGATCATTCCTTAGTATCTTGAACTTCCAGTTAATATAGCTATAACTAGTTTGACCATAAGTTATGTTACAAATGATAATGCATTTCTTTTTTTATGAAGTTATGTAATCTTAATAAAAAACTTATATTAAGAAGTCTCCGCAAAAAATAAAAAATAATTCTAGTCTAGCCATGAATCTATGGATTTACGCATTGTTTCCATGCGAAATTTAGCCACTGCGTGCTACAGAGAGTTTAGAGCATGCCATGTCCTCTAAAACTGACCATAATTTTTAGTTTAAGATGTTCAGATCTGGGCTAGACGAGGGCCAGTCTTCAGCTCTTATAAATTCCGGAACGTTGGTTTTGAGCCAAGGTTGGGTAGTTCGTGCTTTGTTTCATTTATTTATTTATTTATTAAAACTTTATGCACAAGTGAAAAAAAAATACTATACAAATGCGGACTTAATGCCTGAGGCATTTTCTACCAGTCAACCTTAGGGTGATGCAGAGACAGACATGGCAGGTGCAACATAATTGATATACATATAACTGGAAAAATAATGAATACATACATATAAACAAAATACAAAACTTAGTCAGGAGAAATAACGACAGATAGAGGAAAAGGCGAATCCAGCTAATTAGCGCTGAGATGATTCTGCCACCTTCTTACGTATATGTTCACGTGCCTTCACTTTAAATGATAAGCGACTAATTTAGTTGTTTTCATTTGTGTTCTGACACAAATGAAAACAACTAAATTAGTCCTAGTAACTTATAGCCGGACTATAAACATCGCTATCTTTGCCGCTGTGCTGTTTTCCCGGCACAGCTTTGGCTTAGTAGTTTAAATTCGGCTTATACATAGTGCCATCTGTGCTCGCTTCGGCTCGGTACAAGCAAATTCACTCAGCGGCCGGTACGTACTTCAGTTTAACCGATAGAGGTAGGTGCGACTGTCCGAAGCTAAATAAATGGAAGCGCTGTTTACTCTGGAAAGTCAACAGCTAAGCTTTATTGTCACATACCTAGATTGACAAAATGTTATCTAGATTTTAGATTTAGATTTTTTGCTGGAATTTAATTAAGAAATAATTAATTTAATTAAGAAATAGTTTATTTTCCGAAATCGTAGGCCTCCTTTAATAAAAACTTCAAAGAATAGCTGCTTTGATGTTGGTAAAGAAACGAAGCCAATCAGTCACTTATTAATTATTATTTTTTGTATTTGAATAACCTGCTATATTTAACGTAAATTATCGATTTTCAAATTAAAAATAATTGTTTCACACCTCAGACCAAATAAAACACCAAGACAGTTCTGCGAACAATACAGTGAAGCTTGCAAAAACTACACCTCCGCTCTGTGCATACACGGTCGCACGCCTACATTTACTACCATTTACAATGAAACTACACCTCATTAAGTGCACACATGTTTACGAAATCGGCCTCACGCTACTGTTAACAGCGACAGAAACCATGACAGAGTAGGTAAGTCTTAATGAAATGAAATTGTTTATTCTGTAAATAGGATATCATAATCACTTTTACATGTCATATTTAAAAAAATTAAATGAGCTAGATGAGGTCGGCGTTTCCTATCTGACTACTTTGAGAAGAAAGGCCGAAACAAACTCAGAGGTCGCAGTCTCTTTTAAGGTCCAGACATAATCTTGGTCAGGCCATATGATTATATATATTGGCCTTAGTTTTTTATTTGGTCTTAGTTTCACACATGATATTATTTACTTTAGTTTAATACTTTATTCACATCTATGAGTGATACTTTGTGATTTTGCAAAAAATACAAACCAAAATGCTATAAGTAAAATTTTTGTATTTTCGATTAAAAAGTCGTTTGAATATACGTTACGTTTATGTCACGCGTTCGTGCTAAATTGGCACATCGGGTTTTAAATTACCTAGGTAGACTGTCACAAGCACACAATCATAGTCACAGGCTGGTATGAATGACGAAGGCTATGATCAAAGTTGTTTTATCATGTATAGATATCGATTCCCATCACGTCTGCGGAGTTTCGCTAGGTTATTTAATTTGACCCTTAAATTAAATTATCTAGGTAAACTGTCACAAGCACACAATCATAGTCACTAGGCTGGTATGACTGACGAAGGCTATGATCAGAGTTGTTTTATCATGTATAGATATCGATTCCCATCACGTCTGCGGAGTTTCGCTAGGTTATTTAATTTGACCCTTAAATTAAATTATCTAGGTAAACTGTCACAAGCACACAATCATAGTCACTAGGCTGGTATGACTGACGAAGGCTATGATCAGAGTTGTTTTATCATGTATAGATATCGATTCCCATCGCGTCTGCGGAGTTTCACTAGGTTATTTAACTTGACCCTGTATACGTAACAGCACGCCTATATTCCCCGAAAGGTTACGCAGAGTTGTACCTAGAGGTATTCTGCATCTATAGGACTAAGCATACCTAACTGGTATATAGGGACCGAACCTATTGCCATCAACTGTGCATAAATCCAGACTCCGGGCTGCTAATAACACTAGCCCCACCTGGGAATCGAACTCGGATTCTCATGCTCAGCAGTAGCGCTTGCGACCTTTAGACCAAGGATATAGTCGAGCGAGTATAGTTTGCTAGACATAATAAGATATCCCACTTTATGATCCATATGCAACAATCAAGCGTTTAGCACACAAAGGATGATGTATCACGTGCGTTGATCTAGTCTGCCGAGACGATACAATTGCCTGTATATTGAGAATACCTATAGGAGGTTTACTTTCTTTGAGGAACATCTTATGGATTGGTGACATGACCTTTAAGCATGGAAATGTGCAGAAAACTTATGGAACTCCTGTTTTTATGCTAAAAAAATAGTTATAATGGCGGTTTCCTATCTTTTTTAATGCGTATAGGTATATGAATAATACGATAAATAAATAAAATGAGATCTGGGGGCCTAAACCGGCCATATTAGCAATTCCTCTAAAAGCAGTTCATTTCTCGAATCCCAGCTGTCATTAGCAATTCCTTTAATTTGACTTAAAAGCAATTCATAATGTGGACCATTTTACGAATCTCCATAGAAAACTGTCAAGCAGATGAATTATTTCGTAATATGAATTACACGAAGATCATATTATGAATTGTCAGTTTGTGATATTTTACGATGATTCATAATATTTTCATATTATGATTCTGCTAATGTGACCGTTTTAATGCCTTAGGCATTCTCTACCCGATTGGCGGCACTGACCTCTCGCGTCCGGCCCTGGTCCAGGCCATGGTACGGAGCGAGAGGGCATGGGAGGCGGTCACCTCCTTCTGCGAAGCAGTGATGCTCGCGAAGGAGGAGGCGGAACGCGTGAGGGAGAGGCAAAGCCTGCGCCCTCACGCCCCTAACCGCCGCCGCTGGAGACACCCTGGGCGTCGGGAATCCCAGGCGGATTCCCGGCCACCATAGGCGCGGGCTTGCGGACGGCGAGCAATGGGTAGCTCGCCGTCCGATAAGGACCAGGCCCGGGTCGATGGCGCGTCGTGTTCCACGCGCGCCTCAAAGAGATGTCAGCACACCTGACGGGGTCCGTTAGGACCGATGCCTGCCAGGGTTGCGGAATAGTCCGAAAGGGATACCGGGACCCTGGCAACAGGCAACCGAAGGAACACGGGTGGGTTTTAGTCAGTAAGAGTCTGACACGCCCTTCCGCTCCGCCCAGAGCGGGAGAAGTCATATGATGATTTCCCACCCAAAAAAAAAAAAAAAAAGGCATTCTCTACCAGTCAACCAAGGGTGGTGTACAGATTAGATGGCAGATTAGATGGCACATTACATTCAGCTTTACATGAACACTATCAGGGGGCCTAAACCGGCCACATTAGCAATTCATTTCCTGAATCCCAGCTGTCATTACCAATACCTCTAATTAATTACCCCTAAATTTAATAAAAGCAATTCATAATTTGTGGACCATTTTACGAATCTCCATAGAAAACTGTCAAGCAGATGAATTATTTCGTAATATGAATTACACGCAGATCATATTATGAATGTTCAGTTTGTGACATTTTACGATGATTTATGAATCATATTTTCATATTATGATTCTGCTAAAGTGACCGTTTTAAGCCCACAGATAGTTTGTTCCGTCCGGTTATTTTACCACACTTGGTCTCGAAAGCAATCATATTTACTTACGAACTAATATGTATTTACATAAGCTCAGAACGTGTCTGTCCTACTATTTGACGATAAAAAAAAGACAAAATGTAAGTGAAAATATCATTATTTATGTTGAAAGATACCGAGACGTGTCTGTTTTGCGACATAATAGGTATCTAAGTGAAACACTTTAGAGCGTTAATTTGCACTGGTTTCTTTTGCTTTGAACCGAGTTCTCCAAGGTAAGAAAAGTACTAGCCAGTGTTGTATTGACATATTCTCTTAAGTACCTAACTCTTTAACAGTAAATAGCAGAAAAAGGTAAGTATTTGATTCTATTATCTAAATTCACGTCCATGAAATGAACATCACACAATATGACAGATTGCTACCTCCGTTTCTTATGTCATTTCATAGCGTTCACGTGTCCAATCAATGGTTATTCGTATCTGACTTACCTCTATCTTTTTGCTGTTGCCCGAAATTTTGATATTAGTTAAAGATTTAGAGCCCATATTTGCTTGAGGTGCCTGAAGACGGGCGTCATCACCGAGACAGGCCTAAGAGACACGTGACGATTTGGACTCGTTCCTGACTGAGTGGCCCGAGAAAACTGAACGACAAAGAAAATTGGAAAACTATGGGGAGATCTTTTCCCAACAGTGGGAAAACCTCCTAATCCATACTAATAAATAAATGCGAAAGTGAGTTTGTCAATTTTTTTGTTTGTTTGTTACGTTTTCACGCTAAAACGGCCGAACGGATTTAGATTCATGGGTAGACCATGACTTAGGTTAGGACATAGGATACTTTTTATCTCGATAATCCCACGGGATCCAGACTTAAGGCTCGTACAAACAGCCTTTATGCGGGTAGAACCGCGGGGCGTAAAAAGAAAAAAATACTTGAGTAGGAACAGAATGTGTTGGTATTTGTGCGATTCTATCGCCATTGCTTTATGCTCTGCATTGTCTGCCGGTCAGTCACAGAGCATTTTTTTACACAATCATACATTATTATCAATATCTACCTACATCAGCAGCTAGATAGGTATTCCTCACATAAAATCCGTTCACTGTTTACGAGCGTCGCTTGATACACTGCCCTATAATTGCCTCTTAAACGACATTTCCGGGAAAATTGCCTCTATATTTTGTATGGATACAATGTCTTAGGTAATTTCTGACGTTAGCGTCGTGCAGTTTTTTTTAATTGCGCGCAGCATTATTATAAGAATAGGTTCACTTTTTGCATACATTTTTTAATGGCCATACTGCTTATCAACTACAGGGTCAAATTCAATTAGTTGGCGAAACTCCGCAGATGTAATGTGGGTATCGATTTAAGAAAAACAAAAGATTTGTTGATCTATTTTTTTGGGTCAACGACCATATGTAGTGTAGTTGAAAGATCAGTTTAAAAAAAATGAGTTTTTTGTTTAAACTCTACAGACGTGATAAGCATCGATATCTAAACACGAGAAAACAAAAAATAAAACTTATTTTCTCAACTCATACTTCAACTAGGTAACACTAAAGTCTTTGAAAAACGATATCAGCCAAGTTACTTTTGTAGTAGGTAACGAGAGACTATCGGTAGGAGGACAGTCCAATTAGTTTAATGACATGTTACTATCTACTTGTTCTACTATGTGTTCGGATATATAATAAAAAGCCAATTGTTTTAAAAACGTTCGATCTTAGATTGTTTAAAAAAATGCTACTTAAATGGTTAATCACTAAGAATTTACTGACGGGATACATTTTGTAATGTAACCTATAATATTTGCATGTTATGATATAAGAAAAACATGCATAAACGTCATATACACCTCTCTGCCTTGAATTTGTTTATTATGTATACATATATATATATATATATATATTATAGGTATATATTATAGTAAATATGTATGTAAGTATTTATGTATCATAAGTTGATTGCGTATTTATGTACTGTAAAATCTGTTTTATCTATAATGCATAATGATATATATATTTTTCCTTATTATTATTTTTTTCTCTCTCTTTGTTCCTCTCAATCAGAGCACCCGCCATCTAATCTCTTCACCACCTTTGGTTGACTGGTAGAGAATGCCTAAGGCATTAAGTCCGCCTTTGTACCTTTTTTGTGTGCGAAAAGTTTAAATAAATAAATAAATAAATAAATAAATAAATGCTCGATAATGTCTTTTGAAAACAACTTTACATACTTACCATGTTTTATGCAATTAAATATTATTAATATTTCTACTTAGGTAATAAAATAGAATAGTATTTATTTTCAGACAGGGTTTTGCTTAACATCATCTGCCGATCATAATATTCTGTTTAAGATAATGTAATTTATCGTATTTTACTTGAATCATTTTTTTTTTTTAACTGAAGCTGAATTTTTTTCATTCCCTTCTGTTTTTATTGTAACCAACCCATGATCTAATATCGAAAAACTTTTTACAAAAAAAAAATAACAGACTTCCACAAAAAAAACTAAAAAAGTGAAAAATAACTTTAATTTCGGAAGTCGGTGTCTTTGCTTTTCAATTTCCGTTTTTTGCCACCGACTTCCGAAATGAAAGTTATTTTTCACTTTTTTAGTGTTTTTTATGGAAGTCGGTTGTTTTTTTTTTGTAAAAAGTTTTTATTTTTCACTTTTTAATTGTGGTACCTACCCCACACAAATCCGAAGGTGAAGGAGTCAAACAGGATATCGTCTAGATAAACTAAGCGGGAAAAATACGTAATATTGAAGCTTACTCAAAAATTACGCAAGCAAAGTTAATACAATTTATATGGGACCACCTCGGAAGCATGACCTACCAAAAAAAAAAAGAATCATGAAAATCGATTCATAATTGGCGGAGTAATCGCGTAACAAACAAACAAAAACATACAGACGAATTGAGAAACTCCTCCTTTTTGAAGAGTCGGTTAAAAAGGAAAAACACATTAAAAACGTCGTTTACACAATAAAGCGGCTGGATTGTGCAGTTTACTCGTCTCATTACATTTTATTTAAACATCGGGTTTCTTCCCACGGAGTGACGTGCAAGAAAGCGCTAAAATGCTGCATTGTTTAATTAATATCTTGCGTAGATAAAATGATTGGATGTAAACAACACAATTATTGTGGTGGTCCAAAGAAGGCTGAAGAGAACAGATTAAAAAAGTTTAATACAGCCAAAAAACCGTTGGACCGGACCGCAAGAATTTTGTGGTGAACGAAATTGTGAGAGGGGACGGTGGCACAAAAAAAGGAAACTTACATTCAATCCTATCATTGTAATTTATCCGTCGTTGCTTAATTTTAAATACTATGTACCTATTGTACTATAGTCATTTTATTCTGGGTGCATCGTCTTCACATCCATATCTATGTAGGATTAATACTTACTAAAAATGTTAAAAATTGTTTTTCAAAAATTGTTTTAGTGTTTCTGAATGGAATAACTGTGTTGAATTTATGAACGAAGGGTTGAGTGAAAGGGGAAGTTGAGAGTGAAGAAGTGAAAGGTGAACGAATTAAATCTAAGAAGGGTATTCTTAGATGGTGGATACTGATTTTGTACGAAAAAAACGGTGAAATTATAATTAAAGAAGAAGTATTTTAAATGAAGAAACGGTATTTCATTTTGATCCCTTTCCTACACTTATACCTAAATATTATAAATTAATTTCGCTTTTCGTGTATGACGCAACAGATTTTGATGAGATTGTCACCATCGATTAGAAAATTTATTCCGGAAGGTTTATGTGTATAATACGTTAATAAATAAGAAATCTCGATTTTTTCAAGTTGTAAAAACCGTGCGAAGCAGGAGAGTGTAGCTTGTATAATTATCCACACTTCCATACTAATATTATAAATTCGAAAGTAACTCTGTCTGTCTGACTTTCTGTCTGTCTGTATGTTACCTTTTCCCGCCTAAATCATCATCATCATCATCGACGTACCGCGCGGGCGAAGCCGCGGGCGGAAGCTAGTAATTAATAAAAACACTTTACAAAAGTGCATTTTCATGGCATTCTTGAAATAAATGATTTTACTTTGATCCTTGCAGCCATAAAACTTATAACGGAAAATGATAAAACATTTCAGTGTTCAATTTTCTCCTTTGCAACAGTTAAAGTCATTGACTGATAAATATATAAATAAATCATTCAATTCCTTAATTAAAACGACATCTACGGATAGATAATTCCAAATTATGTAATTGTTTGCCAACACAAAATAATTGTACTTGTGGAAAAATGGGCATGCTTTGCATGAATGCGTAGGTTCACAAAAATAATAGGTAATTGGTTCAAGTATCTGTCTGTAATGTTGTTTTTATCTGCCTACCATTAAGTATGGAAATTCTTACACCTAAATAAACTCACGCCTTTTTCCCATGAGGGTAGGCAGAAACTACAGAACGCCACCTGCTACGATCTTTACATACTATAATATGACCATATTAAGGTCACTATGCTCATGTCTGGGTTTTAAATACCTTGCAAATTACATGACACTTTTTATTTTTATTTGTAAGCCTACTAAGCTTTGAATTTTGCTTCCTTTATTTTGCATCTACTTATTATTATTCTACATTAATATTCTATCACCTTAATACCTAAAGGTTACTAAAATACAAGAAACTGGTTTTGAACCAGTTTCTTCTATTTTTGCCTACATTTAGGTATATTACGAGTAGTGACTAATGATAAAGGCGGGTGACAGAGTAAAGACAAAGTGGAGTCCATTAACGCATAATGTCTTGCCACGTCTTTTAGATCTTCTTTGTAGTTTTCCTTCTTCTTATGAATGAAAAATATTCGTATAAGACTACTTATTGTTCCAAGTTGGCAATATATGAATAGTTTTAATGGTGTATAATTTGAATGGAGATGGCTCTGGAAAAAAAATGCCTGGAAGGATTTGGGGACAGTGGGAAAGAGTAGGATGACAAAAAAAAAAGTGTATATAAAATGCTGCTATGGCAAAATGTTTCGTATTTCAGTCTTGATAAGTCCAGGTACTATTGCCTCAATAATATGAATAAATCCCTTTAGATTTAGAGTTAACACCTAACTCTTCTTTAAACAGAGCATTCTGCACATAGTTGCATTTTACTGGTAAAGGTAAAACAGTAGCTATACTAAATTTCATCTGTAGAAAACCGAGGCACGCCAGCCCATCTTGCAGTAGCAGTGTGCCACAGCAAACTTTTCCAATCAACATCACCGACTCACGAAGCGTTATTTTAGGCCACCGCATACAGATTACGAAGAGCTCGCGTGCTAGTCTAATTGAACCTAATTCGATACAGCACCCGGCCCTACAGAGTGCCGCTTGCGACACGCGCGATCATCTATATCCTGTACCGGTGCTATGTTCTGTTTTATATTAGATTCTGATTGGTCATGTGAATTGATAAAAGTTAAATTTAAAATTTAAAAAACCCTCGACAAAAACAAAGCATTTAAAAAGTAAAAAAATAATATGTATTGGCCCTTTAAGTTTAATATAAAAGTTGTAGGTAATATTTTGACCCAAGCGTCGTCGCGTCGGGGGACGGCTCATGAAAATAGGAAATTAACTGCAGCTATCCTTTCTACAATAGCATATATTCATTATTCCTAGTGTATGTTGGCGTTTTCATTACATTTACATTCGTCTAATATCATTAAAGTAACAGAATTCTAAATTTCCAATCGATTAGATCTGCGAAAGATGCTCACATCCATTCATCAACTAGAAAAGAGCTGATAATCTTCAAACGGCTGAACCGATTTTCTTGAATCATAGCTGAGAACACTCTCGATCAAGTCACCTTTCAAACAAAACAAAAAAAAACAGAATCGGTTCAGCCGTTTGGCAGCTACGATGGAACAAACAGACACACAGATACACAGATACACACGTTAAACTTATAACACCCCTCTTTTTCAGTCGGGGGTTAATAAAGAATCGGGGACGAAGGAATTATGCCTACAAACGTAGCAGGAAGATTGTGATGAGACTGGAATGGAACCAACTTGAGATCGCTTTTGTAATCCAATTCAGAAAAAGAAACAAAAATAAAAAAGTTTATTTGTCACAGAAACACGTGCATAGTAAAAGATAAATAACTCGAGTAAAACAGAATAATTAAATTAAATACAATAGACCTAATATCACGAGTACAAAACCGAAATAGTCGGCTCGTCATGACTGTGACAAGAAGGCTTCCACTCAGCTGATGATGCTGTGCTACAGCGCACCCGTAATTAATAATTTTATGGTCTCCTAATTTCAACAGCATCAAGTAATGAGTGAAAGTAAATGGGTTCAAGATAAAGAAGAAAACTGCTTAGTGGAACACAGCAAGCATGCTTGCAAAAACCATGAATCGTGGAAGAAGAACACTTTCACAAGAAGCTCATCATCATCATCTGCCTAGCTTTTTCCCAACTATGTTGGGGTCGGCTTCCAGACTAACCGGATGAAGCCTTTAACATAGAGCGCCACGACACAGTTACTAGGTAATACGATACCCCTTGGTAGGACTGGTTGTCAGACCCACAAACTAACAACTATCAAAGATGGCTTAACATGCTTTCCGAGGCACGGAGAGGGGTATTGGTGTGTAAAGATGTTCACCCATCCATGGACCAACCGTGGCATGCGTAGCTTACTTAACCTGATCATAGATCGACCCGTGCGGCTGTTATAAGTAAGCCACAAGCCACTCGCTTTCATAAGAAGCTCAAACCCAATAAAAGTATTAGCGATTGACTATTGACGAGGACATTTTATATACAGTGCTCTGCAATTCATCAGCCTTTGACTAAAGATCTACTGCTACTAAAATCTCAGCGCCGTTATCAACACCGCTGTTAGCTTCAAGGAAGTAATAACTTGACGCCATCCGTCTTCGTCACCCACGCTAATAAAACTCCACTCTTTGCAGACCATTAAGCAAGTAATTAAGATGATATCTTTCATTGAAGCGTAAAGATTAATGTTGCTCATAAACGATTTGTTTGTCTAATCCTCGGCTCATAATTGGTACCACTAATAGGGGGTATGGCAGACTGTTGGGCATTAGGACGCCATTTTAACTGTCATTGTTGTCATGACGTGTTGATTACGAAGTTATAACATATCATAACATTACACCTGTACTCCTTGAAGGGTTTAGCAGAATTGCAACACATTTCGCCACTTATGTTTAAGTTCCATGTAACGGGGGGTGAAGATATCACTACTCAGATTGTCTTATTTCTCCTACTTCTCTAAGTTTTCTTTCCTGGTTAAATTCAGCGTGTGTTCCAACTTCCAAAACTGCTGAATCATTTCCCTGGGATTTTCCGAACTTCATTGTTTCGCCGCCTTTTATGGTCATCAATGAAGATTCAGGCTGACAAGAGTTGCAGTAGTTGGGAATAGTGTTGCTTATACTATATGAGAATAAAAACCTGTTTGTTTTGCAGTCGCGTAATATTCGGGAACAGGATCTACAATAGATATCCGTGATCTACATGTTTCACCATTTAGGGCATACAATTTTTTTTTCGGTCAGGTTGACCATTAATTTGAATTCATTCGAAACAATGAAATGAAATAAAATGGCGCGCGCAGTACAGACAATCTATATAAGGTCTCAGTAATTTTAAACGTTTAAGTTTCTGAGGTAGTTTAGTTTGATCTTTTCAAAGTATGCGGGACTGTAATAAATCAGCTTCATGATAGGTTAGATGTTGCTCGCGGCCAGTCTCATGCCAAAGCTAACAGATCCCGTCTAATGCAACGATGAAAATGTGGTGTTGGAAGTAAATATTTGTAAAGTTTTAGATTACGAGAACAACATCGAGTCAAATCGTGTGAGAAAATATTTGAAACCTACACAAGACGCATGAGAAAAAAACTCATCTCCAGAAATCATTTAACCTTATTTTTGTCGGATGTACGTTCCACACGTGTTTCAACGGAAATTGCCCTTCTTTTGAGTGCATGTATGTATCGAATAGTAGTAAATATAATTTAATTAAAATATCCACTCCAGTACAGGCAACATGCTTATCATCATGATATTATGCGTACTTGCATGCTTTTTAAATGTCGAAGAATGTTAGGTAATACCTAATCGAGCTTAGAGAATAACTAGACCGTAAGGGTCTAGTTATTCTCTAAGCTCGATTTAAATACAAAAAAAACTTTTTACCACCGACTTCCGAAATTAAAGTTATTTTTCACTTTTTTGGTGTTTTTTTTTGGAAGTCGGTTGTTTTTTTTTTTGTAAAAAGTTTTTATTTTTCACTTTTTACTTGTGGTACCTACCCCACACAAATGCGAATACCACTACCTGCTATGTATATAACAGTGAAGGAGTCAAACAGGATATCGTCTAGATAAACTAAGTGGGAAAAATACGTAATATTGAAGCTAACTAAAAAATTACGCAAGCAAAGTTAATAAAATTGAAATGGGACCACCTCGGAAGCATGACCTACCAAACAAAAAAAGAATCATCAATATCGATTCATAATTGGCGGAGTAATCGCGTAACAAACATACAAAAAAAAAAAAAAAAAAAAGCATACAGACGAATTTAGAACCTCCTCCTTTTTGAAGAAGTCGGTTAAAAAAAACAGCTGTTCCGTATATTTTGACGAGTTATGCAAACATACCTAAATGTACTGAACAGCTGTTTTTTTTCGCGATTTCATATTTGTTCCCATAGTAAAAGTTGTTCATAATGATGAGTACAATGACTCCTTAAGATGTTGTTGGTGTTTTACCAATAACCCGTTTTACCAATGTATACCCCGTGTAGCTGCGCCAGCAGTTTCACCCATATCGGAATAAAAAGTATCCTATGTCTTATTCCAGGTCATGGTATCCCCCCATGTGCCGAATTTCATCTAAATCCGATCAGCCGTTTTAGAGTGAAAGCGTAACAAATTCACTTTCGCATTTATAATATTAGTTAGAATTTAATTTAGAAGACACTGTAATCACAAGGTGGACTTAGTTTTTTACAAACGAGCATTAGGGATGGGCCGGACCCACTTATACCTAATTGGATCAATTTACTTCAGCCTACAAAAGCCTGAGGTTGTTGAGGTCAAATTCACAGTAACAATGCTTAAAACGCAAGTTGAGTCATTTGACTAAATTATGCTTAATATTGTGTTCAATGAATCTAAATCAGCATTTAACGTCAGTAATTAAAGTTTCAACAAAGTAAACATTATTCTCACAGCCTTTCAACAGTTTATCAACATCATCATTTTACAAAATACTTATAAAACGGAAATTCCCACAAAAATGACACACTAATCTTTATTTTTAGCTTAGTTCAAATGTAATAGAAAAAATCTCGTAGACTAAAATTCAGTTTTAGTCTACGACATTTTTGTTGTTCAGAATTGTTTCACACCAAACTGTTCGCGAAGCAATTCTTTAATAGTCCAAATTATATAAATGTCGAGTTCAATTACTGAATCGGTTGCAAGTCGTATCGAGTCATCTATCGCAAACGTCTTATTCACGAGTGATTGATTTAAGTCTAACTAAAATTTCTGTCCGTTACGCGTGGCAGTGGAATGTGACAGGCTGAATTTCAGGGTGTGTTCGTGCTTGCCTTTTGCATTACAAAACTAATCCTAACTAATATTATAAATGCGAAAGTACGTTTGTTTGTTTGTTACGCTTTCACGGTAAAATGGCTGAACGGATTTGGATGAAATTTGGCACATGGGTAGACCATGACCTAGGTTAGCACATAGCGTACTTTTTCTCCCGATATTACGTTCCGGTGGTATAATTTCCGACTTTTATGCGAGCGAAGCTGATGGCAAAATGGTATAAACTAAGATAAAGAACATTGTTTTTAGGTTATGGTGATGGCGAGACGAACTCGACTCTTTTCACATAAAAATTGGCCGCATACAGAAGTGGATAGGGATAAGTGAAAGGATCGGGAGGCCTTTGTCGTGTAGTGGGACACAAACAGCTGATAATAAATGTTTTTAGGAAATAACTAAGGACGATAAAGCTCAGCCATAATGAAAAAAAGTTTTTCAGTCAGATATCGCCAAAGAGAAAGGGAAATAGAAAATTGAAAAACATACTCCGTCATTTCAAAGCGTTCGAGTGATTTACAAATACCGGCCATAGTTTCTCTGTCATAAATAACGTCCCATTCAAGTGTGAGTTTGGAGATGTACATAGTAGCGATTCAAAAATTGTGCGTCGTTCGTTGATTGTGACAATTAATACAGTTGATCTCGACTCAGTGTTTTTTGTAACGGCCATGTATCAGTTTTTGTGGATAGCGGACAGGCCCACCGTTTATTGTGTGGAATTTCGCGGTGGCTAGTGGCTACTGATGAACCAACATTGAGTGCTGAATAAAGTACAGCGAGAATTTCCACAGAAAGAAAAATATGTTTTTAATTTTAATTCACACTTTAATTATTCCTATTATAATTACAGTTTTAATTGGTTATTTAATATCGAGATTTTTTTTATGCTAGCTGCGCCCCGCGGATTCAGTAAGGGTCGATCCCGTGGGAATATATGAATATATATAGGGAATATATATAGCCCAGGTCATGGTTTACTTATGTGCTAAATTTCATCCTTGTCCGTTCAGCCGTTGTAGCGTGGAAGCGTAACAAAAAACATATACCTAATCAGACAAAAAAAATGAATCTTTCCTCTTTTTATATAATAATTATTATTTTAGTTATACACCTTTTAATCGGTGTCTATTATAAGGACAAGAGTAATCGAATTAATAACTAAACTGTCTTTGTGGATTTTTTTACGACATTGTTTTCGTAATAAATCGTCGTAATGGCAAAAAAATCGAGGAGTTTTCCGATGCGTAGCTAACCTGAAGTTGAAATGTCTCATTTGCATGTCCTTGTATATCACCGCCCTTTGAAAATTCATCATCCTTGACGGCAGAAATAGATTTAGTTCCACAGACAGACACCCTACGACCGCTTTGGAATTTGTTTTTTGTATTTTCAGATATTGTTTCCAATATAAATTTTTTGGCCTTAAGTCAAGTTTATTTACCTCTAAAGGCCACGCTACTTTTACTTTTAAAAATACCCTGACTTCACCCCATTTTCATGTCAAAATCAACAAAGAAATGAAAGCAGCGAGCAATAATAATAAACTAGCCTTTAATTGTGTTTTTCTAACATTAAATGGCACATAATCGCCTTTCAGGGTCCGCGGTCGCGTTCGATCGTGCCCGAGTACGATGTAAAGAGCTTTAAACATTGTTACTTGGTAAACATTCTTATTTTCACGACTGTTCTGCCTTTTAGTTTAAGCAGGACTTTGATATTGGTGCCGATTCTCTTGTACACCGAACTAAACTATCACTAAAATTCCTTAGTTTTAGCTATGAGAATCTTAAAGCTATTCTGCCAAAACAGTTCTCGGGCAGCCTCGACGTGTTTTATATGGAATTTTTCACTTTCTGTATAGAAAATATGAAAAAAAATACCTACATGTTGAGTATTAGGGGTTTACATATGGGTTTTCTAACGAAATTTTCATTATTGTTGCGATAGTACACACCATTTTCGAGATATGAGCAAAAGAAAAGTTTAAAAATGGTACAGTACTGTTTTGAAACCTTAGTCGTGGTGTTGGTTTGAATTTTAGTTCATGACATCTAATTATATTCCACACATTTTTGATCGCAATTAAAAAATAGTCAGATTTAGTGAGGATTTTAGTTGGAGGACAACATTTTTGGTGAAAAACGTCAAACTCAGAATAGCAAAATTGCCATTTTCACTAAATTAATAACTTAGTGCCATCTTACTACTGTCAAACTAAAATATAGACGTTGTGCCACTATAGTCTATTTCAGAATGGGAAATCGTCGTTTGACGGGAATAAACAAAATTTTAGTAATTTTTAGTCTAGTTTAGCGAATTTTGTGACAAGAGAATCGGCACCTGATATTGTATTATTTCTTATTAGTATTATTAAAAAAAGCCTTCCGCTGCATGGACTTTTTAGACAGATTGTGTGTTATGTCGTCTCGTTTTTAAGTAAGTAAGTAAGTAAGTAAATTTTATTTGTTTAAACATGGTGTACATGATACATTGCATGCAGGATAATAATGGGATACAGAAAAGTTCTAACATGTTCAGCCGCATATCGTGGCGTACAAATTGTACGTTTCGTATCGTTGTACTTGTATACCTTTGGGCCCTACACACATGTCATCTTTCTTCCGTCTTTATTCCAATTTATTTTGGGGTCGGCGCAACATGTAACGTATTTTTTAACCGACTTCTTCAAAAAGGAGGAGGTTCTCAATTCATCTGTATGTTTTTTTTTTTTTTTTTGTATCTTTCTTACGCGATTACTCCGCCAATTCTGAATCGATTTTGATGATTCTTTTTTTGTATGGTAGGTCATGCTTCCGAGGTGGTCCCATATAAATTTTATTAACTTTGCTTGGGTAGTTTTTGAGTTAGCGTCAATATTACGTATTTTTCCCACTTAGTTTATCTAGACGATGTTTTCACTTACTCCTTCACTGTTATTTTCATCAGCTAGTGGTATTCGAATTTGTGTGGGGTACCACTACTAAAAAGGGAAAAAAAAAAACTGAGAAATAAGTAGGTATACATGAATAATTAGAAAATAAATTACAAAAAAAAACCGACTTCCAAAAAAATAACTCAAAACTGAAAAATAACCTTAATTTCGGAAGTCGGTTTTTTTTTCTTTTCAATTTTCGTTTTTTGCCACCGACTTCCGAAATTAAAATTATTTTTCAGTTTTGAGTGTTTTTTTTTGGAAGTCGGTTTTTTTTTGTAATTTATTTTGTAATTATTCATGTATACCTACTTATTTCTTTTTTTGTTCCGCCTAAAATATGAATATGAGATTAGGAGGTTACTTACATAAAAAGTACCTACTTTCTTCGTTTCAAAATAGGATGCACCTTACTTACCTTACCTATTAACTCTACGGGAATAGATTTAGTCAAATAATTGCAAATATAAACAAGGCATTTTGGGAGGTTTCATCTTACTACTTATTCGTAACACACGATCAATCACAATCTGTTTCATTTTGACAGTTCAACAACATTCATTGCGTTATTTACGTTGCTGAGCAGATACATTTTTCGAATATAGTGATTGATAGTGTGTTACGCAATTAGGTTGCTGAACCCCTCCAAGTAAGCAAAAAGAGAGTGATCCTAGTTCAACAGAACAACGGCTTATCGGCATTTGAAAACAAAATGCTAAATACTTAAAACTTAACAGTCTTTGACAGCATCTTTATTTCGTAGCAGTAAGGACGGTCTTCGTGTAACCGGTGACATTTTGTGGCCTTTGTAAGTGACAATGTTGGACAAGTAGGTCGGTAGCCCATCATTAAAGGACAACGATAAACGATTTTCCTCGAAATAATCCAAGCAAGTGCAGAATGACAAGCAGCTGATTAGAATCTCATTTGTGAACAATGCAATTCTTGGCACATTTGCGGTCATCCCAAGTTCAACTGACAACTGATTTATGACTTGACTAATTAAAATATTGCCATAATTAAAATTAAATAATCTTGTTATTATGAATGTCATCCACGAGGATCTATCGATGTAAGTAGCGTATTTCATTGAAGTATTTACCTCTGAAGTTTCATATCCTGAGGCAATGCAGAAAGGAGCATGATTGATGAGTTCTTTTGGATCTCAGATATTGCAATGTGTCTCAAATGATCGACGAAAGATTTATTTCAGGTGATAGAATATTCTTAACTGTTACTCTTCATTCCATCAATATCTCTCCTACTCTGTCAATTCTTGTATTTTCATTCTATAGTCTAACAAAAAGTATTGTTATTAGCCTTCCAACCTTCAGATGGCTGTAACCAACAATAGTTCTAAGTACAGACCCATCCCGTTGCATTGTCAATCTGCATTGTACACAGAATTAAATAGAGACATCAAATAGTCACACATGTATTTACAAGCAGATTAGATCTATACATACGATTGTAAAACGACATACTTATCTATGCGTGTGGCGAAAAACAGAACTAAACTAGAATGTACTGGATTTGACAGGTTTTTGACGTTTACTCTTGGCAAGCAGCGCCGCCATTACACGCAAAGATAAGTGGGTTGGTCTAACGAGTAGCAAATAATAGTACTTGATCACGGTAACCTATATAGGTAGAATAATATTGCGGTTACATACAATTTTCTTTCTGAACTTATCAATGCGAAGTTATTCGTGGTATTTTATTGATTAGGTACAACTGAACCTGTGGCTACGTTTGCATGTAAGATTTTGGGTTAAAATGCTTGATTAGTAGCACAAAGGCCAATGAACTTTTTAGGCAGGCAAAAGGTGACTGAGAAACATTAGCCAGCATATGTCCTTTAAAAAAGTACTCAAAATCAAAAATCATTTTACTCAAATTAGGCTGAGAATTAGCACTTTTGGAACGTCAAAATTGACATACGACAGGCCCCCAAAAAGCCTGCCCTTCACCACTTCCTAGTGTTTTAGTTGTGAAGAAGAAGTGATACAACAAACTCCCCAGCAAAAGTCTAGTATCTTCTAGACTCTGACTCTGATTCTCTCTCTCTTCTGTGTATACTATTTATTCAAATTAAATACAGAGAAGAGTCATCTACGATGAATGCCAAATTATTTAAAATCTTTGATTGGTAAATCTAACGATAATCTTCCCATTTCATGTGATTGGTTGACCAAAATAACAACGACCAATCATATAATTTGACATGAGGATTGACAACGGATTGCATAGGCCGAACCGTGGGAGGTTACATTATGAGAGCTGTCATTTGCAGGGTTAATCCAGTTAGGTTGCAGGTAATTGACGATCATAATAAGCCCCTAATTGTTTATAGTTTTGCTCATTTAAGTGTTTATTTCGGGGTTTCCCAGTTAGTTTTAAATTCAAAAGAAGCTCTTATTATTAAGGTTGATGCGCTAGGGTGTGTATGTAAGTGTATTGAATGAAAATTTCATGAAATCGTCGGTCAATACACTTACATGAACTTAGAGAGTTGTATTGCTGATTCTAATGTTTATAATTCTGTAAATCCATATTTGTTACGGCCGCTAATAATATTTAGATCCACATACAACCTGATACTGACCTGCAAATTGCAAAAAACGTAAGAAAATTTGGATTTCGCGGGCCACCCTAGCGCATCAACCTTAAGCTCATCAATTTACGAAGACATCTGCCTAGCCTTTTTACAATTATGTTGGGGTCGGCTTCCAGTATAATCGGATGCAGCTGAATACTAGTATTTTACATGGAGCGACTGCCTACTTGATCTACACAACCTAGTAAATGGGTAACACAATACCCCGTAGTCCAGCTGTACTTATGATGTCAGTGATATCGAAGGCAAACTCAGAAAAATTATGATAATTATAATAAGTTCATTTACCATTCCTTCGTATCGACACGTGTTCGGGATTCAGTGTATGTTGCTATTATAATTGCAATCTTTGATTATTTCTAAGCTCAGGTTACAAACCTGGAAGTCTCAGCTGATTCTAGCTATTTGTTATTGTCAAAATGATTATCCTGAAATTCATTGTGATATTGAAAGTAAAATATTAGTATCTTTCAAGAAGTGAATCAATGTTTAATGTCGGTACCACAATTTCATTTTATTTTAAAAGGAAAAATATTGCCTTCTTACAGTCCCGATGGAATACCAGACCTTTTACTAGATTAAGTATTTTTCAAGGAGACATGCGAGGGCTAAGAAACTCTAGAAATCTTTCGATCTATAAATCGTTTTTACCAATAAATAAAAAGATTCTCTTTTCGAACAGTTCCTGAGAGTTGAACTTGCCAACTGCCAAAAACTGAACATTCTGAATCGTTTGCAAGCGTAACACGGCTATTGAAAATAGAAATCCTTTCTACAATAGCATACTTACATTCATTATTGCTGATATACTGTTTGGCGATTTCATGATAGCCTCGTGTAAACTGGCGCGATATGGCGGGCGCGACAGGCAGCGCTACCCCTGTCGCCCCGCGATGTCACGCCTGTTTGAGTTTTTAACGTTCCCCGAGACGACGAGACGCTTTGATCAAAATATTAAACATTAGGGCCATTTAGGTGATTTTGTTAGTTTTATTTCCTTTGCGTGTTTTCTTTCTATTAACTGCTTTTTAAACAGTATAATATGTATATTACTAGTAGACACTTTCTTAAAGCTTCCTTAGCACTTCCTAAATCTTAGCAGCTGTACGTATTTTCCCACAGTGAAGCTAGTTACTCATTCTTTTTCCTACTCGCTCATCAGACTCTCCATTCATCTCTAGCTTATTCATTGAGATAATTCCAATGAGCCCAAAGCCCTCCGACCTCGAATTTGCAGTAAGTAACAGAATACCTTTCGACTCGATCAGACCTGTGGAAGATGCTCACATCCATTCAAATAGAAAACAGCTGACAATCTATAAACTAATGAACAGATTTTCTGGAATCATAACTAAGAACATTCTCGATCAAGTCACCTTTCAAACAAAAAAAAATAAAGTAATAAAAACTAAAACCCAACTACGACTAAAAAGGTATAAACAAGAAACCACAGACAGACAAATTAAAAATCCGGAGTCACACGTGTTAGGGCATAAATTAAACAGATTACGTGTGACTCCGGATTTTTAATTTATCTGTCTGTGGTGTCTTGTTTATACCTTTTTAGTCGTAGGTGGGTTTTAGTTTTTATTACTTTAATTTTTTTTAAATTCTTTTGGGGTTATAATATATATATTTTTGTAATGTGCTCATTAAGTCCTTTCATTTCATACCAACATGGTACGATTAAACAATATTTTTTTTTAGATCCTGACTTTATGTACTCTAGAGGGCGCCATTTTTAATTTAGTGTGACGTCACATAGCCTATAACCAGTGGACAATCAAGACGCTTCCAACGATACCTCATTTGTGAAATTGTGATGAGTCGTTTAGATATGAGGGAACAGATGAACATACATACATACATACATACCGGTCAAAATCATAACCCTCATTTTTTCTTCGCCGTAGTCGGGTCAAAATTAAAACTAAATCGGTTCAGCCGATTGGGTTCTACGAAGCCGCAGTCAGACACACGTTAAACTTAAAACACCCCACTGTTTCCGTCGCTCGGGGGTAAAAATGACCTTTCTCATTAAAATATTGGGAAGACGATTACATTTTTGAACAAAAAGTTATCACTACACTTCAGGAAATCTATCCTGCATCGTAACGTAAAGATAACTGTGGACGTAACAATATCTGTTCGTCCAACCTAGAAATGAAGCCTTACAAAAGTTATAACAATCTGAAAGCCAATGCTGGTTCAATGAAAGTTCTTAGTTTTCAATAGAAACTTTCAGTTCAAACTTGAACAAGAGGGATTTCACGAACCTCTGAATACTGAGCAGAGTCTATTATGTTGTAACTTTAAGTTAATTAGGTTTGCCCGCAGGTTTGCCCGTATGTTAAGTTTGTAATTTTCCGGGATATAAATTGCCCAAAGTCCTTTGTTAAGGATAAGGAGTACTTAAGGGTGCTCTGCCAATTTTGATTTTAAGGGCTTGTACACGTCGCTGATTTTTGCGATTCGTTGCGAATTCGCAGTTATGTGTGAGAGCCCTTTAATTAAAGTAGGTTACACGTGGAACTCGTCCTCGAAATCAGATAGAAAAGGTCTTATGCCCTGGGCACGTATTATCAGAGTTCAAAAGAAAATATATTGTCTGAAATTAAATACATTATTGTGGTTGCAGAACGTGTGGTCTTGGCATTGATTTCAAAGTTGTGTAAAGAGAAATCAGTAGCACGACAATTGGAACGTATTGAAAATTATAAGTGACTCAAAACAGCCATGATGTCAGATAAATGTTCTACAGTTTTACCCTTCCTTTTTACCCGACTACGGCGAAGAAAAAAGGAGGGTTATGATTTTGACCGGTATGTATGTATGTATGTATGTTCATCTGTTCCTTCCTATCTTCTAAAACACTCATCACAATTTGACAAATGAGGTATCGTTGGAAGCGTCTTGATTGTCCGCTGGTTATAGGCTTTTAATGGGTTATAGGCCTTTATAGGGAATTTAATGTGACGTCACATTAAATTAAAAATGGCGACCTCTAGAGGACATAAAGTCAGGAACTAAAAAAATATTATTGTTTAATCGTACCATGTTGGGTATCAAATGAAAGGGCTTAATGAGCACATTTCAAAAATATATATATTATAACCCCAAAAGAATTTAAAAAAAAATTAAAGTAAAATCCGGAGTCACGTGTTAGGGCATAAATCGAACAGATTACGTGTGACTCCGGATTTTTAATTCGTCTGTCTATGGTCTCTTGTTTATACCTTTTTAGTCGTAGTTGGGTTTTAGTTTTTATTACTTTAATTTTTTTTGTATTTTGTAGCTAAGATACAAGTTACCCATCCCTTATGTTGCACCTGCCATGTTTTGTCTCTGCATCACCCTAAGATTGACTAGTAGAAAATGCCTTAGGTATTATAAGTCACGGCACATAAAGTTTTATTAATTAAATAAATATAATTTATAATTTAACAAACGCATAGTGTTTCGTCCAAGTACTGGCCACAGCACGACGTGATACCTATCACGAGTGAATACTCAAAACAAACAATAATAATATCTTCACCACAATTATATTATTATGTAATTATAATTACAAATCCACCGTGTATAAACCGGTTGACATACAAACCACAGACGCAAAACAGTGGACTGACGCATCGTAACATATTCAGTGTCTAACATTGGTAGAAATTTTCTATAGCGTTCTATTTTCCGATCCTTTAAAAGTTTTAGAAAGTATGAAAGCTGGGTCCTATTGAATTAAACAGCAATTCGAAAATTTGATAATTAAAAAAAAAAACATAGTTTTAACCTGAAAATGGGTATGAGTTTATTTTGTACCTAATTTTTTAACAACTTATATTGACAGTTATACAACAATAGTTTTTGTTTATGCTAAACCCGGAAGGGATCATTGTTATCATAATTTTGAACAATTTTTTATATGGGACCAACGATGAAATTGCGAAAAAAAAAATCAGCAGTTCCATACATTTGTGTTCACTTAAATCGACAAAATGTATGGAACTGCAGATTTTTTTTTCGCGATTTCGATGTCCCTGGTGAGACTACTTGCACTTGATGACACCTTTCCAACTTTATCCCTAAGGTTCTGCAGGTTTCAGGTTGCGGTAATCTGCTAGATAAGGGCAGTGCTGAACACATAGTAGTGGCATTTTTTAGGGAAGCCCTATGTGTTTCAACTAAGATGATGATCATAGGTGTAAATCACTTTTCAACAGCTTGGAGTACAATCTGTTAGCCGATATAAAAAACCAGCCCCACATAAAGATTTCCGTAGGTACCGCCATACAATATTTAGCCGAAAAAGACATAAACATGTTTGTTGTATGGGGGTCCGTTTAGCTTTTAATTTTTTAACATAAATTGAAAATAGAAATAGGTACACAATCTGTGAAAAATACAACTATCTACCTTTACGGTTCATGAGATACTCATACATGGCTTAGTATTTTAGTAGCCCTTCAGGTACAGCACCCTAACGTAAAGCCGTTTGTTTTTAAAATCTCTAAATTACTAACTGTTGCCCGCGACTTCGTTTGCGATCAAAGATAAAAAGTTGCTAATGTCCTTCTCCAGGTCCCAGGCCATTTCATCCAAATCCGTTCAGCCCTTTTAGAGTGAAAGCGTAACAAACAAACTCACTTTCGCCTTTATAATATTAGTTAGGATTTTGTGTAATATTGTATAATATTAAGTCTCTCTCTTCACAAAGATTCAAAAGACAATAATATATTGCTTTATGAGAGACTGGAGTCCATACTAGGATATCGTGTGACGGATCGCCAAGTTCTCATCCAAAAAGCGTTGATGACTAATTTAATCTCAAGACGAATTATTATCCAAGACGGGACAAAATAGGAAAAAAGACAAGGAAAAATAAGGAAAAAAATAGGACAGAATAACAACGGACTTCAATCCGTGATTATGAGGTGATTATCTTCGTAGCAGTCTTTCTTATTAAGACGCGAAAAGATTAAAAACATCACAAAGAAATCTATTTACTTATTTTTTTCTCTACACAAAGGTTCATATAATTATAAACATAGAGACAAAAACTATAGCGTTTTGACAAAAATGCATAAAATATGATCCTCCAGAGATCTATTAATCTGGCTACAATATGCAGAACAATCGTCACCTACACATAAAGGCAATTTTATTATCAAGCTGACTCCAAAAATAAACTGAGAATAGGTAATGCATTGCATAAATATGCATAATAAGGAAAAATAAAGTAACGAATTTGTTATGGCTATACGGTACCTGACAATCCTATAGAAGTCTTTAAAAACATCCACCTAAGTCACTTATTGAGTCTCTACGGTCGACGTCAACAGTCCCTAAACGCTATTTATCAGACGCGTAAACGTCCAGTCTCCTTATATTGCTACGATGGACGTCAACCGCCTAAACGATGAATTAAGATGTGTTGTGTGTCATATCTGTCTTTTTTATTTTTTGTAACATAGTATTTCGCTTTCGTTTTGTTTTATCAGATGTTGTTCTTTATTTTTATAATTTCTGTAAACCTGTTTTTGGCGTAGTTTTTTGTGCAAAAACGTCTATTATTATTCCAAGGGCATTCGAGGAAATCCTGTTTTCTGGGCCTTTTATTAAATCCGTCTGAGGCGTAGATTTTTAGAATACAACAGAAAACTAATTAGTAACCAACATTGTTTAAGTATTTAAAAAAAAGTTACGGACATCTTTTTGGTTTGATAAGAAGTAATCATCGATTGTAATGCACAAGCAACTTATAGAGTAAGAACACTTTGTAATTTCTATATTTATCACATATTTTACTTCCATATTTACATGTTTGCAAATAAAAGAAACACTCGACCCACTTTACCTGGCAGCACCAAACAATTTTAATCATACGCAGCGCGGCGCAATGAAAACTTTAACGAGAAAACTCTGAATTATCTCTCAAACGTTTCAGAAACAAACATTTAAGATGTGTCAACACTCCGTAAACGGACGATAACAAAAGAAACCGATCCTGGCCGTGAAAAAATACCTGTCACACATAATCAAAGCAGCTGTAACAATCTGATTAACTTTAAACTACGATAAAAAAATGCATCAACACGAGATAATATTCCAAGGTTGTTATCATTAAGTTTTTTGCGAGTTTCGCACGCTTACTATCAATATTACCTTGAGTTTTGACATGACGACTTGTTAGTTGTTACCAATTACATGTGTATCACAGCACTTTATACCGCGCGCGACGCGACCGCTCAACGCGACAGTCCGATTGTCACTGTTGTCTGATCGAGAACGAAAGTTCCAATAAGTAACATGCGGTTAAAAAAATATATATTATGTTATTGTAACGTTGGGAAATAGACATGAAGTTTTGCTATTTAGAAAATAAACATGTCGACATTACATTCAATAGGCCCCGTAATAGGTATTTGATTAGGGAACAAATTCGGCAGTTGGGAGACAGTCGAATTGATGCTGGTCGGTGTTGATAGATTTAAATTGATACTGACTGAATTTTGAAATAAGAAGCCGATGATATTCTTTCATTTTCGGCCAGTAGCACCCATAAACTCTGACCAAAAAGTTTCTTATGGAACAGACACTAAGTTTTCTCTCCGAGTATTTCCATTTTTAGACATATAAAGAAGAAACGTGTTCTTAGATTGTGATATTACATAATAGTAGTTCATCGCCCACGAGCATTATATTACAACCTATTTACCTCCATTGAATTTTATATGCGCGGGATGATAATGAGATGATGACGATTGTTCCCAGCATACTTTTATCATGCAGAAATCTACGTGGAATGTGGAACATTACTATCTTCTATCTATTTAGTGAAACAGTTATGTGGCTGACTGACGAACACAGCCTGAACCTTTTTAGGCTTGAAATATGTCTAGAAGATATGAGATGAGATGCACCGAAATAGCATTTCTGACAACTCTTTCCTGGTCAAACAGGTGAAAATCCACCCCACTTTTTTTTTTGAGGTGTGGAAATCATTACATGGCTTCTCCCGCTCTGGGCGGAGCGCAAGGGCGTGTCAGACTTTTACTGACTAAAACCCACCGGTGTTCCTTCAGTTGCCTGTTGCCAAGTCCCGGTATCTCTTTCGGACATTCCCGCAACCCTGGCACGTGAAAACCCACCCCTGAATTGTAACCGACGTCGTGAGCAATAGCCAGTTGACAAAGACTGGGTTAAATGAACAAAATATATAGCGTCCCAATGAAAATACCCGGTAAAAGTTGATCCTTTCAAGGCTTTAGAGATCTAGGACTAAAACCTGAGACGTAAACGGGAGAAACTAGGACATGACACGAACTCGGTCAGGGTTAGGACTTACAATGTTTATGTTTATATTCCTTGGTTCAAGCACGAGCTGTTTTCATAATAGAGACATGGTTGAAGTGTGTTTAGGTAAGAGCTTATGGCTGCGTTCCCTGAATGTAAATAAACAAATCATATTGAAAAAATATTTTCTAGGAAATGACGTTTACTGGCCTTGTTATTGTCATATTTTCAACTAGCTGCTATCCACGGCTTCACCTGCGAGGAGCCCAATTCTTTTTCTAAAATAAACGTCGCCTAAGTTACTCCGTATAACATCTGCTATCTGCCTGTGAACACATGTCAAAATCGGTGTAGCCGTTTTGGAGATCAGCCGTAACAAACAGACAGACAACAATTCAAAAAAATGTTTTTTGTTATAAATACCATATATACTTTCATATGCATTTAGTGAAAAGCCGTTAATTTGAAATTAAAAACAGACACTTCAATTTTATTTATTTGGATAGATGTAGAGTATGATTTCATTTCATTACAAGAGCAACCTGCCAGCTACCCACGGTTTTTACAACTTTGAGATTTCTTTAATATTATGATAATAAATTATACACATGCTTAAGTATTATACACATAAACCTTCAGAAATAAATTATCTAAATAATGGTGTAACCCGCGTCCAAATTAATAAATAAATCCATCTTGTAATTTAAACGATATCAGCGGTCACACAAACAAACACTAAAAGTATATTTTGTTCATATATTCTCATCGTCTGATATTCTATAATTATAATGGTCAACTTCTCCGAGCTGATTCTGTGATCTTCAACTGTTTCTGCTGGCTCACAGCAGTTGAACAACCAACGAGACCATAGCAGTATCTATACTAATAATAAAGCTAAAGAGTTTTTTTTTTCGTTTGTTTGAACGCGCTAATCTCTGGAACTACCAGTCGGATTTGAAAAAACATTTGGTATTTATAGCCCAATTCTTGGGGAAGGCTGTAGAAAACGAAGTAAGTAGGTGCGCGGGCGCAGGTAATGCGACGCAACGAGGTGGGACGGGGGAACAAGAAATTTCACGCGAACCAAATCAGGAGCAGAAGCTAGTAGCAGATGAGAGGCGAATGTACTAAGTGACCAACAATAAGCGGTCGAAACTCGTAACCACCAACGCAGTTTTAGGGGTTCGCTTCACAGAACGATGATGATTAATGGCCGATACCTATAATTTACGGATCGTTATGGGTTAAAATTAAGACTCTTGTATCTTTACCAATAATGAAGCAAAGACCTCATAGCTTTGCATAGTAGACCCTCCCATATAGAAGGAGCTATCACACGTAAAATTAGCTTACGAATCTATTTATATGCCCAGTTTGGCAATAAAAAAGCTACCATTGGTAAGCAAAACGATTCGTTTTTGTTTATAGGAACCGAGCATTAGACTGTCCTTGCAAAAATGATACATACCTATATAAACTCACGCCTTCTTCCCAAGGTGGTAGGCAGAAATTATTACAGAACGCCATCTGCTACGATCCCAACACACTCCTTTTGCCTCTTTTACGTTCATACATCTGGTCATACCGCCGCTTGCGAGTACTACATACCTGACCTTTCTGAAGAACATCACCAAGGTCACTTAAAAGGTCCTCTTAGGACGTCCCGTCCCGGCGTTTCCACTCACATCTGCCTTGCAAAACTGATATATTTTATTTATAGAGACATTACGTCGATTGTTTCTGAAAGAGTTATAAGATGCATTCTACGATCGTAAAAAGGCGGCTGGGAAAGACTATTATTATGCGGAAAGCGTAGAGACGGGTGCTGTGGCGGGAATTGCGAGTGGCCGAAGTCCAGCAGTGGACTATGATCATCATCATCATCATGATCAGCCTATTAAGCAGTCCACTGCTGGACATAGGCCTCTCCAATTGCACGCCATTCAGCTCAATTCTCGGCAGCTCTCATCCAGCTGCTGCCAGCCACCCTGCGAAGATCGCCGCTCCACCTAGCCTGAGGGCGTCCTACCTTACGTTTGCCGATTCGCGGTCTCCACTCAAGAACACGTTTACCCCAACGGTCATCGGTTCTACGGCTAATATGGCCGGCGCATTGCCACTTCAGCTTGCTTATTCTGTGAGCTATGTCAACAACTTTGGTTCTCTGCCGGATTACCTCATTCCGGATTCTATCTCTCAGAGATACTCCAAGCATAGCTCGTTCCATAGCTCGACCTTGAATTTATGGACCAGCCGTACCGTGAGTGTCCACGTTTCAGCTCCGTAAGTCATGACAGGCAGGACGCACTGGTTGAAGACTTTAGTCTTTAGGCTCTGCGGAATACGCGACGTGGACTACGATAGCCTGGGTAAATTGATCAACTGATTTTGGGGTTTACAAGTATTGCGTCCAAATGAAAATCTGGTTAGATAGATAGGTATACTCATCATAAATACCGGAAAAAAAGTATGTAGATTGTACCGGTATATATTATTATTTAAGTCAATTATCTGAGATAACTGTGCGGTAACTTAATGCAGTTAAACCTTGAGACTTGAGACTACAATCAGTTTACAAACAAGAGGAAGGCACTACTTACACAGATGTGCTATGTATATTTATTTATACATGTTTTATGTATAGTAAATACTTAGTAGTTGGAGGAATCGGTGTACCGTCCAAAAATTTGTTAACAACACTGCGAATACCTTGTTAGATTTTCATAAAGATTAGTTACTTTTGGAATAGATAGAGAATATAGACTCTTCTGAAAAATAGTCCAACAGTTATGGCTCAGATCTGTAAGCAAAAGAGTTCATAAGTTCGGTCCCCCCTATCACCTTCTTTCTTAGCGTGTCGATGACAAAATAATTGAGTTAGCTCAGAAGTTGGCTATGAGTTTTGCGCTTTCAGAGTAGTCCATCAGCTACTGCAAAGTGCAGACAACAGGACACATTTACTTTTTGGATGTGAATTAATTTCTTACTCACGCGCATAGAATGGGTTATTGGTGATTTGCACGAATTCATTGCACACACGAATAAATTCGTGTGAATCACCGATAAGCCTCATTAAAGTAGTAGGAAACAGAAGTGAATACTTCTTTTGTAGTGTCAATTATTTTATTCGTTGCCCCAGTGGCCACACTAATTGCGGAATCAGTGACAGTGCTGGTGGATGGACACTTGGGTCACTCGGAACGAGGCATGTCCATAACCAAGTGGGTCAAACCATGACCCACTTGGTCAGTTTGATCAGGAGCACAGTACTCGCACTGGGTGTGGTATTGATCGATTATCCCCCATAACCAAATTGTGTTTGCAGTGGCTGCTTGGGTACACAATCGATTACGTGCTATCAATATAGGAAAGTAAATGTTTTTCAGGAGGTACCTAAGCTGTGAATAAATTAGATAAATGGACTGTTGTTAGCGAAGCTCGTGGCTAAGTAGTAACAGTCGATCCATCAGCTTAAGCTACGCTTGCCGGGGTTGGTCCGTGGATGGGTGACCATCTTTACATACCGAGACTCCTCCGTGCCTCGGGAAAGCACGTTAAGCCGTTGGTCCCAGCTGTCAAACGTGGATCTTTGACAGTCGTCACGGGTCCTCAGAAACCCGAAAGTCTGACAACCAGTCTTACCAAGGGACTGGGTATTACCCAGTTACTAGGTTGTGGAGGTCAGGTAGGCAGTCGCTCCATGTAAAATACTGGTATTCAGCTGCATCCGGTTAAAATGGAAGCCGACCCCAACATAGTTGGGAAAAAGGCTAGGCAGATTGATTGGTAGCGAAGCTGACCTCCCGCACTACGAGGTTCTTTTTACAGATTTGAAAGAAAGTATTCTATTGTCTCCTGACAAAAAGGAAGTCAGGAGACTATAGAATACTGTCAGTTGTCGGTACATAACATCACGCCTGTAATCCCCGAAGGTTTAGGCAGAGGTGTACCCTACACTACAGTAAGTACAGTCACGGACTTTAATTGATGAGCCACTTGTCACTGTTCGCATTTTAGCCTTGTAATGCAAATCGGGCTTAGTCGGTTATACTCGTACATTCAGACACGGAAAGTCATGTCTTCGTATTATAGAAGTAGAAAATGATATTTAATATCTTTACCGGTTGGCTAACCTGAGAGCCAGAACTACAAACTTGACAGCAGAGTGACTACCCAAAGTCAACCAATTACAGGTCTAGCAACCGTAACCTAGCGACGATTGTTATAGCGTAGTCATAGTAACGTTAGCGTACGGAGAAATTTTAATTAGTCATTTCCGACAAATTCGAAAATAACGTCTCTGACATCGACATTTCAACTGTCACTGTCTTTGGATAGGTTTTCAGAATTATCGAGTTATTGAGCACTGATTCAAAGGAGGTCAGTATCAAATAGATTCAATAAACATTGTATTTATTTTTTATTGAGAACTTATTAGTCAACCTCTATGGATAAGGCTATTTCCGATTACTAGTAATTTGTCATCTTGTTTACGAGCATGCGATTCGAGTTCGTGTTTTAATCGTGTAATCTCGTGAATGTATGAAACTGCAAAATTGAAAAGTTTGAAAGTGGCTTATCAATTAAAGACCGTGACTGTACGTAGTTGTTCATTAATTGAATATATTCGTTAATCAGCTTGACCCCCAACAATCACCGCTGGCGTAGGTGTTATAATTTGAACAAAACATGCTGCAAATGAGGATGCAGTGACATTGTTGATAAATGGAACAAATGAGCGTTTTTAGAGCATCAGCATACCTGGCCAATTTGTGTATAGAGTTGCATGTATTGAATTACTTCCACTTGATAACGTTGTTTTTGGAGCCGACCCAGACTCATGTAAATGTACTAATTGTAATACTTTTTACAAAAAAAAACAATCGACTTCCAAAAAATACACTACAAAGTGAAAAATAACTTTAATTTCGGAACTTTTTATTTTTCACTTCTTGGTTGTGGTACATACCCCACACAAATTCGAAATAACCTGCTTTGTACATAACAGTGACAGGAATGTATCATCATATCATCCACATAGGCTAAGTGGGCAAAATGCCTACGTTTTATTGAAGCAAACTCAAAAACTACCCAAGTAAAAATATGGGCCTACCAAACAAAAATAATCAATTCTTATTTGGCGGAGAAATCGCGTAAAAAATAATCAATTCTTATTTGGCGGAGTAATCGCGTAAAAAATAATCAATTCTTATTTGGCGGAGTAATCGCGTAAAAAATAATCAATTCTTATTTGGCGGAGTAATCGCGTAAAAAATAATCAATTCTTATTTGGCGGAGTAATCGCGTAAAAAATAATCCATTCTTATTTGGCGGAGTAATCGCTTAAAAAACATACGAAAAAAAAACTTCCGCCAAGCACTATCGATATGGGTGCCGGTGTAATGATGCGACGCCTCCGATGTTTGTCTTCGAAGTATGCACTCCCGTGCCGTTTTGTGGAAATAAAATTATAGACCAACCATATGGTAGAAAGACAGGTGCTACTACTACACGAAATTAAAGGCGCTAAAATATGCATAAATAAATGCTAGTTTTTTGTTTAGTGCGTTTTAATTTTCTTGTATAAGTCTAAGTGCGTACTACGAATTTTGATCGTTGCGATTTTTAAACAGCGAAATAAAATCGCAAACGAAAATAATTCCGACGCACACTACAACTTATTGTCACGTACGAAATAGCGAAGGCCAAAGACAGTCAGTACTGTGCCACCACGAAAGAAGGAGTGAAAATGGAAAGATGGATTTACAACAAAAAAACAACCGACTTCCAAAAAAAACACAAAAAAAGTGAAAAATTACTTTAATTTCGGAAGTCTTTGCTTTTCAATTTCCGCTTTTTGCCACCGACTTCCGAAATTAAAGTTATTTTTCACTTTTTTTTCGGATTTATTAATACCTACTACTTAATTTTACGTAAAATAATTTTGAAGAAGAAGCGTTACTGGGTCGACTGAAAGCTGCGCTTGTGATTTTTTGCGCAGTTCGTGCGCCTTTAGACAACTTCCATATTATCACATTAAGTTTTTTAACGAAGAGCGTTCCCGATAACCTGCAATAGTATAGCATCTATACATGCTAAAAAAAATATTACTGTGGCGGTATCTATCTACATCGCCACATGTGAACTACGTATCAAAGATCTGACGTCACACAAAAATCCTGACGTCACATAAATCCTGCATCGCGCAATTCAAGTTTACCGTTTAATGGACATATACCTACTGGGTGTTAGGGTAAACACCGTTATCCTTGAAACTAGTGGTTTAGTGACATCTATAATATACTTTTTCTATGGGACCAAACACGAAATCGCGAAAAAAAAATCTGCTGTTCCATACATTTGTGTTCACTTAAATCGACAAAATGTATGGAACAGCAGATTTTTTTTTGCGATTTGAAAATTGGTCCCATAGAAAAAGTTCAAATTTTTTTTTTTTTTAAAAAGCCAAATGAAAACGTATTGCGTTAATTTACGAATATTACTAAATACTAAAATAGAGTTCTAAATTGGGCTCGTTTATCGTCTTGCATGATTTATTAAAACATTGAATACTTCATCATCTGCTTTGCCTTTTCCCAACTATGTTGGGGTCGGTTTCCAGTCTAACCGGATGCAGCTGAATACCAGTATTTTACATGGAGCGACTGCCTATCTGACCTCCACAACCCAGTTATTGGGTAACACGATAATCCTTGGTAAGACTGCAAGTTGTCAGACTTTTTGGGCTTCCGTCTGGTCGTAACGACTGTCAAAAATCTACGAAAGGCAGCCGAGACCACATGCTTATGAATGAATATGGTCACCCATGCAATAAACGTGCGGCTGTTATTATTTAGCCACAAGATAATTAAACAGCAACAGCTGTTTAACGAAAATAAAATTCTTCGGTTGAGATACAATTGAACACAATGCACAAACAAAAAATTTAAATAAATAAATATTTCACGTACCTAACTAAGTCACGTAACGCATAGGAAGAAACAGACGAAATTGTGATGCATTTATTTTATTTGTTACAACATGATTATTTATATACAAAGTTGGAATTTATAACTGTCTAATATTTACCTCTTATGATAATAAAACTAATTAAACCGTGACAAAATACATTACAAGAAAAGTTTTACAAATATAAAACAGCGCCATCTATCACAATGACAAAATACTACATTCAGTGCAGTTCTGCTCAATAGTTGCAGCTAGTGGTCAACAGATCGCGCTGTCACAAAGCTTGCCTATATTTTGACAACTCCCCTTCGGCCACACGCGGAACGCCACAGTTCGGTAATGGCCGCCGCCGGGGTGGTTGACTCGCGCCGCTGTCATTGCGACACGCGTTGATTGGTTGTTTACTTTATTTACATCACAATCAAAACCAATACAATCACAGTGTAAAGTGTTTATTGTGTACTACGCTTGTTGAATGCACGTTTGTAAACGGAATAGTGATTTTTGATAAAGTTTTGAACGCGATGAGCGACGGGTCGCTCAGCAAGCGTTGGTAGAATGCATCGTCCAGTGTAGTGTTGTGATAGTCGAAGTTTACCGGCCCAATGCTGGGCTACAGAGGCGCGATGTGTAGCCGGCAGCATACCCAGGCGTGTCTCAACACTTCCCTGTCCATACGACAGGAGATACAGAGATTTGAAAGCGTACATCCTTCTATCTACGCTCTTTACGACCTTGTGGAGTTGGTACCTGATCCATTGCTGGCCCAGCAGATAAGGGACCACGTCGTGGCCATAGAAGGTTAGTACTGGTCGATTGTTTACATGTTAGCGTGCGGTTTCTACGGGCGACTGAGTTGTTTATACTTAGATAAATCACGTTGGATAACCTAATAATGCGCAGCTTGTATTTACGATTAGCACGAGTACGATAGGTAGGTACCTATATACTAGCTCTCACCCAGTAGGTATTTATTTATTATTTCATTCAGCCTAATCAAAGCGTTACGAATTTCAATTTGGAATTCCACTACCTACCGGTTGCGTGTCGCCAAAACAAATGACAACCTAAAATCATAAAGAATCAGTTCGACATCAATACCCGTTTACCTGCCTAATATTCCTACCTGTATTTCTTGGCAGGCCTTGAAGACTGGGAATCCCGTTATGCTTATAGGTACCGGCAACATTGCCCGACGAAATGAATAACAAAATTTAGAAATCAAAACTGCGAAAGGAACACAATTTGATAACAATCCGACACCTACAATATGTATTCAAAGATACCAATATACCTATGTAGGTAAGTGTGTATGTTACTATAGTCAGGAATGCTATACTTTCTCCGGTTTTTACGACATCGACGCAAACCGGGTCCTTAGTTGAGTGCATCCAGTTTTTACAAGGCGGATTTCCTCGTGTTAATTTGCTGAGAAACTTGGCGACTTCGTGTCAATGTCAAGGTTTGCAGGTTAAGTTCTTTGGTAGATAATGTAGTGTATTTAAACCGGTTCCTATTGTATTGTAGGAGATAATAATAGAATTGTCATTTTATGAGCCGAAGTATGTAGTGTTGGCTATACATTATTAAGTAATGTTACAGTGTGTATTTTTTAAATTCAATACCAATTGAATTGTTTCCTAAATCGAATGTTTCCCAAAAACCGCCACTGTCTCCCTCTGCGCCTGTGCCGCAAAAAGTGGGCAAAGGTGTCTAAAGAAAATACGATGGCGTCCTTATGTCTCGTACCTACTTTGTATAACAACATGCTACTACGAAGACGGTTCATAAACAAGCAGGTAGTGGGAACCGATGGGCTCAAGTTCAGCTGGAAATGTTACAGACTGATACTTATAATTGTGCAAGGAGTAACGTGTCTTTTTTCTCACATCGAATAGGTATGAACGAAACATTGAAAGCCTCCTTCTGTGGTTCTAATAACATTGATGAAGAAAAGTAAGTGGAGTAGAATATGAACAACAGCCATGTTAAAAGGTCTTCAAACGTCGAGTTGAAGGAGTTTAACGAAACGCAAATAAAGCAGAAGCAAATTGCGATCAAAAACTCACAATGGAGAGACCATTGCAACGTTTGTAAAGTAATAAATGCCCCAGATCTGCGTCAGAAGTATTATCATCAGCCTTGACAACGAAGAAAGTACCTTTGCCAAAAAAGGGCAACCAGATGTAAACCAAACTGCCAACTAATTGCTCCTATAAGGAATAAGAAATTCATTCTATCAATATGAGAAATGTCTTTAATCTAGAATGTTCAATTACTAATGCGAAGACTCATAGATGCCATTAAATATCATTAGCAACTAACAGTTAACCGTATAGGTGACCGAGAGACCTAGCTATCTTAGCTAGACTGTTTATTTCTAGGTTAACGATTTACGAGCAACCCGACCTGTCAGTAACGACCGGTTATTTTTAGAAACACTGATTTGAAATCAATAAAGTGGCAATTAGAGAGATGTTTACGTGATTTATTCCCTTATTTGTGTTAAATTTTATGTGGTAATGTGAGTTATGGCGAGTAAATAGATAGATTATGTAATAAAGGTAACAGAGTAATTTTGTTTTCATTGATTTGGTACATTCTGGTTTGCATCCGATGGCATATTAGAAAGATGCGTAAAATCCTCATTTATCGGTCGGGTTGGGTTCAACAGCTGAATATTGAAAAAAACTTACTGCAATCCACGTTGCCAATCTTTCGAGTCATGGTATTATCGTACCCGTTGTTTTGCAGAATATGACAGCGGTCTATAAGGAAACCCAGCATCTGTCATTCGAAGTATGATGTAAATATATCCTTATGCCGATTGCAAAATAAAGATTTATTCGCTTAAACACCATTATCGAGAGTATTGCTCGACGTTCTCTAAGTTTGTCTAAGTATTTATCATCGTCGGATGCTGTCCATCACTTTTGCTCTACTTAAACCTCATCTTCCTAGCGCTATCCTGGCTCTCTGCCAGGGTCCATCCCTCCTAAGTCATCCTACTGTATTAAATGCTAACTAACGTATCCTCAACTCTAAGTTCGCTGTCCTACATTCGCAAAATGCATAGCATTAACAAGATATTCTTAAGCAAATTAAGGTCAGAACTGTGCACTGGTAATCAAAGGAATTCTGTTATTATACAGCATAGTTTAATATCTCGCATAACGTGGAGTTATGCCAAGTATTACAAATATGATCCAAATAACGTTCGTGATATACGTCGGGCGCTTGTCCGGGGTAACTTGAAACAAGAAAGTAATTAAAGTACTTTATTAAAACCCTTAAGAATATTTTATGCTAATTCTGAAATTAAAGTAAAACAACTATCAGCTTGTGAATTAGGAACAGTGGATGTAAAAGTATAATTGTACAAACTCCAGAAGTAATTATAATTATTCTAACTACTATTTCTGAAATTAACTCGTCCGGCTGAACAACTTCAAGTCTTTTGTTAGCAGATGTTACGTCTTGGACAAGTTTTCCTTTTCAAGCTAGATCTATTTGTAATGCAGTCCTTTTCTTTAATTGTGATAAACGGGTACTTTTTTTCTGTTCAATCACACCACGTCATTAGGCCATCGAAGTAAAAATCACTCAGCCTAGCCTTTTCCTAACTATGTTGGGATCGACTTCCAGTCTAACCGGATGCAGCTGAATACCTACCAGTATGGAGCGCCTGCCTATCTGACCTCGACAATTCAGTTACTGGGCAACACGATACCTTGGTAAGACTGGTTTTCAGACTTTAGGGCTTCTGACCCTTAACGACTGTCAAAGATCTACGAATGACAGTCAATCACCCATCCACGAACCAAACGTGGCAACTTTCGAACAAACGGTGCGGCTGTTACTGTTTTCACTGCTAAACTAAACCTCTACTAATATTCAACTCAATATCGGGTCTGCAAATTCTGAGCCAAGACCGCACAAAAGGTTTCTTTGAACATTTTCTTCCCTAGTGTAAATTCGGTCCTTATCCATTTCCTTCATCAAGTGCTACAATTGAACGCCTCAAGCAATGCAACCAGCGAAATGTAGGTCAGAAAATGCAATCAGTGCTCAACAATATAAAATAGATGAAGCTATTTGCTCACCTGGGACTGGGAGAAATCTGAAATGAATCAGTTGCTTATTTCAGCGCTGTTGTAACTAAGGGGCAACTCGCGAAATGGGTCACTGCAGTACTCTTAGATAGGTACGAAGTCTTATTATTTTGTATATTATGAAGAAGCCCGAAACTTACGTGAAGTTCGATATTTGCAGCTACCGCAGCAGAATCTGCATGTAAGTTTCCTCCATGTGAAAAAACACTTGAACATTTTCAATTTCAGAGATAATCTTCTGAGTTTATTCCAATATGTGGAGTTAAAATCCAACGTATAAGTTTATTTAACCCCTCGTTTCCAAGTTCGCAGACTAAATCCCACGTTCATTGGATGGGATATCGCGATGTCTATAGGCACTCGTAAAACAATGGAGACAATCAGAAGTATCAATCATATCACAAGTATACTCATTGTCTCCCAAAGCATGCACAAATCTATGAAACAATAAGCGTAACATTTACAATTTTATCTCTAGACAGCTTGGCCTCGAAAAATCCTTGGCAATCACGATCTTGACATTTAACTTGGCAAGTGTGTTTCGTTGCGGCAGTGTTATGTCGGCAGTCGGTAGTAAGCAGGCATCGTCCGATAAGTGGCGGCAGCTTGCCAGCGCACCCTTGAAAAATTTGAATAATGCACTCGACGTTGATGATGGGCCAATTATGCTTAGTGGCTTATGCTACCCTGGTTTTTTGCTTATGCGACGAGTAGTTTTAAGTTTAATTTTTCCCTTTATTAGTTAGTTTGTCCCGTCTAGTGGCAAAAGCTTTGTCTAACAATGGAATTACTTTCTAGGACGTCGAGTTGTTTTCTGATTGATTGATCGTAAGGAGCTAGTTCAATTAGGTCCATTGTATCGTGAAGGTAATTAGTACTGGTAACCTATTTTCTTGAGCAGGCAATTACGCGAGAAGAACTTGATAAATTCTTTGATTTTCCTTGATCGGTGCGAATCAATGTTATTTTTATTCTAGCAAAAAATTGCTATGCAGAAATAATAGCATATAATCAGATTAAGTGGTTGTATGTTGAAACAATCAATGCCAACAAAAAATAATACTTCATTATGGTACAAATATCCGTATCATTGGCATTCACATATTTTTATAAAAATAAATTGTGAGTACAATTTGTTTATCATTGGCACGCTTATCCGGCTATTTCCTTCCAATATTATGATTCAGAAGGAAACTCGTCATTGCGATAATGCGATAGTTTTTTTTATTGAATGTTACCAATATTACTACAATTAGCTTTGATTGATTACTTAAATACATGTTTATGTTAAAACTATCTAAATTGGTTTCCTAAACTTCCCTCATTTCAGCATGAACATGAATAATATGTAGGCAAAAGAATAAGTCATGCCCTGCACGCGTAGCATGACCACCGTAGAAACAGGTTTTGTCGACGGAGGAATAGACAAAATGACAGATAAACAATCAGAATTTATCATTTTGTCTACTTCCGTCGAAAAAACCTGTTTCTACGGTGGTCATGCTACGCGTTCTGGTCAAATCTGGACTGCCCAGAGTAGACAACTGACAATCGCTTTCAAAGCGTTTCGTATTTCTCCAGGATTGACAGCTATTCGGTAGCTTATTTTAATCCAATACATTGTTAACTTTTACTTAAAAGTAAATCCTAAGGCCTAGTAGAGGCTACTTTAAATCTTAAGTGATATTTCTTTCATACTTCCACAAAAAAATCATAATACCCGTCTTGCACTTATCTTTCCCAATAAAAGTAAGTAGAAAGTGTCTCGACCTCGGTACTATATACAATTTCGTCAGACGACGATCTTGACATTTAGCTCCAGAGTGCATCACGGCTGCGGAAGCCCTCATAAATAGACTGGGCTGGAACAATAGTTCCGTATTAATGTAACAAGGTAGAATACTTCACTTTTGATTAAAACGTCTAGCTCGTACAAGTGGCTTTGGAGTTAATCTCATTAACTTAAGTATGAAATGTTGTATCTAGAAAGATACAACAAATCATACTATTAATATTGTATATATTTCAAAATTCAAGGCATTTTTTTTTTGCGTTGTTCTTTTATCATTTTGCTCATTAATAAAATTATGAGTGAAGTTAGTTATTTGTTAGACATAGGAATTGTACAGGATTACATAGTCAAAAGATTAATAATTGCCAATCCTCTTAAAATCAATACTTTCTAATAATTTATTAACAACTCCAGTTCTAAAATATCTCAATTGTTCGACGTAATCGAGAAGTTTTCAACAAGTGCCCTTTGGAGTCAATAAGCTGACGTTGAGTTGATCTCGAAGAGTATCTGAGTGCATTGATGTTGCGAGGCAATCGACTGAGAGGAGATCAAAAGGCCGATGATATGAACCTATATGTAATACCGGTATATCGTATAGGTTCCTAATACGAGTATGTGACTGTATATATTGATGCCACATGTTCAGGAAAATCTGCATATAAATGCGAAGTACATTGCATGCAACAACAACCTATTCTAGAGTTCCATTATTATGGATTACCAATATGTAAGTCCGAGGATAAAATAAAATCACATTCACTCAAACATTCAAATCCGGAAAATATTTTCTCTTCACACAAACCTGAAGATATGCGACAGCCAGTAAATGCCTCACATTTTTCGTCGAACACTTCCCCACTACTCGATTCGTTGAATCCGGACATACCCGCACAGGATTTGAAAGCTGCAGACAGAAATACTCCTAGAGATGAACATACCTACCTAGAAATTGGGATTAGAGCTGTTTTCACAATTCTCGCTTTAAAAATCCGACGTGTGTCGAAATTACCATACGGTTTGCCATTAGATGGCTACTTTACACCAACACTTCCATACGAAACAGATTTTTTAATTAAATAAACGCTTGGCTGAGAGCCAGCAGGGGAATTCACTTCGAAAACTTGGATACAAAAGTAGGTCATGTAAGTAAGGTAATTTTTGCACGAGAGCTGTTTTAAAATTTTAACTTGATACCATTTTTCCAATAGCAGTTTTGTCTTTTGGCTCTAGTTTGGAATATATTATTTTGAACGTTGGAGTATAGAATGGAATATTATATACCTAGTTCTTTTGAAACTGAAACTCGAGCCGTTTTATAGGAAAGTCAAACTCAAAGCACTTATTTCAATTAAACCAATTACAAGCACTTTTGAATTGTCAAGAAAGAGGAAGCTGCCCATTCTAAAACGTAGTTGCTACCTATGGAGTAGAACGGGCATGAAACTCCACAGACTCTTTCAAATCAAAATATTTGTACCATCATACAAGTTGAAATTATACGTGTGAGAACGATGTAGAAAGACTTACACGTTAAAAATGACAGAATAGAATACCACTTATTCAGTATAACAGCGGAATTAAGAAATAAAGGGGAAAATTATAATACAAACATGGAAGGAGGTCCATATCTTTTTCCAATTTTTAATGAAATACTACATAAACATGCAAATTCTATATTACTTTTGATCTAATGAAACAAATGTTCCGATTTGTTTCGATTAAGATAGATCCATTGAGTTAAAAAATATGAGATTAAGCTCATACTTGCAGAAGAAATAAGTAGTTTAAATACTAGTGCTTTATCTTCACTTCAGAGCACCTTGGTATTTCGATTGCTTCCTAATTTCCCTCAGTTATTATTAGAGCCAGAACCAGCTGAATTCTCCCCATTCAATTTTGATTTAATATTGAACATTCCACTGCATCATTAATCTCCTGAGCGAAGGTGAATACGATTCCACCCTCCCTGGTGGCTGACGTGCAAATGACTAATTAATGTCAAATGTCACTGCTAACAATAAAGTTGAATCTAATCATGTTTTGGCTTTAGGAATTAATTTTAATTAAAATTGTGCTTTGTTTTTGAATTATGTATATCAACAACAAGAAAAGTCTCTCTTTGATAGTAAGAAAATTAGAAAACGCAAAATGAGGATTTATTTTGCGGTTATTGTGCCGCCTTTTCTTGAATACCATGAATAACATGCTTGAAGTGTATGCATCTATCAGGTTATGTTATGACACTTAGTCTAACGAAGAATAACATACACCTTTGCCATAGTAACAGCAAAAACAAACCCGACCTAGTCTATTGTTAGATGTTTCTTGTTTCATATCTTCAGTATGGTTAGTATTACCATTTGGTTTGTCTTCATCTGCCTCAATAGAATATTCAGCCTTAGACAAGAATTAATCAGTACGGAAATTAATTCTCCAAGATTTCAGTAAACTCCTTTCCAGGTGCCTTTGAAGTTATTTAGATTCTTGTTTGACGTTTGCACGTCAATTAAAGTTCTTTGCTTAAAGTTGTAAATGTTTTGCTCACCCGCCTAATTTAACTTTCAAGACAAAATAATTTTCTGAGGGATCTAGTGATTATCTGGGTTCTAATTTTTAAATTCAAGGAACAATAATTGTAGCGTGTACTGGACATAATTTAATTATAGGATGAAGGAAATATCTACTTTCTCAGCCATGATACACTATTACGAGAAAAAAAACGAAATTGTCTACGCTAAGTCTGATTCTACTTACATAGAGATACAGGTAATATAGATATTGTTACGTATGACATTCAAGTCCAAAATTAAGTTAAAGTCTATCGAAAGCTAAAAGTTTCCTTACTTACTGTTAAAATATACTAACCCCACGAGTAGATATAACAGTCGTCTAGCAAGTTTCGTATTGCACGCAGTATCAATGCATGAATGTATCGCAGTACGTGCATATTGGTGCCTTTACGCAAGTTCTCATTATCAAAGTCTTTGAGCTCTAAAAGCTATAGCTTTCAAAGACATTCTATTGCGACTGTAATGTGTAATATTTCGCTCACATGCATAAATCCGGGAACCAATTATGGATCGCGGAACTGTAAAGTTGAAATTGAGTGTCGACTAGGAATATAACGAATTCTTAATGCCGGTACTGCTAATGTACTACCAGAATATTATGATCCAGATAATGAAAGAACAAAATCTATTTGCCACAAGACATATATTTATTTCTCCATAACCAACTTCACCATGTCATATTCAGTACGTCAACAGCTGTTTTGTGTTCTATAAACAAATTGGGTTCATTGATTGATTCCTGGATTGATTGATTTCTCATTGGTTTATCCGTTCTCACATAATGATCATCCAGTGTTTTTTCGGGACCCACATTATTTTTTCTCTTGTTGAAATCACCAAGCTTTACGTACATCCACCTTGATCGTCAACATTATAATCAACCTGTCTTACGTTAATTAGATTGGAGCACATACAATCACATGTTAATTAATACACAATATACTGGTTACTATAACACCGGAGAAGCTAACCGGTTTGTAATACAATGTTATGGACAGACAAAATTCAAGGCCACGTCAGGGTCAACATTACTTAACTTTGCTGTCATTGTACTCTAGCAAGGTAAATGAAGCTTGAATGTCAGACTTTGATTTATATAGAAACGTTCGAATAAGACCTGAAATCAAATTGTATTAAGATTTTCCTGAAATCTCTTTTTCTAGAAGGTGATGTTGGAGACTTGGAGTCAACTCAAATAAATACCCTTGTGGATATAAGTTTTTGTTTGGTTGGGAACAAAAAATTTGCATAATCGTGATCGATCGAAAGATGAAAAGATGAAGTAAAACATTTTGTTGATATAACCGCACTGACTAACAAAGGAGCACGTCCAAACATTTTCAAACACCTAACTACAAAATAACTAGGTATTTTAATACAAGCTTGTTCCCTGAACAATGGTTATTGAGCAGGCGCCAACGCCGACCGCCTCGTTCAAACAAGAGGTTTACTAACATTTTCATTGAAAATGTATTTACATAATCATAATAAATTTGCATACAAGACTACAGCAAAAATCCTCTTTCTACCCACGTGTGTTTGTTTTGCTTTTATTTGAAACAACAATAAAGGCAAGTTAATAACGCTCACAAAGCACCACAAATATTTTTTACCTTTATTGGACAAACACGAGGCAAATATTAAAAACTGAGAGTGGACATCGAACGTAGATCAAAAGCATGGAATTTTATTACAGAGGGAATTTTTAGATTGTGTGACTGATTAAAAAGTCCCCGTTTCAACGGATGATATCGACGAATCAATAATGCACAATATATTTGCACAGGCGTGTTCGATACGAGTGACAATGTGAAAAATAATAAAAATAGCAATGCTTTTTGGTATATGAAGGATTCCATGAATTGGGTTTGTTTAGATGTTTATTTTGCAGTCTTTGATCTCGCATTCATTCATGAAATAGCATCCGAAGCTTTATTAATGGAACCCGACCTTAACATATCTGGGGAAAGGCTAGGCAGATTGATTGATCCTTTATTAATGGAATAGCATTTCAAAGTTATCTTTAACGTTTGTTTGCAATTGAGCAGTTGTTAAATTTCTATTCTTTCAACATCATTAGCAGTTACAGCACACATAAGTACAAACAAAACGTCCGCTGCCAAAACTGATTTTACCCCAAATGTAATAAATCGAAACAAAAAATACAGATACCTGCATGTCCATGATTGGAACCGTGTCCGATAAATGACGGTACATTCTCCCCTATCACATGGGACCTACTAGAATAATGGCATACGTAATACAAACAACGAACTGAGTTACATAAACAAATAGATACTGCATATTGGGCTTACCCTTCAGGGCTTATTTCTATGACATTATTGTTATAATATTCTGTCAATACTGATAGATTGCTAAACAATCGTCTAGATTATTATAGTCATTAAAAAATCATTTTCTTTTTTCTCTGCAATCACACTGCATTGTACAATGTACATATAATGGATGTATGCTGCATTGTTTTCATTTCGTAATAAACTATTAAGTAGTTCATTTGTAGCAGCTAATTAGAATATATGGACCACTGTAACACTAATATGTAGGTCAAACATACTGGTATCTGTACTATCGTAATCTTCGACCTAACGTGCGCTTTGGGTGCTTTTATTTTAAACAGTATTTACATAAACGTATTAGCAATCGCTGCAGTTTGGTTTACCATCTTGCAATGTAATTTAAATATTATGGTATTCTTTCTTATCCATATTTAAAGTTATGGAAATGACATCGATTGGGTTTTTACGAACCAATTTTCAAAATTAACATTTAGTAATATTTATTCTGGCATCCTTTTTATTGCCTTACCTTCTACTTTATCTCTAAAACAATTTTGATCAAATATTACAAAGGAATAGGGAGATACTTATAAGCGCGCAACAATCATTGACAATCATCTCTTACCATGTATATGTTACTAAGTAAATATATTTTAAAAATGTATAATTGCGGCCTGCCCCAAATAAAGAACCAATATAATGTGGAACCCTCCAAACCCCACACCATAACGTTTCCACTGAAACCTACGGCATTCGGTGTAACGAACTCTTCGTGATGAATTATTAACCAATTTGTACTTTTTGCTTCCACTGATTGACTGCAATATACACAGTACACACGTATAGTTTTTTACTGGAAGAGATGAACTAAATTACAGTTTACACGTTCACGCATCATGTGAAGTGTTAATTATGACGAGATGTTTAGAAAACTTGCGTTTTTTTATCGATTGTATGACTATGTTGGATTAAGACTCGCTGTCCAAAGAATGTACTGTCATTTTCTTGTGTTTGTGTTTCTGCCTTAGATTACATTTTACGATGATCTTTCAATACAGCATGTTGCAGCTGTCTGCAAAGATAACCATTCTCAGCGGTTGTAGTTGCCGCTCGTTATAGTGATGTTTTTATTTACCGCAGATTTAATGGATCTGTGAAGCGTCGATATAGCGTATTACCATTGAATTGAAGTGCTATTGCCTACTGCACGGGGTTTTTATAATTTAATGTTTGCATTTTACCTAAGTGTCTTTCAAAGCATTTATCTGCATAATACACAAAGGCTTTATTCTCTATTCTGCTACGTTATGGTATCCTTACAGTTCCTCCTTTAAAATAACTTTTATTTCTATACTTATGTCAGAAGAACATTGTAAATTGAAAGCTGATTAGTTCAGATCTGGAAACGTTTTCAAGACTATCAAAATTTAAAGACACGACTATTACTGGCACTAGATGTTAAGAGGAATCGGACGTCGTATCGGAAAAGCAATTAATATTGGAAATGGGTTGTTACGACTTACAAAAAGTTTCAGCAGATAAAACGTAGGTACCTAATTACCTATTGAGATTTCTTACATTTTTTAAAGTTGATAATGATTTTGTCCAGAACTGGTAGACGGAAAAATACTTAATGATCTTCCTTTATTTGAACACAAAGTAAACAAAACATGTCATTCATGTCAATAGTTGCACCACCATAAAAGCGATTACCCAAACCAGTTTCAATTACCAATTTTGTAACTCCCATAAAAATCGCAATTTCTTGCTTATTATGTCTGTTCTTAACACCAGTTTTCCAAACATGTTTGCGTCCAGTTATTATAGTTTCTACGGACAGATGTTACAAGTTTTTGTTGAACATCAACAATAGAAACACGTGTTTTATCGCTAACCATGATAACTCCACATTTGGACGCGTGAGGCGAACCGCACAATCGCTTACTAATTATATCTTTAGTGTTATTCATTAACAAGTTGTTTTATGAATGTAAACTTGGTTTCTCGGTTTGAATACGTTTACCAGTAAACAGCTGGTTTCTGTTAACGCACGAGGTAAAGTTTTTGTTTGTTTGGAATTATAAACGGTGTTCAACAATGGAAATGTTAGTATGCTCTTATTTCTGTCGGTTTACAATAACATTGCAAGTTTTAAGGACCAGTAAACGTAGTGGGTCTGATAATTTAGACGTTTTACCTGTCAATTCATTAGTAAATGGCTATTCTAAGAACCATACATTTACACTACCATAATAATTATCCTTGAATAAGAGAACATAATCAAGTATCGTATATTTTCCTTATAATACGTTATTGCGGTGTACGGTGTACTTAAACCAAGTTGCATAACTGAACTATTCGCAATAAGTGTACCATCCGACTAAGAACTTCGTCAGGGTAAACAAATATTTTATTGTTCGCATCTCACAAGACTTTACCTCGTAGGCGTGCCCTTGTACTCATCCATAATTCCAGAAAACATATACCTTACTGTTAATAAACACTACTAAGATTTAAGACACTTTAAACCTTATTTATATGAGAATCATGGTACATTTACACTTGGCCGAAAGCTGGAGGCGAATCTACACTGTATTACGCTGGAACTAAAGGACATGATTCCGGTCCTTCCCACGTGTTTTCGTATTTTGTGGTACGATCGACCACACAAGTTTAACTCCAAATATAGTTTGTTCTTTTGCCAACATCTTCAATGACTGAGGACTGTGAGCCGTATTTAGCACTTTTGGTATGCAAACTGTGAATTGGCTTGTAGAACAATAATATTAAAGTGTTAAATGTAATATTATCATGCTTTATGTTCAAAGCGATTAGATTAATAATACAGCTCGTCTATCGTAGCAATTTTAATGAATTCTACAATAAACAATCAACAGATATTGCGAATTCGTGCAAATATTTAGACATTTATACTTACTCTGTTTGGTTATTTGTACATTTAAGTAATGGCTGTTTCAAATTGTATGTTTCTTCTGTTCGAGACTGATTGATTCTAATGGCCTATGGAGTCATATAGCAAGGTTTAGTTTTAAAAGTTTATACAACTTTTGATACAAGAACTATGAGCAAATCATAAGCACATAATTATTATAAGTGTTTCCATGCTAAGCAAAAGCCTTACTCTAACTACCTCTACTAGCGGTAACACAAACTGTTTATGGGAAACGCCCATAATAAGCAGTGGGTGTCTATGACCTTGTAATGTTAATGAGTGAATCTTAAATCTGCCACATTGCGCACGTGATGATAATTTGCTAAACACCTAAGAACACCTCATTGACCCATCTCAGTTGACTCTTGTAACTAGCGTGGGTGGATCGGAAACACACGATATTACCTGATCATATTAACTGATTTTATTGAGAGTTCATTTTTAATTGAGATTAATATTTGGGGAAACAAAGTATTATGTAATGTGTAAAATAATATTGTTATAAAAAGTTCGCGTGCCATTTCCATTTACATTTTAAAAATCTGCTCGTAGACTCCGAAAATAAAGAAAACGAAAACTAGACACTAAAATTCATTTAAATGTTTTTGTAATCTAAGATTTAGAAGTCCTCTATTAAAAAAGTAGCGAAATTATATGAAATTCTAAAACCCGGTGTAAGCATAACATTATTGGTGCTCATCATAATACAGCAGCTTATTTTAAATCTCCATAATACTTATTACTGGACGTGAAAATATTGTTCAGCAATAACAGCGAGGCTAAAGTTATATGGTTTGGAAATTACAGCTGCCCGTAATTTCACTTCTGCGTCATAATCACTGTACAAAGACGTCATACTGCTTTAGCTTGGAGTAACAAAAGATTTTGTAATTGCCTATTTATTTATTAACATAATTATAATTTTAAATGAAATTATGGTTATCATATTTTTAGCCTCCAGCCTCCGATTAAAATCCGAAATTTTTCCAATACTTTGTAGCAAATAAATATCTCTCGCGAAATATGACTGCTAGTCCATTCATTTATTTATTTATTCATTAACAATTTACATTGTGTTGAACATTACATATTAAAAAGATAAGTAACACATGCAAACTACATTATACAAATTAATACAATGTCAGCAAAATAATACAAAGACACAATTAAATACAATATCTGGTTCATAGCAGTCAAAAATATTCCTTTGCGACAGTACAGAAAACTTAGTTAAAAGTCTCTGCAGTAACGGAACGAGCTTGTTTCCAAGCGGCACGTTTTACTTATGCACCATTACCTTTGCAACACCCAATATGTTGCATGCAGTTTCAAACTATATCCACGTATTTTATGCTAGTATTACTTACGCTACGGAAAATGTTTAAAAAATATCATAGAATTTTACGATGGCATTAAACAATGCTCTTTTTTGAACTGCAATAGTCTAGGAAGAATTTTGTTTTGCAAGTCTCATTAAACAATTGTAAACTGTATTACTGTGATTTAAGATGACACAATTATTTCAGTATTTTGGTTTGCTTCCTGCCTTCAAAAATATTTTGCCCAATATATACATATATTATTTATATAAGTAATGTGGTAGGTACCTCTTCTAGTAAAAAAAACTGAATTGCTGAAATCGTACATAATGCGGTCTAATAGAACGTAAAATATAACCTGCCTCCAGTGTGCCCTCACTCTAAACGCGATTAGATTTATAAATTCGCTATACCGTAATACCGATGTGCGATAGTGTTATTTAGACTTCTTTTTATTTAATCGTTTATCACCGTTACATCTGCTGCCGCAACGGTACACCGCCATTTCACACTTGGCAGACCACTGAGGTAAGATCATAACAGATGGTAAGGCACAGTGTTCTGTGTGGATTTATGCTGACACGGTGCCGGCTGGTGGAAAACGGTTTTGGTCAAATATTTTGATGGGGGTAAAGCGGAAAATTGGGAGGTATTTTGGACAATGCTGGTAGGTAATCGAGTTGATTGAATTTTAATTAGGTATCAATTTGATTTATGATGCTTAAACAGAGTTATGGCTCTTAATTGCGTTTAATCACTTAATTAACAAACAGTTTTCGGGATACACTAGAAAACGAAGTATTATCATATCACTATCTAAATTATAGTCCGGTAAAAGCATAGCAGGTAGAACCGAAATCTAACTAACATTATAAACGCGAAAGTTTGTAAGTATGGATAGATGGATGGATGTTTGTTACTCTTTCACGCAAAAACTACCGAACGGATTTGGATGAAATTTGGCACACAGATAGTATATAACCTGGATTAACACATAGGATATTCATCCCGATATTCCCACGGGATGGTGCCTTACGCTGGTGAAACCCCGGGCGCAGCTAGTGATGAATATATCAAAGTGGACTATTGCGTAAAAATTTAATCTAATATCGTGGATGGATTACACTTGGGCTAGATAAAACAAAGAATCTGGGTTAAGACATCCGTAAAATTTAACGTGTAAGCATAGTATACTCTGGGTTTACTTATTCTGAATTCCTATCCTTTGACACAAAGAGAAAATGGCCCTTTGTATTATCAAGTAAATCCCTTTGTATGACCAAATCTTTTAAATGTGGATCAGAATCTCTGAAGTACATTATAATTTACGTCTACAAAGATTTTTTTTTAATTCTGTCCTTACTTTTGTCACGTCATATTTTTATTTATTAATTTATTTGCATAATGTACACTCAGTTACAGGCTAGGTTAAAACTTAATAGTACATGACCCTGTATACAGGGTGTTAGGGTAGATACCGTTATCCTTGAAACTAGTGGTTTGGTGTCATCTATAATATACTTTTTCCATACATTTGTGTTCACTTAAATCGACAAAATGTATGGAACAGCTGATTTTTTTAATTGCGATTTCAAAGTTGGTCCCATAGAAAAAGTATATTATAGATGACACCAAACCACTAGTTTCAAGGATAACGGTGTCTACCCTAACACCCTAGATACATGGCGCAGCAAGAATTATTATTTTTATAGTTAACATTATATTGCATACCTACTAGATATCATTAATTATTACTACTAATACATAAACTCTTCCTAGCATAATATTTAGTCCGGATATACATTTGATTACGGACTGGAAGTACAAAGTTGTACAATAATCTGTTGCTAATTACATACTATGCGTTGGTTAAATACTAATTTAGCCAAAGTAATCAGTTTAGGTAACTTAATTGTTTTAGAAACACTGATTGCTGCTACAGCTACATGTTTTAATCAGTTTAAAACTTTTACTAGCAGCTTCATCGTGTGCGTTCTCTCTGTATACGAAACTGGTTAATTGTCAGAAAATGTTATAGATCTAGTTCAGGACAGGTTCAACTGTGAATGAGTCGATTCATTGATAAGCTACGTTCACTATATCCTTTGCCAGTCTACATTACCGTAACGTAACGGTATTTCATTGACAAAATGAACAATAGAGCGACGCAAGCGCACCGTATTTATAATGTACTCCGCGTTTGCGCCACGCAGCTTTCCATAAACGCACTATAGTAAATCGCGACTCTAAAAACTGTCACACAGTGCTATCTAAAATCGCGAAATAATGCAGTGTGGTTCTAACACCGCAGCTCTGGTGCTTTTCATTCGCAGATCGTCGCGATAAAACCCTGTGTGAACAATGTTTGACCGCAAAATCTTCACCTACCTGTTAATTATTAACCACTTTCACTAAATAAGTGTATATTGTGTGTTTTTTCACAGGACTCTCATTTTCACGTCTTGTTGGACTGTCGCTTTCAATACTGACCGCATTTCCCATTGTTATTATTCTCAATGTTAAGAGCAATATTGCGAACAATTAAAATGTTATTGTGTGAAACTTCTCTACGACAGATTCCATTGTTCTACGGTTGAATATTTCTCTTTGGCACAATAAAATGTGGAATACTGAACTCGTGTTTGTTGGTGTTTATTTTTTATAACTAATTTCTGTCCGTGACTCCATTTGAATGTGAGCAAATCATATTTTATGTTACTTTTGTTCTCATTGTAGCAGGCGTATTGTTTTTTAGTGATATGGGCTGACTGAATACAGAAATTATCTCTGAATTTTGTGTTTGTTTTATGAAAATATTTTTACCTTATAAGTAAGCAAGTTTTTGTATTTATATTTTTTCTTTACTTTTACTGTCACATACACTAGGGAGCTTTGAAATTAGATCAGCCAAAATAACTAATTTTTTACATAAGTGGAAACTCTATAAAACGGATACAGTTGCCTAAGCATTCATTTTTATAATTTACTGTACTTCTGCTTCGTAATGTTCCGAGATTGCCCAGGTTTGATGGGAGTTACGTTGTTGGGCTCACAGTTAACATCTGTCATACAAAGCCCCATAATACAAAAAATAAACAAAAGTTTAATAAACACTGCCTTGTTGGCCTGGTCTCCAGTGCGACTGCTCGGTGTGGGATCCTGTGATCAATCCCCGGGTACGGGCAGTCGTATTGGGAGAATCCAATACAAAATTCTTAGAGGCTCACTTGAAACAGGATTCGTACCCGGTTATTGCCAAAAGGCTCACCCCCTGTTACTTGGGTCGAAAAATTACCTGGTGAAACGTGGGTGTACCATACATTTGCATAATGACACCGTAGAATTATGAACTTCTTAAGTCTATAATTTTATGCATCCATGTAAAACCGATAAATTGTGAACCGTTATCAAACTTGCTTGGGACGTAACGCACCTTGCCCTAATAATAAATAGCCTGCGTAGCTGCAAGCAACTTGGAAGTACTTAGCGCTCGCCGGCCGCTGCCATGGCACCGCTCGCTTCGTTCGCTCGGCTCGCGCGCGATTGTTTACAATTGTAACTTCACCTTACCCATTTCACCCAGTTCACAATTTTTCGTCAGTTTATAATCTTACGGAAATAATACCGATAGATTATAAAACTAACGGTTCTCACAATCATATGGTGACTTATAATACCAACATTTATCACTCCTTGGAGAAATATAGAAGAGAGTTTAGGTTATGCTATATTTTAACGTTATCTGATGTTATGTCTCCATTTATACTAGTGCTGTCTGCCAGCACTCGCTTAATGCAATGTTTAGTGCAAGAGTAAAGTCAAGGTAGTTAGCACAATAAGTACATTCAAAGTGCTAACTGCTTACTAAACTACCCCTCGCTACCTTTACAGTGGAAATTGGCGCAGTGGTCTCTGCACTTAGGTACGTTTGCTGAGAGTTATTATCTAGACTTTGGATGCAGCTTCCGTTCCGAAGTAAATATTGCAATTTCATTTCACTTAATTTCGATAAAATGTTATCGGGGTTTGAATGTATTGGAAACAGGGCAATTCGCTATCACTGAGCAGTAGGCTATTGTATGAATTTGAATACCTATATTTAGGAGTTATATGCCAATTATCAATCTCGTGGATTAGTTAAACTGATCCTGCCGCGGCCATTCTAATGATCGGAGACCTATCATTAATCATCATTACCATTTCAGCCAAAAGACATAGGCCACTGTTGGACATAGGCCTAGGCCCAAGCGCCGCTATTTCGACAGGTTTCGTGCTTCTCGCATCTAGCGGATCCTACCATTATGCATCTGGAATTCCAGATCCTTTCAGCCCTCAAAGAAGAAGTTATACTGCCTGTTTCGGTTTATCATAGCTGACAACTGGAAGGCCAATTCTAATGGGTAGGTATTTAAAAAAACGTTCCAATTCAAGTCGCAGTGCCGCAAAAGCGTCTTAAAATCAAAAGGTATTCTGCTAAACCAAAACAACTAAGTCAAACGTGCTGCTGACCTTAGAATACTGTTATTTGGTAATTGGGTTGCAGAGCTCTGATATTTATCCGTATCTAGTTAGACTGGACGCCGAGCCCAACTTGGAAAAAGGCTGCAAAAGTATCAATCAATCTATCTAGCCTTTTCCCAACTATGTTGGGGTCGGTTTCCAGTCTAACCAGATTCAGCTGAATACCAATATTTTGGATGGAGCGACTGCTTAACTGACCTCCACAACCCAGTTACTGAGTAATACGATACTCCTTAGTAACCGTTTCCAGACTTTCAGGCTTCTGACGACCTGTAACGACTGTCAAAGTCACTGTCGAAGAATGCAGCCGGGATTTTCGGCTTAACGTGCTTTCCGAGGCACAGATCTCGGTCTCGATATGTAAAGGATGGTTACCCATCCACGAACCGACCGCGCCAAACGTAGGTTAACCTTCGATCGACCCGTGCGGTTGTTACCATTCAGCCACGAGTGTAATAAATTAAAAGCAAAAGGTCGGCAAGACATTAAAGCCACGACATTCCATTAAATTGTGAAGAAAAAATATCTCGTTAGTAAATGTGACATTTTGATAGCAAAATTTTGTTGATGTTTATAACAGACAACTTTTGTTATAAATGACATTCACAATTTATAATGTAGACCAAGTATTTGGGTCGACTAGTGAATGGTGGAAGCTATTTAAAAGTCATTAAGATTTTTAAGATGCGAAAATGAGTATAGTGTCCTCAGAAAATAAATAATTCTAGATCTGAAAGACCTTTAGTCATGAGATTAAAACACTGAGGGTAAATATGTTCTACCAGCACTTGGCAAGCGCCTTCATTTGCCTTTTATTCCACAAAGGACCCATTTTTTTAAAAAAAAAAAGCATAAAACATCATAAAGGGAATAAAATTACAGCGAAGGTCCAAGCGATTGGACTGGGCATTGATAAAACACAGTCAGTGATTGAGTTTGAAATATTGGTGTACTAAAATAATGAAATGAAATGAATGAATGAAATGTTCTAAGAAATACTTAAACACAAAATGCTTTGTGTAACTAAACTATGTAATTTCTCACTAACTCCGTAACCAAGACTAAGCTTACTAGTAATTAGCCAGACTCAAGCAAGTTTACAAACTAACCATTGTAACCCGCGTTTGTATTGAGGGTTAGCCAAAAGTGTTTGGTAAACCCACATTTCGCTAACCATGACCAAGACCCATGTTACAAGGGGAGCAATTGCCACATAACCGGGTACAAATCCAGACTTCGGCCTACTATTGTGAAATTCCGAATGGAAAACCCAAAAACTCCTATCCTCCTGGGGATCGGATCCCAGGATCCCTCAGCATTCACGCTTGTGAAGCCTGGACCAACAAGGAAAACCTCGTGTTATTTGTTAGATAATATCCATTTCACAAGCTTATATGTTTGTTTAGCTTTTCTTATCTCATGTTTACCTAATAGAGGTGATTTACGAGCAGAGATTAACTTGTTCAAACTTATCTGCGGGCATTGACCTCATGTGGGTACATCGATAAAATACTCAACAATAGAATGTTAATGTGTTAATAATGTTTCTTGCTGGTATGTCGGGTGAAGGAATGTGAGAATGAAATGAATAATCGCTTAGGGAATGGTTTAGGAATCCACCATAATTAACATCATCGAAGAAAAGATATTATAGGTTTGAATCCTGCTTATTTTTATGGTAAGAAAGAAAAGTCAAGAAGACTGATCAATTTGCTCCGAGCATTATGAATTATATTATAATAAACAAAACAAACATAATTGCTTGTCAACAACATGTCATCCAGGGTATTTTCCTTATTCAATACACAAGTAGGTAACAGACGAAGCTATTCTTCTTACTGTAAATAATGAACTAACTACCTCCAACAAGACTTCCGAGAATCTCTGAAAGTTGTAAAAGCCTGCAAGAGATGGATTATTCCAAAACTCGCAGTTGCTCTCATAATTCATGCAATGAGCTGCAAACTGGAGCATCTTCACTCGCAACATTGAGTTAAAGTAGAACAAAAAGCTAAAATGGTTCTAAAATTAGCATTGAAAAGCTTAGCGTAAAAGATTGATAGCGAAAAAGATAAAAACGTTAAACAAATTGCGAAAAATACTCATCTCTTTATCTCCGCCTGCATATTTCAAAAGGCTTATCTTTTTGACTCACCCGTTTGATACCCCGAGAGGAATATGAATTAAAATTATTATGAAACAAAAAGTGTCACAGATTAGGCATTTCCTGCAATTTATACTAGACTGTTTCAGTAAAATTCAGAGATTTTTGGAGGACAAAACGGCCCCATTCCTTGTATTTAAGATTAAGTTTATTGACTTACTATAATCTTCCCACTGCCCCTTGTTTATTTACTTTTAATTTATAATTACTTATTACTTTCCCTTAGGAAATAGCTATAATGACAATGAATGTTCCACATGCATTCGCATCAAGAATAGGAGCAGTAGCTAAACACTCCACTACTACTTCCTTTGTAGTGTCCCTAAAAATAGATGCCCCACATGTAACTTCTGGTGACATCACTATTTGTCCGTTTAACCCTAAATTGGCAGGACTTCAATTAGAGGATAAACAGTCACATGAACAAGAAACAGAATTCTTAGACGTTGACTCAGTTTTAGAAAAATAGGTCGCATACCGAACTCTTCAGATTTACACACATGCATCAAGATGTGTCCTTGAAGAAGTACTTCCGATACAATTGGTGTGGTTTCTTTTAATCCGAAAAGTGGTGACCTAATAATGTCAAGACGAAAATAATAAAATGTACAAAGAATGGTCTCACTGAATTCCACAATTATTAAATGTTATTTTTAGACACTGACAAAGGCCTTTTGGTTTTCTTCTAAAAGCTTGCCTAAGCTTTTAGAAGAAAACCAAAAGGCCTTTGTAAATATGTGCCTACATATTTATGTTCTAAAACAGGAGCATTCACTTGAAACAGAATTCAGAGGTGATTATTTACAGCAAGCAAGAAGATTCGTTTGATTGCCTTACATTTTTGTATCTGCTTGAGTTCAAACCGATATACCCTGATAAAGGGAATTCCTCTTATGATTTCTATTCCTTTCATTCCTAGGCGAAGGCGAAAAGTAACGATGAATATGATTGACGAGGATTCTCAGAAATTCAAGAATGTATTACGAAAGGCTTTCTTGGCTTAAATATATGAAAGTTGCTGTCAAAAGCCTTGCTCGTGTGATCGTATTTTTTGAGTGGTTTTTTTTTTAAATTACTTTCATCATATTTTTCTCTGATAGTTTCAGCAGATTTAAAATATTGGCAAATATTTTTCGATGACTATGAAGTTATTCAAAACTACCACAAAAAAGCCTTTTGCAATATTTTTCATGAATCGCTTGAGTAACATTCCTGATTAAAAGTTGGTAACGCAAAATATTTTATCGTAAAACTGTTCTGCTGATAAATACAAAAGAAAATTTTAATAATTTCTGCAAAGCATTTCTATGTGAGAGCGTTCATCAAAATATCCGCGTTTTAACAATAATGGACATAATGAATATTCTCGCTAAATTCTACAACCTGAATTCCCTTTGAAAACACTTATCACACCAAATTCTATGCTGTAGCTGCACAATTTTCACTGTTGTACGGCCAAAATACACATTTGCTTCACCTAAGCTAACAAGACTACAAAAGATAGATCCCATGGCCGGGGGCGCCATGTTAATGCTGCCCCAAATTTAGAGGAAGCTTAATTAAATACCTCTGTGCAAGTTCAGTCGGTTTCAAAGTGTGTATCATCTCGCTTGTAAATGAAGCGAATGGGGCTATGGCAGATGATGGTGATATTAAATGCATGTAAAGTCTACATGATGGGAGTAAGGAATTTTCTAATGCATAAGTTTCAAACGCTGTGTTGCACTTAGCTCAAACTAGGTCACCCTCTTTCTTCCCCTGGGTGTCGTAAGAGGGGAGCTACAGCGTAATATAAAGTGGACATAAACGTAGAAAAACATGACTGAAATGAAACCTTCGTCAAAACTAAAATACCGTTGTGTCCCGAAGTTCTCATACGTAACAAATGCCAGTAAACATGTTGGCTGATATTTATTAATATTTTGTACCACAACTACCTTCAACTGTCCAACTATCTATCAAGCTCTGGAATTTTACAATAGTTGCTCCTAATAAATTAATGAATTGGTCGTGTAGAGTGATGGTCGAGTTTGTTAATTAATGAAAGTGGATGTTTTGTTAATATATACTATTATTTTCTGCTAACCGCTCGTAAAAAGCTTTTACTGCACGCTTCACCACGTTTTAATTATTCAGAGTATCGGAAAGGGTTTGCTTATAAAAATAAGTTTGCTTTAAACTCTGCATCTTTATATCGCCCAGTTTATCCCAGACACAGAAGAAACTCCACTTTACACTTCCTTCTGAAATCACTAAACTAATATTTGTCTTAGAAACTAACACGGAAACTTGGCGAAAGAACAGTCGATTTTATCAAGTGTTGCCAAACTGTTGCAATTGAGACTGTGTTTATAGCCTAAGTTGGCTCGTAACTTCACGCTTTTTCATTGTGGAATAAGCTGGGTCCCAAATATGGCCAACTTTGTGAAAAGTGTCAAGGTAATAATGTTCGTCCGAGTGAGTATTTATTTCAATTGCCAAAGAATTTTTTTTTCTGTCCATCAGTTACCTAACAATCGACAATGATCCGATTCCACCAATTAGAGATGACAGATAAGTAATTTCGAGATCTTGGTAACAAAGCACACCACTTTTTGTTGCAAGATAGACCTGCAATACCTCACTTTGAAGGCAAAACTATCACCAATAACACATAGGTTTCCTTTTCCACTTATAGGTCTAAAATAACTCACTGCAATACGGAAACGGATCGGTTTAATAACTTTCTTGCACTAAGAGGATTCCGTTCGACTAATTAAAAGATTTCAAGTTTTAAAATAGTTACGACTTCGAGTTAAATTAATTCACGCCTTGAGCACTCAACTTTACGAGCTTAAAAATATTATCTTGACTAGCTGTGAATGTTTACTCTAGTTTTAAACAAGTAATAAACAACTACTGTTGTTCTTTTTTACTGCTTAGTTAAGTAGTTTAATCTTGTTAGGTCGCTGCCAGGCTGGTAGAAAATGTTCTACCTCTGGCTGGACTAAAAGCTGACCCCAACGTGAGGCTAAAGGGTTGGACTGTGGTAAAAATCTAATTAGTATAAGTCTATTGTGGTATAGTGCCATGTTTTGTTAGGCTAATAATAAGCCACCTCATCTCTTTCGAGGATCTCGCAAGATCCTACTAATTAAAAGTCGAGGTCAGATCAGCGAGGATTAGAAAAACCAGTGCTTTAAGTATTGAGTATATTAAGATCATAACAAAACTCTTGTCTTACTAAAGTGTCTCTGCAGCGCGGTCCGCTGCGTGGAAGGACTACCTACTTACTGAGGAAGTAATAAAAAGCGACATAGAGATAACGGCAAGAGGATGAGCAGTAGCGTCCACTTTTCAGGTAATAAAGACTAATATTTGAAATCCGCCTGCCCAGCAGGCGTAGCATGACGCTTTCTATATCTACGAAGAATAGACATAGCTTATTGCATATTTCGGAAGAAAGTTTTCTACCCTTACTGTCAAAATCACACTGACAACTAACATTTGTCTAAGGTAGTGAAGACAAATTGATTTTGAAATCGCCAGTAGAAAACTTTCTACTCGACGGCCACAAAGTATAAACGGTTAGCTACAGAATCATGATTTTACAAGGGAGTGTTTTGAACGCAAAACTGTGGTTATTAATAGAAGAACAAAGCTATCTTCTCCTATTTTACATCATTTAGTTAATCCGGCATAAGTACCAAGGAAATAGTTAAGGCATAATACTGTGAAATTGTTAGATCCAAAATACGGTACTTCGACACTTTGAGAAAAATTGTTGTAGTTGACGTGACTTAATCAGTAAAAGTTTAGAATCAAACAGAAAAAGAAATCCTACGACAAAACAAAGAATTCTGAGTCGAATTCTGTAAAAGAGTGAATTTCGTAAAAAGTGCAGTTGACTCTTTCTACTTTGCTGCCGTCGTACTGTCTACACGAAACGTCATTTTTGTCTACTCTTCCGTCGACAAAACGGTGCTCATGCTACGCCTGCAGGGCAGTGTTATCTTATGGCAAATTCTTACTGCGGTCACCGAGAAGAGCTTTGCACAGAAAACAAATCTAAATCTTACGCTTCTAAACCTTGCCTGACTGGAAGACACGAAAATAAAGAATAACCTCGCGTTACTATACGTGCAAATGCTTTGTGTGAGTAGAATTCTAAGCAGTATCATTATGACCAGATCTACGATCGTATCATTAACTACAAAGTGCGATCACGCCTCTTTTAGATGTTTTCTCCGAAACGGATAAAACGCTTTGCATGGTAATTACGGTTTGTAAAGACTTTGCACTGTTTTATAAGATTAATGCTTCTGAGGTTCGACCTAAAGCTCCACATAAAAATAGTTTTTGCTTAAGAAATATCTAGCTTTTTTAGGGTTCCGTACCCAAAGGGTAAAACGGGACCTTATTACTAAGGCTCCGCTGTCTGTCTGTCTGTCCGTCTGTCACCAGGCTGTTTCTCATGAACCGTTATAGTTAGACAGTTGAAATTTTCACAGATGATGTATTTCTGTTGCCGCAATAACAAAACGGGGGCGATACAACAAACGTGATTTTTTTGTTCATTTTTGCTCGATATTGATAACGGCCACAGGTAGATGCTTGAAATATTAGCAGAATATTTAGTTATATATTCACTTTAAAAATAAATAATTAAATTAAAATAAAACAAATATTTAAGGGGGGCTCCCATACAGAAGACATGATTTTTTTTGCCATTTTTATAGATAGCACTGGGCCGGTTTTTTAAATTAGCTCAAATAGGTTCCATTAGCAAAATAAGAATACCTTTCAATAACAGAATTGTCATTTGTATTGATTCGACATTTCCTATTATTTTATCTCCCTCTGGAATTATATCCAAGGAAGTAATAATTCATTCCATATCCCAAGGATATAAACAGATAGTTCATCTTTCCGTTTGCGATCAAAAATAACTTGCGATGTTCCCAGTAACATAAACTCACTGGAGTATGGCTTCGAAAACTTACTACTGTGATGAAAGATGAAAGTATTTATGGATCTTATTACTATCATAAAATTTGATTCGTGATGTTACTGCATGGGGTTTTATATGGGGATACGGAAGTAAGAAACATGCGTGATCGTATGAACACGAACCAAAAGAGTTATTACTACTGGCTCTATAACATTAAGAGATCATCCTAGTCAGCTTGCATAAGGCCTTAATCTTCCTCACTACTCAAGCACGACTCTTAACTACAGCTGATTTTCATGAAATCTTTTTAGGTCATTCCTGAATTTCTGTCCAGTACACACGGCTACACATCAAGCTATACATTTCCAGTTTATGCTGATCTCGATTTTCGTACAATGCGAGGTCATCTTATACTGGAAATGTATAGCTTGATGTGTAGTCGTATGTACCTTGTCTTAAAATAGAGTTTGAAAAACCACAAGTCCAACCTACAAACACTGTATCCAAGACCAAAAAACCAAGTTACGGGCGACACTTGAACGTGTGACAGAAGTTTGCAAACAAAAACACACAATCCAGCCGCTTAAAGCTTCCTATCGTTTCACACTCGATTTGTCGCGTGAAATGTGCGAAGCGCTGTAATGCTTGAAGGTGGCATTGGCACGGTTCCAATGGACTCTTAGCGCCAATTCTGACGAGTGGAGTTATTATTTTTAGTGCGAAGTTCAATAACATCGTGTTAATTCGTTAATGCTTGTTTGGATCTTCCTGTGTGATGTGAAGTGACCGAGAATGACGTACATCCGTATTAAGTGATAGTTTTAATTATGTGTCTTGATCAGTAAAGCTCACTATAACATGGGTAGACGGTATCACTGTAGAGCCATAATTATGGTTCTTCCAAATTAATTTCAATGTTTGTTGTTTCTGAAAATACGTAGTCCATGAATTTTTGGCGCCAGAATTGTATCAATCTTCAACATGTTTTTCTTTACTTACACGAGTTTTGAAACGAGAGTGAAATATTTTCGTTTTAAAATATTTACTTACTGCTGTCCAACAAATAAATGTTTAATGCCAAGTTGAGTGTCATGTACAATACATAATTTTAACTTTAAAATACCGTCAGTAAAAGATGAGAAACATCTACTATCATCAAAAAGACACTGCTCGAAAGCATTATATTTCATGGTGTAACTGTAAACGGATCTTCAAAGTGATATTAGTACGAGGAATGGTTTGTCAATGTCGATTAAAGCCCAGTACCCACAGTAATACACTGGCTCTAATGATGACATTTAAGTAGTAAGTACCTGCATACAGCATAATATAGGAATGTCCGTCGGAGCGTCCGGGTGCAATTCCCGCGTCGTATGAGTATTTGCTTTGATTGAAGATATTCACAGTATCAATGTTTGTGTACGTGATTTGTGCATATAATAGCATTATGCATGAAGATTTAAACGACCTTTGTAGGCAGAAATAACAGCAGATAGAACCATGTTTTGTTGAACATGTAGACAGTAATTTTGTGCTTAGCATGTTCTTGTTCATGGCTCCGATGTTTTAAGCTACGATAGCAGTGATTTTTGACAGGATATGGTAGTTCCTAATAGATAGAAAGAAGATGTTGATAGAATTTCTTTATTCATGCCAATAATTATGAATGGTTGACAAAGAACATAAGTTACTTAAAAAATAGTCTTTAAGAATATATTAAGGATTCCTTGAGCCCGATAGTAAGATGGATGGCACTCACGTTTTCACGGCATCCACTAAAGTAGTGGCCTCCCACGGGACTTCATTCACCTCAACTAGGTCAAGGCATGCGCGGAGAACATTACTATTGTGTGAATAAAAGAGAACTCTGGTTTTTCACTATCATGTGTGTTCGGTTATTGGCTAGTATTCAGGTTTTAGGACATGTCTGGATGAAACTGGTTGATTAATATCTAATTTTGGCTAATTTTACATTCTAAGTTAAGTGTCAAATCAAAAAAAATCTACCCAGACTGAGGAAATATTTGGACGTTAGGTTTTGTATTGTGTCTAGTGACAACAATAATCCTGCTTCTTATTTAATAAATATTAAGTATATCTTTAAAAAAAATACATGTTTATCTGTGTTGGACGCAGCCATCGCCTACCACCAAATGGCAGTATGATGAAACATAGAAAACTGAATATAAAACAAATAAACCTATAACACGCAGTTCTGAAGGTTTATGACATAAACGTCGATTCTCCGTACAGTCGAAATGGTAGAGATATTCCTTGAGACCTCGACGAACGAAAGAACATTGGAACAAATGTCAGCCGCTCACCTTTCATGTCTATTAACCCGATTCTGGCTAGTTCACAGCGCATTTAATTGTTGAGGAGTTTTAGTTCTGTTCACCTTTAAGTGAATGTTAGGAGTTGAAGGTTGGGAAATTCAATTAAAATAAAGCTGCATCCAAAATTCGGTTTTGTATAGCGTCTCCGTCGCTCACGCTGTGTAAAAGTATTTTTTTAACGCTCGATGTGTCCTTTAGGTACGGATACTCAATCTTATATGGCGTTAGAAGCTCTGACGATGATTCTCAGCTATCTTGGTGATTGGAGTATAAAAGCCTCATCATTTTCGTGTCTAGCCAAATTCAATTCACAAATTGCTCAGTCAAATATGCCAACACTAACATAATCCAATAGATCCCGCTTACAACATCAAGGAGTCCCTTTTGGAATGTTGGTTTAGGGCCAAATCCGATATCATCACCTTCAAGTTTGCTCGGATTAAAACATACTGTCTGTATTGTAGACGGTACAGATAGTTTGTTTTCGTTTAGCCGTAGGTACGTGTTTTTATCACGTCACGTAGTAATAGATCGGAGTAGTTCTTACTTCTAATTGAGAAAAGTGTAAGTAATAAAACCAATTATAGAAAGAAACCTAGTCGTTCTTGACCTTTCATGTTACTACTTCGAAGTAACACGAATAGAGGAGAGGTTGGAAAAAAAAACATGAATTCTTCTGTAATTATGTGATCGATCAGTAGGTCCTATCAATATCTCACCCCGTTATTTCACCCATATACATAACTATCCCTCGACGTAAACAGCTGACAACTCCGCAAAAGAACCCATCAGCTTTGATGGTATGGGGCAGTAATAAACACTAAATGAGTTTTACGAGTAAATGTCCCATAAACGACAAATACTGACGATTGAAAATGCTGTGAAACGTTAAAGGAACTCTCTGGAAGGGTTAAAAACTGTATAAATCCGATAAGAACATTTCAACCATCGTAAAAAGTTTGTCGTTTAAGTGTGATCGAATTAGTGTTATTCATCGCAAAGTTTAACAGCCCGTTTTATTTTGATTGGAATTTTAGGGACGTTATCATGAAAGTGATTTGAATTAATTTAAATATTAGGCTAGTGGGACGTGACTTCTTTAGGGTTCGTTGCAAGTTCTCAGAATGCATTTTCGTTTCTTAGAATTTTGCTATAGCCTTACCAGCGATATTGTGTTGCCATTCAAATACCAAGTCATGAGAATGTCGTGGTTTTTAAAGGTTGCACGTAGCAAGTAGGAAGTTACCAAATTATGTGAAATGGATTCGCATGAACTGAACGGTAGCTTCAAACATGAACTGTAATTCATTTTATAAATAACTTTGAACACTGTGTAAAATCTAATCACACTAAAAATATTGACATCAATCACGTTTGACAAGAACACCAACACAAGTTCCTTGCTCTATGTTTGCCAGATCGATCCTCTAAAATGTTTGTTTTGGGGGAAATTGCCAAAATTGATCGATGACTTTAGAAACTTTTGCAAGTCTTTAACGGAGTTTGAAAGAGATCCGTTAAATAATGAAATATGGATGTTTTGTTCAGTTCTTAATACAAGGATTTTGTACGTGAGTGGCTTAGATGGATGGTTTATAAAAATGTTTTTGTTCATAAATCATTTTGCTTTTATGGGCGTTCATGAAACTCGTAATTGTTGTGTATGAGTTGTTTGATTTATGGGGTAAGTATTTAAGTTGTTACAGCCGATAGATAAGAGTGTTAGTTAATGGAGATCGGTTATTATAGTGTCACAATTTCAATATTATCTAAATTAATTATGTTGTACAGTTATAGGTTTCGCTTGTCATGTCTTTAATCAGCTGTACCATGCTCAGCATGTGCCTGGACAGCTGTTGGTAATATATTCTATATTTTATTACTGTGCCTACCTATTGCAATTAAACTTAAAGGTCTATTCGTGTCTTCAAGCAATAATACGAATTACGGATAACCACTATTATAAGACAGTTCCCAATTTAGTTCAGCTGACTTCTAAAAGAAGTCTGATAAGCAGAATTGCGCGTGCGCTTATAATCTACACTATCCACATCTTCTTATAGGTACTTTGTGAAATTACTCATTATAATAGTAAAACAACCTGTTTACAGTGAGAATAGTTTTACACGTACAATTAAGCCGCTGCATCGCCACAAAACAAATTTTCCAGCGCTGGATATTGTGCAACTGGCACGTGGTACTTATTCGAGCGTGAGATAGGGGAGCTTCACACGCAAATTGCGTCCGGGAAAGCCGCGCGTGCGCCAGTGACGTCATCACACAATGAGTGCGTGCGCTGCAGATAATATCTTTTACTATAGAAATTGTATGAAAGGCTTGAGTAATTATAGTGATAAAATAAACAATCTATTGTATAGGTGAGGTGTATTAAAGGTTGCATCCTCAATTAACTGATTAATCTGGACATTAATCACCGAAACTAACCTCTTGTTTAGTATTTTTACATTTGCATGAACAAGTCGGGCCAACACGGGAATAGCCTCTAGTATTTTTGACATATCAACAGATATTTTATGTAAGAGTTGGCAAAAATTGACATGTGAAATGCGAGAGTAGAAAGATCTTACTGGTCAATCTTCATTTTCATTCTAAACGCGATCTGGTGTTAAGATAATATTACGCCTTTATTTACGGGGTTCAATAAACGATAAATACTTTATAATATCGGCTATAAAATGAGGTGTGAACGCCACGACCTTCCTCAATGTCATACATTAGCATTTAAAGTACGGCAAGATTGATGGACCTGGAAAACAAATAGTTTAGTTGCTTTTGTTTAGATTTATTTGAAGGTCGTGTGTATCTAAAGACTCAGCGTATATCTTAGACAATTTCTTATCATTTTACCCCCTACCATCTAGATCTTTGACATTCAGAAGCCCAAAAAGTCTGACAACGAGTGATACCTAGCTGTAACGTGTTACCCAGTAATTGGGTTGTGGTGGTCAGATAGGCAGACGCTCCATGTAAAATACTGGTATTCAGTTGCATCCGGTTGGATTGGAAGTCGACCCCAACATAGTTGGGGAAAGGCGACACAGATTGACTCTTTCTTGGTCAGACTCCTTTATTTGTCTTTGTCTATACCTCTTATCCTAGAAGTAACCACTATTACCTTTAAACTCTGGTCACTTTTCATGCTATTAACATAAATATCTGATTGCTTTTGGTATAATTATTGTGTAAGCCATCTTAGCCTAGTCATACATAATCATTACAGAAAAGCTTAGCCACATTATCTTATTCAACGGCCGAACATAATGTAGGAGTGTTTTGGCACCGTGCAGGTAAACAAACAAGCTTATTTTTATGATGAGCTCATAAAAACAAAATGGAAAGAAAGAAAGAAAGAAAAATATTTTATTTGGGACACGCACAGGAAAAACAAGCAGTAACATAAAGTAAGAACTAAAATTAAAAATAATAATAATAAAAGAACAATCAAAACTAACAAACTAGGTACTTAGACGACCTGTGCGAGGCCAAAAAGGCCCCTATCTCAGCATAATGCTGCGATATTTAAAAAAGAAATAAATACCGCAGCGCTGGTATTCTGATAGGGCCCGCTGTGATGCCACGGACACGCCCACAGACACATAATAATATAAATCCCATTATGGGATAACAACATAAATAAATAAAACAATAAAAATATAATAGGTACTTAAATAAAAACCGTAACTATAAACATACGTGCATCGACTCACGCCAGACGTTCCGAAATCACTTATCCATGGTGACAAGCGAAGGGACGCCGCGGCGCGCGGGCGCATTCACACATTCCGAATCTGTGATGCATTTAGCTGTCAAAGTGTCATGTCGTACAAAGAAGTAAATAATTATTATGGAACAACAATACATGAAATACGTACACTACCTCATCCAATAATGTTCTGTCTAAGCTACACTACGCATTAATACGAATAAAACAACTAGGTACTATGGCAAGAAAGAGGTACAACAAATATTATCTAGGTGTTGTGAGTGTTGTGATTGTCTGTATCTTGTTGTAAATCGGAAGAAGGAGATACAGTGAAGTAAGACCAATTTATTGAAGCAAAATCGTGCTGCTAGGAACTTAAGACTCCGCTAAGGTCTCCAATACCAACTGCGTGCAGACCCCGGGTGAGTTTAAAAACTGGATTCCTTTTGCAATCGTATCAAATGTTGCTTATATTTAGTACTAAAAGTCTTAATTGTATTTATAGCACGAAAAGGAGGTGGTAAGTCGTTCCAGCAGCGAGAGGCAGCGAATTTAAAGCTACCACGGAATGCAGCAGTTTTGTGCGTTGAAGCCAACAGAAGGTAGGAGGATGCTCTTGTTTTAATTTTATTTATGTCACGTGACCAAGTCAATTTCCTATATAGATATTCTGGTTTTTTTGTGAGAATTGTGCCAAAGAGTAGGGTAGCCAGATGAAGCTTTCTGCGATCTGACATTCTCATCAAATTACCCTTATTTAAAAATGGAGTTATGTGAGATCGGGGAGGAACATTGAAACAAAATCTCGCACAAGCATTCTGTACCCGCTGTATCAACTTTTCACTTCTACTGAGAATGCACGAACCATACACAGTGTCAGCGTAGTTCAGCTTGGATAAAACAAGTGAGTCACACAGCATGACACGCATATCCACACTTATGTAGGGCCGTACTCGGTACAAAAGCTTTAACCGGTAAAAACAGTTGCGCACAGCCTCCAAGATATGTGTCTCAAAATGAAGGTGCTCATCAAACACCACCCCAAGATTGCGGGCTTCTTGCACCCTATCAATAGAGCACCCGTCAATCTTCAAGTCCAGATTATACCCTACCATCTTATTGAGAAAATTTCTTGATCCCATGAGAATGTACTTGGACTTGACTGGGTTTAGAACCAGAGAGTTTCTCATCGACCATGCTGAAATCTTATCTAAATCCTCGTTCATTTTTTTTTTTACAGCTTCACCAGACTGCTGAGGGCGGAACGCGAGATACATCTGCAAATCGTCAGCATATAGGTGGAACTTGGTGTTGGTCAGACAATTGATGATGTCGGCACTGTACAGAATGAAAAGAAGAGGGCCCAGGATCGATCCCTGTGGTACGCCGCGGTTCACTTGCTTGGGATTAGAAGACATAACGTCTCCAGAACTGTCACTTGTTACCTGGACAAACTGAAAACGGTGACTCAGGTAACTCTGAAACCATTGGACCGTTTCTGGCTGACATCCGTAGTAAGACAGCTTGGAGAGGAGAAGGGAGGTATTAATTGAATCGAAGGCACGTGAAAAATCTAGCAGCACAAGCATGGTACCCATGCCCTGTTCTCTGGCTTCCAGGATATTGCCAACTACGTCAAGAAGAGCTGTGGCCGTGCTGTGCCCCTTACGAAATCCTGATTGGGCCAGTGGCAAAATACCGTGCTGCTCAAGATATGCACGAAGCTGGTTAGACACCACTTTCTCCAGAATCTTGGAGAGACACGGTAAAAGGCTAATTGGGCGGAGGTCTTTTATGCTAGTGGGATTTGATACCTTGGGGATGGGCCTAACTATAGCCAATTTCCATAAATCCGGAAAAGAGGACGAGGCTATGGATCTGTTTATGATGGCCGTTATAGCTGCAAGGGTACGAGGAAGAGTCATAATTAGCATCTCAAGAGAGATATGGTCAGAACCCTGTGCATTAGACTTTAGACCATGCAAAAGCCTCAGCACCGTTTCCTCCTGAACTGCCTTAAGCTGAAAATGAGTATTACTGAATCTGTGGCGTTCAAAGTAAGTCAAATCAGCATTACTGACCGTACCACTGCCAGGCACATCCAGAAAGTGGTCATTTATTTTCTCAGGGTTGTTACAAAAGTGTGGTAGACTATGCTCTGATTTTTTTGAAATAGCTATGGATGATTTGATATGGTTCCATAACCTCTTAGGCTGTTTAATGTTTTTGTTAATATAAGTTTTAAAATATGCACACTTTTCACTATCAAAAGCGGCCCTAACTAAGTATTTAAGCTCCTTGTATGAGTTTATGTGATGTTCAGATTTAGTAGCTTTAGACTTAACATGGCACTTGTCACGTAACTTCATCATTTCCCTGACAGTATATGTTATCCAAGGGTAAGACTTTTCTTTGATTAAAACTTTCTTAAGGGGTGCATGTAAGTCAAAAAGATTCAAAATATACTCATTAAATGTTGCTACCATAGAGTTCACATCCTCCAGACCTACAATATATTCCCAGTCCATCTTATTCAAATCATCATTAAATTTATCCAGCAGTATATCCTTGAGTGGCCTATAGGTGATCCAGTGTGGGGAAGGTTTTTCTAATTTAAAATTAAGTTCAACGGATATAACTGCATGTTGGCCAAGCTCAGGTATATGTGATACAGATACTCCACACACACGGGCATCAGTGCACACAACATCAATAAGTGTCTCACTATGGTCTGTAAAATGGGTAGGTTCAGTAACAATTTGCTGCAGCTTGGAGCATATTAAAAAGTTGTTAAGAAGTTTTGTTTTATTTTCCAGCTGGTTTAACATATTAATGTTGAAGTCACCAAGCAAGATAACTTTGTCCGCGCTTGCAAAAGAGGAAAGAGAGTCGGTAATCGCATCAAGGAAGACATTCACATCAAGCCACGGCGGCCTGTACGCTGTGCCGATGGTAACTGAATGCGAGTTAACGTTAAGCCTGAGCCACATCTGCTCGACCTGCGGCGCCGGCGGGTGCGGCACGGCGCGCACGCGCACCCCGCGGCGCACGTAGAACCCCACGCCGCCCCCGCGGCCCCCGCGCACGGTGTGCGGGCGCGGCACGTGCCGCAGCCGGTAGCCCGGTACTGTCGGTGCGCGACCCTCCTCTCCCTGCCTGAGCCAGGTTTCATTTATCGCCATGATGTCTACTGAGAGGTTCTCCATAGCAACTAGGAACTCCTCGTGTCGCGAACCCAGTGAACCCGCATTAAACAATCCAACTTTTAGATTTTTTGCCTTAGACATTTTTTATAAATATTGCAGTATATAGTAATAATAATATAATAAATATAAGAGAAGTGTCATGCAGTGTAGGGTTCAAAATAATAATATGAGGTGTAAAAATTTTGAAAGACATAGTACTAAGTGTAAATCGCAAAAATATAAAGTGAAGCATAACGAACATTAGAGAATGCATAGCCAAACAAATATATAAAATCCGTAATGATAAAAATAACTTGGTAAATATAGTATAAGTGAAAATAGAGAGCTGAAGAACGAAGTATACGAAATACACATAGTTAGCCATTGATTGAGCAGCTGGGCCACCACCAGAAGTGACCAAAGTATACTGAGACATGAAAATAACCGGCCTCGCACAATACAAACTAAAACAGTAAATCAAAAACAAAACAGATACAACAGAAAGGTAAATTCTTGGAAGAACATTGACTACATTAAGGAGCTTGGCAGGAACCATATAATTAAACCTCCTTTTCAGTCGACATCTCACAACGAAAAACACGCGCAAAGTCCTCCTCTGAGCGGATGCACTGGGTAGGCTTGCCGTCACCCTGCTTAGCCAGAATGCGGCCGAACTTGGTCCATGTATACCTCCATCCGAGACGGCTACCCGCCTCACGCACCCGGTAGAACAAATGCTTGTTGGCTTTGGTGAGTCTTTCGTTCAGAAAGAAGCGGCGCGGGGGTGCGGGGAGTCCCAGGTCCTCGGTGGTGGCACCGCGTCGTACGCGCGCGCTCTGCAGCAGGTCGTCGCGCAGTGCGCGCCGCGTCAGGCGCACCACGATACGCCGCCCGCGCGCTGCCGCTGCCGCTGTGCACGTTCCGCTGTCTTGAGTAGCGCCGCCCGCAGAGGTCCTCCGCACCTCTCGCTCAGCTCGCAGGCCCACCCGTTGCGCGAACACTATATCCCGTTCGTCGAGTGCCACCCCAAGCTTTGCCGCCACCAGTCCGACGGTGTGCATCACGTTCTCGCCATGAATCTCCGGGATGTTGGAAATCTCCAGGTCAGAGCCAAGTAAATCCTGCTCGCGGTCGTTGAGGTCAAGCTGCAACTGCATCACTACCTGTTCGAGCCGGCTCACTTTTTCGTCTGGAACTGCAGCACTTCCCTTACTCTCCAGGGCCTCGATTCTAGCCTCCAGACCGTCAACCCGCTCGGTACAGACTCCCATCGATGAGTGCAAGCCTGCCATCTCTCGACGAAATTCCCGCATTTCGTCCCGAACCTCCCGCAGCTCAGATCGGAAGAGCCTTATCTCTTCCCTGAGAGTCAGTTGCGTATCAGGCGAGGGCTCTCCATCAGTACCCGGTTCGCTCCCCGCCCGTACAGACGGTACCTTAGCCGCCACAACGGGGGGCCTATTTAGAGTGCCCTGAACCTCTATCGATACAGGCGACCTGATCATTGCGCCCTGGAGTGGTACTGCAGCCGGAGCTGATGCTGCCGCAGCAACCTCGGCTGCCGACGCTGCTGTAGAAATAACAGCGGGACCACTACTCAGGTCCTTGACAGGTGTGGCACTATTGTCACCCCTGGGCAGCCTTTTTTTGCACTCAGGGCACAGCCAGTCCCTTCCCAGCTGCGTTGGATCCGACAACAGCAAACATGCGAGGTGATATCGGTTGTGGCAAGAAAAGTTGCTACACGTGGCGCCCCCTTTCGTCGACAGAAACTTTCCGCAGGCTGCACACTTTACCATGATGGTACGGGTAGGAGCAGCTAGATGGCGCACCCCTTTCTAACCCCTCTTTTGACAGCGCTAGATGGCGCCTGCTACACAAAAAATATTGATTTCAATGTGCAGATCTGTGGTAATGTTGACGACACTTGTCAAACGTCTTACAAGCGACACTTTTTGGAGGTACCGGTAAAACCAAAAAACTTCCAAGTCACTTCAAAGTCTAAAAGTAGCAGAAAATGTAATTAGTTTTTACGGATGATCACTACCGACCTATTATAGAATTGCCTTGCTAACGCTCACACACGTAAGTAACACCACTGTGCTCACGGAAAACACGAAAATTACGCGGAATGTATTTATGTTTTATTTTAAAATAGTGCAGATACGAACAGCTGATGTGTACCGTAAACCGTCCGTGACGTCACTGCTGGAAGAATTTGTCATAACTTTTGACAGTATTGTGGCCAAAAAAAGGAGTAAAAAAAATATCGCCTACTTCGATGGCGAATTTTAGCGTTTCTTTCCGGTTTATTAATTACATAAGAATGTCTTCTATTCCTTCACTCCTATTACCAATCTAGCTCAATCTTACTGATAACAAAATGTTTTTAACCTTACCACCAAACCCGCTGCAGGTTCCCTAAGTATTATTCGAATTAGCGACTGGTATCATACTTTCATACCAATCTTAGTTGTCACCAAGAAGTAAACAAAACCTTACTTAATAAAACCTAACCTAAACTAAATAGAACTTCATCATTACCAAACTCTTCAACACTTTTCGCGCCTTCCGATCAGCCCCGAATACTTCCGAAGTCGCTTAGCATTCACTCGTCGTCCGGATAAAATATATGAACGTCGGATCAGATACGATTGGAAGCGAATAAAGAGCTTTTAATTTATGGACTAGTGCGTGGTACGAATGTTTTGTTTATCTTCAAGTGCTAAGAGACCGTTTTATTGAGTTAGCACTTGATGAACTGGTATTGAACTTAAGTTTTATGAAGGAAGAGCGAATATAACGATGTGGGTTTACGATTATAATCCACCCACCACCCACCCACTACAGGGCAAAAACCTCTTCTCACCCATAGCAGGCACGAGCATTGATCACCATGCTTGCTCAAGTCGGGTTGGCGATATCAGACTTATATTAACTAAAGTCCAGGTTTTCTAACGATGTTTTTCCTTGACCGATGTCAGTAACCTTCAAGATAAACTTAGAAAATTCACATTGGCACTTGCCCGATTTACGATTATGGGACTACTAGCTGCGCCCCGTGATTCCACTCGCGTAAGTCTCGATCACGTGGGAGTATCGGAATAAAAAGTGTCCTATGTGTTAATCCAGGTTATAAACTATCTGTTTGCCAAATTTCATCCCAATCCATTCAGCGACAAACACACAAACTTTCACATTTATGATATTAGTAGGATTTATTGATGGTCTTGAGTTATACTTTATTATTAATAGAAGATGAAAGCGTAACGTGCTTTATTGGATGGTCACCCATTCACAAACCGACCGCGAAAAGTGTAGCATCCCGTGCGGCTGTTATTATTTAGACCCACGCAAATAGTAAAATAATCGGAAATAAGTTTCGGGTCCGGTTGAAAACCAGCGTCAGGCACTAATTGTCTGGCATTTTTGCTGAACTGGGCCTTTTTGGCGCAGCCGTGAGGCACACTCCCCTGATAATGTCCTACACTTTTACACTTTTTATTTGTTCCATAATTTTATTTTGTTATATGCTGTATATATCATGTATATTGTGTGAATAATTGTATTTTCATTCTTTCTTCTTTTACATGAATTTATTTGTATTGAAAAGTCATAATGATCCTACCCACATAATGCGTTTTCAATTACCATTTAGTCCTCGGGGTAAACGAATGGTTACCCCGTTGGTCCCGGCTGTCATACGTAAACGTCAACTTTGACAGTCGTTACGGGTAGTCAGATGCCCAAAACTCTGACAAACAGTCTTACCAAGGGTATCGTGTTACCCAGCAACAAGGTTGTGGAGGTCAGATAGGCAGTCGCTCCATGTAAAATACTGGTATTCAGCTGCATGTGGTTATACCGGAAGCCGAACCCAACAATAGCTGGGAAAATGCTAGGCAGATTGATTGAAATGAGGAATAACAGTGTAAACTACTATCAATTAATTAGGCATGATCGCAAAACGTTGGCAATAAATATTATTTTAGGTAAATTGTGCAAATGCTGGTTAAACAAAATATGTATTAATTACCCGAGTTCTGTTGTTTGTTCGTGTGAAATAACAGTGCGAATTATTTGTAAAATGCAAACTAATAAACGATCAAATGGTTGTTAATATATTCGTTTAAATAAATAATCTATTTAAATATTTCAATCCACTTTGAATCCTGGGGGGCAACTTTGTAGCACACACGAAATAGCGATCGATCGCAATATCTCTCATTTTGACGTCCATTGTTACTTAGATAAATTCGTCTGCTCAATACCTATATAACGCAATAAACATGGCTGAACTATCAAAACTCGATCGATAGATATTTTATGTGTGTTAAGGATCCCACAGACGCGACGCAACGGTGTGACGCGATTCTGATAGAACAATTTCCATCAAGTTTCACAGAAATTGAGCTAATATAGCCGCGTCGCGCGTGTATGCGGGAGCCTTTACGCAATTACTCCGCAGGTAATTGACAGAGGCAAAGCACTATGAGAACCTTACCTACCTACCTACTATTTTTATGTATGGCCTTTAAATTTAAATATTACAAGTGGCAATCTTATGCGGTCCAAACAAATTGATTGACATTGGAAAAAAAAAAAAATTACTTACCCACTTCACACTGACCACCATCAGTGTTTACCATTCGTAAATATTTTTAATTTCTTCCGCAATACTGGTTATATCAATTGCACTCCATACCTTCCTAATTTAATTCAATAATAACGTTCACATAAACAGAATAAGTACCTACTTACGGATATTCCATAAATGAGTGGACGGCGAAGTGTGAACTTTTTAATTTACGCCGGGACAAGTGTGGCGGTTTGACAGATGAACTTTTTTTCTTTTTTTTACGCCAAGCAAAAGTTTAGCAGACATGTTAATGGCAATAAAGTGACTGACACCCGTATTGGGTAATATTTTTTACGCTTTTATAAAGTGAAGAGGTTGTTATTTGTTTTGTCCTTTCGCTTCAAAAAAGCCTTTTGCGTATTTGACGTAAAAAAATATGTTTTATTTTTTCCGACTTCAAAAAAAGGATTGAAGTTTTTTTTTTGTTATAGGTAGTTGTTTATGCACGTAAGGTAGACATAATGATTGTATGTTTCCCACCTTTTTATTTTGCTGATTATACCTACTAATACTACATTTTTCATAGTTTATTAGTCCTTCGTCCCATTCATATAATCATTAAAAAAAAACATTTTTTCTGACTAAATTATCTGTCTGTCAGTATTGCATCATTAAAAAAAATATATATAAAAAACACTCGTGTCAAAAATATTGTGTTATCTCGTCACATGAAGCTAGATGAATGTTCCTGCACGGCAGACTCTGGCCTCACGGAGATCATCCTTATGATACCGATGGCGCTCCCCCGAATTCGGCGCAACAGGGAAGCTGTTTGTTTTACGCATGATGCGATAAAAGTCGTTGACTCTTTGATTATCAGTTCAAATTAAAAAAGAAACACGTAAAAATAAATTAAATTTTTAATTACCCATAAAAATTACAGTCTGAAACGAGCGATCTCATATAATTATAAAAGCTAGCGTTAAAATAATTTTATAGCCCTAATGTAAAGGCTAATAAATAACGGTTTACATGGGAACTGTCCCGAGGTTCAGCAAGCGGTTAGTTGATAATTACCATAATGAAACACGTAATCCGCTAAACCTTAATTATGAGGATAGGTTAAATATTGTTCCGTTTAATTTGCTGTTCAGTGTAGCGTATCGTATCTGTGTGTTTGACTTATCTGTGATGTAATCATAGTTATTGTTAATTGTGTGCAACTTTATAATAACTTAATTAGTAATATACGAGAAATTGATTTGATTTTAAGTAAGGTGAGCCATTTAAGTTCTGAAGTAATTGTATAACATGCTAAGATACTTATAATAAGTCATCATAATCATAATCAGCCTATAATATTCCCACTGCTGGGACATAGGCCTAATCTCTTTGAGAGGGAGTGGGAAGTAATCTACCACACGGACCTAGTGCGGGTTGGTAGATGTCACACTTACATATTAAGTAGATAGTGTGAATTTATTGTGATTTGGCTAAACAGCTGAAATTGAAGAAACTTGTTGCGGTAATTTTTAAACATGAGTTTAGGCCCTACTAATGGTTCCGTTCATTTTGCCCCCAGTTTCTATTGCCCCCGTTTGCTAGGTGGCAAATCAACGTCAAAACAATGTGGATCATAATATACTCGTAAAGCTCATGGATGATGATGATATACCATGTACCTAACATGGTATATCATCATCATCCATGAGCTTTGCATCATAAAGGGAATCTCCCTTTCAGTAACGGCTTCCATCCAGCTTTAATATATTACACTGTTTTTATGTTACATTGTTTTTAAACACCAGCATTTCCACACTAAATATATTCGCAAACCCGTGACAAAGCTCATTACAATCTAAATGATTACAATAGCACATTCCACAACATGTTAATATTGTTGCCTTTGAATGCTGCTACCAACACGGATCAATGTACGCTGGCCGCATACATATGAAATGTAATCAGTATTGGAATTCCCGATAACCCGAAGTATATTATTGAATTGCATGTCCTCAGCCTGTGCGGATTTTTCCTGAGAATCTGGAGAGAGTTTAATTGCATGGAAACTAGTTTTCGTTGCAGGCACTTTGCTCGAAACGGTGAAGTAAAACATTTTGAGGAAACCGGAATGTCCTTGAACCAAAAATTGGAAACATGTGACTTCCACCAATCCGCATTGGGCCCGCGTGGTGGATTACAGCCGTTCCCTGTCACAGAAGAAATGTGGCCCAGCAGTGGAAACGTTATAGGCTGATTATTCTTTAGTTTTCGTTGATACAATTTATGTTAGTGCATCCTAGTTTTTGAGGTTCCTTCCTTTAACTGTCTGATGACACAAGTCAATGAAGGGAAGTAGTACTTGACTGGGCTCGTGCTTTCTATCATCTCGATATACTTTTCTGCATATTATGTGTCTCTCCTTACTTCTCACTGGTTCCTCTCCTATTCATTATTGTCAGTAGTGACAAAAGCCTCTGAAATAAACCATGAATTGTATATAGCTACCAATTAAATACCGGGTAACCATTGTCCATTTCCTTTGATGCACTTACTGTAATACGTATCACTCCAACCGTTTCAATTTCATTCCAGTCCATTACTGGATTATGTTAAATTATCCTGACACTGGAAAACAGCACGTGTAATTTTATTACACCTGCCTTTTTGCTTGGATTTAAATTTTGTGTATAAAAGCTTTTCAGCAAAAGTTGAGTGACGAACGTCAGAGGTGTCAGAAAGCAATTTCGGAACTTGGTATTGTTTAATTCATTTTCTAAATCCTTCGAAAATCCTCTAACAAATTAGCAACATCAAAGGACTACCTTTCAAACATCATCGCTTTCGCATCATCCGTATCGAGTTGAGTACCTTGTTTGAAACACGTTTGAAAAGGTCCTCCCGACATCAGTTTCGGCTCTCCTGCCATCAAAACTGCCTTAATTCGTACCTTTCGTACCTTAATTAACAATGGCGGCTATTCACAGCGTAAACTTCACAAAGGTACGGTAGACAAAGGCGTTTGACAATAATCCTATCAAAGGGCAAGGGAACAATACGCTGACCTATTCTGGACAGTCTTAGCAGTTCATCTGACGCTATTGTCCTGTTTTTGTGAGCAAATTATTTGAAATAACTTATTGTTTTGTTAGTGGAACAGCGATGAAATTAATTGTGGTCCTTGGGAATGTTAGAGGTTTTTGTCATTAGTATAATAGGTACCTTCTGTAATGATGTTGATAGAAATAAGATCCTTAAATACACAGTTTAATCTTATTGGCTTAAAAAGTGCATCTCTGGAGTCTGTTTTTTTTTTTCTACCATAATTATAGGTTCATGCACAAACGTCATTCACGTCAACGTCAAGTCGCCGATCAGTCACGTGAAGTCACGTCCATTTCAGGGACGTGTGTGAACAGATAGTCAGTCTCAGTTTTATTCCATTAAAATCCCAAAATACCGTTAAGAAATGTTCTATGAAACGACAGTATTACAAATTAATTTTAAAACCGTTTCATTCTAGATTTGATTACGGCTAAAAACATATTACCATTCTTAAAAATAAATAAAAATAAAAGCCACCGATCACTTTGCCCCGGCGGCGGCGGCAACAGCAAAAAAGGGGTCCTGAATTTTTACCGGGAACTTTTCATACCTCTTTGTCAGCATATAAAGTTACCGCATATTTGTGACAAATTAAATTTTACTGGAAACGTGACGTGAAACTGACGCAGACGGGGAAGGTAATAAAATATCTTAAAATGATACAAAATGAGAACGATGCGAAGTTAAAGAGGAAACCGTGGCTACAATTTCTCTCGACCACGAGTTTTGTCTGAACCAGCTATTAGTTTTTCGTGCTTTTTCTTTTTCAGAATAAAATGAGGTTTTCTCTGCTAGCGAAATTCTGAAAATTATTGTTTGGGAGCTGCTTTTCATCAAGCAAAATATGTATATAGAAGTAAACTGCTGGAAAAGTACTGCTTCTGGATAAATGGGGAAAATATACTTAATATTTTATTGTAGTTGATATTTTAACATTTTCAAATACAGGTGTGTCAGCTATGTATGAAGCCTAGCAGACGCTATTTCTTTATTCTACCAAATGATTAATGCGGTACAATATCTAACATTGCATTCAATATTACAACGCAAGTGCCATTGCTAAAGCGTACTACAGGACATGATAGATTAGTGCATTCCAAGGTAATTTAAATGTACCTTGAGATGCATCAGTAACAGTCTCCGGGATTTATGTATTTATCTCTACCTGCCAGCCTCGGCAGAAGGGATCTATGGCTCTGCTTTGTTTTATGTACAGCGTCCATCAGGGTTTTATGAGCAATAGGATCATCCATGATAGTTTCAAGGCACAAATTTTCAGAGAAATTCAATATACTGAAGCTTATAATGTGTCTTTTTTGCATTTGTAAGAATATTCCTCTGATGATAAGTAAACATCGTTACAAAATTTTATTTAGAGCTAAACTTATTTGGCGACACGTGAATTTTCTGCAACATTCTGACGGCATGTAAAAATCATAGTGCTACCAGCGTAGGGTAGAAAATAAATAAAACAGACGTTACGATGCAAAAGTCGCGGTACGCCAGTGCGGTCCAATCCAATTTGCGGCGGATTCGACCAGATATTACCGGTTTGCGCCGAATTGTATTGAACTAGAAATAGCTCATACGACATTCTCGATTTTTTCTTAGTAAAATACAAGCCTTTTACAGATTCAAACAAAGAAGAAATAAAACTAAGCAAAACTGTATGAAATAATGAAAACTATTTCATTTCTCTGAAACACAGAAAAAGTAGTAACATGAAATTACCGCCGTATCTTTTTATTTTCGTTTTAGTTATAAAGAATTCATTCTTTCAAAAAAACTAGCAAGACTTAGAATAACTTTAACTCCAAATCCAGTAAAATTCTAGCTTCAACATATTTTGGAGCACTTTCCTGAATTCTCTAATCTTCAAAATGAACCTCTATTCTAGCGTGTATGTACTAAATTCAATAAAACTATCTCTGACCACGAAAAGTAGAAAATAAAGGACAATACACAGCGCATGACGAAACAAAGTTTACGGCTGTCGTAGATAATTCAGGGACCCGGCTCATAAGGTTTAGTGTCACGGGACGGTTTATTGGCGTGCTGAAGCAATATGGGTTTCCATTACTGTAATAGATACTGTGGTATAACGTACCGGTATATTTTTATAAAAGGTGGTGTGGTTTTTGGGATGGTTGAGTACCTAGGCCTGTTTTTGCATTACAATACAGTCTATTCTATCTATCTACTTATGTTTGTTTAATCAACATTTAAATATAATTATATCATACAAAATGTATTATTTATTATTATAAATATACTAAAAAATACTTTATTTCATTTATTGGATTAATTAACGAGTCCTGGAAGGTCAGACATTTTTTAAATAAAAAAATTATAATACTAATAACAAGTTGGCGAATTAATCCTTTAATTGGAAACTAACATTAAGTTTATAACGAGTTTTCTTTTTGCTAAGGTTTTTATTGAACGTAGCGTATAAATACTTCAATGTATATCGTTCACCAAATTAATTCAAAAGTACTAAAACCATTTTTGTCTTTTTTACAGGTAAAGCAGTTTTTAAGTACTTCAATGAAGAACCTAATCAACATAACGGTAAATACTGCGAAGATTACAAACAACCAACTGAATAATAACTGAAGGCAAATAATTTAGGCAAAAAACTCCACCCCACTCAAAACTTTCACGAAAAATTTCTTCTTTTATTTGCCAAATGCGACACGAACGCTACTTGATTTATTACACGTTTTCAGTTACTGCTGATCTCACTCACAAACCTAACTTAATCTAGAAACTATTGATGTAAAACACTGCATTCATCCCTCTGAATCAGGAAGGTTGCAAACTAATTACCCTTAAGAGGGGTTGTAAGAGGTCCATCGTAATGAGACAACCCCACAATGTGCCTTCAGCCTTACCTACAATGTGTCCGTGAGTGAAATTGTGGTCGACCATCAAACGGGTAACGCTTTGTCTGTGAACATAGTTACTCGATTTGGGAGCTAATGATTGGGATTCGGTGGCTGTTCTATCGCATTTCTGTTATGTCAGCAAACAATTTTGGTAATTTGAATTTCGTTGGATACTAAAACAACGTCTGTGTCTATTTAATTTGCGTGTAGTTGAATTGTGACAGCTCTTAATTATACCACGAAATGAATATTTAGAGGACGATTTTCTGCTATTGAATGATGAATCACTAACACTATCTATTTAATTAATTGTCACCTTGTTAACCAATGACACCAAGATCCTGTTCTTGTGAAAACATCATTTTATCTGTCCAAGTTTTAAACTATTATATACTGTCATAGACCTCAACCGATATATTGCAACTTTTTCGTTCAATTAATAAAGATCCTTTTACTCTCAGACAGTTCTACACGAAACGAGGCTCCATTGTCAGAGATAAGTAGGAAGTATAGGAACAATAATAGCCCTCTTGCAGATCGTTTTAAAAACAAACACTTTAGCTAGCTAGGAGTTTTCGACAGGAACAAATGAAGTGCGAGCTCCAACTGAAGGCAGACATTGAAACATAAGTTGTGTACCAGACGAGAATAATTGTGTGCAAAACGAAGATTTATCACTGTTTAGTTTTGTTCTTAGTTAGTTCCTGTGTTTTATAAACGATGCTGCATGCTGCACTAGTGCTTAAAAGCTTAGTAGCTAGACTGGTACTACGAGTTAAATTGTATTGGAAATACGATGTGGGGAGCTTCAAATGAAATTCTCATTTTGATCAATATGTAGGAGCTTAGGTAATTAAAAAAACATTAACGGTTAGTAAGATTATTGACCAGTTCTTTCTTACTAAACTAGTTTCATTACTAAAACAAACACATACCACAAACAAATCTCACGATCACATTTGCACCTTATACATAAACATTAAACCAAATTAATATGCATTACAAAGAAATCTGGTCCAATTATAGACCCTTGAGAGACGCCAAACATTACCGCATAAAGGTAGACTGATGCGGTCGGGACAGTCAACGAAACTATCATAGATTGAGCCCCTGTCAACTAATTTACATTTGCAAATGGAACTAAAAGCCGGCATTAGCATTGGTAAGTGGCTCAAGAGGAGGCGGGCTTTCGAAAGGCATTTTCAATGCTATTTGATTCGATATTCAGGATTAATTATGTTATAGGTTTGAATTTCGATGAGCAAACATAAGTTTCGACTGAAGCTTGTATCTGTATGTGCGAACTTGTTCATTAATGTTTTTGATCGCAAATTAGGTAGGCAGGTTATTTCAAACTTAAAGAAAAGCTTTTCATGTTGTAATAATTAATGTTCATCCTCCACAAATCCGGTACATCGCACGCATCAATAACAAACAACTCAATCAATAGCAAATATTGCCCTTTTCTGCTAAAAACTCTTTATTTTCCTTGCGCACACATTTTAATCAAATTCGCCATCAAAAATTCTCTTTGACGCGCTATCGCCGGGTATTGGGCAAATGTAGGGAAAAACTTTTTTTATTTTATTATCACACAAAGGTGCGTCGGGCCTAAATTAAACAAGTTGCGCGATCGACGGGGCTGTTGACAGTCGAAAGTAAACATTACAGTTCAGAGATTAAAATTCAAAATTGCAGGGCAAAGAGCCGGCGTTTTACATTTAACAAAGTCCCTCAATATCAATATTTTGTAAAAGGTTAAAATGGTTACGTTATTTGCATGGTTGAATTCAATGATGTACTCATACTCCTTTTGGTTTTAATTTCATGGTTTTTGGTAACTTTTAAACGAAAATCAATGTGTAGTGAAAACGTTGTTTAATAATACATAAGCATAATATTATACAAGCATACTAAGCAATAATAAAAGCATGTTATTTGCACTAAATTCCAAAGCAATAGTCCAAAGGTAAATAATTTCTTTCATACTCCTACATTAGTGTACGGAAAGTTATTATTTATGTTAACCTCCCAAGGTTCATGAATAACCAAAGTCCTTTGAAACGGTTTTCCTTATCAAATTCAAGTACCAACGTTTTTTCTCTTTTTTGTTTGATCTCGAGCAATGACGTCTTATTTATTGAAATAAAAAATTTGGCATTACCTCCGGTACTGTTTTCCTACGATCTTGCCTTTACTGCGTAATAATAATTATTTTTAAGAATTCCGTCCTTCTAGCGTTTGAATATTTTATAAAAGAAGGTCATTTTGTTGGAGATATGGCCTCCCTGTCTCAGTCCTTGAGATGTTTTCTGCTAGAAACACGGCAAAAAGTTCCTTACTTATGTATGGTGTGTTGCCAAACTGTTGCTATCTTGAATTCGTGGCTTTATTAGCTTAACCCACTATCGATTTTTCATGAGATCGTGTGTTAGGACTTATTTAGATGCAAAGACCGCAATCACTTGTCTTTATTAGGAAAGGAACATGTTAGGATAATAAAATCTTTGTTTACAGAGGTCGCAAAATGTCAATTGACCTTTCTGTGCTCTTACTTATTTAACTCAAAACAAAAGAGGGAGAGAAGTAATAGGTAGTTTACCTATTACTTTTTCATTTTATTGTTGGGCACCTTGCATAAGGTAGAGAAGTAGCACTATTTTATGATACGATGCTTTTATTTCATACTCTGTATCTGAAAATTTCATGACAAATACCTTTACTTTAGAACAGTATTTTAAGCGTGTTGTGACGTCATAATAAAACGCCATGTTTCCTTACATTTATATCCCAGGAAATATGCGGCAACATATTAAAACATTCTCCTAAATAAGTCGCTACTTCGCTAGCTATTTCTATTTTAACATTCTCCACGTTTTCATTTACAAAGCCTCTCAAAAGAAATTGTTCCATGAAATTATCCGAAAAATTCTCAAAATTAAAAATAATCTTTACAAAAATTCTGTCCAGCTATTCTTTGTATCTAATACTTGTACTCTTTTACCACGTTCGTGGAAGCGGGCGTGTTTTGCATTATTCTTATGTACAAAGCCTTTTAATGTCAATATGTGTTCGGGAAAATCTGAATTTTCCTTTCATACTCTTTTGAGGTCTATCCCGTTGCATCGTCTGGATGTTTGTCGGAATAGCTCCGTAATTCAATATTCCGATGTTTACTCCTCTTGCGGATGATGATAGACTGGTAATCATATTTTGTAAGGAATATTTTATAAGCTTTATGGAATAAAACGATAAGGGGTTTAATATTAGACTGGAGGAGGTTTGACAAGGAGTACAAGGAATATGAAAACCACATTACTTACTGATCTGTTTTGTGAAGCTGTATACAATGTAATATGACATAATTGTCACTCATTTGATAAATCCAATCTCTACTGTGATTGGTTTTATCAAATTAGTGACAATTATGTCTCAATGATAGCTGGTTGATTGTAGTGCTACTGGATAAGTATTGATTCAAATCCCCTCTAGCCGCTACCGAGAAATTCCTGATGGAAATCTCAATAACAAAATGTACACAAATTGTGGTTACAACGCCTATTCCAAGTAACGCAACAAAATGGCGCAGTAATGACAATACGAATCGAAATGACCGTTAAGCACTGCCACAAACAGCACCAATTTAAAAACTACGAAGAGAATAAAAGAGTGATGATGGAATTGTAGCGAGCGAAGCATTTTAACATTCATAGCGGCTCCCTTCGGCCGGTTGATTACTGCTCTTGTTACCTCCCTTGTTAATTGTGCTAGTAATTAATTGTTTTGTCTTATACTGTATGCTTACTGGAATTCAATAATGAAAGAAGTAATCAGAGGGTTTATCGAAACGGACTGGATTTATAAATAAAAAAATTATATAAACAAAACCTACCTAGAAAAAAAATCAAAAAGTCATGTATCAAAATAGAAGTCATTTTTTATCAGGCCATAAGATGAATAAGTAATGAACAAAAAGTATAAGCACTATAATTATCGACATTCATGTTGAAAATTCTCACTAGCCCACGTCACGAGCGCAAGCGCCGTCACTACGGCAACAAATGTAGCCCCATTAAACCTTTAAAACAAAAACTTCCAAAAAATCCTATTCTAAAATAACAGAGTGCAGAAATAACTTTCATTAAAAAATATTTCGAGCTGAATCGGGCTACTGAATGGCGGGATTAAAAATAATACGCCTTTCATATCTTCTCGTAATGCGGTGCTGAAATGCTCGTACTTACCGCCGTTTTCAGATTATGAAAAATGTTTTCAACTGAAAACTGGCTGTATCCTGTACCTCTCGTATCGCAGGATATAACTCCCTTTTTTAATATTCCGTTATAGAATTACCGTGTTTCCGGATTTAGAAGTGCGGGGTGTTTCTATGATCTGTAAGGGTTGAAGTGTGAAAGAGATCCATTAATCGGTCTCTCTCTGGCACCAATGATTACCCCGCATTAAAAGTGCTAAAGGCTGTTTGCAGAAATGTGCAGTAAGCTTGTATCGTCATGAATGCGAACCTATCATAGTACGTTGGGCGCCAATTTTAACCCTGTATGTTCACAATATTTTTCAATCTGTAGATATAGTCCGGGATCCGCATTTTCCTCAACAAAACGAGTAATGGCCAGTAAATATCTCTCATGAACTATGCAACAGTTCATTTTTCTCATCGAAATATTCCGCCGGCCACTTGAAACTGAAACTCAATGTAAATTGTTTTGAAAGCTAACAGAACCGGCTGTGTGGCCGTTCGCGTTGTAGCCACGCTAATGATTTAAGTTGTTCGAGCTTTAAAGGTTTTTTTGGACCCTCTATCGCTCTGGAAGTTATAAGGTCTGCTTCGGGTTTATGAACTTTATGATTAATTTAGAGATTGTTATTTTTATCTTGGTTTCGGCATAAGAGAATGTATTATTATGAATACAAGGTAATACCTATACAACTAAATGGAACGAATTCGATTTTATATCAAAGCTTCTTTATTCAGTTAAAATCCAGAGTCTTAATAAATACCTACTAATTTAAAAAATACAATCGACGTAGATATATTTAGTAACCTATTCCGCTTGACTATTCTTCAAGAGTCCTAAAAAATCCTGTAAGAAATCGACACGTGTTTCACCTCACCTCCTCTCCACCTCTTACAGGGTATTTTAGGACTCTTGAAGAATAGTCAAGCGGAATAGGTTACTAAATATATCTACGTCTATTGTATTTTATAATGGATTTCCGCAAAGTCACGCCTGAATCAATTAACTACCTACTAATTTGTATAAAAACGACATTAATAAAAGCTACCGTTTCAATAATTAATTTTCACAAAATACAAGTACTTACAGATGGAATCCTAACGAAACACAACACAAAAAAATATCACAAGGCCTCAAAAATTTCGGGGTTAGCAACTGGTTTCGAAAACGCAAAAAAAAAACCTTGAGGGCACCCAAATCAGATATATTCAGTATGGGGAGCGTGATTTTCCTCACAATATGTGCGTTTACCTAACAAAGGCAATGTCTACCCACCCTTATGCTCGCTCTGGTGGAAACGCACGGTGTTTCGCATTGCTATTTTTAATGGTAAAGGGTCGTGATTCGGTTCTCATGTTTTATTTTTTCATGAAGGGAGAAAAACAGTGTTGAATCAGCTGCTTCAGCTCTCACACGATTTGTTTGGTCGGAGGCTTTGGTTCCAAAAAGAAGGTTAACATTTTCATTACAAAACTGATAGTCCAATGAACTTGGGCCTCAAAGTGTTCACTTTACTGTCATTCATTAGTAACACCGCGGAATGACCGGGGATGTACTTGTATGTATGACGCTAGGTTCTAGATTTGTAGAAGAAGTCCTTGCTTTCAATCACCAAAATATTGCGCTAGCCAAACCAACTATTGAGCAACCCTACAAACATGCTGTTTACTTCAGTAAATAATCTTATTGGAACATCTATTTAATGTTCAAACGTGAATAGAGACGATTGAAAGATGACAGAAGGGTGTGGTGTTGACGACAAGGTGGGGCCACGAGAAAAGCGTACGCCACTACTTAGTTCACGGCCCACTCCCTCTAATATAGAGGTTTAAATCCCAGTAGTCAAAACATTACAGGTTGATTATGTGCTACGCATCCCAAATCCTGACCCTCTCTCGTTCGACCCTCGTATACTAGAGATGCAATGAAAACGTATTTTTATTAACGGCTCCGCGCATTCTCGAGAGTAAGACACGCTACCAGGCTTTGGACTAGGAAATAATTATTAGCATGAGCTATAATAACGCGGGAAGAAGAAGAATAGAATCAAAATCATCCTGATTTCAACAGCACAACAAATTCCAGCTGTAATTTCTCAGCAGGAGCCTGGATTTTGAATTTGTCCCCAGTTGATGGCAAAATGCTCAACCCCATTACCAGATCCTATTACCAGAGACTTAATCAATAAGTAACTAGTGAAATGTGGTTAGTACCATATAGGGTCACAATCACCTTATCCTTCGTAGAGTACAGGCGTAATGTTATGTAATGTGTATGTTTATAACAAAGGCGTTCGCTTCAAAAAACTTAGTTGAAATCTCGCTGTTTTCTTAGCCCCAAAATCTTTCCCGCGACGCTGAACGCAATTGATTCGATGCGTTCCGATAATAAACATGTCGTTTCGTGTTCAATCGAACTGTGACTGTTAACGTTCCCAGTTATTTCCATTTCTTGTTTGCTATTATTTATTTGTAGAAGCGTTTTGAGTTAACGTTGCAGTTACTTTTGGAAAATAAAAATAGGCAGTCATGAGGATGGTCACCCTTATAGCTACATATACAAGGTAAAATAGAATTCATGGGCATCCTCTTAAGGGGTCATTGTACTCATCATTATGAAAAACTATCACTATGGGATCAACCCTCAAAACGCGAAAAAAAAATCGGCTGTTCCATACATTTATGTTCGCTGAACTCGTCAAAATGTATAGTGTACGTACCCTACGATAAACCCCACAACTGTACCCTTATCGTATATAGGTATTTGTGTCATGATGATATACGTTAGCTACATGAAAAATAGTTCGCCACTAATTGCACGAAAACTGATACAGCAGTTTTGTAGAAAACCTTCGATGAATCATATCACCCTCCGTGTTATGATTGAGTAAACCTACAGACCTTACCATTCTAGCTACGTCATCCACCATAAATTAGTTTATGGCCATTTTACGGTAACATTAAAACTAATTTTACGAGCGATTTCGGATTCTTAATAAAACACGAGGGAGGCTAATGAGTTCGTGGCTGAAATTATAGGGGTTGTAATATCAATGTTGAACCTGAAAATTGTTTGCAGAAGTAGGTAAATTATTCTGCTATTAACAATTTTCTCCGAATATAAGGAGAAAATTGTTTACTGAGAATTACCTGATAGAAAAACTTATTAACACCTTTCCTGCTCTAGGAAACGAATTTTTTAGTCGTACTTGCCCTTTGTAGACTCTGCTTCAATCGGTCCCTCATTACTGAGGATCGTGGTCACTCGACCCCTTTAAACGGACAATCTGCCTCCATCGACTCCGGTCCAAAGTTGCCATCACCACTTTGCTTGAGGCTGTAGCTTCTTTTACCTACATGTTTTGCAAACAAAGTATTAGGTGAGAAAGTATTAGAGTCCTCCGTGCTTGAAAGCACGTTAAGACCTCTGCCAGGGTTGCGGGAAAGTCCGAAAGGGATTCCGGGACCTTGGCAATAGGCAACTGAAGGAACACGGGTGGGTTGTAGTCAGTAAAAGTCTGACACGCCCTCCTGCACCGCCCAGAGCGGGAGAAGTCATTTGATGATATCCCAAAATCAAAAAAAATAAAAAAAAGTTGCACCATATTTTTATTTATAAAATAACAGAACATAACTTGCCTACAAATAATCGTAATATGTAACGCATTAACCAAAATTATTGTTGATAAAACAAACAAACTTTACCTTTAATTAGTTCACGTAAACTGGTAACTTCGAAGTTGGGGGACGTAATTAAAGGGAACGGTTTTCATACAAAAAATATTAAAGCAATTTGTACACCCCTTCAAGAGGGGTGATGTAAGAAAGGACTCTTTATATTTTAACATTAGGAAAAAGAAGATCGTGCAATTCAAATAAAATAATTATAATTCAATTCACACCATTTATTGTTAAAATTTTCCAAATTACTGAAATATTATGTTTTTTTTTGCTACTGAGAATCACTGACTTTAGGAGTCAGTGATTCTCAGTACAGTCACAGTAACGTACACCTAGTTTAGGAGTAAGTAAGTATTTAAATATTGTATTAAACATTTTATGTTTTTAGTCATAAATGTTAAAGTATTACAGAATTATAGTTTTTTTTTTAATACCTACCAATTCTTCTGGTGTCAAAGAATTTCTGACTTGACAATATTCTCTGAAGTATTTAGTTGATTATGAGGCATTTTTCTAGCTATGAACAATTTTGAGTTGATATGATTCACCTGCAAACAGCATACATATTAACACATAAGGTCGAAAATTTGACCTACAATGGTAGTTTGACAGTTCTACACCACCTCCGCCATGAAAATGATTCAATACAGAAGCCATAATTACTCCAATATCTTACCTTTACCCCATATCGTCAACGAAAGCACATTCCTTAACACCCTTAGTAGGGTACTCTTAGAGCCTTTAGGCGGGTCAACATCAGCCACTTTAAGATTAGAGCATGTTTTGTGATTCAAAAAACATAATTCTAGCACGTTATGATTACACTACAATTGCAAATTTTGATCGTCCAGATGCAGATTCATAGCACATTTTCTTAAAATTTCTATTATGTGATGTATAATATTTTATTTCAGTTTCAAAAATGTTGTATGAACCCGCAACTTCTCTGTACCAAAAGTTTATATTATAATGAGGAACATAAAGCAGGGATTCCCTTAAATAGCTGCCGGGCACATTAAGCAAATAATATAAAATATTCAGCGTGGCTCCGGGCTTTTGTCCTGAGGTAAACAGCGAACAACCATTAGGAACCCCGTGTTTCGGGTGGTTACAGACGGGTGATAAAAACGGGGTGATTTTATTGTCTTACCCTTAAAGGTGTTTCTGGGTTGATTATTTAAAGGTGACACTTATGAAAGATTTTGTTGCTTACTCTCTTTTTTGCGTCGCAGTTTGTATAACGCTGTCTCGTTTTTGGCATTTCGAATACACTGTTTTTGAGAGTGGATTCTCGTAAGTGGATTTTATTTTGAAATTATTAAGTTAGAAATATTGACATCTTATATAATACTAGCACTTTTCCCGCGATTTTGTCCGCGTGGATTTAGTAGTTTCCTCTGAAAACTTCAACAACCCCTTCACCCCCTTTGAAAGATAGTTTTCTAAAATTAATATTTACGTTCTTTAGATTTATTTATGATCTTTATTCCTTAAACTTTATTACCCTTTTACACCCCGTTAGGTGCAGATTTTTTTTAAACACCTACTTTTTATTTTTTGTTTTGAGTATAAATACTGAGTTGCTAGTTAATCACTAAGACCACTCGGACCGCGCGCTAAAATTCTTCTATATAAACTTTGACACCTAATTTAAACATTAAAAAAAATAATTTAAAAAAACGAAAAATGACAATCATTATTACTTACTTAGATAAGTATTCGTGGGAAGTTTAAAGTTTATTAACTGAAGGAATAAGATTTTTCCCCCCTTTTAGGTCGAATTTGCAAAAACCCTTTCTTAGTGGAAGCCTACGTTCTAATAACTATCTGCGTGCCAAATTTCAGCCAAATCCGTTCAGTGGTTTGATCTGTGATATAGACTACCCCTTTTCACCCCGTTAGGGGTAAATTTAAAAAAATCCCTGTTACACTTTATTCTTTATTTTTGGTTTTAACTATATATGCAGGGTTTCGAGTTAATCGGACCGCGCGTTAAAATTCTTCTATACAAAGTTTGACACCCCCCAATCCCCGTTCAGGGGGAATTTAGAAAAACGAAGGATGACAAACTTTATAATTTACTTAGATACATGTTCGTGCTAAGTTTCCAGTCTATTAACTCAAGGAATAAGATTTTTCATTCAAACAAAATCCCCCCTTTTCACCCCCCTAAAGGTCGAATTTCTAAAAACCCTTTCTTGGTTGATGCCTACGTCCTAATAACGATCTGTGTGCCAAATTTCAGCCAAATCCGTTCAGTGGTTTGATCTGTGATATAGACTACCCCTTTTCACCCCGTTAGGGGTAAATTTAAAAAAATCCCTGTTACACTTTATTCTTTATTTTTGGTTTTAACTATATATGCAGGGTTTCGAGTTAATCGGACCGCGCGTTAAAATTCTTCTATACAAAGTTTGACACCCCCCAATCCCCGTTTAGGGGGTAGTTTAAAAAAACTAAAAATGGCATACTTTATTATTTACATAGATACATATTCGTGCCAATTTTCAAGTCTTTTAACTCAAGAAGTAAGATTTTTCATACAAAGGAAATCCCCCCTTTTCACCCCCTTAAAGGTCGAATTTCCAAAAACTGGTTCTTAGTGCGCGCCTACGTAATAATAATTATCTGTGTGCCAAATTTCAGCCTAATCCGTCCAGTGGTTTGGGCTGTGCGTTGATATATCAGTCAATCATTCACCCTTGTGTTTTATATATATAGATTTGTTTAAGCTGTACCCTTTAAATAGCCATGAGTGCATTTTAACACCGCCAATAGTTCAGATACACCGTGAAAAGTTCTGCACGGAACAAGTTTATGGCGTCCAGTTCCTGAACGAACGAAAATGGTCATCGAGGAAGCTTCCGCTAGGTACAGATAAATCAACGCTAGCGAATCCGAAACGAATGATAGCAGTGATTTGTATCCAAAAAACAACACAAAAATTCAAACTTCGAATCATTCGAAATAGGGATTTGAATTTCTAGTTTCACTTGCAAAATCCTGATTCTAACCCAGCGTGCTACTCGCCTAACAGGATGTTGGCAAGTCGTTCTGAACAAACTCTGCCAGTTTACAATTACAGGTGTTTTTGTTTGCCAAATGTTTAGCAAAGTTGTTGTTTTGTTCCTCTTTGTTTCACTAGCGTTGAGAGCCTGGTGTTAGCGAGGTGACAAAGTTTTCCGCCTTCCGGCAACTTCATATTTTGTTGTTTAGTTTGACTAAATATTGGGTGAGTTGGAAAGCTTGGTATCACGCGAGAAAATAGGTTGTTTAATTTGTTATTACTATTATTTTAGCGTTTAAAGTTTCTATCTGTGGTAGAATTAGTGAAAATAATACTACTGCATAATACATAACCAATTTCACCTTCATCCTAATAACATCGCAAAGTAGGGTCTCATCTTCCATCCCCATACAAAACTAGAATATTAAACCTTTATATTTTAACACCTAAACAATTTAAATCGACCATACGCGACCACAGCAAAACCTCCATTAATAACCCAGTTAACGACTGTCCCCGTGCAAACACAGCCTTAATATAAGTTTAGTATCCCGCAGAATATTGGCCGTCGCCTGCAATATCCTGTTTTACTGAATTTCCCGTTTATAGCTGAATATAATTTTGGTACTTTGTACATGGAACATTATGTTGTTTAATTTGCTGTTAGTTGAAGTGGATAATAAATGTAGTTTATTAATATTTAAATACTTCGCAGTAAATTGACAGTCTTAGAGTTGAGTCCTGGTCCTGCACTTCGTGTGGACCTAAAAACGCCACTGATCCCGCAATTGGCGTGGCCACCTCCTGAGCCCAACTCATTAAACATTTACCACCAGCTCGTAAGGAAGAAGAAGACTGGAGTCGAGAATACTCCTCAAACGTTTCGTTTCGCATGTCACCGCATGATATATGCGGACCTGACTGCCAACTTTTGATAAACGGAGAGGCACTAAGAAGTCTTGATCAGTCACACTGTAAAGCCTTGAAGCCACTCCAAGTAGTTCAAGGTTAGCATAAATAAATGTATATTATTATTTATGTTTTGTTAATACAGATTTTGAATAAATAAACTATTAATTTCCCACATAACATGACTCCTATTTTCCCAAAAGGTTAAGCAGACGTGTACCTATAGTGCACCAACATTTTTCATAATATTTTCGGTTTATATTGTTGTAAAAATTCTCCATTATGTAATCAAAATCCATGCCTAAACAGCATCAGCTGAGCATCCACGAAGACTATTGTGTAGTATATTGTCGAGCAAGTTTGCTGATTTAAATGTTAGACTTTTGCTATCCGTTATCATAATTTTATGGAGATAGTTCAAAATCAAAATCAAAATTCATTTATTCAAACTAGGCTGATCAGCACTTTTCGAACGTCAAAATTACATAAGACAGTCCCCCAAAACGCCCACCCTTCACCACTTCCTAGTGCTAGAGCTGAAGAAGAAGTGGCGCAACAAACTCCCCAGCAGCACAGCTGTCTGTAACCTGTTCACCCAGATAACCCCACGCTCAAACTAATCCATACTAAATACATAATCAGCCTCTTAATTAACTATTTCTCTATAACCCTCAACATGAGCTTGTTAGTTTTCCCCACAATATTGAGTCTAGTATGCAATTTCCTGTTTACAACACAATTTTGGTCCCAGCAAGGTGCACGCGTAAAACACCAATGTTATACTTTAATAAATAAACTTATACTGTTATTATGTTGGCAGTATGCTCTCGACGTTAACTTAAATTAACTTTAGTATTATTTAACTAGTTTGGAATAAAACATTGGTAGGTTACCTAGTTTTTGCTGGGGGTTGGGAGAATAAGATATTAACATACATAACTTCACGCCTATGTATTCCCTGAAGGGTTAGGTGGAGGTGTACCTATAGTAGGTGCACCTACATTTCACCAGTTATATTTCAGTAATTCCCATGTAATATGGGGCGAGCCCATTGTCATCAAACGGGCACAAATCTAGACTCCGGGCTGCTACTGAGAAATTCCAGTTGGAAAAACCCAGTAACTACAAGAAAAATAAGATGCTAAATTATAACTTTTCCGTTCTAATTATCGTTCCGAAAGATTGGCCGCCATCTTGGTTGGTACCTAACATTGCTACCTTTCTGCAATCGCGTGCTAATTCTATATAATAACGGTGTTCAATTATTAATATGTTCGGTCCCGGATCAAATATTCATCAAAACATTTCATGGGGTCACAGCTTAGCACAGCCCGCCTTTGGATAAGCCTCTGGCGTTTTGGGAAATAACTAAGGATTATAACCGTTTCAATCAGTACTAGGTTGTAGGCTGCGGTAGTGATGTTACGTGTACGAGTTTGCGGAATTGGAATGCTAAAATATTTAGGCATATTTTAATCAAACCTCTCAAATAATTCCCTATTTTTTTTACCAAAAATATTATTGAACACTCTAATATAATGATTGCGCCTCTTTTTGTGAACCTCAAATAATTCCTATGTCGGGTTCCTAAATACTAAATAGTCAAGTAACTGCAACCAACTTGGATGTAGCGCTCGCCGGCGCGGCGGTTTGTTACAGTTCTAAAACCTACCTAATCTAAAACATTTGGTCAGGGTGCCGCAGCTTAGTTACTGCAACCAATTAGAATTGTGTTGAGCTATTTTGACAGTTTTTCCCATGGCACTGGGAAAGAAAAGTGAAATATGGCGATGTATTACGCCTATAGATCAAGACTACGCGAAATGCAATGTTTCTAAGAAAAAATATTTCATAATGAGGCGCACTTTGGCGTTACGAACACATTAAAATTTGATTTGAACACCGTTAATTCCAAAAAATACGAATGTCATTTTTAAACATTCACATTCGCATTCCGAAAATTCTTCGATAATGTGAAAAACATGACAATCGTAACATCTCTAGTTGATACCAATACCTACAATCCCATGATAGTTTTTGCTTTTTGATCATATTTAGAAAAACACGCGATTGATAACCATTATCCACCGCCATATGAAACCATCCTAGCGAGATTTCCTTCCGATGTTTTCCTTTACAGCAAGGTACTTAATTAAAACGTTCCTACACACGACATTGATTAAGTTAAACACATCCGTTTATGTGAAGCTTTAACCCGCAAAGCAAAGGACGAATGAATTAAAATGCTCCCCACTCAATTACAAAGTAACCGTTGAATGCAAATACCAAATTAATGACACCCATCGTTTATTTCACAACAACAATATTGCATTTCAGCCCACAACCGATTGAAAATCAACATCAGCATTTATGTAAACGGACATATTATTGTAACAGACAGAACTCAATAAACTCGTTGCCATGGTCTCTATTACCCGTATCAAATGTTGGGATAATTTCCCCGCATATTTCCCGGGGCTCAAATGCCGGGATGTCACGAATAGAAACATTCGGCATCCCTATCCTTTATTCGTTCGACGATTCTGTTCCCCTGTGAAAGGTAATATGGGTCTGTTTTGACTCTGTTTTTATCGGTAAGTCTATTATTGTTTCTTTGATGACCTCTCTCCTTTTGTTGTCAGTTACAGGTGAAGGGACGACGAAAATGAAAGGAATATATTTTTAGTTAGTTTTTTTTATGATTTTGGGCGGATTATGTAGATTGTATTGTATGTTGCTATGTTTCATAGTTTATAAACTTATTTTTTCACACGACTATACTCTGTCCAGTTGCTAATCTGTTCAGCTGCGAAACTGTCCAGCTCAGAATCTGTCTATTTGCGAATCCGTCCAGTTGCTTCGGAGGGTATATAATTATATTTGGGTATCTCTAACTGCTTTTGGCCACTCCTTATTTAATCGATATGTAAAATAACCTTTAGCATAATCAGCCTATAGTGTTCCCACTGCTGGGACACAGGCCTCCTCTCTGTGAGAGGGAGCGGGCCGTAATCCACCAGGCGGATGATAGATGTCACATGTCTTCGAATTTTTGGTTCTAGGACATGCCGGCTTCCTCACGAAGTTTTTCTTGACCGTTTGAGAGCAGTGGCGATGAACTAATTTACACATAGTAAAGCGCCTGTAAGGGTTCGAACCTACGACCTACTACTACTCGTAAGTCGTGGCCGTTACCACTGGGCCACCACTGCTCCAAAATATAAAAATTAAAGTAATAAAAACTAAAACCCAACTACGACTAAAATGGTATAAACAAGACACCACAGACAGACAAATTAAAAATCCGGAGTCACACGTATTAGACAGATTACGGACAGAACAGATTACGTGTGACTCCGGATTTTTAATTTGTCTAAGTTTTTATTACTTTAATTTTTATATTTTTATAATCTATATATTTTTGAGATGTGCTCATTAAGCCCTTTCATTTGATACCCAACATGGTACGATTAAACATTTTTTTTTTTAGTTCCTGACATTATGTCCTCTAGGGGGCGCCATTTTTTATTTAATGTGACGTCACATACCGCCTATAACCAGCAGACGATCAAGACGCGTCCAACGATACCTCATTTGTCAAATTGTGATGAGTCGTTAAGAAGATATGAGGGAACAGATGAACATACATACATACATACCGGTCAAAATCATAACCCTCCTTTTTTCTTCGCCGTAGTCGGGTAAAAATACCCTTTACTTACACATGATTTTAAAACTTTTTGAAGAAAATATTGCTATAAATAACTATGACAGTAGTACCAAAGGTGGCTAGACAGCAGACAGCCGTATTGGACTAGCGATTCAGGAATGAAAAATTCATAACTCATGACAAGTCGGATTCGCCAGTAATATCTTTTAGTGCAAGCTATAAAGGACGTTAAGGGAAGGGGGAATTGCAGCCGTCCTTTAAAATTTCAGTTGATACTAAAATCTGAAGTTTAGAAAGCCATCTGACCTTAGACATCTTTGATTAAAATGTCTTGCAATTGTCGACCACCTAGCAAGATACAACAATAATACTATTCTAACAGAATATCAACTAAATCAATATTGGCATTAAATCCATTAGATTAAATAAACCAACTAACTACACAGCAAATACACCGTAATTAGTTACCTATCCACTTCGAAACATATCACCAATGCTATAATACAGTGGAACAAGTTTGCCGTCTAGGACATAACCCATCTATGATATTAATTAACGCGTTTAGTTTCCGTATCGACCAGTGCAACAATGTCCAACTTGGGAAATTAGTTACTCTGTGGACCGTCTGGGTTGTTCCATATAGTGTAGATAGTTAATGTTATTTCTATTGCTTGACTAATGTCACTTACCTGCGGTCGCTAGCTTTTGTAGGGGCATATTAGTTATGATAGAAACTGTTTAAGTGGTTTTAGCCGAATGTGCTTCACTGTTTTTTTTTTGTCTTTATTTCTGTAATATCTGAAACGCTTCAAATGACCAATAGAAAATTATTCATTCAAATCAAAAGTTTCGGGCTCAATATAAATGCTTCAATATCATACATTTGGTCACATTGATCTTTTTTAACCATATAGTGTGTACGAATGGTTTTGACATACATACACTTTTTTATCCTATACTGTCCCACTAGTCGGCAAAATTCTCAGCTATAATTGTCCATTCATCTGTGTCTACATTTTCATCTACATGATTGAAAACCCAGTTTACCGTCCGTAGCCCATAAAACCCAGATACTCATCATTCAGCTGTACTTATATTGATTTTACCTTGATCCCACCACAAACCATAATATATAACATTCGGCTTGGCAACCAAACAATCCATCGAAACTTTCGCATTCTGGTAAAGATGACAAAACAAAACATCTGGTACTTCTGTGTCTCACGGATTACCAGACTATTAAGTGTGTAGTAATACCCAAGTCATTATAACTTCAGTCTCAAGAACAGAGCATCAAACTGTGAAGCTAAGCTTTTGTTAACGTTAGACACATTGCTCGGAGCGAAGTTTCGGAGACCCGTAGATGTACTACAGTACCTACGAGCAATCGATAGGTAGGTACAGAAGGTCAACGAGGTATATGATACAGTTGAAAGTACGATGGGAATGACAGCCAAAAACATGCTACTACTATTACTGCTACTGTTAGCCTGTATCACCCCACTGTTGGGCAAAGGCCTCTCCGACTTTCAGTGGCGATCCAGGCAAAAGTCGATCACTGGTCGTTTTTTTTTGTCCAGCTCCTTCCGCTATCTTTCAAAGTCATAACGAAGGAGATTCAACTTCATTTAAGAGTTCCACACCAAACCCCTTGTTATTAGGATTAAGCGATAAATAGATTGGATATGCGATTGTTCTCGTATCGAGTACAGATGTGTGGCTTCATCGACATCATGTCCTGGTTTCTGTTTATTATTTTAATCAAAACTTGGGTACCCATTGGTCAATTGTATTATAATGTGAAATGCTGTTTTTGAGCACCTTTCAAATCTGTTCCGTTATAAACGTACCTCCCATTGTAAATTATGTAGGTACTTCTTTTTTCTTCAGACTCCGCATTATTTATAGTGAACCTTTTGTTCCTAATTGTTTGTGCAACGGAACTGTTAGTTAGGCTACTTATGTGATTAATAATGTACAAGTTGGGCTACGTTTGTGTTGTCATTGGTAGTGATCATGGTATTACGTTTTTGGGAGTAGCTGTTTAATTATGCAGATGCGTAAATGGGTTGTTTGTTTTTGCTTGGAATATCGGTCCAGTTTTCCCTAAGGTGTAAAAGGGATTAAGAGATTACACGAAGTGCGGAGGGAAACGTCCTTCTGTACTTATTATAACCACATACATGATCACCCATTCATTTTTGATAGTGTTTCGTATACTGGTAGCAGACCTTGGTCTACTGCTGTAAATGAGTTCGACGCTTTTGTTCGAATATTTTTCATCCTTATCCAACGACCAGTTAGCTAAGCTTACAACCTAATGAGTATCAGCATATTAGTCGGAATAAAATCCACTTCCTCCAAAACAGGAGAAACACAAAGTGAGCGGTTTTTACGCAGACGCTTTAGGCAAAAATTATACAATCTTCACAATATTCAGACATAATAGGTGTTTGTAGAAGGCTGACGTCTATTGCATAAAAACATGAATCATTCCCTCTACGTCAAAGCACAATTGCTACCTTCTTCTTGTTCAAGCAACATCTCTTCAACTTTTACCACCAGCGAAATACCGAGTGGTATTCCTTGTAAACCACACGAATCATGCGCAAAGTTGCTTTATAAGCAAACTGTCGTACAACAAACACAGGTTAAGTTAAAAGGAAAGCACGGCGCGGCTTATTATGAAGCTTATTACTGAAGTTGACGTTACCTTGCAACTAATATGACGTCATGACGTCAACTTCTGTCTTTGTAAAGTTGAATAATTATGTAGGAAGTGAAGTTATGAAATGATGCTTTTTGTGGGAAGATGGTTTACTTTAGTGTGTAAAATGTAATCATAAAACACTGTGGCCGTAGAGTACTAGGAAGTCGCTAAGAGGTGGTTTATGAACAAAAGTATTTTATATATTTTTTAGGGAGTAATTCTAAACTTAATTTTACTAATTGGGTTGTGGAGTTTAGATAGGTCACTCCATGTAAAATGCTAGTATTCTGCTGCTGGAAGCTGACCTCACCAAAGTTGGGGAAAAATTAGGCAGATGATGAAATTCTAAAGGTAATTTGACATTGCTTGCTTATTGCAGAAACGTATAAGAAAAATACAATGATAATAATTAGTTCCACCATTATCCCACTACAGACCCTGCCTCTGGGCTGAAAAGTTGCATACCTATATTCCGCTTACTGTGCACAGGAGCCATATTTATTTATGAGCATCGCCTTAACAACTTTAAGATCTTAAGCTTCAAAGGGGATGTTGTTTATTCTCATATAATCCCCAAAGGATTTGAACATTAAAAACACTCATGAAATATTAAGGCGACGCCTATACGTTAGTAGGGGTTTAGCAAGATTTGTCGAGAAAGGGATTCGTGCGTGCTCTAAACGATTTTTATTTACTTACTTCCTTTGAACATTTTTCCGACTTTAATTTTAATTGGATCCGGGATTCTGAAAAGTTTTCTTTTAATATTTTTATTTTTGTATATTCTTTAGTAATGTGTTTTGCTTTGGGCATAACATAAGGGCTGCATCCTTCTTTAATAATGCCGACTTTTTTGTGGATTATAAAAACCGAAAAGTGCGAAGTTGAGGTTTTTAAAACAATAGTTATTTGATCACAATATATTTAGTCAACCTATGGTACTTATGGCTTTAGGTATTCGACTCCTACCTCTCTATGACTACAATAAAATATTTTCATAATATGCAAAATACAACCGACTGGCGAGGCTATTAGATAGTACACTCTACAATATTCCTAGTGACGACCTTCCCTTTGATTTGAATTTCTTCGAACACTCCGTATCTAATTCAACACCTTACCTACTATTTTTCAGGTGCCATAAACGACGTCACAGAAGCACCCTAGCTCGCTCCACATTTAAAAGCCCTACATAAACATAAGCAGCTCTTTATAAATAGTACAACCCACGTCAGTCCAGAGGCAAAGAGCGTGAGAATCGATGATAAGGTCCGCTGATCGAGACGATCGGGTTACGCGGTCAATGCTCGGAACAATATCGATATTTAATATTAAAATATTGTCCATCTGAAGTTTGACACCTTTGACGAACCCCTGATCCCTGAAGGGGGCAAGCGGTAGCGACATTACCAGCTCTGGTTAATAAAATAACACTTGCCGATAGCATGGCCTTAAAAGACGATACAAGGATCATTTGATGCGCGGCAATAATCTGAACTAGCACCGAAATATCGTTTTTTTTTAAATAAAATTTCACAAAAATCCAACAACGCCCCCTGTCATTCAAGCGGCAAAAGATCATTGTAGCACTGTACTTTGACTTGACTTAAGATGATTGAATGATGAATAGGACATTATCCTCCGGAATATTAACGATTTCGAATTTCATGACAGTTTAATACTTACTTGTCAATTCTGAAATTTTATCTTATGAAGCACAGTCAAAATCATACAACCAAATGATGAGCTATAAACGTGCCTTTATAGGGCCCACTCGTGTCCTGAAAACCTTTATCGCCTAACGCCTCTATAGGTAGCTGTTCCTTCCGCCCTCAATTTTCAAGTATTTCGAGAGGACCTTTTTATATAACTATTTTTAAACCTAGGTTACTTCTAACATTCTCTCACATACCTTATTAGATTAGAATACATAATGACTTCCCGTGCATATCTTGCGTCCGGAGCACCGGGTAATGCAACAAGTGTGATAAGTAACCGAATCATGTCTGATGTGCGCGTAATCGCATTTTGATAGGCAAGCTTCGGTACCAGGAGAGTATGATTCAATAAGGGTTAAAAAATTATGAACGTCAACCGATTATCGGAATTAAACGCTGCATCATTTAGAAAGTGTAATAAATTATCTGATCCCAGAAGAAACTATGTGATCTTAGGCTGAAGCATTCGAGATCTTTGACCACTGAACGAAACTGACAATTCTTATTCCAATCATTAATCATGGGATTTTTATTGACAGGGGTTAAATTAGGATGAGTAAGTATACCCCTTGTAAAGGAAAAGAATCGAATAGTACCTATGGCGTAACGTGGGTTACTAAAAGTTAAGTAGAACAGTGATAAGCTCAATGGAAACCTGTTTCAAATACAATAGACGAAACGCAGTCTGGTATTACCTCGCAAATGTTCACCTTTAGTCAATGAATGCTACGACCCCAATATCAATGAAGCCAAACCCATGGCGAACCCATAAATTGTACTTACACCCCATTACGATCATTCACCATGAGATACGATGATAAGGTCGAATGACCGAGATAGGGTTACGGTCATCGCCCCATTCGATTATATAATCGATTCCATCCGATACTGATACTCGATCGTAATTATGGTAATGGTAATTATGGTAATGACTCGTGTCGATCCACCATGAATTTTCGATGGGTAATTAAGTTCATTCAGTTTAAGTCCATGTTGTGTTAAATGAGAGTTCAGGTGACGCTATGAATTATATAAGTACCCATAAGCAAATACCTAGACTTCGTGGTAGATGACCAACTATGGATAATAGTGAACCTAACAAATATCAATAAACTTCAACATATAGTGTTGTGTACCGCTGAACTTTTTGCTCCACTTCGTCCTCCTAACGAATACTTGGAAGGAAGCACTGAAGAGTTGGCGTTTTGTGGTGCTGCTGTATTGAACTTAATGTCGAAATTAGTATTCATATTTTGAATAGTACTTAACACTACTGTCCTGACACCTGTGTACTTGAGCATCTTATGACTGCGTCAGCGAACGGAGTTCGCGTTGCTGCATTTTGGGCAAAAAATAATATTACGTATTTGAATTTTTACAACAATGTTTACTTTAACAACGCTAAGAACAAGTACGTTATTATTTTGATAAGAACGAACAACCTGGCAAAATACTGGCTACTGGCTTAAAGACAACGACGAACATGACAGACAATACTCAAACATCCTCCAAATCAGTCATACAATCCATTTTAAACATCATTCACCACGCAGCTTATGACAAACAGCCTTGCAAATGTCCCGACATTAAGGCGTGTTCAAACGTTACGAGTGCACAATTACCCTGATCGCAGTAATCAGGCTGTAATGGCCGCGATCGTATTATCATCTGTTTGATTTGTTGATAGCGCTGCTAATTGTACGGATATTAAGCCAATGGACCGGCTCTGACATTAAATGAATTCGGTGTGTGATTTGGAGTTTACTGATAGTATTGTGTATTGTTTTTGGTGCCACTGCCGTACAATGAGCCCTTCAATCAACAAACTGTAAATCTGAAATAACAAAAGTTATTGTGGATTTAGTTCTTCCTCCAATGGAAAAGAATAGTCTCAATAATTGCACAGAAAAAAAATTAAACACCAAAACAGGCAAAACCTTTCTCATGATAGGTATGTTCAAAGACGATCCGTTCACATACTGTGATCTCGGTGATCTCTTAGTGAAACAAAACTCGACGATGGAAACTGCGTGACGAACGAAGCATGTAGCTTAACAACAACACCTACATTTACACAAGCATCTCGTTCACTTCAAGCACACACCGCTTCCTGCACCTAGTGTGAACACTGTGAACTGTTTATTTTAGAACAAAGTTCGCAAACTCTCTTCTTACCACGGTGCGTCAACAATGCAGTTCTCGGAGCAATCCCGACACATCCACGGGAGTAGACGTTTGCTCCAGACTCCGGATCCATCTAACTTGTTTAATGCCAGTACTTGCTTCCGTTGCGTCGTGGTTCTATATTGAGTTCGATTTTACTGGTTCTTTTGAATGGCGCGAATTGAAAGTGTTTGTCTGCTGTCGATTGATTGTCTTGAACATTATTTTTATCATCCTGTACGTTTATTGGACTACTCTTTGATATCCTAAATCGATAGACCTAAGGGTCTTCTTCCACCGCTCAACTGTTTGGCTTTAAGAAGGCCGATAACAATTAAAATACTATTGTGTCTCGTTAGTGACAGTTGGATGTTTATAATCTTGACTTTTAATCTGGTTTCATGCAAAATCTGGCTCCTCCCCAGGCAGAAGAGCCCTATGTGAATGTTTCAAGCATTAAGTACAGTTATGAGTCATGTTAGATCCACATAGAAGTCCAAGCTTATAATGCAAGCTTAAAATGAACTGCTGAAACAGTTAATAAAATAATCCCACTTACAACAAAAACCCTTACACCAAATTCTTCAAAGGACATGACCCAAAGAAGCATGAATAATAACAGAGCATAAATCTTCAAAATACAATCTGACCTACAACTTAGCAGTAAACCAGTTCTCTAACAAACATTACTATTAATACGGGACAACGGACACTGCATGTAAATTACTTTTGAATAACTAATTTCGTCGGATTACACCGAGTCTGCGTTCAAGATTTAATAGGGTGTCTGGGGCTCTTGAAATTTGTACTGGATGGGGTCTTGCTTTTGTTTTAGTGGGTAGGGTAGAGCTTTGTGTCAAAACAAACTTTTTCGTAGCTTTTGCGTAGTGATGATCATTCAAATCCTTTTTTAGTTTTGAATAAAGTGTATAAAGATTATAAGCCCTTTCCATATAGAAAGTGATCGTCACGCGAATACGCAATCAGTCCAATCGTTTATAAGTATTATTTTTATGACTTATGAACGCTTCTTCATGAAGTCGCGCGTCATTATTAAGACATGGCCTAATATTTTTAAAGCATGTAGTAATAAAACTTCCACTAATATTATTCGAATATATCAGTACGAAGAACTACATGAGCCGTTCATTGTAGCCTAGCTAGACCAGTCATTACAATAAAAACAGTGTTAATGTCTTCTTTGTCAGAAACCTCCTCATTCATAAACAGTCCGGTTATAACACTGTTCTCCCATAGTTATTAACCTGTCGTTAAACACGAACGAAACGTCCAAACGAAGTACTTAAAATGCTCACTTTGAAGACTAAAACGAGCAACAATATGTGAGTGAACAAGGAGGTTAAAAAGTCGTATAGGTAACAGCCAGATAGCAATAAAATTTACAAGTACTAGCGACCTACGTACAAGACGTTAAACTCTGTCCACTTACTGACCGTTTAAAATCACCGACAAAGCCGTAAACTTCTCTACAACTCAAGGCACAGCATCCAAACACAAAGACAATCGACCACCTAAAAGGTAAAACTTACTTGCTTAACGATAGTCCCGCCCCAATAAAATTAATATAATTAGTTAAGTAATAGTTAGTGTTTAGATTTTTACCTAATTGAAGCAAAATAAAAAAGTCCATTTCGAAAAAAAAGTTAAATTAATTGAAAACCATAAAGCTCAGCATAAAATGATCTTAGAGACATCACATCTCAGTTCTCCCCCGCGCAATTAATAGATATTCATTATATTCCCTTTCATTTCTATCAAGTCTGAGCTCCCGTTGAATGAATTTGTGCAGAATATTTTTTTGGTTTTATACGGGTTTTGGCCGAAAAATCTGCGAATTCAACACAGCCGTAACCGCGTGCGGAAACGGGAAAATTAAACTATAATTATTTGAAGGAAGTTATCAGAAGGTATCGAACGATGGAATGACTGATCGGCTGAATAGGAGAACGCGACTCCGATGTCAAAGATATTAACCACCAAACCGCTATTTTCATATAAAAATATTCGAAGTTTCCTAGTACGGTCATACCATCGCGAATTATTCCATTGTGTGCAGGAAGCTAACCTTATAGGTGGCTTGGCGATTGCCATTCTCAGGCCCACATCATGAGGTTCGATGACCCGTGCCTTTATGACTACGTGGGACACCTTAGGAAACCTTTAGGTAGTATTGTGGGCTAAGTAAGGAATGAATATCTCTTCTTGGTTATTCAAAGCAAATTGGTTATATGACATTACACTACTACAACCAATACCACTACTGCTACTCAAGCTGGTACTTAATACCGCCTGTGTTCTACAAAAAAAAAATCATTCATTTAGTGTGTTCCTATGCACTAACACTAACAGGATCTGTAGTATCTCATGTACCTGGAGTTATGCAAATTGCATTGCACAAACATCCCAGACTCCATGTAACGAATGATATTTCCGAGCCATATTTTCCTTTTAAAGTAAGAACCTGCAAACTCTCACACATAAATTCTTCGGCATGTCGAAATCCAATGCGCATCAAGATATCTTCAAAAAAAATGATAGCCTTTGAAAATATCTAATATAACAAAGGCATATTATAATCAAGCAGTTAATTTAAATATTAATGGCTTTATAACTTAATGTATTCATGAGCCTGCTACTGTGTTAGTTAAGGTTTAGTAAGGCACAGAACACAAAGTATAGTAATTACACATATATAATGTGTAATTATATAGAAGATTCTTATGAAGATATGAACCATGCCTTGCCAGAATAAGCAAGCTGCAGAGGCAAAGAGCCGGCCGTATTAGCCGTAGAACCGATCACCGTTGGGGTAGACTTGTTCTTGAATGGAGACCGTGAATTGGCCAACGTAGGACGCCCTCAGGCTTGGTGGAGCGACGATTTACGCAGAGTGTTTGGTAGCTACTACTAAAATATGTCCTGTATTACCTCCTATATACAACGACATGGTCTGATTTCAAGTGCTTCAGTCTCCTAGTTAGCTGTTTTCTTGCCAATTTGTTATCTTTTCGTCTTTCCCTAAACACACACATAATTATGTAGGCTACTTGTAAATACTTACGTCAAGAGAAGCCGGGGAATATTACACATCAAAGAAAACGACGAAGAGTGCTGTATAAGAGTTAAGTAATAATAAATAATGAAATGAGGAAGGAATGATACATAAAGTAAGTAATATGTGTAGATAAATATAATTATATCGTTAAACCATTCCTTCTTTTAAGTAGAGAAAAGTAGTTATAAGATCCCCAAAAGTTTAACAATTAGTCTAACCTGTTTAACAATGTCTGTTTAAAAAAAAAAATATACTCCACGGCATGCGTAGTTGAACTTGAGGACAACTGTTAATTAACAAAGAAAACATCCAACTCAATTAACGAGACACATACAAAGTGTCACTTCCGCAAAAAAAGCTCTGCAAACGAAATCATTGCGTAGTTTCCTGTTTCCCATCGTAGCGCGAAATGGGCCACTACTTGAGGGGTCCGTTGCCCAACAAACACCACGTGGTGAGCATAATAAGTGATCGTCGGTTATTTGAGTATTGTTGGATCGGCACACTCCGTGTTCAACCGGAACTTCGACAATAAGTCCGTATATGGCCTTACACAATGTCGTGACGTCAAAATAAATGACATAAACACCTTATGCATCAGGAAGTATGAAAAAGTGTAATGATAACTAAAATAGTGGGAGTCGGGACTGCAATGGGTGCTACACACAAGCACAATTAAAACATACAGATGCGGATAGTGATGTGCCGCTACCATTTTACCATTACCAGTATATTATCATACGGAAATATTCCCAGTAAGTTTATATTGTTACCGGTAATATTCCCTAAAGCGGGTAATATTGTTTCATAATGCTTGTTGATTTATTAAAGTAATATTTGTTTAAAATGCGCACGTGCAGAAGAAGCTAGCACTCGCAGTGCAAAAAAAAAACTAAAAAATCTTAAAATTTTATAACTTTTCATTCTGAAACCTCAAAACACTGAAGACTGATTTTCCTTAAAAAAAACTAGATATATCTTAAATTGTGAGGTTTGTCGTTTAGGTTTTTTTATTTTTTTTTATTAAGTTTAGCTGTGACTGTGATATTAAAAAAGGTACTGTTGTAAACAATAACAGAAAACTATGATAAAAGAAACTTGTCAAGTTTACTAAGTAACTTGATAAGAACAATAAAAAAATACCCAGAAAGTTACTGTATGGGAAGTTACTCAGTAAGTTTCTAGAAACTTAGGTACTCGGTAAGTTACTAGGAATATTGGGAAAACAGGATTTAAAATAAAAATTTGATGAAGACAGAAAAAAAAGTTGTTGTAACATGTAATGAGAGGTCACTATCGACTCGACGAAACACAAATGAAGTGCAAATTCAACACCTAATCGGACATCGAATGCAAAATTCAGTTAATCAGTTACATTAATAATTATATTTATTTGTCAAATACATACTACGTAACTCTGCTCAAACCAATCTCAGAATGAGCAATTGAGCATTCTTATCGCACCTCCTCGATATACTACCCAAGATAATGTAAACATCATAAACGTTGATACTAAAGTGAAACATTTGATTTCGTACGTTACGTCCTCAAATCGTCTATCGACGCCTATCTAGGTGTAAGATACTGACCTTGAAACAGACGGACGTTAAACAGCAATTAGTTAACGACGCCGAGCTGTCAAAGTCGCATGTCGCATAAAGTGCCCAATGTCTTAACATCAACATTTCTAGGAAGGAAACTGTCGCTTCATTAGGCTGATTACTTTTCCTTGTATTTCCTAGAAAAAGAGGTCAAGGGAAAAGTTTTAGGTCCCTAATTTGTTTGTGTTATCATTAGTCTCGCACTAACAACTTAAATTCCTTTACTTTAAGTTGTTAAGATAAAAGCTTAACGATGAAGAAATCCTTCTATTAAGTTCTTTTGAAAGAAACCGACCCTTTCCTTCATTTTTACTGCTACTGTTTTCGGCACGTTCCAATCCGAACTTACTGCCTACATAATGTATATACCTAAGTTTAAAAATCAATAGGTATTCATGAACATGAGTTGCTTGCGTTTAACGCAACGTATTTAAATGTACCTTTTTTTGATCTCTCAGAAGGAAATAATGTCCATTTTAATTACTCCAACAAAAACAACTAAATAACTCTCAACTCAACACATATAACTCTAGTTTAATCCCACTCCATACAAACTAAAAACATCTCAGCCATGATATATGTGCCGGCTAAAATATGTTGCTACTTACTGAAATTTATCTAAAAGCGGCTACTGGCCACAGCAAACCGTTATTTATGAGATAAAGTTTCCACACATTGTAGCAACTATATGATTTATATTAGGCTTTTGTACAACCCTTAGCGGTGATTATATTCGTGAGGTTCGTGTCTACTCTATTGGGGACGAAGGACACAATCATTTTGTGGTTTTGGTAAGCTATATCAAACGCCGATCGCCTGCTAGCGGAGATAGCAAAACCCATAAAATCTTTGCGGCTATCAAGATTATTAAAACTGAAAAACAAAAGAATAGAAACATTTGTTTTAGTAATATTTCATTATTCGTCTATGCAAAACTTTATTTCTACACCAAATGTGGCCAGAGCAGCCAGCAGAACCATTCTTCTAAATTATAGATGCTCTTAAAGCTAACGATGCACTGCATACAATAAAGTTGAACAGAAACTTACCTCACTGAAGTATTCAAAATTTAAAAGACCCAGCTGCTTTGGATAGAAGAAGAAAACAGTCTGGGGAAACTTAATGAAAATTTTAAAACCCAATCTCGGCTTTCTGAAGATTTTCAATATAATACGGCCGTTCTTTTGATCCCACACGCGGGCATGAGGGGTCCCACGGATTCGGTTTACCTCCCCCCATTATTAGTCTAGCCTGTATACTCTGAAATTCAATTCGAGGTGAAACTTTCCGTTACTTAAGTAATATCATCGTGTCCTTTGTTGCTTTTATTTTCTTAGGTATTGTTTGGGAAAGAAAAGGGTATAGAGGTGTCTTTACTGAAATTGAATTTTGTGATCAGGCGCATAATGTGTTTGGGGTTATGATAGAGCTTATGTGTTGCTTCATTTTCGTCAGATTTAGTTTGTATTTTATGGTCCTACCGAGTTTTAACCGACTGCTTCAAAAAGGAGGAAGTTCTCAATTCGTCTGGGTTTTTTTTTTTTTTTGTGTGTGTTTGTTACGCGATTACTCCGCCAATTATGAATCGATTTTGATGATTCTTTTTTTTTCTGACTTCCGAAATAAAGTTATTTAACGGTTTTGAGTGTTTTTTTGGAAGTCGGTTTTTTTTTTTGTAAAAAGTTTTGCGTGTACTGGGTTTTCGAGTTACAAAAATAATATTTGATGCAGCTTCTGTCGTTTGATGACATTATCTAACTCAATTATTATACATAATAATCGTAATGACAATATCACGAAAATCGTCAAATTGAAAACACTGGGTGTTTTGTAGTTTCCATAAAAAGTGCGTTAGACCACAGTATATTGTATCATGTTTACAAAGGCTTTCATAATATTTGGCATTACTACTTCTACTGACAATGAATGTTTACATTTTTCACTATTACAAGCAATCCTTTTGCCATAATCATTCTGTTTCATTCAGTGTAATCCTCGTAAATGAATTCTCTTTCAGCTTCCATTTTAATATACTATTTTGCTTCGCAGACAAAAACTCGAATCTCAGACAAACGGCCACGCGAGAAAATGAAACCGAAATCGCAATTCACGTAGAAAATAACACGAAAGAGCAAGGGGTGGTCTTTTTTTTTTCTAATTTGTACATTCAATTTTCCGGTGCACAACGGAGCTCACACGGCGTGACGTGCATTTTAATTATAAAATGTAATTAAAAAGTCAACGGTCTCCGCGTCTGTCCGCGACTAACGTCGGCCGCAGAATGCAAACGTTTAATTTAGCGTGCGGTCACTTGCAACCTCGTTTCAGCGACCATTTTGGTCAAGTCACGTTGTCTTCATTGGCGGGAATTTTGAAATAAGAAATAATTTACTAATTTTTGTTTGTTTCAATTACTTTAATGATTTTGGTTTATCTCTAATGTTTGATAAAGTTTCTCTTTATGCAGCTGCTATGCTATGTCAACATCAAAATGCAAATTCTGTATTAATATAGAAATTGTAGCGGGACTGTATCGTATTATGTTTATCCGTGTGTAAAGTAAATAAGAACTGACGTAAATAAAAACTGCGACAGTTGTTTATAAAGATGCAGATTTATGTATAGTGATTAGAAGTAATAACAAGCTAATTATCGTTATGCACTGTAGATGCTGATGCAAAGGAAAAGAAAAATGGTCCAGTGAAGTTTTCTGGGTATTGCTAAGTTTATAGTTATGCTATAATCAAACAGCAATTCAAGATCTTATAGAATCCAGAAAGAAAATTTACTAGAAAATCAGTAGCTTGGCCTTGCAGCACCGATTAAAACAAACTGTAAAAAAAAAAACATAGTAATAGATATTTTAGATGATCTTACAACTACAGTCAAGGCTACTCAACCTTCACAAAACAAGCACAACATCGAATATCAACGCAACACAATACGGCAAATCTCGTTTACATAGACGAAACCTTCATTTAGGCCCCCAAACTATGAAGTTAGTGAACAGGAAACAATCGCTCCTAACTTGTGCCAAACGATAATAGATCTGTCTCCGGGGGCGTACTAACTACAGTCCATTTCGTTTTGAATCACAGTTTACATTTCACGCTTATGTGTTGTTTACGATGCTTTGAACCATTTGTAGTTTTGTACTGTACGTCAAGTTATGTTTGGTGTCTTGTCACTTTTGGATGGGTTTTAGTGGAAAATTTATGAGGAGTCAGTTTTGACTAGTTTAGTCCGGATGGGTTTGTTTTAATATGAAGTGATGGTCTTGAAAATGTCTTAGTTGGTCGGCAGTTACATGAAAGGGCAGGTTTAAATGATGTTACGTTTACTGCATTGAAATCCGAACGTTTCAAATTAATTTTAAAGATTGTAATAGTTATTTCGATTCACCTTAATGTCCACTGATTGAAAATTATTCATTTTGGTTAACCTATTTTTTAGAGCAACAATGTTGGTAATTACTAAAATTCTTCCAATATTTCATTCAAATTGTATTAACAAAAGAACGAACAAATATACAAACATCCACGTGGAAAGCATCCCGAAATATCTCAAACAAAGTAATACAGAACATAAAGAAGAATTCTATCAAGAGTTACAGTCTTGAAATTCTATAAAATCCCATTGAACCGGATTTCATTTCGCGTTTATTGGTGCAGTCATTGAATCTCACGGTCCACGCTCGCTGCAAGATTGATTTAAGTTTCTTTGTATAAAAATTGGATAAACTTTCTTCAGTACCCGGTTTATTGTAGGTTCTGATTTATTGCTTGCTCTTTGGGAAACAACTGTAATATCAATTATTACATGACTATGAACTTATTCACTATTTTGCTTTCGATCGACATCATAAAGACTCATTTCTGTTATTGCATTTGTATTTATGCAATAATGATGTTGGTTTTTCTTTGGATCTGAAACCCATGCTGGGGAGTCTTTCGGCTGATATAATGAAAATGATGATGGTTTTTTACTTGCCATAATTATGTATAATGGCTTTGGTAACAGCTTTGCGATAGTTATTGTTGACACAAGAAATTGGTTGAGTTTATTGTCCACACTGGTTCGAGTATTCAAATCATCTATCACTAACCAATCACATTAATCCATTCTTATCTTATTTATATGAATTACAGGTCATTATTTCTTGCTTTTCCATATAAAAGGAGATCTAAAGCAATTTAATATAGAACATAACATAAATGTCTTAGAAGTAAAAGCGTAAGACAATATCTTTATTACATTTTCTACCTATACAGACTAATAATAATGAAATTGTTCTCTTTGTTCCAGGTAAAGAGGCAAACGCTTAAGTTGTCCCCATATTATCATATCGCTGACTTTTGGTAAGAAAATATATTATGATTACGAAAACACCCGTGCTTTTGTTGTTTCACGGGATATGGAAGCAATATGTTCCGGATTTAAGCGAATATATAATTATCTTGTAGAATTGGAAGATTTTGGTTGTAAACTTGTAAAGTTGAAAACGAATGATGGTTGATAACAAAGCGTAGAGAGTGTAGAAAATAGTGTTTTTCATAATGTAAAGGAACATTACTATCTCATAGACATAGGCATTTCTCTAGTGCCCTGTGCACCTTAATACTAATTTTACAATGATAGCTAGAGAACAAATTATTTCGCCTACTAGTTTTACCTATTACTATACTTAATAATAACCATATATCTAGGTCAAGCATAAACTCACAACCTTTTTGTTTCATAAAATTATTGGCACATACATCGTAGTTTTCCGCACTCACTGAAAATTATTGAGACATTCAGGCAAATGAAAATGAATTACTGTTGTTATTCTTGGCAATGAATACAAAAATAAAATACTGCTGGAGCCAGCACTCTCTTGTCACTGAAAAATTAATGAAGTAAGTGTACCTATTTATTGTTTTACTTAAGCTTTCTTAGATGAAGAAATAAACTTTTCTACAAAACCTACAAAATTCTTGCAACATTCATAATAAGGCCTAAAACATGTTCAACTGTTACATCAGCATCTTCTTTCTTTTCCAACAATAACTGTGCCTTAAGTCTTTTAATGTTAACTCAGAAATATTCAAAAGAAAAACAGACCGAATAAAATGTTGAGTGGTTCGTAATATTTCAAGTAAACTCGTTGCTCCCACGGGAAATTAGAATAACTGCAGCGTAATTGACTTTGTCTCCGCCCATTATTTACACTGTGCTAATACTAGATTTATGAAATACTGTCGACTGTGAACGACGATGTCTACGTTTACACAATATACACCGAGTCTGCAATCCTTTACCTTTGGTCAGGCTGGCTTATGTGATACTTTTATCATAAGGGACGACTTGCACTATGATTATTTTGTCCTCCTCAGCATCATTATTTTTAAACGACTTCTTCAAAAAGGAGGAGGTTCTCAATTCGTCTGTTTTTTTTTAGTATGTTTGTTGCGCGATTACTCCGCTAATTATTTGATGATTCTTTTTTTGTTTGGTAGGTCATGCTTCCGAGGTGGTCCCATATAAATTTTATTAACTTTGCTTGCGTAATTTTTGAGTGAGCTTCAATATTACGTATTTTTCCCACTTAGTTTATCTAGATGATATCCTGTTTGACTCCTTCACTGTTATTTACATAGCAGGTAGTGGTATTCGGATTTGTGTGGGGTAGGTACCACAACTAAAAAGTGAAAAATAAAAACTTTTTCCAAAAAAAAAACCGACTTCCAAAAAAAGCACTCAAAACTGAAAAATAACTTTAATTGCGGAAGTCGGTGTCTTTGCTTTTAAATTTTCGTTTTTTGCCACCGACTTCCAAAATTAAAGTTATTTTTCAGTTTTGAGTGTTTTTTTTGGAAGTCGGTTTTTTTTTTGGAAAAAGTTTTTTAATTTTAATTTTTTAGTTGTGGTACTTACCCCACACAAATTCGAATACTATTTGTGTGCACTAGCTGATGTAAATAACAGTAAAGGAGTAAATGAAGACATCGTCTAGATAAACTAAGTGGGAAAAATACGTAATATTGAAGATAACTCAAAAGCTACGTAAGCAAAGTTAATAAAATTTATATGGGACCACCTCGGAAGCATGACCTACCATACAAAAAAAGAATCATCAAAATCGATTCATAATTGGCGGAGTAATCGCGTAACAAAGATACAAAAAAAAAAAAAAAACAGACAGACGAATTGAGAACCTCCTCCTTTTTGAAGAAGTCGGTTAAAAAAAACAACCGACTTCCAAAAAAAAGTGAAAAATAACTTTAATTTCGGAAGTCGGTGGCAAAAAACGGAAATTGAAAAGCAAACACCGACTTTTTTTTGGAAGTCGGTTATTTTTTTTTGTAAAAAGTTTTTCTTCTTCATAAACGAGTTTATTTTCTACCTGGTGACCATTGTAAATGTTTGTTTCCACAGCTTCAAACTATTGTGTGCATTACAGTGGCATCATTAAAATAACTTTGAATCATCTCTTGAGCATGAAATACTGTGAGTACAAAATGTAATCGTTAGTGCTATTCAAATTTATTTTAACACACAGATGTACCATTTTTTCTTATTTATTCGTCTAGACTTCGACTAATTCCCGCCGGTTATATTATTAGAAATTATTTTAAAGGTTTGTTTAATTTTCAATCTAAACCTAGCGCTAGGTATCTTTTTGTAATATCATATCTTCATTCTCAGACAAGATTATGTACACCCACACATTTTCAGCTATATTTTATTTATCTATATTAACTTCTTAGCAAGTTTTCTCTCATATTTACGGGGTTTAGATTAACTGAACTGTATTATCTAGTTTCCACGGGTTGTATTTTCTCGTGTTCAGGAATTTATTTTTACGTCGTTGCCCGTGTGAGCTTTTATTTCTTTCTTTAATATACATACACAGTAGTGTTTCAGTAACTCTGTCTGTTTGTTATGTACTAAAGAATTGATTTTGTTAATGTTTGGCAGAAAGAGAGTTTGGTACCTGGTACGTGGAGGTCATGTCCTTTCGTGTCAGAAAAAGAAAAATGTTTGATCCGAAATAAGATACCACTCTTCTATAATTATTCAGTGGCCATTTTAATCTGAAAACATAACCATCAAAATTCGCGTCAACAAACTTTACATTAAAACCTATTTACAGTAAATATTAAACAAGATTTAATTAAGCTTTGGGCTTAATATGTATTGATAGAGGATCCTACTCCCGATTCATTACGCTTTACGGTGTACCATGGTAGGAATAAACAAAGTTAGGCTGTTACGTTTATGTGACGCCATCAAAAACTCCATCAATATGATGAGAGGTTTTATGGCGCCCAACGTGGGCCCACGTAATGAGCGACATTTATTTTCTTATACTTGCACTTCGTTTATTAAAAGTTACTTGATGTTTATTTTGGACCTGCTTTGTGTTTTATTATTGGATATTTCAATGGTTTTAATAATTTTAACTGAGAAAACCTTTTGGAAAGGCTCTTTGTACTGTAGGTACAATATAGATTGGGCTTTTATTCTTGCATGTTTTGCATTATCTCTGGAAAATTGAGTTAAAAAAAACGACTGCACCCACGTTGCATTACCTAACTTTAATTATTAAGAATCCTTTTTGTAGTTTCCTCTCTTATCTTCAAAACAAATTGAATTAACATTTATTTCGCTTCGCTAAAACATTAACAGCACATACACACACGCACATTTTTAAGAACTAGCACTGTAGCAGACATCCTGTAATAATTAACAAAATTTACAACCTGCATTCCAAATTCCTAAATAAACCAACATCAAATATTCAAGTGAATCCTTGCAGCACCTTCAGTTTGTGTAACCACAGTCTGCATGTTTGTTTCCATCTCGAAATAAGCCCTGTGTTTACGCTTTAATTCACTGGCAAGGTAATCAAAATGTTAGTAGATGTGGTAATTAATATTTCAAGTTGGACCTAGCTTTACATACTTTTATAAACCACTGTATTTCTCTTCACGAGCAAATTTTTTTTTTAAATATATTTACTTACACGACATTACAGAATAGAATCCCAAAGCAATTTAAAAACTAAAATATGACATACATAGTTACATAAGTAGGTTAGGTAAAGTACAATAAAAAAAAGAGTCATCATTATAAAGTCAAGGAAATGAGTTAATTATTAATCAAATTGCCTTCGAACTTTAATAGTCTGCATATTCCGATCACAGACAGTTGTGTGAGATCCTATATCCTATTATGTGAGTAGTATTTGTATTTATTTGTAATCACGTTCTCGAAAACGGCTCTAACGATTTCGATGAAAGTTGCAATATAGGGCAAAAAATCGATCTAGCTAGGTCTCATATCTGGGAAATTTTGTTTTCTCTATTTTCACCCGAGTAGAGTTCGGTCGCCCAAAGTGTAGAACAAGATGGCTACCTTAGAATAATGACATGGCAGTATGGAATTAGTATGCACTATCTTATACTATTAAATAAGAATTCACTATTTTCACCAGACCAGAGCTCAGTCGCCCAGATATTGGCTATAACACGGCAAATTAACGTAGGGTGTCTTCGTCTTTCAGTTAATTTCTCTATCTGTGCTAAGAGGAGCTGAATTTATAAAGTGAATATTTAATGGTAGTGATTATTTTTGTCTGTTTAGTTTATTTTAATTTATTTTGTTTTGTGTGTGTGCTTTGATTATAATAATTTTAGTCAGTTATGTTTTTAGTTTGTTAGTAGCTCAATCTTAATTCCAATCTTATTTCATTTAATTCAATTTCATTTCATTCAATTCAATTTCATTCAATTCATTTTAATTCAATTTAAATTCAATTCAAGTTAATTTTAAGTACTTATAAAAAAATTATGATATTCTAATTACATTGTTATCCATCTTCATATTAATTATCATTGTATAGTGAGATCTAATTAAAATGCTGTGCTTACCTATAATTTAGATGCATGCAATTCTATTGTATTTGTTAATGATATGTACTTTGAATGTCCTTTTGTGTATTTAGTTGGTTTGCCTAAATAAATAAAATAAATAAATTATAGCATGCCGTAAATGTTCAGTGCTGGCCATTGACATTGTAAGTGAGTTCTGTAATCGAATTCGTGATCATAAAATATTGTTATGAAGGGTACAGTAGCACGCCTTTGCTCCGATCTAATCTTCGTCGCAAAATCTTGGCCTTTTTTGATGAATATCGCAAAATGGCGAAGACCATGGGAGTGATTTACCATTTAAACTGAGTGTATTGAAACTTTCATATAAGTAATAAGTATTATTTTTTGTTTGCATGCCCAAGAGCTTCCAGATCTATATTAAATTCCGTTAAACTAAAATATGTAACAAAAATTAAAGTGCAACTATCAAACAATGGTTAGCAAGTTCATGCTTATATTTCTCAAGTTTCAGTCCGAAGGCTCCCAAATTGTTTCAAAGGAGTCCGATAGCCCGAAACCCATTAGTTTCGGCACTCCAATATAAAATGCCATAGCTCGATAAATAAACTGTTCTTTACTTTGACAGTCAATTTATAAAATGTCCAGTGGAGTTCTTGCGGTTTTTCGGTGAAATGCCTGAAAGTTTCGCAATGCTGATGAAACGAGTGACCAGGGATTTAAGCCCCAAAGTTATTTCAAATAACGTTGTGGTTTTAGAAATGAAAAATGACATAAAAGTTACTTTTGAATATAAAATAAATTAACGCAATTCAGTTAGGCATCAAAATGTTATAAAGGATCTGAATAGTATCAGCCATAAAAACAGACAGATAAGATGAAAGGTCGAGATAACACGAATGGTCGTTTCCATAATATCATCCATTTACCGAATGTTATTTCGAAAGTTAACAGAGCATAATTTCAGAATCATAGTTACGTATTTCGCCAATCCGGTCTTTAAATGTGGACTGTTGAAAATGAAGTACAGATGTTAGATGTATTCCAGGTACCGAAATTCCGAACATATAGAGAAGCAATCACTTAGTTCACCACAAGTTCAACGCAAACAACATTCGTACAAAAAGCTCGGTGGTTCTACGAAATAGATCAAAACTACGCGGTTTTCTGTTAAAAAATTCACGACACGTTGCATACAAAACGATCCCATCAGTTTATATCGCACTTTCTTTTTTTCCTTACACGTTACCGTTTATATCCCTTTTATTTCTTTCAACTATTTATTGGCTTCTGGGCCTAGGGTGTGCTGTTATTTTAAATGCAGGAGTATTAGTTCTGTTTTATCAACTTTCAAACCTCTTTGGGGAAAGGCTAGTTATCTTTAGTTTATTCTTGCTTGTTTCTAAAACCTGTGATCAATATAAATCTAGGCACTTCTTCCTGGCGATAATATAAAAATCCTCTTTCAGATTAAGACGGACACTCAGTGGTTAGATTGCGGTGCTTTCACAATATCCTGTTAATGCAAAGCGCTGCACGTAACTCGATGGGCAAAAAAACTCAGGTTTTTTACTTTCATGCCATGTATCTACGTCATGGCATGGATTTAAAAAACCTGAGTTGGAGGCCTGGTATATATAGGTATAGGTATATATATATACCAGGCCTATACCAGGCCTCTTCATAGACGGATAGCCGATTAGCCGCATAACTTCACAAATTCTCTTGGTGGCACCGTTCAACAGAATTTCAATAAATTTCCATTGAAAAATGAGCACATGAAAGTTTGCAACGCTTTTTGTAACAAGAACAGTTTTTCTACCTTTTTTAGCGGTGTGTGTATCGATCGCGCATCCATTAAATGTTGTAAAATGACAGCGCACGCCCGCGTCATTAAAACTCAACGTGCACCGGTGCCTTTTAAACTGTGTGGACACCAAAGTACAGCGAGTGGAACCGGTAAATGGAATGAGTACTCGTATACATGGAAAAGCAAAAAACTTGAAACAAGAAAATAGAAAGAACTTTGCCAATGAAAATTGTGAATTGGTTTTAGTACCGGCAGTGTTTGGTGGAGAAACAAATGAAGAAAAGCAAATGCAAATGAATTGTCATTCCTTGATTCGGTATGCTTTGGTTGATAATTAAATTCAGGCAACAGTGAAAGGACTTATATTGGTTTAATATTGCGAGCAACTTCTAAAACCTTCAAAGAATAAGAAGTATAATACTGTTTAAAAATATCGCCATCAATTTCTTGCACGGTTAACAGCAAATTCGGATTTTCAATTTGAACACCGTTTTGATAACTACTTTCCCAATAAATCTTGAATTCTTTATGGCCCCGCTGGTTTCCAATCTTTCAATTAATCAGTTCTTAAGAGAACTCGTGAAACTTAATCCCGGGATTTTCTCCTCCACATCGTTTGGGTTTTTTTTTAAATATCCACGCTTATTACAAATATGAAATCGGTCTGTCCAATAAAACACCTGGTTTTATTGGAAAGAACTTCTACTGGTGTAAAAATTTGTTTAGGGCGATAATTTGAAAAGTTTTTCTGCATCAATTAAGTAAGATGTCTGTATAATATCGTGTAATATGTATACATAGCATTTACGAATTTTTCAAATTCTTCTTGTAAATATTTAAAAAAAAAATTTAGAAGATAATTACATAAATGTTGCTACGTTCTTTTGCCCGATCCTCTACATAAGCTTCTCGTAAACTGACTTCGCAAACACAAGTTTTGAAAAATTGATGTACAATGTAGGTAAGTAGTTTTAGATTGCTACAGAATCGACAACGAACACAACAATTGATTCTTAAATCTTTGAAGAATCTTGCGTTCTATTTTTGCTTCATTGCCAAATACGAGAAATATAACAGTCAAATCTAAATAGAAAAATCTAAGCTCATCCAGACAGGACCGTTCATTTCTATCTCCACGTTTAGTCCACCAGTGAATGCTATAGACATGTAATATGCATAACAATGGCGGTGGCATCCGTGAAGCTGACATCATGTCATTATCATGATTACAGAGCCTTATAACGAAGGAATAAAGTTCAAAATAGATGAACTTTCGTGTCGATTAATTGTACCGTTTTTGTTGGAACTTGCACAAGCGTTACTACATGTAGTAATAATTCACTCAATCTAGTAAATTCGTCTGTTTCATCGTTTTTTTTTGTTCACTTAGTTACCGTTCGGGATGTTCTTTTATTTATTTTTGTATAAATCACGGCAATTTGTTTACTATTTTATCTGAATTTAAAAATCCTTTTGCTGTTTTATCAAGAGGATGTATTTCCCTACAATTTTGACATCAGTTCTAGAAAAGCTTTCTGTGCTTTGAGCAATTTGTCAAAGCTCACGTAATTCACATGAGTTTCATGTATTTATCTTCCGAGAAAATCATATCATGGTTTAACAAGCGTTACCTACATTTGCGTTTACTCTCATGTTCTGAAAATCCCTAATAGGCATGATACAAACTTTTGATAGTATAGTCGTGAGGTTTGTGTTCACTTATCAAACATTACCATTGCAGTGACCTGGACTAATTGTTACCAGAATCAAAGTTCATTTCATTCAAGCTAGCCCAAAATGAATCATTCCTTTACAAGAACTGGCCTTATCGAAAAGATGCCAACCTTTTAAAAGTTTGTTCTAAAGTTTCCAATATTTTGTTTTCATAAAACTTCAAACATTCAATACAAACTGTCTGTATATTTTTTCTCTAATTCACGGGAATATTCACAACAAATTCACTTCATAAATCTCTATTCTGCATGCGTTCACCTGCGAATTGGCGTATGCAATATGCGATCGCCCTTTCAGCTATTCTGCCATCAAAGCCCATTCAACTCGCGACTATTTCAAATATGACCCAAATACTGGACGAGTACGTTGAATATGGAATAAACGAGCGAAGGATGCTGTGCCCCTACTTCCCAGGACGATGAGACGTCCTGGCTTGTAGCATGCCAATGCTGTCAGTATTTGTCCTGAGACATAATGATTGAGTTATGTTTTGGTAGGTAGTGTTGCTTTCGTATCTGAGCAAGAATTTCATTTGAGTGTGTAACTGTCATGATCCTTCATAAAGTGCCTCATTAGCAGTTACATATTTGAATAATTTGTAAGCCAGTTGAATAATGTTGGATATCTATCTTATACTAATAATAAAGCTGAATAGTTTGTTTGTTTGAACGCGCAAATCTCTGGAATGAATGAATGAAAGGAAATTCGTGAGGAAGATTATAGGCCATCGATATATTTTTAACATCACACTACGACCCTTAGGAGCCAAGGTAAAAGAAAAAAAACTCAGATATAACGCTAAGTGAAAACGAAGTATTACGGACGGGCGAGCGAGGGAGTTAAATAAAAATGTGACTGTTATTAGTATATTGTGGAGGTATTTATCTAACAACTTTCACGCGACCGAAGTCATAGGCAGAAGTTAGTTATTTAATAAAACTGGAATAATATAGCCTAACTTATCATTACGCCAGTAATACTTCAGCGTTGATTAATAGGCGATGTTAATAGGCCAATAAAAGTAAGAGTTTGACTCGAACTGACATTAATTAATGCTTCCTCCTCACCCAACACGACAGCTTTGCGATATTATCGCTGTTTTCAAACATTCATTTTTCTTTTCTATGAATAATGTTTTCTGCCAGAACCGTCTCCTTCTGAAGATGTGTCTTCTTGATAGACCTACAATTAATGATAAGAAGACTGATGGTCGGTACTATAAAGTGACACTATAAAATACCAATAGGATTCCCACGTTTCGCAGAGTTCCAATAATAAATAAATATACAAGTATTCATAATTACGCTGAAGTCACTTGTTTGACGTTGATTTTCGAAATGCCTTTTCTAGCTGTTGGACCTCAGAGCTATAACTGAAACATACCAAACAGCCAGTATTCAAGATCAAATTACCAACATCACGGAATCCCGCTTCACCTCGATTCTCCACCTTTATTCAACCATATAGACTTGCAGTAACCCTTTCCCTACAGACCGTCGAATGTCCCGCCTTTTCGACATTCATGGCATCCATCGTACCGTAAAAGGGGACCAACTGTACCGTGTAATATTTAGACGTCATCCACGATGTTCTTTTTTTAAATATCGGTGTTTGAATTTTTAATGGCTTGTTTGATGAGCGTATTGCGTCTGTGTGTCTTTCATGGTTTATTAGGTTAATGGGTAAGGGCGGGAGTTTCAAGGTCGTTTGAATCGTTTAGAAAACTTCTTGGTCGTTTAAAGACAGTTTGAAGCCTTTTTATTTGTCTTCTTTTTCTTTGAGTGTTTCAAGTGTCGTTTCTACTTTAACATTAACTTTTTTTACTTTAACAATTCTATCGATTTTGCTCTGAGGTCAATCCTGTTCTTACTTCTTTTGTGTGAAGAAACTAAATGCTTTGCTGCAATAGACCATCAACAACTGCAGTACTCTCTTGTAATTTTCAGCTAATTGCCATAGACAATAACAACACGTGGGCTTTGTTCCGTCAAATGGTGTGATTGTAATAGCTAGGTTTATGTCCTTCATTAATTTGGTCTATATCCAGGTCTATATTCGATGCACATTTCGCATCCATTAACCGATATCTGATTGGAGTGACGTCAGAGATTTAATTAATATCAATCAATCATGCACTGCGTCGCTTGATTGATACGGTGGTGGTCTCTAATCGGCTTTGTCCATCTACTGCTTCATTAATTAAATGCAGCCCAGTTTGTAAGATTACTAGTATTTTAGCCCGGCTTCCCTCCAATTATTTATATTTACGAATTGACTATATTGTTTATGTTGACGCATTTACGCCCTTAGGACTTCATAAATTATATTATCATCAGTATCTAAATACTTGACTGTCCTGAGTCCTTGTCAACATAAGCTTCTTACTAATGAACCTTTTCATTGATCAGGTAAAGTTCATACGATTTCCTACTAGCTACCACTGCAACTGCAGTATGCAGTTCTTCAAGCGAGAATCTACCTTGGTGATCAACCAGAATAGTGCTGAGCGAGACAATGAGGCAGTCCAGAATTTTGTCGCAATAACCACATTTAACTAAAGAATTGCCAATCATGTTTGCTTCACAAAGTAGGTGATTGTTGCTACCCAATCCTCTTGACATAATTATGATAATGAGGATATTATTGTTAATAAGCTTTACATAAAGGTAACCTTTAATCTCATTGTATACTACAGTCTTCCTACAAATTCTCTGCATATCTCAAGACTCAACGTACTCCAGCCTTCATACAAAATTGATCTAGCGGTAACAAGCCCGGCTTTGAATCTTTTACTAGACGTAAATACCATCTAGGTCGACCAAAAGTGGATACTGGATGCAGGAAAAATACTCTGTTTCATCCCGAAATTGGATTCATAGTTGGATGATGAGAGACTCACTAGGGCGGGGATTTCAATATAAGGACAAATAGTTGTCGATGCCCTGACAAAATCAAAAGGCTCGCAGTTGCCAAGAAGGAATACATTAGCTTGCTCGTCATTTGAATATGTAAAGGTGCAGACTTCACATGCAGCGCGTAAGGGCGCTCACTTGGCGAAGCGCAGCGCGGTGATCGTTGCCAAACAAATATCGATCTTGCAATTATTGAAATAAAATTGAGAATATAGTATTATAAACTTCCATTAAGCTCGAGAGCGTATCTAAGCGTAAAAGGTGCGGGTCTCCGGTTATTTATTTGGATTTGCAATGTTGATATTTGTTTGGCAGTGACAACCGCGCTGCGATGCGCCTCGCTAGATGAGCGCCAGCCCTAAGTCACTGGACCCGCGCACTTATTGAGCGATAGTTAACACAATACATACCTGCACAGGTACCTAAACTATTTCAGTTTATATGCATGTGTTTATACACCATTATTGAAAGAGGAATGCCATTTGTAGATCACATACCCATTCGTCAGGTTATGTGAATGCAGTAGGTTTATTTCATTGTCATTTCTATTCCGTTAACATTCAAAGGTTCAACCGTCCATAAAATAACTTTTAACACGTAGGTACATTACATCACTCCTGTATCACCAAAGGGTTAGGCCGAGGTGTACATGACGTGACCCAGTTATGTTTAAGTCCCATGCAACTAACATTGTACCTACTAATCATTTTTATTTTTGGAAAACAAAAAATGCATTTTTTACAAATAACGTTGGTCTTCGATAATCCATATAAAATCAGATGAAAGTAAAACTTTATAAACACAAATCACAAAAAAATCAACAATTCCACTAACGTATTTATAAACCACGTAGAGATTCAAGCCTTACTTCACAATACCATATACTGGAGAACAAATTGAAAAATGTGATCGTCTACGAGGCAATCTGCATGCTCCTGTGCGGATCGCCGGTATTGCCACTCCATTTTAATACCAGTGTTGCTATGAATGAAAATGTATTCAAAATAGTTCAAATACTGTTGCTGTATGTAGAAGACCGTATAAATGGGGGTTATTTGCTCATTATTCTGAATGAACTCTGTTAAATAATGCAGTTTGTTCTCTGGGATATGGCAAAGTAAGCTTACGATAGTGCTTTGAATAATTTAAGCTATACTATGTCTATATTAGAGTCAAAGTGGTGGATAGGATAACTCCTCCCTTTGTACGTTCGTTGAAAGCTTAATGGGAATATATTTTATTATTTATGTTATATAGATTGAGTGTTGCGCTGCAAACGAACTAAAACAAACAAGCAAACTTTGATATTATTATGCTGGTGTGCGTGATAGCTACGTCTTACAATCACTTCACGTCAATGTGCTGTGATTGTGCTTTTCCAGTGTACGGGCATCTAGCGGCCAATAGTTGGACGCTATTTTTAACCCCCGACGGAAAAAGAGGAGTGTTATAAGTTTAACGTGTTTATCTGTGTGTCTGTCTGCGCCATCGTAACAACATCGTGCCAAACGGCTGAAACGATTTTGATTTTTTTGGTTTTGTTTGAAAGGCGACTTGATAGACAGTGTCATTCGGTATTAAAAAAAAAAATGTTTATTAGATGCTTTGTTTTTTTCGGGATTTTTTTAAATTTTTAATTTAATTTGACTTGTTTTCGACGAGTTCACAGCTTTGAATGTCTATCTAGACATTTATATTTGTCTTTATTTCTAAATCTAGATTCTACAAAACAAAAGAGTTAAGATCTATTCTAACTCTGCCGAAATGACGCAGCTACAAAATATTGTAATAAAATCTTCTATACAATTTAGGTAAAGTAGTGCCAAGACACTAACAGAAGACCAAGATAATAAACGAGGAACACACTGAGCTAGACAAGAATCTCAGCAGTATCAAAACATAGCTTGAACTTATAATATATTATTCTAACAAACATGTCTCAACAAATCTGACACCGAATTCCACGGATAACTTAGTGTATTGTTGGAGGAACAAACTCTCAACATACAAGAGCATACGAGAGCATACTCCTATATGTTCAGCTTCACAAACTATGTTCGAACCAGATTTATAGCGTCATAGTGTTGAAAATTGTATAAAACTTCAAAATTTGATACGACTTGGACCAAAGTTTGTACGCTTAAAAGTTAGATGGTCCCTATATTTTTAGTGAGTTCTAGAATTGAGTTTTGTGCATTTATTTTGTTTTTCTGGTTCAGCATTTAGATTTAATGACAGAATAATGTTTTAGACTTACTTCACTGTGATAAATTATATACAGGATGTTAGGGTAAACACCGTTATCCTTGAAACAGTGGTTTGGTTTCATTTATAGAACCTAAAATCAATGGAAAATGACAACTTTTTTTTAAAAGAAAATCTATCATTTTACCACAAGAGTATTTCACCCTTTCACCTTAGGGTGCTAGGGCAACGAACTTGCGTCTCAACACAGGTGGGTGGCGCGGGACGTGATCTGATCGGCCGCGAGAGCGACCCCTTCCTCAGTTAGTCAGTTGTTTCGCTAGCGAGTACAGTGTCGGATAGAGTTTTTTTTTAAATATTTTAATGAAAATAACGGATTTTTTATTGTTACTCGGTCATTTATTTTTATATTTAAGTGAACGACAACGGTGTTTACCCTTACACCCTGTATGATTTTATTTCTGTAAAACACGTTTACACGTCAATCATATTTTAAATTAAAACTAGATGAGAACGGCGCAACATTTCCTATCTGACTGCTCTGAGAAGAAAGTCCGAAAGAAACTCACACGATCACAGTCTCTTTTAAAGTCCAAACATAATCTTGGTCAGATCTTGTGAAGACCATGTAGATTTTTGTCTGATATGTTCTTTTGAGGAAAGATTAACACAGATTGAGTGGACCTGTTCAGTCAGTGCACGCATTTGTCAGTAATCGTGCAGTTCAACTCAGAATTCATTCTTCTTGCTCTAATCTTTTGCTACAACTCAGAAAACTACTCTCCCATAAAATAAAGGTGCGAACATTAAACCTCGTTTTACCGAAACGAGCTGAAAACTAGAACATTTGACCAACACAGTGACAAATGTAGTACATTAGCGGGGGAATAACGAGGGTAGTCACGAAATAGTTCCTATGTGGACAATGATAAAGAGGTCACTGAAAATTTCACGCTCCATGCACCAGGAGAGGAGGAAAAGAGCATTGGTTTATTTCAAAATGTTTTAGTCGAGCTTTCTCTATTTAAACAGTTAAGCGATGAAGCGCTACTTGAATGTGCCTTGGCGGCGGGGAATATGTCATGCTCACTCAGATGTCTCGCTGATGGTGGCGCGTGTGTTGGATCATTTAGCTCCCTTCAAAATGTTTGAGCTGAATGGTGCTGATCCATGCGTCATGTTCGTGAACGGGCGCCGTCAGTTGTGACTGGTCATCTCTTAGCTGCCACGGCTTATTTTAATTTTTGAATTATTTTTTTGTTTTTACTTTATAATTGCGGACACTTTTAACGTGCGTTCTACATTATTCTCACATGTATAATTTCAAAATGAATGATGTAACCAATTCTTTGTATAATTTTTATTTTATTTAAAAGAGTGTCCATGTAGTTTCTTGCCCGTTCTTCTCCATATGTACCTACTACGCTTTGGAATGGGCAACTAGCTTCATATTTCTGACTGACCGATTCCTTGACAATTCAAAAGTGCCTGTAAATGGTTTAATTGAAATAAATGGTTTGAGTTTGAGCAATAAGGTCCTGCGTTCTAATCCAAGGTCGGGAAAAGTGTTATTCGGTTGTTCCATCTGGAATTTCTCAGTAGCAGCCTGGAGTCTGGATTTGTGCCCGGTTGAAGGCAATAGGCTCGCCCCCTATTATCTACATGGAACTTAAACATAACTGGCGTGTGTTTACTATAGGTACACCTCCCCCTAAACAGTCAGGGAAACAAGCCGCGATGTTATGTTTATGGAAAAATACAAAATACATGGTAGAAATACATAGTACCCTAGATAAACTCTTTCGCAGTTAGAACTGATTTGTAAAAGATACAAACGCAAAGAATTGTCAATCGGTCTTCATCTACAATATCAATCGCTTCGGTAATCCGAACCCGGGCAAACAAAACAATAAAAGCAATCGATGGAAGTCCGAGGACCATTTTTTTTCCGTTTATAAGAAAAGTTTTTATCTTTTACGGATAAACCATTAACGCTTCGTAACTAGTTTAGGGAACACGCCATCACAGTTATTATTTACAGAAGTATACTAACCTGGAGGCCAAGTCTACTAATTTACAATCGTGTCAGTGGTCTCACAATGATGAGTTTTGACAGATTTGCAATACAAAATCTGTCAAAAACTCATCATTGTGAGACCACTGACACGTGTATGGTATTTTTACGGGTATGGTATTTTAAGGTACTGGTATTTTTAAATATGACTACCATGTATCATACTTTATGAAATAGGAACAATTGACTTGGCGGAGGCACTACCGTGCCCCCAGAAACTTTAAGAACCTTAAGGGGGTTGCGTAAAGGTAGCCCGCGAAATTCAAATTTTCTTACAATTTTCTTGCAATTTGCAGGTCAATATCAGGTTGTATGTTGATCTAAATATTATTTGCGACCGTAATAAATATGGATTTACAGAATTATAAACATTAAAATCAGAAATACAGCTCTCTAAGTTCATGAAAGTGCATTGAATGACTATTTCATGAATTCGTCGTTCAATGCACTTTCTTGAACTATTTAAAAAACAAAATGAATTTCGCGGGCTACCTTGGCGCATCCACCTTAAGTGATTATTAGAAGAATTTAGACTCAGACGATTGTTGGTGTAACATTTCTGACAGTTGTTTCCGTGATAGCAAACTTTTTTTCTAAGCAGTTCTGACACATCCTGGGCAAGGGCCCAGGATGGAAGGACATAGCCTCCCACGTTGCTTTGTATTCGTTAATTTTGTGGAAAAAAGGCGCATTAGCCTTTCCAAAGCTCCAAAAGTAATGACAATACCATGACAGTCTCGAAAGAGAAAATACCTTCCAACCAGCACAATAAAATAATGTGGTCACAATACCTTTGAGTTGGTCCTATTGGGAGTTGTCAGGGTATGTGGCATGTTCGGCTAACATTCAAATAGGAGCGTGTGCAGGTCTTTTGGTATTGTTCGTGACTAGGCATCTTGGCTCGATTTCAATGTATTTGTTGAGTTGGGTAAGATTCTGTCTATTGTGGAAAAAGACGTAGATTTACGTAACATAAACGTATTTGTGTAAAGTTTTCTTATTTTCGCGTAACATGGGTCTTTTAATAATAGGATTCTATAGTTACTCTTATTTATGAGTCGCCATTATAAAGTTGGTTTTTCAAATTCACGAAATATTGTGCAGATTTTATATTTTTTTATTTTACAAAAATACTAAAGTGCGATATTCCTCCAAAATATTACTTCTACCTTTCTATTTACCTTCACGATTTCAAAATTAAAGTCAAAATCTTTATTTGTAAGACGTGCCTAATTGCAAAAGGTGTTGCAAATAAATTAAGGAAAGAGATTACTATGTTCTGCCGTTAAAGACGTACACATATGTTTTAAAGTTAATCATATATATTAACTTATTAAGTTTTCAAAATTAAATAAAGAAACCTTATGTATAAAAATGTACATAAACAGTTTTTCTCCTCTACATTCAATACTCTTTGAAATAGCAAAATAAAGACCGTACCTCGTATATTTTCCTTTCTGGCCATCAATTTGTATCAGGACTCTTTAGAAACATGAATATAGCTAGAAATATCAGGTGGTTTTTGCGAAGCTTTGCCCATTCAGTCAGATATAACGTCGCTGTCTGCTCGAGGACAGACATATGCAAATGTCCTCAAATGTCACTGTTCGTTCTTTGTTCATATTTTAGGAGGCTTATCAAAAGTATGTAAATCTTTGCATGAAACACAAACCATACAAAAGACATTCGATCCGTCATTCGACTTTTCCAAGGTCAGATATATCTTTTATCTGTGGAATCATATTAACGTCTGTTATTTTTTGTACGAAAATTCAAAATTATTATAATTAAAATTATAGACAAATCAGCCCTTAGTAGGTAGTAGAGGCTAAACAAAAATGTTTTCTTAAAGCTACCAGATTTTTAGATAAGCAAATCCTGAAATAAGATATTTTCCTCATAATTAATTTAAAGGTAAAAAAAAAAAAACTCCATTCTTCTGCATTCAACCCCGATTTGTACTTTAAATGGCAAATTACGTAATTACCTTGGCTACCTCGTCCCTTCTCTAAGGAAAATAATTTGCCCTTTGAAATATTTATTTAACAGTACAGGAGGGATATTAAAGTAAATATACGTTATATTATTTAATTAAATCGTTTTATGTTATTTGCCTTTGGGCGTCGAGAAAATGGCACATTTCTCAAGTAGCTAGTCCTTAGATACGCGGGGTACCTTAAATTATTAATGAAAATCTCCGTTTGATCTTTTGGGTGTTCTGAACCGTATGATCCGTTGGTCCCGGCTGTTATTTGCAGATCAATTCAGATCAAATCAGACAGTCGTTACGGGTAGTCAGAAGCCCTAGAAGTCTCACAACCAGTCTTACCAAGAGGTATCGTGTTACCTAGTAAATGAGTTGAGGAGGTCAGATAGGCAGTCGCTCCATGGTAAATACTAGTATTCAGCTGCATACAGTTAGACTGGAAGCCGACCCCAACGTAGTTGGGAAAAGACTAGACAGATTGATTTTTGAACCGTTTTTGATGTCTCGAACGACAGGCAAGTATTTAAGCTCGTTGCTTCACTACGTCTCTGTATAAGGTAGGTACACATTGTTACTGTGTTACTGCACTAACGCGAAGTTCACATTGTATTTAATCGCGATAGTGGTCTTTCCCGGCGGCCCTTAGTACCTTTCACTTTCACATTCTTGATACCTATATCTCTTCCATCGTCTCTTTACTTGGGCATGTGCCACAGTTCTGTATTTTAACTGCAACATATTAGCTAACTACCGCCCCGACCTTGCTTCACACGGTTTTACTACTTGATCAAATATAGAGATTTTTTTATTACATAATTATGTTAGTTGAATATTAATGAATTATTATACACACAAATCTTCTGGTACCTATCAACCAATCGGCCTAGCCTTTTCCCAACTATGTTGGGGTCGGCTCCAGTCTATCCGGATGCAGCTGAATACCAGTATTTTACATGCAGTGACTGCCTATCCGACCTCCACAACCCAGTAACTGGGTAATATGATACCCCTTGGTAAGACTGGTTGACATAAATCTTCCGGTATAAATTCTCTAAATGGTAGTGAAAAGCTCATCTAAATCCGTTGCGTAGTTTAGAAGAACAACGCGGTCAGACAGACAGACACGAAAAGTGAGTTTATTATACAGGGTGTGGCGTAAATAATGGATAACCCTGAAACTGTCGATTGGCCAGATTATCATCTATCATTTACCCTACTTATATCGCCATATGCCCATGGATGACCAAATTATTGATATTTTTGATATATCTTATAAAACAAAGTCGGGTTTGTTCAAGAACTTATAACTCGAGAAAGGCTGGACCAATTTTGATGATCTTTAATTTGTTGGATTTGTCTCCGCCCAGAATAGCAGAATAACTATTAAAAGATCGGAAAAATTCACGAAAAAAAAATTATGCAGAAAATACAATATGGGGCATATGGCGATATAAGTGGGGTAAATGATAGATGATAATCTGGCCAATCGGCAGTGTCAGGGTTATCCATTATTTACGCCACAACCTGTATGTATGGATTCATTCCGATATCTATCACTTTTACACGTGGTACTTTGTCAAAATTATTCGGTTTGTTAGTATCAACTAATTTGTTAATAAAATAATGATCTTTAAGAGCTTTGCTGTTGTTATCCTGTAAACTTATAAAAAGTACACAGGATTAATGTAACCTACTTATAATTACTCGGTAACACCCCTATTAACAGCATCGGATTACTTGTTATTTCTTAACTTAATTGGCTTATTTTATATCTAGGTAAGCGTAAATTATTTTCAGGTAATGCAAAATTACTAAGGCTTTAGTGTTATAAATCAAATTAATATCGGATCATAAATACTGAATTTTCTCACCCTAAAACAGCTGTTGCTCTGAATTTAGACTGTTTCAACATGGACTGTTTACTTTAGTCCCCTAAACTAATTGTAAAGCCAAGATAAAATAATTGGTTTCAGTCACTTATTACGGAGTTCTAGGAAAATAGAGTTGCGTATTCTTTACGGCTATTCCGTCAAAGATTCCTTCATTTCTGTTGTGCACATTTTTTACCGTAGCTTTATATAAAATAACATCACGCCTGTAATCCTCAAAGGGTTAGGGGGGGGGGGGGGGGGGGTAAAGCGACGTTATGGCAAATTTTAATTGTAACATCTTGCATGCCATGTGTGTGTATACCTACTCATGTTTTGGACAAATAAATGATCTTATCTTATCTCATACATACAGAATAAAATATTATTATATATTTTTGTGAATATTTTACTACTTATATAATATATATTTTGTTTTGTAATAATATTTTTTTCTGCATGTATTTTTTTTTTTTTAAGTATTATAAGTAATTATTTTTTTTGCATTAATAGACGCTATACTATTGCAGGTTACAACGGGAGCGCCCTTCGTTAGATAACCTACTGTATAATGTTTGGACTTTGAAAGAGACCATGAAGTTTGTGTCGGTTATTCTTCTCAGGGATCAGTCACCTAGGAAATTCCGATGCCATCTAGTTTTAAGATACAGACCAAAAAAATTACATGTAAAAGTGTCTTAAAAGATCTATTTACAGAAATAAAACTAATCATTTCATTTCAATAATTTAATTTTATCTTATACATAATATTATTATATTAATTCGCATAGCGATAATGCGGAAAATTTTAAAGAAAACAACCATTAAAGTCAATAAAACCTATTATGTAATCTGTAGTAAAACTACTACACGAAGCCAAGCTACTGGGAGCAGTAAAGTGGAAAGCACACACGATTGTGCCTTTTTCAATTAAGTTAGCCTTTCTTCTAATACTGTTAGAAAGTAAGGAACGCGTCGGTGCGGTTCGTGGCATGCAAGACTTGGCTAGTGGTCTTTGTTCTTAAGAAAGCGAAGATTTGGTTTTCTTTTAGGAGTTAAACGCAAGGCTTAAATGCTTTGGCCTATTTCTTGAGACCTGATATCTAATTGCGTAACTTATTTTCGTAACCGAATACGACTAATTTGTTTCATTTTGACAGTTCAACAACATTTATTGAGTAGAGCAGATTTTTTTTCGAAGTAATGAATTAAACATTTGTTTCAAACCGATTCAAATTCTGATTGATTTTGTATAACACAATTAGGGTGCTGAATAGATTCAAATGTTGAAGTGTTTGATTGATGATGTATCAACACCCCAAAAACACAGACATGTTCAAAAAATCCATGGTTGAAGATGGCCCATCTTACTAGATCACTGTAATGTCCATTTAGAAAGAAAATATTGCAAAAGCCCTTGCTTGGGAGGTTAAATAACAACTATATATAAATTCTGCTTTATGTCAAAAACATTATGAAAAAATCAGAACATACGTTGTTAAAGATTTATTAGTATTCTAGACAAAGTGAAGTACACAGAGATCCTAAATTAATACTTAAATCGCCGCCGCTCATCCGCACACGCTTCCACCTTCGCTTCAATTACGTCACTGAGGTAACGGAGGTCGTGTGAAAATTCAAGTGTTTTCCGTGAAAACTCGCAGCTACTCGTGTTAATGTGTTGGCCACGCTGCTCCTGCGGTCTCAACGACCGAACGCCATCTGGATTTTTTTAGCTTTCCACTTTCGGCATTTTCGTGTTATGTGTCACGGGGGGTTAAACGGTCTCATAGGTGGATTTTTAAGAAGTACCTAGAATTGACGCAGGATTTTTTGTGCGCAGAGTAACATAACCGGTCATTGTGGCTACGCTTGGGAGAGGCCTATCTCCAGCAGTGGACATCTTTCGGCTAAAATGATGGTGATGATGATGTCTTAACAGCCTTGTAGACTTGAACTGACATAAGACACCTAATGGACTGATATTATGAACGTGAATGCAATGATCTTATGTCCTCCCATGCTAGAAGTACATCATCATCATCATCTGCATCTTTTCCTAACAATGTTGGGGTCGGCTTCCAGTCTAACCAGATGCAGCTGAAAGTCACATCTTCACTGAAAATTGTAAAATTATACACTTTTTAAATGAAACTTCTTTATTTGCAAGTATTCTCTCGCATTCGTGTGACCTGAATGATCTCACAGACGTAGAAAAATCAAATAAACCGACCGACCTGACCGTGTGAAATGAAATTTGAAAATATTTTTCACCCTCAGCCAGCGCTAAGTATTTGGTACATTTGTGTCATGGCGGTGCTCCGGGACTTTTGCGGCCACCTCTAGTTTTATTTTGCTACCCACAAGATGGCATCATTTGACATTACTGTGGGTTCCGTATTCCAGTTTTAATTAAAATGTCTTTTAAGTTTCGTGAGCTGCACATTAATTAAGCAGATGTGTGGTTAAGGTGCAAGTGGGTGGGTTTGTTTGGCTTTAAAATTACATAATGAAACTTTAGCTGTCGAATGCAAGTATGTAATAGTCTTTACTCCATTGGTTTAGGTAATTAAATAAAGGTAAACAAATCATAAAAAGGGGTTTTAATAATGACACTTTATTGTATAAAAATACGTTGTAACTTAACCAAATTTTGATTTTTACGATAGTTTCCTCTTTATTAATGTAAGTACCTATGTTAAACTTTATCATTTATTCTTAAAACTACTCTTCGTAGATGTAACTGCTTGATCACAATTTTTTTGTTAGATTTATATTAATACTATAATATTTTGTAATGTGTCTATTATAAAGAGCCGATGTATTACATTAATTATTCGGTTACTTGATACCTGTCTCGTTACGTGGTTTTTTTTATGAACCTTTTTAAACCAACGATGTAGAAGTTTAACTTTATCTGAATTTGGTCATGTTTGCATTGCTAGTTTATTACCGATCCTTTTGCAAAGGGAACAAGATTTGAAGATATCATTATTACGAGGTGCACTGGCAGCGTTTAGCAATAACCATAAAGTTTGCAAGCGCAACACCTACGCAATGGGATAACTCGTTTATTTATTTGTACTCTCACTTTCCTTGCGTTTGCAAATGTATCTCTTCATTTGTTTCAAAGATACTTGCAGCTAAAATACCTGTTATAACCAACGAGGTAATTGCGTAACACATACAATGGCAATGTTTTTCATTTTGATAATTCGACAACATTCATTGCGTTATTTAAGCAGACGCATTTTTCAAACTTATGAAGCAATTAATTAGAATTTCCTTCAAAATCCTTTGGATAGTGAAAGTTTGTTACACAATTAACGAACTGCGCCTAAAGAAGTTTTCACTTGAAAAAATTTAAGTGTGACTCAAAGGACCAAATTGATAATTATCATTTCTACCAAGGAATCTAACACAATAAAGTCTACCACAACTTAACTATTACGAATTTTATGTGTGGAAAAGGAAAAAAGGCGCGAACGTCGGCCATCTTGGATGTAGGTATCACCACTGTACCGTAGACCGGAGATTACGTGATAGGTCTGCCCGTCAGAGGTGTTAAGTTTTTCATTTTAATAGATTTTAAATTACCCATGTACCTATTTTTTTTGCCACGTCACCGTCTTTGAGAGGGGAATCCCCCTCTTGGCATAAAATTTTTAGCCATAATATTGTTTGTCATAACGTTTTCTCATAACTTTTTTTAGCATAATAATACCTTGGCATAATGCTAAGGTTAGCATTACTGTCATGTGGTCTAATATGTTTTAGCATAATTTGGAGCTGCTATAATTTTTTAAGGCATAATTTATTTATTCGTCTATTAATCGTAAGCCATAAATATAAACATAATTTATTATAATTAGGGAATTACTCTATTGGATTAGGTTATGGTGCGGCGGGGACGGCCCTTGGGCCACCCTTGAGCCGCGAACATGTTTGTTTTTTAACCGACTTCTAAAAGAAGGAGGTTATCAATTCTGAGGTGAGGGGTCGTATATAAACGGATTTGCAAAATTCTATTTTTTATAATAACATGTGCATGCGTGCGTTACTCTCAGAAAGATCCATTTGGTGAAGTGGAACTGATGATGAAGACCACAGATTGCCACCGGAACTACTCAATAATAAGTATATCACGGGTTGCGATTCGATTACTTTATGGTTGCCAAGTAATTTATGCTCATCACAATGGATGTGAAGTGGAGCTGATGATGAAGTACTGGGAGAACTCCTCAACGATTAACGTTAATTTTCGATTAACGTAAAATTTTTCCAATGCAGGGAGCATTGGAAAAAGCAATATTTTGTAATGGTGGTGAGCAGTTGACATTAGGCTATTGTAACTTAGATATATATTTTTATTTTTATTTTAATTTTTTTTTGTTTTATATTACAGACTGACCCACTAAAAAGCGAGAAATAAAAACACATAGTGTAAAATAAATTAAATTTCGAAAGTTGGTGGCATAAACCAAAAATACAAAACCAAAGGAGTGAGTTATATTTGGATTTATTATATTTATTCTAAAGAACATTATGTGTAAATATAATTATGCGTATATATGTATGCTATATAACATTATGCTGCATTATTATTATGCCAACAGTAATTTTGGCAAAACATTTATGCCTAATAATATTATGCGTAATGATCATTATACTGAATTTCGTTATGCCAATGTAAATTATGACAATCGTTTTTATGCTTAACATTAGTAAACCCTTTGAGAGTGCTCCGGTAAAGCTATGGTTTCCTAAGAAAGCGGTGAACGGTCACGCAATAACGGCTTTCCAAATACAGAGCGTTTTTTGACACCTTGATATCAAATACTGATGGAAATTACAGGTTATCATGACGGCCGTTATATTTATTTATTTTTAAATACTTTATTGTACACCACAATTTATAGCACAAAAAAAAAACTACAAAATAAAAAAATGGCGGCAGTTTTTTTTATAATATGACGGAACCGCTCTTCTAGAAGAACCGAAAGCCTATCGATTTTCCCACCCTCTTGTCGTATTATTTATTACTGGGCTAATTAGATATCTTAATCTCTGGCTCTATAGGTAATTACTAGAGGCTATAAAAGTTACCAAACATAATGTTAAACATACCAAAGAATGTAAAATATAATTTACTCCCATTATTATTTTTGAAAATATTATTTTCGCAGAAAACTAATTAGTTTGAAAGAAACTCTTAATTATGCCAACCTTTTTTATATGTTCGCTTAGAAGCCTTTTAATTACAGCACTCTTTGCAAATTCCTAATTGAGAGCTCTTAATTCAACAGGTATATAAAGAACCTATTTACCTATACATCTCACACGCGTTTATTTTAATTAAATTACCTCGTACATTTTCCTTAACTTTGAAGTCATGGATAAGAGATTGATGATACTTTTATTTTTATCGACCACGTGTAGGTTATTTTTAATAGCCCAGTTAAGAAAGACATGAACTGAAACTGGAAGTTGTTGACATACCGTGGGATTTTTTATTCCTGGGTCACCGTGAAAAGAACGGTTGGAAGAAACCAACAAAACTAAAAAAATGTTCACCGTTTCGTGTGTGCTGTGCACGCATCTATTCCGGCCGAACTGACTCAGTATTGCCTTTTCAAACTATCCTTTCCATGTATGGCTCTAAAACCATACGACGTTTAAGTACATATTAATCGTGTTCCCACTTGCCACATAATACAGCTACATAGTAATTTTCAACGTGATACACTATACCACGCTCATAATGTCAGCTTGTCTTGACAAAGCTCCCGTTCATTAATTATTTTAGAACGTTATTTTACTCTTGATACTACAACAGCGACTTGCGCCCTATTGATTTTGTTCCGCTCCGGTTGATAAAGGGTGTCCATTAGTTTCTCAGTTTTGCGCTGAACCTATGCTCTCCGATACTGCAAAGTTTGTCCGCAGTTATTAACTTTGTGTAAATTCTGAATAATACTTTCAGTTCAGACTATTATTTGTAGATCTTTTAATGTTGCATTATCTCATTTCTTGAGATGATATCAAGAACGATGTTTTTTTTCCTCTTTCTTCTTATATTATTTGGGCCTCGGTGGCCAGGTTTATCGAGAGTGGCGTTTTAATACCCGCAAAAGTGCAATTAGGTATATGGACACTTGTTTCACTTTGATATGATAGTACCTACATCCAACAATTTGACATTTTCTACCAGCTGAGCGCCATACTACGCTGCGCTAACTCCTGAAAATGAAATCTTTCCGGCGATCCCAACAGATATTATCTCCGCTTTGCACAGCAATAAACAGAAACTGTTTCACATAGAAACCCACCATCAAACTCCCTCTTACATTATTAAAGTACTTACAATCAGAATTCAAACCCAGTGTCCGAGCGGACGGAGTCGGACGGACGAACGGACGAAACTTAATATCCTGTTAGTGTTTGGGTTAACATTAATCTTACCGTGACGTGTTGTGAACCGGGTAGGGTTATTGTGGATGAAAATCTACTCTCTGAAGTGGGTAGTTGGGTTCGGGGTATGTCGGCGCCAAATCGCTTAGCAGAAAAGGTAAACAATGACACCAAAAGAATTTTTCATAAAAAAAGTGTTGCTATATTTGTTTTTAAGGTATGTTGGGATAAGTCGGATTCGACCGTTCGAATCAAGCCCTGAGCCATAAACCTGATTTTGCCTTTTAATTTTCCGGGGCAGAATAAAATGGCTCAGAACACAATGTTGTCAGGACAAATTATGCGGATATTTGATTCGGACGATCTTATCCCAGTGCCGAACTATTTGATTCGGACGATCTTATCCCAGTGCCGAACTTACCCCAACACACTTTACATTGGACATCTAAGCTATTCATTTATGTATTTAAATTATTTTTCAGTTTCAGTGCGAAACAATTTTACAGATAAGGTATACAATTGATACTATCATCCATATTTAAGCTGTTTTTGGAAAATATCCTCGAGCTCGGTGCAACTATTGCTGTTTATCAGAATCGTTAGATTTTGTTTGATAGACAGACAACTAAGAATAATTAACTAAGTACGGAGTTAAAAGTCACTTGAAGCTTGTAGAAAACTCAAGTGAAAATGCATTTCCATAAAGTAAACAACTAAGCGTTTGTTGGTATTATGTTTAGCATTTTATGAAGTGTGCAGTCGGTGATAAATCATTTTCACTTGAGTATAATTGCATGGTGTAAGGGTTGTAGTTGAATATAATTAATTACCGCTGTTTTTTGCACTTTTATCCAGACCATGTATGACATTGTTTGGATTTTCTTGGCTTTTTTAGTTTAATTTTAGCCATCGCCTCGCATTTTTAATGGTTTAGAGGTTCTCAATCCGTCTGTTTTTTTTTTTTTTTTTTCTATGTTTGTTACCCGATTACTCCGCCAATTATGAATCGATTTTGATGATCCTTTTTTTATGGTAGGTCATGCTTCCGAGGTGGTCCCATATAAATTTTATTAACTTTGCTTGGGTAGTTTTTGAGTTAGCGTCAATATTACGTATTTTTTTCCCACTTAGTTTATCTAGAAGATGTTTTCATTTACTCCTTCACTGTTATTTTCATCAGCTAGTGGTATTCGAATTTGTGTGGGGTAGGTACCACTACTAAAAAGTGAAAAATTAAAACTTTTTACAAAAAAAAAACCGACTTCCAATAAAAAACACTCAAAACGGAAAAATAACTTTGATTTCGGAAGTCGGTAGCAAAAAACGAAAATTGAAAAGCAAAGACACCGACTTCCGAAATTAAAGTTATTTTTCCGTTTTGAGTGTTTTTTGTTGGAAGTCGGTTTTTTTATGTGAATACTTTCTTTAGGCGCATTGATTGATTTTCGGTAGGGTCGCGTCACCGACATGCTCGCGCCGTAGTGTTTTCCTATAGCATATAGATGGAGCTAATACCAGTTCTAAGTTTTCACTTCTATTGGGTCATTCCCCATGACAGCCAATTTTTTTTTTGCTCAAATTCAGCCCTTTTCTAACCATAAGTTCATAAATAGCACTAACTTAGAGTGAAAAGAAAATATAAAAGTTAAAAAAAATGTATATTCTGCACAAACCAAACGCACATTACAAAAAAAATAAAAACACAACAAGTAGGACACTGGACAACAAGTAGGTGTCACTTCACTGTAAACTACAATCTAGATGCTCGAGTAGGTAAGTACACTACACAATTTTGTCGTCGATATCAACTCTCTTCGATATTATTGACTTTTCTTCGGAACTAGCTGCAAACTGTATGTTTTTCTACTAAACTGTTGGCAATTGGCATTTGTATCGAAATTAATCAACTATGCTTTTCATTGTCATGTGTTGTAAGATTCAGGCAGTTTATAACAGTGCTGGTGACCGACGCATTAGACTACCTCAATAGTCTACTGGTCACTAGCGTCACTGCCGAGCGTGGGGTCCTGAGTTCGATCCTTGGGTCGAGTAAAGTAGTTAACCTATTTTGTTTTGTCCATTAGGAGATTATTGATTGCAGCCACGGATATCGACCATATTCTGGAATTGTGCCTGATAATTTGCAATCGAATTCACCCTCTATCGTATGGGATCTATTTAAACACAAGTGGCGAAATGTTGGTGCCGTTTAATATGGTATCATGATGTATGGTGACTTGAAAGAGCTTGGCAGATGAGAGTATGTCATGCTCACTTAAATGTCTCGTCGTTGGTGGCGCGTGTGTTGGATCATTCGGTTCCCTCCAAAATGGTTGAGCTGGATGGTGCTGATCCACGTGTCATGTTCGTAAATGGGCGCCGTCAGTGAAGACTGGTCATCTCTTATTTGCCAGAGCTTTTTTTTAATCTTATATTTTGAATTGTTTTTGATTTTATTTTGTTTTACATTGTTCTCACATATAGAAACAACAAAATGAATACTTACTACCCAAAATTTTGTAATAACTATATCCATATTTAAAAGAGTGTCCTTCGAGTTTCTTGCCCGTTCTTCAAAGTCAAAGTCAAATCATTTATTTCAAATAGGCACATAAAAGGCACTTTTGAACGTCAAAAACAGTGAAATGGAACTGATTCTAGTTGCCGCTTCCAAAAGGTAGTTTTCGTATGGAGAAGAATGGGCAACAAACTCCACCGTTACTCTTTTTAAAATGTTTTACAATATTTACTTCTCCGTAGAGATCTACGTTTTGGATTGGGTAACTAGCTTCAACTTTATAACTATCCGACTCTTTGACAATTCAAAAGTGCCTATAAATTTCATTAAAATAAATGGTTTGAGTTTGGTGTTTTTACAAACCTCTGCCTACCCCCTTTGTAGAATACAGGCGTATTCACTGGCAAACCAGGGGTACACATCATTCCTTCATTTACTATCCCAACCGAGTGTGTAAGTCTTTGTTTCTCTTCCCGATCAGCATGCAAATTAGACTGTTCTAGTGTTTGGATTCACATTAATCTTGCGCACATGACGTTCCGCTCCCAAGCGTGTGTAGCGGGCTTTAAGTACAGTCGAACTAGCTATTCGGTATACAGGCAGTTAGTTACCTTGCAGCTCTTTTAAACAATGTTGTCAATAAACAATCAACTCAGCCTATCGCAGTCCATTGCTGGACATATGCCTCTCTTAAACTGCAATAATGTTGTGAATGTGCTGAATAGTATTTTTTTTTGTGTCATCGATCTCATTAGCTAAAAAAGTTATTTAAAAATGAATAATGGCAGTGTTGTAGAATAATATTTTTGCCTGTATTAAAAATACAGCTTGTTTGACTGTACAAAAGTCTATCATCCAAAGTGGATGGAGGATGAGCTGTCGTAGCAGCTTTAATAAATTTTAGCCGTTTTAGACTAGGAGCGTTGTACACTGCGTGCACGAAATATGGGCCGAGAATATTTGGACGGAAATCTATGGTGACAGCACGAGTTTGGACTGGACGCCGTGCACAGCTAGACATATTTTAATGGATTCATGGTAGCTAAAGTGTGAAAAATGAATACGAGGATTGCTGATTATTTAATCGCTTTCAAAGAGTTTTATATGTCTACAAAGACTTCCAATAGGATAACAAATAAGCTTTTCGGTAGCATAAGTCAATACAATACATTTTTGACTTTTCGATCATTGCTATCGTTGATAGATTGTCAATTTGTTTTAATATTAAAATTTGTGTTACAAAGTACAGCAAAACAAAACTTACCATCCCATGTATTCAGTAACTGTCACCGGATTATTGACGTTAAAGTTAAGCGATGCAAACGATAAACAAACAATTGTCAAGGTGCCCCGGAAAATTCTAGTTCGCATTACTGGGCTGTCACACAATCCAATTAGAACAAAGTATTAGGGGCACCGCGATAAAATTAGCGCCCGCCAGCTAATACACACGTAAGCGACGATTGAGCGGCGGTTACACAATGGTTACTACTGTAAACAATGTTGTTTCTTTACTATTATGTAAAATTAAGTACCTACTTATATGCGAGAATGTAGGCAAAGGAAAAGCCAGCTGTGTGCCTTAAGTCGGCTAAAAGTGTAACCCAACATGCGTGGTGCAAACATGTATTGTGCTGTCTTTTCTTTATTAATTCATAGTACTTAAAACGAAAATTATAAAATCCTGATATGCAAATAATTCATAATAGGGAATAAGCATGCATTTTTTTTAAATATTTAGGCCAAATAATAGTTTTAAAAAAATCGACGGCCAAAAATAAAGTACTTAAAAAAAGTTAAAAATAGCCAACCAACCCGGGCTTTTTAAACGCCCTTCATTAGACGCTTGGTGCGGTGACGTCACAGTCAATGATAACAAACAAACAAGTTTCAACTCAATGTCAATCACTTCTACAAAACACAATGACATATTAATTGTTGTCATAGATTGTTACGTCACATTCGCTCTGACCAATAGCGTAGCCTTTCAAGTATTTGAAAATCTCACAGTTTTTTGGAACTTAAAAAAAAACTCCCTCAAAAATAAATTTTATTCAAAAATATTGATGGAGTCATAATTCTTAAGTAATATAGTTTATATAAAAAAATACTTGACCCTTATTTGGATCACATGCATATTCCTTATTATGGCACATAGCTGGCATAGCTTTTCTTTCTATTAATTTACAGGTAACATTTTTATTGGACTTAGGTTTATTTAAGATGCTCAAACAGAGCTAGTTCCGTGCCTTTCAAGCCCTGTGTTTCTTCTTCTGGAAAATTGGTCTTTTTGGCAGCAGAGTAAGTGTAACTATTACAGCAGTAAATAATACTGGCCCCTTGCGCAAATGTAATTTAGTATCGTTTTATGTGACACTTTCTGGTAAAAACATGAGTTTCCTCTTAAGAAAATGGTCGGTGTTTTGATGAATGGAGTGAATGTTTCCTATGATTACAAAGTATTATTATGTAAGTGCCTACATCTAATGAAAGCTGCTGGAGATTGATGACCAATTAATATTATACAATGTGTGCCGACATGGACTAGCGATATTCTAATTACTTAAATATATTATAAACTATTTTAAAGTACAATTACACTCTAAGCTTGGGTCCAATACACTTGTCTGCTATGTGGCAGCCATGACTATTATTACAATTTTTTTAGAGAGAATACATACATAGCTGTCAAAATTGCATTTTTATTTTTATTTTACTTGCATTTTTATTTTTAATTGTACTTTTAATTTTATTTTAATCTTGATTTTCATTTGTTTTATGCGATTTTAATTATGATTTTAATTTTGGATTTAATTTTATGAGATTCTAATTACGATTTTAATTTTGAATTTGATTTTATGTGATTTTAATTATGATTTTAATTTTGGAGTGATTTTAAATTGGAATTTGGTTGAAAGCATATTTATATTCGGTGTGCTCTCAATATCAATTGACAAATAAAATGCATGATGTGCTTACCTGTAAGAAATTGGTACACTAGTCTATAAGTATTGGATCTATCTCTTATCTCTGTATCGGTGTATTCAATTGTTGGTGAGCCAAATAAATAAAATAAAAAAATCATAACCCTACTTTTTGCTGCGCCGTAATCGGGTAACAAGTGACTTTGTAGAGAGAGGTCTCGCTAACTAAACTGTAATGCGAATCAGCCACGCGTGGTATTCTCTCGACATGTTCAATTCGACCCCTCTCATAAACTATATATAAGTGAAAAAAAGAAAACAAAGCCCTCATCATTACACACCAGCGAACTCAGGTAAAACCCACTCATCAAAACGCCACCAAATCACCATGATTATGAAGAAAACCGTATATTTTCAGGAAAATCTCGTGAAAATTGAAACGTGTTTCAGCGAACGCTTGAAATATGCGCGGTCACGTATCGGCACTCAGACGGTACACGGTATAATAATAGCGTTAATATACGAAGCTATTGAAATAACATTATGTTTACCTAATGCTGGATATGAATGGAAGCTTTATTTACCTACTGGTTGAGAATAATTCATGTGAGTGAAAGGAGTGCGTGAGTGGCATTTTGAAGGAATGGAAAGAAGAAAAGTACCTATCTACAGAGTTGCGATCTAGCTGAATATTAAAAAGGCATATAAGCAGTTAACACAGTATAAATACTGTGCTGCTAACTTGCAACTACTTTGGAACAATGTTGTGAGTGTGCTGAGTAGTCCTATTTTTTATGATTCTCGTTATTACGCACACATAATTAACCTATTGACCGCTCCATACGGATTAATACGACAAATATTTTCGTGCCCGTGCCGTGCCGCACAGTCGTATTTATACGACTAAGAACTTATATTATTTATTTATTTTATTATATATGTACACACCGTATAGGTAATACATAGGGATACATAGTTATATATAATATAGTTCGCTTTTGTTTTTATTTAATTGCACGACCCTTTTCGTCGTTTTTGTCGATTTATTAGCTGGGCACTGGGGGCACGGCAAGAATGAGTATTTTTGCGTGTATACCAAACAGTTGATTTGACTGTACGAAAGTCTAAAGTGGTGGAGGATGAGCTGGCGTGGCAGCTTTAATAAATAGCCGTTTTAGACTACGAGTGCTGTACACTGCCATTTAAGAAGGTGGTATCAAATCTTTCGTACTACAGAGTGGTAGGTTTCATTTAGTTGATTTGTCATAATCTTTTAATCGGCTCTGTGAGCTCTGTGATTCATCATTCCCGTTTTCGTAATCCATTGACAATTTAAGATTGAAATTGCGTAATTATTTGTCTTACCCCTTTCGGTCTCAAATGAAAGCTTCTCTCAATTCAGAACACAATTTATTTTCAGCCTATTTACTACGTTCTATATTTAGTATTTCGGAGACGTGTCTATTTGTATAAGAGCCATATCTGGGGATCTAAAGTTTAGGACGAAGGTCATCAGTTCCAATACTTGACCATTAATTGAAATATTCTATTGTTCAGCGTTATTTCAAGCACAGGTAAACAAATATGTTTTATTACTTATTTCTAAAAATTGTACAGTCAGCCTCAAAAATATGATGTCGCTCTGATCGTAAAAATGGCCATATAAGTGAACTGCCGGGATCGTCGAATGTTGACCGTTGAACGATAAGGAGGATATTAGATGGTCAAATCATGAAATGGCGGCGACATATACATTGACAACAATTCATTTAAGTGTCTATAAGTATTGTTATTTAATATTGTATTAATTGTATAGCCACAAATGACAAAACATATTACACACTAGCTTCCGTCCGCGGCTTCGCCCGCGCGGTATGTCGGTAAAAAGTAGACTATGTCCTTCCCCAAGGTGCCATTTATCTGCTAAATAAAATTTTTCGAAATCCGTTCAGTGGTTTAGGCGTGAAAAGGAAACATACAGACAGACAGATAAGAGTTATTTTCGAATTTATAATATTAGCATGGATTGGGTTCTTAATTTCTTACATTCATTCGGTATAATGGAACACAAATTGATAATCCAATGAATGTCTTGTCCAAACACATCATTTTGAGGCTGTCTCTACTACAGGATAGTTTATCATAAAGACGAAAACACAGTGTCCAATGATGTAGAAAAGATACCTATTTAACTGATATGTTAAATACACGATCTCGATATCTCTTACGATAACAAACCAAAGCCTTCTATCGACGAGTTGAAGTGCTCATAGCTTATAAAACAAAGATCGCGAAGTGGAATGATTCTCCCATAATATCTGTTTGCTCCCCACAATCTATTGGAGTAATTCCGATTGGTCGACTTTTACTGCTGTTTTATCACTCTTCCTCGCTATTAGCAGAGTGGGGGGTTAATGCTGGGTAGGGTTGCCTGGTTAAAAAGAAAGAAAATGTTGCTGAACTATCGCTGGGAAAACGGCTGTCGCTGAAAACCACCTCATAGGGCTTCATGCATATGCCGTTTTGTAAGTTTTTTTTACTTGCTGGTTATGGAACATGGTGGGTCACTCCTCCAAGACACGCTGGTTCCATCGTAGACCTCATCCATCGCTTTCCATCAGGCGTGATCGACGAAAACTATACTGACTTTCTTATTTTTTGGAAAAGAATCGGTATTTTGTATTACCTCTTTGAGACGTTTCATTTTTACAAAAAACATTTCCCTCATTCTGGGGCAGTCGGGTGAAAATAGGTAAAACTTCCAATGCAACAAGTGAAAAGCCTGAGTGTGTTGTAATATTTGGCACAAACAAAAGAAGAACATCTCTGGCAACCCTAATCAACGGTGAAGAAACAAATTGAACTCTTTATGCTACATTTAAATAGGTATTTATACTTGTAATACATTCTGTTAATTTTGTTGAGTGATGCAAGCTGGGGAGAGAAGAGAATTTCTGAGGGATGAGGAGTTAACTACCAATGGAGGTAAATGGTTTGATCAGATTGCGAGTACGAGCATATTCTTGGAACGAAAGCCGAATGCAGGATAATTAATTAGTTGATGTATTAATCTCTCTTAAAAGCTTTCATGATTAAATTTTCATTTTTATTCATATTCATTTGAGGTATTTCCTTTTAAAATAGTTTTAACTGGAAATCTGGTTTTATAATAACGTTGATTCCTTTTAACGAATATTGGTTCTGGTAAATAATTGCGATTTCTATTTATGAGTCAAGTAAAAATAAGTAAACGACTTCCCGCCTGTTCAGTACCAATTAATATAAGCTACGATCAAAAAAACACTGAGGTCTTGAAAATTAGTTAATTTATACATTTTGTCCCTATCAATCAATGAGAGTCATCGTGGCCACACACTCGTTTCGCCAGAGTTTCATTCACATACGCCAATAAAACTTTTTCATTTTCAAGTTAATCTCAGACAGCACCGACTATTGGGAAACATCGTGTAATATCCTGTATTGAACACAATAAAATGGTGGACACTGCCGCCAAGAGGGCATTGCTTGACAAACAGCCCACTTGAGGAGACAAATCGAGATATTTCAGATCTGTTCCAATCATTGCCTCTGACTTATTACTTGCGTTAGTAAGGTTAGGAGAGGTGCTGCGAAGAGGGGAATGGAGAGCCTATTGCTGAATTTTATGTAGATTGTAGAGTTGTCTTCAATCTTAGTGGTCGATTCTGTAAAATTCAAACAACAACTCGCATCTCACATCGCTATTCACTCTCACTTCGAATTTGGAATCGGGTTCGAGTGCGAAGTGAGCGTCGAAGTGACGGGGGAATTAGGTACCTTACTGAATGCCAATTCTTACGTCATCTCATACTTTATCTGTCAAAATCTCACGGTCAATTTAGTTCAATTTGCTGACACGCTCGCAAGGGTAGCGCTAGTGTATCAACCAAGTTTTTAGAATGCCAATCAAGAAACTCACAGCGGATTCAGATTCGAAGTGTAGAATGAAGTCTTACAGAATCACACCCCTGGTATGAATAATATGAAAATTAGGTTTATCGTCGTGTCGGTGAAACAATCTGTAGAAAGGCATGTCGTCGATAGTGTCGTAGATGAAAGGTTCTGTCGGCGAAATGTCCGTAGGTGAAAGACTCTGCTGGGGAATCGGAAATAAATGAATCATCCTGTCGACGAACAGTCCAATGGCGAATCGGTCTTCGGAGAATGGTTGCGGAATCAAATTTAATAAGTACATGCAATGGTAGATTGATCAGAGAGTAGCTACCGTTGCTTCTAACCAGTTAACGCTGGGCGTATTTAAGTATCCTCGTGAATTCAGATCCATGCCGATGGCGATTCCACATAGTAGGGTCGTAGGGTTAATTCTTTATTTTTATTTTATTGAGTTACATTAAAGTAGAGTATCATTAAATTACGTATTACATCATCCGTAGATTTTCTTTTTTTTCTGGCACCCTGTTTATAATTTCATCTGTTATTTGTTTTGACCAGCCAAATTGTGCGCCTGTATTTGCGCCTGTAAATCCTGAATTCTAAAATATTTTACCCGCTGTTTGTGTACCCAAAAGGATTCGCGCACCTGTACCATTTTACTTCCCAAAATTAATCATCTGTCAAATGCCTCCTTTGTCCCCTTACAGTGATTAATTATTTTTGACAAATATCATCAACAATGGCAATAAACCTGAAGCCCTGTTAAGTCTATTGCTCATTTGTCTTCATTTGCGATTATTAAACTGTGATGCTTTATGTTTTCCTGGTAGCTGACGACGGATTGATGTCAAGCATTTTTTATAATTCCCTTTAAGAAGGAAACCATGTTTGTGTAATTAAGCTAATTAGCGTCTTTGCAGTAACTGTAAGATCTTCATTTGCTTAAGTCTTGCTTGAAAAAAAGTGGATTTGTTCATTTGTCTTTTCTCTGTTTCAGGTAAGAAACGTTTCCGTTCAAACATTCTACTACATTTACAAGATTCGTAAAACGACGTTGAGGCACGTAAGTAAACTTTTATTGATACGTTATGTAGAATAGCCACTCCAATGCTTCCTTTACTAAGGTGGCACACTGTTCAGACCTGTGTCTTACAGACAGTAGGTAGGTACTTACGTATAGTTCCTACGCATGTTTATTTAAGGTGGATCCGCAGTGAAAGCCCGCGAAATTCAATATTCATATTTTGATCAAGATACAAATTGAGACTGATCTGCAAATTGCAGAAAACGTAACCTAATTTGAGTTTCGTGGGTACCATTACGGATCCTCCTAAAGTCAGTTGCTAGATCTATTGATATCAATATAAGTAATATCGGTATCTAGCTCTAAAAATATATCTATGTATGTTTATATAGCAACATCCTTAGAGATAATGAGCAGTCTGTTGCTACAGCAACAAGCCCAATATTTAGACAAGACCAAACAATATCATCTTAATAAATCAAGAAACTTCATGACATAAGCAAACATTTACGCAGTGGAGTCGTTCATCGAATTAGCGTCACGCAATAGTTGCAGGCCATAGCTATTCGCGTTAAATCGGCTTAGCCCTGGATCACTTTCGGCCCACTAATCTTATTAGTGAACTGGATTCAGTACGGACTGTTTGGTCATTCGTCTTCGAGGAATTAGACGGCCGTCAGTGAATTTACGCTGCTTTGAGTTTGGATTTTGTTTGTTTTTTGTAATATTGTTATAAAATACAATAGACGTAGATATATTTAGTAACCTATTCCGCTTGACTATTCTTCAAGAGTCCTAAAAAACCCTGTAAGAAATCGACACGTGTTTCACCTCTCAACGATTGACCAATTGCAAACCAGAACGCGAAGTGTTACCACACCGTGCGCTGGACGCAAAGATTTCCGCAAAGTCACGCCTGAATCAATTAACTATCTAATATTGTTGTGTTAGATTATAATATGAACAATAAGTCCTCTGTACAACTTATTTTGCTGTGCCCGACAGGGTCCACGATTGTTCATACGCAAATGTTTACCACCTAAGCAAATACATTGTGGAATGAAATAAAGAATTTAAATTGAAATTTTTGTGTATACGACGTGGTCCTTCTCACGTGGCTGTTAAACAAAGAATAAAAATTTGGTCCTTAGAGCCGTAGATATAAATTTAAGCCTCCTGAGTTTACGCTTGGTCGTTCTTCTCAGTTCAGCCAAGAAGTAATGCTTGGGCTTGGGCAGTATTAGTAATATTACAAGAGTGAAGATGTGTGACCCGTTTCGGTTTTGCCGGTTTTCAGTAAGGTGTTTGAAAAAGTAATGTTAAATCAAATGCTCAATCATTTTAATCGTAATAACATCCTACACGATCAACAGTATGGTTTCACCAAAGGACGTTGCACAACCGACGCCGGTGTCACCTTATTAAAACACATCTTTAACGCATGGGAAGAGGCTCAAGATGCAATAGGCATCTTTTGCGACCTATCTAAGGCATTTGATTGCGTGAATCACGAAACACTGCTCTTGAAACTTGAGCATTACGGACTGGGTAAACTTGCGCTTAGCTTAGTAAAATCCTATTTGAATGACAGACTGCAGCAAGTTCAAATAAACGGTGTGAATTCATTAGGTTTAAAAGTCAAAATGGGTGTACCACAGGGCTCGATATTGGGTCCATTCCTTTTTTTAGTATATATAAATGATTTACCTCATCTACTGAAAAACCGTCCACAAATGGTGTTATTTGCTGATGACACATCACTGATTTTTAAAGTAGATAGACATGCACAGGAGTTTGACGACGTAAATAACGCTATGCTTAAGGTCCATAATTGGTTTCCTGTAAATAATTTGGTATTAAATGAGAAGAAAACAAAATGCATTAGATTCGCGTTACCGAATGTTAGAAGTAGTGATTGTCAAGTTGTACTGAATAAGGAGATACTACAATTCGTCAAAAAGACGGTTTTCCTGGGGATTACGCTTGATTCAAAATTACAGTGGGGTCCTCATTTAACATCACTTGCAGGGCGACTTAGTTCAGCCGCATACGTTGTTTGGAAAATCCGCCAACTAACAGACGTGGATACCGCGAGACTGGTCTATTTTAGTTACTTTCATAGCATCATGTCTTACGGTATTTTGCTGTGGGGACGGGCTGCAGATATTGATTCTATCTTTATTCTGCAAAAGGGAGCTATTCGAGCCATCTACAACCTCCGCAGACGCGAGTCTCTAAGGGAACTGTTTAAAAAAATTAACATCATTACGGTACCTTGTCAGTATATATATGAAAACATTATGTACGTTCGGAAAAATCTACATCTTTTTAGTAAAATAAGTGACAGGCATAATTTTAACACTAGAAATAGGAACAAATTAGATCAACCACGTTTCAGATTGTCTAAAGTACATACTTCTTTTATGGGGTATTGTGTAAAATGTTATAATAAAATTCCACTCGATATTCTTCAACTAAATGAGAAGAAATTTAAAACATGCATTAAACGCACACTATGTAGACAAGCATATTATAAGTTGGATGATTATATCGTAGATAAAAATGCTTGGCTTAACGCTGGTCCTACTCCACAGGCACTTGGGCTCACTAGTTAAAATTTCATAATTGGAAGTGTTGCTTCCCCCTTTTTACTATTTTTTATTTTTTTTCCTGACATTACGAAATTATTGTTTATTCTTATTTAACTTATCTGAAAATAATATTATACTAATTGCTCAATTTCTTTGCAAACTAGTTTTGTATAATTTAGAAGCATTTTTTCAATTATTGTAAATGTGAGTACCATGGAGCCGTTTAGTATGGTATGATGTATGTTGACTTGAAATAGCATGGCAGATGAGAGTATGTCATGCTCACTTAAATGTCTCGCTGATGGTGGCACGTGTGTTGGATCATTCGGTTCCCTACAAAATGGTTGAGCTGGATGGTGCTGATCCACATGTCATGTTCGTGAACGGGCGTCGTCAGTTGAGACTGGTCACCTCTTATTTGCCAGAGCTTATTTTTAATCTTAAATTTTGAATTGCTTTTGATTCTTTTTTTGTTTTACATTGTTCTCACATATAGAAGCAACATGAATACTGTACCCAGGATTTTGTAATATCTATATCCATTTTTTAAAAGAGTGTCCTTGGAGTTTCTTGCCCGTTCTTGTCCATAGAGATCTACGTTTTGGAATGGGCAACTAGCTTCAACCCTCTGACTAACTGACCGGCTCTTTGACAATTCAAAAGTGCCTGTAAATGGTTTAATTGAAATAAATGCTTTGAGTTTGAGTTTGAGTTTGAGTTTGTGACTGTAAAGTGTGTAAAGGCTTCAGAGACATGAAAAATTATACAATGGATATATACCTAATGTATAAGTGTTTTATTTTATTTTTAACTGCATTTTTTTTTTCAAATCTTAAAAGTTTTTCTGCGACCTCTTATGTGTCTAGATATTTTTCCATTAGCACTGATGCTCGGAACTTGGTTTATTAGATAAGGTACACAGCAGTCAAACAACAAAAATGAAAAAAAAAATATGCCAACTTTAACTGGGGCACTTTTGACAATTAACTGTCAGAAATTGGGTTAGTAAAAATAATTACTAATAGCAGTTAAAAATAAACCTACTTTAGATAGATATTTATGGCTCAAAATTCTCACAATAGTATCAACTATCACCTCCTTAATGCTTTGCATCCAACTTGCCAACATCCTTTATAATGGCAATATGAACCAGCAATAATGATAAGCTTGCTTAGTTCTGGTCATCTACAAAAAGAACGTGAAAAAATTCAAATAAAAATTCGTAATAGATACTTTAATAGCTAAAATGATATAATATTCACCATCCATCTACCCAGTAAAGGGGAGTGTACACAAAGGGGCTTATTAAATAGTCGATGTAAAATAAAAATATTGCCAGACGAGGCTCATTACTTATTCCGTTTGAGCGATTTGTTCGCCGTTGTTATGCCCGTACGATTCGCTGCGAATTCGTACGATGGTATGGTAATAGAATTTAAAAAATATATTTATTTGCATGTAGGTATGTACTTTTGGGAGTAGCTTCTTGATTTTGGGAGTGCGAAGCGGTCTATACCTTACACAAATGAGGGAGAGCGAGCAGAGTAGCCAAATTTTACCTGGCATTGAATATCAAACTCAAACCATTTATTTCAATTAATCTATTTACAGGCACTTTTGAATTTTCAAGGAGTAGGTCAGTCAATTAAAATAAAATGCTTTGAGTGTAGTTTGTAATAAAGGACCAGACACGATTTCGCCTCACGTTTAGAAAACTGTCTCCGATATCATTTTGATTTAGTCGTGACTACAGCTTAAAAAAAAAGAGAAGAGAAGATGCCAATTGTTTGTTCTATGATTGATTAAAGAGGTAAATACATTTTTGATATGTTACATCCTTCCTCTTGCTTTCCTGCAATCTGTGGGAGTAATTTCGTGAAAAGGGACGGAGGTGTGTAACAGGAAGCCGGGAAAGTGCGCGCTATTTGATTGGACCAATGAGCGCACGCCGTTAGCGGTCAGATAGTACCAACCTATTTTCCGAGAGGTTAGTGCTGTCAGAATAATGTTACACATCATTTGCGACTACTGTATAAGGCTCGCTCGTATTTTCTTTAAATCCTTTGTTGTCACACCTGGAGGGAAAGGCTTCCCTTTGTCCTTTCCAATTTTCTGTCTTCATGGGCTAGAGTGGACCAACCCGTAGGCGTCCAGCTCGTCTCGCCATTACTCCTGGGTCTGGCTCGATGTCGCCGGACGTTTTCTGGGACCCACATTGTGTTACATTTGCTCTATGTCGACATGCGGATAAATACTAACCACACAAAAAAACTGTATTTAACGGAATATTAGCGAAAAAAGTACATTAATGTTGGAAGGTATTCGTTACAAGCTAACGCGTTCAATATTCTTCTATAATTGAATGATACGTGTCAGTGGATCGAGGTTAGAGAATAGCTCGACTGGCAAATAGAATTGATTGTTTTATATTTCCATACACATTCATTTTAATATCAAAGTCAGACCAGCTTAGCTTTTCTACGACATGCACGTTTCTGATTATTGTACACAAGGATCGATTCATGTATTCGTTTTAATAATAAGAAAATGCTACATATTTAATATCTAGGTGTTTGTTTATATGATTTAAATGTTCCAAGGAGCTTCTAATAAAGTAAAGAAATCAGTTGCAATATTCTTAAACAATTTTAACTCCATTAAATAGGGATATTATATGTCACGTTGATACTGTTAAAGAATTGGCCGTCTCATCTAAACTATAATAATTCTATCCTAATCCTAACTATTCTTATAATTATTAATATTATAAATGCCAACATGAGTTTTTTTATTTGCGCTTTCACGCTAAAACAGCTGAACATATTTGGATGAAATTTAGAACATGGATAGACCATAACCTGGATTAGGACACAGGATACTTTTGCTCCTGATATTCCCACGGGATCGAGACTTATGCGTGTGGTACCGCGAGGGTGCAGCTAGCCACGTATACGAATTAAGTATTTAAAGGTAACTAAACTCAGCCCTCACAAAATTCCAAAACATAAAATCAAAATATAAACACACCAAAAAAAACACGTACAAGGTAAAACATACCCTTCAGTTATCTGTTGAACCCACTTGCAAATATATCACCGAAGCGCGCCACTCCATAAATATTGAATTTTATATGGAAACTGTTTTTCCTAACATGTGCTCGGGTATCCGATGGAGATAGTTTGTTTGAAGACTTTTGTGTTACGGACTCTTCGTTATTTTTTCTTTCAATTGGGTTATAATTTATGTTGTAATAAAGATAGATAGAATACTCTTTATTATGTACACCATAAATATTAGTATAGTGAGTTTTTTTTTTTTTAATGTTTTAGATTAGGTTTTCTAGTTCTGTGCTGATTGTGTAAGGGGCTTAGGTTCGCGCATAGAAATTATGTTTTGTTAGGCACATCGTCTGGCAGGCCATTCGAATATTAGGGTATAAACTAGCAATCAGCAATTATCGCGCAGTCATCGCGCGATCAATCGCTTAACGCCAATGGCTGTAGCTCTGCTGTCAAAAATCATGCGTCATATGAAATAATCGCGGTCACTGCACGTTTAGTTGAGTGATTATTCCCTAGAGGCAGCAGTATCGCTAGTTTGCTATGGTGTGACTATCGCTGATACATAATCCAGATTATTGCGCGAAAGCTATAGCTAAGCTTCTGCAAGATACGTAATAAGCCTGCGGGATGGTACTGAAAAGCAACGTATTACAAACCAAAATCACCAATGAGTAGCCAGCGACTTAATAACGTGTTAATTACCTACTCATTTGTGATTGGTTGATTAGTGTACGGACCGCGCCATTGAAATACTAGTGCTGGGACATTCTGGCTACTCATTGGTAATTTGTGTTTGTAACACGATACTTCTGAAGATCAGCCTCAGCGTTAGGTAATTGCTCATGTGGGTTCTATTTGGGTTTTGGAGTTTCGATATTAACTTTCAAGGTATAAAAATAATCCAAAATTGAAAAAAGCCTGCGGATTCGCCAGCGTGTTATGTCGATAACGAGAAGCCTATGTCCTACACCGGGATGCCATCTATCTCCTTGGCAATTTTTATCGTAATCCGTTCAGTAGTTTAGGCTTGAAAAGGTAACATATGGACAGACAGACAGACAGACAGAGTTACTTTCGAATTTATAATATTAGTATGGATGTTATAAATCTTCTTTTTGTTCAATATACTAGGTGTTAGGGTAGACACTATTATCCTTGAAACTAGTGGCAACAGCCAAAATTGAAATCGCGAAAAAAAAATCTGCTGTTCCATACATTTGTGTTCACTTAAATCGACAAAATGTATGTAACAGCTGATTTTTTTTTCGTGATTTCAAGGTTAGTCCCATAGAAAAAGTACATTATAGATGACACCAAACCACTAGTTTCAAAGATAACAGTGTCTACCCTAACATCCTGTAGTGTTCCTTACAAGATAAATCACTTTAAAAACCTTTCAACATTGATACAATTTATTAAAAATTCATATACCTACTTATTCCCATAAATGCAGGTCCGATCGTCGTTGAATCACTTTCAGAGGGCGTCACACTCTAATGCAAGGGAGTGCCACAAAGGGGCTACCTCTTGCCTCGTGCCTGATTTATAGCAGTCTTTATGGCATATTGTACGTTTTTAACTCCTCAAGATAAACGACTGTTAGTATAATTAGATTGGGCAATAAAGAGATTAAGGAAGGTTTTTCGAGGAAAAATAAATTTTAGGTTTTATCGGGGATTTGAAAAGAAAAATGTAGCGTATGTTTAGGCCCGCTTGCGCCACAAATCACTAAATTAGTTTAGCACTAAACGTATTTTAAAAACAGAACTGTTTCTGTCAATCGTTTGTAAATGACAGAGACAGAATCTTTTTAAACGCGTTATTTCTACACAGGCCTGGTTTTTAGTCCCACTAAATAAAAATAGCAATAAACATTAATTTCAGTGTCTTACGGATTTTATTATTTAGTGCATGCAAATTGTCCCACACTGAGGCCCTATTTTACAAATTGGAATCTTGTAGAAGGCCAGAAAGTTGCTTATTTGTCACACTACGATCATTCATGATTAATTATTTATATAATTTTTTTTTTATTAAAATAGAAATCATAATATTTTTTTTATATAATGCGTGACCAGTTCATAACAACACATCACGCCTGTAATACCCAAAGGGTTAGGCAGAGGTGTACCCATAGAAGAACACACCCTCATGCATGACCATTTCTTTTAAAGCCTCATCCAGACTGGCGCGAGGCGACTCTAACAAAACAATTTCTAAGTAAACTTGTCTGCACGAGGCTTTAGTCATTTTATATGTCATTTTATAGGTCGGGAAACCCCAAAGACTAATTCCAATCTAAAAAACCTAGCATGACGAATCTTGTTGACTTATATTATGTACCTACTTACCTAAAGTAGACCGAACCGCAGACTTCTATAAAACTGTTTCATTACCAGTTCTACAGTAGATTACTGGTTGCTCATCTCACTACCTACTCTCGCGATGGATCCTTTTCATAATAATATTACATCACATAAATAATTAGCACATTTAATTTAAACACCCCAAAAATGAGGTAGGATATTATAACATAACATAATTATGTGGTACCTCTAAAATAATGTATATAGTTAACAATATATTAGGGATAATAATAACAAGATGAGCAAAATAAGATGAGCGAGGTATTTTTGTAATTTTAAAAGTGTTTCCAATTGTTGGTGAGTCTATTAATAAATAAATCTTATATTTATTTATGTTATTATTTATATAATGTAATTTTTCTATCGCTGATCTTTATATGCCCATCACCTAGAGTCATATTCAGCAACAACAAAATGTATTTACTGTTAGTCCTTCTGCATTCTACCTGACGACGCGACGTAACGAACCTTATCCGTTTTCCTAAATTCGAACAACCATTGCGAAAATTCGCACAAAACTCTCCGACCCTAACATCTTAATTCAAATTGGATCATGAGACGAGAAATTACCTTAATTCGGGAAAAATATACAATGTTCTACTCACAAAACGGTACCGTCAGGGGGTAGAAAAAAACCGGCCAAGTGGGAGTCGGACTCGCGCACGAAGGGTCCCGTACCATTATCTATAAAAACGGCAAAAAAAGTCACGTTTTTTGTATGGGCCCATACAACAAACGTGATTTTTTTGCCATTTTTATTTTTTCGCCCTTAAATATTTATTTTATTCTGTTTTTTAGTATTTGTTGTTATAGCGGCAAAATAAATACATCATCTGTGAAAATTTCAACTGTCTAACTATCACGATTCATGAGATACAGCCTGGTGACAGACGGACAGACAGACAGACAAACAGCGGAGCCTTAGTAATAAGATCCCGTTTTACCCTTTGGGTACGGAACCATAAAAACGACCAAGTGCGAATCGTAGTAACACACAAGGGGTTCCGTAGCACCGTAAATTATTAAGATCTAGCACAAACGCCGAATAACATGTTCCCTTGTATTGGGACCCCTTTTAATGTTTATTTTATTACTTGTTTTTATAGCGGACATAGTACACACTTTGTGAACAAGTGTCTACATACTATGGTTCAAAAGATACAGCCCTGTGACAGCCGGACGGACAGCGGAGCCTTAGTAATAAGGTCCCGTTGGCATTTTCGGTACGGAACCCTAAAAACCCAGGAAATATGCGAGATTGGTAAACGAGGGGTGTATTATGAGGTCCAGAATTTATTGCCATAGCGATTGCACCTGCCGCCATGGTGGACTCGTACCCGTATTTCTTTTAGATTTATTTGCTATATTTGTGAGGATAATTGAAATTTTAATTGGGTTTTGTAATAGAGTGATAGGTTTTTGTTTCGAATAATGAAGACCACAGAAATAATAATTATATGACCTAATGAGAGCGGAGGCTTTCTGAGCTCAAAGGACGCACATTCAAACAAATATAAATATGGCATAGTAAAAATATTTCAGCAGGTTTGCAACGAAACTGAACCGTCACGCACGGGTTGGTGACGCTGAATCGGGTATGCTCGGCTCCAGACAGTCAGTGACGCTAAATCGGGCACACTCGGCTCCAGTCGTAAGTTTTCACTTCTATCGTATGGTCATATGCACACACTCCCTTGTTTAATATTGTATATGTGTACACATGTTTGAGCAAATAAATAATTATGTTTCCTTATCCTATTCCTAAGGTTTCTTTCTTTCTATTCGTAAGGTTTCTTTATTTTTTCTTTCTTTCTATTCGTAAGGTTTTTTTCTTTTTCTTTCTTTCTATTCGTATGGTTTCTTTCTTTTTCTTTCTTTCTATTCGTATGGTTACTTTCTTTCTATTCGTAAGGTTTCTTTCTTTTTCTTTCTTTCTATTTGTAAGGTTTCTTTCTTTTTCTTTCTTTATATTCGTATGGTTTCTTTCTTTTTTCTTTCTTTCTATTCGTATGGTTTCTTTCTTTTTTCTTTTTTTCTATTCGTAAGGTTTATTTCTTTTTCTTTCTTTCTATTCGTATGGTTTCTTTCTTTTTTCTTTTTTTCTATTCGTAAGGTTTCTTTCTTTCTTTCTATCTATTCCTAAGGTTTCTATGTTTTTTTTTGTTTCTATTCCTAAATTTTTATTTGTTTCTAGTCCTAAGGTTTCGTCCCATCCGGGTAATAAAGTCAATCATTTGATTGTTCTTCTACAAAAAACCGACGTCAACAGGAGGAAGCAGTCATTCCATAGTCGGTAGTCAATGAACGAGTCATCCGTTACTAATACAGTCGTTGAGACAACTTGATTAAAAAATAAACACATATTTTTAAAGATATTTACTTTCTGAGCACTTTAGAATCGCATAAGTTTACATAATGTGACGCATATACAACATTATTTTTATTTTAAACGAAAAAAAAATCAGCTGTTCCATATATTTTGTCGATTTAAGTGAACACAAATGTAGGGAACAGCTGATTTTTTTTCGCGATTTCAATTTCGGTCCCATAGTAAAAGTTGTTTAAAATGATGAGTACAATGACCCCTTTTCGGGTTTAGCATAAAGAGAAAAATAATGTCGTATGCATGTTATCCATGTTATACTACCGATATCGATGTGTGGGCATTATAATATCGTATCTATCGTTTAGTATTATAAATATTTCTATTTAAAGGAAAAACCTTAATAAAATTAACATAACTTCACGCCTGTAATCCCCGAAGGATTGGGCAGAGGTGTACCGATAGTACAGCCACATTTCGCCAGTCATGCTAAAGTCCCATGCAAGAAAATTATTTTATTTAATAAATCACAATCGATTATGAGATTAAAGTTTTTTGACCAAAATTAACGGTTATATGATAGAAAACAGTATGACACACTACAGTAATATGATCACAAAAAAAAGTATCATAGGATAGAAGATAGGGAAGTACGGTGCGGAAAGTTAAAAAAAAGTAGCCGTTAGAACTGGTTAATCATTTTAGCAATGTAAAAGTTTCTATACTCAGTTCCAAATTAATATTCTAACCGACATTAAAATCAAAACAATAATATTGTGGGTCGAAACGGGACACATGAAACAAGTCGTATTAGGTGAATCATATAAATTTATGGCCCATTCGGGCAGGTACGTGACGATAATGTGTCCCCAGGGTGACGCTTTAATTAAATACGAATTTCCAAGGGTTGGTATTTCATGCCATCGGGTTTTATTGAGTTTGAAAAACTCCATTTTCGAAATTTTGCCTAATGGGTTATTTTAATGGCGGAGGCCGATGGACTAGTAAGAGGAAAATGTTAAGTCATTTCTTTTCTTTGTTTTTACGATTCTTAAACTTCTTTCTCATGTTTCTTCTTTTTCAACGTTTACGTATGCATTAAGCTAAGTTACTACGGATTACCTATACTTTTTACTACGTATTTACATCTTTAGCAACGCACCTACCCTTGTGCTACGACTCTACACCTTCTGCTACGGTTCTACGACTTTTGCTACGCTGCCTCGCGCTACGCGTCCAACACTTTTGCTACGAATCAACGTAATTTCATCATAATCATAATCAGCCTATAACGTTCCCACTGCTGGGACACAGGCCTCCTCTCTGTGAGAGGAAGCGGGCCGTAATCTACCACGCGGGCCCAGTGCGGGTTGGTGGATGTCACATGTCTTCGAATTTTTGGTTCTAGGACATGCCGGTTTCCTCACGATGTTTTCCTTCACCGTTAGGAGAGCAGTGGCGATGAAAGTAAAGCGCCTGTCGGGGTTCGAACCTACGACCTACAACTGGTAAGTCGTGGCCGTTACCACTGGGCCACCACTGCTCCAATTAACGTAAACGTAATTTGTCATATGTTAATCATTAATCAATTCTTATATTTTCTCAAGGCTAAGGAATTATGAAACTGAAAGAAAATGGACAGCAGGATTCCCCTATTGCATTCACACGGACCATATTGTCATTTAAATGTACGAGAAAACTTGATTCCCTCTTTACGTGAATTCTAAAAGTTGGCAACTTCATACCACAATAATTTAATCAAAATAGATAATTTATTTGACAGCTATTTGCGACGATGCCAACTTTCAGTATGTAATGCCTTATTCACGCAAAATCCAATAGTTAACAGATAAAGAATCCAATAAAAATCCGTTTAATTACCATTTCAGTTCCGAACTGTTTGTAACACCCAGACTGCATGATGGGGTCCATGTAAATTCAATTAACTTTGAAAGTTAAGCCGGTGGGATAAACGTTAAACTAACGCACTCGGCTGGACATGCAATTTGCCTCGAAAGCTCTTATATGACACGTCATGACATGTTCGATTGGTTTTTGCAGTTATTTTAATTATTACTTCTGTTATTTCCTGACTGTTTATACTCTTTTTGGGGCCTTGATTTCATAAAAAGCCAATAGATAAACGAAAGCTGAATACATATTTAATAGTGAGGAGTGTTAAAAGCATATAATTATACATTTTTTTCCTGTTTTCAAGAAGATAATCAAAGAAAAGTTTGTAAAAAATCTCTTGAGTCTTAAGTACCTCATCATCATCTACCTAGCCTTTTCTCAACTAAGTTGGGGTCGGCTTCCAGTCTAACCGGATGCAGCTGAATACCAGTATTTTACATGGAGTGACTATCTGAACTCCACAACCCTGTAACTGGGTAATACGATAAGACTGGTTGTCAGACTTTCGGGCTTCTGACGACCCGTAACGACTGTCAAAGATCCACGAATGACAGCCGGGACCAACGGTTTAACGTGCTTTCCGAGGCACGGAGGAGTCTCGATATGTAAAGATGGTCACCTATCCACGGACCACCCCCGGCAAGCGTAGTACCTGTAACTAGTAATAATTATTTTTGCAAACTAAGAAGATTGATCACTTATAAGGTATAGGCAACGTATTTGCTTCTTCTAACAACAGTTTCTAGAAAAAATATTTCACGAAGGTTGAAACTATCTAACTAACTGTCACATAAACAAGGAGGATTATGAACAACGTAATAATTGTTTCTAGGTTAAATTAATGTAATAGGTGTTGTGACGTTTTAGTTTAACAAAAATAAAATAAATAAGTACCTCTTTTTGAAGTTTGAATCGAAGAACAAAATCAATAAAAAATTCTTCGTTTCGACTATTCTCGTAAACAGCTTTTCATTTCCCTCTGATAAAGCTGGCAGAAGGCGTCTCTCACACAAACGGAGCAGTGAAAACAAAACAAGACTATTCCTTAGGGTAAACATCTGACAACGATATAAAGGGAATGTCGTGATCGTATATAAGTTGCGGTACAGATAGGATAGGAGGCGAAGTTTGTTTTTTATTGGCTTGTTTTTAGAGTTTTTTTTCCTTGTAAAGTTCAAATCCTAACTTATCCATACAATCCATACTAATATTATAAATTTGAAAGTAACTCTGTCTGTCTGTATGTTACCTTTTCACGCCTAAATCACTGAAAGGATTTCGATAAAATTTGGCAAGGAGATAGATGGCATCCCGGGAAAAGACACAGGCTACTTTTTATCGAGATACCACGCGGGCAAAGCCGTGGGCGGAAATAATAAAATAATAATAATAAATATATGCGATCGTGAGTTTGTTTGTTTATTACGCTTTCACGCCAAAACGGCCGAACGGATTTGGATGAAATTGAGCACATGGGTAGACCATGACCCGGAGAAGGACATAGGCTACTTTTATTCCTGGATCGCAGACGAAGTCGCGAGCAACAGCTAGTACTACGTCATAAGTAGAGGCATCATTAGGTACGGTCAGTGCTCTGCAAAGAAGGGGTCGGGTTATGCAGGTCATGTACGTATTTTATCAGTATTGATTTCACAAGCTGCATCTTCTGTCTGTCTGTTACCTCACGTCTTAAGGGCTGAATGAGTTTTAATGAAATTTGGCACACAGGTAGACCATGATCTGAATTAGGACATTTATCCTGGTAATATGTTCCCGTGGGATCCCCGACTATCACGCGGGCGAACCCGCGGGCAAAAGCTCGTAAACTATAATATTTTCAGGGGAAAAAATACCTTAAAAATCTACTGATTGAAATGAAATGCAAATACAGTATGTGAATAAGAAATGAACAAACAAACTATTCTATTGGTCATCAGCTTGCACCAAAGTGTAACACATTTCATTACACATATTACTAAACACCCGTACCAGTATGTCTATAAGTCGCCATATCTTTTCCTTATAACAACACAACTTCAACTCGAACCAGCGTAGCGTGCTAACTTACCATAACCCGACTCTTTAGAACTTTCCATTGCACAACAGACAAAATTAAAGACGGGATTTGCATCTGATTAAAAGTTTTAAATTGAATATTCTCTCTTTTAAGAGATTTAAATTATAATGGGGTTGCGATACAGATTGTTGTTAGGTAAACATTTAATTTTGTATAAATGTTTCCGATTCTGTTTGTGACATGTTGATTTCTAGAGTGGTTTGTATTAATATAACTTTGATAGCTTAAGAAGGTAATTGCTTACCTTCCCTGATGTGTATTTACAGGCTTAAACCCTTTTCTTCTCGAGAGAAGAAGGCACGAATTTTACAAAAATTACAATGATTTTATTGATACCCCGACTGGCTGCAATGTGAGAGTCACATTGCAGCCAGTCCAGCTAGAGCCTCTAGTGTTTCTTTTAATTAAACTCGAGCGTAGCTAATAGGTAATCCTTAGATAGGTACACTCACTAACTATGTAAATCTATATATATATATCTCTATATATATAAAATAAAGTCGTGTTAGTTGTTACACTATTTATAACTCAACTCTGGCTGAACCGATTTGGCTGAAAATTGGTGGGGAGGTAGCTAAGAACCAGGAGACGGATATAGGATACTTTTTACTTTTTTTAAATGTAGTATGTAGTGTTGGGTAGGGTAGGTAGGTAGAGTTGGTAGGTAGGGTACCTAGGTAAAGTAGGGAAGGTAGGGTAGGTGCGTCGTAGATAAGTACTTATTGCTACCCGTGCGAAGCCGGGGCGGGCAGCTAGTAATTTATTAAAAAAGTAAGTTTATCATTAAAGGTATCATCTCTCTCTCCCCTCAACAAAATCAGAAGGTATCATCCCATCTTTTCTCTCACTCTCTTGAGTTTTACTTATAAGAATTGCCATAACAAACAGTAAACAGCTATGGCGGACATCTCGCTGCCTTATCTCGGGGACGGTGGCAGATCCCCAAATACGGATCCCCGCAAGCCTTGATGGAGTGGCCGTGGTGCAAGAAAGAAAAGAGAAGCGATATGGGTTCTTCTTTCTAAGGAATGAAGGAACAAGCTGCATGTTTGTTTTTCATCCCGTAGAAAGTGCCTCCATATTTCTCATATAATCTCTCAGGCTAATCTCAATATTAATAGCCATGAATCAAAATTACAACTTAATATTAGAAAACGCAGCAGGACATAATAACGGGTGTAAAAATGCCCTTATCATAGCCGAAAGTCACATTGTTCTTCACATTATTATGATTTCTTTTCTGTAATGGACTTACCTGGGAACCTTCTGGTAACGGAGATATTGAAGGCTAGCGTTCTAACCTTTTTTAAAGTTTGTTTTATAAAACTGTTTTAAATATTCTAACTTAACTTTCAATACTCACACGATCCCTTTACCGTTGCATGCACACATAAGCACAATGAGTTTTGCGTTACATTGCGCACTACAGTAAACAGCGGTTCACCGCAAAAATAAAAATCGTTTACTAGCAATTATTTTTGCACAAACATAATTAGTTTGATGTAAAGAATGCTCAGATGACGGCTTCGTGATTGGTTTTTTTCGTACCTACTGTGTTATCTGTATACTATTTATTTGCTTAAATTATTACTAACATCAATATTGGTAATAATTCTCTATCTCTATTTTCTTAGCCATTGCATGTTCGTACTATGAAAAGATTTTATGAGGCCCCCAAAATCGACTAAATAATAACCTTCCTAACCCCGCTATCGCTTATACCTTGCGCCATACCTTACGGCTCAACCGAGGTGTCCCGCTCAGAACCTGACGGACAATAGGGATAGAAATAGGGACGTCGCGGACGCCATTGTCGCCGTGTAAAACTAAACGTGCAACCCTACGTCCAGGGAAATTGGACGGGCCCAAACATGTAAGTATACGAGGCGGCAGGCTGGCCGGAACTGTTCTGGGTTTAGGGTGTGTCTCTACTAACAACATTTAATGTAGTAGCAGAAAAAAATCTTTAACAAATCTAACAAAAACAATTCGGGTGAAATGTATTTACTTATTGTAAGTAGGTAGTACACCTCTAACTAACCCATCGGGGAATTTTGTTTCGCATTTTATAGAATTTAAAGCGACGCAAGTTTCTTGCCTGTGGCATACAATAGGTAAAATTGAAGCTGAATTGAGCGGTTTAGACGATGAGACGATGCAACATTTATTGTTACTCCAACTTATGGTATGCCACAGGCAATTAAATGACACCGTGTGAATCAGGCTTTAGGTTTTTGAAAGAAAGAAAAAAAATACGCACAATAAAAAACAGAAATACTTAAAAACTTATAATATAACAGTATTGTGTGCCTCACAGCTGCGCCAAATCCAAGAAATCGGGTGGCATATTAGACTTGAGAGGATTCTTTGATGTTTTACTTGGTTACCTAGCTACGTGACAATCGGTGCCTCATTTGCACATATTAAAAGCCAAGTCTCGTGAGATAATAAAACAAAAACCGACACGTTTCTCAAACAGATTATCTTTATCAGAACAGCACATCGATTTTGTATGCAGTAAACGTACCTAAACTCAATTTTAAAGCTTTTATGAAATTGCCAAGTTAACCGTCTAGCAAACGCAATAAAGTTCAGTTAAAAGACCGCGAGCAATTTCAAGTAGGTGCACTACAACTACTGACCTATTTATCTCTTAAAACTTTCACAGATTCAACACTATTCTTCCTCTCTTACCCAATAAACTTCAACACGTTTTAATCGAATTTCGCGGAACAACCGCCCACAAAATGCGCCCGTATGTTTTCCCCTTTATGAGGCGAACATGCTGTGAATTTTGATAGTGTGAACATAGTGTAAAATTGTATTTACTTGTACGCCTTAGGTTAAGGTGGGTCATAGTTTTGGTTAGCACTATACTTGCCTTAGGGTTTGAAATAATGTTGTTATGCTATAGCAGTGTTACTCAAAGTGTGCTCTGCGAAATTACTGGTCACAATGAACCATTATTTTCGCGGAGAGGACACAGGCACAGATGCTTTGAGAAGCCCAGTTTCCTCAAGATTTAGATTTGGCGGCATTTGCTTAATTACATGGAAATACAAGTAGTCGCTTTACTTTATAAAAGCGATACTGCTCCTAATTTAAAAAAAAATTGGTCCTTGTGAAACAAGTTTTGCAACATCTGAAAAACGACGAACGGTTTTGATTATTCTAAGGTTCCGTCAAAAATTTCGTTTTCCAAAAGGGTTCCGTCGCCAAAAAAGTTTGAGAACCGCTGTGCTATAGATTATATTGGGCCAGGTATGTAGGAAGTTATTGCCCGGTATTTCATAATGAATTAAATCACTAGAATATCTGGAATGAGGATAATTATTTATTTATTTATAGGAGAACCAACAGCTATACTATAACAGATGGATAACAATTATTATAAGAAACATAGAGTTATGTTTTATGTTAGATATTATGTTTCGTTTGGTTATCTAAGTATTGCCAGGCCCTTGCAACTGTCTTGATTTGGATCAAATTGTTTGTCTCGGTTGTTCGGTATAAACAATACAGCAAGGCAACCACAATTGGCTAACTTTACCACAAGCTTGCACAAACCAGTGCATCTTACTAGCCATGGTTACAAAGTCAATAGTTCCGCGACAAACTAGTGTTTTGAGATTCTTGAATGGATATTATTTGAAATGAGATTATCTGAGACTATTGACTACTTAGGTAGATACTTAGGTACTTATTAAAAGTTCAGACTCCACCTTCGCTGTCTCATCCAGTAACCAGTCAAAATTATGACACCTTTCTGAATCATCTGAGACTAATCTATCATTACCTGACCTAATAAACCGCAACAGTATTCTATAGAGTTGTAACTCCCTTCCAACCTGCGTCTCAACAACGCACCGTGGGTATATCAGTTCAGTAGCAATCTTCCCCCGCACGTCGTAAAAATAAACTGCGAGGGAAGGGTTGCCATGGCAGCCGCGAGGGACAAGTAAAAACATCGTTACTTAATTTAAACTGTATTGCAATTTTTATGCGCGATAGAATATGCATAAAGAATGCTTTATATTTTGTTAAGATAATATTCTTTTCAGAATCTTCACTGTAGCTTCTGAACTAATAGAAGTGTAAATCGTAATTTAAACAACAGCTTTTTCACCAATGAACACGCAATATTCTGTGATACTTTTCATACTTCGCGTATGCAATAACAAAAATCGATAGTCCCGCCATCTATTAGGCAAGAAACATAATTAACGCTTCGTCTACTCGTCGCTAGATGTCGCTACAAATCAAGGCGCTCGTCAAGGTAATGAGCGGGAGTAGGAATCCTATCAATCGGCAAATTGCCCGGGGCCCCAGCGTCTGATTGGACAGGTAATGAAGCTATCGCCGGCTTCGAATTAGTTACGTGGATATTTGGGATACAGATTAAGCACACTTGTTGTTCTCCTTAAAGATAATGTGTGTGAGTGATATCCTAAAAGTTCTTACGATTATAATTATGGGCGATGAAAAGCGGGGTGTTGGATTATAATAAAAATGGAAATGTTTTCTCTAAGTTTAATCTTAAAGATATTCATCATTTATTTAAACAAATGCAACGTTCCGCTATTTTGACAGGATATTTCAATTTGGGCTGCAACACTTTCGCATCCAGCCTGTTCCCTTCACTTTCATCAGATGGATGGTCGGTCAATCTATACTCCATTTGAAATAAGATTAGACGTATAGATAAGCCTTTTTTACATTCCGTTCAACCGATTTTGAATTCTATTGCGTTGGTGGCATGACAAATGGCAGCCGCAGTAGATAGTTGGTATTGTGTAACTTTTTTTGCTTTTAATGATATCCTTATGCCTACGGTATAGAAGTCAAAATCGGTTGAACGGACTGTAAAAGGGTTTGTTTTAATGTCTAATCTTATTTCAAATGGGGTATAGTTATAGGGCGTCCCAGGCTACGTTTCCTGACTCGAAGACTTTCCTCTAAACTAATCACTTTTCTGTCTGCAGTGCTTTTTGTTCCAAACAGCAAAGCTATCCGAAGTAAAACTTTTGTTTTTGCGTACGGCAGGACCATTGCGTAGTTAGGCAAACCATTGTCCTTACTGACAAGTGTGGATGAAAGTCTCGCTTCCTCAAGTACAACTTGCTTGACGTTACTTATGTACTTGTAGTAGGTACTAGGTACTTCAGTAAACAAGACGATGGCGGAAAATATTTTTCTGTTTACACAGCACCCAAAAGGCATAGCATAAGCATAATCAGCCTATAATGTTTCCACTGCTGGGACACAGGCCTCCTCTCTGTGAGAGGGAGCGGGCCGTAATCTACCACGCGGGCCCAGTGCGGGTTGGTAGATGTCACATGTCTTCGAATTTTTGTTTCTAGTACTTGCCGGTTTCCTCACGATGTTTTCCTTCACCGTTTTGAGAGCAGTGGCGGTGAATATTTACACAAAGTAAAGTGCCTGTCAGGGTTCGAACCTACGACCTACAACTCGTAAGTCGTGGCCGTTACCACTGGGCCACCACTGCTCCAAAACTGCTCCAAAAGGCATAATTAAGTATAAAAACGACATCAAATAACTGAAATAAACATTTCAGCCCGCGTTTCACTCCCTAATCGGAACATCCTTCGCGGTTAGCAGCTATCTTTAATTAACATCAGTCCAAACAACATTTACGGTACACAAAGGGAACTCATTTTTTTAGGTATTTACATTTAATTTCAGACACCCCGTAATTTTGGAGGCTCATCGAAGATACCTTATCGTTCGGGGGTGATAGGGAGGTAAGATTTTATGTCGATAATTTTCGTGTTGGGAAACTTTTAACTTTTCGAAGCAAGTTTAGTGCTTGTTTACTCTCCTGAATAAGCTAGATAAAAACGCAGACTTAACGATTGGTTTTTTAAAACAACCATACTATTGATGCTAGTCCGACCAGGACCCGCATTTTTTAGAAAATATTAGCAGCTTTTATTCAAGCACTAACTGCGCCCTGCGGTTTTACCCGCGTAAGTCTCGATCCTGTGGTAACATCGGGATGAAAAGTATCCTATGTCCTATACCAGGTCATGTCTACCCCTGTGCCAAATTTCATCCAAATCCGTTCAGCCGTTTTAGCGTGAAAGCGTAACAAACAAACAAACTCGCTTTCGCAGTTATAATATTAGTTAGGATCTACTTACTAAAAATTTTCTCTATTCATATTTTATTTAGAATTTTTTTGTCGAATTGAATGTTTTTGTCGCTAAGTGCTCTGAGATAGGGCAGTTTCAAGTGGTATTTGCTTATAATATTTGATGCACCCCACATATTCTTTGTAGAGATAGGCCGTCGTGTGTCGTTCATGAAAGAGTTCCGTTAACGTTCTCTTTGAAGATTTATCATGATATTAACTAAGACTATTTCAATACTAAGTTACAGATGGCCAAAATTTGTTTCGAGAATATTAACTTTTCATGCAACAATCAACTAAAATCTTTCACATTACTATTTAAAGTATTAGATAACGTGGGTAGGTATTCTCATCGCTAAGTGCTAGAAAGGTGGTTTGGCTAGAAAAATTACACATTTTCAATGACTATAAAATGCAATAAAGATTTGAATTGAATTGAAAATTAATTTGCCGACAGCAAAGAATGGCGGTCGTCTGTTTGATTTAAACTGACATAATTTTCGGGTTTTGAATTTGTTAAGTCTTTAGAGGACTCTTTTGATAATATTAATTGATCTTCAATTCGGCACGGAAGCGTATCAAATGGTTGTGGATAGCTATGCAGGTCGTTATGTACTGGTTGGACAAAATATAAGTCTTCGACACGAGAACTTCTTCTCGTGTCGAAGACTATGATTATAATATTTGATGCACCCACACCCGTTTCACAGATTGTCAATAAAGATAGGGCGTCGTGTATTTCACATGAAAGCGAAAACCCGTTAACGTTCACTTTGAAGATTGATCGCGATAGCACTAAGAGCATTGTCACCGTAATAATGAGCCACAAATGACAACCTAAACAGTGGGGTTGAAATCTAATTAACTACTTGGAATATTGTTTGATGGTACGCTGCTGGCGCTTGATCAGTTTAATTTTATATAAGGGTAGCTTTGTTTATAATTATAAACTTTTATCTCTATGTTCATCAGTTAACTAGCCTTTCAGTTTTCTATCAGCTGGTTTCGTATATTTAGAAAAGAGTGCAGTAAATCTATTTCTTTATATTAGGACTGTAGCACAAAAGAGTACGAAAAACGCATTTAAACATAACAAAATCAACTTTATGACATTTATGATACTTCCCAAACATACCCTTAATATTGAACAGTCGCCAACGCCAAAAAAATAAAACCTATCGCAATTCAAAAGCTAAAATATAACGTTTCAGTATCGTCCTTCAGAATAAGCTAAAATATAACGTTTCAGTATCGTCCTTCAGAATAAGCTAAAATATAACGTTTCAGTATCGTCCTTCAGAATAAGCCTTCGCATCGAAGTCGACATTGACACGGGCGCTCCATTCTCCCTTCTTCAACTCCAGTAAGTAATTGTTATTTGTTGGAGACTATCTCCTTTGTGAGATTTCCCTTCTCCAAGATAACGCACCTGAAAAAATTTCGTTATTTTTCTTCGCAGAGTTCGGTTTTGTAAGAATGTTTATTTTGTTATTTTTCTTCTTGTGATACTGCAATACTGGGTTTTGGAATTCGAAGTTGTGTTATGTCTTTTTGTGAGATAAGTTTTGTTGTTTGTTATAAGGCACAGAAGCTTTTAGGTTTACTGAAATTATTTCAAAAGGTACAAGGTTTTTCTTCATTTATAGGTATCTACAATTTGAGAGTCTTGCATATCAGCGCTTCCCATAAAACAACTTGCCTGTCTGTGAAACATTTTCTAATCATTATCATCACCGTAATCTTCGAAAAATATATTCAATAATTATATCAAAAAATCTGCCTAGCCTTTTCCCAACTTTGTTGCGGTCGGCTTTCAGTCTAACCGGATTTAGCTGAATACCAGTATTTTACATGGAGCGACTGCCTATCTAACCTCCACAACCCAGTAACTGGGTAATACGATACCCCTTGGTAAGACTGGTTGTCAGACTTTCGGGCTTCTGACGACCCGTAACGACTATCAAAGATCCATGAATGACAGCCGGGACCAACTGCTTACCATACTTTCCGAGGAGGGAGGAGTCTCGGTATGTAAAGATGGTCACCCATCCACGGACTAACCCCGGCAAGTGTAGCTTAACCTGATGGATCGACCCGTGCGGCTGTTATTATTTAGCCACGAGCTCCTATATATTCAATAATTCTATCAAATCCGCGTATTAATCACGTGCATACGAGTTCCCCTTTCCTCGATAATTCGGTGAGTCAGTAGGTAACGCAATAGAAGGCTAACGAAGCCTGAATCTAAATACGTTTCACATAATTCCGCAGCATTGTGCGATCGGCGCCGGGGCGCAATCATATGGTAAATGGAACAAATGGGATCGTTCGAACCCGCAACCTTTGCAAGAGTGGGATCTTTATAGAGTTGTTGGTACTGTACAATGTTTTAGTCTTTTGAATTTCTTTATTTTTCTATGGTTTTGAAATCAGCCGATTTTTCCGCTTCAAAAGCAAATTTCAAAAGCATCGACATCACCCCCCTCATTACCCCGTTGTTTGGGGCGGTCCACATAAACTCAGTTTCAGAGAATTTTCCGACTCATAAAAAGAGTGTCTTCATCTACCAATATAAAGTAGGTACTCTAGTCTTCATTTAGGGTTTTTAGTTAATAATCCTTAGTAACAACAACATTAAGAACCTACATTGTATTCTAACGCGTAATTAGTAACGTTATTTGTGGTAAGTAAAGGAAACTGTTAATTATTTTAACAGGATACCTACACTTGCCATAATTGTCAGAGTCCGTTCGTCTGTTAAATTGTTAGCAAGTACCTCTCGCCTAGTTACGTACACGAACCTACATCGTTATTATAATTATGAGTAAGATAATATTATGATATAAGATAACACATAAAGCTGTTATTAGCTAATTTGCGCTCAGAGGCTGATCATTACGTACTTAGTGCGTCCTAACACAGCTTTACATTAAACTGCGTGTGTCTTACTGACAGAGTTTACTAGAAAATAATTATCATCATCTTCCTGCCCTTGTCCCATTTTTCTTGTGGTTGGTGCAACACGTTTTCTTTTTCCACTCTCACCTGTCAACCGTCACGCTACGTCGTTTCTTCATTTTTGACATCGCACCATAGAAATCCTTCTACAATCTGTCATTTTGTCTTTCGTTTCTAAAGATCTTTGTCTAGGTCTTTTGATATGTAGACTATTTCGGAAGAAAGTTTTCCACTCAAACTGTCAAAATTACGCTAATAACTGACATTTGTCTATAGTAGTGAAGACAATTTGATTTTGAATCGCCAGTAGAATACTTTCTATTCGACGGCCACAAAGTATAAACGGTTATCTACAACATCATGATTTTACAAATGGAGCGTTTTGAACGCAAAACGGTGATAATTAATAGAATAACAAAGCTACCTTCTCCTATTTTACATCATTTAGTTAATAGGGCATAAGTACCAAGGAAATAGTTAAGTCCAATATTACTGTAAAATTGTACTTCCAATCCAAAATACGGTACTTCGACACTAAGAAAAATTATTGTAGTTGACGTGACTAAAAATCAGTAAAAATTGAGAATCAAGCAGAAAAAATAACCTATGACAAAACAAAGAATTCTGAGTCGAATTATGTAAAAGAGTGAATTTCGTAAAAAGTGCAGTTGACTCTTTCTGCTTTGCTGCCGTCGTACTGTCTACACGAAACGTCATGTTTGTCTACTCTTCCGTCGACAAAACGGTGCTCATGCTACGCCTGCTGGTAAATCCTAAGCATATCATCCCGAATGTAAAAGAGAGTCTTATGAACAACTCTGTATAGTTCCCTCAAGTGTGTGACGTGTGAGCTGAGATGTGAATATCCTGAAACGGAATAAATAATGTCAATCATTCTGTAACACAATAATATTGAAATGTAACAAGAAGTTACGTTGAATCTGTTTGTACATACGTAGGTAGGTATCTCTTTTAGTCGTTTACATATACGTAAGTAACCACCCGGTATGTTGTTAATGTGATTAAATAATATGACTCCCCATTGTGTCACCCTACATATGATGTATTTCTATATTTATACTGTAATTCGTATGGTGTACATAATAAAGAGTAACTTCTACAATATTATTGCGTAAATACATGCAGCTAGCACCGGGTTAATTGCGTAATACACGATCAATTAGAATTGGAATTGGTTCGAAACAAATGTCTAATCCATTGCTTTATAAGTTCGTGAGTTACGTTGTTGAGCAGACTTTTTTTCGAACTTATGAAGCAATGGATGGATGGATAGACATTTGTTTCGAACTTATTCCAATTCTGATCGATCGTGCATTATATAGGGTGCTGAACTGAAATAAAATGCGATTAAGTGTTTTAGTTAAAGGTTTCGCCCGATAGTCTGACAAATTGAATATCTTCATGTAAATATCGATATGAACTAGTAAGAGCATGCTAGTATTGTAGGTCCAAGAACTAAATCCTCTGAATACTAAGTATCCTATATCCTATCCTATATGCGGGAGCGTTTTTCCTTCGCCCGTCCTTCTGATGCGCCATGCAGGTCACATCTTAGAAATCTCCTTAAGTCCCCTCCCCATTCCACTGACTTCTACTCCTATTCCTTCACTGTGCACGCGGTGCGGTTATGGAATTCCCTTCCGCCTGATATTAGGGACTGCCAAACTGTTGCAGTGTTTAAAAGAAGAGTGAAAGAACACTATAACAAAACCGCGCGGGTGCTCTTGAGCGCTTTAGCGGTCATCTCTTATCTACTTTCCTATCGCAGGTGTGCTGGAAGAGATTTCTTTAGAAATAAGCATCACCTTTGTACGTTCTTTTCTTCTTTGTTACATATGTGTACATAAATGGTTAAATAAATAAATAAGTTTTGCAACGATGGGAAATTCATCCTCTTATATTATAGAAGTTAAAACGTCAAACTAACTTTGAGCAATGTTTATAAATATGGGGACTAATGATTAGCTAAATTATGGACTCGCCAGTTACTGTTATTTCCATCAATTTTATTCACGTTTTTACCACAATAGCTGCTTGAAAAGAAGCATTTTCTAATATTACTTGCAGCCGTTGGTTCCGGCATTCCCGGCTGTCATTCGTGCATCGTTGATCGTCGTTACTGGCCGTCAAAAGCCCGAAAGTCTGACAACCAGTCTTACCAAGGGGTATCGTATTACGCAGTTACTGAGTTGCGGAGGTCAGATAGGCAGGCGCTCTATGTAAAATAATAGTATTCAGCTACATCCGGTTAGATTGGAGGCCGACGCGAACATTGTTAGGAAATAGCTAAGTGGATTATCCAAAATCCTCTAAAGCATAAACCCATAGATAGCTCTTTCACAAATAACTCTACAATATACTACAGTACGACAAAACTTAGGTGTTTTTACAAATGTATTTGTTTATAATTATGACTTTACAAGTTATTGCGTTTGCGTAAAGATCATTTTCACCTAAAGTAGTAATAAAGATTGGAGATTTTGAAGGCATACTTATTGCGGATGGTGATCGGTTTTACGAATTTCGCCGATGCTACATCTAAGTTGTGTCGTACTGCAGGTTTGTAGGTACATACTACATAATCACGTAGATCACGTTATCGATGTACCTACAGGTGCATCGTACCATGAAGGTTGTAGTAGGTACGAGTACCTATAGCTAACAATGAGATGCGTGCCGCTGTTCGTGATGGGATGACAGCCAATCAGTATAGGCGAATTGTTACGGTACGGTTCTGTACAGATTTCATTAATATTTTACACGACCTCTTTTTAAAATACTAGCTGCGCCCCGCGGTTTCACCCGCGTAAGTCTCGTTCCCGTGGGAATATCGGGATAAAAAGTATCCTATGTGTTAATCCAGGTTATAAACTATCTGTTTGCCAAATTTCATCCAAATCCATTCAGCCGTTTTTGCGTGATTGAGTAACAAACATCCAAACACACAAACTTTCACATTTATAATATTAGTAGGATTAAATACTAAGAAACTGTTAAAAGCTCATTCGCTTATTTTTTACTTTATCTCAGCCTAAGTCTTAAAATTAAAACATTTTTGTGGGAAATGCCTAATGTTCGTTTAGACTCTAAGCGAAAATATGATTCCTCACGCAGTTTCTCGAAGTTATCACATTGACCAAGTTATTTTGCATTAGTGACACAGAATTATTTAAAGGATAAAACAAAGATTCCGAACTAGGAACCAAATGATACAAACTGCAATGCTCATTATGAAGCTTAAGCTTGTTAATGAGCAAACAGACATTAATTCATGTGTAATACCTTCTACTCACTTCCAACTGCTTCAAAATTCAAAAACCGTGAAACTATTAGTCTAGAACAAAAAAAAAAAAACTATACACAAATAGTTATTACTAATAGTTTATTCACCTTTTATCACGAAAACAAATAAAATAATAACCCAGTTGGGTAAAAATAAATGCTGAATAATAAAAATATTTTTTAATCACCAACAATTACAGTCAATTTATTTCAAAACGTTAATGTCCAAAGTGTGTATAAGTACCATAATTACAGAGATTTGTAAGCGTTTTTACGGAACCCTTTTGTATGGTAAAATTAATGGAATAGAAATTACAGTTGTCATAGAGGCTATGAAAGGCTATAAAAGTATCATTACTGGAAATACTATTGTTTACAAACTGTACTAACAATTATTTATCCACTGTACTGTACCAACCAACGTTTGAGTATTTCTGTAATTTCAGACATTTACATAAATAAACTATAAACGGCTTAGTTTAACAACTTTAATTTCTGCTTGTTTAGTAGGAGCTTCTTGTGAAATAATTTACACATGTAAATACTTTAACTTGCTATTTCTATTTCCAGAAGTATTACCTGTGGTACGGTTTGATAGTGTGGTGGTGGAAATATAAGCACAGTGGTTTAAACAGTTCCTTGTTGGACGTGAATCTGTAATATTGCCATAATTGTAATATACAGAGGCTTTGCTTAGTTAGGTAATCTTCCAATTTCAACACATGTCCAAAGTGACATATACTCGGTGATTTTAAATTACTATTTACCTTTCAGGGCGTGAAAGTTCTCATGATTTAGAGCAACTTTCACTATAAGACCAACTCTGAAATATCGAAAAAAATATCTGCTGTTTCATACAAAAATGCAATATTTATCCGATGAATTTTTTTTTTTGCTATTTCGTATTTGTTCCCATAGTGAAAGTTGTTTATTATTATGAGTACTTTCACCTCCTGAAAGGTTAACAGTGAATAAAAAATCATCGTGTATAATAATTGTATAATGATTTGCGTACCAAAAGCCCTAGCATCCACGCGATATCCGTTAAGTTTACGCCGCGCGTTTGTGCTACGCCCCATATTTATTAAAATATCAATAACTAGCTGCTCCCCGAGGTTTAACCCGCGTAAGTCTCGATCCCGTGGGAATATCGAGACAAAAAGTGTCACAAGTGTTAATCCAGGTTATAAACTATCTGTTCGCCAAATTTCATCCAAATCCATTCAGTAGTTTTTACGTGAAAGAGTAACAAACATCTATCCATCCATCCATACTTACAAACTTTCGCGTTTATAATATTAGTTAGATATACGTTAGAACATACTCAACAACAAGTTTTTTAACAACGTTTTACAAAGTTTTACAACAAAAAGTTTTATGTTTTATCTCATGGCCAGAAAGCATGATCTATACTGCCACAGGAATCCGAACGTAGGTAATTCTGTTAAGTTGTAAGGACACCTGGAGGTCCAGACAGCCAGACCTCAATACGTAATCTAATAACTGGCACATTGGCATACAACTGCTACTGAGCCCACGTTGAAACCGCTTTTAATATAATAATGCTACAATGACTGCCCACGACCTAAATTGACGAATATCTTTGTATATATACTGGACAAAGAGATAGGCTTTACAACCCATCTTAATAAAGACGTAGGTATAGTGTTTGGGCGTCTGAAAGCCTGCTTCGGCTTTATATTGATCAATGGTAAGGTATAGTATGTATTCCTTTGACTATTTGGCTCTATTCATGGTTTTCGTATTCCATCTCATTTCACTTTGATTCAAATAATAAATACAAATAATAATAAATAATACTTTATTGTACAAGGAAGAAACACATAAATTAAACAGTAGGGATGATTGTACAAGTGGTTGTCAATATCAAAACTATGTATTCCATTTGGAAATGTTGTAATCACTTGCACACACGTAAACGCGCGCTCGCACCCACACTGACAAGACAAACTAATATGCTTTAATAATCATTACCCGACTACGACGAAGAAAAAAGGAGGGTTATGATTTTGACCGGTATGTATGTATGTATGCATGTTCATCTGTTCCCTCATATCTTCTAAACGACTCATCACAATTTGACAAATGAGGTATCGTTGGAAGCGTCTTGATCGTCCGCTGGTTATAGGCTGTGTGACGTCACATTAAATTAAAAATGGCGCCCTCTAGAGGACGTAAAGTCAGGAACTAAAAAAAAAATTATTTAATCGTACCTTTCATTTGATACCCAACAGTATCAAATGAAAGGGCTTAATGAGCACATTTCAAAAATATAAATATTATAACCCCAAAAACATTTAAAAAAAAATAAAGTAATAAAAACTAAAACCCAACTACGACTAAAAAGGTATAAACAAGACACCACAGACAGACAAATTAAAAATCCGGAGTCACACGTAATCTGTTCGATTTATGCCCTAACACGTGTGACTCCGGATTTTTATGTCACGACATTCACGTTGCCACGATTTTCTAGTACTGCTCCACGTTTGAGGACTGACTCCCAAAATACCAGCCCCTGTTTGGGTATCAGTTTCAGTACCTTCAGTCAAAATAAATAAATACAGGCGTTATGTACCAAATTCTTGTGAATACTCTCATTTGTGTTTTTTTTACTTTTTATTAAATTAACAACTTTGGATCTTTATTATATCATATCCGATTTAATAATAACATACTTAAATGATATGACTCCAGTCCGGAATAATAGATAAGGGGATTAAAGATAAAGATATATTTATTCATTATGATTCATTCATAAAAGTTCATCATGCATCTGTACTAATATATGTAATGTAAAGTTCCAACGCTGAAACCGATTAGATGAAAAGATCAGAAGAAATTTTGTAAGTACCTGAAAACTGCCATTTTCATCCTTCAAAACGGCATCTTCAAACACAGCTACACTATAAACATCTCCTTATTTCCCCAAAAGATACCAAAAAATATCCTCCACTTTTCCACATTCCCTTCCTAACCCATACATAGTTAAACTTACGGCCTTTAGCCCCTAAACAGGCCGGCAAAGACTCCTATCACCCTTAGGGAAATCCCCCAGTAACGCACTCATACAATTTGCATGTAATGTTCAGGGGATGATATAATTGCCTGCATGTTCTGAAATTCAATGCGAATGGGGAAAATTTCATGGGATTTTATGAAGGGGAGTGTGAATGTGATTGTTTCCTTGGAATGGTGTGTTGGTAGTAATATTGCGTTATTTTAGAGTACTTTCGAGTAGGTGTAATGATTATTTAGTTGGTGAAAATTTAAAGCTTAGTAAGATGTTTAAAAAAATATATATAAGAATAAAATTGGGTACAGAAAAATAAGAGAATATTTTTAGCTATGTAAAGGTTAATATTTCTGAAAAATTGATACATGGAAATCGTGGGAAGGCTTTGAAGATTTAGAAAAATATGGAGAGAATCTTGCGTTCCCTACAGAATTTAATCTTCCGAAAATACTCATACAATGAAAGATCCAACCAATAGAATTACCAAATAGCTTTACAAATAAATCTCATATTAGGTTGCGACCCTTTACAAATAAGATAACAAAGTTAGCCTAAAGAAACAGCCTAGCTTTCCTAGCCTAACAAAACCGAAATACCAATTTCATCAGCGAAAAAAATAGAAACGTATATTTCAGTAAAAGTAAAAACATTTAGTTATCAAAAGCTCATAAGGGTGGGAGTAAGGGCCGTTTCGAACGAAATTGAATAAATTTATCCTTTCTTGATATGAAATCGCAAAGCAGGTGTTTCTTTGATCCGCCAAAGATTGGATTGTTATGAGTTTCTGGCGATTTTATTTGTTTTCATACGGCTGAGGGAAACTTGTTAGTTATGCCGTTTTGGTTCGTTTTTATTGGATTTTCACTTACCTGAAGGTAATGGCTTTATGAGTGATCTTGGTGTGCAATTTGAGAGGCTTTTGTCCAACATTTGACAAGGACTCAAGTGAGTTACCTATAATGGAAATTTAGGTTTTCTTTCAATTTACTCTGTGGCAGCACCTATATCGCCACATGCGAACTACGCATCGAAGACTTGACGTCACACAAAATCCTACATCGCGCAATTAGAATTTACCGCGCTATCAACATAATTTATACAAGATTCCAACACCAATCGTTGAGCAGTTTCCCGCCATACACGACATCCTTCTGGTCAGAGGAACATTACATCCTTATTTTTGAGGTTTTTTTTTTGTGTTTGGGAAATCATCAAATGACTTCTCCCGCTCTGAGCGGTGCGGAAGGACGTGTCAGACTTTAACTGACTAAAACCCACCCGTGTTCCTTCAGTTGCCTGTTGCCAAGGTCCCGGTACCTTTCGGACTATGAAGCAATCGGACTTTCCCGCAACAACATCCTGTTCCTCATATCTCTAAAACTCAAATCCCTTCTTATATTTATCACTAGATAAGAATCAGAAACATAATTATTCACTAGATAAGAATCAAAAATATTTAGGATAAAAAATATCAAGCTATTCAAATGGGGTAGGTAATAACAGAACTGAAATTTAATCATTGCTATTGAATTTGCTCTCCATTCAAGTGAAATCCGTACTGTGTATTCTGCAGGTATTGTGTACGCTGTACCTACATAATATGTGTTATGTAGGCAGGTGCTGTCATGAGCGCCAAAACATATAGATATTCGTATTATTGTATCAAGATCAGATATGCATAAGGGTCCTTTGTTAAGCCATGCCAATCCATATGTGGAGGTGCTCAAAACAAATCATGAACCAATACTGGCTATATTTTCGAAACAATTTCGTAGCTGGAAAGTTCAAATAGCACACTAGTTCCTATTTTTCATAAACCTGTGTCCTTCTCCTTATTTTTAGGGTTCCGTACCCAAAGGGTAAAACGGGACCCTATTACTAAGGCTCCGCTGTCTGTCTGTCTGTCCGTCTGTCACCAGGCTGTATCACACGAACCGTGATAGCTAGAAAATTGAAATTTTCACAGATGATGTATTTCTGTTGCCGCTATAACAACAAATAATCAGAATAAAATAAATATTTAAGGGGGCTGCCATACAACAAACGTGATGTTTTTGCCGTTTTTATAGATAATGGCACTGAACCCTTCGTGCGCGAGTCCGACTCGCACTTGGCCGGTTTTATTTTATTTTATAATCTGTATTAGGTCTTACTTTTCACAGTGCTTACCTGCTCATCACTCCTGGAGGTTCTTTTAAAGCTCTTCAGTCTTAAATAAACCAAGCTCCAGGAATTTCCTGAATTTTCCTTTATGGTTTGACTGACTCGTTGGCTTAGTGGTCGCTAGCACTACTGCTGATCATGAAGTCCTGGGTTAGATTCCCCGGTCGGGCAAAGTTGTATTGGGTTTTTCCATCTGGAATTTCTCAATAGCAGCCCGGACCCTGGATTTGTGATTGATGGAAATAGCCTCCCCCCTGGTACATGGAACTTAAACATGTATGTGCACCTCTGCTTAACTCTCTGTTGTAGATAACTCTTCAGGGAATAATTATGTACGCATTCAGTATTTTGTATACATTACCCCCATCACCAACCTATACTTCCATACCCATACCACCTGTTCCCTATACATTCAACATGCGGTTACCCAAAATTCGAGCGTTCAAAATTAATATGCAAATAAGCCGTGTATTCACCAGGCGACAAATGTACGGTGACATGCCTCGTCTGTGTTGTTGTGTTGTAGACAACAGAATGTTGTCTGAAACGTATGTAGGTAGGTACCTATGTTGTTATGTGAGTGTCTTCCAGAAGAAGGGTATTTCAATAGTGTCGAGTATAAGGCAGAGCTGGAAAGCAGTGGTGGCCCAAAGGTAACGTTGTAGGTCGTGGGATTGAACTCAGGCAGGCGCGTTCTTTTTAACCGACTTCTTCAAAAACGAGGAGGTTCTCAATTCGTCTCTATGTTTTTTTTTTTTTGTATTTTTGTTACTCGATTTCTCCGCCAATTATGAATCGATTTTGATGATTCTTTTTTTGTATGGTAGGGCATGCTTCCGAGGTGGTCCCATATAAATTTTATTAACTTTGCTTGTGTAGTTTTTGAGTTAGCTTCAATATTCCGTATTTTTCCCACTTAGCTTATCTAGACGATGTTTTCATTTACTCCTTCACTGTTATTTACATCAGCTAGTGGTATTAGAATTTGTGTGGGGTAGGTACCACAACTAAAAAGTGAAAAATAAAAACTTTTTACAAAAAAAAACACTCAAATCTGAAAAATAACTTTAATGTCGGAAGTCGGTGGCAAAAAACGAAAATTGAAAAGCAAAGACACCGACTTCCGAAATTCAAGTTATTTTTCAGTTTTGAGTGTTTTTTTTTGGAAGTCGGTTTTTTTTTTGTAAAAAGTTTTGTGTAATTTATTTCATCACCACTACTCTCAAAACGGTAAAGGTAGTGAGGAAACTAGCATATCCTAGAACAAAAAAATGGAAGACATGCTACAAGTACCAATCTGCACTGGGCTTGCGTGGTGGATTTCAGCATCTCACAAAAAAGAGGCTTGTATCCCAGCAGTGGACATTATAGGGGATTATGCTTTGCTAAGCTATGAGTAGTATAAGTACTTACAGCAGTTATTCAAGCAAAAAAGAGCCTCCACATCGCCTTAATATCTGTACATTTATGAAATATGTGTGTTCGTACTTAAGAATAAAAAAATATTTAAAACAGCAAATGATGTAAATCCTCGGAATAGGCGAGATCCGTATAAATTAGTTCTGAATGATCTGCCAAGACTTGCCAAATACAACAAAAACTGCCTAGCGATGTGTGCGTATTTATAATAAGATACCAATTCAACTCAAAACATTAAATTCTAGATTATTTAAGATAAAGTTGTACAAGTGGTTGAATGAGTATAGCTTCTTCTTTAAAAGATTTTATGGATAAAAAATATTAATGACGTTTGTTGTAATATATAACCCTCAAATTTTGCTTGCTATGTCGTATCCTAGCTAAACATGTTTGTGCCATTATAATTATCTTTTAACACCATTGTATACCATGTTTAATGCAAATAACTGATTTATTATTATTTATTATTATTAAACTCAACGGTTATTGCACCCCAATTTCGGTAACACACTTTCACAATCCGAAGGATTTTGAACGCAATTCCTAATCCATTGTTTTATGTTTGAAAAATTCGTCTACTCGACGAACGTGGTTGAATTGTCAAAATGAAAGCCATCGTAATTGTGTATGTTACGTATTTAGCCCATTGGCTGGTGTGTTCCTAGAAAGTCTGGCTTTGTTACTTCATGTCTAAACTTTTGAAAACAGGCCTCAAAAGCTTACCTACTGTTTGAAAATACCTAACTAATACGCCGAGTTCCTCTCGGGCTTTAGGTATTTTCGAGTGTATCTTCTAGGAATTTCTAGGATTTTAATACCCTTTCTAACTCCTAAATTAGGTCAACGTGCTAAAATGTAACCTACACTGGTACTGATGGGATAAAGCCGCCACAACCCACACATTTTTGTCGACCGCAAATATAATTTTATTTTATTTCATGAAAAATTTCGCCGAAACCGGCTTTCAATTAAATTTTTACTTTCGGCCAGTTATTAAAAAGCGTTTTATTATTTTAATTTTTTAATTTGGGCTTTTTTGTTCAATTAAAACAAAATAGGATTATCGTTGCTCTTTTCTGTGGAATTTTATTTTTAAAAACATTCTTCTTTTGTTTCAGGTAATCATTGTTTGTTATGAAAATTGAAATGCATTGCCGCCACGTTACAACCTATTGAATTAAGTCTGTAAGTTTATTATTAGTAAGTTAGTCACAAAAAAAAACTGCTGCACCCAGAATTGAATGATACAGAGTGGTGTAATTATTCTCTGCCTGGTAACTGTAGGTACAGCTTGTTCCAGAAAGAAGGGTGTCGTGTGGTACAGACCATCAAACCGAACAACTTTTTGTTCAATTTGTTGGTCTGTACCACATCCTTTTGGACCACAACTTTCTGATACATGCTATAGTAACTGGTTTCGAAAAGCATGAAACAAAAACCAGGAAACAATTTAAGCATTTCTACCTGTAACTCACAAACTAAACCTCACCAACGCTGTAAATATAATTTTACCGCTGCTATATTCGGTTTAGAAACCCAACATTGTCATTTTCCACCATCGCACTATAATGACAGTGTAGACTTGCCGTCGGCTGCTATAGTTCAGCACAATTACGGCTACACAGTGGAACCAGCCGCTGAAATACATTGTAATTATAGGTGCCGATGTTGGACAGCGCTCGCTTAATTTGATGTGGCTTCGGTTTATCATGTCTCTACAATCATTATAATATCAGGACATAAAACGTTCACTAATATACACGAACCTTTCATAAATCAACGAACAGTCTAGCAAATTGTATTAATACTTGTATTCAATCAGTCATGGAGCAGTGGTGGCCCAGTAACGGCCGTGACTCAAGAATTGTAAGTTCGAACCCAGACAGCCGCTTTACTTTGTGTAAATTATTTCATCACCACTGCTCTCAAAACGGTGAAGGAAAACATCATGTACTAGAACCAAAAATTCGAAGTCATGTGACATCTACCAACCCTCACTGGGCCCGCGTGCCTACTCCCTCTCACCGAGAGGTAGCCTGTGTCCCAGCAGTGGGAACATTATAGGACTGATTATACTTATGCTAGGCAATCAGTCAGACTGGTAGATACCTACCACCTTGCTTGATGACTTGTATTTTAACCACGACATGAGCTATTCTTAGTCGTGTTCGTAAGAGAGGAGTTACCATACCTAATCAATAATTCGGAGGATTGGTGATCGCAGTTCATTCTAATTACACATATTTTGTAAATTGCAAGATGCGTTCGTCTTTGCTTTTAACGTTGACTGGTGGCGACCTTTGGGACCTTGCCTTTTAAGACAACCATAGCATGTTTAAGCCGAATCTGAATTGTCGCGTTATAACTAACGACTTAGAATACCATTCTCAGCTTTAACGTAGACCTTTCGCCTTTTAGGACAACCATAGTCTATGATCAGCAATACAACTCTCTAAGTTCATGTATGTGAGTGCATTGAATAAAAATTTCATGAAGTCAGTAAATGCACTTACATGAACTTAGAGAGTTGTATTGCTGATTCTAATGTTTATAATTCTGGAAATTCATATTTGTTACGGGCACTAATAATATTTATATCAACATACAATGTGATACTGACCGGCAAATTGCAAATAACGTAAGAAAATTTTAATTTCGCGGGCGACCCTAGCAAGGCTGTGCATCCTATAACTTAGAATACCATCCTCATGTTTAAGTTACTCTTTAGATGAAGATCCCTACGGTTCATTGGCCACTGAACAATATAGCAAGGTAGGCGATCTAATTCCGAACAACATTAAGTATGTAAGGCATACGCGGCGATTACGCATAATTTATGCAGTATTTACCTTGCCCGGGCAGATTGTTTCTTTCTTGCGTAAATCAAAGTAATGGGCACAGTAAAGTATAGGGATTTTTTATGAGATACTCCTAGATGTAGGTAAGGTTCCTGCGGACTTTATTTTTGTGTTTTTTTCGCACTTGCTTCGTTTCGTGTATGAATCAATAAAGCCGTCAAGCTATACACTATAATAATAAACTTCATGTGAGTAGGTATGTAAACTTCAACAGCTGAAAATGAAAATTCCAACAATTTTCTACAATAAATAATCAAAAGTTGATTCAGGTGGAATCAGGGGCAAGGCACTGTTCAAAATTCATGCAAAAACTAATTAATCAATCAGTTATTAAGTGATGGACAAACTGGTTCTACGTAGACAATGTGTGCAAGGCATTATGGCATTTGAACTCTTGTTTTTATACATAACAAGACTCGCTTTTGTCCATGGCTTCGCCCTTCGTATTGGTCGGAAGTAAACCCACAGAAACGTACTACCGGAATAAAAAGTATAAATAGGTAGTCTAGGTATCGTGAATTCCACACCAGTAAAGCTCCCAGTCAGAATAATTTTTCCGAAATATTCAACAATCATTGTCGTATACAACTAAACCTTCCTCATGAATAACTCCGTTCATTAGTGATAAGTGATAACCAGTGATCGGAATAGGTAGAGCTAATCTACCTAAAGTTACGAATAAAACGGGAATAATCTCAGAATTTCTGGACGTCATTTAAGTACATTTAATATAAATGCTGAAGGTGTGGAGTAAAATTAGATGTCATGAATTAAAATTCAAACCAACACCTCGACTTCAGTTGCAAAACAGTACTGTTTTTTTTTTTTGTTTTGCTTATATCTCGAAAATGGTATGTCATATCGCAAAAATAATGAAAATTTTGACCCCCTTTATGAGACCCATAAACCCCTAATACTTAACATGTAGGTATTTTTTCATACAAAAATTAAAACAATCCATATAAAACACGTCGAGGCGGCAAATAATGCGCACCTCCGGCTCAAAAAAAATCACGGGTTAGGGCAAACAACATTAGCTTCCGCGCTTACTTAGATCGTTCAAACGAAGATTAGGAGAGATTACCTTTATTTTTTTTCAATCACCAATGAGAGATTACAATAAAAATCGTGCATACTCTTTTTTTTTCAACAGAAACAGGAAATGAATTCGATAGTTGTTTTACTTATTAATTTTGGTTGTACTTAAGTAATGTTTCGAAACCCGGGGCATTAGTCCCGAAAAAATATGTTGTCGTAAGGCGCCTCCACTTTGTCTCTGTTCTTTTTCGAACTTTAGGTATTAGCTCTACCTATTCCGATCACTGGTGATAACCGTATGCAAAAATTGTTCGGTAGTTTTTGAGTTCCTCGCGTTCAGACTGATAGACGCGGCGGCCCTTTGACGGGGGGACTTTGTTATTTATTATTTTGTGAAACTGCATTAGAAACACAGTTATGTTGATTGCGTTGCATACGATAAGTGTGTTTAATATAACCGGCAGGCGACAGGTGATAGGCGGCAATCCGACAGTTTCTAAAAGTCTTTAAAAGCTTCTTTCATATATTTTCTCCTTAATTAAACAGAACTTGTCATGAAAATGTATTAATTTTGTCATTTGAATAAGTGGTTTAATTCTACCTTCATTCTTCATTTCATTTCTTGTTACATGACTACTATTTTCCTCTCACTTAATTTTATCAAATCCAAATTCGTGTATATTTATAGTCGATTTGAGGAAATCGATTGATATTTTACACCGCTCTATCTCCGAGGGGTTAAGCAGGGTTGTGATTGGGGGCGAAACCTTTCACAGTACCAATCACGTCGAAAGTGAGAATTTTTGAACGGAACAACCCAATTACCCTTCCCGACCTGAGTCGAACCTTAGAAATTCAAATCTTTGTGTTGCAAAACACAAACCCTGTGTTTTGCAACACAGGGTTTGTGTTTGACAAAAATTGAAAGATTTGAAATCAATTTTAAATTAATAAACTACTTACTATATAAATGTGCAAATTTGTATGTTTGGATGTGATTTGAATATTATTTGTCACACAGATAGTTTGAAATCTGAATATGTGTTAATAGGATATTTTCCGCCATCCACACAAAGCTAGTTATATTTTTGTTGATAACCAGTGAATGAAACGAGATTGTCAATAAATAAAATTAGCGAAGCAACTCCGAACTTTTTGCCTTAATTAAAAAGCCGTATACGAAATGTTGCCGATTTTGCTAATCTGATTGTGATTTTACAGATAAATACTGTGTTTCTATAAGTTTTAGTTCACAACATGAAAAGTCATTTCAATTATGACGTCACGACTGTAAAATCAAGTACATCAGCGAAATCAGCAAAATTTCGTATACGGCTAAGTAACCTAAGCTATTATCTTCTTAATAATGTTAATTATGATGCCAACGATCAAATGGCGCCGCATAACCATTCTAATGGAACAAAAGTAGTTACCTAACAATAGATAATAAACACGCTATTAATAATTAATAATGCTAAGGTGTCAGTGTGTCGTCTTATCTACATAATGCACTTTGTTCAATAATCAATACGAAGCCATATTATCAGTTTGATGATATCAAAAAACATAATATCTTGTGTAGTGTGTCGATAAAGTGAATACTTACCTATGATGTACTGTCGGTGCATTACAGTTAAACTTTTAATTTTGAGGAAATTGTTCATCGTAAACCTATGAATGGCTCTGAAATATTTACCTAAGTACTCAAAATCGGTTGAAAATAATATACACTGGCCTTCAAAACTTAGCACTTACCACACTTTTAAAATTGCAATTTCTCCTAAACTGTAGAAGCCAGAGTTTTGAAAAAACAAAAAAATATATAGCTAATTTCATCAGCTTTCTGAAATTATAGTACTATTGTATACGAAATTATATACTTATGTAACGTTTTTAACGTAAACTACAAAATAGCCATTTTTAATTTACTGGTAAAAAATTCAAATAACATTCATAACTACAGTTTTACGCCTCATTTACATTTATTTTTAACACCTTGGCTGTTGAATCATCAAAATTCATCGATCAAGAAATAAATGTGAAAACAAAAAGAGTCAAAAGTTGCAACAATTTGAAAAGGAGTGTTTTTGTTTTTTTTTTTTTTTTTGCCATTCCTTAATAGACGATTAACGGCTATAAAGATTTTATATTAAAAAAAAAATCTTTTTGTAATCCTTAATATATCTTGTGTAATTTAAACAAAGTTTTGACGGCCAGTGTAATTAGGATAGATATTTTTGATCCGGGAATTCCAAATATTGATGATCAAGATTCAAGACATTGTAAACATGCATGACGTGATCCCGAATCCTTTGATAGAATCACTTTGTCGCCTCTAGGGAATGACGATGTGATCAATTAATAGACGACATTCCAAAAAACTATCGTGTAGAGTGTGCTGTCATCATCGCAAAAGTATCATAGAAAGAAACAAAAAAATAAAAATTTGTTTAATTGTCACAGAAACAGGTGCTAAAAAAAGATAAGCTAACTCGAATAAATTATACTTAGTAACTAAAACAGAACAGATCTATCATTACCAGCACAGAACAGAAATTATAGTCGTCGTGACTGTGACAAGAAGGCTTCACTGAGCATGATGTTGTACTATCCCCCTTAGCACAGCACAGCGCTCCTAGTGGTCGTAAATGTCAATCCTAAAAAGTCTTATTCCATATATATATGTTGTAGGTACACTCTAGCTAGATAGTCCCCAGCCCCCGCTCGACATACTAGGTCAAAAGACAATTAGTCTTTCACAGCTAGCTAACTCAGTTTTCAATCTACGACCATACCGAACGGCCCTGCAGCTTTTTCTTTGAAATTGGAACGCATGTCTGGAAACAACTTGCTGCCAAACAGTTGTTGTAAAAGTACTGATGATACATCTATAATTTTAAGAGATTCACATTTCCTGCTGACTGTCTAAAGACGCTGATGATGATCGGATAGATAGTATAGGTACTATCAGGTGCTACCTTCTTTTACTCATTCATTACCAAGTACCACATAATAATTACACTTCATTCAAACACAATTAAGTTCACTTCTTGATCCGTCTATTTTTTTTTCTGTCTCTGTTTCCCTTCTGACTGTTTATTAGACTTAACAACGTAGTGAATAAGCAATTCCTAGATGATTACATCTTTCGTAGTAGGTGTTCAAGTTCGCAGATAATAATAGTATGAATCGTAGAACACACTTTTATCTCGCATTTCTGCAATAAAAGTCCGCTAATGTCTTGCTAAATGGTTGTCAATCTTCGCAGTCGCTTCATCCTGTCCTTGGTTCTGTGAAGTTTTTTTTATGGAGGTGTCTCAAGTGAAATATTGTCGTGAACGTTTTGGGTTATGATTTGGGTAAGTAGGTATATTATTATTATGTATGATTATTATTTAATTACTATCGGTATCCATCTAATTTTATTTTATTTGTCATCTGTTTTTAAATTGTCACCAAATATAATTATATAAATTCACTACGATTAAATCAAAATAAAAACAAATTGCAGTAAACACAAAAAGGCACGGATACCGGCTTACCCACAATAAAACAATGAAACAAAAGCTCTTACTTCAGCAGCATGTGGTTAACAAATCACATTGTAGCAAATTGTATTCGAAATCCCCATGTCTCTAGAACAATACCGTGCGGCAAAAACTTTCGTAACTTAACTACGACCACTAGTTGTAACGCGCTTCGCTTTCCTAACTTTAGAATGATCTCGTAGCGCCATCTAGTTTCAACTTTAAAAACAGTTTTAAGAGCCATCTAGGGTCGAGTAGCAGAAAACTTTTAGCGCCGTCTATTGAGTATTTAAACAGTTAATAGAACAACGCCATCTCTGATTTCTATGCATACTACTTCAGCACCCGTAGTTCGGCTACCGCTCACTAGGTGTCGCAATAAGCTGTATCACAATCCAGTCCTGCAGTCATTTTACAAGTTTTTTTTTTTTTTTTGAGAATTAAAAAACCCTCCTTTTTTGGCTTGCCATAAATAGGTATTATAACAATAATGAACCTAGTCTTCTTTCATTATTAACATTAAAATGCTTATATGACTTTACACTAGGTAGGTACTAAATTAAATGACTAAACAAATAAAAATAATAACTCGTTTTGTTTTTGTTTTTATAAAATCATTAAAAAATAAAAAAAGTAAGTAATCTGAAAAAGTAAACGCAAAAGTTATGCTCCGCCATGACAGTGTTGAACACTGCCGTGACCAGGATTCGAACCTGGGTTACTACGGCCACAACGTAGGGTCCTAACCACTAGACGATCACGGCTATCGGAGCGATGTAAGCGGGGTTGAAATAGTAGATCACGATATACTGTTATGACGTAATCATTGAGTCTTATCATATTCTATCACTACCATTATTTTCATAATCGATCGCATTGAGTCAATCGACATACTAGAATGGCAAAATGTTCCATATTGATTTTATGACTTTTCTGAATCAAGAAAGTTTTTCTTTATTCTGATTAAAAGGTAAATATTTTTTGATTATCTGGGTGCTTAATGTTACTGAAACATCATGAATTAGTTGAAGCCGTCTTGTACGACAACTAATATTGAATGCCCTAAACTCATCGTTAGGGATTAATTATTATGGCGGCTACCTATGGCTAAATGTTCGGGATTTATGGTTTTGATGTTAGAAATCTTGCCTTGGTAGGTAAGGAACGAACGGCTACACATCAAGCTATACATTTCCAGTTAATGCTGATCTCGCATTGTACCAGGATTTCCGTATAATGCGAGGTCAGCTTATACTGGAAATGTATAGCTTGATATGTAGCCGTGTGTACGTAAGTAGGTATAGTAACTAGATATTGAGGCTCACTCTTGACAGACCCAATGCTAAGTGACATTATACCATACCACCAAAAACTTGGCTGTGCTTGACGCATAGCATTATCCTCTTAAAAATCCTAATCATTCACGCTTAAAAATCCCTGACGCTTCACATTTTAACTTTTAGGGAATTCGCGCACTAGACGGCCACGACTCCGGCCAGTCGTGGTCCGTGGTTCATGTCTGCGAACTAGTCTGCGGCTAGTTGGCCTTTACGACCAAGTGCGCGATTCGTATCGGTTTCTATAGGTTTACCTGGTCGTGGTAGTGGTCGTCTAATGCGCGAGTTTCCTTAAGGGAGAGGGGACTTTTTTAAAGGGTATCTATACTAGGATATATAGGGTATGTATAAGGGTATATCCTATCTACATCAAAGTATGCCACCGAAATTCTGTCGGCTATTCCACGTCTTCCAATTCTCAACACAACAAACACTCAATTCTTCTCGCCCTTTTTATATTGAGATAAATCACAATTTGACCGTTCCATGCCAGTGCAAGTTTGACATATTTTTTGCGCGGTGTTCAATGAATGGGAACAATCGTTGCGCGTACGCAGCGACCCTTGGCGGACGCAAATTGGGTGCGCTAACTAGCCGGATTATAAGATACTCGTTCTGTTACTGTGGCTTAGGATACGGTAAGTGGTTTGTGTTTTGGGGCGTGATGGCACCTTGAAATATGTTTTGCACATATACACGATTTTTTTAGAAAATCCGACAGATTACCTAATCCGAAAGAACCCTTATATCGAAAATTATATACTTATATGTTTTATCTAAATAATAAATAACACCGCTTACCAGGTCGCTAATTTTAAATTTTATCATTTACATTTGAAACAATGAAGAAATCTTTAGCTTATCTCCGTAAAAACAGTTGATAACATTGATTCACAAAGCTTATAAGATTGTCAGAATTACGTGCTCACTGTGACTCTTGTTGGATTATATGATTTCAAACAATCTTATATGACAACAATTAGATTATTATTCATTGTATCATTCTTATAAGTCTCATTGGACTTAACCACGGATATCTATGGACTTAACTAACAAACTAAGATTTGGATGACCAAAGAGGCTAGTTTTCTCATTGAAATTCAATGAATAAATACCATATACTTTTTAAATGTGATGTTCAGTTACCATCTGCCAAATCTCCGTAACCCTTCTCTCAAGGAGTTATTCAATCCGTCTTGTTTGACTCACAATGCTCTAATAAAATATATCATTATAAATGCGGGATCATTATCATTATTCGTTATGCGAACAAGTTTAGCGGCTTGTTCAACATTCATACACTTCACGTGGTAATACTTATAAGAATTATTACTTGAATCGAGATCAGCTATAAGGGAATTATTAATTTGTTCAGCTTTATGCGCTGTGTCATGTTTAAATCTGTTACGGGTGTTATTTGCATCTAAGAATGCAACTTTGATATTTAATACCTGTTAGTTAGTCGACATTTCGTTTCCTGTAGTTTTTAATTAAATGGAATTAATAAGAGAAGTTATGTTTTTTCCACAATCGATAGTTACACACGGCTACACATCAAACTATACGTATAAGCTGACCTCGCATTGTTTGGAAATCCTATAAAATGCGAGATCAGCATAAACTGGAAATGTAGGATAGCTTGATGTGTAGCCGTGTGTACTTAAGCTGTGAAGGATAAGTTAGCATTGATTGTTCGTTTACTAATTAGTCTTGTTTCCATAATGCTTGAGATTTTAATAAGGAAAAATTATGGGAAACTTCGCTTAACATTTTAAAGGTATTCGACGTCACACAATGACTAGAAGACTTACGAAATCCTAATAGTTTCCTTCACCGGTATTACGCCATTCTTGAGTTTTTACCATTGCTCTGGTTTCTCCATCGTTTTTATTCTCGATCCAAACTTTTTAGTTTCGCTTCACAAAAAATAGACAAAACAAGCTTACCTTTGTGGACACCATAGAGAATGACCATGACCTCTTTGCAGTACAAATCCTGTTTTTAACAAAACATTGACAATAGAAGAATAGACTACTGTACTTGGAGATAGACAACTTGTTCCAAATTTAAATTAATAGACGCTTATGACATGTTGGCCCATCCTTAACTTGCGTTAGTTTCGCTTAGGGCTGCACCCTTTATGGTCGCATCCATAGACAGTTGGCGTAAAAATCTCTTATGCGTCAGTTAACATTTTTGTAGTGCCCCGAAGCTATGTTAGACAATTGGTTTCATCCTTTTTGTTGCTCTAATCCATTCTAATGCAGTTAATATAATAGAGATATTGTAATATTGAACTGCATCTGTGTATCTATTTGCGTTTAGGTTTAAGGGAATAATAACCGTTAAGAAGAGGAAGTTGAAAGAGCGGATATAACATCGTTGAAAAAATAGTTATTTTTCAGATTATCCGACGCTTCTTGTCAAAGCATTAAGTACCGTCTGACAGCTAAAGAGATTGTAGCCTTTTCCTAAGCATATATTCCTACGGAGAAGAAGCTAAGACATTACATAACCAAAATTAATCATGCAAATGATATTGTCTCGTCTTGCGAAAGTTTTGTAAGACCCAAGAGTATATGTATTTAGTACCTATTAGTCCTTCGGCTAGCAATTCGTTAGATACTTCAGCTTTATTGCGAAAGGCTCATACTCCATAAATTCACACGAATTAACATTCCGAGAATGTTTCTCCTTAGTATCATTCTGACTTGGTTTAATTTCAAAGTTAGTTATGTAAATAGCAGACTGTAAGTGAACAGTACGGATATTTGTTTCGCCTCTGAGAAAATAACATGTATTTGAATCTAGTAATTCAAAACTAACAGTTATTCATAAAACTATTATCACAAACGATGCAACTTCTGGTACATGTAAATCTAAAGTTAATAAATTCGCACTGATAGCTATGCGGTATGGAAACATAATATTTCCGTTTATTTATCGGTCCCAACTTATAATGCAATGCAAACATAAATAAAATACGATCTCCAACAAACTTCCCCGAGCGAAGGAAATGCCTAACTATAACGTTACAATATTTACGATTTCAGCTATTTTTCTTCACTTGATAGCACCATTGAATACTGCAAGCCCCTTACTTTATCTAGCGATTTATTAGATCAAATAACACCAACAGTTGATGCACTCCAAGAAAGAAAATGAATCCCTAACTGAAGGTGGTAAAGATCATAGTATAATTTTAGATGCTACAAATAAGTTTGTCAATGCAAAAGTATATCACAGTCTTGAATACCGGGGCGTTTGTTCAAATAATATTTTTGGAAACAAGGGAAGACAAGTATTTGATGAGATGACAGATTTCTGAATAGATTTTGATATAATAAGGAAACGGGGAGCAACATTTGGGCTTGTTTATTGCAAAGTTTCAAAATAGAATGGACTAGTTGCATGTTATTTTGAGAATAATGCATTTGAAGGGAAGACTTTATTCATACTTATTTTTTGTAGAATCAAACATTTGTGTTCGTGGTTGTGTGAGAAAAGTTTTGAGTAGTCTTCTGTATATTGAAAAACTGAGAAAGTTATGAAGTGGGAAATTATTGTAGCTAACGTAAATATTGCGAATTCGCGCAATGAATCCTTAAAAGTGATCGTGAGTATAAGGCTTCAGTGCATAAACATTGCCTTGATTTGACACAACTGATAATTTTCCTATGGTTTCCATAACTTTTGCAATTTGATCCTGTGTAACAGCGTGCAAATATTATGAATACAGAATGCAATCGCTAACCAACTCTTGATTCTTTTCTCAATTTCTTTTGTACGTTACTTAGATTGTATCAGCATCGACAGCGTGAATAGTCTCACTCTTGCTTCTTTCAATATTGAATGCGAGTAAGAACACACCGATATCACACTGCTGTTCGAATTGCACGTTCAATATAAAATTGTTATTACATTTAACGCCAGACAGTCCACCTGTACCTTTGTTTGAAGCTACGAACCCCATTAGGGAAGTAACCGATACACGAGTTGATCGACAACGGGGTCGTGTGAACGAACCTCTCTCCGCTGCATTCATTCGAACCTCATCAAACTGCATTTCTGCTCTGACATGACTTGTCACGTTGCAAATTCTGACATTGTCATGACAATCTATGACGAGAAGGGGTAAGTAAGACAAGAAAGGGTGCAACCCTTGGGTCAACAATGACATTTCATAACGTTTTGCTAGTTGAGAAAGTTCCTTTGTTGAACATTTTTATCTTGTTTAGATCAAACGGGTTGGATTGTAATCTTAATAGCATTATCGATAATCATATTGCTAAATATTAGATTACGGAATAAGGAGGGCATTTTAAGGTCACTGCATAGAAATTGATTGTGAAACCTGTCAAAGAAATTGAAAGAACTTGCGATCTCTTGAACTCTTTGCATAACTAGTGATTGTGGGTGACGTGGATTGAAAATAATTATTGTGAATATTATGTAACGTTAGAAAATATCGTAACTGCAAAGATAAATATTATGATAAAGTTAACAACGATAAAAATATTATGGCAATTTTGCACACTTTGTTTTTGTAAATTTTTACTACTTCATCTTCCCGTCTTCTAATATTCTCTTTTTTAAATCGACTAAAATAATACTAGGTTTTTTTCATATTCTATTCGTGTTACCTTATTGGCATTACAGATCAATAAATTCCAAATCCGTCGGATTCAAGTCTGACCTCTAAAAACCTTTGATAAAACCATTCAAGAATACAGAATCTTACGCTACAAAATAAAACAAATGGGCATCCGTCTCTGACTACACTTTTTCTCACAATCCAAATGCTCCCAAGTGGCCAATTGTTGAATGTTACCATTATTTTTAACACTAAGAACCGGTCTTGCAACACGGAAGTCGAGTCGCACGCCGATTATTCGTATTTTCAAGTAAATCTTGGCTCCAACATCTGTCCGGTATTCATATTTGTCGGCAGTTCTATTGTCAATTGTTTGCAGTCCGTTGCATCTTGCAGTTTTGTGAAGACGTCTCTTTTGACGTGTTATGATTGAAGCTCCTTAGGTTTTGGGTCAATGATGAGTTTTTTTCCTGCTTAGCGTGGTCTAAAGTGTGGATTTATTGTCAGTTTTCTTCGATTCGTGTTAGTAACGGATTCATTATACAACTTGACGGCTTTTTATCTCGATATAGTAGCATCTTTAGCCATAATTTTTAGCTAACAATCACGGATGTATGTATGCAGCTTATACAACTTGACATTTTATTACTATCCATGACTAAATCGTCTTTTCGATTCGAGATTACCCCTAATAGAAAAAATCGAGCTTTACACACGTTTTTGCATTATTCGATTCTATCAATTTACCCAACGACCCATAACCAAATCTTAGTAGCGAGAAATTATACTGTTACCATGGTCCAACCATACGTTTCCTATGATTTATTGTGTACGAATAATTCTAATGGGTTTTACGGCTCATAAATTTGTTCAACGCCTTTGATAACGCCGTGTAATGTCATTGATATTGAGAAATCCTATTGTACATCGTCGTACGCGCATGCCGTGACGTCATTGTCATAGTAAAATATTTTGATTTATTACGCCTATTGTTTTCTTACGAGAAAAGGATTAAAATTCAAATTCAAATTAAGTACAGATTTCTTTTCTTTTTATTGTTTAGCGTCTTCTTACTTCCTTTTATTGTGATAATTACGTGAAATTATTTATTGTGTTAGAACTACAGTAAGTAGATAAAATGTAAATATGTAAGGAGCGTTGTGTAATTGTTATAAGTGGCATTTCAATCTTCAATTACATGATTGTAATGTTTAGAATGCTCTTGGGTTTTTTCATATTGCTCTAGAAATCTCTTTTTTATTATCAGGTCAGGTTTACTCAGATTAATAAGAATATTCAATATTATAACAAGTTTCTTCAAATATTGTTTTTATTTTTCAATTTTATAATTTTAATTTATTTATTATTATCCTACCTTGTCCTACTCCTGGGCAACCTTCCAGTTTACGCGTGCCCGCACGTCGTCTTTCCAGTTTTTACGGAACCTTTCCAGCTCGTCTAGCCATCTATCTACTTATATACTATTTTTTTTTTACCCCTTCTAAACATGGCTACGAATTACATATTAATATCATTACATAGTCTAGATCCAGTTTCAACCAAATAAGTTTTTAGACTTACTCCCCTGGGTACATCTTCAAAAATTAATAATCTTTCCATTTACCCTTACACGTTCCGCCCTTCATTCTTGGGTGTCACCCCTAGCGATGTCTATCCAATCGCAACGTCTTAAAATTGCAACTTTATTTTGCACCCTTCTTGGATTGCATAAAAAATAAATTAGGGGTGCCCCATCTTGCAATTTTAGGGTCTGTCCAATTTTTTTCCCAAACGAAATCGAAATTTGGTTTTTTACTTATTTGTGCGAATTTTGTGGACTCTTATTTTAGTCGTGGTTTCGTTTTTATTATTTAGATGTTTCAGTTTTTTTTATTTATCTACAAAAGAGATGTCACTCTTCGGGATGATAAATCCGATTGTTATGGTTTTTGGTGCGACTTTTCGATAAAATAATGTTTTTGCGTGGTTTCGTAACTCGATTACGTCGACACGGATATTTTTGTGATATTGTGTAAACTGAACCGACAATCCGTTTTTTACCCTGATCCGTTACCTAGTTTATAAATAACTTCCCTAATTTTAAGTTTTTACATTTTCTGTTCCCTTTGTAGGTTTGTTTGATTTTTGTGAGCTTCTTAATACGTTTCATGAGTGTTTTAGTTATGTTCTTAATTTCAATTACTATCAAGCACTGTATATTTTCATCTCTCACACAAGTCATAACTTTACTACCAATATTTAACCTTCAAGTGATGTAATACAAAGGATCTGTCGGTTTCAATTAGTTAAACTTTGTTACTTGAAGTTTATGTCTCATCTACAACAAAAAACTTGCAATCAAAATTGTACTTTACCCTTTAAAGTTCTAAGTCGATTTTTAGTTTGGCCTCATCTCAGTCCACGGCCTGTCTGTCTACTGTTGCCATTGCGAATCTTATGCAAATATTCATGTACAATTTGAAGGGTAACATGAGACCGTGTTTTCGCGTGTTTCACGAGGTAGACATCTTGTTTTTTACACGGATTCGTTTTCTAAATACATTTTAATTGGGGCCTCATTGTTGGGCCCCCTTTCAAATGTCAAGTTCAAGTTTGACGTTTGTAACGTCATGTCGTTATGAGTGATGGGAAATATTGTCATTTGCGGTTAGTATTAAGAGTTAATCTCCGTTTACGGTTATTGGTTGAAATTGTATTGTACCGCTCTGTTGGGATTATTTTTTGTTGTCTGTATAAACAAGGATTAACTTTTTTGATTGTTTAGTTTAACGCATGTGAGTAGTTTGTTCGAAAGATTAATTCGTTTAATTAATTAGTGTCAGAAATTCGATTGAACTAATTGCCACCACATGCGAGAATCTATTAGTCGTTGCTTGAAAATCCTTTCTCCTTATTCTGAAAAGAAGTTTAATCTAGGTATACTAAGAAAAAGTAGGTGTACTATAGGTACACCTCTATCTAACCCTTCGGGGATTACAGGCGGGATGTTATGTATGTAATAAGAAAAAGTTTTAGAAATCATTAAGAATTGATCTCGATTTAACCTTTCATATGCCGTAATTACAGGAACAATTAAAAAGCCACTGTGTCTCGCGTGGATCCATGTGTGATCCATGGTTAAAATTCACTGATTTCCCAACTTAAAACTATTTTTAACTTGGATTCATAACTTGGTCAGTACACCTTTCTAGACAAAGGGCTTTCGAGGAACTCGTAATACCTCTTTCACTATATCTTATCTACTAACTAATCAATCAATCAACTTGGCTTATTGTGTCTCGCTTCACGACATGATTTAGTTTTTTAAGGCTTCTACTTTCAGTTCACCCGGCTGCGTAATTTTTCACACTTACTTTAACACAATTTTTATTCGATAAAGCGCAAAATCACGTTAACTGCTCTGATTTCGAACTCTCTTAACCCCAAAAGCCAAAAATAACACAATTAAAAATTGCAATAATGTCATACAACGATAAATCATTTTTCAACTTCCATTAAGTTTGATTTTCCAATATTTATATGGTAACGTATCATTAATCTAAATCCCGGAACACAACAGCGTCGCTGACACAAATGTATCGGAATTGTTCAATGATACGATTCGGCGTATCATTAATATTGTGTGTGGCGTATTCTTTTTAAAACGGTAAAATGTGTATTGTGTAGGTACTATTTGTGTACCTATAGGTACATTATACTTTTTACAGAATAAAAGACTTTTATTTTTATGTAAGATTATCGTGATTTTTTGCTTAAACCAGAGCACTGTTGTTTGGCACATGGTTATACAATTCAATATCTTTTATATTATTTTCTTTTTGGTTTTCGTATGAATGAGTATTTTGCATCCCGTTTTTTCCGAACGAATACAGGCGTACGAGTTGAATATTCCGCTGGCATTAAACCTAAAACACGTACATTTTACGTATGGAAGAGGGGTAGCTTTGTCATGTAATAATAATACTAATATCACCAACTTTGATCCTTTCCAGTTTATATGCTGTTTCACTTTTGGACTTTGATACGGACACTATTACTTAACAGGCAATCATTTTCATATGATACATTCGATAAAACAATAGTATTGATCGTAGGAATATTACTCTAGTTGCTTTTTTTACAATCTTAAGACAGGATCCTCTAAAGCAACCAAATCCCCGGAATGATATCTGTTTACAGCTATTTTCTCACAAGATCTCCAACACAGCTTCACAAAAGCAAGGAAACTAAATTAACTTCCTTCATTTCTCATGTCTGTCAATATCTACGATCATCAGTCATGTTTAAGCGTTATACACACCCCCGCAATAATACGACGTCTCACACAACGCGCTACGCCAATCGATTGTGCCCACCCCCAAGGACATTATTTTCCAACTATTGTTATAGTGTGCTGTATTATGACGGTTAGATTTTGTTAATGGTAAGTACCTATTTGATTTTGGATGATTGCTGTTTGTAATGTTTGATAGCATGTTGTGATTGATGCGACGAACCAAATACCGATAGTCCTTATGACCCATTAAGTAAAATCTGTTTGGTTTAAAATTGATTAACTTAAATCATTTCTAAACTACGGGTACTAGGGGTATCGTATTACTCAGATACTGGGTTGTGGAGGTCAGATAGGCAGTAGCTCTATGTACTATACTGGTATTCAGCTGCATCTGGTTAGACTGGAAGGCGACCCCAACAAAGTTGAGAAAAGGTTAGGCAGATTGATTGATTTCTAAACTACGAATAGTCACTTATAATAATGTTAAGAGATTTTTTACAAATAGGTACAAGAAAATAAACCTTCTTTAGAATAAATGACTAGACTAACAGCAACCTTGTAAAGACACTCAATGTATAGAATAAATAATAGTGACTATACGCTTATATAGGTATTAACTTTGAACAATTATGTGAACAATTACGTTTAAAAATAAACATCAAGTATAAATAAACTATTCTCAACTATTTACACTTCTACAGATATTTCCATACAATTTGTGTTTCCTCATTGCATAGCTCATATATCTATGTGTCGACTAAGCTAGCTAGTAGTCATGTCAAGGACAAACGCATAGATGCACGTGCAATTTTATTCTATACTATTAATAGTGCTATAGAGCTCACCTCTTTTTTACGGTTGAGTCCACAAATTAATTACACCACAAATGAGTTGTATAATGAATATCTAGGTTTAAACGAGAAGGGCAAGAAACTGATGATCCTTCTTGTTTGGAATGTGAACAAGGCTGAACCACAGGCTGAACTGTATTAAACCAGAGAGGGGTAATTGTCATTTAAGATGCTGACAATTCTGAGGTGAGTATAAACAAGGCTCACTATGATTGCATAGCAACTATTGACGGTCTGTACGAACGACGCACCATGGGCAGTCTAAAGAAATAATCTCTCAGTTTTGTAAACTAGAATGTAGTAAGAACTGCTTTCAAACTGATAATATCTATTAGTTTGAAAGCATTATCAATTTGCAATTCCCCAGTTTCAAGTTTAACAAAAACAATTTGTTTTCTTTTAATTTTGTAGGTTCTGATATTACCTTATTGAAATGTTAGACTTATAATTATAGCTTTTGCTCGCGGCTTCACGGGAACGTACTACCGGGATATTTAAGAAATGCTGGGTTTCCTATATAAACTTTCATCCCCTATAGGATTATTTTTGCAACAAAAAGTAGCCTATGTCCTTCCCAGGATGCCACTGTTTCCTTGCCAAATGTTGTCGAAATCCGTTAAATGGTTTAGGCGTGAAAAGGTAACATACAGACAGACAGAGTTACTTTCGAATTTATAATATTACTAGCTGCGCCCCGCGGTTTCACCCGCGTAAGTCTCGATCCCGTGGGAATGTCGGGATAAAAAGTCTACCCTTGTGCCAAATTTCATCTAAATCCGTTCAGCCGTTTTAACGGGAATGCGTAACAAACAAATAAACAAACTCTCTTTCGCATTTATAATATTAGTTAGGATTAGGATTAGGGATAGTATGGATAACATCTGTGTTTAAACGTTTTGTAAATTAACATTTCTATCTAAGAGAGCCGGGTGATCTGTTTCTACCTCAGACACCTTATTGTGCATTTTATCAACCAGCGCCTGTAATATGATGTTGAGGTAAATAAAGATTTGTGAGTATGATGACCTTGCTGAGTTGCTAAACTTTTTAACATTCCAAGAGCCAGGACGAATGTAGTACCAAATCAAGCAGAAGCTTCAATTTATCCAGCTTCAATGTAGGTCCAACGTCCATCTAAAACGATGCCTCTAACTCCTTTTGCTAATAAAGATTTCACTTGCAAAACTGTTTTTCGCTTCGCTTTGTCTAACACTTTTACAATACTGCTGACCCCACAAATAAAACTGCGTGCACACCACCGTGTAATAGTATTGCCATGTGCACTGGCACGTATGTACACATCTATTGATTTTATCACCATTGCTAGTACAGTATTCATATTTAGTTAGCACGCGTTGATGTTTGGCGAATTACTGATTCCGTGTCTGCTTAGAGAACTGTTCGATTTGGCGTTCGTGATGTTGTTTATTTGTTACAGCACAATTTTTGTTCAACGTTTTGATTCTTTATCGATGAACCTATTTAAAAATCTAATCTACTGCCCTGCCAAGTAAAGGAATCTTCCGCAGTTCTCATCAAAATCTCAACGTGTAGCTTTTCTACTCACATTTCGACTAGAAGCTTCGACTAAGAGGATTTTTTCTTTACACGAGCACGAAGATATTACCATGACACGAGCACGACGATGTTACCATGACATTAGCACGAAGATATTACCCTGTCACGAGCATGAAGATATTACCATGACACGAGCACGACGATATTACCATGACATTAGCACGAAGATATTACCCTGTCACGAGCATGAAGATATTACCATGACACGAGCACGACGATATTACCATGACATTAGCACGAAGATATTACCCTGTCACGAGCATGAAGATATTACCATGACACGAGCACGACGATATTACCATGACATTAGCACGAAGATATTACCCTGTCACGAGCATGAAGATGAGACGAGCACTAAGATATAACTATGACTCGAGCACGAAGATATTTTATTGCCATGACGAAAGGGCTGTTTTCTTGTATCGACATAATGTTGTAAATAAATTAGCACTAGAAGCTAGATTATAGTACAATAAATATGTATTAAATTGTAACTGTCGTCACACATATTTAAAAACAAGCCCAAACTAAACATATTCACCAATATTTTACGCGACAATTCACTATGTCAAACCCATTTGCATTGCGAACAAGATTTTTCCATAAATTAAATCATTATGATACGGAATTGGCGATCTTTACGTAGTTGTGTACCAAGCCTTACAATTTGCATAGTACCGTAAATAAGGATTACATCAGTGAATTAGAATGGTATAACATAGAGGATTCAAATGAAGTTCGTATCGACTACAGAATACAAATTGGTGCCGATTCTCTTGTCACAAAATTCTCTAAACTAAATTAAAAATCACTAAAATTTAGTTTAGTCCTGTCAAACGATCAAACTCATTCTGAAATAGACTTTAAATGACACAACTTAACTATAATTTAGTTTGACAGCATTAAGATGGCACTGAGATTAGTTTAGTGTAAATGCTATTCTGAATTTGACGATTTAACCTAAAATTGTGTCCTATATCTAAACTCCTCTAACTAAATCTGACTATATTTAATCGCGATTAAAAATGTGTGGAATAAAATTAGATGCCATGAACTAAAATTCAAACCAACACCACGACTTCAGTTACAAAAAACAGTACTGTATTTTTTTATTTTCTTTTGCTTATATCTCGAAAACGGTGTGTCCTATCACAAAAATAATGAAAATTTCGACCCCCTTTAGGAAGCCCTTAAACCCCTAATTCTCAACATATTGGTTATTTTAATTTTTTTTTCGTTATTTTCCATACAAAAACTGAAAAATTCCATTAAAAACACGTCGAGGCTGCCGTGCATGCGCGCCTCTGGCTCTAAAAAAAAAAACACATTTTTTTAATGTTTTTTTTTTGGTGAAAATGTTAATCTCGATACCGGTGGGCTACTCTTTTTTATATTTTTAAATGTTTTTTATATGTTTATTTTTAAGAAATATTTAAAAATGTAAAATAATTGCGTAAAAATAAATAAAGGACATAATAACATGATTTTCACATTGTTAATGATAAATCCAACTATTTTCATATTATTTTATAAATAGTTAAAAAGTAAATTAAATTAAAATGAAAACGGAATTATGCTAGTAATCCTACTAGTTTTGTAAATGTACAATTTTAGCAGTTTAGATAATATTTCTTGGATATTTGTAAGTTTACTAATATCATACGACGTTAAATACGATGACGTACAATAAACTAATTTTTCGTTTATCAAATGAAGGGCAATTTGTGGTACGGGGAAGGGGTCCGCCCTCGTTAGGATTAAACCTACAAATTAACAAAAAATATTATTTTTTAAGAAGTGATGACCCTAAAATCAAAATTATCAGAAAAAACTTTAGAAGTGAATAACTCCTAGATACCACGAGATTTGGATTTGGTTTTTTTTTTAGTGATTGGTTGTGGTCTACAGAGGATTTACAATAAATATAGAATCCAACTAAGCAAAGATACAACCATGAAAAATCGAAATCTCAAAACACAAAAAAAGCATATTTCTTTACATCTGTACTAGTTAGTACTCTTTTGGATTTTTTTTCCAATATATTTAATGTGGTTTTATTACAAATAATAAAGAAAAGGGTAAAATAATGCGTATTTTTTTTGTAATTAATTAATTTAGAAAAGTTCAAAAAAATAAAAACAGTTTTTTACTCGTGTTTGGTGTAAAATTGGCACATCGGTATTTTACTTTTACTTTTAAAATAACTTGTTCTATCGTATAGGTTTATAAAAAGGGGATGTCCGTTTTTCAAGACAAAAATAATACTGTGCTACCCTACCTACCTAACTACCCTACCTACCTACCCTACCTACCTACTCTACCTACCTACCCCACCTACCCCACCTACCCCACCTACCCTACCTACATATAGGTAATTTTTTTACACCTTGTGTTACATTATTGGAGTTTTAGTAAGGATCCCTATTTTTTTTTAAATTATATAATATAGCCTATGTTAGCCAAGGATAGTGTAGCTTCCCAACAGTGAAAGAATTTTTTCGAAATCGATTCAGTAGTTTCGGAGCCTATTCAATGCAAACAAACAAACAAACAATCAAATCTTTCCTCTTTATAATATTAGTATAGATATAGAAGTATAGATTACGTATAAAACAAGAATGCCACTATTTTCCAGTGGTAGTATAATTATCTAGTAGTTTGCATGGCTACCCTGCCATTGTAGGACGTAAAAACCTTTTTGGATCCAGTCTCTCCGACTATAATATAAAATGCATGTTTTTCGCAATCCCCTTTTACGAAGACATAAAGACTTCTAACTATACCCAAGCACCCTAGCGTGAACATAATGAAACCACGTCGACTTCACACAGGCCTCTGATTCTACATTTTGCTTACATAATAGTTAGGGAGGGCATAGCACGTGCGTTAGAGAGGGTTTAGACGGAAATAGTTTGGGTTCCGCAAGATATACAAGAATGGCAGAACATTAAATTAAAATCTGTAGGTTTGACTACGAGCTCTAGCTGTCATCATGTGTAGTATCATAGAACCCAATAAAATGTAATAGAAAGAAGGTGAGGCAGGATAATTATGTAGCCTAATTATGTAGGTAGGATAATTATATATAATTATGTAGTTTTGCAGACTTATGTTAATTTACATTAAATGGTATTTATACAAACAACACCATGTATGGCAGCATAGGAACTGATCAGGCGCTGAATCAGAATACCTATGGGTAGATTCTGGCATTGAAGAAACCCAAATAGGTAGTGAAGAAACAGCAAGTGCAGCAAAATATAAACGAAACCGACATTAACTTATTTGCTTATACACCCTTTTATGGTATTTCACCAACTCAGTCTCGGTTAACTTGCCTGACTTATATTGTCTATATTCTAATTCATCTGGTGGATAGTGCCTTAAATAGTTCTAAAGCCCGTATTACAGAACCTCACTCAAGCATGACTCAAGCATTGCTTACAACTAGTTTAAAGCCATCTGCTTGGTTGAAACTCATTCGTTGGACACTGGGGTCTACCACCAGTAGACCCCCCTGTCACCAGACAGGGGTCTACCACTTACAGCAGTTTTATTTTAATCTTACTTTAGTGTAGTCTTTCCTACCTGTAATGCGGGCCTTAGTCTTCTTTTTTTGTCAAAGCAAAATCATATTAACGGAACCCAAAGCCATTTCAATTACGTTTTTTACCCACCCACAATTCTATCCCCAACATTTTTATAACATTAACTGCACTCTCGGTTTTTGAGGCAAGAGGGTCCCCTCGTCGGGTGCAATGTAATGTCTCCATCACTGAGGAGCTTGTCGTATCCTGATATTGATTTGATGGATTACTCTGTACGTATTTCTTTTTCAAATAAGTTTGAGTTGGAAGACAATAACTTTGCCTGAAAATGTTCCTGGGAAGTGATTTTGAAATGCTAACTGACAACATAAATGCCGACATAACTATCTAAACCCTTCCCGGCCCCGGTGAACGTATAAAGCTGCCTGTCACAGCTGTTGTCATACCGTTGTCATAGGCCTGAAAGCCGGACCACCACCGCACCGGTCCAATTTAAGTGCTTAATCAATACGAACCCAGTAATTGGGTTAAATTGCAGATGGTTGCTGTTGTGACTATGTTGTCACAAACATTGATCAGTATCAGGCTTCCACTATCTGACTATCAAACTCCCACCATTCCTTAAGGCGAAACCTTCAGGGTAGCTCGCGAAATAAAAAAAAATCTTGAGTTTTTTGCAATTTGCAAATCTTGATTCGCGACCGCAACAAAAATGGATTTACAGAATCAGCAATATAGTGTTTTTTTATGAATATTAGTAACACGATTTAATATATTAAGATGTAATAAGATGAAATTTTATCACAAAATCATATGAACCAACTGAATAGTTCATCATTAACAATTAAAAAACCGGCCAAGTGCGAGTCGGACTCGCGCACGAAGGGTTCCGTACCATTATCTATAAAAAAGGCAAAAAAATCATGTTTGTTGTATGAGAGCCCCCCTAAAATATTTGTTTTATTATAATTTAATTATTTATTTTTAAAGTGAATATGTAACTAAATATTTTGTGAATATTTCAAGCGTCTACCTATTGCCGTTATCAACATCGAGCAAAAACAAGCAAAAAAAATCAAGTTTGTTGTATGGGAGCCCCCTTAAATATTTATTTTATTCTGTTTTTTTGTATTTGTTGTAATAGCGGCAACAGAAATACTGTGAAAAAATCAAATGTCTAACTATCACGGTTCATGAGATACAGCCTGGTGACAGTCGGATAGACAGACAGACAACCCGTTAGAAAACGGAACCTTAGTAATAGGGTCCCGTTTTACCCTTTGGGTACGGAACCCTAAAAAAATATTGAAAAGTTTAAAAGTAATACCATTAATGAATACTACAAAATATTTCAAATTCGAACCTGTGATGATATTCCGATCCATGGTGAGATGGGATTTAATCCTAAACAGCTGATGACGATGAACAACTAGGAGTGCAATGGAATATGAGGCTGCTTACACTGGAGTTACCATCGACGTGCGACCTATCGTATATGATATACGGATGTCCATACGGAAAAAAAACTGAAAGACATAAATACGCACCATGATATTAACCAACATTTCAATCTACGTTAACCACAGTCCTCACATATACATAATACATAGCTCGCGCCCCGGCATTTCCCGCTATATCCGATGTCACGCTTCCACGACGTATAATTGTGCAAACAGACAACTTTCCATTACTTCTACTGATCATTGAGGAAGTGAAAATGTCTAGAACTCCAGACTTTCACTGTGATCAGAGGTTATGTTCTTGTAGAATAATTTCATATTCAATCAGCTTTCCGTCGAAGACAGCCATTGGACAAAAGCATGTGATGGATTTGTGACTTCCTATTGATTACAAGCATGGTGGTTAGTCTTCGTTTAACGCCAAAATTCCGTTTAATCTCTTATCTTATATGAATGAATGTGAGCATGAAACCAAGGGGCAACTTGTAAACTAACGTCCCGTACTGACATGGTATAGTTCCATCCATGAATATGCTTCATTGACAACTATACTCCATTTGAAATAAGATTAGACGTATAGATAAGCCTTTTTTACATTCCGTTCAACCGATTTTGAATTCTATTGCATTGGTGGCATGACAAATGGTAGCCGCAGTAGATAGTTGGCATTGTGTAACTTTTTTTGCTTTTAATGCCATCCTTATGCCTACGGTATAGAAGTCAAAATCGGTTGAACGGATTGTTGGTTTGTTTTAATGTCTAATCTTAGTTCAAATGGGGTATAGGTACCATCAAAATGATCAAAATCCAATTGAACAGCCCATTTGAACTCTACAACTCGCCTCAGTTTTATGCAACTCACTCATATAAACTAATATCTAAGTTCCAGTATGTGGATACTAGGATGGCACAAAGTTTGTTATAGTGCCAGTGGCGGTCCCACACACTGGACCGCCACTGGCTGGCCACACTATAATAAACTGCACCGACATTGCATGACAATTTCATCGCTCTAGCAATAAAATAAATAAGAGTATTCCTCAATTACAAATATCTCAATAATAACCTGTAATTCGTACCATCCAACCAATTATTTATTAGTTTAATGATAGACTAATATCTTCCCATCCATCTTTTTTGGTTCAAACAGTAAGTTACAAATTGCCCTCCTAAAGGGTATGTTTTGATGTGTTCTTCCGGTATCAATCAAGCACGGTCGGCAATTTAAAATAATATTTGAATCAATTATATACAAATTGGAGGTCGGGGTGAGGGTGTGTTGCCATAACTGTTTTGTCACATCTGGCGCTATTTTTGGTACTGTCCAAGTTATGAACGAAGCTGTCAGAAAATGTATATAGCCGTAAAGTGTGTAGTAACTAAAAGAGTGACGCCCTTATTTACTTGTGTGAGGAAAGAAAAATGAAAGATCCTGATATTGACTTCGTGAAGTGCCTACCCGATTAGTTTTCCGATTGCATAGGTCCAGCTAGCAATTCTTTCAATACCGAATGCGAGATCATCATCTGCCTAGCCTTTTCCCAACTATGTTAGAATACCAGTATTTTACATGGAGCGACTGCCTATCTGACCTACACAACCCACTAACTGGGTAATACGATGCCCCTTAGTAAGACTGGTTGTCAGACTATCAAAGACCCACGAATGACAGCTGGGACCCACGGCTTAACGTGCTTTCCGAGGTACGGAGTTGTCTCGGTATGTAAAGATGGTCACTTATCCACGGAACAACCCAACCCAGCCCGACAAGAGTATCTTAACCTGATGGATCGACCCGTGCGGCTGTTATTACGCAGCCACAAGCTCCTTGTAGTAATATTGTTAGTACACGCATTATTTCCATTTTTTTATGCAAGTATCCAAAGTTGTACTTGTATAGTCTTTCTTCTCTCTTTTAATGCATTTTCTTCGCTTTGGGAAACAATAATATTCTCCAAAAATATTCAGTAGACTCATTCATATTCTCTTTCGCTTGTCACATATCCCACGTCAAAATATCCTCAGCCATAATATACCCTGGTTCCTTGAGCATCAGACCGAGAAAACTGTCACGCTCAAGTGGAGAGAACAGTTCGGGTGCCGACCACCTACGGTATGGCACGGCTCATGTAGATTAGGGTTTATATCGAAACCCGTAAATTATAAGTTATTCTCAACTGTTATAACATGCTGTTCGAAGTAATTGGGTGTCTTGTAGCGGTAATAGATTCTTGTAATGATAGTTTATGGGGGTATTTTAAAGCACGTGGGTGTGACGATACTTTAGTGTGTGCAGTGCCTAGGACAGACAGCCTTGATACTGACCTTTCTGGTTGACAATTTTTTTCATTCTCGCATAGTTCGCGTTGAAACGAGAGAGGAAAAATGATCAGAGAAATTGTATTGGGTAAATCGGACTTTTGGATTTGGTGTTGAATTACCAAGCAAGAAATTACTATTGGCCCGGCAAAGTTTAGCTTTCCTTCAAGCAAGGGAATTTCGAGTGAAAAGATGTCCAACTTGACTCAATTTTTAAATTCATTTAACAATTCCATTCGAAAGAACGCACTCAAAGTAACAAGTTCAAGTGTCAATTAAGTTGCCAAGTTATTAGCATCCAAGTACTCTTACATGCGAACTCGTTATAGTTTGCAACTTTAGTTAGCTCGAGTTACCGCACCTCTCAAACTTGTACGTTTGAAATATTTAGTTAGAGAATAAGTGGGAAAATTAACGCTAAATTTTCATGGAAAGTTCCTAATAAAATTATGGAGGGAAGCGGGTCTTGCTTTGGTAATAAAGTTGGACTAGAATGGAATTAGTTTGACAGAGAGTTTCATTTGAGTGTGTTAGTGGATATTTATGTGAACTAATAAAGTTAGAAGTGCAAGGTCAACAAAACAATTTTCATGTCTGAAACATGAGCTAACTATTACTATTATACACCGCTATATCATGGGAAATGATAATGAATGTCGGTTTTAACAACAAGTAGAGTTAATTATTGATTAAAATCTCGGTGCGTACACGTCACCTAGATCAGTAAAGAAACCCTCGGGTCATTCAGATCTTTTACAGATATTCTAAATAGACCAGAGGCCCCTTGACAAAGAAATATTCTATCAGCGCTAACGATGATGGAAAGGGCAAAGATGTATAGAACTGAAATAAGCTATCAAAAAGCTTATGTCAATCCTGTTGAAAGTCGTTGTAGAAATACGAAACGCTTTCGAAGCGATTGTCACTTGTCTAGTCCCTCAGGAGACATAATCAACTTCTTGAGGGAGGTGGGCTGGTTGGAATAATCACCGATGGCCACCATAGCTTACGTACAATGGTCCAGCTGGAGGACTAACTACGGAAACCAAACAAACACACAACACAGAACATTTCGGTGCGTAGTACTCTCCACCGCCCGGCGTGCTTGTATGACCAGCATGTATGAACGTAAACGAAGTTAAAGAAATATGTAAGTATCGTAGCTGGTGGCGGTCTGTTGTTTCTGCCTACCCCCATGGGAAGAAAGCGTAATTTGATGTATGCACGTATGTATAGGTAAACATAAAAACATCAAACCACTATACTTTCAACTCATCAGCTGCCTAGCCTTTTCCCAACTATGTTGGGGTCGGCTTCCAGTCTAAACGGATGCAGCTGAATACCAGTATTTTACATGGAGCGACTGCCTATATGACCTCCACAATCCATTATCTGGGTAATACTCCTTGGTAAGACTGGGGACCGGGCTCTTCTGACGACCAGTAACGACTGTCAATGATCCACGAATGACAGCCGGGACCAACTTACGGCTTAACGTGCTTTCCGAGGCACGGAGGAGTCTCGGATGGTCATCCAACCACGGACCATCCCAGGGAAGCTTAGCTTAACCTGATGGATCGACCCGTGCGGCTGTTATTACTTAGCCACGAGCTCCTCCAACATTACATTCAACTGTCGAGCACCTTACCCTTCAGTGCACTATATTCCAAACTCTAAGGCATAGTAAAGTGACCTAACCTTTTCAGCCCCATGGGAAAACGCGTGAGTTTATGTATGTATGTTTATGTAAAATCTCTGTAATCCCCCGGAAATCTTTGGCTTGTTCAGCTGTACAAGACAATCTAGGATTAAACTGGGAAATTCTGCTGTTTATTACACTTGGCTACTCTTGGTATTACGACACAATAAGCCATGCTATTCAATACTAACTTTTCCTCAATCATTTCGCACTATAGTAAGATAAACAGTTGTTTCATTCAACGTGCAAAAACATGCTGTGTTTCATTCTAAATATTTTTATGTTTTCGCGAAGCTTTCAAAATATTTTTCAATGAAATTGATTGAGTGGTTTCATTCAGAGGTGGTCAACATTTTCTTTTATGCCATTTAAAACTATATTAAATGTTATTTTATCTCCACGAATTACATTCTTATTCTTATACTAGATATCTATACTAATATTATAAAGCTGAAGAGTTTGTTTGTTTGTTTGTTTGAACGCGCTAATCTCAGGAACTACTGGTTGGAATTGAAAAATCCTTTTTGTGTTGGATAGTCCATTTATCGAGGAAGGCGCGACGACCGAGGAGCGGAGCATAAATGAAAAATGTTGCAAAAACGGGAAAAAATATTCCTTTTTGAGAGCTTCCGTTGCGTGCGCTGCGTAAACGGTTTAAGTTACGCATATATCATGTATGATGGAATTGTTCCTCTTTAAAAGTTCTAAAAAAAAGTCCGCGACTACGCATATGTCTATCTCTTAAGATTGACTCACCATAACCTTTTTTTATGGTAATCAAAGGATGATGCCTATTTTGGTACCCTGCTCCAATAGCCATGTGTAATACATCATGGGATAGCCCTTTTTAAACTGAATAGAAGTTACTATGGTGCCTAATTCGAAATCCTTGTCCGTTCGGAGGTATACTGTACCAAACATGTGAGTTTTAGCAATACCAAAATAAGGTATTTTTTTAGATACTTCATTATTCACTGCCCTTTTGAGCATCATTACAGAGGTTTCGACATCACACGCTACCCAGTAACCGATCATGGTTTCACAACTTCCCTTTCCTCCTAACGGTTAATCCTGAATTTCTATGGGTATGAGGTGTTGGCAAATAAAGCTTGCATAGCATTTCAGCTTGGCACCGAATTGGCATCACCATGAAACTTCATTCATAAGTGCTGCCTGATTGGCGGAGTGTCGATGAGGTGAGGTGGTGCTGATCCCATGCTGGACTTATAGATGACCTTAACGGCTGCAAAATAACAGTAATTGTCCTGTAAAACGTCCATTTACACCAATCTTTATTATGGTATCAAAAAATATTAAATGACGGGAAACAAAGTCGATCGTTTGAATCGGTTATGACTGCGCTGGTTCTTACTATTCTGTGACTGTTACAGTTTTTCTTGTTCACTCCGGCTAACTCTTGGATTTTGTTATCTGTTTAGTATTTGTTTTTTCCGAATTATCACACGGAACAAAAATAGGTGGTATGTATCTATTTGGAAAATACTTAATGAAGGCAAGGTGGCAAGGTGTTTCTGCAGCGAGCATTAACACAACAGAATAATTATCCTAGATAGAAAGTGCACTGGAGATGTACCTGATTACGGGATTAGTGAAGATGCTTGGCTCTTACGTGGGCGCATGCCATGTAAAACCTAAAAAGTACTATTGTTATTTGTTACTTATTAATTAACGATAACAAAACACAGGTACTGGTACTCATACAATATCAATTGTTTGGCACTAAGGGTACTTCAGGCATGCGGGATTTACCGCCTTCTGTCTTATTTCTTAAAGATTCTATCGTAGACGATGTTTGAAAAATGTTTTATTTAAATGGATGAATACATTTCATGTATGTATGGTTCGTGGCTAATTAATAATAGACGCATGGGTCGATCGAAGAGTACGTTACACTTTCTGAGATCGGTCCGTGGATGGGTGACCATCCATTACTTACCAAGACCTCCGAGCCTCGAAAAGCACGCTAACGTTTGTCCCGGTTTTCGTTTTTAGATCTTCGACAGTAGTTACGGGTGGTCAGAAGCCCGAAAGTAGGACAACCATTCTTACCAAGGGGTATCGTGTTTAGATAGGCAATCGCTCCATGTAAAATACTGATATTCAACTGCATCTAGGCTAGGCAGATGACGAATGTACAACATAACATAACATCATGCCTGTAATCTTCGAAGGGTTAAGCAGAGATGTACCTATAGTAAACCCACATTTCGCCAGTTATGTATTACTCCTTTACTTTAATAATTAATAGCAAACGTCATAATATAAGATCGTGATTAGATGATCGATCACTACGAAAACGTACGAAATGTAGATAGGTATTTATGGGAAAAGATTTTTGCGATTTCTGACTTTTCTAGTAGGTAGGTACTCTAACCTCAGTTGACAAGGAATCGAGACAAAGGCCTTCGGAATTCTTGTACTAAATCCGAATACCTTGCTAATGATATATCATTTATTCCTATTGGAGCGGGTACCAGCTTCCATACATTTCGTGGCATCATTCTTTGTTCGAAATTGATGCATTATTTGCGAAGGAGTTTTATCAACATAATTTTAATTCTCATTCAAATAAATAGTTTTAACATAAGGGTATTAATTAATTCGAATCGGACATTTAATTTCGAAGTTATCACGAGTATAAAAATGCAATACGCGAACCGTTCGAGGCCGGCGCTGCGCCGCCGCGACTTACGACTTCTAGAGAGGAGAGGATGGGCACACGGGTAGACCATAACCTGGAATAGGACATAGGAAACGTTTTATCCCTATATTCCTACGGGATCGAGACCTACGCGGGTGAAACCGCGGGGCACAGCTAGTATAGTAGATCTCTCACAAATATGACTATATTATAGTCATATTTGTGAGAGATCTGCAGTCTTCTAAACTAAGTCTAGGCCTGAATTTTAGAACTCCATTGCAAGACCAATACCTCAATGTCCTATGCAACGCTTTGAAGACCATTTGCAACGTTGTTAAAATAATAAATGACACAATCTTTGTATCCTAATATTTTTAGTCTATCGATTTCATATTGACATAAGATGCTTTTTAAAGAGTGTGGTGCAGCTGACAGCTCGATGTGGTCAAACACAGCTTAATCCTCATTCTTTATTTCGATACTTTACTCGATTAGTATATTTCTTACCTGAGCATGAGGTCCCGGATTTGATTCCCAGGTCGAACAAAGTAGTCCGAAAGGGATAAAGGGCCCCGGCCTTGGCAACAGGCAACTGTAGGAAGACGGGAGGGTGTTAGTCAGTAAAAGCCGGACACGCCCGTCTGAGAAGTCATTTGATGATTTCAACCCCTCAAAAAAAAAAAAATCGGAGAAACTGTTATTGGTTTTTTTCATCAGGAATTTCTCAGTAGCAGCTTGGAGACTGGATTTGTGCCCGGTTAATGGCAATAAATACGCTCGCCCAATATTACATGGAAGGTAAAAAAAAAAAAAAACCACTGCCAATCCGTTCGGAGATTACAGGCGTGTTGTGTATGTTAGAAATCCCTATGGATAGCCATCAAGTGAGATCAGTCCTCATGTTGGGAACCACTGGTCTAATGTTTACTCCGCCTAAATGCATCACCTTGGGATGTCGGTGACCCATTTTTGTTTGCGCGATTCATATAATAAATATATTTTCGGGTTCAATGACGTCAGAGGATGGTCAGTGTCTTGTTACTTTCCTGAAGGTGAGTTTAAAATGAAAAAAAAATAAGAAAATAGCGGTGGCTTCTACGGAGTTTTAAAATATTGAACTTCTTTGTTTCTAACCTTACGTCGTAGGTTCATGACCCACACATCGAGGTAAGGTATGCTTATATAGGTTTAAAAGCGAAAGATAGAGACTCTATCTACGTTTAAAGTACAATTCCGTAGCCGACCGCATGCGGCAACGGCAGACGTATCGCCGCGACACGAATGGTTTCTATGTACTATCAGCTGGCGAAGTGTCGCCGCGACTCGACTGGTTTCTATGTACTATTTCCATGAAACCAACGTGACGCGACGTGTCGCTAGCTACGGAAGGTATTTCATAGATATTCATAGAAACCAGTCGTGTCGCGGCGACACGTCGCCTGCTGCTGCCGCCTGCGGTCGGCAAAGGAAAAGCGTTTGCGACCAGCCCGCTTCAGAAACAATCGCCAGAGGATAAAACCCCCAATCGAAATCTACAAAATGTCAACCAAATTAACATTTGGGGATTTTGACGTCACCAAAAACAGCCCTTTACATATCTCAATTATTTTTTTGCCCTTGATTAAAAATAGCAACACAACCGAGAAAACCTTACAACTTTCCGGAGGTCATTTATCATCCAGTATTAAATTGCCCGCAATTTAACAAAGACTTTGTAAAATGTACTAAATAGGTTAATAGGAAACTTTATCCGTGGGTGTACTGTAATTCAGTTTCATATAACACGTGCTACTCGGTATTCAGATCAGGATCATATCGTGTACACCTTGCTTTATTTATGAGGTTATTCACTCTGGTGTTGCGTCATAGGCTATCTAGATTGTTAACAACCTTTTTGTGTTATGCTGTGGTTTTAGATGTTTTGGCTTAGCTGCGATGGCAAAAGTGGTTTCCACTAATCGTGCGTTGTGCCATGTATACCCAGATCGGAAAACCTTGATGGCCAGTAGTGGTTTATAAGAGGGCTTCCTCTCTCCTACCCTTTTGCTGTGCCGTACAGGGTCCATAATGATCTGAAATTATAATTATATTTACCACCCAAGTACACACTATGGTAAAGCAATAAAGATATTGAGTATTTCACCCTGATAGCTATATTTTTATCTAGTTCAGGCACAGATGTTCATAATCTGATCATAGAATTCGGTGTCATAAAGTGTATCATTTGATATTATTTGAACCAACTGTCTCGCATGTCTAAAGCTATGGTGTTGTAGTCCATTCTACGGCCAGGCTACTACATTTTACCTACTTCGCTATGTTCTAGAACTGGCTGATGATCACATCATCATCATCAGTAGTCCACTGCTAAATGTAGGCCCCTCCAATCGCACGCCATTCAAGTCGATTCTCGGCAACTCTCATCCAGCTACTAACCACCCCGCTAAGATCGTCGCTCTACCTAGCCACGAGTTTCCCGTAAGAATAATAATAATCGAAATGTAGCTTTGTTGTAAAATTGTCATGATGGTTGCACAAGGAGCTCTAAATCTTAGATTATTTCGGTGTTCATTTTACGAAACTGTCTCTTAAAAAACTAAAAAAACTGCTCAAATAAATGGCCTACATATTTTCGAATAAATGTTTGAATTGACCACCTTTTTTATGAGATCATTGGCTTTTGCATTTATGTGACTGGCCTCCTAAAATTGTTGTTCACGCTCTTTAACCCTTATGGGTTGGGCAGATGTCCAACTGCTGTCAATGGAAATACGTAGAGTACTAATGTGTCCAGGAACTATAAAACTCTTGTGTATAGAGAGAGATATAGCCTATAATAATCTTTATTTGTATTGCTGCTGGCAAAGATAATAGAATAGTACTAATTAGGGACTGCGAGCCTGTTGAATATTTTGCCATTATTTTGGCACACTTCCAAAATTGTAATGGGAGCCTGTAATTCTCCTGCTGCAAGGCATTTTCTCATGAGATGAAGTTACGCACATTGTTCATTATACGCTCACAATTTGTAATTTCAAATTGCGACTTTTCTTGTATTCCCCAAACTAAAAATCGACTCCAGCTTTATAAACCTAAAAGAAAGTCATACTGTCGTAAGAAATACAAAACAATTTAACCGTAAAAGATTGATATCGGTAACCGTATTCATTGTGTCTTTTGAACCAAAATTCGGCCAAAAAAATTGTTCCCCTTTCCTATAAATATCAATACGCCACATATCGTCGAGGCCCGAGTGCTTTACGATCCAAAACTAGATACAATTTACGATCGAATATCCCCCATATTAGTCACAAGTGGATGACTTTCGATCGAATCGATTATTTATTATGCGATTATCGTTCGCGCGTAATGTGGGATACCGATTCGATTTACAAGTCACCCGGAAATTATTTTACTGTTGATTTTTATAGAGGAAGAAAGTTGGTGCTAGTTTTAATTTTCTTTTGGTTAAAACAGCCCTCAAAAGAAGCCCTGAAGAGTCGACCTTCTTAGCAAGCGTACTAATCATTTCAATACGGCTTGGCATTTACCACTCTTGTATAACTCATACCGTCTCCGGTATTACAGTTACTTTCATCATATTCTCATACTATTAGAGATACATATTACGTGAAACTGTAGTGTTAACATCGTTGGCATTTACGGATTAAACTATAAACGGAAAATACAGTGCTGGATCATTATGGTTATTTTATGGAAACACCTTGTTTAACATCAAAAGGCTGAAACTAGAACATCGGTACGTACTCATCATTATCTTGCTCCTTATCCCAATTATTTGTGGTCGGCGCAATATGTCTTTTTCTTCCATATTTCTCTATTCGCCGTCATCTCGGTAGTCACCCCCTTTCTAGCCATATCATCTTTCACACAGACCAACCATCGTTTCTTTGGTCTTCCAACAAAAACATCTGTACTCTCAACACTAAACATTCGCAGACAACTTTGCTCAACGTTATCTGGCTGGCTTACTTCCGTAATCTAATATTCATCTACTTGTTCGATCTTGTTTTGCTGTTCCCAGTCGATCTAATCTTTCACACGGCATTCTTCATCACCATTCAATCGTTCTATAACACGTCTCGAATGTTCTAAGCATTAAATTGTTATGGACGTCCAATTTGGCACGGTACTAAATTGATTAGCGATATCACTGCCAGTTTATATCCGAAGACCATTCAGGTGTGAAGATAATTATATTTCTTTTGCTTAGAATGAGTAAGAACTTATGTTCAATCTACTACATAATTTATTCCGTTTATTTGTACCACAGCAAGACAGAGGCATTTTTCTCCGACTACCTACAATAAAAGGAGAGTAATGATTTTCACACGGAGAAGGAAGTGTTCCATGGGTACCTTATTATTTCCATATAAGTCATTCAGTTCAAGTCACCATCACTAGACACTAATAAACTTCTACAATTCACTGCTAAGTTTAAAATGCTAGCTCCCTCAATTCCATCAAGTTAAATCGACCTTCACCACCAAAGTCAAAGAAACAAAACTTTCTTGAACTCAGTTTAATAATAAATGCAGGTGTCATTAGGCTGAGTAAAAACCTGTGTCGCCGTCGACTACCCTCGTCACGTTGAAATGAATAATTTTGTTCTCAAATCTGCGAAGTAGGTCGGTTGGCTGGATTTGACTAACGTGTTTTTGGCTCGGGTCTCTATTTTCAACGTACAATTTTGTTTTACCTTCATGGTTTGCAGGGTTTGGAATAGGCCTTCTTCATCAACGGGTAATGCCATTTTTTGCCCTATATCTCTTCTGAAACAATGTTATATGTAGCTATATTCATGAACGACAAAACGATACTAATATATTATGTAGTATCGACGATGCAAGATCCAATAGAGTTAAAAGGCCAAACATATAACAAAATGTAAAGTTCTTACATACTTTCTCAACTCTCCCGTACCTATTTACTTACGTAGGCGGCATTTTAAAGACAGGAAACTTTTATTTAGCTTTTGTCCAAATACGTTTTCCCAATTTCAAAAAGGACTAGCAAACAACATTAAATTAAGCACAGCCGATACAAACGACGTTCCTCAGTCTAATGTTGTCACATTGTTACACTTCCCTTAAGCAGTTGGTTATGTCCACATTACACGGTTAATGACTGGCATTATGATGATGATAGTAATCTCTCGACCCTGAGGCGTGGGAATGTACGACAAACGGCGAACTTCACGGACAATACCTAGTTAATGTCCCCCAAGTTCTTAGGTTACAGGCCAGGGTTTGAAACTTATTTATTTATGCAATTAATTATACACACAATAGGACTGAAAAGTTGTAAAGGAGTGAGTGAAGGCAGAAAGATAAAAACATACTCATTTTGTATCAGGAATAATTCCTTTAAAGTGGGTCAATCAGAGAAGTGGATATATCGATGGAAGGCAAAGCTGAAGTAAACTGCAGAATTAAATTCGATTACAATTGATTTGCGTATCCCGGGTTTTTCTGCTGCACTAAGAATTTCTCCTGTTTCGTGGGTGTTTCCTTACATATCACATATACACAATCAGCCAGCCAACCCTGAACTGTAACTGTGTCTGGAACTTTGATCCGAATTAAATAAAATCGGCTTAGTCTATTTAAATGTTACTAAACTGCCCAATTATGAATTTGAATAGTCTATTTAAATGTTACTAAACTGCCCAATTATGAATTTGAAATTCATAACATTCATAGTCCATCCACACATCTCATTCATCATAATCTCTTTCAAGGTCCGGCTCTTCACCTCAAACTATAATCCCATTATAATACTAGGAAGCCTTATTCAGGGCAATACACGACTACACTGTGATTTTCTTCTCCGTCCATCATTTGTTCAGCTATTAACAACCAGTTTTACTTGTCTCCGACGTTCGTCAATATTTATAGGGCTATTTGCACTACTTTGGATACGGCCATGACCAAGAGTATTCGTGGGCGGAGGCAATAAGAATAAAGGTGCAGCGAATAGTACAGGTGTATTCTGAAAGGAAATTATTTTATAACCAACGTGGTTGACCTTATAGATAGAAGAGTGAGATTTGTCTCACTCATCAAGGTTCTCTCCTATATTTTCTAGTGTAACATTATAACATAATGCGTTTAACGCAATTCATTAGATAGCATAAATATCTTCTGAGTTCAGAAGCAGCCATAAAATCGGGGTATTAGTTCTATCTACAATCGGGTTCAATACAAGAATAACCGCAAGCTGAATTTTATTTTAAGTTCACCAATTGCATTTTAAGTTGCTAATTTAATAAGCTTCTCAAAAACACACTTTATGTCTTCATTCTGAAAGTGCATTTTACATTAAACGACATAACACTCAGAATCGCCGGCGGTTTCCCTAATTTCTATCGAAAGGGACTTTTTATGTCTTTAAAATTTATCTCTACGTCCCTTTGCATCGTAAAATCCTTCATTGCCTTCTGTGGCCACAGTCGTCGTAAAATCCTTTGTAAAAAATACATGACCAAGTTTATAAAATTCTTATGTCTATTTGAGATTCGTAGATGTTTCTATTATTCGGTTTACGACGTCGTAATGCCTTGTATGGTGGTTTGATGGTGTACTAATGGGATTTAAATGGTACTAACATTTTCTATTATTGTTTCAGGTAATACTTTCTTCGTGTCATTATGGGGAGCTGGTGAAATCTTGCCATCAACTACATCATAAACGATCATCTTCGATTAGATTAGAAAGTTTTATTAGAAAATACAGGTTTGTAAAGCACAAGTTGAAAGGAAATCCTAGAAATACAATGTCACGCAATTAGTCTTTAGTGATTGGCAGAAAGTACAGGATGCCGCAGTGCCTCTTGAGTACTCATTTACAGAAACATTTATTACTCTTTTCTTAAAACGTTAAAAGGGCAATACTAAAAAATTCTACATAAACATAGTTTTGGTAACCTGACCTTTCAAAAGAGGGAACAAAGTTATCTACAAAAATAATTCAACATTAAATTCTTCTTACATTGTAGTGTGTAGGCGTATCTTTACCAACGCCTGAGGCTTATCCATTCGATATTCCTTTTATACCGATATTTTACCTTCATAATCCATGATATTTGTACCCCCACGCAAGTGGTGGACATCTTTGCTAAAACAATTTGCAAATAAATTAGCTCAAGGCAAGTCAGTTAGGCCAACATCGTAGGACGTTTTGAGATTGCAAGCTTTGGACTATTGTGTCTAAGATGAGGCAAAGCTCATAATTCCTGTCCGTTAATGTCTAAAATAAGTGGACAGTCAGATTTCTAGGCTAGAAATTCTTAGTAACGTAAAATCTATACACACTCATTGTAGAGGTGTAAACAACCGCTTTGAATAAAAATTGTACCATGGAAGTATTTTTTATAGCAACGGTACAAAAGGAAGATGTAGGATGGCTTATTAATAGTCAGCATCTTAGCACTTGCTACTGATTGCCTCTTAATATATATATAAAAATATGGTGATACAAATAGCATCTTTTCTTTGCCTTTTAAGGCAACTATAGCCAAGATAAAAACACCTCCACTCTTTGTGCTAGTTCTAAATGTGTCTGTACCTCTATACATGCCCTACCTACACGTAATGCCACAAGGTTCCATTCTGGTTCCTGCGCTGTTTAAATTAGACATTAATATAACATCCTACTCGGAATGAGACGTGGTGAATGCAATATAATTTGACTGGTTTATTAATGTGGGTGGACACACAGGTATGACTTTGAGGTTTTATGTCTTAATTTCATTTTAGTGGACAGTTGCATAAAAGCCAGATAAGATTAGACTCGTTTGAAAGTAAAAGCTGTTTGAATGCATGTCATTCCGGTAAGTATTAATTTTACGCATTTAGAATTGTGTAATGAAAAAACACCGTTGAGAAGTGATCTGTTATAAAAAAAATCTTATGATTAGGTACGGAAAATAGCATTAGGCTGTGACCTAACCAAAATCGATAGTCGCGCGATCAATCAAGTCGCGTTTGTACGTTAAAGTTCGTACAAACGCGTCGAACCCATTCTCGCACGACGATCACTTTTGGTTAGGACGTGAGGTATGGTACTCAAGTAGAAAACAGCATTGCGTACTTGCTATACATAGCTTACTTAGTATGTAGCTTATAAATAACACTGATTACCTTCTAGCAACCCCAAATAAACATCACAAATGGCTGCAAGGATAAAATAATATACCTTGTTTTTCTTCCATCCTCAAAGCAATTTCCATCTGAAAACATGATATCAAATTTCTTTAGCCATTTTATAGGCAAGGTGGGTCTACTTACGGCATTTATTATGTCTTGGTTAAAGTATCGACTGAATGTTTTGTTGTGGTGATGGAACAACCATAGTTTTTTTTGTTATTGAGATTTTCGGCCAAAGAAAATCTCAATAAAAAGTCTAGTCTAGTCTAGTAATAAATTATTTTTGTTTCGAGCACTAAGAGTTGGTATATAATACTATACATGAAAACTGTTCATCTGTATTATCAAATTAAAATATAGAAACTTAACATATCTAGAGCTACATAACAATACATGAAGATAAAAAAAACTGTTGATGAATATTAAATTCTATAAAACATGAATACGGAAGAAACGATTGATATGGACATGAATAATTCGTGACGGAATCCGATCAAAGTATATTTTCAAACGCGAAAACTAATTGTGTGAAAATCGATCGACTATTTAAGCCCTTTGAACAGTATAGTTAGAACCTCTATTTTAACGAAATTCATTGTTTTCTAGCTTTTGTTTGCTTTGAAAGCAGTTTACTTTTAATTTTGAAGTCAGTTTTAGTTCACCAGTTCGCCTAATGAAGGTTGGCATTTAGTTGTTTTCATTTGAAATGTTAACTAGATCTTCAGCAGTGAGCTGAGTTCGGTTTTATACTGTTATTCAATTCAAAGCTTTGTGTTTATCTCGGGTTAATTGGAGTGAAATATCCCTGTTGCTGGGTTTCCCTTTTCACTAATTGAAATGATGTTTTATCAAATATTGGATCAAACTTAGCTAGCATTAGAATCAGAAGTTTTTGTAAAGTTCTGTAGAATCTTTTCTTACTTATCTTTTACATAACTAAGACTTGGTAACTGTTTCATATATAACCATATAAACATTAGAACACCCTTTATTATTAATCTTCTAAACACAACACAGCAGAAATCCAGGAATCTTCAAGAACCTTAATCATATCTTTATTCCTCCTTCGCCTGCCAAGTCTTATCAACCAGACAAATTATTAAAGGAAGCTCCTATCTCGTGGAGGATTCAACCGGTTCTATTCCCGGTCCTACTTTGTCGTGGGCGAGAACAGCATTCCCAAAACGACCTGAATTAATTGAGCCTACAATTAAACAGACAGGTTTGACGTATATCCAATGGCTCCTGTTGGTATGGGGATACAGCTTTTATATTTAGCTTTGAGGAAAACGACTTTGACGCTAAACTTGAAAAGAATATCATGCATGATCGAGAGCGAGATAAATATTATCTTGAGTAGCAAACATAGCAGCAGGGGGCCTAAAACAGCCACAATTAGCAATTCGTCTAAAAGCAATTCATTTCCTGAATTCCCAGCTGTCATTAGCAATTCCTCTAATTTGACACAAAAACAATTCATAACTTGTGGACCATTTTACGAATCTCCATAGAAAACTGTCAAACAGATGAATTATTTCGTACATGCAGCCATATTATGAATTGTCAGTTTGTGACATTTTTACGATAATTCATAATATTTTTCTATTAAGATTATGTCAAAGTGGCTGTTTTAGCCCCCCAGGTAGCAGTGCACCGTGGTAACGAAAACTTCGTGAGGATCACGGCATGACCATCGGCATGTCAAAGATGGTGAAGACATCTACCAACCCGCACTGGTATCGCGTGGTACATTACGGCCCACTCCCACTCAGCGAGAGGACGCCTGTGTCCCAGCAGGGAGAACATTATAGGCGTATTATGCTATGCTTATTCTAAACAAAGCAAACTCAAGCTAGCTTAGAAAAAAAACATTTTTTTTCGTGCCAATACAATGTGCAGTGTTCCAAGCAACAGTATTAATGACGTTGGAAACTCAAGCCATGATGATAGGTTAAAGATCACAGAGCTGCAATGGGTCTAACAATCTCTTGCACTGATCTCTGCCCTTCTAAGCAGTACGGTGAAGCATTTTCTTAAGTTGACTTACAATTTGTACTAGTCACAAAATAACACTTACCTTGTTCTGCAATAGTTAAACATAGTTAATAGTATAGTATAAAAAAGCTGGGGAAAGAACCAGGATATCAAAAATTCATCCACATCGCTAGCAGCATTCCCACAGTGTATGGCAATGCTGATTCATTAAGATATTATTTTAAAATTGTTAGCTCATATAATATGCAAATATTATCATAAATAAGATTATTTTTAATAGTTGACCATAGTTTGAAAACAATTATATTTTTTGCATATATTCCAATTAGCAAGAATCTCTCTGGCAGAGAAATCAAGATTTAGATTACAAAGTTGAAATATAACATTCAAGTTATTGAAGCTCTTCCATACATTTGCAGACAGCATCTCCGATGTTGGTTCAAGTTATAGAAAGGACGGGTTCGCCATTGCTAAAAATAAACACGCCTATCACTGAGATCAATACTGATTAGTTGACGCCGTTAACTACAAAGTTAATTAGTGTAATAATTACTATGTAGACAACAGAAGTAGCATTTATGTATAGAATGCAAGGAAACAAGCAGCTGGCATTTTCAAATTCTTGTAGAAGAGGGTAGTAAATATAAACTTACTACAATTACTATAGAGTACAATTACTTGCTGTTGTTGTAAAAGAAATAATTTTATTGCTCCTATTTTAGTCTAGCAGGTTAATGATACTTATCTTGTGATGTTAGTTTTTGCTGTAAAGATGGCAAACGGGTTATATTTTAGTACCGTTTGCTACATTTTTATAGTGGAGTTAATTTTATTCTTATTTACTTGTCTTTGTTTACTGTGTTTACTTCACCGTACATATACCACAATACTTATTTCGCTAAGCTCATGTTATTTGATAGTTTTGATACTATAATATAAAAATAAACGTTCCATACTTTTTGTTTCTCGAATATATTCTTACAAAATCTCCGCAGTATATTTGCCTCTAAACATCACACTAAAAATAAATCTCTGTTAGAATACAAAGCTGAAGCACGACGATGTCCAATTTAGCAAGACATCTCGAAAGACAGTTCTTTCGTACTTGGTTCCATTTTAAGAAAACAAAAGAGAGGTTGGAAGGTCAGGTTGTAATGGTCGTTGATGCAAAACGTGAACCGCAACGTGCAACTACGATGCAGCGATAAGAATTTGCACGATTCTCTGTTGAATTTCGTAAATAAAGCGATGCAGCGCGTTATAAAGGTATATTTTAAGTATACTTTGAATGCTAATTGCTTGATTATTATTTTATTGTTATTATAAGCCTGTGCAGGGCAAATGCCTCCCTTGCCTCTTTCCACTTTTCCCAGTCTACTGCGATTGCGGGCCAATCCTTTAAAAAGCAGTCCAGCTCATCCTGCCCTCTCTTTCTGGGTCTGTCTGCCGAGTAGTCGTTTTGTGTTCTAAATTTTCCATAATAATAATTGTTGTTTGATAACAAAATCTTGAATGGCACAGTTAATTTGTTTAGTTTTACAGTGTAGGTTTCGCAGTTTGAGCATTGTTATCTTGGGTAAAACTGGTAAAAACGAGTTGAGTTATCAGCCTGTAGGTACAAATAATGCAGATGTTTTGCTCCTCGCAACACGTTTCAGCCATTTAAAATAACATTTATCATAACCTTGTACTTTGTATTCTTGAAATTCCGCATAAAAAGTTTCGCTGTCTTCATATTCAAAAACATTTTCAATACATTTCATACTAAGAATTAATAAATTTGTTTCGGCTAAAACGCATTAGGAAAGGATTTCGATTCAATTGTAATTGCCATGAACAAAATAATTATGAGAACCCATTACCAATTCTGCAAAACCTTGAATGGGCACTAATTTGTATCTGATTAACCCATTAGGGTTCATAAATGTAATTTTAGATATTAATTAAACATTTACGCTTTGAACCTTACAAAGTTAGAATATATTATTACAAAGGTAAAAAAATATTTTAGTTTAAATTTCCATAATTTGAATAATTGCCCTGAAGGAATTCATGAATACAAAAGCAATTTTCCTAAAATGATACAATATTAATTTGAAAGAAAGAAAAAATCCATATTTCTATCTTATAAAAATATCCAAGTTTTAGTTTTGAATTTTTCAGCTGCTTCTACAGTTCTTATTATGTCAATTGGTAGCTTTTGAACCTTCATAATTTTTGAAATGCTTATTTTTATCTGATTAATATTTTCATCTAAGAAAACAAACAACTCTCATCTTTCTACAATTATTAAGTCTCCCGGGTAAACAATTTATTCACAAAAGCGTTCTAGCTACAGCAAACAATTTAAGGCATCCACTGGAGCAATTCACAGAATATGATCTTAAGCATGATCTCAGGTTAAAGCCGGGTACCGTATATATCTTGGAAACACTGAGCTGGCAAGATGTTAATGTCACCATTACCATTTAAATTTTAGAGGATTAATCTTGAAAGCCGACACTTTAGCGTTGTTTGAATATTTGCAAAATTCGACTACATTTAGGACGAACGTTACAGCTACAAGTTTTGGAGTTTCACCTTAATTATTTGTCCAAGTACTATTGATATTTTTTTCTAAACTATTTAGCTGACTGGCTGATAACAATATGTGCTGATGAATTATAAAAATTATGAGCTGATGTCCCATACTACAAAATTTGCTCATAATGAAGTATCGTGGTCTAATAACACTAAATACAGGAATAATCTCTCTTCCCAACAAACAACAAAATATAAATCTCTTCGGGGTTAAAACAACAAAAGGCTAGTAAATTAATTAGTACAGAAACTACAATGGAGGGAGTGGGTTCGATCTAGGCGCGGCACAAATGTTAAATGAACGGAATGCCCGCTTTAACCTAATGATGATGAATGTAGGCCAATTTGTACCACTTGTGTGCATATTTTAATTTAGCAGACTGACGGAAATTCTGGTTTCATTTTTTATGGCCATCGGTGTATTAGAATTGGTGACCCACGTAACTATAGTTAACCCGGAATCAACAATTGGTTATGATTGAATGTCTACATTGAGATAGATGAAATCTATGAAGCTGAATATGGAGAGTCTTAACCCTGGTGTAATTTTCTATTTCCATAAAGAGGAAAAAAGAATTGAGATTTTAGTTTTAATCTTATAGTAGAATGTATTATAAAAAACTTGAAATAACCTATCATTTCAATTGTCTAAAATACAAATCAGAGCAGCTGCAAACATCACATATTTTTTTATCCCAGATCAAAATATTTTCGGGTATGAGTCAAACAGTAAACTCAGTAGCTAAATTAGGCTGGTCTTATAGCAGTTAGCGTGGGTGTATAAAAAATGCCAAATTGGCGTGAATGAGAGGAATTATGAGTGCACATTCCTGTTTCAAGGCTTATGTTACCAGCAACAGTTGGTCAATGTTCATTGCGGAACGTGAGTGTGCTTATCACAAATTGTGTAAAGGTAAGTAATATCTAAAACTTCTGCGGTAATTAACATTTAAGCAAGACCTGAGGCCCTAGACAAAGTGACATTCTATCAGCGATAACGATGATGGAAAAGGCAAAAATTTTAAGGACTGAAATAAATCTAAAAGCTTATGTCAATCCTGTTGAAAGTTGTTGTAGAAATACAAAACGCTTTCGAAGCGATTGTCACTTGTCTAGGCCCACTGAAGAGAAGAGAACCAGAATACACTAGTTTACAAATTCGACTTTGCTACCAATCCTCCTTAAAATCACTTCAAAGATAAAGTTTCGGTCTGGTCCACAAATAAACCTCCGTAAGGTTTATTTCAGCCGGGAGTCCGAAACTACATTTATCATTCAATTAACTCTGCTAAGCCTTCTTGCGGCATCGCAGACAAATGGTTAAGCCTGCAAAGCCTTTACTAAGTCAACTTTCTTACTGCGCATATTCTGTCAATTACATGTATGTTTTGCTAATTCACAGAAAAATTTTAAGACACTTTATAATTCCTTCATTGCTCTTTATATTTTAGACTCTAATATTGGATTCACATTACAATTTTTATATTGAAGAACAAGCAGTTAATTCAATAGTTGATTCTGATTGATTTGTAGATCATTGTCTGTAGATTGTTGATAAAGGTTCTGATCAAGCTAAGAATAAAATCGTGAGTAATCCATCCATTCCTCATAAGGAACTGTGAGTGACACAGGAAGTGTATGTATATGGATAAGACGCGCCTGGCCACCCCGAAAGGAAACTAGAATGAGGATAATGTATGCAGGTGAGTGTGATTCATATTGATATTTAAAGTATGGATGGTGTAGGTACGCTTTGTTTACTACCATCTACCAGCGATGATCGGAAGTGAATGTTTATAAGGATAAATCGATTTCCGTTTTTCATTTGACCTTCCGGATTGACATAAAGTTACGTTCTTCTGCTAGTATATCTTAATTCTTAATTTAAGTTTTACTTTTATTACTACACATAATTTTAAAATTAAAGACTTGTGTCACTTGTGTTCATGTTTTATAACTTCTTCTTCTTCTCTTCGACTTTTTGAGAAAAATATAAAATATAAAGTAGGTAGACGCGTGTGCGTTATTATTTCAAGCCATCATACAATACAATACATTCGTTAGATTGTGGTTAGTTCATTTATTCCATCATTCAGAAACGTAAGCAATACTATACATATATATATATAATATACCTATTTTACATATTACACAAATGTGCCTATACGGGAATTTTATTAGAGTTACTGAGTCAGCTACAGACTTCATTCATTCAGAATACGGCCTTGTTCGCGGTTATCAACTTACAGTAAATTTTACGACCTTATTGTATGAAGACTAGGTAAATTCTGATAAGATAGATAACATTCGCAAACCCGCAAGGCAAGCCCCCTCCAACGACACCTAGCCACTCTGAGGCCAGTACGCCGCGCGCTTTGTCCACGAACGGACGTACCGCGCCTCCCCTAATATTAATACGAACACCGAATAGGCAAACAGGATACTCCGCATTCGGAATAGTGATGAGAACAAACAATAGTGACGTTTATACCAAAAAGGAACCGTTTAACTAGTGCTGTCTATAACTTACTAATTGATGTGAATTCGCTGACCTTGAAAGTCGACTAGAAAAATGGATTAGTCACAGTTTTTTTGTGTTTATTAATCGAATGACATTGATCGAGATAAGTGAATTAATTGAAATAGAAATGGGATTCGTGTAATTGATTAAATTATTTACCTAAAAGTGCGGGAAGTGGAAATTGTTAAAAATGACAATGCTGGCGGTAAAGAATTTTTTCATGCCGGAAAAGAGAGTCGACTCTCCGAGGTTTTCGAGGATGCCCGAGGCATTGATGAGGTCCATACGACGGCGCTCTTTACGGGTGAAGAGGACCAAGTCGTTGGTACTAGTAAACGAAAAGAGGAAATCCGGTGAGTGGTAGCGTATGATTCTTTTTCCATTTTATTTTATTTTATTTCTTGATATTGATACAGATGTTCTACACGAACATGTGTAGTCTCAGAGTTATGGTTTCTCCTTTACGTTTTATCACCACGCCATTAATTTTATTTGAATACTTCTTTTATTGGTTTTAGATTGATATTGTGTTTGAATCTGTTGATGCATACGATATTTGGAATAAAAATAAAAAATAATTATTGCTCAAGTTTTAAATAAAAAATTATCCAAACCATTTTGAGAACAGCTTTTTACTGTTTTTACCCAAAAAAAATGTAACATAATCGTCACGGTTTACTGTACACTGCTCGTTAAGATAATAACAGCTCTAAAAATTAGAGAACTCAAACGAATTTCTTTCACTCTACTAATGACACCTTTCGTAATTAAAAAATCCGAAGGGACCATTAGGTAATCATCATCAATAATGTCCTTAAACCCATCCATTGATTTTCTGCGATAATATCAGGTTAAGTAATTGCAGATCGATTTTAGATAGAAAATGCATTTACTTTACCAAGAACAGACGGTAGCCGATGATTAGAAAACAATTCAGATCGAATTATTCATTGCACGAACATATATTTTGCAATACTGCGTAATTTGCTGTTTAGTCTTCCGTTAAATGACTACTATTGTTGCTAATAACGCGACGACTTTTTTTTTTAATAATAAAGAGTTCATCTTTTGCTTAGCTTGAGACATGGAAAATATTTGCTGTACGTTTAACCATATCATGTATTACGTCTATCTGCTTAGCTAACAAAAATAATTACTCAAAGCAATTACAAAACTATTATGACGTATATGAAAAATCCACTATAATCCAAGACAAATAACTTATATGCAATTCAATTGACGTTCTTATTAGCAATTTAATTTTCCTCCAGAGCTTTCATATTACGTGTGGTCATTTCAAGACCTTATCGTTATAGTCAACGTCATTACACGTGACATCATTAAGCATTGTTTCATGTTCTTCTATGTCATATTCTAAATGGTCACTGACCATAAAAATGATCATAGGTACCTCCTAGTTTTAGTAGATGAGACCATTGTTACTGGACGTGTCCCATTTCGTTGGGCTACATATAAATTAATTGATTTGTAGGACAGGAGCCAAAACAGTTTAATCAAATCTAGGTGATTTAAATCCGGTCTACATAATCAAAAAGTATTTGAAGTGAATAAACCTATTTCACACTTGTTACATTACAAAAGAATTCTTGGATAGTGTTACAAAAAAAAAATCGCATTGTAGAGAACCCAATGAACTAGAAGGTTGCTCTGCATACAAATTAGGTACCTACTCTCGTTTCTTTTGTTTTTTTCTCAGTAGCTACCCGAGTTCATCTTAACGTTTTAATTGAACTGCCAGATACAGATCAACAGATTCTTATTGCAACTGTTTCGTAGTCTTGTACAATCTTTAAAGTAACTACAGTCTCAAGGTTTTTGCAATGTCTGCTGTTTACATTGTTCTTTTGATCCCGATTGACAATATTTTTTATATTCAACGACTATACAAAAACCATATGCTGTTTATTTATGGGGTTTTTATAGGTCACATGTGGTCTTTGGTCTTGTTTGTGCTCCCAAGCCTGATTGTTTATCGATACTGTTATGTTGTATTTGACATGATTCCCATAATACCTATGTTTATCGTAGCATCGTATTGTCTCAATAAAAGTCATACATCGTATTGCAGAATTTCTTTGAATTTATTTGCAAAAGAAGTTGGACACCTTTTTTAAACCTGCAGGTATGTACAGCGATATTCTCTTTTTCTTCGGATAACTAATAAAAAACATAAGATAATTAAGTTGGTCATTAAATATATGAGCAAAAACGCGTACATTATTTTAAGGGTTGCAAGTCAACTGAAGCAGATAGAAAACCTCCATTTAAAATCCGCAAAGAGGAGAACTTTGATTGCTCGAAGATCGAGCACTTCCGGAAACTATAAACAATAAAATCGATTAAGAAACGATGTTAGTGAAAATCGACTAAATCCAACTAATGAATGCAAGGGCTCGGTCCACAGATAACGTAAATATTTCTAATCTGTTGCACATTTATCAGTTGCGTTGCGTTCAAGCTTGATTAAGTTTTAGATCGATGCGTTCAGCGATAAAATCTTTTTATGTTAAGTTAATTGGAGGGCAGACATGCAACGACCGCTTGTCCACTGCAAGCCGGTGTGAGCTGTAAAAGTTTAATTCTGTTAATTGAATTACTTTTATTAATAAATACCATGTTTGGAATTAATTTGATGTTTGAAGATGGATTCGATAAATAAAGTTAATGGCTGCTAAGCGGTGGTGGAATTGTTTAATAACATTAAGGCTTCATTTAAATGCAAGGCAACCTTTTTGAATTAATTGCCAACAGACCACATCCCTTTCGATAAATAGGTAAATATGTATTCATACTAAATAGACAAACCATAAATAAACGCTAAGGTGATTTGATTACATTGTTTACACAGTTCTTTAATTAACATTACATTGTGCAGTTAAAACATATACTTACCTACATAGTTTACTCCTACTACTACAAATGCACTATAATTTTCAAATACTTACCTACACTACACACACGCTTGTGGAAAAAAATTTGGAGAAATTTAAATACTTCAAAAAAAAGTGAAATGCCTTTAATAAAAAAATAGTTATCTTAGTAATAACAATAAAATCGACGGACATTTTCAAATAAACGAACTAATAAAAATAGTAACTAATATAAAATCAACTAAAACTTTTTTCCCGCCAACGGACATCACTAATTATATTAAAATGCACCTGGCTAGCGCGTGCCAACCTAAATGTCACACTTGACGTTACAAAACCAATGAAACTTGTCCCTTTTTATAAACAACGACTTACCCCTTAATGAGTTATTTTATATCGGTTAAGTAGTTAATTGTTTTTTTTTTTCTAAATGGAATATCCTGTGTTTACTTAAATAATTTATCGAACACAAATTCTATGCAAATGTGTAATTTTATAAAGTTTGATTTAAAAAAGGAACTGTTTGTTTTTTTGTATTTAATTGGCATCCGTTAATGGCAGTTTTAAATTGTCATAGCTGGAATGTCAAAATAACAAAAAGTAGGTATTATTTAACTAGATTGCAGACTAGTGCAATTTTATTAATAGATTTAATGGAAGAATTCGTAGAATTTTGGCAACATTTGACAATAAGTAACAACATAATGGACATTTTATAATCTTTAGCGACATGTTTTTCGTATAGAGATCTTTTCCCACAAATAAATACTTGCAGATGCGCCAAGTGAATCACGTGTTTGGACTTCTGAACTTAAAGATGCTTCAGAATTGCAGATTAATACATTAATAAAAATAATATGTACCTATAGTTTTCACAAGAAAACAACGAGAGTTGGATTAGGCAAGATTTTTATTTTAAAAATTCTACAACACTTCAATCTTTTGCAGTTTGCGAAACAATAATGTTATGTCGTGTTCATAGAACATATTTCTTTGCTTGGACACATTAACTCAACTATTTTCAGAAAAAAAATTGTATTTGACCTTACCAAATTCAGCCTTGGTCATGAAATAATAAAACAAATTATTAAAACCCACGAAGACACGACCTCGTGTGAAACGCGCCAGCCAAAACGACTATTTTCTATTTTTAAAATTACAAATTTTTTTGAGGCCCGTCTCATGCGTGGGAATAAATAATATTATTGCGTACTTTATCATTGTTTTAGTAATTTTTGCTATGTGATTGTAGTTTTTTTTATTTTATGTTTGAAGAATAGAATACCCTCACAAACGCACTTGTCGTTTCAGAAGATACGTCATTATCCCATCACCTCATCTCAATTTGACATGCTAAAGATAGTCTGCCAAATATTATTTCTGTGCAATTCTGGCAAAGGTAGCTCTGGCCTCTCATTTAAATCGTACTCTCAGTATCATACATCTGGTGAAAAGCAGCTGATGATAGTAAAAAGTAATAGAAAGTTATAACATGGAAGGTGTTTCTACTCCTTGGCCTTAAAGATAATCATAATGATACTCTAGTACTCGTAGCATGACCACTGTAGAAACGGGTTTTGTCGACGGAATAGCAGACAAAATGACAGATTGTGATTGTTTATCTGTCATTTTGTCTATTCTTCCGTCGACAAAACCCGTTTCTACAGTGGTCACGCTATACGCGTGCTGCTGTCGAATTAGTCAGAGAAGTATTTCCTAATCTTAGTTGAACACTACGAGGCAGGCAAGTCAATTTAATGATAAACCTCATCGAGGTTGGGTTGACAACCATTTTCCAGTTTTCTGAAGAAACTTGTTACCTAAACGTGTGCACAATTTCAGTACCTTCCTACCTAAGTCTAGTTTTTAGAGTGTTTGCCTACACCCGCATCTCTGTTGGAGCCCGTCCAAATACGAACTTTGATTAAAACCTATATTTGCTCTCATTGGTGCATTTGATAGGTAGAGAAACCTACATATTACATATTACGAGATAAGCAAGAAGATGTATAAACAATTTTGATGAAACAAATAATAATAGTCATAATAAGTGAGGGATTTCTCAAGATGGCCCTACAGGCTTCAACTAACAACGTCGTGATTTGAAATCAATCAGAAAATTGGCAACACATTACTAATTGTCTCGTCTGTAATTTTTTTTGCCATAATTGGCAACATCAGTTTACTATAATGGCAAGACTGTTAATTGGAACGAGTAATTAGATCAATTTCCTCAAAAGGCCATTTCAGACACTAATCTACATCTACACTAATCTACGGTCTGACCAAGATTATGTCAAAAAGAAACTGTCGTCTCAGAGAAGTCCGATAGGAAACCGAGAGACCGAACTCATCTAGTATTAAAAACATGATTTATTTTTATCGTGTAAAAGTGTTTGTACGAAACTAAAATCCTAACTATCCTACTCTATATTATAAATGCGAAAGTGAGTTGTTTGTTTGTTACGCTTTCACGCTAAAACGGCTGAAGGGATTTGGATGAAATTAGGCACTTGGGTGGACCATGACCACCAATGTATTAGGACATAGGATACTTTTTATCCCGATATTCCCACGGGATCGATACTCATGTAAGTGAAATCGCGGGGCGCAGCTGGTCATTTATAACTTTTATAAAAGCAACAATAAAACAAAATAATAAAGCTACCCACAATATTAATACCCCAGAATATAAAACTATAAACCAATAAACACAAACAGTATGGCAGGTAAAAGCTATCCAATATAAATGCAAATTGCCCATTGGAGCCAGTGACCTAATATGGGGGGAATTGGGTCAGAAGTGTCAGAACAGTCCATTGGATCCAGTCCAATTCCTCGCTCACTGGCGCACCCCTTTAGCGCCAACCTTGAATATAAATTGACCTCTTCCACCTCTAGGAGTCGTCTCCCAATTTCACTGAATGGTTATGGAGACTGTTCAAGTTGGAGGTAATGGTCTGGTTCATTGTTATAGGGCTTTTAGCAGCTTAATGTAGCGGTGTTTGTTATAATATACACATTACCATAAAGTAATTAGGTTCTTACGTGTTAGATAGTGCGAGAGCTTAACGCACTTGCAGTACCGGAATCATTATTAAATTATCATTCATTATTATTACATTATTGAATCATGATTATTACTTATCTTGTAATTAGTCCAAGAGATCCAGATATTTTTGTTAAATCAGATAGGGGCTATCAACTCTGCCTCGGACTCTAACGGGTGTAAAGACACTATAGTCATTTGTTATTCCCGTCATTGTGATCATTTTTTTGTTCTGGGCCATACCTGGGAACCTTCTGGTTACGGTGATTTTTCAGACGTTTTTTTTTTAAGAAAGCATGTTGTAATTATTATAACTTAATTTTAAATACCTCCACGAACCCTGAACCGTTGCATGCACCCATAAACACAATGTTTTGCGTGCGTTACGTTGCGCACTACCGTAAACAGCGATTTATCACACCAAAAGTAAACTTCGTGCAATGTTACTTAATTTGATGTTCAGGGGGCCTAAACCGGCCACATTAGCAATTCCTCTAAAAGCAGTTCATTTCCTGAATCCCAGCTGTCATAAGCAATTCCTCTAATTTGACATAAAAGCAATTCATAATTTGTGGACCATTTTACGGATCTCCATAGAAAACTGTCAAACAGATGAATTATTTCGTAATATGAATTACACGCAGATCATATTATGAATTGTCAGTTTGTGACATTTCACGATGATTCATAAAATTTTCATATTATGATTCTGCTAAAGTGACCGTTTTAAGCCCCCAGAATGCGTATTTGACGGCTATGTGATGGGTCTTTTTACACCCTGTATATTATTTCTATTCCAATATGTATGAAATAGCATTTATCTTTGAAACATGGCCTATAAACTTACGCAACATGCGTGTAGGTATGTTGGAAAAGCCCACAACGATATGTATACTATCGGTGTTCTTGATGGTAGCAGAAAACTAGACAATGAAAACCAACCTAGGACTGCTCTCAAAACAACAGACTGCAAATGTCAAAGAATTTGGCAACTGCTCAAATCAATTAGCTGATACGTGATATGTTTGCTTTAGATATCAGGGGCTTAAAACGGCCACTTAGGCATAATCTAGGAAAATATTATGAATATCGTAAAATGTCACAAACTGACAATACATAATATTTTTCTGCGTGCTATTCATATTACGAAATAATTAATCTGTTTGACAGTTTTCTATGGAGATTCATAAAATGATCCACAAATTATGAATTGCTTTTGTGTCAAATTAGAGGAATTGCTAATGACAGCTGGGAATTCAGGAAATGCATTGCTTTTAGAGGAATTGCTAATGTAGCTCTTTTAGGCCCCCTGGTCTACTGGCTATTTGTTATGTATCTATTTACAAGAGAACATATACCAGCTACATTTGTAATGACGAGAAACCGATCGTAGAAAAACAAATGGCTGATGGTACTTGTCCAACTCAATTGTTCCAAGCCATGTATTTGTCATTATTTTATACCTTACTCCACTAACTGACTCGTCGGTGTAGTGGTCGCTTGCGCTACTTCTGACCATGAGGTCCTGGGTTCGATCCCCGAGTCGGGCAAAGTGTTATTGTGTTTTTTCATCTGGAATTTCTCAGTAGCAGCCCGGAGTCTCGATTTGCACCCGGTTGGCAAACATTACTGGCGTAATTTAGTAAAATAGTACCCCTGTGGGTACACCTCAGCCTAACCCTTGAAGGAATACAGGCGTGGTATTATTTTATACCTGATTCCAGTAAAAAAGCGCCCAGAAATCTATCCATCTACTCTACATTATAAAGAGGTAACGTTTGTAAGTTTGGATGTGGGAGTTAATGTCTGGAATTAATGATACGATTTAAAAAAATCTTTCACTAGCAGAAAGCTACACTATAGGTAGCGGAGTGCCACAGGGTTTTATAGTAGGTATAGTTGAATACCACGCGGGTGAAGTCGCGGGAAGAAGCAAGTAATAAATAATACCTTTCACCTTAATTCTGTCCAAACTTCATTCTTCCTTAGTCCCAACTAAGACAAACAGTCGGAGAATAAAAACCTGACTATTAAGGAGCATACAGACACTATCGAAATTGCAAAAGTTTCGCGCCGAGCTCATAATAAATTCATTTAATGTCGGCTTACACGGGAAACTGTTGCATCAACACAAGTTATGAGAGGGAGAGGAGGCGAATGAATAGCAATATGAATTTGACATGTTCTACGATACAAGAGATCGCGTTTTAAATCGCTAAAATGTTAACAGGACAAAAAAAAAACCTGTAAATAATTTTCGATCTATGTTTAAGATTTGAAAACATTTGTCATATTTGCCAATATTTATGAAGTTGCTGATGATAAAAACACCTACACCTACCTATTGTTAACAAACAAAAGAAACTTTGATGAAGACGAGAACTTTCAACCATCATTGTCTCGGTCAATGCGTGAACTTAGGTCGTCCGAATGACAGATCAAACATATATGATAACAATGAAATATTTGTCAATCTCACGCGATGACCAGAGCACGCATACGATGACCTTGACCACGTACCTGCAATAAAATTGAAACAACAAATGACTTGCATCCCACTTTTATTGCTGCTTGAACTTATGATATGCCATCGGAAATTAAATCGCAGCATGTAAATCAGGCTTCATTTATTCTATTAGAATTGCACCTAAAGCCCTATTTACACGGTGCAAGTTCCTTACATACGCGGGTCTACGCCGTACAATAAAATTGAAGCAACAAATAAATTGCATCGTGTAAATACGGTTTATACGGTGCCACTTTGATTGCTGCTTCAACTTATGGTATGCCACAGGCAATTAAATCGCACACTTGCCGTTGATTCTATTCGAACTGCACCTAAAGCCCCATTTACACGATGCAAGTTTCTTACCTACGCCATACAATAAAATTGAAACAACAAATGACTTCCATCGTCTAAATACTATTTAGACAGTGTCACTTTTATTGCTGCTTCAGGTATGCCACGGGCAAATAATTCGCACCATGTAAATCAGGCTTAAGTGATTCTAATAGAACTGCACCTTAAAAAACCATAGACTCAGCGAGGACATGGAATGAAAAATTTCGAATAATATTCAGCCAGCTACTCTTACCTATAAAAAATCGCTTCCTCCCATAGCTTTGATCGCTTCCTGCCAAGAAGAGTGCGCCTAACAATTTATTGGGGTCAGCGCGAGGGGCTTACGTTATTGAAAAGGTTCTGCAACATATTGCGGTGAAGTCGGGATGGGCACGACACTCCCGGGATCAATATCCGGATCAAATATGGCTGATGTACGTGGATCTTAGGCAAAGAGGTGGGTTCAGGTAAGCTTGTGTCTTGGGGCTAGCTCTTCTTTCTGTGGAAACGTGTATTTTGATAATTTATAATAATTTAAAATAATTTATTCCAATGCGGAGTACTAATGTGTAAAATGCAAATATTTCACTGGTTGATCTTCTTGACTTGCAGTACTAGACATGCTTCAATTAGGTAAGTCTGAAAAAAGTCGGGTAATCCCGAAATTTGTAACTCAATACAACTGCACGGTATTTACACACAACTACAACTGCACAATGCTGCTATTGCGCCAATTCTTCTTCTAAACTAAATCGCTAGGAGATGGTGTAATTTTAACGTTCAAAAAGTGCTCATTCTCAGCTCAGCCTAATTTGCATAAATTACTTTTGTTTTGTTCTTCTTCTTTTTTAAAGTACTTACATAATGCTCAGTCATGATCTAAAATACAAACAGATTTTCAAAATCTAATTTGCAAAATATATTTTAATCACCAAGTTGGAAATAGTCCAATTTTAAAGTCACCTAACTAGACTAGTGGCTCGTGACTGATGCCACTGTATAAAGCGTGGATCATTACAATAGTTCTAAAGGTATTTTTGGTAGGACCTTACCCATATATTTCATCAACATAAAATAGGTATGCGAAATATAAATCTCATGCCTTTCCAGAAGCAACAGACCGCTTCTCTGAACTGGCTATCGGTCACGGACACTTGACAATATTGAAACTCGATGTAATCACATCACAGCTCAAGTTTGTGTTCAGCAGGGAAGGTGATTTATCGATGAAATATATTTACAAGTTTCATTAGAATGCCAATCAATCCAAAAGCATTTAAAAGACTGCAATTACCTAAGATGAATATTAATAAGATAAAAAGAGAAAGATAAAATGTGATTATCAATAAAAAGTAGTTAAAAGTATCAACTCATTAGTTAGCTGTTTTTTTTTCCAGTAGTAAGTAAATTGAAATAGCATTAGTTGATTAATAAATTAGGTATATGATAAAAAACGTCGAGCTCTTACTTATCTCAAGTGTACTTCAAGTTTTATTTCACCATAAAGCAAATAAAGTTGCAAATACCACTTTATCAGTTTACAACGCAAAAAAAACATAAACTTGTATATAAACACACCAATGGCGGTGTCGACTCAACTTAACCACACTGATGTAATCGATAAAATCTACAACATTCGTCATATCGAGTGTACAAACTAGTGATGTGACTCATGTACGACATTGATTTTGACCTCAACTTGCATTATCATTGTAGGTGCAGTGTTCGAAACGTGAGGCTTTATTACTATTGTACCTAAAGCATTGATATACTATATCAAAGACCTGAAGTATTCAAACGTAGTTGTTTACTGTTGTGTGTTGTTTGTAAACAATACAATACAGTAAATAATGTTTATCGACATATACAACACACACACCTTTTCCCCGCAGGGTTAGGCAGTGTTGTACCTATAGTACACTCTCCTTTCGCCAGTTATATTTAAGTCCCATGTAATAGGAGGCGAGCCTAATGCCTTCAACCGGGCACAAATCCAGACAACGGGCTGCATTAAACAAGAAAGAAATTAATAAGTTTATGATTGTTAACTTATAAAAAACATAACTTCGCGGTAGGACACAGAGTTACAAAACACCAAGTTTTATAAATGTGTTATCTATTGAACTTTTCGAATTTTTTGTATTTTTATTTTCAACTTAGCTTGTTTAAAATTTAAATGGAAATCAGCATGATGTCATTTCATTATTTAGATTTTATTTCTGTCACGAATCAAGCATTTGATTGTTAAATTAAATCAAATTACTTCAATGATTCTTCCATTCGAAATGACTTTAAAATTAGTACACAAATTATCCAATTAGTAACATAATAACCTTTAGATTTGACGCGCGTTATAACGATTAAAACATAATTTAAATCGAATTGAAGTAAAGAAAGAATAATCATTTGAAGTAACCGTTACAAATTGTCAAATCTGACAAGAAACTGTCGTCTTAAAAATCGAACGTTAACGGTACACCAATGAAAACGTTTCAAAATAAAAACTATCTGAGCATGAACTTTGAAAAAAGAAGCAATCCACCCACCCGGCCTAACGGAATAGTGCCGTTCCAATTTTGAAAACTTTAAAACCAAGAAAAGAGAAAATAGGTCGCAAATAGTGCTGCACAACGATAATGGAAATATCGGGATTGAAGCGTACATAGGGTAGTATACAAACCCATACGTTGGGATTACTAGGGATGTGTCGTGTTAACTAGTGCACTTAAAGTTTATAAAAGAATTTTTTTTTCTGCTTAAATGTATAATTTTGATCTTTCTGATTGGCAATAGGTAGTACCGAAAAACATACTAATCACTTTCACGGAAACGATTTCGAATCGCTATTACACGTCAATTTGAGTAAATGAGTTTCCTTTATTTCCTTAATATAGTCCTTACGTAAAGAATTAACGATGATTGCTTAAATAACGTATGAACCAGCAAAACAAAACAATAAGCATAACAATAAACCGTAACATTAGAATTTAATACAAAACCGTAACGGGAATACTATCCTCGACACATTTACCAGCACTAGCGGCGTATAGTGCAATCGGAAAAGCCATTTGCGAAGCACAGAGGTCGGCGTCGCCATGACAGGCGACCCAGTTGCACCGTCCCTTTTTATTATAACTACAATAGAAACTCGTTAAGTTTCTGAAGCTAGGAAATCGGGCGTAAGTCATAACTTTCTGTTGTAAGGTCTTCAAGACGTGTTTAGTCTTTAGATAGGTTTACTCTCGTCATGGTTCTGTTAAAGAGTTTTGTTTTGGGAAATTGAAGTTTCGTCGTTAGTTGACTTTTAGGAGATGAATATGTGAACGAAGAATTTGAATGGCATGCAATGTAAATGTTAGTTTCTCGATTAGCATAAGACACTGACAGCTCGTGAACACAGTTTAGATTATGTTGAACGCGAAATTGGCACTAAGTTTTGCTATTTTTCTATCGAGCCTTCACAAAATAGTCCCTAGCGAAGAATTAAATCAATAAACAGAGTTCAAGGAAGAACGTGCTTCAAATGTGCCTTTCGACAATGTAATTTGAAAACAGAACTTGCATCTCTATACAATTGGGACCGTGCCCTATCACCGCACATTATTACACTAACAGAACTGCAACAGCATTGCAAATTGACGCATTTTAGTGCGTTGACGTTACGCAAGCCGTCCCGTCGATATGAAAGCAAATAAACGCACGGCGGATACTGAAAGTACAGGAAATCAGGGGTGACACCTACGGTACGTTCTAGAATATTCTCACATTTGTAGATGATCGTGATAAGCACTAGCCAATGGATTTAGTTTATCATACATGGCATAAGTATCAGGATGCAATCAATCTACTTTAGATATCGGATAGGAAAAGAAAAGAGGGAAATGTAAATCCGTTTTGTCGTCGCGATCTATAGGGGCTTGTAATTAGTTCATAAGCATCGCAATGAATTCGGAAATGGCAGGACCTCTTGATATTTTTGGTAATCAACACGTTGGTTATTAGAGAACATAAAGATATGCCGCCTTGCCTTTTTGGAAAAAATGGTGTGATCCGAATGAAAGGCAACGCCAGTTATTAGGCGGGTTCTATAATGTGTACTAACATTATTGTGAACCAAGCGAGCAAGCACTCCTGCGATATAGTCACACAACGCTAAGCGAAATTGGAGCTGCCTTCAACAAAAAGTTTCACAACATCCACTCCCCAAAACAAAATGCATAACCATATTAATCATGTTCTTCTTCACATTTTTTAATAAAATCTTATTAACTTCCCTGCTTATTAATCCCGGCTTTAGCCTCTTAATATAAAAATATTGCGTGCCAACCCTAACTCAGATGCAACCGACAAATGAAGCGGGATATCGAGCGGTATTAACATATAGATAGGTACCTATAGATACAGATTACAGTCCCCATGTACTGTCCGTTTGAATATGGAGTTATACATAATGATATCTATGTACTTTTGGTACGTATTGCTGTATGTAATAGAGTCAGGTGTGATTTCACTGATACGTTAATAGAGATGCATCATGCTTTTCACAATTCACATAGATTTGTCGATGTTACTAGAACTATCGATAGTTATTTTGGAAACCTTTATAATAATAGCAGTTTTTTGTGTTGTATATCAGTATTTCTAACTGTTTTTTTAATAACTTTCCTGAAAATCTTGCCTAAACCTATTTTAGGCTCACTCTCACAGAGAGGACGCCTTTGGAAATATTATAGGTTGATTATGCTACGCATTATTTTAACAATACAATACTTTTTATATTTTTTATTTGACATCAAAAAATCAAATGTAAAAACGCACATACGTCATACATCTAACTAAGAGTACTAGATTACTTAGAAGTAAGTACAACAGTGGTAAAAAAAAAAACAAATAGAGGTAATGAGTGCATAACAAGCAGCAAAACAATACAAATGAGTTCGATTCTCATACATTGTCTGTTGAAATGGAAAAAGATGAATGGAAATCTATTCAATCGACTATGTTCTCTAGATCCGCGTAATACTTACTGTTCACACTCTTTCTTAATGGGGTAAGCAGTACTTGTAGCTTCTATATTTAAAAATAACTTCATAGGGGATGTAATTATAAGGTTATATAAAAAAAAAACATGCAAAGAAATATACTTTATTACAAGGCTATTTCTGTGCCCGCCCCACACCGATATTTATTTCAATATTCTAATATCAGCGTTTATTTGATGCCATTAAATCTAAAATAGAAATACGGATTTTTATTTTATTTATAAACAAAAAATATTGGCACATTTGGCACGAGCTCTCAGCAAGTCGTAAAAATGAAACGATATTCAAAACTTATAATATCTTCCAAGATAATATTATATTATTTTTTCTTCTGCAAATAAAACTACTGCGGTAATTTACGAGTTCTGAAAATTAAGTTTTGCATTCGTATTACGGAACTTGTGTATTTAATATTTTTTCCATGACGATCTGCTATATTTGAGACGGTTTGCACATTTTTCTGCCAGACAGATAATAAACAAAGACATTGTTATGCTAACAAAACTTCCCAAAAAGATTGTTTTTAAACACAGTCATTTTTGATAAACCAATAACTTTTACCACATAACTAACCCACCCCTTAAATAAGGTGATAAACAACTCAAATTAATTACACACATTTTATACTTTTCCATAATTCGATATTTATCTCGTCCAATTAAGTGAATTCCATAAACGAATTTCGGTCGTTTAGGTGCGCGGGCGCACGTGGCGGGCAGGAAACGGAAGCCATTGTTTAGCCGCGCCGCACGAGCTGAATCGTAAATCGCGATTCGATTGCGCTATCGATATTTTATTTTCGGTGGCGCAGCCCTATTTTTGTTGTTGAATTTTTTTTTTGGTGGCGCGTTTTACATTTTTTGTTTAGGTGTTTGTTGCCATGGGGTTTTAGAAATCGCATGCATTTCATTAAGTATCAAGGCTCGGTAATAGTCCATCTATTATACGTAAATTAAGTCGCTTTTCGTGTCTTTCTGTGTGACCGCATTATTCTCCTAAACTAAGTAACGAATTTTGATGCGGTTTTCACCATCATGTAGAGAATTTATTCCGGATGGTTTAGGCCTATAATAAATAAATATCCAACTTTCATTTATAATAATGAAATATTGACGTTTGGCAAGTCGCAAAAACCATGCGAAGCAGAGGCGAGCGGGTCATTAGTGAACAGAGAGCTTAAACATTGTGAAAAAAAACAGATTTCTAGTCATTTTATTTGATTTTCTGCGAATTCATTAAGTTTGAAGTGGGTGTATCGCCCATCATCAGATAGATGAATGACGTCAAATCATGATTTGATACCATCAATGACGCAAATACAGTACGTACTCACTTTAAAAGTCTAGGCCATAAACTATATTCTGTATTATTTCGTATCAACAAACTTACTAATATTAGAACTATGGGGTCGACAGCCCAATTATTATGCTTCAGCGGCTTGAAAATAATAATTTTCGGTTTTTTTTTTTTTTAGTTTTCTACCTATTATTTTGAGCTTTAAATAGCACAGTTCATCGTACTTTTTTTGCTAGAGTAAAATAGATTATAAAGTTTTTCCAATCTAAAAATCTTTATAAATATTTTATACTGTGTTCGAGGGTTTAGCAATATTCAGAACTAGCTGTGCCCCGCGGTTTCACCCACGTAAGTCTCGATCCCGTGGGTATATCGGGATAGAAAGTATCCTAGGTCTTAATCCCTGGTCTACACATGGACCAATTTTCATCTAAATCCGTTGAGCCGTTTTAGCGAGAAAACGAAACAAACTGACTTTCGCATTTATAATATTAGTTAGGATAGGATTTAGTTATCCCTCTTTACATCAATGTATATGCAAATTAGTGAGTCCGTGGCCAGCTGGAAGTTGTAATAGCAAGTAAAGAGACAGTTTCCTGTGCCACCGTTATCCAACGTTTAATATCAGGTACGCAGAACGAATGAAATGGACATTTCACTTCGAAGACACAATGGGAAATCGAATTGACCACATAACATAACATCACACCTGTATTCCCAGGATAGGCAGAGGTGTAACCTACCCTGGCACCTACATTTCGCTAGTTATGTTTTAAGCCCCGTGTAATAGGGGGCGATCCTAAAGCCATCAACTTAGGCTTTAGGATCGCCCACTATTACACGCCCCTTTTAGCAACCTAGCCGCCTGGAATCTGGATACACATCCAGATTCCGGGCGGCTAGGTTGCTACTGAGAAAATCCAGATAGAAAAACCCAATAACACTTTGCGCGACCTGGGAATCAAACCCAAGACCTCCTCTCGGCAATAGTGCTTGCGACCACTAGAATGAGGTACTGGTAGTACGGTATGGTAAATCGAATAAATCACAACAATCGATATCAAAACTTGGCTAGGTAATCGTTCAAGCTGTTCATTGGAAAAAATGTTCTCAAGAAACTAATGTTTTCTTTTCAGAAACTTAGCATACACATAAACACAGCATTCTCAGAAAGCGGAAAGAATACAATCCATTCACTTTCACATCTCTGTTTCCCATGTATTCACATCGACGTGTCATCTGTCATAATTCCAAATCAATTAACGTCATAAAAGAATTATTTGCATCATAAACACAAACAGATCTTTCACTTGTTAAACACAGGGTAAGCAGAAAGGGGCCTGTTTGAAATAGTGGGCGTCACCATGGTAACCCACGTACGTAAATTGTTTAATAATGATCGCGAAATTCACGTATCAGGAAACATGTAATTATGCTTTGAAATGTATGGAAGAGTGCGGAGTGGTTTTAGGGATGGGATTCAACTTAGGAATACGTAAAAGTATCGATAGGAACTGTTATTTTTTTTGTATTTTCTTTCCTTGACAAACAATGCCTTATACCCATTGATAATTTTGGGTACTGCCATTGTGTATTTTATTTCGTACAAAATAGCAAGAAAAATCTCGTTTTATACACTGTTTAGAAATGTAAGTAGCCCACGAGAATACAAAACAAACAATGAACTCAACCTTATCTTCCTATCTTGTAACACTACTCCAGTTCCTTATTTTATCTATCGATAAAAGATAGTCTAGTTCAATACCCCGCGATACTCATCCGTGACTTTGAATATGTCGTCAATCATAAATTAATTCCCTATCTTATCGACCTTATCGTAGACATTATAATAATGATATGAAACTAATAATAGGTTCTATTGTTTCATTATTTGATCCACACGTAGTTCATAAAATACTAATTATCTGCTGATTACTTATTGACATACAGATATTAGTCATCAATATAAGAGTCTTACATAACAACGTGATAATAATTATATTTCAGTAGGTATTATATCAATTATTTTTTACCTCGCATTTTTTAGATCATAAAATGTTTCGCCAAAATTATCGATATTATTATCAGACATGTCCCACCCCTACTCAAGATTAGGGGTTTGCCTTCACACAAAGCTTCCTTAATCTATTCGCGAAGGGCTCAATGCCACATTATTTGTGGGCAGATGTTCTTCAGGTAAACTGGAGCAGATGCTGAAAGAACAAAGCACGAAGGAACGTACGACATTGAAGATTTAATTTAATTATTTTGAGCACACTTGCGTTGCGTCAGTTGCAAAGTTTAGAGTATGCCTTTAATGTTAAGGATGGGTTCACCTTTTTACATAGGTTTGGTATCGATAAAAATAGAGCGCAACGATTTTTATTAGAAGTTAGAAGTCACGTATCGTTTTAAATGGATTTTCGTGCGTAAATACAGTTGTGGAGCATTTGCTTTCTGATCTTTGATTGAATCATCTGAAGTTTCTATCATCTTATCGAGATGAATATTCTTTTAAATTTTTGACATCTGAAAATTATTCTTTAATATTCAAATTCAAATTGTTTTCAATATCCAGGCTGTTTCTAAAATAATTTCCTCAAATAAAAGTATACTCTTGAAACAAATGACAATCTGCAAGATCCGAATACGTTAAAGCCTTGCTAAAATGTGTTTCCTACAAAAATTGTCATCAAATTGTTATCTTATTACCCAACGACTTTCTCGCGACATCAGCTCATTTCACGCTTCGCTGCGCATTACGCAAAACATAATATTCTTTTTGCTCAACCCCTTTTTTCTATCATTGAATACATCTTTTACGAGTACCATTCCGATGTACCGTAAGTGCTTTTTGTGATGAATCGAAACTATATAAACCACGACATTAAGAAAGGAAGTACATTAAACAAAAACTACTTTTCCACGTTACTGCTTTTTTAATGTCAAAGAAAAAGTTCGAGGCTGTTTCCTATAGCTAATTATTATGCAGTCCTTAAGAGGAATATAAACCAAATTGCTTTGCAAGTAATAATTGGATACTTCAGTAACTTTCATTACGGAGATTCCGATTTCTTATTGAATAAGAGCGTTAAAAACACAGAGCGACTGAGCAGTCTGTCGAGCTTCTGCCAGCCTTTTCCCAACTATTAGTTACACTGTAGAACCTGCCAGGGTTGCGGGTAAGTCCGAAAGGGATACCGGGACCTTGGCAACAGGCAACTGAAGGAACACGGGTGGGTTTTAGTTAGTAAAAGTCTGACACGCCCTTCCGTTCCGCCCAGAGCGGGAGAAGTCATTTGATGATTTCCCAGCGTCAAAAAAAAACCCTGTAGAAACTACATGTGAGAGAATACTTTTACATAAAATACCTTTTCTACTTAACAAATGCTTGAAAAGCCTACAAAGTAGACCCAGACATCACCATGTAGCCTGACTACATACAATATAGTACTATCAATAAATCTAGCCTAGTCCACAGGAGCGGTCTCATTAGTCATCGTTCGTAATAACTGCTCGCGTGATCATAACGTGTTTATTTCAAAGTATGTAAATCATTTTACTTTGTATTGTGTTGTTTGCTTTTACTGATTAAGTGTTATTTATTATTTGAGATATGACATTATTAAGATCTTACTTAGTTTATCGATATATCAGAGATGTCGATAATAGGTCAATCCTCTCACTACATTTCTTTAAAAATCGTTTTCGGAATTAGAACAATCAATCTGCCTAGCCTTTTACCAAATATGTTGGGGTCGGCTTCCATTCTAACTGAATGCAGCTGAACACAGTGTTTTACATGGAGCGATTGCCTCCTATCTGATCTCCATAACCCAGATACTGGGTAACACGATACCCCTTGGTAAGTTGTCAGACTTTTGAGCATTTGGCTACCCGTAACGTCTGTCAAAGATCTCCTCGACATGTAACGGCACCCACCCATGAACCGAACGCGACAAGCGTAGCTTAACCCTCGATCGACATAGGGAGCTATTATTATTTAGCCACGAGCCCCTTTTTTTTGGAATTAGAACAATACTTTATTAAAAGTATCGATATCTTAATAGTATCGATAGTGCTACTTCCTGTCACTACATCTCTTGTAAAAACTAAAAATATTATAGACCCAACTACATTTCCACATGTACCAGCCATTATTACTTTGTAACCTAACATTGGACTTAACGCCAGAGAAGCACTTGCAACACTATCGGATGCGCTTGCGTCAATTAATCAGCGTTCATCCAACATGTGGCGCCTGATGATTCAGGGGTTGCGATTGGTTCAAGTTACAAACTTTTGGTGCCTAATTAGTCATAGGATTCTTCTTTACATTTAAGTGGTATAATATTTTCCAACACTATTTGCAAGTAAAGTTAATTATAATACAACCAAATAATGTTGGTTGCAGTCGGATGCCTGTACTCTGTTGATTCGTGCTACTAATATTCAGCATCTTACAACTTCATAGGAAAACTATTACCCGTTAGGTAGGTTCATCAAAAACCAACCCAACAAATCTCAGAATTATAATTGATGCTACGCACTTGCTACGACGTAGCTATAACGTAGCTATAACGTAGCTATGAATTCGTAGAACTATTGATTCTGCGGCCCCTACGACAACTAACTACAGTGCAATTTTCTTACCACACACAATTCCCATAATATCTATGGTACCTATACCTCATTATACAAATATGAAGTACAGTATTTCATAATCATACAACTTAGCCCAGCATTGCGCTAACGGTGACAGTTCCTTTTAAAGCAACATCTCGGAGCGATTTAACGCAAAATTGCGCTCATTAGTCCTTATATTCGCTATTTTTAGAACTAACTTGATGACTACGTTAATTGCAGCTTGTTGTTTCTTGTTCTGTGAGAAATAAGGTTTTATTTCGCGTGATTTGATTGTAGTTGTAAGTTTGATAAAGACTTGTAAAATAGGGTTGTCGGTGTTGTTGCTAAGTTGATTTATTAAAATTAATTATAATTTATATTTAGTTTTTTTATTTTATACTAGAAAAACATGTTTTATATTGCCATGTTCTGCTAAAGATTATGTCTTTTATTTATAAACGTTCCTTGGAGTTTTAACTTAAAGCAACGTTTGTAAATATCTTTAAGTAATTCACATACATTCCTTACCTTGTAATATTTAAAAGCGATATATTATTTCATGATCGTTTACTTTTATTTTTAACAAGAAAATAGAAATTAGCATGAAAACGAGACGGAACATGTCGTGTCAAGGATAACTGGTGACAACCTCGCAACGTTTTTACCAAGGCTTTAAGAAAAATATTTCAATTATAGTGGCATTTGTGGAATTTTTTTAATTATTAATTATACATCATTATTCTGCTTCGTAGTAGCCTAGCGTGATTCAATATAATTATGATTTTATAAAATAAATTCCTAGAACTTGTGAAAAATTATGAATTCTTTGTCGTTACTCAATGAAACTTAAAAATACGTACTACAAAGCTCTTTTATGCTAATCACAAACTTTGATAACGATCGTATGATGGAATTTTACTGTATATTTGTTTCTGTCTGAATCTCCTGCCAAAACTCAAAAATTACTGCATCAAACTCAAAGTCAAAATAAAAAAAAAAAAATTTAAAGGAATTTATTCGAATTAGGTTGTCAATCAGTACTTTTGAACGTAAAATTTACATAAGACAGAACCCAAAACGCCTGCCCTTCACCACTTCCTACTGCTTTAACTGGGAAGAAGAAATGGCGTATCAAACTCCCCAGCAACAATTCTCTCTATCACTAACGAGAGTTCAAAGCAACGTTTTAATATTATACGTGGTCCAAGCTGTCAACAGTCACTAGTTCCATTCTATAACAAAATCGCTAACAATGGCTATTGAAATATTTCTGTAAAATGTAGTCATAACAGCTCGTAGGAGCTACTAACATTTTCTAAGCTAGGCTTCAACATAGAAGTGCCTATCCTATACACGTTCGTTGTTCGTGACTTGAACATGTCACTCTATGAAGTGTTACCATCCCTCGGGATTAATCCGGACATGTCCGGCTTTTTGGCCCCCGGTCCGGACTTTATCGAGCCTTGTCATTAGTCCCGACTTTTTACCTACGAGAATTTCTTTAAGAAAAGTTAAATGGAAAAAGAAAGATTTACCTACAAGAAAATTATCCGGATTTTTTTGCGGATAGCTTTTTGTCAGGGCTTTCCAAATTTTGGAATGGTAACCCTAACACTATGTCAACCCAGACTTCAGAATTGCTCATTAAATCTTCAGTCTCGGTTGTCACATGTAATCTTTTTTCAGACAGGCTAAGATTTTTGGTGTAAAAGTCTTCGGGCATTACAACTTTCATTGGGTGATGACTGTACTGGGTTTCCTCTTTTCTAGTAATCTGGGCTATGTTCTGTCTCTCGAAGCTAGTAATCTGCAATTCCCTGCCCGTTCTTCTCCATAGGTACCTACCTACTACGCTTTGGAATGGGCAACTAGCTTCATCTTTTTGACTGACCGAACGGGCGACCCCTTGACAATTCGAAAGTGCCTGTAATTAGTGTTTTGAAATAAATGCTTTGAGTTTGAGTTTGCTAATGAAGGTACAAGAAAGCTTTGTAGTAATTCTAATAATTATATACTTTTCACGGTCAGCTTATTTGCTTTTTAAAAAGCATTTTTAAACCTATGATATCCTGAAGTTGACAACCATAACATCACATGTTAGTCAACACTAATGTTATTAAAGCAACTTAATTTAAGAAGCAACCGCGCGGCGCCTGCTCACCCGACACGTGACGTCACTGTAATTACGAATGAGCTGAGGCGTAAGTGATGTTTGCAGAATGCAGATTAAATGAACTAGAGAAGTCAGATTAAATGGAGGAGATAGATGTTATAACCCTGGTTTAAATAATTGAATTAAAAAAGGGATTAGGTAGGTAATACGTATTTAATAGTAAGTGTGATAATGAAGACGACAATCCAGACTTTTATGGGTGATTATATTTTATAGGTGATTATTGCCTATTCAATTACAGAACACTTATACTTAGTTCAGAAGTGAAATGTTTTAAAACGAAACAATGCTCATTAAAGATCAATGTTTCTATAGTTGAAAGATATATAGAATACGCCATAGAGGAAGAATTACAACAAGGAGTATTGTTCTATTGTAATTCTTCTCCTGTAGGGTACTCTTTGTCACCATACTGTGGAAAATGATGCTCATGCATGAATCTGTAAGTGATGCTAAACATTCTACCACACCCGATAACGATGCAAATAATGTACCCAAACAATCGACACTAACAGTTGTTACGTTATCAATTAAGATAAATTAACAAACCGACACAATATTGACATAAACCACATCATATCCGAATCAGTGTCCAATGACAACGCAATCAACTGAATTCTTAACACAATTGAATGACATACAGTCGGTGTCATTATCATTTATCTACTCTCTGTCATTGAAACATAAATGTTCTAGTGGAAACAAGGCCGGTACGGTCACGCACCATTGTGCTGTTAAGGTTGGAAAACAATAGGTTTTTATGTATTTGTATGTACTTTGAGAGATTAAGGTTAAGTTGGGAAGTTAAGAAGAAAATGTCAATGGTTCTGGCGGCCATGACAGTTTTTAATGGTCAAATGTCCGGAAATGCAATGGTTGGATCGCTTCGTTCCATTTTGTATTATTTATGTGATTGTGATTGCAGACCTTGGTGCTGCTGAGTTTTGTAATAATCTGGTAAAAAACCGGCCAACACCATTATTTATAAAAACGAGCAAAAAATCACGTTTGTTGTATGGGAGCCCCCTTATATATTTATTCTAGTCTGCTTTTTGAAGGTTTAGTCAGAGGTGTACCATCCTATTTTTGTACACCCACACATTTCGCCAGTTATGTTTTGTAAGTAGGAAGAATACCTTAAGTTTTTTACTCTTGTCTCATGTCTGTTTTGCCATCAACCAAAATTGAAACTTTCGGTTTTTTTCTTTAAAAAAATACAAAATTTCATTCGTCATAAAAACAAACAGTTTCATCATTACCCAGTAGGGTAAACAAACTATGATTTATAAATAAACATAGAAAGATCTTCTATGTTCTTAACAGCTATTGAATGCCACTAACACATAACACACATCTCTGCTCTTTAGGAATTACAAACACTTGGAATGATAAAATAATATTATCATTGAACATTCCTCCCCGAAGGATCTCTTTGATCTTTGTTATAAACTCCCACGCACAAACTGTTTAGATACCTTTTGTACGGTAAGCGCCATAAGCTTCATATTCATATTAGAATTTATAGCAAACATATTAATTCTTACTCGCAGTGATGATCATATTCCTAGATTCTACTTTTCCATTAGCCTATTTTCCAAAAAAAAACAATATTTGGCCTATTTTTCGGCCAAAGAATCAGCTTTGCTGGCAATGCTGCCAGCCTTTTGGTTACTTTTCCTGCTGACAGCGATGCGGACCAGTTTTTGATGCACTATAGTATACTGATTATTTCGCCCCCTCTTTTTTATATAAGTACTTGTACATATTATAATTATTTTAGTGTTAGATGTATATTATTGAATAACTGTAAATAAAATTTCCCATATTTTCCAAATAAGCCTATTCTGTTTCTCGTCTTTTCTTAGGTATTAAAGTACTCCTTCAATGCTTTAATTTTTCTCTATCACGAGCTTCTTCTAATCTTCTTCCATTCATTCTTATTTTAAAACAAGATGTGATAATTATCAGGCGTAATAGATACTATTATGTAGTAGATTTACAGATTTACATTACAACTTCTGGGTAGAAAATGCAGTAATACTATAGTGACTTAAGTGACAAGATCCCGCACTAGGAAGTGGGATGCTGTATCTAGGAAATAGTTTTCATATTAACTTAACTTGACATAATTTCTTGTTTTATTTTCAACTCAGTTATATTATAAGTAACTCGTGTATTTTACACCATAAAAATTCTACCATCCATTTCAAATTAAATTACCTCTTATATTTTATCCTATCTGTACCATACCTACCCACCGTTTTATACCCTTGTGTGTCTGAGTTCATTGTTTCCGCTTGACTTCTGTTGTGACCTTTGGCGTCATGGCCAGGGTCTGTCAGGTGGGTGGACATGAACCTTTGTCCTTTAATAAGCTTAGATTTATTTATTTTAATTTTCTGGAAGAACTCTTTTGAGATAGAATAAATTGTTGGCTACCATTAAAAGTAAAGGTTTCTAGAAAAGTTTATTCGTTTTTCGATTGTTGACTTCTATTATGAATACAATTTATATTATCCGCTTTTACATTTGTCCTTCTACTGGGAAAATGTCTCTTCTCTCTCTCGCTTGCCTACTCAGTGTTTGACGATTTCAGTTTTCCTCTCTAGATTTTACTTCGCCAGAAGCTTTTACTACATAAATAATCTTAGTCTTTTGAATCTCTGCCATATTTCCTATATATATGAAAAATAGCTGCTGACAGCATGCTTACTACATCAAAGGATATCATCACCATTGCATATTGCGAACTCCAGACTCATATCACCATTGAATTACTTCTAATACTTACATACTCTTCATTTTAAATCCGTAGGCGGTCCAGAGCGTGCTCCAAAGAATGCCCAAATAATGAGAACAGCGTGTGACCACTCAAAGAAAAAATAACACAAGGAATTAGTAGTAAATTCTACTTGAATAGGCAGATGTCCTCTCTATTCATGTCGGTGTTCCAACAAATACAGGGCAAAGCGGGATTTATATCTGTGAATACAATAGATGAATGGACTATACAAATTACATTTTGCATTTGAAAATCGTTTGGACCATTCCATTTTGGATCTTAATTGGAGGAAGTTAAAGATGGTAAAGTTGTTTTAGGAATGGTGTCAATAAATTTGTCAAGAAATAGTTCTCGGACATCTCAACATATTTTTTATGTAAATCTGTCGGAAATAGGTCTGATATATTTGACATGGCGGAACGTCTCTTTTCACTTCGAGCTGGAAATCATTTTAAATTGGGCACATAGTTAGGAGAATTCAAGAAAAATAAGGTTCCAGCTGCTAAACATCCATTGTAGTTTTCAATTATAACAAAAAAAACACGGAACCAGATGATGATGAAGTATCTGGTTCCGTGTTTTTTTTGTAACAGATAGGTACTCAAGTCCTACATAACCTCTATGACCTTTATTACGTCCATCTTTGCATGTTTTTATCTACCTTTACATACATAATACCTACCAAGAACCTGTGTAAACCTTTCCCATTCCCGATCCCATCAAACACTATCCGACTGATCCAATTCGCACATGCCGTTACCATGACAACCGTGCCTCAGATCCCATCTAAGTTGTGTTGAGTAATCTAATCCTCCCACTGAAAGCTCTTAGCATTTTGTATGCTCTAAAGAGTGTAGAGAAACTCAACACTGCAAATTTATCGGAGGCTATACATACAGTATAGAGTTACTTGATCAGAGATTTTATGGGTTGTGTTTGCTAATATTAATGTGTGATGTTGTTTGTTGCTGTCGGTTATATATTGTATGGATTCTTAGATTTGAGATTTTTATTCTGATATTCTGTGCATTGTTATCGTGCGAGTGGGCTTTGCTGATTACTCTATGATTCGCAAACCTGTAAGTTGTGATTATTTATGAGGCTTCTAGATTCAAGTAATTATTATTGTTCCGTCTGTGGTCAGGAGAGTAAACTACTGGCCTGAAGATAACCTAGGTATACTTGCCATTTTCCTCTACCCTACTGTCCTCTCCGATCCTTAACCTTAAAAAGTTTTTACTTTGGAAGCAATCAATCATCGTCTGTAGAGCACCAATACAAGTAAATAAATAGCTTGTGACTGGGCATCGCTTAAAACTACTACTCCTAAAAGCATCACAACCAACTTCAACCACCCAGGGACGTCACAAACAAAAACAGCAATATTCCATTCCAAAAGGTAAAATTAAAAGCCATATTCCCGCCAGTGACAACTAACAGGTAGTCATTTGGCGACGGAAGGAAGCCACACGGATGCTCCGACGCTTCCCATCGCACGGTACAATGCGTTCCCCCTTCCCCCAATATGCAGAGGAGTGACAGTGACAGTGAACTAACTAAAGGGATAAACAGGATAAAAAGATTTGATTCGACTTTCTTCTGGTGTTGAACAGAAGGGAGCTCGAAAAAGGCGATATATAAGATACGATAACGACGTAGATCAGTAGAACGATCTAAAAGGATAAAAAGTGTGAAAAGATTTAGTAAGACTTTGAAGTTTTTCATATCCATTCTTGAAAATCCCTGTTTATCATAATTCCGAACTGCTTGGAAAGGACCTTATTGCCATGATCACTTTTGCCTAACAGATTGGGCAAAGGTTCGTACCTCTGCCTTCATAACAGGCGTCGCCGCTGTTGTAGTTGTTCGTAAAGTGAATGCACCATCCTCTTGCATTATTTCCTTTCTGATTCCTTCCTCATCAATCACGATTATCCACTACAGATTATTCGACTTATGAGCTAACATTGTATGTCTCTTGTTCAGCGTTAGTTTTATCACCAACGTTTTCATTATTTTAAAGCCGCCTACGTCATCATTATTATCAAAAGCTACGTGTAATTTCACTTGCTGTTTCTTCTTAATTCGTTACGTAGGCGTACCGTCACGTCATTGTGGGCGGGGTCAAGGTCATACACCAATCATAAAGCTTTTCGTGTATAGCTCCAATTAACAACAGTAACAGACTTGGGTAAGGTCAATTAGCTAATTTAAAAATGTCTGGCACTAGGAACCCTAAAGTCCGTTATTAAAGCTGACTATGTAAAACATAGCTAGCTATGAATCTATGATAACAAACCAAAACCCAGGTTCTTAATATTGGTCATCAGCCGAAAGACGTCCACTGTTGGACATAAGCCTCCTCCAAGCATCGCCACTTCGACCGGTTCTTTGCTTCTCAAACAATTATCAATTACATCAGCTTTGACAGCAGGTTCGCTGATCAAAGATGGTAGAAGAAATGGTAAAACTATAACAAGTTCTATACAGCACCTACTCCGATTATAAACGAACCCTTCATAGAAGCAATTCGAATTAGCAATACCTACCTTAATGAAGCTCTCTTTAAATAACAAAACCATTATGTAGTTAAAAACACAAAGATTGCAAATTACAACAAAGATCAAAATGAAGTTAGCACAGCAAACGACAATACTCTCCTTGAAGTTAAAGATTATCTATTAAAGGTCATAGAGTAGCGGGGCATCGAAGGTAATATTGCATTCAATGAGAAAGAAATCCTTGCAAGTGACCTAAAGCATATTCTTGTTAATCCAAGTTAACCCTCTGAGGTCAGCCTTCCAATATTACATTGTAGAAATCCTTGATTACTTCAGCAAGAATTTGTATCGGATTAACTAGGAATTTCTGTAGCTTTAATTGTTTCATTGTATTACTTATAATTCTTTTTTAAGAATGAAAAGAATTTGACTGTCCTATGAGTTCTTTCTTTCTTGCGATAAATATGTTAATTTGTTTAGAGAAGGTACTCTTTCTTACTAACTACTATAAAATATATATTTCACTTTTCTTGTCTGTCTGTGTGATTGCTTCGATCTTCTAAAATACACTATAAAGATGCGAATTTATTAGCAGCACAGCATTTATTCCGGTTTATATTATATGTTAAGATTTAATTGGGATATAACACAGAATAATCGATGTTTTGATAGTTCACCATTGCACCCGCATGTGAAGCAAAGGTCGCTAGTATGCAGCTGAACACCATTACTTTACATGGAGACTACTTATCTGACCTCCACAACCCAGTTACTGGGTAACACTATAACCATTATTTGGTTGTCAGACTTTCGGGGTTTCTGACTACCCGTAACAGAAGTGAAAAATCAACGAATGACAGACTATATAATAGAGAACTTCTTCATCTAAAGTAGTTACTAAGTAAGATTTGTTTACACTATCCCATTATTATCTTTTCAGAACAGAACTCTGTTTCTTTACAAAATTGCTTTTATAAGTATGGCCGAGCTAAACAGACGTTGCCATTCAGTTTTAATGAAACGAAACGAGATTAAAATAAAACCTTTATAAAGAACCTTTAGAGAAAAAGCCTTTGCGTTGGGAGGCTTTGTAAGTGGAAAGTAGGAAAACATAACTTGAAAATTAATAAAGATGGAAACAATAACTTATTATACAAGTTTTATTACGGGTTTTCGCTCGAGGCTTGTAGCTCTGTCTGTGTACGTAATATTTTAAATATTTCAGGATCCCATCTCTCTGTGGAATATTATAAATAAATCTTGTTGTATTACAAAACTGTTTTAAAACTACATACTAAAAGTCATGTCGCACTTTTTCAAGCCCTTCAAAGAAGCCCCATAAACTTTGACAAGGTACAAGATTGGCCCCATAATTTCAAGTGCCAAAAAACACGATTAAGCTCTCGTTTCACACATTGACGACGCCGTAAAACCCCATGAGCCATCCCATGAATGTTAATTTAACCCTACATACGTGGGCTAAGGGACCCTATACCCGAAACTGATTTATCGGTGTCTGGGTCGCAATAGAGGTAATTTATATAGTACGGAACCATGCGTTAATGATGGTGATTCGTTTGCTTGTAAACATGTCGTAAAAAGCCTTTTGAGGAGTTTTATTTTGTTTGATTTTCGTTTATAGACTATTGTGAGGTTTGTGTGAATACTAACTAGTTTTTAACTGCCCCGTTTCTTTTGCAAATTGTAAATCAAAGGTACGTGGGTCGTTCGTTTTGAACTGTTTATGTCTTGTCTCATACATTAGGATGGTATAAACAGCTGGTCAACGAATTGAGAATTGCATTAAATGCACTATATTGTTACTACTATACTTGCTACTATATTGTAGCTTTATATTATTGGTAAAATATACAAAACAAATGCACTGGGAATATTATAATCACCACCACGCTTAGCAATTACATCAATAATCTCCGTTTGTTTTTTTATTTTATTTTTGTCTTTTTGCATAACGTGACATCAAAATATAGTCACATTATGTCTGTATATTTATTATTTATACATTTTTCTAATAATACTTGCCCTTGACTCAAGCTGTCCATTTACTTGCCAATGCCAAGTCATCATGACAATCCTCAATTCAAACCAATGATTGCACGTGGACATTGTAGAAGAATGTTGCAATGTTATGGTCCAAGATATTCACATCAAATTCCTTTGTGGATTCGACGCGAGAGAACGCGCAATATGGAAGCTTTAGCGATTTGGATAGGATAGGCCACGGAAGAAGCGATGGTAGGTAGAGCCTACCAAAAACTAGAACAATTTCTATCAATCGGGAAAAGTTGTCGTATGAGCCCAAAAACGAGAAAGTGCTGAAGTTCTCTGGCTAAAATTCTGAATTCCGACTCAATCGATTATCAAAATGTAGATTATTTTTGAATTGAATTGAATTATTTTTAAACTATACCCCATTTGAAATAAGATTAGACATTAAAACAAACCCTTTTACAATGCGTTCAACCGATTTTGACTTCTATACCGTAGGCATAAGGATAGCATTAAAAGAAAAAAAAGTTACACAATACCAACTATCTACTGCGGCTGCCATTTGTCATGCCACCAACGCAATAGAATTCAAAATCGGTTGAACGGAATGTAAAAAAGGCTTATCTATACGTCTAATCTTATTTCAAATGGAGTATAGTTATTGATCTCATTCTTAATTTTATTCTGTTTAATTAAGTATAGTTCCTATGCAGAAAAATAATTGCCTCTCTACCGCTTATGTATTGAACCATCTGATTTCACGGCCACACTGTGACAAATGTTATCGGACATCCATAGGGCTTCAGGCACGCGCAAAACGTTTTATGGTAGAAACTTATAGAAAATTCCATTTTATTGGAGTTTTATTGTACCTTCTATCTTTTATGGCTTTTTCTTTGGAAGGCGTGGCGGTCATTACAATTTATGATCGATATGATTTAATGTCTCTTGAGTAGCTGATATTATTGCTCCACACATTCACAGGTCTTCATAGGAACTTCCTATTCAAGCCTATATTAAGATTGATTATTTAATTTAATACATATAAAAGCCCTGTTCCCCTTTCCTACTTTGCTGTTACCGCCAGTCCACAACGATCATCTCTTTGTAAAACCTACCACATAAGTTCACATTGTGGAATGAAAATAAATATTGAGTATTGAGTACATTATTTTCGTCACGCACAGGTAGGCACTGGATAACCAATGAGTACTTTCAAGATACTAGTATAGGGTGTAAGAGTGAACACCGTTGTCACTCAAACCATGGGTATTTGACTTAAATATAAAAATAAATGATGATGAATGAAAATAACATTAATACAAAAAAAAAAACAGCTTTTCCATACATTTGTGTTCACTTAAATCGACAAAATGTATGGAACATCTGATTTTTTTTTTGCGATTTCAAGGTTGGTCCCATAGAAAAAGTATATTATAGATGACACCAAACCACTAGTTTTAAGGATAACGGTGACTACCCTAACACCCTGTATATATATATATATATATTTGAAGATGGAATGATATTTATTTCTGAGTATCGTTAGTAATTAATTATATTCAGAAAAATACCTAGACATCACTTTGTACTCAATTATAATGTAGGTATGTTATCTTATGTACGTTTCTAATTAAACAAATGGTACGAAAACAAATAGGTAGGTACCAACGCTAGTACTTACTAAATTGTTTTACATTGAAACCACAACATCCACCGTTGTTGTAATGCTACATTCGTTTTCAAAACAATTCGGCCATAGCATTAAGGATATTACGTTTAAAGCTATGCTGATTCTGACTCTATTAAGAAATTCATCAGATTATCTTTAAGCTATTGAATGACCACTGCTGGGATTAACGAAAATGGGAATGGGAATGAAAATGGGATTAACGAAAGCTCAAAGACACCGGATACATTATTTCAGTTCGTCGATTAGAACGAAAGGCTGACACTCTTATCATTTGCCTTTCTTTACAATTACTGCCTGAAGATATCCCCTTGACGGTAGTGTCTTACATACAGCATAATAATCATAATGCCATGTATGAAGAATCTTATAGCTCTATTAATAATTTTAAAAAAACCTCTAATGATTCTACTGTCCACTCACAGAACAGAATATCTGTGTGTCCACTTATAAAACTAAGTAAATAGGTACCTACCCACATAATTTTTCACTAATCAAATTACCATATTATTAATTTAGGTTAATCAGCTAACGGATTAGCGAATATGAGATAACAGTGCATTAATTACAATAATTTATTAGTGTAAATAATTATACAAACCGGTCTGGAATTACGTTCGTTCACGGTTGATTGGTACAATGACAGAACTGGTTCCATTCCTCGGTTTATCTAACATTCTGACCGTATCCAGGAAGTAATGGAATACCAGTGAAAGTTGCTTCGTTACATGAATATAATTTAAATACATTTATTTTGTTAGATTTAACGATATTTTACTTCTTGTAAAATGTTTTTGCAAAGCGTCCTGCCTCCTCAGTGATCAATTTGTGTCGAGTATTGATGCTAATGTAATTCTTATAATAACTTAATTTATACTGTGCAATAAATATCGAATCATGAACTTTATTTAGTTTTTGACAAAATACATTTTTTTTTAAACCTTTATGCACACATTGAGATATTGAACAACGCTATCTATCATCTTTTTTGCGAAAACGTGTTTCTCTTGAGTGCCGCTAGATAGCAACACCAGATACTTTCATTTATTTTGATAATATCATAAAGCATCAATTAATTAACTTTTGTTATCTCTCTTTACAGATTCATTCGTGAATAGCCAAGAATGGACGTCGTCACGAGGTGTAACAGAACTTCGGGTTGGAGTTTTGGGTTCACCGGACAGCGGGAAATCGGCTCTAGTCCATCGGTACTTAACTGGGGCGTATATGCAAGAAGAAAGTCCTGAAGGTGCGTAATACTATTTTATTAATTTATTCATCATTTTTAATTTAACAAAAAAGATGTAAACAAAACTTATACTACCCTAGACACTACCCTCTAGCGTTGAGTAGCGGAATTACGTAGACTTGAAGTAAGCTGAATGTAAAGTTCGTTTTATTCAACCTAGATGGCAGCACTAACCAGTATCACACTACAATTTCTTTATTACGCGACTAGATGGCGCTACCAGTAGGAACATTAACATTTGGAAAGTTCAACGAACTACCTAGGGCGTTATTGCACTGATTACACTCTCCTCGAGGGTTTGATTAGTGGCGTAGGACTATAAGTGGTATTTACTTACCGTCACCCACACACTCGAAACTCGATCATTATCACAGAGACAGCGATAATGGTAGAAATTTACTTAGTCCTGGATATTGTGTATCTTATTTCGTACTTGCTGTTTTATTAGTTCTCTGGAGGTGGACATTGTACAATAGGTCCTATTAGAAACGTGGGATGCTGAGTCTATGACGAAATCCTTTTCACCATTTTGTGTAGGTTTTGCTTGACAATGAATTGCAGATGCTCTATAATAACTCTAGTAGAATGCTTCCAGTTTTCCTATAACGCTATCATTTTTCCCAAAGTAAAAAGCAGCTATTTAAAAGATCACTCAGTCACATTGATAGAAGGATTTACTGAGATATTGCTAGGTCGAAAAAGGTTGAAAATGTTCATAGCTGGTTATTTTCAATTAATAATAAGTAACAAGTTTTTTGTTGCATTTCAGGTGGTCGCTTCAAAAAGGAAGTGATAATCGACGGTCACAGCTACCTTCTACTAATACGAGATGAAGGGGGCTCGCCAGAAATGCAGGTCAGTGTTTTTTTCACAATATAATCATTAAGTTTCTTTGACTAGCAAGTGTTACAAACCTTTGTGAGATGTTTTTGATCAAGTTTTTGTTTATCATTTAAGTGATTATCAATTTTCAATTAATAAGCTAGGTTAAAAAAAAAATTGCTAGCAGATGAAATTAATCATATTGTAGGTACCTACTTACTGCGTACCGCTAGACCATTATAAATTCGAGCAAGAAAAAAAAAACACTCCCATGTAGGTAGGTACTTCATAATTTTTTTTTTTTTTATTCGTCTTATTAGGTTTCTTATTGATGTCAATGATGTTGCAAAATTACAATAGCTAGCACAGTTGGTGCCAACGATATCATTGAGAAATATAATTATACCTACATAAACTATGTATACAAAAACCATCTACTTAGGTACATATTTATTCATATCTTGGGGTTCTACAACCATTATAAAACTACAAGAAAATCCGAATGAGAGTTACCTATTCGAAATCGAAACACTTAAACGAAACCGTAAAGACCACAGATAGATTTACATGTAATTCTGAGTAGGTACCTAATCAATATAAATGAACAGGTGGTACCTACTGATAACGTTAATCTAAAGCGAATCATTCAATTCAATTATAAGTGGTATTAAATAATAGGTACTTCATTGATACTTTTACAAGCAGGCATTGACCTTTTTATTACCAATCAACACATACCTACCTACCTAGGTAATTATTATTATATTATATATATTTAGGTATAGTAATTAATTGTATTGTCATCATTCGATTTTGGTAACCAAACAATATTGCAACTTGACAAGACTTCTGAATCATCCGAATAAACCTATAGAGAGAAACTTAAAAAAACCGGTCAAGTGCGAGTCGGGTTCCGTACAACCGTAAAATATTTAGTTATTTATTTTAACTCCGAAAAAAATTACGTTTTTGTATGGCTCTGCTACGTTCTTTACATGCAAGGAGTGTACAGAGCATATTATATTATATACTTAATGTAGCTATACGTTCCATCGTCCTCCGTTTGATAAAACAATTCAATTTCAATATTTGCGTCTCTAACCAAACATCTAAGTTCGTAAACATCTTTGAGTACCGTTCATTTCATTTGACTGAAAAACAACGACTTCAGAATCAAAAGTTCAGACAAGCTTCGACAGAAATCGATAGAATTTCAATAAAATATTCAAGACAATGGACGTCGCGTGAACTGGCGTGTGAGGAACGATTGACGATGTGGCATCTAGGTACTCATCCATGTTGTACAGGAGTCGGCAGTCAAGCTTTTGAACATGTATTTCGAAACAGATAGTGACCTACTTGTAGATGTGGCTCCAATGTGATGCGGTACGAGAAATGCATCCGGGAAAAATTGTGCAGTTTGACGAGAAATAAGTGGTGACGCTCTAGTTACAAATTACCAGATTCTGTAAAGTTTTAGCGAGATATTGTACCATTATTTTTGTTGGAGCTCACTTTGTTAATTTAGTATTCATCATAATCTTTCCAGCCATTTCCAGCACATTAAAATCTATTTACCGCTGAAGTTCTACTGTGGTATTTTTACACCGCGAAAATAGACAGTTCATTTGTCTACTTAACTATCTGAAACGTCATAAGCTCTTCCTTTTCAGTAACCTTCTTAACAGACCTTACTTTTTGAAAAGAGTCAATTTACATACGAATTAATGCCGAAATGTTAAAGTGCATCCCACATTCCCGTGCCGCACGCAACAACGTAGCCGCGCCGCCTCTGCCTCCAGGATGCTCCTATCGATTTGCGCTATAAAACGAGGGTACTTTAATAGACGTTACATTTTATTTAGTATACAGTACGTTCCTATTTACTATTATATAAGTATACAACAAAATCGTGAGCTTTTACGAGCCTGTCCTATCGAATTTACAAGCCGCTTAGCGGGTTTACGATATTTACGAAAACATTGAGTTTTTACTACGAGTTGCGTAGCTGGCCTAGTAGCTTGTTTTGACTGTAAATAGGTAAGGGGATATGGATTTACCCATGATGGAGATGGTTGTAAAATTCCAATTTAGAGTAAACCATACTAATATTATAAATTCGAAAGTAACTCTGTCTATATGTTACCTTTTCACGCCTAAACCACTGAACGGATTTCGATAAATTTTGGCAAGGAGATAGATGGCATCCTGGGGAAGAACATAGGACATACCGCGCGGGCGAAGTCGCGGGCGGAAGCTAGTGTCCTATATAGTTTCACGGGGAACATACTTAAAGTCTTTCCTTTAGTTAAAGTCTGGCCGTGGGTCGAGAGAATGCGTTCCTGACACCTGTCAGTTTGACAATTTCTAGTAGTAATATGGATCAAAGGAGATCATTCACCGTCGCACCGTCCATAGATTTTTGGCCTTTATTTGTGAAAGTGCCGGACAAACAAAAAAAATAAGCTATATTCCGAAAGAGTATCTACGTTTTTCTCTTCATATTTAATTACTACAAGCTACTACTTTAATTAGATTACTATTTTTTATTTTAACTAAAACATACTGAAAGCAGTATTTTTCAAAATCGTATAACAGCGCAGGGAATTGCCCTATAGATTTGGTCCGATAGTGAAAAGCGAAGAGAATAACATGTTCTAACGGAATATATCTTTTTTTTTTGTTTGGCCGGCCCTTTCATTATTTAGCCCAAAATTAATGATCTCATTTGCAAAACACATAATCGGCTAGAATGAAACTGACAGGTGTAAAGAAAGCATATTCTCGTCGACGCCGGACTGTAGGTCCCTCTACAAGGTTAATTTGGGTCTTGTGAAAACTGCGAATCGGCGCGATGCGAATTTGCAACGCAGAAGCTTTCTTAAGAAAATCTTAGGGTAGGTACCGACTACCGACGCTGATTTTTTGCGATGCGACGTCGCAACGCAGGCTTGTGTACAAACCCTTAGCGCGTGGTAAAAATCTGAACTCGTCGCCATCTTGCTTATTCAAGAGACATTTCCAAAAAAAATTGCTCAAATGTTTACCACCAGGGGGCGCCAGCTTAAAACAGTCACTTTGGTAGAATCATAATAAGAAAATAATTATTATGAATCATCGTAAAATGTCACAAACTGACAATTCATAATATGATCTGCGTGCGATTCATATTACAAAATAATTCATCTTCGATTCGTAAAATGGTCCACATATGAATTGCTTTTGTGTCAAATTAGAGGAATTGCTAATGAAAGCTGGAAATTCGAAAAATTAAATGCTTTTAGAGGAATTGCTAATGTGGCCGTTTTAGGCCCACAGGTCGCCCCTTGACGTCCATCCGAGCGTCAAAAAATCCTTATATCAGCAGTGTTTGTCTCTTGTTTAGGTAACTATGGAAACTGTAAATGTTTGAATTTAAAGTTGTTTCCTCCACCCACAGACAAACCCTAACAACCTCCTCTAAAGTGGTTACCGTAAAGGGGTTACCTACGCCAGGAATAGAAAACTCCTAGGATCCTATTTTCAGCCGGTACCCTAACGAACTTACTTAAGTACTGCAAAGTGCAACAAAATCTAGAGTCTGGAGCGTGGGTTTGCAATATTTTATATTTAGATTTACATCAGCCATGTTTTGATGCTGCAGTTATTATTTAGTTATTAGATAAACTTATTTCCTCCTTTCTCTACTCATAAGCCAGGCTAGGAATACACATAAATAATAATCAGCCTATAATGTTCCCACTGCTGCGACACAGGCCTCCTCTCGGAGTGGGCCGTAATCCTCCACGCGGGCCCAGTGCGTGTTGGTAGATATCACGTCTTAGAATTTTTGATGCTAGGACATGCCAGATTACTCACGGTGGTTTCCTTCATCATTTTGAACCCAGTGGTGATTTACATAAATTAAAGCGTCTGTCTGGAGTCGAACCTACGAGCTACAACTCGAGAGACGCGGCCGTTACCACTGGGCCACCAGTCTCCTCAAACATTCCATTCACACCAAACATCATCTCATCACACAACACACATCGTATCATAAATGCGTATATGACAAAATTTGTACCACCTTTCTTTTGTAAAAATACAGAATCTGCAAAAATAGCTGTCTTAGCTGTCTTACGTACATTACACATTTGGCCATAGCATAATCCAGATCTAGATCTGACCATAACAGAACAAGAACTCGTCTCGCTATCAAAACAAGGCAATCTATTCAAGCAGCTAGTTGTATTTGTCGTTATAATTGAGTCGAGTGGCGACGAGGGTTCATTCGATTCGCAATCGATTCATGATTAGTTCGCTGTATTGTTTCTGTGATTGTTTCATGAGGGCTACTCGGTATGGTTTATGTACCTAATGGTTAAGTTAAATAAGTAGCTCGAAGAGCTCGGAGGAGCTCGTGGTTAAGTAATAACAGCCGCACGGGTCGATCCATGAGGTTAAGCTACGCTTGCTGGGGTTGGTCCGTGGATGGTTGACCATCTTTACATACCGAGACTCCTCCGTGCCTCGGAAAGCACGTTAAGCCGTTGTTCCCGGCTGTCATTCGTGGATCTTTGACAGTCGTTACGGGTCGTCAGAAGACCGAAAGTCTGACAACCAGTCTTACCAAGGGGTATCGTATTACCCATTTACTGGGTTGTGGAGGTCTGATAGGCAGTCGCTCCATGTAAAATACTGTTATTCAGCTGCATCCGGTTAGACTGGAAGCCGCCCCAACATAGTTGGGAAAAGGCTAGGCAGATTGATTTTGGTTAAGTTAAATAAGTACTGATAACTGCACCCTAATTGCGTAACACACCATCAATCACAATCTGAATGATGTTGCTAATCTATTGCTTCATAGTTCGAAAAATTTGTCTGCTCAGCAATATAACCCTTCGTCTGTGAGTCCGACTCAAACTTAACCGGTTTTTACCACATTGAACACTGGGCACACCTCTATTCAACCCCTACACTTACCTCATACCACACCCTCGTCAAAACCTTAAAATACATCTAAACGAAACCAGCAAAAGACCTTCGAACCTAAGACTCAACCCTCGATCACTTAAATTTAGGAGCACGCACTGACGCGTTATCTAACCCTTCCGCGGCCGTCGCAGTGACGTCATCGAATTAGGTCAGATTGACCCGCAAGCCCGCAACCCGATTGTCCCGATATAAAGTCATCTAAATATAGTTGCACGCGTCCCCTGTGTTGTGACTTGTGACCAATTATGATACAGTCTTAGGATATATAAAAGAACCTTTATGGTTTAAACATTTTGTGATGGATGGAGCAACTATGTATGTTTGACGAATAAAGCAATTTAAGAGGAAAATAAGATGTCAGTCAGTTGGTAGACGGGTAACCCTTTTCTATTTGGGGTGGACATGAAAAAACTTCCTTTAAGAAAGAGGTGGTCTGTTGGAAACCCATACTGATTGGTGGTTGCACTTGCACGAACAAAAATCATCATCGTCATTGGCAACCTTGTTCCACACACTGCTGAGTAGGTATAGACCTCTTCCCTTTTGTGCTATGCTGGCCTGGTCTGCGCCAGTCTCATCCAGGTCTTACAAGCAATAAGAATCGTGGTTAACTATTAAAACACGCAGCCCCATTTTTGGTAGCCCTATAAGTTGCATAATCAGCCTATAATGTTGCCACTGCTGGGACACAGGCTTTCTCTCTTCGAGAGGGAGTGGGCCGTAATCCACCACGGCCCAGTGTGGGTTGGTAAATGTCACATATCTTCGAATTTTTGGTCCTAGGACAAATGCCGGTTTCGTCACGATGTTTTCCTTCACCTATTTGATAGCAGTAGTGATGAAATTATTTACGTACTCAAAGTAAAGCGCCTGGCTGGGCTCGAACCCATAACCTACGACTAGTAAGTCGGTGCCGTTACCACCACTGCTCCCTAAGCTGCCCAACTTCATATTTAGGACATTTTCAGCAATGAAACACTGAGAGACAAACGAAATTCCAAAAAATGCTCAGCTACCTGATACATGGTCCCCCTACTTCCCGCACGCGCCTTAAATCGGCACCTCGCCACAGCAATTTGCTACAAATTGGTCTAGTATATATGTGGACGTGGACAAAATAAAAATAAAAATTTTTAGATGAAAGTCCCTGGGATACGAAATCCAATCATCGATCGGTTTTACTGAAACTGAAACAGCTCGTGTAAATTGAAGGTTTTGTTTTTATTCTATCTGGAGTTTTTTATCTGTCTGAATTTGGAGGTCATTTTTAATTGTTTCTACTTTCAGGGTTATAATGATGAAAAAGTAAGTACATAAGTAAGTATACTTACTTATTTACCTACTTTTCATCATACAGCCCTCTGTCCTCCTGCCAGGGTTGCGGAATAGTCCGAAAGGGATACCGGGCCCCTGGCAACAGGCAACTGAAGGAACACGGGTGGGTTTTAGTCAGTAAGAGTCTGACACTCCCTTCCGCTGCGCCCAGAGCGGGAGAAGTCATTTGATGATTTCCCCCCAAAAAAAAAATCCTCTGTCCTCAGGCCAATAAAGACAACGCCTCGCAAACAAAGCATTGCCAGTTTGGTTAAGTTATTTGGATTTAAGGATTCACTAGACCTTGCCAACTTAAACAACAAGAAGGTTATTCAATAAAGACTTATACAAAATTGTTACTCTAGCTCTGAGGTAGATTTCTCTAGGACTCTAGGTACATTACTATGCCCTAGATATTCCTTTTTCAAAACCATTTTCACTTAATTCCCCAGTCCACGTTCCTACACCAATCAATTTGCCTAGCCTTTTCCGAACTGTATTGGGGTCGGCTTACGGTCTAACCAGATCAGTATTTTACATGGAGCGACTGCCTATCTGACCAGCATAACCCATCAGATACTGGGTAACACAATATCCCTTGGTAAGACCGGTTTTAAGAATTTTAGGATTCTGACTAACCGTAACGACTGCCAAAGATCTACGAATGACAGCTAGGACCAAAGGCTTGACGTGCTTTCCGAGATACGGAGAGCTCTCGATATGTAATTGATGGTCGCCCATCCACGAGCCGACCGCGGCAAGCGTAGCTTAACCTTCGATCTTCGGCTTCAGCTTAACCTGTTAGCATTTAGCCACGTTTCTATATTTCATTCAACAAAAGCATACCATGACCAGTCCATAATGCACTCCACACTAAGCTGAGCCGATTCCGTGCCCATTCCGAGTCTTTCTAATAGTTTGAAATTGGAAAAGCTTCGCATTGTTCGTTCTGTGCCGCTTGCCCGCTTGCCCCATTTCAGCTCGGAACTCGGAAGCAACCGCTCAGGCAAGTTCCGCAAAGCGTTTTTAATTGCTCTACTTGTGATGATATTATCTGTGTGTGTTTACGTGGAGTGAAGATTAAGTTCGAATGTTAAAGCTGCAAGTTTTTATGGCTGAAGGCTGATTTACATTTTTGTATTAGTTAAGTTCCGCTGGATGCGAGAAGCACAGAACCGGTCGAAGTGGCGGTGCTTAGAGGAGGGAGACATATGTCCAGCAGTGGAGGTCTTTCGGCTGAAATGATGATGATGAGATGATGATGATCAGCTAAGTATTGAGCTAAGTCCTTAGTTCCTTACCATCGTTTGGACAGAAAATTGACGTCATACGAGTTACTTCACATTTCACAATTTAAAGCTGACACTTTTGTAAGTACTAGTGTTTGAATTGCTACTTGATTACGTAGGTACTTACTTGAAGTTAACAAATGTAAATCAGCCTTTGTGGTCTAGCTAGTAAGATTGTCATCTTGAAAGTGCTCAATAGCAGAATATGATAATAGCAGATCAACTCTATAGAATACTTGATTAATTTAAACTATTCCGAAGACTCTTAAAAAACAAACCGATTAGAAATTCTAATCGGTTCGTTTTTCTAATCTAATCGTCAAAAAAATACTTTATGGAAATTCTATATTCTAAATTAGAATAAAGTAGGTAATTTTTTGAGGAGCTTTACCAAATCTATTACCAAAGCTAATAATAAACTGATCGATAATCCATTTAGTCCATTAGCATGTTCTTTCGACTTCGTATCACAAAAAGTGCCATGGCTATCGATATGGATGACGGCTGATAGCAAAAGGGCAATTTCACAACTAATACATAACTCACGTTTAAAGGATATCAATAAGCCCAGTTTCCCAGTACCTACAAGTCCTTTACCAAAACTAACAAAGTAATCAAGTTCGTATTTACTTTGTGCCTTAACAAAGCTCAACAGTAGCTGCGGGCTTCGACCTTTATAACCAGTTTTACTTGGTAGACGGCAAAAGAGAGAACTAAATTCAAATGTTCTGGATTTGACTTATCCTTGGCATTTTCCTTTGCTAGCAGCGCTACCCTAAAGTACCAAATTAAGTTGGTAACCTTTTACATCTCTACCAGCTTCCAACAGATTAAACCACCCAAGCACTTGAAATCAAAAGGCTTTGTCTGCACTGTATTATGACGTCACATATCCTGAGAAACGTAGATTGTGTCGTCAAGCGTATCCTGTACGCTATTGTCCTTCGAGTAATTGCTGTGACCTAGTTGCATTGAGTGCCGTTGCATCAGATACCCTTATACAACGTGTGGGTCGGAAAATGGCAGCTGAAAATAGAAAGAGTAACATAGTTTAACCACACATTCAAGCTAAGTAGCACTTTAGTAGTATAGCACTAAGATATTAAATGGCAAAAGGCGAAAGGTCACGCGTGTTCTACCACTTCCAGCAATTGTTGTTCTAATTTTAAATTGTGGAGTCCCTACACATTTAAAAGTTCCGAAATATATATGGCCAGTGCCATTTTCATCATAATATTTTCCAAAGAGGTTCAAAGTCTGCTTTCAGTTTTTTTTTAAATCCTTCTTGTACAAAGTTTGAATATTGTAGTAACTATGTTTTAAAATTGTGTTTTATCTACCCGGGGCACGGGACCCGGGTTGGTGACATTTGACCATCCCTCTTCTGTTCCATGTTTTATCAGCGGTCTTGCCAGTATAGACCCATTTTCTAGCCTTAAAATCTTCCAAACAATCCATATTTTCTTTGGTCTTCCACTAATCTTTAAGCCATCCATTTTATGTGGTCTTTCGTAAAGAAATCCTATAGGCATCCAAATTCATTCTGGAAACGTTCCTCACGACTTTTGCGTAAGCCAAGGTGCAGTATAATAACACCTGTATGAAGCCACCACGTAAGGCTGACGTGCGACGTAAGGAGTCCTTACATAATACGTTCCTCTCATATGTCGTCATCGTCACACAATGCACGTCACACGACTTCTAGCGGGCTCGTCCTACTTGCACTCTCATTGCATCAGCTTGAGCATAATGGACCGTCGTCCTAGAAAATTGGATCGCAGGCTTTTAAAAGGAAAACTGGGAAATGTGGTTTATCTTCTATGTAGGTTCTTCGAATATCATATCTGTTGTAGATAAATGCGTTGGTGGTGTGTGTTTGGTGCCTTTGGCATGGCTGCACTACAGATTTATTTGATTCCAAAATAAGTAGATTGAAAAAAAAAAAGATTGACAATTTTTTTTTTTTTTTTGGGCCATTGTTTGAAAGAGATTGTTGAAGTTTTTCCCCTGGAACATTATAATAGAATCGTTTCTTCTCCTCGAAGCAAAAGTTCAAGAATCTATCTCATGCTTTTTTATAAGTGTTTAACAATCAAAGATAAAGAAAAATCTGTATTTTCTTCTTCCAAAAGTCCAACTTCAGGCACGCACGAAGTTGGACTTTTGGAAGAAGAAAATCACTTACTTCATCACTCTTACTTATCTAAATCTAATCTTCTTCTTCATGTAATAGGTACATACATATTATAAAGAGAAAAGATTTGATTTTTTGTACTTATGTTTTTTTGTTACGCTTTCACACAAAAACGGCTGAACGGATTTGGATAAAATTTGGCACATGGGTAGACCGATCTGAGTTAGGACATAGGATACTTTTTTATCCCGATATTCCCGCGGGATCGACACTTATGTGGGTGAAGACGCGGGGCGCAGCTAGTGTAAAATAAATAAATCATCAACCTACTCCTATAGGTATATAACAGAACACATAACACTAATCTCAATTCATTACTGTATCCTTTACCGTTATTAATAAACCAGGGTCTATGAAACATAGATTAGCTTCTTGATTAATTCATAAAGGTTAGAAAACTTCGCAGAGTGAGCTTGATGAATAACTTATTACGAGGAGTTGTGGTTGTATTGAAGTTAGGATTGCGTTAGCCTTAGTAAATCCTCGGTTGTTAATGTAGGAAGGTCTGTTAGACTTGTTACGAGGAATTGGGAAAATTATAAGGTTGTTTTTCCAACCTCCACGAGTGAATGTACCTACCGTACCTATGGCGAGTCTCCACAAGTGATTCTACGCCTAACACATCCTGTATAAGTGTATATGGCCGCTTTCAACCTGCTCATGGGCGGATCACTTAAGTACCTACCTACCTCAACATTCTGTATTCTTTTATAAGTCGAGCCAGCCAATACGGAATACGCAAAATATTTTTTTCTTCTGATGAAGATGTTACTTAAATGGCAGTTTTTCAGTGCATGCATAAAGGCTCCCATATAGAGGCGAGACGTGACTTCACGTGACGGTGCGACACGCGATTCTGGTAGTCCATGAAGTTTTCATAAAAATTGTTCTACTAGAGTCGTTTCGCGAGAGCCTTTAACCTACACTCCACTTATAAGACTGGTTAAAGAGATTATGAAAACAAAAGAACGTCGAAATCTATTTCTATTAAATATTCAATTAGGTAGTTCGTTAGCTCCCCTGTTACTAAGGACCTAAGTAGGTTTGTACCTGTTATTCCTAATTCGGTACTAATTTGTTCTTTTCCCTTGGATATTTTAATAACCATTCACTTACCTAAATGTTCCTCTAACAAGGTTAACAGACACGACCTTCAACCTTTGTCAACATAATTACAGTAGGTTCGTACAAATAAGACGTCTAAAGAAAATTGAATATATTTTCATCCTAATCATATCAATGTTTTTTCGGTAAAAAGAAAAACATGATACGAAGGTATCTGATGTTTCTGTAATATTTACCTTGGACTAACAAGGTCGAGGGATGTTTTGTCTGACGTAGGTTTCGTTGCCCGTGGCAAGGCAGAACCTCAAACGAATGTTTCAAAGAAAAAATTAATTAGGTATGAGCTTGAATAAACTCGGTAAGCCCTGAAACTAATTGGAGAAAGTTTTCGGCTAAATATTATAATTAACTAATTAGGTAGGTAAGTAAGTACCTACCTTACCTACCTACCTTATATATTATGTTATACCTACCTAACATAATATCTTATAAACTGTAGGTGTGGAGTAATTGTAACACAGTTATACAGTAGCAATATTCATTTCGTTAACTTCGTAGTTCAGCAGCCAATTTTTTCGAACATAATGAAGCAATACATTGTACTTATAATGTTCCCACTACTGGGCCTCATTTCTGTGAGGGGTGGGCCATAATCCACCACGCGGCCCCAGTATGGGTTGGTGGATGTCACGTCATGTCTTCGAATTGTTTGGTCCTAGGACATGCCGATTTCCTGAAGATGTTTTCCTTCACCGTTTTGAGAGCATTATGAAGCGTTATGAAGCAATGTCAATATCCCTCAAAATCATTCAGACAGATTGTGATTGAAAGTGTGGTGCAGCTCTAAATCTCCTTTATTCCCGACGTCCGTGCCAAATAATGCTAATATCATTGCGTCAAGGAACCAAAAATGAGGAAGAGCTTAAATGAGGAGTAAGACTCATGATGGGACTTGATTTGACACTTTGAGACCCAAATGTACCCAGAAGAGATTAAAAATGGGTTAAAGAAAAAAACGAGCTATCATCAGATTTTATTATTTTCCAATTAAAACTAGAAAATCTTGTCGATAAACGATCTCGACGACGAGCCACTATAAAATCATTAATTTTAATTTTATAACCATCTAAAAACAAGCACTTTACCTGCCTCGTTTAGTGCACGCTTCACGACAAAACAGTAGACAGGAAATTCTCGATCAAATTATTCCCCTCGCTAATTGACGGAAAGTACGATGGAAAAAGTTTAGCCCTCTGGATTTTAACGCGGATTGAAAAGCGCTTGGAAGCGCTGGATGCGGCATTTGCGATAGTTTTCTTGAATAGTTCGAATACTTAATAATTTTGTTTCGAGTGTAGCGGACCAAACTGTCTCTATGAGAAAAGATCATTACTAAGGATGAATTCGACCAAAATTGTGTGCAAAAAATTATTTTAAATAGTTTTTCCATACAAGCGTCAATGCCAACTGTCAGACGTCAATTTTATTTATTTTATTTTACATCGGATACTCGGATAGAAGATCAGCCTTATGCCATGATGGTAAAGGCATGATTCCGAACAACACAGGCGGCAGTGCTACTGTGCGACGCGTCACTACTGGCGGCTGCCCAATTGCCCATACATTTTCTATAGGTTTATATGAGATTACATTACGAGCACGGCAACAATGCTGCGCGACATGGCTGCCTTGCTCGGAATGTTATCTCATACAAACGTATAGAAAATGTATGGGGACCTGATATGTAGTGACGCAGTGTAGTGTTCGGAATCATATGGTTATAGATGTGTCCTTCTAATCTAGAGAGGCAGCAGAAAATACCACCTCCATGTTTAAACTAAAACCATGTCAATAAACTACGCCGATAACACCGTACGATAATAAACCTTAGCGCTATAATTTTAAAGGTCCCGTAATGTTAATGGTTTTACAACTTATTAGATCAAGATGGCCGACAGCGACGCACGACAGTTTGGCGCCTCGGCGACAAATTGTTGCCATTTAATAAAAACTTCGAGATATCGAGTTTAAAAGTTAATCGATTAGGGGCTGTCAGATTTATGTTCCGTAATGTTGTAGAAATCGATTCCATACCCTTTCATTTTACTTGTGCATTTTTTTACCTGATATTTGCTGAAGGAAATGAAAAACTAACTTGGTACCTACAGATAGTTTGTAATACTTACAGGTATCTACCTACGATATTGGCTTCCCGGAACTGCTGGTCGCTTGGTTCTCATGAATTTTCATTCCCACACTTTCATATATGTAGCTCGGCACTATCGCCTTCGAGAGTAACGATTTTACCGTAACTAATTATGAGATAAAAGTTTTCAGGAATCCTTTGCAAATTGGTAATATTATCCTGTCTTAGTTTATCTATTTATGGGCAATGAGTTAAAACTTTAAATAAAGACCACATTATAAGCATAATATACATATGTAATAGTTTAATAAGTCCAATGATTCAAAATTCTCAATCACAAATTCTGCCGAAAACAACACTTCCCATACCGTCTGTCCCATGGCTGAATGATAAATGACGTGACGTCCACAGACCTTATTGAATGAACATGAAGCGGATAAAGTATGCAATGAGATAGCGAAAGTTGCTGCATATGAGGTCAAAGGGACGTAGGGGGACCAAACAAAGAATAGGGGTATTGTGTTCCCTTTTTAGACGAGACTCGTGCAAAAGCGAGGGAACAATATGGGCAAAGCCACAAAACAAAATCAAACCGTCAGTGTGTTGGTCGTTTTGTCGTGTTTTCTTTTAGGACTTTTTGTCTGCACTTGCAAGGGGGAGAGCTATGATGTTGTTTATACCAGTACATAGGTAACTTGTACTGTGTTAAGTTAATTATTCAGGATACCTTAACTTGATCAAAGTTCTCCTAAAATATTAAAATAGCAAAAAAAGCACCTCCTTTGTCCGTGCTACATTGCGTCTATAAAAAAACTTCAATAGATGAATGAATAAACAAAAAATTGCGGCAGTATAATGTACAGAAGCCACATCAAAGAGACTAGTTTACAAAGGATACAAACAGCACAAATGATGCACGCTGAGCCAGCCTGAATAAAATAACGGAAAACAACCTGTAAATGGAACTGAATGAAAGACCGAATGATTCGAGTCCTATATTATCTGTCATCAACTGACATTTGTCCATAGGGTTGAATTACGTAGGGTGAAAGTCCTTGTAGTCGGAAGGGTGGGATCGCGTGTGGCGCCATGGCGTCGCCACTTTTGTATACAAAGCGGTAAAGCGGGGTTTGGTAGCTCTAATTATAAACCTGTCAATCGTCATGCGGACAATACGTTTGATAGGCTGTTAGATACATTAAACAGGTGTAACTGCCGAAACTTTTTCTGGTGTAGATTAGTTCCAAATTGAATTAGAGCATTAAGGGTGCATTCTACCTCAAATTGCTTAGCATGTAATGTTCCTCCGTTATGCCGAAAATACAGCAGCATTAATTTTGAAATAAATCTATGTTAAAGTTTAGGATTGATGCTAGGTCCTAGGTTTGGCGAAAATACGATTACATAAAAAAAACCAAAGTTACCTCTAAACCGCATTATAAACCGCTGGTATTAAAAAATACTTCAAATTAGATCATGAAACTTTGCTTAATAACTGAACTAACTCTATAGCAGGTCTTATGTTTTTTTTATTTTTTATTACCATTATTTTCACCGCTTTTCGAGGCTTGAGAGCCGCTAGCACCCCACTGTGTCTCGCTCTCACTCAGGTCGTGAGTAGTATGGCGCGAGCGGGATAAAATCTGAGGCAGGGTACGGCCTTAAGTGCATCAAAATAAGCTAAACACAAATTAACGTCGACTTCTTAATTAAGTCATTAAAGAAATGATCGTCTATTTATATTTGCTCCTTGTTAATAGCTAAGAATTATGTAGTTACTGCACAGTGGTTGCGCGAAAGTTAAAGTAAATAACTTAGTCTGTAGTTTCGTAAAACAAATATAAAAAGAACTTGAATACTAAATTAGGCGTCTAGTTCTTTATTTGCTTACACATAATAAACACGTTATAACAGCATTATGTAAAATGTTTGGTAGTCTAGCGTTAAGTTCATACCTACATTCCATGCTAAATTTGTGTAGGAAGAAGGCATGATATTTTCGCTGTAGTGCAACCAGTTGTGACCATAAAATAAATAATTATAGCTACTGGTACCTACCGTTTTCGCTTTTACTCCATAAAAGCTTTTAAAACCTTTGTCGAGGTTTTCAAAGCTTGATAGTTAATGCTGTAACTTAAAATATAACCTTTTATGAATTAGGGACATGCAAATTGATAGCGCTAGATTATTTTGCTAAATGAAATTTAATTTTAAATAAACGTCAAAAAATCTCCTATGGCTAGTATACAAACAAATACTGAATTAAGGTGTAGGTACGTACCTCTACCTACTTTATAACCCGAATTTTAGGTTCAATGAAACCTTTGATTACGTTAGGAATTATTTATTGGACGGTAATAAGAGCTGAATCTCAAGTTCACCACGAGAATTAACAATGATTACTAGAAGTAAAAACCTGAATGAAGAAACCTGGAGCTGAAACGTGTAAATAAGTAGAACCGCGCGCTATTCCGCCGACACTTTGAACTTTTTAACTTTATTAAAGTCTCTGCCTTCAGCGCCGCGCAGCGCCGGAGTTTCCAAAAATGTTTCCTTTTATTTTCCTCTTTAATTTCCTTGTAAACATCGTTTGCCAGTTTTCTATTATAGAGTATGTTTTGAAGACCGTATTTAATCATTTCCTTCATTGCTCGACTGAAGTCTGTTTCAAGCAGATGAACGTTTATTTTTCTTTGGATTAACTAATGTAGTTATTATAACATTATCTACGATGTGTGAGATATTCGTAAAGAACCTATGCTCGCCTACAATGTTCTTCAATAATGAAGAAAAGCCCTATCGACGGAATGTATTCATAAATTCGGACCCAGCAGCGCGTGTTACCTGCACCTGTGCGAATCGTAAATAAGTTTTATGTATTTATTATTTACATACAAATACACTCCACAGGGACTTCGCCTGTGCAAAAATGGAAATACTTGAAGCACACTGTGTACAAATTACAAAATTGTGCGTGTTGCTCACGTGAAGTTGTTTACCTCAAGAAGAATGAGAGTTATAAGTTGGGAACTTCTGCTTGAGTGTAATGTTAGAAAAAAAATTCTAGGAATATGCTAATTTGTGTGAATTATTCAATCTACCAGTATTATCCCGACGTCTTGTGGTTTAATTAAGACGTGAAGGTAGGTACACGTAACCGCATGTCTGTCCAATATTTGGTAGCTGTATGTACCACATGATTTAACGCAAAAAATATAATTTCAAATTTATTTCTTACTAAGCAATCAATTTAAAACTCATATTATTATTAAAATCGCTGCAAACCCAAATTACAAGTAATAAACTCGCACCATGAAAGTATAGGAAATTGTTTCATATAGAAAGAAAAGCCACGAAGCCATCATTGAGTTGTTGCATGTCAATACATTTGAAATTGCCTTTAGTTTAGACTTAAGAGACACCGTTACTTCACATTGAAAGTGCGTTGATCTCATAGGTCACGCACAGCGATCGACTTGCACACTTGTATTTACTGAAGGTCAAATATTTGGAGATGAGCTACACCAGATTTCGAGGCTTGACACCGTGTTCTGCATCTCAATGAAGAAAGTTCAAAGAACGGATGTTTTAAGGTGCAAAGCAGACTTGTTGATAGCAGACGTGCTTGGTGTTATTTAAATAATTATATTCTTTGGATTCTATGTTAGAATTGGATAAACAAGTGGACAGGACACGTAATTTGGAAAAATTAATATTACCTGCATGAAAATAGCATTAACCTTTCATTGTAAAGAGTATTTTCATAATTTCCTCGCATAATTAACGTATTGAAGTAAAACCAATTCCGCAAGGTTGTTGATTGCAGCTGTGTTAATTACCGGGACAGGTAATTAGTTACTTATGTTAAGTCGTCTCTTCCGTACTTTTATTTATCAGTATCACCAAGTAAATTACGACCCGAGAAGTGCTATGTCTTACGCAAATTATATTGAATACCTGCTTCCCCATCCCCACTTCTGTTACTAATAGCCGGATGGTTCTCCCGAAATTGATCAGCGAGATTGTTTCATAAGAAAATGGCGGCAATACATTTAATGTTACCTATCTAATTTATTCATATCACTCTCTTTGATATCAACCCATACATTTCCTGGCGAAACTTTCATGAAGGTAACTCGATGAGACTTTCCTCGTTCGCTGAAACTTTGATGCAGTCGTAATAATATTGTGCATGAAGTTTTCTCTGTATTTTCTTTAAGTGAAATGTAGCGTTTATATCAGATGACTTCAGATTGGTATGCCATTAATTGATATCTTAGAGTAAAACAACTAGGACTTCTGAAGTTTTTGGTGTTGAGATTTTCTACTTCTTGAATAACTTAGTAACTAAGTCCAGCTACAGGTACTGAGATATTTTATAATCTCCAAAGGAAATTCTAGCAAACACCAACTCAAAACTTATAGACGATTAAAAATGAAAAATATAGGTACAGGGGTTTATTTACAAACGTTGCTTAAAATTAAGTAATGATTAGCGACTGTTTTAACCATACATTTTTGACGTTGGAACGTCAATTAACTTTAATCATCGTTTATGGATATACCCAAATATGTTACAGTTGTCGGCTTCGTTGAAAAGTGTGAACTTAACTTGTACCTACCTATTTCTTTGTGTTTAACCTGTTCTAATGTCAACAGTCGAGTAGCGAGCGAAGCTAAGGTATTCCAAGTACATAAATAGACATAATAATGTGTTAGTACTACCCAATGTAGATAAGCATAATGTTTTATAAATGAGATGTTATTGGTCACGTGCAGCTGGCTTTTACGTGATGCTTACGTAAATAGGACCATGAAGTCAACAAAGCTAGAATTTGCATCTCTATAGTACTTACTACTGTTTCTAAAACAGAGGTGTGATAATCGTGGAACTATTTAAGTATTTACTTATTTTAGGGATGAAGTCATGATTCAAACCTTCGCTAGCCGTTTTCTGACTTCGTTAGAACAGACAAACCGTACGTCACTTCATCGGCACTTGACAGGGGGATTAGTGATTCGATCGCCGTTTGTTATTGGTAAACAGGAGGACGCCGATGCCTGCTTCCTGCTCTTTCGTTTGACTTATCCACATCCACACATCATAATAGGAACCTAGCTTCTCTTACAAAATCAAACATTCATTGATAAAAAGACAAAAATAAAGAACATGATCCTGGAAACAAACATTAATATTTTTTTAAACATGAGTTATTTTAAGAAAATTTGCTTTCAATCGAAGGAATCATGTCGTTTCCTTATTTAAAATCAAAATAAAGTAAAGCCAAGAGAAGATCATAAAATGTTGCGCTCGTATAACAAAAGAGTCCGTTTAAAAGCTAATATAAACGTAATTACCTAATACGAGCTCTCATCTCACTCTCATTTTAAAACGAAAATTTTTGCGCGGTAACGTTGAAGCGTAGACACTATCAAGGTCGTTCAGACCATTATGTAAGGTATACGCTTAAATACCTTTGAATAAAAACGACAACGAATTCAATGGTTTTTGTCGGCACGTTACTTGAAATGCTCGATAAAATTGCAGATTTAGTGTTTTTAGTGTTGCACATTTATTGCAGTAGTTCAAGGATATAAAAATGAAGAATTGTGATTTTAATACCCTTGAATTTAATTGAATCTGTGTTGAATTATATTTTTATTAAATTTAAATTAAGTTCTGAAAAGTGGAACCTTTACCTTATAATTACCTAAGAAATCGCTCATTCAATATTCACTCAATTTCCCGGTTAGTCAAAAAGTTGTCAAGTTTTGAAAATTACCCCATTTTAGGGGAGATTACTAAATCGTGTTCCTTCCCTATTTTGACGACATTCAAAATTAACTTACAGGTCAGCATCTCAATCCCTTCTCTTAGTATTTAAACACCCCCAGTTTTATTGGAATAAATGTAAGGTTGAAAATTGCGTATAAAGAGTTTCTTAACCGCAAATGCTTTCGTGAACGTACAGTAAGTCGTCTTTGACAATTTAATTAGTATGGTGTTCTAGTTAATTAGGTAGTAATTTCCTTGTTTCGTTGGCTACGACCCCTGTGGTGTTTGTTAGTTTAAGACCAGAAAATAAACTCTATTTACATTAATTACCCTAACATTTTAAACGAAACGTTAGTTTAAGTTTCTACACGTGTTTTCGTAGCGATCCTGATACGATATAAAGGGGAGAATAATGTTATTTTAAATGTAGATCATCAATTTGTTCTTGATATCTTTTGTTTTTATGGTTATGTTCACATTATGTTAGGGTAATGAAAAAGTTCACCATGTACGGTAATTTTTACTATTCGTTGTATAATTAGGGTTTATTCGTTGTTTAATATGAAAATAATTACGCTAGTTACACAAGCAAACTAAATTGGACTACAAAATGTTCCATTTTATGCATATTTTTCAATTCATTATTTAAGCATGTTTAATACTATTGCTATGAAATGTTATATTGTTGTTGTTTATTTACCTATACCTACTTTTATTTTTCCTGTTTCCTTTGATATCTACAGTAATGAGCAACAAAGTTACACGTAAATCTCTCAGTCACGTTTCCTTTGCTCTGTGAATAGGATCAAAGCCATTATTGGCTCATTCGTCGCGGTGTTGCTATACAATCCTTATAGGGTTGACAGTTACTGTTGTAAAAAATAAATGGACGTAACGTCCATTCTGCAAGACATTTGAATAGGAAAGTTGGTCAGCGTCATTGATCTTAACATAGTTAATGAAATACAATGTCTGGAGCATTGCATAAAGTAGAGCTTACATTTGTTAACGACGGCACTTTACTACAAAAGTCAACGTACATACATTATTATCTACTGGCACGGTGATTGGCTCTGCTAAAAACCACATCCAGAAGCCACGCGTTTATCGCAAAAGTTTTTAAAGCTGGCCCATTGCCCATAATCGTGACAATAACCCATTTAAGTTTTGTGTTCCAAAACATCGCGTGTCATTTATCTTCTCGCATTTGTCTGCAGTATCAAAGATGGTAATATTATTGTCATTATCTGACCCAATGATAGTATGCAACTGTAGTTCAACAACCCTGCACCAAATGAAGATAAATATGCATTTGACGAAAGGTTTCACAATGTTTTGACCCTTATCTCGTGCGTAATACAAATTTATTCTATTGAATGTGTCTCAAGTTTAGTTGTCGGTAACCTCTTTAAAGGGCGTTCAACGTTCATCCAACTTTGTACTAGCAGAGGTAATTACTCTTTTGAAGCTCGGGACTACGGGTGAAAGGACCTGAGGGCTGAAAAATTGGATGTACTGACTGGAATTTTTAATGCAATTCTATTATATTGACTATAGTCATTTATTATAAGCATATCATCTTTTACTCATGAAAAACTAGACTACCTACTGCAATGTCTGACCGTGGGCCCCTGGGGAAAAGAAAATATCCTATATCAGTTACAAATTGTGAGGCGACGATACATTTCACCAACCATGACGCGAAGTTTAGTGATTTATGCGCGGTCCAGCAAAGTATCGTATGGCACGAACAATGTAGGCGAGAGCAGGTCACGTCTCTAGATCGGGTTACCTGGCCGGCGCTATTCACTCTCCTATTCATGCTTCGATAAAAACTAAAGTGTAACTAACTCGGTGTTTTTGTAGGACTGACGGAAGTAGCCCGTGATTATAACGGAGAATGCGTGTTTTAACCAATTTTTTTTTAAATGTATTATTCTATTCGGATAGTCTGCGTGTTCGTTGTAAATCTAAGCCTTTTTAACTTGTTAAAACATTTTTGTACATTTATCTTGAAAATTTGCATCATCCTATTTCCCTTTACATAGGGAGAGGCAGGCCCTTTTGAGACTGAATTTGGGCAAATAGCACGTTGCCAGCCCTACAATGATAGAGCCTATTGTTCGTCTTCAGTACCCCGGCTTTGAGGCGGGACACGTAAACCTGTTTGGAAGGTACTTGGTATCGTTCGAATTGTCCGTCGTTGAAGTACATTGTTGTAGTTTAAGAGCTGTCGTGTTGAGGGCTTAGAATGTGGAAAGCTAAACAATACAAGCTATTGATACTCACACTATTTAACTTTATAAATATACCTAAAAGAAACAAAACGTAACATAAACTTTAATTACAAACATACTGCGTACTCTGCGTAGGGCTGATTTAGTAGAATTTGCATCACAAAATCACAATGCATATCTTTTTTTAAACCGGATATGTTATCATAATGATTGCGGACGTACAAAACGCTTTTTCTGGTACATTGGCCTCAAAAGATAATGCGAAATATGAGCGGAACCATAGCGAAAATGGTGTATTAACTATAATGTCGTACCCAGCACTAGCTACTTCCTGTCGTCGCTTCCTTAATGTGTTTTTGTTGTTTGAAATTTCTTTCGTGGAAAAAATGCAATTTAACTTACTTAGGTGGACTTTACTTAGATGCGTTTACGTCTTTAAAACATAATTTTACGTTCAATCGATGAAGTATCTAATGGAAATTATAAAAATAAGAAATCATGGCATAATTAATTGTTGGCTGCATTACTTTTTTTCTTTGCCTACTTATTATTTTTGACAGAAAATATGACGGCAAGTTTTTACCCACATTCCGGGGTAATTTCCTGGCGCAGTGGGCGACGACGCACGGTCACTGCACGCACAAGTTCTACTCGAATCGAGTTGCGTTCGATTACTTCCTCGTAGTTTCGCTTCCCCGTGCCCACGGGTGGCGGCGGCGGCGGCGGCGGTGATGATAGAAGATGAAAGTGCATTCTAGATAATGAGTGTAGTTCTTATATAAAGTATACGTTTAAAATACGTAATTATAAGTAGTCCAGCGTTTTTAAAATAAAAATTAAAGCCAAATCCATACCATACCATCAAGTTCCATTAATTTTTATTACGCTTTTCAAACAACAATCTCAAATTATATTAATCTTTTTTTTGTCACTGGCTGACCTTGTAACAGGGGTATTCAACCGACACGGCTTGTCCTTAGGCCGTCTGAGGCTCAAGGTCTAGAAAGTTGGCCCTCACAGTCCATTCACCCACAACCCCAGAGTCCTTTGTCAAGAAAATTTCTATTATATAGGATTATTCAATGACGAGTATTATAGTGCGGTCAATCTCCGATTAGTCTTCTGTAATTCATAATTGGATAATGTAGCTTTTCAGCTTATTTTTGTCATTACAAGATCTGCTTGTTCTGAATGTATGTAGGTATTCTAGGTATGTAGTAGTATCATTAGCTGTTAAAAAGTTATTCATTTGTTCTCACATGTATAATGAACGGATTTCAAACGTAAATAGAGTCTGTCCAACGAAAGCTGTCAAAGAATAATGGCGGCAATTTAAAAAAATCAAGAGCTGTCAACCCACTTCTTAAATACAGTCGATACTATTTATTATTCAAGACATATTATGCGATACTTACATCCGTATTTCATATTTATATAATAATTAGACATGTTATATTGTATTTAGAAGTGACGTAAAATATTCAAAAGATAATAATTCGTGGTCAGCTTTCGTTGGACAGACTCTAGTAGTACCTAGTGGTTACATGGCCATAATAGGTCATATTGATAATTATAATCGATGACGTGTCAAATTCATTGATGCTATTGCTAACTCTTCTGACTTCATTTACAATAGGCACCACATTATGTCATACAATAATAATTCTCGATTAGAATAGTCTGCAATAGCCGTGCAACAAAAACGAGAATCATCATACAGAACAGTACTAATAACTAAAGTTATAAATATTGTTCTGAATCGTTCTTGTTTTAATTGTCTAAGTAATGCTAATCCTGACATGGGACGCCAGGAATAAACGCTTGCAGTAGTTGCATTGAAGTTGCACTCAATGTTTCTGTCTCTTTTTGTAAAGGGCGGACAGGGTGAGGGAGGGAAATGGAAATAAACGAAGGCTTCGCCGCCCAAGCTAGGAGCCGCCCGCCCGCCCAGTCGCCACTAGCGCGCCGCCCTGGATACACCGTGACGCTTTAATCGATCAACTTTTTTGAATGTCATAGCACTATTATAGTTTTCAAATTACTGACAAAGTTTAAAACGGTGAAATATAACATGTGATACGTTCAAGTAATCCAGTGAAATATTCATGAATAGGTAAGAGTTTTATTATAGAATAAAGTTTGTTTTTAATAATCTTTTTCTGAATTGACTCGATTATTATGTGTAAAATACATGGATGTAACCTGTGTTAAAGTTCATGTAACTTAGCACTTAAATATCAATTCAACGTTATTATTATCTTCTATGAATATCAGTAGGTATATTTTTATGCGTATGTATAAGAGTCTTTCATGCAAAATATTGTAACATTAGGTTTTACGTGTGTTAAATTTATGTCATCAGCAATATAATTTCACGCGTCGTTTATAGTATTTCATAAAAATATTTTACGGTTCGGGCGCAACAACCTTCGCTTCCAAATTTCACGGCTATGATTTCATTATGACATGCAATCTACTCATAATCCTTTATTCGTTTGACGTTTATAGAAATAAACATCTCATTCCTTATGACCTCGATTAGCGTGCGCGTTTGTTATTCCGATTCAGCTATCTGTTCCTGATATTGTGATGATAAGACAGGCCGATACAATGATAAAAGTTCTTTTGTTTATTAATAAATGCGGACGTCTGTACTGAATTATTCGCAAGTTTCTTGCTTATTCAGCTATTGATTTGTATTTTATACAGCATTATAATTAATGCCTTCGGGATAATATAACGATTAAATTAAATGTAGATGTATTTGTAGGCTTTCTAGGCATTGAGAAGAGGAAATTAATACTATTTTTGTCTTATCCTGATATAACAATGGATCTTGTGAAGTGCTTAGTGCTGTAATTTAAAACTATACAAAATGGGTTTCCGTTAAGACAAAGGAATTTGTTCTGTAGAGGGTGGAGTAGTTTTTCCAAGGTTTTTCCTCTCGTGTCATCGTCACGCACTCTGCCGCCGGATGACGCTCCTCAGCCGTCGATTGTTGTTCAGAGGAAAGGGGTGACACCCTCCCACCCACGCATCTTCATTCAAGTGGAAGTTGAGTTAGTCATATATTTTGTACTGTCTACTGTACATTATAATAGAGACATCTCATACGTTTCAATGGTTAGCGAAAATTATGTAGATTAGATAAACACTATTGTCACAGTTACATACTAATTAGTTAAGTCATACATAGCAATGGTGTTTAAAGAAAGTGGCGGTGTTAAGTTATGTTTGTAACTGCCTACCATCTTGCAAAATTCTTAATCTTACGTACCTAAATACGAATTCACAAAATGCAACAAACAGCTTAATGTTTATTAACTATCTGTGTATATTTCATCACCAATCACTACTAATTAAATCCTTAAAAGCTTTCAAAAAATTTGGGACACATTTTCTACACACGTTTCCAATTAAGTATATCATTCATTATGTTCCTTTCATCATTACGAATGCTGTACGGTATTACATTATACAATTACCTTGTCCATACCACATGCATTATGTTTGCAAGTATCACATAACCCTTCCGTTTTAAACCCCTACGACTGCACAAAATTACCCCACGTAATTATTATGGGTCCCCGTGTAGGGCGCGGTTTTTTCTTTACGACATATTTCGCAATGGGGTTACAGTATGTTAGGGTCTTTCTTGACGTAAGAATATTGGATTACTTAATGCAGTTTGTTGTGTTAGTCGTAAGTATGTCGTTCAGCTACGATTTTGGCGAGACTTAAAAAAAACAAGATGGATTGTGAGCCAAAATATCGACGTTTATGTAAACTATTATTTCTAAACGACGAAATCGGTCCACTCACTCATACGTCTAATAATTATAATATTATTGATTTTCACGACCAAACCAAGGTCTCGTGGGAGACTCGAGGCGACGACGGTATTTATATTCATAAATCCATAATCGAGTCACTCAGTCTATAAAATACCCATTAAACCTTTGATCAATTGTTATTAATTTTCTTGTAAAAGTGGAACGTCATTATAGATAGGGACGTTTCCGCTTAATAAATTAAATCTAGATAAAATGTCGGAGGAAATAGATTCTAAAATCAAATAGGTACCTCCTGTATCAGATTTGTTGAGCAATATTTTTATAACATTTTTATCTCTTGTTACAGTTTACGGCTTGGGTGGACGCCGTAATCTTCGTGTTCAGCTTGGACAACGAGATCAGCTATAATACGGTGTCGAACTACTTCAATAAAATGTCCCATTATAGGAATTCCGCAGAGATTCCGATCATATTGGTCGGAACCCAAGGTGGGTTTATTGAGGTTTTCACCTTGCTCCCGATATTACTCCATTTCATTATCTTATCTTAGTTTTCTATTAACTTATCCGTGGTTTTAGGAACACTCATAATCATAAGTTTAATGATAAATGATTGTTTTTTATTGGATTTCCTTGTTTACTTTGTTTACGTGATAATTATCAACTTTCCTTATTTATTTTACGTCATTAGATTCTTTTGTATCCGACGCGACGTAAGATGATTTAGGATAATCATCAAGGTATTAACAAATTTGTTGTAAAATGGTGTATCGTGTCGGAAAATTGTGTACTATAACTAAATAACTAGTAGATACCTAACCTACACCTACTAGAAACATATTTGTAATTATGACTAAGTCAAGCATTTTTAAAACGGTTAATGTATGTATTACAGTAAATCGTTTAAAGACCAGGCCTGTATTCCCAAAAGGGTTAAGCAGAGGCGTAAATCGTAATCATAGTAATGTTATGTACTAAATTGGCATATTTTTAATACTTAGATAAAGTTCAACATTATGATGAAAGTTAAATAATTAAAACATAACTGGCAAAATGTGACTTTGCTATAGTACCTACACCTCTGCCTAACCCTTCGGGGAAACAAGGAGTGATGATACGTTATGTTATCCAAACAAAACAGTTTTCCTATCGCAGAAATATGTTACACAGTCAATTTACATAATTACGTAGGTACACGCGTCCGATAGACGTATTTCCTATTAAATGATTGGTTGCTCTTCCAGATGCCATAAGTGAAAGTAGTCCACGCGTGGTAGACGACAACCGCGCTCGCAAGCTGTCGAATGAGCTGCGAAGATGTTCTTACTATGAGACTTGCGCTACGTACGGTCTGAACGTGGAACGAGTCTTCCAAGACGGTAAGTGTAACGATTTTAAACGAACATCGAATATTTATGTCGGATGATGTCAGCTCACGCGGTTTTTTCAACATCACTGTTTTTGGAATGTTTCTACCGTTGCTAATTTAAATAAATAAAATTGTTAAATCTTCATAGAATTTGCTTTTACGAGAATGAAGACAGGTCTTTAGGATTATTTTGTCAAGATTAAATTACTGTTTTAAAAGAAAATATTTAAGGAAACAGTGATGTAGCGGCTAGCGATATGGAGCGCAAAATTTTTTAATTGGTTTATTATGTTTTTTTGAAAATACTTGATTGCACTTGATGTTTTGCTGTCTTTTCAATTTTTATCAATCGGAAATATGTCTAAACGCTCGACCGATATAATACACGTGAACATGTTATCATTTTGAGAATAATCTACTTATCTGATGCACGTAGCTATCAATTTGCTACATAGGAATAAGAATTCTGTCAATTTCAAAGCATACCTATTCACTAATGATATTAGACGTATCGATTATTCTACTGATCGAGATCGATAGAGAGTTATAAAATTACATAATAGAGATTTTTTACGATCACATCGTCTCGCGTGATGCTACGTTGTGATGAGACTACAAGCGTACTTATTAGCTAGTCTGTGGATCTCGTTTCGCTTGCGGGGTGTTCTAGCGCACGCAGTGGCAACACCGGCCCCCAGCCGCGCGGTCGTTTCGTTTAGTTCGTTCTCGTTCGTTCGCCGCGACATCGCATTGTTTACATTTTTTTGACGTTCTTAAAGCGTCGTTTGTGTGAATATTACGATTATTTTCAATCATATCCTGAATGGAAGGATGGAGAGAACACTTATTTTCAAGTCTAACATGTCGCCTATATCGAGTTTGAGGCGTCGCAGTTCGTGCTACAACATACAAAGAGCAGAGGAACGTGATCGTAGGAAATCGTCTAAATTTGAATGTGCGTGAAAATGATATTGTTCGATTAACCGTTTGGATCTAGTTGTCGTGCTTTTTGGATATCGAATTTGTGAAAGTTTTTAGTGTAGTGGTGATTATATGGTGATTGTTTTGTTTTGCAGCGTGTCAGAAGATTGTTGGGACTAGGTTGTCGGCTTCGTCCCAATGCTTGTCTGGAGGTTCCAGGCCTGTGACTCCACAGCCGTTAGTGAATTCGCCAAGCCACAACCACTCAACATTCCTTTACAAGGTAATTATTGAACTATTACTTCCTAGCGTTCGACTATGTTCGGAAAACAACTTTATTTGATCACGATGCCATCTAACAGTTTCACGATCTCCAAAAGTAGGTACCTAAGTACTTACTCAAAAGTTTGGATTTTATCATCCTTGTCCAAATACCTACAGCATAAAAAGTTATAAACAAAAATAGTGCAAGAACTCACAGAAAGAACTGTGCCAACTATTTTTAGTTAGGACTTTTAAATACCACATGTTACTTCACATAATCCTTCCCATCTTGAATATTACACAATAGGATGTTATTATCATTTGTACCACTAGAACAGTTAAGCATAAATCATCATTAAATTGAATTAAGGAGCAAAGAGGCAGAATTCAGTACTTACAGAGGTCATGAATCATACAGTGTGTGACACTATACACATGCCTTAGTCTAATTGATAAAATTAAAAAAAAAAATAGCATGTGTGCATTTTTTTTCTGTTCCACACATATGGCAGTGGTTCATAGTATCTATTTACTTACCAGCCAATCCAGCCATTACTTACCTACTATTCACACATTGTAGGATATGAAGGTAAAGACAAAAGTTAGTGACTCAAATTTTATTTTTGTTTTTTTTTTCCTACAACTCTACAAGTAATCTTTGATTCGGACAAATAAACTGTTTGTCTCTGCTTCTGTACCACCCAAAGGTTGACTGGTAGGAAATGCTTAAAAGTCTGCCTCTGCACTGTGTTTTGTGTGCTAAAAGTATTAAATAAATTAACAGATTGACACAAGTACTTAACTTTACTTAACTCATTAGGGTTTAAAGAAGAAATGTCTGCATTCAAAATCAAAATGTTGATGATAGTGTGACATACATGACACCTTGAAACATTATGAATGTGTAGTGTTTTTACCACAATTAAGTATGAAATAATGTATTTAATTTTGTACTACCCTTTAAATATAAAAGCAATCTAGATTGTATGTATCCATTGTTGTTTACATCTATTTGTTTTTAGCTTTACTTAAACTTTTAAACAGGGAAAAAACAAGACTTAGAGGCATGATAATATAAGGAAAGAACCCATATTAATAACATAGATATTTACCTGACTTTCCAAACAACACTATAAATCTCATGAGGAGCCCTGAGCAATTTAAATTATAAGGTACTCAAGTACTCATGTAAAGTCAAACAAGCTATTTAGTATACAGGCAGGTGACTTGCAACTACTTTAAACAATTTTGTGAGTGTTATCCATAGTCAAAAATCCTTTTACATAACTCTCCTAAGCCATAAGCTCAAAAAGTTAAATTAGACACACAATCAAAATTAATTTTGGCAGTGTAGCGGAAAATGAACATATTTTGCCTGTATACCAAATAGCTTGTTTGACTGTACAAAGAGGTATAGCCTGAAGGATAAGTAAACAAGGCTATAGTGTAATAAATTACAGAATTCATTTAGAATTTTTGACACCTAAATACCATAAATTCTTACTTCTGTAGAAGGTTTGTGATACATACTGTAAAGATTTGATAATCAATAAGATTGATAACTCTGCTTCCGGGCTCTTAAAATGATTCAAAATGTTGTCATCTTTTTTATTCAGAGATATAAATAAAGCAACAAACTGATAACATTGAAATTGATACATTTCTCCTTTCATCTGCATAGCCTTTTTCCAACTTGGGATCGGCTTCAAGTTGTATCATTTCTTTTTTCCTCTGTTGCACAAGATTTTTATGTTTTAAGTGATGATTTGGGATTAACCAAATCATTGTGTGTCGAGCCGTTTCATTATTAATTTGTTGGCCATGGGCACTATATTTAGATAGGGTTATTATTTATTTTTTAAACTTATATTATAATATTTTCTTATAATTCTATGCATATTATGGCTATTCTCTCAATCAATAATTTTATTGACTGTCTTTTTCATAATGAAAAACAGGCTGTTGTTTCCATCTTAGAAGGTTTTATGTCATGTTCAGAGTTCTATTAATTACTGCTAATTTTAGGCACTTGTGAACTATTTCAAGGAAACGTTTTTCTAATTACAATTTATTGTAAGTATTTGAATACTTACCTAGACAATTATGTTCGCGCCCTATTAGTTAATAGTATAATTATATGCTCTACTGATAGTTCAAGTGCCGGATTTTTGTGAAGCAATCACCTAGTAATTTTAAAATCAGATTTATGTCTTCATTCAACACCTATTAATCATTTCGTTTATTATTATATTTAGTTTTTCTTGTTATATGTATAACTGAAGTGGCTGTGAGGATAAAAAGTATCTTATGTCCTAATCCAGATCATGCACGCTCTACTCATGTGCCAAATTTCATCCAAATCCGTTCAGCCGTTTTAGCATGAAAGCGTAACAAACAAACAAACTCACTTTCGCATTTATAATATTAGTTATGATTAGGCCAGAAAGAAAAATAGGTTTGAGATACCCGTTTCCAAAAAAAGAAAGCAACCGTGCCGCCGCTTATCATACTGCTATCACGAAATAATCTGTATGACAACTAAATATAATGATGGTGAATGTTGACGTTCATGTATTACTAAAGTAACATTTTATCTTAATCCAGCACTTAGGACATACATTGAGTGGTGTGCTACGCATTCGATGTTGGGTAGGGTCATAGATTTATAAAAGGGGTAAGCAGACGTACATACACTTTTCTTCGGCTTCTTTGGTCTCTTTAGTACAGCTCTAAAGGGACCAAAGAAAACAATTGTTGGTCTATTGTGGCAGGCTCAGAGATAAAACTCTTTACCAATATCTCTAGTCGTAGTCAGCGCTTCTCCTCCACATTTATTATGCGCACACGGCCAAAATCTGGAACTCTCTGCCAGCGTCTGTGTTCTCTTCCACGTAAAACCCGTCAGCCTTCAAAGCAAGAGTGATCAGGCATTTTCTGGGCTTGCTCGGTCCATCATAGAACTCATCCATCGCTTTCTATCAGGCGTTACCGAAGTAAAGGGCTATCCAAAACAGCAAAAAAAATAATTGTGATAGTGTTTCCACGTATCTGTTCTCTATTCCTACGATAATTGTAAACATTACTGGGAACTATTCCTAATTGAACACACAATAAAAAACTGTGGGGTCAACGCTTCGTAGGCTCAATATTAACGTTACTGCTGAACATGGAAATCCGCATGATAACTATAATGAACGACCATAGGGGAAATTGCCATGATAAATCCATAATCACTCTCTTGATGATGTTCTCATGTTACCTACCTACTAGTATGATAAATAATAAAAGTGATCAGTATAATAGAAAATCGCTTTTTTAGGGTTCCGTACCCAAAGGGTGCTAACGGGACCCTATTACTAAGGCTCCACTGTCCGTTCGTCCGACCGTCTGTCACAGGGCTGTATCTTTTGAACGCAATAGGTAGACACTTGAAATTTTACTACTATGGCCGTTTTAATAACAACTAAATAAACAAGAAAGAAAGAATAAAGTTTATTTGGACACAGTTCATGAAACACAAATAACAAAATAAAGAATAAAAATAATGTTTTTACAACAACAACAACATGTTTAATATTGTTTTAAGAAACGTGTTTAAAAAAAAAGTAAGTAGTGTTAATATTGTGCGGTGATACGTTACGTACCCTTCGTTTGCTAGTCCGACTCGCACTAGACCGCTTTTCTTTATTTTCCAAATAATAATGGGTTTATCCTTTTAATTACAATAGGTAATTACAGTAGGTAGGTACAGTCGAACAAGCTATTCGCTACACTGTCAAAATTCGTTTTGATTGTGTGTGTTTAATAAATTTTTTTTAGCTTATGGCTTAGGACAGGGACGTAAAAGCATTGTTGACTGCTGAAAACACTCACAAAATCGTTTAAAGTAGTTACAAGTTGCCTGTATACCAAATAGCTTGTTCGACTGTACGTATGACGTATTGATTCGGTCACTCGGAGTCGATGGTCTAATAAACATGATGATAAATCTAATCATATTACGGTATCAGTGTTTAATCTTATTGCGTAATATTAAAGTAGGTGACTGTACCACTTCCATGTGAGTGAAAGCTTCCAATTTTGTCTCTCACGTAATCTTATAAACTATTCAATTTTCGTATCATTTTTGTGATAAAAGATTGATCTGTCTAAATACTCCAAAAATGACAGTGTATTTTCGAGGAATTTCCGCTTGAATAAATAATTCAATATCTACTCAATTGTTTCTTGTTTTCCACAATGTGTACCTACAGAAGAATCAAAATCTAACAAAAGTAGTAGTCTTATGACCGATTTTTCAATCGTCAGATAACTTTTATCTGGGTGGTACTTAATTTAAAAACCGGCCAAGTGCGAGTCGGACTCGCGCACGAAGGTACCATTATCTACAAAAACGGCAAAAATCACGTTAGTTGTATGGGAGCCCCCAAAAATGTTTTTTTTCTATTTTTTTGTATTATTGTTTGTTATAGCGGCATCAGAAATACATCATCTGTCTAACTATAACGGTTCATGAGATACAGCCTGGTGACAGACGGACGGACGGACAGCGCAGCCTTAGTGTTCCGTACCCAAAGGGTAAAAAAATGAGATCATTATAAACCCTATCGGGCACAGCAAAGCCGGTACCTCCTAGTAGTAGAGAGGAAACTAAGTAGGTAAACACCGAGCGCTGGACGCAAAGTACAGGTAAGGTAAGGTAGTCTTTGCGTCCAGCGCTCGGTGTGGTAACACGTCGCGTTCTGGTTTGCAATTGGTCAATCGTCATCCTGAGGATGCCTCGTTGAGAGGTGAAACACGTGTCGATTTCTTACAGGGTTTATTAGGAGTCTTGAAGAATAATCAAGCGGAATAGGTTACTAAATATATCTACGTCTATTCTTTCTGCTAAGGATGGTATGTTTATTTCTATGCTAATTACATGCAGAGCAATATGCACATGTTAAACTCCATGCATAAACATCCCGACTCAAAGCTAACATCTGTCACCCATAGCATCGTCTCAATGCACGGTATGAACTCGCGACCCCGAGGAACAAGTCATTCTGCCCCGACGAACTCGATATACTTATTCCTTCACTAGCTGCGCCCCGCGTTTTCACCCGCGTAAGTCTTGATCCCGTGAGAATATCGGGATAAACAGTATCCTATGTCCTATTCCAGGTCATGGTCTACCCCTGTGCCAAATTTCATCCAAATCGGTTCAGTTTTAGCGTGAAAGCGTATCAAAAAACAAACTCACTTTCGCATTTATAATATTAGTTAGGATGTATTATTTAGTGCATCGTTGGTCTAGTGGTCGCAACCGCTACTGCTGAGCATGAAGTCTGAAGTCCTGGGTTCGATACCTGGTCGTGCAAAGTGTTATTGAGTTTTTCTATCACGAATTTCTCAGTAGCAGCCCGGCTACATGGGACTTAAACATAACTGGCGAAATGTGGGTGTACTACAGGTATATCTCTGCCTAACCCTTCAGGGATTACAGGCGTGTGGTTGTGTTATGTGTTAGTTTGAAAGGTTCCTTATTGAGACTTAATCCATACTAATATTATAAATTCGAAAGTAACTGTCTGTCTGTATGTATGTTACCTTTTCACGCCTAAACCACTGAACAGATTTCGATAAAATTTGGGCAAGGAGATAGATGGCATCCTGGGAAAGGACTTAGGGTACGTTTTATCGACATATCACCCACGTGGGCGAAGCCGCGGGCGAAAGCTAGTTTAATAGCACAATCTAAGGTGTGTCCATAACATGTGGTATTTATGTGAACGTAACTCAAATATTGCTGACCATATCTTAGTCAAACTAGTTCCTAGGCATTTCAAGGTTAATAAAGGCGTGTAGGCAGAATGATAATCGTATTACAATATTGTTTTGATTATAGAAATCTGAGTTTTAGATATTTTATAATGATAATTATTGTTCTTATAATTAATGTGTTAAGTATCTATACTTACATATAAATAAATAAAATTGAAGTGTTTGTTTGTAATGTCAAAATAATAGCTTTTTACTAAATGCATAAATGAAAGTACTTAAGAGGAAATAGGGTCGGTCTTTTTGTCCATACAAAAAGTCATAGTTCGGCTCTCGTCTATTTCCTCCTCCAATATTGGACCAATTTGAAGAATATTTACTGTTTAGGAGAAATTGCAATTCTAAAAGTGTGGTACTAAGTTTTGAGCCAGTGTATAAATTTTTTATCTAAAAAACACAACTTGCTTCAATTTACAGAACCCTGTAAACCAACTTCTTTGTGACGTCTGCTCACCTCACAAGGCTATATTATTCGAGTACTTAAAAATAATTATTCCTCTGCACACATACCCTTTAATTGTTATCGATTGATTTCCTGGTTATTGGCTGCCCTTCACGAACACGACTGATGGCCGAAGGTATTAAATAAAACAAAGATAATTACAATATTTGTATTTTAATAGATGGACGGTCGAATGTGTGAATAGTAGTAGATTTTTTTTTCCTGAAAAAAAGAAAAATACCGCTAATGCGAAAAATACTCAAAAGCAGTTCTTGAGGAAGCCCAAGTATGTGTGCACCTAGTTTAATATATAGGTATAATATACAGGGTGTTTGTTGCATCGTTTGCCAAATGAAAATGGTAGATAGGAGGGGTAATGGACTATCGCCTCGGGCCCCAAAAAAAATTGTTGGCCCCACGGGATTTTTTATTATTATTTTTGAAAAATCCCCAAAGTGCCTTTGGACTTAAGTAAAAATTTTAGGTATTGGGTTAGCCTACAATTTTTATTTTTAATTGTAATGTGTCATGTTGTACGATTCTATCAAAATCGAATTTATTTTTTTCCTCATCTGGTTTTAAAAATATCCCATTTTTTGAAGTTTTTTTGGAGCCTGTGAAGATAGCATATGACCCCTCCTATCCGCCATTTTCATTTGGGATACGATGCACCAAACACCCTGTATTATACAGTAAAAGTTAATCAATAACTTATTAAGGCAAAGCTCTAAGCACAGTACGCACAAACTTGCATACCTACTCTTAATAAACTTCTAATTTCGCATAACTGCATCTAAATTCGCGATGCATCATACAAAATGTCTCATACAACTCATATAACGTTGCAGACAGCCATTCAATATTTCATACAATCGAACACAATTCAATCGATCCGATATACTTACTTAAATATCTCGTTTTAAGATCTCTGAATGACGTCCAATTCCTAAAATAGGCTATCAATAACCTATTGTCCTATATTTGTATTGTCTTGTGACGTAAAATAACAACATGGCTACCGTTTTGCGATGTCATTGATGAATCATAGAATTTATAAATCTAAGAAAGTGGAAAATAATGAAAATGATTTATCTCTAGACTGCCTCGTTGGTCTAGTGGTCGCAAGCGCTACTGCTGAGCATGAGGTCCTGAGTTCGATTCCCGGGCCGGGCAGTGTTATTGGGGTTTTCCATCTGGACTGACTCAGTAGCACCCCGGAGTCTGGATTTGAGCCCGGTTGGTGGCAATAGGCTCGCCCCCTATTACATGGGACTTACCATAACTGGCGAAATGTGGTTGTAATATAGGTACACATCTGCCCAAACCTTCAGAGAATACAGGCGTGATGTTATGTTGTATTATCTCATCTTCACTTCAAAGACTGTTTGTATGTTTGTCAATCAATAGTGTCGTAACGGCTGAATAGATTTGGTCACCTTACTATGCCTTAGAGTTTGGAGTATAGTGCACTGAAAGGTATTATGCTCGACAGTTGAGTGCATGTTGCTTTGATTCATGTTTACCTATACATACGTACATACATAAAATCACGCCTTCTTCCCATCCTTACCATATCCTTACATACTCCTTTCGCTTCGTTTACGTTGTACATCAGCATCCTAACTGCGTAACACACGATCAATCACAATCTGTTTCATTTTGAAAGTCAACAACATTCATTGCGATATCTACATTGTTGAGCAGACAAATTTTTTGAACATAATGAAGCAATGGATTAGGTATATCCTTCAAATTGATTCAGATTATGATTGATCGTGTGTTACGTAATTAGGGTGCTGATCATACACGCGCCTCGTCTGGTTTACCTGTATTCTTAACTCTTTACCGAACTGCGCATTTAGTTTATTTATTCAATTCGAATGCATTGAATAGGGCAAGGTCATTCGAACTGTAAAACAAATTAATTGGTTCATATCGACTACGTTTTATACTTAACTCCTTTTTATATGGAAATGTCTGACTCACTATCAGTTTCTAATTTCCATATACATATCCGTAGGAAGCTATTATTTTGCCCTTATAAGAAATTGGAGCTATCAACCTACCTACACAGCAACATGTACAAAACACTTATTGAGAAGTTTGACTTGACATACATTTCATATTATCTTCAAGTTGAACAATATACTTAATCATCGTACTTCCACTGATGTCCGTACACCTCTTGTATCGTAGCTCTTCACCGGTTCAAATATTAGCCAGCTATGTAGTAGCGGCACTGAGAGTCTAGTGTACGCCAGACGTGCGTTCAAGTATCACCACTAGAGGAGGCTATACTAAGTCTTATTTTAATTTCATTCGTATTTGTTCCAGGACTCCCTACCACGAGGTCACCACACACTCTCAGCCTCATCCCACCACTTACACAGAGGCGCGCAATCCTTCGACGCATCCTCAAACAGCAGCGGAATCTCGTCAACACACGTCGTAGAAATACACAGCACGAATGGTTCCGACACGTCTTCGCGATGGGGCAACTCGCTCGGCAGCCACGGCTCCTCATCAGGCCTCGTTTCCATAGCAACGGAGAATAACAACGTGAAGTTCACCGCCCCACATTGTCTTGATAACTTACAGCCACCGAAAGATTCTAAGGACTTGCCAACGCCGTCATCAACGCCGACGACGTCAAGAAAGTCTCGAAGGAGATCGAATCTCTTTACCCCTTCGAAAAAGGGGGATGATAGACTGAAGAATGGGGAGCTCGGCTCTGGCAGAGCGATTCCTTTGAAGCAGGGGTATTTGTACAAGAAGAGCAGTAAGGCTCTAAATAAAGAGTGGAAGAAGAAATATGTGACGTTGTGCGACGATGGGAGGCTGACGTACCATCCAAGCTTACATGTAAGTTTATTCTCTTTTCTCAACCATCTTTTCAGAACACAAGCTGTGACAGGTTATTTACCTATCTGAAGTGTGAGGCACTGCAGTTTAATGGTGTCAAGAGTTATTTATAGTGGAAAGAAACAATCTTATTTTAAAACCAGTCCCATTTCGTAATCAATTCTGCATTATTAAAAACTTGATTTAAAACCTGCATTCCAAAAGCTGTTTAAGAAAAAATAATTTTATTAGGTATTACATCAATTTCTATTCGTAATCATTAAATAAATACAGAAGACCAATCTCTCCCTCTAAAAGTATTTTTTAACAATTTCCAGGACTATATGGAAGACGTGAACGGCAAGGAGATATCTCTTCAGTACGTGACAGTCAAAGTCCCGGGACAGAAGCCCCGCGGCTCCAAGTCCATCATCACGACCGTGCCGGGGTACAACGGGTACAGCAGCTTGGATATACATGATAGTATTGGGGGACTGTCTCTCGGTGAGTAATAATAACAAGCAACTTATGCTTTAGTAGTGTGACAAGAAATACCAAGATGGCATTTGTTAAGAAGATGGATAGCGGACAAAAACTTGTTTCAAGGTACTATCTTCTTAAACCAATGTGTCTGACGGAGTTGAGGGGTACCGAAGGTGGTCAAACGACGATGTAGGGAATCGACGTCACACCCCACAACGGGGTTGCGCTTGCCATTTAAATTCTTACCACCTATGAATGCCTGTGGTTAGCCGCCAAGAATTTTATTTAGGTCCAAAAATATAATCCTCGACTTGATCTTTTGAGTGGGTCATATACTCAAAATTTACATAACCCATGGTTTAAGTTGTTGAGAAGTAGGATTCTGTTAAAAACTCAAATAAACAACTCTTTTCTACCTTTATACATACCACTAACTGCAAACCCTCTCTTTTCAGGGTACAAAGACAAACCAACCCGGGTGACAGACAAAGCCCTAATGTCAGCATTTGACACGATGAAGGAGCCTGCGACCAGCCGGCAGTCGCTCGCCTCAGAGGCGGAGGTCGGCTCTACCAACGGACAGGACAAGGACACGCCGCATGTCAAGAAGAGGCATCGGCGGATGAAGAGCAGCGGGGTTAAGAAGGATGGGGATGAAGGTATGTGCTTCTGATTTTTTTTCTTAAGGGTCCCTGAACAAAAAAAACACATTTTTGTCATCATTTCTTATCTAATTGTTAGAAAGCTTGAAATAATTGGAACATAACTCTGTGTGACTATAAACTGTCTGTGTAATATCTGTGTTTGGATCATTTCTCTATCTGAAATAAAATATTTAAATTTGAATTTGATAAAAGTACAGTTTTGAACACCTCTGCCGAACCTTTCAGGGAATACAGGTGTGCTGTTTGCCTGTTATCATGTGTCACTTCACATCTTATATTAATTTTCCTTCTCCAATTCCAGAAGGCGAATACGCAACATCATGCGAGTTCACAATAGTGAGCCTGGACGGCAAGCGATGGCGCTGGGAGGTGTGCGGGAGCGGCAGCGGCAGCGCGGCCGTGGGCGCGGCCGGCGCCGAGCGCGACGCCTGGGTCGCCGCCGTGGAGGCGCAGATACTGGCGTCGCTGCAGGGCCGGGTGAGACGTCTCATCTTCTTCCTAACCTCAAACAGCAGTAGACTTACTACATTAGAGACCTGCCTAAGAAAAGACCAATAGAATAGTTTAATTTTGAGTGTGAAATAGTTTTAGTGTTGTTGTATTCCTGGCTCACCGCTCCTTTCCCTCGTTCAGATGAGGGTGGGTGAGTAAATTAACCAAACAGGACCAATCACACAAAAAAGCAGATCTTGAAAAAAAAGCAGAGGGCCTAGACAAGCGTTTCGTTTTTCTACAACGATATTCAACAGGATTGACATAAGCTTTTCGATAGCATATGTCAGCCCTATACATTTTTGCCTTTTCCACCATCGCTATCGCTGATAGAATGTCACTTTGTCTAGGGCCTCAGATCCTTCTCACATGGGCGACTTTGTTCTTCAGCAATAATTCATGAAATAAAATGAATATCAATAAGTTTATTCTCGATACAATTCAATCAGCCTATTTTTCATGGCTCGTCTGAGGGGTAACCCTAGTCATCAGATAATGAATATACGGTTGACATTTCTTATTATCTTCCGAAAGTACAAGCACACATCATGATAAATGATCATTTTAATAATTTTATTGTATGTTGTATTTACAGACGTCCCGACAGCCAATGCCGACGGGTGCGAACTCGACGGGCGACGTGCGAGCCACCTACTACATACGTAGGGTAAACGGCAATGATAAATGCTGCGACTGTGGTGCTGCAGGTATGTAATGCTTACCGTTACCTCATCTATGTATATAAAGGTCTACTCCATTTGGATACAGTCTGTGTTGTATCGGATCTCAATCTGCCAAGCATTTTCCCAACTATGTTGGGGTCGGCTTCCAGTCTAATTGGATGCAGCTGAATACCAGTATTTTACATGGAGCGACTGCCTATATGATCTCCACAGACCAGTAAATGGGTAATACGATACCCCTTGCTAAGACTAGTTGTCAGACTTTCGAGCTTCTAACAACTGTTCATATATGACAGTCGGGACCAACGGCTTAACGTGCTTTTCGAGACATGGAGGAGTTGGTATGTAAAGATGGCTAAGGCCACGGACCAAGGCAAGCGTAGCTTAACCTGATGGATCGACCCATGCCAGTGTTATGTAACGCAAGTTGAATAGTCAACATGAATAAGTTGTATAATCTAGATTTTTTTTATCTATAAAGCACTAGGATTTATAGTGGCATGGGTATAAAGTTGACAACTTTTTTAGATACTCAAACATCTAGATAGACCAAGAATAATAATATGCAAACGATTATATTTGTAGAAAAATATATTTGATGCGAGTGGGGAACTCGCGACGCATAGCCATTACGCTAATGAGGTTATACAACTTTCCCAATATTATTAAGAGATTTGATGATAAACAAAAACATTTATTAGTTTTGTAATAAAATTGCTTTCTTTGGTAAAAATAGTTTCCCATTATTAACTCACATGTATTAATTACAGATCCAGACTGGGCGAGTTTAAACCTGGGCGTTTTGATCTGCATCGAGTGCTCGGGTATACACAGGAACCTCGGCTCGCACATATCGCGGGTGCGCTCGCTAGATCTCGATGAGTGGCCGTGAGTTTTATACTTTTTGAATCGTTTCTATAAGCATAATCAGCCTCTAATGTTCCTACTACTAGGACTGAGGCTTCCTTTCTGTTAGGGGGAGTGGGCTGTTATTTACCACACAGGCCCAGTGCTGGTTGGTCATACTGATAGACCTTTGATAATGCTGTTTGTACGGGAGCCCTTTTTGCATCACCATATGTAAACAATTCTACTCACTGTTTATATGAAACATATTATTTTGAAGAATGGATTAAATGAGATTGAATAAGTTTATCTTCCTTTTCAGCAGTTGGGCTGTGCCATGACAGTGTTTATCACAATTTTAAGAGACTTTGTTTTGCAATTTAATTAATTTTATGTTTCTTTTGATATTTCAGGTTGAGCCATGTGAGTGTAATGGTGTCTCTGGGCAATGATCTCGCGAATTCTATATGGGAGGCCGACTTTAGAGGTCACGTGAAACCTATGGCCACGTCTAGTCGAGAGGAGAAAGAGAGGTAAGGGATTTTCCTTCAGATGACAAAGTACTATCGATGCTTTTGGTGTTCCCCATATTGGCGGCAGTGATCATCTACTCTCAGGTGGATCGCATGCTGGTTTGCCACCCTATAAAATGAAAATTAGCATTTGTTAGTGGCTATCCGTTTTGAGGTTGCCCACGGTCGCATGGAATAATTATTATGTCATACATACATGGTTGTTTTTTTTTTCTCTCCTTCAGGTGGATCCGCCTAAAATACGAACGTCGCGCCTTCCTAAGCAGCGAAGTCGTAGCCACCGGCATCGAGGCGCTCCGCACGGCCGGCGCGCGCGGCGCCGTGCCGACCCTCGCGCGCGCGCTCAGCGTGCCGCCGCCGCGCGCGCCCGCGCCGCACGACCGCGCGCTCGCGCTGCGGGCGGCCGCCGCGGCCGGCCATCTGGCGGCCGCGCAGCTGCTGATATGGGTATGTACTACTGTCCCTCCCGCCGCCCGCGCCGCACGACCGCGCGCTCGCGCTGCGGGCGGCCGCCGCGGCCGGCCATCTGGCGGCCGCGCAGCTGCTGATATGGGTATGTACTACTGTCCCTCCCGCCGCCCGCGCCGCACGACCGCGCGCTCGCGCTGCGGGCGGCCGCCGCGGCCGGCCATCTGGCGGCCGCGCAGCTGCTGATATGGGTATGTACTACTGTCCCTCCCGCCGCCCGCGCCGCACGACCGCGCGCTCGCGCTGCGGGCGGCCGCCGCGGCCGGCCATCTGGCGGCCGCGCAGCTGCTGATATGGGTATGTACTACTGTCCCTCCCGCCGCCCGCGCCGCACGACCGCGCGCTCGCGCTGCGGGCGGCCGCCGCGGCCGGCCATCTGGCGGCCGCGCAGCTGCTGATATGGGTATGTACTACTGTCCCTCCCGCCGCCCGCGCCGCACGACCGCGCGCTCGCGCTGCGGGCGGCCGCCGCGGCCGGCCATCTGGCGGCCGCGCAGCTGCTGATATGGGTATGTACTACTGTCCCTCCCGCCGCCCGCGCCGCACGACCGCGCGCTCGCGCTGCGGGCGGCCGCCGCGGCCGGCCATCTGGCGGCCGCGCAGCTGCTGATATGGGTATGTACTGCTAAAAGGCTTCAACGGTCTTCTTCTAAGCGTTTCGATAAAGTATTGAAGAAAAAAAACCTAGGTCAACAAAAAAGGCTCGAGTTATATACGATCCATGATGCTGGGCAACGTTGTCCTTTTTCTGGGGAATTGCAAAAGTTTCCAACAAAAGCTAATTTACAAAACCTCCGTCCACAGCACAACGGCAACCCGAACTACCCGGACGCGGACGGCCACACGTGCGTGTTCTACGCGCGCGCGGCCGCCAACCACCTGTCGGGCATCCCGCCGCAGTTCCCGGCGGGGCTGCAGCTGGCCTGCCCGCTGCACGCCAGCCCGCCGCACAGCTCGACGCCCAGCTCGGCCACCAACTCGACGAGCTCCAATTCGAGCACTAAAAGCTCCCTCAAAAACCCAGAACCAGAATGCAATTGCATCATCTTTGAGCTGCTAAACGCTCAAAGCGCGAGCAAAGCCCTTGTCGAGCTCCTGATTGGCTTACAGAACAACCAATACATGAACGGGTATGATCACAACGTCAGTGTTGCCAGTTTCGCACACAACACTCTAGGGCGGCCGTCCTTGGGCCCAAATCTATCGCTAACGAATGGAAAGTGCGGCAGCGTAGTGTAATACGATTTTTTCTAAATCTAATTGTCGGTTTTGAATAAATGTTGATATTGTGACTGAACGTTGTTACCGTTATGGTATGTTAATATACTTGATTCGCGTGTGTGCTGCAGTTTTGTAAGTTATTTAAAATTGTGGATTATTTATTGACAAAATATTTTAGTAAATTTAGTATTATGATATTTATGTGTTTTGTGACAGCCCAGTGATTTTGAAGATCGCTTACTAAAACAAAAGTTTATTTTATTATCTTGTTATTTCCAAATTTGTTTTATAGCAAAATTGATTAATATGAGAGATTATTTATTAAAATATTACTATTTTAATTGCCATGAAGAAGGCATTTAATTTGATACAACAATTAGTTCGTATATTTAATTAAAAGTTATTGTGTAAAGTACTTATTTGTACGGTGTACTTACAAAGCTGCAGTGCACACATTTTTTGTATAATACATGTAGTGTATTAATATGTAAAACGTATACATATTACACACGACTGACGGTACATTATTTGACGTAATCTCTGATTCTTACATAAAAAAAACTTCGCGAAATTAGTTAAAAATTCCGTGTCTGTCAATTTAAAAAAGTTAATTAAATTAGACAAATTGTTAGTGTAATTGAAATTCTGTACGTTTTCTAGTGTCTTCAGGCTTAGTTCACTAGGCAGAGATACTTTTGGCTCAAAACACATATTAGCTTGTAGAACAAAATGGCAGCTCACTAGCGCTCCTATCGGTGGATAGCGGAACTAACGATGACACGACATTCTAAAATGCACTTTATTAAATTCTGTGAAAACTCATTTCATTATGCACACGTAATTTCGAGAGTTGATCCTAGGTGTCGTATCGAAATGCTAATAAGTGTTTTCAGCCAATCTGTAATTTCTTTCATTACGTATTACAGTTTTACATATCCGGTGTTAATAGTTCAAATTTTTAATACAATTTTTTTCTAGTTGCGTAGTATAGGTACCAATTGCATTTTAGGAACACATCATTGTCAATAAAAATAAAAAATTACATGCAATGTATCTTACAACAAAAAAATGATCAATTTCCTCATGATTTTCACATAGCATTCATTTAAACTGTACTGCAAAGCTGTTTATAGTAAAATATAATATTCTCTACACTTTATTTTCTTAACAATACGAACTAAATGTCTATAGTTACAATAGTGTTACAGTTATAGTGTGCTACCGAAGTAATATAATAGCCAATATGCTAACAGGCATACGGTAATTATATCTAGATCAACTAGTCTACGTGGCGTTGCGGAGTTAGTACCAAATAAGTACCGATCTAGGCTGAGACTGTACGGATTTTGGTAACACCGAATTCATGGATTTTTCTAGACCCGGATCTACGGATTTGTGAAAATGGATTTTAATATTACAAGTGTTGATTAACTTGTATTAGTTAGTAAAAAACCTCTAGCCGTTAGAGGTTTCTTGTGGGATTGAAATTGGAGGTATTGGGATATCAGCAAAATTCGTATAGTCCAAGTTTTGTTAACAAGCAAATATCTGTGAAAATTAATACAAAGGAAAGGTTGATATGGTTATTGTAGCCAGTGGGAATGGAGTAGCTATCAATGGATTTTGACTAAGTAACTTCTTGTTGTGGTATTTCTATCAATGATGTATAATGACTAGCAGCGCCCCGCGGTTTCACCCACATAGTCTCGATTCCGTGGGAATATCGGGATAAAAGTATTCTATGTGTTAATCCAGGCTATAAACTATCTGTGTGCCAAATTTCATCCAAATCCGTTCAGTAGTTTTTGCGTGAAAGAGTAACAAACATCCATCCATCCATTCTCACAAACTTCCACATTTATTACATTAATGGTAGGTAGGATAAGATTAATCTTCACCAGCATGGATTTTGAAGTCTGGTTTTCACATGGTGCTGAGAAGACCATATACATACATACATAAACTCACGCCTTCTTCCCCTTAAGGGTAGGCAGAAACTACAGAACTCCACCTGCTACGATCCCTTCATACTCCTTTTGCCTCGTTTACGTTCATACGTACATAGATCTGGTAATACAAGCACCTAATTAACCGTATTTTTGAATATGGCAACATTGTACCAGTTCTTACAACCTACTAAAACTATATCAACCTCCTCAGTGTTGTAACAAGCTGGTACTTATAACCAAGTTTCCACAGAAAGTCACAGTTTAGCATAGATGTTATACTAATCGTTTAGATGCGAGATCTCAGCTCAATGCTATTTGTAGGGTATAGGATAATATTTAGTGGTAATTTCTCATGCTTTACCCTAGAGCCTTTGGGTGTGGCGTCCGTGGTTCTGTAACTAATATCGGTAATCATTCTATAAGACTCATAAGATACAATAATTAAACATCTATTGTTGTGAGTCCCCAGGGGGTCAAAACGTATCATCGGATCCGTTGGAGTTAAATATGAGCTTAAAGTACCTTTTATATCAATTTTAGTGCAGAAACTTTCGACAAAAAATTTACACAGATTTTAGTAAATGGTATTTTTTTATAATTATGAAGTCTGCACATTTTAATAGATACTGCACATTTTTAATTCTGAATATCAATATTTTTTGTAATTTTTGCTCTAGAAAAAGTCTTACTCAAATACCTAAATGTGTATTTAGGACTGAATAACATCCTGGTTTCAAATGGCCGATTCCTATAATTTACGGACCGTTATTTGTTAAAATTAAGACTCTTTTATCTTTACCAATAATGAAGCAAATTCCTAGCAAAGCTTTGCATAGTAGACCCTCCCATATGGAAGTAGCTATCATAGGTAAAATTAGTTTTACGAATCTACCTATTATTATGCTCAGTTTGGCAATAAAATATGCTACCATTCGTAAGATTCGATTTTGTTTATAGGAACCGAGCAAAAGTCAACATATTTTAACGCTACTGCTAAATAAACATTCAAATCAAAGTTAACGAATCACGGACAATTAACATTCCAATTTGTAAATTATTCAGCACCCCAAGGGCTAAATAGTCGATGTGATATACTTAAGGTCTCCCTAAACCAAAATGTACTGATCCTTCTGTGCCTACTCTTAGGTAGTACGCTTCACGACTATAGGCCAGGAGCTAGAGTACAAAAAAAAAAACATGCATCCCAAGCTCCTAGACTATTGTCAATATTTCCAATTTGTAAAGTACTTCATTGTAATATTATCGCGTTTTTAGAATTAATCTTTTAGATGTTTGCGCTTTCTGTTTCTTTTGATAACCGTTGTAATTGAAGTTTATAATTTATTGGCCTGAGTTTGGACTGGTATTTTGAATTATTCTAATACTTGGACTGGACGGATTCGTATTTTAATATCTCATTGTACTCAATTTTGAAATCACAATACATTGTAACTGTTTAATATTATACTACTTACATAATGGTATGGTACTCTTATAAAAATATATACGATAGCTGCAGTCCAGGTATTAGAAACTAAAAATCCTCTGTGTTGCTGTCTGACCTATAAATGATTGTTTGTTTGAAACAAATAAGAGCAATACGTTCTCTATTCATGCAATCTGAATGACAGTCTGCCTCAGCAAGTTCTTAGGAGAGTTTATTAATGAAAATATTTGATGTTTGCAAATTGTGGTACAGCCTGTTCAAGCCGTGGCATGAAGATATCTTTGGCCTGACATATGCGAAACGAACTCAAGTGATTTTAGATTTTATGGCCATTTTTCTCTTATTATTATATTTATATTAATCGGCTGTGAATGCGCCTGTAGTCTACTATCTCACCGCCTGGTTGTTAAGATGTCAAAATCATACATTTTCAAATATTTCGTTGTTCAGGCCAATTTCGTCCGCTCAGGCCATGGACTGGATTGTACATTTTGAACGTTACAGTGAGAACATTCTTGGCTATCTCTAAGAGGGCTTTGTACAATTAAATCTAAAATTTAATATTACTTAACTATTCGTTTAAATTAAAGCGTTGCATGTCTTGTAAATGTTACTTATATTAGAAAATTAATTCATTTTAATTTTATGGAAAGTAAAAAAATAAGTTCTGTTTGTACATTTAGTAATTAAATCGTTTACCGACGCAGTATTCGACACATTTGTATAAAATCACAAATAAAAATTTCTGGGCACTTTGTATAGTGTATTTTAACATTATTTTATTTAAGTCCTCTGTTGAAATTTTATTAATAATTTTAAATTATGTTATGTTGCGTTACTTGATTCGCAAGATTATTAAGATTTTTTAAAGTTTTTTTTTGTAAATTCTTTTTAGAAGCCAAAGAGCTTAATTGTAAATATATCGTATTATGCAGCTATGCGTTTGTTAGCTGTGGATAATTCTTTCGTTATTGTAATTTTAAGAGATCCGTTAACGTTTTTTCTTGTGAGAATACAATGATAAGGACGTATTTTCATTGTTTTATTGACTATCAAATACCCCAAAAACTAGGATATAAAGTAGTCACTCCCCTGCTCGATGACAATATCAATCTGCCTCGCCTTTTCCCAACCGTTAGGATAAGAGTTTGATAAGTAAACTATCGCAATAGGTTACCCTGTAATGATAGATCTACTTAAGTTGGAAATAAATAAATGTAGGGGTCGGCTTCCAGTCTAACCGGATGCTGACGATGACATCGGAATGTATTTAGTGCTATAGTTATCTGGATCTAGGATCTTAACTACGCTTTCACGTGCAATTCAACAATTATTGCTAACGATAGTGGAGCGAAATGGAGATTTTCAAGTTTTTGTCGGAACTTTTACAAGATTATAGCTCAGACCAAATAGAAAACCAAGACAGAGCGCTGTCAACAGTGACGTGAGGCGGGTTTGGTAAACATGTGTGCACTTAGTGAGGTGTAGTTTGATCGTAAATGGTTGTAAATGTGTGCGTGTGAGCGTGTATGCACAGAGCGGTGGTGTAGTTTTGCAAGCTTTACTGTATTGTTCGCAGCGCTATGTCTTAGTTTTTTATTTGGTCTGAGATTACACGATAGTGTAGGATTGGATAAAATTGAATTCGAATAAAACCTGTTGAATTAGGTAGGTACTCAATTTAGTCGTAATCTTATAAATTTTCAGTTAGATACCTACCAAACTTACAGGATAAGGACAGTAGGTAATTGAGTTCCCAAATCTCCGAGATTATTGGATTTGGAAACGACTGAGAGCTGATATGGGACGGAATTGCGTTATCAAGATGTAGGTACTTATTATAGGGACCTATTCTGAACTGAAACTTATTGCCCGACTGTTTTTGACCTCGAACGGAGTTCGAAACGCGACTTGACTGAGTGTTGAGCTCATCTAAGCTGCTCCAGCTGTTTTAGGTCGAAACAAATCGGGCAATCTTAAAATTAAGGCTTCAGAAAGAAAATAGGAACTTTAATTAGTTAATTCTATTATGATTAAGTAATCATAATTAGGACCCTCAACTTATACTGTGTCTGCGGTTTGACATATTCTGATATTTGGCTACAGATTTCGACTACCTAATTAGCGACATTTTTTTTCTGTTATCTAAATTAAAATCCCTGATAGTGGCCATGCCAGTGTCAGTCACACATAGGTACCTACTTCATTTTCAATAGAGGAACTTTCCACCCTTTTCCTCCACCTCCTAAATACCTACTCACAAAGTCACAAACATCGAAACAAGTCCACTACTGGAAATAGACCTCGCGACCGATCTTCCGCCTCCCACATCCAGTGGATTCTCGCGATTTTCCACTGTGGTAAGCTAGTAACTAAGTACCTACATAGAACTTACAACTTATTAACTCAGTCAATATTTTTATTTTAAAAAATCTGTTCGTGCGAAAATTCCCCACAAATGACAATGTCTGGATGGGAGGCCAAAAAGCCGGACATGTCCGGACGAATGCCCATACTTGTACGTCATTATGTATGACGATAAGGTAGGTTACCTACTATAAAGTTTCAATTTAGTCATAGTTGCAAATCGTTGTCAAAAACAAAAAACTAAAACCCAACTACGACTAAAAAGGTATAAACAAGACACCACACACAGACAAATAAAAAATCCGGAGTCACACGTGTTAGGGCATAAATCAAACAGATTACGTGTGACTCCGGATTTTTTATTTGTCAGTCTGTGGTGTCTTGTTTATACCTTTTTAGTCGTAGTTGGGTTTTAGTTTTTATTAGGTACTTTAATTTTTTTAAATTTCTTTTATAATATATATTTTTGAAATGTGCTCATTAAGCCCTTTCATTTGATACCCAACATGGTACGATTAAACAATTTTTTTTTGTTCCTTACTTTATGTCCTCTAGAGGGCGCCATTTAATGTGACGTCACATAGCCTATAACCAGCGGACGATCAAGACGCTTCCAACTATACCTCATTTGTCAAATTGTGATGAGTCGTTTAGAAGATATGAGGGAACAGATGAACATACATACATACATACCGGTCAAAATCATAACCCTCCTTTTTTCTTCGCCGTAGTCGGGTAAAAATGATAACAATCATTTACGAGATCGGTTATACTTATGTAGCTATGTATTGCTACATAAGTAACGCTTGAAAAGTAATCCAATTTCATCTGCCACCGGAAATTACAAGATTTTGAACGAGATTAAGCTTACGTAAAGACCACAAAGGCTCAGTCAAGCAAATTATAACGTTTATATTCAGCTGTCTTTACGTTTCCAACCACAAAGTGAGGCGCATCGCGTACACGGCATTCAACCGAGAATTTCCTTGTTGGAAAAATATGGGGCGAAATGTTGAGCGTGTGCCTCATAGAAATAGAAAATAAGTAGTTCGTTAGGTACAGTTCGATTCAAACCTAATGGCGGCTCGGGAGGCGAGTCGCTGCGCAGTAACAATTTCATGTGTCTGGGTGGGGTACCGCGCAGCGAGTGGCTAACTTCTTTCTAAGTACCACTAACCTACTCTATGAATCCTGTGAAGTACTAACAGCTAGACAGTTATTCATAATGAGCATTGTATTAAAACAACACGCAGCCCTCCCCTACAGCACTGAATTTACTAAAAAGAGACGGAAAGACATAGTTTGCCCTACAAAAAGTACAAAACATGCTTTTGCAGCCAAATTTTTTGTCTTCCTAGGACCATTACTTTATAACAGACTAAATGCGAGTGCCAAAATTTACGCACTTAATTATAATAATTGTAAAAGAACTCTCAAAGAAGCTCTTCAAAGTATGTCCTACTTGTATACAGAGAAATTATTAGTTGTACTTAAATAAAAATTGTATTTGTACTAATTAAGTTTAGCTAAGTTAGGTTATGTAAGTATTAAGATTTTATTTTATTTTTTTCGTATTTACACCTTTTTACATACCTATTAGATGACTAGATTTTTATAATTAAGTATGTGATTATTTTAGAAATACTATGCCTTGCCTCGCCTGAAACACAGGATGACCTAGTTCAGGCACATAAAACTGTTGGATTTTTCGTAGATTTAAGCAAATTTGTATTTAGTGTTTACCTTTTTACCAGAATAAACTTTTATTATTATTTATTATTATTATTTATTAAGTCAAAGAATTTCCTAGGTTCTTTTCAGTAGTCAAGGGGCAAGAACAATGTTAACAATCGGTTAACTACCCAATATTGCTCTTGGACTAACAAAACTTGCTATTAACGAATTATTGTATAGGTTGGGCTAAAAACCTGAACCTAAAGGTTGGTGAAAGCCAATCTTAAGCGTAGGTAGGCGTTCGTAGAACGAATTTAATGCGCTAATGCTACGTAACCAGCCGGACGGGCGGGCGGGGCGGTGCGGCGGGCAGTATTTTTGTATTCATTTGTTTTAGTCGCAAGAGCGAATTTTCGCGCGGTGCGAACGATGGCGATGAAGAGCGCCATCGTTCGCACCGCGCGAAAATTCGCTGCAGCGGAATGTCCCGTGGCCAGGCGGTAAGCTAAATACATAATTGTAGAGTTTCCCTATAATTTGGTTTGGTTTTCTACAGACTAACGGTAGTCCAGCGTCTTTATGGTATAAACGCGACGTCAACGAAGGAATGCGAAAGCATCTCAACTGCGCGAGCAATTTCCTGCAGCGGTTATTTCACGGCCCAAATCCCGTAAGTTTACAGCAGGATAGCAAGTACGTACTCAGCGATGTCGGAAGATATTTGATTGTGTTTGTGTGCACTGAGCGACGTCAGGCGCAGGTAACTTAGTTTGCGCTTCACTTGTCGACTGTGGAGTTCCATGCGCTGCGATAAATGATTTTAGTTTACCTGTTGATACTTACATTGAATGAATATTTATTGCGAACAGGTGCAAGGTGATTTCCTTCCTCATCTATGTATTTAAGTATATAAATTGAAATCAATTACCGCATGCATGAAAAATCATCACTTGAGAACGGCTCGACCGATTTGGCAGATTGTTTTTTTTGTGTTCGTTGTTTCTGTTGGTAGAAAGATTTTTTTGGAATATATACTGGAAAAGTTGAAAACTCATCCGGTCGACGTCGGGCACGAACGTCTAGTTAGGTAGTCACAATCTGCCTAGCCTTTTCCCAACTATGTTGGGGTCGGCTTCCAGTCTAACCGGATGCAGCGGAATACCAGTATTTAACATGGAGCGACTGCCTATCTGACCTCCTCAACCCGAAACTGGGTATTACGACCCCCTTGGTAAGACTGACTTGTCAGACTTTGGGTTCGGCTTCACAATCCTCCTAAACTTAATGCAAATGGTGACGACTCCCTTGAAGTACCTATCTACTCATTTAGGCACACAAGCCCCAATTCGTGTATCTACGACCGGAGATCTAAACCGCCATCAGATACAATCATAACGTTATTAGTTATCCGGGCTTCATCCGTCCGGCCCATCCCTGGTCAAATAGCCCGGAATCCCGGATAATAAAATACATCTGAGAATGACACGAACGACTTTTGTATTAAATATATATCGCCCATTCTCCAAAATTAAGCCTGTAATTTCAGAGTAAAGACGATTTCCTTAAGTTAATTCGTAGATTTTCGGAGCTAAAAAATAGGTTTTCATTTCATTTTATTGCTTGAGGAAATTCTCGCGATATTATGGTAGTGGGTAAGTAAATGTAAGGATAATTTTAATACGGTATCTATTATAAAACTAGTTGACCCGATAGAGTTGTCCTGTCGCAAATTCATACAATTTTCCCGGCAACTTTTAAAATTTTTCTTTCAGTAAGAACCAGACTGGACAATTGCAAACATTAAAAAAAAAACAAATCGGTCTAGCCGTTCTGAACGAATGCGCCTGCCAACGAACATCAGTTAATTTTTATTATATAGGTAGAAGACTACCTGGTGGCTGCGATCCAGGATGAAAAGTAGCCTATGTCGTTTCATTTCATTTAAATCCGTTCAGCCGTTTTAGCGTGAATGCGTAACAAACAAACAAGCAAACTCATTTTCGGACTTATAATATTAGTTAGGATTATGCATGTAGTAGTACCTAATAGTCGTAGTAGATAGGATTGTTTGTAGAGCTAAAACAGCTTTTACGCACGAGTAGCGAATGTGACGATACGGTCTACACCCTCTGAGGTAACTAGGTAGGCACTAAGTCAGGGGACAGTTAACTCCGCTATCACCTTGTTGAGTTGCTAATATTTTTACCACGGCATTGGCTATTCTTAGTTTGATCGCACCCATACGAAAGAAGAATAAGAGAACTCCTGACTCCAGTAATCCTGAAGTCATAATATCAGATTGAAGACAACTGTAGCAGTTTTTAGGGATCCGTACCCAAAGGGTGAAACGGGACCCTATTACTAAAGCTCCGCTGTCTGTCTGCCTGTCTGACTGTCTGTCCGTCTGTCACCAGGCTGTATCTTATGAACCATGATAGACAGTTGAAATTTTCACAGATGATGTATATCTGTTGCCGCTATAACAACAAATACTAAAAAACAGAATCAAATAAATATTTAAGGGGGCTCCCATACATCAAACGTGATTTTTTTGCTCCTTTTTGCTCGATATTGAAAACGGCAACAGGTAGACGCTTGAAATATTCACAGAATATTAAGTTACATATTCACTTTAAAAATAAATAATTTAATTAAAATAAAACAAACATAAGGGGGGCTCCGATACAACAAACGTGATTTTTTTGACGTTTTTATAGATAATGGTACGGAACCCTTCGTGCGCGAGTCCGACTCGCACTTGGCCGGTTTTATATAATAAGTATGCAACTTACCCATTACAATGCAAGTAGGTAGCTGATACCTCTGTTGCGCCGTTGCTGCACCTTGCACTTAATCCACTAAGGCTACACCAATTACCTACCTATCTGCGAGCAGAAAACACAAGTGCTAAAACGTTTTCAATAAATTGGAAATTCGCTGTAAAAGGGTCGTATACGAAGTAATAAATCTTCTAGATAGCACAATCAAATTGGCACGAACCGATCAGCCAAACAATAGTTGAATCGGGACGGTCATTTAGTCTCTCTGGCTCTTATTGAATTTTCATTATCGTTGGGTGTTCCCCATTGGGTCTGGAACTATTCTTTTGGGGTTTTATTTTCAGAGATGATTCTAGTTCACGTAAACTTTGTTGAGTTGACTTGAATTTTAGTGCGCTCAAGTCATCTTCAGTGAACTCAACTGAGTTCACTGCAGTTGACTTCAATTTCAGCGTAATGGAAAGTTGTATCGTTGAAATTGTAGTGTTGAGAGAACTTTAAATATAAAATCTTCATCTGCCTGGCATTTATTATCTCAGTTTTTGCTTAGCACTCGCCAAGCTTTCGTAAAGTAGTTCATGATTCTTCTAGTAAAATGATTGACGAAACCTCTTATTTTAATTTACAGAATCAATATTGAACATTGAATTTAATTTCAAGCATCTTGGAATGGAATTAGTTTTTACAGACCACAAAACGTTTTGAATAATGCTCGCTCTCACAAAATGAAATCGTCAAGTCGACCATAAACAGAGCCACAAATAAAATAAAATTTCCCAGTTCCCGTCAACATTTTGCTGAATTCTATCCGTTCTATGAACGCTGACAATTCCTTTGTGATCCGGGCGAGTACAGGCATTAGCCGGTTGAATCCGTAACTACCCTTACAATATTCAGACGCCGAACATTGGGTTAGAGTAGCCGCTCATGAATTATTTAAGAGCAGAACGTCTGAACCCAAAGGTTGTCGATTCCTTCTTTGTGTGGGACTCGACGCTTTGTTGAAATGTTTTGTATTCGATTGACAGATATTGATTTCGACAATCGATGGTTGGCGCTCGTTGCTGACAACGTGATACATTGAATTAGGTACCTACATAAATGTATATCATCGTCCAAGTAGTACCAATATTAGGTAGAATATTACTTCCAAGTTTTGTGACAGTTGTAAAAGAAAGAGAGACGTCCGGTTTCCGAAAGCCTATTCAGCCAATCAATGCGCTGTCAATCCACCTTTGAGACCACTGACAAGTTTGTAAATTAGAAGACTTGGCCCCCTGATGTTAGGGATTGTGTGGATGTGACACTATTGACAGCTCACTCCAATCTCACTTTATCTACGTTTTTTGTTACCTACTTCGTTGAAACCTTATCACAGTTCTTACAGCTCAGAAAAAATCTTGTCAATACCTACCTATTTTGGATACAAAAACACGGATAAATATCCCACCTTTTCTAAGAAAGCAATAACAAAGTGGTTGAATAATCTCATATCCAAAAATAGAGAGTCGCATATTATATCGCCTTCGTTTTCGTTTCCACACATTATGTTGCTACGAGATCGCAAACTATTATCCCTCATTTCCACAGAATTTATTTGATTCATCATAATTCGAAGAAATATGTGAACATTGTACGATTTCTACCTCTATACAAATAAATATGGTATATGCACAGATAATATATTATGTATATGTAATGTCGCAGGATCATGCGGAAAAAATGGTCTTTGAACCAAATGTCTATCTAGTTAGTATAAGTTAAAACATTCAAAAACTTAGCTATTTCTCGGGTAGGTAGACCCCTTTACACAGTCTCCCCAGGATGTGCCCTAACAGGCGTTGAACAGAGCGGATCAGTCTTTTGAGAGGTAACAGAAGGGGCACCCTCTTCCATGTGCAGATGGTGAACACGGAGGAGATGGTTTTAGTGAGGTAAATGTCCGTAACTTCCCAAAGCTATGGGGCATTTTGAAGGTTGCACCCCGAAAACAAAAAAAAAAAGGTCTACCCGATAGAATCTACCCAAGAAATAAGCTTTTCTATTTTTAAAAGATTCTTACAAAAAAAATCAGGGGAAAATGAAAATAGAAGTTATTTTTTACATTGCAGCTAATTTGTTTACGAGTAGTTTTTATTAGTCAATAAACTGCTATAGTCTTCCTCCATATTCTACTGTGACATAGGTATTTACATATACTTAAAAAAAAAAAAAAAAAAAAGTATCTAATATTATATAGAAATCCTCGTCTTTGATATAACCGTGTAAGTTCGAATAATAGAGATATGTTTTGAAGTAGAATATTATGTATTTTCCTGCGAGTTTAAGTGAGCGATACAATCGTATTGTTACGTGGTATCTTATGTTGCTGATGTTTCTTATGTTGAGAACTGCAGTAGTAGGTACTTACTGCTAATGCTCGGTTCCTATAAACAAAAACGAATCGTTTTGCTTATCAGGTAGTTTTTAGGGTTCCGTACCCAAAAGGTAAAACGGGACCCTATTACTAAGGCTCCGCAGTCTGTCTGTCTGTCTCTCTGTCTGTCTGTCACCAGGCGTCTCATGAACCGTGATAGTTAGACAGTTGAAAATTTCACAGGTGATGTGTTTCTGTTGCCGCTATAACAAAAAATACTAAAAAACAGAAAAAAAAAATATTTAAGGGGGTTCCCATACAACAAACGTGATTTTTTTGGTCGATATTGATAACGGCAACAGGTAGACGCTTGAAATATTCACAGAATATTAAGTTATATATTCACTTTAAAAATAAATAATTAAATTAAAATAAAACAAATATGTAAGGGGGGCTCCCATACAACAATCAATGGTTGTTCGATCAATTTATAAATTAATTCCGAGACACTCTCTCAGAGAGAAATTTAAGGAGATAAATATAATGACAGTGCCTTCTCAGTATATTTTTGAAAATCTTTTATATGCCCATAAAAATATAAAATTGTTTAAAAAATACAGTGATATCCATAATATTAATACTAGGAACAAAGACAAATTTGTTGTACCTACAACTAGGCTCAAGAAAATAGGTGGCTCGTTCAGATGTCAATGTATACGCTTTTACAATAAGCTTCCAAGCCACGTACAAGATCTTAGCCTTAATAAATTCAAAACATTTATTGAAAGTAAGTTGTGCCAAAAAGCGTTTTATACCACTAAAGATTACATTGAGGACAAAAAGGCTTGGGATTGAGCTGCTCCAATTTTTTTTTTAAATTTACTTTTTGAATTTTGTTATTTTTGATAACTTTGTATTTTATTATATACATATATAGTGACATGAATATTTACTTTGTGAAGTATAATATTATTATTATTTTAATTATTGTGAATTTGAGGACTATGTGGATTATATATTTTATTTATCTGGCAGTTTGAGTACTACAGGCGGCCTACCCAAATGTCCTTTCTTTGGTACTGTTCGTCGAGTCGTTGAGCTCCTTAAGTTCTGAGTTGAGCTACACGATGACTGACAAATGTGTGCACTGACTGGACAGGTCCACTCAAATCTGTATGGTTCTTTCCTCAAAAGACCATCTCAGACAAATCTACATGGTCCTCAAATGATCTGACCAAGATTATTTCTGGATTTTATATTCACATTGACATTTTATGTATACCTACAATGACATGAATTATTTACTTTGTAAAGTATTATATTATTTTAATTATTGTGAATGTGAAGACTATGTGGATCATTCTTTTCTTTTTATTATTTATTTTTCCTTAGTTTTAATTAATCATGGTCTGGCAGTTTGAGTAATTTATGCGGCCTACCCAAATGTCCTGTTTTTGGTATTGTTCGTCAAATCTTTGAGCTCCTTAAATTCTGAGTTGAGCTGCACGATCACTGACAAATGCGTGCACTGACTGGATAGGTCCACTCAATCTGTGTGGTTCTTTCCTCAAAAGACCATTTCAGACACCAATCTACATGGTCTTCACATGATCTGACCAAGATTATGTCTGGACTTTAAAAGAGACTGTGACCTCTGAGTTTGTTTCGGCCTTTCTTCTCAGAGTAGTCAGATAGGAAACGCCGACCTCATCTAGTTTTAAAAATGTGTTTGACGTGTAAAAGTGTTTGTACAAACCTACTTACAGAAATAAATCATTTATCATTTAACAGACCTGATTTTTTTATTGATAATGGTACGGAACCCTTCGTGCGCGAGTCCGACGCGCACTTGGCCTGTTTTTTTATTGCCAAACTCGGCATATAAATAGATTCGTAAGCTAATTTTACCTGTGATAGCTACTACCATATAAGAGGATCTACAGTTCAAAGTTATGAGGTCTGCGCTTCAATATTGGTAAAGATACAATGGTCTTAATTAATTATAACCTTTAACGGTCCGTAAATTATAGGAATCGGCCATAAGCAAACAGCAAACTAAACTAGTTATTTGGCAATTATCACAGAGCTTATGAATGATGCTTAATGACGTTGTTGGTGGCTCGAGGATCAAAATATCAGGTTCACTAGGCAGATGTGCCGTGTCGTGATCCAGGATTGTCATAACAAACAAATCTCAGGTGCTCAGCGTATCACGATTTTGATTGGATGGATGACACTACACGACTCAGTGATGTGAATCCGGCTTAATGTTAACAATCATGATATTCGGTTTTGGTTGCATTATGAGGTGTTTCACACTTGATCCGGTTGGCAGTAATGGGCACAGTTAAGCTCCATTTACACGGTGCAAGTTTATTGCCTTCGAGTAACCAAATACAAGGCTCGGAAAGAGTTAAAAAAAAACGGTTAATACCGTTTTATTTCGGTTTTTCTCCGAACTTTTCTAAAGCACGCGAACTTTTAGAGAACTTTATTTTAAAACCTAAACTAGTCGGTTTATTCTACGAGCGGCATGTCGGTAAAAGCGTTGCAACTAGTGACTACTTGTGAGGATGCCACGATGAATAAAAACTGAAGTATTAACCGGTTTTGTTTGCTCTAAACCGTTAAAAAACTTTTTTTAAATACTCTTCCAAATACCGACTTAAAAAACCGGTATATGCGAACGAAACCGAATGTAAAGGTTTTTGCGTCAAGTACATCACACCGGTTTGAAAATTTTACCGGTAACCGAGCCTTGACAATTGAACTTGTCAAAAAATTACCTATGTTTTTTCACTGTGTGTAAATTATTAACTTCGGCTGTTTGAATTTTCTTGCCACTTTGCCGTTGATATAATTATGTAGATATTATCCCATTAATATACCATGTCGTGCCAAGTCAGCGAAGGTATAGATGCCGAACGGAGTTTGCCGATCGGCACGAACAGAATATTGCTATGTAGAGTAAAATAATTGCTTCGGATAGCCTTTGTTGTTCAACAAATACTCCCGAATCGAAATGTGTAGCACGCCTAAAGGCTCTTATCAAAATGCATTCATGCATAAATATATTTTGTATACAGGGTGTTAGGGTAAACACCGTTATCCTTGAAACCAGTGGTTTGGTTTCATTAATAGAACGTAAAATCAATGGAATAAATGACTACTTTTATTTTTTTAAAGAAAATCTACATTTTCCACAAGAGTATTTCACTCTTTCATACCTACTAGGGCGCTAGGGCAACGAACTTGCGTCTGAACACGGGTGGGTGGCGCGGGACGTGGCCTGACCGGCCGGCAGCGTGACCCCTCCCTCAGTCAGTCAGCTGTTTCGCTAGCGAGCACGGTGTCGGATAGAAACTGTAAAAAATCTTTTTATGAAAATAAAGTTTTTTTTTATTGTTACTTGGTCATTTATTTTTATATTTAAGTCAACTACCCATGGTTTGAGTAACAACGGTGTTTACCCTTACACCCTGTATAGATTTCACAATGTATTTAATTATTTCGCAGAGGTAACAACAATGCCTGTCTCATCGAAGCTTTAACAAAGATTCCTTCAAGGTGAAACTCGATAAACTCACATAATATTAGTGAGAGAATCTTCCATAACTTATTGGAGCGTTATCCTTGTGTGAACGCTAATGCGCGGAAAATTGAAGCTCCCACAAACTTTTGACGACTCAGATGTTAAATGGAGTTATTTACATACATGCTCATCGAAGTTAAATATGGGAAAGCGTGTTACCTGCTAATGTGTCTTATAACTTTGAGATGTACGAGTACCTAGCTACATGGTAACCTCCTCAAATTGCTTTGCATGATCCTCCGTTATGCCGAAAATACTGCAGCATTATTGAAATAAAATATGTTAAAGTTGAGGATTGCTGCTAGGTCCTAAGGATTACATAAAATTTTCTCTATAGAAAAAAAATCCAAAGTTAGGTACCTCTAAACCAAACTATAAACCAATTAGATCATGAAACTTTGCATACTAACTGAACTAACTATAAAGCTGGGGGCCAAGTCTACTAATTTACAAACGTGTCAGTGGTCTCACAATGATCAGTTTTTGACAAATAAGCCATACAAATCTGTCACTCTTTCATACCTACTAGGGCGCTAGGGCAACGAACTTGTGTCTGAACACGGGTGGGTGGCGCGGGACGTGGCCTGACCGGCCGGCAGCGCGACCCCTCCCTATGTTTTTTATTTTGTTTAAATTACAATTATTTTCACCGTAAAAAGCCAGTTCTGTCTCGCTCTCACTCAAGCCGCGAGTAGTATGGTGCGAGCGGGATAAAAAGTGTATTTGACCTAAGGTAGTATAGGCCCTTAAAGAGATTGGCTAATAAGGAGGTTTCGTATGCCTTGTCGCGGTTGTAGGGTCTTTATAACATAAAAAAAACTTTTTACGAGTTCTCTTTCCAGGCTTACCTACACTTGGTAAAAAAAGGCTTATCTAAAACGATGGTTCGAAATTGAAAATCAATCGATTCTGTAAAAATCTCACCATGAAAACTTATGTAGATGGAAGACGGTTGTTTTTAAGGTTCCGTACCCAAAGGGTAAAAAGGAACCCTATTACTAAGACTCCGCTGTCTGTCTGTCTGTCCGTCTGTCACCAGGCTGTATCTCATGAACCGTGATAGTTAGACAAATGAAATTTTCACAGATGATGTATTTCTGTTGCCGCTATAACAACGAATACAAAAAAAAATAGAATAAAATAAATATTTAAGGGCTCCCATACAACAAACGTGATTTTTTACCGTTTTTATAGATGGTACGGAAGCCTCCGTGCGCGAGTCCGACTCGCACTTGGCCGATTTTTGTATTCAGACCTTTCACTTGGAATGAAATACAAAAGTGAAGCGTCTGATAAGTTTAAAATGTAAATAATTACTAACCTTTATAAAGGCACAAGTATTTCCGTAAGCTCACACCCACGCTCATCGAGGTACCTAATTATCCCTTGACATTTATTAACACATTTTCATCAGAGTTAATCCGTTCAGCAAAATGTTTTAATTGACGTGAAATATCCTTTTTAATCCATCGTGGTAGGGAACGTGGCGCTGAAAGACATGAGTGTTAAATTCGCACGTGAAGATTATCAAAATTTTCCAGTGAAAGGGGATAATAAACGTGGCGTGAAATGATCGTGTTGAAAGTTCTAGGCTTAAATTAAATTAAATTACCTAAAACTATAATATTTAGACTAAGGTCCATAATTTCGTTAGTTATTTTGGTGTTAGTAACAATACCTACTTTGGTAAATAGGTTATTAGTGTTCGTTTTCACAAATTAATTATTAATCTGACCTATGTGTGACTGTGAATCTGAACTATGACCTTTCAGAGACACTGGGTCGGACCAGTGTCTATGAAAGGGAGAGTCGGCTCAATGCGTTGCTTTGTAGAAGTCTTACGACTTTCAAATAGTACTTTGTATTCGTGGATTTTTGTTACGTACCTACCTACGGCACATCCCATGCAAAAAGGAGTTTGACCGCAGAGTCCCAGAAAAGGTTTGGCAAATTGTTTCGATTGTGGAGGTATCTACATCGCCACATGCGAACTACGCATCAAAGACCTGACGTCAGACAGACGTCACATAAATCCTGCATCGCGCAATTAAAGTTAACCGTGCAGTGGACATATATACGAGAACCCAACATCAATCGTTGGGCAGTTGCCCGCCAGACACAACACCCGTCTGGTCGGAGGATCCTCCCTTTTCTATGGAGTATGAGTGAACTTTACACCCTGTTCCTCATACCCCTAAACGATACTAAAAATAAGAAAAAAAAAATATGTTGGTACTTATTTTTATTTTATTCCATTATTGCTTGTCGTGAACCTAAGGCCTCGTACTCTAATGAAAAAATGTAACGTGGCACGTTGCGTCGTCGTAACGTGTTGTGTTCCGACCGCGACGTGTAGCGACGCGACGCTACGCGCACTTTTTAACAATCGAACTTATTTTCTTCACTAAAAGGTATAATTTCAGTGCGAGAGTTAACACGTGTCAAAGTATGTTGAGATGCGCGGTGCTGCGCAGCGCGTGTACCTTATTGTGTAGTAAATAATTTCGATATTGTATTGGATCATAAATAAAAACTTTTTACAAAAAAAAAAACAACCGACTTACAAAAAAAACACAAAAAAACGTGAAAAATAACTTTGATTTCGGAAGTCGGTGTCAAGAAATGAAAATTGAAAAACAAAAACACCGACTTCCGAAATTAAAGTTAAGTATTTTAAAAAGTTTTTATTTTTCACTTTTTAGTTGTGGTACCTATCCCACACAAATTCGAATACCACTACCTGCTATGTAAATAACAGTGACGGAGTCAAAGAATATGTCGTCTACATACACTAAGTGGGAAAAAATACGTAATATTGAAGCTAACTCAAAAACTACGCAAGCAAAGTTAATAAAATTTATATGGGTCCACCTCTGAAGCATCATCTTAAAGAATCATCTAAATCGATTCATAATTGGCGGAGTAATCGCGTAACACAAACACAAAAAAAAAAAAAAAAACATACAGACGAATTGAGAACCTCCTCCGTTTTGAAGAAACGTCTCGGTGTGAACTGATTCTTACTGTGATGTTTTACTGACAATGACTAATGTCTGACAAGTACGTAGAGAAACAAGAGTAGTAGGTACCTAGTCTCTAAAGAAAAAATATTCCCAGTAGTAATAAGAGAGTGTATTTGTACCTGTAAAACAAAACGTCATAATAACAGGAAAATTCCATTTTAATCTGCAGTAACGCAGTGAGGTGACGTGAGTGACATGCTACGTGACGTGAGTGAAAAGTAACGTGGAGGGTAATTTAACGCGAGTGACACAACGGAGGCGTATTTAGTCGGTGCTAATGAGCGGACGTAAGGTCTGCAAAAACATGACATTTATTAGAGTGTATCCAGCTACAGCGCTGCAAGGACCTTTTGGCGCGTGGCCAGAATCAAAATTAGCACAGCCATCTTGCTTTTCCAATACATTTCACAACAAAATAGTTGCCAACAGCGCCCCCTGTCATTCGAGCGCCAAAAGATCCTGGTAGCAGTGTATATGGTATTGGGTAATCTATACTAATATTATAAAGCTGAAGAGTTTGTTTGTTTGTTTGTTTGAACGCGCTAATCTCAGGAACTACTGGTTGGAATTGAAAAATTCTTTTTGTGTTGGATAGTCCATTTATCGTGGAAGGCTATAGGTTATATTACATCACGCTACGACCAATAGGAGCGGAGCATAAATGAAAAATCTTGCAAAAACGGGAAAAATTATTCCTTTTTGAGAGCTTCCGTTGCGTGCGCTGCGTAAACGGTTTAAGTTACGCAAATATCATGTATAATGGAATTGTTCCTCTTTAAAAGTTCTAAAAAAAAGTCCGTGACAGGATTTGTCTATCTTTAAGATTGACTCACTATAGCCTTTGTTATGGTAATCAAATTTTTTCGAAGTTAATGCATTATTTGCGAAGGAGTTTTATCGACATAATATGAATTCTTATTCAAATAAATAGTTAACATCAAGGGTATTTATGTAACAGTAAAATACTTTTTAATTCATTCGAATCGGACATTTAATTTCGAAGATATCACGAGTATAAAATTGCAATACGCAAACCGTTCGACGCCGGCGCCGTGCCTCCGCGATGTTCCCTACTTTAGAGAGGAGAGGATGAGCCGACGGGTAGACATGACCTGGAATAGGACATAGGATACATTTTATCCCTATATTCCTACGGGATCGACATCTACGCGGGTGAAACCTGCGGGGCACAGCTAGTTCTATATAAACTAGTGGCTAAATTAGGATTCCTCAGAGGATTAGCTTTGTAGTAGCAAATTGGCGTGGATAATGAAACAATAAACATTTGTTGGACGTGTTGGATCCATGAAAGCTGTCAGATAGATGGACATATTGAAAACTAATGTAGGATTGTAGATGTCGTGGTCCGATCGTAGCAATGGTCATATCGTGATCTGACAGGCCATTTCATGCTTTAGCCGGTTATATCACCTTCACGATTCGGCTAATCGAAAGTCGGGTGGATAGACGAGAGCAGCATATTACTTATTTATCGATATTCCCGGCTGACCTCCGGGCATGTCGCATAGTAGTTGCATTTCACGCCGCGCTGCTGGCATAGACATGATCTGGATTATTTCTCTATTTTTCCGGGTTACCCATCTATCTATTATTGATGGGAGCAGTGGCAGCCCAGTGGTGGAGCAATGGTAGCCCAGTGGTAATGGCCACGACTTACGAGTTGTAGGTCGTAGGTTCGAACCCTGACAGGCGCTTTACTTTATGTAAATAATTTCATCACCACTGGTCTCAAAACGGTGAAGGAAAACATCGTGAGATAACCGGCATGTCCTAGAACCAAAAATTCGAAGTATGTGACATCTACCAACCCGCACTGGGTCCACGTGGTGGATTACGGTTCCCAGCAGTGGGAACATTATAGGCTGATTATGCTATGCTCGTATTGATTTCCGACAACGCAAAACATCGTAAAGAATTCTGGATATAAAAACTTTTTACAAAAAAAAACAACCGACTTCCAAAATAACTTTAATTTCGGAAGTCTTTTTTCGAAAGTGTCTTTGCTTTACAATTAACGTTTTTTGCCACCGACTTCCGAAATTAAAGTTATTTTGGAAGACGGTTGTTTTTTTTTGTAAAAAGTTTTTATTTTTCACTTTTTAGTTGTGGTACACCCGCCAAAGGAGATAAGTAACCAGTCACGCACACTACAAAACTATCGCTGCTGTGTAAACGATTCATTACGTACTGCTCAATGAATAGACACGCACACATAGCATTCGTAGAGTGAGTGCACAAATGTCTTCTAAATGATAGTATATCATAATTTCGCAACTTAAGAATAACGCTCTCCTGGCGCAATAGGTAAGCATTCAACCCGCAGTGACAAATAGTTTGAGTTCAATCCACGGTTTAACTTAATTATTATTTTTGAGATTTTGTAACTTAGAATTAATATACTAACTGATAAAACAATATTCTGACTGGTTTGAGAATCTACCACAAGTTTCTCGCCTACTTAAAATTGTTTGCCAGTTTAGAAGCTAACTACCCGCTTTAAAAATATATTCCTGCCTTCAATTGTGAACTTATGTATGAGTCAGTTCGCATTAGCAACTACACCTACACTCCTTCTTTTGCACTTTTACGAAGTTTGTGATTGTGATAAATTGATTAACTGAGACTATGCATCATTTAACAATATTTCAAATAGCTCAGATTATTGTTTTGCATGAGCAAAACATTTTTGTTTGTGACTTCGCAAGGCGCCTAATGATATGGGTAAGTAAAATTATTATTAAAAATATTGTATTTTATTGGTGACATAATATCACCGTTGCCCAGTAATTTCAATGAGATTGTCTGTTGTGTCTCATTTAACGAATTGTAGTGATTGATGAGTATTTGAAAATAATAGGGAATTACACCGGAGTATTTATTTATTAACTGCATACCCAGTCACTATATCGATATTTAATAATTACCATTTTTACCGTTTTACACTTATTATAATAAATGTTTATTCTGTATTTTGTAATAAAATATTCAAAAATATAATGATTATGTTTGTAAATGAAAAGGAGATAATAATAAAATATCAATTTTTAAATGTTTTTTTTTTCTAAATTATTTAAAATTGTAAATTGCATATTTTATATGGAAAATAATCAAAGGATATTTATTCTAAATATATGCAGCATTCAGCAATTAATAATGCTTAACACTTTTTATATTTATAGATAAAAGATAGTAATATGTGAATACAGTGAATAATATGTGTCTTATTATTATTATAAATGTTTATATAATTTCAATAAACTATATAATTTATATATAAGTATATAAATTGTCTTTATATAAATATATAAAAATATATTCTCTTCATTTTATTTATATTGTGTAGGAATTTTTAATTTCTTAATTCATAATTTGGGAGGTGTATTTTTAGTTCTAACATTTTCTTTTTTTTTGTAGAGAAAATCTGTTCGACTGTTGGTGCATCGTCAAGCTGAGAGGCGAAATAAACCGTCGCCTGTCGCCTCGGCACCGTGAGATTGTTGCCATACATCAGATTCATTCGCTAAGACCAGCATAACAGCAGCAGCACACAACGTCACTATGCAAACTGTACGGAACCACCTGCGAGCGGACGGCTTGTCATGTTGCAAACCGGCGCGGAAAATTTTATTATCCACCGTGCGCCGTCAAAATCGCGAATCGAAGGAATATGGGCACTTCGATTGGCAAAACAATGTCGTCATACTGATGAAAAATGTTTCAAATCAGATAAGGATGGACGAAAAATACTATGGAGAATAAAAGGAGGCCAATACACGGAAAAAGATATATTATTAATTACGGATCATCTTGAGAAAGATTAATATCTAAAATTACCGCCGACTTATCGTAACATTTATACTGCCTTGAAATTTCAGACATTTTAACGAATCTAATATTTTCCTAGAAACTGTGTTAGTAATAATTATAATACTGTTCCCGATACCGGTGGGTTACTATATTTTATCTTTTGAAATTTTGTTATTTTTATGTTATTTAAAAATGTAATATAAATGTTACAACTGAACTACTGACACTACAGTCATTGTTACTTTTGTTTGTATCTTACTGTCTGTTACTACCTACTTGCTGTTTGTTGTTATAACTGAATAGACGAAATCTTAATACTATTCTTCAAAACTTTACAGCATATTTAGCCGTGATAAAATAAGTCGGCGGTACTGGAGTGTGAGTGATGTTATTGTTACTGGATCAGATTATATATTTATCTATGTGACATGTTTATTCACTCCTTCCATTGTTTATTATGTAATTGTATAAAAAGATGTAATGGTAATTTAGTTCTAAATATATTGTGCATTTATAATAAAACATGTTAACTTGTAATGTTCTTTTATTTTTTAAATAAAGATATATAATAAAAATGGTTTTATTTATTTAAGCTAAGTATTTTAAATAAATAAAACCATTTCTTAACAAAAAATATTCCAATTGCTTTAACTTTAAATTTTACATCTCTAAAAGAATCACACCTTCAGAGAATCGAACCCACGCAATATTACTCAGAAGTATATGAATTATTCGTTGGGCTACGAAAGCTTTATATTTCAATGCGAAATTATGTTATAGTATCATTATTAGAAGACATTTGCGCACTCACTCTACGAATGCTATGTGTGCGTGGCTGTCATTGAGCAGTACGTAATGAATCGTTTACACAGCAGCGATAGTTTTGTAGTGTGCGTGACTGGTTACTTATCTCCTTTGGCGGGTGTACCTACCCCACACAAATGCAAATACGTGCCTGCCTGTAAATAACAGTGACGGAGTCAAACAATATATCGTCTACATACACAAAGTGGGAAAAATACGTAATTATTGAAGCTAACTCAAAAACTACGCAAGCAAAGTTAATAAAATGTATATGGGACCACCTCTGAAGCATGACCTACCAAACAAAAAAAGAATCATCAAAATCGATTCATAATTGACGGAGTAATCGCGTAACATAAACAAAAAAAAAAAAAAAAACACAGACGAATTGAGAACCTCCTCCTTTTTGAAGAAGTCGGTTAAAAATAGTGTAAGGTTGCCAACACACGTTAAGAGGGAGTGTTGATTAATGTTCGTTCATTATCTTTTAAGAATAGGTTTCGGCCCTGAGTTTACCAAACGGTATCGTGTTACCCCAGTAACTGGGCTGTGGAGGTCATGGAGGTCAGATAGGCAGTCGCTCCATTAAAAATACTGATATTCAGCTGCATCCGGTAAAACCGGAAGCCGATCCCAACTATTTTGGGGAAAGGCTAAGCCGGTTGATTTATCTCTGCCCTGAGTGTAATACAGGCTGTTATGTTTATTATGTATTGATTTCTTATTTTCCTTTCGATGATCTAAAATATCACTAAGACAATGTATTCAAAACCATCACCATCTGCCTAGCCTTTTGCTAACTATGTTGGGTTCGGCTTCCAGTCTCACCAGAGGCCCTAGACAAAGTGACACTCTATTAGTGATAACGATCATGGAAAAGGCAAAAATGTATAGGACTGACATAAGCTATCGAAAAGCTTATGTCAATCCTGTTGAAAGTTGTTGTAGAAATACGAAACGCTTTTGAAGCGATTGTCACTTGTCTAGGCCCTCAGAACAACGGTCTTCCGGTCTAACAATGTATTCAAAACAACCAGTAATATTCAAAACGTATTCATAAATAAACTAGTATAAACTTGATGACCCAACTCGTCGCAAATATAATGTGGATTGTGGGCGTCTACTATTGATTTTAGTTGGATGTGTGGTGTGGCATAGTGGATCGTAACGAGGGCATGCTGTATACTGAATGAAGTGTACAGAGTGCAAAAAGGAAGGAGAATTAAAAAACTTAACTGAAATTATTGTTGTTTAGAGGGCGGTCGCTATTAAACGATATTAGTATTTAATTTTACATATTGCCTTATTTACCTTTGTATAGAATATAACAACATATGTGTTAAATGATCTGCTTGTCACACGTGGTGATTATAGTTCTCAAGTTAGTGGACTTGGATATCTTATTCACAAAGACACAATAATGGTTTACACGAGGTAAGTAGCTACTGCTTAGTACTTGTCACTTTGTCAGTATGACGTCAGGTCTTCCTATAAAAAGCGCGCATAGAAAATGTGTGCCACCTCTTTGGACTACGCTTTACTTACTCCTTCAACCTACGTTAAGATAGCCCTAACTTTGCCGATTCTAAAAATAATACCTAACCAGAATAAAATTTCCATATCCATACTTTTCTGCTGACCGTACTTAATCCGGGTTTTATTCAGTGGACAAGAGTGTAGTAGGACTCATTAGTGTGCCAAGTACCAACACGATATCTCGGGCCTGAATAAATATACGGCTGGTGGGGTCCCGTAGTGAAATGATATGCAAACAGTAAGTGAAAGAAAATGTTGTTATGAATTCTGACCTAAATCGTGTTAATGTACTGTCCGTGTAGCTAAAAATATATTAACGTTGAGTTGTTGTGTTGTTGTTGTCGAGAGGTGGTAAGTCCCAAACTTACCAAAACCTTTATTTAAATTAAACCATTTACAGGCACTTTTGAGTTGTTAAGGAGTCGGTCAGTCAGAAATATGAAGCTAGTTGCCCATTTCAAAGCGTAGTATTAGGTACCTATCGAAAAGAACAGGCAAGAAATGCCACGGACATATTAAAAAAAAAAATGATACAAATAAAAATGACTAACATCATTCAGGTTGAAATTATACATGTGAGAACAATGTAGAAAGCACGTTAAAAGCGACCGCAACTATAAAATAAAAACAAAAAAACAATGCAAAAATTAAAATAAGCCGTGGCAGCTAAGACATGACCAGTCACAACTGACGGCGCTCATTCACGAACATAAGGGTGCGTTTCCACTAAAGCGGAGAAGAGCGGAGCTGAGCGGAGACGTGCAGGAATCGACCAATCACAATGTTTGAAATCCTCATCGCATCTCTCGTCTCGTCTGTGATTGGGCGATTCCTGCACGTCTCCGCTCAGCTCCGCTCGTCTTCGCTTCAGTGGAAACGCACCCTAATGCATGGATTTGCACCATTCAGCTCAACCATTTTGACGGAAGCTAAATGATCCAACACATGCGCCACCATCAGCGAGACATCTGAGTGAGCATGACATTCCCAGCCGCCAGGGCACATTCAAGTTAATGAAAGACAGATTACCCGGTAAATGATAACTCTACAGTACATAGTACTCACCTCCCGAAGCAGTGGTTAGAGATCTATAGGAACCTTTCTGCATTCCGTGTCCAGGGGGCTTAAAAAGACCAATTTGGCAGAATCATATTAGGAAAATATTATGAACCATCGTAAAATGCGGATATCTATGGTAAAATGTCACAAACTGACAATTCATAATATGAACTGCGTGCATTTCATATTACAAAATAATTCATCTGATTGACAGTTTTCTGTGGAGATTCGTAAAATGGTTCACAAATTATGAATTGCTTTTGTGTCAAATTAGAGGAATTGCTAATGACAGCTGGGAATTCAGGAAATGATTTAGGTACTGTTAGAGGAATTGCTAATGTGGCCGTTTTAGGCCCCCAGACCTTCTGTATCTTACAACATTGTGTCTCTTGTGCATAATAATCATGAGTAGGTAATTGGCTAGTCTCCATTCAGATCCGCCGCCGCCGCCGTGACCGAAATCCGGTCGGAAGGATACCTTTTATTATCTAAGTGTGACTCGTGAAGTTTTGACTCAGTCTGTTTAGCGCCAGCTCAGGGGTTTGTTCGAAACTCTTCGCTGTCAACACATCTACTGACATGAATAGATGTTAGATTATTATCAGGTGAAAGGTGGATAATAAATCATTTTCATCGCCGTCGGTGTGATTAACGGCTTGGGATTATGGGAAGAAAATTGCTCGGAGAATCCCCTCTGCCTATTATATCTCCGATTCCCGAGATTAGCTAGCTCAGAGCGCAATATAAAAGATTTCTTGTAAATGAAGAGTAATTAATTATTTTGTGTAAATGAAAGTGTTGAAGGAAAGCTAAATAAATAATTGGATATCAAAAATAGCTATAGAAAATAGTTGGAACCTCTTATCAAAAGAATTAAAATCGAGCTGCCTGAGCAGGTGATTCCATCGAATGACTCATTGAGAAAATCAATGGTATTCAATTGATTAGCAAACTATGTAGTTTCTGCTCGGGACTTCAACTGCGTGGAATAATGTCCGATGGCACCTGGCGATAGTTTAAAGCTTTCAGCACTATTATAGATTTAACATCTTACAAACAAACAAGTTTAGAACGATATAAACGAAACATAGAGCTAATATGATCGCTCGCAGGTTTGCACGCTGTTCTAGAGAAGTAAAGAGAACTTTGTTTCGTGCATATTGCACCTCATTTTACACGTGCAGCTTGTGGGTAGATTACACTCAAAAATCCTACAGCGCTCTTCGTGTTCAATATAATAATGCGTTCCGGGTATCGATGGGGCTGTTCCGCTTCTATAGCGCATCAGGGATGTTTGCTGAGGCTCGTGTCGATTGTTTCTACACTACGGTGCGGAAAAGATGCGCTTCCCTGGTGCGCCGGGTGCGGGCCAGCCCCAACATTATACTGCAGTGTGTGGCGAGCAGACTGGACTGCTTGTGTGTGAATCGCTGCTGCAAGCTTTCTACATCGGTTTTGAGCTTGTAGCAGGGATTCTCATATCTTTAAGGCAGTGTTAGATAAGTATTTAGGTTAAGTGTACTAACATAGTTGATAAGAAAGATTGTTACTAACGTTTTGAGTCATGTTACTTGTGAATTAAATATAAATAAATAATAAATATCAGGTAATTTATATTTAATTTTTATTTCGCTTTGATAGTACTTACGAACGTAATGATACTGAAACCCAGGCTTTACAAATAATACCTTTGCAGTGCAGTTAACAAATACCAAATTATTCTACTATGTGCAATATCAATTAGGAAAACGGGTGCATATACATGCGGATCCCCCATTTCGTGGTTGTGCATGTTTTATATATACGAAACCGTTGACACAGTTTGTAGCGCTTAAACGTGTCGGAACGACAATTCATACAAAAATGAAAATCATGAGGTTTTTCAGCAACTGGCTTTTATGAATGTTTGTTTAATTTGATGTTAAATCTTCCAAAGGTCAAAGGGCAGTCGATTATGAAAGTATTATATATGCTATAAGCTAGTAAGATATACTTTAACGTCATGATGACGGTTGCGAGGGCAGACTTTAATGCGTCTGCTGTAGGCCATGCTGAAGAAAGATGCTGGAGATGCTGCTTTGAACTTGAAACACAAACTATGTCGTCTTCAAGCTTCGATGTAACTTCCAAGTCTTCAGTCGAAAGACGTCCACTGCTGGACATAGGCCAAGCACCGCCACTTCGACTGGACCGACCGCATCCAGCGGATTCCTGTGGCCTTATCACAACTACCTAGTGATCATCGTCGGCTGAATTACCTAAAGTTAAGTCTGGAGCGTACGTAAAAAGAAAAACCTGCAAACAACAAAATATAGAATCGTATTTCCCCGTAAAGTGTCGACTGGACAATAACAAGGACTCCACGCTGTAATGAGTTGAAACTCAATCATAAATCAATCTGAACGAAAGGTCAACGAGGTTTGTTGGTAATATCAGGACTCAGGACTCCATCTCCTCATTGGAGAGTTTACAAGTGGTGCGTGAGATTTTTTTATATTATATGCTTGTAGCTACTACCTGCGGCTTTCTTGTTTTAATCTATACATATAATAAATCTGTAGACGAGGCGTTTCTGTACAATGAAAAAAAAAACGTAGGTGGAATGTCCAAAAATAACCAACAGATGCCATTTCTACCATTTTTGGAATTTTTGTCTGTTTGTCTGTTTGTCTGTTCGTTTGTTTAATTGTTCCAGTATCACGTAAAAAGTACGAAATCAATATGGTTAACTTATACACTCAAATATTGTGTGTAACTCGATGTTTCATTTAGTCTTTGTTTCATCGCAATCGCTTCAAAATATCAAAAGATATAAGAGTTTAAAATATTCAAGAAGAAATTTTCATTAGGTACGTAATGTAGATACACGTAACGACATCTATTGTCGTAAAATGACACTAGCGTAAAATCAGGTAGGTTTGTGAGAACGTGTGTAACACACGATCATAATCATCATAATGTTCACATACTTCGCGCGGAAACATAACGCGATACATTGTGAATTTACCCAATCTAAAGTTTGGTTAATTCAAGTTTTCCAAATCCATTGTTTGGTAGTAGTGCCATAGGTGGCGCTATCTATCTTTTAAATCATGATACAAATATTAATCATGAAAAAATGGTGATAAATTTTAATTTCTTAAAAATTGTAGATTGTTACATCGAGCAAAAAGTGAGTAATTAAGGCACGAATGCGCTTACTAAATAAACACGAGTGCATTAATTACTCACTTTAGCAAAGTACGTAATCTACTTTTCTTTCAACTACCAATGTACCTGCTGCGATAAAATATACCTGCTCAAGGTTAACTCAACCTAATCCAAATCAAGTAAGGTCAAGTTAGGTCAAGTCAGGTCAAGTCAGGTCAAGTCAAGTCAAGTCAAGTCAGGTCAAGTCAGTCATGGAACTCTACGTCTTTTCTACATAGCTTACAGAGTGTTCGAACGTTTTCCCATATATTTTGACAGTATCACTTCGTGCTCGATAGATGGCGTTGTTTATTTAACGTCATTTTCTGAATCGCGGTGTTAAGAGTCTCCGTAGAAGAATGACTTTCGCCGAATTCATAATTATCGAGCATTTGGCTCATTTTGAATTGAACACATAATCCATACTAATCGATGCTTAAAAGTATAAATTCGATAGTAACTCTGTCTGTCTGTCCGTCTGTAATTCTGTATGTTACCTTTTCACGCCTGATCAACTGAACGGATCTCGATAAAATTTGGTAAAGAGATAGATAGCATCCCGGCGAAGAACATAGGCAATTATTTTCTCAAAAACAAATTTAAGGGGGGGGGGGATATAGGGGATGAAAGTTTTTATGGGAAACCTATCATTTTTAGAGTTCCGTAGTCAACAAGGAAGCTTTATAGTTTCGCCATGTCCGTCTGTCTGTCTGTCTGTCCGCGACTTAGCTCAAAAACTTTTAATCGACCAACTTACATGTGCAGTTGCAAAAACCCAAACATTCTGTATGCGAGAACAAGTTTTTTAACTATAATGTTAACACTTTGAGGGACAGTAAATGCCCATAGACGTAATAACAATAAAACTTTGCGAAAGTTTGTTTGATAAAATAATTCATCCCAACTACGGAACCCTTCATTGTGAATGGTTCGACACGCACTTGGCCGGTTTTTTTTAACTTAGGGCTGTGAAAATGTATGCTTTTTGTAACTAACAAAGAGTTACGTTTTTCTAAAATCATCCCTCATGAGGGTAAAAACCCTTCTTTACCCTCTTGATTTTAAAATTCATATGTAAGTACTTATTATTGTCATTTTTGCGGGACTCTCTTCAAGAGCGTTAAGGGATTGAGAATATAGTCATAGTCCGTATCTTGAGAATCTGTCCACTCAATCAAAAGTTATAACTACTTGGCTCTTGGCTTGGAACGAAGAGTTTGAGTTTACCAGTGAGTACTTACTCGATAGATAGCGTTGTGCAAATGATGCAATTTTCTTAAGGGGGATGCGCCGGTAGCCCGCGAAATTCAAATCTTAAGTTTTTTGCAATTTGCAAGTCAGTGTCAGGCAGGTTGTATGTTAAAATGAAATTGTTTATTCTGTAAATAGGTTATTGTAATCACTTTTACACGTCGTAATAATATCAAAAAATTGTAAAATTAAGCTAGATGAGTCGGCGTTTCCTATCTGACTACTCTGAGAAGAAAGGCCGAAACAAACTCAGTCTCTTTTAAAATCCGGACATACCTAGGTCAGATATTGGCATATTGGTCAGGCCCTATGAAGGCCATGTAGATTAGAGTCTGAAATGGTCTTTTGAGGAATGGACCACACAGATTTGAGTGAACCTGTCCTGTCACTGCAAGCATTTGTCAGTAATAGTGGAGCTCAGCTCAGAACTTAAGGAGCTCAACGACTTGACGAACAATACCAAAGAAAGGACATTTGTGTAGGCCGCATAAAGTTCTCAAATTGCCAGACCATTGTTAAAACTAACTGAGAACGAAAAAATATAAGAATAAAAAGAAAATAAACATCCACATAGTCCTCACATTCTCAATAATACAATACTTTACAAAGCAATCATGTCATTTTGTCAATATCCTACATATAATATTCAATAATGTGAATTTGTATATAAAACTGGTAGGTATATTTTGATGATTTTCCATAGTACTTATTCAAAATGTCAAAATGCCAAAATGACAAAATGTTAGCAGAGCGAGCTGCTCAATCCCATGCTTTTTGTCTTCCAAATAATCTGAAATTGTACCCTTTTTTACAAAGTTTGGTTTTAATACAGCTTTTAAATCGTTTAATGGGTAAGTTTCGAATGTCAATATGATTAAAATATGATTCGCGATCGTAGCAAATAGTAGCTTTACAGAAAAATAACCATTAGATACAGGAATACAACTCCTGCAATATTAGTTAGATTAGATAAATAAATATTTGAAACAACTGGGACTCATTATTTATATCAACATAAAACTTGATACTGACCTGTAAAAAGCAAAAAACATAAGAAAATTTTAATATCGCATGCTCCCCCAAAGCTTTCGCCTTAGTTTCCATCGTCCATACAATATGCCATAGTTTTTTCATTAATCTTTATACAATATTTTTTCATTAATCTTTCCGACAGTTTCATACTGCTGTCCATACTATCCACACTATCACCACAATATAGATATGGACTACCACTAATATATAAAGTTACTGGCTGTCTCATGTCTGTTACTTTTACGCCGTAACGCCTAGGTCGCCTAGACAGACCACGTATGGGTTATGGGACATAGGATACTTTTGTCCCGGTAGCACATTCCCGTGGGATAATTTCCGACATCCACGCGGGCGAAGCCGCGGGCAAAAGCTAGTATAAAATATAGGGAGTGCCTCCGCTGCCGGCGCCGGCTCCCAAAAATAACGCCATTGCGAACCGGCAGTGACATTACTGCTGGCAGCCGATGTTTTTAATCTTGGCTGCGGCAGTAATGTCACCGCCGGCTCCCTTATTGGACACCGGCGGCCTGGCGTTTATGGAAACTCTTCCAGTATTCAAAACCCTAACTAAAATATTTTTTTCTTTACGTTCTAGTCGTTTTTGGGTCACAGTTCTAACCTAACCTAATCTAACTTTTTTTTGCGATTACAAATATTTGACCTAATCTAACTAGTTCGGTTCCGGGTAGTAGGTATATACTTTATTACTCGAATAGGGACAATATTGGTTATGGAAAAAAATATTATATGATTTTTAATTATGCCAAATTGACAACCAAAGTCAGCGCCGGCAGCCAATTCAGCGACCGGCGCCGGCAGAGGAGGCACTTCCTTAAATATATCCTATGACACTTGGCAATACTGTAGCTCAGCATCCCATGAGCACAGTATATCTATGGACCATTAGTGAAATAATTTTCGGAATCATAGACGAAGATAATAATCTATTCGTCGGTTAAGGTATGTACAAAATTATATATTATATTTGTAAATCGGATCAGTAGTTCCGAAGATAACCCTCTACGTATAAATTCACAAATATTATCTCTTCATAATAATATTAGTACCTATAGATGAGATGGGAGCCGAGAGGAAGGTACGTACCTAATAAAATACAATACAGGGTGTTAGGTTAAACCGTTATCCTTGAAACCAGTGGTTTGGTTTCATTTATAGACCGTAAAATCAATGGAAAATGACAACTTTTTTTTTTTAAAGACAATCTTCCTTTTACCACAAGATTATTGCACCCTTTCAACCTAGGGCGCTATGGCAACGAACTTGCGTCTCAGCAATGGTGGGTGGCGCGGGAGGTGACCTGACCAGCCGCGAGTGCGACCCCTCCCTCAGTCATTCAGCTGTTTCGCTAGTGAGCACGGTGTCGGATAGAAACTTTAAAAAATCTTTTAATGAAAATAACTTTTTTTTTATTCTTACTCGGTCATTTATTTTTATATTTAAGTCCATGGTTTGAGTGACAACGGTGTTTACCCTTACACCCTGTATACTATATTGTGTACCAAATAAATGTTTTGCCTTTTTTCGCAGTCGTTTTATTAGCTATGAACTTTTATGTAATTGGACTGAGTGATAAACTATAAACATGACAGCGGCCCATACTACTAACCTGGCCCTGACTACCGGGTATACCGCGACGATTGCGTAACGCGACCGCTAAGCTACCAGACGGGCCGCAAAAGACATTGTAGTAAAAGAACTAGAAAGTCCTTGACGAAATAATAGGACACTATATAATGCTTCTGTCATATTTTAAACAAAACACTTTCTTACATTGTCCATTGGACCCTCACTTTTACATCGATCGTGAACTCCGGTGCCTTACTGAGAATATTCAAAACTTTTAAACTCATCTCTGAATTTAAATGCTGCCCCGAGAAGGCGAACAGTGAGTTTGTAAGTTCGAGCAAGGCTAAGTAAAATTAAAGCTAAAGTTGAGCGCAGTGCTCGTGCTCGTGTTTTTGACTGAGGAGCTGGACTTCTTGTTTTTCTCACTTTTCTGTTTTCAGTACTCCGGCGAGAAAATAATTTCGTAATTTGTAACGCAACCATGACGATGTGTTGCCAGATATAAACGCCATGCAATAAATAGATGTAGACCTAGATTGTGCAACTTGTAGTATTTTATTTTTTGGGATATACATTACAGGGTTATTGGTAAAACACCAAATATGAAGGAACAAACATGAAATCGCGAAAAAAAAAAACAGCTGTTCCGTACATTTTGACGAGTTATGCGAACATAAATGTACTGAACAGCTTTTTTTTTCGCGATTCATATTTGTTCCCATAGTAAAAGTTGTTCATAATGATAGTTCAATGACTCCTTAAAAGGTTGTTGGTGTTTTACCAATAAACCTGTATATTTGATAACTACATAATCATATTTATACAATGGTATAAAATCCGGTATGAATCGTCAGCATATAACCTCCGTCCATATTACGAATAATACTTTCGCTGAATAAAACATAATTTTAATAATGGCAGAAAAATGATGGAACTTTCGTATCTCCCATCTTTCGGTGACCACTGACTGAAAGTCACGTCGCGTCTCATTCCTTATCTCAAAATAGTGCTTTAAACTTTATAATTATTATTCCTTTGCTTATACAGAATGGCCCACTGATATCCACTGCTGAATTTAGGTATCCCTTTGGTTGACTGATACTCTAAACATCGTCAATTATACGATGTTTAGTTATAAATAACTTACTAACCTAACTTAAAGTTAAAACCTATTACTAACCTAACCTAACCTAACTTAAAGTTTTGGATCAGCTTGGACTGACCTCTCTCAAGAAAAACTCTTTCCTGTACTTGCTTTATTTTGCAAGTACCTAATATTATTTAATTTACTTATTTTTTTTGGATTTGTTAATTTCTCCATTAGCTTCAAGTTCGTTTGTTCTTTTTTCAATAAAGTCTTTCCTTTCTTAACGTTTGTTTTCGATATCTCTAATAACATAAGCGAAGTTCTTGCTGTCTAAGATCGAGTTTGTTTCGGTGTTTCGTCTCACAGTAGTTCGTTAGGCAACAGCGATCTCATCTTTTTAAAAAAAAATATCATTTCTTTTGACGTGTAATACAACCACAACAGAAATCGAAATCTATGCATAAATATAATAAATTAAAGTAGCTTTTTGTGTTTGTTTGTCCGCGTTGTTCTTCTAAACTACGCAATAGATTTTGATGAGGTCTTCACCATCGTTTAGAAAATTTATACCAGAAGGTTTATGTGTATATTAAGTTCATATGAAAGTTACATATAACTAAGAAATCTCGATATTTTGACAAGTCGTAAAAAGCTTGCGATGCAGGAGTGGGTCACTTGTATCATATATGACATTGTATGCTATGTTACTGATAAATATTGTATTCTATATTACTGTAATCCAGTTCAGAATGTTCCTAATATTCGTGGAATGAAAGATTCCTCCGCGAATAATCCGTAACACGTAGTTAATGAAGCGGGTCTACTACGGGCACGCGCGCGCCAATAATTGGGATACCAGATGTTGGACGATGGTATTTGTTAGATTTCTCTACTGCAGCCCCGTTTAGACCTTGACCCTGTATATTTGATATAGAAGATATGCAAACACAGCACCCAGCTGCCCCCACCTGCACCTTTACATCTGCTTTCTTATCTCTGCACCACCCTTGGTTCACTGGTAGAAATGCCTAAGTCATTAAGTCCGCCTTTTTACCTTTTTTGAGTGCGAAAACTTTATAAATAAATAAATAATAGAAGGAATCTTAAGTGATTTTATTACATAAACCTCACTGCTACGGGAAGCAAGAAAGATTTCGTCAAAAGTTCACTTGCTTGAAGTTAGTAGCATCCAAGAAAAAATGAGGAAAGTTTACTTGAATATATTCGTATTCTGTAAGTTTTATTTTCAAAAAGTAACACTCAACATTAACGTTTTACTTCCAACTAGTCATAGTAATTACGCAACGAGGCGGATCGAAGGACAACAAATATCCTTGCATATTATAAAACAAAGTCCTCCGCCGCGTCTATCTTTCTGTCTGTCTGTCTGTCGTTCTGTACGCGATTAACTCAAAAACTACTGCACTGATTTTCATGCGGTTTTCACCAATGAATAGAGTGGTTCTCGAGTAAGGTTTTAGTATAATAACCGACATACACGCGAGCGAAGTCGCGGGCATCAGCTAGTAATATATAAAATTAACTATTGTCACAAAAAGGTCAAAAAGGTTTATTAAGATACTAAGATCTACACTAAGTTACAGGGATTATATTAAGAAAATCCTTACATAAAGCTGCTGCAAAAAATCTGGGAAATGAATTCTCAACTTAATAACAATTCCAAGCGGAATAATCTCGGAGAGCTAAGGGTATTATTTTCACATTAAAAGATGGATGGAATAATCAGCATCGTTATGCTTTCAGTGCGAATCTAACGACCGCCTCGGGAATTTCTCTTAAATATCAGAGATGTGAGAGAGGGGAGTAAAATCTGTTGAGAATTTAAATTATAATCCGTCTTTTTGGACGGAATAAGGGATTATTCGGGTTATGAGTATTAATTTAAGTCGTAATTTTAACTGTATAAACACTGTTAATGTTGTAATTCTAGAATTCTAAATACAATGTACTAGCTGCGTTTCGTGGTTTCACACGCATTATGTCTCGATCCTGTGGGAATATCGGGATAAAAAGTATCTTGACCTAACCCATCTAAATCCGTTTAGGCGTTTTAGCGTTAACAAACAGACTGACTTTCGCATTTATAATATTAGTTAGGATGTTGTATGAAGAATCTTCTGGTGAAAATAAAATGAAAATGGTTACATAATGAATATAAAAACAGTGCTTTATTTCAATATTTTTTACAGCGTTTAAACTTTAGCACCGACTTCAGAAACGTCCATTTGAAAGCCGGTCGTTTAAAAGAAAATATCCTTTACTTAAGCGCCTTCAAACACGCGAAAACCTTTTTAAACCCCTCAGAAAAATGAATGAAGCTGACAACGCATTCCTCAGCGTTTTTATACAACAGGGAAAGGCCGCGCCATATTTTAAATTCTGGACGTTGAATGGCCCATATTTCACGGGTGCTGTCACACGAACGAGGCGAAAATGTCCCTAATAGCGTTTATTGACTGACGGATGGACATCGGAATTTATTTAGAAAGATAGGGGACGCCATTGTAGTTAAGTGGCTGGTGTAATTTGGCGGTTTCTTCCGTTGAAACGACCGTTGTAAATTCAGGTTGGCTGAATATTGTTATTTTCTAACAGTATCGCAGACTATATTTTATTTGGTGGCGGGAGTTAGGCCCGGCGCCCATTGGTGGTACGGCATGGCAAGGTATTTTTAGACAATGATACAAAATATAACCTAATTGTATGGAAATAAAGTTGAAATTTCAATGGTGATGCCTAATGACGTCGCGGCATGTCTAAGGATACTGCTGCATCGTTGCCGTTGAAATTTCTATTTTATTGTTATACTATCAAGTTACATTTCTATTCGTAGCATAAAAATCCCTTGCCGCGCCTAGCCGCCAGTGGGCGGCGGCCCTTACCGTGCGTTTGCACTAGCGGAACATTCACGACAAAACATGTTGAAATCTCTATTTTCTGTCAATGTTCCATACAATTTTAGACAGGAACTAGAGATTTAAACATGTTTTGTTGTAATGTTTCGCCAGTGCAAACGCACAGTTAGATGGCTTTAAAATAACATATCAATGAATCTAAAGTTATCGAATTAGAAAAGCTAGTGGATTAAACACACAAAATAAGCGAGTGGGTTACACGCATTGGCAAGCCTACGCGGCGGTTTATGATGTGAATAATTAACATCATTAATAACAAGTTAAGTTTATTCTAAAGACACAATAGTATCCCATTCATTTCTGTAACAATATCAACAAACTATGTAAGAAAATATCGTAAGAAAGTACACAATGTTCATAAATCATAACAATGTATGTTTACTGATCTAAAACAGGTAATGCCATCTGTCACGGTAAGTCTATAGAGAAGGGTGACGCGATGTAACTACAATACATTACGTCGCCCATGCAACGTTGCGAATAATTATAATAGAAAGCAATTCATTGCCAAGGAAAAGGTTTGTGTATCGTGGCTAAGTTTGGGAGAAGCCTAAGAATGTGTAGCAGAGACACATACTGTCAGACTATAGCAGAAGAATTGTAGAAAAGAAAAAAAAATATAATCCATTTAGATTCTGTAGAAAAGTTAGAAAAGTTACTGTAAACATGGCTCTAGGAATTAGGACACCAACTGTTGTAAACGAGATGTCAGTAGCAGTTCATGCAATATTTTAATTTTATTAGTCAGCTGAAAGTCTGAAAGCTGTCTGATTCGGCAATCTTAATGAGCTGGTAGAATAAGGCTGCTATTGGTGCCGATTCTCTTGTCACAAAATTCTCTAAACTAAACTGAAAATCACTAAAATTTAGTTTAGTCCTGTCAAACGATCAAACTCATTCTGAAATAGACTTTAAATGACACAACTTAACTATAATTTAGTTTGTCAGCACTAAGATGGCACTGAGATTAGTTTAGTGAAAATGCTATTCTGAATTTGACGATTTAACCTAAAATTTTGTCCTATATCTAAAATCCTCTAACTAAATCTGACTATATTTAATCGCGATTAAAAATGTGTGGAATAAAATTAAATGTCATGAACTAAAATTCAAACCAACACCTCGACTTCAGTTACAAAAAACAGTACTGTATTTTTTTATTTTCTTTTGTTTATATCTCGAAAACGGTGTGTCCTATCGCAAAAATAATGAAAATTTCGACCCCCTTTAGAAAACCCTTATACCCCTACACATCGAGGCTGCCGTGCATGCGCGCCTCTGGCTCTAAAAATAAACACGGGGTAGGGAAAACAAGTACCCAGTGGAGGCGCGCGGTTGTCAAATTCGATTTTAGTTTTGTCAAAATAAGTTTTAAATTTAGAGAAATTATTTGGCAGAATAGCTCCAAGATTCCCATAGTCAAAAGTAAGGAATTTTAGTGATAGTTTAGTTAGTTTAGTTCGGTGTACAAGAGAATCGGCACCATTAGCTTGAAATTAGTTACTTTTGTTGTAAAAGTTGTATTATGTATCAACTTAGAATTTAATATTGTACGTGACATCATGTTGTTAAAAATAAACAATAGTACAAAATAGCTGCCAATCACACCTGCAGACTTTTGGTTTCACAGCGTCTCGATAGATGGCGCTGTGCATATGACGCGCAATTCTGAATCGCGGTGTTAAGATTCTCCGCGACTGACTAACACCCTTCGCGAACTCTTGTACGGTATCGCTTCTCGGCCTTTTGGCTAAGATCAAAGTGTAGTATCTGTTCTAGAGATGGGTTGTAACAGGTTAAACACGATATCTGTTATCACTGTGACTGTGACAAAAAAATCACAGCTCCAAATATCTGTTATTAAATCACAGCCTGTTATTTTTGCACGGACGATAAATACGCAGCCCGTTATTTTTGTACGGACGATAAATACGTATTTAAATCTCAATGGCATATCTTCTTTATTTCTTTTGGTTTAAAGTCGAAAATCGTATCTATCTGTTATTAAATAACAGGCTGTTATTTTTGTACGGATGATAAATACGTATTTAAATCTCAATTGAATATCTTCTTTATTTCTTTTCGTTACAGTCGAAAATCGTATCCGAAGTTTTAACAGTAACAGCCGCGGTAACAGTCTTGAGGAGCTGTGATTTTAAGTCACAGATATTTTTTATCGTTAGGAGCAACTGTTATCTGCTATTTTTTAATATCTGTGATTTCTATCTGTGACAATAAATATGCCTCACTCCTAATCTGTTCTTTTCAGCTTAATATTAGGTCTTTACCTATGAAATTGCCGTTCTGCAGTACTGGCCATTTCAAATCAAAATAATTTTTGTTTGGCTAAGAATTCTAATTTCAAATTAATTTTATTTTAAAAACATGGTTTTTTTTTCCAAAAGTAGTCATTTCTTTATTGATTAGTGTTACATTTTCATCGCATTTCAATCTTTTTCGTCATCATGGATACGTTAAAAATTCGAGTAATTATGGAATATGAGTACCGTCGTGGCAGCAACGCGGCACAAGCGGCACGCAACATCAACGACGTTTACGGTTTGGTTTGCTCGCTTCCGTTCTGGAAATTTCGACCTGAAAAATGAACCTCGCGGTCGTCCGAAGACTTTGGTCGACAATGACGAATTAAAGGCGATTGTGGAAGCTGATGATACACAATCTACGGCTGAATTAGCAGCAGCTTTCGACGTTAGCGTCAAAACAATATTGGTCCATTTGCGTCAAATTGGCACGGTAAAAAAGCTTGACAAATGGGTGCCCCACGAACTCAATGATCGCCAGCGCGAAGTACGCGTCGAGACGTGCCTTGCACTGCTGACACACAAATGAAGGAATTTTGAACCGCATTGTTACCTGCGATGAAAAATGGATTCTGTTTGATAACCGCAAGCGCTCAGCAAGTTGGTTGGATCCTGGTTCAGCACCTAAACAATGCCCTAAACGAAAACTTACCCCTAGAAAAGTGATGGTCACTGTTTGGTGGTCTAGCGCCGGTGTGATTCATCACAGCTTCTTACCAAACGGGGTGAGCATTACTGCAGATGTGTACTGTGAAGAACTGAACACAATGATGGAGAAGCTGGCGCATCTCCAACCAGCATTGGTCAATCGCTCGTCTCCGCTGCTCCTGCACGACAACGCGCGACCTCATACTGCACAGCAGACGGTCTCCAAGTTGCAAGAACTGGGTTTGGAAGCTCTCCGTCATCCGCCCTACTCACCAGACCTTGCGCCTACAGACTACTACTTTTTCCAGAATTTGGATAACTTCTTGGCGGGAAAAAAATTCAATACCCGAGAGGCAGTACAAAATGCCTTTGAAGAATTTGTTGCCTCCCGTCCAGCTGATTTCTTTAAGAAGGGCATCAATAAACTGCCACTGCGATGGCAAAGATGCATTGATTGCATGGGTGATTACTTCGATTAATACAAATAAAAAATTCATGAAAAAAATTCGTTTAAATTTTTTCATACAAAACGGCAATTTCATAGGTAAAGACCTATTATCTGAAAGTTCCCTCAATGAGGGACCAGTATATTAATCTGATTTTTGTAAGCTGACGGGATGTTCGGGGCTCGCTCCACTCCCGTCGCGGGTCGGCCCGGCATTGCAGTGCCGCCGGGATCGGCCCACATAAAACCTTATAAAAGCAATGATCGAAAAGATCTACGGAGAATGTGGTGACCGGGAAGTCTCTCACAATTAGTGATGGATTAATTTTGGGAAATGTGAAATGCTAAGTGAATATATTCGTAATTTTTCATACTATTATACGTCAGAGCGTCGACGCACGCAGCGGTAGATATACTTAAATAGATAATACACGCCAATATGTACGCAATAAATACACGCCAGGAGACGTCCTAAGGCGAACGCACTTTTTAATTCTCATATTAACAAAATTCACACACTTCATTTTTTTTCATAATCGTCATATTAGCAATTAGCATAGCAATAGTAAAACGCAAAGACGCTGACGTGATAACTTGATACGCGAGTAACTAGCTCTTTGTTGTTCAAACTGAATAATGTACGTGTTTGTGATTACAATCATATATATTATTTATGTTGGATTTAAAACGTGTCATGTGTTATCAAATAACAGAAGGTTTTTGGGGAAGACTAAAAGATTTAAAAAAATATGGAAATAATTGTAATAAAATTGTCCTCTAATTCATTGTTAATTCATGCAAATGTTCCTACATATATTTGTGATGACGTGTCTTCTATACGGTGAAAAAGTCAACATCATCTGCCTAGCCTTGCCAACTATTTTGTAGTCGCCTGCAGTCCATCGGGATGAAGCGACTGCCTATCTGACCTCCACAACTCAGTTGGTAACACAATACCCCTTGGTAAGACTAGTTGTAGGGTTAAAGTCATAAACTGAATGAATATTACATTTTCAAATTGAAACGCCTTCCAGATGTGTGTGTTTTTATAACGGGACGCCACTGGCTCCTGCAACACAGTTATAACCAGCGCAAGAATCAGAGAATTCTATCTTTCACTGTAAAACATTGTTTTAAGACATAAAGTTCTTGTTTCATATACAAAAAACAAACCGTATAACAATTTAGTACCCCATTCACTACAAGTCAAGTTATTAAGTAAAACTCCCTACATTTTACCTCCAACATAAAAAAATAGGATGACTTACTGCGTAAAAAAAAACATCTCATACAACGCCTCGACCATTATGGAGGATACAAGAGGCTTCAACGCCGGCAAATTCATTCCAAAGCAGTCAACCAAACATTAAACTATGACCCTTATTTTCTAAGCCATAAGACTTAGTATTAAGACCAACATCTGAGAGATTGCACCCATTTGTCAGAACCTCGAGTCATTTAAGGCAATTTTTATTGCTTTACTCTGTCGAGAATGGCGGGAGAATGTACTGTAATAGCATAAAAGTCTAATGTGTTGAGAAAATACAAGGAAAATACGAGGTCGAAGAATAATAGAAATTAATTTAAACTTTATGAAGTTTAAGGCGAGACGCTGAAGGAAAATGGCGTAGTTTAGAATATTTTCAGAGCTGTTCTGTGAGAGGTTTCGTAAATTTTTCGGGTATTTGTTTATCCATGATATTCAATACTGCTGGTTATTTTTTTTAAAGCGCTGATTTCTTTATTTTTTAATAATTTTGCTTCGCAGCGGAATTCGTCAAGCGGTTTTGCATCATTATTTTCGCGTCAGAGGTGTACTCAGGCATTCAAGGTGGGAAAAAAACGTACCACGACAAATCCCTAGGCAAATAAACAATATAGCAAAGCAATAAGCGCTTTAGTACTCAGCGTATTTTTTGTTGAACATTATAATAAGGTACATATTATAATAAGGCATATTTTGTATCACACAAACGCCAAGTGAAGAGCCAGCATGACATGTTCGGTGAGCCACAAACTAAGCGTCGCCGTCGCATCGCTTTTATCTTGTGGCTTAGGAGATACGTCGTTTTACTTCTCCGTCACGCCTATTAACTTCGTCTATATACTCGATACATTTCTATTCACTTCGGCGAATCCCAAAAGTACCTTCTTTTAGTATTTTTTTTTTCCTAAATCGGTAATCCTACTGCCAGTGAGAGACGCTAATGAGCTCGTCAAAGCCAATTAGTTGTAATCTCTAACTTGTTTTAGTATTAGGATAATTATTTCACTTTGTCGATAGGTTCGTAAACGTGTGTGACAGTAAGACTATGTGGGCTAACCGTTACACAGGCTAAGGTTTAGGGAAAAAGTGTTTAATTTTATTTAACTAACGACTCGCCCCTTCTACGAATGGGTGCAATATGATGCAGTGGCATATCAAAACATTAGGGTTTCTGTGCTATATCTAAGATAAAATATTAATATGTATTGCACATAAACCTTCCGGAATAAATTCTCTAAATGATGGTGAAAACCGCATCGAAATCCAAATAAGTGCTCACACAAAAAAACACGGAAAGCGACTTTGTTTTTATAATCATAATTATTTATCCTCCGTTATTCCTCATTACTGAGGATCGATGTTTATACTAAGTTTTGATTTATATGAAAATTGATTGTTACTATGACGTCACTCAGTCTAAGTAGGGAACGGGTCAGTCGGTTACCCATTACTATGCATTAAAGGAAAGGACATTAATCCCTAATCTTGGGCCAACGGACCGAAAATCCAATTATTTAAAGCCGTTCTAAGAAAACCATACGAAAAGATAATAGAAAACCACATACCATCATAGATATCTCCAATGTAAATCTCCAATAGAAAGTGTGACGTTCGGACTCAGTTGTGTGCAACAACTGAGTCCGAACGTCACACTTTCTATCACAAGGTTACTGAAAAACCAATTAAAATTCAAATGAAATGAAATGAATTTAGCCAGTCACTTAGCAAAAATCAGAAATACTTATTCGATTCTATTCCTAACCTTCCATTAACGCTGCTCTAACAGTCTAAGCATTACTTATTCACGTCACACCTGCGGAACCGTCTATGATTGAATATTGAATCGTTCGCGTCACACGGGAATCGACGAGCGGTACGATTTTATATCTACCCACAGATTAGAAAAAAAAAATGTGTTCGGTTTTCAAATAGTTGTGAATTTTTTATATTGATTCAGATTATATTGTCTTATTGAAGCAAGATCGTAATCTCGTTTCTCGTTCAGAAAAATAATTACTTAGTTATGAAGGGATTAGGTACATCAAAACAGATCAGATATAGTGTTGCAACTTTAACTTATATCACTCCTCGGTCTTCGTAAAATACATACTTCTGAAAAGACTTCTTATTATGTTTACAATTTCTATAAACCCTTAGGTGTTGACATTGCATAATAATAATTTGATAAAAGTTAGCTCCATAATGCTGCTTTAAATATTTGGTTACAAATTAATGTCACAGAAATTACATCTTGAACACAAAAGAAACGTTGTTTCTACTTACATTGAGTAAGGGCATTAAACACATGCCTACTGAAAACACTTCACAATTCGGATTCAAAACTTTCGTTAACTTCACCCCTTTTTTGTTTTCTGAACTCCAAAAATGGTAGCGTCCAAAGTCGCTGGTTCTTCGCTAGTTCCTCTGCATCATCGAATGTATGTGGCATGTCCTTTCTCGCAGTCTCAGGTAATCCAAGAGCAACCAAAGCACCTAATCCGGCTATAGAACCCACTACCACTAAAGGCAGCCAGTATATATAAACTTTCAAGTATACGATATATGGCGATAGAACTGTGGCTAAGTATCCACAAATATGTACGATTGACACTCCTGATCCTCTAACTGATGTAGGCAAGATCTCAGCAGCCCATTGCATAGATGCACTATATGACATATTAACAGCGAATCTGGCGACTACTGCAAATATCACTGTTTGAACACCACTAGCAAATATTGTAAGTATACAGAATATACAGCTAATAGCCATCATGACGATTGTCAACCATCTTCTACCCAAGCAGTCCATAACAAAGGCCACGATGATCATCGATGGACACTCAGTAAAAGACACCAATGAGAAGGACATGAAAAAATCGAAGTCTAATTGTCCTATACTCCTCACCAGTCCATCAAAAACAATAGTACAGCACATGAATTCAATACATACTAGAATAAACATTTTTCTAATGACTGGCCTCTTTAAAATCTCTAAGCAACTCTCAGATTGTTCTTCTTTCGCGTTCATTGCTGATAGTTTAAATTGTTCGATGATTTTTGGTGGTATTTCCTTTTTATTAATTCGTCCGATTACAAGAACTTTATTTACAGCTTCATCAATGCGGCCTTTTGACAACAGCCATCTTGGACTTTCTGGTAAGTAAAATGGTGTTATTAAAGCTAAGGCTAGCGGTAAACTAGTGACTAGAGAAATAGTTTTCCAGTGGCCGCAAGCGAGCATCAACCAGGGCAGCACAGTGACGAATAGAGAGTAAAATATAGCAAAGGATAAGTTTGCTAATATAGTTCTGTATTTAGGAGCGACGTATTCTAAAATGAGAAGGTACGCCATAATCATGCAGTTATCGTAAGCCATACCCATAACGAATCTGGCTGCAGCAAAATGAGTTAAGTTTTGAGCATAAGTACTCGCAAAACCACCAACACAACCGATAAGATTGCTGATTACTGCAGCTGGCACTCTCCCGAACCGATCAGCGATCCATCCAAAAATAAATCCACCTAATATAGACCCAACGAAGAATATTGATTGAGCCGTAGCTTGATAACTGTTCTTGTTGCAGACCCATTCCAATTCGCTTGAAATAGTAGGATATGGTATTTCTGTTTTGTTGAATTCCCATCCATATTGACACGGCACTGTACTCCACGTCGGATCAGGCATTCGTCCCGTTGCTAACACCTCGGTCCAGTTTGCATCATACATCTTACATTGTGAGTATCCAAATCTTGCGTTGTCATCTTTGGGCACACCAAGATCCCTTCGTTGTATATCAGTTAAGTTTTCTAACTCGGGGATCCTACACCAGTGGTTAGGCGACACTTCAGTCATGAACATCTGGGAGAAGTACACGAAGGTTCCAAAGGCGTAGAAGGGAAACGTAGAGAGGAACAGCAGCCATTGATAGCGTCCACATTCACCAGCGGCCGATATGAGGTCATCGTAATCAACAGTTTCTTTTGCCTTGTCCACTTTGTTTTCTATATCTGCTACAGTCTTTTTTGCAGCCATTTTTGTTTATGTTTCCCTTACTGCGTCGTCTTCGACAAACTTAATTAAACTGATTAAACAAATTTCGGTCGCGTCTTTTATTATGTCGGTGATATTATTTGCGAAGATAGCATGCTAAACTTGTAATTGTGGTTTGTCGAAGGCTTTCTTATACAAATATTGGCTTATCTTTGACGCGAGAATAATTTAACATAATGATGGAGATTAGGTAAGTTTCCATATGATTTATACGGTGGGTTATTACGCGAGATATATTCCCTTTATATGGCTTCTGTACAAGTAAACTTATTCTTAGAATAATTATCCGTCAATCTAAGATGGTGGATGTTTTCATAGTGATACGTGATCCTCGTGTTTATATAATAATATCAACTTTTCTGACGTACCTACTTCCGTAAAAGTGCATTCACTAGACAAGATCAAACGAATATTTTGGGTTTATACCATTTTCTTCGTTCTTTATGTGTACGTACAAACATAGCAGGAAAATTCTTGTTGTAAGAGTTCATTATGTTTAAAAATATAAATGTTTCAGAAAAATTAATATTATGAGAACTCTCAGAATACAATTATGCAACCATCATAACAGTCTGGCCGGAATAACCTCTACGCTTAATGTAAATAGTAGCTATTATTAGTAACCTGACAAAGTAGTTAATAATGATATGTGTGATCTTATATCACACTGTTTATTGTTTTAACCCCTGTGCACATACAACACGCAATATTTTCTGAATATGTCACGTCTCTGGGACATTTTTACGATTATTTTTCCATTGACTTTTGTCACGGTTTATTTATCCCGCATTATGTCAGGCTTATTGGTTGTCTCGTTAGTGTCATCATCAGTCGACTACTCCGTTACAGCATTTATTAAACTTTATGCAAAAAAATAGTGAATTGGGCTTTTTAATGATTTTGACATTTTCTACTGGCTATCAAACAACCGGTTTTTTCTTCCATCTGTAGTCCCATACGATGGAAGTGTCAGATTTCCTCGATTTTCCTCTTGTCTATCTCTCTTCTGATGCTTCTGTTTTATTTTTGAAAATGTTAGAGTAGTTTCCAGTAGTATGTTACTGGGATTGGTCTAGTCCTTCAAGTGGACCATTGTACTTGGGTCATGGCGGCTATCCCTGGTCATTCCAAACAGCCCACCTTCCCCCAGAAGTAGTTTCCAGTCCTATTAGGTATAGCTATCACAAACCAGACTGTGGCTTAAATAAATAAACTCGGTTTGGTCGTGGTAACGGACAGGATTTGCGGCTTGTGGTTTCACAAACATTCGCTAATGAGCAAAACATCGATGTACAAAACAAAGTTTTGATTACTATACAAAGCTGCCATCTAACTTCCTTCCTCTCTTAATCCGAATACTCTCGTAACAACACTTTACAACTTCAAAAATAAAATTTCAAATCCAAGACTACGTTGCTAGTCCTTCAATATTTTTATATCCGCTGTAACTTGGAAACTTTTCTCGTGGGAAATTCATGTTCCGGTCGAAGATCGAAGTACGGTACTGTAATTTATTTATTAATTTTGGCTATATGCTTCTATGTAACATTTCATGATTTGTACCACAGGTAAACGTTGATGTTTGCTTTAGTAATGACGCTGTACCTTTTGCTGGTATTGACGGAGCTGCGGTTTTTCGTTTCGAAATTAAAGACAAATATTTCTTTAACCTCGAAGTATGTAACTTTATATTAGAAATATGTTGTTACCTCCATCAATTTTTTATTATGTACTTTTGAAAGCTTGCTTTCAAACATTAAAAGGTGTATCTAATACATAAATTTGTCAATTTTCAATAGCTTTTCTATTCTGGGGTAAGTTGTGATAACTGAAAACCTAAAAAGGGGCCATTTTACTCATCAATATGAGCAATAAGTATGTGTATGAGATGAGCAATTTTTATTATGGAGCCAAACCTGAAATCGTGTAACTCGACAAAATATATGGAACAACTGATTGTTTTCGTGATTTCCAGTGTGATCCATAATTGAAGTTGCTCAAATTGATGCGTGTTTCAGGTATTTCAATTATACTTTGTATATCTATAATATACCGCTGTAAATATTACTTTAAGTTCGTTTTTAAACATAGATATTTTTTATAGGCTCTTCTCGATTAACTGATTTTCTTACAAACATTTATATTCTACTAAAGGTTTTGCTAGCATCTTATGTTGTGTCCCTGAGTCATAAAATTGAATTAAAAGAACAGTGTTAGTATGGTGCTTGTACGTGTTTAGAATAAGGACTTCAATACACGATGTGTCGCAAGAATTTAGATCAAGGGATATACGTGCAATAAAAGAATCTTCATGAAACACGTTTGAACTTTCCCGGCGAACAATATACTTAATCTTATCGATCTATCTTCCTTTGGATTTAGAGATTTTGATCAGATGAAGAACATTACCTCATCATCTGTCTAGACTTATCCCAACTATGTTTGAGTTGGTTTCCAGTCTAAACGGATGAAGCTGAATACCAGTATTTTACATGGAGATTGAATAGTGGAGGATCCGACCGTTTTTTTTTTAGGTTGGGAAATCTTCAATTGACTTCTCTCGCTCTGGGAAGAGCGGAAGGGCGTGTCAGACTTTTACTAACTAAAACCCACCCGTGTTCCTTCAGTTGCCTGTTGCCAAGGTCCCGGTATCCCTTTCGGACTTTCCCGCAACCCTGGCAGGCATCGGTCCTAGCGGACCTCGCCAATTGTGCTGATATCTGTTTGAGACTCGCGTGGAACACAACGCGTCATCGACCCGGGCCTGGTCCTTATCGGACGGATCCGACCTGGCATAACCTTCAGCCTTCTGTTTAATGGATGAAAATTATTTTATATCCATACCTACTAATATTATAAATTCTGAAAGAAACTAACTGTGTGTCTGTCTGTATGTTACCCTTTCACGTCTAAACCACTGAACGGATTTCGACAAAATTTGGCAAGGAGGTAGATGGCACCCTGAAGAAGGACATAGGCTACTTTTTATCGACAAACCACGCGGGCGAAGCCGCGGGCGGAAGCTAGTCTGATATAAAATATTTTCATCCATGAAAAAGATGGGTGAAAGTCGATTTTAGGTTGGATCTTAGGCTAAAAAACAAGAGTATATTACCCACTAGGCAAGTATTTTGCTTAGCTAACTCTAAACCCATGCATCCATTTATCTGCCCCATAAGTTTCGTCTGTTACTAAAGTGAAATCTTCCTTTTATATTTTAGACTATTTACAAGTAACAAGAAAGGTAGAACATTGAATAAACATTCAACAATCGGGTTATATTTGTTCAAATTCCCAGAATTCCAGACGAAATCCGATTGTCCGCCTCCGCGCTCCTAACGAGCGAATTCGCCACCTACCGGTAGGAACCATGTAAATTGGAAGAGAATTGCCAAATATAGGACCGACTAATAGGGCTGATCTATTTAGAATCCCAATGTTGTTAAGGTAATAAATTAATGTCTTCTCCTTTTCGTGTGGTTAAACAAAAATGTTTTAAAAAATCACCACTCACCTGGTTTTAGAGTTTTAAAGCCGCCCATGGGACTCCGACATGGCTTCACGTTCACATGCCGTCGAGAAATATCTCTCAGGCATGCCTGTGTTTCCTCACGATGTTTTCCTTCACCGTTTTTGCAGCAAGCAAGCAAGTGATATCATTATTGAGTGTGTAAGGTTGAATGTTTTATATCTACTTGTCCGTTCTGGCGTTACGCGACCCACGATAGGCGGTGCATCTTCCGTCAGATGTGCGACGAAATAAGAATCACTGATGGACAAACCGATTTTACATTGGCTTAATATTCTTCAATACTTTTTGTAACATATCAAAATACCAATAATTAAACTTCATAAAGTTAAACAATAACGCGTTCAGCTCTTGAGTTATTAATTACATGAATAATTGGATGTGTTAATTACAGTTTTAACTGAATGCAAATACCATGCCCTAAGGCAAGGATGAATAATTCATTTCATTCATTCAGAATATGATAGCTGTTGTTTCAGCTGCTCTAACTAGGAAATTCAATAACATATTTTAATCTGACCTTAGAATATCGAGCTATGAAGTTTTTAAATCCTTACTATAATATAATAGTTTTATGATGTTACTGAGCTTGTAAATATTTTAGTTCTGTACGTCGATTCTGTAAAATTCAAACAACTCGCATCTCACGGGGACGGGGGAATTACCTTAATGAATGCCACTTCTTACGTCATCTCATACTTTATCTGTCAAAATCTCACGGTCGATTTAGTTCAACACGCTGACCCGCTCGCAAGGGTAGCGCTAGTCCGGCCAGGGTTGCGGGAATGTCCGAAAGAGATACCGGGACCTTGGCAACGGGCAACAACGGAACACGGGTGGGTTTTATTTAGTAAAAGTCTGACATGCCCTTCCGCTCCACCCAGAGCGGGAGAAGTCATTTTATGATTTCCCATCAGCAAAAAATAAATAAAAGGGTAGCGCTAGTGTATCAACCGAGTTTTTAGAATGCCAATCAAGAAACTCACAGCGGATTCAGATTCGAAGTTTAGAATGAGGTCTTACAGAATCACACCCCAGTAAGTACGTACGTTGAAAGCCACAACTGAAGTGTTTACTTACAAATTATTTAAATTGTTGTTGTACGTTCAGCATTCGAAGTAGATGCGTAAACTAATTTAGTTTCACAAGTAAACTGTCGAGGAACATCTCTATGATTTACATACACAAGTAGATCTCAGAATTTCTCAGAGATTCACATATATTGCCAACCAGTTAACAGTTTACCAGGCTTAAAAGAATTGGCTTTTCATGAGACGTGTGCTATTTTCAAACTTGGTCTAATCCTAATCCTAACTAATAATAAAAATGCGAAAAGTTAGTTTGTACGTTTGTTACGCTTTCACGCTAAAACTGCTAAACGGATTTGGATGTAATTTGGCACAAGGGTAGACCATGACCTGGAGAAGGACAGAAAATACTTTTTATTCCGATATCCCCAAGGGATCGAGACGGGTGAAACCGCGGTGCGCAGCTAGTACAGGATCAAATGAGAGTACCTCCTTCGATGATATAATATATCCCTCGTTCCAGTTAGCCCAAAATAGTATGGTTTCCGTTCCTCCTTCAAATGCTTCTCCATCCTTCTAACCTCAATTTAATGGTCACTTACGAATACTTGGGAGTATATTTACATATATGTGGCCAACAAAATGTGCTTATCGATACCGCGCGAAAGGGTTGAGGGCGTCGTTTAGCGTTAAGCGTCGGTTTAGAGTTTCGTACTCGACATAAATAATTGGATTAGTTTGACTTCTTTGATGATCTCGTTTGGAACAAGTTTTGACAACTTTATTAGTTCGAAGTTCGGTAGATTGGCAGCAGGAAGTGTGGGTACATTTTCTCGTTTCGTGGCTTAGAAGGGGAAAATAAGATATCGGAGATATTTTAAAAGCTACTTGATTTTGTCACACAATTTTTCAAAGTAAATACCTAACGACTTCCTAAAATCAGATATTTTCAATTTTATACTTTTAAAATGAAAAAAACCTTACTAATATTATAACTTTGTCTGTCGCGCTTTTACGCCAAAACTACTGAACCGATTTAAATGAAAGGAGAATGACAGAGCTTCCTACAAGACTCGGCCAGACCCGACAAAGATGAACGAAATGAATGTTGAATTAATGAATGAATGAATGAATCAACAATGAATCCCTTTTTCATAAAAAAGGGAAATAAATATAGAATTTGATAGTCAGATAGTCTAGAGCCTGAGAAAGGACATAGGCTACTTTTTATCGACATACCACGCGGGCGGAAGCTAGTAAAAAATAATAATGACACGCGGTTCATTATTTTAAAAATCTTGTAACAACTCGTGATGAGTTGTTACAAGACAACACGGGCTTATTTGCTTTTTAAGCAAATAAGCCCGTGTTAGGAGACTCCGAGATACCGCTCTTCCATAACTCGAATGAATGAATGAATGAAATACACCGAACCTAGCGTGGATTAACCAGACTCGATAAATAGAATGAACCCCAGGATTACTATAACCTTTAACCTTTATAAACTTTTTATCTATCTATCTATCTATTTGCACTAGCCCCTGGAGCCTCATGTTTCATGGGACTACAGAGGCCATTGCATATCAAAGAGTAGACCGGGGGGCGCGGGTAATGGTAGGGAAATAGACTGTGCCCGTCGGGATAGGGAAGGATTTGCGAGCCTACCGGATATGCATCCTTGAGTAAGCAATGGACTAGTGGAGAGACGGGTAACATTTAAATGTTTTATTGACTTTCATTAAACAATTAAAATTCTTGATTCCATACAAATGTAGGAAAAATCTATACGTTGATCTTTTCCAGTGCATTGCATCGATTAATTAATGTACATCTGTCAGAAGAAAACTCTATGTATCGTGAATACTCCTATTATATTTACAGATGGTACAGCTGTTTACAGAGTTTATATGGTTTCTGTTCATCCACTCCCCCAATAATATTTAATTATTGTCCTCTTTTTAAACACTCGACTCTGAGAGAAGGTTCAATTTACAACCACAGCTGTGAATAAGGAATTGGGTTGTAAACCGTACGTGAATAAGTAATGGAAGCGTGTCTGTACATCACAATCAATCTGCCTAGCCTTTTCCCAACTATGTTGGGGTCAGCTTCCAGTCTAACCGGATACAGCTGAATACCAGTATTTTACATGGAGCGACTGCCAGCTGACCACACAACCCAGTAACTGGGTAATACCCGTTGGTAAGACTGGTTTTCAGACTTTCAGGCTTCTGAGGGCCGTAACGACTGTCAAAGATCTACGAATGACAGCTGGCAACGGCTTTCCGAGACACGGAGGATGTAAAGATGGTCACCCATCCACGGACCAACTCCGGCAAGCGTAGCTTAACCTGATGGATCGATCCGTGCGGCTGTTATTACTTAGCCACGAGCTCCTCCTGTTGTCTGTACATCACCTAAGCATGAAATAGCCATGTAAAGGGCTGAGTTGTGTAAAATTTGTTTTTATAGATATTTTTAAGGAGAGAGATGATGAAGCTATACGACAAGTGACAACGACAGTGCTTCGTTGTTAAATACATACAAATCCATACTAATATTATAAACTAGCTGCGCCCCGCGGTTTCACCCGCGTAAGTCTCGATCCCGTGGGAATATCGGGATAAAAAGTATCCTATGTCCTATTCCAGGTCATGGTCTACCCCTGTGCCAAATTTCATCCAAATTCGTTCAGCCGTTTTACCGTAACAAACAAACAAACAAACTCACTTTCGCATTTATAATATTAGTTAGGATTCGAAAGTAACTCTGTCTGTCTGTGTGTTACCTTTTCACGCCTAAACCACTGGACGGATTTCGATAAAATTTTGCATGGAGGTAGATGGCATCCCGGGGAAGGACATAGGACTACTTTGTATCGACATACAACGCGGGCGAAGCCGTGGACGGAAGCTAGTAATACAATAATAAAAATGTACAGATAATTAATACATGTTTTTTTCTTTGAAACCAATAATAAAACAACGACCAAGACGTTTATAATACACATAGAATTATTAATATATCACTAACTCCTAAAAGGTATTACGAAACACGACCTTATTCGCAGGATTACGGAAACTTTCTCATAAAACTAATAAGTAACATTTATAAGTTAGGGATTATACTTGTATTAACTTTCTGAGACAATAAAGCTCCATATTTTCGGTTTGGGACATAAGAATTCGTGCTAAAGGTATTAATATTATGTTTGCCAATAAATACGGCCGCCAGTGTATACTAAAAGTATCGCAGTAATGGGCACTCAAGATTTACTGTGTAGTGGCGAGCGGAATAATTGGTACAGCATAAAAAAATAACCACATTTGTGACTTCTCTGAAAAAATAAATATGTATCTACTGAAACGGTTACAATACGGGTTTCTTGGCTGTTTAAGGTATTTTTTTCCTAAATCTCATCCTTGTACGTGAGCTGCACCATTATAATTGACAACAACAGGAAATAACCCTGAATACCAGTAGTTCATAATATATATAGTTAGTAAATAAATTTAATGGAAGGTTTTAAATTCAATTTCCGGTTGATCAGAGATGGCTTTTAATACTTAGTTACCGCGGCATGCGGCAATGTAAATGGCTTTCAGGCGAGAGTGATAGTAACCGAGTTTTAAACTCAATTAAGTCTGTGATTAATGATGAACTAAACCTTTGTGATGTTTGTTTATTACCCGACTACGGCGAAGCAAAAAGGAGGGTTATGATTTTGATTGTATGTATATATGTATGTATGTTCATCTGTTCCCTCATATCTTCTAAACCACTCATCACAATTTGACAAGTGAGGTATCGTTGGAAGCCTCTTGATCGTCCGCTGGTTATAGGCCATGTGACGTCACATTAAATTAAAAAAGGCGCCCTCTAGAGGACATAAAGTCAGGAACTTGAAAAAAAAAATTGTTTAATCGTACCATGTTAGGTATCAAATGAAAGGGTTTAATGAGCACATTTCAAAAATATATATATTATAACCCCAAAAGAATTAAAAAAAAAATTAAGTAATAAAAAGTAAAACCCAACTACGACTAAAAAGGTATAAACAAAACACCACAGACAGACAAATTAAAAATCCGGAGTCACACGTATCTGTTCGATTTCTGCCCTAACACATGTGACTCCGGATTTTTAATTTGTCTGTCTGTGGTGTTTTGTTTATACCATCATTTTTAGTCGTAGTTGGGTTTTACTTTTTATTACTAAATTTTTGAGTTCTTGTTTAGTGCTGAATTTATGATTATGGGGAAATTAATGGTGCTTGGGGGAGGCCCATGTCCAGCAGTGGACGTATTTCGGCTTAAATGATGATGATGATTGTAATAGGGTTGCCCCTATAAATAAAAATATAAGGTAAATGGAACTATTTATTAAACCATCGTCATTTTATGATGTATTTAAGATGAATAAACGAGTCAGATCTATTTGCAAACTGTTTACGAACGCAGTCTGAAGATATTCTATATCGGTAAGACAACATGAGTCTTCCTTATCTTATCACGTTTCCAGCTGATTCTTGACAACAAACAGTTCACATGTGTTTGAGATGACATTTAACTTAGCAACACTGTTATTGTTGTTGACTTTGTCACAGAGAAAGCAAAATGGTAGCGGCATTTGCAAATCTAAGTGTTCGTCCAGTGACACCTATCTATACGATATCTATCTGCCTAGCCTTGTCCCAACAAAGTTGGGGTCGGCCTCCGGTCTAACCGGATGCAGCTGAATACCAGAATTTTACATGGAGCGACTGCCTATCTAACCTCGACAACCCAGTAACTGAGTAATACAATATCCCTTGGTAAGACTTTCGGGCTTCTGACGACCCGTAACGACTGTCAAAGATCCACGATGACGGCCGGGACCAACGCCTTAACGTGCTCTCCGAGGTACGTCAGTCTCGAAATGTAAAGATGGTCACCCATCCACCGACCGACCCCAGCAAGCGTAGCTTAACCTGATCGATCGACCCGTGCGGCTGTTATTACTTAGCCACGAGCTCCTCTCGTCCAGTGACACCTGTTGATTGGTTAATCTTTTTTAAATAAGATTAATACTGTTTCGGGGGCTTTGGGGTCTACTCACCGTAGCAGACTCTATGACCCCGAAGGCATCAGAAATACTAGAATATCGTCAATTGCTCATGAGCAATTTTTTTTTGTACCTTTTGCTCGTACTTGTCTAAAGATGAGTATGTGGTGTGCTGGTGGGTGCAGTGATATAAATGCGCCGTGTGAACGTAGCCGAAAGTATGCACTACTACAACTAAGATTTTATTAATTTTTGACGTGAAATAACGAAATATTACCTTCTGATAAATGTTTATACAACATTAGTTTTTGTTTACCCTAAACCCGAAAAGACAAACACACACATTGTACTCATCATTTTGAATGTTTTTGGGACCAAACCTGAAATCGCGAAATAAAAATCAGCTGTTGCATACATTTGTGTTCACTTAAATCGACAAAATGTATGGAACAGCTGATTATTTTTTTCGCGATTTCAAGGTTGTCCCTTTTCGGGTTTAGGGTAAACAAAAACTAATAAATAATAATAATTATGTTACTAACGGCAGCTAAACGTAATCTTTCACTTTTCCACTTAATCTGTCAGTACGTGTTGTGGTAAGTAACCGGTGAGTTTCCCCGTTTTATGAGCTGACGGAGACACACTAATCTTCATAACTCGTGTATGCTTTCATAAGACGTGGTATTAATTTCTTATGAACGGTAAACTATCGTTAAGTATTATCAAAGAAGCTGGTTCATTTTCGTATTCTATAATTATCACTTGGTTAAAAAATACGGTGAAGGAAAACATCGTGATGAAACCGGCCTGAGAGATATTTCTCGACGACATGTGAAGCCAAGTCAGAGACCAAGACCTAGTACGTGTCTTAAAGAAAAAGAAAGACAGAAAAGTATTATAATAATATATCTTTATTACCCAAAAATACAGATAGAGAACATGTACATAAAACATTTGGATGCTGAGAAATCTGTACACAATTGATTAAACTCTGTCTCTTAAACTAGGGTATCCTGTATCTTAAGAGACAGTGATTCGCAATGAGGTTCCAATTGATATTATGTATGAGTGGACTGTGTCAATTTACCTACAGAAGGAAAAAAAAAAAGGTTTTAGGTTTTAAATTTTTGTTAGATTGTGAGGGTGTGGGTAAATGAATGTGATTAAAGGTGTGTGTGTGTGACTGGGGAAAGGTAGTTGATGTGGTGTTGTTGTGTAAGTGAGTGGGGGAGTTGTATGTGCGAGTGTGTACGAATGCGAGTTAGAAGTAAAGTAAAGTATATCCGCCTGCGATATCGCGCCTGTTTGCACGAGCCTTAATTCGTGCGAGCATGAAGTTGAAGTAGAGTGTGTGCTATTTAAAAATAAAAACATCATATACAGTAAAAAAAAAGTCCTGAGGCTGTTGTCTAAATTGAATAATGGTACATTCACCCACAGGAATGAGTGACGGAAAAAACAAAGTCCAACTTTTTCTAAAATCCGATGTACGACCGTGTATTGTGACTACCATTTTCGAAAAAACAAAAAATGTAAGATAATCTACATAATTCACAGAACATAATAATTATTTTCTAATTATGCCATAATTACTATTTAATTCGTGAATGAAAGCTGCTGGAATTTTTTTCTCAACTAATTGGAAGCCTAGGTACTAATATAACTTAATTGCTCGCCAGTGTAGCAGACTCTCAAAATTACGGGCACACTTCTAGTTAAGCGCGCCTGCGTCATTATTTTGTGTTTCAAGTGTACAGCGTATAGGTACACTGTAGGTACATTTTATTAACAAGTTTGTGCTCATATTTTTCCGTAACGCCCTAGATTTATTTTCCCATTTAATTTAATTTGTATTATGTTTACAATGTTTTCAGTGTTTTTGTAAACTGTCGAGCAAGTGAAAAGGTTGGAGCTGTAGATTACAAGTTTATTCCGGGTTGGCTTATTATGTTTGGAGATTCCGTATCCCAAATAAAATATCTTTCTTTATTTCCTTCCTATAATAATTATTTATGATGATGAAGATACGTGTTACAAGTTATCATACCCGGTGCAAAAAAAGGTCCATCATCTGTGGTTTTTCTGAAAGGTGTGCTCAATAGAAAATAATATTGAGAATATTAACAGTGAGCAGTAGCATCCCCCTGTTTTCTAAAATTATGAACTGAATACCGTCTGTCAAACAAATTCACCGAAATTGCGTAACACATTTTCGGTAAATGATTAAGGCTAATCTGTTTCATTTGACAGTTCAACAACATTCATTGCGTTATTTACGTTGTTGAGTAGATTTTTTTTTCGAACATAGTATACAGGCTGTAATGTACAGCCCTCCGCAGACTGATGGGATGAATTCAGCATATCATACTAAGACGATCGGTACATGAAATTATTTCAGGAACGTTATGGGAATCCAATAAACCTGATTTGTATTATTACTTCACGCTCAATGTATCGTTACCGTGGCAAAACCCGCCGCGTAGCCGCACTCCCCGTGTCGGGGGGGCGCTCTCGAGTATTTTAACATCCATTGCTTGTTTTTTGATTTTAGCTGTTTTATTTACATAAATGGAGTGCTGCGTACAGAGAATGTAATTTTACATTGAAATAAAGCAATAGTAACTGAAAAAACGATTTAAAAAATGAAAACTTTCCTGAGAAAATTTCCGTTGGAATATGATTCAAAATAAGGAGCTGAATGCCCCCTGATAATTTGTGGAGGGCTGTCCCTTACACCCTGTATGAAGCAATGGATTAGCAATCTGTTTCAAAATAATTCCGTTTTTGATTGATCGTGTGTTACGCAATTAGGGTGCTGGTCATTGAGAGTCCCTAGTTCAGCAAGATTGATGCATGTTAGTTTGTTACAGCAGGTTACATCAACATGATTCTACAGATCAATAAGTTCCAAAGACTTTATGATGGCTTCCACCAGCGCTGCTTAACTATGTTCAACTATTTATCTGCTAAACAAATATTTCCATACAACAGTCATAAGGTGCCGTCGTCTGTTAAGAGCATGCATAGAGGCTGAGGAAATCATTGCTTTCAGGTTTCACCCAAATTAGAACAGAAACCCTCGGGACACACAGATCTTTTGCAGATGTTTTGAACAGACTAGAAGACCTAATCTACTTCTGGAGGGAGCTTTTAGCCTCTCGCACATCGCAACTTCTATTTTAAACTTCGAACCACATTAGTGACTAAACCACCGAACCGAACAAAACCGACGTAAACTATTACAGGGTGTGTTTATTCTTCCCTGTTTATTTTGTTCGCCGCGAACTCCGTAATTACGTGCAAGCAGATTGGACTGAACCCCACGGGGGTCAGTTCTGTACTTGAGCTGTTCCTACTAATGTTTCAAACGGGAACTTTGTTAGTTGCTCTTCGTTTGAAAACCGCATTAATTTTGTTACAAGAGTTGTTTTAAGGAATTTTGAGGGTTTAATTAATTTATTCCGGGTTCTGACGATGACGGTTTTTAGAAAAACAACAAAAAATCTGAGACTAAGAGCAAAAATGGCTAAGTTATAATTATAAATTACTAGCCGTTGTACGCGACTTTGCGAGTCTGCGATCCAGGATAAAAAGTGGCCTATGCCCTATTGTCCTGATCATGGTCTACCCATGTGCCAAATTTCATATAAATCGGTTCAGCCATTTTAGCGTGATAGCGAAACAACCAAGCAAATAAATAAAAAAAACAAATCACTTTCGCATTTATCCTACTTCCTACTAATATTATAAATGTGAAAGTTTGTGTGTTTTTGTGTTTGTTACTCAATCACGCAAAAACGGCAGAATGGATTTGGATGAAATTTGGCAAACAGATCGTTTATAACATCGATTAACACATAGGATTTTCATCCCGATATTCCCACGGGATCGTGCCTTACGCGGGTGAAACCGCGGGGCGCAACTAGTATAATATAAAGTTAGGATTTAGTTCTGTTGGGTAGAATTTATTTTGAATAATATTATGCGCTTTATTGCAATACCATATTCCGTTTGAGTGTGTATTGTGTATGTGTAGAGTGTGAATATGGTGGTGTGTGATTCACACGTTTATTTTTTATGGCAAATGTAAAGATTGTTTTATCAGCCGGTGTACAAACCACATAATTTTTTGTTTATCTACTTTATATAAATCGTGAAATCATACTTTAATGATAGTACTTTAAAAACAAACATTTTGGTAGTACAAACAAATATATTTCTATATACCTATTACAACATGGGCTACACTTATTCAGTGAAAATACACATTTGTATGCCACGTTGTGTTTCATCAAAGGTCTCTCCTTGAAATTCAGAATGTTCAGCCTACCTCGGAGGCCTTTATTAATCTGTAATCCCCTTTTCTAAACAATTTGTATGCGTGGGGGGTACTCTTTCTGTAAAGAGTTTCGTAAAACTGTTATTTTAAACTTTGACAGCACGGAGCAAATGTTTTAATATCCATTTAATTATAAAAACCGCGTTGGTCCTAGCCGCGACTGGTAACTGTAACACACTTTCTATCACAATCCGAAGGATTTTGAAGGATATTCCTAATACATTGCTTTGTATGTTTGCAAAATTCGTCTCCTCGACTCTTTGTTGTAAAATTGTCAAAATGAATGGCATTGCCATTGTATCTAATTGTGTTACGCAATAATCATGCAGTTCTAACCACTGGACGGGCATAGTGGTATTCGGTTAACTATTATAAAACCATTAATTCACACATAGAAAAAATGAAAGTAATAAAAACTAAAACCCTACTACAGCAAATTACAACAAGACAGACAAATTAAAAATCCGGAGTCACACGTAATCGGTTCGATTTTTTATAACACGTGTGCCTCCGGATTTTTAATTTGTCTGTCTGTGGTGTCTTGTTTATACCTTTTTAGTCGTAGTTGGGTTTTAGTTTTTATTACTTTAATTTTTTTTTTATTCTTTTGGGGTTTTATTAGGTATATATATTTTTGAAATGTGCTCATTAAGCCCTTTCATTTGATACCCAACATGGTACGATTAAACAATATTTATTTTTCAGTTCCCGACTTTATGTCCTCTAGAGGGCGCCATTTAATGTGACGTCACATAGCCTATAATCAGCGGGTGATCAAGACGCTTCTAACGATATCTCATTTGTCAAATTGTGATGAGTCGTTTAGAAGATATGAGGGAACAGATGAATATACATACATACCGGTTAAAATCATAACCCTCCTTTTTTCTTCGCCGTAGTCGGGTAAAAACAGAAAAAATCTCTTCTATGTTCTCTTTACTAAGTTTATCCGATGTTTCAGTGTAGGGCCGTCTGAGCGCTCTGCAAACGCTTTTAGAATACTGTTATTACTACTACGCACTCCTGTGCGAAGTGACGCCACCTTCTTTCGCTTGATGGCGTGAAGGTTATCAGTATGCATCAGAGGGCCTAGACAAATGACAATCGCTTCCAAAGCGTTTCGTATTTCTACTACGATTATCAACAGGATTGACATAAGCTTTTCGATAGCTTATGTCAGTCCTATACATTTTTGCCTTTTCCATCATTTCCGCTGATAGAATGTCACTTGGTCTAGGCCATCTGGTATTGTAATTATTTTGAACTTTTTACATAACTGCCAAAATTGGAGTGTACAGTAACACCGCTGCCTATTTCTATTGGCCAGGCGTGAAGTCTCTGAAACCTTCCTCCCTCCAATAAAATCGAAGGGATAAAGTTGTAATCAGAATGGCGCTAAGGTGGATTTGTGATCGCTATAAGATGTTATCAGCAACTTGGACTGCCCATCTAAGCACCTTCCGATTTTCCTTATTACCCCCACGAGTACGGGGAATTGGGGTGACCTATTTTTAACCGACTTCTTCAAAAAGGAGGAGGTTCTCAATTCGTCTGTATGTTTTTTGTGTAAGTTTGTTATATTTTTAGAAGAAATTATTTGACCCATGTATTGACAAAATATTTTCGTTTGAAACAAAAATACCAGCTACATAAACCCTAATGGAGATAATAAATAAAGCTGGATTGATAGGTAAAAATGTTAATTCCACTTATAAATAATTATTAGCTGTTTTTAAAAACTGCATGTTATTCAAAACAAGTTAAATTAAATTAAAAATTTAAAAACCCCGACTAAAACAAAGCGTCTAATAACCGATTTTTTTTATAGCTTAGAACCCTCTCGATCAAGTCACCTTTCAAACAAAATTAAAATCAGGTCAGCCGTTTGGCAAATACGATGGCGCAGACAGACACACAGATCCAATGGGGGTTAAAATAGTACATTGTGATACAAGTGTGCTCTTTTGGATATTACAGTCGAGGCGGTATTACGAACACAGAAAGTAAAGTACACAGCCGGTGGGCGCCATCTTTCTTTTTACTTTTTCTACTTCGAATTTCAAATGTTTCTTCCTCTTTTTCCGGAGTTGTAAAATTGTGTTTCTGAACTAAGCAGGCGATACCTACGTGCAACTGTGTAACATATTCTGTTAACTTTGTCTTGGAACTGTTGCAACAGGCAGACAACTCTATTGTCTTTTACGATGATTGAATTTCCTTGTTGTTGGCAATATTTGCCACTCTCTATTATTAGTTACGATAAAATTATAGTGTCAAGGTGTAAACGAGAATTTTCTTTATAGATTGTGTAGATAAATGAAGGTAGACTTATCAACTTATCATCGCTGAAAGTTTTTGTTAGTGGTGACTTCAGGCCCAAGTTCAAGTAAGATGAATTTTGGAAGAACTGCCAATCTATTCTGAAAAATCTCTGCGAAAACTTAGGTGATGTGAGCTTGAAGTGAGTTGACAGTGGGATGCTAGGATAGACTCGCCAAATCTCTCTCCGGTCGTGTCGGATTGCTCTTCCATCGGATTATGAGAGTGCAGAGGGAAGAGAGAGTGCACCTGTGTCTGCGGACACACTTGTGCACTATAGTATCTCCTGCGCCGAAGGCTAGTCTCCGTTGAGATTGGCCGGGATGGCCGAAATACGCAATAGGACGTGTTTTTTTGATGAGACCATGTCAAAGAATCAAATGACATGTCATTTTTCAATTTGTTTTTTTTTTAAAGATATTTGTAACATTAAACTCTCGATGTGTGTATCTCAGTTTCATTGATGGGTACGAGTAAATCATTTTCATTCGAACCATTCATTGATATTTAAATCTATGAAAATGCGACGTTGTATTTTTTTTGTATGGACAAGAATAGTTTTTGTTTTTTGACGGAAGTGAGTGTTTTCCGTAAATGATCGTGACATTGTCGAATTATTATTGTATGAAAAACGAAAAAAAAAACATACGCCGGTTGATTCTTTGACAGTCTCAATAATACTATAGAGTTATGAGATTTAAAAAAAACATTTTGTATATGTTATGGACCAAGTAATAAATAGGGGGCATTTATATTATATGGAACTTAATGGAACACATACAGGTGGCCGGAACATTGACTCCAAAAATAAAATTCAGGTCCCTCGTATCGTGGGGTATCCGAATCACCCCCATGTATGTTCCGCGATTTTTTATAGCTTTCGTCTTACGAATTTTTTTCAGGTTTTTTGAGAATTTTCGACCTGACCAATTTAAAAATAACCTAAAAAGACAAGTTGTTGTTAATGTTCAAAAACACCATGTTCGCCTTCGATTTCGACTTAGCTGCCATAGGATGAATTAAATAATACCCCAAAAGCTTTCATATGGCATAATATGTTACATCACTGTTGAGCATTTGGTCCAAAGTGTCGCATGGTCCTTTTCCACCTCGCTGTCTTTGAAGGCCGATTGTAGCCAAAGTAGCCCCATTAGGTACTACTTTTTTTAATGATTATGAAAGTCGAGAGTCTGGCGCATTCTTAAGGCCTGCGTCGAAACCGTATAGTTACCTGCTTAGATTTTTAATTTGAAGTTGAAATTAGAGTAATAATTTACCAAACGTAAATTTTTCACTTTAGACCATAATTTTTATTACTTTCATCACAGTTACGAAGACTCATGAAGAATCAGTTGCAAAAAAAAATGTTTGACGAAGCCTTCTACTTTTCTTTTTAGATTATTTTTAAATTAGTCAGGTGGAAAATTCTCAATATTTCTGAAAAAATATCATAACTCGAAAGCTACGAAAAATCGCGGAACATACATGGGGGTGATTCGGATACTCCACGATACGAGGGACCTAAATTTTACTTTTGGACGTCAATGTTCCGGCCACCCTGTATATATTATATGGAAAAATACACACCACGAACTTTATGTACCCATGAGTGAAGCAAAAGCGTCTTTATTTACTGCTAACAAAAACATAATTATTTGGTTGTATATTTACCTCAACAGCTCGTCCTGTCCGGTTCTGATGATACGAACTTTCAATCAGATTACCTACCGACTTAATGAGAATGTTATGTAACTATCCAGTGTGTGGCTAGTTCCAACGAATACCAACATTTCTGCTTAATATTCCAGGTACCAAGTTTATTCAGAGACTAGATATATTCTAGGTATTTTGTCTATGCAACCTGGATGGTAAATTGCTAGGAAGTTTGGGCAGTGTGTTTGCTAACCTAATTTGTGTAAGGTACTGCCCTCCGCAGACTGATGGGATGAATTCAGATTCAGCATTATCATAATAAGACAACCGGTACATTAAATTATTTAGGAACGTTATGGGAATCCAATAAACTTGATTTGTGTTATTACCTCACAAGAATTATATCGTTACCGTAGCAAAATGCACGTACCCCATAGATTTATTATTTTAGCTGTTTTATTTACATAAATGGAGTACTGCGTGCAGAGAATAACATTGAAATAAAGGAATAATAACTTTAAAAAAACCTGAGAATATTTCCGGTGGAATATGATTCAAAACAAGGAGCTGAACATGTTATTTGCGGAGGGCTGTTCCTTACACCCTGTATATTGAAGTTAGTTTATTCTGCTAATGTGGACAAATAAGTTAGTAATGACTTATTTACAGTCCTTGCACAGTTATTTTACCTCTGACAGCAGCAACCGAACTGCAGCCTTATCGTAATGAAAATAAAGATCACTATGATTTTGACCGTGATGAATCAGAGATAAAATAATTGTGAAAGGACTGCACAAAGCGATTTTATAATAATCGAAATATAGTGGGAGACTTAGGGACATCGCTATATTAGCACCGCTCTGACACGGCAAATAACTAGTCATTCAAGTTAGCATTTTAAATCAAATGCATTAAAGTGTATGCCAGCCTATCCCTATCTAAACTAACCCAAACCTAACTAATGTTATAAATACGAAAGTGAGTTTGTTTGTTTGTTACGCTTTCACGCTAAAACAGCAGAATGGATTTAGATGAAATTTGGCACATGGGTAGACCTTGACCTGGAATAGGACATAGGATACTTTTTATCCAGATGTTCCCACGGAATCGAGACTTACGTGGGTGAAACCACGGGGCGCAGCTTGTAGGTAATATAAAGAAAAAAACTATGTTTCTGTTTGGATCCATAATTATTTAATCGGCAATAGGTATTAGCAATTCTTTATAAAAAAAGAGGGTGTAGTTTAGTTTCGTTCTCTGTTCAGAAAGAGCGCAAAGTGCGCTTTAAGAAGTTTTTACTGAAAAAAACAGAAATTCCAAAAAATCTGTACGCCTGTGACGTCAATCCTCTATCTCTTCAATCTCAATATGGAAAGAATTCCATGGAAATACAAAAGTACTAAGCCGAAAGTTATTCAATATCACAAAACTTGAAACAATCGTTCAGACAAAACTGAAGTATTTCAATACCGTTTCTATGAATACTTTTTTCTCAGAAAATAGGCAATTCACGGGAATATCCCTCAGTAAACAATGACATATGAATGTAAGATTGGTGTATGCTCGAAGTGAAATTACTTGTTCCTTTTATTCCTTAAGGCCTTGTACATACTGGCGCGATATCGCGGGTGCGACAAGGGTTGCGCTGCTTGTCGCGCCCGCGATATCGCGTCATTTTGCACGAGCCTTAAAGATACAATTCCGTAGCCGACTGCAGGTAGCAGCAACAGGCTACGTGTCGTCACGACACTAATAGTTTCTATGTATTTCTATGAAATACCTTCGTAGGTTGCGACACGTCGTCGATTTTATAGAAATATAGAGAAATCAGTGGATTAGAAGAGCTCGTGGCTAGGTAATAACAGCCGCATGGGTCGATCCATCAGGTTAACCTACGCTTGCCGGGGTTGGTCTGTGGATGGGTGACCATCTTTACATACCTGGACTCCTTCGTGCCTGGGAAAGCACGATAGGCCGTTGGTCCCGGCTGTCATGCGTGGATCTTTGACAGTCGCGTAACGACTGTCAAAGATCCACGAATGACAGCTGGGAGTAGTAGCTAGTCTTTTCCCAACTATGTTGGGGTCAGCTTCCAGTCTAACCGGATGCAGCTGAATACCAGTATTTTACATGGAGCGACTGCCTATCTGACCTCCACAACCCAGTAACTGGGTAATACGATACCCCTTGGCCAGATTGGAACGGCTTAACGTGTTTTCCGAGGCACGGAGGAGTCTCGGTATTTAAAGATGGTCACCCATCGACGGACCAACCCCGGCAAGCGTAGCTTAACCTGATGGATCGACCCGTGCAGCTGTTATTACTTAGCCACGAGCACCTCTAAGCGAATTGACATGATTGAATACAGAAAATTGGTGTTTGTAATTGGAACTTGATTATTTGAATATAATTTATTATTTTGATTTATTTAAAAAGTTTTATTCGTGCATTTGTATATGATTGTCACACAGTACAGTCTTGTACTTCCATTTGTTAGTCATAAATGTGATTTGAAACACTGGGTTTTCACTTCAGTATATAAAAACAAAAATAACGTGTTCCAGTCACACTATAAGATAGGTACATAAATCCTTCAGCAAATCGAAAAAACCTGACCTTTAAATAAATCAAATTAAAACAAAAAAAAAAATCTACTATGTACGTCCCAGAAAAACAAAGTAAAACCAGCCTGTCATCTCGTATTTGAACAGGAAAACAATTTAAGTGGACACTTTTTTCATTAAAAGCTAACAAACAATGGTATTGGATCGCGGAGTAGATTAGTTTTATAACTTGTTTGGCACCGTGGCCGTGTCGGGACCGGAACACATTGATAACACTACATACATATGACGTATAAATAACCGTTCCTAATGATTGTGTCGCGTTAAGGCTCTTACATACTGGCGCGACATGTCGTGCGATACGACGCCGCCGCATTGTTCGCCGTGAAGTTTTCTCAGAAATTGTATTGTTAAAGTCGCGTCGAGTCTGTTTGTGGGAGCTTTAATTTTTTATCGTTGGACGACCGCCGCTTTTTGCTCCATCTTTTTCTATGTTATGTAGATATAACATAATACATCATCTCGCCTGTATTTCTTCAAAAGGCAGAAGTGTACCTATGAATGAATGAATGAATGAATGAATGAATTCTTTATTTGCCAGAATATAGGTACATTGTATATGGTAAATTTTTATATGGTTTCACTATATTCGACTTTCTAGTCGTGCAAATTTTTTAATAGACATAGTCAAAGCTTTAAAAAAAAAATATTATATCAAATTTTTGTCTTCCTACATTAATAACACAAAAAATAATATTAACATTAACAATAATAATATGTACCTAGTACATTTCAGACAGCACTTGGTTCTCTGATTCTGCTGAAATGAACCTTTTCGGCGCAGCCGTGAGGCACACACTATTGTTGCTAAAACATTATTTTCACTTTGTTATTTGTATTTTGTGTCTTACGAACTGTGTCCAAATAAACGTTATTCTTTCGTTCACAGTTCACCATTTATTTTTAAGTCCCATGTAATAGGGAGCGACCCTATCCCCATCAACTGGGTACAAATTCAGACTGCTACTGGGAAATTCCTGATGGAAAACCACAATAACGCTTTGCACGTCCTGAGAATCGAATTAAAGTTCCCGCCCATGCTTAGCAGAAGTGCTTAACCACTAGATCAAAATAAGATTTAGAAGGATGAAAAGGAGGTCAGCGCTGCTTATAGACATCTATATTATCAGAAGTGTGGCGGTATCTACATCGCCACATGCGAACTACGCATCAAAGACCTGAAGTCACACAAAAATCCTGGCGTCACATAAATCCTGCATCGCGCAATTAAAGAATCCGACATCAATTGTTGGGCAGTTGCCCGCCAGACACAACACCCGTCTGGTCGGAGGATCCTCCCTTTTCAATGGTGGATGAGTGAACTTTACACCCTGTTCCCCCTAAAGAAGCATCGTAGTTGCATTAAGTACCTACAAACGAAATGCCTCATGTGCTTGAAATTACACCGGGTGCCCTAAAACTGGAAAATATTAATGCTTCTGCACTGACATAGATTCAAGGTAATCAAATTCACTGTGAATTTATCGTGGATGTTAGTCTTGTCGTAGTGGGTACAGGTACCTTTAACAAAACGGGTAGACAAGCAACGATACTGTAAACAGGATGACAATATTATAGGCCGACTGCTTAACTTAGTCCGTTCCTAGCTGCGCGGTGCGGGAGGGGTGACAGTTGTCATATGTTGCTGAAACCCTGAGCTCTCGACAGCTCTGCCGCACCGAGCAGCCACGGAACCTCAGGCACCTCAGGAACGGACTCAGAACTCACGATACAGCAAGTGGGAATACTCGATTAGGTAGGATACAGGAAACACTACCTATATTACTTTTTTCTCGTGAGTGTGAAATAGAGGAAAATGCGTTTATAGGTGTAGTCGGAATTAAGGTGCGATGCTATCGTGGGGAGGGAGGCGTGATTTGTGGTTATAGTTTTTGTACCTTTCGTCTTTACGAACGGTTCTTACGCTTTTCTTTTCTCATTTATGTGATACTTGGAAATTAAGTTGGTTGTGCTGTCTAAACCTTACTTAAACGGGATCGTCGCGTGCATTTGTGTCACCTTTTGTTCGGAAAACCGGTAAACGCCCTCTGTCGGCGCGACCACGCGTTCAGAAAAAACGCCCCAACAGACCGCACTGTGAGAGCCATGCCACAGAATGCGGTGCGGCGCCGCACCGCAGGTCATCTCGCCGGTACAGCGACCATACGGTGAGTGTGGCGCCGCAACGTTTTGCTGCACCGTTGCGGCGTATGGCGCGATGGCTTGAGTGAAGCGCCGGAGCGCACCGGACGGCGCCGTGTGCCATACCATACATTTTTATATGTAGGACGCCGCAGCGACACCGCTCCGGCCACGGCGCCGCGCCGCCGCCGCCGCCGCCGCTTCGCATCGTGTGGCATGGCTCTGACTTTACTAGCTAAACTACTCTGAGGGTCTAGACAAAGGACAATCGCTTCGAAAGCGTTTCGTATTTCTACAACGACTTTCAACAGGATTGACATAAGCTTTTCGATAGCTTATGTCAGTCCTATACATTTTCGCCTTTGCCATCATCGTTGTCTGTAAAGCAATTTCTAAAATTTATTAAAGTTGCACCATTTCACGTCAGAGGCACGTTCATCAGCGACGGAGCAATATCTTGACACGTGTCGCAATATCATCAGCTTCTGCCGTAAATATCAAACATTTATGCGTTCCTTGTCTCGGCATTTTTGATAATAACACTTTAGTGTGATACCTGCCTTACGGACGGAAAATGGTCGGAAAATAGTACTAGTGTAGGTACTTAAGGATTGTTTATGCTTATGTTAAAAAACTGTTGAAGAATGATTGAAGTGGTTCGCTTCAATTAGGAAATTAATAAAAACTTTTTACAAAAAAAAAAAAAACAACCTACTTCCAAAAAAAACACTAAAAAAGTGAAAAATAACTTTAATTTCGGAAGTCGGTGTCTTTGCTTTTCAATTTCCTTTTTTTGCTACCGACTTCCGAAATTAAAGTTATTTTTCACTTTTTTAGTTATTTTTTTTTATACAATGTGCATCAGTCACTCTCATTTACCTGCTGAGCTGATGCAAACTATTGTAGTACCTATAGTCAAAAACAGGACAGGGGATATCTCGGACAAGGCTAACTACCGTCCAATCTCCCTTGCAACCACAGCGGCTAAAGTTTTGGACAGTATGCTTGATTCATGCCTGAAAAGCTATTTGTGTTTGCACGATGCACAGTTTGGTTTTCAACCTGAGCTTTCAACCGAAAGTGCTGTGCTGAGTTTGAAGAATACTGTCCAATACTACACAGACCGAAAAACGCCGGTGTATGCCTGTTTCCTGGATCTCTCCAGAGCGTTCGACCTGGTGTCATATGATGTACTCTGGAGAAAGCTGGGTGACAGGAATGTACCGGCATCAATGCTTAAGCTCATGCAGTATTGGTATGCAAACCAAACGAACTATGTAAAGTGGGCCGGAACGTTCTCTGAGTCATATGGGTTGGAGTGCGGTGTGAGACAGGGGGGGTTGACGTCTCCACGGCTCTTCAACCTTTATGTTAATGATCTCATAGTTGAGCTCAGTAGTATGCGTGTCGGCTGCCGGGTTGGTGGTGTTAGTATTAACAGCATTAGCTACGCGGACGACATGGTTCTGCTGGGCCCGACTGAGGGATCCATCGGAGAAATGCTGAAGGTCTGCGAGGATTATGCTGCCGTGCACGGCCTTGTTTACAACGTCCGTAAATGTGAATACATGGTCTTTAAGGCCGCCGGTAGGTGCCCTAATTATGAACCTAGTTTTACTCTAAATGGTATGAGCATAAATAAAGTACACCAATTTAAGTACTTGGGGCACATACTTACCGACGACCTTAAAGACAATGCAGACATTGAAAGGGAGCGTAGGGCACTGGCGGTCCGAGGGAACATGTTGGCCCGTAGGTTCTCTCGTTGTGCGGACCAAGTCAAAATCACCTTGTTTAAGGCGTTTTGTCAGGGTCTGTATGCGGGGGGTCTGTGGGTCAGTTACACCAAAAGATCGCTAGATGTCTTACGCATCCAATACAATAATGTTTTTAGGATGCTGTTGAAACTGCCCCGTTTCTGTAGCGCATCGGAGATGTTTGCTCAGTACCAAACCGATGGCTTCCATGCAGTGGTTCGCAAAAAAATCGCATCACTGATGCGTAGAACGCGGGTCAGTGACAATAGCATCCTGAAAACAGTGGTGGAGAGCCCTTACTCCCCTTTTCTGAGGCACTATGTGGGGAGAATGGTTAGGTAGCATATTCCTTGGTTATCATTCTCTGCACATATTGTCGCAGTCACCAGCTTTTGTTGTTCATGTTTTGTGTACTACTAACACTAGTGATAAGGTATTATTACTAACAAACTGGACCATATTGTTGTCCGAATTTTAATAAATAAATAAAAAATAAATTAGTGTTTTTTTTGGAAGTTGGTTGTTTTTCTTTTTGTAGAAAGTTTTTATTTTTCAAGTCGGTTGTTTTTTTTTTGTAAATAGTTTTTATTTTTAAAAAGAAAATCTACCTTTTACCACTAGAGTATTTCACCCTTTCACCCTATGCGCTGGGTCACCGAACTGACATCTCAACATGGGCGGGGGGTGCGGGACGTGACCTGACCGGCTGCGAGCGCGACCCTTCGCTCAGTCAGTCAGCTGATTCACTAGCGAGCACGGTGTTGGATAGAAACTTTTTAAAATCTTATAATGAAAAGTAAGTTTTTTTTTTTGTTACTCGGTCATTTATCTTATATTTAAGTTAACTACCCATGGTTTGAGTGACAACGGTGTTAAACCTTACACTCTATATGTATCAGAAAGGTGTCATATTTAAGGCTGTGGTACAGACCATCAAACTGAATAACATTCTCCATGGTACAATATTTTTTTCGCGATAATGTTGTTGGTCCGGGAGTCTTATGAAGATTCGAATAACACTGTTCGAATGTGTTTTCGAACGCCAGTTCGAAAACACATTGGATCGACCATGACATGGAATAGGACATTGGATACTTTTTATTTCGATAATCCCACGGATCGAGACTTATGCGGGTGAAACCACGGGACGCAGCTAGTACACAAAACATTTGAGTTCAAAATTGAGTTTTTTTTTTTTTCTAAGTGTCATAAATACCAGGTTTGATTTTCACCACTGTTGTAACGGAGTATTGCCGCAGCGCCATCTGAAGATTCTCTCTTTAGGAAGTTTGAGGCTATTATTACCTACTTACATGGAACTGATAATATAAGAAGCAAAATGTATGTGCCTACTGCTTCCGGGAAATACAGCCATGGAATTACATGATCACTTATTACATTACAACCCATGTCCTCAGTATTAATACAATTTTATAGTCGGGTGTTCCTGAGGCTTTAGCTACTTTAGCGTGTAGAGTACCGGCACAAAGTAGATTGTATATACAGAAGGTCCGCTACATGCAACGAGCGGGAACACACGCACACACAGACACGCTTCACGTACAGCGGGTACAAGCGCACTCGTGACTGGATGGCATTCGACTGCGACGGCGGATTTTACCAATGATACTGAGCGCGATCAGTATGTCTAAATCGTGTTCAAGAGGTGTCAGTGTCATCATTGTTCTGGAATATTGGCACTGACAGCTGACCTTGTTCTATTTAAAACAGATCGTCGGAAAACTCGGAATACCGGAAAACCGCCCTCTGTCGGCGCGACAATGCGTTCAGATTCATCGAACAAAAAGTGACATATTAGCACCACGATCGCGTACTTGCGCGAGGACCACCATTTTAATATGACGCGGGGCCACCTTTTTTAAATGTGCTTATCGCGTTCAGTTTGTATGGAGTCGGCCTTCGGGATTTATCTATTTTGTGGTACCGAGCTCCAATTAAGAGATAATGCAAGGAGAACAGAGGAGATGAGGGATGCTCAAGAGGCTAAGTTAGAAGCGGCAGCGGTTTGGCTGTGATTTTGAGAGCTGTTTTGGTTAACTTGGAGAGGAAATACTGTTACTTTTCGTGTCAAACTCAAAGGTCTGTGGAGTACGGACTTAATAAGCAGACTAGACTTTTAATGAGAAATTATTGGGAGTATATTTATTAGTGTCATAATAATCCTATAATGTTCCCACTGCTGGGACACAGGCCTCATCTCTTCGAGAGGGAGTGGGCTGTAATCTATCATGCAGTCCCAGTGCGCGTTGGTAGATGTCACATGTCTTCGAATATTTGGTTCTAGGACATGCCGGTTTCCACACGACGGTTTTCCTGCACCGTTTTGAGAGCAGTGGTGGTGAAATTATTTATACAAAGTAAAGCGCCTGTCTGGTTTTGAACCCACGAGTTAATTAGTGTATACACATGTTTAATTGGCCTTGAGATCAGAAGTTATACTCCATTTGAAATAAGATTAGACGTATAGATAAGCCTTTTTTACATTCCGTTCAACCGATTTTGAATTCTATTGCGTTGGAGGCATAACAAATGGCAGCCGCAGTAGATAGTTGGTATTGTGTAACTTTTTTGCTTTTAATACTATCCTTATGCCTACGGTATAGAAGTCAAAATCGGTTGAACGGACTGTAAAAGGGTTTGTTTTAATGTCTAATCTTATTTCAAATGGGGTATAGTTTGCTTGATTATAAAGAGTAAGGTTTTTTCGAGGAAGTCCTGTCACCATTAATTTAATTGTTCTACCACTGCACAAGGCAGTACAGCCTCTCCGTATTTAAACTGATAGTTAATGAATGTTCAGTTGATTTAGTTCTGTCAGGAAAAGCATACAACTTTTTGTCCGTTTCTAGTTAATAATAATAAACATATTCGCTTGTCGCTTCTCTTACAAGCTTTATTAATCTTATTAAAGCTAAGTCGAGCCCCTTTCAGACACGATAATACTTGCTAAGATACCACTCATATCTGATCCCTGAATCTTACAGCATGTTGGTCTTTGAAACCTTCCAAATTCACAAACATAGTGCAAGGGTCCCATACAAGTGCATATCATATCATTGATAACATAACTGTGTGTGTAAATGCTATGATTTTATGATAAAATCACATATCACAATATAACAATACGTCGACGCGTCGAGTGCATCCTAGGCAGTCAGACTCACCGACTTTTCCAACTGGTTATGCTGCGCTAAGATATTGAGTCATAATATATTATTATAAAAATAAAAACTTTTGACGTCTTTTTTTTTTTTGTAAAAACTTTTTATTTTTCACTTTTTAGTTGCGGTACCTACCCCACACAAATTCGAATACCACTAGCGGATATAAATAACAGTGAAGGAGTAAATGAATACATCGTCTACATAAACTAAGTGGGAAAAAAAAAACGTAATATAGAAGCTAACTCAAAAACTACGCAAGCAAAGTTAATCAAATTAATATGGGACTCCCTCGGAAGCATGACCTACCATACAAAAAAAGAATCATCAAAATCGATTCATAATTGGCGGAGTAATCGAGTAACAAAAATACAAAAAAAAAAAAAAAACATACGGACGAATTGAGAACCTCCTCCTTTTTGAAGAAGTCGGTTAAAAAGAGCTACATGACGAATTTATTATAACGGGTGTAAAAAAACTTTTAACGAATCCGAAAGTCATTTGTTATTCCCGTCATTGTGATCATTTTTTTTGTTCTGGACCATACCTGGGAACCTTCTGGTTACGGAGATATTGAAGGTCAAAGTTACAACTTTTGCAGACTTTTTTTTTTTTAAATATACCATTTTCCAATGTAATAACTTCATTTTAAATATCCCACAAACCCTGAACCTTTGCATGCAATCATTAACACAATGTTTTGTGTGCGTTACGTTGCGCACTATCGTAAACAGAGATTTTTCACACCAAAAAAATAAAAGTCATTTCCCAGCAATTATTTTTGTGCTGTGTTACTTAATTTGATGTACGAGTGTGATGGGTGTTTTTAAACCCTGTATTTCTTAAAACGGTGATAAAATGTTAGCAATACCTAAAGCTACGGTTGCCTAGAAGAGCGGTGGCCGCCACATATCAGCCACAGTGACAGCCGTTATGAAGATGATTGCAGCGGGGTTTGACTTCACGGTGTCAAGAAACCCTCTCTAGGGAAACAACGTCATTCGACGGTAAATTGCGGACGCTATGTAGCGGTACCCCACTCATAGGAATCCCTAGTTTTAAACAAAATTACTTAGATTATTAAGTATTCCGTTACCAAACCACTTTAACACACATAATCTAAATCACTTCATCTGGGGGCCAAGTCTACTAATTTACAAACGTGTCAGTGGTCTCACAATGATCAGTTTTTGACAGATTTTGTATGGCCTGTCAAAAACTGATCATTGTGAGACCACTGACACGTTTGTAAATTAGTAGACTTGGCCCCCGGGTCCTGAACTCGGTTCTAACTACATTACGTAATAGTAATTTATATGTCACATGTTGTAGCAATTACATTAGGGCTATAATGCTCAGTAAGCTGCCTCCCAACAGTTGCTACTTTCCTGTAAACACTGTCGGGACAAACAACGTGATTGTGGGTAAGATTATTAACAGTTTTTTCCATAGATAAAGAGATATTTCCCGCATAGAATTTAGTACTTCATGAATCATGATCGACGGGGATTGATAGCAATCTGCTCTCTAATTGCGTAACTTATTTTCGTAACCGATTATGACTAATCTGTTTCATTTTGAAAGTTCAACAACGTTCATTGCGTTATTTACGTAGTTGAGCAGATTTTTTTTTCGAACTTATGAATAGTATTTTTTTTTTCAAACCGATACAGATTGTAATTTATTGATCGTTGACCTTCGCAATAAGTTCATTTCAGTTTTTCTAAAACTCAGTGTGTAACTACAAAGATATGTTACCCTGTTTATTTTAAAGCTTACTAATGACCTTATTCACGTAAAATTTACTTTGATTAAGCAAATTAAAAGACTGTTTTTCCTTCATTTTTTCTCGACTAAGTTTTTCAAAGCGTTTTTGAGAGGTTTCATGTTTCAGGACAAAGCTCTTTCCTGTGCTAATACTTTGCATAAGTACATTATTTATTTATTAGTTAGGAACAAAGTACTTCAAATAGAGTATTACTAATCGAATGGCACTATGACGCAGTATAAGTTACAAATATGCTTGACTTGACATTGCTTGATTTGTCCATCGCTCGATGTGGCAACACGTCGTGTTTTGGTTTTGCAATTGGTCAATCGACATCCTGAGGATGCCTCGTTGAGAGGTGAAACACGTGTCGATTTCTTACAGGGTTTTTTATGACTCTTGAAGAATAGCTAAGCGGAATAGGTTACTAAATATATCTACGTCTATTGTATTTTATAATGGATTTCCGCAAAGTCACGCCTGAATCAATTAACTCACTTAGTTATAATTTGAACTTTGCATTAGTGTGTAGGCTTTTCTTCAATATTTTTTTTATTTTTTATTTATTTAACTAGAAGGCCAGACTTTTGTGAAAGCCAACGACAAGATTGCGAAAAATGCTTAACTTTTCAGATTGTCATTAGAAGTGACCAAAGCCTCAATTAGGTACTCAGACCTTTCCTAAAGTACCAGTACATGCTATTTATGTTACAGCTCAAGTGGATTCCCTGCTTACCACTAAATTACTTTTTGTAATTTTCTTTATTCAAGGATACATTTTCCGAAATTATGTAAACAACATCTAAACGACATGACTTTCGAGTTTTTATCAAGTTTAAGTTACAAAACAAACTTGGATAAGTTTGTTTTATGTTACGGCAGTACTTACTTAAACGCATTTATCTTTTATGCGGTGCTTTGGGGAAAAGGTAAACATAAATTGTTTCCGCGGCTTACCGCGGAAACAACTGCCTCTTATTTTTCTTAAAAAGTTATTTTTGGAACTCATTAGTGTTAATTCAATTTTATGATTTAATTTACTTTTTAACTTCTGGTGCTCGTGGGCAAATAAGACACCCACATATAACAATTTAAGGCAAAGTTGCGCTCACCGAGAAACTTTGTTCCATCCCTGTGTCGTTAAAAAAGGTGAGACATCGGTAAAGCCTTACCACAAAAACTTAGACACTTGTTCAACGCGTGTTTAATGTCAGTTTTATGTCAAACTCCATACGGAAATGTCATGTATAAAAGGTGTTTAGGCTAAACAACTGTTAAACACGGTTTTGTGGTAATAAGGTAAATGCCTAAAAGTCTGGCAAATGGACTACCCGCAACTCGTCTGTGGTAGGCAAAAGTTAGTTGCTCCGTGAAAATAGAAATAATTTCGTACTACAAGCTTCTGCAATTAGGCACTAGACCGAACAGGGGCCTGTTTAATAAAACCGACAGGCGACAGGTGCTTCATTTTACAAGATTTTTTAAAATAGGTACATTTTCTGCATTAAGCCCCTGCTACACGGTTGCCAACCGCGTCCCGGCAGAGGTGACCTTGGTAATTTAGAACCGTGTAGATGAGGGTTTATTAACTAAATTTGAAACAGCTCCACTGGTTGCCAACCAAAGTCACCCCTGTCGGACGCGGTTGGCAACCGTGTAGCAGGCTCTTTATTCAACAGCACCTGTCGTGAAAATGTGACAATTTTGCGATGTTTTGACAAATATGTCGCATTGTTAGTTATATAATTATATTAAATAGAGCCCCGGCAATGTTGCCGTTTGTTGTAGTTTCGCCGACAATCTTCACTAGATTGTTGGCAAAACGGCATTTCGCCAACTAGTAATTTTACTGCACCCGGTGCTCTGCCTGAATTACCTCAGCTTACCGCATGTTGACAGCAGGCTTTGTGCATGTGTGTGATGAAAATATGATTTATGTATACCTAGGTACGTAACACTTATAGGTACGTACACGACGAGCGTTTGCTCTGTTGGCCTAAAACGGTCACATTAGCAATTCTTCTAAAAACATTTCCTTTCCTGAATCTCCAGCTGTCATTAGCAATTCCTCTAATTTGACACAAAAGCAATTCATATTATGTGGACCATTTTATGAATCATCGTAAAATGTCACAAAATAAATAACAATTCATCTGCGTGCGATTTATTTATTATTATTATTTTTATTACGAAATAATTCATCTGTTTGACAGTTTTCTATATTTTCCTATTATGATTCTGTCAAAGTGACTGTTTTAAGCCCCCGGTTCAACGTGGTGATCCGCATTTAATTAGGTTTATTAACCGACGAAAAAAAAAGGAGGAAGTTCTCAAGTCGAGGCGTAATCTTTTTTACGATTGTAGTTGCATGTCACTGAACAACTTACGTGGTTTTCTTACATTAACTTTAAAAATAATTGCCTCCCTACGTTATTGTGTGTTATAATAAATAGCAGAACACAATGTTACGTGTATACTATAATATGCATGTTACAAACGGCAATATACCATTACATTACTGGGTGTGTCAACGTGGCTGCCAGAGTAAAACTATGTTCCTACATTTATCGGAAAATTTTTTGAACACTGTAACTTTTCTATTTCGCCGTGAAAATGTCTCAAGATCACTTGAAAATGTTTCACAATAAAAACTTTTTACAAAAAAAAAAACCGACTTCCAAAATAAAAACACTCAAAACTGAAAAATAACTTTAATTTCGGAAGTCGGTGTCTTTGCTTTTCAATTTTCGTTTTTTGCAAAAAGTTTTTATTTTTTACTTTTTAGTTTTCCACAAATTCTAATACCACTAGCTGATGTAAATAACAGTGAAGGAGTAAATGAAAACATCATCTAGATAAACTAGGTGGGAAAAATACGTAATATTGAAGCTAACTCAAAAACTACACAAGCAAAATTAATAAAATTGATATAGGACGACCTCGGAAGCATGCCCTACCATACAAAAAAAGAATAATATAGTTTGAACCTGCGTAAAACACAATGGCAATGCCTTTCATTTTTGTTCAGTTCAACAACATTCATTGCTAGGTAGTTGAGCAGATTTTTCAAATTATACTCAATACTCAATACTCAATGCGTTTATTGCATTCCACAATGTGAATTTAGGTGGTAGGTACATAAAGACATACATTCGTTTTGGAGCATTGTGGGCCCTGTCGGGCATAACAACAAAAAAATTAGGAGGAGGGCTATTATAGATATTTGTTAACAATTTTAATATTAATCTACTCTTTCGTTTTGTGTAGGTAGGTAGGCTGATAACTAATTGTGTACATATAATTTTTACCACTCATATATTGGATTTAAACATTAATATTTATTTAAATTATACATATATTATTATTATCATTGGTAATTATAAATAAATTATTATTGCGTTTTTTTTTTTTTGATATTATTGTTTATTTATTAAATTTATCATTTAAATATTCATGTACATTATAATAACATTTACAGATTAGAAATTGTTTTAATGATTATGAAGCCTTGGATTAGCTATTTCCTTCAAAATCTTTCGGATTGTGATTGAAAGTGTGTTGTGTGTGTGTGTATTGTTTGTGTGTTTGCTTAGTAAAGTCTATTCCTGAATTCAAAGGCGAATGCGATTGTTTGACATGTCAAATAGGCGTGTCTGTGTTACTCTGGCCTTGTTTGGTCAGGCTCCGGCAGACACTGTCGAGTGTGCCTCTCGAGTACTGAACCAATATTGTGTCGGCAAGTGTTGACAAAACTGTTAATGTGTCCATTGTTATAAATTGGGTGTAGTATCGAAATGTAGGTGACTTTGTGGTGGTAATTTTGGTGACATAGTCGGTGTGTGGAGTTTTTTTTTAACTATAAGTGAAACTCGTCTCTATTTTTGTTAAATATCTCTATAATATCGTTTTTTTTGTAAATAAAATCCTTAGTTAACCTCATCTTGGTACAATGTTAAAAAACAGGCCAAGTGCGAGTCGGACTCGCACAAAAATTGTTCCGTGACACTGTACAATATTTAGCTAAAAACCCTGGAAAAAATGCACTTCTATTATCGACCTTTACCTAATTTATAACTTTATTTTTATTATTTATTGTTCTAGCGAGAAATTCATTCACAATCTGTGAAAAATTCAACTGTCTACCTATTACGGTTTATGAGATAAAGCCCGCTGACAGACAGACGGACAGCGGAGGCTTTGTAATAGAGTTCCGTTTGGCACCCTTCGGGTACGGAATCCTGAAAAGTAAGCATCACAGTGTGTTGCAGTTACTGAATTTATTACCACGCTACATGTAACACAAAATGGTCGCACCGGCTTTTTAGACAAATCGGCGCAATAAAACTTTGCTCGCATATCTAGACATTTACGTTGAGGACATGGAACCATTAATCTGCATGGAACATGCATCACACTGCGGCCATAAACCTGGTTGCCAGGAGAGCCCTGAAAAAGAATCAAATCGATACTTTTGATACGATATAATTATTAGCTTCTGAGTAGCATTCTTCTTCGCGAATATATGGCTTTACATTATTGTGTTTGGTATTACAGAATGTATTTTTTTTGTGTAATGTGTGTTTTATTCGTAAGGAATGAAAAGAAAATCTTTTCTTTCTTCTCTTCCCTCTATTAATAAAGAATAATTCAACAGAGACAACGGAGATACTGTGGAGCGTCAACAAGACACTATTTCTAAAGTAGCTCCAATTTGATTCAAGAAACTCAACAAGTGCTATTAAAAAAAGAAAACACTGCTGAGGCAGCTGCAGCAAGAGCACAAAAAAAAACCGGCCAAGTGCTAGTCGGACTCGCGCACGAAGGGTTCCGTACCATTATCTATAAAAATGGCAAAAAAATAATTCTGTTGTATGGGAGACCCCCTTAAATATTTGTTTTATTTGAATTTAATTATTTATTTTTAAAGTGAATATATAACTAAATATTCTGTGAATATTTCAAGCGCCTACCTGTTGCCGTTATGAATATCGAGCAAAAACGAGCAAAAAAAATCGCGTTTGCTGTATGGGAGCCCCCTTAAATATTTATTTTATTCTGTTTTATAGTATTTGTTGTTAAAGCGGCAACAGAAACAAATCAACTGTCTAAATATCACGGTTCATGAGATACAGCCTGGTGACAGAGCGACAGACAGACAGACAGCGCAGCCTTAGTAATGGGTCCCGTATTACCATTTGGGTATGGAACCCTAAAAACTCAAACAACGCGACGCAATTTTAACAACCTTATTGGGAGCGGTTTTTAGCCGTTAGGTTGAAACACTAGGGCCATGGGATCCGAGTGCTCATCGAGTATTTCGGGACATCGCCAAGCAGTGCGTCAACTTCACGTGACCAAAAGGCTGGCCTATTTTTATAAGCCTTTTGGGCACTTTTCCCATTGACAGCGATGCCGACGATTTTTTAACCGACTTCTTCAAAAAGGAGGAGGTTCTCAATTCGTCTGTATGTTTTTTTTTTTTTTTTCTTACGCGATTACTCCGCCAATTATGAATCGATGTTGATGATTATTTTTTTGTTTGGTAGGTCATGCTTCCGAGGTGGTCCTATATAAATTTTATTAACTTTGCTTGCGTAATTTTTGAGTTAGCTTCAATATTACGTATTTTTCCCACTTAGTTTATCTAGACGATATCCTGTTTGACTCCTTCACTGTTATTTACATAGCAGGTAGTGGTATTCGGATTTGTGTGGGGTAGGTACCACAACCAAAAAGTGAAAAATAAAAACTTTTAACAAAAAATAAACAACCGACTTCCAAAAAAAACACAAAAAAAGTGAAAAAAAAGTCGGTGTCTTTGCTTTTCAATTTCCGTTTTTTGCCACCGACTTCCGAAATTAAAGTTATTTTTCACTTTTTTTGTGTTTTTTTAATGCCCAATTACCTCTTCCCCTTTTTATACACTTGTACATAATATATATTTTATTGTTTTCTTGTATATTGTACTCAAGATGGCCAATTATTGAATTAAATAAAAAATATTTCTCAGAAAATTCTTCATAGGGGAAATTACAAGTTACCAATTTGATAAGCAAATGACCATGTAAGTGGAATTTGTGGAACAATAATTTGATTTTATGCTTTCATATTTATGATCGCAACATTCGGTTTGTTATTGCTAACGGTATAGGCCGCTTTAAGCCATATCAAGATCAGAAAAAAATGAAAACATATCGGCTAGTTATATTACCTAGAGGCTATACCTACGTACACTACGTACAGCTGTGGGTGAATATGGAACGAAATCTTTTAAGCCCATTGCATAAGTGAAAAACAGTATGAGTAGGCAAATTCCCGTAATTAAAATGTGCGAAATCTAGAAGCAATCTGATCTCAGCGACAATCAAACTCAAAACTTGTCCAAAATATACGTAAGATATTATAGTTAAAGGAGACTAAGATTAGAATATGAAAGTTCTTCAAAATACGGGAATTGCCCCTCTGATTACCAAAGCTCGAGGTCAAGCAATCAATCAACTCAACCTATCGCAGTCCACTGCTGGACATAGGCTGCTCCCAGGCTGAGCCATAACACCCTGTACTCCGCCTTCCGCATCCAGTCTGTCCCAGCCAACGAACGCCAAGTACGAAGTATGAAGTCTATTTTAATTTCGGAATATCAAAACTTTTATAGCCGCTTGTGCTGCCGGTACAACAATAGCATGTGTTTGTGCTTCTACATTAATTTCAAATGATTTGTAAAATACGTTATAATCAATTTTCATGGCAAATCGTTCCGGTTTATAATGTCAGGGAAAAAACTAGCATTTTACCTTCAGTGTTGTGATCATGAAGTCCTTGCAAGGTTTGCTGCCTGTCCTATTTCTGTTAGCTGTCTTGGTGATAGTGGAATCTGCAAACGGTTGGTACTACCTATACTGCTAGCTTCTTTTTTTTCGATCTTCTACCGTTTTATTTTATTTGTGGCCAATTACAACTTTATCTTCTTAATTTGTTTTCTGGCGGTCGCACAGGTATTCGTATATATGGCGGTCGTATTTTTGGAATATGCAATATTAAATCGTAAGTCCCTCACCGCGATAGCTCCTTAGTTAGCGACCTCTTCAATTTTGAAACTATTATTTATGTTGATAAAGTGTTAGTTCTAATAACTTCAACAGTTATAACCTAAGGTATGTAAATTAATTATTTAAAAAAAAATCTTGTATTCTTGGTTTTCAGCACGATTAGAGCAAGAAAAACACAGCAACAAAAAATAATTTTGCTCCTTTTATGAGATGAAGTTGATGAAAAATTCATAAGGCTCCCAGCAAACAGGCGCGACGCGACATCGGTAGAAAAATTCCGAATAGTTTTCATATAAATTGTTCCACCAGAGTCGCATCGCGCCGTCGCGTCGCGCCTGTCTGGAGGCGTCTTAAAACGAGTAGTCTTCATGTTCGCTTAGTTGCTACTTAGATTCTTTTATAGCACGATATTAAATAGGTTGAGAACTTATTCCTAGTTCGAAACACACACCATTAAAATACACAGAATTTCAAATAAGTGTTTTTTTCCAGTTCGCTACTGCTCTGTCAAATATCAATGCTCGAGTGAGGACCACCCTTCATGTGACTGTGTGTTCCCATACGATGACAGTTTTATCGGACAATGTAGATGCCAAGAAAAAGTCACTGTTGATGTTGATGACACACGTCGTCACTATTTAATATGATAATATATTTTTCCGTATTTTCATGTTAGAATAGAATAAAAACTGTCCAAAATATTAGTTGTTTTTTTTATGTGAACATCTTTCCTCTCACTTTACTGCAATCTGTGGGAGTGATTTCGTGGAAAGGGACGGAAGTCTGTAACAGGAAGCCGGGGAAACGCGCGCTATTGATTTGACTAATAAGCTCGCACGGTGCTAGTGTTGGCCGTCAGATGGTAACAACCCATTTTCCGAGAGATTGGTATTTTTAGCCAATCATACGATCGCTCGTTTTTTTTTTAATATTCAAACAACCTCATCTCATGACCTGTATAGACTATTTTAATAGACAGGTTAGCACACTATTATTTTGCTCTTGTTTTGTGCATGTTGCTTTTCTATATCTGCCATACGAAGAGAAAAAAAATAACCTAGAAGGTAATTTATATTTTACCACAATGTTACACGCATAAACTGTTTTCCATAAATGTAAAGTATGTTAATTAACTTACAGATTTACTGTCTTCATTACAAATGCAGCGCATGCGCTACCCAGGACCTGCGGTTTTAATGAGACGAACAGATTCGGGAGATACAGGTAAATCGTCAGTTAGCACTTGAACTGTCCTTCTGCTGATTTAGAAGATTGATGACATTGTGAAACTGACTTTGGGAAACATTTACTTAAGTTTAAAAAGCGCTAAATAAAATGTAAAACTCGAACATTCTGGATGTTCGAGTTTTAAATTTTATTTAGCGCTAATAATGTCGTCCTTTCCAAAAAAAAACTTTAGTTTTGAAAAGATAAGTGTAGATATAGATAGATTTATGTTATAAGCTATTTACAAAAACTACGTAGGTAGGTGTAAAGATATTACATCAACCAACAATTATTTGAAGGCTTTAGAGTTCCGAAATCGCCGTAGACAATTTATGCCATTTATAAATGTTTTTTTTTTTTTTTTTTTTCTTTTTTTTTTTGTCGCCTATTATGCGTAAGTACATTAAATGCCTGTTTATTTTCAGGAATGAGATACTGCACCTACACTGTTCACTGTGATGGATGGAAGCCGGACGCCATGAACAAATGTGTATGTGTTCACCCGCAGGAGGATAGTATCATCGGCCATTGTGTGTGTGGAGAAGAAAACCAACTGTCTCAAAATTTAGGTAGGCGTTTAAATTGAGGCTTTTAGTTTACATTAAACATTTAAGAAATTGCTGTTTTCTTTTCATGCCTGCATGCATTTACTTTAGACATTGTCTAGTCATCTTATCATCTAGTGGATAGGGTGTACGCACCACTTGCCCTTTCTAGAAAAAAAATACTTTCACCCCGTTTGGAGGGTCTGACGCTCGTCTCACGACGGGTCGAGTCTAAAAAAATATTTTTAGTACTTACCTATCCATTCACCCTATGCGGTATTTCCTTTGGTTATTTTGAAAAGGCACAGTACATTGAAAAATGAAACCCACACTAGTGGGTCTATAAAACACATATTTTTGTCATTTGTATAAAAATTAGATATGATTATCTTAATTACATGTATCTGTACTCCGTTATCTACACACTCTCTATGATAATATATAGACAGAAAAGAGAGTTTTATCACATCAGAAACTGATTCACGATTATCCAAAACGAATTATTGAAAAATACAAAATTACGGAACCCAGTTTTTTTTTGTTCGCTCGTTTCTTTTGGTTTATGATTTTATTTTAAGAACAGTTCTCATTTTCGAAAGTATCTGCGATGGAATCCTGATAACAAAATTAATCGAAAGGCTGCTGATTAAAACAAAGTACTATAATCTAGTCTATAAGTTTAAACTGTTTAAGAAATAAAAAGGTCAAATAAATTAGGTTCGTTAGTTTGTCGAATAATTTGATAATAGACACTTAGATGGCCGGCGATTTAGTAAGTCTATTTTGTAAGAACTACAATCAGAAACTAAAAGACCGCAAACTACAGGGACCGTAACAAGACCCTTGCGACCCTTCACGAAGCCGTCAACTACGCATACTGTATAACTTTGTGCTAAAATAATTGCTGGGAAACGCCTTTTATTTTGGGGTAAAAGTTCACTATTTACGGTAGTCCGCACCGTAACGCATACAAAACATTGTACGGGTGCATGCAACGGTACATCGTGGGATTAAGTTATAACATTTAAAACCTATTTCCGTAAAAAAAATATAAAAAAATTGTTGGAACTTGGACCTTCAATATCTCCGTAACCAGAAGGTTCCCAGGTATAATCTAGTACAAAAAATATATCATAATAACATTACATCAACATAAACATGGACATGAATAAGTGACTCTCGGTTTTGTTAAAGGTATTTTTACACCCATTGACACTGCATAAGCTTAAAGCGCTTAATTAAATTCACTCATTGAATTCAGAATCCTAATTAGGATTCAGGATAGAGTAATTGAGTCAGGACGGTTACAATTCTAACTAGCCAGTCAGATTTTCGATCTGGACGGAACGGAACAACATAATGGGTTTGACTGTCTAAATTCACGTGACTATATCACACCTGTTTTGCCCAAAGGGTTAGGTAGAGGTGTACCAAAATTCAGTGAAGTATAAAATCTTGATTCTGGAACTGTTCACCGCAAAATGTAGTGTAGAATAGACCGTTAGGCTGCGTTTCCACCAGAGATGAGCGAGGATGCGTAGCGAGGGATGTGTGTGAAACTAACCATTAACACCGCTTCACTGTCATAGCTTGAGCTAAGCTAGCGTTGTTATTAGTTAGTTTTATGAACATTCCTCGCTACGCATCCTCGCTCATCTCTGGTGGAAACGCAGCCTTATTGTTACAAAATGTTCTAAGAACACTTTATCGGAATATCCCAGGACGGAGAAACGCGCGTCCTACTCCTATTGCGGCTTTATAATCGCAGCAGTGTGTAACATCGGGGCCGGTCCTAATAGAAAATGTACTGAAAACAAGTCGCAATAACGCTATCGTTATTATCGAGCGATAAAAACGCGCCTGTGGGGGAGAGGCTTTATTTTCCTTACCTACCCAATTCAAGCGGTAGAAACACTAAGCGTGACTTGTAGCGCTGTTCCTAAACTACTAACAGATGTAGGTAATGTAATTATGAATATTAAGACCAGATAGGTTGAATATTCATGCAAAGGGTTTCATATTTACCTACATCATAATATTTAGGAACTTAGTAAGACCATTGTTCTAGGGTAAGAGATGAATAATGAAACTGGCGATGGCAGTGCATTTCTACAGGATTACTTACCTATTATTTTAAATTAAACAGGGGTAGTATTAAGAAGTATTAATGCCATGATTATTCCACTGCGAAAACGGGATGGTGCTAGCGGCCTTGTCTTGCTCCGTCTCTCTCTCACACTGGCATTAATACTTCATAATACGGCACCTGAGGGCCTAGACAAGTGACAATCGCTTCGAAAGCGTTTCGTATTTCTACAACGACTTTCAACAGAATTGACATAAGCTGTTCGATAGCTTATGTCAGTCCCATACATTTTTGCCTTTTCCATCGTCGTTATCGCTGATAGAATGTCACTTTGGCTAGGGCCTCAGGCCAGTTTCTAAACTAATATTGAATCCCAGAATTTACTTGAAAATGGTTAACTAATAAAGTAAACACCTGGTATTCTTCCCTTGTATTCCAAGAAGGGATCATTGGTTTGGAATAGAAGCATAAATCCAGTTTCCGGACTGTTTCTGGGAATTTGATTTGTCTAAATTGTGCTTGTACATTACGAGATTTTGGTGAGATTGATGGGATCCAAAACTGTTCACTCAAATCCAAGAAAACTTAATCTAAACTTTCGTCTTGAATTTAAAAGAAAAATCCTTCAAAGAAGCGAACTTTTAACTTTCTGCAACATCAGGAGTGATTCCATTTGAATGAATCGAAACTTCATCAGTCTGACACAAAGCGAGCTCGACTGGAAAAAAACCTTTGATAAAAATGTTTAAAACTTATCCCTTTAGTTCAAAAACATGTCGGAGTGTTCAACAGGGCACCTATGTAGATTAAAATTGCTGGCCGTGCAGACAGAATGCGATTTAACTTCGATGGTCCGAGTTTATCATTTATAATTTCCAGTTACAGCTATATTAAGTGTTCACGCCCTTTGTGCCTGGAGGCTTTTATTTAGTTAATTTACGTTTACATTTACTTTTTATTTCTGGTTGAGTAGCTCTCGTTTTTTTTATTATTATTTATATTTATTTTTTTGGTTGGTATATGTATTGGCGTGTCTTATAATTGAATTTTTGTTTTAGGTTGCGTAATGTAAATGATTTTGCATACTTTTGTATAGAATCAATTTTTTCTAACTGAACAGACAGTTATGCTGCTGGGGAGTTTGTTGCGCCACTTCTTCTTCCCAGCAAAAGCACTAGGAAGTGGTGAAGGGTGGGCGTTGGGGGACTGTCTTATGTAATTTTGACGTTCGAAAAGCGCTGATTCTCAGACTAGTTTGAATAAATGACTTTTGATTTTTTTCGTGTATTTTTTTTTTTTTACAATATATAACACAACTGAATAACTATACAAATAAATACAAAAATAAAAGGACACTTAGGCGTCGAAGTAGGCGTCCATATCGCTGTCATCCGGAAACATGACCAGAAGACTGGCAGCATTGCCACGTTGAATGGCGATGCTAATTCTTTGGCCAAAGAACGAGCCACAGGGCTGGTCCCGTCAGGTGCCGACCGGTCGGCGACCATTTAACATAAATAAATGGAAGTGATAATAAAAACATGAATGGATTTAGTTAGAGTGATGATATTGCTTTTAACACTGAGCTGATGACTGTCAAAAGGTTGAATTCCACCGACGACCCCTAATCAACTTTGGTCTGTGGTGGCAGAAGGAGGATAGTGGTGATAAAGATCTAATAACACAAGTTTGGCTGCCGATGTTAATAACAATGTTATTACAATTCAAAACAGACACTGTGACTTTCTTCACTCTTCCGTGACCCAAGGGCTGACCTTGGGTCACGGGACCTTGACCTTGACCCAGGCGGAGCTCTTAGGTACATTACCAGTTGACAGCGATGCGGATGAATTTTTCGACGCTATATTTTAGTTGGTTATTTTTTTTTTTTTTTTTTTTAATAAGCATTGCCCCACACTAGGAATTTCTTCCTGTATCGTGGGTGCGTTTACAAACATAGAAACTCACATACACTAACACCCAGACCCGGAACAACTACTTGCAGATCATACAAATATTTGTTCCGTGCGGGGATCGAACCCGCGACACGTTGCGCAGCCGTCCATCGATATATAGTCGTCGTCAATAGTGAATAGTTATAGTGTTGTGAATAGTTATAGTTAAAAGTTAGGATATAACTTCATGCATCGCATGCTGGCCGCGCTTAATGATCTCTTGGATCGAACCCGACAGGCGATCTGTTTGCGGATGGATGGACGGAGATTTTATTGGTACCTATGTCAGAAGTACTGTGAGAGGAATTTATGAAAGTGTGGGTTATTGTTTCAAGTTCTTAGTTTGTATATTCTTATAAGTGTTGTTATCTCTTTTATTTTTATAGTTTTGTTAATTGTTGTTAATTGTCTCTTTTATTTTTATAGTTTTAGTTACTGTAATTGGAAAACAACCGTTGTAATTAAATAAATAATTTGGTTATTTTTATTTAATTAATGAATTAGGTTAATTGTTATTTACGTACATATTATTATTTTAATTCTGAATAAAAATACACACACACACACACAACAGCCACAACAACCATTATTTGGTTTAGGCGCAGCTTGGCCAATTCTCAAAATGGCCACTGAGTCGTAAATGGACCAATTCTCAAAATGGCCCATTCGCAAAATGGCCAATTCTATACATAACTTATTTTCCAAAAAGGCCAAACATTGGGGAAAATAATAGAACGAGAATTTCATCGTTATTAATATATTAATATATATAAATCACAAATCAAATAAATCTTCAACATTATTATCTGAGAATAAAAAAAAAAAAACTGAATACTCAGTCCTCAAACTACATACACACAACAGCAGAATTGGCCATTCTGCACCTAAACCATTTATTTTAGTTGGTCGGTCATTCTTTTCCGGAGATCACACGATGTTAAAACGAAACCTATTATTTTTTTTACTTCATAATAAAGTTTTCATCCCCACATTTACTGTTGAACCTTTGCATTACACCACCCTTTCCCGGTCCAGGCAAGCGACATTTCATTTTCCGACCCATGACCCCGAAATTGAATCTTAAAGAAGGGTTTTTTTGGGTAAACAAAATCTAAACATATCCTTTGCGTGAAATATTATTGAATACAAATAAATTGTGTGAAAAAATTGTGGGACTCGCTGTTTTAAGAAGCAATTGGTTCAGGCATGGTAAATACAACATAAAATAACAACACGCCTGTAATCCCCGAAGGGATAGGCAGAGGTGTACCTGTATTCAACCCACAAATGGTTGAATTTTACATAAAGTTTCGTATGACTTTAATTAAGTAAATAATTAGGTACTTGCGGATGTCAATGCAGGGATATGAGGTAAGAAAGACATATTAATTTTGCATCTGCGCTTATTAAATTCTGTTCATTTTATGATGAACTAGCTTCCGCCCGCGGCTTCGCCCGCGTGGTATGTCGATAAAAAGTAGCCTATGTCCTTCCCCGTGATGCCATCTATCTCCTTGCCAAATCTTATTGAAATCCGTTCAGTGGTTTAGGCGTGAAATGGTAACATACAGACAGACAGAGTTACTTTCGAATTTATAATATTAGTATGGATTTCGTGACATAACGAAACATTAGTTTTTACACTTTTTAGTTTTTATTTATCGATAGTAATTTAGGGGTATGAGGAACAGGGAGTAAAGTTCACTCATACTCCATAGAAAAGGGAGGATCCTCCGACCAGACGGGTGTTGTGTCTGGCGGGCAACTGCCCAACGATTGATATTGGGTTCTTGTATATATGTCCACTGCACGGTAAACTTTAATTGCGCGATGCAGAATTTATGTGACGTCAGAAATTTTAGTCTAACGTCAGGTCTTTGATGCGTAGTTCGCATGTGGCGATGTAGATACCGCCACATCACTCCCCTCCGGAGACCGGAGGTCGATAGTGGGCTGAGTCTTGTATCTTGCGATGCTTGCCAGTGCCAGTTGTGGTTCCAGTGAGTCGGAACCGGGTGCCGCATTGTTCGCGGTGGGTCGGAACTGTTTGCGGCGGTTGAGGTGATTGAAGTGATTGCGGTGATTCCCCAGTGGGTCGGGGTGATGAGTGATTGAGGTGATTCCCCAGTGGGTCGGGGTGATGAGGCTGAGGGCGAAGACCAGGAATGCGCGTTCGCTGCATGCTGGTGGTCAGGCTACCCGTTGACGCCTCGGGTGTTGGCTTGGCTGTGTGACTCGCCTCACTGAAAGCTTGCGGGAGTGATGATGATGACGACACGCTGGATTACTTGCACGAAGGCTGCATTGACGTTCATATTCGGGGTCACCAATTTAGGGGTATGAGGAACAGGGAGTAAAGTTCACTCATACTCCATAGAAAAGGGAGGATCCTCCGACCAGACGGGTGTTGTGTCTGGCGGGCAACTGCCCAACGATTGATATTGGGTTCTTGTATATATGTCCACTGCACGGTAAACTTTAATTGCGTGATGCAGGATTTATGTGACGTCAGGATTTTTGTCTAACGTCAGGTCTTTGATGCGTAGTTCGCATGTGGCGATGTAGATACCGCCACAGTAACTAAAGAAATGGTTCACAATAGTAACTAAAATTTTGAGATATATAGCATATTTTGATTTAAATAAAAGAGTGTCCGTAGAGTCTTGCCCGTTCTTCTCCATAGGAACCTACTACGCTTTGAAATGGACAACTACATAGCTTCATCTTTCTAACTGACCGACCCCTTGACAATTTGAAAAGTGCCTGATTTTGGTTTAATAAACCCAGATAGTTGGGAAAAGGCTAGGCCGATTGATTGTATTTTAACAAATGGTTTGAGTTTGAGTTTATTGCACAAATGGTCTAGAAACACGTCTCGTCCCATTTCAAGCTTTGTGAGAACAAACACGTAACACGTACAACTTTATAACTCAAATATTCGTTTAATCCAGAACGATCGTAGTACGGATATTGGATTTTTCTTTTTTTGTAATCTGTGCATCTTTTGAAGTCGACGTCTTAAAGCGAATTCCGAGTAAGTTGACAAGCGGAAATAATTGCCATTCCGACTTGCGAGGCACACTGGAGTGGAAGGAGGATTCTCTTATCCAGAATTAGATAGTAATTATGTATATTTATAAAGAACAGTTTATTTCTTTATACAGTATGTTAGGTATGTAACGAAGAGCGTTCCATTTAAGCTGCAATATATCGTCTAGTATTCAATATATATTCTATAGCGTCTAGTATACATGCTAAAAAATAATTAAAATTTAAAAAAATGTATAAATTGATATACGTAAACACTCTGTCCACGCACACTTATATTTCAATGTAGAAAGACAAGTGTGCGTGTACAAAGTGTTGCTTTTCCGTATCAATTTTATATTTTTAGTGAATATTTTACTACAAATAAAAAAATAAAAATAAAAAATGTTAAATTTTTTTTAACATTATTTATAACCTCAATTTTCGTCGATGATATTTCAATTACAATTTATGAATGTTATTCCAAATAATTTGTTGAAAAAGTGGTGAGTTATAAAACTGAAATCTTTTAATTACAGATAAACATGTTGAACTTGATTCTTCCAACATTGAAACCTTATTGCGAGTTCTTGGAGCTTCATAACATCGGCTCAAACAACTCCACTGCCATACATATCCTTCCTAATAGCCCCCTGGGGCTCTTTCAAACGATAGTAATGTCATTTATCCACGTGGCTCACAGAGGGACACAATCAGCCAGGAATTGGTCGTGTATTGTGGAATACAATGGTAGCAAGAGTTTCCCTGGGGCCGAGTTAGTTAGCAGGTACGTTATTTATGTTGGTGCAAGTTCAGAGTTTTGTGTATATTCAATGCAATTGGATTGGAATTTCAATATTTGAGAGACTTTATTACTTTATAACCTTTTAAATTCATAACATTTGTACGCCTAAATAACAAACAATTTAATGTCAATTTTACATGATGAAATCTCAGATTGAAATGGCTTCTCCCGCTCTCGGCGGAGTGGAAGGGCGTGTCAGACTTTTACTGACTAAAACCCACCCGTGTTCCTTCAGTTGCCTGTTGCCAAGGTCTCGGTATCCCTTCCGGACTTTCCCATAATCCTGGCAGGAGGCGAAAAATATACCTGGGCCTGAACTTCAATTTTTGCGAACCATAGAGTCAAGACTATTTGTGGAGTTCATTCAATATTGTATCGGTAGATTATGCCCCTAAACGCGCTGCCTCTTATAACTTGTATACCTACTTAAAACAATACAGGTGTTGCACTGTAGGTACATAAGAAGACATAAATGTCCAAACGGAATGGAAACGGAACGTTTTCCTTGTGCGTACTTTTCTTATGTCAGAACCTGACTTCATAGAAATAACTTCTCAACTATCACCGAAGTCAGAAATAACGAAAAAAAAATCTTGGCACTGAGCACTGTCTTATAAAATATTATTATTTAATTAAAATAAGTCGGGAAAATATGTTCATGACGATATTCTACAAAATCTGTTTAACTGTATTTTCTTTGCTTAGGTAATTAATGTAACCTCCTACTAATAACCAGCCTTCATTTTATATACACTGAGATGGCATAAATCTTTTCATTGTAAGGAAAACATGTATTTTTATGACCCGTCTTCATAATTTTGTAACCATTTAACCATTTTAGTCTCCTAATACTGAAAGTACGGGCAGGGCCGTAGCCAGGAATTCATTTCGGGGGGGGTTAAGGTTGACAGAAATTAAGTATATCTGATTTCCGAGAGGGTAAAAAAATAGTACAGATTTTTTTTAAAGAGTATTATTATTTTTAGAATAGCAATTTTCCACTTATCAGAATTCACAAAAAAAAAAATTGCAAGCGCAGCGAGCTCGAAATTTTAGCACCCCGCCTGCGAGAGGCTGGTGGAGTTTACAATATCTCAGAGAATGCTGAAGTGGCAGGAATTTATTCAATACGAAGTCAGAGTCGATAAAAATACAGTATTTCTGTATACGGAGGTACCCTAGGGGTCGATCTTTGGATTGAGATTCTGGTTTCTCGCTTTCGGGGGGGGGTTTGAACCCCCAAACCCCCCCCCTGCCTACGGCCCTGAGTACGAGGTCTCTACGCGGTTTCTACGCTATACACGAAAAAAAATCAGCTGTTCCATACATTTGTGTTCACTTAAATCGACAAAATGTATGGAATAGCTGTTTTTTTTTTTACGATTTCAATGTTGGTCCCATAGAAAAAGTATATTATAGATGACACCAAACCACTAGTTTCAAGGATAACGGTGTCTACCCTAACACCCAGTATAAAAACTCTTCTTGCCAGTACCTACTTTCTAGTAACTTATTCACTTTTGGCTTCATGACATTTTTTAAGAAAGTACTAGGGTAACATAAGACAGGTATAGGTATACTCTACTTTGAGATGTGACAAAATGTTGCGAACAATTTCGCGGGAAATTGCCTCTGTCTCAATTCGTTTTTATAAGGCGGATAATATAAATGTTACATACTATTTTCTTGTTTAAATAACAAAGAAAAGAGGATGATAAAGGGTACAAAAGGGTTCTATAAAATAACAAATGTCTATTCAAATGTTTCATGAAAATATTACTTGAAAGAAATTCTTTTTCTGCAGCAAAAGTGTGGATGGAAACCTTTAATAGGTTACATGAATACGTACTCAAACCGTCAAGCATTGATCACTCACTCTGATTGACACACGATTAATCTTCGACGTCTCTTCAAAAGATGAGGATATTTTTTACGTAAGTTCATAGGGAGGATAAATTGAGACTGTGAGAATATGGCACTTGTCAAAGGTTTTGATCAATGAATTTATTGGAAACATGTCTATAAATTGTACCTACAGGTCCTACATGGCCTGCGAAATCGTACATTGTATAAATGGAGAAACAATTATTTGAACTTATAATCTTGCCTTGTCTATCCAAACCATTACAAAATCTCGCAATATGGTAAGGCCTTAATTCATCATAACTTGATGTCAGTCGCGTACGGTCGGTTGCGTACGCGTAGCGACGTAGTACACGCCAAACTTCAGGCCTTAACTTTGTAACTTCGGCCTCTTAACTTGAATGCCACAGACGCTCCAATTTTAATGCTAAGTAAGTAACTGTGTCCCAACTTACCTGGTCACATAATTTCGGATTTGCAAAACAGAAAATCTGTGAAAATGTTCACGTCCGCGAGCATTTTCTAATAGTTGAGGCTCTTCAAACTTTGCCTATCTGCCTGAATTTCTGAATATTATAAAACATGAAGTTCGCAAAGTTTCTTGAAGACCTGCAAAATCTAGACAAAAGTATTTTATAAAAAATCCCGGGTCACAGTGTTAGTTGCCATACTCCTACGAAACGGCTTGACCGATTTTCATGAAATTTTATATGTATAATCGGTAGGTAGGTCTGAGAATCAGTCGAAATCTATCAAAGGCGGAGCGCAGAAATCAGAAATCAGAAATCAGAAATATTTTATTTGTGATACATAGGTAGGTACAGTGGTTGGACATGTTTTAGGTTAATGAGCGCTATGATCAACCTATTAAAGGCATACAAAAAGAATTAATTACAATTATCACATGCAAATAAAGAGCTTACTCGTACTAAACTACAAGTCAACTACATAAATGACTGTATTATTTGATTAATAAAGGAAAAAAAGTCAAAATAATTTGTTAGGTAAATGTGAAAATAATCTGTTAGGTTAATGTGAAAATAATTTGTTAGGTAAACGTCAAAACAAATAGTTAGGTAAGTGTCAAAATAATTAGTTAGGTACATGTCAAAATAATTAGTAATTCAGATTTAAATAATTAATTATGATTTATGATTACAATATAGTCAAAGAAGCAAATTACATTACATTACAAAAATTAGATTAACATGTCAAAATTTATCTGATAAAAAATCCGATACACTATAATAACACTTTTGACATAGCAAACTTCTTAGTTTCAGTTTAAATGAGTTAATATGTAGATTTTTTAGCTCTTTTGGCAATTTATTAAATAGAACTGTTGCCATGTGAAAGACACTTTTATACATCAAGGCAGTATTCGTTTTTGGAACGCACAGACGACTTTCGTCCCTTTGGGTCCGATTGAAAGCTGTAGATGCTAAAGTAAATAAATGAGGATTTTGTTTAACGAAAGCCGCTACTTCAAATATGTATAGTGACGGTAATGGAAGGATAATATGCTTTTTAAAAAAAGGCACACAGCTCTCCGTTGATTTTAAACCAAACATAGCCCGAATGCATCGTTTCTGTGCCTTAAAAACGAGATCTTTGTCGGTGGAATTCCCCCAAAAAATTATGCCATACCTGAGAACAGATGCTACTAGCCCATGATACGCAATTAAAAGGGCACTGGTGTTTATTTTGCTTGCAAGTGTATGTAAGTCGAGTCGAGTACTATGCTCGTCATGAGCAAGGGTACAGGTCAGTCAGGTAATGTCGTAACGTGACACGCTAGCTTTGAATGTTACGTTACGGCCAAATGCTCATGTCAGTCGTCAGCTTTAGGCATTACCTGACTGAACTGTACCCTTGCTCATGACGAGCATAGTGCTCGACTGCTTTCCGCCTTTGGTAATCAAAATGTCGGATATGCGACGACGCTTGGGGTTGTACTGATCTATAATTAAGGCGTAACGTAAAACTCAAAGGGATTCGCGAAAATACCGACAACCGGGTGTAGCACGCGGCGCTCGCAGCGAGCGGATGGGCTCGCTGTACTGACCTGTAACATTTCGTCGTAACATAACGTTACGTTACGACGAAATGTTACAGGTCAGTCGCCGGCTTACACACCACTTTCCGGAATAAATTCTCCTAACAATGGTGAAATTCTTATCAAAATCTGTTGCGTAGTTTAGAATAACAACTCGGACGTACAGACAAACACGAAAAGCGATATTAATTTTTAATGTGTATAGATGTTTCATTCACCAAGAACAAATCCCGGTTCTGGTCGGTAATTGCATTAATGAATGATGATATTTTTGCATTTATCTGATAGATAGTGCCTTTCCGGACATAGTGAATAAGGCCATTAAACATATTCCATCATGAATATCTTTGAGACGTGTGTGTTGATAATAATGAGGGGCTCGTAGCTAAATAATAACAGCCGCACGGGACGATCTTCGAGGTTAAGCAACGCATGCCGAGGTCGTTCCGAGGATGTGGAGAGACCACTCCGTGTTTCTAAAAGCACGTTAAGCCGTTGGTCCTGGCTGTCATACGCAGATATTTGAGAGTCGTTACGCGTAGTCAGAAGCCCGAAAGTCTGACAACCAGTCTTACCAAGGGGTATCGTGTTACCTAGTAATACAGATGATGATGTTGATACGGTCAGGGGTTGACACAATTTGACGTGAAAAAGCAATTTCATAAAACTTTCAAAGAATTTTTATATAAATGGACAATTTAAGCTGGTAGTCAATTTTATAAACAATTAAATTCCCTGACATTGCCTGCATTTATAAACAACATAAAAAATAAGAAAGTCAAAAGTAACAAAATTAAAAAGTGTAAATCTTAAAGCGGGTCTGAATTACTTTGAAATAGGCGTCATTAGGGAGATGGCGCGTTCCCAAGATATCACGCTGAAACAATCTCGTTATACTGAAGAAAATTGTGAAGAACAGGCTGAACAAAGACAGTACAATTTGTGTAGTACTGTGACTACTGTGGCTGTCAAAGTTACAAAAATAAATGTTTTGTTTGAATAGTTACCTATACTCCATTTGAAATAAGATTAGACATTTGAATAAGCCTTTTTTACAGTCCGTTCAACCGATTTTGACTTCTATTGCGTTGGTGGCATGACAAATGGCAACTGCAGTAGAGAGTTGGTATTGTGTAATCCTTTTTGCTTTGAATGCCATTCTTATGCTACGGTATAGAAGTCAAAATCGGTCGAACGGACTGTAAAAAGGTATGTTTAAATGTCTAATCTTATTTTAAATGGGGTATAGTCGCTTTCTCGACGGTGTTGGGACAGATGCCTAAAACAGTTTTTTCTAAGAACTTTAATCTACGTCACGACATTAATAAATTATAAAAGAAAACATTGCAAATGAATGCTTCGTAAATGCTCAAATTCAAATATTTTCATACAGATAGAGATTTTTAATAAAAAAATCTCTTACTCTCTAACATTCTTCTTTACAACATCAAACATAAACAGATTAACATTTTCATTCCTTTGTCTCAAGAATTACCGAGAAAACTTTTAGAGGATTCTTTCCGCTCAATAAAGCGCGAAAGCGTAGATCAAGGAAACTCATCACCCATCAAGACTTCCGGCTTCGTAAGTGCTCGTAAGTCTTCGGCAGTTTTCGGGTCGCGGTCAAATTTACGGAACAGAAGCTATTCGAAAGTTTGAGATCGACTGGTTTCATGTTCAGAGAAAGTTTTTGATGTTACGTCGTCGATCAGCCCTATTGAGTTGGGAAGTGAGCTGAATTATCAAGGTTCAGTGTTTAAGAGGTCTTGTTTGGGTAGATCCTGTATTGTACAACTTAAGGGCCTACCCAACCTAAAATTTTATCTCGCTCGCACCACTCGCTCAAAGACTTAAATCACAATCATAAATTACGATTTGCTGAGAAAAGGTTTTCTGGGTCTGGTAACCTTGCCACGGGTTGTGGGAAAGTCCTAAAGGGGTACCGGGACCCTTGGCAACAGGCAACTGAAGGAACACGGGTGGATTTTAGTCAGTAAAATGCTAACACGCCCACCCCGCTCCGCCCAGAGCGGGAGAAGTCATTTGATGATTTCCCAAAACACAAAAAAATGGGTCTGGTAACGCAATATTTTTTTACACAGAAAGCAATTTATCTTAAACTCAGCTAAAACATAAAAGCTCAGTAAAGTCTTGGCTTCATAAATAATAATTTCAATGAACGTAAATAAAATAATATAACTCAATATTCAGACCTTGACATTATTGTGGAATATTCGAGAGGCCCTAGAATTGTTGTGAAAAAGTATTTCGTTCAACATAACGATAATTCGATACCATCCATTAGCTCCTTCGGTTTGCTGCGAAAAATGGACGCCATTAGGGACAAACATATTTCGTGGTATTAGAATTTTCCGAGTTATTGATTTCGTGGGTTTTAGCCCTGTGAAAAACTAAATTGGATAATACCTACAAGAGTGTTTTGCTACATGAAAATCTTTTTTAACCGACTTCTTCAAAAAGGAGGAGGTTCTCAATTCGTCTGTATATTTTTTTTTGTGTGTACGTTATCGATTTTGATGATTGTTTTTTTGTTTGGTAGGTACATTTACATTTTATTAACTTTGCTTATGTAGTTTTTGAGTTAGCTTCAATATTACGTATTTTTCCCACTTAATATATCTAGACAATGTTTTAAGTGACTCTGTCACTGTTATTTTTGTAGCAGGTAGTGGTATCCGAATTTATGTGGGGTACCACAACTAAAAATTTAAAAATAAAAACTTTTTACAAAACAAAAACAACCGACTTCCAGAAAAGAACTCTAAAACCATAAGGAAAAACTTTCCAAATGCCTTTTTTACGCCTAAAACCTGTTACAACTTTAAATTCAGTGTTATAATTGCAATTCATAATCAATATTTTAGACAGTTGTCTAGCCATATTTCATATTTCCATACAGTAATATTGCAAAATTAATCAAAACAGCGAAATATTTGCGACGTTGCCCACTTTCAGGATAAACGCTCTTAATTTTGCGCAATTAGTTTCGTAATGTAAATCCGGCTTAAGGGTATTTTTACACCCGTTATGAAGTTGATCGACTGCAGTTTAGCTGAACGCTAACGCGCGTGCCAGCTAATCCAATTTCAATTTTAATCTAATGCAAATTTCGACGCATATAAAATCAATTTAAATACTAATATGATCATGTTTTTTTCGCATATAAATATCTGTGGCAAAACTCATGTATCTACTCTACCGTTAGTGATACGTTGTTCATCATGAGGTTTTTTTTAGTCGTTCTGTTGTTTATCGTTGTTTTAGTTTATAATGTTGGTGCCTTCAACTTGATATCTGTCGACCCCCGGGCTACCTCACGTAAGTACCTACCTAATGTTTGTTTTATTAAACTCCTCGTTGGTTTTGGATTCGGAGTGTGACTAAAGGTTCGTGCAAATTGGCGCGATATCGCGGGCGGTGCCTTCGCTATCACGCCTGTTTGTGGGAGCCTTAATAAGCTGTTGTCCTGTGTTCAATGCCGGTGAGTTGTTGAATGATGTGTCCGCCCTCAGACCAAATAAAAAACCAAGACAGCGCACTGTCAACAGTGACGTGAGGCCAGTTTCGTAAACATGACTGTGTGGACATATTTTGGGGTAGTTTGATTGTAAATGGTTGTAAATGTGTGCGTTTGAGCGTGTATGCACAGAGCGGTGGTGTAGTTTTGGCATCCTTCACCTGTATTGTTCGCACCGCTCTGTCTTGGTTTTTTATTTGGTTTGAGGTGTCAGCGAACTGCTTCAGGAAAAATATTTGTGATGTTAGTAATGATTGATAGATTTTTAGATCACTTAGGTTTTCTCATTTGGGTTTGCAAGTGTAGCCATTGGGTGCAAATCCAAACTTTGGGCTGTAAATCCAATAGGATCGCTATTGTATTTGCAGCCCAAAGTTTGGAATTGAGTTTAATTGTTATTGTTGAGATTTGAACCTTGAGCTATTGTAAATAATCGAAATCTAGAGTTACACCAAGCTTTAGTTGCTACGTGTATTTTTTTTTTACACAAAATTTTCATGCTATGTATTATTTACTTTCGCGCTCGCCTCTCAGACCACAATGTGCCCGCGCGCCCGCCTCACAGACCACAATGTGCCCGCGCGCCCGCCTCACAGACCGCAATGTGCCCGCGCACCCGCCTCACAGACCACAATGTGCCCGCGCGCCCGCCTCTCAGACCACAATGTGCCCGCGCACCCGCCTCACAGACCGCAATGTGCCCGCGCGCCCGCCTCACAGACCGCAATGTGCCCGCGCGCCCGCCTCACAGACCGCAATGTGCCCGCGCGCCCGCCTCTCAGACCACAATGTGCCCGCGCACCCGCCTCACAGACCGCAATGTGCCCGCGGACCCGCCTCACAGACCGCAATGTGACCGCGCGCCCGCCTCACAGACCGCACTGGGCCCGCGCGCCCGCCTCACAGACAGGAGGCGTCTGTCCCATCAGTGGGAACGTTTTTAGCTGATTGTACTTACCTATGCTACACAATATTGCTTAATTATTTATTCAGGAATGTTTTTAATACAAAACATGTATGTTTCAGCTCCACAAGCCTACAACCTCTGCTCTGCACACTCGGATTGCCGATATTTCACTGACGATTGCTTTTGTGGGCTAGGAACTGACGGTCTCAAGCATTGCTACTGCATAGGAACACTGCCATCTCCAGGAGGATATTAGAGAGATTAATAAACTTAACTTAGCACGTACTTCGACTTAGATATATGTGTCTCTATCTTGCACTTGTTGTTTCAAAGTCGTGCGACAGTGACAGGAATAATGCAGAGCCATAGTATACGTGCTAAAGGCGGCTGAGCGTACAGTTAATACAAGCATGCCAGATATATTTTTTTTGTATTTTTTTTTTTAAATCGCTAATTAACTTCATTCTAAAGACGCAATGAAACATTAAATAAAATGATAAAATAAGTTGTTTTTTATTATATTACCCACTAACATGCTCCGCCTATGGGACTAAAGGCCTATTCAGATAGGCCTATTCTCGCCTGAGAATGCGCTAAGGTAGCCCGTGTGATGTTAGGTACCCATACCACCGTCGGCGATTAACAAGAAGGGAGTAGAGCTAGCTACTAAAACCGAGTTGGCGAGCAACTAGTAGTAGGTGCGTGACGGTGACCGGCGATTACTCGCTGGTATGCGTATGTACACACGGCTACACATCAAGCTATACATTGCCAGTTTATCCTGATCTCGCATTGTATAAGATTTCCGTACAATGCGATGTCAGCTTATACTGGAAAAGTATAGATTGATGTAGCCGGCCAGCAATTCGAAGCTGCGGTGGTGAGCGTTAAACCATCTACGACGATAAGCTCGCGTAGGACCGCCGAAGCCCCGTAGCGTCGGAGCCGTGACAGAAACCATGGTTGCTGCATTTTTTTTTTCTCAGTGAGTGTTCTGCCCGCTAAGCGAGCGTTGCAGAGCGAGTACTCACTTTGATAGCTCGAAACTTGCCGCTGCAGCAAACGAGTACTTACCCGTGTGACGTTACTCGTCTGTGGCGGCGCGGCGGTGAGACTGGTGTTTATTCATGGATGGAGCTACATCATCGTTACATTTGAATGCATAAGTACCGTAACAGTGGAACGAAAAGCGCATATGCAATCATATTGTTGCAGAAATAAAGATTTTTAATTTACGTGATATATTTATACATTAACACATTTATGTAGTTTATTTACTGGAAGTTAAGAAAACAATAATGAAAATACGTTTATTTGCGATAAACATGACGCAAAGAAACAACACAAACGCAGTAGGAACAAGTTAATAATTTGGTAAATTGATGGCCTGAAACACAGGTTTTCATAAACCTAGATCGGGCAGGTCAATATTACAGCTAGAATTTAAGTTTCCTCGTTTGTAGAATAGAATAGAATAGAATAGAATAGAATATACTTTATTTGCTTTGAATGCAGGTACATACAAATAGGATCGTAAATAACATAATAAAGAACCGTGTACATTCTGCCTTGTTGGCATGCAAACAACAATAATTATTATACAAGTTATCAAAATAGGTTATTAAGATGTATCATTTAGGAAATCCTGAACAGAATAATAACATTTATCTACAAGTAATTCAGTAAAACATTTTTTAAATTTCATCAAGGGCAAGGTTTTCATATGATCGGGAATTTTATTAAAGACAACAGGAGCCATACAAATTACATTTGTTTTTTATAAACTCGTTTTAAATGTGCCTGTGTGAAGTAAATTCTGATATTGTGATCTTAATGATATACTCCGTTTTCTGGTTTCTGTTAATGTGACAAATAAATTACGGTTTGTTTTAACAAATATTGCTAATTCGAGGATATAGAGGCATAGGAAAGTTAATAGTTTCTGAGACTTAAATATAGGCACACAACTGTCAGTAACTTTGAGGCCAAATATAGATCTCAAACAGCGCTTTTGAGCTTTAAAAATGCTTTCTCGTTCACTACAATAACCCCAAAATATAACACCAAATCTTAAAATAGAAATTACAAGACCATGGTAGGCCACTAGTATTGTTGACCGATTTACTTTTTTGGATAGGTTGTATAACATAAACGCGGCTGTGCTCAGACGTTTACAGATATCTTCTGCGTGCGGCTTCCATGTTAACTGGCTATCAATTAAGATTCCTAGAAATTTTGTGCTATTCACTTTATCGATAGTTTGGCCATTGTAGTTGATATCCATGTCACCTGTAGATATACGTTGGTGAAAATGCATAGTTTTAGTTTTTTGTAGATTAATAACTAGGTTATTATTGTCAAGCCATTTTATTAAACTGCTGATCGAGTTATTGATGTCATTTACGTATGAGTCTTTATTGGTACATGAAACAATTGAAGTACTGTCGTCTGCAAATAAAATCATTGGATTAGATATATGGCGTGGCAGGTCATTAATATAAAGTAGGAATAGTAAAGGTCCGAGGACACTTCCCTGCGGAACTCCATATTTTATTTCTTTAAATGACGATAAAGTTTTTTGTTCCTTCCTAGATTTAAACATAAGCGTGATATCTCTGTACATTGTCTACGGCCTTTGAGATAAGTTTTTATTAAGTTAAGAGCATTGCCACGAATACCGTACGCATCAAGTTTGGTTAAGAGAATATCGTGGTCCACGCAGTCAAAGGCTTTCGACATATCGGCATATATTCCACATACCGGTATTTTGGAATCTACTTTAGGCATTATTTCATGGAGAAAATCAAAGATGGCCATGTTAATATTTTTATTTTTCCTGAAGCCCATTTGTTCGTCACATAGTATGTGGTATTTAGTTAGGAAGTTGTCAAGAGATTCATAGATAACTTTCTCTATGATCTTGGAGAATATAGAGATAAGAGCAATTGGCCTATAATTTACCATTTCTTCTTTATCGTTTTTTTTTATATACTGGTATGACTATTACGCTCTTGAGACTTTCTGGAAATACTCCAGACTGTATGCTTACATTAATAATATGAGCAAGGGGTAATAATGTAAATCATAATTTTACCTTTTTAACTTGAATATTTTTTAAATTTTTATAATAAATAAAGGAAAATATGCGTCACATCCACGCTAAACGGCCATCGCTCAGCATAATGCTGCGGCGACCATATGTGGGACAGAGCCCCAGCCGGGCGCTGGTTTTCAGCCAAATATGTGTCACATCCACAGTATGCGAGATACAGCCCCAGCACTGGTTTTTAGCGAGAGCCGACGTTTGACGTTATGACGTCGACTGGTCCTGCACCGGTACACTGAGATGTGAATATGAAATAAAAATCGTACTAGTGTTGTATCACTAGTTAAAACCACCTCTGACAACCAATTTAATGTAATCATTATTTATGTGGGTAATTTATCTAATGCGTGCGTGAAAGGAGATCATTCACCGTCCATACATTTTTGGGCTAAAGGTGAAAGTGCCAAACAAAAATAAAGCTATATTCTGAAAGAGTACGTTTTTCCCTTCATTTTTTATTACTACAACCTCAAATAAATCTGCCAAGTCTTTTCCCAACTGTCTTCGGGCCAGCTTCCAGTCTAACCGAATGCAGCTGAATACCAGTATTTTACAGGAGCGACTGCCTATCTGACCTCCACAACCCAGCAACTGGGTAATACGATACCCCTTGGTAAGACTGGTTCGTTACTACAAGCTATTACTTTAATTTAATTACTACCTATTAATTATTTGAACTACAAAATATACTAAAAACAGTATTTTTCAAAATCGTATAACAGCGCAGGCAATTGCCCTACAGGTTTGGCCCAATAGTGACAAGTAAAGAGAATAACATGTTCTTACGGAATATAATTATTAATAATTTTATATTGTAACAGGATAACCTATTACGAACCGCTCCAGCCAATGTACTTTTTATTTACAGTAATTCAATAATGAATACATTAGTATATATCTGACACTACAATACTAATAATATGTAATACAAGTATATAAAAGGGGGGAGGGGGGGAAATAATGATTAAAGTGCATCAAAAAATTCGTTCGCATCGCTGTCAGCAGGAAAAGTGTCCAAAAGGCTGGCAGCATTACCACGTTGTGTGGCAATGCGGATTTTTTGGCCGAAGAATAGGCCAGCCCTCTGGTAACGTGAACAGTCGACCAACCGCTTGGCGATGTCTTGATATAATAAGTGAGCAATCGGACCCCATGGCCCTAGCGTTTCAACCCCAAACGGCTCGAACATATAAGACCCAATGAGATTGGAGTATTTGCGCCGTTTGAGGTTTTCCGCACCTGCAGCAGCAGCCTCAGCACAGCCCGCCGTGCTAGGAAGATGGGATGGCGCAAGTGTGTCGACACACGTTGCATCCCACACCAAAGGCCTACCTCCCTTCCAAGGCATTATGGTCATTCCGTCTGGTGTCTACCCATCGTCGCGTGCCAGGCCATTGGGTTCTAGAACAGCTGGCACCCCGGCGGTGACAAGAGCACGACGGATGATGTCATTGATGCTGGCGTGCCGTGCTATCCGGCCTGCGTTTCTACTGCAGGATAGGCCATGGTGACCGAGGCAGTCGACACCTTCACCACATTGGCAGCAATGCGGAGCCACACAAGGAGCGCCCAGACGCAGACAAGTAGCGAACCGGAGGGTGGTGTCACCCAGCATAGTGATTATGTTGGGTGACGGTAGTGCCTGAAGCCAGAGGCCCGACTCCCATTCACCCACAGCCAGTAGGCGGGCACGCTCAGCAGTATTGGTGGATGTATTAATAAGATTATTCCGTACCAACCTGCAGAGCGGCTCATCCCACTGCCTCTAGGAAAATGGGTTCATGGGCCGATCTGTACCTTTTATTAAATATAATATATATTTTTTTTAGCCCAAAATGAATGATCTCCTTTCTTTATTTAGTAATGAAGTCATCATTGATGATTTAATTTTGATCCTTTCTTCTTTTTTTAGGAATCATCTCCAATGTATGAATATTTCTATTCGTTTGTTCTAACCACGTGACTTAACGTTGAGATGATGTCATTCTTATACCTTAGTATTAGTTTTCTAATAGCGTTATCGTTTGTAGATTGTCAAAATGGCTAATCGATTCGCCTACAAATAAATTAACTAGCCATATAAGTAATAATGCTTTCCCTGACGTTACCTAGGTGTGCGAAGTTCACACGAACACACGGCTACACATCAAGCTATACATTTCCAGTTTATGTTGTTCTCGCAATGTATAGGATTTCCGTACAATGCGAGGTCAGCTTATACTGGAAATGTATACTTTGATGTGTAGCCGTGTGAACAAAGCCAATCTCAAAATTCAATTCAATAGGTACATGTCATGATTAACACCAATAATGTTCTACAAATACAGGGTGGCCAATTCGAATTCATTTTTTTATTTGGCGCCCTACGGTTCTTTGATACGATTTAATTAAAATGTGGCTAATTCGTTATGCACCATTTATAAAACCATGACTGCCGCAATCATTTCAATAATCCAATCGAATCCAATTTTGTTCAACAGATTAGTACGTGTAACTAATACCATTATGATCACAGAGAATTTGTAAACAATAGGCTCACAATAGGTTTGTTTGCATTAGGCTCGCCCCCTATTACATGGGACTTAAACATATCTGGCGAAATGCGGGTGCACTAAGGTACACCTCTGCCTAACCCTTCGGGGATTACATGCGTGATGTTGTGTGTGTTAGAATTTGTGAATAAGCAACATTTTCACTATTGTGGAGAAAAGCAGCCTTTGTTCACCTAGCGATGACACCAATTTTTTTTTTTTTACTGGATAGCTTACTTTTTTGCACCATTCTTCCTGGAACAGTCTACAGGACATGTGCTGCTGTTACTGCGACTGGCAATCGCAATAGTGTTAAGTTATTTAAATTTTATTGAATAAAATCAATCAGTGAGACCTAGCAAACACGTGTTGCAATTAAGATGGTACCACAAACCATGCAGCACGAAACATAATCGAAACTTTGAGAGGGATGTTTCCTATACAATAAACCAAAGAATTTTTGACTTTAGTTGATCCCCCATATTCACCAGATTCATCCTGATTTTTTTCTATCGGGTTATCGGGACGTGTCATGGTCACACTAAAAGCAGAATATTTTTGACTTTGATAGAGGGTATGCGAAAATTAGTTGAAAAACAAGGTGAAAAGCGATCACATTTTAAACCAGCAAAAAGGTCTCCACCTCTTTGCTGCCTAAAATGCGATCGCTTTATCCAACGATCTCGATACCCATCACGTCTGCAGAGTTATGCTAGCTAATTTAATTTGACCCTGTATTATAATGGTAAAATAGCTAGTAATTTTCGTTTGTAATAAAACTTATTAAAATTTGTTTATATACGAATTGGCCACCCTGTATACGTAAATTAGCCGGAATAATGAATTTATAATTGGTTTCTTATTAAAGTAAGTACTAGAAATATCGGTAGAAATAAATATGTTGTCAGTATAGGAGTTGGTTGTCATCAGTCATCATGAAGTTCTTACAAGTCGCGCTGTTGTTCACTTTCTTGATATTCGTGGCTAGTGTAGCTGCTAAACGAAGGCCAAAGCGTAGTAAGTGTACCTATACTCGAATCATGACATACAATAAATTGACTTCGACTTGGATACTAGCATGAGGAGATGATGGAGGAGCTCGTGGCTAAGTAATGTAAGGTTTTATGCAAACTACAATAAAATTGTACTGGCTGTTAAGAAAGGCTTGATTCGAATGTTCTAGCATTTTGTATTAAGAATAAGAAGAAACAGAGAGACAGCCCAAGGCTGGCATGCGGGTTACAATAATATAAAATGTATCTTTGATTTCTTGAGTTATTATAATAATTAGTTAAACTATCAAGAAGTGTTTTATTCGATCCGGTACTGTAGACTCTCTCGGAGTCCACAGTAATAACAGCCACACGGGTCGATCCATCGGCTTAAGCTACGCTTGCCGAAGTTAGTCCATGGATGGGTGACCATCTTTAGATACCGAGACTCCTCGGTGCCTCGGTAAGCACGGATATTTGAAAGTCACAGAATAGTACAGAAGGCGCACTCCGCATTTAAGGCTCGTACAAACAGACGCGATGTCGCGGGCGCGACAGGCAGCGGTACCTTTGTCAAAGGTACCGCTGCCTGTCACGCCCGCGATATCGCTTCTGTTTGTGGGAGCCTTTAGGGTATGAAGTTACAAGTATGCGGTGGGCTCGTCTTGTCGGGCCAATTCAGTGATCGTTACGTAGTCAGAAGGTATAAGATTTACACGATAGAAAGAGAGGCAACTTTTAGGTGAATATAACTGTAGGTAATTAGCGCTGTGCGACCTGAATTGTACTTTATTGTGTCGTAGTAAGAGTCGATTTTTATTGAAATGATTTTGCGCAGTGAACCCTCTGTATTAATCTGAGCTCTGGATCTGGTTGTTGTTTTTATATAGCTTTTATAGTACCTAATATTGTAGCTATTAAAGAAATCAGCGATACTTTATTTTCAAGGAATTGATAAGTCTTAATTTCTTTTTGGCATTATGTTTTTACATATCATCCATTGCCCTCTTTCTCTGTATTATGTACACCATTATGAATTACAGATATAAATGTAGAAAAGAGACGTTTCATTTTTGTATGGGACTCCGGCCATAACATGTAAACTTTATTAAACCAGGAAAACGAATCCCTGAATACAATAAAGGCATATTTTTTTCATAATATCTGTTATTTTTTAGGCACTAATTATAAACTGAAAATGTTTGGCGTTATACGACTATCGACTGCCAGCCATGACAGGTTGGTTGGACAGATGACGTTAACATTAAAACAAAAATAGGGGTGAAGCGTATTTATCGTAACAGATAGAAATAACAGATATTAAAAAATAACAGATAACAATTATTCCTAACAATAAAACATACCTGTTACATAAAAAAATAGATTCTCAAGACTGTTACCGCGGCTGTTACTGTTAATACATTATAACAATCCCCACACAGACTGTTTTCCGTGGCTGTTACTTACGAATTCATCGTCCGTAACAGGCTGTTATTTAATAACAAACAGATACGATTTTTGACTTTAAACCAAAAGAAGATATTCAATTGAGATTTAAATATGTATTTATCCGTACAATAACAGATATTTGGATCTGTTATTTTTTAGTACAGTAACAGTGATAACAGTTATCGTTTTTAACCTGTTACAACCCATCTCTATTTTAAAATCTAGAACTGTCAAAGATGTGTGTCAAATACCATTAAAAACAATATGTTTGAATTTTTTGTCCAGAAATAAGTACCTACCTATAAGTCTACAATCCTCAAAAGTAGTTTAAAAAAAAATGATGAATCACACTTTATAATTAATCAAAAAAGTTGTTTAAGGTGTTTTTATCTTATTATCTTATCTTAATAGCAGAGAAATACATGCGTTTCGTATTTATTTAAATAACGTCTAACAGATTTTATTATGTTTTAATGTGACTTCTTGACGAAAGCATTGTGCAAGTAAGACGACGCCATGATTAATAGAATATGGCAATAATTTTATAAACTATTATTTTTTGTGCCGAAGAAATCAGGGGAATATTCAGGAAAGAATATTTTTCCTCAGTTCGTGGATTTTTTTCCTTTTTTTTCATTACCGTACACTTTATGGCCGAAAACGAAACATCTCCTTTTACATAGGGTGACAATGGCCGGTCATAGAAGCGTAGTGTCTGGTTTAATACCGAATTGAATTTAAATTTATCATCTGTTTTACAGTAACTTACTGCACTACAAACCTGGAATGTGTCAAGAGGAAAGTTGACTGTTACTGTATTGGAAAGGGAGGAAACCACCTTGGTACATGTCAATGTACTGGATTGAAACCAGGGTAGAGTGGAGAGGAACGCCCAGTAAACCGTGTGTGATTTTTCATTTCTTTTTGTAAACATTTTTCAACGCATTGTTTTTGAGGATTAAATTTACATTAGAAGAAAAGAGGACGAATAGGTTCTTAAAAGAAAATGAATTTATCTGCATTGGCATAATAAATAAGACATTTACTTATATTATTGTTTTATTTCCAATCAACATACCTAAAAAGTCATAGGTGCTTCCAAACATAAAGCGGCAAAAGTGGCTGATGCGCTGTGATTGGACGACTGCCGCGCGCGAACGCTTCTGTCTACCCACCGCGCACGATCATTTTTACCTAACTAGAGCATGGCAGAATCTAAGGTAGCCTGAAATAGTTATTTGTGCAACAAGAGAGCAAAGTTGTTTTTTGGTGCGAGCGAGTGATTCTAGGTTAGAATCCTGAGCACAGCGAGGGATTCAAAGGCACGAGATGCAAATAACTTTGCTCTCGTGTAACACATACAACTTTTCACCTCAGCAGCGAGAACATATGAGATATTAGAACATATTAGGGGAACATATTAGGGGTTTAAATATGAATTTGCCGTTTTGTACTGAAGAGTTTTTTTTCTGAGGTAAAATATATCATCTCCTGGGAAGGTCATTTATGCCTTTGCGGTAGAACTCTGGGGACCTGGACTCAACAAACTGAGTGAAGGCATTTTGTATTGAAACCCCTTCATTTCTGTACAGGTTCGACAAGGTAGGTAAGGCAAGCTTCAACACGCGGTTCTCTCTGCAGATTAGTCAAATCATGGGACACCTATTTTGCAAGCTTTTTGTCTCACCGATTGATGCAAATTGGTCATTATTTTGGATATGCTTAAGCTAACATCAAACCGTGCCGCTAGTTCCTTGGTAATTTGATATGGAGCGGCTTCTACCATCGCATCTAATTCATCCTTATTTACCTTAGAGGCTGGTCTTTCTCGGGGTTAATTCTTCAAATCGAAGTTTCCACTACGAAAGCTATTAAACCAAAAACGCAGTATCCTATCCAAATAGAACATTGATATTGCGAGCTGTTTCCGCTTCGTTAGTACCACGTCGGAACGCGTATTCAAAAATTTCTCTATTTTTCAATATATGTACAGTACGACACAACTCACATGTAGCATCGGCAAAATTCGTAAAACCGATCACAATACGATCTGAATGCGCCTTCAAAATCACCAATCTTTATTACTGCTTTAGGTGAAAATGATCTTTACGCAAACGCAATAACTTGTAAAGTTATATAACCAAATACATCCGTAAAATTAAAATTAATGAATGCAAATTTTCACATTAAATGCTACATCTAAGTTGTGTCGTACTGTACTTTACTGTTCAAAAACAAAAATCGAATCTTGTGAAAAAAGTTTCACTCTGGAATCCCGCACCGTGATGCAAGTTTAATTTTAATTCAAAGTGGCCAGTACGTTTAAACGGCAATTTCATATTTAAGCCCATATTATTGTCTAAAGGTAAAAAATACAACATGGTAAACGTAAACCACATGGTAAACAATATAAAAAAAAAAAGTTAATTTACTTATTACATTTAAAACCTGTATGTGTATCCGAACGTATTATTGTTTGTTTCTTTTTTGGGCCTACTAGTTATCGAAATTAAAATCGAACTTCGAATCGACTTGTTTCTATCTCTCGCTTTATTCGTATCGAAGTAAAAGTGACAGAACAAAGTGAAATTCAAATATTTCAAATATTGTGAGTAGACCCATGATAATAGGTCTTTACCTATGAAATTGCCGTTTTGTATGAAAAAATTTAAACGAATTTTTTTCATGAATTTTTTATTTGTATTAATCGAAGTAATCACCCATGCAATCAATGCATCTTTGCCATCGCAGTGGCAGTTTATTGATGCCCTTCTTAAAGAAATCAGCTGGACGGGAGGCAACAAATTCTTCAAAGGCATTTTGTACTGCCTCTCGGGTATTGAATTTTTTTCCCGCCAAGAAGTTATCCAAATTCTGGAAAAAGTAGTAGTCTGTAGGCGCAAGGTCTGGTGAGTAGGGCGGATGACGGAGAGCTTCCAACCCCAGTTCTTGCAACTTGGAGACCGTCTGCTGTGCAGTATGAGGTCGCGCGTTGTCGTGCAGGAGCAGCGGAGACGAGCGATTGACCAATGCTGGTTGGAGATGCGCCAGCTTCTCCATCATTGTGTTCAGTTCTTCACAGTACACATCTGCAGTAATGCTCACCCCGTTTGGTAAGAAGCTGTGATGAATCACAAAACAGTGACCATCACTTTTCTAGGGGTAAGTTTTCGTTTAGGGCATTGTTTAGGTGCTGAACCAGGATCCAACCAACTTGCTGAGCGCTTGCGGTTATCAAACAGAATCCATTTTTCATCGCAGGTAACAATGCGGTTCAAAATTCCTTCATTTGTGTGTCTGTTGAGCAGTGCGAGGCACGTCTCGACGCGTACTTCGCGCTGGCGATCATTGAGTTCGTGGGGCACCCATTTGTCAAGCTTTTTTACCTTGCCAATTTGACGCAAATGGACCAATATTGTTTCGACGCTAACGTCGAAAGCTGCTGCTAATTCAGCCGTAGATTGTGTATCATCAGCTTCCACAATGGCCATTAATTCGTCATTGTCGACCAAAGTCTTCGGACGACCGCGAGGTTCATTTTTCAGGTCGAAATTTCCAGAACGGAAGCGAGCAAACCAATAACAGGTGGTGCGTTGGTTTGTAGTGTTAGCTCCGTAAACGTCGTTGATGTTGCGTGCCGCTTGTGCCGCGTTGCTGCCACGACGGTACTCATATTCCATAATTACTCGAATTTTTAACGTATCCATGATGACGAAAAAGATTGAAATGCGATGAAAATGTAACACTAATCAATAAAGAAATGACTACTTTTGGAAAAAAAATCCATGTTTTTAAAATAAAATTAATTTGAAATTAGAATTCTTAGCCAAACAAAAATTATTTTGATTTGAAATGGCCAGTACTGCAGAACGGCAATTTCATAGGTAAAGACCTAATATGATCTCGGAATTTAGAAAAAAAAAAAAAAAGTTACTTTGTCTCACGCTCGCACCTAAATTGAATTTTGCATACTGTCTGTAGACAGCAAAATCTGCTTGTTTGAGGTGCTGAGGTGAAAATCAAATTTTCTTACGTTTTTTGCAATTTGCAGGTCAGTAATATGGATCACAAATAATATGGATTTACAGAATTATAAACATTAGAATCAACAATACAACTCTCTAACTTCATGTAAGTGCATTGAATGACTATTTCGTGAAATCATGACGTTTGGCACTTATATGAACATAAGGAGTTGTATTGCTGATTCTAATGTTTATTATTATTATATACACATTATTATTATTTTATGACTAACAGATTCATGGGTTAGACTCATAGTTAAATAAAACTGCTGCTCACGGTATATATTTAGATTTCGCCTGACTTAAGTTTCTCTGTCGTAGGATAGCTTCCTCAGAGTAACTTAATTGATCCGGGCCATAATTACCAGATTCGTCCTGACTTTTTTCTATCTGGTTATCGGGACGTGTCATGGTCACACTAAAAGCAGAATATTGGACTGGTGACTTTGATGATAGAGAGTATGCGAATTGTATTTCAAAAATTTTTTTTACAAAAAAAAAAACAACCGACTTCCAAAAATAACACGAAAAATGTGAAAAATAACTTTAATTTCGGAAGTCGGTGTCTTTGCTTTTCAATTTCCGTTTTTTGCCACCGACTTCCGAAACTGAACACATAATCCATACTAATCGATGCTTAAATTATAAATACGATAGTAACTCTGTCTGTCTGTCCGTCTGTAATTCTGTATGTTACCTTTTCACGCCTGATCCACTGAACGGATCTCGATAAAATTTGGTAAAGAGATAGATGGCATCCCGGGGAAGAACATAGGCAATTTTTTTCTCAAAAACAAATTTAAGGGGGGGGATATAGGGGATGAAAGTTTTTATGGGAAACCTATCATTTTTAAAGTTCCGTAGTCAACAAGGAAGCTTTATAGTTTCGCCATGTCCGTCTGTCTGTCTGTCTGTCTGCGACTTAGCTCAAAAACTTTTAATCGACCAACTTACATGTGCAGTTGCAAAAACCCAAACATTCTGTATGCGAGAACAAGTTTTTTAACTACAATGTTAACACTTTGAGGGACAGTAAACGCCCATAGACGTAATAACAATAAAACTTTGCGAAAATTTGTTTGATAAATTAATTCATCCCAACTACGGAACCCTTCATTGTGCATGGTTCGACACGCACTTGGCCGGTTTTTTTTTAAGTTAGGGCTGTGAAATATTTATGCTTTTTGTAACTAACAAATAGTTACGTTTTTCTAAAATCATCCCTCATGAGGGTAAAAACCCTTCTTTACCCTCTTGATTTTAAAACTCCCATGTAAGTACTTATTATTGACATTTTTGCGTGACTCTCTTCAAGAGCGTTAAGGGATTGAGAATATAGTCATAGTCCGTATCTTGAGAATCTGTCCACTCAATCAAAAGTTATTACTACTTGGCTCTTGGCTTGGAACGAAGAGTTTGAGTTTACCAGTGAGTACTTACTCGATAGATGGCGTTGTGCAAATGATGCGATTTTCATAAGGGGGATGCGCCGGTAGCCCGCGAAATTCAAATCTTAAGTTTTTTGCAATTTGCAAGTCAGTGTCAGGCAGGTTGTATATTGAAATGAAATGAAATGAAATTGTCTATTCTGTAAATAGGTTATTGGAATCACTTTTACATGTCATAATAATATAAAAAAATTGTAAAATTAAGCTAGATGAGGTCGGCGTTTCCTATCTGACTACTCTGAGAAGAAAGGCCGAAACAAACTCACAGTCTTTTTTAAAGTCCGGACATACCTAGGTCAGATATTGGCATATTGGTCAGGCCCTATGAGGACCATGTAGATTAGAGTCTGAAATGGTCTTTTGAGGAATGAACCACTCAGATTTGAGTGAACCTGTCCTGTCAGTGCAAGCATTTGTCAGTAATAGTGGAGCTCAGCTCAGAACTTAAGGAGCTCAACGACTCGACGAACAATACCAAAGAAAGGACATTTGTGTAGGCCGCATCCTCAAATTGCCAGACCATTGTTAAAACTAACTGAGAACGAAAAAATATAAGAATAAAAACAAAATAAACATCCACATAGTCCTCACATTCACAATAATACAATACTTTACAAAGTAATCATGTCATTTTGTCAATATCCTACATATAATATTCAATAATGTGAATTTGTATATAAAACTGGTAGGTATATTTTGTTGATTTTCCATAGTACTTATTCAAAATGTCAAAATGACAAAATGACAAAATGTTAGCAGAGCGAGCAGCTCAATCCCATGCTTTTTGTCTTCTTCAATCTCCAAACGGCTGCTTGACACTTCCCGTGACCCAAGGGCTGGCTTTTACCTTGGTCAGAGGCTAAGCATTGCCATTCAACGTGGCAATGCCGCCAGTCTCTTGGGTACATTACCAGCCGACAGCGATGCGGAGGAATTTTTCGATGCCTTACTTTAGTTGTACTTAGGTAGTTCTTTAAGTTTTAGTGTTTTATGTAAATAGTTAGTTGTGTTATATATATATTGTCTAAAAATTTTTTGTCTTCTAAATAATGTGAAATTGTATAGTACCCTTTTTTACAAAGTTTGGTTTCAATACAGCTTTTAAATCGTTTAATGGGTAAGTTTCGAATGTCAATATGATTAAATTATGATTCGCGACCGTAGCAAATAGTAGCTTTACAGAATAATAACCATTAGATACAGGAATACAACTCCTGCAATATTAGTTAGATTAGATAACATAAAACTTGATACTGACCTGTAAAAAGCAAAAAACATAAGAAAATTTGAATTTCGCAGGCTCCCCCAAAGCTTTCGCCTTAGTTTCCATCGTCCATACAATATGCCATAGTTTTTTCATTAAATCTTTATACAATATTTTTTCATTAATCTTTCCGACAGTTTCATACTGCTGTCCATACTATCCACACTATCACCACAATATAGATATGGACTACCACTAATATATAAAGTTACTGGCTGTCTCATGTCTGTTAGTTTTACGCCGTAACGCCTAGGTCGCCTAGACACACCACGTGGGTTATGGGACATAAGATACTTTTATCCCGGTAGCACATTCCCGTGGGATAATTTCCAACATCCACGCGGGCGAAGCCGCGGGCAAAAGCTAGTTTTAAATATTTTATGTACACCATTATGAATTACAGATATAAAATAAATTTAAATTTGTTTACTACGAATTGGCTACCGTGTATACCTAAATCGGCAGGAATAATGAATTTATACTTGGTTTCTTATTAAAGTAAGTACTATAAATATCGGTAGAAATAAATATGTTGCCAGTCTAGGAGTTGGTTGTCATCAGTCATCATGAAGTTCTTACAAGTCGCGCTGTTGTTCACTTTCTTGATGTTCGTGGCTAGTGTAGCTGCTCAACGAGGGCCAAATGGTGGTAAGTGTACATATAATCGAATCACGACATACAATAAATTGACTTCGACTTGGATATTAGCATGAGGAGATGATGGAGGAGCTCGTGGCTAAGTAATATAAGGTTTTATACAACCTACAATTGTACTGGCTGTTAAGAAAGGCTTGATTCGAATGTTCTAGCATCTTGTGTTAAGAATAGGAAGAAACAGAGAGACAGCCAAGACTGGCATGCGGGCTTAAATATTATAAAATGTATCTTTGATTTATTGAGTTATTATAATTAGTTAAACTATCAAGAAGTGTTTTATTCGATCCGGTAATAACAGCCACACGGGTCGATCCATCGGGTTAAGCTACGCTTGCCGAGGTTAGTCCGCGGTTGGGTGACCATCTTTAGATACCAAGACTCCTCCGTGCCTCGGTAAACACGTTAAACCGTTGCCGTTGGTCCCGGCTGTCATTTGTGGATATTTGAAAGTCCTTATGGGTCGTCAGAAGCCCGAAAGTCTGACAACCAGTCTTGCCAAGGGGTATCGTATTACCCAGTTACTGGGTTGTGGAGGTTAGATAGGCAGTCGCTCGATATAAAATACTGGTATTCAGCTGCATCTGGTTAGACTGGAAGCCGACCCCAACTTGCTCAACTACATAATTATAGGGGTCGGTTGCAGGCGAACCGGACGACAGCCCTGGGTAGGACTGGTTCAGACTTCCGGGCTTCTGACTACCCGTAACGATTGTGATCGATGATCTACGAATGACAGCCGCGCCTGGTATAGCTTGCAGCATCCTGGACCAATCGACCTGTGCGGTTGTTAAGCTGAAGCGTTTTTTGGTTGTGGGGCCCACGAGCCCCTCTACGACGATTCTGTCTCTGGGCACAGAATAGTACAGAAGGCGCACTCCACATTTACCGCCTGGCCACGGGACAGATGGCGCGAACTGCGGCGCGAATTGCGGTGCGGCAAGCGGGGCGGCAAAACAAGCGTCATGGAATGAAGCCACGGGAAGAGCGTTCGCCGCCGCGATAAATATAAACCGAAAGCAAAATGTCTTTATCTAAGTTATCTCGATATTGCTTGGAGAGTAGGATTTTTGGTTCAATATTTGGAAGAGATTGTGTAGTTCATTAGTTAAATAAATGTCGGGATATAGACGGAGAATTTCACAAATCGAACTTGTTAGGCTTCTATCAGGGACTTGAAACGTTATAAAATAACTTTAAATACCATTACGATCCGTTCCAGTAACGATAATTTCTACTGTTCCACCCGGATCGTAACTAAATTAATAGTTGATGTCGTTCCGATAGACTTTCGTAATATTGCCAAGAAATTAGTTCGTAAATGGTTACTAACCTAACCTAACGTATTACGTAACGTTATCATACCTCATACCCCTATTTTGAGTAAAGTTTCAAGTCCCTGGCTTCTATACTATCCGTGGGCGTGGCATGCGCCCAGGTCTGCCAACCATACTGGTAAAAACAGTATTATACTTTATTTCAACTTAAAATACTTTTTACTATTCAATAAAAATAAAGTATTCAAAAAAACTTTTTTCGCGTGTATCCAGAACCATTAATAAAATCTGTTTAAAAAATAAATGCGAGCGGTGGATTTCAGAAGTAATCTGTCAAATGTCAAATTGTCGTCATGAGGTCACCGTTCGTCTGACAGTCTGCTGACGACGACGGTGACGTCTACTGACTCAAATACGCGCGGATAACACAACCTTTTTTCGGGTTTGCGTTCATTTTGTTAGTTACCAAGTTTTCCAGCTCAACCTATTATCATAAAGGCGCGGGCCCACCGCGGCGCATGCTGTGCACGAGCACGCGGCGCATTTTAGCTGCGTGTATTAATTTGTTTGACAACGTGGGTCTACGTTTCCACTGAAGTACACGAATATGACCAACGACTATGTATAGCGTGGCACGGCGCACGGAGAGGCTACGCACGTGCCACTGCAATCCACGGACACGGGCTTCACTGCGTTAAGTGAGCTGTACATAGTCGTGGGTCATATTCGTGTACTCCAGTGGAAACGTAGACCCACGTCGACAGCGTTGAGCTATGTAACCGCCTATTCGAGCAAGCCACGCATGTATCAATGACGTCAATTCATGCGTAGCCTCTCCGTGGGTTGCAGTGGACACAACCACATACATTTTCTTACAAAGCGAAGCTTAATACACGTGCGTAGCCTCTCCGTGCACCGCGGTGGGCCCGCGCCTTAATTGTGATTACTTTGTTAGTTAGTTAGTGCACAAAAAATTGAAAATGAAAACTATTCACCTTCATCTTCTCTTACAAAAATTCCTAGAAAGTAAAATTGTCGAAATCTAAAGTTCGTTTTTAAATCCCGTAGACTAATTTGGCAGGTGCAAATGTCAAACTCCAAATTGAAAAAAAAACAAACAACAATAATTTGAAATGTCAAAATAGTCTACCAGATTAAAAAACTAACTATATGGTGAAAGAAAAATATACATATGTATACAAAATGGCGGGACGACAGAATTAGAGCTACAATAAAGTTACTAAAAAATTTGCTCGTCATTTACTTTAATTTTACATGGAACTGTGATGAGGCTTACGAAGCCTAAATGATGATATATTAATAACATGTGCGAGGAGTACCAAAAAATAATGTACTTATTTAAAACATTAAAAAAATGTAGGTAACACTTTTTTACTACCATTTATTTTCCGTCTCTTACGTACTTTATTTCTTGTAAAAAAAGTTGGCAGCCCTACATGCGCCGTATTGATTCTCATTTGTTTGTTCCGCCAGTGCGATCCGCTCGGCAAAATTCGTGAATCACCCCGTCTGCCGCGGTTCACGTGGCATGCTTAGTACATTTCTATACATTTTGTTTTGCCGCAAAACGCACCGCAATTCGCGCCGCCCGAAAATTCGCTGTAGCGAATTTCCCGTAGCCAGGCCGTATGAAGCTACAAGTATGCGGTGGGCTCGTCTTGTCGGGCCAATTCAGTGATCGTAACGTAGTCAGAAGATATAAGATTTACGCAATAGAAAGAGAGGCAACTTTTAGGTGAATATAACTGTAGGTAATTAGCGCTGTGCGACCTGAATTGTACTTTATTGTGTCGTAGCAAGAGTCGATTTTTATTTAAATGATTTTGCGGAGTGAACCATCTGTATTAATCTGAGCTCTGGATCTGGTTGTGGTTTTTACATAGCTTTTATAGTAATATTGTAGCTATTAAAGTAATCAGCGAGACTTCAATTTCAAGGAATTGATAAGAGTCTACACTGTTTTTGGCAATATGTTTTAACTTATCATCCATTTCCCTCTTTCTCTGTATTATGTACACCATTATGAATTACATATATAAATGTAGAAATTTGACATCGGGTGACAATGGCATGTCATAGAAGCGTAGCGTCTGGTTTAATACCGAATTTAATTTTTTTTAATCAATTTTACAGAAACTTACTGCACTACAGACCAGGATTGTTTCTTGGGGAACGTTGAATGTTACTGTATTGGAAAGGGAGTAAACAACCCTGGTCAATGTGAATGTACTGGATTGATCTCAGGGTAGAGTGGAGAGGAACGACCAGTAAACCGTGTGTGACTTTTTATTTCTTTTTGTAAACATTTTTCAACGGATTGTTTTTGAGGACTAAATTTACATCAGAAGAAAAGAAGACGAATGGGTTCTAAAAAGTAAAATAATTTATCAGCATTGGCATAATAAATAAGTAATTTACTTCTGTTATTGTTTTATTTCCAATCAATATCCCTAAAGAGTCAAAGGTTACCTTTGACTAGCTCCGCCTCGCGGTTTCACCCGCGTAGGTCTCGATCCCGTGGGAATATCGGGATAAAAAGGATCCTATGTCCTATTACAGGTCATAGTCTACCCATGTACCAAACATCCAAATCCGTTGAGCCGTTTTAGCGTGAAAGCTTAACAAACATATAAACGAACAAACAAACTCACTTTCACATTTATAATATTAATATAATATATAAATATAATATATACAACATTATTTTTTCTTTATGCTAAACCCGAAAAGGGGTCATTGTACTCATAATTTTGAACAACTTTTTCTATGGGACCAACACTGAAATCGCGAAAAAAAAACAGCTGTCCCATACATTTTGTCGATTTAAGTGAACATAAATGTAGGGAACAGCTGATTTTTTTTTCGCGATTTCAATGTTGGTCCCATAGTAAAAGTTGTTCAAAATGATGAGTACAATGACCCCTTTTCGGGTTTAGCATAAAGAGAAAATAACGTTGTATATGTATATAATATTGCCCGCGACTTTGTCTGCGGAGCGAGATGAAAAGTATAGCCTATGTCCTTCTCCAGGTCATGATCTACCCATGTACCAAACTTCATCCAAATCCGTTCAGCCGTTTTAGCGTGAAAGCTTAGTTTTTTTCGTTACAAACGAAAAAAAAAACTCATTTTAATCAAACTTATTTAAATTCGTTACGAATTGGCCACCCACCACCATAACTAAATTAGCAGGAATAATGAATTTATACTTGGTTTTTTATTAAAATAAGTACTATAAAATATATCGGTAGAAATAAATATGTTGCCAGTCTAGGAGTTGGTTGTCATCAGTCATCATGAAGTTCTTACAAGTCGCGCTGTTGTTCACTTTCGTGATGTTGTTGGCTAGTGTAGCTGCTCAGCAAGGGCAATATGGTAAGTGTTTTAGTACCTATACTCGAATCACGATATACAATAAATTGATACTAGCATGAGGAGATGATGGAGGAGCTCGTGGTTAAGAAATAACAGCTACATGGGTCGTTAAGCTACGCTTGGCGGGGTTGCTCCGTGGTTACCTACCGAGACTCCTCCGTGCTTCGGAGAGCACCGTTGCCGTTGGTCCCGGCTGTCATTTGTGGATCTTTGACAGTCCATATGGGTCGTCAGAAGCCCGAAAGTCTGACAACTACTCTTGCCAAGGGGTATCGTATTACCCAGTTACTGGGTTGTGGAGGTTAGATAGGCAGTCGCTTTATATAAAATACTGGTATTCAGCTGCATCCGGTTAGATTGGAAGCCGATCCCAACTTGGTCAACTACATATTGGGGTCGGTTGCAGTCGAGCCGGATGAGAGCTCTTGGTAAGACTGGTTACAGATATAAATGTAGAAATTAGACATAGGGTGACAATGGCCGGTTATAGAAGCGTAGTTTAATATCGGTTTAATATCAAATTTAATTTAAATTTATCATCTGTTTTACAGCAACTTACTGCACTACAAACCAGGATTGTTACAACGAGAACGTTGAATGTTTCTGTATTAATATTGGACAGAAACTATACAACATTGGTGAATGTGAATGTACTGGATTAGGCCAAGGCTAGAGTGGAAAGGAAAGACCAGTCGACCGTGTGTGATTTTTCACTTCTTTTTGTAAACATTTTTCAAAGCATTGTTTTTGGGACTAAATTAACATCAGAAAAAAAGAATTTATCTGCATTGGCATATTAAATAAATCATTTACTTCTATTATTGTTTTATTTCCAATCAACTCTAAAAAATCAAAGGTATATCCAAACATAAAGCGGTAATCGTGCAAATCGCGCGCGAACACTTCTGTCTACCTGCCACGCACAATTTTTTTTAGCTAACTAGAGCGCGGCAGAAACTAATATAATAATAATTCTTAGAGGATTTGTTAAGTGAGACGACATGGATATCACGTGACCATTGTGATGCAGCGAGTGGAAAGGGCGATACGACGTTAGAGGGGCGCTCACGCACCTCGGTCAGACGGTCACTTTGGCTCGGGAGCTCGGCAGCGAAAACGAGTATTAGGAAATGTAGATTTCAATTATTTCGGTGGCTAACCGTTTCATTTTATTATGATTTATTTATTGTGAACTCTAGGTAGTTTTGCTTTTCTTTTACAATAATTAAATGACCGTCTGATCCATAAGAATATTATAATAATATTTTTACAGAAAAATAATGAAATAAAATGTTATTCTTCCTTTCTTTTTTTGTCAAATTTGTGTCTATTTCCTAATCTTATCTTCACTACCTCGTCAATGTAACCCTCGTAAATGTAACCCCCGGCAGGCAGTAGTTCTGTACGAACATCCCGAACGGTCGTCTACAGTTTGTACCGGGTGGACAGTCGCTGGAATTCTCGCAGATATCACCTTAACAATTAATTAGGTACATGTTTATTAGCGCTAATGCTTTAAGTCATTTTGTTAGTATCTACTACTTCACAGTTGCATTGTCTGAGTTCACTAGGTATAGCAGCACATTCACGATCTTTGAATGACGTAAAAGCATTAGTAAGTTATTGCGATGCGACTGGTAGAGGAGCCCAGAGGGTTTTTGAGTCAGCATAAGCAGGGCGAAAAGTTGATAACACAATACCGAAAATTATTTGAAAAGTTTCAGATATGAGCCACGTGGTCAGGCATCCACTTTCAGATTTCCAAAATGGACCAAAAATAATGTGATCTTTAGGGCCTTTCATTTTCGTATCACCGTGTGCGGCCTGAGGCAAATCTAATGCAGACATTGTAGGCTTGTAATCAGAATAACGTCGCTATGCCTGCCAAATTCCATATGTGTTTTTTTTCACTTTTTGGTTTTTTCGCTTATCGTAATCTCCGTATCATGTGTTGGTAAAGTCCTTTTTGCAATTTTCGAACTAGAAACAAGATTTACAAATTCCATATGTGTTTTGACCATTTAAGAAAAATTCGTATGTGCGGAAATGCACATAAAGGATTTGTGTTCCAGCTTCTGTCACCCGCCAACTGTGTTAGAGACGTGAGTGTGATGTGTGAGGTATGAGTTTGTAGAGTTAAAACACAGTAAAAGTGGTGGTTCATAGTTTTAATTTACTTCATAGTTGTTGTTTGTCATAATCTCTTCAAGTTCTAGATAAATTATTATCATTCATAACTTGGTAATTTAAATAAATAAAGGTCTAAACTAAAATTTGTGTACCTATCGCATTTTTATGACCAAATATTGTAAATTATCTGTTGATTATTATTTGAATTTTATCATAATAATCATACTATAATATTCATCATCATCATTTCAGCCGAAAGACGTTCACGGCTGGACATAGGTTGGGCCCAAGTACCGCGTCATCGACCGATTCTGTGCTTCCCGCATCCAGCGGATTCCTGCAGCACACAAGGTCATCGGTCCACATTGTGGCCTTCCAACGCTACGTCTTCCGGTACGCGGAACCTTTAGGCCCCAACGGCCATCTGTTCGATGATTCATCGAGCAATGTGGGACGCACGGCCTATTGTCAGTTATGGCAATTCTTCGCCGGGCTATGTGGGTTTCCTTGGTTCTCCTACGGATCACTTCATTTCTGATTCGATCACGTAAGGAAACTCCAAGCATAGCCCTCTCCATTGCCCTTTGGGTGACTTTTAGCCTTCTAATAAGGCCTATTGTGAGCGACCACGTATCGCCATAGATCATCACTGGCAACACACATCGGTCAAAGACTCGTCTTGAGACATTACGGTATGTGAGATGATAGATATTGCGTAACTTCCCGAATGCTGCTTAGCCTAATCGGATTCGACGATTGACCCAAGCTGTCGTACGGGATGTCTTCGGTATAGTGTCAGATAAATCTGGCTCTTGGATCGTTTGCCAGATTCGTAACGGGGTTACTTGTTGACGTGTATAACTGTCCATAGAACCTCTCGTTCTCTCTCAACAGCTCAGGTTTGGCGGATACAATCCTGCCATAATCGGTCTTCAGTTTTGCAAGCTGGCGCTGCTCAATAGGCAGATCTCTTGCAAAGACTTTGAACCCTTTATTCTCCTCAATCACGTCCTTAATGCGGTCTGCACTAAAGCGGCGAAGGTTGCTTTTCAAGGACTTAAAGATCCGACTATTGAGCTGCCGGTACTTGAGTGCATCATCTGAAGACTGCAGGGTCACCTCGCGACTCTCGTCCATGAGCTGTATAATAGGATCAAAGAGCTTTTTGTTTCTATTTGCACGACGGGTCTTGAAGATCTTAGACCTGAATAATGGACGGTTTCCACAAACTCATCATTATAATCGTTCACGGAGCTTCCTAGGCACTTGAAACGATTCTGAAGTTCGAGTTGCTGTTGACAGTTCGAGTTCTCGCGGTTTTGGAGTTGGATCGGTGCTGGGCGGAGCGTCAACTTCATCAGTCGAGATCTTTCCAGCTTGATATTTAAGTTCAATGTGCCTCTTACCATGTGGTGAGCACTTCCGGTTTTCACTGCGTTGATCACAGATACATCATTGAATACTGGTTTCTTCGTCAACATTATGCAGTCAATCTCATCTTTGTTGCACCATCAGGACTCTGCTAGGTCCACTTTCTGTGGTCACGAATTCTGAAGAAGGAGTTCATGAAAGCGGTCTTCCTTCTCCATAAAACTGGCCAGTAGGTGATTCTTCGATCCCAATCCTCGTGGTTCTTGATTCCAAATTGCCCCACTCGCAGCTCATCACGGTCTCGTTTGCCCAATTTCGCGTTGAAGTGAACATAACAACGGTGAAGTGGGTTTTAGAGCCATTCTTGGCTCAGGAAATATTTTCATACATGGTTTCTATAAATGAGGATATTTAAAATGCATAGAGAACGCTGCTGCCCATTCTCCCTTTTACGACACCCGGGGGAAGATATAGGGTATCTAGGTATTCTTTAAGCCCGGCACCACACGAAAATAACATATACAGACTAATTATTTTATAGTTCTAGTCCTAATCATTTTATTGTATTTTGTAATCTAAGAAAACCTAAGGATCACATAATGATAAACCTCAAAATAACAAAAAGTCTCACATTGCCAAATCCTTCATGTGCAATTTATTGCACACACGTTATTTTTTTAGACGGTTCTAAACCAGTTATGTGCAGATTTTGGCAAAAAAAAAAATCTAGCGCCTTCAATAACTAATATTTGTGGCAAATTTTGTATTCCTAATATGTCTCAAATAAATGTCTTTGATATTGCATTAATAATTTTGCAGTGTTTCCGTCTGTTTATTCAATAACACGATTTTTATTGTTTCCCAAAACCTTACAAAAATCACATATGGAACTTGTCAGGCGCAGCGACGATAACACCGTATTATCACATTACGTATCGTTTTTAGGGTTCCGTATTCAACCCTTACAGGGTTCCTTGTTTCGCCATGTCCGTCTGTCTGGTCCCCCATTTTACCCTTTGGGTACGGAACCCTAAAAAAGCAGAAGAACATGCATTTGAGTTACCGACTTATTCATTGGGGGCTTCGATATAATATATTCTTTAAATTATGGTGAAAACCGCTCCAAAATCCGTTGCGAAGTTTAGAAGAACAACGCAGTCACACAGACAGACACGAAAAGCGCGTACGGATTATGTATTTGAGAAATGTATTTTTACTTTGATAAATGTTTTTATGGATTCAAAGACTGACACTTGCCTCTCTTTTAATTTTACCAAAGAAAACATGCAAAAAATCATTTTTACCGTTTTCGGAATTCGACCGCAAAAAATAAAGAAAAAAAATAAAAAAAATATTTTAGGAAGGACTCTACGACTTAATCAAATTATCGTTACCTTTGCGTAGTTGGGTGACAGCAGCTACATGAGCCAGCAGCATCACGAACGTGAACAACAGCGACTTGCAACAACTTCATGATGACAAACAGTAACTAACTCTGCTGAGCTAGAGAATGTTCTAAATATTTCTTGCGTGTAACAACTATTTCTATTACCTACTTAAAGTTTTAGTCCAAACAAATTGATTTGTGTCCAATTGCCTATAGTTAATGTTTTATTTAATAAATTAGAATGTGTAGGATGCATGATACGTATTTCGCCCACGGCTTTGTCCGCTTTACTGCAATTACGAATTACGTTAATATTATATAAGGATTGTATGTATGAATATTTCTATTCGTTTGTTCTAACCACGTGACTAACGTTGAGATGATGTCATTGCAATACATTTGATTAGTTTTCTAATAACGTTATTGTTTGTAGATTGTCAACATGGCTAAGCCTGCTGATAACGATTTGCCTACAAATAAATTTACTAGCCATTTTATGTAATAATGTTTAACAATAACTTTCCTTGACGTTACCTATACCCCATTTGGGGAGATAAGACATTAAAACAAACCCTTTTACAGTCCGTTCAACCGATTTTGACTTCTATACCGTAGGCAAGACAAAACCAACTATCTACTGCGGCTGCCATTTGTCATGCCACCGACGCAATAGAATTCAAAATCGGATGAACGGAATGTAAAAAAGGCTTATCTATACGTCTAATCTTATTTCAAATGGAGTATAGGTGTGTGAAGTTCACACGAACACACAAATACAAAATATTAATTCCTGTACCAACTAGTATAAATTAGTTTGATGTTTGGAGACTCCTTTTAAGCATGATGACGCCTATGTTAGGAGACTCCGCACTTCCATTGCTTTGGCTGATTTTGTACAAGTTAGAAAAAATATTATAAATTCAAAAACACTCGCTCGGACTTACGAGAATACAAATTATATATTAATGTGGGTGTCTTGGGTGTGCGGACTGTGTGGTGAGTGAGGGGTGCGAGAAGTGTGTCGAGTGTGTGTGGTATGTGATGTGTGTGAGGTGTGAAGGATGTATGGTTGGTTTAAATGTGTGTATGAGGGAGGATGTGCACACGCACATCCTCCCTCATATCAGGGTGTGGCGGTGCCAGTATAACTAATTTTCAATTATTGTAACAATAATTCAATATCTGCATATGTGCGTGATTTTAACCATTCTATTACCAGTTTCTTACTATTGTGAAGATGTTCAGTGTAAATGTATATGTCTTTGTTTATTTTATTATATGTATAACCGTGCCGATTGATTATTATATTGTGTAGCAGCAAAATTGGTTTTAGATTGTGGAACTTGCGCAATAATATCCTTTCTTCTTTTTAATATTACATTTTTATCATACGTAAGCGTCTTATGCTTTTTTAAGATCGAGGCACATATATATAATTTCCTAACAGATAGCAGACCACTGATCTCATACAGACTTTCAGTAGGGAATCTCCGTTTCTTAAAATACATTATTTTTATAAGACCATTTTGCGCTCGTTACACGTCTATAAACTTTGATTTTGCTGCCCCACCCCATACTGGTATACAGTAGACTATCACAGATTGTGCAAGGGCTGTGTAGATTTAATTTAGAAGATTTCTCGCAGCGCCCACTTTTTTGGGAATACTTGCAGGGACTTTACTTCTTATTCTATCAGCAACGTGTTCGAGGTGGGAGTACCAACTCAAATGTTGGTAAACTATGACACCTAGATATTTTGTTTGTGTCACTTTATTAATGATAGGACATGTACAGGCTTGATTCATGGCTCGCTTACAAGAGTGAATTTTGATATTTAAATCTTGATCTGGTTGTGAGCGATTTCTAATTGTAAAACATATATAATTGGTTTTGGTTGCGTTTAGCGTAAGGAGATTTTCATTAAGCCAATTAGCTATTTGAGCCATACCCATTTCAGCTTTGAGCTTAACTTCGGACCAGTTATTTCCATAAAAAACAATGGCAGTATCATCGGCGTAAGAGAATATTTTTGCGTTATCTATTTTTAAGTTACATAAGTCATTAATGTACATTAAGAAAAGTGTTGGCTCTAAAACGCTTCCTTGAGGCACGCCAAACGATACCTCCACGTCATCACTGATGTAGGTCCCTATCTTAACTCTCTGTCTTCTATTTGATAGGTAATCTTTAAATAACATTAGAGGGGTTCCCTTTATTCCAATTCTTTCCAACTTGGTCAAAAGGGTGGTAACACCAACGGTGTCAAAGGCTTTTTTCAGATCAAGGAATAGAGCCAGAACTTTTGCCCTGAATCGACATAATCAGTTACCAGAGAGTTGAGCGTTGTAACTGCGTCCTCAGTTGATATTCCCTGTCTAAAACCAAATTGAGTAGATGATAATATTTTAAATTTTTTAAGATAATGTAAAAGTCTCATATTAATATTTTTTTCTAAAACCTTGGATAGACCTGGTAAGACAGAAATACGCCTGTAGTTATTGACATCGTCGCCGTTACCTCCCTTGTGAACCGGTGTAATAATGGATTGCTTCAGTAGTGTCGAAAAGATACCTTTTCCAAAACAGAGATTTACCAAATGAGTAATGACAGGTACAATTTCCTTACTAATATATTTTAGGAATTTTGTTGGGATGTTATCCCATCCTGGAGCACTGTCGGATTTCAAACTCATCAGAACACTTTCTACTTCCATGGGGTCAGTGTCCAAGAGCACAAAAGAATTAATTTGTTTAGGTGGAATATTAGATTGGCCAGAAGTTGTATTAATCGGAATTTGCTGGGCTAAATGCTTTCCAATATTAGCAAAAAAAATCATTTACAGAGTTCACTGACGCAGTTGGAGAAGGTAAGATATTTAATAGTTCAGTGCTTTGATTCTTAGGTTTATTTGAGTAGGTAATTGATTTTATATTTTTCCTAGTTACGTATTAGTAACCGATTTAGCAAGTAGTTCTCTTTCAAATTTTCTTTTCAATTTTTTTATAAGATTGTTACAGTAATTTCTGTACCGACAGTAGGTTATTTTTAAAATGTCATTATATGGATCTGAACGATAGCTTTGTTGTAATTTATTTCGATTTTTAATACATTTTAATAACACACGGCTACACATCAAGCTATACATTTACATGGGGGACTTAAACATAACTGGCGAAATGCGGGTGTACGACGGTACACCTCTGCTTAACCCTTCGGGGATTACATGTGTGATGTTGTGTGTGTTAGAATTGGTGAATAAACAAAATCTTCACTATTGTGGAGAAGAGCAGCCTTTGTTGACCAAGCCATGACCCCTAAATCATTTTGTTTGACTGGTTAGGTGGGGTACTTAATTGCACCATTATTCCTGGAACAGGCTACAGGACAGGCGCTGCTCTTACTGCGCTTGACAATCGCAATAGTGTTAAGTTATTTATTTTTTTACTGAATAAAATCAATCGGTGAGACCTAGCAAATACGTGGTTCAAATAAGATGTTACCAAAAACCATGCAGCACGAAACATAATCGAAACTTTAAGAGGGATGTTTCCGATACAATAAATTCAAAGAATTTTTGACTTTAGTTGACCCCCATAATCACCAGATTCGTCCAGCCTTTTTTCTATCCGGTTATTGGGACGTGTCATGGTCACACTAAAAGCAGAATATTTCTGACTTTGATACAGAGTATGCGAAAATTTGTTGAAAAACATGGTGAAAAGCGATCACATTTTAAACCAGCAAAAAGGTCTCCACCTTTTTGCTGCCTAAAATGCGATCGCTTTACCCAACGATCTCGATACCCAACACGTCTGAGTTCTACTTGCTAATTTATTTGCTAATATAGGAAAATAGCTAGTAATAGACGAAACACATGTCCAAAGGTTCTGGTTTAATCATTTTACTAGTAGAAAAAGAATCAATTTCAGTTATTTTGTATGTTTAAACTAAGTATGTATGATGAAAATGTAAATTATGTATTAACTGGAGACTGGTCGAAATGTGGGAATACTAAAGGTACACTTCTGCCTAACACTTCGGGGAAAACAGGCGTTATATTATGTTTGTATGTATCTTTCAAGAAAGATATTTTTCAAAACTCACCACCAGCCTTCTTTCCAAAATGTTGAAACCAAACAACTAGAAATTTACATTTAAATTAACATTTAGGGCTGATTTTTCAATAGTCAGATAACTTTAATCTGAGGAATTAATATTGCAGTTTGACAGCTTTTGTATGGAAAATAATATGTAAAACTGTCATTATTATTCTTGAGATAAATGTTATATGACTATTGAAAAAAAGACACTTATTAAATAAAATAACTGGAACAATTTCATAAACATTTAATTTTATCAAACCCAGATTCGGGTTGGAATTTATAACGAATATTAGGTAATATTAATTAAAACGTTAAGTATTTCTGAAGCAGTCAGACAGTCTCAGTCCGTAGTCAGTCCTTTTGTCTATAATTATCCAAATCTAATCTTCAACATATTTTTTAATTGGTAATTTTATGGTACAGGCAAAGTGTCTACGTCCGTCCATGATTCCGGCTAGTTCCCTGCATCTTGGTGCATCGGGTGGACAGTCACTGTCAGTCTTGCAGGAAATCATACCTAAAAAAAAAGTCCTCTGTTTAGTATCGCTTTCGTTAGTATTTAGGGTTCCGTAGTCAAAATGATCTGTTCCAAAAGTATCTGATGAAAATGTAAACAAATGTAGCAGAAAATGTACCAATCCGTAGTGTCACTTACAAAATTCCATTGATTTGATTATTAGAACTCGAAAATATCGTTGAAAATAAATTATACATATATACTTAATAATATAATTAATTATTATAATATATACATATATTGACATAGCTCACAGAATAAGCAAGCTGAAGTGGTAATGGGCCGGCCATATTAGCCGTAGAACCTGTGACCGTTGGGGTAGACGTGTTCTTCTGTGGAGACCGCGAATCGGCAAACGTAAGGTAGGACGCCCTCAGTAGGTTGAGCGACGATCTTCGCAGGGTGGCTAGTAGCAACTGGTTGAGAGTTGCCGAGAATTGAGCTAATGGCTGGCATTAAGTGTATAAGTTAGTTAATCAATAGTTAGGCTGGCATTACAAAGACTAGTCAGGAGTCAGTATAAAAATCTTTAACATGTTGAGAGCTGTAATACTGCTTTACTTAAAAAAAACATTACTTGCATGGGTCCTACGATTTGTAATAAAATACCTGACATAATAAAGAATGACACAATACACAATTTTAAAAAGAGATTAACAGCACTACTTGTTGAGAAATGTTATTATTCTATTAACGATTTTTTAAATGATGATGACATAAACTAATTATTCTTGATTATTCGTTTTGACATTATATTCGTGTAATTGTGTTCGTTCATCGTTTTTTTATTTGATATAATTTTTTTTGACATGCCTAATTTAATTAATTTGTATTCAATATTCATGTGTCCACCAATACTGCTGAGCGTGCCCGCCTACTGGCTGTGGGAGAGTGAGAGTCGGGCCTGTGGCTTCAGGCGCTACCGTCACCCAACATAGGCACTATGCTGGGTGACACCACTTTCCGGCTCGCTACAAGTCTGCGTTTGGGCGCTCCTTGCGGGGCACCACATCGCTGTCAGTGCGGCGAAGCAGTCGACCGCCTCGGACACCATGGCCTTTCCTGCAGCAAGAGCGCTGGTCAGCTGGCACGGCACGCAAGCATTAATTACATCATCCGTCGGGCTCTTGTCACCGCCTGGGTGCCAGCTGTTTTAGAACCCAATGGCTTGGCACGCGACGACGGGAAGAGACCAGACGGAATGACCATTATGCCTTAGAAGATGGGTAGGCCTTTGGTGTGGGATGCAACCTGTGTCGACACCCTCGCGCCATCCCATCTTCCTAGCACGGCGGGCTGTGCTGGGGTGGCTGCTGCAGGTGCAGAAAACCTCAAACGGCGCAAATATAACAACCTTATTGGCAGCTATATTTTTTAGCCGTTTGGGGTTGAAACACTAGGGCCGTGGGGTCCCAGTGCTCATCGAATATTTCGGGACATCGCCCAGCGGTTGGTCGACTGTTCATGTGACCAGAGGGCTGGCCAATTTCTAGGTCAAAGAATCAGCATTGCCATCCAACGTGGCAATGCTGCCAGCCTTTTGGGTACTTTTCCCACTGACAGCGATGCGGAAGAATTTTTTGACGCCCTATGAGCCCTTCCTTTATATATAATTTTTTCCCTTTGTACATATTGCTAGACTTAGATTGTATATTTTATTTAAAATGTTAATAAAGCTTATAGTCAAACCTATACCTTACATTATTATTTGTTTAATAAAGCATTTTTTTTATGCCCATTGAGCTGTTCCGTTTAGGTAGGTATTTGATATTTTTCCTTTACATAATTGTACATAATATATATATTTTTGTATATTGTAATTTAGATTTGTCAGAAAGCAATAAAAATATAATATTCATGTTCAATAATATTACATGCATCATCATTATAATTTATTATGAGATAAACCCAACAATTTTTTGCATGCCTATTTTAAGGTAAATTATACAAGGATCACAACTTATTTTAATATCATAAGTCATGTACCTACAATTTATGCAAATAAAGCTTTCTTTCTTTCTTTCATTATTGTCGCGTCGTGTAGCGCACGTCATTTTAAGAAAATTATTGAATTTTCTTTTATAAACTTATTACTTTTGATTATTATCAACAACAAATAATGCCAGTCAACAAAATTTGGACGAAAATTGGAAAGAAACCGCGTATGCGGGCTCGAGGGCGACTTCGGCTAAGTCGTCGTCGGCGTCCTTTTTTGGAGTCAGTAATACAGGCCGATCAGCAAAAGACAATAAAAAAAAAAAACATTTAATTCAGATAACTGGATCCATACATTCCGATTTAAAAATTAAAATATAAAAAACAAAATAAAAATAAGATAATAGGATTAAATAAGACAAATTAAAATTAACATAAAATAAAAAAACTTTTTACAAAAATAAAAACAACCAACTTCTAAAAAAACACTAAAAACGTGAAAAATTACTTTAATTTCGGAAGTCGGAGTCTTTGCTTTTCAATTTTCGTGTTTTGCCACCGACTTCCGAAATTAAAGTTATTTTTCAAAAGTTTTTATTTTATACTTTTTAGTTGTGGTACCTACTCCACACAAATTCAAATACCACTACCTGGTATGTAAATTATGAAGTGAACAGTGAAACAGTGAAGGAGTCAAACAATATATCGTCTACATACACTAAGTGGGAAAAATATATAATTATTGAAGCTAACTCAAAAACTACGCAAGCAAAGTTAATAAAATTTATATGGGACCACCTCTGAAGCATGACCTACCAAACAAAAAAAGAATCATCAAAATCGATTCATAATTGGCGGAGTAACCGCGTAACATACACACAAAAAAATAAAAAATAAAAATATACAGACGAATTGAGAACCTCCTCCTTTTTGAAGAAGTCGGTTAAAAATTAGCATTAACATTCATTATATGTACATTTAAATTACCCTCTTTATGAAGGATCTCCACAGAGGAGAAGAGATCCTATCTGCTACAGTCTTCAGAATTCCGTTACAGCTGCCACGCATTCTGCATATCAGGGATACAGTTTTCTTGCGGATGATGGCATGAAAGCCATCAGTGCGATACAGCGCAAACATCCCCGATGCACTACAGAAGCGAGGCAGCCCAAACATCATCCTGAAGATGTTGTTATATTGAACGCGCAGGACATCCAGCGATCTTTTGGTGTGACTGACCCACAGATTCCCCGTATAAAAGCTTTGACAATCTGCCTTAAACAGCGTTAACTTTACTTGTTCAGAGCAGCGGAAGAATCTGCGGGCCAGCATATTACCTCTGACCGCTAAAGCCCTGCGCTCCCTCTCAATATCAAGGTCGTCTTCAAGACCCTCGGTAATTAAATGCCCCAGGTATTTAAATTTCGAGACACGATTTATGCACAAGCCATTTAGGGTAATATTATGTGAATACTCGGGGCATCCACCGGGGGCCCTAAAGACCATATACATTTATTGTTGTAAACGAATAAGAAAACACAGGTATGTTAGTGTGGTATGAATTAAAAATTTCAGGGATTTCGATTAATTGATTTGGATTGCAAAGCAGCAGAGGATTATAAGTATAGTGCCTTAGTGCCGGTGCTCGGTCCGTCCGTTCTTGTAAAATGTAACATGAAGTTCGTGTTACAATAGGACAGTATAGTGCAATGTGCAACAGGACCTTGATCTGGAATCTTAATTTCAGAAAAATAAAGCACAAAATATAATGTATACCTAGAAGTTCTATGGTATGCACTGCCTATGCACGACATATTTTGTTTTTCTCTCGTGAGAAATTATTATTACAATAAGGCAGGCTCGAGTCGAGCACAGATATCAAAACCTCTAGTAGAGGTACAAGCTCAAAATATAAATGAATCTAGAAGTTCTATGATATGCATTCAATATTGTTCTCTCGTGAGAAATTATTATTACAATATTGATAAAGAATTAGTTAAGATTGATAAACACTTAGCATCATCAGACTTAGTTATTATATCATACTTAGTCTATTGTGTGCTGTAAATCATAATATCCAAGAACTAAAGGATAGTTCTATGAAATTTGAATGAAGCAATGATAATGGCCTTGGGAAACCCGTCCAACTCCAAGAAAACCTAAATGTTTTCACTTTCATAAAAATTATCTAAGATGACTAAGATTTAAAAATGACCAAGAAAGAAGAATTCCCTACATAATGTTAAATGTGTTTACTATAATGTATTTAGTACTGTTGAATTTACTTTTGCTGGATGCTTCAAAATTGAACATGCAATTAGACGGCTGAGTGATCCAATCAAGGAAAGCAATCAGTGGGTGGAAGACCACAGCAACTTGGAATTGCATTACCGCAGTGTAAACAGTATCTATAATTTGATAAAAAACAATCGGAACACAAAGAATATTAAAATTCTCACTGATGTTTTCATGATTATTAAGCAACTTATTTTAATGATACCAGTTAAACTAGATAAAAATCATGATTAAAACAACAGATACAACAAAACGGGACAGTTTCCTGTTTGGTGAAAAGTTTATTATTGAACACGTCAAGTCTGAGTAATTAAGAAGGCAGCTACAACTACACTGTTAAGTAAATATAAGGAAAACTCCAATGCCCCCTTCACATTTGAGTCAAACAGGGTGGGGGGGCAAGTTTCCAGGCTAGGACCATGGGGAAGAACCAACAGCAACGGACTTCATCAGGCAAGACGTACTGACACAAATCTATAGAGTCTATAGAGGTAACGACAATTGCATGTCGCCTTAAATATTTTTACTCTTGTTGGCCGTGATCTGTTTCACACGTGATCTGTTTCATCTGTTTTAAAGTTATCTGGTCATATTTGAAGGGATATAGTATTCCATTTAAGGACATTCCTACATAACATAATACCTTTAAAATTGTGCATTTTCAGAGTCTGAAGATGTATTTAATACAACAAAAGACATTAGTAAGTTGTTACATTTGAGTGTTATTAATAACTGTGTAGTGTGCAACTATCAGTGGACAGTATTTTTAATCAAAAATATTTACTGTACACAAACTAAATGGAGGTACCAGTAAATCCAATATGTTTGAATAAAATTTATCCAACATAACAGTTTACAATGAAAGACATGGAGTTTATGTAAAATGATGTCTTGGGCACAATTGATTTATAAGATGTCTATTTTTGAATATCAGTGAACATTGATGACAAAACATATTTGAGGGTTTATTGTCAAAACAATGAATTCAATTGTTTGTGCTTTGGCTTGTATAGGCCCCACATCAGTAATATCTTATATTTATAATTTAGTGGAGGATAAAAATCTGTGTTTTATCTTGAGGATTTTACTTGTATTGGAGAATCTTAAAAAAGATTATTAAAACTATCAGGCTTTTGGAGTGTCTTCGGTGTTACATAAATAAGGTTAAAACTAATCCCAAATCCAATTAAGTTGCCGAGTACTTAGGATTTGTGATTGATACAAAGTATATTATGACATTGTCAGTGACAGATATAAAGAGATGTTCATCTATTATTTTACACAGTATCCTATCAGCTTGGTGTCCAGTTGTGAATTTTGGTTTTCTATACTTAAGTACCTGCAGTGCAGTGTTAGTTTACCACAGTGACTTTCTCATTCTCTCTTTCTCATTTCTCTTTATCATAATTAAATAATTATGATAAATATGGAGTGTATTAAAAATTTACAGTGGTGGTATAAACCTGTCAAAATTGTCAATTTAAGATTGAAAGGATATTGACCGATTTGGACCAAATGCTGCCCAGACATGGGAGTGCTTCCAAATGGTACCTTGCATCAAATTATTAAAAAAAAAAAATTATCAAAAAAAAAATCGGTCCCGAGGTTAAAAAGTTATTGCCTGAGAGAGGTTAATGTTTTTCAGGTATCTACCTAGTTTTATTTACTTAATTATTGGAAATCTATAAGATAGCGTCGTTGAGTTTATCTTGACAAGTGTTATAGTCTCACATGTGTCCAGGGTCCAGGGTCTGATGATGGAGCTGGAGGGTGATCACGGGCACTCCTCAAGTAAACCAGATAGCCCCGTCGTATGTGGTTTAATTGGATACATATAAAAGTCCTATTACACTGGGTGGTGTCCAGGGTCTGATGACGCAGCCGGAAGGTATCCATAGGAACTCCTCAACCAAAGAAGACAGCACCAACGTCTATGGACTCGTTGAATATATTATATTGAAAAGTGCTTTACACTAGGCAGTGTCCAGGGTCCGATGATGGAGCCGGAAGGTGGCCATAGGAACTCCTCAGCCAAACAAGATAGCGCCATCGTGTTTGGACTCGTTAGCTTTGTCTTGACAAGTACCTAGTATGGCCCAAGTTTGTAGCCAGGATCTGATGATGGAGCCGGAAGGTACCCATAGGAACTCCTCAACTCCTGCTCCTCCTCCTCCGCCATTCCGCCAACAATAAAAAATAGTTTTTCTCAAAACTTCTCGGATAGATTTTGTTGAGCTTTGGTTTACAGACTAATATAGGCCCAAGGAACATAATGCACTATGTGTCCATTCTGGGCAGCACTTGGTCCAACTCCCATATATGGATGGTCAATGTCCTTTATTCAGATACATCTCACACTTGTTGGGAAATATTTGTTTTGACAGTCAGTTAGCAATTGGGGTTTGGAAAGACAAGGAAAATCATTTAAGCTTTTTGGGACTCTTTGCTGCTTTTCTTGGTTTAGAATATTTTACCGAATACTTAAATGCATGCCAAATTTTATGTTTAAACAATACTACAACCATAGATTATAATGGGTGGTAGTCATTTTAATAATCTTAATTGCCTGGCTAGGCATAATATGGCAGTGGTGTAAAGCCCGAAAAATGGGGATATCTGCATTTTATGTATAATCTAAAGACAGCATAGAAGCTGATCTTGAGTCAAGAAACAAAAACATTGATTGTGTGTCTGGCTCCTGCAGCATTTCAGGACATAGTGAGATCTTTTGGAAATCCTTTCCATTGATCCACATATTTGTACTAAAGCTAATACTAAGTGTGATAGATATAAGTTATCTGTCTTGTCTTAGGGATCCACTTGTAGAAAATATAGATGCATTTCCACCATTAATTTCAAAAATTATTCAGAAAGTTAAAAATGATCAGGGTTTTGGCATCTTATTTTCTCTTATGAGCGCATCACAACCTTGGTACCCATTTATTAGTTTCATGGTTAAATCATAGATTACAGTTTAGAGTTTCAACCACCAAACCAATTATTGTTGTCACCTTCCAGAATGCTGCATCCTTTGCACTGCAGCTTTTTTGCCAAGCCTGCATATTGTGAGGGAAACGTTTAACAAGCAAATGATACCACATGACAGCATTAATACCAGATAACAGTGTCCAATTACACAACAATTCAACAATGGTAGTTCATATACTTCACTCAACACTAATAAATCTGCATTGTCATTGATCATAGATACTGATGTAGGAACCAATCCTCTAATTAAGAGCTTCTTTAAATGTATCTTCAAATTACGACCAAGCCGCCCTAGGTACAATGATATGTGAGAGCCATCAATGGGTACTGAATTTTATAGAATGATGGTACCTACCCATTACAACAATTATCCCTTGACAAAGAAACCAAAAAGTAGGTAAGAATTATTTCAAGTCTTACTAGTGCTCAAAGAATATAACTTATCTGTAATTGAGCCTTCATAACATCCAAATTTTTGATTCAGGTGTTAACATAAAAATCACTGATTTGTTCAAAACATCTAAGACAGGAAAACGGCAAACAATTATGTTAGGTAGACAAACAATTAGTTATTGGATTAAACAAACAATGATGGACAGTGTCATAGATATCAAGATATTTACTCCTCATTCCACACGTCATGCTTCAATAGCGACTAGAGGTGTGTCAGAAGATAATCTGTATTTTTAAAACGGTTGTTTGGTCAATAGGATCAAAAGTATGTGCAAACCAGACCTTTGATTAGAGAAAATGATAAGTTTATTTTTGCCAGTACTGTTGGTAATGTTGAGACTGATGTGGTTTTTTCATAAATTAATATTAAAAGCCAAAAGAGTACACTAAATAAATACTTGGTTGTTGATAATTAGAATTAGTAGCATTATTAGATGAGAATTAATTGAAAATGTTGAAAAGTTTTTTCCATTTATAATAGAAGGTTGGTTTTATGTTACTTGAATGTTTTAGTGTGAAACAAATGTTTGTAATTTCCAACTTCATGTCTCTAAACATCTTCATAGTAAAATCAAGATAATTAACGAGGACTAAGCATGAATATAATTACTAAATTAAACGAACTTACCTAAGTGAAGTTCTATTGTAATCATACGAAAAGCTTAGTCCTCGATACTATGTTCCCTCCCAAGCCTTGAACAAGACCATAGTTTGTTTCTTGATGAATTAACAGACAGTAATTCCCTAACTTCAATCCCAGGGGATTGAAGTTAGGGAATTACTGTCTGTTAATTTTAATTCTCTCATTGCAGATTACTCTAAATATAATGACATTAGCTGGTTATAGTTGCCAGCGTAAAAGTTTTTTTGCAGGATTTCTCTGAATATTCGCGTGTACACGGTGGGATAATGGTAATACTACATAGTAAAATCAAGATAATTATCGAGGACTAAGCATTTCGTATAATTACAATAGAACTTCACTTAGGTAAGTTCGTTTAATTTAGTAATTATTTATTGCGTCTATTAGCTATTTATAGGTAGTAAGTATGTTATTGTCCAATGAAAAATGGAATTGATTGGTTTCAACATTAAATGCTTTAATCAGATTAGTTATAATGAGTAGAATAATAACGATACAGATACTTTGTTCGCTTTAGTCTAATTACCAATCTAATGGCATTCCGATTACGTTAAATGGCATTTCTTATGGACTCCAATCAATTCAATTTTTATTGGATTATTATATTTAGGTAATTCCGTGAGTTTGAAGTTCTCGGAGTACGACAAATTTTTATACTCGAAGCAACTCTTAAATACCACGCTAAAATAAAAAAAATCGGCCTGACTACAACGAAATAACAAACAAACGTGTCTTAAGAATACCAAACGCCAAATCCGAACTAGCTCGACGTTGTACCTATTATTCCTATCGAAACACTTACAATAAAGTCAGTAAAATCTGCGATCTAAGAGACTGCTCAACCAAAAACTGTAAGAAAATCCTAACTTCAGCCTTTCTAATATTAACATACGATGACACCGAAGCCTTGATATAGAATCTACTTCACACACATACTCCACCACACACACCATCTCACCTCACACAACTACACAAGCCCAACAAAATGTAAACTATTTTTACTTTCCCTTAACTTACGTCTAGAATTTGACATATATTGTTTTATTTGTCTTTATTAAACCCTCACAATATAGGGCAACCATAATATTGTTAATCGCAGTCCCGAGCTACAAGATACAAGCGACGCTTAGTTTGTGGCTCACCGAATTTGGCTAAATTGTATTGTTACTTTTTGATTAATAAACTTTATTTGATTTGAATTGTATCAATGTAGGTAACTGTTAAACGCCAAATATATTGAGGATATTCACTAACTCAGTGTTGCTACAATACTTATTTACAAAATCCCATAAAACATGTCTCAAAAAAATTATTTCTGTTTAAAAACAAAAACCGGAAAAGTGCGTGTCGGACCACGCAAATGAAGGGTTCTGTGGCCGTATAGTTTCCTTATATTTTTTAGAATAGATAATAATTAAAATAACTGTAATTACTTCGGCGGTTTGATGACCCCAGGTTGTAAGCAGCTACATGAGCCACCAGCATCACGAACGTGAACAACAGCGCGACTTGCAACAACTTCATGATGACAAACAGTACACTGCTGAGCTAGAGAATATTCTCAATATTTCTTACGTTTAGCAGCTATTTATAGTACAAGTTATTATCCAATGAAAAATTGATTTGATTTGTGTCAATAGTAAATGTGTTTTTTAAATAAAGGATTCACTATGAACACAAATCAATTCAATTAAAAAGAAAATTTGCATCGTGTAAATGGAGCTTAACTAATCCGATCTATAAATTAATTAGTAACTTATAAGAAAATATAAGGATAGGTTCACACCAAGGCCTCAGACCAAATAAAAAACCAAGACAGCACTGTCAACAGTAAGGCCGGTTTCGTAAACATGTGTGCACTTAATGAGGTGTTGTTTTTATTGTAAATGTGAGTGTGAGTGTGTATGCACAGAGCTGAGGTGTAGTTTTGGCATGCTTCACTGTATTGCTCGCAGCGCTCTGTCTTGATTTTGGTTGGCCACCCTGTATACCTAAATTGGCAGGAATAATTAATAAAACTTGGTTTCTTATTAAAGTGAGTACTATAAAAATCGGTAGAAATAAATAAGTTGTCAGTATAGGAGTTGGTTGCCTTCTTTATTAAAATACTGGTATTCAGCTGCATACGGTAAGATTGGAAGCCGCTCCCAACTTGGGGTTGACATATTGGGGTCGGTTGCAGTCGAGCCGGATGAGAGCTCTTGGTAAGACTGGTTACAGATATAAATGTAGAAATTAGACATAGGGTGACAATGGCCGGTTATAGAAGCGTAGTTTAATATCGAATTGAATTTAAATTTATCATCTGTTTTACAGTAACTTACTGCACTACAGACCAGGATTGTTACAACGAGTACGTTCACTGTTTCTGTATTAATATTGGACAGAAACTATACAACATTGGTGAATGTCAATGTACTGGATATGGCCAAGGCTAGAGTGGAAAGGAAAGACCAGTCGACCGTATGTGATTTTTCACTTCTTTTTGTAAACATTTTTCAACGCATTGTTTTTTGGGACTAAATTAACATCAGAAAAAAAGAGGAGGAATAGGTTCTTAAAAAAAAGAATTTATCTGCATTGGCATAATAAATCATTCATTTACTTCTATTATTGTTTTATTTCCAATCGACATACCTAAAAAAAAACCGGCCAAGTGCGAGTCGGACTCGCGCACGAAGGGTTCCGTACCATTATCTATAAAAACGGCAAAAAAATCACGTTTGTTGTATAGGAGCCCCCTTAAATATTTATTTTATTCTGTTAGTATTTGTTGTTATAGCGGCAACAGAAGTACCTACATCATCTGTGAAAATTTCAACTGTCTAACTATCACGGTTCATGAGATACAGCCTGGTGACAGAAGGACAGACAGACAGACAGCGGAGTCTTTGTAATAGAGTCCCGTTTTACCCTTTGGGTACGGAACCCTAAAAATCAAAGGTGTGTCCAAACATAAAGCGGCAATCGGCATAAAGCGGCCGTCGCGGCAACCGCGCACGGCCCGATGCGCTGTGATTGGACGACTGCCGCGCGCGAACGCTTCTGTCTACCTGCCGCGCACAAAATTGTTTACCTAACTAGAGCGCGGCAGAAACTAATATAATAATATTCTTAGAGGTTTTGTCAAGTGAGACGGCATGGATATCACGTGACCATTGTGATGCAGCGAGTGGAAAGGGCGATACGACGTTAGAGGGGCGCTCACGCACCTCGATCAGACGGTCACTTCGGCTCGGGAGCTCGGCAGCGACGGACGAGTATTAGGAAATGTAGATTTCATTTTTTTTTTTTTCTCTTTGTTCCTCTCAATCAGAGCACCCGCCATCTAATCTCTTCACCACCCTTGGTTGACTGGTAGAGAATGCCTAAGGCATTAAGTCCGCCTTTGTACCTTTTTTTGTGTGCGAAAAGTTTAAATAAATAAATAATAAATAAATAAATTTCAATTATTTCGGTGTCTAACCGTTTCATTTTATTGTGATATATTTTCTATTTTGTTATTCTAAAAATAAATAACTGCGATTGTGAATGCTGTTATTGGTTTATTTGAAATAAATGCTTTGAGTTTCAGTTTGTAAAATAGTGGTAAAAATGCGTGATAAAAGATTATTTTTTTTAATTACTTAATTGTAAATATTAAATAATGTCGTTAAAGTTTGTTATTATTATGTATACCACACGTTTTCACGAAACTATGTGGTTCGAGCTCGAACTGCGCATATTTTTGTTTCTGATTTTAAATCTGTTTATTTTATTAATAGGTATTAGAAAAACGTTGGCAAGTTTTCTTTAGTTTTATTTTTTAAGATTTTATCTGACCTATAATTTTATGTTACATTAATGTGCATTTACGTTGTAACGTGTAAGTCAATAAATGTTGGTTTGTAGTTTTTAGTTTCTGTACGACTTTCTGACTGCGCTTTACAAAAAATATTTTGAATTCATCTAATAACTACTAAGTATGGACTTATGAGGAACATTATGGTCACCCTACAAAATTTGTGCCTATAGAAAAATTGAAAATGCATTTTCTCTTAAAATATGGCACTTAGAGCAACGGACGATATATGTCAAATTTTAGTTAAAAAATAGTAAAAATACTTGGTCTAATTAATATTAATCTACGAGGTTGACCCTAGTCAATAATGCCGAAAATATTGGGCTTTCAGTTCAAACGTTTTTAGAAACTTCGACTTTTAATTACTTTTCAACCAATACCTTTTGAGCCATTATTTCTTTTTAACTAATTCACAGAGATGTTTAACTATAAGTTATAGAAGGCATATTAATGTATTTCCACAGTTAAACTCTTGTATTGAAGATTCCTCAGTACAAACTGAGGACCCCAGTTAAACCGCCATAAATCTGTAACGTTATATTCTAACGAGTTGAAAATTTCTTAAAAGATTTAAGAAATTCTAAAATAAAAATTATTAACACAGAGTTAGTACTTTCTGAGATTCATGCTATGCCACTTTATACAAGCGTCTGGACTGAGAGCCCAAGTCTTTTGTTCATAAAAGTTTTGATTCACGTTTAAGAAATTTTTGGACCTAAGCTTTAAGTTTTTACTATTTTTAACTAAATTCCCTATGAGTCTCAAGTTGTTTAGAAAGAAAAAAAAAACGGGCCCTCAGTCCAGATGCACATTCAATTTCAGTCATTTTGTATGTTTAAACTAAGTATGTATGATGAAAATGTAAATTATTTTTTAACTGGAGGCTGGTCAAAATGTGGGAATACTATAGGAACACTTCTGCCTAACACTTCGGGGAAAACAGGCGTTATGTTATGTTTGTATGTTTAAATTTTTCAAGAAAGATATTTTTCAAAACTCACCATAAGCCTTCTTTCCAAAATGTTTAACCAAACAACTGGAAATTTACATTTAAATTAACATTTAGGCCTGATTTTTCAATAGTCAGATAACTTTAATCTGAGGAATTAATATTGCAGTAAAAGTAAAACTGTCATTATTATTCTTGAGATAAATGTTATATGACTATTGAAAAAAATACACTTATTAAATAAAATAACTGGGACAATTTCATAAACATTTAATTTTATCAAACCCAGATTAGGGTTGGAATTTATAACGAATATTAGGTGATATTAATTTAAACGTTAAGTATTTCTGAAGCAGTCACGACAGTCTCAGTCCGTAGTCCTTTTGTCTATATGTATCCAAATCTAATAATCAGCAATAATATATTTAGTTGGTAATTCCTCGGTACAGGTAAAGTGTCTGTCTCCGTCCATGAATCCGGGTAGTTCCCTGCATCTTGGTTCATCGCGTGGACAGTCGCTGTCAGTCTTGCAGGGAATCATACCTAAGAAAAAAAGTCCACTGTTTAGTATCGATTTTGTGAGTATTCCGGTTCCGTAGGCAAAATCCTCTGTTATGGTCTGTTCCAAAAGTATCTGATGAAAATGTAAACAAAATGTAGCAGAAAATGTACCAATTCGTAGTGTCACTTACAAAATTGCTTTGATTTGATTATTTGAATAAAACTCGTCGTATACAGAATAAATTATACTTTATATATACTAGTAGTTCTGCGAACACAAGACCTCACGAGTACAAACTTTTTTAGTCGCTCCAAAATAATTGTTTAGTTGAGGAGTTCATATGGATTTGGACAGCACCTAGTGTAAAAGTACTTGTAAAAACGATGGTTCTAACTTGTTCGGTTGAGGAGTTCCTATGGCCAGTTGGCCACCTTCCGGCTCCATCAGACCCAGAACACCACCAAATGTAAAAGAACTTATCAATACATATTCAATGAGTCTAAACACAATGATACTATCATGTTGCGCGCGGCCTTAGCCACAGAGTACATTTTTATATAGGGTAGCCTTAGCGTTAACGATCTATGTATGACAGCCTACTTTTTTTCCTATCAAAAGAAAACATGACATTCAATATGTTAATTTCAAACCGGCCAAGTGCGTGCACCAAACACAATGAAGGGTTCCGTAGTTGGTATTAATTTAATCCCAAGAACAAACTTTAACATTGTAGTTGAAAAACATGTTCTCATACATTCCAACTGCAAATGTAAGTTGGTCGATTGTTACAGAATACTCAGTTGTGATAGTTTTCCTAACGACTGGCGAGATTTTATTTTGTATAACCAAAAATAACTATTAAGCTGGCAGGGGGAGGGGAATTTTTGTTATTTGGCTCTAACAAAAATTAGCACTATAAAGCTTAACATAACGCAAACGGATATAAAAAAAAAAAAAAAAAAGTTTTCTCACACCCACACGATACCCCACAAGCCCATAACATGGGACAATTGAGAAAAAAAATCATCCCCACTTTACGTATAGGGCGGAGAGGTACCCTACAAACAAAATATTATTTTGCATTATTTTATTTTCCTACTTTGTGTGTTTAATGTAAAGTTACCCATGCCAAATTGCTTTCTAGTAATAAGATTCTCTGAGCCATACACACATGGTGAAACTATTTTGGTTTCTTGTTAACTACAGAACCATAAAAGCCAAAAAAAATATGTGTATTTGTAGGCCAGTTAGAAAAATTAACAAATAGGTTTTAATAAATAATGGGCCATTTACTGCATTTTGAGAAGCTTTTCTGCTCATCATGCCGAAGATCCTAATCAGATCTTCACCATTTTTTTTTAGACCTACCTAAAGTTAGCAGCTTTCAAATAAAAAAAGAACCATCGTTATCGGATCTCATAAGGCGGAGATATCCAGTAGCCCCCTTTTTGCCCCATTTTGGAGGAAGTAGCCCTCCAATCAAAAATTCCCGCCCCGTACACCAAATTTCGTCCAGATCGGTTGTAAAATACGACCTGTAGACGAATACGTACAAACTGATAAACTTGCCGATTTTGCCAACTTGATGCAGAGACGCTTCGCTCGCTACGCTCGCTCGGTCAATAATTCATTATTATAATATACTTATAATTTTAAATCACCACGACGTTTTTAATTTGATGTTTGAAGTTAATTTTATAACCATACCCATACACAATTACTATACTAGGTAGTAAATTAAATGACAAATAAATACAAAAACAAAAGGAAACATAGGCGTTGAAGTACTCGTGTGCATCGCTGTCATCTGGAAACGGGGAATCCTCCTCTTGGCATATTTTTTTTTTGCCATAATATTGTTTGGCATAACGTTTTCTCATATCTTTTTTTTGCATAATAATACCTTGGCATAATGCTAAGGTTAGCATAACTGTCATTTGGTCTAATTTGTTTAAGCATAATTTGGAGTTGCTTTAATTTTTTAAGGCATAATTTATTTATTCGTCTTTTAATCGTAAGCCATAGATATAAACATTATTTATTATAATTTGGGAATTACTCTATTGGATTAGGTTAAGGTTGATGCGCTAATATATTTTAGTACGGACTCTACGACTTTATAAAATTATCGTTACCTTTATAATTACGTAATTGGGTGAGAGCAGCTACATGAGCCACCAGCATCACGAACGTGAACAACAGCGCGACTTGCAACAACTTCATGATGACAAACAGTAACTAACTCTGCTGAGCCAGAGAATACTCTAAATATTTCTTGCGTGTAACAGCTATATAAGTTTTAGTCCAAACAAATTGATTTATGTCCAATTGCCCATAGTTAATGTTTTATTTAATAAGTTAGAATGTTTTAATTAATAAGTTAGAATGTGTAGGATGCATGATACATATTTCGCCCACGGCTTTGTCCGCTTTACTGCAATAACAAACCAGAGACGAATTACGTTAATATGAGGATTTATCAACTTATCTGTAAGATCGGCAACGCATTGGTTATTATTATAGACGAAACACATGTCCAAAGGTTCTGGTTTGATAATTTTACTAGTAGAAAAATAATCGATTTCAGTCATTTTGTATGTTTAAACTAACTATGTATGATGAAAATGTAAATTATGAATTAACTGGTCGAAATGTGGGAATACTATAGGTACACTTCTGCCTAATCCTTCGGGGAAAACAGGCGTTATGTTATGTTTGTATGTTTAAATCTTTCAAGAAAGATTTTTTTCAAGACTCACCACCAGCCTTCTTTCTGAAAAGTTGAAACCAAACAACTAGAAACATTTAGGGCTGATTTTTCAATAGTCAGATACTTTAATCTGAGGAATTAATATTGCAGTTTGACAGCTTTTGTATGAAAAATAATATGTAAAATCAAAATGAAAATATTTTATTTCACATAATTGAAAATGGGCACTTATGGGCACTTTTAAATGGGCACTTATGAAACGTCAGAAGCTAGATGCACGGTTCCAATTGGTCGTTTCCTATGGAGAAGAGCCGGCAAGAAACTCCACGGTAACTCTTTAAAAAAAAAATGGCTTTTACAATATTTTCGAATTACAGTAAATAGTTATGGGAGGACAGTGTAGGCCTTTCAAAAACTTTAACTATTATTCTTGAGATAAAAGTTATCTGACTATTTAAAAAAATACACTTATTAAATAAAAAGAACTGGGACTATTTCATAAACATTTCATTTTATCAAACTCAGATTAGGGTTGGAATATATTGCGCTTATTAGGTAATATTATTAAAAGGTTAAATATCCATCTTTGAAGCAGACAGAGTCTCAGTACGCAGTCAGGTCCTTTTGTCTATAAGTATCCAAATCTAATCTTCAACATTTTTATATGGTAATTTTATGCTACAGCCAAAGTGTCTGATTCCGTCCATTGCTCCGACTCTTTCCATGCAGCTTGGTCTATCGGGTGGACAGTTGCTGTCAGCCTTGCAGGAAATCAAACCTAAAAAGAAAAAGTCCTCTGTTTAGTATCGATTTCGTTAGTATTTAGGGTTCCCTAGGCAAAATGCTCTGTGATGTCTGTTCTAAAATGTAAACAAAATGTAGCAGAAAATGTACCAATTCGTTATGTCACTTACAAAATTGCTTTGATTTTATTAATCGAATAAAACTTGTAAATGTCCTATACAAAATAGATTATATTTATATGTTACAGTTAAAACCCGTTTTTCGTTAGAACTCGTTATCTCTAGTTAATACTAGTTTTTACTAAATGCCTCTGAAGCATGGACCAGTCGGCGAGAAATTTCCTCACGAGGACTCATTTTATAGATCGCGCGAATTGCCCTCTTTTGCAAAATGATAATTGAATCTAAGTCAGCTGCCGATCCCCACAGCACAACGCCATAAGACATAATACTGTGAAAATAAGCAAAGTACACTAACCTAGCTATGGCTATATCAGTCAAATGCCTTATTTTTCTTACTGCATATGCAGCTGAATTTAATCTGCCTGAAAGAGCTCTAATGTGGGCGCCCCATTGCAATTTCAAATCTATAGTAATTCCTAGAAATACGGTTTCCGTAATAGCATTTAGTTTCTTGCCATCAAGTTATAAATTTAGTCCTACTTGAGGTACATTAGGTAACGAGAACTTAAGACATTTAGTTTTGTTCGCATTAAGATTATTAGCTGCGAACCATTTCAGAAGAACTGCCAGACTATCGTTGACATGTAAGAAATCCGTATCTTTCCTAACTATTTTAAAAATTAGAGAAGTGTCATCCGCGAATAGAATTATATCCGATAAGTTAGCCATCATGTAAGGAAGGTCTTAATATAAACTAGAAATAGGAAAGGGCCAAGAATCGAACCTTGAGGCGTACCCAACTTAACCAGACACCCCGAGGACGTCGTCCCGTTAACATTTACTTTTTGTTGCCTGTTTGATAGATAAGAAAGGACAAGATCAGCAGCTTGCCCACGAAGTCCGTAGTGGTGTAATTTACAGATCATTATATTATGGTCAACGCAGTCAAACGCTTTTGAGAGGTCTCAGAAAATGCCAATTGCATCCTGGGACTTCTTCCAGAATTCCAAAATATGACTGATGAGTTTTAATCCTACGTCAGTCGTCGACCTACCTTTCGTGAAACCAAACTGGTGACTATGTTAAATCCCATTTGAATTAAAATATGCCAAAATGTGTATTCAATTATTAACTGTTTGTCCGGGAGAGTTCATATTTTGTACCAAATAAGCATACAGTCCACTATTTTTATTGCTCCCCAAACTAACATTAGTCCTTCGAGCCGGATGTCTTACAACTTCCACGAACAAAATCGCGGACAGAAGCTAGTTAATTATCATATAAATTTTTCAGGAGGTTGTTAGTAGGTCGTGTTGTTAGTAGCCACGATGATTAAATAATTAAATAACTATAATTTCCGACATAAACATCGTGCCTTGACCTCCGGTTGTATGCAGTTACATTAGTCACCAGCATTACGAACGTGAACAGCAGCGTGACTTGCAACAACTTCATGATGACAAACAGATTTTTTTTCAATATTTCTTACTTATAACCGCTATATATATTCTATTTTATATATAATAACCGATGAAAATTGATTCGATAGAACTGATTGGTGGCCAATTGGTCATAGTAAATGCTTTCTTTACACAGTCGATAATGATGTGCTGCTGTTGCAATTAGCCAACATGGGTTTCCGCATACTATTAAATTCTTCACCGATTACCTGCGTGGCAGACTTTAATACGTGAACTGTAGCGGACGCTACTGAGATGTATTACACGAGATCGGGCGTCAGCTAAGGAAGTAATCTTGGGCCGTTCCTTTTTTTTCTCGTGGTGGACGACTTACCGAAAGTCGTCAATGTGGTCCTCTTTGCTGATGACCTAAAGCTGATTCATGTAATAAAGCAGATGGCCGATCATGACATACTGCAACAGGATTTAGATCGTGTCACTAGATGGAGCCGGGAAAATAAACTATATTTCAACGTTGCGAAATGCTCTGTGCTTTCGTTTCCGCTGCAGCGTGTCATGGAGGTCAAAGATCTGGGCATTCGATTCACGGCTGATTTGAATTTTCGGAAACATCGTTGAGCTTAGTAAAAAGGCATACGGTAACCTAGGTTCTGTTTTGCGACAGGCAAATGCGTTTTCAAATACAAGTGCTCTAAGAGCCTTGTACGAAGCATTGGTAAAGAGCCACTTGGAGTACAACGCGGCTATTTGGGGTCCTAGTGAAGCCAAATACAGTACGATGCTAGAGCGGATACAAAATAAGTATATAAAGGTTTATGTATTTGAGGTTACATGGAGTATATCCATTATACCCATTGCTTTATCCAACCTTATTCGTTTTGCGAATGTTTGGCTACTATAAATTAGAAATTAAGCGAGAACTAGCACTAGCCACATGCCTGTTCTATGTACTAAGGGGTAAACTTAAACATTTTGCTTTACTACAGTCAATTTGACTGTGCGTACCAGACGAGTATGTGAGCAGGCGGCGGCGGCTTCTGGTGGTGCCCACCGCGCGCACAAATTTACTTCAGCGCACACCGCTGACGCTCGCGCTGTGCACGCTCAACGCGGTAGCCGATAAAATAGACCTGTTTTTAACCGACTTCAAAAAAGGAGGAGGTAACAATTCGTATGTATTTTTTTAAAATTCAAATTTTCAATTTCAAATTCATTTATTTCGTGAACACAAGGAACATACAGAAGGTGTTATAAATACATAAGATCCGAGCTGTATCCCGCCAAAAGGCATAAGGGTTCTTTGTTAATACGGAACCCTAAAAAGTAAGGGTCCTAACACAGACCCTTGCAGACCACACCGCATGCAGTATTCTAGAGCTAGAGGCGTAAACTACCTCAGTTTTGGTCTTTATATTTATTTTACTAATTTGAGTAATTTGACTTCTATTCTCCAAATAAGATTTTATCAGATTAAGCACGTTACCTCTGATACCATATCTTTCGAGCTTAGTCAATAGCCTTTTATGGTCTACAAAGTCAAACGCCCTAGTCATGTCCATAAACTTCGCCATCACTGGTTTTCTGTTATCCATGTTATGATGTATTTTTTCTAAAAAGTTATTAATGGTTTTTTTTTCTAAAGCCCATATGTTCCTTGCAAAAAATATTTTTTTTTTCTAAATAGCTGTTCATGCTGTTATATAAAACCTTCTCAAAATTTTTTGAGAAAATTGTTATCAGTGTAACTAGCCTATAATTGGTAACTTTTGTTATGTTTATGTTTATGTTACCTCAGAACTTTGGACTGGGTGAACCGATTTTGATGTTTCTTAAAGCTGGTGCTTTCCGTGTGGTTCCAAATAAATTTTATTAACTTTGCTTGCGTAGTTTTTGAGTTAGCTTCAATAATTACGTATTTTTCCCACAGTCAATGTAGAAGATATTTTATTTGACTCCGTCACTGTTATTTACATAGCAGGTGGTATTCGAATTTGTGTGGAGTAGATACTACAACTAAAAAGGGAAAAATATAAACTTTTTCCAAAAAAAAACCGACTTCCAAAACAAACATTAAAAGTGAAAAATAACTTTAATTTCGGAAGTAGGTGGCAAAAAACGAAAATTGAAAAGCAAAGACACCGACTTCCGAAATTAAGTTATTTTTCACTTTTTAGTGTTTTTTTTGGAAGTCGGTTTTTTTTTTGTAAAAAGTTTTTATTAACAATTTTCAAACTTATTTTCTTCACAAAAAGGTATACTTAATTTCAGTGCGAGGGTTGACCCGTGTCAAAGAACGCTAAGATGCACGAGGCTGCGCAGCGCGTGTACCTTATTGTGTAGTAAATAAATTCGATATTGTATCGGATCGTAAAGAAGTGCGCGTCGCTTCGCGTTTTGGTGTGTACTGACCCTAAGGCTGAGGCTACATTAGGCCGCGACGCGACCTGCGACACATGAGCGATTATAAAATAAAATTAAATGCTCACCGGTATGGCTACGCTGTTCATGTGTCACAGGTTGCGCCGCGGCCTAATGTAGCCTCAGCCTAAGATTTCATAATAGGGTCGCTATCACTAACTATCACTAACTATTAATTTCATGGTTCGGTATCACTAACTATTTTCAAAGTTTAATTATTGCGTGTTTTTGGATGTTCTTTTACCAAGCATTTATCGGATTTTTGCAGTTCAAGCTTATTAGAGTGTCTGTAAAATAGTGCGAATGACATAATAATATAATAATGAAAAACTTATGCTTCAAACTCTATGTCTTATTATGAAGATTCTGAGACTTTCGTTGCTCATCGTACAGTCACGAGCTGAATGCATTCTTAGCTTGGGAAATTATATATATTATAATGTAATCTTTATTATTTATATATATTTCTGACTTCATATATTCTGCGATGTTTCGCCAGCTAACTTAGTTTGGCCCTGAAGGTCTCTCTCGTCGTTCTCTCGACCTCGTTTTGGCAGACTTTAGTTTGTCGTGCTCGCTTGATAGCCATATTCACAAACAACAGATTAAACATAGCGATTTGGTTAAAAAGTAGGAGTAATAGATAAACACCCATAATGTTATTATTTTAAGTCTTTAATTTATTGTAATAATCAGATAACGGCTAAAACAAATATAAAACAGTCGTGTAATGATTACAAATTTTTTCATCCTTTATATGTCCAAATCTTATCATCCAAGCCGCCGAACTAAAATCGGTACGCAATGCTTTTGCCCAGCAACTCCCGTAGGTACGCAATCGGACAATGGTAAGCAGTCTCTCATAGTCTTGCAGTACCATTCTGAAAAATGTATAATTAATTAGCGCAAACCCTTAAAAATCTGGTAATAATCGGCTACTCTATGGTTCAATTAAATTAATTATTCATAATCAAAGTCGGATCCACCATTTCAGTCCGTTTCCACCTGCTGGGTGTCAGATCCGTTTTTAACAGATGTCAAATATAATTTGGTTAGAGAGATTGTCGCGGCGGACCTCGGAGCAATGGTGGCTCAGTGGTAACGGCCCCGACTTAGGAGTTATAGGTCATGGGTTCGAACCCAGACAGGCGCTTTTTTTGTGTAAATAATTTTAATCACCACTAAAACTGACTTTTTCGGGCATAACGCTTTTTTGTTACGTTACTATTTCTACCAGTCAACTCCTACAGCAAGCCGCATTAAAAAACCTCTTTACAATGGCTATAATTACCCTTACCAGCAGATACATGAGCTACCAGCATCACGAACGTGAACAACAGCGCGACTTGCAAAAACTTCATGATGACAAACAGTACAAAGCTGGGCTAGAGAAATGTTCTAAATATTTATTGCGTTTAACAGATATTTATAGTAAAAGTTATTATCCTATGAAAAATTGAATTGATTTGCGTCCATATAAAATGCTTATTAGATTAGTCAAGCTCCATCTACACAAGGCAATATCGTTTTACAAAAAAATAAAACCGGCCAAGTGCATGTCGGATCACGCACAATGAAGGGTTCCGTGGTTGGGATGAATTTATTCCAAGAACAAATATTTGTATTTGAAAAAATTGTAATTGAAAAAAAAACGTTCTCCATATCCGTGTGTTCTCCCATACGTTCCAACGGCAAATGTTGTGCGTTTGTACGCACAATATTGGATCTCCCATTATTGTGCGTACAAACTTACATTTGCCGTTGGAACTGTTAGGATGGCGCTCCGTGGGTCCTTTTTAATTGAAACACTCGGTTCTGCTGCACTGAATTTATTTTGTACTTTCACATCAAAATTACAATAGTCGGAGAAAATGTGAATTTAGTAGAATTTTGTAGGTTGACTGCACTGCTTGCACAGCGAGCAGTTTTATATAGTACATAAAATCTCAAATCAACAATTTTAAGGTATTGATTGAGAAATTATTTATAACATCTCCCCCCTTAGGACGGAGCTTTATAATTTATAAATTAAGCGAAGGATACATCTTGGAATTTAAATTGGTTCAAGCAGGAAGGAAAGAAAACAGAACATTATTTTCATAAATAAAAGCTTAACCATGAGTAATTAATTATAGCACTACACAATAATTAAATTAAAAATAGGTACAAAATAAAAACACATACTAATAGGTATAAACAAAGGTAGTTAAATTTAAGGAAGTCCAGAAATAGAAATCAATAAGGTTTTTTTTTTTTTTTTATTATCTAATAACTACTTAAGTTTCGACTTGATGAAGCTCTGTCAGTATTTCTGAAAGCGACTCTATTTTTATTTTTATTAAGTTCCATTCTGGAAGACTTCTAATCGACTTCTTGTCGCATTCTACAGATTCATTTTGGATACCTGTTAGTTCTACAGAATTTGCTCTTGTGGCTTTCAGATTCTCGGGTGGGTTTTTCCCAAAACATGGATTATGTAAATGAATGCAACAAGATGTATATATACCCGTAGAAAAACATTTTAAATAAACTTTGTATATAATATAGCAAAAAATAACAACAATTACAATAATAGTGAGTGTTGAATAGTAGTGTCCATATTTGACAATGTGAGACTGATTCTCAGCTTCATGAATTTGATTTTCTAAATGTTTTTCACGTTACATAAATTTTCTAGTTTATGTGACGCTAATTTTAATGACTCTAAGTCAACGTCAGTTAAAATTATTGTTATAAATTTATTACAATCATCATCTATAATATTAAAATCTATTTTTAATTGGCTTGGCAAAGTGGTTTTATAAACGTGAGATTTTTTCTTTGCAATTCCATCCGAATTGCAAAGTTTGGAAAAATGCAACACAATCTTTTTCTAACGATAAAATTCCAGTACCTTTTAAGGTGTAGTCTTTGATTTCATTCGTATTAGTACATTTAATAGTTAATTTGTTAGGCTTTGATTGTATATAAACAAATCTTCCATCATTAAGTTTTTGCCATTAGTTTATATTACCATAAATTATTTTTGAGTCACACACTTCAGGGAGTGAATGTGTTACTTCAGTTAAAAGCTTAATTTTACAAAAAGGATTATTAATAGTGGATAATATGGCGGGTAATGGACATATTACATAGTCATAATTAACATTCTTACGTTCACTTAAACTATCTAATAATGCATAACTTAATCTATCATCAGATCCAGCCATGAATAACTTAGTGGGATGAATAAGAACATGAGGTAACAAAGATAAATTGAAATTATTTTCACGCGGACTAGTTTAGTAAATGTAGCTAAAAAGCTTATTGTTTAATTTCTTTTTTTGTAAATAGCAAAATTAATAAATTGATAACGCTTATATACGTTTATAAAATTAAATGTAATGCTAATAGTTTTGCAAAATGATTCGTCATAATTATGAAGCTTAGCAAACAACAGGAAGAATACTTCATAGTTTGAGTCAACGAACTGTTCAGTATCAAGTTCGCGTTCAGCTGATTGCAACTCATCGGAATATGGTACCATTGACAGCTGTTTGAAATGTTTAACACTGCTGTCAAAATCCAGTGAAACTGGACACGAAATAAATTGTTGTTTTGATAAATGTAAGCTTGAATTATTTAAATTAGAATCGATACTTGCATTTAATGGATAACGAGATAAGTCATTTGAATTATAAACATCAGATTTAATTGTTATAAGGTCAGGCTCAAGGACTGATTGGTTTAAAAACCAAGGAAACATAGTAAACATCGTAGAACCAGTGTCAAGTAAAAATCGTAAAAGTTTATCATTAAAATTAGGTTTTAAGTAAACGTGAAGTAGATTAATATTGTTATTATTATTCTCACGTGAGCAATCCGTAGGAAAAGAACTCAGATTTTCACGAGATGAGAAATTGCGTTTAGAAATATCTGAATTTTCTGAAACTTGTGTTGAAAATAATTTAGGAACACAATGTAACCTTTTTTTGTTACAAATAAACTGAACCTGAGACGCATTAACTTGTACAACAGAGAATTGACCACAAGGAGAATGGCTTTTGGATTTCAGTGGAAACTCAGTGGGAAGGCATTTAATTTCATTAGAATTTATTTGCTTTGACATCCGTGTTTTAAATAATTTAGGAACACGGCCTTTATTAGAAGACTTTTTGTATGCACTAACCTGTGTTGAGGATAATTTAGGAACACAGTTTGAAAGACACATAGTATCTTTAGTTGCACTAACCTGTGTTGAAGAACATTTAGGAACATCTTCTGAATTAACTTGATGAACATTAGGTGTAGAATAATTTTTATGATAACAATTGGAAGCGACATGGCCAAAGTTTTGATAAATTGTGTGTTTTGATAAACTTGGTTAACACTGAAAGTGTGATTTTGTCAGACATTTTTGGACTTTGAACTTACTAAAAACGTTAAATAATTAAAATGCAGTACAGATCATCAGAAACATGTAGAAATAACAATAAATTTTAAAGTATAGCATGCAAAATATAATTTGAAATGACGAAAAATAAGTTTTACCAACATTCACTTATTAAACATTGAAATAAAAACTCACTTTAAGAAATCCAGCACTCACAAAAATTTGGAGACTTGCTGCAGCAGCAGGCTAGTGTGCAGTGATGACGTCAACTTCGGGTGCCCGGCGATTTGGCAACTCAGGTAGTCGTATTACGCGGTACCTTCAGTCACGTTGCGATGCTCGTGAAAACTTGTCACATGGAAGGTCTACGTGAGCTGGTGATGGTGGCGAGTCAACCGTCCGATGATGGTGATAAAAGGACTTCTGGTCTGATGATGGAATTGATGTGTAGGTAGAGGTCGTCAGCGAGACCTCGATGGAAGGTACTCTTGTGATGCGGGCTCGCACTCGGAAGTGGAGACTGACCGTCGACCACAGGGCAGTAGGAGATGTTCCGGGGTGATGCGGGCTCACGCTCAATAGCGGAGGCTAATCGTCGATCACGGCAGCAGGAGGTGTTCCGGTGTGGCGCGGGCTCACGCTCAACAGCGGAGGCTGATCGTCGATCACGTGGAATGCAGTAGCGCGGGCTTAGGCTTTTGAGGAACCCAAGGCTTATCGTCGACCACTTACCGAAAGGACTACTAGGCCACGGAGCTAACAAATACTATGGTGTATACACCTATAGATCCCAGTACTCAACGATTTTTCCTGGGATCCCACTTCTGACACCAATTTGTTAGGATGGCGCTCCGTGGGTCCTTTTTAATTGAAACACTCGTTTCTGCTGCACTGAATTTATTTTGTACTTTCAAAATTACAATAGTCGGAGAAAATGTGAATTTAGTAGAATTTTGTATGTTGACTGCACTGCTTGCACAGCGAGCAGTTTTATATAGTACATAAAATATCAAATCAGCAATTTTAAGGTATTGATTGAGAAATTATTTATAACAGAACGTTTGTCATAGCGTCGCTATAGCTACTCTTGGTTTGTCACAATTACTCCTGTCTGTGCTCGGTATCACTAACTATTAATTTCATGGTTTATTTATTGCGTGTTTTTGGATGTTCTTTTACCAAGCTTTTATCGGATTTTTGCCGTTCAAGCTAATTAGAGTGTCTGTAAAATAGTGCGAATGACATAATAATATACCTACGTATAATAATGAAAAACGTAGGTATGCTTCACAAACGAAAACGATATAATATTGTCTAAAATAAGAAAAGCAGTGATCGTATGACTTTGTCTTAGAAGATTCTGAGACTTTCGTTGCTGATCGTACAGTCATGAGCTGAAGTTAGAAGTTATTTAAGTGTCCGATACGGTCATCAGCACGGTCGCTAATCGAAGCGCGGCACGTGACGCGAGTGGTGGCAGCATTAACACGCGGCTTACTTTGTGCTACGACGGAGCCTAGCTGACGGAGGGGCGCCAGGGCGAGCTCTCTTGCCTGCTGACCGTCCTGGAGGACGGAACCTCCAGTCTAGGAACTTTCCTTCGTTTCGTTCGGCTTTAGGTTATTGTGATTTATTGTAATTTGAGGTTAGAGTGTTATTTTGTGATTTTAATAAACGCCGTGTATTCCACCCTGTGTGTTTTCATTGCACGAAACCCATCTTCTGCCCACATGATGTCTGATTCTAATGGAATAAATCCTGACGATCTCCAACATATTATGTATTATAAAATGTACTCTTTATTTATATATATTTCTGATTTCATATATTCTGCGATGTTTCGCCAGTTAACTTAGTTAGGCCCTGAAGGTTTCTCTCGTCGTTCTCTCGACCTCGTTTTGGCAAACTTTAGTTTGTCGTGCTCGCTTGCTAGCTATATTCACAAACATAACAGATTAAACAGAGCGATTTGGTTAAAAAGTAGGACTAATAGATAAACACCCATAATGTTATTATTTTAAGTCTTTAATTTATTGTAAAAATCAGATAACGGCTAAAACAAATATAAAACAGTCGTGTAATGATTACAAATTTTTTCATCCTTTATATGTCCAAATCTTATCATCCAAGCCGCCTCTCCGAACTAAAATCGGTACGCAATGCTTTTGCCCAGAAACTCCCGTAGGTACGCATTTTTGCAATGGTAAGCAGTCTCTGATAATCTTGCAGTAACGTTCTGAAAAATGTATTAATTAATTAGCGCTAACCCTTATAAAATCTGGTAATAATCGGCTACTCACTCTATCGGTTGAATTAAATGTAGGGTTGGCGATTAAATTAATGTTTCATAATCAAAGTTGGATCCGTTTCAGCCCGTTCTGGCACCTGCTGGGTGTCAGATCCGTTTTTAACAGATGTCAAATATAATTTGGTTAGAAAGATTATCAGGGTGGACCTCGCAGCAGTAGTGGCTCAGTGGTAACGGCCCCGACTTAGGAGTCATGGTTCGAACCCAGACAGGCGCTTTTTTTGTGTAAATAATTTTAATCACCACTAAAACTGACTTTTTCGGGCATAACGCTTTTTTGTTACGTTACTATTTCTACCAGTCAACTCCTACAGCAAGCCGCATTAAAAAACCTCTTTACAATGGCTATAATTACCTTTACCAGCAGCTACATGAGCCAGCAGCATCACGAACGTGAACAACAGCGCGACTTGCAAAAACTTCATGATGACAAACAGTAACACTGCTGAGCTAGAGAATGTTCTCGATATTTATTGCGTTTAACAGATATTTATAGTAAAAGATATTATCCTATGAAAAATTGAATTGATTTGCGTCCATATAAAATGCTTATTAGATTAGTCAAGCTCCATCTACACGAGGCAATATCGTTTTACAAAAAAATAAAACCGGCCAAGTGCATGTCGGATCACGCACAATGAACGGTTCCGTGGTTGGGATGAATAATTTATCCTAAGAACAAATATTTGTATTTGTAAAAATTGTAATTGAAACAAACATGTTCTCCCATACGTTCCAACGGCAAATGTAAGTTTGTACGCACAATATTAGGAGATTACCATGTTATTTGAAGACCATAGACTTCCTGTAATATATAAGTATAGAACTATTTTCTGTATTTTTTTCAAAATTGTAAGCTCAGCAGTTTTGGGATATAAGGGGGAGAATGTGTTGTTAAAATGATGGTGTGACGGGACGTTTAAAAAATAATACTTTTTTTTTGTATTATTATGATTTGATATTCATCATATTTGTGAAGTTTCGTTTAGTGATTCTACGAAAAAAGAGGACTAAATTAAAAGCACCTAAATATTCATATAAGTCATTATGATTGTTATTTATATATGTCATTAATATATTGGAAAATAGATAGGTTCGGCGAGAGCATACAATCATGATTTATGTAATTTTGACATATCTGATCCATGGGTGGACAATATCACCACTATCTCTTCTATTAAAATGCAGTATGCACTCTCAAGTCCCCCATCTAGTCCAGGTACGCATGCCATACCTTGGCCTCGGGTCTTTGAGTCTTACAGGTATCTCCACCACCTGAACAAAAAACATGAATCATTAACTAAAGCAAACCCTTCGCCTTTTGCACTAGTTACGTGTCGGATCCGTTTTTTAACGGATGTCAAATTTAATGACATTGGGTTGGACAGTTTGTCGGGGTCGATATCCGACAAAAAGTGAAAACAAAAGCTATACGGGTGGTTCAGTTCACAAATGCTTACAATGAGAAACGACACGTCGGCGTCGTCGCCTGCGCGCACTTTATAATAGCTAACTCGCTATACAAGTTATTCCATTCTAATACCAAAAACTAATACCACTGGTATTTGTTGGAACTCATATTTCTTTTCTATTCCGAACCGATACCACTCTTTAAATAATTAAATTTAATGTGCAAACGAATACCAACAACTTGAAATTGGTACAGTCAGCTTCGTCAAGCCTAATCAAATTTTTGTTTTCTAATATTTTTATTTAATCTTAATAAAATAATATCCAAATACGCTTCATTCCAATATTAAAAAGGTTTAGGTAAGAGTAGATTAAGTAAATCATCTTGCAACGTTTTTGGGGTATTCCTCAAAACGCAACCAATGAAGCGCAACTAAAGTATTCCTCGAAACGCACCCACGATTAAATATATAGAGAACATGACAGATTCGTACGTAACAAATGATATCGATAGACGTATTAAAATTCAACTGTCCTAATTGTTTAGATATTCAAAAAACCAGGAAAGCAGAAACGAATTGGAACTAGGTGCTTACGCGATTTATTACTTAGCTCAATAATGGTAAAAATACAGGTTTTGAAATTGAATCATTTGTTGTTTTGAAAAGTACCAGGGTGACAGAAATGAAAAGAAAATAGGCGCCTAAATGATCTCACTAACTTGCACAACAATCAACGATTAAACACAAAGAGGAATATAAAGTATTCGTTATTATGAACTATGTCAATAGAAGTCTTAATACTGTCCTATACCTTACCTATAACTATCATTTACTGACTGTACCTTATATCTTCGAACTTGTATTGGTATTCGTTTAAATAATGGTATCCGTTCGGAATAGAAAATTAATATGAGTAGAAACAAATACCAGTTGTATTAGTTTTTGGTATTAGAATGGAATGACTCAGCTATACAATGTGGAACTTGTGATACCTACATTTCTTTGAGAATTATGTGACAAAATGCGTGACGCTGCGTCGCGATGCGCCTGCGTCTTATAAGTTGTGAACCCAGCCTTTTTGTTTATAGAAAAGATAAGAACGAATATAACCATAATTACTTTCGTCACTCGAAGACACAATCATGAGATACATGAGCCACCAGCATCACGAACGTGAACAACAGCGCAACTTGCAACAACTTCATGGTGACAAACAGTTATGAATTCTCGTCTTGGGTGTAGCAGATATTTTTATTCAAGTTATTATTATATTATGTAAAATTGAATTGATTTGTTTCACAAACCAATTAATTAAAATTAATTGATTTGTTTCACTCATCAATTAATTTTAAGAGAAAATTGCATCGCATAGATTACTTAACTAATAAGGAAACATGAGGGTAGGTTCACACCAAGGTGACGCAACGCGATGTACCAAGTTCTGCAATTATACAAGATCAACTCGATTTAGCCAGCGAAACTCAACACACGCGATGGGTATCGACATTTTTAAACATTCATAGAGAAACCAAAATAGTATATTATGCAATTAGTGAATAAAAGAAGGGTTTAAAGCGAGCGTCATAGATGAATCCCGAGGGAGGGAAGGATTCTAACGAGTGAATCACGACCGTAGGCAGTGATTCATGATGATTGAATCACAAGCGTAGCGAGTCAAGTGTTAGAATTCTGACAGACGCGGGTGGCCCTCGATATAAATCCGTTTTATTCAAGAGTTGCATACTATACTTTATACCTACGATAAAAAGAAAGATTTAAACGAAAATAGACATTTTAATGAAGAAAAATTTAGGTTTGTAGCCTTCTGATAGCCTTTTAAGGTAGACTTGCAACTTTGAGTATGTTTTTATGTCAATGTTATGCCTTGTTTTTATAGAACACCGTAGCATAGAATACATACTCCATAATGTCGATGACTTCTTTTTATTCGACAGGTCATTAAAATAAGTTAGGAACATAGATTAGTGGTGGAGATTGGTCGACATTTTCGACAAGGAGTTTAGTATTGGAATAAAAACTGGTTTGTGTTCTTTGCTGTCATCGTAAATTGGCGCTATTTTAAATACTTTTAGTTGTATGAACACAAAGTTTAGTGTTACTTCATAATAAATTGATTGAAAATGCATTCAAGTGATGAAGAAGATGTGTTAACACCCGAGTTTATGAAAGAGAGGCTGATATACGCTACATGCAATATTTTTTCATCCGTCTTCTTCACGGCCCAGTATTCCGATCCATACTGTACGATAGGCCTTATCATGGACTTGTAGATTTCGCCTTTAACTTGAGGGGCATCCGTGGGTAGCGGTATCGCTATCTAAACACGTGAAACACGTTGTATAAATGTAGAACTTGATCCATCGAGCTTTGCATTGGTGTGAACCTAGCCTTATAGTTCTCTTATTAGTTAACTCTATGAGTTAACTAATCTATAAATCAGATTAGTTAAGCTACATTTATACGATGCAATTTTCTTTTTAATTGAATTGATTTGTGTTCATAGTTTATACTTTATTTAAATAAACAAATTACTGTGGACTTTAACTATAAATATCTGTTATTCGCAAAAATATATAGAACATTCTCTATCTCAGCAGTGAGATGTTTGTCATCATGAAGTTTTTGAAAGTCGCGCTGTTGTTCACGTTCGTGATGCTGGTGGCTCATGGATCTGCTTACAACTTGGGGTCTTCAAACCGTCGAAGTAATTGTGGTTATTTTAATTATAATATTTTCTATAAACTTTAAGGGCAGGTTCACAACAAGGCGCAGCTCGGCTCAACGCGGCGCGCGGCGCAGCATTGTGTGGCGTTTTTACTATGATATACGCATTTTGTTACATAATTATTCTCTCACTGAAATGTTACACAAGTTTACTCACATTTATTGAATCGTACCCTAAATTGTATTCAACCGATTCAGTAGCCGATTCTGATCAGAATTTTTAAGGGTTTGCGCTAATTAATTAATATTATTATTTTATCAGGTGGTGGAGATACCTGTAAGACTAACAGTGACTGCCAAGGCCAAGGTATGGCATGTGTACCTGGACTAGATGGGCACCGGGAGTGCACACTGCTTTTTAATCGAAGAGGTGGTGCCCATACAAAACCCCCTACTGATATTGTGTACCACCAGTGGGCCGTTGGATAAGATTTGGACATAAAGATCTTTTTCTTTCTCTCGTCATACCTATCTGAACTTACCAATTTATTAATGACTTCTAAATAATAAAAACGACTTTTAAGAATCTTATATAGGTGCTTGTCATTTAGACCTTTTTTTTTCGCAGAATCATTCAAACTAAATGGACGAAACTTCACAGATATGACGGATATTGTCATCAAATCATGATAAAACCAAAAAATACTTACCTTGAATATTGCCATAGTTCGTTCGTCCCGTCACACAATCACGTCTATGAAGTTTCGCCAGTTAGTTTAATTTGACCCTACATGAACCAAGTCGAAGAGGAAACCGGCATGTCCTAGAACCAAAAATTCGAAGACATGTGACATCTACCAACCCGCACTGGGCCCGCGTGGTAGATTACGGCCCGCTCCCTCTCACAGAGAGGAGGCCTGTGTCCCAGCAGTGGGAACATTATAGGCTGATTATGATGAACCAAGTCGTATTCCCTTTTCTCGCAAAAAGTTCTTGGTGTCGTTAACTGACAAAAATAACACGGCAAAATGTTATTTTTGGTTTTTTAAATATAATACATATTTAAAAAACAATAAAATATCCTACCCCCTTACAACAAATCAAAGGGCGTCGAAAAATTCTTCCACATTGCTGTCAACTGGATATCAATATATTAGTATCATTCCAGTTTAATTTTTAATATAAAAGAATTCCAGTTTATTTTATATTTTTTTAATATACACGCTAAAAGTCGATAAAAACTTAAGACATTTAATGTTCATTATTTAAATGTCTCGCCATTTAAATAATGACCATTAAATGTCTTAGTTTTTATCGACTTTTATCTTTGACAGTTGACCAGTAACGACCCGTAACGAGGGTCGTCAGAAGCCCGAAATTCTGACAACCAGTCTTACAAAGGGGTATCGTATTACCCAGTTACTGGGTTGTGGAGGTCAGAAAGGCAGTCGCTCTATAGTCCCCAACATAGTTGGAAAAGGCTAGGCAGATTGATTGAGGCACTTTTGAAGTGTCAAAGGGTTGATCAGTCAGAAATATTGCCCATTCCAAATAACAATCTTGAGGGGCAATTATTGTTTTTTGTAAAAGAAAATTGCCTCGTATAAATGGAGCTTGACTAATCTAACTAAGCATTTACTATGGACACAAATCAATTGGATAATAACTAGAACTATAAATAGCTGCTAAACGTAAGAAATATTGAGAACGTTCTCTAGCTCAGCAGTGTTAGTTACTGTTTGTCATCATGAAGTTGTTGCAAGTCACGCTGTTGTTCACGTTCGTGATGCTGCTGGCTCATGTAGCTGCTGTCAAACAACATTCTAACCATGACGGTAATGTTACAAAGTTGTAGAGTCCGTCCTAATTTAGATTTAGTCCTAGTTTAGACTATTTTTTACCCGACTACGACGAAGAAAAAAGGAGGGTTATGATTTTTACCGGTATGTATGTATGTATTTATGTATGTATGTATGTTCATCTGTTCCCTCATATCTTCTAAACGACTCATCACAATTTGACAAATGAGGTATCGTTGGAAGCGTAGCGGTATTAAACCAGACACTACGCTTCTATAGCAGTATACAGAAAGCACATTCACGATCTTTGAATGACGTAAAAGCATTAGCAAGTCATTGCAATGCGACTGGAAGAGGAGCCCAGAGGGTTTTAGAGTCAGCATAAGCAGGGCGAAAAGTTGATAACACAATACCGAAAATTATTTGAAACGTTTCAGATATGAGCCACGTGGTCAGGCATCCACTTTCAGATTTCCAAAATGGACCAAAAATAATGTGATCTTCAGAGCCTTTCATTTTCGTATGACCGTGTGCGGCCTGAGGCAAATCTGATGCAGACATTGTAGGCTTGTAATCAGAATAATACCGTATTATCACATTACGTATCGATTTAGGGTTCGCCAAGTCCGACAGACGGACATAGCCCTAGTAATAGGGTTTTACCCTTTGGGTACGGAACCCAAAAAAAACAGAAGAACATGCATTTGAGTTTTACTGAAAAAATCAATCGGTAATAGTAAAACTTTGAGTTTTTTTACTATTTGGTACCGACTTATTAATTGGGGGCTTCGATATAATATTCTTTAAATTATGGTGGAAACCGCTCCAAAATCCGTTGCGAAGTTTAGAAGGACAACGTGGTCACACAGACAGACAGACACGAAAAGCGCGTACAGATGAGAGAAATTATAAAGTTAAGTAATAAATGAGAAAAGTATAAAGTTTATTTTGATAAATGGATTAAAAGGTCAGTATTTTGACTTGCATTTCTTTTACTAAAAGTAAAGAAAAACCTATAGACATGCAAAAAATCTTTTTTAACGTCTTCGGAATTCGACCGAAAAAAAAAAAAATTTAGGACGGACTCTACACGGAAGGACTCTACACGGAAGGACTTAATAAAATTATCGTTACCTTTGCCATATCGGGTTAGAGCAGCTACATGAGCCACCAGCATCACGAACGTGAACAACAGCGCGACTTGCAACAACTTCATGATGACAAACAACAGTAACTAACACTGCTGAGCAAGAGAATATTATAATATTTCTTGCGTTTAACAGCTATTTATAGTACCTACTTATAAGTATATTGCCTATAGTTAATGTTTTAATTAATAACTTAGAATGTGTAGGATGCATGATACATATTTCGCTCACGGCTTTGTCCGCTTTACTCAATCTGCCTAGCCTTTTCCCAACTATGTTGGGGTCGGCTTCCAGTCTAACCGGATGCAGCTGAATACCAGTATTTTACATGGAGCGACTGCCTATCTGACCTCCACAACCCAGTAACTGGGTTATACAATACCCCTTGGTTAGACTGGTTGTCAGACTTTCGGGCTTCTGACGACTCGTATCGACTGTCAAAGATCTACAAATGACATCCGGGACCAACGGCTTAACGTGCTTTCCGAGGCACGGAGGAGTCTCGATATGTGAAAATGGTCACCCATCGACGGACCAACCCCGGCAAGCGTAGCTTAACCTGATGGATCGACCCGTGCGGCTGTTATTTCTTAGCCACGAGCTCCTTTGTCCGCTTTACTGCAATTACGAATTACGTTAATATAAGGATTTTATGTATGAATACTAGCTTTTGCCCGCGGCTTCGCCCGCGTGGATGTCGGAAATTATCCCACGGGAATGTGCTACCGGGATAAAAGTATCCTATGTCCCATAACCCACGTGGTCTGTCTAGGCGACCTAGGCGTTACGGCGTACAAGTAACAGACATGAGACAGCCAGTAACTTTATATATTAGTGGTAGTCCATATCTATATTGTGGTGATAGTGTGGATAGTATGGACAGCAGTATGAAACTGTCGGAAAGATTAATGAAAAAATATTGTATAAAGATTAATGAAAAAACTATGGCATATTGTATGGACGATGGAAACTAAGGCGAAAGCTTTGGGGGAGCCTGCGAAATTCAAATTTTCTTATGTTTTTTGCTTTTTACAGGTCAGTATCAAGTTTTATGTTGATCTAAATAATGAGTCGCAGTTGTTTCAAATATTTATTTATCTAATCTAACTAATATTGCAGGAGTTGTATTCCTGTATCTAATGGTTATTATTCTGTAAAGCTACTATTTGCTACGATCGCGAATCATATTTTAATCATATTGACATTCGAAACTTACCCATTAAACGATTTAAAAGCTGTATTAAAACCAAACTTTGTAAAAAAGGGTACTATACAATTTCAGATTATTTAGAAGACAAAAAGCATGGGATTGAGTCATTTTGGCATTGTGACATTTTGAATAAGTACTATGGAAAATCATCAAAATATACCTACCAGTTTTATATACAAATTCACATTATTGAATATTATATGTAGGATATTGACAAAATGACATGATTACTTTGTAAAGTATTGTATTATTGTGAATGTGAGCACTATGTGGATGTTTATTTTGTTTTTATTCTTATATTTTTTCGTTCTCAGTTAGTTTTAACAATGGTCTGGCAATTTGAGAACTTTATGCGGCCTACACAAATGTCCTTTCTTTGGTATTGTTCGTCGAGTCGTTGAGCTCCTTAAGTTCTGAGCTGAGCTCCACTATTACCGACAAATGCTTGCAGTGACAGGACAGGTTCACTCAAATCTGTGTGGTTCATTCCTCAAAAGACCATTTCAGAGTCTAATCTACATGGCCATCATAGGGCCTGACCAATATGCCAATATCGGACCTAGGTATGTCCGGACTTTAATAAAGACTGAGTTTGTTTCGGCCTTTCTTCGCAGAGTAGTCAGATAGGAAACGCCGACCTCATCTAGCTTAATTTTACAATTTTTTGATATTATTACGACGTGTAAAAGTGATTCCAATAACCTATTTACAGAATAAACAATTTCATTTTAACATACAACCTGCCTGACACTGACTTGCATATTGCAAAAAACTTAAGATTTGAATTTCGCGGGCTACCGGCGCATCCCCCTTAAGAAAATCGCATCATTTGCACAACGCCATCTATCGAGTAAGTACTCACTGGTAAACTCAAACTCTTCGTTCCAAGCCAAGAGCCAAGTAGTAATAACTTTTGGTTGAGTGGACAGATTCTCAAGATACGGACTATGACTATATTCTCAATCCCTTAACGCTCTTGAAGAGAGTCACGCAAAAATGTCAATAATAAGTACTTACATGTGAATTTTAAAACCAAGAGGGTAAAGAAGGGTTTTTACCCTCATGAGGGATGATTTTAGAAAACGTAACTCTTTGTTAGTTACAAAAAGCATAAATTTTCACAGCCCTAAGTTTAAAAAAAACCGGCCAAGTGCGTGTCGAACCATGCACAATGAAGGGTTCCGTAGTTGGGATGAATTAATTTATCAAACAAAGTTTCGCAAAGTTTTATTGTTATTACGTGTATGGGCGTTTACTGTCCCTCAAAGTGTTAACATTGTAGTTAAAAAACTTGTTCTCGCATACAGAATGTTTGGGTTTTTGCAACTGCACATGTAAGTTGGTCGATTAAAAGTTTTTGAGCTAAGTCGCGGACAGACAGACGGACATGGCGAAACTATAAAGCTTCCTTGTTGACTACGGAACTCTAAAAATTATAGGTTTCCCATAAAAACTTTCATGCCCTATATCCCCCCCCCCCCCCTTAAATTTGTTTTTGATAAAATAATTGCCTATGTTCTTCGCCGGGATGCCATCTATCTCTTTACCAAATTTTATTGAGATCCGTTCAGTGGATCAGACGTGAAAAGGTAACATACAGAATTACAGACGGACAGACAGACAGAGTTACTATCGAATTTATACTTTTAAGCATCGATTAGTATGGATTATGTGTTCAATTCAAAATGAGCCAAATGCTCGATAATTATGAATTCGGCGAAAGTCATTCTTCTACGGAGACTCTTAACACCGCGATTCAGAAAATGAACAACGCCATCTATCGAGCACGAAGTGATACTGTCAAAATATATGGGAAAACGTTCGAACACTCTGTAAGCTATGTAGAAAAGACGTAGGGTTCCATGACTGACTTGACCTGACTTGACTTGACTTGACCTGACTTGCCCTGACTTGACCTGACTTGACCTGACTTGACCTGACTTGACCTGACTTGACCTAACTTGACCTAATTTGATTTGGATTGAGTTGAGTTAACCTTGAGCAGGTATATTTTATCGCAGCAGGTTCATTGGTAGTTGAAAGAAAAGTAGACTACGTACCTTGCTAAAGTGAGTAATTAATGCACTCGTGTTTATTTAGTAAGCGCATTCGTGCCTTAATTACTCACCTTTTGCTCGATGTAAGAATCTACAATTTTTAAGAAATTAAAATTTATCACATTTATCATTTTTTCATGATTAATATTTGTATCATGATTTAAAAGATAGATAGCGCCACCTATGGCACTACTACCAAACAATGGATTTGAAAAACTTGAACCACAACCAGTCTAACCAAGGGGTATCGTATTACCCAGTTGCTGGGTTGTGGAGGTCTGATAGGCGGTCGCTGCATGTAAAATACTGGTATTCAGCTGCATCCGGTTAGATTGGAAGCCGACCCCAACATAGTTGGGAAAAGGCTAGGCAGATTGATTTTTTTGGTCAAAATGTGGGAATACTATAGGAACACTTCTGCCTAAGCCTTCGGGGAAAACAGGCGTTATGTTATGTTTGTATGTTTAAATCTTTCAAGAAAGATATTTTTCAAAACTCACCACCAGCCTTCATTCCAAAATGTTGAAACCAAACAACTAGAAATTTACATTTAAATTAACGTTTAGGGCTGATTTTTCAATAGTCAGATACTTTAATCTGAGGAATTAATATTGCAGTTTGACAGCTTTTGTATGGAAAATAATACCTATGTAAAATCAAAATGAAAATATTTTATTTCACATAAACCTACATGGGCACTTATGAAACGTCAGAAGCTAGATGCACGGTTCCAATTAGTCGTTTCCTATGGAAAAGAGCCAGCAAGAAACTCCACGGTAATGCTTAAAAAAAAAAAATGGCAAAAAAAATCTTGAGATAAAAGTTATCTGACGATTGAAAAAAAGACACTTATAAAACAAAAGACTTTTTTAAATAAAAGAACTGGGACAATTTCATAAACCTTTAATTTTATCAAACCCAGATTAAGGTTGGAATATATTGCGAATACTAGCTGCGCCCCGCGGTTTCACCCGCGTTAGTCTCGATCCCGTGGGAATATCGGGATAAAAAGTATCCTATGTGTTAATCCAGGTTATAAATTTTATATTTGCCAAATTTCATCCAAATCCATTCAGCCGTTTTTGCGTGATTGAGTAAGAAACATCCAAACACACACAAACTTTCACATTTATAATATTAGGAATTTTTATATATAGTAGGAAGTAGGATTAGGTAATATTATTAAAAGGTTAAATATCTATCTTTGAAGTAGACAGAGTCTCAGTCCGTAGTCAGATCCTTTTGTCTATAAGTATCCAAATCTAATCTTCAACATCTTTTTTATATGGTAATTTTATGCTACAGCCAAAGCGTCTGGTTCCGTCCATTGTTCCGACTCTTTCCACGCAGATTGGTCTATCAGGTGGACAGTCGCTGTCAGTCTTGCAGTGAATCCAACCTAAAAAAATAAGGAAACGTTTTAAAAAAAGTACTCTGTTTAGTATCTGATGAAAATGTAAACAAAATGTACCAATTCGTAATGTCACTTATAAAATTGCTTTGTTTTTATTAATTGAATAAAACTTGTAAATATCATATAAAACAAAGATAATTTATGTTACAGGTATAACTCGTGCTTCGTTAGAACTCGTTATCTCTAGTTAAGACTAGTTTTTACTAAATGCTTTTGTTAAAACTAGAAATACCTAGTCAAAACTATAATTTACCACTGATATATTTGATTTTCCGTGTATTCCCGTTCGTCCCACTGGCGTCGTCCCACCAGTGGGACGAACGTGAATTGAATAAATTATATTAAATTTATTCCCGCTCGTCCCACTGACTTTCTCAGTGGGACGAACGGGAATGATTTATTATTTTATTTTTAATTCCCTTTGGTCCCACTGAATAATTTAAGTCTGGTTGTTGTTCAATTATACACTTATTTATCCTAACTAATACTATAAATGCGAAAATGAGCTTGTTTGTTTATTTGTTACTTTCACGCTATATCGGCTAAACAGATTTCGAAAAAAATTAGCTCATGGGTAGACCATGACCTGGGTTTGGAAATTATAAAAATTGCAAAAATATCTTAATATTATGGCAAACATTGATTCACTTTGGTGGAAAATAGGTTATATGTATGGCAATACTGACTATCGTGTTTGTTGGTAACTTCGCTTAGTAACTTGTTGGAACTCGTTGAGTAAGGTGCGTGCTTTTGCGGGCAAATTTTTGTGTAAATTTGAAAGTATATTCTGCGAGATGGTGAAAACACAGGGTAGTTTACTTTATATAATGTAATAGACAATTAATATATTGAATTGTAGAAAGGAAAAAAGTCAGAAAATTTTTACCATGTGCCAACCCTAGTATTTAGGAAGAGGCACCCTGGTGCATGCTGTTGGCCGATGACATTGTTCTTGTCAGTGAAGATGAACCCGAGATCCAGAGCAGATTGGAGAAATGGCAACAGAAGCTGGAGAATGTTGGCTTGAAAATAAGCAGAACCAAAACTAAGTATATGTTCTGCGATTTCGGCGGTCTCGCCAGTTCTGGAGGAGATAGAATAAGAAATGAGTACATAAGAGGAAGTCTGAAAGTGGCAAAGGTGACAGAAAAGTTGTGTGGAAATCGGTTGTCATGGTATGGGCACGTGATGCAAAGGAATGAGGAAAATGTTGTGAGGAAAGTTTTGGGTATGAATGTCAATGGCTATAAGAGTAGGGGAAGACCAAAGAAACGATGGATGGACTGTGTGAAAGATGATATGGCTAGAAAGGGGGTGACTACCGAGATGACGGCTAATAGAGAAGTATGGAAGAAAGGGACATGTTGCGCCGACCCCAAATAAATTGGGATAAGGGCAGGAGAATGATGCCAACCCTAGCATTTTTAAAACGCGAAATGTGGATTGTATGAAAAAGAGGAAAAATGTCAGGGTAACATTGCCCAGTCGTTTTACTAAGAAACTTTTCATAGTGTCGTTTACATTCCTTAAGTAAACGCCATCTTTACCAAAATTCTTGTACTGGTTTTTATGTCATCTGCATAAAGGCCATATTTGCGTCATAAATCAATGTGGGCAAAGTTGGGTAAAAGTCCAGATAACTTTGGCCGCCAACAAAATCGAACAAATATTGAATTAAATGTTGAAAAATTGTAAATTTTGCTATACTAACACATGCACATGATCATACAGTTGTATTTGATGAAAGAAAATACTTACGTCTCCATAGAAAAATCGTACTAAAATTATAATTATTCCAAAAAGTGGGCAAGTAGAAAAAGAAATGTAAAAGAAATGTTTCACGGTAATTGCCGTTTTAGCGTGAAAGTGTACCAAACAAACTCACTTTCGCATTTATAGTATTAGTTAGGATAAATAAGTGTATAATTGAATAACAACCAGACTTAAACTATTCAGTGAGACGAATGGGAATTAGAAATAAAATAATAAATCATTCCCGTTCGTCCCACCAGTGGGACGACGCCAGTGGGATGAACGGGAATACACGTGATTTTCAGATAACTAGAGAAACTAATTTGGGATTGATATAGTTTCAAAAATATTTATTAAATACTGTTTTATTGTCTGTCATTTATCCATGTTTTTACCTATCACAAGTGAAACTTTTTAGTATATAATTAATACGAAGAAGATTTAATAAACCATTTATTTTTGTAAAATTGTGTTTTATTTTTGACATAATTCTGATGATATTGATCCAAATTTTGAATGCAAAAGGGACTTTTGTGCATTTTTAGCTCATGAGTAATAGCTATTAAAATTTTCATATCTCTAATCGATAGAGCACGTAAAAACGCATCTAATGGTATATTAACATGTTATATTAACAAATAAAAATCTCAAAGGAGTCAGGTGTATTTCTCAAACAAGAGAATTTTGATTTAAATTCTTCATGAGATAGATCCGAAAATTGCGTTATACCTGAAGGAACACGAAATGTTGTTATATAGTCATCAAAAAGTGAAAAAAAAAAACAGTATAATGAAATTATAACTGATGAAATAAAATAAAAACGACTTTTTTACCGAAGACAGCGTGATTGCTCTTCTCGTTCAAACTGTTAATTTCTTCCAAACGGTCTTTGAATATTTGGAACCTGGCTTGCTTCTCGTTTTCGTCGGAGTAGTTTCTTTCATACTTTTTAATGAAGCGTTCGAAGTGCAGTTCGTCGTCTTCGAGTGCGTACGGCGTGAGCGCAGGGGCGGCTGGCCACGCAGCCGCAAGCACAAACCAACTGACACACAACAATAGCAACATTGATGCCATGATAGTTATTAAAGAGAACAACTGCTTTACGTCCTACAGTATTCCTTAACAGTACAATCACAGTATTATATACAATTTTCCTGGCTAAAGAATTCTAAACGTTGGCATTTACTAGAAAAGTATTTGAATTTAATAGCTTGTGATAAATTAAAACTTTTAACGACTGATGTATTGTTAAATTCCATAAAAAACCGTCCAAGTGTGTGTCGGACTACGCACAATGAAGGGTTCCGTAGTTGGGATGAATTTATCCCAAGAAAAAACCTAACGCTGTAGTTGAAAAAATGATCTCCCAAACGTAATTAATTAATATTTATTTTTATACGTTAATTAATATACGTTACGGTCAATTCTCCAACTGCAAATGTAAGTTTGGCATAATCAATCAGCCTATAATGTTCCCACGGCTGGGACACAGGCCTACTGGCAGTGAGAGGGAGTGGGCCGTGATCCACCACGCGGGCCCAGTGCAGGTTGGTAGGCAGATGTCACAATTTTTAACTATTTCTGAAGGTTAAAAACAAGTCTTGAATAAAACATGCACTTACCAATTGAGCTTAACGCATAACAACTTGCACAAGCCTTTTGGTTTTTAACGGGGGTGACGACACCATGTTCGCGCCAATCGAACGACTCCGGCGCATCGTTATATTCAATGTCTTTATCATATAAGTATTTGCAATTGCTGCTCATGTCGTCACGGGAACGAGAGTCAGATGAATTTCTCAAACAGGTGAATTTCGTTTTAAATTCTTTATGAGATAGATCCGAAAATTGCGTTATACCTGATGGAACAGTTTTTGAAATTAACCAAAAAGTCTTTGAATTTTTGGTTCTAGCACATGTCGGTTTCCTTACGATGTTTTTAATGAAAGTTTTCAATTGTATTGTATGTGCTAAAAGAAACTATAAATTAACGATTTTCGCACTTTTTCCTTTAACTGTGCTGTAAGACCTTGCTTCCTGACAAATTTCATGATTCTAGGTCAACGGGAAGTACCCTATAGGTTTTGAGTTATTTGCGAGTATCAAAGTATGTCGCTTGATTTGTATTGTCGTTGGATTTGTATTGTCGTTGGATCGAGATGACCCTGAAAAAGGATGTTTGGAAATATTTGGGGGAGGCCTTTGCTCAGCAGTGGGACAGGTCAGGCATCCATTAAAAAAAAAAAAAGTATGTCGCTTGTATGACCGTAGTTTTATATTGCTTTTACTTAGAAGATTGTTATTTTTTAGAGCTCCAAGGGACTGTAGACCTAAGTATTTGATATTAATTTAAAATTCATACCTTCTCGCGATCCTCAGAAAAAGGGACTTGGCAGACAGACAAATAGACCGACGGGCGGACAACGAAGTGATCCTGGAAGTCTTCCGTTTCTTCCTTTTGAAGTATCTACGGAACCCTTAAAATAATTAATTGTAGGTAACAAAGATTACAAGTTTATACGTCGGTATTTTTTGAGAAATGCAATGTCAACATGTTAATAGGTAATTGACTTTTAATACTCAAAATATTCTTGTATATCGCTGAATTTATTTTTATTTAATTTCATGCCTATTGTGTTGCAAGAATTTGGCTCGTAAATACTTAACTTCAATTCCCAATGTTGAAGACTAATTTGAACGGTATGTCATCCTGGTAATGAGTGAAATGAAATGAAATTGTTTATTCTGTAATAATAAAAACTAAAACCCAACTACGACTAAAAAGGTATAAACAAGACCCCATAGACTGACAAATTAAAAATCCGGAGTCACACGTGTTAGGGCATAAATCGCACAGATTACGTGTGACTCCGGATTTTTAATTTGTCAGTCTGTGGGGTCTTGTTTATACCTTTTTAGTCGTAGTTGGGTTTTAGTTTTTGTTACTTTTTTTTTTTAAATCTTTTGGGTTTATAATATATATATTTTTGAAATGTGTTTATACCTCTACTGGCACTCAAGTAGAGCGGACGTGTGTAGAAGCAATATTATTTATCATATGTCGTTTAAATATTTCCGAGTGATCTGTGACCTAGAAACGAATCGCTCATTTTTCTGCTGAGTTAGTGATTTACTTTAGTGAGTAACAAATAATATGAGAAACATTTGAGAATTAAGTATGTCAAATAGTGAAAACAGCCCTCGGAGGAATATCCCACCACCAAGCAGCCCTGCCAGCAAATCTCAAATACCTTACCATGCGGCTGAAGGAAAAATTCAAGCAGTGGACACCAGTGACATTAGTAACTGGTTGATCTCAATTGAATCATGCCTGAATGAAGTCTGTATCATTGCTCAGGAAGGAAAGCTGAACTCCGAACAAAAACTAAGGATCAATTCTTTATCGCGCAAGGTTGGACATGGCGTTTCACAAATGGCAGTTTACTACCAGGACTTGAAGCTAAAGGCCCAAGAAATACAAAACTCTAAACTAGCGTTGAAAGAAAAAAGTGACCTCACAGATTGCCTCGAAAATTTCCAGAAAACCATTCAAGCTAGCATTCAAGAAACAGGCGCAGAAAAAGTTTCGTTCGCTGAAATGGTAAAAACCAATAAAAATAATTACTTGCGCCCCAATAATGTAAGCTCTATTGCAATTTATCCAACGGATAAATTAAAATCTAGTGACGACACTAAATCTCTTGTCCAAAAAATTATATGCCCTGAACAATTGAAATTGCACGTAAGAGGATTGCGCAAAACAAAAAACGGAGGCGTTATTTTTATTTATTTTTATTTATTTATTTATTTATAACATCTTACCTACCCTATCATTACAGATCTATGATCCAATGCGATAGAGTGGCCTTACTAACTAAATCCTAAATCTACACCTTATACCTAGTAACTTTTGCGAATTCACTCAAGTTGCACCACAATACATCAACCCTCCCGTGAACCTCATTCACCACGCGTATGGCTCTAGTAAGAGGAGTTCTCGCCAGTAGGTTGGTCCTGGCTGCAGGCACAGCGAGCAGGGGCGGGCGTTGCCGCCTCCACACGTACCGGTCGGGCACGTACAGCTGTAGGTGTCGCAGCACTCCCGGGTTATGCGCCACGCCACGTAGCAGTTTCACTACATACGCTACGAGCGAAAACTCCCGTCGTACTCTTAGAGTGTTATACCCTACCATACCCAGAACAAATAGTGTAGGGTACATCAATGGGTATAATGGATATACCCCATACAGCTTGTAATACAAGTGTCGCGTGAACTTATTTTGGATACGTTCCAACATAACACTATATTTCGCCTCATGAGGAGCCCAAATGAATGCGCTATGTTCGAGGTGACTTCTGACTAGTGCGTCATATAGTACCCTTAGTGTCGTGATGTTGGTGAATCCTTGGGACTGCCTGAGTACGAAACCTAGGTTTCTGTATGCCTTCTTACATATCTTATTGATATGCTCACGGAATGTTAGTTCCTGAGAGAAGACTACCCCTAAGTCTCGTACCTGAGACACTCGTTGCATCGGCACATCCTCAACCTTGTACTGATAACTCAAGGGAGTTCGCGCACGAGTGAACGACATCACCGAACATTTAGCAACATTAAAATGCAGTTTGTTGTCATTACTCCATTCGACCACTCTGTCAATGTCTTCCTGTAGGCGTTCACAATCCGAGTGATCCCGAACCTCGAGCAGCAATTTCAGGTCATCCGCAAACAATAAACAAGTCCCATGTCTGACGACTTCCGGCAAGTCATTTATCATTACAATAAACTCGAGAGGCCCTACATTGCTGCCCTGGCTCACGCCCGATCTCGTGTAATACGGTTGAGATACACAGCCATTGTAGTCGACATACTGCTGGCGATCCTTCATATAGCTAGCGAAGAACTGTAGCAGAGGTAGTGTACATCCAATTTTCGCGAGCTTCCTTAACAAGATGTCATTATCCACCGTATCGAACGCTTTTTTAAAATCGAAGTACGCAGCATCTACCTGTACCCCCGAGTCTACTGCCGGCACCACCTGTACCATAAAGTTAATAAGGTTTGTAGCAGTGCTGCGTCCAGGTCGGAACCCATGTTGCGCATCTGACAGACGCGCACGCATTTGTTCCTGTTATAATCAGCACGGAGTCCAAAGTGGACATCGAAAAACTTAGGGAATCGTCTCAGCTAAGTAGTTCCGGCCTGAAAGTGAAGAGCCCCATAAGAGAAGACCAAGAATTGTAGTTATAGGAGTACCGACCGTTTTAACTGACAATGAAGTTTATAATTGCATCTATGAGCAGAATGTGGCCGACAAGCTGCCTAATTTGTGCCGTGACTCTTTTTTGGCCTCTATAAATTTAAGTCACAAGTCAGGAAAAAAAGGGGGACCGACGTGCAACTTTATTCTTGAAGTAACTGCTAGCATAAGAAAGGCGCTTATAAACCAAAATCGAGTGTTCATTAATTGGACATCCTGCCCAGTGAGGGACTTCACACTTGTAACCAGGTGCTTCAAATGTCAACAGTATGGACATGCTGCAAAGACTTGTCGGGAGGCCAGCTATACATGTGGGCATTGTGGGGAACAAGGTCATCAGGCGAATGAGTGCACTAAACATGCTGAACCGGCACATTGTGCAACATGCTTGCGATTTAAAAAACCTAACAACCTGAAGAAAATAGCAAGAATGCCCTGCAAAGAAAATAGCTGAGACAAGATACATAAATTCTATAAATTATAATGAGGTCGCGTAAGAGCGCCAACGTTTATTTAGAAGTATTTTTTAAATTAATGTTATATAAGTACTTACTGTAATATTGCCCTTTGCACTTAAAAATAGGTTTAGTTTTCATAATTCGCATTCATAAATAAACATGCAATCATCACTTTTTGTTGACACGGTAAAAAATTTCAGTACCTAAGTAAAGACGACCTTTTTAAAAATGTTAAATTGCAATAATTATAATAGAACATCTTTGCAAAAATGTCTTACGTTGATGTAAAAAAGTAGCATAGTTAATATTTATTTCTTAATTGTAATGAAATTAATTATAATTATTATAGTAGATAAATTATTTTACTATTTGTGAAATCATAGATCTCACTTATATATTAGTACTTGAGTGAGATACCTACCTGAGATACAGGTTTATTCCTAGTTCAGGTAGAATCAAATTATTATATACCACCTCTAGTTTAAGGCCCTATTTTGTAAAATATTTATGTAAATCAATTATTTCAATAAACAATACCTTTTTAGTCGTAGTTGGGTTTTAGTTTTTATTACTTTAAAAAAAAATTCTTTTGGGGTTATAATATATATATTTTTGAAATGTGCTCATTAATCCCTTTCATTTGATACCCAACATGGTACGATTAAACAATTTTTTTTAAGTTCCTGACTTTATGTCCTCTAGAGGTCGCCATTTTTATTTTTATTTTAATATGACGTCACATAGCCTATAACCAGCGGACAATCAAGACGCTTCCAACGATGCCTCATTTGTCAAATTGTGATGAGAGCTTTAGAAGATAGGAGGGAACTGATGAACATACATACCGGTCAAAATCATAACCCTCCTTTTTTCTTCGCCGTAGTCGGGTAAATGGGTATCGGAATCACTTTTACACGTCATCAACAATAATCGATGGAGTCGACATTTTATATCTGACTACTGTGATGAGAAATGGCAAAACAAACTCAGGGGTCAAAGTTTCTTTGAAGTCCAGAAATAATCTTGGTCACTGATTGCTGCTCGGCGCAACTCGGTTTGGATCGCTATCAGTCCGATAAGCGCGATAAGGGGCGAACAATCGTAACAAAGGCGACCTTGGAATACCGGTATTTAATTAAAAGGCTATCGGAAGGCTACAAACCGAAATTTTTCTTCATTAAAATTAAAATGTCTATTTTCGTTTCAATCTTTCTTTTTCTCGTAGGTATAAAGTATAGTATGCAACTCTTGAATAAAACGGATTTATATCGAGGGCCATGAATCACTCGCGTCGGTCAGGATTCTAACACTTCACTCGCTACGCTTGTGATTCAATCATCATGAATCACTGCCTACGGTCATGATTCAGTCGTTAGAATCCTTCTCTCCCTCGGGATTCATTTATGACGCTCGCTTTAAATGCGTCTTTTATTCATTAATTGCATAATATACTATTTTATTTCTCTGTGTATGTTTAAAAATGTCGATACCCATCTCGCGTGTGTTGAGTTTCACTGGCTAAATAGAGTTGATCTTGTATAATTGCAGAACTTGATACATCGCCTTGCGTCACGCTGTACCTTGGTGTGAACCTACCCTCATGTTTCCTTATTAGTTAAGTAATCTATTTTCATTAGTTAAGCCAATTTACGCGATGCAATTTTATCTTATAATTAATTGATTTGTGAAAACAAAGCTTCTGGAACATTTTCAGAGTCTGTTTTCCTAACTTATTTTAATGAGTTGTCGAAGATAAAGAAGTCATCGACATTTTGGAGTATGTATTCTATGCTACGGTGTACTATAAAAACAAGAAATAATAACATAGGTACTCGAAGTTGCAAGTTCTTTTTTTCGTAGTCATGGTATAAAGAATAGTATGGAACTCTTGAATAAAACGATTTTTTTATCGAGGGCCATGAATCGCTCGCATCGCTCGGGATTCTAACACTTGAATCACTCCGCTCGTGATTCATCTATGGCCCTCGCTTTAAATCCGTCCTTTATTCACTAATTCCATAATATACTATTAATTCTTACTTTATCTATTTTCGTCACTTCACATATCCAGTTCAACATTCTCATCTCCGCTACATGCAATCTTTTTTCATCCGTCTTCTTCACGGCCCAGTATTCCGATCCATACTGTATGATATGCCTTATCACGGACTTGTAGATTTCCCCTTTCACTTGAGGGACATCCGTGGGTAGCGGTATCGATATCTAAACACGATAAAACACTTTGTATAAAATTTAGAACTTGATCCATCGCGCTGTGCATTAGTGTGAACCTACACTTATAGTTCTATTATTAGTTAACTAATCTATAAATCAGATTAGTTAAGCTCCATTTATACGACGCAATTTTCTTTTTAATTGAATTGATTTGTGTTCATAGTTTATGCTTTATTTAAATAAAAAAAATACTATGTACAGACTTTAACTATAAATATCTGTTATTCGCAAGAAATATTTAGATCATTCTCTAGCTCAGCAATGAGATGTTTGTCATCATGAAGTTTTTGAAAGTCGCGCTGTTGTTCACGTTCGTGATGCTGGTGGCTCATGGTTCTGCTTACAACCTGGGGTCTTCAAACCGACGAAGTAATGTGGTTATTTTAATTATAATATTTTCTATAAACTTTAAGGGCAGGTTCACAACAAGGCGCAGCTCGGCGCATCGCGGCGCGCTGCGCAGCGTCACGCATTGTGTGGCGTTCTTACTATGATATACGCATTTTGTTACATAATTATTCTCTCACTGAAATGTTACTCAATTCTCAATTTTTTATTGCATTCCATATCGACGCAAGAAAGCAATCTTGTAGTATCTCGAAAAGTTGAACTTTACACCAGAGCCAAAAAAGAATTTAAAAAATTCATAACTCGTAAACTAGCTAATTCAGAGAGGTAATTTTTGGAACACGTATGTCTTATAATAAAATTTATCAGATGGCACTAATGATAGTATTCTAAAGTTAGTCTAACATGCGTTTTATATGAATTACAGCAATTAGTGTTTCAATTTGAAGCAGCAATATTGCTGTATCTTGGTAGTTGTCACGATTCACAGCCTGGTGACAGACGGACAGACAGACAGACAGACAGCGGAGCTTTAGTAATAGGGTCCCGTTTTACCCTTTGGGTACGGAACCCTAAAAAGTATCCAAACATAGTCACGAGACACGAAAACAGACGTGAGATATTGTGAGACGTGAAGTCAGGACAGATAGTTCTGATCTTACGTCTATTGAGACGTAAGACACAAGACAAAAGACAATATTGTGATTGTTGATTTAATAGGAATACATAGTAGGATAATTTATTATTCTAAAATAATTGTTTTATGAGGTTAGGTTTAGAGATAACCACCAATTTGTGAATGTAATAAAATAAGAAATGCTTTGTTTTTTTTTAATACCCTTGCTTAGGAAGACGCGATAAGCCAGTCTAACTAAGATTAGGCGGTCTAACTTTGAAGGAAGCTAATTAGCTTACCTCCCTATTTACTAATTACTGTACTACAAAACGAAACATCGTGATATCTCAGTTTCGACAAACTACTAGTTATTAATTGTGTTGGTATCAGGCACCTATGTTCATAAACGAAATGACTAGAATTAATTTATAATTAACATAAAGTAATTAAAATGGTTAAATACAATGATTTACCTAGGATTCACTTCTGTTGAACACGTAAAACACACCCTATATATAATGTACTCTGTGACACACCCGAATTTCGCAGACTACGTACTCGCTTTCTCGCTTGAGCGCTCGCGCATGCCTGCGATACGATCGGGAAACGGCGTATCCAAGGGCGTATAAAATACTCAGGCGGCGAAATTGCTGTATCTCAATAAAACATTATTTTGTGACAAATACATAATGCTGTAAGTGTGTAATTTGACTGCAAAAAAAAATACTTATAGCATTTTTGTAGTATCTTTAGAAAAAATAGTTGATTTCATGGTATTTACAGCATTTTGAAGTACTTTTTGTTACGTCGTATCATGAAGAAAAAACATCGTAGGAAAAAGTTGATCAGACCGTCCATTGCAGTACTTTTTTCCGATTTCAATGAAGCAATAAAAAAAATTGACATTTTTCTAGATACGACAAAATCGCTTTCCATATAATATGGACCCTGTCGGGCACTATGTAGGTCATATATGATTAGGTTAGTGTAAATAGGTACAGTATATTACTTATTTTAATTTTATGTATTGAATAAGAATAATCTAGGTACTTAATTATTATGAAATTATGTTGATTTTTTATATGCCATATTATATATATTTCTTATATATGTTACACAAGTTTACTCACATTTATTGAACCGTACCCTAAATTGTATTCAACCGATTCAGTAGCCGATTCTGAACAGAATTTTTAAGGGTTTGCGCTAATTATTAATATATTATTTATCAGGTGGTGGAGATACCTGTAAGACTAACAGTGACTGCCAAGGCCAAGGTATGGAATGCGTACCTGGAGTAGATGGGCACCTGAAGTGCACACTGCTTTTTAATCGAAGAGGTGGTGGTGTCCTTAAAACACCCTCTACTGATATTGTGTACCACCAGTGGGCCGTTGGATAAGATTTGGACATAAAGATCTTTTTCTTTCTCACGTCATACCTATCAGAACTTTACAATTTATTAATGACTTATAAATAATAATAAAAACGACTTTTAAGAATCTTATGTGGGTGCTTGTCATTTAGTCCTCTTTTTTTTCGCAGAATCACTCATTTAAACTAAATGAACGAAACTTCACAGATATGACGGATATTGTCATCAAATCATGATAAAACCAAAAAAAACTTACCATTAATATTGCCATAGTTCGTTCGTCCCGTCACACCATCACGCCTATAAAGTTTCGCCATTTAGTTTAATTTTACCCTACATGAACCAAGTCGTATTCCCTTTATTCGCAAAAAGTTCTTGGTGTCGTTAACTGACAAAAATAACACGGCAAAATGTATAATACATATTTAAAAAACAATAATATATCCTACCCCCTTACAACAAATCAAAGGGCGTCGAAAAATTCTTCCACATTGCTGTCAACTGGATATCAATATATTAGTATCATTCCAGTTTAATTTATAATCGTCATTATTTAAATGTCTCGCCATTTAAATAATGACGATTATAAATTAAACTTTACTTTAACCATTTAATGTCTTAGTTTTTATCGACTTTTATCTTTGACAGTCGTTACGGGTCGTCAGAAGCCCGAAATTCTGACAACCAGTCTTACAAAGGGGTATCGTATTACCCAGTTACTGGGTTGTGGAGGTCAGATAGGCTGTCGCTCTATAGACCCCAACATAGTTGGAAAAGGCTAGGCAGATTGATTGCGGCACTTTTGAATTGTACCTTTTACAATTCAAAAGTGCCAGCTTGGTCAGTCAGAAATATTGCCCATTCTAAATAACAATCTTGAGGGGCAATTATTGTGTTTTTTGTAAAAGAAAATTGCCTCGTATAAATGGAGCTTGACTAATCTAACTAAGCATTTACTATGGACACAAATCAATTCAATTTTTCATTCGATAATAACTTGTACTATAATAATTGAAATAATTGATAAATAGCTGCTAAACGTATGAAATATTGAGAACATTTCTCTTGCTCAGCAGAGTTAGTTACTATTTGACATCATGAAGTTGTTGCAAGTCGCGCTGTTGTTCACGTTCGTGATGCTGGTGGCTCATGTAGCTGCTGTCAAACAAGATCCTAACAATTACGGTAATGTTACAAAGTTGGAGTAGTAGATGTAGAGTCCGTCCTAATTTAGATCTAGTCCTAGTTTACTATCTTTGTTTTACAGAAAAGAGCTGTTCGATCAATTTATAATTTAAGTCCGAAACACTCTCAGAGAGAAATGGAGATTAAAAGGACTTAACATGAAATTCTTTTACGATTCGCAAGATCAAACGTGCTCGGAGGAAGGAAGTATTCCAGTAAGTGCTCGTAGGGATCTTGACCATCTTCCGGGCTCTGGGATTGTTCTGAAAGCCGTGGAATACCTCTCCACTCCTCAAGCACCTCAGGAAGTGTTGCCCCCTTGTCGCTACGTCACTATGTGCTAGCTACTGTATTCGGAGGCCCATTATTGAGTGTGCAAGTCACCCCCTGCCATTTTATCCGTGTATATATAAAACATTGATCAGGCAGGGGCCATAGTCCTTCCATAGTTCTAGGTATCCAGTCCACTATAGCCACCCAAACCCATAACCCAATATGTTTTGTTTCCATGTTCTGTAATAGTCTTACACCAACCGGGGGTTGTCCTTGGATGCACTTTTTTTTTTTTTTTTTTTAAAAACCTTGCCCCACACTGTGAATTTCTTCCTGTATCGTGGGTGCGTTTACAAACATAGTAACTCACATACACTAACACCCAGACCCGGAACAACTACTTGCAGATCATACAAATATTTGTTCCGTGCGGGAATCGAACCCACGACACGTTACGCAGCAGTCCAACGCTCAGCCACTGCGCCAACCGTGTCGTCAAAACAGCATACATGGATGATACATAATATGGCATAGTGCATACAGGGATAATCGTCGGTTGGTGCCTCATTCCTTTTGAAATTTTCTAAGGGGCCTCTGCGAGTTGGCTTCGGCCCCTCGTACGCCTTCCAAAAGACCAGGACCCCATGGTCCCGAGATATGTATAGACATAAAAACATAATAATAATATTTATTTTAGCAAAAGAACAACAAATACACTAGTAGGAACTTATTTACTATGAATCTTAGATACCCAATTAGTAGCTCAGTTCACATTATTAAGGCTCTTACATACTGGCGCGACTTGTCCCGCGACGCGACTTTTAACAAAACAATTTCTGAGAAAACTTCACGGCGAACAATGCGGCGGCGCGGCGTCGCGTCGCGCGACATTTCGCGCCAGTATGTAAGAGCCTTTACATACCGGTTGTTAGGAAAGTGAGTCACCCTGACCCCCGTACTAGTTATAAACTGTATTACAGTGGGACAGCATTCCTCGTTCTCTTTTTAACAATGTAATAATAAGCCGATTTGAGAGAAAGTAACAGATCATTTCAAATAATACAAAGCAAATGTGGGTAAAATAAAAAATATATTCAATCAAAAATCAAATATACAATAAGGCTCAATGAATTTTTTTTTTAAACAAAAAAATACCGTCTGCGAAAACACATAACTGACAAGAGAAAAACAATCATTATAATCTAATTTAAAATAGAATTTTGGTATCGCAGGTGGGGACAAACCAATAACCTGAAATATGGTGTAACTTTTGTTGGCCTGCGATACCAAAATTCTATTGATTATAATGCTTGTTCTTTCAGTTAGTTTTAAGGATAATATGGCAGTTTGAGTATTTTTTAGTTAGTTGTTAAGTTTTGAGTTGAGCTACACGATTAAAGAAAGAAGGAAAGAAAGAAAAATGCGTTTATTGGCATTATAACAGAAAAATACACCTTAAAACTATAAAAACAGAAACAATCAATAAAATGCCAAAAGGGCCTCAGCTCACCTGACGCTGATTTTCAGCTGCAACCCATGAGTGTCATACTGATTACTGACTGGACTTGCTATGCAGATTTGAACTTCCTGCATGATTATGTCTGGACGTTTAAAGAGGCTGCGACCTCTGAGTTTTTTTACCTGACTGTCCCAGAAGGAGGGTAATATTTTTTTTTGGTCTTTTTTCTTAGAGTAGTTAGTTAGGAAACACCGAACTCATCTAATTTAAAACATAATTTAACTTTGTCGTGTAAAAGTGTTTTTTGAACCAATTTACAGAAATAAATATCATTTATAATTTATGTAATCGATTACATAAATGATAAATGATATTTATTTTGTGTTTAATTAAGGGTTATAATAAGAAACAGCTACCCGAGCGGTTGAATGCAATGAATGGGGTTAACCCTTAATTGCATTTAACAGCTCGGGTAGCCGATTCTTAGCAGATTTTTAAATTGTTTGCGCTTTTAATAAGTAATATTATTTATTTTTAGGTTATGGACTTCCCTGCAAGACTCACCGCGATTGCGCACCCACACACCTCTGCGTACTAAAATCAGATGGGCATCTACATTGCAAAGCGACTCTTTTCCGAAGAGACATAGAAATGGATAAGATTTATTCATAAAAAAAAATTAATTACCTTTCACCGTTAACTGAATTTAATAATAAATGAATGACTTATATTAATAATAATATGGGTGTTTATCTATTATTTATACTTATCATTCCCTTATCATTATTTATACTTATCTATTAACTGAATTTTATAATAAATTTATGACTTATAATAATAATAATTTAATAATTTAATTTTTAAATTTAATAAAATTAAACAGGTTTAACAAATAAGTTATAGAGGCCTTCTTTTAAGTATGGAGATACCTGTGCAAGAAGACCTCGCTCTTCCATATCTATGCACACAACATTCAAAGCTTGTTATTATCAGAGATTTAACTAAATAAAAAAATAAAGTAAAAAATAAGGTGTGTAAGTGTGTGTGTGTCTTTCTGCGTGTATGGGGTGTGTTTGTACGTGTGTGTGTGTGTATCTTTGTACATGTGTGTGTGCGTGGGTGCGTGGGTATGTGTATGTGTTAGTGTGAGCGAGTAAGAATGAAAGGGAAACCAAAACCACATTATAATGTTATAATAATAATAGGGGTGTTTATGTAGTAGTTTTAATTTTTAACAAATCGCTATGTTTAATATGTTATGAACGTGGCTAGCAAGCGAGCACGACAATATACAGTGTGTCAAAGCGAGGAACAACTAGAGAGACCTACAGGGCCAAACTAAACTAGCTGTATGTATAATATGAAATCAGAAATATATGAAAGAAACAGTAAATTTTATTATATATTCCATGCAACCACTATTCCATGCAAGTTTAGACGTGATTAAAAACTTGCCTACTAAAATTACGTCAATTTACGTCAGGCGCCGATTAATTTGACAGGACTAAACTAAAATTTATCTTCTGTCCTTTTCATAATGAAATGGAAAGAAAAAGATGCACTGAACTTAAATTTAGTTTAGTTTGTGAACAAGGGAATCGGCACCAATATGTGGAAAGATAGTTGCAACCCTTTAAAGCTTAAAATTAAGGAAAAATAATATGTGGGATTATTTTAACATACCTACTTATACACTCAAATTACAGAAAAAAGGTACATGTTTTTCTTTTTAAACAAAAAAGTAAGTACATACCTTCAACATTAGAATCCATCACAAAAAAATCGTTTCACTTTACCATCAATTCTAAGAAAGGAATAGAATAGAAAAGAATATATTTATTTGCATTTAAACATGGTACAATAATGGTCTTAATAATAGGGTTTAATTTAATTTTTGGCACACTTTTGAAGTTGTCAAAAGTGTGCCAAAAATGCGATTTATTTGCAAATGAAAACTGCACTCCCTTTTTATTTAACATTGACCCCTCCACAAAGCTACTTAATGAGGTGAAAAACAAATTATTTCTTAGAATTCCTTAAACGGGACGGGTTGTTTAAAAGTTGTTTCACGAATTCCTGGAAAAGACGTCAAGAATTTGTTCCCGCTATCTTGTACTAGACGAAATACTGTGAAGCGATTCTACGAAAAAAAGAGGATTGAATGACAAGCTCCCATAAATTATGATTAATAAAAGTCATTTTTATCATAATTAGTATTATATTAAGTCATTAACAATTTGAAAGTTCAGAAAGGTGCGACGAGAGCATAAAATCTTGACTAACTAAGTAATTCTGACATCGTTGGCAATGCTTTACTGAACTGTGATCGTTGCTTTACTATTTAACTCGACATCAACGTCCGTTGTTGACACGCGTGTCAGACCTGCCGGTTCCAACGCGCCGCGGAAGCATCATGTCCAGAGGGTGTATCGGTGTAGGAGGGCCACCCGAATCACCTTTTCCTTGAACCTTGTTCTCATCTCCGGCACCTGAACAAATAATATTATTAATTAATTATCGCAAACCCTTTAAAAAATCTGTTACGAATCGGCTACTGAATCGGTTGAATGCAATTTAGGGTTCTGTTAACTATATTGTCCAAATGATCCGTTTTTTTAAAGGATGTCAAATTTTATGACATTCATTGGGTTGGAGAGATTGTCGGGGCAGACATCCCACAAAAAGTAGGAACGAGCCGTATCGGTGAGTAATTTACGCACGCGCGCACTTTATAAGAGCAGACAATATAGAACTTGTTATACCTACATTTCAGTGAGATAATAATAAATTTAATAAAATGCGTAACACTACATCACGATGCGCTGCGCTGCTTCTTGTTGTGCACCCACCCTTATAGTTTTTAGAAAATATAATAATAAAAATAACCATTATTGCTTGGGCGGTTTGAAGACCTCAAGTTGTTAGCAGCTACATGAGCCACCAGCATCACGAACGTGAACAACAGCGTGACTTGCAACAACTTCATGATGACAAACAGTAACACTCTGCTGAGCTAAAATGATATAAAATGTTCTCAATATTTCTTGCCTCTAGCAGCTATTTACTTATAGTTCAAGTTATTATCCAATGAAAAATTGAATTGATTTGCATCCATAGAAAATGCTTATTAGATTAGTCAAGCTCCATTTACACGATGCAATCTCCTTTTACAAAAAAAAACGGTCAAGTGCATGTCGGACCACGCACAATGAAGGATTCCGTGGTTGGGAAAACAAAAAAACAGCTGTTCCCTACATTTATATTCGCATAGCTCGTCAAATTGTAGGGAACAGATGATTTTTTTTTTCGCGATTTTCGTGTCTGTCTGTTTCTAATTATGTTGAAACCCATCGCGCCTGGTGAGTTTCCCTAGCTAATTAAAGTTGACCTTTTATAAAAGTAGAACTTGATATATCGCGTTGCGTCGCGCTGTGCCTTTGTGTGAAGCTACCCTTGTAGTTTTCTTATTATCCAATTTACTATGGACACAAATCAATTCAATTTTTCATTGGATAATAACTTGCACTATAAATATCTGCTAAATGTAAGAAATATTGAGAACATTCTCTAGCTCAGCAGTGTACTGTTTATCATCATGAAGATTTTGCAAGTAGCGCTGTTGTTCACGTTCGTGATGCTGGTGGCCCATGTAGCTGCTGTCAAACAACATTTTAACCGTAACGGTAATGTTAAAACGTTGTAGAGTCCGCCATAAAATTGTTTTTGTATGCATTGTGTTGCGTACTATGATATCCGCATATTGTTACTTAATATCTCACTAAAATGTAAGTAACACGTGTGTAATAGCTCTCTTATAATGTGCGCGCAGGGACGTGTCGTGTATCACTGTAAGTATTAGTGAACTAACATACCCGTACGGCTCATTCCCACTTCTTGTCGCATGTCGGCCCCAACACTCTCCCCAACCAAATGAATGAAATCAAATAATCATTCATTTTGGTCTAAATAATGAAAGTGCCCAAACAAAATAAAAGTTCTTCACTTTTCACTATTGGACCAAATCTTTGGGGCAATTCCGCCTCTTATATGTATCGCCCTATCTGGCCGCCTCTATCTGGGCCAGATAAGTGTTAAAAATGATTTTTGAAAAATACTAAAATATATGATTTAAAATAATGAATAGTAATCTACAAGAGAGTAGGCTACGATGGTATGGTCACGTGAAAAGCAGAACGCCAGAATACGAAGGGAACTTGGCGCTACAACTTACCATTCCCAGTCCAAGACCCATAGGCAGACCCAAAACAAGATGGAAGGTGCTAAAGGATCAGAGTTGCCAATTTGTGGGGATGTCCCCAAACTGCGGGGAATCTCAAAACGATTGGGATTGCAATTTTTTTAGTTTGTTTTTAATAAATATTATTGATTTTTTGTATAGAAATGAGTTTATTTTATGAAATAATTTTAAGGGGATTTTGTGCGGAACCAGGATTTTGCTCACCCCAAATTCGGGGATTTTCACAAATGATTTTGGGGAATCTGGAAAAAGGTATTGGCAACCCTGTAAAGGATATGAAAGAGTGTCAGGTATCCGAAGACGATGTCGAGGATAGAGCGAAGTGGAAGAGAAAGACCAGGAAGGCTGACCCCATCACCATGTGGGATACAGAGCTAGGAAGAGAGAGAGAAGTAATAGTAATAAAATATGAAGAGATAAACGTAATCTTTCGGAATATAGCTTTATTTTTTTTGTTTTAATTTTTGAGCCCAAAAATGTATGAACGGTGAATGACATACGTTAAAAAAACGGATCCGACACCCTGCAAGTGGGAACGAGCTGAAACGGTTCCAACTTTAAATACGTAACATTTATTTACCTATGATTTAAAAAGCGCGATCTATGTGAATATTTAGTTATATATTCGCTTTAACAATAAATAACTAAATTAAAAGAAAACAAATATTTAAGGGGGGCTCCCATACAACAGACATGATTTTTTTGCCATTTTATAGATAATGGTACGGAACCTTTCGTGCGCGAGTCCGATTGCACTTGGCCGGTTTTTTGTGGTCTTTTTTCTCAGAGTAGTCAGTTAGGAAACACCGAACTCATCTATTTATTTATTTATTTACATACCTCCTATCAACAATCAATCAACAACAACAATGGTCTAGCATGCGTCCGTCTCATTTATTTATTTATCAGTCTTCTAATTTATTTCATTTTTATTTGGTCTGCAATACAATTTATACACAATCACACTAATTATGTAGGTATATAAATGTGTACTTCGTTATTATTATTGTGTGACACTTATTTTTTATTTTATTTAAGTAGGTATGCATACACACATCACAATACTAACTATTTGCCCTAAGTTTTTATTCAGTGACTGGGCAACTAAAGGCATCAGGAAAAGTAGGGAAAGATTATTTGAACTGTATGGCCTTAAGCCGTATATTAACACGGAAACTTTTAATAAGTATGTTGCTACTTACTCAAAAACGTTTAAAATAGTCTGCAAAGCAGCTAAAGCTTCTTTTATTAGCAACAAGGTTAAATCAGCAGACAATAAAATAAAGACAGTTTGGAAAATTATAAACAATGAAACTAACAAGAACAAAAGACGTAACACTGATTACAAACTGGACACTTCCCGCGGTCTCATTAGCGCTAACATTGATGTTGCTCAGGAATTTGCAACTTTCTTTACCAATATTCCAATTAAGACTACGGAAACTTTAAATTCCTCGCCCTCACTTGCTATTGATTTACTAAAAGCGAAAGTTTCAACTTGTCCTATAGAATTTAAATTTAAACATATAAACCCTGGGGTCGTTGTAAAAGCTTTTAAGCAACTCAAGATCAAAATTACCGAAGATCTGTGGGGCATGTCTACTAAAGTTTGTCAATCCATTATTGAGACAATTGCACCCTATTTAGCTTTAATATTTAATTTGTGTGTTGATCAAGGGGTATTCCCAGATTTAATGAAGTACAGTAAAGTTATTCCACTTTTCAAATCCGGGGACAGCAAAGACACTAATAATTATAGACCCGTTTCGGTTTTGCCGGTTTTCAGTAAGGTGTTTGAAAAAGTAATGTTAAATCAAATGCTCAATCATTTTAATCGTAATAACATCCTACACGATCAACAGTATGGTTTCACCAAAGGACGTTGCACAACCGACGCCGGTGTCACCTTATTAAAACACATCTTTAACGCATGGGAAGAGGCTCAAGATGCAATAGGCATCTTTTGCGACCTATCTAAGGCATTTGATTGCGTGAATCACGAAACACTGCTCTTGAAACTTGAGCATTACGGACTGGGTAAACTTGCGCTTAGCTTAGTAAAATCCTATTTGAATGACAGACTGCAGCAAGTTCAAATAAACGGTGTGAATTCATTAGGTTTAAAAGTCAAAATGGGTGTACCACAGGGCTCGATATTGGGTCCATTCCTTTTTTTAGTATATATAAATGATTTACCTCATCTACTGAAAAACCGACCACAAATGGTGTTATTTGCTGATGACACATCACTGATTTTTAAAGTAAATAGACATGCACAGGAGTTTGACGACGTAAATAACGCTATGCTTAAGGTCCATAATTGGTTTACTGTAAATAATTTGGTATTAAATGAGAAGAAAACAAAATGCATTAGATTCGCGTTACCGAATGTTAGAAGTAGTGATTGTCAAGTTGTACTGAATAAGGAGATACTACAATTCGTCGAAAAGACGGTTTTCCTGGGGATTACGCTTGATTCAAAATTACAGTGGGGTCCTCATTTAACATCACTTGCAGGGCGACTTAGTTCAGCCGCATACGCTGTTTGGAAAATCCGCCAACTAACAGACGTGGATACCGCGAGACTGGTCTATTTTAGTTACTTTCATAGCATCATGTCTTACGGTATTTTGCTGTGGGGACGGGCTGCAGATATTGATTCTATCTTTATTCTGCAAAAGAGAGCTATTCGAGCCATCTACAACCTCCGCAGACGCGAGTCTCTAAGGGAACTGTTTAAAAAAATTAACATCATGACGGTACCTTGTCAGTATATATATGAAAACATTATGTACGTTCGGAAAAATCTACATCTTTTTAGTAAAATAAGTGACAGGCATAATTTTAACACTAGAAATAGGAACAAATTAGATCAACCACGTTTCAGATTGTCTAAAGTACATACTTCTTTTATGGGGTATTGTGTAAAATCTACACATATAATAAATCTGTAGACGAGGCGTTTCTGTACAATGAAAAAAAAAAAAAAAAAACGTAGGTGGAGTGTCCAAGAATAACCAACAGATGCCATTTCTACCATTTTTGGAATTTTTGTCTGTTTGTCTGTGTGTCTGTTTGTCTGTTTGTCTGTTTGTCTGTTCGTTTGTTTGATTGTTCCAGTATCACGTAAAAAGTACGAAATCAATATGGTTAACTTATACACTCAAATATTGTGTGTAACTCGATGTTTCATTTAGTCTTTGTTTCATCGCAATCGCTTCAAAATATCAAAAGATATAAGAGTTTAAAGTATTCAAGAAGAAATTTTCATTAGGTACGTAATGTAGATACACGTAACGACATCTATTGTCGTAAAATGACACTAGCGTAAAATCAGGTAGGTTTGTGAGAACGTGTGTAACACACGATCATAATCATCATAATTATGTTCACATACTTACTACTACGCGCGGAAACATAACGCGATACATTGTGAATTCACCCAATCTAAAGTTTGGTTTATTCAAGTTTTCCAAATCTATTGTTTGGTAGTAGTGCCATAGGTGGCGCTTTTAAATCATGATACAAATATTAATCATGAAAAAATGGTGACAAATTTTAATTTCTTAAAACTTGTAGATTCTTACATCGAGCAAAAGTGAGTAATTAAGGCACGAATGCGCTTACTAAATAAACACGAGTAATCTACTTTTCTTTCAACTACCAATGTACCTGCTGCGATAAAATATACCTGCTCAAGGTTAACTCAACTCAACCCAAATCAAGTTAGGTCAAGTTCAGGTCAAGTCAGGTCAAGTCAGGTCAAGTCAGGTCAAGTCAGGTCAAGTCAGGTCAAGTCAGGTCAAGTCAGGTCAAGTCAGGTCAAGTCAAGTCAAGTCAAGTCAAGTCCAGTCAAGTCAAGTCAGTCATGGAACCCTACGTCTTTTCTACATAGCTTACAGAGTGTTCGAACGTTTTCCCATATATTTTGACAGTATCACTTCGTGCTCGATAGATGGCGTTGTTCATTTAACGTAATTTTCTGAATCGCGGTGTTAAGAGTCTCCGTAGAAGAATGACTTTTGCCGAATTCATAATTATCGAACATTTGCCTCATTTTGAATTGAACACATAATCCATACTAATCGATGCTTAAAAGTATAAATTCGATACTCTTAGATTTTAAATAAATAAATAAATTAAAAAAAAAAAATTAAAAAAAAATTTGGAGAGATAGATGGCATCCCGGCGAAGAACATAGGCAATTATTTTCTCAAAAACAAATTTAAGGGGGGGGGGGGGGGATATAGGGGATGAAAGTTTTTATGGGAAACCTATCATTTTTAGAGTTCCGTAGTCAACAAGGAAGCTTTATAGTTTCGCCATATCCGTCTGTCTGTCTGTCTGTCCGCGACTTAGCTCAAAAACTTTTATTCGACCAACTTACATGTGCAGTTGCAAAAACCCAAACATTCTGTATGCGAGAACAAGTTTTTAAACACTTTGAGGGACAGTAAACGCCCATAGACGTAATAACAATAAAACTTTGCGAAAGTTTGTTTGATAAAATAATTCATCCCAACTACGGAACCCTTCATTGTGCATGGTTCGACACGCACTTGGCCGGTTTTTTTTTAAGTTAGGGCTGTGGAAATGTATGCTTTTTGTAACTAACAAAGAGTTACGTTTTTCTAAAATCATCCCTCATGAGGGTAAAAACCCTTCTTTACCCTCTTGATTTTAAAATTCACATGTAAGTACTTATTATTGACATTTTTGCGGGACTCTCTTCAAGAGCGTTAAGGGATTGAGAATATAGTCATAGTCCGTATCTTGAGAATCGGTCCACTCAATCAAAAGTTATTACTACTTGGCTCTTGGCTTGGAACGAAGAGTTTGAGTTTACCAGTGAGTACTTACTCGATAGATGGCGTTGTGCAAATGATGCGATTTTCTTAAGGGATGCGCCGGTAGCCCGCGAAATTCAAATCTTAAGTTTTTTGCAATTTGCAAGTCAGTGTCAGGTAGGTTGTATGTTAAAATGAAATTATTTATTTTGTAAATAGGTTATTGGAATCACTTTTACACGTCGTAATAATATCAAAAAATTGTAAAATTAAGCTAGATGAGGTCGGCGTTTCCTATCTGACTACTCTGAGAAGAAAGGCCGAAACCAACTCACAGTCTCTTTTAAAGTCCGGACATACCTAGGTCAGATATTGGCATATTGGTCAGGCCCTATGAGGGCCATGTAGATTAGAGTCTGAAATGGTCTTTTGAGGAATAAACCACACAGATTTGAGTGAACCTGTCCTGTCACTGCAAGAATTTGTCAGTAATAGTGGAGCTCAGCTCATAACTTAAGGAGCTCAACGACTCGACGAACAATACCAAAGAAAGGACATTTGTGTAGGCCGCATCAAGTTCTCAAATTGCCAGACCATTGTTAAAACTAACTGAGAACGAAAAAATATAAGAATAAAAACAAAATAAACATCCATATAGTCCTCACATTCACAATAATACAATACTTTACAAAGCAATCATGTCATTTTGTCAATATCCTACATATAATATTCAATAATGTGAATTTGTATATAAAACTGGTAGGTATATTTTGATGATTTTCACTTATTCAAAATGTCACAATGCCAAAATGACAAAATGTTAGCAGAGCGAACAGCTCAATCCCATGCTTTTTGTCTTCTAAATAATCTGAAATTGTATAGTAGGTACCCTTTTTTACAAAGTTTGGTTTTAATACAGCTTTTAAATCGTTTAATGGGTAAGTTTCGAATGTCAATATGATTAAAATATGATTCGCGATCGTAGCAAATAGTAGCTTTACAGAATAATAACCATTAGATACAGGAATACAACTCCTGCCATATTAGTTAGATTAGATAAATAAATATTTGAAACAACTGCGACTCATTATATAGATCAACATAAAACTTGATACTGACCTGTAAAAAGCAAAATCATAAGAAAATTTGAATATCGCAGGCTCCCCTAAAGCTTTCGCCTTAGTTTCCATCGTCCATACAATATGCCATAGTTTTTTCATTAATCTTTATACAAAAATTTTTCATTAATCTTTCCGACAGTTTCATACTGCTGTCCATACTATCCACACTATCATCACGATATAGATATGGACTACCACTAATATATAAAGTTACTGGCTGTCTCATGTCTGTTACTTTTACGCCGTGACGCCTAGGTCGCCTAGACAGACCACGTGGGTTATGGGACATAGGATACTTTTATCCCGGTAGCACATTCCCGTGGGATAATTTCCGACATCCACGCGGGCGAAGCCGCGGGCAAAAGCTAGTGTTATAATAAAATTCCACTCGATATTCTTCAACTAAATGAGAAGAAATTTAAAACATGCATTAAACGCACACTATGTAGACAAGCATATTATAAGTTGGATGATTATATCGTAGATAAAAATGCTTGGCTTAACGCTGGTCCTACTCCACAGGCACTTGGGCTCACTAGTTAAAATTTCATAATTGGAAGTGTTGCTTCCCCCTTTTTACTATTTTTTATTTTTATTTCCTGACATTACGAAATTATTGTTTATTCTTATTTAACCTGAAAATAATATTATACTAATTGCTCAATTTCTTTGCAAACTAGTTTTGTATAATTTAGAAGCATTTTTTCAATTATTGTAAATGTGAGTACCATGGAGCCGTTTAGTATGGTATGATGTATGTTGACTTGAAATAGCATGGCAGATGAGAGTATGTCATGCTCACTTAAATGTCTCGCTGATGGTGGCACGTGTGTTGGATCATTCGGTTCCCTACAAAATGGTTGAGCTGGATGGTGCTGATCCACATGTCATGTTCGTGAACGGGCGCCGTCAGTTGAGACTGGTCACCTCTTATTTGCCAGAGCTTATTTTTAATATTAAATTTTGAATTGCTTTTGATTCTTTTTTTGTTTTACATTGTTCTCACATATAGAAGCAACATGAATACTGTACTCAGGATTTTGTAATATCTATATCCATTTTTTAAAAGAGTGTCCTTGGAGTTTCTTGCCCGTTCTTCTCCATAGAGATCTACGTTTTGGAATGGGCAACTAGCTTCAACTCTCTGACTAACTGACCGACTCTTTGACAATTCAAAAGTGCCTGTAAATGGTTTAATTGAAATAAATGCTTTGAGTTTGAGTTTGAGTTTGAAATATAAAACTGATTTGCATCCGTAACTTCACACTTTCGGGTCCGGTTGAAAACCAGCGTCAGGTACTAGTTGTCTAGCATTTTTGCTGAACTGGGCCTTTTTGGTGCAGCCGTGAGGCACACTCCCCTGATAATGTCCACTTTACCTTCTTATTTGTTTCTTTATTTTTATTTTGTTATCTGCTGTATATTATGTATATTGTGTACCTTTTAGTCTGTGCTGAATAAATGTATTTTCTTTCTATCTTTCTTTCTTATTTAAAACATAATTTAACTTTGTCGTGTAAAAGTGTTTTTTGAACCAATTTACATAAATAAATATCATTTATAATTTATGTAATCGATTACATAAATGATTAAAAAATTAAAGTATTATAAACTAAAACCCAACTACGACTACAAAGGTATAAACAAGACACCACAGACCGACAAATTAAAAATCCGGAGTCACACGTAATCTGTTCTTGTTTATACCTTTTTAGTCGTAGTTGGGTTTTAGTTTTTAATTCTTTAATTTTTTTAAAATTCTTTTATAATATATGTTATATAATATATATATATTTTTGAAATGTGCTCATTAAACCCTTTCATTTGATTACCTAACATGGTACGATTAAACAATTTTTTTTTTAAGTTCCTGACTTTATGTCCTCTAGAGGGCGCCATTTTTAATTTAATGTGACGTCACATAGCCTTTAACCAGTGGACGATCAAGAGGCTTCCAACGATACCTCACTTGTCAAATTGTGATGAGAGGTTTAGAAGATATGAGGGAACAGATGAACATACATACATACATACATACATACCCGTCAAAATCATAACCCTCTTTTTGTCTTCGCCGTAGTCGGGTAATGATATTTCTTTTGTGTCTAATTAAGGGTTTTATTGCATTCAACCGCTCGGGTAGCCAATTTTTAGCAGATTTTTTACTTGTTTGCGCTTTTAATATGTAATATGATTTATTTTTCATGTGAAGGACTTCCCTGCAAGACTCACATCGATTGCCCAGCCACATACCTCTGCCAGATAGGATCAGATGGGCATCTGCATTGCGGAACGACTCTTTTCCGAAGAGAAGGCGGCATGGATAAGATTTGGACATAAAACAATTTAATAACCTTTCACCGTTAACTGAATTTAATAATAAATTAATGACTTATAAAAATTATATAATTATGGGTGTTTATCTATTATTTATAATTATCATTCGCTATTAACTGAATTTTATAATAAATGTATGACTTATAATGTTATAATAATAATAGATAGGGGTGTTTATGTAGTCGTCTTAATTTTTAACAAATCGTTATATTTAATCTGTTATGTTTATGAACGTGGCTGGCAAGCGACCACGACGATATAGTTCGTTCGTCAAAGCGAGGAACGACGAGAGAGACCTACAGGGCTAAACAAAATTAGCTGGCGAAACATCGCAGAATATAATAATATGAAATCAGAAATATATGAAAGAAACAGTACATTTTATTATATATAACTTCCCAAGCTAGAATACTTAATGTATACAGCTCATGACTGTACCATCAGCAACGAAAGTCCAGTTCTCTTTTTAATAAGACAAAGTCATACGATCACTGCTTTTTCTTATTGTAGCGTTGTCGTTTGAAGCACAAGTTTTCATTATAATACGTAGGTATAAATATCGTGTATTCCCATTCGTCCCACTGGCGTCATCCCGAAACGAATGGGAATACACGATAAATATTATGTCAAGACTACGGCGAAGAAAAAAGGAGCGTTATGATTTTGACCGGTATGTATGTATGTATGTTCATCTGTTCCCTCCTGTCTTCTAAACTACTCATCCCAATTTGACAAATGAGGTATCGTTGGAAGCGTCTTGATTGTCCGCTGGCTATGTGACGTCATATAAACAAGACTCCACAGACAGACAAATTAAAAATCCGGAGTCACACGTAATCTGTACGATTTATGCCCTAACACGTGTGACTCCGGATTTTTAATTTTTCTGTCTGTGGGGTCTTGTTTAGACCTTTTTAGTCGTAGTTGGGTTTTAGTTTTTATTACTTTAATTTTTTTACATACAATAATAGTCCAAGAATAACAACAATTATCTATAAATATAAAATAATTTCTAAAAAAAAACATGCAAAATCAAAATAATTTAAATAAATCTATTATATAATTAAAGTAATAAAAACTAAAACCCAACTACGACTATAAAGGTATAAACAAGACACCCCAGACAGACAAATTAAAAATCCGGTGTCACACGCGTTAGGGCATGAATCGAACAGATTACGTGTGACTCCAGATTTTTAATTTGTCCGTCTGAGGTGTCTTGTTTATACTTTTATAGTCGTAGTTGGGTTTTAGTTTTTATTACTTAATTTTAAAAAAAATTCTTTTTGGGTTATAATGTATTTTTTTTTTAAATGTGCTCATTAAGCCCTTTCATTTGATACCCAACATGGTACGATTATGCTATTTTTTATTTCCTGACTTTATGTCCTCTAGAGGGCGCCATTTTAATTCAATGTACCGTCACATAGCCTATAACCAGCGGAAGATCAAGACGCTTCCAACGATACCTCATTTGTCAAACTGTGATGAGTGGTTTAGAAGATAGGAGGGAACAGATGAACATACATACATACATACATACTGGTCAAAATCATAACCCTCCTTTTTTCTTCGCCGTAGTCGGGAAAAAATGCCACTTGTTCTTTGAATTTTATCGTGTTTTAATCATTTTTCGAAAAACTCCAATTTTGTCATAGTCACGACTCGTTCTGAAAAAAAGTAAATAATTTTACTTGCGGGGAGCCAGAATGTAAATTAATCAATGCCTGAATGTTGTAATTATAACATACAGAAGAATGAAGCTGAATATAATATGTGGATAGATACCTAGTTGCAACCCTTTAAAGCTTAAAATTAAGGGGTATAATATAATTTTAGTGGGATTATTTTAACATACTTATAAACTCAAATTATAGCAGAAAAAGTACATGTTTTTTCTACCTTCAACATTAGAACCCACACAAAAAAATCGTTTCACTTTACTATCAATTCTAAAGAGGTTGTCAAAAGTGTGCCAAAAATGCGACTTACCTATTTGCAAATGAAAACTGCACTACCTTTTTATTTAACATTGACCCCTCCACAAAGCTACTTAATGAGGTGAAAAACAAATTATTTCTTAGAATTCCTTAAACGGGAAAGGTTGTTTAAAAGTTGTTTCACGAATTCCTGGAAATGACGTCATGAATTTTGTCCCGCTAGCTTGTACTAGACGAAATACTGTGAAGCGATTCTACGAAAAAAAGAGGTTTGAATGACAAACTCCCATAAATTATGATTAATAAGAGTCATTAATATTATAATTTGTATAGTAATTAAGTCATTAACAATTTGAAAGTTCAGATAGGTACGACGAGAGCATAAAATCTTGACTAACTAAGTAATTCTGACATCGTTGGCAATGCTTTACTGAACTGTGATCGTTGCTTTACTATTTAACTCGACATCAACGTCCGTTGTTCACACGCGTGTCGGACCTGCCGCTTCCAATGCGCCGCGCAAGCATCATGTCCAGGGGGTGTATCGGTGTAGGAGGGCCACCCGAATCACCTTTTCCTTGAACCTTGTTCTCATCTCCAGCACCTGAACAAATAATATTATTAATTAATTATCGCAAACCCTTTAAAAATCTGTTAAAAGTCGGCTACTGAATCGGTTGAATGCAATTTAGGGTTCTGTTAACTATATTGTCCAAACGATCCGTTTTTTTAAAGGATGTCAAATTTTATGACATTCATTGGGTTGGAGAGATTGTCGGGGCAGAAATCCCACAAAAAGTAGGAACGAGCCGTATCGGTGGGTAATTTACGCACGCACGCACTTTATAAGAGCAGACAATATAGAACTTGTTATAGGTACCTATACTCCATTTGAAATAAAATTAGACGTATAGATAAGCCTTTTTTACATTCCGTTCAACCGATTTTGAATTCTATTGCGTCGGTGGCATGACAAATGGGAGCCGCAGTAGATAGTTGGTATTGTGTAACTTTTTTTGCTTTTATGCTATCCTTATGCCTACGGTATAGAAGTCAAAATCGGTTGAACGGACTGTAAAAGGGTTTGTTTTAATGTCTAATCTTATTTCAAATGGGGTATATATATATTATTATATTTTTACAGTTTTTAGAAAATATAATAATAAAAATAACCATTAATGCTTGGGCGGTTTGAAGACCTCAAGTTGTTAGCAGCTACATGAGCCACCAGGATCACGAACGTGAACAACTGCGCGACTTGCAACAACTTCATGATGACAAACAGTACAGCTAGCAGCCTTTAGCAGCTATTCACTTTTATAGTTCATGTTATTATCCTATGAAAAATTGAATTGATTTACATCCATCCATATGCTTATTAGATTAGTCAAGCTCCATTAAAAGGATGCAATCTCCTTTTAAAAAAAAACCGACTAAGTGCATCAAATCAGCTGTTCCCTACATTTATATCAGCAGCTCGTCAAAATGTAGAGAACTGCTGATTTTTTTTCGCGATTTCAGGTTCGGTCCTTGATTGGCAGCGATGAACTCTCGCGTCCGGCCCTGATCCAGGCCATGGTACGGAGCAAGAGGGCATGGGAAGCCGTCACCTGCTTTTGCGAAGCAGTAATGCTCGCGAAGGAGGCGGCGGAACGCGTGAGGGAGAGGCAAAGTTTGCGCCCTCACGCCCCTAGCCGCCGTAGGAGACACCCTGGGCGTCGGAAATCCCGAGCAGATTCCCGGCCACCATAGGCGCAGGCCTGCGGACGACGAGCAATGTGTAGCTCGCCGTCCGACCAGGCCCGGGCCAACGGCGCGTTGTGTTCCAGGAGCGCCTCAAAGAGATGTCAGCACAATTGACGGGGTCTGTTAGGTCCGATGCCTGCCAGGTGGGAAAGTTCGAAATACCGGGACCCTTAGCAACAGGCAACTGAAGGAACACGGGTGGGTTTTAGTCAGTAAAAGTCTGATATGCCCCCGCCAAGAGCGGCAGAAGTCATTTGATGATTTCTCAACCTCAAAAAAAAAAGAAGGGCTTTACAACCTTTTTTCGATTGGAAAGCGATACACTGCGGCCCAATGCGGCTGTAATATGCACCTAGCCCCTTCGGTTTATTATGTTCCGTAGTCAACGTACGAACCGTTTCTGGCCGTTCCTACTTATCAGGTGTCGGATCCGTATTTTAAACAGATATCAAATTAAATGGAAGGATTGTCGGTCCCGACTCCCGACAAAAACAACACGACGCTGAGAAGCGGCCGTCATAAGAGCTATTCAATATAAAATGTCAAATTACATTAGCTAGCGAAACTCTGCAGACTTGACGGGTATCGATGTCTAAACACCATAAAACACACCTTGCATACATGTAGAACTTGAGCTATTATTTTGAACTCTCTACTCAATTTCTGTCATAAATTCCATAAAGCCCAGGTAAAGCACAATTTTAAAGTGATACTTGTCATTATGATGATGAACTACCATTAAAAGAATTTTTAATAACGTCTAATAGAAAAAGAAAAAAAAAGAAAATGTGGTCGATGTCAGGTGAAAATTATGAAGAAAAATCTTATAAAATAACCTATCTCCTTAACTAAGTATAATCGCGGAAAATAAATGGGGGTGATTCGGATGCCCTGCAATGAAATGCATCTAAATTTTAAGTTTAGACGTCACTTCTCCAGCCATCCTGTATACATTGTCAAATTATATAGCTAACGAAATTTTTATCATGTTTAATATTATGTCGACACCCATCGCGGCTGCTGAGTTTCCCTAGCTAATTAAAGTTGACCTTGTATAAAAGTAGAACTTGATACATCGCGTTGCGTTGCTCTGTTTCTTGTTGTGAAACTACCCTTGTAGTTTTCTTATTAGTGGACTACTCTATAAATCATATGTGTTAAGCTCCATTAACATGATGTAATTTTCTTTTTTATTACCCGACTACGGCGAAGAATTAAGTAATAAAAACTAAAACCCAACAACTTTTTTTTTTGCATTGATTTGTGATCAATTTACTATGGACACAAATCAATTCAATTTTTCATGGGATAATAACTTGAACTATAAATATCTGTTAAACGCAAGAAATATTTAGAACATTTCACTAGCTCAGCTTTGTACTGTTTGTCATCATGAAGTTTTTGCAAGTCGCGCTGTTGTTCACGTTCGTGATGCTGGTGGCTCATGTAGCTGCTAACAACCTGGGGTCTTCAAGCAGCGGAAGTAATTATGGATATTTTAATTATTATCTTTCTAAAACTATATCGTTAGGTTCTTAACAAGGCGCAGTGCGGCGCGTCGCGATGCAGCGTCACGCATTGTATGGCGTTCATGACATAAGCATTTTGTTACATTATCTCACTGAAATGTAATACCTATCACAAGTTTCTATATTGTATAGCTTTTATAATGTGCGCGCAGGGACGTGTCGCTTCTCATTGTAAGTATTTGTGAACTGACCCACTCATACAGCTCGTTTCCACTTTATGTCGGAAGCCGGCCCCCACAATCTCTCCAACCCAATGTCATTAATTTAGCACACGCAATTACTGGAAAGGGCTGAAACGAACCCTTCTTTGCTTACGCAGCATGTATGTAACCGAACGGCTGAATGCAATTCAGATTCAGATCAATTCGGTTTTTTTAAGGGTTTGCGCCGATTAATTATTAATATTATTTGTTCAGGTGTCGGATGCCAGAGTGACAGCGACTGCCCAGGCCATAGCGTATGCGTACGTAGTTTGGATGGGAACCCGGAGTGCGCTCTGATTCTTAATCGAAGAGGCAACGGCGGCCGCGGCGGCAGCAGCGTTAGCGGACGTTTAAGATGGGGATAAGATTTGGACATACTGATGACAAAATTATTTAATCATGAATATGATGATCCTGTCAGAATTTTACAATAAATGAATGACTTATAATAATTATATGGGTTCTTGTTATTCAGTCCTCTTTTTTTCGCAGAATCACTTGAATAAACTAAATGAACGAATCTTCAGAGATATGACAGATATTAACATCAAATTATTATACTGTACTGTAGCTGCATCATAACTCCAAAGTATGCGCGCCGCGCGCGCCGGCCGAGTGGCCGACCCCTAGCGCTCTGCTACCGCCACCGCAATGGTGGCGCCCCCGTCGTGAATTTCAAGAACTACAGACTTAAACGTGCTGTGCTGTGATTGGTTTATTCAAAATGTTATATTTTTAAGTTGCCCGTAATTGATTTTTATTTATAAGAGTTTTTATTAGAAGCTTAGCTTTTCTACAATAAAGCGAGTACCGTTTAGTGCATTGAACTGGTCGTTTCTCTTCATCACCTCAGCTCTTAACAGTGGTGACCCCGCGAACAACTCATCGCAACTATCGCACATCATGCCCAACCAACCCGAGGCCAGTTGTAGTGATTCTACGGCAGTGCACATCCTAGAAGCAGCTGGTATTTCGCTATCGCTACGAAGTCCAGCATTCTGGCGCGACCCAGCCCGATTATGGTTCGTCAGTTTTTAAGCCACAGATCTAGCACAGATGGTAATCGCGCGATTGGGAAGCAATATGTAGAACAGATTTGTGACTTGCTATAGCACCCACCTACAGCACGACAGTACGACTTGTTGTTTGATATCGGTCTACGAAGAGTCAGAAAACCGGCAATTTCAAAAGCTATTGTCTGCTATGGAGCTCGGTGACCAGAAACCCTCACAGTTGCTGCGATGCATGCGAAACCTAGTACGTGACAAGGTTCCAGATTCCACATTGCACCTCATGTGGATGAATCATCTCCCAGCCCAGGTACCATCCGTTCTTGTCGTCACCAAAGAAACCAACCTAGACGAATTATCGCTGCTAGCTGATAAGATGACAGAACAAGCCCAAGAAGTCACAGCTGTATCATGTGAGCAACAACCAACTCAAAGCCAGCCAAAAAGTGATGCACAATATCTAGTCGAAGAAATTACTAAATTATCACTAGAAGTAGCTTCACTCAAATAGTCACAACAACATACGTGCCCCTGTCGACATCGCGGATACGGACATTCATCGCATAATTCGCGCTCACGCACACGCTCTGGTGCATATACGCCGTCTCGCTCACGCTCAGGCATAAATTACCATTCAGGCTATATGCCGCTAACAACACCATCATCGTCACCGTACACCTACGGTGAAAAAACGTTGGAGCTAAACTTCCATCTGCGTGTGAAGTTTCGTACAGTAAGTTTAACCCAGCGATTCTGCGAAAAAAAGAGGATTGAATGACAAGTACCCATAAATTATGATTAATAAGAGTAATTACAATTATGATTTATTGACCGAGCGAGCGTAGCGAGCGAAGCGTCTCTGCATCAAGTCTGGCAAAATCGGCAAGTTTGTCAGTTTGTACGTACTCGTCTACAGGTCGTATTTTACAAACGATCTGGACGAAATTTGGTGTACAGATACCTATAACGATTTTTTTGTAATTTTTGATCGTCGGGGATTTTTGATTGGAGAGCTACTTCCTCCAAAATGGGGCAAAAAGGGGGCTACTGGATATCTCCGCCTTATGAGATTCGATAACGATTGTTCTTTTTATATTTGACAGGTGGTAACTTTAAGTAGGTCTCAAAAAAATTTGGTGAAAATCTGATGATGATTTTCGGCTAAGAATAGCTTCTAAAAATGCATTAAATGGCTCACTATTTATAAAAATCTATATTTGAATTTTTCTAGCTGGCCATTAGAACAATTATACTCATAATTTTTCTGGCATTTATGGTTCTGTAGTAGTCAACAAGGAACTGATATAGTTTCGCCATGTCTGTTCTATTCAATCTTAGTACTAGAAAGCTGTAATTTGGTATGGGCAACCTAAACATTTAACACACATAGTGGTAAAATAAAATCATGCTTAATAATTTTTTTGTAGGGTACCTCCCCTCCGTACACGTAAAGTGGGGATGATTTTTTTTTTTTCTCAACTGTCCCATGTTATACGGTGTCGAGTGGATGTGTGAAAACTATTTTCTGATCCAGATCCATACTATACGATATGCCTTATCACGGACTTGTAGATTTTCCCCTTTAACTTGAGGGGGATCCGTGGGTCGCGGTGTCGATATCTAAACACGATAAAACACGTTGTATAAATGTAGAACTTGATCCATCGCGCTGCGTTGCGCTGTGTATTGGTGTGTACCTACCCTTATAGTTCTCTTATTAGTTAACTAATCTATAAATCAGATTAGTTAAGCTCCATTTATACGAAGCAAATTTTCTTTTTAATTGAATTGTTTTGTGTTCAAAGTTTATGCTTTATTTAAATAAAAAAAATACTAGGGATAGACTTTAACTATAAATATCTGTTAAACGCAAGAAATATTTAGAACATTTCTCTAGCTCAGCAGTGAGATGTTTGTCATCATGAAGTTTAGAATTGATTTATTATTATTATAATTATGTTTAAATATCTCGGGACCATGGGGTCCCGGTATTTTGGAAGGCGTACGAGGGGACGAACCCAACTCGCAGAAGCCCGTTAGACGTTTTTAATGGAATTAGGCACCAACCGACGATTATCCCTGTTTGCACTATGCAAGTGCAGCCAAGGACGATCCCCGGTTGGAGTAGGACTATTGCAGGATAGGGAAACAAAGATATTGGGTTATGGGTTTGGGTTGCTAAAGTACTAGAACCTAGAACTATGGAAGGACTAGGTATAGCCCCTGCCTGATCAATGTTTTATATAATACATGGATAAAATGGCAGGGGGTGACTTGTACTCTCAATAATGGGCCCCCGAAAACGGTCGCTAGCACATAGTGACGTAGCGATAAGGGGTCAACACTTCCTGAATTACTTGAGGAGTGGAGAGGTATTCCACGGCTTTCAGAACAATCCCAGAGCCCGGAAGATGGTCAAGGTTCCTACGAGCACTTACTGGAATACTTCCTTCCTCCGAGCACGTTTGCTCTTGCGAATCTCCACTCAAGCCGGCCAATCAAGGCAAGAATGAGGTGGGAGCTCTGTTCCTCGTCAGTGTTCACTCCAGCCGGCCAATAAAGGCGAGGTAGGGTCCGTGGGGTCGCTACTGCCCAACAGCTCGCCACATGCTGCCCTCCGGGTTTCTGTATCTCTCTTGGTCTGGCTCCTCACCCTAGACCTGTTTCGGCAAAGTGAAACTCTACAGGCACAGACCCAGAGTTTGGAGCGTGCAAGCCCCACCACGACGTCAACGTAGAGATACGGCGGTGGGGTTATTATATATTATTATTATTGATTTAATTGATTTATATTGATTTATTATACAAGTTATACTAACAAAGACTCTTATCAATCATAATTTATGGGTTCTCGTCTTTAAATCCTCTTCTTTTCGCAGAATCGCTGGGTTAAACTTACTGAACGAAACTTCACAGATATTAAATCATTATTAAAAACATATATATTCTTAATTTCTAGCTTTACCTATTATTTCTCACGTCACATCTATGACGTTTCGCCAGTTAGTTTAATCTGACCATATATGAACCAAGTCGCGATCCGTTTTCTCGCAAAAAGTTCTTGGTATATCTTCGGACGTCCACATCTGCCCTTCGGGGAAAATAGATTTTATGTTATGTCCATCAAAATTTATAATAAATTGCCAAACGACATTAGAGAAGTAGGCAAAACAAATATATTTATTAATAAACTGAAAAAAAAAATTTTTTGGATTCCAAGTCATACTAAAGGAGTTTTTGGATGATAAATCGTTTGCAAAATAAAATTATTCTCTCTCATAGACACCAAACATTATGAAATATAATATAATATAATATGGAATACTTATAGAAAATCAAATATAAATAAAAAAACAATAACAAACAAACAAATACACATAAACAATAACATCCGATTTCTTTAGAAATAAGCATCACCTTTGTACGTTTTTTTTCTGTTCTTTTCTTCTTGTCTGTTTATTATGTGTGTACATAAATTGTTGAATAAATAAATAACATAATTTAATAATAATGAAAATACTTCGAATAATTTCATAATAATTACCTAAATTATTCTTATCCATTACATAAAATTAAAATAACTAATATACTATACCTATTTACACAAACCTAATAATATATAACCTAATAATGGATAACCCTGAAACTGTCGATTGGCCAGATTATCATCTATCATTTACCCCACTTATATCGCCATATGCCTATGGATGACCAAATTGTTGATATTTTTGATATATCTTATAAAACAAAGTCGGGTTTGTTGAAGTACTTATAACTCGAGAACGGCTGGACCGATTTTGATGATCTTTAATTTGTTGGATTTGTCTCCGCCCAGAATAGCCGAATAACTATTAAAACAAAGGAAAAATTCATGAAAAAAAGAAAAACAGAATATATATGGTATAATATATTATGGGGCATATGGCGATATAAGTGGTGTAAATGATAGATGATAATCTGGCCAATCGACAGTTTCAGGGTTATTTATTATTTACGATACAGCCTGTATATATATATACATTTTTAAACAAAATTAATGTACCTACACAATGTGTGTACACATCTAATAATTTATAATAATATTGAATATCTGCTTAGCCCTCTTCCTCTCTCCTAATTTTGCTGTGCCCGACAGGGTCCATATTAATCTTTTTACTTTTTGTACCATCTTTGTAACACATTATGGACCGCAATAAAAAATTGAGTATTGAATATGTTAATGTATTTATTATTACTATCCACCCGGCCTAAAACGGCCACATTAGCAGTTCCTCTAAAATTTCCTGAATTCCCAGCTGTCATTAGCAATGGGGTGAGTTAGATGATAGGTGATTATCACCACAGATCGAGTTAATTTCCGGATGATTTGAATTAAATGGTGACCTCTCGCTTCCTCGATCACGTTCGATAACCACGCTCCGCCCCGCTTAACAAAAAAGTATTTCTCGAGATTTGGGGGCCCCCAGGAAAAAAAAAAAAAAAATAACGAATAGCTTTTAATAATTTGTTAAACATTTTTGCGAGGGATAAGTACAGTATATATGTTATGGACCAAGTGATTATTAGGGCATTATACAAAATGCTCCGGAAGTTTGAAAAATGCCCAATATAAGAGGGCATGCACTGTAATTTTTTTTTTTTTTTTTTTTTTTAACTTTGCCCCACACTTGGAATTTCTTCCTGTATCGTGGGTGCGTTTACAAACATAGAAACTCACATACACTAACACCCAGACCCGGAACAACTACTTGCAGATCATACAAATATTTGTTCCGCGACACGTGTTACGGGGATCGAACCCGCGACACGTTGCGCAACCGTCCATCGCTCAGCCACTGCGCCAACCGTGTCGTCAAATATTAGGCTAACAACTACCTACTGAAACAACTATTGAAATAATCAAATCGACCGGGCATTTTTTATTATGCTAGTCACCTATGGGGCAGCACAATTAAAACCAGGTTGTATTACTATTATTTTGATTTCAAACGTAGAATCAATATTAAAAATTAAATAAAATCTTTCCATTCATAGACACTCTGCTGACCTATGACGACTTTATCATAATTAAATACCTCTGTATTATTAAATTGCCCAAAGACCATACAGCAATATTTACAATGACGAGGCAATGTGATAAATAAGGAAGTTCAAATTATAGTTAATTATTTCGCCCTAAGTAGCTTGCATTATTCATAATGCGCGGGCATTATGAATAATGCCCCTATTTATTACTTGGTCGATAACATATACACAGTAAACAAGAATAGTACGGCCTCGAAGCTGTGCTTCGGAGAAAAGGTCGACTCTATGGTCGCGAGTTCATAGACTTCGCTCGACCATCAACATGCGCGCTTGCCTTGGCGGGAATTCACTTGCTCAAGAATTTTTCGATGTTCTTCTAAAAGTTGGTTAAGGCAATCTAACAGAAGAGAGCGGCCAGGCCCTACCAGAGACTCTTGGTAGAGTATTTCCCATTTTAGAAGATCTGATTCGTCTGGTGTATGGGGACATCAGTCGAATACCGTACCAAGAGAATTAATGGGTGTGTGTCGCTGTCACTCTGGCATCCGGCACCGGAACAAATAATATTAATAATTAATTGGCGCAAACCCTTAAAAACCCGAATTGATCCGAATCTAAATTGCATTTAACCATTCGGTTAAATACATGTTGCATAACCAAAGAAGGGTTCGTTTCAGCCCTTTCCAGTAATTGCGTGTTGGATACGTTTTTTAACGTATGTCATAATTAATGACATTGGGTTGGAGAGATTGTGGGGGCCGACATCCGACTAAAAGAGGGAACGAGCTGTATGAGTGGGTCAGTTCACAAATGCTTACAATGAGAAGCGACACGTCCCTGCGCGCACTTTATAAAAGCTATACAATATAAAAACTTGTGATAGGTAATACATTTCAATGAGATAATGTAACAAAATGCTTATGTCATGAACGCCATACAATGCGTGACGCTGCGTCGCGAAGCGCCGCATTTCGCCTTGTGTGATCCTACCGTTATAGTTTTAGAAATATAATAATTAAAATATCTATAATTACTGCGGCTGTTTGAACCTACCAAACAAAAAAAGAATCATCAAAATCGATTCATAATTGGCGGAGTAATCGAGTAACATACACACAAAAAAAAACAAAAAAAAAAACATACAGACGAATTGAGAACCTCCTCATTTTTGAAGAAGTCGGTTAAAAAAGAAAATTACATCATGTAAATGGAGCTTAACACATGATTTTAGTGTAGTCCACTAATAAGAAAACTACAAGGGTAGCTTCACACCAAGACACAGAGCAACGTAACGCGATGTATCAAGTTCTACTTTTATACAAGGTCGACTTTAATTAGCTAGGGAAACTCAGCAGACGCGATGGGATTTGTCATACTTAATTAGGTATAAACATGATAAAAAAATTGTTGGCTATATAATTTGACAGTGTGTGCCGGAGAAATAAAGTCTAAACTTAAAAAAGTTAAATTTAAAAAACCCCCGACAAAAACAAAGCATTTAAAAAGTAAAAAAAATAATATGTATTGGCCCTTTAAGTTTAATATAAAAGTTGTAGGTAATATTTTGATCCAAGCGTCGTCGTCGCGTCGGGGGACGGCTCATGAAAACGCCAACATACACTAGAAATAATGAATATATGCTATTGTAGAAAGGATAGCTGCTGTTAATTTCCTATTTTCATGAGCCGTCATCAGAACCTGATCACCATCCATCTGTAACCTATTTTTTGAGACCTTTCCAATGAGCCCAAACACGATACCTCTGCTGTAAGTTGGTGAGGGAGTTGGGTATCCTGCATCCAGGTGATGCTGCAGCATCAGTTCAAGGTTACTATATTCTTCTAATATCATTGAAGTAACAGAATTCTAAATTTCCAATCGATTAGATCTGTGAAAGATGCTCACATCCATTCATCAACTAGAAAAGAGCTGATAATCTTCAAATGGCTGAACCGATTTTCTTGAATAATAGCTAAGAACACTCTCGATCAAGTCACCTTTCAAACAAAACAAAAAAAAAACAAAATCGGTTCAGCGGTTTGGCAGCTACGATGGAACAGACAGACACACAGATACACAGATACTCACGTTAAACTTATAACACCCCTCTTTTTCAGTCGGGGGTTAAAAAAATGCCCGTGAATTCAATTTCACCCTGTATAAAGAGAAGAAGTGAGTATATACATACTTACTCATTTCTTACTTTAACCATTTTCCTCACTCCACATTTATTTCAATATTTCGTAGCTCCACGCATCCGTCTCAAGATTCTCATCTCCGCTGCGTGCAATCTTTTTTCATCAAAAGCACCTCAAACAAGCAGGTTTTGCTGTTGAAATTAGATTTATTTACTATTTTGTTATAATATAAATTAGCGCAAACCCTTAAAACATCTGATATGAATCGTCTACTGAGTCCATTCGAATAAGGCTTACGAAGATTTAGGCGCACCGCACCGCATTGCAAAACACCTCCTTAATACCAGCGCTGCGGTATTAATTTATTTTTTAAATATCGCAGCATTATGCTGAGATAGGGGCCTTTTTGGCCTCGCACAGGTCGTCTAAGTAGTTTGTTAGTTTTGATTGTTCTTTTTTTTTTTTTAATTTTAGTTCTTACTTTATGTTACTGCTTGTTTTTCCTGTGCGTGTCCCAAATAAAATATTTTTCTTTCTTTCTTTCTTCTTTCTCCTACGGCTGTAATGTGCACCTAGCCTGCTGTAGTTTATATGTTCCGTAGTCACAGTACGAAACGTGTAAGGCCGATCCTACTTATCACGTGTCGGATTCGTATTTTAAACAGATATCAAATAAAATGGAGATTATGTCGTCCCCGACTCCTGACAAGAACATACATACACACATACGACGTTTAAGTGTTCCTTCTCGGTGTGACACTGAGAAGCGGCCGTCATAAGGGCTATTCAATATACAGTGTCAAATTAAATTAGCTAGCGAAATTTCGCAGACTTGACGAGTATCGATATCGAACACCATAAAACACACCTTGCATACATGTAGAACTTGAGCTATAATTTTGAACTCTCAACTCAATTTCTGTCAGAAATTCCAAAAAGCCCAGGTAAAGCACAATTTTTAAAGAGATACTGGACATTATGGTGATGAATTATCATTAAAAAAAACATCCACAAACGTCCAATGTCAGGTGAAAATTATGAAGACAAAATCTTATAAAATAACCGTAGTTAAGGATATAGGTTATTTTATAAGATTTTTCGCGCCCATGTATCGTGGAAAATACATTGGCGCGATGCCTCGCGATGAAATGCATCTTAATAAGTTTGAACGTCACTTCTCCGGCCATCCGGTATACATTGTCAAAATATATAGCCAACGAAATTTTTATCATATTTATAATGGGCTTCCCATCCAATCTTCAGCTTCCAAGCCCATCACGTCTGCTGAGTTTCCCTAGCTAGTTAAAGTTGACCTTGTATAAAAGTAGAACTTGATACTTTGCGTTGCGTCGCGCTGTGCCTGTGTGAAGCTACCCTTATAGGTTTTCTTATTAGTTGACTACTCTATAAATGAGATGTAATAAGCTCCATTTACATGATGTAATTTTCTTTTCATTGCATTGATTTGTGATCAATTTACTATGGACACAAATCAATTCAATTTTTCATGGGATAATAACTTGAACTATAAATATCTGTTAAACGCAAGAAATATTTAGAACATTTCACTAGCTCAGCTTTGTACTGTTTGTCATCATGAAGTTTTTGCAAGTCGCGCTGTTGTTCACGTTCATGATGCTGGTGGCTCATGTAGCTGCTAACAACCTGGGGTCTTCAAGCAGCGGAAGTAATTATGGATATTTTAATTATTATCTTTCTAAAACTATATCGTTAGGTTCTTAACAAGGCGCAGTGCGGCGCGTCGCGACGCAGCGTCACGCATTGTATGGCGTTCATGACATAAGCATTTTGTTACATTATCTCACTGAAATGTAATACCTATCACAAGTTTCTATATTGTATAGCTTTTATAATGTGCGCGCAGGGACGTGTCGCTTCTCATTGTAAGTATTTGTGAACTGACCCACTCATACAGCTCGTTTCCACTTTATGTCGGAAGCCGGCCCCCACAATCTCTCCAACCCAATGTCATTAATTTTGCATGATCCAACATGCAATTACTGGAAAGGGCTGAAACGAACCCTTCTTTGCTTACGCAGCATGTATGTAACCGAACGGCTGAATGCAATTCAGATTCAGATCAATTCGGTTTTTTTAAGGGTTTGCGCCAATTAATTATTAATATTATTTGTTCAGGTGTCGGATGCCAGAGTGACAGCGACTGCCCAGGCCATAGCGTATGCGTACGTAGTTTGGATGGGAACCCGGAGTGCGCTTTGATTCTTAATCGAAGAGGCAACGGCGGCCGCGGCGGCAGCAGCGTTAGCGGACGTTTAAGATGGGGATAAGATTTGGACATACTGATGACAAAATTATTTAATCATGAATATAATGATTCTGTCAGAATTTTACAATAAATGAATGACTTATAATAATTATACTATGGGTTCTTGTTATTCAGTCCTCTTTAGCGCTCTGCTACCGCCACCGCAATGGTGGCGCCCCCGACGTGAATTTCAAGAACTACAGACTTAAACGTGCTGTGCTGTGATTGGTTTATTCAAAATGTTATATTTTTAAGTTGCCCGTAATTGATTTTTATTTATAAGAGTTTTTATTAGAAGCTTAGCTTTTCTACAATAAAGCGAGTACCGTTTAGTGCATTGAACTGGTCGTATCTCTTCATCACCTCAGCTCTTAACAGTGGTGACCCCGCGAACAACTCATCACAACTATCGCACATCATGCCCAACCAACCCGAGGCCAGTTGTAGTGATTCTACGGCAGTGCACATCCTAGAAGCAGCTGGTATTTCGCTATCGCTACGAAGTCCAGCATTCTGGCGCGACCCAGCCCGATTATGGTTCGTCAGTTTTGAAGCCACAGATCTAGCACAGATGGTAATCGCGCGATTGGGAAGCAATATGTAGAACAGATTTGTGACTTGCTATAGCACCCACCTACAGCACGACAGTACGACTTGTTGTTTGATATCGGTCTACGAAGAGTCAGAAAACCGGCAATTTCAAAAGCTATTGTCTGCTATGGAGCTCGGTGACCAGAAACCCTCACAGTTGCTGCGATGCATGCGAAACCTAGTACGTGACTAGGTTCCAGATTCCACATTGCACCTCATGTGGATGAATCATCTCCCAGCCCAGGTACCATCCGTTCTCGTCGTCACCAAAGAAACCAACCTAGACGAATTATCGCTGCTAGCTGATAAGATGACAGAACAAGCCCAAGAAGTCACAGCTGTATCATGTGAGCAACAACCAACTCAAAGCCAGAGAATGATGCACAATATCTAGTCGAAGAAATTACAAAATTATCACTAGAAGTAGCTTCACTCAAGTAGTCACAACAACATACGTGCCGCTGTCGACATCGCGGATACGAACATTCATCGCATAATTCGCACTCACGCACACGCTCTGGTGCATATACGCCGTCTCGCTCACGCTCAGGCATAAATTACCATTCAGGCTATATGCCGCTAACAACACCATCATCGTCACCGTACACCTACGGTGAAAAAACGTTGGAGCTAAACTTCCATCTGCGTGTGAAGTTTCGTACAGTAAGTTTAACCCAGCGATTCTGCGAAAAAAAGAGGATTGAATGACAAGTAGCCATAAATTATGATTAATAAGAGTAATTACAATTATGATTTATTGACCGAGCGAGCGTAGCGAGCGAAGCGTCTCTGCATCAAGTCTGGCAAAATCGGCAAGTTTGTCAGTTTGTACGTACTCGTCTACAGGTCGTATTTTACAAACGATCTGGACGAAATTTGGTGTACAGATACCTATAACGATTTTTTTGTAATTTTTGATCGTCGGGGATTTTTGATTGGAGAGCTACTTTCCAAAATGGGGCAAAAAGGGGGCTACTGGATATCTCCGCCTTATGAGATTCGATAACGATTGTTCTTTTTATATTTGACAGGTGGTAACATTAAGCTGGTCTCAAAAAAATTTGGTGAAAATCTGATGATGATCTTCGGCATGATAAGCAGAATAGCTTCTCAAAATGCATTAAATGGCTCACTATTTATAAAAATCTATATTTGAATTTTTCTAGCTGGCCATTTGAACAATTATACTCATAATTTTTCTGGCATTTATGGTTCTGTAGTAGTCAACAAGGAACTGATATAGTTTCGCCATGTCTGTTCTATTCAATCTTAGTACTAGAAAGCTGTAATTTGGTATGGGCAACCTAAATATTTAACACACATAGTGGTAAAATAAAATCATGGTAAATATTTTTTTTGTAGGGTACCTCCCCTCCGTACACGTAAAGTGGGGTTGATGTCCCATGTTATACGGTGTCGAGTGGATGTGTGAAAACTATTTTCTGATTCAGATCCATACTATACGATAAGCCTTATCACGGACTTGTAGATTTTCCCCTTTAACTTGAGGGGGATCCGTGGGTCGCGGTGTCGATATCTAAACACGATAAAACACGTTGTATAAATGTAGAACTTGATCCATCGCGCTGCGTTGCGCTGTGCATTGGTGTGTACCTACCCTTATAGTTCTCTTATTAGTTAACTAATCTATAAATCAGATTAGTTAAGCTCCATTTATACGAAGCAAATTTTCTTTTTAATTGAATTGTTTTGTGTTCAAAGTTTATGCTTTATTTAAATAAAAAAAAATACTAGGGATAGACTTTAACTATAAATATCTGTTAAACGCAAGAAATATTTAGAACATTTCTCTAGCTCAGCAGTGAGATGTTTGTCATCGTGAAGTTTAGAATTGATTTATTATTATTATAATTATATTTAAATATCTCGGGACCATGGGGTCCCGGTCTTTTGGAAGGCGTACGAGGGGACGAACCCAACTCGCAGAGGCCCGTTAGACGTTTTTAATGGAATTAGGCACCAACCGACGATTATCCCTGTTTGCACTATGCAAGTGCAGCCAAGGACGATCCCCGGTTGGAGTAGGACTATTGCAGGATAGGGAAACAAAGATATTGGGTTATGGGTTTGGGTTGCTAAAGTACTAGAACCTAGAACTATGGAAGGACTAGGTATAGCCCCTGCCTGATCAATGTTTTATATAATACATGGATAAAATGGCAGGGGGTGACTTGTACACTCAATAATGGGCCCCCGAAAACGGTCGCTAGCACATAGTGACGTAGCGACAAGGGGTCAACACTTCCTGAATTACTTGAGGAGTGGAGAGGTATTCCACGGCTTTCAGAACAATCCCAGAGCCCAGAAGATGGTCAAGGTTCCTACGAGCACTTACTGGAATACTTCCTTCCTCCGAGCACGTTTGCTCTTGCGAATCTCCACTCAAGCCGGCCAATCAAGGCAAGAATGAGGTGGGAGCTCTGTTCCTCGTCAGCGTTCACTCCAGCCGGCCAATAAAGGCAAGCCAGAGATGAGGAACAAGACTTCTCCCGGGAGGTAGGGTCCGTGGGGTCGCTACTGCCCAACAGCTCGCTACATGCTGCCCTCCGGGTTTCTGTATCTCTCTTGGTCTGGCTCCTCGCCCTAGACCTGTTTCGGCAAAGTGAGACTCTACTGGCACAGACCCAAAGTTTGGAGCGCGCAAGCCCCACCACGACGTCAACGTAGAGATACGGCGGTGGTGTTATTATATATTATTATTATTGATTTAATTGATTTATATTGATTTATTATACAAGTTATACTAACAAAGACTCTTATCAATCATAATTTATGGGTTCTCGTCTTTAAATCCTCTTCTTTTCGCAGAATCGCTGGGTTAAACTTACTGAACGAAACTTCACAGATATTAAATCATTATGAAAAAAAATATTCTTACTTTCTAGCTTTACCTATTATTTCTCACGTCACATCTATGACGTTTCGCTAGTTAGTTTAATCTGACCATATATGAACCAAGTCGCGATCCGTTTTCTCGCAAAAAGTTCTTGGTATATCTTCGCACGTCCACATCTGCCCTTCGGGGAAAATAGGTTTTATGTTATGTCCATCAAAATTTATAATAAATTGCCAAACGACATTAGAGAAGTAGGCAAAACAAATATATTTATTAATAAACTGAAAAAAAATTTTTTTTTTATTCCAAGTCATACTACTCAGTAAAGGAGTTTTTGGATGATAAATCGTTTGCAAAATAAAATGATTCTCTCTCATAGACACCAAACATTATGAAATATAATATAATATACTATGGAATACTTATAGAAAATCAAATATGAATAAAAAACAATAACAAACAAACAAATAAACATAAACAATAACATCCGATTTCTTTAGAAATAAGCATCACCTTTGTACGTTTTTTTTCTGTTCTTTTCTTCTTGTCTGTTTATTATGTGTGTACATAAATTGTTGAATAAATAAATAACATAATTTAATAATAATGAAAATACTTCGAATAATTTCATAATAATTACCTAAATTATTCTTATCCATTACATAAAATTAAAGTAACTAATATACTATACCTATTTACACAAACCTAATAATATATATATATATAGTTAAGGGTGTGGCGTAAATAATGGGTAACCCTGAAACTGTCGATTGGCCAGATTATCATCTATCATTTACCCCACTTATATCGCCATATGCCCATGGATGACCAAATTATTGATATTTTTGATATATTATTATCGTATAAAACAAAGTCGGGTTTGTTGAAGTACTTATAACTCGAGAACGGCTGGACCGATTTTGATGATCTTTAATTTGTTGGATTTGTCTCCGCCCAGAATAGCAGAATAACTATTAAAACATAGGAAAAATGCATGAAAAAAAAAAATATGCAGAATATATATGGTATAATTTATTATGAGGCATATGGCGATATAAGTGGTGTAAATGATAGATGATAATCTGGCCAATCGACAGTTTCAGGGTTATTTATTATTTACGCCACAGCCTGTATATATATACATTTTTAAACACAACTAATGTACACAATGTGTGTACACGTGATGACACATCTAATAATTTATAATAATATTGAATTTCTGCTTAGCCCTCTTCCTCTCTCCTAATTTTGTTGTGCCCGACAGGGTCCATATTAATCTTTTTACTTTTTGTACCATCTTTGTAACACATTATTGACCGCAATAAAAATTGAGTATGTTAATGTATTTATTATTACTAGCCACCCGGCCTAACACGGCCACATTAGCAGTTCCTCTAAAATTTCCTGAATTCCCAGCTGTCATTAGCAATGGGGTGAGTTAGATGATCGGTGATTATCAGCACAGATCGAGTTAATTTCCGGATAATTTGAATTAAATGGTGACCTCTCGCTTCCTCGATCACGTTCGATAACCACGCTCCGCCCCGCTTAACAAAAAACTATTTCTCGAGATTTGGGGGCCCCCAGGAAAAAATAAAAATAAATAACGAATAGCTTTTAATAATTTGTTAAACATTTTTGTGAGAGGTAAGTACAGTATATATGTTATGGACCAAGTGATTATTAGGGCATTATACAAAATGCTCCGGAAGTTTGAAAAATGCCCAATATAAGAGGGCATGCCCTGTCATTTTTTTTTTTTTTTTTTGTAAACTTTGCCCCACACTTGGAATTTCTTCCTGTATCGTGGGTGCGTTTACAAACATAGAAACTCACATACACTAACACCCAGACCCGGAACAACTACTTGCAGATCATACAAATATTTGTTCCGCGACACGTGTTACGGGGATCGAACCCGCGACACGTTGCGCAACCGTCCATCGCTCAGCCACTGCGCCAACCGTGTCGTCAAACATTAGGCTAACAACTACCTACTGAAACAACTATTGAAATAATCAAATCGACCGGGCATTTTTTATTATGCTAGTCACCTATGGGGCAGCACAATTAAAACCAGGTTTTATTACTATTATTTTGATTTCAAACGTAGAATCAATATTAAAAATTAAATAAAATCTTTCCATTCATAGACACTCTGCTGACCTATGACGACTTTATCATAATTAAATACCTCTGTATTATTAAATTGCCCAAAGACCATACAGCAATATTTACAATGACGAGGCAATGTGATAAATAAGGAAGTTCAAATTATAGTTAATAATTTCGCCCTAAGTAGCTTGCATTATTCATAATGCGCGGGCATTATGAATAATGCCCCTATTTATTACTTGGTCGATAACATATACACAGTAAACAAGAATAGTACGGCCCCGAAGCTGTGCTTCGGAGAAAAGGTCGACTCTATGGTCGCGAGTTCATAGACTTCGCTCGACCATCAACATGCGCGCTTGCCTTGGCGGGAATTCACTTGCTTAAGAATTTTTCGATGTTCTTCTAAAAGTTGGTTAAGGCAATCTAACAGAAGAGAGTGGCCAGGCCCTACCAGAGACTCTTGGTAGAGTATTTCCCATTTTAGAAGATCTGATTCGTCTGGTGTATGGGAACATCAGTCGAATACCGTACCAAGAGAATTAATGGGTGTGTGTCGCTGTCACTCTGGCATCCGGCACCGGAACAAATAATATTAATAATTAATTGGCGCAAACCCTTAAAAACCCGAATTGATCCGAATCTAAATTGCATTCAACCATTCGGTTAAATACATGTTGCATAACCAAAGAAGGGTTCGTTTCAGCCCTTTCCAGTAATTGCGTGTTGGATACGTTTTTTAACGTATGTCATAATTAATGACATTGGGTTGGAGAGATTGTGGGTGCCGACATCCGACTAAAAGAGGGAACGAGCAGTATGAGTGGGTCAGTTCACAAATGCTTACGATGAGAAGCGACACGTCCCTGCGCGCACTTTATAAAAACTATACAATATAGAAACTTGTGATAGGGATAGTTACATTTCAATGAGATAATGTTACAAAATGCTTATGTCATGAACGCCATACAATGCGTGACGCTGCGTCGCGACGCGCCGCATTTCGCCTTGTGTGATCCTACCGTTATAGTTTTAGAAATATAATAATTAAAATATCTATAATTACTGCGACTGTTTGAAGAACCCAGGTTGTAAGCAGCTACATGAGCCACCAGCATCACGAACGTGAACAACAGCGCGACTTGCAAAAACTTCATGGTGACAAACAGTACAAAGCTAAGCTAGTGAATTGGTCTAAATATTTCTTGCGTTTAACAGATATTTATAGTTCAAGTTATTATCCCATGAAAAATTGAATTGATTTATGTCCATAGTAAATTGAACACAAATCAATGCCCTAAAAAACAACCGACTTCCAAAAAAAAACACTAAAATCGTGAAAAATAACTTTAATTTTGGAAGTCGGTGTCTTTGCTTTTCAATTTTCGTTTTTTGCCACCGACTTACGAAATTAAAGTTATTTTTCACGTTTTTAGTATTTTTTTGGAAGTCGGTTGTTGTTTTTTTTTGTAATTTTTTTTTATTTTTCACTTTTTAGTTGTGGTACCTACCCCACACAAATTCGAATACCACTACCTGCTATGTAAATAACAGTGAAGGAGTCAAACAATATATCGTCTACATACACTAAGTGAGAAAAATACGTAATTATTGAAGCTAACTCAAAAACTACGCAAGCAAAGTAAATAAAATTTATATGGGACCACCTCTGAAGCATGACCTACCAAACAAAAAAAGAATCATCAAAATCGATTAATAATTGGCGGAGTAATCGAGTAACATACACACAAAAAAAAAACAAAAAAAAAAAACATACAGACGAATTGAGAACCTCCTCATTTTTGAAGAAGTCGGTTAAAAAAGAAAATTACATCATGTAAATGGAGCTTAGCACATGATTTATAGTGTAGTCCACTAATAAGAAAACTACAAGGGTAGCTTCACACCAAGACACAGAGCAACGCAACGCGATGTATCAAGTTCTACTTTTATACAAGGTCGACTTTAATTAGCTAGGGAAACTCAGCAGACGCGATGGGATTCGTCATACTTAATTAGGTATAAACATGATAAAAAAATTGTTGGCTATATAATTTGACAGTGTGTGCCGGAGAAATGACGTCTAAACTTAAAAAAAATGCCCGTGAATTCAATTTCACCCTGTATAAAGAGAAGAAGTGAGTATATACATACTTACTCATTTCTTACTTTAACCATTTTCCTCACTCCACATTTATTTCAATATTTCGTAGCTCCACGCATCCGTCTCAAGATTCTCATCTCCGCTGCGTGCAATCTTTTTTCATCAAAAGCACCTCAAACAAGCAGGTTTTGCTGTTGAAATTAGATTTATTTACTATTTTGTTATAATATAAATTAGCGCAAACCCTTAAAACATCTGATATGAATCGTCTACTGAGTCCATTCGAATAAGGCTTACGAAGATTTAGGCGCACCGCACCGCATTGCAAAACACCTCCTACGGCTGTAATGTGCACCTAGCCTGAGCTGCGGTTTATATGTTCCGTAGTCACAGTACGAAACGTGTAAGGCCGATCCTACTTATCACGTGTCGGATTCGTATTTTAAACAGATATCAAATAAAATGGAGATTATGTCGTCCCCGACTCCTGACAAGAACATACATACACACATACGACGTTTAAGTGTTCCTTCTCGGTGTGACACTGAGAAGCGGCCGTCATAAGGGCTATTCAATATACAGTGTCAAATTAAATTAGCTAGCGAAATTTTGCAGACTTGACGAGTATCGATATCGAACACCATAAAACACACCTTGCATACATGTAGAACTTGAGCTATCATTTTAAACTCTCAACTCAATTTCTGTCAGAAATTCCAAAAAGCCCAGGTAAAGCACAATTTTTAAAGAGATACTGGACATTATGGTGATGAATTATCATTAAAAAAAACATCCACAAACGTCCAATGTCAGGTGAAAATTATGAAGACAAAATCTTATAAAATAACCGTAGTTAAGGATATAGGTTATTTTATAAGATTTTTCGCGCCCATGTATCGTGGAAAATACATTGGCGCGATGCCTCGCGATGAAATGCATCTTAATAAGTTTAAACGTTACTTCTCCTGCGATCCGGTATACATTGTCAAAATATATAGCCAACGAAATTTTTATCATATTTATAATGGGCTTCCCATCCAATCTTCAGCTTCCAAGCCCATCACGTCTGCTGAGTTTCCCTAGCTAGTTAAAGTTGACCTTGTATAAAAGTAGAACTTGATACTTTGCGTTGCGTCGCGCTGTAACTGTGTGAAGCTACCCTTATAGGTTTTCTTCTTAGTTGACTACTCTATAAATGAGATGTAATAAGCTCCATTTACATAATGTAATTTTCTTTTAAATTGCATTGATTTGTTTTCAATTTAAGTACTATGAACACAAATCAATTTTCAAGTTTCCTTTTTTTCGCAAAATCACTTGAATAAACTAAATGAACGAAACTTCACAGATCTGATGGATATTGACATCAAATCATGATACAACAAAAAAATCTTGTCTATTATTTTTCATAGTTCGTTCGTCCCGACACACCATCACGTCTATGAAGTTTCGCCAGTTTGTTTAATTTGACCCTATATGAACCACGCATTTCGTTTTATCGCCAAAAGTTCTTGGTATATCTTCGCACCTCCAACTTTGCCCTCCGGGGAAAATAGCATAATATCACGCCTGTATTTCCCAGAAGGGTTAGACAGAAGTGTACCTATTTATACCTAGTATACCCACATTTGCCCCGTTATGTTTAAGTCAGATGTAATAGGGGCGAGCCTTGTGCCATCAATCGGGCACAAACCCAGACTCCGGGCTGCTACTGAGGAAAGTTCAGATGGAAAACTCAACAGAAAATTGCATTTGTCACCACTAAACCAACGAGGCAGGCAGAAAATAGGTGATACGTTAGTTTTTCTTTACTAGCTTCTTCTCGCGAATCGTCCATATGGAAGTCGTAAGACACCACAATAACAGCCACATTATTATAAAACTTCCCTGTGTACTTCGTAGGTTTGTAGTTTTGTTCTCAGCAGCCAACAGAGAGTCAGGAGGGTGACGCGGGAGCAAGAGACGTACTTACAGTTGTCTGTGAGAGAAACAGTTTGTCCTGAGGTCGACCTTCTTCTGTGTCTGCCCCTCCACAACAGTGTTAATAGAGGAGTATATCACTTCGCTACCTTAATTAGCCAGTGAATGGTGTGGTTGATCGCTGCAGCTTCATAATTTGTGGGCGTTAAAATGACCTATGAATTTTCTTGGTACGGTATTCGACTGGTGTCCCCGTACACTAGACGAATTAGGTCTTCTACAGTGGGGAACTACTCTACCAAGAGTCCTCCTCTGTTAGAGTGCCTTCACCAACTGTTAAAAGAACATCGTAGAATTCTTGAGCATGTGAATTCCCGCCAAGGCAAGCGGGCATTTTGATGGTCGAGCGAAGTCTATGAACTCGTGACCATAGAGTCGACCTTTTCAACTAAGTATTCACCTCAAAATTTGAAATTGAAATTGAAAAATTGAATCTCTTCACCACCCTTGGTTGACTGGTGGAGAATGACTTAGGTAATGCCTTAGGCATTCTCTACGCCGTCCGCCTTTGTACCTTCTTTGTTTTGTGTGCGAAAAGTTTAAATCAATTAATAAATATTATTCTTATTTTCTCTGTGATTAGTGGCCAGCTAGTACAGTATATGTACAAGCTGGCCATTAATCGAGGACTACTACAGTCAACAACAGATACCGACTCAAATATTCCTCAAGAGAATGGCTGTCCCACCATCAGTGTACCAGCTCACCATAAATATTATTGAAAATTAAGTAATTAAATAGCTGTAACTAAATGGAATAATTTTTAGTATCCTAAGTTAATGAGAATTTTTGCATGCCAAGCGGCAGAATGTATAAGAATTCAAAAATATTGTAACACCTAATTGTAATCACCTACATTCTATGCGAATAAATAATATATCTATCTGTCTGTGAAGTTTCATTCATTTAGTTTATTCAAGTGATTCTGCGAAAAAAAGAAGACTAAAATACCCATACTATAATTATTATAAATCATTCATTTATTGTACAATTCAGATAGGTACGGCGAGAGCACGATTAAGCAATTTTGTCATCCTTATGTCCAAATCTTATCCAAAGCGAAGAGGCGGCGGGATTCTTCGATTAACAAGCAGAGCGCACTCCGGTTTCCCATCCAAACTACGTACGCATACGCTATGGCCTGGGCAGTCACTGTCAGTCTTGCATCCGGTACCTGAACAAACAATATTAAGAATTAATTGGCGCAAACGGTTTACTAATGTTTGCCATAATTTAAAATGCCATAATTTCATATGCCATAATATCAATAGACATAACGATTGATAACATTAATGATTGATCGATTGACATAACGATTGATTAACATTAATGATTTTATGTCATTTGACGATTAAGGCAACTTCAGTTGCCTTAATCGTCAAATGACATAAAATCATTTTCCCTAATTTCATTGGTCATAATCGATCAAGTTTCATAATATTTATTTGCAATATTTTTCATTTTCAATAATATCGTTTTCCATACCACTAATAATATTAATTTTCCCATATTAGCACAAGAATGCTAGTTCAGTATAAGCGCCTGCAATTTTGTGGTTTATGCTGCACGAACAAAAGGCACATAAAACAAAAAAAACATGCAGCAGTCATGGTTTCTGTCACGGCTCCGGCGGTCCCACGCGAGCTTATCGTCGCAGATGAATTAACGCCCACCATCGCAGCTTCGTCTTGCTGGCCGGCCACGCCCCTCCGCGACTACGCGATTTTAAATTACACTCTAGGGGTAGGGCGGTGTCTCTAGACATCGCCATCGCCTTCAACACCCTGCCTTGGAGTTGCATAAGGGAGGCACTCCGGTACCACCAGATGCCGACCTACCTCTATCGTGCGGTCGAGGCCTATTTGACGGACAGGGCCGTCATCTACCCCGGTCACCAGGGAGAATGGAACCGGCGAGAGATGTCGTGCGGTGTCCCACAGGGATCGGTCCTGGGGCCGCATCGGACATCGGATACGACTGGGTGCTGCGCGCCGACCTCTCTAGCGGTGTCAACGTAGTGTGCTACGCTGACGACACGCTGGTCCAGGCGCAAGGGAGGTCGTATCAGGTGGCGGCCGAACTCGCGACACGCGGGGTTGCGACAATCGTTGAGAGAATTGGGACTCGAGGTGGCCTTGCACAAGTCCGAGGTCATGTGTTTCATGGCCCTCGGAACGCGCCACCGTCGGGTTCCCAAATCACGGTAGGAGGGGTTCACATCGGCGTCGAGTCGACGATGAAGTAACTAGGACTCTTCCTCGACAGCCGGTGGAACTTTGTGGAGCACTTCCGTAGTTTGGCTCCCAGGCTGGACCGGGCTGGGGCCGCTTTGAAGCGGCTCCTGCCCAATCTTGGGGTGTCCCAAACGCCGGAGGCTCAACGCGGGGGTCGTGCGGTCCATGGCCCTTTACGGGGCACCGGTGTGGGCGCGTTCCCTTAGGCTGCGGCCAGCCCGCCGGTTGAACGCGTCCCAAAGGGTCATGGCTATACGGATGGCCCGGGGATACCGCACGGTCTCTCGTGAGGCGACGAGCCTCCTTGCCGGACTACCGCCATGGGATCTGGATGCGAAAGTCCTCGCGCACATCTGGGAGTGGCGCGAGGAGATGATGCGCCGCGGCGGGGCGTAACTCCGCTGGCGCGAGAAATCGCGGCACAGCGGACAGAGCTCCGGCAGGATCTCATGGCGGCATGGAGAGTGCGATTGTCGCAACCCAGTGCTGGGCACGCCACAATTGCGGCGATAAGTCCCAAGAATCCCAGGCGGATTCCCGGCCACCATAGGCGCGGGCTTGCGGACGGCGAGCAATGGGTAGCTCACCGTCCGATAAGGACCAGGCCCGGGTCGATGGCGCGTCGTGTTCCACGCGCGCCTCAAAGAGATGTCAGTACACCTGACGGGTTCCTTTAGGTTCGATGCCTGCCAGGGTTGCGGAATAGTCCGAAAGGGATACCGGGACCCTGGCAACAGGCAACTGAAGGAACACGGGTGGATTTTAGTCAGTAAAAGTCTGACACGCCCTTCCACTCCGCCCAGAGCGGGAGAAGTCATTTGATGATTTCCCACCCACAAACAAAAAAAAAAACAAAATAAAAGGGTTAAGGCATACAAGACTGCGTGGAGTCGGATTTACAGCGATGCGTTTCTGTCACTAAAACCTAATTTTTACCAATTTTGGGCTAACAATCTATACATAGCTATTTCTAAGCCATTCTAAGGATGCCTGGAAGAGATCGCAGAAAGCGATAAGGCCGCCCATTGTATGTTTTGTAGTGTAAAATTTATTTATTTTCGCTATGTTTTTTCTGGTATACAATAAAGTGTATATAAATATAAATAAATAAATAGCTAGGGCTATACAAAAAATGGTACTCCCTACCAATTTTTTGTACAATAAACGTTTCTAAATTATAATTATATGTTGCTTATGTTAAGTATCGATTATAGAATGTGTTACTGATATAGTTTTAGAAAAATATTAAATATCTATAATTACTTCCGCTGTTTGAAGACCCCAGGTTGTAAGCAGACACATGAGCCACCAGCACCACGAACGTGAACAACAGCGCGACTTGCAAAAACTTCATGATGACAAACAGTATAAAGCTGAGCTAGTGAAACGTTCTAAATATTTCTTGCGTTTAACAGATATTTATAGTTCAAGTTATTATCCCATGAAAAATTGAATTGATTTGTGTCCATAGTAAATTGAACACAAATCAATGCAATAAAAAAGAAAATTACATCATGTAAATGGAGCTTAACACATATGATTTATAGAGTAGTCCACTAATAAGAAAACTACAAGGGTAGCTTCACACCAAGACACAGAGCAACGTAACGCGATGTATCAAGTTCTACTTTTATACAAGGTCGACTTTAATAGCTAGGGTAACTCAGCCCACGCGATGGGTTTCGTCATACTGATAAACTTTTTGTTGGCTATATAATTTGACAGTGTATCGGAGAAGTGACGTATAAACTTAAAAAAAATGCCTAGAATTCAATTTCACCCTGTATAAAGAGAAGAATTGAGTATATGCATACTTACTCATTTCTTACTTTATCCATTTTCATCACTCCACACATAATTTTCAATATTTATAACTCCACGCATCCATATCAAGATTCTCATATCCGTTGCGTACAATCTTTTTTCATCAACAGCACCTCAAACAAGCTGGTTTTGCTGTTAAAATTAGATTTATTTACTATTTTGTTATAATATAATAACCCTTAAAACATCTGATATGAATCGTCTACTGAGTCGATTTAAATAAGGCTTACGAAGATTTAGGCGCACCGCACCGCATTGCAAAACACCTCCTACGGCTGTAATGTGCACCTAGCCTGAGCTGCGGTTTATATGTTCCGTAGTCACAGTACGAAACGTGTTAGGCCGATCCTACTTATCACGTGTCGGATTCGTATTTTAAACAGATGCAAATAAAATGGAGATAATGACTCCCGACAAGAACGTACACTCACACACACGACGTTTAAGTGTTCCTTCTCGGTGTGACACTGAGAAGCGGCCGTCATAAGGGCTATTCAATATACAGTGTCAAATTAAATTAGCTAGCGAAATTTCGCAGACTTGACGTGTATCGATATCGAACACCATAAAACACACCTTGCATACATGTAGAACTTGTGCTATCATTTTGAACTCTCTACTCAATTTCTGTCCTATATTCCATAAAGCCCAGGTAAAGCACAATATAAGGTGATATTTGACATTATGGTGATGAATTATCATTAAAAAAAAACATCCACAAACGTCCAATAGAAGGAGAATAAAGTGCGAGTCGGGTTCCGTACCATTATCTATAAAAACGGCAAAAAAAAACACGTTTGTTGTATGGGAGCCCCCTTAAATATTTATTTTATTCTGTTTTTTTGTATTTGTGGTTATAGCGGCAACAGAAATACATCATCTGTGAAAATTTCAACTGTCTAGCTATCACGGTTCATGAGATACAGCCTGGTGACAGACGGACAGACGGACAGACAGACAGCGGAGTCTTAGTAATAGGGTCCCGTTTTACCCTTTGGGTACGGAACCCTAAAAAAATCAAAATGTCGTCGATATCAGGTGAAAATTACTACAAATTATCGCGGAAAATTAAAAAAAAAAAAAAAACTGAAAATTATCGCAATTCGGATGCCTCGCGATAAAATGCATCTTAATAAGTTTAGATGTCACTTATCCGGCCATCCTGCATACATTGTCAAAATATATATAGCCAACGAAATTTTTATCTTATTCATAATTTAGTATTTCGAAGCTCATCACGTCTGCTGAGTTCCCCTAGCTAGTTAAAGTTGACCTTGTATAAAAGTAGAACTTGATACTTTGCGTTGCGTCGCGCTGTGCCTTGGTGTGAAGCTACCCTTATAGGTTTTCTTATTAGTTGACTACTCTATAAATGAGATGTAATAAGCTCCATTTACATGATGTAATTTTCTTTTTATTGTATTGATTTGTCTTCAATTTACTATGGACACAAATCAATTAAATTTTTCATAGGATAATAACTTGAACTATAAATATCTGTTAAACGCAAGAAATATTTAGAACGTTTCACTAGCTCAGCTTTGTATTGTTTGTCATCATGAAGTTTTTGCAAGTCGCGCTGTTGTTCACGTTCGTGGTGCTGGTGGCTCATGTGTCTGCTTACAACCTGGGGTCTTCAAACAGCGGAAGTAATTATGGATATTTTAATTAATATCTTTCTAAAACTATAACGGTAGGATCACACAAGGCGAAATGCGGCGCGTTGCGACGCTGCGTCACGCATTGTATGGCGTTCATGAAATAAGCAATTTGTTACATTATCTCACTGAAATGTAATTACCTATCACAAGTTTCTATATTGTATAGTTTTTATAAAAAGCGCGCAGGGACGTGTCGCTTCTCATTGTAAGTATTTGTGAACTGGCCCACTCACACGGCCCGTTCCCACTTTTTGTCGGATGTCGGCCCCAACAATCTCTCCAACCCAATGTCATTAATTATGACATCCGTTAAAAAACATATCCAATACGCAATTACTGGAAAGGGCTGAAACGAACCCTTCTTTGCGGTTGAATGCTATTCAGATTCGGATCAATTCGGGTTTTTTAAGGGTTTGCGCCAATTAGTAATTAATATTATTTGTTCAGGTGCCGGATGCCGGAGTGATAGCGACTGCCCAGGCCATAGCGTATGCGTACACAGTTTGGATGGGAACCCGGAGTGCGCTCTGCTTGTTAATCGAAGAGTCGATTTTTTAAGAGTTGGATAAGATTTGGACATAAGGATGACGAGATTACTTAATCGTGCTCTTGCCATACCTATCTGAATTTTACAATAAATAAATGACTTATAATAATATTATACTATGGGTGCTTGTCATATAGTCTTATTTTTTTCGCAGAATCACTTGAATAAACTAAATGAACGAAACTTCACAGATATGATGGATATTAACATCAAATCATGATACAACAAAAAAAATATCTATTATTTTTCATAGTTCGTTCGTCCCGACACACCATCACGTCTAAGAAGTTTCGCCAGTTAGTTTAATTTGACCCTATATGAACCAAGTCGCATTTCGTTTTCTCGCAAAAAGTTCTTGGTATATCTTCGCACCTCCACCTTTGCCCTCCGGGGATAATATATCACGCCTGTATTTCCCCGAAGGGTTAGACAGAAGTGTACCAATTTATTGACCGAGCGAGCGTAGCGAGCGAAGCGTCTGTGCATCAAGTCTGGAAAAATCGGCAAAAGACATGACCAGTAAGACTATGGGTGCCTGCTTAGGTGTCGAAATCAATGTGCAGCAAATATTTTTTTATTTTTGCAATTGTTGTATTCTACAGTTTACAGATAAAAAAGTTTCACGAGTCTAAAAGACCTGGAAACTGGGAAAAATAAAGATAAGTATTCACTAAATAAGTTTGCTTTTCGATATGAGATGGCGCTAGGCGTTGTGGTTATCGAGTTTAGACAAGTTTTTGACATTGATTGTCGCTGAGATGATATTGCGACTTGGATATTAACGTTTTTAGTTATGGGAATTAGGCAATCACCGCCGCCCATAGATATCCACAACAACAGTATTATTGCTGATGCGTTTCCACCCTTTTACAAAATAAACCCTGCTTTATTAAGTTTTGCTGGCTCACATTCGAACCGTTCAAATCAAATCAAATAAAAAATTAAAAAAACACATAAACCTACATGGGCACTTATGAAACGTCAGAAGCTAGGTGCACGGTTCGAATTGTTCGTTTCCTATGGAGAAGAGCCGGCAAGGAACTCCACGGTTACTCTTTTAAAAATAATTGGGGCTGTTACAATATTTTCGAATTACAGTGTTATTAGGTATGGGAGGAAAGTGTAGGCCTTTCAAAAAGTACCAGGTAAGTACTTAACAAAATAGAAAATGTTCAACAAATCTACTACAGTCCACTAAGCCAACATCGTTCTCACATTCACAAGATGAAAAAGAATCTATACAAGAGATAAGTAAGATAATAAAAATAAAGACCTATTCAAATCAAATGACATGATTGCCATTACAACAGTAACAAATCTAAACAATTAGCATGTCCACAAAAGCCACTATTATAGACTTGAAACCAAATTGTAGGTATACAATGGTGCCGATTCTCTTGTCACAAAATTCTCTAAACTAAACTAAAAATCACTAAAATTTAGTTTATCCTGTCAAACGATCAAACTCATTCTGAAATAGAGTTTATAAGACACAACTTAACTATAATTTAGTTTGACAGCACTAAGATAGCACTGAGATTAGTTTAGTGAAAATACTATTCTGAATTTGACGATTTAACCTAAAATTTTGTCCTATATCTAAAATCCTCTACCTAAATCTGACTATATGTAATCGCGATTAAAAATTTGTGGAATAAAATTAGATGTCATGAACTAAAATTCAAACCAACACCTCGACTTCAGTTACAAAAAACCGTACTGTTTTTTCGTTTTTCTTATGCTTATATCTCGAAAATGGTGTGTCCTATCGCAAAAATAATGAAAATTTCGACCCCCTTTAGGAGACCCTTAAACCCCTAATTCTCAACATGTTGGTAATTATTTTTATTTTTTTTCATTATTTTCCATACAAAAACTGAAAAATTCCATTAAAAAACGTCGAGGCTGCCGGGAATGCGCGCCTCTGGCTCTAAAAAAAAAAACACGGCGTAGGGAAAACAAGTACCAAATGGAGGCGCGCGGTTGTCAAATTCGATTTTAGTTGTGTCAAAATAAGTTTTAAATTTAGAGAATTTATTTGGCAGAATAGCTCCAAAATTCCCATAGTCAAAAGTAAGGAATTTTAGTGATAGTTTAGTTAGTTTAGTTCGGTGTACAAGAGAATCGGCACCATTGTCAAATAATAAGATAATTATGTCAAGGTGAATGTAAAAAAATCAAATAAACATGGTAATTTGGGAGCAGTTAATAGACTCGTACATAGTTATGCCGTTAATGAGGTACCAGGGAAGCCACACGTTCGTTGCTAAATAGTATTATTCCTATGTAGTAATATGTACATACCCGGGTGAATATCCCGGCGGCAAATTATACGTGTCCACGTTGAGAATCGAGGTGTTAAATGATAGGATGTTTCTTTTTTTTTATAGTGTACTACGAAACTTGGTTCAATTAGGGCCACATTTTTTTTAAATATAAGCGTATGTAAATAATAAGGGGAAAAAAAAATCGCCTTATACTCAAGTTGGGTGGCTTGTCCCAGCTCCATTTTTTTATATAATTGCCTTCACTAAAGTAACAATTTGAAGTACAATAAAAAATAAACAATTTCGTTAGTATAAATGCATAAGACACATTATCTAAAAACAATTAAAACATATTAGAAAATCTAATTTAAAAGCACAGGATACTCGATTAAAGTTTGTCCAAGCAAAAATCTAAATTTTTGTGGCACTTGTTCAACTTACTATAACATAAAGTTTCGTGCGTGTGCGTTCAATCGCGTTTTATTATTTCGCATGTCTCAGGCGTGCGCCGGCACTTGCGCGAAATAGGGGTGTGATTAGTGCTGTGATTTCCCGCCAAAAACGTAATTATCATCTTGGGTGGCACGGGGGACAAGAATTGTTCAATTTTTGGTGGATCGATTTGCTGTTGATTTTAAAGTGTTTTAATAGTAAGCTACACGTTATTGGTAGTGATTTGGGTTACGCATAAATCAGTTATATGAATTTATTTGTAACTTAAAATTATAAGTTTATCAGACAAATCATACTTAATCAATATGTTTTAACAGTAGAAAGTAAAACTTTCTACTAAACCTATGAAAGTTATTGATACATCCCGAGAATTTGTGAGATTGGTTACATTGAACTTTATTAATTAGTGAGATTGACGTTTGTGCCAGAGAAATCCAAATTTGTTGCCACTGATTTTCAATTTTGGTGGGCACTTTCGATTCAATTTTCAATTTTGGTGGCCACACTAGACTTTAAACTAAAATATCTCAAAAAGTTATCGAGATATTCTCAGACCTCTTGAAGATCCTTCTAGCTTGGACTTTCTACTCTTATACTAGTTCCTTATTTTTCACGAAAATAGAAGAAAAAATTTCACCACCAAAATTGAAGAAAAACGCACTTTGTTGATATTGACCCACCTGATAATTCAACCACCGGGCAAGTCTCGCTTGCATTAAGGTTAGCATTGATATAATAATGCTTTAGAAACCGCTTTAGGCCACAGTTTAGGCACCTCAGCGTAATATCCATTTAACCGAATCGTAGAGTAAAACAGATTAATCCTTTATGAATAGCAATGGTAATCGGGTTTTGAAGATATCGGGTACTGGTCGTTAGAAATAGAACAATAATCGCACAGTACCCAACGAATACGTAAACACAACATGGGTCGGGAAGTTTCACGGCGATCCGAGATCGATAAATGTTAATTGATTTTTTCTCGAAACTCAAACATTAAAAATTAAATCATTTGACTGCCTCATTGATATAGTCGTCGCAAGCGCTACAGCTGAGCATGACGTCCTGGGTGCGATTCTCGGGTCGGGAAAAGTGTTGTTGGGATTGTCCATCTGGAATTTCTCAGTAGCAGCCCGGAGTTCGGATTTATGCCCGGTTGATGGCAATAGGCTAGCCCAGTATTACACGGAACTTAAACATAACTAGCGAAATGAGGATATATTTTAGGAAGGTACACGTCTGCCTAACCCTTCGGGGATTACTGGCGTGATGTTATGTTATGTTATTATTAATCAAACATACTTAAAAAGGTTATAATAAAATATCAATTCAAAAATATTTTTTTTTGTAAATCGGTTTTTCATGCTTTGACTTGAATCGATTGAATTAGAGATTTTATGAAAAAGATTGCTACCATATAAATTGTGCCTTTGGTACCGCCACTAATGTCAGATGCATTGTCAAAGAAATAACACTCCTTTAAACGAATTGATTATTATGGTATTCGATCTTCACAAATGTCAATAAAAACCTAACCTAACCTGTAGGCGTGTCAATAAATAAAAATAATTCTGTATAAAACATGCATAGGTATTCCATGTCTAAAAAAATTTCATCATCGAAAATAACTCATTCTTAGTTTATTTTTCATATACTATATGTGTATGGTTACCGGATGATTATGGATACCTACAATGGAACGTCAAAATCGGGAAGTGCTTATTATAGTGCGTTTTATCATATAGTTCCTATGCCGTAATGTTGGTACTTTAACAACGGACCTATTAGGTACCGCCGTAAAGTACAAAAATGTTCGTCCTACAATAGTGGAGCCAACATTACGGCTTAGGAACTATTTGATGAAACGCAATCTAACAGTAAAGCGGAAGCAATTAAAATACTGTTTTTGCAGATATTTTAACCTGGGCTTTATTCGGAATAATTTAACAGTGATAAATTACATTTTTATTTTTAATTATGATTTTATTCAAATTCTAATTTTCCAATGAAATTGTTGACTTTTGTCTGTCAAAGTCACGACAGATACAAAAAGGGTGGTTTTGACAACTTTTATCTTAAAATTCTGTTTTATTATCGACTATTTTGATTATGATCTGTGTCAAACACATAATTTTACCTCTAGCTAAACAGTCGCTAATCAGTGATTAGCGAGAATTTTATAAATAAAACTGATTGTATTTATTGGTATTTGACATCACATCTTTGACAGATCTAGATCTCTTTGAATAGAGACGGGCTGTAACAGATTAAACACGATAACTGTTATCACTGTTACTGTTAAAAAAAAAATAACAGATCCAAATATCTATTATTAAATAACAGCCTGTTATTTTTGTACGGATGATAAATACGTATTTAAATCTCAATTGAATATCTTTTCTTTTGGTTTAAAGTCGATAATCGTGTCTATCTGTTATTAAATAACAGCCTGATACGGACGATAAATACGTAAGTAACAGCCACGATAACAGTCTGTGTGGGGATTGTTATAATGTATTAACAGTAAATATCAGATATTATGAAAAAAAAATCTCTTTAATGTATTCAGGGGTTAGTTTTTCAGGTTTTATAAAGTGTACATGTTATGGCCGGAGTCCCATACAAAAATGAAAAGTGTCTTTTAATGCTCAATTAAGATTTGATCTTCTTAAGGGGTCATTGTACTCATCATTATGAACAACTTTTACTAAGGGAACAAAAAGGAAATCGCGAAAAAAAAATCTGCTGTTCCTTAAGTTTAAGTGCGCAAAGCTCGTCAAAATGACTCACTCGACTCTTAACTCTAAAAAAAATTAGCACTTTAAGGCTTAATTATATCGCGACGGATCCCTGAATAAAAATAAAAAAATCACACTCCCACATGACACCCCATAACATGGGACAGTTGAGAAAAAGAAATCATCACACTTTACGCGTAGGGAAGGAAAGGTACTCTAAAAAAATATATATTTAGCATGATTTTATTTAAACACGTTGTGTGCTTAATGTATAGGTATACCCATGCCAAGGTTATTTTTTTTTTCTGTTGATTGCAGTTTGTTAATTATATTTTTTTTTATTTCGTTTGCTAATTTTGTTATTTCTCGTGTTTATATTTTATGTTTTTGATTTGTATTTTGTTCTGTACAACGCCTTAGAATTATATTCTGTAATGTAGTGCAAGAAAACTTAAATAAATTCCAAATTACAGCTTTCTAGTACTAAGATCCTCTGAGCTAAGCCGCGGGTAGACCTACAGACATAGCGAAACTATATCGGTTCCTTGTTGACTACTACAGAACCATAAAAGCCAGAAAAATTATTAGGCCAGCTACAAAAATTAACAAATAGGTTTTAATAAATAGTGAGCCATTTAATGCATTTTGAGAAGCTATTCTGATCATCATGCCGAAGATCCTTATCAGATCTTCACCATTTTTTTTGAGACCTACTTAATGTTACCACGTTTCAAATAAAAAAAGAACCATCGTTATCGGATCTCATAGGGCGGAGCCCTCTCTTTGCCCCATTTGCCCCAAAAAATTACAAAAAATTGTAATTTTTTGTAATGTAACCTGTAACCTGTACACCAAATTTCGTCCAGATCGGTTGTAAAATACGACGTGTAGACGAGTACGTACAAACTGACAAAGGACATGACCAGTTTCTGCCTACGAATTCGGGAACTTGTGCAGGATTTCAGTTTATACACTAAGATTTCAGTGTGTTTGCGATATATACCATCGTATATCAATGGAAATAATAAGCGTCAATAAATTGGAGTTATCTGGAAAAGGTATTTATCTCTGAATTTATATCTACTTACATAAGTAAACCAATGTTATCTGACCAAATGAATGTGAAAGCAGTAGCTATGTATTTTCATGCTACAAACTAACCCTGATAAAACGAATATACTATTTTAGAAATGTATGCAGATACTTGTGCCTGTTTTATATTACTTCCTATTGCTTTTGCACCAGGGTTTCAGTATCTTTTATTAACAGTTCATGTACTTATTTACAGGTACAAGTTTCACTCCTGCTATGAAAGCCACTAGCACCTAGCACAAATACTATTCAACCTCGTAAAGATGAGGGAGGAGACCATGCTACGTGAAAAAGATGAGGAATACGAGTGGCATGAGAAAAGAATGACACCTATGTCGTTGGACGAAGAATTTTGGAAATCAATAATAATTCATTTATAACAAAAAATTAGCTTTATTATATATCAAAATAAATTATTTTCTATAAAATGTCTCTTGTTATTTGTGTGTTGCCATAACGTAGCTTTTCTTTAGTTCTGGGGGCCTAGACAAAATCCCTTTTTTGTAAGCGTTAACGCCAACAGAAATATCAAATTGTATGCAGTTGACATTAGCTTTAGAGATGTCACGTGACTGCTGCTGTCAACTTCATACAATTTGATCTTTCCGTTGGCGTTAACGCTTACAGAAAAGGGATTTTGTCTAGGCCCCCTGGGCCTTAGAGCTGGCACGTGGGAGAACACATTGGATAATAACTTCCGATGAGCTTCCTCACGAACTCGATTCTTTTCAAATCTCCTAAACACCTACTGAACTTCCTCCTAATTGAGGTTTCCAGAAATCCTTTCATCATGACTGTAATTCGAATAAAGAATATTATTAGGTAATCATCCTCGTAGGGGATTTAAATGAGCTTTGCAGGTGTAGTTCCTGCCGGGCGGCGTTTCAAAATTATGTAATCTTTCTACGTCGTTCTGAAATCCCGTAAAAGATTGTCGAAATCCATATTTACTAAGGCACAACTTCATATTATGATCAAAATTACTTCGAAGCACACAATAAACCTATTGGATCGATCAGCTGATTCAAATAAAATCCGCCATCATGCCTCTTAACAGTGGACCGGTGGTGTTTAATTTTGACAGTTATATTTGACAGTTATATTTTAGCGCTAAATAGCGTTTATGAATAGAAATTTTGCTAATCAATTGATGCTCAAATGCTTAGCAATTGATTAAAATTTAACTAGCGTTTATAAATAACACTGAATATGTTTGAATTTTTCGTCCAGAAGTACCTACAAATCTACAATCCTCGTTTTTATTAAATGATGAATCACACTTTATAGTTCATCAAAAAAGTTGTTTATAAGGTAGCTATCTTATTATCATCTTAATAGCAGAGAAATACATGCCTTTCGTATTTATTTAAATAACGTCTACGTGATTTTATTATGTTTAAATGTAACATGACTTCTGGACGAAAGTATTGTAGCATTGCAAGTAAGACGACGCCATGATTAATAGAATATGGCAATAATTTTATAAATTATTATTTTTTGTGCCAAAGAAATCAGGTGAATATTCAGGAAAGAATATTTTTCCTCAATTCGTGGATTTTTTTTTCCTTTTTTTTCATTAGCGTACACTTTATGGCCGAAAATGTAACATGTAATTTCTTAAAAAAAAAAAAAACAAACTAAATGGGCTAGCTCTAACAGCATCTTGAAGATACTAGCCGAAGAACACGATTGTTGTCAGTATAATAATACAAATAAATTCAATTGGTATTTTTTTCATTAAAGAAGTATTAAATACTCCTTGTACAAATAGTCGCTATTTATTGTGTCAATCACTAGCATTTCGATGACAAGATAAAATTAGACGAGACAAAAAAGGATGACGGTCGTTTGACGTGTGAAAAAATTCAAAATCCATACCAGTTTTCGCGTTTATTGATATTTAAAATAGAATATTTGGAATTTTAGAAAGACGCACAGGATGTAAAAGTGGGTATGATCATACGTGTATCCTATTTAGTGCGTATTGAATCAGTGACACGTAGATATCGCGTTCAATTCCCAGGCAAGTTCAATGTTATTGTTTTTGGGGAAACGCGAAAAGTTTATAGGTTAAATGATGAAGAGCGTTGGTACATAATTATATATTTTCAAACGCTAAGACACGAATTTGTATGATACGTAAACCAACGACCGTGGTAGAATGAATTGAGTGCGCACACTGAATACTTTTTCCTCCGTCAAATAGATAGTATTCCGGTGATATCGCATTGAACGCACGAAAAATCCCAAAAAGTTCGGATTGTTTGTGTACGTTAATACGTACCCTACGAACGTACACGTGCTAAACCGCGGTGTCCAAACATTGCGTGGCAAGAGCGCGGCTGCAACACGCGGCGTTTGCAGGACACATTTCTGCTGCGCCGCGCTCTGGTATGGACTAAACCGACGAATGTTTGCACGACAGACAGACACGCCGGCACTTCAGTTGGCAAGAAAGCAATTGCGTAGCTCTGCTAATAATTCTTCCAAACACAGCAGGTAGACAGAAGAGTTCGCGTGCGGCAATCGTCCAAAGCCACGCGCGGCCGCCACGCACGATTGCCGCTCAATGTACAAACCTTTACACGCAATGTGTTTTTGCCTGTTCAAAAAAGTTAATTAATCGGGTCACTCCAAAGTTTCGAACTACTTTCGATCGGACCCGTATCTACGTTGATGGACTTAGAGAGTAGGTGCTACCTACTTTGATACCTTGATTCACAAATAAACTCTTGAGATCCGCACAGACCCAACAGTGTGATTATTTTGGCGCGACTAACTAAAGGTTAATCGTTGCAAAAAGTACGTGCCCGCGAGGTCTACTGTTCGCAGAACTACTAGTACCTAGTATACCCACATTTGCCCCGTTATGTTTAAGTCAGATGTAATAGGGGCGAGCCTTGTGCCATCAATCGGGCACAAATCCAGACTCCGGGCTGCTACTGAGAAAAGTTCAGATGGAAAACCCAACAGCAAATTGCATTTGTCACCACTAGACCAACGAGGCAGGCAGAAAATAGGTGATACGTTAGTTTTTCTTTACTAGCTTCTTCTCGCGAATCGTTCACATGGAAGTCGTAAGACACCACAATAACAGCCACATTATAATAAAACTTCCCTGTGTACTTCGTAGGTTTGTAGTTTTGTTCTCAGCAGCCAACAGAGAGTCAGGAGGGTGACGCGGGAGCAAGAGACGTACTTACAGTTGTCTGTGAGAGAAGCAGTTTGTCCTGAGGTCGACACCCGCGGCCTTCAGTGTCTGCCCCTCCACAACAGTGTTAATAGAGGTGTATATCACTTCGCTACCTTATTCGCGAGAGTGTATCCTGTGGTTGATTGCTGCAGCTTGATCATTATTGAGCGTTAAAATGGCCCGTTCACACACCCATGAATTCTCATGGACCTACAGATGAATCAGATCTTATAAAGTGGGAACTACTCTACCAAGAGTCTCTGGTAGGGCTAGGCCGCTCTCCTTTATTACAGTGCCTTCACCAACTGTTAGAAGAACATCGTTTTATTTTTATTTTGAAAATAAATAATTATAATATATTAAAGAAAACAGATGATCATTAACCATTCCTCCCGTATCTTCTTAGCAACTGAGCTTAAAATTTTGAAAAAAATACAGTGAATGGTTCTTTACTCAGTAATAACAGAAAAACTTATAATAAGTCTTTGGTTTTAAAACAACATGGTTTACTCAATATTATGCGTACAAACTTACATTTGCAGTTGGAATATAAGGGAGATTTTTTTTCAACTACAATGTTAAGTTTGTTATTGGGATAAAAAACACGGTAGATAAAATTACCTATTAATCATACGGAACCCTCACCATGCGTGTTCAAACCCATTGATGCATTGTCAGTTATAATAATAGAATAATACTGAGTTCTATTATTATAACTGAAAATGCAACATACTTGTGAAATAATGACAATATTGTCACATTTTCAGGACAGATGGAAAATTCTGACAGATATTTGTAAAATTGTCGGATTGTCGCCTGTCATTTGTCGGTGTTATTAAATAGACCAATAGTGACAAATAAAACGAAAAACGTTGCTAAAATTTTATTAAAGTTGCAATATTTTTCATAATTAAATAGTTTGACTCTAAACATACTGTAATAAACCTGTAATTATGTTAGTTAATGAACCCTTTTTTTTTTGAGGGTGGGAATTCATCAAACGATTTCTCCCGCTCTGGGCGGAGCGGAAGGGCGTGTCAGACTTTTACCGACTAAAACCCACCCGTGTTCCTTCATTTGCCTGTTGCCAAGGTCCCGGTATCCCTTTCGGACGAACCCTGGCAGGAATTAATAAATCCCTAAATTAAGGTCTTTTGTATGTTTTTATTATAACTTTTCTAAGTGAAAAGCTAAGGTCGTAAAACAATGTAAAGCTCTAAAGTATTTTAAATATTGTTTATCTATGTTCCTTCATAGTTTTCTCCTTTTTATCCATTCTGACTGAATGCGAATGTTAGGGCTGCCGCACTTGCATTGCTTGGGGCCGATATTCATGACTGCACATCGACATCCTTCCGACGGATAACAATCGTTGTCATGAACGCAGTATTCTGGAAAAAGTATTCAAAGTTAATTGATTAGCCAGTGAACTTAGGCTGTGCGCGTAAAAAACAACTTATTGTAGGTACAATCGAACAAGCTATGTATTTGATATGAGTACATGCAAAAATATTAATGTTTTCATTACACTACACTGCCAATATTGATATTGATTATGTGCGTAATAACTTTTTAATCTTAAAGCATAGGTACCTATAGTTGACCTCGCAAAGTAATGCTTTTTTTTTTTGAGTGTGGGAAATCATCAAATGACTTCTCCCGCTGTGGGCGGAGATAGGGCGTGTCAGACTTTTACTGACTAAAACCCACACATGTTCCTTCAGTTGCCTGTTGCCAAGGGTCCCGGTATCCCTTTTGGACTTTCCCGCGACCTTAACGCTTTACCACTCTGAGATTGAATGTCGTCAAAACGACAGGATCCATTGTTACAGTTACATAATTTCAACTTCAGTAAAATTTTAATTTACTACAAATTGTTGTCAAAAGTTGTAAAGTGTCGGAGTCGTCGTCGTATGAGGTCGAATATAGTAAGAGAGTGAGTGATGTAAAAGTATTGACTATTCAGCACACAAGAAATTGTTTTAAAGGAGGTGCCTGTATACCAAATAGCTTCTTTCACTGTACATGGATCACAATATTTTCTGTCTACTATTGTAAAGGAATTTGTTTTTTTCTTAATGAGTTTCATAGTTTTATTTAATATGACGGGTAGTATCATCGATTTGACGTAGGTATGCAGAGGGTCGTGGCCACGGGCTAACTGTGGTATCCATCCTGTGACGACACAGGAATTTAACCGTCATCCTATACCAACATAGAATTAAAACAATACTGACGTGCAAGACTGTTGTCATTGGATCTGAGGAAATAAGCAGTAATATAAGTCACTGACATCACAACGATAAACATTGGGAATATAACAAACTTCATGATTCGGTACTATAAGTACTGTCTGATGGCACTTGACACCTTACAAATGAGTCTCATTAGTGACAACTGTACAGATTAACACTTGCTCTATGAAAACCGCCCTTACTGCTTAGACATAAAGACCCTGTTAATATTATTGTTATCACCAATATTTTGTTCTCGATCAGTTACATTTTAGCTATTAATATTTACGTTTCATGAAAATGTGCAAACACTGTACCTATAGTAAGTACTAGTACATACTGCGGCTAAAGAAAAATAATTATGTACAAATATAATGTTCAAACCAATCGATTATCTTAAAACGGATTTACAAGATTGGTTTTCACTTTTTTCGCCGCAGTGGTTAGTTTCAGTATGTTTTGAAAATGAAAGTATTTTTTATAATAATAATTACCTATATTTTCAGCATCAGTGGCGATCTTGAGATCGTTCAAATCCATTGTCAAGCGGAGCAGAGCGAGGTTACAGACTGTGAGCGAGGAAGCGAGGTACCTATTTAACTACAAAGTATCTGGGTTACCAAAGTATCAAAATATCCCGTATAAATGTGAAGTTAAAGACAACACCCATAATATCTGTATTTATATTATCTGTCTGTTTGACCCGTTGTTCTTCCAAACTACGCAACAGATTTTGATGCGGTTTTTATTCCGGAAGGTATAAGTTTAAAATTTAATGGATATTGAATTACGCAAAACTTTTTTACAAAAAATTAAAATAACGAAAAAAGATAACTAAAAGCGAAAAATAATAAAATTGTGTAACTAAGCTCCTAAACTAATTTAAATAACAAATTTTGAGGCGGTAATTTTTTTTGTAAAAAAGTTTTTTATTTTTCGCTTTTGAGTTACCATTTATTGTTGTGGCTCAAATCTACCTACCTATTTTTTAAAGCTCAAACACGATGTAACTGCTGGAAACTGCTGTGGAGCTCTCGCGACTGTCTTCCGTCTCCATCATCAGATCAACTCCAGACTCCAGGTTAAAGACCTGGAGTTGATGATGAGTGGTTGTGTCATCAGAACTATGTGTGTGTGGAATAGTCCGACAGGGATACCGGGACCCTGGCAAGAGGCAACTGAAGGAACACGGGTGGGTTTTAGTCAGTAAGAGTCTGACACGCCCTTCCGCTCCGCCCAGAGCGGGAGAAGTCATTTGATGAATTCCCAACCAAAAAAAAAAGGGGTAGATTTTAGTTTTTTAATTTTGAATGGGACCAACTTCGTATACCTCGAAGTTGGTCCCATTTAAAATTGAAAACCCTTCCCAATAAAAAAATAATCGTTCAAATCGGAACTTATTCATGAAACGGTTATGCGTGGTCACACATTTTTTTTTTTTTTTAATAAACCGGTCGACTTGATAAACTCCTCCTTTTTTTTTTCGTCGGTTAAAAATACATGCATTGTCGTGGAGTTGCAGAAACTAGCCCAACTTAAGTCAAAGTCAAAGTCAAAAGTCAAAGAATTTAAAGGCACTTTTGAACGTCAAAAAAACTAAGAAATAGAACTGATTCTAGTTGCCCCTTCCAAAAGGTAGTTTTCGTATGGAGAAGAATGGGCAAGAAACTCCACCGTTACTCTTTTACAAAAATGGTTTACAATATTTTGTATACATCAATTATTTTGTATAATTAATTACATGTGAATACGATGCACCTAGAATACGATTACTGTACCACAATTTGTAAAAATAATAAAAAATTGAGCAATGACAAATAAATTGATTAATAAAATTATGTGATAGATACATGGTGCTCACATCACATATTTACCAATACCAATACATCAATGTTAAAATTACGTATTAACGAACACGTTTTGTCACTTTAGTTGTAAACACGGTGCGAAGCAGGCCCGGTTCGCTAGTAATAAAGAATAATTTAAAATAACATCTATTATTCTCGAAGGGCAGATGTGGAGGTGCGAAGATATACCAAGAACTTTTGGCGAGAAAACGGAACGCGACTTGGTTCATATAGGGTCAAGTTGAACTAACTGGCGGAACTTTATAGACGTGATGGTGTGACGGGATGAACAAACTATGAGAAATAACAGGTAAGATTTTTTTTAAATTATAATTGTAATGATTTTATGTGTATTTGTCATAATTGTGAAGTTTCGTTCATTTACTTCAAGTGTTTCTTCGAAAAAAAAAAGCACCCATAGGCTGATTATTATAAGTCATTCATTTATTGTAAAATTCAGATAGGTACTGCGAGAGTATAAAATCATGATAATTTTGTCATCCTTATGTCCAAATCTTAACCAAATCTTAAACGTCCCGCGCTGCCGCCGTTGCCTCTTCGATTAAGAATCAAAGCGCACTCCCGGTTCCCATCCAAACTGTGGACGCATACGCTATGGCCTGGGCAGTCGTTGTCAGTCTGGCATTCGGCACCTGAACAAATCAGATTATTAATTAATTGGCGCAAACCCTTAAAAAATCCGAATTGATCCGAATCTGAATTGCATTCAACCGTTTAGTTAAATACATGCTGCGTAAGCAAAGAAGGGTTTCATCCCTTTCCAGTAGTTGCATGTCGGATCCGTTTTTTTAACGGATGTCAAATTTAATGACACTGGGTTGGAGAGATTGTCGGGGCCGATATCCGACAAAAAGTGGGAACGAGCCTTATGAGTGGGTCAGTTCACAAATATTTACAATGAGAAGCGACACATCCCTGCGCGCACTTTATAAAAGCTATACAATACAGGGTGTTAAAGTAATTGCGTGCCATAGCTTAGGGGTAGGTTAAGTATCAATAAAGGAAGGCAGAAAAAAAAAAAAAATTAAATTGGAATTGGTTTTGGTATTGTAATTTACGTACCATCGTAGCGTTAGGGGCGCACATCGTGCGCCATTTGTCACCGTTTTCATTAGCAAATAATGCGCCGGCCCTTAATATTCCGACGCGAGAAGTGAAGGACAAAATGACAACGCGTTCGATAGTAGGTAATTTTAAAGCATTTTAACAAATAAAATAATTTTAATTCTAAACGATTGCTATTTTAAGTGAGTAGGTGCTAATATAGGTTCATGTTTTTTTTTTCTTTTTTCTGGCTTCCTTTATCGATACTGAACCTACCCCTAAGCTATGGCACGCAATTACTTTAACATAGAACCTGTATAGAACTTGTGATAGGTATTACATTTCAGTGAGATAATTAATGTAACAAATTGCTTATATCATGTTCGCCATACAATGCGTGACGCGGCGTCGCGACGCGCCGCGCTGCGCCTTGTTATGAACCTACCGTTATAGTTTAAAAAATATAATAATAAAATATTCATAATTACTTCCGCTGTTTGAAGACTCCATGTTGTAAGCGTATACATGAGCCACCAGCATGACGAACGTGAAAAACAGCGCGACTTGCAAAAACTTCATGATGACAAACAGTACAAAGCTGAGCTAGTGAAATGTTCGAAATATTTCATACGTTTAAGATATTTATAGTTCAAGTTATTATCCTATGAAAAATTGAATTGATTTGTGTCCTTAGTAAATTGAATTGATTTGTGTCCGTACCTAATATAACTGTGAACACAAGTGCAATTAAAAAGAAAATTGCATCGTGTAAATGATGAAAATGAAAAAAACACATCTGATTTATAGAGTAGTCAACTAATTAAAAAACTATAAGGGCAGCTTCACACCAAGGCACAGCGCGGCGCAACGCGATGTATCAAGTTCTAATTTTATACAAGTTCAACTTTAATTAGCTAGGGAAACTCAGCAGACGCGATAGGTTTCGACATCTAAACATGATAAAAATTTCGTTGGCTATATAATTTGACAAAGTATAGAGGGTGGCCGGAGAAGTGACGTCTAAAAGTAAAATTTTGATGCCTCTTATTGCGGGGCATTCGAATCACCCCCATGTATTTTCCGCCATTAGTAGTTTAGGAGATAGTTTTTTTTTTTTTCATAATTTTCGCCTAACATCGGTTTTGAATTTGTTTTCTGTCCATCTGGACGTTTGTGGATGTTTTCTTGGAACAAAGTTCTTTATATCGCGGCTTGTAATCTGGCAAAAAGTTTAAAGCTAAAAGTGTTAATACTTGCGACTGTCTTCTTCTAATTCAAAGAGATGAGAAAGAGAGAGAGAGAGCACGCTGGCAGAAAAAAGAAAAGAGGAAAGAAATTACAGTATCGTGGGATAAAATAGTACACATCGGCCCGAGTACACTGCGAGAAAGAGAGAGGAAGTGTGAATTTGGTTATCGCATTCATACCCACACGTCGTTCTTGTCGGGAGTCGGGACCGACAATCTCTCCATTTATTTTGACATCTGTTTAAAATACGGATCCGACACCTGATAAGTGGGAACGAAAACGCCTGAAACAGTTCGTAATTTGACTACGGAACATTATAAACCGATCTTTAAGGCTAAGTGCGCATATAAGTGCTATAATGCAGTGCATCGTTTTTAACCGACTTCTTCAAAAAGGAGGAGGTTCTCAATTCATCTGTATGTTTTTTTTTTTTTTATGTGTATGTTATGCGATTACTCCGCCAATTATGAATCGATTTTGATGATTCTTTTTTTGTATGGTAAGTCATCCTTCCGAGGTGGTCCCATATAAATTTTATTAACTTTGCTTTGGTGGTTTTTTAGTTAGCGTCAATATTACGTATTATTCCCACTTAGTTTATCTAGACGACGTTTTCTTTTACTCCTTCACTGTTATTTTCATCAGCTAGTGGTATTCGAATTTGTGTGGGGTAGTAAAAAGTGAAAAATAAAAACTTTTTACAAAAAAAAAAACCGACTTCAAAAATAAACACTCAAAACTGAAAAATAACTTTAATTTCGGAAGTCGGTAGCAAAAAACAAAAATTGAAAAGCAAAGACACCGACTTCCGAAATTAAAGTTATTTTTCAGTTTTTAGTTTTTTTTTTTAAAGCCGGTTTTTTTTTGTAATCCTATAAAGAAATGCCTGAGGTGAGCGAAGGTTCATACAAAAACACGAAAGTGATGTAGAAGGAGTTTTGCAATTACGGTTAAAGATATTTATTTCTCAAAAGAATTACAATTCACTTATAGAGAAAAACATAAATAGGTTTAAACAATTAATGTGCCATCAAGCGTAGGTATCTTAAAATAAAGTACACTTAGTAGGTAGGTACGTATCTTAAAACTAAACTTAAAACATTATAACAACAACTTATTAATAGTTTTGCCAAACAAAACAAATCAGAAGTAGGTACCTAGTTGTAAGCAGGGAACAGTAGAAAGTTAAACAATGCGGGTAGGGTGCATTTCAACGGTTGTAGCGTGTTAACTAAGGCCTATACCACAGTGCCGAACAAAAACAAGGAACAAAAAAAAAAAAAAGTGATATTTTTTATTTACCTTAATTAAAAATGGATGAATGTATAAACTCAAACTCAAACTCAAAGCATTTATTTCAATTAAACCATTTACAGGCACTTTTGAATTGTCAAGGAGTCAGTCAGTCAGAAATATGAAGCTAGTTGCCCATTCCAAAGCGTAGTAGGTACCTATGGAGAAGAACGGGCAAGAAACAACATGGACACTTTTTTAAATCAAAATATTGTTACAATAATTCTATTGGTTAGATCATTCATGTTGAAATTATACATGTGAGAACAATGTAGAAAGCACGTTAAAAGCGTCCACAATCCTAACTAATATTATAAATGCGAAAGTGAGTTTGTTTGTTTGTTTGTTACACTTTCACGCTAAAACGGCTGAACGGATTTGGATGAAATTTGGCACAGGGGTAGATCTTGACCTGGAAAAGGACATAGGCTACTTTTTATCGACATACCACGCGGGCGAAGCCGCGGGCAGAACCTAGTTATAAAATAAAAACAATTCAAAAATTAAAATCAGCCATGGCAGCTAAGAGATGACCAGTCATACTAACTGTACCTCAGAGGTATACAATAGTAACTCCACTTTTTTTGAAAATATGTTTCTTGCACCATTCAAATCGCAAGAACTAGTTCTACAAAATGGTATACAACATTAAGTCCTATGACATCTATGAAAAGAAATATCCAATCGTATATGACATTAAATCAACTAACGTCTAATGGGTATAGGACCTCAAATGACGATAAGATTAATATAATGTAGTGACGATATTTACCTCTAAAAAAACTTGTTCTCCGATACAGATGTATGGGAGAACATGTTTTTACAACTGCAAATTTAAGTTTGATTTATAAATTCATCCCAACTACGGAACCCCTCATTGTGCATGGTACGACATGCACTTGGCCGGTTTTTTAACTTTTATGTGGATAGTTTTGCACGCACAGTACGATACGACGGCGAACGCACCGACGCAAGCGACGCGCGGTTCATATGATACGGCGGTTCATACGGATAACTGGCGCGCTGCGCACGAGTTTTCTCACGAGTTGTAAAAACATGTTCTCCCATACATTCTGTATCGGAGAACAAGTTTTTCAACTGCAAATTTAAGTTGGTCGTTTATTACTCGGTAACTTGTGGTGCCTATGTAGCGGTGATAGTTTTCCTTTTAATTTCGTTGTATATACTACTGTAGTGAATTTTTTCACATATCTAAACTTAACCATTTAGCTGGCAGGGGGGGACACTTGGCTCTAACAAAAATTAGCACTTTAAAGCTAAATATTCCGCAAACGGATTCCTGAATCCAAAAATAGTTTTAATAAACTCACATTGTTTTTAAACGATCTTTCCAACGATATCCCACACCACGGGATTGATGAGAAAAAAAAAAATCATCCCTACTTTAAGTGTATGGGTATTAAATTTTTTTTTCGATTTATTTTTAACACTTTGTCGGCGTTGTTTATATGTTATATCCATACCAAATTACAGCTTTCTAATACCAACGGTCTCTGAGCTAAGCCGTGGACAGAAGGACCGACGGACAGACGGACATGGCGAAACTATAAGGGTTCCTTGTTGACTACGGAACCCTAAAAATGATAAGAATTAACTTTATTGTAATTATGTGTAGTACATAATAATTCCATCTAATAATTATAAAAAATACTGTTGAGTTTGTTTCAATATCTGTAAAACAACTATGTCGAAATTGCATTCAAAGTTTCACTCCGCGTATTTTTGCCTCTCCTGTAAAATTCCCGTTTTATCACATAATGTTGTATACCTCTGATGTACAGTTGTACTTGAATATAGAACTAGATCATATTTATTGTTGTTTCGAGTGTGTTTTTATTATGCACTTAGAACGTTCATTCGACAATTCGGTGCGGTGCGCCTTAATCTTCGTACTAAGCCTTATTCGAATCGATTTCGTAGGCTATTCAGGCGATAAGGTGATTCAGATGTTTTGAGGGTTTGCGCTAATCAGTACATAGAATAAAATAGAAACGAATACAAACTGTTCATTGAATATTTTTGCAAAAAAATAATTGCTACGAGGTGTGGGAATGATTCTGACACTGAGAATATAGTTTGTAGAATTTTTGTCTGTTGATGTAAAAGATTGTGTGCAGCGGAGATCAGAATGTTGAGATGGATGAGTGGAGTGACGAAATATTGAAATGGCTATGTGACTTCACATACCATATACAGGGTGTTTGGCAGAACGTTGAACATATGAAAATGGTCGATAGGTGGAGTCATCTGCTACTTATTCAGCCCTAATTTATTTGGCCCTGCTCCCCTGGATATTTTTTTCTTTCTTCCTTTTTCACCACTTTCTTAACTTTAAAGTATAATTTTTATTAAAAATGGGTAAAACAGGCAATTTTTTTTTAATTTTTGTATTTTTTATTTTAAATTACCCTTTAAAGTTGAGAAACTGGTGAAACTAGAAGAAAGCAAAAACAATTTTTTTTAAATATCCAGGGGGCCAGGGCCAAATAAATTAGGGCTGAGTAAGTAGCAGATGACCCCACCTATCGACCATTTTCGTATGTTCAACGTTCTGCCAAACACCCTGTATATATACCAATATATATATCCATTTCAATATTTTGAAGTTTGATAATGGCGACGATGGCAAAAAAGTTGAAAGGAAATACTTTGGCTTGGTATGGGCATAATGATGAGGAGGGAGGAAGTGCATGTAACTAATAGAGTGATGAATACAAATGTTGATGGGTGGAGAGGGAAGATGCGCGCGCAGTCTGCTACTTGCTAGTGTCAGTAGAACTTTTCGTAAGTTCATAGACAATATGTAGGCAATAAACTGACTTTTTTTATAAGTCAAAAATGGTAGGTATGATTTAGACATTGAAATATATAACAGCATTTAAATAAATAGGTAAGTAATAATTATTGTCTCTTAATACGAATAGGACTTATACCTATGGACATGGCCGCCAAGGACGGGAAATGCTCAAAAAAAAAACTCGTGCATGCGAATCTTGTTGTCATAGCAACAACACGGTGTGGTAGTACCTATAACTACGTCACTCACGGTCTCTCCACCGTATTCTCGTGTCTGAGTGAAGTGAAGATGCGCGCGCAGTCTGCTACTTGCTAGTGTCAGTTGAACTTTTCGTATTTCATAGTTAATTATTGAAAACAAAATGTAGACAATGACTTTCCATAGGTAATGATGACTTTCCATAAATGGTTAGATTTAGACATTGAAATATCTAAAAGCATTGAAATAAATAGCTAAGTACTAATTATTGTCGACGCGAGGTGGAGTGAACCTGTGCGCGCGTTGCAATGTTGCAAATGTCAGTTGAGGTTAGTAATAATATGTACGATGATGATTTGATGAATATTATGTTATTAACTATTGGCAACGCGTAGGTCTACCTACAATAAAATAAGGTAAGTAGGTAGGTACATTTAACGCACGTCTTTTTATTTAAATGACATTTATTTATTGTAGGTTCCCCACATGTTTTGTGTGGGGTTAAATTTGTATGACCCGTCAGCCAGGCACACTTTTAGCACTCGATCACTGAATGCTTGCCTGCACTGGTGGTAGCGCGGTGCAGGAAGCTGCGCTGGTGCGGGGAGACGCGCAATCTTGGCTTGCAAGTCCTGTCCGATGTCTGCAGTCGAGCCGCGAGTGCGACTTCGTTCCGAGCGATGTTGTGTCCAATGTTTCTCAAAAAATTCTTACTTTAAATGGCAAAACGTGCGCGGTCAGCTCGAACTAGTTTCAGATCCGAGCACCCGCGCGTTTTGTCGCTTGCCGTCCGCGCTCACACTACGACCACTTGCTAAATGGACGCGAGCTATTGCGTGCGTGAGTTTGAGTTGCCCGAGCGCTCTCCGCTCCAAGCAGTCCGCGCCATGCAGCCCGCGCTACTCAAATCTAATGAAGTTCTTAGGTATCTCGCGCCGCGTCCGCCCCGAGCCCCCTTTTGCAGTCTGGCCAAGCACTGAATCTCTTTTCATAATGAATAGATTTGGGTTATCGACTACGCTTCAATCCACTAAGCTTCTTCAAACACATCGCGTTTGGTCTGCGTTTATATAAACAAACAGTCTAACAATGGGTTCATGACTTCATGTTGATGCGCATTTTCTTTAGTAGTTTGCTATTTAAACGTGTAGGTATGATTTATTTTATTTATTGTAAGTAGGTACGTAACGCGCTCGCGGCTCAGGCTTTAAGCACCTTTAAGTACAAGTCTAGGAAAAAAATTGAGTAGGTAAAACAAAATTGAGTTTTTGACAGAATATCTTTTTTTGTATTTTATTTAAAACTAAATATTACTAATGTTTAGACAGTTAAACTACTAGCTTTAAAATAATACAAAATTATCAATAGAATTTGAATACTAATATTATTAAAATCTCGACTATGATTGTAAATGTATTAGCTTGGGCATCCCTAGCATCAGGTGGGATAACACTGACAGCTCACTCCACGCTCACTCCACGCTCACTCCACGCTCACTCCTCGCTCACTTCACCGAAGTTTTCACGGTGAGATGGTTACAGAATAACATAGCAGATGTGTTTTTTCATTTTCATCATTTACATGATGCAATTTTCTTTTTAATTGCACTTGTGTTCACAGTTCTATTAGGTACGGACACAAATCAATTCAATTTACTATGGACACGAATCAATTCAATTTTTCATAGGATAATAACTTGAACTATAAATATCTGTTAAACGTACGAAATATTTCGAACATTTCACTAGCTCAGCTTTGTACTGTTTGTCATCATGAAGTTTTTGCAAGTCGCGCTGTTGTTCACGTTCGTGATGCTGGTGGCTCATGTATCCGCTTACAACATGGAGTCTTCAAACAGCGGAAGTAATTATTAATATTTTATTATTATATTTTTAAAACTATAACGGTAGGTTCATAGCAAGGCGCAGCGCGGCGCGTCGCGACGCTGCGTCACGCATTGTATGGCGTTCATGATATAAGCATTTTGTTACTTACATTAATTATCTCACTGAAATGTAATACCTATCACAAGTTCTATACAGGGTGTTAAAGTAATTGCGTGCCATAGCTTAGGGGTAGGTTCAGTATCGATAAAGGAAGATCAACCTATATTAGCACCTACTAACTTAAAATAGCAATCGTTTAGAATTAAAATTATTTTATTTGTTTAAATGCTTTAATTAATTACCTACTATCGAACGCGTTGTCATTTTGTCCTTCACTTCTCGCGTCGGAATATTAAGGGCCGGCGCATTATTTGCTAATGAAAACGGCTAGCGACAAATGGCGCACGATGTGCGCCCCTAACGCTACGATGGTACGTAAATTACAATTCCAATTTATTCTTTTTTTCTGGCTTCCGATACTGAACCTACCCCTAAGCTATGGCACGCAATTACTTTAACACCCTGTATTGTATAGCTTTTATAAAGTGCGCGCAGGGATGTGTCGCTTCTCATTGTAAATATTTGTGAACTGACCCACTCATACGGCTCGTTCCCACTTTTTGTCAGATATCGGCCCCGAAAATCTCTCCAACCCAATGTCATTAAATTTGACATCCGTTAAAAAAAACGGATCCGACATGCAACTACTGGAAAGGGCTGAAACCCTTCTTTGCTTACGCAGCATGGATTTAACTAAACGGTTGAATGCAATTCAGATTCGGATCAATTCGGATTTTTTAAGGGTTTGCGCCAAATAATTAATAATCTGATTTGTTCAGGTGCCGAATGCCAGACTGACAACGACTGCCCAGGTCATAGCGTATGCGTCCACAGTATGGATGGGAACCCGGAGTGCGCTGTGATTCTTAATCGAAGAGGCAACGGCGGCAGCGCGGGACGTTTAAGATTTGGTTAAGATTTGGACATAAGGATGACAAAATTATCATGATTTTATACTCTCGCAGTACCTATCTGAATTTTACAATAAATGAATGACTTATAATAATTAGACTATGGGTGCTTTATTTTTTTCGAAGAATCACTTAAACTAAATGAATGAAACTTCACAGTTATGACGGATACACACAAAATTATAACAGTTATAATTTTAATAAATCTTACCTGTTATTTCTCATAGTTCGTTCATCCCGTCACTGTATTTCTGATACCGTCACTATAGTATGATTCTGCTAAAGTGACCGTTTTAAACCAGGGGGCTTAAAACTTTAGCAGAATCATAATCAGCGTGTAATCATGATCGGCGTGTAATTCATATTACGAAACAGGGGTTTCGTAATATAAATTACACGCCGATCATATCGCTCACTGAATGCAAAAGGGCCACAAATCAAAAAGCATAAATTTTACTGGATGGCCAAAACAAAATTCAGATGCCGATTTTTTTAAATATTTCCTCATTTTTATTTGTTAATATAACATGTTAATATACCATTAGATGCGTTTTTACGTGCTCTATCGATTAGAGATATGATTTTTTTAATAGCTGTTACTCATGAAGCTAAAAATGCACAAAAGTCCCTTTTGCATTCAACATTCGGATCAATATCATCAGAATTATGTCAAAAATAAAACACAATTTTACTAAAATAAATGTTTTATAAAATCTTCTTCGTATTAATTATATTCTAAAATGTTTCACTAGTGATAGGTAAAAACATGGATAAATGACAGGCAATAAAACAGTATTTAAAGTAAATGGCAACATCTAATTGAGATCAAATTCGTATGTGACCATTCATTCATTTCATCACTTCAGCCAAAAAACGTCCACTGTTGCACATAGGCCTCCCCCAAGCACCGCTACTTCGACCAGTTATGTGCTTCTCGTATCCAGCGGATTCCTGCGGCTTTCACAAGGTCATCGGTCCATCTTGTAGGAGGCCTTCCACTATCTCTTCCGGTACGCAGTCGCCACTCCAGAACCTTTTGGCTCTACGAACAATGTGCCCTGCCCATTTCCACTTAAATTTGGCAATTCTTCGGGCTATGTCGGTTACCTTCGTTCTCCTGCTGATATCTTCGGCATCTAATTCGATCACGTAGGGAAACTCCAAGCATAGCCCATTCCAAGCACCCTCCATTGCCCTTTTGGTGACTTTTAGCCTTCTCAATAAGGCCACGTTTCAGTGCCATAAGTAATCACTGGCAACACGCACTGGTCAAAGACTTTCATCTTGAGACACTGCGGTATGTGGGACGAGAGGATATTGCGTAGCTTCCCGAACGCCCAGCCCAGTTGGGTTCGACGATTGACCTCGTTGGACCTACCTAACTGGACAATTTGTCCTGGGTAAACATACTCGTCCACAGCTTCGAGTGAAGCGTCTTCGGTCTTCAGGAAACTGGGTGTTACATGGGCATTTGACATGACCTTTGTCTTGTCCATGTTCATTTTAAGACCCACTCTTTCGGAAGCTAAGCTAAGGTCATCGAGCGAGATGTTTATGCCTAGCCCTTTCCAGTACAGAACCTCCTCCAGTGCAGCGGTGAACAGTTTCGGAGAGATAACGTCTCCATGTCTCAGGCTGTAGAAGGATAGGTTTCGAGGTGTGGTCCTGGAGTCCGAATTACATAGTGGCGTTTTCGTACAGACACTTCAGCACCTCGATATACCGATAGTCGATCTGGCACCGTTGAAGAGACTGCAGTACAGCCTATGTTTCGATCGAATCGAAGTCTTTCTGGTAGTCCACAAACGAAGTTGTTGCATCAACCTTATAAAGGTATTCAAAACGTAAAATATCACGAAAATAAGACCCACTGATTTGTTATACCTAATACTTATTATTTATAACCCGGGCAGGCTAAAAACACAATACATTAGGTATTATTTGCCTCAAAATCAACCAATCGTAGTCCACTGCTGGACATAAGGTATCTCCAATTATTATTAGATATTTTATTAGCGGAAAATTAGTATGATTCTAAGTTTAACAAATAAAAGTAATTGATTTAGCGTTAGCGAAAACACAATATAGCATAAATATTTATAATACAAAAATATAACATAATCATAAATTATTTCCATACAAAATGGACACATTTCTGAAATTCCCACCCCCAGCCTTCAAAAAATTAAAATCTATCCATGCATAATTCCATGCAAAACGAACACATTTCAATAAGGCACTGTTGTATTATAAGATATAATTAAACTTACACGTTGTTTGAATGCAATGCAGACGCATTTCAAGTAATGGCCCTGTTGTATTACAAAAATATGATTATACTTACTTGATGTTTGAATGCAAAACGGACGTTTTCCAAAATATGGCACTTTTGCAGAGAATTATGAACACATACTGCAGTTTTATTTTGGGTTGTGACCTTTTTGCACGCAACTGACGTCGAGTTTCGGGACGCAACTCAGAAAATGGCTGCCTTGCACTGAAGTTAGCTATCAAAATGCTCCAATGCAAAAAAGGCGGTCAGCCGGTTTGAGAAAAGTGATGCGAAAATGATGGGTGTCTTCTTTAAACTAAAAAGTTTACTCAATTTAGACCTCATTTTTGCAATAGAAACATTTTCAATTTTTTTTTATTTGTGGCCCTTTTGCATTCATTGAGCGATATTATGAATTGTCAGTTTGTGACATTTTACGATCTTCATAATATTTACAACCCGTGCGCATTAACATGGCACCTGGCTCGGAACTCAATACTCCCCCCGCTACCCGCGCGGGGCCCCGCTCTCGTCTTGCCGGTAGCGTTAGCATCACAGTTTCGGAGTAATTTGTTACTAGCTGCGCCCCGCGGTTTCTCCCGCGTAAGTCTCGTTCCCGTGAAAATATCGGGATAAAAGTATCCCAAAGCGTAACAAACAAACTCACATTCGCATTTATAATATTAGTTTGGATTATGTCGTCGTCGCTAGAATAAGCTAGAACACCTCGTCATTTTAATTTATATAAATATATTATTATAATTATAAATATAGTAACTTTTGTATATCAATAATAAAGTACGTAATAAAGTATACGAACTAAACCAACCTAACTAAATACCTTCTAATTTCTGTGTTGCTATAAATTTTTTGCGCCTATTCCTACTTTTTTTTGCGTTGTATCTTTGGGTAATAAATGAACACCGGGGTTAGTACATCCTGGTACAGCACACGAGGCATATTTCGAGAAAATTTAAATTTACTGAATGCTAGGTTAGAAAATGTATGGAATTGATAGTTTTCAATGGCCATCTCGACGATTCGCCACCTATCGTGAAAAAATGGCAGTTTACATCCCTATTGATGTGTATAACATTTTTTTTTTTTTTTTTATCTCTGTCTGTGTGCCAAATTTCATCCAGATCCGTTCAGCCGTTGTGGCGTGATTGAGTAACAAACATCCATCCAAACTTTCCCATTTAATAAGATAATAATAAATGTCATTATCAATATAGAATCATAATAATACAATGGCGATATTCACAATTACATAATCAGCCTATAATGTTCCCACTGCTGGGACACAGGCCTCCTCTCTGTGAGAGGGAACAGGCTGTAATCTAACACGCGGGCCCAGTGCGGGTAGGTAGATGTCACATGTCTTCGAATTTTTGGTTCTAGGACATGCCGGTTTCCTCACGATGTTTTCCTTCACCGTTTTGAGAGCAGTGGCGATGAAATAATTTACACAAAGTAAAGCGCCTGTCAGGGTTCGAACCCACGACCTACAACTCGTAACTCGTGGCCGTTACCACTGGGCCACCACTGCTCACAATTATGGTCACTGTAATAATAGTCACTGCTATTATCTCTTATGAAATCCTTTCCGAGAAATAAGCTTGCGAAAATAATATAAGCTCATTCGTTGTGTCTAAATAGTTTCTATTGTCACATTTAAAGCATCGTAAAGTAGTATGATAGGAGAAACTACATAGCGCAAAATAAATGTAATTCAAAAAACTTAAATAATCACTCGTCCGGCCCTCGCGACCATGTATGATCTCAGAGGTACGCCGCGCGCGCGCGCCAATCCGCGGGCAATGCTGCCCGCTCCGTCGTAACTAAAACCTATATAGCTACTTAAGGTTGATGCGCTAGGGTGGCCCGCGAAATTCAAATTTTCTTACGTTTTTTGCAATTTGCAGGTCAGTATCAGGTTGTATGTTGATCTAAATATTATTAGCGGCCGTAACAAATATGGATATACAGAATTATAAACATTAGAATCAGCAATACAGCTCTCTAAGTTCATGTAAGTGCATTGAATGAAAATTTCATGAAATCGTCAGTCAATACACACGTAAGAAAATTTGAACTTCGCCGGCTACCCTAGCGCATCCACCTTAACTCTAAAAGCTTCGAAAGAAATACAAAAAAAGCTTAAAAACGAAAGATCAAAGTTATCTATTTTGTATTATCATGTTTAATACAAAAAAAAAAAACCGGCCAAGTGCGAGTCGGACTCGCGCACGAAGGGTTCCGTACTATAAAAACGGCAAAAAAATCACATTTGTTGTAGGGAGCCCCCTTAAATATTTATTTTATTCTGTTTTTTAGTATTTGTTGTTATAGCGGCAATAGAAATACATCATCTGTGAAAATTTCAACTGTCTAACTATCACGGTTCATGAGATACAGCCTGGTGACAGACGGACAGACAGACAGACAGTGGAGTCTTAGTAATAGGGTCCCGTTTTACCCTTTGGGTACGGAACCCTAAAAAACGAGGTTAAACTTGTAATAAAGCGGCCTTTTTTTCGAAACATCAATACTTTGAATTGAGAATTAGACTCGAATTATCAAACAAAACTGTGATATATAGGTATATAACACTTGTAAGAATGAACAACAGTATTTACGACATATCGCAGAAACACGCCAAGTAACAACACGACACACGCGTCCACTGCAGATTTTTATTCGAACTATTTCTTCAGCTATCCATATAATCTCTCAAACTGTCGAAATAGTATCGCATTTTATCACTAGATGGAATTAAAGACGATTAGTCGCTTTGGATAGTGTACTATCCGGGACGTATGACGTGACTTTTTTTTTTAGGAGAGTATAGTATCCTTAGACGTGTGAGTGGTTAAAAAAATCTTTTTTTTTTTTGCACTCCGTACTTTAAACTTCGTTCATTCGAGCCAGGTCCCATGTTAATGCGCACGGGTTGTACATATTATGATTCTGCTAAAATGACCGTTTCGAACAGAAAAGCCACTGATCTGCTCCAGGAAGATCTATCTACTACTTAAACATATGTCCTACGCTTACTACGAAATAATTGTGGCTTGCAGCAAGTGGCTTAGAAATAAGTAAACGCACAATAAGTGTGTTGATATAATCAATTTAATGTTGTGTTTTTCTGTAACAAGCCGTAAAATCAGTCATATAATTTGATTACCTATATAAATATGTAGGTAATCAAATTATATGACTGATTTTACGCTCTAAATTGTTGAAAAATGTTTATTTTATCTAAATTGTTATTTTACTGGATAATGAGGTACTTAACAGTCGTGCTGTTGGCAATCCCTGTTGCAACTGCGAACTTGAAATTAAATGACCCACTGTTATTCTGGGCCCACTGTTAGTCGTATCGGTCTAAAAATTAACATCTCAAAGATCGTAGTCATTAGTCAGGCATTAGACACAGTGAACCATGGCCCATTGATATACGACTCGACGGTGTCGTCTTCAAGCAGGTGGATAGATTCAAATACCTGGGTATATCTTAACAAGAAAAGGTGACCTGCAGACGACGGAAGAGTAGACAAAAATGACGTTTCGTGTAGACAGTACGACGGCAGCAAAGTAGAAAGAGTGAACTGCACTTTTTACCAAATTCACTCTTTTAAATTCGACTCAGAATTCTTTGTTTTGTCATAAGATTTTTTTGTCTGTTTGATTCTCAATTTTTACTGATTAAGCCACGTCAACTACAACAATTTTTCTCAAAGTGTCGAAGTACTGTATTTTGGATCAAACAATTTCACAGTAACTATTTCCTTGGTACTTATGCCCTATAAACTAAATGATGTAAAATAGGAGAAGATAGCTTTGTTCTTCTATTAATTATCACAGTTTTGCGTTCAAAACGCTCCCTTTTAAAATCATGATTTTGTAGGTAACCGTTTTTACTTTGTGGCCGTAAAGTAGAAAGTTTTCTACTGACGATTTCAAAATCAAATTGTCTTCACTACCTTAGACAAATGTCAGTTGTCAGTGTGAATTTGACAGTAAGGTTAGAAAACTTTCTTCCTAAATAGTCTACATATAAAAAGACTTAGACAAAGTACGTTAGAAATGAAAGACAAAATGATAGATTGTAGAAGGATTTCTACGGTGCGATGTCAAAAATTAAGAAAAATGTCAAATGTCACTTTGTATAGAAAAAGCTATGTCTATTCTTTGTAGAGATAGAAAGCGTCATGCTACGCCTCCTGGACCCGGAAACTAACAGCAGAACTGGTGCTGCTTCAGCAGTGTTTAGCAGACTACGAGAGAAGTTATTCCGCTCGCACGACCACAAACTAAAAACGAAGGTCAACGTGTACATGGTCATCGTCTCGCCAAACATCCTTTACTCTTCTGAGACGTGGTGCGTCTACAAGACACACATATGAGCATTAGATCGATTCCATGCACCTTAAGTGCATCCGCGTTATCTTAAACATCAAATGGTTCGATCGTGTTAGAAACACGGATGTCCTGCGAAGGGCTAATGTCTCCCTAATTGAGGTCTATCCAATGCATCGTCAGCTGCGCTGGTCTGATGTTGTGAAGATGCCTGACGAGGGGTAGCTAAGCGCATCTTCTTTTCTGAACTCAAGGACGGGAAGCGGAAACAAGGCGGCCCGTTCCTCAGATGCAAAGACGTTCAGAAAAGACAATTATGAAGTGATGCAAAATAGATCCCTCTCATTGCAAGGAGTCGAGAACTGTTTGGAGGCGTTTGGTAAAACAAAAAGTTTATAACTTTAAAGACCAGCGGCAGAGAGATCTCGACAGCGGGCGAGATGGCCTCATGAGTAAACCACCCTCCAACTTACAAAACTATTATCACAATGGCATTCTAGCGTGTCCGCACTGTACAAGTACCATTACAGTCAGGCTATGTTACATTAGCCACATCGCCCGTAACTTAGGTATATTTAGCGGTCGGAAACAAAAATAGTCACCATAGCCGAAATCACCAGGGGATGCATTAACGCTTGCTGACCTGCTTATGCTTGACAACTTCATAGTTGTGCTGAGCAGAAAGTAGACAACCTATACGCCATAGGTTTAGGTAGTTCAAAAAGGGTAGGTAAACAAAAAAAGCCACGTGACTCATAGATGCTAAACCTTTTATTTCAAATGTTAAAATCATATTATATAGAGTCACATATTAATAGGCTCTATTCTGAATCTGAATCTGCTGAACTAACTGTCACATTAATAATAAAGCGTTTAGTGGTAACATCAATTATTTTGCTTAATTTAAACATTTTCTATTCTTCTTTTAGTACTGTCAACAAAGGTGTCTGGTTAACCGACTAAACGTAATACCTGCCACTTAAGTTGCCAAACTACGTCACAGTAATTGTACTCTTCAATTTAACAACGTGAACTAATTCGTTTTATTTTCTAAAAGGTTTGGGGAACCTGTTTTTTTGGGCTCTTTACAATAGACAGATACAATACAAAATATTATACCATTATAGTAAATCTAACTAAAATATTGTGCTCAAGCAGTTATATCTACGAAAAGTAGTTTAAGAATAAATTATAAAGTTTAGCATACTATAATAAAAGAGGAAACCATCCTATGATCGAAAATAAATTTAATTTTGTTATCACGTATTTTTAAACAAGAAAGTGTCAACTATAAAAAACCCTTTTTACGATTTGTTTACCTTTTTTTAACTACCTAAACCTTTAGAGTATATATTTTTCTAATTCACAAATTGTTACTTTTTACGAAAGCATGTTGACAACAAAACGAATTTTTTAATACAACTTGGGCATATAGGTTGGCATCTACGTATATACTTACATTTAAAGTTATAGTTTTTTGTAACCAACACGTAGTGATAACTATACTTATTATTATTTTTCTGAGAAATTATAGGAAAGATATTTTTTTATTGTTATTATCTTGATTTGATGTCAATATCAGTCATATCTTTGAAGTTTCGTTCATTTAGTTTATTCAAGTGATTCTGCGAAAAAAGAGGACTAAAATAACAAGCACCCATAGTATAATTATTATAAGTCATTCATTTATTATAAAATTCGGGTACTAGAGCATGATTATGTAATTTTGTCATTCTTATATCTTATCCAAATCGAAGAGGCGGCGGGACTCTTCGATTTAGAAGCGGTTGGCACTTACTACGTAGGCATATGTAATTGGCTGGGCAGTCTCTGTAAGTATTGCATCCGGCACCTGAACAAATAATATTATTAATTAATTGGCGCAAACCCTTAAAAAATCCGAATTGATCAGAATTTGACATGCTGCATAAGCAAAGAAGAGTTCGTTTCAGCCCTTTCCAGTAATTGCGTGTCGGATATGTTTTTTTAACGGATGAACCTACCGTTATAGTTTAAAAAGATAATAATTAAAATATCCATAATTACTTCCGCTGTTTGAAGCAGACACATGAGCCACTGCGCGTCCGTAGTAGAACTGTGAACACAAGTGCAATTAAAAAGAAAATTGCATCATGTATACGGAGCTTAACAGATCTGAATTATAGAGTAGTCATCTAATTAGAAAACTATAAGGTAGGCTTCACACCAAGGCACAGCGCGACGCAACGCGATGTATCAAGTTCTAATTTAATGCAAGGTCAACTTTAATTAACTGGGGAAACACAGCAGATGCGAAAGCGATGGGTTTCGACATCTAAACATGATAAAAATTTATTTGACCGGAGAAGTGTCGTCTCAAAAGTAAAATTTAGATGCCTTTTATTGCGGGGCATCCGAATCGCCCCCATGTATTTTCCATGATTAGAGTAGTTTAGTAGATAGATTTTGTTTTTTTCATAATTTTCACCTGACATTGGTTTTGATTTCTTTTTCTGTCCATCTGGACGTTTCTTGGAACAAAGTTCTATATATCGCGGCTTGTAATCTGGCAACAAGTTTAAGGCTAAAAGTGTTAATACTTGCGACTGTCTTCTTCTAATTCAAAGAGAAAGAAAGAGAGAGCACGCTGGCAGAAAAAAAAAACAAAAGAAAAGAGGAAAGAAATTACAGTATCGTGGGATAAAATTGTATACATCAGCCCGAGTACACTGCGAGAGAGAGAAAGTGTGAATTTGGTTAAAATGAAAATCCAAGATGGTGGCTGCGAAAATTTTAAAATTTTTCGTCATGGGTCTTGTTTTCATAGTTTTCGAGGGTGCTAAAGCCGATCTTGAAGTCAAAATATAAATCCAAGATGGCTCCTTTGCAAATTTTGTTTTTGTTTTAAATACTATGTGAGAATATAAGGAACTTCGTTCCAGCCGGGGATTACCCGACCCCACACGTTTCTTTTAATGAAAATTTTATTCATCATTCATTCTCCTGCCGTTATCCCAATTTATTTGGGGTCGGCGCAACATGTCCCTTTCTTCCATACTTCTCTATTAGCCGTCATCTCGGTAGTCACCCCCTTTCTAGCCATATCATCTTTCACACAGTCCATCCATCGTTTCTTTGGTCTTCCTCTACTCTTATAGCCGTCGACATTCATACCCAAAACTTTCCTCACAACATTTTCCTCATTCCTTCGCATCACGTGCCCATACCATGACAACCGATTTCCACACAACTTTTCAGTCACCGGTGCTTTCAGACTTCCTCTTATGTACTCATTTCTTATTCTATCCATTCGAGTAATACCACACATCCCTCTTAACATTCTCATCTCAGCTGCATGCAATTGCCTTTCATTCATCCCTTTTGTGGCCCAACATTCTGATCCATACAAGACAGCAAGTCTAACCATTGTTTTATATATCTTCCCCTTAAGTTTAAGGGGAATACGGGAGTCGCAGATTGTTCCCGTGACCGGCCGCCATTTCATCCATCCAGTGTTAATTTTGTGCTTAACCGCCCGATCTCGATCACTTTGCACGAGTGAACCGAGGTACCAAAAGTCGGAGCAGACTGGGTGAAGTGCGCCATCAAGCGTTATGGCTCCAGAACTGGAGAGACCGCCGAAATCGCAGAACATATACTCAGTTTTGGTTCTGCTGATTTTCAAGCCAACATTCTCCAGCTTCTGTTGCCATTTGTCCAATCTGCTCTGGATCTCAGGTTCATCTTCACCGACAAGAACAATGTCATCGGCAAACAGCATGCACCAGGGTGCCTCTTCCTGTATGTCCGACGTCAGAGCGTCCATAATCAACAAGAAGAGGTAAGGACTTAAAGCCGACCCTTGGTGCAAGCCTACAGCCACACTGAACTCGTCGGTATTGCTAGCAGCCGACCGGACGTAGGTACGAGATTGACTGTACATAGCACGAATTAACTCTACATACTTCTCGGGCAAACCTTTCTCTTTCAAGGCCCCTCACAACACATCCCGAGGTACCCTATCATACGCTTTCTGCAGATCAATGAACACCATGTGCGAGTTATTGTGCGCACGTCTGTACTTCTCGCACAATTGGCGGAGTGCAAAAGTAGCGTCCATTGTTCCTCGACCTGGCATAAACCCAAACTGGTTTGGGGTTATCTCACTCTCCTCTCGCAGTCTTTTCTCTATTACTTTCTCCCATACCTTCATGCTATGTGACATGAGCTTTATCCCTCGATAGTTGTTGCAGTCCTGTACATCACCTCTATTTTTGAAGATGGGCACTAGCGAACTATTGCGCCATTCTTGTGGGATCCCTCCTTCATGCAACAACTTATTGAAGAATAAAGTCAGCCACATACATCCATCTTCTTTTAAACACTTTCATACTTCTACTGGTATATCATCTGGACCCATAGCCTTTCCATTTTTCATACTTTGAAGTGCCTTTCTTACTTCATCTATGCTAATTTCTCTCACCAAACCCTTATTTGCTTGTACCTCTTTGAGCACACCATTCCATTTATTCTCTTCATTCATTAGCTTTTGAAAATAAATTTTCCATCGTTCTTTTATTTCGTCATCTTTGGACAAAACCTTACCGGCTTCGTCTTTCATACATTTAATGTGAATTATATCTCTCGTTCTCCTTTCTCTTTCTTTTGTAATCCGGTAGAGCTCCTTCTGGCCTCTAGGGCTGTCCAGTGAGTCATACAGCTTCTCCTGCGCCATAGCCCTCGAAACTGCTACCGCCTCTTCTCATCTTCTTCTTATCATCTTTCAAACTATCATTCCCATTTCCACGCCTTGCCATTCTTCAAACGCAATTTTATTTTCTTTAAGAATCTTTTGCACATCTTCATTCCACCACCATGTATCCTTTTCTATCAATCCTTTCCCTTTCGATTCTTCTAACACATCTTTTGCTACTCTCCTTATACAATCCGCCATCTCCTTCCAACATTCATTCACAGATTTTCCTTCCATATCCTTCATTTCAATCATCTTATCTACCACTTGGCTCTTAAACATACATCCTCTTTTTCTATGAAACGCCACCAGGTTTTGGGTGGGGGCTGTTCCTTGTTCCTACTGGACGAGACAATGACTTTCATCTCGATTAATAAGAGTCTATGTTGTGAGACTAAATCTTCACCTGGGATCACTTTACAGTTTTTGACACTTTTAAGGCTGTTCCATCTTACCAGCAAGTAGTCAATTTGTGTCGCGTGACGGCCACTTTTATATGTTATAAGATGCTCATTTTGTTTTTCGAACCACGTATTTGTTATTGCCAGATCGAAGGCCAAAGCGGCTTGCAGCAGTGTCTCGCCATCAGTGTTACGGTCTCCGTATCCCCAACCGCCATGCACTCTTTCATAACTATCCTTCTGTCTTCCTACATGCCCGATAAAATCACCCCCCACATGAAAATTTTATTCATCACCATTAAAATTGTGCTTTACCTGGGCTTTATGGCATATGACTGGAATTGAGTAGAGAGTTCAAAATGATAGCTCAAGTTCTACATGTATGCAAGGTGTGTTTTATCTTATTTAGATATCGATACCCGTCAAGTCTGCGGAATTTCGCTAGCTAAGGTAATTTGACACTGTATATTGAATAGCCCTTATGACGGCCGCTTCTCAGTGTTACACCGAGAAGGAACACTTAAACGTCGTATGTGTGTGGGTATGTGTGAACATACCCACACGTCGTTCTTGTCGGGAGTCGGGACCGACAATCTCTCCATTTAATTTGACATCTGTTTAAAATACGGATCCGACACCTGATAAGTGGGAACGAAAACGCCTGAAACGGTTCGTACTTTGACTACGGAACATTATAAACCGATCCTTAAGGCTAAGTGCGCATTACAGCCGCATTGGGCCGCAGTGCATCGTTTTCCAATAAAAAAAAACGCTGTACGGCCTGCCTGAGGTGAGCAATGGTTCATACAAAATCACGAAAGTAATGTAGGATGGTGCGGTCTAAATCTTCGTAAGCCTTATTCGAATCGATTTAGTAGACGATTCAGGTGATTAGGTGATTCAGATGTTTTAAGGTTTTGCGCATATCTGTACATAGAATATAATAAGTAACGAATACAAACTGTTCATTGAATATTTTTGGGGAAAAGTCATTGCTACGAGGCGTGGGAATGATTCTGATGCTGAGAATATAGTTTTAGAATTTTTGTCCGTTTGTATGTTGATAAAAAAAGATTGTCACAATCTTTTTTTCATATCATATTGATCAGAATGTTGAGATCACGGATATCTATGGTTGAGATGGATGTGTGGAGTGACGAAATATTGAAATGAATGTAATGTTTTTGACGACACGGTTGGCGCAGTGGCTGAGCGATGGACGGCTGCGCAACGTGTCGCAGGTTCGATCCCCGCACGGAACAAATATTTGTATGATCTGCAAGTAGTTGTTCCGGGTCTGGGTGTTAGTGTATGTGAGTTTCTATGCTTGTAAACGCACCCACGATACAGGAAGAAATTCCTAGAGTGGGGCAATTTAAAAAAAAAAAAAGAAACAAACAAAGACTCCACATATCCATTTCAATATTTTGAATTTTGAAAGTGGCGCCAATGACAATGTTGATGGGTGGAGAGGGAAAGGAAAGCCAAAGAAAAGATGGATGTGCCATCCATCTTCGACGACCCCAAGTAACATGCGACAAGGGCAGGAAGATACTGATGTCTGTTTGTGTGTATGTCTGTTCCGGACAAAAACGACTGAAAAGATTCTGCTCAATATTCCTTAAAGGTCTGGTCATCGAACAGAAAAGCCACTGATCTGCTCCAGGAAGATTTATCGACTACTTAAACGCATTCCTATGCTCACTAGGCAATAATTGTGGCTTGCAGCAAGCAATGGCTGGGAAAAAAGTAAACACACAATAGGTGTGTTGATATAATCAACTTGATGTTGTGTTTTTCTGTAACAAGCCATTTATATAGGTAATCAAATTAGATGACTAAGTAATAACACGTACTCGTGGCTAAGTAATAACAGCCGCTCGGGTCGATCCATCAGGTTAAGCTACGCTTACCGGGGTTGGTCAGTGGATGGGTGACCATTTTCACATATCGAGACTCCTCCGTGCCTCGGAAAGCACGTTAAGCCGTTGGTCCCGGCTGATATTAGTGTATCTTTGACAGTCGTTAGGAGTCGTCAGAAGCCCGAAAGTCTGACAACCAGTCTAACCAAGGGGTATCGTATTACCCAGTTACTGGGTTGTGGAGGTCAGATAGGCAGTCGCTCCATGTAAAATACTGGTATTCAGCTGCATCCGGTTAGACTGGAAGCCGACCCCTACATAGCTGGGAAAAGGTTAGGCAGATTGAATCAAATTACATGACTGATTTTGCGCTCTAAATTGTTTAGAAATGTTTATTTTATCTAAATTGTTATTTTACTGGATAATGAGGTACTTAGTCGTGCTGTTGTTTATTTGCATGACGCTAGTAATCCCTGTTGCAACTGTGAACTTGAATTTAAATGACCCACTGTTATTCTTGGCAACTATCTCGGTCCTAAGTATATTGTTACTTATTTTAGACATTTCCCAACTTTGTACGGGTTGGCTTATAGCCTTACCGAATACAGCTGATTTAGATAATGATCACTTGAGCTATTAAATATTCTTTTGTCCTTTCACATGCTTTAAGTAAGTCATTTCTATGTTGGACTAAATCGGTGAAGTGGTTTAGCCATAAAAACGAAATAAACAGACAAAACGTATTTGTAAACATTAATTTGTCAGAGGTTCAAATAGTACCTACCTATAAATCACTTACAAGATTAGTAAAGTAGAATTAACATAAATAACATTTTTCCGTACGGTAATCACCAACTAATTTAAATGCCAATTTTTTTTTCAGCCGCATTTTGCATCTGCGACGGCGCGGCGGTTGCAACAAAACCTACTGAAGTCGCTATGTAGTGATGAATCATGGCCCCAAGCAGTGGCAATGTCCCCGATCACATATGGAGCATCTCACATCCAATAAGAATAATGAATGGATTTGGACGTAGGGGTCAACGCCCTTCATAAACTAAACAGAAACGTCACCTACGAAAAATCAAACATTAACCATAGATTAATTAGTATAAACTAAATTAAGTAAAGTTTAAAGTTAATGACATATACAAAGTGGAGACGACAATACGACAAAAAATGAAACTCCGTATATCTAATGACGTACTCGGTCTACATACAAAAAAATAATCAAATATATCCAATAGTTTAGTTACGATAGCTAGTCAAAGATCGGCAAATCCCATACTCCGCCCAGCACTATTATTTAGTTTGTTTGAAAAAAATACTTTTTTAATTTCGATGTTAGGATTTATTTGATAGTTCCAAAATACTCTTATGCATTAGTATTGGCAGTTTTTTCATTTATTGTTGTATTGTCGTCTCCACATTGTATTTAGTATAATTATATTATACAGGGTGTAGGGGACAGCCCTCCGCACACTAATGGGATGAATACAGCATATCATACTAATACGACCGGTACATGAAATTATTACAGGAACGCTATGGGAATCCAATAAACCTGATTTATTTCATTACCATTAATGTAACCTACATTGCTAGTAACTTTTTCAAATTGAACAGAGAGCATTTTCCTGACTGTATTTCTGAACTTCGAAGTTTAAAACAGCGATGTACTGTATTTATAAAGTTTATGAGTACGACTTACGTGAGTTAGAATGTACGCTATGACGAATTACTTAATTGAGAATGTTCATAATCGCGATGTACGGAACATCGAAATCTTGCTATATCGGATTACTAAATCCCGAATGCTTACGATCGAGATTCAGCGAGTATTTCGTTTTTATGTGTATAAACGTATATGTTTTAAGGCCAAAGCTTCAGGATAGCCCGCGAAATTCACATTTTCTTACGTTTTTTTTAATTTGCAGCTCAGATCAGGTTGTATGTTGATTAAAATGTGAATTTCGCGGGCTACCCTGAAGCTTTCGCCTTAAAACATATACGTTTATACACATAAAAACGAAATACTCGCTGAATCTCGATCGTAAGCATTCGGGATTTAGTAATTCGATATAGCAAGATTTCGATGTTCCGTACATCGTGATAATGAACATTCTCAATTAAGTAATTCGTCATAGCGTACATTCAAACTCACGTAAGTCGTACTCATAAACTTTATAAATACAGTAAGTACATCGCTGTTTTAAACTTCGAAGTTCAGAAATACAGTCCATTTTCCTTTTTGATAACTGTTTTTTGTTGTTCGTTTTCTTGTTTGGCTAACTTATAATTAGTTTTTCATATCGTCTTGCAAACGCATACACTAGAACTTTCTAGGTATATGAAGCATTTATTAAAAACTCAGAAAGGAATGTAATAAAGTACAGTAAAGTGTACAAACACGATTTTCGTTCACATACAATATCGACGCCATAAGCCAGAGCAAATATTTGTTCTGCGAGATATGAGTATCTTCCTAGGAATTTTGATAGAACTTTGTTAAACAAAAAGAAATATCAAGTGTTTACATTCCTTTGTGAATTACGTACGGCTACAGTCGAGGACGCTAATAGACGATGTAATTTACGTAAAGAGTTTAATTAATATAATTTCACAGTGCAGATCGCTATGCAAGTACCTATCAGTCATTTTCACTGGAATTTAGGGTTCCGCAAGTGATATATGGAAAAACACAGGATAGAAATATTTATAACTGTAACTTAACCCTATGACTGTCGCGCAGTCGCGAACGATTATTTCGCAACTGCGCGCCAGCTGTCGCGAGTACTTCCGGATTACTTCCGGGTGTGATTATGATTGTGATAAGACTAAAGTTTTGTATGGGAGCTGAATATAAAACGTATCTCGTTGTAATCTGAATCAGATAAGCTAGCTTTGTAAAAATGTATAAATACAGTTTAGCCTTGTAATATATTGTTAATTTTAATGTGAAATCAGAGGAAAGGTGGTTTTCCCAATTTCCGGTCAAAAAACAAAAAAAATAACAAAAAGTAAAAAACTTTTTTCAAAAGGTTTTTATCTATTTAACTTAAAGATACACTATTTAACACTAAGCAATAATAAAAACCACACCTCCCGATACATTTTTTGCAAACCACCAGCAAAACAATAATAAACAAAGTTATGACGTCACCCGGGCGACCCGACACCGTGAACAAAGAAATGTTTATACCTGCGTTTTTTTTCGTCAACACTTACCCACAAAGTGCCATGAGATCATAGCTTATCTTTTGTTTGAACCACATGCTAACACAAACACAGTTTGAACTGTTAAAATTGTTTATTTGTATCGAATTTGGTAGTTAATAAAATAACACCACACAAATAAAAAAAAAATGTTAGTGATCGATAAAAGTAGCATATGTCCTTCTCCAGATCATGGTCTACCCATGTGCCAAATTTCATCCAAATCCGTTCAGCCATTTTTGCGTGAAAGCGTAATAAACACACAAACTGACTTTCGAATTTATAATATTATAGTTAGGATTAGAATGACCACAACTAGGGACGTTAAATTGCCAATAAGCGTAGGAAGTATGTCAGTCAAACACACGTTTTTAGTGAGAACTTCAAATGAAAGCCTTTTAGCAAAGGGTACAAATTAGGGATGATTAAAGATAGCCCAAACCTCGCCTCGGGGAGTACCCATTCATTTCTCAAATAGAGATTTCGTGGACATTCTGGGGACAGAATGCTATTTAGGTGAATTTATTTTAAATGGTTAATTAGAGTCAAAGTAAATGGATGGACCTTTTTCTCCGAATATAGGTTTCTTTTCAGTATTTTGTAAGTAGGTACCTACCATTTTAGATACTTATTCAACCTTCAGTAATTCTTGGCATGCAGATAAATGTAATCAGCCGAGTAGTTTTTGATTTGCTATATTGTGTTTTTGAATCCCGACTTCAATGCAAACGCGATTTTTACTTCCATACCTATCCCAAGCTTAGAAGTCAAAGTCAAATAATTTATTTCAATTAGGCACATAAAAGGCACTTTTGAACGTCAAAAACAAAGAAATAGAACTGATTCTAGTTGCCCCTTCTAAAAGGCAGTTTTCGTATGAAGAAGAATGGGCAAGAAACTCCACCGTTACTCTTTTAAAAATGTTTTACAATATTTTTAACCGACTTCTTCAAAAAGGAGGAGGTTCTCAATTCGTTTGTGTTTTTTTTTTAAATATGTTTGTTCCTCTATTACTCTGCCAATTATGAATAGATTTTGATGATTCTTTTTTTGTATGGTATGCTTCCGAGGTGGTCCCATATAAATTTTATTAACATTGCTTATGTAGTTTTTGAGTTAGCTTCAATATTACGTATTTCTCCCACTTAGTTTATCTAGACGATGTTTTCATTTACTCCTTCACTGTTATTTACATCAACTAGTGGTATTTGAATTTGTGTGGGGTAGGTACCACAACTAAAAAGTGAAAAATAAAAACTCGGAAGTCGGTGGCAAAAAACGAAAATTGAAAAGCAAAGACATCGACTTCCGAAATTAAAGTTATTTTTCAGTTTTGAGTGTTTTTTTTTTGGAAGTCGTTTTTTTTCTTTTTAGTAAAAAGTTTTGTATACATAAATTACCTATATTATATGTGAAGACGATGCACCTGATTACTGTACCACAATAGGAAAAAAAAATTGGGGCAATGAGAAATAAATTAATTATGAGAATCTCTTTGATGCTTAAATCCAATCAACAGCAACTATTGCAATGATTATCACGCTTGGCAACAATATTGATGATAAAGTATTCTTAAAATATTATATTTTTACATAGGGAAAACCAGGTAGGGTATTACCAAGATATGTGTAAAACAGACGTGCCATGAAAAATATTATATTTAAAATAATTTCAAAACTCGTACATACCACACGCAAAATGCATTGGTTTGACTAGTTCTACCTATCTTACTTATTGAATTTCGCACAGAAGTTAATTAAGTTTTAATTACTCCAGGTATTGGAAAATAATCTAGAAGATTTGAAACGGAGAATTGGAAATTTTCAACTTGAGAATTGAATATTTTTGTTTAGGTGCTTCAATTCTTTTTAGAGCCTTGCTGAAGCTTACTACCTCGTCCGTGTTTCTTCAGCCTTCGAGCAAGCGTTGGTCAGCGTTCGTTCCTCAGTTCGAAACCTGTGTCGGGCTTGAGTGTTATTACCGGACTGCCCCAGAAGGAGGGTAATGTTTGTCGAGAGGTAAAACTTGGTAATACGCCCTACTTTTTTTTAAATTGTTATAAAACAGAAAACTTACAAGATATAATCAAACTTTTTATTTTGGAATAATATTTAGTCTTTTGGCAATCATATCACAAGTGGTAATCTTAATAGGAACTAAGAATGAAATAATATATATATTTTTTGTTATTCTTATGTGGGGCATTTTGTAATATGGTCGTTGGCTAATACGACTCACTCTTATTATAAAATGCCCCAGTGTATTAATCATACATTTTTGCATATTTGAAACTATATTACTAACTATTTTGGTAAAAACTATCTCTTAAATCTAACTTAAAATAATATGAGGCACTTAGTCTCTCTATATAAAATCAGACTTTTTTAAATGAACATTTGAATAAAACTTTAAATCAACTTCATTAACACCCATTACTTTGCTTAGTACACTATGCATGGCTTTATGTAAGTCGTCTGCACTCCATGATGCTCGTAGTGTCGTTCTTTGATACTTCCGAGACATTATCTGTAATAATAACACGCATTAAGTACTTCAACACAGTTCAATTACTGGGGCGTTTTAAGCAACTGGCTTAGGGTCATATTGTCAAATTCAATTTTCAATATGCCCCACCTAGGTCAAAGCACAAGATTCATGGTTATAACGTTCGACAAAATAAAAAGCAAAAGGTAATTTTATCTATTTTACGATAGTGCGGATCATTTTAACACAAAATCTAAATGTATCAATATAAATGAATTTCGTTGACACTCACCACAAATTGTTTCTCCCCAATAAAACCAGATTTCAAAATATTTTTTAAACGGACATTACAAACTACGTGCACCCGTCGGCCATGTTGTTTGGTTACTAGTGGCACGCTGCGCGTCTCGTTATGAGAGTGGTGGGGCGTTTTGTCACTTAGGGCGTATTACCACGTTTTACCCTATGTATGTATGTATGTCTATTTCTTTGGCACGCTCTGTAGCCTAAACGGTTTGATGGGTTTTAACATACGAGGAATCGTTAGGTTCGTCTTAATTGTGGGAGTGATATAGGCTATAATTTTTTAAAATATATTTCATCTGCAAACAAAAAAAAAAGGGAGGGGAAGGTTTAAAAAAAAATACAATATTGGTATCAAATAAAAGCTAGTAATGAGTTAATTCCAAATATATAAAACTAAAAAGCTTGAAATAAAACAAATTATTTAAAAAACAAAAAACCCGTCTGCAAAAACGCATAACTCAAAAGAGAAAAACAAACATTATAATCTGTAGAATTTTGGTATTTCAGGCGGGGAACAAACAAAAGTTACACCATATTTCAGGTTATTGGTTTGTTTGGTGTCCAGGGGCTAGTGCAAATCTTCGGGTTCATTCGATTTATCGAGTCTGGTTAACCACGCTGGGGTCGATGCATTTCATTCATACATTCAATCCCCAATCATTTATTATGGGACTTAAAACATATCTGGCGCATTATGTATCTACTATACAGTTCTGCCTACCTTCTGGAGGAATGCATTTGGATATCAGGACGCTTAAAACAGTCACTTTGGTAGAATAATAATAGGAAATATTATGAATCATCGCAAAATGTCACAAACTGCCAATTCATAATAATCTGCGTGTAATTCATATTAGGAAATAATTCAGCTGTTTGACAGTTTTCTATGGAGTTTCGTAAAATGGTTCACAAATTATGAATTGCTTTTATGTCAAATAAGAGGAATTGCTAATGACAGCTGGGATTCAGTAAATGAACTGCTTTTAGAGAAATAGCTAATGGGGCCGGTTTAGGCCCCTTGGTATGTGTGTACCACAATAGAAAACGGTTACAATGTAGAACACGGTTATACCTACCTACTGTGATATCCACGTTAAGGAAATTTCTATATATCTTCTTGACATAGTTTATCAAACTTTTACGACACTTATGGGTAAAGAAGGCTTCACAAAACTAGGTCTGTCTAACAAAAGAGGTCAAAAGGTCAAGGTCGGCAAGGTCAATCGAAGCAAACGCGGTCACTTTGCTCATAAAATATTTTTGAAACACATAAAAGCTGGGAAAACCTCTCTAAAAAGAAAAATCTCCCCACATTCGTGTGTCTAGACATTTCTTCATTAATATGAAAAGAGAATGCCAATAAAATTATGCCTACGACAATGTACAGGGTAATAAATTGCCTAGATAAATATTTATGACCTACTTACTGATTTAAGGAGCTTGAAAAATAATTATGCTCTGTAGCAGGAGTCACCAAATCCGGTCCGAATCTGGTCGGCGGTCCGGATCGTTTTTGTGCAAACCTTAAAAAACTTAAACTTTAAAAAGATACAAAAATATTTGTTTTTAGTTTTAGCCTATACCACCACTTTATTTACTCCAGACTTCAGACAGATATGAAGTTTAAAGTAAAAAATTAAAAAAAAAAACATTATTAAACTTTGTTATTTCCTTAATATTTGTTTACTAATTACTAAAAAAACGATTGTTTTCGTTTTATTTCTTAAAAGATATTTTTAATCGGACGGACCGCGTCATTCATAATGATTAAAACTGATCTCTATAGTAAAGTAGGTAATTAAAGTATTAATAATTATTATTAGTCTGTGGTTACAAAACCAGTAATATGCTGGTCTTACATTCTACTAAAACTCTATACTACCTTGGCCAGCTCAAGGTCAAAGTGTTTAAACTGACGTTGTTACGGTACGTCAGATCCTGGGCAAAACGGGCAAATTTTATGTTTTTCAGTACATAAAGAAGGAGTAGGGCTAGTGTCCAGTAATCATAAAATAATTATAATAAATAAAGTAATTCGAAAATCGAAAAATTTAAATTTTTAAACGCTCGCCGACACTTGCTCTCTTTCCTTCAATTCGCTTACTCTTTTCACGTTATTCGTTTTAATTTAATTTATGCGATTTCAATGGCTCCAAGATCCCATTTGAGAAAATTAAAAATAAATTACGTTTAATTAAATTAAAATATCTTATTTGTGTAAATGTGTTATTATGTCGTAAACCGAAAACACAAAACCGTATACGTGTGTTTGTTAAGTTGTATAGCTGGTTATGAAACGAAACAAGATAATTCTACACGACTATTATTTGGTTCTAAACCACCTACGCAGCAGAGACAAACAACATTTTGCATCTAGCCCAGAATAGACCGACGATCAAAATTCAAAAGGAACACCACTGCTTTGAAACATTTTAGTAAAATATATTCAAAGAAAAACAGATAACGGCGCAAGCAAAACGAGAGATATGCTGCCAGATAAACCGGGGATTTGGTTACAAAAGGTCTGACCCGGGTATAAGAAACATAACAGTATCATTCGACGTTTCTCGACGTTTTGCTGATATCAGCTAGGATCAATCTGCCTAGAATTTTCCCAACTATGTTGGGATCGGCTTCCACTGTAACCGGATGCAGTTGAATACCAGTACTTTATATGGAGCCACTACCTATCTAACCTCCACAACCAGTCTTACCAAGGGGTATCGTATTATCCAGATAATACGATACCCCTTGGTAAGACTGGTTGTCAGACTTTCGGGATTTATCATATTCATTTATAAAATTCATGATGAAGTATTAATTTTATGAAGTATTAATTAGGTTACTTTCAGGAGTGTACTGATAGCAGTGCACTCCAGAAAGTGGAATGGTTCCAGTTAACTGGGTACCCAAATAAAACAAAATTCTTTCGAAACATAATTATGTCTCACAACATCTTTCAAAGTAGGTACTTATCGTTTGTTATAATACTATGTATTATCATGAGTATATAAAAATACGTATAAACTAAAAATTCTATACGAGATAACATATTATTTTTCAAATTTTCTTATCATATCTTCGTCAAGATAGTCATTGTAAGGGGTCTGTGATTTTGGTGTCATAGTTCTCTTTGGTTTCTTAGTTCTCTTTGGTTTTTTAGTTTTCTTTGTCTTTCTGGGCCTCATGTAGCATCTTTGAGGAACTTCGGGTACTGGGGTATTTGTAGTAACCGGTAAACGTTTTTTAATGTTCTGTTGTATGGTTCCAACCGCATAATACACACAGCCACATATATGTTGCATAGGAATGCAAAAGCAAGGTGGATCGATGTCTCTTATGCAGTCAGCGTCATGTTTGCAGTATACAGCTGCAAAAAATATAAAATAAAATGAACTAATACCTATTTAGAATGTGGGCACATTATTACTTTTGGATGCACACAAACTCACAGGACACCCGATGGCAAATGGTGATCACTACTTATGAACATCTACGACACCAGGGGGCCTAAAACAGTCAGTTTGGTAGAATCATCATAGGAAAATATTATGAATCATCGTAAAATGTCACAAACTGGCAGTTCATAATATGATCTGCGTGCGATTCATATTACGAAATAATTCATCTGTTTGACAGTTTTCTATGGAGATTCGTAAAATGGTCCACTTATTATGAATTGCTTTTATGTCAAATTAGAGGAATTGCTAATGACAGCTGGGATTAAGGAAATGAAATGCTTTTAGAGGAATTGCTAATGTGGCCGGTTTAGGCCCCCAGAGGCATTGTAGATCGTCGTGCATCGTAGGTGCGCTGACGTCATGCATCGCAGTGACGTAAACTGAACTACTCTTGCGCCTTTAATTACACCAGCCCCCACATCCTTCGAATCACATCAACTCTACTAAAATAAGAAAATATAAGTTGTTATTTTACTTACTGTAAGGATCAGAAATTGTTGAAAATAAATCGTTTAAAAAAGCCTTCACATTGGAGTGTACCACTATCAAAGAAAATAAAACCACAAATTCAAAAAACTTCATTTCCACATTTGCCACAAAACACCATTAAAATACGATATATTTATACATACTTTCACTAATATTTATACACTTTATAAATTGATTAGAAATACATGACTGAAAAAAGCCAAAATCAATTTGTTTCCACTAACATTACATTAGAATTTACAAAAGTATTTTTAACAGAGGAATGGTATTCAGCAAAATCTTGTAAATGGAAATGTGGAAGTAGGTAATAAAGTTCAAGTGTGTAAAAGCAAGGGCACAAACATTAGATCAGTTATTCACGCCGAAGGATTAGCCTAGGTACCTACTATTAGTAAATAAATAAAAATAAATTACCAACATATTGTTGCACTGTTGGATTGTCAACCCTCGGCACTAAGCCGAGCGTTGAAAATCCAACAGCGCGCTTATTTTAGGCGTCGCGTAGTAATAAAAACGGGGTTCATTGGCCTCATTGGTCTAGTAATATGCCCGTTTTCAGGAACACTAGACGACAGTTAATTGAATCATCATCATCATTATCATTTCAGCCGACAGACGTCCACTCACATCCACTGCTGGATATAGGCCTCCCCCAAGCAACGCCACTTCGACCGGTTCTGTGCTTCTCGCATCCAGCGGATTCCTGCTGCCACACCACGTCATCGGTTCACCTTGGGGGGCCTTCCAACGCTACGTCTTCCGTACGCTCTCGCCACTCCGGAATCTTTCGGCTTTCGGCTAATTGAATACCAATAAATTAATAAATTAAGTATAGTATACATATATATTATGACACTGTTGGATTGTCAACTCTCTGCTATGCAAATAACAGCAGTGGTATTTGAATTTGTGTGGGTAGGTACACACGGCTACATATTTTATCAAGCTATACATTTCCGTTATAACCTGATCTCGCAGCGTATAGAATTTCCGTACAGTGAGAGGTCAGCTTATACTGGCAAATAGCCGATAAGTGAAAATTTAAAACTTTTTACAAAAAAACAAAAACAACCAACTTCCAAAAAAAATACTACAAAGTGAAAGTCGTTTGGTGTTTTAGAAATCGGTTGTTTTTTTTTGTAAAATGTTTTTTTTATGGAGCTGTGCTTCTGTACCAATCTATTTGATTGTAACACAAGTTTCCTCTACAAGTTATGTCGACGCGCCGCCATGGTGGCTGGGCTAATAGGGTGTTACGTTTTTGTTAAACATTCCACCTCTGTTTACACTGTTAACAGGTTGGTTGGCGTAATTAAAAGTATAAAACCTTTTGATTACCTCATCATTTTTTAGGGACGGGCAGAGCTTCATGGTCTAGGTGATCGGATGGTGATTTATAGCAGTAATAGCCTAGTGGTGTGACCGTCGGACTGCCAAGTCATAGGTCTCGAGTTCGAACCCAAGACATACCTCTGACTTTTCGGATTCATGTGCATAATGTATAATTATCACTAGCTTCAAAAACGGTGAAGGAAAACATCGTTAGGAAACCTTCATGCCTGAGAAATATTTCTTGACGGCATGTGAAGCCAAGTCAGAGGCCCATGGGCGGCATAAAAACTCTGACACTAGTTTAGTCAATAACCACACGAAAAAGGAAGAAGACTGTAGATTTTGCCTTATCAGAGTTGCAGTGGCAGGGAAGAGAGGGACAGGCCAGAAAAAAAAATACTAAGAAAAAAAAATTAAGTAGTCAAAACCGAAACTAAACTTCGTCGTTTCATTTTTTATGAAATAAACGATCTGATTGACAACCAGACTGATACTGATAATTACCTGTAATTATTGCAAGTTTTCTTGAGACACAGTATATGAGACGAGAAGATAACACGCAGCTGAAGAGATCCGTAGGAGAACCAAGGTAACTGACATAGCCCGAAGTATTGCCAAACTTAAGTGGCAGTGGGCAGGGACACTGCTCGCAGAACAAATGACCGATGGGGTCGAAAGGTTCTGGTGTGGCAACCGCTTATCGGAAGACGTAGCGTTGAAAGGCCCCCCATAAGGTGGACCGATGACCTGGTGAAGGCCGCGGGAATGCGCTGGATGCGAGAAGCATAGAACTGGTCGAAGTGGCGGTGCTTGGGGGAGGCCTATGTCCAGAAGTGGACGTATTTTGGCTGAAATGATGATGATGATGATGATTGCAAGTTAGATCATCTTTCTTTGGAATGCGCTCCCCCTGGAAATCAAGACGGCAACTAGTCGCTTATCATTTAAAGTGAAGGCACGTGAACATATGCGTAAGAAGGTGGCAGAATCATCCCAGCGGTAATCTGCTGGATTCGCTTTTTCCTCTACCTGTCGTTATTTTTCCCGACAATTATTATTATTATTTATTTAAAAAAAAATCCTTGCCCCACTCTAGGAATTTCTTCCTGTATCGTGGGTGCGTTTACAAACATAGAAACTCACATACACTAACACCCATACCCGGAACAACTACTTGCAGATCATACAAATATTTGTTCCGTGCAGGGATCAACCCGCGAGACGTTGCGCAGCCGTCCATCGCTCAGCCACTGCGCCAACCGTGTCGTCAATTATTAGTTATTTTGTTTATATGTATTTATCTATGTATTTCTATTATTCATTATTTTCGAGTTATATGTAGTTGCACCTGCCATGTCTGTCTCTGCATCACCCTAAGGTTGACTGGTAGAAAATGGGCATTAAGTCCGCCGTTGAACAGTTTTTTTTTTTTTTTTACCTGTGCATAATGTTTTAATAAAAAAATAAATAAATAATGATACATGGACACGGTTTAAGTAGAAAACCGCAAGTTAAGTACTTAGTAAAGTAACGGGCAAAAACTATTTTATACAATACATAATATATGAAAGAAAAACTTTATTATTGGCAATAAGCTCGTGCTATTGTGTCCTGAGCTCAACCTGTCAGAGCCACGACATTCACTTTAGTAAACGAACGATGAAATATGAGACAAGCTGTGACTAAATAAATTGATGAAAAAATATATACAGGGTGTTAGGGTAGACACACATTTGTGTTCACTTAAATCGACAAAATGTACACAATGTATGGCAGCAGATTTTTTTTTTGCGATTTCAAAGTTGTTCCCATAGAAAAAGTATATTATAGATGACACCAAACCACTAGTTTCAAGGATAACGGCGTCTACCCTAACACCCTGTATAGCGGCCTTATTGCATTACTTCTTGATGAGGTGAAACAATTTTCCGCAAATAAAATGATAATAATAGCTGCTGTTTTGATATGGTTAGTTAAATGTTTCTAGATTGTTTTACAAATTAAACCGCGGCTATTTTTGAGTACAAATGAGTTACGCATCTGTACCCGAACTAGGCAAAACATTTATTTCGGCTATCAGCGCCATCCCCTCGGATATTTTTTACATTTATCATAGCCATTAATTTTTATTACAGGAAAATTAACATTAGTCTTATTTAACATTTAATTTTTTTTTTTTTTTAATGTAATATGTAGATTAATGCGTGACCTCTCATTGTGTGGAATGAATAAGTGTGATTAAGGGAATTGAGAGAGGGTGTGTGTGTGTAAGTGTGAGAAGTTAAATATTTGGAAGTTTATGCGTGTGATCTATAAGTAAGATCATTGTGCTACGTAGTAGAAGTTCAGTCGCTTCATAATTTAGTTTTTGTAAATATTCAGACACCTTTTTTTTGCACAGAATTTTTTTAATGGGTTTATGTATATTTATACTTAGATAAAATAAAATAACAAATAACTTAACACGTCGTGGTCATAGCGATCCAAAATTTGCATTTACATAAAAAGGGACAAAGGTTCCAGAAACGGTCTTGGCGGGCGTTAAGAAAACATTCGACCCTTTGTTTCATAATATAAAAACACCCAAATTAATCTTCAAACGTTATGCATAACAAATTGAAACTCCGTGGCCCCAAAACCTCATTCATATTTTCCCATCGTGCGATCGTGAGAAGTCAGTTGAATTTAAACCTTACCGTCTTTGATATAATATGTAGTTTTATAAAATAGTGCTGAAATAGGATCAGCTGGATCCAAAACTTGGCCAAATAGACAAGCGACAAATCGAGAGCTATAAATCAGGATATTACACGCATTTTTTGCCATTAAAGGTTACCACTGATGACAAAGTCGAATAGCTGTATCGAATATACTTCTGGCTGACATAAAACTGACTAGACTCGCGACAATCTAAGAAGTCCGTTTTGACAGCTATCAAAATGCTTTGAGTAGCGATGAAAAAATAAATTGGTTACATATATACTGATTCTCGAGACATATCGATTGAACATACTTAGAGAGTTTGTAATCTACGACTTATCTACATTGATAAAAACTGATTCTCAAGGCTTAACGTTTTATTACATGTAAGGGAACGAAACGTCAAAACGGACTTATTAGATTGTCGCGAGTGTAAAATGGTACCTATTCAAAAGGAATTTCCAAGTAATTAATTAAAAGATTGTATGTATATTACCACTATGTGTTAGGCATTATTTACTAACTTCCCACAGAATGTTTTAAAATTTCTTGATGATCTAACAACTTTCCAGTTCTCATCCTATTATGTATGCCTCTCATAACTTGCCAATATTTACCTTACATGGTTTGATGAAGACATCGTGTTGCGGCGTAACCTGAAATACTATGAAAAAAAAAAACATAAACTGTTTCCGAAGATTTATTTTAATATAGAAAATTGATAGTTTTGACAGACGTTCCAAATCTTCTACATTAGTAATTTTATAATAAACTATAGCTACTTGTCTAAGTACATACATAATCTTTTGAAATATTTTACATTATTTACACAATTGTTAAGAAAATATTTGTACATTTATTATTATTTTATCATAATTATTATACTAAACATTATCTACTTACTGTCTAATTGTCTATGCAACGCTAAATCTTCGTGTATGTTTGGCCTATTAATGCTTTTGATATAATAGAAAACTATTAATTCTGATTATTTTTGAAATGTTACGATTTTATCAATAATGACACGGAAATACATCTGAAACATCGCAATCTGAAACAGAACTTACAATTAACTATTAATAACTAACAATTATCAAGTTAATTAAACAACAGACTGAAAACAATAACAATAACACGATAATAAATGTAAGTATTATATGAATACGTTTTCACAGAAAATATTTCATAATTTCCTTCGTTGTTTCACGGACTGTTCGGATGAACACAAAGCGCCTATTGTGAGGCTGTCTGAGAGATTGTTACGGATGAAAGATAACAGCGGTTATTGATAATCATCTCGACATTCATCCAGACTCTTTAGTGGTTTTATGGTCGGTACGTACTTTTCTAAAATGATAAACATTATTTACACTGTACATTATCATGACTGTTAAACCTAAAAAGTGGATCTCAATGTGAAAAGGACATTAGGATGATTTAGAAGCTATTTAAATAGGGTAATATTTTGAGGATACGTCGTTTGTCCTACACAGGTTATTAGAACCACCTTGGTGTTTCTTACCAAGACCATTGATTTTCTTGACCATTAATCTGCCCAGCCTTTTCCCAAATATATTGGGGTCGGCTTCCAGTCTAACCGGATGCACCTGAATACCAGTATTTTACATGGAGCGACTGCCTATCTGACCTCCACAACCCAGTAACTGGGTAATACGATACCCCTTGGTTAGACTGGTTGTCAGACTTTCGGGCTTCTGACGACCCGTAACGACTGTCAAAGATCCACGAATGACAGCCGGGATCAACGGCTTAACGTGCTTTCCGAGGCACGGAGGAGTCTCGGTATGTAAAGATGGTCACCCGTCCACGAACCAACCCCGGCAAGCATAACTTAACCTGACGGATTGACCCGGGCGGCTGTTATTACCTAGCCACGAGCACCTTTTGATTTTCTGAAGTGATTTTATAAAAAGAAAATGAAAGAGCAACGCAAAACCACGAAACTACAAAGTCTTAAAAGTTGCCGTAAAAAGATCATGACCTCAAGCATAAAGCTGAGCGAAGGAAGGAGGAACTACTTCATAAAATCCTACCTGATTACTTTACCGCTCGTTAAAATTTCACGCGGCAAAACTTAGAGCTCTTTCATTAACTCGTCTTCATAAAAGTTGAGCTAATTTCGTATTTCTGCAGCTTTATAACTTAAGAGCGCTGTTTCGTAGCAATGTCTAGGTACAACTTTTTTCTTAATGTCCTTCGGCAAACTTCGTGTTTCGTCAGTCGTCGGATTTCTATCAGTTGGCCTTTACACTTTGTGCAGACCGGACGCTCTCAATCTACTTGGAAGAGAGAGTTAGAGTTGAGAGAGAGAGAGAGAGAGAGTAGAGTTGTTAGAGTTGTTAATACTCTTTTTACTTAATAAATGGGAGGAAGTAGTTTAGGGAAAATAGTTTTACAGCTCTATAAAGTTCACACGGAAATCAAAACAAAACAACAATAAAGTACTTAGTTCTGAATTCAAATTATTATACACGATATATCGAATAATGATGGACATGGAAATTAGCATTCGTTTTCATTCGGAAATGCAATAATTCCCGACAGATATTATGAAAATAGTTGTACTGTTTGGTCTTTTTGATCTTGACTCTAAATAGCCGCCTTTTTATTTTTGTGTTATTTATTCAGAAGAACTAACAAACGCCTTTCCCGTAAGGCTGCTTACCCTTATCATTTGCCAAAGTAAAATCTTTATGATCCATCTTATTATTATTTCGAAGAATATGTCAACACGACTTGGCAAACATTATTTATGATATTATTTTCAGAACAAAGAATTCAGAGAAAAATAATTTCTCTTTTTCTCTGAATTCTTTCTGAAATCGATCGTCGTGTTGGGTCAAATTAACGTCCCCTGCGGGACACCTCTTGGTTATTGTTCGACATTTTTGTTCCTGATGTAGATCTAGGCTAACAAGGTCTCCTTTTTGTTTTTGATTAGCTATTGACAGCTGAAGGTCGACTTTCACCTGTCAACTTGGAACATGAACTTTATTGAAATATTAAAATGATTAGTTAAGACTTACAATCTCATTTTTAAAAAAATCCAGGTAAGTTTTGATTTCTAATTTCTATTGAATCGTGTAATAACGTAAATGTACAATTACTTATTAGGTACTAAATGATGCTGCTAGTAACCATAAATAATGTACATTTTATGTAGTTACTACGTACACACCTGAAATAACAGTGGATCAACAAAATTCAGCGGACAAAATTTCGTGTTATTACGGGAAATGAAACGTAAACCTAGGTTCATACATAACATGTACGCAATTTCACATTTAATTCGAATTGGAGTGTTGGATTAACTCATCTCTTCTGCCCCAAGAGAGCTTCTATTTATAAACCCTTTTCATTTTATATAAACTATACGATAAAGTCCATCCATTTGATAAATATTTTTAATCTGTACACAGTGTGGTTTCGTAATTTGAAATGTTATTAATTCCAAGATTTCGTAAGCTCACGATGAGATTTTATTATAATCATCTTCAGCATTCTATACTCGTAATTACTTTTATTTCACACACTATCTCGTTATCATCTACCAAATTACGAATCCTTCGCACACATTAACACTTCATTCCACCATCAAATTCCAATGCTAGTATTTATATAAGCCAGGCCACCCGACTGCCCTCTCTTTCAACTATAACTTCTTCGGGTGCGATCACAATGTCCGCTGTAGCGGGCGCGGTAGCAGGGAGCACAGGCGCCTCGCTCACTCGTCTTCGTGTGAGCGTGCGCTGCGGTTCCCGTCATGTCCCACAGTCAATGCGCGCACAAAACGCTGCGCTGAGTAACGTAGCGGCAGCGAGCGCGATTTGCACACAAGCGATCACCACTAAATCGCGGGATGAAGGAGACGTGTCTTCTTCGGTGGGGCCGTCACTGAAATAATAGGAAAGTTAATACACGCAGGACGATTATAAAACAAGACAGAAAGAAGTAACGACTATGATAAGATAGATAAAGCGATATATTCCGGTAGATGCTTCAAAAAATGTCAGCGAAAGTAGGACTGTATTCTTGAGAAAAATATTTCGGTTCACATAATTTTTTTTTTCGTTCATCTCCAAATAATCATAGCGATGTTAATTCGCAAATATTTTGTTACATAAATATTTAATGTTGTTTGCTTATGAATATTTCATCAGTTTCTTTGTATCTCATTCGGTGCGTATTCTAATTTTAAATGAATATTAAATATGCTTTCGTTTATGAAAGTTTCGTTTGTTTTAGTTCGGTTAATGTAATATCCCAGTAATCCTAATCATTTGTTTGGTTTGAGTTCGGTTAATGTAATATTCCAGTAATCCTTAGCGTTTAATTGACTCGACAGGATAATGAGCTCAAAGGAGAATTCAGAAATGGCTCAACTCATGAGAATGAGAAAATTAATATAAGAACTTAAAATTATTTTAGTTTTTTTTCAGAAACTGTTTACTTTAGCATGCCAATTATCCTGTTCAGCATAATATTCTAATCATTAGTCACATATTTTAACACATATTTCCCATTTTAAGATTCGCGAGTCAATTATATTTTGACTGACTTTCCTTGGATTCTAAACTTGCAATGTGATTATTTTCAAGTTATGTTACCTACCTACCTACATTATTTTAATATCGGTCAAAAGGACGTCTTTATCAAATACACATTATAATGGCTTAAAGACCACGATTAATATCCCCGTTGGGTTTTGCTTCTAATACACATAGTTTGGCACACATACGCATATGTAGCAGAACTAAACAGAACATTACAGCCCTGCCCCCAACCACTGTCTTACAAAATGATTATAAGGGAACTCACCCATGATCAATGCCAGGCGGGTCCAGGATAGTTCGGCAGCATTGCACGACGAGGGCTACTAATAAACATGCTGCAGCTGCCCACAGCACGCTCGCCGCGCCCGCGCCCGCCCCCGCTACGCCTGACATTGCACTCCAACCCCGTGACGTATGAATTGAGACCGCTGTGGAAAATGGGTTCAGTTATTGTAAAGGCATTAGATAAATACATAGAATACTCTTTTTTATTTACTCTTTACACCATAACAGATTACAAGTAAGAAGTAAAGCGATGGGTTCACCCGCCCTTTAGGTTTCCTAAAAAAAGTTAAAGGTTTTAATGGAAACCTCTATAAGTTGTAAAATGGGTTATTTCACTCATCATTATGAACAAATTTTACTATGGGACCAAAACCAGAAATCGCGATAAGAAAATCTGCTGCTCGATAAATATTCATTATGATTGCATAACTCGACAAAATGGAGAGAACAGCAGATTTTTTATTTCCGATATCAGAATAGATATTGTCCCATTTTAAAAGTTGCTCCTATTGATGAGTACAATGCCCTAGTTTCAATCTCAATTAAAAGCGGCTAAACGGATTTGCATATACAGATTTAAACGGAGAGTATTCGTTTAAATCTTCTTTCTCAAGTGTCTCCAACTATTTCGGTAATGTTAGCAACTACCGAGTTCTGAGCCCTCTCTTGTCATTCCATCGACAATTTCCTCTTACCAGCCTTGATTTTACCGGGAACACTACTAAAAGGTCGGTATTAAATTTCGGTAGATGGGAGAAATAATGGGATCCATCATTATTAGTGAAGGACGTTATGGCTTACAACAAGGGTCTTGGCAATAACTATGTTACTGTTCATGAAAAACCAGTACAGCTTATTTTTCTAGTAGACAATATTCTCAGTAAAAGCGTGGAGTCTAACAGCCAATGGCAATGGAAAAACTACTGGGCAGTATGCAATAAAAAATAACTTTATTTGCAATATAAAAGGTCGATTTACACCAAACGAATGTAGAATCAGAGCAAGAGTCAGTGCATGCTTTAGTCAATTTTTTCTTGATGATTTTCAAATGCAAAAAAGAAAGAATGCATAGAGCATTTTTTGATTACATATAGGTAGATAATTTGATAAAATAGGGATAGAATGAGCATTCACTCGTTTGGTCGAAACTCAACGTAAAAACAAACGTATCCTCGAACGAAAGTTTTTATTTCAAACAATTACTTAAACCAATATTTATTTAACTTTATAATTACCTATTCAGAAAGTTATTTCGTCACACGCAGGTAGTTTTTAACAAGCACGTTCTAACTAGGAAAACTCGTAATTGGTTATAAACAATTTAAAACAAAATAACTCTGAACTTAAAGTTAGATTATTAAAACTGAGGCACTTTGAACAGTAGGAGCTGCTCCTAGGTTTTAAATTTTTACCTTGGTTTTTTTGTTAGAACCATAGTTTTTCATGTGTGTGTGAACTGAGGGACCAAACTGGGAATCGCAAAAAAAAAGTCCTATGATTTAGTAGTAGTCCTAAAACAATTGTAGAACTTGTCCCTCAATCCTCACCTCTACTGACACAAGTGCGTGTGCTACCTGCTTGACGATAGGATTATTGGAAAGTCTAGTGCACTTAACTTTTAGTAAAAACTTTCTACTAAATAATAGAATGCTAAAATCGTGCATTGCTTTCCTCTTAGCTGAGAAAATATTATTTTAGTAATCCGATGAAAATAGATAGAGTAGTGTCACCACACAATGAAACAAAATGTGGACAGTAATATTATACTTTAATTAATATGACACAAGAAAGAATAAAAACAAGATTAATCGCGATTTTGTCGAATTTATTTGAAAAAATAAACATGTCTAGTGTTGATTCTTTGACATGGTCTCATTAATACCCTGGAGTTATGGGATATAAAATTGTAATTCTCTAAATTAATTAATGTTACATTAAACCTGATACTGACTGACCTGCATATAGCAAAAAACGTAAGAAAATTGTAATTTCGCGGGCTACTCTGAAACTTTCGCCTTAAATAAAACTATTATTATCAGTGTTTTGATAGTTTTTACTCGGCTGCGGCATAGCCAAAACGGAGGGTTCTGTGTTTGACCTGAATGTACCATATGTGTGACCGTCTCTATGTTCCCTCTTAACTACAAAACGGATGAAGCGATTTTGATGAATGATAATTATGTAGTTAGATTCGTCTTTATTGCGCGAGTCACTGTCATATATTAAAAAAAAAAAAAAAAAATGGCAGATTTTTGGCGACAAAATGTATGTTTAAAAAATGGAAAAATCATCCAATCCTATCAAGTAGAGTATCAAAATAAAGGGGTTTAAAAGGTGATTCCAAAAATATATACAAGTTATTTGTTATGTAATTTGGAATGAGAAATGATAAAACAATCTAAACTTTTGAAGTGAGTAATTTGAAGACCTTGAATACGCGCATGTAATATTTTACAATAGCCAATTTCTGAAAATCAGAGATTATGAAAAATAAACGGAATATAATAAAAAAATAAGCTCTGAGTTGAGCTCCTCGGTTACTGACAAATGCTTGCACTGACTGGACTGGTCCTCTCAAATCTGTGTGATTCTTTCCTCAAAAGACCATTTCAGAGATTAATCTACATTCATGGCCTAAATATCTTTACAAAATCTTTACTAAACGTCTGTAATCACAAAACCTTAATTTTCGAGATACTTTCCGAGATATGGCTGATGGTCTGTGAGAACTGAGGGACCACACTTTAAGGGCTGTAGTTTTTATTATATTGTTTTACAAATTCCCAGATTCGTTCTACAATTGTTTTAGGAGTACTACTAAATCATATGACTTTTTTTTTGCGATTCCCAGTTTGGTCCCTCAGTTCACACACACATTAGTTTTTCTACAAAAGCCCGTTTGTGTTTTCCTGACTTTATGATTAATAATAATTTATATTAATATTTGTCGTGGAAATGAACTACCTCAAGAAGTTCCACAAAAGTTCAAAATATTTGAAATGTATGCTCAGACTTCAAATATCTCCCCTGTCTTCTAAATATACTCTACCAAATACATAAATAAGCAGTGTGTGTAGTGCTATGTAGAATTGTAGATACCTACACTTTGAACTTCATAGTGACCTCCACTGGCCGTTCGAATTTCGAACTGAATCCAAAGGTTATTGGAGGTTTTGAGCTCCAACCACAAAGGCCAAATAGCAAAGCATGGATTACTAAAAACCGGCCAAGTGCATGTCGAACCATGCACAATGATGGGTTCCATAGTTCGGGTGAATTTATAAAATAAACTTAACATTGTATTTGAAAAATTTGTTCTACGGGAAGTACCCTAAAAAAAAAAAAATTTATGGTTTTTTCTAACACTTTGTCGGCGTGGTTTATATATCTATACCAAATTACAGCTATCTAGTACCAACGGTCTCTGAGCTAAGCCGCGGACAGACGGACAAACGGACATGGCGAAACTTAAGGGTGCCTTGTTGACTACGGAACCCTAAAAAACCGACCTTTGGCTTATAAAGTCAAAGTCAAAGTTAAATAGAAGGCACTTTTGAACGTCAAAATTTACAAAAAAATACAATTGATTCTATTCGCCCCTTCGAAAATGTAGTTTTCGTATTGTGTTTCAGTAGTGATGGTTTTGGTATAGTGTTCATAATGTCTTACCTGCAGCTAAAACGCTGATACCTCCAGCTGGGATCCCGAGCCCCATGTTGAACTTCTGTCTCTCTTCTATGAAGGCCACGCTGCCCATCACCATGGCTGATATGCCGCATACTATCTGTAAAACAATGTGAAGTTTCAATACCGAAACCATAAATATTTAGTATACTGAAGTTCTTTATTCAAACTAAGGCTCAGGAACTTCGCAAAAAAAAAAAAAAAAACTTTTGTTTTTGTATCGGGAAATTCGAGTCTGATTTTTTTAACCTAAAATCGACCTATTATTTTTCAACCTGTTTTGGCCAAACTTATAGATACATACATTTTTGGACGTCAATGTTCCGGCCACGCTGTATAAAGCGCATATAGAACTTTTGTTGGGATGTGATTACAGGTTCTATAGTGTAATGAAATTAAATGTTCGTTGGGAATTACACAATGATTTTAATAATAAAGTTGCTATAACTAATCTCGTAACTACAGTAACTAAGATTAAGATGAATATGAGTGACGCAAGTGATGCGATCCACGGCTAGTAACCGAATGTTGATCCCTGAGTTCGAACTAAGGGACGTGTGAGTCGTGTGACGTCATAGGTACTTGAGTTCACAAGTTCGTCTACATGTGTGGGTTACATACCACTACACGCAAAACACACACAAGGCGGGTGCGTGTCGGGCGCGTGTCGGGACGGCAATACGGCGGGCATTTAAAAATTGTAATTCAAGGAATTATATGGTGGGTAAGGCGCGGAGCGGGACGAGAGCGGGTCGGGAGCGTGAGCTGCGCCCGCGCCTTGTGTCTATTTTGAGCTTTAGATCTAAAATTAATGCCAAGACAATATTGCCTTGGCCTAATTTTCGTATCTTGACGTAAAACCCTGCTATGTGTTAGATTATGTAGGTATAGGTCCTTCCGTCTTTTCAAATACACAGTCATTAACAAATGTCAGTATAGTATTAAGTATATCGGTACATCTACCTCATCCATCTCTAATTCAGTGCCGAGAATATCTATTGATTAGCCCCAACCATTAGAAAGCTGCATAGTAAATGGAACAAATCGTACTGGAACTAATATCTTAATAGAATGGCTGGGAACGTAGGTGAGGCTGCCGAAGGCCGTACCAATTACTTGATACTAAGAGTGGTATTAGTACTCTGAATTTGTTGAATGGTTTGATTTTGTGGTTGTATGTAACGTTTTGTTGATTTATTTATTTATTTATTTATTTAAACTTTTCGCACACAAAAAAGGTACAAAGGCGGACTTAATGCCTTAGGCATTCTCTACCAGTCAACCAAAGGTGGTGAAGAGATTAGATGGCGGGTGCTCTGATTGAGAGGAACAAACGGTTCATTGTTGTTTTTCAAACGGTTGATTGTTCAAGTTGAAGTTTTCATTGTTCTTTTTAGCCGTTCATCTGTGTGTATTTTTTACCCGACTACGGCGAAGCAAAAAGGCGGGTTATGATTTTGACCGGTATGTATGTATGTATGTATGTATGTATGTATGTTCATCTGTTCCCTCATATCTTCTAAACCACTCATCACAATTTGACAAGCGAGGTATCGTTGGAAGCGTCTTGATCGTCCGCTGGTTATAGGCTATGTGACGTCACATTAAATTAAAAAAGGCGCCCTCTAGAGGACTTAAAGTCAGGAACTTAAAAAAAAAGATTGTTTAATCGTACCATGTTGGGTATCAAATGAAAGGGCTTAATGAGCACATTTCAAAAATATATATATTATAACCCCAAAACAATTTAAAAAAAAATTAAGTAATAAAAACTAAAACTCAACTACGACTAAAAAGGTATAAACAAGACACCACAGACGGACAAATAAAAAATCCGGAGTCACACGTAATCTGTTCGATTTATGCCCTAACACGTGTGACTCCGGATTTTTAATTTGTCCGTCTGTGGTGTCTTATTTATACCTTTTTAGTCGTAGTTGGGTTTTATTTTAATTTACGTTCATTGATATTTTGATCAAATTATGGACCGACTATAAAAATTCTGTTCATTTGGAATTCTGTCCGTTTGCGCAGTATAGAAATTTTATTAACTTTCCTTGGGTAGTTTTTGATAGCTTCATTATTACGCATTTATTTTTTATTTTATTTTTATTAGGCATTTTTTATTTTATTTTTATTTTTATTAGTGTGTGCCTTTTAGTCTGTGCTAAACAAAATGTATTTTCTTTCTTTCTTTCTAATCCACTTAGTGTATCTTGATGATGTTATACGAGTAATAAATACGAATTGATGTAAAATAGGTACCATAAATAAAAAGGAAAAAAAATACTACAAAGTGAAAAATTACTTTTTTCCGAAATCAGTGGCAAAAAACTAAAATACAGATCTAAAAACAGCGACTTCCGAAATTAAAGTTATGTTTCACTTTGTAGTGGTTTTTTTGGAAGTCGGTTGTATCTACACTGCTATCACAAACTGCTATGTCATGTGTGGCAAAGTTATTGACCAGTCAGCAAAGTGATAGCAAGTCAGATTGCCCGCTGCACTGGTAAGCATCGCTACTAATATACCTAAGTTATTCATCATCATCATCATCAACATTTTAGCCTCAGTTGGACATAGGCCTCACAGATGGACATAGGCCGTCTCCAAGCGTCGCCACATCGAGCGGTCTTGTGCTTCTCGCATCCAGCGGATTCTTGCGACCTTCACAAGGTCATCGGTCCACCTTTTGGCAGGCCTTCCAACACTAAATTAAAGCTATTCATAAAAGCTCGTTTTCATTGGACGATAGGGCTCGTATGCGGGGTGCGGGAGATTTCTGCCGCAGAGCCCGCAGGAAGGGAACCGTTTTCAATAGTCAGGTGTAAAGTTCACTCATCCTCTATAGAAAAGGGAGGATCCTCCGACCAGGCAGGTGTTGTGTCTTGCGAGCAACCGCTCAACGATCGATGTCGGGTTCTTGTATGTCCATTGCAGGGTAAACTCTACCGCGATGCAGAATTTTGTTTGACGTCAGGATGTTGTGTGACGTCAGGATGTTGTGTGACGTCAGGACTTTGATGCGTAGTTCGCATAAGGCGATGTAGATGCCGCCATACTGTAAAGCATGCCATTGTAGGGCCCGCATGTAGGGAACCGTTTTCATTAGTTGATTGGAAAATAATGCGGTATACGGACAACCTGCACCGCTCGTTTGACATTTGCTTTGAAGATTCATTTTCAGTGGGAGTCTCCGCAAGCTTTTCAATTTCAATTTTTCAATTTTTACCGACCAATGAATTTCATTGGTCTCTACGTCCGCTACGGGGATTCCCTTGAAACGATGTATCGCGTTAACGATTTACAGTTATAGCTTTCATTAGTCGCTTCCACCTGCGGGGAGTCCCCGCATGCTGTATATCGACCGAGTTATCAACTAATGAAAATTAGCCATAACGCAACTCAAATTAATTAATTGATTATGATTTTAAAGTTCACAGATAATAATAGTATTATAAGTTTCTCAGTGATAGTAAAATTGCTATACGTGTCATCATACTTAGTTAGTGTTGGATGAAAGTAATAGAATTGAAAGTTTTTGATAAAACTTTACGGAATGGTCCCGTACCTAAAGGGATTATGATAATAAAATAAATCATAGTCCCTTTAACGTGATCTTTCGAAAGGGTAGAGTTTAGATATTTTAATGCTTCTCTGTAATAACTATTTGTCGAACTTTATGGACTGGTTCCCATGATAAAAGCTATTATTGAAATAAACCTCTCTCTCTCTCATATGTTACAATATATCTTCTATTCTACAAGTTGCAGTGAGATTGCGGACAGCCGTGACTTGCCTGACGATGCGACGCCATCCTTCTCTGTCAGCTGTTACATGGTGTGCATTCGTGTAATAGGCCGCCCTGCGGATTTAATCTAGGCAACGAGCTATCGATAAGTTTTGTTGATAAGCTGTGAGTGTGAACGTCATATTGTAGGTTGTGTAGTCATAATTATATTTATAGATATTATTTTATTTATGAATCTCACTCATTTTTTTAGTTTTATACGAGTATTCTTGTTGTTTATTCTGTTCCGGGGGCCGTCACCAGTCGGGGTTGCGGAAGATTCTTACGTTCTCGCGACCCCCGGCCTAGGTGCGAGTTGGAACACCGGGTAGTTTTTAGTTAGTAAGAGTCTGACAGACCAGAGGGCATCCATGAGGACTTTCCACCACGAAAACAAAAAAAAAAGGCCTTCCAACGCCTTCAAAAAAAAGGTCTTACGGTATGCGGTCGCCTCTCCAGAACCTTAAAAAGTAATAAGGCGGCTTTAAAGCCGGTTAAACTAAAAATAACCTTCATATACATGGTGACATTCAGCTGTAAACGGACGGACTCGGAAGGCAAAGGCAATATTAACGACTTTTATTCGAGAAACGTGGTAGTAGGTACTTATTGATCAACTTTATTGCTTGGGCGAGCCACAATGCGAAAAAAAATACTCCGTTTCGCCCTCAATCGCTCTGGGTTAGGGTTCCGTAAATATGAAGTTAGTTTCCCATAACCTATGGATACCTAGCCAGTTTTCTTCCATGTTTACATAAATACCAAGTTATATTGATATAGGTAATACTATTGTATTACCCATTACTATTGTATTATGTACAGATTTAACTTTGAAATAAAACGACCATCGGCCAATTACATTAATCCATACTTCCATACTATGTTGTATGTCTGTATGTTACCTTTTCACGCCTAAAACACTGCATGGATTTCGATAAAATTTGGCAAGGAGATAGATGGCATCCCAGGGACGGACATAGGCTACTTTTTATCGACATACCACGCGGGAGAAGCCGCGGCCAGAAGCTAGTTAAAGATAAAATCGTTAGATAACATTCATAAACTCTCACAAAATTCCTGACATACTGTCATGATCATCTTCAATTCGTTAGCGAACACATCACAGGCTTTCGATGAAACAAAATAGAAAGAAAACAAAGAATAACATTTATTTAACAAATCGATTAATACGGAACCCAACAGCAAAAAAGCAAAAAACTAGAAAATCATCGGCTTACTTTTTGGTTTTATAAGCCGCCATAGTGGGGACTTCATTGGCTTTTTACAAGATACGTTCGTTTGACGATTGGCCGTAATCCGATTGAGCGTAAAGTAAAGATTGTGGGTGACTTAATCCAATTCGCGGTCTTCAGTATCACGATAAAAGAATACCCTTCTGAAAAGTAGGTAATTTAATTTTGGGAAGTCTTATTTTGATGCTCGTAAATATACTAAGTTTTATTTGTGGCTTTTTAGAGGTCTTGAGTTGATTAATTGAATTATTTTTAGACTGCAAGCTGTAATATACATTATTCTACATCTAATAATATATACATATAAACAACGGGGGGAAATAATCACTATAGTGCATCAAAAAATTCGTCCGCATCGCTGTCAGCAGGAAAAGTGCCCAAAAGGCTGGCAGCATTGCCATGTTGTATGGCAATGCTGATTCTTTGGCCGAAGAAGGCTAGCTCTCTGGTCACGTGAAGAGTCGACCAACCGCTTGGCGCTGTCTTGATAGACTAAGTGAGCACTTGGACCCCATGGCCCTAGGGTTTCAACCCGAAACGGCTCGAACATATAAGATCCAATGAGATTGGAGTATTTGCGCCGTTTGAGGTTTTCCGCACCTGCAGGAGCAGCCCTAGCACAGCCCCTCGTTGCTTGTAAATTTTTTATGCAAAGGTGTACTATAAACACCAACTTTTGGCCAGCTGTTATGTTTTTTTAATATAATACAATCTACGCCCTGCGATTTCACCAGCATAAGTCTCGATCCCGTGGGATAAAAAGTATCCTATTTCCTATTCCAGATCATGGTCTACCCATGTGCCAAATTTCATCTAAATCTGTTCAGCCGTTTTAGCATGAAAGCGTAACAAATAAACTCACTTTGTCATTTATAACATTAGTTAGGAAGTTAGGAAGTTTGGATTAAATAGAATTATTTATTGTGGTATTGTATTCGTGCTGCAATTTTTATGCATAAAGGTAGACGTTAGTTCATAATTTCGCTAGACTAGGACGTGATAAGTCTGAACCAATTATGTATTCTAGATCATCGTGACGTCATATAGAGCATTCTGTAAGCAATGAAATACGTCATTGTATCGCAATGTGTATCACATTCAATAGATCGAGCAATCAATCATTGTGAAATAGGGACGTACCACATGTGTTTCAAATGGATGGCTATGATATCTTGTCTGAGACTGGGTATCAATCGCATGTGACGCATGGGTAGAATGATTTATTTATTTAATTTTATTTTGCATCATGTACACTCAGTTACAGGCTAAGTTATTTAAGAGTAGGTAAATGACCCTGTTGGGCGCAGCAAGTATTCATACCTATTACATTTAACTTACATAATCAGCCTATAATGTTCCCACTGCTGGGACACAGGCCTCCTCTCTGTGAGAGGGAGCGGTCCGTAATCCACCAAGCGGGCCCAGTGCGGGTTGGTAGATGTCACATGTCATCGAATTTTTGGTTCTAGGACATGCCGGTTTCCTCACGATGTTTTCTTTCACCGTTTTGAGAGCAGTGGCGATGAAATAATTTACACAAAGTAAAGCGCCTGTCAGGGTTCGAACCTACGACCTACAACTCGTTAGTTATGGCCGTTACCACTAGATCACCACTGCTCATAAGTAAAAAATACGAAATTCTAGTTACTTCACCGACATTCAAACATATAAGACAGTGAAAATCCTCGTTAACACCAGCCAGTGCCTGAACGTATTTCGTTTTTATGGATGGCAAAGCATTGACAAACCTATAAGCACAGTTTATATCAGTCTCTTTTAGTGGCATCAACCACTTTCAATCTGCATGCGTAGCATGACCACCGTAGCAGTAGAAACTGAACCGTAGAAACTGTTTTTGTCGACGAAAGAATAGATAGTTGCAAACCAGAACGCGACGTGTTACCACACCGAGCGCTGGACGCAAAGTGAGTGAGTGTGTTCTTTTACAATTGGTCAATCGTCATCCTGACGATGCCGCGTTGAGAGGTGAAACACGTGTCGATTTCTTACAGGGTTTTTTAGGACTCTTGAAGAATAGTCAAGCGGACTAGGTTACTAAATATATCTATCGACTCTATCGACAAAACTCGTTTCTACAGTGGTCACAGACGGTGACGTCAGCCTATTTTACTTACCAAAATACGTACCGTTACTAATTAAAATGCTGACATTTTTAACACTTTTTTTGTGTAATTGGAACAGCTGAAAAGCCTTCTTAATTAACGTGAAATTGAGTGAATGCCCACATTAATAATGGGGCATACTCTTTTCACCTGCGGTGTTTTAAAAGGTGAATTAAACAATTTGCGAGTTTTTGTTTTATATAAACCGTTATCATTTTTATAAAGCATCTTTAAGAAAATTTAATCAGAAAGATGTTAAAAATACAATAGATGTAGATATATTTAGTAACCTATTCTGCATAACTATTCTCTAAGAGTAAAAAAAAAACCCTGTATGAAATCGACACATGTTTCAACTCTCAACGAGGCATCCTCAGGATGACGATTGACCAGTCGCAAACCAGAACACGACGTGTTTCCACACCGAGCGCTGGCCGCAGAGACCAGCGCGTCCAGCTGAGGATGCCTCGTTGAGAGGTGAAACACGTGTCGATTTTACAGGGTTTTTTATGACTCTTGGAGAATAGTTAAGCGGAATAGGTTACTAAATATATCTACGTCTGTTGTCATATTTAAGGCTTTTTTTTTTTTTTTTTTTTTTTGGGTGGGAAATCATCATATGACTTCTCCCGCTCTGGGCGGAGCGGAAGGGCGTGTCAGACTCTTACTGACTAAAACCCACCCGTGTTCCTTCGGTTGCCTGTTGCCAGGGTCCCGGTATCCCTTTCGGACTATTCCGCAACCCTGGCAGGCATCGGTCCTAACGGACCCCGTCAGGTGTGCTGACATCTCTTTGAGGCGCGCGTGGAACACGACGCGCCATCGACCTGGGCCTGGTCCTTATCGGACGGCGAGCTGCCCATTGCTCGCCGTCCGCAAGCCCGTCATATTTAAGGCTGCGGTACAGACTGCATCCAACTGAATAACTTTCTCCATGGAACCAACATAAAAAAAAAAAAAAACCAGCCAAGTGCATGTCGAACCACGCACAATGAAGGGTTCCGTAGTTGGGATGAATTTATATACCAAACTTAACATGGTAGTTGAAAAAAAAAAAAAAAAAAAAAAAAAATATTTCGCAAACGGATCCCTGAATCCAAAAATGGTTTTTACATCAGAAACTCACATTATTTTTAAACGATACCCTACAGTATGGGATCGACGAGAAAACAAAAACCAATCCCAATTTATCGTACGGGAGGTACAGTAAATTGGGCAGTTGATTTATATGTATACCCATACCTAATTACAGCTTTCTAGTACCAACAGTCTCTGAGCTAAGCCGCGGACAGACGGACGGACCGACAGACGGATATAGCCTTAGTAATAGGGTCCCGTTTTACTCGTTGGGTGCGGAACCCTAAAAATTATCAACTGTATACAAAATAATACAAAACTTCAATACCCACTCGACCCAAATGTATGGGAAAGCTGTTTATTTTTTTGCGATTGCGATGTTTCTCCCATCGAGAAAGTTGTGCAGTTTGATTTTCTGTGCCAAACCCCTAAAAGAGATTGGGCTTTTCTGCCCTTTTTTTTTTTTTTTTTTTGGTTGGGAATTCATCAAATGACTTCTCCCGCTCTGCGCGGAGCGGAAGGGCGTGTCAGACTCTTACTGACTAAAACCCACCCGTGTTCCTTCAGTTGCCTGTTGCCAGGGTCCCGGTATCCCTTTCGGACTATTCCGCAACCCTGGCAGGGGGCGTTTCTACCCTGGAAGCCAATAGCGTTAAGATATATACCAATGGAAAGATCTCATCAAGAAGAATATTTACTATCCTGAAGACTTCTCTTGATCGTTAGTACGAAAAGAGCTACATAGCTTTAAATGTGAGTGATTAAATATTATTGGAATTCTGATATTTGATCAATCAATTAAATAACTTTTTATGATTCAGTGCCCTGCAACCAACATATTTGAAGCCTATAAGCGAACATTTTAAAACATTGGTCTCCAATAGATGCCATTTTAGGAAACAATGTTTTTAAGAGTCGGTCGACCGGACAGATCGTTAAGCCTGACGCGTACCCCAATAGAGTTGAGATTTATGCCAATGGAAAGATCTCTTCGAGGCTAATATTTTGTGATAGGACGCTTCTCTCGATTGTTAGTACGAAAGGAGCTACCGAGCTCTAAATGTGAGTAATTAAGCATTAGTGAAATTCAGGTATTTAGACAATGAAATGACTTTTATTAACTTTGAGCCTTGCAAACATGATCTTGCAAACCTATAAACGGACATTTTAAAACGTTGGCCTCCTAGATGCCGTTTTGGGAACAATGTTTTTAAGAGTCGATCGGCATTACAAATCGTTAAGCCTTCGTTAAGCCTGCCACATCCCCCGATAGAGTTAAGATACGCCAATGGAAAGATCTCTTCAAAGGAAATATTTCGTGATATGACGTTTCTCTCAATTGTTACTACGAAAGGAGCTACAGAGCTCTAAATGTGGGTAATTAGGCATTATTCAAATTCATCACCTATTTCAGTCATTAACTGTGAACTGACTAATAATAGGCAAAAGTCGTGTTTGTAGCAAAGATCCCTAAAAAGCTCTTTTCTGTGGTATATATCTTAAGGCTATTGGACGCCAAGAATTCCTTAACTTCGGTGCGCAATTTATTACCTATTTAGGTCATTAACTCCGAACTGACTAACAATTGGCAACAGTTATGTTAAAAGCAAGGGTTCTCTTCGAAAAGCTCTTTTCATTGGTGTATATCTAATGGCTATTGGGTCAAGAAAATTCCTTAACTTCGGTGCCCCAGTAGTAACACTTATTTAGGTCATTAACGCCAAGCTGTCTAACAATTGGCAATATTCGAGTTAGGAGCAAATGGTCTCCTTGGAAAGCTCTTTATATTGGTGTATATCTTATGCCTATAGGGCCAAGAAAATTCCTTAACTTCGGTGCCCCAGTCGTCACCTATTTATGCCATTAACTCGGAACTGACTAAAAAATTAGCAATATTCATGTTAGTATCAAAGGTTCCCCTCAAAAAGCTAAAGCCATTGATGTATATCTTATGGCTATTGGGTCAAGAATATTCCTTAACTTCGATGCCCAAGTATTCACACTTATTTGGGTCATTTACTCCGAACTGACTAACGATTGGCAAAAGTCGTGTTACTAGGAAAGATTCCCAATAAAAAGCTCTTTCCATTGGTGTATAACTTATGGCTATTGGGTTAAGAAAATTCCTTAACTTCGGTTTCCCAGTAGTTATATTTATTTAGGTCATTAACTCCAAACTGACTGACAATTAGCTAAAGTCATGTTAGCAGTAAAGGTTCTCCTCAAAAAGTTCTTTCCATTGGTGTATATCTTATGGCTATTGGGTCAAGAACATTCCTTAACTTCGGGCCCCAGTAGTAATACTTATTTAGGTAATTAACTCCAAACTGCCTAACAGTTGGCAAAAGTCGTGTTGTAGCAAAGGTTCTCATTGGAAAGCTCTTTCCATTGGTGTATATCTTATGGCTATTGATCTAACAAAATTCCTTAACTTCGGTACTGAATTAGTCACCTATTTATGCCATTAACTCTGAACTGACTAACAATTGGCAATAGTCATGTTAGTAGCAAAAGTTCCCCTCAAAAAGCTAAAGCCATTGATGTGTATCTTATGGCTATTGGGCCAGGAAAATTCCTTAAGTTCGATGCTCAAGTATTCACACCCATTTAGGTCATTTACTCCGAACTGACTAACAATTGGCAATAGTCGTGTTAATAGGAAAGGTTCCCCTTGAAAAGCTCTTTCCATTGGTATATATGTTATTTTTATTGGGCTTCAGGGCAAAACCCCATAAGCAGGGGCCCATTCTCCTTTGACCACACCTTTCAGATACATGTTGTATTACAGTGTGGTCATTAAAATCCAATATTCAGCAAAATCGGAAGCAACGAATTAATTGCGACATTTTGAATTTTACTGTTACCGCAGAATCTTGGAGCAGTGGTGGCCCAGTGGTAACGGCCACGACTTACGAGTTGTAGGTCGTAGGTTCGAACCCTGACAGGCGCTTTACTTTGTGTAAATTATTTCATCGCCACTGCTCTCAAAACGGTGAAGGAAAACATCGTGAGGAAACCGACATGTCCTAGAACCAAAAATTCGAAGACATGTGACATCTACCAACCCGCACTGGGCCCGCGTGGTGGATTACAGCCCGCTCCCTCTCATAGAGAGGAGGCCTGTTTCCCAGCAGTGGGAACATTATAGGCTGATTATTATGCAGCATCTTGCCCCATTTAATATTAACAACACAAGATATTTCAGTCTCTCCAAAGTCGTCCGAACTATGAATATTCAATGTTGGAGATATAATTGTCTGACACTTGCCAAGCGAATGATCAATCAATATAATTCCGAGCTTTTATTGAAGAACTTGTAAGTCTTCTAATTTCAAATGTGCAATCATCTTGGTTTTCTCGTGGTCTTGAATTGATTTATTAAATGAAACTGGGTCTGTGTGTGTGATGTCAGCGTCTCTCTGTGGGATGTTAGCAAAGTGAACTTACGTCACAGCCACGAAAGTATCCTGTTTGGTCCGTCATTGGCAATAACCTATTACTAAGGATTACAATAAGCCCTACTGTCACTGCTGGGTAAAAACCGGGCTTCGAGGCTGTCTGCCAAGACCTCAATAAAGACTCATCAGGGACGGGAAAAGATTGCTCGCATGCATTTTGTATGGACTCGTTCACATCACACAATGTCTAGACTTTCAATGTTCCGGAGCATAATCTGACGTGGGTTCGGACGGCCCCGAAAACTGTACCCGGAAGTTGGATCTGTGTGAATAGGCTTTTATACCTAGCTGTCATTATATTATACGTCACAACAAAGAATCGAAAAATATTTCAGACAGAGAAAACATAAACATTTTCTCACATTTCTTATACCCTTGGTACTGATACTTTGATCTCGCTGTATCAAAACACAACGTGTCAGGTTCCCATAGAAATCGCAGTTAAAACTTGTTATCCCGACGGCTTCGGTTGCCATGACAACGACCAATATTGACGCTCCGCGAGAGAAGATGACATGTGCATTTGATATTTCTATTTCAATTTTAGATCAAATATAGGCTTTGTTTGTTTTGATCTTTGTGTTGATGTCACTCTTCTCAATACTGGCCAAGTACGTGTTGCACTACGCACAATATTGAGAGATTTACTACTAGTTATTTAAAGACTTTATACTGCATAATTATAGGTTTTCCTGTAATCTATAAGTAGATAAGTATAGAACTATTTTTTTTTAATTTTAGTCTCAGTAGTTTCGGCAAATTTCATCTATTTTCTTAAATAGCTTTAAAATTATTTGTATTATATGAGACCCTAACAGTACTTATCCTTTCATTTTATATCATAGCCTATACTGTCACTGCTGAACAAAGGCCTCCCCCAAGTCCTTCCAGGAACAACATAAAATGATTTCTGACCATTAATATTATTATTTCGTAGGTACCTCTATACCTACTACAAATGACTATATTATTATGGAATGAGATCATCACATGTCATATAGGTGAAATAAGTAGATAAAAAAAATACAATATAGTAGGTACCTTTTTAATAAAACCGTCTTCATTGCTAGAAAAATACTTATTTCCAACTGTCTAGGTAGTTATCTCATAGTTATTAACAACTGTACAAAAACTCAGAAAAGAGAAAACTTTTTCTTGTGATAGTTGAAGAGACGAAGATTTCATTTCGCAGCTCATCGCTTTATGTATTAACGTCGTTTTGTGCAAACGCTGTCGTTATACTTTTTTGTATGAAAAAAAAATCATTGCCGGGTGCCAGGAGACTAGTGCGATAGAATTGTGATTTTATAAATATTTTATGTAGTTAGGTATAGAAAACCGTAATAAACCTACCTAACCTTAAGACGTTGCATGACGATCAGATGACTATTTCGATTAGGATTGAAAAGTTCAGCTAATGGACCTTGTATATTTTGGAAAATAAGTTTCAATATTTCTTCCCAGATTTCCAATAAGAAGTGGTGAACGGTGTACTTTTTAAGGGCTGTTTTTTGTAACTTTTAAACTTCAAAATGTGATCATTCTTAGCCTAAGAACGTTTTTGAATTTTAGAGAAAGTTCTTGAATGTTAAAGAAAGTTTTTGAATTTTACGTATTTTTAACCTAACTGCTTTCTAGATGGACTTAACGACCGAGTCAACTGTTGATCAAAGTACACTCCAGTTATCTAATAGGTACCCATTCAATCAAGTAGTATAAACACACATCAGGAAAAATCTTTCTCTTTTTATGGACCTTTATCCTCAAATGAAGACCCGAGGGCCAGGACACAGATCAATAACGGGAAGACAGGTCTTTTAACACAACGTATAGAAATGATGGCCTTTCATTAGTCTGGATCCATCGAGATGAATTGCCGACACAACCTCTGAGCCTCATCATTCAACGTCATCCATCATGTTTATTCTTAAAGTGGTAGGTTTGTTTGTACGTTTTATTCGAGTCTTTACCATAATTTCCGTAATAAAAGTGTTTTCATTGACGAATTGTGTACAGTTTTCATGAACCTACTTGCGTTCTTGATCCATCATTCAAATAAAATTCTGTGTAGATGCAAAGCGTCTTGCAATTTCTAACAACCAACTTCTATCGTCATTTTTGATCGCAAAGCGTAGAAAGTGATGCGTATCGGCAAGCGTAGCGTGGAACGCCCCCCAGTTAGACAAACTGGCTGGGACAGACTGGATGCGGAAGGTGGAGGACAGGGTGTTGTGGCAGAGCTCGGGAGAGGCCTATGTCCAGCAGTGGACTGCGATAGGCTGAGTTTACTGATCGAGACAGTGATTGCAAGTCGACTGAGTTTAACAGCTGTCATATTTTATTCAGACTTCTTAGCGAGGGAGTTGCAAATAAGGAAGGTGATGCATTCCATCTTCTTGTTATCATCCCTTAGCATGTGAGAAAACGTATGAGAAGAGGTGGCTTAGAGAACCTATGTCCAGCAGTGGACTGCGATAGGCTGAGTTTACTGATCGAGACAGTGATTGCAAGTCGACTGAGTTTAACAGCTGTCATATTTTATTCAGACTTCTTAGCGAGGGAGTTGCAAATAAGGAAGGTGATGCATTCCATCCTCTTGTTATCATCCCTTAGCATGTGAGAAAACGTATGCTAAAAACGTATGGCTTAGAGAACCAAAATCAAAGTCAAAAACGTCAAAATTACATAAGACAGTCCCCCAAAACACCCACCCTTCACCACTTCCTAAGTGCTTTAGCTGGGAAGAAGTGCCGTAACCAACTCCCCAGCAGAAGAGCATAATATACTACCTCATGATACAAAATAATGTTTCAATATATACCGAAATGCAAATAACAAAACATATCCTAATAGAAAAACAAGGACACCGCGCCCAGCAGCCACGGTTGTGACCAGTAAACCGAATGCAAATTCAAAGCTGCTAATACTTTAACCACCACTGACCTGTAATACCCGTAGTCTTAACACCAGGGCGAGAGGGTATCCGAACCCGTGACGAAATATCGTGCTCTCTCTCTCCCCCGTCAATGGAGCCGCGGACTCCTTCCGTCGGGACAGGGCAGTCTGAAACAATTTATCAGCTTAAGCATGGCTTGAGCCTTTCCCCAACAGTCCGGATTACATAGCTCGGTGAGCGGTTTTAAAATGGATAAAAGGGTTTTAAAAAGTATTCAGTGGGGGATTTAGAGGCGTTTTTTGTTTGTTGGAACGTGGTTGTTAATTCTTTGCGAATAAATACTTAGCATGTAACAGAATTCATCCCAGTTTTATTTCTACATTAACCCAGTTTTTAAATAACTGAACACCTGTAAAGGGGCATTCGTCAGTTTTCAAATCGTCTTTCCTTTATCAAATCAGGAACCTTTAAAGCTAAGCTACGGCACTAAAAACTATAATTATTATCATAGACAGAGGATAATTTTTGTCCGGGTAGTACGTTCCCGTGGGATAATTTCCGACCACGCGAGGGAAGCCGCGAGCGAAAGCTAGTTAATTATAAAGATATCAAGCGTGTGAAGCCGCTGGCGGAAGCTATACCCCATTTGAAATAAGATTAGACATAAAAACAAACCCTTTTACAGTCCGTTCAACTGATTTTGACTTCTATACCGTAGGCATAAGGATAGCATTAAAAGCAAAAAAAGTTACACAATACCAACTATCTACTGCGGCTGCCATTTGTCATGCCACCAACGCAATAGAATTCAAAATCGGTTGAACGGAATGTAAAAAAGGCTTATCTATACGTCTAATCTTATTTCAAATGGAGTATAGTAAATGATATTTTGAATAGGAGTGAAACTCTTACTACGTAAGAGTCCTATGCATTTCTATAGGAGGTACTTCTTCTACATTTTGGTACGACAAAATGAACATTAGCATCTCCTAGAATTGACATGGATTGGCTTAGAGCCAACCGTTTATAAGGCTCAAAATCTATTGTAGAGTGCTCGCAAGACGCGATTGGTTCGATCAGCGCGCTGCTGGAATCGGAACTTATAAGTATGCCTCGTCTTGTCGTTTCTGTAAAGTCATATTAAGTATAGAACTATTTGTATAAGATTAATATTATTATAGTATATAATTATAAGCACGCCAGCGGTCGCGCACCAGTCGCGCGCTGACTCACTCAGGCACACACTCGCGCGCACTCTATAAATCTCTGAGCCTTGTGAAACGTTGCTTGTTTATCGTTTTAGAGTAACTATTTTAACACTCTACGTAAGGTTAGTAAGTAGGTTCAACTTTTTATTAAAAAAATATATAATTTTGAAGTAAAAGCTTTAAATGTTAGTTTGAATGTAGAAAAATAAAAAATGTTTAAAGGAAGGATTAAAAAGCTATGCATGTTCTATATTGCTGCTTCTATAGCTATGTACTATATTCAAGTAAGTATAAAAAATTAACCATCAAAACTATCATCCAAAAATATAAACACTCCCTGGTAGCTTTTTGAAATGAAATGAAATGGTTTATTCTGTAAATAGGATATTGGAATCACTTTTACACGTAATATTAAAAAATATTAAAAATAAGCTAGATGAGGTCGGCGTTTCCTATCTGACTACTCTGAGAAGAAAGGCCGAAACAAACTCAGAGGTCACAGTCTCTTTTAAAGTCCAGACATAATCTTGGTCAAGCCATATGAGGACCATGTAAATTCGAGTCTGAAATGGTCTTTTGAGGAAAGAACCACACAGATTTGAGTGGACCTGTCCAGTCAGTGCAAGCATTTGTCAGTAATGGTGGAGCTCAACTCAGAACTTAAGGAGCTCAACGACTCGACGAACAATACCAAAGAAAGGACATTTGGGCCGCATAAAATTCTCAAATTGCCAGACCATCGATAAAATTAACTGAAAAAAAAAAAAAAAACACATTGTCCTCACATTCACAATAATAAAATACTTTACAAAGTAATCATGTCATTTTTATAGTAGGGTTCCTGCTAACCGTCAGTATTTGGTACCACTTAGTACCAGGCACACTTTTACGCGCATGCGTAATCCACCACTTACCAAAGCAACCGCTTGTTTACACACAAAATAATATAACTTTGACAGTCTTTGCAAAACTGTTCACATTTACAAGTGTTTTCTCGGGGCTAACAATTAACTCCTAGAGCTCATATAATTACGTTAACGTAACAATTTATGGTTTTGAAACTCGTCTAGACTTGGTAAGTATTTATTTTAGTACGTTACGTTTTTTATCAACAAGTATCAATGAACATAATAATACACAATATTCAATACAATACACATACAATAGAAAATCCATTAACATTAGAAGTAAATACAAAAAACAAGACCAACATCTTTTGAATCATGTCGTTTTTAGGGTTCCGTACCCAAAGGGTAAAACCGGACCCTATTACTAAGACTCCGCTGTCTGTCCGTTCATCCGTCTGTCAGGCTGTATCTCATGAACCGTGATAGTTCACAGATGATGTATTCCTGTGGCCGCTATAACAACAAATACTAAAAACCAGATTATAATAAAAATAATAAACGTGATTTTATTGCCGTTTTTATAGATACCGAGTCCGACTCGCACTTGGCCGGTTTTTTTTAAAACATGCAGAAAAGAAACACATTTTTTAGATTAAAAAGGTACAATTTCGCATTTCTCTTTCCTTCAAAGTTTTTGGACGTGTTGCGAGCTCCAGAGTTTTGAAAGAGAAAAACTTTTGACAGAAAACATTTAAAAAATCACTTCGTCTCAATCCGGGCCCTGATTTTATGTTCTGTTGAGAAAAATCATTTTGGTAAAATATGATGAAGATTTTTCGTTTTAAAATTATAAGCTATTTGGGCTGCTGGGTATTATTTAAATTACTTTTAAAAAAACAAATTTCTTTGCGCACTTACTCGCAAATTAAATGAATGGACCGGAATCGGGGATTTTAAAAAAAAATTCTTTGCTTATTACCTACTCAAAAAATAAAAATATTATTGATAGTTAATTGATTCAGGCATTGCGGAAATCCATTATAAAATACAATATACGTTGATATATTTAGTAACCTACAGTGCTCGATGTGGCAACACGTCTTGTTCTGGTTTGCAACAGGTCAATCGTCATCCTGATGCTTCGTTGAGAGGTGAAACACGTGTCGATTTCTGACAGGGTTTTGAGGGTGTTCATGACTCTTGAAGAATAGTAAAGCGGAATAGGTTACTAAATACATCAACGTCTATTGTACTTTAAAAATATTATTGCTATTTTTTTTATTACAGGCTTCATATTTTTTACAAAATGTTCGAGGAATCGGAAGATAGTGAAGAGGAGACACAGCCGATACCACGTCGTAATTCTTCGTCAGATACCAGTTACGACGAAGATGAAGAAGAAGCTAAGAAGACTCCAATTCAAGAAGAGAAACAACATGATACTCTGGTTCAAGCAGGTAAATAAAAATGCAAGCCCGTTTGCACAAAAAATTTGTTAGCGCTAATCGAAAAACATCAATCAATCTGCCTAGCCTTTTCCCAACTATGTTGGGGTCGGCTTCCAGTCTAACCGGATGCAGCTGAATACCAGTATTTTACATAGAGCGACTGCCTATCTGACCTCCACAACTCAGTAACTGGGTAATACGATACCCCTTTGTTAGACTGGTTGACAGACTTTCGGGCTTCTGACGACCCGTAACGACTGTCAAATATCCACGAATGACAGCCGGGACCAACGGCTTAACGTGCTTTCCGAGGCACGGAGGAGTCTCGGTATGTAAAGATGGTCACCCATCCACGGACCAACCCTGGCAAGTGTAGCTTATCCTGATCGATCGACCCGTGCGGCTGTTATTACTTAGCAACGAGTTAGCTAACATCATTCTACATATTTCTGTTATTCGTTTGAAGTTGACGGAGACAGGGCGATGTTTTAAAAATATGTTTAACATAAAATGTATTAAGAGACTGCCTCGTTGGTCTAGTGTTCGCAACTGCTACTGCTGCGCATGAGGTCCCGGGTTCGATTCGGGGTCGGGCAAAGTGTTATTAGGTTTTCCATCTGGAATTTCTCAGTAGCAGCCTGGACTCTGGATTTGTGCCCGTTTGATGGCAATAGGCTCGCCCCCTATTACAAAGGACTTAAATATAACTGGCGAAATGTGGATGTAGGTACTACAGGTACATATACACGTCTGCTGCCTAAACCTACGGGAAAATACATCCGTGATGTTATGTTATGTATTAAGCATCATCAAGCACAGATCCGCTACCATCTTGCTAACTTGCTTATATTTACACTAGATTAATTGAGCTATTCTGATACACCTACTGAAATCTATATTGCTCCTTTTTTTTGAGTTTCGGAAATCATCAAAATAATTACTTCTCCTGCTTTGGGCGGAGCGGGAGGGTGTCAGACTTTTACTGACTAAAACCCACCCGTTTTCCTTCAGTTGCCTGTTTCCAAGGGCTCCGGTATCCCTTTCGGACTTTCCCGCAACCCAGGCAGATCTATACTGCCGTCATAAGAAAGAAGGCCGTAACTACGTCAAAGTTGATTCCGAGATAATTGAAGTTTTATCTAAAATGATGGCCCAGGATTTACTGAATTTATACCTAAAATCTTTATGATATCTCTAATCTAATACGAGTTAGAGCTTTGTGAGTAAGACCATAAGATAACATTTTCTTTGCTAGTTCCGAATATGTTCATAACTCATTTTTGACTTAATGACGGCAGTATATTGCTCCTACGGATAGGATAAAAAATAAAAATGTAATTTCGTGTTCGTATAATAGGTAATCTTCTCATATAAAAAGACCATACTCAAATCAAAAACATTTTCTCCATTACATATTTTCATCATAATTACCTATAGTACCTCAAATACCTAGTACCATACACAAAGACGCGCTCCACTCCGATTACTGTACTGTATAAACTGTACTTTAGTACGGAGTGGAGCGGAGTGGGGCGCGTCTTCGTGGGTGGCATTATCTTCTTGAGCTGTTGTCTTATAGTCCAAAATAACTTATATACTGCAGAAAGCCTGAGCAAGCACTTTATCAGAAAACTAGCTTTTTAATCATAAGTTAGGTGTTGGAGTTGGTTGGCGTGAAGTAAAGCAACCAACTAGATTTGACATAAATCAAATTGAACAGGTTTTCGGTACTCGGTGTTAAGCTTCTTAAATAATTCGTTCAGAATATTAACTCACACAACAATAACAAATTCAGTAGGCACTTTCATAACAGTTAACCCAAGCTGCGCCAAAGGTATTGGATGTAAGTCAGGAGACAGATGTCGGGATGCCCCATGAGAGTACCACTCTGACAGTTTGACTATGATAAGGGTTATAAAGTTATCATCGTAGACAGTTTTGAGACAAAGGATGTTAAAATAGCTGACACATTTTAATAAATAATGAGAGCTTGTTAAATAGATGGACCTCAGACATTTGGTAAATAAAGGTTTCTTCTATTTTCATATCGGGACAAATTGTACATTAGGGTTTTTTTTACTTTATTGTATATCCGATTCACTGCGGTACCATCCACACTGATGAGCTTTTTCAGGTAGAAAATAATCTGGCACAAAAATTACTAAATTGCGCACGAAAATTAAACATGAATATAAACTCTTTTGCTTTCATCAAAAGACAGTTTATAAATGAAAATAAATTGGCATGTCAAAGAATCAGACGTCATGACTTGACATAATAAAATACAAATAACTGTAAATAACCATCGAGATTATGATTAAAATGGAATTTCACATTCATAATTACGTTGTTTGGTTGCAGTGCAAACAGAGGAAACTAAGATGTCGAAGATAAGCACACAGACACCTCGTAGAAAGAGGTTCATTCCAAAATATGAAGTTGAAGGTGTATACAAAGTTACTCTAGGTGAAGAAACACAGATGCATGTAGAAACAGTAGTAGGAACTCATGTTTATGCCCAGTACCCTTGGAAGTATGTAAGCAAAGCGAAAATCATGGAATCAATAGACATGGGTGGCGAATTGTCAGATTTTTTTCCAATTCGTGAGCAACTTGAGGAATACCACGAAAAAGAGGTACTCATTGGTTTCATAGTAGATGAATCAACCAACACTGATGACTTTTATGTATGTTGTACATCAGAAGCCCGGGATCACTGCAAGCAACAATCTGACAAATTTATTAGAAGGCAGGAAAAAAAATTAGAAAAAGCTATTAATAAAAAACCTAGACCCTGGAAAAGTTTGGGAAGTGATGCAGAAATTATTGAACTGGTACCGACCAAAACAAGAGATTTAATCGAGATAGAGATAAAAACTAAGTTCCCCATGGAATATGAACCTCCAAAATTCGATGTTAGGGATACATACTCTATCAGAGATGGTTCTATAGAGTTGACACCGTGCAGAGAGAATTACAATAATGTTTTCCGACGAAGGGTTGATTGTGGATCTCAGATTACTCCAGCATTTATAGACAGAGTTGCACAAACTAAACTTACTTATCCAAAAAATATGTGGACACAATCTATTGCAGACGCCTTAGGTCAGATGGAAGATATTGAAGGTGGCGGTGATAATAATCAAGTGGGTCAGGAAAACGAGGATGATGAGGATAAAAGTTCTGTTAGCGAAGATAAATTACACAAGCAATCAATTGATGAAGTGGGATTAGCTACATATAAAACTGCTTTGACACGTATGCGTCGACCGGCTTATATAAAAAAGGTCAATAGTTACGTTACATCGCGACAAAATGAAATAGAATCCATAATAAAAATCAACGCAGTAATGGATATGTATTATAACGACTATCCAAATCTTGCTAACCAAATACATACTAATACACTTGGTACTATGACTTTTGAAGAGTATGTTTGTTTTACAGACGTAAGGGCTAAAGACAAGTTTGTGTCCTGCGCAGCATTTCATCCGATGTGGTCTGGTATTGTAGCTATTTCGTACGCCGATAGCACTCCAACTGTAATGAAGACACATATGACAATACGCCAGGACCCAATACAAAGAGCCGTCTACGGTTTAAACCCTGTTTTAATTTGGAGTCACATAGACAGCTTAATACCAAAACTGTATTTGGAAGCACCTCGTGAAGTCAAGGTTCTTTCATTTTGTCCTTTTAATGAAAATATACTGGTAGGTGGTTTAGTAAGTGGACAAATAGTTATATGGGACTTAACTAATAAGCTCGAAAATGTCGAAAAGATCGAAACACTGACTGAAACGAGAGAAAAATATCGAATAGCGATGAACGCTCATATGGGATGGATGAAGTCTGTGGAAGATAGAGCGGTGGTAAATGCTACTGTTTGTAGCAGTTTACAGAATTGTCATTTAAATTCAGTATCTGCTATCAAATGGATGTCACCGAATTTTATAGTAACACCTACGGGAAAAACAATTCCTACACCAAATGACAAATTGTCGTTACAGTTTATATCTACTTCTCCAAACGGAAGTATTTTGGTATGGAATATGTCAGTTGACAATATAGGGTTCGTTGAAGATAAGAAAGTTAAGAAATCTAAAAGGATTGCGCGAAGACCATCAGGTTTGCTAACTGACCTTTCACCTTTTAAAATGTTAGATCGTATCTTACAGCCATGCTACAAAATTATATTAGGTGAAGCAGGTCAAGTCTGGACATATTCAATACAGACTTTTGCTATGACCCCACCAAGTGTTAAATATCTTTATACACCAAAAAATAATGGCACCGGTAGAAAATATTTTATTTGTGAAGTTTTAGAACAAAAAGAAGAAGACATAAATTCCATTTTTTATTTTGGGTCGCAACACGGTACTGTAACACGAGCTACTTGGGAAGGCCATGAGTTTAACACTGGCGAGGCCGTGAATTCTGAGTATGCTGATATAACATTTCGCTGTAAAATCCATGATGGTTCTATAGTCGCCACTCATAAAAATCCTCTAATTGATTCTGTAACATTGACAGTAGGTGGAAAAATATTTGCAATTTGGTCTGACAAATTGATGGGTCGACCAATCATTTGGAAGAAGCGTCCTTACCGTTTGACGGACGGAGCATGGTCACAGTATAAACCTAGTATACTTTTTATTGCTACTTCCGAAGGGGTTCTTGAAACCTGGGATCTGCTGTTAAGAAGCGACCAACCCATTTCTGTGCAAACACTTTCAGGGACTATGCTCACCGGTGTTAGTCTTCATACTTTACCATTGACTAAAAATATAATCGGAGTGAGTGACGTTAACGGTTCCTTTAGAATGTTTTTAAATCCACCTATATTTATGTTGGAAAATCCGGGCTATAAGGTTCGTATGGAGGCTATGATTGCGAGAGAATTAAATGTAATGCAATCTTTTATTACATGGCAAGACAATTTCATAAAAAAATATCCTCACGTTTTAGAAGAAATAATAAGGAAAGAAGGTATGCTCTTGGCTGAAAAAGAAGAAGAAAAGCGTAAGCAGAGGGAAGAATTGGGAAAAAAGCATGATGAAGAAGTAGAAGCAAGAAGATTAGAAAAACTGAAATTTGTTGGGCCGGAAGAGAGATGGCAAAAAATCATACAAAAATTAATAGAAAAAACAATTGCCGTTAAGAAAAGAATCAACAGAGCATTGTTAATAGAACAAGAGAAACCATTGAGAGATTTAGAAACACAGCGTTTAGAGAAAGAAAGACGTATGCTGGAAATCATGAAAAACCAAAAAGCAATTTTTAATGACACTGTTGCTATTCTTTTCCCCGAGGCTATAAAGAAGCCATCGAAATCAAAGAAGAGTCTGCTTACAGACAATAAAGAAGCTCTGAAAAAACAATACCTGGATGAATACAAACACACAAAAAAAACTGCATCAAAAAAAGTGAAGAAAAATCCGTATCGGGTCAAGTTCAGATGGGATGCCACTCTTGCTGAGGGTAAAGAAAGACGGGCTGCTCTGAATGCTGACGAGGATATGGTGAAAATGCATTTTTCAAGAATTCGGGAGGAATCAGGAGGATTAAACCAGGGGTCAAGACCTGCGCAAGAGGTGGCAAAGAATCAAATAGAGGAAGAAGATGAAGAGTCTAGTGACTTATCTTAGAACTTATTTTCAGAACTTGTTATAATGTCGATACGTTATTCAGATTCATAAAGGTATTTTATATCTTTTATTTTTATCATTGTCATGTAATCATATCTACATTTTTTTGTGATCAGTGTGTTCACACTTAACTTACTCGTAAATAAGAATATTTTTTTTAACTTTGTTTTTATTATCGTTATTTTTATTTACTTTTTTATTATTCATAGGCTTGTGTTTTTTATTTAAAACATTCTCTTAAATCGTTTTTTTTTATGTGATTTTATTTTATTTTTTATTGGTTATTAAATGGAATAGGCATCATTATTATTTAAACTTGATTAATTGTAAACTACCTATTTTCTGTTTAGTTTCCATTTATTTTACTTAATATAATAGTTTTATCAAATGGTTTTTTTATTTTCAATCTTAGACCCAGTTGAACCACATTAACTAAAAACGATTATCACTAAACGAATTTAAAATATCATTCTGTTTCTGTCAATCGTTTATAGATGACAGAGACACAACGATATTTTAATGTATTATGTTTAGCGCTAAACGCATTAAGTAAAGTATAAAGGGCTTCAATTGGATACTAATGGAGCTATACTGCCTCAATATTGTTTTTTTTTTCAACAAATCATGACCTGTGCTACTCGGGATGCGGAAGGATACCCCATACATCCAAATCCGTTCAGGTATTTAAAAGTTATCGTGGAATAATGAAACATACAAACATACATACAACAACCCTGAAAACATTACACTTTTTTTTGAGCAGTCGTGTAATATTGTGTATAGCGCCGCTGGACACGCTACTACTACTACAATGGTGCCGATTCTCTTGTCACAAAATTCTCTAAACTATACTAAAAATCACTAAAATTTAGTTTAATCCTGTCAAACGATCAAACTCATTCTGAAATAGACTTTATATGACACAACTTAACTATAATTTAGTTTGACAGCACTAAGATGGCACTGAGATTAGTTTAGTGAAAATGCTATTCTGAATTTGACGATTTAACCTAAAATTTTGTCCTATATCTAAAATCCTCTAACTAAATCTGACTATATTTAATCGCGATTAAAAATGTGTGGAATAAAATTAGATGTCATGAACTAAAATTCAAACCAACACCTCGACTTCAGTTACAAAAAACAGTACTGTATTTAATACAATAGACGTAGATATATTTAGTAACCTCTTCCGCTTGACTATTCTTCAAGAGTCTTAAAAAACCCCGTAAGAAATCGACACGTGTTTCACCTCTCAACGAGGCATCCTCAGGATGACGATTGACCAATTGCAAACCAGAACGCGACGTGTTACCACACCGAGCGCTGGACGCAAAGTAACTCGGTAGTAGCTCGGTGTGGTAACACGTCGCGTTCTGGTTTGCAATTGGTCAATCGTCATCCTGAGGATGCCTCGTTGAGAGGTGAAACACGTGTCGATTTCTTACAGGGTTTTTTAAGACTCTTGAAGAATAAATAGTCAAGCGGAATAGGTTACTAAATATATCTACGTCTATTGTATTTTATAATGGATTTCCGCAAAGTCACGCCTGAATCAATTAACTATAGTACTGTATTTTTTTATTTTCTTTTGCTTATATCTCGAAAACGGTATGTCCTATCGCAAAAATAATGAAAATTTCGACCCCTTTTAGGAATCACTTAAACCCAAATTCTCAACATGTTAGTAACTATTTTTTATTTTTTTTCGTTATTTTCCATACAAAAACTGAAAAATTCCATTTAAAACACGTCGAGGCTGCCGTGCATGCGCGCCTCTGGCTCTAAAAAAAAAAAAACACGGGGTAGGGAAAACAAGTACCAAGTGGAGGCGCGCGGTTGTCAAATTCGATTTTAGTTGTGTCAAAATAAGTTTTAAATTTAGAGAATTTATTTGGCAGAATAGCTCCAAGATTCCCATAGTCAAAAGTAAGGAATTTTAGTGATAGTTTAGTTAGTTTAGTTCGGTGTACAAGAGCACCAATGACTATTATACATACTTTATCTCCCTCCGTATCAAAACGTCCTAAAAGCAAATGGTCCTATTAGCAAAACCACACTTTAGCAAAATGACCTATTCGCAAATCGTCCTTTCACTAACGTATATGTTGTACAGGGATCCTTTGGTGCGTGGCAAAAATCGGTACTAATCATCTTGTTTTTTTCAATACAATTTTACAAAACTATTTCTCAAATATTTACAGTGCGTTTATTATAACATTCTAATAAAATTCCATGCTACCAATCCCGTCACGGATCAAGTGACGGGATTGGTAGCATGGAATTTTACAGTCATGTGATTGGTAGTACTGTTCTGTGATTCGGTCAGTCGCCATTTTGAACTCTATTAGGTATTGGAATTAAGACTGCAAAATTCAGTGCTACCAATCGCGTCACGGGTCAAGTTATAATAGACGCACAGTACCGGCAGTGCCTTCCTGTCAATGTCATTCCAACATGTGCACGTTACGTAGGAAGCCACATAATACGTTGGTTTTTTATACAGCCCGTCGTCGGTCTTTTCAGCAAATAAAAACTCTTTTGCTTTCACGGTAATACTGGTTTTATAAAGGTCCGTTCTCACGAGAAGTATCTTGCCTCGAAGCGATACTCGAAAGGAGATAAAATGTTGTCCCATGAAAACCGCTCAGCTACGAGCTTATAAATATGAATTCACTTTGTAAAATATAAAAGCGATATTCTCATAAAATATAGATTAAAATTTTACTGTGTTGAAAACGATTATTTTCTAATCCATACTATTTTCAACCGACTTCAAAACGGAGGGGTTCTCAATTCGTTTTTTTTTGGACTTTTTTTCCGCGATAGATTCGCCAATTATGAATTGATTTTGCAGATTATGACTGTTTATTTGTCATTTTGGTCTATTCTACCAAAAGTTCGAAGACATCTACCTACGCGCGCTGGGCCCGCCTGGTGGATTACTGCCCACTCCGTCTCGAAAAGAGGAGGCCTGTGTCCCAGCAGTGGGAATATTATAGGCTGATTAGTTATGCAACGACCGACAATTCGGTCAATTCCGAAATAAAGTTATTTTTCACTTTGTATAATTTTTTTGGGAAGCCGGTTGTTTTTTTTAATTTTACTCAAACATGAAATGGTCATAAGACTTGCCAGTCAGGCCATTTTTCAACCAACGGAAAAAAGTGGAGGAAGTTTTCAAGTCGACACGTACATAATATCATCATCTGCCTTTTCCCACCTATGTTGGGGGCCAGCTTCCAGTCTAACCGGATGCAGCTGAATACACTACTAATACACGACTACATATATTTATATATTTTTCCTACATATATTTATATATTTTTCCTACATATATTTATATATTTTTCCTACATATATTTTTAAACTATAGAACGCCACCTGCTATGATCTTTACATATTCCTTTTGCTTCGTTCTTTTAAGTAGCTGATCGACCGAGCTGTGTTGGGGTGAAAATGGAGAAAACGAATTTTCCCAGATAATATGAGTTCTAGCTTGATCGATTTTCCGCCTCCGTAAACTCCCGTATTGCAACTTTCGTTGAAATCGCTACCTATTGTAGCGATGTCAACGAAAGTCACTATTTGACTGGAAATTATTAACTTATAAATTATATTTTTAAATATTACAATATAAAAACATTTAAAAATATAAAAACATAGTAGCCCACCGGTATCAGGAACAGGGTCCAAGCTACGGCGGTCAGGGCTCCAGAGAAAGGAACCTAACCTAACCTAACAATATGCGCCGTGTCAAAGAGTAACGCTTTCTGAATCAGGCCCTTAACCCAGCTGCCCAACGAGAGCCTCCATAGGTGTTGGTCGAGGCTCTTGGCAATTAAGCCATTGGCTAATACTACTATCGGCACAATGATCGCAGAGTCCATATCTCACATGTCGACAACCTCGTGAGCCAAGTCAAGATACTTGATTTGTTTATCTTACAGGAAGTTATTATTATTATCCTTACTAATATTATAAATGCGAAAGTAACTCTGTCTGTCGGTCGCGCTTTCACGCCAAAACTACTGAACCGATTTAAATGAAATTTTACTTTTTATCGACATACCACGCAGGCGAAGCCGCGAGCGGAAGCTAGTCATCCATATAGACTAAGTTTGAAAAATACATATTGCATACGTAGCAATGTTAATACAATTTATACGGGACCACCTCCAGAGCATACCCTTTGAAACAAAAAAAGAATTTTGCAAATCCGTCTATTTAAGACGGAGTTTGTCCAAACATATATTATATTTATTTATAACTAAAAAATACAAACATCCGAATTGACAACGTCTTCCATTTTTAGAAGTCGATTCACCTTTGCATGTGTACACCAGCCTTAAGAAAATAAAATATCCATGTCATAATTGCGAACTTCAGTTTACTGTGGTCAAAAAAACGTCAAACACGTTAGTGGGTCATTGGTATCGATTTGTAATAAAGTCACAAACAATACAATTATAAATTGAAGTTAACATTCATAAATTATTACATTTAGTCGTTGCAGTGCAAACCCACGAAACTAAGATGTCGACCTCTTACATACAGCCTCTACCCCGTAGAAAGAGGTTCATTCCGAAATATGAAGTGGAAGGCGTATTTAAAGTAACTCTAAGTGAAGAAACACAAATCCTAATAGACGCAGTAATAGGAGTTCACGTTTATGCGCAGTTTCCTTGGACATACGTAGGCAAGGAGAGAATTATAGAATCAATTACCTTAGGTGGTGAAACGTCCGAATTTTTTCCAATTCGAAAGGAGATAGAGGACTATACCGAAGCACAGGTGCTTATGGGTTACATAGTAGATGAATCAAGTCACACTGACGACTTTTACGTATGTTGTACAATAAAAGCCAGGGATCACTGCAAGCAGCAATCTGAAAGATTTATTAGAAGGCAGGAAAAAAAATTGGAAAAAGCTGTCCAAAAGAAACCTAGACCCTGGATAAATTTAGGAAGTGATTGGGAAATTAACGAACTGAAACCGGTCAATACAAGAACTTTAATGGAGTTCGAAGTAAAGGCCAAGTTTCCCACTGAATATGAACCTGAAAAGTTCCGTGTTAGGGATACTAACTCCGTCAGGGACGGCTTTATAGAGTTAAAATCATTCAGACAGAAGTTCAATAATGTTATGCGACGAAGAATAGATTGTGGATCTCAGATTACTCCAGCAGTTGTCAACAAAAGTGCTCAAACTCAGCTTAGATATCCAAAAAATATGTGGACACAATCGATTGCGGACTCTTTAGGTCAGATGGCAGATTTTGTAGGTAGTGGTGACGCTGTTCGAGATATCGAGGATGGCAAAGACAAAAGTTCTGATGACGAAGATAAAGACGAAAAACTAGCGCTTGACGAAGTAGCACTGGCTTCATACAAAGCTTCACTAAAACGTACTCGTCGACCGTCTTATATAAAACTGGTCAATAGTGTCGTTACATCTCGTGAAAGTGAATTTGAGTCTATGATAGAACTCAACGCAGTAATGGATATGTACTTTAATGACTATCCAAATCTCGCTACACAAATAAATCTGGGCACACTTGGCACCATGGCTTTTGAAGAATATGTTTGTTTTGCAGACGTAAGGGCTAAAGACAAGTTTGTGTCCTGCGCAGCATTTCATCCGATGTGGTCTGGTATTGTAGCTATTTCATACGCTGACGCTCATCCAGCTGTCATGCAGATACAGTCGGTCTCACGCCAGGACCCAATTCAAAGGGCTGTCTATGGTTTGAACCCTGTTTTGATTTGGAGTCACATAGACAGCTTAATACCAAAACTGTATTTGGAATCACCTCGAGAAGTCAAGGTTCTTTCATTTTGCCCTTTTAATGAAAATATTCTGATTGGTGGATTAATAAGTGGACAAATTGTGATATGGGATTTAACACATAAGCTAGAAAATGTCGAAAAAATTGAACTAATGAGTGAAAAGAGAGAAAAGTTCCGAATTGCTATGAACGCTCATATGGGATGGATGAAGCCTGTCCACGATATGGCGGTAGTAAGTGTTACTGTTTGTAGTAGTCTACAGAATTGTCATTTTAATACAGTTACTGCTATTAAATGGATGTCACCAAATTTTTTTGTTACATCTACCGGAAAAATGTTGCCTTCTGAGGATGGCAAACTCTCGCTGCAGTTTATTTCCACTGGAGTTGAAGGAATTGTTTTGGTATGGAATATGTCAGTTGATAACATAGGATTCGTTGAAGGTAAGAAAGTGAAGAAATCAAAGAGAGTTCTGCGGCGGCCTTCAGCGTTGTTAACGGATGTATCACCTTTTAAAATATTAGATCGTATTTTACAGCCATGCTACAAAATTAAATTAAGTCAACCAGAAGCTCCTTGGAGTCATTCCGTACAGAGTTTTGGTATGACTCCTCCAAGTGTAGTATATGTTTATACTCCAAAGAATTCCGGTACCGGTAGAAAATATTTTTCATGTGAAATTTTAAAACAAAAAGAAGAAGACATGAATAAAATTTTTTATTTTGGTTCGCAACACGGTGCTTTTATTCGAGCTACTTGGGAAGGCCATGACTTCAACACAGGTGAAGTAGTGAATTCAGAGTTTGCTGGTATAACATTCGTAAGTAGTATACATGATGGTACTGTAGTCGCTACTCATAAAAATCCTCATATTGATTCTATAATATTGACAGTAGGTGGTAAAATATTTGCAATTTGGTCTGACAAATTGGTGGGTCGACCAATTATTTGGAAGAAGCGTCCTTACCGTTTGACGGATGGAGTATGGTCACAGTATAAACCTAGTATACTTTTTATTGCTACTTCCGAGGGGGGTCTTGAAACCTGGGATCTGCTTTTAAGAAGCGACCAACCCATTTCTGTGCAAACACTTTCAGGGACTATGCTCACCGGTGTTAGTCTTCATACTTTGCCATTGACCAAAAATATAATCGGAGTGAGTGACGTTAGCGGTTCTTTTAGAATGTTTTTAATTCCACCGATATTTATGCTGGAAAAACCGAGCTATATAGTTCGTATGGAGGCTATGCTTGCGAGAGAATTAAAGGTAATGCAGTCTTTTCTAGCTTGGCAAGACCAGTATAATAAAAAAAATCCTCACGTTTTACTTGAAATAAAAAGAAAAGAAGGCTTGGTTTTGGCTGAAAAAGAAGAAGAAAAGAAAAGGCTCAAGGAAGAAATGGACAAACAACTTGAAGATGAAATTGAAGCAAAGAGATTAGAGAAATTGAAAATTATAGGCCCGGAAGAGAAATGGCAAAAAATCATACAGAAACTAATAGAAAAAACAATTGCAGTAAAGAAAAGAATTAACAGAGCATTGTTAATAGAACATGAGAAACCATTGAGAGAATTAGAAATGCAGCGCTTGGAGAAAGAAAGTCGAATGTTGGAAATCATGAAAAGCCAAAAAGCTATTTTTAATGACACTGTTGCTATACTTTTCCCTGAGGCTATAGAGAAGCGAAGTGCACCAAAGCAGAGTCTTTTTTCAGAAAATAAAGAAGCACTTAAAAGAGGTTATCTGGAAGACTATGCATACATACGAAGAACTGCATCAAAATTGGTCAGAATGAATCCGTATAAAAGGGACTTCCGATGGGAATCCACTCTTGCTGAGGGAAAAGAAAGACGAACTGCTCTGAATGCTGACGAGGATTATGTGAAAATGCATTATTCAAGAATTGAGGAGGAATTTAGAGATACGCCTTCAGGTTACATTATAAGAGATGTGCCTCAAAGTACTCAATCTCAAGTCAAAAAACAAGAGAGTGAAGAGGAACAGCCTGTAGATGAAGAGGTTTAATTTAAAAGCTTTTTGAGATTGTCGCGTTGATCTCTAAACTAATCCACCTAAAACATTCAACACTTTCTTGTCAGTTTACAAAATATTGCTTGGAGGATATGACGTTGATTGCGTGGCATTATTTGTATTTAATTTCTTTTGAAAATTATTTATTTATAGTTTACTGCCCGCGGCTTTTCCCGCGTGGACCCAAATTCTTTTTATTTCTCTAATATAAAAGTAGTAATCTAAGTCAGCCCTTATAACATCAGCTATCTGGCAGTAAGTAAGTATTGCTTAACCTTGCAGGACACCTATGTGTATTGTTGATGTTGGACGTGCAGGTCGCTCTTTTAGTCTTCTTCGTCTCACATTGTTTCTTTTGTACGTCGATGAAATACAGACGTTCAGCCATTCACTGGCTGTGTGTTTTGTATGTAAATAATACTGAGGGAAACTTCTTTGCCCAGTATTTTTCACGTTTTCTTTAAACGTACAGTCGTACAAGCTTTTTTGTGTACAGGCAGATAACTTGCAACTACTTTAAACAATTTTGTGAGTGTTTTCACTACTGAAAACACTACTTTACTTTAACTTTTTGAGCTTATGGCTGCGTAAAAGGATTTTTGACTACTCAAAAATCCTTTTACGCAGCCAAACGAATTTTGGCAGTGTAGCGGAAAATGAATATATTGTGCCTGTATACCAAATAGCTTGTTCGACTGTACATTGGCTGAAGAGTATTCCTGTCTTTTACGCACATCTGCCATACTACAAGTGCAAGATAGAGAAGGCAACATAAGTATAATTTAACCAAAATACGTGCTAGGTAATGTTTGTCATAGATAACTTTCAGCTGACACAATTTACAGGGTGAATCATTGATTGTCACTATCATCATTTGCCTAGCCTTTTCCCAACTATGTTGGGGTCGCCTTCCTGTCTAACCAGCTGAATACCAGTATTTTACATGGAGCGACTGCCTATGTGACTTTCACAACCCAATTACTGGGTAATACGATACCCTTTGGCAAGGTTGTTAGACTTTCGGGCTTCTGTCAACCCGTAACGACTATCAAAGATCCATTGATCATCCTTTTTTATGTTAAATGGTTAGTTTAGATGAATCCTATATTTTATTTTTATTGTTTTTCATTATAATGATATTATTAGTTAGCTTTTATTGTTTTATGTATGATTAATCATGAATAATTTGCTTGTAATGTTCTCATTCTGTTATGTTTTTTAAATGAGTTCCAGAATAAATATAATTTTTGTTTTTTTTTTTTAACTTAGTTACCTAAATTAATCATTTGCTCACTTGTTACAATCCCTATTCATTATTAAAATATTTTTTTTAAGAAATCCTTGTTTTTCATTATAATTTAAATGTCTTAACAAACTTACAATTGTTGTCCTGCCCAGCACGACTTGCCTTACCTACATGATTTTTTACCAATAATTGTAGATACGGAACCTTGAACCGGAAGTATACCACTACTGTTACCCTAAAAGGGAGTATAGACTATAGCATTTACTTCTATCAGACCATGGAGCATTCGCCGTTTTTAATTTTATCGTACCGCACTTCAAACACGAAACTCGATGTTTTGTTACAATCTGAGATTTTTTTTTAACCAACATGCATCTTGATGTAATATTTTATCGAGCAAAGGCACGAGCGCGGGTGACACGGTGTGAGGTGCTCGGGCCGAGGGCAGGTCGTTACAATGAACGCAAGGTAGAAATAAATGTTACAGATAAAAGATCACACGCTGGCGCCGCAGCTTAGAGCATTCGCATGAACGTTACATTACATTAAAATGCTTTTTTTTATAGAGCTTTAGCTTGTATTGTACCATTCGTAAGAAAGTTACATTACATGGAACTGCTCGACAAAATTACTCTAGTGTACACTCACCTTAACTAAAACCTATCCTATACTGTTCTTATCGACATGCAACTGCACACAACGCCACAGCATTGGACAGTTAATTTTGCCAGCCACCACGCTAAGAATTCCGTTGTCACTACCACGGGCTCGACTAAGCAATAATGCAGCTCTCTTTCTGAGGATAGCCAACAATGCGAGCGTCGGCAAACATGCCCAATGAGCAGCAGCCGCATCAGCATCCTAAAAGCACTGTTATACTGTACCCGCAGGGCGTTGATTGTCTTCTGCGTATAATTGACCCATAGACTGTATGTATAAAAAGATTGGCAAAGCGCCCGAAACAATGTTTCCTTTACTGCCTTCCTGCAGCGTGCTAATCTACAAGCCAACATAATTATTGTATCGGACAGCCAACGCCCGGCGCTCCCTCTCGATATCTTCGTGGCCTGGTGATCCGAGACCCAGTAGCTCAGGTAGGTACTTAAATCACGAATCTCTGGGTAAAGAAACACCGACTATATGAAATTACAAATAGTACGAATGTTCGACCTGGTAAGCAATCAGGGGGCCAAATCTACTAATTTACAAACGTGTCAGTGGTCTCACAGTGATCAGTTTATGACAGATATGCCATACAAAATCTGTCAAAAACACATCATTGCGATACCACTGACTCGTTTGTAAATTAGTAGACTGGACCCCAGGTTGAAAATTTGTACTATTTGTTTGTTTTGGAGAGGTTAGTCTCCCATGGGACTTTCGCACATGTCACCTACATTGAGACCCATGGGGCCGCTATTATAGGCAAAACTAGCTTGCATACATGATTCACCCCTCTTTAAGTTAATGTTTCTATAGTCATTCTGCACAATAGTTTCATAACTGTAAACAGTTACACCGAAAACACCACCGTCACTGTTCATTTTAAACAATTCTTGCTTTGTTTGTAACACCTGATCTATAGTTACATACTTTAAAAAAATACTATAGACGTAGTTATTATATTTGCTTAACTACTCCTAAAGAGTCATAAAAAAAACCCTTTAAGAAATCGAAACGTGTGTCACCTCTCAACGAGGCATCCTCAGGATGACGATTGACTTATCGCGAACCCGAACACGACGTGTCGTCACCCCGAGCGCCGGACGCAGACTCTTTAGGAATATTTAAGGGGAATATGTTACTAAATATAATTATCTATGTCTTTTGTATTTTATAATGGATTTCGGTAAAATCACGCCTGAGTCAATTAACTATTTACTTTAGAACAATTTGATCTCGTTTTGTAAGATAACGATAATTATCTTTTAAAAGACTACTGAGGTGTACACGATCAAACGTAATAATAATAAGAGGTACCTAGTTCTTTTTTTATGTTTTTATATTCTAATATTTAAAAATGTAATTTATAAGTGTATGAAATAAAAGAGGTATTTTAATAAAATACTCCTTTACTTCTGAGATTGTGACTTAAGACTCTTAGTTCAATGAATTTAATGATGTCTGACGCTTAACTCGGTTACCTGTTTCCAAGAAAAGTAATTTTATGTATTCCGCTTTCTTCTCCATCTATTACAGCGAGGTTTTGAAAATTTCAATATCTTGTAATTTCCTTTGTTATGACAGTAGAGAATTTAATATTAAAACTCGCTCGAGTCCTGGCCGATGCCAATAACTTGCTGGTAAGGCTGAAATTGAAAAGCATTTTCTGAGTATTTGGTCTCATTTATTTAGTGATTTGTGGTGCAAGCGGGTCTAAGCAGACTTAAAATTACCACACAATTACAATAGGTAATAATATTACAATTGGTTACGTATGTCACAATAAATTAGTAGATTGTATCATAAGGGAGCAAAATAATTATACGGCGAGGGCACTCTTTTGAATCCAGAGCGAAGTGAGGGATTCTAGAGTAGAATCCCGAGTGTATCGAGGGATTCTTTAGTAGAATCTTGAACGTATCAAGGGATTCAAAGTACGTCGCCCGAGCCAAAAATATATTTTGCGCCCGAGAGATACACTCTACTTTTCATCACCCACTATGAGAAAATAAAAGGCGCCTCATATTTTATTGTAATATTATTATTTAATAAGACATAATAGTAACAACTAAATTGAAATTAAATAGTATCTAAAAATAAAACAACTATAAACTTATGTTTACATTTGAGACATTTTCGCAATTATGAAAACTGAACACTAAGATGTTCCAAATACAAAGAAGTACACGGCAAAGATAATTGCGGCGCACTTAGAAAGAGGATTAAAAACTCATTACTGCCCGCTAAAAGTTTCTTATAGAACACACCACCTATGGGTGCACTTAAAGGCGAAACAAGTCGTCATTTTCGAATAGATGGGATGAAATAGGTATTTCCATGAAAATCACGGTATGTTCAGAGGTCCTAGTGCGAGTTTCTTTTAATTATCTCGACTATACGCATCGATCACGTTCGGTGCTCTGATTGGCTCTTCCCTGGCCTTCAATGGTGAAGGGCCAATCGGGGCGCCGAACGCGGTAGATGCGTAAAGTCGAGATGGTTAAAAGAAACTCACACTAGGGCCTCAGGTCATTTTACAGATACCTAAGTACCCATAGGCTGTACCCGACTACCCTATTTGATAAAATTCTGAGTGTGTAATATAATTCAGGGAAACAATAATGTACCTACTATTCGGAATCCACTAACGAAGGATCTAATCACGAAATTCACACATTTGCTTTGTAAAGAGCGGTCGCAATAGAAGCTACGGGTCCTAAATAAATACTTCATTCAGGGAGCGATCTTGTTGATCAGTAGTGTTCTGATGCTGGTTAATTCATTACGTAAGCCTATGGTTTCTGATAAACGAGAGGAGTAATGAAGAGGGTATTATTGGGTTAATTTTTCTACGACTTAAATTAATGTCTTATTTTCTCCACCTCTCGTAGGAGCCATAATGAAATATTACTGCATGCCGTGGTAGAAATGTCTCTCCTTGCTTACAGTCCATTCAAGGTTTTGAAAAAACAACCGTTCAAAGACAACCACCCTATGTAAAATTTCTACGATTATATTAATTAATAGATTGTGATTTTTATGGTGTACACATTAAGAGTATCTTTATAACAATAATAAAATCATTAGTCATTAAAAAAAAAAGACCGATCAACTGCACCTTATTTCAAATACTAAAATAAAAAGTGTTTTTGGTAAAGAAGTTTGTATTTTTCACTTTTTACTTGTGGTACTTACCCCACACAAATTCGAATACCAATACCTGCTATGTGAAGGAGTTATAGAGAAAAAAAAATAAAAAAAAAATTACAACAGAATTGAGAACCTCCTTCTTTTTTAGAAGTCGGTTTAAAACCATACTGCTACGAAATAAAGGCGCTGTCACTCATGGTGCCTCTTTGCGACAAACTTACTTAAAAAAAATTAAAAGAAGTAGGATAAATGGAATATTTTTTACCACATTCAGCTCCTCCATGTCTTCGCAGTTAAAAGATGTCCTGCATAGTTTGCGCTTCATATGTGCAGGGTTCAGATCTGCTGTTTGAAGAAATTCACTGGATGATGTCACCAAGCTGGAAGATCAGCATCTGAAAAGGAAAAAAAAAGATTAAGTATAAGGTAAGTAGTAATAGTAATAAGGTTTGGCAGACAAGCAGGCGGTAATTATCGGCTAGAGGCATCGCAGGTGTGTTTCCAACCCCCTGCCAGGGTTGCGGAATAGTCCGAAAGGGATACCGGGACCCTGGCAACAGGCAACTGAAGGAACACGGGTGGGTTTTAGTCAGTAAGAGTCTGATACGCCCTTCCGCTCCGGCGAGAGCGGGAGAAGTCACATGATGATTTCCCACCAAAAAAAAAAAAGGTGTGTTTCCAACCCAGTGTTTAATAATAATTATTTTAATTCGGAAAAAAATAACATAATTTTTTAGTAAACATTAACCTTATTAACTATGTTAGTAAACATGCAGATTGGACAGGTAATGGACGAGCGAGCAATCAAATTTCACCACAAACACACTCAAGAGACTGTTCGAGGTGCCCCGGATCCTCTGCAGTAGCGATGCGACACGCTTATATCTGAGGCCCTAGACAAAGTGACTTTCTATCAGCCTGTTGAAAGTCAATTCTGTTGAAAGTATCTATAGAAAAACGAAACGCTTTGGAAGCGATTGTCACTTGTCTAGGCCCTCTGATCGCTGCGAAGCCATCAGTGTGCGCATCAGCCAACATTCCTGACGCACTGCAGAAGCGTGGCAGCCCCAACAGCATCCTGAATGCATTATTGTGTTTAGCATGTGCCTGTAAATACAGGGTCAAAATATTTACTAGCGAAACTCTGCAGACGTGATAAGGTATCACTATCTTAGAAATGCAAACATGAATATCATGAACTGTTCATAGTATCTGAGCAATTCCAGATTATTTGGTAACAACCAATATAATCCGGAATTGCTCAGTAACAGCCGGGAGTCTGGATTTGTGCCCGGTTGATGGCAATAGGCTCGCCCCCTATTACATGGGACTTAAACATAACTGGCGAAATGTGGGTGTACTGTAGGTACAATTCTGGCTAACCCTTAGGGCAGTACAGGCGTGATGTTGTGTCGATTCTTCAGATTCACTATAAATTCAAGGATTCATTTTCCTGCTCGGTTTGGGTGTTGTTAGGGCTTGAACAGATGTAGGCTCAGGGGGGACCACCACCAGCTCTTACAGCAGTATTATTTTAATTACTACTTCAGTGTAGGAAAGAGATGAAGCTGTACAGGTCGCATAGCTCCATATCTTTCCCCCACTGAAGTAAGAATAAAAAAATACTGCTGTAAGCGATGGTGGTAGGCTCCCTGAGATTATTTATTTTTAACCGACTTCTTCAAAAAGGAGGAGGTTCTCAATTCGTTTTTTTATTTTATTTTATTTTATTTATTAGGATCTCCAACAAAGGATGTACACAGGAAATGACAACATAAGATTACCCCGTTGTGGATAACAAAAACCTGGAGTTAAACTATACATTTTTGGAGGATTACGTTTGGCATAAATTCAAGCGCAGGACACATTCGACACGAAGCGAAATGAACCTATGTTCGTATAGCTTTCCTCCCCGGCTTTTCATACTTCAGTTCACACCGCTTACTAAGCGAAACGAAAATGGATGATCAATATGGGGGAACGATCGAATAAACTGAAATGAAAAGACAAAGTTACATAGATAAACCTAAACTAGACCAAGAATTTAGTTTGACACCTCTATTATACCTTCGTTAAAACGCTAGCCGATTTATTACACGTTGTATACCCAATGGTACCCTAAGGCTAGTTTATCGGAATGAAACATTGGCCCTTAGCGATAGCACCGACCCTAACGCCGGTAGCCCACCTCCGTCGAAAAACCATAGCAGCGAAACCGCAGTAGTTCAATTGTACTGACTCGCGTTATGTTCCGCTAAGCGAATCCGTTTCGAGTAGTGGAACATGACGCGAGTCAATACAATTGAACTACAGCGGTAGCGGAACATGACGCGAGTCAGTACATTTGAACTACTGCGGTTTCGCTGCTATGGTTTCGCGGCGGAGGTGTGCTACCGGCGTGAATCAGCTAAAAGTGGTGGAATAATATATTCAGCAAGAGAGATTTTATACCTGTCTGCCTGAAAATAAAAGCACTAAGAAGGAGATGTAAGGAGAGGCTTAACATAACGCCCTGTTTCCCCGAAGGGTTAGCCAGAGGTGTACAGTCACAAGCACCAATACGTATAAACTTAGCAACTTTTAAACGTGATTTTCTCCAACTATATTATAATATAACTATATTGTTATTTTATGTTTTAAGGAACACAGTATTTTGGAACCTATATTATTATGAAATAGGTATCATCTCAAAGTTGCAATCATTTCCATGAGAAAATCATTATTGAATTTTGCTGAGAATATACATATTTTTGCCAGTTATGTTTTTAAGTCCCATGTAATACTAGGGGGCGACCCTATTGCCATCGACCGGGCAATCCAGACTCCGGGCTGCTACTGAGAAATTGCCGGTGGAAAGACCCAATAACAGTTTACCCGACCTGGGAATCGTAGCCAGGACCTCATGCTCAGTATTAGCGCTTGTAACCACTAGATCATCGAGGTAGTCTAATTTTTTTTTGTTTTTTTTTTTCAGGCCTCATTCTACTCCATAGACATACACAATTCAAGATTAAATTACAATAAATCAAACTATTATAAATTCAAAACAGATAAAAACCCAAAATAAAAAAATAAAAATTATTATTAAACATTTTGTAGACAGTTCAACCCAAAGTGTCTACAAACAAGTAACACCTTCGTAATATACGCGTTGTTACAATATGTGCAATGTGCAATTTAATGCGGGAGAGGCTCTAATGCACCCTAAGGGTCAACTCACACCGAAAGAGCGGCGAAGGGCAGCGAAGCGCCGCGACCCGCTCGGTAGAGAAGGCGCGCGGATTGAATACCCGCGGCGCCGCGGGCATCCGCGCGACTCGTTCGAGTTTCTCATGCGATAATAAGTATTATAGTTAAAATTCATATGACACTGAAACTGCGCTCCGCTTCGCTGCGCTTCGACGCTCTTTTGGTGTGAGTTGAGCCTAAAAGGTATTGCTATACGTAGGTGTAAAGGTATTGCTATACCGAGAGTAACTGTATTGCTTCACACAGGTGTCCACGTTCCATTCCATTAATGCCCATAATATAATCAATAAGCTTACGTTAAGTAGGAACTATGTTGCTTAATGAATCTCTGGAATATTCGAAATAAATATTTCGAATATTCATTGTTCCGAGGGAAATACGCTTTAACGGTTATTTGATTTTTAAGTGAATATTCAATTTATTCATGTTGCACCTTTTGTTGAAATGTATGTAAAACTACAACTGTGATTCTGATTTTATGATTCGGTTATAAAACGTTTATTTAAAAATTCTGCAACATATTGCACAATATTATTCTATGTTCATTATATCATAACGATTGAAATGGCAAAAGAGCCTGAAAGCCTAGACAAGTGACAATCGCTTCGAAAGCGTATTTCTACAACGACTTTCAACAGGATTGACATAAGCTTTTCGATAGCTTATGTCAGTCCTATACATTTTTGCCTTTTCCATTATCGTTATCGCTGATAGAATGTCACTTTGTCTGAGGCCTCAGATGCCTATTTTAGAGTTGTGGCAAAATATTTATCCAAAGTTAGTTATTCGATTAAACATTTTTTTTTAAACTTTCATTTGTAATTCAGTGTCATTTTAGTTTATTTGTGTCACTTCAGTTACATAAAATGAACCGAGTAGATAGTATCGACGTAAGATGAGTAAACTAAGTTACTGTGTAGTTTGAAGACCTATAGAAAACCTTGAGTTCAAGAGTTTGTTTTAATCTACAAAGTTATCAAGAACTCAGGAAATCACTAGCGTAGCAGACATATAACGTAGTACTTAAGAAATTTAAGTACCTATAAATGAAAATAAAACCGCTTGGGAAGAAGTTATCGAAAAATTCAAACCACTCAGTACCCGGAACGGAACCAATTCCGATTATTTCGGGTATTAAATACTTGATTGGAACGGGATTTAATAATGAAAAGTCGATAGCAATTACGTCTCGAATGCATGATTGAAATGTAAAAAGAATTACGAGTAAGCCTCATTTCCTAGGCGAAATATAAAATATTCTCTTCTCTCGTGTCGACACGAACTATTACTTCATGTTTAATTTTTGAGATGGGACTTCAGGGCGATCCGAAACTTATCCGAGTAGAGTAGGGCCCGTCACAAAAAATCATCCTGTAGGTATCCAAAGTAAGAGCAGTAAAGGTAGTGTCTGCCTGCCTGTGTCCCAGTAGTGGGAAGGTCACATATAGGTTGATTTTGATTAAGCTTATAATAATATGTATAGCTCATGACTGTGGTAAGAATACAAGCTAGTAGCTGCGCCCCGCGGTTTCATCCGCATAAGTTTCGATCCCGTGAGAATATCGGCATAAATGGTATCTTATGTCCTTTTCTAGGTCATGGTCTACCCCTGTGCCAAATTTCATCTAAATCCATTCAGCCGTTTTAGCGTGAAAGCGTAACAAACAAACAAATAAACAAACCCCTCACTTTCACATTTATAATATAACTAGCTGCTCCCCGCGGTTTCACCCGCGTAAGTCTCGATCCCGTGGGAATATCGGGATAAAAAGTATCCTATGTGTTAATCCAGGTTATAAACTATCTGTTTGCCAAATTTCATCTAAATCCATTCAGCCATTTTTGCGCGATTGAGTAACAAACATCCAAACACACAAACTTTCCCATTTATAATATTAGTAGGAAGTAGGATAGTAGGATAAAATATTAAGTCGTAACTAATCTAAACTTAACCAAATTATAATCCTAATTATAAGTTTGGATTAGTTAGGATTCAGCAAGGTGGTTTTGAACTTTATAATTAAGACTTTTCTATCAGGAATTTCTCAGTACCAGCCCTCAGTGGCTAAAATTATTGCAAAGGTAGCAAATAGTAGATTTATAGTATTAAATTTTTATTTAGGCTGATTTTGAATCCAAGACTTGGTCCCTCCATCTTGACGCTAACGTTGGTGGCAATAGGCTCGCCCTATTACAGGGGCCTCAACACAACTCTAAATCTACGTACCCTTTGGAGAATTCTGATGCTTTGTATCATAATCATTCTCCTTAATATATCAGCAGCTTTCTATTAGTCGTCATCTCGGTAGTCACCCCCTTTCTAGCCATATAATCTATCACACAGTCCATCCATCGTGGGATGTGGGTAGATATTGCTTGTTACGTCGGCAAGTTTTCCTACCTATATTTCATACTAGGTGCCTAATGAAACAATGGCCTGTGGGTTACTAAGACCAGTGGGCCTAAAACGGTCACATTAGCAATTCTTATAAAAGCATTTCATTTCCTGAATTTCCACCTGTCATTAGCAATATAATGTGGACCATTTTACGAATCTCCATAGAAAACTGTCAAACTAATGAATTATTTCGTAATATGAATCGCACGCAGATCATATTATGAATCGTTAGTTTGTGACATTTTACGATGATTCATAATATTTTCCTATTATGATTCTGCCAAAGTGACTGTTTTAAGCCTCCAGAGGGTCTGGTCTTAGTAACTCAATTCCCGTAATTTTTAAGAACGTTCACATTCGTATGTCATTCGCAATCTGTCAAAAATACATTCAATTTACCAACATTTTTGACCACTTTGACAGATTGCGACTTGAATGTGAACGTTTTTTAAGTACGAGAATTAGCCTTCAGGTACCTAATAGGCCTGCCAGGGTTGCGGAATAGTCCGAAAGGGATACCGGGACCCTGGCAACAGGTAACTGAAGGAACACGGGTGAGTTTTAGTCAGTAAGAGTCTGACACGCCCTTCCGCTCCGCCCAGAGCGGGAGAAGTCATTTAATGATTTCTCACCCAAAAAAAAAAAAAACAAAGGTACCTAATAGGAAAATCTACTGTGCTATGGTGGAGCTTTTCTTTCTTGAAGAAATCTAAACAAAAGAGACATTTCAAATTCTTTCGTCAGAGATCAAACAAAAAAAAATAAACCGTTGCAAAAAAACTGGATGCTTTAAAAAACTCGATTATTTTTGCAAAAAGGTTTTTTTTTGTAACATTTTTTCTTTTGAAAGAAATTCAAATTGCTAAAAGAAATACATGAAAGTTCCATTATGGCTTAAAAACACTTGCTTACTTTCTGTTTTTTCGCAAAAATAAATAATGTTCAGAATAACGAAAACATCTTTAACCCTTACTTGCCAAGAATGAGTACCTCGTTCCATCATAAACCTCATCTATCGCTTTCCACCAGTTGAGACTAAGGTTAAGAGCATGCTCATTCAGTAATAAAATATTTTTTTTTTTTTTAACTATAAATTCACTGGTAGCGTTATGTAACGCTGCTACTGGTGTAGGTATTATCGCTATTGAGTGGCGAATTACAAACTAATGAGTATGCAAAAAATATATATTTTGACGAGTCTTCGCTAATCTCGTAAGATTAATGAGGCCATGTTCATTTCATAACAAATTGTTATAATTATAATTAGCTACCTACTTCATCATCATCATCATTTCAGCCGAAAGACGTCCACTGCTGGACATAAGCCAAGCACCGCCACTTCTACCAGTTCTATGCTTCTCGCATCCAGTGGATTCAACGCGTCTAGTATCAAAAATCGCTCAACGTGCCTAAAGAAATTTTCACTTTAAAAAAAATATATACGAAATACCATTCCAGTTCAAGACGGGATAATCGAAAATGGGATCATGAAAAAGCTGACAATTACCAATAACTCCGAGCGTGATGACAGTGGCAGTATCTTCTAAGATTATTACTTAAAAGTTACGAGCGGCTGAATAGGGGCGGTACTCAGCCGTAACAATTTATCGATCGTTGACGAAACAGCTTTATCACAAAGTATCACATAGTATTCTTTCAACGTTTGAGTCTGGCCTTATAGACAATTTGGAAAGAAAAGAAAAAATCTTTCTAAATACTGGTGATCATAAATTTCGTAATCTCGACATGCATATTCATAATATTCCTGCATGACAACCATAAAACTGGATTTCTACGGGTTTTGTCGACGAAAGAATAGACAAGATGACAGATAAACAATCACTATCTGTCATTTTGTCTATTCTTCCGTCGAAAAAACCCGTTTCATTGTGGTCATGCTAAACGTGCTGTATGCGTAGCACGACGGAAGAATAGACAATAATTATGACAAATTGACACTAACAAACTGACATTTTGTCTATTCTTCCGTCGACAATACCCGTTTCTGTAGTGGTCATGCTACGCGTGCTGACAATACTGCGGAGACGATCCTAGTCTGTAGCATCAGGGCTTCTCAACCTAATTTTAATCCAAAAGATAAGAGAATAGCTGCAAAGTTTTTTTGTTGCATTGGTCTAAAATTAGCTCGCAAGAATCCATCTTAGATTTAAAAAAATTAATATGTTTGAATATAGAACTTTTCACCACCAGATTCATGTCTTTGCATTTTCATCTCAAACTCCTAACGAGAAGGTTCTGGGCGCTAAAGAAAAGAAAAAAAAACTTTTCTATATAGCCCTCTTTTGTGAATTGATTAAAAATCGGTACGGTCAGAGGCAGCCTCGGGCAACTATTTATTACTTTATGAGCCCTATAATAAAAAGTCTATTGCTTTCTTGATGGCCTTTAGAAATAGAACAATGCTTTTGTTTTAAGATCGTGAATTCGTGATATTTTTATCACTTGGGCAAAGACAAAAAATGATTGTGTCAATTTGTAAATTCTTTGTTATGATTTCGGGAAGAAATAAATAAAAGAAAATGATTCTGCTACTTTTTATGTTTTTCCGGTCTAAAATATTACAAAAAGTTAGATTCAAGTTTTGCCGTTTGGTTACGCTTGCCTTCGTTATTTTTGGATATCGTAGAAGTTAGTCTCCAGAGGATGGTTTGATCGGAGCGATGTTTTTAGTTTTAGAGTTGTCAGTAAACTATCTTATGTCTTATGGGATAACAAAGTGATCTCCAAGTTTAAATGTTTTCAAAGAAAAACCAAGTTGGTTGCAGTTACTTTTTAGTTACCTACTATTTAGTATTTTTAGGATCCCAAAATAAAAATTATTTGAGGTTTTATTAAGACACTGACAACAGGCAACCGGTCGATGGAGCGTCGTGTTCCACACGCTCCTCAAAGAGATGCCAGCACACTTGACGGAGTTAGGACCGATGCCTGTCAGGGTTGCGGGAAAGTCCGAAAGGGATACCGGGACCTTGGCAATAGGAACACGGGTGGGTTTTAGTTTGAAAAAGTCTGACACGCCCTCCCGCTCCGCCCAGAGCGGGAGAAATCAACAAATGATTTCCAAATTTAACCGGTAAAAGTAACTTGACTTAAACAAAAATATCCCAAATGTAAATAGTTTGTGGTATCGGAAAAAAAAAATCTTGAACACATTTCTCAGAACTTGGTTGTTACAAAAACACGTTTTTTTAAAAAAAACTCTTGATACAAATTAACGGTAAACTAAACTTTTACCTTGAGTTCTAATCCAAAATATCTGTATTAAATATCAACGTACGTTGGTATTTTAATTAATAACAAGAACGTCTTATTTAAATGCAGAACTTGGTTGTATTTAATCTTAAATTAATTTAATAAATCGATATTTGCTTCATAATTTGCAATCAATTACAAGCTTTTTGTCATCGCGCTTCTCTTTCTTTTCCTTGCAATCCGACAGTAGCTGCGGTTTATCTGTTGTCAGCGTCTTAAAAGAGATGCATTTATTTTATTACTGTTCAATAATACTTTTAGGAAAGTCAAATAGGAATTAGGTATTTGAGGTTCAATTAAATACATTATTGTTTTAAACCATTGTTAGAACGTGTTACTAAGTACTTGCGTCGAGTAGGTAGGTATATCAATTAAATGTGATCGAAAAACGAGGTTCAATTAAATACATTATTGTTTTAAACCATTGTTAGAACGTGTTACTAAGTACTTGCGTCGAGTAGGTAGGTATATCAATTAAATGTGATCGAAAAACCGATTTAAAGTTTTAAGTTAAAATTAATGACAGAAATGGACAATTCAATTCGGATTATTGATATTCATAACCGATGTTCGGCTCTCCAAAATGTCAATTTGTTTGAAATTCAGCTTTTTACCATTATTGGTAAAAACTTTTAACTGAGAAATTAATAATCGGTTTTTGAATTAATTACCTAAAAACAACAAAAAATACAGGAAAATTGGCAAATTCGGAAAAACTGAATGGGCATTTTCTACGGGATTCCTTTATGACTTCAATGTCTGTTGGGTCAGCTAGTTTCTCATAAAAATCATCTTGTTTTCATCTTATAATCAGATTGTACAGATGATTTTTATGAGATTACAATTACCCTACTTCGAAGTAAAATTGACGTAACTAAAGGTCCGCCTTTTTTATTATTGAATAACTCTGCAAGGTTCTGTTTTACCATTTGACTTCTAATATAATCATGACGTATTGTTATTCAATAGGAGTTGAACCAATTATTGGAGGTTTCCAATAATTGGTTCTGTAATGGTATGGTAATATAGTCTTGATTAACTTTACGCTCGTGTGCACACTACCTAAACTAGCTCTGTCTACACTATGTACGTATTTCAAAATGCCAACTCGCATAAAAAAACGAAATACATAATTATTGATGCTAGTTGGCATTTTGAATTGGGAAATTGTTGCATAAATGTGCCGTTGCACTTACTTACTTATCCCACTTGACGTTACCATGTCTGCCAAAAAGGTCCGACAAATCGCTTTATTTTCTCAATGTACGAGTAAATCAGTGCTTCTTCCAGTTGAAGTAAGCTGCTTCTCATTTTCAGTGCATCTTTGAGGCTTTGAAATAGTTCTGAACTAAATGGGATATTTCACGTCCTCCATGCGAGCGAAGCCGTGGCCCAAAGCGAGTTAAAAATATTGTATGCATTTGAAACACAATAATTGTTTGAATGTGATTTATATCAGCATCATAAAAATATGAAACTGTTAAAATAGTCATTCGTTTCAAAGAAATGCTTCTATAAAAACAGAGCAATATTCGATATTTAAGTAGACAGGCAGACAGATAAATGTGTTCCCAGATACGGGTACTGCTATTATTGTATTGTTGCAAAATATCGTGGAAAACGAGATATCTATTTTTATGTTTTCAATGTATTTTTATTTATTGTAAGGACAGTTTTATTTGTTTGTTTTTGTTTAATACATTTTAATACACACACACACACTTATACATATTACACATACACACACACACAACGTTACGTTATACACATATTACGTTATTTATACATGTTAGGTTGAGGAAAATATAGGCATAATAGGTGTTGCCGACCCAGTATGAAAAGAAGCCTTTGTCCTTGTCCAGCTCAAGGTCTACCCCTATGCCAAATTTCATCCAAGTCCGTTCAGCCGTTTTGGCGTAAAAACCTAACTAACAAACAAATTCACGTTCGCATTTATATTATTATGTTAGGATTTCCTAGGGATGGCAGACAAATTAGTCAAAGTAGAGCGGACAGGTCAAAAAAGTTTTACTTTTTCTGAAAATATCAGAAAACTGCCAATATCAATATTGTCTATTACGTTCTATGCAAGGACGCTAAAAAACTGTCGGTCTCTATTTTCCACTGTATCAGGTAGCTATTTAAAATTCAATTCGTTTAAGGTGGATGCGCTAACGTAGCCCGCAAAATTCAAATTTTCTTACGTTGTTTTGCAATTTGCAGGTTCAGGTTGTATGTTGGTCTAAATATGATTTGCGGCCGTAATAAATGTGGATTTACATATTTTTTAAATTTTTGTTATTATATACAAACCTGTAAATTGCAAAAAAACGTAAGTTTTAATTTCGGCTACCTTAGCGCATCCCCCTTAAAGTTTCAGTGGTCGAATTAGAAAATAAAAAGAATAGTTAAAGAGAATAGTTAAAGAATAGTCAAAGAGGTAGTAAGTAGTGACTGGCCAGTGGCCCTAGAAAAAGTGACATTCTATCAACGACAACGATGATGGAAATGGCAAAAATGTATAGGACTGACATTGACATAAGCTATCGAAAAGCTTATGTCAATTCTGTTGAAAGTCGTTGTAGAAAAACGAAACGCTTTCGAAGCGATTGTCACTTATCTAGGCCCTCAGTTATGTGATATAATAACTTATTCGATACCTATTTAGTACATATTGTAGTGACCAGAATCATTGGTTTTTTTCAATGTTAAAAAAAATCTAATCTAAATCATTGGTATTTTTTCCATAAAACTCATCATTATTTAATCTTAAAAAGCTTTGAACAATTGTCAATTTTGACAATTTTACCATAATAATAGCTAGAGAAGATTTCCCACTCATGTATTTGGAAATTCGTTTGAAAATTGATTCATTTATTCAACATAGCCAATATTTCTTACACTGATGATAAATTACCACCATCGATAACGTGGTAGGTAGTTAAAAATATCTCAATTAATCTCATAATACGTCAGTTTAATTACGTCACTGAAAATAATTTTGTGCAGGCATAAGTAAATTTTATCCATCATAATTACATTATCCGCGAAAAGGGCTCCATCAATGTTGGGCGAAGTTTTTAAATAAAAACGCAAATATTTTTACCCCCTGTGTACTGTTAGGGATGAGGTTTACAAACCACTTTTCGTAACGATAATATTTGTTCTTTGTTAACTCTGCGTAAAATTTTGACCATTTTCATTGTACGGTTAGGCGATCCCATTTTATTAGTTTAATATGTAGACATCCAGTTGATTTAATTAATTTCATCAATCAAATAACCATTAAAATTGAGTCTAATGTTGCTATATACAACAAGTTAAAATGAGTTAATGAAAGATTATATTTAATGACAGCTTTAAAAGTTAAAGTTCGTTTCTGCAACTGGCTGAGAGTATGTTCAAAATATAAAACGGAAAATGTTCAAGTGGAGTTCTATGTTCTTTCGACTTTGAACAATTTCAAAGGTAAACAATAAAAATTCTGATTTAAGCATATTTTTATTGTTGAGCGAGTTAAAACTGTCCAAAGCGTTTTTCATTTGTAATATTTTTTCTACACGCATATAAAACAGGCCACAATGAAAACGAATCTAAGTTCATTTCACTTCGGTCGATCGTTTAAGTTCGTAGTGTGCCCCGAAATTATAGCTTATCCACTACCACGTTACCGTGTGCGTAAAATGCGGTATTGGGTTTTCAGAGTAGACAAGCTTTAGGCAAACACGCGGTAGCTACAGGAGCGAAGCTAAACGAACTTAGCTTCGTTCCCAGTGTGGCCTGCGCGTAATGCCTTGATTATGAGCTATCAGTGTAATTCTAATCCATTGCATTAAATTACCTAGCTGTCATGATTTCTGCAGGTATCCAAAAAAACCTTGGGATCAACTATCTCTGAAATGAAATTCCTTATCCGTGAACGCGTAGGCAGAGCCGCGGGCATACCTGTCAAGTCATATTTCCTATAATAACAAGATATTAATAGATTTTTATTTAACTTGTCACCCGGAGTAAGTAAATTAAAATAAATCTACAAAAAAAGGCTCCTTCGGATGAATAATAAATAAACGCTAACTCGTATTAAGCACTTACCAAACTCATTTATATTAGTTTATCTCATAAAGTTGGTCATTTCATTGGTTATTTTTAGTACGGGACCGTGAGAGTAAACGAACTTAAGTGAGATTGTTCAAAGGAATTATGTCTGGTTTGATACAGGCTGCCAATTTGCTAACAAATATTACCTACGACTTTTAAAAGGAACATAACATCACGCCTGTATTCCCTGTAGGGTTAGGCAGAGGTGTACCTATATAGTATACCCTCATTTCGCTAGTTAAGACAAGCTTATTGCCATCAACCAGGAACAAATCCAGACTCCAGCGGCTACTGAGAAATTCTTAATAGAAAAACCTAATAACACTTTGTCGAACCAGGGAATCGAACTCAGGACTATAAGCTCATGCGAAACCAACGAGGCAGTGACAGTCTTATGTCCAATCCTATTCATAGAAATGAGGTATTTTCTCGATAACAAACGTATGATTTAATCAAGTCAAACTGATTAAACTATTATGTAACAAATACGTTGTAATTAATTATCTTAGGTTCATTAGGTACCGAACTTGACACGAAATCAAGTAATTAGGTCAATGAGATCTGTTATAGTTTGTGCTACTCTAATTGCATGCATTATTACTAATCTGTCAAAGTTATATCTGTGAAAGCAAGTGACATACTTAGAAGTGTGCATTAACTTTCTAAGATAATAATAATAATATAATAAATAATAATATAATAATAATAATAATAAGCCCCCTAAACAACCACACGTCCTGATTGAACATCTAATCACGTGGGGGCGGACACACGAATGAGAAATTACTGGCGTGGCTAACGTGGCTCTGAAAACCCATTCAAAATGGAGACACGATCGAAAAGTAAACGTATAGGGCCGCTGCCCGGGGGCGATCGCCGGGGCGCACCTGGAGCTGACGCTGGGTGTCACAGCATGCGAACCGTCAGCGGTGAGGAGTTGAACAGGCGGGCTCCCACCGACAAAGATGCTACAGCCGAAATCATTGATGATGGTGACAGACTGACGGACAGGACAAACACCCCTGTAGAACCGTATAGTCCAAGCACAGTATCTTACACACCTTCTAAACCATCATCACCGTCCATATCATCGTCACTCATACCATCATCACCTCCCACTACTAGTTTAAATTCAATTCCACCCACTCCAACCTTGAATGTTGCGCGGGAGGTTAGTTCCTTCTTACCCGCGTCCACCAAGGCTGGAAAAGCAAGAGTTCGCATGAGATGGAGCAAAGAAGTAAACCTATTTATCATGCGAACTTACTTTTATATCACTAAATTAGAGACCGACATGACCACCTACAGACAACAATTGCATGAACTTTTTACCCGACAATATCCTGAGATAACCGTCTCAGAACAAAGAATCTCAGATCAGCGAAGAGCTATAGTTAGAAACAAACTTTTATCTCATGAAATAATAGAACAATTAAAAGGAGAAACACGTATACAATTACAAGAAACAGAAAATAACACACGCACTAACGCTATCCCACTATCACAAAACATAACCACAACTGCTGAACAACCGCACTCGCAAGTAGAACCTTATACTCAATCTCAAACATACAATCAATCGCAAGCTTACACGCAAACAGCACACACATCCACACAAACTGAAACTATAACCCTAACTCTAGAAAATGATATTGAAGCCTTAACCGTCGCAGATCAAAATCTGACAACAGATACGTATATTCAAGAAATACATGACAAATTCAGAACAACCCTAGCACAATACTCTGGGATGGACCCAACAGTTCGACCCAAACTACCTAAACTTCGATACAGCCCTAATCTTTTCCGTTTAGTTAACTTATTTAATGAAAACATACTTAATCAATTTATTTCCGATGACACACAACTTATAGATATTCACACACTTATATATTGCACAGCGGTAGTCGTATCTGAAGAACTTAACTTTAAAATCACGCAACACACAGGAAACATAACACCAAAACAGAATATCAAACCAGCATGGCAACAGAGGTTAGAAAAAGACATAGAAAAATTAAGAGCAGATTGTGGTAGGCTTACACAATACATTAACAACGTCAGGACAAGTAAAGTAGTAAAGAGAGTTGAGGCTATATTCAGGAGTAGTTTCACGCACACAAGACACGAAAATAACAACAGAAAACCTGAAGAATTTTTAGACACCTTAAAACAAAAACTAGCACTTAAAGTTCATAGGCTCAGAAGATATAAAAAAGCACAACAGCGCAAAAATGATAATGCCATATTTGCCACTAACGAAAAAATGTTTTATAGAAATTTACACAAACCAGACAACACACACACCCACACCGACACTACTAATGAGGATAACACAGGCGCACCTGATCCACCTACAAAAGAGCAACTAGAAACATATTGGTCTAGCGTTTGGGAAGAACAAGAACAACATAACGACAAAGCGACGTGGATATCAGAAGAAGAAACAAAATGGAGGGCAATAGATGAAATGGAATTTGTAGAGATTACAGATGCCGATATCATACAGTTAACAGGCAGATTACATAATTGGAAATCTCCTGGTATAGATAAAATACACAATTTTTGGTACAAAAAGTTAACTTCATTATACAAACCCATAGCAAAAAACTTAACATAAATTATATTAGGACAACAAAATATACCGAATTTCATTGCAACAGGTATAACATACATGCTGCCTAAAGCTAAAAATTCACCACTTCCTTCCCAATATAGACCAATCACATGCCTACCCACGATATATAAAATATTAACATCAGCAATAACAACGAAAATTAACTCACACATTGAACACCACAACATAATGGCAGAGGAGCAGAAGGGATGTAGGAGAGGCCACATGGGATGCAAAGAGCAGTTAATTATTGATTCTACTATCCACAAACATGCCACAACAAAGAATAGAAATCTTCATTGTACCTATATCGATTATAAAAAAGCTTTCGACAGTGTTCCACATTCCTGGCTGATACACATACTAGAAATTTATAGGATAAACCCAAAAATAATAGATTTCCTACGAAACATAATGCCACTATGGAAAACCACACTTCAATTAAATTCCAAACCTAATAATGTTATAACGCGACAAATGTCTATCAAGAAGGGTATATACCAAGGAGATTCACTGAGTCCCCTATGGTTCTGTCTCGCACTAAACCCTCTATCTCATCTACTGCATCGCTGTCGGGCCGGATATTGTTTCAAACACACTACAGAACAAACAACAGTCTCACATCTCATTTATATGGACGATATTAAACTATATGCACAAACCGAAAAAGATATGAAGAAATTAGTAGAAGCTACAGTAGAGTTTAGTTTAGATATAAATATGCAATTTGGTTTGGATAAATGTAAAACACTTCATATCATACGTGGCAAGATACGACCCGGCAACTATGTAGTAAATAACACAGACACCATAACAGCAATGGAACCGACCGAATTATATAAATATTTAGGGTACACGCAACTAAAGGGACTAGATCATGTTAGGATTAAAGAAGCACTTACTACAGAGTATAAAAGGAGACTTAACGCCATATGTAAAACACAACTTTCAGGTAAAAATCTCATCAAGGCCTTAAATACATTTGCCATTCCCATATTAACATACTCATTTGGAGTTATTAAATGGGCAAAAACAGACACAGAACAATTAGAACGAACCACACGCACCACTCTTACAAAACATAACAACTTACACCCTAAATCAGCAATAGAAAGACTTACTATCAAAAGACAAAATGGAGGGAGAGGCCTAATAGACATCCAGCACCTTTGGCGGAAACAAATCTGTCGACTAAAATCATTCTTTCACTCAAAATCTCGCAATAGTAACATTCATAAAGCCATAACTCAAAATGATTTCAACTACACACCACTTAACTTAAATGAGCAGCCAGATTCTTCACAAACTACAAGCGATGACCCGCAGACACAAAAAATTGAGGACTGGAAGAAAAAGGTACTTCATGGCCGGCATCCTCATGACTTAGAACAATCCCATGTGAACAAAGTAGCTTCAAATAAGTTTCTTAAAATAGGCAATTTATTCCCAGAAACCGAAGGTTTTATAATTGCGATACAGGACCAGATTATTAACACTAAAAACTATAGAAAATTTATTATCAAAGATCCTTCAGTAACAAATGATAAATGTCGCAAGTGTCACACCCAACCAGAAACAATTCAGCACATAACAGGAGCTTGCACAACTCTCACGCAGACAGACTACACACACAGGCACATCAGGTGGCAAATGTAATTCATCAAAAGTTAGCAATCAAATACACACTCATACAAGACACAAACACTCCTTACTACAATTACACACCACAAACTATCCTTGAAAATGACACACATAAACTTTACTACGACCGCGCCATTCTCACCGACAGGACAATTCACTACAATAGACCGGATATAACCCTACAGGATAAAATAAATAAAGTTACTTACCTAATAGATATTGCCGTTCCCAACACACATAACATACAGAAGACAATAACTGAAAAAATTAGTAAATACGCAGAACTTAAAGATGAAGTAACTAGAATATGGCGCCAACAAAAAGTTTACGTGGTCCCTATAGTCCTCTCCACAACAGGCGTCATCCCAAGTCACCTTCTTCATAGCCTTAAATTACTAAACCTAAAAGAAACCCTCTATATAACCCTACAAAAAGCAGCAATTTTAAATACATGCCGAATCGTCAGGAAGTTCATGCAAATAGATGAAAACGAAATAGGTCCTCATCATAACACACCCTCAACATAACACACCACACGCTTCATTTACTTGGCTTCGGTCCGTAAATGTTGAAAAAAAAAAACCAGCCAAAGAGCTGAGAAGAAAAAACACTACAAAAAATAATAATAATAACCCCACCGCCGTATCTCTACGTTGACGTCGTGGTGGGGCTTGCGCGCTCCGAACTCTAGGTCTGTGCCGGTAGAGTTTACTTTGCCGGAACGGGTCTAGAGTGAGGAGCCAGACCAAGAGAGATACAAAAACCCGCAGGGCAGCATGTGGCGAGCTGTTGGGCAGTTGCGACCCCACGGACCCGATCTCCCGGGAGAAGTCTTGTTCCTCACCTCTGGCTTGCCTTTATTGGCCGGCTGGAGTGAACACTGACGAGGAACAGAGCTCCCACCTCATTCTTGCCTTCATTGGCTGGCTTGAGTGGAGACTCGTAAGAGCAAACGTGCTCGGAGGAAGGAAGTATTCCAGTAAGTGCTCGTAGGGATCTTGACCATCTTCCGGGCTCTGGGATTGTTCTGAAAGCCGTGGAATACCTCTCCACTCCTCAAGCACCTCAGGAAGTGTTGCCCCCTTGTCGCTACGTCACTTTGTGCTAGCGACTGTTTTCGGGGGCCCATTATTGAGTGTGCAAGTCACCCCCTGCCATTTTATCCATGTATACCATAACATTGATCAGGCAGGGGCCATAGCCTTTCCATAGTTCAATATAACCAGTTCACTAAGCCACCCAAACCCATAGCCCCAATATCTTTGTTTCCATGGTTTGCAATAGTCCTACACCAACCGGGGGTTGTCCTTGGCTGCACTTGCATAGTGCGAACAGGGATAATCGTCGGTTGGTGCCTCATTCCATTTAAAATTGTCTAAGGGGCCTCTGCGAGTTGGCTTCGGCCCCTCGTACGCCTTCCAAAGGGCCGGGACCCCAGGGTCCCGAGAAATGTCAAAGACTAAAAAATAATAATAATAATAAAAGTTTATTGAGGTAAAAAGGTAAAACACTAAATACAAAGCTTAAATCTACGAAAAATTCAATTATTTTATAAGATGGTAGGTATCCACGAAATTGAGTTTCAAGGTTATGAATGAGACTGTCCCGTTGCCGCGCTGTCCTGTCAAATGAAGTGTGTATTGAGTAGTGTTCTTAAATGTTTACTTTAATTTTAGCCGAATGATGTCCAGGCCTGTCCCAAGCACCGCCACTTCGACCGGTTCTGTGCTTCTCGCAGCCAGCTATTTTCTGTGGCCTTCACCAGGTCATCGGTCCACATTATGTGAACTTTCCAACGCTACGTCTTACAGTACGCAGTCACCACTCCAGAACCTTTCAGCCCTGTTCTACGAGTAATGTGCCCTGCTCACTGCCACATAAGTTTGGCAATTTATCTGGCAACCTTGGTTCTCCTACGGATGTCATCTTTTCTGATTCGACTATGTAGGGAATCTTTGATAGCAGATAAATTGATTGTGTTTTTAATATTAATTTTGTTCTAAGTAGTAGAGGTTCTGGACCCATGTTGGCTAAAGCAAGGAAAACCTGCTCAGATGGGGATTCATAATAAACCGGCCAAGTGCGAGTTGGACTCGCGCACGAAGGGTTCCGTACCATTATCTATAAAAAACGGCAAAAAAATCATGTTTGTTTTATGGGAGCCCCCTTAAATATTTATTTAATTCTGTTTTTTAGTATTTGTTTATATAACGGCAACAGAAATACATCATCTGTGAAAATTTCAACTGTCTAGCTATCACAGTTCATGAGATACAGCCTGGTGACAGACGGACAGACAGACAGACAGACAGCGGAGTTTTAGTAATAGGGTCCCGTTTTACCCTTTGGGTACAGAACCCTAAAAAGACTGGGACATAGACCTCCTCTCGGTGAGAGGAAGTGGCCCATAATCCACCACGCGGGTCCAGTGCGGGTTGGTCGCTACTAAATGCGCTAAACTCGAAGCCAAGTTCTGGGCCGACTCCTTAAAGATTACGACACGCTTAGAAGAAAAATATTAATTTCTTAATTAATTTGTAAACGCACTGAAAACGCTCAACGGTTAAAAAACAACGAGTTAAACCCGGTGTTAAATTCACTGTACTGTTCCAGTTTGTCTGAGGACTCGGTAAACACTTTTTTTCAAAGACAGTTCTATTCATTCTGTCGTTCAATTGATTCGTCCATTTTTATACAAAAAAACCTCCTTTTAAACTGTTTCTAAAAATAAGAGGGACATAAAAGATGAAAGGCACTTATCAGCTGTTTCTTTTAAAAGTAAGGGTCAATTAAAATGAGTGTATTTTTACGACGGGGACAGGAAGTGAGGGTCGGTTGAAAATAATATATCTCCTTTTTATTCGTGGGTGTGACTGTGTGTGGTTTCATTGGTGGGTTAATTTAATTTATTGACTCGTTAGTCTAGTGGTCACAAGCGATACTGCTGAGCATGAGGTCCTGGGTTCGATTCCCACGGAGTTTTTGAAGTGAAAACTTCTTTAGGCGCGTTGAGCACTTTTTTGGTAAACACAAATCATGGAACTCGCGTCATCGTCACCGAACGCTTGTTGGGTGAACAAAAATCGTGGAACTCGCGTCATCGTCACCAAACGCTTGAAGAAATGAATGAATGTTACTTAGTTTTCACTTCTATCGGCAGTCCCCAAAGACTACCTCGCATTTTTTTTTCTTTATAGAATTTCTCGGTGGCAGCCTTTTTTAAACCCACCCGTGATCCTTCAGTTGCCTGTTGCCAAGGTCCCGGTATCCCTTTCGGACATTCCCGCAACCCTGGCAGGCATAGGTCCTAGCGGACCCCGCCAATTGTGCTGACATCTCTTTGAGGCGCGCGTAGAACACGACGCGCCATCGAACCGGGCCTGGTCCTTATCGGACGGTGAGCTACCCATTGCTCGCCGTCCGCAAGCCCGCGCCTATGGTGGCCGGGAATCCGCCTGGGATTCCCGACGCCCAGGGTGTCTCCAGCGGCGGCGGTTAGCGGCTTGAGGGCGCAAACTTTGCCTCTCCCTCACGCGTTCCGCCTCCACCTTCGCGAGCATTACTGCTTCGCAGAAGGAGGGGACGGCTTCCCATGCCCTCTCGCTCCGTGCCCCGCATGTTTTTTTCTTTATGGAATTTCTCGGTAGCGGCCCGAAGTCTGGATTTGTGCTCGGTTGAACAATAGGCTCGCCTCATATTACATGAGACATAAACATAACTGGCGAAATGTGGGTGTACTGTAAGTACACCTCTGTCCAACCCTTCGAGGTAACAAGGTGTGATGTTATGTTATTAGCAACAAGAGGGCCTAGACAAAGTGACATTCTATCAGCGATAACGATCATGGAAAAGGCAAAAATGTATAGGACTGACATAAGCTATCGAAAAGCTTATGTAAATCCTGTTGAAAGTCGTTGTAGAAATACGACACGCTTTGGAAGCGATTGTCACTTGTCTATGCCCTAAGAACTATCTTACTAGAGTTTTTATAAGTAAATCGATAACCATCGAGATTTTCTAAAGATTTAGAGCTTCTTTTCAAATACTTAAGTATAACACTGACTATACACATGCATGGTTAGGAAAATTAATTGTTTAACAAATTGTCACATTAAGTCTATTTGTTGTGGAGCCCTGCTTGGGCGGAGCACCGCCGTGTCCTCGTGGAGGCGATTGGCGGCACTGATCTCTCGCGTCCGGCCCTGGTCCAGGCCATGGTACGGAGCGAGAGGGCATGGGAGGCGGTCACCTCCTTCTGCGAAGCAGTGATGCTCGCGAAGGAGGAGGCAGAACGCGTGCGGGAGAGGCAAAGCTTGCGCCCTCACGCCCCTAACCGCCGCCGCTGGAGACACCCTGAGCGTCGGGAATCCCAGGCGGATTCCCGGCCACCATAGGCGCGGGCTTGCGGACGGCGAGCAATGAGTAGCTCGCCGTCCGATAAGGACCAGGCCCGGGTCGATGGCGCGTCGTGTTCCACGCGCGCCTCAAAGAGATGTCAGCACACCTGACGGGGTCCGTTAGGACCGATGCCTACCAAGGTTGCGGAATAGTCCGAAAGGGATACCGGGACCCTAGCAACGGGCAACTGAAGGAACACGGGTGGGTTTTAGTCAGTAAGAGTCTGACACGCCCTTCCGCTCCGCCCAGAGCGGGAGAAGTCATTTGATGATTCCCCACACAAAAAAAAAAAGTCTATTTGTTGTATTCGTTCCAATTTTAAATAGCTATCAGAGAAATACAGTTGTGTATTAAATATAAGAACCTACAGGCAATTTAAATTGGTAGTTAATTTTCTAAACAATAAAATTATTAACAAGAACTTTGATCGTGCCCAAATTGAACAAATACCTATTAAGTAAAAAGAGCTTTAAATAATTTTCTTCCAACGTGAAATCTAAGAAAACTAAATTTAAAGCCTCTTTAACCTTCCAAAAGTCAGTAACTTAAAATTAATTTCTAAGCCGAGCAAGTTACTTGAACTATGCCCCTTATAGTCACGTATTACGAGCTAACTTAGCCACACATTGCAGTAAACTCCAAATTAATAACTTTCATTTACACAAGTTGCCAACTCCGCGGTTTGAGGTTACTAACAATTTAATTAACACTATTGCGAACGATGAATGTCGCACATAATAATTAAGTTTGACATCACATTTGTTAGAGGGTGCTCGTGGCTAACTTACAACCACGTCTATTCCTATCAAGGTTAATAAATCTGCGCTTTCTGATGGATTGGTAATTATTATTTTTACATACGAACTTGTATAGGGTCGGTCCCCTCCCCATACAAACGCTCTCACCTGTTTTCTCTCTGGTTTATGACCTTAGAGCAATGATTTTTTACAATAAAATAAATATCAACTAGTTCTATGTCCCTATGTTTTCCGTTTTAATTATACATTATCTGTAGAAGCACTAGAACCCTCAGAAAATTCTCAAAATTGCCTTTTTAGACCGCTGTCATCAGAGGCCTATTGTACAAATTTGACAATTATAAATTAAAAACATAGGGGCACAGTAAATAACCTTGTTATTCAATTTATAAAATATCGTTCAAATTGGTCTAATATTGGAGGAGGAAATAGACGAGAGCTGAACCTCGAATTATGACTTTTTGTATGGAGAAAAGACCGACCCTATTTCCTCTTCATACGAAAACTACCTTTTGGAAGGGGCAACTAGAATCAGTTCTATTTCTTTGTTTTTGACGTTCAAAAGTGCCTTGGTGCCTATTTGAAAAAACTATTTGTTTTTGACTTCTTAACTCGGCGGTCATTCATGGTTCTAAGACAGTTATTATGTATTATTTACGGGTTTTTAGAATAAAAAAATAAAAAAATTCAAGTTCTGATATTCCAGAAAATAATAAATGATTCTATACGCACTGATGTTCTACAAGATGTTGAAAGGATTATTCTTGAAAGAATTATTTTTGAGGGGGAAACTCCAGTATTTAACTTGAATTGATAAGATCTATTTACCAAAATTACAAGAACAACGAAAACATTTCCAACGGCATTGGCTAAAAGCAGACACAATTGCGTAATGTAACATTACTTATCTTGACGTTAATTTAATCAGCACACACCCATGCCGTATACAAAATCCATTTCCATTATCACATTATAAGTTAAATAAAAAAACTCGTAAAGAAATCACCTACAAGAGATATAATGGAAGCCATTTTCATAAATAAACTGCTAATACATAGGTACCCATTTACGAATAATAAAGTAGACAGTAGCTAAATTAATGGTGGTAAACACCTATAAATATTGTACTTTAGTGCATTAGTAGTACGGACAAATGGACCTACCACACGTTTTATTAAATTAATTCTCGGTGGCCATCCATTCTCTCATTAGGCCACCAGGCGGCACGACGCGGCATGGCATGGCAAAGGATTTTCGCTGTCGGAAATGATTCTGAATCTTATTTTATACAGGGTGTTAGGGTAAACCCGTTGTCACTCAAACCATGGGTAGTTGACTTAAATATAAAAATAAATGACCGAGTCACAACAAAAAAAAAAACATTATTTTCATTAAAAGATTTAAAAAAGTTTATATCCGACACCGTGCTCGCTAGCGAAACAGCTGACTGACTGAAGTAAGGTTCGCGCTCGCGGCCGGTCAGGTCACGTCCCGCGCCCCCCACCCATGTTGAGAGGCAAGTTCGTTGCCCTAGCGCATAGGTGAAAGGGTGAAATAGTCTAGTGGTAAAATGTAAGAAAAAAAGAAAACATATTTTACCATTGATTTTACGTTCTATAAATGACACCAAACCACTAGTTTCAAGGATGACGGTATTTATCCTAACACCCTGTATAGTCTAGAGCATACAACAGGAAGCAGCGGTATGCTTTACTTGATTCTTGGTGGCCATTTGCAGACGGGTGTTGTGTCTGGCGGGCAACTAGCCAACTGATGACGGGATCTTGTATTATGTTGATCGCGCGGTAAACTCTAATTGCGCGATGCAGGATTTTGTGTGACGTCAGGTCTTTGATGCGTAGTTCGCATATGGCGATGTAGATGCCGCCACACAACAAATGGAGTTGTGTAAGAAGTCCATGATCAACAAAGGACATTTATGGACAACTAAAAGCTAAACAAACGTCAGTCAATTAATTAATAGTGCAATGAAGTAAATGGTCAGCCGGTCACAATAAAACTGTCCAAACAAAGTTATATCTACTGACCAATCAATTGGACAAACCAACTTCGTTATATGGACTATTTGCTCACGTGAACTGACCACTATAATAAACGTCGCTTTTACGGAATGACTGGTTGAGCAGGGGACTTATATAAAGACAGTAATTTATATGCTCACATTTGTAGAGAATGAAACTATAATGTGCCGTACTCACCGCGAGCAAACATTCATTGCGCGAACGTTTGTTACGCAAAGAACATTCGTTCGCGAGGCTTCTAGTTAATTTATTTTTCGAATTTAGATTCACGTTCTACTCACCAAACTATCCGTTTCGCGAATGAATGGTAATTGCATCACAAAAGCTCGCACTACGAACGTTTACAAAACAAATTCGTATAGCGAATGCTCACGGTGAGTGCGTACTGTCCTTTTTTTAAAAAGGGAATATTGTAAGAACCGCAAAGAAAACCTTCAAATGAAATTATACACTTTTAAAATTTTCGAGAGATTGCACAGGGCTCCTCATGGCCCACGTAACACATAATGCAGAGAGTATTTACCTCAAAGTTCAAAGACAAACCTCTTTGATGTACCTACACTCGACCGCCTCGTTGGTCGCCAAGTGCTACTATTGAATACGAGGTCTCCAGGTTCGATTCCCGGGTCGGAAAAGTGTTATTGGGTTTTCTGTCTGGAATTTCTCAGAAGATTTATGCCCAATTGATGGCAATAGCCTCGCTCCCTATTACATAAGACTTAAACAAAACTGAATGTGGGTGTAATATAAGTAGGTACACCTCTGCTGAACCTTTCGGAGAAATACAGGCGTGATGTTAAGTATGTAATTATACTAATTATGTATGTAAATAATAAATACTGAATACTTCCCCACGTTCCTCGTTTTACCAGTCAGCTTGTACACTATTTTCACCCATATTAATTGACATCCATTAGCGGTTTCTAGCTACTTGATAAAACTGTGCCAATACACTAATGGAACCAAATGGGAATTAATGGAATGGGACAGGGTTTTGTCGAAGAGGTATTTCTCTGTTAGACATTTTTGCTACACTGGCGAAATGAGGGTTTCTTGTAAGAAAATGGTTTCAGAGATTTTGCTCGTCGAAATAGTGAGAGTTTTCCTTGTTTCTTGAACGAGTAAATGATTTATTATTAATTATGTAGTAACTAACTGAAAGAAAATCGTTATTAAACGGAAGTATGAGGACGAAAACTTTGAAAGGTATAGATTATACGGAAACAAAAAAAAAACTTCGGGTCAAACTGGACCCACCATTTTGACCTCTATCTCGCAGTGATGGATGAGATCTACGGAAAGGTTATCTGGGTGTGGGTAGTACGGAACACAGTCGCTGTAGATCCATGTAATAGATTCATGTCTTAAAATCCTAATCGATCCAGAACCACAAAGAGCTGGTAACTGAAGCGTTCAACTAAAGTTTCAAAACAAATTAACTCTTGACATAAATTCTTGGGTCGGCTTCTACAAAATCTATTGCAACATGAAAGCTCGCTCATTCTTTAGGAGAAACACTAAATTATCTACGAAGAATCCCTGGTCTTACAAGAAAATATTACCTCCAAGATTTCGGTTTCCTCCCACTAATTAGATGGCTGATAACTTCTGCTTACGTTCGCCTAATAAGGCGTTATTCACGATAATAACTGTGCAATAATTTATCACGATAAATACTGGTCTAATTTTCTTAGGAAGGCAAGAAAGCGTGTGCCTCGCGGTAAAATTATGTCTGTAAACATGACACTGATATAATTTAATGTTTCAGCAATATTAGGGACGCAATTAGCAGTACCTAACGTGTTGAAGTGAGTATAGACTTTCAAAATTAATTTTGTGCTGAATCCTATACCCCATTTGAAATAAGATTAGACATTAAAACAAACCCTTTTACAGTCCGTTCAACCGATTTTGACTTCTATACCGTAGGCATAAGGATAGCATTAAAAACAAAAAAAGTTACACAATACCAACTATCTACTGCGGCTGCCATTTGTCATGCCACCAACGCAATAGAATTCAAAATCGGTTGAACGGAATGTAAAAAAGGCTTATCTATACGTCTAATCTTATTTCAAATGGAGTATAGCTAATATAAAAAATTCGAAAGTGAGTTTGTATGTTTGCTTGTTACGCTTTGACGCTAAAACGGGTAAACAGAATTGGATGAAATTTGGCACATGGGTAGACCATGACCAGTGCCCTGTTTATCAAAACTTACAAGCCTTGTATCACCAAGTGTCATTATTTTGTTCACATGTACTTATATTTTTACACTTTTATTCGCGAATTTTTTTACAAAAAAATTCTTTGTAAGTTACAACTTGTAGAAAATCATAGCAAATTCTGAGAGTGTCTGGCGACTCTCTATTCCGTCTTTCAAGTTAACAAGTGTCGTGCTTAGTACCACAATACATTTTTAAAATTCGATTTTCTTTTTTTTAATGTGGGCAAAAGAGAGAGGTGTCCTGATGCCCGTGTCGTGGGAAAATTAAGGCTGATTATGACATAAGGATATAAGGATATGACATAAGGATTATGATATAAGGAGATGGGCTATGAATTTAACGAAAATTAACATGCTAGGTAACTTGTGAACGTGTAGACTTTTAACTTGTGATAAACAGGGCCCTGGACTAGGACATAGGATACTTTTTATCCCGATATTCCTACGGGATTGAGATTTCTGCGGGTAAAACCGCACAGCTAGTGGAATATAACTGAGGTTATCGAGAGTAGGTATTCTGAGTTTTTAAGAAACGGATACTGTCACAACTTTGTTAAGAATTAAATTATTTGTTTAAAGCATACATAAAACAACTAGTTAAAAAATATTTTTATTTGTAGAACATGGTAAAAAAGGACAGATTTTAATTATTAAAAAATGAACGTTGTGTCTTGCCATTAACGGCGTACAAATTTTAATTATAATTTTTAAATAAGTAGGTATTACCTACTTTAAGTTATGATAAAAACACAACCATGCCCAAATGGTGCTCTTCCATGGTGCGCAGTATGTGGAGCAGCTCCAACAGTATCCTAAGCATGATTTCAAGTCGCCTAGACTGTGTTCTTGTGGGTCGCTGTTGTTCCATCTCACATTGGTTGTCACAACGGTGATCTACTAATATTAATCTGTTTGTTTTTGTGAAGTGTCAGTTCTTACTAATACAGGGTGTCCCTAGAAGTATGGATCAAATCGACTAGGGACGTGGGCAAGGTCATTTTCAAACTTGATAATGTCGGTGCCATTTTTTATGTTCAAAAGTTATAAACAACTTTTTATGAGGGCTATCAATTTTTTTTTCAGTAAGATGTGGAGGCCTTTGCTGTGGTAATACTTTTACGCAGCTAGAAATTATATTGTGTGCAATAAGAAAAATCATTTACTGCAAAAGATTTTATCTGGCAAAAATTTTACTCTATTTTCGAGCGATTTTCTTGGGAAAAAGTTTCACTAGCGAAAAAAAAATCTCAGGGTTACAAAGTTTGGAAATGATCCTGCCCACACCCCTATTCGATTTGATCCATACTTACAGGGACACCCTGTATAGTTGTAAGTCTTTAATAATTTTTGAGTCATGATTTACTTGAATAGAGATAATTCTATTGTATTCTAAAACAGAATGGTTTTAATTTAAGAAGAAAAGAGTAGTTTTCTTTAATAAGAAACTTGTTTTTTTTATCTTGCATCGTGATGACAAATAAGAATCTCTATCACCTACAGACCTTTTGCATGGTTTTTAAATTCAATCACAAAACAGTACTTTTTCTCGGAAATCGAATTGAGGAATTCTACCATTTCTATCTTGTGCAGGAAAAAGGATAATCTCACCGGGGTGTGACTCGGTTCTCCCCAAGTCTAATCAACTCTATGATTACTTCGCACGTAAATTACCGGGGTTTCTTTCAATAACCTTTTCCAATTAGCTGACGCCAAAAAATGGGGAAACATTTTTTTCACATCTCGTTTAGTGCCAAAAACGCGTTTTCGTGTTCTCGACATTTTAATTATAATGGTTTGCTTATTAAATTCAATAAAAAATTATTTAACTTCAGTTTTTAATTAATTCGAACAAACAAAAAAATTAAATAAAAAATATAAGTTCGAATCCTGCCACGCGTTCAAAACGGTGAAGGAAAATATCGTAAGGAAACCGGGATGTCCTAGAGCCAAAAAGAAAGACGTGTGACATCTACATACCAATCCGCACTGGGCCCGCGTGTTGGGTTAGGTACTGCACACTCAGAGAGGAGGCCTGTGTTCCAGCAAACTCGTATCGAAACGCAGTGGATCGATTATTAATTCATCTGGAATGACCTAATTGTTTGCCTGATCTAGATAAATGATGAAATTGCTACATTACAATCAATCTGCCTAGCCTTTTCCCAACTATGTATGTTGGGGGTCGGCTTCCAGTCTAACTGGATACCAGTATTTTACATGGAACGACTGCCTATCTGACCCCCACAACCAAGTAACTGGATAAGATTAGACCATGGTAAGACTAGTTGTCAGACTTTCGGGCTTCTGACAACCCGTACCAATTTTCAAATATCCACGAATGACAGCCGGGATCAACGGCTTAACGTGCTTTCCAAGGCATGGAAAAGTCTCTGTATGTAAAGATGGTCACCCATGCAAGCGTAGCTTATCCTAATGGGCTAAGCGGTACGGCTCTTATTTCCTAGCCAAGAGCACCTCGGTGAGAAAAATATCTAATAAGACCAAATAAAGTGTGCCTCACCCTCTTGACAAGGGTAATGTCCGCGCGTCCAACTTATCTGTGCGGCGGCAAAACATAGAACTAAAACTTAATGTACCGAATTTGTCATGCTGTTGCATTTTTCATTGACATGCAGCGCCACCCTAAACTGCACACTTAAACTAGTCATGCTGTAGTCATGTTTTTGTGACACCATTGGAAACAGAATGAACACAAAAGATGTTACTGAAAAAGTAAGGTTATACAGGGTGGCCGGAACATTGACGTCCAAATGTAAAATTAAGGTCCCTCGTATCGTGGGGTATCCGAATCACCCCCATGCATGATTTTTAATAGCTTTGGAGTAATGATTTTTTTTTCAGAAATTTTGAGAATTTTCGACCTGACCAATTTAAAAATAATCTAAAAAGAAAAGTAGAAGGCTTCGTCAAACATTTTTATTTGCAACTGAATCTTCATGAGTTGTGCTTTTATGCATAAAATAATCAGCTTCGTAACTGTGATGAAAGTTATGAAAATGTTGGTCTAAAGTGAAAAATTTACGTTTGGTAAATTATTACTTTAATTTCAACTTAAAATTAAAAATCTAAGCAGGTAACTTCATGGTTTCTAGGTAGGCCTCAAGAATGCGCCAGACTCTCAGCTTTCATAATCATTTACCGAACGTACATTTTTCACTTAAGACCAACATTTTCATAACTTTCATCACAGTTACGAAGCTGATTATTTTATGCATAAAAGCACAACTCATGAAGATTCAGTTGCAAAGAAAATTGTTCGACAAAGCCTTCTACTTTTCTTTTTAGATTATTTTTAAATTGGTCAGGTGGAAATTCTCAAAAAAAATGAAAAAAATTCGTAACTCGAAAGTTATAAAAAATCGCGGTACATACATGGGGGTGATTCGGATACCCCACGATACGAGGAACCTGAATTTTATTTTTGGACGTCAATGTTCCGGCCACCCTGTATAAGTATTCCCTTTTATACTTTCACGGCTGTAATTGGGTCTCTAGAGAAATCAGGGTGGGATTATGTTGAAAATGAAATTCAATATATTTAAATGAATTGATCTACATTGTGTGTATCAACACCCCCCTACTCGGATAGAATAAAATATGTTGGTTAAGGATTCAAAACTTCTACATGTAGTTTTTAGTATCGACTATATAAGTAATATTTAAACGAAATACTAATATTATTGTTTGTTTAGAAATATATTAAATTAAACAAACAATGATATTAGCCTAGGCAGGCTATTCACGTAGACAGGTGTAGATAAGAAAAAATCAACCGCGGAAGAATAGACAAAGTGACAGATAAACAATCACAATCTGTCATTTTGTCTATTTTTCCGTCGACAATACCCATTTCTATAGCGGTCATGCTACGCGTGCAGTGGTGACACTTGTACGAAGGAAATCGCCCTTACTGCTGCAGCATAAAGCCGCTGTCAATTTATTTACAACTGATGTGCGATTGACTGTACCTTTAACTTATACCTACTGCCAATCTTCTTGATGATTCACTTTTTCATACAAAAACGTTTCTCATAATGATTATTTTGGCCGTGATTAGCATAATCAACTTTAACTAAATTTAACATCAACTGTACAATGAATTCTACTGTTGGTTTCTCTGTTTCTCAAACACCCTATTTAATCAATACAATCAATATCTATTATTTAGAATAAACAAAAGAGTTTTGATCGAGGGTTCCTCAAATATTTCGAGCTTCAGGACATGAAACGACGCCCACAGTGTCATCCGTTTTTGTTTACTTAATTATGAAGTCTCTCGACGCGAATTGAGTCACAAGTATTGAGGTTGTAAAGGTTGATCTTCATCATATCGATGGTATCATGGGGTTGAGTTGTCGGGGTCGAATTGTCAGGGTTGAGTTTTCCGGGTCGAGTTGTCCTGAGGTTGAATTGTTGCGGGGTCGAATTGTCTCGGGGTCCAGTTATCGTAGAATCCGATTGAAAAGTTAAGAAGGATTATTCGTTTGTGTGAAGGCTATGTTCATGCACCCCTTTTTACTTTTATTTTATGTCGGACTGTATAAGGTTTTTCCTACAAACCAATACATAATAAAATAAATATATTTTCCTTACAAAAAAGTTAAGCTACATAAAAAGTTTTCTTTAAGAAATCTAAAGGTTACGGAGAAGGTATTTAAAGAAATAATAAAGAAACCACATTAATGATTCTCGAACAACTTACGTAACAACAGAAAGGCTTTCTTAAGAAGAACTTTTGAAAGTAATATCGTAGAAACCTTATATAAAGCACACTAGCTGCTGCTTGCGGCTTCGCTCGCATGGACCCTAATATTTTTTTATAAAATATAAGTACATCAGTTATCTGCCTGTGAAAGTCCTGTCAAAATCGGTCCAGCCGTTTCGGAGATTAGACAGACAGACAAAAAATAAAATTTGTTTGTTATATGTAGGTACCGTATATCCTTTCATAAAATATACATTTATGAAGCTGATATTTGGACATTACAATTTCAATTTTATTTGTTTGTATATTATCGTAAAATCGTTTTTTAGAAGAAGTGTTTCATTCATTCATTTCATTGTCGCATTCAGTTACGTGATCGTTTCGATACATTTTATCTTATTTTCTTTGGTCGCTGCATACGAAGCTAAGAGTTGGGCTCTTAAATGAGCGGGTGGCACATGCAGACGATAACTTAGATTTTCTTGTTACTAGTAGTCACACTTGCCAAGATTAATTGGCACACAAAGACCAGCCTAGTAGAGGGTGCCATGTGATAAAACAAATATTACTTCAAAAAGCCTAAACGTAAAGGTATTTCGTATTCGAACGAAATGAAACATTCTATAATATCTACAACTTTGATTAAATTAAGTTTGAATATTCAATGTTTTTTTTTCCGTTGAAACAATAATGATACCTACAGAAATATTCAGGGGAGAATCAAGTAGAATTTGTTTTTTTTTTAAAGCCAGATAAAACAATAGAAATACTGAAATATGAAACAAAATATTTTATATTAGAAGTAGAACATGCCTCTTGGTAGAAATCTTATAGGTATAACATTTTATTTTTAACCGACTTCTTCAAAAAGGAGGAGGTTCTCAATTCGTCTGTATGTTTTTTTTTTTTTTTTGTGTGTATGTTACACGATTACTCCGCCAATTATGAATCGATTTTGATGATTCTTTTTTTGTTTGGTAGGTCGTGCTTCAGAGGTGGTCCCATAAAAATTTTATTAATTTTGCTTGCGTAGTTTTTGAGTTAGCTTCAATATTCACGTATTTTTCCCACTTAGTATATGTAGACGATATATTGTTTGACTCCGTCACTGTTATTTACATAGCAGGTAGTGTATTCGAATTTATGTAGGGTAGGAACCACAACTAAAAAGTAAAAAATAAAAACTTTTTACAAAAAAAAAACAACCGACTTCCAAAAAAAACATTAAAAACGTGAAAAATAACTTTAATTTCGGAAGTCGGTGGCAAAAAACGAAAATTGAAAAGCAAAGTCACCGACTTCCGAAATTAAAGTTATTTTTCACGTTTTTAGTGTTTTTTTTGGAAGTCGGTTGTTTTTTTTTTTGTAAAAAGTTTTTCTTTAATACAAGTTGAACAGATGTTGAAGTAAATGCAATAAGACAGCCCAAAATAGAGATACATATACAAAGTCTGGCTACAGCAAAAACGAGTCGAATAAAACTATTTACATATTAAACACAAATAATAATTTAAAGTAATTTTCAGAGTGAAAGAAAATCGATATAAACCCTTTAATACTAAGCTTTGGTCTAGACATTTTAATGCAAATGAGGGTAGGCATCATAATGTCTGCAAATCCGATGTGACAGCTATTTAATTATTACGTTTTAACTGTAGAGGTTGAAGCCCTTTTTAACCGACTTCTTCAAAAACGGAGGAGGTTCTCAATTCATATGTATGCTTTTTTTATTTTTTGTGTGTATGTTACGTGATTACTCCGTCAATTATGAATCGATTTTAATGATTCTTTTTTTGTTTGGTAGGTCATGTTTGAGAGGTGGTCCCATATAAATTTTATTAATTTTGCTTGCGTAGTTTTTGAGTTAGCTTCAATAATTACGTATTTTTCCCACTTTGTGTATGTAGACGATATATTGTTTGACTCCGTCACTGTTATTTACATAGCAGGTAGTGTATTCGAATTTGTGTGGGGTAGATACCACCTATCGGTTTTTTTTTTTGGAAAAAGTTTAAGTCTTAACGTTGTTCAATTAATTTTTAAACCAAATAACTTACCTATGTAGTTATTAGTGTACCTACCTGTTTGTAATAAGAACAGTGAATTCGTCTCCTTCTACAAATATTTCAAGGACTTATCTCTAAAATATATCGAAACTAGCGACTCGCTCCTGCTTCGCACGGTTTTTACGACTTGACAAAACCTCGAGATTTCTTAGTTATATGTAACTTTAATATTAACATATATACCTAAACATAAACCTTCCAGAATAAATTATCTAAACAATGGTGAAAACCTCATCAAAATCTGTTACGTGGTTTAGATTGTTCATCTAAACCACGCAACAGATTTTGCCTTTGTCTAGAACAGAGTTTAGTTCTTCCTCTTAATACTCCATCAAAAAGGGAGGATACTCCGAGAACTTTGCTTGCGTGATGTAGAATTTTTATGACGTCAGCTGATATTTGTAATTTCTACTTAGACGTTATACCTGATGCACAATCATAACAATGGAACATAAAATTGGAACCTTTCCTCTCAAGTCCACGTCATCACTCATCATCAACAACAGATTCATGTCACCTTCTGTCCCATCCATCTTCGGGGCCACACCACACCAGTCGCGCACTGAATATCAAGCTTTACCTAAACACGCTGTGCACGCTGCTAATGTGTTCACCAATTTATCTTCCGAAGCACCTGCCGACGTCACGTATTGCCGTGACAAATTTGTTAAGTAAGCCATTAATGGTAGCTTTTGGTAGAAAATGCAGACCATTTTGTAACGTTGATGAATTGGTTTGGGGTTTGCTTGAATATGATTTTGATAAGATTTGTGTGTCTGTCCGTGCATAACATCACGCCTGTAATCCCCAAAATGTTAGGCAGAGGTGTATCTTACAGCGTACACCCGCACTTCACCCGATAAGCTAACTCAAAAACTACCATAACAAAGTTAATAAAATTTATATGGGACCACCGCGCAAGCTGCCTTTACCAAATGAAAAAATGACAATATTGACGAAAATATCGATGAACTTGATTATACATAAAAAGAAACGTGTGGGATCGGGGTACCCCGTCAGAAAAGAAGTTCCTCTCACGTATCATTTAAAACAAAAACAAAATTTTCGCAGCCACCTTCTTGGATTTACATTATGCTGTCACTATCGGCTTTAGCACCCCGAAAACTATGAAAACGACAACAATGAAGAAAAAAATTAAAATTTTCGCATCCGCCATTTTCTCTCTCCAGCACGCAGTGTACTTGGGCTGATGCGTTCAATTTTATCCCATAACACTGTAATCAGATCCCTTTCCTCTTTTCTTCTGTTTTTTTTTCTGGCGCCGTTCTCTCTCTCTTAATTTCTCTTTGAATTAGAAGAAGGCAGTCGCAACTATTAACACTTTTAGCGTAACATTTTCTGCCGCTTATAAGAACTTCAACGCTTTACTATTTGACTTTTTGAGGTTGTGGTCTGTCAGTCTGTGGTCAGTAAACAAATCACTATACTCAATTTGAAATAAGATTAGACGTATAGATAAGCCTTTTTTACATTCCGTTCAACCGATTTTGAATTCTATTGCGTTGGTGGCATGACAAATGGCAGCCGCAGTAGATCAGGTATTGTGTAACTTTTTTTGCTTTTTATACTATCCTTATGCCTACGGTATAGAAGTCAAAATCGGTTGAACGGACTGTAAAAGGGTTTGTTTTAATGTCTAATCTTATTTCAAATGGGGTATAGTCTAATCCGAATTTGGTTTGACGTGCGCTACATGTGTATTGTATTGCGCATTGCATTTTTCGTTTGAAAAAACACACCAATAACACCGAATTGGTTTTGCTTTAGTTTTTGTACGACCAGAGAAATACGATATAGGATTACGCAGCAGAATTTTTAAGCCGTGTTCCAGTCTATATCTATGCATAGAATGACCCGTAGTGAAGTCGAAACTGTTCATTGAATTTTTTTGAAAAAATAATTTCTACGAGGTTTAGGAACAAGTCTGATGCCGAAAATATACTTTTTAGAATTTTTTGTCCGTTTCGTTTGTCTGTTTGTCTGGGTGTATATTCCAGATTGGCACAAAAACGGCTGAACGGATTTAGCATACAGATAGTTTATCACCTAGATTAACACATTATAGTACTTTTAATCCCTGTACTACGTTCCCGTGGCTTATTATACGATATCTACGGGTGGAGCCGCGAGCAAAGCTAGTGTAGTATAAAGGTACTCCAAAAGACTATCAATCATTATGCTACTACTCATTAGATCTGCTGATTGATACACATTTTTTCGTGAGATCAATCAGTAGAAAAAGGGGAATCAATCACGTAAAAATTGACAATTGAAATTGATCGTTTCGGGGCCCTTTATAGCAGATCTAAGGTTTTTTAACTGTCTACCAAACGCAACTGAAGCGATTGAAAATATGACTACAATACAAATTGATGGCTATTTATTCTCCTAACAAATACAGAGAGCCAATAGCGCGCTACTTTTTAGTCTTTCAACAGTTTACTCTACATTAGAACTAACCGATTGTTATGAAATGTCTACACAGAATGTATAATATTCATTTATATTCGACCTCACAATTTCTTTACCACTTTTGACAACAAGTTTCAGTAAATCGAACCCTCACTTAAGGTTTTGACCTTAAGTGAGGGTTCGATTTACTTAAACTTGTTAAGGTCACTCACTTAACGTTTTGACCTTAAGTGAGGGGGACCTGTTGCGGATAGTCGCATAGATCTGCTTCCACATGCGCATCCGCTTTAATCAATGCGAAGCTCATGCAGATGGGAAAAGGGTGAATATAAGTAAAATCATATCATTTAAAAATATAGCTCTAAATCGTCACATTATCACGAAATAGAATTATACCCATTAAACATAAATAATTTCGAGAGCTTTAATGATTTGAAAATGATTACAATTTAGTACTTAATTATTTTATTATAATTTCCGGGAATTCAATTATGATCAAAATACAAAGAAACAGCGCTGCAATTTGCAAAAAACGTAAGAAATTAATTTCACCTTGCTGATTTGGCGGAACTCTTAAAAAACTTGAGATCTGAATCCGCGGATGTGAACCACAAAAAAATCGTGGTTAAAACTATCCAACTTAGGGTGGTAAAGCCATTACGAGGTCGAGTATATCAATATAATAATTTATCTAGATCAGACACAATTAGGTCATTCCAGATGATTTAACTATCGATCCAATGCGTTTCGATACGAGCTATTGCTTTCATTAGATTAATTTTGCATTTATTGGGCGTTAACGTGTGCCATCGTTACATGTTTGTATAATTAATTATTATTTTAGTGGTAATTGTAATGTTATAATTGTATCCAGATTCTGGGATGATGCGGTAAAGGTGACAGAATTGCGATAAGTAGATTTTGCCAATGTTTCAAAAATGTCATAATAATTTTGTTTTTTTTTATGATCTTACGTTTATTCCATTGTTTTAATTAATTAAAAGCCAAAGTTGAATTATTTTGTTATTGAATAAAGGCTCCCGCGGTATTGTTCTACCGGTGTCGCATCGCGCTTGTCAGTGGGAGATTATTATAATGTTGAGAAAACAAAACCGCGTTTTTAGCAGAAACGAATTATGAAAATGTTTCCCCATTTTTTGGAGTCAGCTAATTGGAAAAGGTTATTGAAAGAAACCCCGTTAATTTTCGTCCGAAATAATCATAAAATTGATTAGACTTGGGGAGAAGCGAGTCACACCCCGATGAGATTAATCTTTTTCCTCCTCAGGATAGAAAGGCAAAAATTAATCAACTCAATTTCTGAAAAAAGTACTAGATTGAAGACATTTATGTTGATTGTATAATTGTAACCGTAAGATTGTGAGCACCATACCTATGTGTATAACTAAATTCTAGCGACACCATAAACTTTCGAAAAATTATTGTCATCATCTGCCTAGCCTTTTCCCAACCAAGTTGGGGTCGGCTTCCAGTCTAACCGGTTGCAGCTGAATACCAGTATTTTACATGGAGCGACTGCCTATCTGACCTCCACAGCCCAGTAACTGGGTAATACGATACCCCTTGGTTAGACTGGTTGTCAGACTTTCGGGCTTCTGACGACCCTTAACGACTGTCAAGGATCCACAAATGACAGCCGGGACCAACGGCTTAACGTGCTTTCTGAGGCACGGATGAGTCTCGATATGCAAAGATGGTCACCCATCCACGGACCAACCCCGGCAAGCGTAGCTTAACCTGATGGATCGACCCATGCGGCTGTTATTACTTTAGCTTTACTACAGTTCACAATAATTTCCAAAAATTATTGTGAACTGTTACAATATTAAGAATGATTTTTTTTTCGTTTTAATTCTCTTATGGAGATTGTATTCATTATTATGAATAACTTTCAATACGGGACCAACACAGAAATCGCGAAAAAAAAGAGCAGCTGTTCCTTACATGTATGTTCACATAACTCGTCAAAATGTATGGAACAGCTGATGTTTTAAATTCCTGTCACTGTTATATACTTATCAAGTCGTGGTAGGTATCCGAATTTGTATGGGGCAATGTGCGAGTCGGACTCGCGCACAAAGGGTTCCGTACGTTTGTTGCATGGGAGCCCCCTTAAATATTTATATTGATCTGTTTTTTAGTATTTTTTATTATAGCGGCAACAGAAATACATCATCTCCGAAAATGTCAAATGTCTAACTATCACGGTTCATGAGATACAGCCTGGTGACAAACAGACGGAGGGCCGAAAAACGGAGCCTTAGTAATAGGGTCCTGTTTTACCCTTTGGGTACAGAACTCTTGAAAATAAACAACCAACTTCCAAACAGAAAATGAATGAAACTTTGTAAAAAGTTTTTTTGTTACCTACAAAATGCCGGATGTCTATGTACAGGATTAAGGCTCGTACAAACAGACGCGAAATCGCGGGCGCGACAGGCAGCGGTACCTTTGTCGACAAAGGTACCGCTGCCTGTCGCGCCCGCGATTTCGCGTCTGTTTGCACGAGGCTTTAGATTTACGACACTATCACTGCCTCGTTGGTCTAGTAGTCGCAAACACTACCCTACTGTCTTGGCCCTACTGTCTTGGGTACGATTCCCAGGTCGGAACAAGTGTTAGGGTTTTCCATAAAAAAAATAAAAATAGAAAGGGGTAAAATATTACACAGTTACTGGGTTGTGGAGGTCAGATAGGCTGCATGTAGGTAAAACATATATTCAGCTGCATCCGGTTGGATTGTAAGCCGACCCCAACATAGTTAGGAAAAGGCAGATTGATTGATACTTTAGCTTCCTGAACATCCTGCCAGGGTTGCGGGAAAGTCCGAAAGGGATACCGGGACCTTGGCAACAGGCAGCTAAAGGAACACGGGTGGTTTTTAGTCGGTAAAAGTCTGATACGCCCTTCCGCTCCGCCCAGAGCGGGAGAAGTCATTTGATGATTTCCCAACCAAAAAAACAAAATAAAAAAGGTTTTTCCATCAAGAATTTCTCAGTAGCAGCGGGAGTGTAATGCTTGGGCTACATTGTCGCGTTATCGCGAACTACACTTCTCGCGCTCTCTGTTGCTCAGCGAGACTTCGAGCGGTGTGCGAGAGAGAGCGTGCGATGTTGTGGATTGTGATGAGGTTTTCACCATAGTTTAAAGAATTTATTACGGATGGTTGATGTGTATAATACGTTAATGTTAAGGTTGCATATGGCTAAGAAGTCTCGATGTTTCAAGTTGTAAAAACCGTGCGAAGTTGTAATAAATAATTGTAAATCTTTAAATATAAAACTGCACTATTGTATTAGGTAAGCCTGTGATGACAGTTGTATGTGTTTTAAATAAATAAATAAATGGTTAGTTCGCGATAACGATATAATAAGATGATAAGAGGGATGTGTGGTGTTACACGAATGGATAGAATAAGAAATGAGTACATAAGAGGAAGTCTGAAAGTGGCACCGGTGACTGAAAAGTTGTGTGGAAATCGGTTGTCATGGTATGGGCACGTGATGCGAAGGAATTAGGAAAATGTTGTGAGGAAAGTTTTGGGTATGAATGTCGATGGCTATAGAGTAGGGGAAGACCAAAGAAACGATGGATGGACTGTGTGAAAGATTATGTGGCTAGAAAGGGGGTGACTACCGAGATGACGGCTAATAGAGAAGTATGGCAGAAAGAGACATGTTGCATTGACCCCAAATAAATTGGGATAAGGGCAGGAGAATGATGAGTTCGCGATAACGCGACAATGTAGCCCCGGCATAATAGGATCGCCCCCTATTACACGGGATGTAAACTTAACTAGCGAAACCTACACCTCTGCTTAACCCTTTGGGGAATACAGACGTGATATAATGTTATTTTTAAAAGTCGTAGGTAATATTTGTTAGCAAATTAGCAGCTTAAATCAAATCCAGACATAATTCCTTTGAACAATCTAACTTTAGTTCGTTTACGCTCACGATCCCGTACTAAAAATAACCAACGAAATAACCAACTTTATGAGGTAAACTAATATAAATGAGTTTAGTAAGTGCCGTAGGGTTGATACGAGTTAGGGTTTATTTATTATTCATCCGAAGGAAACTCTTGCTCCGGTTGACATTTTAAATATAATATAAAATTTTATTATTAGATATCTTGTTCAAAAGGAAATAAGTATGATTTGCAAGGTGTGTATACGGCTCAATCTACGCGTGCTTGCGTAAGGAATTCTATTTTCTTTTTCCAAAATCTTGAATACTTTTCAAGTAGGTATTTTAATGTTATAACTAAGCTGTTAGATGAGTATTAAATAATTCCTGTTATTTAATTTATGTATTACTAGCTTTCGCCCGCGGCTTCGCCCACGTGGAAGTCGTAAATTATCCCACAGGAACGTACTACTGAGATAAAAAGTATCCCATATCCTAACCAAGGTCATGGTGTACTAATGCGCTAACTTTGACTTCTCTAGTGCGTTCAATACGAATTTTAAAACGTCTGTCGCCATTTTGAACTCTATTTGTATTGTAATTAAGACTGCAAAATTCAGTGCTACCAATCGCGTCATGGGTCAAGTTATAATGAACGCACTGTAGTTCCTAACAACTTTCAATGTTTTTTCTGACCATTTAATTTTTGAACCGACTCTACAGATTAATCTAATAAAATTGAATAGCCAAGCCGCAGAATGAAAACGACCAAAATTTTACGCAGAGTTAACACAAAAACAAACATTATCGTTACGAAAAGTGGTTTGAAAACCACATCCCTAACAGTAACAGTATAACCACTCAGGCATAAAAAATAATAGCGTTTTTATTTAAAAACTTTTCCCAACATCGAAGGAGCCATTTTCGCAAAAGAACAACGCTTACTGGGCAGCAAACAAAAAAAAAACCGACTTCCATCAAAAACACTCAAAACTGAAAAATAACTTTAATTTCGGAAGTCGGTGTCTTTGCTTTTCAATTTTCGCTTTTGCCACCGACTTCCGAAATTAAAGTTATTTTTCAGTTTTGAGTGTTTTTGTTGGAAGTCGTTTTTTTTGTAGTAAAAAGTTTTTTTTTTCTATTTTTAGTTGCAGTACCTACCCCACACAAATTCGAATACCACTAGCTGACATAAATAACAGTGAAGGAGTAAATGAATACATCGTCTAGATAAACTAAGTGGGTAAAATACGTAATATTGAAGCTAACTCAAAAACTACGCAAGCAAAGTTAATCAAATTAATATGGGACCACCTCGGAAGCATGACCTACCATATAAAAAAAGAATCATCAAAATCGATTCATAATTGGCGGAGTAATCGAATAACAGACATACAAAAATAAAAAAACGTACAGACGAATTGAGAACCTCCTCCTTTTTGAAGTAGTCGGTTAAAAAGGTATTACTTCCTCAGACAAAACAAGTCCCTTAATATATAATATCTCTACTGCTACTTAATAAATTGACCACGGATTGCTTTTTAAGGCCGTGTGTCCACCACACCGAGAACGGAAACGTCAACGAGAAACAAATGACGACGCCATAGTAAGTGTACTGAAGCTACTTCGGCGTTGTCACTTGTCTCTCGTTGACGTTTCCGTTCCCGGTGTAGCAGACGAGAGCTCAGTCTGTTAGGCGGGGGTGTCGGAAGGCTTAATTCACCAATAAAACCAGTTCTTGTCAGCTTAATAGATTGTATTGCATCACATCACAAATAAAACACAAATATGTCACATCAGTGTACATTAGCACTTAACACTATTATTATAAATACACGAGAAACAAACTACGATTTAACACGACAATGAAATAACGAAATAATAAGAAGCAAAACTATTTACTAGGAACTAAATCTAGGGAAACTAGATTTCCTATAAGCTGAGCGCGATACGAAGCAGCAGAGTTACGGAACGCGACAATGATGCTACTTCGTTGGAGATTTAGAGATGACTGAGACAATTCAAGTAACGATTGAATGACGACTGAATGACGATTAAACTAAATTGGACAGGGTAGTTATATTTATAATTTTGTCACATATGCACAAGTTGCGTGTGAGTCACGCACTATTATTAATATATTGTCCAATTGACCTAGACACCTTATCAGGCAGGGGGTGTTGAAGGGGATCGGGTGTCTGCGGGGTACGGCTCAATTTTGTCGGCCAAGAGGTGAAGGCGGGGTAAGGGGTGTGTCGGCCAAGGGATTCCTTATCTCTACCTAACACTGTTTACATTTACGCTACATAGCAATACAAAAGAATTGTTTCTAGACTGTACATAGCGTTATATTTTCCTTATATAAAATGTGCATTTTCTTGTACTTTAATCAAACTAAGAGATTTACAATATTTATAGTTATGTACTTTCATCAGGCACAGAGTTATTTACATTTTTATATATATATAAGGGTTTTTATGTACTTTTTCATAATTTTGTACTAATTTCCTTTTTTAAACATATGTACGAACCATTATATAAACTATTGGGTTCAAATCTATCTGTTATTATCGTGTTTCCCCAACATTCCACCCCCTGTAACAGGGTTCCACCGCATTACATCTGGGTCTGTGGGAAGCACGACAATCTTAGCAACGGGCCGACGCAGGACCCCACTTATTGTCTTTACATCGACGACACGAATGATGCCGTCGTTGCCGTCGTACACTGCCTTAATTATTCCTTTTGTCCACGCACTGCGTTCTTTATTATTGTCCACGATCACTACGACATCACCAACCCGCACATTTGGCACATTATTGGCCCACTTTTCTCTTCGCTGTAGAGTTGGGAGATATTCCCGCAGCCAGCGCCGCCAGAACATGTCGGCGAGGGCGCTCACGCGCCGCCACTGCCGTCGGGAGTCGACGTCATCTCGGTCAGCCGGCGCGAACGGAGTACTCCCGGACGCAGTGCCCAGGAGCAGATGATTTGGTGTCAGGACCATGGGCTGGTCGTGATCGTCGTGCACGTAACTTAGAGGCCGGCTGTTGATTATAAGCTCGGCCTCTGTGAGAAGGGTATAGAGGACCTCCTCACGGGGTGCACGCTCTTTGAGCGTGCTACGTAGTGCGTTCTTGACAGAGCGGACGAGTCTTTCCCAGCAGCCACCCATGTGTGGGGCCGCCGGGGGGTTGAAGTGCCACTCGATGCCACGGCTGATGGCTTCGGCCCTGACTTGACCTTGGTTAAGGTCTTTCAGGGCTGCTCGCAGTTCGGAGTTGGCCCCGATGAAATTTGTACCCTGGTCTGAGTACAGATGCGCCGGCTGCCCGCGGCGCGCAATGAGGCGCCGCAGGGCAAGTATTGCTGAATCGGCGCTCAGCGAGGCGGCCAGTTCAAGGTGAACGGCGCGCGTGGTGAGGCAGGTGAATAGGGCACCCCACCTCTTCTCGCGCCGCCGTCCGATCGCCACCTCCATCGGGCCGAAGTAGTCCACGCCCACTCGGACGAAGGCTCGTCTGGACGTGGCCACCCTTGCGAGTGGTAGGTCACCCATTTTGGGTGGAGCTGGTTTCGCTCTGGAAATTTTACATAGTTGGCATTTAGCTACTACCATTTTCACTGAGGTCCTTACCCTTATTACCCAATACTTCTCCCGCAAGTTATTGACCACGGTCTCATGGTTGGCGTGTAAGGCCAACCCATGATAGAATGCGATGAGTTTTCGGGTCAAGGGGTGACGTCCATCTAAGATTATGGGGTGTCTCTCGTCGAAGGTCAGCACCTCGCAGGCACTCAGACGTCCCCTCACCCGTAGCAGCCCGTCGTCTGCGATCATTGGATCTAAGGGTTTTAGATTGCTGCTATTCGGTACAGGCAAGCCTTCAAGGATGGCTGCCCGCTCGTTCATGAAGCTGTCTTCTTGGCACAACCTCAGAAGGTGGTTGTGCGCCTCCTCCATGTCGCTTCGCCGCATCTCTGCCGATTGCCGACGTTTACGGCATCGGCCGATGAAGATCAGGATTTGCGCCATGACACGCTGTATGCGCACCCACGACGAGTAGCGCTCGTACTGTAGAAGTGGCGCTGCTGGTGCTGCTGTAGCGTGGACCCGCTGAATGCGCTCGAGGTCCGCTTCCACCGCCTCAGCCTCGCGACACACTGGCCACCGCTCCTGTGGATCACGCAAAAACAAGGGGCCACGCAGCCAAGCTGCGTGATTATCGGGCCAAGACAATCGGGTCGCTTTGTCAGCGGGGTTCTCCTCCGAAGGTACCCAGCGCCAATTGCCTCGGTCCGATAGTTTATCGATCTCCGCTAATCTATGGGACACAAACCGTTGGAATTCTTGGGCGTCCGAATTGATCCATTTAAGTACAGTTTTACTGTCGGTCCAGTATGTTTTGCGTTTAATTGGTAGCCCTAGCTCGTTCTCCACCGTGTTTGCAAGTCGGCAGGCTAACAAGGCCGCTTGCAATTCGAGTCGAGGGATTGAAACCACTTTTTGTGGTGCAACCCGGGCTTTTCCGATTAGCATGACAGCCTCCCTATTCCCGGCTGCGTCATGCCCAACCAAATACGCTACGGCAGCGTAAGCTAGCTCGCTAGCATCGCCGAACACATGAAGTTCAAGGTCACGAAGGTCAAGCCCATACCAACGTGGTATCTTAACTTCTTTCAACCTTTCTAGGTTATTTAGCCATGCGAACCATGCCTTGGCGTCCTTGTCTTTCAATGGTTCATCCCATTGAATTCCTGACTTCCAGATCGCCTGCATTAGGATCCTTGATTGTATAATACAAGGATAAAGAAAGCCTAAAGGGTCATAAATTGACATAATAAAGCTTAAAAATTGCCTCTTAGTAGGCACTATGCTACCATTCTTTATCTCTTCGGGTAGTCTTTTAAATGATAGGTCAAATCCTAATTCGTCTTCCTTAGGTGCCCATATTAGACCTAGGGTCCTCTCTTTCATGCCTAGACCTTTCTCGAGGGCCACCTTTTCTGGCATATCTGAATTGAGCCTATCTCTGAGCTCTGATGAATTGGTGACCCACCCCCGTATATTAAATCCACCGGAAGCATGGATATGGGTCACCTCTTCAATAAGTTTATTTGCTTGTTCCTCTGTGAAAACACTATCTAAATAGTCATCCATATAGTGTTTATCCCTAATAGCCTGCACAGCCTCTGGGTGCTTGTTTTCAAACTCGCCGGCATTCTTATTTAGTATGTAAATTGCCGTTGTCGGAGATGAAGTTGCCCCGAAAATCATGGAGTCCATTGCGAACACGCTCGGCTCTTGGGTCTGATCCGCGCCTCTCCATAAAAATAATTGTGCGCCTTGATCTTGGACCCTTATCTTAATTCTCATGAACATGTCCGCAATATCTCCGGTGAAAGCTACAGGACCTATACGAAACTTCATTAATATACCGGGCAACGAGTTCAAAAGGTCAGGTCCGGTCAACAAGTTATCATTGAGGCACGTACCGTGAGACGCAGCGGCCGCATCGAAGACTAGGCGAAGTTTGCCGGGTTTGTTGGGGTTCACTACGCCAAAATGTGGCAAGTACCACACAGGTGAACTGTCAACTTCCCCCTCCAGCTTCCTCGCATAGCCTTCCTCAAGTAGCCGGTCTATTTGTTTTGAATACGCCTCAGCGTAGCCGGCATCCTTCCGCATACGTCTCTCAATGCCGTATAATCGTTGCCGGGCCTGATTATAATTGTCGGGTAACTCTACCCTATCGTGCTTCCATAATAGCCCTACTTCCCATTGGTTGCTATCGGGAACACGTTTACTTGTGTCTTCTAAGACTTTTAACGCTCTTTCGTTGTCTTTATGTTTACGAGCGTTTTGCGATATACCGATCGCTTCTAGCTCAAATTGAGCTTTGACTAGATCATGTAGGTCAGGGAGGGAAACTGTCACACAATTGATGGATTGTTCAACATCATTACAATTATTATCAAATGGCCCATGAACTACCCAACCTAATTTGGTCAAGGAGGCAACCGGCTTACCAGATCGCCCCTGGCGGATGTCCTGACTGACCAACAGCTGCCAGTTGTCCTGCCCCAGTAGCAGCAGTGGCTTAGCGCCCCTCATCTCTGCGCAACCCAAGTCGCGCAGGTGGGCATTGTCGCTCAGCATGGCAGCGGACACCGTTTGTGTAGGCAAGTTCATATTGTACATCGTTCTGCATTTGATTTGATGTTGTAATCCGTTTGGCCCTCTTATCTTGACCTCTACGGCCCTTGAGGTCAGGTCGCTGACCCCGTAGCCACCCGCGGTCTTCAATGTAAGTGGAACGCGCGGGCCTTCTAAGTTTGCAGCTATAGAGCTGTCTATAAGCGATACTGTCGCGCCGTCATCTAGTAATGCGTAACAATTATATTCCGTGTTACTATCATCGGTTATTGTTACCGGCACGATTTTTAACAGAGCCGTAGCCCTCCATTCGCCTATGTTCGTGACGCTCTCCGTCTTATCTTTGACTTGTTTGCTGCTATTATTAGAATTAGAAGCTTTATCTGCATGCAATAGTGAGTGGTGGCTGTATCCACACTTATCACAACGTTTTGCGCGACAAAACCTTTTCGGATGTTTTCTAATAAGACATTTAAAACACGTGTTCTTGGCTTTTATAGTAGCCCACCTATCCTGCACGTTTAACCTACCGAAAGTGTCGCAGTTTTCTATGGCATGCTCTTTGTTACAAATAATACATTCTACCGGTACCGTAGATTCGTCACTTTGCGTGTTTATTCTTTGAGCCGACGCTAACGGTACTCTATTATTGAAGGGGCGCGCGATTGCCTTTTGTTGCCTCACGGGCGGCTTAGATGGACCGGGTTCAAACATATTAGCTTGCGAATAATATGACGTAGTACGTGTCAAATGATTTAAAAATTGTGATATTATGTTTAAGTCCGGAGATACCCTTAGGTCCACCCCCTGTACGCTTTCTAACCCCATGGCAAAGTCACCGTACTGTGCCCGCTGTATTGGTGTCAACTTTTGTAGTATTTCACCAACCATTTGCGGGTTATTTAAGTAGCCGTCGGCTCTAATGTTCCTAAGTAGGGACACAACATTTCTAACCGTAGATGTAAATTTACGAAGCTCGCGGCCGCTCTCTGAAATACGCGGTAGGTCCCTTATTTTCTTCAAAACATTTGTTAGTATCAAAGTAGGGTGCCCGTATTCTTCATCTAAAGCACGCATTATATCGTTGGGATCCGTACCCGACCGCAATAAGTCTTCAACAGACAACTTAGCCTCTCCATGCAATGAGGTTTTAAGTCGAGCTAAGTTTTCGAACGTTCTGAAATTATACATCTCGGTTGTGTCCCAGTACATATTTTTATAAGATATCCAGTCAGCTGGGTCGCCATTGAAATTAGGCAATTCATATGCCTGTCTAGGTACCGGCCGTGGTCGAGCCATGCTTGTAATTGCATCCGCCAGTCGGTCTATCTTACTGTCTCTGTCGCCCGACGCCTCCCTTCGTGACTCTCTTTCACCCGCTCCGTATGTAGTCCGCCGTGCATCCGACTCCCGGGTCGAACCGGGAGGTACACCTGCGGCCGGAGTGGTAGTCACTGGGTACGTCACGGGCAGACGGAATGAAACCCTTTCACCGACTGGCGTGCGCGCCTGTGCTATGGGTACCGTTACATTCGAAAACGGTCCCGACACAGGCGTCCCTAACACATGCGACACAATATTATCACGGTAATCGGTAAGCGTACTCACATTATGGCGATTCCCAGCTATGTTGCGAGGCGCGGCCATTCCAGTAGGCCCGCGCCCCACAGACGGGGTACACAACACTGCATCCTTGTCACTAGGCACTGCATCCTTGTCACACAACACTGGGCTGGGTACACGCACTGTTTCCTTATTGCCTGCTTGAGGCGTCGTGTCGATCCATTGCTCCACTCGTTGTGCTGTACCGCCGTCCGAGGCTGAGTCGTCACTCTCAGCGGCTGCTTCTATCTCAGCGATGTCAGCTTCCATCCTCTTCTTTAGGAGGTTTTCTTTGAGCTGTACTAGCTCACACTCAGCTTCATACTCGATGCGCTTCTTAATGTGCTCGACGCTCCTGCGGCTATTCTTCGAAGACGCTCTGCTCCGCGGCGACGTATGGCGACCTCTTCCAGGCGCCTGTCCTCCCAGGGGTCCCTCTGACGTACTTCTAGCACTGTAGTCGATCACTCGACCACCCGTCAGAGGGATATTGAGGGCAGACGTCGACGCCATTGTCGGCGCGACGGATGGCGAACCCGGCACTCGTTCAGACTGCATACCGGAGTCCGACACTATTTCTTCACGGCGACGAGCACTTTGTTTCTCTGCCAACCTCCGTAGTTTGCTTCTAGTCGTGATGCTGCTCTTCTGACTCATGGTTACTACGACCTTATCCGGCGACTGAAGGACCAAAATGTAGCAGACGAGAGCTCAGTCTGTTAGGCGGGGGTGTCGGAAGGCTTAATTCACCAATAAAACCAGTTCTTGTCAGCTTAATAGATTGTATTGCATCACATCACAAATAAAACACAAATATGTCACATCAGTGTACATTAGCACTTAACACTATTATTATAAATACACGAGAAACAAACTACGATTTAACACGACAATGAAATAACGAAATAATAAGAAGCAAAACTATTTACTAGGAACTAAATCTAGGGAAACTAGATTTCCTATAAGCTGAGCGCGATACGAAGCAGCAGAGTTACGGAACGCGACAATGATGCTACTTCGTTGGAGATTTAGAGATGACTGAGACAATTCAAGTAACGATTGAATGACGACTGAATGACGATTAAACTAAATTGGACAGGGTAGTTATATTTATAATTTTGTCACATATGCACAAGTTGCGTGTGAGTCACGCACTATTATTAATATATTGTCCAATTGACCTAGACACCTTATCAGGCAGGGGGTGTTGAAGGGGATCGGGTGTCTGCGGGGTACGGCTCAATTTTGTCGGCCAAGAGGTGAAGGCGGGGTAAGGGGTGTGTCGGCCAAGGGATTCCTTATCTCTACCTAACACTGTTTACATTTACGCTACATAGCAATACAAAAGAATTGTTTCTAGACTGTACATAGCGTTATATTTTCCTTATATAAAATGTGCATTTTCTTGTACTTTAATCAAACTAAGAGATTTACAATATTTATAGTTATGTACTTTCATCAGGCACAGAGTTATTTACATTTTTATATATATATAAGGGTTTTTATGTACTTTTTCATAATTTTGTACTAATTTCCTTTTTTAAACATATGTACGAACCATTATATAAACTATTGGGTTCAAATCTATCTGTTATTATCGTGTTTCCCCAACACCCGGTGCGGTGGACCAACAGTGTAAAGGTACAATATTAATAAAAACAAAAGATAGTCTGTCGCCTACTTTATTTTAGAAAAGAAAAAAAGACCATTAGGGCCTTACCACAAAAACTTAGAAACTTGTTCAACGCGTGTTTAGTGTCAGTTTTATGTCAGTTTGACAATACCAAAATGTCATGTTTAAAAGGTGTTTAGGCTAAACAACTGATAAACACGGTTTTGTGGTAATAAGGTTTATGTTTATTTGCGGTAAAAATGACGCAAAGAAAGAACACAAAAAGAACTAGCTGGGGGAAAATAAAAACAACTAAAAAAAACTGGCCAAGTGCATGTCGAACCACGCATAATGTAGAGTTCCGTAGTTGGGATGTATTTATCCAACAAATTTAACATTTTAGTTGAAAAACTTGTTCTCCCATACATTCTGTATGTTCATGTTTTTGCAACTGCTTTAATTTGGTCGATTATTACTCGGTAACTTGTGGAACATACGTAGCGGTGATAGTTTTCCTTTTAATTTAATTATATATTCTACTACCGTGAATTTTTTCACATACCCAAAACCAACTATTTACCTGGCAGGGGGGATACACTTGACCTTAACAAAAATTAGCACTTTAAAGATTAATATTTCGCTAATGGATCCCTGAATCCAAAAACGATTTTAACGAACGACAAACTCACATTATTTTTAAACGACCTTTCCAACGATATCCCACATTATGGGATTGACGAGAAAAAAAAAAACCATCGCCACTTTACATGTAGGGGAGGTACCTCAAAAAAAAATATGTTTTACAATTTTTTTTACCACTTTGTCGGCGTAATTTATATGTGTACCCATACCAAATTACATCTTTCTAGTACCAACAGTCTCTAAGATAAGCCACGGACAGACGGACGGACAGACAGACAGACAGACAGACGGACATGGCGAAACTATATGGGTTCCTTGTTGACTACGGAACCCTAAAAACGGATAAAAAAAATAGTACCTAACAGTTAACTATTACATTTTGTTTGGCCCCGAGTTTAGTTTAGTTTAACTACCAGCTATTGTGGTGCATTATTGTTACAATGTTAGAGTTTTGCATTGTTCCAGTTAGTATAGAGTTCAGATGAACAGTGGAACATGGATTTATATGCATTGGAAGTTTAGGTACGGTTTAAACAGCCTGTGAAACGAAAGTAGGAAATATTTATTGCTGTCTTGTGAAAGGTTCAGTGTTTTCAGATTTTAAACTAGACTAGAATGTAGGAGCAGTGGTGGCCCAGTGGTAACGGCCGCAACGAGTTGTAGGTCGTAGGTTCGAACCCTGACGGTCGCTTTACTTTGTGTAAATAATTTCATCACCACTGCTCTCAAAACGGTGAAGGAAAACATCGTGAGGAAACCGGCATGTTCTAGAACCAAAAATTCGAAGACATGTGACATCTACCAACCCGCACTGGGCCCGCGTGGTGTATTACGGCCCACTCCCTCTCACAGAGACGAGCCCTGTGACCCAGCAGTGGGAACATTATAAGCTGATTATGTAGAAGGTAGCTTCAAAACTGGGAGATCTTTTGTAATTTATCGACGCTTTTTTTTCAATATTATCGTTGGATGCACATGGTAACATCCCGGTGATAATACCCAGTGTGTATCCAGTGTTTATAATAAAAGAATTATGCAGTATTATAGTGCATAAATGTGTGAACGACCGGTAAAAGGGACCGTAATAATTATACATGGCACTTTATTAATGAAATAAAAAACAACGGCACATTTAATCGTCACAGTCCATCACCATCCATACTTCAATACTATTAAAATTAACATCCTAACTATTATAAATGCGAATGTGAGTTTGTTTGTAACGTTTACAACGGCTAAACGGCTGAACCGATTTTAATGAAATTTGGTATGGAGATACTTTGAACCCTGGGAAAGGACATTGGCTACTTTTTATCGACGTATCATGTGGGCGAAGCCGCGGATGAAAGCTAGTTATTATATTATAAATGCGAAAGTAACTCTGAATGTCTGTTACTTTTTGGATTTCCATGAAACTTGGCACATGGATACACCATGACGTGGGTAGGACATAGATTTTTATCTCGGTAGTATGTTCCCATGGGATAATTTCCGACCTCCAAGCGGGCGAAACCGCGGGAAAAAACTAGTCCTACAATAAAAATAAACTACTTACAAAATAGAACGATAAAAAACACTATTTCCTTTACTATGTATTCCTGTCTACATAATACATATTGTTACCTTAACAAGCAAAGTAAATTGGAGCACTTCACATGCTTCCCCTAAGGAAAACACGAGGTGCGTAAAAACTTTTTTATTAGTAAGTTAGTTCCTTGTTTTACTTTACTTTACTGCCCCACCTTTGTTTTATGCGGCGTTAAGATATTTTCCTTTTTAGTTAATGTCTGTTCAACAAAATGGCTGTTTTTGTTAATGGAACTTGTTTTATTTAAATTTTTTGTTTTTTTTACACCACTGACTGTCTGCAGTATTGTCTCTCCATCTTCATTGATTTCCTTCTTCATTCCATCCATCCAAAGGTTGTCGGTAAAAGATCGCTTTTAGCGATAAGACCGTTCATTGTGTCACCCTATGTAAAACTACATTTTTATCTGTAATTTTATGGTGTATATAATAAAGAGTAATTATTCTTTTTTATTATGTTTTTTTAAGGTAAATAAGAACCTGCCAGCTGCATATGGTGCTAAGATTGAAGTAGGGTTCTTTATTGGAAAAACGTGTTGAAAAGTTGAATCATATCCATTCAAAAATATTTTAGACGGATTCAATACTGTAGACTTCTTTTATCTTACCGTTATAAATCCTTCCATTATTTTAAAAGTTCTGATAAGTAAGGCTACTTTCTAACTACGCTTTGTCTTCAAATAAAAGAATTTCGGTTGAGATGATAAAGATGATTTATAACAAGGAATTTTGAAAAAAATAAAACTTTCTTGAAATATAAAAAAAGGACGCAAAATGAAATATTCTCGTGCCAAATTGCATGTAAAATATTATCACACATAGTAGGAATATGGACATAAAATGATTGGATAGAGACGGGTCTCAGGTGACGAAGCCAACAGGAAAATGGGGTCCTTATGACTATGAGGATGAACACTATCGTATTCATCAAATTAAATGTTCGCCTCTGCAGATTCACACTTAGGCATTTTTATTTTTATCTTATACTAGCTGCGCCACGCGGTTTCACCCGCGTCTCGATCCCGTGGGAATATCGGGATAAAAAGTATTATATGTGTTAATCCAGGTTATAAAGTATCTGTTTGCCAAATTTCATCCAAATCCATTCAGACGTTTTTACGTGAAAAAGTAACAAACACCCATCCATCCATCCCTCCATACTTACAAACTTTCGCGTTTATAATATTAGTTAGATTAGATTATTTTTACCTAGTTATCTATTTTGACAATCCAAGATTGTTTTTCCATTTATAATTGCGTAGGTGTTTTCTATTTATTCTATTAATAGAATAATAATAGTTGATCTTTTCAAGTTACAATAAAATACCGATCTATACTGATTATAAGAAAATAATGACTTATTTTTTAGTTTATAAGTAACATGAGACCTTGTTTTGTTATGTGACGTTTTTGATCTTTTTAGAAAAAAGATCACGACGAAACCAAGAGAACGTTTTGCAAATAACTACTATTCTTCCTTTCCTAAAAGGAAGAATAGTAATTTCTGGATTGTTCTCGTTATTCTAAAAAAAAGCTTACTCTTTTCTTTATGTTTCAACAGTGAAGACAGAGTCATTAAAAAAAATAAGTGTGAAAGGATACTACAAAAACGAATAAACTGTCTATACAACGAGGAATTGCTGAAGACGATCTCAAGAACATTACTTATTTCATGAGGGATACTCAATTTTATGCGTTCCCACTCACAATACCCGGCTGCCCAACTAAAAGCCGGATCAACCGTTTACTTAACGTTAATACCCCATAAACCCTGAAGATGCGACCCCTTCATATTTTATATGAAGATATTTTAAGAACCACTTATTGCTGAGCCATATTTCCTTAGGTAATTTTCATTATTATGAGATTCTTGTCTCTTAAGTTGTCATAATAAGGGGCTAATGAAACAAGGGTGTTATAAGAAAGATTATTGTTCAGGGTTTTTACCGACTGACATAATTATGGAGGTTTTGTATTGGTCGTTATGCCAGCGTAGGTGATTCATCCGCCTAGCCTTTTCCCAACTATATTTTACATGGAGCGACTGGCTATCTGACCTCCACCACCAGTAATACGATACCCCATGATAAAACTGGTTGTCAGACTTTCGGGCTTCTGACGACCCGTAACGATCCTCAAAGATCCACGAATGACAGCCAGGACCAGCCAGGCTTAGCGTGCTTTCCGAGGCACGGACGGATTGTGTAGCTTAACCTGACCGATCGACCCATACGGCTGTTATTACTTAGCCACGAGCACCTCCCACGAGTGTTTATCAAATATGTGGATGGTATGTGCGGAGTCTACGGGTCATCTATGCATCTATTCGAGATCTTACCCGTGTACGGGCCTCTACGGGCACCTACGTGTCCTCTTCTACCCCTCCCTTTCTTTTAATCTTTTACGTATATAATGGTATTAGATTGCAGTATATTTCTTTTTACATTTGCATAAAATATGATGTTACACTAAGTCTCAGTTAGTTTACCGTCAGTATTTGCCTTTCACAGAGAGTAAAGCAAATGTATGTTTGGAATCTTTGCCTTCGTTACTCGTGAAGTACGTTTGAGTTTGTGTTTAATACTGGCTGCGAATGTATCTCGACCTGCTTTGTAAAGTTTTTCGGTTTGCCATAATTATGAATAGATCGTGATGTAAATGTTAGATTAGATCGAACGTTTTATTTTATATAGAAAATTGGTTTAAATTACGACAAATACAATTACCATCACCAATAAATATGAATATTTCATATTTTCATATGGGTTACTAATTGTTATTGTATTAAGGCGAAAGCTTCAGGGTAGCACGCGAAATTCAATTTTTCTTACGTTTTTTGCAATTGGCAGGTCAGCATCAGGTTGCATGTTAATTAAAATATGATTCCAGACCGTAACAGAATTATAAACTTTAGAATCAGCAATACAACTTTCTAAGTTCATATTAAAAATTCTATTGAATGATTATTTCATGAAATCGTGACATTTGAGGATTATTCTAACATAAGGTAAATGATTATAATTCTGTAAAGCAAAAATATGAATCGCGACCGTAGCAAATATGGCTACTGTAAACATATTTTAATCAACATAAATATATAACCTAATGATACTGACATCAACATAATGATACTGACCTGCAAATTGCAAAAAACGTAAGAAAGTTCGAATTTCGCGTCTACCTTAGCGCATCCCCCTTAAACCGAAGTACCTAAATCCTTATCCTTACTTATTATAAATGCGATAGTGAGTTTGTTTGATATGCTTTTACGCTAAAACGACTGAACGGATTTGGATGAAAGGCACATGGGTAGACCATGACGTGGAAAAGGACATAGGCTACTTTTCATCCTGGATCGCCGACGAAGTCGCGGTTTACAGCTAGTAATATAATACAATTATTTAATATATATATTATAACTTGTTTGTCCTTCTCCAGGAAAAGCCCTCAAAAAGTTCATGTGAATTTACAAAAAAACATGAATGAAAATATTTGACACTAACTCCTCACTACACCTCCTCCACCTCCTCATACATAGCGAAAGAAAAAGTTTACTTACCTCCCGCAGCTAAGAGTTTGATGCAATTATGAATGTGCAGAAAAAGCTCCCACAATGACAACCTCTCCACTCACACTGACTTGTAAAACGCAGTAGACCGTCTACATTTCATTTGTGACGTCATATGAAATACGAGCACTCGGTTGGAGCTGTTTAATATTAAAACTGACAATAGCTAGACCAGACTATGGAGTGATAAAAGGTTATGAGCTCACATGTGAAGTGTTGGTTTATATTAGTGAACTCATTCGGAATTATGGCAATGGCATTTGGGTAGTTGGACTGTACTGCTTACATTAAAGAGTCAGTGCACTCGAATGCCAATTGGTTCGCGCTTGTTTCAACAAAAAAAAAAAGCAGTAATATTCTAGTGATGTGACCGCCAGACTGCCAAGTCATAGGTCTCGAGTTCGAACCCAAGACCTCTGACTTTTCAGATTCATGTCCGTATTGTACAATTATCACTTGCTTCAAAAACGGTGAAGAAAAACATCGCGAGGAAACCGTCATGTCTGAGAGATATTTCTCGACGGCATGTGAAGCCAAGTCAGAGGCCATAAAATCTCTCATAAAGGTTAGTCACTAATCATTTGAAAAGAAGAAGAAAATAACAAAAAAATGCATTTAAAAAGATGGGACAAAGAAAGGTCTTATCCAAAGAAAGGTCTCATTCAAAGAAAGATTTCATTCAAAGAAAGGTCTCATTCAAAGAAAAGTCTCATTCAAAGAAAGGTCTCATTCAAAGAAAGGTCTCATTCAAAGAAAGGTCTCATTCAAAGAAAGGTCTCATTCAAAGACAGGTCTCATTCAAAGAAAGGTCTCATTCAAAGAAAGGTCTTATCCAAAGAAAAGTCTCATTCAAAGAAAGGTCTCATTCAAAGAAAGGTCTCATTCAAAGAAAGGTCTCATTCAAAGAAAGGTCTCATTCAAAGAAAGGTCTTATTCAAAGACAGCAGGCCTAGCCAAGTTACAAACGTTTCGTATCGATTCTCTTTCTACAATCGTTATCGCCTCGGCGTAAGCGATTGTAGAAAACGATAAGTTGGTAGCCAAGTTGACACGACTGAGTCGATCGCTCGTTCTACAACGTATTTAGAAAAATCCTATACTTTAGTCTATGGTGAGCGTTCCTACAAACGTCAAACTAACGTCAAAGTTACGGTTGTGTTGTGTACTTTGTGCGCGGGCAAATAATTGTTTTAAATAATAAAAAGTAAGCGAAATAAGGTAAAGTTCTTCTTATAATTGGTTTATTATAATATCACAGTGTGGAATGTAATTTTAAACATGACTGTGTCTCGAAATGTTATGATATGACAACTTATACCTTCGATAGGATCCTGCATACGAATGAAAGATACCTTATATGAAGTGATAACTTTTATAGGATGGAATCTAGATCTCGAGCGAGCCCAGAACAATTCGCAGCTCTATTGGAATTCATGGAAAGGTACGTAAATCATTAGTTATTTCGTAAATATCATCCTTTATTAAATCTATCACACTCGGGCACTTGAAAGTTTGAAACATAAACAATGACGTGATACGCTACGTGAACTAATAGTGCTACTTACGAAACAAACAAAAGAATTGTGTTTGACCCTTTACTTATTCAATAGACCCTTTGTTTCTCTGAAATTATTTTAACTTACGAGTATGTTCTAGCCATGGCGATATAACGAGGCCCCAGCAAGGTCCTCAAGGCCGAATAAAAGCAGACCGACTGTGGCAGGAACTGGAAGAGTTACTTAACTCCATTGGTGGAGGAGTAATAAAGCCCTTGGACAAATGGAAAAAAGTAAGATTCTTAAAAAAACCACTGTAAAAAAAATATTTTATTGTTTCCTATTATTAACATTTAGTATTCTACAAGATGAAGTACATACAACAATCAGCTTACTTCATAGACTAGAAAATGATTGATCAAACATGCATGACAAAAATTAACAGACTAATATGTTCAGGTGTGGGCAGACTGGAAAACAAAAACCAAGAAAAAAGCTTTAGCAATACGTTGTGAGGCTTCTGGTACTGGTGGTGGTCCAAGCAGCAGACAAACTCTCACTGCTTCAGAAGAGAGAGTGTTGGGCATAATGGGTTTGACTGCTGTCGTTGGTCTAGCTGGAGTTGAGGAGAGAGGCTTTGATGTTAGTTTTTTTCTTTGCTTGTGGACTTTGTTATATTTTCTTTTATAAACAAGTGTAATTTTTATAATTTTTATTTTTTTATTTTTCAGGCCCCACTATCAGAGAGAAACTCTACCACCACCAACCAGAGATTCTGTACATACAGTCTGTCCGTCCCAAATTTCTGACACAGATGAAATTATGTTGGATTTTATTATTCCTTCTGATTCTATACAAGGTACCATTTTTTTTTTAAAGATAAAATGTTTTGGCTAAATAATTAATTTTGGCTCATTTTAATATATAAATAATTATATATTCTCAGCTACAACAGCATCTACTGCCCGTCCTTCACTGCCACCTGTCTCTGGAGAACTTCCACGCCATCCTCCACAACCAGTGCAAACGCCGCCGCCCGGTACTGCGTCCGCGCCGATGCCGTCAGCGACGTCGCCTACCACGTCCACGTCACGGGGTGCTCCGCAGAGGCGACGGCATCGGCCAAGCCCGTCGCCCGCGGCGTCACCCACCACATCCACGCCGCGGCGCCGCGGGCTGCTTCGAGCGCGCACACGCCGGGTACAAACGCCCTTCGAACGAGCTACGAGTGAGTTCGTAGCTGTTGAGAATCGCCGGCTACAACTAGAGGCAGACCGGGAAAAAAAATATCACGAGAGGGAGATGGAAAGATTGCGGTTGGAATTGAGAAGAATTGAAATGCAAGAAAACCAAAATCTAATTTTAAGTCGTTTGGCAGGTACTGTAGACAATTTGATAGAAATTTTACCACAGTTGAGACTATCATCACTACCTTCGACAGATATTATCCCTTAAAATGTCTATTGTAGTGATAGTGGTCTCAGCTGAGGGCTATAAATATGAACATTTCAAATTGCCTACATTACAATATCAGAATAACAATTAATTTTTATTTCAATTGTTTGCTATTGTTTACTTTTCCCTTCTCTATATATGAACAATTCCCTTTTATTTGAACAAATTGTATGTATCATTTTTATTTCTTTTAATAGGTAGTACTTTGATCTTTTTATAGTATTAAACAAAACAAATTTAATTTAGAATTTAAATGTAAGAAATAAAACCAAATTTATGTACAGTAACAGTAAGTAATTGATGTTTTTGTAAAGTAATTGAAAACAATAATACCTTCAAGGTAGGTATTGTAAATACAAAGTAGTTGATAACTGAAAAATCCTTCCTTCTTAGCTGACGTGCACGCCACCACCGAATTAGTATGAATGTCAGTGTTTTAATAAAAACAATAAGTAATAAACTTGTTTGTAACAATAAAGCTGTTTTATTAATAATTTAATATCTAAGTACTTCACATTGAAAATAAAATTAACTGTACATTTTCAAAATAGATAGTATTTTGAAAATGTCCAGTTAACTTATTGTTCATTATCGATCAAAGTCAAATCACATAAGGTACTTTCGAAGTCAAAATAAAAAAAATTGATTCTAGTCGCCCCTTCATAAAGGTAGTTTTTGTATGGAGAAGAATGGGCAAGAAACTCCATCCACTCTTTTAAAATGTTTTATAAAGATCAATTATATAATATCATGTGAAGACGATGCACCTAGAATAAGATTACTATACCACAATAGGTAAAAATAAATAAAAATGAAGCAATGACAAATAAATTATTTATGTGCTCACATATTTACAAACATTGTAAAAGTAACTAATATCAGTGCGTGAGTTTAATTAATCAGTAATCACTAATAAATGAAAAAAAAAAAAAAATGTTAAAATAAAATCTTAATACTTATAGCTTAAAATAATCTTACTATAACCTATTCAATAAACATCTCAGCATGGCTCTTCCTTGGATTAATTCATTTTGGCTACCCACAGTTGCAGTGGATGTGGGATCTTGCATGGTTATAATATCATCCTCATCGTCATGTGCATCAGGAAGTTGTTGTGGTGGTGGTAAGCCAGCTTTCAAAGCTATGTTGTGTAACACACAACATGCCATTGTAATATTGCTAGCTACATGAGGATGATAGTGAAGAACCCTGTCTCTAAGCAAACATCTCCACCGTGCTTTGAGTAATCCAAAACATCGCTCAATGCAGTTACGGGCTTGTACATGTGTTTGAGTATATCGTTCTTCAATAGAACCTTGAACTGCATTGAGGATAGGTGTCATAAGCCAAGGGCGTTGTGGATATCCAGAGTCACCTGAAAAATAAGTTTCTGTAGACAAAACACAGGAAAACTCCTAAAGCTTAGATCTTTTAACTATTATATATACCTACCTAATAGCCATACTTGTTCATTATTTTGATGAAGTTCACGCATATATGATTCAACTCTACTAGAAGACCATATATGTGAATCATGTGTAGCTCCACCAAACTTTGCATTCACATTTAAAATTAGGAGGTTACTATCACAAATCTGAAAATAAAACAATTATTAAGAAGTGATTTATATAGCTTTAACATACCGTACAGTATAATATATAGATATAATATCTACCATTTGCACATTTAATGAATGATACCCTTTTCTATTATAAAAAAGATGCTCTTCATCGTTGGGCTTTACCAAAGCTATGTGGGTACAATCTATGCACCCAATTACACCAGGTAGGCCAAATCTTCTCTGGAATCTGCAACAATAATTGTTAATTTAAATTACATTACATGCACTTAATAATTTAAGTATTTTTAAGTAAATCGTTTGTTAAGTACTCACTCTTGTTTTATGGATGCTCTGTCATGTCGTGATTTCGGAAAAACGATCCATTTTGCCATGACAGCAGGGTGGTTCAAAGCAGCAACAACTTGTCTGATGCACCGACTAGCTGTGCGTTGGGCAAGATGCTGAGTGACCCCAACAATCCGCTGATAGGATCCTGTGGCTAGGAAACTAAGAGCGCTCAACACCTACAAAAACAGAAACATTGAGGAAATGAAATGATAGCCAAGTACTTATTTAAAAAATTGCTAATAGGTAGGTACTTTATGTCACTCAAATTATAAGGCACTCTTACCTTAACTTTTAAGGGAATCTCGTTGGTTCCTTTTAATGAAGTTTTTTGTCGGAGTTCTTGACAAAGGGCTTGGAAAGTCATTTTGTTTAGCCGAAATTGCTGCACAAATAAAGTTTCCGGCATTTCGCGTATTGTTTCCATGCACTGACGATTTATGTCTCTGTTTCGGCGCCTAAGCCACACTTCTTCATTATGAGCGCACCACAACATATTTAAAGTATGCATTTTAAATGCTAAATGGTAAATATAGTCCAAAATTATGGTAAATAAACAAAACACTTCTCGGTATCAAAATATCAACACAGCTGTATCATAATAGACGCCATTTTTTTATCGTTTTCTCTAGGGTCTCGGCGATCGCTTAGCTATCGTTCAAAAATGTCGACATCGTTTCGTTAGCGCTTGTCAAAACTGTGACTTGGCTACCATCTCTATGGGATGTAGCGATCAACATTGTAGAAACGATCGCATTTCATTCTAACATTTTGAACGATGTAAACTTGGCTACGAGTTTTCTATTCGTTTGTTCTGACCACGTGACTTAACGTTGAGATGATGTCATTCCTATACATTTGATTAGTTTTCTACTAGCGTTATCGTTTGTAGATTGTCAACTTGGCTAAGCCTGCAGGTCTTATTGCAAACAGTCATGTTTGATCGAGAAGCTTTGGTGGAAAGCTCGTGTTGGAATAGGTTATTTTCATCACTCGGTCTGAAATCGATTCTCACGAAGAAACCACAAAGTGTAGGGCGTAACTACTATTTTGTAATCTGATTTCTAATACGACTACAAATAGTTAAATGATAAATGATAAATGATTTATTTTCTGTAAGTGAGTTTGTACAAACCCTTTTACACGTCAATCACATTTTGAGGTCGGCGTTTCCTATCTGACTACTCTGAGAAGAAAGGCCGAAACAAACTCAGAGGTCACAGTCTCTTTTGAAGTCCAGGCATAATCTTGGTCAGATCATGTGAAGACCGAGATCGTGTGTTATGCAATTAGGGTGCAGGTGACCTAAAGTGATCGTTAATCTGCTACTGCAATCAAGTATTTATAACTACTGATTACTTTTTATTAGTTTTAAGAATATTTTGTTTTGTAAATAAAGATGTAAAAAGTTGTTATTATACTTGTGTGTTGATTGAAAATTGATTTACCAGAACCTGCCAGAGCTAACTGCTAATTGATAAACAACAATTTTTAATTCATATTTTTTTTTGTTAATAAGGCGCTCAGGCGCTATAATTATTATATTTTTTTTCTAAAATCTGTAGCTATCTATTCATTTTAATTAAAAATTAAATGCTGCTCGTTGGTAAGTGCATCACTTAAAAACGGCTGGACCGATTTGGCTATTTTATTTTAGTTTTACAAATTTTGTAATAGTGCAAATTAGGTTCTTATGAAAATACCTAATAACACTTTTCCCGACGCGGGATTCGAACCTAAGAATTCATGGAGGTAGCAGTAAGTTATAACTAGCACAAAATAATAAAGATATTGTTGTCTCTTGACAAAAATATGCTTTCTTTTGAAGTTCCTAGTAAAAAACATAAAACCCAATTACAGTTATTTTTATCTTTATCTTTTAAAAGCAAAAACAAAAATAAATGGACACAAAAAGCCGTTTCTTTCATTTTAATTAATATTTGATCTCTTCATTTTGTAGGTATCAGAACTTCAGGCCTACATAAGATGTAGGTACTTATTGGGCATTATTTGCTTTTTATTAGAAAAACTGTTTCGATATTTTTGTTAGAGCAATAAAATTTGTTATTTTTATAATTCATACCAGTGGTAAATTAAGAATTGGAATTTTCCAGAGGCTTTTAGGGTTCCGTAGTCAACAAAGAACCCTTATAGACCGCGTCTTAGCTCAGAGACTGTAGAGGAGACTGTCTGTACAAGTACCTGTAGCAGGAGACTGTCTGTACAAGTGTAACTGGTTTATTTGAAATAAATGCTTTGAGTTTGAGTTTGACTGTTAGTACTAGAAAGCTGTAATTTGGGATACTATACTTAAATTAATCACGCCGATAAAGTTGTGAAATAAAATCATGAAAAAATCTATAGCCAAACAAATCAAAACGTGACAAGAGAGAGAAACAAGAATAATCTACCCAGAAATTTTGTCATAATTATCTTGATTTAAATGTGAGTGTCCTTGGAGTTTCTTGCCCATTCTGCTTCTCCATAGAGATCTACGTTTTGAAATTGGCAACCAGCTTCAACTCTCTCTGCCAGGGTTGCGGAATAGTCCGAAAGGGATACCGGGACCCTGGCAACAGGCAACTGAAGGAACACGGGTGGGTTTTAGTCAGTAAGATTCTGACACGCCCTTCCGCTCCGCCCAGAGAGGGAGATGTCATTTGATGATTACCCACCCAAAAAAAAAAAGCTTCTTCTCTCTAACTAACTAACCGACTCTTTGACAATTCAAAAGTGCCTGTAAATTGTTTAGAAGTAAATGGTTTGAGTTTGAGCTATTTAATTAAGCGAAATTGACTTATATGTATACATTATTATAAATTGAAGTCGCTTTTTGTGTTCGACTGTATGTCCGCGTTGTTCTTTTAAACCACGTAACAGATTTTGATGAGATTTTCACCATCGTTTAGCGAATTTGTTCTGGATGGTTTATGTGTATAACACATTACTATTAAAGTTACATATAAGAGGGAGGTGCTTGTGGCTAAGTAATAACAGCCGCTCGGGTCAATCCATCAGGTTAAACTACGCTTGCCGGGGTTGCTCCGTGGATGGGTGACCATTTTCACATATCGAGATTCCTCCGTGCCTCGGAAAGCACGTTAAGCCGTTGGTCCCGGCTGTCATTTGTGGATCTTTGACAGTCGTTAAGGGTCGTCAGAAGCCCGAAAGTCTGATAACCAGTCTCGCCATGGGGTATCGTATTACCCAGTTACTGGGTTGTGGAGGTCAGATATGCAGTAGCTCCATGTAAAATCCTGGTATTCAGCTGCATCCGGTTAGACTGGGAGCCGACCTCAACATAGTTGGGAAAAGGCTAGGCGGCTTTATTAAAGTTACATATAATTAAGAAATCTTTATGTTTCGTCATGTCGTAAAAAGCGTGCGAAGTAGGAGCAGGTCGCTAGTTTATTATAAGTATCCGGAAACCGACGTAACTTGGTTACACTCGCACTAGCTCATGTAGATAATCAGAACTTGCATATCTACTGTCTTGTGGTAAGCCGCAAATAGTGGTAGACCACAGCCTAACGTTTCATCTATTAATTTATGTCGGTATTCGAAATGATCATGTATTTTAGATTCGCAAATAAGCTAGCATATTTACTTATTCACCTAGTTACAAAAAAATATGAAAATAAAATAATTTGTAAACGTGTTCTACAGTGGCTTGAAAAAACAACGTCAAAATTAAAATACCCAAAGCTGATAACAGTATCAACGAACATAACAAAAAAAAAAGAACGTTTCAGTAAGAATGGATAAAAATACATTTTAATTCTCAATATAGTCAGTAACTTTAAAATAAAACTCAATTTGATAAATTATAACCAAAACTTACCTCATTCAATAACTCCCAGCCCCAGCACATACACACAACTTCACAAACAAAACACTATTATTCCTAATTCAAAATTCAACTGACACACCCATTTAATTAGAAGAAAAAACAATAAAAGGAATTTCGAATATTAAGTACGAAAGCTCAACAAACGAGATGAGCCGACGAACGACGACGCGTCGCGTGGTATAAGTCCGGAGTCTGTCGAGCTACTGAGGGTAAACTTCAGCCTGAAGGAATACAGGGTAGATTTTTTTGGCGGGGCGGTATTGATAGGTACCATATCCATTTTAGGTACAAGATAATAGTCTTACGAGACTGTCCTTAACTTTGAGAGATATTTTAATCTGCATTCACAGATTCGTAAAACAAAATTACAGTCTGCAATATTTTTCACAAATACTTCTTTTTATGCCAAGCGATCTTATTTCTTATAAGGATTGAAAAACTAGAGGTTTGAGTACTAGAAAAGTTAGAAATCGCAAAAAAACTTTTCCCGTAAAGGACATTGCCTCATTTTGTATGGAAGTTGGACCAAGTGCTGCCTAGAATACTCACATAGGTAGTGCATTTTGTTCATCAGACCACCACTAATCTGTATTTCAAAGCGCATAAGAATCTATCCCAGGAGTCCAAAGAAAAACAGTCTCTTGTTTTGAATATTTTTATTGGAAAAAATGGGCTTAATAGCAACAAATGTACAAAATCAACTATTAAACAGTTATTGTGCGTTCAATTATAATTGTATTAATTGTATTTTGATGATGTAGTACATAATTGTTAGGTATCAAACAGTTCATCGATAACGATGAAGACGATTAATAAATAAATTCAATATTATTGTATTAGTTTTGTTAACTGACTAATTAGTTGTATTTTAGTTTTAGTCGTTTAGCTCCTTAAGTTCTGAGTTGAGCTACACGATGACTGACAAATGCGTGCACTGACTGGACAGGTCCACTCAAATCTGTATGGTTCTTTCCTCAAACGACCATCTCAGACAAATCTACATGGTCCTCAAATGATCTGACCAAGATTATTTCTGGATTTTATAATTATTCACATTGACATTTTATGTATACCTACAATGACATGAATTATGTACTTTGTAAAGTATTACATTATCTTAATTATTGTGAATGTGTGGATCATTCTTTTCTTTTTATAATTTGTTTTTCCTTAGTTTTAATTAATCATGGTCTGGCAGTTTAAGTAATTTATGCGGCTTATCCAAATGTTTTTGGTATTGTTCGTCAACTCGTTGAGCTCCATAAATTCTGAGTTGAGCTGCACGATCACTGACAAATGCGTGCACTGACTGGACAGGTCCACTCAATCTGTGTGGTTCTTTCCTCAAAAGACCATTTCAGACACCAATCTACATGGTCTTCACATGATCTGACCAAGATTATGTCTGGACTTTAAAAGAGACTGTGACCTCTGAGTTTTTTTCGGCCTTTCTTCTCAGAGTAGTCAGATATGAAACGCCGACCTCATCTAGTTTTAAAAATGTGTTTGACGTGTAAAAGTGTTACAAACCTACTTACAGAAATAAATCATTTATCATTTAGTTATTGGCATTGCATCATTTATAATAATAATACAGCTAATTAGTCAATTAACAAAACTAAGACAATAATATTGTTAAATCGTCTTCATCGTTATCGATTATTATTGTGTCTAGGGATAAAGCAGGACACCTAATCACGTCTTGATGCCTAGCAAACCCAATAAACCAGACCAAGCACATAGTGTGCGCGCAACAACCAATTGTTTGACAGTATTTTTTTTCTGGGAATTCAGGAAATGAAATTGCTTTAAGAGGAATTGCTAATGTGGCTGGTTTAGGCCCCCGATTCGAAGCCAGGTCGTTGTTTCAAGCAAAATAACTGACGGCTAACGCGACTGTGCATATTTTGAAAATATGCACAGTTACGTGCACAACGGATCACAACAGACGTGAGACTGAGCAAAAAGTAGTAACAAAGGGACGCTTATCACCGCAAGCACAGGTGAGGGATCGCGACAGATATATAATACAAAATAATAGGTTTTTGTCTTCGTTCGACGATACGGTACGATGTTATTGTAACCGAAATACATTTTTCAGAAAAAATATATCTTAAACGTTGTTTAATGCAAGATTATTCATTATAACAAAAACTGGATTTATTTATTTTTCCTGGGATCAATTTTTGTTAAATAATTTTTTTATATTTCATGTGTATGCTACAGTACTACTAGACCAACTCACATTCCTAGGCAGCACTTGGTCCAAACAAAAACGTTGTGTAATGCAAGATTATTTATTCATTATCACAAAAACTGGATTTATTTATTTTTCCTGGGATCAATTTTTGTTAAATTATTTATTTATATTTCATGTGTATGCTACAGTACTACTAGACCAACTCACATTCCTAGGCAGCACTTGGTCCAAACCTAGGCAATCTCCTTTCGTAAGATATTAGATTCCGACTTACTTTTTATGATCGATAAACAGCATTGCTATTCTGTAACCATTTCATCGTGAAAACTTAGGTGAAGTGAGCGTGGAGTGAGCTGTCGTTGTTATCGATACCTACTGTAAGGCAGTGACAGTTCACTTCAAGCTCACTTCACCTAAGTTTTCACGGTGAGATTTTTACAGAATAGCACAACTGGACGCTACTTATTTCAGAAATCGCAAAAATGTCATTACTGACTGTATGCTGTGTGTATTTTCAAAATCACTGAATGCAGATCAAAATTAATTCTCCTAAGACAGTTTTCATGAACCTACAACGTTTATGGTACTTCTACCTTGCCCAGTCTCATAAATCCATCCTGTACATAATAATAATAATAATATTGTAACTATTATTGTTATTAGAGAAAGTTAAAGAACAATAACTATTGTTGTTAGAATTATTACTTACTCAATATTAAAATAAGCAATACCTAGAGATTTTATTATTCATTAAAATCGAATGAGCAAGTCATGTTAGGTTTTTTTTTTCTTTGATAATTAATTTTTTTTTTTCATAAATTAATATTGTGAAGCTGTTTTTTTTAAAGATATTGTTACTAGTTTTTTTTTTAAGTTAATTTACTTTAAAATAAAAACGCTATCCAATTAATTTAGGTTTGCGAAAATAATGTTGTAATTTCAGTCCTTTAAATCGAAATGAAGTTTCTTTTGTTTTCATTATAATTATTTTATAACTTTTACATTAAAATTAGTCATTTGTTTTTGCAAAAACATTCATTATTTTGAATAATGTTGTTAAACTGATATTGGCTTTTTGATGAGATTTTAATCACGTTTATCGGTTCTTCAACGGAGTTGTAAGATTCTAGATAAGCTATCGGTATTTCAGCCAAAATGGATGTCAACCATGGATACTACCTATGTGCTTATGTACACACGGCTACACATCAAGCTATTCCTATCCAGTTTAAAATGCTGATCTAGCATTGTATAGGATTTCCGTACAATGCGAGGTCAGCTTATACTGGAAAGCCTATATATACCTATTGTGTATCTCTCGAACTCTATTATTTGAAGAAAACAAGGGTGCTAATACTCTGGGACGTTATGGCGACATCTCTGGGTACGTAGTCATGGCTACCTCTGGCTACCTACCTTCTTAGCCAAATTGGTTTGCCAGATAATAGCCAGTAAAACGCGGGTGTCCGTCCTGGCGACTTGGCTACGCGTCGCCAGGTCGCCAGACTATTCAGTCTCCACGTAGGGGCCTGTTGCATCGGTCGTGGCTACGCTTCCAAGTAGCCAAGAGAGTAGTCTGTCATAAATTTCAATACAAATTTGTTTGTAAAGGTACCTGGCGACGTCGCCATGGCGTTCCAGTGTGTTAGCGCTCATATACATCATGTCTTTACTATTTTTTCTAGTTAATAGTTAAGAGTAGATTTGAACCTATACCTTATTAGCAGCTTGTGGGTGAAGTATACGCAGAGGGCCTACAACGTCCTACGCGTTCAGTATAATAATGGGTTTAGGATGTTGATGGGGCTTCCGCGCTTCTGCAGCGCTTCGCAGATATTTGCGGACGATTTTCATGCCATAATGAGAAAGCGGGCGGCGTCAATAATGGGTAGGATGCGCGGAAGCTCCAACAATATCCTAAAAACATTGGGCGACAAGGTGGACAGTCCCTTTATTAGGCACTGGATGCGGAGGCACGTGCCAACATGTTTTGTGCCACGTAGTTATTTGTACCTAGTCGGTTAGGTTAGTTTTTTTTTTTTTTTTACTAACATTGTTTCTAAGTCTCTGTTACTAATACTGTATGGATTGTATGTTTTTTATGTGTAATCCGCAATAAATAAATAAATGAAATTACCACGAAAACGTGTTTATCAGTCGTTTAGCCTAAACACCTTATAAACTTGACATTTCTGTATGGAGTTTGACATAAAATTGACATAAAACACGCGTTGAACAAGTGTCTAAGTTTTTGTGGTAAGGCCCTGTGTGTTTCTTTGTCGAAACACAAAAAAATGCGTTCTAAAAAGGGTTTGAGAAATGAAGACGTAGGGTGATATACGCCACTCAAAATGTGTTGCTGAAGCATAGTTATTAGTTCAGTTTCATACATTTTTACTGACTACACCACATTCAATGCAAAAACTGATAATTTGCTTTGCTGTGTAAATTAATGTAAATTAATCCTCTATTTATTTTGAGCGACGCAAATCACAGCTTCGATCCTCACCCTCAAACCAAAGCGAACCACCAAGTTCTCCCATTTTAATAAATTGTTGCGTACATACGCAAACAGCGTTGCTTCTGAAACTATGATTGTTTATTTATTTACCGATGTTGATTTGTACGCGAGTGTAAGCAAAGTAAATTGTATTTGCGTATCATAAAGCCTGTGTACACTTGTGTGAGTAAGGAAATATACTGTGGCTGTTTCTGTTCTAATGAACTTGTGTAGGTAAACAATATTGTTATTTTGAGAAGTAAGTAAATGCTTTCTCGAAGTAGCAATTTATCTTACATCTGAGTAACCCAAATCTTAACTCCACATTGTTAGACATTTATCTTTACAACCGAAAGTCAGAACAAGATTCCTCAATTAAATTAGCACAATTATAAACGAAACGAGAAAATTTTAAGTCCTCGGAATTTATGCACTTATTATAATAAAACCAGCTTTAACTTTAAAGTTAGGTGATGTTCATTTAGAAGTTAAATGAAATGTACATAAATAACAACTTATAACTAATTCATTATTAAAATCAAATTATAATATCCTAACTAAAACGATTAACTTCGTTTTAAAACTAAGTTAGGTTCGTTCATTTTGTAAAGAATAGAGCCTGTTGACATTGTCTCGTTCAAAATATTGTGATCGTTCATTCTTGTTATTTTAAAGGTTTAGGTTTTTTTGTTTATCAAACCCTGTTTGCGAAAGTGCTTGAAGGAAACAATGTTGGCATTGTGAAGTCTTGTAAACCCTAAAGTTTAAAATTTATTTTTGGTTTCTTTAGTGATGGTTCACGGGAGGAGGAGCTCGTGGCTAAGTAATGACAGTCTCTCGGGTCGATCCATCAGGTTAAGCTACGCCTGCCGGGGTTGGTCCGTGGATGGGTGACCATTTTCACATATCGAGACTCCTCCGTGCCTCGGAAAGCACGTTAAGCCGTTCGTCCCGGCTGTCATTTGTGGATCTTTGACAGTCGGTACGAGTCGTCAGAAGCCCGAAAGTCTGACAACCAGTCTAACCAAGGGGTATCGTATTACCCAGTTACTGGGTTGTGGAGGTCAGATAGGCAGTCGCTTCATGTAAAATACTGGTATTCACCTGCATCCGGTTAGACTGCAAGCCGACCCCAACATAGTCGGGAAAAGGCTAGGCAGATTTGATTTTTTATGGTTCACGGGACCCACCACCACCAAAGCAGTATTATTTAATTACACTTCAGTGTGGCTAAGAGATGGAACTCTAAGTTAACTAACTAACTACTGCTCCCTTAGTATGAACGGATGTTTTCGACGGAAGAATAGACAAAATGATAGATAAATAATCTGTCATTTTCTCTATTCTTCCGTCGACAAAACCCGTTTCTATCGTTGTCATGCTACTGTTTAACTCCATCTCTTCGGTCTAGAAACAGGACGATGCTTGTGACCGTGTCTTTGGATACCTTCTGCTACACCAAGGAAGATGAACGCTGGTGTATCGTCGACTTTACGGACAACGATGAAATATACCTATGTGGTTGACCTCTCAACGAGGCATCCTCAGGATGACGATTGACCAGTCGCGAACCTGAACATGACGCGTTGCCACGTGTCGATTTCTTACAGGGTTTATTTTTATTTTTTTATGACTCTTGAGGAATAGTTAGACGGAATAGGTGACTAAATATATCTACGTCTACTGCATTTTATTATGGATTTCCGTAAAGTCATGCCTGAATCTGTCGCTTAGAATTTAATGAAACCCCCACTGGGTTTCCCCCCACCGTTTCTCTTAGGCCACTGGCCCACAGCTTATCTGCCATGCTTTACATAGTCTCTCTAAAAATTAAGTAATGTAATGGACGTTATCGGTGTAAGTTGATCCACCAATAACGCTTCAATCAACCGATTCACTGATTCAATCAACAGATTTATTCATTGAAACAATAAACTGCTTGATTCTATTAACAGAATAATTGATTGTTTGAAATTTCTGTTGGTTTACAATTTCATAAAGGTATGATGAACACGGATTTATGAATTCCGTTTTTTATCAGTTCTGGTATGGCGTTTGAAAATTAAATTATTTGGTAGAATAAACTCCGATTCAGCAGTTAGTAAAATTGGTTTAATAAATTAATAATTTAAATCAAATGTTAGCTTGTCCGTGTTGCTCCGAAATGACACGCCACACTATCGCAGATTACTAGCCAAGTAATAACTGTTACTTTCCAACTATATTTTCAATTCGAATAAGGAATGCAGCCACAAACTGCAAAATATTTTTTGTATTCAAACCATGTTCAAAATAATAAAGAGAACTGTGTGTCACAAAATTCGTTCCAATAAAGAAAAAGGTTCTTTTGTTTAAAAAACAATGTGAGGAAAATGTACATACGTTGAGTTTTTTCAACGAGTTGAGTTATTCACCCCTGAATGTTTTCCTTCTCTCTAAAAAAGCAGACTGTTCTATCCATGTTTTTTCAGAGCAATGGTGCGTAAGATTTAGAGTTAAATGGGCTAGGCGTTTTGTCGTGGGCCATTTTATTGAACCAACCTGAACAAGGGTATTTATTTTGAATTTATAAAAGATAAAGTTTGTTTTTTAATCTCATAGACTGTTTTGACATTTCAATTAGTGATTGTTGTTTGTTTTTTCAATTTGGAGTTTTGACATTTGCACTTGAATATGATAGCAGAACAGTAATTGGGAGGACTGTAATAATTGGAAATAAATTGTTAAGCAAATTGATTACCAACTTTAACTAAGTATCCGTGTCATTCTTTGAGAGTTGTACGAAACACAGCAACTTGACGTGGTGTGTCAATTTACTTAACAATTAATTTCTCTGACTGTACTTACCTAGTGACCCAAGTAGTACATATATTCGGGACGTTATGCTTTTACAATCCTATTATCAAACTACAACCTGTCTGGCTAACAGAAGTAGGTACCTCCTAACTAAAGTACATCTTCCACGAAATACTTTGGAAATTGTATTATAGGTAACTAGCAACCCGCCCCTGCTTCACACGGTTTTTACGACTTGATAAAACATCGAGATTTCTTAATTTGCAGGGTCGCATTACATTAGCTAGAAAAACTCGGTAGACGAGATGGGTATATACGATAAAACGAAAAAAAAAACAAATTTGAACGATTTTCTCAACTAGGTACTTCAAGTAACTTAATTACACTAGTAGTGTTCATTGACCACAGTTTTTTTTTTCTTTGTTTTCTCGATAGATGTCATGGATATCCATGACATCTGCGGAGTTTCACTGACTGTATATTATGAAGTAAGTTCAATTTTAATGTATTAATGCATGTTCCAAAATTTAAATAAATTATTTATAAATTCGAAATGCCTACATTTCGAATTTATAAATAATTTATTTAAATTTTTAACAAATTATTTATTTATTTTGATTTAGACAATTATTGTCCAAATCCGCATCAAAATCCGTTGCGTAGTATAAAATGATGCGATGGCCGCATCATTTTACAGACAGACACGAAAAGCATCTTCAATTTATAGTATGTACAGATAGATATAGATAAATATTCATTATTTGCTTTTAATGTTACACACCTGCCAGAATGTTATTAATATTCATATTTCTTCTCAGAAGTGTTCCATTTTTATTATACACACTCTCAGAAAGGCGATTTTTAATACTTTTCCCAGTTCTACGATCCACTTTACCTCTACGCCTAATGCTAAGGCTACATTATCGCGATATCGCGAACTATACTTCGCGCGCTCTCTCTTGCTCAGCGAGACGTCGAGAGGTGTGCGAGAGAGAGCGCGCGAAGTTTTGTTTACCTTATCGCGACAATGTGGCCCCAGCAGCAGACAGCGCAGGCCACACTTGGAACGAAGCTAAGTTCGTTTAGCTGTTTGCATACTTCGGTTCACACCGCGAGCGCGAGCGAACTATGAAAAGACGCGGTAGCTACATGAGCGAAGCTAAACGAACTTAGGTTCGTTTCAAGTGTGGCTTGCACTTTACTGTAGATAGTATTCGAGTTCGCTAGGTCCTAGTTTTGGAGATATAAATGTGGCACTGCTGGGGAGATTCCAGATTGGCCACGTTTAAACCCTTATGTCTTTTGAACCAGTGACCGACAAATTCTGATAATTGGCGACAAACTTCGACTAATTAGCGACAAATTTTTTGTGTAATCAAAATTAAAATCCCTGATTGTGGCCCTGCCAGAGTCAGTAACACTTCACTGTGAAGTACTTTTGCTATGTACTCAAGGTTTGCTGATGTGAATAGTAATAATTCCTTATTGGATTGGTATTGTGTAAAAGATGAGTCGTTTTTCCTTATTGATTTATTTGATCATAAGAGGGGATTATTGACATCCACAAGCTTCGACTCTTTCAGCTGAAAAAACTGCTAGAACTGTTGTGTTTATCTACTTTGCCCGTAGTAAATTGTAATCAAATGTTCGTTAAAAGCCCATGTTCGTTCAGCAGTAAATATTTAAGAAGTAAAAAGGGGCTAGAAAAAAAAAACAAAACTTATTGCTAAAAACATTTAATTCAATAAATTCGTAACAAATAAGTTATCAATAGTTACTTTAAACAACATATCAATAATTTATAAACTATTAAAATGCTAAGGCGACTTCAAATAATTAATTATGAATTAATTATTCTCACACTGTACACTCAAGACATTATTCAACTTATGTTAGGTATAATTATTATCTTATGAATTCTAATTATTTGGTTTTCTCGTAACAATATAAAAAGTGTTTCTTTTTTATTATAATAATTATGATTATTGTACAAAATATGACTATAAAAGATTATAACATTATTATAATTAACATTAACAAATACAGTATCTATTTTCGTTGTTTTGTTCACATTAATTTAAACCATTAAATTATTTGTTCAGTTTTTACAGTTGAACGCATACATTTTCATAATTAAAAAAACAGGCTGCAGGCACGAGTAATAATTTTGCGAACGAAATATTCATTTCCATCTAATTTATGAGCACAGCAGGGGCACATGCCAAGTCTTATTTGCCGGTACATATTTTTTTTCATTTTTATTTCACTGTTGAAAAAGCAACTTTGTTCGAAGTATAAACATAAATAAACAAATAATAATTTTATTGAAGCGAAAATAGCATGTAAGTATTGTTTTAATAATATTGAATGTAAACGCGTTCAAAACCACACTACTGCTGCGGCTGCAAGACCGTACTTAGTAAAGTTAAAACTAAGTCGTTCGACTAGTTCAAAAGTCCCATACAACACCCTGAACTGTACAGCAATTACGCGATTTTGAACGCGTTCAGTGGGAGTCTCCCATAATTATTAATGATTATTTCTTTATCTATGATATAAGGTAGGTATATAAAAATATAGTTCGAAGTACTAGAGTGCGTTTCATCCAACAGTTCCTTTGCCGTAATGTTGGCTCCAATGTTAAATTAAAAACACGGACCTATTAGGGCGTAGCGTATACGCATTGGTCAAACAACAGTGGAGCCAACATTACAGCATAAGAACTATTTGATGAAATGCACTCTATAGTCAACCGTACGTCTATGGTAATAGTTTGACATTGACGGTTTTCTATCGTAGCAGTATATTCTCTTAGCACGAAGGCCTACTCTGTATCACTTACGGACATCAGAGGCCTTAGACAAAGTGACATTCTATCAGCGATAACGATGATGGAAAAGGCAAAAATGTATAGGACTGAGAGATAACGAAAAGCTTATGTCAAATCTTATTGTAGAAATACGAAACGCTTTCGTAGCGATTGTCACTTGTCTAGGCCCTCAGATTAGTTCCGTGCCTGAATTAAGAATTAATGACAACACGATTTGACTTGAGTGTTTTTACCCGTCCGAAAGAGTTTATTAATAGGGTTCACTCCGAAGTTTTGAACTACTTTTGGACGGGCAAGTATCATCGTTGATGGAATTAGAGAGTAGGCCGCCTGGTAAGGGTAATTCTCGTAGTCTGTTCTAGTCGTACTACAGACGTGCAATTGACCATAAAAAATAGGTCAGAAAAGTTAAGAAAGCAGTAGGTACGACAGACGAAGTTGCTTTTCAGCTTGATTTCTTAAAAACTTAATACATTATAATTATAAATAGCTGCAATTTTATGAAAACGATTTACAGAACAAAACATTGTTTGATCAAATATCCTTAGTCTACATTACATGGAAGCCATGTAACTTTATTTCTATAACTTTCTAGAAATCCAATAATGGAAATAGTTTCAATCGAAACAGAGTATTCAATAATAGTTTCAATTAGCATCGTTAGTTACCAATTTTAATTGGAATGGCAACTGATGGATAGAAACACAAACAAATGAAATATTAGTAACTCCATTGTTGGGATCATTAGCAAAACAAAACGGCAGATATAATTCGATAAGCATTATTTAATGCTTTCACAAAATGAAAACAATATCGAATTTCTGTGGAACGGCGGAATTCGTATCACTGTAATAAAATGTATGTAAATTTTCTATCATTATTTTCATTGTTAAGGCATAATTTCTGTAACTTGGCTTATTTTGTTGCAACATTTGTACATTTATAGGCACTTATCTAACATTTCCTAGGTCACAAGCATTCTCAACTAGATGAAAAGTAAACAAGAACTAGTTTAAAAAGTAATAAAAATCACGAAGTTTAAAATCCAATTCAAAGTAAGTCTGGTACTTGTTTTTGCTTCTGCGAAATACTCAACAGAGCCAGCGCATATTCTGAGAAAACTTTATTTATTTCATATTTTAATCTAAACTTGGCTATAAACCATAAGTTTTCTGTTCAAAACTCCTATTTACCAACATCTCCCATCTAAATCGCATAAGTCATTCTTACAAACAAACCCGAAAAATCAGTCGTGAGCATCAGACTTTAATCCACCTTCCTCGTCTTTTTGATCTCCAAAAACTTCAAGATATTCAGGCACCAAAACATGGCAGAAGCCACGAAGAAGGTTTGTAGTGCCGTGGCAAATGCTGGACTGGCGATCGTTACACTCCTGGTGAGGAAGGCAAGGGCAGAGCACCGGATGACCTCCAAGAGAGGTGCGTGCTTGGAATTGTCGAACGCCATTCCAATGATGCTGAGTGAAGCGATGACGTAGAGGACGCAGATCAGCACAGAGATTGGTGTCATACCCTGGAAGAGAAAGAAAATTATTTTTAAGATCATTTGTTTGTAAAGGACAGACGTACTCGTAATGATGGATATATGTTATGGACCAAGTGATTATTAGGACATTATGAAAAATGCCCGGGCAGTTTGAAAAAAGCCCAATATGAGAGGGCAATGTGATAACAACTATTGAAATAATCAAATTGACCGGGCATTTTTTATAATGCTAGTCACCTATGGGGCAGTATAATTAAAACCAGATTTTAATACTATTATTTTAATTTCAAACGTAGAATCAATTATCATTTCAGCCGAAAGACGTCCACTGCTGGACATAGGCCTGGATGGTATCCTGCTTTTTTGCTAAAAATTGTTTGGCAGATTATCACTTGCCAACCAACGTTTCGCCGATGTTTCACTTTGACAACTAACGATAAGCAAATTTTTGTATGACAACGTTTCATTTGGTAGAATTATTGTAATGCTGATTATTATAATAACACAAAACGTTTGGGACATTTATCATTTGTCAAACATTTCAATCTTAGGTTACGATAGGTTAGGTTAGGTTAGAGTATGACTAACAACGCACGAGCCGAGCGAGCGAAGCGAGCGTGCCGCGGCAGCGAACGGCGATGTGCCAGAAGCGAATCGCTTTTGTAAAAGGAAACGGTTAAGTTAGGTTACATCAAATTAAAGTTAAGTAAACAAACACTCACTCACTGAGCTATCTTCAATACACTCAGTCATTTTAATTAAACTCTACTTGAAAGTTGGCATGCTGCCACTTAAGTTTGGCAATACTTCGGGCTATGTCAGACATGTCGGTTACCTTGGTTCTCCTACGGATCTCTTCATTTCAGAATCAATATTTAAAATAAAATAAAATATTTCCATTTATGGACACTGCTGACCTATGATGACTTTACCATAATTAAATGTTAAACTGTTGTTAAAACTGACTGGTCGGGTTGGAGCGGACGCGGCTCCGAAATGCGAGCCCCCACCCCGCGCGATACCCGCACCCCGTGCAAAATACCTGTGTATTATCAGATTGCCCAAAGACCACAGGGCAATATTTATAATGACGAGGCAATGTGATAAATAAGGAAGTTCAAATTATAATTTATTATTTTGCCCTAAGTAGCTTGTCATTATTCATAATGCGCGGGCATTATGAAAAATGCCCGTATTTATCACTTGGTCCATAACATATATATATAATAAGGAAGCATAAAATATGAACTAATCTAGGTCTCAAAACTATCAAGCGTAAATCCAAACAGTCTAATCGAAACGAGATAAAGACATATAAGATAATACTACTATAGATCTAATTCTTGAAGATGAAAGTAAGAATGAATGAGGTAATTATAATTATGTTGCTTTTATAGTTCCCCGTAATCTATGGAGATAAAGAGTTAAATCTACATTTAATTTGTAACTGGAGAGTAATCTAGAAAGCGATGTTTTAGTACCAGTACCGTGTCGGATACAGAGATTGAAATTGTTCATAAGCAATTACTATTTAAGTGTTTCTGTGAGACCCTAACCGCTATAATCATCTTTGTTTCAACCAAACGTCTACAGATTTAACTTAATGTTTCGAAAGATAAGATACTGAGCTTCATACCAATTTGAATAGAATTTCACGGAGTAGAAGGTCACATCTAAAATTTTACGACATATAACTTATCAGGACATATAAAGTAAGATTGTCGGTTTGGAAACTTGCGAGTTTAGGATCATTTCATTTTATGGCTGTAAATCTTTTGTCTGTAACTATATCAATGTAAATGACTTCTGCTGGAATTATAATGAAGTCCGAACTATCATGTTCTCCGTTTTTCGGCTATAATATCCTTTTTAGGGTTCCGTAGTCAACAAGGAACCCTTATAGTTTCGCCATGTCCGTCTGTCTGTCTGTCTGTTCGTCTGTCTGTCCGTCTGTCCGCCGCTTAGCTCAGAGACTGTTGGTACTAGAAAGCTGTAATTTGGTATGGGTATATATATAAATCATGCCGACAAAGTGGTAAAAAAAATCTTAAAAAATATATTTTTTAGGGTGGAGGTACCCTAAAAAAAATATTTTTTACTACTACACGTAAATTGGGGATGAATTTTTTTGTCTCGTCGATTCCATAGTGTGGGGTATCATTGGAAAAGTCGTTTAAAAATAATGTGAGTTTGTGAAAACCATTTTTGGATTCAGAGATCCGTTTGCGAAATATTAAGCTTTAAAGTGCTAATTTTTGTTAGAGTCCAGTGTCCCCCGCCCCTGCCAGGTAAATGGTTGGTTTTGGGTATGTGAAAAAATTCACGGCAGTAGTATATATATAACGAAATTAAAAGGAAAACTCACTGCTACGTAGACTCCACAAGTTACCGAGTAATAATCGACCAACTTAAGCAGTTGCAAAAACATGTTCTCGCATACATTCTGTATCGGAGAACAAGTTTTTCAACTACAATGTTAAGTTTGTTGGATAAATTCATCCCAACTACGGAACGCTTCATTGTGCGTGGTTTGACATGCCTTGGCAATAAGTCTATTCAATCAATCTGCCTAGCCTTTTCCCAACTACGTTGGGGTCGGCTTCCAGTCTAAACGGATGCAGCTGATTACCAGTATTTTACATGGAGCGACTGCCTATCTGACCTCCACAACCCAGTAATTGGGGTAATACGATACCCCTTGGTGTCAGACTTTCGGGCTTCTGACGACCCGTAACGAATGACAGCCGAAACCAATAGCTTAACGTGCTTTCCGAGGCAATGACGGGTCTCGGTATGTAAAGATGGTCACCCATCAATGGACCAACCCCAAGCGCAGCTTAACCTGATGGATTGACCCATGCGGCTGTTATTACTTAGCCGCGAGCTCCTCTTTATTGAGTCTATGTTTAGTGTCATTTAGTCATTATATATTCTGTTCCATTCCTATCTTTAATATCACAATATTATTATTGTGGAATTTGAAAAATTTTAAGGAACATAGCTGTTGAAGTTGAAGGATACATTATTTGTAAAGTTTTCAACAAACTTCAACACAACTCTTCCACTCAGGATGATTCGTAGAAATTTTATCGCCTACAATTGTCAACTTATTGTTAATTCAGCTCCACACAAAGTTGTTTGGGGTCTCAACTCGAAACATCCTACGATGTTTCGAGTTGAGATTTGAATAACTGAATTGACATTTGACTTGGAGAGAAAACGGTTATTGTAAATTTTAGGATCGCCTATTCACACTTCAATAAAACAACAACTTCTGTGCAAAATAATGTAACGACGGAACCTTAAATAATTTTTAACCGACTTCTTCAAAAAGGAGGAGGTTCTCAATTCGTCTGTATGTTTTTTTTTTTTTAATTAATCACTCACACCAATTATGAATCGATTTTGATGATTCTTTTTTTGTTTGGTAGGTCATGCTTCAGAGGTGGTCCCATATAAATTTTATTAATTTTGCTTGCGTAGTTTTTGAGTTAGCTTCAATAATTACGTATTTTTCCCACTTAGTGTATGTAGACGATATATTGTTTGACTCCGTCACTGTTATTTACATAGCAGGTAGTGTATTCGAATTTGTGTAGGGTAGGTACCACAACTAAAAAGTGGAAAATAAAAACTTTTTACAAAAAAAAAAACAACCGACTTCAAAAAAAACACTAAAAACGTGAACTTTTTTTTGTAAAAAGTTTTTTGTAGTTAATTGTTCCGAATTCACAGACTACAAAGTGTGTTTAAATGAGATAACAATTCGTAATTAAACATGGATTTATGATACCCAAGAAAGTTTTCATTTCCGTAACTGTTTATGGGACAAATAAAGGCTGGTGTCCTAATCAATTTATTTATCGCTTTGCTTTGTTATATAGACACCAAAATTATGTGATGTTCTTGTTAATAAAATGAGGAAGATTTACAGACTATCTACAAAACATTAAAACTGGTAAAACCTTTATTTTCTGTAAATAAATTAGTCAGCCGAGTGAAGCCGAGGTGGGTCTCGTAATAATTTATAACTATATTCTTCTTAAAATCTAGCTCTTTGACTATACCAGCTTTTAATGCAATAATCCTTGGATTAAATAAAATCACGTTGTAAGGAAAAGGTAACTTATTTTATATTTAATATCTCTCCGTGGGGCTGTGTCTCTCAAATCTAATATAATCTTCTTAGTATCTATTGAAATAACATTATCAGCTTCAGTAATTAACGGGCTGAGAAGATGAAGATTCATTTCAAACGGGTCTTAATAGGATTTCTTATGAACGTGACGTATTGATTCGTAATTCTTCACCGTGAACACTTAGGTGAAGTGTGCTGGAAAGGAATTGACAATCTAGGGATTGACAGTTTCCTTCCAGCTCTTCATCAGATGAAGAGCTGTTCACCCAGTTCTCTACGTCCGGTACTGGGCATGGCAACACGTCGTGTTCGGATTCGCGACTGGTCAATCGTCGTCCTGGGGATGCCTCGTTGAGAGGTGGAAAACGTGTAGATTTCTCACAGGGATATTTGTGAATCTTGAGAAATAATTAAGCGGATTTTTTAATGAATTTCCGCAGTCACGTCTGAATCAATTAACTATGACAGTTCACTTACAGCTCACTTCACACTTCAAGTTTTCACGGTAAGATTTTTACAGAATAGTGCTACTGGAACCTACTTAAATGACATTAATTTGACATGATGATGAATTTCCATTGATAAGGTTATAAACACTGTTTCCGAATTCTAGTTACTTGACCTCATTCTTCTGTCATATCACCATAAACAGTTTTATCATTACAACATCCCTGTATTTCGACTGTATTTAGTTTTTCTGGTGCTCTCTGAACTTCGTTATTTAAAACGAGCTGACAAGCAGAAACGGCGAATACACATTAAATAATGTAAAAAGTATTCACGTCATGACGTGATTTTTTTTTAAAGCCACGCTTATTTTCCTCTTCTGCAAAATCAGCACTTTATGGAAAAGTGGCTTAAAATAATCCATTTAAATCTTTTCCGTAGTTTCTCTTATCCTCCCTTATCACAGGAGTTTCATCATCAAAAGTGACGTCAGCTGGAAAAATTGTTCCTGCTTTGTTGTTATCCTACTAATATTATAAATGTGAAAGTTTGTGTGATTGTGTGTTTGGATGTTTGTTACTCAATCACGCAAAAACGGCTGAATGGATTTGGATGAAATTTGGCAAACAGATAGTTTATAATCTGGATTAACACATAGGATACTTTTTATCCCGATATTCCCACGGGATCGAGACTTACGCGGGTGAAACCGCGGGGCGCAGCTAGTAATGCATAATGCGGAGATGGGAAGTTGCCTTGCCTTTAACAATGAGGTTTGACGCTAATGTGATCCGAAAGTGGATTTATTATGTGGCATTTACCTTTCAAAGTAAAGCTTCTCGGAAATCGCGGTTTAGAATTTGTTTTTAATATAATTATTCAATATATTGTATTGAATGCACATACAATAACAATTCGTACCAAGAATAACTTTAAAACTACCTTTAGGGCTAGAAGAAATAAACGAATTTTAATTTGATTGTTAGGTAGGTGGCGTCATTCGATGATAACAAGCATAACATAACATAATCAGTCTATAACGTTCCCACTGCTGGGACACAGGCCTCCTCTCTGTGAGAGGGAGCGGGCCGTAATCCACCACGCGGGCCCAGTGCGGGTTGGTAGATGCCATATGTCTTCGAAGTTTTGGTTCTAGGACATGCCGGTTTCCTCACGATGTTTTCCTTCACCGTTTTGAGAGCACAATGATTACAAGGATTTAATAGTATATAGGTGATGTCCTTCGGGAAAATACAGGCGTGATATTATGTATGTTACGTAGGTAGGTACTGAAGAATTTAAGCACGCCTTACGCGCTGCTACATAGGCTACGCTTCTTTACTCGTAGCAGATTGTCATTGTAAGCTGATCCTAGCTCGAACGCACGACGTAAACGTGACATTTAATTCGAACGATTTTTTAATTGAAAATACAACAGTCTTATAGCATTTTTGTTCAAACGTCTCTGAAAAACACAATTAGTAACATTATGAACAAGTTAATTTTATCTGCGAAAAAAGTGAGCATTTTCAATCTTAAAATCATTCGAATTTAGCTAACGTTTGCGTTCGTTCTAAGCACAGCTCATTATAATTACATTACAGTCAGTCATGTTTCCAATAACAGCAAGTCAAGGTGAGATACACATCCCTCCCTACATACATAAACATACCATGTTTCAAGGGTGATACATACTAATATTTGTTTACGACATGCGCTCCAATTTCACGATGTTATGAGAAAGATTTAGTGTGGGTGGAGTAGAAACAGAATATATAGGTACAGAAGGTCGGCTCCATAAATAATGAGTGAGAACTGGCGCACGCACACATAGAAGCGTAGTATAGTTCTCCAGATTTTGCACTTACTCTCATAGTTCGTTGGGATGGCAATCCGACACGGCGGAGAGAGATCAGGCGCAGGACCAACGACTTAATTTGACTATAGACGCGTAGTACAGAAATCTCAAACTATCTTTATTTTAAACCCGCTCCTGCTTCGTTTTTACGACTTGAGAAAACATCGAGATTTCTTAGTTATATGTAACTTTAATAGGTTTTGATGAGGTTTTCACCATCGTTTAGAGAATTTATTCCGGAAGGTTTATGTGTATAAATGTGGAACAAAATAAATACCTAGGATAATTTAAAAAAAAAATGATGTATTAAATCAATATAATAAATTTTCTAAAACCTCATCAAATCTCATGCAACAGCTGCATGGTTTAGAAGAACAACGCGGTCATACAGAAAAATACGAAAAGCGACTTCAATTTATAATAATTATGTATACCCATATAATAGGACAGTCGCAAGTGCACTCGTGCGTGTGTTTTCTCGTGTTGTATGCAGCCGACCTTCTGTACCTATTTATTTTGTGGTAGAAACGTGATATTTTATCATTAATTCGTGCCTAGAGGTGGGCTTATTAATCTGTTATATTGTTACTCCAGGGTCCTGATTGGATAATGTTAGTATGCAGGTAGCATAGTCGCGTGATAGTTTGACTGATTTTGGATCCATTAACTAGTTTTAAAGAGACACCTGTAGCAAAATAACGACGTATAGAGAAAAGATTTTTCTTGGAAAAACTAATGCTTTTGCGGAACCTTTCCATCGGAATGTTTTCCGTTTTCAAATGAATATTTTTGCAAATAGTCGATATTTTTATCGCAACTCAAACGTTGTCAGAAAATATCGGCGCAAAGTGAAGTAAGATGTTTTGTAGAAAGTCAGTGACACGTGATCGTGACACGGAAGTGCTTTCAAGAAAGCATGGTACTTACAGGGAACATGATAAGTTATACTGAATTAAATATACCCAGCTTAAATAATCCAGCAGTATGACTTCATAGATCTCAAGACAATAGATGACTATAGTTGTCGCCATTTTAACATGGTAATACCGGTCACTGACCCACCTAAATTTTCTAGCAGTTTTTATTTCAAAAACTGAAATGTAGTCCGATATCGTTCTAAATCAATATTATAACTGTTGTGAATTGGTGATCTTCAACATGTTACAATAACGAAAAACCATACATACTTTATTATTTGTTTTCCTATGGACAGACTACCTAACTGCTAATGCTATGCTAAAACGCGACAACTATACTAAAAAAAATACTACACACACCAAAAGAACTACTAACAACATAACACAAAGGCGAACAAACAACAATAACATTCCCTAATTCAGTAAAATCTAAAATGTAAACACACGCGGTCGCCATTTTTGGGTTGACATCCAACTATACTCCATTTGAAATAAGATTAGACATTTAAACAAACCTTTATACAGTCCGTTCAATCGATTTTGACTTCTATACCGTAGGCATAAGCATGGCATTAAAAGCAAAAAAGAGTACGCAATACCAACTGTCCACTGCGGCTGCCTTTTGTCATACCACCAATGCAATAGAAGTCAAAATCGGTTGAACGGACTGTAAAATGGTTTATTTAAACGTCTAATCTTATATCAAATGGAGTGTACGTTACTCGGGATGGCGCTCGAGAGGCTCTAAAATATTCATTGATACGAAGTCAAAATATATTATAAGTTTTTATGATTCAATCGTAATCCGAGCATTTGATTCGTTATCAGCATTATTGATATATGCTACTCTATTGATCGTACAGATATTGCAACAAGATTCCAGCTTTGTGTTTGTGTAGGTATTACATAAACAAGAGACGTGTCGTGTACGAGATTACAACACGATCGTGTGGAAATGCGACTGCGTACTGTGTAGATGGATCCAGCCACACGAAGCTTAGGTACCCAAGCTCTTCCCACAGCAAAGAGGATTAGCAGTTAGATAAAAACTTATAACATCAAGCTTCAATTCTCCAAAGAGGTAGACAGTTATGTATCGTCAAAGAGCGAAAGTGTTAAACAATTTTCAAACACATGTCTTCCCCAATAAAGGGCATAAGCATAATCAGCCTATAATTTTCCCACTGCTGGGACACAGGCCTCCTCTCTCTGAAAGGGAGTGGGCCTTAATCCACCACCTGGGCCCAGTACGGGTTGGTAGATGTCACATGTCTTCGAATTTTTGGTTCTAGGACATGCCGGTTTCCTCACGATGTTTTCCTTCACCGTTTTGAGAGTAGTAGTAATGTAATAATTTACGTGTCGCCTCTGTTATTTTCATTCAAGATTTTGGAAACATGTAGTCGGAAAAACAATATTATGGTGCGAGTTAAATTAGTCTTGAAACATTTTCATTTCTTGGCTGTACAGTTATAGGTACACCCACATTTTCTCAGTTATAAGATCCATGTAACAGGTTGAATTCTGGCAACCATTACACTAACAAGACTCTCTAATATATAAGGTAATAACACAACAACTTACCATATATCTAGAAGCCAGCTCAAAGAATCCATACAGCACAATAGCATAATGTGCCACGAGGTAGAAGTTGCACCAGCCAGGTAATTGCACGTCGTACTTATCTCTGTTCTCCACCTGCAAACAAAAGAACATCTTAGTAACTTCAACAACATGTCCTCTTGAATCAACACGATCATAAGAGGTGTATCATAGATATTAGACAGTTAACAAGATGACAGTCTAATTGAATTTGCCGGGTTATAGCCATTTCCTAACTTCAGCTCTTCTAATATTAACATACGATGACATCGAAGCTTTGATATAGAACCAAGTTCACACACATACACCACCACACACACAAACACACCCCACCACACACACCATCTCACCTCACACAACTACACAAGCACAACAAAACGTACTTTTTCTAGCTTACGTCTAGAATTTGACATATTATGTTTTATTGTTATATTTATCTTTAATATTGTCTGTACTAATACCCTCACACTGCAAGGTAACCATAATATTGTTTATCGCACTCCTGAGCCACAAGATACAAACGACGACGCTTAGTTTGTGGCTCACCGAATTTGGCTAAATTGTATTGTTACTTTTAAATTAATAAACTTTATTTGATTTGATTTCATACAACTGCCAAAGAATGATATTTGTGATTTGAATATACGGACAATTTAAGTTGGTAAGTAATCGATTTGCTAGACAACTAATTCCTGACTTTATGATACCCGAGAGTATGAGAGGTAGACACATGGCTCAACAGAGACGAATTTCTTTGAAATCCCGATATGTCATATTTACGTGTGGGTACTATAGGAGCAGGGCTGACTGCCAGGGTGACGCCAGATGTTCATTTTAGTATCAACATTCTTCTGTGTATAAACAATCGTGGAGGCTATAGTCATAACCCCGAAAGTCTAACAACCAGTCTTTCAAAAGAGGTATCGTGTTAGCCAGTAACTGGGATGTGGAGGATAGATATGCAGTCGCTCCATGTAAAATACTGGTACTGAATTTATTATTTGTTTTACATGGAGCATCCGCATCTGTATCCTGTTAGACTGTAAGCCAACCCCAACATTGTTGAATAGGTAGATAATGTCTCGTGGTGGCTTTTTGAACTGCCCGGAGTACTCCTAGAACTAATTTTAGATAATTGGAGCATTGACTCGGGGACCTTGCTAATAAAATAGATCAAGCGCTACATTCAAGTTGAAATTGGTTGGGTATGCTCGCTATTAATATGCTGTGAGGAGCGACGAAGGCGATATTTAGAAGCAAGATTCCTTTTCGCTGTTCCTTAACATAGCATGCTACTTAACATACTATATCTATCATGATTTTTTTCAGGACACACCTTGTGAAAACTTAGTATTAAGTTTTTCAAAGTAAAGGTGATGAATTTTATTCATCTCACAACTATCGCTGAATTTCTTAGCGGATTTATCCATAACAATTGCCATAGAATCCTGCACTTAGAAACAACCTAACATAATCCCCCGTATTTACAAACGTTGCTTAAAGTTAAGAAATAATTACCGTCTGTCTAACCATACCTACATTTTTGACGTTTAAACGTTTCTTTAAGCAACGTATATCAATTATAAGAGGGTAAATGTCTGGAAAGGATAATTATTTCTTTCACGATATTTTTTGTAAGTAATTTTTTTTCATGATATTTGTTGGAGTCAGATGATGTCAAGAAGTGGGCGTTCAGGAGTTCGCCCTAGTTAAGACCCTTTTTCATCTTAAGTTTTAAAAGTTTCAGAACCCTTTAAGCTTGCCAAAATATTATACTTCGTAAACAAAAATAAAAACATAAATTGTTGTCTGTTTCCAACTCTACGCCTACATAATTAATAATATTTAAATTATTCTGGCATTTGAAGTTTAAGTTCACAAGAAAAGTAATTTCTTAGTTTTGTTTTGTATTTAAATAATCTGACCTTTTAATAGTTTTGGCAAAAGTAAGTGATGTAACGCCCAATACCTATAAAAGCGTTTTTTATAATATGGCGAATATAGACTTCATATATTATTAATTACATTATTTATAAGGCTTATTTAAGTACCTATGTATATTTTCTTTTATTTATGTACACCCGTATTTCATGCAAATCCATTGAATTTAAATGATTCGATTTAAATTTAAATCATCTTGGAGGCTGAATTTAAATTTTAAATGCTAGTACTTATCGACGATCTCGCAGTTCAATAAAATTACTCGCGCGTTCCCTTGTGACGTTATATACTGTCGTATAGGGAGGCCAGAGGGTAAATTACTATTTATTTAATGATGAATGTAGGTACGTAGAAAGTCATACTCGTTTAATAAAATTACAGTATATCTATAATTATTATTTATTGTTTTCCATCTTCAATTCAAATTATGGTAAACAACAGTAACTACTGATGTTACATAAACAACTCCTTTCACCCTTTAAGCTCTGAAGTCCAGTTTACGATAATTTCAGCCTACGGCTTATCTTTGACACCAATGACATCTATCTTATGGTCATCAAACTAAGATCAATATGCGCTCTAACTGATAAGTGCTTAGGGGTATGTACTTAGTAAAGTCTGGACTAATCTATTTATCGATTTCATGTGAATGATGTAGATGAGAGATAAGTCTCCTCTCTCCTCTCTCTCAATTTCATGACAACATACCAAAAGGACTTTCTTTGAACGGTATCTGACAAGTTTCACTTCAGCTTCCGTCAACAAAATGTCAGTCCTTTGATTTGACAGAAATGATTGAGACAGAAAAATTCCTTTGTGTTCGACACAAAGGAATTTTTAGGGTATTTCGAAGAACTGTCAAGCATAGGAACAGTATTTGACTTCAGAACGCCTGAAAATTTGACGGCACATCAATTCTGCTGAAAAAGACTTTGAAGGTGGAAAAGGTGATCATCAAACTGTCATTCATTTTCGTTCATTTTCATCCATCCATCCATTGCTTTCAGAAATTGTCGTATATTTAAAAAGACGATAAGATTGTTTTTCCAACGCAAGTTAGTACTTGTGCTGGGAGCTTGCTGGGAGTGGGTTCATGCAATAAGCACAGTTTGAACTCATAAGCTTTTGCTTTCTAAACCATCGTGTAAGCCACTGAGCTGTTGCATCTAAGAATAATACTACTTAGAGAATCATCAAACCTTATCATCTCATATAATTGTCATAACTCGAAATTTAATATAGTGAAACATTCCCTCTTCCTCCTGAAACATGCTTCGTCTCTCCTACTTTGTGGTGCGCAACAGGGTCCACAATTTTTTTTTTTTTTTTTTTTTTTTTTTAACTTTTAAAATTATCATGCTTTTGTAAACCTACCGCCTAAGTTCACATTGTGGAATGAAATAAATATAATCATTGAGTATTAAAACATTCCAACTGAAAAGCCATGCAAAGGCCCCCAAGAAATACTTACATCTACCTTCATGTCTTCGTCTCCCAGTCTGGCAGTTCCCGGTTCCCAGCTGGGTCCCCAGAGGATGGCCTTCAGTTTGTTCTCCCAGGTGTCCATGTTACGGAACTTTTCGATTACGTAGTTGTTGTAGAATGCCTGGAAATAATTGAAGAGGTTAGTAATGAAATCATTAGGAGGAGCTCGTGGCTAAGTAATAACAGCCGCTCGGGTCGATCCATCAGGTTAAGCTACGCTTGCCGGGGTTGGTCCGTGGATGGGTGACCATTTTCACATATCGAGACGTGCCTCGGAAAGCACGTTAAGCCGTTGGTCCCGGCTGTCATTTGTGGATCTTTGACAGTCGTTACGAGTCGTCAGAAGCCCGAAAGTCTGACAACCAGTCTAACAAAGGGGTATCGTATTACCCAGTTACTGGGTTGTGGAGGTCAGATAGGCAGTCGCTCCATGTGATATACTGGTATTCAGCTGCATCCGGTTAGACTGGAAGCCGACCAAAGGCAGATTGAGTAATGAAATCATTATATAACTTTTTTGTCTTTTTCGTCACAAATGACAAAAAGTTCTTAGTGGTATGTAACTTTACGGCTACGGAATGGTACCTACAAGGGAGGTTACAAACCTTATTACACGCAATTTTCTTTATTTTTTGTTGGAAATCATTGTTATGCATGACAGACTAGCCACAATACCTTATATTAAAGGTTTACGGACTCAAATGTTAGAATATAAGGACGTGTTCTGACAACACAATATGTGCGCCTGTAGAAAATTCGCGTGCAATTATATGGGTATAAAAATGTTTGCCACCTCAAAACTTGGATATTACGGTGAGTGATTAGTACGGTAATAAAGTACGAAGATTCACTGACAATATTTGTCAGTGAATCTTCGTACTTTATTAGATTTTTTTATTTTTTATTTTTTTTATTAGATATACTGACAACACTGGTTGGTCTAGGAGGTTGTATACCGTTCAATCAGTTTAGAATTTGGAATCTATTAAACCTGCTAAGTTAATATTAGTACCTATTAAACTCTGTAAACGTGTAACTAACAATATTATCCTGTGTTAGCAATTACGTTTGTTCCGTTGTCGCTTGGATACTGTGCTTGGTGTTATTAAATACACGTTTATTACAACTGGATCGAGGTTCATTCAAAGGGCGCTATAACGCGCCTAAAATTGATTTTCTAAAATTCTCTGGAAGGATCGAGGTAGCTTATTCGCCAAGAAAAGATTTCAGTCTGTCAACTACCTCTTTAAACATATTCTACGACTTAACCGCAATATTGCTTTGCCTAAGTATATTGGTATTACTACAAAGGGATCACAAAACCCGCTATGTGTAACCACATCTTTATAATCCCTTGTGAAGTTCAACTTTTTGCTGTCTTGCTCCATTTTCCGAGGTTAATTGCAATGTTTTGTTTATCCCACGAGATGGAGCATGTTGAAAATTTAATATTAATGTTTATTATTATTTACGTTCCTCGGTATTTTGTTTATTAATGAATAATGGATTAAATATTTGATGTATTTATTTAAGGTAAAAATTATCATAATTATGTTATTTGCATAATATTAGGTTAGGCGATGCCATCGACCTTTTGTATTCCAAGTTTGTAATTTAGCGCTAAGTATTATATGCTATGGTAAATCCCTTTTTATGAACTGTGACTTACTTTGGTAATAAATTGTCATTATGACTTTTTCCCATATAATTTTCCATTATAAAAAAAATAATAAAAAAATTGTTTATTTCAGACCATTAGGTCCATATTTTATGATCGATTGATTATATTATGATCGTGGAATGTGTACTACTGATAAGTTTTGAAGATAAATGATACCTACCTACTTTTAATGGAAATGCATCCACGATTCCATTTGCTTCTACATGAACATACTGAAACGATATCCAAAATGTTAATAATTCATGTTCCATGTAATTCAGATTTACCTACTATTTGAAAAGCCTAAATTCGTAGTACCGTTTATTTCAATGAACAATGCTAATTTATGTTGGATAATGGAATCATTACGGAACACGGAAACTATTAAACAGTCGATTGCCTGCAGTCAGAACATTATTGTTACCCACCTATAGTTTAGTGTTGCATGAATTGATTGATGTTTATAATCACATTGTAGAATCGTATGTTCGTAAAAGTAAATTACTCAGATGTAATTAGTAATTAATGTAAATAGTAATTTATTCATACATAGGGGTTTCATACACAGTAAATATCCTTCTTATTCAATTTATATATATCTTTCAAATTGGTCCAATATTAGAGGAGGAAATAGACGAGAGCTGAACCTCGAATTATGACTTTTTGTATGGAGAAAAGACCGACCCTATCTCCTCTTAACATAAATAATAAGTAATTTGGTTCAAACAAATACCTGCAGGTATAGCGGGTTGAAAGAAGGCTGGTTGTAAATGAGGCCGTAGACGATCTCGATCTTGTCAGTCTCTGGTTTGAAGGTGCCGAACAGACGATCCCAGACGATGAGCACTCCTCCGTAGTTCACGTCTAAGCAGTATTTGTTGCTGCCTAAAGGAACAATATGGAGAAAAATGTTAATATCCATTCACAAATATTTAGAACACGAGACACGAAGACTTTAGATCTTTGTTTGAGGCGCCAACGATTAAGTTTGTGCGTGTATGGAGAAATGGTGCGTTCTCTAGTACAGCATTGAACTGCTCGTGCACTCATGAGAATACTAAAGCCAATTCGAGGAGTCCATTTTTTTCTCGCAATTAATTATGAGGAGTATGTTTTTGAAAAACGTGTGAGTTTCAGAGGTCAACCAATTTACAAACGTTGCAATGGTTTCGCCATTGTGAGTTTTTGACATTGTCTCTTCGTGTTTATGTAGACTACACGCGTAGCATAGCCACCGTAGAACCGAAGAATAGACAAAATGACAGATAAACAAACACAATCTGTCATTTTGTCTATCCCGTCATCTCCGTCGACAAAACCCTTTGTCTGCGGTGGTCATGCTACGCGTGCTGGCTATGCTCTTAGAACTACATTATTTTCTTCCATAAATTATCTCGTTAGCGACTACTTTTTTGTATAGTAGGTGCTGGACAAGTACCCAGTTGTTTGTCGTGATTTCTTATATAACATAACATTTAACTTAATTTTGACTTACCATGGTGAACTCTGTGATGGCTCGGAGTATTGAGGATATATTCTAGCGGTCCAAGACTCTTGATAGCCTCCGTGTGGATCCAGAACATGTACAGGTAGCTGAACTGGTGGTGCATCACGAATTGAGCTGGAGGGATCACCAGAGCGAGTGGGAGGTAGAAGGCCTGAAGAGAGAGAGAGAGAAATTGGTTACAGTGAGTGAAAGAAAGAGACAAGACTTTTCTGTTGCGTAGTCCATTGATGGATCTGGAAATTGGCCAACTTGGTGTTAAGCGGCAGACGTAAGTTTTCGAATAGGTACCTTGCAGATTAATTCAGGACATTTTAAATGTAAGAAACTATACTCTCTTTAAAGTAAGCTAATATATATTTTTATTAATTCGGTTTTCAATGGCCGAAATAATAAAAATATATAGTCTCAAAAATATATGTCTGTGTTGTGTATATTTCTTGAAGATCTATAAGCTTCTGCAGAAAAAATAATGGTGAGAATTCCACAATAATTAATAGTCTTTTTGAAAGGTGTAATACTCCGTGGTGTAATATTTTTATGTAGTACCAGGCAATGTATGTTTAATATTGTACGGCAATTTTACGTAAAACGTTCTGGGATTCTGATAACTTGTGCATTATAACATAGTCAGTAAAAAAACACTGTAATATACTAGAGCTATATTCCGTAACTTCTACATTAATATTATATGAGTCCAGTTAGAAGCACTCCATCACCCCTATCCCGCTCCGTCTTACGAATGAGATTGTTAAATAATTCTAAGTAATTCCTTTGTATGTTATTTATGCGAAAGTGCCAGAACCGCCCGCGAAATTAAACATTTCTTCAGGTTTTGCAGTTCAGTGTAAATTGTATGTTGATCAAAATAATAATGATTTGCGACCATAAAAATAATTATGTATTTACGGAATATTATTTTTTGCTGTTGTAAAAAAGCAGAACTGTGTCAAAACTTAAAATTTTTACTGAAATAGTGTGCAATTTACTTAGAAAAACTTTTACTTGTCCGTACCACCGTGTTGTGGTAGAATGTACAGAACTTAAAAAATATTAACATGCAGAGAGATATTTCTTTAAAACTTGACACCAGCATTGCTATTTTGTATCCATCTCACCGTGAAAACTTAGGTGAAGTGATCTTGAAGTGAACTGTCACTGCTTTAGCATCAGTAGGTATCGATGACAATGACAGCTCACTTCACCTAAGTTTTCACGGTGAGATGGTTACAGAATAGCAATGCGGGTTAGTCACTAACCACAAGAAATTATTATGTAAACCTACATGCTTACAAATATGTTTTTCATTACGATCATCATCTATTTATACGACAGAAGTTACAAAATGAAGTGTGAAAGTTATAACCTTTATATAGATACTACACTCGCGACAATCTAAGAAGTCCGTTTTGACGTTTCGTTCTCGTACATTGTAATAAAACGTTAAGCCTTGAGAATCAGTTTTTAGCAATGTAGATAAGTCGTCGATTACATAATCTTTAAGTATGTTCAATCGATATGTCTCGAGAATCTGTTTATAAGAAACCAATTTTCTTTTTCATCGCTACACAAAGCATTTTTATAGCTGTCAAAACGGACTTCTTAGATTGTGGCGAGTCTAATATCAAACAGCTCTTACCACACATGCCGATAAAAATGACTGCCTATAAAGCCTAAGTACCCACAAAGTGTTAGTGTTAATACGGCGATGCCTTAATATATTCACTGTCACGATCCTCCACCAAGTTTCAGTGCCATCGACTTTCCTTATGTATTATTTATGACCAAATGACGGTAACCATAGGAAAACATAAAACACAATGATCGGGACTGCTAACTTTGAGAGGTTTATAAATTATGGAATAGGTATGCAGGAAAGAAAATGCCAAAAGCTTGTCAACAATTTTATGTTTGTTATGTCTGTCGTGATGATTCAAAAGTCGTCAAATTCACCTGAAGAACGTTTTCTACTTCGACTCAAACTCTCAGTAATCTACGTCATATGAATCAAAACCTTTTGAGAAATACGGAACTGAAGTTACCTTAAGAAATGTGCATGTTGTTGATGGATTAGCAATAGTCATGATCCTAAATTAATAATTATTATGCGAAATTGAGTTTGTCTGGTTGTAACGCTTTCACGCTAAAACGGCAGAGCGGATTTGAATGAAATTTGGCACATGGGAAGACCATGACCTGGAGAAGGATATAGGCTACTTTTTAATCCTGAATCTCAGACGAAGTCACGGGCAACAGCAAGTTATTTTATACGTGTGCTTGTACAGTCACGGACTTTAATTGATGAGCCACTTGGCACTGTTCGCATTTTAGCCATGTAATGCAAATCGGGCTTAGTCGGTTATACTCGTACATCCAGACACGGAAAGTCATATCTTTGTATTATAGAAGAAGAAAATTATATTTAATATATTTACCGGTATAATGTAATGTTATATAGTTACACGGAAAGTCATATCTTTGTATTATAGAAGAAGAAAATTATATTTAATATATTTACCGGTATAATGTAATGTTATATAGTTACACGGAAAGTCATATCTTTGCATTATAGAAGAAGAAAATTATATTTAATATATTTACCGGTTGGCTAAAATTAGAGCCAGAACTACAAACTCAACCACTACCCAAAGTCAACCAATTGCAGGTCTAGCAACCGTAAACTAGCGACCATTGTTTTAGCGTAGCCATAGTAACGTTAGCGTACGGAGAACATAGTTATTTCGACAAATTCGTAATTATCGTCTTTGACATCGACATTTCAACTGTCAGTCACTGTCTTCGGATAGGTTTTCAGAATTATCGAGTTAATGAACTCTGATTCAAAGGAGGTCAGTATCAAATAGATTCGATAAACATTGTATTTATTTTTTATTGAGAACTTATTAGTCAACCTCTATGGATAAGACTATTTCCGATTACTAGTAATTTGTCATCTTTGTTTACGAGCAAGCGATTTGAGTTCGTGTTTAATCGTGTAATCTCGTGAATGTATGAAACTGCAAAATTGAAAAGTTTGAATGTGGCTGATCAATTAGAGTCCGTGACTGTACAAGGTAATAATTATGTTGGGTAACAAAAGTTATTTTGTTCATTGGACGATTATACGTATATTTAATATAATGTGACAGTGACACATTTAAGACAATGACGAGAATATTATGACAGTAAATTAAAACACTTGCAGTAATTTAGCTAAGGGCTATTTTGAACCTATCAAATAAATCCTCACATCGAAATTAAAAAGTTATTTATTCAAACAAACTTATTAGTAGTGATGGGCCAACTATGGGTTTCGCCAATCAGCCGACTAGCTATAGTGGATAATACAGGGTGTAAGAGACAGCCCTCCGCAAATTATCCGCGCATCCCCATCGCCACGGGGAGTGCGGCTACGTGTGTTCTGCCACGGTAACGATACATACATTACGTGTGAGGTAATAAAACAAATCAGGTTTATTGGATTCCCATAACGTTCCTGAAATAATTTCATGTATCGGTCGTATTAGTATGATATGCTGAATTCATCCTATCAATCTGCGGACGACTGTCCCTTACACCCTGTATACTATTTGATAAAACAATTGTAGACTGTCTGAGAACGTAATTATAATAACGTCCACTTGTTCTTTATGTACTGTGAATATGTAACATGATCCAAGACTAGATTAGAAATAAATGAGTTAGACACTTACGAATCCACACCATCCCTGCAGCATAGACTGTCGGATTCCAACACCCATGTTGAAGTCCTCTGACGTGTGATGTACTTGATGCTGTGCCCATAGTATGTGGACCTCTGTTGAAGATAGAAATAATCATTAAACGGAGATAGTCATGTCAGTGTATGATTTTAAAGAGTTAAAAGATGAGTTGTAATCCTAGCTTTTAATATCATAAATGCGAAAATGAGTTTGTTCGTTTATTTGTTTGTTACGCTTTCACGCTAAAACGGCTGAACGGACTTATATGAAATTTGGCACATGGGTAGACCATGACCTGGAATAGGGCATAGTATAGTTTTTATCTCGATATTCCCACGTGATCGCGGGTCAAACCGCGGGACGCAGCTAGTACCAGATAATTAGATACCCAGTACGAAATTATCTACCAGATAAGTACCTATATAGGTATATCAGAATTAATATTACCGGAAGGTAATGAAACAAGCCTTATGAAATATTTTGTTGTCCAAATATGGTAAGCCTTTTTGAATGAATGAATGAATAACATTTATGTGGAAACAGTTCGTGAAACACAATATACAAAAAAAAAAAAAAAAAAAATTTTAATCTATAATGTGTGCCTCACGTCTGCGCCAAAAAGGTTCATTTCAGCATTAATGCCAGACAAATGCTGTCTGACGCTGGTTTTTCATTGGTAGGTAAAGTTGTTGTGGGTAAAGACGTGGTAAACTGTTCATAGATTCAATCATTTTAAAATAAATCTTAGGTAAACGTTACTTAAAAACTTTACCACCTAAGCTGGAATGTGGAATGCAATAAAGAATTGAATTGAAAAGTTAAAATGTTTAAAAAAAAAACAAAAAAAGTTAGCTGGGACAGACTGGATGCGGAAGGCGGAGGACAGAGTGTTGTGGCGCAGCCTGGGAGAGGCCTATGTCCAGCAGTGGACTACCATAGGCTGAGTTGATTAATTCCAAGGTATGCTTACCGTGACAAGCTCTGTGCATCCAATAGTAACAGAAGTCGACGCCTAAGGCAGCGGCGTACCACGTGACAGCACTGTCCCATGGCAACTCTACTAGCCTAAAGTTAACGTATATCCACGTATATAAGAATGACTCCGCTCCACGCCATAATAACCTGAAATTTATAATAGAATAAATTACAATGTATGATACTGAAAACAAAATAGCACATCTCTAGGGAAATTACAGGCTTTATATATTAGTAACTTTGATAAAATTTGTTGAACAATCAAGGTTGACAACAGAACACATTATTACAAATATCATAGAACAAAACTAATAGGGAAATTGCCTTTGGATAAAATTGGAGCAGTTAATAGGGTTGGCAACTTTTATTGATGGGCCTTTTTAACCGATGGGAAAGTGTGGAGTAAATGCCAGTAATACTATTCATTTAATTATACCGTTGCTATCTAGGATAAGAGTAAGTACCTATAGGTCGTGGTGTAATAATCCTAATGTTGCAATAAAGATAATCCCAAAGCAAACTACAATAGGTACATTAGGTAATGTGGCAAATCGCCTGCGGGAGATGCTTAGTTGCGGCACAGTATAAATAAGTAACAGTATTATTATTATCTTCATAGAGAACGACCGAAACGACGCGCTTCGAAATCTCAGTGTGTACGCAACAGTGTCGAGTACGCGGTAGTTACGCACGAACGCGGAAGGTTTATCTATCGAGCGGCCGTAGATAATTATTTCCAGGTCACTGCCGAGACGCCGCAGGAGACGCCCTGGGCGTCCGGAATCCCAGGCAGATACCCAGCCACCGTAGGGACGGGCTTGCGGACGGTGACCAATGGGTAGCTCGCCATCCGATAAGGACCAAGCCCGGGTCGACCACACTCGCCTTAAAGAGATGTCAGCACAATTGGCGGGGTCCGATAGGACCGATGACTGCCAGGGCTGCGGGAAAGTCCGAAAGGGATACCGGGGCCTTTGGCAACAGGCAACTGAAGGAACACGTGTGGGTTTTAGTCAGTAAAAGTCTGACACGCCTTCCCGCTCCGCCCTGAGCGGGAGAAATCATTCGATTATTTCCCACTCTCAAAAAAAAAAGGTCACTGCCGAGATGTAATACTGTGCCGATGCTATCCTGGATATGACTTTAGGTGGTTTAATAATCCTAATATTGCAATAATGAGAACCCTAAAGCAAACTACAATACAATAAGTACTATGGCAAGTCGCCAGTGGGAGATCCTTAGTTGCGGTTTACTAAATCCGATACTTATGGACCGGTTTAAATTCAAAAAGCTTTAGCAGTTTTACTACATCTATGTTAAACTCTTTGATACTATAATATCCGAGTAATATACAGGGTGGATTTTTGAGATGGAACAGTAAGGACCTTAACTGTTTTCTGCCAGTCTTCATTGTAGCGGGTTAGTCTGTCTTATTTCCTACATACATGGTTTTTTTTTGTGATTTCTGGGTTTTATGGTACTCAAACCTTAGTTGATCCAAAACAGTGTTTTGATCCTAAGGAACAGGATAGATTGGCATCAAAAAAAGTTTTCGTGAAAATTGACAATTTTTAGCTCTCTGTACTTTTTTCCAAAATTTGTGAATGCAGATCAAAATTTCTTTAAAAGTTAAGGACAGTCTCTAAAACCGTTTTGCTGTAACAAAGGTTATGGGTTACTGCCCCATCTCAAAAATTTACTCTGAATATGTAGTTAACGATGAAAGGGACATATTAGTAGCGATGACATAAATAAATAAATCTTGTTTAGGACGATGTTAAGAAAGACAGTGGTCTTATTAAAACTTTTCTAGAAACAATGTCACTCTTCAATATCTATTGCGCTTTTTATGACAATACAATATTAATTAAAGGCAGTGCTTCCGCTGCCGGCGCCGGTTGCTGAACTGGCTGCCGGCGCTGACTTTGGTTGTCAGTTTGGCGTATGGAGTAGATAGGCAGGGTAGGCATAATTAAAAAAATATGTAATCGAGCATTATTTTTTTTTCCTTATTCCAGTAATAAAGTCTTAAAGTACTACCCGAAACCGAACTAGTAAGATTAGGTTTAATAATTTGAATCGCAAAAAAGGTTAGGTTAGAACTGTAACCCTCTACGCACGAGCCGAGCGAGCGCAGCGAGCGGTGCCGCGGCAGCGGCTGGCGAGTGCCAAAAAAGACTAGAATATGCAGAATAACATATTTTAGTTACGGTTAGTTCTGAATACTGGACGGTTTTTTTATAAACGCTTTGGAATGGGCAGCTTCATGTTTCTGAATGACCGACTCCTTTGTTTTCCAATTTCAAATGTGCTTGTAAACGGTTTTCACATAAATGCTCTGAGTTTGAAGAATGACAGATAAATGAAAACAAATATTTAAAATAATACGATAAGTCCATGGTTATAGGGTCCATGGTTAAAACCTATAGATGATACTTTAATTAAGAAGATATCTTACCTTCCACACTCCTGCAGGATTCCATGTGATATGCTGGTGATACCATCGTTTAGTCTGATGCCTGGCTTACCCTTTAGCCTGAGGACTATGTGTTCCAGGATCATGAAGATAAAGAAGTACGGCCATGACTGTAAACAAAAGAAAATTTTGGTTTATAATACGGATAATTTAATTCTGTTGGAAGGCCCCCCACAAGGTGGACCGATGACCTGGTGAAGGCCGCAGAAATCCGCTGGATACGAGAAGCAGTGGTTGAAGTGGCAGTGCTTGGGGGAGGCCTTTGTCCAGCAGTGGACGTCTTTCGGCTAAAATGATGATGAATATAATTTGTAGGAATTATATTCATCCAATTTCTACCTAGCTTGATAAATAAGCATTCAACCTTAAGTAAAGTACTGAAGGTTTTTCTTCAGACGAAAGATATAAAAGATTGATTGACCGAGGCTACCCCTTAGTGCAAATAGAAGCGCAATAGCTACACCTTTCCATCTAGTTGACTTAAGGTAATATTACACGGTTCAACCAAATTGATTCACTTTAATTGAAAGATGTAGAAGTGTTGGGGAGAAGCCTATAATAAAGATTCCTTTTATTTTAATACGATAAAATTTGTTTGCTTTATCCAACATAACGTCATTATCAGCGTATACACCATGTAACAAAAACTCTCCGATCCAAAAAGTTTTTTTTTTTAAAGTAAGAAAGTTATTAAATTACTCCAATTTCATTATAAATTAGAAAATTTTCTACAGAGGTCATAAGTTATGACTTTTACACACCTGAGGGCCTCCCGTGCCCCATCTAATAAACCGGTAAAATCCACTATTGGCTTATTTACTCACGGATCGGCAAGGGTTTTTTTTACCGACTGTATAATACTAATGTCCTATTGCAGGAGTTCAGACTCGGTGGGCTTCTCTCCGTGATAGGGTGTGGTCTATGATTACAAGGCCGTGGAATGCAATGGATGGGGTCTACGAAGAAATGAGCGTATACCCAAAAAAATGGCTTTCACATGTATTTAATTTTTAGTTCGAGCACATTTCAGTATTCTTACATTATTTTCTTTAGAGCAGTGGTAAAAAAATATAAACATCCGATTTGATAACCTCCTCCTTTTAAAAGTTGGTTAAAAATATTATAACATAAAAGTACAAATGCCTGTCTAGGTTTGAATCTAGGACTTTACAATTCATAAGTCGGGGCCGTTACCAATGGTTCACACTGCTCTCAATTTGGTTGATTCAACCAAAATGGAACACTAAAAGCGAACCGTGTAATTCTGGCGTTAGTCAGTAACCACACAAAATTGAATAGGTAAGGTAAAGTAATATCGTTATCCACACCTTTGTATGCTTAAGTATCATTTTACCTGTTCGATTCACAAGACGTAGTGAATGTTGATATATCGTGTTCCCTCGGTTTTGTAACTATTGCAACAGCCAGAATCGCTATGAAATATCAAGTGTATTAACTTATTAAGCTTATGATCTTTTTCTGTTATTGGTTTGATGTTTGCAATAACTTGTATTAGTGTTAATGATTATTCAGTTTTACCACTAATGGCAGTATCATTAAACGTAGTACCTTAATATGTGTTTGGATTTAGGATTGCAAAAGTTATGTCTAAACACCAATAGAATTGTAGATAGGTACCTTTTTGTAACAGGATATTACCTACATCTTTATTAGCATTCTCTTCATGTTTAAGGCTTCCAGCAGACAGGCACGATGCGACGAAGTTAATGTTCACATATAAATTTTTCTAAGTCGCGTCTTGCCTGTTTGTTGGAGCCTTTATTTGTACTATGGATGGATGCTTTTCCGTCGTGTGGTACAAAGATAATGTTAAACTCATTCACTCTTAATTTTAAATTCAAGAAGCTATTAGATGATATTACTCATTCATACTCATTCATGTACCTACATGAACTATGTCTTCGTCAAAACAAAAAACATTTAAAATTCTTTACACATACAATATAAAACACAGATCAATAAACCAGAAATAAATTACCTACAAAGCTACAATTGGATTGAATTATTCGAACCGTGTTTAAGTAATTGTTCTTCAACAATAAAAGGCGAGGATTTGAAGGCATTCGCTTTGAAAGGAATAAAACGAACGAATATTTAGTTTTATCACGTTTGTATCGTAAAATATGGGAAAAAAAATCTTTTGTAAAAAGATGCTATGTGTTTCAAATCAGCTTTTTGTTTGAAGGAGATTTTGTACCTAAACAATAAATGTTATCTGTCATTGTTGCTTAATTTTTAACCGACTTCAAAAAGGAGGAGGTTCTCAATTCGACAGTATGTTTTTTTAGTGTCTGTTACGTGATTACTCCGCCAATTATTATGAATTGATTTTGATGATTATTTTTACATGCTTCTATTGCTTCTATTGCTAAGATGAACACAAAGTAATCATCCACATTTCAAAAATTCACACACAGCTCACATTCACAACAAAAAGTAGAACACAGAACTTCAAAGTTAGTACTTCTCTTCAAAGTTAGTGCAAAAGAACAGTTGACTGTTATTTTTGATGAAGAAACTGGCCGTTACAAAAACTAACTAACTTATGATAGAAATACCTCAATGTATGTAGAAGCATGGCTATAATCCAGACTTCCAAATGTTGTAGAAGACTGGACCTCGCTGAGCATTTTTTTGAATCACGAATTCTTTTAAAATCACTTATGTAAGTCGGACCAACTTTTAATACAAATATAGTGAACGTAACTTGAAACCGTATGATTCAGTGAGGGTATAGTTATAAAAATCATTATATTTTTTTTATAACTACCCCGCATCGAATTTTGTTATTTTCCCTGTTGGCGTGCAAATTATATTTGTACCTAAGTATTGATTTTTTGTAAGATTGAGATAGAAATTAGAATTGATTTTTTCCAGATGTATGTAAAATTTTAGAAGAAGAGTGATTGATTACAAAGGTCTATAAATTAACATGGATTAATGAAATAAGATGTAAAAGAGGTAGAAGGTACACATTCAGTTCAGTCAACAGGGGGCTTAAAATAGTCACTTTGGCAGAATCATAATAAGATAAATATTATGAATCATTCATAATATAATGATCTGCGTGCGATTTATATTACGAAATAATTAATCTGTTTGACAGTTTCTTAAGGAGATTCGTAAAATGGTGCACATTAGGATGAATTGCTTTTGTGTCAAATTAGAGACATTGCTAATGACAGCTGGAAATTCAGAAAATGAAATGCTTTTAGTGGAATTGCTAATGTGACCGTTTTAGGCCCACAGGACCATATAAAATGCTCATAATACCCCCGTTGGGTCTTGCATATAATACAGCTATAATAGGTTTACATAACAAACATAACATCACGCCTGCATTCTCCGAAGGGATGGGCATAGGTAGTGTGGTTTAATACATATGAATGTAGAGGCGGTGTAGAATAATAGCACTGCCCCTGACCACTATTTTACTGTTCAAACACGGACTTCCCGGGATGAATAAATACAATATTATGTACCAGGCATCTTAACAACGGAATACAGATATATTTAGAGAATATGACAAGGTAACACTACAAAGAAGTCTAACCTCGATAGCGAAAGTTAAACTCCACAAATTAATGTCAACATGTCAAGTACAACATTCTACAGAAATAGAATAATCATACAAATCAAATATTAACAAACATTGCCTTGATGAAATTGTGACACAAATATTTGGGAAGAAAATTTTGCAATCGTAATTAGGTTTTGTAGACCATACGCGGTTTGATTTAAAGGTTATTTTTGAATGGCAATAAAGGAGTCAAGGTGGTTGAAGCTATAAAAATTTTGTATTGATATATTGGTCAATGACCTTTTGAATGGATTTGTGGTTAATCATTTTTTTCAATATTAGGTAGCCTACCACGTGGACGTATCCAAGAAGGCTGCCAGGCTCAAATGGGTGGATCACATCAGCCACATGCAGGATGACTGCTGGGGAAAAGTCTCCAAACAATAGGGGCCTGAAGTTGGCCGGCACACACTGGGACCCTTTCATACAACGTAACGCTCAAAACTCGATTTTCAAAATGAGGTTATTTAAAAAAATTAACTATGTAAAGGTTGACTTAAGAATGTATCAAATCATTTCTACAAATCAGTAACTGCTACCTGCTGTCCAGTGCATCAGCTCAAAGTTTACTTTATACCCACATCAGGAATTATCCGATAACGTTCGTGAGTTTGTAGTGAATATTTCATATTTATTTGAAGTGTATTCATGGCTGCAACTAGGCAAGGTATGGTTATTCTAATATTGTTTTTATGTGATAGTATGATTATTTATGTATTGAATAAAAATAAAAATAAATTCCTTTTTGCGCAAATTTTGGATATTTTATAATTAAAGTAACGTTAAATTTTACTATACAATAATATAATATAAAATATAAAATCCATCATGATAAAATTATCTGTATTTTTAATTTCTAATTTAAATTTATAATTTAAATTAGAAATTAAAAATAATTTAAATTTTTAATTTCAGAGACACAAACGTCTGTGTAGCTCTGGCCCTTCTACTAAGAGTTCCGGTATCACAAGAGCTAAAACCAAAAACCATTTATTTGCATTTTGTTTTTCGATTTCTATTTTTTTAAACAAAAAAAACCTCACCTGTCTAAAAAAATTTGGTACATCCTCCTTTCTTTCAAACATTGTTTCTTTCGGTGAGTGAAGATAGAACATTCGTCCAATCCCCTTCAAATGGTCACTGACCATATCAGAAAGCCCATTCTCCTCTGTTGCGTTGGTGAAGAAAAAATGATCATCCGACATCTTGAAGAAAAACTATCTGAAAAAAAAAAAAAAAAAAATAATATTAATCTTAAAAGCATCTGTTTTTTTGTCCGTCTGTCACAGGTTTTTCACGAGATCTGTGCAATGAAGGACTTTGAATGATGGCATAATGTAGGTCTCGTGAAGTCGTGACGGACTGGCCGCCAGTAAAAGACAATTTTTTTTTAGATTCTCCCTTCTATAATAGGAAAAATAAAAAGGTTTTATTAACAAACTAGCTGCGCCCCGCGGTTTCGCCCGCGAAAGTCTCGATCCCTTGGGAATATCGAGATAAAAAGTAAAAAAAGTATCCTATGTCCTATTCCAGGTCATGGTCTATCCATGTGCCAACTTTCATCTAAATCCGTTCACCCGTTTTAGCGTGACAGCGTAACAAACAAACAAATTCACTTTTGCATTTGTATTATTAGTTTAGGATCGTGTTAGGTATCGTTTAAAATAGCTTTCACAAAGGATGCAAAAATATTTTTCCTCGATGTTTTTATAGCTCAGACATAATGTATTGTTTGTTATTAATATTTTGCGGTTTAGACATCTTACGAGCTCTAAAATAATTGGGAAAACACGAATAAATGAACACATAGGTCAAACCGCAAAGCATGAATAATAATTTAAAATAGTTAGCTTACGTTATAATATTATAGGTAGGCAAATAATATCCTAATACTAATAATAGTCAGAAGTCGAAAAGTCTGACTGATTGTCAGACTTAACATTAAGTTTTTTGTTTGTTTTTTGTTTAAGTTTTTTGTCAGACAGTAACATTAAGTTTTTTGTTTTATTTCACATTGCCACCACGTGCTTTTCAATTGCCCAATGTACGTTATTCTTCAAGTAAAAGAGGTTATTATTATGTAATTATAGAATTATTAATTATTTTATAAATTACCACTAAATTAAATACTACTAATTAAATACTAGTCTAAACTACGTGTGAAGTAAAAAAAAAAATTCCACGGATTAGATAAATGATTTGAACCGGGTATCACAAGTTTGACCTATTCGGATTAGTACCAATTGATTGATTATTTTTATATTTAGTACATTGGGTTCTTTGGAACACAAAATGGCGATAGACGCATATAACCTTGTTCTTTTCGAGTCTACGGCAAAAGTAAAAATATTTTACTATGTTAGATGAGTCGGACCCAGTAGGTGGCCACGCCAATCGTGGCATCACGGCGTTTTGGCGTCTTTTAGGTCCTCTGAAGTTCAGCTGTATGGACACTCTGAACACAACTTATGGGACATGGTTTGGTCAAGAGAAAAAACTTTTTACAAAAAAAATCAAACAGACTTCCAAAAAAAACACAAAAAAAGTGAAAAATAACTTTAATTTCGGAACTCGTTTTTTTTTTTGTAAAAAGTTTTTATTTTTCACTTTTTAGTTGTGGTACCTACCCCACACAATCCGAATACCACTACCTGCTATGTAAATAACAGTGAAGGAGTCAAACAGGATATCGTCTAGATAAACTAAGTGGGAAAAATACGTAATATTGAAGCTAACTCAAAAATTACGCAAGCAAAGTTAGTAAAATTTATATGGGACCACCTACCAAACAAAAAAAGAATCATCAAAATCGATTCATAATTGGCGGAGTAATCGCGTAACAAACATACAAAAAAAAAAAAAAAAAAAAAACATTCAGACGAATTGAGAACCTCCTCCTTTTTGAAGAAGTCGGTTAAAAAGGGCGTCGGTTGGGTCAATAATCTCCTATTTATCGAAATTGTGCTTGCAGCGGCGTACTTGGGTCCGTAGTCGACGCATAGATATTTCGTTGTCACAAAAAGGTTTTGACAAAGCAAATGATTACATTATGTTTCTCACTACTTATTGACTTTTTCATAGCATACCTAGGTTCGTCAAACATTGTACGAAATATTTTTCCAGTATGGTCCCGTATGATAAAATTATAAACTAAAAATGTTTTTAAGTTGATTGACCGTCGCGTTGTATCACTCAATGAATGAGTGCTTTAAGATTACGCAATAGACTTGGTGAACCTACTATTTTAATTCAAACTTAAGTATAAAACAATACACGTCTATATTTTCAGAGGAGTGGGCAGAGTACTTACCTACTTGCAACCACTAGACGACCACTAAATGAGGGATTACAATTGCATTATTTTTAAATCTATAAATGCGCATGCGCATGTGGCCCGCGTAAATTTAATTTTCGTATATTTCAAGCAATTTGCAAGTCAGTCTCAGGTTGTTTGTTGATCTAATATGATTCGCGTAACAAAAATATGTTTACAGAATTGTAATTATTACAGTAATCGTTAGAAATTGGCCTCAAATAAAAACATAAGACATACAATTTTGTTGGCTCCAATGGCGCTTTCGCCTTCATTGTTTTTTTATTGTGTTCTCTAAATGTCAGAGTGTGAATAAATCCCGTTTGTGAATTTCCGTTGTCACATCCCAAGGGAAGTGCATTCTGAACATATTTTACAAACAATTCATGTAAGTTTTGCTCCAGTAAACAGATATATCGCACACACGGAAGTAAAGCCGACAATGAAGATATTATTAGCTCCGTATCCGCATAAACATAGTTAGGTGCAATAACATAAATAAGAATCAGTACATAGCCATATTTATACAAGAATACTATATCTACGTGAGATAGTTCATGTTCAGGAAGCTAAAGTACTCGTATCAATCAATCTGCCGAGCCTTTTCCCAATTATTGGGGTCGGCTTCCAGTCTAACCGGATGCAGCTGAATACCAGTATTTTACATGGAGTAGACTGCCTTTCTGACCTCCTCAACCGATTAAAGGCTCTTACATACTGGCGCGACATGTCACGCGACGCGACTTTTAACAAAAAAAATCTGAGGATACTTCACGGCGAACAATGCGGCGGCGTCGCGTCGTGCAACAAGTCGCGCTAGTATGCAAGAGGCTTAACTGGGTAATACGATACCCCTCGGTAAGACTGGTTGTCAGACCTTCGAGCTTCTAACAACTGTCAAAGATCCACGAATGACAGCAGGCAGCCAACGGCTTAACGTGCTTTCCGAGACACGGAGGAGTGTCGGTATGTAAAGATGGTCACCCATCCACGGACCAACCACGGCAAGCGTAGCTTCACCTGATGGATCAACTCATGCGGCTATTATTACTTAGCCACGAGCTCCTCTAAGGAATTAAGTATATTGACATTTAAAGTAGGCGATAGAAGTATATGTGACGGTTGATAGCATAGATCAATCAATCAGCCTAGCCTTTTCCCAACTATGTTGGGGTCGGCTTCCAGTCTAACCGGATGCAGCTGAATACCAGTATTTTTACATGGAGCGACTGCCTATCTGACCTCCACAACCCAGTAACTGGGTAATACGATACCCCCTGGTTAGACTGGTTGTCAGACATTCGGGATTCTGTCGACTCGTAACGACTGTCAAAGATCCACAAATGACAGCCGGGACCAACGCCTTAACGTGCTTTCCGAGCCACGGAGGAGTCTCGATATTTGAAAATGGTCACCCATCCACGGACCAACCCCGGCAAGCGTAGCTTAACCTGATGGATCGACCCGAGCGGCTGTTATTACTTAGCCACGAGCTCCTCTAAGGAATTAAGTATAATTGACATTTAAAGTGGGTGTTATAAGTTGACGGTTGATAGGGTAAAGGCTGTTACATACTGGCGCGACTTTAAAAAAAACAATTTCTGAGAAAACTTCACGGCGAATAATGCGGTGGCGTCGTCGCGTCACGCTAGAAGTCGCGCCAGTATGTAAGAGCCTTAAAATTTAAAAAGAAAACGTATTGCGCCGACCTTAAGTAATTATATGACAAGGGCAGGAAGATAATGATGGATTCATAATTATGCAAGTGCACGTGATAGGACAGTTATGGCTCGATCATTTTATTCGTCTGTGACATTACGTCACCCAAAGTACGCGAACCCGGTGAGTTGGTATACGGGCGAAAAGAGACGTCGAACTTCAAGTAAATACATTTTTATTGTATGTTAATGCGATCGCCATTTGTTTATTTATTCATATGACAAAATGACTGACAATTTGAGACAGGTGTGAGACTTTGGGTGGCAAGGCCTGGTCCTTCTTAGAGTGCTAACTCACTAGGATGCCATGGCGGCAGCCAGGTCGCGTCGCCAATAAAATGTATGGTTGACTGCGTAACAGAACGTACGCCAGGTGAGCCACTAACTATAAAGGCTCGTATAAACAGACGCGAAATCGCGGGCGCGACAGGCAGCGGTACCTTTGTCGACAAAGGTACCGCTGCCTGTCGCGCCCGCGATTTCGCGTCTGTATGCACGAGCCTTAAAGCCGTGTACCTACATTTAGTTGGCGGCGCGATCTGGCGACGTCGCCATGGCGTCCCAGTGTGTAAGCGCTCTTATAGGTACCTAGGTACCTAGGTAGGGTTTTATACTGTAAAATTTACAGTATTTTTATTTTTACCTAGTTTATACAAGACAAACAATTTATAGTGTAAATTGTTTATCTTGTACTAAGTTGAATAGGATAAATGCTTACATTATTATTCTCTTCCTTTTCAAAGAATACCCAAGAAATAATTTCAAAAATATTTTAATATTGCATCGTTTAATAACATTTTACTGTTTAACATAAATAAGATACTTAGGTGCTGCCGATAACCCTTGATTTTAAGGTTCAAGTCCCAAAATGTACATATTATAAACAAAAAAGTAATCTTTGAACTTTTATGTCACTGATAATTTGAGAGCTGCATTTATATTACTATAATATTTTTATCGCTACTACTATAATGTAGGTATCTACCAATAAGTCTGAATGTCTGACAACTAGTCCCACCAAAGGGTAACCCCAGTTACTGTTACTGGGGTTGTTGTTTTTTTTTTTTTTAACGAAATTTAATGCTTTAAATCAATTAAGATTAATCTTCTTAAGGGGTCATTGTACTCATAATTATGAAAAAAAATCTGCTGTTCTCTACGCTTATGTTCGCATAGCTCGTCAAAATGTTGGAAACAGCTGATTTTTTTTTTCGAGATTTCTTGTTTGGTCTCTTAATGAAAGTTGTTCATAATGATGAGTACAAAGACCCCTTAAGATGATGCCCATGATTTTAATTTCACCCTGTATTTTATTTCACGGTGTAACTATGAACATATTTCCATGGGAAGTTTTTTTTTTTTAATATTTAAATTACTCTATAATATATGAAATACTAATGAAAGTCTTAAAAAATGGTAACATCGATAGCACCAAAACCTATAAATCATACGACCGCATCACTAAACCATAAAGATTTTCGACCGTTCAGATCTTTGGAGAATTGTGAAAACCTCGGGTATACATTTATTATCTGAAATTTTTATGGTGAAAATAATAAACAGTATTCTATTATCTATGTATCTAAAAATACTAGGTGACAATGAAACGATTATTTACAACTCGAACCCCGGGTCACACGGAGGGGTTGGTATTGGCAGTGATATGAAGTGGTGGAACTCAGCTGGTATCCAAATAAAATATTCAGTCAAAGTTATTTAGGTCACGTAGTATTAATATTCTATGCAAGCACATCTGATCCTTACATAAACATGTATAGGTATCTACTGCCAATATTCGGCAGTACGACGCACGTCCATATTTAATTCCGTTGATCTCATGCCAAGACATGTTTCTTGATTTATTTTTAACCGACTTCTTCAAAAAGGAGGAGGTTCTCAATTCGTCTGTATGTTTTTTTTTTTTTCTTTATTTTTTTTTTTGTATGTTTGTTACTCGATTACTCCGCCAATTATGAATCGATTTTGATGATTCTTTTTTTGTTTGGTAGGTCATGCTTCCGAGGTGGTCCCATATAAATTTTATTAACTTTGCTTGCGTAATTTTTGAGTTAGCTTCAATATTACGTATTTTTCCCACTTAGTTTATCTAGACGATATCCTGTTTGACTCCTTCACTGTTATTTACATAGCAGGTAGTGGTATTCGGATTTGAGTGGGGTAGGTACCACAACTAAAAAGTGAAAAATAAAAACTTTTTACAAAAAAAAAAACAACCGACTTCCAAAAAAAACACAAAAAAAGTGAAAAATAACTTTAATTTCGGAAGTCGGTGGCAAAAAACGGAAATTGAAAAGCAAAGACACCGACTTCCGAAATTAAAGTTATTTTTCACTTTTTTAGTGTTTTTTTTGGAAGTCGGTTGTTTTTTTTTTTGTAAAAAGTTTTTATTAGTTAATATGGATGCTTTTGTCGCAGTCAATCTTTTTGAAATTCATATAATTTTCATACCATAAAGGTCGTTCTTAGTACAGTCATCATCGGCTTGCCTTTTCCTTCCCAACAATGTTGAGGTCGGCTTCTAGTCTAACCGGATGCAGCTGAATACCGGTATTTTGTATGGAGCGACTGCTTATCTGTCCTTGGTACAGTCAAGGACCAACATACTGAGCAATTTTCTAACACTATTCCTTTTCTACTGTTTCACGGTTGACGTATGTCACCGTGACGAACCGTCATTTATATTCAAAATGTTGGCAATACGTAATCGGAATAATAATAAGGGGCTAGTAAATTAACCGTAAGCAGCTTAAAATTTCCATTCCGTGATTGTACCAAATCTTCCAAGATGATAATAGACGGTCTTATTCTACAAAATACGTGGAAATTTAAATACTAAAGTTTGCTCAGATAATGTAAACATTGAATTGTTTAAAATGAGCTGCCAATGTTATTTGTTACAGAAACATACTCTCATTTCTTTAAAGATATTTCTGAGTTTGTTTATCTACATTGACGTAAGATAAAGAAGTGTGTTCCTGTAGTTTTCAAAGCCAAAGAAAGTAATCAAAATAACTCGAAACAACAAGGTAGAATAGCAAAGATAAGATAACGATTCAAAACACAATTAGATAGGTAAGTCACTTATTTGCGAGGTAATTCCATGGCAAAAAAATATTTATTTATCTCTAGATAATTTCCTTGGTCCATTTATTTTCACCCTGAAAAAGTGTGTTGTAAAAAATATTTGCTAAGATTTGTTTTGTTTTTACGAGAGTAAGTAATAATATTTTTGTATAATTTTCAGTAATAATATTAACAAATAAACGGGCTTTAATTTTCAAGAAATATAATATTTTTTCAGACTCCTAAGGTTCATACAGACTTCTAATATTATGGTCCATGTGTAAGAGTACCTACAATCAAAATCAAAAATTATTTTATTTAACATAAACCTACAAGGGCACTATCGACTTATGAAACGTCAGAAGCTAGGTGCACGGTTCCAGTTGGTCGTTTCCTATGGAGACGAACCGGCAAGAAACTCCACAAATCAACAATAACAGTTCACTGCTCTTATTAAATCTGACATAAATAGAACAAAACAATTGGTTTAATTAACGAGCACCGTAATACTCTGCCGATAGACTATGAACACTCTTTGACCTCAATTTTAATTGATTGAACATTACCTTGGGCTCGACGTGTCTATGCCCGGTTCGGGCCAAGTGTTAGCCTGGAGATTAGGTATACTGCCATCCACGAAGATGAGCCCCATCTCTGCGATTATCGTACTGTAAGCTCGCGATTACTGTCCTGTAAGCTCGCGATAACTATACTGTAAGCTCGCGATTACCGTCCTGTAACCTCGCGATAACTGTACTGTAAGCTCGCGATTACTGCACTGTAAGCTCGCGATTACTGTACTGTAAGCTAGAAATTACTGTACTGTAAGCTAGTAATAACTGCACTGTAATCTCGCGATTACTGCACTGTAAGCTCGCGATTACTGTACTGTAAGCAGTACTTGAGTACGGAGCGGAGCGGAGTGGAGCGTGTCTTCGTGTATGGTACGATATTATACAATGTATGTAGAATGAAAACGGTGATAAACAACAATAAAGTTTATAGGTACCTATTTATTAAATAAACTATAAATCTTGTATTTGTCGTAACGTAAACAAACTGCGATTGTTTTCATTATCATTTCAATTATGTTTGATCCTTGATACAATATTTAATTGTTATGAAAATTATATTGTTTTATTGCAGTGTTTGTTTGAAAATCTTATCTTTGATATTTACAGCGCTTTTCTGTCCTTGTTCGGTTGAGAAAATGCCAATAATTGCTTTCTTTTACGACATCCATCCATCCCTTTTTCATATGTGAAGAGATCCGTAGGAGAACCAAGGTTACCAATAACATAGCACAGAACCGGTCGAAGTGGAGCTCGTGGCTAAGGGAGGAGCTCGTGGCTAAGTAATAACAGCCGCTCGGGTCGATCCATCAGGTTAAGCTGCGCTTGCCGGGGTTGGTCCGTGGATGGGTGACCATTTTCACATATCGAGACTCCTCCGTGCCTCGGAAAGCACGATAAACCGTTGGTCCGGCTGTCATTTGTGGATCTTTGACAGTCGTTACGAGTCGTCAGAAGCCCGAAAGTCTGACAACCAGTCTTACCAAGGGGTATCGTATTACCCAGTTACTGGGTTGTGGAGGTCAGATAGGCAGTCGCTTCATGTAAAATACTGGTATTCAGCTGCATCCGGTTAGACTGGAAGCCGACCCCAACATAGTTGGGAAAAGGCTAGGCAGATTGAGGGTCGGAGTGACGAAGCTTGAGGGACGTCGGTCCAGCAGTGGACGTCTTTCGAGTGAAATGATGAAGCTGATGATGATGACGACATCCAAAGGAAGTGGGTTATTTTATCTACGTTGAGTTATGGGGGTAGGTACTTACCAAAGGCAAAATTGATTTTAAAAAGCTTTTCTTTTCAATAATAAATGATCATGTACAGTCAAGTCTTTTAAATCTTCGTCAGTTAAGATAAATATTACAAAACAAATATAATTAAACAATTTTTCTGATCAAAAGTAATTGATTTATACAGGGTAACTGATTAGTGACTGAAACTTAAACAGTTGACTTAACTCAGCATTATGGACCACTATTAGTATGGGACAAAACCAGAAATAGCGAAAAAAATATCTGCTGTTCCCTACATTTTCTCAGATCGGCGGGACTCCCCTCTGCTGCGCCACTGGGTAAGAATCCATACCATTTAATATTTTTAATTATTATCTCCTTATTACTAACATTAGTTCTGTTATTATTTTGTTGATACTAACACTATGGACTCATGTCTGAAATAAAGAATTTGAATTTGAATTTTGACGAGATAATTGAACATAAATGTATTGAACAGTTGTTTTTTTTTTACGAATTATTTTTTGTCCCGTTGTAAAAATTTGTTCATAATGATGAGTTAAGTCAAGTGTTTAAGTATCGGTCATTAATTAGCAGTCGACTTAGTGTTACATTTTTTATTTATAAAATTATGTACAGTCGAATAAACCATTTGGTATACATGCAAAATATATTCATTTACCACTACACTGCCAAAATTCGTTTTGATTGAGTGTGTAATTTAACTTTTTTAGCTTATGGCTTAGGAGAGTGACGTAAAAGGATTGTTGACTACAGAAAACACTCACAAAATTGTTTAAAGTAGTTGCAAGTTATCTGCCTGTATACCAAATAGCTTGTTCGACTGTTGTTGACTACAGAAAACACTCACAAAATTGTTTAAAGTAGTTGCAAGTTATCTGCCTGTATACCAAATAGCTTGTTCGACTGTACACAGCAATTATTGTTTATACCAGCGTTCTAATTAATGATTCAAAATAAAGATAAAGATGGTAATTAATTTGTGGTCAGATAACTACATGTCACATTTAAATAAGCGTGGTTTGACGAAATTGTGGCGAAATCGTTATGAAATAAGTTCAGTTCAATCTATCAATTAAATTAGCCTATCGCACTCTGCCGGACATTGGCCTTTCAAAAGCGGTGGAGTAGCGTAGCATGCGATGCTAAAGACTCGTGCAGACTGGCGCCACGCGACAGCGGAAATCTTCACGATAATTACTGGTGTCGCGTCGCGCCAGTCTGCAAGAGCCTTTAGACGTAGACGCTCACACGGGAGGCTGTGTTCAAGCTGAAAGTTGCACTGAGAAGCATGTAGCGTTCTAGACCAAGTTCCAAACCCAATGATTGCACCACCTTAAATAACATGGTGCCTGATTAATAATTTATTTCTAATTAATTGAGAAGCCACCTTAATTATGGTATTAATTTGCTTCAAGTGCAAATGTAGTTTTTAAAGTCATCGAGGGCAATTAAGTAATAAGCCATAACGAAATAATGAATGATGTTTCGAGAGAGTTTACCCTTTTTGTATGACTCGTTATAAATTATGAACGAATACTAATAAACGTATAATATTTATCAGTAGACTACCTGTAGGCAGCAAAAGCGAGATCTAAAACTAGCCATGAGTTGGCTCAAATAGCGTATAAGTAGTCGACAATATTCATCGGCAAAGTTCATTTGCATATTTTGTAGTCAAATAACATAAATTAATTAATCAACGAATATTTTTTTACGATACGAAAAAACTGATCAATTACAATTAGAATAATCTGACGGTTTAGACAAGTGACAATCGCTTCCAAAGCGTTTCGTATTTCTACAACGACTTTCAACAGGATTGACAACATAAGCTTCTCGATAGCTTAGCAACCATAAAAAAAAAAATATTCACCCATAAATATATGTTTACGTCTATCGGATTTATAACTTTTTCAACAAAGTAGCATACTCACTCATACGAGTAGAATAAATAGTTCGAAAAAGTGACATTAACTCGCTCTGCTGCATAGAAAAATTGCTGAATCTTAACATTCCACGACTGGCCATGAAGACATTTGTAACAATAACAAAACATACGATTTGTATTCACTTTTTACTGCGTGCGTGAATTATTCAAGAGTTGACGTATGAAAATGCTAATTGAATTATTAATGTTTTTTGTGATCTCGTTATAATTGTTGAGTCAAGTAGAAACTTCGATCAATTTAAATTAGACCAACACATGTCATTTGTTTTTAATGACACCAATTTAAAATGGAGTATTAGTGACACATGGTTGTTGCTAGCGGCGTTTCTTTTTCTAGGCGTGAAGTTCATGGTTCAATAACCGAATCGAGTTTTCAGGCTCCTACATACACATAAACATCACGGCTTGTTTCCCCGAAGGGTTGGGCAGAGGTGTACCCATAGTACCTACATTTAGACAGATATGTTTAAGTCACCTATACTCCATTTGAAATAAGATTAGACATTTAAACAAACCTTTTTACAGTCCGTTCAACCGATTTTGACTTCTATACCGTAGGCATAAGGATGGCATTAAAAGCAAAAAAAGTTACACAATACCAACTGTCTACTGCAACTGCCATTTGTCATGCCACGAACGCAATAGAAGTCAAAATCGCTTGAACGGACTGTAAAAAAGGCTTATTTAAATGTCTAATCTTATTTCAAATGGAGTATAGTTGTAAGTAAAAAGTGTATGGTAAATATCGTAAAACTCGTTCGCTACAGTCACTGCGTATAGTCAGGAAAATAAATTGTTAATCCAATTGAATATGTACCAACTTAAATTGTATGTAAATTCAAATCACTACTGTCAATCTTTGAAATGTGTATGAAATGGCTTTATCAAGGCAAATTGACGTAGTTTGTCAATTTGATACACAATTAATTTCCCTGATTGGTACGACAGTGTATCAAAAGTCCAAACGGTGACCTAATTTCTTAACCCTTTTTAGACTATAGCATAGAATACATAAGAATACAAGTAATAATAGCAGTATAATTTATACAGCATGATGTTTTTGCAAAGACGAATGTAAAAAATATATATATAATAATAACAAACAGGATTATGATATTAATTACTAACGGTATATTTCATGTTTTGAAGATTTATTTTGTTCTCAAAATAACAAGATGTTTTATTAATTCTAAACGTTTGTTTTATAACATTCAAAACAATCAACACTATTATTATTGATAAACAGTATAAAATAAACTTTAAGTAATTATATTTTTGTACATAAAATACTAAAAATTAATTTAAGAAAACTCCAAATAGTTTTAGACACCTGCCTAAAAATACCTGTTAAAATATCTTGTAGGTGTCTCGTTTGACAGCCTTTTTGTTTCATTTCTACATATTTATGCCTTGTAGCTTTTTCCAGTTTTAGTCTAGTCAATATCAAAGACCAACAACATTGCTAGTATCAGTTTTATGTCACATAAAATATGAATAATGACACCAAAAAATCTTATACTACGCAGAACATTATCAGAGAAATAATAGTTTATTTTTGTTGTAATAAATTACTTTTTTGTTATAAATGTGCCACGTCCGGGTTCTTTATCTGTCTAATTGAATGAGCATATTGTTTAATTACGACTTTACTTGGATTACTATGTAATGATCGTAGCAAGTGACGCGGATGTTCTGTAGTTTCTGCCTACCCCCATGGGAAGAAAGCGTTAGTTTATGTACTTATATGTATGAGTATTTAAGGAGGCTGAGGGGAGGAGGGTTTTTGAGGAGCTTGTGGCTAATTAATAACAGCTGCACGGGTCGATCCACCACGTTAAGCTACACTTGGCTGGGTTGGTCCGTGGATAGGTGACCATCTTTACATACCGAGACTCCTCCGTGCCTCAGAAAGCACGTTAAGACCAACGTCTTAACGTGCTTTCTGAGGCCTTTCTGCGAATGACAGCCGGGACCAACGTCCCGGCTGTCATTCGTGGATCTTTGACAGTCGTTACGGGTCGTCAGAAGCCCGAAAGTCTGACAACCAGTCTTACCAAGGGGTATCGTATTACCCAGTTACTGGGTTGTGGAGGTCAGATAGGCAGTCGCTCCATGTAAAATACTGGTATTCAGCTGCATCCGGTTAGACTGGAAGCCGACCCCAACATAGTTGGGAAAAGGCTAGGCAGATGATGATGTCGACTCTTGAATTCTGATAAGATTTTTACGTCGAGATTATTTTTTATTAGCAGTAATTTAAAAGATGGTCTCGTTTTTTAAGGATTAAAATTCTACATTAAAAATCGCAATAAATATTATCCTAGTACGTATACTATGTTTTAAAATATCGGAAATGTCAGATTAATAACACATTATTTTATCTGTTGTGTGAATCACCCTTAAGATTGAACAAGTAATGTTCGTCTTAAGAAACACACTGTAGGTACCTAACATAATATTAAGTAGGTATTTAATTCAGCAAATGAAATGTTTTTCTTCGTGAGCATGGCTTTATCAACATATCCGATCACGCAAACAATAAATTAAGAGTCAACGAACCCATTATAATTATTAGTTACACTATAACACTAATCTGATTCGCAGAGCCGTTATAATTCAAAGTACCCACAGATAAAGATTGTATTATAATAATCAGTCTTATTAGAAAAATATTAGGTTACAATACTGCGTCACAGCAGTTATTTATTTAAAATAATAATTTGATTAAAAATGTCGACATGCATTATATAATGATGGCTTACTGGTATAAAACACCATTCCCAAAATAAAACAACAAAAATAAAATTAATAAAAACTTACAATAAAAAAAATACAAGAGACGTCCTCACTGAATTATTTATCAACCACTAAAACAAGGCACTTTGTCCCGCACTACCTTATAAGTCCCAACCCTAAACAGCGGCACTATCCAATACTGCCCCGAATTTAAAATATAACGAAAACGAATACGAATTGCGATCGAGCGATGTATCGATCGAGCGTGCACTCGCGGTAAGAATCGAATGCAAACAGTCAGACGGAGTAGGTCGCATTTGTATTAATAGCCAACGCGATGCTAAGTACTTAACACTATGGAATTGAGATGGTCCTTTAGGCCTACCTATCCTATTATGTTTATTAGGTCAAATATATACATTGGGTAACTTATTAAACTAAATTAACTAAAAAACTAAAAGGGCTATTGGTTTATATTTATTAATTTTTTGTTAGTTTTTTTTATTGAGTTAATAGAATCGATTTTATATATCTGTCTTAGGACTAACATAGTATTAAGTAATATTAATTAGCACCTACTGATAGACGAACAAGTTGTTTATTAAATAAATACATAAAAAATAAATATCGTGTTTTGATAATTTAGTGCGTTGCCTTCACTTTGCGTAATTTCAGTTTGCAAAAAGATAATACCAGACATTTTAAATGGGTATAATTATGTCTGTGGTTCATAGTTGACCTACCTATATTTTTAATGTTAACTCATTGTTGTAAATAAAATAATTCTGACTAGCAATTTAAAGTAATGTAGAACATTTGATTATTGTAAAGTAGGTACAATATGTTAGTAGGTCAAATAATTTACGTAATTGCAATTTATCAGTCGACGTAACTTTAATAATTTTTATGATGTCAAACAAAATAAATGATAATCAGTGTTTTTTATTGTTTTACATGTTTGGCAAAATAGTATAATCTTGTACGCCGCTGTTGATTATTATTTCCACTTTTATCTCGCTGTCTCGAAGTTTATTTTGCTGTGTTGTTTATCAGAAAAAAACAAGAGCTGGAAGTACTATTGAACTATACTATCACTTATCATTATTAAAATATTATTTGCATTACACAGACGTTAAAATCAAATGACTGTGTAATAATGAAATTTAAAAAATAAACAAAAATACCTCTCAGTTCGTTTCGACCGCAATCCTCACTGCAGGGTTAAGCGTAAAGTATTAATAACACCGCGCCCGCCAGTAGGTATGTGAGTATATCACACATCGTGTTTACTTTCCGATAATACTACAACAAAATAATACTGATCCTGGCTGTTATGCAACTTTTATCTCAGTTTATCTTATTATTGTTTATGTTTATTTTAGTAACAATTTGGTAAATCTTGTTTTTCTTTTTTGAGAATTTCGTGTTTCTTTATCAGACTTTTTAGTTTTTTTTTTTTAATATTATTTTAACTAGGTACGAAATAATGGCGGTCGAAGTTGTGGTGCGAATGAATGAATGTGGATGAAAAAATGAATGTTGTGGTGGAGGCCTTTGTCAGTGGAAGTCTTTCAGCTGAAATGATGATGATTATGAATTACAATGAGAATTGATCGTTCTGTTACTACCTATAGTAAATACTGGTATTCAGCTGCATCCGGTTAGACTGGAAGCCGACCCCAATTTATTTGGGAAAAGGCTAGGCAGATTTAATTGATCGTTCTGTTATGTTTCGTTTTGTATACAATGAATTTTAATGTACTGATTTTTATTAAAAGTTCCACGAAAAAATGAAATTGTAGGTACTCAAGTATCTTTATATGTCCATAAGTATAGGCTTTTATGCTGTCCAATAATAATATTGTTATTACAAAACAATAAATAAATGTACGGAACAGTAAAAACGTGTACCCACTTAGATTGTTGTTATTGCATTCAGTATTTGCAAAACCTTGATGTAATTTATTTAAAAATATCAATGTGGTGACTGTTATAAAGTCTTATTTTAGAAACTTAATAAAAACATTACACATAATAATTTATCGTCAATAAGGTTGATTAATAAAAATAATTAGTATTCGGAATCTGTTTATAAATAGCTATTATTTTTATTACTTCAGTAATCTTTTTGCACATTGATTTACATTTTTTACTATAAATACGTACGTACCGACCGTATTTTAAAACCGGCCAAGGCCGAGTCGGACTCGCGCACGGAGGGGTTTCGTACCGTTATCTATAAAAACGGCAAACAAATCATGTCTGTTGTATGGGACGCCCTTAAATATTTATTTTATTCATCTTTTTTTTTTATAGCGGCAACAGAAATACATCATCTGCGAAAATTTAAACTGTCTAACTATTACGGTTTATGAGATATAGCCTGGTGACAGACGGACGGATAGACGGACGGACAGCGGAGTCGTAGTAATAGGGTCCCGTTTTACCTTTTGGGTACGGAACCCTAAAAATGAATAAAAAATAAAAGGAGTCACACGTGTTAGGGCATAAATCAAACAAATTACGTGTGGCTCCGGATTTTTTATTTGTCTATCTGTCATGTCTTGTTTATACCCTTTTTAGTTGACTTTTTTGGTCGTAGTTGGGTTTTAGTTTTATATCTTTTTTTTTATTAATTTTTTTTTGGGGTTATAAATTATATTTTTGAAATGTGCTATATAAGCGCTTAATTTATTTTTATTTTTATTTCTTGCCTTTATGTCTTCCAAAGGACGCCATGTTCAATTAAATGTGACGTCACGTATAACCAGCGGGCGATCAAGATGCTTCCAACGATACCTCATTTGTCAAATTGTGATGAGTAGTTTAGAAGATATGACAGAACGTCAAGATAGTAGAATACGGCTGATATAACTTGGCAGTTCCGAACTTCACGCAGAGAGTTGCGCAGTAACATTTTTTAGGAACCAAATGGTGACATGAGGCGAGTGTGAGTGAGAGAACAGTTTTTTTGGCTGGGAAATCATCATATGACTTCTCCCGCTCTGGGCGGAGCGGAAGGGCGTGTCAGACTCTTACTGACTAAAACCCACCCGTGTTCCTTCAGTTGCCTGTTGCCAGAGTCCCGGTATCCCTTTCGGACTATTCCGCCACCCTGGCAGGCATCGGTCCTAACGGACCCCGTCAGATGTGCTGACATCTCTTTGAGGCGCGCGTGGAACACGACGCGCCATCGAAAAATAGTCAACGTCACGCGGTGTTCCCAGGCGGTCACCCATCCAAGTACTAACCACGCCCGATGTTGCTTAACTTCGATGATCGGACGCGAACCGGTGTTTTCAACGTAGTATGGACGTTGACGCCTATTTTCAGACCTGCCAAGTTATATCGGCCGTATTATAATTGGTACCTGGTACATACTAACTAAGCCTAATAATACTTATCTTTATTATCTTTGCAAGAAATAAGATAACCACAATCTAATTATCTTATTTTTTGTACTGATGAACCACAAACCTATTTCTCGGGATCGCTAACCTAAGTATGATTTCTAAAGAATCTTCAGTGCCATATTTTTCCCTATTGTAACCACATCCTCTTTAGTATTATCACGATTATGCCCTGTTGATATTCATCTGAATTAATAATAAAATACCTATGTGTTAAAATTAACAGTCATGATACGATTACCTTTAGCAAATCTACAGAATTACGGTTACCAATATGGGGAAAACCTGTTGAGAAATATATCCACTGCTGCATTTATATGCAACAGAGCTGTTTAAACAGATAGAAAGTCAGCGATGAACGCAATGAAGGTTTTGTTTGCATAATATTCGTTGAAGTGCACAGGAAAACTGTTAGTTTAATTGTTAAGATTTCACGGTTTAGATAAACAATAGGTACGTAACATCACGCCTGCATTCTCCGAAAGGTTAGGCAGAGGTTTCAGTAGAATATACCACATTTCGCACATTAGGTACCTAGGTATTCTTTTTTCGCAAAAAAAAAGAAAGAAAAAAAAACCGGCCAAGTGCGAGTCGGACTCGCGCACGAAGGTTTCCGTTCCATTACCTATAAAAACGGCAAAAAAGCCACGTTTGTTGTATGGGAACCCCCTTAAATATTTATTTTATTCTGTTTTTTAGTATTTGTTGTTATAGTATAGCGGCAACAGAAATACATCATCTGTGAAAATTTCAACTGACAGAAGGACAGACAGACAGACAGACAGCGGAGTCTTAGTAATAGGGTCCCGTTTTACCCTTTGGGTACGGAACGCTAAAAAGGTAGAAAAAAAAATGGAGGAGATAAAGATTACATAGTAAAGGCTGAAAAGCCGAAACAGTTGTGTCGTCCCACTCACTGGCGAACGACCAAACGAGAGACTGAAGCTGTGGCGAGACAGTGTTTCCTTACCAAAACTATTCGTTCCACCTACTGAAGATCTCCCACCTGGTCATGAGTTGCCTTGGATAACCAGAGGCCCCAGACAAAGTGACATTCTATCAGCGATAACGATGATGGTTCGCCAGTCAGTCCCATACATTTTTGCCTTTTCCATCATCGATAACGCTGATAGAATGTCACTTTGTCCAGGGCCTCTGGTGTACCTATAGGTAGACCCAACATTTTGCCAGTTACGTATAAATGTCACGTACCTATGGTCATCATTTCTGCTTATTACAACCTGCCGTATTATGCGGGGTGAGTACGATTGTCAGGAACTGGTGGAGCAGTTGCAGCAACAACTCAGGCCTCGAAGTCACCGGCTACTAGCCGTACCGTCAGCACGCACAGTGTCACGAGCTAACTCGCCCCTCGCTCGGGCCCTTTCCATGCTCAATCCTCTTCTGAGTTCAACACCGGAATGTGACTTGTTTGCTGGGAAATGGAAAGATGTGTGTCGTGAACGTATAATTTTTTGTGAGAAGTTGGATGAAAGATGATTTTTCTTTTGATTGCAGTTTGTATAAGTTTATTATATGTGTATGTACAGTTATAAGTGTAATTTTGTTATTTCTCGTGTTTATAGTTTATATTTTTGATTTGTATTTTACTAGCTAGAAGGAGCTCGTGGCTAAGTAATAACAGCCGCTTGGGTCGATCCATCAGGTTAAGCTACGCTTGCCGGGGTTGGTCCGTGGATGGGTGACCGTTTTCACATATCGAGACTCCTCTGTGCCTCGGAAAGCACGTGAAGCCGTTGGTCCCGGCTGTCATTTGTGGATCTTTGACAGTCGTTACGAGTCGTCAGAAGCCCGAAAGTCTGACAACCAGTCTAACCAAGGGGTTGTATTACCCAGTTTCTGGGTTGTGGAGGTCAGATAGGCAGTCGCTTCATGTAAAATACTGGTATTCAGCTGCATCCGGTTAGACTGGAAGCCGACCCCAATATAGTTGGGAAAAGGCTAGGCAGATTGATTGATTTGTATTTTACCCAACCTACGTATTTGTGTCACTTTTTAATTTGTATTTTGTTCTGTACAACGCCTTAGGATTACATTCTGTAATGTTGGTCAAGAAAACTTAAATAAATAAAATAAATAAATAAATCAACCGGGCACAGTTTGTAGCGCAACAATCCCAGCTCAAACGTATAAATGATTGACGTTCAGAAAGTGCTGTTTCTAATCCCATCACTCTCATTGTCCTCAGTCAGCCAGTAAGTTGACACTGACCCCCAATTGCGTAACTCATGAAGGATTTTGAAAGAAACTCTTAATCCATCGCTTCATTATTATGTTTGAAAAAAAAAGTGTCAGGCAATGAATGCTCAGACCAAATGAAAAACCAAGACAAAGCGCTGTCAACAGTGGCTTGAGGCCGGTTTCGTAAATATGTGTGCACTTAGTGAGTGGTAGTTTGATTGTAAATGTGTGCGTGTGATCGTGTATGCCCAGAGCGGAGGTGTAGTTCTAGCATGCTTCACTGTATTGTTCGCAGTGCTCTGTCTTGATTTTTTATTTGCTAGACGCCGACGTAAATAGAGTTGTTAAATTGTCAAATGGCATTGCCATTGTTATTGTGTTAATGAATTACCACACAAGCCTCGATTTTGGGATTGAATTATTATCATCATAGAACACTGTAGGCTGAGAACTGATAAGCTACTTTTAACAACAACAAAATTAGGAACAGTACAAATAAAATTATAACATTACGTAACAAATGAACTATTTCACAACTATTTACGATCTTGTACAAGTCATTATCTAACGGTAACTGATAATAGTTTAACTAAATAGTTTTTTTATTTTATTGTGTAATCGTGTCTAATCGATTGTTTGAGAGTAACATGACCTCCTGCTGTTCACCTGATTGACATGCGTGATAAAAGTATTTTGTCTCCGGTCAATGTTTCGTCACGATTCTGGCAGTAGTCATTTTACTTCATTTTTCTAGGCAAACCTCATTGATGTGATGAAAATTTCAATTGTCCACCTATTACGGTTCATGAGATACAGCGTGCTGACAGACGGACAGACGGACAGCGGAGGCTTTGTAATAGTGTTTGGCACCCTTGGGTACAGAACGGATTTAACGTAAGTAATTGAGCCAATTCTGCGCGGGATGCAACTGCGCAGTCGATTGTTGTAGCACAAAACTGCGAATAAGCGCGATGCGAATTCGTAACGCAGAAGCATTCTTAAGAGGAAATAGGGTTGGTCTTTTCTCCATACAAAAAGTCATATTTCGAGGTTCAGCTCTTGTCTATTTCCTCCTCCAATATTGGACCGATTTGAAAGATATTTTATAAATTGAATAAGAAGGATGTTTACTGTGCCCTTATATTTTTCTTTTTTCATTAATAGTTGTCAAATTTGTACAATAGGCCTCTGATGACAGCAGTCTGAACAGGCAATTTTGAGCATTTTCTGAGGGTTCTACTGCTTCTGCAGATAATGTATCATCAAAACGGAAAACATAGGGGAATAGAACTAGTTGATATTTTACTGTAAAAAATTATTGCTCTAAGGTCATAAATCAGAGAGAAAACAGGCGAGAGCGTTTGTATGGAGAGGGGACCGACCCTATTTCCTCTTAACCAAATGTTAGGGTGCCGTTGCTGATTTTTGCGATGCAACATCGCAACTCAGTTTTGTGTACAAGCCCTTAATGATTAGGAAGTCACACGACTATTTGCGCCAGTTTGGGACTCCATAAAAGTAAGTTAATGCACAATCGGCGCGAGCGCATTTTGTCACACGTCCCGTGCTGGATCCGCCTCATGTTGACTAGTGCTTTATTATGTATGTAGGTATAGTTTATGAGGATAAGAAAATAAGATGATTATTTATTCGAAAACTTAACCTTTTCCCAACTATCTTGGTACGGTTTCCAGTCTAACCGGATGCAGCTGAATACCAATATTGTACATGGAACTAATGCCTATCGGACCTCTACAACCTAGTTACTGGGTAACAAGATACCTCTTGGTAAGACTGGTTGTGAGACTTTCGGGCTCCTGACGACCAGTAACGACTGTCAAAGATCCACGTTTGACAGCTGGGACCAACGGCTTAACGTGCGTAACGAGCCTCGGAGGAGTCTCGGTATGTAGATGGTCCAACCCATCCACGGATCAACCCCTGCAAGCGTAGTTTAACCTGATGGATCGACCTGGGGGCCTACCACAACCTTTTACAAAACAATCTTATTTCAAGAGCGTTTTGTTTCAAGGTTAAAATTACATTACTCATATTCGTACCATGATCTTCATCTTTCAATATTGTTTTATTCCTGCTTAGTGCTGGGAAAGAACGAATGACTGTCTATTGCCTGCTATAGTAGAAAAGAAACAACGCTATACGAACTGTATAGCGTTGTCCCTTTGGCGTCAATGTCATAATGCAAAGTAAATGCTTGTATTGAAGCGTTTTTAACGATTATTATGAAAAAAAAAAAAAAAAAAAAAAATTACATCTCGAAGTTCTACCAAATCTGTTTATATTAGGTAAAAAAAATACTATTGACACTGCAGCAGGACCCTCTGTGTTTAATTTTGCCATTTTTAAGTTTGCATAATCTCGCGTAAAGTAGTTTGAAAGTCGACGTGAAACGGATTGTAGTTTTTGATTGCTTGTCAGTTTGACTCTAGTGGTGTTACTCAATCATTAACGGTCAGGCACTCGATTGTCCCAATTTTGTAATTTGAAAACTCAATTCGAATTGAATCAAAGGTGGAAGAACTACAGGGCGGTTTCCAACAGATTTGTTCGTTTGAAACGCATACAAAAAAAAGAACTTAAAGAAAAGAATCATAGCCAGATCCAAAATACAGCAACCGTTTAATATTGGTACATTGGGGTATAAGTCAGTGGCATTCGGGTAAGATCGACTTTGTTCGCCTTTTAAAGAGCGTTTTCTCCTACTCCACTCACAATCTGATAACCAATGACGATAAGATGACGATTTTAACGACAAATCACAAGTTAGTCTGTCAAGTGAAAACTGAGAGAAATTTAAAAAAAATACGTCGTGTATCCCCGGATCAACCAGGAAAAAACTTATTTGATACTTGAATATTCTTATACAGAATATTTAGTTTTGTTTCTTCTATCAAATACGTTTTTTCCTAGTTGATGCAGGGACATACCGTCTCATTTTTTAAATTTGCCGCTCTTTTTACCCGGACTGCGAAGGGAGGTTATTCACTCTCCGCTTTCACTAGACAGACTCTATCAACTGACATCACTAACCCACAGATCATGTATTTACAAACTCTGTTGACTGTACAATTCAGTATTTTGACGGTTTATAACTCATCGGAAATAAATCTTTTCCCTGGTTTATTACCTACCTACTTAATGAATTATAGAATAAGAATGACGGAACAGTGTAGATGATATTTATGTAATCGCGGCTAAATCGAGTGGCACCTCAAGAGAAAATGAACTCGAGCTTTTATTTAATTTACTATAGTAACGAGTTAAATAAAATCGAGGCGCATCACTATCTTACACTGTCAGAAAGACAAGTGTCAAGGGACATCAACATAAATAATTCTTTCAGTTTCTTTCAAATTACATCAATTTAATATTTCTGGTTTTCCTGTGTGTAATTGAAGGATTATAATGATATGGAATCTTCAAGATGGTTCAGCATTTACTCCAGAAGTGCCTATGTTGTGTTAATTGTTCTGTAAGACTTCAACGCAATGTGCGAAGACATTTTCCGAAGCATCAGGGCACGGCGGCGGTATCAAGATGAGATGTGAAGCGATCTGCATCTTTTCTGGATGAAATACCTATCTACCTACTTCTCAGTCGTCTGACGTTGAAATTGATATAATTACGTACCTAATAAAAATGATTTGTTACATAATGTGATTTTTGCTTTCAATATCCGTTCAAAACACCCAATATTCCTACTAAATGTATTTATTTACCTACGTTAACTTTCCGTACAGTGCACTATTTTACTAAACTACAATAACAATGTCTCTCTGTAGATTTTGTAGGGTTCTTCATCAGTGGCCTCAAGTCATTGCATCGCATAGGTAGGTTATGCTAGATCCTTTGTGAGTCTATACCGCATTACAAACTCCGTTTCGTCTAAATTGTTGCATTCCTTACGTAGCTGCATATGCCGCCCCTTTTTTGTACTGTTGGCTTCTGCGTTATCAGCTTCCAAAAACTCAAATATTTCGCATGCATTCGCCATCTAAAATCAAACAAGAAATTAATTGCACATGTACTAAAATCTCTAGATACACAATTTGTTCGGCAAGTTTACGTAAATAAATACATTTTACTTACTTTTTAGAGTGTAATTTGCAAAACAATAATATTTCCGTCGAGTCCGAGGAACTTTTTTAAGATTGCTAAATTTGACGTAAAATCAATAATGCTAGTTGTCAAAAGTCACGTCGTGGTACGAATAGAATGAACTATCAGAGGTGACGTCACCAAAACCGCTAAGAAAATAACATTGTTTCAACATTACAATAAGCTTATTTTAAGGACGTCATGGTACGAAAAGTCAAAGTAAGATTATAATAATACTGCTATAACAGTTGGTGGTAGGCCCCCTGTGCGGCTGTTATTACTTACCTACGAGATCTCCACGCCAGTAACGAATTATAATCTACAGTGACCGATTGTGAAAATTAAGAGTTCATGTAATTACGGGTTATCATTTTGGCAATCACCTTTTAACCCGTAAAGTTAAATGGTATATCTTGTTTGTAGATAATAGGCATGTTGATAAATAATACCTGTTAATCAAAATCAAAATATTTTATTTCACATAAGCCTACATGGGCCGAAACGGATGAAACGTCAGAAGCTAGGTGCACGGTTTCAATTAGGGAGAAGAGCCGGCAAGAAACTCCACTGTTACTGTTTTTAAAAATAATTGGCTTTTACAATAGTTTCGAATTACAGTGTTAATAGGTACATATTGGAGGACAGAGTAGGTTCAACAAGTACCAGGTAGGTAATTAACAAAATAGAAAATGTTCAACAAATCTACAGTCCACTAAGCCTACAACGTTCTCACATTCATAAGATAGAAAAGAATCAAATAAAAATAAAAACCTATTTATTTAATCAATAATAATAATATTTTTATTTGGCTCTCGAGGTTGTCGACATGTGGGATGTGGACTCTGCGATCATTGTGAAGATAGTCGTGTCAGCCTATGGCTTAATTGCCAAGAGCCTCGACCAACACCTATGAAGGCTCTCGTTGGGCTGCTGGATTAAGGGCTTGATTCAGAAAGCGGTACTCCTAGACACGGCCCGTATTGTTAGGAGGTTCTTCTCTCGTCAGCCCTGACCGCCGGTAGTTTGGTTAGCCTGATACCGGTGGGCAATTTTTTATATATTTGTAAATGTTTTTGTATTCTGATATTTAAAAATGTAATTTATAAGTGACTTTATTTCTCCACCACATAAGGAACCATTGATTGGGTCCCAGTAAAGACACGACGCGCGACTCAACCTAAAGTAAAAAAATACGAGAACAACCCAAAATCTAGTCTAATCTAATTTTAAGGTGCTCCCTTAGCGGGAGCATTCGCCGATCATTGTAACGTTACATAGTCGAGCATTACATGAGGGAGGAGAACCGAGCATTAAGGCTCTTACATACTTACGCGACTTGTCGCGCAACGCGACTTTTAACAAAACAATTTCTGAGAAAGCTTCACGGGGAACAATGCAGCGGCGTCGCGTCTGTTTGTGGGAGCCTTTACATGCGCAATGTCTTGATTGATTGATACAACTTGTAACATCAATGTCACATTATAAGTGAATGCTCGTTAGTCAAGGAAGCAGTATTGTAACGTAATGCTCCAAATCGAATCTGTAACATTACATTACAGGCGAATGCTCCCATGATACCTTAAGTCTAAAAACTGATGTTTCGGAATAGTCCGAAAGGCAACAATAGTCCTGGCAACAGGCAACTGAAGGAACACGGATGGGTTTTAGTCAGTAAGAGTCTGACACGCCCTTCCGCTCCACCCAGAGCGGGAGAAGTCATTTGATGATTTCCCACCCAAAAAAAAAAAAAAAACTGTCACCTTTCGGAATGCCTAACTGCTTTTGATAAGATATTCGAGGCTATTAAACCACTTCTTTCTATGATTTCTATCACTACTACAATCTGCAATCTGCCTAGCCGTTTCTCAACTATGTTGGGGTTGACTTCCAGTCTAACTGGATGCAGCTGCAATACCAGTAACTTACATGGAGCGATTGCCTATCTGACATACACAACCCAGTAACTGGGTATTAGGACCCTTGGTAAGACTGGTTGTCAGACTTTTGACCTCTGACGACCCGTAAAGACTGTGACACTACTAAAGCTGTAAAAATAACGCTATTTATTTATTTATTTTTATTTCTTTGGGACAACAAACAATTGCGTAATAATGCTTAATACTACTACATAGATTATAGAGCATATAGGTAATAACGGAACCAGCACCGTTATCCATAAAATAATATGGTAAAAACTTAATTAGAAATAACGCTATATTGCAAAAGAAGATTAAATTGGGATAGTTTAATCATTTATGGTATGCAAAAATGTTACTAATAAAACTCGCATGGTAACGGTTGTGCCAAATGAATGGGAACCCTTGGACCACCAGAAGAGATCTAACCAGATAAACAAAATTAATAGCATTATAAAAACTAAGAACATAAAAAATCGCAAACAGGTATACCATAATTTAGTCAATATTATCCTCATTATAAAAAAATACTCATTCAAAGACTACTACATATGGCCTACTCTAGCTTATTATAGCATTATATTGCTTCTTTTATAAAAATAGCCTAGTAAGCCATATTTAAAGCATGTAACATACATACCTACTTATTTATAAATGGCTGTCTGACTGTTATATAAAGATCAGGACATGGGTTAGGATTTAGGACATAGGTTTTTTTTTTATCCCTGTAGTATGTTCCTGTGCGATTATTTCCGAACTTCACGCGAGCGGTTTACTATAATTTACCAAAATACGTCCAACGTTGTTGCTGCCTTGTCAGTTTCGTAATAAAATATACCTACTCGTATTTCAGACCTTTGTAAATATACAGAATTTTACCTAATAGGCTATAATATTATTATTTATATTAAGAAAATGTTGACATCCGTTTTAAGTTTATTTATAAATGTATTAATTATTATGGGTTATTAACGAAATGGATGGTGATGATGATAGTATTATCTTTATAAAAATTAGACTAATAAACACGGAGGATTTTTTCGACGCCATATTTTAGTTAATTGTTTATTTGTATAGTTAGTTTTAATCAGTAAAAAATTAATTTAGCATTTAATGTAAACAGTTAGTATAACTTGTTAGTTTATATAAAATCTAATTAAATTAAAATAAATAAATACAATTTATGTACATACATATACAACAAAAAAAATAGACATAAAAATATGTTAATTCGTAAATGAATGTGTACTGCTTGTACTTCTTTTAGATATACAGGTTACTAAACTACTCATAATTTATTAATTTATCTAAAGTTGCCTAAAGGCAAAATTGCAAAAACGCCGGCCGGCCGGTGCCGGTGTTACAATGGATCGAAGGTCGTCAAAATCAATAATAAATTAGTTAACGAAAAAAAAACAAGCTCAATTTTATAAAAAATATTTTAAGATTTGGTTGTATGGCTTATTATATACACAAAATGATAACAGAAAAAAATGTGGAAACTTTTGGAATGAAGTTCTCGCGTTTTAATAATTCGGCGAATCTCGCGAAGAGCTAAATTGTGTTTTTTAATGTCGTAGACTAATTTGACAGGTGCAAATGTCAAAGTCCAAATTGTAAAATTAAAACAACAATCACTTGGTTTTTTCTTCGAGGGTAGTGGTGAAGGCTTCACGTGCTTTGTGTTTGTGCTACGAATTTTTTCGATTTTAGTGGTTTTATTTAGTGTAAACTTAAATCGAGATTATTCTTTGTGTTTGTGTTCTTCGTGTAAGGTTAGTTTTATTTGTTATCGTCCCGCTTTTAGCCATTATTGTTCAAAATGAACTCCAAAAAGCCTCCTGACCCAGACCCTCCGAATGAACCTTTTGAACTTTCCTCTGTATTAACAGTTACCCTCCCTCATGACACCCAAATACTCACGCAAGACCCAATTATGGATACCGAGACCTCAAACCGAAAAAGAGTTGCTGCCTCACCCCCTACCACATCAAATATCCCACCTAAGATAGCGAAGAACATAATCGGCAGACTTTCATATACAGCCAGAGATAATCCGCCATATATTGTTCACGTTTCTCTGAAGGATGATCATACCTCAGGCACTGTATTACAACCGGTTAAGTTTGGTATGTTTTTGACGATTAATAACGTCAATAACATACGCCTCGATGGGGTCAAACGTTTAGGTAGAAATCGTGTCTCAGTAGAGTTTAAGTCGCATCAGGACGCAAACAGTTTCTTAATTAATAATTTACTTGTCCAACATAATTATATTGCCTCCATCCCACAATATAACATAACACGAATGGGTATTATTAGGGATATCCCAACTGAATGGTCAGAGGATGAAATTATTAAAAATATTAAGGTTCCGGAAGGATGTGGTCCTGTTATTAAAGCTAGGAGGATGAGCCGTAAGGTGACCTCTTCCGGGGTAGCTGAGTGGAAACCTACACAAACAGTTGTAGTAACCTTTGATGGGCAAGTTTTACCCAAGCGTGTGTTTTGTTTTTACTCAGCTCTCCCAGTTGAGAGGTACACATACCCAACAATACAATGTTACCAGTGCTGTCGGTTTGGCCACACCCGTACACTGTGCAGGTCAAAACCACGTTGTTTTAAATGTGGTGAAGATCATCCAGGTGATGGATGTGAAATCACCCCTGAGTTAAGTTTCTGTATTTCATGCTCTGGGAACCATTTTGCAAATAACAGTGCTTGTCCTGAATTGGGCCGACAGAAGAGCATCAAAGCTCTGATGGCGGAAAAATCTATTTCATATGCAGAGGCAAGTCGGGTTTTCCCCCCTGTTACTAGATCATATGCCGATGTCTCAAAATCTTCTCCACATAACAAGATTACATTTAATAAATCACAATCCCAGTCATCAAGCCCAATTCCTCCTACCCAAAATTCATACCGTAAAACGGTCTTCTTAAACCCTAAACCCCGTGTCCCCCTTTCACCTGGCTATAATAAACAGGCTCATCAAGCCCTAACTCAAAATTACTCTTTTTCCCCCTCCAGAAATGGCTGTGCCTTCCCAACGGAAGACAGTGAGCCATGTATTTTAAAACAAGAGGACAAATCAAAAAATATATTAGACCTCATTACCAACATGTTAATGGCTGTTCTTGTGAACCCAACCCAATCAATACCCGACCACGTTGCCTTAAAATTGACCTCAATCTTAAATTATATACACGACATTCCATCCCCTGACATTCCTCCAATGGAACGTGAGGAGTATTACTCCCAGGAAACCTGATCTTTCCTTTTTAATTAATAAATATAAACCATCAATCTGCGGCATTGCTGAGACATGGCTTTTACCTGAAAGTAATTTCAGGATGCCGTTTTTCGGCAATGTTCGTAACGACAGACCTGATGGATATGGGGGATGTGCTTTGCTCATCAATAGCAAAGTATCATTTTCCCCAATTCCTCTACCCTCTGTTGGCGATAACATAAATGTTGTTGCTGTTAAGGCTGAGGATATAAATATTTTTTCTTTTTATATTGCGCACCCACAACCTGAATACCTTTCGGTAATTAGAAATTTGTTATGCAGTGTTAGTGGTCCAATACTTGTTATGGGTGATTTTAATTGTCACCACTATCGTTGGGGATCAGATACTTGTGATAACTTTGGCAGTGGCTTGCTGGATATATTGGATGATCTTGATCTGTGTGTCATCAACGATGGCAGTGCCACACGCAGGTCTGCACCAGAGCAGAGTAATAGTTGTGTTGACTTGACGTTCTGTTCATCCAGTATATCTAGCCTACTCAACTGGCGTCGCTTAGATATGACTTATGGAAGTGACCACTACCCCATCATGATCGAATTCCCTTCTAAAAACGTTTCCACTAAAGTATCCCCTCCCCTTTTAAAATACCAGCTAAACTCAGCAGATTGGGATTTATATTCAAAAATTTTAGATTTAAGAGTATCTTCCCTTCCAAAAGTTAACGGAAATAATGCTCAAGAATGTTTTTTGACCTTTTCCTCTACCATCTCTTCTACAGCAGATGACTGTTTCCCTTCCAAAAAACCCCAATCTGGTAAAATTCCTTCTCCGCCATGGTGGGATAGGGAATGCATTGACATGGTCAGGGCCAGGAATGAGGCTGAAGAGACTGTTAACACTGATATGAACCTGGACAACCTCATCGCTTTCAAGCGAATATTAGCTAAGTCCAGGAAAGCACTTAAAAAGAAGAAACGAGAAGGTTGGTCGAAATATTGCAGCTCGCTGAGTCCATCTACTCCGGTTTCGGCGGTATGGCGGAGAATAAAACGTTTTAGGAGTAGTTTCGCACCTGCCTCTTCGAACAACCTCTCAGAAAACCTGGGTTACCAGTTTTTCTCCAAAATTGCTCCAGCTTATGTCCCAGGTGTAGAGGACAGTTACGTTGGCATAGATGATGTAGACAACAGTAAAGATCCAATGAACATGCCATTCAGCTTGGACGAATTAAAAACTGTGCTATCCCGTGTTAAGGACTCCGCACCAGGGGTGGACGGATTTCCCTACTCTTTTATTGCCAAAGCTGGTCCAAAAACCCAGCAATACTACCTGGACTTAGCTAATTTCTGCTTCACCTCCGGATATATTCCCACAGACTGGAAGGTTCAAGTTGTCATTCCGATATTAAAACCTGGCAAAGATCCTAACGATCATTGCTCATATAGACCTATCGCTTTATCGTCCATACTAATAAAACTTTTAGAACATTTAATTAAGAATCGTTTAGACTGGTTGGTGGAGAGCCAGAGGCTGCTTCCGGCGACTCAGTTCGGCTTTAGGAAAAGCTTAGGCACTGCTGATAGTGTGGGTATCCTCACGTCAGAGGTCCGGCTGGCCCTCAGCAGGAATGAGTCGGTGGTTGCTGTTTTTCTGGACATATCGGCTGCTTATGATTCTGTCCTCCTCCCTGTTCTCAGGCAAAAGCTGCAAGAGCTGAGAATCCCGGCTAGGATCTGTCGTATCATTGGTAGTATCTTTACCAACCGCGTCATCCAATTAAGAATCCCTGGGGCTGACTCTGAACAAAGAACAGTCTGGAGAGGGTTGCCTCAAGGATCTGTTCTTAGTCCCCCATTGTATAACATATATACAGCGAACCTATCTTCTTCTCTAAATTTTGACTGCAAAATCCTTCAGTATGCTGACGATATTGCATTACTGGTCACTGGCAGTTCCATTCAGGATGCCGCTCTATCGATGAATGTGTCTCTGTCCTCACTTAACCAATGGCTTCTTGACCACGGGTTGTCTTTAAGTGCGCCAAAAAGTACAGCGGTCATTTTTACCCGCAAGCGTTCTGTTCCCCAGATAGATTTAAATATTGATGGACAAATCATTCCAGTTAAGGATAAGGCTAGGTTCCTGGGAGTAACTTTGGATTCAAAATTGTCTGGAGTTGACCACATTAACAACACGGTCAAAAAGTGCGAACGCTCTGTGTCGATCCTTAAAGCCTTGGCCGGGGTGTGGTGGGGTGCTCACCCCTACACCCTTAAACTGGTCTATAATGCGTTGACTAGGAGCGTTTTGGACTACTGTTGCTTTCTTATTGAACCTTGCAACAAAGAAGCGCTTAAGAGGTTAGACAGCATCCAGGCCAAATGCCTGAGAATCGTTATTGGAGCCATGAAATCCTCTCCCATAAATGCGCTTCAAGTTGAATGTGCAGAACCGCCCTTAAACTTAAGAAGACAGTATTTGGCAGATCGTTTCCTGTCTAAAGTATTTTCCCTTTCATCCCATCCCCTACTCCCAATTTTAGAACAAATCGACCTTTCTCTCAATAATTCTCCTTATTGGAACAATAAATCAGTTCCTCTACTAATAAATAGGTACAGAGAGCTTAAACACCTCTCCTCGCCTGTTTGTCAATATCCAATTCTCCCCGTCTTCTCCGCTGCATATGAAACGATTCACTACGAACCAAAAGCCGTTTTTGGACTTGGTATTTCCAAAAAATCCCAAAACGCAAGACGCGACTTCGAGTCAGTTGTCAAACGTTATTGGGAAGGATGGAACCTTTTCTTTACTGATGCATCAAAATTATCACAAACAGAATGTACAGGAGTAGCAGTATATTTTAAAAATTCAAAAATTGCCTTACTTTTTCAATGCCCACCAGAAACATCAGTCTTTACAGGAGAGTGTATTGGCATTCTAGAAGCCATACAATATATCAAGTCACATCAAATAACAAAAGCAGTAATTTTTTCAGATTCTCGTAGTAGTATTCAGGCCCTAAAACAAAACCAACTTCATAGTAAAATCCATAGTAAAATCGTTACAGAAATAAAGAGCTTGTTATTTGACTGTTCCCAAAACGGCTTGGACATCGAGATAGCCTGGATCCCTGGTCACTCGGATATTGTTGGCAATGAGTGCGCTGACTCGTTGGCAAAGTATGCCACATCAAATCCTGCGGATCGAAAGCACTACGTAGCTCATAACTACGATTTGCGAAATGGTGCCAGACCCAAGTTATTCGACTCGTGGACAAAAACATGGAGAAAGACCTCAAAAACCAAGGGCGCCTACTACGCAGCTATACAGCCCGACATCCAACGGAAACCTTGGTTTTTCAAATGCCCAAAATTATCTAAAAGAACTGTTTCGTCACTTTGTAGACTGAGACTCGGACATTGTTGTAGCCCAGTGTTCCTGAACAAGATCCATGTTCGGGACAGCTCCCTGTGCGAGTGCGGTCTTGCGGAGGGTACTTTGGACCATATCTTTTTTTCCTGCTCCTTGAACACCAATTCCTTCGACCTCTATCGAAACATTTCCAAATGTAAAATTCCCCTCCCAACTAACTTTCATTCCCTTTTATCCCACTTCTCCCCCAAAATCATACAAATTTTAACCACTTTTATGAATGAAAATAATTTAAAATTTTAACTGGTGATGGTGCGTAAAATAACTACCTATATATTATATTTTGTATAGTTTTTATGTTGTTTACATTAATTTTATATAACTTTGTGATTTAGAATGAATGTTTCTACTAACCCTTGTTTTCGTCCTTGCAGCTACTAACATAACTACCACAAAGTACAAAGTTCGACGGCCTGCCACATTGCGCTGCCGTCTTTACGTGACACTGGCAGAATAGTCGACACCGGCTCAATTGCCAAGAAGGAGGAAAAAAAAAAAAAAAAAAAACAATCACTTGAAATGTCAAAAGTAGTCTACGAGATTTAAAAACAGACTTTAGACCCAAAAAAAATTTACATTTTAACCGTCACGATACGTGTGTTTACAAACGTATGTCAATGACGAACGAACTTCGTGCAGCCAACACCCTTTGCCTAACACACTTTCAACCAAGATCCAAGGATTTTGAAGGAAATTCCTAATCCATTGCCATCAAGGTATGAAAAATTTGTTTGCTCAACAACGTAACAATGAATGTGACAGAACTGTCAAAACCTGTGTCATTTTTTAAGTATGTTTAACCACGGTGTCCCAAGACACGTCTCGCCTTTTTTTTCATTCAAAGTTAGTCTCCAAAAGTAAAGTTACACAAGACAAATCATATACAGCGCACCTTGGGCTGTCAGGCCCGATAAGTAGGTAATATGTCAGTAACCAACCTCGCTGTCCTGCTTATATTTTTTACCACATATAAAAAAGAATACTTAGTACAAAGAGAATCTAATTAAAATATGTGTCAAAAATCTAACTGTTGCCATGTCAGCAAAAATTCATGCTGAATCATGCATTAGGTACATATAGGTATTCGATGACTCAACAACGCCTTGCAACTGTGTCTATCATATATTATTATGTAAATCAACTTATCTAATGACCTTGGATTTAAACTACTCTTTTGCTATCGATACTATCCAACCATGAACTTGGAAAGTGCTGTTTATGACACACACTGGTTCTCTTTGGTAAGCAGTTTAGTATTATGATAGCAGTTTTACAAAAATTATTATGCTATTTTTTATTTAATTTAAATAACTATTATCTTCGCGGACTTAATGCCATAGGCATTTTCTACTAGTCAACCTTTGGATTATGCAGAGGCAATGGTAGGTGCAATATCGAAAATTGTGGAATAAATATTTATTAAAGCTATACAGGGTTAAATTTTATTCGTTTTAATCCACTTAAGGGGTCACTGTACTCATCATTATGAACAACTTTTACTATGGGACTAACCATGATAACGCGAAAACAAACGAGCTATACGAACATAAATGTAGGGAAGAGCAGATTTTTTTTTTCACAATTTCAGGTTTGGTCCTGTCTATGAAATGAAAACTGTTCCCAACCCCAGAAATGCTAAAACTGTATCTATCAATCCTAACTAATATTATAAATGCGAAAGTGATTTTTTTTTTTGTTTGTTACTCCGTCACTCTAAAACGGCTGTACGGATTTGGATGAAATTTGGCACATGGGTAGACCATGACCTGGAATAGGATATAGGATAATTTTTATCCGGACATTCCTACGGGATCGAGACTTACGCGGATGAAACCGCGGGGCGCAGCTAGTTTATAATATAGATATTGCTTTCGACACTAAACTTCATCACTGAATTAATAAAACGTTTCGAAAAAAAAATCAGGGACCGTCTTAAATTATTACTAACTGTTATCTGTGACTTCGTCTGCGATCGAGGTTGAAAAGTAGCCTATGTCCTTTTCCAGGTCAAGGTGTAGACCTTGAGCTGATTTGGATGAAATTTGGCACAGAGGTAGCTCTGTGCCAAATTTCATCCAAATCCGTTCAGCCGTTTTAACGTGAAAGGGAAACAAATAAACTCACTTTCTCATCTATACTATAATATAATAAATTAGAAAGTAAGTCCGTCTGTCTGTATGTTACCTTTTCAGGCTTAAATCAGTCAACGGATTTCAATAAAATTTGGCAACGAGATAGATGGCATCCCGGGGAAGGACATAGGCTACTTTTTATCGACATACCACGCAGGAGAAGCCGCGGGCGGAAGCTAGTTTATAATATTACCTAGTTAGGATAGGAAGTTAGGATGTTGACAACACATTGCGGGAAAATTATTAAAAGGTGCAAGTAAAAATAGTACCCTTCGTATTTTATATTATTAGTTAGGATATATTGCTCATAGATTTCTCCTAAAATAAGATCTTATTGTTAATGAAACCTTTGTAAGACTTCGGAATTCCACGACGACAATGGATTGGTTTTCATCAGATTACACCTACAAAGGTAAAAGGAATATTAGACCTTAGATCTAAATTCCTTCAACGGACTGAAAGCTATCTCTGACAGCATCCCGAGATTTTGAAGTAGGTCTTTTGTAAAATCTATTGTATTTGAAATGCGGACCAAATCTCAAATTCCTATTGTACAAAAGATGTAGGCCTGATTTTGTGATTTAATTCCAGTAGAAAATATTTCTTTTGTTAACTTACAAGTCAGATATTGCAAAGTTTAAAAGTGCGGATTTCGCCAATGAAACTAAACACAATCAGCATTATTATTATATTGTAGATAGCCGCATGGTGACGATGAGTTCATCCAGTATGGATTCATTCATTTGACCCTATCAAGGTACTAACTTAACAATAAAATTGCAGTGAAAGGAAAGAAGGTAACTAAAATTGATTTCCAAATTCTTTGCATTTTGTTCAACTCCCTGATATTAATGTGGCGAACTGCCAGAAGAAAGCGTTTTACACTGCTTGTAAACTGTGAGAAAATGTAATGCTAAAAGCGTACATACTTGCGACTATCTTCTTCTAATTCAAAGAGAAAGAAAGAGAGGGAGAGGATGCCGTCAGTAAAAAAGAGGAAAGTGATTACAGTGTCGTGGGATAAAATTGTACACATCGACCCGAGTACACTACATGCCGGAGAGAAAGTGTGAATTTAGTCAAAATGATCGCAAATTTTCAAATTCTTCATCATGGGTATCGTTTTCATGGTTTTCGAGGGCGCTAAAGCCGATCATGAAGTCAAAATGTAAATCCAAGATGCCGGCTGCGAAAATTTTGTTTTTGTTTTAAAAACTACGTCAGAAGGAACTTCGTTACTGACGGGGGTCTGCGACCCCACACGTTTTTTTCTTTATGTTGCCTTTTGTTTTGTGATTTCCTTCAGCATCATTCTGTAAATTTTTGCGGAAATCATTATTTTGTGTTTAATTTATAATTTAAAGCACCCCGTTCACCATGACCGTGTGTATTTCAAACTATTGGCCTAGTTTTTAACTTCCGTGTATTCTAAACTTGTTTTAAAGTTTAGCTTAGTCATATATTATACAAAAAATGCGTACTTAGTTGTTTACAAACAACTTTACGATGGCGTCGTTACTATGTCGTGTTGTCTCATAAAGCGTCCATTTTTTCTACTGGGTGACTAGTAAAACGAGAGACATATCTATACATTATAAATTAAAGTCGCTTTTCGTGTTTGTCTATATGTCCGCATTGTTATTTTAAACCACGCAACAGATTTTGATGAGGCTTTCACCATCGTTTAGCAAATTTATTCCGGAGGGTTTGTGTATAATACGTTTGTATTAAAGCTACTTAAAACAAAAAAAATCTCGATGCTATGAAAATTCCAAAAAACCGTGCGAAGCCGAAGCAGGAAGCAGTAGGTAAATATTAAAGTAAAATCAATGTTTGATTAAAAAAAATAACAATAATTTTTTTTTTTTGTCTTTGACATTGCTCGGGACCCGGACCTTTGGAAGGGTACGCCTTCCAAAGGTTTGAAAATTCCAAAAAACCTAGAGAAGCCGAAGCAGGAAGCAGTAGGTAAATATTAAAGTAAAATCAATGTTTGATTTAAAAAAATAACAATTTTTTATTTTTTGTCTTTGACTTTGCTCGGGACCCGGACCTTTGGAAGGCGTACGGGGGTCGAAGCCAACTGGCACCCCTTAGACAAATTTAAATGGAATGAGGCACCAACCGACGATTATCCTCGTACACACTATAAATTATTATTTTATTTCACATACCTAAACCTACATAGGCATTTATGAAACGACACAGGGTAGGTCTCAATTGGTCGATTGATATAGAGAAGAAACTGCATCGTTTTTCATGTCACACTCTCATTCCATCTCATCCAATTTCTCATTATTAATATATTCGCTAACGCCGTAAATATTTATTTGAATTATTTTAGTGAATGTTTAAATATTAATCAACATCCGTCTCAATCAATCAGGCTGCATGTTAAACCTACGAAAAGGCAAAAATGTGGATACGTACCATCCACATTTTTGCCTTTTCGTAATTTTAAAGATTATTATTATTAGATTTTTTTTTTTTTATGATTTATGATTACGTAATCGTAAATCTTTATTTATCTCAACATCATATTACAGGCACTGGTTAATAAGATGCACAAAGGTGTCTGAGTTCTCACATTAGTACGCGTTCTAAGTCAGTTTGAAGTAGATACCTAAATACACAGGGAAATAGATAATAAATAATACATTGCTCCCTATGCCTGCAGAAGTAACGTAACTATGGCTAGTCAAGTTACTTTATGCGGGCGCATAAAGGAAAATAATTGTATATTAAATTGACTACCAACTTAAATTGTTCCGAATATTCAAATTACAACGGTAGTTTTTAATAAACAGTTGTATGCAATGGCTGACTGACACAGTAAATTGACGTAAGGTGTCAATTATCTTCCCTGATGGTATCTATGCGTGCAAGTTTTTAGGGTTCCGTAGTCAACAAGGAACCCTTATATTTTCGCCATGTCCGTCTGTCCGTCTGTCCGCGGCTTAGCTCAGAGACCGTTGGTACTAGAAAGCTGTAATTTGGTATGGATATACATATAAATGACGCCGACAAAGTGGTAATCTTAAAAAATATTTTTTTTTACGGTACCTCCCCTACACGTAAATGTGGGGATGGTTTTTGTTAGAGTCCAGTGTCCCTCCCCCCCCTGCCAGCTAAATGGTTGGGTTTGGATATGTGAAAAAATTCACGGCAGTAGTATATATAACGAAATTAAAAGGAAAACTATCACCGCTACGTAGGCTCCACAAGTTACCGAGTAATAATCGACCAACTTAAATTTGCAGTTGTAAAAACATGTTCTCCCATACATTCTGTATCATGACATGCACTTGGCCGGTTTTTTTATTTCTGTTTGTTTATCACATTTGAGCATTATCATATCCTTGAATATATATACATTTATAATATGCCCCTTGTTTTACTAGTCTTATTATATGTGATGTGAACACAACAAGTCTAGACATTTTTTCTTTATATTTACGATTGCGTATAATTAGGTATATTATCTAATATTTCGCTCATTTGCAACAAGGTCGACATTTCTCGAAAAACATCATTTTGCAGGACAGCAATTTTATAGTTTTAAATTATAATTATATCATAATCGTTGATTTTTAGGTAACATTTTATGGGTATTTAGATTGTGGTTTGAACACAACAAGTCTAGACAATTTCTGTTCTATTTATATTTACGATTGCGAATAATTAAGTATATCTAATATTTTGTCATTATAATAATTTGCTTATAAATGAGTAATGTTTAAGAAGTTCTTTGGTTTTTTATGTAATGACTAATTAGTCGTAAATAATTAATTGTATATTACTCAGACGTCATCCTTAAGGATTTCCTCACATTGCGTGAAGTAGTAAAGAAGCGGGGTTTCGGACCAGACTCCCGGACCCGACTCTACAGATCGCTGCAAGTTGATCTTCTGAAAGAAACGGTTAAATGTTTAAGTAGGTGTTTCTTTGTTTGCGCGCATGAGCGGCCGACTTGTCTAATGCATCGATCAGTACCGAATTTACCGGGAACCCGCTTCTTTACACAAGCACCCTTCAAAAGGTTACACCGGGGAGGATGATTATTCATCATCGTCATAATCATTTCAGCCGAAAGACATGGACAAAGCCTCCCCCAAGCACCGCCACTCCAACCGGTTCTGTGCTTCCCGCATCAGCGGATTCCTGCAGCCTTCACAAGGTCATCGGTCCACCTTGTGGGAGACCTTCCAACGCTACGTCTTCCGGTACCTACGCGATCGCCACTCCAGAAAATTTCGGCCCCATCGGCCATCTTTTCTGCGAGTAATGTGCCCTGCCTACTGCCACTTAAGTTTGGCAATACTTCGGGCTATGTCGGTTACCTTGCTTCTCCTACGGATCTCTTCATTTCTGATTCGATCATGTAGGGAAACTCCAAGAATAGCCCTCTCCATTTGGGTGAATTTTAGCCTTCTAATAAGACTATGATGATTCTTATTCACACACATTTTACTGGAGGCTCAGTCTTGCAGCTAGTTTGCCAGGAAAGATTGACGTCATTGACTCATTAAAAATTACCGACTTCAATAAAAATAAATCTGATCTGCATCTTAACGACCACAACATAAGGAACGGGAACATTATAATATCGCTACGGTCTTTAAAATAAGTTCCCCGTGTTAATTAACTAATAGGACATGACGCAACATATTAGTTACTTTCATAAGAAAACGTGTTATGTAAAGTGTGGTTAAACAATCAATCTCATGGTGATATGATTTTGATTAGTTATTTATGAATAAGTAATTTTGTATGCATATAATATGTTTACGCATCGTGGCTATTTCTGTAGCTTTTATTTTAAGAATATTGTATAACCGGTTGAATATAAACAAAAAGGCTGTCCATTCAAGGGTCACCCATCAAATGCACACACATGCATGTCCACAAAGGTAAATGAGATAACTGCAAAATTGACTCGGCATAATTTTACTCATCATTATCATAATCAGCCTATAACGTTCGCACTGCTGGGACACAGGCCTCCTCTCGGTGAGAGGGTGTGGGCCGCAATCTACCACGCGTGCCCAGTGCGGGTTGGTAGATGTCACATGTCTCCGAATTTTTGGTTCTAGGACAACATGCCGGTTTCCTCACGACGTTTTCATTATTATGAATAACATTTACTATGGGTCAAATACTGAAATTGTGGAAAAAATACTGCTGTTCCTCTGGTTGAGTATAAGGTGAACATAAATGTTTGGAGCAGAAGTTCATGTAGCCCATCTCTAAGGAGGAATCACTAATCATAGTTAATTGATCTAAGTGCCACTAGACTGATGTAACTGTTTATGCCTAGATGCAACTTCTAAGAAGATACAAACATACAGTTTTATCATAGGTAGGTACTTAACGTGTTATATCTAGATTAATGATAAGATTATAAATACATTGTATAATATACAACTTAGTACATAAAGGCACAGTATAATGAAGAAACAGTATTATATCGCGGCAGTGACCTTCGGTCGCTCGGTAGATAAACCTTTCGTGCCCGTGTATAACTGCTGCGGACTCGATACTGTTGCGTAGGTATTGATATATACTGAGATTTTGAAGCGTTCGTTTAGACCGTCTTCTATGAAGATATAATACTGTTACTTATTTATACTATGCTACAGGCAACTTAGTACAAAAGCGATAAAGTAATCATTGTAATTTGTATTGATATTACGATTAATTATTTATTAATTTGCCAACATGACGTCTAGAACAACTCAATACATATGCAACGATTTGATAATAGTATTAATGTATGGTTGTTATGGCTTGGAGGAGCTCGTGTCTACGTAATAACAGCGACACGCGTCGACCCATCAGGTTAAGCTACGCTAGCCGGGGTTGGTCCGTGGATGGGTGACCATTTTACATACCGAGACTCCTCCGAGCCTCGGAAAGCACGTTACGCCGTTGGTCCCGGTTCTCATTTCTGGATCTTTGGCAGTCGTTACGGGTTTTCAGAAGCCCGAAAATCTGACAACCAGTCTTACCAAGGGGTATCGTATTACCCAGTTACTGGGTTGTGGAGGTTAGATAGGCAATCGCTCCATGTAAAATACTGGCTGCATCCGGTAAGACTGGAAGCCGACCCTTACATAGTTGGGAAATGACTAGGCAGATGATGATGATTGTTATGATTTTGTACATAGTTGACTCATAACTTTAGTTGAAGGACGACCACTGCTGAACATAAGACTCCCCCAAGCGTCGCCACATCAAGCGGTTTTGCACTTCTCCCATTCAGCGGATTTCCACTGCTTTTACCAAGTCATTGGTCAATCTTGTAGGGTATCATCATGATAACAAAGTTCGTATTCAACGTGCGAAATAAAATTACTATGAAAGAGAAAGCGAGATTTTTCATCTTAAGAGAGTAAGAGAGAAAAACAGTTCTGCTATCTATCTTCTTAACATAGTACGCAAGTTTTCATTCACAACAAAATAGTTTCAGGGTAGGAAAAGGATTGTTTAATTAACCTTAAGTACTTACTATAAATAATCAATAAGGTCAGTAGCTGTTCATTTTAGTTAGGGAGATACCGATCTAATCTGTAAATATCTCACCGTGAAAACTAAGGTGAAGTGAGATTGGAAAGAGCTGTCAATGCAGATTGACACTAATGACAGCTCGCTTCGTGCTCACTTCAGGCTGTACCTAATTTGGGCACTCAGCCCCCCAACTAACATGGAACATAGCCGCCATCCTTGCTAATTGGCTCATCACTTACGATATCATGAGCTTCCCATAAAGAGCTTGTGCCAACTCGAGTAGAAAAAACAGACAAACAGACAGACGGACATGGCGAAACTACCTATAAGGTGTTTATCAAGGAGGAGATTTTGTATTCGACGACTTTTTGGGGTTCCTTGTTGACTACGGAACCCCAAAAAGTCGTCGAATACAAAATCTCCTCCTTGATAAACACCTTTTTTGAAGTCGGTTAAAAAGGGCGTGAGAGAGAAAAGTTTTCGTAACTATTAAACTTGAAAATTCAAAGTGTTTACCTTATAATTTATGAAGAGTTGGTACATAACCATTGAATTCCAGGTTGACATCGAATTGACTGACAGGCCAATCACTTTTTTGTGTCAATAAATTATTTTTTCCTCTTGTAGCTTGCAGCATTAATGTCCATTAATGACATAATTAAGGAAACTCGCGTATTATTATTTGGTGAAGTGCGAATACGAAACATAAATATTCACCCTTTATTTTAAGAGCAGATTTTTTGTAATATTACCTTAGTGTGTTACCTGCCTCAAGTAGCTCGCGGCTAAGTAATAACATCCGCACGGGTCGAACCATCAGGTTAAGCAACGGGGATGGTCCGTGTATGGGTGACCATCTTTACATACCGAGACCTCTTCGTGTCTCAGAAATCCGTTGGTCCCGGCTGTCATTCATGAATCTTTGACAGTAGTTACGGGTCGTCAAAAGCCCGACAACCAGTATTACCTTCTTAAGGGGTATTGCCCGGTTACTCGGTTGTGGAGGTCAGATAGGCAGTCGCTCCATGTTAAATACTGGTATTTCAGCTGCATCCGGTTAGACTGGAAGCCGACTCCAACATAGTTGGGAAAAGGCTCGGCAGATTGATTGATCGATGCTCGGTTCCTATAAACGAAAACGAGTAGTTTTGCTTACCAATTGGTAGGATTTTTTATTGCCAAACTGGGCATATAAATAGATTCTTATGCAAATTTTACCTGGGATAGCTACTTTCATATGGGAGGGTATACTATAAAAATACTATGAGGTATTTGATTCATTATTGGTAAAGATACAAGAGTCTAAAGTTTAACCAATCACGGTCGGTAAATTAGAGGAATCGGTTATGAGTTATCTGCCTCTTTCGTTACCATTGTCGTATCTTCGGACTCTCCAAGAGGAACTAAGGAAGTGTTTGTTGGGGTAATACTTTGGATCCCGATACTGCTTACGAAAAAGATTTTCGTTAAATGGTTGAGAATAATCTGTTTCATTTTGACAGTTCAATAACATTCATTGCGTTATTTACGTTGTTGAGCGGATTTTTATTTTCAAACTTATGAATCAATGGTATAGCAATCTCTTTCAAAATGATTCAGATTTGTGATTGATCGTGTATTACGCAATTAGGGTGCTAGTTTAACAGAATATATTTGAGCTCCGCATGTGCTAAAGAAGCATATCCCCAAGATTCTGTCAGTACCCTCTCTTACCCATAGAAGAGGGTTCGATCGTAATCTAAATAAAGGCAAACATGAATAATTTGAAGATAACCTTCCACAAAATAGTCCATCGTATAATTCTTCCATTTCCCCCAGAAGAACCCTAATAGCAATGTAAATGCTAACAATACAAACTGTATCTAATTATGTTTGTTTGATTTACGGTTTGTTTATAACTTAGTATAGAGCAACGAACTGAGATGTTGCATCATAATCTTATGGAAGGCTGTTGAATTAATTAGTGAGCAGATAGTGAAGTTGTTTAAATGGTAATTTGATTGTTCGTTTACTGGTGATTAGAATTTTTAATGGGGTGGTGTAGTAGTTAGTAGTGAGTTTGGTTCTAGACGTTTTTGATTCGATTCCCGGATAAAAAAATAAAAAAGAGGGTGTGTGGCTATGATCACCGATCACTGGAGCACCCTATTCAGCGTCACCGGCGCGAGAGTGACATTCTATCAGCGATAACGATGATGGAAAAGGCAAAAATATACAGGACTGATTTAAGCTATCGAAAAGCTTACGTCAATCCTGTTGAAAGTCGTTGTAGAAATAAGAAACGCTTTCAAAGCAATTGTCACTTGTCTAAGCCCTCAGAAAGAGCGTAAAGTGCGCGTAAAGAAGTAAAGAACTGCGGCCAAAGGCGCGCGAGTGGTGGCACGGCAGTAACCGCATTTAGTTTTTTTTTTTGTGATTCTTCAAATACTAAATAGCCAGTACATATTTTAAGAATCCCAAAAAAATAATTATGTGACGTCCACAAAAAGAGGCGCAATCATCTTAGTGTGTTATATTTTTAGGAAAGCAAAATGGGAATTATTTGAGATTCGATTAAGTACATGCCTTAGATTTATACCCGAGAGAATTTTGAAATATTGTATCCATACTATCCATGTACCCATAATTAGAACAAAGATTACTCATAACTTAGTCTTTAAACCAACACACAAAGCAACTTGCTGTAAAAGTTAGTACATTTATCATTTTGTATCTGTTCTTAAACGTCATGGCGTTTATAACTTGTGTAGTTAGAAGTTCTGTATGGTTTTTGTATTGTTCTTGTTGTTGTATGTCGCTTAATCGGTTTTGTTTGTTGACATCGAAAGTAATGAAGAAAGTTCTTTTAAGTAAGCGCGGTTGGTCAATGATTCTGAGAATGGTATTAAGTTTGCGAATATCTACAGGATGTTAAGGTAAACACCGTTATCATTGAAACTAGTGGTTTGGTGTCATTTATAGACCGTAAGATCAATGGAAAATGATATATATATTTTCCTTTTTTAACCGACTTCTTCAAAAAGGAGGAGGTTCTCAATTCGTCTGTATGTTTTTTTTTTTTTCTTTTTTTTTTTTTTTGTATGTTTGTTACTCGATTACTCCGCCAATTATGAATCGATTTTGATAATTCTTTTTTTGTTTGGTAGGTCATACTTCCGAGGTGGTCCCATATAAATTTTATTAACTTTGCTTGCGTAATTTTTGAGTTAGCTTCAATATTACGTATTTTTCCCACTTAGTTTATCTAGACGATATCCTGTTTGACTCCTTCACTGTTATTTAGATAGCAAGTCGGTGGCAAAAAACAAAAACTGAAAAGCAAAGACACCGACTTCCGGAAGTTTTTTTTAAATTACATTTTACCACTTTTACCAATATTTCACCCTTTCACCTATGCGCTAGGGCAACGAACTTGTGTCTCAACACGGGTGGGGGTCGCGGGACGTGTCCTGACCGGTTGCGAGCGCGACCCCTCCCTCAGTCAGTCATCTGTTTCGATTGCGAGCACGGTGTCGTATAAAAACTTTAAAAAATCTTTTAATGAAAATAATGTTTTTTTTTTTTGTTGTTACTCGGTCATTTATTTTTAAGTCAAGTACCCATGGTTTTAGTGACAACGGTGTTCACCCTTACATCCTGTATACAGATGAATAAAATTTTATGGAGATATGTGGGTGTACCAAAGGTTCACCTCTGCCTAGCCCTTCGGGGAAACGAGGTTTGATATTTCGTTCTGTCGTGTGTTAATTAAGGTACAATCAGGAATTTTCTTGATTACACCAAAAAATGGTAGCAGGTGGCGTTGTATAGTTTCTGCCTACCCCCACGGGAAGAGCAAACCGGCATGCCTGAGAGATATTTTCTCGACGGCATGTGAAGCTAAGTTAGAGGCCCTTGGGTGGCTTTAAAACTCTGACACCAGAGGCCCTAGACAAGTGACAATCGCTTCGAAAGCGTTTCGTATTTCTACAACGACTTTCAACAGGATTGGCATAAGCTTTTCGATAGCTTATGTCACTTCTATACATTTTTGCCTTTTCCATTATCGTTATCGCTGATAGAATGTCACTTTGTCTAGGGCCTCTGGTTAGTCGCTAACCACACGAAAAGACGTCCAGGTACTTTCAAAGAATATATTATCAGGCATGTTTGCATAACTTTATCTCGTTGTTGCCACAATCCAGCATCCAAGCACATTTCATTTCCACCGTACTTCAGCAGAATGAGAAAGTTTACGGAGATCAAAACGATCTCCAACACTGAAGTGTTTCATTTTTATCTCGCTAGTTCTGCGGGAAAATAAATGGTGGAAGTTTGTATCTTTTTTAGTTGAAGGGTTTATTTTTGTAATAAAATTGCTGCAGTTCTTTTAAAAAGAGATATTTTGTATCCAGTTCCATTTCCTCCTTTTTAGGTGTTTTAAACTGAATATAAAAAAGAGGAGGTTCTCAATTCGTCTGCATGTTTTTTTTTGTGTGTTTGTTACGCGATTACTCCGCCAATTATGAATTGATTTTGATGATTTTTTTTGTTTGGTAGGATACGCTTCAGAGATGGTCCCTTATAAATATTAACATTGCTTGCCTAGTTTCTGAGTTAGCTTCAAAATATACGTATTTTTCCCACTTAGTCTATACGGAAATTGTTTTAAGTTACTCCGTCAATTACATGGCAGGTAGAGGGGTATCCGAACTTGTGTGAGGTACTTACCTCAACTAAAAAGTAAAAAAAAAAAACGTTTTCCAAAAAAAAAAACATCGGAAGTCGGTGGCAAAAAACTAGAATTGAAAACCAAACACACAGACTTCCGAAATTAAAGTTTAGTTAGTTAGTTTTTCACTTTTTAGTGTTTTTTTTTTAAGTCCATTGTTTTTGTTTTGTAGAAAGTCTTTATTTGTTATTGAGTTAAGTACTTCTGCACTTTCCATCTCATTTGTAAACATAGCTAATTTACCTTTTATTTTATAACTTTTAACTGATTCAAATAACGATATCTAAAGCATAATCATTAAGTTATCTGCTAGTACCTACTGTGCGCTTCTGTAAATGACAAATTCACGATACCTAAAACTATAGTGAGTTTTGTTTGATTATGTTTTAGTGAGTAAGTCGTTGAAGTGCCATAACAACAAAATATAAAAAAATATTTTCAGGTATCAGGAAGAGGTTAATACAGGTACTAGCTTCCGCCCGTGGCTTCAACCGCGTGATATGTCGATAAGAAGTAGCCATCCATATCCTTCCCCGAGATGTCATCTATCTCCTTGCCAAATTTTATCGAAATCCGTTCAGTGGTTTAGGCGTGAAAAGGTAACAATATAGACAGACAGAAAGACAGACAGAGTTACTTTCGAATTTATAATATTAGTATGGATAGTATGGATGACGAACAGGGTGTAAAGTCCGTCAACCTCCATAGAAAATTGAGGGTGTTCCTACCAGACGAATGCTGATGTCGGAGGATACTCGCACTCAGGACTTTGCAACTTTGATTGCGTGATGCAGGACTTGTGTGACGTCAGGACTTTGACGCGTAGTTTGCATGATTGTGGCGTTGTAGATGCCACCATGGGGTGCCAAGATGTACCAGTGCACGTACGTTATAAGTGCTCTTTGTTCTCTGTGATGGCAACGTGCCTGAGATGCCCTAAATACGTATGTATTACTAATGTAGGCTGCCAGCACGATTTCCACCCAATAACATTGGACTGCAACTAAATGAATAGAATAGAATATAATATACAGGGTGTAAGGGTAAACACCGTTGTCACTCAAACTATGGGCAGTTGACTTAAATATAAAAATAAATGACCGAAAACAACAACAAAAAAACGTTATTTTCATTAAAAGATTTTAAAAAGTTTCTATCCAACACCGTGCTCGCTAGCGAAACAGCTGACTGACTGAGGGAGGGGTCGCGCTCGCGGCCGGTCAGGTCACGTCCCGCACCCCCCGCCCGTTTTGAGACGCAAGTTCGTTGCCCTAACGCATAAGGCAACGAACTTGCGTCCCTTGTGGTAAAATATAGATTAATAAAAAATAAAAAACGTTGTAATTTTCCATTGATTTTACGTTGTATAAATGAAACCAAACCACTGGTTACAAGGATAACGGTGTTTACCCTAACACCCTGTATATATTTGCTTTAAAACATGGTACTTGATCGTGATCTTACATGTTTTGCTATGGAGTGGCATATATCTAGACATATATAACATTTTTTTTTTAAATTATAATTATAACATTTCTAGTATAGGGTTTCGTATCTACTTGAACACTTAACAATAATATCTATGAAAAGTACCTATTTAAAACTCATTAACATAATATCCTTATGTGTCGGAAACTGCGCGTTTGATAAGGATTCGAACACTCAAGTATTTCGTTCAAAAGCTATCAATCAATATTGATCCTACAACTTTCGTTAGTCAAACTCGTAATATTCATATCTTGGACTCCAAAGATTATTCAGCACTTAAGTTTATCCTTGCTGATGGACCCTAAACTTTGTGTAAGTAAAACTTTAGTCATCGATCACTTAGATATCAAAACTACTCAATACTTTAAGTACCTAAATGTTCACAGGAAGACATAGGCACAGTCAGAGAAATTAAATGTTTATCAAATTGACACCCTGCATCAATTTGACGTATTACAGCAAACGGACAATTCAAGTTGTAGGTACTCAATTCGATAAACAAAACCCTGGCTTTAAATTCGTAGTGTATTATATAATTCATTTCTATAATCATGAAATATCTTCTACATAATTTATGGACTATTAGAGATACATAATATACAAATAAATAAAAGTGAAGTGTCTGTTTGTAATATCAAAGTAACAGCTTTTTACTATGAAAGTATCATATACGGTATTTAACAAAAAAACTTTTTTTTTAGTTTTTGGCTTGCTGTCTGTTTGTTCCGATAAATTTCCGAAAAGGCTGGAACGATTTTGACGTGACTTTCACTGGCAGATAGTTGATGTTATGAACCGTAACTTAGGCTACTTTTATTTTAGAAAAATAAAAAAACCGGCCAAGTGCATATCGTACCATGCACAATGAAGGGTTCCGTAGTTGGGATGAATTTATAAAACAAACTTAACATTGTAGTTGAAAAACTTGTTCTCCGATACAGAATGTATGGGAAAACATGTTTTACAACTGCAAATTTAAGTTGGTCGATTAATACTCGGTAACTTGTGCAGCTGACGTAGCGGTGATAGTTTTCCTTTTAATTTCGTTATATATTCTACTGCCGTGAATTTTTTCACATATCCAAACCCAACCATTTAGCTGGCAGGGGGGGGGGGACACTGGACTCTAACAAAAATTAGCACTTTAAAGCTTAATATTCCGCAAACGGATAACTGAATCCGAAAATGGTTTTAACAAACTCACATTATTTTTAAACGACCTTTCCAACGATATTATGGTTTTTTTTCTGAGCTAAGCCGCGGACAGACGGACAGACGGACATGGTGAAACTATAAGGGTTCCTTGTTGACTACGGAACCCTAAAAAGGGTCCACGTGGGCAAAGCCGCGGGCAGCAGCTAGTAATCATAATCCTAACTATAAAAAGAAATGCGAAAGTGAGTTTGTTTGTAACGCGTTCATGATAAAACGGCTGAACGGATTTAGATGAAATTTGGCACATGGATAGACCATGACCTGAATTAGGACATAGGATACTTTTTATCCCGATATTCTGACGGGATCGAGACTTACGCGGGTAAAACCACGGAGAGCAACTAGTAATTAATTTAAACCCAGTTCTCAGATTATCTGTAGGTGTATGTTAATTTAACCTACATCCAGTTTCCGACGCTTTTCTAAAGCTTTAGATTCAATAATTTAAAACGAATATTCTATTGGGTATACCTACGCACGTCCTTATCAAATACACCTACGATCTATCAATGTACCCTTTGAGAGGAAAATGTTGATATTTCAGATAGCTACTATGATAATGCCAGTATACTCCCACGTCGTATTTTCTTATGTTGAAAAATATCCCTTCTAGGAACTAATCAAGTCTTTAAGTTGCCTCAGTAATAACGTGAGTGAGGGGAAGCAACAATAGCATTCTGAAGGTATTTGAGAGGTATATTTGAGAGGCTGGATGGGCTACGTTTACCAAACTATATGTTGACAACAAAGCTTGATAATTGTGTTTTTTTTTTCTTTTTATTGTTCCTGCATGTTACTAATATATTTTTTACCCGACTACGGCGAAGAAAAAAGGAGGGTTATGATTTTGACCGGTATGTATGTATTCGGTACAATATTTGCAACCGAACAACTCAGCACTTTTGCCTGCTTGAATTTCCATAAATGCATGTATCGCAGCTAGTACGTTAGTTAGTACGTGTTCGGCTACCAATCGCGTAACTCAAACCAAACCATCTTAGTGCTAATTTAGCTAAGATTTACCATTTTATAATTATAACCTTTAAACAATTCTATTTCGTATCACTAAACCATTGGTCGTAAACCAACAACCAAACTACCAATCTAAATACCAAATATCAACCAACTCAGAAGTTAGTGCTAAACCAAGCAAGCGATAATTTCTACAGTATGTATGTATGTATGTTCATCTGTTCCCTCCTATCTTCTAAAGCACTCATCACAATTTGACAAATGAGGTATTTAAGTAAGATGTAATACTAATCCTAAACCCTATGGGCCTTGATGCCTGATGATAAAATATAAATCTGATCACTGATCATTATGTAATGTACTGCTGAATTTATATCTATACATAATATTATTAATTATAAATGAAGTCGTGTTTCGTGTCTGTCTGTGTGACCGCGTTGCTCCTTTAAACTACGCACCGGATTTTGATGTGGTTTCCACCATGTTCTAAAGTAACTCGCAAAATTCAAATGTTGATTAAAATATGTTTCGCGACCGTAACAAATATGACTTTTCAGAATTATAATCATTAAAATAAGCAATACAACTCCTTAAGTACTAAAGCTAAGCTAAGCTAAGTATTCCGGTTAGACTGGAAGCCGACCTTAAAATAGTTCGGAAACGCTAGACAGATTGTTTAATTATGGAATAATTAATTTCGTTCTAAACAAACAGTATGGCGGGGCTGGCTCGGTTCCGATAAACGATTATCATCTCAACTCACGCCATTTTGGTTTTCAGCTTTACATAACATAAAATCACGCCTGTATTCCCCAAAGGGCTAGGCAGAGGTGTACCTAAAGTACACCCACATTTCGCCAGTTATGTTTAAGTCCAATGTAATAGGGGGCGAGCCTATTGCCATCAACTGAGCAGTCCGACTCAACGATATCAAATCCAGAATCCGGGCTGCTGCTGAGATATTAAAGATGGAAAAACCCAATAACACATTGCCCGGCTCGGGAATTGAATCCAGGACCTAATGCTCAGGGATAGCGCTTGCGACCACTAGACCAACGAGGCAGACAACACAAAAAATTAAATAAACTTAATAAATAAAGGGGGACCTCCTTTATTTAAAGTTAATCATACATACCAGTCTCTTGGGTACATTACCAGCAAACAGCGATGCGGAGGAATTTTTCGACGCCTTACTTTAGTTATAGTTAGTTAGTTCTTTAAGTTTTAGTGTTTTACTTAAATAGTTAGTTGTGTTATGTATATATTGTCTAAAAAAAACATACAAGAAACGTGTTAAAGTATTATGTAGTGTTAAATATTGTACGAAACCCTTGGTGTGAAATTCCGACTCGCACTTGGTCGCTTTTGGGACGTGCATTTATACGTGCATCATAATAACGGAGTCCTCGCTCAATAGTCTAACCCCTGTCACTATACAGAGATAAATTCATCCTACATCGGTCCTGTGAGACTTGAGCACTGAAAGCCACTGCAGTAATTTTTCACTAGATATTCCGTCGAGCAAACGTAACGACGTCACAACTTGTGCAAAGTGCAACTGTAATGCCCTCAAACGGATTGTTGTGCTGACTTTCGTATTCATAAAGCTTTATAATAATAATTGTATAATATACAAGTTTTTGTGTAGTGTTTCTAAACAATCATTCTGGTTAAAGCAATGTCTTGGAAGATAGTTTTGTATCTACGTATAAAAGGATCATTTCTCAACTACGCGACTAGTATTCTGTTCCACAAAGGTTTCTGCACAAAGCTGCATTTGTATCGAGTTTCCCCTGAAGCGAATCGTGCCGTTTTCCGCTTCAATTTCACCAGTATTTCTCAATGATTATACTATAAGATTCCGTTTGACATGGATATTCTTGTGTCGGAATTTAATTAGTCAGGAAGAAGACGTTTTTTTGCGTATACACGACAAACACCCGAATCACTGAATTGTAGTTACATACTTTAGTTATGTGCTCGTCAGTGGCAGCTATTGATTGGAACTGAAAAAAAAAATGCTAATTTGTAGCTAAGTACTTACCTGGTATTCAGCTGCATCCGGTGAAACTGGAAGCCGACCCCAACATAGTTGGGAAAAGGCTAGGCAGATTGGATTGTAACTAAGTACTTACCTACCTATTTAGCAAGATAATCGGAGCAGCTCGTGGCTAAGTAATAACAGCCGCAAGGGTCGATCTATCAGGTTAAGCTACGCTTACCGCGGTTAGTCCGTGGGTGAGTGACCATCTAACAGTGGCGAAAGGTCCTTAGAACACGATTCCTACCGGGTTTCCTTTGGAGGTTCGCATCAGCAAGTCTACCGCTATTGTACAATGGCACAGACAATAGCGTCTACTATTGCCAAAAAATATAGTTACAGGGTATTTAATTCACCATAACATTCAAACAACAAAAACGTCTATTTCTGGCTTTGAATTAGCAAACAACAAAAAATGTCCTAAAATAACCCGCCGCAAAAACGTCACAATCGGGAACTAAACATTCATACAATAGCGATCCCGTCATGAGGTCACGTGGCACCGCTTGATAAGGACGATAGCAAGCCGGTGTTTATCGGGTTACGATAGAGACAGATATAGAAAAATGTGTCACCAAGAACGAGATGGAGGAATATTGCACATTATAATTCGTTTTCACCTGTTCAAGTGTATTTTATAAACTCCTTTATTAATTTTAAAATGATATTCAGTTTATTTCTGTAAAAAATTGAACCTATTTTTGGTTCTGCTACTTTGGCGATAGATGGTGTTAAATTCAGTTACGGAAAGGCTTTTATTTTTAAGTTAATAATTCATGTTTACTTTATTCATAAGTAACAGCACTGCTTCGGCTTCCCTCTCATAAAAATTGACCCCTCACCGCTGCCATCTAAACATACTGAACCTCGGAGCACGTTAAGCCGTTGATACCGGCTGTCATTCTTAAATCTTTGACAGTCGTTAGCCTCAAAAGCCCCAAAATCTGACATCCAGCCTTACCAAGGGGTCGGCAGTCACTCCATGTAAAATACTGGTAGGTATCTATTCAGTTGCTTCCGGTTAGATTGGAAGCCGACCCCAACGTAGTTGGAAAAAGGCACGGCAGATTTTTTTGCAAGATTATCACCATCCACAGCCCGACTGTATCCAATGTTGTACATAACGTTCTGTTTCTAATAATTATCACAAAAAAGAACTATAAATTGTCAAAACGCGTAAACTGCTGTGATTGGTTGAATTAATTATCAACAGCCAATCGCATCACTTGCCTCGCATTTAATTTTGCCGCATCTATCCAGAAACCGGCTGTCTTTGCTTGTGCTAATTTTCAAGCTCTTGAAGCTCCTTCAAGCTCCCTCTCATCCAAAATGACAATGGCATAAAACTTGCCGACAGATTTTTATTTAAAAAAAAAACAATTTTTCTATAATCATTAACTTCTGAAGCCGACACGATGCCAAATAGGAACTTCCATTTAGAAAAAAAATTGTTTTTACGAAAATACAAAAAAGCGTTCGTTGAACCGAACGAAATGTAAAGGTGGTTCACACATTTGGTGGCACCAAATGTTTAGACTTCTTATTCAGACATTATTATTTTCCATAATCATTACCTTCTGAAGCCGACACGATGCCAAATATTTGGTAAACATTTGGTGGCACCAAATGTTAGACTTCTTATTCAGACATTATGATTTTCCATAATCATTACCTTCTGAAGCCGACACGAAGCCAATTATGAACTTCCATTTAGAAAAATAATTGTTAAAACGAAAAATACAAAAAAGCGTTCGTCGATCCGAACGAAATCGAATCGACCCGAAAGCTCCCGAAGCTAAATGTTCTTAAACTGATTACATAGAAGACCTAACGAGGCGATTTCAGTCAATCAGCTCACTTTGTCCTCTCAAATATTGACGTCACTGAAGTTCAAGAGCTTCTAGACTTTTCTCTGAGTTTAAGAGGATAATGGTAATGAGATATTAATGGTCCAATTAGTTTAGTTGTTATTGTCTCATTAGAGTTCTTTTAATTGGCGTAGGGTCCTCCAGCTTAAGGCTGGTGTTCGTAAGCCTCATTGAAAAACACTTATTTGTATAGTCTGCTCGACCATAAAGAAACTCAGGTTACTGTAGTAACCATGGACAGTATGCAGTAGGACTATCAGACTTTCTGGCTCTTGATAGCCCGTCATTACAGCCATTATGGCCAACCGATTAAAAAGCATTTTGAAGCTGGCAGTATCATCACAACGTTCATGTTTACCCATTTTTAACCCCCGACTGAAAAAGTTGTAAGTTTAACGTCTGTATCTGTGTGTCTGTCTGCGCCATCGTAGCTGCCAAACGGCTGAACCAATTTTGTTTTGTTTGAAAGGTGACTTGATCGAGAGTGTACTTAGCTACAAAAAAAAACAAAAAGAAATCGTTTATTAGATGCTTTGTCTTTGGCGGGGGTTTTTAAATTTTTAAATTTAATTTAACTTATGTTTTAGTATATTCGTGTAGTATTTATGTATAAGTATTTATTTGTGCTTATATTTTATATAATTAGGTAAAGTATAGTTAGCCTATGTGTATATTATATTATATATTTATTGTTCCTCAATTTTTCGTAATTGAAAGCTTGACTGGTAGAAAATGCCTATAGCATTAATTCCACCTCTTTACATTTTTCTGTGCTTGAAGTATTAAATAAATAAATAAACAACTAAGACTACTATCCGAGACAGACTCAAACTTTAATATAATATTTCTTCTCACAATTCTCTCCATTCAATTGTCACCATTACTAACAAAACTCATCATCATCTGCCTAGCCTTTCCCCAACTATGTTGGGGTCGGCTTCCAGTCTAACCGGATGCAGCTGAATACCAGTATTTTACATGGAGCGACTGCCTATCTGACCTCCACAACCCAGTAACTGGATAATACGATAACCCTTGGTAAGACTGGTTGTCAGACTTTCGAGCTTCTGACGACCTGTAACGACTGTCAAAAAACCACAAATGACAGCCGGGACCAACGGCTTAACGTGCTTTCCGAGGCACGGAGGAGTCTCGATATGTGAAAATGGTCACCCATCCACGGGCCAACCCCGGCAAGCGTAGCTTAACCTGATGAATCGACCCGTGTGGCTGTTATTACTTAGCCGCGAGCTCCTCATTACCAACAAAACCCAATTACTTAAAAACACGATCCAAATCAATCAACCCTATAGAGTCAACTGTTTTTCTTTTCTTTCATTTCGATCGAAACGTTAAGGGAAAACGTTAGGTAAATGAACGATGAACTAGAAATAGATTGTCACGACCCTCCACAGCCTATTAACCTCACCGTTACTTACTTTTGTTGATTATTCGGGTAAGTAATACCCTTTTTACAAGAGGTTTTCAGTAAGGAACGGAGAGGATCTAGTGAGGCGGAGGATTCTTGCTGGTAACTCTTTTGAAATGTATAAGTAGGTGTAGGTAGGTAGGTGTGTAAGTAGGTAGGTATGTAAATAACTACCTACCTACCTACCTACTTACATGCCTATATAGGTCGGATAGGTAGGTAGGTAGGGTAGATAGGTGAGTAGGTGGTAGGGTAGATAGGCAGGTGTGCCATAGACAAGTATTTAGGTGCTACCCGTGCGAAGCCGGGGCGGGCAGCTAGTATTGTATATAAAGGATAATAGTAGATCTAAAGGGTAGCAGCGGCTCCATCTTTCACTCGGTATGTAAGGGTGCTTCACACATTTGGTGGCACCAAATGTTATACGTACTGTTAGACTTCTTAATCAGACATTATGTAGGTACCTACCAATAGACACTGGCCGTCAAAACTTAGTACCAAACTTATCACAAAATTGCAATAACTTTTAAATTATACAAGCTATATTTTCGAAATAAAAAGGAAAAGGAACTTTATAAACAAAAACCGACTTTTAAGGAATGGCTGAAAAAAAATTTACAAACAAAAATACTTCTTTTCAAATTGTTGCAACTTTTGACTTTTTTTGTTTTCACATTTATTTCTTGATCGATGAATTTTGATTCAAAAGCCAAATACCAGTTAATAAAATGTAAATAAGGCGTAAAACTGTAGTTATAAATGTTGTTTGAGTTTTTTGCCAGTAAGTTAAAAGTGGCTGTTCTTTGGTTTAAGATAAAAACGTTACTTATTGTTAAACTATAATTTCCAAGAAAGCTGATGAAATTTGCTTTATAACGTTTTTTATTTCAAAACTCTGGCTTCTACAGTTTAGGAGAAATTGCAACTTTAAAAGTGTGGTACTAAGTTTTGAAAGCCAATGTATTTATATGCAATCTATTGAAGTGCTCTTTGAATGCACTTAAATATCAAAACAAACGTATTTCGTGTTACCCAAGTGTTACCATTGTATTTTAATAGTGTGCAAGTCTCCATTTTAGTCAAATTACTAAAACCCAGACATTCACTACTATTTTCAGTAAGTATTTTTGTTTTTCATGATAATACCAGGCTTTTAACAAATGAGAGACATGAGTATATTCAAAATGTGTTTATATTACATTCTTAATGTAATTCTATTTCATCTAATTTAGTTAAAAGCATTGCCTGCTTGTAATCAGTGAGAGGTTTTCCAGCTGATTGAACGAATATTTTTGTTAAAATACGAGTATCTAGAGCCTCGGGGATTAAAGCGGTTCATGTAATGTATTGAGAGATGTTACTAAGCGAATTTATACCTATTTAATTAAAACCTACCTACCTATTTATTTTAATATCTACGCCATGTTGTAACTGCGGGCATCAAAGATGGCATCTGGATGTAGAAGGGAACGACGAGCATTTTGGCGGTTCGATGCAACATGCTTGTCCGTAGGTTTGCTCGTTGCACGTGTGAGGTGAAAGTGACGCTTTTTAGGGTTCCGTACCCAAAGGGCATAAAACGGGACCCTATTACTCAGGCTCCGCTGTCTGTCTGTCTGTCCGTCTGTCACCAGGCTGTATCTCATGGACCGTGATAGTTAGGCAGTTGAAATTTTCACAGATAATGTATTTCTGTTGCCGCTATAACAACAAATACTAAAAAACAGAATAAATTAAATATTTAAGGGGGCTCCCATACAATAAACGTGATTTTTTTTGCTCGTTATTGATAACCGCAACAGGTAAACGCTTGAAATATTCACATAATATTTAATTATATATTCACTTTAAAATAAATAATTAAATTAAAATAAAATAAATATATAAGGGGGGTTCCCATACAACAGACATAGAGAGAAACGCCAAAAAAATCAAGACATGTTTTTTTTGGCGTTTTATAGATAATGGTACGGAACTCTTCGTGCGCGAATCCGACTCGCACTTGGCCGGTTTTTAAAGCATATTTCCAGCAAAGGAAGAGATGGCGAGACGATCTAGACGGGTACCGCAAGGGTTGGATCGAGGTGGCCCTGGAGAAGGATGTTTGGAAAGATTTGGGGAAGGCCTTTTCTCAGCAGTGACACAGTGTAGGATAACATAAAAAAAACAAAATGTCAAACATTTTACACGTGCAGCCTGTGGACATGTAGTACGCAGAAAGCCATCAATGCTCTTCTAGTTCAATACAACAACGCATTCAGGATCCTGTTGAAGCTACAAAAGTAAGTAAGTAAAGTGGATATGTACTAGCCTATATTTAACTCAGTGATGATGTAGCATTCTACGAGTGATTTTTTTAATCGGTCTAGTCCAGTTTATTATTTAAAAACAAAAAATCTTTTCTCTTTATATTATTTAGTGTAGATAGATAGTGCCAGGATTGTTAGTTTAATGTCAGTTTTATTTCAAACTCCATACAGAAATGTCATGTTTGAAAGGTGTTTAGGCTAAACAACTGATAAACACGGTTTTGTGGTAATAAGGCTAAAGTCTGTGCCTAATTTGGGACCAGTATCTCAATATTGTAATTTTAGTGTTGAAAAAAACGATAATTATTGGTTTTTTTACATAATTGGTTCTTTAGCATTTTTTTTTTCCTTTCCTTACTCTTTTGATTAACTAAACTTCCTTCACCCAAAGCAAATAACTTTATTCTAATGATAGGTTCTCTAAATATACCTTAATTACTTGATCAATTAAGTAATTTACACATAAATATTTATTATTTCACAAATTCATTAACTTGTGAAATAATACGGATGCTTCAAGAATGTAGTATATGGTGTAACTTAATGTAATTTCTTTTAATTAGTTTAAAATTAACGAAATAATTTAGAAACCCATACTTTTATCATTGGTTTGGTGTTTTCAATTGCAACATAAAATCCTAACTTATCCTAATCCTAACTAATAATTATTGTAAATGCGTAAGTGAGTTTGTTTGTAATGCTTTCACGCTAAAACGTCTGAACGGATTTGGATGATGGGTAGACAATGACAGGACATAGGATACCTTTCATCCCGATATTCCCAAGGGATCGAAATGTATGCGGGTGAAACCGAGGGGCGCAGCTAGTAAAAATAATTTTCTGCCTGTCTGTTTATTCCGGCTAATCTCCGAAACGGCTTGATCGGTTTCGACGGGACTTTCACTGGCAGATAGCTGATGATAAAAGGACTAACTTACTACATTTATTTTCGAAAAATAATTAGGGAATTTTAACTGCCCAATTGTCTAGAAGGCTATCTAAACAGTCATAAAATTTATTAATCTGGGGAAAATTACAGTAAATTTATCGTAGAGAATGATGAAATATTACGCAAAATAATCTTAAATAGCCAAGGCAATTGCTCTATTTATTTATCAAAAGTTAACGAGTTTGGTAAGAAAACACGTTTTAAAACCTACTAATTGCTTGTTAGTCGTTGTATTTTTTCCATTGATTATTTTGATATAGCTTAGATAAATCAATCTGCCTAGCCTTTTCTAGGCAGATTGATTTATCTAAGTCTTGGTCTAACCTAGAGCTGCAGCATAAATTGTTTACATCTATCTAAGCTGTATATTATCTTGAGGAGCTCGTGGCTAATTAATAACAGCCGCACGGGTCCATCCATCAGGTTAAGCTACGTTTGCCGGGGTTGGTCCGTGGATGGGTGACCATCTTTACATACCGAGACTCGTCCGTGTCACGGAAAGTACGTTAAGCTGTTGGTCGCGGCTGTCATTCGTGGATCTTTGACAGTCGTTACGGGTCGTCAGAAACCCGAAGGTATGACAACCAGTCTTAAAAAGAGGTTTGTGATACTCAGTTACTAAGTTGTGGAGGTCTCAGAAGCAGTTGCTCCATGTATAATACTGATATTCAGCTGCATCCGGTTAGACTGGAAACTTGGGAAAAGGCTAGGCCATAGAAATTACTTTCTTGTATCTATGGGCTAGGCAAATAATAAGAATTGAACTGAATTTAAATATTTGAAATGAAATTAAATGATCATTTCATTTCATCCCTATTACGGTTCGTAAAAAAAAGGTGTAGGGCTCGAGAATATAATAATACCTACCCGCATGACGGGAACCTCGTGAAGGCCGAGAAAGATGAACAAATCAAGTATCTTGACTTGGCTCACGAGGTTGTCGACATGTGGGATGTGGACTCTGTGATCATTGTGCCGATAGTCGTATCAGCCAATGGCTAAATTGCCAAGAGCCTCGACCAACACCTAGTGAGACTCTCGTTGAGCAGCAGAAAGCGGTACTCCTGGACACGGCTCATATTGTTAGGAGGTTTCTCTCTCTGGAGCCCTGACCGCCGGTAGCTTGGAGTCTGTTCGATCTGTCTCGATACCGGTTGGCTAGTATTTATTATATTTTTAAATGTAAAAAATATATATTTCCAATATTAAAAAAAATAATTTTAATGTTATTAATTTAAATAGAGGAAAAAATAATACCTATATCCTTGCTATCAAATCTTAATGAAGATCACGTGTCGTCGACTAAACAAAAAACATAAATACTAATTTGCTATTCGCAATTTCAAGAGAAGCAAAAAAATTTATATCGGCAATAGTTTAGATATAATCTTAGGTATAATATACTTTTATGGTTCCGTACGAGGAAGGTACCAAACGGATTCCTATTACGAAGCCTCCGCTGTCTATCCGTCTATCTGTCAGCAGGTTGTATCTCACGAACCGTAACGCCGGTGCTAGACACAGTCACATAATTGAACACTTGTGAGGTACGGTAATAAATATGTGATCAAACTTTGAACGAATACTCAAATAACCGTGCCTTAAGCCGGCGCCAGACACTGTCACATATTTGAAGACTTATTTGCACACTTGTTTGAACACTTGTGAGGTACGGTAATAAATGTGAGATCAAACTTTGATTAAATACCCATAATCAGCCTATAATGTTCCCACTGCTGGGACACAGGCCTCCTCTCTGTGAGAGGGAGCTGGCCGTAATTTACCACGCGGGCCCAGTGCGAGTTGGTAGATGTCACATATCTTCGAATTTTTGGTTCTAGGACATGCCGGTTTCCTCACGATGTTTTCCTTCACCGTTTTGAGAGCAGTGGCGATGAAAATTTACACAAAGTAAAGCACCTGTCAGGGTTCGAACCTACGACCTATAACTCGTAAGTTGTGGCCGTTACCACTGGGCCACCACTGCTCTAAACCAAATACGATCAGATAAGATCAAATACCCAAACACCTGCTTACTTGCGCATGCTTCACAAGTGTTCAAACAAGTGTTCAAACAAGTGTTCAAATATGTGTTCCTTTGTCTGGCGCTGGTATAATAGGTAGATAGTTGAAAGTGGTTGGTAGTGTATTTCTTTAGCCGCTTAGACAACAAAAATTAATTATTTATTATAAGACATACAGGAAACATGTTTTTTCGGCGTTTTTTTGCAAAATTTATTTTACGGCTGTACGAAACGCGTCGTGTGCGAGTCCGACTCGCACTTGGCTGGTTTTTTATTTAACGTACCTGTCGAACGAAGGTCATAGTTGAAATGAAAATTAATTGGCTTACTTACGTAAACATTTTAAAATTAATTTGATTTGATGATGATTTTTTCACCTGTATTGTATAAAAACAGGGACATGTGCTAAACACGACACGCGTGAACACGTGCTTGAACATGTTTTTACGTCTTCGAGACTCAGGTGTCTATTAAGGGGGATGCGACAAGGTAGTCCGCGAAATTCATTTTTTTTTACGTTTTTTGCAATTTGCAAGTCGTTATGTTGATTAAATAAAATATGACTCGAACCGAACCAGTCGGAATAACCGTAAGTTGCTTTCCATTGCCCAAATAGTTCACAATAGATGCAGTGATAGCCTAGTGTTGTGACCGTCGGACTGTCAAGTCATAGGTCTCGAGTTCGAACCCAAGACATGCACTTCTGACTTTTCAGATTCATAAATGCGTATTGTAGGTACTTACATAATTACCACTTGCTTCAAAAAAGCTGAAAGAAAACATCGTGAGGAAACTAGCCAATCATGTCTGGGAGATATTTTCGACGGCATGTGAAGCCAAGTCAGAAGCCCATGGGCGGCATAACTTATACCCTACCCAGTAATAAACTCACCCCGTTTCTCCAAAAAGGTAGGCAAAACTTAACGCCACCTCTACGAACCTTAAAATCATAGTCCTTATGCTTTGCAAACTTCAAATCAATTATTTAGTTAAAATATACCTACGGTTATTTTAGGAGATTGGTCAAAACTATAATATAATCTTATAGTGCCATCTACACATCTTTCGTGGTACTACGTTTCATTCCTACCACGCAAAACGTAGGTTCATTGCAATACACGTGTTTGTACTGCCATCTATTTCTGTAGCAACCAACTATACGTCGGTAAGTTCTCTCTTTTCATAATAGATGGCAGTGTTGGGAAAAGTTGATGAAAGATTGTGTTTCGTTTTTCCACGAAAGGTTGCGAATAGGGTAATTACTAAAAAACCGTCTAAGTAAAAAAAAGTTAAGACACATAATTTACGTGTGAACCAGTTTTGGTTGATTTGTAAAGAGAACTTTCTTTTAAAACTTTTTTACGTCTTAAATACGCGCTTTGCGATCTTTGCCAGTGTGTTTTTTTGATAAAGACAAACCAAGGAACGCCAAAAATGTGAGTTGGTAGGACCCTTTACCTCAAAAAAGTAAGCTTGGTATTTGCATGACGTCATTATGTCTTAACCGTGCGTGTAAAGTGTTGCTGCGTGGCTGACCATTATAAATAATTTCACCAATTTCATTTACACACAAGAACGAAAAAAATAACTTGTAAAAAAAGGTCATGATTACTTACTTAGAAATTGAATTTCCTGCGCTTTGACACATATTGCGATATAGAGACACATAATGAGTAGTTTTTCATTCAATTCTGGATATTATAATAATTAAACTCAAAGCATTTATTTCAATTAAACCATTTACAGGCACTTTTGAATTGTCAAGGAGTCAGTCAGTCAGAAATATGAAGCTAGTTGCCCATTCCAAAGCGTAGTAGGTACCTATGGAGAAGAACGGGCAAGAAACTCCATGGACACTCTTTTAAATCAAAATATTGTTACAATAATATGTAATGTGGTTTGACTACAAAATATGAGTACAAATACCTCAAAAGTTTTGGTCTCTGAGGTTCTATTTAATTTTCCGTATGCATGCAGCTAAATGAGGGTCATGTCAGTTACTCCGAGGACTTACGAACTAACACTGAAGGACAAACACATAATAAAGGTTGGTTACCTACGGGATATTAACTTCAATATTATATTCAACTTAGGGCTCATATACACGTGTTGTTGTTGCCAACGGCAGAGGCAACTGCAGCCGTCGATACGTCGGCGGCAGCCGTTGACGCATCGACGGCTGCAGTTGCCATTACCGTTGGCAACGTGACACTCGTATATTTGAGCATGTTCTCAAATACACAAGCGGCAAATTTTCAACGTTGTTTTTACCATTCGGCAGAAGGTATGATCCAGGTCGTATTTACTTTTTCACCTTAGGATTGAATGTCACCCTGCCAGTGCTGCGGCAAAGTCCGAAAGGGATACCGGGGCCCTTGGAAACAGGCAACTGAAGGAACACGGGTGGGTTTTAGTCAGTAAAAGTCTGACACCTGCTCCTGCTCCGCCCAGAGCGGGAGCAGTAATATGATGATTTCCCACCCTCAAAAAAAAAAGTGTTGAATGTCACTTGCACGTCATAAAACGACAACGTCTATTTGTCTATAGTGACAGTTAGATAGTATCAACCTTAGACTCGCGACAATCTAAGAAGTCCGTTTTGACAGCTATCAAAACGCTTTGTGTAGCGATGAAAAAAAAAATTGGTTTCTTATAAACTGATTCTCGAGACATATCGATCGAACATACTTAGAGAGTTTGTAATGTACGACTTATCAACATTGATAAAAGCTGATTCTCAAGGCTTAACGTTTTATTACATGTACGAGAACGAAACGTCAAAACAGACTTCTTAGATTGTCGCGAGTGTAGTGAAGTTTCATTTTAGTGGGATTGTTGTCAGAAGTGGTAAAGCATATAAGTGGTCGACTATAATTTTATATTAGGGCAAAGACCGTCACCAGATTTATGTGATCTACTAACTTTTATTCCTGTACTTACGATCATCTGTTGATGGCCCATGTTCTGCTCTTTCACAAAGCACAAAGCTTAATAATAATAATGTTTTTTCGGTACTTTTGTAAAACACTTTACATAAATAATTCCTTTGATAAGTAACGCATGCTAGAAAGAACATCAATCATAAAACCATGAAGTAGGGTAAACTAATTTTAAATTAACCCGATCCCTGCACTATAATATATAAATAGGCAGTGTGTACTGGAGCGGTAATCGAACACGTGACCCGAGCGATCGGCGGTCGACTGTGATAAATTGACACGAAACCTTTGTACTTGTTGTTCAGGCGTAGTACCAAAACAGGCGGGTTCAGAAGGTCATCTCCATACAAAGAGCGAAAACGCACGCACACGCCTCACGTACGGCGAGTGCGAGTGCACTTGTGGCTTGCTTTTGACCGAGATCACCGTAGGTTGTACGTGTGTGTGCGTGCGCCTCGCGCTTGTCTCCGCTCGTTGTATCGAACCGAACTTCTGTACTATTCCATGTTTGTGGATTGTTGTTCAAGCGTTACTTCGAAACTGAAGCTTAGCAGTTAACGTGGCATTTGATACAGTAACATAAGAGTTAGTTTACCTCAGGACCTACCTACACTATGGCCGCCAATTAACGAGAAGCGAATAGTGTTATTAACTGAAAACGAGTTGGCGAGCAACGAGAGACGGTAACGAGCGATTACTCGCTGGAATATGTGATGGATGTACTGTGTACGTGTTTTAAAAATAATAAAGTATAGGTCTTATAAAATTTTAACTGGTATCAGTTACCATTTCAGGCAACACTAAAAAAAAACTTCCTGCCGTAGGTACTTCCAAACGAAACAAACGGATTTTGTCGACGGAAGAATAGACAAAATGACCGACTGTTTAACTCATTTTGTCTATTCTTCCGTCGACAAAAGCCGTTTCTTCGGTGGTCATGCTACGCGTGCTGCTCAGATTTAAATAGGGTAGACAAAAAGGATATCCTTTCGTATTCTGTATTTTCATAAAATAATTGGTTTACTAAGCTGTCAGTAAAATTTAAAACCTGCCAAGTTAATAATGTGGGTCCCGAATTGCAGGCATGCGAAATTATAATTGTAACCCAATTTCATCAGCCTAGTTCTGCGAGGGTTAATTTATTTTAATTCAAATTATCCTTCATTTGCACGTGCTACCCGCTTTGTTTCCCGTGACATCTGACCTCTGACTCGGTAATTTTTAATTAAAATCTTTAGCATTTGTAATTTGGCATCCTTTCAACCTGTCCATTTAGGTAGGCACCCTTACTTTAACAGTATGATCATGTTAGTTCGACTGTAGCGGCATCTACATAGCCACATGCGAACTACGCCAAAGACCCTGGCGTTACAAAATATTATCGCGCAATTAGAGTTCACCACGCGGTCGACATATTTACAAGAACCCAACATCAATCGTTGGGCAGTTGCCCGCCAGACACAACACCCGTCTGGTCGGAGGATCCTCCCTTTTCTTTAAAGGTTGAGTGAACTTTACACCCTGTTCCTCATATCTCTGAACGACTTCTAAATCGGGCAATGTTATCTTTGTCTGCCTTTGTGAGAATTGATCGTGACGAAACCAGAGCTTGACCAGAGCAGACCGTAATTGTGTAAATTTTGTGTGTAAATTCAGATACAAGTTACTTGTTTATGAATAAATGACTATGATTAAATCGACGACCCCAACATAGTTGGCAAAAAGGCTAGGCAGATTAGCCTTTTTGCCAACTATGTTGGGGTCGTCTTCCAGTCTAACCGGATGCAGCTGAATACCAGTATTATACATGGAGCGACTGCCTATCTAACCTCCACTACGCGTAACTGGGTAATACGATACCCCTTGGTAAGACTGGTTGTCAGACTTTCGGGCTTCTGACGACTCGTAACGACTGTCAAAGATCCACAAATGACAGCCGGGACCAACGGCTTAACGTGCTTTCCGAGACACGGAGGAGTCTCGATATGTGAAAATGGTCACCCATCCACGGACCAACCCCGGCAAGCGTAGCTTAACCTGATGGATCGACCCGAGCGGCTGTTATTACTTAGCCACGAGCTCGTCCAATAAATGACTATGACTATGGCTTATATTATTTATAATGGTATTTATAAATAATTTATAAGCCATTTTTCATTTATCAGCTAATAGAGGGCAAAAACCCACTCTGAGTCAGCTCATTATTAGAGAGATAGGTCATTTCATATTGACCAAAGATAAAGTACGCCCACTACCGCAGTTTGGGGTTATTTAAAACCAATGAATACTACCTTAGAGTACCTATAAGTTATAAGATTTCAGAGATTTTTATCAAGTGCACTTCTTCTCCGTAACTTTTTCACCATTTCTTCAAACAAAACCTAACTACTAAATACTAGTAATTAAACAATAACGAATTCAAAACACAATAAAGCCCTCTGTCGCCTTCCGTACATTAAAAATTGATTCGCCAGGCACTAGCCACTGGCCGGTCGGTTCCCACAGGGAAACTCCTGAATGCAGCATTAATTATTTGAAATGCCTGTTTGTGGTAACATGCACTTTATTGCGAGCAAAAACCTGGTTTGAACTTTAATTGGATTTAATATTTTTTATTATAGTGACGTCGCTCTTTTTGCTTTGTCTTATTTTGATAGCTTTTAAAGGCTTTTATCAATATAGATTTAGCTTCAAATAGGTGAATATTAAAGTGTCTCAGGCGCTTTACACACGATCATTTTCCTGCTCCGGCTGAAGTATGTGATAAGGGACAAAGTCTTTCTGCATGCTCACCATCTACCCTTTAAAAACTACTTACTAGATTCAGATGAAAATTTCATCATAAAATTTTATATTAGCAGCAGGATTTCAGAAATAGGTTTTGAATGTTATCAGCTTGGTACTCACTATCCACCCGTAAGACTTTTAAAGCTACACGTAAACATGCTAATGGAAATCTCGCAAACAAAAATCATTTTGTTACGCAATTATGAATCGATTTTGATGATATTTTTTTTTTTTTTGTTTAGTAGGTCCTGCTTCGGAGGTGGTCCCATATAAATTTTATTAACTTTGATTGCGTAGTTTTATAAAAACTTTGTACAAAAATAAACAACCGACTTCCAAAACCTTCTATTCTATTCAATTCAATTATATTATTTATCCTAACTAATATTATAAATGCGAAAGTGAGTTTAATGAAATTTGGCACAAGGGATACTTTTTATCCCGATATTCTTATGGGATCGTGACTTACGCGGGTGAAACCGCGGGGCGCAGCTAGTAAGTAAATATAATTACTTTAATTTGCTAACATGATTACAATCGTACACATGCCCTAACAAATCAAGCTTCACCCTAAATTCCTACGTCACCTACACTGTACACTACACACTTATTATTCTGATCGCACCCCCAAACAATGCGAGAGGGATGAAGTGCAGATATTTTCTAATATAAGGGAACCCGTAATATTGAAGGAATATTAATTTTACAAGGGATGCCTCTTCGAAGGATTTCCTCAAGGAATACGTAATAATATTGGGTTGAAGGTATAATCTTACATTTACGCTGATTTCAGGTTATTGGGAAAAGGAAAAACGTTAAGCAAGACGGTTTCATATTGGATAACTCGTGAAGATGTGTGTTGAGTTTCGCATCACACGTAAGCTTCCAAAATTATAAATGTGGGACATAACATATCCTGAGAGCTGTGGCGGAGAGGTATACTCCATATAATGAGAAATTATATTGGAAACATGTTTTCTTGTCTGAGTCCCTGGACAAAGTGACATTCTATCAGCGATAACGATGATGGAAAAGGCAAAAATGTATAGGACTGACATAAGCTATCGAAAAGATTATGTCAATCCTGTTGAAAGTCGTTATAGAAATACGAAACGCTTTCGAAGCGATTGTCACTTGTCTAGGCCCTCAGATCGTCTTCTGCGTGGAGCGTGCATTATTTAGGGCCAATGACTTGAATGTGAACTTTTTTTCAGAGATACTTAATAAATGTTCACATTCAAGTTGCAATCTGTCAAACTTCTCAAAAATGTTGGTAAATTGATGGTTTTTTTGGCAGATTGTGAATGAGATGCGAATGTGAACGTTCTTAAAAATAAGGGAACTGCCCCGCAGTACTACTAACACTAAATTATGTTCTTTTGTAATACTTACATAAAATGGATCCCTGTTGTCAGAAATAAATGAACTTTAATGAACTTTTCTTTATAACTTAACAGCACCCCTGTATTTTCCGGAGTTTTGGCCAGAATTGTCCCTATAACAGCCACATTTCACCAGTTTTATTTAAGTCCCATGAAATAGCGAGGCTGGCCTGAACTACCGGGCTTAAAAAAAAAGTCTGCATATATACAAAGCTAGTAATAAAATATAACGTAAAAAATAGAAATAGGTAAGTAACTGTTTAATTATATCCAACCATCAGCCACCGTGCCAACTGGTAGAAAACTTTTCAGCTCATCAAGTTTTCAGCGAACCGATTCTTTACTTGCCAAATCTACCTAATCAGATAATATACCTACATTATACAAGTTAATACCAGTAAGTTGGATGTCCATACTATTTAATGAACATAATTTTGATACTTCATGATTCAAGTTGTCTTCAGTATGTATCGATAATAAAAACTATAGTATACGAACTAGTTCTGTCTAATACTGATTTCAAACAAACGTAGCGTAGTGAAATAAATAGAAATAACAGATATAAACATACAAATCTGCCTGACTAGCTGTGCTAGATTTTTCCAGAACTTATTTGGCACACATTTCAATTTATTGTATGCCATTGTGTTGGCTCAAAAACAGGACTAGCCGACAATTTCAACAATTCACTACGTAAAAAATGTCATGTGCTACGTTCGTGGTACGTGTCATAAAATGCATTAAATAAAACTTTAATTCCATTCTGTGGTCAGTGACGGAAATTAAATTATTTTCAGTTTCACAAAAAATATTTTTTGCTGTTGACAACATTTTATTACAGGGTGAAAAGGCAATCAATCTGCAGCCTTTTCCCAAATATTTTGGGGTCGGCTTCCAGTCTAACCGGATACAGCTGAATACCAGTATTTTGCATGCCATGCACATGATCTGACCTCCACAACCCAGAAACTGAGTAATACTACCCCTTTGTAAGACTGTCAGACTTTCGGGCTTCTGACGATCCGTAACGACTGATAAAGATGGAGGAGTTTTGGTATGTAAAGATGGTCACCCATCCACGACCAACATAAGCGTCAAGCGTAACTTAACCTGATGGATCGACCCGTGCGGCTGTTATTACTTAGCCACGAGCTCCTCGCATAAAACATTATAATAGGTACCTTTATGAATATTTCCAAGATTTTATGGTTCTAATTTTAATACTGAATAAATTGTATTATTTACTAGCTGCGCCCCGGTTTCACCAGCGTAAGTCTCGATCCCGTGGGAATATCAGGATAATAAAAGTATTCTATGTATGTATGTATTCTATGTCTACGCATGTGCCAAATGTCATCTAAATCCGTTCAGCCGTTTTAGCGTGAAAGCGTAACATACAAACGCACTTTCGCATTTATATTTCAACTATGGACCAATTCACTGGCCACTTTTTTAAATTCTAAAGCTACATTCCACTGTAAGCTGTTATTTATTATTGGAATTACACAAGACACAGGTTAACAAACTACATTGACATTATCTAATTCAATAAAATCTAAACGTAAACACTCGCGGCCGCCATTTTTGTACGGCAATACGACCACACTAAATTAAATAAAACATTCCACCCCGAAATACTGTCGGATGTTGAATGCATATTGTCTCTGTCGTTCTTTCCCGTACAATTTGTGACACTTTAAGCATTAAAAATACAGATAAAAAATAAATTATCATTGAAACAAAAGTCAAGTCCGAGGAGAGCTATTCCAGCGCTCTTGACAGTTGAGCGTTTTTGACATCGCGCTTTTAAAGCTTCGTTGAAAGCCTAAGGGTAATTAGGATTATTATTATATAGGCAGGAAGAGTTAATGAAAACCTTAGTAACTTTCAATTTACTTCTCATAAAAACTATGTTTTAACAATAAGTTCTAAAAACATTTCTATTAAGTAAATGTAGGCATTGTTATCGTCGCTATTGAACACGACTCCCAGTGCCAACACACGAGTCATGGATTTCACTGTGCTTATCTTGGGCTTGAGATATTGAGTCACGAACTTGTGGAAATAAAATGGAATAATTTGCGTCGTTGGTTTTGTGGTCGGAAGTTCGACTTTTGATGAGTGAAATCGGTCCATTTTTGCCTACTCTTTTGGGGATTTGTGTTAATTTAGGTAATTACATATAATGTTTCAATTGAGTACTGAGAAGGTTTTTGACAACCTTTTCTTTGAGTAATAAAGTTGTATGTAAACCACGACAAGGAATAAAAATTCTAGACTAAATTCTGGATACAAAATTTAGATTACTTTAAATTTTGTATTTTTAATGTCAGCTGCAGTTCTTCTTTCAAATCCTTGAACAAACAAATCCGGAAATTCGAAAGATAGCGTTTCCGTACTGGGTGTTCGCTTTGTGAAACTTGTAGGTAAGCCACAGCTATTTGTCATGTTGCTACGACAGTTCATAAAAATAATCATAATGTTTCTCAAGGTGTAGGTATTATCCCATCAAAAACAAAAATGTGCAAATGGGAGCCAAGTTCAATATTAAGAATAGACGTGGGTTTTTTTTGACAAAAAAAAATAGATTTAAATAGGTGCCAAGTTCTGTAGATAATTCTGAAATTTATTTACAAGAATATAAAACATTCTAAAATAAGTTATGATTTCAAGATTTGACTTGGCTAGTTTGTACCAGCAAACCAAATTTTTAGAAGAGTATGATTATGTTGATCTTACAATATAAAAAAACAGTAACTTGCTTAAGTATAACATAAACAAGATAAGTTGATTAGCCAAATAACTTGATAATAAGTAAAAATCGAATATGGGGTAAATCACAGACTTTTACTATTTTCATCAATTTTAAGTACCTAAGTAGCAAGATTGTGTATGATGTATTTATTTTACAAATGTTCGAAATGAAGTCAGATGGATGAGCTCGCGCTGCCAGTTGCAGTTTATGTTATTATTGGTTGTCTAAGTTTTATAAAAAATCTGGTATACATAACGATAAAAACGACCTTTATCATGAAACCTATTTTCCTGCGAAAGAAAAAGTTTTTGCTATTATAATCTCGAAAGGAGCTAGGTGTTCGTGTAAACACGGCTGCTGCTTCGCCAGTTCCTTTTTCTTGGCTTGAACTTGGCTTGGCATGCTACCGAATGTCTAGATTTAAGTATACATACTTGGCCTTACCACAAAAACTTAGAACGCGTGTCTAATTTCAGTTTTATGTCAATCTCCATACAGAAATGTCGTGTTTAAAAGGTTGCTAAACAACTGATAAACACGGTTTTGTGGTAATAAGGTATGTTTTTCTATAGAAATGCCTAGTGCATCTGTGAGCATTTAAGGTCAAACGTTCAAAAATATGCTAGCACACTTTTTATCTGACTTATACGAATCCATTTTTCGCCAAACCTCACGGTTCTATTTGTGCTACGCCACCCGATCTGCAATGATAAGCAATAACCGTCAATGGCTGATCCAATAAAATTTAACAAGCCCCTACTTTACCGTTCGCCTTTAATCTCTAAGGCCGTGTTTACTTCTTTTTAAAGGAAACATCTCAATAACTGTGAAACTTATCTCCAATCAGAATTAAACTTTATCAGTAAAAGTTTAAAGTTCTTATTGAACTGTGGTGGTCGGACTTGATAGCCTGCCAAACGCAGACAATCAATAAGTTTATTTGGCTATGGAGGCACTTTCGGAAGCCAGGAGGAGGTCCGGGTTGTTTTAAAGGAAATGCGGTGTTTTGAGTGATGCGCCTTCTCTTTCATTTCAAGTGTCTTCTTTCATTTTAATATTATATCAGCATTTTATGAGTAGATACTCTTGAATTCGAAACACAAATTCGAATACAACGACCTGCTATGTAAATAACAGCGACAGGGACCTATTATCATCCATATAAACTAAGTGGGAAAAATACGTATCATTGAAGCTAACTCAGAAACTACCCAAGCAAAGTTAATACAAAAATGATGGGACCACTGCGCAAATAAGCTTTATTTACCAAATGAAAAAAATATTTTCAAAATCCGTTCATATTTGACGAAAATATGGATGGACATACATTTAAAAAAAACAAAAATACGTTACGAACATAGAACCTCCTCCTTTTTTTTAAGTCGGTTATAGGTACATAAAGTTAATTCTTCACACATACTTAGTACAAAAACCTAGTAGAAATAATAAAATATCTTTAATTCAGACCAACATTAGTCATAAATGTTGTTAGTGGTTAATAAAAATAAAATAATGACGTTTCTCCCTATCATTTTGACGTGAATGATCCAGCAACTTTTGTAGAATCACAGGAAAAAATGTCGACATTTTAGAGGTAAAAGTGTGCTAGCAGTGTTTTCAGGTCGAAGTAGAAAGACACACACACAAGGACTATAATATGACGCTAAAATGACGTAAAAGTGCCCGTGTTATAACAAAGAAAAAAATACTACACTTCATATGTAGAATGTGGATAGACGTGACAAGATTACAACTAGAAGGTGGCGACATGTTTGACGACAGATCCTGTCATGTCCGACATCAGCTTCGCGCCATTTGTCTATAGACTTGTTGGTCTCACTTCGACATCAGCTTCGCGCCATTTGTCCTAATTCTTGAAACCTACATGCCTAGATCGCTATCGCTTAAGTGTAGACCACAGAATACGGCCGTATAGAAGCGCCACTCATGTATTTCCATGTGCATTGATGCCGTTGAAATAATCATCTACCGTTTCTGACCAACATGCTTATGACCCGTGGTGGCCTAAATTAAAACTGGGTTGTCAATAAAAGGTTGATTATTGCATGTGCAAGTGACGATACAATACTGCTTTGACCGTTTCTCACACCCTGGAAATGTTGGCTAAAACTCTTATATCTATATAATTATGTGTACAGGGTTATTGGTAAAATACCAACAACCTCTTAAGGAGTCATTGTACTCATCATTATGAATAACGTTTACTGTGGGAACAAATATGAAATCGCGAAAAAAAAAAAACAGTTGTTCAGTACATTTATGTTCGCATAACTCGTCAAAATGTACCGAACAGCTATATATATAAATTGAAGTCGATTTTCGTGTCTGTCTGTGTGACCGCGATACTACCTCTTTGGTCTAGTGGTCGCAAGTCCTACTCTGAACATGAGGTCCCTTGTTCGATTCCCAGGTTGGACAAAGTTTTATTGGGTTTTCCATCTGGAATTTCTGAGTAGCAGCCCGGAGTCTAATGTGCCCGGTTGAGCAATAGGCTCACCCCCTATTACATGGGACTTAAACATAACTGGCGAAATGTGGGTGTACTGTAGGTACACCTCTGCCTAGCCCTTTGGGGATGACAGGGGTGATGTTATTTTGTTTTATTAATTAAACCACGATGTTTTGTCAAGTTGTAAAAACCGTGGGAAGCAGGGGCAGGTCGATAGTACCTAAATAATACAATAATGTATTTGGGACAAGGGTTTCACTTCTATAAAATCTTATTCTACTCTCTAGACTAATAATTGGGTACTAATGATGCTCCACTATCTCCTAATGTAACAGCAAATAGTTGGAACATAAATATACAATGTAGGGTTGCGATTACATTAGCAATCTCATACATAAACATTGAAACTCTGAGCAAAGGGCAAAGCCTTTAACAAAACAAACAGTTACTTAGTTAAGCATTATTTAGAGGCCCTTCCTTTTGCCTAGTAGCTAGTACTAAGTAGTAATACTGATAAAAAAATATCTGCGAGATGGTTTAGACATAAAATTATGCCCCTTCCCAACTTTGTATGTTGGGGTCGACTTCCAGTTTAACTGGATGCAGCTGAATACCAGTATTTTAAATGGAGCGACCGCGTATTTGACCTCCACAACCCAGTTACTGGGTAACACGATACTCCTTGGTAAGACTGGTTATCAGACTTTTGCAGCATCAATACCCGTTATAATATTGTACGAAGAAAAGAACTTGAAACCGTAATCAAATCACTATGGCTGGCGCAAGACTCTGATAGGATGAGCTACATGGTTTGGCCCGGAGTCCTAAAGAAGCAATAGACAAGAAGTTATTTATACAACAAAGTTTGAACAGGTAAAAATGAAACTAAGAAAACAGTTTTGAAGCAAGGCCCCTTGCTTTAGATATATGAAGAAAAACTATTGTAAAAAAACCAAACGAGATAGTTTCGTCATGAAATTATGGGTTGTTTGCCGTAATATTCAAGCTTGTTGTAGTTCTTTCGATATCGGTCTATCAGCAATCGTAAGTTCCTTTTTTTATGCTGAGTGACATTTTATTTAAATATTATTATTTTGTCTGATTATGTTGATGATCATTATTATAGAACTTTGTTTTTGTGTGTGTTTCCGAGCGTAGTCTCCTTATTAGGAAATTCTAAGTATACAACAGCCCGAAAGCTTTACGTACGTATCCTGTGGGATATAAATCACTATTGATATGACATGGCAACACTAACAATATCGATTGTCACCTATAACTTTTAATTTTCTTATTGTCAACACAGAGCATCGCACTTAATGTTATTTTTAATCTTACTTTTCTCAATATGCTAAGTGAACTGTAATATTCTTTTTTTTTTTGAGAAATAAATGTCTTTAAACCGAAGGTGCTGAGAATAGATCGCCCATAGTCAGCACAAACCCCAAAAAACATAATTTTAAATCTTACGAAGTTCAACGTAACATTCCTTCAGCACTTACAAGTTAATTAGGGTAACCCGGAGAGTATAATTTCAGAAATTAGAGGTAATTAAGTTGTAGAAAGAAATGAGTTCTCCCTTTCTTAGAAGACCTTTTAAAGGGTATGAATTTTCTGCCCATTGTAAGTAAGACGGAAACGGAACGGAAGGAAGTTCAGTGACATTGTTAAGATGTCAGTCGCGTACATCCGCGCGTGCGTATATAATGTTATGGACCAAGTGATTATTAGGGCATTATAAAAAATGCCCGGGCAGTTTGAAAAATGCCCAATATGAGAGGGCAGTATGATAACAACTATTGAAATAATCTGATCGACCGGGCATTTTTTATTATTTATTTATTTATTTAAAACTTTTTCGCACACAAAAAAAAGGTACAAAGGCGGACTTAATGCCTTAGGCATTCTCTACCAGTCAACCAAGGGTGGTGAAGAGATTAGATGGCGGGTGCTCTGATTGAGAGGAACAAAGAGAAAAAAAATATAAAAAAAATAAGGAAAAATATATATATCATAATGCATTATAAATAAAACAGTTTTTACAGCACATAAATACGCAATCAACTTGTGATACATAAATACTTACATACATATTTACTATAATATATACCTATAATATATATATATATATATATATGTATACATAATATACAAATTCAAGGCTATTATGCTAGTCACATATAGGGCAGCACAACTAAAACTATTATTTTGATTTCAAACGTAGAATCAATATTTAAAATCTAATAAAATCTTTCCATTCGTAGACACTGCTGACATATGATGACTTTACCATAATTAAATACCTGTGTATTACCAGAGTGCCCAAAGACCACACCGCAATATTTATAATGACGAGGCAATGTGATAAATACGGAAGTTCAAATTATAATTAATTATTTCGCCCTACGTAGCTTGTCATTATTCATAATGCGCGGGCATTATGAAAAACGCCCGTATTTACTATTGGTCCATAAAATCCTACATTGTGTTCTATATGGCACCATACTGCAATGCTGGCGTCCGCGGCGCGTACTACGTTGCTATGCGTTCTACGTTGCTACGCGTTCTACGTTCCTACGCGTACTACGTTGCTACGCGTACTACGTTGCTACGTACTACGTTGCTACGCGTACTACGTTGCTACGTGTACTACTTTTTTACGCGTTCTACGTTGCTACGCGTACTACGTTGCTACGCGTACTACGTTGCGACGCGTACTACGTTGCTACGCGTACTACGTTGCTACGTACTACGTTGCTACGCGTACTACGTTGCTACGTACTACGTTGCTACGCGTACTACGTTGCTACGTGTACTACTTTTTTACGCGTTCTACGTTGCTACGCGTACTACTTTTTTACGCGTACTACGTTGCTACGCGTACTACGTTGCGACGCGTACTACGTTGCTACGCGTACTACGTTGCGACGCGTACTACGTTGCTATGCGTACTACGTTGCTACGCGTACTACGTTGCTACGCGTACTACGTTGCGACGCGTACTACGTTGCTACGCGTACTACGTTGCTACGCGTACTACGTTGCTACGCGTACTACGTTGCTACGCGTACTACGTTGCTACGCGTACTACGTTGCTACGCATACGCGACCGACATCAGCGTGAGGAATTCAGGCCTTAGTTGCTTACTTTTATGTCATCTCAGTTAGCAGTGGTGGCACAGTGATAACGGCTGCAACTTACGAGTGTCGTGGGTCCGAACCAAAGGCAATTTACTTTGTGTAAATTATTTCGTCAACACTGCGCTCAAAATGGTGAAGGAAAACATCGTGAGGAAACCGGCATGTCCTAAAACAGAAGACAAAGACATGTGATATTCGCCAACCCGCATCAGGCCCGCGTGGTGGATTATCGCCCACTCCCCCTCACAGAGAGGACGCCTTTGTCCCAACAGTCGGAATATTATAGGCTGTTTATGCTTTCTGCTTTGTCATCCCAATAGTAAATAACTAAGGTAGGTAAGGTAGATCATCGGTTCGGGGTGAAGGTCCATCTTTCTGGAAAGACCTTCATGATAAGACGAGTAGAAGAGAGAGACGGAGTGTTGCTGCTCATCAGCCGGTGCCGATTTTATTCAATCTGACCCGTAGATATCTGACCTAAAAAGTTGAACAGTAAGAAATCCTAACCTAATACGGAATACTAAATTCTATCAGGTCTCAAGTCTATCAGGAATACTAAATTACGATCTCGTTGTTATTAACCTAATCTGTCATAAAAATAAACACGTTAAGAAATAACAAAGTATCCTGACAACATTATTATGAGAACAAAATGCTGCGTACGTGTAGAGAATATCGAAAAACTAGAGCAACATTAGTATCGGAGAAACATAAATAATGTTCTAAATTTTTGCCTCCAACTTTTGGGAGGCCGACGTAAAGACTTTGTTGTGATATACTTTGTACCTAACTATGAGCGATCACCATGCGACAAAGTTTCATCTTCAATATTATTTTTGTTCATAAATGTGTCGGCATCAAAGTAATACAATCTCATTTGTTAGAAGAACTGTGCGTCAGTTGTTCAACATCTGATACCTTAAGACAAAAATGCGGACAAGCCTTTATAACTGCGAAGTAAAAACCGTAGATAGAAAGAAACATTTGGGAGACATTGCCTACATTCTTCTTCTATTCGTGTTAGTGCCTAGACAAGTGACAATCGCTTCGAAAGCGTTTCGTATTTCTACAACGACTTTCAACAGAATTGACCTACGCTTTTCGATAGCTTATGTCAGTCCTATACATTTTTGCCTTTTCCATCAACGTTATCGCTGATAGAATGTCACTTTGTCTAGGGCCTCTGGTACCAGAGTTCAGCCGTCCAAAGGCCTCTGACTTGGCTTCACATGTCGTCGAGAAATATCTCTCAGACATGCCAGTTTCCTCACGATGTTTTCCTTCACCGATTTTAAAGCAAGTGATAGTTATACGATACGCACATGAATTCGAACTCGAGACCTATAACTTAGCAGTCCGATGGTCAGACCACTAGACTATCACTGCTTGACATTACATTTTAAATAGTCTCTTTGGTATATAGCTATAACTGCTGCAGGATCAATATATCAATCTGCCTAGCCTTTTCCCAACTATGTATGTTGGGGTATACTTTCAGTCTATAACCGAATGCAGCTCAATTCAGCTGCATCCGGTAACCAGTATAGATACCCCTTGATAAGACTGGTTGTCGTGCTTTTGCAGGATCAATACCCGTTATATTATTATAATATGAAGAAAAGAACTTGAAACCGTAATCAAGTCACCATGACTGGCGCAAGTCAGATGGGATGAGTTCGATGTTTTTGACCGAAGTTCCGAAGAAGTAATAGCATTCAAGTTAAGTAGGTTTTAACAGGTAAACATGAAACTCTGAAAACGGTTTTGTGGACTTTAGATATAAGAAGAAACACTTATTATTGTAGAAGACATAAACAAACGCGTGTTTCAGTAACCCTGAAGGTATATTTTCATAAATTAATTGGTAATTAGCATGTAGAAAGGAATGGATTCCCCCTTACTTACCAGATTTTAGTAAAAGTTATGAATTTTCTGCCCATTATAAGTACACGAAAAGTTTTGGAAGTTCAGTGACGTTGTGGAGATGTCGATGACCTGACTGCGAATGCTGAAGTTGTCTTCTTTATCAATTAATTTTATAGACTAATTAAAACTTTTATTACTACAAAATCTAGATAGTAACATCTTTTTAATAATATTAGGCCCGAGCCTCTAACAATGTCCGAACTTCGGAAATAGGACTCCCATTATAAGTTTATCTGTCGGCCGATGTTAGGGAATGCCTTCTTGCATAATGTTGTGGTCATAGAGGGAGACTTGACACACTGCCTTGAGAAAATGTTTGGTGGAGCGAAACGATTTGCGTATACACGTGTTGTGGAGCCAGTGAGCTATAATATGGTATAAATATTATTATTTATAGTAAAAATAGGCTAGGCTTATCGATTACTATCATTATGTACTGTTGAACTAGCTATTTGGTATGCAGGCGGGCCTAAATATTCATCTCGCCACTACACTACCTTTTGCTCATTTTTCTTGAGTTATAGGTTGGGCTACATGATTCCTGAAACATGTGTGCACTGACTGGATAAGTCCAATCACATGTGTGTGGTTATTTCCTCATTTGATCTGACCAAGATAATGTCTGGATTCCAGACTCTGGACTTTAAAAGAGTCTGTCACATCTGAGTTTCTTTTGGTGTTTCTTCTCATATTCGGTAAGTGAACACCGACCTAATCTAGTTTTAAAATATTATTATTTCTTTTGATGTGTAAATGTGTTTTTTTAAACCAATTTACAGATATAAAATACCATTTATATATTTTTAAGCTTAATGGCACTGGTACTGAGAATAATGTAAAATAACACACAAAATATTTTTTTTAATGAGCTGCTCCTTAGCTCCCAGTTTACCAAACAGTTTGTTTGACTGTACTTCATGCTCAAAATCTTTAACTTTACACACATAGTCTCTACATATAATTTGTGTTCAGAATTTTCCATTTTGACTTCAAAAGTCCCGTTTATTCAAAATTGACTAAAGTGTAAGTAACGTAACGAGTTAACGACATCTTCCAAATCACCAAACTGTCACTACTAAGGTGATAAAGTTAGCGAGAATACGTTTTATGGACTGAAATGTAATCTTTTAAAGGGTACCCGAAACGATCAATTGCAATTGACAATTTTTACATGATTGATACACATTGTTGCGCAAATTAATCGTCTACCAAATTCAGTTGAAGCTATTGACAATATGACTACAATTGCAATTGATTGTTTCGGAGACCCTTTGTACTAGGTATGTGTTTAGACAAGTGTTGGCCCCGACTTACGAGTTGTAGGACGTGGGTTCCCAGACAGGCGCTTTGCTTTGTGTAAATAATTTCATCACCACTGTCCAAAACGGTGAAGGAAAACAACGTGAGGAAACCGGTTCTAGAACCAAAAATTCGAAGCCATGTGATATCTACCAACCCGCACTGGGCCTGCGATAGATTACAGCCAACTCTCTCTCGAAGAGAGGAGGCCTGTGTCCCAGCAGTGGGAACATTATAGACTTATTATGCTTATACTCTGTATTTAACCTGAAAAATGCGGACTTGAATTTTATTTACGTTCCCTACTTGTAACTTTACGGCAGGGTATCGATACCCAATTATTTAAATGTTTTAACTTTCGAAACTCATCAAGTACCTACTTCTATTACTTCAAGTATTGATAATACTTGGAATGTCTGAGTTTTGGCAGCGAACATGTTTGCCGTTCTCAAACTTTGGAAGCGGCGAGAACGCCGGAGAACAAGCGTGTCAAGAGTACAGTCGCGTACTTGGCATAATTACATCCGGAGTACGTTGTGTTTATTATTAGCACATACCTACATTATGGAGCATATTTGATCAGTATTTTTTGTAATATTAGGTCCCCACCTATGAAATCGGCGTTTTGTATGGGGAATTATAAAGAAGTTGCATTTTTCATACTAACATTTTCATAATTTATTTAACAATAATGAGCACTCATGTTTTGAAACTTTTATGCACTAATGTTTAAAAACTAAGATAACATACGCCACTTAGATTAAGTTACAAAAATATGTTATGGCTAAGTTAAAAAAAAAAATAGTGGTCATTTCTGCTAACAAAATGAGGAGTAATTTTTAAGGCAATTTTTTATGTTTAGAAAACTATAAATAATAATGTTTTTTTACTATTGATAGTAGTCTATGATGGTCATTATTCGATATAATACCAATCAATTGATGAATATTTTAAATCATAGAAGTGACTATTTGTGAGAAAAAAACGCCAATTTCATAGGTGGGGACCCAATAATAGAATAGTTAGTTAGACGAGGGGTTTGTAGTTCATGTAGCATAAATAAGATCAGAAATTATTTATTAAAATTAGGCTGAGAATAGGATCTTGTGGCTACGTAATAATACCCGCACGGGTCGATCCATCAGGTTAAGCTAGGCTTGCCGGGGTTGGTCCATGGATGGTGGGATCTTTAGATACCGAGAATCCTCCTTACCTCAGAATTCTGGATCTTTGACAGTCGTTACGGGTCCTCAGAAGCCCGAAAGTCTGACACCTAGTCTTACCAAGGGGTATCGTGTTATCCAGTATCTGGATTGTGGAGGTCAGATAGGTAGTCGCTCCATGAGTACTGGTATTCAGGTGCACCTTTTCCTGATCATGTCCGGTGCGTTGTATTCGTCACCGGCGTACGTGTATGTATATCAGAGCCCCTGAGATGTCATGTAAAACTTGTTCACTAGCGTTGAACTCGCTAGCGTATTAACGTGGATCGAATAGATTTAGTTAGTGCTTGAAGAAACCTAACGTAATCTTCGACTGACTATTTTCAGCTGTCGCCATACAAAACTGCACCTTGAGTCACTAAATTTGACAGACGCTATCGAAAAATACGCTTGCGATAGTAGTTACGTAGATGTATGAACGTAAACGAGGCAAAAGGAGTATGTCAGGAGCGTAGCAAGTGGCATTCTATAGTTTCTGCTTACTCCCATCCTGGGAGGAAAGTGTTTGTTTGTGTATGTATGTCCGAAATGAGCTCATTATAGTTTGCTTAATTCTAGAACTGCAAAAAAAGGTAAAAAAAATCTTTGGAAAACCGGTTCACCGACCCAAAACCTATTCGATCAACTTGAAAAAAACTCCATACGTACAAAGTTTAAAGAAAAACATAGCTTTGTGTAGCAGTGTGGAGCCACAGTTGACTGAAATGTATTATTTACCACAAGCTTTGGGGTCTGTCTATCTGTGGCGACTGCGCATGTGTAGAACGTTTATAGGGACGGGACATGCCACGCGGTTGGTAAAACTGTGACGCAGTAAATGTCGGTAACACTTGGTGGTTTTATTTGTGAATCATGAATCTAGTAAGTATACATTCTAAATTATTTATACTAAGCCTACTTTTGATTAAGATTAAATGTTAATCCCGCATCTATGTAAATGCGCATTAATATTCAATCTTTTTATAAATGCACGCTCAAATGATCCGTACTTACTATAGAATTTAAGTTTGAATGGAATACAATTATTATGAAAGTTCTCCAGCAGTAAGTGAGTATTAATAATCTTGTATATAATAAGACAAGTTTTTTTAATGTCGACGATTTTTTTTTGCAGTGAATGAAAACAGTTTTTCGTTAATTTTGGAAACTAATAGTGTCCAAAAGTCCTTCTCAAATGTGTTCCATAAACAACACCAAAACGACTGTTTGAACCTCGCTAAAAACAACAAAAATTACGGCCACTAACTTACCGATAATTTACTACCGATATTTTACCGATAAACGTCTCTGGCCCATCCCTATTTCAGTCGAGCAGGGTAGTTCGCGGCCGTACGGTAGTGGCCGCACCCGCTTCCACGTTCCCCCTTAAATATTCCGCATTGCACTCCCCCATTGCTCATCAATATTGAACCTAAAATGCAATTACCAAAAAATTGCAAGTGACGCGTCCTTGACAAGTGTTTCGAGCAAAAGTGCGAGCGATTTTGACACATGTGGCAGAGGGGAATAAGATTCAATACTGCTTGGCACAAGCCTGGATAGCTCAGTGAAAAACAGCCCTTTGTGCGTCGGAATGACACGGTGAGTTTCTGTGTCTAATTTTAATACGCTCCAGGTATATTATGTGTGTTAAAATGAAGCTTTCTGCGGCGGAATGTGTGGCGTTTTTCAGCTATACAGTTTTTTTATGTCAGTGGTCTATTTCAGGATGTTAAAGGTTATCTTCTACTTTCTTAGTTAATAAGTTTAGTTTACACTTTAAGATAGAACTGTACACTTTAAAAAAAACTGACTTTTTGGGATATATTCAGTGTTTTGCTACACAGAATGCTTGAAAACCCTAATCATTGTGCATGACCATAACGGGTAATTTGTTATAATATTATTTAAATATACAATTAATTTACCTAACTATAACCTAGCCATGTCAATGACCTCCATACATATTATAGACTTGAACCTCTGCCAAGCCTTTTATAACCTGATTCAGTAGATTGCATCATACCAACTTACTTCATTTCCGGAATTCGGAACCTAAGTACATCATTAAAATGCTTAATTTTTTAAATTATTTTGTTCCATCTACTGAAATAATGCATGCAACGAGCATTCAATTAAGTTTAATGACTGTAAAATAAAAAAATAAAACGAAACAATAAAATAAATAAATCTTCAGCGGTGGCATCCCCGTGCAGATTTTGAAAACATACAGGTTATAATATTTGGTGCAGGTCTGCTATGACTTATGAGCGTTTCACAATTTCAATTTTCATGGATCGTGAAAACCCCAATCGGGTAAGAGGATCGCCTAATGTCTACGTTATAACAATAGCTAGGAAGCAAAAGATATGCATCGAAAAACAGTTGTGTCAAGCATGGTCAGGAACATTAATTGTTAAAAAAATCGACACACTACGTCAATTTTAATTTTAGACAACTGTCAAAGAATACTGTCAAAACAGTTGTAATTTGATTAAACGGAAAATTTTAGTAGGTAGTCAAAACAAATGTTTTTGCCTTTAAAATCTTGTTATAATTTTATACCTTACTTATTTTGGTAATGCTAATTTAAGGTTTCGAAATCCTACTTTTCAATCCATTTTTATACATTGGTACGGATTGAAAACAGAATTGCAATCTTCCCGAGGGATATTCATACGTAGGTCGCAATCTAATCGACAAAATTTTCTTCTGGTTTTGAAGAATGCGTCCAACGTTACTGTGCAATAAAAACAACATGAAAATTAACATTTAAAACCATCTATTAAATAAATTTTCGTGGCACAATAAATTAAAAATGAACAGCAGCATATATTTAATGCGTCCGAATATTTTACACTGACATAAAACATTAAAACTTCGGCAAAATCACGGCAGCACCGCGGCGTCGCCGCCCACCCTACCGACCCATACATTCACAGCGCAACGTGTAACATTATGCGTTTTTCCCTGGCACGCTGCCAACCACCATACCATGAAACCAGGGCATTGTTCATGGTTTAAGAGAATAACGACAATGCCTCACCATGCTAGTAAATTGTACGGATTTTTAATATACGCTTAATACATAATTACCCCCGGCACTACATTATACCGAGTAATGTAGTGCCGGGGTAATTCCGCGGGGAAAAATAAAATGTTGGTGTTGGCCAGTTGGCGAGGAACTTATGTTGGTTTGTGGGGTAAGAAGGGAAGCGTAGGGTAAATTGGGAAGTACTATTAATTAATGCGGCGTTCTGTTGGTTCTCCTTACCCCCATGGGAAAAGGCGTAAGGTTTATGTATAAATTACGGTATGTATAAGTAAGTGAACTTACGACATAATTTATCTACTACACCGAAACTGTACCTACACTTTTGTAAGACATTTGAAGAAACTTTGTTTTGTCGCAGTACGTATTGCGCATTCGGTAAAGTAGTACCCAAGTATTTAACTTCCAAAGCAAAATTCTGAGAAAATGTGCAACTAAAAGGTATAAAACCGGTCAAGTACGAGTCGGACTCGCGCACGAAGGGTTCCGTACCATTATCTATAAAAACGGCAAAAAAATCACTTTTGTTGTATGGGAGCCCCTCTTAAGAAGTAGTAAGATTTACTTTTTATACTGCATGTTGACATAATTATTGTATGTCTATTAGGCAGGACATATGTAACTGTAATTTATCTATCATCTGTCTGTATAACCTATGCCCACAATAAAACGATTTGATTTAAATATTTGTTTGATTTTAATTTAATTATTTATTTTATAACTGAATATTATAACTAAATATTCTGTGAATATTTCAACCGTCTACCCTGTTGCCGTTATCAATATCGAGCAAAAAAATCACGTTTGTTGTATGGGAGCCCCCGCAAATATTTATTATATTCAATTTTTTGTATTTGTTGTTATAGCGGCAACAGAAATACATCATCTGTGAAAATTTCAGCTGTCTAACTATCACGGTTCATGAGATACAGCCTGGTGACAGACGGACAGACAAACAGACAGCGGAGCCTTAGTAGTAGAGTCCCGTTTTACCCTTTGGGTACGGAACCCTAAAAATTGTAGCAAAGTGGTTGTACATCGTTGTAGTTTCTAAATACATAATGACAACTCGTAACTCCATTATCTACGAGGTAAGGAGTCACCTTTAAGTGATCAGTTAACCTCACTTGACTTTTACTGTACATGAAGCAATTTAAGTTTTAAATTTTCTTTTTTTGCACGAGGTTTCTTTTCCCTGCAGGCTTCGCATACTAAATGGCAGACGAAGCTGCACAAAATGAACCTATTATTGTTTCATCCACTTGACCTATTTTCGCAATGAATAATTGGAATTAATTCCCTTCTATTTTATGAGCATAAAGGCTGTTTTTCATTGCTTAAGAAAGACTCGCTTCTCGAGTTTATTAAAGAATATTACAGTACATTACCTTGTTTACAATTGGGTAGCTAAGAACCCAGTTTTACGGACGATGTAAAATCAATGCATGCGAGATTGCACGGAGGGTTTATGAGTTATTTCACGTATTTTTAGACGTCAATGTTCGAAACTCCGCCGGTACAACGACGTGTCACAACGTCAGGTAATTTATTCCTTTATTTTCATAGAACAAAATGGAAAACTTCGTGAATTTCATACACAAGGAACATTATGAGAGAACATAAATAAAATTAATGGTAAGCTGTTTAGAGCTTGATAAGTTAATAGCTATTTGCTAAGCGAAAATGAGAAGAAAATAACGGTTAATAATGACAGTTATAGTAGTGCACATTATTGTAAAGTCAGGATTTTTTTTTCTTAATCAAATTATCTCTTTATGTCAACTTGCCGTGTTATAGAACGTCAAACATTGACAGTAGTGATTTGTACATAAAGAAAACTTAATACGTCACTTGGTCTAACAAATTAATTTCACTGACTGAACCCAACGACAACGAAGTAAACGATTGATAGACTGCATTAAAAAAAAATCCTTAGGCCCCGTGCAAACTGGCGCGATACCGCGATATCGCGCCTGTTTGTGGGAGCCTTTAATTTTTCATAATTGCACCTACCACTGTATATCTCTGCATCACACAAAGGTTGACTGGAATAAAATGCCTATGGCATGAAGTCCGCCTCTGTACATTAGTGTAATTCAAGTACTACAAAAAAAAAGTTAATGAAGTTGTAAAGTTTTAAGTGTTACCCGGCTGGTGAAATATAGGTGCTATAAAGGTACACCTCTGCCCAACCCTTCGGGGAAACAAGGTGTGATGTTATTTTATGTTATAAATCACGTTCTATAAAAATAAACAATAGATAGATCAAAACATAGATCTATGCAGAAAACTTTAAATCAATGTTTCAACGACAGGTGTGACTTTAAGCGCCCCATTTATCCATGACAAGAAAGTGTCGAAGCAAAGGGGAGTTAGGGAAACGGATTGCCAAATGCCACGCCTTATATCTGCAATAGAAATGTCGAAAGCAAAACTTGTGCAATTTAGCGCTGCGGTTGAGCGATTTGGCGGTAAAATTTAGACGGGATTAATAAGGCTTAGTTCGCACTAAAATTGGGAGAATAATTGGGATACCGAATGAGTTTTGGACTAAAAGTGACACACACAGCAGTTCACAGTGCTTATTAATTGTGGAGTTTCTTAACACTCCATTTAAGGCAGTAAATTATATCATCACTAGCTTCCGCCCGCGGCTTCGCCCGCGTGTTATGTCGATAAAAAGTAGCCTATGTCCTTTCTCAGGCTCTAGACTATCGGTGTACCATCGGTTAAGTAGTTTGGGCGTGAAAGCGCGACAGACAGACAGATAGAGTTAATTTCGCATTTATAATATTAGTAATGATTATCACCATCACCTATAGCAGTCCACTGCTGGACATAGGGCTCTTCAATTGCATGCTATTCAGCTCGATTCTCGGAAACTCTCATCCAGCTGCTACCAGCCACCCTACGAAGATCGTCGCTCCACCTAGTCTGAGGGCGTCCTACCGATTCGCGGTCTCCACTCTAGAACACGTCTACGTTCCCCAACGTTCACGGTTATACCAAGATAGTGCTGATGTCACGAAAAATGGTGACAGCCTAGTGATCCTAGTGATCAGTGCCCCTTTTACTGCTAAGTCATAGGTCTCGAGTTCGAACCCAAATGCACGTTTACCTCAGACTTTTCAGATTCAAGTGCATTTTGTATAATTATCACTTGCTTCAAAAATGGTGAAGGAAAATATCGTGAACAAAGCCGATGCCTGAGAGATATTTCTCGACATGCATGGCATGTGATGCCACGTCAGAGGTCCATGGGCGGCATAAAAACTCTGACATCAGGTTAGTCACTTATGAAAAAAAGCGTGATAATTACTTCCTTTTCCTGTAACATTTCAACTTCAAAGTAACATAATACATTGAAATCTTTTCCCGTTCGTATATTCTTCGTTCGCTGTATTGGAGTGGCTATGTAAATATTTGCTAACGAAATGGAGAACAGCCAGCTTACATAGAGGTTCATGTATGCGACAGCTTATTTAAAAATCATGTAGGCATCTACCCTACCCTTAGGCATCTATCTACCTTACCCTAGGCACCTACCCTTATAAATGATCTTGAAATTTACCTTGAATGATGTTTTCCCCTTTAAAGATGTATTTTTATCTGAATTTAAAGAAAGAAAAAATCTGACGAAGGTTTCTTTCTAAGAAAAAATGATTTACATTTTGTGTTGTAAGATGTTTGTTATATTGAAACCAGATGGTGGATTTATGTGAAAATGAGCTCAGTAATAACTCAACTCTTTGTAAATTCGCAGAAATTAGGTTTTCCGTCAATTTTGTTATTTTTCCTTTATTCGAAAACAACAAAATCCTTGTTTTTGTTGTGTTGAATAACTTTGAAATTGGGTGTTATTGGGTCTTGTTATTTGTTTTGTTTGTTTATTTTTACATTTAACTTTTTTAATATGGCTACATGAAATCTGTCGGCTGATGAATCGTGACTTTTTTCTTGAATCAAAAACGACCAAAATACATTTGTAATCTTAATAATATCGAAAATTATTTCAGAATTTAATTAAATAATTCCTAAATGTCACCTTCATTTAAGTAATGCCCCAGGTGAATTAATTAAGTCAGGATTCAACAGCTCATCGAATATATTTGAATAAAATTAATAATTTATACAATTCATATTGTAACTATCAGAAAATTAACCAATTTCAGCGAATTGCACGATGATTGTGTCCGAAAACTCAATCGATGCGGACTTGTTTGATTGTTCTTTTCAAACTTCACATTCATTTGTTTTTTTATAAATGTTACCAAATTCGTTTATTAAGGAATTTGAATTTTTTATTGCAATTAGCGTTTTCTGCTTATTTTTACTCTCATAAAATATTTTGCTCACAGTTGTAAGCGAAGATTCATTCCCAAGTGAGCACTACTTATTTACCCGCTCTGCAGTAATATCTCAGCTGGAAATCTCATTTCTCTACTTATAATTAATTTTAAAGATTACAGTTCAAAATGTACATTTGCAGCTTGTTGCCGAGGTTTGTTGCTGCGGAGAAGTTCCATTAGTTCTAAGTCTCTTAAAACTTGCAATAAGCAGCTGATGCATGGCCTTTTTGGAAAAATTTTCTTTTTTAAATTTTCGTTGTTGTGTGAACAGAAAAATAATCTTGTCTCGCAAACATTTTGTAATTCTATCCTAAAATCGTCGTCATTGTTGTCTCACAATATTTTTGACTCGAAAATATACATCTCTTTTATATACCAGCATTGTTTTCGAATGAAGACTCATCATCAGGAAAGAACAAAGGCTACAAGGAATTCTTTACTGTCTTTTTTTTTATTATCTACTGTATCCGACACTTTGCTCCATTCAAGTTCGTCTCAAGGGAGATAAGTACTGAAGCGTCAGACTATTGTATCTTGACTTGAATGATTACAATAGTGTTCAAGTATTGACAGTATCGAGCCGTCGCCTTTGAGAACTAGTGTAACCTATTTTTGCCCTGAGGGACTGTAAAAGGAACTTACAGCGTAGTTTATGGTTAGGGTACAGTTTTTTTCTGATAACATTGTGCGACGACTAGTAATTTTAGATGTATTGAAAAGAAAATAAGATAAGATTAAGACGTAGGGACCTCGGAGATAACTGTGGTTTGGTTCACCTCTAATAACAGAATGGTGTCGGAAATGTATCAAATCCAATAAAGAACCGCTCTCGATTTATGTGAATTCGAGGAATTTTCGTAGAAATAACTTGAATACGGTAGTAAAACTACACGTCCCGAAACAGAAACACTTTTTTTAATACCTTCATAAAAACACATTCCTGACGCATATTACAGTTGTCCTTGGTAATCGTTATTTCCATACGTCAAATTTAAACACCCATTCTACCTGAATTGCAATTCGGCCCACATTCCCTTTGCAGCTATTATCCACAAAGCCACTCAAAAATATATCGTAAAATGTTCCGGGACACCATTACAGGAAAATGTATCTATTGTTAGTCAGTCATGCGGACTCCAGTCACGTTTCCCAACTAATCTCGCCTCGAAGGACCAGCTGAAAAAAGACTTGAGTTTTTAAAATATATACAGGGTGTTAGGGTAGACACCGTTATCCTTGAAACTGGTGGTTTGGTGTCATCTATAATATACTTTTTCTATGGGACTAACTTTGAAATCGCAAAAAAAAATCAGCTGTTCCATACATTTTGTCGATTTAAGTGAACACAAATGTATGGAACAGCTGATTTTTTTTCGCGGTTTCAAGGTTGGTCCCATGGAAAAAATACATTATAGATGACACCAAACCACTAGTTTCAAGGATAACGGTGTCTACCCTAACACCCAGTACACGTCACGGTTTTTTTGGACTACTGAATTCTTGGCACGTAGTTTTCGACCTGTTTTTTGATTCGCTACATTTAAATGTTACATGGAGTGAGCTGGTTGGAGTACGCATGTAGGTACTCTCTTTTATTTTTACTGCTTATTTCGAAAGTACTGGAAACAGGAGTGAAATAAAAATGTTTCATTGACGAGTTATTTTTTATTGTTACGTGGATGGGGTTGAATTTTCAGTAGTTTATTTGGATATCGTGATGTTTTGACATATTTTAATCAATGTTCGGTTTTGTATTTTTTCGGACAGTTTTTTTAATCAACCGTTTTTGCACCAAAATAAAAATATTTATATTTATGGGACATAATTATTATATGTATTTTCATGATAAACACAATTTGAACAAAATCATTACCTTTTACGAACGTTACAGGGTTTTTCTATTAAGATGCGGATCACATAGAAAGCGAGCGCAACTTTCTTTAGAAAAGACGGCAGATAAGAGAATCTGATTCGCGCCGAGGCCAGGTATAGAAAAGTTCGTTCGTGTCGATAGTACGGACAAGTTGCAGGACAAGACTTAGTTATGAAACTGTAAGTAAGGTTATTACGAAGATGGGATCAAAGACTTCGACAGATGTGTTATAATTATGATGTAATGGTCAAAGTTCGTAGAAGGGGACAACTATCTACAAAGTCGTAATTGCAGTTCTTTTGCCATTTTAGCCATACTGCGTTTTTTGCTTCATTTATAAACTTTTACTACCAACTTACCTTTATTTTCATGTTCTATGGAATTCCTATTTTTCAATCTTTAATAAGCTGTCAATGAAATTGACTCTCAGTCGAAGACGAACGTCTTCCAATCAGCAAATATCAGTTTAGCTCATACATAACTTAGCCTACAAGTGTATATTTCTGAAAACACTGCAATGTAGTAAATCGATTTAGATCTAATATTATAAATTAAAGTCGATTTTCGTGTTTGTCTGTATGTCCGCATTATCGATCTGTGATATCAAACTTATTTCATCTTACCTGAACCCAATCATGATAGTTACAACAAAACTTAATCAAACGTCATTTAATATGAAGTGCACAATTTCTCTCATCAACTGGTAGGAGACAGTTAATATTTAACTAGATCTTTAGCTAGTTCAACAACATCTCAAGATCTTCTTAATTAAAATTTATTAAAGTATCAAGGACTTTGTTGATTAAAGAAAACACTACTCTCTCGTTGCTGTTTTGTTTATTATTTCTCTTGGAATATTGTCAATCTTCGTGATCGTGATATTACATTTCGAGTAAAACGTTTTCTGTTTATCCTCCATTAGTGATTTGTTTATCTTTACTATTATTTTCTTTCTTCCTTGAAATTGCGTTTTGATGGTCTATTATTATTGAGTGCTTCAATATTAAATAACACTTACTTTCAATCTGGATTTCGCAGTCTAAAGTTCGTTCGCTTATTTCAGAACGTTTTTTTTTCTTTTCTTAGAGTATTGAATCAACTGCGTTCGTATACTATTGAATGTTATGTTAAAAACTTCTTTGAAAAGCTCAAATTCCAACACAATTCACATATCACTTTTTATAAGAAATGGCTTCCTTTCTTTCACATCGTATAATTTGTTTTAGCTGTAAGTCCCCATGTTATTTAAATAAATAAGTAGTAACAATGATGTATCTTCATTATAGTTCAAAATACATTGAAATTATTTTTGAATATCTACACAGATTCTGAAGATATTCTTAACCAACTAGAGTACCTAATGGTGTATATGAAAGCAATTGCACGTGAGTTGTCAATCTCAGTGACAAGTCAATGTGGTGTTTGTGAGTGACAATTATCCACTATGTGTTATTCATTGCTTTACTGCATTATATAAACAAAACATAGTTATACATTAATTTTGCACCACCACAACCCTTACCATATTTTGTGATTTTAGCTTCGAAACTTTCAAAGATAAAGCTTGCTCATAGTAAAACCTCTTTTATATCTTCATAATTAAAGATTTAAGCTCTTTGAATGCAAAATTTCTCCCTCTTTTTCTGTCCAATCGTTTTTTAACCAATTGTCTAAAGTTCCGGCTGATGGAATCGCTTAAAAGTGCACTGGGAGTAATTTATTCCGCCCCCGAGCGCTTTTATCACAGTAATTATTCGAAGAGACTCGAGCAATGTTGAAGACTCAATTTTCCGGCTTGGGCTTCTAGATGGCTCGATAAATTGTGAGCGTTCCACCTATCGCATCAAGAACCTAATGCTTAAATTTGTCTTCTATGTGCCTGCTTCCATTAGAATGAGGTACGATCAAATCGGTCAGCTGGCTTCGTACTCTTTGATATGCCGGAACTAGCCAGCGCATTGAACCGTGCCTTGATATATGCAGCCGCATCTCGATTTAGATTCGAAGTAGACTCCAATATATTCGGAAAACGTTCGGTTAGGTTATTGATGACTTTCAGTAACTGAAACTGTTCAAATGCCTTTCATTATTCAATCGACTGTTTTTTTTTTTTATAAGCAGACTGTCAGTACTGATTATCTACTTCTAGTACAAATGGGTTTCTTTGAGAAAGAATTAAATAAACATTTTGCAATACAGACATCACAGTTGAACAAAGTTACTGGAATGTCTAGAATTCTTTAGCACTCGTTCTATTTAGTTATTGAAATCCTAGCCAGTAAAAGAAATATATTTCCTACATTCTAGACTTTCCTATATTTCGCACTAACTTTATTTTGCCCACGGCTTCCCCCGCTTTGAGGTCGGAAATTATCCCACGGGAACGTATTACGGGGATAAAAAGTATCCTATGTATTAATCCAGATTATTATACTATCTATGTGCCATTTCATTACAATTCATTCTCAGTTCTTGCGTGATTGATTAATAAACATCCAAACATACAAACTTACCAATTTATAATATTATTGGTAGGATTTTTATTCTTCTCATACGCCCAGCAAGATATTTTGCCGATATCTTGCGTTCTTCAATATCGACGTTTTCTGATCGGCCAAGTTTCTCGGGCGCACGTTCAAACTTCAGACTATTAATATTAATTGTAGGTATGTATTTTATGTCACAACCCTGTACCAAGGACTGCCTTGTACCGCCTTCACCGTTTAAAGTTAGGTAGATATGTTTATCACTAATGAATGCTTAAATTAATGGTTTTAGTATTAGTGACTGTCGAGTTCAAAATTGCTATAGTTTTAAAATTTATAGCGTCATATTTAGAGGGCATATAAATGTGGTCTTTTGTAGTGAGTAAAAGTAAATCTTTATCATGTCTACTTAAAGATACCTACGTTAATAGGGTCCAATAAAATTTGGTAGAAAAACTCCGCAGAAGTGATGGTGTCGATAATATCCAAAAAGAGAATAAAAAAAACATTTGATATTCTCATAATTTAAAATAACTTAAGTCTGCTTTTTAATCTCGCAGACCAATTTGACATTTCATGTGACTGTCGTTTGTTTTTTTCAATTTGGGGATTGACATTTGCACCTGTCATATTATTCTACGAGATTAAAAAAACAGGCTTTACAGGGTAGTTACTGTAATTAGTTGAAATTAAGAGTTACGAATTTTTCCCATGTCTGCGGAGTTTCGCTTGCTAATTTCAGGTGACCCTGTATATGGTCTGACCTCATCAAAATTCATACCGTGTGTGGTTGTTACGGCCTCAAGATCTACACTTCTATGACGTGTGGAGCGACAACTCCCTGATGGGATTCGTCTATGAGCACATATTCGGTTAGACCGACTGGCGCAAGTTCGTTTGTTCAGAATGATGTCTTGATTAATTATTTTGGCCTTTATACTATACTAGCAATCCGCACTTGCTTCGCACGGTTTACGACTTGACAATACATCGAGATCTTATTAATAATAGTTATGTTAGGTATACATAAATTCTCTAAATCATGGTGCATGTTTGTAAATGATGGTGACGCATTAAATCCGTTACATAGTTTAGAAATGCAACGTGGTTACCCAGACAGAAACGAGAAGCGACTGCTCACAAAGGAAAAGAGTGTAATGCTTTTTTATAATATTAATTATATATAGATTATTGTAGGGGAGAAAAAATTAAAGGACAACCTCATATAAAATAAGACAAGGCAATAATGCGAATCTATCCTGATCGGACGCTTCTGAATTACCTACATAAGAGTGAAAGAATTGTAAGAATAGAATAAGGAAATTTGGGAACGTTAATGGGAAAATTCCAAAGGAAAAACTGAAAAAGAGTGAAAAACGGTTTCCTTAATTATAATATCTCTGGCTCTGGGATTACAATTCGAGATATTTTTCCCTTTTCATAACATAAAATTAAGCGATGAAAACATACAGCTTTGTACACTTTATTTTAATAACATTTGCACGAATGAAAATTTATTTAGAGCCCACGAGTATGTACATGCAAAAGTTCTGGAACTGGGAAAAACGTATTCATTATTTTTCATTCGTATTGAATTTCTGTTTATTCAGTCTTCTCTTAATAATTTTATCATCATCGAAGTGTACTGATGCGTGTTTACGATGCCGCGGTATGATATTTGCAGACTGTACTGAAGCTTCGATGAAAATGCCAATGCTATCTGATACCGGGTTTTGTCTGCCTAATTTCAGAACCCGACCCTTCGTAAAAGGATTTAGAATCATGAAACAAGCGTAATAGAATTGTGCATATTTTCGGGAGTTCCATTTACCTTTATGAGAAATTTGTACCGGAATATTTTGTCGTGCCCCTTGGAAAGGTCTTTAGCAATTTGTCATCTTGATTCGGTAGAACTTTATTCTACCATAGAATTACATTATGATGTACTGAACGGGTTATATACCATTTCATTTAAAAGAGTGTTTATGGAGTAGGTATTACGCTTTGGAATGGGATACTAGCTTCATATTTTTGACTGACTCCTTGACAGTTCAGTTGAGTTCAAAAGTGCCTGAAATTTCTTTTTAATTCAAATAAATACTTTGGTTTTGACACTGTCGGACCTGACGAGCATACCATGGATGCTGGTCGGATGATTACTATATTCATTCGAAACTAGAAAACTCCCTTTCTTCTTCTTCTTGGTCGCGTTCTTCATTACTGAAGGTCGTGTCCCTGAAAGTCCTTCGTGGCTTTATGTATAGAAGAAAGAAAAATTGTTTATTCTGCACAAACTAAACGCACAATACAAAATAAAGTGTGACATTCACTATAGGTACAAATTAGCCAAAAGCCTCATATTTAAAACAAGAAATTATAAAAGTTTGACAATTTTTGTCTATTGCTTGATGATAGCAATATACAGTTATCTGTGGATAAGAGGCCAAAGACAATTTACTTGCGTAATGTGTTGCGACCGTGTTGCGACATTACCAGATGAAAACAAACAAAACAATCACAAATTAAACGAAATGCCGATTACTGAGTGGATAATTTTTATCCATCTTTGAAACAACAATAAACAAGAACAAATAGGCTGTGTGTCACATCTGTGCAAGAATAGGTCATTGCTGAGCTTAATGCCGCGACTTCAGACGAACCTGTCGTCAACAGCGCTGATTTTTAGCAATAATCGTGTATGATGTACTTCCATTTCATTCGGTTCTCTGCTTCTCTCAGGGCGGTCGTAACAGAGAGTCCAGTGAGGGCGGTTATTTGGTCTGACTAGCGGTTAGGTGACCGGTCGCGAGTTCTTTTCCTATCTGCCTTGCCTTTCTTCTTATACAGGGTTAGATTAAATTACCTGGCGGAACTTCAGAGACGTAATGGATACTTATCAATATCTTAACACAATAAAACCAAAAAATCTCATACTTCGAGTATGTCAACCTAACTAAAGCTAATTATGGGGTCAATGGCCGCGGGGAGTATCATCATCATCTTTTGAGCTGAAACACGTCCACTGCTGGACATAGCCTAAGCACCGTTCTGTGCTTCCCGCATCCAGGAATTCCTGCGGTCTTTACAAGATCATCGGTCCACGTTGTGGGGGCCTTCCAATGCTATCTCCGGCAGGGAGTATAGTTTCATGAATAACCGTCGTTACCCATCCGTTCCCGTCTATTGTCCCTAAAGGTTCATTAGAAAACCAGTATCAGACAGTATCTGTCTGGCATTAATGCTGAAATGAACCTTTTCGGCGCAGCCGTGAGTAACATTATTGTTTACATTTTATTTTGTTACTAAGTTGTAATTTGTGTTTCACGAACTGTGTCCAAATAATATTTATTCTTTCTTTCTACACATTTTTTTTTGTTTTTTCTTTTTAAGATGCCCATCATGCCTGTGAAGTTTCGCCAATTGATTTAATTTAATTTGAAAATGTATAGGTAATGGCTATCCAGAAACACTGACACTCGTTTATTTCACATTAATATTCGTTACTTACATAAAATGGTTTCGTATAAATCCAGTCACAATCACACTCCAAATATTCCACCAAATAACTGGTCATTTACGGGGTGTTTGCTTAACGGAAGTGACGGATAGCCGGCGGATATTACGTTATCTCACAACGGATACGTTTGGCGGCTACCAACCCGATTAGTAACCTGTTATCGATTAATGCTCGAAATCGCGTAAATAGCTCCTAAAATGTATTTGGGTAGAGTGGGTTAATACGAAATCATACAGGGTGTTAGGGTAAACATCGTTATCCTTGAAACCAGTGGTTTGGTGTCATTTATAGAACGTAAAATATACACTTTTTGAGTATACACTAGTATATTTCCTGTATATATACACCTGTATATTTCCTGTATACTATATATTTCCTGTATACACTTTTTTAAGTGTATTATATTGGCTGTGTAAAGAAAGACCACCGTACTGCCAACAATAGTTGATAATGATTTAGTAATTAACTGTCTCCTTGGTCTAGTAGTCGCAAGAGCTACTGCTGAGCCTGAGGTCCTGGGTTCGATTCCCAGATCGGGCAAAGTGTCATCGGGTTTTTCCATCGGTTATTTCTCATACAATAGGGTATAATTGTACTACTGCAGAGTAAAGTAAAGTAAAGTAAAATTTTCAAACAGAAAAGGAACAAATATCCGTACTTGCTCATTGCGAACTATTTAAAATATGTTGGTAATTTTCTCAATTGCAAGTCTTTTAAATGCTCAAAATACAGCGTGTATTTCCGTTCATCCCACTGCAGCGCTTAGGGCCAGTTTCTAGAACAAAAATGTTCGCAAAATTAATGTGTCAAATTGTCAATCACGCGTAAACTCCTACGATTGGCTGTTGATATCACATCTCACAGCAGTTTTCGCGTGCACATTTTTTTGCGATCATTTTTACTCAAGAATCTTACCGGGACAAAAAAATTGTTGAGGATTTAATTTGAATATTTTAGTAGCTGTGAATCAAGTAGTTACAACTGCCCGTCAGTCTGTCTGAAGTTTTGATGAATGAATTTTTCAGGTAGACAGCTAGCGCAGACTACCCCTTAACCTTTTTCGCGTTCAAGTGTTCCACTCGGCGAGTTAAAAGGTTTAAGAATATTTATTTTTATCTAGTTCATTTCTAGCTTTCTCACTGGTTGTAGATTTGTTTATGCAATATTGGTTTATATTTTTGCATTGATAAATTAAATTTCTTGATTTTAAAGCCAACATTTTGGAAAAAGAAATTACGTGATTATAAACAAAATAAAATATCATCTTAAGCTAATTTTACCTTTTGGCCGAATTTATTAAAAATCTTTGTATTACTATTTTACACTTGACACATACAATAATTTCCTAATTCATTCTTAAAATGAATAAATTAATCATACGGGGTGCTGGCTATACAAATTCTTCCTTTCACAAACAGTAGTGAGATTTGAAACGCGAACACATTGCGGTACTTATGTCAAGTGGCGTTTGGTTTATGTGCTATTTCGCTGGGAATTAATGTTGGTATATAATGGTCCCAAACGGCTACTGTTGAGCATGAGATCTTGGGTCGATTCCTGGGTCGGGCAAAGTGTTATTGGTTTTTTTGATCTAGAATTTCTCAATAGCACCCCGGTGTCTGGATTTGTTCCCAGTTCCCATTATTTACCATTTTCTCTATGGGAAGGAATTTATTAGTAGCAGCCCGGAGTCTGGATTTGTTCCAATTTCCCATTATTTACCATTTTCTCTATGGGAAGGAATTTATTAGTAGCAGCCCGGTGTCTGGATTTGTTCCAAGTTCCCATTATTTACCATTTTCTCTATGGGAAAGAATTTATTAGTAGCAGCCCGGTGTCTGGATTTGTTCCAAGTTCCCATTATTTACCATTTTCTCTATGGGAAGGAATTTATTAGAAGCAGCCCGGTGTCTGGATTTGTTCCAAGTTCCCATTATTTACCATTTTCTCCATGGGAAGGAATTTATTAGTAGCACCCCGGTGTCTGGATTTGTTCCAAGTTCCCATTATTTACCATTTTCTCTATGGGAAGGAATTTATTAGTAGCAGCCCGGAGTCTGGATTTGTGCCTGGTTGATGGCAATAGACTCGCTCCTTATTGCATGGGAGTTAAACATAACTGGCGAAATGTGAGTGTATTAAAAAACATCGAGATTTTGAAGGGTTAAAAGCAGCGAAACAAAAACATCTAACCCTTCAGAGAATACAGGCATGATGTTATGATGATGGCTGTTATTTTTTTTTTCATATTTAAATATTATAATTAATTGAAGCTAACTCTTTTAGACATTTAAAACTTGTCGCGCGATGCGATGCCGCCGCATTGTTCGCCGTGAATCTCAGAAATTGTTTTGTTAAAAGTTTCGCCAGTATGCAAAAGCCTTAAACGCTCATACATACTGGCGTGATATCGCGGTAGCGACAGGCAGTGCTAACCTTGCCGCACCCGCGATATCGCGCCTTTTTGTGGGAGCCTTTACCGTGTATTCGCACTGCGACTTGATGGAACAATGACGTAAAAAATCTGATGGCTTTGAATGGTATCCGTGATTGAATTGTGCGCTCAATGCACTTTCTGCGTCACGATTTTTACTATTAGGTACTGCAGACTCGAGACGCTGCCGGCGCGCGGCGCAGCGATTTTATCCTCTTTATGTCTGTATAATTAGGGCATTTTATTCTAACCACAGAATACATAATAGTACAAGTACAAAATAGCATAATAACATTTAAATAAATGACGAAAAACGACTCTTGCTACGACATATTTAAGTGCAATTCTGGTCGCACAGCGCTTATTACCTACAGTTATACTATCCTAGAAGTTTCCTCTCGTTCTATTGCGTAACTCTTATAACTTCTGACTACGTTACTCCCACTGAATTGACCCGAAAAGTAGACCCCGTCGCGTACTTGTAGCTTGATACCTAAGATGTGGAGTGCGCCTGGCATTCGCCTTGTTTAGTTATAATACAGGGTGTGAGGGACAGCCCTCCGCAAACTCATGGGATTCAGTATATCATACTAAGACGACCGGTTCATGAAATTATTTCAGGAACATTATGGGAATCCAATAAACCTGATTTGTTTTATTACCTCACACGCAATGTATCGTTACCGTGGCACAATACACGTAGGCGCACTTCTCTTGGCGAGGTGGGGCGCGCTCGCGACTCGTGATTTATCAATGTAAATTCTGAGTTTCACGCGTCGTTCGCTATAGTATTTCAACATCCATTGCTGGTTTTTTTTATTTTAGCTGGTTTATTTACATAAATGGACTGCTGCGTACAGAGAATGTAATTTTACATTGAAATAAAGGAATAGTAACTCAAAAGAAAAAAAATCGGAGAAAATTTCCGTTAGTATATGATTCAAAATAAGGAGCTGTCCCTTACACCCTGTATATCTACACACGACCAATATAAAGTCTAATTTTATAGGTACTAATGTTCCTCTTTCATTATCTAGACCACCAAACAGATTTAGGACCCGACGACCTTTTTAAAACATAATATCTTAAGAGGGCGACACTTTGGTCGTATATTTTGGCACGAAGCCAGGTCGTCGAATGTCCTCGACCCCTAAGTTTTTGGGTTTATGACTGCTATTAAAGATCTCTGATTCTGTATAGATTATATTAATTTTATTTATGATAACCGTGCTAACTGAAAAAGGCTTAACGCAAGTAATTTGTGAGAATAAGCCGAATCTCTGAGCTGCTACTAAGAAACCGCCCGCGATATCGCGCCTGTTTATGGGAGCTTTAAGCGCAGGCGCAATATCGCGGGCGGTTTCTTTGCAGCAGCTCAGAGTCTGGATTTGAGCCCGGTTGCCGGGAATAGGCTCACCCCCTATTCATCATCATCATCATTTCAGCTGAAAGACGTCCACTGCTGGACATAATAGGCCTCCGTCAAGCACCGCCACTTCAACCGGTTCTGTGCTTCTCGCATCCAGCGCATTCCCGCGGCCTTCACCAGGTCATCGGTCCACCTCGTGGGGGTCCTTCCAACGCTACGTGTATCCCCCCCACCCCGTCGTCTGCCAAATGTGGTGTCTGGTGAAATGTGGGTGTACCATACTTACACCTCTGCCTTCGGGGAAATACAGTCGTGATGTTATGTAAGTTTTGATCTAAGATCTCGAACTTGACCTTAAACTTTGTCACTTAAAACTTGTCGCATCAACACAGTCTCGACTACGTAACCGAGTTACTATCAGTAGGGGCAGTTATTTTGATGAACTGTTCAACAGCTGTCCCTATGAATCAGAAACTTTAGACGACTATGATTGTATTCTCAGAGATAACGATTACTAAGGAATTCAACCTGACCAAAACTTTCCTTCTTGATTTATAATTTGTAATTCTAGGAGTATAAGAGTTTCTATAGATAAATAAACAATTATAATAAACCCTGTTATATCCCATTACGGTGCGAATGCGTCCCTTCTGTCTTTCCACTTTGCTGGGTCTACTACCAATATCAATAAATAGTTATTATCATCTAAAAAAAAAATTACCCTCCTTTGCTGATCATGGTATTTCCCTTGGACTGCTACAAATCAATCAACTCAGCCTATCACAGTCCACTGGTGGGCATGGGCCTATCCCAAGCTATGCCACAACAACCTATCCTCCTTCAGCATCCAGTCTGTCCCAGCCACTTTCCTGAGGTCCTCGGTCCATCTAGCTGGGGAGCGTCCCATACTACGCTTGCCGATACGCGGTCTCCACTCCAGGACTCCTCTGCTCCACCAGCCATCGGTCCTTCGACAAACATGGCCAACCCGCTGCCACTTTTTAGTTTGTTTACTCTGCAAGCTATGTCGGTAACTCCGACCACTGCGACAACTAATGACTAATTAAAGAAATATTACCAAATCAACAAAAACTAAAACAAAGTTGGAAGAAAGAACGTTCTGGTTGTTTCTGCCTACCCCCCATAGGAATAAAGTGTGAGTTTATGTAAGAAAGTGTACCTACCAAATAAGCCAGTATGTTTTTATTAGATAACGCATGACTTTTTTGACAAACCAATGAGTTTTCCGCAGGAAAACAAAACTAATCTATACCCCATTTGAATTAAGATTAGACATTAAAACAAACCCTTTTACAGTCCGTTCAACCGATTTTGACTTCTATACCGTAGGCATAAGGATAGCATTAAAAGCAAAAAAAGTTACACAATACCAACTATCTACTGCGGCTGCCATTTGTCATGCCACCAACGCAATAGAATCCAAAATCGGTTGAACGGAATGTAAAAAAGGCTTATCTATACGTCTAATCTTATTTCAAATGGAGTATAGTTGGCTTGTATTTGCCAAAAACCACATCGTAACATAACAACTGATTCCATCCATTCCATTAAATATATAGTAGATTAACGATAGGTTCATGTTATAATATTGGCCTTGTAATCTAATCCTAATGGGTTGTTATTCGAAATAACTGTACGTTGTGGCGTATAACATTAACTGTTTGTCATTGTATTACTAAAAGCTAGTTACAGGAAAATCATAAAGCTAACTATAGTTAATAATAGTGATAGTATTTCTATATGAGTTACCAATTCCATATACCAAAAAATGTTACTGAACTATCCGGTTTCTGTCAAATTATGGACTAACCTTTTACTTTTAATTTTTGTTTGGGTAAATGGCTTCAAAAACTGGAGATGGACTTTTGTTCTATTATTAAAACATACTGTTTATCTGGAAGACAATAGGATATCACATTTATTCGTTCCTCGCCTAAAAAGTGAACTGAATGAATCTTTTCTCTAGTCGACAAGCCAAAGCGCCAACAAAAACAATCCCTCTTCCGAACTTTTATCCTCAGAGACACACACACCACACACCCATATGCTATACTAAACTAGCCTTGTAAACCGACATATTTATTTCTGCTCAAACTCCCAAGATACAGCCCTGCTTAGTTTGGGGTCAACGGTCACACCAAAGCATTGTGATGTACAAACTTAATATTGTGTTTAATGTAAGCTTACCGTCTCAATTATCACCTTTTCTTCCCGTTTCCGTAAGCTTTTTGTATTTTTACTTTTTTTTTTGTGGGTACCCCACGTGTATAAAAAGACACTTAACGAAGTCGAAAGGCATTTGTTATTCCCGTCATTGTGATCATTTTTTTGTTTCGGACCATACCTGGGAACGTTTTGGTTACGGAGATATTGAAGGTCAAAGTTCACACCAAAAATAAAAATGGTTTCCCAGCAATTATTTTTGTGCTATGTTACCTACTTAATTTTATGTACAGAATGCGTAGTTAACGGCTATGTGATGGGTCTTTTTACACCTTGTATATTATTACCTAACTGAAGTGGCAATGGGCCGGCCATATTAGCCGTAGAACCGATGACCGTTGGGGTAGACTTGAGTGGAGACCGCGAATTGGCAAACGTAAGTTAGGAGGCCCTCAGGTTAGGTGGAGCGACGATCTTTGCAGGGTGGCTAATAGCAGCTGTATGAGAGTTACCGAGAATCGAACTGAATAGAGTGCAATTGGAGAGGCCTATGTCCAGCAGTGAACTGCTATAGGCTGATGATGATGATGATATTATTACCTCATCCTTATACCATTCTTTATAGCAATGATTTTGTTCAGAACCTATGAAAGATGGCGCCGACCAAATTGGATGTAGATAAAGGATGGTATAGGAAAACGAAACAAATTAAGAATAGTCTCCCATATCCATATTGATCTCATTGCCTTGACTCAGCTGCTTAGTTGGATTTTGGGTCGACTCCCCGGGTCGAACAAGGTGTTATTAGGGTTAAAATATAATAAACGTAGATATATTTAGTAACCTATCGCGTCCAGCGCTCGGTGTGGTAACACGTCGCGTTCTGGTTTGCAATTGGTCAATCTTCATCCTGATGATGCCTCGTTGAGAGGTGAAACACGTGTCGATTTCTTACAGGGTTTTTTAGGACTCTTGAAGAATAGTCAAGCGGAATAGGTTACTAAATATATCTACGTCTATTGTATTTTATAATGGATTTCCGCAAAGTCACGCCTGATTCAATTAACTATCTGTTATTAGGGTTTTCCAAAAGGATATAATTTAGACTCTAGCTATAGCTGTTCGGAGACTGAATTTGTTTCAAGTTCACGGCAATAGGGTCGCCTCCCGTTGCATTGGATTTAGGTTCAGCGCAGACAGCCCAACAAAATGCTTAAACATTTTATCAAACAAATCATCTCTCCCACTAATTAATTTTGAAATATTAGTTGTAATTTAGTTTATGATCAATTTATCGATTTTTTTTTGCCCAGTGGACTTATCTGGCAAAATGAGGGTGTTATAAACACCTTCTGCCCCTTGGCCGTATACTAGCGCGGTGTTATTTAAGTGAATCCTTACCTATTGATTGAGAGTCAGACTAAACAAACTTATGTGACAATAAGTTACAGTATTTTCGTGCTGCTGGCCTAAATACACTAAAGTATCGCTAACACTGACCTTGTCTAGGGCACACAGATCCCAATTGATTGGTCGAATCGATACGAACCATTCAATTGAAAACCTCCACTATTTTTACCGAATTCCGATTTAGTTAATTATTAATTAAACTTCGTTGAGGATTGTAATTGGTGCTTTCGTGTTTCTGTTAGTTTTCGATTATGTTTCATTCCAACGGGTTGTAAATTAATGGCTATTTTGTTTTTAGTAGTGATTGACCAATCGTTTTTTATTGATAAAAACTAACTATTATATAGTCAACTGCGTAATTGATTTATCATCCTAGATTGAATGTCACTAGCACGTCTTATAACGACGAGGTCTATCTTCTTATGTGATGGTTAAAAAGCCCCGAAACGATCAATTGCAATTGTCAATATTTACGTGATTGATAAGCATTGATGCCCAAAAATAATATTCAATCAATCAATTTGGCTACAATAGCAATTAATCAATTGCAATTGATCGTTTCGGGGACCCCTTAGAGAATTTCAACCTTAGTGAAGTTTCAAGTAACTGGGAATTATTAGGACGGTGCTTAGGACATTTTTTTCTCAGATAAGAGTCGCAGATACATGTCTGCTTACTAAATTACTTAGAAAACTTTATCTTGAGTTCACTATTAACAATACGGAAGCGTTTCATTCACTTGCCCAAGGAGACTATTATCCCCAAAAAAATAATTAAAGTGACAGTTTGTCTTTCTTGTCAACAAGTGTGTGTGGAGCTCCAACAAAAATGTGTTTTATTTTTTGTTTTTATACCCTATCTCTAATGTTATTGTACATTAAATTAAACGTGAAGATATTTCCTTTAGGAAATATGCATTACTACGACAATTTCAAAACGTTTACATGGAATATTTTAGCTGTAAAAGTTATATGATCACTATGCCATCATCGTTTGATGATTCTACAATGTATTCTACTTGGTTGTTTTTGTTAAATAAATGCTAAATGTAAGATAATGCTGGATTTTTTGAGCTTTCCGTGAGTATTTTTTATTTTGAATGTAGCTATAGCAGTTTTTGAGTAGATAGCGTTTTTGTTGAGAGGGTCTCGCGCGGTCGTAAAAACGAAAGCGACATTTCATACGCGGACAGGTGGGGCGAGAATCGCCGCGCGGCTTGGACGCTTCAGTGGTGTGATAAACAATGGTATATTTTCAACAAAAATAACCTGGAAACCTAGCACTAAACGTTTATAAATACCCAGTTCCAAACATCAAGAAAATGATTATTTTCCTTGCCGATCGTAACATTTTGATATGCCAAGTTCTTTGAAAAGATTCCGTCAGTATTTTACATGTAAACATCTTTAAAGCATGAAAGGGTATTCTAAGCCTTTTAAAGGATGAAAAGATCTCGTTGATAAGTTATTAGGAATGAGGCAAACGGAATCAAGTATACTGGGTGCTAGGGTAGACACCGTTATCCTTGAAACTAGTGGTTTGGTGTCATCTATAAATATAGTTTTTCTATGGGATCAACCATGAAATCGCAAAAAATAAATCAGCTGTTCCTTACATTTGTGTTCACTTAAATCGACAAAATGTATGGGACAGCTAATTTTTTTTTTGCGATTTCAGAGTTGGTCCCATTGAAAAAGTATATTATAGATGACACCAAACCACTAGTTTCAAGGATAACGGTGCCTACCCTAACACCCTGTATATCTATCCTGATACAAGTCATGAAACACCAAGCAAATATAGAGGGATGAGGAACAGGATGTAAAGTCCACTCATCTTCCATAGAAAAGAGAGGATCCTCCGATCAGACGGGTGTTGTGTCTGGTGGGCAACTGCCCGATGATTGATGTCGGCGGCGGATGTTGTTAACTCGTCGCGCGGTAAATTCTGCTTGCGCGATGCAGGATTTGTATAACGTCAGGTATAGGGTTGTAGATTCATTCCACAAAGTCATTACTGACAAGCAACTATTATACATATGCTGACAAGTGTCAAGACATCAACTATATCAGGACTTCCCGATCTTTACTAATGAGGGTACAAATAAGGAGAAGGATCTAAGTTGATATCTCCAGAAAGGCACCACAAACCTTGTTACGGCGAAAGCGATGGGTAGCCGCTCAAATTCAAAGAAATGCCACTTGTCTCTAGTTTCTTTATCTTCTAAAAACTTTCTGAAATAGAGACTGTACTGTACTTATTTATTATGTAAATAAATATGTGCGTTATTCAGCCTATTATAATGTTCCCACTGCTGAGACACACTAGGCCTCCCCTCTTCAAGAGGTGGTGTGGTAATCTACCACGCGGGCTCAGTGCGGGTTGGTAGATGTCACAATTGTCTTCTAATTTTTGGTTCTAGGTCAGGCCAGTTTCCTCACGATGAGAACAGTGTGGTAGTAAAACTATTCACACAAAGTAAAGGCTGGCTGGGTTCGAACCCATGACCTACAACTCGTAAGTCGGAGCCGTTACTACTGGGCCCAGCACTGCTAACTGCAAACCAGCATCCATTTCAACACGTTAAATAAAATTAAAAGCAATCAAGTGTCAGGCGCTAGATTGCCTTTAGCCTGTCAAGTACGTGTTCTGCATAAACACACAGGAATATCATTAGCATCTTTAGAACAGTGAGAAGCACCCTTTGCATTTGATATTTAAGCGGCAAAGCGCTGAACGAAAGCGCTGAACGAAAGCGCTTCCAATTATCGCTGAACTTGATTATTATGGCAGCTTATTTCAACGAGTTTCCTAAGAAAATGTAAGGGGTGACACACATATTCGGCTCGGCATGATTCAGCACAGCGGTGCAAAAAGGGTCAAATCTGTTCCATTTTTGAAAAGTAATTATTTCCAAAGTCTATTGTAACTAAAACTGATCTCATTTGATAGCTAAATAAGTTCGGATACAATAAAGATTTTGTTTTTGAACAAACATATATTTGTCGCCTAAGTGACTCCCATTACCCTCTTTTACCCTAGATATATTATGTTCCAGCAAAAGCGGCTCATCTTAGCTCGAACTGTGTAGATTTCATTTATTCATTTAATTCAGATACATTGATCCATATTTTCATTAGTACAATACACTTAAGAATTATGTTATTAACGAATATACTAAGTATTATAACTAAAAAATAAATATCATAATTATCAATATTATTATAAAATCAGGAAATTCATTAAAATATTTAAATTCATTAGAACCGGTTCTCTCTAATTCATTAGAGAGTAGAGCCGACCCGATCATGATTAAAGCGAGGGTAGATGCGGAACGAAGTTTGCCAATCAACACGAACCGAATGAAAGCCGAATATGTGTTGCAGGTAATTACTTCGGGTCGGCTTTGTTGTTTAACAAATACTGATAAATCAAATGTGCCGACCCGAACCTGTATGTAGCATCCCTAACAATATTTTCGAGATCGGAAGTAAAAGTAGATTGAGTTTATTTTTAAATATCTTCAGCAGCTTTTTGAATACTTAAATCCTTCGTGATTATAATTTCCTTTTTAGATTGAACAACGTATTTATAATCAAAGCTGTCTTTAGTTTTTTAGCGTTTTCTTAGTATCTTGTTACGGATTGCTTGTTTGTGCTACAAAAAAAAATTATTTTTATTTGAACCAATTAAACTACGCTACGCAACTATGTTTCAATATTTAGTTTTCAATTTATTATGAATTAGATCACTTTGCTTGGGCAAAAAGAAAGGAAGCTAGTCTGTGTGGTAGAGTTAGAAACTGTATTCAATGAATGAATGAATGAATGAAATGCACCGACTCCAGCGTGGCTTAACCAGACTCGATAAATCGAATGAACCCCAGGATTTGCACTAGCCCCTGGAGCCTCATGGTTCATGTGGTTTCAGAGGCCATTGCATATCAAGAAGTAGACCGGAGGGCGCGAATAATGGTAGGGAAGACTGTGCCCGTCGGGATAGGGGAGGATTTGCGAGCCTACCGGATATGCATCCTTGAGTAAGCAATGGACTAGTGGAGAGACGGGTAATATTTATATAAGGATGGGCATCTTTTACGACGTCGCCGGTTTGCTCCGTTCAATCTTCACCGTTGAATCCGTTGGCGGAGATAATTATGCTGTGTTCTCGGCTCTTTTCTATCTCCTTGCTGTGCTATGCTACAATTTGCTGTTTTCTGTGTCTTCATCCGAGGACTCGCTGCTGTCCGTTTCAGGTTTCTTGTATATCTCGCTGGCTGCGTTCTTTATCTTGTTTCGATCTTCCGCCGCGTCCATCCAGAAGTCGATGTCCTTTTCGAAGCGCGCCATGTCCTGTTTTAGGTTGTCGTTCCATGTGTAAATCGGTCGGCCTACTTTCTTGGATCTAGCCTTGTACTGTATTGCTGCATATAATAGGTGTGGTTTGCCGCGTCTGTGAACATGTGCGAGATAGCACATCCTGTGATTCTTGATGCGTTTAGTTACTGTCTTTCCGTCTAAGATTTCGTGCATTTTCTTTGATCTTGGTTTGTTCCTCGCGTGACTAATCAAGTCCCTCATGATAACTCTCTCATATTTCCTCAGTCTTGACCTGTTAGCTTTGGTGATTGTCGATACTTTCAAACCGTATATCATACACGGTACAATCACCATTCTATACATGAGCCTGGCTAGTTGCCAGTCCATCTTTGAGTTTTTTATGAATGGTAATAGTGACTTTGCGTTTCTAGTGGCCTGCTCGCATCGGTTTCTGATTGTGCTTCTCCTGTCTAATGTAGATGCTATGTATGTGCCTAGGTATCTAATTTCATCGACTGTAGGTAGACTTAATCCATTCATTGACACGTGGGTCACTTTCCGTGTAGTTAAGGGGTCTCTAATGAGTATTCTTGTTTTTGTTTCGTTTATTTGTAGGCCGACGCTAGCTAGTAGGGGTTTAATGTGGTATACGATACTTTCTAACCCCACTAGGTCATCTGTAATGAAGATGAGATCATCCGCGAATGATAGCACCAGAGGGAGTGAGATTTCCTGATCTTGGTCTAGTTTAATTAGTTGGGTTTCTTCTTCGAGGGTTCTAAGGACCTCATCCATGACTAGTGTAAAAAGGCGAGGGGATACCGGGCACCCTTGTTTGACTCCCTTTCCTTTGATGATCTGCCTACTTTGCTGGCCACACCATTTGATGTGTGTTCGTTCATTCATACATACCTTGATTATCCTGTTGGTTACTGTTATGTTCGTCCGTTGTATTAAAATGTCGCGCAGTGCTTGAAGGTCGACATTGTCGAAAGCTTTTTCTATGTCCAGAGCGAGTACATAAATTCTTTTGCCTTCACGCCATTCTTCTTCCAGTACCCTTTTCATCGTAAATATGTGGTCGTCTGTAGATCTATTGTTTAAAAATGCTGCTTGATAATTGCCTAATTCTTTTATTATTTCGTCTAATTTTTTTAGTACGTAGGAGGCGTAAATTCTGTAACCCGTATTGCAAACTGATATTCGGCGATAGTCGTTTGTATCTTTAGGGTACGTTTTTTTTTGAATTGGTACCTGCACTGTTTCTAGCCACGTGTCGGGTGCTTCGTTCTGTGTCCAGGCTTTGTTAATATGTTTGGTGACGGCTTCCTGTAATATTTGTGGCATCGCTTTGTAGAGCTCGATTACCACTTGGTCTGTTCCTGGGACTGTCCCGTTACGCATGCCGTTAATGATTCCCATCACTTCGTCCACTGAGGGTCCTTCATTTTGTGTGTCGGTTAACGGCTTTGTTATGCTAACCGTCGGTATAGGTAGGCCTTCAGAGTTTTTTAGAATCTGCTCCCATTTGGACATTGGTATGTACGCGTTACGCTTTCGGCGTTTTGTTTCTAACTTGTTTCTTCTGTAAAATAAATAAAGTACCTGCATGCGTTTTGAAGGGTGTTTTTTCCCCAGTCCGGTAAAGAATGCTCTGCATTCTTTTTTCCTTCGTGATGTTTAACCTTTTGAAGTGCTTCCTGGCATTTTTTAACACGATTATATCTATTCGGGTTATCGGGTTGTCTACTTTGTAAGAATTTAGCCTTTTGGAGGTTAGCAAGCGCTATACGATGCTCCCTAGAATGACTCGGCTGAAAAGTCAAAGTTTCCTGGGCTGCCTCTTTTAATACTCCCGTTATGGTGTTCCATGGAATGTCGATGCCTTTATCCGTTGGCTTGATGACCTATGTTTTCCAGTTTTTTTGTTATGCAGGCTTGGTATTTCTCTTTGGTGGATTTGATGTTGAGAGCGGCATAGTAGCATTGTTTGTGGTTGAAATCGTTGGTTTACTATTATTGCCATTGTACAATCTTTTGTTTAACTAACTAACAAACGGCGTTATTACTGGTGGCGTCACACGTGCAGTTTTGTTTCGAGGAATACGAAAGTTTGGCAGCGTTGCACTTTGCCCGGAGATTTATGTGCTTGACTCTTTGTTTGTTCGTAGAAATGTATCTTCTTAAGTATTCGGGTTAAGTTTTTTGTTTTTTGTTGAATGGGCCACTTGCTTGCGTAAAGTGGTACACCCTCAACGTTCCTGCGCACATGGGTGTAATAAATCTTGATTAATGGCTGCCAGAAGATATACTTGTTGACCGAGCAACTTTTTTGGAACGCTAAAGAAATAGTTAATTTGTTTGGTGTCGTTAAAATTTTTGGGACAATATTTACTTTTACGAAAGCGAAAGGGATGACGTTAATTTGTTAGAGTGTTGTTGTATATTAATTATTCAGTACTTATTACACATTTGATTTGCACTTACTAGTGATCTTATGAAATTATCTTATAAAATAAGAGTTGAATGTGCGACCGATTTTGTAGCGGGAAGCAACGTCCTGAAAGATAAGGAAAGGTCTCCCCAGATTAGCTTGGGCCCGTTGAATGCCGTGTATTACTAGCCTGGGATCAGGAAAGCACCTACATATATTTAGCATGCACACAGTATTCTTATAAAATTGTCTTATAAAGTGAGAGTTGATTATGCGTTCGGCATCAAACACCCGTCATTTCACCACTGTGAATGCGCGCTCGTGGTGTTGTCCAGAAATCTATCAGATATAGAATACCGATTTTGCAGAGGGAGGTAAAGCCCTGAAAGATATGGAAAGATCTCACCAGATTATCTTGGGTCCCTTGTAGTTGCACGCCCTGGAACGATCGCTTGAGATCAGGAGTCCCGTAGACATGCACCTCACTAGCACTATCGTAATGTATTTATTTTTAAGACGACTACTACTAATGTCACAGCGGTATTAAAATAAAATAAAAACGAAAGAAGAAAATAAAATAAAATAAAGAAAAACACTGGTCGCTTCCGTCGGTAAGCGGGCGCGAGGCGCAGGAGCATGTCTAGAGTTAGAAACTGTGTTCAAGCAAAAAATTCGGCGGAAGATTCCAGAGATTTGATTATATGGAATCTTCCGTCATGGTTTTTGCTTGAACACAGTATCTAACTCTAACATAGACTGGCATCCTTTCTTTCTTTTTCATGTGGTTAGTGACTAACCTGATGTCAGAGTTTTTAAGCTGCCCATGAGCCTCTGACTTGGCTTCACATGCAGAGAATACCTCTCAAGGATGCGTGCCGGTTTCCTCATGATGTTTTCCTTCACCGTTTTTGAAGCAAGTGATAATTATACAATACTTACGCACATGAATCCGAAAAGTCAGCAATGCGTGACTTGGGTTCGAGACCTATGCAGTGCCGTAATTAGCCTTTTATGCGCCCGGTGCGAGCTGCTATAACCGCGCCCTTGAAATATTTTCTAATCATAACCGGTTCTGACAATAAAATGGATTGTCTATAAACATAAATAATAGGTATTGTTAGTGGCCCTGGTCTGTTCATTTCTGCGCCCCTCCAGGGTCTGCGCCCTGTGCCTGGGCACCGCTGGCACCGCCCTATATACGGCACTGGACCTATGATTTGACAGTTGACAGTCCGACAGCACTAGGCTATCACTGCTGTTAACACACACACTGACTGACAATTTACATGGAATGAAAAACTTACAGTACTTTTCCCGACCCGGGTTTCAACCTATCATCTGTTTTGTCACTTCTTACTAAGCTAACAACTTCGGTTTGGTTTAACTATAAGGTAACTATAAACAAGGCAAGTTAAATAAAACCTTTCATATATTCTATAAACTAATTGTATTATTAAATTAATTGTATTTCCGAATATTATGTTATATAATGAAAATACACTGTCACATAACTCAGAAATGCCTTCGCTAAACACTGCAGTCGAGTCCAATGACACTTCGACACGTCAAACTTCGTGACAAACGTTGGCCCAAATACTTAAACCGTTTCCGATTGACCATTCATTTTGAACAAATGTATGTGCAAACATGGTTGGACCTTTTTTTTTTTTCTGTACGTAATGGGGAGTCCACACGCTCAGCCGTCGGGTCTTACGGGCGCCGCGCACTGCGGTAACAAAACTACGCATGCGTGGAGCTTTCAAGACAAAAACAACTTTATTTTTATCCCGCTAAAGTTTATTTTAAGTTGGTGCGTGAAGAATTCCAGCGTGGAATTCCTAAGAATAAGAGGTGATTGAAAAAAGTGTGAATTCACGCAGTGTACATGGAAAACTAACAATGGGGTAGTTAGGAGGTATGCCTAACAACTAATGAGACAAAATAACTTTCTTTTGTACCTAGACGATCTTAATTTTGTTCAGGGGTGCACAGAGCGCTCGCCAGTGCCAAGTCCACTAATAATGGCTTTAGTGAAAGGACAATGTTGCATGCGGGTGAATATAGGTCACCGTGTGGCTTCTGGCAAAGATATAGGCCAGTACATAGTTGCCGCGGGATCCAATTCTGTTTCATTTGAGAATTGTTTAGTCTGCTATTGTTGTCTTTACATTTGGCAGGACGTTTAGTCCGGTTTTATTGGATAAAATGATTATCTGAGCACATTACAGCATGTATTATCAACTACGACCCATCCCTGCTTCGCACAGTTTTTACAATTTGAAAAATCATCAAGATTTCTTAAATATAAGTAAGTATGAAGGTTTATTATGAACTAGCTTCCGCCCGGGGCTTCGCCCGCGTGGTATGTCGATAAAAAGTAGCCTATGTCCTTCCCCGAGATGCCATCTTACTCCTTGCCAAATTTTTAAAACAGACAGACAGAGTTACTTTCGAATTTATAACATTAGTATGTATGTAAATGTATGTTCCTAATAAATCTTCCGGAATAATTCCCTAAATGATGGTGAAACCTGCATCAAAATCCGTTTCACAGTTTTGAAGAAAAAAAAATAGTTTTAGTTTTAAAGAATAACGCGGTCACACAGACAGACACGAAAAGCGACTTTAAGGCTTCTGCAGACAGACGCGACGCGACAGTGCGACGTGATTTTGGTTCAGTCTTGAATTTATAATAACTGTATAGATTATGGATTCGGTGTCTGTTACGTTGGTAAAAATCATCGTTCATGCCCTATTTTCTCGCGATGGTTAAAATTGTGCTATTAAATATTTATTATATTATTATTATATTGTTAAATGTTTTAAAGATTCATGAATTTATTGATTCTTTCGTGTTTCGCTCGGTGAAATAATACAGCGTGATTCTCGCATTGTGTCTGCTTTTTTTTTTTTAAATCTTTTTTGTCAATCTTGTATATTATTATTTTTGATGGGTCTTTGTTTTTTTTGAGTGATTTCGTGAAAAGGGACGGAAGTGTGTAACCGGAAGCTGGGGAACCGCGCGCATTTGATTTTAACAATGAGCGGGTGCTAGAATTGGCGGTCAGATGGTACCAACCCATTTTCCGAGAGGTTGGTACCGTCAACCAATCACATGTTACTTGTAAAATGTTTGTAAATATGTGAGCACCATTTGTATCTATCACATACTTAATTTATTTATTTGTCATTGCTCCATTTTTAATTATTTTTACCTATTGTGGTACCTACAGTAATTTTATTCTAGGTGCATCGTCTTCACATGTATAATATGTAATTGATGTATACAAAATAATTTTTAAAGAGTAACAGTGGAGTTTCTTGCCCATTCTTCTCCATACGAAAACTACCTTTTGGAAGGGGCAACTAGAATCAGTTCTATGTCTTTGTTTTTTTTTTACGTTCAAAAGTGCCGTATAATATGCCTATATGAAATAAATTATTTGACTTTGTTTTTTTTTTTTTTTTTTTTTTTTTTAAACTTTGCCCCACACTAGTAATTTCTTCCTGTATCGTGGGTGCGTTTACAAACATAGAAACTCACATACACTAACACCCAGACTTGGAACAACTACTTGCAGATCATACAAATATTTGTTCCGTGCGGGGATCGAACCCGCGACACGTTGCGCAGCCGTCCATCGCTCAGCCACTGCGCCAACCGTGTCGTCAAACATACTTTTATACATCTTATGATTGTAAATACAAATAAAAACGATATTAAGAGCAAAAAACCTTTTTCATCTTCATCTCAATTCCATTTAAAACTGTATTTTGTTTATTAATACGAGTTTATAAATAATTTTGGCGTCCATCTTGGTTGTTCATTTGATGAATATTCGAGTAACGAACAATAAAAAGTCAATTAACTGCTGTCTTTATGGCAGAAGTCATAAAATGATAAGGAATATAGCGTTTGTATTTACACAGGCTTGTAACCCAATTTAAATAAAGTGAGTTATTGAATTATTTTAATTGAATTCCCATTATTCATGTTACTGGGTACAATTTGAAGTAATATTTAAAATTGTTTACGCTAACTACACATTTTAAAAGTTTAAAAACATTTAAAAAAGGAATGAAGCACAATTAAAATAACCTGTGATACATTTGCTATTACTAGAAGTTTTGCAGCATGAATCATCATCGAAACCATTTTACACTCAAAGCTTTACTGACTATTCAATAAACCAACAAAATGAAAGCTCATTCAATAAAACCCCAACTTATTTATTCTAGCGTGGAAACGCTGCCTTTCTTCAACCGCAGCGGGTATGTGCACAATCACGCTCCATATATTTTCATACTATGTTCATATCCGTGACTGAATATTAATACATAATTATTACATAGAATATTATGATGGAAATTCCGTGTCAATTGCTAATGGAATAAAGTAATTTATTATAATCTATAATATCAATAATTGAACTAGGTAACATAACATTACAAAGCAAAGCAAGATTTAAGGGATTTTGGCCCTTATGGCTAGTTTACACAGTGCGAGGTAGCATGCGAGTCGGTCTACCTAGTACCTAACTGCAGTGCAGATCTCACACTGTGTGGACTGGACGTATCATACGAGTTACTCGCACTTGTGGGTTGGACAGTAGCTAGCAGCCGAGTAACTTCAATATTTTTTTATTTCACTCGCCTTCCCCCATTACACACATGGCAGCAGCTCGCACATCACTGGCGTCGTTCGGACGCTTTTGGCAGTAGCTCGGCGGTCAGGCGCAAGAGGATTCTTTCACAAGACATTGCACGATTGTAGTACTACAACTCCAAGACACAACACACAACTCACAAGAGAGACTGAGAGCTACTCTCATAATGAAAACAGCCAAGGCAAACCGAGCTACTGCTCGCATTTTAGCTCAATTTGCCTTGGCTGTTTTCATTATGAAAATAGCTTTTAGAGTGCGAGCAGCTGTCTCCTGTCTAGTCAGCAGCTCGCACTGTGTAAACCAGCCATTATACCAAAACTTGGTAGTACATACTAATAAAAATAATAGTCCTCCGGATCGAATTTCGGCCATGGCAATCAATCTCAGCGGAGACCAACCTTCAGCGCGGGAGACAATTATAGTGCACATCTGTGTGCGCAGACTCAGATGCACTGAACTGCCCACTGGTCTAGTGGCGCCGTACGGGTTGTAGAGGTCAGATAGGCAGGCGCTCCATGCAAAATACTGGTATTCAGCTGCATCCGGTTAGACTGGATGCCGACCCCAACACAGATGGGAAAAAATTAAGCAGATTGATTGAATTGTTTCCTGAAAACCAAAAAAAAAATACTGTAGTAATTAACGAGCTACAAAAAATAATAAAACCTTTGTTTGGAACCGCTAATTGTCACCCTCGTCGGTTTAATTCAATTGTTCACGTTCTCATTAACACACAGCGTTCATTAATAATTTGATAGCGTGGGGAGATTGTATGTACCATGCATACCAGTTACAAACCTCTGAAATGACTTGAAAGAGAATTGTTAATAATATGTTGTTACCAAACCTCCCTCATTCGGGTGGTTTTCATAAAGGAATAAGGTATTATGTGGACATGTAAACAGCATAATTTTATAAGACCACTAATCCGTTGGCTAAGCATTGTGTTTATGACATGTTTTACGATGAGCATTGTAGGGGTCTAAATTCGGGAATTAACGTATTAGGCCGGGGCTTGTTATAACGAGTTTATTATTAATCGTATTTTGCGATCGGTTTTTCAGACCAATCAAATTCGGGTGAATATTATAGCGCGCCAGCGACATTACAATTCGATACGGGGGATACCGATACTTATATCAATGGATGGCCAAATTTTCAAGCTTTCGAATTCTCGTAACGATTGTTGATAGATATTGCGAATACCTATTGACAACCGGGACAGACGGAAACTGCTTTCAAATGCACGGAGAGGAAATTTTGGTTACGTATTTGACCACGGCAAGCAACGCTAAACCAAAACTGAAAATAGATAGGCTTGCATTGAAATTGCCAACCGCCATGGGTGGTGGAAACGTGGTCGCTCACAATGGGCCTCATTAGAAGGCTGTAAATGGAGTAAATTAAAGGGCAATGGAGAGGGCTATGCTCGGAGTTTCCCTACGCGATCGAATCAGAAATGAAGAGATCAGTAGGAAAACCCTGGTAATCGACATAGCCCGAAGTATTGCCAAACTTAACTGGCAGTGGGCAGCGGCCATTCCTTGCAGATCAGATGGCCGATGGGGCCGAAAGGTTCTGAGTACCACGTACCGGAAGACGTAGCGTTGAAAGGCCCCAAACAAGGTGGACCGATAACCTGGTGAAGGCAGCAGGGATCCGCTGGATGCAAGAAGCTCAGAACCGTTCGAAGTGGCGGTGCTTGGGGGTGACCTACTATGTCCAGCAGTGGACGTCTTTCGGCTGAAATGATGATGATGGTGGGTAGTCATACTTATACAGGATCAAATTAAATTAGCTAGTGAAACTCCGCAAACGTAATGGGTATAACGATTCGACATCTAAACATGATAAAATTAAAAAGAATTTAATTGTATGAGTTTTTTTTTTGTGAAACATTCTACAAAAAAAATACATTGAGATTTATTCACCTGTGCACTACGTAAGTAAATATTTCATGTAGGTATCACAGTAAAATAAAGATAGTTCTTGTATGCAGTTCCGTGTCAATATTGACAAAGCTGGGACAACTCAATCGAGCTGGCTTTACTTAGTCTCTTCGTGTTTGTTTAATGGGATAGAATATAACGGATTCAGAGCTCGGATATAACACGTTTCAGATTGTTTTACGTGTTACATTTTATTTTTGTTTGGTGAACAGTGGTTTGAAGGCTTTAATTTCAATCAAGTGCTGTGTTGATGTTGGTTATTTGTGAAAACTGGTACAAATAAGTAATTGTACATGTAAATTAACGATCGAAACTTCACACACGTAGCGGGTCTACGTGAAGTTTCGATATCTTTTCTAAAACCATAATGTCAATAACTACAGATGGCCTTGACAAGTGAAAATCGCTTTGAAAGCGTTTCCTCTTCGTACAATGACTATCAACAGAATTGACATAAGCTTTTCGATAGCTTATGTCAGTCCTATACATTTTTGCCTTTTCCATTATCGTTATCGCTGTCACTTTGTCTAGGGCTTCAGGTGTATACAGGGTGTACCTTTAGACATTCACTCGAAAATACGAGTTCTTTGTTTTGTCACACCTATCTATACCACGTTTGCGATGCAGTTTCCAAACATGTAAATAAATATGAGCTTTTGCAAAAACAATTTTAATAGTCACACATAACGTTCAGTTTTAGCTACAGCTTCGCTTTCGTACTTTCTGAAGCCAACTAAAGTTACATTAGAATAAAGTTGAAATTCATTTAAGTGGAAATGACATCAATTGAAAACTAGTGAATATACTTCAGACATATCATGTAGGTACCTACCTTTATCCATATTTTAACCATCGCGCCTGTGAAGTTCTGCCAGTTAATTTAATTTTATACATCGAGCCACATGTAAAACTGTCGGGGTTTATTAACTTACTAGCTTCAGCTTCAGTTGATTATGTGAATTATTTGTAGATTTGACATAACATAACGTCATGCCTGTAATTCCCAAAGAGTTAGGCAAAGGTGTACTATTATAACCAACTTTTGACCTATGTTTAACTAAAATACTAGCTGCGCCCCGCAGTTTCAAACGCGTAAGTTTCGATCCCGTGGGAATATAGGGATAAAAAGTATTCTATGTCCTATTCCAGGTCACGGTCTACCCATGGGCCATTTTTCTCTCAAATCCGTTCAGCCGTTTTAGCGTGAAAGCGTAACAAACAAACAAACTCACTTTCGCATTTATAATAACTAGCTTCCGCCCGCGGCTTCGCCCGCGTGGTATGTCGATAAAAAGTACCCTATGTCCTTTCCCGGGATGTCATCTATCTCCTTGCCAAAGTTTATCGATATTCGTTCAGTGGTTTAGGCGTGAAAAGGTAACATACAGCCAGAGTTACTTTCGAATTTATAATATTAGTATGGATTAGTTAGGATTATTAAGAAGTTCTCAGCAATTGTAGTCGCTTAGGTCAGTCGTTGCGGCAGGTCAAAGGCCGTAAATTCTGATGACCTTACACAACCACGTTGCGAAGGGTTTGATGGCAATAACCCTGACTTAACTTACAGTTAACTGCACGGCGGTGGTAACCCTTTGACCTTGAAGTGCTCTAGCGTAGTCATAAATCTGCCTAGCCTTTTCCCAACTATGTTGGGGTCGGCTTCCAGTCTAACGGGATGCAGCTGAATACCAGTATTTTACATGGAGCGACTGCCTATCTGACCTCCACAACCCAGTTACTGATTAACACGGTACCTCTTGGTAAGACTGGTCGTCACACTTTTGGGTTTCTGACTACCCGTACAGACTGTCAAAGATCTACGAATGACAGCCGGGACCAGTGGAACAAACCTGCGCACTAACGCAGGTTTGTTTAGTGGAATAAGAAGCCTGCAATCCACTTGCGGAAAAAACGGGGAAGTAGGTTTATTTTTTTGCTTGTTACGCTTTCACGCTAAAACGGCTGAACGGATTTGGATAAACTTTGGCACATCAGTAGATCATGACCCAGAGAAGGACATAAGCTACTTAATTAATTCAAGTTAATAAATACTATGATGATTAATTAGCATAGATCCTACTTACAATAATAAAATAAGCATGAGGTTTATAATATTCCATTTTATTTTTAATAAAACGGCACCTCTCATTTTTAGGGTTCCGTACTCAAAGGGTAAAACGGGACCCTATTCCTAAGACTTCGCTGTCTGTCTGTCCGTCTGTCACCAGGCTGTATCTCATGAACCGTGATAGCTAGACTGTTGAAATTTTCACAAATGATGTATTTATGTTGCCGCTATAACAACAAATACTAATAAACAGAATAAAATAAACATTTAAGGGGGCTCCCATACAACAAACGTATTTTTTTGCCGTTTTTATAGATAATGGTACGGAACCCTTCGGGCGCGAGTCCAACTCGCACTTGGCCGGTTTTTATTTTTTTTGTTACTCCTACTTTACTTTCCTGAAAACTGTTACATATTCATGCGTAGCCTTGTTTTTCTTTTTTATGGCTCAAACTGTGTAGGTATATTAAAACGATATTACAAGGCGGCGCCTGTTCTCGGGACAGCTGTATTACATAAAAGTCAACGTTTTACCACTAAAGTACTACTAGGTAACTACTAAAGTATTTAGCTACTGAGTTATCGTTGAATCTATGGTATTTTCTTTCTTCTTCGAGAAGCTACACGAAGATGGCGGGACAAGTGGTTGGTAGTTTTCTAATCACACACACATACTCACATGCGCAAACACACGCACACAAACATACACCCAGACACACCATCAATCACTCGCAATTGTATCACGATGACAACCTTTACTATGCCTTACAATGGCGGACCTAGAGTTCTAAAATACAGTCTTCGGTTAACATTTCAGATCTCCCACAAATTACAAAATTTTATAAAAATACCTGTTTATTATGTACTAGCTGCGCCCCGCGGTTTCACCCGCGTCAGTCTGGATCCCGCGGGAATATCGGGATAAAAAGTATCCTATGTCCTATTCCAGGTCATGGTCTACCCTGTGCCAAATTTCATCCAAATCCGTTCAGCCGTTTTTGCGTGAAAGCGTAATAAACAAACAAATAAACAAACAAACTCACTTTCGCATTTATAATATTACTTAGGATAATTTATATAATTGGTCTATAAATGTAATTAGTGAAGAAAAATAAACATATTTCCAATTTAATTTTTAATTTTAATGTCTTCTAGTAGATAGGGGTTAAGTCTGACTTAACGCTTTTGTATCCTTGGTAGGTAAGATATCTGGATTTAGGCTTCTGTGACTTATATCTAGCCTAGCCTTTTCCCAATTAAGTTGGGGTTAGCTTCCAGTCTATCCGGATGCTGTTGAATACCAGTATTTCACTTGGAGCGACTGCCAATCTGACCTGTACAACTCAGTTACTGAGTAATACGATACCCCTTTGTGTAAGACCATGTATCAGACTTTCGGGATTCTGACGACCCGTAACGACTGTCAACAATCCACGCATGACAGCCGGGATCAACGTGCGTCATTTCACCAGTTATGTTTGAGTCCCTTTTACATAGGGGCGAGTCTATTGCCAACCGGGCACGAATTTAGACTTCGGGCTGCTACTAAGAAATTCCAGATGGAAAAACCCACTTTACCCGACCCGGGAATCGAACCCAGGACCTCATGTTCATGCCTGCCAGGGTTGCGGGAAAGTCCGAAAGGGATACCGAAACCTTGGCAACAGGCAACTGAAGGAACACGGGTGGGTTTTAGTCAGTAAAAGTCTGACACGCCTTTCCGCTCCGCCCAGAGTGGGGGAAGTCATTTGATGGTTTCCCACCAACAAAAAAAAAATTGTAAATTATTCTCTTTACTTTTTTACGACACTAAAATAATGTCAAAGAAAACTCATCAAAACATACCATGTCCTGGCCTACCAAGACATGATTATGTTTGTTGAAAGCTTGAAAATAAACAAATTATCTGCTGGAAAGCTTTGAAAAAGTGCCTTGCATTTAAGCAGGAACGTTGCCTGAGAAATTGCAGCAATCTTTCTCACTCACACCTACTTAAACTAATATACAGCTGGAACATACTGTATGAGACAGACATATATCTAGAGCTTATGCTTGTCTGCCAGGCTTACCCCAGTTAGATAAGCTTTATAACTTGTCTTAGCTTGCAGTGTTTTAGCTTAGGTCGAGATCTATGAACGTTACTTAGCACGTACTTTATTCCAGGGACTTGAAACGTTACTCAAAATAGGGATACGATAACGTTACGTAATAGCGTTATAATACTTCCAGTAACCATTTATGAATTAATTTCTTGGGCAATATAACCAAAATCTATCGGAACGAAACCTACAATTATTAATTTAGTTACGATCCGGGTGGAACGGTAGAAATCGTCGTTCGAGACGGGAACATTTCTAAGTCAAATCACGATTTGTTCATAGATCTCCTTACAAGTTCGAGGCTAGAACTGACCGTTGTCAATTGAGGAAGTATGTTGTACAACAATTTCAATATTGTAGAGCGCTACCGTAGGTTCAGAGAATTCTAATAAAATCACTAGAGGGTCGAGACAAGTGGCAATCGCTTTCAAAGCGTTTCGAATTTCTACAATGACTTTCAATAGTATTCCGGTACGTTTCGATTCATGTCCAGCAGTGGACGTCTTTCAGCTGTAATGATGATGATGAAACATAAGCATAACCAGCCTATACAGCCTATAATGTTTCCACTACTGAGACACAGGCTTCCTTTCTGTGAGTGGGAGTGGGCCGTAATTCACTACACGGGCCCGGTTTGAGTTGGTGGAATGTCACTGGTCGTCGAATTTTTGGTTAAGACTGGTTAAGACTTTCGTGCTTCTGACGACCCGTAACGACTGTCAAAGACGAATGACGGCCGGGACCAGCGGCTTTACATGCTATCCAAGCACGGAGGAGTCTTGGTATGTAAAGATGGTCACCCATCCACGGACCAACCCAAGCAAGCGTAGTTTAACCTGATGGATCGACCCGTGCGAATGTTATTACTTAGCCATGAGCTCAACATACCAAGGTCTTCGTTATTAAAATAAGGAGGAAGCAGCTGACCCACTACTTATTAAAATACAACCTCATTTTATCTCGCTCGCACCATACTACTCGTAGCCTGAGAGAACGAGACGGAGTAGCGTGCTGGCGGCTCCAAGCTTCGAATAGTTTAGATAATACCTAGCTTTTTCGGTGAAAATAACGGTAATTTAAAAAAAAACATAAGACTTGCTTTATGGTTAGTTAAGTTATATGCAAAGTTTCATGATCTAATTTGAAGTATTTTTTGAATACCAGCGGTTTATAGTTCGGTTTAGAGTTAACTTTGGATTTTTTTTTCCATCGGGAAAACGATAAATGTAATCGTATTTTGGTCAAACATAGGACCTAGCATCAACTTTAACATATATTTCAAAATTAATGCTGCAGTATTTTCGCAATAACGGAGGATCATGCTAAGCCGTGGACAATGGTGTGGGTCATATGTTTACCTATCTAAGTAACAACTCATAATTTTAAACCTGAACATGGAACTGTTTTTTTGTCCCTTTAAACTTTTTACAAAAAAAAAACAACCGACTTCCAAAAAAAACACAAAAAAAAGTGAAAAATAACTTTAATTTCGGAAGTCGGTGTCTTTGCTTTTCAATTTCCGTTTTTTGCCACCGACTTCCGAAATTAAAGTTATTTTTCACTTTTTTTGTGTTTTTTTTGGAAGTCGGTTGTTTTTTTTTTTTGGAAAAAGTTTTTAGGGAAATCCGAATACCACTACATGCTATGTAAATAACAGTGAAGGAGTCAGCAGGATATCGTCTGGATAGGATATCGACTAAGTGGAAAAAATACGTAATATTGAAGCTAACTCAAAAATTACGCATGCAAAGTTAATAAAATTTATATGGGACCACCTCGGAAGCATGACATACCAAACAAAAAAAAAACATCAAAATCGATTCATAATTGGCGGAATAATCGCGTAACAAACAAACAAAAAAAATAAAAAAAACAGATGAATTGAGAACCTCCTCCTTTTTGAAGAAGTCGGTTGATAAATAAATAAATAAGCAAAGAGATTCAGTTACAACGATACTTATAAGCTATTTACGTTTATCACCACCCTTAAGCTATAATCCGTGTCTAGCTCTTCCTTGCACAAGATAAAATGAAATAACACGTAACTTGCATATAACATTATTTTGGGGTGGCATTTCAAACTCACACTGAGTAAAAGCGTATACGAATTATAATATACTCGTTGCTTTAAAACCATAATCAAGCTCCCAAATTACGTACACAAATGAAAACGAGACCCGGAACCGCCACATTAAAAATTATACTCTACCCCACAAAATTAAGGTCTAATTTAATTCGCGGCCAACGTACGCAATAAACGGTCTTAGAAATTATAATTATTTTGTGCGTGAGGCACGCACAAACCGCGGAGCTACGAAATATTAAATCAATGTAATGTTTTGCAATGCTTATAGTTGACGCGGTTATATTTGGCCTAGTCCAGGGTGAACATGCGGTCACTGGGGCGATAGCAAGCGCGGTTGCAGGCACGATCAGAGGACCAATTCCTGTATTTTTAAGAACGCTCGCATTCGAATCTCAGTCACAATCTGACATAAAATTATCAAATAAAGTACAAAATAAGAATAAAATAAAAAAACCCCGACAATATTATTTTTTTATAGCTAAAAACACTCTCGATCAATTCACCTTTCAAACAAAACAAAAAAAAAACAAAATCGGTTCAGCCGTTTGGCAGCTACGATGGCGCAGACAGACACACAGATACACACGTTAGACTTATAACACCCCTCTTTTTCCGTCGGGGGTTAAAAACACATGGGGAAACTGTGCGCGAGTTGCGACAACTTATGTGCGACAGCTGGCGTTGAATTGATCATGCCGACTGGCGCAGCATATAATAATAGGTCTTTACCTATGAAATTGCCGTTTTGAATGAAAAAATTTAAACGAATTTTTTTCATGAATTTTTTTATTTGTATTAATCGAAGTAATCACCCATGCAATCAATGCATCTTTGCCATCGCAGTGGCAGTTTATTGATGCCCTTCTTAAAGAAATCAGCTGGACGGGAGGCAACAAATTCTTCAAAGGCATTTTGTACTGCCTCTCGGGTATTGAATTTTTTTCCCGCCAAGAAGTTATCCAAATTCTAGAAAAAGTAGTAGTCTGTAGGCGCAAGGTCTGGTGAGTAGGGCGGATGACGGAGAGCTTCCAACCCCAGTTCTTGCAACTTGGAGACCGTCTGCTGTGCAGTATGAGGTCGCGCGTTGTCGTGCAGGAGCAGCGGAGACGAGCGATTGACCAATGCTGGTTGGAGATGCGCCAGCTTCTCCATCATTGTGTTCAGTTCTTCACAGTACACATCTGCAGTAATGCTCACCCCGTTTGGTAAGAAGCTGTGATGAATCACACCGGCGCTAGACCACAAAACAGTGACCATCACTTTTCTAGGGGTAAGTTTTCGTTTAGGGCATTGTTTAGGTGCTGAACCAGGATCCAACCAACTTGCTGAGCGCTTGCGGTTATCAAACAGAATCCATTTTTCATCGCAGGTAACAATGCGGTTCAAAATTCCTTAATTTGTGTGTCTGTTGAGCAGTGCAAGGCACGTCTCGACGCGTACTTCGCGCTGGCGATCATTGAGTTCGTGGGGCACCCATTTGTCAAGCTTTTTTATCTTGCCAATTTGACGCAAATGGACCAATATTGTTTTGACGCTAACGTCGAAAGCTGCTGCTAATTCAGCCGTAGATTGTGTATCATCAGCTTCCACAATCGCCTTTAATTCGTCATTGTCGACCAAAGTCTTCGGACGACCGCGAGGTTCATTTTTCAGGTCGAAATTTCCAGAACGGAAGCGAGCAAACCAATAACAGGTGGTGCGTTGGTTTGTAGTGTTAGCTCCGTAAACGTCGTTGATGTTGCGTGCCGCTTGTGCCGCGTTGCTGCCACGACGGTACTCATATTCCATAATTACTCGAATTTTTAACGTATCCATGATGACGAAAAAGATTGAAATGCGATGAAAATGTAACACTAATCAATAAAGAAATGACTACTTTTGGAAAAAAAATCCATGTTTTTAAAATAAAATTAATTTGAAATTAGAATTCTTAGCCAAACAAAAATTATTTTGATTTGAAATGGCCAGTACTGCAGAACGGCAATTTCATAGGTAAAGACCTAATATAAAGTGTATGTCTTTATAGATCGCACCTAGATAAACAAATGAATAAATAAGAGAACAATAATAGCAACTGTACAAAATACTGGGTGTTAGGGTAGAGACCGTTATCCTTGAAACTAGTGGTTTGGTGTCATCTATGATATACTTTTTCTATGGGAACAACCTTGAAATCGCGAAAAAAAAATCAGCTGTTCCATACATTTGTGTTCACTTAAATCGACAAAATGTATGGAACAGCTGATTTTTTTTTTGCGATTTCTTAGTTGGTTGTAAAATCGAATTTTGAATTTACGTTACGTTACCAACGCGCTTTTGTGCTAGGACCTCACAGCACAGATCGTGCCATACCCAGATCATACCATCTTGCCATCTCATCTTGCAAGTACCTAAGTCAGTCGTTTTACGTTCATTTGAGCTAGTCCAAACGTGATGTCCATTAAATGACTTAAGTTTTACTAGTCCAGACGAATGAGGAAGCTATAAAAGCATTAAAAACGTCTTGTGACTAGCAAAAGTTTAGTAGGTAACCCTAATCTGAAACATAAACCTGAAACTAAGTAAAATCTAACTCTGAAAGTTAAAGGAAGAGAAGAAAGGAAGGAAAAGTTCTTCACTAAACAACACTGGGCTTTTGTCTTTAGTATGGAATATGTATTTTATTTGTGGAAGAGCTTGTGGCTAATTAATAACAGCCTCACGGGTCGATCCCCCAGGTTACCGGAGCGGACGCTTGCCGAAGTTGGTCCGTGAATGGGTGACCATCTTTACATAATCGAGACTCATCCGTGCCTCGGAAAGCACGTTAAGCCGTTGGTCTCGGCTGTCATTCGTGGGTCTTTGACAGTCGTTTCGGGTCGTAAGAAGGCCGAAAGTCTGACAACCAGTCTTACCACGGGGTATCGTATTTCCCAGTTACAGGGTTGTGGAGGTCAGATAGGCAGTCGGTCCATGTAAAATACTGATATTCAACTGCATCTGATTGGACTGGAATCCGACCCCAATATAGTTGGGAAAAGGCTAGGCAGATTGATTTTTGTGTTTTCTTTTTTTTTTATAAACCTTATACGAACTTTCTTGGAATAGCAAAGCTAGGGTTAAAAGTTTCATGCCTCATTATGCCTTCAAGTTTTCCCTAGAAAAAAAAATTACCTACATGATTATCGTAGGCTCACATTAAAATTCGCTTACCGTTCCTATAGTACCAAAAGGTACTTGACTTTCGCAGACCTGTACTGAAGAAAAACTCGACGAAATCGTTTTAGCTAATGGCTATTCGATATCAGCCCGCGCGAAACGAAGTAAATTCCGAAACCTTTTTAATCTTTTATGAGCTTTGAGCTATGAGGACATTACTTTTTATGAAACGTATTTTTGGAAACGTGAGATGTTATAATGATTCCGTGGAGCTGTATTGTTAGTGATCTGTGCTTGAGAAAACTTTGTGAATTGCTGTCTTATTGCTTTTTTCTTGGAATTACTGGGTTGAATCAACATTATTTCATTTTTGAATTGCTATAATAACTGTTGAAATGTGGCGCTATCTGATATTTCGCTTTGCAATATCATGTTCAAAAAATTGCCCAAGTGAGAGCCGGATTCGCACACGGAGGGTTCCGCACCACCGTCTAATAACAACACTATGTTTCGTAATTTATTTTAAAAAATCACGTTTCTTGTATGAGGGACCGCCTTAATTTTTAACTTTATATAATTTTAATTTTGTTTTAAAGCGGCAATAGAAATACACAATATCTTAAAATTTAAACTATACAGGGTGTTAGGATACACACCGTTATCCTAGAAACTAGTGGTTTGGTGTCATCTATAATATACTTTTTCTATGGGCCCAATTTGAAATCGCGAAAAAAAAAATCAGCTGTTCCATACATTTTGTCGATTTAAGTAAACACAAATGTATGGAACAGCAGATTTTTTTTTGCGATTTCAAATTTGGTCCCATAGAAAAAGTATTATTATAGATGATACCAAACAACTAGTTTCAAGGATAACGGTGTCTACCCTAACACCCTGTATAGGTATCGGGCTTCGTCCTAAAAAATAGATATTTTAGACACTTTCTCTGTAATTATTTAGATGATTTCTTAATCTACAAATCACTGTATTGCAAGTTGTTCAGGAATCTTCCGGCGTGTAGCCAAAACATGCCTCGTTGGTAGAGTGGTCCTAGCGCTACGGCTGAGCACGAGGTCCTGGGTTCGATTCCCAGGTCGGCCAAACTGTTATTGGGTTTTTCCATTAGAAATTTCTCAGTAGCAGCCCGGAGTCTTGATTTGTGCCTAGTTGATGGCAATAGACTCACCTCTATTACATGGGACTATAACATAATTGGCGAAATGTGGGTGTACCGGTAGGTATACCTCTGCCTAACTTTTCTGGGATTACAGTCGTGATGTTATGTTATGTCACAAATGTTTACCAACACCAATGTCATTCAAGCGAAAAAGATCCTTGTAGTAGGTACTTATAAAAGTAAGCTGATACTGCGATTACCTACTTATCATGGCTTTAATTTAGAGTCGACCATTTTATAAAAACAAGTGAAGGAGCAGATGCTTGAAAATTAAAACCATGTTCTCAAGATTTTCAAGAAAATCTGATTTATGAGCTGTGAAATTCTTTTTATGAAATAAGAGGATTCTTTTTTAGAGCTAACTTCATCTGGCTAAGTAATCGCTTTGCAATATGAATTCATGCTATAATAAAAATTAAACATAATATTTAAACAATAAAATGTTCATTTTTTCTACCTACTACTGCACTTGTTGTTATGAGGACGTGTGAGTATAGCTCTCAACAAACTGAAGCGGATTTTGCGCAGGATTCGGGACAAAATTCGCCCGCGCCGATTGTGTCAACTAACTTGTATCTAGAGGTGTTCAAACTGGCGTGAATAGTCGAGTGACTTTCTGATTATTGCGACAATCAACGCTCCCAGTCGCATTCCCGCGTTTCACGAGGGAAATGCCTCTTTGCACATTTGACATGCACTTTTACTGACTAAAACCCACCGTGTTCCTTCAGTTGCCTGTTGCCTAGGTCCCGGTATCCCTTTCGGACTTTTCCGCAACTCTGCCTAAGCCAACACATTACTGTGTCGTGTTGTGTCGTGACGCGTGAAGTGAAACATCAATCAAACGAATCTTTTCAGGGGGCTAAGTCTATTAATTTACAAACGTGTCAGTGGTCTCACAATGATCAGTTTTTGACAGATTTTGTATGGCATATCTGTACGTCAAATCACAACGAGTTTTGTTTCGCTAACACTGCATCAGAAGGCGCCACGACACGACACAACAAAGTAATATAAAACCGGGTTCAGTGTGGCCCGAGCTTTACACGAAAAGCAACAGCGATGTTTGCATGATGAATAGTATTTTCTCTCTGAATACATCAGTGAAAATGCTAAATTGCGGAAAGAAAGTCAATCACCCCTAACTTCTTTTTCAATAAATCATTTCACCCTACATTAAGCAACGACCCTGAAACTGATTATTATTTAATAACGATACTGACAGTACTGTAGTTAAATGGTCATAAATCTTCAGGAACTTAACTTACATTATATTTCGGGGTTCGACTGTGATGAGAATGCGAAACGCAATGATGGATTGCAATGTAATGTTATATTCTATCTATTAGGCCCGAGTTTTAACAGGCGCCCGAGCCGTGCGTCTTTTACGCTGCGTTTTTGGCGCTCTATAATATAGTTTCCGCCCGTGGCTTCGCCCGCGTGCCTATGTCCTTCCCCGGGATGAATTTTTGAAAATCCCTGTTATACATTATTACCTGATACTAACATGGAGTTAATTAAACCGTGCGTCAAAATTCTTCCATACAACCTTTGACACTACCCAATTCCCGTTTAGGGGGTAGTTTATATAAACTAAAAATGACAAACTTTATTATTTACTTAAATATAGTAATAGTATTCGTGCCAAGTTTCAAGTCTATCAACTCATGGAATAAGATTTTTCATATAAAGAAAATTCCCCTATTTCACCCTCTTAGGGGTGGAATTTTGAAAAATCGTTTCTTAGTGGAAACTTACTCTTCATAACGAACGCACCCTCCAAATTTCATGTCTCTAGGACCAGCGGTTTAGGCTGTGCGTTGATATCTCAGTCACCCTAGCCTTTTATATATTAAGATTTATTGAATGTCTATGTAACGAATTACATATTATATCACATCAGTTGCAAGAATCAGGCTACCAAGACAGGACGAGCGAAGGGTATTGCTTAAAAAAAAATACCAACGACGTGAATAGTTTTCTTGTAAAAGTTTTGCGTTAAATAAGAACTTTCGACTGAGTTTACTTAAGATCTTACGTGTCCTGTGCACGGGGCGTAACTCCGCTGCCGCGAGAAATCGCGGCACAGCGGACAGAGCTCCGGCAGGATCTCATGGCGGCATGGAGAGTGCGATTGTCGCAACCCAGTGCTGGGCACGCCACAATTGCGGCGATAAGTCCCCTCTTTGAGGAGTGGCTGGAGAGGCGCCACGGCGTCCTCACCTTCCGCCTGACGCAGGTCCTCACCGGACATGGCAGCTTCGGGAGGTACCTGTGCAGGATTAGGCGGGAGGAAACGCCCGGGTGTCACCACTGTGCGGATCGTCCGGAGGACACGGTGGAGCATACGGTGGAGGTGTGCCCTGCTTGGGCGGAGCACCGCCGTGTCCTCGTGGAGGCGATTGGCGGCACTGACCTCTCGCGTCCGGCCCTGGTCCAGGCCATGGTACGGAGCGAGAGGGCATGGGAGGCGGTCACCTCCTTCTGCGAAGCAGTGATGCTCGCGAAGGAGGAGGCGGAACGCGTGAGGGAGAGGCAAAGTCTGCGCCCTCACGCCCCTAACCGCCGCCGCTGGAGACACCCTGGGCGTCGGGAATCCCAGGCGGATTCCCGGCCACCATAGGCGCGGGCTTGCGGATGGCGAGCAATGGGTAGCTCGCCGTCCGATAAGGACCAGGCCCGGGCCGGCCTCAAAGAGATGTCAGCACACCTGACGGGGTCCGTTAGGACCGATGCCTGCCAGGGTTGCGGAATAGTCCGAAAGGGATACCGGGACCCTGGCAACAGGCAACCGAAGGAACACGGGTGGGTTTTAGTCAGTAAGAGTCTGACACGCCCTTCCGCTCCGCCCAGAGCGGGAGAAGTCATATGATGATTTCCCACCCAAAAAAAAAAAAAAGGTGTCCTGTTCAGCTTCCCGACCAACCATGCTGACTAACTTATCTTTTCGCCAGGAATATAATATATGGCGTATAATAAGCCAACACGACGAAAAAAATAATCCTATTGACTCTCCTGATTCGGCTCATTATCCCTAAGGGAAATTCTCGAAGCATGATTACCCAATAAAATAATATATACCCATACATATTATAATGGTAGATAGTAGATACAGCTTCGAATAAATCAAATAATTATATTAATTGCTCCTTACAATTCTCAAGGGACTGACATGCCTCACTTATTCTGAGATATCTTCAAAATATACGTCGTGTTTTATAATTTGTCAAAGCGTGTCCCTAAATTCTGCGGTTGATTATCAAAGTCAAAGTATTTATTAGTGTGATTTTTGGTGATACAATAGGTCTTATATTTAGGTTATGGTAACTCAAAAAACGGTAGTTTTTTGAGTGTATGCCCTAACGGGTACGTTAGGGCATACACTATTTAGCAATAATTATAAGAATTTAAAATCGATATTACATACAAATTAACAAAAAAATCAATATTAATAATACAATTTTTTTTTTTTTTTAACATTTACAATACAATTAATAATTAATAAAATTATTACAATAAATATTCAATATTCAGTATTTAGTGTATTCATTGTGGATCATAAGTACAAAAATAGGTACAGATGTTCTGCAATATATTAGATCGGCTATGTCCCGTCTCTTAGACATACAATATAAATATAAATTATTATTTTAATAAATTAACATTACAATCAACATATTATTAAATTAGGAGAGAGAGACAAAACAAAATATAGGTCAGTCAAAGATCTTAAAATTAATAGCATGCAATATGTACCTACTGAACTCAACATGACATTGCTGCATTGGTCAAAATAAAATATAACTCAAAGAGACTTGTCCGACAAAAAATCTTTTAGACAATAGTAGGATTTATCGACCAGCAGGTCATGAAGTTTCTTTTTAAATAACTTAATTTCTGAAATGCTTCTAATGTTGGTTGGAATTTTATTAAATATTGTTGGAGCAACCCAAAAAACACTTTCCTGCAAAAAGCGTGTTTTAGTCGCGATTGTGCATAATTTATCCCGATGTCGCACTCTGCTACGGAATTCAAATAAATGAATATTGCTTTTTACAAATACTGCACATTCAAATATGTACATACAAGGCAATGTTAGTATTATCAGGTTTTTGAAAAATGGCTGACAAGAATCGGTTTGCTGCAGATTAAACATAGCCCTAATGCAGCGCTTTTGGGCCTTGAACACTCTTTCTTTGTCTACACTGTTTCCCCAGAATATTAAGCCATATCTGAGAGTAGAACTAACATATCCGTGGTACGCTATCCAAGTCTTGCAAAATGTAATTGGGTTGTGTGTTTGGTAAAATGTCACTCAAATCTGCCATCGTTTTTGAGGCTCATAGAATATAAATCTAATCACTTCTCAGTACAGTTCATCATTGTGTACAGAGTACCTTTTTTTTTTTTAATGTACTGAATTTTTCTAATGGCCAATTCCTATAATTTACGGACCGTTATTGGTTAAAATTAAAACTCTTGTATCTTTACCAATAATGAAGCAAATAACTCATAGTTTTGCATAGTAAACCCTCCCATATAGAAGTAGCTATCACAGGTAAAATTAGCTTAGGAATCTATTTATATGCCCAGTTTGGCAATAAAAAATGCTACTATTGGTAAGCAAAACGATTCGTTTTCGTTTATAGGAACCGAGCATAAACTAACTATTTATTTATTGGATCTCCAATATAGGCAATTTCATGCAAGTGTACAAGAACAGGGAAAAAATATATTAGTGTGCGCTTCCAATTATATGAGACCATATCATTCCCTTTTCTAGGTAGGATACAGTAGGTTTGGCGAAAATAATCAAATAAAAGCAGTGATAGCCTAGTGGTGTGACCTTCATACTGCCAAGTTATAGGTCTCGAGTTCGACCCCAAGACACGCACCTCTGACTTGTCGTATTCATGTGCGTATTGTATAATTATCAGTAGCTTTAAAAACGACGAAGAAAAACATCGTGAGGAAACCGGCATGCCTGAGAGATATTTCTCAACGGCATGTAAAGCTGAGTCAGAGCCTTGGGCGGCTTTAAAACACTTACACTGAACGATGAACAAAATAAATCAAAACATCAACTGAACTGGATACTGGTTGAAAGGATTAGGTTTATAATTTTACTAGGGTCGAGTAAATATATTAGGGGTCAAAACTATATACTTAGTAGAAAATTACAAAATTATTCCAATACTAAGGCAACAATTTTCAGAATAATTATGTAATTTAGACTTTCAGAAAAGCTTAGCTATTTTCTAGACTACACAATAACAGGCACTCGTAAATATCTTTAGGAGAACATTGTAGTGACTTGTCCTTTATTAAAGTCACCAAAGACGTTTGAAAAGCTTAGCAACTCTTGTTAGTTACGCCTTTTCAAGGTTATTAGTATTTATATTTTAATGTCATTCGAAAATAGAATTTCGACGTTTTGCTTATTAAAAACTTTATTCATTAAAATAAACTCTGTGTCGTAGTTTTGCTTCGGCGGTGCCTTTTAATTGGTTTCATAACCAATGATTTTAATTGGTAACTGAAACAGCTTTCATGTAAAATTATTATTTATTGAATTCTGAGATTACAATATAATGAATACTTGTTATAATTTTGATTGGTATTTTCGCGTTGCTTTGTTTTACATCACGTTTGTATCAAGTTTCTTATTTTGATTGCTCTACGTGATAAAAACATTGTTTATTTCACGTTCAAAGGACAGAACTTCTAACTGTTAAGATGATTTCAAAAGTGAGGTCAGCTTGATATAGGATAATCTTGTAGCTACGAGAACAATATAGTCTAGATGAGACTTGTGCAGACCAGAGAAGTACGGCACAAAAGGATTCTCCCTTTTAAGCCCTATTTACATTGGTCAAGTCTTTAGCGAAGTTGACAAGTACAGTGGCGTAAACCGATCGGACGGTAGTGTGTCAACTTGGCTTGCAAGTGGATCCAAATAGAATCGCTTTCAATTTTTTAAGCAAGTGACACCCCTCGCGCACCTTCTCAGTCGGCGCGGTACTTGACTCGCCACTTGACGTTGTGTAAACATTCAAATTTAGTACAGTGTATTAGTTGCCGGCAACAGGACGAAGCGCGTGTACTGTTTTTTTGTGACGTTGCTCCTCCATTGCGACGGAGAACTGCCACTTGACTCGCTGTAGTGTAAACAGTCACTGTCCAGGCGCTCGTCACTCGCCACTGTACCTGCACTCGCTACTCGCCACTGCCCTTGACCAATGTAAATCGGGCTTTATGCCGTACTTACCTGGTTGTTCCACACACTGCTCCTGCTACTGTTCCTAGTTCTTACACTGTGAGTGGATCAAGGCTCCCATTGATGATGAATCCTAGATTCTATTAAAATTTTGGCTCGAATTCCAGGTTTTTAAAGTCAAAAGTAGAATGGCTCTATGCGTTTTCTTCCTTTCATGTCTAAAATATTCAAAATGACCGTGTGGTGTTGCATCCTAAGCATTATTTTGGTGCCAAGAAAATATATTCCGCTGGTCCAGCGGACGAAATTCGTAATGTCTTTTATACTCTAGAGTCTGAACACCGTTGGCCACTGTCCAAGGTCCATTCGAGTCGTGTGTGGCCATTAAGCCAGTTATCCCACAATCATTTCTTGAATCTGTGCCCAATAGGAAGATGGCGTAAGGTTTTGCTTGAGATGGTGAAATCTTCATTAGGTTTTGTATCCAAGATTGGCCTATGGCTTTAAGAGCTTGACTTAGTATATATAATATGTATTAGACGTAGTCAGTGAGAAAACTTAGTGATCGGTTTCCAAAACAACTTTTTATTTTATTAATTTTAATAAATATGGCTGAGAATCAGCACTATTTGAACGTAAATAGTTACAAACGACAGCCCTCACAATACCCACTCATTACGATTTTATAATGTTAGTTAGTTTGTCCACCGACACGTCACCGAGAAACTAGATTATTCGAACCGAACGTGACGTATGTGCACTGCAACGGCGATCGTATGTCCACTGCAACCGAACTCGGTGGTTCAGTATGTTATGTGGTGCGACGGCAATGTGTGGACAAGATTAAGGGGGATGCGCTAGGGTAGCCCGCGAAATTCAAATTTTCTTACGTTTTTTGCAATTTGCAGGTCAGTATTAGGTTGTATGTTGACTATTTCATGAAATTTTCATTAAATGCACTTACATGAACTTAGAGAGCTGTATTGCTGATTCTAATGTTTATAATTCTGTAAAACCATATTTGTTACGGCCGCAAATAATATTTAGATCAACATACAACCTAATACTGACCTTCAAATTGCAAAAAATGTAAGAAAATTTGAATGTCGCGGGCTACTCTAGCGCTTCCACCTTAAACGTATTTTGTATTGCCGGCACATCCGCCCGTCGCAAATTCGGGCCGAGTTCTTGCGATGGTGCCGAACTAGGCGAAACTGCGCTCGAGTGTCGGACGTGCGGTAGAATCGCGGCCATAGCAAATGTATGTATCGCTACTTCGGCGCCGACATCTCTTTCTCGGTGAAGTCCCGGTGACGGCTGTAGTTGACAAACGCCTTTACTCGGAAGACAAAGTCGGGTAAAAAGGTACAGCAAGAGGCCTTTGCCCTGTAAAATATACTTCATATAATAAACAATTACAGTCTGATGTTATAAATAAGCAACAAGTGTGCCATTGAGTTCTATTTTATAAGCAATGTATGTTTTATCAGATTCAATATAAATAATAAGACCTTTAAATAGGCATGCAAAAAGTATCGCGTGATTTTTCTTATCGCTCTAAGAAAAGTTCATGTCGCACGTATTCATAAATGGTTCGTAATTGAAAGTTGTGAATTGTCATGAGAGTGGCCTACTTACTTTATATACTTTCAAGGTATATATCGTGATATTATAATAATAATAAACGTTATACACTGTGACTTTCATAGAAACAATTTTATTATAATATTTAGTTTCCAGAGTGGGCAGAGGTGGTAACGGCAACGACTTACGAGTTGTAGGTCGTAGGTTCGTACCCTGACAGGCGCTTTACTTTGTGTAAATTATTTGAGCGCCACTGTTCTCAAAACGGTGAAGGAAAACATCGCGAGGAAACCGGCATGTCCTAGAACCAAAAAATTCGAAGACATGTGACATCTACCAACCCGCACTGGGCCCGCGTGGTAGATTAAAATCCCACTCCCTCTCGAAGAGAGGAGGCCTGTGTCCCAGCAGTGGGAACTATATAGGCTGATTATGCAGGCGAAATTCTGTTTACGTGTCTGAAAAGAATATTCATGACCAATATACAAATATACACTTGCAAATTGCAATATTCCCAGGGGTTTGCCAATGTCATAAACGGTGAAGGAAAATATCGTGAGGAAACGATGCCTGAGAGACATTTCTCGAGGGCATGTGAAGATTGTGAAGCCAAGTCTGAGGCCCATGGGGCGGCATAAAACTCTGACACCAGGTTGTTAACCAGACGAAATAGAAAGAAGCCAATGCCATAGGCAAACAAATACATATATCTTATTTTTAACCGACTTAAAAACGCAGGAGGTTCTCAATTCATTTTATGTTTTTTTTATGTGTTTGTTCCGCGAATAAAAAAAGAATCATCAAAATCAGAATTGATTTTGATCATTTGATGATTCTTTTTTTATTTCATGGCCGTGCTTCAGAGGTGGTTTTATTAACGTTGCTTGCGTAGTTTCTGAGTTAGCTTTAATATTACGTATTTTTCCCACTTAGTATAAGATGTTTTAAGTTACTCCGTATTTATAAGTTATTTACATAGCAGGTTTTGGTAGCAGTTTTGGTAAACTAAAAAGAGAGTACATATTAAAAAAAAAAAAAAAAAACACTTAAATGTGAAAAATAACTTTGATTTCGGAATTCGGTGGCAAAAAACGTAAATTGAAAACCAAAGACACCGACTTTTTTTTTGTAAAATGTTTTTATATCAGCACCCATACCTTTGTTCAGTAACTGAAAAATCTATGTTCTATTTTCTATGTTACGGGTGTGGTTTCCGCACTTAGTGGACCATTGTGCATGAACTGAAAAATTATTCATGCTGCTTACTGACATAAATCGAAATGCTTATGTAGTGTTACCCTGAAAACTAATCATACAATTTGCAACTTTTTATAATAGGTACCTACCTGATAGGTACTAATTATCGCAACATTAATTCCTCTTTGGTTAGTAGTCTTTGGTCACTTGTGGTCGCAAAAGCTACTGCAGGCAATGAGGTCTTGGATTCGATCTCGATTTTTCGATTCTTCTGGATTTGTACACGGTTGATGGCAATAGGTTCGCCCCCTGTTACGTGGGACTTAAACTTAACCTGGCGAAATGAAGGTGGGTGAAAAGTACACCTCTGCTTAACCCGTCGGGGCTAACAGGCGTGATGTTATATATCGCACGCTGAGAACGAAAGTGACTCAAGTCAAAATTTACGATTTTTGGGAATTGAATAAAATGTGTTCGACTGATGGAACATTTTCTATTCTTTCTAGAATAACTTTTTAATATGAAAACGAAAGTTACGAATTTCTGTTGTATAATATTATTTGGCTTTATCACTTTAAATATACCTAATAATATTTTTTTTTTTTTTTTCTATATAAAATAACTTTTGGAAAGAATAGTTCATTTTATTATTAGAAATGAGTTCATGAGTTTAACTCATGCCTTAATAAATAAGTGACCGAATTTGATTTATGTCACCTAGGTTGTTAATATAGGAAATAAGAAAGTGACCGATTTTGATTTATGTCACCTAGGTTGTTAATATTAGAAATAAGAAAGCGACCTATACCATAAATTGGTCACTTTATGATTATAAATTGTAGCAAAACTTACGCCCACAAATCGGCACTAAACTGACGAAAAGTGTAATCGGTCGCTACGGTACTAAACTAGACACGTTCAGCTACATCCACTCGCGGTGCAGTACTGATTGCGTCCCTTTCACTCTGGTGCGGGGAGTGTGAAGCGCTCAAAAACAAAGAGATCGAAAAGCCCCTCTATCCCTCTCTGACCATTAATGGTCTGTTTTTTAATTTAAGTGTGATAAAGTGTACTTTTTTGAGTCATTTTGTATATTTAACTCATTTTACAAAAATTTTGAGATAGGTCACTTTCGTTCTCAGCGTGCGATATGTTATGTTGTAATTATTATGAACCGCTGATTATACCAGCTGTTGTAGTGTAGCAGTGGGTCATCTTTTTATCACATTGTTTGTGCACTGGACAGACTGATATCATTCGCATTATTACTTATAACGCGAGTGATATTTGTGACTTTTTGCTTCACAGAATTTTACCCACGGATATTAACAGTTTAAGTAATACTGTTGTTAAATATCTTTTTCATTGTGCCTTTATTCATTCTCTATCATTTTTTCTCTATTTATACTATTACTGTTAATGTACTATTAAATCGAGTGACAGTGAGAGTGCAAATAAACAATTTTCTTGTGTGTTCTACTTACATGGAATACGGTTTTCACGTTTTGACTTTCTGCAGATGAAAGAAATTGCATAATACAACATACAGTGACGTCATTCTGACGATGGAACATCAAAGTATATCCTTCTAATCTAATATCTTATGCAGTTTTCAATCTAGATTTCTTATCTAGAGGTTTATAAAAATGTGTAAGTATTTGCGTAGATAACACAATAATTCCTTTATTAAAAAGAAACAGGTTCGTAATAATAATTATAATAATGAATGATTAATTAAAATAATGCAACTTATTTTTATACGTAATAATTATTTGAACGGCACGTGATGCGAAGGAATGAGGAAAATGTTGTGAGGAAAGTTTTGGGTATGAATGTCGATGGCTATAAGAGTAGGGGAAGACCAAAGAAACGATGGATGGACTGTGTGAAAGATGATATGGCTAGAAAGAGGGTGACTACCGAGATGACGGCTAATAGAGAAGTATGAAAGAAAGGGACATGTTGCGCCGACCCCAAATAAATTGGGATAAGGGCAGGAGAATGATGATGAATTATTTGAAAACTGAGAATAGTGCTGATTGTAAGTATCGCTCATTAAACATTCACCTTGTGAATGTTTAATTATTGTGCAATACTTCAAAATATATCATCGGATATGTCATTTATGTAGATTTTATCCTAACGTTCATTGAAAACAAACGTTCCAAGTTTTTCTGGTAAAATCAAAACCTATCAAGATTCCTTTTAAAATAACAAAAAGTCCCCAAAAGTTAATTTAATCAGTTATTACAGCTAAAGTTAAAAAAACACGAATATTTCTATGCAAACTAAAGGTTACAATACAAGCAAAAGATATCTTTGGTACTGAATATAAATTGAAACAGACAATAGTTTATAGATCGCATCTGCTATGACAGTTATGACATTTCATTTTCCTTTTGACTTTCCGTTCAGAAAATACATATTTTTACCCGACTACGGCGAAGAAAAAAGGAGGGTTATGATTTTGACCGGTATGTATGTATGTATGTTCATCTGTTCCCTCATATCTTGTAAACGACTCATCACAATTTGAAAAATGAGGTATCGTTGGAAGCATCTTGATCGTCCGCTGGTTATAGGCTATGTGACGTCACATTAAATTAAAAATGGCGCCCTCTAGAGAACATAAAGTGAGGAGTTAAAAAAAAAAAAAAAAATAATCGTACCCTGTTGGTTATCAAATGAAAGGGCTTAATGAGCACATTTCAAAAATATATATATATAATATATATATTTTTGAAATGTGCTCATTAAGCCACAAAAGAATTTAAAAAAAATTAAAGTAATAAAAACTAAAACCCAACAACGACTAAAAAGGTATAAACAAGAGACCACAGACAGACAAATAAAAAATCCGGAGTCACACGTGTTATATTACCGCCATTTTTAATTTAATGTGACGTCACATAGCCTATAACCAGCAGACGATCAAGACGCTTCCAACGATACCTCATTTTTCAAATTGTGATGAGTCGTTTACAAGATATGAGGGAACAGATGAACATACATACATACATACATACCGGTCAAAATCATAACCCTCCGTTTTTCTTCGCCGTAGTCGGGTAAAAAGGCGTCTAAACACTAAATGCTTTGGGCAGAAACTACAAGAAGGTATGCTTGGTATTAATTATTTATTTATTTTGAAATCCAGTTCATTAGTAGGTACTTTGATTGTAAAAAATAGAAAGCTACAGCTTCTAACAGGCAACTAACTTCTAAGAACCTACCTATTGTTAATATCTCAAAATTATGTACACTTAGTTCGCAATAAAGAATTTACATTTAAATTTGAATTTCTAGCATTCTCTAAGCCATTGTTGCACTCTTGAAAAGGTTTTTATTAATTTATTATTCTTACAAATGTTTTTATTTACAAAAGTTAGTCCTTAGCCCCTTTGAAAGCCTCATTTAATAAAATTTCAAGTCTAGAGTAAGAAACTTTACATATATAACATCACAACTGTATTCACCGAAGGGTTAGGCAGAGGTGTACCTTCTACACCTTTATTTCACCAGGTATTTTTAAGTCCCATGTAATACGGATCGAGCATATTGCCATCAACCGGTCACAAATCCAGACTCTGGGCTGCAACTGAGAAATTCCAGGTGGAAAAACCCAATACCACTTTGCCCGACAAGGGAATCGAACCCAGGACCTCCTGCTCAGCAGTAGCCTTTATGAACACTAGCCCAACCTAGTCTAAACTTCAGTGGTAAGGTATTCTTGTTTATCGTATAACACTCACAATCGTTGAAGTTTCTTTAAGTTTAAATAAACACCCTGTATTTCCTGAATCGCGGGAAACTTGTATATAGGTCACGATCGATTGGTGCATCCATACAATTCAAAGCTTAGAACTGGGGTTTTATATGCTAAGTTTAGAGGATTAATTTAGACTGTGGTCGAGTGAGCGATTTAGTGGATTGACTTAATACTGGCCACTTTCGGATGCCAACACATTAACAGATTCTCAGTTCGAGCAATAGGTTTTTTCATTAGGAATTTCTTCGTAGTATAATGTAAAATTTCCAAGGCATAATTATTTGTATATATTATCTTAACAGCATTTTTTTTTTTTGTTTGGTAAATCATGAAATGACTTCTCCCGCTCTGGGCGGAGCGAAAGGACATGTCAGACTTTTACTGACTAAAACCCACCCGTGTTCCTTCAGTTGCCTGTTGCCAAGGTCCCGGTATCCCTTTCGGACATTCCCGCAACCCTGGCAGGATTATCTTAACCCCTCCGGTGGCATTCCGTTATCACTAGGCCACTGATCTCAGCTGTTTGGACTGTGCAGGATCCTAAAATCGTTCGAATTTACGTTACGCTAACTTTACGCATTCGTGCTCTCTGTAATTTGATCAGTACTCTGTAGTTTGTCAGAAATAGGCCAAGTCAGTTCCTCTAGGGACTTTCCTCATGTTATGGTAGTATGCGTCTAGACTTGATGACGTCACTTGGCATGTGGCCAGTGTAGTTGGCATTGAAACTATAGCTATGCGGTCACAATGCTGAGTGGTACCGAGTGCCGCAGTACCTACATTTAATACCCGTAAGAAGGACTATATACGGATGTCCGGTAAAGAATGGATAACCTTGAAATAGCATTATACCTAATAGACGTTCTAAAAAAATGCCAAGTAGGTAGTACTAAGCATAGTAAGCATAGTATATTTTTTAACAATTTTTTATTGCCTTAATTTATACCTTCTTTACCACGACTTAATTTTTTTTGTTATATTGTACGTTGACTATGCCGACAGAGAGGCAGCAAAAAATGTGACTAGAAATCGCACAACATTCTTCTCATAAAAATCACTTACTTGGGATAATTATAATATTATGTAAGTATATTTATTTTGTATCTTTTTTTAAGAACGGCATTAGGTTTATTATTGTACGCTATTTCAAGATTATCCATTATTTACAGTATATGGTGATTGGGGATGTAAGTTAGGTTAGTTGACTGTCTTATAGCTTTAATAATATGTTGATTGTCTTTTAGCTCTGCTTTTGTGTCGTGATCAAAAGCGATTGCTTCTTTTTTTGGATAGATCGCTCTTCCGTGTTGTTAACTTTTGTAATAACAGCTAATTTAAAAACAGAAACAAATAATATAATTTACTAGCGACCTGCTCCTGCTTCTCACGGATTTTACGACTCGACAAAACATCGAGTGTTCTTAGTTATATGTAACTTTAATATGAACGTGTTATACACATAAACCTTCCGGAATAAATTCTCTAAACGATGGTGAAAACCGCATCAGAATCCGTTGCGTAGTTTAGAAGGACAACGCGGTTACACAGACAGACACAATTTTTTTTTTAATTTATTTATTTATAGAAAGCTAAAGTAATCTAAGCTAAGTTATTCAGTGGAAAGCTTGGTCTGAAGGCTTCCCGTTTTTTTCTTGAAATAATTTTGAATATATCTGAAAAAATGTCATTGACCTCTGCGACTTTTAGGATAATCATACTCCTACCAGATACCAGCCTCAGTATTTATGTGACACAGGACACGTGTTAGGAATTTCAAAGAGAGGTAGGTGCTCATCTACCTTAAAAAAAAATCCTAACTAGCTTCATGGAAACATTAAACATTCCACCAGAAGATGAGCTCGTGGCTAAGTAATAACAGCCGCTCGGGTCGATCCATCAGGTTAAGCTACGCTTGCTCGGGTTGGCCGTGGATGGGTGACCATCCTCCATGCCTCGGAAAGCACGTTAAGCCGTTGGTCCCGGCTGTCATTCGTGGATCTTTGATAGTCGTTATGGGTCGTCAGAAAGTCCGAAAGTCTGACAACCAGTCATACCGAGGGTATCGAATTACCCAGTTACTGTTGATTGTGGAGGTCAGATAGGCAGTCGCTCCATTTAAAATACTGGTATTCAGTTGCATCCGGTTAGACTGGAAGCCGACCCCAAAATAGTTGGGAAAAGGCTAGGCAGATTCATTAAACATTCCACCAGTGTGCACCAGGCCTTAGGGGTGATTTATGCTGATTGGGGTTGCCTACGCAAGCGCCATGGTAATTGGCTGTCAGTTCGGGATGAAGTCGTTATTGTAAAATTAACGTCAAGCGTTGTAGGTAAGCGTCGATGCTGGAAATTAAGTACTTATTTTGGCTATGTTTTTTAACCGACTTCTTCAAAAAGGAGGAGGTTCTCAATTCGTATTTTTTTTTATTTTTTGTATGTTTGTTACGCGATTACTCCGCCAATTATGAATCGATTTTGATGATTCTTTTTTTGTTTGGTAGGTCATGCTTCCGAGGTGGTCCCATATAAATTTTATTAACTTTGCTTGCGTAATTTTTGAGTTAGCTTCAATATTAAGTATTTAACCCAATTAGTTTATCTAGACGATATCCTGTTTGACTCCTTCACTGTTACTTACATAGCAGGTAGTGGTATTCGCATTTGTGTGGGGTAGGTACCACAACTAAAAAGTGAAAAATAATAACTTTTTACAAAAAAAAAACAACCGACTTCCAAAAAAAACACTAAAAAAGTGAAAAATAACTTTAATTTCGGAAGTCGGTGTCTTTGCTTTTCAATTTCCGTTTTTTGCCACCGACTTCCGACTAAAAAGTTTTTATTTGATCTACAGGTAAATGAAGTGTTAAAGAATACAATGTAATGTACAAATAAAGCCCAGTTTATAGGTCAATCTTAGAAAACAACAAACAGCTCCGAAATTAGATTTAAAGTCTGGTTTTTAATCTCGTAGACTAATTTCCCATTTCACTCGATTTGTGTTTTTTTTTTTCAATTTGGAGTTTGACATTTGCACCTGTCAAATTAGTCTACGAGATTAAAAAAAGACAACTACTAGATCTTTATTTTGGAGTTTTGCTATTGTACCTTTATCAAATTATACAAACCTTTGTATATTAGTATTTTCGATCATAAAACCATGTCTATCTAACTTACAATCAAAATAAAACAATTCACTGAAAACAAATTATACGTGCAAGTCTAGACCCGCGTTATTAAGGATACGGAAGTAATATTTTCGGTGTATATTAAACAAAACCTCATTATCCAAACGATTTCGTAAAAAACTACCGGAATTATTTCTGCGAAAAAACGTAAATCACGAAATAAAAGCATTTTTTAAGCGCGTCCTGAATTGTACAAAATAAATAGAGCAGTAACGTGGGCATGGCCCTTATTTCGGATGAAAACTCGGGCCCAATTCACGTATCGGGAAAAATATTTTTATTGCTCACGGCTGTTGAACATGTTCGTATGTTTGTGTTCGTGATTCGAGTGTTTTATAGCCCGTATGGTGTAGGGAATGTATGGGAAACGTTGTGTTTGTTTATTTATGGTACTTACTTTGCAGTTATGTTATTGGAGAGAGTGTTTCAGTTTCATCTTCCGCATGTAAGTACTATTAAAGCTACGCTTCGCTCATCTTAACAGTCTGAATCCATCTACGATTATAATCAAAACTCATCATATAGATTCCGCTCCCACCATTTGGTTGAAGGACCGAAGTTTAATTTCCCATATTATTTTCCTTCTAAGGTCATTCATTATGCTTGAGAAGTTACGAATTATATTATTTTTATTTTGTATCTCTCGATGGATATCTGAAAACCAATTCTCGTAGGTTTAAATTCAAGTCGCAATCTCATCTAATAATAAAACAATAATAATCAGCCTTAAAGGATCCCACTGCTGGGACACAGGCCTCCTTTCTTCGAGAGGGTGTGGGCCGTAATCCACCACGCGGGCCCAGTGCGGGTTGGTAATCTCATCTCTGCGATAAATCAATGTCAAAACTTGCCAAAAATTTAAGTAAATTGACTGCATTTTTGGCAGATTGGGACTAAGATTAGAATACGAACGATCTTAAAATAAAAATACAGCAATTGCCTCTTAAATCACGACTAAAGAACCTCACAAGTTACATTGCAAATATTGAAATATACACCTGTAAAAATCCCAAGTCAGCACTGCCAACAAAAACTTTTATCTTCAAACAAAAGCATAATAACAAAAAAATCTTCCTTTACGTACCTACTTTGTGAAGAAAGAAAAACAAAAGAAATAAGGAACGAACGTGCTGTTGTAATTTTGAACAAAGAACAACCAATATGCTTGACCCCCAAAAATACTAATATAAAATCTAGTCTAGCAAAACTCTTACAAAATTTCCCAACACTATATACTTTTGTTATGTAAATGTAAACCTTACGTAAACTCTAACAAAAAATCTGGAATAAAGACTCACGTAAATCCAGGACAACCTTATTAGTCGGGAGTATTTTGTCACAAAAAGAGTAGGCTGGCGTATGACGGTCGGTGTAAGGGTGAAGGCAGCGATAACGCCTCGTTCGGCAGGCAAACGACCCTTAAACTGTTGGTCATGCAAAAAATATTGGCAGAAAATCCAGTTGACTTAGAAAATCAAGATATTTTTTATTTGTCTTTGGTAGGAATTTCTGTAAGATCCTAACTAATATTATAAATGCGAAAGTGAGTTTGTTTGTTACGCTTTCACGCTACAATGGCTGAACGGATCTGGATGAAATTTGGCACATGGGTAGACCATGACCTGGAATAGGACATAGGATACTTTTTAACCCGATAGTCCCACGGGATCGAGATAAACGTAGGTGAAACCGCGGGGTGCAGCTAGTATATTATATTTCTTTCAAGTTATTTACGTAGATTAATTTAAAGATACCGTACGACCCTATTTTTCTTGTAAATCACTAACATTCGGTGGAGGTAAACAACGTTAGGCACACTGGACTATGGACCAGGGGGTTTAAAACAGCCACTTTGGCAGAATCTTAATAGGAAAATATTATGAATCATCTTAAAATGTCACAAACTGACAATACATAATAATATGATCTGCGTGCGATTCATATTATTACGAAATAATTCATCTGTTTGACAGTTTTCTATGGAGATTCGTAAAATGGTCCACAAATTATGACTTGCTTTCATGTCAAATTAGAGGAATTGCTAATGACAGCTGGGATTCAGGAAATCAACTGCTTGAAGAGGAATTGCTAATGTGGCCGGTTTAGGCCCCCAAGGGGTTTAAAACAGCCACTTTGGCAGAATCATAATAGGAAAATATTATGATACATCATAAAATGTCACAATCTGACAATTCATAATATGATCTGCGTGCGATTCATAATTACGAAATAATTCATCTGTTTGCAGTTTTATCTATGGAGATTCGTAAAATGTTCCATACATTATGTCCATGCCTTTGTGTCAAATTAGAGGAATTGCTAATGGCAGCTGGAAATTCAGGAAATGAATAGCTTCTAGAGGATTGCTAATGTAATCCCCTGTACCATGCGAACCGATCTCCGATCAATGCTTGTGCTTTTCCTCTTTGAATAGTACTGTTTGCCCTACCATGGGACAATAATAGACCAGTTTTAATAAGAGGACTACAATTTAAAAATAACATTAAAAAAAACAAAAAAAAATGTGAACAGGGCCTATTGAATAGAAAAATTAAGGAGTAGTATTTCTGTTTCCTTTTCTATTATTGAGTAGCAACCACAAATAAAAACTCAACCGATCTTTATCTGTGCTACTGAACCCACACTATTAAAACGGTGACCAATGCTCGCTTTGACAGGCGTAATCGAGCACTTGGCCTTAAGCAGGATTAAGGAAAAGTTTTTATTTCGGCCAAACACGCTTTACCCGCTTCATAAGCAGCTTGTATTAATGAAAGCCGTTGGCCGTTGTAGTTAATGTTACGAGACGTGAAATCGGTTTTACCTACTTGAATTTTGCATGTCATTTAATTCTTATTGTGTACTTTTGGTTTCTTCGTATAGGCTAAATCCGAACTAATATTATAAATGCGAAAGTGAGTTTGTTTGTTACGCTTTCACGCTAAAACGGCTGAACGGATTTGTATGAAATTTGGCACAGGGTGTCTACCCCGTGCCAAATTTGGTAGACCAGGGTAGACCGTGACCTGGAATAGGGCATGGGATAGGTTTTATCCCGATATTCCCACAGGATCGAGACTCACGCGGGTAAAACCGCGGGGCGCAGCTGTTCAAAAAATAAATCATATAGGTTACGTTGAGTCTAAATTCTAATTTACCGGAAACTTTCCAGTAAATTAATATTTAAAGTACTTACCTAAGTATTAGTACTTTATGTAACTTAAAACCATTAATTGAACACTGAGCTTTTCATTTAGCAAAAGTCAAACAACTATTTGTTTAATTACAGTAAATAAACAAAATGATGGTTTAAATTGTTTACCACAGTTTTTAATCACTGGCTTTTGCGCTGTGATAGCTTCCCAGAATAAAATTACTAAATGTCCAAGCAATTTGGTATAGTACAGGTAGTAAACGAGGTAGCGTTTAATGAAAGCGTAATTGGGTAATGGATTGCATATATGCATGCGCTTTTGACCATGAAGTTAAGTGTTTTGTCAGGAATGAGGACCATGTTGGATGTTACGTATGTGCCTTAATCCATTATAAGTTCTAAAGGGGTTGTTAGTAGAGAGTGTAGAGAGAGAGGGGGGTAGCTTAACCAGTTCAACAATGGAAATTAAAGGTAAAAAAAAAAAAATGGTTATTAGAAAGAAAAAAAAAAAACAACCGACTTCCAAAAAAAACACTAAAAAAGTGAAAAATAACTTTAATTTCGGAAGTCGGTGTCTTTGCTTTTCAATTTCCGTTTTTTGCCACCGACTTCCGAAATTAAAGTTATTTTTCACTTTTTTAGTGTTTTTTTTGGAAGTCGGTTGTTTATTTTTTTGTAAACAGTTTTTATTTTTCACTTTTTAGTTGTGGTACCTACCCCACACAAATCCGAATACCACTACCTGCTACGTAAATAACAGCGAAGGAGTCAAACAGAATATCGTCTAGATAAACCTCCTCCTTTTTGAAGAAGTCGGTTAAAAAATAAGAAACATTTCTTTTGAGAATTAAAGATTCTAAATTATATATTTTAGTGTAAGATGCACAGTTTTTGATAGGTACTATATTAGACATAGTTTATTTTTATAAAATATAAAAGGTACAATAATGACTGCCGCACTGCAGCGTGGGTTCATCCATCAGGTTAAGCTACGCTTTCCGGGGTTGGTCCGTGGATGGGTGACCATCTTTACATACCGAGATTCTTCCATGCCTCGGAGGAAGCACGTTAAGCCGTTGGTCCCAGCTGTCATTCGTGGATCTTTGACAGTCGTTACGGGTCGTCAGAAGCCCGTAAGTCTGACAACCAGTCTTAGCAAAGGGTATCGTATTGCCTAATTATTGGGCTGTGGAGGTCAGATAGGCAGTCGCTCAATGTAAAATGCTGGTGCTGCATCCGGTTAGACTGGAAGCCAACCCCAACATACTTGGGAAAAGGCTTTGGGTAGTTAACAGCTGGGTACGTGACCGCCGTTCGTTGACACGTTGTTGTGCTGATGATCTTTCTTTTGGTATCCACGTTACATCTATGTATGTTGCTTATACTGTTTGGGCCTAGTAGATGGTCACGTTTATGGCGGCGTCAGATCAGTTGATCAGATTGTCAAGGGAGAACGGATAATTGAGACACTCTATCAGATGGAATATAGTCTGTTCAGGAGCAGCGCACTCGCACTGGATGTTGCGTGAATCGATATTGCCCCATTTTGCCAGATTATTGCAGCGGCATAATTGGGAACGCAATCGATCGAATTCAGTGCTTTCCAAATGCCACTGCAATTTCGAACAGGGAGGCAGGTGTCCTTGGGGGTTTACGAAGTCTTAAGGAGGTGTATACTACTGGATACCTCTCTTCTCATAATTTACTTCGCTCTTTGGGTGGCCTGTCTTGGATTGCCTGTGTTCTTTCAGTGTAATTTACAGTAAAGAATATGAGCTAGGGGCTTTCTAGAGGAACACATCATGGTGATGTGTGCAAATAATGCTCATGAAAAGCGGCTTGGTAAAGTTGCGTGTGAGGAACATGGAGATCATGACACACCCATGACAAGCTTGGTATACTTTTTTGGTGACGCGACATTTCATCAAAGTTGCTATATTTTTGCCAAGGATGTTCAAGATATTGCATTACTATTTTAGTCACACATTATCACTTAATCATTTAAAGAGAGTCTTTTCTCAGTCGGTTGCAAAAACCGGTACTATTTTAAACTTTTAAGTACATTATCTAACGCGTAAACGTGTCTCCAAAGGAAATGAAATAACATCCTCCATTTATCACGTCCCGTTGAAATCTAAATCGTATTCGTTCAACCTTGAAGTGCTCGCGGCAGAACTGTATCACTTCTTTAAGCAGTGACGACACGTATCGTGTGAGCTCAATCCGGAAAGCAAACACGGATGTTACTTTCTTGTGGCAACTTGTTATCCGCGTTTCAGATGTTTCATTAAAGTTAGTCTAGTAGGAACGCGCGAATTAAACGTAATTCGAACGATTTTAGATTTGAAAATATTCATTTAGCACACAAATATTTACTTAGTTTAAAATTAATTTGATTTATTTATATTTTAGGGGTATGACGAACAGGGTGTAAAGTTCACTCATCCTCTGGCGGTGGGTCTTGTATATATGTCCATCGTACGGTAAACTCTAATAGCGCGATGCAGGATTTTGTGTGACATCAGGATTTTGTGTGACATCCAGTCTTTAATCCGTAGTTCACATCTGGTGATGTAGATGCCGCCACAATATCTGTTTAATGGGGGATACTTACTTAACCGGAGGCAAAAAATTAAAAAAAAAAATGCTAAAAAGTTACTTAGTTGCATTTTTATTAAAAAATTGTTCGAATTTACGTTACGACCACGTCGCGCGTTCGTACTTGGGCTTTATTTAGCAAATAAAGGATGAAATAACAACAAAGGGCTAATCTTTACAACTTAATAATTATAGTCCTCCAGACCGATCTTCAGCCACGGCAACCAATCCCAGCCAATTAACAACAACAACTTAGGAAGATTACAAAAATAGCCGAACGAATTGCATCTTGAAAACTCTGAGTCTCACCAAATTTCCTCTTAATACCAATCTCTTGCTCCAGAAATGACGCAAAACTATTACGATGGATAGCAGTAATAATTTGTGGCAGTATTTTAAAACTTAATCCTTTTTCAGATGATTTTTCCTTCAGTACATTTAAGATAACGTCGAGGAGCTCGTGGCTAAAGTAATAACAGCCGCACGGGTCGTTCCATCACGTTAAGCTACACTTTCCGGGGTTGGTCTGTGGATGGGTGAACATGGCAAAGGAAAAATGTTAAATAAATAAATAAATCTTTACATACCGAGACTCCTCCACGCCTCGTATAGCACGTCAAGCCGTTGGTCCCGGCTGTCATTCGTGGATCTTTGATAGTCGTTACGGGTCGTCAGAAGCCCGAAAGTCTGACAACCAGTCTTACCAAGGGGTAATCGTATTGCCCAGTTACGGGGTTGTGGAGGTCAGATAGCCAGTCGCTCCATGTAAAATACTGGTATTCAGCTGCATCCGGGTAGACTGGAAGCCGACCCCAACATAGTTGGAAAAAGGCTAGGCAGATTGATTGACATTTAAGATAACGTCTGTGAAAAATCAGGTCCATTTTCTTACAACGTGCCCGCTCTGATACGATTTGGGTAGGTACACACGGTCCGGAAGGCAGACAGATGTGACTCTGTCGTGGCAACTAGCACTAAACGTTTCAGATGTAACTATCAATAAAAGTCAACGGTCTGTTCTTAAAAGCTAGCTGAGTCACAGTAGTGTTTAGCCATAAAATGTTGCTATGGCGTGGTGTTGTGACAATCGTGACAAAATCTAAACATTTGACGTGACCGCCATGATATAACACACGATAATATTAAATAGCGTAAAACTATCATTAGTAGATGCATAGATTTGTCACGTATCTGATGACTCATTTTAAATGGAGTCGAGCATTTTTTTTACAATATTTAATATTATATACTATATTATTTTTACAATATTATACATCATTAATCCATAATTAATTATGTATAATATTGTAAAAAAAATGCAAATGAGTTCTCTTTACACGTTCAATTTGATTATTTGGTTAAAACTATCAGTAAATTCATAGATTTGTCACGTATCTGATGACTCATTTTAAATGGAGTCGAGCAAAGGATTAATGATGTATCATTGTAAAAAAAATATGCAAATAAGTTCGCTTTACAGTTTACACGTTCAATTTGAACATAACTCGAGTAATGTTCAAATTGAACGTGACAGAATAGCCGACACATCCAAGCGTACGTCTATCATTTCATCGCAGCTCTCACATAATTTTTGCCATAAATAATGACATTTTCTCGTCCGAGAAAAGAGAAACGACGCAGATGCATCATAGCTCTATGATGATAGATCGCTGTAATAATTTGCGACAGCTCTCAGCAATCTATTTCCGTCCGAAGTCTTGGTTCCACGATGTGACAGGCGACGACAAAGTACCGGTAATTTACTTTATATTTTATTACCTCTCCATTAGCGGGATGTAGGTTCAGTATGTTCCGCTTTTGCGATGGCATATCAACATGTGATACACATTATCAGGAAAATTGACAAGGTCAAGGTTATCCTGTTCTTTTGATAAAAATAGGTATTTAAAATTGTTGCCATTTATTCGAATTTTTTCAGTAAAGTTACCTCTGAGAGTTACAGTTTTATTGTAATAAACTTTCCTAAATTCTTAATTTCGATAACAAATAACTAATATTACCTATATCGTACATAAACGATGAAGAACGGCCTTTAATATCTCGCATTTTAATAATAAGACAGCAAAAGGTAAAAATAGAAAACGATACAAAAATTCCAACGAACCCAGTCCCCAAGATAGAATATTAGTTTTCTGGAACCCTCACAAAATGCCAACGGTCTTATTTCATGAGAACTGAAGGGATGCTGTATTATCCTTACTTTAGTGAGACAATACAATTATATAGGATAGTAAAACCCTTTCAAATCCTTCCCCCTTTCGCTGTGTTAAGCGACATTTTGTCCTGAAAGAAAACATTTTGAGGATTTTTTAGGACAAATAGGTGTCTTGGGACTCTGAAAATAAGGTGTATTTTTATCTCAGCTTTTTTTCCGGATGGTTGAAGGTTCCGCTTTGCTTATCTTGTTTGGGTGCGTGTTGTTAAGACCACGATAAGCTGCTTCAAGAATGATGTTTTTTGGGAATGTTGTGTGGCACAGAAATGAGATTTTGTCAGATGCTAGTAGCTAGTAGGGTGGAATTATGATGGTATTAAACCGATAATGACTTTTCATACGGAGTATCTTAAATGCGTCAAAAAACATAAAGTAACAATAAGAAAAACCTTGTTTATTGCTTCAATTTCAACATTTTATGTTCTCGTAACATAATTATCCTCACTTTGAAATAAATCTCAAGTTTTCTGAGCTAATCCTAAAAAAAAAACGTTAACAATCCGAAAAATATTACACAATATCATCAAAACAATGCAGGTTATTGAACTTTGTAGATGACTGCAAGTCTAGACTTCACGCTTATTACTAAATCGTATTGTATGAGCTTAAAGCCACGTGTACCTTGTTACGAAATAGTTTCTGTACATGAAACTATGTAAAACCACATGTACGCAGTCTGTCTATAGACTTCACTCTAAACTTGTTCCTAAAACATTTCGTAATGAGTTTAGCCACAATTATTTTATCTGATACTGAATCTCTAATTTAAGCGTTTGTTGTGCTTGCAGGCACTTCATTGGCATGTGACGCGGGTGCTGTGAGCGGCATGCGAGGCGAGCGCTCGAAGCGGGCGGCGGCCTCGCTCGCCGTGCTCGCGACGCTCCTAGCGCTCTGCTTGCCACAGCTCGGCTCGGCTGAGCTTACATCCACCGGTTAGTAAACAATAATAATAAAACATTGACATGTGACGCGGGTGCTGTGTGTCGTATACGAGGCGAGCGCCCGAAGCGGGCGGTGACCTGGCTTGCAGCGCTCACGACGCTCCAAGCGCTCTGCTTGCCACAGCTCAGCTCGGCTGAACTGACATGCACCGGTTAGTCCATCATCATCATTCAGCCGAAAGACTGCTGGATATCGGCCTCCTTGCTACCTCAACGTAGTAATTAGCCGTTGTCACTTGTTTTGTGAACATGACAATCATTCATTTTCAAAGCTCTGTTTTTCACAAAGGCACGGTACGTTTGCGATTGTGTAAAATTCTTTTTAAAAACGCTAACGTTTTAGATTTGACGTGCATATAACTTTGAATATTATGTTCAATATGTGAAGCGCTTTCACCAGACTGACAGGTGATAATATACATAGCATTACACTTTGAAGGGTATTATGTCGTATTACACAGAATTTCAGAGTTGGCACGTATGTGAGTCAGTAGTTAAGCCTCGGGATCACTTTGTGCCAACACGGCTTTGGTAGCGATACGTTTTTCTATACGAGAAGTAATGAAAGATTCCATACGAGTTGATATCGCAGCGATCGCGGTGCAATGTTGATTAAAACAGGAAAGGTATTCAGAAATGTGCATTATTTGTTATGGATTTATATTATGTTTTTATATTAAGTATGTCGAGTAAAAAGATTCCATTACATAGATGTGAATGTGATTCTAAAATACCGAGATATTCTCTCTCTAAAAAAAAATAGCTTATTTATGACAGTTTGCCCTACATCACCATGCATGAATTCTTTTAATCGAATCTGGGTGTTTTTGTAGCATCCTCCATATCACATATTTTAAGATTTTCATTTATTTCGATAGAGCCAGTTAATTGGGGAAAAGGAATAAAATGAGTGTAGGTTTTTGTACTGCTTCGTTACTCTTGATCGCAAGGACATAGGATCTTTATACGAGTTTTTATAAGCCTGATAATCCTCTGTTAGTTGGTGTAAATCTTGAGCTTAAGGCGCCGAGCAGGCGATGGACAATTTATCCGTGACGTTCGGTAATCCTGCCACGATTAAAGAACGTTCTATCGTCCGTCTTCTATTTGTCTTACGTGTGCGTTATTGCATAATTATATTTCCATACGTTCTATCGTTGCGGACAAATTTGTCCGTAACTTACGGTACACTTAGGCGCCGAGCAGACGATGGACAATTTGTCCATCGTCTGCTCGGCGCCTAAGTGTGACCAGTGTGCTTTAGTCGTAGTCGATGTTTATAACTATACTCCATAGGTTTAGGTAGTTAAAAAAGGGTAAACATAAAAAACCACGTGACTCTTAGATGCTAAACCTTTTATTTCAAATGTTAAAATCATATTCTATAGAGTCACATATTAATAGGCTCTATTCGGAATCTGAATCTGATGAACTATCTTTCACATTAATAATAAAGCGTTCAGTTTATCAATTATTTTGTCTAATTTAAACATTTTCTGTTCTTCTTTTAGCACTGTCAACAAAGGCGTCTGGTTAACCGACTAAACGTAATACCTTTTTTTTTTTTTTTTGGTTGGGATATCATCAAATGACTTCTCCCGCTCTGGGCGGAGCGGAAGGGCGTGTCAGACTCTTACTGACTAAAACCCACCCGTGTTCCTTCAGTTGCCTGTTGCCAGGGTCCCGGTATCCCTTTCGGACTATTCCGCAACCCTGGCAGGCATCGGTCCTAACGGACCCCGTCAGGTGTGCTGACATCTCTTTGAGGCGCGCGTGAACACGACGCGCCATCGACCTCTCGACTCTTCAATTTACCAACGTTATCTAATTCGTTGTATTTTCTTAAAGGTTTGGGGAACCTGTCTTTTTGGGCTCTTTATAATAGACAGATTACAAAATATTATATCATTATAATAAATCTAACTAAAAAAATGTGCTCAAAAAGTTACATATACAAAGAGTAGTTTAAGAGTAAATGATAAAGTTAATATATACCATAATAAAAGAGGAAACTATCCTGTGATCGAAAATAAATTTAATTTTGTTATAACATATTTATAAACAAGAAAGTGTCAACTATAAAAAACCCTTTTTACGATTTGTTTACCTTTTTTTAACTACCTAAACCTTAATAGTATAGCACGTATTTAAGGATAATCAGTAGGCCTAAAAAAAAGAGGAATCCTACGTGATATTTAACGTTGTTCCCATGAATATTAGATTGCTAGATCTCTGATATTGTATCCTTTTAGATACAATGCTACAAGAATCTTTTCTCGTTTGAATTGTTTTGTGAAATCTCAGACTAAATAAAAAACCAAGACAGAGCGCTGTCAACAGCGACGTGAGGCCGGTTTCGTATACATGTGTGCACTTAGCTTGGTGTAGTTTGATTGTGAATGGGTAAAAATTTGTGCGTGTGAGCGTGTATGCATAGAGCGGTGATGTAGTTTTGACATGCTTCACTGTATTGTTCGCAACGCTCTGTCTTGGTTTTTTATTTGTTCTGGGTGTGAAATGTGTTGAAAAACAAATGGTGACGTTAGTTTCGATTTTCACCACGCGTCAAATCTTTGTTGTAGGTACAGCTATATCATATGTAAATCACATAGGTACTATTCCTAATCGAGAAAACATGTCGAACCCAACACACTTTTGTACATACAAACTTTGCTCATTTGAACGAATCTAATCACGATAGTGGCTCACGTTGCTCCATCATAAACTGAAGTACTTCGATCAAACAGAATGGCTTGTCACGTCACTAGTACTCACTACTCCCTTGAATGAGCTCCTTTTATGGATAGCTGAACGAGGTACCACTTACTGTACTGTGTTACACTGAAGGGCAAGAGCCTCTTTCTTAAATAATGCGTCACTTAGTAAATTCAGGTTCTAAAAGTAAGTTTTTCACAATCGACAACATTGCATCATATTGTCATAGTGATCATTTTTAGAGAATAATATTTCAGTAACTTTGCCATAAACTCAAGTGCTTCGATGTAACAAAATATTTTGTCACGTCACTACTACCCTCGTTACATAGTAAGTAGGTACTATAGCTTTTTTATCTCACCAAGCATCGCGCGCTTTACTTGTGGTAACTAAGTGTACAAGCACGCTGTGAATGTGTGAGTAAGCGCAGAAATTCTAGCCGGCCGTTGCCGTCCAAGTCATGGCAAAGTCGGAAGTGTCTACTCGTCTTCCCGCACACATTAACAGCGTGTTTGTACACTAACATACCACAAGTAAAGCGCGAGTCGCTTCGTGAGATAAAAATACTGTAACAGTTCGTGATTGAATGGGCTCTTTTTATGGTCAGCCGTAATATGACAGTGTTAACTATCCTACTGCCGATAAAAATGCACTTTTCAGATCTCACGCCTCATATAAGCGATGATGAGTCGCTTTAGCTTATTTGCTTATAGGCGATTTTAAACTATAAAAGTTCCTCTCGGCTATTTTCTTTACACATTGTTTAAGTAGGTACGTTAGATTATGAATCTAAACAAACTGTTTGGTAGATACTTTTAAAGATTTTAAAACGCCATTTAAAAAAATAAAAGCCCGTATTCTAAAGATAATTAAACCGTGGTTACTTTTTAAATCCGAATTTGATTTTTTTTTTCAATATTCGTCTGGAGATTAATTTTGTCTGGCAGTCAAATCGAAAGCCTCGTCTTCAGTTAAACGAAAGCCTCCTCTTTCGTTTTATAGTAATTGCTACAAACAGTTCAATTTGAATTTATAACTGGATAATTTATTTTTAATCTTTTTAAGGCTTGTTAATTACCGAGCCTTCTAGAAGACTTTGAAAAAATAATACATAAGCTTAAAAAACGATTCGAGGAGATGACAAAAATATTGTAACTTAAATTATAAGTAAGAAGCCAATTGTAATGATGACATGTATTATGGGTAAATATTGTCCTATATAAAGTTACTAGCTGCGCCCCGCGGTTTCACCCGCGTAAGTCTCGATTCCGTGGGAATATCGGGATAAAAAGTATCCTATGTGTTAATCCAGGTTATAAACTATCTGTTTGCCAAATTTCATCCAAATCCATTCAGCTGTTTTTGCGTGATTGAGTAACAAACATCCAAACACACAAACTTTCACATTTATAATATTAGTAGGATTACGCATAGAAAGTCATTTTACAATATATTTTTTTTAGTAGAGGTTGGAAAAGCAGATGCAATAATTTGTCCAAAAAGCCACCCCATTGGTTGTGAAAGTCAGACCTTTCTGAAAACATCAATCTTACCTCCCGTAATTTTTGTGGCCTTTGTCATTATACAACTTATGAATTTTAAGTTCCGGTTTACCGGCAGATAATTTTATAGGAATTCCGCTCCATGTTCCAAACTATTCTGGTAGATAGTTTGCTTGTTTATGTGTTTTTAATAGCTTCAAACAGTTCAATTTGAATTTATGCATAACTGAATGTTGTGAAACAGACCCTTTATTTATTTATTTATAACCACATGTTTTTATTTTAACAGGTGGGAATGGGCACCCATTATATTATTTACTGCCCCGTTGGTCTCGTGGTCGCAAGTGCGACTGCTGTGCGTAGGGTCCTGGGTTCGATTCCCGGGTCGGGCAAAGTGTTATTGGGTTTTTCCATTAGGAATTGGAATTTGGCGGTATGATACCCCCGTGCCTCGGAAAGCACGTTCTCCTGCGCCTGATCTCTCTCCGGTCGTGTCGGAATGCCGTCCCATCGGACTATGAGAGTGAGGGAAGTGCACCTGTGTCTGCGCACACATTTGTGCACTATAATAAATCCCGCGCCAAAGGCTAGTCTCCGTTGAGATTGACCGCCCGTGGCCGAAATACGGTCTGGAGGACTATTTTTATTAGTTCATAAATTAGAATATTGAGAAATAACAAGTTTGACCTTCATGACTTTGACTTCTTTATTATGATAATAACGCGTTGTTTCTTCGATTGAGTTAAATATTCATAAAGGAAAAAATGGAATAACATCGTCCATCTCGACAGATAGACATTGAATTTTCCCGCTGCGGAGAAAAATATACACTTTTATTATTTTACGTGATACAAAAATTTATTCTGTTCATATTTTGTTCTAAATTAGTTTTATTTAATATCTGTGAGTCCAGAACTGAATTCATTGTAACTTTTTATCAAATAATTTAGTTTTTCGATTTCAGGATAACAAGGTTTATCATTTTACTCGTTTACGTTGTTAGTTTAGACTTGATATCGTTGCTGTAGTACATACATACAAGCTTGTAACCTGAAATAATGAGATTATTTTGTTTCACTTTTACAGACAAACTTTATAATTAACTACATACATCGTGACTTCATAATTATAACATAGCCAGACGAATTTTAATTAGTTTTTTAGATATTCATGTAGTCGCGTTGAATTACACAAAAAAAACTTTTTCACGAAAGCAAATCCTTCAAAAACTTTTGAAAATTAATTCACTGCATTTTCTAAAGAAATTCATGAATAAATAAAACTTTAACAACTTAATTTATTCAAATAAAATTATGTAAGAAGTCAATTAAAATTCTTTTATGAAGAATTATCACAAAATAATTTGCCTTGGTTAATGACAATTGAGTCGATTTACCTGCCATGGCATGGTACTATGTAATCAATATGGCGGTGCAATGAACCGCACTGCAGTCGCGGAACGCACCGCAATTGCCCTCAATAATAGGCCGGTGTACACTGACGCCTTATTTCCTAGTAGACCGTCGGACGATTGAGTCGTAGCTTTGGTTTTTAATTAATCAATTAAATCGATAAAGAATTTTTTTTCTGGATGATTTGACGATGATGATGACACGTCATTATGGTATAGGTAAAATATTTTTGTGCTTGTATAAAAATGAAGCTTGAATAAGAAAAGCCACCAGACAAGGTAGATCATGGTGGCTGGACCCTTTACACTACTGCCAACTGACTGCACGCCAAAGCATCAGAATTCTGCTGCTGCAAAGCCTTTGTTGTAATTTAAGAATGATAGCACACCTAGATGGTCCTGTTCTCTGGATCATCTAGAATTTTGATATGAAGATTATATATATGTTAATTTTATTCCTGGATCATCCCTTTATCACGTTTTATATTACTAACGGGCAGGTATAATTATTTTATTTTTTTCTTCGGAAATCTCGCAACATTTTACTAAACTAACCTCCAAAGTCTATGTTAGTTTTCTCTCTTTTCTAATACATTCTTTCTCTTTCTCCTTCCAGACCCACTAAGACGGGGACTGTACGGCGACCTGTGCTCCACCGTCGAGGACTGCCACTTCTTGGAGGCGGTGTGCGACGACGTGCAGAAGACGTGCCAGTGCCACCCCGACGTGCCAATCAGCAACTACAAGGACAAATGTGGGAAACGTAAGTATTTGAACGTTGTTTTCATTAATTAACACTGTATGAGCAGTGGTAGCCCATTGATAAGAGTTGATTGTTGTTTGTATTGCGAAAAGATTCACTGAAACATCTTTTGTAGATTTACGGCATTTTAACTCAGGCTATCGCAGTCCACTGCTGAACATAGGCCCCTCACAAGCTGAACCACAACACCCTGTCCTCCGCCTTCCGCATCCAGTCTGTCCCAGACTTTTTTCGGTCCATCTAGCTGGGGATTTACGGCAATGTGACTTTTTATATCGACTGTAATTCTGTGATGATTTTATTTTGTGTACTGCGACACATAAGTGCTACCAGGTTTCTCAGGTTAGGTTATCGTTTCACTAGGAGGAAAATGGCTTACTATCTCTACAAAATGAGATAACATCACGCCCGTATTCCCCGAAGGGTTAGATAGAGGTGCACCTATAGACAACACAATACAAAAAGTTGGTTGTCTACAAAATATTCCGAAAACATCCAGTAGACTTGTTTAAAAAAAGTCTAACTTAACCATAAAATAAACATGTCAATATTCAAGTATATTACAGTTCTTCTGTATAATAGAATGACCCATGTTTCCAACGATACGAGAGGTATGAACATGTACATTTTTGAGTCAGTATTCAGCCTCTGGAGGCTCATACAATTGTTCCTGTCCCCTGTAATGGGGTACATTTTGCGGAATATTTAAGCTCAGTATTTTCTTTCGAATAAATTATGCATAACTTCGCGGTTTTTCTGTTGCCATGTTTCATTTTGTGTTTTATTGCTGACAGTGCAAGTAAAAATAACACGGGAGTACAGCTTGTAGCTGTTTTTTGAAATCAGCTGTTTCGTGTGTATTTTAAATTCATGCTCTTTATTGCACTAGAATGAATTGTTAATCATTTCGCTGTCCAGATTGAGGGGCTCGTGGCTAAGTAATAACAGCCGCACGGGTCGATCCGTCAGGCTAAGCTACGCTTGCCGAAGTTGGTCCGTGGATGGGTGACCATCTTTACATACCGAGACTCCTCCGTGGCTCGGAAAGCACGTTAGGCCGTTGGTCCCGGCTATCATTCGTGGATCGTTGACAGTCATTAAGGGTCGTCAGAAGCCCGAAAGTCTGTCAACCAGTCTTACTAAGGGGTATCGTGTCATCCAGAATCTGGGTTGTGAAAGAAAGAAAGAAAGAAAGAAAGAAAATACATTTATTCAGCACAGACTAAAAGGCACACAATATACATAATATACAGCAGATAACAAAATAAAAATAAAGAACCAAATTGAGAAGGTAAAGAAGGACATTATCAGGGGAGTGTGCCTCACGGCTGCGCCAAAAAGGCCCAGTTCAGCAAAAATGCCAGACAACTAGTGCCTGACGCTGGTTTTCAACCGGACCCGAAAGTGTGAAGTTACGGATGCAAATCAGTTTTATATTGTGATGTGTGTATGCATACCTACTTAAATAAAATAAAACAAAATAAGTGTCACATAATAATAATAACGAAGTACACATTAATATTTATATATATATATATACCTACATAATTAGTGTGATTGTGTATAAATTGTATTGCAGACCAAATAAAAATGAAATAAATTAGAAGGCTGATAAATAAATAAATGAAGGTCAAATAATAAAAAATAAAAAAAAAAAAAAAAAAAAAATAATAATAATAATAAGGTCAAATAAATAATAAGGTTGTGGAGGTCAGATAGGCGGTCGCTCCTTGTAAAATACTGGTATTCAGCTGCATCTGGTTCGACTGGAAGCCGACCCCAACATAGTTGGGAAAAGGCTAGGCAGATTGATTTTTCCGCTGTCCAGATTGAAATTTTGCTGAACATTTCAACAAGATTTTTCTTACGTTTCGCACCTGCAATAATAATACTTAGGTTCTGCTATAACCTGATTTTGTTTAGAGCCTCTTTTTTATTAAAAGTAGTGAATTTTTTTTATGCGGATTGTCATTTACCTACCCAGTACCCAGAGAAAATAAATGTTTATCAAAATGATTACCAACTTAAATTGTCCATATTCAAATGACAACTGAAATTCTTTGAAAGTTGTTAGAAATATACTAGCAAACATCACGCCTGTATTCCCTGATGGGTTCGGCAGAGGTGTACCTATAGTACACCCACATTTCCCCAGTTATGTTTGAGTTGCATGTCCATAGGGTTTTAGTTGTTAGAATTCTCATATAACCATCCATTTTCCCGAAACTGAGAATACACCCACACAATTGTGAATTTCCTTACAAGAATAAAAGGTTTTTTGTTCAAAGTTTAAATGGGAAGTACTTCCTTAGTCTTCTTTTTGATGTAGGTAACTCTCGAAAGATTAAAGTTCAACTTTTTCTTTGATATTTTCCTCTTTGAAAGGTGACAGAGTTTACCTGGAACAGCAAATACGTAGAAAATTTACTACGATGAATTTATAACATTTTTCTTGGAATTCTCTGTGTATTATGTCAATAAGGTTATTTCTTCGGAAATAATCTATATTTATTTCTATTTTGGGGCTACCGTATATCAGTTACAGTTGCATTATTCAGTGTGTAATATAATGTGAAAACAATAATAATTATATGCATTGAAGTTTTACTTCTGTAAAAACTTGAACAATAAAATGACATTTTAATTATGTTACAGACGCGTTGGTTCATATAAATGCTAAAACTCTCGTGGTCACACTATGTGGCGATGAAGTCATAATTATTAATAAAAAAAATCTCTTGTAAAAACTATTTACATATACCTTTCATGAAAGTGATTAATTGGGTAATTGCACGTATATTGAATTTTCAAGAAGTAATCTAGATGAATCACAATGACGCTGTTGCTAATACGTTTTGAAATCACGTTTCTTTTTCTTGAAAACCTCAATATAATATATTGTTTATAATAGTTTAGTAGGAGTTAATCGTCAGTTATGTGCACAACTTGATCAAGATGTACAAAAATCGTCGTAGATGTGACGTCATCATATCCTGCATAACCCAAGCGTAAGATTACGCGATCGTGAGATTATCGCACGGCTCTCCAAGCGTCTAATTGCTCTAGTTGGAATATTCCCGATCCAATGGAAAGAGAATTTCTCCTTTCCACGTTGAAATACAAAATAATAAATGCATTGCTTTTAGATGTTGTGTAACCCATAAACTGGGTTGTAGAGATCAGACAGAAAGTTGCTCTTTGTAAAATACTATTTTTAAACTGCATCTGGGTAGACGAAGCCCCGAGGAAAAGGCTAAGCCGATGATGCTACCTATCTAATACTGAAGAGGACGTGAATAACATAGTCCAGCATTGCTATTCTGTAACCATCTCACCGTGACAACTTAGGTGAAGTGAGCGTGGAGTGAGCTGTCATTGTCATCGAAACCTACTGATGCCAAGGCAGTGACAGTTCACTTGAAGCTCACTTCACCTAAATTTTCACGATGAGATGGTTACAGAATAGCAATGCAGGTCCAAAAAAGTTAACTCCGTTACTAAAAACATATGAACAAAATATTAGCAAAGGATTCATTCCACTTACGTCTTTTGAATTGTGCCATTCATTCAAGATATTTTTATTTATGACAAGCAATTCATAAATAATTTATCAGAACATAAGATTTCAAGAAAGAGTAAACATATGGTCGTTTCACGAGAACAATAAAGTACTCCTTCAATTGTTATTTCATTGTTTCTTTCAGTTGAAAATTCTTGTTCATCTTTGTTTGACGAATAATAATGAATACGGATTATCCGTTTTCGTAATCTGTTTTTGTGTATCACGAGGCATTTTAGTGTTTTAAGGAGACCCTTGGGTTTACATATCAATTTTATTGACCAAATTTTGCAAAACCAAATTTTTCATCCTCATTATAAAAACTGGATTACTAGTGATGTGGTACGTTGCTAGGGACTTTTAGCTTTCTTCGGCATTTTGTTTCCAGCCATTATTTTAATTATTTTTACTAAGTGTGATCTACTAAAATAATATATTCACGCATTCCATGGGAGTAACTATAGTACACCACCTGGTACAATATTTATATACTACTTCTTCTACTTCCTCTTTACTCCTTTACTAATGATATGTGATCGAATGTGTGTCACAATAGCAATTATTCTATTGTCATTGTTTTTATTTTGATCAAGTTGTTCTTGTAATATAAAGTTCACGTCATCAGTGCACTTGCAATAAAGATTCTCGCTCCGATTTTGTCAATTTTTTTATTTTTATTGTCTAAATTAATTTATCGCGTGAAAAAAACGGGTCATAAAAGGAAAAACCCAGATCGATGTTGCAGTCCTAATGCACGTCGCGTGTCCACTTCCCAATATTATGCAGTAATATGACGTCCTTGCCTTGGTTAATGGGACGCTTTAACAAAGGATTAGTCCTTCGCATGTTCGATTTAAAGTTTAACTTGCCTTGGCATATTTAGATAGATCTGTGGGGAGATTATTGATATGAATATTTTATTTGACTTTATTTTGATTAAAACATTTCAATGCAAAAGAAGACAGCTATCCCTATCTTCTTTTGCATTAATCGGTGATGATCACGCAATTAGAGCACGCAAGTGCTTCCTAGCGAAAGTACAGAAGCAGTACGTGACTGCGATATACAAATTCTAAATACGGTCACCGTATCAAGCCGTGACCGTATTTAGAATTTGTATATCAATCCAAGCATGAAAAGTGCTTCTATGAACAAACGAATTGATATAATATCTGTGTATATTATATTCCATTTTTATATTCTGAAAAATTTGAAGGTACTCAGATTACAATCCATAAAATGTAGAATCATCATCTGCCTAGCCATTTCCCGACAATGTTGGGGTCGGCTTCTAATCTAGCCGGATGCAGCTGAATACCAGTATTTTACATGGAGCGACTGCCTATCTGACCTCCACAACCCAGTTACTGGGTAACACGATACCCCTTGGTAAGACTGTTTTTTTTGCCAAAGGTAAATGTAGAATATTATTTACAAAATCTTTAACGAATAAAATTCCACAACTTATTATTAGACTAAATAAAACCAGCAAAGCGTTAACGGGTATCGATCGATCTGGCATTGAATTTCCACGTTATGGTTCTGAGTCATTCGCAGTCAAGTGAGGCGCGTCACGCTCTTGGAGCCCGCGTTCTGTTGCCATGGTAACCGAATATGGGCTTAATATTTATGGAGTATGAGGAGGGAACGGTTGTAACTTTTTACGCGGAAGAGCTACGATGCGGAGTCGCAGAGCTTTAATTTTCGACGTAACGTTTGCGTAATAGCTCTGCAATGCATTACTGTTGTGTCATGATCTGTTTTATCAATTTCGGAAAAGCCGCAGTCAATTTCATTTGACAGATTATAAATATTCATACATAATTAAATTCAGTTTCCTATCTAATTTAATAAAGAGCGCTTATCGGAATACAGTGAAAAACGGACAGGATTTTTCCCATATATCAAGAAGTCATAGTACAGAGAGGTCCTCTAATTACAAAACGGGTCCAACTGTAGGCATCATTGTATTCATGCCCGTTGAAAACAAACTAAGTTCTCAATGTACCAATAACTCATAGTTCAGACAATAACAAACTTGAAAACAAAGGTGAAAACTAAACTACGCAACTTTAGAGTAGCACTTCAGCTTAGTAAGATGAAGTTTCTGTGCCCTCTCTCAACTTATCTTTTACTGAAACTGCAACTAGTAACTTAGTTCCCAGTAACACTAATAATGTTGTTTACATTAATGTCGGAGCCTGTGCAGGCAACACTGCTTCGAATTCTGATCATCACGTATGGAACAGCACAAAGAAAAGTATTTATTATTCATGCTACATAGCAAGTTCTATTTCCATTTAGATCCAAACGGTAGATTCTGCTGATGAAAATTGAAGTCCAAATCAAAACGAAGTTCTGGGAAATGAAATAGAGGTATTAGATGCAACTGTTTTTGTAGCTTTAGAATCTGAATTTATGATTGAGGTTAACATGGATCAGGGATTTGAGAATAGAAAATTAATTTATAAAGACGATTAATATTAAAAATGCGGAATTGAGTTTGTTTGTTAGTTACGATTTCACGCTAAAACGGCTTCAAGGATTAGGATGAAATTTGGCACACGGGTAGAAAATGAAATAAGAAAGAAAGAAAGAAGAAAGTTGAGATATTTGCAAGGTACCTACAGCAGTAATTTAATTTATTTACATTATTGTAAATAGTCTTGAGACTCGGCAGGAAGCAGATAAGGATTCCATTAGTAGATGGCGCGAATCTTTTATTCATTATAGGAAGGAACTCCAGCGATTCCTTTCCTGTTTTACCCTCCGCTTTGGAATATAGCCTAACCAATAAATTGCAGGAATTTATGGATCAAATTGATAGTATACCACACCTTCTCTTTCTTGCCCATTCTTCTCCATACGAAAACTACCATTAGAAGAGGCGACGAGAATCAATTCTATATTTTGTAAATGTCGTTCAAGAGTGCCTTATAATGCGCCTAATTGAATTAATTTATGGCCTTGAATATATACAATATTAGTTTTTGTTTATGCTAAAAAAAAAAATCTGCTGTTCAACCTTGAAATCGCGAAACAACACAAATGTTCCATACATTTGTGTTCACTTAAATCAACAAAATGTATGGAACAGCTGATTTTTTTTTCACGATTTCAAGGTTGGTCCCATAGAAAAAGTTGTTCAAAATGATGAGTACAATGACTCCTTTTCGGGTTTAGCATGAACAAAAACTAATGTTGTAGGTATATTGTTGAAAAAGTAAAGATGGTTAATAACAATAAAAAATAATAGTCTGACAACCTCTTCTGTCAACCAAGGGTTATTGTGTTGCCCAGTAACCGAGCCATGGAGGTCAGGTTGGCAGTCGCTCCACTATTCAGCTGCATCCGGTAAGACTGGAAGCCGATGTTTTGAAAAGACTATGCCGAATGATGATGGGCTACCTGACTTTTGGCATTTAAATATTTAAAGAAGAATATATTATTTTGTAAATCATTCGATCTTTCTAGTTGAAATATATTTTGAGGGAGCATTTATTTGAAATGAAATAGTTTGGCTATGCTCAGAATGTGTCATACGGTCAGCTCACAAAGGAAACCGCGCTATAATCGGATCAGCAACTATCACAGACGAAAACTATTCTGCTGAATTAAATGCGGTCGCTTTGTGAATGAATGGATCACGAAATACAATGGAGGTATTATAATACATTTTATCGTAACATGAATTGTCGTCTAGTTTGTTGGATGGTAAAATATTCAAGCGTCGTCACTGATGAGAGTGACCTAAGAAACGGCTTATCGAATTATATTTTGATTTTGAACATGAAGGATTAAAACGATGGATGTTTAGATACCAAGTATTGTTTTACTTTATTCATTGATGAACATTTTAAAACTATTCCCTTTTACAATGATTAAATTAGTATCTTTGAACTAAACAAAGACACTATAGGTAACATTAATTTAAAATGAACCAAAATCCTACAAATTTATCTTCATGTGTCATCCCTAGTTTTTAACCGACTTCTTCAAAAAGGAGGAGGTTCTCAATTAGTCTGTATGTTTTTTTTTTTTTGTGTGTATGTTACGCGATTACTCCGCCAATTATGAATCGATTTTGATGATTCTTTTTTTGTTTGGTAGGTCATACTTCAGAAGTAGTCCCATATAAATTTTATTAACTTTGCTTGCGTAATTTTTGATTTAGCTTCAATATTACGTATTTTTCCCACTTAGTTTATCTAGACGATATCCTGTTTGACTCCTTCACTGTTATTTACATAGCAGGTAGTGGTATTCGGATTTGTGTGGGGTAGGTACCACAACTAAAAGGTGAAAAATAAAAACTTTTTACAAAAAAAAAAAACAACTGACTTCCAAAAAAAACACTAAAAAAGTGAAAAATAACTTTAATTTCGGAAGTCGGTGGCAAAATACGGAAATTGAAAAGCAAAGACACCGACTTCCGAAATTAAAGTTATTTTTCACTTTTTTAGTGTTTTTTTTGGAAGTCGGTTGTTTTTTTTTTTTTTGTAAAAAGTTTTTTTCTTATACCATTTAAATAATTAACAATAGAGCTACAGTTATATATAATATGTCGACTGAGTGAAAAGCTTGGTTTGTTGCCTCAATTCTTTAGCTGACTTCCATGAAATGTTTTCATCAAGTTGAAAACAAAAGCGTTCCAGCCCAGAAAAGGGACTCAGATTTATGTCAACACAAAACTACATACCGGCTTCTAAGGGCAGATGAAAATAGTGTCACAATTTTAGTGTCCCCCCTCTCTTGACAATATATCACCATTGTTTGGGTTCAAGAAAGTAATAATCGGTCAACGTCGAAACTTATTTTGGTCAAGAAAATCTCCAATATTGGGATAGGACTTTTCGTATCGTTTGTTTGTACTTACACGAAAATGATGTTAGTGTAATATCATTAACGTGTTATGTTACGTGTTCTAATAGTTAATGCTTAGGCAGTGCGCATACTAGAAAGAAAGTAATTTTTACCCGACTACGGCGAAGCAAAAAGGAGGGTTATGATTTTGACCGGTATGTATGTATGTATGTATGTTCATCTGTTCCCTCATATCTTCTAAACGACTCATCACAATTTGACAAATGAGGTATCGTTGGAAGTATCTTGATCGTCCGCTGGTTAAAGGCTATGTGACGTCACATTATTAAAAATGGCGCCCTCTAGAGGACATAAAGTCAGGAACTAAAAAAAAATTGTTTAATCGTATCATGTTGGGTATCAAATGAAAGGGCTTAATGAGCACATTTCAAAAATATAAATATTATGACCCCAAAAGAATTAAAAAAAGAAAAGTAATAAAAACTAAAACCCAACTACGACTAAAAAGGTATAAACAAGACACCACAGACAGACAAATTAAAAATCCGGAGTCACACTTAATCTGTTCGATTTATGCTCTAACACGTGTGACTCCGGATTTTTAATTTGTCTGTCTGTGGTGTCTTGTTTATACCTTTTTAGTCGTAGTTGGGTTTTTGTTTTTATTATGTCAATTATAGACAGTTGGCAGTTATAGACAGTTGGCAGTTATATCTTGTTTCGAAATAGTTTATAATATATTTCATTTTTATTATCAGACTGTTATGTTGCGAATATGCGCGACATCTTTTTTATATATAGCGATAGTCTATTTATAAACACAGTCTTGGTTAATTTAGTTTGCAGAATTATGAGTAAATATTGTAAACTAAATGAAACTCAAGACGAAGTATAAAATTGAAATTCAAATAAATGTGAATACGAAACCTATAATGAGGCCCATTAATGACTGCGGTAGAACGAAGATGCGACAGAATTAATTACAATCGTTAGACCTTTTTCATGAAAACTTGATGAGAAAAAAAACTAACTTTATTTCATAAGCAGCTTAGAATTTTATTGTGGGCCATAATGAGCAAAAATCATATCGCGGTTTTGATCAAGTGCCGAATTACGATGGTAATGAAAGGGTGTTTAGTTCATGATCTTCATTTTTCGTCCAGGTGGGGATCCTATGGGTACTCGTGGTCACACCAGGTTGTAACACTAGTGTGACTAACAGCAATAATAATCTAACGGAAATAATACCGATAGATTATAAGCTAACGGGTGAGAACCGTTCTTACATGGGCACTTATAAGAGATGCATCGAGTTTAAAATGAAAACTTATTGAAACAAACATTTATCGCACCGCACTAGTTGAAAATGATAAATGGTACATGGTGTAGAAATATTAGCGGTGTGACCACGAGTCCAGACTCCAGGAAAATCATTGCTGTCAGTCACACTAGTGTTACAACCTGGTGTGACCACGAGTCCGCACCCGATCCTATTGCCATCAAAACCAGGTTCAAATGGCTCGAAAGATTCCTGGTCTGGGAAAAGCATACAAGACTTCATGGTTAGCAGTCAAGCTTACGATTACTAAAACAATGCGCGTGGCAGTCGCGTTGTTCTAGAGGTCTCAAACCTCTAGACCAACTAAGTTGTCAAATCTGTTTAAAACTGCAGGCATTTGGATCCGTAAAGTTCAGAATTCTGATGGTAATATTTATGCTAACTACAATAACGCTGCTTGGTAAGCTAGTTTGCGGTTAACTTAGAGCGAGGTTTGAGCTCTAACTTCAGGAGTTCGTTGGAACTTTTGGTTTTGACTTGGGTAATGAGCAGCAGCTTATTATCTACGAGTATATCGTTTAATTACTCAAGAGATATTAAAGGCTGTATTATGCGTCGAGGATATACTTCCAGCTTCCGCTGTATACTATAAGGGGACTACAGGAGCCAAACGCAATATTATAATACCTAAAAGTATATGATCCACTGCAGTAAACAAAATCAGAAAAATTTATGATATTCTTCAGGATATATGCTAGTTAGTTTATTTTAGTCAGTTGGTGGATATATGTTAGTTTAGATAGTGTATGGATAACATAATCCAACTAATTTGATACGATAGAAAAAAATCACGTAGTTACTTACATCAAAAAAAATATTTTTACGATAAATAACCATACATGCAAACATTTTGATAGTTTGTCGGATTATTCTAAAACCAACTTCGTAATAGTGTTTTATTTTGTTACTCAAATCAATAGTATATATTAATAGTATTATTATTATAGTATATATTAAGCGTTATGTCATCGCGCTTCTCCTTCTTTTTTAAGCAGTCCGACAGTGACTTCGTTAGTTAGATTCTTAAGGCAGTAATTGAGGCTGTGACTCCTCTATGAAGGCAGGAAACAGTTTGATGCTTGTTATATTTTTTACAAAACTAACTTTTACCTTCTCTCCCTTTTAATTTTTATTTTATTTTCGGTGTTATCAAAAGCTACCCTCCATGGAGTCATAATTTAGTAAATTACTTATCTATTTCGCAACGTTTGATCAAACTGTTTATAGTCCAGCATCATCGTACCCATCTGTTCATCTGCTTCATCATACATTATCCAAATAATGTCCAACGCAACTCACATTTGCCCACATTTTCTCGTTCCAGCTGCCAGCATCAACGAAACATGCATGTTTAATGAACAATGCGAGGACGTGTACTTCAAGACAGAATGCAGGAACGAGCGGTGTGCTTGCAAATTCGAGATGGTTCCCGAGGTGACGGTAGATGGCGCCGTCATCTGCACTTGTGAGTTTTGACACGTTATATTTTGCTTGTTTCTTGAATGTTAAATGAGTTTTGTGGTAGGGGTCATCTTTTATTCTTGTGGTTTGCTAGAACAAAGCGTGGCTTCAGAAAATGTTTGATACTTTTCTCTAGGACATTTATAATGTGTAAAATATAAAGCTTTCGTCATAAAACATGCAGCATTTCCATTTCATGTTATTAGCACACAAAATCTAGCAGGATTTGGTGATTTTTAATCTGCATTCGATTAAATTTACCATCATCTTAAACTAATAACAGACTATAATAATGTGACGTCACAATCAATGAGCATCTTCATATTAGAAACTCAACGTGTTTAGATAATTTCGTTAATATCTAATTACTATCTACCAGTAATTTGTGCTATGTTAAACAAGGAGTTCCCAAAGGAACACGACTTGGTCCAATAATCTACCATTAATACTAGTATATAAAGTATTCAAAGATTTTAACAAATGTTTCCAGCGGTGAAGCCGGTAGAGGAGTCGACGAGGACTCTAGATCCTGCGATGATCGGAGTCCTGGTTGGCATGGCACTCATGTTTGTCATCATCTGCGTCGTCCTACGGCTGTTTAGCAGGTTACTATGGCTTTCTGTTAGAATTTATTAAAATAGTTAAATCAATTAACTCCATTAATTAAATTGAATTTTAATAAAATACGAAATCACTCCGATATTTTGCTAACAATTATTTAAGATTATGTTGACATTATTGATTTTTCTAGAAGTTTTTTTTATAGAAGTTTCAAAATAAACTAATTTGAGCAAAAATTATTTCAGAGCGAGATGGAGGGAAAACCGAACGATATTCAATACGCCCAATCCTCGACTGATGAACGTATCCTTGCTGAGAGACTCCAAGCTATTGCATTCACAGGTAAATACATATTACATTGTGTGTTAGAGTTTTCAATAGCCTCCTTAGTTATTTACTATTTTACCTTTGACCTTTTACCTTTAAACACGACAATTAATATTCAAAGTTGTTCTGACGATACAGCACTTAGCATAACCAGAATAGAAGCGGGTTTTGTCGACGGAAGAATAGACAAAATACCAGATAAACAATCACAAACTGTCATATTCAACCCGTTTCTATGGTTGTCATGCTACGCGAAGAATTTTGATATTTTTTAAGTTTGATCTAATACCTACCATATTCTTGAAAATTATTTCTGTGTGTGGAGCGACTACTCCAAACGAATTAATAAATAAACCTTAAACCCTGACGTTTCCAGGATCGCCGCGGCTCCCGCGTCAGTGTTCGCCCCCCCTCGAGGCAGGCGAGCCAACAGGAGCTTAGACCTCACTCGCCAAGTCCAGGTACTAAACCCAACCAGACCACATAATGGAATCCTTAGAACGTAGATGTATTGTTTTTATTTTTTTGAACTTTGAAGGAACTACTTTTTATTCCTTACTAGTTTTTGCCCGCGACTCGAATCCCGTGCCCAAGATTTTTCCGGACATAAAAAATGTATTTCACTCTTCGGAACATAACCTAACTCGTGTTGATCTGTTGCTTCGTTGCTGTTCTAAAGGAGGGTAAATCAACAGATTATAGGATAGGATAAGAAATAGCCGATCATCACGATACATCTTGGCTACGGTCAACATTAGCATCTATACTTTCCATGGGCAACTTTATCCATAAGTACCTACTGTACTTAATTTATATAAAAATCTGTTGCCACCATTTGTATAATAATATCAAAGCGATACAAAAGTAGAAAAATAGACTATTTATAATGTGATGAGTATTTATAATGGTATGATGATGGGTAAGGTGTTCATGGAAAGTAAAGATGCTACAGATGACGGTACCTATTTTACGTTTATGTTTCTTGGAATAAACAGTAAGTTCCTTATAAACATGATGTGTTTTTATTTATCTTATAATTATGATTGTTATTTCTTCTGAAATGTTATTAGTAACTACAGTAAGTTGCAGAAGTAATAGAAATGTATCGAGGCTTGAATATATTATAATTTTTAGCACTTTCTGCAATAGCAGCCTCGCCGTTTATTTTTGCAGCAGACTGTATTTTATGTACTGCACCAAATATGATGTGATAGATTTTCAATTATAAATGTTTTTTGACTATCTAAATGTGGTGTATTTTTCTAAACTCCTTTTGATACACAATTTGAGGGGAACGGGCAAATTATTTCATAGATTTTTCTTTTTATTTGCTTAGTTCTAGTACACGAAATATTTTATAAGTATCTCAATAAACATCTGAAAATAGTCCCCGATAGTTAACTTACAATTTACACCCTCTAACCTTTCCTTTGATAGTCATTCAATCAGAACAACTTTAACGTCATTACCGTTAGGTACTTTGTTCAATAGCCAAATCCAGATGACTTACAAAATGATGCGATTACAAATCCCACAAAATACATTTTACACGATTTGGGAATCTCATTTTTCACCAAACACGATGATTCGAAAATTTGTATTATTATCCCTTTTAAATTTCCCTTGCCCGTTTCCCTGCTCACTGACAATGCTAATCATGATTATTTCATATATCAGCAGCACGCCACCATCAAAGTCATCAGCTACACAGAAAACCCTCAGGTTACATACGACTATCATTTTGCTTGTTATGCTCTATATTATCTATAGTTTCCGATAACGTAGGTGTACCGCACGTAGTCATAATATCTTTTTTAAATACCGGGTTGTCTTTTTAAAGAGTTTTCGTAGAGATATTAATCTAGAAGACAGCAATTTCATTTCGTAATTCTGTTCCCATAGTCATGAATAGTACTAGTACATATTTATATAGTAAACTTCTGTTTCAATACTAAAAGCAATAGATTTGACTCGTCTGTCTTGAAATATACTGCATAATTTTTCGTATGAGCCTTTTGACTATAATATCTAGTTTGTGACATTCACTTTCTGTATCGTATTTATCTTGTATCCTATTGTTGGTTATTCGATTAAGGCGAAACAAGTACCATTAATGAATGTATATCCAATTTAGAAAACTTTTATAACTTAGACTAGACACACACCTTCACTATACAAATTAAAATTATGTAGTCTAGAATATATTTATGACATATACTCACGCCAACTACATAGTGACCTCACAATATTGTGTATCTGTGTGTTGTTTTAGCATATAAGCAACTAGAGGCCGTATTATGAAGTGGTAAAGCCGTCATTCTTTCGTTGCGAAAAAGAGATGGTGATATTGTTCCGTAGGAGATGAAGCTGACCACCTCTCTCTTGCATTGGAAAATGATGACTCTAACTGGTTATAATGCGGCTCCAGAAAATAAATGTAGCAAATACACCATTTAAATCTGTATGTACAATTGCATAGTTAAGTTTCACAGTTCCACGTTAGGATTTTTTGTTTCCACTCTCTAAAAATCCCTGCCTATTTTGAAAGTTGTAGGTACTATTAGGTAGGTTATTAATTTTTTGGTTTGGTTTAACTTTAGAAAATTTTATTAGCCCAGTTAAATTGGGTTGCTGCTTAGAATTACTAACAAAATAAAATACTGCTTTGGCCAAGCTACTGTTGCCTTTTTAAACAAAACATTAACTAAATCATTAACTAGGTCATTAATTTTATTATTCAATAAACTGTTAAGTAGAATTAATTTCCATTAGCAAATGTAGAAACATGTAAGTTATTCTTGCATGATTTTTTGTTACTATTTACTAACGTATTAAAGTAAAAGCGGAACCAAGCAATACAGTCGAAATATACACATTTTTAGTTCTACATTACATTCTAGCAAAAAGTCCTATTAGAATAGTTCGAATTGATTCAAGTATAGCTTCTCACTCATAAAATTCTGATACTCCATTAAATAAGGATACGTTTCACAGCATGTGATCCTTTTCGAAATCATGCTCTAAGCATGCTTTGCCTTCAACATTCTTGTTTCCAAAATTGACTTTATAGATTATATTTTGCTTGCAGGGTCCCGGCGTGGGTCTAGAGCTAGCAGTGGACACTCTGCCACGTCTCTGCGATCAGCCACTCTTAGATCCCCGACAACCCCCGGACCGACTTCAGTCACCGTCGAAATTCGCGCACCAGACGTGTAAAATGAACATGACAATCATTAAATTGATATTAAAGAACGGAATGATGATACAAAAGATAAAGATCGCAATGATCTATGAGCTATATTAAAGAATGATGTAAGTGATGATGCTAAACATCCATTTGAGAGTGACAAGAAAATTGTAAAAGTACTGTAAAAACCAGTCCATCGTTTAAATTATTTGTGATATATTATACCGATGGTTCAACAAATATTTAGGCTTATATTCATCCATTTTATAGCAATAATACGCACTATATCTGTCGTTAATTCAGCCACTTGGAAAGTGCCTCAGAAATTGCATAAAGTTTTGACTCACATGATTATAATTTTGATGATAAGATAAAATATAACACAAAATTAGTAAGTAATGTTAAAGTAATAGTTCTTAACACATTCACAACCCAATATAAGTCACGTTTAATAGATGTAGAGCACAGTTCAACAATTCATAGATTAAAAGAATTAGGTTTACTTATGAAAGCTTTTTTAGCAATAAAAAAGGAAGCTTTTTGGCAAACATTTTTGTAGTTTGATAGTTTTAAATTGTCGATTATTAATAGATAAGTCGTAATGGTTTCTTCTTTTCAGTACCCCATGTAAGTACATATGCTAGATTCTACTCCCTGCCTTAGAAATAAAGTTTAGCTTACAAATTAAGCATCGTAGAATTAAATATTTATTTACGGGGACCATCCTCCTTATGGAGCGATCAGAATTTTGAACGGTGGATATTTTAAATAAATGGTGAGAAGCTTCGATGCTGCTTTCTATACTATAAGACTTTTAAATTTTAGCGTAAGAGCGATAATAGCTTTTCTTTAAACCATTTCTATGAGAGAGAGTTGTGAATCGAAGTTAAGATTTCATTACTTACTGAGTTCTTTAGTATCATTAGTCTTGTCACTGTGTAAACCGGGGAAATTTACACAGAGTAAAAATGTAATAACTATTTCATAGGTTCCTTCATTGCACCTTTGATGCTTAGACCAAATTTTATGCAATGCGCACAAAATGTGAGTACATTTAGTGGTTCTGCGATAAACTATGTACAACTGCGAAAAGCATAAGAAAAATGTATAGGAAAAATATATAAATTAAAAAATAACATCATCTTCATTAATATGTATGGGTAATACTTCAATTAAGGGGAAGAATTGACGTATGGCCGATACTGGATCATTCACTATGGAAAGATAATTACTGTAAGCTATTGTACTTAAACATGATAAAAATATGCTCACATTGTGAAAAATGTATTTCGTACACTGTGCTAGATAGTATGTACCTACTGAAAAATTTACGCTGTAATTTAATTATATAAACTTTTATTATAATATAACTTATACTTCCCAATATCGATGTTTTAATTAACAACGATCCTTTAGTAGGTAAGTAGATTGGATTGGCGAGCGAAGTATGGGACGCCGTCCAGCTAGGTGAAGGCGGCTGGGACAGACTGGATGCGGACGGCGGAGACCAGGGTTTTGTGGAGTAACGTGAGAGAGAATATGTGCAACAGGGAATTGTTATTGGCTGAGTTGATTTAACAGTTGAAACCGTCAAGGCATATTTAATTTATTCCTTTCATCTTTCCTTCCTTTTATCTGTCTTAAAAGACATGTTTGTGGCTGTAACATCAGCAAACTTTATTCTAGTGAGTAGTTCTCCACCTTTCGCATCCCATCTGTATTTTGTAAAGCAACGTTAGACAAAACAATATGCAACAGCTATTATAAGCCTAGTTGTTTTAATTAACAGTTGTACAATAAGCATATTATTTTATTCCTTTTATAATTCCAAAGACTTCTGTGGCTGAATCATTAGCAAAATTTCTTCAGGTGTATACTTACCTAGAGCATTCGCATGCAATACAAAATTCATGCCAGCTCAAATCCAGCCAACAAATAAATGATTCATATTTCTATTTCTCAACGTAGCCTAGGTACTGACAGAGGAAAATTCGCATTTGTAAACTTGATGTTGAGCACCACATGTTACAAATGTAACAATCTACGTGCAAAAACCAACTGCAGACAAACAAAACGCACTGCCGCCGTCAGGGTCACTAAGACATGCAGTTGACCATTACAAGCCACCATATTCGAAGTTTTAACATTCCAAACCTGCACTGCAGACTGTTTGACTGATGTGAAGGTGGAACAGCGGCTGCTGACACAAATGAAACAAATATCTTTCTTACAATACTTGTTTATTAAACAAAAAACTTCTCTTATGGTCATGGGGGAGGAGTTCCAAGATTAATATAAGACTGTTGAGACAATAACCCAAACTTAGCGTAATAAATAGCGTCAGATATCATTTTCTGCGCTATTATCAACTGTTTCTTATCCAAATCTCGTAATTGCAGGCCTATAGCCTTTCCGAATATCTCCCACTCTTCATTTTTCATATGTGGAGGTTTCTCAGCAGCTATTTCTTCTTGTAGGTCACTAGTATTTTTGTAAACGATTGGATTTGTAAATTTCCTTCTTTTGATTGGTGGTGAGCTGTACGGTTCCGAGTATTGGTAGCTTTCTTCTCCATCCGATGTTGAGGGTGAAATAGTCTGGAATCAATTAGAAGTAAAGTTATAATAATAAAAATAAATAGTCTCTTCATATGATATTATGATTAAAAAAATCATTGGTCTACTCAAAATAACGTCAAGCCCGCCTATAGTTTTCCTGTTAGATTATCAAGAAACTATGTTCACCAATATTGTAGGGTACTAAGTACTATGCTTATGTCATTTTAAGGCTTCAGTTTAAGGCTTCACCTTTGCAGAAGTCAATAAAATGCTGATGAGACTTACGGATTGTAAAAAGTTAATTGATTTGTTTGTTGGGTTTGTTGCCAATTTAGGTAGGTAGTCAATAACACTAAGAAGAAGCTCAAATAATATAAGGCTTCGCCATAAATCACTAAATACATGAAGGTAAGAGACAAATAATTTAAAACGTTTTATACCTTCAACGATTGACAGAAATAGAACGAAGTTTTAATGCGTTTTCAGTATTTTTCTCTCAAAAAAAGACGCACGGTTAAAAACGAGTACTTAACACACACGCGCACATACCCAATACTTCAGACTTCCCGATTGTCTTGAACAGCATCACACGCACAGCGCAACAGCGCTTACACACACATTCACAGCATCTTTGTACACTTGGTACCTAACCATAGGTAAATCGCACATCGCTTTGTGAGATTAAAAAAATCCGGTAACAATCCTTAGCAGTAAAGTGATTTATGATACAAGCGTGCCCAGAACAAGCTAGAATGATGCTTAATTCGTTTATGGTTCAGTCAGGATCTTTGGTTCAATCTATATAGAGCGTTATTCTATTTGGCTGAATTTAGTCGTCTGAATCTAGTGGAATAAGCGCTTTAGGCACCTGTCCCATCGCCGGCGATTAACGAGAAGCGGATACAGCTAGCAACTAAAAATGAGTACATGACTGCTGCTATGCAGATGTACGAAACGTGAGTCCATTCATTGATTACGGATCTGCCGGCCAATCGAACGTCGCTGAGCGAGTACTGTCTTTGATAGCTCTTTTTGCTAAAACAAACGAGTACTCCCCGGCGCGGCGGTGTGATTAGTCAACTATTAATATATACTTATCTCTTTTACCTACACGGGACCTTCAATATTTTGTACGTTTCTTGAGAGAGAAATATATATATAATCGTTGATAGCTAGTCGCCTCCTGTCCGCTAACTGTCATGTGAGCGGGCCAGTATGTGAGACCGAGACAAAATGGAGGTGTGAGAGAGGGGAGAACAAAGATAATGGCGGCCGGCACGGCAAAGCGTGCTGTGAACGCCACGTTATGCATCGGGTATTACTTGTTTTGATAAGATTTGTTTTATCTGTCATCAAAAAACTAACTCACCTCTGTTTTTAGAGGATCCTTCAACTTATTCTGGCAACATTCACTCGTTTTATCACCAAGAAAAGTTAAAGCGTCGTAGTACCATATTGTGGGTTCGTATATTTCTCCCTCATCTGCATCATTTGCCTGTGATTCTTTGACCTACAATAAAAAAGAACATTTATGAGAAAAAAAAACATTAAAATATGTGTATTTATGTATAGTATTTAAATATATAAGTATAGTTAACAAACAAATTATAACAACAAACCTTACGTCGCTCTTTGTAGTAATTCGTCCGTAAATTAAGAATTTTTTTAGTGAGCGTTTGTATGTTAGCTTTTTCGTCAAGTTTTCTGTAAATCTCAAGCAGTATTGCTTTGGCAGTAGTTCTTCTACACTTATTCTTATAATCTGCGTGGTTCTTATTCCAAAGATAGGGCATGTTTTTGTACATGTCTAGAACTTCGAACATCACTTGTCTTTCTTTCGGCGACGACATTTTTTTGTATGTTTTTGTGCCGTGGTGATTGCGTGGACGCGCGTCTAAGGGATAATATCTCACACGTACGCACGCGACGGTGGCCGCGCGGCAACTGACCTTGTTTTAGTTCGCTGACTCGATGAGCGCTACTCTAACTTGTGTACTAATTAGACTCGGAGCGATAACAACGCCTAGTCTTACAGAGTCTGAGTCTTTTTAGATTATGCGTATCTTTGTAGTCTAACATACCTTGTTAGTGGTCTGAGCGATTTTGTACCTTGCGTATTTTACCTACTGGCACACCTACAGTACGTAGGTACTGTAGGTAAAAGACGGATAGAGGTCTTAATTTAGTACACTTTTTAGTAGAAGTAGGTAGGTATACAAGGAGGGCAAAGAAACATTACTGTTTTGATGTACCTACGTATTTTAGGTAATAACTAAATTAGTGGGTATTGTATTTATTTATTTAATTTTTATGTACACACTGATAATACTAAGTATATAAATTAGGTTTCTAAACATGTAGGTACATATGGGAAGTTATTGTTACGATTGTGATATTATATTACTATATTTTTACTGTAGCTAAATGTCTTACCTCCTTATTCATAAACGCTGCATAAAGAAGTTATGAATTAGCAACTGTTTAACCATACATTTTCGTTTATACGTCTCTTTAACTTTAAGAAACGTTTATTAATAAGAGGGTTAGAATTTAAGAATGAAACCTTGAACTTTGAAATTACTTGAAAGAGTGGAAATCTTGTTCAATGCCTACAGTGTTAGTTCATAGCATTTATCATAGATGGCGCTGTTTTGAACATACTAAATGGACATTCATAATAAATAATGTGAAGTAAAAATACACTTATAAAGGTAACTCGTCATGGCGAAACCTAGAATTGATGATCTGAAATTGGTAACCCCTACACTTAAGAGTACGGTACCTATTGCGATTCTGAAAATAAATTCTAGTGTCTCTCTGATAATGCACTTAGTTACCTATGGTACCTAAGTACAGGGAGGGTAGAAGTTTAACGCACATTTCATAGTTTAATTAGACCTTTATTATTAGGTATTTATTTATTTATTCTGTAGTTCACATACAGGTTTAAATTTCAGATGATGCAACCTTAAATTCATTAGAGTTTTACCGTACACCATCGACTACAATAAAAACATTATTAAAATGCACACAAGTAGGTTTTTTATTTTTTGGTATAGCTAAATATTTTTCAGGTCAAGTGATGCTAGAGCAGATTAAAACAAGAGTCCGAACTTGTTGGTCTTTCGTACAACCCGTGCGCATTAACATGGCACCTGGCTCAATGACGTTTGGAGCTCCCCTCGCTTCCCCGCACGGCGACAGCGGGGCATCGCGCGGGTAGTGGGGGGAGTATTGAGTTCCGAACCAGGTGCCATGTTAATGCGCACGGGTTGTACGTCAGTCTGACGTCCTTACTGTCTCTATCAGCTTCTACTGAAAAATTGCAAATCTAATGTTCCCCCTCCTCTTCCTTCCCATTCATAAATTTTGGTGGGCACTTCAGAGCCCAACATCATTTTCGACGATCTTCCTTCATTTGTGACGATCTTTGACCTCTTGTAGTTTTCTGAGATCTTGGTGACTAATTGCTGCTTCACTTGTTCAGTCCATGTTTCCGTTTTGCATCAAACGCCTCCCCTTTAAAATCAAAATAATAACTGTCTACCTTTTCCCTACTCGAAGCAATTACAAGAGCACCCTAACTCCCAAGCAGCAATAAAAATTCTATAAATGTTGAGCATTTTGTATTTAAAATAAAAATAGCAAACAAGATATTACGTTCAATACACGCGTCTTCATACAGGGTAACAAAAGTAGTGGAGCAAATATCTTATAGTATGCGAGCAAACAAGCTCACGAGCCTTGAATATGTGAGGAAATATACGGGGTTGGAGCGGTTGAGCGACGGTAGTTTTACAAACAATAGCTGCTCTAAAAGTTTTAATAGTTAAAAAAAAACGAAAGTAAAAGAAAAAACCTCAACGATGTACCTATTTGATGGCGCAGTAAGTGGTGCCATCTAGTTTTCTTGAGAAGTTAGGAATCACCGAAAAGGTCGAATACCTTAGTGTGACACTGGACTGATTACTGTCACTAGCAGAGCGTTGCATCGATGGTTGCGTAGCGGCTGTCTTCCGATCACAGAGATGATGTCAGGGGAGCCGCACTCGTACCACGTCCACGACAACTTGTCAACATGAAAAAAGAGGAAGAAGGAAGAACAGTCGATTCGTTATCTTTAGTCGGGCGGTATTGACATCAATCATTGAGGGACTTTGCACACCTCTGACGCGGAAATAATGATGCGAAACCGCTAAAGGAATTCCGCTGCGAATTACTACGTTACGTCGCGATTTTAGTGGAACATCATGCGAGTCAGTCGAATTGTAGCAATCGGGGCAGAATGTCGTCGCTTTCGAATTAAGAAATATAATTATAGGTCTACCTACTTGAGACCTCTTCGATTAGTTTTTCCGTAAAATCAACATATCATCATCATCTGCCTAGCCTTTTCCCAACTTTGTTGGGGTCGGCTTCCAGTCTAATCGGTTGCAGCTGAATGCCAGTAATTAACATGGAGCGACAAAAAAAAAACAACATATATTTTACAAAAAAATTGAAGTTCCGCTTTATATACTTATCAACTGCCTCAGATAAGTGCCAAAACAAACGTGGCACCGCATCAAAATGGCGGAATTTGATAAGCCGTTTCGCATAATTATTTTTGTGTCACAGGTGTGCTAAGGCCTAGAAACGTTGCTCATACTTTTATAAAAAATCTGGTAATCTACTTATTTTATGACAAAATGTATACCTACCTATGTTAGTTGTTTTCAATGAGAAATATGATTTAGTTGGAGGAGCGCAGTCAATTTTTGAGGGATCTAAAATTACCAAATTACGTACTACGACTGACCCGTTTCAACCACTGACCCGTATATTACCAACAGCGGAGGCAGTCAAGAAGCTTATACTCGGAACTGGGACAGTGTGGGAACTCACTATATTTCAGTTTCTAGTGAATTTTCACTAAGTCCGACATTCACGAGTTCTCTTTGAGTTAACATTATTTATTTTAAGTTTTAGATGTAAATCTTGAACTCGTTCGTCGCCGCAGCTGCGCTGAATATTACTTAAATGTTATTCTTGTATTGAACGAGTTTTATGGGTCATATTCCCTTGTTGATCTTGGAGTTGAATGAAAATATAGTTGTTTATTGTAAAAGTTGTGTGTATTTTTTATACACTTTAACCGCACATTGTGTCACTCTATGTAAAACTACATTTAAGTATATCTGTAGTTTTGATGGTGCCCATAGTAAAGAGTATTCTATCTATCTACCATAACATAAAATACATAACATAATCAGCCTATAATGTTCCCACTGCTGGGACACAGGCCTCCTCTCTGTGAGAGGGAGTTGGGCTAATCCACCACGTGAGCCCAGTGCGGGTTGGTAGGTGTCACATGTCTTAGAATTTTTGGTTCTAGGATATGCCGGTTTCCTCACGATGTTTTCCTTCACCATTTTGAGTTAAGTAGTGATGAAATAACTTACACAAAGTAAAACGCCTGTCTGGGTTCGAACCTACGACCTACAACTCGTAAGTCGCGGCCGTTACCACTTGGCAACCACTGCTCTCATCCACCATAAACAAACGAAATGATTTTAATAGGCACACAGAAGGGATCTCGCGCACATGACGGCCACGACCACGACCAGATCGCAGCAACCAGTTGAACTATAGAAACCGATATGAACCGCGCACGTAGTCGCAACGGCCAACTAGCCGCAGACGATACAATAACACTAGACGGCTACGACTGGCCAGACGGGAGTCGTCGCCTTCTAGTGTGCGAGATCCCTAAGTCGTGTGTTAGGATATAGAACAGGTACAGCAGGCTGCACGTCAATGGTAACAAAACCAGTTAACTGGCCTCACAGTTCCAGTTAGCTAACCTCGAAGTCCCAATTCGCTGGCTGGTTTTAGCTGGCCTCGCATTATATTGAAAGGCTTTAATAAGCGAAGCCAGCTCAATGTGAGAGTGTTACCACTGTTACTGTACTATTTATCCTGGTTCTTAGATCTAGTAGTTTTTCTACGATAGTTACAAGTGAAACCGCATGCTACAGCTAGTTTTCAATAACTTAAAGATTTTATTTGCTACTAGCTACGTCCCGCGGTTTCACCCGCGTAAGTCTCGATCCCGTGGGAATATCGAGATAAAAAGTATCCTATGTATTCCAGGTCATGGTCTATCCATGTGACTTTCATCCAAATCTGTACAGCTGTTTTAGCGTAAAAGCGTAACAAACAAACAAACTCACTTTCACATTTATAATAATTTGTTGGGATTAGACGTCGTCGTCACCCTGATCTTTAATGAGGGCACTCTAGTGTAGATCAGTGCGCAAGCACTCAACTGACTTAATTTTTTCTAAGCTTATAGTGTTTATTAAGGTCGAATCTAATCGTATTGCCCCGGGAGCCTTACGAAGCTAGGTATTTATTTAGGTATAAAGATCGCTTTTTACCCGACTACGGCGAAGCAAAAAGGAGGGTTATGATTTTGACCGGAATGTATGTATGTATGTATGTATGTTCCCTCATATCTTCTAAACCACTCATCATAATTTGACAAGTGAGGTGTCGTTGGAAGCCTCTTGATCGTCCGCTGGTTATAGGCCATGTGACGACACATTAAATTAAAAATGGCGCCCTCTAGAGGCCATAAAGTCAGGAACTTGAAAAAAATATTGTTTAGTCGTACCATGTTAGGTATCAAATGAAAGGGTTTAATGAGCACATTTCAAATATATATATATTATAACCCCAAAAGAATTAAAAAAAAAAAATAAGTAATAAAAACTATAGCGATAAGACCGCCCATTGTGTCACCCTATGTAAAATTTTCAAATTTATGTCTGTAATTTTTATGGTGTACATAATAAACAGTATTCTATCTATCTATGTAGCTTCGTAGGCCCCCCGGGCCTCGTATTTTATAATCTTGGCCTCCTTGTTGTGCTTTGAGCCTTAAAGACCTGACAAGAGATTTTTCCCACTTGGTATTTTTTATTAGCTCGTGGCTAAGTAATAACAGCCGCTCGGGTCGATCCATCAGGTAAAGCTATGCTTGCCGGGGTTGGTCCGTGGATGGGTGACCATTTTCACATGTCGACTCATCAGGTAAAGCTACGCTTGCCGGGGTTGGTCCGTGGATGGGTGACCATTTTCACATGTCGAGACTCCTCCGTGCCTCGGAAAGCACATCTGACATTCGGCTGTCATTCGTGGATCTTTGACAGTCGTTACAGGTCGTCAGAAGCCCGAAAGTCTGACAACCAGTCTAACCAAGGGGTATAGTATTACCCAGTTACTGGGTTGTGGAGGTCAGATAGGCAGTTACTCTATATAAAATACTGGTGTATTCTGCTGCATCCAGTTAGACTGGAAGCCGACCCCAACATAGTTGGGAAAAGGCTAGGCAGATGATGGTATTTTTTAACCGACGAAGGAGGAGGTTCTCAATTCGTCTGTAGGTTTTTTTTTGTGTGTATGTTACTCGATTTCTCCGCCAATTATGAATCGATTTTGATGATTCTTTTTTTGTTTGGTAGGTCATGCTTCAGAGTTGGTCCCATATAAATTGTATTAACTTTGCTTGCGTAGTTTTTGATTTAGCTTCAATATTACCTATTTTTTACCACTTAGTGTATGTAGATGATATATTGATTGACTCCGTCACTGTTATTTACATAGCAGGTATTCGAATTTGTGTGGGGTAGGTACCACAACTAAAAATTGAAAAATAAAAACTTTTTACAAAAAAAAACAACCGACATCCAAAACAACACAAAACAAGTGAAAAATAACTTTAATTTCGGAAGTCGGTGGCAAAAAACGAAAATTGAAAAGTAAAGACACCGACTTCCGAAATTGAAGTTATTATTATTGGCAATATTTGTTCTGCATGTATCTTAAGGAGGTGGTTGCCAATTCCTATCAACTTCCAGCGATGTCCAACCAATCCAAACAGAAGTGCCTTTTGGCTAGCAGCAGCTTCCGCACGAACTGCACATTGATAATACAGTCAGCAAAATCATAAATCGTTACAACCCATTAAACGTCATGCCAAACTGACCGCCTTTAACTAAATTAAGGAGCACAATAGCAATAGTTTTTAGATATGGGTTGTAACAGGTTAAACACGATATCTGATCACTGTTACTGTTACAAAAAAAAAAATACAGAACCAATCATCTGTTATTAAGTAAAAGCCTGTTATTTTTGTACGGTCGATATATACGTATTTAAATCTCAATTGAATATCTTCTTAATTTCTTTTGGTTTAAAGTTGAAAACCGTATCTATCTGTTATTAAATAACAGTTTGTTATTTTTGTATGGACGATAAATAGGTATGTAAATATCAAATAAATATCTTCTTTATTTCTTTTCGTTTAAAGTCGGAAATCGTATCCGAAGTTTTGACTAGGAATATGTATTAACAGTAACCGCCGCGGTAACAGTCCTGGGGAGCTGTTATTTTAAGTAACAAGTATGTTTTATTGTTAGGAAAAATTGTTATTTGTTATTTTTTAATATCTGTTATTTGTATCTGTTACGATAAATACGCCTCACCCCTAATAGTTTTACCCAATAGTCCACTCTGAACAGCATCGCCCATCACGCACGCTCATTCATGTTATATTCATTGGGTGATTGCATAAATTATAGAATGGACCACTTCCAATATGAATGCTAATTTGTTGGACTACATACAATGTTGCCAATATCGAGAATTGAAGAAAAACATGTGAGCAAATATCGAATGTTGATCGGCGTTTGTTTCTTTTGAGGTGAATTTGAGTGTTGATTGACGTAATGTGTATACATGTAAAAGAAAATTAGAGAGTACGTACATGTAATAAAATACAACGTTTGCGGTCGAGGGACACCCGTCAGGAATGAAGTTCAGTGCAGTATTTAAGGGCCTACCCTACCTCAAATTGCTTGGCATGATCCTCCGTTATGCCGAAAATACTGCAGCATTAATTTTGATTACCGAAATACAATTTTCTCAATAGAACAAAAAACCAAAGTTACCTCTAAACCGAATTATAAACCGCTAGTATTAAAAAAATACTTCAAATTAGATCATTAAACTTTGCCTAATAACTGAACTAACTATAAAGCACTGTCTTATTTTTTTAAATTGCCATTATTTTCACCGTAAAAAGCAATTAAGTACCTAAACTATTCGAGGCTTAAGAGCCGCCAGCACCCCACTCAGGCCGCGAGTAGTATGTTGCGAGCGAGATAAAATTTAAGGTAGGGCCCTAATTGAGGTTATACAAGCGGTCGCGCACAATCCTCGTCTGCTCGAAACTCACACACACACTCGTATATAATCGAAAGAGACAGAGAGAGAGAGAGCAATTTGCATGGAGGATAACGCTTTTTCGTTACGTGACGATTTCTACCTGTCAACTCCTACCAGCTGCGCTAAAGAATTTCGTTCCAAAAATACGGTTGTAAAATTAAAGGAATGGCAGCGGCAAAAATTCACAGTTTTATGTGTACAGTCGAACAAGCTGTTTGGTATATAGGCAAAATGTATTCATTTTCCGCTACACTGCCAAAATTGATTTTGATTGTGTGTGTAATTTAACTTTTTGAGCTTATGGCTTAGGAGAGTGACGTAAAAGGATTGTTGAATACTGAACACACTCACAAAATTGTTTAAAGTAGTTGCAAGTTATCTGCCTGTATACCAAATAGCTTGTTCGACTGTACCTCCACGATTTTTGGTTACTTCATTCTAATTGAAAAGCAAAAGCGAATAGTGTATTTACATACTAATATGAATTAAAGTGGCGACCGATACTGTCAAATCAGCCATGATGAGTTTTATTTTTTCTACGGTGCGGTTAACTCCCCGTATCGCAAAAAAATCGTGCCATGTACGACAGGCCTTATAGCCCTCCACATTCGCCGAAACTGACGAGTTAGAAAAGAAAAAGTTTCTCTAAAAGCTTTTATTTCACAAAAACTAACAAGTCTTACAACCATAATATTTTCACCTCACAAGCTCGGAACGATTCTGTTTGTCATTCGAAATCTGCGTGCAAAAGTGCATTTTATCCGCTAGTGTGGAAAGAGTTTTTAAAATTCAAACCTTTCTATTCAATAATTTTCTTTATCGCCGGGTTCACTGATAATGCACAATACTTATTTCATGTCAGTGCGCCAACTGAGGCGCCAACCTCATTTTTAGAATAATCGCACTGGCCAGCACGAAAAGAAAACACTCAACGCGCCTAAAGAAGTTTTCACTTCAAAAAACTTTTTATAATTTTCTTCTGTATATTCAATTCAATTTCCACCATTTTGGGTTTGTTTAGCAGTGCAGAGTTAGTGCAATCGGTACATAATGCCGAATTGAGCTTTCTTCCGGAAAAATTGCGCGAAAAGTACATAAAAGCTTAGGTACAATATTTTTGTTCAATGCATGGAGGCACCTAGCATTTTCCTCGCTGTAGTGAGGTGAAAAGTTGTGTGTTTCGCACGGCAGCAAAGTTTTTCTGAGTCTCGTACCTTTGAAACCCTCGCAACGCTCAGGTTTAATACAGGTACTCGCGCGAAAAAACAACTTTGCAGCCTTGCATACCTATTATTTATTTACAGTAATTCAATAATATACATTATTTTACATCTAACATATATATCAATACCCTTGCGCCATCCCATCTTCCTAGCACGGCGGGCTGTGCTTGGGCTGCTGCTGCAGGTGTGGAAAACCTCAAACGGCGCAAATACTCCAATCTCATTGGGTCTTATATGTTCGAGTCGATTGGGGTTGAAACCCTAGGGCCATGGGGTCCGAGTGCTCACTTAGTCTATCAAGACAGCGCCAAGCGGTTGGTCGACTCTTCACGTGACCAGAGGGCTGGCCTTCTTCGGCCAAAGAATCAGCATTGCCATACAACGTGGCAATGCTGATTCTTTTGGGCACTTTTCCTGCTGACATCGATGCGAACGATTTTTTTGATGCACTTTGGTGATTATTCCCACCCCCCTTTTTATATACTTTACTTAAGTGTTAGATGTACAACCATTTAGAAAGATTCTTACCTTTCCTCTCCCGTTCAGATTCTTACGAAAAATTACTTCGAATTACTTATTCCTTACATTTTCCATGGCCATGCTAAGCCAATTTCCGAAACTAGCTAATAAAAAGATCGCATTGAGTTTGACACGGGTATCTAATATTTTACAAAGGTATGTCTGTGATTGGTATCCGGTTAACATAAATTTTGTCCAAAGTATTAGATTGCGGTGGTCCCTAACAAGATTTGTGACTCGATTTCGGTTTATTCGATATTTTACCAATGTATAGTTTTGTAATTCGATTTTTATGTTTGTGTGAGAAATGATTGGGGCATTGTTTGTTGCGCAACCTTTTTATATAACTACTTACATTGTATTGGATAAATTGAAAACTGAATTAATATAATATGTTACTCACGTACCTATACAAGAAAGTGTTGTTATAAAACGTTTCTTATCTAGTACCTATAATTAAATTAGGAGTCTTCCGTTTTCTACGGGAAACTCCGAAATGGATACCGGGGCCCTTGGCAACAGGCAACTGAAGGAACACGGGTGGGTTTTAGTCAGTAAAAGTCTGACACGCCCTCCTGCTTCGCCCAGAGTGGGAGAAGTCATTTGACGATTTAACATCCTCAAAAAAAAAAATGGGTTCTTACTTACTTACTTATACTGTTTTACCTTTTTCAGTATGATAGAATCTACTGCGAATTATAATATGGAAATAGAGTAAACGGATCAACGAATTCAGGGTTCTAGCTTTCCTTTATTATGTAATAGGTAGCGCTGGAACGGAAATCGGTTTATTAAAGGCTATTGGAAGTGATGAATGATCGGTTCAATCGAACTTGAATACACAATATTGCACACTGCACAAATCAGAGATCAATAGGTTCAAACGGAATATTAACCTACATCATTTCTCGAGTTCTTCATTTAAATGGAATCATCAACCAATACTATACAGTGTGTTACAAAAACCCTGCCCAATCCGTGAGGGTGTTGTTAAGAATCATACTGAGAGTCTATTTAAGTGGATTTTTTCTTTGTAAAAAAGAAAAAAAAAAAATGCCAATTTTTTTTTGTCGGGAATTTTACCTTTTTATTTACATGGGGCGCGGGCGGTCGTCGTCTAGCGGATGTCTACAAGTCATAAAATATGACCTCTGCAGAAAATTTGCTAATTTATAATGAAATTGGGGTAATTTTGGTACTAAAAATGTAAATTTCAAATTGCAATAACTTTTTTATTTTCAATAAAAAAAATATTTCTTATTTTTTGTGGTAATGTTATTGCAGTACCTATGTGCCCCTTTCGGATAGGACAGGATTTTTGTTACATGTCGTATATTACCCATGTCAATATATCATTAAACTCGTAACATAAACTCAAACTCAACTATTATTTTAAGGCACTTTTAAAGTATCAAGGAGTCGGTCAGTCAGAAAGATGAAGCTAGTTGCCCATTCCAAAGCGTAGTCCATGTAGGTACTCCATAAGTAACTCCAAATGCCATAACACCAACAGAAAACATTTAAAATTCGAAATTACCAAAAAAAAAAAAAACATAAGTAGGAAAGTGAGTTTAATCCTCATAAAGGATACATTCAGTAGAATGAAACAGACACGAAACAGCAAGACTGTCTGTTCGAATAAAAAATGTTCGACGTCGATTTGCAAGCTCTATCGGAAATTATGTCCATGTATGTGTGGGACTTGGCAAGCATTGGTGTCGTGTTGGACCACGTTCAGATTTGGTTACTGTTTACTGAAATGACACAGAGTAAATAAATATGCTAGGCTTTGGTTTCTTTGTATTAGGGTGTGTATTTTATTTTCGTTATAATTTGCGTTTTATTTTTGCAGAAAAAGCAATGTTTCTTTCTTTTTAGGGTTCCATACCCAAAGGGTAAAACGGGACCATTGATTTAGAACTTAAACATGAAAAAAAATTGATTAAGTGTAATTTTATACCCGGTTTCTGGAACAAAAAAATATCGACAACGTAACGCAATATCGTGTCAAAATTGAACGTAAGTCAAATGACCCTATTTGGCTTTTGACAATTCAATCGACCAATCACAACAATTAACAGGCGCTAGACAATTTGATAGAAAAAGGTTTTGATTTTCGATCTAAAACCAGGCGTTAGTCTGTGACCCCGTTCATAACCAAATATGTACAAACACTGGTACAAAATGATAGGGCCAATGGCGCAGCACATTATTGCGAGCAATTTGCTCTGTGCCTACAATAAGTTCACGTCTTGTTCGTTCACATATTGAAACGTATTATGTTTGTTTACCGACGTATATTTATTAGATTGTTACGAATAATATTGGCACAAGTTTAATAATATTAATGTTGGTGTTGTATATTTTAGGGAGTTTTTCTTTGAGAGAGAAATGGAACGTGATATATTATTTATTCAAGACGAAAATTAAATGTAGAAATTTTATTGTGAAATTAATAAAATTATTTGTCGAGTGATTTTTATTATAGGAAAGCTAGGTCATCTCTCTTTTATCTGTGTCAAATAAAGGTTGTTTTTTTAGGGTTAGAGACCGGGGACCAATTCCACCTTTTCTTTTTTGATAATAGGCAACTAGGCCCACGTTAGTTTAGATATTGGGACGATCGGATCTAGCAGCTTCCTTCTAAGTCACTATCACACTTGTAATGAGGACCATAATTCTAGGCGAGTACTTTTCACTTTCTCCAAACCAAGCTCTTGCAAACACCGAAGATGAATATTATGATTTACTAAAGGCATCATCCAGTATTTAAACGGACATCTCCCATTTACCCCATGGCCGTTCTTCAGACCAAAAAAATCTATTTACCCAGTATTTTGACAGCAACCACCGGTAACTCACTGCGCCCCTTAATACGTAACTAAGATTATTTATCCCAAATTTATGAGCACGGAAGGGTTATCTATGGGGTGTAGGGGTGAATTTATACGTCCGTGTGACTGTGGTTCGTAGGATTCGATATCCTGTATAGCTCGGGTCAGTAGGAGGGTTAACAAAAAGTTTTTTACTAAAATGTGAAAAAATTGTGAGAAAGTGTAAAGGAAAAACTCAGGGATACTTATGCCATCAATATCTGAGCTGGTCATGGATGTCACTAAAGTAGCACCAACTACTGCACATCACGTGAAGGCTATATAGGATGAGTGATCTTTACACCCTGTACCGGCCGAAAGGGGAGTGTGCTGTGCCAAGGTTGCTGATGAGGCTGAGGGTGATGACCTGGTATGCACGTCCGATGCATGCTGGTGGTCAGGGTGGTCAGGATACCCGTTGAACTGTGGGTGCTGGCTGACTATGTGACTCGCCGCTCGAAAGCTTGAGGGAGTCATGATTATGACGTCACTCCGAACTAGTTGCAATAGTTGGGCAGTTGCCCGCCAGACACAACACCCGTCTGGTCGGAGGATCCTCCCTTTTCTATGGAGGATGAGTGAACTTTACACCCTGTTACTCATATAAAGTCAAGACATTGAAAATAGTTTAGTTTTGTGGGTTCAAAGTAAGTTGTATTTACAAGGGGTGTTTTTTTGCATTTTATTTTCAAGTAAAGTTAAGATTTGGGAATGTTTATTTAGCAAATCGATGAAGTTTAGTTACCTATAGCTTTAGAGCACAAGTCCTATATTTTTTTGCTAGTAGTAAGTATCATTTTCATCATTCGATTTGTTTGAGGTCGGCGCAACATCGGTCTTTTTCTTCCACACTTCTCTATTCGTCATCTCGGTGGTCACCCTGTGACGAGGTCCTTCCTTCCATACTCATCCGATCTAGTATTGCTGGCAATCCTTTTTATGGCAGGCCACATCATCATTCGATTTTCAATTCAAATTCCGAACGCCACATACTCCGTCACCTGACTGGAAATGAGAGTGCATGACTCTCATTTCCAGTCTGGTGGTATCTTCATCTTTAGAGCTTGCAGAGGCTATAGTTGCTGTCTGTTATATAAACATAATCTTATAAAATCCTGCTGTAATCTTGTAAAGTGTCGTGTATCAATAGAATATAAATATAAAATTAATTTTGTAATTTTGCAAAGTGTCGTAGTGATCTACTAACGTGCAATAAACAATTATCTTCAGTCTACTTTCATTGACTTTCCATCCAACACTAACGTTGTCCGGTGAGATTCCCTCAATTGAGCTGGGCTAGCAAGAGGGCTGGGGGACAACCGGTACAACCCTTACTTACATCCTTTCAGCCATACGTATTGTCATTATTGCGATTTTATTTTGCAGACCGTACGGGACCTTAACTAGTGTATTATGTATTATTGAAAGGAAATCTGAAATGTGTTGTCCATTTTACTCGGTAAATTATGTTTGCTTTGTAATATTGTTATGATTTCACTGTTTGTATTTAACTTAATTGGTTTATGTTAATGATCGTTGGAGGATATTACTTTTCTTCGAATTTTAGTTCGATATTTTTGGTAACATGCCATTCTTTACCGTTTCTAGAGCAGCGGGTCTAAAATTGCTACTTTAATCGTATTAGGAAAATATTATGAAACATCGTAAAATGTCACAAACCGACAAACCATATATTAAGATCTGCGTGCTGATTCATATTACGCAATAATTCATCTGTTTGACATAAACACCACAAATCATGAATTGATTTTGTGTAAATTAGAGGAATCGCTAATGACAGCAGGGAATTCAGGAAATGAATTGCTTTTAGAGGAATATACTGTTTAAGGCCCCCCTAGGTGATTTAAAAAAATTGTCATCATCAGCCTGCAAAAGCCCACTGCGGATATAGGCCTCTTCAATTGCACACCATTCCCGGCAACTCTCATCCAGCTGCTACCAGCCACCAGTCACAGATCGTCTCTCCGAACTATTTTGAGGGCGTCCTACCTTTCATTTACCGATTCGCGATCTCCACTCAAGACCATTGGGCTGCCATTGCTTTAATCGTAATGAATTCCCTGCATTTCAATTTATAAGGCCTCACCAATCCCATTTCAACTCACACCCACAGATAAAAAGTTATCTACCAGAAAAAAATGGAAGCCTCGGTAATATTTCACGTAAAATTTGAAACGAAATTAATTAATCTTTCAGTCATACTAAAATTGATCACACAGAATAATTTATATAATATTTCGCGGGAGTTTTGACATTTTATTTGTTAGGGATCAGATATTTTTGGAGGCTAAATAAATTGGCTTGTATTAATGTCGTTAAATTCATGACGAATAACTCAGTGTATCGTATTTCATTGGTGTCAAAATAGGTAACGTTATGATGATATTAATTAGTATTTTTTTCTACTGGGGAGTTTGTTGCGCCACTTCTTCTTCCCAGATAAAACACTAGGAAGTGGTGAAGGGTGGGCGTTTTGGGGGATTGTCTTCTGTCCTTATTACCACAAAACCGTGTTTATCGGTTGTTTAGACTAAACACCTTTTATACATGATATTTTTGGGGGCCTAAAACGGCCTCATTAGCAATTCCTCTAAATCAGTTCATTTCCTGAATTTCCAGCTGTCATTAGCAATTCCTCTAATCGGAAACAAAAGCAATTCATGTGTGTACCATTTTATGAATCTCCATAGAAAACTGTCAAGGAGATGTTTTTTTTTTTTTTTTTTTTAAAAACGTTGCCCCGCATTAGGAATTTCTTCCTGTATCGTGGGTGCGTTTACAAACATAGAAACTCACATACACTAACACCCAGACCCGTAACAACTACTTGCAGATCATAAAAATATTTGTTCCGTGCGGGAATCGAACCCACGGCACGTTGCGCAGCAGTCCATCGCTCAGCCACTGCGCCAACCGTGTCGTCAAAAATATTATGAATTGTCAGTTTGTTACATTTTATGATGATTCAATAATTCTGCTAAACTGGCTGTTTTAAGCCCCCTGTATGGAGTTTGACATAAAACTTACATTAAACAAGCGTTGAACAATTGTCTAAGTTTTTGTGGTAAGGCCCTATGTGTTTAAAAGTACTGTCTCAGTCAAAATCAAAATCAAAAAGTCATTTATTCAAACTAGGCTGAGAATCAGCACTTTTCGAACGTCAAAATTACATAAGACAGTCCCCCAAAACGCCCACCCTTCACCACTTCCTAGTGCTTTAGCTGGGAAGAAGAAGTGGCGCAACAAAAAACGAGAACTACTCAAGCAGAAATAAAAGTTAAACATAAATTAACTAAATAAAAGCCTCCAGGCACAAAGGGCCTGCCCGCTTACATATAGCTGTAACTGGAAGTTATAAATGATAAACTAGGACCATCGAAGTAAAATAAATAAAAAGTTAATTACTAATAACATTAACAAAACCGAGATCAGCAAGATGACCAGTCACCACAAGCAGCACCCGTTCACGAGCATAACGCAAAGATCAGCCATTACCCCCCTCGCCATTTTTGAGGGAAGGAGACAACCCGATCCCCGACGCTACCGCAAGCAGTTATAGCTTATTTGAATGCAGGCCCTAAAACCCTTTCAAGAAGCACCTCAACAACCACCTGCGATTTCTGAAAGACTGAACAAGATCATTAGGTAAGTACCTACACAATAGGTAAAAACCTCAGTGTGGGCAAAATTCAAATATTTTATTTCACATAAACCTACATGGGCACTTATGAAACGTCAGAAGCTTGGTGCACGGTTCCAATTAGTCGCTTCTTATGGAGAAGAGCCGGCAAGAAACTGCACGACCAATAATAATTAGTTTAACAAACTTACGTGATATAGTCATACAACATTATTTCATCAATTTATATGACGTTTAAATGTGATTTTAGAACCATTTTACAGAAACAAATATCATTCATCCTTTAATTTGAACTAAGATTTATCATCAGAAAAAGTAAATATCGGTACTGAAACCGGTTGTAAGTACTTTCATCTACATCCAGCCTTCTTAACGTTGTCATAGAAACAAAATCAGCTTAATTCTATCATAATTAACTACAAACTTTAATTCGCTTAAAACTTCGAAGCTCAACGCCAAAACACAAGGAACTTAACCAAAACCCCTGTAGACACGTTTATCTGAAAAAGTAGAAAGTTCGTACAAAAGCCGATTTAATTACTGCTCTCAAAGATCAAAGTGAGTCGAGACGGAGGAAGTAACTTTACACCGGCGCGGCGTAGAGGGCGGACATATCGGAGGCTGTACCACTGGACTTTGCTTGTTAACATTTTTTTTGTTTTGAACAATGTTTGATCGAGTTCCTATCGAGACGGGCTGTGTTTGTATATTTATCATCATCAGCCTACCTGCCTATGTCCACAAGTCCACTGCTGAACAGCCTCTGCAATTGCACGCCATTTTCCATTGATTTTACGTTCTATAAATGACACCAAACCACTGGTTTCAAGGATAACGGTGTTTACCCTAACACCCTGTATATGCGCATACATATTTGGACGCCATGATGGTTACTTTTGTAAGCATCATGAGGAGCTCGTGGTTAAATAATAACAGCAGCACGGGTCAATCCATCAGGTTAAGCTATGCTATCTTTACATACTGAGACTCCTCCGTGCCTCGGAAAGCACTTTCTGGCTGTCATTCTTGGATCTTTGACAGTCGTTACGGGTTGTCAGAATCCCGAAAGTCTGACAACCATTCTTACCAAGGGGTATCGTATGACCCAGTTATTGGGTTGTGGAGGTTAGATAGGCAGTTGCTCCATGTAAAAAACTGGTATTCAGCTGCATCCGGTTAGACTGGAAACCGACATAGTTGGGAAAAGGCTAGGCAGATTGATTGATGGTTACTTTTGTAACCATCATGGCATCCAAATATGAATATGTAGAATAGTAGTTAGTAAGCGAGTTAGTTTAGCGAGCTAGAATCTCAAAAACAGCAAAAATCTCATCGTGAACACGTAAGAAGATTCAGAATTGATTTTTTCTACCCTAAAAGTACAAAACTTCAAGCTTCACTCCTTAGTAGGGGCAGCATAAAAGTAGACATAGTACCAAAGGCTTTGTAACACTATATATTAGGTTATTTCACTTTGTTAAAACTTTATTTGGTGTTGTCTTTTTGAATTGTACCCTTTGCTGAAGACGCCTTTTGTTACAAGTTTCTTTTACACCTGGCTTGTAGTTGGACATTGAAGAAAGACAGTGCTATTTTAAGGTCAAGTTACTTTTTATTAATGCTTAGAAAAATTCAGTATTTTGATGAAGGAGTAGGACTCAAATAATTATAATTAGTTTTCATATAGCTATTTATTTAGCTAAAAATAGATAGCATAAGTTTGGTTTTTTAATGTAAATTGTAATGAGCATTACTTTAATCCTTAGTTAGTAGGCAGTTAGTTAAAACTACGCAGCATAAATATATTCGTAACTATGCGAAAGTGAGTGTGTTTGTTGGTTACGCTTGCACGCTAAAACGGCTGAACGGATTTGGATAAATTTTTCAACTTTTTATCCTTATATTCCCACGGGATTGAGACTTACGCGGATGAAACCGCGGGGCGTAGCTAGTAATAGAGTTAGTCAAGTTTTGACATTCAAAAGTAGGTACCTTTTAATTGTCTAATTGAAATTAACGATTTGACTTTGGTGGTCGTAGGCATTTACTTCAACCCCTAAAGACCAGACAATTATTATTTTCTGGTAATTAGCCATAAAATCATAATCCTACTAATATTATAAATGTGAAAGTTTGTGTGTTCGTGTATTTGGATGTTTATTACTCAATCACGCAAAAACGGCTGAATGGATTTGGATGAAATTTGGCAAACAGATAGTTTATAACCTGGATTAACACATAGAATACTTTTTATCCCGATATTCCTACGGGATCGAGACTTACGCGGGTGAAACCGCGAGGCGCAGCTAGTAAATTATATTTTCTTTCCTTCATCACCAATAAATAAATCACCATAACTTCACGTATCTTTCAGTATCTAACACACACTCCTTACTTCGACCTTTTCCCTATGAAAAGGGCACCGGGAGTGCTGAAAGAGGCAAGGGTCCATTAGTGAAGGGCCCCTGACACGGAGAAAGGCCTCGAGAACATAACGGCCTCCAAGGGCCTCCTACGACAAAAACTGCGAGTTTGAGATCTTTGCGTACCGTACAGTACGCCAGACGTATTTAGTGGCGTTTTTCTGGCAATCGGTTTTGTGTAATTTTCGCTGTTATTTCTTCCTATTACACGAAAAAGCGTTTGGGGTTTGAAGAATATTTTTTCCGGTTATTTATCTCAGGGAAAAAAATGGGGGTAATTAGGTTGTTATAATTTGCGTGACACAGGTTTTATTGCAAATGGGAACCTATCATTAAAATAAAAAATAAATAAAAAAAAGCGCTTTCCCATCCCTGCCAAGGGCAGGAAATGGTCTACCCCTGTGCCAAATTTCATCTAAATCCGTTCAGCCGTTTTAGCGTGAAACCTTAACAAACAAACAAACTCGCTTTCGCATTTATAATATTAGTTACGATAAAGCACTTAGTTTGAGCATGTAAGATGTGTATGTAAGTCATTACCTAATCGCTGAACATTGTAAATAAACACAGCAAATACTCAAAACAATTTCAGCGTACTAAAATACCAGTTATAGTCTCGCTGACATACGTCCGCGCTGTTCTTCTAAACAATGCAACAGATTTTGATGAGGTTCTCACCATAGTTTAGAGAATTGATTCCGGAAGGTTTATCTGTACCTATATTACGGTCATATTAAAGTTACATATAACTAAGAAATCTCGATATTTTGTCAAGTCGTAAAAACCTTGTGAAGTAGGAGTGAGACGCTAGTGTCGGATAAAGTAATAATCGCCTTAGCACTTTACACCACGGTACACCAAGAACACGTAATACCTACTAATAATGAGTACTGCATCCCTCACTGAATGTTTTAATTTCTCGTGAATGTTTAAAATTGACGCAGATACCGCAGTGCTGTTAAACGGGGTGGTGCATGTATTTTCTTCTTTATATATTACCTCATTCTTTCTTCATATTTTAAATTTTTTTACATATTTTTTTAATTATTAACTAGCGATACGCTCCTGTTTCGTACGGTTTTAAGGACTTGACAAAAAAACATCGATATTTCTTAGTTATATGTAACTTTAATCATATTAACATTTTTTTTTAAACAATAATAATATTATGTAATATATAGTATTGTGTATTATGTAGTATTATCTCTCCTTCTCACTTTAATCCATCCAAAGGTTGTCTGTAAAAGATCGCTTTTAGCGATAAGACCGCCCATTGTGTCACCCTATGTTTAAATTTCTACATTTATATCTGTATTTTTTATGGTGTACATAATATATAATAAAGAGTATTCTATTCTATTCTATAAATACTATACACGAACCTTTCTATTAAATAATTTTCTATACTTACTATAGAAAATAATTTTCTATACTTACTATAGAAAATTATTCGCCAGTCCATTGAAAATGCATTAATACTAATTTCATGCCAGTGCGCCAACCTCATTTTTAGAATGATTCGCACTGACCAGCACGAAAAGAATCGCTCAGTGAATAAGAGAAAGAAGATTTCACTTCAAAAAACTTTATATAATTTTATTCTGTATAATCAATTCACTTTCCATCATTTTGGTTTGTTTAGCAATGCAGAGTTAGTGCAAGCGATACATAATGCCGAATTGAGCTTTCATCCAGGAAAATTGCGCGAAAAGTAGGTATATAAAAGCGTACAATATAGTTTTTTTTTTATTGGTAAGTAAGGTAGCATAATAGAGTTTCAGCCAATACCTAAGCTAAGATAACTTAATATCTTGTAAATATAGGTATCAGCGCCTACCCTCGTTAACATTAAAGGAGATGTGTTTGTGCCCAAATTTATGGAATAGATCAAAACGAAATACAGAAACGTCTCGCAGCATCAGCCTAAGTGATGAATTGAACAAAGTGAAAACGTACAAAACAGACACCTAGCATTTTTCTCGCTGTAGTGAGGTGAAAAGTTATGTGTTTCCCTCGGCAGCAAAGTTATTCTGAGTGTCGTATCTTTGAAACCCTCACAACGCTCAGGATTCTATATTTGAACCACTCGCTTCGCTCATGGTTCAATCGTAGAATCCTTCGCTTGCTCAGGTTTCAATACAAGTTCTCGCGCCAAAAAACAACTTTGCAGCCTTGCATAACAAATAACTATTTTTTAAACATTGCAAGATATACAACATTTGTATTTGTTTATGCTAAACCCGAAAAGACCCGAAAAAAATATCAGCTGTTCCATACGTTTGCGTTCACTTAAATCGACAAAATGTATGGAACAGCTTATTTATTTTTCGCGATTTCAACGTTGGTCCCATAGAAAAAGTTGTTCAAAATGATGAGTACAATGATCCCTTTTCGGGATTAGCATAAACAAAAACTAATATTGTATACCAATAGAGAGAGCTTTCATTGAGGACTTTTGCTACTATCTAGACCTTTGCCAACTCTCGGTGGTCTTTTTGCAAAAGCTTTTTAATCGCTGACACGTACGATCCCCTCATAACACATTTTCAAGTTCCAGTCACACATCCCGTTACCATCACGTCATATTTCTAGTCCGCTAACCTTCCCACACTCGGCCACAAATTGACATGATTGCAAAGTAACACACAACAATGTCAGACATCTGCTCTTACAATTATTCTGTAATCGGCCACGGAATGTGGATCCAATTAACAGATGAAAGTGGTAAGAGAAAACCGAGAACGGTTTGCTTTTCTATTATTAAATTAACTTTATTTTTAACTAGCTGCGCCCCGCGGTTTCACCCGCGTAAGTGTCGATCCCGTGGGAATATCGGGATAAAAAGTATTCTATGTGTTAATCCAAGTTATAAACTATCTGTTTACCAAATTTCATCCAAATCTATTCAGTAGTTTTTACGTGAAAGAGTAACAAACATCCATCCATCCATCCATAATTACAAACTTTCGCGTTTATAATATTAGTTAGATTAGACTAGCTGTGCCCCGCGGTTTACCCGCGTAAGTCTCGAACCTGTGGGAATATCGGGATAAAAAGTCCTATGTCCTATTTCAGGTCATGGTCTACCGCTGTGCCAAATGTCATCCAAATCCAATAAACTCACTTTCTATTTCTAATCTAACTAATATTATAAACGCGAAAGTTTGTAAGTACGGATGGATGGATGGATGGATGTTTGTTACTCTTTCACGTAAAAACTACTGAATGGATTTGGATGAAATTTTGCAAACAGATAGTTTATAACCTGGATTAACACATAGGATACTTTTTTCATCCCGATATTCCCACGGGATCGAGACTTACGCGGGTGAAACAGCAGGGCGCAGCTAGTATTATATAGTTGGGATAGTAGGGATGGTTAAGGACCAGTTTTGTATTTAAAAGTGGAGTTATCTTTATAAAAAGTTTATCTTGAACGTGTTGTTGTCGAAATTACTAATTGAAACTATGTAAACTGCATTTGATTGATACATCCACTGCTGGACATAGGACTTTCCAATAGCACGATGAGCGGAATCGCCAGCCACTGTCCATCATGCTAGCTCCATATAGATCGTCTCACCATCTCGGATAAAATTGTTCTAATTAGACTTGGATAAAATTGTTCTACTTAGACACACATGCCATCAGCGGATGCTTTTAGAAGCCTTCAAGTCAAATTCTCATTTCAAAGAGAAGTAAAAGAGTTACCTTGAAATAACAGAAACCACACTGAACTTCCATTTACCTTAAAAATAATAAAAAGTTCAAACACAAAAATACTCTCTAAATTAAAAAGGACGTGTCTAATTTTAAAATTGAATTTAGTTCAGTGGCTCACTTGTAAAGTGTGAGTGTAATTGGATATTCGTATTCACTACCCCGTTCTGAATTTCTGATATTTGTATTGAAAAGTTTATTTTGTTTTGTTTCCAGCCAGTTCATTATATTTTGTGGTGAGTTTTTAATTTGAGTCGTGGGTGCTTTTGTAACTGGCTGTATGGATTAGGTTTTTTGTTGTTGTTTAAATACGTAAATAGGTTGCTTTGTTCGTGGTTTGAAAGTAAATTAAAATTGGGGTTTTAATTTAGATTGTGGGTAGATATTAAAGACTAAACGGTTTGTTTTTTTTTAAATTATGTTTATTTTTAATAGAAAGTGTGTCATTTTAAGATTTACAGCTGCTACGGCGCTATAATTATAGTTTAGTTAAGTTAATTCTGAAATAATTCTAACGTAAATTCATTACTTAATACAACTGTCATCCAAATTAGGGACTTATCCAAGTACTTACTATAAATCCAAGTACTTTTTAAATTTAGATGTATGAGCCCTTCGTATATGGGGGGATGAAGAACTTTCAACCCTCCACGGATTGAAAGGTCCTCATCCTCCCTATAAAGGGGAACTCCAGGTGGTTGTTGTGTCTGGTGGGCTACTGCCCGAACGGTTATTGTTGAATTTCTTTATATAATTTTTTATCGTGCGGAAAACTTTGCTTGCGCGATGTAGGACATTGCGTGACGTTGGGTGTAATGAGCAGTTCGTATGAGGCGTTAAAGATGCCGCAATTTAAGCAATTCATATTTCAAAACACAAGTTGGTTGTTTTTCAATGAAATCTATAATAAGAAAACTTTCCTGTACCATTTCATCTCCTAACTCTAGTAATTATGATGATGACACGCTTAACACGCAACAGTAGACAATCTGTCACGGCACAATCCCTACTCTAACACGCTATTCAGGTGTAATGTCCGATAATCTCGATGATAATTGAAACGTTAATTATCCACCAATCCCATCTAAGATCGGGCGCGTGTTAGCAATTCATTGGACGGACGAAAATGGTGTGACGTGTCATTAATATAATATTTACGCAGCAATTCTGCATAATTATATACGAAATGATACCTATGTAGGAATTTTCAAATGAATGAAGATCATAGATAATTAAGAATTTTGATCCACATTTTTATTTTTATTTTTTTCAATTTGTGATATCATCAAATGACGGAAGGGCGTGTCAGACTTTTACTGACTAAAACCCACCCGTGTTCCTTCAGTTGCCTTTTGCCAAGGTCCCGGTATCCCTTTCGGATTTTCCCGTAACTCCTGCCAGGCATCGGTCCTAGCGAACCCCGCCAATTGTGCTGACATCTCTTTGCAGCGCCTGTGGAACACGACGCGCTATTGACCCGGGCCCGGTGCTTATCGGACGGCGAGCTACCCATTGCTCGCCGTCCGCAAGCCCGCGCCTATGGTGGCCGGGAATCCGCCTGGGATTTCCTACGCTCAGGGTGTCTCCTGCGGCGGCGGTTAGGGACGCAAACTTTGCCTTTCCCTCACGCGTTTCGCCTCCTGCTTCGCGAGTATTACTGCTTCGCAGAAGTAGTAGATCCACGTACCTAACAGAATGATGGGTAATTGTCCCTTTTATAACCAGAATTGTCTAACGAGGAGTGGTAATTACTGTCACGTGTAAGACACCGTATACGTACCACGTGTTTCGACAGAAATCCATTAACTCATTCATTATTGTCATTATTTCATCTATTAGTCCTTAGTCTAAGATAGTTAATTGATTCAGGCGTGACTTTGCGGAAATCCATTATAAAATACAATAGACCTAGATATATTTTAGTAACCTTTTCCGCTTAACTATTCTTCAAGAGTCCCAACACGTCGTGTTCTGGTTTGCGACTGGTCAATCGACATCCTGAGGACGTCTCATTGAGAGGTGAAACACGTGTCGATTTCTTACAGGGTTTTTTTATGACTCTTGAAGATTAGTTAAGCGGAATAGTTTAGTAAATATATGTACGTCTATTGTATTTTTCCTTAGTCTAAGTAAGTTCTCAGTCATTTTATTTATTTGCACCTTCGCAACCTATTGATATGATTCGTTTTCAATCTCAAGTACCATTTATTTCTTTGGACACGATAAAATCTACTTCTATTGGTTTGATCTCTTGTCTTATCCAATTAGCGATTTCTTTCTTATTTTAAAATATAATATAAATAAAAATGACAGGCTGTCAGTGGTAAGCGCATAACTTCAGAACTTACGGCGGCGGCGGTACGATTTGTTTTTTTTTTAATGTTAAGGATTTAAGGAAAAGAAAAATTGGGAAAGTTAAAATTGGAAATTCGGGACAAACTTTAAATGCTTTCTTCTATTAATTGAAAGGACAGAACTAGGTCTGTAGGTTCATTTAGTAATAGATATTTTCTTGGGATCTATTAGGAATCTTATTAAAGGCTAGGATTCCTAATAAATACTTGGGTAAATACTAGGGAAGTAGTGGATGAAGAAGGAGAAGTAGAATTGCCAGTCTATTATAATTACGGTAACAGATTTGCGCTGTTCACAAAACGATCACAGCTGTATCAATCTTTGCATTAGCCTGTGCTTGATAGGGATGTGACATGCCAATATCCATCGATAGATAACACTATCGATATAGCATAAGCATAATCAGACTATAATGTTCCCACTGCTGGGACACAGGCCTCCTCTCTGTGAGGGGATCGATTTATCAGATAGAACTAATACAAAAAAGTGAGCAATTTTTAAATGAATTTTTTGATAAACAATAGCACGCCAACAAACAGACGTTTTATTCTTTAAATTTAAAAATTAAGGCTTAACTTTCAGCATATTATAGCCAGGAAAATCGACTTAAAATACTTTCCACTACTTTCTGTATATTTGGCTATGTGCATATCAATCTCTTACAGATATTTAAAATAATCATGTACCTTGCTTTAGCAATTTCTCATGGCTTCTTTTTGTCAATGATTCACGAAAAGTTTGTAAAATAATTAATCTAGCAGATTATCCAAATATCCGCCAATCTTTGCAATCCCTATTTGCATCACGGATACATAATATCTCTCCTACTAGGCACATGAATCAATACAATGACAATCTCGGCACGGATCTCTACCTGAACGTCCGTTGACATTAATATGCAGTCAGAGGCATTGAATAATTGAAAGCTTATCTCGACGCTCGATACAAAGGTATGGCCACACTGTAGCGGTTAGAAATACCGACGATCAAATGAGCATGAAATTGAATGGAAGATAGCGTGTTGCCTAAATAGTGGTCAGAGCATTCACGTTCATTCTATTGTGGAGAGAATTTGGGAGCACCTAAAATGGTGATCATTTCAGCCCAGAGCTTCAAATAAATTCACAGATTGTAGGTACGGAACACAGAACATGGAGACGCCTCGCCAGCCGCTGCATTTTCAACCATTTCCATACAAATCAAGCGTGACACCGTTTACTGACACTCTGGCACAAAACAATGACGTATAGAAAATGACAGCTTTAAAGGCGTTTCGTGACAGAAATTGTGCGCTCAACGCACTTTCGTCGCCACGAATTTTATTATATTTGTTCTCTGGTTCTTTGTGGTACAAAATATTTTTTCCTTCAAGAAATACACTCGGCATCATAGGTTATCAGTAGGTCTAGTTTCTCAAATGAGACAGATTTATTTGAGACAATAGTGCCCGCATAATGTAGAAACTTAATGAGGATATGGTTGCAATTATCTTCAGGCTCAAGTGAAATTGGAGCAGCCCAAAATGTTCATGTGGTTTTTTGTTTTGACTTTTGGCTATAATTATTGCCAGAATTTTTCATTAAGTTTATGGCATCCACAATGAGAAAAGTCTCGATTTGTGCCTGTTTGTTGGCAACAGGCCTTAGGCGCTAAATAGAGGAGCTCATGGCTAAGTTATAACAGCCGCGCGGGTCGATCCATCAGGTTAAGCTACGCTTGCCGGGGTTGTTCCGTGGATAGGTGACCATTCTTACATACCGAGACTCCTCTATGCCTCGGAAAGCACGTTAAGCTATTGGTCCCGGCTGTCATTCGTGGATCTTTGACAGTCGTCACGGGTCGTCAGAAGCCCGAAAATCTGACAACCAGTCTTACCAAGGAGTATTGTATTACCCAGTCACTGGGTTGTGGAGGTCAGATACGCAGTCGCTCCATGTAAAATACTGGTATTCAGCTGCATCCGGTTAGACTGGAAGCCGACCCCAACATAGTTGGAAAAAGGCTAGGCAGGTGATGATGGCTGAATATGAAACAACGTATCTACGTGAGAATGTAGAAACTTTTAGTAATTTGCAAGGACACGTGTTCTTGTATTTGAATATATATTGTATACTAATTGTCCCATGTATTGTATACATGGGACTAAAACATAACTGGGGAAATGTGGGTGTACTATAGGTACCTCTGCCAAAACCTTCGGGGATTACAGGTGTGATGTTATGTATGTATTTAATAATCCTAAACGAAGGCTACAGCAACTATAAAATAAAAATTATATACTTCAGTATGACCATGCCTTAAGTAACTGTATTATCTTGAGACATATACATACAATCAGATGCATTGTTTCATTAAGCACGTTACAGTAACACTGATAACACCTGCATCAATTATAATGCATCCATTATTAGTTTAATTATTATCTGTTGATTATGACGAATAGGTAAGTAGAGATCATTCACCGTCTATATTTTTGGGCTAAATGTGAAAGTGACAGCCAAAAAAAAAAAAGCTATATTCCGAAAGATTGAAAGTGACAGGCAAAAAAAAAAAAGCTGTATTCCGAAAGATTACGTTTTCGCTTTATTTTACTGCAAGCTATTACTTTAATTAGATTACTAATAATAATTTTAACTAAAACACTATTTCAAAATCGTATAACAGCGCAGGAAATTGCCCTACAGATTTGGTCTAATAGTGAAAAGTGAAGAGAATAACATGTTCTAACAGAATATTATATATTTTTTTGTTTGCCACTTTTATTATTTAGCCCAAAATGAATTATCTCCTTTTTGTTGAATACGGTATCTATCACGGTGACTTGTGTATTTCCATCAACAATTTTCTTGCCAATGTTTTTTTGGTTATAACATTGAAATGTGTCTGTATACAATCATTCAAACTATGCACTTAGCATATTAATTACCCACTTATTTATTTTCCAAGACCACTTAAAATAATACAGATAACTTTCTCCTCGTGCAAAAATAACAAAAAAAAACCCGATCATTATTTTAACGTACCGATATAATCAATCATTTTGACGAATAGCGACACATGGGGAGACTGTTTTTTATAAACATTTTACAAGAATAAAGTTAACGTCTTTATTGATAAGGTAGATATTGTATTCAGGAAATATATTTTGCTTAACTTTGTGGTTAGCTACCAGCAACAACTAAGCAACTCATTCTTTTCCATGTGCATTGAAAGAAAGAAAGAAAGAAAAATATTTTATTTGGGACACGCAAAGGAAAAACAAGCAGTAACATAAAGTGAGAACAAAAATTAAAATAAAAGAACAATCAAAACTAACAAACTACTTAGACGACCTGTGCGAGGCCAAAAAGGCCCCTATATCAGCATATTGCTGCGATATTAAAAAAAAAAAGAAGTTTAGTGAATTAGTTGAATTGAATTGAATGAATTAGTTCTCCACCTACTAATGAGCAATACTAGAATTGCCAGTTCATATAAATGAAGTGTGGTGATTTTGAAACAGTTTTTTTACCATTTATTGGGCCTAACTTCAGCAGTAGTGGGTTTGATTCCTATTGGATGACCTTTGTTTAGCATGCCTTAAGGATTTCTGTTTTCACACTCAAGTCGCGTACGTCACGTCCTCCAGGCGATTAATGGTCAAACACCAAGTCTCATTTTTTCAGAAGTTTCAAGGCAGACAAAATGACTGGTCTAAATTAATATTCACATTTTTATTACACTACTAGCTGCGCCACGCGGTTTCACCCGCGTAACTCTCGTTGCCATGGGAATATTGGGATAAAAAGTATAATAATATCATGCCAGGTCACGGTCTCTACCCCTGTGCCAAATTTCATCCAAATCCGTTCAGCCGTTTTAGCGTGAAAGCGTAATAAACAGACTTACTTTCGCATTTATAATATTAGTTATTGTTTTATTTCTTGTATTTATGTGTATAGTAAGCATTTATAATATTAGTTAGGATTTTATTTCTTGTAAGTATAGTAATTGTTCCTAGGATATTTGTACGTACTTAAAATTCCAATTTTAATCGTAATTTTATGATCAAAAATTCCTTCCTACTTTTATCAAGAACATTATTTTATTCAATCATATTTTTACAACATATCGTGTTGAGGTGCTTTTATATAAAACCTAGTAGTTTTCAAGGACTGCCCGCACTTTGCGTGTTAACAGTACCTTTTTTCTCGACCCACAAACCGCCGGTAGTGTTTATAAGGGCAACTTGAGGGCCTCTATGCGAGGAATGAAAGAAAAACTTACAAATTGTTAGTTTAAGCGATATATTTTTAACGTTATTACTTTCTTACCAGCATTAATCTAAGTAGGACCCAGATTATAGGTAGGTGTTTCAAATATATGGGTAAACTAGCTGCGCCCCGCGGTTTCACCCGCGTAAGTCTCGATCCCGTGGGAATATCGAGATAAAAAGTATCCTATATGTTAATCCAGGTTATAAACTATCTGTTTGCCAAATTTCATCCAAATCCATTCAGTAGTTTTTACGTGAAAGAGTAACAAACATCTATCCATCCATACTTACAAACTTTCGCGTTTATAATAATAGGTCTTTACCTATGAAATTGCCGTTTTGTATGAAAAAATTTAAACGATTTTTTTTCATGAATTTTTTATTTGTATTAATCGAAGTAATCACCCATGCAATCAATGCATCTTTGCCATCGCAGTGGCAGTTTATTGATGCCCTTCTTAAAGAAATCAGCTGGACGGGAGGCAACAAATTCTTCAAAGGCATTTTGTACTGCCTCTCGGGTATTGAATTTTTTTCCCGCCAAGAAGTTATCCAAATTCTGGAAAAAGTAGTAGTCTGTAGGCGCAAGGTCTGGTGAGTAGGGCGGATGACGGAGAGCTTCCAACCCCAGTTCTTGCAACTTGGAGACCGTCTGCTGTGCAGTATGAGGTCGCGCGTTGTCGTGCAGGAGCAGCGGAGACGAGCGATTGACCAATGCTGGTTGGAGATGCGCCAGCTTCTCCATCATTGTGTTCAGTTCTTCACAGTACACATCTGCAGTAATGCTCACCCCGTTTGGTAAGAAGCTGTGATGAATCACACCGGCGCTAGACCACCAAACAGTGACCATCACTTTTCTAGGGGTAAGTTTTCGTTTAGGGCATTGTTTAGGTGCTGAACCAGGATCCAACCAACTTGCTGAGCGCTTGCGGTTATCAAACAGAATCCATTTTTCATCGCAGGTAACAATGCGGTTCAAAATTCCTTCATTTGTGTGTCTGTTGAGCAGTGCAAGGCACGTCTCGACGCGTACTTCGCGCTGGCGATCATTGAGTTCGTGGGGCACCCATTTGTCAATCTTTTTTACCTTGCCAATTTGACGCAAATGGACCAATATTGTTTTGACGCTAACGTCGAAAGCTGCTGCTAATTCAGCCGTAGATTGTGTATCATCAGCTTCCACAATCGCCTTTAATTCGTCATTGTCGACCAAAGTCTTCGGACGACCGCGAGGTTCATTTTTCAGGTCGAAATTTCCAGAACGGAAGCGAGCAAACCAATAACAGGTGGTGCGTTGGTTTGTAGTGTTAGCTCCGTAAACGTCGTTGATGTTGCGTGCCGCTTGTGCCGCGTTGCTGCCACGACGGTACTCATATTCCATAATTACTCGAATTTTTAACGTATCCATGATGACGAAAAAGATTGAAATGCGATGAAAATGTAACACTAATCAATAAAGAAATGACTACTTTTGGAAAAAAAAACCATGTTTTTAAAATAAAATTAATTTGAAATTAGAATTCTTAGCCAAACAAAAATTATTTTGATTTGAAATGGCCAGTACTGCAGAACGGCAATTTCATAGGTAAAGACCTAATATTAGTTAGATTCACGTAGAAAGCTGGTAACCGGCGCCGATATGACAGCGTTTGTCGGCATTGACAAGCGCCGGTTGTCAACACTGGCATATCGGCGCCGGTTACCAGCGTTTGCAAAGAATGGAGTTTAAGACGACTTGGAGTTTCTTAGACCGCCTAAAATACATGGTAAACTAATAAAAATTGGTTACATTATAAAAATCTTACTGTTACAGTCTATTAAAATATAAAATAAAATCATCCTACTTTGAAAATACTCAGACTAGACAATTTATTGAAGACCGATATTAGTGCAAGATACTGCACTGCTACCCAATGCAAGAGACAGCCAAGGCTTCTACACGAAATGAACCGATTCAAGCCGAATCAAGACGAATCAGGGCCGTACGTCTTAATACCGCAAGGATTTGGACTAAACCTATAAATTCGGTAACGGATACCTGAGATTGTGTGCAGCCGTGTCATTCGTGAGTCGGCAATTGTACACGACGTTCAGTTATCGGCACTACATGGCAACTATGCTCTCCTGGTACCTAATCTGAAATTATTTGTTTGGGTAATTCAGACTTTAATTAAGTATTTGCTCAGGACATAGTATACAACATTGTGTGTTGTCACAAATACACAAGGAAGAAATAAGATTTGTTTTTATCCCCGTGGGAGTTGTAAAAGATGACGTCACTGTTAGGGCGTCGGCTATTCTATTATACCCTTGTGATTGATTGCATTATCGTGGTAATAAAATCTACGGCTAAAAATAAAATTACTTATATAAAAAGTTCATCAATAAAATTGAAAATAATATGACTGGTGGCCTAAGTTAAGCTTATCATGTAAAAGTGGTTACCGTTTTCCAGATGGGCCCATAAAGTCCTGAATGTTAAAAAAAAGTAAAAATACTTTACTTTCTACTCTCGTTTCATGCAATCAAAAGTTAAACAAACCACTCAATAGGAGCAGTGTTTCTACGTGCGTCCCCCCTATCGTTTGTCAGCCCACCGATCCATCTTCTTGTTCCATTCGTCAATGACTGACTCCAAGTCACGTACGTTTTTGTTTCATGTATATTTCTTTGCTATTTTTAGAAGGTCCCTTTTTTCTTACGGGAAATGTTTCGACCTGTATCAGTCTCGATAGAATTGGTTTCTGTGGTTGAAGACCGAAAACGCCCACAGTCAACTTTATTTATTTGCTGTTTTATTGAATGTTTGCGAGATATTCTGGAATGTGGTGTTTTTTTGATCTTTCAGAGTGGCTAGTTATTTTACTAGAAATAGAAATGGTAATTCTTTGCCTTTATGCATAGGTACTTGCTTCATTACTCGATCTACATCGAGACGAAAACTTTTACCATGGATCCAGTACAATAAAAAAACAGCAGCTTCCAATAAAAGTGAAATACCTACGCGATCAAAATGTCTGGAGCAGCAATTTCTTTTTTTGACCCGTCTTAAGTTGGATGCGCTAAGGTAGCCCGCGAAATTAAAATTTTCTTACGTTTTTTGCAATTTGCTAGTCAGTATCAGGTTGTATGTTGACATAAATATGATTTGCGAACGTAACAAATATGCACTTACATGAACTTAGAGAGTTGTATTGCTGATTCTTATGTTTATAATTCTGTAAATCCATATTTTTTACGGTCGCAAATCATATTTTTTTAGAACTTCGCGGGCTACTTTAGCGCATCTCCCTTAAAGTTTTAACTTTGTGGGACTCTTAAATAATGAACTCCACAGGCACCATGGTAAAAGTTTTCGTTCTTTTTCGTGTGACTTGGTGTCAGTTTTTATGCCACCCATGGGAATCTGAAAGTTTTCGTTAAAAAGTTCAATTAATAGTTGCAATTTCTAAAGGTGTGGAAATGCTGTATAAGACTTGAAATGGAGCGAGCACGGCCTACTGTGACATTCCTCGAATTACACATTTTATATGACTAAACTATTATAAAATGTGTGATTCGAGCTATGTCACAAGGCCGTGCTCACCCCGCAGGGTCATGCATGTGCAAAGTAACTAATTACGGGACTTAGAATGGCAAAGACAGACGCAAGGAAACACGCCCTGTTTGAAATGCAGATGCTCTTCTTGGCAAATTATGAGATTACAAGCCGTGTGCCCGATGGGGTTATACATCCGCAAAAATTTCGAACTTCCAACCCCTATATAACCCCTTGAGGGGATGAAATCTCAATAATCATTCTACATATTGCTCCCTTTCATTATTTAGGAACTCATTTGCAAACTTTCAATTTTATTGACACAGAGGTTTAGATTGTGCGTTGTCTGTCAGTGAGTGAATGAATTTAAGATTTTTATTATGTAGATATATCTATCAATCAATCGGCCTAGCCTTTTCCCAACGGCCGGGTCAGCCTGCAGTCTAATCGGATACAGCTGAATACCAGTATTTTACATGGAACGACACCTATCTCACCTCCACAATCCAGTAACTGGGTAATACGATACCCCTTGGTAAGACTGGTAAGTAGATATATCTATATAAATTATAAATTAAAGTCGCTGTTTGTGTTTGTATGTATGCCAGCGTTGTTCTTCTAAACCACGCAATAGATTTTGATGAGGTTTTCACCATCGTTTAGAGAATTTATTCCGGAAGGTTTGTGTATAATACGTTAATATTAAAGTTACATATAACTAAGAAATCTCGATGCTTTGTCAAGTCGTAAAAACCGAAGCCGGGGCGGGTCGCTAGTTAAGTATAATTAGATAAAAAAGGCAGCAGGCGAAGATGAATGGCGAATTATGAGGGAGACCTTTGCCTAGCAGAGAGACAGTACAAGTTAATACAAAATTTAAAAAAAAATTTAGTCCTCGTGTTTTTCTTGATTTTAATTACGACATCTCACTGTCATCAGCAGTGATCGGAATAGGTAGAGCTTATCTACCTAAAGTTCGAAAAAGAACAGAGACAAAGTGGAGACGCCTTACGATAAAATATTTTTTCGGGACTAATGTCCCGAGTTTCGGAACATTACTTAAGTACAATTAAAATTAATAAGTAGTAATACACAACTATCGAATTCATTTCTCCTATGAGACTCCCTACCCCGTGATTTTTTTTGAGCCGGAGGCGCGCATGGTTTGCCGCGTCGACGTGTTTTATATGGAATTTTTTAATTTTTGTATGAAAACATGAAAAAAAAATGCCATGTTAAGTATTAGGGGCTTATGGATTTCATATAGGGGGTCGAAATTTTCATTATTTTTGCGATTGGACATACCATTTTCAAGATATAAGCAAAAGAAACTACTAAGCAAAAGAAACTATTAAGGAAAAATGTTACTTGTATGGGTCCTCCCATATACAATAAATTGCCAAATGTAATGAAAAATGATACAATTAAAAACTTTAAAAAGAAATTAGTGGCCTTCCTAATAGAAAAATGCTATTATTCGATTAATGATTTTTTAATCGACAAAACTTTTTAGTCAGCATGTGTATTATAAATATTATTAATATTATGTTGAACATTATGGACCATATATATATATATATATATTTTAATTTTAATCTAAAGCAACATTTTAATTTTGACATTTTTCAATAATAATAAAATTAAAATAATTCTAACTGTGACATTTTAATTTGTAATTTTATTTCTAGATAGCTTCATGATTTTTTTTTATAATTTTTGCGTGCCTATTTCCAGGCAGAAGGTACATGGCTCACTCCTATCTACTCCTCTGTATTTTAATGTAACCTACATTTGTTGCAAATAAATGATTGATTTGATTTGATTTGAAAATAAAAAAAGATAAGTACTGTTTTACAACTGAAGTCTAGGTGTTGGTTTGAATTTTAGTTCATGACATCTAATTGTACTCCACACCTTTAGCATTTATACTAAATGTACTTAAGTGACATTATTCCCGAAAAAATATTTTAGTAGTAAGGAAGTCTCCACTTTTTTTGTCTCTGTTCTCTGAACTTTAGGTAGATTAGCTCTACTTATTCCGATCACTGGTCATCAGCTTGCCCTTAATACTCCATCTTTATTATGTAATTTTTCACAATTTTGACACTACTCCATCTATAATTAAAACCAAGTTGCCGCACATAATCACACTATGGTCTAACATCCAATCTGCATCTAATTCCGCGACATAATCACGTGATGTCTGTCCTCAGATTACTCTATCATGTAGGTATTGTCAGCACAATTGGAATTGCAATTTTGTCAATGCAAATAGTAGTAGAGGATATCCTACTATGTGTTGAAGATGAGCTAAGGATCGGCTTTAGTGACTGTCATGAAAGGGTACCCTAAAATAATAATAATGTAGGTATGTAGTGATGGCTATAACCATTGTCCATAGCAATACATAATACGTTACAGTTACAACCAGTTTTTAGAAAGAACGCGTTTTCCCGAGTTGGAACTAGTTTTTACTAAATGCCTTTGTTAAAACTAGAATTAACTAATGCTAAAAAATAAATATCAGTTAAAACTAGTTCTTACTAGACAAAACGCGATTTTCCGAAGCGAGTCAGTTAAAACTGTTCCAACCGAGATTAAAGTGCCTTTTTACCCGACTACGGCGAAGCAAAAAGGAGGGTTATGATTTTGACCGGTATGTATGTATGTTCATCTGTTCCCCCATATCTTCTAAACCACTCATCACAATTTGACAAGCGAGGTATCGTTGGAAGCGTCTTGATCGTCCGCTGGTTATAGGCTATGTGACGTCACATTATATTAAAAAAGGCGCCCTCTAGAGGACATAAAGTCAGGAACTTAAGAAAAAAGATTGTTTAATCGTACCATGTTGGATATCAAATGAAAGGGCTTAATGAGCACATTTCAAATATATATATATTATAACCCCAAAATAATTTAAAAAAAATTAAAGTAATAAAAACTAAAACCCAACGACGACTAAAAAGGTATAAACAAGACACCACAGACGGACAAATTAAAAATCCGGAGTCACACGTAATCTGTTCGATTTATGCCCTAATATGTGTGACTCCTGATCTTTAATTTGTCCGTCTGTGGTGTCTTGTTTATACCTTTTTAGTCGTAGTTGGGTTTTAGTTTTTATTGAAATTTTATGATTGTGTTCTTATTGACTTGTTTAATTATTTTATTTACTTTTAATTAATATTGTCACCATGGCAGCTACTTTATGTCGATGTTCCCTACAATGTTCCTTTAGTGTAAGATTATTATATTTATTAGGTACATGACTCTGTGTCCTAGATCTTTTTAGTAAATGTTTTAAAACTATATCTTGTTTTCAAACCCAAATTAGTTTCTCTAGGCTAGTTTTAAAAGCTCGGAGTGACAACTAGTTTTATTTGAAAATCAAATATATCAGTGGTAAATTCTAGTTTTGACTAGGTATTTCTAGTTTTAACAAAGGCATTTAGTAAAAATTAGTTTTAACTAGGGAAAACGAGTGCTAACGTAAAACGGGTTTTAATTGTAATACATACATATAGATCGAAGAAATATATTAAAAATTCAGCTTTTCGATTGAAGATTGTTAATTTTTCTACATAATTACCACTTTGATGCGTTTTTTTTATTTACATTTCAGATGCCTCAGCCTACGGCATTTATATCAAATGCTTGGCTTACCATTAAAAACACGTGGCTTGCCTGGACGCAAATTTTGGAAAGCGAATCACAGTATACTCTTACAGCTCACACAAAGATCTGACCACACTTGGTCAGATTTCTTGGCAATCATACGATACCATAGAAAAAATTAGTCGTAGGTATTTACTTCTAACTGACCTAAATATAAATAATAATCGTATTCTGGATCGAAACTAGCACATCACACATTCACATCATGTGAATTCGTGTGAGTTAAGCCGTGCATACTCCAAGACAAATAAACAAAGACGATTACAAAGTGACTTAATATACAACGGTAGGGGAAAAAGCATATGAGACGTAATGGAATTTGCAATCACGCGCGTATAAACCGACACATTACCGGGTCCTGTGTTATAATATTATAGGTACGTGTTTCTCGCACTTACCGAGGAATCCAAGTTTACGGGTAACCTTGTAAGACCCCAATTGATGCAGTGCAGTATTTTGTACAGATTTTCTAGGATCTAGAAGATCTTTGGTTGTGTGTTTTTGTAGGATAGTATCAACTGATTCCTTCATTTTTCTTTGTGTTGCCGAATTGATATGCGCAATACACGTATGATGTTGATAAATTATGTTTGTAAGACAGACTGACATCTATTCATGCCAGTGATTCTATTGTTAAGGCTTCGACGCGATCAATTTTAAATAGTCGATAAGATCTTGTAAAGCATAAATAATAATAACAGCCGCACGGGTCGATCCATCAGGTTAAGCTACGCTTGCCGGGGTTGGTCTGTGGATGGGTGACCATCTTTACATACCGAGACTCCTCCGTGTTTCGGAAAGCACGTTAAGCCGTTGGTCCGGGCTGTCATTCGTGGATCTTTGACGGTCGATACTGGCCGTCAGAAGCCCGAAAGTCTGACAATCAGTCTTGCCAAGGGGTATCGTATTACCCAGTTTCTGGGTTGTGGAGGTCCGATATGCAGTCCCTCCATGTAAAATACTGGCTATTCAGCTGCATCCGGTTAGACTGGAAGCCCAAAACCCCAAAACTAGTTGGGAAAGGCTAGGCAGATTGATTTTTTGAATGAAGAGACATCAACGATAAAAGTATCATGAGATGTTCTAAAACTATTCAATAAAAGTGTAAACAAACCCGATTCAGGTTATATTCTAACGCAATACAAAAGGAAATTAGTAAGACATTAATCTGTAATTTAGAAGGTTTCAGTTTTATATCTCACCACTTTATCCAACAACTATTGTTTGAATAATATTATTAAATGGTAATTGAAAAAGCAACAACAAAAATAAAGGTTATAAAATTAACCTCAACAGTCAATGAAATCTTTATGATGCTGTGAATTTTTTGGGTTTAAGTATTTATATAATCAAAATGTTATCTCAATGTTTAAATGTCACAACAAATTAGTATTCTTAGGTACCTTTTCTGGTCTATTTGTTTACAATTTCATCAATTACTTTTGGAACAGACCATAATTTACCTTGCAATAACCATGTAGTGTCTTAGACTGAAAACCAGATTGGTATCAACACAACGACTGACCCGCCATCTTATTCCTCAAAGGGGAACAAAGAAACATCTCGACTCCTTGATTGAGTGACTGAATAGTTGTTGTTGGTCGCTGCTGTTTGCCCCTGTGTACTTGACTTTAAATTGCCTTGAATGTACAGACGGGCTGCTGTGAGCAACTCTTTTACGTAGTTTGCAAGATAGAAATTGCGAGGCGATTCCTCGTATTGTTTTAATCTTTGTGCAGTTATTTTAAAACAAGTGGGAATACAGTAAAAAAATCTCTTATTCTCTTCTTAGCTATATAATCTTCAGAAGGGGAGGTTCATTTTGTTATTATTAGGCTTTGCAATAACAGTGGGAAAATAAAATTCAACTGTAAAAAAAAAAACTGATTATTTTGGTAACGTGGAGAATTATCCAAGGACTTTTATTCGAATTAAAATAGAAGTACACAAGATTATGAGAAATTGAAAACTTTTGCCTAACCTTTGCTAATATACATTATTTATAATTTCTCCCTATATAAAATAATCATTCATTAAACTATTCAATCTTCCAAGTTACTATAAAAATGTTAGTGTTCTTTTGAAATATTTTTTCATTTTTTTTTCAATGGGTTGCGGATAGAAACGTTCCGCCTCGCTAGAAAGAAAAGAATGTGAGGTTATTTGGGGGTTCTAGAGGGCAGTAGAGGGTCTCCCTCCACAACATTTTTTTAGCTCCAAAGCATTTCCTCCAAGCATTTTTCTTTTAAGCAAGTTTAAAAAATATCTATTTATTTATGGATTCAAGAGCGACCCTAAAGAGCTTCAGACTTGGCTTCAGGTTTTGTGGGAAAAAACTGATTATTTTGGTAACGTGGAGAATTATCGAAGGACTTTTATTCGAATTAAAATAGAAGTACACAAGATTATGAGAAATTGAAAACTTTTGCCTAACCTTTGCTAACATACATTATTTATAATTTCTCCCTATATAAAATAATCATTCATTAAACTATTCAATCTTCCAAGTTACTATAAAAATGTTAATGTTCTTTTGAAAGATTTTTTCAATATTTCAAAGTCAGCTCTTACATTAAGTATAGTTTTTTTTTAAACATATTTATTCTAATAAAGTTAGTTTTTTACAGTATCCTTTGAATGTTTTGACCACAATTAGTTGCTCGTCTATCTCCAACAACCAAACAGTGTTTGTAGCTCACTCTAAGATAAATAGCGCACAAGATCGATGTTTATTTGGGACACTCGTGAACCCGGTCCATTGTTACTACCCTATTGACATACCCTTACGAAGTTAAGCTGTGCAAATATTAAATTGGCTCCGTTTTGTTTGTAAGCAGTGTATTCACGCATCCGACACGGGTCGGCCACTTTCGTTTGCAAATATTCGTAACAAGGTGGCAATGTTTTTGAGCTTCTTAGACTATTTGTACATTGGTGGAAGTAGCGGAGAAGGCGAGAGTTATAAAAACAATTGAATTCTACTAAATTCATGTCTACGCTCCGCTTAGGTGCCACAGCAGAGCGTAGATTGGTTTTAAGATCAGGGTCTTACTTTCTTACAGAACTGACTGATCTTTCAGGCACTAGTTGTTTGGTATTTTTTCTGAACGGAGCCTTTTTAGTGCAGCCGTGAGGTACACATTCCTGTTGTTTTTTTATGTGTTTTTCGTTTTATTTTATAGACTATGTTGTGTGCCGTTTAGTTTGTGTTAAATAAATTTGTTTTTTTTGTCTCTTTCGTTTGCTGAACTAAACAGTCAGACAAACCGATTGCCACGGGTCAAATCGACCGGATTCGATTCAACTGTTCAGATTGATCTCTCCATATTAATTTTATTATTATTTCAACCGTGCAATGTATGGTCTAGCTTTGTCCGCGCATATTCTCGCTTCAAGCGTGTTGTAGCTCATGCACCGTTCCTCTCTTGTACCAAGAAACCCTCCGTTCCAATAGGCAGCCTGCCTTCCTCCTAAGATAATGCGAGAATTTTGTTTATATTTATTGTAGGTGTTTAATTAAGGGCTGTTTGCTTCGCTACTAAACGTTAAGCTTGTCTAGCTATAGAGCAAGAAAGGCTCTAAAGTGTAATGGTAATTTTGTGAAGGGAATTGGGGAGATTGTATCAGACTGTCGTACCAGAAATACAAAATGGAATAATGTTTTGTAGGAAGGCCTTTATTTACATTTGTTTACCTTTACGCAAGGGTAAGCGTAAGAGGATCATGAAAATGCCATAAAAAATAATCGAACCATATTTTTTTTGTAACGAGAATAATTATGCAAAATTGAGGTATTATAAACTCTCAATGTCGAGATAATGCGTAACATGTTAATATTTATAATTATGATTTACAGAGACTTAAAACTCAAACAAACCATTTTTTTAACTGACTTCTTCAAAAAGGAGGAGGTTCTCAATTCGTCTGTATGTTTTTTTTTTTTTTGTATGTTTGTTACGCGATTACTCCGCCAATTATCAATCGATTTTGATGATTCTTTTTTTGTTTGGTAGGTCATGCTTCCGAGATGGTCCCATATAAATTTTATTAACTTTACTTGCGTAATTTTTGAGTTAGCTTCAATACTACGTATTTTTCCCACTCAGTTTATCTAGACGATCGCCTGTTTGACTCTTTCACTGTTATTTAAATAGCAGGTAGTGGTATTCGGATTTGTGTGGGGTAGGTACCACAACTAAAAAGTGAAAAATAAAAACTTTTTACAAAAAAAAAACAACCGACTTCCAACAAAAACACAAAAAAACTGAAAAATAACTTTAATTTCGGAAGTCGGTGGCAAAAAACGGAAATTGAAAAGCAAAGACACCGACTTCCGAACTTAAAGTAATTTTTCAGTTTTTTAGTGTTTTTGTTGGAAGTCGGTTGTTTTTTTTTTGTAAAAAGTTTTTAAACCCTAGATTTGCTTTTGCGCAAGCGCGATTGGACCCCCCTTGCTCGCGATTGCAAAAAAAGACCTTTGACCGTGCTCATGAAATTGTACACATGACTCACTCATTAAAACTTGATAAACAATCAACTCGAGTGGCCTAGCGTAGTTTGTACTTCACCACAACGTTGATCCTCTTGTCCTGCATCTCATCTGATGATAAGTAATGATCAGGCCGAAGGTGGAAGCGAGCCTCACCCGGAATCCTCAACCACAGAGGAACTGGCTATCTTACCTCCAACTGCCGAAACACAACAATGCTGTTAACATTGTTCTTATGGCGACACATTTAGATAAGATGGTGGTAGCTAGCCAGCCGGACTTAGAACAAGCCCTACCACCAACCAAACCGAGCAGAAAATTTTGCCCCCGCTGAGAATCGATCTCGGGACCTCTGGTACTCGTGAAACTTGTAAAAATAGATCGTAACTACAATAAAGGAGAATTAATTACACATATCTCTATTTCGAAATAAATTAAACAAAACTAATACTTACTTCCGTTCTTTATTTACATACCTCTGTATACTTTTCGCCGAAATTAATTCGGCCTTCGTCAATACAAAATCTAATAATCCCTGTTCAATTTTAAGTACAGAAATAAGTAAATACTTGTTCCAATAACAGAATTTAATATCTGAGCATCCCAACTGTTAGTCCAAGTATATATTTCACTCCAGCCTAGTTTATACTTGTTTAAACTGAGTTCTAGCTTCGATATTAATAGCTGTGCGTGGTCGTGATTTGAATAGTTCCGTATTGAAGACGTCCTCTAGTGCTTCGGTAGGCGATAGTGGATGAGACTGAGAGCAGTTTTAAATTCTTGGAGTTTCCATTAATATTAGGCTTTTCATGAAAATTCACGCCACAAGTTGGCGTCACTTTGACAAGAGGTCTTCCATTTCGACAATGAACGTAAATCATAACCCTCTTTTTTACTTCACCATAGTCGGGTAAATATATATGATGTTGTTCCCCTCCTTCCCACGTTTTCTCTTAACACATCACTGACATTGGCAGAATTGTCGACAACGGCACCATTGCCATATATAAGAATAGAATGATGACATTCATCATTCGTTTCATTCATTCGTTCATCATTCAGTCATGACTAAAGAACATAACGACGCTTTGACACTTTTGACAGGTGCGACATCTCAATGCTTCCATCTAGTGAATGTTATGTCAGAAAAGCTTCATTGTTGTAGCGTTTTCTAGTGAGCGTAGTCAGGCTATAAAGTTCTTACTGCTGAGACAGGCTTTCTCTCTGTAAGAGTGAGTCTAACCCACCACACGGGCCTAGTGCGGGTTGATGTACGTGACAATGTCTTCAAATTTTTCGTTGTAGGACATGCGGTTTTCCTTCACCATTTTATAGTTACCAGAATTCAACAAAAATATCATGTAACCAGGAAACATCATGTCCTTTTTTACAATAAAAATTGTTTACCATTGTACAGTAAGGTTACTCAAATATGCACACTGTCAGTTGTCAGTCACTTTGTGTTCACTACGGGAACAGAAGTGCGCACAATAGTGAATTTTGACACAACTTCTGTACAAGCTAAAAAACGTGTGGGGAAAATAGTTGTTTTGATGTTTGCAATCTGAGTGTGATTTTGTTGCAATCCAGTAATTGACGCAGTCATTCACCCAAAAAGAAAAATGTAGTAGGATTAAAAGAATAAAATAGAAAATTATAACGTACACCATAATTATTATGAATTAGTTCATTGATTCAGGCGTGACTTTGCGGAAATCCATTATAAAATACAAGAGACGTAGGTATACTTAGTAACCTATTCGGATTGACTATTCTTCAAGAGTCATAAAAAACTTACTTTGTTACTTTGCGTCCAGCGCTCGGTGTGGTAACACGTCGCGTTCTGGTTTGTAATTGGAAAATCGTCATCCTGAGGATGCCTCGTTGAGAGGTGAAACACGTGTCGATTTCTTACAGGGTTTTTTATGACTCTTGAAGAATAGTCAAGCGGAATAGGTTACTAAATATATCTACGTCTATTGTATTTCATTATGAACAACTGATGTAAATGAACAAATAAGTACATAGGGTGACACGATTGGCGGTCAAAAGTGATAACTGTGTCGTAACTTTAGTGATCGCTTAGTAGCTGGTGAAATGTTCTTTTGCGCTACGTAAAGATCACTTTTGACCGCCAATCGTGTCACCTTATGTACTTATTTGTTCATTTACATCAGTAGTTCATACAGGGTACCTGTAAGTGCCCTGCGCTGCGCCCTGTCAGCGCTCGGTGTGGCAACACATCGTATTCTGGTTTGCAACTGGTCAATCGTCATCCTGAGGATGCCTCGTTGAGAGGTGAAACGCGTGACGATTTCTTACAGAGTTTTTATGACTCTTGAAGAATAAGTTAATTAAGCGGAATAGGTTACTAAATATATCTACGTCTATTGTATTTTATAATGGATTTCCGCAAAGTCAGGCTTGAATCAATTAAATAATAAAACTGATGCAATCAGGACATTTAAACTGCGTTCAAGAGCTGTCAGAGTCAGGGCACTTACAGGGTTTTTTATGACTCTTGAAGAATAGGAATATATCTACGTCTATTTTTTTTTCTTTTTTTCAGTTTTATTGGTGAAATTTCCTAAGCATAATCAGGCATGAGTCACATCCACAAGTTTCCTTACCTAACGGTGTCTTCTAATATATTGGCTGGGTCCGTTGTCTGTTATCTCTGTTTATGTTCAATGCACGCGCAGCGAGTCGGAATATTTTGAGATATTGCTGCCCGTAGCACACATTATGTTGCTAATGTTACCTCGTTAGTATTGAGTAGGAGAAATTGTTTTAGTATGTAGATTTGCTAAGATAAAGCTCGGACCGCTTCAGAGAAAATTACTAAGTTACTGTTTAATACAAGTGTTAATGATAACAGTAACTAAGTAATTCATAGCACTGAAATTTGCTATCTTAGTTTCAATACTAATAAAGTTCAAAATGGTGACTAACAGAACGGTTACTACAAATCACATGACTACAAAATTTCGTGGTCAATCGCGTCGCGGGTCAAGATTTAATGAACGCACTGTACCCTCATTAATTCTAAAATATAGGTCTTAATGTTCCTCAACCTTAGGAGTATGCCAGTCAGAATATTAAGGCGAAAGCTTCAGGCTAGTCCGCGAAATTCAAATTTTCTTACGTTTTTTGCTATTTGCAGGTCAGTATCAGATTTTATGTTGATCTAAATATGAATCGAGGCCGTATCAAATATTTATTTATAATTATATACTAATATTATAAATTCGAAAGTAACTCTGTCTGTTTGCCTATATGTTACCTTTTCACGCCTAAACCATTGAACGGATTTCGATAAAATTTCAAGTCAAGGAGATAGATGGTATCCTAAGGAAGGACATAGGCTACTTTTTATCGACATACTCTGCGGGCGGAAGTAGAATTATAATCATAAAAAACATCAATCCCCCTTAAGCCACTTCGTCAGCCACTTTATCCTTCCTATGACCAGCGAGTCCTAGAATTTCAGAGACGATGACGTCATGATGGCCGCACCTGATTCTGCTATCCTTATCTTATAACAAAATTACTTACTTATAACAAAATTCTAAGCAGAGTGATAGCTTATACAAATGGTATTTAGCACTATATCTTAACTATACAAAGTGGAGACGACAATACGACAAAAAATGAAACTCCGTATATCTAATGACGTAGTCGGTCTACGTACAAAAAATTAATCAAATATATCCAATAGTTTAGTTACGATAGCTAGTCAAAGATCGGCAAATCCCATACTCGGCCCAGCACTATTATTTAGTTTGTTTGAAAAAAATACTTTTTTAATTTCGATGTTAGGATTTATTTGATAGTTCCAAAATACTCTTATGCATTAGTATTGCCAGTGTTTTCATTTATTGTTGTATTGTACATATCCCGATCCATCCCATTCCCTCTATCTATCTATCGATCTTTTTTTTTTGTATTATAAATGCGGAAGTAAGTTTATTTATTTGTTACGCTTTCACGTTAAACCGGGTGAACGGATTTGGATGAAATTTGGCACAGGGGTAGACCATGACCTGGAATAGGACATAGGATACTTTTTATCCTGATGTTCCCACGGGATCGAGAGTGACGCGGGTAAAACCGCGGGGCGCAGCTAGTAATATCATAAAGTATTGAGGTTTACTGTTACTGTTAGCCTGTATCATCATTGTTGGCAAAGACCTCTCTCGATGACCAAAATGTTGAGGTCTATATTAATATTATACAGGGTGTTAGGGTAGAAACCATTATCCTTGAAACTAGTAGTTTGGTGTCATCTATAATATACTTTTTCTATGGGACCAACTTTGAAATCGCAAAAAGAAAAATCAGCTGTTCCATACATTTTGTCGATTTAAGTGAACACAAACGTATGGAGCAGCTGATTTTTTTTTCGCGATTTCAACGTTGGTCCCATAGAAAAAGTATATTATAGATGACACCAAACCACTAGTTTCAAGGATCACAGTGTCTACCCTAACACCCTGTATATTTGGAAGTGCCTCCGCTGCCGGTGCCGGTTGCTGAATTGGCTGCCGGCTCTGACTTTGGTTGTCAGTTTGGCGAACGGAGTAGATTTGTTTTTTTTAATTATTTTGCGTAGGCATAATTAAAAAACATGTAATAGAGCTTTTTTTTTCCATATTCCAGTAATAAAGTCATAAAGTCCTACCTGAAACCGAACTAGTAAGATTAGGTTTAATACTTAAACGCAAAAAACGTTAGGTTAGGTTAGAACTGTGACCCCCTACTGACGAGCAGAGCGAGCGTAGCGAGCGGTGCCGCGGCAGCAGCCGGCGAGTGCCAAAAACGACTAGAATATGCAGAAAAACATATTTTAGTAAGCCTAGTTGGGGTTCTGAATACTGGAAGAGTTTCCATAAACGCCACGCCGCTGGTGTCCATTATGGGAGCTGGTGGTGACATTACTGCCGGCAGCCGAGATTAAAAACATCGGCTGCCGGCTGTATTGGCACTGCCGGTTCCCAATGGCGTTATTTTTGGGAGCCGGCGCCGGCAGCTGAGGCGCTCTCTATATATTTATTTAATTATACTTCAATTACATTGAAACGACAAAATCCAATAACGTACACTTACCTAATTTGAAAAAATCTTCTAAAATGTTACATAATTTTCAACCAAATCAGCAATCGTTTCCAAGATCTTTTGTCGTTGAAATAAGGGTCAATTTAATGACTATAGAATTCCCTATAATAATAGGAAAAGGAAGTTATATCGTTAAACAAACTCTTTCATCTCTTAATTCGTTTTATGTGTAAAGTAATATAAGCGTTTAATGTACTTCTGTCAAAGAATTACTGTTGCTAGACCAACTAGAAGGGACAAACGAAAATTTGACTCGACTTTCGAACAATCAGTATTGTATTTAAGAAGTACAATTAAGTTCACCTTGTTGAAGAAAGGGCATAACTTCTTTAATAAAAGTCTCTAATTGCCAAAATTCTTATTGGGTCTGTTTGTCCACGTTAAGTTTTGGTTCAGTGACAAAATATTCGTATTTTCCGTCGTCCGTATTTTCTTCGTCTATTGTAGGTCTAATCGTGTAACTTTCTTTCAAATTTCGTAACATACCAGCATACCATATTACAAAAATGTTCATCATAATCATTCTTATTACGAAGGAATTAAATTTCTCTATTTCTATCTTGCGCCACATGGCCCTGTCGCCTATGCACTTGATAATCTTATAACTGCATCAGTGAGCGGTGTTTGCGCAACTGAATTTTGGGCCGAACATATTTGAAAATATTGTAAAAGCCAATTTTTTTTTTTAAGAGTAACCGTGGTATTTCTTGCCGGCTCTTCTCCATAGGAAATTACCAATTGGAACCGTGCACCTACCTTCGGACGTTTCATAAGTGCCCATATAGGCTTATGTGTTTTTTTTTTTTAACTTTTTGCTCTCGATATTCTACGAAGAAAAACATACTAAGCAACAGAAATATACCTTCAGAAAATACAAGTTTACGGATCTAAATTTCTACCATGCCACATCTAGCAAGCAAGTAAACCTACGCTACTTATTGAGCACTCAAGAAAAGGTTGAAGCCGAAGTGAAAATACGGCACGCAACGTGAAACACGGCATCACGCGACCACCGACCACCGTGATCGCTTGATCACGCTGACACCACGTGAAGGAAATAATGAGAGGAAAAACTATTGAAATAAATATCATGAAGGGATAGTATTGAAATATGTAAATTGATTATTTTACACAAATTAGACGCACATTTTAAAATCTTTTACACGCCACATATTATTAATACCTACCTATTTACAGTTTTTAGATATAGAAGGTATACAAGCACAATGTCAGTGCATTTTAAAATTAGTTCCGCGAAGAATAAAAGTTCACGCTAATCGTTTTCTTGTCCCAAACTGTCCTGATTTCCTGCAAAAGTTTTAAGTCACTTACAGTTCGTTTTTTAATCCCGTAGACTATTTTGACATTTGACACAGACCAATTATTGTGTTTTTTCAATTTGATGTTTGGCATTTGCACCTGTCAAATTGGTCTACGAGATTAAAAAACGAACTTTAGTTAAAATAAAATAATAACTCTTTTATCTACTAATATCTAATAATTACTCTTTAATTTGGTGCTCGCACTAAGTGCCTCAAACACTGCTTATTAAAAAAGCAAGGCACCTGCTTTAAAAACAATTTAACATACTACACCTACTAAATTAGCTCGGTTACCTACCACCATAATCTTTCTCTGCGCGTCGACAAAGCAAAGGACCGTTTATTTATAGGGTAATAACTGTTTCAGTAATGTTGCTTAAGCTTTTAAAGCTATTCTGTTTTATATTAGCGCTTGATATAAATTACCTTGTGAACGTGAGTTTTTAACGTTGGCAACATTGGAGATATGGAAATTTGGTGTCAAGATGGAATATAGGAGTGAAGGTCGTTTGGTCGTATTTCACGGCAATGCGACGATTGTTTTGTCATGTTGAAGAAGTGGAGAATGGCCAGCCCATTTTCTTTTTTTTTAAGTTTTTAACACTTAACATGCAGCCACTGCATTTTAAGTGTTGATTTTTGGTGATGTCTACATTTCCCACAGTGAAGTAACATTGTTGTGTAAAAAATTGGGTAATAATCTGACTTGAGCCGTGCTTTTTTTAGTAAAATAAACTATATCTGGCATCAATTTCTAAAAGCGTCGTAAGTTTATCATTAAGCATGTCTTAATGTGCGCTTTTATCACTTTTAACGTGACGATCCTCGTCACGGCATCACGATATAACAAGGAAATAAAATGCATGAAAATATAATGAAGACACTTTTAATAAGACGATAACGTTATAAAGAGCACGTATTTCCATACATTTTATGGACGTCCACGATGATATTATCACGTTAGAAAAAAAGCTTACCTTTAGTTCATTACAAAAATAACATAGTTTAATAATTCCTTTCTTTGTTAAATAAAAAAAACCCTATAAAAGCTGCCACTAAACTAACGTTAAATTAAACTGTCAGTTACCCTGTGCTGATTGCAGTTGAGTAAACAAATTCATGAAACAACACTGTCAAATAACATTGGGTGCTTGACAGCTAATCTTGTATCCAATCTATTTACTATGGCAACTATTAATTACAGAGCTTATTTTCTATCGTGCGCCTTTATAATTGATATCGTTTTGATATTGATAGTGGACGTTCACGTCCATAAAGTGTATAGGAATACGTGCAAGGCGTTTCAAGGCGTCTTCTGTGATAACGTAATATCGTGACGTGGACGTGGACGTCCGCAAATTGACGTAATGTGGCAATTTGATAAAGAATTATTTCCCTGGCTGTATCTACGCTCTATAAAAAGGCATATTAGATTATTTTTATGTTTAGTGGCGTCTTATCCTATAAATGACGCGAAGAGTTTTTTTTTTTTTTTTAGTTTGGGATATCATCAAATGTCTTCTCCCGCTACAAATTCGGTACCAGCAATATGCAAACCCTCACGCAGGTATGAAATACAAAATTGACCCGCCTCAAAACCTCTATCAACAGAACTTGATAGATCAAAAATATATCATTCACGGTCCTGTTTGCTTTACATATATGGCTGCTGAATAGTAACCCGCACTTGCCAACATAGTGTACCGGACAGTCCCTAAATACAGTTAATCCCGCTTTATGAATTTCGAATCCACGATATTGCGACTGACCATCGACAGTGAACTGGGCAAAGTAAACAGTTTACGAATAGCAATAACATTTTAGGGTTAATATCAATAACTGACAGTTCTATTTGCGCATTTGATTTTTTTTTTTTGGTTTGAAAGGTTGAATCTGTACCACACACACAGCTGTTATTAATTTTAGTACGGATTTGATCTTAGATGAAAACCTCTATTATCTGTAAGATCGTAAAGACAGCATTTACCGAGCTGTCCACACTGCAGAACGCCGCATAACTTGGAGACGCGTTGTATGTGATCGCGAAACGTATAAAGTAACCGTCGAGTTTCTTGCCGGCTCTTCTCCATAGGAAACGACCAATTGGAACCGTGCACGTAGCTTCTGATGTTTCATAAGTGCCCAAGTAGGTAGGTATACCTATGTGAAATAAAATATTTTGATTTGATTGATTGATTGATCCTCAGCATTGAGGAGCGAAGAAGAAGACTATGGTGGTCCACTATAATATAGCGAAATTTACCGTCGAATGACGTCACTGAAACGTTATTAATGTCTAACTTTTATTTTTATTTTGTTTGAATACAAGGCTTTTGGCTACTATTGTATTTGTGTATTTTGTCTTTCTTTTTGCTGTCTCTGCGTTTTTTTTTGTGCAGAATAAACAATTTTACCTTTCTTTCTTTTTCTTTTTATTTATGAAAGTAAGTTTTTGTTTTCCTAGAGACCGTTTTGTAACACGGTAAAGTCAAACCCCGCGGCCATCATTTTCATGACGGCTGCCACCGCGGTGGTTATGTGGTGGCCACCGCTTTTGTAGGAAACTGTACCTATACGTAAGTAACCATACTTCTGCGCAAAATCTCTCATCATATCCATGTATTTGCGACCATCCGTCATACGATTCTTGGAAGGACGCATACCTTAACGGTCAAATTTTGCTTTCATTCGCTTAGATACACACAACCACCGGAGATCCCAAAGCTACATTCTAATGTGCTGATGCATGCAGATGCAGATGGCTACCTTATTTGTACAGTGGAACAAATTCTCCCTTGCCCAGACATAACATATCAATGAGAATTTGTCAAAATCCTTAGGGTGACTAGAATTTCCAGAAGTTACAAAGCATCAATAATCTCAGTCACACTAACGTCATTTTTACCAAAAACTTATTCACATATTGGCTGTTGGCACAAATACATCGTCACGTCGTCGTAGTGCGTCGTACGACTCGGCTCCGTTCCGCCCGTCAAAGCGCGCTCGCCGGATATTGCCTGGTTCACGTCTGTGACGACTTCCGATCACTGTCGATGTTCATGTTAGGCGTACAACGACGGTGATGTGTGATTTTATGTTGTGTGCAAGATATTTAATGGGTATTTTTGTTGTAGGTGCATTAAAGGGCAGGTAGGTGGGGTTCCAGCCTTCAAATTTGCAGCGGATATGATTTGAAAGACGTGATTTTTATATCATGAACTATCCGTTATGAGACAACACATGAGCTTTGTTTTTTTCATTTCCTCTTAAGCTACGCTTTTCTTCAGCCTACCCATTATACAATCCCCTTTTTTTTTTTGTTTTTTTTTTTTTTGTTTGGAAAATCATCATATTATTATGACTTCTCCCGCTCTGGGCGGAGCGGAAGGGCGTGTCAGACTCTTACTGACTAAAACCCACCCGTGTTCCTTCGGTTGCCTGTTGTCAGGGTCCCGGTATCCCTTTCGGACTATTCCGCAACCCTGGCAGGATTATACAATCCCCTAAACATTTAATATTGATAAAAAAATACCATAAGTAGCAATAAGACTAAAGACAGAAATGAAAGAGAGAGCTGATAATTCCATCAAGAAGATGGAGTTATCAGCTGTCTCTTGCAACTCTCAGGAAAATTATGAAACAAATAGATGAGAGATAGAGAACATTGATATTAACAGATATGTTATGCACTCACAAAACAACCGAAAAAAGTGTTTCGCGCAGCAGCGGCAGCACACACCCAATTTTCATTCATTTTACATTTCACTACAAGTAAAAATTATAGAAAAGAGATGACTTGATAAAAACAACAAGAAAAAAAGAGACAGTTAGGTTTTTTTAGTTGTTAGCTGCTTCAACTAAGCGTATTACTCGTCGCCGTGCGTGTCGCAGACTAAAGTGAATACGTCCCAATTAGGACGTTTCGAGTCTTCACGATTGCGCGCTCACAACATATCTGTTTAATATAATATCATTGAGATGCAACCACAAAATTGTTTAGATAAAATTTATTTACTGCAGTAATTGTAATTAATTATTATTATTTCTATTCAATTTCCGAGATCCAGCGATAGATGAATAATATTAGATTTATACATTTATTTTCAAACTCGTGTTCTACACATTAGTTTTTGTAAAAGCCACATTTTCCAACATTCGTAGAGCGCTGTGAAGGTTGATAAACTAACAAACAAGAAGTTTTTAATCGGAAAGTTATACACAAATATATCACGAATAACCCTCTAATAGGTATACACAGATCAACCACACGGCTAAGCGAATGTTGAGACGCAGGTGACGCAGGTCCACGCAGAGCAGGGCAGAGGGTTTGTAATGCATGAACGTACAGGGGGCTTAAAACGGGAACATTAGCAATTCCTCTATGTAATTGGTTCATTTCCTGAATCCCAGCTGTCATTAGCAATTCCTCCAATTTGACATAAAAGCAATTCATCATTTGTGAACCATTTTACGAATCTTCATAGAAAACTGTCGAACAGATGAATTATTTCGTAATATGAATTACACGCAGATCATATTATAAATTGTCAGTTTGTGACATTTTACGATGATTCATAATATTTTCATAATTATGATTATGCTAAAGTGACCGTTTTAGGCCCCCTGACAGCTGGTCGTCACTTGTTTTTGAGACACAGGTAAAGGCTCGTGCAAACTGGCGCAATATCGCCGGCGCGACAGGCAGCGCAACCCAGTTTGTGCGGGCTTTGACGCGGCACAACACAACGCAGCACGCGTCACGCAGAAATCTGTGCCGGATCTACAACAAAATCAAAAAAATCTAAATCAAAATATTTTATTTCACATAAACCTACATGGGCACTTATGAAACGTCAGAAGATAGGTACACGGTTCCAATTGGTCGTTTCCTATGGAGAAGAGCCGGCAAGAAACTCCACGGTTACTCTTTTAAAAATAATTGGCTTTTACAATATTTTCAAATTACAGTGTTAGTAGGCATGGGAGGACAATGTAGGCCTTTCAACAGGTAAGTACCAGGTACTTAACAAAATAGATGTTCAGTAAATCTACAGTCCAATAAGCCTACAAAGTTCTCACATTCACAAAATAGAAAATAATCTATATAAAAGACAAACAATAAAAATAAAAAAACCTATTTCAGCCAAATGACGTGATTGCTATTACAACTGTAACAAATTGAATAATTATCATGTCCACAAAAGCCACTAGGAGTTGAAATTAAATTAGAGGTATCTATAATAATAGGAATAATGTCAAATACAATGATTATGTCAAGGATGAATGTAAAAACACAACCAGACGCAGAGCAGGACAGACACATGTCTGCGTCATACGTGCCTGCGCCGCAGCTGTCAGTACAAAATCTGCACTGCCCTGCGCTGCGTACACCTGAGTCACCTGCGTCTCAGCATTCGCTTATCCTAATGGTGTCATCATGCGGTGTAATCGAGCGTAGCAACTTATTACAGAGAAGTTAATCACGACGAGTTATTAGCTCCACCATTTTTAATATTGGCGATTGACTGCACTTTTGACACATACAGTAAATTCGATGAGCCAGCGTGTTGGCTAACTTGTTGGATTGCTGGTTGTTGAGACCCTCTTCTCAATATCACCGCGCGCTGGCGGTAGTGAACGAGGGGTGCGGGGACAGCAGCGAGTCAGCCAGCCGCACGGCCGATCGCGAGCCCCATCGATACGCCAGTCAGCTGTTGCACGCCTCCACGCACGGCTGCGCTTGCGCATTTTATTGTCATGCCTATATTATTGTTCTCTCATTACTTCTTTTAAACCGTTGTAATTTCCATTGTTCTTATTCATCATTAGTCCATCATCAGTCCACTATTCTCATTTCTCCTTACCCTGAGACCTATCGTCGCGATCTTGGTAGTCTTCCCGTTCTTGCAGCACAATCATGCTATGTTAATTTGTACAAGCTATTCCGACTACATTACAGGGTTGTAAGTGATACTGGGTTTTTTTTTTTTTTTTGGTGAGATCCCACCCGTATTCCTTCAGTTCCCTGTTTCCAAGGGCCCTGGTATCCCTTTCGGACTGATACAGGGCCAAATATGACATTAAGGGCAACGACAATACACCGTGCACGTAGCACTAGAGTATTCTTGCCCTGTAAGGGTGCTACACAATTTTTCGGGTCGGCCATTATATTTGGCATGACATTATATTTGGGTGTTGAACAACAAAGCTGACCGGGACCGGGAGCAATTAATACATATATTCATTCGGCTCGTGCCAATTGACAAACTCCGTTTGGCATCTACCAACACTGAGTCATGTTCGGGTCGGCACTAATAGCTCAGTCGAGCGGCTTTTTTCCAAACATCCATACTATAATATTATAAATTCGAAAGTAACTCTGTCTGTCTGTCTATCTGAATGTAACCTTTTCACGCCTAAACCACAGAACGGATTTCGATAAAATTTGGCAAGGAGATAGATGGCATCCCGGGGAAGGACATAGGCTACTTATCGACATACCACGCGGGCGAAGCCGCGGGCGGAAGCGAGTGTAACATATATTCGACTTTGCGGTTCAACTGTGCCGAATCATGAAAAGCCAAAATTGTATGTAGCACCTGCTCTCTTTATTCCACGATTTTTTAAAATATTTATTGAATGCTGTCCGTCCTTCCTAGCACTAAGTATTTTAATATGTAAATGCATCAATTGATTGCTGTGACTTTTGTATGCTTTATGAATGAGATATCATGGGGTTTCAATTGAAATCGTGTGCCGGTGTAAGTAATTACAAAGTATTTAGTCGGCAATGGTACCGGGGAATATATTTATTTGCAATTTTAATTACTTACAGTCTGTTTTAATTATGCCCTCTGATATTTATCAGTATGTGAAAATAGAGTGTATTTAGAGTTGTATTTGGTAAGTAAAATTAATGAATAAACTGTTTTAGGATTGTGCTTAATTCTGAAAATTAATAAAGAATGCAATACAGCCTGTAAACAATTAGTAAAATTGTTGATTCAGATTCTAACAATGTTTCAAAAACTTTTCTTTATGTCATACACCTTGTTAAGAAACTGCAGTCACGAGCATAAATAACTACCTTACAGTTACGCGAAATTCAAAAGCGATTTTTCTCAAAATAACAACTGCAACTTTAAAAAAATAACTATTTCATAATAACGAAAACGAAACGAAACGATCTGTTTCCATTACATTATAGATCGTTTACTATAAAATTGCACGCCCCTCTAGTGCTCGTTGTATACACTTTTCAAATGTTTGCCTCTCAACCTCCACAACCCAGTTACTGGGTTGTGGAGGTTAGATAGGCAGTCGCTCCATGTCAAATACTGGTATTCAGCTGCATCCGGTTAGACTGGAAGCCGACCCCAACATAGTTGGGAAAAGGCTAGGCAGATGATGATGAACTTCAGGAGAAAATCGCTTTTGAATCTTACACAACGGTAACCACAGTTGTGTAAGATTCAAAAGCGAAAGCGTATGCAAGTAATCGCTCCCACGTTTTCAGGATTACTCTAAATTCGAGACGAAATGTGTAATATTTTTAGCATGACGCAAGGAATAAAATACATAATAACATCAAGCAAGCAAAGAGGGTATCGTCTAAAATCATAATCCTTTACAACTTCCCCGGGCGGATACATAAAAGGCTTCGGCTTTCATAATAATTTGATTCCGTATAATCGAAATTGGGTCAAACACGAACAGGATTTGTATACGGATGTTCCGTAGATACGTTCTGTATTTAACAAAATGAAATCGCGAAAAAAAAAACAGCTGTTCCATACATTTGTGTTCACTTAAATCGACAAAATGTATGGAACAGCAGATTTTTTTTTTTGCGATTTCAAAGTTGGTCCCATAGAAAAAGTATATTATAGATGACACCAAACCACTAGTTTCAAGGATAACGGTGTCTACCCGAACACCCTGTATAATAAGTCCAGATTTACTCACAATATTTTCCTACATCGATGTCAGTTATGTTCAAGATAAACTCACGAAATATTGATTATGGTAGGTACTTGTAAAGCTCTTTGTGTTCTAAGGTCTCAATTTGAAAGGCAAGGCTACCTTTAATATTTTACCATGGCGAGTGAACTAGCCACTTTTGTAAGAAATAGTGGAGATTCGAAAGATGGAAATGAAGAGAGATAGAAAATCAGTTTATTTGGCCGAGGTTATAAAAAAAAAAACTTCAAATAGTATTTTGTGCCTGATATGGCTAAATCGACCCAGTTCAGTATAATTGCAGCCAATTAGTGCCTGACGCTGGTTTTCAACTGGACTTTATGTTACGAGGATGTTTTACGGATTTAAATCAGTTTTATAGTGTGTGTAAATAGTCCACTCATATTTGACTTTGTCGTTCAGGTCAAGCTTATGTCTCCACCTCACTTTTGCGTAACCCAGGCCTCAGCCTAAATCAGCATCATCATTATTATCTCATTGGCTATGCCAGTAGATGGACCAAAATATTAGTAATATTTTTTCAATTTTCTGTTTAACTATAATTTCCATCGTTTTGTTGTTTTCTCTTCATGTTATACCCATAATTATTGTATGTTGAGTTTAAGTTGTTATCAGGTTAAAACTTTCTCTCATAAGCTTTGAAAGGCGAATCGCTAGCCTCATAAATTACCTCAACTATAGATCTAAATGTAGTTTAGGATAAGTGCATTTTTTGTTAAATTATTCTTATGGTAAATGAAAAATGACATCGTAATGTAACTTCCAATCCAGTTGCGCATCACCAAAAATAATAAATAAGGCATAAAACCCACTGATGGTCAACTTTTCTTACAATTTACGATTCGACTCGCAAATTACGAGTTTTACTGCATGGCAATACTCGTTATAAACATTACGACTTGAGAGTCAATTTTGTGAATTGACACCACTTTGCAAATTGAGTCCAGTACCGCTTAATGACTGTAAGGACCATTTTTGAACAAATAAAACTGTTTTAATAGGGCCGTTGATGTTCTGGCTTTGCTGCAAAGTATTATGACTATGATGAATTTGATTTTAATTGAAAAGTAATTAATCATTCATTCATCAATTTGCAAAGCCTACATAAGGCGGACTTAAGCTGTAAGACATATTGTTGATTTACACACAATATACCTACATATTTATTTTTTTCTTTTTATCATTTGTGGATCTTTGACACTCGTTACGGGTCGTCAGAAGCCCGGAAGTCTGACAACCAGTCTTGCCAAAAGGTATCGTATTACCCAGTTACTGGGTTATGGAGGTCAGATAGGCAGTCGCCCATGTAAAATACTGGTATTCAGCTGCATCCGGTTAGGTTGGGTTTGGTTAGGTTAGGTTAGGTTAGGTTAGGTTAGGTTAGGTTAGGTTAGGTTAGGTTAGGTTAGGTTAGACCCCAATATAGTTGAGAAAAGGCTAGGCAGATTGATACATATTTAAACTCACGTTTTTATTTCCCATGAGGGTAGGCAGACACTACAGAACGCCACCTGCTACGATCCTTACATACCTACTCCTATTGCTTTGTTTACATTCATATATCATCACCCTAAAATTGTGTTATACAGTTTCAATGACATTATGAGAGTTTTGAAGTATTTATATTTCTAATCAATTGTTTCATAGGTTTTATAAATTCGTCTTCTCAACAACGAACATAACGCTAATTCACGTGGCTGAACTGTAAAAATGCGATAAATTGTAATTTTATAAGTATTACGTAATTACTATTCATTTGTTTTGTATTAGCACTTATCTAATGATCAATAGTTAAAACTCTTTTCAACACCAACTGTATTTATTCAAATAAAAAACACTCAAAACGGAAAAATAACTTTAATTTCGGAAGTCGGTGGCAAAAAACGAAAATTTAAAAGCAAAGACACCGACTTCCGAAATTAAAGTTATTTTTTCGTTTTGAGTGTTTTTTTTTTGGAAGTCGGTTTTTTTTTGTTAAACGTTTTTATTTTTCACTTTTTAGTAGTTGTACCTACCCCACATAAATTCGAATACCACTAGCTGATGAAAATAACAGTGAAGGAGTAAATGAAAACATCGTCTAGATAAGTGGGGAAAATACGTATAATATTGACGCTAACTCAAAAACTACCCAAGCAAAGTTAATAAAATTTATATGGGACACCTCGGAAGCAAGACCTACCATACAAAAAAGAATCATCAAAATCGATTCATAATTGGCGGAGTAATCGCGTAACAAAAATACATAAAAATAAAAACATACAGACGAATTGAGAACCTCCTCCTTTTTGAAGAAGTCGGTTAAAAATAACACATGTTGTCTTGCAAATTACTAAAAGTTTCTACATTCTCACATATTGGTTCACACGTTGGTTTATATTCATTCAGCCATCATCATCTGGCTAGCCTTTTCCCAACTATGTTGGGGTCGTCTTCCAGTCTAACCAAATGCAGCTGAATACCAGTATTTTACATGGAGCGACAGCCTATCTGACCTCCACAACCCATTAACTGGGTAATACATACCCCTTGGCAAGACTGGTTGTCAGACTTTCGGGCTTCTGACGACCAACCGGGACCAACGGCTTAACGTGCTTTCCGAGGCAAGGAAGAGTCGGTATGTAAAGATGGTCACCCATCCACGGACCAACCCCGACAAGCGTAGCTTAATCTCATTTATCGGCCCGTGCGGCTGTTATTACTTAGCCACGAGCTCATGTTTCATATTCAGCCATAAATTTAAAATATCTGGTCCTCCGATCCGCATTAATATCAAAGCCAACTAATAGACACAAAACGATATTCATCACAGCACAAAGCTTCTCAAAATGCTTTCAAAATACCAGCGAGCCAACAAGTCGTTTTGAAGGAAACCAGACGGAAAGACAACAAATTGTAATTTGTATGATAATGAAGGAGGAACATGGGTAGCGTGACGGGGAACGCTTCGCGATCGCTTTATCGTCCTTTGTCATGATTCAATGACTTTATTTTTTGAAATTCAAAGTGACTAAGTCATACAGGATAGATAAAAACGTGAAGGGTTCAAAAGATACGAATGGACCTTAATACAATTTGGTATCAAAGGCGTTTATTGTCAAGAAAACAAATTGGCGCTGTGAATTCTCAAACGAAAAATGAACCAGGAACGTGCAGTTCTTAACCAATTCTTTGTACAAAAAAATTAATTGTTAATCTTAACTAATATTATAAATGTGTAAGTGAGTTTGTTTTTTGTTTGTTACTCTTTCACGCTAAAACGGCTGAACGGATTTGGATGAAATTTTGCACATGGGTAGACCATGACCCGGAGAAGGACATAGGCTCTTTAGACTTTTTATCCTGGATCGCTGACGAAGTCGCGGGCACAAGCTAGTAATATTTTTTTAATAATTTTGATAAACCGTGGAACCTTGAACTTTTTGACTTGTAATAAAATGCTAACTTTACAATCGTGCTTGTCATAAACCTACATATTAGGAAAAGGCAAATAAGTTTTTGCGACCATCAATCAATTTTCACGGTGATTATGGCAAAATTAGACAACTTTCATGGCCATATTTTCCATACGCTATATAGGCCTGAAGTGACAACGAGAAAATTTATAGGCAAAAAGATATTTCCACAGAGCCTAGGGACTAGGTTCAATGAATATTAACTTGTTACTATGTTTAACATTATTCGCTGGACGCTTTTTAAAAGGTTTTTTTCTCAGAGCTCTTCTTATTTGATTGTAATTAAGCTTGTTACTTAGTTGTCCCTTGACGGTTTAACTTTACTTGAGGCTCGAGGCACCAGTGTAGCCTGACAGCCTCCATTAAATAGTTATAAGCGATGGTATCTTTTTATCAAGTTAAAGTTTATGGCATAGTTAGAATAGAATAGAATACTCTTTATTATGTGCACTATTAAAAAATACAGATATAAATGTAGAAATTTTACATAAGGTGACACAATGGGCGGTCTTATCGCTAAAAGCGTTATTTTACAGACAACCTTTGGATGGATTAAAGCGAGAAGGACAGATAATACTGCAGGTAGTCAGTGGTGTACTATTTACATATACAATAAATACATACATACATAAAGCATATACTTATCTATATAAATATAATATATTATATACAATTATAAACATGAAATAAGAGGAAAGAGCTATATTTAATGACGATATTTAAGGAGAGAGGAAGTGTTTTTTTACCAGAATTTTAAAAGTGGACAAATATTGAGCACACCTTGTCGACACGGGCAAAGGCATTCCATAACCGTACTGCTTGAACTATAAAAGACTTGTCATAAAAACTGGTCGAATGCATCGGCATTTCTAGTCTCAAGTTTTCCGATGACCTCAGATATCTATTAATCATAGTTAATTAATTATGTTGGGGTCAGCTTAGTAGAAGCAGATGTGGTTTATCAATATTTTACACAGTTTTTTCACACGGCAACTGTCTTGGTAAGATAACGATAGTCGATGATATAATTACTATGATCAGGCTGGTTGTCAGACTTTTATGTTTCTGATTACCTACCTAGAACAATTTTTATATGAAGAGCTTACCCTTGTCAAGATCTACATAGCGGTATAATAATACTTTATTTCATTCTTTACTTTCAATACGAACCGAAAAAATATCGTATGATATCTTTAATAAAGTTCAGTTCATAAAGAATAAATAAAATAAAGGCACAACGAAGCATCTCTCCCCATTACCTCATTCCCAATAAATTCAATAAAACCTTATAAAAATAAGGGGAAAGTGTCACAATGGGTTCTGCACGTGTGAATTCTATAATCGGGTTCTCATGTCACTTTGTAATGAGTTTATTTTCAGGCCTGGAAAAGATAAAAGGCTTTGAGTTTCGATATTGAAAGGTCTGAATTAAGGTTCGTGGAAAACTCACTCACGTTTTTGCGATGTAAAAATGTCTAATATATTCGAGCCTAAAACGATTTTGATCGTTATCTTTGGTGCACGAAAAAGGACCAAACTAAACCCAAGTTTGGTCCTATAGTTTGGTAACACGCATATTTTTATATTATCCTTTGTTAGTACTCGCTTTTGTGTGTTTTTTTTAATGTGAGTAAAAAAAAAATACTTCCCATTAAATATAATTATTTAGTGCCATAATTAAAACATTGAATTGTGATCAACTTTCATTGCATTATTTATAATGTCTTAATCCATGCAAATTGCAAATTGCTTTCGTGACTTTGAAGTCTCTAAAATTTTACGTAGTACGTAAAATTTCGAAAGCTCCTCCATTTCTTAATGTTTCGTATCATTATGCTTATGTTTCCACTGATAAAAAATTTAAAAAGAAGAAGTAAAATAATCAGTAAAATGTGTTTAAGTTGGACACTAAAAGATAAGTACATAATGACGTATTCTACTCCATCAGAGAATAAACCACACCTACTAAAATTTCCATACTCCTAAAACACAAAACTTCTCTCATATCCCGACTTGAGCAAGCTCTTACCGACACCCTGAAACAGTTTTAATCAACCTTTTGCAGAAACTCACACCATAACAGGGGCACACATACATAAATATTCCAAATACCCTCCACATTCATATTCCGCTCGCCACACAGTAATTCGTTCTGAGATGAACGTTGTGTCGTCTCCTGTCATTCCCCTGCTAGCCAGGGGACTGAGAGACAGATATTATTGCGTCAGGGTGATTATGACCCGTTATGAGATGGCCAGGGGATTTTGTTAGATAAAGGACCTACTTAATGTTCTGTTTTATCTCATGGGCTACTCGCATGGTAAGTAATGCTGAAAACTGAGGAATAAAAGGGTTTTTTGTGAGAGTTTTAATTTTGTTTTTGTAAAGGTGCTTAATGTTTTGTATCATTCAAGGCTAATGTAGATAATTTAGAACGAGTTACATTACTGAGATTTTTTGTATTGTATTAGAATTACAAAAAAAAAACAACCGACATCCAAAAAAAACACTAAAAAAGTGAAAAATAACTTTAATTTCGAAAGTCGGTGTCTTCCACCGACTTGTGTCCACCGACTGTTTTTTTTTGTAAAAAGTTTTTATTTTTCACTTTTTAGTTGTGGTACCTACCCCACTCAAATCCGAATTCCACTACCTGCTATTTCATTTCATTTCATTTTACAGAATAAACAATTTCATTTCATTTCATTTCATTTCATTTCAAAAAAAAAAAAAAAAAGAAAAAAAAAAAACATACAGACGAATTGAGAACCTCCTCCTTTTTGAAGAAGTCGGTTAAAAACCTTCCTCTGCCTAGCCTTTTCTCAACTATGTTAGGGTCTGATTCCAGTATAACCATGCAGCTGAATACCAGTATATTACATGGAGCGACTGCCTATCTGATCTCCACAACCCAGTTACTGGGTAACACGATACCCTTGGTAAGACTGGTCGACCCGTAAGAAATGTCAAACATCTACAAATGACCGCCGCCGGGACCAACGGCTTAACGTGCTTTCCGAGCCACGGAGGGGTGTTTGTATGTAAAGATGGTCACCCATGCATGTACCAACCGCGGCAAGCGTAGCTTACCCTGATCGATCGACCCGTGCAGCTGTTATTTACTTAACCACGAGCCCCTCTCCTCTGTTGTAGCCTCTCCTGTATTATTAGAAAGATGTGGTAGGAATTCTACTTCGTGTCCTGAGGCCCTAGACAAAGTGACATTCTATCAGCGATAATGATGATGGAAAAGGCAAAAATATATAGGACTGACATAAGCTATCGAAAAGCTTATGTCATGTTGAATGTCGTGGTAGAACTAGGAAACTCTTTCGAAGCGATTGCCACTTGTCCTACCATATTAAGCAACACTGTAAACAGATAAAATCTGCCATCAGCTATTCACTTATTTTATTTATTTAACCATTTATGCACACACATATAAATACAGACAAGAAGAAAGAAACAGAAAAACACGTACAAAGGCAATGCTTATATCTAAGGAAATCTCTTCCAGCATAGCTGCGTTAGGAAAGTAGATAGTAGAGATGTAGACAACGTGTGTAAGAGTAGAAGAGAAACAAAATACATAAAATAAGAAAAAAAACACTAATTTAATTACCTGGATGATACAGATGTCTTCATTACATAAAACGATCACATAATAATAAAGGTAACTTTACATGTTTAGCTCAGTAACCTATTAATTTGTTCAGTGGATGTCTACAGGCTTATATTGTACGTAATTTGTAATTGCCCTGATTTCCGAAACCCAATAACAATAATTCCCCAACGTGATCTCAACCGTTTCCTGAGCAATAAAAACAAATAATAATCTATTAATCAAGCAAGAGGCACAGCCGAGCAATAAAATGGGGGCGTGGGGCGTGAAATTAATAAATCCATTATAACACAATGTTCAGCGGTAGCTTTTTCTGTCCGCGACAACGTTGGATTTATTGCGAGTAGGAGGGTGTGGTCGCGGCTTTATGGTATGTGAGTGCCGAATTTTGGGCTTAGATTTTTAGAGCTTCGATTTTTTTTTACTGAAAAGAAAAAAAAAAACAATAAACTATTATATCTATGTTAAGTGTAAAATAAGACTTTATATGCACTTCACCAACTTTTTGTAATTGCTAAAGATGTGTATTATTAACCAAATTCATTTAAATAAAAAACTATTAGAAACAAGCAGAACTTCTATTATAACTAGCTTTTCCCCGCGACATTGTTTGCAATCCAAGATAAAAAGTAGGCTATGTCCTTTCTCAGGTTATGGTCTAACTATGTGACCAATTTCATCCAAATCCGTTCCGTCGTTTTAGCGTGAAAGCGTAACAAACAAACAAATAAACAGACTTACTTTCGCATTTATAATATTAGTTAGAATTCTAAAGTTAGACGTTACTTTCACCATAGTAGCCATAGCCACGTTTTAATAAGAGTGTTAAAATAAAACACGAAATGCTAAATCCAATCTAAAATACACCCATTCATAATTAGAAAACCGCTCATCTAATTCTTTTAAATTTAATTTCGTTCTAACGAATTAAACACACCACACAAACGTACAATACGTGATATAATTAATCTGCGCACATCTAATGAACTAACCCTCGTCAGAAGAACAAACAGTGAATGAAGCTAGAAACAAAATGACGGCTACGTACAATGTAGCGTCCGCGAAAAAGGGATAATGTAACAGAGCCGTCGCAATATGGGAGAGGCTCACATAACTAATAGCTGGAACAGAAATCGGCAGCTTTGTTTGAATTAATGTCACGTCACATGGTGTGTGACCTTGACGCGAAATTTGTTTTGTCACACTATCTGTACTTTACTTTGTGTAAATTATTTCATTGCCGCTGCTCTCAAAACGGTGAAGGAAAACATCGTGAGGAAACGGCATGTCCTAGAACCAAAAATTCGAAGACATCATGTGACATCTACCAACCCGCACTGGGCCCGCGTGGTGGATAACGCCCTGCGCCCTCTCACAGAGAGGAGGCCTGTGTCCCAGCAGCGGGAAAATTATAGGCTGTGTATGCATAATGAAACACGGACGGAAACTGTGAGTAGCTTTCCAGAGTTACCCACGTTGTCCGGCTACAAATATACTTAGTTTGCACCTAGGGCTGCTCAAACACCTCTCGCCGCTCCGCTTCGCTCCGCTCTTTCTGCCCTTATCTCCATTAATTTGGGGTCAGCGTAGCACGTCTTGTTCATTCATTCATTTCTATCAACCGTCATCATACTAACGTTCTATACATACCTTATCATCGTTTCTTTAGTCTTCCCCTACTCAATCTGCCTAGCCTTTTCCCAATTATGTTGGGGACGGCTTCCAGTCTAACCGGATGCAGCTGAATACCAGTATTTTACATGGGCGACTGCCTATCTGACCTCCACAACCCAGTAACTGGGTAATACGATACCCCTTGGCAAGACTGGTTGTCAGACTTTCGGCCTTCTGACGACCCGTAACGACTGTCAAAGATCCACGTTTGACAGCCGGGACCAACGGCTTAACGTGCTTTCCGAGGCACAGAGGAGTCGCGGTATGTAAAGATGGTAACCCATCCACGGAACAACCCTGGCAAGCGAAGCTTAACCTGATTGATCGACCCGTGCGGCTGTTATTAATTTATTATACCCAGGAGAAGATGGTAAGACGAGCTTGACGCCTACGATTGGTCCACACTTGCTCAAGTCAGAGAGAAGTGAAAAGGAGAAAGGGAGGCCATTCCAGTCGTGCAACACAGGCTAAAAATAAAATAGTACTCTTAATGCCCCATGACTTTCATTCCTCCGCATCACATGGCCCGATAACATGACTCGAATCCTCTAATGCTGATCAATAAGATGGTTTAACCTTTGTCGTCTCTCACTATGTTCAATTACATAAAATCTGTCACAAATATTTTAATGTGTACCCAAGCCTTAAGGCCCTACCCTACCTCAAATTGCTTAGCATAATCCTTCGTTATGCCGAAAATACTGCAGCATTAAGTATGTTAAAGTTGAGGATTGATGCTAGGTCCTATGTTTGGTGAAAACACGATTACATATTCTAGAAAAAATCCAAAGTTACCTCTAAACCGAAATATTAACTGCTGGTATTAAAAAAAATACTTCAAATTAGATCATGAAACTTTGCATAATATCTGAACTAATTATAAAGCAGGACTTATGTTTTTTTTTTAATTACCATTATTTTCATCGTAAAAAGCAATTACCTAAACTATTCGAGGCTTGAGAGCCAGCACCCCACTCCGTCTCGCTCTCACTCAGGCCGCTAGTAGTATGGTGCGAGCGAGATAAAATCTGAGGTGGGGTATGGCCTTAAGAAGAAAACATTGTTTTCTTCGTCTCTAGGCCTCTGTCGGCGTATATTGGCTACTTATTAGTGTTTATCACCTCCAAAACCAATTAAGTGAAACAGGTGCAAGCAACTTGTCACTTCGGGGACTGTTGTGATTATTAAACCCGACACGTTACTGTTATAATAGATTTGGGCACTCTGGGACCTTAGTGGGTTGCTCGAAATTACCTCCTTAGAACGAATTATGGGGTACAAATGAGAAAATAAGACAAATATCTTAACAATGTATTTGATGGCAATTAAGCTTACAGCCTACCTATTTACAAAACGTAACCTAACCTATTTAAAAATAGCTAATTATAACCCAAAAAAGGGTAAGAAACCTGTATAACACCCTAGTGCTATTAGACGGAAAATTATGTTAGTCCACAATAGGGTGGAGCGTCAACTTTTTTTCTTTTTTTCAATGTTGAATACCACTAGAACGTTGCATTGCACTCTCAATGACATTAAAAAAAAAAAACAATAAAATATTGGCACCTATTTTTAGCTCTCTACTGACGCTTGAAGATTATGAAAAATCAATAAATTGAGCAATTTATAAAAAATCACATAATAAAACCTAATCATTTTTTTATTGTTATTTTAACTCATAATGCTGATAGACGGAACACAAAGTTATGTTTTGCACGTCAAAGTGAAGTAAATGAACAAAAATCGCGGGTATCTTTGTAAGTTGAGTTGTTTACTTTCGATGTATTATCTATTTTAATTTCTACGTTCACATTTCGTTTATATTAATTTAGCTCATTACCTTGTAAATTGATCTTACAAGTTACAGTAATCACCTAAGTTCATTTTCCGCGAGTTTAAAATTTCGTAGACGTAATGTCGCAAAGAGTTACGCGAAACAAAACAGATTGTCTCATTTTAGGATCACCTTGTTTGATTAATAAATCTGTGCTTCAATTTTATTAACGCCCCAGAATATATTGTAAAAGTATAAGCTCTTGTGTGGTTTTACATAAAGAAAGAGAGTTAATTTAAACAAGGCCCAATCCAGGTCTACAAATTAATTGAATTCGATGTATGAGCTCCAGTTATACAAAGAAATTAATTTGTTGCACATCCTGAAAACCAATTATTATTAGCAATGCTATAAAATTGGGATTCAGGCGAACAATCACAACTAGAAAAAAATCAAAACTTGGGCTAAGAATATTTAAAAGTTCTGAAGTTAAACTTTGGGGCCGATGACTTAATTTTAACCGACTTCTTCAAAAAGGAGGAGGTTCTCAATTCGTCTGTATGTTTTTTTTTTTTTTTTTTTTTGTATGTTTGTTACGCGATTACTCCGCCAATTATGAATCGATTTTGATGATTCTTTTTTTGTTTGGTAGGTTATGCTTCCGAGGTGGTCCCATATAAATTTTATTAACTTTGCTTGCGTAATTTTTGAGTTAGCTTCAATATTACGTATTTTTCCCACTTAGTTTATCTAGACGATATCCTGTTTGACTCCTTCACTGTTATTTACATAGCAGGTAGTGGTATTCGGATTTGTGTGGGGTAGGTTGGTACCTACCCCACACAAATCCGAATACCATGATTCAACTAAAAAGTGAAAAATAAACTAAAAAAACAACCGACTTCCAAAAAAACACTAAAATACTGAAAAATATCTTTAATTTCGGAAGTCGGTGGCAAAAAACGGAAATTGAAAAGCAAAGACACCGACTTCCGAAATTAAAGTTATTTTTCACTTTTTTTGTGTTTTTTTTGGAAGTCGGTTGTTTTTTTTTTGTAAAAAGTTTTTATTACTTTATTATACTATTTTGATTGTATGTAGTGAGTCACAAGTTACGTCTCCTCCAATGTTAGAGGATATCTTTGATTGATCGGAGGTCCTGGTTGCATCAAACTCCCACGTTATGATGGAGTTGCCGGATTACCTAGTCACACACAATCAGTGGAGCGATGTGTAAAGATGGTCACTGAAGTTTAGATTACTAAGGCTGGTTAAAATGCCAGAGATGGATTTATTCGTTCTAAAATTAAATCACGCGCAATTGTGCCATATTTTGAAACAAAAAATAATTTTAACATACAAAAAGAAAACTGAATAATTTCTCAAGGTTTTGCCATTTTTTGGCTTTCAATTGCATATCTCAATTTTAATATTTCTCCTAAATAAAGATTTTAGTTCATAAAATTAGTCTTTTAGTGTTAATTGTACACTGACATATAATAGGATTTTTATTTCTATAACATTCTGTATGTGTTTAAAGATATGCCTAATTTAATAAAATTATGGCACTTTTGAGCTAAAGTAGAGGGCTAAAATATATGTCCAAAAAAATAAACAAAAATATATTTACATATAATTTTGCCAAATGCAACTTTATGCAGGTATTCAAAATCGACTTGATATCTTTTTTTTTCTCCATACATTGACGCTCCACCCTAGTCCAGAAACAAAATGAGAATACATTACTTGTGTCAATTTTATTATGATCCATCTTGTCATCCATAAGGTAATGGGGCACATGGGTTCGTACCCGGTATCTACCAACCAAACCATATTATCAATAATATTAAGCTTGCGAAAAACGAAACCAAAGATCCAATCACCAAACTTGAACTATACAAAACCCGTACCGTAAATTTGGTAACCAATTGCACCGAACAATACAAATGTTCTTTAAGTCTCTCCTGCATGCAATTTCAGTAACAAATTTGATATCCAGAGAGCCAATTTCACCCGTATCTTCGTAAGACGGTACCAATTAATTGGTATTCGATTAAATCTCCAATCTGTTTCTATGCTATGGTATTTCGAACCCGAATGAGATACAAAATTGGATTTGTACTGCAATATCTATTCGACGGCTGTTCTATTAAGAAGCAGTAACTTAATAAGACCTTATTCGCCGAGGAAGGTGTCCTTAAAGACTTTTCCGATAGACTTATTAGAATATTTTGCTGAGCCGAAGACTCTCTCACTTGCTGGCTTTGAAGACTGTTCTAAGCCAAAAATGTTATCCGGCTCGAAGGACCATTTTTGAAATTATTAAAATAACTCCCAATCTAAGCGTGGCTGAAGGCTGTTAATATTTAAAGAAAAATGAACAGACTAATAATAGATTTAAAATCTATGCGAGAAACTATTTAGCACACTGTAAACCGTGGCACAGCACTATACCTATTGCATTCACATCCTATAAACCCATCCAAATTGAACATCTCTAAAAACAGAACACGATTGAATTGTAAAAATGGAGGAAATAGAATAAGCCATGGAATGAAGCGGCGTAAAAATAAAAAAAAATATTAGACGGAGTAGAGGAGATGGGATTATCGACGTTCTTGGGTCAACGACTTTCTATTTTTGAACCTTCGTTAGTATTTGTGCAAGTTTTTTTTCCTATTATAGTTACATCCGCTGGTATTGTATGGTTCTTTTCGAAGTAGACTTCCTGTAGTATTTATTTTTGAAAATATTTTCATTGTTTACCTTCATTATTCGTTGTGTTTCTAATGTTCATGTATTTAATAGATGAGGAAACAAGATTGCTCTTGTACTATCTACGTGCTTATCATCATCTGCCTATAACCTTTTTCCTACTGTTGGGGTTATCTTCCAATCTAACCGGATGCAGATGAATACCATCAACAATGGACTTTTTCGGGACCGGAATGAAGCCAAATAAGTTCATTTAAAAGGATGCTCCCAATTATTATAAATCACATAAGACTCCTTCCTAGTTAATTTTTTATAGCATAATTACGTATTCCAATCGTTTCAGAGTTACTTCCCGGACATAATACCTGAGTATAATCGGTCCCCGTCATTATAAGGGACCATTAAGGACCTCTTGACAAGCGAAAATTTTGTATGCTTCTAGTTTTTTATTTTATTTTCCAAGGGTCTAACGATCGTCATAAAAAACGAATTAGTAGACCCAGGCGCGTTGGATTTTTGAAGGCTTTATATTAATAGTACATGAGTGTTATTTTTGATATCTCATAAAAAGTTGGGTTAGACGAAAATGTATTCATGATTGCTGAATATCCGACTTTTAGGGATTTTGTTTCTGGGATATTATATTTCCAATATTTCCACAGGCTGTTAATTTCACATTGAGGAGCTCGTGGCTAAGTAATAACAGCCGCTCCGGTCGATCCATCAGGTTAAGCTACGCTTGCCGGGGTTGGTCCGTGGATGGGTGACCATTTTCACATATCGAGACTCCTCCGTGCCTCGGAAAGCACGTTAAGCCGTTGGTCGCGGCTGTCATTTGTGGATCTTTGGCAGTCGTTACGAGTCGTCAGAAGCCCGAAAGTCTGACAACCAGTCTAACCAAGGGGTATCGTATTACCCAGTTACTGGGTTGTGGAGGTCAGATAGGCATTCGCTCCATGTAAAATTCCGGTATTTAGCTGCATCCGGTTAGACTGGAAGCCGACCCCAACATAGTTGGGAAAAAGCTAGGCAGATTTTTTTTGTTAATTTCACATTGAGAATGAATAGGCTGATAAGTATTCTTAAATTATTCACAAGCCCATTACTTCCACTACTAGCCGTTTACTTCCTAATTACTATAAATACAAAGTAGTTACATGACCTTGAAACACTTTTGGCAGGTGATATCGCAGAAAGTACTGAAGTAGACAACGCTTAGCATGACTTAACACAACCCAAGCGATAACATGGATCTTTTAAGCAAGCATTTAGATTCGAAAAGAAGATACAATACTCTAAAACAAGTTACTTAGATAGTTGTTTACTTCTTGCTTGGGAAAATATGACTTATGATTCATTCGTCCTTATTCCACGGGAAACACAAGTAATAATTGATGTATACAAAGTATATTTTAAAGATTAACGGGTGAGTTTCTTGCCCATTCTTCTCCATACGAAAAATACCTTTTGGAAGGGGCAACTAGAATCAGTTCTATTCCTTTCTTTGTTTTGACGTTCAAAAGTGCCTTTTATGTGCCTATTTGAAATAAATGGTTTGACTTTGAAACTTATAGGAGTTTTAGTGCCCACAGTGATAAATAGTTATTAGAGGCCAATTTTTCGGGAACCATACCCATTTCAGCACCCAAAACCAGCCTCGTTATACGCTCCTGTTATTCAGTGCAACTCAGCTGTCGACGCGCGCATCACAAACTTGTGAGCATTGCACGCGCCGCACACGATAATTTGATTACTCGTGTCAAATACAATGTGTGTCCCGTAATATTGTAGTGCACAAAAAAAGGGGCTCCAGTTTCGAAAAAAAGTTTTATCGGTTATATTTTGGCTATCTTTCATACCGTAAAAAACTACTGCATACCATTTAACTTCCCTTCGTTCAAGAAGCGATTGAACCTTCTATACGTTTGCAACTCCTTTTGTGTTTCTATATACCTAATAAGCAAAAAAAATAAAGTGAGAAGTTATAAGCATAAGTTCACTAGCTTGACCATTCGTAAAACAACGGATCAACAGCGACATACAGAAAAGAACGGTTAAATTTTAAGTAGGTACTTCGTTCAAATACAAATTATGAAACAAAGCCTTTTTTGGTCACAACAAAACGTCTTTCAGAGTCTTATGCTTTCAAACTTTCTGAAAACAAATGAACGTGGCATTATATAGTTACCAACATAATTATCATAACATCACGCCTGTATTCCCAGAGGCCAGAGGTGTAATAGTAAACCCACATTTCGCCAGTTATGTTTTAGTCCCATGTTATAATTATAGGGGGCGAGCCTATTGCCATCAACCAGGCACAAATCCAGACTTCAAGCTGCTACTTAGTAATTCCAGATGGAAAATCCCAATATCACTTTGCCCCACCAGAGAATCGAACCTAATAATCTCATGTCTAGCAGTAGCGTTTGCGACCACAAGACCAATGAAGTAGTTTTCGGTATAGACATTCCAATTTTGTATGTACAACCCAGAATCAGTCTGAACATGCGGTGTTTACACTAGAGCCGTTCAACTTAATTTAAACATTACAGTATATTGAATCGACAACATACGTCAGTTGGAGCTTTATACAGGGTGATATAAATATGTGTACCGAGTGATATTTATTAGGGTCATATTACATACATACGCGTGACTCGGTCGGCTTATAGCAGGGTCGGATTTCAGTGCCTGAATAAGTATATTTTTTATGTGTGCCACTAAAGTATCTTTTGTGATCGTTTTTAGGAAAGCTGTTGAAATTAGAAGGGTTTAACATAGTTGTTGATTGGCACTGCTTGAATGATTTTTCTAAGCAAGAAAAATATTGAAAATTCCAAAAAAACTAAAGGTAAAGATTTGTTAACCAAAATCATGAATTACAGCCGTTTCTAGAATGTCTCTATCCATAGCTTCATGCTAATAGTAGCAGGTTACACAGTGTCCATTAGTAGCTTTACGTATGATTTCAGCTGCCATTTCCACTTATTGTATTATCATTCAATTTGATTGAATGTAAGGTGGTGAAATTGACAGGTTTAACGAATTCTCCAAAGCGAACACCTTAAATCACACACGACGTTCATTTAAGGTGCTCTGAAACAAAAATAGGCATTCCTAAGATAGTTAATTGATTCAGGTGAACTTAGCGGAAATTCATTATAAAATACAATAGACGTAGATATATCTGTGGAATGCGCTGCCCCAAGAAATCAGGATGGCAACCAACCGATTATCGTAGTCGTGTCTACGTCTATTGTATTTTAGGCAGTCCTAAGTCCGTCCCAGCCCCGTCCTATTTGTATTCACCGCTCGCAGAACAGGGCTGGCCCAAATACGGGACGTTTATACCCTTACCTTAACTTGTGGCCTCTATCTTAATAACGTTCAGTCAAAATATTAGGAGGCCCGTTATGACCACATGGCCCATTGACAAAATCGAAAAATTTCCCTAGCTACACTATCTATTTTCTTTTATTGTTATTTGCCAATTTGTGTTCGCACGTTTTCTGTTGAAGGAGCTGCTAAATTTTTGGGAGGCGTTTGACTTTTATTAGTTTTTGGAACTACAGAGCGTTTAGTTTAAATGAATTAGGTAATTTATGATTCTTCTTTTTGAGTCGATGAAGCCCCTACTGGGCTCAACTCGTTTAATAAAAGTCCATGGACGTTTACATTCCGTTCTCAAAAGTGTATATGGACACTTTGGACACTCCAGTAAATGGGGCATGACATACTTTATGATAAAATGATCACAAGTCGATTTTATGGAATTTCCGGTAGGTGTTTGTCATGAGGTGCACTGGTGGTGATTTCGATACACAATCAAGGGTCCTACAGTATACTTAATTCCTTAGGTATCAATAGTAAGGAACCAACGTGTTTTCAAAACTTAGTTGTCTATTATTATCATAATAATCTGAAACTGCGACCCAATTTTCTGAGTTTATTGACGAACTTAATGAATACTGATTCTCGGATCTCTTTTCAGGACTAAATCCAATCAAATACTAGTAAATTGAAAAGCTATATTTAGTGATTATATTCAGAATTCTTGATAACCATGAATACCATATTACAAATTCTCATCAATTTTGGCGCACCGAAAATATATATTAACCTAATTTTAGAATTCAGTTTTCTTGTTTCATCTTTTTCTAGCAATAGTCGAACATTCACGTACATCGCTCATTTAACCGTGGCATTTACTAAACACCGTGCGAAGCACTCGACCGAAACCAACCGGACAAAACGGTCTCCGTAATATAATCCCTTGCCCAGAATAATGCTTTGATTAATATCTACGTATTAATCATCTGTGTAGCCGAACTATTCAACGGTCGCACGGGAATAGCCGATGTTAGTCGAATTTGAAATTTTGAAATTAGAACCATATTAACAATATGGCGGGCGTGCGTTTGAATTTAGAATTTCGTTACTGTTTCACTCCCTGTTGGTTTGAGGGAATTTGGGTTATCGGATTAAATGGTTACCGTATTTCGGTTAAATAATATGTTGTTGGGTAATGTGTTAGTGTTATAATACTAGTAATTAATGTAATTGATTAGTTACCTGTAAATTAATTGATGTATGCGGTTAAATTTGTAATTACATGACCGAAGAAAACGGTTACTCTGTTTCTGATCATCTTCTAAGTTACGGACACTCTGAACAATACAGTTGCTACGTGCGCGTAGCCATTTGCTACGGCGTAGCAGTCGGCTACGCGTCGTTTTCGCTAAACTATTTTGGTAATTTGTCATCTTCATTACCTACTTGTCGTGCCATTTATCAAACTTACATCTTTCAGTACTAATGCACTGACTTATTTCCCACCTCCGTAACGTGGTCAAATACCCAAAACACGAGAGCTAAAAGCATGAAGTTTGTTTATAACAACATGACCACCACAAATGGAGATTACACGGGCAAAGTTGCGAGTCGTCACCGCACGGTGATGGGCAAGTTTTTAATTGTTGGCACTTTACTGAGTGGGTGAACTGTGTTGTTGTGGGTGGGGTATATTGTGACTGATATTGTTGGTTATTTTGAAACGGGCTTAATGATACTGCTTTATGTGAATGAGATGTCAACCGTTTTACCACGTTTTAACCATAATTATAAACTCTTTTATGTACAAGGGATCTTGCAATAATTTTTATACGTGCGTATGTAGGTTAAAATAAAAGGGATACCCCGAATGTAAGCTTGTTTCTAATTTACTTTTAATGGAAGGATGCACTTATCCTGAACGATAATCAAGTCAAGTAGAAGGTACTTTCTGTACGTATATAATGTAATACTAGCTTCCAACCGCGGCTTCGCCTACGTGGTATGTCGATAAAAAGAAGCCTATGTCCTTCCCCGGGATGCCATCTATCTCCTTGCCTTTTATCGAAATCCGTTCATTGATTTAGGTGTGAAAAGGTAACATACAGACAGACAGACAGAGTAACTTTCTAATATATAATATTAGTATGGATTATCGCCCTGCACCTCATCTGGTTTTCATAAAGTTTGGCTCTTAACACAAAGTAGGTACAAGTACGAACGTGCGTAGTGCCTACTCGCAATACTGACGTGTGTGGATGGCCATATGTATGAACGTAATGGAAATCAATTTGATAAACAATTAGTAAACTGATTGATTGAAAAACCCTGTAAGAAATCGACACGTGTTTCGACTGGTCAATCGTTAACCAGGATGCCTCGTTAAGAGGTCAAACACGTGTCGATTTCTTACAGGGTTTTTTATGACTTTTGGAGAATAGTTCCTCTGAGTACTCCGCTTGAGTAAGTTACTAAATATATCTACGTCTATTGTATTTTTTAAACAATTAATTCTCATGACATTACATATTATTATAAAAACTTTATACAAAAAAAAAAAAACAACCGCTACTTTAATTTCGGAAGTCGGTGTCTTTGCTTTTCAATTTTCGTTTTTTGCCACCGACTTCCGAAATTAAAGTTATTTTTCACATTTTTAGTGTTTTTTTGGAAGTCGGTTGTTTTTTTTGTGGGAAAAATACGTAATTATTGAAGCTAACTCAAAAACTACGCAAGCAAATTTAATAAAAAAATATGGGACCACCTCTGAAGCATTACCTACCAAACAAAAAAAGAATCATCAAAATCGATTCATAATTGGCGGAGTAATCGAGTAACAAACACAAAAAAAAAAAAAACATACAGACGAATTGGGAACCTCCTCCTTTTTGAAGAAGTCGGTTAAAAATATAACGTGAGACTTCTTAGCTGCAATCTAGATATTAGATACTAAACGAACACTACATCCACCATTTCTAAGAGTAACGTATTGGACCTCATTAAAAATTATTATACACTTTGATCAGCACTGTTGTGGAGGGTCAGGCACTGAAGGCCGCGGGTGTCGACCTCAGGACAAATGAATGACAGTTACATTACTGTCTGGCACCTACTGGGCCCGTGAAAACAAAGTTGAGCCAGTAATGACCGGTCAGTTGCTGTCGGTCAGATACTCCAAAAAAAATTGGTTCTACTGTCCACTGACCTTCCTCCTCTCCGATAAGAACAGCTACTGGGTCGTCACTCGCTCCATGCGAACGTAACTTTGAAAGAAAAGAAAGAAAGAAAAATATTTTATTTGGGACACGCTCAGGAAATATAACAATAAAAACAAACATTAAAACTAACAAAATCAATAAAACAAAATAAAACACGTGGAACTGGAAAATAAAACCTGTGCGAGGCCAAAAAGGCTCCTATCTCAGCATAATGCTACGATATTTGAGAAAAAAGTAAACAAATACCGCAGCGCTGGTATTCAGATAGGGCCCGCTGTGATGCCACGGACACATCTACGGACATAAAAGAAATACCAGAGGGGAATAAAAGTAATAAATATAAAATAAATAATTTACTAATAGATACAAAATTAAAAAGAAACCGATAAACTAAATACTACGGTCGACCCACACCCGACGCTCCAAGATCGCTTGTCTATGCTACAGACTATAATTATTGATATGGTCTATGAACAACAAGACTACTTAGTCTTTGTGCGTCAGAAACACCAAACCGGAGCTAGTAACACAGTAGCTGTGTACTGCTGCATCTATGCAGACCCAGTAGAGAGAACACGTCGGGAAAGTGACAGTATTGTTTAGATAGCAGAATGTACAGTTACTGATTACTGGGTGATCAGAAACTGGGCCTATGAAAACCAGGCTTGACTCTCTGTATACTTTAGCTGCTGAGAACAAAACTAAAAAACACCGGCAAAGTGCGAGTCGGACTCGCGCATGAAGGGTTCCGTACCATTATCTATAAAAACGGCAAAAATATCACGTTTGTTGTATGGGAGCCCCCTTAAATATTTATTTTATTCTGTTTTTTAGTATTTGTTGTTATAGCGGCAACAAAAATACATAATCTGTGAAAATTTCAACTGTCTAGCTATCACGGTTCATGAGATACAGCCTGGTGACAGACGGACAGACAGACAGCGGAGTCTTAGTAATAGGGTCTAGTTTTACCCTTTGGGTACGGAACCCTAAAAACGTACGCAGTATACAGTATATGGCTGTTATTTTAGTATATTGTGGTGCCTTACGACTTCCACGTGAACGAAGTCGCGGCTGAAGCTAGTTAGAAATAAAAACCGCGTTATATAACAGAGGCTCTGAAGTTATCTCATCTTGCAGCGGTTCAAATGAGAAAAGTTATGTACAACCGCAGTTTTGATGACTGTCCGTTACTATTGTGTTATGTGACGGTTCTTTTTATACTTGTTTGTGGGTTTCGGTTTTGGATAGCGTTCTGTTTACGTTTTTTGGTTTTTACATTTTTATTTCTGCTTGACAAACACTAAAATGAAGTGTTCGCCTCAATACAGACAATAAGAAAAGTGCTATTGCAAAATAGTACTACATATTTTATTTTTTGTAATTTTATTTATAGAATCAAGTTTTTCTAAAAAAACAGACAGCTATGCTGGTGGGGAGTCAGTTCCATCACTTCTTCTTCCCAGCTAAAGCACTGGGATGTGGCGAAGGGCGGGCGTTTTAGGAGACTGTCTTATGTAATTTTGACTTTCGAAAAGTGCTGATTCTCAGCCTTGTTTGTCTTTGTCATTAACTATGTACGTTAGATAGAATTCTTTCCCAGAAATATTACATTTTCTAGTTCTTCTTAAAAAACAGTCCGTGGACTGTCTTCAGCTTAAAAGGAAGATTCTAAGAGATTACTGTGGTACACACGGCTCCACATCAAGCAATACATTTCCAGTATAAGCTGACCTCGCATTATACGGAAATCCTATGCAATGCGAGCTCAGCATAAAAGTGTGATAATTTTTCGTTTAAAACACGTACACATAATTATGCACAATATTATTGCCATCTATATTAAATACCTAGTCATAGTGTTTATTTAAATGGTGCGATTATAAGCCGATACTTTTAAAGAGTCAATGAGTTTTTAATCTCTTGTTGCTAATTACATAAGGCAAAGAAAATAACTTGAGTCACAAAAAATATGATTTTAGAATATTCGTTACAATTCACATAAACACATAGCATTTTTATTCAACACCTCGATCCTTACATAATATGTGCTAACCTCTCCCGCAAGTCGGTCGCAACATGATTGCACAAGTTTTTGCAACCGGCCACCAGGCAGCGCTGGTCGCTGGTCGCAAATGAGAAAACTTCCGCAACCTTCCCGCGATTTTAACAGCTGGGTATTAAGCGTTTTAATGTTTTTTTTTCTAACGCTCAGTCTGAGGTTGAATGTTTGTAGGAATTTATTCTGTTTTGGGTATGATTCGCAGTATATTTAATTGTGTTCTACGTTTTAACATAATGCCACTTACGCCTTTATTCCTGGAAATGGTATTTTAACTGCGAAAATTAGTTTGTTTTGTTACGCTTTCACGCTAAAATGGCTGAACGGATTTTGATGAAATTGTGGCGGTATCTACATCTCCACATGCGAACTACGCATCAAAGACCTGACGTCACATAAATCCTGCATCGCGCAATTACCGGAGGCACGGTCGCAAGCCCAAGATTTTGGAGGGGGTCACCATTGGTGCCGAGCAATATTTTTAGGGAAATGGTTATCTAATTGATAAGTACCTACTCTAAAAACTTTTTTTGTACCTATATGCTCATCGGGGTCACTGTGGCTCCAGTACCTACAGTTTTTAGTTAGTAAAGCACGTAAATCATTCGGTCTCTCGACAGCTTGAATGATTTTGGGGGGGGTCATGACCCCCAGGACCCCCGCTCTCGGACCGCGCCTGATTTACCGTGCAATGGACATATATACAAGAACCCATCAATCGTTGGGCAGTTTCCCGCCGGACACAACACCCGTCTGGTCGGAGGATCCTCCCTTTTCTATGGTGGATGAGTGAACTTTACACCCTGTTCCTCATACCCCTAAAAAATTGGGCACAGGGGTAGATCATGACCTGGAATTATCCCGATATTCCCACGGGATCTAGACTTAAAAGGGTGAAACCGCAGGGCGCAGCTACTATTTGTATTCATCATCATTTCAGTTGAAAGACTGACCAATCCACCGGTTGGTAGATATCACATTGTCTTCGAATTTTTGGTTCCTGGACGTGAGGGTTTTCTCATGGTGTCTTCCTTCACCGTTTTGAGAGCAATGGTGATGAATTATTTACACTAAGTAAAGCGCCTCCTGGGTTTGAACCCTACACTCGTAAGTCAGGGCCGTAGCCACTGGTCACTGCTCTTCGCAAGCAAATGGTTTCTAAACTGTTTATAGGACTAAACGACTTGAACCCGATGACATCAAACTTTGTATTTGCAAAAGGTACCAATACTAAGGTTTCCTTCAAATAACACAAATTCACCCTACACTTGTGCTTACCCACTAAACAACAAGGAACACTAACAAAACAGCTTTTATTCACATTATGTACCCACTCCTAATATAACACATTAAGTATACGCCACGCCACGAGTGACGGCACTCGTTAGGCACAGACTAGACGTGTAATTATTGTAAATGTAGCGTAAGCAGAAGTGTTTCTCGGAAATACTGAAAATATTACGTGTAAAGGGAAGCTATTTTTTGGGTAAGAAGCTCAACGGAATATTTTTCAATGGGTTACAGAATAATATGTCGCCGCCGCGAGGTCTGCCGCAACAGACCACGGAGTAGATGGCGGGAAGAGCTGGATAGGTTCCATCAAAACTAGAAAGAGGACGCGCGGGCTCGTGAAAGATGGAAGGAGTGGAGGGCTTTTGTCCAGGAGTGGAACAGAGTAGGCTAGAAAAAAAAAACAGATTAATCGTCGTCATTGTGCATATTATCTAATTGGTTTTTCTCTCAAGAATCGTACCGTGCCGTATTGCAATGGGATTTTTTTATGATGTCAAAAATTGTTTTGTTAATATAATAAATAATCTTGCATGTAAGCAATATTGTTTGTCTATTCTATTGCATTTGTGCATATTATCTGATTGATTTTTCTCGCAAGTATCGTACCGTGCCGTATTGCACGTTTTTTAATGCTATTTTAGAAATTGTTTTGTTATTATAGTAAATACTCTTTCTTGTTAAGCAATATTGTTCGTCAATTCTTTTGTATGTGATAATTTCACTGTTTTTGAAATTTGAAATTCAAATCACTTACCTAAGTCCAGAACCCACACAAAATAAATGCGTTAAATATCAGGCACACTATAGAAAATAAATAATGTTTCTAAACCACATTCATAAAAACTTTTTCTCAATCAAAAAACAGTAAGTATTTTACTAATTATAATAATATTATCTTCGCTGTGTTGCTGTCGCTCCTGCGCTGTCTAATTGGTGACATTCGAGTCGTAGTCCCGACTGGGGACGCCGATGACTGGAATATTAATAACGCGAATATTCTTGACACTGTCATACTGTATACCTTATAATTATATCGAGACTTGCCTTAATAATCGTCTTGATATTTGTTTGTCTTGAAAAAAGTTGAGAAAGCTCTATTCTGGTATTGAAATGTTTCTGAAAGTCATAAATAAAAATCTTTCGTTTGGAACATATTGATAAAGAGATAGAGGTTTTGTGGTTCATGATAAATGTAAAAGCTATGCTTGCCGCGGCTGGTTCGTGGATTGGCGACCCTCCATGACCCCTCCGTGCAAAAAAAACGTGCATGAAAGCACGTAAAGCCATTGGTCCCGGCTGTCATTCGTAGATCTTTGACAGACGCGACGGGTAGTCAGACACCCAAAAGTCTGACAACCAGTCTTACCAAGAGATATTGTGTTACCCAGCAATTGGGTTGTGGAGGTCAGATAGGCAGTCGCTCCATATAAAATACTGGTATTCAGACTGGTACTGGTACTGGTATACGGAGAGACAGGAAGCCGACCCCGACATGGTTGGGAAAAGGCTAGCCAGGTTGTTTTTTTTTTATTAGTAAATGTAAAACACAATTCCCAAATGGAAACTCTTTGGTATTTCAACTTACGTGGTAGACAACAACCTCTTCTAAAACTGCTCAGGTGTTTATTTTCACTTTAATGCACAGTAGTTACATAATATTGTGGACTTAATGATATAAGGCATTATCTACCAGCCAACCTTTGTCTAAAAAGAAATGCCAACAAAATAGGTACAAATTGAAGTAAAAACTTGTTATTTTTTTGTATTTGTTTTTCATTTTCACCTCAACCGACACAAATACGAACACAAAAAAAATAAACTTACAGTCGAATTAAGTACCTCCTCTCTCCTTCCCTTAATCCTTCGAAGTCGGTAAAAACCTTAAAACAAAGCGATGCGATGGATTGTCAGCAATCACAAACCAGCCAACGATTATCGATTAACTTTATCGATCTTTTAGTTAATTACCAAAGAAAAAACAGGTTGAATTTAATGATAGGTACCAGGAACTGTTAACGTGTGAAGCTATTATTTCCATGGTTCGTTTTCGTGGAAAACGTTGCTGCGATTAAAGTAACGAGGTAAGAAGAAAAAGTTAGTTTTTGGTCTTGGAACAACGGAATAGTGACATAATGATTTTCTATTCAGGTTAAACAGTATATTAACTAACAAAGGGCGTTTTCGTTAACCCCCAATAGTATAGCGTCCATAAATGGTAAAAAAAAAAAAAAAATGTAAGTAGTGAAATATTCATAAGCTTTTAAATTAATACGTAAAAGAAACACTCTGTACACGCACACTTGTATTTTAACGTAGAAAGACAAGTGCATGTACAGAGTGTTACTTTTCCGTATCAATTTAATATATTTGTGAATATTTAAAAAATTTTTATTTTTTTATGTTAATATATTTTTTAGCCTGTATAGACGCTATACTATTGCAGGTTACGCCTTTCGTTATATAACATACAGTATATGGATAATTGGGTAACACACTAACAATTGCAATATCTTTATATGCATGGCACTGATAGCCTAGTGGTGTGACCGTCGGACTGCCAAGTCATAGGTTCTGACTCTTCGGATTCATGTGCATATTGTATAATTATCACTTGCTTTAAAAAATGGTGTAGGAAAACATCATGAGGAAACCGGCATGCCTGAGATATTTCTTGATGGCGTGTGAAGCCAAGTCCCCTTGGGAGAGCTTGGGTGGCTTTGCATTAAACTAAATTGCTATTAGCGTATATTGATTGAATTAACATAATAATAATCTTAACTATTTTGTTTTTATCAAGTTCTATTTAATCAATTGTTGTTATTGTTGTTATAATATAATAATAAATGTTGTAAAAGTGTAATTTTTGTATGTTGGGAATCAACGGCTTTTTATTTATTAATTATTTACGTTGTCGACCCGACGAATTTATCAAACATAATTATTATGAAACAATGGATTACGAATTTCCAACAAAATCCTTTTAAAATCTTCTTCTAAAATGTTTTACGTAATTGGGGTGCTGGTCCTTTACACCTTTAATGTCTTCAGTATTCATTTTATTAAGCTTCCGTATTGACTGCTACAGTGGAATATTAAAAGCGAAACAAACAAACTCAATTGGCAGACGGGTTGTTTATAATATTTTTTTGTTATTGACTGGAATTAATTATTCCAAATGCTAGCTGTGTTTATGTTATTTTCAAACAAACAAAAGAATGATTCTTGTTATTTTTCCGAAACCACAAGAATCGAATCTCTCTCTATCGCTATCTATCTGAAACAGTGCCTTAGGCCCGTTGTACACACATGTACACAACGTGTACAGCGAGCCTTAAAATCAGCCTATAATGATCCCACTGCTGGGACACAGGCTTGTCATCTGCCTAGCCTTTTCCCAACTATGTTGGGGTCAGCTTCCAGTCTAACCGGATGCAGCTGAATACCATTATTTTTCATGGAGCGACAAAAAGGCTTGGGATTGAGCTACTCCAATTTTTTCAATTTTTTTATATTTACTTATTGAATTTTGTTATTTTTGATAACTTTGTATTTTATTATATACATATATAGTGACATGAATATTTACTTTGTGAAGTATAATATTATTATTATTTTAATTATTGTGAATTTGAGGACTTTGTGGATTAAATATTTTATTTATCTGGCAGTTTGGCAGATTGGCCATTTATCTGGCAGCCGGCCTACCCAAATGTCCTTTCTTTGATATTGTTCGTCGAGTCGTTGAGCTCCTTAAGTTCTGAGTTGAGCTACACGATGACTGACAAATGCGTGCACTGACTGGACTGGTCCACTCAAATCTATATGGTTCTTTCCTCAAAAGACCATCTGAGACAAATCTACATGGTCCTCAAATGATCTGACCAAGATTATTTCTGGATTTTATATTCACATTGACATTTTATGTATATTACATTAATATATAAAGTATTACATTATTATTTTAATTATTGTGAATGTGAAGACTATGTGGATCATTCTTTTCTTTTTATTATTTATTTTTCCTTAGTTTTAATTAATCATGGTCTGGCAGTTTGAGTAATTTATGCGGCCTACCCAAATGTCCTGTTTTTGGTATTGTTCGTCAAATCGTTGAGCTCCTTAAATTCTGAGTTGAGCTGCACGATCTCTGACAAATGCGTGCATTGACTGGACAGGTCCACTCAATCTGTGTGGTTCTTTCCTCAAAAGACCATTTCAGACACCAATCTACATGGTCTTCACATGATCTGACCAAGATTATGTCTGGACTTTAAAAGAGACTGTGACCTCTGAGTTTGTTTCGGCCTTTCTTCTCAGAGTAGTCAGATAGGAAACGCCGACCTCATCTAGTTTTAAAAATGTGTTTGACGTGTAAAAGTGTTTGTACAAACCTACTTACAGAAATAAATCATTTATCAATCCACCACGCGGGCCTATTGCGGGTTGGTAGATGTCACATGTCTTCGATTTTTTTTGGTTCTAGGATATGCCGGTTTCTTCACGATGTTTTCCTTCACCGTTTATAAAGCAGAGGCATGAATTATTTTCACAAAGTAAAGCATCTGTTAGGGTTCGAACCTCCGACCTACACAATTCATAGTCGCGCCCGTTACCACTGGGCCACAACTGCTCTCTCTGCAACGAGGCTTACGTTCATTTTATTACACTGTTAAAGAGTGCACTTAAACCAGTTTTAAATGATATCTTTCGTAAAGAAACCACTGAATTTTAAAAAGACTAGAGCCGTAAAAGAAAAAAGAAGGAGTAGAGAGCAGTTTAAAGGGGTGTAGTTCCAATCACGGGAGCGGTACAGTACGGTTACAAATCGGATTACTTTAAAGCTACTTTTGTGGTGGATTAGCGAAGGTAAAGGTGGGTTTCCAGGGGTAGCGGGGATGCTATTGTGTGGAATAAACATTTCATATTCATTAGACAAAAAAGTTATTAAATTGCGTTACAATCCTTACTTCCTTACTAATATTATAAATGCGAAAGTAACTCTATCTGTCTGTCTGTCGCGCTTTCACGCCAAAACTACTGAACCGATTTAAATGTAATTTGGTACACAGATAGTCTAGAGCCTGAGAAAGGACATAGGCTACTTTTTATCGACATACAACGCGGGCGAAGCCGCGGGCGGAAGCTAGTTATTACATAACTACATGCCTGTATTCCCCGAAGGATTTGGCACAGGTCTATCTAAATGCGCAACACGGTTTTAATATTGTAAATAAGTGGCTTCAACATAATTCACTAACACTAAATGCGGCTAAGACAAATTATATTAAGTTTTCCATGCGTAAACCAACATCTGTTTTGCCCTCAACGCTGTATGCTCACTGTTGTATGTTCCCTGCAGATTGCTTGCTCACGTGCCCTAATATTAAAATAACGAATAAAATAAAATATCTGGGAATTATAATAGATGAAACCCTATCTTTTAAACAGCATATAGAAGCTTTAAATAATAGAATGCGTAAGCTAATATTCGTTTTCAAAACACTACGCTATGTTGCAGACACAAAATTAATTAGGCGAGTTTACTTTGCTCTCTGTCAGTCAATTTTGACTTACTGCATTACCTCTTGGGGTGGAGCAGGTAAAAGTTTGCTACTACCTATCGAGAGAGCTCAAAGAGCGATTCTCAAGGTGTCTACTTGCCGCCCTTCCCTTTTTCCCACTAACCTGCTCTATGAATCCTGTGAAGTACTAACAGCTCGGCAGTTATTCATAATGAGCATTGTATTAAAACAACACGCAGCCCTCCCCTACAGCACTGAATTAACTAAAAAGAGACGGAAAGACATAGTTTGCCCTACAAAAAGTACAAAACATGCTTTCGCAGCCAAATTTTTTGTCTTCCTAGGATCATTACTTTATAACAGACTAAATGCGAGTGCCAACATTTATTCACTTAATTATAATAATTGTAAAAGAACTTTCAAAGAAGCTCTTCAAAGTATGTCCTATGAAGATACAGAGGAATTATTAGTTGTACTCAAATAAAAATTGTATTTGTACTAATTAAGTTTAGCTAAGTTAGGTTATGTAAGTACTAAGACTTTAGCAAGTAGGATTTATTGTATATTTATTTTTTGTGTATTTACACCTTTTTACATACCTACCTATTAGATGACTAGATTTTTATAAAGTATGTGATTATTTAGAAATACTATGCCTTGCCTCGCCTGAAACACAGGATGAACTAGTTCAGGCACATAAAATAATTGAATTTTTCGTAGATTTAAGCTTTGTATTTAGTGTTTTACCTTTTTACCTCAATAAACTTTTATTATTATTATATTATTAAATAGTACACTCACATTTCACCAGTTACGCTTAAGTCCCATGTAATAGGCATCATCATTATAACTCTTGCCAATATCCCAATTTATCGGTCAGGCCCCCTATGTTCTAGTCCCGCTATACCTACTCGGCTCGAAAAATAGCGGAAAAAACCTCGAATATATACGTAAACGTGTGTGCAGTTAGTGAGGTGTAGTTTTATTGTAAACGTGTGCATGTGAGCGTGTATGCACAGAATGCAGGTGTAGTTTTAGCATGCTTCACTTTATTGTTCGCAGTGCTCTATCTTGGTTTTTTATTTGGTCTGAGCCATCCACATTCATACTCAAATCCATTCGCGTAATACCACACATCCCTCTTAGCATTCTCACCAAAAAGCATTGGTAAGAATTTCTTCTAAATCATTAAAATGTTATACATTCGCGCGGTCACTTTATTTGCCCTGTTATAGAAGAAAATATTGCTAAGAAAATGACAAAGGTTTTAATGAAAGTCGAGACACTAAGGTTTTGAAAATAACAAAGACTGTCTGCATAAAAATAATAAACGAACAAGTAAAATGGAACGTCGTAGATTTGCACTTCGGTAGATACTATTTTGCATAGTTTCTATCAGAAAAAGTACTGTTGCAAAGATGAAGTATTTTTAGCTGTTTGTAGATACCATCCATATTAAAATTATCGTATATAAACCTTCATGGAGGATAATGGGTCTTCTTTTAATTGGCACCGTTAGAAACAATAATGAGAAATTGCCGGCGGCGGTGGCATGCGTGTATGACCTATCTAGAAACGTAAAAGAAACAAAAGAAATAATTATGTAAGTATCGTAGCAGGTTTCTTGCAGTTTCTGCTTACCCTCATGCTGTATGTATGTATTTATGAGAAATTGTAAAAATGACAACGCCTGGCACAATAATTGGTTGGTTTATTGTTACCAGACGAACGAAAATTATTTATACACAAAAGATTTTTGGGTTAATTTAGTATATTGTGCCACATTACATAACCATTATTAACGCAACAAATGAAATCAAGGCTGCGACCCATATTTAACGGTCCCTCATCATAAATTTTAATCTGTATACAAAATAGGGACACCGTAATAATTTTATTGTAAGCTGATTATAAAAAGGTTCTTGTCCAATATTCAAGGGATCTTGCATGTCATTTGGTTCGTCTTCATATCCGCACTGTTAATATTGACTCTCTTATGAAACCCATGTCCTGTAGCTGGTGTTCTGGCAAAGAAAACACCGTCATATGCCGTGAATAAATTTTAAAATATTTAAATTAATTGAAAATCAATGTGTGTACAAAACGTTATTTCGTCATCACACACACACATCCTTCACATTGCATATCTTTAGTCTATGAAATTTAATAATTTACCGTCAAATGTCAATAAAAAAATTAACTCCAACTACATTCGAGCCAAAAACTTTCAAATCACTGCAAAAAGAGTTGCCAACGCCGCTGCCATTCGAAAAGTCATATTCAAAAATCCGCGTAAACTTTTTTTTTTGTGGCAACCCTACTGCGACACGTGTGGGTACCGGACAACAGGGGAACTAGAAACGATTGCACTGGCATTTTTGCCATTCACACTGGCCGAATAGCCGACTGAAACGCACATTTAAAAAACATTCAGCGTGACGTGGATGTGCGAAACTTTTTGTAAGGGGATTTTATTATAGAGGAAAATGAGAGCTTCGCTCTGAGTAAAAAAACTAAGTTAATTTTCGCTCTGTAAGACAAAAAAAATCAAGTCAATTTTCGAAAATATAGAGGGATTCACGAAAAAGAAATATTAGCTGCAATATTATTAATGCAATGTCTGAAATTAAATATTTGCAATTCAGTGGAGTTGCATTTCAGAGGTTATTTTGTATTCAATTTATACGAACCCAAATGGAATAATGAAATAATTATCATCTCTCTAGACTAGACATATAAACCCTGTAAAATGATTACTTATTTTTTAAACAATTAAGTGAGTTAGCAATTTTGACGTTTATTATTATTAAGGTAAAGTCTGGATGTTAATACTTAAACAATTTATTGAATTAGGTATGATTTTCATTAGTTATTGACTGTGTTTACTTTTGTGTAGGTAATAATTATTTTAAAACCATAAACATAATTTTATATACCTCAATATTGTGGGCACGTACATAATGAATATTAATTAACTAACTGTGAATAATTTACTAATAACATTTCGATGGTAACGTATTAATTATTTTATATTATGAACCATCGCAGTATATATTGCATATAGATCTCCGGTAATTGGATTGGAGTATGTATTAATATAAACACTAATTTTATTCATAATTACACTACCATTGTAATTAGATCCTCTTTAAATAATGTTTATTACAAACATGTTTACCTATAATGCCTATAGCTGTATCTATAGCTTTGTTGTTGAGCTTTTATGGCAATTAATAAAACATTGTTAATATGTGGATGACCGGCGTGCGTGTATGACCAGATGTATGGAAGAATAAACGAGGCTAAAGGAGTATGAAAGGATCGTAACAGGTGGCGTTCTGTAATTTCTGCCTACCCCTATGGGAAGAAGACGTGAGTTTATGCATGTATGTATTTTTGATAGCAGGAGGACCTTTTATAACCGACTTCTTCAAAAAGGAGGAGGTTCTCAATTCGTCTATGTTTTTTTTTTTGTGTGTATGTTACGCGATTACTCCGCCAATTATGAATCGACTTTGATGATTCTTTTTTTGTTTGGTAGGTCATGCTTCAGAAGTGGTCCCATATAAATTTTATTAACTTTGCTTGCGTAATTTTTGAGTTAGCTTCAATAATTATGTATTTTTCCCACTTAGTGTATGTAGACGATATATTTTTTGACTCCTTCACTGTTATTTACATACCAGATAGTGGTATTCGAATTTGTGTGGAGTAGGTACCACAACTAAAAAGTGAAAAATAGAAACTTTTTACAAAAAAAAAAACAACCGACTTCCAAAAAACACTAAAAACGTGAAAAATAACTTTAATTTCGGAATTCGGTGGCAAAACACGAAAATTGAAAAGTAAAGTCACCGACTTCCGAAATTAAAGTTATTTTTCACGTTTTTAGTGTTTTTTTGGACGTCGGTTTTTTTTTTTTTGTTAAAAGTTTTTTCGTTTTAAAAGATTAATCAGGATAATTATGCTACATTTATTTATGTATTGTAACGGCATAGCCATGTGAGAAAGTTGATAGAGAGAATAATCCAATTTTCTGGAAGCATAATAATTATACTGTTTAATTTACCTAATGGCGGAGGATTGCCTTTAGCAGTAGTGGTCATCGTATTAGTGGTTCAGCAGCTTGAATATCATCAGGAATGTGTCGGAATATAGCAGTTCGTCGTGGACGTGGTACAACAGCGGTTCCCATACTGCATCATCTTCTGCTGGCCGTAAGGTGAGTATAATATTGTTCCATGATCTCCTGTCATTACAAGATAGCCGCTACGCAACCATCGATGCGACGCTGTACTAGAGTGACAGTTATCAGCCAGTGTCTCACTCTAATCCATCCTTTTCAATGATTCCAGTAACTTCGTAACAAAACGAGGCGGCGCCACTTGCTTCGCCGTCAAACCAATTACAAGGGCTAACATGGGATGTGGCGGTCTATTTTCCGATTAAAGTCTTCAGAACTCAAAACTAACTGTAGTAACCTAAATTATTGTTACTTGAATGTAATCCATTTCAGAAAACCAGATCCTTTGCTAATGTAGACTACAACAGTACCTAACTATACAAACCAACACCAGTATAGCCAACTTTCAAAACAACAAAAAAACTAATTCTACACCCACCTGTATTCATACTTCGAGTTTAATAGAACGGCCGCGGCGCGCGAACAAAATGAATGACTGCGGCCTGTGACGGGGTAAAATGTAACAACAAAAAAAAATAGCCCACTACAAAAAAATGGCACTCTGGTATCGGCAAATTGCGAAATAAAAGTAGTGTCGGTAAAGAGTCGAGTAGTAAAAAACAATGGAAAAAGCCAACGAGTTTCGAGTAAGGCAAAAAATGTTAAATAGGTACTAAAATGTGAAGTATTTTCGACCTTTGAGGTTGTAATAGCACGGAGTTCGTTTAGATGAATCAAACGTAGTGTAAGTGAGATTATTTGTGGGCTTTTGGATAGTGAAGCTTTAGGATGATTATGAGTACCACCCAGCCAAAAATAGGTGCTTTATCTCTAGCGTAGGATGTTGGAAAACATTGTAAGTATCATTGATTGTAATAATTTAGAGGAATGAGGAACAGGGTGTGAAGTTCACTCATTCTCTATAGAAAAAGGACGACCAGACAGGTGTCGTGTTTGGCGGGCAACTGCCCAACGATCGATGTCGGGTTCTTATATATTTATGTCCATCGCGCGGTAAACTCTAATTGCGCGATGCAGGATTTTGTGTGACGTCAGGATTGTTGTGTGACGTCAGGATTTTTGTATGACATAAGGTCTTTGATGCGTAGTTTGCATGTGGCGATGTAGATGCCGCCACAATATTGTTGAAGTTGTTGGACAGCTAAGAATGTTGATCATGAATCTTTCTAGATATTTCTAGGTACTTGTTTCAGCAGACTCAGACATATTTATCGTCTCCTTTTTAAAGTCTTCCTTGCCATAAGTACGTAGTTCTCCTTCAAGACGTTTATATGAATTAAAAACATTGCTTGAGGCATTTAGCCATGCAGTTAATCATCATTGGTTATAATAGCTTGGAGAATGATTAACGCAACAAAGAAATACTGAACAGTGAAAACTGTGAACACGGAAACTCTGAACACGCGCCCCTCGGTTTCACCCACATAATTCTCGATCTCGAGAATATAGGGATAAAAAGATCAGTGTGGGCGGAGTAGATGAAAAGCATCCTATATCCTAATCCAGGCCATGGTCTACCCATGTGCCAAATTTCATCCAAATCTGTTTAGCCGTTTTAGCGTTACAACGCAACAAACAAACAAACTCACTTTCGAATTTATAATAATTAGTTAGGACTAGGATATTAGTGAGGATAACGTCGTTAGCTTGATAAAATTACAGTCTACACCTTTGAAACTAGAAAACCTAAAAATCTACTAAACCCTATAATTCAGGACCCACCGACCACAATGCGTGTCCATCACACATCGCACTTCCACCGCGAGTCGTTGACAGCCTCAGAATTAGATTGTCCGTGACATTTCCCCTCTAATGAGATAACACTAACGAGTTTGTTGACGGATGGCACACTGACAGGAAGAATTATTCATGACTGTTCTAGTGCGTTTTGAATGTGTGGTACGGATTTTTTTAGGATAACTACATTTTCGAAGAAAAACAATACCATCTCATAAGATAGTAGTCAAACCGTGGGAATAATCTCAAAAATAGCTCATTGCTAGCAAGCTACATGTCTATAGTATTAACTTCCACACCTGATTCGATTTAGTGCTCTTTCAATCTAGACAGGTTTACATGCCTAAAGTAAAGATTTTATGAAAATAAATTTAAAAAATCAACTTCTAAACTACAGATTTTCGCGGAACATTAGTTATGTGTTGAATTGCGTTTAGGTGAAACATAGCCACAAAAAAAAAATTGGACTACTATAAATGGAATGACCATCCTGTAAGGCATGGAAGACATTCACTTGATAAACTAAAAAACCTGCCCCTGTTAATTCTTATTGATTCTCGGGTATCATAACAATAGATAAATGATCAATGCGTGTCGTTAGTCAAAACTTGACTTATGTTAAATATTTAGAAAGACAAAAGTGTTTTTCTTTATAACTAACCTAACCTAACCCAACAGACGTTTTCCTGTAAAAAAAATCAATAATTCGTTAAAAAAAACCGTAGAAAAAGGGTAAGAAATCCGGGAAACTTTTCCAATTTTTCTTTCCGCAATAATCTACATAATTTGAACTATTATGAACATTTTTTAAAACCAAAATTAGCCAAATCGATCCAGCCGCCGATCCAGCAAGTGATGTGCTATCAACGAACTTCATAGTTTGAGAATGTATGCAACAAAATAACTGTAACGGCGATATTCTATAGAGGAAAAATAATGCTGAGCTGTAACATAATATTTAGCTAATAAGATCGAGAAGAAGAAGACAAGAAAGCGTATAGTTTTTACATTAAAAGAAATGTATGAGTGTCCTTACAAAATACCTCATTGTCAAAGTTACATTACTCTACAATAAATTATTGGCTGTTCAACAGTAACGCAGGATTGTACACGTTTCACCGAAATTCCACTAATTTACAAGAACCGAAATCCTATCATTCGAAAACAAAAATATATGTTCTAGGTACGGAACGCTCTGTCCATAGACATTGTTATCATATTCCATCGTTTACTTGTATTTTGATTACTTCTTGGAACGTGCAATATGGTGCACTCTCAAAGTAATATCAGTTACAATATTCTAACTGGTTCGGAGAAAACAAGTATTGTGGTTATTCTAACAACATGAATATTGATGATTTATTTATTTCTTGGCGTATACAATTACCAGCATAATTATTTCGGCCCTTTTTATTGACTGTAAATATTGGTATCGGTTATCATGAGTAAAGATTAATATGCCGAAAACCGAGCAGAAAAAAACCATTTACAAAAATAAGGATAAGAATAATTCTTATCCTTATTTTTGTAAATGGTTTATTTTCGGCAAACAGAGATAATTATTACTCCAACCTTTGACTCAGCGAAAAGTAGTTGGACACAGCAAACAAAACAATCAAATGGTAGGTACTTGTTGACAATAAAAGGTGTGTTCAAGTTGACAATAAAACCGGGAGAATTTCCAATGCGCTGCTATTTGAGACTAAGTTGAAATGTCTTAAAAGCATGTATATTCGCATTATCCTGTTAAAATAAACAGCATTTTTGATAGGAGACAGAAAAATATTATTATGACTGGAGGTAAAACTTTCCCGCACGAACACTTTAAAAATTATTTCTTGTTACTACCCCTTATTCATCTTTTATGATAGGTATCTATGTCGATACTTTTATGATATCTATCTTTTATGGGAAAATAGCAAGTTCGATAAATAGGTTTATTTGTCACAGAAACACACGATAGGATCTCATGGTTAAGTAATAACAGCCGCATGGGTCGATCCATCAGTTTAAATTACGCTTGCCTTGGTCCGTCGATAGGTGACCATTGCCTGCCGTGACTCCTCCGTGCCTTGAAAAGCACTGGTCCCGGCTGTCATTTGTGGCAGTTGGCAGTTGTTACGGGTCATCAGAAGCCCGAAAGTCTGACAACCAGTCTTACCAAGGGGTATCGTATTACCCAATAACTAGGTTGTGGAGGTCCGATAGGCATTCGCTCCATGTAAAATACTGGATAAGCTGCATCCGGTTAGACTGGAAGTCAACTCCAATATGGGTAGGAAAAGGATATTGATATTTATGTCACAGTAACACGCGTGCAGGTATAAAAAAAAAAAATTAACTCGAATAATAAAGAACAAAAAAAAAAAAAAAAAAAACTTTAATCACGAACACAGAAAATGAGTCAGCTGCTGCACGTCGGTCGTGACTGTGACAAGAAGGCTTCCACTAAGCATTATGCTATGCTATGAGGGACCCACAGCACAGCGCTGATCTTCAATGGTGTCCCGAAAATGAACTACGGGATCCGAAACCAGAATCGGAACAGTAGGTGTAAAGATGAAAAAAATAAAACTGTTGAATGTGTGTTTTAAAATGTCTTGTATTCTTTACCAAAAACACGGTACGCCTTAATAAATACCATCCCTTATTTCGATCCAGGCAGTCGTTTTGACACCGGAATACAGGTCGTAACTCAACACGAAGCCACTCGTAGTGAATTATACCGAATTATTCGGCGCTCTCGTAAAATGCGCGTTACATGGTTTTACGATCGTATTTGTTTCTACATCTCTGCTTAGTACTATTTGTTTTCGTCAACGAAGGTGAAAAATGAATGAAAATGCTTGGGTATTTTCTTTTCCGTTTTTCTTTTTTCTTTCTTTTTTCTTTTTCTCGTACTTTTCTCGATCCTTCCTCCTATTTCAACATTATGCTATTTTATGAATAGGATTCATGACGTAATTTTGTGGGTTGTAATTAACGGACATGACATAATGACCGGGACGTGGAGTGAGTTCACTGGAGACCGCGATTCGGCAAATGTAAGGTTGGACGCCCTGAGGATAGGTGGAACGACAATACCTTTGCAGGGTGGCTGGTAATTCACTGCAACTGTTATCCAGCTGGATAACAGTTGCAGTGAATTAAATATATATGAATGGAGTGCGATTGCAGAGGGGTATCTTCAGCGGTGAACTGCAGCAGGAATTAACGCACATGTGGATAATGCTGCAATCCTTTTATACTGAAAGTTAATAGCAGGAATTTTCTTTTATTTACACTTCTTTACGCGGGCCGATTTCATAAACAACAGCTTCGGTAGACACTGCAATATTCATCGTGGGCGATTTTCCTATAAAAGCATCGCACTCTTAAAGCTCTCCACATTGGTCACATGTGTGCACAGTGGTCACTCCTATTTTTTAAGGTTCCGTACCCAAAGGGTAAAACGGGACCCTATTACTAAGACTCCACTGTCTGTCTGTCTGTCTGTCCGTCTGTCACCAGGCTGTATCTCATGAACCGTGATAGCTAGACAGTTGAAATTTTCACAGATGATGTATTTCTGTTGCCGCTACAACAACAAATAATTACAACTAAAAAACAGAATAAAATAAATATTTAAGGGGGCTCCCATACAACAAACGTGATTTTTTTGCCGTTTTTAGGGTCCCGTAGTCAACAAGGAACCTTTATAGTTTCGCCATGTTCGTCTATCCGTCTGACCGTCTGTCCGTCTGTCCACTGCTTAGCTCAGAGACCGTTGGTACTAAAAAGCTGTAATTTGGTATGGATATACATATAAACGACGCTGACAAAGTGGTAAAAAAAACCGTAACATTTTTTTTTTTTATGGTGCCTTCCCTACACGTAATGCGGGGACGGTTTTTCTCGTCAATCCCATGGTGTGGGGTATCGTTGGAAAGGTCGTTTAAAAATAGAGTTGAGTTTGTGAAAACCATTTTTGGATTCAAGAATCCGTTTGCGGAATATTAAGCTTTAAAGTGCTAATTTTTGTTAGAGCCAAGTGGCTCTTGGCTCTAACAAAAATTAGCACTTTGCCAGCTAAATGGTTGGGTTTGGATATGTGAAAAAATTCACGGCAGTAGTATATATAACGAAATTAAAAGGAAAACTATCACCGCTACGTAGTCTCCACAAGTTATCGAGTAATAATCGACCAACTTAAATTTGCAGTTGTAAAAACATGTTCTCCCATACATTCTGTATGAGAGGCCACGTTTTTCAACTACAATGTTAAGTTTGTTTTATAAATTCATCCCAACTACGGAACCCTTCATTGTGCATGGTTCGACATGCATTTGCCCAGTTTTTATAGATAATGGTACGGAACCCTTCGTGCGCGAGTCCGACTCGCACTTGGTCGGTTTTTTTTTTAATGAAGTTATAGCTTGTTACGCGACTTTATGCACGTGATATTTCTTGTTTTAACATAAAATATATATGACACTCAGCAAAACTGCAGCTTTCCACTAGTAAAATATTTTGGAATAGGATTAGTAGTTCTAAAGATACCCGCTACATACATACCTCTTTATAATATTAGTATAAGATCTAGATCCTTTAAACGAAACGAAGTGTTAAAATATCTCATAAACCATTGGTACGGGATCTATTTGATGTTGGTTGTTTTATAACAAACATCCAATGTTTTATTGAAAATTATATCGAATAAATTCCACGCGTGTTGTAAAAAAGATCTTAGTATTGATCCGCCTTGCGATATTACATGCCTGATTATTTCACGTAAAAAGGTATTTTAGATGCTAGGTACACGGTACTTTCGTGTGTTTTATAGAAGTAAACAATGTTTTGTACACTGAATGCAGCTGTACGGAATAGCATAATCAGCCTATAATGTTCCCACTGCTGGGACACAGGTCTCCTCTCTGTGAGAGGGAGATAGCTACATCCCATCTCTACCTACATCAAGTGCCACTTGTAAGTAGCGGAATTTTGAAATAGTTCGTCCAGGAAGGAACTTTTACTTCTGATTTTTTTCTCACCAAGAAATAATGTTGCATTCCTGTTTGGTTTTTTGAAATGGCCTTTAGGGGTATGAGGAACCCTGCCAGGGTTGCGGAATAGTCCGAAAGGGATACCGGGACCCTGGCAACAGGCAACTGAAGGAACACGGGTGGGTTTTAGTCAGTAAGAGTCTGACACGCCCTTCCGCTCCGCCCAGAGCGGGAAAAGTCATATGATAATTTCCCACCCAAAAAAAAATAAAAAAATAAAAAGGGGGTATGAGGAACAGGGTGTAAAGTTCACTCATACTCCATAGAAAAGGGAGAATCCTCCGACCAGACGGGTGTTGTGTCTGACGGGGAACTGCCCAACGATTGATGTTGGGTTCTTGTATATATGTCCACTGCACGGTAAACTTTAATTGCGCGATGCAGGATTTATGTGACGTCAGGATGACGTCAGGTCTTTTGATGCGTAGTTCGCATGTAGCGATGTAGATACCGCGGGTGTTGGCTTGGCAGTGTGACTCGCCTCACTCAAAGCTTGCAGTAGTGATGATGATGACGTCACGCTGGAGTAGTTGCACGAAGGCTGCGCTGACGTTCATATTCGGGGTTGTGGCGGTATCTACATCGCCACATGCGAACTACGCATCAAAGACCTGACGTCAGACAGACGTCACATAAATCCTGCATCGCGCAATTAAAGTTTACCGTGCAGTGGACATATATACGAGAACCCAACATCAATCGTTGGGCAGTTGCCCGCCAGACACAACACCCGTCTGGTCGGAGGATCCTCCCTTTTCTATGGAGTATGAGTGAACTTTACACCCTGTTCCTCATACCCCTAAAGGGTCACCAATGAAGTGTTACGGGGTAGAACTCAATAAAAACTGATACCAAAGTTATATGGCCTGTATTTCTACCTACTTCGGCACTTCCTTACTACAATATAAGTACAATACAAGATACGGACAAAATACGAGTTACACAACTATACAGGTGGAACACTAAACGAGTTGGAGAGCTATTAGATGGATCTAGGGCTTTGAAGAAGGCTAGATCTTGAGGCAGGGTGGAGTGTACGGTCGACTCCTCACAAGATCGTGCACTATCGACCTCCGGTCTCCGGAGGGGAGTGATGTGGCGGTATCTACATCGCCACATGTGAACTACGCATCAAAGAGCTGACGCCACATAAATCCTGCATCGCGCAATTAAAGTTTACCGTGCAGAGGACATATATATTGGCGCAGTGGTTGAGCGATGGACGGCTGCGCAACGTGTCGCGGGTTCGATCCCCGCACGGAACAAATATTTGTATGATCTGCAAGTAGTTGTTCCGGGTCTGGGTGTTAGTGTATGAGAGTTCTATGTTTATAAACGCACCCACGATACAGGAAGAAATTCCAAGTGTGGGGCAACGTTTTTAAAAAAAAAAAAAAAAATTCAAGAACCCAACATTAATCGTTGGGCAGTTTCCCACCAGACACAACACCCGTCTGGTCGGAGGATCCTCCCTTTTCTATGGGTGAACTTTACACCCTGTTCCTCATACCCCTAAAGGCCCATCTGAAATGATGAGATCATTACATATTATTTCAGCTTTAAATCTGGCTGATGACGGGCGCATATAATGCAGATATAATCTAGATGGAAGCGACTTTTAGAAGTCATTCAAATACTCGGATGTTATTTACTAAGTAAAAATCGAATTCAATCATTCACTGACATAAAACGCAGAGCTTAAATCACTGGTCTAGAAGCAGGTTTTCACAAAAGTTTCTTACATAACGAAAGTGAGAAATAAGGAAGGATTTTTTTTAAATTTGCCCTCTAATTGGGTTAAATAAGTGATGGAAGTTCTTTTTTTTTTGCCGATAGTAAGTCCACCGGCATGTCTTGTCACTTTATAAGTTGTTTCATAATCCGGACCTGATTCTTTCCCAAAAAAAGGTTAGAAAACAAACGATTGTAAAACACAACTAACCATAAGCATAATTAGCGTATAATGTTCCCACTGCTGGGACACAGGCCTCCTCTCTTCGAAAGGGGGTGGGCTGTAATCTACCACGCGGGCCCAGGAGATGTCTCACATGTCTTTGAATTATTAGCTACGACGACATGCCGGTTTCCTCACGATGTTTTCCTTCATTACAACATGATTACATTTAATTCCCAAAATCAGCTTTAAAATGATGAGCCGTAATTTTAAATAAGGTAATCCTTTTCGTACCACAGCCCTAGCACCAACGTCCCGTAACGATAGTAAAACAGAAACGCCACAGAACTGTTTATTAAAAATTTAATTAAAAATGTAATACTGCTGTAAGTAATCTTCGGATTTAGTTCTTTTGATATTTTATGTTTGCAATAAACAAGATTGTTGGGAAGGTGCTTTTTTATCGTTACGTTTTTTTTAATAAGTTGCAGACAAGATCGCTAAGTAGATTTTAAGATCTTGTGAAACAACATTAAAATCGCTCTAAATAAAATTACATAAAACAAAAACCCTAAAAAACAAACAATATAAATTATAAACTGCTCTAAAATTTTGATCATCATTTTTACATAAATTAATTACATGTTGTTAATTGCTCTCTTTTCGCAGCTTTTTTTTTTATTTATTTATATTTATATATTCTTTATTGTACACCACAAAAATATATAACAAAAAAACAATAACAAACACTACAAAATATACAATGGGCGGCCTTATCGCTATCCGCGATCTCTTCCAGGCAAACTTGGAATGGACAGTGAATTTTTTTGTGCCGTGCCAATCTCTTACTTAATATTCAAGACCTGTCGAACTTTAGACCTGTCCATACAACGACCTGTGAAACCAATGACATGTCGCACACTTGTTTGACGAACGAATGATGTACACTCTTGCTGTTATTTAGTGTTTAAGCTTTCGAAATAAGACCTCTTTCTCAAAATGTCTTTCTGGGATTATACGAAAAAAAAATGAAAGACAGGTATTTTTTTATGTAAGAAGGAAAATTACTGTTTTTCAGAACCTATTTTTTTATTATTTCTGTTGTTAAAGTGAGAAACATAAACCTCTCAAACATTTCCGTATATTTCAAACAATAATGGTCGTTTACCGATAACCAAAACAGGCTAACCTGAAAGGAACCAGGTTCCAAACCTTTGCAAGCAACGTTGTAGATATTGAAATATCTCACTGAAACTATTCCAAGCAAAGTGTATTTAGTCCAACCGAGTGGTTAGCATGCAACGCTGCAGCGGCTGTGTGTAATGAATTACAAATATCTTGATCGATTTAAATATCGTGGTACGTGTTTCATTTAGGAAATTGTACTGTGTTTTGTGCGAATACTGTAGGTTAATTTTTAGGTACATACAACCATCTTGTTTGTTACCTACAAACAAGATGATTGTATGTACCTAAAAATGTACCTGTTCAAAGAGAGTTCTTGCTTCGCAGGATTTTTACGACTTGAAAAAAAATCGAGATTTCCTCATTATAGGAAGTTTAATTTTATTGTATTATTCACATAAACCTTCCAGAATAAATTCTTCTAATGATGGTGAAAACCACCTCAAAATCTGTTGCGCAGTTTAGGGGAACAACTTGGTCACATAGACAGAAACGAAAAGCGACTTCAATGTATACTGTATTATAGTTATAGAATCTGCTGATTTGACAAGTAATTCATATTCAGTATCTACCTCTTAGTAAACCTAATTTCATCACATTGGTCCATCCATCTTTGCTGGAAATATTTATGCACCTCATTAACTTTTAATTTGTGAATTCGTTTATGATCTTCTAGGTTCATAAAATAGACCAATAAAGTGGCTTCCCCCAACAAAACTTGATACTAAAATTGAGGCCTCGGTACAGCGGATAACCCATATCCATATGGATCAACCACGCTAACGTACGAGCGTGTCTGTGCATGCCACAGCGTTAAGGAAAATAGGCATTCCCGGCTTATTTATTACCAGCCTTTGATAACATGGAAAATAGGGGTATCGGTGAGTTTCTATAAAATTTTAGTACTAACAATAGAGGTATAAAATCTTTCGATACGTGGACGTAAAGCTTGGCTGTAAAACTAGTAATGCTTATGTCTCTCATGGGAATGACCTACATAGTTTATATAGGTGTAATATATGAGCCATTTACTCGTTGGATATGAGATGTTTTATACATAAGAAGTTTTCTTTAGATTTCATAAGCACTAAAACTTGAACGGAATTTGCTGGTGAGAACATTATTTTAGTAAGCATTGTAAAAAACTCGTTTTTCTTTAATGGTCTGTGATGGGCCAAACTTTTACCTATAACTTTTACCCTCTTAGGTGTTATACCAGATTCATGCAATTTCTCCACCATTATAAATCATTACACACGCCGCGTCCTTGGTGCACAGGGTACGGGTTAGCCCCCGTGCTGGCGATGATTGCGGGAAGGCTCGACTGCCCCTTCATCCGGCATTGTTCCAACAGACATGTTGCTGTACTAGTGTCGGAAGGTATTCATTTTATTGTTTTGAGGACATTATGAATTTTGATTTGATTTAATTGTATTCAACTTATGTTGATTTAATTTAATTTGATTTGATATAGTTTGATTTTATTTCTTTTAGTTTAATTTTATTTTATCATATTTTTCTATTTATTTACGTTTGGCAACAGGTGTTGTTTAAGTGAAATAAATAAATAAAAATTTATTATCATAGACTAAATAATAGTCGTCATTTATTTAGTCTATTGTTTTATGATACATACATACATACATGAACCCTGAAAACATTACACTCCTTTTTGGGCAGTCGTGTAATAATGGTCATCATTTATTTTTCTTTGCTTATTATGTATACTTATTTCGTAAGGTGTATCTACTATCTAAGATATGTATGTATATGTGTATCTATTTTAGTATATTGTATACTTATTATTTGCACCTACGACAGCCCCATTTTATGTCCAGGCAAATCACTGTCCATTCCTAGGTTGCCTGGAAGAGATCGCGGATAGCGATAAGGCCGCCCATTGTATTTCTTGTAGTGTTTGTTATATATTTTTGTGGTGTACAATAAAGTATCTAATAATAATCAACCTTTACCTTTAACGTCTCCTTAAAAATGCATGATAGCAATACAAAGTACACTGTCCACTTTGTGACTTGCTTTCAACATTTTCATAACAACTTAATTACAGGTATTTCAGAAGGTAAGTATGAAGCATACAGTTGAGCTCGCCCGTTTAACTGTCACTATGTAGTTTTGAGTATACAGTAAAGGATAATGAGTTTGTTTGTTTGTGTAACTAATCTTAATATGGGATGTTTCTTTTTAATTGAAAGGCACTGTACTGTAATGTAAAGACTCTGAAATGGTCCGTATATTCAAATGGTGCGATGGCTTATGGCTGAATAATAATAGCCACACTGGTTGATCGAAGGGTAAACTACATTTGCCGAGGTTGGTCCGTGGATGGGTGACCATAAATTACATAATAATATCGAGCCTCCATGCCTCGGAAAGCATGTTAAACCGTTGGTCTCGTCTGTCATTTGTAGATCTTTGACAGTCGTTATGGGTAGTCAGAAGCACAAAAGTTTTAAAACCAGCCTTACCAACAAGTGTCGTATTACCCAGTAACTGGGTTGTGGAGTGGAGATCAGATAGGCAGTCGCTCCATGTGAAAATAATGGTTTTGAGCTACATTCGGTTAGGCTGGGAGCTGATCCTAACAGCTTTGGGAAAAAGGCTAGACAGATGATGATTCTAATCGATATATTTGCAAGCAGCTATAAGTATGAAATCCCTATAACACGGCACATTGACGTAGGATGTCAATTTGCGTAACTGACGGACTGTATATAACAGCCACTAATTTGCTCACTTCTATGATACGCACAAGACGAGAGGATGGTACATATACTATGTGCTTTCTCACGTCCGGCATAACGTAGAAAATATAAATTGATATCCTCATGCAAGCGGTCACTAGACAATAAAAATTGTTTGATTATATCAGCAACGAAGTAAAAACAAAAACAATCGAGATTTTTATAAAAAGTTCTGTGTATCGGATATTTGAAACAGTATTTGTTCCTGAAACTATGGAACTAACAATATTCACAGTTCATTCTGCAGTATTGAAAATCTTTGCCCATTTATACGTTTTCCGGAATTCGATCTAAACTTTTTTATTTCGTTTACCGAATTCAACCGGTTAAAAAAGATATGCGAACCAAACCTAACAATATTTGTTTAGGTTTTTACATTGAAAACTGCCAATCTATTCTGTAACTCACCGAAAACTGTGGTGAAATTTTTTACATTGGAAATTGTGATGATCTGAACGTGAAGTGAGTGTCAATTGTGGCAATCCCTAGCATCAGGTGGAATGATACCTCACTACATTGATTTTTACAGTTAGTTTCATTACAAAAATTATGATAAGGTATCATAATTTTTAAAAAAAGCCAGCAATTAATTTAAAAAAGCTTACCTCATTGATTTAAATAGGCAATAAGATTATCATTTTCTTACTCAATAAAAAAAATCTACACAAGGACTGTGCTGTAAAATCTACGAAAAAAAAAAACTCAAGCAAACCCGAAACGGATCACTGTATTTAATAAAGCAAGCTATTGAGCTGTAAAAGAGTTTACGGCAACTCTGCAAAGCCAATTAGAAGCTTAAATTTATGGCAGGCGTCTTACCATAAATTGTTACATTTTAATTTAAGTCCAGTGGCCCAGTCCTACTTGGAAACTCCAACTTTGTAGTTCAATTCTGTAAGTCTTGCTGCGAATTTATTACTTTTGGTGATGGGATTACGTATTTTTACGTCTTTTTTTTATTTTTATAAAACCGTCTCTATGTTATTTGTAAAAATACTGTTAGAGTTAGTAAATGATCAAAGGGATTTGATTGAAACAAATGAATGTCTGTTTTAGGGATTTGGTTGAAACAAAGATGATTTTGTTTCAATCAAATCCCTTTAATTTATTTTATTTTTATAAAAACTAAATAATTCACTTATCGTCAATATTTTATTTGTAAATACTGTTAGAGTAAAATATCAAAGGGATTTTATGAAAACAAATTGATGTCTGTTTCAGGGATTTGGTTGAAACAGAGATGATTTTGTTTCAATAAAATCCCTTTGATCATTTACTAACTCTCTTGGTAAAAATAGATGCGGATCGCAGTTCTTTGACGTTGCTACTAATTTTCTTGACAATGTTTACTAATAATCTTCATAATTTTATTAATAATTTTGTTCAAAATGCTTGGATACGATTTTACAGTAAAACCACAGATGAATACAGATGGTTCACTGCGCCATTTTAGGTATGAAGCTACAAATAAGTAGGTAGTTAATTGATTCAGGCGTGACTTTGCGGAAATCCATTATAAAATGCAATAGACGTAGATATATTTAGTAACCTATTCCGCTTGACTATTCTTCAAGAGTCCTAAAAAACCCTGTAAGAAATCGACACGTGTTTCACCTCTCAATGAGGCATCCTCAGGATGACGATTGACCAATTGCAAACCAGAACGCAACGTGTTACCACACCGAGCGCATTCAGCATTGCCACGTTGAATGGTTAAATGCTAATTCTTTGGCCAAACAACAAGCCAGCCCTCTCGTTACGTGAAGTGTCGATCAGTCGGTGAGAAATTTCCTTGAAAAGGAGACCCTTACTCGGGCCCCATGACCCGAGCGTTTCAACCCCAAACGGCTCAAAACTGTAGCTGAGCATGCTTGTTTATGTGCTTGCTTTTTGGTTTGGTTGCCTGCTTCTTTTGTTATGTGTTTAATTTTTTTGTGTAACCTTATAATGGGCTTCAGTGCTTTTTAAATGGGTCAATATCAACAAAGTGCATTTTTCATCAATTTCGGTGGCGAAATTTTTTCTTCTGTTTTCGTGAAAAATAAGGACCAGGTATAAGAGTAGAAAGTCCAAGCTAGAAGGATCTTCAAGAGATCTGAGAATATCTCGATAACTTTTTGAGATATTTTAGTTTAAAGTCTAGTGTGGCCACCAAAATTGAAAATTGAATCGAAAGTGCCCACCAAAATTGAAAATCAGTTTCACCAAAATTGGATTTGGTCATAAACCTCAATCTCACTAGTTAATAAAGCTCAATGTAACCAATCTCACAAATTCTCGGGATTTAACAATAACTTTCATAGGTTTATAAAACTCTCTATTGTTAAAACATAATATATTTATTATGATTTGTCTGGTAAACTCATAATTTTAAGTTATAAATAAATTAATACCTATAACTGATTTATGCGTAACCCAAATCACTACCTATAACGTGTAGCTTACTATTAAAACACTTTAAAATCAATAGCAAATCGATCCACCAAAAATTGAACAATTCTTGTCCCCCGTGCCACCCAAGATGATAATTACGTTTTGGGCGGGAAATCACAGCACTAATCACACCCCTATTTCGCGCAAGTGCCGGGCGCATGCCTGAGACATGCGAAATAATAAAACGCGATTGAACGCACACGCACGAAACTTTATGTTATAGTAAGTTGAACAAGTGCCACCAAAATTTAGATTTTTGCTTGGACAAACTTTGATCGAGTATCCTGTGCTTTTAAATTAGATTTTCTAATATATTTTAATTGTTTTTAGATAATGTGTCTTATGCATATCTTACTAACGAAATTGTTTATTTTTTAATGTACCTCAAATTGTTACTTTGGTGAAAGCAATTATATAAAAAAATGGAGCTGGGACAGGCCACCCAACTTGAATTTTAAGGCGGTTTTTTTTCCCTTATTATTTACATACACTTATATTTAAAAAAAATGTGGCCCTAATTTAACCAAGTTACGTAGTACACTATAAAAAAAAATAAGAAACATCCTATCATTTAACACCTCGATTCTCAACGTGGACACGTATAATTTACCGCCGGGATATTCACCCAAATGTAGGAGAACCAATTCTCTTAATGTGATCATCAAAGAAAACACATACTTTCAGTTTCTCGATCAATGCACTAGATTTTATACCATAAATCACATTTATTCACTTTGCATTACTTTCTCAATCTCCAACTCACTTGAATTTATGCTAAACCGTTCAGTTGTAAAAACCTTTTTACACCGTTTCAAGGGAGATTTGAATATGAAATTCCAATAAAATATGCACACGAAAAAGAAACATTTTAGATATACCACAAACTTTGTTCGCGAGTTTGCTATGACTTATATTATTGTAACTTTATGATTTTCTGCCGAATACCAAATCTCGGTGAGCACGGAAGTGTTAAGTGAATTTATGAGTGATTTTCATGTGTTGCACGTATTTTATTACATTTTTATGGCTTGAGACATAGAAAGGCGTATCTACTGACGTTGAACACGTGTTACTAAAATCGTATTTGATGTAGAGACAATGATAATCTATACGACATGCTCACATGGTCATGCATACATCGTCATGCTCTTCACTCTATTTTATGTAAGTTAGGAATTATCGTTCCAGCATATTTGTTGACGTTTGCTTAATAAACTACTGTGGGCTAAGACAAGTGACAATCGCTTCGAAAGCGTTTCGTATCCACAACGACTTTCAACAGAATTGACATAAGCTTTACGATAGCATAGGTCAGTCCTATACATTTGTGCCTTTTCTATCATCGTTATCGCTGATAGAATGTCACTCTGTCTAGGGCGTCTGCTACTATTACTCCGAGTTTGTTTCGGTCTTTCTTCTCAGTGTTTAACTGGCCTGGCGTGGTATAGCTACAGAGTTTCAATAGAATAACAGGCCAGTTTGTACTGGTTCTGCCATTACTGATGTGCGGTTGACTGTACATTACTGTTTTCATTTAATAAAATGTGTTTAATTTGCATTTCAATTAAATTTTATGTCTATAATAAAACTTAAATCCTATTGCACGCCTTATTTGCTTTTTATGAGTCTTACTAATCCAAAACAAAACTATAGTAAGACATTCAACTAAAATCCTAATCCTAACTAATAAAAATGCGAAAGTGAGTTTGTTTGTTACGCTTTCACGCTAAAACGGCTGAACGGATTTGGATGAAATTTGGCACAGGGTTAGATCTTGACCTGGAGAAGGACATAGGCTACTTTTCATCCTGGATTGCAGACTTAGTCGCGGGCAACAGCTAGTGAAACTAAAATTGAAATAATAGCTCCTTAAAATCTAATACTCCATTACGCACTTCATTTTCTCCAAACTTAAGTTATTTTCAGCATTAAAACCCCTGATTATGAAGCCTATAAACTGAAAGTAATCAAACACACAATGAGATAACCCATAAAATCGATTCTCAATCAAATTTAACACTTTGACACACTCCATAAAGTCATAAACTGATAAAACTTAACGACGATAAGAATTAGAGGCTGGCTGGGTGTTGGGCTTAATTTCACGGGTTATGGGCCGTCTGCCCAGATATTTGATGTTTATGCCCCGGTATTAAGGGAGACGGTCAACAAATTAAGTGGATACCTTCGGATCTGTCTTGGGGAGAAATTTGGGTGGATACGAAAGTTAAGTCTTTGTTTGAAAACTCATCTTTGAGGTAAAGTTGTCTTTACAACAACTGTGTGTCATCATCATCAACCTAGCCGTTTCCCAACTAGTTGGGGTTGGCTTCCAGTCTAACTGGATGCAGCTGAATACTAGTATTTTACATGGAGCGACTGCCTGTCTGACCTCCACAACCTAGTAACTGGGTAACAGGATACCCCTCGGTAAACTGGTTGTCAGACTTTCGAGCTTCTGACGACCCGTAAGAACTATCAAAGATCTACAAAATGACAGACGGACCAACTGCTGAACGTGCTTTCCAGGAGGGGGGATGTAAAGATGGTTACCCATCCACGGACCAACCGCGGCAAGCGTAGCTTAACCTGATCGATCGACCCGTGCGGCTGTTAGTACTTAACTACAAGCCCCTCCTTTACAACAACTGTGTGTAATAAGACATTTTACACAAAATAAAAAGATGAACTTATTAGTAAAAGCTTTCTGAAAAGATTATCTTTTTTGCTAGTAGTTTCTACATCGAACAATTTTATTATTAAATCTTATTTTAACTTTCACACGCATAAAAATAAATTATATTAGTTACGCATGGTCTCATAATATATTACGCAATTTCAGTTTACTGCGAAGTCTAAACAATATCGGAGTTATGATTCTACATAAAACAAAATAAAATTGTGAAACCAATTCACATCGGACTGTATTAGTTTGTAGCACTCCAATGACATTATAACTGATCCACAATATCACTTTCCCACAAACTATACATAGCCTTGTATCAAATTTTACAACTACCAAACTATTTCCAACCTTAATCCTTCCACCTAACTCAACCTATCAACACATACGAAGCGACCAACATATTTGGACACACAACAAATTAGGGAATTCAGATGAATTTGACATACTGTCCCTGCTATCTAATTAAATAACATATTATTTTCGTAAACGATTATGACTAATTGACTAATCTGTTTCATTTTGACAATTCAACAACATTCATTGCATTATTTACATTGTCGAGCAGATTTCGTTTTCGAATTTATGAAGCAATGAATTAGGATCTGATTCAAAACTATTCATATTGGGATTGATCATGTACGTAATTAGGGTGCTGATTCTCACATATTACTATCTGGCATATTTCTGTCTCTTTACAAGTATCACGTCTAATGTTCCCATATTAATGGACGCAAGTAAATTGACAACTAATATAAAATTCAGATAAACCATAGTTATACTTTTTGAGGTATTATTTAAGTTTGCCATAACTTAACTTTTTAGGTAGAGGTACACCCACATTTAGCCCATTGTATTCGAATCTAATGCCAAATGTTGGCATTAATCGGCACTAATTCAGAGTTCAGGTTGCTACTGAAAAATACTTTATGGAAAAATCCAATAACATTTTTCCGGATCTAGGGATTGGACCTAAGATACCAACGCTTAAAAGTAGCTCTTTCAACCCCATTAATTAATGAGTGAACAAAATGATCAACACCGATAACTGTGATACTGTTGGAATGTCCGACGATTTGCGAGAAGACTGAGTGGAAGGGTTAATAATAATTTTAATATGTATTTTTAAAATAAAATATTAAAAATTGTAATTTATATGTATAACAATGAAATAAAGGATTTAATATGTTGCATAAATTGTACCAATTTGTCACTATTTGTAATGCATATAATAATAATAAAACATTTATTTTCAAGTAACCAGGACTCATAATGTTAGTAACAATTACTTACAAGCTATGTTAGTAATAATTAAAAAAACATTGCCAAATGATGAGATACATAGTGAACTATGTATATATGTAAACATGATGAGATACATAGTGAACTATGTATCTCATCAGTGTAGACTCGCGACAATCTAAGAAGTCCGTTTTGACAGCTATAAAAATGCTTTGTGAAGCGATGAAAAAAATAATAGTTTCTTATAAACTGATTCTCGAGACATATCGATTGAACATACTTAGAGAGTTTGTAATCGATGACTTATCTACATTGATTAAAACGGATTCTCAAGGCTTAAAGTTTTATTACATGTACGAGAACAAAACGTCAAAACGGAGTTCTTACATTGTCGCGAGTGTAAAAACAAAATATATTAGACAAATAACTCGAAATCCAAACCCCTTCGATGTGTCAAAATACACTGGTCATTCTACTCTAGTCCTACATTCGCCTCCGCTATTGTTCGACATTCTCCACTGACGGCTCGGATTAATTTATACGGACAGTAGATAGTAGATATTAATACCTAACGCCTCGTTGTCCGTATTTATTTCTCTAGGATTAATAAACCGATGGATATCGCTAACAGTTAATTGTTTTTGCGATTGCTTATTAACTGGTGTGTCAAGAATTGGGATACTTTAGTGTGATGTATGGCTGCCTTTAGGGACGTGTGGTATCGATGTGGTCAATACGTATTATAAGTAATTTTTTATTATTTATGTAAATAACTGATGTACTGCGTGGAATGTAACAAAAGAATTGATGTTGATTTAAGCTCGGTCCTATAAACAGAAACGAATCGTTTTACTTACCAATGGTAGCTGTGTATATGCGCATATTTAAATAGATTCGTAAGCTAATTTTACCTGTGATAGCTACTTCCATAAGGGAGGGTCTACTATGCAAAGCTATGAGGTCTTAGCTTCATTATTGGTAAAGATAAAAGAGTATTAATTTTAACCAATAACGGTCCGTATAGGAATCGGTTATTAAAGATGACTTGCTCCCACAAGAAGATAGGCCGAAAATTGTCATCTTGCGATGAAAATATTCATTCAATGTTTGCTAATCGTGTTAATCCTAATACTATTATTTACGTATATCAATTTTATTTATAAACATCAATTTTAATGAAAGTAATAACAGCCGCTCGGGTTGATTGATCAGGTTACGCTACGCTTGCCGCGGTCAGTCCGTGGATGGCTGACCATCTTAACATACCAAGACCCCTTCGTGCCTCGGAAAGCACGTAAAGCCGTTGATCCCGCCTGTTATTTTTGGATCTTTGACAGTCGTTACGGGTCGTCAGAAGCCCGAAAGACTGACAACCACTTTTACCAATGGGTATCGTGTTACTCAATAACTGGGTTGTGGACATCAGATAGGCAATCGCTTGTAAAATACTGGTATTCAGTTGACTGGTATTCAGTTGCATCCGGTTAGTCTGTAAGCCGACCCCAACATAGTTGGGAAAAGGCTAGGCAAATTGATTAACTTGATTAGGAGGTCAAAAATGTCATGATAGAGGAAAAATAAACAGGCATAAAGTAAAAGTGAACAGGCATCTTCTGGGCATGCTAGTTCCATCATATACCTCATCCATCGATTTCCATCAGGAGCGATATCGAGGTCAAGAGAGAAAAAAACAAAGTTTAATGCTTATTGTCTATTAAATTATTCTCCAAAAATCTCTATGATTTTATTAAAAGTGCTTAACAGTATACAAGTACACATAGGTAGAAAGATAGATCGTTCATTTAAATATGTGTCCCATGTCAAAATAATAATAATATTCAGAAGTTTATTAATAGTGATATGTCTGAGTATTGGCACGTAACAAGATACGGCTCGCCTATGGAATTAGTGAGTGATAGATGTTGTGGGGACTCTTTGCTGGCGGTTGATAAATTATTATTATATGGACTTTTGATAAATAATTAACCGTAGTTACAATGTGGCGGTATCTACATCGCCACATGCGAACTACGCATCAAAGACCTGACATCACACAATTAAAAATCCTGACGTCACATAAATCCAATACCTATCCTATACCTTTGTACTCATATTTTAATTATGTAGTATTTCTACGTATTTTAGTATGTGTACATAAATAATAAAATAAATAAATTCTGCATCACGCAATGAAAGTTTACCGTGTAATGGACATAATTACAAGAACCCAACATCAATCGTTGGGCAGTTGCCCACCAGACACAACACCCGTCTGGTCGGAGGATCCTCCCTTTTCTATGGTGGATGAGTGAACTTTACCCTGTTCCTCATAACCCTAAAGCAACAATCGGAAAACTTCATAAACTTTCAAGACTTGCGCCCATTTTTAATTTATGAAAATGAATAGTCATTCTCATCATTCTCAACACAACTTTTCTTGTTTCCCTATATTTTAACTCAACTCTTGGACACTAACGATAAAACTGCAATGGGCCGGCCATATTAGCCATAGAACCGATGATTGTTGGGGTAGAGGTGTTCTTGAGTGGAGACCGCGAATTGGCAACATAAGGTAGGACGCCCTCAGGCTAGGTGAAGCGGCGATCTTCGCAGGGTGGTAGCAGCTGGATGAGAGTTGCTGAGAATCGAGCTGAATGGTGTGCAATTGGAGTGGCTTATGTCCAGCAGTGGACTGCTATAGGCTGATGATAATGATGAACTAAAGTCACAAATATTTATTTAATTAATTAAATAAACTTGTCTCAGCAAATCTTTAACCTTCATGACTACCTAACATTTAAAATGCCGATTTCACAACATACATAACTAACGTAGGTATTTGTACTTATACATAAAAATAAAAATATTTTTTCAATTTTACATCTGTCATTAGCAGAATAAATTGTTGACATCAGTACTGCTTGGCATATCAAAAATAAAATTATTGTTTTTAATTATAAGTTGGCAACTTTGTTCTATCCTTCAAAAACTTCGAAGTATTAAAACAGTTTTGTTCCGTTATAAAATTGCATAAATAAATAAAAACTGCGATAATTATTTTGATCAAGATTATTTTTTCTATTACTTACTATTAATATAACTCTCTTACTAAATAACTTAACTCTACCGCACCGCTGTCACCGCCACTCCCCTCACAGATGATCCAACAACGAAAGCCATTTTGGAAACAGATCCATTCGCTGAAACCCGTTCCATTACCGTGATTTATTCAATTATTCAACGACAAATGAATTACCGTGTTTTTTTTGCTATGTAAAAGCTTTGCGAGCGAAAAAAGGATTATATTATGTTCCGACGGCATGAAATAGAATATTATTTTTACGTGTAAGGAAGTTTGAGGGTTGAGTTATAATGGTGGAAAGGTTGATTTTCTAGATGTTGGTTGGTGATTGTTTTTACGCTAGATACCGGATACTTTTGTTTTTTCAGAGAATTACTTTTTTAAATATTGTGTTGTGTGCGCCTATTGTGTCTGTTGTTGCATACCAGTGATATTCAGTGTTCGATATTTGCAATCTGTAAAGATATATTCAAGTGGCAGTGGTTGCAGTGTCAAAAAAAGCCATAAAGTGCCACAGCTTAGCTCTTCGAAAATTTGAAATTCGAACCGCGTATAACCGTCCCTCGCTTAGAAAATAAAGTAATCACAATACGGGTTCATAATCCTATTTTCATAGTAAAAGTGAGTGGACACTGAAACCATTCGCATGTCCATTTAAGTTTCCATTTTCGTAACAGGCAATCGGAACTGAAACCGCCAACGAAATCTATTTGAAAAAATATGCGGCAACCCTAAAAAATATTATTTGAGCTCCTGAAAAAATACCACTAAAAGTTGGACAACTTTACCTCAATTGTTGTAAATCTGGGGACGTTTTAGAACGTTTTTGGTACTCTTATAATAACGCGAATGTATTGATTGAGAGTAGCGATTAAAGCGGGAAAGTAGGCTGTTCAGAAATTCCTGTGTACTAAAGATTAATAGGGTGTAAAATTCTTCGTTAGGGCTGCCTCTTTTTGTAATCAACTTGAGGGGTAGAATCAAAGGTTTCCATCGAATTGGCTTTTGATAGAAAAAATGAGATGAAAGAGCGAAATGAATGCGGCTTTAAAAATGTAGGACGAGTTTCGATGACATGTCAAGCAGGATTGACAACATTTTCAAGATATATATTTTTATTAGAATCAGATGTTTGCTAAAAGACCATAAAGTATATTTTATACTATCTTTGGTAAATAGTTATTATTTTAATTGACCATTAAATTGTTATTTATTTTGTAACTACTGAAGTATTAATTTTTTTATATGAAGTTTAAAAAAAAGGACCAGTAAATAATAACCTAAAGGTGTTTCAAGTCAAAAACTACATTGGTTTCGTACTAAACCCTAACAAATGCAAGAAGACTCCCCATTCAATTACAACTAACATAAATTAAAACATCATTGTCTTTACGCCAATCATTTGAAGTTGACACAGACAGAATGACATTTTAATTACGCTCTCCCCCTACTTAATTGCGTAAAGTAAGGAAAAGTCAGTTGTCAGTTGCAAGCCTTGCTAGCTCGGCCGAAAAGCTTCCCTAAAAACATTGAAAAAAAAAAGACGTATACTTTTCACGAACCTTGGAAATTCCAAAAAACAAAACAAAAACGGCGTTTCCATGGCAACCATAACACCATATCCTCATCCACTTCAGTCGACACATCACACAAGCGGCGAAAACCAACGTTTTTTTTTATCCGTCAGTTTTTAATTGACTATGCGACGGTTGAGTCACAAAGATAAATGAACATGAAATGAAACTAAGCCTTTTTGCTACGTTGCCACACAAATATAAACTTTACAGAACAAAAAATAGAGCCTAAACTTGTTGTTGAGTTGTGTGGCTACAAACCACGGTTTTGGGCTGGTTATGACATAAACATGTATTTGGTGGGGCCTGCCCATTGTATGCCTCTATGAATCGTACGTTAGTCATTCATGATGTCACACGTATGATAATATAGATAATGTATAATTTCTTTGGAATATAATATTATTTATAAAGGTCGGTGCATTTTGAAAGGAACTCTTTCTTTCCATTATTATTATCAAACACAAAGTTTTTTGTTGTTGAATATTCCAAGACGAAGATCTGCATAGAGAAGACCTAGCAAGAAACTCTTAGGCCACTTTTTTAATAAATCCATTTTCAAAATTAGATATTCAGACTGTGAGGAAGTATGTCACGGCAACGTTATCAGCAAAATATGCATTTTTCGTTAAAACAAAATTCCAAAAAATTACAGGAAAAAAATATGAAGTTTCATATTATCTACTTTATGAAGAATAAAACCTTTTTCCAAATAATTTTTCACTTTTCAGTGTTTGTTTTTTTTTTTTGAAGTCGTTTTTTTTTTGTAAAATGTTTTTATTTTTCACTTTTTAGTTGTGGTTTTTACCCCACACAAATTCGAATACCTCTTACTGCTATGTAAATAACAGTGATGGAGTCACATAATGTCGTCGTGATAAATTAAGTGGGAAAAATACGTAATATTGAAGCTAACTCAAAAACTACGCAAGCAAAGTTATAAAATTTATATAGGACCACCTCGGAAGCATGACTTACGAAACAAAAAAATAATCATCAAAATCGATTCATAATTGACGGAGTAATCGCGTACCTAACAAACATACAGACGAATTGAGAACCTCCTCCTTTTTGAAGAAGTCGGTTAAAAAATAAAGTTCGATTTATATCGTTTCAAGGGGAAAGGTAACATCAAACGACAGCTTAAGTGTACCTTCTTTCATGAAGGGCCCTTGAAGTTAATATCTAGAGCAGTTATATGGTTTTATAGTTAAAAGTGCTTTGAAGAATGAAGAAAATTATCAATGGAATTGATTATAATAACTAATGTAGTTAAAAATCGTCATGCATTTCTAGGTCCTCACTTTTAAATGAATAACCTTCTAGTGGTCGCTAACGGTACTGCTGCGCATGAGGCCCTGAGTTTGATTCCCAGGTTGGGCAAAGTGTTGCTGGATTTTTCTATCAGGAATTTCCCGGAGCCCGGAGTCTAGATTTGTGCCTAGTATGGGCAATAGGTTTGCCCCCTATTACATGGGACTTACACATCACTGACGAAATGTCAATGTAAAAAGAAAAAAGAAAATGCATGTATTTAGCAAACACTAAAAGGCACTAAATACAACATATTTGTACTACAGGCAAAAAACAAATGAAAAAAAAAAAAAAAAGTGTTAGCAGGCAAGGGTGCCTCGCGGCTGTACTAAATAAGCCAAGTTTAGCAAAAATGTCTGACAACTAGTGCCTGCCACTGGTTTTCAACTGGACTTGAATTATGAGATGACGGATATTAATCCGTTTAAATAAAAATAATTAGTGTAAGAATGAATGGCAAAATATGGCTGATCTTTCTACTGTACTAACACCTATTGATGTATCATCTACCCATATTTGCAAAAATAAAATTATTCTTATTCTTATTCTTAAGAAATTAAAAAATAATGTATTTTATTTTGTGATACAATTGAAAAACAAACTGACAAATTAATGAGACGGACCCATGAAAAATCTAGAAATCTTTTGTTTTGAACGAAAGATACCAGATTTGCATGTTCCAACACATCGATATAATTTATTAATCCCTGCACGCTACGCTATAAGCACCCGATGTGTACCTACTATACATACACCTCTGCCTAACCTTTCGGAGATTACAGGCGTGATGTTATGTTACCTAATGGAGCTTTAGTCAAGATATGAATTGCTATGGTAAGCAACAGCATGGTAACTATATAGCATCTTGTAACCGAGTCCACAATTTCAAAGGAAAAAAATTGTTTCAATTTTTAGAAAATATTACTCGGTCCTTTAGTCCACATAATTATAAAACAACAAATTAAAAGGACCAAGTAAAAACTCAGCTGGTCCTTTTCCCCGCCCTTTAGTGTCAATTATAACGTAAAGCTGCGTATATTTTCACACGCCACAATCGCGTGACAAACACGATGGTTATTTAGCTCTAATAAGGCTTTACTAGGTCCGTAGGAAAATATTATACTTTGCAGTAAGGGCTTGAAAGTAATAAAAATATTATTAACACTCTTTGCTTGACGACTGGGGATCGATATCTATAATTACTTTCATTAGGGGTTAAAAAGTTACTAAGGTTTGTTAAAAATTTACTAGTTAAAAAGTTACTAAGGTTAAAAAGGTTAAAAAGTTACTAAGTCACTTATGAAGAATGTTTTTATCGTATGAAATGACTAAGATGTAGCTTAAATGAAAAATGTTCATTAATTTATTTCAATTTTACGGATATATTACTTTTTACGATTATATGACTTTACAAGTTATTGCGGTTGCGTAAAGGTCATTTTCACGTAAAGCAGTAATTAAGATTAGTGATTTAAAGGCGTACTCAGTTCGGATGGTAATCGGTTTTACGAATTTTTCAGTACTTAAAGTTTTATGTTTCGTCTATCTTAATCGAATAACTTAAGGAACGCCTATCGCATTCTCATAAGGAAAAGTTCTTATGGAACAAATCTAACTTAGAGAGATGTAGATTCTAATGATTATAATTCTATAAATACTTTTTTTTTTTGTTCGCGAATCATTTATCTGACCTGTAAATTGCAAAAAACGTAAGAAAATTTGAATTTCGCGGGCTATCAGTGCGGGTCCTCTTTAATCACCCTTTAGATGGGATATCCAAATGATGTCTTTTTTTTCTTTGCAGGTGCTTTGTTTTGATTGCTAGCGGTGTTGGATCTAGATTAAAATCGAAACCAATACGGATCGTGCTGTATCGATGTAAAGGGTTCTAAAATCGTAGTATAAAATTAACATACTCGTACATAGTATTACGTTTTTTCTCAAAAAATGTTGGTTCATATTGGTGGCTAAATTAATAAATTCAATATTATATTAACGGAATATTCAATATTAACGGAGTATAAATATAGAATATTTAAGCCCAAAGTTCTTCCAATCCGAAATACCTATAGCAATTGGTAGCGCGAAAGGAAATTGGTTGTTTTCAGTAGCTACATAGTAATTTACTAACATCCTGTCACCAGCCAGTCGCATGATTTGAGCAACAAAAAAAAACGCTTTTTATAAAGTTTTGTAAACCAAAATCAACAAATCATGAACCAAAATATAATGGCCACTGTTGAGGAGCTCGTGGCTTAGTAATAACTGCCGCTCGGGTCGATCCATCAGGTTAAGCTACGCTTGCCGGGGTTGGTCCTAGGATGGGTGACCATTTTCACATATCGAGACTCCTCCATGCCTCGGAATGCACGTTAAGCCGTTGTGTTGAATGCCGAAGCCGCAAAGAAAAAACACAAAAAAATAACAAATTGGGGGAAAATATGCGTCACAGCCACGCAAAATGGCTCTCAAAACATCTTTAAGATGGTTTAAATTTAGAATTATGGGTTAAAATAATTGGAGGAGCTCGTGGCTAAGTAATAATAGCCGCACGGGTCGATCCATCAAGCTACGCTTGTTGTTTGGTCCGTGTATGGGTGACCATCTTTACGTACCGAGACGCCTCCGTTCCCTCGGAAAGCACATTATGCCGTTGGTCCCGGCTGTCATTTGTGGATCTTTGACAGTCGTTACTAGTCGTCAGAAGCCCGAAAGTCTGACAACCAGTCTAACTAAGGGGTATTGTATTACCCAGTTGCTGGGTTGTGGAGTTCAGATAGGCAGTCGCTCCATGTAAAATACTGGTATTCAGCTGCATCCGGTTAGACTGGAAGCCGACCCCAACATAGTTGGGAAAAGGCTACGCACATTGACGCAGATTGATTGTTGAATTTGAGCATACTTAACAATCGCTTCGAAATGGTTGACAAAGAAGTACATTGTACCGTAACCACGCACTGCATTGTAGCCAATGTTTGGAGCTATAATATATTCAAGTGAGTGAAGCGAGGTTGCTAGCCACAATCATGACATAACATAATTATAGAGAGGGGAAAAACAGTAGGCTTCAACACAATTCAACAACAACATTCCCGAAATAATAACCAGAAACCACAAAGCGATCATGCCAAAACTCCAACAGAATTTGGCAAATTAAATTTTCAAAAAGTCGTATCTCGTAATCAACTCAGGCTCAGATGTGGGGGGCTGGATGCCAAGGGTGTCCCCCCACCCCCCGTTTCAGACACACAACTGAATTATGTAAAACTTTTAATTGTCCTCTCGTCTCACCTTCATTAAAATTCGAGGTGTTTTGTTTGGACACAAAAACTTAGTTGTTCCCATTTTTGCCCGTTGTTTTTGAGATGTTAAAAAGTCATTTTGACAGGTAACCTCGTAGCCTGATTAATTATTACGTGTGATATAGCGTAATGGAAATGTTGAGTGTATTGACGTACGTTAGGTAATGAAGTTATGCCCCAGAAGGAGGAAGGGAGGGAGAATGTTTTTCGAGAGTATGTATGTATGTATGTCTATTTATTTGGAACGCTCTGTAGCCTAAACGGCTTGATTTTAACATACGAGGTGTCACTAGGTTCGTCTTAATTGTGGGAGTGACATAGGCTATATTTTTTTTATATATTTCATCTGCAAATAGAAAAAAGGAAGGGGAAGATTTTTTTTAAATAAATTATAACAATATTGGTATCAAATAAAAGCTAGTAAGTAGTAGTAGTAATGAGTTAATTCCAAATATAATATAAATATATATTAATAAAACTAAAAAGCTTGAAATAAAACAAATTATTTAAAAAACAAAAAACCTTTTTCGGTTATAGGTTTTTGCAGTCGGATAATGTGAGTAGTCACATAATTAAAAAGCTTCATGGGAGCAAAAATCATGAGGTGTTTGTGTAATTTCTTGAAACCCCCACATAGCGTGGCAGTAACATTTTCTTTCCATTATTTTATTCTGCTCTCATACTTTACTATGATAGATGGTGTATCTTACGATAGTTAAGCCTTTTTATCACGTCTGTTAAAATGTTATCACCAGACGCTACTGTTCATTAAGACATAACTATACCTAACTCTAACGACTAATAGAGGCTACAGTCAACATTTATTGTTTGGAACAATGACCACAATGAGTTTCTCGATATCTCTTCAAACAAGAATCGCAGAAATTCAACCATTTACCAAGTCTCATAAAGGACAACTTTTCCCCACTTCGAACTCTGATATTTTCCATTAAATTCGACTTTGCATGAAGATACGGCCTGATGGTTTTATGAAGGGCGCGATAAGGCCAACTTATGATTATTATTTGTTACCTTACGTCACTCAGGAATTTTTGGGCATTTTTCTTTTCGTAGCACGCAACGGTTTTGTGTTGCTGTTTGGGACTTCATTTGTATTAAGTTGATTATTTTATTACTATTTCCATAAAAAATATTACATCATTAAATACATCGTGATGATTTGATGGGTACCTCCGGAACAGTCCAGTCAATCATGAGACTTAACATATCACGTGTTTAAATATCATGCCTAAAACCTGCAATAAGTTTTAAATCAGTAAGTACAGTAAAATACAGCGAGCAGTAGTGGCCCAGTGGTAACGGCCGCGATTTACGAGTTGTAGGTCGTAGGTTCGAATCCTGACAGCCGCTTTACTTTGTGTAAATTATTTCATCTCCACTGCTCTCAAAACGGTGAAGGAAAACATCGTGAGGAAACGGGCATGTTCTAGAACCAAAAATTCGAAGACATGTGACATCCACCAACCCCTCTCACAGAGGGGAGGTTTGTATCCCAGCAGTGGGAACGTTATAGGCTGATTATGATGACAAGAAAATTAAATCAATTCGATAAAAATATTATCATCGCATTATCATTACAGAGAAGACAACCAGACTACCACCCGATGCCAGTTAGACGACGAAGATTATTAATAGACATGTTAATTAAGCTTCTCCTAAACTTTTCCTAGTTTTAATTGAAATATTTAAACTCAGTTTTAATTTTGAAGTGAACGATAACACTGCACGCTTCGCCTGCGTTCAAAATTTGAATCTCGGTTTATTTCATAAAACTATGTAGACCCTTATTCGGATAACGAACTAATTTAATTAGATGCGTCAGATCGGAAACCGGTAGGTGTTGGCTAATCCTTTAAAACATTTATTTTGTTAAACATAAAACTGCAAGATAAATCAAGGCTGAAACCATTGATACTAGAAACTAGAAGTAACGAAAGTTATATTTTCTGGGGGATGATTGAACCTCTTGTTAGGTGGTACTCATTCAACTCAGCCTATCACAGTCCACTGCTGCACATTGGCCTCTCCCAGGCTGTGCCTCATCACCCTGTCCTCCGCCTTCCGCATCCAGTCTGTCCCAGGCACCTTTTTAAGGTCGTCGGTCCATCTACCCTACACTACGCTTGCCGCTACACGGTATGCTCTCCAGGACTCGTTTCGTCTGATATCTCGTGTAAGTACTGGTATTAAAATTCACGCGAATGAAGTTGTGGGGAAAAGCTAGTATTTAAAAAATTAAATGAGAACTTTTTCGGCACTTATTTCTCCTAATCATGACCACAGTCTGCTGCGCATAATGTTCTGAGGCCCTAGACAAAGTGACATTCTATCAGCGATAACGATGATGGAAAAGGAAAAAAAATATAGGACTGACATAAGCTATCGAAAAACTTATGTCAATCCTGTTGAAATTCGTTGTTTTCAAAGCGATTGTCACTTGTCTAGGCCCTCTGGATTGGTACTAATATATAAACCTGTCTAATTGAATTGATTTTGTGTCTACATGTCTATGACACAGACAGTTCGGTTTATAATTAGTTTCTACCGCATCGAACTACAATGAGCATAAATAGGGAATTATTAGGGCTTAACTAAAATGCAAAGGAGCTTTAGGCGGACGTTTGTACCTAAGGGCCATTTTTTGTTGTCCAAGATTTGAAAGGACCAACATGAAATAGTCATAATACTAAAATACTTTGACCCATCACACGTAGGCTACTGTGTGTGATTCCTAGATTCAGCAATTTTAGTCCAATTGTTGGTGTTCTTACTAAAGCGGTGTTTTCAATTGGGACCGGCAAACAAAAAACTTTACTACCAAGCAATAAAAATAGGCGACCTTTAGCATAAAGCTGTCAATTTCGTTCGGTGAGATTGTAAATAGAACATAATTTTACATTATTTACCGATTCATCAATCAGAATATTGTCACGGTCGTTTTTATATTATCTAATCTAATCTTTTATTGTTCGAACCTTATAGTCCATTTGGTTAGTATACACACGACTTAGAAACTAATGTTAGTACTTACACCTACCAGAAAGACAATACAAACGCTTAATTACTACGCCACAGTGGCATGTAGGTGTATCCAATGTCCCAGTATGGGGCTGTCCCACCTATCAGCTATAGTTTTCAGGATGCTGTTGGGGCTGGCGCATAATGGAAGCGCAACGCTTGCGCATGATGGCGTGAAAGCCATCTATTCTCGCCTCTGCGAACATGCCAGAAGCACTGCAGTAGCTCGGCAACCCCATCAGCACCCTGAAAGCATTATTATATTGAACGCGCAGGGCGCTGTATGCCCTCTGCGTGTAGTTGACCCACAGACTGCATGTATAGAACGACTGACAGTACGCAGTAAATAGTGTAGCCTATACTTCAGTCTTGCATTTCGCAAATCTGCGAGCCAACATATTGCAGCGGACAGCCAACGCCCTGCGCTCACGCTCAATATCCAAGCTGTCTTTCAGGTCGTCAGAAACCCAGTGGCCCAGATACTTGAAAGAAGTGACTTGTTTCAAGGCACTTCCGCAAAGTTTCAACTGCGGTTCAATAAGGTAACTTTTAGAGCCTGACTTGAAGACTAGTACCTCACTTTTCATTACATTGTATCTGAGCCCATGAGCCTCCGCGTACCTCTCACATATCGTAAGCAGGCTCATCATTGCGTTGATCGAAGGGCTCAGCAACACCATATCATCGGCATAACTAATATTGTTGACGCATACTCCGTCTACATAACAACCTTGATAGGCGTTGCTGAGCTCAACGATCAACCGGTTTATGTACAGACTGAAGAGGCGAGGGTAGGTCAGGCCGCCCTGCCTCACCCCGCACCCCAGCCTATACACATCCGATAACGAGCCTGCCCACCTTACACAATTTGTCTGATTGTTGTACCAAAATCGTAGAATTGCTATAACTTCTCTATCCACTGAAGTATCAGTCAATAGTTTCTGCCACAGCAATTCGTACGACACCAGATCAAACGCTTTGGAAAGGTCTAGGAAACACGCATAAACAGGCGTTTTCCTAGACGTATAATACTGGACAGCATGCTTGAGAGACAGTATGGCACTTTCTGTGGAGAGACCAGGTCTGAAGCCAAACTGCGCGTCATGCAGTTCGATGCGAGTCGCCATATGCTTATCAAGCAAACTGTCCAGCACCTTGGCAATGACAGTAGCAAGGGATATGGGCCTATAGTTCGAGAGATCTGATGTGTCCCCAGTCTTATCCTTCACAATAGGTACAACCACAGTTTTCATTAGGTCACTGGGAAGATGAGCATGGCTTAGACAGAGCGAGAAGAACATCGCCAGAACCCTAGGCAGGTGAACGCCTGCATGCTGCAGGTGCTCGATGCTGAGTTAGTCATGCCCTGTTGACTTGTCCCTAACCATATTTTTAATAACAGTGGCAACGTCTTTTGCTGAGAACCTGACATTTACCGCCTTCAGACAATCCTCAGCATCGACCACCTGCGATGCGGAGCCAAGAGGAGATTCATGTTTAAAATGTGAGATTCTTAAAATGGTCCACATATGTAATATGAATTGCTTTTGAGTCAAATTAGAGGAATTGCTAATGTAAGCTGGAAATTCAGGAAATGAAATGCTTTTAGAGGAATTGCTAATGTGGCCGTTTTAGGCCCACAGTCCTTTCGGCTTGCTTACTCTGCAATCTATATCGGTAACTCCAGTTCTTTTCCGCATAATTTCATTCCTGATTTTATCCTTCAAAGAAACTCCGAGCATAAGCGATCCATAGTGCGCTGAACGACCTACATACACATGCCCAAACTCACGCCATCTTCCCATGGGGGTAGACAGAAACAACAGAACGCCACCTGCTACGATCCTTACATAATCAAACATTTTAATCGCATGATGGGTAGATACATAGAATGTTAATGATACAATATACTTACAGATCTGCTTACCGACAAATAAAGTCTCGACTACACATGCAGCGCACATTCTCGCGTGATTGACACAATACACGAAATGTTAACAAGCCGCGCTTGTGAGTGACAGACTATTGTAGTTAATATTAATGGCGCCACCATTGAACAGCCTGATGGCTTGTCATTACAGGCAAGTGTGTACGAGGGTTTTGTCACGATTTATTTTTTTCTATTTTGAATTGTTTTGGTGTGGAATTGTTGTAACTTTGGGCGTTTTTGTGAAATGGTTGATTGTGGTTATCATGTTATATTGAAAATGTTAAATTCAATCCATTCCATCCAAACTTCTTAATTTGTCTCGTAGGGTATAATATGAATGTAAGTTCACTCAATATTATATTCCTGTCTCAATTTTATATAGATCTCAAGATATTGGACGGCTGAGTCGTTGAGCTCCTTAAGCTCTGAGTTGAGCTCCTCGGTTACTGACAAATGCTTGCACTGACTGGACAGGTCCACTCAAATCTGTGTGGTTCTTTCCTCAAAATACCATTTCAGACTCTAATCTACATGGTCCTCATATGGCCTGACCAAGATTATGTCTGGACCTTAAAAGGGACTGCGACCTCTGAGTTTGTTTCGGCCTTTTTTCTCAGAGTAGTCAGATAGGAAACGCCGACCTCATCTAGCTTATTTTATTTTTTTAAATATGACGTGTAAAAGTGATTCTGATATCCTATTTACAGAATAAACAATTTCATTTATTTCATTTCATTTCATTTCTGTATTTATCGTTGCTTTTTTTTTTACTGTTAATAATAAGTTAAGATTGTTTACCTAGTAGGTAGGTAGGTAATAAGAAAATGCAGTATTTACCTATAATTGTTTGTTACATTTAGTTCTTTATTTTTCTGTTGTTACCTGTAATTTCTATAGTGTTTACGAACGTTGGTAAATCTAAATAAAATAAATAATGGGTTTTGTTGTCGCAAAAACATAAAAATGCTACTAATTACGTGTCGGACACACTAGGCACTACAGGGTTAACTTTTCCAATATTATGGAGACAGTATGCTGTCGTAGCACTAGTATGCGCCGATCTACGGCGTAGCGTACCTGCCAATGACACGTTAATGACTGAAAAAAGAAATCACTTCGCAAATATTATCTAGGCAGTAGACAGACATGTGTGGAAAGTAGGCCTTTGCCGAGCAGTGGAACAATATGGGCTAAATAGATAGACAGACACAGAGACAATAGTGTCGTAGCATTTGGCGTAGCGTCGTAGGTATGCTACGCCGCCGCCATAGCTCGGCGCGTAGTAAAATAATTTTACCTATGTAGATAGGTAAAATTATTTTACTACGCGCCGAGCGAAATTTATTAATCGAATCGCCATACTCGCGTAGGCGAGTATGGCGATTTGATTAATAATTTTATTTGGTCCAAATTAAATACAACAAAAAAAATACACGATTCATTAGAACTAAATTGTGCGCATTAGAAAGATCGCTTTGCTCACTCATCTCGTGGGTAGCAACAAAAACTCCAACCCAATTAGATCAAACGTATTCCTAGAATTAAGGATCCCTAGTCTGAGAGCCCTATTTAGATGACTCTAATATCAATTTGATACTTTAGACTTCAAACATTTCAGACTTTTAGCATTGTCACTTTAACTTGAATAATTAACTAAGTTTGACTCTTGAAAGTGATACATAGGTACGTGCTTATAAATACCTCTGGATGATAAATCTCTGATCACAGATGTTGAAATGGATGGAATACTAATTGCAATATAACCGTTCACAGTGACATACATTGAACTAGGCTTCCAGTTGCACAAGGGACTTGCTTCTTAATATGAATGAAAAGCACTTCTTGATAATAAGATATGGACGAATTTTCAACAGCTGCTACGCTAATTCAGTTGTTACTTCAACATAAGTACAGTCAAGTCCATTATATCTTCGTCAGTTCTCAAATTCTTTCCTTTATCAAGTCAGGACACACAATACCATTACTGTTTTTTATTTTTTTATTCTCATACAGGTACATTGTTTTTTGTTTTTACAGTTTCACGCGCCAAACGTTTGAAGCTACGACTGAGCAGACTAGTGCATAGAAACTTTATCTGATTACAATCAATTACATCAACATAAAACCTTTCTTTTCGTGTTTTTTCTTTTTCTTTTTTATGGCCATTTTACCATTTCATAACTACACTCACACTTTACCATTTCATAACCTATAAATCAATTTGATTTTAATTTAATTATCAGATTTTGTCAGTGTCACATTTTTTTAATTCGGTCTGACATGTACATAAAGAAGATGGCTGAATGTCTTTCTGCGGAATGACATTGAGACGTAATACATGTAATGCTGTGTCGGTAAAGCAGATTTTATCACGCAATGAGCAGACAAAACAGCACTTAAAGTGACAAACGTATTTTGGCTGTGAGTGTACAATCCACATTAGCGTTGGAGTTACCTTCCACAAACTTCAGGCAAAATTCTTGGATGTCAACTTCCAAAGTATTAATAAATAATATCAAATACGATAGAAAGCGTCTTTTGTTCGTACTCTACTCATTGTAGTCTGCGAAGTTTGCGCAAAGTTCAAACCTTTGTGGGCGTCTCACATTTCACTCGCATTATTACAAAATCATTTGAGAAGTTTAATTTTCAATTTGTTTAATGGATACATGGGTACTTGAGCTGAGACTAATCAAGCGTACTTAGCTGTTAAGATAATGTAAGATTAATTAAAGCAAAGTAAATGAGAATGTAATTAGTGAATTAATTGTTTGGTTATACTTTGTTAATGAAAATTGTGGAATGGATGGGATGTATTGATCAGGGTTTCGCAAAGAGTTTGTTTAATTAATAACGTAAAAAAATGGGAGGAGAAGCAGTGGCCCAGTGGAAACGGATGCGACTTACAAGTTTTACGTCGTGGGTTCGAACTCAGACACTTTACTTTATATAAATTATCACCACTGCTCTCAAAATGGTGAAGGAAAACATCGTGAGAAAACCAGCATGTCCTAGAACCTACATAATTATTCAGATTTGTTACAGCTTTTTTTTTATTTTTTTTATGGGAAATCATGAAATGACTTCTCCCGCTCTGGGCGGAGCGGAAGGGCGTGTCATACTCTTACTGACTAAAACCCACCCGTGCTCCTTCAGTTGCCTGTTGCCAGGGTCCCGGTATCCCTTTCGGACTATTCCGCAACCCTGTCAGGCATCGGTCCTAACGGACCCCGTCAGGTGTGCTGACATCTCTTTGAGGCGCGCTCGGAACACAACGCGCCATCGACCCGGGCCTGGTCCTTATTGGACGGCGAGGTACCCATTGCTCGCCGTCCGCAAGCCCGCGCCTATGGTGGCCGGGAATCCGCCTGGGATTCCCGACGCCCAGGGTGTCTCCAGCGGTGGTTAGGGGCGTGAGGGCGCAAGCTTTGCCTCTCCCTCACGCGTTCCGCTTCCTCCTTCGCGAGCATCACTGCTTCGCAGAAGGAGGTGACCGCCTCCCTTGCCCTCTCGCTCCGTACCATGGCCTGGACCAGGGCCGGACGCGAGAGGTCAGTGCCGCCAATCGCCTCCACGAGGACACGGCGGTTCTCCGCCCAAGCAGGGCACACCTCCACCGTATGCTCCACCGTGTCCTCCGGACGATCCGCATAGTGGTGACACCCGGGCGTTTCCTCCCGCCTAATCCTACACAGGTACCTCCCGAAGCTGCCATGTCCGGTGAGGACATGCGTCAGGCGGAAGGTGAGGACGCCGTGGCGCCTCTCTAGCCACTCCTCAAAGAGGGGACTCATCGCCGCAATTGAGGCGTGCCCAGCACTGGGCTGCGACAATCGCACTCTCCATGCCGCCATGAGATTTGTTACAGTTGTAATGGCAATCATGTTATTTGGTATAGGTTTTTATTTTTAGTATCTTATTTATTTATATTTTATATTATATTCTTTTCTATCTAGGCCATAGATATTTTTTGAACATTTTCTATTTTGTTAAGTACCTACCTGATACTTGTTGAAAGGCCTACACTGTCCTCCCATAACTATTAATACCTACTGTAGAGAAAGAGTAACCGTGGAGTTTCTTGCCGGCTCTTCTCCATAGGAAACGACCAATTGGAACCGTGCACCTAGCTTCTGACGTTTCATAAGTGCCCATGTAGGTATATGTGAAATAAAATATTTTGATTTGATTTGATTTGAACCAAAAATTTGAAAACAGGTGACATCCACCAACCCGCACTGAGCCGCTTAGATTACGGCCCACTCCTTTTCACAGAGAGGAGGCCTGGGTCCCAAAAAATACTAAATTAGATTTATGTTATTCTGTATTAATTGTGTATACTCTTAATAGGTGGAGTAGGATTGAAGATGTGAGTATACTTATACAAATCAACGAAAAAGGTCAATGAAAGATAATTTTATTATAATGATTTACTTTATATGATATGCCTACACGAAGGAGTATAGAGGGTTTGTGTCGAGGCATTTTGGGCCAAGTGGGCATGTACTCGTATTAATAAGATTAATGCCCAATATTCCCAAAATATCTCGATATTAATCCGTTACAAGGATAAAAGCGAAGGGTACATCAGAGTTATAACAAAACTCTTTTTAGAAGTAGGTTCTAATTACAAAACTGTTTTAACCAAAAAATACTTTGAAATGAAACCATTGGCATTGATGTGAAAACTTACAAAATAACTTACTTTAATTCTTTAATTAGTTGACTTGACAGGAGGTTCTACTAAGATGTACGTATCACAACGTGTCTTCTTCTTCCATAAATTTCTAATAGCCGTATCTATTAGAAATTTATGGAAGAAGAAGACACGTTGTGATACGGACAGGAGGTTTATGATGATTCATAAACAAGATATCCAACAAGATTCATGAACAACTGAATATTGTCCGGAACATGTTTTAACACTTGAACGAGACACAATTGAAGTTTTATTGTTATGACGTCTATGGGCATTTAGTTTCCCGAAAAGTGATAAAGCATTCTATTAAAAACTAAAAACGGTTAGAATCAATCGCAAAGAGATTACAACAACGATTCCCATCAAGAATCGACATTTCACAGATTCAGTTCCATCTATTGACGTGTTTTATGGTATCCCAATACAGGCACACACTGTATATCAATGTGATATGACATCTGTGAGCCGAGCAATAAAGAAAAAAGCGGGAGGCGCCGCGGGATTCCATTTGAACATAGATTTACAACTTAGTTAGAAAAAGCTTTTGACGTACAATTTTTTGGTCACAATTTTAGTTTCTACGATATTCTGGGGACGGTTTGGAAAACTTTTAGTCTATTAGAAGTAGTTTTGACTTTAGTTACAGAAACTCTTAGACTGACTTTTTTTGTTAAATAAAGACCATGTGCGCTTGTGAGGAGCTCGTGGCTAAGTGATAACAGCCGCTCGGGTCGATCCATCTGGTTAAGCTACGCTTGCCGGGGTTGGTCCATGGATGGGTGACTATTTTCACATATCGAAACTCCTCCGTGCCTTGGAAAGCACGTTAAGCCGTTGGTCCCGGCTGTCATTTGCAGATCTTTGACAGTTGTTACGGGTCGTCAGAAGCCCGAAAGTCTGACAACCAGTCTTACCAAAGGCTATCGTATTAACAAGTTACTGGGTTGCGGAGGTCAGATAGGTAATTACTCCATGTAAAATACTGATATTCAGCTGCATCCGGATAGACTGGAAGCCGACCCCAACATAGTTGGGAAAAGGCTAGGCAGATTGAAAGACCATGTGCGCTTGTGCGGTAGCATATTTTAGGATTTTTTTTAACCGACTTCTTCAAAAATGAGGAGGTTCTCAATTCGTCAGTACGTATTTTTTTTTTTTTTTTTTTGTATGTTTGTTACGCGATTACTCCGCCAATTATGAATCGATTTGGATGATTCTTGTTTTGTTTGGTAGGTCATGCTTCAGAGGTGGTCCCATAAAATTTTTATTAACTTTGCTTGCGTAATTTTTGAGTTAGCTTCAATATTACGTATTTTTCCCACTTAGTTTATCTAGACGATATTCTGTTTGACTCCTTCACTGTTATTTACGTAGCAGGTAGTGGTAATTGGATTTGTGTGGAAAAGGTACCACAACTAAAAAGTGAAAAATAAAAACTTTTTACAAAAAAATAAACAAACGACTTCCAAAAAAAAACACTAAAAAAGTGAAAAATAACTTTAATTTTGGAAGTCGGTGTCTTTGCTTTTCAATTTCCGTTTATTGCCACCGACTTCCGAAATTAAAGTTATTTTTCACTTTTTTAGTGTTTTTTTTTGGAAGTCGTTTGTTTATTTTTTTGTAAAAAGTTTTTTTAATAACTATCAATTATTTGTTATTTTAACCTGGACCGTATATGTAGTTAGCCGTATTTGCTGCAATAACTGAACCACAAAAACCATTCATATCAAAACCATAAAAAAATACATTTCATTTTAACATCTGTTATTCTGTTCCAACTAGGGCATGGAGTAATTATGTGAGTATTTTTATTTCCACCATCGGAAATAATAGGACTATCCCGTTTTATGATGTTCTAATGGCTGCATAGGCAGTATATCAATGCGATGTGACATCTGCGATGCCGCGCAATAAAGAAAAAAGTCACGGATAGTCCATTCGAACATAGATTTACAACGTATTGGGGAACACTGGTTTTTATGACGATTTGAAATACTTTTCACCTATAAATCTTGTACCATCATCTGCAAGTCCGCATTTTCATTTGTTTTTAAATCGCAACCATTTTGATCGTGCCTTTTCAAATTGTGGATAGATACTTTCGTAGGCATAAAAAATAACACATTCCAAAATCAATAAGCTTTACACGCTACAAAAAAAGTCAAGGGAAAGTCCGCCACTCAAGGCTCACAAAAACACAATCAGTATAAAATCGACATGATAATTGCTGGCAACGAGGAAAGCGCTCGCGTGAGAGGTCGCGTGTCTAAGTTGATTAAATTCTACTTGAACAGGTCTGTTTGGTTATTCACAGCCGTGGTAGCAACGTGCCGATAGAAAATACAAGCTATTTTCAGTGCCCACCCCACTTAGCGTGACTTACCTTATGCATTTGATAAAGTATACCATAGTTTATTTTCGGGAAAAATAGAAGATAATTCTCCGATAAAGGTCGTTGATTGTGACAGTGTTCAGATTGTATCAATGAAATTATTAGGTCATTAAATTTTGAATGATATGGGTTGTTATATAGTTATTTGGTTTGTGGTGTGCCACAAGGAAATAACTTGGCCCCCCTGTAATTAATTCAAAAGTAATTTACATACATTATTGAAATACGTCTATAAAATATAGTTTGATGATTTACACGAAAGGAAATGTTCTGACCGTCGAAACAGAATGAAAAAGTAAAGCTTAACTGGAGTACATAACTTTTAGTACAAACGACTCTTAGGTTCGAAGAACCCAGTCAGTTTTTTGTGAAACATAAAAAAGAAACAAGAATTTATTAAGTGAGTGAAAAAAGTAATCTTACTCATATAAGGGAATATTCAATTTCTTGAGATTACCTTATAGGCATAAATCTACTAAACCAAAATCCACTGATACTGTTAAGAATATTGTGCCTACTTTATATTTTCGCTTATATTTCTTAATCTTCCAGTAAATCCGCTTACATACTGAAACCTTTGTGAACACGAAACGAACGAAATCCCTTTTTTCGTACGAAGCTTGGTTTTGGCGCGGATAGCAATTTTATTTGAGACTCGTGTCAAAATAAAATTGGAGTACTAACTGCGTACTTTTTATGATGCCAATTAAAATAGTGTACGTAGTGTGTAACGTGCTAGTTTTAACTGCAATTCAGTTCGTGTTCAATTTAGGTTTAATAGCCATGCGATTTTTATCGGGTATTTTAGTTTTTTTTTTCTGTTTTATCGTTGTGTTTTTTTTAATTATCTTTTTTATTGATGTTGAATAGCTTTATTTTTCATGTAGCAATTTATTTATCTCACAGTTGGGTTAAATACGCAGTTATGTAAAACTTCAATTCTGTTTTTCAAACTTTTAGAATAAAAAATAAACGCAAACAAGAAAATAAAACCGATTCCAATTTTCACCAAACATTTCGCATCAGTCCTCCATTAAAAGTATCACGATCAATATTGATCAATCCTCCAATCCTACAGGTAAACATCCCAATCGAGCAAGGTGTTACCAGACCACTCACGGACTGCATTAAAAATGAACCATAAATTGCGAACGTGGTACATTCATAAAAAATGAATCCATTTCGATTTTTATATTCCACGCATCACAGACGCGAACTATAAAAGAGGTGGCGGCTACGAATGGTACGAAAAAAGAGGAATATTCATGCTCAATGACTTGGAAAAATTCAATTACACAACTGTCCCTGGCTTGCATTCTAATGGACAGGCTGGGACTGGGTACAACAAATCTAATCAAAGTTTACTATTTACGGATCAAGCTGCCTGACCTTTGGCACCTTGGAATGAGGCCTTGAAAGTTTTGATGTCAAGGTCCCTTATCAACGTTACTGTGTTTAGGAGTGCTGGTATGTGATTTACTATTTCTGTTTTATGACTGTGGAAAGTGTGTTGGTATTTCATCAGAATACATATGCTGTATATTATTACCTACCTACATTACATTTACTTTAGGTGACTTAGCATTCGTGAGCCACTGCCCTTAATGGTATCGATGTTTGATCACATAAAGGGAACTCAAAATATTCATCGCAATCAGACTATAATGTTCCCACTGCTGCGACACAAGTATCCTCTCGTTTTTGGTTCTAGGATATGCCAGTTTCCTCACGCAGTTTTCCTTCATCGTTTTGAAAGCAGCGGTGATATAATTATATACATAAAGTAAAGCGCCTGTCTGGGTCCTAAACCACGACCAACAACTCATAAGTCGGGGCTGTTACCACATGCCCACCTGACTGAACTCAAAATATTATTCAAGTCCAATTCAAACTGATTTAAAAATGAAATTAGAACTATGAACATTACTGTTGAATCTATAAGACACGGAATTACCGACAGAAAATTATTAGAGGCTTATCTATTACTAATTTTCATAATCATAATAAACTCCCACAAGATCATAAACCATAAGACTGTTAATGACATTAATCATACTACCGCAAATGGTAACATTTCTCAACCAACCCTCATAATTCTCTTATCCATTAGCATATTCAGTTCAATGGGCCTCAAACTATGAATTATAAAATGTAATTCAAGAAACCTTGTTAGGCTAACTTAGCAACGCCACCTCATAAGATATTCGCCGACGAAGTTGCATAATAAAACTATTCGCGGCTTCGTGTTTACATGGAATTATGAACAAAGTCTTGATAAAGAACGTAAGCTTGATGAAGTAAAAAGCAAATATTATATACATGGACTTTTTTGCTCAAAGAGTAGCTTATTATTTTAGTTTTTTTATCTTTAAACTGAGCCATACTAATTCTTATTAAACTGGCTTTTTACAACTTCATTTTTGTCTTGCCTTTATTTGCGCTTTTTTTTCTTTTTTCATACCTATGAAAACAATTCGACAAACTCATGATTTATGTAAATCCTTACGAGAAAAAAAAAATAACATGTAATTCTGAAAAAAAAAAACAGAAAAAAAAAAAAACAACGTCGCATTTTCTTATTGTTAAATATGAATGATTGGTTTGAATGAAAATTATTTACTTGTACTTATCAATGAAAATTAGATACACACATCGAGAGACTAATGTTGCGATATTTGAGACTAATGTTACATTTAATTCAATTCAATTCAATTTCATTCAATTCATTTTAATTCAATTTAAATTCAATTCAAGTTAATTTTAAGTACTTATAAAATATTAATGATATTCTTATTACATTTTTATCCATCTTTATATTAATTATCATTGTATAGTGAGATCTAATTAAAATGCTTTGCTTACCTATAATTTAGATGCATGCAATTCTATTGTATTTGTTAATGATATGTACTTTTAATGTCCTTGTGTGTATTTAGTTGGTTTGCCTAAATAAATAAATAAATAACTAAATAAATATTTATAAAAAAACAAATTTAAACAAAATTTGTATCAGTAGATTCTTTAACAGTTATGAGATTTCTAAAAAACACGTTGTATAAAGCATGTATTCTCCGTAGACAGGCAGAGGCAGTATAAGTGAAGAGTGCCCACATTTTGACGGATTATGTAAGTCGGCCATTTTAATTTATAAAGGCTACTAAATGATCTGTATAGTTTTACAAGTTCCTTTCAAATTAATAACACAAAAACATTACATGGTATATGCAGGTTGCTAAGTATATAACCAAGCTTAAAGGCTTACGAACGAGATGGATAACCGACAGACAAACAGACGAGATAAACAGCGCCCCACTGATGATATTGTACCGCGATACTAAGCCTCCTGCAAAGCATGTTGATTAAGGCATTATGCTCGTTAGAACGCTCATTATAGCCATCTTTAGAGAAGACTCAATAAACAGCAAGCCTGAAAAGGGTATGAAGGATTAAAAGGAAGGAGTTAAAACTTAAACATAAGTTCTTAGGAACTTAGAAGATTCTTTATTAAGAAATGCAGTTTCTTATGGAAAATCGTAAGGTAAGTAGTAAGTAATCTTGAATAAGCTTTTCTTTAAGTTTAGGAAAAAAGTGGAAACGGGTTGTTGGAACTTGAAAACAAAACTTGATCAGGAAACTACTGAAATTATATTGTAAGCTAGACAAGCTGTTTGCTTGGCTATTATATAACATTAAAACATTGACTCTCGACGTAGCTCAACTCAGTACCTACGTGACACAAACAAGATTGAATTGTTGCCTCTTCTCATAATAGAGAAACCACGAGCATTGATGTTTATCCTTCACCGATTTCAGATAATGTCAATCGCATGGTTTAATTTTTCGTGGTAGCGTGCATTCATTGTTAAGTGTTTCGTATTAGTAAACTTACGGCGACGTGTTATTCAGTGTAACACTTTTCTAAGTCACGTAACACACCCAAAAAAACTAAAATGAAAATTAAACTGGAAAGTATATATTACATTAATACATTGACTCTCGACGCTCAGTACCTAGGTGACACAAACAAGATTGAATTGTTGCCTCTTCTCATAATAGAGAAACCACGAGTATTGATGTTTATCCTTCACCGATGTCAGATAATGTCAAAAAAACTAAAATGAAACCTAAACTGGAAAGTATATAATATTATTATGAATTGAACAAGCCACAACAAGACAAGACAAGATTGACAAGTTCGGTTAATTTAAATAACATTGTTTTACTGACAAAATTAATTAACAAAACCTTTTCAAAGAAACTCCAATCAACAACCAAACAGTACCAACTTTTCTACCTATCATAAAAACCATTCATAGCTTAAAGTTCCGTGTCCGCTTGACTGGCATGAGACGGCGAGCTAAGATAGACATCAAAGAACAGAACTAACAACTAAGCATCGATTTGTGGTGTCTACTGCAGTGTAACGTGCGGGCGCCGTCAACCGTAACCTGGGATTCAGTCGAGCGGCTATTTAGAAATATTTGTTGTTTTACTTGAATCTCTTGTAGAGGCTGGTTTGGTGGGAGATTCTAAGCAAATAGTGAATTTAACTGTTTATAAATATATGTTAGATAGTCTTATTAATTATTGTGAAGACATTCATTAGTAATCTCAATAGCATTATCGAATGGAGGAATAATAAAGGTCACTTTGTCACTTTTCTAGGTTCCTTTTTGTGATTTTGAATACCGATGAGAGTGATTTTTTTAGGTTTTGTTTAACACTTTTTAAACGAAGTTTGGCATATTGTATCTTTTTCCTACATTTGGTTTTTTGTGGAAATTCTAAGTATGTAACTTTAGCCATATTCAGATACACTTTAAAAATGAAGCTTCAGTTAATTTGGTTACAAAAGAACAGTCAATAACAAACATAAACTCAATTCTACAGTCCCAATTACAATGCCATAGTTTAAAACCACTCCACATTTTCGCAGAAACACAAAACGAATGTTTATTCGACATACTCGTAGCCACTCGTTCTCCAGTATTTTTTGTATAAACAAAATGACAAACAAGCAACGACCGTCTCATTTGCATTTCATACGAATCGGCAGTGTAGGAAGTGGGTGGAAAAAGCGTAAGTTGCAAACGGCTGCCAAATGTACAAGCAACTATATTTTTGTTACAAGTTTTTTTGTATTGGTTACTTGTATATTTATGTCGTGATGGCTGTTTTTTGCTTGAACTGGGTTTTGTTGAATGATAATAATTATGTTCTGTTGAACCTCGTATGTATTTGTGCTTATATTTATTTAAAATAAGGTATCCTATTATTATATTCATAGTTTTTAATAGGTATACTTTATATCCTTATATTTAAATAAATATGTCTTTATTCCACAAAATTGTTATTGCACCTACCACTGTTTGTCTCTGCATCATCCAAAGATTGACTGGTAGAAAATGCCTATGGCATTAAGGCCGCTTCTATAATAAATATGTGGTAGCAGTCTTCACGGAAGACCACTCTTTAAGGGTATTATACATAATATACCTATCAACGATCAATCGCCGCGGGCTCCGGAAGTGTGCAAAGCAGTACCTACTGGTCGTTGTGGCATTTTTAGGGACGCTATTATGTCTAGCAGGATTTTTGCTGTATGATAACAAAAAAATACTTAAATTTAATGTCAATTAAATATGCAATAACTTAAGCTAATAAGAAGCGGTCAGTCACAATAGCGATAACTCGAACGTAAAAAAAAAAAAATTCAGAGATATTAATTTATTGCGTGTAAACTCATACCTACTCAGCATTTATTTCAATTTGTTCGCAGACGGCATACAATCGGTGGCTGATTTTTTGTTAGAGCTTATAAAACAGTAGAGATCAACGCGACCTGTGCGTTGATACATTTGATCTACCTACAAAACTTCAGTGATACATAACTCAGCTCAAAATAATCTGACCGATTGTAGGACCCACAAAATATTAGCCGTGTGCGTGCGCACTGAACCATTTTACAGGCGCTTTTGAAATGTTAAGGAGTCAGAAAGTTGAAGCCTAGTTGTCCATTTCAAATAGTAAGTTCTGTACATAGCAACTAAATTATTTTTTAGATCCTAGAACACAAGGCGTAATGAAGCATAAGCATAATCAGCCTATAATGTTCCCACTGCTGGGACACAGGCCTCCTCTCTGTGAGAGGGTGAGGGCCGTAATCCACCACGCGGGCCCAGTGCGGGTTGGTAGATGTCACATGTCTTCGAATTTTTGGTTCTAGGACATGCCGGTTTCCTCACGATGTTTTCCTTCACCGTTTTGAGAGCAGTGGCGATGAAATAATTTACACAAAGTAAAGCGCCTGTCAGGGTTCGAACCTACGACCTACAACTCGTAAGTCGTGGCCGTTACCACTGGGCCACCACTGCTCACTGGGCCACCACTGCTCGTAATGAAGCTATTTATGGAAATAAGCTCGGTTGGAAAAGTGCATCGTTTTATTTAGGTTTTGCTCTTCGTTCCAATTAGATTTCGTGCTGACCCGAATTTCGTGGACTCTAATTCGGAAGAATGAAAAAATAGGTTTTCTTGATTTATAATTTCCAATATCCTATTTTTTAGAGCAACTTTAATGCTTTTTCATGCACATAAAACATTTAAGCAATTCACTTGCTCCTTCGGTAAGTACAAACGTAATGTTTATATGTCTCTATGACTATGTCTATATGACTCCTAATACAGGCTTTCTTTTGCTTAACAGGAGGCTCCAATCACAACAGGTATACCTATTCTTTGTTTGAAACAAAATAAACTATTTTCATTTTTCATTTTCATAGGTACAGTCATGTTCAGATAATAATAGTTCGTATTTTTTTTTTAAACGAGTATTACTTTCGTTTTTAACCGACTTCTTCAAAAAGGAGGAGGTTCTCAATTCGTCTGAAAGTTTTTTTTTTTTGTTTGTTACTCGATTTCTCCGCCAATTATGAATCGATTTTGATGATTCTTTTTTTGTTTGGTGCTTCAGAGGTGGTCCCGTATACATTTTATTAACTTTGCTAGCGTAGTTTTTGAGTTAGCTTCAATATTACGTATTTTTTACCACTTAGTGTATGTAGATGATATATTGATTGACTCCGTCACTGTTATTTATAGCAGGTAGTGGTATTCGAATTTATGTGGGGTAGGTAACACAACTAAAAAGTGAAAAATAAAAATAAAAAAAGACAACCGACTTCGTTGCTTTTCTTTGTAAAAAGTTTTTATATACAGCTATAAAATAAGCCTAGTAAGTCATATGTCTTAAAAATTATAATAAAAATATCTGAGTATAAAAACTTCCACAAAGAACCAGGAAAGGTAAATCAGATGAAGATGACTCGAATTTGCTGCGCTCAATCTCAAGGGAATCCCTCGAAATAAAGTTAAATCAATCGCGAAATTATCCGGAAATGTAATGTGTTCGTGTAATAATGAAACTAGAGAAGAAATGGGAAAAATCTTACTTAGGTGCCTCTGGGAGACGAACCCAATGCGTACTAAGCACGTGATCTATGAGGAATTGTATAATTTTGGAATTGTAAGAAGTTTCGACACTATGGCTAGCAAATGGCCAGGTACATAAAATACGCATAATTTGTGCGTATTTTCTGCTCTTCTTGTCTGTTTATATTTATGTGATAAATATTTATAATTAACAAAAAAAGTGAAAAATAACTTTAATTTCGGAAGTCGGTGTCTTTGCTTTTCAATTTCCGTTTTTGCCACCGACTTCCGAAATTAAAGTTATTTTTCACTTTTTTTGTGTTTTTTTTTGTAAAAAGTTTTTATTTTTCACTTTTTAGTTGTGGTAACTTCCCCACACAGATTTATAATTGGCGGAGTAATCGCGTAAAAACATATTAAAAAAAAAAAACACACACGAATTGAGAACCTCCTCCTTTTTGAAGAAGTCGGTTAAAAAGGGGTTGATACTCTATTACTATAAGTACAAAACAGGGGTACCAAAATAAAATAAAAAGAAACAGATTTTGATAAGTTTACTAACTATCTGCTGATAATTTAGGATAGTGTTACCAGAAATTGTAATTTTCGGAATTATGATATTATCTTAATTTAACTTCTCCCTACCGTTCCATCCTTTCCCTGGGCTGTCTCTAACACGCATTACGGATAACCGGACCTCTCAAAATCCGTACCTTTAAAACCCCGCGATTATCAAATTTGTGGCCAGTTGCCCACCCAAACGTGTCGTCAGCGAATTACTATATTTTATTAGTTTATGCGAAATTCTAACACTTTCTGCTCCAATACTCATCAGGATTATGATAAAACTTTAATCCCTTCTGGAAGGGTAACTTCCAACTCTATTATTATGAAATCTATACAGGGAGACTATGAATTTAGGTCACTTGCTGAACAAAACAAAAAGCATGCATTATTTTGATGTTTTTGATGTACGTTGTCATTATTGTAAGTACATCATATATTATTATTAATATATATTATTTGCGGAATTCTATTTTCAATCTCTCTCGCGAATTATGATTTTAAGAGGCATCCTAATGTGAACGTAATGTTTTATCTAAACGTGTTGGTATTCACAAAGTTAGATACTTGCATAATCAGTCTATAATATCCCCAATGTCGGGACACAGGCCTCCTCTCTGTGAGATGGGAGGGAGAGATACTATCTAAGTTGTAATGATGTTATAATATCACACACTAAAGCAACTATCTTACGTTCATATACACCCTGTATTATAGGCAACCTTTCAGTTTTCAGGAAACTAGAATTTCAAAATTTACATAATTGTATTTTGATTATTTCGCGGCGTTCGTGGATAGTGGTGCAAAACTTGAATTTGATTTGGTTAAGATACATACAAACTTGTTGACTAATTTTGCTTCGCGCTTCTTCCTTATTTACCTACTTTACATAACGTAGCATCACGCCAGTACAGAGCAGTGATAGCCTAGTGGTGTGACCGTCAGACTGCCAAGTCATAGGTCTCTAGTTCGAACCCAAGTCACGCACCTCTGACTCTTCGGATTCATGTGCGTATTGTATCATTTGCTTCAAAAACGGTAAAGGAAAACATCGTGAGGAAACCATGCCGGAGCGATATTTATCAACGGCATGTGAAGCCAAGTCAGAGACTCTTGGGCGGCTTTAAAAGTCAGACACCAGGTTAGTCCCTAACCACACGAAAAGAAGAAGATCACGACAGTATTCCTCGAAGGGGAAGATTGAAGTGAAGGCCGAAGGAATCCGCTGGATGCGGGAAGCTCAGAACCGGTCAAAATGCCTGAGGAAGTCTTATGACCAGCAGTGGTCGTCTTTCGGCTGAAATGATGATGGCAATAATCTGGTTACCAAAACATAAGGAATGGTGAAAAGTGGATGTACATTGTACAGTCACGAGTAGGTACCTACACTATGTTGTGGCGGCATCTACGCCATCATCGCCACATGTGAACTACGCATCAAAGACCTGACGTCACACAAACATCATGACGTCACACAAAATCTTGCATCGCGGAATTAGAGTTCACCGCGCGATCAACATATATACAAGATTCGTACATCAATCGTACATCAGTAACCAGTAATTTTAGAAGTATGAGGAACAGGGTGTAAAGTTCACTTAACCTCTATAGAAAAAGGAGGATCCTCCGCTGGTCGGAGGATCCTCCGCTGGTCGGAGGATCCTCCTTTTTCTATAGAGGATAAGTGAACTTTACACCCTGTTCCTCATACTTCTAAAATAATAATAATATACACTACGCAAAATTCAAATGTTCTTTTCTCATGTAATAACAATTGCAACTTTGAGAGATAAGACCTATTTCATAATAGTATAGGGTTCAAAATACTGTGTTCGTTACAACATAAAATTACAATAGTAGGAGAAAATCACTTTTAAAAATGGCTTAGTGTATTGGTAGGTACAAATTAATGCTATACAATATACATCTTTGGTTTACTTACTTTGTTCATGTATAATTCCTTCAGAGTTGAACGGAGTTCTAAGTGGACTTAAACAAGTTGAATTCTTGTTTAAAGCACCTGTAACAATGGACTTAGTGTCCGGTGGAGCATTGCTTGTAAGCACTAGATTCTCTAAACTTTGTTTCGCTTAGTTAAAATTGATTGGAGTTTGGGAAACATTCAAATCTTAGTTAGTAGTTTTCAAAAGGTGTCAGAAAACGTAGGTTTAAATCACAATTTCTTAGAAATATTGTGTACCCTACGTCTTATAGCCACTATAGAACATTTATTTATTTTAAGGATAAAAGATTTCATTTCTGTAAGTAGGTTTTTACAAACACTTTTTGAACGTGAATCATATTTTTTTAAACTAGATGAGGTCGACGTTTCCTAACTGACTACTTTGAGAAAAAAGGCCGAAACAAACTCAGAGGTCTCTTTTAAAGCCCAGACATAATCTTGGTCAGATCATGATTATGAAGACCATGAAGTTGGTGTGAATGAAAGATTTCAGATTGAGTGGTCTAGTGTGTCCAGTCAGTGCACGCATTTGTCAGTAATCGTGCAGCTCAACTCGGAATTTAAAGAGCTCAACGATTCAACGAACAATACCAAAGAAAGGACCAGGACAGCTCAGGAAAGGCAGACTATGATGACAAACTAAATGAGAAAAAAAAAGAAAAACGAAAAATATATGACCCATATTTATTTATTACTTGCTTGATGCCCGCGACTAAGTAGCCTATGTCCTTCTCCAGGTCATGGTCTACCCATGTGCCAAACATACAAATCCGTTCAGCTGTTTTAGCGTGATACCGTAACAAACAAACAAACATACTCACTTTCGCATTTATATAGTTACATTTGTTTCTATAGGTTCCCGAACCCAATAAAATAATGTAGTCACAATTTCCACATTCAGAGACGCCACCCAAAAACCAACTAACCGATGAAGTCTTGCTAGAACAAACACAACAACAACAACAACCACCAACAACAACAACAACTACTACTACTACTACTACAACAACAACCTCCAACAACAACAACTACTACTACAAAAACAACAACAACAACCACCAACAACAACAACCACCACCAACAACAACAACCACCAACAACAACAACAACTCTACAACTACAACTCTACAACTACAACAACTACTACTACTACTACTACTACAACTCTACAACAACAACAACTACTACTACTACAACAACAACAACTCTACAACAACATTAACAACTACTACTACTACTACTACAACTCTACAACAATAACAACAACTACTACTACTACAACAACAACAACAACCAACAACAACAACTACTACTACTACTACAACAACAACCACCAACAACAACAACTACTACTCCTACTACAACAACAACTCTACAACAACAACTTGGTGGTCTTACAATCATGAGCCTAAATAGTAGTAAACTATTAACAAATGTTTGATGTTCACAAATTGCAAGCAAACAGCCTCGTTAGTCTAGTAGTCGCAATCGCTACTGCTAAGCATGAGGCGTTGGGTTCGATTCTCGGGTCGTCGAGCAAAGTGTTATTGGGTTTTTCCATAGGCAATTTCTCAATAGCACCACGGATTCTGGATTTGTGCACAGTTGATGGCAATAGGCTCGCCCCCCTGTTACATGGGACTTAAACATTACTGGAGAAATGTGGGTGTACTACCTATAGGTACACCTCTGCCTAACCCTTCGGAAATACAGGCGTGATGTTATGTAGGTATGTTAAAATTGTTTGTTGAGCTTTATAACGAATAAGTTATTAAATTGTTTTTATTTGGCTTCATTCTGATGAAGCTGTAAATTCTACGATGCCTTTTAACACTATTACAATTGCCGCCCTATCTTTAGTTTATTAAAAGAGTGACATTGCATGTTGCAAATTAAATTCCGGGAACATCGTGTGGAACAGCATTTTCCTGAAATTTTAATATCGTCTAGTTTAATCTTAAAACCAAGGAGTTCCAAGAATATGTGATCCTGCACTAATGTTGTAACAAAAATTCATAATTTTTAGGGTTCAATCCGAAAGGGTGCCAACGCGACCCTATTACCAAGGCTCCGCTGTCCGTCCGTCTGTCACAGGGCTGTATCTTTTAAACCGTAATAGATAGACACTGTAACAAAAAATTATTAAAACAAAATAGAAAGAAAGAAAGAAAGAAAAATATTTTATTTGGGACACCCACAGGAAATATAACAATAAAAATATACATTAAAACTAACAAAATCAAAAAAACTAGTTTAGTAATAAAACAAATTAAACAACGTGGAACAAAATGAAGTTAAATAAACAAAAAAAAAAAGTTCTTTTTTCGGCGTTTTTTGTTAAACATTGTACGGTGGTACGGAACTATCGTGTGCGAGTCCGACTAACACTTGACCGCTTTTTTTAGTACAAAAACGTGGTTAGTATTATTTGCTATTAAAAATTTAAACGCAAAAAGCAGCTAATGGACCTTCGACATTATTTCCAAGAATCCATTGAACTGGGTTACATTTACGCCAGTGTAAATACGGCGTAATGGATGCGTATTGACGTCACCCGAGCACGCTACAGCACAGCCTTTGCGATATGCCTAGAGTAAACAAACTTGCTGAATTCCTCATTGCTGATTAAAAAAGAACTAACATTGTTATGTAAAAGTAAGTGATGTAAAAATATGTCTAAACTGGCTGTTGCCCTCGAATTCGTCTGCAATCCAGGATGAAAAATAGCCTATATCTTTACCCAAGTCATCCTCTATCTGTGTGCCAAATATCATTCAAATCCGTCCAGCCGTTTTTGAGTAACAATTAAACAAACTTACTTTCGCATTTATAATGTTATATAAATATTGTTAAGTATAAGTTATTAGTATTAATTAGGATTTTAAATTAAGTAGAAATGTACAAAGATCTTGTTCATAAAAAAATCTGTCATAAAAAAGAACTAAATAGAATAACTGTGTATAAAAGAAAAAAACTTTATAACTTTGTTTCAAAAATGTTTTATTTACGTGTGTTAGTCATAATTATTAATAATATTTTTTGTCTCTGTGCTAGGATAAATAAATCACGAATATTCCATACGAATATATGCTGCCTCCAAAATGTCAATACAGATAAAGCAACACAACCTATTCTGATTAGCATCTGCCGTGGCCGCGCCCATCACTTGAAACTCATAAAATAACCATAACCAGCTTCAAAACCCAAACTTTCTCACCTACAAAACAACCGCACTAAATCAATAACACGTCCTACATAAATACAATAAAGAAATATTCACCCCAAAACTAAGGAGTCGTGTCACGTTCAGCGCCCTTTATAAATAAATACACGTCGCGTTATAGTGGTGGCTAGCAATTTGTTTCACCTGTAATTTGATGTATGAGAGAGAAATATAAGAAAATCGTGCGAACGCCTTGCTGAGATTTATGGGAAACTATATGTTTTTGGGGTATTTATGAAGGTTTTCATCGGTAGCGAGGTCGGTTATCATGAGCTGTCTTCATTGGCATGTCTTTATCTGCGGATTTTTTTGGGTTAGTGTGAAAGGGAGATGTGGAAATAAGTGGGCTGGTATGTTTTGCAGGAGTCGAGAATCACGTTATTCTAATTTAACAAACAGCTGTGCATCTGGGGAGTTTGTTGCGCCACTTCTTCCCAGCTAAAGTACTAGGAAGTGGTGAAGGGCGGACTTTTTGGGGGACTGTCTTATGGAATTTTGACGATTAAAAAGTGCTGATTCTCAGCCTAATTTGAATGAATGACTGATTTTGCATTTAATATTGGTAATGGTTATATAACCATTACCAATTTTAATTAAGGAAGTATTTAAAAAAAATATCTATGAGAAAGTGACCTTTCCACTTCAATTTGACGTACCGACGTGACCGGTACGTTATTTATGCCTAGCTACGTAAAACAGGTAATTGGTTTTCAATGATGATTGTTTTTGCCTTATTCCTTTAATTTGTAAAATTAATTCGAAATTGGTCTGATTTTCCTGATTGTAAATGTTTCAGACTCTATTGCAATCTTGATTACAGTAAATTTTCTGGGAAATACAGGTGTTGTGATTATATAAACAAATTGAAACTAATCTTAAACCTCATCTATTCAATTCAGGTATATTATGAAAAAACTTTAAAAGAACTTAGATCTGTGTTTAGACAAGATTTTATAAGAAAAACAATTCGAATCTTCTCACTAAGCGTCTAAATTTAAATAAAAATCCGCACCTCTCACCTACATAATCCCCTCAAAAAAACCTTCTAAATGATACCTAAGTACGAAATGCAAAAAAGTCTTGAGTTTGAGACCCACAATGTAAGACGATGTTTACATAGAGCTCTCTGAACAAGACGTTATAATGGAAATTGATAATATGATGGTGGGTTCGTTTTTCATTTGTTTCTCCTTTTAATTTATATTGAGGAGAGTGTTGAAAGAAGTTTAGCTATGTTTGTGTCAAATTCGCAATAAGCGATTTTTCCATGAAACGGATCGATATAATATATAAAAAAGGGATCGCTAACCGATACGTTTCACTAAAGCAGACAGGATTTAAGTTAAAATCTTACCACTCTGTTTATAAATTTTTTATTAAATTATTTTATTTTTATTTTGTAAATAAATGTATTTGCTTTCATTTTAATTAGGGTTCCGTACACAAAGGGTAAAACGGGACCCTATTACTAAGGCTCCGCTGTCCGTCCGTCCGTCTGTCACCAAGCTGTATCTCATGAACCGTGATAGTTAGACAGTTGAAATTTTTATAGATGATGTATTTCTGTTGCCGCTATAACAACGAATACTAAAAAACAGAATAAAATAAATATTAAACGGCAAACAAATCACGTTTGTTGTATGAGGCTCCCATACAACAAACGTAATTTTTTTGTCGTTTTTATAGATAATGGTACGAAACCTTTCGTGCACGAGTCCGACTCGCACTTGGCCGGTTTTCTTTTTTCTTCCCAGTTTTCGTGTGTTTGGAAAACAGCCAACATGCTCAGATGTATTTCTGACTTATAGATAAAAAAAAATGTCAGTATCACGTCGGTATGAAGCACCCCTTACTCCAGAACTTTAGGGTAACCAAGATACAGGAGATCAGACGCGATGACGCGAAAAATCCAATTACTCGGCGCCAATTCACGCATTCTAATGTAGGACGGAGCCGCGTGTTACAAAATCTAATCAAAGTTTATGGTCACCCTAGCGGGTTTTGCCTTCTACCTTGGATTAGACTGACGATGTGGTGGGAAGATTAGCGGGAAGATTTTTGTTTAGATTTTTTTTTCTTTATTTGAACAGGTAGGAAGATTTGATTAAAATTTTGGGGCTGTGTCTACTTAAACAGTCTAAGCTGATTTTTCAAGCTTGGCTGTTGAGCGTTTGGCTCAATTGTTTGGTTCAAGGAACCTAGATAAGTAGCAATCACTTTCTAATAGTAGCATTACACGTTGCGATATACTTGCGCAAGTTTAGATTTGCACAAGTCTGTTACCGATATGTACACACGGATACAATCATTAAGCTATACATTTCCAGTTTATGCTGATTTCGCACTGCATAGGATTTCCGTACAATTCGAGGTCAGCATTATGAGGCTACATATCAAGCTGTACATTTCCAGTTTATGCTGATTTCGCACTGCATAGGATTTCCGTACAATTCGAGGTCAGCATATACTGTAAATGTATAGTATGATAATATGTAGCCGTGTGTGCATGCAATGGATACCTGTGTTAATTCATCCCACACACGGTAATGTATACTTGTGCAAGTCCAATTTTGCGCAAGTATATCGTAACTTGTGTGTATCATAAGTTTTGCTTTTGGCTAATTTAAAATAAGAATGGAATGTCATTCTTTTTTTTTGTAATGGTCGTTTATTTTGTGCAGAATAAACAATTTTTCTTTCTTCTTTTCTTTCTAAGTGTTTTTTTATTTCTACAACGACTTATATTATAAATTGACGTAAATTTTTCGGTAGTTTATGTCAGTTCAAAATATTTTATAATTTATCAACTGCGTCATCGCTGATAGAATGTCACTTTTTCTAGGTACTTATACCCATTTGAAATAAGATTAGACATTAAAACAAACCCTTTTATAGTCCGTTCAACCGATTTTGACTTCTATACCGTAGGCATAAGGATAGCATTAAAAGCAAAAAAAGTTACACAATACCAACTATCTACTGCGGCTGCCATTTGTCATGCCACCAACGCAATAGAATTCAAAATCGGATGAACGGAATGTAAAAAAGGCTTATCTATACGTCTAATCTTATTTCAAATGGAGTATAGGTGCTCTGGGTTTGATTTCTCGGATCACATACTTAGTTATTTGAGTAAATTATAAAAAAAGACTTATTTATACTCCACTAGCTATGAAACATTTTTAATGGAGAATCTTGTTATACCAGCACAATATAATTTCCGCAATGCTTTGAAACTGAATAAACAGTCTACTTTCCTTTAAAGAATTATTTTAAAAACGCTCAAAGTATCCTCAACCGAGACAAACAAACTTAAATAAGGAAAAATAAGAGCTCGGATGTATTGTACTTACTGTCAGTCATTGAGGACCGCGCTGAGTAGCATCGAGAGAGCGCCTACCATTCGATTCTCGATAGATTCTCACTTCAATGCATTCATTTTTATCCATAGACATAGATAATTGGACAGGGCATTAGCCTCACAAATTTGGCCACTCCCTAGAAAGAGACAAAGTGACTGTGCGGACAATACCTGTAGTACTAAAGAGGCAACTACTGGCCGCGAATTCGGTTTGTCTCTCTCTCACTTTTCGGTCTGTATTCACTGCACGACTGGATACGGAATGCTCAGTCCATTCTATATGTCTATGTTTTAAACCACGGCTTTTGAAAATGTCTCCGAATTCCAACGTAAGCTAGACTATCAATTCTGGAAAAGAATTATCCTAAGTAATCAAAAAACTTTCGATTATTACCTATGCTCTAAAATATACATTTGGCATCATCATTGTCATTATTTTCAGGAGCTCGTGGTTAAGTAATAACAGCCGCATAGGTCAATCCATAAGGTAAGCTACGCTTGCCGGGGTTGGTCCGCTACATACCGAGAGTCCACCGTAACTTAAAATCGAAAAGCACGTTAAGCAATTGCTCCCGGCTGTCATCCGTGGATCTTTGACGGTCTTTACGGGTCGACATAAGCCCGAAAGTCTGACAACCAGTCTTACCAAGGGGTATCGTATTACCTAGTTACTGGGTTGTGGAGGTCAGATAGGCAGTCGCTTCATGTAAAATACTGGTCAGCTGCATCCGATTAGACTGGAAGCCGACCCGAACATAGTTGGGAAAAGGCTTGGCTAGACTGATCGTCATTTTTTTCAACCGAAAGATATAGGACAGATTTCTCCCGAAGAGTGCCACAATTTGAAATAATTATGTACGCGAATTAAGCGATTACAGTTACGTGTAGTGTTAATTCACTGAAATAAATTGTGTGTGTAGTGGGTCGGATGTTATATTGATGGCATATGTGTCAATAACATTAGCTATGCAGATGACATGGTGCTGCTCAGTGCCTCAGTCTGGCCTGAGGAAACTGGTGAGTGTGTGTGAGAGGTACGCCAGTGCTCATGGCCTATTGTATTATAAAAAGTTTATAAAAAAGAGTGTCGTGATGGTGTTTGGGGCTGGTGGAAAGTGTCCAGAAACGGTGCCTCCAATAATGATTAATCGTATACCATTGTCGAGAGTGTACTCTTTCAAGTACCTTGGGCATATTTTGACTGCCAGCCTTAAGGACGATGACGACATTGAGAGAGAGCGGAGGGCGCTGTCGGTCAGAGCGAATATGATTGCCCGCAGGTTTAACCGTGCTTCTACGGAGGTTAAAAAAACACTTTTTAGAGCCTTCTGTTCCTCATTTTACACCTGTGGCCTGTGGGTACATTTTACGCAGAGGTCGTACAGTGCCCTCCGCGTTCAGTACAACAATGCTTTCAGGGTGTTGATGGGGCTGCCCCGCTTCTGTAGCGCATCAGGGATGTTTGCAGAATTGCGTGTTGACTGCTTTTATGCGTTAATGCGTAAAAGATGTGCGTCCTTGGTGCGCAGGGTGCGAGCCAGTTCCAACAGCATCCTGGGAATGATTGCTGACAGGCTGGACTGCTGTATTGTGAGTCGCTGCTCCAGTATTTCAGCTGGATTACTGAAGCAGTGATTTTTTATGTTATGTTTGTTTTGTGTCGGTACTTGTTGTAACTGAATCACTAACATAGTTGTAAGTTTATTTTATTGTTACTAACACTATGATTCTCATTGCTACTCTGAATAAAAGAATTTATATTATATATAAAATGTTCTTTCAAATAACATTTACATTAAAAGAGATTATAGCAGTTAGGTATAGCCTAGTGGTATGACAGTCGGACTGACAAGTCATAGGTCACGAGTTCGATCCCAAGACCTCAGACTTTATAATTATCACTTGCTTAAATAACGGTGAAGGAATACATCGTGAGGAAACCGGGCAGGTCTGGGAGATATTTCTCAACGCCATGTGAAACCAAGTCAGAGACCCTTGGGTGGTTTTAAAACTCTGACACCAAGTTACACTCAAGCGTCCAAGCCGCGCGGCGATACTCGCCCCACCTGTCCGCGCATGAAATGTCACTTTCTTTTTTACGACCGCGTGAGACCCTCTCAACAAAACCGATTACTACTAAAAAACTGCTATAGCTAGCGAATAAAAAATACTCACGGAAGCTCAAAGAATCCTGAATTTGGTTAAAAAAGAAAGAGAGACAAAGAAAATATCTGTTACTAGAAATTGATTCTTTATAGTAAACCCGCTTTTCTTATCCACTCAGCCACTATCCTTCGACTTTATGCTAAATCATTGAGGCCAATATACCACAGAATTACATTCTATTGTCCAACTTAAAATGTACATGGTGTTTCATTGGCCATTTAACTTGGTTTTACGGGGCAAACACAACACCCCTATTTTTATACGTTAGCGACAAATTGGTGTTTTATTTCTGTTTGTTTAGATTTAGGGGCTGTTGTGATGTAGGATCTTAAGGCGATGCTGTATCCAGAGAAATGAGGGAACTAACTTGGAGGTAAACGCTGAATAGTAATACATGATAGGTAATTATTAAGACTATCCAAAAATGTAGGGAGGTAAATTTTTGCAACTTGATCAAACTTTGATGACATGAATTCATAAATGATGAATGTTATCTATAATATATATAGGTCATGTGTATATAGTATGTATATATAGGTCAGGACTGAAATGATGGTTAAGCTTATCAGACGCTTCACTCGAGTAAACGTAATTTTTTTAATTCTTCGTTCACACGACACCGGCAAAAATTCATAGAAATTAATATTCTGCCCCTTATATTTTATTTTTTGATCATTCGGTAGACGATTCCAAGATGTCAAGTGTCAAAAATTTTAATCTAACATCGTTGGAAAGGTTCACCAATGATATCATTGTTTTGATTAATTTTGTGTTCAGACGATTTACTTCGAGTGAAAGATGCCGAACACAAACGATTCATTAATTTTATTTGTCAAACTTAACTTTAATATTTACTGTTATAGAGTACCTACAAAGATGCTTTAAACAAGTATCACCAAACTTTGCACAATGAAACTGAGATGAGACTGCTAGTAATACTCCCATCTCTCTTCATGAAAACAAACCATTGAACTCGACTCCAGGTAACTTTAACAGGCAATTATTATAGTATTTGTATGAAAGTTTCATGTGTAAGTTGAAATGGAAGAGGTATTCTGGAAGATCACATGTCGCATACAATGAGTACTTGAAGTTACTTGATGTTAAAGTATTTATTGTTAGTCTGTTTATTACTAGCTTTATATTATCAATTTCGCTGTAGGATGGTACATTATTTATCGTATTTTCCACAGTGCACGAAATCGCCGCCATGGCCGGCAGCGTCTAGAGAAGGCAAGTCTAATAAAATTCGTGGCGCTGATAGTGCGTTGAGCACATTACTCCAGCCGTCCCTCAAACACGTCAGTTTTTATATGTCATAACTTACGATGCATAAAAACTGATGGCTTTGAGTCTGTACCCTAACTACGACTCATAAGTATAGTAGTGCGAATAAACGACGGCCTTGGGAACGGGAATTTCGTTTGTATGGAAAGTGATGAGAATACCGCCTGTAGCAGCGGCAATGCATATCCATACTCTTTGGTATTTTGCGAGACCCCAAAATACTTAATATTAAAAATGTCTTTGATATATCTCGGGTCCCAGACCTTTGGAAGGCATTATGAAGGGCTGAAGCCAACTCGCAGAGGCCCGTTAGACGTTTTTGATGAAATGAGGCACCAACCGACGATTATCCCTATTGGATGTCCTTGGGTGCACTATGCAAATGCACCCAAGGACATCCCCCGGTTGGTGTAGGTCTATTGCAGAATATGTAGACTAGCTGCACCCCGCGGATTCGCCCGCATTAGTCTCGATCCCGTGGGAATATTGGGATAAAAAATATTCTATGTCCTATTCCAGGTCATGGTCTACCCATGTGCCAAATTTCACCCAAATCCGTTCAGCCGTTTTAGCGTGAAAACGTAACAAATAAACAAACTCAAACTCCCTCTGACAGAGAGGAGGCCTGTGTCCCAGCAGTGGGAACATTATAGGCTGATTATGTAAACAAACTCACTTTCGCGATTTTAATATTAGTTAGGATTAGGATTATGCTCTCGTTTTGCCACCTCACCTGATGTTACGCAATGATGTAGTTTAGATCATTGATAAAAGCTCACTCACTTATGGATAAATTTATGATACTCAGTAACTGCAATAAACACAGTGCAAGTCTACAGATTTATCAAGCCTCAAGGATGTATAATAACATACAAAAAAAAAAGAGTTGAGAACCTCCTCCTTTTTGAAGTCGGTTAAAAAAGACTTTCGCTCCTAAAAGAAACACTGACTAAAATACACTCAGTGAAAAATTTAATCTTTTACTATTTTTTGTAAAAGAAAATGTTCAGCACTGTGACCACATAGGTACCTGAAGAAGAAACCGGATGTAGGTTGCGCGGCACCGGAAGTGCTGAATGTACGCTGGCACATTGTTAATAAGGGGCGGAGTGAGTTTCCGGTGGGCGCGACATTAGTGATGTGAGTTTGTTATTTTTTTTTGGGTAAAATTATAATGTTTTTGAATTAGGAATGTTTTTGAACTAAACTATGCAAAACTTGATCTGTTTCAAGATTGCATGAGGTTTTACATCGCTTGAATCAGTGGTGTTTTAGTACCGTGCGCGTAATTATACGCGTGAAGTCGAAAATTAGGAGTTTTACGCGCTTATACATATAATACATTCGTGCTATTCCAGATACTCGGGTAGAACTCCTTTCCACACTAACATGAAATTAGAAAGCCCATAGATGACAGCATTTTACTTTTTATGAACAATCAATGAAATCATCCAATTATCGACTACTCACAAAATTACACTACATTATATCATTATCTTACCAACACAGGATATACCCGACACGCGACGTTTATTTCCTTCCATAATATATGCAAATCGTCGGTACCAACTCAATTGGTTAGTCGAGTATATCAATTCGCTTGAGCGCACTATGCCGACACTACTCCATTGAAGTCAGGATTATGGTATCAAGGCTTTAGTTGGGAATATGACGTCACATATGTGTCCTGACCTTTTTACTACGTGCTTCTTTATTGTGGGGATTTTTATGGAACGTGAGCTGGCTGAAAAATAATAGGTCAGTCGTACCGTGAATGTTAAAAGTGACCACGCATTTTGACGAAGATTTTATGAGTTTGACGAGACTATTGTGGATAGAGTTGCTAGAAACGTCTTCTAACCTTTATATTACAGTTCCGCAGAAATTAATCCTCGTGATAAAGAATTCTATGTTTAGCACTACACTCTAGAGTTTAAGGAGAAAACTATGTAATGATGACTTTTTTGTAAAGGCCATAGGCCACAACCAATGTTTGATGACAAAACTGACGATTATTTTACTTTTACAACAACGATAACTTGTGATCGTTAATTGATTCAGGCGTCACTATGCGGAAAAGGTTACTAAATATATCTACGTGTACTTTTTTATCGATAACTTAAATAAATCTTGCCAGGAAGATTCCATCACGTGAACCGATTACAAACATGCATGAGCTGCTCGAGAAGGTACATAACACAGTCATTTTCAAGATTTAGCCAAACAAGTACCAAGATATCCCCCGCCTTGGTAACAATATGAACCTGATCTAGTATCAGATTGCAATCACCCATCCGTCTATCTTCGTTCATTAAATATATATATAGTCCTCCAGACTGTATTTCGGCCATGGCGGCCAATCTCAACGGAGACTAGCCTTCGGCGTGGGAGATATTATAGTGCACAAGTGTGTGCGCAGACACAGGTGCACTCTCGCTTTCCTCACTCTCATAGTCCGATGGGACGTCTATCCGACACAACTGGAGAGAGATCAGGCGCAGGACCAACGGCTTAACGTGCCTTTCGAGAAACGGGGGTATCACACCGCCAACTTTTGACTCCGGGCTGTTACTAAGAAATTCCTAATGCAAAAACTCAATAACACTTTGCCCGACCCGGGAATCGAACCCGGGACCCTACGCTCAGCAGTCACGCTTGCAACCACGAGTCCAACGGGGCGTTCATTACAGCAATATCCCCTCAGGATAGCTCGTTGAACCGGCCAGGGCAAGCCCCATATTGAGCACTGGATATTTACGAACGTAAATTAATTAACGAAAACGTTCACTAGGATACAAACCCAGTTTATTATCACTAGAAGCCCAATTTAATCAAGGCACATTCTAAAACTAGGAATAATAATTCTATTGCCGGAACTAGGCCGGAGCCATTAAAGTCTGGAATCAAAATCAAAACTTCTGAAAACGTTTATGAAATTCATAATTAAGAACGTAATTTATGTTAGGATTCTCCGCCCATGAACGGAGGGTGGACATTGGTTTTGGTAACTGAAAATGATAGCCTAATTATTAACGGGGTATTGTAAAGTTGTGTAAGATGTATTATCAGCCTTTACCTGAGCAATTTAGCGTTTTATGCTATTAAACCAACCAACTATAATTCGTCTTTTAAAAACTATTGCAAATTATTAAAATTATTTCATCACTACCAAAACGGCCATTCGCTCTTAAAATGGTGAAGGAAAACATCATGAGGAAACCGGCCTGTACTAGCACCAAAAATTCGAAGACATGTGACATCTACCAACCCACACTGGGCCCGCGTGGTGGATTACGGCCCACTCCCTCTCACAGAGAGGAGGCCTGTGTCCCAGCAGTGGGAACATTATGGCTGATTATGCTATGCTATATGCAAATTTAGAAGCATTACTTACTAAATAATTAAATCCCCGATGTAATGAAAATAATACGATACCCCAAACCAAAAAAAAAAAATTTGGAAAAATTCTGCAGTAAATTGTGTGAAGGGTACATTAAAACTGCTTTTTGCACATAATAGATATCAAACTATATTTTCACTATTGCATCATTAATGTCACTGTCCTATCCTTTCTAACTAATATTATAAATGCGAGAGTGAATAAGTTTTTTTGTTTATTACGCTTGCACGCTAAAATGGCTGAACGGATTTGGATGAAATTTAGCACATGGGTCGACCATGACCTGAAGAAGGACATCGGCTACTTTTTATCCAGGATCGCCGACGAATTTGCATATAAATCTTCTATTACATGAAAACACAAAAAACTGGACTTACCCATTCTAGTACGGCCATAAGCAATTGAAAAGATTTGATTATTTATGCAGCTCAATCTTTGAAAGTAGGTAATGGTTTGCATTTCCCTGAGTTATGCAAAGGATCTAAATCAATCACATTATAGTTGCATGCTTCGTCCGATCAATCCATGTTAGGGTACTGCCTAACTTGTGGGCAAAACGTGAGTTTGATAAATTAACTTTTGAAGTGGAAATAGCTCAACGGCAACCGTTTGACCGGCGGGCTGGGGGTTGTGAGTTCAAAACCCAACTGTTGCATTGCAGATGTAGCTCACACAGTGACATTTTGCAGTATAAATGCATGAAGATCAGGGTGTAAAGCCGCTCTTAAAACGGTGAAGGAAATCATCGTGATGAAACCGGCATGTTCTAGAACCAACAATAATTCGAAGACATTTGACATCTAGCAATGGGCCCGCGTGGTTCATTACACAGCCCAATCTCTCTCGAAGAGAGGAGCCTTATGTCCCACCAGTGGGAACATTATTGGCTGAATAAATGCTAAATCATCATCATCACGTGAGATAATGTACAAACACGAGTCTATCAATCATTATCATAAGTGTATAAATAGGTACTACTAACTTACAAATAAATATACGAAACAAAAATCTGTCCCATTCCAGAAATCATAACCAAAACGAAAAAACGTCTACAAAAGGAAAAGTCCGCCCACAAACAGCTGCATTTCAAACTGAAAAACGTTTAAAATAAATCACATTAACCAGTTTCGTGCAAGATCGTTCGGGTAACGTACCGTTTATGTTGGTAGAATAAACTGGGTTACAGAATTATTTATAGCTCGAGTGTTAGAAAGAATTTGCATGTAATGTGCATCGGAAAATCGATGGCTTCGAGTTTTTGGGCGAGTTTTAACGTTTATTTTGGGAGTTAAGGGAAAATGAAGGTGAGGTATGTTGTTTTAGTTCTTATATTTTGTAATTTCGATACGATACTATATTGAGCATTTAAACATGGTAACATTGTTAACATTGGTGAAGGGAAATATCATAAATGCGAAAGTGAAATTTGGCACATGGGTAGATCTTGACCTGGTATATAACATAGGCATAACATAGGATACTTTTTATCTTGATATTCCCACGGGATCGAGACTTACGCGAGTGAAACCGTGGGGCGCAGCCAGTCCATACTTCCATAATAACTATTATAAATTCGAAAGGAACTCTGTCTGTCTGTCTGTTAATTTTGTCAAACCTTTTTTTTTTTTTTTTTGGGTGGGAAATCATCATATGACTTCTCCCGCTCTGGGCGGAGCGGAAGGGCGTGTCAGACTCTTACTGACTAAAACCCACCCGTGTTCCTTCGGTTGCCTCTAAACCGCTGAATGGATTTCAATAAAATTTGGCAAGGAGATAGATGGCATCCCGGGGAAGGACATAAGCTACCCATTGTTCGCCGTCCGCAAGCCCGCGCCTATGTTGGCCAGAAATCCGCCTGGTATTCCCGACGCCCAGGGTAAGACTTAATTATCCTGCGAGGCAAAACTGAGTTTGCTACTCTTCGAGGTTCTTGTAAAGGTAACTATGATGGATGTAATTTCTTCTCATCTGCCTAGCCTGTTCCCAACTATGTTGGGGTCGGCTTCCAATCTAACTGGATGCAGCTGAATACCAGTATGTGTAGCGACTGCCTATCTGACCTCCACAACCCAGTCACTGGGTAATACGATACCCCTTGGTAAGACTGGTCAGACGGGCTTCTGACGACCCGTAACGTGTGTCACAGATCCACAAATGATAGCCAGGGCCAACGGCTTAACGTGCTTTCTGAATAATGGAGGAGTCTCCGTATGTAAAGATGGTCGCACATCCACGGACCAACGGCAAGCGTAGCTTAACCTGTTGGGTCGATCCGTGCGGCTGTTATTACTTAGCCACGAGCTCAAACACGTCCACGTGCAATGTAGTATAGTATCGAAATTACAAAATATAAACTAAAACAAGCTGCCTCACTTTGTAATTGAAATTCCTTGTAATATTCCCAATTGTTCTAAAAAGCCCTTTACATCAAGATTAATATGCTGATGGTCCACTATAAATAGCTTGCATATTTTCCCAGTATGATGAACATTTTGCACCCTACCAACCATACTTGTTTTCAAACCACCGCCGCCCGGTACAGCATAATAAATAGAACACTAACCACAAAATTATTCCAACGTTATTCGAAAACCAAATTCAAAATGATTCCCGTTAATGTTTACCAAATAAAAGTACTAACTTCCAATTTGGTAGAATAAAAATGTAATAGGAATTTGCGGCCATATTTCAATACAAACACTATGGTATAATTTCTGGAGGCAAAACGTCACGTTTTCAATTTTCTTCGTGTCCTTGCTACCTAAAGATTTTTCCTTTATTTGTGGGCCACCAATTATTATTTTACGATCACAGATTTTGGTTAGAGTTTTTTTTTTTTTACAGAATTATTATTGTTTTTTGAGATAAGCTGTTTTTTTTAAACTATTGTGAGTCGAACTGTGGATAGCCTCGTTTGTCGCAAGTAGTAGCAGCCTGGAGTCTGGATTTGTGCCCGGTTGATGTCAATAGGCTCGCCGGGGTATTACATTGGACTTAAACATAACTGGTGAAATGAGGGTGAACCTACTAAAGGTACACCTCTGGCTAACCCTTCCGGGTAACAAAACAACGCTTGATGTAAGAGTGGAAAGGTAGATCAATTGACTAATAATCATCATCATCATCATTTCAGCCCACAGACGTCCACTGTTGGACATAGGCCTCCCCTAAGCACCGCCAGTTGGACCGGTTCTGTGCTTCTCGCATCCAGCGGATTCCCGCGGCCTTCATCAGGTCATTCGTCTACCTTCCAACGCTACGTCTTCTGGTACGCGGTCGCCACTCCAGAACCTTTCCATCTGTTCTGCGAGCAATGTGTCCTGCCCACTGCCACTTAAGTTTGGCAATACTTCAGGCTATGTCGGTTACCTTGGTCCTCCTACGGATCTCTTCATTTCTGATTCGATCACGTAGGGACACTCCGAGCAAAGCCCTCTCAATAGCCCTTTGGGTGACTATCAGCATTCTAATGAGGCTAATAATACTAATAATTATTGTGCTAATGTGGGATGTGGACTCTGCGATCATTGTGCCGATAGTCGTATCAGCCAATGGCTTAATTGCCAAGAGCCTCGACTAACATCTACGGAGGCTCTCGTTAGGCAGCTGGATTAAGGGCTTGATTCAGAAAGCGGTACTTCTGGACACGGCCCGCATTGTTAGAAGGTTCCTCTCTCTGGAGCCCTGACCGCCGGTAGCTTGGACCCTGTTCCCGATACCGGTGGGCTACTATTTTTTATATTTTTAAATGTTTTTATATTTTTATATTCTAATCTTTAAAAATGTAATTTATATGTAACTTTATGAAATAAAAGGAAAAATTGTGCTGAAATTCGCTTGTGGTACCCTAACCTATCACGAGCGATTTTTCAGTCATATACCTGCCTAGGTATATGCAACAAACCTATATACACTCAATAGACAAGGTTTACATAAACTATGCTCATAATTAATTATTAGTTACCTCCCAAGGGTCGTTAATTATGCTAATTTTGATTGATAAACACAATTAGGTACTTGTAGGTATTACAAATGTGCTGAATAAAATGGTAGGACTGAAAAATTACGTTTCTGCATGCCTAGCAAACTACTGTTAGCTTAGTGCTTGTTTACTTTAATAACTGTAAGTAATTGTGGATATTTATCATTGTTATTAACAAAGAGAAATTGATAAAATTCTCCACACAAAGGTGTGGCGGTATCTACCTACATCGCCGCAACTACGCATCAAAAACCTGACGTCACACAAAAATCCTGACGTCACATAAATCCTGCACCGCGCTATTAAAGTTTATCGTGCAGTGGACATATATACAAGAACCCAACATCAATCGTTGGGCAGTTGCCCGCCAGACCACAACACCCGTCTGGTCGGAGGATCCCCCCTTTTCTAAGGCGGATGAGTGAACTTTACACCCTGTTCCTCATACCCCTAAAAAGGTAAGGCACCTGACCCACCACTGGCATTCATTTCCCACCGCATTAACAGAAGGGAGTAGAGCTAGCAACTAAAAACGAGTTGGCGAGCAACGAGCAGGGAGTGCGCGACGGCGACGAGCGATAACTCGCTGGTATGCGTATGTACACACGGCTACACATCAAGCTATACATTTCCAGTTTAAACTGATATGGAATTGTATAGGATTTCCGCACAATGCGAGGTCAGCTTATACTGCAAATGTATAGTTTGATAAGTAGCCGTCTGTACCAACCATGAGTCCTGCGCCGAGGGTTCTGCCCGCCAAGCGAGCGTCGCTGAGCGAGTACTCTGTTAGATAGATCTTTTCGCTGCGATAAACGAGGACTCGCCGGCGGTGTGAACATTCAGCGGTCAACTACTACTATTAGAAAACCAGAGTTAGTCAGCATTTGTCTAGAATTAATGCTGAAATGAACCTTTTTGGCGCAACTGTGAGGTACACATTGTTGTTAAAACATTATTTTCACTTTTTATTTTTTGTATTTTGTTTTCGCGAACTGTGTCCAAATAAATGTTATTCTTTCTTTCCTTCTTTTCTTTCTTTAACAATTAATATAATTATACAGATAATTATCTCTTTTTCTTATACGGGACCAGCAATGTTTAATACGTTTCGTGAGCGAGAAAATCATTGATCAATTAGTCAGCGGTGGGACACGTCCCTTACTTTAATGAATGTCACTAAAGTGTTATTAAAGGGTCACTCCAAGGTTAGACAATCACTCTTTATTTGGACTTCAGGTATCAATTTTATTAGGCATAAGGAATCGTTAAAATATTTACAGTAAGTGATGTTAATTGGTGACGAATTAATATTTATTTACAAAGAAAAAATAAGTTCCAAGGTGACTTTTTCTGACTTTCCCTTGCATAATATTGAGATCCTCCTATCATCCATTGCTTTTTAACCGACTTCTTCAAAAAGGAGGAGGTTCTCAATTCGTCTGTATGTTTTTTTGTTGTTGTTTGTGTGTTACGCAATTACTCCGCCAATTATGAATCGATTTTGATGATTATTTTTTTGGTTGGTAGGTCATGCTTCAGAGGTGGTCCCATATAAATTTTATTAACTTCGCTTGCGTAGTTTTTGAGTTAGCTTCAATAATTTGTGTGTATTCCCACTTAGTGTAGTGTGTAGACGATATATTATTTGACTCCGTCACTGTTATTTATATACCAGGTGGTATGGTATTCGAATTTGTGTGGGTACCACAACTAAAAAGTGAAAAAAAAACAAAACAACCGACTTCCAAAAAAACACTAAAAAAGGGGAAAAATAACATTAATTTCGGAAGTCGGTGGCAAAAAATGAAAATTGAAAAGCAAAGACACTGACTTCCAAAATTAAGGTTATTTTTCACTTTTTTGGTGTTTTTTTGGAAGTCAGTTGTTTGATTTTCAATTACATAAACTTACTAATTGGACAGAATATAGGTAATGTAAAGGGTTCACTGTTTTTTACTGCAGAATGAAAACATTTCTTTTTAATACGTTCTTCCTGGATATCTTCCATGTTATATTTTGTACGTCAAGTAAAATTTCTACGAAAACAAAACACATATTGGTTCAAATAGCCAGTTTTATCGCGTGACCGAATTGATTATCACACTATAAGCACAGGTTTAGTGGCTGACAACTTTTTACTATACACGACTTTTAATATTTATTTTCCATTATCGAGCAACTTGTTTTTGCTTGTTTGTTGTTTTATTTTTTATTTGAAATTGGGTCATTGCTGTGTGCCAGTTTTTTTTATTTTCTGTTATGTATAAATATTATGAATTAACCCCTCACTGCATGGATTCTTTTCCATTTTGTTTTTATGTTCTTTAATAGAACCAATGTTTTTTTTTGTGGGCACCAATATATTGTAAACAAAAGTAACGTTATGATTTTAATATTAGTTGGCTTTCATGAAAATATGTTACAGAAAATTCGAAAGAAATTCGAACCACAAAAATGCTTTTCTGTGTAACGAAAATAAAAAAGCAAAACCATGTCAAAAACTATTCAAAACTAAGATTTCGGAGCTCGTCCGGTCGACATTAATAATAAAAAGGTAGCCAAGGAAACTTCCCACCTAATCATACTTTTTCATCTCGGGGAAAAACTTTAGGGGTGGGCAAAATATGAACAAAAAATATAAAACAATGTTATGGAGTTATGGAGTGCGGACTATGGCAAACTATTCCTTTGTGCCACGGTTTCACAGCAAGGAAGGAATGGTTATAACGTATTTTAATATTCCTTAGTTGAGTTTTAATTATGTTAAATTTTGCTTTTGTAAGGAATAAGTGAAGCTCGATTCTGTTCAATCAGTTGCTGTTAAAAGTTAATTTTGAGACACACAAAGTTCAATTTCATAACGTTTCTTAATTAATCCATCAAACCAAACTATTTCCACAGTTTTGCTGCAGTTTCAATACGGTTACAAAAAGAACATTTTTATTTAAAAACAAAACCACTATTAGCTGTTGTCAAAAAATAAATAAAATATAAATATATTTATTGTTCTAAAGGTTAAATATAACATAATTAATAAAAAAAAATAACATAAAAATTTGTTGTTCGTTGGCGTATGTTCACCTTTTAGTTTTTTATAAAATACTTAAACGACGTAAAATTTATATTTAATATAAATTTTATATTTATACGTAAAATTTATATTTTTATATAATAAAAGTAACTAACTACTCTTGAAGCAAAAAATCTAATTCATCACTACATAATTGTAAAACAAAGTATCCTGCCGCGTCTGTCAGTCCGAACACAATAAACTCAAATACTACCGAACGAATTTTCATACAGTTTTCACCAACGGACGGAGTGATTCATGAGGAAAGTAGGTATAAGTGTATAATTCAAAGATTTCGTAAATTGGCTGAATTGTTGAAGACGTCATAAAAATCGTGCTGACGGGAGCTTTACTGGCGTGGGTTGCGTAAACCAATAGGGTTATATAAAAACAATGTATTACGGAATGACTATATTGTTTAGATACCTGGATTAACACATAGGGTGCTTTTAATCCCGGTAGTACGTTCCCGTGGGATATTTTCCGACACACGCGGGCGCGCCGTGAGCAAAAACTAGTATAATATATGTACAACGTTGACACCGCAATTCTCGGTGAGAAAAACAAGAAAAGAAAACGATCTTCGTGACTTTTATCCTTGGCAGATAGTTAGTGTGACATGCCACCCTCCTACAATATCTCCTGCATGCTGACTTTAGTCTCCAAGTAATAAGTGTCATAATTTCATGACTCAACGTCACGAGATAAAAACATTCTTTAGCACTTCTTACTAAGTTACAACGACATTTATATCTGTAATTTTGTTCGGAATTGTCTAGATCGAGATAAAAAAAAAACTTTTTTTATACCATAATTTTTTATTTTTTTTAAATCTATAACAAACTAAAACTGGCGATGATGCCAGTCTTCTGGGACGAATACTTCGACGCCAAATTAAAGGTCCCTTTGTTTTTATATTTATTCCCTTTTAGTTTTAGTTTTTTATGTAAATAGTTAGTTATAGATTGTATATGAGCATTGTAATGCATACGAAATAGATAAAAATTAAGTTTATTTATGTACAGTATAACTTGGTTTTCCTACGGATCTCTTCAGTTCGATCATGCAGAGAAACCGACACAGCCTGAAGTATTGCCAAACTTAAGTGGCAGTGGGCACATTTCTCGCAGAACAGATGGCCGATGGGGCTGAAAGGTTCTGATGTGGCGACCGCGTACCGGAAGACGTAGCGTTGGAAGGCCCCCCACAAGGTGGACCGATGACCTGGTGAAGGCAGCAGGAATCCACTGGATGTGAGAAGCACAGAACCGGTCTAAGTGGCGGTGCTTGGGGGAGGCTTATGTCCAGTTTTATTCTTACCCACTGAGACTAATAAAGTTATTTCTCGCATTTTGGACCAACATTTTAATATTAGATGTTTAATTTTAATCGGTACATTTCGTAATGACGAAATCCTAACTAGTAATATTAAAAATACGAAAGTGAGTTTGTTTGTTTGTTACGCTTTCACCATAAAACTGCTGAACGGATTTCGATGAAATTTGGGACATGCGTAGACCATGACCTGGAGAAGAACATAGGCTACCTTTCATTCTGGATTGCAGACGTAGTCACAGGCAACAGCTAATTGCATGTAAAAAACTGGCTAAGTGTGTGTCGCACCACTCTTTTTTTTCCTTTTGAGGTACGGAACCCTAAAAATAAGCAAAATGAACCCATAAGTTAAGCAAATGTCTTTGACATTGCTAATGTGACCAATAACATTGACTAGCCAAAACTAATGAATACCATAACATTGTTTTCAGAAACAAAACACAATCAAAAACAACAAATCCTTCATTAAAGTTTTAGTATTCCGTATAAAACTTTAAACCATTCCCTATTAATACCTTCAATCTTTATGGATATAAAGCAAAACGTAGTTTAGTAGTCCATAAAACCGAGTTTAACGTGCGGAGCCGGCTCCTACAGTCATTGAGGGTGATCAACAATCTATCGAGATATTGATCTCTCGTTAATTCACTGATTAATTACTGCGTAAATTCGAAATGCTTACTGACTTGGCAATGCAGTTTTGCAGATTGATTGGAAGGCGATGAATGGGATATCTTAGTGCAGGCGTGTATTTATTTGAGTGCCTCGTTGGTCTTGAGGTCGCAAGCGCTACTGCTGAGTATGAGGTCCCGGGTTCGATTCCCAGGTTGGGCCATTATCGTGCGTTCTCTCTATGAGAAGAGGCTTTTGCCCTGTGGCGGTATCTACATCGCCACATGCGAACTTCGCATCAAAGACCTGACGTCACACAAAAATCCTGACATCCTGCATCGCGCAATCAAAGTTTACCGTGCAGTGGACATATATACAAGAACCCAAAATCAATCGTTGGGCAGTTGCCCGCCAGACACAACACCCGTCTGGTCGGAGGATCCTCTATGGATTCTATTTCTATGGTGATTTCTATTTCTAAGGTGATTTCTATGGTGGATGAGTGAACTTTACACCCTGTTCCTCATACCCCTAAAGAATTATCGATGCTTTTAAATCACTGGTTCAAAAGCTTTGTCTCTAAGTAATACGACGCCGTCACCGCGCCGCCACCGCGCTTCTACCGCGCCGCGCCACGCTTCCACCGCACCGCCGCCGCGCCACTGCCGCTCCGACACCGCGCCGCTGCCGCTCCGACACCGTGCCGCTGCCGCTCCGACGCCGCGCCGTTCCGCTTGATTAATTAAAGTATATTATACTAGGAACTAGTAAACATTAAATTTAAAAAAAAAACTTTTTTTTTTATCGCCAGCTGTTTGCAAAAGTGCACGCGCTTTATAATACTTTAATTAATCAAGCGGAAAGGGGGCGGCGCAGCGGCGGCGCGGTCGCGGCGCGGTGGCGGCGTCGCGTCGCCGACTACTAAGGTTGGCAACTCACCAGCAAAGCTCTAAGTTTTTCAGGCGAATATAGGCCGTAATCACTTCCCATCAGGTGGGCTGGCGGCTTGTTTGCCAACCTATTACTAATAGAAATTAGGTTACAGCACTGATACTAGCCTTTACTTACCAATCATAGCTAGGGTTATCCACTTTTTAACTTACTAACAAGTACATAAAATTCTGCAGGTACTCTATGTCGATTTTTATACTATTAATAGCATTTTTGAATACGCTGGCGTATAGTTCTACAAATTATATTTTTATTATGCGTTATGTAAATATTAATTTACAAAAGTTTTAATTATACCTTCACTTAATAATTACAAATTATATTATTTTAACATTAACTCAAACAATAAAATAAATATTCTACTTACAAAACATTCGATTACTTTAGTAGCGGCAATGATTGCAAAATTTACGGAAATTCAATAATTAGGTAATTACCTTAAATATATTAATTAAAATTCAATTTTAATTTTCAAGTATGAAGTGAATAAAAACAGTTTTCTGTTATAATAGTCTCAATGATCGAGAAACCCAATAAATATGCTCGAGATTTCTAATTAACCTAGTTGATTGAAAAGATTAATTAACCCTAGCGTAGGGTGACCATGGTGTCGTCAAAAGATTGAGAAAAGCCCTCGCTAGGTATACCTACGTTAATACGAAGCAGGGGTTATTTTGCCATTTTAATTTTTGAATTGTTTTTTGTTTTTATGTTGTAATTACGCATTTAACGTGCTAATGTATAATTTCAACAACATGATTTTTTGTATCAATTTTTTATTTTTGTTTAAAAGAGTGTTCGTGCTGTTTCATAACTCAAAAAACACTGAAGATTTATGGGGCATCTCTGTTAAGGTTCTAGGAGATATCATTGAAACTATTGCCCCTGTCCTAACAGGGATATTTAATCAATGTTTGGACACTGGTACGTTTCCTGATTTAATGAAACATAGTAAAGTTGTACCAATTTTCAAATCGGGTAGTAAAAGCGATCCCTCTAATTATAGACCAATATCTGTATTACCAGCATTGAGCAAAATCTATGAAAAAATCATGCTAGACCAGATGCTGTCACATTTTAATTCAAATAAGATTTTACATAGTCACCAGTTTGGTTTCACGAAAGGTAGGTCGACGACAGACGCGGGAGTAAAACTCATCAGTCACATTTTAGAATCCTGGGAGAAGTCCCAGGATACAATTGGCATTTTCTGTGACCTCTCAAAAGCATTTGACTGCGTCGACCACAATACACTGATCTGTAAATTACACCACTACGGAATTCGTGGACAAGCTGCTGATCTTGTTCTTTCTTACCTATCAAACAGGCAGCAAAAAGTAAATGTTAACGGGGCGACGTCCTCGGGGTCTCTAGTTAAAATGGGCGTGCCTCAAGGTTCAATACTCGGCCCTTTCTTATTTCTAGTTTATATAAATGACCTTCCTTACATGATGGCAAACTTGTCGGATATAATACTATTCGCTGACGACACTTCTCTTATTTTTAAAATAGATAGAAAAGATACAGATGTCTCACATGTCAACGATAGTCTGGCTACTCTTTCGGAATGGTTCGCAGCTAATAATCTTTTACTTAATGCGAACAAAACTAAATGTATTAGGTTCTCATTACCAAATGTACCTCAAGTGGGTCTAAATCTAAAACTTGATGGCAAGAAACTAGATGCAATTACAGAAACTATATTTTTAGGAATTACCTTAGATTCAAAACTACAATGGGGCGCCCACATCAGAACTCTTTCAGGTAGACTAAGTTCAGCTGCATATGCAGTAAGAAAAATAAGGCAGTTGACTGATATAGCCACAGCTAGGTTAGTATACTTTGCTTATTTCCACAGTATTATGTCTTATGGCGTTCTGCTGTGGGGATCGGCAGCTGACGTAGATTCAATTTTCATTTTACAGAAGAGGGCAATCCGCGCGATCTATAAAATGAGTCCTCGCGAGTCCCTTAGAGACAAATTCAAAGAAATTGATATACTGACTCTGTCTTCTCTCTATATCTTTGAAAGTATTATGTATGTTCGCAAAAACTTAAGACTTTTCAAAACAAGAAGCGATTTCCATAATATAAATACACGTAGTAGACACGAAATTGTCATACCCAAATTTAGATTAACTAAAACAAGCAAGTCATTTCTTATAAACAGTATCCGCTTTTATAACAAGTTGCCAAAGTCGGTTACAGAACTTAGCGATGGAAAATTTAAAACCCATATCAAACGTGTCCTTATCAAAAAAGCATATTATAAGATTAAAGACTACGTTGATGACAAGGAAGTTTGGCAATAATTCCTTCTGCACATGTGGCTTCCCTGGTACCTTATAAACGGCATAATTATGTAAGAGTCTATTAACTGCTCCCAAATTACCATGTTTATTCTCTTTACATTCATCCTTGACATAATCATTGTATTTGACATTATTCCTATTATTATAGATACCTCCAATTTAATTTCAACTCCTTGTGGACATGATAATTATTCAATTTGTTACAGTTGTAATGGCAATCACGTCATTTGGCTGAAATAGGTTTTTATTTTTATTTTTTATTGCTTGTCTTTTATATAGATTATTTTCTATTTTGTGAATGTGAGAACTTTGTAGGCTTATTGGACTGTAGATTTACTGAACATCTATTTTGTTAAGTACCTGGTACTTACTTGTTGAAAGGCCTACATTGTCCTCCCATGCCTACTAATACTGTAATTTGAAAATATTGTAAAAGCCAATTATTTTTAAAAGAGTAACCGTGGAGTTTCTTGCCGGCTCTTCTCCATAGGAAACGACCAATTGGAACCGTGCACCTAGCTTCTGACGTTTCATAAGTGCCCATGTAGGTTTATGTGAAATAAAATATTTTGATTTGATTTTGATTGATTTGATTTGATTTCTTGCCCGTTCTTCTCCATAGGTACCTACTACGCTTTGGAATGGGCAACTAGCTTCATATTTCTTACTGACCGACTCCCCGACAGTTCAAAAGTGCCTCTAAATGGTTTAATTGAAATAAATGCTTTGAGTTTGTGTTTGAGTTTAGCGTACAATCAAGGCTTACAGTATGTTAAGAACAACAAACAATTAAAATATTTTATAATAATTACAGCCTATTATTGAGGAGCTCGTGGCTTAGTAATAACAGCTGCACGGGTCGATCCGTCAGGTTAAGCTACGGCTTGCCGGGGTTGATCCGTGGATGGGTTACATACCGAGACTCCTCCGTGCCTCGGAAAGCCGTTGGTCCCGGCTGTTATTCGTGGATCTTTGACAGTCGTTACGGGTCGTCAGAAGCCCGAAAATCTGACAACCAGTCTTGCCAAGGGGTATCGTATTACCCAGTTACTGGGTTGTAGAGGTCAGATAGGCAGTCGCTCCATGTAAAATACTGGTATTCAGCTGTATCCGGTTCTAATGGAAGCCGACCCCAACATAGTTTGGAAAAGGCTAGGCAGATGATGATGAACAGCCTATCTGACAGTCCTACAGTAACAGTCCTACTGCAGGGAATAGATCTCTTCTCATACAGAGAAGGTACGAGCATTGATCACCACGCTTGCTCATGATGGGTTGGCGATTTCAGTCTTCTATTAACTATAAGTCAAGGTTTCCTCACGATTTTTCCTTCACCAATGTCAGTTTTATCCTAACTAATAGTACAAATGCGAAAGTGAGTTTGTTTATTTCTTTGTTGGTTTGTTACGCTTTCACGCTAAAACGGCTGAAGGAATTTAGATGAAATTTCTGTCTATCAGCAGGCTGTATCTCATGAACCGTAATAGACAGTTTGAACTTTCAGATTAGGTTTATCTATTGCCGCTATAAGAACGAATCATAAAAATTAAATAAAGTTAATATTTAAAGAGGTAACGTATTTATTTCGGTTTTTTTTTTGCTCGATCTTAATGCGGTACGGAACCTTTCGTGTGCAAGTCCGACTCGCACTTGGCCGGTTTTCTATAAGTACTTACCTGTCTCGAAGTATGTCCCCCACAAAGTAGACCGATGACCTGGTGAAGGCCGCAGGAATGTGCTTAATGCTCGAAGTGGTGGTGCTTGGGGGAGGTTTATGCCCAGCAGTGGACGTCTTCTAGCTGAAATGATGATGATGAGTCTCGAAGTTTGCCTGCAAAATAAAAAAAAATCTCAAATATCTGTTTTATTTTAATTTAATTATTTATTTTTCAAGTAAATATATAACTAAATATTCTGTGAATATTTCAAGCGTCTACCAGTTGCCGTTATCAATATCGAGCAAAAACGAGCAAAAAAATCACGTTTGTTGTATGGGAGCCCCCTTAAATATTTATTTTATTCGGTTTTTTAGTATTTTTTGTTATAACGGCAACAGAAATACATCATCTGTGACAACTGTAACTATCACGGTTCATGAGATACAACCTGGTGACAGACGGACAGACAGACAGCGGAGCCTTCGTAATAGGGTCCCGTTTTACCCTTTGGGTGCGGAACCCTAAAAACATTATATTCTGACAACACGTATATCTATGTTTCGTACATACATTATTATATTATTAAGTTTCTACTCTAAATCCACTAAAACAACTCTGTGTTAATGACTAGTCTAATTGTTGAAACTTAAACATTAAAAGCTAACATTGTAAAAGTCTATAAAATATTCAAGCTCGTGGTTACTGTACACCCAAAATATTAAATATGGAGTTTGTTAGTATTAAACACGCCTTCAAGATTTATTTAAGTAATTTAAAGGGGGAATTAAAAGGTTTATGGGATAAACAGTATTATTCATCTTTATTTGTACAGGTGGAATAAGATATTTTTAAATTAGTGCAGGGATTAAAAACTTTTTGTTTATTTTACAAGCACCCTTATTGCGTAGTAAACGATCAATTACAATCGGAATCGGTTTGAAACAAATGTCTAATCCATTGCATCATAAATTCGAAAAAAAAATCTGCTCAACAACGTAAATAACGCAATGAATGTTGTTGAACTGCCAAAATCAAACAAATTGGTCTTAATCGGTTACGCAATTAGATAGCAGCTTGTTCTTAAGGTAAAATGCATCTTCTGATACAGTGAATGGATGTTCATTATTCCTAAAGTGCCATTTTTTACTATGGACAAACAAATTGAGAACTACAAAATGTTTGACAATTTTTTTTTAAATATTCACGGGATCATCGATCATAACGGTTTCACAAAGCTTCAACGTTCTTCAAATATAATAAAAATATTATAAATAGAATACATAATATACCGAAAAAAAAAAGTAATAAGCCTATCCGCTCCCACGCAGCTAAACATATTATATTGTTTACGTTAACCTATATTAATATTTGTTTTATACAAAAAAAGTATGTCAAATAAATACTTGTGATTCTAATAATAAGACCTACCTTTGTACTCATATTATAATGATGTCGTATCTCTATATATTTTACTGTGTGTACATAAATAATAAAATAAATAAGACGAAATAATACAGAAATGCTAACTTGAAACACACCGACCTATAATCTACTATTTTCTTAAAAATTGTTGTCTATTTTTAAGTTGCCTACCTATTACTACTACCTATTGTTGGTTACCTACATAGTTTATTGATATCATGCTCGATATCTGAATATATCAAGAAGCGACAGCCCTATGCTCAGATCCGCGTCGCGTCGCGCTTCACACCTGCAGGCCAGACATTCGACGTCCGACCGCCGAGCTTCACGGACGCATTCCCGAACCTCTCCGAACTCACCAGAACGCGATCGGTCGCGACTCGCGAGTGAATCTCAAACGGTGTTTACGTTCCAATTTCGTGATTTGTGACTTTTTTTGTTGGCCTGGAATTTTTCTCAGCGATATACATAGCCGATGGGAATTGCTAAACGTGAGTTTCTCTATTACGATAAAAGCTTTGTTTTTTTTTCATTTGTGGACTAAGGTTTTGGGTCGAAGGTCGCTGTTACTGCGAGGTAACGTTTACTAAAGTGGGTATGTGATTTTTCATTTGTGGTAGGTAAACTGAATGACAATCACTTTTGATATTTTATTTTACTAGACGGTTTTCGGCGTGCGTGTGGTCTTATTACCTAATCAGGTACTAAGTTCCTACTAATTTCGTTTTCATGTTACATTAAAATGATGAAACATTTGAATAATTCCAACAGATTTGATTTTTGATTTCAATTCCCTAAATGTAGCATTCGTAGCTGCCTACGCCGTAGCAGTGCTACGACAGCTACTAAGGCAATCTCTAGACTTGTGAAATAATTTATTACTTTTGGTAAAGCAATACTGCAAAAGTGTGATACTCCTTTTACATACAATTTCCTTATTTGAGACAAAAGTTTAGATAATAATTATAATTACCGTGGATTCAGCTCTTTCATTTTATGAATTCATAAATTATAATTGTGATAATTATGGAACTAACTTCGCTTGATCATAGATTTAATTTCAGTCACTAGTGACGACATAATTTAATGTAAGCGAAAATTGCGAGGTCGTTTCCACGAAAGCCTATACAGGTGCCATCCTCATAAACCCGAAATTTCATCCAATTTCCGTATTCTATTTACACTGAACGTTATTCCATAATGAAACGACAACATGATGTGATTTAGCAATGAATTGAACTGGCTGAAAGAGTAGTTTATGATTTAAAAAAAAAAACAAAAGACATACACTACATACTTACAGTTTGAAAAAGGAATTGAACAAAAAAAAAAACAAAAGGGACTCAGTCGTCTGAAAACAAGAAACAGAAAGCAAAACATTTACATCAGGCAAACAAAATTATTTTTCCGATTTATTCGTTCTCCTAATAACCAGAGTAACAAAAAGGTTAGTTATATAAAAAGCCGGATATATATTCATCCGGATTTATATTCGTCCGGATATATATTCAAACCACATGACAATGATGAATTGTGTAATTATCTCCGACATTTTTAGGGTATTTAAGCGGGTTAGGCATTTCAATGTAAAAAGGTATGTAGCCTCGAGTTTTTTGCTTCCAAGTAATTAAATAGCACAGGTTGATTAGGGTTGCGCACAATGAAAAAATGATTACTTTGTGTTTTGGGGCACTTTAGCGGTTTCTTGGGCTATCTGAGAGGTCTCCATTAAAATTAGATTAGGGCTGTCTGTGCAAAAATTGCGTTGCTGGGCAATAATGATTGCGGATTTGGGGATGTTAAAGTTAATGTTCGGGTCTGACGATTACACCAAGAATTCCATGTTTAGTTTGAGAATCTTCGCAACTCCTTTATCGATGACAGATTTATCTTGTATCCTATGTAGTGAAAAACAATAACTCCCAAAATACAAGCTTGACTTAGTTTGGGAGTTGGTATATCAACAATTGTGTGCTGCTGTACAGCCATCAAACACCTTTAAAAAATGTATTTATTTATTATTTATGTACACACAGTAAAATACAAAGAGATATGACATAATTATGATATGAGTACAAAGGTACTGCTTATTTCTTAAGAAAATTTCTTCCAGCAGACCTGCGAAAGGAGAAATGAGAAAGAAATGTAGACAATAGTGTGTGAGAACAAGAAGAGAAAAACATGATTATGCGAAGTCTTAACTAAAATATAAGCAAGAAAATTAACATATACTTAAATAAATACATAAAGCTTAAATATATAAACATAAATACACTATGTATCTCTTAGATTAAGTTTTTTGTTGTACTTTGAGAGTGAAATAAAATTATTATTAAATTTAAAAGTGGCCTGTTGAATTGGTAATTACAATAATCACTACGCCTTGCAAGCATATTGTTGAAACAAGAATTCGCTACTGTCTATCCTAGATAGATAGAATGTTTTTTTTTTTTTTTTTACCACCACGTTGGTGTTCTTAGTCTTCATCTCACTTGATAGCAGTAATAGCCTAGTGGTGTGCCAACGCATAAGTCTCGAGTTTGAATCCAAGACATGCACCTTTCACTTTTCGGATTCATGTGCGTATTGCATAAATATCACTTTCTTTAAATCGGTGAAGGAAAACAGCTTGAGGAAACTGGGATGCTAGAGAGATAATTCTCGACGGCATGTGAAGCGAAGTCAGAGGCCCATGGGCGGCTTTAAAACTCTGACACCAGGTTAGTCACTAACCACACGAAAAGAAAAACATCTGATCATGTGAGATCTCACTTGATCTCACATGATCAGGGTGAAGGTGGAAGCGAGCTTCACCCAAAACCCTCAATCACAGAGGAACTGGCTATCTTACCTCTAACAGCTGAACACAAAAATGCTGTTACCATTGTTTTTATGGCGACAGGTTTAGATAAGATGGTGGTAGCTAGCCAGGCGGACTTAGAACAAGCTCTACCACCAACCAAACCGAGCAGAATAAGATCATAAAACTCTTAAAAACTCTTACACATTATTGTTAATTTTTTTTTTTATATTGTGTTTCACGAACTATGTCCAAATAAATGTTATTCTTTCTTTCTTTTTTCTCTATTTTAGGCTTCCGTACCCAAAGGGTAAAACGGGACCCTATTACTAAGGCTCCGGTGTCTGTCTATCCGTCTGTCACCAGGCTGTATCTCATGAACCGTGATAGTTAAACAGTTGAAATTGTCACAGATATATTTCATAAATATTTAGGGGGGCTCCCATATAACAAACGTGATTTTTTGCCGTTTTTATAGATAATGGTACGGGACCCTTCGTGCGCGAGTCCGACTCGCACTTGGCCGGTTTTTTGTGTGTCTCCTTGATGCTAATCCCTTTCAGTCCTTTACCACCTAAGCTAAGACAAAAAGACAGCCTTTTTCTTCCTATTAGAGAGAATATAATAAAGAGAATAAAAATGTATGGGTTTCTTCACAGCTCACTACGCTCGCTACGGTTTGTAAAAGGATTGGTGATCGCAATAAATTGTAACTAGCGCGAAGTAAGATGGTGCTACTGTCCTCTAGTAACGCCTTTTACAACTCCCATCGGGTTGTCGCGACTCTTTATCCTCACTGAAGGACGTAGAGACCTCATTTACGGGGTTATTCTAGTATTGTAGTAGTATATACAATTGTCTTAACAATATTGAACTGTTTCGAAACTACGTGTTTATTTTTCTTGATTATTTTGTCATTGAAACATACAAAACAATTATAGTACCTATATGATAATAATACTTCGTCTGCGATCCAGGATGAAAAGTAGCCTATGTCCTTCTCCAGGTCATGGTCTACCTATGTGCCAAATTTCATCTTAATCTGTTCAGCCGTTTTACCGTGAAAGCGTAACAAACAAACTCACTTTCGCATTTATAATATTGTATTAGTTATGATGTTCTGAATGTTTTTTGAATGATTTAAAATTTATACTAGGTACAGTCAAGCAAGCTATTAGGTATATAGGCAAAATATATTCATTCAAAATCAAAGTTAACGTCAAATAATTTATTTCAAATATAGGCACATTTGAACGTCAAAACAAAGAAAGAAATAGAACTGATTCTAGTTTTCATTATCCGCTACACTGCCAAAATTCGTTTTGATTGTGAGTGTTATTAAACTTTTTGAGCTTATGGCTTAGAAGAGTGACGTAAAAGGATTGCTGACTACTGAAAACACTCACAAAATTGTTTAAAGTAGTTGCAAATAGCTTGATCAATGATGTTGCATAAAGCTTGCAAGTACATACTTATGGACCCTGTTTAAATTATTTGTTGTTTACATAATATATAACATAACATCATGCCCGTTGTCTCCCGAACGGTAAGGAAGAGATGTACTTAGTACACCCACATTTCGCCAGCTATTTTTAAGTCCCATGTAATAGGCGAGCGAGGCGAGACGAGCCTCAATAGGCTCGTCTCGCCTAGCTCGCCATAATTTTTCACAATTTTTACTAATAATATAAGAAAAAAATAATATTTTTTTCTTATATTATTATTTTTACAAGATCGTATAAAAATAAATGCTCAAATAAGACAGCGTTCATCTAAACAAAGGTATCTAATGAAAATAACACGTTATTCAAGTGATTTTAGTTTTCAGTCTTTCTAATTTTAAATGGCTTAAGAAAAAGGAATTTAAGAAAAAAATAAAAATCACTTAGCAACATTCCCATTTAGATCTCAATTCTTTTGTCGGCGAAGTCAACATATTCTTAATATTGAACTTGGCCCCCATTTCACATTTAATGTTTTTGATGGGATTGACTTTACTTTACCTTACCTTTGCATAGTTCTTTTACGGTTACGTAAGTGATAGTACTAGGGAAAAATAATAATTTTCACCTTTATTTGGGTATGAGGAAAATATGACAAAGGCTGTCTTTTCTTGTGAAGTCAACTGAAGGTTGTTTGGAAGGGTGCCCGTTGGCTACGTCAGGAGATATACGAGTATATTTTTTTATGTGATATTTAATATTATGTTTTTTTTTTTGTATAACAGTAAGGGCGATAAAGTCTGATCCCAGTCTTGCGAAGGGGTATCGTATTACCCAGTTACTGGGTTGTGGCGGTCAGATAGGCAGTCGCTCCATGTAAAATACTGGTATTCAACAGCATCCGGTTAGACTGCAATCCGACTCGAGTATAGTTGGGAAAAGGCTGGGCAGATGTTGAAGGGAACCTAACTCTGATACACGTGTAATTTAGATAAAGGCACTTAAATCACACCGTGTAAATGGGACTTAACACAATACAAGACACCGCAGACAGACAAATTAAAAATCCGGAGTCACACGTGTTAGGGCATAAATCGAACAGATTACGTGTGACTCCGGATTTTTAATTTGTCTGTCTGCGTGTCTTGTTTATACCTTTCTAGCCGTAGTTGGGTTTTAGTGTTTATTACTTTTTTTTTAAATTCTTTTGGTTTTATAATATATATATTTTAAATGTGCTCATTAACCGCTCGGTTCAGATCACGTCGCTAATAACTCACAGTGGGGCCCGAGCGCCCCCACTTCACGCCCCGGGCCCCGATTCGCGTATCAGAGGCACCAAGAAATCCACAATAACTTGAGATATACTGAACGCAGCTCGATAAAGTAAAGTGTTTTGGGTTCTTGAATAACCAGAGCACATACTTATCTATATACAATAGGTGGAATAATACAATGGAAATTACAAATAATGAATGTTATCGTTGTGTGCGTGGGAATTTCTTTGTTCTTTTGTTTTGACGAACTAACAAAAAACTACTGAATCGATTGTAACAAAATTTTGCAGGAAGCATTATGAATAGATAACTAATCTTACAACAATAGCAGTTTATGATAATAACAGAAATAAAAAACACACAATATTACGAAACATGAGTACATCGTGACCTTGATTTCACGGATCGTGTTTTGACAACAAAATGTTGTTATTATGTCGTAAAACTGTTTCAAATTACTTATAAATTATGAAAAACCTATATTTTTATAATTTAAACATGACTTACCGAGCTGTAGACCCCAATAACTATCACTATACACTATAATCACTCTCACTCAATAGCTCACTCACACACTCACGGCTCATGTTTTCACACACGGTTTTTGTACATTAAACTGTTTTATTTTGGTAATATTATTATCGATAATTACGGAATAACTATTCATAAATAGATTTTATAACACTTCTAGTCAATAACGCCACTAAAACACGAAATATTGATTTTATTACGCAAAGAGGCCCACCGCGCCCGCGCCATGACACGTCACTGTCAACGTGTTGTTACTTGTCAATTTATTATTTTATTTCAGTGTTGTCCTCTTGCTAAATTTATGTTTTAGTCGATTAATTTGACTTATAGTCTATCCAACTCTAGAGTTCTACTGCCCATAGACCATCATAGCCCGTATCCCAAGCGACAAAGAGCTGTAACTGCATGGCAACCGTCCGACGATTTAAATTTACGCTGGGGATCGATTGTTTTTCCTCCCGACGATTATAAATTACGTTCGGGACCGGGCGGTTAAGCCCTTTCATTTGATACCCAACATGGTACGATAAAACATTTTTTTTTATATAGTTCCTGACTTTATGTCCGTGGCGTTTATGTAGGCGCCATTTTTATGTGACGTCACACAGCCTATACTCAGCGGACGATCAAAACGTTTCCAATGATACCTCATTGGTCAAATTGTGATGAGTGGTTTAGTAGATAAGAGGGAACATACATACATACATACCGGTCAAAATTTATGATTTTGACCGGTATGTATCCCTCCTTTTCGTCTTCGCCGTAGTCGGGTAAAAAAATAGAATTCTTTCACTTCTGAAGATTTAATCATTATCATTGTTCAACTACTACAAAATTGTCGGAAAAAAAATTGAAAATCAAAAACAAAATCAAATCATCAAAAGTAATTTTCGGCACAAATATCAAAACTTCGATTTATACGATCACTCCAATTCCCAAAATCTATAAAGCACTTAAAAGCTAAAAACAACAAAATAAAAGTAAATAAATTCAGATTTATGTCTGATATACATGCGTGTCAGGATGAAACAAAAAGTTGGCGCCAACCAAGTCAAAGTTCGACATTATTGTTAGTATAATTTGATTTCTGTACCAACTCCAATATTGAATTTCCAAGGCAGCTTGTTCGAGTTAGGTTTTCTTATGTTGGCACAATCATTTTCGTTGTTTACTTTGTTGTGTTGGTAATGGTATGTTATGATCTTCTATAAAGTTTGCTAGGCACCGATCGTGCTCGTGTATTAAAGTTTTCCCAGCATAAATATGTTTGAAATTGTTTGTGTTCCCTTATTTTAATATCGAAGTTTGAAGAATCAATACGTTTACGATTCACTTGATTAATGTTGTTTTGTGATGGTAAATAGTCGCTTATGGGGGCTTTAGGATACTGTTCTATTGAAATTGCTTTTACTTAAATTAGGGATATTTAGGGCTGATTTTTACCCGACTACGACGAAGCAAAAAGGGATGGTTAGAAGGGTTATGATTTTGACCGGTATGTATTTATGTAAGTATGTATGTGTGTATGTATGAAGTGTCTTGATCGTCCGCTGGTTATAGGCTATATGACGTCACATAAAACACATGAAAATAAAGTTATGAACAAAAAAAAAAAAAACATTCCGTGTTGGGTATCAAATGAAAGGGCTTGATTAGCACGTTTCAAAAATATTAGAACCCCAAATCTTTTTAAATAAAAATAAAAGTTATAAAACTAAAACCCAACTACGACAAAAAAAACAATCAACTAAAAAGTTATAAACAAGACACAGACAGACAAATTTAAAATCCGGAGTCACCGTATTAATAAATCGAACAGATTACGTGTGACTCCGGATTTTTAATTTGTCCGGTTTCCTCACGATGTTTTCCTTCACCGTTTTTGAAGCACGTATACACATAATTATACAATACGTACATGAATTAAAAAAGTCGGAGCACTTGGGTTCGAACTCGAGACCTATAACTTGGCAGTCCGACCGTCACGCCACTAGGCTATCACTGCTACATCTGATCACGATAGTAACTATACAATTATGAGACATTTAAGCACCTTGTTTTCTGAATTACATCCCTTTTAACAATGTTCAATACAAAATATAGTGCCCGGAGGTACCTAAATAACACGTTAGCAACATTATAATATTCTCATTACGTAATTATTCGAATGTAGTTACCAAATGTAACGTGCTATGTAGTTATGTAACTAACTATGAGTATGTTGGCAAAAGTACAAGTAAACATATTTACTCATTGGAGCTTCAACAAGAACGTACCTACTTTAGAGTTGAGATAATAAGCAAGTAGGTATATATAACTAAAGGTTGTGTAATAGAACCAATATTGGTTTATATGATAGGTTAGCAAATAGACAGACATCTCATTCAATAATAATTATAGCTGGGTTAGATGTGAGGCGTCATAGGTGCGTTGCTCTCCCAGATACAAAAATCAAACGTCAACCAGATTGACAACAATTTAGGTACAGTACAACTTCACTAGAGTTCTTAATGTCCCTCGGCAAACTTCGTGTTTCGTCAGTCGTCGGATTTCTATCATTTGCTCTTTGCACCCATTTGCTGAGGGACACTAAGAAAATAGTTATACTGTATAGTCCAATGTTTACCAAATTGACACCATTCATCAATTTGCTATTTTGATACAACTGTCAAAGAATGACAGCTTGGATTGAATATACGGACTTAATAATACTTAACTTCAAACATAACATCGATGTTTATCTTTTTTTTTTTTTTTTCGGTACACACTTGCTTTTCCAACTCACTTTAGACATTAGCAGAATGGTTGACATCGGCTTTGCTTGCCATAATAAAAAAAAAATAGAATAGAATTAATTTCCCTGATTTTGCTAGTGCTAAATTTATAATGTCTCATAGATTTAAATATGCTGTTATATGCTATCATTTCTCAGGGATTTAGTTTTTTTTTAACTGGAAGTAAGTGAACTACAAAAACCAATTCGGTAATTGTTGGAAAATCTAATCAAAATTAAACTTCACCAAATTTATTTCACGTTTCAATTGTTACTTACCCCAGTGAAGTTACGTTTTATTGGGTTCCATATATAAAACCATTTACTTTTCCGTCCTATTTGTAATAGAAAACTAATTACGCAAGGAACACGAAATAATTTCCTCGTAATCAAAGGATATTTTGTGAAATCGTTTATTTTGGCTGAAAACTAGGGGCTGACGTAATTGAAATGGCGTACCTTTGTGTTTTGAAATGGAAGTATAAACGTGCTGTTTTCTTGTAATGTCTCCGTTTTCGTAGCCTATTATACGTTAGGGATGCTATACCTTGTTAAAAGGAGTCAGGTCATGTACTGATTTTGGTTTTTGTTGATAATCTGCAGTAATTTGTAGAATAAGAATAAATTAAATATATTATAGAGTACAATAGACGTAGGTTAAATTAATCTGCCTAGACTTTTCCCAACTACGTTGGGGTCGGCTTCCAGTCTAGCCTGATGCAGCTGAATACCAGTATTTTACATGAAGCGACTGCCTATCTGACCTCCACAACCCAGTAACTGGGCAATACGAGACCCTTGGTAAGACTGGTTGTCAGACTTTTCAGGCTTCTGACGACCCGTAATGACTGTCAAAGATCCACGAATGACAGCCGGGACCAACGGCTTAACGTGCTTTCCGAGGTACAGAGGAGTCTCAGTATGTAAAGAAGGTCACCCATCCACAGACCAACCCCGGCAAGCGTAGCTTAACCTGTTGGATCGACCCGTGCGGCTGTTATCACTTAGCCATGAGCTCCTACAATAGACGTAGGTATATTAAACTATTCCGCTTAACTATTCCTCAAGAATCATAAAAAACCCTGTAAGAAATCTACACGAGAGAGGTATGAGGAACAAGAAAAGTTCACTCATCTTCCATAGAAAAGGGAGGCTCCTACGACCAGATGGATGTCGTGGTGGGCTGCCTGACGATTGATGTCGGGACTTTGTATATATGTTGGACGCGCGACCAACCCTGCTTGCGCGAAGGTGAAATACGTAGTTAGCATCTAATATTACTTTTTTAAATACCAACTTAGGCAAATAGGCAGACGGAAAGAGATTTTGTGTTAGAATTTCATCGGGATTCAAAGGTAATTAGAAAATAAGTTTGACCATTGCGTAGAAAGAAAAGAAAACTGTGGGTGTGACACCTTCTATTTACTTCTTCTGAAATTTCAAACTTTCATTACATATTAATATAATTTGATCCATTTCACGAAATTGACTTGACAAAGTTAGATTTAGTAGAGACATTTGTTTTTCTGCTCTGACGTATTTTCTAAGCTATTTATTACCACGGCTGTCTAGCATGTAATGAGATCCTTCCTAAGTGGAAACCTGACTTATACAAATGGAGTGTCATTGTGTACGAACCTAGACGTTTTATTAAGCCTAGTTTAATATTTAAAGTATGACAAATGTTAGAACTAATTAATGTTATGTTTGTAATAAGTATTGCATGCGGTGCTAACCTATAATAAATTGTTATACTAACCCTTTAATATAAGAATCTTATTTGAACATGTAATAGTATAAACAATTGTTGGTTGGCCAGAAATAAATAAATAAAATAATATCATGTAATTATTGTTTCTTTAAAACTAGCTCGTGCGTGGCTAAGTAATAACAGCCAGACGGGTCGATCCATGAGGTTAACGCTTGCTGGGGTTGGTCCGTGGATGGGTGACTATCTTTATATACCCAGACTCGTCCGTTCCCCGGAAAGCACGTTAAGCTGTTGGTCACAGCTGTCATTCGTAGATCTTTGACGGTTGTTATGGATACTCAGAAGCCCAAAAATCTGGCACCCAGTCTTTCCAAGGGGTGTCGTATTACCCACTTACTGGGTTGTGGAGGTCAGATAGGCAGTCGCTCCATGTAAAATACTGGTATTCAGTTGCGGCTAGATTCCAATCAAAATGGTTGGGATAAGGTAAGGTAGATTGATTTTTGTTGATTTAGAATTAGCTCTAACCCTAGGATTCATTCGAATCCTACGGATACTAAATTATTTATTATAATAGTATGACAACCTTCTACGGAACATATTTATTTATAGCAAATTTGGTTTATTTATCCATAGCAATAAATCTTTTCAAAAATAATTTTTGTTTGATGAAATAGGGGCCACAATAAGTTTTAGAAATGAAACAATAAACAATTATTAATTTTGAAACCTAAAAACGATTGACGCTAACAATATTTTATTCAAGTAAGTATAATATTTGGGAAACCAACACATATTTACATGATGCACACTGCAATTTCAACAAACAACGCTCATCACATCGCGAAATTAAAATTGTATGAAAGCGAGATAATCCGTGAATGGTGTTGCCTCAATTAAGGCATAATTTAAATTATAGAGCCGTCAAGCTTATAGGTTCGATAAAATATTAATTAAAATGTTGCTTTATCGATATGAGAAAAAGCAATTTGTAAAACAAATATGGAAACTCAAAAAATCAAAATATTTTATTTCACATAAACCTACATGGGCACTTATGAAACGTCAGAAGCTAGGTGCTACTAACTATTTTGATGAAATAACATATAGATATAATACACTTTTACACGTCCAAAATAAATTATGTTTTAAAACTAGATGAGGCCGCTATCAGTACATTCAAAGACATGTACTGATCAGATTAGCGACCTTACTTAACTCTTACAAAAAAAATCTCTTAGTTATGGTACCTACGTTGAGCAAACTCAAACTCAAAGCATTTATCTATACTTCTATACTAATATTATAAAGAGGAAAGATTTGATTGTTTGCATTGAATAGCCTCCAAAACTACCGAACCGATATGAAAAATTCTTTCACTGTTAGGAAGCTACACTATCCCCGGCTGACATAAGCTATATTATATTTTCAAAAAAATTAGGGCTCCTTACTATAACTCCAATAATGTAACCCAAGGTGTAAAAAAATACCTAAAATAGCCGTAAATAAGTACTTCGTGCTACCCGTACGAAGCCGAGGCGAGCAGCTAGTTTCAAATAAACCAATTACAGGTACTTTTGAATTGTCAAGGGGTCGGTCAGTCAGAAAGATGAAGCTAGTTGCCCATTCCAAAGCGTAAGGTTCCTATAGAGAAGAACGGGCAAGAAACTCCACGGACACTCTTTTTAATCAAAATATTGTTACAATAAGAGATAATATACCTACAATGAGAGCATAATATACCTACTCTTTCTGTTTGCATGCTAGTGACTTTAGATTATAAAGTTCAGGTTTCAGCACGATCATAAATCGACTACTGGTCAACCAATAATGTGCATGATTCATTAAACACACGTGATAGACCGTCAGTTCTTCCCCTAAATCAATTTCTTAATTACCATCCTACAAGACTTTGAAAATAAAACTGACAAAGCAGTTTCTAACTGCCCAGTAGGTGTCGTGATCGCAAGCGCGATTGCTGAGCGTGGGATCCTAAGTTCGATTCCCAGGTCAGACAAAATGTTATTGGGTTTTCCATTAGGAATTCCTCGGAAGTTGGTTGTGTAACACCCCATGCCTTGGAAATCACGTAAATCTGTTGGTCTCGCGCCTGAGCTCTCTCCAGCTGTGTCGGATTGCCGTCCCGTCGAACTATGAGAGTGAGGAAAAAGGTAGTGCACCTGTGTGCGCACATACTTCAATCTGCCTAGCCTTTTCCCAACTATGCTGGGGTCGGCTTCCAGTCTAACCGGATGCAGCTGAATACCAGTATTTTACATGGAGCGACTGCCTATCTGACCTCCACAACCCAGTAACTGGGTAATACGATACCCCTTGGTTAGACTGGTTGTCAGACTTTCGGGCTTCTGACGACTCGTAACGACTGTCAAAGATCCACAAATGACAACCGGGACCAACGGCTTAACGTGTTTTCCAAGGCACGGAGGAGTCTTGATATGTGAAAATGGTCACCCATCCACGGACCAACCCCGGCAAGCGTAGCTTAACCTGGTGGATCGACCTGAGCGGCTGTATTACTTAGCCACGAGCTCCTCGTTTGCGTACATACTTGTGCACTATAATATCTTCCGCATACGGCCGTTGCGACCGAAATTGTCTAAAGAAAGATAGAAAATACATTTATTTAGCACAGACAGAGCACACAACACAAAAAGTAAAAAAAAAAACAATAAAAAAAAAAAAAAAGTGTAGGTATCCTAAGAAGGAAGTATGTCTCGCGGCTGCGCCAAATAGTCCCAGTTCAGCAAAAATGCCAGTCAACTAGTGCCTGACGCTGGTTTTCAACTGGACCTGTCTCGGGAAGATTGTTTATTAAATGCATTATTCTAAAAATAAATGTTCTATCCTTCTTGAAGGAGCTGAGCTTCTTATTCCACTAATACTAAAACAGATATAACTTATATGAAAGTTTCCCGTACAAATAATATAAAATGCTCATAAGCCGCACGGCGACTCCTCTTGCTGCATCCGTGCCGTTTGCTAAGTTTACTGTCTTAATAAAGATGTTCGAGGTGGTCCACAGTATGTATATAAATATATTTGGGTGTGTTTATCTAAAGCTATTATACCAGTACTTTCATGCATACGTGTCTTAGCGTAATTGTGTTTGAACAGCAGTTCCTGTTGCATTTTATTGGGATAATTATACTTTTAAAGGTAAATATTTAACTATACTATAACTAATAAAGGTTCCTTTAACTTATAATTATATATAAATACACTTTATACCTATACATTATAATATTACACTTAAAAAAAATTATGAACCACTTTTTTTTATCGTTGAATTTTATTAATAAAAATAAAAAAACTGCTATCATTATATATGACTATTCAATAATAGTTTTAGGAGCGCAAAATGGTAATTATTAGAAACTCGATTAAATACACGCCCTTTTAAAATAATAATGATGGTTTTAATAAGCCCGAAAGTCTGACAACCAGTCTTACCAAGGGGTATCGTATTACCCAGTTACTGGGTTTTGGAGGTCAGATAGGCAGTCGCTCCATTCAGCTGCATCCGGTATGACTGGAAGCTGACCCCAACATAGTTGGGAAAAGGCTAGGCAGATGATGATGTTTCAGTTCTTGGTTAGAGGAAACCACCGTACCGCCTATGACAGTCATATAGAACTTAGTCAGTGAGTAGTATATAAAGGCTACTTGAGACAATGGGCTTATTACAAGAGTACGAGACTTTCTAACTCTATTACAGGCGTCAAGCCTAAATTAAAAGAAAAAGTTTATATCCCCTAGCAATTTCAGATCCAGACACCCAATACTAAAAGTTTTAAAACTAATACAATAACCCGTTTGAGCGTAAGCCAAACAAACAAAACTTCTATGATATTACGCGATGATTAATGTATTCATACGGTAAACCCTACGATGATAAATTAATTTGTAAACCCTGCTATACATTTGCCGCGAACATTGCGGTTACATGCGATATCAATGCGCGGATATGTTGCTGCGATGTGCTATGTAGCTGTAATTTGTGTAATGGTAATGTAATTTTTCCTGTCCACTTCTTTGGTGTCAAATGATTCAATTTAAATACACTCCCGAACTCCTAAATCAATCCACCGTACATGTAAAAAGGTCTAAAACATCTAAACAATTATAATTAAAAAGTGTTTTATGCAGTTTTGATTATTCCAAATATAAATTCAAGAACATATAAAAAGTTATAGATCTTTATACAAATAAATGTAGGGTGCGTCGATTCAGGAAGTGTATCATAGTGTAGTATGACCACCTCAACAGCACCAGGGGAAGGTAATATACCCATCTTCTACTGTACACTTGTTTAGGGACAGTGTACAAAACAAAAAGTGTAACATCGTCCAATATTTGTCACCGCAGTCACATTCATGCGTGTTAAGACTGCAGTGATCAACCTCTTTCTTGGAACTCAAAACACATTTGCCGGAAATACGTGAAAAATCGGCTTGTTTACCACAAAGCCTTTTAAAGAAGTAGGTGCCTATTACAGATCAGGCCAAAATGACGTCGCGTAATTTCCTTTGAAAACATACCTAAGCACATGGTTTCTACGTATCGATCGCTAACCTCTAGTGATCGAAATTTCGAAAAGTAATTTGTTTACTGCTTACGTTGTAATCGTTGTAAACGTCTACGTTTACAACGTTAAGCAATTTTAAGCAAAATAAAGTAAACAAATTACTTGTAAAAAAACTTCCTAACTATAAATTGAAACAGTTCGATGCGACCCACAACGGTGACCACACATTAGCTTTAAGCGATAAATCCCAGTCGGTCAGAGGAAGGCAGTGTTTCTTTGAACCCACACTGAATTTTAAGAGAAGACAAATAAAGACCGCCTCGGCTTCGCAAACTTGTTTGTTAACAGCTAAGAAAACAAAATATCAGCGGGTTTAGGATATTTGTGTGTGGGATTATGTATGGGTTTACATTAAAATAATGTATGGGGTCCACTCTGGCTTTTTGTTGTATCTTAATAGGTTCTAATTTAATCTTTCGAATCTATCGAAAAAAATCTTTTTAAAACAAAATGGGTGATTGCGATTTGTTGTCTTTAACGCACACAAAGATGCCATCTCCTTTATATTGACACTCTTGGTATCACTTTTTACTCAAACGTCTACTTGCTGGTCGATCAGTAGCGCTTCCAAGCAGTCCATAACCTTATAATTTAAATAATCTTTAATTATCTATACGTATTATAAGTTAAAGTCGCTTTTCATGTTTGTCTGTATGTTCGCGTTGTTTTTCTAAACCACTCAACACATTTTGATGAGCTTTTCACCATCTTAGAGAATTTATTCCGGAAGGTTTATGTGTTTAATTTGTTAACATTAAAGTTACTTATAACTATCTCCATGTTTTGTCAAGTCCTAAAAACCGTACAGGAGCGGGTCGATAGTAATATTATATATGTGAATACTTTTTGTGACAGCAACAAAAAAAAAAAACAACGTTATTTTTCACTTTTTTAGTGTTTTTTTTGGAAGTCGGTTGAAACATAACAAGAAAACATACAGACGAATTGAGAACCTCCTCCTTTTTGAAGAAGTCGGTTAAAAACGGCTCCATTACGCAAAACGAATTTGGATGAAATTTAGCACACAGATACTTATTATTCTGTTAGTATGTTCCCCTGGGATAAATTTTGACATCTACGCTGGTAAAAGCTAGTTTTTAATGAAAATAAAGTAGTATTTATTTCATTACCATTTCAATCATTTCTAGAAAACGTTTTCTTTTTGTCTTTGCAAACTCTCAAGGTAGCATACCATTACTGAGTTAGACGTGACATTAAAACATTATTTAATTTTGAAACAATGAGTATTTTGTACGGATTTAAAAACGGATTTGTGATTAGATTGTGAGTTGTTGGGCAACGATTTTCCGCAAATTGGACAATATAATAAAATCGATTTCCTGCAATCGTTTTAAAAGGTGTACAAATTATCTCGTCAGTCTTTTCGTGGCCTGCCTCGTACTTCTTTCTCGATAGATTCTAAAAATATTCCGCTAGCTAATTAGATATTTATTTTCTTTTCACATACCTCATAAGTAGCTTCTAAGAAAATAAATATCTGGCCTTGGTAAATCTAACGTATGTATCTAATTACATAGGTACTTGGTATTTACACAAAAATATTATTCCTTTCTTATTAAAAAAATATTCTATAAATAAAAGTTTCATCAGCAACAGAGGCTAAGAACACGATACAGAATGTCATGTTAAAATAATAATTTCTAGTTACGTGAGGTAGTTTCACTGGGATCCTTCTCCCTGTCATCATGATTATTTTTGCAGAGATTATTTTTAACCCCCAAAGGAAGAAAGAGGGGTCTTATAAGTTTAACGTGTGTATTTGTGTGTCTGTCTGCGCCATCGTAGCTGCCAAATGGCTGAACCGATTTTGTTTTTTTTTAGTTTGATTGAAAGGTTACTTGATCGAGTGTTCTTAGCTATTAAAAAAAAAAGTTTATTAGATGCTTTGTTTTTGTCGGGGGTTTTTTAATTTAATTAGCTTGTTCGTTTAAATCACAGGAAATCTTTTTGAATAACTCGAAAATTCACTAGATAATTCAACTTTTCATAAACGAAACATTATTTCAAATGCTTCGTTGGTCTAGTGGTCGCAAGCACTACAGCTGAGCATGAGCTTCTTGGTTCGATACCCGGGTAGGGAAAAGCGTTATTGGGTTTTTCAATCTAGAATTTCTCAGTAGCAGCTCGAAGTCTTGTTTTGTACCCGGTTGAAGGCAAAAGGCTCGCCCCATTTTACATGGACTCGTCCGTCTAACCCTTCGTAGAACGCAGGCGTGATGTTATGTCATTTAAACCCCTTTATTTCTCTAGTTTCTCCTACATACACAACAAATCTCTTAATCCTCTTGACATTTCTATAACTAATACTTGACTAATTTGCAATTTGAATGTTATCCTAATCTATTTAATTCAATGTCAATTCAATGTGTGATCTAAAAAACTAACCAATACCCTGAAAATGTATTTGTACGCGGCAGAATATTATGTCCATGAAGACGCTAATGAAGGGCGATCTACCTATCTCCCTGAAGCGAAAACTCATCGATTTGTGTATTCTGCGCGTCAGAACTGGTCGCTCACCGAGTCGCAAAAGTTCCGCCTTGGGGTTTGCCAAAGAGCAAAGGAGCGCAGCATTCTGGGCGAAAACCGAACTGACAGAATACGAAACACCACGTTGGGCTCCAAAACGGGGATCCTAGACGTAGGCAAAAAGGCTGCCAAGCTAAAATGGGATTGGGAGGGGACATGTTAGCCGCATGCATAGCGACCGCTGGGCAACAGTCTCCACACGGTGGGTGCCTGAGGATGGACGCGGCGCCGCCGATGCCGGCCCAGGAAGAGATGGCGAGATTATCTAGACGCGTACCGCAAGGGTTGGGTCGAGGTGGCCCTGAAAAAGGATGTTTGGAAAGATTTGGGGGAGACCTTTGCTAAACAGAGGGACAGTGTAGGCTAAAATAAAAATAAAAAATAAAAATTTTACAAAAAAAAAAAAAAACAGTCGGTGGCAAAAAACGAAAATTGAAAAGCAAAGACACCGACTTCCGAAATTAAAGTTATTTTTCAGTTTTTTGTGTTTTTTTTGGAAGTCGGTTTTTTTTTTGTAAAAAGTTTTTATTTTTCACTTTTTAGTTGTGGTACCTACCCCACACAAATTCTAATACCACTAGCTGATGTAAATAGCAGTGAAGGAGTAAATGAAAACATCGTCTAGATAAAATAAGATACGTAATATTGAAGCTAACGTAAAAACTACACAAGCAAAGTTAATAAAATTCATATGGGACCACCACGGAAGCATACAATACAAAAAAATAATCATCAAAATCGATTCATAATTGGCGGAGAAATCGAGTAACAAACATACAAAAAAAAAACATACAGACGAATTGAGAACCTCCTCCTTTTTGAAGAAGTCGGTTAAAAAAATGAATATTGTAACATATGTTTTAAAGTACATCTATACGACATATATGTAACATCTCTATGTAACAATATTCTCACAAATAAATGGACTATTACAATAACAACACACTAATGAGGTACGCAAATCCCTCAAATATTTCACCATTCTACTCAATTTGCGTAAATATATCTGAAAAGAACGGAGGGCGTACTGCAAAGATCCTTTATTGCAAATTGGCTGTGAAATTGTGGCATGTTCCCTTACCGTTGTATGTATTGCTTTTATTCTTTCTCTCAAACAAGGTAAAGCTCAAAGTATTACACATATGGGGTGTATTCGTGCTGTTTAGAGCCAATTCTGCATGCCATTATGTTGGTACTATTATTTGCTACGTGATCGGGTTTAAATGCGGTACAAACATGTACCTATGTCTTAATACTGGTTGAAAATGTGGAGCTAAAAATCCAATGACAAAAGGCACGGCTTTTTGACTTTAATGGCAATGGCAGAACAAAATGGCCGATAAATTACTTTGATGGATCTTTTGTGCATGAATGTACGGCGTATAGTGTATGTACAGAAAGGATTCATTTGCAGTCATTTTTTTAAATACCCATAGTACCATTTTTTTTATATCGTTTGCATTGAATCTCGGACTAGATTGTCAGTTTCAGCTTCTATTAATTAGGCAAATTAGAAAATTAAACCGATTTTATTGAGTAATACATGAGTAGTACCTAAATCTATTAATTGCAATTTTCATTACTCTTAAAAAACATAACGTATAACTGACATATTTCAAAAGAACCTTTTTACCTTCAACCGTACTACTATAGCTATATTACCTTACTATAATATTACCTCCGTAATATTACTTTATTACCCCTTTTTATACGAAAAAAATCCTCTACAGAGCAATAGGAAATACCTTTGTGAGCCTTGTGACTCGCATCACTCAGTCGGTTTGAAAAGATGTAAAGGTATGAACAAACTACGAGCATTTGATTGTAATGTTCGGAATTATATTCGGAATTGTATTATTTTGGATATAACGTTTTGAGTATTACTTTGCCGTACTGCTACTTTTATATAAATAGAGTATTGTATTTGCAAGATTCGAGCATAACGATATCATTTGTGTGTGAAACAGGAGGCTTTACTCACATCATGTAGATTTTTTACTGTAATGTTGTTAGAGCATTGTTTCATCTTATAAGCTTACTGATACATTCGGTTATTTTACTAAATTCTACGTTCAAAATTGTATCTCTACTGGACCTCTCTACTAGACCTCTCTAGTAAACCTAGTAACACTTTTGTCGTATTCATTGGATTATATGCTCGGACCCGAGCGTAACAACGTAACAGGCCAATAAATACCTACTCCCAATCAGTACAAACCTTTATGGTATGTATAAGATAGGATAAAGAACTCGATTAAGGGATTAATAAGGGATCTTACGACTTTTCTTTTTGTTCGATTTTGGGAGAAGAATGGTTATGTAACGAAACGTTAAAGAAGTTATATTTATGTTATCTACGTGATGTGAAATAGTACATATTCATAGACAATTAAAATGCATTGCAAAGAGTGCTAGCGTTATAATTTTATAACAATTCTCAATTATAACGGAATCATTATAAAAAGATTTTTTTTATGCCACGATTTCAAAGTTGATTTTACAAATAAAATCTATTTTTTAACAGTAAGTAATTTGTTTAAGACAAAAAAAATATTATTTTTCCCATTTATAAATCTAAAAAATAATGTCCTGCTCTATTTACATAAAAGCTGTTTAAAATCCTTTCACCACTGTTTTTGACATTTTTTTTGTTACCCATGGCGTAATAAAAAATATATTTTATTACGCCAACCCTTTCGTAAAGGTCCGAAACAAAACTCATAATATTTGTCTTTGCATTTTTCTTTTATACGTTTACCACGTTTCAGCTAATATTGTATGAAAAAGATATAAAACTGAAACATGTTTGTCTGTGCCTATGTAAAGGGTATTAAGGATGTATGATTGTGTTCAGATCTCGTAATGTTTTAAAAAAAAAAAACGTGCTGAAAGCCTAAATGTTTGCGTTGGCTTTTCTCTAATTAATTTATGACACTAAAATCACAGTATTTTTTTAAGAAAACAATGGTAAGCTTATTTTCGTTAAATATTATTTATTGTCAAACCATTGGACATACCTATGTTTCTCATAAACTACTGCGAGTTCTCTTTTACTGCTGTAGAAAAATAGGTCACATTAGCGGCCCCTAGTGATCGTCACTTTTTATGTAAGAACATCTTAGAAAAACGGTGACACGACCACTAAACTACAATATAATCCTAACTAATATTATAAATGCGAAGGTGAGTTTGTTTGTTTGTTACGCTTTCACGCTTAAACGGCTGAACGGATTTAGATGAAATTTGGCACAGGGCTAGACCATGACCTGGAATAGGACATAGAATAATTTTTATTCCGATATTTCCACGGGATCGACACATACGCGGGTGAAACCACGGGAAGCAGCTAGTTTACCATAATTGCTGCTTCTTCCTCGTCGTTCCTTCAATACCGGCCAAGTATCATAAAGCCTTTCCAGACCATGCTTAGGTGACCACATAATATATCCGAAAAAGCTGAGAGCATAACATAATCAGCCTATAATATTCCCACTGCTGGGACACAGGCCTCCTCTCTGTGAGAGGGTGTGGGCCGTAATCCACCACGCGGGCCCAGTGCGGGTTGGTAGAGGTCACATGTCTTCGAATTTTTGGTTCTAGGATATGCCGGTTCCCTCACGATGTTTTCCTTCACCATTTTGAGAGCAGTGGCGATGAAATAATTTACACAAAGTAAAGTGCCTGTCAAGGTTCCAACCTACGACCTACAAACTGGCATATTGTAGATAGCCGCTTGGTGATGTCCAGTTCCTACCATAATTTAGAAATAATTATAACATTTAAAAAAATACATCTATATATAATATATAAAAGAAAGTCGTGTTAGTTACTCCACTTATAACTCAAGAACGGCTGAACCGATTTAGCTGCAAATTGGCAGGGAGGTAGTTTAGAGCCAGGAGAAGGACATAGGATACTTTTTACGTTACTACGTACTTTTTACGTGTCACGTTCCCGTGAGACGTGACTAAAACGTGGTATAACAAAATATTGGTTTCTTAAAACTTCAATCAAAACCTAACAAAAAGTACTAGGCTTGCATGAATTCAAGATAGTACTACAATCATTACTATTATCCCACTAATAAGATTTGGATGAAAGGCACAAACAAAAAGTACTAGGCTTGCATGAATTTAAGAACCAGGAGACGGACATAGGAGTCTTTTTTTACTTAGGGTTGGTAGGTAGGTAGGTAGTTAGAGTAGATAGGGTAGGTAGGTAGTTAGAGTAGGTAGGTAGGTAGGTAGAGTAGGTAGGTAGTAGATAGGAGGTAGGTAGGGTAGGTAGGATAGGTAGACTAGGTAGGTAGGGTAGGTAGGTAGGTAGGTAGGGTAGGTATGCAGGGTAGGTACCTAGGTAGGGTAGGTAGGCAGGGTAGGTAGGTAGGGTAGGTAGGCAGGGTAGGTAGGTAGGTTAGGTAGGTAGGGTAGGTAGGTAGGGTAGGTAGGCAGGGTAGGTAGGTAGGGTAGGTAGGCAGGGTAGGTAGGTAGGGTAGATAGGCAGGGTAGGTAGGTAGGGTAGGTAGGTAGGGTAGGTAGGTGGGGTAGGTAGGCAGGGTAGGTAGGTAGAGTAGGTAGGAAGGGTAGGTAGGCAGGGTAGGTAGGTAGGGTAGGTAGGCAAGGTAGGTAGGTGCGCCGTAGATAAGTACTTATTGGCGGGTAGCTAATTACTTTTAAAACAGTTAACAAAGAATGAAAGTGTACGATCCATCTTACAACAGAGAAGAAATTCAACACACGATCCATAATACCAACTTAATAAAAGTTTCATTTCACATTACTGACAGCACTACTTATGAACTGTATGCTGAATTTGTTTCCTTAGAAACTTTTTTATTTACCTACAAGAAATAACACTGTTTACACAATTACAAGGAAAAAAATACAAACCGTTCAAAATTAATTTTATTTATAGTTTACCAGCGGGTTTTTCATTTGAACCGGTTACAAGCTATTTGAGTTCCGGTGGTAAGCGCATTACAAAGTTACTAAGTACACTTCGTAGCATTGCTACGCCGTAGCACTCGTAGCTCTACGAGTTTAATACGTAGCCGACCGTTTTCTGTTTTAATTTTAAAGTTTCATAGAAACTAATTAGATTGTTGTTCTTGTGAAATAAAATGTTGTTATTTATTAAATAGGGTATCCTTTGGATTAAGAAACGGAACGGAGTTAGATTAAACATGGACGGTTTAATGTCCCAGTATTGTTCCGTTTCAGTATATTTTCAATTTAAATTTGTAGCCTCCACGATAATTGTTTCTAATAAAAACTAAGTTATTTTACTTATTACGCTAAGTGTGATTGCTGGGCGTTAGACCAAGAATTAAAGCCTCAGGGTTTATTTCGAAATCTAACGCATAAAAAAATTATTCTTGAGTTTTTTTTTTTTTTTTTCAGGAAACCTTTTTTTTTTTTCATCATGATATATATAGCCACTAAACATAATGTAATTAATAAAAAGTCACCGAAATCGTTTAAACAGTTATGATTGATGAAATCTCGTGTGAATACCACAATACCTAAAGTATAATAGCCTTATAAGATTGAACACACTATCAAGCCATTCCAACTTCACAATAGGTCCCAAAGGTCTACATAATAACAGTCTACACTGTAACTAGACCTCAAGGTCAAAAAGGTCATTTCATTAAGGCGAACGCACTAAGAAGCCCGCGATGTTACAATTTCTTCGGTTTTATTTTCAATACTCAATACTCAATACTCAATATCTTTATTGCTTTACCATAATGTGTACTTAGGTGGTAACTATATATTTAGATCATTATGGACCCTGTAGGGCACAGCAAAAGGGTTTTTTCAATTTGAAGCTCAGTATCATGTTGTAAGTTGATCAAAATATGATTTGCAATCATAATAACTTATTTGACTGTTTTATGTACTTGTTTCTGTGACAAATAAACCTATTTTTATTAAAAATAGGTTTATTTGTCACAGAAACAAGTTGATTTCAATGATTATTTTTAGATATTGCATAAAAAAAGATAACAGTACTTAATCAGCATACAAACTTTTTAGAAAAAAAAAACCGAATTCCAACAAAAAACACAAAAAAAGTGAAAAATAACTTTAATTTCGGAAGTCGGTGTCTTTGTTTTTCAATTTTCATTTCCTGCCACCGACTTCCGAAAGTAAAGTAATTTTTCACTTTTTTGTGTTTTTTTGGAAGTCGGTTGTTTTTTTTTTTGTAAAAAGTTTTAATTTTTCAATTTTTTGTTGTGGTACCTATCCCACACAAATTCGAATACCACTACCTGCTATGTAAATAACAGTAACGGAGTCAAAGAATATATCGTCTACATACACTAAGTGGGAAAAAATACGTAATATTGAAGCTAACTCAAAAACTACGCAAGTAAAGTTAATAAACTTTATATGGAACCACCTCTGAAGCATGACCTACCAAACAATTGGCGGAGTAATGGCGTAACATACACACACAAAAAAAAAAAAAACTTACAGACGAATTGAGAACCTCCTCCTTTTTGAATAAGTCGGTTAAAAATTAAACAAAGTAGATCTAAATAGAAATATGAGATCAGGAGTACCTAATAATTAAAGTTTTACGACCTAAAAAATCTTACAATGAAACCTATATATAACTATTAATTATGTACAAATAATTCGTCTGAAATAAATAAATAAAATAAATAATAATTGGTTGAAAATAATGACTGTTATTCTTGTAACAGTCATTATTTTCAACCAATTATTATTTATTTCACGTTTTTGACCGTTTAAAACACAAAATAAATTGATTTTCGCGGGTCACGTTAGAGCATTCCCCTTAAGATATTTAAGGCTAAACAAGTTGAGGTCCATTATATTATATTATCATCGTTTTGGACCTCTCCACCTCTGAAGATTACGCTAAACGCTTTGGCTGTCATTGTGAGGGACCCAATGGTGATTGTCGTTATTTTTGCATACTTAATTAGAATACTTGGCAGTTTTTTAAGGAAAAAAAAAGAGATTGGAGATTTTTAAAAAGATTTTGTTTGGTCAATGTTTTTTTAGAGTTATTTGAGTACATGACTGTCAGGAACGGTAACTTAATTGTTAAGTATTTTTGAAATTGATAATGATTTATAATTAGTTGTTGCCAACCCCAAATAGATTGGGATAAGGGCAAGCGAATGATGATATAGTTGTTTCAAAATCCTAACTAACATTATAAATGTAAAAGTGTGTTTGTTATGCTTTTACGCTAACGGCTGAACGAATTTTGATGAAAGCACATGGGTAGATCATGATCTGAAGAAGGACATAGGCTACTTTTCATTCGGGATCGTAGACGAAGTTGCGGTCAACAGGTAGTACTGTAATATATTTAAAAATGTTTGTAACAAATATGTTGGCAGTTCCAGGGAACGAAATAATTAAACGGCAAAAAGGAAAAGCTTATCTTTTTGATAGCGAAACAATATTTTAGTAAAATCTATGAAAGCACCACGAACGACGATATTTGAATAAATATAGAGCTCCACTAACTACTTCCTTTCTCAACGGTTTCGGTGAATTATTCTCTTAATAGTTAGCATCACCCCTCGGTTTCACCCGTTTAAGTAGAAGAATTACCATTATGTGTTAAAATGCATTATTTGTTGCCAAATTTCATCCAAATCCGTTTAGTATTTTTTGCGTGATTGAGTATCCAAACTAACAAACACTTTCGTATTCGCCTGGGTATGGACATAGGCTATTTTGAATCTTGGATTACAGACGAAGTCGCGCGTAATAGCTAGTAATTATGATATTATTCTGTAGCTAAATATTAAATCACGTAATAATAAGCTTTATACAAACATACTTAATTATGTTTAAACGCATTCTCATCCTTTGAATTCCGTAGACAAGTTTCACATAAAGCTCATGCTGAACAATAACTTTAGTTGCAGTGTTAATTCCGAAAGTACTAAAGCACAGACGTGTGGATTTGAGATTAAAGGGATTCTGTCATTTTTTTTTAGGTGTTACATAGGTTGTAACTTTCTATTGGAGTTTAATAATCAGAAAAAAAAACATTTAGCTTATAAAAACATTTTTTTATGATAAATAATATTTGTTATTACTCAATATTAATTGCATTCCACGATGTGACCTTCGGTGGTAGGTTTCACAAACACATGGTTATGGACCCTCTCGCAAAGTAGGAGAGAGGACATTTCCTCTCTTCTTAAAAAAACAGTTTTAAATGTCAAAAGCGGTTTAGATTACCTACTTTCGACAACGTTGCTCTTATTGTTTTTAAGTATATAATGATCACTATCTTTTGCCGGGATTGAATAAAAAGTAAGTACGAATAATATTTTCATAAAAAACATATATTTTGTTTTCATTTGTTTTTTAATAATTTTATTTTATCGAAATATTGGCACGTTTGATGTCGTAAATTGACCATTCTTTATATAGTCACTCTAAAATTGAATGTAACACACCTTATAACAGTAGTTCGTATAGCTACACCTACGTTACTCCCACGCGGTGGAGATTTGTGGATTTGCGAGGGCGTTCAACTCCAAAGTCGAGAATTATTGTTTCTCTCTTTTGTCTAGTTACCTTCGTCTCAAAGATTTATATTTATGCAACACCCTTGTCTTAAAAATAAAATGTCGTGTACTCGTCATATGAAACTTATCCTACTAATATTATAAATGTGAAACTTTGTGTGTTTGGATGTTTGTTACTCAATCACGCAAAAACGGCTCAATGGATTTGGATGAAATTTGGCAAACAGATAGTTTATAACCTGTAAGTAAAGTAAGTAAGTAAATCATTTATTTGCGTAAAACATGGTATACATTGATGTTAATATTATTACAGTAGCTCAACATGTTTCGCTAAGATATAACATAGCATGCAAAAATTTATATTTTAACAAAAGGAATCAACATCTCACATGCATAAAATCTTTTAAACTGTAAAAATTACATTCAATAAGCCACTTGTGTAATTCTATCTTAAACTTTCTCGAGTTCAATATTTTAAAGCGACTTGGTATTTTGTTATAAATACGTACGCACATTGCAAGGCAGTTTTTGTTGTATTTCGCAAGTCTTGGCAAATCACTTAATACCAGTTTATGAGGATCTCGTCTGTTTCTGGGATTTACATCATTTGCTGATTTAAATAAATGTTTGTTGTTAACTACAAATATACATACCTCATTTATATACAGACATGGTAGAGGTAGCACACCAAACCTCTTGAACATTGGTCTACATGAGTCATCAGGTTTAATACCACTTATTGCTCTGATGCACTTTTTTTGTGCGATAAATGCTCTATTCATATTGGTACCATTACCCCACATTACGAGACCATATCGCAGTATCGACTCAACATAAGCGTAGTATGACATAATTGCTGTTTTTATGTTAGTTACGTTTTTAACTTGCTTCAGTGCGTATACAAATTTATTGATCCGAGTGCTTACATTATCTACATGTTCTTTCCAGTTAAAATCTTTGTCTATTATTACGCCTAAAAACCTTGTATGGGTTGCCTCTTCGATTTTATTAATATTAAGTTTTATATTGTTTTTATTATTATTTGATTGATTAAATTGAATGTAAACGGATTTATCTAAATTTATTTTTAAATTATTCATGTCAAGCCAAAGCAGTAATTTGTCTATTGTATTATTTATGTCAAACTCATGGTCAGTCTTGTTTTTCTTTTTATCTGATGTCACTATAATGGATCTGATGTCACTATCCTGGATTAACACATAGGATACTTTTCATCCCGATATTCCCACGGGATCGAGACTTACGCGGGTGAAACCGCGGGGCGCAGCTAGTTATTTATAAACCTTCTAACATTTAAAGAAATTATTTTTTTTGTTCAATGATAATTATAATTTTGGTAAATGAATCATCGAATCAATTATTGGTTGAAAACAGGCTTTTAACTTCTTAATATCCTCATAATTTGAACAGCTTTGATTCGCCCACTTCAGGAAACTGTTTTGTCCCATGGCAAGCAATTTCCTAGGTTATTTCTGAACCTAATCACTAATAATTGTCTAACAAGAATCCTAACTAATATTATAAATGTGAAAGTGAGTTTTTTACGCTTTCACGCTAAAACGGCTAAACGGATTTGGATGAAATTTGGCACAGGGGTAGACCATGTCCTGCCAGGGTTGCGGAATAGTCCGAAAGGGATACCGGGACCCTGGCAACAGGCAACCGAAGGAACACGGGTGGGTTTTAGTCAGTAAGAGTCTGACACGCCCTTCCGCTCCGCCCAGAGCGGGAGAAGTCATATGATGATTTCCAACCCAAAAAAAAAAAAAAAAAAAAGGGTTAGACCATGACTTGGAATAGGACATAGGATACTTTTATCACGATATTCCCACGGGACCGAGACTTAGCGGGTAAAACTGCGGGGCGCAGCAAGTTCATAATAAAGGGGAAAAACTTACGTATCATGATTTACCTATTATTATTTATTTAACTTTTTTTTTTTTTTAGTTACTGTCATTACCTAGAAATCGAAGACCTCTTTGTAATCCCACATCAACCCGTCAAGTTCCTCTACATTGTTCTCGTGAAGTTCTGACAAAAAGTAGACCATCCCTTTTCGATGGTGTGTGGCAAGTGATGGAGGTATTGTATCTGAGCGGTACGAACACACGTGTGCTCACACAATGACGTCCTTATGTGATAATCAAGCCTGCCTTCTGATCACGGAAATTGTATCCATTGTTAGCCTTTATAGAGGCACGTGTCGTGTGAAAGAACTATAGTTTTACGCTCTGGAAGTCGGTATTTATTTGCTTTATAAAATAAATCCGGTTTATGTTATATGATAAGAATGAAAATAGTTTTATTTTTTAACCGACTTCTTCAAAAAGGAGGAGGTTCTCAATTCGTCTGTATGTTTTTTTTTTTTTTTTTGTATGTTTGTTACGCGATTACTCCGCCAATTATGAATCAATTTTGATGATTCTTTTTTTGTTTGGTAGGTCATGCTTCTGAGGTGGCCCCACATAAATTTTATTAACTTTGCTTGCGTAATTTTTGAGTTAGCTTCAATAATACGTATTTTTCCCACGTAGTTTATCTAGACGATATCCTGTTTGACTCCTTCACTGTTATTTACATAGCAGGTAGCGGTATTCGGATTTGTGTGGGGTAGGTACCACAACTAAAAAGTGAAAAATAAAAACTTTAAAATAAAAAAAATAAAATAATATTAGTAGAGTAAAGGATTCGTTCGTTCGTAGGTTTGGAGGAGCTCGTGGAAAAGTATCTAATAACAGCCGCACGGGTTGATCCATCAGGTTAAGCTACGCTTGCCGGGGTTGGTCCGTGGATGGGTGACCATCTTTACATACCGAGACTTCTCCGTGCCTCGGAAAGCACGTTAAGCCGTTGGTCCCGGCTGTCATTTGTGGATCTTTGACAGTTGTTACGGTTCGTCAGAAGCCCGAAAGTCTGACAACCAGACTTGCTAAGGGGTTACTACCCAGTTACTGGGTTGTGGAGGTCTATTAAGCAGTTGCTCCATGTAAACCATGTAAAATACTGGTATTCAGCTGCATCCGGTTAGACTGGAAGCCGACCCCAATACAGTTGGGAAAAGGCTCGGCAGATGATGGTGATTAGTAGAGTAAAGGATTATTAATATTTTTACATGCAGCATTTCATTAATTTAAATTTATTTTGATATTAATTAAAAACAAAACGATTAATTAAAATAAGATTATTGTCGTAATAAATTACAATCAATCTCCGTTACTATCGAACCAAACTTACAACTCCATTTCAAATAAGAAATTATACGATATCCAATTATTCTGAAGACTAAAGTAAAATTTTCATTCATTAAACAGGTTCAACTTTTCATCTAGATTTATGAATTAAAATTTAAACCTGCCAGATTGAAATCTTTTTAACACAAAGTTTTGCCAAGCGCTTGGTCGGTAGGTCGAGTGCTTGACAATTTTTACAACTTTTTTTCTTTATTAATCTGGAATCAGCATTGGCATCCAGTGGCAATGCTGGCACGCTTGGACTTCTGCCAACTGGCAACGGAATGCGACCACCTATATGATTAATTGTTGTTTAATTCCCTACATGTGTGCGGATGAGATTAACACGTACATGATTGTGTGGATGCGTGCGTGTATCTAGGAACTTAATTAATGATGATGATGCGAATAGAAGTAATTATGTTTACGAAATGTAAAAAGCATTTAATAATTATTCAAACTCCTTTCAATTAACTACTCTAAAATCTAGCATTTAAGACACAAAACATTGAATTGGCTCATTTTTTGGAAAAGAATAATGTTGATTGTATTTTATAAGCAATTTCTTTTAATAATATTGCATAAGAGACACAGGTAGACTGTTGATCCTTAGTTTAAAATATGTTTAAAATAAGAACTAATGTACACAGTTATGCTATTAATAATTATATCCTTATCATAAAACTTCTATTGTAAGATAATTATTATTTGGAATACTTATATAAAGTATAAAAATAATTATTCTAAGAATGATAACAGTTTGACTTATGTGTGATACTTCCCGTCTTCATGATAAAACCTCTCAATAATTAATTAATGAAGTAATTATAATTTTAGTATTGGTAAAGAGCGGAGTGGGTTACAGAAATTGGTCAAGAAAACATGGCAAGTAGGCCAAAGTTTGACCGTAATACCCGGCTAAACACACGAATCAAACCAAAATCAGAACAAGAATGTACCCACGTAGAATAAATGAATAGCTACAGTCGCCCGCACGTCAGTTGTAACACTTGGACTTGAGCTGGCCGAGCGAAGTAAGGAGTATTTATTAATTTATTTAGGTTAACCAACAATTGTTTACACTATATACATTTCTGATTTAATAACTAAAGTAACATATTCAAGTGCAACAATTAATTACAGGTTAACACCACATGCACATAAAAACGGCTTACATAACATATTTATAGCTTATTGAAATTAGAATGTATACATACAAAGAATAATAATTAAAAGCAATAATAAAGAAAATTATCAAATCATTAATTCATGTAAATAAAGAGAATAAAATGAAAACATAAAAAAAAAATGAAATGAAAACAGGTATAATATTAAAATTAAAAATTTAAATCGCCATTGGATTATTTACAAAAACTCGTAGGAATTTATTTATATTTTAACGTGTTGTACAGCTACTAGTATCAATAGTATATGTGTCTAGCTTATACTGGTTTTATTTACCATTTTAGTCGACGACTGTACGTTTTTGAGGAACTCATGGCTAAGAAATAACTGCCGCACGGGTCGATCCATCAGGTTAAGCTACGCTTACTGGGGTTGGTTACATATCGATAATCCTTCGTGCCTCGGAAAGCATGTTAAGCCGTTGATCCCGGCTGTCATTCATTGATCTTTGACAGTCGCTACGGGTCGTCAGAAGCCCGACAATCTGACAACAGTCTTACCAAGGGGTATCGTATTACCCAGTTACTAGGTTTTGGAGGTCAGATAGGGAGTCCATGTCTGGTATTCAGCTGCATCCGGTTAGACGTGAAGGCAACCCCAACATAGTTGGGAAAAGGCTAGTCAGATTGATTGACTGTACAAGTGTACATAATTGTACACGTTTTATTCTTTGCTACATAATGAGACGGCAAAAAGTAAAAGTTGATAGTTTTATAAGAAAAAAAATCCAAAAGGTCAAGGTCTTCAATAAACGAGTATATACTATACTAGCTATTACTAGCCAAGGGATAAATGACTCGTCTGATTTGAGACATTGTTGGTATTGGTCACCAGCAATATTCATCAAAAAGCTTACATGAGTCAGACAAGTGACAATCGCTTCGAAAGCGTTTCGTATTTCTACAACGACTTTCAACAGAATTGACATAAGCTTTTCGATAGCTTATGTCAGTCCTATACATTTTTGCCTTTTCCATCATCTTTATAGCTGATAGATGTCACTTTGTCTAGGGCCTCAGATTACTTCCCTCGATATTTTATTTGTCTTGAGTGCGTCTGGCATACCCTGACCCTACTACCATATACGACTCATTTCACCTCAGTTTTAGTTGCTTCGTATAACCAGCAAGAGAACAAAAATAGTCCACAGCATATAAACCGTCATGTCCATTTGCCCACTCTTTAACAAAAAACTCAAAAGCACTAATCTTCACAACAATCAGGGCAAAAAAACAGTAGTACAATTTAAAAAACCCTAATTAAAAACCCTAAGAGGAACAGTATACACACGTTTTAAACACGTTTTCCTGTAATTTGGCTTCCTCAACGCTCTGTCATTACTAACTTAGACCACTTAATTGCAACTATAAAACTTAACCCAACGGCAAATAGTTGAAATTCGAATAACACAAGAAAATTAGGTTAATTATTATTAGAGGTCACCCCCTATTGTTAGGTTAAGGAGTTCTCCGAGTACTTTGTACGTTACAATATTTAAAGTTTTAATTAAGAAACAAGAGACTGAATAATAGGCGGTGAAAATTTAGTATGAGGGAATGAGACGAATGGAGTACATGCTCGGGGACTTGTGAAGGAACAGAGCTTGAAAATAATTATACACGTTGTTTGTTTAGGCTGTGGAATATCCTTACAGGGAAGAGGCAGGTACAAGACGTGTTATTTTAACCCAGTTTGCCCCTATATAAAGTCTATAATTTGTAAGATACTGTTTAAGTCTATTTTAATCATCGTGCTTTAAATAGCCTATTTGAAAATTGCTTAACTTCTTTTAGCTGTGATAACAAATCAAAACTTCGACTTACAGAGGAGGCATCCTAATCCTAACTAAATGTTATTATTATAAATTCGAAAGTGAGTTTTTTTGTTTATTTGTTTGTTACGCTTTCACGCTAAAACGGCTGAACGGATTTTGATGAAATTTAGCACAGGGGTAGACCATGACCTGGAATAGGGCATAGGATACTTTTGTCCCGATATTTCACGGGGAATAGTTAGTCTTATATAATTTGGACTTTAAAAAGTCGATATCTCAAGGAAATTGGAATACCTAATTAATTATTTATGTCCCAACTGTGAATGATTTTTTGTTAACAATTTATAACAAAAAATCCTTGATTTTAATACTCAAACATACACCTCGTTCAGCAATACCGTACCTACCTAAACCTTTCAGCATCTGTCATTGTCTAACAGTAGCATCGACTATGCATTGTTAGTACGGTAGGTACCCAAATACTTGGCATAGCAACCTAGCAATTTTGCCCGTAGAGCCTAGCGATCAAAAGCGTTCTTCCGCCCACTATTCGTGATAATTGAGTGGTACTAGAGCGTCTGCAAACCTGGCTCTAATGTGTTCGTCAGAGGATGGGGAAGAACTGTTCTTGCGTTCGGTAACTTGCATTTTTGAAAATTTTGCGAATAGAGTGATGCAGGTTTGATGAGAGTACAAAAACACATTTGTTCGTGTACAATTGTAATTGCATTTTTAATAATTACAGCTTCTTACTAATTTATATACGATCTACAAGATATGAATTGTGCTGTCGACAAATCCGCTACTGTACTGTGAATGGCTACCTGGTGCGTCGTACTGTAGGGTAAATATGTCGATACAGTAAAGTGCCCCACCAAATTAATCGCTCGCTACTGTTATTTAATCGCTTTTAATGAAATAAAACCCATAAGTGACGGCTCTTGAGGGCATTTTTTCATGAAAAAAGACTGACGTTTTCTATGTCCAGTTTTATTCCAGTAGGTACATAATATTGTATAGTATAGTATAGTATTAGTACTATTATTGCCTTTTATTTCATAAATTTACATATAAATTACATTTTTAAATATTAGAATATAAAAATATAAAAACATTTAAAAATATAAAAAATAGTAGCCCACCGGTATCGGTAACAGGGTCCAAGCTACAGGGTCAGGGCTCCAGAGAGAGGAACCTTCTAACAATACGGGCCGTGTCCAGAAGTACCGCTTTCTGAATGAAGCCCTTAATCCAGCTGCCTAACGAGAGCCTCCGTAGATGTTGGTCGAGGCTCTTGGCAATTAAGCCATTGGCTGATACGACTATCGGCACAATGATCGCAGAGTCCACATCCCACATGTCGACAACCTCGTGAGCCAAGTCAAGATACTTGATTTGTTTATCTTTCTCGGCCTTCACGAGGTTCTCGTCATGCGGGACCGTTATGTCAATGATCATTGCGCGCCGCTCTGTTCGATCCACCACCACTATATCAGGCTTATTGGCAACAATAGTCCTGTCAGTGATGATGGATCGATCCCAGTACAATGTGATATTTCCATTTTCGAGAACTGGGTCGGGCACGTACCTGTAGTACGGCACTTCCGATTCCACAAGGCTATACTTTAGAGCAAGTTGCTGATGGATAATCCTGGCTACAAGGTTGTGTCTATGCAAGTTTAGTACTATTATTCTTAAAAGATCTGTCCTTGGATAAGTAAATATTAAAAGACGAGACACATATTACGAAATACCTAGGTGTATAAAATCATATTTCAGCCTTTGTTGTAACATACTCACGACGCAAAATGCCTCTATAGTAGCTATTTATGTATTCTATCCCAAACGTTAAACGGCACATTATAATAAACTTCTATTTTTAATCTTCCCGGCGTTCGAAAAACCAATAACCATGTTATTGCCCGAAACCAGTGGATAATAGATTAGTGATTCATAAAACGTAAAACATCAGAAATAAAATATTCACATCCCGGGCGTCGCCGCAAAAAAAAAAACATAATTTTTATAATTTAACTTTCCAAGGGCGAAATTTGACGCTGAAAAATTGTAGCTTTATATTTTTGTTCTCTCATTTTTCAGGAGGGGAGACTGAAAAATGTCCAAATAACGAAATTAATTCTACGTTCCCCGGCCGAGATTAAATTAAATCGTTTCCTTGTTCTGCCCTTACGACTAGCCCCTTTAATACGCATTGTACCAATGAGAATTCATTCTGTTTTTGTCAGGTTTCATGTTCTAACAAAAGATGTAATAGTATTTCTCCCGGGTCTCGGGTTTGTAAACATACAGGAGCGGGTTAGCTTCTTGGGCGCTATTCATCGGTTTCACACTACCTACTTCCATTGCTATCGCCAATGTGTAAATACTTATTGAAACCTGTTGGACACAGCAAGGTTGAAAACAGAATTGGTCATATTAATGAAGTGTACCTACCTAATTTTGGTTCAAACATGGTTTACGAGAAAATAACAGATTTTATGGAGAAAACCTTTCCATACCAGCTGTAACCACATCACAATGGATTTTATTATGTTGAGATACCAATGAATTAACCAAATAAGTAGGTCAAGATGGACCTGTACTTGTTTTTTTTCCTAGAAATAAGTATGTTTGTTTCTTTATGTAGCCAGTACTAATCACAACAAAAATGTTATTGAAACACCATCACACTAATCTAATTATTTTCTTTTCCTCAAGCGCCACGCGCCCGCCCACATTCTACTCCCGTATGTTTAAATAAAACATCATAGTGCCTCGCCACAGCACTTTTAACAGCTTGAACCCATTATGTTGTCGTTACGTAAATACTTTTAGCTTATGTACATACCTTTACATAATGTTTGTTGAACTCTCTTAAGGATACATTGTCTTTTTAAGACCACCCTGTGTAATGTTTTGTAAAAAAAATCTTATCCCGGATTTTTTGGGCAAATGATGACTGCATTGTTCGTGTTTTTATCATTAGTGGTAAAGTTCTTGTGAGTAACTTTGCATTAACTATTTTATAATATTTCAGCTTTTTAGGGTTCCGTAGTCAACAAGGAACCCTTATAGTTTCGCCATGTCCGTCTGTCCGTCTGTCCGTCTGTCCGCGGCTTAGCTCAGAGACCGTTGGTACTAGAAAGCTATAATTTGGTATGGATATACATATAAATGACACCGACAAACTGGTAAAAAAAATCGTAAAAAATATTTTTTTTAGGGTAGCTCCCCTACACGTAAAGTGGGGATGGTTTTTTTTTCTCGTCAATCCCATGGTGTGGGGTATCGTTGGATAGGTCGTTAAAAAATAATGTGAGTTTGTGAAAACCATTTTTGGATTCAGGGATTCGTTTGCGGAATATTAAGCATTAAAGTGCTAATTTTTGTTAGAGCCAAGTGTCCCCCCCCCTGCCAGCTAAATGGTTGGGTTTGGATATGTGGAAATATTCACGGCAGTAGTATATAATTAGGTAGTAGGCTCCACAAGTTACCGAGTAATAATCGACCAACTTAAATTTGCAGTTGAAAAACTTGTGTCCCATACATTCTGTATCGGAGATCAAGTTTTTCAACTACAATGTTAAGTTTGTTTTATAAATTCATCCCAACTACGGAACCCTTTATTGTGCATGGTACGACATGCACTTGGCCGGTTTTTTTTAATAGAAAAAGTGGGACTGTCATATTAGTACACCCGCATTTCGTACGTTATGTTTAGATCCCATGTAATAGGGGGCGAGCGTATTGCCGTCAACCGGGCACAAATCCAAACTCCGGGCTGCTACTGAGATATTTCAAATGGAAAACCCGAAAACCGTATGCCCTACCCGGTAATCGAACCCAGAACCTGAAGATCAGCAGTAGAGCTTGCGACTACTAGACAAGACAGTATTAGTATACAATTATTTTGCAGACAACTGATCCAGGCCGGTTTTTTTTAAGGCTTTTCTCACCTATAGAAAAACCTTAAAAAAACCTGGCCTGGGTCAAATAAATTTATTTTAATTTTTTCATTTCTTTTCTTTAAAAATAGCCTTGAACTTTTCTCCGGCCGGAAAATTGCATATTATATATACACGTACATTTTTAACGTTATTAATATTGGTGTGACCGATACACAACTCAATAACGGTTACATTTTATAACGTTTGCCCAGTCAATACCCGTTACGACTGAATCGATAGCTTTGACACCAATTCGAGTATGCAATACATATTTTAAGCCTTTATGGATATGATATTGACAGTTTGAACGTATACAAACTATTATACATTGCAATGCGATGCCAAAGCTGATAGTAAGCAATAACGAATTTTTTTTTCCGCACAAAAATTTCACATTCCGGCGGTCCGGAAAAAATAACGACATTTTTATGTTGATCGTAAAAGATTTAACCCGTAGTCGCTTTAAAAGCGTCATCAATGCAGTACTCGTGCGATAAACCATTAAAGGCCTAGTGGTTATGCTAATAAGGTTCAGAATCCATCATCTCGGCTATATTCTTAATGTTAAGGCTTACTGACTTCATAGCTAACATTAGGGTCGGGTTTTGCAGTCGATGGTCGGCTTAAGTCAAAATTTAAATTGTGGAAACTGAATTTGCATAGAGAGTTTTGTACGGCAATACGTATACGTTCATACGGACTTGGTGGCTTGGTTGCTGAATATAATATTATTTTGAACTTAACTTTATACCCCTTTTAGAGTTCCTGTACACTTGTCTGCCAGGGTTGCGGGAAAATCCGAAAGGGATACCGGGACCTTGGCAGCAGGCAACTGGTCAATTGATGATTTCCCAACCACAAAAAAAAAAGAAAAAAATAGGGTTACTGTACACTTAACGTTTTTTAATTCAGAGCGGTGCGACGGAAGAGAGAACAATTTTCAAAATGTGTCACACCTAATTGTGTCATGGCCTTTTTGTTGTTTTGTGGGAAGCTAAGCTAAGCTAGTAAGTAATACTCAGTAACATTCGAAAGACTGCTGAGGCTAATAAATAAACTTGTCACAACCGGCGTGCAAGTATGACCAGAAGGCTACTTCTCGTAGTTACCAAAAAAACGTTCACATTCAAGTCAAACTCAATCTGAGTGACAATCTGTCAAACTTGTCAAAAATGTTGGTAAATTGATTGAATTTTTGACAGATTGCGAAAGAGATGCGAAAGCGATCGTTTTAAAATACGGGAATTGTCCCTCAGATAGAGTATGAACGTAAACGAAGTAAAAGGATTATGATTGTAAGGATCGTAGCAGGTGGCGTTCTGTAGTTGCCTACCCCCATGGGAAGAAGACGTGAGTTTATGCATGTGTATGTAACACAGAAACGACGACACAGTTGGCGCAGTGGCTGAGCGATGGACGGCTGCGAAACGTGTCGCGGGTTCGATCCCCGCACGGAACAAATATTTGTATGATCTGCGAGTAGTTGTTCCGGGTCTGGGTGTTAGTGTATGTGAGTTTCTTATTTGGAAACGCACCCACGATCCAGGAAGAAATTCCTAGTGTGGGGCAACGTTTTTAAAAAAAAAGAAGAAAAGAAGAAACGTTTCTCCATAAACTATTTAAAAACATAATATCACGCCTCTATTTTGAAAAGGTTAGAGAGAGGTGTACCTACTGGACACCCACAATTCTCCTTTTATTTCAGACAGAGTACATAGGATTAGTAATAGGGGGCTAGCATTTTGCCTTCATCTGGGCACAAATCCAGACTCCGGACTACTCAGAAATTCCAGATGGAAAAACCTTTGCGACCACTCAAAATCAAAATATTTTCACATAAACCTACATGAGTACTTATGAAACGTCAGAAGCTAGGTGCACGATTCCAATTGGTCGTTTCCTATGGAGAAGAGCCGGCAAGAAACTCCACAGTTACTCTTTTAAAAATAATTGGCTTTTACAATATTTTCAAATTACAGTGTTAATTGGTATGGGAGGCCTTTCAACAAGTACCAGGTACTTATGTATTAAAAGAGAAAAATGGTCAACAAATCTACAGTCAGGCCAACAACGTTGTCACATGATTTAAAAAAAATCTTTAAATAGATAAGAATAATAATAAAAATAAAAACCTATTTAAAGATAAAAAAATCAAGTATCTTGACTTAGCACTTAGCACACGAGGTTGTCGACATGTGGGACGTGGAATCTGCAATCATTGTACCGATAATCGTTACGGTCAATGGCTTAATAGCGAAGAGCCTCGACCAACATCTCAGGAGGCTCTCATTGCGCGGCTGGGTCAAGGGCTTGATTCAGAAAGCAGTACTCCTGGACACCGCACGCATAGTGAGGAGGTTCCTCTCTCTAGAGCCCTGACCACCGGCAGCTTGGACCCTGATCCTGGTGCCGATGGGCTACTAGTTTTTATATTTTTAAATGTATTTTTTTAATGCTTTTTATAAAAATATTTAAAAATGTAAAAATTATGTACTGAAAATGGAATAAATGAGTAAAATAAAAACCTATTTAAACCAAATGACATGATTGCCATTACAACTATAATAACACATCTGAATAAATATCATGTCACCAGACCAACGAGTCAGGTACTATTAACAAAAAGCGTTGAAAAACATCATAGAATCACATATAAAATACCTCCAAATAGCGTTCCTCAAAATAGCTGCGCGAAGCCTAAACTGCAATGTGAACAGCTCTTAAGTCACCTCTTTTTGCATTCCCCGACATTCATGACTCCATTCACGAAGGTTCTTAAGTTACAAATGCTTTCATATTCTTAGTTTTTGTTAAGCTGTTTTTACTCTAGTCTGTTTTTTTAACCGACTTCCCAAAAAACAAGGTTAGGTAAAGTAGGGCTAGTTATGAAATAGTCGTATTTAGGTTATACATTACTTTGAATTTGGAGTAACTGTGGCGGTGAAACCGAGGTTTAGATTGTGATAAGTTTTTTTTAATACAATATTGCGGGTTATAACCTAAAAAAAGTTTAGGTTCTGACTGAGGTACGGGGAAGGAATACAGCATGATTTTGCCTGCATGTATTTTGGCTATTATTAAAACCTTTTATTTACACTCTCGGGATTGCTCTATATTACGTAAATTTTACCCCAAAGGAAATCCTTACCCACGTGCGTGCGCGTATTACGCATCATAACAGATTATGCAAATTACGTATGAAAACGTGCATTGCGAGCGTCACTTTGCGAAACAAACACGTATCATCGTCATTAGCCTGGACACGAGCTTCTCTAATTGCTCGACACTGAGCACAATCCTCGGCCTCTATTGCCAGTCTTCCAGTTTCATCCATCTATTGCCAGTCTTCCTGTAACGATTGTAGCTCCAACTAGCCTGAGGTCTGAGCAACATTGCCTTCTCCAATTCGTGGTCGCGACGACTCAAGCAATCATAAACTCTAAAGACCTCAAAAACCTTTTGATCAAAAGCCTCGCAACTTTGCATCCGGTAACTTTTAAACCGACTTTATTCCATCGGATCTTTTCAAAAGAATTTGTATCTTTGTGCAAACATCGAGAAAATTATGTAAACAAGACAAAGTGAATATAACATTTTTATCTATTAGGTAGCCCTTCTTCGGGACTTCACATTTTTACGATTATTTTGAAAGTGCCCCGGGGAGATCCTTTTTGCGTGCGGCTGAAGTTTTAAGATGTGAGCGAGGGTTGAGAGAATAACACTGCACTTTACTATGTAGTTACGTGACTATGTTTACCTGCTTTTACTAAAATATACTCTGGTAAAAGCCTTTTGCCCGTTGGAGGTGACAAACGGTTTTGTCTAGGGAATGTAATGGTGTGTCATGAAAAGTTTGTTAGACTAACAAGAATGGTACTTCCCCGCAGTATATTACTTTCCATCGAATTTTCCCATCGAATGGTTTTTGAGTTCAGTACTATCTACTGGCCTGTCATTTAAGGCAAAATTCGTGTAACAAACTTTTCATATTCCAGAACTAAACATTTTATATTTCACCGACACAATATTGCAATGTTATGATCACCAATAGTAGCAGTAAGGACAACACAAAACAAGATCTACACTCCAAAACTACTTCTAAAGCAACCAATGTCCAGAAACTTAACCTATCAAAACCAACCCGCCGTCCGCTTCCTCTCATCCCATCCACCTGCCAACCCAGCTTAAATTATAAACGAAGCGGACACCAGCCCACCTGAGACATCGGACCTACTGGAGTAATGCTCATGTTTATTTTTACGAAGACATTAAGTCCCTCTGGATTAGTGGTTAAGATTATTTCTCGCAGTGGATTTTCTTATAAGGTTTCTTTCGTAAAAATGGATGGATGAGAAAGAGTACCTAATTATAGGATTTGATTGTGTTTTGTTTTGAGGATAGGGTTTTTTTGGGTAGCTCCTTTGTTTATAAAAAGTTATTTCTTTGATTTGAAACAAAAGAGAAAAAGGCCGATTCCTATAATTTACGGACCGTAATTTGTTAAACTTAAGGCTCTTGTAAGTATCTTTACCAAAAATGAAGCAAATACCTCATAGTTTTGCATAGTAGACTCTCCCTTATGGAAGTAGCTATCCCAGGTAAAATTAGCTTAAGCATCTATTTATTTTGGCAATAAAAAATGTTACCATTGGTAAGCAAAACGACTCGTTTTCGTTTATAGGAACCGAGCATAAGAGTGCGCGCCACGACAAAAAGCCGGCTGAAAATTGTGAGACAAGGTATATTTATTTGTAATGCAACATGATATAATAAAGTAGACGCTAGCGCCACGTCAAAAGCACTTCAGTGGTGGCGTGAACTCTAAGTACCTAATCCGATAGTAGTATGAAATCTTCATTACGATAGTGACATACGAAATAGTGTTCGATAAGTTAATAAGTTGCCAACTTTCCGAATACATGCTCTAAAAGGGAAAAATACCATTGACAGTCTCAATTTAAAGAAGAGTAAGTAAGCTGTTAGTAAGCAGTATAAAATAAATAATGACGCATTTTTTGTTTTGTATCGCTTTGTCTTCATTATGAAGAATAAAAGGGTAATGACACCTATATCCTGTGTTCTGTTGATATATGCTAAGTACTCCATCATTTTATTAAGTCCCTGGTACCTCAACTTATAGCATAACAAATTACAAAATACATTCTGTCTTCCAGTCTCGAATACGCGTCATTAACTTCATATTAAAGGAAAAAAATACAGTCGAGAGGTGTCGTAGGACAGCCGGCTTTTTTTTTTGATGTTGGGTAATCATCAAATGACTTCTCCCGCTTTGGGCGGAGCGGGAGGGCGTGTCAGACTTTTACTGAATAAAACCCACCCGTGTTCTTTCAGTTGCCTGTTGCCAAGATGCTTTCGGACTTTCCCGCAATAGGACACCCGGCTGGAACGAAGTTCTTTTCGTTACGAAACAAAAGTGTCGTGACTGTAAATTGTTAGGTTCACTTTTTGCGGTCTAACTCATAATAAAATTGCCAAAACAAAAGACATTGATAGATTTAGTAACCTTAACTATTCATAAAGAGTCATAAAAAACCCTGTAAGAAATCGACACGCGTGTTTCAACTCTCAACGAGGCATCCTGATTCATCCTGTATTTAATTTATAATGGATATCAGTCACGCCTGAATCAATTAACTATCTTATTGGCCAAGTTTGCAGAGTATAGCGTGCAAGGAACTTGGTTCCAAAAATAAGGTAATTAATTTTCTGACCGGTACAAAAAGTTACTACAAAAAAAACCTATTCTTTTATAATTTTGTCTCATTATCTTATAAAAGATATATTATCTGTCTGTAACACCACAATAACAATGGCGTGTGACTAATCAGAGAGCTAATACAAAACTAACTAACATCAGACGTGGACACCTCGCGTGATAGGTCGCCTCTCATAAATGTTAACTACCCTCATTCGGTAGAAATCAATGCGCTACACTACTTACTAAAGGTTGATGTAGTGATTGGTTTCTGAGATTCACTAATGTAAAATACCATGTTTGAGGAAATGCGTTAGTGCATATACACGAGCGGCCCGTTGCCGACGGCAGAAGCAACTGCAGCCGTCGACACTCGTCAGCGGCAGCCGTAGACGCGTCGACGGCAGTGGCACCTGCAGCTATCGACAATGTGCCGCTCCTGTATTTCAGTAGGTACGTGCTCAAATACGCGAGCTGCACGTTGCCAATGGCGCGAATTCGGGGCGCGTGACACTCGTCGACAAGTGTCGACGCCGTCGCTTGCGTCGCCGAGTGTCGACGGCTGCAGAGGCCCTAGACAAAGTGCCATTCTATCAGCGATAACGATGATGGAAAAGGAAAAAATGTATAAGACTGACATAAGCTATCGAAAAGCTTATGTCAATCCTGTTGAAAGTCGTTGTAGAAATACGAATCGCTTTCGAAGCGATAGTCACTTGTCTAGGCCCTCAGTTCCCTCTGCTATTGAGAACGTACCGCTCGTGTATATGAGCAAATAACAATAAAGTAAGTAGCTATTCAATTTGATAAACTTATCACATTCAACCACAGTTCCTGAACAGATAAAATTGGACAAATATTTTGCTGTTAATCAATTGATTCATTTGCATTCAAACTTGACATAATTTAGAAGTTATCATAATTATTTCCAGTTCTATAACGACAAAGGTAGCTACAGTAAGACGCATGTCAGTGGTAGCAAAATAAATCATCATCAGCATCTTATTCTATTGAAACTCCATACTACGCTAGGCTTACGATTTACCATTGACGTGCGGTTCGCTGTACCATTAATTTATATTTATTTATATAGTTTGTAGCAAATTGATGGTATACCAACTATAGTCATATAAAGATATTTTCTCGGTAGTGTTATTACGAACCGCCTCGTCAAAGGCACGCGGATAAATAATTTCATTTTTGTGGAGAAAATTGTCACACCCAATTAGGTACAAATTGTTGGCCTGAAGTGATTTTACCAAAACGATTTCGCTCCACTATTTTACTACTAGCTGCGCCCCACGGTTTCATCCGCATAGGTCTCGATCCCGAGAGAATATCGAGTAAAAAGTATCATAATGTCCTAATCCAGGTCATTGTCTACCCATGTGCCAAATTTCATCCACATCTGTTCTGCCGTTTTAGCATAGCATAATCAGCCTATAATGTTCCTACTGCTGGGACACAGGCCTCCTCTCTGTGAGAGGGAGTGGGCCGTAATCCACCACGCGGGTCCAGTGCGGGTTGGTAGATGTCACATGTCTTCGAAATTTTTGGTTCTAGGACATGCCGGTTTTCTCACGATGTTTTCCTTTTGAGAGCAGTGGTGATGAAATAATTTAAACAAAGTAAAGCGCTTGTCAGGGTTCGAACCTACGACCTACAACATGTAAGTCGCGGCCGTTACCACTGGGCCACCACTGCTCGTTTTAGCGTGAAATCGTAACCAACAACCCAACTCACTTTCGCATTTATAATATTAGTTAGGATATAGTTAAGATTAGAATAGTTAGGATTAGGATTGTCACAATTTTTTGTAAACAATGTATATCATCATTCACTTTCCCTTATTCCAATTTATTTGGAGTCCAGTCCCAGTCTTTTTCTTCCATACTTTTCATAAAGAAAAGAAAGAAAAATAGGTTTAATTGATGATCATCATCTAGATAGTCACTCTCCTTCAAGCCATAATAATATCATCTTCCACACAGTCCATCCATCGTTTCTTTGGTCTTCCCCTACTAGTATAGCCTCGATCGAATAGAAAATAGAAAACGTTCTATAATTTTTTTAAATAGAGAACTTCATAATTGAAGTTTGAAAGGGAATTCTTTTTGACTATCCAATTAAAAGTTTGTGTTCTATTCAAAGTTTTTCTGAGACTGTTCTAAGAATACGATTATTTTTTATAGCCCTGGTTTTGAGTTTCGCTGAATGGAATTGTTTTACGAGTTTCCGGGATCTTTACTGCTCAGTCCCTTGGCGATAGGTTGTTGTTTCTCTTTTTGGTACTATCGGATGTGTTTGTACTAGTTTTGTTTGTAAGGCGCTGTGGAACGCAAAGTTGTATTGATTCTGCTGTTTTTTCTTGGGTTTTTGATGGAGGGCATAAATCAAGTTTTAGTGTAATAAAAATTGTGTATTCCTAAACAGAAAATCTTTGATAGGGTTGATAATCTTTCTTGTACTATTGTTTTATCGATATTATTAATATATATAGATAGCCTTATCATTGATTACAGTACACAACACACAAGTAATTACTAATCAGCTATCGCTATTACATAATAACACCGAGGAGCTCGTGGCTAAGTAATAACAGCCGCACGGGTCGATCCATCAGGTTAAGCTACTCTTGCTGAGATTGATCCGTGGATGGGTGACCATCTTTACATACCGAGACTCCTCCTTCCATGGAGGGCATATAAGATGTTCGTTCCAGCTGTCATTCGTAGATCTTTGACAGTTGTTTCGGGTCGTCAGAAGAACGAAAGTCTGACAACCAATCTTACCAAGGGGTATCGTGTTCCCAGTTACTGGGTTGTGGAGGTCAGATAGGCAGTCGCTCTATGTAAAATATTGGTATTCAGCTGCATCCGGTTAGACTGGAAGCCGACCCCAACATAGTTGGGAAAAAGCTAGGCAGATTGATTTATTACACCATTTAAAAGCTTACTTACTATCTATCTATATATTTACATCAAACAATCCTTTTATATATGTACTATTCAGCTCAAAGACCATATCCGACTCACACGACAATATCCGTACACGACAAATATATTAAACGTCAACGGACAAGAAAAACAAACACGACAAAAAAAAACACGTGTCAAACGGATCACCTTTCTAAATAAAACATGCAAAACGCTGCGACGTGTGAACGTGTGAATCGACCTACATTTGAGTACATAAACTAGGTACAGTTAACAAAAAAACTCATTTGCACTCAAACACACTACAACTGTTGTACGGCGGCGCGTCAATCTCTCAGAACGACGATCGGTATGTTAGGTTCGGTGTTAGTTATTGGCGGGAGCGTTTTTTATATATTTAAAGAGTCTATTTAAAAAAAATGTCTTTAATTTGAAGCTGGCTCGAATAAAATAAACTGGCCAAGTGCATGTCGTACCATGCACAATGAAGGGTTCCGTAGTTGGGATGAATTTATAAAACAAACTTAACATTGTAGTTGAAAAACTTGTTCTCCCATACAGAATGTATGGAAGAACATGTTTTTACAGCTGCAAATTTAAGTTGGTCAATTAGTACTCGGTAACTTGTGGAGCCTACGTAGCGTTGATAGTTTTCCTTTTAATTTGGTTATATATACTACTGCCGTGATTTTTTTCACATATCCAAACCCAACCATTGAGACACTTGGCTCTATCAAAAATTAGCACTTTAAAGCTTAATATTCCGCAAACGGATCCCTGAATCCGAAAATGGTTTCCACAAACTTCCATTATTTTTAAACGACCTTTCCAACGATACCCCACAATATGGGATCGACGAGAAAAAAAAAAACCATCCCCACTTTACGTGTAGGGGAGGACCCTAAAAAAAACATTTTTATTTATATTTATGATTATTTTTTACCACTTTGTCGGCGTCGTTTATATGTATATCCATACTAAATTACAGCTTTCTAGTACCAACGGTCTCTGCTAAGCCGCGGACAAACGGACAGACGGATAGACGGACATGACGAAACTATAAGGGTTCCTTGTTTACTACGGAACCCTAAAAAGGGAAATGTCTTGTCAGTTTCAGAAAAAAATGTTTCTTGTGTGACAAATGAATTAAGTAACAGAATTAGTACGATGCGAGGCCCACACAAGTTTAAAAAAATAATAATAATTAGATGACAATGACAATCTTGTTTTAAATAGGTACGTTTATCGCTAAATGATTTTACTGATTGGTGGTGCAAGCAGTCTTAAAATATGCAATACTTTGCTGTGTTTCTTGGTTTCTTTAATCACATGTCAGTGTCAACATGACATAATGTCAAAATGGCCAAATATGTCATACTGACATGCAATCTACATGTCAGATAAATGACATTAGCCAGCTAGCAAGATTGAAAATAGTAAAAAAAAAACGTAATAAATATCTGGTGTTAAAAACCCGTGTTCAACACACATTTGCGGATTTTCAACACCTAAAAATACAAAACCGCTTTATTTTTCAAACTTGAGCCTTATGTTCGTTGTAGTGGCTCGAGTAACTCGCTCCAAGTGCCCATTTGTCCGTCACTGACCGTTTCGAGTGCCTACAGAGTGTTGTCCCGTATATTTGTTTTGTTTAGCCCACTCTTGGGCGCGAGTAAAATTTCGAGCACCCCTTCCAACATATAATTGCCACAGTAACTCGCTAACCGTACTTGATACTGACCTAAAGTAATTAGTTTTATTTTAATGAATTCAGTTAAATTGTACGCTCGGGAAAGTCGTCAATTTCAGTTAAATAATGAAGACATTTCAGTGAGTTTCAGGTGTTTTGCTAATGAAAATATCTCGTTTCGTTGTTATTTGATTATGACTGTGAATGAAATTTAAATTTTAAGTTGATACATAATGTTTAATTTTAAATCTGATGGTGTTTGACTTATTAACGGATTATTCCTTTTTTATTAAATACTAGCTGCGCCCCGCGGTTTCACCCGCGTAAGTCTCGACTCCATGGGAATATCGGGATAAAAAGTATCCTATGTGTTAATCCAGGTTATAAACTATCTGTTTGCCAAATTTCATCTAAATCCAATCAGCCGTTTTTGCGTGATTGAGTAACAAACATCCAAAGACACTAACTTTCACATTTATAATATAATATAATATATATAATATTATATAGTAGGATAGTAGGATTTAATCCATAATATGGTGTACGTAACGGACTTTGACTGCCTCGTTGGTCTAGTGGCCGTAAGCGCCACTGCTGAGCATGAGGTTCGATTCCCGGGTCGGGCAAAGTGTTATTGGGTTATTCCATCTGGAATTGCTCAGTAGCAGCCCGGAGTCTGGATTTATGCCCGATTGAGGGCAATAGACGCGCCTCCTGTTACATGGGTCTTGGGTCATGGGGCTATTAAAATACAGGCGTGTTGTTATATCATGTTATGATCATCATAAAAGTTCGTTTGCATTTGTACCCTTCCCCGGTTCACATCTAACAAAGCTTTATAATAAACAAAAGTTTGACGTGTGTTAGCAATCTGTCACCATATACTGTCACAAAGTGCTACAATTCACGAGGAATGTTTCGAAACAGTTTCGAAACACATAACTCCTGTTGACGCGAAAAAAAACTTGTTTAGATACCAAACAGATAAGTTATGGTTGTGTGTCACGAATTTATAAAACAGTAATGAATCAAACCATTTTGTCATAATTTAGATAAGGTAGATATGGTACAACTGTTTATTTTATTTTTACCTATTTATTATCATCATCTGCCTAGCCTTTGCCCAACTACGTTGGGGTCGGCTTCCAGTCTAACCGGATGCAGCTGAATACCAGTATTTTACATGGAGCGACTGCCTATCTGACCTCCACAACCCAGTACCTGGGTAATACGATACCCCTTGGTAAGACTGGTTTCGGGCTTCTGACGACCCGTAACGACTGTCAAAGATCCACGAATGACAGCCGGAACCAACGGCTTAACGTGCTTTCGGAGGCACGGAGGAGTCTCGGTATGTGAAAATGGTCACCCATCCACGGACCAACCCCGGCAAGCGTAGCTTAACCTGATGGATCGACCCGTGCGGCTGCTATTACTTAACCACGAGCTCCACATTCTAAATACCTATTTATTACTTGACTGACTTGATTTCCATACGCCGTTTTCGGGTGACCACTGAAAATCCGAGCTGTGCTATAGGTCCCCATAGCGCAACATCATGCTGAGTGGAAGCCTTCTTGTCACAGTCATGACATGCAGCAGCAAACTTTTTTTTTTTTGTACTCCTCATCTCATATTTCTATGATTTATATGATTAAGTAAGTACTGTGGCAGGTACAAACTAATAACCTGAAATATGGTGTAACTTTTGTTTGTCCCCGCCTGTAATACCTTACAAAAAACAAAGTTCAATGCTTGTTTATCTCTTTTCGGTTATAGGATTTTGCAGTCGGGTTTTTTGTTTTTTAAATAATTTGTTTTTTTGTATGCACGTGTTTCTGTGTCAAATAAACCTATTTTTCTTTCTTTCTTATTTCTACAATCGGTTTATTTAAAACGAAATTGCCGCGACTGGGGTACTGGCTTCAATCCCCTAGTTGCGTTTAACGACACTTGCTTTTCTGTACGGATTTTTTTTTACGGGTTTTACGTTATAACACGCTCGGAGCTCGTAGCTAAGTTATAACAGCCGCTCGGGTCGATCCATCAGGTTAAGCTACGCTTGCTGGGGTTGGTCCGTGGATGTTTGACCATTTTCACATGTCGAGACTCCTCCCTGCCTCGGAAAGCAAGTTAAGCCGTTGATCCCGGCTGTCATTTGTGGATCTTTGACAGTCGTTACGGGTCGTCAGAAGCCCGAAAGTCTGACAACCAGTCTTACCAAGGGGTATCGTATTACCCAGGTACTGGGTTGTGGAGGTAAAATACTGGTATTCAGCTGCATCCGGTTAGACTGGAAGCCGACCCCAACATAGTTGGGAAAAGGTTAGGGAGATTGATTTGATTTTATAACACGCTTACTTTTATTACTATAATTACTACTGCTCCACTTATACACAATGTAACTTTGAATTACTAGGCAAAAGTCCACAAACGATACGAACATGAAGCCTTTGTGATGTAAAAATTAAATTAGCCTAGTTCTTATCCTAAGCCTTATTCCATTAATCACTTAATATAGAAGCTTCTAGGTCAATAGACAATTCCATTTTAATAAAACATAATATCGCGTCTATATTCCCCGAAGTGTTAGGTAGATTTTCGCCAGTTTTGTTTAAGTCCCATGTAATAGGGGGCGAGCCTATTGCCATCAACCGGGAAAAAATCCAGACTCCAGGTTTAGAGGTATGAGGAACAGGGTGTAAAGTTCACTCATCCTCTATAGAAAAGGGAGGATCCTCCTACCAGACGGGTATCGTGTCTAGCGGGCAACTGCCCAACGATTGACGTTGGAATCTTGTTAATATGTCCATCGTGCGGTAAATTCTAATTGCACGATGCAGGATTTTATGTGACATCAGGATTTTTGTGTGACGTCAGGTCTTTGATGCGTAGTTCGCATGTGGCGACGAAGATGCCGCCACACAGGCACTACTGACAAATCCGACTTCTAGAAATCTGACCGAAAAACCAATAATATTTTGCCACATAAAACATAGCATAATCAGCCTATAACGTTCCCACTGCTGGGACACAGGCCTCCTCTCGGTGAGAGGGAGTGGGCCGTAATCCACCACGCGGGCCCAGTGCGGGTTGGTAGATGTCACATGTCTTCGAATATTTGGTTCTAGGACATGCCGGTTTCCTCACGATGTTTTCCTTTACCGTTTTCAGAGCAGTGGTGGACATAAAACATACTTCGTTATAATGAAACACCGGTTTTACTAAAACTCTGAATAAAATCTACAATGCTTTGTTTGTGTTGGTATAGGTATCGAACGTTACAACATTTACAAATACAGATGCAATATTTGGTTACTAGTCCATATAGATACAATGCAGTTATTCAAAACAAACATACGTTAGATTCATACCACAACAAACTGGTGTATTGTGAAGAGAATACATATATATTCTAAAATATACAACCACAAACAATGCATGGTACTGCACCAACTATAACGTTAAAACAAAAAAGCGGCCATGTGCGAGTCAAACTTGACACGAGGAGTTCCGTACTACCATCATCTTCATCATCATCATCATCATTTCAGCCGAAAGACGTCCACTGCTGGACATAGGCCTCCCCCAAGCACCGCCACTTCCACCAGTTCTGTGCTTTTTACACGACTGCCCAAAAAGGAGTGTAATGTTTTCAGGGTTCATGTATGTATGTATGTACCTATGTGAGTTTCATTATTCCACCATAACTTTAAAATGCCTGAACGGATTTGGATGTATGGGGTATCGTTAGAGTCCTTACATTGTCCCGAGTGACATAGGCCATGTTTTGATGAAAAATCAATATGGCCTGCCGCCATATTGATTGGCTCCATTTTCAAATGTGAAAAATAAAAATAAACTTCAATTATTTACAATATGGGTATCCAATTGAAGGCCTTGATGAGCACATTCCAAAACTATATAATTTATTGGCATGAATTTTACATGGGTAGGGTGTACATGCAAATAAAGAAATAAAAAAGATTTCATCTTTGGCTGCAAAAGATAATCAGACTTTAGTAACACTGCAAATGTCGAATTGAGTGAATGGTTTGGTAGATGATTGAGTTATTATTAGAATTCTTTCACACGGTACTAATAATTAGGCAAGTAATTAAAAAAAAATGTTAACATTAACACAACGCCAACTATTGCATAGCGGTAAACAAAAATGTACCTAAACTTCAAAAATATAATACATACTTGTCACTAAAATGTATAAAATTAAAAAAAAAAAAAAAACACGACTACCCTGCTAAAAAAACGAACTAAAAAGTAAAAAACAAGTTGATAAAATTGTCATTGCAGTCGGGGGACCTCTTAGATTAAAAAGTGTTCCACAGAACGGTCCCCCGACTGCAATGACAATTTTATCAACTTGTTTTTTACGTTTTAGTTCGTTTTTTAGCAGGGCAGTCGTGTTTTTTTTATTTTTTATTAATTGCATCCAGTGAAATCCCGCGGCCTTCATCAGGTCATCGGTCTACCTTGTGGGCCCTTCCAACGCCACGTCTTCCAGTACGCGGTCGCCACTCCAGAACCTTTCGGCCCCATCGGCCATCTGTTCTGCGAGCAATGTGCCCTGCCCACTGCCACTTAAGTTTGGCAATACTTCGGGCTACTAAAAAAACACGACATATTTAAAAAATACTTTAATAAATAACAAAACTCATTTTTTGTATGTCCCCATGTAAGGAACGTGTTTTTTTATTTAATAGTATTTTTTAAATACTATGTAGTGATAATAAAATTTATTATTTAATGAATGACCTGTATCTATTAAGTGTTCTTTAAGGCGGATCTGTAACGGAAAAGATCGTTTAGAAAACCATAAAAAATCAGGTGTTTACAAATTAAATCGCGATGATTGTAATGGTATTTACATAGGTCAGACTGGTCGTAATTTCCAAACAAGATATAAGGAACATATTGCAGCTTATAGGAATAGTTGTCCAGAAAAATCTCATTTTGCTCAACACTTAATAGATTCAGGTCATTCATTAAATAATAATAACACTTTCAAAATTTTACATACTTGTGATAAAGGATTTAAAATGTCAGTATTAGAGAGTTTATAAATTATTAAAAATAATACAGCGAACGTTACACTGTTGAACGAATTAAATACCAGTCTGTTAACCAGTGCAATTAAATGCCAAGGTCGCCTTTGTGGGGATTGTTCGCCCCTTATCGTGCTTATCGCACTGATAACGATTCTAGCCAATCAGCGCCGAGCAGCAATCCTATATAAGTGGGGGTGACGGGCGATTTGATTCACTTTGCGTCCAGCGCTCGGTGTGGTAACACGTCGCGTTCTGGTTTGCAATTGGTCAATCGTCATCCTGAGGATGCCTCGTTGAGAGGTGAAACACGTGTCGATTTCTTACAGGGTTTTTTAAGACTCTTGAAGAATAGTCAAGCGGAATAGATTACTAAATATATCTACGTCTATTGTATTTTACTATGTAGTGTTTTTTCCCTTTAATTTTTAATATTATTTTATTTGTTATTATAGCGGCCATCGGGACACGCTGCCTGTAAAAAATTTCAAGTGTCTAACTATTACGGTTCAAAAGATACAGCCCTGTGACAGACGGACTGAAGGACAGCGCGGAGCCTTAGTAATTGGGTCCCATTGGCACCCTTTGGGTACGGAACCCTAAAAAGTACTTTTGAAGAGAAAACTGCAGTAAAAGACACATCTACATTTCAACTACTAGCGAAGAAAGTAACAAAGGTGTAAGTATCCCCGTTTAAGTCCCATGTGGGCCAGCAGGAAGGTCAGACACGGATGGCATACGACCTTTACAAAATTAAGGCCCAACCGTACCTCAAATTACTTAGCGTGATCCTCCGCTACGACGAAAATACTGCAGCAATAATTTTGAAATAAAAATATGTTAAAGTTGAGGATTGATGCTAGGTAGGTAGGCCTATGTTTGACAAAAACACGATTACATAAAATTTTATAGCGATACAAAAAAAAAACAAAGTTACCTCTAAACCGAACTATAAACCGCTGTTATTCAAAAAAATACTTCAAATTAGATCATGAAACTTTGCATAATAACTGAACCAACTATAAACCAGTTCTTATTTTTTTTTTTATTACTAGGATTTTCACCGTAAAAAGCAATTACCTAAGCTGTTAGTGGCTTGAGAGCCGCCAGCACCCTACTCCGTCTCGCTCTCACTCAGGCCGCGAGTAGTATGGTGCGAGCCAGACAAAATTTGAGGTAGGGTTGGGCCTTAATGCAGCTACATTAAATTAATTAAAAGTATAGCTGTATACTTGTATGTGTAGGATGTTAAGGGATAAGAAGGGTTGTCTAAGATAGTACATACATATTATAGTATGTAGGGACCTTCAAGGAGTCATTTTTGCTGTTTCAAGATTGCTTTGTATTTGTACTGGGGGTGCAGAGGTGAGGGGTGTTGAATTTAATGATAATAATAATATTATTTTGGTGCCTCATTCTATTTAAATTGGTTGTTGGTTGCTCGTATCCAAAGGACCGGGATCCATCGTCCGGAGAGTTTTGATCATTTAATTATGCGACATTATGGTAGTGTTTGAATTAAAATGTTTTTAGGTAAGGCAAACCATTGAAAAAAATAAAATGTATTTAGGTAAAGTAAAGTCGATTGAAAAAATTACCTTGATTCATACGTTATCAAAAAATTATGAGGGCTTTCTGTCGGACGACATTCTAAAAACGTTTTCTAAAGTTAGCTAACTACATTGAAAACAGATCCCTAAAACAAAAGGCCAGGTTATAATTCAGAAAATAAAAAAAATAAGCATAAATAAATACAACCTAGTTATAATTTCCCAAAAAAAGTCACAACTAAACAACCACAACTTACAACCTTTTCCACTCCTAACCAGCATGGCCCAGCTGTTTAAATAAAAGAACCTCGGCCAGTTGTTGACTTTAACCGCGGTTACTTCAGTAAATACGTAGTTCGGTTTCTATTAAACATAAAAAGGTAAAAAAACAAAGGCAAGAAATTTTATTTTCCTACCGTAAGATATTCTTTGGTATATTATTTTCTTTGTTTTAGCTTTAGGAAGAACTTTTATATTTTTCTTGTTACAAACGATTAGTTGGTTACTTTGTGGGACTAAAGTAAAACGGTTTTTTGTTCAAGTTTTACAAAGTGACGTTGGCCGAATTATTATTGATCAGAGGATGGGACGAAAATGGAACAAACGGAATACAACATTTTTGCGGTTCAATTGGCTTTTGCACTACTGTTTGCGTGATACTGGGATAAAACAAATTCAAATTGAAAATATGAATCTACATGGCATGAAACATCTACACGGTTCCAATTGGTCGTTTGAATAAACAGAAAACAGTAATTTTTTTTTTTTTTTTTTTCTATCACTATTATTTTGACAGTACCACAGACAGGTCTTCCAGGCCAGGTCTGGCCATATAAAAGTTCATACTTACAACGCATTGACAATACAAGAAAAAATTCTAGTGTAATGTTGTGTGTGTGACGTAAACATAGAACTTTAATATTTTCTTAAAAGCTTGAGGCGTAAATCTCCTTCTTACACTTTTGGAGATAAACCTCAAGGTTTTAAGAAAATATTAAAGTTCTATAACGTTTACGTAAGTTTCATTTAGTACATTTTATTTTTTTAAAGCTTGTTCTAAAAAAGATTTTTACTTTTATTTTATTACTGTTTGTATCTCCTGTGCGTGTCCCAATTTTTTTTTCTTTTTCTATTGTTGTGGTGTTCGAGAGAACTTCCCTAGAGAGAGCTACAAAACCCGTTTAAATAATACATATTAATAATAGAGCAGAAATTATTACAGTATCTATGATGTTATCATAGTAATAGAGGTGGTTTATGCTACCCAACCTAATGACACATTTGTCTAGAGTCTAGACTCACACTTTTGCCCCTTACCATTGCGGTGACCGCTGCGGTGGGTGACCGGGCACGAGTCACCATGATTAACAAACAAATTGGGAATTGCTATGAGTACTTATTAAAGTACAAAAGGGGTGATTTTCATTTATTTTCTAGACCACAATTACTGTAAGCCCGACTATCATTAAAAGGTTTCCTAATAGAATAAATACTTTATGATACGACCTGGGTAACTAACCTTACCTAACCTTGGCTATAATTAGGATAATTACTTTCTATTACAATATATTTTTTAACCGACTTCTTCAAAAAAGAGAAGGTTCTCAATTCGTCAGTTTTTTTTGTGTTTTTGTTACTCGATTACTCCGCCAATTATGAATCGATTTTGATGATTCTTTTTTGTATGCTTCCGAGGTGGTCCCATATACATTTTATTAACTTTAACTTTAATTTCGGAAGTCGGTGGCAAAAAACGAAACATTGAAAAGCAAAGACACCGACTTCCGAAATTAAAGTTATTTTTCATTTTTTTTGTTTTTTTTGGAAGTCGTTTTTTTTTTTTTTGTAAGAATTTTTTATTTAAATTTATGTAAATCTTACAAAGCGTTATGGCAATTTAAAAAATTGTACAGTCAACGGCACATCAATGTCACTAACACTACCTTTTCCCAACTATTTTGGGGTTGGTTTCCAGTCTAACTGGATGCAGCTGAATACCAGTATTTTACATGGAGCGACTGCCAATCTGACCTCCACAACCCAGTAACAGGGTAATACGATACCCCTTGGTTAGACTGGTTGTCAGACTTTCGGTCTTCTGACGACCGTAACGACTGTCAAAGATCCACAAATGACGGCCGGGCCGGCTTAAAGTGCTTTCCTAGGCACGGAGGAGTCTCGATATGTGAAAATGGTCACCCTTCCACGGACCAATCCTGCCAAGCGTAGCTTAACCTGATGGATCTACTCGAGCGGCTGTTATTATTTAGCCACGAGCTCCTCTCCTATGTGCGGTTGACGGCACCTACTACTGTATGTTGCTAAATTATCAGAGTTTTCTATAGCGGTGGTGGCCCAGTGGTAGTGGCTTACGTCTCGTATTTCGTGTGTTTGAACCCAGACAGGCACATTATTTTGTATAATTTATTTCATCACAATTGCTCTCAAAGGAGATGGTCGTGGCTAAGTAATAACAGCCGCACGGGTCGATCCATCAGGTTAACCTACGCTTGTCGGGGTTAGTCCGTGGATTGACCATCTTTACATATCGAAACTCCTCCGCACCTTGGAAGCACGTTATGCCGTTAGTCCCGGCTGTCATTTGTGGATCTTTGACAGTCATTACGGGTCGTCAGAAGCCCGAAAGTCTGACAACCATTCTTGCCAAGGGGTATCATAGTACCCAGTTACTGGGTTGTGGAGGTCAGATAGGCAGTCGCTCCATGTAAAATACTGGTATTCAACTGCATCCGGTTAGACTGGAAGCCGACCCCAACATAGTTGGGAAAAGGCTAGGCAGACGATGATGGCCACTGCTCTCAAAACGGTGAAGGAAAACATCGTAAGGAAACCGGCATGTCCTAGAACCAAAAATTCGAAGACATGTGACAGAGTGGGTTAATAAAGTAACCCACTCTGGGCCTGCGTGTGTGGCCCACTCCCTCTCATAGAGGAGGTTTATGTCCCAGCAGTGGGAACGTTATAGGCTGCATTATGTATGTTATTATTTTCTATGATAAATCAAATCATCTCAATTTCAAACAGCCAAGGCTTGAGACTATAACCAATTATCAAGTGTTTGAATGTAAAGTTTAAAGTTAAACTGTCCCTACTAAATGAACATTTTCTTCCGCAGGCGATGTGATGGACGAAGTCAATCAGAGGGGACACATAGCGCAGCCGACCGGCGTCATGTAACACTGTAATATGAATCTAAGTAACTTCGTCGTTTACATCACTAGCCTGCTGTGGCTGAACCTCACTGATGCTAAGATTGGTAAGTCTGAAAATGACTTCTATACATCCTAATCCTAACTAATATTATAAATGCGAAAGTGAGTTTTTTTCTTTGTTACGCTTTCACGCTAAAACGGCTGGACAGATTGAGATGAAATTTGGCACATAGGTTGACGATGACCTGGGGCCTTAAAACGGCTACTTTAGCAGAATCAACAGTAAAACATGATTATGAATCATCGTAAAATGTCACAAACTGACAATTCATCATAATTATGATCTACGTGGAATTCATATTTCGAAATAATTCATCTGTTTGACAGTATTTAAGGAAATTCGTAAAATGGTCTACAAAAATTATGATTGGGTTTTGTGTCAAATGGGAGGAATTGCTAATGACAGCTGGGAATGTAGGAAATGAATTGCTTTAGAGGAATTGCTAATGTGGCCGTTTTAGGCCCCCTGGAATAGGCATAGGATATTTTTTATCCCGCTGTATCTACATCGCCACATGCGAACTACGCATCAAAGACCTGACGTCAGACAGACGTCACAAAAATCCTGCATCGCTTGCAGTTACCCACTATGTTAGTAGAATTACTCCACTGATGCTGATGAATTATTTTCAGAATATTTAAGAATAATAGTTAATTCATGAGCTAGATAAATCATCTTGTATAACTAAACGCAAAGATATGAAGCATAATCATCCTATAATGTTACCACTGCTGGGACACACGCCTCTCCTCGTTGAGAGGGAGTCGGCCGTAATCCACCACACGGGCCCAGTGCGGGTTGGTAGATGTCACAAGTATTCGAATTTTTGGTTCTAGGAATTGTTTCGTCACGATGTTTTCCTTCACCGTTTTGAGAGCAGTGGTGATGAAATGCACCTGTGTGTGTTCAAAACTACGACCTACAACTCTTTAGTTACGAAGATAAAGTAGTTTATGAACTTTACATGAATTACAACATTATCGGTTTGTTGCTACGCCGTAGCTAATGCCATTACTACGAATACTACGCCGTAGCCAAACTACTCGTAGCTATGCATCGAGCCTGTAAATTCGGAGTATGTTTTTTTATAATTTAAAAATCTATCATGGTGTAAATCATAAAAGATAAATTATATTTATTTTTGTAAATTGGTACAAAATAACACTTTATACACGTCAATATTAAAATTATGTTTTAAAACTAGATGAGTTTGGTGTAGTGACTACTCTGAGAAGAGCGATCGAAACAATCTCAGAGGTCACAGTCTCTTTAGCATTTATACTTGAGTGAAAACTTTGTTTTGACAAACTGCATTTTCATGAGTAGAAATTGTAATGGTTTTTAATCAAATTACTAACTACATTACTTTGCAACAAATCAATATTCCACCTCGGATTACTTTCAATACAATATACCTGAAAAACGAGAAAAAACGGCAAAATACACAAATATTAAAGGACTTTTGAATTGAAATCAAATTCAACTCCATCCTTACAATCCTTTTTCAGCAGAAGAAGGGATTTATTAAGGCTGAATTTCTATTTATTCGGAGCTTATTCGGATCATTTCGAAGTGAAAGGGTCATGCCCTCCCTGCCAACTTCAATTAACTTCATTCACTAAAATAAATTGAAATTAATCTTCTTCATTATTTTTATCTTATTCAATGCCTTTTCTGACAAAATAAATTATATAATTTTAAAATGAAAATAATTGGAATTAATCAGCCTTTGCTTTGCTTTTTTTATTAGAAAAACGTTTTAAAATTCTATAGAAAAAGGTCGAATTTCTAACTATATTTTAAACTATTAATAACTTTATTTTAAACTATTACTGCTGCTGCGACCCGCTGCTGCTTCGCACGTTTTTTACGACTTGACAAAATATCGAGATTTCTTAGTTATATGTAACATTAATACTAACGTATTATACTTATAAATCTTCAGGAATAAATTCTCTAAACGATGGTGAAAACCTCATCAAAATCTGTTGCGTGGTTTAGAAGAACAACGCGGATATACAGACAAACACTAAAAGCGACTTCATTTAAAAATATGTAGAGATGTTGTGGAGGAGCAGTGGTGGCCCAGTGGTAACAGCCACGACTTACGAGTTGTAGGTCGTAGGTTTGAACCTTGACAGGCGCTTTACTTTGTGTAAATTATTTCATCGCCACTGCTCTCAAAACGGTGAAGGAAAACATCGTGAGGAAACCGGCATGTCCTAGAACCAAAAATTCGAAGACATGTGACATCTACCAACCCGCACTGGGCCCGCGTGGTGGATTACGGCCCACTCCCTCTCACAGAGAGGAGGCCTGTGTCCCAGCAGTGGGAACATTATAGGCTGATTAGGTATATATGTTGTACTACAAATAGGAACAAGTTAGAAACTATTTTCATTTAATGTTCATATTAATAATTCATTTGCCTTCACTTGGACCTTGACTATCAATCAAGGGGTCATTGGAGTCAACCCACTCAATTTACCAAATCTTTCTTATACTGTGTTTATTCAGTATCAAACATTGCATAGCATGAAACCTGTTTTATTAAAACTAAAATAATTATAAACCTCTTAAGACTGAGTCCTGAGTGACGGCGCACCGCGTAGGTGGATTGTGGAGCGGATTTTGTAAGTTGATGCGTGCGCGTGTGTTTAGTGGGCGTCCTGAGTGACGGAGCACCACCGTTGTTTGTTGCTATGGCACTACCGTTGCCATAGCAATGAATCCAAAGACATGACATTGAACGTCATGTCAGAATATTAATCAACGATTCATTCGTGTTTTTGGGTGAATTTTCCAATATAAAGTGAAACTTGGTGCTTTCGAATGACACTCATTGTTAGAGTGTATGGATAACATAGTAATTAATGAGGATTATGAATTTGATTTTTCGATCTCTTACGTATACGTTCATACAAAGTTATCGCGGCATTATAATGAGAAACGTCAAAACTATCCGCCAGTAAAAATCAAAATACGCGTATAGATGAGCGAATCGCTGAGCGTGAAATGCGCGCGCCCGCTCGCATTCCGGACAAGTTCGAAAATTTGATTTATCCGGCGTTCATTCCGCCTGCGCGGTGCGCCGTGACTCAGGACTCACCCTTTGTGAACAACTTATATACTATCGATCCTAATCTGAAATCACGACAAAAATGTAATGTTCCTTAAAAGTATTTTCTTTCTTTTAATTTTTTACAATTTGTCGAGTTATACGAACAAAAATAAAGTTGTTTTTATTTCGCGATTTCACGGTTGATCCCATAATTAAAGTGGTTCATAATGATGAGTACACAGTAAACGTAAACCTCTAAGGGATCATCTTAGAGGTTTTCAGTTATTTCTTTTACAACTTGGATATTAACCGTAAGAAAAATAATAGAAGCCTCATGTTAAAGGGAGAGTACTAAGGAAATTTTACCAACAGGGCACAAATCCTGACTACCCGGTATTACTGAGAATTTTCAAAACAATAATGTAGTAACTCAAAATTTTACCCGACTCGGAGTTAAAATCTAGGACCCCATAAATTCAATAGTCTCGCTTGCTCGCACTAGGCCAACGAGGCAATCCAATCCATATCCATACTACTAATATAAATTCGAAAGTAACTCTGTCTGTCTGGGTGTTACCTTTTCACGTTTAAACCACTGAACGGATTTCGATAAAATTTGGCAAGGAGATAGATGGCAGCCTGGAGAAGGACATAGGCTACTTTTTATCAACATACAATGCGGGCGAAGCCACGTGCGGAAGCTAGTACTAATGCAAAAGTCTGTCGGTCTGTCACTTACCTTTTTACGGTTAAACCACTGAATCAAACGTTATGTTTGACAAATAAGTAGCCGGTGTCCTGGAGAAGGTATATGTAAGGTGGAAGGATATGCTATACTTTTCATCTTGGATATTTGTATAAATAATGATTGAATACCAAAAACACGCAGCCGAAATCCCGGGCAACGGCTAGTTTAATATATTTCAGAATAATATCAAAACTGCCTAATATCTATCAATCACTTATATCCGTCCAATCTGTCTGGCTTGTCAGCTTTCCATTCTCTCGTGACCAGACATTTTTTTGGGATAAAACTTATAGGATAAAAAACTTGTAAGGAATAGATGGATAAAGCCTATTTTTTGGCACGATATTATTTGTTATAATTTCAATTTTATGTTGCTGTGCCCCGTGGTTTCACCCACATAAGTCTCGATCCCGTGGGAATATCGGGATAAGAAGTATCCTATGTACTAATCCATGGTCTTCCCATGTGCCAAATTTCATCCAGATCTGTTCAGTCGTTTTAGAGTGAAAGCATAACAAACAAACAAAGTTACTCACTTTCGCATTTGAAATATTAGTTACTATTAAATTGGCGCATCAAATTGGGCATTTGGATGCTATATAATATTTAATGTAGAAAATTAAGTCTACAGACTACAACTTTTATACCTTTCTATATCTAAAAACTGCAAATATCTACGACTAAAAATTTAATATTATATTAATCAAGTTTGCAACGACATCCGTTCACTGACCTGAGACGGTATTTATGGCACTGGAAGTCGATAGCAAAGTCTGAAATAATTAATAAAATATTTACAAAATAATCTGCACGTAACAATCAACAAAAGTTAGTGACATTAAAACCAACACCTAACATTAACTTTAAAAAAAAGTTGGATAAACAACCTCAGTGCATACAACAATAAGTTGTCCCGTGACGCGAATCGTGGGTCGCACTCTATTAGTAGGTATTAAAACTAAGCTTGACAAGCAATGGCGCCAACATGACGGCAAGGGACAAGTTATAATGAACTGTCTGTGAATCCATGCTTTGGCATAGAACCAAGACAAATTAATAAAAATAAAGTTGAGAAGTAACAACCCGTGCACCAAATCTTTTTTCCTACAAAAATAAACAAGACAAAAAAACTACCACCAACTTGTATAACGGAAGCAAAACTTCTTTTTACAACCTTCCTTGAAAAACTAACCCATAATTTTGTTCCAGGGTACTTTTGGCACATCACAGATCTTCATTATGACCCGTTTCACAACTCCCAGGAGTTACATAGAGGTACTTTATGAAACGTATTCCGTTGTTTTATACTGATGACTTTATTATTTTTGTTCGCTGACATATAGCCGTGAACGTTCATAAACCATGTGATAATGAACGTAATAGTGAATTATTTTGAGTTATTTCTGATGAATGTCAACGTTGTCTGTTTTATTTTCGTGCATATTTCTGAATTATTCATTGGTGTTCGGTATTTGATAAATGAGGGTAATTAGGGAGAATAAAAAATTAATCACGAATGTGTCATATTGTATCGTATTACCCAGTAACTGGGTTCTGGAGGTCAGACAGGCATCTGCCCCATTGTTCAGCTGTATTCAGTTAGACACGTAGCTGATCACTAGCATATTGCCGTTATCTTATTTAACACTATAGTTTCCAAGGAAAAATCACCAATGACGGATTTGACAACATCACTTTTGCCGTATCATCTTTTCATACTTTTAAGTTTGTTTCTGGTTAGACAAAGGGCTAGGGGTACGTCTTCAAACATAACTTATATCGCATATCTTCCGTAAAGTAATTTACAACTTGCTATTGACAATAACGCATCTTCGGTCGGATGTGTTCGTTTCGAGATGCCTGTGTGCCGACCAGGGTTTCGCATCGACGGAAATTCTGACACTTGTGTTTCGACCCTAAAAGCCCCATTTATCACTTAAACCAATGAAATCCGAACAACTTTATCCCCGAACTACTCCTCATATAGTTATACTTTCTCTAGGTTGCCGCCACAACCGGGGCAACAACGAGCACAGTCACAGGAATGGTCGCCACAGAGACCACACGTGCGATAGCTCCTGGCCTCTGATACAAAGCGCCGCCGCTCTTATGGCGGAGCGGCATCCTGACACCTTGGAGTTCGTACTGTGGACTGGGTAAGGGTTACTTCACCACTGATAAAGAAGTGCAAGGCACACATTTGTAGGTTATTGTTTGGCTAATAAGCCTTCGGTCCACTTGATGGTAGGTGGTGATCAAGAAGCGTAATTTTCATCTCAAAGACAGATCTGTAATGTCTTATTTGCATGATAATACACCACACTGATACCGTTCAGACTGCAATGCTGCAATATGTCTTGTCTATGGTGGAAGCACTTGCCTGGACGAGCTCTATCCATTATTTTTTGTCAATGTACACTAAGCCTAACATCGCAGTTATCAATTCCCCTATCTCTGGTAGACCATGTACGAGTGACTTATACCTAATGTCGTTGATGATAAAAATGATAGAAGGGCCGACTTTATATTTTTTTTTGTCCACCAGGGACATCTTGTCCTCATCAATGGAGCATCTAAGCGAGGAAATAAAGCTGGAAGCCGTGAGGAACGTCACAGATATTCTGAGCAGGACGTTTAGCAGCCAGTTCGTGTTCCCAGCATTAGGACACAATGACCCTGCACCTTCTAAGAGGCTGGTTGACATGTGGATGCAGTGGTTACCCACAGAAGCATTACAGACTTTTGAAACTAGTAAGTTCTATATTACTGCTCTTCTATGTGTTCACTGCGTCATATAAAAGAAAACTGCCGTGGTGAAAAAAGTATCAATCAGCACGTTTGGTTGTGGGCTGACTGCCAAGGATGTCTCGAACTTTCTAAAATAAATCTTGGATGTTTTATGGGTAGCCTATTTAATATTATACAGCTTCAGCAACAGGCGAAGTCATCTTTTTTCTGCTGTGTGAACGCCTTGGAAATCTGAAAGGTTTGACGTTTTTTCCAGCTTATATTTTTGTCAAATACTGATGTTGATTTAACAAAAATATAAGTTGGATTCAAATAAGACTGCAGGGAACTCCAAGGTAACCGACATAGCCCGAAATATTGCCAAACTTAAGTGGCAGTGGGCACATTGCTCGCAGAACAGATGGCCGATGGGGCCGAAAGGTTCTGGAGTGGCGACCGCGTACCGGAAGACCCCCCATAAGGTGGACCGATGACCTGGTGACGGCCGCGGGAATCCGCTGGATGTGAGAAGCACAGAACCGGTGGAAGTGGCGGTGCATGGGAGAGGCCTATGTCCAGCAGTGGACGTCTTTCGGCTGAAATTATGATTATGACTGATGTTGAGCTTTTTCAGGTGGATATTACACGATAGAACAGTCCCACAGCAGGCTGAGGATTGTAGTCCTGAACAGCGTGCTATGGGCAGGTGGTGCTGCCAGGACTGATGGTCCTCACAGAGGCAGGCAGCAGTGGGAATGGCTGGAGCAGGTCCTCAGCAAAGCTAGGAGAAGAAATGAAATGGTAAGACTGATTGTATTATCTGGAAGGTGTATTTTATATGTATATTTTATATGGTTAGAGGGCGATATATAGCAAATCTATTTTTTTCAGACCGTAGGAATATACTACGTAATTTAAATTCACGCCATAATCCCCTAAGGGTTAGGCATAGGAGTAGCTTTTTTTTTCACACTTTATAGTCATAAATCACCTCTTTGTTTCAGTATTTACATACTTTATTCGTTGTACAACTAACTATTACTTAACTAATGAAATCCTAAGTAATATTCATTAAAACTAACTATACACATAAACAATTAGGGTCTTGATTGATCCATCAAGGGGATATCTAAAATATGGCGTCGAAAAATTCCTCCGCATCGCTGGTAATGTACCCAAGAGACTGGCGGCATTGCCACGTTGTATGGCCTCTGATTCTGATTGCTTTAATATGTTTTTTTAAAATATTTTATTTTATTTTTTTGTTTTATTGTAGTAATTTACTATTCAGTACATAATGAGAAAGAGTTACAATCCTGAACATTGAGAGGCCAACTAAAGATATGACTAGAGAATGAAAACTTTAATGTTTTCTTCTTTGAAATTGAATGCCATAACTTTTACTAACTTGTGTTATTCTGTCCCAAAAAACTTACTACACTACATAATGTCTTCATCGTCAATCCCTTTCCGATATTCCAAAAGTCCTAACAAAATATTTTCTGACGAAGGTCTACCTAGTTGCCCACGCCGGCCCAGGAGTGGAGGAGCGGCACAATGCAGGCAGTTCTTCAGCGGCAGGTGGGGGAGAACTGACTCCTACTGCCAATGCGCACCTGGTGCACGTCATCCGGGCATTCAGCGATGTGATCGCTGGCCAATTCTACGGGCATCGACACGCTGATACGTTCAGACTTATTTATAGTGAAGGTATGTGGGACTTGTATGATGTAAATAAGTAAGTTAATAAAGATAAAGGCACAGATGGTTAACGCCGCAAAATTATTTAAATAAAAGCGAGTCTTGCTACGACACAATAAAGTGCAATTCAGGTCGCACGGTGGTAATTACCTACTGTTGTATTCACCTAGAAGTTGCCTCTCTTTGTATCGCGTAACTGTTATATCTACTGACTACGTTGCAGTCTCTGAATTGACAAGACAAGACGATCTCGCCGCGTACTTGTAGCTTCATACCTAAAATGCAGAGAGCGCCTTTTCTACTATTCTGTGGTAAAGGTCACGACGCGACGGAGGTTCTAGAAGTAGCACGAAATATATATACACCATTTGGGGACGAAAATGCAACAGTAAATGAAAATACTGGCAATATTAGTGTAGGAGTATTTTGAAATCAACAAATGCCTAAATCAAAACATCGAAATAAAAAAAATAAAAAAATCAAACAATCCAAATAGTAGTGATGAACCGGCTATGAGTTTTGCCAATCAGCCGACTAGCTAGTGACTAATTAAACAAAAATTCAATCAAACACACAGTACCTATTACTGTGTGTTTGTTTGAATTTTTGTTTGTAGACTGGAAACGACATTAGTTAGATAAACGAAATTTAATTGATCGTCATATTGTATTGATGTCCCTACCCTGTAATCTGTGGGCCTAAAACGGTCACATTAGCAATTCCTCTAAAAGCATTTCACTTCCTGAATTCCAGCTGTCATTAGCAATTCCTCTAATTTGACACAAAAGCAATTCTTATTATGTGGACCATTTTACGAATTTCCATAGAAAACTGTCAAATAGATGAATTAATTCGTAATATGAATCGTACGCAGATCATATTATGAATCGTCAGTTTGTGACATTTTACGATGATTCATAATATTTTCCTATTATGATTCTGCCAAAGTGACTGTTTTAAGCCCGCTGTTCTGCGCGAAAAAGGGCGTAACTCTCTAATTGAAGAAGAAGCAGAGTTTTCTTTGTATCTTTATAATCATCATCGTAACTCACCGCTTCAATAAACAGTCAAAAGGGAAACTTCTCTCGAATCGATGCGAACTTATAAAAGAAAATAGCTTGGTATCGCCACTCCTGGGGGCATTTTAATTAAAGACAAATTAATCAATAAGAACAACTGAAACTAATTAAGGCGCCTAGCAAATGGATTTATAACCTCAGTATGTTGTTATTACTGTCCATACCCCATGACGTACATAAGTGTGTGTGTGGTGGTTATCACTTGAGGAAACGCTACCTTTAAACTTCCCTGGAGCATCGTAAAAGGACTAGGGGATTATGAGGATTGATAGCATTATTTACCTTGTGGGCTAATAGAAACAAACTGCTACAAAACATTCGTTTGCGATGGTGTGTTTATGGCAATAACCCTTTGAGGTCATTTAGTAGACCCTGGAGCCCTATTCAGTATTAGTTTTAGGCTTGCCAGGTTAAGAAAGTTGTCGTACCGTGGATAGTGTAAAAGTAGATTAGAATCTATATCTATATGTATAGATCTCTGGGAGCCCTATGTTCAGCAGTGTACACACGGCTGCACATCAAGCTATAGATTTCCACTTTATGCTGATCTCGCATTGTATAGTATTTCGGTACAATGTGAGGTCAGCTTATACTGGAAATGTATAGCTTGATGTGTAGCCGTGTGTACGACTTTTGGCTGAAATGATGAGATAGGTACTAGACATTTTAAGAGCAGAGTTTTGTTTTTTATTACTTAAAACATTAAGCGTAAACAAACAAAAAAATCCCTATATTTTTAAAGTGGATATTTTATACAGTCTAAACTTTTAGTAAAAAACCAATTGATTTTCATAACAAATCTTTATCTACACTAATATTATAAAGAGGAAAGATTTGTATTTTTGTATGTTTGTATTTTTGTGTGTATGTTTGTAACGATTTTCATGTTGTTTTCACCAATGGATAGTGGTTCTCGAGTAAGGTTTTAGTATATAATAAATAAAGAAATGTATTGATATTGTTATGTGTAATAAACGTATCATATAAACCGTTGCCTTATTTATTAAAGGTAATATATATTAGTATATATATTACCTTTAATAGTTAACATATATAGTTAACAAAACAATACATAATATTATTTAACGATCCTTGAGTAATATTGAAACAACTATACTCTTTGACGTTTAAAGAATACGTAAAATAACATTTCCTCGAGTTACCAGCAACGTTTGTGTTACAATAGATTTTATGAATAACAAAACGGCGTTCTTTTGTGCCGTAAAAAATATTATGATGTTATTTATCTCTTTCTTATCTGCTAGAAGCTTTTCATAACCTTTTCTCAGTGCTGTACGAATCTAGAGCAACGGCTCCATTTTTGAAAGCTCTTTGTTGTTTAGTGAACTGCGGAAAATCTCAATTGCGAGATTAGTTATACGTCTCCCGAATGGAGGTACAATATATAGTCACTTTATGTTATTGATAGATTGAATTTTATTTAGCAGATATTCAGATCAATCTGTCTGCACTAGCCTTTTCCCAACTATGTTGGGGTCGGCTTCCAGTCTAACGCTGAATACCAGTATGGATCGACCCGCGCGGCTGTTATTACTTAGCCACGAGCTCCTCTTCAGCAGATATTCAGATATATTTCTAAAAATAAATTAGTAAAAGCTGGGAACGCACTTGCTTGAAGAAGTAGCTATCGAAGTAGGTATCCCGCTACACAAAAAGTAGTTCGATACTATCATGTTTTCTATGCTATAACATCTTCAAATTATAATTTTTTCGCTATGTGAAAACTTCTTTTAATTCGTTTCAAAATGTTGTCCACAGGTCGGCCAGTTTCTTGGGCATTGTTGGCCCCTTCGGTCACTCCAAGAGGTGCTGGCAGTACTTCAAACCCAGGATTAAGACTTTATAAGTTCGACTCTAATACCGGAAAGGTAAGATTTAGTACCCCTTGACAAAATTCAAAACAGTTAACGACCGTTAACTCCAAATAACTAGCTCGTAATACAGATTAACAATAAGCTGAGTTTTGAATTTGGCTCTGCAGAAAAGCTGTTGTATTACACTGTATTAACAAGATTTTATTATCTGTAGGATATTACCTATTTTCAGCATTTGATGAGTAATGACAACTAATTATTTTCATGAACATTGTAACAGTATTTTTTCTACAGGTTTTGGATTACACTCAGTATTACTTAGATGTAAATAACATTAGAGGGGAGGCTCACTGGGCGATAGAGTACAACCTTACTCAATACTATGGACTGAGAGAAGTGAGCCCGGCGTCACTCGATTCCCTGGCTGAGAGGATACGGAACCATCACGACCGTGGTGTATTTACTAAGTGAGCACTTTTTTATAGTTTTCATCTTATCAGGATTGTTTTATATAAATTACTAGTTGCGCCTCGCGGTTTCACCCGCATAAGTCTCGATCCCGTAGGAATATTGGGATAAAAATGGGTCATGATCTACCCATGTGCCAAATTTCATTCAAATCCGTTCAACCGTTTTAGCGTGAAAGCGTAACAAACAAATAAACAAACTCCCTTTCGCATTTATAATATGAGTTAGGATAGTTATTGTTTATTGTGCTTTTTCTAAAGACAATCTATAGAATGTGTTTATCTTTCTAAAAAAATACACCATTTAACATGTTGGAGATAATTATTAAAATGTTTTTTTTTTATCCAGGTATCTAACAGCACTCCGTGTTCGACATGCAGCAGACGTCGCAGAATGTGACTCGGCGTGTGTACACGTCCACTTCTGTGCAATAACGCGCGCCGACTACCACGAGTTTCGTGCGTGTGTCCGCAACCCCGCGTCAGCGCTAGCGTCGCGCGCCGCTCACAACTCAGCCGCCATATTACTTTACGCCATCTTGATTTTACTAAAATCGTAATATTTTGTGTGAAAGCTTCTGTGTTTCTCAAATAGCCTTTTGTCTGCAGTAGTATCAGTGTTCAGTTTTACGTACATTCATAAATTAATATTGTTAGATAAAACAGTCTGTACATATTTAATCTTTGTATTCATTTGTCTCACAAATATTAGTTCGACTAATAATATTTATGACAAACTTCTCATTAATCATAACAGTCATTTTCCTAAATCATTTTACTTTCAAAGTGGCAAGATTAATTGGAAAACTTAGCAAAGGGTTATCATTTGTTTCACCTGAAAGCATTGTTTCTTGATTATTGTAAAATACATTAACGAACGCTTTAATTTATATAAAAGTAAACATGGATTATAAATCATAATAATTATTGAGTGTAATTAGACATTGTTTATTGTGATCTTCGTCGCTAATTTGATTGTGATAATTGACATTTTTGTATATAATGATAAGTGAACTGAATCAGTGTAAGTAAATGAAATTAAAAACATTTGAGAAAACGTGTTTTGTTTTTTTGTATTCAAAATTAATTAAACAATACTTAGTGTACTATAATAATAGCAGTGAGCTGAAAAAATTGTCTATAAATATGAGCATAAAGTAAATATAAACTTATTGATCAAATTCAAAATGAAAGCAATTATTTCAATTAAACCAATTAAAGGCACTTTTGAACTGTCAAGGAGTCATTCAGTCAGAAAGATGGAGCTTGCTGCCTATTCCAAAGCGTAGTAGGTTTCTATGGAGAAGAACGGGCAAGAAATTTGATATGAAACACATGGGCATTTAAATCGTTCATAGACTAAAATCATGTAGGATTGGTAATACTTATCATGTACTATCTGGCATACCATGCTAAGTAGTACGTATTTAAACCGATAAATTGACATCGAAGTCAATTTGAGCTGTAAAATAATGCCCTTTAATTTGTACATTATGTTTTTCTTGCCATGAAAAACTACGGTTTATTCACAGTGGGTAGGCTCGGTTATCAATGTTGTATGGATCACTATGGAAGCTTGTTGTCAGACACGTTTTTTCTACGGCGTGGTTTATTCGCCGTAGCGTAAAGAAACCGTGCCGTGTACAAAGGCTCTGAGGCAAAGCGTTATTAAACAATTCATCGACGCCTAACCAGAACAAGCAGTAACCTTGATGCCAAGACATATAACTTAGATACAATGTGATTGTAAGAAAGATATTACAATAACATCACGCCTGTAATCCCTGAAGGGTTAACCAAAGGTGTATCTATAGAACCTACACCCACATTTCACCAGTTATTTTTAAGTTCCATGTAATAGGGGGCGCCTCTTGCAATCAACCAGGCACAAATCCAGACTTTGGGCTGCTACTGCCAAATTCCTGATGAAAAACCCAATAACACGTTTCCCGACCCGGGAATCGAACCTACGACCTTGTGATCAGCAGTAGCGTTTGCAACTCTATAGTATAATTATGGAAATAAGTCATTCAAATGATGTAATTGATGGTATTTCCCAGAATTCCGTTAATTTAAATCAAGGTGCTCTCCACTGCATTAAGACCTCATAAACACATTAGCAGGTACTCATTCCGCGAACTCACTCCTGCATTCAATTAATGAGAATCTTGAGAGGATCTTAACATAAGTTTCCACGATTTTCGTTCGAAGTGCACTTAGAACTATTAAATACCAGTTACTGAGAATTGCAAACTCATCAGCCGTTTCATTTCACCGAACATCTTTGAACCGAAGCGCTTACGTATCTTGACGAGTTTACTTACAGAATAAGTAATTTCTAATATGTATACACACATTTTTTTTTTTATGTTCACAAGACCTGCCTACCTATTTGGAAGCACTTGGAGGGAAGGAGGCATTGTCCTTGGCGAAGCGAGACTGCCAAATCTACGTTTCGCCGACGACATTGTTCTCATTTCATCCTCAGCCACAGAACTTGAACAGATGCTCCAAGAACTTAGCAATGCAAGCCTTGAGGTTGGACTGAAGATGAATATGTTGAAGACCAAGGTTATGTGCAACGAAAGGCCTGGAAGCATAAAAGTAGACGAGGAGGCAATACAACATGTCCAGGAATACCTTTACTTGGGCCAAGTAGTCTCTTTCCAGGCGAGGCAAGATAAAGAAATCGCAAGACGAACAGAAAACGCCTGGAAGAGCTACTGTGGGCCTAAAACGGTCACATTAGCAATTCCTCTAAAAGCATTTCACTTCCTGAATTCCAGCTGTCATTAGCAATTCCTCTAATTTGACACAAAAGCAATTCTTATTATGTGGACCATTTTACGAATTTCCATAGAAAACTGTCAAATAGATGAATTAATTCGTAATATCAATCGTACGCAGATCATATTATGAATCGTCAGTTTGTGACATTTTACGATGATTCATAATATTTTCCTATTATGATTCTGCCAAAGTGACTGTTTTAAGCCCCCTGGTCCATGAAGGAAGTATTTAAGGGTGAGTTGCCTATGGCACTGAAACGCAGGCTCATGGACATATGATGAGTGTATTCTTCCCGTCTTAACCTATGGTGCACAGACTTGGTCTTTGACTAACATCCAGAAGTCCAAACTCAAGGTCTGCCAACGAGCAATGGAGCGCAGTATACTGGGTGTTAAATTAACGGATCGTGTTCGTAACACAATACTGCGCTCCAAAACAAAGATCGATGACGTGGCTCAAAAGGCTGCCTAACTTAAATGGGACTGGGCAGGACACGTCTGCCGCATGCCGGACAAACGGTGGGCCCGAATAGCACAGAACTGGTGCCCTGAGACAGTGAGACGGAGACGGGGTCGCGGCAGACCACGTAGGAGATGGCGGGTCGAGTTGGATAGGTTCCATCGAAACTGGAAAGAGGACGCGCGGGCTCGCGAAAGATGGAAGGAGTGGAGGGAGGCCTTTGCCCAGGAGTGGGACAGTGTGACAGGTTATGAAAAAAAAAAAAAAAGTTAGGTATTTTATTTTGTGTGTTTACAATAGTATCGAAAACAAAACATGGATAACAGAGTATGTTTTCTGCAACATGTTTCTGCAACACTTCACGTGACCAGAGGGTTGGCTCGTTCTATGGCCAAAGAATTAGCATTGCCATTCAACGTGGCAATGCTGCCAGTCTTCTGGGCACGTTTCCGGATGACAGCGATGCGGAAGAATACTTCGACGCCTAAAGGTCTTTTTGTTTTTTTATTTTTATTTAGTTAGTTCTTTTAGTTTTAGTTTTTTATGTAAATAGTTAGTAGTGTAATATAAATATTGCGTATAGTAATTTTAATTTTCGACTCAGTTTGAATAATAAAACAAATTATTTAAAAAACCAAAAACCCGCCTGCAAAAACGCAAAAACTTAAAAGAGAAAAACAGCTTACTAGCTTTTATTTGATACCAATATAGAATTTTTTTTTAAAACCTTCACCTCCCTTTTTTTTTGTTTGCCGATGAAATATATAAAAAAAATTATAGCCTTATCACTCCCACAATTAAGACGAACCTAACGACACCTCGTATGTTAAAATCCATCAAGCCGTTTAGGCTACACGTCGTCACAGCGGCGGTAGACAGCAAACATGATGAAAGGATGGACTTCTACCAGCCAGACACAAAGAAATTCAAGTTCGATGGTTCAGATATACATTGGAAAATGTATATATTGTCCATTACCAGCGAAAATTTAATTAATACTGTTGTACAATCTAATTTCATTTTAGCCAACTCTTCATACAATACTCGCCATTGTCCTCAGATCAAATCAGCTTAATTAATTCGTCGCCATTATACCCAATAACGAATTCCTTTAATAAATAGCGTATTCGATAACAAAAGCACCAAAGCTGAAAGTCATCCTATAAATACGAATACTAAAGGACAAGCCCACCCATTGTTATGAATGAGCTTACAAAAATATTCGCATTTCTATAAATAAGTACTTTATTTAGCCAAATATCCGAGCAATAACCGATCTCAACATTCATATTATGCTCGTATCCATATGAATATATTTCTAAAGACCGTCCTAGTATTACTAATCTTTAGGGGTGGCCCTAAAACGACCGAGAAAAATGGGTCATCTCTACCTTACCTTGAAAGCTTTCTAATCCAGTATAAATAGACCCTTCTTTTCATTATGGTTGCATTGTAATGGAGGCCAGTGTAGTCTGGTCACGAATGCGTAGTTTATGCCATATGAATACATCTCGATGTACCGAAGGGTGAAGTTCGTGCAGAAAAAAGTGGTAAAATGGTAGTAAGCATTTATGTGTTGAGAAAAGGGGAATGAAAGGGAGGTGTTAGTTCGGAGCCCCTTTGTCGTGTTGACTGACATTTGATGCGTATAATGATGAGTATATTGTGCGGTAAACATGAAGATACTTATTTTTCTTTGGCCCCATTTTTGTAGCAATAAAAGGCTCAAGGGCAATAGCGTCACAGCAGTGCAGAATGTGGCCATAGGGAGACTGTACATGTATTAGGAATCTACAAATTAAATTAATAAGAAAACAACTGTTGGATAAAATAATTTCACACCACAAAGTACGCTGATAATAATGTTTGCTACAATTAGCTTCAATAATTATTGTGCATAGATGTAATACAAAAAGTACAGTACGTATTGCGAGCTAATAATAAAATGACGAATGAATGCACGTTATTTTCTTTTTAAGGAAGAAGAAAATAACGTGTATTGAAATCACTAATTCCTCCGCCGTGTCTGTCTGTCTGTCTGTTCGTGATAAACTCAAAAACTACTGCACCGATTTTCATGTTGTTTTCACCAATGGATAGAGTGGTTCTCGAGGAAGGTTTTTAGTATATAATTTGTCAAGCGGGCGAAGCCGCGGGCATCAGCTAGTATAAAATACAGTTTAAGGTAATTGTATGATTTTGCTTGACCGTGTTTTCACTTTAATTAAAACTCATAAATAAGTTCGAGAATTAATTTAGAATTTTATTTTATTACTGTTTTTAATATCTAAGGCTGGTAGGTACAGATATAAATAAACTATGACAATACTTATATAAATGGTTTATTAATATTCTACTAATATTGACTTTTATTAATATTCTGGTAATAAAATTGATCCTAACGTTTAGTAGTTTTATTTTCAAGCCAAATTCTTTACGCTGGAAGTATTACAGATGTCACAATTTATTGACTGTCAGAACGCTAACTAAGAAAAAACCCTCGTAAACATAATGTATATACTTTAGTGGCTCGGTCGTAAACCGCGACTGATAATTTCAACAAAAACTGGTAGTATCGTCTTGTCTTCAAATAAAAAAATATAGGTAACTAGCTTCCGACCGCGGCTTCGTCCGCGTGGTATGTCGATAAAAAGTAGCCTATGGCCTTCCCCGGGATGCCATCTATCTCCTTGCCAAAAGACACGTTTCGTTTTCCGGCCATAACATGTACACTTTATAAAACCTGAAAAACGAACCCCTGAATTCAATAAAGGCATTCAATTCAATAAAATCACAACTAGATTTCAAGATGAGGCCAAGGACTCAACAGTTATACAAAAAAAATATTTTGCAATATTTTGTGTTCTAAAAAACAAAAAAATATTTTTTGTAAATTACCTTTGAAAATATGAAAATGAAAATTCGTAAGCGAAAACTTATTTTGTTGAAGGATTAGAACATGAATTATTAGAATTCATTATTACGTGATCGATACGAAAACCAGGATAACTCTTTCCATTTGCAAAAATCAAAGACAGACCAACAAAATAGCGGTTAAAAGTTCTGCAAGTTTAAATTCCTCATTGGTTACCGTATCGCTCGATGTCCAGGTGAGATGTCCCCATTGCTCCTATCCACGCTTCTTTAAAGGCGAACGGGGGTTACGGATACACTATGGCAAGGTTCACAAACCACATAGTGTACCCCTGTGCCCCCCAGCCCCGTCCTTAACATCAACAACTCCAGATCAACGTTTGTGGAAAACACTGCTGAGCGTGCCCACCTGCTGGCTGTGGGTGAATGGGAGTCGGGCCTCTGGCTTCTTTTCTCTTTCTTTGGCTAGTGCCTAGGTGGTGTCACCCATCGGTGACACCACCTGTACTTGTCTGCGTCTGGGCGCTCCTTGCGTAGCTCCGCATCGCCGCCAATGCGGTGAAGGTGTCGACTGCCTCGGTCACCATGGCCTTTCCTGCAGTAGAAGCGCAGGACGGATAGTACGGCACGCCAGCATCAATGACATCATCCGTCGTGCTCTTGTCACCGCCGGGGTGCCAGCGATATTTAATAACAGATATTTGGATCTGTTACTTTTTTGTAACAGTAACAGTGATAACAGTTCTCGTGTTTAACCAGTTACAACCCATCTCTACTTTAAAATCTAGAACTGTCAAAGATGTGATGTCAAATACATTTGACATTATGTTTGAATTTTTCGTCCAGAAGTAACTACAAATCTAAAATACTCGTTTAAGAAAAAAAAAAAATTTATCACACTTTATTATTCATCAAAAAAGTTGTTTTAAGGTAGCTATCTTATTTTCTTATCTTAATAGCAGAGAAATACATGCCTTTCGTATTTATTTAAATAACATAGTGATTTTTTTATGTTTAAATGTAACATGACTTCTGGACGAAAGCATTGTGCAAGTAATACGACGCCATGATTAATAGAATATGGCAATAATTTGATGAACTATTATTTTTTGTGCCAAAAAAATCAGGAGAATATTCAGGAAAGAATTATTTTTTCTCAATTCGTGGATTTTTTTCCTATTTTTTCATTAGCGTACACTTTATGGCCGAAAATGTAACATCTCCTTTTACCGAAATCCGTGCAGTGGTTTAGGCGTGAAAAACTATACAGACAGACAGACAGAGTTACTTTCGAATTTTTAATATTGGTATGGATAAGCCGATTTGTGAAAAATACGACTATACGTAACAAATGTTTAGAGATAGAATTTCGAAGGTAAGAGATAAAATATAGTCTAACCGGTCAGGGAAAAAAAAAAAGTAATAAAGGGTCATTTCACACCGAGACACGTGACTGGCACTTTTTTATGATCCGATACAATATCGAATTTATTAACTACACAATAAGATAAACATGCTGCGCAGGACCGCGCATCTCAGCGTACTTTGACACGTGTCAACCCTCGCACTGAAATTATACCTTTTCGTGAAGAAAATAAGTTGGAAAATTGTAAAAAAAAATTGCGTGAATATCAAAATTTTCACTTTTAAGGTGAAATGGTTCCAAAGCAGATGTTTTGGCGCGTTTCGGCTTCACGCAAAATCAATGTTTCTCTCAAAAAAACAGCGTATTTGCGTATTTTTTTTATTATTACGAAAATTTTAGAGTGTTTTTAGTAAAATATGAGGCCCGAAACACGATTGAGAAAACTTTCCTCATTACAAAATAACCGCAAAGTTTCATTAAAATCTGCTTTTTTTGTTACTACCATTAAGATAAAACCTATTCCATTCGATTATTATCAAAGCAATTATAATAAAATTTTGTCTGCGTGTTCACTAATAAATACTTTAACGGATTATGGACTTATTTTATATATAAACACAAATAAAAATTTAAAATTAAATATTTGTAAACGTGGTGCAATAGAATTGCGCGCGGGCGGGGTCATACCGCCACCCCCGGCTCCTGTCAGTCGCTACCACGATACCACGTTGCCTTAAGTACTTAATAGTCTGAAATCGCCAACCCATCATGAGCAAGAGTGGTGATACATGCTCGTGCCTTCTCTGTATAAGAAGAAGCCTTTGCCCTGCAGTAGGACAATAATAGGCTGGTATAAAATAAAAACAACAACAAGACACAAGAGATCTAAACACCACCTGAACAATATCCTCATAATAATAATTATATTTATAACAATCGATCAATCAATCTGCCTAGCCTTTCCCAAATATTGGGGTCGGCTTCCAGACTAACCAGATGCAGCTGGATACCAGTATTTTACATGGAGTGACTGCCTATCTGACCTCCACAACCCAATAACTGGGTAAAACGATACACCTTGATAAGACTGGTTGCCAGACTTTCGGGCTTCTGACGTTCCGTAACGACTGTCAAAGATCCACGAAAGACAGCCGGGACCAACGGCTTAACGTGCGTTTCGAGGCAAGGAGGAGTCTCGATATGTCAAGATGGTCACCCATCCACGGAACAACCCTGGCAAGCGTAGCTTAACCTAATGGATCGACCCGTTTGGCTGTTATTACTTAGCTACGAGCTCCTCCATAATTATATTTATAACATTACCTCAAAAAAATGACCTCAGCATTTTAGTAATTCAATTCTTTACAAAATTAATGAGATTTAGGCCTGAGGAAGCGTTTGGACCCTGCGAGCAATTAAATTAGGTGCCTAATGATCTAAGCAAGGGACCTCTGTTAAGGTCTAGCGATTTTGCCCTCTTTAAGCAAGAGGGCAAAAACCGTCGTAAAAAGAAGTATTTATAGCTACTAGAATGAACCAAGTGTTTTGGCCGAGGCGAACTAAGAAATATAGGAGGAGCAATAATGTGTATAAATTAATTGAAAAGAGTCCTTTTGCCTCATTTACGTTGATACATCTGTGAGCCTAAACCAGCCACATTAGCAATTCCTCTAAAAGCAGTTCATTTCCTGAATCCCAGCTGTCAATAGCAATTCCTCTAATTTGACATAAAAACAATTCATAATTTGTGGACTATTTCGTAATATGAATTACACGCAGATCATAATATTATGAATTGTCAGTTTGTGACATTTTACGATGATTCATAATATTTTAAAGAAAGAAAGAAAGAATAAAGTTTATTTGGACACAGTTCATGAAACACATAACACAAATATCAAAATAAAGAATAAATAATGTTTTTAAAACGATAATGTGTGCCTCACGGCTGCGCCAAAAAGGCTCATTTCAGCATTAATGCCAGACAGAATATACTGTCTGACGCTGGTTTTCTAATGAACCCTTATGGACAAGTGACGGGAAGTACATACAGTTTCAACATACCTAATAAATAATAAGTCATAATATAAATAAACTAGTATCTAATTTATTAGTATTAATTTTCGTATTATGATTCTGCTAAAGTGACCGTTTTAAGCCCCCAGCGGGCCTAAAACCGCCACATTAGCAATACCTCTATAAGCAATTTATTTCCTGAATTTCCAGCTGCTATTAGCAATTCCTCTAATTTGGCACAAAAGCAATTCATAATATGTGGACCATTTTACGAATCTCCATAGAAAATTTTCTATCAGATGAATTATTTCGTAATATGAATTACACGCAGATCATCTTATGAATTGTCAGTTTGTGACATTTTACGATGATTAATAATATTTTCATATTATGATTCTGCTAAAGTAACCGTTTTAAGCCCCCAGGGGGCTTAAAACGAGTCAGTTTTCTATGGAGATTCGTAAACTGGTCCACAAATTATGAATTCCTTTTATGACAAATTATAGGAATTGCTAATGACAGCTGGAATTCAGGAAATGAACTGCTTTTAGAGGAATTGCTAATGTGGCTGGTTTAGCCCCCCTGGTCATACACGCATGCCGATTGCGAGTACCACGCACGTGACCTTTCTGAAGAACATCACCAATAAGGTCACTATATGTCCTCCTAGGGCGACCCCTCCCGGCGTTTCCACTCACATGTGCCTTGTAAATACCTTTTTAACCGACTTCTTCAAAAAGGAGGAGGTTCTCAATTCGTCTGTATGTTTTTTTTTTTTTTTTTTTTTTGTATTTTTGTTACGCGATTACTCCGCCAATTATGAATCGATTTTGATGATTCTTTTTTTGTTTGGTAGGTCATGCTTCCGAGGTGGTCCCATATAAATTTTATTAACTTTGCTTGCATAGTTTTTGAGTTAGCTTCAATATTACGTATTTTTCCCACTTAGTTTATCTAGACGATATCCTGTTTGACTCCTTCACTGTTATTTACATAGCAGGTAGTGGTATTCGGATTTATGTGGGGTAGGTACCACAACTAAAAAGTGAAAAATAAAAACTTTTTACAAAAAAAAAAACAACCGACTTCCGAAAGTCGGTGGCAAAAAACGGAAATTGAAAAGCAAAGACACCGACTTCCGAAATTAAAGTTATTTTTCAATTTTTTAGTGTTTTTTTTGGAAGTCGGTTGTTTTTTTTTTTGGAAAAAGTTTTTGTTAGTAGCCTTTCATTAATTCTCTAACATGACCTAAGTATAACATGAAAAATTAAAAAGAGTAAAAAATTGGTTTAAATTGTTTCACTTTTCAATTTTTGTAGGAGTATGTTAGGATTATAGCAGGTGGTGTTCTGTAGTTTCTGCCTACCCCTATCGGAAGAAGACGTTAGTTTATGTATTAAGTATGTAGTTTTGCAATTGAAACTATTTTATATTAACCTTCCATTTCCAAAGGCATTCTTTACACACAGTGACGGTATCGACAACGACACATACGAACTAAGCATCACAATGACTTCATGCTAAATCCTGCATCATATACCGCGGGACGAGTATAATATATACAACGTCCCGACATCAATCGTCGGACAGTAACCCACCAGACACAACACCCGACTGGTCGGAGGATCCTCCCTTTTCTATGAATGATGAGTGAACTTTACACCCTGATCTGCGTTTATACTGATAAATGTCAGTGTGTGAGAGCTACATTTGCAATGCAACAGTTTGGTTTTGAACTAACGACCTCCAGCCCGCCGGTCCAACGGTTTACATTGTTCCCCATACCTCTATAATACAAAGCTTACAAAAGTTAGACAAAAATAATTATTATCATCATTGCCTTTCTTTTCAAGACGATTACATCATTTAATAAACCTCATCAACTTAATTAAGACATGCAGACTCAGAGATCATCTTGTTCTTTACCTATCGTATCAATAGTATCGAGCTAAACCTGCTTTAAAACCCCACCAGATTTATAAATTCGAGTTCCTGCTCACATCTTTGAGGAAAAGAAACGTAAAATGCATAAAAAGCCATATCAATATCTAGTCAGAACTCCTTTTCATTTAATAGCATTAAATCCAATGGTTTACGCAAATCTGAGCTCAACCAAACAAAACCCGCCACAACTTAAAAGAATACAAACCGTAATTTAGAAATTCTCCGACATTATTTTATAAAGCTTTCGTCCTAAAACGTCCCTTAAGAATTCCACTTGACAAATTTTTTTTTTACATTATTGTCGTACAATGTAAACGTTAGGCGGGAAAAAGGAAAAGATAATAAAAAGATAAAGATGTTGGGATTAAACGTTCGTTAAGTTCTCTGATTATTTTTGGACCGAGTCATGAAATATAATAATATTTGTCGCAGATGATGGTATACTTGATTGGGATTGGTACTAAAGTTATTTTGTGATGTTTATGCTTTTTTTTTAAATCTGGTTCTAATGTCAGAAACAAATTGTTTTTTAAACCTAAGCTGACATTTTTTAAACAATCAATAAGAAATCTGAAAAGTTTGTTTGGTTTTTAGGGTTCCGTACCCAAAGGTTAAAACGGGACCCTATTACTAAGGCTCCGCTGTCTGTCTGTCTGTCCGTCTGTCACCAGGCTGTATCTCATGAACCGTGATAGTCAGACAGTTGAAATTTTCACAGATGATGTATTTCTGCTAAAAAACAGAATAACACAAATACGTTTTTATAGATAATGGTACGGAACCCTTCGTGCGCGAGTCCGACTCGCACTTGGTCGGTTTTATTTGTTAAGACACGCTAATCTCTGGAACTACAAGTCAGATTTGTTTTTTTATTTTATATAATCAATTTCTTTAGATAGTTTATAGGTTATTTAACATCACGCTACGATCTATAGGAGTCAAGGAAAAACAAAAAAACAGAAAGAACGCCAAACGAAAATTAAGAAATTGCAAGGGCGGGCGATGCGATGCGAGGCAGTGGGTCGGGGGAACAAGAAAAGTGTGCTTTCTCGTTAGGGACTAGCCTTTATTGCGATATTCATCATGACCGAGACATAGACTGCTGAGCATGGTCAATGAACACACAAATACGTGCTATTGTCTAAATCCACATAATTAATTATTTAATGGTGCACTTATTAGAGCTCGTGACTAAGTAATAACAGCCGCATGGGTCGATCCATCAGGTTAAGCTACGCTAGCCGGGTTAGATCCGTGACCATCTCCTCCGTGTCTTGGAAAGCACCTTAAACTGTTAGTCCCGGCTGTCATACGTGGACTTTTGACAGTCGTAACGGGTCGTCAGAAACCCGAAAGTCTGACACCCAGTCTTGCTAAGGGATATCGTATTACCCAGTTACTTATAATTAGAACTGTTGACAAGTTTGATGAAAGAAAAGCCTAAAAAAGGTTTGAGATATAGTTGCTTGCTGTTAATAAGCACAGCATCTATAACTATTTTGCATTCCAGCCATAAATTAACTCATAAACAAGCATCCACAATTTAAACTTCTGAAATTCTTTGCAAAACTTTCCGTAAATAAAGCGAAGATTTACACTATCATAACTCCGAAAATATCTGGAATAACTTGCCTTGCAGCAGAATGCAGTACGTTGGATCGTCTATTGTGCCGGCAGTGACCTCGAGAGGTCTTTCACGATATTTCATGTTCCCTGGCATTTTCATCGGAGCTCAGCGTAACTATTTGAGCTCTCTTTTTATTTCTGTTGGTGTTGTTTAGGTTGACCTAGAATGTGGTGGTTTTAAGGTTGGTGTCTTGTGTGGGCCCATGTCATGTTTTAGAATTTTGATGTGTTGATGATTGACATTTTTTTTTGTATTGTATCATATTTTGTATTGTAATTATGTATTTTGACACGTTTTTGAAATCTCTTTAACCATTGTTTTATTATGTTGGAGAATCCTAGAAATTATTTATTTATTTATTTAAAGGCACCAACTAAACACATAAAAAAACAAATATACGCTTTATGCCTTTTCAGTTGTATGCATACAAAACACAGAATCCGTAAAAATATTTAAAATAAAAAAAACGTTATTAATGCATTGTCCATCTTTCTTTTTGTACATAAAGTACACAAACCTGTAATGGACCGAGACCACATTTATTCAAAACCACACATTAGTACTGCTTTAGGTACCGCTTACCTTAAAAAAAAAAACAAAACATGCACGCCAATCGAAGTTTAAAAAATTCACGCGACACAGTGTATTACCGTGTAAGTACTTTATTCGTATAGGATAAAGTCGAATATAGGTTGGCAGGCCCAAAAGCGTGCTTCATTTGTTTACTTTTCCAGTCACGGGGCAAGACCGCAGTGGTCGGACATAAAATCAAATTAGCCTGCTAATAAACCAAAAGCAATCCGCTTTTACCAGCCAATTTAATATGGGCGAATTGTGGTGCACGCCCGCACTAACTTTTTTAGCGTAGAATGGATTACTGGACGCGTGCCGGCGTTTTTTTCAGGCTCAGATGCCAGTTTTGTAAGTTTTGCTCTCTAGCGATTTCGACGTGCCAGAGGCGTGTACTTTTTGGTAAATGTAATTTTTTCGGGGTAGTATTTACGTCGCGTTGTTCGTTGAAAGACTACGTACAGATCAATGTTGACCCATAAATTGTTGGCATATTACCTACCTTACATAATTATGAAACAAATTCCTCCGCCGCGTCTGTCTGTCTGTCTGTCGTCCTGTACGCGATAAACTCAAAACTACTGCACCGATTTTCATGCTGTTTTGACCAATGGATAGAGTGGTTCTCGAGTAAGGTTTTAGTTTATAATAACCGACATCCACGCGGGCGAAGTCGCTTGGGTACTTATGAAACATCAGAAGCTAGGTGCACGGTTCCAATTGGTCGTTTCCTTTGGAGAAGAGCTGGCAAGAAACTCCACGAGTACTGTTTAAAAAATAATTGGATTAAACAATATTTATAAATTACAGTGTTCATAGATATGGGTAGACAGTTTAGGCCTTTCGACAAGTACCAGGTACTTAACAAAATAGAAAATATACAACAAATCTACAGTCCACTAAGCCTACAACGTTCTCACATACACAAAAAACTAAAACCCAACTACGACTAAAAATATAAATCGAACAGATTACGTGTGACTCCGGATTTTTTATTTGTCTGTCTGCGGTGTCTTGTTTATAACTTTTTTATTACTATTTATTTTATTTTTTTCTTTTGGTGTTATAATATATATATTTTTGAAATGTGCTCATTAAGCCCTTTCATTTGATACCCAACATGGTACGATTAAACAATTTATTATTTTTAGTTCCTGTCTTTATGTCCTTTAGAGGGCGCCATTTTTAATTTAATGTGACGTCACATAGCCTATAAAGCGGACGATCAAAACGCTCCCAACGATACGTCATTTGTCAAATTGTGATGAGTGGTTTAGAAGATAGGAGGGAACAGATGAACATACATACATACATACATACCGGTCAAAATCATAACCCTCCTTTTTTCTTCGCCGTAGGCGGGTTAAAATAGAAAAGAATCTATTTATTTAAGACCTTGACATGTATGATTAATGTATATATGTTCTTCACCTATGTTTCACAAATAAATAATTCTGATTCTGATTCTGATTCTGATTCTATTTAAAAGATAAATAAGATAACAAAATAAAAACCTATTTAACCAAGTGACATGTACTGTAAATGTCTATTTAGCTAAATATATGCATTATCCAATACATAGAACATGATGATTATGTAACTTTTTTGTAGTTTCTCAATATCGAAGGACCATAAAGGTTGTAAACATTTCGTCAATGAATGAAAAATAAAAGCGGGAAGTATTTTTTCTTCAATGGAAATGGGTCAAATGAAATGCCAATTTTCCAAACAAACTGTTGAAAGGTTGAAAGAAACATTTCACCAGAAAAATAAAATGACTTCGACGAAACCGAATGATAAACTTGCAGTTAAATTGACATACAACGTAATATGCAAATCTGATACCGCGTATTTAAAACAAACTGTAGTCAAAAGCGAAGTAAAAATTTACAAAAAATACACGAAAAAATATACGGCGCGGTATACCGGTCACGCGCGCATTTCCGGGCTGCGGTATTTTTTCTTTTTGTTAGGACCATTTTATTCGCTGGAATGAGAACTTTTTTTGTGAAAACTATATGTGTAACTGTATCGGTATTTATTACTTTACCTCGTATTTCTCTCTGCACACTTGTTATTGGAAAATTCGTTTTTATTTGCAGATATATGAATACTGGTATGTATATTAATTTTGTGTGAGGAATGAATAGATTTCAGAGAAATATGTGGATCGATGTTCCTATGTAATAGTTAATTTTAGTTAGAATATAGAGTCTTATAGATTGGGAATCCCCCTCTTGGCATACTTTTTTTTAGCCATAATAATGTTTGGCATAACGTTTTCTCATAACTTTAAGTAGCATAATAATACTGTGGCATGATAATACCTTGGCATAATGATGTTGGCATAATTATCATTTGGTCTAAATTGTTTTAGCATAATTTGGAGTTGCATAATTTTTTAAGGCGTATTATTTATTCGTTATAATTTGGGAATAACTCTATTGGATTAGGTTAAGGTGCGGCGGGGGTGGCCCTTGGGCCACCCCTGAGCCGCGAACATGTTTGTTTTTTAACCGACTTACTAAAAGAAGGACGTTATCAATTCAGAGGTTTTTTTATGTTTGTTCAGGCATACGTCATATATAAACGGATTTTCAAAATTCAATTTTTTATTATAACTCGTGCAGTTTATAACATTATGCTTTATAAAATTATGCTGCATTATTATTATGCCAACAGTATTTATGGTAATTAACATTATGGCAAAACATTTATGCCTAATAATATTATGCGTAATGATCATTATGCTGAATTTCGTTATGCAAATGTAAATTATGACAATCTATTTTATGTTTAACATTAGTAAACCTTATTGAAAAACCCTAGTCTGATTTGGTTTGTTGATATAACTTTGTAAAGGTCGTTTATCTAGCTGATAAAATAACATTCTTTATTTAGTTGTCTCTCTAAATATTGGTTCCATTATAAAGATAATCGATTCGTAACCGGCGTAACTGTATTACTACTACTACTACTAATTACTGCAGGCAGTTGTACTTAAACGTCATCTCTCGGTGGTTCTTTTATCACACAAAGGAGACCCTTTGTGTGATAAAAGAAGTTGACGTAGATGACATGCAACGTGTGTTTGTAATGTATCATTCGAGGCGAGGTTGATACAATACGGCGATATACAAAACGTGGCGAACGCTCGCTTCGAGCACATAAAATTTTCGTTTCTCATATTTCCGTTTCAAAGGAATTCACGAAACAGCCGACTGTTGAGTGGAGGATCCAGCGCTCGCATCAAGCGGCTCGGCTCGCTGCACTGACTACTGTAACGCGTTGCAAAAACTCGATACATTACAACGAAACGTTGCAAGTCAGTCTCCGCCTTAAGGACCAACTTTTAAACCTTCAGATAACTTTTGTCTAAAGAATAAATTATCAAATTGCTCGATATCAAGACCCGATTGTCTACAGTTTGTCTACAGCGTATATTGACTTTTTTTTTTACATAATGTGAAAGGGAGATAGCTGCCTTGAAAAACTGGTCATTGTTGGCAATACCGAAGGAAAGTGAGAACGAGGGGGGTCACTAACATCCGACCAAGTAAAAGAAGCTACGTCCACTAGCAATTTTTATCAAGTGGTGATGACAACTTTGGACTGGAGTCTATGTAGGCTGATTGTCCGTTTAAAAGGGTCCAGTGACCCCGATCCTCAGAAATGAGGGACCGATTGAAGAAGAAGTATAAAGAATAAATATCGCGGTTTGACATATTATTTAAAAAGCTGTCATACCGTCATAATTATTTCTCATATAAAACATACGACGACGATTGGAAAATTTGTCCCACATCAAACACCTAGCAATAGTAAAAAACAAAGTTACAAAAGTTATTATTCAAATGATATTCAAAAACCCTGAACGCTCTATCCTTGGCAACCACATCACCGTCCTCCCCTATTATTACATAAACCATGGATTTTGGAGCTAAAGTATTCCCAAAGCGGCTGATATTCGGGACTTCACTACCCATGTCACCCGACGTCACCCAGGGAATTCGTTATAATAATAACTTGGATATCTGTGATAACCTACGTCTGCTGAAGCCCGAATTTCCTATTTTTTGTTTCGGAATATTCATTAATATAATGTTCGTAATATTACTATGTTTAGTTGGAAACGATTTTAATTAAGATTGTTGTCTTGGAGCGCTATATTAATAAATCACTGTCGTTTGAGGGCACCATTTTAGGGCGTCGTTATCTCTTGATTTTGAATAAACGAAGCACTTTTATGTTTTATGAAAAAATGTATGAGTACCTAAAGGAAATTTTGAGAGGCTGGCGTGAAACTGATAGTATTTTAAAAGCATACAGTTTTTAGATCCATGAAATTTAGTAAAATCAGAGTAGGTACGGTAAATTAAAAGCTGTTTTTATTCTCATTCAAATACCAACTAACAAAATCAATTATTTTAAGTAGACCAATGAAAGGCTCTGCGATCGTCAAACAAGATAATAGAATTGATTTTAGCCCTTCCAAAAGGTTCGTTCCAAATTTTCGTATGGAGAAGAACTGCATAGTTACTACTTTAAAATAACATGGAAACTACCAGCCACCTATTTCAGGCCATTTCAATTTTACACTGGTTCTCTCGCGCCAGAAAAGAAACTAGACATGAATATGACTTTCATAAGCAAAACCGTCGAAAATTGAGGTCAAACGGAAAGCGGTCTAAAGAATGAAAAATAATCGGGTGCACCGCAGCACCAGATTGCGCTAATTTAACTTTTTGGACCTTCATAACGCTTATAACGCCATAAATCTTGGATACAGTGCAGTGTATACAGTAGATCAAGCTAAGAAATAATAGTTTAAGAAATATTATATGACTGCCTCGTTAGTCGAGTGGTCGCAAGCGCTACTGCTGAGCCTGAGGTCCTGGGGGTTCGATTCCGAGGTCGGGCAAAGAAAGTGCTAATGGTTTTTTCCATCAGAATTGTGAATTTGTGCCATCAGGCAATAGGCTCGCACCACGGAGTATAGCAAGAAGGCTCACCCCCTATTACATGGGACTTACATATAACTGACATTATTTACCCGAAAGCTTACATAATCCTGTTGAAACTCATTGTAGAAATAGGGAACGCTTTAATAAAAAATATGACGTAGATATATTTAATAAACCTATTCCACTTAACTATTCCTCAAGAGTTATAAAAACTCTGTATGCAGAGCGCTCGGCGTGGCAACACGTCGTGTTCGGATTCGTGACTGGTCAATCGTCACCCTGAAGATGCCTCGTTGAGAGGTGAAACACGTGTGGAATACGAGTAGTTAAGCGGAATAGATAACTAAATATATCTACGTTTATTGTATATTTTATAATGAATTTCCGCAAAGTCACGCCTGAATCAATTAACTACGAAACGCTTTGTAAGAAATTGCCACTTTGTCTATGCCCTAAGGACAATAATTATTTAATTAAGGTTTTAACGAAAGTATACATAATAATATTGCTTAATTTACTGCTGTAACACATTAGGCTTTAATTTCAGTACCAATGTTCATCAAAAGTATTCTATCAGGAAAATGGAATCCGTATCAGACCGAGATTTAGAGTACTTAACCACTTAGTCCATGTCACATAAGCCCTAAAGCTGTCGACAAAGTATCCGATTATACCCTTTTACCAGGAATCTGGATATTCAGGGATCGAACAAAGATTATTATTTGTTTCTATCTTTTATTAGATACTCGTAATAATAAACCATCATACTTTCGCTACGGAGGAGCTCGTGGCTAAGTAATAACAGCCGCACGGGTCGATCCATCAGGTTAAGCTACGCTTGCCGGGGTTGGCCTATGGATGGGTGACCATCTTTACATACCGAGACTCCTCCTCGGAAAGCACGCCAAGCCGTTGGTCCCGGCTGTCATTCGTGGATCTTTGACAGTCGTTACGGGTCGTCAGAAGCCCGAAAGTCTGACAACCAGTCTTACCAAGGGGTATCGTATTACCCATTACTGGGTTGTAGAGGTCAGATAGGCAGTCGCTCCATGTAAAATACTGGTATTCAGCTGCATCCGGTTAGACTGAGAGCCGACCCCAACATAGTTGGGAAAAGGCTAGGCAGATTGATTGACTTTCGTTACGGCGTAGCTGACGTCACGGCTACGTTTGCTACGCTGTCGTAGCTGACGTCACGGCTACGTTTGCTACGCTGTCGTAGCTGACGTCACGGCTACGTTTGCTACGCTGTCGTAGCTGACGTCACGGCTACGTTTGCTACGCTGTCGTAGCTGACGTCACGGCTACGCTTACTACGCTGTCGTAGTAGCGTAGTATTTGAGCTATATCATTGTTAGGCTCAATAATTACAAACTCAAATCACCTATTAACAAGTTCTGTAACACTGAACTTGCTAGTAAATGGACGTATATCATATATCATAATCATCAGCCTATAACGTTCCCACTGCTGGGACACAAGCCTCCTTTCTGTGAGAGGGTGTGGGCCGTAATCCACCACGTGGGCCCAGTGCGTGTTGGTATATGTCACATGTCTTCGAATTTTTAGTTCTAGGACATGCCGGTTTCCTCAAGATGTTTTCCTTCACCGTTTTGAGAGCAGTGGTGATGAAATAATTTACACAAAGTAAAGCGCCTGGTAGGGTTCGAACCTATGACCTACAAGACGTAAGTCGCGGCCGTTATCACTGGGCCACTACTGCTCGCATATATACAATTATTTAATTATAGTAGGTACACACAATTGTTTAATTATAGTTAAACATAACTTTGCCTAACTCTTGGGAGATTACTGGCGTGATAAAAGTGGAACGAAACTTTAAAGACACAAGTAGTTGTAAATATCAATAACGAGCTGCGCCCCGCGGTTTCACCCGGGTAATTGTCGATCCCGCGTAAATATCGGGATAAAAAGTATCCTATGTCCCATTCCAGGTCATCGTCAACCCGTGCCATATTTCATCCAAATCCGTTCAGCTGTTTTGGCGTGAAAGCGTAACAAACAAACAAACTGACTTTCGCATTTATAATATTAGTTAGGATTGTTAGGATTTGAGCCTCTTGAATATATACAGGGTGGCCGAAACATTGACGTCCAAAAATAAAATTCAGGTTCCTCAAATCGTGGGGTATCCGAATCACCCCCATGTATGTTCCGCGATTTTTTATAGCTTTCGAGTTACGAATTTTTTTCAGTTTTTTTGAAAATTTTCGACCTGACCAATTAAAAAATAACCTAAAAAGAAAAGTAGAAGGCTTTGTCGAACATTTTTTTTTGCAACTGAATCTTCATGAGTTGTGCTTTTATGCATAAAATAATCAGCTTCGCAACTGTGATGAAAGTTATAAAAATGTTGGTCTTAAATGAAAAATGTTCGTTCGGTAAATTATGACTCTAATTTCAACTTCAAATTAATCAATTATCTAATAGCAATTTTCCCATACCTATATAATTTATCAAAGATTTAAGACCTGCAACCTAATCAATCAATCAGACTTGGAATCGGTTTAAAACCTAATACATTGCTTCATAAGTTCGAAAAAAAATCTGCTCAACAACGTAAATAACGCAATGAATGTTGTTGAACTGTCAAAATTAAACAATTTAGTCATAATCGGTTACGATAAAAACTTTTTACAAAAAAAAACGAAATCACTGCAAAGTGAAAAATAACTTTAATTTCGGAAGTCGGTGTCTTTGCTTTTCAATTTGTTGTTGTTTTTTTATTGTAAAAAGTTTTAATTTTTCACTTTTTAGTTGCGGAGTAATCGCGTAAAATACCTACATACAAAAAGAATTGAGAACCTCCTCCTTTTTGAATAAATCGGTTAAAAACAAAACACTATTACATCAAAGCAGCTCATTATCATAAAGGCATATTGTCTATCAAACGACTAAGTTCCTCTAAATAAGGGGTATCATTACACTTGCATGCTTGCTCGCTTAGCGCATAGATATTTGATCGAGCATCAATTATGCAGGCGTCTAGCTTAGCTCTCAATTTGAGCATGTTATGTAGAATATCCTGTTTTGGTACTTGCGAAGAGAATAATATTTGATAACAAAGGTTAACGGGTCGTGCAAACGGCAGTCTTAAGGCGCGATATCGCGGGCGCGACAAGGGTAGCGCTGCCTGTCGCGCCCGCGATATCGCGCCTTACACTGCCTCGTTAGTCTTGTAATCGCAAGCGCTTCTGTTGAGTTTGAGATCATGGGTTCGATTCCCGGGTTGGGCAAAGTGTTATTGGGTTTACCATCTGGAATTGCTCAGTAGCAGCCTGGAGTCTGGATTTGTGCCCGGTTGATGGCAATAAGCTCGCCCCCTATAATTATTACATGGGACTTAAAGATAACTGGCGAAATGTGAGTGTACACCTCTGCCAACAACATTATACCAATACTGTTTCTAAACATGTTTTCTTAGCACTTTATTCATAACATAAAATAAAATAGTGATCTTAGCATAATCAATGTTAATTGAAAGCCAAAAATAATTCTATGTTCTATTTACATAGGTACTTAACAACAATATAATTATTATACAACTAACTATTATTTAACTAATTAAATCCTAAATAAAATTAACTTAATTAAAATTATATAATGTTGATTGTAGAACTTTTTGTTTTCAATAATAAATCTGTAAAAATACAAAGCACTAAACCAATTTGATTCTCTGTTACACCAGATACTGTGACCAGCTATAAATCGCGGTCGCGATTATAACGGCGTCGATTTGTTACATTACACACAGCTCCGGTAATACTGTTATTATAACGGTATTGTACCGCTATTTCTGGTAAATTAATCAACGAATGTGTGTGACAATAACAGATTGGTTACTGGGTCTGTTTAAGAACTGTAATTGATTGAAATTGAGCGGTTGTCTGGCATTTGACGTTAGACGAATAACCCATACTGAGAATGAGATTTCCATAATTACCGGACGTTGCCGAGTGGTTTGTCATCGCTTTTTTTAATCAGCAGTCAGGAACGAACGCCTTTGCTCATTTTTTTCTCATTTGTATTTCACGGTACCCAAAAAAATAAGTTAAAAATTAAAACCTGACTCAAAATCGCCAACCAACTACAACAAAATCGCCAGCTAAATAAGTATAAAAGAGACATGCAGACAGTCAAATTAAAAATAACATCGGTTTTGGTATATCCGGAGTCACACATCATTACAAAATATGTCATAATGATAATAAGGCATAAATCGTGCTGATTACACATGACTCCTGCTATATGAAAATCGATGCTATTTACCTGTCTTGGCTTTGCCGTGGTAGGGTACAAAAATAGACGAACTCAAGCCAAAAAATAATAAAAACACTTGTGTTTAATGTTACCCAACATGTTGAAGAACGTTCGGCAACTTTTTTAAACAACAACAAGGCTTCTAATTATGTTACCCCCTTTTGTGCAGCGTTACCAAACAAACGACACATGTGTCGCTATTGTTACCTACCTTTATTTACCCGTCCCATAAACATAAAAGAGAACATTAAATACAGACCAAAAATATGTAAACAATTCAAACAAAAGCGGGTACTAACCCTACCACTAAATTATTAACTACATCCCTTAACATAACTTATAACTAAGTTACGCTGAATAATATAACCAAATTAAAATGTCCACTGGCTATAAACCCAAAATAATACACGACTGTGACAATATAGCACTTTGTTAATGGAACAGTGGCTACTTTATTATTAACCTGGATTATAATGTGTGGATGGATATTGACGTAGATGTGTGGTGGTATGAATAGTTGAGTGGAACTGGTTTAGGGTAATTTCGGTAATGAAACGGTGGCAGAGATTGTTAGAGAGATGTATGTATACCTATGTCAAACTGAAACTCAAACTCAAAGCATTTATTTCAAATAAAGCGTAGTAGGTTGTAAAAGTAAATGCTTTCTTTTTTTTTTTAAAGTAACCTACATCTCGCTTGTATTCCCGGAACGGCTAGACAGAGTTGCACCGATAGTACACCCGCATTTCGCCAGTTATGTTTAAGTCCCATGTAATAGGGGGTGAGCTAGTGAAGCTCGTGGCTAAGTATTAACAGCTGCTCGGGTCGATCCATCAGGTTAAGCTACGCTCGCCGGCGTTGGTCTGTGAATGGGTGACGATTTTCACATATCGAGACTCCTCCGTGCCTCGGAAAGCACGTTAAGCCGTTGGTCCCGGCTGTCATTTGTGGATCTTTGACAGTCGTTATGAGTCGTCAGAAGCCCGAAAGTCTGACAACCAGTCTAACTAAGGGGTATCGTATTACCCAGTTACTGGGTTGTGGAGGTCAGGTAGGCAGTCGCTTCATATAAAATACTGGTATTCCACTGCATCCGGTTAGACTGGAAGCCGACCCCAACATAGTTGGGAAAAGGCTAGGCAGATTGATTGAATTTCGCTACGGCGTAGCTGACGTCACCGGGCACCAATCCAGACTTCAGGCTACTACTGAGAAATTACAGATGGAAAAAGCCATTAACACTTTGCTCGACCCGAGAGTCGAACCCAAGACCTCGTGCTCAGCAGTAGCGTAACCCATCGCACAATTTCCTAAGCAGTGACTTTCTAACAGGTCCCAAAACCCCTTCCTGACATAAAATAATTTACTAAACCATTTACCATTGCCACCTTTGACAAATAATGTCTTCTCGAAATCTTACAAACATTTACGAACCAGTTTTCCGTCTAGCGAATGTAATTAATTATTTGCCAGCGGAAATTCGAAGCTTCCACGTGTATTAGACTGTCAATCTTCCGGTACTTATAACTAAGAATCGGGACAAGGTTATGTCTGAAGTTTGGAGCTAACTTTAAAATAATTGTTTATCGCTGTGTGTTTTTTGAAGTGAAAACTTCTTTAAGGCTGGACTCTATTAATGATGTGCGGAGATGTCCGAAGTGGAGACGAAAAGAGATGTTTTTAAGCTAGGGTGTTTTCATCGAAGCTGTGCGGGGATGCTTACTGGCTAGCTGGAGCGGAGTTGTGTGTTGGCTAGAGCGGAACTAAGCTGCGTGCGGTGAGGTTTGGATGTTGACATTTCTTCTCGTATCTGCTATGCGCTGTCGCCAGCTTGCGAGGCACAGCATCTCACCGGATGGTAAGTGATGATCAGGCCGAAGGTGGAACCGAGCTTCACCGGGAATCCTCAACCATAGAGGAACTGGCTATCTTACTCTAACTGCCGAAACACAACAATGCTGATAACATTGTTGTTATGGCGACAGACTAAGATAAGATGGTGGTGGTAACCAAACCGAGTAAAAAATTTGCCCTCACTGGGGATCGAACCCGGGACACAGGTGGTCTAACCACTAGACCAGGGGTGGTTATTTGGTCGAATGTCAATGTATAGCCACACAATGTAATTTATAAGTATACAGTCATTCAGTATTCTATCTCTTGGTACAACTTTCTCAACAGACACATTTAATAAGATTTTTTTAAACTAAAACATACTCGCGAAAGATGAAAGGAGGCCTGTGACCAGGAGTGGGACAGGGTAGGCTAGAAAAAAAAAATTGCCTTTTCCTGAAATCTAGTTTCCTTACAACAGAATTTTAATACTTCTTACTTGTTTGAACTTTTCAATTCACCCCACACAACGGAGGATCAGAAGCCGACCTTCATTTTGGAAAAACTTAATATAGGGGAACCATGACCATGATGCCAGTAAGTTATTATATTATGCGGGATACCGCAAGATCAGCATAAAAATCGATGATTTTTAGAACGGCTATAAGTATATTAAATCTTGGAACGAGCCTAATATTACAGAGTAGCTTTCGCCCTTAGGACATTATTAGGGACGTTAGGCGCACCCATAACTGCACCATAAGAAAGTATGGCTATCGATGGTGTTTATACATGAGGGTATAGTATTATTATGTGCATGCATGGGATTGTAATTTTGTCAAAAACACCCTCTTGGTATTTATTTTGATGGAGGTTATTATTTTTAAAACGAAAACAGGTTTTTTATAGACTTTTGATAACCGTTAATGACCCTGTCAATTGTGCCATAAAATAAAACGATTAAGTTTCTGTCATTCTTTGTGGGTTCGATTTCCTGCTGTGAATATTTTTTTTTAATATGTTTGGCTCATTAAAAAAGGGAGTGTTTCTTTCGTGTAATTACTTTCATCAGTTGTGCTTTTCCCTCCATCGATCACCTTTTAACAGTGGTTACCCAGTGGTAACGTAAACGTAAACCATAACCCCCCATACCGATTATGCCACAGCGAACATTGAAAGCAATGTATAGAAGATATCATTTTTCAGTTCCCTTTACACTGAGACGGGGGTATCCTTTCATTGGTTTTACAAGCCATGAATCCGATGCGATATCTCATTGGCAAATTTACCGTAAACCATCAAACGGTTTTGAAATGCACTCGTGTTACGGGGTTTGATTATGATACTGTTTAGTTTTGGCAAGCTTTTATGGGTATTTTATTTGGAACTACCAAATAACAGAAATACCCACAAATAAATCAATCCATGTAATGATAGGCATGATAATATATGATGATCTAAATGATAATGGAACGAAAAGTGTTTCTAATGCTCGTTTTCACTAAAGTTGAAAGTTGAAAATCCAACAACGGACATTTACTTCAGGCATTTATTTTTAAGGGGTCGCTTACACCATAAATGCCGTTGAATTTTGAACTATCAACGTTAGTGAAAATGGGCATAGGAGTATTTTGTAATTCATAACTAATATTATAAATGCAAAAGTGAATTTGTTTGTTTGTTTCGGATTTGGACGTGGTTCATTGTGTAGACCATGAATACTTTCATCCCGATATTCCCACGGGATCAAGACATGCGGGTGAAACCGGGGGGCGCAGCTAGTTTCAACATTAAAGGAACTTCTGTCGAAAAAATAAAATATTGATTTTATTAATAACGTATCTAAAACATAAAATGTTTAACTATCCTTCATAGATACCGACCATTTTGTTTTCAGCCATATTATTCATTACTAATAAATCTTTTACAAAATAAAGCATTTGTTTTACAAAATTCTAACATTAAATATTAAGCTTTTGTGTGCTTAGCTCTATTTAAAAAGCGCCAAGTTAAATAGTAAACACGTATAATACATATTTTTGCGCAAACAAAAATCTGCAAACACGATTTTATGAAACTGAAACAGATTCTTATTTACAGATGGCGTACTTTTAAACGTAAATATTTTTGCTTGTATTTATAAATTCTCTTAGAAAAAACAAAAATTACTTTGTATTCTAAGTAAATAGCAATTTGTTTATTTAGTTTTCTTAACATTTTTTCATCCATTATCTTTCACAAATTGTATTTTGAAATATTTCATTTAAATAAAATAGAATACTACTTAACAAGTACCTAACCTTAAAAGTTACGGCTAACTTGTCTGGCATTTATAACTTCAACTAGCTATGGCTCGCGACTTCGTCTATGATCCAGGATGAAAAGCAGCCGGATCATGGTCTACCCATGTGCCAAATAAATTCATCCAAATCCGTTCAGCCGTTTTAGCGTGAATGCGTAATAAACAAACTCACTTTCGCATTTACATTATAATATAATATTTAAATAAATATCATTTACATTATAGGATAAGTTAGCTTTAAAGAGCCCAGCACTGTCAAATAGGCTTTTTTAGCATCAAATCCTCTTACTATACATGAAACCGATCACCAGTCGCCCCTAACGACAGGCATCCTAATGACGAGATACCGAATAATCCCCCCCGATGATCGCTACATCTCATAAATTATTCGTTCCACAATTAATAGCAGATCAGTACGAAGCACCGCCAGCCGTCAGGTGTGTCAAATAGATTACATCTCTGACAAAATTTAATGAATAAAGTTTCCAAGAAAAGGCTTTCAAACGGACGGACTGATTGTACGACTTTCTGTTCGTTTGTTGAACGATTTTTTGTCTGTTTTGCTGCAGGTGCTTGGGTTTGAAAACTTATTAAGATGGTTCATAAAGTGTCATGATGAATATGACTTGGTCTGTATTAATTTTTGACCGACTACAAAAAGGAGGAGGTTCTCAATTCGTCTGTATGTTTTTTTTTGTATATTTGTTACGCGATTACACCGCCAGATTCCTTTTTTGTTTGATCATGCTTCAGAGGTGGTCCCCCTATACATTTTATTAACTTTGCTTGCGCAGTTTTTAAGTTAGCTTCAACATTAGGTACGTATTTTTCCTACTTAGTCTTTATACACGATGTTGTTATTTTCATAGACGGTAGTGGTATTCGAATTTGTGTGGGGTAGGAACCACAGCTAAAAAGTGAAACATAAAAACTTTTTACAAAACAACCGACTTCCAAAATTACACTAAAAAGTGAAACATAACTTTATGACAGAACATAACTTTTTCGGAAGTCGGTAACAAAACAAGAAAATTGAAAACCAAATAGTGTTTTTTTTGAAGTAGCAGGGAAAAAAGTACCGCGATAATTTTTTTTTTGTCTGCGTCTAAATCTTTCCAACACCCACCTAATGGGTAAATATCATTACCCCACACAACACAATGTAGAAATTACATTTCCATTATAAGACGTATGCAAATCCAGACTTGCAGCAAAACACATTATCTAACATAACAAAACAGAAGCTAACAGTGATGGAACACCAAATCCGATGGCACGTCAGTAACTTGCGGCAAATCACGGAATCGCACGAACAATACTTAGGTACGTGTGGGTACACATAACTACAGATTTCAACTGCTGGGTCAACATGCATCGTGTTCCGATACTGCGTAAATCTTCGGTGTGGAGCTAGGAGAATAGCGGGTGGGTATTTTTTTTTTCTTTAATGGTGTTGTCATAATTTATTTATTATTTATTAAAACTTTATGCAAAAGTAAAAAAAAAAAATACTGTACAAAGGCGGACTTAATGCCTGAGGCATTTTCTACCAGTCAACCTTAGGGTGATGCAGAGACAAACATGGCAGGTGCAACATACGGGATAGATAATTCGAAAAAGGATAAATGGTAATACATGTTTACTTACAATGTCATACTTAAATACATACATATAAACAGAATAAACTTTGTCAGGAGAAATAACGATAGGTGAAGGAGAAAACAAGCCCAGCAAATCAGCGCCGCATTGATTCTGCCAACTTCTCACGAATATGTTCACGAGCCGCTACTTTGAAAGATAACCGACTCGCTGCCATCCTGATATTCAGAGGGAGCGCATTCCAAAGAAATACCGCCTGGACAAAGAACGAAGAGTGAATAAAATCAGAGCGATGAGAAGGACATCGTAGAAGAAGATTGTTGGTGGAGCGAAGATTTTTACTATGGGCAGAGCATAGGTATTGAACATGGCAAGTCAGATAAGAAGGAGAAGTGGGTTTGTCGAGCGACAAACCCACTGTGATTTACCTAGTATTGCTTTTGAAATTAGCAATTAAGCTTAAAATAATATTTTAAGAGTTCAGTCAATTGTAACGTTAAAGTGAACAAATACATTTAAAAAAGCACATAAAACATATTATCAAAAAAACACATAAAATATAATATTATTATCACTTGCGTCAAAAAAGGTGAAGGAAAACATCTTGAGGAAACCGGCCTGAGAGAATTTCTCGACAGCATGTGAACCCAAGTCAGAGGCCCATGTGCGGCTTTAAAACTTTGGTAGGTACCAGGTTAGTCACTAACCACATAAAAAGAAGAAGAAGAGTGAAAAAAATGGTTAAACGCTACTTGGCTGTCAAACTTTTTGAAAGAAAGGTAATTACCTCGTAGTAGTTGCATCGTGTTTACATTTTCGACATTGCTGCTGCAAACCTTGAAGGTATCTCTTGTAATCCTTTTGTCCATCCTTGCAAAACTACTTTGAAACGGGCAACAGAACACGAATACTCACACCCACGCAAACCTCTCCAGAAAAATATTCAGTTTAGTAATCCAACCCGCTGGTTTTGTAACCCCAATCCTTCGTCGCCAACAATAAATATGAACACAAACCGATCTGTGGCATCGCGTGCCGTGGCAACTTAATGGACTATTAGCAGCGGCCTCATGTAGAGAATATGTAAGGTCTTGTATGAGACTGTGTGTGGCCTCATGTACCTATAGAATACTAGATTTTGGCTTCGCCCGCGTGGACATCGGTAATTATCTTACGGGAACGAACTACCGAGATAAAAAGTATCCCATGTCCACCCGTGTGCTCAATTTCATTGAAATGCGTTCAGCCGGTATAGCGTTAAAAGAAAACAGACAAAGTTAATTTTGCATTTATAATATTAGTGTGGATGTATGGCCTTGTATGAGACTGTATGCGATGCAATGCATGTTCCGGTGGGTGATGTTGGAAAATTATACAAACACGATTCGAATAAATAGTTATACTGTGGTTATGGGGTAATTGATCTTACAATTACAGACACGAAACTATACTTTTGTAAATATTGTTAAGCCCATGATCGAAGCAGTTCCTGGGAGTTCAAGCAAAGTGATTGCTGTAAGTCAAAAACGAGAAGAAGGACATTTTGGAGGTATTTCATATTTGCATTAGAAATAACCTCATCTCTTCTCTAAGGTATATTTTAGACCCTTAATAAGACTGTTTTTCAAATGTTTCCATCACCATACATGACAGACACGAGAAACCTGACCTCAACGTACCAACCCTAAAATCGCGAAAAAAAGCAGCTGCTCCATACATTTATTTCCGCATAACTTGACAAAATGTAGGGAATAGCTGATTATTGTTCGCAAATTCAGTGTTGTTCTCATGGTAAAAGTTAACCCTTAACTCTTTCCAGTTTAATGGTTACAGTCACTAAACACCTCTTTGATATTATTTTTATAAGAACCGCGCCATCTATTGATAGGTTATTAAAAAAAACCCTGAAAGAGGCAGTTAGTGACACTAACTGAAAGAGTTAAGAGGTTTTCAGCAGACTGGATGACGCAACAGTCAGTCAGTCAGTTACCAGCCATTCAAGACAGCCGCTCCATAAGAGGATGAACGCTATTCTGTAACACGTTATCTAATGTTATTTTAGTACTCTAAAAATACTCCTAATGAACTCGTTAAAAACTCCCACACATAAGTACATCGTTTTAGTAACAGACAAAGGCGCTGGCAGCCATTTTCTGGATACCTCCTCCCCTTTATCTCGCCTCATTAATCTGAGCACTCTCGGATTTATAGCAGAGCAGAGAGCTAGATTATTTTACAATTAAGTGTGCAATGAGTATGTATTAAGAAAGTTATAACTTTATAAGCGATGATAATAATAGATCTTGTTTATTTTACGTGTCTTGCTGTTTTTAGGGTTCCGTACCCAAAGGGTAAAACGTGACCCTATTACTAAGACTCCGTTGTCCGTCCGTCTGTCTGTCTATCTGTCACCAGGCTGCATCTCATGAACCGTGATAAAGATATTTGAAATTTTCACAGATGATTGTGTTTCTATCGCTGTTATAACAACAAAAACAGAATAAAACAAATATTTAAGGGGGAAGCCTTCGTGCGCGAGTCCGACTCGCACTTGACCGGTTTTTTTTATTTGTTGTATGCATTTTCCATAAATTGTTGACCTATTTATGAAAAGTCAACTAAATATATATTTGGCTACTTTTGTGTAGTATTTGGTTTGCTAACAGTAGTTAGCAGAATCGTCACTTGATTCTAAATTATGAATTATTTTTATGCGGAGCTTTTCGATTCCGCTACGCGTCACGGGTGTACGTTAACTACCGGTCCATGGTGTAATGCTATCTGATCCCATCATTCTGGAAATGTGAGTTATTAAGAGACGGAACACATGCGTAGGTAGGTGTACATAAATTATAAAAAATAAAAAAAATCGTATACTTTAACAATGTTTGTATATATGTTAACCATTGAAACCATTAATAATGTAAACTATTAATAATTTATCTAGATAGTTAACTAATTAAATAGCTCGTTTTTTCTGTCGTTGCTTAATTTTTAATTCTTTTTGGCCATTGTGGTATAGTAATTTTATTCTATGTGCATCGTCTTCACATATTATTATTTATTTAATGTATACAAAATATTTATTTAAAAAAATATTATTATTGTAAAACATTTTAAAAGAGTAACGTTGGAGTTCCTTGCCCATTCTTTAAAGTACCATCTAAGTGCCTTTTTAAAATAAATTCATTGACTTTGTTAAAGTACTTAAGTACCATAAAAACAAAAAAAATGTGTCTAACCGCTGAATAAAATTACTGAACAATAAAAAAATATGCAATACAATATAATTTTCCCCAAAAAAAATGACAAACATCAATTGTATCTTCTAACCTCAAAAAAATTAATTTTCCAAGCATAAATCCCTGTCGGCAGGTAATTGCTGTTTTCACAATATAAAACAAGATTTATTAACATAGAACTTTTCAACACAAAATAAAGTTTCGTAGTCTAAATCCCAACCGGAGTGGGAGCCGGCGGCTTCGCTCATTAAATAAATTAGTCCCATCTTGGAGCCAAGCGGAAGCTTACTTACTATATTTTTGCTAGAAAAGAATTTCTACATCAGCTTGTAGGTGGATTTTTATTATTTTGTCGATATTTTTTTTTTATTTAATGGGATTTTCGGGCTTGCAGTTTTTTTTTCTTGCAGTAATATGATTTGTTGGTTGAAATGTAGGTTACGAGGGAAAATGTCGTCTAAAATGTTGGTGTAGTTTGCTCATTACTGTTATCGTAAAGCAACAGTAATTACAACGTTACGTGCTATGTATTTCGCAGTTTTTATAAACTTAGCTACATGGAAAGTGCAAAAAATACTTTAGTATTTTCATCTACATAATTGAACTTTTTTCTCTTCTGTCTTTATTAAATTGCATCGCCTTGCATTATTGTTTCCCTTTATACAATTGATACTTTTTCAACCTTTTTCTTTTTCAGGTCCAGTTGAAAACCAGCATCAGGGGGTTTAAAACGGTCACTTTAGCATAATCGAAATTATGAAAATATTATGAATCATCGTAAAATGCCACAAACTGACAATTCATAATAATAGGTCTTTACCTATGAAATTGCCGTTTTGTATGAAAAAATTTAAACGAATTTTTTTCATGAATTTTTTATTTGTATTAATCGAAGTAATCACCCATGCAATCAATGCATCTTTGCCATCGCAGTGGCAGTTTATTGATGCCCTTCTTAAAGAAATCAGCTGGACGGGAGGCAACAAATTCTTCAAAGGCATTTTGTACTGCCTCTCGGGTATTGAATTTTTTTCTCGCCAAGAAGTTATCCAAATTCTGGAAAAAGTAGTAGTCTGTAGGCGCAAGGTCTGGTGAGTAGGGCGGATGACGGAGAGCTTCCAACCCCAGTTCTTGCAACTTGGAGACCGTCTGCTGTGCAGTATGAGGTCGCGCGTTGTCGTGCAGGAGCAGCGGAGACGAGCGATTGACCAATGCTGGTTGGAAATGCGCCAGCTTCTCCATCATTGTGTTCAGTTCTTCACAGTACACATCTGCAGTAATGCTCACCCCGTTTGGTAAGAAGCTGTGATGAATCACACCGGCGCTAGACCACCAAACAGTGACCATCACTTTTCTAGGGGTAAGTTTTCGTTTAGGGCATTGTTTAGGTGCTGAACCAGGATCCAACCAACTTGCTGAGCGCTTGCGGTTATCAAACAGAATCCATTTTTCATCGCAGGTAACAATGCGGTTCAAAATTCCTTCATTTGTGTGTCTGTTGAGCAGTGCAAGGCACGTCTCGACGCGTACTTCGCGCTGGCGATCATTGAGTTCGTGGGGCACCCATTTGTCAAGCTTTTTTACCTTGCCAATTTGACGCAAATGGACCAATATTGTTTTGACGCTAACGTCGAAAGCTGCTGCTAATTCAGCCGTAGATTGTGTATCATCAGCTTCCACAATCGCCTTTAATTCGTCATTGTTGACCAAAGTCTTCGGACGACCGCGAGGTTCATTTTTCAGGTCGAAATTTCCAGAACGGAAGCGAGCAAACCAATAACAGGTGGTGCGTTGGTTTGTAGTGTTAGCTTCGTAAACGTCGTTGATGTTGCGTGCCGCTTGTGCCGCGTTGCTGCCACGACGGTACTCATATTCCATAATTACTCGAATTTTTAACGTATCCATGATGACGAAAAAGATTGAAATGCGATGAAAATGTAACACTAATCAATAAAGAAATGACTACTTTTGGAAAAAAAAATCTATGTTTTTAAAATAAAATTAATTTGAAATTAGAATTCTTAGCCAAACAAAAATTATTTTGATTTGAAATGGCCAGTACTGCAGAACGGCAATTTCATAGGTAAAGACCTAATATGATCTGCGTGCGATTCATATTACGAAATAATTCATCTATTTGACAGCTTTCTATGGAGATTCGTAAAATGTGAGAATTGCTTTTGTGTCAAATTAATGACAGCTGGAAATTCAGGAAATGAAATGCTTTTAGAGGAATTGGTAATGAGACCGTTTTAGGCCCACAGGCATTAGTTGCCGGGCATTTGCGCTAAAGTGGGCATTTTTGCCGCAGCCGTGAGGCACACTCAAACTCAAATAATTTCTTTCAGTAAGGCACATAAAAGAAACTTTTGAACGTCAAAAACAAAGAAATAGAACTGATTCTAGTTTCCTACTAATATCTAACATCGTACTTCACACTTTTTATTTTATTCTTTCAACTGCTTTATCTTATATGGTGTGGCTTTTAATCTTTAGGGGTATGAGGAACAGGGTGTAAAGTTCACTCATACTCCATAGAAAAGGGAGGATCCTCCGACCAGACGGGTGTTGTGTCTGGCGGGCAACTGCCCAACGATTGATGTTGGGTTCTCGTATATATGTCCACTGCACGGGAAACTTTAATTGCGCGATGCAGGATTTATGTGACGTCAGGATTTTTGTGTGACGTCAGGTCTTTGATGCGTAGTTCGCATGTGGCGATGTAGATACCGCCACAAATCTGTGCTAAACAAATTTTTTTTTTCTTCGTTCTTTCTGTCAATCTATCACATATAATATTGACTCCCATACAGACATAATCTCACCATTCAAAAGTTCATACACCACCACAAAAGCCCATCTAAAAACAGTCGCACATGAAAAATCGTTTTCTCCATACCGTAATTAATCCCCCCTTACATCATAACGCATGACAAATACATATATGACGCAAACTGTCAAACAATGGAACAAACATTTGGTCCAACAAATCGTCGAACAAATCATGGGACAGTGTTTCAGCAGAAGCGACCGGTCTCCTTCGTACAGAACAATTAAAACTTGCGTCATTTATTACAAGAGATTTAGCTTGCCTCGGAGACACCGCGTGTTACATTATGTGGACCTACTTGTAGGTATACTCAAGTATACTGGTACTCATGTAAGGAGGAAAAGAGTTGAGTATGTTTGTCTAAGAAAATTGCATTTTAACAAGATTTTCCATAGCTCGTGGCTTGTCGTATTATACTTGCTGAAACTAAGACAGTTTCTTGCATAGTTGCGTTGAATTTTTTGTAACCTCTTTAAGTTGCTATTTACCTTTTTAACGTGTGCACTTTTCGTGTTTGTCTGTATGTCCACGTTGTTCTTCTAAACCACGTAACAGATTTTGATGAGGTTTTCACCATCGTTTAGAGAATTTAATCCGGAAGGTTTATGTGTATAATACGTTATTATTAAAGTTAACATATAACTAAGAAATGTCAATGTTTTCGAGTCGTAAAAACAGTAAGAAGCAGGAGTGACTCGCTAGTTAATTATATTATTACGGGGGTGAGTACTGAAATGAGTGAAATTTTGACAGGACAACGTATGTCGGGTTACAAAGCCATTATATTGGCAATCATTGCCCAATTACTAAACCGTTGAATGGTTATCAAGACGTTTGCGACTCAGTGATCGGAAAGCACAATAACAAGGTTATTAGTAGGTAATGTAGTCGTATTATTAGTTTGCTATAATAATTATGTCTACTATTGTACAGTATATACCTACATATTATTTATACGCAGGGGAATTAGTTGAATGTTCTGTTATTATACCTATATAAGTTTACTATTACACTCTGTATTTATAAATTTTTTACTAGCTACCGCCCGAGATGTCGCCCACGTGGTATGTCAATAAAAAGTAGCCTTTGTCCTTCCACGGGATGCCATCTATCTCCTTGCCAAATTTTATCGAAATCCGTTCAGGGGTTAAAGGTAACATACAGACGACAGACTATTACTATATATAGATTAGTATAGATTAAAAAACAAGGGAAATTTCTTTATCATCTTTACCGTTAACTTACCCTTTTATTTACAAACGTTGCTTAAAATTAAGAGACGTTTAATGTTTGTTTAAACAGTCGCTAATCATTACTTAATTTTAAGCAACGTTTATAAATAAGCCCTATAATGTATATGTATATACATCACTGATAAAAAAATAATGATATATTTTCAAGTTTGATGTCTGTGTGTGAGCTTTCACGTGTTAGTCGTTCCAATATAATGGAAACGGAGCAAAGCGACAAGTTTTTTGTTTTCACTAAAAGTAAAACCAGTTTCTTCCGCAAAAAAAAATTGTTTTCATAGAACATTTGCACTGCCTCCTTTGATAAAACCACTTAGACACTAAACAAGAAAACTACACCCATCTAAACACAGCTTTATTTGGCTAACTATTTGAACTCCCAAGTGGAATCAAACACCAGCCCATGAACCACAAAGTAATGTGAAGTAGTAACTTGTTGGATTTAAAGATCAATAGCTTGCTGTAACAGGTTGCTAGCAGATAGTACTAGCACCTACTTGCTTGTAGTACTTGTGAACAGTACCATCCAGTCGGAAGACTTTAAGAGCTGGTTCAGATGAAACCAGACACGCGAACAAAAACGCGTCGAGAGGTAGTGAAATGTGCTGAACTTTATCTACGGCAGTTTAGGTAACTGTTACATTGAGTCTATTACATATATAATATTTGTAGAGTAGCATTTTATTTTAAAACCTAATTGGCTAATTACCATGAGGGCCGCGTGAACTGTATTTAGGTCTGGATCCGTAATCACTTTAAAACTTTACCTTCATTTTGGGCTTAGTCGCAATCAGGTAGATTTAATTTCGTGTGGTGTCAACTAAGTATGACAAAACTTTTTGAATTTAAAAAATGCTTTTAGGTCAATCTGCCTAGCCTTTTCCCAACCATGTTGGGGTCGGCTTCCAGTCTAACCGGATGCAGCTGAAAACCAGTATTTTACATGGAGCGAATGCCTATCCCCACAACCCAGTAACTAGGTAATACGATACCCTATGGTAAGACTGGTTGTCAGACTATCGGGCTTCTGACGACCCGTAATTACTGTCAAAGATCCACGAATGACAGCCGGGACCAACGGCTTAACGTGATTTCCGAGGCACGGAAGAGTCTTGGTATGTAAAGATGGTCACCCATCCACTGACCATCCCCGGCAAACGTAGCTTAACCTGATGGATCGACTTTTAGATATATTACGTAATTGCCGTCAAAAGATTCGAAGCAATAGCTGCCCAGTTAAATAGCTCGTTTCCACGGTAACTATGTTCTATGTTATGGGATTGGGTTTCCGCACTTAATCAGTTGGAACATTGTGCCTGGGCCATGGCGACTGTCGATGGATAATCCAACCAGCCCACCTCCCTCCAGAAGTTGAGTAAGTCTCCTAGCAGTGGCGTTCCTTCCATAGAAGCCCAAAAGCCCGGCTTGCCTTCAAAATTAAGCCTATCAATAAAAATATAAAAATAACACTACATAATAATGGTGTTACCATGAACAACATAGAAAATCCGTAAATCGATCACTTGGCAATTTTTTTAAATCGTAAAAAACCTGTCTGTTTGCCTTGATTTTGACCCCTAGGCACGCCACTATCTCCTAGTATGTTCAGAACATCTGTGAAAGATCTGGGTGAACTGAAGGTTTCTGTTCTAAGCTGGGTGACTCCTGTGCATGCAAAGAGCACATGCGCAACGGTTTCCTCAGTCTCCATGCATACCCTGCACAGAAGACTGTCCGTAAAGCCTATCCATTGCAAAGTGTGAGTACTATGTACCATTTTAAAACCATTTACCGGGTAATTTGTCTATCATTGACTTGAATGTGCCCTGGCGGCTGGGAATGTCATGCTCACTCAAATATCTCGCTGATGGTCGCGCGTGTGTTGGATCATTTAGCTCCCTTCAAAATGGTTGAGCTGAATGGTGCTGATCCATGCGTCATGTTCGCGAACGGGCGCCGTCAGTTGTGACTGGTCATCTCTTAGCTGCCGTGGCTTATTTAAATTTTTGATTTTTTTTATGATATAATTGCGGACGCTTTTAACGTGCTTTCTAAATTGTTCTCACATATATAATTTCAACAAGTATGATGTATAAACAATATTTTTATTTAAAAGTGTGTCCGTGGAGTTTCTTGTCCGTTCTTCTCCATAGATATGTACCTACTACGTATTGGAATGGGCAACTAGCTTCATATTTCTGACTGACCGACTTCTTGACAATTCAAAAGTACCTGTAAATGGTTTAATTGAAATACTTAAATGCTTTGAGTTTGAGTATGAATTTTGTATAAAATACGATTAAAATAAGTTTGTAATCCGTGCCACCGTCTCATAACTGACAGCTCTGCTCTTTCCCTTTATATCTCTCTCAACTTGTCACATAACATACGGTTCTCCGTTTCCAACTTCCTGCTTTTGATGATGTCTGATAAATGACAGTAATATATTGTAGGTGTAAATGAAATTATGAGAGATGAAGCCTTATCTATCAGGCTCAAACACACACGTGAAATATGCTGTGAAATTGGAGGCAGGCAGAGTATCATGACAAAAAAGTGTATGTATAATTAGACGAGAGAAGTTATACGATACTTTGTTTGGAAATAATTTTGATATCTCGTGTGACTTTTGTTAGGGGAATTCAGATAGGCAGTCGCTCCATGTAAAATACTGGTATTTAGCTGCATGCGGTTAGACTAAAAGCCGACCCCAACATATTTGGGAAAAGGCAGGCAGATTGATTGTGTGACTTTTGTAAAGAATAAATTTTGTAAAATCCTTTCTTTTTAAAGACGAAAATAATACCCGTTTAAATAAATTGTACGCCAACGACCCCATGACATAGGTATTATTCAAAAGTAAGCCAACGATTACACAGTATTTATTTAAAAAGAAAAGTTATTGAAAAGGTACGTCAGAGCGTAAATTCTGTTGCGTAACTTCATATTAACTCGCTTTCTCATTTTAGTTAAGTTAGCAATTAGCATAGGTAGTCCACTATTCAAATTCAAACTCCACTTTCCACCTAATCACCTGCCCATTCTTTGCAATGTTCCGTCCAAAATAACTCGAATAAAAATAAAGCCCCTATGGGCTAGTTTACTGGCGCATAAAACTACTCCAATTTTTACGAGCCAAAAGTTTCCCGTTAAAGTTGAAAAGTATAACTCGGATTGGAGCGAGCATTGATTCGAAAAGCCGGAATTAACGCCTGAACGAAACTAAGTTCTAAATTAAATCGTTGTTTTTTATGACGGCTATAAAGAGGGCCACAAAAAAATCAGTTTTTCGCGCTAATCCACCCAACATTATCGCGTAGTAAAGCAACAAACTCGTTTCTTAGGATAATAAGAACGTTTTTCTTTTCTTTTTTTTTGGTCTCAATAGGTATTAGGGCCTGCCGAAATGCGATAGAGGTTTTATCTCATCATTGTTTAAGAAAGTTAGGTAAAGGAATCGGTTTTTTTTTTCCCTTGTGTTATACGCCGATGTATTTTCTTTATTTCCTTTGTATGCTTAGATGAGTGTATAAAGAAACAAAGGAGTTAGAATTATAATGAGATTGTGTTCTGGTTGTATTAATTCTTTTAGTTGCAGCTTATTATCTCGTGCATATTCTCAAACATATCCGTAATTGTGAGTTCAAATGTATAAAAAGAAAATGCGGTTTGAATTAAATTAGTAAAGAGTGCAGAGCTTAAAGAATTACAGCGCTTTATTAGGATAGTTCAATTTGTAATAAATTCAAATACCTATTATTAGTAACTAACTTTAAAACCCGCGTTTCGTGGATTATTTTTTTAAATATGTTTTTTATTTTATTTTCTTTATTCATATTCTTTATTGCACCTCTTTAGATCATGAGCAAACCGAATATCAAAAAAAAATTGGACTAGGTCTTATAGGGAAAGCGTGAAAATTAATTCGCTGTTACAATGTATAGGTGGTGATTGGAGATCGTTTAGCTCAGGATTCATTATTGGAACGTAACACTTTTCATTAAAAAACTATCATTAATTCTAGTCAATATTGAACCAAGAAACTGCTATAACAAACCAAAACAATCAATAAATACACCAATCCACTAATTTATCTTCCCCAAGAACTACGAAGGTTGAACCCATTAAAAGCAATTACAAACACTTAAATCAGGGTGAATGTGCGAATCAAACGCGAAGTGGTAGAAACAAAAAGTGTAGACATCACAAACACATAATTCTATATAAGGAGGCAATCATTTCAATGGGATCACGACGGTATAACGCGCTGCTACGCACATTATACAGAGGAGGGATACACGTACTGGTAGATTGGAAAGCGTTTATCTTCTCAATGCAAGCAAATAATTGAGTCGTAACATATTTTTTCTGTTCATGGCACCTCGCAGGTTAAAATAGCTGGGCTATCCTGTGAATGCCTTAATAAATTAAGGCTACCAGGCAGGGCATAAAACTTATAATCTAAGCGAATACGCGCTAAGGGCACTCCCTGTGGGTTACGGACCGCTGGGGAAGGGCAGTAAGGGACAAACTGGATTAACAGGAACATTCCTAGCTTATACCTAATGTATAAAAACTATTTCCAAAAAAAAAAAACAACCGGCTTCCAAAAAAGACACTCAAAAAGTAAAAAGTAACTTTAATTTCTGAAGTCGGTGTCTTTGCTTTTTCAATTTTCGGTTTTTGCCAAAATATCGATGAATATCACAAAAAAAATACATACAGAGGACGAACATAGAACCTCCGCCTTTTTGAAGAAGTCGGTTAAAAAACGTTCTCATTTGAAAATCTCTCCTGTAATAAACTTTTGATTGCCTCATATGATGTTTATTATTAAAAGCACAGTCTGTCATAATATGTAATAATTAATAGAATTAAAACATTGCTATTTAGTCGGCTCTTATTAATATTCAGCCCTTAGACTCCTGTGTATCAGCCATAATTTATTCATCTTATTAAGGTTACTATCACCTCGAAGGTATCAAACCTTGTTTTTGTAACAATAAATAAAACGTGTAAGAAATGAATTAAATCACAGAGTTAGTCAGACTCCATTTAAATCGACCGTTTACAAAAATTTGGACGGGTTATTTATTTATTTATTTAAACATTAATGTACATACATTTAAACAGACAAGACAAAAAGAACAGAAATATATTTACAAAGGTCATGCTTATTTTTAAAGAAATCTTTCCAGCATTACATGCGACCCAGGGTTGCGGGAAAGTCCGAAATGGATACCGGGACCCTTGGCAACTGGCAACTGAAGGAACACGGGTGAGTTTTAGTCAGTAAAAGTCGGACACGCCCTTCCGTTCCGCCCAGAGCGGGAGAAGTAATTAGATAATTTTGTCCTCAAAAAAAAAAAGCATTACATGCGATAAGAAAGTAGATAAAAGAGATGTAGATACCGTGTGTGTTCTGCATTTTTGCAATGTTATATCATACATAATACGCTTCAAGTACATAAAAAAATCCGGAGTCACACGTAATCTGTTTGATTTATGCCCTAACACGTGTGACTCCGGATTTTTAATTTGTCTGTCTGTGGTGTCTTGTTTATACCTTTTTAGTCGTAGTTGGGTTTTAGTTTTTATTACTTAATTTTTTTTTAAGTTCTTTTGGTGTAATATTTTTTTTTTTGAAATGTGCTTGTTAAGCCCTTTCATTTGATACCCAACATGGTACAGTATTTTTTTTAGTTCCTGAAATTATGTCCTCTAGAGGGCTCCATTTTTAATTTAATGTGACGTCATATAGCCTATAACCAGCGGACAATCAAGACGCTTCCAAAGATACCTCATTTGTCAAATTGTGATGAGTCGTTTAAAAGATATGAGGGAACAGATGAACATACATACATACATACATACATACCGGTCAAAATCATAACCCTCCTTTTTTCTACGCCGTAGTCGGGTAAAAAGAACGGCATAAACACGGATATCTATGAGCATAACTGTTGGCCATTCCTCCCGGCAGTATTTCCCTGCAATCGTCACAACGTCTCAGTGGGGGATGTTAATGTGAGCTATTTGAAGCCAGACGTTGACAAATACTGCACTCCGCAAGGAACCGGTTAGTGTCGGTTATCTGCAAGTTAGTATGACTCCGAGAGGAAGAATACTTTGATGAGAATTCGAGAAAATTGAGAATATGGTACCCAAAGAAGCTCATATAAAAGAAATTAAGAAATAAATTTATTTCTATTATTATATATTTGACATTTCGTGAATTATGTTGTAATTTTTAGGTCTGTGAAAAAAACACGTAGAAATGCTACACTTTTTTTTTTTATAAACTATTTTTATTCGGTATAATTTGCGGAAACAGATTTACTATAAATTATTTTCATTTTTGCAGAGCAAAGAAAATGTGACGCCAAAAGTCGTGTGAAAACCTAGAAAGGGAATTTCGAATCACCACCGCGCTTTGATATTGTGGATCAATATTCAGTAATAGAGAATTTTCTAGTAATTAAAACAATTTTCTAACAAAAGCTAACTTAATTTACTAAAAATCTCAAAGAAAATAAACCAGCAGATTCTTCCACTGCAAGTAACTTTCATAACTTTCAGAAGAAACTTGAACGTCTGTTAAAATTTCACAGCTTGAAGATCAAAGGAACTAATCAGAGCCATCAAAGAAATCTCAGAGATTCGCACTGGATTTATAAACGTCTTAAGTAAAATAGAGAGAACCAGGGCCGTATTCACTGTATGGAGGCAAAAAGGGCATTTTACACAACATCATTCCTTGTTCCCCGAGAAGTTAGGCAGAGGACTCACATTTCGCCAGTTATGTTTCGTCCCATGTAATAACATGGAACACCTGTCAGTTTCATACTAACGAATTTATGCGTTTTGCGAATTTGATCCTTATGACTACTAGAAATTGTCCTACTGACAGGTTTCAATAACGCATTCTCTCACGGACTGTAGGTACCCTATAGCATTTGGCTAAGTATTTACTCGTATTTATCTTTGTCTATACAGGGTGTAAGGGACAGCCCTCCGCAAATTAACAGGGGGCATTCAGCTCCTTATTTTGAATCATATTCCACCGGATTTATTCTCAGGAAAGTTTTCATTTTTTTTATGTTTTTTTAGTTACTATTCCTTTATTTCAATGTAAAATTACATTCTCTGTACGTAGCACTCCATTTATGTAAATAAAACAGCTAAAATCAAAAACCAGCAATGGATGTTGAAATTCTCGATCGCGCCCCCCCCCCCCGACACGAGGAGTGCGGCTACGCGGGTTTTGCCACGGTAACGATACATTGCGCGTGAGGTAATAATACAAAACAGGTTTATTGGATTCCCATACTGTTCCTGAAATAATTTCATGTACCGGTCGTATTAGTATGAAATGCTGAATTCATCCCATCAGTTTGTGGAGGGCTGTCCCTTACATCCTGTATGTTATCTTTATCATCTAAATAATAATACATTTACGAGATTGAACAGTTGACATTTTACCGGGTATTGAATAATTCGTTTTCAGTCTAGTAGTTCATGTCATGATACGTTTAGTGTTCCACTGATGTGTACCTACCTTATTTCGTTCCGTTTTTTTTTTATCTTTTTAAATATTTTTTATGAATAATTTTGCAACAATTATATAAAAAATGTCACAACACAATTTAATTATTTTAGACCTGTATTATGAACCTACCTATGATCCACAATAAAGATATTGATTAATTTATAGTTAAGGTAGAAAATAACTGGCATGCAATTCGTGCATTGATTTTATACAAAAGACTAGCTTCGACTTTAGATAGCATAAAAGATATAAAACAAATTAATCTTGTAATTACTTCTACTCAAATACATAAGTCTACTTCACTTTGTTAAAGAATAAAGAGATTGCAGCAGCTTAAAATCTCAGATTTGTTCTTACTTAGAACTATTTGCAAAGAAATATAATATTCTCTAAGACCTGCTAGAATCTTTTTAATATAAAATAAGTAATACCTTTTTACTGTGTTCATTTTATCCTCTCAGTAATCCGAAATGGAGTTCGAAATTACGAGTGCAATGAGACGATTATTAATAAGAATAATTAATTAAGTATATTAAAGTATATTAAGTATATTCGAGAATAATTAATTAAGGCTGCCATCCTATTTTGCTGGTTATTGGAAAATGTGGGATAATTTATTTATTTATTTTATGTACACACAGTAAAATAGATACATGACATCTAAAAGTACAAAGGTACTGATAATTTTGTAGGTACGGGGTTCAAGTGGTATTTTAGAGTAGATTATAAGAGAATCAATTTTTTGGTAGCTATGACCTCGGGAAGAGCGATCTCTGAATTTTAAAATCGGTCTATAATATAAATGCATCTAAGATAATACGTTTTCTCGACACGAGTATTAAGTTTCTCCGCCACAGGGGGCGCAATCCCTGCATGGAACGACCAGTAATTGTCTGCAACTAATTGTCTCCGTTTTGGATGATTTTGCACTAACATTCCTGCTCGTAAATGTTCCAATAAAACATAAAAAAATGTGTGCAAACATGTATCAAAAGAGCGGTCAGTGGGCCAATTGTGAATCTTATAACTATTCGATCACGTTAAGGTCAACTTCAACTTATTCTGAAACTACAGTGGCGCCTTCTAGTGACAGTAATCGGAAACACAAATCATAAACATCTTCATTGGCAGCAATGTTCACACCCAGTGCTGAGCAAAGGGCTCCTCTCTTTTGTGCTATGCTTCCCTGGTCTGTACAAGTCTCATCCATTTCTTCCCCGCGATTTTCTGTAGGTATTCCGGGTAACTGGCCGTTGATCTGTCAACACAACATAAAATTTTCCATACAAAATTGACGTCAGTGAACGTTAACACGTTCGAATAGGTTTAAAAAATCCACTGTTCCTAACCAAATACTAAATACCAAACTAGTTATTACAAGGGCTACATTTATTATGAAAATATCTAGACTACACCCTCCAACAACTTTCATTAATAACTTTAAAGTTAACACACACATATTATTACATTTAAATACCTACCACAACTTTCCTTTAGCACAAACTCAATTCCCCAACGCCAGATATTATCTGAAAACTGTTTTCAGTTAATGAAAACATTAAGTGCAGGGCTTGCGCAGACCAGTTCTAGAGTAACTAGACTGTGGGCTAGTCTAGTAATGAAAGCCATACTAAAGTCTTTGTTATTAATATTCCTCAGGGAACGGTGGTGGGAAGTATTCTACGTATTATTTATGACTGAAAATCTGAAGCAGCAGTTTAGTCATGATTTTGATGTAGCTAATCTTTATTATTACTTATGCGATGATTAAGTTGACATAAGTTAGTTTCAGGTGCGAGAGATTTATAAATCGCTTTGTAACAGATTTAGATTATGACATTATAAATAATTATTTATGTTTAAATCTTCTGATTGGCTGAAAGACTGAAATGAAAAGCTAACTAAAAGGCTTCTTATCATAAAGCCTTTCTGTATCTTGCCCTTAGGTTTAAAGAGGTCACTTTAGGTTCAAGCCCTTATTCATTAGCCATTTTTTCGATCGTTCAAAAAATTTCAGTAACATCATTTATAAAAAAAAAACTTATTACCCTTCACTAATTAACCTTCAAAAAAATTTTGACAAAAATTCGCGTTTTTACCACAGTTGTATTTATTACTTACATATCTGAATCTTGATTTAACATTAGAAGAACACTCAAAACTGAAACTCAAAAGATTTTATTTCAGTTAGACCGATTACAGGCACTTTTGGATTGTCAAAGATATGCTGACAAAACTAGAAATCAATTAGTAGCTAATTTAAATAATTAGTTTTTCCGCGATTTTCGGGTTGGCCCCGTAGTGAAAGTTATTCATAATGACCCTATGTGGGTTAAAACGACTAAGATTTTACCTTGTATATGTTATGGACCAAGTTATAAATAGGGGCATTTTTCATAATGCCCGCGCATTATGAATAATGAAAAGCTACTTAGGGCGAAATAATTAATTATAATTTGACCTTCCTTATTTATCACATTGCTCGTCAGTATAAATATTGCTGTGTGCTCTTTGGGCAATCTGATAATACACAGGTATTTAATTATGGTAAAGTTATCATAGGTCAGTGTCTACGAATTGAAAGCTTTTATTTGATTTTAAATATTAATTCTACGTTTGAAATCAAAATAATAGTAATAAAACCTGGTTTTAATTTGTGCTACCCCATAGGTGACTAGCATAATAAAAAATTCCCGGTCGATTTGATTATTTCAATAGTTATTATCATACTGCCCTCTCGTAATGGGCATTTATCAAACTGCCCGGGCATTTTTTATAATGCCCTTATAATCACTTGATCCATAACATATACAAGGTAAAATTTTAGTCGTTTTAACCCACACAGGGTCATTATGAATAACTTTCACTACGGGGCCAACCCGAAAATCGCGGAAAAAAAAATCTTCTGTTGTGTAGGGAGCATCTGATTTTTTTCCAGTTCTCATCACACTGCACGTTAACTCCCTCATCCACCTGCTCGTAAAATTAATAGTGTTAAAGTCAATAAATCCCATCAAACAGCGAGCACGATAATTATGTTTCAATAAACCATTTCATCTTCGTTTATAATTGGGTTCTCATTTTACAGCGAACGGGTTTTTATTAATAGCTCGTTATAACTTAATGCATCGGTTTTTGGGATAAAGTTACATGGTTTGTTTCAGTAATGTACCGTTATACGTAATTTTGTTAATAAGTTAATGTGCTTTTACTGTATCGTTAAGGAAGGAAAATTTATTCTGTACAAAATAATTTATTTGGTTACGGAAATTATCCTTTTATATATCATTTATTTAACAGATCATACAATGCAATTTGTTAGTAATTACACTAATTACATACACACGAACATCTTACACACTAGTGTTAGTAAATTATATTTGCCGAATCTTTATAATAATTAATAAAAATAAAATAAAAATAATTAATAGCAACAATGAATGTCAAAATCATTCACAATAATTTCAAAATCACCACCAATAAAATCAAAATCATTAATAATACAATAATCAATTAAACAAAAATTAAAGAAACAATATTTCTTTTTGTTGTGTAATTTTATTTTTCATAAATAACCTTTTTTTGCGTCGTGTCGTCACGCAATGGGCGACTGAAGACGTACGTCATCACCAAGGCAGACCTATGAAACGCTGGTCCGACGATTGACTGATTGGCCAGAAAAGGCAGCAGACAAAGATCAATGTTTAAGTATGGGGGAGACCATTTTCTGGCAGTGGAACAGCAAGGGGAATAATTATATTTTATTTTATTTTTTTAAATGTTTATAAGTTTCTGCATATGTAATCTTAATTATCGAATTAAATCCTAACTAATATTAATTAAAACTAACTATACAAATAAACAATTAACTAAAATATGGCGTCGAAAAATTCTTCCGCATCGCTGTCGGCTGGTAATGTACCCAAGAGAATGGCGGCATTGCCACGTTAATAAAATAAAAATAATATTGATGTTAAACAAAAAAATATTCGTTTTGCATTTTTAAGTTCAAATTCACCAATCAATTGCGAACAATCTGATTGCTATGAACTTACCATGTTGGATGACTGAAATAAGTTAATATTTTTCTAAACTAAAAACATGGTCCGAAACCCTCCAAACACAGAATTCACTATAACAATTTCAAAACAAATGAAAAGCATGTTCTATGAACAAGAAACTCTTGAATAGGTGATCGTAGTTTGTTTTAATTATGAAACAAGAGAACTTCCCCTTATGACATAATCCCTGAGTTTCCCCCACGTCCCCAAATTCTCATTTTCACATGCATGCTACCTTATGCCGTTAGTTAAGGTATGTACCAAGGAGCAGGACGTAAGCCTCCCACAAATTGTCACAACTAATGGTCCCGTGCGGTTTGCATGCACGGCTACTTGTGACCAGGCCACGTAGAATATAGCCAACGTCTTAAGCACATAAGGAAAACGTGCTCCATTATATTTCGGTGTGAACTATACAACGTGTTTTTTTTATATCCCATAACTCTAGGATATTAATGAAACATGTCAAAGAATCAACTGGCATATGTTTTTTTTTAATACAAAATAATTCGACAAGGTCACAATTATTTAGGTAAAACGCTCCCTAACGACAAAAAAATTCTGACTTTTATGTCCGTAAATAAAACAACGTCGCATTTTCTTAGCTTTATATTATCAATTTGGTTGTATTGGTATGGTTTGAATGAAAATTATTTACTCGACTGATGAAAACGATTTAAAATAATAAAAACTAAAACCCAAATACGACTAAAAAGGTATAAACAAGACACCACAGACAGACAAATTAAAAATCCGGAGTCACACGTGTTAGGGTATAAATCGAACAAATTACGTGTGACTCTTGTTTATACCTTTTTATTCGTAGTTGGGTTTTAGTTTTTATTACTTATTTTTTTTTTAATTTCTTTTGAGTTTATATTATATAATTATATATTTGAAATGTGCTCATTAAGCCCTTTCATTTGATACCCAACATGGTACGATTAAACAAAAAAAATTGTTTAGTTCCTGACTTTATGTCCTCTAGAGGGCGCCATTTTTAATTTAATGTGACGTGATCAATCAAGACGCTTCCAACGATACCTCATTTGTCAAATTGTGATGAGTGGTTTGGAAGATATGATGGAACAGATGAACATACATACATACCGGTCAAAATCATAACCCTCCTTTTTTCTTCGCCGTAGTCGGGTAAAAAAATACAAATTGAAAAATAATTTAGGATTTTATAGAGTTATGGGATAGGTATAAAAAAAAAACGTTGTATAGTTATTTTTTTCATGAAAAATAACACTATTTTTGATGAGTAGATTAATTTATTATAATTACGGATTAAAAAAAATACCAAACACAATGCTAAACAAAACTAAATATAAATGCAATAATCGGCTACGAAGAACGTAGCAACGAAACGTAGACAGCAGCTACGTCGTAGCAATCTCGTAGACTCAAACTGTTATCACTGGTAAAATTCTCTAATCATAAGATTAATCAGAGCATAGATATAGATAGAATTTGCTTGAGTACTTTAGGTACAGAACAAACACACTAAGTCTACCCTACTTTATTTAGAAGTACTTTACATTAACTTCTAACACCAGCTTAACTCCTCTATTTAGTAACAAGTAAACATAATTTACAACAATACCCACATTACAGGTGTTGTTGAGCTTTAGAAGTTGCCAAGGTGAGTTGTTGAGCTAAGTTGTTGAGTCGAGTTGCTTTACCGCAGACTAAATCCTAAATACTTTGAATTGATGAGGAGGACTTGTAAACAGAACTCGAAGTGGGACAGACATAAATAAGTACCGGTATTCTGATGGAAATCTTATTAATATTAAACAGGGGTTTTAATGTATTTGGGGTAGCGATATTTTATAATTTTTAACCGACTTCTTATAATATGATCTGCGTGCGATTCATATTACGAAATAATTCATCTGTTTGACAGTATTCTATGGAGATTCGTAAAATGGTTACACATTATGAATTGCTTTTGTGTCAAATTAGAGGATTGCTAATGACAGCTGGAAATTCAGGAAATGAATCGCTTTTAGAGGAATTGCTAATGTGGCCGTTTTAGGCCCCCTGATCTAAAGAGGCACTAAAACCTGTGCTAGGCTGCAGGCTACATTATCAAAATCATCAACGTTTTGTAATTCTGGAATCTCAAAAAAAGACAAGGGACTTTCTTAGTTTTAGGTCCCGGGTCTAAATCTACCGCCATCTGTCGAGTTTTCAAATAGACTCACTTTCATGATTATTAGCGATTCGTAAATCAAAATCAAAACTTATTCAAAGTAAGCTGAGAACCAGCACTTTTCGAACGTCAAAATTCACAAGATGAAACGACCGCCCTTCACCACTTCCTAGTGCTTTAGCTGGGAAGAAGAAGTGGCGCAACAAACTCCCCAGCAGCACAGCTGTCCGTTCAGTTAGAAAGAAATGATTCTATACAATAGTATGCAAAATACAGTACTACATGATACATTACGCGACAAAAACATAAATCTATTTATTAGCCATAATATGTCAGCTAGCACACGCCAATATACCAAACAAAAAAAAAAAACGTTGCGATTGAATTGCCCACGATTTTATCTCACTCTAGCCAATCAGCTCATGTATTGGCGTAATTACAACTGCTGCACATAAGTCTCTCCCAAGCTACACATCAACATCCTCCGCCTTTTGCAACCAATGTCGGTTACCGATACGCGTTCTCCATTCCAGAGGCCCTAGACAAAGTGACATTCTATCAGCGATAACGATTATGGAAAAGGCAAAAATGTATGAGACTGACATAAGCTATCGAAAAGCTTATGTCAATCCTGTTGAAAGTCGCTGTAGAACAACGAATCCCTTTCGAAGCGATTGTCACTTGTCTAGGCCCTCAGGACTCGTTTGCTCCACCAGCCATCGTTCCTTCGACAAACATGACCAGTTACAATAGATACCGGCAATCCAACAGACAATGGGTTAAAAAACCCTACCCATAGTAAAGTAGGTAAACTGTTTATAATAAACATCACGACCCACTAAGCCGTCGTCAACAGCAGACACGGAATAATTTACCTACACGCACAGCTCTGGCCCGCTGTAAATAACACTTGATATTTTAATATCTACTCGTTACATATTCATTTTGCAGGGTTGCCGCTCTGCTAGGCTTACATGAATAATTTTGTGACAAAAATTAGCCGTTGTTACAATCGGATTACTTAATTACAATTGGTTTTGTTGTTAATGTTTGTGAGTTTTGTGACCTTGTTTTGCATTTGGTTGGTGGAAGTTGACGGTGGAATTTATGATTACTTGGTAGTCTTACATTTGCAGTTGCAAAAACATGTTCTCCCATTGGGAGAACAAGTTTTTCAAATACAATGTTATTCTGTCCTTGGGATAAATTTATCCCAACTACGTAACCCTTCATTGTGCGTGGTTCAACACGCACTTGGCCGGTTTTTTTTTCTTACGTCTTTGGCCATCAAATAGACCTACACCTTATTAGCAGGTACAGCATTATTAGTAGGTACGGTGTCTTTGCCTAGAACAACTGATATCTTCCGGTATTTTATTTTGAAACCATTGTTTGTCAAAGTAATTAATAAAACGCAAGAAATAAATACATCCATTGATGACTGTACTTCACATTCGTGACGATTTCACATTTTGGACGTTTTACTAGTAAGTCGTTTTGCCACTCTAGACATTGTCAACTAATAGACGTTTTAACATGTGGACGTTCTGCAAGCAATGACATTTTCCCATAAAGACCTTCTGATTCGGAGCGATTGCGAATATCTACCGGTTACCGGTTACCCAGAATAGGGGTTTGTCTTTTTAAGGTTTACCTAATAGATTTCAGAAACATATAACCTATCCTCTCATAAAAGCATTCTACCGTCGAAAATATTCATTTTAAAGAAGGTCATGACTTATATGACTTGTCAAAATATTATAATTTTTTCATATGAGGTTACTGTACTTAACCAATTCATTTTCTAGACCCATAACACACCAAACGCAGCAATAAATGATAGCTTATTACATCACAGTCAAACGAAAATAGATTTTCGCAAAAAAAAAAAAATACAAGCAAAAAAAAAAATTACAAAAGCAAAAAGGTTGGCATCACCAACCCTACAGAGACATGCAAATTAAGACCCCCGTGTTTGCGTTTTAATACGGTCCGATGATCAATAACCTTCAGTGCTCCCGTGCTCTGAAAAAGTTGAAATAAAAAGCTCCTGTAAAAACTCCACGTTTTCATTGTTCCAATGTAAATGATACAGAATCGTATGTATTTATTGAAAACATTGTATGTGAATATTGATGAAGCCTCTTTTAGAGATATTTTTTACGGTTTTTTTTCAGTAAATAGGGTTAACTGAAATGGAAGTGAGGTGATCCGCGAATAAAATTAAGTAAGTATTACGTACGATGTACAGGCCGTTATTTAATTGAATAACCTTTTATAATAAATAAGGTCATTTTATATTAAAGGAAATTTAAATTCAAACGTAGGGAAATAACTTAAATCAAAGCTATCAACAATCAAGATGACTAAAAGTACGTTGTTTAACTTCTAATAATAATCGATATCAATCTGCTTCAACAGTCAAGGCTTGTTTAAACGACGGAATCATAGATTCTGACCACTTCTTACGATTGGTTCCCTACTAGCATAAAGCAGTGGGTGCGCCAGTATAAATCACTGCAGGTTGATCTACGGAAAGAAACGGTTACAATTTTTTACCTGCGGGCTTAAAACGGTCACTTTAGCAGAATCAGAATAAGAAAACATTATGAATCATCGTAAAATGTCACAAACTGACAATTCATAATATGAGCTGCGTGTAATTTATATTACGAAATAATTCATCTGTTTGACAGTTTTCTGTGGAGATTCGTAAAACGGTCCACAAATTATGAATTGCTTTTATGTCAAATTAAGGGAATTGGTAATGACAGCTGGGATTCAGGAAATGAACTGCTTTTAGAGGAATTGCTAATGTGGCCGGTTAAGGCCACTTTCTTTAATATCATGTCTTGCGTGTCCTGTCAGCTGCACGTTACAGAACTGAGGGACGCTAGTGATGACGCCAAACACATAGCCGAATTCTGGCCGAGTCCGAGCCACGACACGGTAAGAAGTAGACCTGTTTCTTTATGTGTGAGCACATAAGCTCATACGGGGCTATTTTACCCGCCACCGATCCTCACCAACTTGTCTTTATGGAATCCACGTCTTTATGCAAGTACCTTTTGACAGAAATGAAATGATATAATATTTTAAAATGAAATGATATTTTAGAGGAACCCTGGAGTTTCTTGCCGGCTCTTCTCCATAGGAAACGACCAATTGGAACCGTGCCCATGTAGGTTTATGTGAAATAAAATATTTTGATTTGAATCATTTAAGTAAGTGGTGACGTTTAAAACTGATGTAATCAATACCATACGAATATCAGTTAAATAAATCAAAATACCATCTGTATACCGCAAGACCGCCCACCATTAGCACTACCCGTAATCAAGGTTCGTTGGGCGTAAATAGAGAACGGCACAAATACGGAACCCACTGCAAATGACGCGGTCGCCGGCCGCACGCCCGCAAATTTGAATTCGTTACTCATTTTCTGCTTATTGTAATATTCAGTAGTGGTATTCATAATTTGCCGATTAATTTTGAGGTTATAATCGTAAGGTTAGGAATCGTAAGGTTAAGGTGAGAAACCGTTCCTTTTGACATTGTAGATCGTGAATAAAGAAAGTCAGATTTATATGCAACGTTTATAATACTTTCCTCATTCCTTCGCAGCACATTCCCATACAATGACGACCGATTTCCATACAAATAGTTGTACAGGGAGTAAGGGACAGCCCTCCGGGATGAGATGAATTCAGCATTATCATACTAAGCCGACCGGTACATGAAATTATTTCAGGAACATTATAGGAATTATTAAACTGATTTGTATTATTACCTCACGCGCAATGTATCGTTACCGTGGCAAAAACCACGTAGCCCGACACGGGGTGTGCCCCCGTGTCGGGGGGGCGCGCTCGTGTATTTTAACATCCATTGCTGTTTTTTTTTTTTTATCTGTTTTTTTACATAAATGAGTGCTGCGTACAGATAAAGTAATATTACATTGAAATAAAGGTATAGTAACTGAAAAATCGAAGAACTTTCCTGAGAAAATTTCCAGTGGAATATCATTCAAAATAAGGAGCTGAATGCCCCCCTGTTAATTTTCGGAGGGCTGTCCCTTACACCCTGTACCTACTTATATAGTATGATAAATAAAATTATAATCTATGAAAATAAAAATTTAACAGCCATCATCATGCCTGCATTCTCTGAAGGGTTCCTATAGTTACGATTGCGATCTCTAAACAAGTGAGGGAGACATTAAAAAGAAAAAAACCGGCCAAGTGCGAGTTGGACTCGCGCACGAAGGGTTCCGTACCATTATCTAGTTCCAACACTGTCCTAGCTCAGCGACTCGATTGCTCACCGACTGGATTGCCCCTACATTGGGCATTGTTGTAGCGGGCATATTTCGGATGCTTTATTTGTCATTGGGTAATGATGTATAATTTTAATGTTTAATTTTTGTATTTTAATTTTTAATTTTGATTCTGACATTACTGCATTTAATTAATTGTCGTATATAATTGATTTGTATTTTGTTTTGACATTAATTGATTTGATCAGACATTTATTATTATAATTTTATTAACTTTTTTAACACTTACGAAATTCAAAATTGTGACACAAAACTGACAAATATGTGTATTGTTTTTGTATGTATGGTCATGGACCTGAAATAAATGAATTTTATTTTTATTTTTAATTTTTATAAAATCGCAAAAAAATCATGTCCCCCTTAAATATTTTTATTTTATTTTAATTTATTTTTAAAGTGAATATATAACTAAATATTCTGTGAATATTTCAAGCGTCGACCTGTTGTCGTTATCAATATCGAGCAAAAACGAGCAATAAAATCACGTTTGTTGCATGGCCCCTTAAATATTTATTTTATTCTGTTTTTTAGTATTTTTTGTTATAGCGGCAACAGAAATACATCATCTGTGAAAATTTCAACTGTCTAACTATCACGGTTCATGAGATACAGCCTGGTGAACGGACAGACAGTCAGCGGAGCCTTAGTAATAGGGTCCCGTTTTACCCTGAAATGTTGGGGTTCCTAAGGGGTGGTTCCAAGGAAACAACCACATCTGTTAAGTACTATTTATTGACTAAATGAATAATTATAAAATAACGTAAACTTTGGGTACGGAACCCTAAAAAAAGAAAACATTGCGTGCATCACCAAGCGTGGATCTATAATAAGAATTACTTACCTCAGCTTTTTGGGCAGAGCCCCACAGGGATGACCCTAGTTAAGTTCTCGTTAGCCACTAATGAGTCCAATAGATCTTGATTAGCTCCGACCTTTAGTAATTTTGCTCTCGGCTTAGTAATGTCGGCTTATTTAGTTTGTTGATATAATTTAGTTTGGGTCTCACTAAAATATGTATATTTTGGGATGCTTTAAATTGAGGTTTAAGTGACACTAAAACTGTTTCTAGGTTTCGGTTTAAATTGGTTGTGAAGTTAGTTTTACTATGTTTTTAACGTAGATAATTTGAAATAATATAAAATTGTGGAGTATTTTGACTGCCTATCTGACTTTCATGTGTAAAGTATACTTACGTAACCTAGTACATAATAAGTAGAGTAGAATTTTATATATTATTTTTTTTTTTCTCAAAAATTCTCTAAATTAAACTAAAAATCACTAAAATATAGTTTAGTCCTGCCAAACGATCAAACTCATTCTGAAATAGACTATAAATGACACAACTTAACTATAATTTAGTTTGACAGCACTAAGATGACACTGAGATTAGTTTAGCGAAAATGCTATTCTGAATTTGACGATTTAACCTAAAATTTTGTCCTGTATCTAAAATCCTCTTACTAAACCTGACTATATTTAATCGCGATTAAAAATGTGTGGAATGAAATTCAAACCAACACCTCGACTTCAGTTACAAAAGACAGTACTGTATTTTTTTATTTTCTTTTGCTTATATCTCGAAAACGGTGTGTCCTATCGCAAAAAACACGGGGTAGGGAAAACAAGTACCAAGTGGAGGCGCATGATTGTCAAATTCGATTTTAGTTGTGTCAAAATAAGTTTTAAATTTAGAGAATTTATTTGGCAGAATAGCTCCAAGATTCCCATAGTCAAAAGTAAGGAATTTTAGTGATAGTTTAGTTAGTTTAGTTCGGTGTACAAGAGAATCGGCACCATTGACTGTAATGTATTATTAAATCGAAATCGGAGCTCCAGTTTCTGTCTATAGGAGGTCGAAATAAATAATTTACTACAAATTCCCAATGTCTGTCATATGAGAGGATTCCTTCGGGCGTACTAACGTAATTTTTTATAAAAGAATAAGGCTGAATGGTCTGAGACGACTTTTGGTTGCGATTTACTATACAAAATTCTTATTCTATTTTATTTTTTTAACCCTACATCTATTTTTGCCTAACCCAGGCAGAGGTGTGCCTGCAGTACACCTACATTTCACCTGTTATGATTGTTATATGTCCCATGTAACAGGGGGCGAGCCTATTGCCATCAACCGGGCATAGATCTAGAATCCGGGCTGCTAATGAGAAATGCCAGATGAAAACTGCTCGACCCGGGAATCGAACCTAGGACCTCATGCTCGGCAGTAGACGGCCACTAGACCAACAAAGCAGTATTTTTTTTTAAGTGATGGCCTCATTATTTTTTTATGTACTTGTGTTATAAAGAGATACCTACCTACATCATTTACTTTCTTCTGAAATTGAGGAAATATGTTTCAAGTGTATAAATTAATGTCAAAATGATTTATTTATAATTATGGTAATGTTAATCATCTTCTACTTAAGGTTTCACTTAGTTTTAAATTAAAGAAATTCCTGAAAAGATAATTTTACGACTAATTAACAACTGATTTAATAATGTTTGTTGTAATCAATGTTTTATCATGCTTCTATATATGACTTAAAAACTTACTTTTAAAAGATAATTATTCGGGAACATAATGCCCAGTTCGCATTATTCCAGTGGCATTCTAGCGCTGGACTGGAATGCTACTGGAATAATGTGAACCGGACATTATACGCGGGATCTTCAATCTTTACCACAAATAAAATAAAAGCGATGACTGTCATCCAATAGATTTATAATACCAGCTTATCATTGTCTCACTGCAGGGCAAACGCCTCTTCTCAAACACAGAAGGCACGAGCATTGATTGATTGGCACGCATGCTCAAGACGAGTTGGTGATTTCCGACTTATATTAACTATAAGTCCAGGTTTCCTCACGATGCCTGCCAGGGTTGCGGGAAAGTCCGAAAGGGTTACCGGGACCATAGCAACAGGCAACTGAAGGAACACGGGCGGGTTTTAGTCAGTAGAAATCTGACACCACCTTCCGCTCTGCCCAGAGCGGATGATTTTCCAAACTCAAAAAATAAAATGTTTCCTCACGATGTTTCCTTCACCGATGTCAATCATATCCAAGATAACCTCAGAAAGTACATATGAATTGAAAAAGTTACATTGATTTGAACGGATTTTAACCCACAGACGTCGTGCATAGATTTATAATTATAAATTAAAATTATACACGCTAAAACTGTACACTTGACAAAAATAACCGCTTTTATGTAACAGCCCTAACTCACTTCCAAAAGAGAGTGAATAATGGAAATGACAGGACATTATCTTTCTGCTATAGTGACGTCACTACATTAGATTAGGAATTACTATGAGAAGTAAACGTACGTAATGTAAGGGTCAGTTCACACCGAGACGCGATGCGACGCACACTTTTTTATAATCTGATAGAATATATAATTTATTTACTACACAATAAGGTACACGCGCTGCGCAGCACCGCGCGCGCATCTCAGCCTACTTTAACACGTGTCAACGTTTGCACTGAAATTATACCTTTTTGTGAAAAAATAAGTTTGCTAATTGTTAAAAAGTGCGCGCAGGGTCGCGTCGCTTCACATCGCAGTCTGGACTGACCCTAACATTCGTTACGGCGGCGGCGTGCGGCTGTCAGAGGAAACAGATAACTTTGAAAGTTAGCTTTGTTTTCGCGAAAGGGTGATCCTAAAAGAGACACGTTTTGGAGATTGGGACATACAATGTGATACTGAGTTGCGTTGATGAAAAAGAGGCACGAGTTTGCAGTTAATTTTAAAGGATCATCATCTGCCTGCTTTTGCCCGACTATGTTGGGGTCGGCTTCCAGTCTTAACGGATGCAGCTGAATAGTATTTTACATTTAGCGACTGCTGCTATCTGAGGGCCTAGACAAGTGACAATCGCTTCGAAAGCGTTTCGTATTTCTACAACGAGTTTCAACAGGATTAAAAAAAAAAAAGCTTTTCGATAGCTTATGTCAGTGCTATACATATATTAAATTTTTGCCTTTTCCATCATCGTTAACGTTGATAGAATGTTACCTTGTCTAGGGCCTCTGATCTCCACAACCCAGTTAATGCGTAACACGATACCCCTTGGAAAGACTGGTTTTCAGACTTTCGGGCTTCTGACTACCTGTAATGACTGTCAAAGATCTACAAATAAGAGCCGGTCACCCATCCACGGACTGACCTCGGCCAGTGTGCTTGACCTTGAAGATCGACCAATGCGGCTATTATTATTTAGCCACGATTCCCCAGTAAACGAATATTTTATAATAATATGTTTGGTTTGTTGGTAGCTAAGTGGATAACTGACCAATATTTTACACATGAACATAATTATTTTATTTTTGTACTTCGGTGAGCACGATAAACCACTCTGGTCTAAGGATGATTTAACCTATATGACAGTAGTAATGGGCATTCAGAATCCCAATTTATTTTCAGAGGCTTCTGACTTCTGACTTCAAAACAGTTAGAAAAAAATTGGCAAAAAATGATAGTCAAAACACTTGGAAGATGAACTACTGCGTCCATAAGAAACGATAACACCAACTCCACTAATATTTCGACAAAAAATAAAAAAATAAATGAAAATATATAATACAGACTAAAGTCCAAGTTATACTAGGGGTGTTCAATAAAAAGTGATAACGAGAATGACGCAATTATCTGTTATTAAATGTTATTTTATTTTTCGACGTAGTCACCTTACAGGTTTATACATTTTGTATATCTTTTTCCTAAACCTAAAATTCCATTTCTAAAAAAATCTTCTTCGTGATCCCTTAAAAAATCGTGTAATATGACGGATTTTCCATCAATTTGAAGCCAGTCTTGAATGACAGCCATCGCAACTCTGGACTTGTATTAGGCGTTATCTTGGTGAAACAAACAAACAACAGAACACATTCCGAAACGACGCAAACAATTGACTTCTACTTTTAGAAAACAAAAGAGAATTGATTGTTTTTTTTATTATCATCATTATCTAATGTCTGGGCTATGCCCTGGGCTATGCCAGTATATTTTTTTTTTCCTAGGAGAATGTATCGCATTGAACACCCCGATCTCAAAAAGAATAAAAACTAAAACCCAACTACGACTAAAAAGGTATAAACAAGACACCACAGACAGACAAATTAAAAATCCGGAGTCACACGTTAGGGCCATAAATCGAACAGATTACGTGTGACTCCGGATTTTTAATTTGTCTGTCTGTGGTGTCTTGTTTATACCTTTTTATTCGTAGTTGGGTTTTAGTTTTTATTACTTTAACTATTTTTAATTCTTTTGGGGTTATAATATATATATTTTTGAAATGTGCTCATTAAGTCCTTTCATTTGATACCCAACATGGTACGATTAAACAATATTTTTTTTAGTTCATGACTTTATGTACTCTAGAGGGCGCCATTTAGTGTGACGTCACATATCCTATAACCAGCGGACGATCAATTCCAACGATACCTCATTTGTCAAATTGTGATGAGTCGTTTAGAAGATATGAGGGAACAGATGAACATACATACATACATACCGGTCAAAATCATAACCCTCCTTTTTTCTTCGCCGTAGTCGGGTAAAAAGGCGGTTCACCGAAATATTTTGTTCCCCATTAACAGTGTTAGCATACTGGGGTACGCTAGTTCGCGCCGCGCATTGTTGGTATACTTTCACAACGACCCTACTGAACATAGTGTCGTTTTATCACAAGTGCACTTGGCTGGTGGTGTAGATTTAAGGGAATCGCGTGTTAAAAAGTGTGATAAGCAAAAATATGTATTAAATACCTACACGATATCGGTATCTACATGATAGACAACGATTTTTCGCTTTAATAGTTAACAGTAGACGTTGCTACGCTTTCGTAGCATTAACAAAGCATTTTGAGTTCATTGTTTGTTTTGCTTTTTCAATATTTAGTTAAGGAAAAGCTCAGTATTTAAAAAGTAATTATTTGTAAAACAGAATACCTTTTTTAAATCTCTACGAGAGAAATTCCACATAGTTAATTGATTCAGGCGTCACTTTGCGGAAATCCATTATTAAATACAATAGACCTATTCCGCTAACTATTCGTCAAGAGTCATAAAAAACCCTATTAGAAATCGATACGTCTTTCGCCTCTCAACGAGGCATCCTCAGGATGACGATTGACCAGTCGTAAACCACGTCGCAGACAAGAGCAGTGGTGGCTCAGTGGTAACGGCCGCGACTTACGAGTTCGTAGGTTCGAACCCTGACAAGCGCTTTACTTTGTGTAAATTATTTCATCGCCACTACTCTCAAGACGGTGAAGGAAAACATCGTGAGGAAACCGGCTTGTCCTAGAACCAAAAATTCGAAGACATGTGACATCTACCAACCCGCACTGGGCGTGGTGGATTATGGCCCACACCCTCTCACAGAGAGGAGGCCTATGTCTCAGCAGTAGGAACATTATAGGCTGATTATGCTTATGCTTATGCAGTCGCAAACCCGAATACGACGTGTTTCCACGCCGAGCGCTGAACGCAGAGACAACTCTCTGCGTCCAGCGCTCGGCGTGGCATATCTACGTCAATTGTATTTTTTTTTAGAGAAATTCAATTAGCTTAATTTTCTGTATAAGTCGCTGGATTCCCAAAACTTGGACCAAAAACAAAACACAAGCACTAACACGATATTGCTTTTTCCCATATAGGACCGTTCCTTTTTCATGTAAAACATTGTGTCCTACCTAGCGGGGTATGTAGATCGGACCTTATTTCAGAACGATATAGCCGATGTGTGATACCGCCCTTGGATCTCCAGTATTCTGACGGATGGTCTTACGTGGGTGAAAAGGTCAGATTAGAATGCCTACTAGATTTGGAAGTTTGGGAAATAATAATGTAAGGGATAATCCTACTAATATTATAAATGTGAAAGTTTGTGTGTTTATGTGTTTGGATGTTTGTTACTCAATCACGAAAAAACTGCTGAATGGATTTGAATGAAATTTGGCAAACAGATAGTTTATAACCTGAATTGACACATAGGATACTTTTTATTTCGATATTCCTACGGGATCGAGACTTACGCGGGTGAAACCGCGGGGCGCAGCTAGTATTATAATATGTATGGTTGAGACTCATTGGTGATAAGCGTCTAAATGTATTATTACTCATATTTTTTGCTTTTAACTTTAACTTTAATGTAATTGACTGACCTAATTGGTTGACTGCCGCGTTGGTCGCAAGCTCTACTGTTGAGGATGACGTCCTGGGTTCGATTCCCAGGTCGGGCAAAGCGTTATATTTCCATCAGGAATTTCTCAGTAGCAGCCTGAAGTCTGGATTTGTGCCCGTTTGATGGCAATAGGCTCGCCCCCTTTTACATGGGAATTTGAAACTGGGTGTACTATAGGTACTTACCTACACTTCAGCCTAACCCTTCGGAGATTACAGGCGTAATGTTATGTTAATTAATTGAAAAAAATCTTCATGTTTTGATCAAAGAAATGTTTTTTTTTTTACATTTAGATAAGCTAACAGCCAACATAGTAAGTTTTATTTGTGTAAACGCATCTTTTAAAGCATAATCAGCCTATAATGTTCCCACTGCTGGGACATATGCCTCCTCTCTGTGAGAGGGAGTGGGCCGTAATCCACCACACGGGCCCAGTGTGGGTTGGTAGATGTCACATGTCTTCGAATTTTTGGTTCTAGGACATGCCGGTTTCCTCACGATGTTTTCCTTCACCGTCTTGAGAGCAGTGGCGATGAAATAATTTACACAGTCTGAATATTAAAACATTTAATACTTACCAAAGTAATTAAAACAAGAGTCTTCATAATATCTAGAAGAAAACACAACACAGCTAAAACAGTCCACTATTTCAAGCAATTTATTACAAAAAACATTTTACTGAAACTCAGTTCTCAGTATAATCGAAAGAACGAGAATTCCTTTTGTGCCAAAGTGTTTTGTAATAACGTTTTTTTTGTAACGTTCCCCAGCGTTGTAATCAAGTTATTTTAGCAAAAGTCAGTTTTAATTAAAGTAAATTAATAAGAAACCCATCGTCCACGACATTGTTTTGATATTTTCGTTTAAAGAGACGGGGAGAAGGTCGGTGGGGAATTTGTATTTCTTTTTGCGCGACTAGGGTTCCATACTCAAAGGGTAAAACGGGACCCTATTACTAAGGCTCCGCTGTCTGTCTGTCTGTCTGTCTGTCACCAGGCTGTATCTCATGAACCGTGATAGTTAGACAGTTGAAATTTTCACAGATCATGTATTTATGTTGCCGCTATAACAACAAATACTAATAATACTAATAATAAATATTAAAAGGGGTTCCCATACAACAAACATGTTTTTTTTGCCGTTTTTATAGATAATGGTACCTACGGAACCCTTCGTGCGCGTGTCCGACTCACACTTGGCTGGTTTTTTCTTTCTGATTTGTGAGACGTTTAAGGAATGTTCGTGGTATTGTCAGAATATAACCTTTTTCACACACAACATAACCGGTTCTGTGCTTCTCGCATCCAGCGGATTTCTGCGGCCTTCACCAGGCCATCGATCCACCTTGTCCCCACAAGGTCGCAGGCCAAAGCCGCAGAAATCCACTGGATGCGAGAAGCACAAAATCGGTCGAAGTAGCAGTGCTTGGGGGAGGCCTATGTCCAGTGGACTTCTTTCGGATGAAATGATGATGATGATGAACCATTTGAAACTATTTTATTCTAGTTCTTATTATTACATGGCATATTTATCCATCTGCCTAGCCTTTTCCCAACTATGTTGGGGTCGGCTTCCAGTCTAACCTGATGCAGCTGAATACCAGAGGGTTAGACAAGTGACAATCACACACACACATAAAACACACAAAACATGTAAAACATAAAACTGGCACATAAAACTATTGGATTTTTCGTAGATTTAAGCAAATTTGTATTTAATATTTACCTTTTTACGAGAATAAACTTTTATTATTTATTATTTTTATTTATTTAATCGCTTCCAAACCGTTTCGCATTTCTACAACGACTTTCAACAGGATTGACATAAGCTTTTTGAGAGCTTATATCAGTCCCACGGATATCTATGTTCAGGGGGTTTAAAACGGTCACTTTAGCAGAATCATAATATGAAAATATTATGAATCAACGTAAAACGTCACAAACTGACAAGTCATAAGATGATCTGCGTGTAATTCCTATTACGAAATTATAATTCATCTGTTTGACAGTTTTCTATGGAGATTCGTAAAATGATCCACAAGTTATGAATTGCTTTTATGTCAAATTAGAGGAATTGCTAATGACAGCTGGGATTCAGGAAATGAACTGCTTTTAGAGGAATTGCTAATGTGGCCGGTTTAGGCCCCTAGTCCTATACATTTTTACCTTTTCCATCATCGATCGCTGACAGATAGAATGTCACTTTGTCTACTCAAATTATTTTATTTCACTTAAACCTACATGGGCACTTAGGAAACGTCAGAGGCTAGGTGCATGGTTCCAATTGGTCGTTTCCTATGGAAAAGAGCCGGCAAGAAACTCCACGGTTACTCTTTTAAAAATAATTGGCTGTTACAATATTTTCGAATTACAGTGTTATTAGGTATGGGAGGACAGTGTAGGCCTTTCAAAAAGTACCAGGTAAGTACTTAACAAAATAGAAAATGTTCAACAAATCTACTACAGTCCACTAAGCCTACATCGTTCTCACATTCACAAGTTGAAAAAGAATCTATACAAGAGATAAGTAAGATAATAAAAATAAAGACCTATTCAAACCAAATGACATGATTGCCATTACAACTGTAACAAATTTAAACAATTATCATGTCCACAAAAGTCACTATTATAGACTTAAACCAAATTGTGGGTATACAATGTCAAATTATAAGATAATTATGTCAAGATGAATGTAAAAAAATAAAATAAACATGGTAATTTGGGAACAGTTAATAGACTCTTACATAATTATGCCGTCAATGAGGTACCAGGGAAGCCACATGTGAAGAAGGAATTATTGCCAAACTTCCTTGTCTTCAACGTAGTCTTTAATCTTATCTAAAATACTGACATGAAACGACTGCCTATCTGACCTCCACAATCCAGGTACTGGGTAACGATACCCCTTGGTAAGACTGTCAGACATTCAGGCTTCTTATTTTAGGGCATAAAAAATCTGCCTAGCCTTTTCCCAACTATGTTGGGGTCGGCTTCCAGTCTAACCGTATGCAGCTGAATACCAGTATTTTACCTGGAACGAACTGCCTCTCTGACCTCCACAACCCAGTAACTGGGTAATACGATACCCCTTGGTTAGACTGGTTGTCAGACTTTCGGGCTTCTGACGACTCGTAACGACTGTCAAAGATCCACAAATGACAGCCGGGACCAACGGCTTAACGTGCTTTCCGAGGCACGGAGGAGATTTTAGGGCATAAGCAGGCATAAATAAAGGGAGCAATTTTTTTTATGAATGAAGTTTGCCAAGGGTGAAAAAATCCGGTTTGGTTAAGTGTATGTTGTAAGCCTTTCTATATATTTGGAACGTAAACCACCGTCCATTCTAAAGAGGAGATAAAGTGGCATATACATAGGGCTTTGTATTGCCAAAATATGCCCTTGAGCTTCCCCATGGATCTTGTATATTGAGCCCACAGAAAAATGCCGAGTAATAAATAATCAGCTGGTACGCCAAATATTTCCTTTACCGAATATTAAGAACCGACAAAACGAGACGAATATTACACTCGTCTATAACATCGCCTTCAGAAAACTCGTGTCACGGTTCCAATTTAAATATACCGAACCGTCACACGGAGCCAATAACTTGTCACGTATGTAAAGAAATGAAATTCCCAGGACGGGCAGGCAGAAATTAAATAAAGAAAAGCGATACTCAATATAAGGCGAGACACGTACAAAATGATAAATTCTTTCATTTGTACCGTTTTCATTTAATTTATACAAATTTCCTCCCAAGTGGTGCATTGGTTAGGGTGTGCACATACTGATTCTTAATGGCGGTAGTTTTTTTTTATTTTTTATTATTGGATATCGCCTTGAATTCGGAACGTAAATGGCTACATTGGTACAGTGGCAGAATTCTGCTTCTATGCCTAAGTGTGACGAATATAATCCCAGTGAAAGATTTGTACGTCATTCGGGGGTTGGTGTCAGTCAGTCAAGATGCTGAGAGATTGAACTTTTCCTAATGAAAAGGTTGATTATATTAATAGGTTTTTTTTCTCTCCAGTCATTATAAATTATAATTATGTACAAGTATATAAAAAAGGTACCACGTGACCAGAGGGCTGGCCTATTTATCGGCCAAAAAATCAGCATTGCCATACAACTTACGTGGCAATGCTGCCAGCATTTTGGGCACATTTCCTACCGACAGTGATGCGGACGAATTTTTTGATGCACTTTGATAATTTCCCCCCTGTTTTATATATTAATAGGTTGATTAAAGGATGAAAAGAAAAGATAATTTTGAAACGGAAATTTTTTGGTAGACTCTTACTCTGTAACTGAATTCCCATTTTAAGACGTTATCAAAGCACATTGTTATCAATATCATCACCATTCACTTCCACAATTCAAGAGCCACAAGCACAACTCCACCTGAACACAAACATAGCCAACTCTTTACAAACACCTCATAACAAATTCGAACATGTCTCTTTGTCCCTATTCACGAATATAATTTGGAAAGGCATTGGATAATAGCCCCCGATGGTGAGATAACAGACCGGAAATAGAACCCTGTATTGTGATGGCTCAAATTTGCTTTAGAATGTTTCACGGCGATGCTATTACGTGGCGAATCAATTCTTTTTGTTAAATTGAAAAAAGGGATATCTTTTCGCATGGGTGACTACGATTTGAAAAATCATTTTTCACTTCCAGTTTATAATTAAACGAAAATTGATTACAACACTTGTTTACTCAACTTGCTGGATCAGTATATTAAACTTAATTAGAAGTACGCGAAAAAAAAAAACAGCTGTTCCGTACATTTTGACGAGTTATGCGAACATAAATGTACTGAACAGCTGTTTTTTTTTCGCGATTTATTATTTTGTTCCCATAGTAAAAATTGTTCATAATGATGAGTCCAATGACTCCTTAAGAGATTGTTGGTGTATTACTAATAACCCTGTATATCGGCACTTATTCTAAGCGGTTTTCAATTTTACGTAATGACGTTTAAAATTTTAATCATTTACTACAATAACAAGAACTAAGGCTTAAGATGAAGAAAATGGAGAGCCATCATCTGCCTAGCCTTTTCCCAACTTTTTTGGGGTCGGCTTCCAGTCTAACCGGATGCAGCTGACTACCAGTATTTTACATGGAGCTACTGCCTATCTGACCTCCACAACCCACTAACTGGGTAATACGATACCCCGTGGTAAGACTGGTTGTCAGACTTTCGGGCTTCATGACAGCCGGGACCAACGGCTTAACGTGCTTTCCGAGGCACGGAGGTGTCTCGGTATGTAAAGATGGTCACCCATCCATGGACCAACCCCGGCAAGCGTAGCTAAACCTGATGGATCAACCCGTGCGGCTGTTATTACTTAGCCACAAGCGCAAACCCAATGCTATGATAAAATAGAGGTAAGTACTGAAATCTTCAATTCTTTTTACCAACATGGTGATCCCAGCAACACTACTTTATTAACATAAAATAAACCATAACTCACTGAAAACAAAATTCAATTCCCAGTCCACAGTCCAAAGTCCCGCCCTACATCATAAGACCACAAAACAGTCATACATCATAATAATATCAATACTCTTCGATTCCCAATCCGCCATTATTTTTCCGTGGCTCCATTATGCGCGCGCCCGAACGCAAACAATAATAAAGAGATGCTGTTAATCTTGCTTCGACTGTGACCACTTTATTAGACACAGACACCCGTGTATAGAGAAATATACGCCTTCGGGGAAAAGTTACGGCGTAGATTTCGGGTTACTGGATGTGTCACAAGCTTTAAATATTTTATGTTGCCATGCCCTAACCGGGTTTCATGTTGGATCTTACCTTAAACACTTGTAACAGCTGATGTACACATGAATGCAATGAAGAATTTGAGTTTTGAGTTTTTTTGAGTTTCCATATTTGGAAACAAGTCATGGTTTTTTAGGGGTATGAGGAACAGGGTGTAAAGTTCACTCATACTCCATAGAAAGGGAGGATCCTCCGACCAGACGGGTGTTGTGTCTGGCGGGCAACTGCCCAACGATTGATGTTGGGTTCTCGTATATATGTCCACTGTACGGTAAACTTTAATTGCGCGATGCAGGATTTTATGTGACGTCTGTCTGACGTCAGGTCTTTGATGCGTAGTTCGCATGTCGCGATGTAGATACCGCCACAGTTTTATGGTGCCTGAGAGATATTTCTCGATGGCATGTGAAGCCAAGTCACAGGCCAATGGGTAGCTTTAAAACTCTGACACCAGGTTAGTCACTAACCACACGAATAGAAGAAGATGGTACGATTAGTTAAAAGTATATCTTTTAATATGATCTGAATATGAATGTTAATAATAATAAATGTTCATCATAACAACGGTTAATTAAAGTCACTTTTCGTGTTTGTTTGTATGACCGCGTTGTTCTTCTAAACTACGGAATAGATTTTGATAAGGTATTCACCATCGTTTAGTGAGTATTAAAGATACATATAACTAAGAAATCTAGATCTTTTGTCAACACGTAAAAATAGTCCGAAGCAGGAATGGGTCGCTAGTACCTAATAATTAGCAGTTGTTATGATGAACATATTTGGCAATAGATAATTCTATGGACAAAATTTTACCTACTGCTGAACATGGGAATCTCAATGACTTCTACAATTAATGGTCAGAGGAATAAACACAAAGCCTGAGAGACAGATTGGGTACTTAGTTTAGAACTTTAGAGCAACTGAAGAACATCTGGACGCCGCACACACTCTTGACGAAATCCCACTTATGCTTTTTACAACAATAAAGGGCCAAGCTAATCTTGGGCTTTGGAGTTGACGCAGAAGAATTGCGATACCATGTCTCCAACATTAATGAGATGCATACCCTTGGGCTAATAAGATAAGCTATTTACACCCTCAAGAAAAACCTTATCGATTGTACACCCAAGTGCATTCAGCAACTACCATTTCCATTCTCTATAACTCCCGAATTGCCGTTTAAACTTACACGGTCTGAATTTATAGAGGCCACTTTAGTTCGTGCATAGGTGGGTGACTGGGTATAAAGCGCTGGCGTCTAACTTCAGCATCTAAGTGTTTGCACTACTGTCTATTCCGTATATGCTAATTTCGCTTTAAAGTTTTGGGAGCCGTTCTTGTACTTTAAACTTGAAAGTTGGTCTTGAAATAAATATGGAGTTTGATGATGTCAGTTTGTGCTAAGTTGGAGATGTAAATGTAAAGAGTAATGGTCAGTTTATGATAGAGGGGCTCGGGACTAGGATCGATCAGGTTAAGCTACGCTTGTTGAGGCTGATCCGTGGATGGGTGACAATTTTTACGTACCGAGACCCCTTCGTGCCTCGGGACGGGTTGGGTCAGTTATACGGGTCGTGAGAAGCCCGAAAGTCAGAAAACCCAGTAACTAGGTTGCGGAGGTCACAGAGACAGTAGCTTCACGTAATAAATAAAAAAATATAAAAGCCTTTTAGTTTCCTATCCACACAGTAATTACATTTCACTTATTATATAGTATCTATATCTTAGGGATAGGATCCCCTTCTCGGCTGGTTGTCAGGGCTTCTGACGACCCGTAACGACTGTCAAAGATCCTCAAATGACAACGGGGATCAACGGCTTAACATTCTTTCCACGGAAGGGTCTCGGTATGTTAAGATGGTCACCCATCCACGGACTGACCGCGGCAAGGGTAGCTTAACCTGATCGATCGACCCGAGTGGCTGTTATTACTTAGCCACGAGCCCGTCTTAATTAGATGACATATTTAGTATCCTACTAATATTATAAATGTGAAAGTTTGTGTGTTTGGATGTTTGTTACTCAATCACGCAAAAACGGCTGAATGGATTTGGATGAAATTTGGCAACAGATAGTTTATAATCTGGATTAACACATAGGATACTTTTTATCCCGATATTCCCACGGGATCTAGACTTACGCGGGTGAAACCGCGGGGCGCAGCTAGTTATTAATATTTACTAACGTCATTACTAAATATGTCCTAATTATGGCATAAATCGTACATAGCACGTGTGACTCCGGCTTACGATGTCTTGTTGATACTCGACGTTATTACAGTCAGCATAAAAATAACAAGATATTAATAAAAGTTTACGTCAAGAAACCCACGTAAAACAAAACAGAGGCCTTAGACAAAGTGACATTCTATCAGCGATAACGATGATGGAAAAGGAAAAAATGTATAGGACTGACTTAAGCTATCGAAAAGCTTATGTGAATCCTGTTGAAAGTCGTTGTAGAAATACGAAACGCTTTTCGAAACGATTGTCACTTGTCTAGGCACTCAATAAAGTAGAACAACTGTCGAACACAACAGGTCACGTGGCGTTGTCTTACGGGCAGTTCTCTCCTGTTATGATAGTTAGAAACCGTATGGTTTACGTCATAAGAAATTATCTACTCTTGAAGCAAACGAGTCGAACATTATGTAGGTGTTCCTGAGTCTATATTTATGAACATCGCGATCCGTTGAACTAGTCCCAAATAGGCAGGTTAAAATCAATTTACCACATTGTGCAAGCTTGTAAACAATGGCCATTTTTGCCTAGATACAGTCGAACAAGCTGTTTGGTATACAGGCAAAATATATTCATTATCCGCTACACTGCCAAAATTCGTTTTGATGGTGTCTAATTTAACTTTTTGAGCTTATGGCTTAGGAGAGTGACGTAATAGGATTGTTGATTCCTGAACACACTCACAAAATTGTTTAAATTAGTTGCAAGTTATCTGCTTGTATACCAAATGGCTTATCCAACTGTACATACAAAAATGCTTTATCACCTGTGCAAAAAATCAACTCTCTGTCGATCGCACAGTTGACATCCAAATCCAATAATAAAAAGACCAATTAATTTCCTGTGGCATTTCATAGGTTAAAGCAATAATCAAAATTGCACCGTCTGATCAGTGCTTAGACGATGCAGGTTGATTCAATTTTATTGTATGCCATAGACAAGAAACGTAATAATAAAAAACTTAGGTGGCTTTTTGCAATACAAATAAAAATAAACAAATGACTATCTCCAATCGTCAAAACAAATGAATGTCATTCTAGTGTATTTACGTATACTGCGCGCAAGTCTGATCTACATTAAGTTCAAGTACATCGAACATTTTTATCAGTCATTTTTTTTTAAAATTAATCCATCTCTTTTCATCCTACACACTTGCTTTTCCAATTCACTTTAGATACTGGCAGAATCGTTGACATGGGCTTTGCTTGCCATAATAAAAAAAAATAGAACTTAGATTTAAAATATTAAATCTAAATTAATAATTTAATCATAATATTATTTATCTTATATTATGAATAAATTAAATAATTATAAACTTAATTTGGCCTAGTTACCTAATTGATTCAGGCGTGACGTAGATATATTTAGTAATCTATTTCGCTTAGCTTTTCTTCAAGAGTCATCAAAAACCCTGTAAGACGTGTTACCACACCGAGCGCTGGACGCAAAGTCAATCTTTGCGTCCAGCGCTCAATTAAACAGCTCAATTGCAAACCAATTTCGATTTGCGTCGCGTTCTGATTTGCAATCGTCATCCCGAGGATGCCTCATTGAGAGGTGAAACACGTGTCGATTTCTTACAGGGTTTTTTTATGACTCTTGAAGAATAGTCAAGCGGAATAGGTTACTAAATATATCTACGTCTATTGTTTTTTAATTTGGCCTTACATAAAGATAAGACGACGGGCATACTTAAGGTGGATGCGCTAGGGTAGCCCGCGAAATTCAAATTTTCTTACGTTTTTTGCAATTTGCAGGTCAGTATAATGAAAATTTCATATAAATCGACAGTCAATACACTTACATGAACTTAGAGAGTTGTATTGCTGATTCTAATGTTTATAATTCTGTAAATCCATATTTGTTACGGCCGCTAATAATATTTAGATCAACATACAACCTGATACTGACCTGCAAATTGCAAAAAACGTAAGAACACCCTAGCGCATCAACCTTAAGAGTTCCGATTTCAGCCGTACGCAGACTTATCTTACGAGCACTTTATTATTAATATTTACCGATCACGTGACCGTATGGTTGCCTATGAACAGGCAAAACAATGAATAGACAAGCCGTCAAAGACAACCAACCGACTAGTCACGTGGCATTGTTCCGGAGGCTTCAAGGCCTTCAGTTACGTACGTCTGCTATTGACACTTATATTACAGAGGGGTTTCTACCGCAGTATTGTTTTCTTTCCTCGAATTCTAACTAATATATATATTTTAAATTATATATATATAATATATATAATATATATTTTAAATTATAAAAGGTATTATAATTTTAATAACAAGAAAAAAACATAAAATAAAAAAATCCGTAACTTGTTTACATCTTTTTAGTTGACTGTTTTGTCGTAGTTGAGTTTTAGTTTTATACTTTAGGTTTTTTTTTTTGCGTTTTTAATATTACATAATAATATTTTTTGAAATGTAAACGCTTATACATGGCATTATATATATTTTTTTTTAGTTCATGTCTTTTTGTTATCTAGAGAGCGCCATATTTAATTTAATGTAACGCCACATAGCATAAAACCAGCGGACAATCAAGACGCTTCCGACGATACCTCATTAGTCAAATTATGATAAGTAGTTTATAAGTTATGAGGGAACACATGAACAATTGAATATACATACCTACATACATAACGGTCAAAATCATAACACTTCCTTTTGCTTCGCCGTAGTCGAGTAAATAGCCGAGTAAATAACCTTCCTCAAGAATTGGGCCATCAATCGAATTTTTTCAAATCCGACAGGTGGTTTTAGAGATTAGCGCGTGCAAACAAAGAAACTCTTCAGCTTCATTATAATAAGTATACAGGGTAAACACCGTTATCCTTGAAACTAGTGGTTTGGTGTCATCTATAATATACTTTTTCTATGGGACCAACTCTAAATCGACAAAATGTATGGAACAGCTGATTTTTAATTTGCCATTTAAAGCAAAAAAAAATTGGCTGTTCCATACATTTTGTCGATTTAAGTGAACACAAATTTATGGAACAGCTGATATTTTTTTTCGCGATTTCAAGTTTCGCCCCATAGAAAAAGTATATAATAGATGACACCAAACCACTAGTTTCAAGGATAACGGTGTCTACCCTAACACCCAGTAGATTGACCATAAGCAATTGTTAAAACATGTTTATCATAATCTCGAGCAATTCCCTAGTGGAAACCAACTTGTAACCTTTCCCCACGTATCAATTTGTAAGGAACCCTTACTTATCGACAACCAGCGGACCCGACCGATATCATCCGAATAACGACGGCAATAACTGTTTGGTAAATATTAAGGGCCATTTTGACAGTGTCCGGATTGGCACTACTTACTTATTTATTTATGCGGTTTCACCCGCGTAAGTCTCGATCCCGTGGGAATATCGGGATAAAAAGTATCCTATGTCCTATTCTAGGTCATAGTCTACCCATGTGCCAAATTTCATCTAAATCGGTTCAGCCGTTTTAGCGTGAAAGCGTAACAAACAAACCAACTCACTTTCGCATTTATAATATTAGTTAGGACTAGAAAATAAAAACTGCCTCGCTGCTCTAGTGGTCGCAAGCGCTACTGCCGAGCATGAGGTATCTTTGATTCAATTACCAGGTTGGGCTAAGTATTATTGGGTTTGTCCATCAGAATTTTTTTAGTAGCAGCCCGGATTCATGCCCTGTTGATGTCAATAGGCTCGTCCCCCATTACATGGGACTTAAACATAACTGGTGAAATATGTGTGTGTTACTATAGGTTCACCTTTGCTTCACCCTTCGGGGACTACAGGCGTAATGATACGTTATCTTAATAATAACAAAAATTTGCATAATTTGTGTGAATACATCTAAAAGTTTAGATAACCGAAGCTAATCTAAAGAGAGTGAAACGGACCTTAAGTTGAGTTATCCCTTCAACTATCAGCTGTCAAACATAGTTTGGAAAAAATCAATATCTTAGTTTAATCACTGACTTCAGAAAAACTTAAAATTTAAATCTTTTTTAATAAAAATAAAAAAAACAAGTCTTCTTCAATGTTATATGTTACATACGTAGGTGGTAGGTGTTACATTACACAAGTGTCAGCAATCAATTCTGAAGTGTCGTCAATATATAGACAGGTACACAATAGATCGCCTTAGACGAGAACTCTTTGTTAGTATTCCTATCAATATCAATAGCCGCCACAAAATAGCACCATTTAAAACAATAAGCTTATAACAAATTCATCCCAACCCTCACTCATCCATCAAACGGAATACCAAGCGACCCTTTATCATGATCCCTAAGATAATAGCAATAACGTATTGTATATGGCGCATAACAATACGCCCCTTGTCCATAAATTAGTCTTCATCTCCATACAATTTATTATGTAGATGCTTCACTCATGACGTCACGAAACAAATTAAATTATGACCTCGTCGAACGGTGACGTAGTACTCAAAATTTCAGTAACCGACGCTGTTTATACGCAACTATAATGTATGAAGGTCCCTTAAGACCTTAGGTGGTTGGTCTAAGTTGCAAGAGGTATAGGAATAAATGTACGTAATCACAAAGTAACTGGGTATATTTTGCATTTATTTAATTATTTATTGATATGGCACTTCAACGACTTTAAACAAACAATAATTACATACAGTTTCGTGAATTCGTTACTTACAGAGGTGCACAGCTGCTCTAGTAGTGAACTTAAAGATTATACGAAGTTTTAGTTATCGTTAGTTGAATCAGTTATAAGTAAAAAAAAAAAGGAAAACGAGCTATGTTCACAAATACGATGGAAAGTACAGAAGTATTTAAAAATTAACAAAAAAGACTTAAAAAGAAGGAAATGGATGTGGATACTTATACAATTGTGTTAAAAGGCGGATTTAAACTCCCTCATAATTTATTAAGTTACAATATCTGCCCAATTGCGTAACACGCATAATTTGAATCATTTTGAAGGATATTGCTATTCCATACGTTCGAAAAATTGGTCTTTTTAACAACGTAAATAACGCAATAAATGTTGATGAACGCATTTAGGGAGCAGGATGTGCAGACCGACAGTAATTAATCCGTCTTTACATTGAGATTGAGACCAAAACAGATTTGAGACTTTGTTGTCTTCATCCTTTATTGTTAAGTTAGCAAGTTGAGATTTAATTTTGAATAATCCACAAATAGACAGAAGACTGATACAAAACAAAGACCCTGGCCCATAGTATCCACTAACAAAACCCAATCATATGATAGTTAATTGATTCAGGCGTGACTTTGGGGAAAGCCATTATAAAATACTATACACGTAGATATATTTAGTAACCTATTTCGCAACACAAAACGCAACACGTCGTGTTCTGGTTTGCGACTGGTCAATCGTCATCCTGAGGATGCCTCATTGAGAGGTAAAACAGGTGTCGATTTCTTACAGGGTTTTTTATGACTCTTGAAGAATAGATAAGCGGAATAGGTTACTAAATATATCTACGTCTATGGTATTTTAAAACCCAATCATTACAGTAACGTGTAGCTGCAATGAGTTCTTTAATCATAAAAGGTCAGGACCTTAAATTCCGTACAAATCAGTCAAAGCTCAAAGCGTGTCAAGTTGCGAAGATCTTAACAGTATAATCAATACCGCCTGTTTCAAAACACCTCCGCCCATCCCTTGCAACACCTCATAGGGTTACCTCAAAACTTTCGGACTTACACACACGTTTCATGAAACGTCAATAAATCTCGCTCCAAACCAACTTGGATGATGTTTATGGAGTAATGTGTTGCCATTCGAGATTTCTACCAACACCTACGTCCAATTCATTTTGCTCCATTAATTTTGCATGAATAAGCGCTTTGGTTAGAGTTTAGGTCCAAATAGGTTTGCCCGGGTCGGCCTAGTTTCTGTTGAGGAGGTTTTATTTTGTATGTGGTTACATTCTGTTTTTCAGACAAAAAGCTTAGACTTTTTCAGTCACAGTCCCTAAAAAAGTTTATCCAGCCAAGAAATTACTTTTTTGCACTAGGTATGTTTTACGCTTGAATATACTTTTTAACTCTAGGTGGAGTAACAAAACACAATGGTAAAGATTTTATTTCGGAACAGAATAAATTAAAAAGAACTTATAGTTGGTGATGGAAAACATCGTGAGGAAACGCTGCATTTTATAGTTATTCTAGGCCTAACATCGTCAACTCGTCTTGAGCAAGTGGTGATCGATGCTCGTGCCTTCTCAGCATGAGAATAGGCCTTACCCCGCAGTGGGACAATAGAAATAGAAAATCGTTTATTGACCAAGTAACACAGTAAGCAGATTTACAGGTTACAATAAATAGGGTCTAAGGGTAAACACCGTTGTCACTCAAACCATGGGTAGTTGGCTTAAATATAAAAATAAATGACCGAGTAACAACAAAAAAAAAACGTTTAAAAGTTTCTATCCGACACCGTGCTCGCTAGCGAAACAGCTGACTGACTGAGAGAAGGGTCGCGCTCGCGGCCAGTCAGGTCACGTCCCGCACCCCCCGCCCGTGTTGAGACGCAAGTTCGTTGCCCTAGCGCATAGGGTGAAAGGGTGAAATACTCATGTGGTAAAATGTAGATTTTCTTTAAAAAATAGTTGTAATTTTCCATTGATTTTACGTTATATAAATGAAACCAAACTACTAGTTTCAAGGATGCGGTGTTTGCCTTAACACCCTGTATTACCTATAAGCAAGATTATACAAGGTTACAATATTAAGCAGCTTTGCAGGTTACAATATTACTTAAAGCTAGGTTACACAAATTATTTACCAGAGAGCCCCAAACTAGACAGTTCGTCTGTATCTTGGGGCTCGGGGTAAAATAATAGTTTGGTATTATTATTATATGCCAAAAGGGAATGGAGCGCAGTATCCTTAAAATAAAAAAAAACAGCATAGAGTGCGTCACTCAAAAATTCGAAACACACCAAAAGTAATCGATGCCATGCATTCAAACTTAAGTGCACTGCTTGACAATAGATGTCAAAAAGTTGACTTCTAGGAAAGAAAAAAACTTTTTACAAAAAAAATCAAACCGACTTCCAAAAAAAACACTAAAAAGAGAAAAATAACTTTAATTTCGGAAGTCGGTGGCATAAAACGAAAATTGGAAAGCAAAGACACAATTATAAACACAATTACAAAAATGTTAAAAGTTTTTATTTTTCACTTTTTACTTGTGGTACCTACACCACACAAATCCGAATAGCACTACCAGCTATGTAAATAACAGTGAAAAAGTAAATAAGGAAATCGTCTAGAAAAACTAAGTGGGAAAAATACGTAATATTGAAGCTAACTCGACGAATTGAGAACCTCCTCCTTTTTGAAGAAGTCGGTTAAAAATAAATAAATAAAAAGGACCGGTTGGTAAACGTAAGCAAGGAAGCGACACGAGCGACACTCGCTTGAGGGACTTGATCGTGCGTATAGCTGGATCACGCTGATTGGATATAGCGAAGGACGGAGAAAGCTGGCACTCTCTGGAGGAGGTCTTCACCTCAGGGATTCTCAATTTAAAAATTAGTAATAATAATATTGTAAACTTAGAGAAATACAAGGCTTTTTTATTTTATTTATTTCATTTCTATACATATTTATGATTTATTTATTTATTTATTTCATTTTAAATACACACAAATTATATTTTTAAATATTAGAATTAAAAAAAAAAAAAAATTAAAAAAAAATGATTTAGTTATTATTATTATAGTTAGCTGGCGTTCTATCAACTATGTTGACTGTACAAATTCCGGTACGCCATTTAATTAATTTCAGTGGACTATTTGATTAATAACTAGAAATGTTATTAATTTGCTACTACTACATTATAATCTAGCTTAAATTAATATTGTTTACTGTTATGTACATAATTGTAACGAGCATATTTCAAATAATTATGCTCGTTACAATTATATTACATTTTATAATGACGTCATTAAACTAGTTGCCCATTGGACGGGATGGGCAGAATAGGTGAAACAAAACAGCCGTAAACTAGTTTATTATTTTGACATCCTAGTAACGAGCTAAACTTCACTGCGAATGACCAATTTAATAACTAATCCATGAACATTCCTATGTATGTACTTAATACAATTATTTACCTGTCAACTGCAGTTACGCGTTTAATTTAAATAAATACATTTAGGTAAACTGGTTTACAATTTGTTTCTGATAATTATGTCAGTTTAATGTTAGAAGTAGAGCATTAGCGATATAGGTAACTGAATGACTTAATTAGTCCCAACATATATTTGATAATAAAATATTATAAATGCGAAAGTGAGTTGAAGTTGTTTATTTGTTTGTACGCTTTCACGGTAAAACGGCTGAACGGATTAAGATGAAATTTAGCACATGGGTAGACCATGATCTAGATAGGACATATGATAATTTATATCCCGATATTCCCACGAGATCGAGACTTTCGCGGGTGAAACCGCGGTGCGCAGCTAGTGTGATAATAATTATTAAACGATCTTCGAGTTTTTATCATTTCAAAAAAGACAAGGTCACTCGTTACCAACCCACGTCTCGGATTTTTGCCCAGTAAATGATAACAGGCATGCCCACTTGAATGAACAACTTTTACTAGTTTTTAGTGAACATAAATGTTTTTACATTTACATATTAACTGTTTTTAGTGAACATAAATGTTTTTACATTTACATATTAACTGTTTTTAGTGAACATAAATGTGCTGTTTTTTTTTTATATTCTTTCAATAAATACTGAATTAGATATACATTTTTCAATTAGAATATATTTGGTCGATAAACATACACTGCTGATTTTTTCAGTTATTCAATATACCTTGTACTTGGATACTGAACCTTTCCGGGAATGCCTTGAATAACCTGAAATATGGTGTAACATTTTTTGGCCTGAAATAAATAACAAAAAAAAAAAAGTACAATAAAAAAGTTCAATGCTTGTTTTTCTCTTTTCAGTTATAGGTTTTAGCAGTCGCGTTTTTGTTTTTTAAATATTTTTTATATTATAAGATGCAATATATAAATATTATATATACCCTATGTCACTCCCACAATTAAGACAAATCTAACGACACCTCATATGCTAAAATCCATCAAGCCGTTTAGGCCACAGAGCGTGCCAAAAAGACATACATACATACTTATATACATACTCTCGAAAATCATTACCCTCCTTCTGCGGCAGTCGGGTAAAAGCACTAACTAGAACGTCAAGAATACGCCGAAACAACCCAACTCACTCATTTCATCAACATGAAATGGCGAATTACTAAAAACTCAATTACATTGCGCCGGTTACATTTCTGAGCATATAATATGGTCAGAGAGATAATTTAATATATTACGAAATACTTCAGTCATCATTTTGACGTAGGTATCGCGTCTTTAATTATTACTTGTTTGTTATTCTCGTTACGGACAAGAGATTAACTGCGCAAAGCTGATTGTTGTTGTTTACTTGAAAAACACCTGGAAATTAGATGCTTGTGTACACCACTTTTCACCATTATACCCTTAGTAATAAGGTTGAAAAGTGGTCCACCGCCATTGTCCGTGATGCTATTTGTTTCGTGTATAGGTTCTTACAATAATACTAACTAATATTAGAAATGCGAAGGTTGGTTTGTTTGTTTGTTACGCTTTCACGCTAAAACGGATGAATGGATTTGGATGAAATTTGGGACAGGGGTAGATCATGACCTGGAATATGACACAGGATACTTTTTATCCCGATATTCTTACGGGATCGAGAATTGAGCGGGTGAAACTGCGGGGCGTAGCTAGTGTAGAAAAAAATAAAGGAGATAATTAATTCAGGAATAATCGTTTGTTGCTTCCCGATTCTTTTCGAAATGCCTAACGGGCATCTGTCAGTTGGCTTCGGCTCTTCGTACCTTCTACCTTCCAAATATCTTGGATCCGGTCCCGAGATATATTATATATATAGCCAAAGGCTCAACAACCTAATAACGGCCTATAACTGTCCTACTGCAAGACAAACGCCTCTTCTTTTTTAACTTTTTTGAGAACCGAAATCCTCATGAATAGTTTTCGTCCGCGTAACAACAACGACGTTTTCTCAGTGTCACCTAGGGATATAAAGTTGTTCTTCCAACTTTTTCGCGGTGTAGGTACGAGACCGCCTCTACATGGTGCAGCTGTCACTGTGTTACAATCCCATGAATGCTATGTGACAGCGGGAGATTTTAACTCTGAGGTTTTAGGGGTATGAGGAACAGGGTGCAAAGTTCACTCATACTCCATAGAAAAGGGAGGATCCTCCAACCAGACGGGTGTTGTATCTGGCGGGCAACTGCCCAACGATTGATGTTGGGTTCTTGTATATATGTCCACTGCACGGTTAACTTTAATTGCTCGATGCAGGATTTATGTGATGTCAGGGTTTTTGTGTGACGTCAGGTCTTTGATGCGTAGTTCGCATGTAGCGATGTAGATACCGCCACAAGCTATATTAATGTTTATGATGGTTAACGCATTCAACTTTATAGTTTGTCAGCGTGTAGTGCTCCAATCGCTTGATATTTCAGATTTAAACTGCCCCGTATGCCTCGTGGTCGCAAGCGCGACTGCTGAGCATGGGGTCCTGGGTTCGATTCCCGGGTTGGACAAAGTGTTATTGGGTTTTTCCAATAGGAATTTCTTAGTAACAGCCCGGAGTTTGGAAGTTGGCGGTGTGATACCCCCGTGCCTCGGAAAGCACGTTAAGCCGTTGGTCCTGCGCGTGATCTCTCCCCGATCGTGTCGGGTTGCCGTCGACTATGAGAGTGAGGGAAGAGAGAGTGCACCTGTGTCTGCGCACACACTTGTGCACTATAATGTCTCCCGCGCCGAAGGCAAGTCTCTGTTAAGATTGGCCGCTGTGGCCGAAATGCGTTCTGGAGGACTATGTTTCAGATTAAAAGTGGTTCATAACGCAGGTCCACTATCATAATTTCACTAAACTCCAACACGACAGCACCAACGCGAGCACCCTGCTCATAATGTACGTACGAGCTTACAGCGGCAGCGCGGCCGCACAATTTAACTTGTGCCTGTGTCAGCCACCGTGACGTGATGCCCCTTAGTGCCAGCCCATGTTACAAATTGACCGTAAACATAATTCCGTAGGTTCCGCTTCAAGTTGTAATGCTATGCTGTTTTGGCTTAATTTTGGAGTATGTTATGTTACACCCGATTTCACGATGGAAATTTCATTCTAGAAGCTTAGAAGACTAATGAAATATGTATGAGTGCCTTTGTTGTTAGGTTAATCATAAAAGTTTTAACTTGAGCCAGATGGCTTAAAATATAAATTGGTTGCCTGTGTTCAACAGTGCGATAGACTGGGACAAAGAGTATCTACTAAAATGTCAAAGCTCCTAAGAGGTTTCGAGGAAAAAACTATAAAATATTTGTAAAAAAATATAAAGAGCGTACCTATATTTTAAAAGTTGGCAACATCGCAAATAGCTGTTAAATATTTAACTGTTTTGATTAATTTGGCAATATTACTGTATGGAAATATGAAATTTCGCTAACCAGTGAACTAATAATAATGAATTGCAAATAACACTGAATTTTATGTTTGTAACCGTTTTAGGTGTAAAAAAGGCATTTGAAAAATTTCCAAATACTTTTTTTACATCTAAAACTAAATTTTCGGTGTTACGATTATTAATGATTGCTTTCATAATCAATATTCACTAGTACACATAGTTCACTAGTTAGCCATATTTCATATTTCCATACAGTAGGTAATATTACCAAATTAATCCAAACAGCGATTTTGTAACAAAATCTAATCAAATCACAAGTACATAATCTCTTCTCTCTTCAAAAATAAATCGAAATCGTCTTACTTAAAATGCAAGCCAAACTAAGCGAATCACGCCACCCCGCCAGAGGGCGCCACGACCGTCAACTATTTTCTTTGTACATTGTCCCAGTAACTGCTTTGTAATGGACACAGTTATCTGAGTATGTTGTGGCTTGACAACGCAGAATTCAGAGTCCTTTGATAAAACCCGGTTTGTAGCAGTGAGCGAGTTTTAGTGAAAATATTCATTTTGGAGTGTTTTTGGTGTTTATATTAATGAGGAAATAGTACTTTAAGTTATATGATTCTGTTAAACACTCTACCGGTATTCATATAAAGTGTTTCTTTCTGAAAATGTGAGATGGCAATGTCATTATTAGATTTCAGTACCCAAAGGGTAAAACGGGACCCTATTAATAAGGCTCCGCTGTCTGTCTGTCTGTCCGTCTGTCACCAGGCTGTATCTCATGAACCGTGATAGTTAGACAGTTGAAATTTTCACAGATGATGTATTTCTTTTGCCGCTATAACTACCAACAAATCCTAAAAAACTATAAAAAAACGTGATTCTTTTACCGTTTTATAAATTACCGGAACCCTTCGTGCGCGAGTCCTACTCGCACTTGGCCGGTTTATTCTTTGTGTGTAAAGAGAAATTACTAAGAATGAAATTACTAAAAATAAATTCTATTTCCCGTGAGAAGTAATTTCTCTTTAAAAAATCAATCTGCCTAGCCTTTTCTCAACTATGTTTGGGTCGGCTTCTAGTTTAACTGGATGCAGCTGAATACCAGTATCACCATTTTACCAGTAAAATAACTTCTCTTCTGCCTAACTTAATCGTTTTTAGACGTAAGTTTACAACTTTTTTCTACGTATTATATTCGTACATTTTGCATCTAATATGATATTGGTAGAATAGCTTAAAAATACAAACTAATTAGCAACCCAACCCAACCCAACTCCTAAGTACACCACACATTAACGGAAAATCAGCATTTTTAATCAAAATATTTGCCTAAAAAGGTTGACGTGAAAAATAATGCTTTATAGTCATTAATCTCCTAAAAAGGTCCAGGGGCGGACCAAGGTGGGCCAAGTAATGGAGTTCCGTTGTACAGTCGTGAACCGAGGAGTTTGGCTATCCCAACCCCTTGACGGCATTACATAAAACATTTGGGACGGGAGTCGGAACGAAAATAAATGTACCAATATTTTTGGGACACTTTTTTGTTTGTTTTTATGCACGGACATGTAAAGGTGATGGATGTGTTATGTAAGTCTCTTTGGACGATATGATAAACTCTAATCTGCGGATCTAATGTATTTATATAAACTGCATAACAAAATCAGCCTATAATGTTCCCACTGCCGGGACACAGGCCTCCTCTCTGTGAGAGGAAGTGGGCCATAAACTACCACGCGGGTCTAGTGAGGTTTGTTAGATGTCACATGTCTTCGAATTTTTGGTTCTAGGACATGCCGGTTTCCTCACGATGTTTTCCTTCACCGTTTTGAGAGCAGAGTAGTGATTATATTATTTACATGAAGTAATGAGCCTGGCTAGGTTCGAACTCACGAGCCACCACTGCTAGATATAGACTGGATTTATCTAAACTATTGATTAATTCCTGTTACATGTAATTTATTTACATTTCCGAGTCTATTTAGGGTCTGGTTTAAAGTACCGACGACATAATGATACTGTTGTGTATTCGCTACCTACCTACCAGTTGCTGAACAAAATGGTTCTAACTACTGTTGACTGGCGGGGAACTGGCGTTATGTGACATATAAAGCGGGACCCGCCTGAAATAAAACCTTTTAAGAGCAGGACTGTAGAGGTACGCTTTTCCAGAAATAGTGCAATGTGTGTAACTACCTACTTCTTAGATAAAAACATGACATTTTTTAAAGTTTTGTTTTGTAGTTCCTGCGTGCCCCCATGGGAAAAAGGCATGTTTTTATGTATAAATGTATTAATTTATTTAATTAATTATGTATTTATTTCATATTATATGGGCAACGTGACGGTGACGGTTTATTTGAAATAAATGCTTTGAGTTTGAATTACTTTATATTTTTAAGTAAATACCTATCTCAAAAAATGCCTCCTTCTTACTGGATTCACAATGCCCAGTCTTGAGGTAGGTACTTAACCTACCTCAAGACTGGGCATTGTGGTTTCCCCAGGGTGGAGGACATACATGAGGATTTCCACCGCGGAAAAAAAAAAAAAAAAAAAAAATATATATATATATTTAAGCAAGACCTTGTCTTTCCCATAGAACGTACAAGGTATTTTAAAAAAACACATTTTTCCTACAAAAGTGCAATACCTATGCGGTAAAAATGTATGGGACAGTTTTTTTTTTTCATAACTCAAGAAAAATTTCAACTCTTTGGTAAAATCATGTGCTGAATCTATCGTTACAGTGTGCGCGTCATTGTCCCTGCCAGCCTGTATATTTTCCACACAATCGATCCCAACTCCCGAGCAACTATTCAAAAAAGTTTCCAACCACACTTTAGTCTTTCGGTAAAAAGCAGTGCAAAACTTCCCTTGCGGAGACATTACCTCTTCAGCGTGTTACATGCTACATTATGTCGAACTATGTAGAATACTGTTTTAGTTTTATAGTTAATACTCCGTGGTGGGTTTAGGTACCTCTTGTGTATTACGGTGATGGTACTATTAAGTTTTTCACCATAAACTATGATATAGTGTTTGCATCATAAAAAACTAAAGCATGATATTAATAAATATGACTAACTTTGGCATAACGTATGCGTGTGAAATTGCAATCATTTTACCGTCAAGGATTTCCGCAGAGTAACGCCTGATTTACTACTATTCTACTATTTCAGATATGCGGGAATAATACTATACAAATATAATAAATTTACAGATCTAGAACAGTACTAGATCTGTTACAAGACTTTTGCGCTTAAGCCTAGGCTGCATTCATGTAGAATGCTGGTAACCGGCGTCGGTATGCCAGCTTTTGTCGGCGCTGACAAGCGTTGGTTTGTCAACACTGGTCAACACAGGCAGTTTTCATACTTTTTGCCAAAACTGCGCGAAAGGGGCGCCGACTAATAGGAAATTGTCGGCGTTAATCCGCAAAAGACCATCCAGTGGTTGCCGGTGCTGACAAGCGCATGCCTATCGGCGCCGGTTACCAACGTTTTACCTGAATGCAGTAGGTAAGTACTATCCTCCTATCTATACTTTTATGGCGTACTCGCAATAGTCAGTTGATTACACTTCCAAGACGCGACTACGTCTAGGATAATACTCTATCGATTTCCTAGAAATAATATAGCACCGTGACCTTCAATTTTCACAGAATTCTGGCACTAACGATGTCAAATCCCCACACATTACTTTTGTTCTATATTTAGAACTAGCCTTTACATAGCTGGGTGCGTGGGAGTGAAATACATTATGTGTAAGCTGAGTAAACCAATTGGTAGGCGGCTGACATATTTAGGAAATCTGCTGAGTGAAATTGCTTACTTGTGACGGGTGGTGAAAATTTATTGTTTGTTGCCAAATCATTTTTTCTTTCACCAATTTGGTAACCTTCAAAGTATACGCACAATAAAACTATGAACGTGCAGAATATACATAAAGCACACTAAAAAGAAATCTGTCTTAATTAAAACCAATTAATTGCTTAATTAAAACAAAGTCGCCCGCCATGTCTGTCAGTCTGTGCGATCTCCGTTACTTATGAACGTATTTCGTTCCGGTTTTCACAAAAATAAAGATTGATTTTCGAGTACCGTTAGTTATAATGATCATTGATTTTTGTTAAAATATATCAACTACTATTATCACCAACAGCACCCGTGGGTAACTAGCGTGACTCGCTAATCCCAACTTTAATATAAATATTATAAATGCGAAAGTGAGTTTGTTTGTTTGTTACGGTTTGACGCTAAAACGGCTGAACTGATTTGGACGAAATTTGGCACATGGGTAGACCATGACCTAGAGAAGGACATAGGACACCTTTTATCTCGATATTCCTATGGGGTCGCGGCTTACGCGAGTAAAACCGCTAGGCGCATCCAGTTTTCTATTATTTCAAATTTCAGACTGAAGGAACACGGGTGGGTTTTAGTCAGTAAAAGTCTGACACGCTCTCCCGCTTCGCCCAGAGCAGGAGAAGACATTTGATGATTTACAAACCTTAAAAAAAAAAGTATAAGCTGAAGACTAAACACGCATAATTTCAATTATCATTCCTGAAAAGCTCAATATTCTTTGTTTATAATGGCACAATGTACCAACTAAGCTATAGGTACCAACGTAAAACATAAATTATAAAACACCTCTTCACTCTCAGACCACACTTCCAGCTCACATCTCAAAAAGAAACCAAAAGAAAAAGGCACGAGACACAAAACTTCCAAACTCTGCTATAAAACTGCTCTACCTCGGCGCAATCTCTTACTTTTATTTCAACAAAATTTCGTCAAACAACAATATAACGTTGAAATTACTTCAATATATCCCACAGGGAGGCTAACTCTATTAAAAATATCGTCTCGCCTGCTCTATCAAATTGTAGAGATGCCTGCAAGATGTTTGTGGTGAATCTTGCTCTATTCACAAGATTATATTCGAGACAGGATCGCGGAATGTTGTACGCACTAGGCGTTTTTAACGTAGAAGTTTAAAAATAATGTTCTTTATCTTCTTCTCTTCTTCTAATGTATAAAATTCTCGTGTCACAGTGTTAGTTGCCATACTCCTCCGAAACGGCTTGACCGATTTTTATGAAATTTTATATGATGTATATTCGGTAAGTCTGAGACTCAGTCGTAATCTATTTTTCACACCCCTACGCGGGTGAAGCTGCGGGGCAGCAGCTAGTCAATTTATAAAAATAACTGTGAATTTGTTTTGTTACTATACGTAACTAAGTACTTTCACTTTCTATACATAATCAAATATAAAAAATCTGCTGTTCCCTACATTTATGTTCACTGAAATCGACAAAATGTATGGAACAGCAGATTTTTTTTTTCGCGATTTCAAAGTTGGTCCCATTGAAAAAGTATATTATAGATGACACCAAACCACTGGTTTCAAGGATAACGGTGTCTACCCTCACACCCAGTATAAAGTAGGTAGGCATGGTAGTAGGGCATTTTTTTTTACTTTTTTGAGGGTGGGAAATCATCAAATGACTTCTCCCGCTCTGGGCGGAGCGGGAAGGCGTGTCAGACTTTTACTGACTAACCCACCCGTGTTCCGGTATCCCTTTCGGACTTTCCCGCAACCCCTGGCAAGCATCGGTCCCTCATCCTCCCGAAGCAACCGTGTCCGGTGAGGACCTGCGTCAGCCGGAAGGTGAGGACGCCGTGACGCCTCTAGCCACTACTCAAAGAGGGGACTTATCGCCTCATTTGTGGCGTGCCTATGTTAGTATTATGTTTTCAAGATAATCACAGTACCAGTCCGTGGAAATGAGTCCATTAAAAATGGCAAAGAGCTTGCTCTCTAATAAAGGAGATCTAGATCCTGTATCTGGTGAAAGATAATATGCAAAGTTACAAGTCCCTGCCCTAGGAAAAATGCAGAGGGTGAAAGGGGCAAGTGGGGGATGTATGAAGTATTTCTTAATCACCGTTCAAAATACAACTTAATGGATTACACAAAGTTCACAAACATACGAGTAATTGGTCAGCGGTTGACCCGACCTACAGCTATCTCTGTTTATAAACGCTTTATAAATAGTACTTACTTGACCTTATCATGTTAAGAGATTGTTGAGTACCTACCGTTATCAATTCATGAGGAAAGAGGGCAATGTACTTCAACGCCACAAAGTAAGGTTCAAATAAAATGTTATTTCTAATGGAACGTAGAATTACTATTACTACATTTAAAACTAGTATTCAACTCGGTACATAATCGGTGTATAATTTATTATATTTTGGAAGCTTTTCACAGGATAAAATTGTTTTATTTTTGTCTAAAAACGACTGCTAGAGTTACTGGAGGATAGTATTCTTGGTAGCAGTTACGTTTTTATTACAACGCGTTATCATAAACATTTAACGGTATTTTTTAGGGTTCCGTACCCGAAGGGTAAAACGGGACCCTATTACTAAGGCTCCGCTGTCTGTCTGTCTGTCTGCCCGTCACCAGGCTGTATCTCATGAACACATCTTTTCACAAAAACCGCTACGTTTAATCAACCCAGTGCGTCCTACCCAAATCTCCAAGTGACAAGCGTCAACATTTATCAGTGTCTTGCGACAAACGACAGCAATTAACATTCCGCAAGCATTGTTAGCGACTGCGACTGGTTGTTGCAACTATTGTGCGGATAGCTGAGGTGTGGCTCAGTCGTATGATGAATGACCGGATTTATCTTACTATTGTATTATTTGGTTCTGATTGTTTAAGTTAGCTAGGTACAGGCAATATCAATAGTGGATTTAGTTTTCTCAAGCAATATTTGTAAACATCCTCGTTGATCTAGAAGTCGCAAGCGCTACTGCTGAGCATGAGGTCCTGGGTTCGATTCCCGGGTCGGGCAAAGTGTTATTGGGTTTTTCAAATTATGGATTTCTCGGTAGCAGCCCGGAGACTGGATTTGTGCCTGGTTGATGGCAATAGGCTCGCCCCCTTAATCATGTCATGGTACTTAAATATAACTGATGAAATGGGGGTTATAGGTGTAGTACACCTCTGCCTAACCCTTCAGGGATTGGCGTGATGTTAAGTGTTATTTGTAAACATGAAGAATTATGACGTAACGATCCAAAAAAAAAAGAATACTAATTTTCGCAAAATATAACAATAATAATTTCAGTTGAAGCAGATTTCATACAAATGCTATTAATACAAAAAAAAACCGTTGTTTTTCTTGTAAAAAGTTTTTATCTTTCACTTTTTAGTTGTGGTACCTACCCCACACAAATTCGAATACCACTAGCTGATGTAAATAACAGTGAAGGAGTAAATGAAGACATCGTCTAGATAAACTCATTGGGAAAAATACGTTATATTGAAGCTAACTCAAAAACTACGCTAGCAAAGTTAATAAAATTTATATGGTGGTCCCATATAAATTTTACCTCGGAAGCACGACCTACAAAAAAAGAATCATCAAAATCGATTCATAATTGGCGGAGTAATCGCGTAACAAATATACAAAAAAAAAAAAAAAAAACATACAGACGAATTGAGAACCTCCTCCTTTTTGAAGAAGTCGGTTAAAAACTGCTATAAATCATAGACAACGCAGAATTTGTCCTCCATTGTGAGTTTGTTAAACAGATCGAGTCAGAGACTCTTTTCATTTGGAAATTGAACCTGATATTGAAGACGGGACAGATTTCTGATTTATTTCGTTGATTATTTTAATAGATTTATGAAATTGCGAACGTTTTCGTAGATTTTGAATACCTACGATAAAGTGTTTCTTTTTTTAATTAAAAGCCTGTCTGGACAGCGGCTAAGCTTATTTATGTTTCATTGTTTGGTATACTTAATTAAGAATTATTTTAGTCTTTTTATCAGAGACTAGGTCTCCGTCTGCGTGGTATAGTAATAAATAAGATAGTGTAGCTGTCTATTAGTGAAATCGGATTATTAGTTTCGGAGATTACCTCCTATGTACATCCAAATTTACAAACTTTACATCTTTATAATATTATTATTAGTGTACAAAAATATCTCGGAGAGGTAAACACGATAGCAGCATATATTGCATCTCATTTAACACGTGCAGCCTGCGGGTAGATTGCACTCAAAAATCGTACAGCGTTCTTCACATCACTACATATTATAAAACAAAGTCCTCCGCCGCGTCTGTCTGTCTGCCTTTTCGCGATAAACTCAAAAACTACTGCACCGATTTTCATGCTGTTTTCACCAATGGATAGAGTGGTTCTCGAGGAAGGTTTTAGTTTATAATAACCGACAACCACGCGGGCGAAGCCGTGGGTATCAGCTAGTTAAATATAAAAATGTGTTCCGTTTAGTTAAATACAAATGTTGATGGGGCTGTTCCGTTTCTGTAGCTCAGCAGGGATGTTTACTGATGCTTGCGTCGATAGCTTCTACAGCTGCGATGCGAAAAAGATGCGCCTCTGTGGTGTGCGAGTGCGGTTCAGCCCCAACAGCCCCAGCTACTGAAGTGTATCGCGAGCAGACTGGCCTGCTTGTCTGCGAATCGCTGCTGCAAGCTTTCCTCACCGGTTTTGAGCTTGTAGCAGGCGTTATCATAACTATAGGGCAGTGTCAAGTTTACTAACATAGTTATTAAGAAATATTGCTTTATATTGAGTCCATTATTACTTATTAGTTAATAAGTACAAGCAATAAACTACTTACTAGGAGCAGTGGTGGCCCAGTGCTAACGGCCACGACTTATGAGTTGTAGGTCGTAGGTTCGAACCCTGACAGACGCTTTACTTTGTGTAAATTATTTCATCGCTCATACTGCTCTCAAAACGGTGAAGGAAAACATCGTGAGGAAACCGGCATGTCCTAGAACCAAAATTCGAAGACATGTGACATCTACCAACCCGCACTGGGCCCGCGTGGTAGATCACGGCCCGCTCCCTCTGACAGAGAGGAGGCCTGTGTCCCAGCAGTGGGAACATTATAGGCTGAATATGAATGAACTACTAGCCCACGTGGTCATTAAGGCTGTTTCCAATTATGGTTTCTGAGGGTTGTGAGCCTTAATAATTGTTCAAGAGTGAACGTTTAGAAATTTTATTTCAATATATTTATAATAGATAGTTATTTTTTAACATACTAACTTGAAAGTTGCAAAGGTCAGACGGTTATCTTAATTAGAGCTAATATAACTGGATGCGTTAATTTAATGTTTCTGACGTCACTTTAATTACAACGTGTTTATTAAAGTAGTACTCGCCTTAATTGCTAAAGATACAAAATTATTTAAATACAAATTTTACCAACTTTTAAAATTAAACTGCAATATAAGATAAATGAAAACATATCAAAAAAATATTTAAAAAAAAATAATTGAAAAAGAAAATTCAACACTGTGTTCAATATTTTTTATTTATTATTTTATCATAGGTTTGCAAAAAAGTCCGTCCTTTTGTGAAAAATTAAAAGTGTATTCTATAAAAGAGACTTTGATTTTAAATGTTGTTATTGTAAATATTTTTAGCTACACAAACAATACGATGTGTCGAGGTGTAAAAAAATATTCAAAAAGCCTTTTCGAGGCCTTTTTAACTTGGATACTATAAAGTGTCCTTATGGATTGAGGAGCCATAACTCATATTCAAACGATATTTACCCATATTTCTACCAATTTTGAATAGTACTTAAAGTAGCTGATTTTGAAGACCCGATCTGTACTGGAATTTGTACTAAGTAAAACCCTTATATACGTTTAAGGTGGCAATTTTCGAGTTCTAAGATGTCTCTTCAATTCAGACGTCTGAAATGAGGAGCCAACTCCAAAAATTAAAAAAAAAATTATGATTTAGTAGTGTTTATGCATTATCTATCATAAAATAGATACATTTTATATTTTCAAATAGGTGATTTTGTTAAAAATAAATTTATTACTGAGAGAAACTGCCAATTTCTTTTATCAGTGTATAAAGTCATCAAACTACAAAGAAATAATGAAACTTATAATAAAACTTTAACGGTGCTTACTTGAGTTGTTAGGTTTAACTGCAGTCATAATTGAAAGGTTCAGTTTAATAGGAACCACGATTAAGTATATTGCGGCGGTAAACAGTGGGGCGATACTGACCGCTAGTTTATAACACTAGAGTAACCCCACGTTCTATTTAAAAGCGATCATCGCGCGACTACACGATCGTTTGAACCTTTTTTTCGGTGAACCTGACCGCGTGGTCACGCCGATAGAGGGCATTTGCCGTTTTTCCGAATTGTGCGTTACCCCAGCAAAATAATGTCGAAAATAGTCATTTAAATCTTACTCCAGTGCAACAAAAAAAATGTGCGCAACAATTACAAAAGCTGGGCAACTAATTATCTATAAGATTTAAATAATTATTTTCGACATTATTTTGCTGGGGTAACCCAACGTTTTTGACATTATTTTTCTGGGGTAACCCAACGTTTTCGACATTATTTTGCTGGGGTAACCAAACGTTTTCGACATTATTTTGCTTGGGTAACCCAACGTTTTTGACATTATTTTGCTGGGGTAACCCAACGTTTTCGACATTATTTTGCTGGGGTAACCCAACGTTTTTGACATTATTTTGCTGGGGTAACGCACACTTTTCCGAATGAAAAGTGACTTATGCACGCTACCCTACCGATCGCATGTTCGCGCGACGATCGCGTTTAAATAGGACGAGCGTTAGAATTGGTTTACTTTGAGAAACAGTTGTCATTTTAAACCGTTATCCTTGTTGGAATAAAAGTGCTCTTATCTGTCAAGCCTGTGTATGGTCAACCACAAGCATCGCTTCAAAAGTTGCTACCTGCAACCAGCGGATTCCCGCGTCACCACCACTATCGTCTTCGGTAAATTTTGGCGAGGTCTTAGTTCTAGTCCACGTGGTGGTTTACAACTCACCCAGCAAGCGTAGCTCCGATTGACCCGTGCGGCTGCTAATACTTAGCCACGAGCTCCTCAACAAAGAAATATTGAAACATTTTTGCACTAACTTATACTTAAGTTCTAACTACAACATTATGCGACAAAGGAAACTACTTACCACCAGTTTACCATAAAACAAATGCCTACTCATACTTGTCAAGCTAATGTTAACTTACCTGATTGACATTTTCTCTTTACCGACGCCTGACGCACAAAGGAGTTTTCTCTGAAGCATCAGAGAGACTTCCACTAACGAGTAATGTTTGCAGTGCCTCGTATTATGACTTAACGACGCCGTAAAGGACCCAGTAATGAAATTGTGCTGCACGCTAGCTCGACCACTCATAAAGTACACTTATATGAGTACAACATCAAATATTATGTATTTAGATAGTTTTAAGTTGTTAATACAAAATTGACTTATAGTTTCACGTCTCATAAAGTTGTGAAACTTTACGCTTTAAAGACCGCCATTTTGAATTTTGTTTTATGTCATCCTAACTGGGCAGTGGATGTTCCCTCTGTAATTATGATTACACACAGGACACAGGCCTCCTCTCATTGAGAGGGAGTGGGCCCTAATCTACCACCCGGGCCTAGTGCAGATTGGTAGATTTCACATGTCTTCGATTTTTTGGTACTAGAACATGCCGGTTTCCTCACAATATTTTCCTTCATAGTTTGGAGAGCACCTACATAAAGTAAAGCGTTTGTCAGGGTTCGAACCTATGACCTTCCACTCGTCAGGCACGACCGTTACCATTGAGCCACCACTGCTCTGCAGCTCTATTAAAAAACTAAATTTTTAACAGCAAAAGTAGTTTTGTTGTGAGCTACTAAAAATCCACTATTTTAAAAGTAAATAAGCCCCATGAAAATTTCGAACCGTGCTCTTTACGACTTATTTTTAATTACAAGTTTTAACGATTGTTTCGTGACGTCATACCCATTTGAGAGTTTTATGGTCGTCTTAATTAACACGCAACCAGTAGCATGCACCGATTGTCGAACAATCTCAGTCGCGTGCTTTAGTAGCATTTTTAATCACGTAGTTGTTGAAGCTTAGTTTTAGAGTGTAATTATTGGGTTGATATTTAAACGTTTTAACTTTAATATGATAAATTATTAATAATTAATAGAATAGGGTCTACGCTTCTGGGTTTATATTTTATGGAGCTCGTGGCAAAGAAATAACAGCCGCACGGGTCGATCTATCAGGTATCAGATACGCTTGCCGGGGTTGGTCAGTGGATGCGTGACCATCTTTACATGGACGGAAGTGTCCTCCGAGCTTGAAAGCACGTTAAGGCGTTGGTCCCGGCTGTCATTTCTGGATCTTTGACATTCGTTACGAGTCGTCAGAAGCCCGAAAGTCAGACAACCAGCATTATGGCTTGGCTTCTCATGCCGTATAAAAACACGGCATGAAGAAGCCAAGCAATTATTTGACACCAAATAGGAATAATTTAAGGTTAACGAATAGAGGCGCAATGATTTTACTAGAGTCTTCAATAATATTGTTAGGAGCGCAAAATGGGAATTATTACGGGTCCGATTACACCTCAGAGGGCCAAGACAAATGACAATCGCTTCGAAAGCGTTTCGTATTTCTACAACGACTTTCAACAGGATTGACATAAGCTTTTCGATAGCTTATGTCAGTCCTATACATCTTTGTGTTTTCCATCATCGTTATCGCTGATAGAATGTCTCTCTCTGTTTCTGTTTTTGTTTGTCAGTCGAAGTGTCAAACTGAAAACGTTTCTTTTCTACGAAATTTTGAATACATGCCGGTTTTTATAGAAATCAATTTGATTAAGTCACCAGTTTCAATCGACGATGGCGTGTGCACAATTTACGATACACTATTAACGATGATCATAAAATGAAAACGACTAAAAACGAAAATGTTTTAAGTAATTACAAAATAGAAAACTCTTGGAACTGCGCCTGCAGCACATAAATCTTACTTTTAATAGGTATTTTATTGCCAAGGAAAACTATTATTGCACAATTTTGAAGTTCCCAGCCTAATTAGAGAAATGGCTTTTGATTCACTGTAATTAACTGTAAAATTGGACAAGATTTCACTTGAAACTACACCTTATCTCCTTGTGATAAGATGTCAATTCATTTAACAAGCGACTTTATATTATTCACTTCGTCGTGATTGCGATAATTTCTAACTAAACCGTCCTAAATTGCATAGAACGGTTACGTTACAGAACTAAGGCGGCAAAAGATTAATTCAACTGATTGAATAATGATGCCACTATAATAAGTGGCGTCATTATTCAATCAGTCTACTATAACTGTGGTACACTTACTTAAAAAAGTGAAACAGATACCAAATGATTTAAAGATAAAGTTTTTTTTTTTTTTACATTGGTTCCTAACTTCCTGCCATTTTACTCAAGCAATCCTCCCATGGGTACCCCCATGGGAGGAATGCTTGAATGAATGACCAGATACTATAGAACAACACCTGCTACGCTTCTTACATACTCGTTTTGCTTCGTATACGTTCATACATCTGGTCATACACGCACGCTGGTTGCGAGTACTACACACCTCTGAATAACATCCTAACTAATATTATAAATGCGAAAGTGAGTTTGTTTGTTTGTTTGTTATGCTTTCACGCTAAAACGGCTGAACCGATTTAGATGAAATTTGGCACATGGGTAGACTATGACCTAGAATAGGACATAGGATACGTTTTATCCCGATATTCACACGGAATCGAGACTTACGCGGGTGAAACCGCGGGGCGCAGCTAGTCACCAATAAGTTCACTATAATATGTCCTCCTAGGGTTTCCACTCACATCTGCCTAGTAATAAGTGTGTAAGATCTTTTGTTAATTCCACAATTCTGATTAAAATACATTTTATTATACCTACTTATTATATCCTAAGCATAATAATTCTTCATATCCTAAGCTACGTGACACCGTACCATAACTATTAATTTCAGAATTATAACTTTTCAAAACTCAGGAATTGGTATGGTTCGAATCACAACCCATGGGGATCATAAACCATAGCTAAAGGACATGTTTGACAAATATACTAATAACTCTCTATTTGGCGGTCAGGAGTTACTTGATGTAAATACCAGAACATAAACTGTAATTTTGCAATAAATCCATTAATAATTAATAGTATAGTGTCCATGCTTCTGGGTTTATATTTTATGAAGCTCGTGGCAAAGAAATAACAGCTGCACGGGTCGATCTATCAGGTATCAGATACGCTTGCCGGGGTTGGTCAGTGGATGGGTGACCATCTTTACATGGACGGAAGTGTCCTCTAAATCCATTACTTGCATTATCATTTGGTGGCCTAGTGGTAACAGCTGCGACCCACGAGTTGCGAACCCAAGGAGGCACTTTACTGTATTGTTATTGTACAAATTTGACAACTATAAATGAAAAAAGAAAAACATAGGGGAACAGTAGATATCCTTCTTATTCAATTTATAAAATATCTTTCAAATTGATTCAATATTGGAGGCGGAAATAGACGAGAACCTTTTTGTATGGAGAAAAGACCGACCCTATTTCGTTTTAATGCCCACTCTCTCTCACATCAATAGGAGGTCTGTCTCTCAGCAGTGTGAACATTGTATAGGCTGATTGTGCTTTATGCCACTTGCATACATCAGACAAATACACACTGCACTAAACTTCACGTTCTCAAATAATAATATTTCATTCCACTTCGCGCGACGACAGTACTTTCACACCGACTGGAATCACAATTCTTAACTCCACCGCGCGTTGAAAACGTTTTTGCGAAAATGAAAATATTTTCCAACATCATAAAAGACTATTTTAAAACCGTGGGAGAAAGGAATGAATTCGACAAAGTCATGACATTACCCCTATTTGTCCAAGAAATCCTCGGTCAAAATGTCTTAGATCCAAATTGGAATTTGAAAACCAGAATGACGAAGCATATTTTAATCATCTTCTTAATCTTATACGTGATTTTGGGCACCAATGAGTTCCTCAAAGATGCGACAGACATTACAGCCAGAGGCGAAGCTTATTACACTTTCCAAATAACTTTATTTTTTTCGCTAAAATACTTGTGTTTCATTTACAGCCGTGAAACTTTTCGAAAATCATACTTGATTGCGAAAACATCGTTGCTGGACATGATAAGGGCAGATTCTGTTGAGAAATCAAACGAATTGTTGGCGAAAGTGACTATTGTCGTCAGAATCTTGTTTACTGGGGTCCTTTGCCCAGTAATGATGTACCTTGTGTATGCATTTTGGAATTATATCCTGGGTACGAGAGTGACTTTGTCGAAGACGACATCAATTTTGATGCCTATGACGAGCCCTTATTACGAAATTGGGTTGATCCTGCATACGATTTATTTGTTCGAGATGGCATTTACTTATTGTGTGATAGATCTGTGGTTTGCTATACTGATGTTTTCATTCTGTATGGCCAGTGACAGTTTGGTAAATGGTTTAAAGGTGAAGAGTAAAGGATCTGATGAAACCGACTTGGAATATATGGATCGTCTCAACAATACGCTCAGGGTGTTTTATAAAAATCATTCGATATTGATGGAGTAAGTTTTATGCTATTAACATGTTAATATATTTCCTTTCATTATTGGACCAAATAATTTACTGGTTTTCACCAAAAACCGTATTCAACCGGTTTAAAGAAAATTGTTTGGAATTGAAGGTGATGGTAGAAAAATCTCTTGAAAAATTACTCAAACAATTTGTAACTCGCATGTATTTAATTTTAATCGAAGCTCAAATAATGCACATTTGACTTCATAAAAAAATAATTTAACACTCAAATAATATTGATTGCGCCTCTTTTTGTGAACCTCAAATAATTCCTCAATACTCAATATATTTATTTGCATTCCACAATGTTAACATAGGTGGTAGGTACATCGAAATATACACAATTTTAGATCATCGTGGACCCTGTCGGGCACAGCAAGATAGGATAGAGGAAGAGGGCTAATATTATATTATTATTTGAAAGAAGTAAAATATTAATGTTTTTCTACTACTCATTTCCACTTTAATTTTATTTATTATTTTTGGTATTCATTTTTAATGATTCATTTAATTTACCATTAAGCTATTCATTAATATTATAATAGCATTTTATGGATTAGGTATTGTTTTAGTTTATTTATAAATATATTAAATTTTTGTTCATATTTAATCCTATATTGGAGTCTAAAAAAAACGAAATGGATGAACTACAACTTGGTCACAGTTCTAACCTCTAGCTTAGTTACTACGACCATGTAAAAATAGGCTCATTTATTAAAAGAAGTTCATAATTTTTTACAAGCCGTTTTTTTTTAGAAGTTAATTTATTTATAAAACCGGTTATCATGAGATAGTCAATAAGGTTTTAGTGGGTCAGTTAAATATTTCCCATTGTAATTAATGTGTGTTGTTTGCTAACCTTTTTTACTTGGCCCATACAATCAGCACTGTTTTGTTTCAGTTATTTTAATATTACGAGCGACATGTTCAAGTGGCCGACCGTGATCCCTCTCGTGAGCGTTTTATGTGCAATTTGTTTGATACTTCTGAGTATGACTGAGGTATGTACTTTTAATTTTATTTACCACTTTAAGGCTCCCGCAGACAGACAAGAACCGCGTCATATCGTCACGTCGCGCCTGGCTGCAGGAGCCTTTAGTAAGTATTTCAATTTTAAATTAAATTCTAACTAGAGATTACAGTTTTTGTTTTCGTATTTTTCCAGAAAATTCAATGGATGTTTCTAACTAACTTAGTTCCAATACTTATCGAAATAGTTGCATACAACGTTCTAGGAGAACAAGTAAAAAATAAGGTGAGCTACGAAATTCTGTATTTCCAAAAAAATAGTTCTTAATTTGTGTGTAAAATTAAATATAATTAATAATGATAATTTACTTATTGCAAGTATTTTTTAACCATTTCATTGTGATAAAACTTTAATTTTATGCTAACACTAACTAAGCTTTCATAGGTACAGTCAAGCCTTTTAAATCTTCAGTCTAATATAGAATGTGTAACTGAATTAATGCACATTATGCAACTAGTTTATTCAGAATCGTCTACTGAATAGATTTTTGTCATTTTTAATTATATGTAATTTTGTACTAACAAGCTTATTAAATTAAAAATTAAAAACCCCCGACAAAAACAAAGCATCTAAACGATTTTTTTTCCGTCGGGGTTTAAAAATACGTAAATTACAGTCACACTTCCGCTGTACAGTCGAAACAAACAAAAATTAACGAAGTATACATATTGCGCTAGACCCACATACGTGTGCGATTGTGTGCGTGCATAGATTTGTAAAGTGATCACAATTTTCTCCCACAACCAGTGATTTAATAAATAAACTTTTTGCGTGCACAAACAGGGATTTTTCACACCAAAAATAAAATTCGTTTCCCAGCAATAACTTTTCCTCACTGTTACTTAGTTTGATGTGCAGAATGCGAAGCTAACGGCTATGTCAAGGGTATTTTCCAGCCTGTATAATGCTGAGTTGGTAAAGCAGATTGTATCATGCAATGAGCAGACAAAACTAACCCTTAAGGTGATGAACATATTCTGGATGTGACTATACCTAGGTACTCTAAAAAGTTGGTTCATGTCAATATCTTAACTCATGGGTATCAAACTCTAGGCTCTCTCTCAATTGAATCTATGATACGAAGTGTTCTATATAAACAAATTATGTTTATAATATAAAAATAAGTATTGCCAAACTTAAGTGGCAGTGAGCAGGGCACATTGCTCGCAGTACAGATGGCCGATGGGGCCAAAAGGTTCTGGAGTCGCGACCGGAAGACGTAGCGTTCCACAATGTGGACCGATGACCGGGTGAAGGCCGCGGGAATGCGCTGGATGCGAGAAGCACAGAACAAGTCAAAGTGGCGGTGCTTGGGAGAGGCCTATGTCCAGCAGTGAACGTCTTTCGGCTGAAATGATGATGATGATTATGAATATAAAAATATAACATTAATTAGAGAGAGAGTATAACATTAATCCAAACTTTGTTACCTTTTTAAAGGGAACTGCATTTTACATGGCTCTCATCGAATTCGATTGGTCAAGCATGCGTCTCAAAGATAAAAAGAACTACTTCATTATAATCAGTTACATTAACAAAGAATTCAAGATTAAGACGGCATTGGGAAACGACCTGTCTCTTGTAACGATGACCTCGGTAAGACATCTCACTTTACACACATAACGTCACGCTCTCCAAAATGTTACGCAGAAATCTATACCATGTATACCATGTGGGAATGATAAGGCAAATAAAATTATACAACATGCCGCTACAATGGTGACATTAATTTAACACACGGGTAGGGCTAGTGGCCAGTAATCATAAAAAGTGTATCTAATAAAATAAAATAATTGGTCAATTGAAAAATTTAAATTTTCAGTAAAACTAAATAATAAAAACATAACCAAAATTGAGATCACTCTGTGTAAAAGATTCATTCATGAAGCTACCTACCGGCTTACGTTCTATTGGTCCGATTCTTTGTCGGCATAATTTGTAAGAAATTGCGCGGCTTTCCTTCTATTCGCTTACATATATGATCCGTGACCCCGGCAAATGACCTCTTCGATACAGTTCTTTGATTACAGGTTGTTCCAAGACGGTAATTTAGAAAATTGTAAATAAATCAATAAATAATAACGTTTAATGAATGAAATTCGAATATGTTCATAAAATGACTATGGGAAATCGTATACGAGTGTTAAATTAATGTCACCATTAAAGCGGTACGCAGTATTTCAAATATATAAATAAAACTATATTATTTAAAAATATAAAACAGTGAAGCATAGGTTCGTTTCAATTACGTTAGTACAGTCATAGTACGTACCTCAATGCAGTAAAGTAAAAAAAACACAACCGTTTTGGCTCATCATTGTTTATATTGTGTCATTATGTAATTGTTCTGGCAAAAACAAAACAAACGACTAGCTTTCGTACGACTCCAAATTAAAAAAAATATAAAGCTTCCTACTCATTTTCTACAGCTACACCCTTATTTTATTTCACCAGTTTCAAGTAAATGTCCCTAGAAATGGGAAATGGTGGCGAGACTATGTACGTAGTCATTTCCCGGGCACAATCCCGACTAGAGCAGCTAATACTGATAACTTATATTGTAAACTTATTATTTGCACTTACGACAGCCCCATTTTATATCCAGGCAAATCATTGTCCATTCCAAGGTTGCCTGGAAGAGATCGCGGATAGCGATAAGGCCGCCCATTGTATATTTTGTAGTGTTTGTTATTGTTTTTTGTTATATATTTTTGTGGTGTACAATAAAGAATATATAAATAAATAAATAAATAAATACTGAGAATTTTCTGTTTATTTTTTCAGGTCCTCAAATCAAGCTACCAAGCTTTTACAATGATTCAAACAATGGAAACTTAAAACACAATTCAAGCACAGATTTAAACACGCAAATTGCACATAGTATAAGAACAATTCGAAGCACACTGACAAAGCACCAATTACAAAAAAGGAGGACGTAAAAAATAGAGAATCTTTTATTTTTTTTCTGAAACCGATTTACCACCAATCAGATGGCATTTGCACGCTCCGATTGAAGGAAAAAAGAAGTGTATTATAGAAATCGGACATTGAAAAAGGTGGAGTATATCAGATGGTACAAATCTGCGGTTCGGACGTTTTTCACGCAGCGTCCTAATTTTTTTCGACTGATATTATACGAATCACTTGAGGTAAAGACGGAAGTACATTTTAAGTGGGTTTGTAATTTATTTAATAGATTTTCGCCGTTTTTCTTTGTATGAACGTTTTATTTCTAAAGGACCGCTTCTATGCTTATCAAAAGCAGCATTAAACAAATTGAGTCTATTCAAAATGTTTTAATTTCCTCATTAACTTTATTTTAATTTCGTCACACAAACGAACCCTAACCCGAAACAAGTTATAATTAATATACAATTTAAAAAAATCAAAAAATATCTACATCAACGTCAAACCCATTGAATAAGCTATTGAGTTAGAAACGTAGCACAATATGCCAAAACCAAACTGATTTTGAACGTGACTTCTCGCTCAAAGTCCATTTAAATACTCGGCAGTTACCGGGAACCGCTTTGAACCGCTTTCAACTGGTCTGAACCGATTCAGACCAGTTTGATCTGGATCAGTGTTCGGTGCGCAATACCGTGAAAATGCTTTACGATCATTGCCACGGAGCATTTATAGCCGAGTTAAAATTCTCACGGACTGTATTCTACTTTTGGCGTACTATGAGTATTCGTATTCACCTTTGTGAACAGTTTTTGGTATTGGTTGAGTAATGAACGCTGGAAAAATACGGAGAAGCTTTGGTGATTGTTTTTTTTCATTTCTCTCTCTTCCAGTCAAAATATCGTTGTTCATTATGCTTCAAGTGACTTTGCATACCTCACTATTTGACGAAAAAGTGGAGGTAAATGCCCGAAATAAACACACTCGTTCACATATTGCTATGTTTACATACCGACAGATTCATAAATATATAGATAAAGCATTTGAATACCAACAAACGTTGGTGAAAATGATATTGGTTGTATGTATATGTACAGTGCGTTCATTAAAATTTTGTCCTTTGGTGCGATTGGTAGCACTGTCCTGTCAGTCGCCATTTTAAATTCTATTAATATTGAAACTAAGTTTGACAAGCAATGGTGCCAACATGACGGCAAGGGACAAGTTATAGTGAACGTTCTGTAGTACCTACATTCTGGAAAAAACTCTTTGAAAAGGAAGTTCTCACCAGTCACTGTGTTGATAAACTACAAACAAATAGTCTTACCTTTTTTGAAGCCAGTGGTAGTGGTCCAGTAATCCCACGAGGTAAGTGTGGTAATTCAAACTCTTTCCCCCTCCACCCCCCTCGGAGACCATACATGTGATGATTGAACTCCGCGACGTGGCGTAGCTAGAAATAAAATAGTTCGCCATTGTACGACGTTATTTTAAAACCTTGAGAACTTTTCTGGGGAAGTTTTCTTTGGGGAGAGAAAATCGTTTTATGTGAAAAAGTACGAAGTGTGATAAGCATGTGAATTTGGAAATTGGAAAATTTTCAATGTGGGAATTTCCGGTAAAGATTTAGGTCACCGAAAGGATTTTAAAATGCAGCTAAGTCATCTGATCATGAACTTTATGTGTTTCTTCTTAACCCAACAACTGACTGGTAGAGAGTCTTATGGCGTGTTCGCCACATGTGAAGTGTTTTGAGGACTTGGAGAGGGCCCAATCCTTACAAAGTCATGTGCGTCACATTCACGCACCCTATGCATAGCTTATTGCATCTTTTACCCAGCTGAGGAAATGAGGAAGAGTGACATGTTTCAGTAGATCACTATGGTAGTAATAATAAATGTTACCTACTTTCACTGTCAAACTTATACACAACTAGCTCGATTGATAGAAGAAGAAGCTTCGGTGAGATAGAATAAAGGAAGCACTCTAATGTTTAAGAATTGTTTTTTCCATTCCTGGTTGTGTTATTAGTAAATGAATTACTTCGTCCAAATATTTATTTCATACTAGCTTCGCCCGCGGCTTCGCCCGCGTGGTATGTCGATAAAAAGTAGCCTATGTCGTTTCTCAGCCTCTAGACTATCTATGTACCAAATATTTAAATTGGTTCAGTAGTTTTGGCGTGAAAACGCGACAGACAGACAGACCTACTTTCACATTTATAACATTAGTAAGGATTAATTATCTTACAAAGTGAAGAACATACAGAAAAACAAAATATTTTCTTATTTCTAGGAACAGAGAAATGTAATATTAAAAAGAAACTTTACGTTAAGCGAGAAAATTACGAAATATAAAATTTGAGTGTGCAGTACAATATATTAAAAAGTAAGAGAAAGAGGGACACTTTTTATTTCTCAACGATTACCTGCAGTTCGTTAGGTGCTGAAGATGTTGCAAATAAAAGTAATGAGGGTTCTGTAGTGTTTTATTTTACTGGGCGAAGAAATCTGTATAGACTGTGTAAATATTGTATTAGGTGATAAATAGATTATGCCTCTCATGGAGAGTTAAAGATTTGGCCAGTTTTTGTTCGTTTATAGGACCAATAGTGGTTTTAAAACTTAAATGGCAGTTAGAAAAAAATCTTTTAATACTTTTAAAAGCAGCTTTTAATACTTTCAGAAAGAATAATAGAAAAAAAATGATTATTCTGCACAAATAAGATGCATTCCATTATTTATTTTATTTTCAACCTGCATTTTCTGATTCAACAAAAAAATTAAAAACTTTTAAGGTCGTTTTTTCCAGACAGTTTTTTCATGATCATGTAAAATATTTAACCTTTTCGAGTAGGTATTATGATAGACCTAAATAAATTATTTTCGAGGGATTAATTAATGTCGAATTATGAAAGACCTAAAATGCAAAATAGCTGTCCAATATCTTTAGAAAAACTCGCAGATGCCATTAAGCTTTTTTTTAAATCTTCTTAAAAATAGATAACTAATGGTTTTACCGAGTTTTTCACTCACTGTGGCCAGGATGAGTAGGAGTATCATGTAAGACCTAACACGTGACAGCCATTATTCTTTTTTATTTGGGTAGCATTCTTTAGGACCTAAATTATGTCAGTCAAGTATGAACGCCGTAACAGTTTAACATTGATGTTCATTTTAAAACCCAATGTTTTGAAAGTTATTCTCCACGAAAAAAATACAGCTGAATAATGTTTCCCCATTGCTGTTTTAGCGGTGTTCAATGTTGAAAAGCGTAAGCCCATGAGTGTGATACCTACGGTAAGAAATAAAATAGAATATTTCAACCCTATTTCGTAATTTAGGTACATAATTACATTTTTTACCATAGGGAACATTTTTCGAAGAACCCCAAAAGTATGAAGCTAGCTGGAATTATATCCAACAAAAAGTATTCACTGCGTTAGCCAGCTAATGAAATTAACAGTCCCCGCTGAGTTTAGTTAATTTCAGTTTCACGGCAACTCTGGCCAACTGTTATATTTCATTGTTGGGATAGCACCTGCGCTTTCAGGGAGCGGGAAAAATTGTACGAAAGATTTGTGTACTTGTATCTACACTCTGTAAAGTGTATAGTCTGCGTAATTTGTTGTTGAGACTTTGAATTCTTACTATTGATCGTCGCTTTTGAGCAGTGGTGGCCACCACTGTAATGGCCAACTTACGAGTTGTAGGTCGTAGGTTCGAACCCTGTCAGGCGCTTTACTTTTTGTAAATTATTTCATCACCACTGATCTCAAAACGGTGAAGGAAAACATCGTGAGGAAACCGGCATGTCTTAGAACCAAAAATTCGAAGACATGTGACTTCTACCAACCCGCACTGGGCCCGCATGGTGGATTACGACCCACTCCCTCTCACAGACAGGAGGTCTGTGGCCCAGCACTGGGAACATTATAGGCTGATTATGCTTATGCTTTCATATCATATATCATAGTCCTCCAGACCGTGTTTCGGCCACGGTGGTCTATTTTAACGGAGACTAGCCTTCGGCGCGGGAGATATTAGAGTGCACAAGATGGTGCGCAGACACAGGTGAACTTCCCTCACTCTCATATCCACAATCATCTCTCATATCTCCCATACTAGCAATCCGACACGACCGGAGAGAGATCAGGCGCAGGACCAACGGCTTAACGTGCTTTCCGAGGCATGGGGGTATCGTCATCTGGGCTGTAACTAAGAAATTCCTAATGGAAAAACCTAATAACACTTTGGCTCACCCGGCAATTGAACCCAGGACCCCACGCTCAGCAGTAGCGCTTGCAACCACTAGACCAACGGGGCAGTTTCGTTGGTTTTAATGAGTACCTGTATAAGATATCTATCTATAAGTACTAATAATAAAGCTGAAGAATCGGAATCAAGTCGGATTTGAAAAATTCTTTTTGCATGTCATGCCAATTTCTGGAGGAAGGCCATAGGCTACTTAACATCACGCTACGGACCTTAAGAGACGAGCACGACTACGCGATCAAACATACTGATACCAAACAGGTGGCCTGATTGATATTCGCGCGAACGTCTCAGGGGGGCTCTTTGTTTGTGGGATACAAAAGTACAAACTATTTTCTGTAACTATTGCAAAATTCTTGAAATTTTAGTATTTGTCTGTGGTTTTTTGATCATAGTAAAAGTTTTTTCACTGATCTATGAAAAACTTAAAAAAAGGACGACCAACATCGAATGTTACTCCATATTTTTGAAAAGTTTTGGTCCTCCGGTCGTCATTTTTCACGGAGCACCTTACTCCGCCGAGAAACGAGAACGAAAGAAAAGCATGCGACAGGTCAGCCTCTTGTTGTAGAGCTGACGCAATCGCATATCGCAGTGTGCGAGGTAGTTCAATGATTAAAAGGTCATGTCCAGAACCACTTCGTTTGTCTGTAGAAACTTAAATTACCTTCTGTAATAAATAATTATTATTGTGAAGTTGTAGGTGTCTCGTTATGAATTTAGACACAAAATTACTCGTTGAGTTTGAAGGCTGTATATTATTCAGAATAACTAGGGTCTAGATTAAGTCCCGGGAACTTAGCACAGTAATTTCTTATAAGCGTCTATAGGCGGAACTTTGAAGCGTTCAGAACTTTGAAGTTTGTTGACTCCAATGTTTTAGGTAATTTAGTGAATTATGTATTTAAGTCGTAGATATATTATGAGGTACTAAGTAATAAAAGCCGCACGTTTCAATCGATCAGGTTAAGCTACGCTTGCCGGGGTTGGTCCCTGGATGGATGACCATCTTTACAAACCGAGACACCTCCATGCCTCGAAAAGCACATTAAGCCGTTGGTCCCGGCTGTCATTAGTGGATCTTTGACAGTCGTTACGGGTCGTCAGATGCCCGAAAGTCTGACAACCAGTCTTACCAAGGGGTATCACCCAGTTACTGGGTTGTGGAGGCCAGATAGGCAGTCGCTCCATGTAAAATACTGGTATTCAGCTGCATCCGTTTAGACTGGAAGCCGACCCCAACATAGTTGGGAAAAGGCTAGTTATTATATTATTTAACACTAGCTGCCCGCCCCGGCTTCGCACTAAGTACTTATCTACGGCACACCTACCCTACCTACCTACCTACCCTGCCCTACCTACCCTACCTACCTATCTACCGAGATATCATCAAAAAAGCCATTGTATTTTTTGGAGCTATAGTTAAATTTTTAAACTCGTGATATCTTTCGAATACAATGTCCGAATTAAATAATTCAAAAAGTTATATATAGGTATTGAAGCAGTCTTAAATATGAAGGTATTTATTTTGATAAGGATTAATACCAAGATATAAATAAAGTGCCTTTTCTAGCGGCGTCATTTAAATTAAATTTTCAAAATAAAAAGAACACTTATTGTGGCATAACTATAATAGCTAGACATATGCTGTCACGACACTTTTTGTTAATAATAATGTGTTCTGCAAAGTCGTAGTACATTATTTTATTCTATCCTCAATAGTTTTCGCAGCGCACGCGATGTAAAGAATATTTTAGGTATTTTTTTTACACCTTGGGTTACATTATTGGAGTTTCTAGTATTCTAGCAATAAATATAGCCTATGTTACTCAAGGTGAATGTAGCTTTCTAATGGTGAAAGAATTTTTGAAATCGGCGCAGTAGTTTTTGAGTTTATTCATTACAAACATACACACAAAAATACAAACATACAAAAATACAAATCTTTCCTCTTTATAATATTAGTGTAGATAGTGATGCGTTGTCAAATACGTCTTGACAACTTCTTCAATCCAGCCTCTAATAAATTAGGGATAAACGCAGGAAGACTTATGTATTCAAAGCACTTAATTTAAATTGTTTTAGTGAAGAATTTACCCGTCGCACTTATAAAAAATTTGTTTCAGTGCTGTTAGTGGAAGTGCTCAAGTGCGGTTCGAAGAAGTGCTGTTGAAATCAGTGGTAAGAGTGGAACACCTCGTGAAGACTGCTTGACGTATTTATGTACTATACAAATAAAAAGTTTGTTTTACATAAACTCATGCATACATAAACTCACACCTACTCCCATAGAGGCCTCCCGCCATAGAGGTAGGCAGAAACTATAGAACGACAACTGTAACGATCCGTACACACTCCTTTTAAAAATATTTTTTAACTTTCAACACAGTTCAAGTCGAAAATCTAGCTTCAAATAACTAACTAGACTAGACAATTTGATATAGTTAATGGCAGTTCTTAGGGGAGACGTTGACAAAGGCAGCAAAGGAGTCAGATTAGTAGGAGCCCGGTGTTACCCAGGCGACGGGCTTAACGACTAACTGACGACGACGATAGGGTTTAGAAACTGAAGAATTATCTAGGGCTTAGGTTAAGGAAACGGGGTGATAAAAACTGTATTCCTACGCGAAAGATTACAGTACTTATGAAGCTAAGTACACATTACAGCCGGTTCGGGTCACAGCGCAACGCATATCAATACTATCATTTAATTTTTTCTTGCATGCTGAAGTAAGTAAGCAAAATATGTGGAACCATTCATATCTAAGACCTTTTATGTACCACCATAATATGCAAAATAAATATAGATTATATTATATTCTACAATATTAAGATATGCGGTCCGGTCCGCCTTTAGTGAGCGACGGTTTATCAAAATGTACGAAAGTAAGTAAAGAGGATTTCTGCAATGAGGTGCGGCCCGTCCAAATCTGCGTCTGCCTTTAATAGCCTTTTCAGCAGCTTAGGATAAGTTTCGGTATTTTAATTACAGTGGCTTTCCATGATTGGTATGTAGGAGACCATTTCTTAAATATTGAGAGCCGTCTCAGCAGCCATAAGAATTTCTAGGCTTCAGGAATTTCCAACGTAGACCGAACGCGTAATGAGAGAAAACTTGTATCCATACGGAGCTAAGTCAATGGATGCGGTATCCTTTAATTATAATTATTGAGTGAATAGTAATTGTGAAACGTGACTATACTCAAAATTATTAATAAATTTTACTATGAGTGAAAACAAGAAATCGCGAAAAAAATTCGCTATTTCAGGTTTGGTCCCATAGTGAAACGTGTTCAAAATGAGGAGTACAATTACATGAAAGATACAATATTCGATCTGTGCTAACACACGTAAGTACAACACAGCACAAATTCTCAGTGTGGGGTAAAAACAAGTTATGAAACGTGGTTGAAAATAGAAAAATGATAAATAAATGGATAAATGTGCATTACCTACAAGAAAACTGTTATTAATTTATTTATATAAAGTCGGTGATACTTTCCATTTATTCCATTCATTCCATTTATTTTACTTTTATTCGCATTAGAGTATAGCCTAGTAGCTAATATAAATATAACTTAAACTGCTAAGAAATTATACTATTACACAAGAAAACTGTTAAAGTCAATATAAGGAATTTGGCAAAAAAATAAATTTACAGTAAATTTTTGTAAACGTACACTAGAATAATATTTTACCATATCTATTCTACCACAAACAATTTATTCATCTTCGCCTTCCGTCTGGCAGTATCTAAGGCAGAGCTTATGACGACGCGATGCTGAAAATTCATTATTTTCTCATTAGGCCCTAACTTTGCACATTGCACTATAAAACGTCCATCAAAATCAACTGTTATTAAAGATACACCATGGTTCAAGCCATGGTGTATCTTTATGGTGCATTACAAAAGGAAGATAAAAGATTTTTTCACAAATTTGTTTTTATTCAAAGCAATTTGTGGAAATGGTAATGCCGCCACAAACTTTTTTGTTTTTTTTTGTTTTTGGGAAATCATCAAATGACTTCTCCCGTTCTGGGCGGAGCGGAAGGGCGTGTCAGACTTTTACTGACTAAAACCCATCCGTGTTCCTTCAGTTGCCTGTTGGGCCCAGGGTCCCGGTATCCCTTTCGGACTATTCCGCAACCCTGGCAGGCATCGGTCCTAACGGACCCCGTCACTACCTGAAAACTGTTTGAGAAAGAAAACTATCTCTTAAGCAAATAACTTCTTGCTACTAAGTCTTAATTGCCAGAACTATGATCACAAAAAATATACTTAACTTTGATCTTTTTGCTACCAAGAAATCGTAGTTTCACTGTTTTTAACCGACTTCTGAAAATTTCTTTTTTTTGTTTGGTAGGTCATGCTTCAGAGGTGGTCCCATAAAAAAATAATTAACTTTGCTTGCGTAGTTTTTGAGTTAGCTTCAATATTACGTATTTTTCCCACTTAGTCTATGTAGACGATATATTCTTTGACTATACCACATAGCATGCATATATACATAGCATGTAGTGGTATTCGAATTTGTGTGGGGTAAGTACCACAACTAAAAAGTGAAAAATAAAAACATTTTACAAAAAAAAAAACAACCGACTTCAAAAAAAACACAAAAAAAGTGAAATATTACTTTAATTTCGGAAGTCTTTGCTTTTCAATTTACCTTTTTTGCCACCGACTTCCGAAATTAAAGTAATATTTCACTTTTTTTGTGTTTTTTTTGAAGTCGGTGTTTTTTTTTTGTAATTCAGTTTTCCATTAAAAGATTAATCAAAGAAAGAAAAAAAATGTCCCATTATAGTTTAAAACCCTCAACTCATTCAAAAAACACGATCTAATTTTAAATTACCAGTCAAATACAGCTGCATAATTTTTAATTACATCTTCATTAAGTTTGACAAATTATGCATCGAATACATAATCAGCCTATAATGTTCCCACTGCTGGGACACAGGCCCCCTCTCTGTGAGAGGGAGCGGGCCGTAATCTACCACGCGGGCCCAGTGTGGGTTGGTAGATGTCACATGTCTTCGAATTTTTGGTTCTAGGACATGCCGGTTTCCTCACGATGTTTTCCTTCACCGTTTTGAGAGCAGTGGCGATGAAATAATTTACACAAAGCAAAGCGCCTGTCAGGGTTCGAACCTACAACCTACAACTCGTAAGTCGTGGCCGTTACCACTGGACCACCACTGCTCTCATCATCGAATGATGACGAAAAGATCATGCATCGAATGATGTGCGATAATTGATATTTTAATGAACCTTTAATCTTTATTTTCCGTCCAGAAAATATGCAACAAAATTAAAATTGAAAAGCCAAAACATGTTTTCAATAATTGTGTTTCCCAAGAGATTGAATTTGCTTAGTTCTGCCAAAACGAACCAACCCTCAATTTCTCAATAATTGGAAAAAAATCCACCTCATCGCTACCATCATCATCTGCCTAGCCTTTTCCCAACTATGTTGGGGTCGGCTTCCAGTCTAACCGGATGCAGCTGAATACCAGTATTCTGCATGGAGCGACTGCCTATCTGACCTCCACAACCCATTATCTGGGTAATTCGATACCCCTTGGCAAAACTGTTTGTCAGACTTTTAGGTCGAAAATATCCACCTAAAAATAAAATAAAATCTTCACTCAGGTGGAGCCACAAACACGCCTAGTCTTAGATAATCTCGTTTTACGACTCCTACGGGAAGACGAAACAATATTCATGGTGATTAACTAATTTGAAAGCTTGTCGTAAATATACATTTATTATTATAATACCAACAAAATATTACTTAGTCCATCTTTTATAAGTCGCACTTTGCTAAGCTTTGGTTGATTGTTTTAAATTTCTTTCTTCTATTTCTGTGACAGTTTTATTATTGGTCAGTTTTGGTCTGTTCAAACCTTAAATAAAGACTTTATTGTTCAACTAGAACTAGATTACATGGCAAGGTAATACATAAAGCACAAGAATTCGCGCGTGCGTGCGGTTGCGTAATTCTTGCTGGGTTACTTTCATTGCTGATGTAGGTAACTATACTTATCTATTCCAGTTTAGTTTAGTCTATGCTTTTTCATCCAGTTTAGATAATTATTATAAAGATACCAATTCTATTTTGTTCTATTGCTAAGCATAACAGTCAACTAGGATGGCGTAACGCACATAAAATGGGCAATCGATCGTAATGCCTTGCATTTTAACAGCCCAGCCACGTTCATTGCGTTAATGACGTTGTTTAGCGGATTTTTTTATGTATTAGGAATTTCCTTCAAAACCCTCGGATTGTAATTGAAAGTGTGTTATGCAATTGGGGAGCAGTACAGGTGCCTAATGATCAAGTTCACAAAATGGAACGCATGCATCTTTTTGCGGAGAGGCGTCGCTTCCTTCCTGACAACTCTCGCTTGCAATCCGCACATAATTTGTGAGACATATTTTTCACAAAATATAGGTACTAATATATTCCACGAACATACTTGTTTCAGTAAGAGTATTCCTACAAAAATAAACACTCATTATCAAGCGCATAGGTTACTTTAAAATACACATTTCACCCGACTCGCGGTAAATACTAATTAATTGGTAGCGACAAACTTCTCTCCCGGTTGCATCGTTACAACTCCGTGTTTTATCACGGCCGCGACCCGACCCCGGCCGAGGCTTGTCATTTGTCCTATAGCTGGCACGCTGAGGTAGTGACGTAATTAGGTGCAATACGTTTTTGCTTATGCCGCTGGTTTCATCTGTCATTCGTAGTATAGAATAAAATACTCAATATCTCTAAAATATGTACACCATAAAAAAATACAGATATATTTTATTTTATCGCTAAAAGCAATCTTTTAGAAAGACAACCTTCGTATATTTTTGACAGCCCAAACGGGTAGTCAAATGCCCCAAAGTCTGACAACCAGTCTTTATACGGGGTTTCTTTTTATTCCAATACTTAACTATGGAGTGGAGGTTAGATAGGTAGTGTCTCCAAGAAAAATACTGGAATTCAGGCCCATCCTATTAGGCTGGGTGTGTTACCCTAATGCAGCTGTGATTCTTATCCGAAGATAAAGTGTATGATTGATAATAATTAAAAAACTACAACGCTTGGCCAGGTATGCTGAAGTTTTAATAAAAAAAACATAATAATAATTATTAAATACTATATTTATACCATTCGTGATTTATACTCTCATAGAAACGTTGTCCCTCAAACACTATTTCCACTCTCCTCCAAAAAACATTTCTTTTCCATTTTCGCAACCCTATTTCTCATACCCAGACCTTTTGACACTTAAAATCGCTCTCAGCACTACAGCATAAGCAACACAAACATCTGAAGTGGCCGCTACCATTATTTATCGGGAGCCCATATCAATAAACAGGGATACTACAATCGATCAGAGCCAGTCAAATGTCTACGTGCGACGGAAAAGTTTATTCCAATGGATTTATTTCGGATACAGATCATTTCGTTATGCGGGACGTGTGTTGAGTTCGGGTAGAGGAGGCTTTTTAATATTTATTTTGTAAGAAATGATTGGAGTAGGTTGATTCTGGTGTGGAGTTAAAGATTTGGATATTATTTTGTAAAAATTACCAAAACCATTTTCTTAGGGTCAATTTCACCAAACTTGTATACCCAGTGTAAGCCTTCCCTTCCGATTTTATTTTGAATTTTTGACGGTTTCTCCATACGTAATCTGTCAGTAATAAATTACGTATTCCACGGGTAAAAGATAAATGAATTTGGTAAAATGAGCCCGTAGTGTGAAATTGTGTACCAAGGCTGCAAAGGAAAACTATTTTTGCATTTAACCAAAACAGTTTGGTATTTGGGGAAAATGGTCATTCCCTATAACAAACACAAGAACACACAAGGCTGGGAGGATGTCCAGCTGTGGACAAATGTCAGCTGAAAATATGATGATAATGATGATCATAAAACCAAACACATAAGTATAAAGATAAATTTCAAAGTTTTGCTTTTGTAAAAAATCCAAAGAACATTCAAACTAGCATTTCTATTTCATCATCAGTCTTCATCACACCAGGGGGCCAAGTATACTAATTTACAAACGTGTCAGTGGTCTCGCAATTATGAGTTTTTGACAGATTTTGTATGACATATCTGTCAAAAACTGATCATTAGTAGACTAGTATACTTGGCCCCCTGATTACCAAACATTTGAAGCCATATTGACATTTATGATTCCTTGTTTAAATCAGCTCCCTCCAACTACATTCGTAGCTCAGCTTCTTGTCCACAGGTAATGCATCGTGTGGCGGCGATCTATCATTTATTTCAACGTCAGAAATCCATTACGGGGCGTCGTCTCGCTGACTGAGTCGAGCCACTATCTAACCAAATACGGTAATGTAGAGAAAAATACGCGAAATTGTCGACAGCGAACTGACGGTACCATTTTAGAGGTGGAAGAAAATTCGAGTGTACACACTCGATTTTATTGACATTGTAATAAATAGCTTTGTTTTTAAGAGATTTATTTTTGTTTTTCGAATGGAAGCAGCCATTAATTGTCCAACAATGAGTATGGGGTTCTCTCTGGACTCTGTAAAAAGGTTGTGTTAGCTATCAACTTTGTAAAACTATAGGACAATAGTAAATTTGGGTTTTCTTATCATCATCAACTCGGCCGAAAGAGTTCCACTACTGTACATAGACCTCCCCCGAGCATCGCCACGGCAAGCGGTTTTGCACTTCCCACATCCAGCGGCTTATTTTCATTTTGCAAGCTCGCAAGTACTTTCAAAAAATTGGTTATAACAGTATCTATAATATTATGAGGGGCTTGTGGCTAAGAAATAACAGCCGCACGGGTACGATCAACCAGGTTAAGCTAAGCTTGCCGCGGTTGGTCCGTGGATGGGTGATCATCTTTACATACCAAGACCCCTCCTTGCCTCGGAAAGCACGTTAAGCCGTTGGTCCCGGCTGTCATTTGTAGATCTTTGACAGTCGTTACGGCAGCCCGAAAGTCTACAACCAGTCTTACCGAGGGGTATCGTGTTACCCAGTAACTGGGTTGTGGAGGTCAGATAGGCAGTCGCTCCATGTAAAATACTGGTATTCAGCTGCATCCGGTTAGACTGGAAGCCGACCCCAACATAGTTGGGAAAAGGCTAGGCAGATGATGAGTTGTTATAATATTATTTAAGAAAACAATAGGATGCTTTCAGTAAGCTTCTTCACAAATATAATGAGGAATAGGTTAACTTCATCTACTCATTTCTAAAAATCCAAACTTGACTACTGGAAGTTAACTATTTCAATTTCCTACCAAATAAAAATGTAGTAAAATGTGATGAAAATGCTTTTACACACTAAACCAAAAGGAAAAACTCCTCCGAACATTTCGTTCTCGTTCGCCTTAATTAAATCTTCAACACCGCAGAGCGCAGGATTAAACAAGGATTCACAGGATGTCGAATGTTTTTTTTTTAATTCCGTAGCAGTAATTTTCTAGCTCTGTTCTCAATCTATAGGTATTCGTTTGGTCAAACATCTTGGTTGCGGGTTGTGGCTAAGCTAAAACAAAACAGTTTTGCATGGCTATTATAGACAGAACCATTTAAGCTTGTGCTTTTTTGAGGTTTATGTTCAAGAAACTTTGACAAACAGAATTTGTTTTATTGCGCTATTGATTGCAGTAATAACAGTTGCACGGGGCGATTGATCAGGTTAAGCTACGCTTGCCGCGGTTGGACCGTGGATGGGTAATGGGATGGGATCTTTACATACCAAGACGAGGGGTCATGTCTCGGACAGCAGGTTAAGCCGTTGGCCACTGCTGTTATTCGTTACACACCTCAGTTGTATCCAGTTAGACTGGAAGCCGACCCCCATAGTTGGGAAAAGGCTAGGCAGATGATGAAATGATGACAGTCAGGAAAAATAATTGTTTATCAAAATAACACACTCCGTCAATTTTTATTTTACAGCTATTCCAGAAAACTGTCAAAGTATGACAGTTGTGAGTGTGATTTGAATATACGGACAATTTAAGTGGGTAGTCAATTTGATAGATAATATTTTTTTCTGACTTTACACGCCATCATTGTTTTTATGCAGCAACAGTGTAGATTCCTTCTGTGCACAGCCTAAGTTTCTGTTGACGTAATCTACCGATACCTCTTCCTCATTTGCCCGTCACCCTTAAACCACGGAACCATAACCAAAACCGCCCAATTTCAACTGTTTACATCCATAATTCACATCAACACTTTGAAAATAGAAATTAATCAATTACGACTAAACTAGTCTTAACCGCAAGTTCGGAGGCCTCCAACCGAAGGCGTTTCATCTCGCCGCTAATCCGCGAATCGTGTTCAAACTCTCGCTTGTCATAGTTTAAGGGAAATTAACTTTGAGATCAATAGGTAGGTTTGTTGTTTAAAACTTTTTGTTTGTATTGTTTTTGGTTTTGCTCCGTATTCTATAAATAACTTGGTCTTTTGAAGTTTGTTGGCATCTCCAAGTGGGATTTGAGGTAATTGCTTTTGTCTTATTGTCTAACAGGGTTAAAGGAATGGCTGTAGATTAAGCAACTTATTCACTGGGCAATACTCATTTGCCGGGAAAAATTCAAAGCGTATTTTGCAGATAATCATGCCCTAATATCAGAAAAATAAACATTATTTTCATCAAGAATTGAATAGGAAAAAAAAATGTAATACACTGTTTTTTGATGAATGACGGGTACCTTTATATCAGCTTTATTTGTTTTTAAAACCACAATGACATCTTTTATTGTGAATATAAATTTAGGTAAACGACTTTAAAAAATAAAAAAAAAACATGAAAAATTACTTTAATTTCGGAAGTCGGTGTCTTTGGTTCTGTATTTTCGTTTTTTGCCACCGACTTCCGAAATACATACAAACATACACCTATATTTATATATTTGTTTGGAAGCCCTAATTATCATTGTATGATTATCATAATTATGTGAATATATTGCAGTTCCAATAATATTACATTTATATTATTCGTTTGAGTGATGTAAAAATACGACTCCTGCAATGCTTGCAAACTACAGCTGACCTCTTTGATTAGGGAGACACCGACGTCTATCAAAATTAATCTGATGTGTGACGTACAAAGGTATTAAAGAATTCCGCACCACCACTAAAGTCCGATAGACGCGGCGCTAGTGCTATGTCATTGCTTCAAATTGCATTAAAAAAACATGTAGTTCCACAATTTTCCGCCGGACTTCAGTGGTGGACTCTATGCTCAAATTGATTAATTTTTATTTTATCGCACTTCGACCCAACGAAAGCGCTGTCATATTTCATGATTTCATTAGCGTTCTCTTTTTGAATGGCAGTTCTAATGATAACATGACCGCGGCTTAGCGTCGACCCGTCTACGTCCAAATGGGCATTAGAGATAATGTATTGGCTTTGAATAATATATTGGTTTAACATCGGACTTGAATATGTATGCGGAGCTATGTTCAAAGGTTATGTGACATTGCGTGAATACTCAGATTAGCCTAACATACGTACTAGTTAGTATGGCAATGTAGTTCATTATACGTCCACTTTCTTTTAAGATACACCTGAATTATAAAATAGCAAAAAAAAGAACACCGGTTCTTAAGTTCTTTAATAAAACTGAAGAAAATTAGGACTAGAATAACTTATTTTAGAGGAAATCTTCTGGAACTGAATGAAGTTAAAATAAGGGTATATAAGTATTGATTTCTCTAAACTTATTGAACCTCAACCTCATATTAGCATGAAATTATTTATTATATTTATGATATTACTGATGTGGACGTGCTCGTGGCTAAGTAATAACAGCCACACGGGTCGATCCATCAGGTTAAGCTACGCTTTCCGGGGTTGGTCCGTGGATGGGTTACCATTTTTACATACCGAGATTCCTCCATGTCTCAGAAAGCACGTTAAGCCGTTGGTCTCGGCTGTCATTCGTGGATCTTTGACAGTACGGGTCGTCAGAAGCCCGAAAACCTGACAACCAAGGGGCATCGTATTACCCAGTTACTGGGTTGTGAAGGTCAGATAGGCAGTCGCTCCATGTAACATACTGGTATTTAGCTGCATCCGGTTAAGACTGGAAGCCGACCCCAACATAGTTGGGAAAAGGCTAGGCAGATTATGATGTCATTATTCATAAATAAAGGACATCGAGTTTTTCTACCCTTTGCAAAGAACTAACTACGGGTTCGTTTGACGTAGTTAGTGCTTTACCAAACTAAACACAACTGTACCAAACTAAAAACAAATACAAGACAGTCACTCTAAAAAAGTGAGCTATTACGAGCCAACACCGAAACTAAACACGTGTGAATTATATACGAGTATGTATCGCGGTAAATCGGCGTCGAATACATGGGGGCAAATCCTTTTTACGAGATTTACAACGGGATTCGGGGGGTCGTGGCGTACGCCTGCCTGGGTTTGGGTTTGTCCTCAAGTGGAAGCGGGAATTATAGCGTGTCGTATTGTCACAGTCGGTTGTGTTTTTTTTGGTGACTAGTTTAGCAAAAGGTATTTACAAAGCAGACGTGAGTGGAAACGCCGGGAACGCCCTAAAAGGACATTATAGATAGATAGGTAGAATACTCTTTATTATGTACACCATAAAAATTACAGACATAAATTTGAAAATTTTACATAGGGTGACACAATGGGCGGTCTTATCGCTAAAAGCGATCTTTTACAGACAACCTTTCGATGGATTAAAGTAAGAAGGAGAGACAATACTGCAGGTAGTCAGTGGTGTACCGTTTACATATACAATAAATACATACACACGTAAAGCATTATCTTATCTATATAAATATTAAAAAAAAATATAATATATACGTAGTTAGATATATATATATATATATAACAATAAACATGAAACAAGAGCAAGGAACTATTTATGATGACGTTTAAGGAGAGAGGAAGTGTTTTTTCACGAGAATTTTAAAAGTGGACAAAGATTGAGCACGCCTTATCGACACAGGCAAGGCATTCCATAACCGTACTGCTTGGATAGTAAAAGATTTGTCATAAAAACTGGTGGAATGCATCGGCATCGGCATTATATTGGTGATGTTCTTCAGAAAGATCAGTATGCACCTGATCTGTCTGGGAAGAAGGCGTGAATATATGAATGTATGTATGAGTGAGGGATTTTTTTTGGTTTCGAGCGGAAACGTACCAATTTTGGTCATCCAAAATTTTAAAGGTTAAAATGACGGACACAAAGAAACATACCTACAAAGGTATGGATGGGTCAAATACAGAACCTCCTTTTTTGACACCAATTAATAAATTATGGAAAGCAGACAGTAAATAGATACGATATTTTTTTAAACGGTGGTGAGTGGATTCGGTGGAAATACAGGGCGTATTTCCACCGAATCCACTCACCACCGTTTTAAGAAGGATATAATATAGTGACCTCATTGGTGATGTCCTTCAGAAAGCTCAGGTGCTAGCAACTGGCGGCATGCGTGTCTGACCAGATGTATGAACTGTCGAAGCAAAAGGAATATGTAAGGATCGTAGCAGATGGCGTTCTGTAGTCGCTGCCTACCCCCCATGGGAAGAGTACACGAAAAGAGTATGATCATTTTTTACACACGGAGAGCATGCTACATATTACGTAAATAATAAAAGCTAAAACCCAACTACGACTAAAAAGGTATAAACAAGAGACCACAGACAGACAAATTAAAAATCCGGAGTCACACGTAATCTGTTTGATTTATGCCCTAACACGTGTGACTCCGGATTTTTATTACTTTAATTTTTATTTTTATTCTTTTGGGGTTACAATATATATATTTTTTAAATGTGCTCATTAAGGCCTTTCATTTGATACCCAAAAATTTTTTTTTTTTTAGTTCCTCACTTTATGTCCTCTATAGAGCGCCATTTTTAATTTAATGTGACGTCACATAGCCTATAACCAGCGGACGATCAAGACGCTTCCAACGATACCTCATTTTTCAAATTGTAATGAGTCGTTTACAAGATAAGAGGGAACAGATGAACATACGTACATACATAAATACATACATACATACCGGTCAAAATCATAACCCTCCGTTTTTGAGTAGTATAAATAAATTCCACTTACTTACAATCAAGCAGGCTTTTGGCATATCTATTTCAGTCTTAAGATTAAAATAACATTAATAAAAAGATAATAAATAAACACTGTTTTTAACCGACTTCTTCAAAAGGGAGGAGGTACTCAATTCGTCTGTATGTTTTTCATAAGAAAAGGTTGATTATCACAAAACAAACTTACGACAGAATATGAACTAAAAATACGTCAAAAGGTAAAACAAAGAAAAAACTGTGAGAAAGTTTATGACTTATACCAAGGTACAAGTCAAAGGTCTCAGAGAGTAGAGTCAAAAGCTCAAGTGGAGCAAAGGTACACATTATCTCATTTTTACTCGCTATTTTCACCCTTCTCGAAAAAGAACGAGAATGGACCAAATTGTCTAAATAGGTACCTAATCTTTTTATTTACATAAAGATAATATTTTTTTTCTTTTCGTCTAAAGAGGTTATATAGTAATTCTTAGAATTCGGTTTTAGAGATAGCTTCAACCAGTTCTAAGTTTCATAATGGTAATTGAATTTAAACATTTCAGGTAAGTTTTAAAGTAAGAAAGCTTTCTAGACATTAAAAAGAAAGAATTTACTTGCCTCTTTTGTTCTTAGATACTTACTTAATAATAAGTAGGTAAGTACTTATATTCTTTTGTAGATTAAGAATAAGTTCTTGATTCTCTGTCAAATATTAGTTGTATGTAGATAAGTATTCAGCTTTCTAATTTATAAAAGAGCTTTCACAAGTAACAAGGATTAAATACGTGAAACTTACCCTGTACAGTCAGGCCCAATATACTGTCATCGAGGGGTCCTAGGTGGGCCCTAAACGATCAATCATATTGCACAATATCACGAATTGCGCAACGTTCTTGACACTTTAGGGTTAATATTTAAAATTGCGCAATTATTCCACAAAACTGAGTCAGTGAGTTTAAGCTTTAGGGATCCATACCCGTATGGTATCAAACGGAACCCTATTACTAAGCATCCGCTGTCCATCCGTCCGTTGCTCCGTCTGTCTGTCAACGGGCTGCATCTCATGAACCGTAATAGGTAGACAATTTAAAATGATAACAGCTGTCTTTTTATTTTTCTTAATAAAATAGGAACGGCGGTGGTGGTTACCACAAAAAATAGAGAAAAAAAAACAGTTAAGATTTAGGTGATTGAGGAACAGGGTGTAAAGTTCACTCATCCATGTCTGGCGGGCAACTGCCCTACGAATGATGTTGGGTTCTTGTATATATGTCCATTACACGGTACTTTAATTGCGCGATGCAGGATTTATGTGCCGTCAGGATTTTTGTGTGACGTCAAGTCTTTGATGCGGAGTTCGTGGCGATGTAGATACCGCCACAAAGATTTTAAAATATCTACCTATTACGGTTCATGAGATCATGAGATGAGATTTTATTTTTATAAATAATCATTGAATCGGTGGTGGTGGTACGGAACTCTTCGCGTCCGAGTCCGACGTGTACTTGGAGGGTTTTAATTGCACCATACAGAACTCTACACGTGCGTAAAAATAGCTTCGCAGGTTTCCATAATTTGCGGGAAAGTCCGAAAGGGTTACCGGGACCTTGGCAACAGGCAACTGAAGGTACACGGTTGGGTTTTAGTCAGTAAAAGTCTGACATGTCCTTCCGCTCCGCCCAGAGCGGGAGAAGACATTTGATGATTGCCCAACCACAAAAAAAAAGGTTTCCATAATTAAGCAAAGGCATTGTGGGGAAATAGCACTGTGAATTATTACATCGACAAGAGTATTTCCAGTCGCTAGATACCATAATGTTATTGATAGCCGTTGAAAAGGCGCAAACCTACTGTTATTTGGATACTATGGTACATTTTGTGAAAGCCAAAGTGACATTATCAATGAGTAGCCCGAATGTCATAGCACTAAACTGACATTACCAATGAATAGCCAGAATGTCACAGCACTAAACTCACATCACCAACGAGTAGTCAGAATGTCACAGCACTAAACTCACATCACCAACGAGTTGTCAGAATGTCACAGCACTAAACTCACAACACCAACGAGTTGTCAGAATGTCACAGCACTAAACTCACATCACCAATGCGTAGCCCAAATGTCACAGCACTAAAGTGACATTATCAATGAGTAGCCCGAATGTCACAGCACTAAACTGACATTACCAATGAATAGCCAGAATGTCACAGCACTAAACTCACATCACCAACGAGTAGTCAGAATGTCACAGCACTAAACTCACATCACCAATGAGTTGTCAGAATGTCACAGCACTAAACTCACATCACCAACGAGTTGTCAGAATGTCACAGCACTAAACTCACATCACCAATGCGTAGCCCAAATGTCACAGCACTAAAGTGACATTATCAATGAGTAGCCCGAATGTCACAGCACTAAACTGACATTACCAATGAATAGCCAGAATGTCACAGCACTAAACTCACATCACCAACGAGTTGTCAGAATGTCACAGCACTTAACTCACATCACCAACGAGATAGCCAGAATGTCACAGCACTAGTTTCAATGGCTGGGCTTTCATGGCTGGCAAAGGGTGCGTCAGGAGTGAGGTATATCAATCAATCAATCAATATTCTTTATTTGTAAACATAGGTTACAGTAGTGTGCAAGATGTTACAGTTGTTTTATTGTAGTTTCTCTGTTTTGCCATTTGGCGTATATACATTATGTGTGGAAGGCTTATCACGTAAATAAATTTATAATAACTCAGTAGCAATGTCAATTAAAAACAAAATATAAGAAAAAAAAAAAAAAATTGAAATGCAATAATGGCTATGTCAGGTAATGAAAAAAATTAACGAAATGCAATAATGTCAAAAATAAATAATGATAATGTCAATATGTTGTTTATAAAAATATTTAAAATTAACATTGTCCACAGAATTACTATATTAGAGTCGTCATGCTTATAATAAAGTGTGTCATGCAATAATATGTTACGACTATACAAATATTATTATGTCAAAGAATTGTCATCAAAATAATCACTGAGACAATAGTAACTAGAAATACAAATATGGTACGTAATTTATGCTTGAAATTTACTAAATTTAGAGTTTTTATTGAGGTAACTTATTAAATATTCTTTGAGCATACAAAAAAAGCTTTTCCTCATTAAAGCCGTACCTGCATGTGGTATTTTAAGCTCTAACTTATTTTTATCGCGTAGTTTCCTATATTTGCTTTTAAAAGCTATTTCATATAGGATGATGTTTGTTTTGACAAATACATTTACTTCATATATATACAGTGAAGGTAGGGTTAAGATTTTGAGGCTTTTAAATAGAGGTTGTCAGCTGTCAGTACTTTGTAAACCACACATAGCTCTAATGCATATTTTTTGGGCTTTGAAAACATACTCTTTGTTCACTGAATTGCCCCCATAAATTATGCCATGACTTATGCGGATGCAACATAACCATGGTAAGCCATTAAAAGAGATTCTAGGCTTACAATATTATCTAGTTTATAAAGAGCATATGCAAAGTTATTTTTTTTTTTACAAATATCGTCCGTTTGCGGTTTCCAGGACAAGTTATTATCTATAATAACACCAAGGAATCCAGTCATAGTCAAGGTTTATATTGGGAATTCTTTGATAGAAGTGCATTATTGTAGTCTTTTCTAGATTTATGACGAGATTGTTATTATGTAGCCAAGTAATTATTTTATTAAATGTCAAGTTTATCTCTGCTTCGTATGTATTGGGATCGTCACATTTTACCACAACCGTGTTGTGTAATAGCATAACACCACTATTTACCGAAAGACGAGACATACATAAATGGAAAATACCATGTCAGACTGGTTCCCAGCCAAAAAAAAACTAAACGTTTAAAAAAACGTAATTTGTATCTCATAATGAAAGTAATTGAATTAACATACATAAACTTTGCATTAAAGCAGGTTAACGTAACAAAATACAAATTACGAACTTAATAAAAAAAACAGCGCATCTAATTTAATTACACAATTTTCCGAGTCTAGAGCCGAAAAAAGAGTACTAAGAGCTTACGTGGGTGTTGATTAAAGCATCCTTTGAGTCTGTAGCTCATCATTATTTTTCTCATTAGTGCAGAGCTGTCGGCAGCGATTAAAGATGACGGAGGGACCTCGGCTGAGGACAGACTGGTGGAAAGAATATAATGTTATTAGGCAATATTAATGATCAGCGCCTTGTTTGGGGACACTGTTGAAAGTGTAATTAGATTTTTTGTGTTTTTTTTTTTTGTTGTTTTTGCAATTTAGTTGTATTCTTTTGTTGTTTTTGGTGTGTTGTCATGAAAACTCAGTGTCTTGTGATAGTTACTAGGATTTCGAATGCTGCATTGCAGTTTACTCATACTTGGACTGTCATTAAGTAGTGATGAGATGATTGTAAGAGCCACATAAATATATGACTAGCATGAAATATGGAAACCTATACATAAGAGTAGGTAGTACATGGACATTTAATTTCATATCCGAGCAACCTGCCAGGTATTTTTCAGCATTTGTTTTGTTAAAAGAATTAGCTTAATTTTTTGTCTCTCCGAGTTGGAGCGATATTGCCTGTCTGTCACGCTTTCAAACCCAGGATTCCAGTATTACAAATTACAATCCAAAAATACCTGGAATATTGTACACACAAAATTCTTTCTGTTTTTATTACACTTTCAGGAAGAGGAAATATTATGAGAATTCTGTGTAGAGGTGCACAATTATACAATAATAATTGTTCATTTAAATATATAGTTTTCAAACAGGATTAGGGCACTAATTGTAATCCACTACGTCTCGAATCAATTAGATTGACCCGAGACGTGGGGGTAGCGATGCTTCACGGACGCTGATGCTGATCACGTTGCACCCTACCTTTAAAGTTGCTAATAATCAGCGGGTCAGCACCTATCGAGACCACTTCCTTTTAATCCATGCAAAGGTTGTCTTCAAAAGATCGCTCCAATAAACTTGCAACATGACCCTCAAGCTAGATAACTTTGACATGTTTACAATAATTACAGAGCGTTGTGTGAGTCGGGTTGGCACCGTGCGACCATGCCAAGGTCAGATGCAGACTTTTTTTAATGTATGTTTTCAATACCCAATACACAATATCTTTATTGCTTTACCATAATGTGTACTTAGGTGGTTACTATATAATTAAGATGATTATGGACCCTGTAGGGCACAACAAAAGGGTAGGAGAGAGGAAGCCTTGTTTTAGGAGATCATAAGTTGTTATTGTGGGGACAAGTTTTAACTTACATGTAATTAAAATCAGGAGAAAATTACGCTTATGTATTATTTATCTGCAAAAGTGTACTTAAGTAGGTATTTTAGATTATTTGTATATACCTATACTTCTTATTCGTCGTTATTATAATTCTGTTTATTCATTTATATATATTGTTTTTCTTTGAATACTTAATTATTATTGCTATAATATTTAGTTATTATTATTGCAATTTTCTTAATTATTATTATTTATTATAATATTTATTGATTATTACTGTATCATTAATATATTTTAAACATATAAATTGTTTTGACAGCTGGCAGTTGAAAGCATATCTGTAATTTATATGGTGTCCTTATACTATGCTATTCTAAGAGCAAGTGAATGGTCCCAGAGCAGAGAATACTAATATTAGGTCTTTACCTATGAAATTGCCGTTCTGCACTACTGGCCATTTCAAATCAAAATAATTTTTGTTTGGCTAAGAATTCTAATTTCAAATTAATTTTATTTTAAAAACATGGATTTTTTTTTCCAAAAGTAGTCATTTCTTTATTGATTAGTGTTACATTTTCATCGCATTTCAATCTTTTTCGTCATCATGGATACGTTAAAAATTCGAGTAATTATGGAATATGAGTACCGTCGTGGCAGCAACGCGGCACAAGCGGCACGCAACATCAACGACGTTTACGGAGCTAACACTACAAACCAACGCACCACCTGTTATTGGTTTGCTCGCTTCCGTTCTGGAAATTTCGACCTGAAAAATGAACCTCGCGGTCGTCCGAAGACTTTGGTCGACAATGACGAATTAAAGGCGATTGTGGAAGCTGATGATACACAATCTACGGCTGAATTAGCAGCAGCTTTCGACGTTAGCGTCAAAACAACATTGGTCCATTTGCGTCAAATTGGCAAGGTAAAAAAGCTTGACAAATGGGTGCCCCACGAACTCAATGATCGCCAGCGCGAAGTACGCGTCGAGACGTGCCTTGCACTGCTCAACAGACACACAAATGAAGGAATTTTGAACCGCATTGTTACCTGCGATGAAAAATGGATTCTGTTTGATAACCGCAAGCGCTCAGCAAGTTGGTTGGATCCTGGTTCAGCACCTAAACAATGCCCTAAACGAAAACTTAGCCCTAGAAAAGTGATGGTCACTGTTTGGTGGTCTAGCGCCGGTGTGATTCATCACAGCTTCTTACCAAACGGGGTGAGCATTACTGCAGATGTGTACTGTGAAGAACTGAACACAATGATGGAGAAGCTGGCGCATCTCCAACCAGCATTGGTCAATCGCTCGTCTCCGCTGCTCCTGCACGACAACGCGCGACCTCATACTGCACAGCAGACGGTCTCCAAGTTGCAAGAACTGGGGTTGGAAGCTCTCCGTCATCCGCCCTACTCACCAGACCTTGCGCCTACAGACTACTACTTTTTCCAGAATTTGGATAACTTCTTGGCGGGAAAAAAATTCAATACCCGAGAGGCAGTACAAAATGCCTTTGAAGAATTTGTTGCCTCCCGTCCAGCTGATTTCTTTAAGAAGGGCATCAATAAACTGCCACTGCGATGGCAAAGATGCATTGATTGCATGGGTGATTACTTCGATTAATACAAATAAAAAATTCATGAAAAAAATTCGTTTAAATTTTTTCATACAAAACGGCAATTTCATAGGTAAAGACCTATTATTCCCTATGAAAAAAGCCACGACCACTCGGTAGTCGAGACAACCAGCCTTACCTCACTTCTATGATATATCTACAGTGTATTCCCCGCCTAAAGCCCCGCCCTCGTTAGGAGCTATCAGGCAGGGGATAAAGCGCTTATTTGTGGACTAATCTGCCCCCGTGTTAATAGTGATAAATGGGCTCAACCCACATTTTTTCGCCTTTTTCTTGGGGATATAGGAAAAGTTTTTAAGTTATAATGCTATTGGAGTTGGTGAAACTTAGGTCTTTAACTGCTATCATATTTTTGCATGTGGTTACTCGCAAATATTTCACCACTTCCGCAACTATGGGCCATTTTGGTTGCCTCGTTGGTCTAGTGGTCGCAAGCGCTACTACTGAGCACGAGGTCTTGGGTTCGATTCCCAGGTCGGGCAAAGTGTCATTGGGTTTTCCATCTGGAATTTCTCAGTAACAGCCCGGAGTCTAGACCTCTGCCTGGTTGAAGGCCATAGGCTCGCCTCCTATATTAAATTCGACTCAAACATAACTAGCGAAATGTAGGTGTAGTATAGATAGACCTCTGCCTAACCTGTTGGGTTATACTGGCGTGATGTTATTTTATTTTATTTTAGTTGTGTTTGAGTGGCTTCCAGTTACCAATACAGAGGTACTCACAGTGAGGTAATTAACGACAAGCGAATTACAAGCCGTCACAGTTCGCAATAGATTAATTTTGTACTTTTAAAATTCATTATCAATTAATTCATTAACACTAAGCATAACATTAAATTAACTATTAGATTAAATTAATTGGTATGCAGCTGCATTCCTTTGTCAACAAGTAAAAAAAAAACAACTCGTCAAACGGGATGATCATCCAAAAATAGTGATTTTCATAGAGTTGTTAAAAATAGTATTTCTTCTGAGAGGAAAAAAAACGTTGAAATAAAACATGAAAACAAATAGTTTTTTGTTTTGGATTAAGTTTTTTTTTTTTCAATATTACTAAAATTAAAATATAGTAAGATGGCTATCGTTAAAAATGAGCTGATATTAGATGTATAAATTTGGTGAATAAAAGAATACCGTTTATTTTTTGTTAAATGTTATGTAAATATCTCAAAATAATTGGCTATACTCATTTAAGTTTACATTTACGGATGGGGATTTCCGCAATCTTTGTTTGTAGCACTGATTAAGTATTTTTATCTCTAGATTTTCATAGTGATTATGTCCTTTGACCGTTTTTCAGAATACCCGTATTCAACAGTGGATATTACGCCTTGAATAAAATTAGAATGTCAAGGAAGATTCTCTTTACGATGTAGCTCGTTCATTTAATTATTTCATCTAACAAAATAAATCACTGGGTAACCAACTTAGATAGTGTAAAATTCATCCTCGCACCGCTAATATTTCAGCGAGTATTTTCTTAAAACCGAGTTTAGTAAGTTGTAACATTAGTATTCCCGTACCGTTTACCGACGGAGCCATAACTAGGTATTTCAACATCCAGCGGCTCTGTAATAAAAACTCGTGCGTACGCTTAACAGTCGAAGAAAATTTGAGTGCCTTTGGATATTATATTTTTGTGGGGTATAAAGTAATAATGTGAACAGTCATGTATGTACTGTTATTGGTATGTTGGGAGAGGTAGGACTTGAAAAGGTATATTTTCAGCTTTAAATGCGATGGTTATATTAAAGAGCAGAGGCCTTAAACAAAGTAACATTCTATCAGCGATAACGATGATGGAAAAGGCAAAAATGTATAGGACTGACATAAGTTATCGAAAAGCTTATGTCAATCCTGTTGAAAGTCGTTGTAGGATTTGTTACCCTTTTTTTTTTTGAGTTTGGGAAATCTTCCAATGACTTCTCCCGCTCTGGGCGGAGTGGAAGGGGTGTGTAACGTTTGATATAATAACAAAAGTTCTAATGATCATAAGACCTAATTTCATTTAATATAATATTTTTTTTAATATAACGGTCAAATGATATAATGAATTATTGATATAATTTCAGTTTACCTATACCCCATTTGAAATAAGATTAGACATTAAAACAAACCCTTTTACAGTCCGTTAAACCGATTTTGACTTCTATACCGTAGGCATAAGGATAGCATTAAAAGCAAAAAAAGTTACACAATACCAACTATCTACTGTGCGGCTGCCATTTGTTATGCCACCAACGCAATAGAATTCAAAATCGGTTAAACGGAATGTAAAAAAGGCTTATCTATACGTCTAATCTTATTTCAAATGGAGTATAATTTCATATGGTATAATGTACAGTTTATATAATGCATATTTGAAATAATATTCAACTAATATAATATTCAGTTGCTATAATATTAAAAATCTATAAGTAACGTTTAATATAATTTGGAAATGTTTGTAAAAACTGATTAGATTTTAAACGCTTTGTTTGTTTTTGCAAGCACGAAAGTGGGAGACTTTCGTGCTTGCAAAAACAAACAATTAATTATACACCGGCTTGTAGTTAATAGGTTGAATCTGCTCCAAAACTGAATCGGGGCACTCCGACTTTACGTAGTCTTTTGGCTCCTACCCCTAGAGTGTATATAAAAACCGGAGGCGCGGAGGGAGCGCAACCGTAGTGCGAGCCGTAGTGGCTGAGGTGAGCATGGGTGCCTATCCTTTGTTACGTAAGGGCGAAGGGGTTGCACATCCCGCAGCGCCGGAGACGATGCAGAAGCAACTTTATTGTTGTGAGGTTAGGTTACAATATAATTGGCTTTTCTCAAGAACGTTACCTTAGAAAATTAGTTAATATGAAAGTTAGGTCAAATTAGTATTATATAAAAAGAGTATTAACCAATTTGAAAATTATATGAAATGAACGTTATACTAAATGAAATTAGAGTAAATGAAAATTATATCAAATATAACATTAGATCATATGAAATTAGGTTAAATGTTTTTATAGCATATGAAAATTATATCATATGAAAGTTATGTCAAATGAAATTAGACTATCTGTTATTATACCAAAAATTACACACCCGAGCGGAAGCGCGTGTCAGACTTTTACTGACTAAAACCCACCCGTGTTCCTTCAGTTGCCTGTTGCCAAGGTCCTGGTATCCCATTCGGACTTTCCCACAAGGATTTGCTACCCTGACGTCGAGTCCCGTCCCTCAATACGAAACGCTTTCGAAGCGATTGTCACCCTCAGCTCATTCCATGAGATTCGTAATGTTTATCAAACTTGATTTCTTAATAAATAGTAAAGTAATTTCGGAAACTCAAATAAGAAGAGAAGGACACAGGCCTCCTCTCTTCGAGAGCGAGTGAGCTGTAATCTACCACATAGGCCCAGTGCGGGTTGGTAGATGTCATATGTCTTCGATTTTTAGGTTCTAGGACATGCCGGTTGCCTCACGATGTTTTCCTTTACCGTTTTGAGAACAGAGGTACTGAAAATAAAGTAAAGTGCCTGTCTGGGTTCAAACTTACGACCACGTAAGTCGGGGCCTGGTTGCCACTGGGCCACCATTGCTCTCAATAATGGTATTAAATCATTATACTATTCAACTTAGGCGTCCATCTTACCTAAGTGCAACTCAGGCCAAGCTAAAATTACCCAATTTAATTTACAATACTGTACAATCATTATGTGATAAAATCAGCTTAGTGCAGCTTGATGCTGCTCTGAAATGAATTATTTAATCGTTTGCGAACCTGTTCGTTAACATGTTTTAGCCTAGTAGCTGTTTGACAGGCTGAGGAGAGTACCTAGTAGTTCTTCCATTGACTATCCTATTGTTTTCAAAAGAAATGTTGATGTTGCTGATAAACGATTTCTATTTTTTCTTGCATGAAGTGCCAATTTAAACTTCTATACTGCACTTCAACAACCTTATAAGGTCATTTCCCCAAAGATTTCAATCGTAGATTGGCCCTGGCGGCGCGTCCCAAGATTCGTTTCGACTCCTCTGACACACTCAATGTCGCAGAAACTTGACTTGGTTGTCATGGAAACGCTATTATTATTGTGCGAGCACACTCTTTTCAGTATGGACACTTTTTCGCGCGACTAAGTGCGGTGAGGGCAAATCTACAATTTAAATCTGACACACTCAATGTCGCAGAAACTTGACTTGGTTGTCATGGAAACGCTATTATTATTGTGCGAGCACACTCTTTTCAGTATGGACACTTTTTTGCGCGACTAAGTACGGTGAGGGCAAATCTACAATTTAAATCTGACACACTCAACGTCGCAGAAACTTGACTTGGTTGTCATGGAAACGCTATTATTACTGTGCGAGCACACTCTTTTCAGTATGGACACTTTTTCATGCGACTAAGTACGGTGAGGGCAAATCTACAATTTAAATCTTTGCATTTGGGTTCACGATTACAACTACGTTCTCTGCTTACCCGTAAAACGTTCAAACATACAGGACAATAAAGCGCGACACACATGTGAGCTGAATTTGAGTGGTCCCTTCAAATATTCATATACTTTGATGCGAACAAAGGTCCATGGGATGTTGCTTGCGTTTTGTTGAGGTAGGGCTAGGGTGTAGAACGGAGCGATCAGTGGAAGCGTTTGGTGTAGTGATATACTGCATGTATCAGAAAGGTGGGTGTGTAATGTTTGCTATAATAACAGATAGTCTAATTTCATTTGACATAACTTTCATATGATATAATTTTCAAACTGTCTACTGCTCTTTTTATATAATATTCATTTGACCTAACTTTCATATTAACTAGTTTTCTAAGGTAATGAATGCATCGTTCTTGAGAAAAGCAAATTATATTGTAACCTAACCTCAAAACAATAAAGTTGCTGCTGCATCGTCTCCGGCACTGCGGGAAGTGCAACCCCTTCGCCCTTACGTAACAAAGCATAGGCACCCATGCTCACCTTCGCAGCTTCGACTTGCTGGTCGTCTCTGGCGACCAGCCTGCACCGGGCGGGGTTGCTCTCCCTCCGCGCCTCCGGTTTTATATACACTCTAGGGGTAGGAAACAAAAGACTACGTAAAGTCGGAGTGCCCCGATTCGGTTTTGGAGCAGATTCAACCTATTAACTACAAGCCGGTGTATAATTAATTGTTTGTTTTTGCAAGCACGAAAGTCTGCCACTTTCGTGCTTGCAAAAACAAACAAAGCGTTTAAAATCTAATCAGTTTTTGCAAAACATTTCCAAATTATATTAAACGTTACTTATAGATTTTGAATATTATAGGAACTGAATATTATATTAATTGAATATTATTTCAAATGTGCGTTATATAAACTGTTCATTATACCATATGAAATTAGGTAAAATGAAATAATATCAATAATTCATTATATCATTTGATCGTTACATAAAATAAAAAAAATATTAAATGAAATTAGGTCTTATGATCATTAGAAATTTTATTATTATATCAAACGTTACACACCCCAGAAAGGTGTGGATATTTAAGGATGTGGAAAGACCATCAAACTGAACAACTTTCTCCATGGAACCAACATCGTAACTGTTCCATTCCAAAGTGCAATTTTAACGCGGTTAAAATGTATGGAACAGCTGATGTATTTTTATTTCATTTTTCAGATTTTTTGTTCATTTTCATGAGTAAGCTATAATCTTTTAAAGTATATTCCTTGTTTTATACTTCTTCTATTCATACTAATTTTGTAACTTTGCGTGTCTGTCTAACTGCGTTGTTCTTCTAAACTATGCAACGGATTTTGATGCGATTTTCACAATAATGTTTAAAGAATTTATTCCGGAAGGTTTATAAGTATAATAAGTTCATAATTAATGTAATTACAATGCAATTGTACTAATATGGACAAACTATGTCGTCTGCTTTTTTTTAATTTTGATTTTTTATGTTTTAAGCAGTTAATCTCTATGTTTTGTCAAGTTGTAAAAACCGTGCGAAACAGGCGTGGGTCGTATATAATAAAATTGCTCATTCTTAGCACAGTAAACACAAATAATGTACCTATCTACGTCATCACTCATTTTAGATAGCCTAGCTTTATCGGCAATCTTTGTCCAGAACACGCGAGCAATTTCATTATGTGTTTCAATGAAGAATTTCGCCTTAAAGCAAGCATTCTCATGCATGGCCGAACTTTGTATTAGAACAGACGCTTGCAACATTGTAAGTTTCGAAAATGTGCATAAAATAATTGATTTACAAGGCATTTGGGTACAAGGTGTTTAGAAAAACCTATTAGTAATTTTTTGACAGACCAGAAGGCTTAGAAAAGTGACAATCGCATCTGAAGCGTTTTGTATTTCAACAACGACTTTCAACAGGAGGATTGACATAATAAAATCTCAAGTGGTCCACTTACGGACAATCCAGAAGTATGTATACACTTATCGCTAGCCGCGCGTCAACGCGCGTTACCCAGTCGAGAGGATAAGCTTTTCGATAGCTTATGTCAGTCCTATTTTTTTTCTTTTTTTTCGTTCAGTTTCCATCATCGTTGTCGCATAGAATGTTAGACTCAATATCATATTACTTGTTCACAGTGCCAGTTTACCGCCCTTACGGGTGAGGTACATCTGAATGTCACTTTGTCTAGGCCCTCAGGGAAGCATGGCACAAAGGAGAGGAGGCGTATACTCAGCAGTCGGTGGAACGAGGCTGTCAATGATGATGATGAAACTTTTTGACTGGTTGATGTTTTCATCACGGTAAGAAAAGTATTCTTCTATTTCTTGTGTCAACACAGGAGAAGACTTCCATTGTTTTAGAGCTTAATATATCAACCGATGTTCCTGAATCGAGTCCTACCCTTGACCAAAATTCTGAATACATAACATAACGCCTTTGTTTCGCCGGAAGGTTAGGCAGAGGTATAATTATACACAGGGTGTTAGGGTAAACACCGCTATCCTTGAAACCAGTGGTTTGGTTTCATTTAGGTATAGAACGTAAAATCAATGGAAAATTACAACTGTTTTTTTTTTAAAGATTATTTCACCCTTTCAACCTATGCGCTAGGGCAACGAACTTGCGTCTCAAGACGGGCGGGGGTGCGGGGCGTGACCTGAGCAGCCGCGAGCGCGACCCCTCTCTCAGTCAGTCAGCTGTTTCGCATGCGAACACGGTGTCAAATATAAACTTTTTTAAATCTTTTAATGAAAATAACGTTTTTTTGTTGTTGTTACTCGGTCATTTATTTTTATATTTAAGTAAACTCCCCGTGGTTCGAGTGACAACGGTGTTTACCCTTACAGCCTGTATGTAGTAGACACACCAACATTTATGTTATGTTTATGTCCAATGTAATAGGGGGCGAGCCTATTGCCATTAACCGGGAACAAAATAAATTCCGAATAACTTCCATTGAAAAGATATGCGACTTATTCGGACCCCCAAACATTTCACCAATAAATCATCAACAAAACTACGAAAGAATAAGGCACAGTCCATTATAAGTGTTATCTTTTAATCTCAAGAAATAAGGGAAAAGATTAGTCAAGCAATTCACACCTCTCCACCGTCAGTAATAGGCAATGTTATCTTGGGTCTCGGACTAATGAGAAAAATAATGGGTCGGTCTTATCTTGCCTGGACGCTTAAGACCCGCTTTATCTGGGTGCGAGGGCGTTAATTGAGCGAAAACTGTATGTATTTTTATTGTTTGAGTTAGAAATATGACGTGTTTTTTTAGAATAATGGTAGATTAGATAGGAAAACACTGCTCGTGGCTAAATAAAAACAGCCGATCAATGATTAAGCTAAGCTAGGCTTGCAATAATAAATATATCACTTCATTTCATCAGTTCATTTCATCATTTCATTTCATCATTTCATTTCATTTCATCATTTCATTTCATTTCATCATTTCATTTCATTTCATCATTTCATTTCATTTCATCATTTCTTTTCATCATTTCATCATTTCATTTCATCATTTCTTTTCATTTCTTTGACAGTTGTTACGGGTAGATATAAGCCCGAAAGTCTGACAACCAGTCTTACCAAGGGGTTTCGTATTACCCAGTAACTGGTCAAATAGGCAGTCGGTCCATGAAAAAATTCAGCTGTATCCGGTTAGACTAGACGACCCCAACAAATTTGGAAAAAGGCTAGGCAAACACCACACTAGCTAGCTAGAAGTACTAAGTATATTATGTATTTTCTGACACGTACATTATGCTAATTATGTACAAATTCCATAAGCGAGGTTTACTCTAAAGAAAGAAAGAAAAATTCACACACACATACATAAACTTTCACAAATAAATTCGAAATATTTGTCCTTAATGTAAACACAAACCCAGGAGACCAGAGGGCCTAGACAAGTGACAATCGCTTCGTAAGCGTTTCGTCTTTCTTCAAAGACTTTCAACAGAATTGACATAAGCTTTACGATAGCTTATGTCAGTCCCATACATTGTTGCCTTTTCCATCATCGTTATCGCTGATAGAATGTCACTTTATCTAGGGCCTCAGGACTCTATGCTCAGTAATCAGGTAAGCACCAACTAGTCCAAGGTTGTTTAGTTGAAGAAGGATTTATTTTGTAAAATGTTTACTTAGAGTATTCCGGCAGACGGGACAATATACTCAATTGGACACATTATTGACGTATGCTTTTCCAAGTGGTGCCAATGCCGGCCGCCATGCCGCACGTGAGACTAAGATTTATTTAGCTTTTCCAGAAAATAGACCGTCTTGCTTCCAGGAAATTAATAGTCTGTCTTTCTATTCCTGTATCGTTAAAGATGGTTGATAATTATTACGTTGCGGGTAGGTATAGCAGCTGCTCATATACACTTACTACCTACTTTTAATAAACATGTTGTTACTACAGACGTTTCTACATATTTTCCTAGTGAAGTCTAGATACCCATACTTTGTATGTTTAACGCTCAATTTCTGGAACGAAATCAACACAAAAAAACCGGCCAAGTGCGAGTCGGACTCGCGCACGAAGGGTTTCGTACCATTATCTAAAAACGGCAAAAAATCATGTCTGTTTTGTTGTATGAGAGCCTCCGTTAAATATTTGTTTTGTTTTAATTTAATAATTAATATTAATTATTAATATAAATTAGATAGTTTTAATATAAATTATTAAATTAAAACAAAACAAATATTTAACGGATAATTTATTTTTAAAGTGAATATATAAATAAATATTCTGTGAATATTTCCAGCGTCTACCTGTTGCCGGTACCAATATCGAGAAAAAAAAATCACGTTTGTTGTATTGGAGCCCCTTTAAATATGTATTTTATTCTGTTTTTTTTAGTATTTGTTGTTATAGCGGCAACAAAAATACATCATCTGCGAAAATTTCAACTGTCTAACTATCACGGTTCATGAGATATAGCCTGCTGACAGACAGACAGACAAACACGGGGGAGTCTAATTAACTATTGACCGCGCGTGACTGCTAGTCACCGCCTCAGATATGTGAGTGATGAGAAGGGGGACGGCGCCATTGACAAAAATGACAGACTGAGTTAGCTTGGTCATTCTCTACCTCGCCGTCTCACCGCTCACATACCAGCCGGTGACTAGCAGTCGCGCGCGGACTATAACATACTTATTGTCAAGCGCGACAAAACAGCTGTGATTGGTTGAATGAAAAATTACCACTTGACTTGCATTTAATTTTGACGCGTCGATAATACAGTACAAGATAGCAGTGGTGGCCCAGTGGTAACGGCCGTAACTTACGAGTTGTAGGTCGTAGGTTCGAACCCTGGCAGGCTCTTTACTTTGTGTAAATAATTTCATCACCACTGCTCAACAAACGGTGAAGTAAAACAGCGTGAGGAAACCGGCATGTCCTAGAACCAAAAATTCGAAAACATGTAACATCTACCAACCCGCACTGGGCCCGCGTGGTAGATTACGGCCGCTCCCTCTCACAAAGAGGAGGCCTGTGTCCCAGCAGTGGGAACATTATAGTCTGATTATGCTTTGCTATGCTGTAATACAGTCACCCTGACCATACATAAGTATAGTGACCTTATTAGTGATTTTCTTCAGAAAGGTCTGGCGCGTAGTACTCGTAGTGCCTGTATGACCAGGGGCCCTAGACAAAGTGCCATTCTACCAGCCATAACGATGACGGAAAAGGCAAAAATGTATAAGATTGACATTGCTATCGAAAAGCTTATGTCAATCCTGTTGAAAATCGTTGTAGAAATACGAAACGCGTTTGATGCGATTGTCGCGCTCAGATGTATTAACGTAAACGAAGTAAAAGGAGTATCTATGTAAGGATCATTAGCAGGTGGCGTTCTACTTACCCCCATGAGAAGTAGGCGTGTGAGTCGAAGAGTCGTGAGAGTAGATGTATGTATGTATCTGTGTGAAAACCTGGAACCAAAGTCAATAATAAAATATAAGTACTTTACATGAAAATGAATAAAATCGTATAAAAAGATACTCTACAGTGAAACAATGTAGACGTCGCTTGTCACATAAATTAATGTCAATTTTTCTTTACTATTTTGCATATTCTTCCCCTTACTTCTTGCATGCTCGCGTTGGGCATCTCAAATAAAGTATTTTAATAAACTGTTCAAACATTTTAATAAGTCTGCGTCTTGGCTTTATAGCGTACAAGATTCTGCGTATTAGAGTATGTACGTGGGATCAGCTTAACCAGATATTTTGCAAGCAAGCCAACTTGCTTGCTTGCTTATGTAGAAGTCTACTAAATGTGGCTCTTACGTAACCTACTAACAGTTACTTAATATTTTGAAGTCTGTATTTAGCCTTAGATTACGAGTTAAATTCCGGTGACAATAAATTCGTTAGTGTAATAAATTATGCAAACGAATATGTGAGTTTTTTGTTTTATTGTACAGGATCAAAGCAACCTTTGTTTTTTTTTTGAGGTTGGAAATCATCAATGTCTTCTCCCGACCTGGGCGGAGCGGAAGGGCATGTCAGACTTTTACTGACTAAAACCCATCCGTGTTCCTTCAGTTGCCTGTTGCAAAGGTCCCGGTATCCTTTTCGGACTTTCCCGCAACCCTGGAGGATCAAAGCAAACTGCGATTTAAAAATAGTCCATGTATCCTCAAATTAAAACAACTAACTTTAACAAATAAAATATCGAACAAGCATTCCAACTGACAGCACTTCAAAAATGAAATGCATCACAAATCACGATATTCAACAGTCAAACTCGTGCCGCACGAGTACGAGTGAACCCGGGAGCTACTGGATGTGCGCAGGGGCACCCTTCACGGTCAATTGATATTCATTAAAACGCCCCCAATTAACAGCTGGGAGCGACGGTCGATTGAATTGTAAAACATTTTCAGGAGACGAAGGTATGTATGTTGGGGGACGATAATTAAGTGATGGGAAAACGTTTGGGAAATGAAATGAGACAAGACAAAGGGGATATTGATTAGAAACAGGAGCGATTGTTTTATTTAAGTTGATCAAGAGTAGCTTTGTAGCTGGCTGGAAAGAAGTCATTTCTTGAGTTCGGGGTTGTTGTAAGATTAACATTTAATGGCCGAGGGAGAGAAGGATAATTATATAACTAGAAGTATATCAAAATAGATGTGAGTAGCACTAGGCAGGTTTTTTAAATTAAAAGGCTTCACTAATTAGCTCTTTGTGAAGGCTGTAGAGAATTATGTTATTATTGGAAATCTATTCTCTTTTTTGACGTTTAAAGGAGAGAAATGAATTAATGACCAGCACAGTTTCGTAACACCCTTTCTATCATAGATAATATTAGTAGAAGTATATTAAAATATATGTGAGTAGGTGCTAGTATGATGCAATTTGTAGCATGCTGGGTGTCACAGCAGTTTGCATGCTATTAATTGTGCATTGATATTTGTGATCCTAGGCTAGCATAGTCATCCAAACTGCACTCATCATCTGCCTAGCCTTTTCCCAACTATATTGGGGTCGGCTTCCAGTCTAACCGGATGCAGCTGAATACCAGTATTTTACATGGAGCGACTGCCTACCTGACATCCACAACCCAGTAACTGGGTAATACGATACCCCTTGGTAAGACTGGTTGTCAGACTTTCGGGCTCATGCCGACCCGTAACGACTGTCAAAGATCCACGAATGACGGCCGGGACGTTGGTCCCGGAAACTCCTCCATGCCTCGGTATGTAAAGTTGGACACCCATACACGGACCAACCCCGGCAAGCGTAGCTTAACCTGATGGATCACCCCGTGCGGCTGCTATTACCTAACCACGAGTCAACTGCAATATAAATATCGTAATACTATCGTCTTTCAAAATCATCTCTACAGACAGCCAACCATTTCGTTTGTTTTCGCGTTGTCGCGTACAATTAGCTATACGTAAATTATCGGCCCTGCTCGCGCCGACGACTGCAAATTGATTTTAATGTAACAATGGAGTTAAAGCTTCACTAACTAGTCCTTTGTAAAGGATGTAGAGTATTTAATGTTATTATTCGACGTCTCTTTTAGTCTCTCTTCTTTACAGAACGTACGTTTAAAAGAGAGAAAATGAGGGCAGTGAATGATGATGTTGATTGCAGTAAAGTAGATATAATTAGTTTCCTTTTATTGCCATAGAAAAATACATTCAGGGTGTTAGGGTAAACACCGTTAACCTTGCAACTAGTGGTTTGGTTTCATTTATAGAACGTAAAATCAATGATAAATGACAATTTTTTTTTTTTATCTAGGTACTTTTTACCACATGTTCGTTGCCCTATGCGCTAGGGCAACGGTGTTTACCCTTACACCCCGTATATTTTTGTGAATACAAAAAAGTAGGTATATTAATATAATGTTTGCTTTAATTTTATCTTACCTACGCAATTTGGAGACTTAATTTGCTGTTTGTATTTTATTACCATCGTCTTTTTAGGGTTCCGTACCCGAAGGATGCCGAACCTCCGCTGTCCGTCCGTCTGTCTGTCAGCGGGCTGTATGTATCTCATGAACCGTAATAGCTCCACAAGACAAGTAACGTGTTTCTTTCTGCGTTTTTTGCTCGGTCTTAATAACAGTGCCTTCCTGTGCTATTCCAATTCGCACTTGGCCGGTTTTAGTCCTTTGTGAAGGCTGTAGAATATTTAATGCTATTTTTGGACGTCGGTTCTCTTTTAGATTCTCTTCTTTAACGTTTAAAGGAGAGAAATGATTTGATGACCAGCACACTTTTGTAACACACTTTCTATCATAATCTAAAAGATGTTGGAGAAAATTCGTAATCCATTGCTTCATGTGTCTGCTTAACAACGTAAATAACGCAATGAATATTGTTGAACAGTCAAAAAGAATGGCATTGTATTGTAATTGCGTCACGCAATGAAAAAAAAATTGCTATGACAAATTGCTTTAAAAAAAACGCTTTGAAAAATTGAGGGCTGCTGTGGACAATAATGATGATTGTAGAAAAGGAGATGTTTATAATTTAGTTTCCTTTTATTGCTACAGAGATGGCTCTTTTGCCAAGTCAGATACTCTTTAAAATTATTATTGGTTTTGTTATTATTATGTTGCATTTTAAAGAAATGTGAGTGTGATAAGAGTGCTTCCTGAAATTACTCTCGTCCTTTTCCAATTAAGACCCATTGTATTATTTAAATTGAACATTTAAACTACAATAATCATATCCGATTGTTGCATTATAATTATTTAAAACCAATAAACTGTAAGCCACTTGAAATTTCAGAGAATTCGATGAATTGAGGCTTTTTGTGTATCAATTAATATTGAAACCATTCTGTGGAAATAGTAACTGATTGATTGCATTTTCTGTGATACACTTTTTGGTAAGTACATTTTTGTACCTTTATGATCAACCACCAGCTCACCAATCATTCAATTATTGTCATTGATCCTTAAATATTATAATGATTACAATAAGATTTATTTATTGTTTCGAGGTTTTGCTTTGTTTACCAATTCAGCCGAATTCAAGTGGGGATTTACATACAGGGTGTAAGGGACAGCCCTCCGCAGACTGATGTAATGAATTCAGCATATCATACTAAGACGACCGCTACATGAAATGAAATTATTTCAGGAACGTTACGGGAATCCAATAAACCTGATTTGTATTATTACCTCATGCGCAATGTATCATTATCGTGGCAAAATCAGGTAGCCGCACTCCCCGTATCGGGGGACTCCTCTCTGTACGCAGCACCCTCGTGTATTTTAACATCCATTGCTGGTTTATTTTTATTTTAGCTGTTTTATTTATATAAAAAGAGTGTAATTTTACATTGAAATAAAGGAATAGTAACTGAAAAAACGATAAAAAAGGAAACTTTCCTGAAAAATTTTTGACCCCTGTTAATTTGCGGAGGACTTTCCCTTACACCCTGTATACTGTATTTGACATACGCCAACTTATGACGATTTGGTCAACAACTGACCCAGGAATCTACTAGAATACTCATTTTGAATTAGCCCATTCTTGGGCTAAAGACCATCCAGTGTAAAACATACCCAACCTAGCGAGCCCTTCAATCATAAAGAGCGCTAAAACAAAGCTGTATAAAGCACTATTATGTACGCTGTAAGCCGTTCAGCCGTAAAAAGTAAACGTTGATTCACTTTCAAACGACTTCAACTGCGTTATTCATGAGTGCTGATGCAGTGCCAGCGAAGTTAGAGATAGGCACAGAGTATAGAATAAACTAGAAGGCGCAGTTAGAACTGAAGCAACTGAAACGTCAAAACCTCTCAATAGATTTGTTTGACATTTTATTTAATGTACAAGTAACACAAGGGAGAAAACGCATTTTCTACAATAGTAAAATGTCCCTATTAAGGCCCTAACCTACGTTTATTTTTGAGGGTGGGCAATCGTCATATGTCTTCTCCCGCTCTGGGCGGAGTGGGAAGGCGTGTCAGACTTTTAGTGACTAAAACCCACCCGTGTTCCTTCAGTTGCCTATTGCCAAGGTCCCGATATACCCTTCGGACTTTCTCGCCATCCTGGCAGACATCGATCCTAGCGGACCCCGCCGATTGTGCTGACATCTCTTTGAGGCGCTCGTGGAACACAACGCGCCATCGACCCGGTCCTGGTTCTTATCGGACGGCGAGCTACCCATTGCGTCTGGCCCTACCCTACCTCAAATTTTATTTCGCTCGCACCATACTACTCGCGACCTGAGTGAGAGCGAGATGGAGAGGGGTGCTGGCGGCTCTCAAGCCTCGAATAGTTTAGGTAATGGCTTTTTACGGTAAAAAAAATAAAAAACATAAGACCTGCTTCATAATTAGTTCAGTTATTATGCAAAGTTTTTGATCTAATTTTAAGTATTTTTTTAATACCAGCAGTTTATATTGCGAGAAAATTTTATGTAATCGTGTTTTTGCCAAACATAGGACCTAGCATCGTTCCTCAACTTTAACATATATTTATTTCAAAATTAATGCTGCAGTATTTTCGGCATAACGGAGAATCATGCTAAGCAATTTGAGGTTGGGTAGGCTCTTAAGCATATTACGCTGGTAAAGAGAGAGGACACCCGATGTTTGATTTGTTTTTGAACACAGTATGGCATGGTATCCCTCTCTTTGACCAGTGCCCAAACAGTGTTTTCACACTGTAGTCTGATTATGCGTCGCATGGAATTATAATCGTTGACGCCTCACCTTCTGGTTGGTTCTGTATTCTGTGGAGATAAGTGAAGTTCCCTGTACTGTGCGACACTGATTCATCTCACTAATGTTTATATTTATTTTAAGTTGAGGTGCAACCCTGTGACGGGGTTGAGCTAAATATTGAAGGAAAACTTTGTGAGTAAGGTTTTAGCTTTGTTGTACAGTACTCGTTTGTGTGGAGTGATGTCCGAGGAAACAGTGAACTAATTTACAAAAAAACGGCCAAGTGCATGTCGAACCACGCATAATGAAGGGTTCCGTAGTTGGGATGAATTTATCCAACAAACTTAACATTGTAGTTGAAAATTTGTTCGTGATAGTTTTCCTTTTAATTCCGTTATATATACTACTGCCGTGATTTTTTTCACATACCCAAAACCAACCATTTCCCTGGCAGGGGGGGGACACTTGCCCGGGGATACCGCGTGCGGGAATCCCAGGCGGATTCCCGGCCACCATAGGCGCGGGCTTGCGGACGGCGAGCAATGGGTAGCTCGCCGTCCGATAAGGACCAGGCACGGGTCGATGGCGCGTCGTGTTCCACGCGCACCTCAAAGAGATGTCAGCACACCTGACGGGGTCCGTTAGGACTGATGCCTGCCAGGGTTGCGGAATAGTCCGAAAGGGATACCGGGACCCTGGCAACAGGCAACAGGAAGGAACACGGGTGGGTTTTAGTCAGTAAGAGTCTGACACGCCCTTCTGCTCCGCCCAGAGCGGGAGTAGTAATTTGATGATATCCCAACCAAAAAAAAAACCAAAAAATAAGGGGGGGACACTTGACTATAACAAATTAGGACTTTAAAGCTTAATATTTCGCAAACGGATCCCTGAATCCATGGTTTCGACAAACTCACATTATTTTTAAGCGACCTTTCCAACGATACCCCACATTATGGGTTGACGAAAAAAAAAATCCGTCCCCACTTCTTTACGTTTAGGGGAGATAACCTAAAAAAAATTTTTACCACTTTGTCTGCGTGATTTATTTGTATACCCATACCAAATTACAGCTTTCTAGTACCAACAGTCTCTGAGCTAAGCCGCGAACAGACAGACAGATGGACATGGCGAAACTATAAGGGTACCTTGTTGACTACGGAACCCTTAAAAGCTCTAATTAGACATTCAATAATCAGTTAGGATGGCACTTCAAAATAAAAAGAAGATGTGAGGCAAAGAGGTAGCAACAAAATAAAATAAACATAACATCACGCCTGTATTCCCCGAAGGGTAAGGCAGAAGTGTACCTACAGTACACCAACATTTCGCCAATTATGTTTAACTCCCATTTAATATTTAGTGGGTGAGCCTATTACCATTACCATCAACTGGGCACAAAACCAGCCTCTGCTACTAAGAAATTCCAGATGGAAAAATCCAATAATAATATTTTGCTCGACCCGGTAATCGAACCCAGGAACTCATGCCCAGCAGTACCGCTTGCGAACACTAGATCTAACTAATTGGTATATTTCATTATGCCAAACTGCAGTTCAAGAAACGCATTGATGTTTCGTCTACTTTATATAGGTATGTTAGAATGTCACCAGCTTTTAATCATCACTACATATTATAAAACAAAGCCACCGCGTCTGTTCGCGATAAAGTCAAAAACGACTGCACCGATTTTCATGCTGTTTTCACCAATGGATATAGTGGTTCTCGAGGAAGGTTTTAGTATATAATAACCGACATCCACGTGAGCGAAGCCGCGGGTATCAGCTAGTTAAAAGTAAATGCATAAACGTCCGGAAACTTCATCTCTGCTGCCAGAGATATGACCACGATCTCTCCGAATTACAGGATTTCATTGACGGTAGTAAGCATACAATGTACAGTACAAGTATTCTCTTAATATCCTTCGGCAAAATTCGTGTTTCGTCGTCGATTTCCAAGACGATTGAGAGCGTCCGGTATGCACCAAGTGCAAAGGGTAACTCATAGAAATCCGACGACTGACGGAACTCGAAGTTTGCCGAGGGACATTGAGAAAACAGTTGTACTGTACCTGTTTGATATAGTACCTAGGTAGGTATATGAGTTGGTATACATTCAAGTAGGTCAGTGGCGACACGTGGACAGTTTCACACCGGATTGCGGTTAAGCTCAAAATGTAGCGTGACATGAAATTACAGATTTAAAAATATTTTTGTCCACAAATGGACTGGATTCAAGACCACGACCACTAGCTGATTAATCCTCAGGCGTGAAACTACGTTATGTTTGGACGCGATTTACAGAAGTACCTAAAGTCTGTTTTTTAATCTCATAGACTAATTTGACATGTGCAAATGTCAAACTCCAAATTGAAAAAACACCGGCCAAGTGCGAGTCCAACACACGCACGAAGGATGCCGTACCATTATCTATAAAAACGGCAATGATTTTTTTGCCGTTTTTATAGATTGTGGTACGTTTATGGTATGGGAGCCCCCTTAAATATTTATTTTATTCTATTTTTAGTACTTGTTGTTATCAACAGAAAGACATCATCTTTGAAAATGTCAACGGTCTAACTATCACGGTTCATGAGATACAGCCTGGTGACAGACAGACAGACAGACGAAGTGTTACTAATAGGGTCCTGTTTTACCCTTTGGGTATGGAACCCTAAAAACAAGTAAGAATCCCTTGAAATGTCAAATAAGTCACGAGATTAAAACAGACTTTACGTACTTCTAACTCCTCCTACCCTAGATAATGGTAACTGGAGCTTTGACATTAGGGCAAGAGAATCGAGGATCTACAGCACTGTCCAGGGTTAGCCCAGTTGTATGTGATACGGGGTCCACTTGCACCACAAATCACTAAGGGCGTTTAGCGTTATTAAGACTAGACCAACGGGGGCGTTAAACGTGTTTAAGACTGCCTCGTTGGTCTACAGTGGTCGCAAGTGCTAATGCTGTGCATGAGGCCCTGGGTTCGATTCCTGGGTCGGTCAAAGTGTTATTGTATTTTACCATCTGGAATTTCTCAGTAGTCTGGATTTGTGCCCGTTTGATGGCAATGGGCTCGCCCCCAACTACATGGGACTTAGTGGCGAAATATTGGAGTACTATAGGTAGGTACACCTCTGTCCAACTCTTCGGGGACAAAAGGCGTGATGATATGTATTTGTTTAAAACATAGTTCTGTTTCTGTCTATCGTTTGAAGATGACAGAGACAGAAATATGTTTAGCGCTAAATGCCTTTAAACTGAGTTGTGGTGCAAACGGCCCTAAGTTGAATTTATTTATTCATTTCTCCTCACAATGACAAGCTTATTCTAAGTTTCACATATTATTTTTTTAAATGACTGTATTACAAATCACCAGGTCCCCACCCCACGGAAGACCAGAAAGTTTTACAAATAAATATATATTATCTAAGGATATAGTTAAGGAGATTTAAGACTAAAATCAAATCAAATCAATCATTTATTTGCAACGAATGTAGGTTACATTAAAATACAGGTGGAGTAGATAGGAGTGAGCCATGTACATTCTGCCTGGAAATAGGCACGCAAAAATTATTAAAAAAAAACATTATAAAAAAACTAAAAACTTAGTTTAAGTATTTTTATTACATCCCATTATCCGTATGAAACTCGACAACAGCAAAAGACCATTTAAATACAACCCAAATAAAACAGGTTGACAACCCCTGACGAGAAGAATGGAAGCTCAACATACATGTCACAGGCATGTAAATAATGCCATTCCGATGTCCGACACAGCACGGTGAAAAACAAATATTTTTCACGTGTTTTATTTATATCGAAAGTGTCTGTGTGTTGCGTGAATAATTAATGTACCTACCTCGTGTTGGCGATCTCTGTGACTCTGCTGCGAAATACCAATTATGTGCTGAAATGCGCTTTTGTTTATTTGAGTTCTTTGTAGGGTCGTTCCCGTGTGTGGTAGGTAATAAAATTACTTATAACCTTATTATGGCTGACCGTATGTCGGCCTGTCTGTCCAAATGCCGTCGAGCATTGCGGCTCGCGCTACCTAAACTGGGCTATGAAAATTGACACAGCTCACAGGTAAATTTATACTTCAGTAAACTAAATAAAAACCAAAAAAGACACTAAAAAAGTGAAAAATAACTTTAATTTCGGAAGTCGGTGGCAAAAAACGGAAATTGAAAAGCAAAGACACCGACTTCCGAAATTAAAGTTATTTTTCACGTTTTTTTGTGTCTTTTTTGGAAGTCAGTTGTTTTTTTTTTTTGTAAAAAGTTTTATTTTTCACTTTTTAGTGGTGGTACCTACCCCACACAAATCCGAATACCACTACCTGCTATGTAAATAACAGTGAAGGAGTCAAACAGGATATCGTCTAGATAAACTAAGTGGGAAAAATACGTAATATTGAAGCTAACTCAAAAATTATGCTAGCAAAGTTTATAAAACTTATATGGGACCACCTCGGAAGCATGACCTACCAAACAAAAAAAGAATCATCAAAATCGATTCATAATTGGCGGAGTAATCGCGTAACAAACATACAAAAAAAAAAAAAAAAAACATACAGATGAATTGAGAACCTCCTCCTTTTTGAAGAAGTCGGTTAAAAATAAAATGTAAAATGCACTGTATTCCGTATTGTATTAACAAAAGTTTTGTCCAAAAGATAAAATCTGAAAAAATATACACCCGCATCGAAAATAGTCCTAAAATCGGGTAAACAAAACAAATAACGGGGCTAAAGCCGACTCAGGCGTATCTTATTGATGCAGCAAAATCAAAATGTGTGGATTGCATCCCATAAGTGCATGCAGTAAACACACAGAGACTATGGAAACAATTCTAATAACAGTTACTGTGGCCAATGCCACTCGTAAAAACGTATTGCGAACGCGTAGTCCGTTCCATATCAAACTAACTTCACAGTCTACAAAAATCTCATAGAACTTTTCTGTTCTACTGGAAGTATTGTGGGAACTTTAGAGGGATTAGTGATAGCATGTGGTCATAAAAGAGAGCATGCAATCGATACCCTGACCACAATAATGTCCTATTAAACGAACTGTTTTGATGTTATTTGCTAATGTGCACGCAAATGGGTAGTTGCATATAAATGGGGAGTTTAGAAAACAGTTAGTTTTATTTTTTGAAGTTTATGAGCTGTTTTATCTGGTATTAGAAGCAGTAGGAACTATTTTTATTGAAAATACATTTGATATTGTTATTTTTATAAAAAGTTTTACAAGAACTGGTTTATAACTCTTGCAGGTGCCGTTCTGTAGTTTTTACATAACCCCATGGGAAGATGAGTTTGTGTATGTATGTATGTTATTAGAACTCTAAAACGTGTTTATTGTTTCTCTTCGTAATAAATCAGAGATTTCTCTCTCTTCTGAACAATAACATAAAGTTTTAAAACTAAAACCCAACTACACCAAAACATGAGTCACACGTGTTAGGGCATAAATCGAACAGATTACGTGTGACTCCGGATTTTTAATTTGTCTGTCTGTGGGGTCTTGTTTATACCTTTTTAGTCGTAGTTGGGTTTTAGTTTTTATAACATTTTTTGTTTTTTTTATTCGTTTGTGGTTATAATATATATATTTTTGAAATGTGCTCATTAAGCCCTTTCATTTGATACCGAACATGGTACGATAAAACAATATTTTTTTTAGTTCCTGACTTTAGTCCTCTAGAGGGCGCCATTTTTAATTTAATGTGACGTCACATAGCCTATAACCAGCGGACGATCAGGAAGCTTCCAACGATACCTCACTTATCAAATTGTGATGATTGATTTAGAAGATATGAGGGAACAGATGAACATACATACATACATACGGGTTAAAATCATAACCCTCCTTTTTTCTTCGCCGTAGTCGGGTAAAAAGAGAAAAGGTCTGGCACCGAAAACAAATGATAATCAGACTTTCTTAGTAGTTCAACTGGGTAACATAATCGCTTCCCCCATTGTCGTTACCGCATCAGTGGCTCATTCACAAGAGTTGAGAGTTTATCGCACAGAATGCACTCAAAGCGGCGTTAAGCTTAGTTAGTTTACGTAAGTTAACTACTAAGTATCCTAACTATTGAATTAGGTACACAACAAGCTGGAGGACACTTAGACTTAGAGGGCACTGTTTATATTTATAGTTACATTAAGTAATAACAGCCGCACGGGTCGATCGATCAGGTTAAGCTACGCTTGCCGGGGTTGGTCCGTGTATGGATGTCCAACTTTACATACCGAGACACGGAGGAGTTTCCGGGACTAACGTCCCGGCTGTCATTCGTGGATCTTTGTCAGTCGGTACGGGTCGACATGAGCCCGAAAGTCTGACAACCAGTCTTACCAAGGGGTATCGTATTACCCAGTTACTGGGTTGTGGAGGTCAGACAGGCAGTCGCTCTATGTAAAATACTGGTATTCAGCTGCATCCGGTTAGACTGGAAGCCGACCCCAACATAGTTGAGAAAAGCCTAGGCAGATTGATAATCAAAACACTAGGCTGCGTAGTCAAAACTGAAAGGATTTGGCCCTAGGGGCCTAAAACGGCCACATTCGCAAATCCCCTAAAGCAATTCATTTCCTGAATTTCTAGCTGTCATTAGCAATTCCTCTAATTTGACACAAAAGCAATTCATAATTTGTGGCCCATTTTACGAATCTCCATAGAAAACTGTCAAACAGAAGAATTATTTCGTAATATGAATCAGCACGCAGATCATATTATGAATTGTCACTTTGTGACATTTTACGAGGATTCATAATATTTTCCTATTAAGATTCAAGTGATTGTTTTAAGTCCGGGGTCACTGATTGAAAAACTGAAGTTTCTGACTGACTTAAGCCGACTTAAACAGTAGCTTCGTTTTTAAAAGCATGAACAAGTTACAGAGCGAGTTACCCGTCTATCCAGCGTCAACTTACATACCCACATTTTTGTTGGAGTTTGGGCCTTTTAACATGACACGCAAAATGGCATAATAAAAAATATAAAAAAGTTTTTTGACTTTATGTCCTCTAGAGGGCGCTGTATTCAATTTAATGTGACGTCACATAGCCTATAACCAACAGACGATCAAGACGCTTCCAACGATACCTCATTATTTTTAACCGACTTCTTCAAAAAGGACCGAGTTCTCAATTCGTCTGTATGGTTTTTTTTTTTTTTGTATGTTTGTTACGCGATTACTCCGCCAATTCGCCAATTATCAATCGATTTTGATGATTCTTTTTTTCTATGGTAGGTCTTGCTTCCCAGGTGGTCCCATATAAATTTTATTAATTTTGCTTGCGTAGTTTTTGAGTTAGCTTCAATATAACGTATTTTTCCCAATGAGTTTATCTAGACGATGTCTTCATTTACTCCTTCACTGTTATTTACATCAGCTAGTGGTATTCGAATTTGTGTGGGGTAGGTACCACAACTAAAAAGTGAAAAATAAATACTTTTTACAAAAAAAAAACCGACTTCCAAAAAAAACACTCAAAACTGAAAAATAACTTTCGGAAGTCGGTGGCAAAAAACGAAAATTGAAAAGCAAAGACACTGTTAAATTATGATGTGTAGTTTAAGTTATGAGGGAAGACTTGAACATACATACATACCGATCAAAATCATAACCCTTCTTTTTGCTTCGCCGTAGTAGACTAATTATAATTAAAACTTATCTACGTTCTGAAATTATATATAATCCCTGTATAATTCTCAAAACTTTCAAACAAACTTCTGTAAAACAGACGTAGGCACAGTTTAAACATTCTAATCTATCCCTGACAAATTTACACCAGGCGCGAGCAGAAACACCTGTTTTTGTGGTTTCACAGACCCAAGTTTGCTTATTTGATACCTTACAGAACCAACTTAAACCTGCCTTACGAAACCCCGTATTGTCTCCATCATAAGGTTGAATGTTACGTGCTTGTGTGTTAGATGTAAATTGGCTAACGACAATAGGTAAGTTTCTTGCGACGCCGAAGTGAACCAATCTGCTAATGGTAAAGAAAGTTGGTGCCGTTTCGTGCAACGAATAAGGCAGTGATTATCGTTTGTTGGGCAGTAATAGATTCCATGTAACTTCACACTCGTAAACAGAAATGAGGGTAGTCTGCGAAGCTTTAGTTGTTCTTCTTCACATTTACTTGGCACATTTATTGCTGGCTTTGTCTGCACTTATTGGGATGTGCAACGACTTTCACAGTATCTTTAGATTGTGCTGAGATTTTATTTCAACTTAAGAGGGATGTGCTAACTCTATTCTAGAGCAGCCATTTTGAACTTCAAGAACGATGAAAGTGAAGTGAAGAAGTGAGCTGAAGTGTTGATTCCACTTTTTGGCGAAAGCGTCAGGATCATGATCATCATCTGCCCTGCCTTTTTCCCAACTATATTGGGGTCGGCTTCCAGTCTAACTGGATGCAGCTGAATACCAGTATTTTACATGGAGCGACTGCCTATCTGACCTTCACAACCCAGAAACTGGGTAATACGATACCCCTTGGTAAGACTAGTTGTCAGACTTTCGTGCTTCTGACGAACCGTAACGACTGTCAAAGATCGACGTTTGACAGCCGGGACCAATAGCTTTACGTGCTTTTCGAGGCACGGAGGAGTCTCGGTATGTAAATGTATGTCTCGATATGGTCACCCATCCACGGACCAACCCCGGCAAGCGTAGCTTAACCTGATCGACCCGTGCGGCTGTTATTACGTAGCCACGAGCTCCGCATAATAATAATGTTGATTAAAATATGATTCGCGACCGTAACAAATATGGCTTTTCACAGATTTATTATCATTAGAACCAGAAATACAACTTCTTGTTAGAATTGGCCTCAAATGTCAGAATTTCAGGAAATAATTATTCAATAGGGTAATATGAACTTAGGGTTTTATGATTATAATTCTATTTACTATTAATATACCACTATTCAAAACCCTGATGGTTTCACCTTTAAGTGACTATCTAGGTACTGTCAATACTTTTGTATATCGTTTTTGAAGTTCAAAATTTATCTTCTGTGAATAGACTGATTCCAACATAAGTTAGGTAAGGTTATAAACAATTTTGGACAAAGCCAGTCTTACCAACTGTGCTGACCTTTTTTTCACGTTACGAGTGCTATCTGATCTCAATAGTCCACTTAATGTTACCCTAAGGTTGGACGGAAGATTCAGTAACCATCTGTTAAATGGTCGATGGTAATCTCGATCTCAAAATCACGAAAGGTCCAAGTTGTAAAAAAAAAAACTGTTCTCTCTAAATGTAAGAAAATCCTTTCTCACTGAGTAAAACTTAATAATTTCCCTGCTTGTAAAATCCCACAGGACTCTTTAAGAAAACTTCTTTAACAGGAATCTGATTCTGATCTGCTTCATATTCAACAGCAAACTAAACATCACAGATTACGAAGTGAAGGTATTACTTAAACATTTTTGCGAAATAAAATACAGCGTCGAAATGAGACGTGGGAATATGGGTCCTGTACGATACGTCACCGAACTATAAAGCAGAGGACGTAACCAGACGTGGCAGGCAATGCTTTTGAAAATATCGCACCTCCTCTCAAATAGTGTCGTAAGTCAAAAAATCTAACTGTTTGAAACTTTCCAAAGAAACTTTTATTTAACATTATAATGACACTAAGTGTCATCTAGGGATAAATATTTAAACCTATCTGAGATAAGATTTTGAAGTGTTCTGAAACGAATAGTACAATAAAAAAGGTTTTACATTATTTTGAGTTGTGACACTATTTGAGCGGAGGTGCGATATGCTTCTAAAGGTGTGTCCAAACATCGAGCGGCAAGAGCGCGGCAGCAACATGCGGCGTTTGCAGGACACATTTCTGCCGCACTCTCTATCTTCTTCTTTGTCGGTACACTCTTGACAGAGCGGTCGTGGTCATCAAGTTGCAGTGAGATTTCGGACAGCCGTGATTTACCTCACGATGCCGCGCTCTAGTTAGGTAAAAATGTTTGTGTGCGGCTGGTAGACAGAAACGTTCGCGCGCGGCAGGCGTCCAATCACCGCGCACGATTGTCACTTTATGTTTGGACACACCTTTAGATTTAGTTTGATTAATATAAGTATCAGAGTAAGAAACATCCGAGATGTGTAAAAATTGCCTATTTGATTGACCGTAGGTTTGTCTGGGCCATCCTGGTCAACACGCCAGGGTGTAACACAGCTCAGGTCCAGATTGCCTAGACAAAGTGACATTTTATCAGCGATAACGATGATGGAAAAGGCAAAAATGTATAAGACTGACATAAGCTATCGAAAACCTTATGTCAATCCTGTTGAAAGTCGCCGTAGAACTACGAAACGCTTTGGAAGCGATTGTCACTTGTCTAGGACCTCAGGTCGGCTGGGCCTTCTTCGTGTGACGGTCGCTAAAGATGGCTGTCGTTTATGATAAGAGGATGGATAACAAGTTCTGACGTACGCTAAATAACATGTACCATAGCAATAACCAATTCCTTTATCCACTAAACGTGATGAACATTAATGGTTATAATTTCACAAGCAGCTCTGGAGCGATCGATCGGGATACTATAATATGTTCAGTAGTAAACGTCGCCGTCGTAATTGAGTCTTGAAAACACAAAAAAACACACTATCCAGTTATTCTATAACAATATCTATCCACGAAGTACAGATATGGAACAGAAGTTTATAAATATCGAATCGCACAAGTTACATGGTACGTTAAAGTGTTCCCGCTATTGCTCGGCGTGAACTGTAAAGTCTCTCAGGACGCACTACTTGAATGCTTCCGTTACCGGGACGCGCAATTTATATATTCTCTACTTCATATTTAACATAATAATTTATTGATTACAGAAGTGCTGTTATGGTCATAATTCTGGGCAAGCCATCATCCACGATCCAACTTCACCCACTGCTCGGCATTGAGCATAAATCTCTCTTTGTATATGCCAATCTCCACGCTCCTGTACCAGTCTTATCCAGGTTTTTCAGTTAGATATTAAGTACTATGTAAGTTCTTTTGGCATATACTATTTATGTATGTAATTTTATTTTAACCTAACTTCCTGTGATGACTTGTTTATACCTTTTTAGTTGGACTCTTTTTTTGCCGTAGTTTTTAAAACTTTATGTTAATGTTTATTTAGATTCTTTTCTATTTTGGGAAAGTGGGAACGTTGTAAGTACCTGGTTCTTGTTGAAAGGCCTACACTCTCCTCCCATACCTATTAACACTGTAATTGAAAATATTGTAAAAGCCAATTATTTTTAAAAGAGCTACCGTGGGGTTTCTTGCCGGCTCTTCTCCATAGGAAACGACCAATTGGAACCGTGCACCTAGCTTCTGACGTTTCATAAGTGCCCATCTATGTTTATGTAAAATAAAATATTTTGATTTTTTTGATTTTGAACCATCCCTTCGATTTCTCAAGCTTATTAAAATCAAAGCTCATGTCAAGTGAGTTGTTTGGCTGTTATTTCCACCAATTTCAAGATTTACTTGTGTGACTTTCAGTCATCATTCTCTGCCCTTATCCCAATTTATTACACGAATACGTCTTTTTTTTCCATACTACACTGTTAGTCGTCATCTCGGTAGTCACCCTCTTTTTAGCCATATCATCTTTAACACAGTCCATCCATCGTTTCTTTGGTCTTCCCCTACTCTTAAACACATCCACATCTCAACCATCATCATTTATCACCATCATCATCCTCATCATGTCATCTATCCATCGACATTCATCCTCAGAACTTTCTTCACGACATTTTCCTCATTCCTCAACTCCATTCAGTAACCGGGTTTATAGAATTTGTATGTGCATACAAGCACCTAAACATAAACATTGAAAAGATAGACTAGGTAGTAGGAATAGAACTCCAGCTTTAATCAGACAGCACAGGCAAGAACTTCAGAGCATAACTCAATACAAAACCGATGCTACTATACAACCGTGTTATAATACCGCAGGCTCCTTTGATGACCTGAATAGTGTGGCTTATATAATCGAAGCTACTAAGTCTAGGAACATAGGAATCGAATCCAAAGTTCCCAACTGGATGGTAATACAAGTTATTGAGGACGAAGTAAATAGGTACAGAAGGCCGGCTCGATACAAGGAGCGAAAACGCATGTATAATTTGTACACACTCCTTGAATGTCCTAAGACCAACGTGTATCCAAAAGGAACCGCGCCTTTCCGATTGTTCTTAAATTCTTTATATTTATTTATTTAACCATTTCTGTACACATATAATAGAAAAGAACAGAAAAAACGTACAAAGGTGATGCTTCTTTTACTTCGTTGTAGTAATTTTTTAATATATGGTCTCGCTACTGGCAGTTTATCCAACACTACTTAAAACTTAAATTGTCCAGATTCCAAAGCATCCAACCAAAAAAAAAAACAAATAAACACTACTCGGGCGCTCGACTGGCGTGACACGCTTCTTCGAATAGCGTCTGCAAGCGCAATCTTGATGACTGCTATATTTTTTTATATAGCATCTCCCAGGTCACCCTAGGAGGTTGTTGGCTGCTTAACCGGATTTCGTGCGTGGCCTCAATAAATTAAGGCCTCCAGACAGGGCATAAAACTTATAAACTAAGCGACTATACGCTAAGGGCATCCCCTGTAAGGTACGGACCTCGGCTTAGGGCATCGCTGGAGGAGGACAGCACGGGACAGGCTGGATTGGATTTAGAAGATGACTGCCATTTGGTTGATATAATATTTGTAGTTTAAGATCCCCATACGTACGCGTCGACATGAGCGCGTGCGTCGTAATTCACTCGTTGAATGAAGCAAGCCTTTTGCACGTATACACTTTCTGTATGGACGGAGCGACACATAGGAATAAGTTTGAGAGGCTGCCACTTAAGCTACTTGCACCGGATGCACTGTATAACCACAGTTTAACTAGACTTCGGTATTGGTAGAATAATCTAGTTAAGCTTAACAATTGAGTACTAAGTTGTGAGTCCATTTTCTAGTGATGTTGTAGTAGTAGTGGCTTGTATTTTGTTTCAATGTTTGGATGAGATCATAATTATAATGTGATTATTTTGGAACGAAGTTCCTTAACGTGGCTTGCGGCAGGAATTGACTGGTAGAAATCGTCACGTAAGGATAAAGTGTTATGCCCCCGTCCATGCGAATCTCTCTCTGTCTCTTTCTATTAATACGAGAGTGTGAGGGCGTGCGGAACTTCGATGCAATCTGTTCATCTATTGACATTCAGCATCTTTTGTGTAAATATCTTTAGTCATTTTTGGTATACGCCTACTGGCTCATCCAAATCTACCTATTTGTATAAATATAGTTTTCCAGTCTTCATATCAAGTCTTGTGGGGCCAATCTTTTAAGCCTCCTGAATGTCTTGGTTTTCATTAGGTTTGATGCTAATTTATTAGGATGGGTCGCAATCCTATTTTTGTAGGCACTGAACCTTTGTGTAATTTCTTCTTTAACCTTTGGCATTTTTAAGTCCCGATGTAATGTATCGTTAGTTATGTACCATGGTGCAAAGATTATTAAGATTTTTTCTGTAATCTTGGTTTACAATGGAGTTATTTGGCAAAAGTTTTGACGTTATCCAACCTATTTGTGCCAACTAAGAAAATATATCGCAAGATAACTTTGTGAGTCATAAATTGACCTATCTTTTATAGGCCATCACAATATATATTTGAAAATCTATTGTATGTACACAAAAATATATCGAATTTTAAGAAAATGTCCGATATTCATAGTTTAAATACCAGGAATAAACACAATCTTGCTGTACATCGCACTCGTCTCCACAGAGTAGGCAACTCGTTCATGGGTCAATGTATACGCTTTTATAACAAACTTCCCATTGACATTCGAAACTTACCCATTAAACGATTTAAAAGCTGCATTAAAACCAAACTTTGTAGAAAAGGGTACTATAAAATTTCAGATTATTTAGAAGACAAAAAAGCATGGGATTGAGCTGCTCGCTCTGCTAAGCATTGTAACATTTTGAATAATATGGAAAATCATCAAAGTATATCAACCAGTTTTATTTACAAATTGACATTATTGAATATTCTATACAAAATGACATGATTACTTTGTAAAGTATTTTATTATTGTGAATGTGAGGACTGTGAATTTTTTAATTTTTTTTTTTTTCGTTCTCAGTTAATTTTATCATTGGTCTGGCAATTTGAGAATTTTATGCGGCCTACCCAAATGTCCTTTCTTTGGTATTGTTCGTCGAGTCGCTGAGCTCCTTAAGTTCTGAGTTGAGCTCCGCCATTACTGACAAATGCTTGCACTGACTGGACAGGTCCACTCAAATCTGTGTGGTTCTTTCCTCAAAAGACCATTTCAGACTCGAATTTACATGGTCCTCATATGGCTTGACCAAGATTATGTCTGGACTTTAAAAGAGACTGTGACCTCTGAGTTTGTTTCGGCCTTTCTTCTCAGAGTAGTCAGATAGGAAATGCCGACCTCATCTAGCTTATTTTTAATATTTTTTAATATGACGTGTAAAAGTGATTCCAATATCCTATTTACAGAATAAACAATTTCATTTCATTTCATTTCATTTCATTTCATTTCATTTCATTTCATTTCATTTCATTTCATTTCATTTCAATAATTTTTATCTTTATCTCATTATTTTAGGTTCCAGGCCAATATCAGTGTCTAAAACATACAAAGTAAAGTAATGGTTTTGATTTAGAAGATTTGGATGAAAGAAAATGGTTATAAATGCCAGCTTTTCAACTTTAACTGTGGGAGACATTCTGAGAAATTCTGACCAACCAATAATATCGTTGTCAAATCTTGCGATTCGCAAGAATTTGTGGAACCAATGATTATTTTGCTAGAATATTAATGTCCTAACATCTACTTGTTTCTTTATTCGTTATAGTAAAACACGTGATTGCCTCATCGATTGATAAATCGGCTCAACCCAACATTTTTTCGCCTTTTTCTTGGAACCTGTGGAATTTTTTTTTAAGTTATAATGCTATTAGGGTTGGTAAAACTTAGGTCTTTAACTGCTATCATATTTTTGCATGTGGTTACTCGCAAATATTTCACCACTTCCGCAACTATGGGCCATTTTGGCTTCCTCTTTAGTCTAGTGTTCGCAAGCGCTACTGCTGAGCACGAGGTCCTGGGTTCGATTCTCGGGTCGGGCAAAGTGTAATTGGGTTTTCTATCTGGAATTGCTCAGTAACAGCCTGGAGTCTAGATCTCTGCCTGGTTGATGGCAATGTGCTCGCTCCCTATTATATGGTCTTAAACATAACTGGCGAAATGTGGGTTTAGTATAGGTACACCTCTGTGTAACCCTTCGGAGATTACAGGCGTGATGTTCTCATATCATATATGTTTACACTCGATCCAAACAGGGAAAAGTCCGTTAAAAATACATAAAATCAAACACAAATCAAACCATATCATCCACAAACAGAACATAACATTAAAAAGAGCTGAGATTTAAACTTGGCAACGTTTTCTAGATAACAAAGCGAATAAAAAGCAAGTTGGTCCAAACAAACGCTCCTTCAGTTCAATTATGTTAGTTAGCCAACTTCCACGAAGTCTTAGTGAGGTAATGTTTTACAAAATACACTACGGATCGAAGTTTGTTTCAGCATACAGTTAGTTGTAATGGATACTTTAATTAGAATTTACAGAATTGTAACATTTCTGGATCTGATTTTAAAGTTAAGCTTCCTATTTTAACCAAATTAAAAAAAATATGGCATTCCGTATTCCATGTTTATTTTTATGCCATGTTCATAATGCTCATTGGTTGCTTCGAGAGTTCCGTTGATTTTGTTGATCATACCTAATTGTTTTTTTAAATTGCTCCAGTTGATAATAATGTATCAAACTGGCCAGCGAGGAACAAATGTCAATATTTATCGTTACCTACATTATCTTATTGAAAAACAAGAATCTCATGTTTTTGGCAGGGCGGGCTGTGCAGTGAGTCGCCACTGCTGCGGCTACTGAGACCCTCAAGTGGCGCAAATACTGTAACCTTATGGGTAACTACAGTTTTGAGCAGTTAGGGGTCGGAACGCTCGTGTGACGGGGCACGAGTGCGCGTCTCCGTTTAAAAAAAAAGTCACGCCGACAAGTCGACACTTCACGTAACCAGAGGGCTGGCTCATTTTGTGGCAATGCTGCCAGTCTTCTGGGCACGTTTCCGAATGACAGCGATGTGGAGGAATACTTCGACGCTGCGCTGCGTCCTTTTATTTTTATACTAGCTGATGGCCACGGCTTCGCCCGCGTGGATGTCGGTTATTATATACTAAAACCTTACTCGAGAACCACTCTATCCATTGGTGAAACCAGCATGAAAATCGGTGCAGCAGTTGTTGAGTTTATCGCGTACAGGACGACAGACAGACGCGGCGGAGGACTTTGTTTTATAATTAGTAAGGATTTAACGATACATCGTTAAAGTGGTTTCGAGTTAGTTGTGTTAAAAATTGTAAAAGAAATAAAATATTTTGATTTTCAGTCTGAAGTTACCATGATTCAAACGAAGATAAATAAAACCTTAGGTATACATTTTTCCCGTATGAGTTTTTCACAGAATACCTTGAAAGGTACAGTTGATAAATGGTCGTAACTTCAGATTGTATATCACAAGAAAAGACCGCAGCTTCGAGACAAACTTCAACATCTAATTGGTAACGAGGAATGAGTAATGGACGTCTCAAAATTGTGTGACAGATAGAAATGTGCTTTGTTTTTGTTACGAATTTTCTTTATGTTTTGATAGCTCAGGTAAAAAGGCTCCCACGGACAGGCGCGAGGTGACGGTGCGACGCAATTCTGTGATGATTTCCATGAAGTTTTCATAGAATTTTTTATGCTACACTCACGCCAATCTAAGAAGTCTGTTTTGACGTTTCGTTCTCGGACATGTACTAATAAAACGTTAAGCCTTGAGAATCAGTTTTTAGCAATGTAGATAAGTCGTCGATTACAAACTCTCTAAGTATGTTCAATCGATACGTCTCGAGATTTTTTTTTCATCGCTACACAAAGCATTTCTAAAGCTGTCAAAACGGACTTGACAGCTTAGGTTGTCGCGAGTCTAGAGTTGCGACGCGACTGTCTACGAGAGCCTAGACTGGTAATAAAATGTTAGATCTAGTGGTCAAAACCGGTTCTATTGAGCTAAAATCACACTTCATTATTCCTCACATGTTGTTATGTCCTATGGCTATGACTGATATTTGAGCATGTAAAGCTTTTTTGTCACAAATTATGCTATCGATATCTGCGTTACCAGGCTTGAGCTTAGTGCAGACACCACTGTAATTACATTAATTTATGTCGGTATATGTATTTTTAGGGTTCCGTAGTCAACAAGGTCCCCTTATAGTTTCGTAACGTCCGTCTGTCTGTCTGTCCGCGGCTTAGCTCAGAGACTATCGGTACTAGAAAGCTGTAATTTGATATGGGTATACATATAGATCAAGCCGACAAAAACAATAATGAAAAAAAAAATTTCATTGTGCATGGTTCGACACGCACTTGGCCGGTTTTTTTCGACAATAAATCTTAGCATTCCTAAGTCTGTATTTGTGCCAGGGGATCTACTCTCTAAGCACAATATCCGTAGTTTCGCCCGAAGTTACGGGCCAAACTTACCCTGTAGCACATAAGGACATAATTTATTAGTTTGGAGCCCGATCTAAAAATGAATGACAACACAATTTGACAGTAGTCCCTAATAACGGTTTAGAGATCCATCCAAAAAAAAAAATTTGTCACTTGTGATGACGGTTCAATTACTTTCGGACGGGCCCATATCTTCGTTGACGGACTATATATTACTCTAGATTTTATGTTACTCATTAAATTCAGGTAAAATTATAAGGATTTATGTTAAAGCTGAAGCAAAATGCATAAGCACAACGCACCAATGAATAATTATGTAGATGTATCGCAAACAAAGAACTTCTATTTAATTAAACATTCATGAAAAAACAAACAGTAATAACACACTTAACTTTAACTTTAGATGCAAAGTTAACAAGCCAAGAGAAGCGATGCTCAGTTATTCATAAACGGGAACTCATTAACATTAGTTAATGTGTGATACAACTTACCTGCAACTAACTAGAGCTTAACCAGAGTTTTAAGTACATGGCTTATAACGAGGAAATGCATATAAAGGGTGTTTTTTTTAAGAGGTTTGGTTTTTAAATTGGCAACACTGTTTCTAGTGATTGTTTCTTGTCAATGAGATAGATGGCGGTATAATTGTGGTCAGTACGTTTTGCCATTTCACAACGGATAGACTTACTTCAGAACAACGCTTGCAAATTGTGCAAAAACATAACAAAATTACCTATCATTCGAAGAGCGCATAATTTCACGTAATGGACCTGAGAGCTAGCCTCCACGATCGTGTGATCTCACACCTATGAATTACTTTCTTTGGGGATATGTAAAGTCACACGTCTACACAGATAAACCACAGACGTTAGACCACTTGGAAGCCAACATTTGCCGCGTTATTGCCGATATACGGCCCCAGTTGCTCAAAAGTGGTCGAAAATTGGACTTCCCGATTACGCTTCATTCGAGCCAGCCGTGGTGCCCTTAAGCCCGAAATCATTTGTAATGGCATAAGAATATCTTTTAAATAAAACCAATACATAATGAAATTTATTTTGAGGTGTTTTGAATTTGTATAACTCTAAAAAAAACACCCATTATAATATGGTGTGGAGAGATGTTGATAAGTATAATTTTAATTTGGTAGAACCTAGAGAACCAAATAGAAAGGAGAATGTCGTCATATCCCTGATACTTATCATCGATAATACAGCAATTGAATGTAAATAAAGAATTTAGAACATCAAGCAAATTTATAAGTACACGTATTTTCGTAGGTATTCGCATAACAAAGCTTACAGTGCGAAAAGAAGATAAAAGATAGCATTAGGCGGGAAACGTTTCATAAGAAGAAAATTGGCAAAGGCGTTATTTTTTTCTGCCTTCTACATCATACGAGCGTTCCATTGCTGCAATTGACCTCGTTAGTCGATTCTCCGCGAAATCGACGTCATTTTGGCGCTAAAAAATCTTTTCTGAATTTCGAGTGCCTTTCTAATTTGAAAATGCGAAGAATTATATTTTTGGGTTTTAGGAATGTAGGATTTCATGTTTTGGCACAGTAAATTGTTACTTTAAGGGCTGATTTAACCAAAGATATCCTTTATTCGGGGAATAAAATTGACGTCTGACAGTTTTTGTATAGAAAATATGTCAAAAATTGAATATTTATTCCCCAGGATTAGACATTGTACTAGGGAAATTTGGTCGAATACGCCCTTAGATAGTTTACGTTGCATTAACGTAGAGTCGTGAAATACAGGGGTTTTATTTATAAAAGTATAATATATTTGTAAAATTGTTGAAATCGATTTTTTCTTCACACAATCATTCAAGTCCAGCTTTCTCTAGAATCTAAGGAACTTTAAATCCGCGGTGATCTCGATTCCTCTAACTTATTCAAGCCTCCAAGTGAACAACCAAGTTATCTGTCGAGACCATTTACGGAAGAGCTCCTAAAACAAAATCAATGGCTTTTCGTGGCATTCTTAGAGTGAAATTACAAACTGATACATTATGAAAATGTTTATTCAATATTAACTTTTAAATATTCAATCAACATTAATTAGATACGTATGTAGGTATCTCTGGTACTCGTATTTTGAATAATCATAAGTCACTATTACAGACTAAGTACATACGTCCGAATTTCATACGTTTTGTTCTTCTCTCACTTGACCGGGGTCAGAGCCCGGTCGGCCGGCTGAATGTTATAGTAGATACTGATGACCTGCAAATTGCAAAAAAAAACATAAGATCCGGGCTACCTTAGCACATCCCCGCCGTTTAAGCGATGGTTTTTCAGAATAGCAGTGGTCGCCACAAAGATATATCGGCCGCAGTGACGGCTGTCATGACAATGATGCCAGTGGGGTTTGACTTGACGGTTTCAAACAATGCTCTCTCACTCCACCGCAGTCTTGGGAAACCCTAGGTGGTGAGGTGGAGGAGGATTCATATTTTCACCTCTTCAATCAACTTTTCAACACCTTTTCAGCTAAGTTAATTGAAACTGCAAATGATCCGAATGTACGCAAGCTCTTAAAAGAAGCCGCTGACCAAAAGTGTGTAGAGCTGGTCCAGTTCAAAGAAATCGTCGCTCAATTAGCTAAAGAACAGTCGAAAACTGTCAAACAGCTGTCGAAGCAACTCGCTGCTGAGGGACCGAAGATTGTCGATGCAGCCATAATAGGGCTTCAAGCGTTTAAATTTCGAACATCTTTCGTTTGAAACAAACTGCAATGTATTTATAATGGTGACGTTCATTTCCGAAACCCGAAAAATAAACTCCGCTCTCGTGTATAAAAAGGCAATGATTCCTTATTTGTCACGCTTCCTACTAATGTGAACAAATGACCTAAACATTGCGAAATTAAACTTACAGAATAATGAAGTGACCGCATTTATCTTAATTTAACCGATACCACAAAATAAATAGGCACAGAAGGTCGGCTCCATACATCGAGCGAAAATGCACCCGAATACCTGCTCTCGTACCTATACATAGGTTGTAAAAAGACCCATCGCATAGCCATCAACTACGCATTCTGTACATCAAATTAAGGACATATTGCACAAAAATAATTTGGGAAAAACGACTGGGAACGTCTGGAAAACGAGTTTTATTTTTGGTGTAAAAAATCGCTGTTTACGGTAGTGCGCAACGTAACGCACGCCAAACATTGTGTTTATGAGGTTACTTTAAATCAAGTTATTACATTTAAAACTTGCTTTTTTATAAAACATCTGAAATAGTTGTAACTTTGACCTTCAATATTTCCGTAACCAGACGGTATGATGGTCCAGATCAGAAAAAAATATCAAATGACGGGAATAACAACTGAGTTTCGGCTTCGTTAAACGTCTCGATTGCATGCAAGAGTCCTCGCGCAACTGCCGATTTAATCTGTAAAACACAGGTGAATCGATTCCTATCATCATTGATATAACAGCTCTTTTCAAGCTCACTTCACCTATGGTTTCACGACGAGATTTGGCTGATACAGTTGTGGAATTCTGTAAAAATCTCACCGTGAAAACTTAGGTGACGTGAGCTTGTTGTGAACTGTCACTGCTTTAGCATTGGTAGGTATCGATGACAATGACAGCTTACGCCACGCTCACTTCACCTAAGTTTTCAGTGTGAGATGGTTACAGAATAGCAATGCAGTTCGTTAGAATCGTTTGAGACACAGATCGCGATTACTTGTGCGTTGTGTCTATATGTATGTATAAACGAGTGCCTGTTTTCCCTCACTGTGTGGAACATTCATTCTATTTTGTAAAAATATCACCGTGAAAACTTAGGTGAAGTGAGTTGTCAATAGAGGCAGTCCCTAGCAGCATTGCTATTCTGTAACCATCTCACCGAGAAAACTTAGGTGAAGTGAGCTGTCATTGTCATCAATACTTAGTTCACGCCAAGCTCACTTCACCTAAATTTTCATGGTGACATTTTTACAGAATAGCACAACAGGTAGAATGACAGGTCACTTCAAGCTTACTTCACCTAAGTTTCCATGATTAGATTTTTAGAGCTGATCCTCTGTGCATATCTATTTTAAGTGACAAGGTTGCGCCTACCATTAAATAACGAATGTGAATAATAAAGATTTTGCTGCACATTGCGCAGTATTAATGTAATTTATAGTGCCTTGCTGGTTTTGGCGCGGAGTGCATTAGGTGCTTGCGAACTTAGGTTTCACGTCGCCTGAATATGCAAAGCATTATAGTGCATTATAGGTTTATGCGTAATTTTTAGTTCATTGACATTATTAAAGATGATAAGACAGTAGACTAATAAACTATAATTATTGTCATTAAGCTGTATTTCTTCAAGCATACCATCACGCCTGTAATCCAAAAAAAAGTGTGTGGGTATGATGTAAAGGGTTAGGCAGAAGTGTACCTATAGTACCTACTTTTCGCCAGCTATATTTAATAGGGGGCGAGCCCATTGCCATCAACCGGACACACATGCAGACTCCGACTACATCTTTCCTATTTTTTTTTTTTTTCAATCTCTTGCCTTCCTCTGAGAGGCGTAACTACGATTAACTAAACTCACCTCATGAGCTCTCATAAGTCTCATATGAAAAGCGTATGGACTTCTTTTAAGTCTTTCACAATCGTACATAATTAGTAACCATCAATCTATTATACCTTGTGCAAGCTTGCAGTTCAAGGTTTTCGCATTATGAACGAACCTTATTGCTTTTATCATCATCATGTTTTTTTTTAGCCGAAACACGTCCAATTTTGGACTTACTTCCTCCAAGCGTCATCACATCGACCGATCCTAGCTTCTCGCTTACCTACTTCATACAACTGAAAACTATTCAAACACTAAAAACGAAACTTCATCATGATCTACCCAGCCTTTTTCCCAACAATGTACTACGGAATACGAATACCAGTATTTACATGGAGCGACTGCCAATCTGACCTCCACAACCCAGTAACTGGGTAATACGAAACCCCTTGGTAAGACTGGTTGTCAGACTTTCGGGCTTCTGACGACCCGTAACAACTGTCTAAGATTTACAAATGACAGCCGGGACCAACGGCTTAACGTGCTTTCCGAGGCACGGAGGAGTCTCTGTAAGTAAAGATCCACGGATCAACCCCGGCAAGCGTACCTTACCCTGATGGATCGAAACATGCGGCTGACAAAACGACACTTATATAACATATTAACAAAAAAATCCACCAATCCCTTCTAGTAAACACCCAAACTAAATAAAGTTTGTACGTTCCGAACCTCAAGAAAAATCTTACTAACAAAAAACAAAGGCAAGTCTTACAACTTACAACCCTACCGTAGTAAGGGCAAAATTTACTAGTGGCGTATTAAGTTGTATCGCTGAACTTCGCAGGCCACAGTTCAGCCCCCAATGAGAGTCTTTGACAGTTTTGGGCCAAGACGCTGTATTAAGCGGCGTATTTATTGGACCCCGAAAGTACTGGCATGTTAGTAATATTATAGTTCTGGTTAAGGATTTAATATGGGGAAAATTATTGTTATGTGACGAGGGGTTAGCATGAGTTATGAATAGGAAATTATTTACATTTTAATAAGAAGTGGTAGGAACTCCATGTAAATGTTTATTGAAAGTCAGAAAATGGTACAACGAGTACAAGGGCGTAGTTTGTAGCAGGATAAAGAAAAAAAATGCGTAGACATTCACAAGTTTCCCTCTTCATGATGTTTTTCCTTGCCGTTTAGAGGTACTTATGAGAAACAGGGTATAAAGTTCAGTCATCCTCTATGGAAAAGGGAGGATCCTCCGAACAGAGGGGTGTTGCGTCTGGTGGGTTACTGCCCGACGATTGATGTCAGTAAGGTATATTTTATGCTGATCGCGCGGTAAACATTGCTTGCGCGATGCAGGATTTCTTGTGATGTCACTGTGATGCGTAGTTCGCATGTGGCGATGTAGATCGCCGCCACAGAAGAAAAGTACTGAAGCCACTGTCACTTAGGTACAAGAGCTTTACATGACGAAAGCCTGAAACGTAGGAACCTATCCTACCTACTGCTAACTAAATTCGAAACCATGCTAAGAGCATGCCTGTGTTGTATTCATCGTATATTAGCAAACAACGCATGAATAATCATCATCATTTCAGCCGAAAGACGTCCACTGCTGGACATAGCCCCCCCAAGCTTCGCCACTTCTACCGGTTCTGTGCTTATCGCATCCAGCGGATTTGGATTCATCACTGATAACATCCTTATTTAAGTTTACTGTCCTTCAATAGGATTCAAAGAAGATTCCCAGATCCAATCTTAACCTTAGAATGTTCGCAGATTTCATATCAACGAACACCACCAAAACACACCTAATTTTGACATCCCACATTGTTCGAAAACCAAATCAATCCGTTTCAAACGAGACAAAACACGATCTGTAAACCACATTGAATAATACATAGGATAATCCCGATTGTTCCAAAAATAACTACATAACATACATAGTAAGTAGATATCTACATCCAATCACGATCCTTTTGAGTTCACAATATATCGATAGATCCCTAAGATCACTCCAATGAACTGAAACTATAGGGCCGACGGGTAGACAATAGACAATGTAACTGATACGAATCGTATACAGATTTATTGTTGTCTATGGGCATTGTGCGTGCTACTTGTGGCATGGCTAATTCGAGGACTCGGGCCAATACGCCCAGTGAATGTTGGTGAAAATCGTATGTAGGTATATTGAGTTAGAAGTCGCTTGTCTGTTCCGAGTTTGAAAATGTGGGTAGGTATTTAACTTATAAGGTTATTGCCACTGCCACAGTTTGTCGTGCGTCAATTGTTTTATTTTTATTTGCGTTTTTTATCATTTTGTCCTTTCAGATAATATTCCATCGAGAATTTATTTAATATAACAACTGTTACATTATAATCTATATAGTAATGAGCAAAGTATATAACGGGTGTAAAAAGACACTTAAAGAAGCCAAAAGCCACTTATTATTCCCAACATTGTGATCATTTTTTTGTTCTGGACCATACCTGGGAACATTCTGGTTATGGAGATATTGAAGGTCAATGTTGCAACTTTTTCAGACGTTTTTTAAAGATAGCAAGTTTTAAATGTTGTAACTCAATTTTAAATAGCCCCACGAACCCTGAACTGTTGCATGCACCCATAAACAGCGATTTTTACATAAAAAATAAAAGTCAATTCCCAGCAATTGTTTTTGTGCAATGCCACTTAATTTGATGTACAGAATGCATAGTTGACAGCTATGTCCAGGGGGCTTAAAACGGTCACTTTAGCAGAATCATAATATGAAAATATAATTAATCATCGTAAAATGTCACAAACTGACAATTCATAATGTGATCTGCGTGTAATTCATATTACGAAATAATTCATCTGTTTGACAGTTTTCTATGGCGATTCGTAAAATGGTACACAAATTATGAATTGCTTTTATGTCAAATTAGAGGTATTGCTAATGACAGCTGGGATTCAGGAAATGAACTGCTTTTAGAGGAATTGCCAATGTGGCCGGTTTAGGCCCCCTGATGGGTCTTTTTACACCCTGTCTACGTATTATATAATGCCTGGTTCTTATGAAAATAAAAACAACAGCTCTACATAATTTTTTATTTAAGTAGGTATGTAAATTAATTTTATTCGTGTTCCTAGTAGATAAATTCTCATAATCTTAAAAATATTTCTAACATAAATTGTATATTTAATTAATTTATACATAAATTCATAATAAAGAAATAAAGTATACAAAACTGGTAAAAAAAACTACTGAATACTGTGTGCATAGTTGAACACATTTTTGAGCCTGTAGGTATTCTTATATAAATAACTATTATGAAAATAATTTTTTTATCTTCCAATATAAATAACTATTATGAAAATAATCTTACTTTAAGGATACTATAGGAGATTGGCGACATGCTGGTAATTTGGTACTTGCCAAGTATCCTCTGATAACATAGGAACTGTACGTAAAAGGTACTTACGTTATCAAAATATCTCTATCGTGGAGCTGATACACTTATTTTTGTCCCTTACTGGGCCTAAATCATCGGCAATCTGGACAGAATGCTTCAAAACAAGGACATGGAAATCCAAAAATTAAAAAAAAAACCTTTTTGTTGAGATTCCTTCCATAACATTCCCATTAATTTTTATTTATTGCTTCGTTTATCAAAAAATTCGCAGTGCGTACCAATACCACGTCAAACCAAACTCCAATATTATTTTAAAGCGTCGTTTTTTGATTTACATCCATTCTTTGTTCGTTCCCTTATCTTTCCAATAAATGTGAATTATCGTCGACCACTGTTCAGGAAACGAACCATATATTTCAAAGAGATTGTCTAATTTAAAACTGTTCCTAGACTGTTAATTTTAAGCTCCAATTTCGGTCCATTTTTTAAAAGACAAAAGAGTTCCAAGTTTTCTCAGAAAATAAGTCTTGCAAGTTCGCAAATTTTACTTTTGGTTCTGACAGTTCCAAAAATGTCCAAAGAAGTTTCCGGGAACGCTTGTGTCTTTGAGCGATGAATTAAAAAAAGTTTTAATAATGGAACTTAATAATTTTCACAGTCTACGAGTAACTAGAAGAGTCTGTCCATTCCTTTTATGTTCCAGTTGATTAAATATTAACTAAGTAATACGCAATTAAAAACTAATTAAGACAATAAAATAAGTCCCGGAAAAGTACAAATAACCAAAGACCTTTTCTAACCTACTTATAAATGCCAGTAAATGCTGCTGTTTGATATGCCGAGGGCAATACCCGCAATTTTAAGAACGTTCGATCTCAGTATCATTCTGTCAAATATTTCCCAAATACATTTTTGATATTTGTCGCTGAGACGAGATTGCGACTAGATTTTGAACGTTTTTAATTACAGGAATTAGTCTTCAGCTTAAATTATAAACCCTGTTTATTATTATCAAAATGACATAAGGACTAGAAATATTTTTTACGTTTTCCAGTTAGTCAGACTTGGACCAATCAAACACCGTCGGTTTACACCTCGTTAGAACTAACTCTTTGATTAAAACTATTAAAACAGATAGCTGCTTCATTGATAAACACTCGAATAAAATCATTCGATAGAGTCGCGTGTAAAATGGCACATAAAGTCTAATACTAAAACTATTTTAGTGTATGAAACATAGTTATATAACTATCGTAAATACGGGGGGTCATTTATAATCAAAATCCAGCAGCACTTCCATTGCTTCTTAGATCGAAAGCCCCTTCCATATTTCCATCAGGATGCCTGACCAAAGCCCCAGCTTGACCAGCATCCTCGCTATAATCAGGTAACATAACAACCTCATGACCCAGTTCTTTTAAAGATTCAACAGTCTCCTCCGAAAATCTGCCTTCTAACTTCAGAGTAGTCTGTGGATCACCAGCAATTCTTCCATAAAGCCATCTCGGTTCTGAAATTGCTTGCTGCAAGTCTTTGCCTTGCACAACGTATCTGTGGAAGATTGCTGCTTGCGTTTGGGATTGCCCATCACCCCCTCTGGTCCCATAAACTAAAACACGACCATCATGAAGACGTGCCGCAGCAGGGTTCAATGTATGATAAGGCTTCTTTCCAGGCTTTATGCAGAGGATGTGGTCTCTCTCCAGAGTAAATGATACGCCTCTATTGTGCCATAAAATACCTGTTTGGGGAAGTACCACGTTACTTCCAAACTGATGATAAGTGCTCTGAATAAAAGAAACAGAAAACCCTTTACTATCCATTGCCCCCATCCAGATTGTGTCCCCAGGACCCTTGCTCACATCAACACTAGATGCCTGTTCAAAATCAATATCCCTGGCCATTTTAAACAAACTTTGGCTCGTCAACAATGAATTGGGATCAATTTTCATAAACGCTGGATCAGTAATGTACTGGTCCCGCATCTTAAAACATTGTTTAGTAGCTTCTACTGCAGTGTGAATAAATTGCCCCTCATCTTGTCCATCAATGCCTAACTTGTCCAAGATTCCAAGAATAGCTAGCGAAACCAAGCCTTGAGTCGGCGGAGGAACGTTAAATATCTCGCCGTGACTGTGCAATAATCGTAGAGGATCTTTCCTAACCGGAGTGTAGTTTGCAAGATCTGATTTCGTGATAGGCATGCCTAACGATGCTATGTCTTCAGCAATCAAATTTGCCAAATCACCGTTATAGAAACTGTTTAGACCATTCTCAGCTAAATTTTGTAGAGTCTCACCGAGTTGCTTTTGGCAGAATGTCTCCCCAACTTTTGGAATCTCTCCATCTGGCATGAAAACACTTTCAAACTCAGAAGGGAGATTCCCTGCAGCTTGTAAATTCGTTAAGCTCACGTGATGAGACTTTGTTACTGGGAATCCTTCATCTGCGTACCTAATGGCATCTGCTAGTAACTGATTTAGTGAAATTCTTTCGTAGCCACATTCAGAGACATATTCAAGAGCTTCTTCCCATCCACCAACGGTGCCTGCAACTGTGTTGGCCACCTTTGGACCTTTGCTTGGAATTTTATGGTAATGCTCATAAAATTCAGGTGTAGCTAAAGAGCCAGCTGCTCCACAAGCTTCGATTACTACTGGGTCACCACTGGGTGGTACAATGAGCCAAAATGAGTCGCCTCCAATGCTGTTCATATGTGGATACACTACAGCTATTGTTGCGGCTGCTGAAACCATTGCTTCAATAGCAGTTCCGCCTTCTCTGAGGATTGCTACGGCACTCTGTGTGGCCAGGTGATGGGGTGTCACCACCATGCAGCTGGGGGCTATATTACTTTCCATTTTGTTAATTGTTTCTTTGTCTTTTCAATATTGTTTCCTGTAACAAACAAATTACGAAATATTAATTTTCTTACCAGTTTATTCATCAGTGAAAGTTAACAGGGCATTTAAAAAAAACAACCTCTGTTTACGATCCTCTTAACATTCAAGTATGAAAACGCGTATAGGATCTTAAAAAAGTGCTGTGAAAACAAAAAATGGAAGGCGTAGACGTGTATAATATAAATTTTAACGTCCAGATAGCTTTTAAGCCTGTCCCTCGTAAATAGCTACAGGGTGTTACGAAAATTACACCCCGAGGATACGAGACGCCATAAAATGATGTCGATACTCTGATATAATACATTGTAATAAAGATTAGAATGACTGTAATAGATTGCTTCGTGTGTATTAATATGCCTTCGGGGTGTAATAATTTTTTCCTGGGAGGTTGTAGAGTTTCCTGGTTTCTTGCCGTGTTCGTAATTACAGGTTTTTGCTTTCTATGTTATCCGCAATAGGGCTGTTATATGGAAATAATTATGCGAATGAGTTCTAGAAAATACCACTATGATTTAAGGTGAAAGCTTCAGGGTAGCCCGCGAAATTCAAATTTTCTTACGATTTTTATAATTTGCCAAATGTCATGATTTCATTAAATAGACATTCAATACACTTATATGATGATGTAAATCTATATTTGTTACGGTCGCGAATCATATTTTAATCAACATACAACCTGACACTGACCTGCAAATTGCAAAAAACTTAAGAAAATTTGAGTTTCGAGGGCTACCTTAGCGCATCCCCCTTAAATAAAAAGAGTTCCAGTATACTTATTATGATCTATCATATTTTATTCAGTTGCTTCATCATTATCTGCCTAGCCTTTTCCAAATTACGTTGGGATCGGCTTCCAGTCTAACCGGCTGCAGCTGAATACCAGAAAGGTTACCTACCTACCTGCGCGCTAGTTGCTTCAAAATCTTAAACGTCGTCGGTCAATTAGTTTTTCAAAAATCACAGAAGCTCTGTCTGTCTGTTTGTCGCGCTTTCTCGCCAAAACTACTGAACCGATTTAAATGAAATTTGGTACACAGATAGTCTAGAGCCTGAGAAAGGACATAGGCTACTTTTTATCTACATACCACGCCGGCGAATCCGCGGGCGGAAGCTAGTTCAAAATAAACAACAAAATTCAGAAGCAATCTCAAACCATAACAACATTTCAAACGAACTTATATCCAACTACGTAAAAATAACCGAATTAGGTCATCCGCACATCGAAACCGATAGTCAGACCGTAAACCATAGTAAACCCTTCACGATCTCGAAGCGAACGCGTAAAATATGTTTTAGAACCGTACCCGACCGACATATTGCCGGCCAACGAACCGGCACGATATTGAAAATGAAGTTTTTTGTATGCATTGAAGGGTTTATGGCCAGTGACGACAGAATAACGCGGCGAGTGACGGGTTGACTCCTACGCTTATGTTATGACGATATTTTTGACATTTGTTTCCTTTTTATTCGTGTCGTTTGTGATTTGGTTAGCTTTTGTTTGAGGGTTGAAGCTATAGAAGTGTCTAAAAACTAAATTTCAATAAAAAGGTCTCTACGAGAATCTATCCCTAATAATGAAAGACTTTATCTGTGTAGATAGATTAGAGGTTTATAGAGTCTAGCATTATGCTATTAACGTCTATTATCCTTGAGTTCCAAGCTATCAGCAATTACGCGACAAAATAGAACGGTATAATTATGTCATCGCCACCAAATTTAAAATCCTTTAGGCCTAACCGGCACTGCAATTAAAAATCGCGCGATTGTTTTTTTTGCAATTCTGTGACACAATGTATGCCTACTATGTATGGACACGCACTGGCTTTTAAAAATTCGCGCTCGTTGTAATGCCGTACAGACCGTACACTATAAACCGCGCGAATAAAATTCGCAATGCGTGCTAGGCCTTATTTTCAACCATATCTTTCTCCCCAGACCAAAGTTCTTTACATTAGTTTACACCTCGATCTCTCCTAAACAAAGACAATTTATAGTTCCCAAACAATTATCACAGCTCAGAAATCATTAAACAAAACCCTAACCAGGTAAACATAAATCTCAGGAGAAGAAAGTCTCAACAACTAAAATTAAATATGTAAAACCAATTTCCATTTAAATTGTACACAGCGTTTGGTACGAAGCAAGATCTGTACTCCTGGTACAGAATAATAGAAACTCCACTCCAGTAACTTCATATCTCAACCTTTGTGGAAAGAAACTTTGGGCTCCGAGACGACTAAATTCGATTTATTGTACTTTACGAACGTACTAGCGTCCTAGTGTCACTAGCGACCTTTGTTTGGTCTTTGTTTTGGTACCTTTTAGTGGCTTGAAGGAGTTGTGTTAGGGAATGGAATGGTTATGTGCAGACTTTGTACTTTTTTATTTTTGTCGTGTTACTATGTCCTTTAAGGCGGGGTTAGTTATTTAATAAAACAACGCTCCACATTCATAACACTACACACAATCACATAAAATTACACAATCATAGCTAGGTAGCATAAACAGCCTTCCCACTACTTGGACAGAGGCCTCCTCTCTTCGAGAGGGAGTGGGCTGCAATCTACCACTCGTGCCCAGTGCGGATAGGTAGCGTTCATCTAATTTAAAATTACATTGTCGCGCGACGCGACGTCGCCGCCGCACTGTTAATGTCGCGTCGCGCCTGTTTGTGGAAAACTTTAGCGATCTCTACTTACCCAGAACTACGATCGGCTTTAGGTATCCCCTTTTATGACTGCTGTACGAAGTCCTCTGCCTAGCCTTTTCCTTTTCCCAATTATGTTGGGGTAGGCTTCCAGTCTTACCAGATGCAGCTGAATACCAGTATTTTACATGGAGCGAATGCCTATCTGACTTCCACAACCCAGTTACTGGATAACTCGATACCCCTTTGGTAAGATTGGTGTCAGACTTGGGCTTCTGAATAAGTACCCGTATGGCTGTCAAAAATCTATGAATGACAACCGGGACCAACCGCTTAACGGGTTTTCCGAGGAACGGAGGGGTCTCGATATGTAATAGATGAACCATCCACGAACTGACCGTGCCAAACGTAGCTTAACCTTCGAACGACCCGTGCAGCTGTTATCATTTAGCCCCGAGCCCCTGCGTACGTAATTGCCACCCAGTATTTCACTAAGATGTGAATACCTAAATAGTCTGTCTCGTCTTAAGTTACGACTTACTCCGAGATTTCCGAATACCTCTCGCGATATTTCGTAAATAAGGATTAAGTGTTCCAACGACTACGTATTCTCATACCATAATATTATAATATATAAATACACTGAGCGTTTGTAAACCGCTTACGTGCGCTTCGTTCAGTAATGAATACGTTACGTTTTGGATTTTATTTAGTACATAGGAGTTTTCTGACGAAAAATTATAAAAAAATATGACAGCCTTTTAGTGTCGTAGCAGAGCAGCAGCCTAATTGCGTAATACACGATCAATCAGAATTGGAATAAGTTTGAAATAAATGTCTAATACATTGCTTCTTATGTTCGAAAAAAAATCTGCTCAACAACGTAAATAGCGCAATGAATGTTGTTGAACTGTCAAAATGAAACAAATTAGTCATAATCGGTTACGAAAATAAGTTACGCAATTAGATAGCAGATCCTTGTCTAAATATAGAGAAGGAACAGATTGATGACGATGCTAATAGCTCACTGCGTTAAGTCGGAGTACACGCAACAATAAAAAAAACATAAGATTCTCTGTTTTCTAAAAACATAAATTATTGATATAATATCCCACTTAACGTCAGATAAATGTACCTACCCCTATGTAAATCCCACTGTCCACTGAAGCGTAACATCATAGATTTAGCGTATAGCGTTGGAAAAATGAGATCGTTTGAGCGTGCATCAATAGTGACCCATTGTGACCAATCTCCGTATAACGCACTTTATTTACAAGTACCCAAGTATGAAAGAGATATAAAATGCTATTTGTATTTTGTATGTTGTATCCCTCTCTAATCGGGTGAACAGTGAGTGTAGTGCTGTAAATATACAGGCGAATGACGTTACGCGTCAGTGGATACCGGGCTTAAATCTATACATTTTACGACTGGATTCGAATACCATTTTATTCTGTTTCAATAGATTTATAAAAAAAACGAGTAATTAAATGTGTCTATACGAGTTTATTTGCAAAGATGAAACAGTTATAAAACTTCTTAATTTGGATGAAGTGGCGCACTGGCACTGGTAGAGTAAATATGGCCTGGATGAAGACACGGACGCAAATGGCGACGGGACTGAAATAGGTATTAGGCAAACAGTCGGTTTATTTTCCGTTTTAATAAACCTCGATACTATATTTACCTATACAGCTCGTGGTACCCCTACATTAACACAAAAAACAGAAAAATCCACTTGTTATAAATTTATAACAAAAGGATTTTTCCGTTAAAAAAATGGCGTACAGACACTAAATAACGCTTATCTAAATACCGATGTATCAATGTAACATAACATTTAACAATTAAAATCGTACGTGAAATAGTCAATGTCCAGATTATATCGCCATGAATGGTTTTAGTACCTCACAAGTTGAACTAAAAGCCTCTAAAAGCAATCCTGTTTTAGTATAAATGGGTCTGTTCTAAACGAGAAACGTCCCTGACCGTCCTGTTAGATTAGTTTCGAAGATATCCTTATTTTCCGCACTGTGATAGTTTTGAAATAGATGTTAAAGTTGGAACCACTTTCGTAGCGACCGTTAATACGGAGCCATGTTTAAACACAGTTTCTGTAGCATTTCCTATTGTAAATTGTGTTTAAATCCTTCTAGAATCCATGCTTACAAAGGACTAGATAAAACAGTTGTCATTCAGTCTGGAACTTCCTAGCGACTGCAGTGTGCATAACCAGCGCGATATCTTCACGCTGGTTATGCACACTGTAGTCGCCGAAACAGTGGACAAACTTCTAGGAATAAGTAATTTCTATGCTGTACTTATCTTGCTTGGAATGAATCTTCAGTGTACATGGGGTTCATCCATATGAAATATTACTTAATATTATAAATTCGAAAGTAACTCTGTCTGTCTGTATGTTACCTTTTCACGCCTTATTAACCACTGAACGGATTTCGATAAAATTTGGCAAGGAGATAGATGGCATTCTGGGAAAGGATATAGGCTATGTTCTATCTATGTTATGGGGTTAGGTTTCCGCACTTAGCCCTTAATGTGGACCATCGTCCGTTCTCCATCCAGCCCACCTCCCTCCAGAAGCTAATTAAAGCTCCTGGTCTATTCAGAACATCTGTGAAAGATTTGGGTGCCCCGAGGGTTTCTGTTCTAATCTGGGTGATGCCCGTGCATTCAAAGAGCACGTGTGCGACGGTCACAGAGGACTGTCCGTAATGCCTATTGTGTGGAAGTGTTTATTTAGCGAGCAGTGCCCGTGATGGTCCCCAACACCAGGCGCAGGCCGTACCTGTCCGGATATAGGGTATTTTTATCGACATACCACGAGGGCGAAGCCGCGGTCGGAAGCTAGTAGGTATTATATAAAAATGTGATGCTGTTCGTTGGTAAGCGTATCACTTGAGATCTTCTGGACTGATATGGCAATATTTGTTTAAAAAAAAATTCGTTGAGGTAATAGTCTGAATTTGATTTTGAACCATTGGAAAAGTTTCAAATTTGGAAAATAATAAACGTTCTTTTATTCTATTTTTTTATGAGAAAAGGAGAGTGGTATTGTCCAGTCAGCTAGTACGTATTAGAAATACGTAACTCGATTCGTACTGAATGCGAATGAATTAGGCACAACACACGTACATAAATGATACCTATCTGTTGGCAGCCTGGCAGCGATTGATTACCAGCGTAGTCATTAGGTGACACACATGTTCAGCAGTACACGCCATCATCATCATGACCCTGATATAAGTACCTACATACAGACATGCTGGCCCTGCTCTATATGACAATCTAGAGCCTAGACCAAATCAAACTGGTTTCTAATTTAATTTTATTATGACATTCTGTGATTACTTCAACTCGCACACTGACTTATTACTTTCACAATATTTGTACCTATGTGAGCACCATGTATCTATGACATAATTTAATTAATTTTTCATTTCTTCATTTTTAATTCTTTTAGCATATTGTGCTATAGTAATTTTATTCTAGGTAAATACATCGTCTTCCCAATGTAGGTATGCAAAATATTGTGAAACATTATAACAGTGGAGTTACTTGAAACTACCTTTTGGAAGGGGCAACTAAAATCAATTACTAATGTACAGTCACAGACTTTAATTGATGAGCCACCTGGCACTGTTCATATTTTAGCCGTGTAATGCAAATCGGGTTTATTCGGTTCCCGACACGGAAAGTCATAATGTCTTCGTATTAGTAGAAGAAAATTATATTTAATAACTTTACCGGTTGAATAACCTGAGAGCCAGAACTACAAACTTGACAGCAGAGTGACTATCCAAAGTCAACCAATTGCAGGTCTAGCAACAGTAACCTAGCAACGATTGTTTAAGCGTAACGATAGCAACGTTAGCGTACGGAGAAATATTAATAGTCATTTCGGCAACTTCGAAATTAACGTCTCTGACATCGACATTTCAACTGCCACTTTCTTCAGATAAGTTTTCAAAATAATCGATTAATGAGCTCTGATTCAAACGAGTTCAGTATCAAATAGATTGGATAAACTTAATGCAACCTTTTATTTATTTTTATCACTGTTTACGAGCGTATGGTTTGAGTTCGTGTTTAATCGTGTAATCTCGTGAATGTATGAACTGTAAAATTGAAAAGTTTGAAGGTGGCTTATCAATTAAAGTCCGTGGCTGTACATGTCGCATTGTTGTCCTCCATAAAAAATGCAAGCTTTATCATAAAATATAAGAACCTACATCTTACTTAGATATGAATGTGAGCCTCGGAAGCCAGTCCTTTCATTATAAAATGTATCAAAGTCAAAGCACTAGAACTTACAGCTTTTAAAAATAAAATATGAATAATGTCTGGCAACACTACTCACAATGTGACCTCCTTATTCTCCAAGGAGTATACGTATACTGGCCATAGACTACCGCAGTTATGTCATAAAGGTCTGAAAGCTTATTCGGAAAGTCCCCTTACAGCGTTTATTCAATATTATTATGGAAATTGCGTACAGGCAAGTCCATACTCATAGCGTTTGAGCCCCTACAGCTGAATGCACTTAGGCATCTATGCATCTATAGAATATTTAATGTCCTAGATACACAGTACTTTTCTGTGTACCGTAATAGAATTTCTGAAGACCTAACTGCATAAAAATCTTTGTGAAATTGTTTCATACTTTGTGTGTTTACTTGTTCACGATGTAAAGGAGTTTGTTTGGCTTCTAGTTCTTTATTTCTGAATGAAACTTTTTATTGTTTCTAGCTTTTTGTTTAAATGCGGAGAACAGCTACATTTTGAACAATGGAATCAAAGTTTATTGGAGCTTTGGTAGTTTCCAGTTACCTTCTCTCTTCCTGTAATCCTGTTATGGTTATAGAATGGAAACAAACCCTAATGGAAATGACATGCACATGCTACATGGGACTTAGACATAACTGGCGAAATGTGGGTGTACGCAAGCTACATATCAAGCTATAAATTTCCAGTATAAGCTGACCTCGCTTGTTAGGGAATCTTATACAATGCGAGATCAGCATAAACTGGAAATGTATAGCTTGCCGTGTGTACCATAGCTGAGGATAGACAGAGGTGTACCCCTCTGCCTATCCCTTTGGAGAATACAGGCGTGATGTTATGGGTGTGTGTGAAAATGAGTCAATCTGCCTAGCCATTTCCCAACTATGTTGGGGTCGGCTTCCAGTCTAACTTGATGCAGCTGGATACCAATCATACCAGTATTTTACATGGAGCGACTGCCTATTTGATCTCCACAACCTAATTACTGGCCAACACGATCATCTTGGCAAGACTGGTTGTCAGACTTTCGGACTTCTTACTACCCGTAACGACTACGAATGACAGCCGGGACCAATTGCATAACATACTTTCCGAGGCACGGAGGGGTCTCGGTATTATAGAGATGGTCATCCACGGACCGACCTAGGCAAACGTTGGTTAACCTAGAAGACCGACCCGGGCTGTTATTAGTAAATAAATGAACGCGTCGACTTAAGAACCTCTTCCTTATTTTCGTCGGTAAATAATTCAAAAAACCGGCTAAGTGCGAGTCAGACTCGTGCACGAAGGGTTCCGTACCATTATCTATAAAAACGGCAAAAAAAAACACGGTTGTTGTGTGGGAGCCCCTTTAAATATTTATTTTATTCTGTTTTTTAGTATCTATTTGTTGTTATAGCGGCAACAGTAAATACATCATTTGTGAAAATTACAACTGTCTAACTATCACGGTTCATGAGATACAGCCTGGTGACAGACGGACAGACAGACAGCGGAGTCTTAGTAATAGCGTCCCGTTTTACTCTTTGGGTACGGAAACCTAAAAACCGAAAAGTTTGCCGCAAACTTGGTGATTATCACCTACCGATTTGAAGCACAATCTAAATTAAATAAGTAAATGACTTCGATTCATTAGTTTAAAATAACTTTTTATTTTATCTACTTGTCATCATCAACATCAGAAAACCAATTCTCGTGCTTAAAAAACGTTCACATTCAAGTCGCAATCTGTCAAACTTGTCAAAAATGTTGGTAAATTCATAGTAATTTTGACTGATTGCGAATGAGATGCGAATGCGAACGTTCTTAAAAATTACGGGAATTGCCCCTCTGATATATAGGTGTATAGGATGTATAGGACAGTCAACACTTTTTTTTTTAATGTTTTTCTTTTTTATTGTTCTTATCTTAATTTGTAACAGTCTTGAAGATACATTACGATCGCAAATGCGTCACAGCAAACTATTCTTGTACCTTCTTCTTCCTGTCGATTGCACGACATTTTATCAAATTTTATTGGCCCGAAACTTCGCCATTTCAACGGCGTCGTCCGTGGCAGAAGTCACTATGGCTGCATAGAGGGATGGGAGGTGGAGCATAGTTTGCGATTCTTGTGTAGATACATAGAACCTCTTGTTATATCATATTTTGACCTATTAAGTAATAATAGTGATGTGCCACGTGTGTGAATGTGGTAGAATAGGGAGGATCCTCCGGCCAGACGGATGTCGTGTCTGATGGGCAACTGCCCGACGATCGATGTCGGGAAGTTATATATGTAAGTTTATACCGATCGCGCGATAAACTCTGCTTACGCGATGAAGGCTTTCGCGTGTTAGTGTGATGTGTAGTTCGCATGTGGCGATGTAGATGCCGCCACAGTGACGTCATCACGCTTTATTTCCTAACTAGCTGCGCCCCGCGGTTTTACCCGCGTAAGTTTCGATCCCGTAGGAATATCGGGATAAAAGTATCCTATGTCCTATTTTAGGTCATGGTCTACCCCTGTGCCAAATTTCATCCAAATCCTTATTGCCGTTTTAGCGTGAAAGCGTAACAAACAAACTCACTTTCGCATTTATAATGTTATTATAGTTAGGATAGGTTCAGCAGCGAGGTGGATGGCTTAGGTAAAGTGACTCATTGCAAATCTGTGACTGTATGAAAATAAAAATAATTAATAATTAATGATTAGAAAAAGGTCAATGAACCTACCTACCCACTTCAGTCTATACCTTAAAGTGTCAATATCGATGCAAATGACAATGCCGATTGATAAAACGTCTGATATCTTCGATAATATCAGAGAACAAACAGGCAAATACCTAATTGAAGTCGAGGAAAACAAGCCAATGAACTGAACGCAGTCAAGCAATGCGCTAGCAGTATGTCATTATCTAATAAAAAGCAGAAACATACGAGAAAAACACAATAACATGGACTAAAGTATTGGTAAATTCAAATTCGGAATGTAGTCGTACACAAGTGTGATTTACAATGTAGAAGCAACGAACTTATAGTACCGATAAACTACGAATGCCTTTTTGAGCAACGAATACATATTAAAGACCTTATCACATTAGAACTGAGGTTTGAAATAGATTGCAGGGATATTCTGCAGGCCCGAAGCGAAATAGTGACGTGCATTTGTTTGCAGTCGCGACCGCAACAGCGCACTCGCTAACGAACTTATTATTCGAAATTCGAATTGTAATCCGCAGGTGGGAAGTACAATGTGGACTGGCAGGAATGTTCCTACGTTTGTATAGCGATTGCCTATTCAAACGAGCCACACGAGGTAACAGGTCAGCTACAGAAAAGTTGCGTATCACCTAGTTAAGATCGGTAGGAAAGTAGGTTATTTATTTAATAGGTCTTTACCTATGAAATTGCCGTTTTGTATGAAAAAATTTAAACGAATTTTTTTCATGAATTTTTTATTTGTATTAATCGAAGTAATCACCCATGCAATCAATGCATCTTTGCCATCGCAGTGGCAGTTTATTGATGCCCTTCTTAAAGAAATCAGCTGGACGGGAGGCAACAAATTCTTCAAAGGCATTTTGTACTGCCTCTCGGGTATTGAATTTTTTTCCCGCCAAGAAGTTATCCAAATTCTGGAAAAAGTAGTAGTCTGTAGGCGCAAGGTCTGGTGAGTAGGGCGGATGACGGAGAGCTTCCAACCCCAGTTCTTGCAACTTGGAGACCGTCTGCTGTGCAGTATGAGGTCGCGCGTTGTCGTGCAGGAGCAGCGGAGACGAGCGATTGACCAATGCTGGTTGGAGATGCGCCAGCTTCTCCATCATTGTGTTCAGTTCTTCACAGTACACATCTGCAGTAATGCTCACCCCGTTTGGTAAGAAGCTGTGATGAATCACACCGGCGCTAGACCACCAAACAGTGACCATCACTTTTCTAGGGGTAAGTTTTCGTTTAGGGCATTGTTTAGGTGCTGAACCAGGATCCAACCAACTTGCTGAGCGCTTGCGGTTATCAAACAGAATCCATTTTTCATCGCAGGTAACAATGTGGTTCAAAATTCCTTCATTTGTGTGTCTGTTGAGCAGTACAAGGCACGTCTCGACGCGTACTTCGCGCTGGCGATCATTGAGTTCGTGGGGCACCCATTTGTCAAGCTTTTTTACCTTGCCAATTTGACGCAAATGGGCCAATATTGTTTTGACGCTAACGTCGAAAGCTGCTGCTAATTCAGCCGTAGATTGTGTATCATCAGCTTCCACAATCGCCTTTAATTCGTCATTGTCGACCAAAGTCTTCGGACGACCGCGAGGTTCATTTTTCAGGTCGAAATTTCCAGAACGGAAGCGAGCAAACCAATAACAGGTGGTGCGTTGGTTTGTAGTGTTAGCTCCGTAAACGTCGTTGATGTTGCGTGCCGCTTGTGCCGCGTTGCTGCCACGACGGTACTCATATTCCATAATTACTCGAATTTTTAACGTATCCATGATGACGAAAAAGATTGAAATGCGATGAAAATGTAACACTAATCAATAAAGAAATGACTACTTTTGGAAAAAAAAAACCATGTTTTTAAAATAAAATTAATTTGAAATTAGAATTCTTAGCCAAACAAAAATTATTTTGATTTGAAATGGCCAGTACTGCAGAACGGCAATTTCATAGGTAAAGACCTAATATTTACTAGCTTCCGCCCGCGGCTTCGCCCGCGTGGTATGTCGATAAAAAGTAGTTCTATGTCCTTTCTCAGGCTCTAGACTATCTATGTACCAAATTTCATTTCAATCGGTTCAGTAGTTCTGGCGTGAAAGCGCGACAGACAGACAAACAGACAATGGAATGATTAGGGTTTGGTTTCTGCACTTAGTCCCTAAACCTCCAACTGACACTAACGAGATACTATAGAGTTTTAATTGTTATCGGCCTTTTATAGGCCAATCAACAGTCGTGGACCATTGTGCGTGGTCCTTACCTACGGGTAGTCAGAAGCCATAAAACTCTGACAACCAGTCTACCAAGGGGTATGGTAAGACCCAATAACTGGGTTGTGGAGTTCAGATAGACAATCAATCCATATAAAATACCTACTGGTATTCAGTTACCGACTAACGAAACGAGTATCAAAGAGTAGATATCTAAGTAACGACTGTCAAATATGAATGACAGACAGATGATGAAGACGAATGACAGCCGGGACCAACGGCATAACGTGCTTTCCGAGGCACGGAGGAGTCTCGGTATGTATAGATGGTCACCCATCCACGGACCAACCCCGGCAAGCGTAGCTTAACCTGATGGATCGGCCCGGTGCGGCTGTTATTACTTAGCCACGAGCTCCTCAGGCAGATTGATTGATTATTGGTTAACAGTTTTATAAGATCATACAAAACTTTCGTCGTGTCATTATTAGTTAGGTGATGGCAAGTCTAGTGTTGGCAACTAATGAACTACCTACAGTAAACATGCAGATAAGTAATAGGTACAGGTGATTTGTGCCTAATTTACTTTGGTTGGTTGGTAGGCATTCAGGTTGTGGCTTTAATTTAATTGCTCGTCTGTTCTACACCGACTAGCAGGCTGTAATGTAGTTTTTGGTTATTCGTTCTATAGTAGACTTGGCTGAGTTTGGGTGCTACTGTTTTGTTGCATTCAAATTAATAAGTATCTATTATAATATGTGCCTCTTTGCTTGTAATAATATTTGTTTATAATGCCTTTATTGTTTAGTGAATTAAATTAAACTCATTACCCTACCTTTCCGTGGTCGGGATAAAACTACCTAAGTATTATTTTTAGTTGGTAGGTACTGTTGAAGTAAAAAAACTTGGTCTATCAAACAACGCTTGATCAAACTGCAATACAATAAACTTCACGGGTCAATAAATCTTCACATTAATTAATTAATGATGAAACAAATGAATAAACAAACAAAAGAATAAAAAAAGAAAAGGAAAGAAAGTCGAAAAAAATCTATACAACTAGCGACATCTATGTTTCGAACGTTGCTCTAGTAACAGAAAGAGATAGCTTTGCTGTGAGTGTAAAACAAAATTTGAACTTACGTTACGAGTTATATTTGCACCGAATCACCGATTGGTCTTTATGAATCACGTAAATCCGGAAAAGCGCCATAAAACATTAATCATAATCAATGAGAAGCCAAGTTTTATGAACGATTCAACCTTAGAAATTACTTTTGGTAGGGTTGTAGTAAGTACTTGTAGTTGGTAAGAAGTCCACAACGAAAAAATAAATAAATTAAGTTAGTCAAACTATTATAGAATCTGATAAGCTCACATTGGTGCCGATTCTGTTGTTCACTAACTAAACTAAATTTAAGTTCAGTGCATCTTTTTCTTTCTATTTCATTAAGAAAAGGACAAAAGATAAATTTTAGTTTAGTCCTGTTAAACTGTCACTACTCCTAATAAGTTTAGACGCGAGAATTGCCTACTAAAATTACGTCAAATAACGTAAGGCGCTGATTAATTTGACAGCACTAAACTAAAATTTATCTTCTGTCCTTTTCATAATGAAATAGAAAGAAAAAGATGCACTGAACTTAAACTTAGTTTAGTTTGTGAACAACAGAATCGGCACCATTTTCTTACGTATGTCGGATGGTTGTACTTGGTTGAAAGATTTGTCCAATAACGAAAAAACTACAAACTTTTCACTATTAGTTACAAAATAATGGCAAAACACATTCATGTTTAGAATGCAAAATCAAAATAAAATGCTTTGAATGAATGAATATTCCAAACAGGAATTCAAAATAAGTTTTTGAACTTCTGTTTGGAATATTGCTACATATTTTTTCTTATAAATATCTACATAGCAACGAAATGTTTCCAAACCATCTCGTAACTCCCACTGAAAAAAACTTTGATCTTTTAATTTGAAAAGTTGTATGTACAAATAACACCGTTAAAACAACACGTGAAGGCACATCACTACAAAAAGCATAAAATGACTTCAGTAGACATCACTATTACGTCAAAATTTGCAAAAAAAAGTCGAACTGTGCGGCCAAGTTGAAGAGTGCAAAATTATTTTAGGTTAGCGAATAAACAAAAGACCTTTTAAATATTATCGCATTATCATAGCCGGGCGGCTAAGACGATCATGAGCACAGTGCGTGTCTAACAAAAATAGACTTTTGTACATTTTTATGTATCGTGACGTGTTATCAGGGCTACCGTAGTTTATACAATTGTTGCCGAGTTAAACATTACAGTATTCTTTCAAAAAAATTGTGTTGTGACAAAAAAACACTGTAATGTTTAAATCTTTGTCGAGCTCTGTAATCACTCAGGCCAGCTGTCAAGAGGTGGGTAAGTTTTTGATTATAATTAAAAAGATAAAATTGAGTTAGTTAATTCCTACATAGCGTTGTTGACAAGAGTGATGTTGTCAATGCGCTATATTTTTGAATGAATGCCCTTGATTTGTCCGCCCTTGAACTGCAGCGGTACGTCACTGCGTCTCTGCGACCTTCGCATTCCAAAAAACACCTGATAAGTAACAGTTCTAAACAATGATCGAGTCGAGATAAACATCTTGTATGTATTACTTTCCTTATTCAAATTGACAAACCACATCCAAGTTCAATCATTATTAGATAACCCACCTAACCTCTTCGACCTTTTGTGAGGAAATAAAAACTAAATATGATATATTACAACAATCAAATTCATATAGATAAAAATTCACTTGACCATGGCTTGCCGAATTTAGAAATAAAAAACGCTTATTTTGCATAAACTAATTTAGTATTTCACTTACCTAGTATTCATTGAATCCTTTATATAATCCTAACTTTCATTTACTTATTTACAAAAAAGAGAAAACATGTCAATCTTGAATGAAGAAACTTACTAAATGTAAGATAAGAGCATGTGAAATATTTTATATTACTTAAGTACACAAGATAATATTATTCTTATCAGTTACGTCAACGTGGTGATGGCCTTAGTTCAGTTCAGTAGGATTCTTCACAACAAAATGTCAACTCGTCGGGTAACTTATTTTTTTAATTTATACTTGTGCATCCCACTAATTCAAGAATGAAACAGTAATTATATGCAGTTCTTTTTTCAAATGTGCCTGTGATTGTGTTCCGATAGTGATTATAATGTGGTTTTGTTAATGAAAAATGTGCCCTAACATCAGCGTAACATGGTTTGGAATGAGTTTACTCATACTATGAATTTATTTCAACACTTATTGGCAATTCCCATTTTTTATTGGCAGTTGTTTTAAGTTATAAAAATATCATAAACAACCTCTTCACAATAAATCGGTCATTGATTTCAAATTATCTATGAATATTATTGAATGCAGAATTACCTTATTGTTCTTATATGTTAAGTAGTAGTATAGTAGTATATCTTTACATGTATGGTTATTATCACTCACTAACAAGCTGATGAAACCTTGAGATATAAATACTTCTATTTATACTCTCACATACCTAATAGTAAGAACCTGTTTATGCTAATAGATTACCTAAAACATATTTTCTGTTCATATTTACCTACTTGGTTCTATGGATATCTACTGCTGAATATAAAATTAGACCAAAATAATGGACAATCATGACTAAATTTTAGTTTCCAAGTCAATGAATTACACACTTTTAAACCTGTATAAGGATTTTTTTTTACAAAAATATTTTAAATGTCACCTTCCTTGTCCTTAAGATTTTCGTCAAAACCATCTATCATGGCTCAACATTGTTTAAACTAAAATGTATTGTTATCTACATAGTGTGTAGATATGTAATCAATGATGATATAATATGCTCATGCTATCCAAATGTGTACAATTTTTCCATCAAATTATCATATTTAGGCAAATGACGGCTTATCAGTCAATGGCATGTTTTGGATGCCTGATGACTCCAAAAAGTTATACAATGGGTAATTATGGGTCAAAAAGGTCTTTTCAAGAACTAAATTATATTTCTATTAATGGTCTTGAAGACATCACAATCATCCAGTCATACCTTCATGGGAAAAATTATAATAAATGAAAGATGTTGGTATGTAAGGGTCATAGCAGATGGTGTTCTGTAATTTCTGCCTACCCGATGTAAAGAGGGTGTGAGTTTATGTATGTTGGTTGTTTTTTCCTTTAGTTATGATTAGCCTGTGGGAGCGGCTTCCCTTCTAATAATCTTGTAACTACTCCTTATTGGCTGGTCAAGATACTGTGACAATGCAACTAGGAACTGGTCCCCCCAAGTTACTTGTGTCGTGAGATTTAGGAAGTAATTGATAAAGATACTAGATAATATTAATTACAGTTGCATTAAGGCATATTTTTCCAATGTCGGATAACCTTTTCTGGGGAATAAAATTGAAGTTTGACAGTTTTTATATGAAAAAGCTGTTTTAAATCTTAAATTATTCCGTAGTTAAAGATCTAATATGATAGTTTGACATATTATATAATGTCAGATAGCCTTTTCTGGGGAATGAAATTGAAGTTTGACAGTTTTGTATGAAAAAGCTGTCACTCTGCAATATTTACCTATTCCTCAGATATTTATCTGACTATTGAAAAATCAGTCCTTAGTGTAATAAAATACTAAATACTAAAGATTAATTTTGATTTGACTATACCTAATGTCTAATACAAAATTTAAGTCTAAATCTGTGAAATAAGTCATCTGACAATTGATTAAGGATATGATAAGTATTATCAACTAACAATTTATCTTACTAGAAGCAATACATAATATTGTAACATGGCCCCATGGCCTCATACAATTTTACATAATACATGGTCAATCAACTAAAGTATAATGTAAAAAGATAAGAAGTCATGATCTTCTGTATTATTTTTAACTTGGTCAGTTTCAGTCGGTTTTATTACATAAATAATTTTTACATAATGTCAGTTGCATGTGGTATAGGAAGAATATTGTTTGGCCTTGGCCTTGCAACCACAACCTTGTTGTCTATAATCACAGCCAACGGTAATAAACAAGGGGGGGGGGGTTCAGAAAAATATATATTGATAAAACACGCGATCGCTGATAAGAGTCCTTAATTCTTTGTGAGTTCATACAAATCTATAACATAATGAGGAACTTTATTTTTATGTGTTCCCTGTATTTGCATTCTTAAATTCTAAATCTAAAGGACACGAGACTATACCAATGATCGACCCATAGAGGTTATTGTGACGATTTGGTGGCAGAAGCCCCTTGTCGTTTATAATACGGATGATTATAGATGTAAAGTACCCTTGGATAATCAAGTCTTCCAAAATAAGAATTTCTATCATTTAAGTACCTATTTAATGCAAACGTTATCCGAGCATTGAGCAATTAATAAAGACGCTTATAAAACTGATCGACGTTTTCCTTCAAAGAAAATCTGCGCTTTCCGTCATCAAAATAAGGTTGAAAATTCCTTGCGAACTTGAGTCTAACGATATAACTACGCTTCCTTATCAGATACCAACAAATTTTCTGTAAGGGGTAATAAAAATTGTTATTGAGACATAAAGTTCAAAATCGCATGAATACAATCAATTTTTTCACTCGGTTCGATGTCTCGATGAAAATTGTGTGTATAATCAAAATACGTAACGGAATTATTATCATGTTGTTTTATAATGACTATAAAGGGCTCTTTTATTAAACAGTGTTATGTGCAAAAAGCCAGACAGTCTTACCGCGCAATTAATCCATCAGTCGGTCAGTCAATTCTTTGTCATTATTATATATATACAGGGTGTTAGGCTAGACACCGTTATCCTTGAAACTAGTGGTTTGGTGTCGTCTATAATATACTTTTTCTATGGGACCAACCTTGAAATCTCGATAAAAAAATCTGCTGTTCCATACATTTGTGTTCACTTAAATAGACAAAATGTATGGAACAGCAGATTTTTTTTTTGTGGCTGATTTATTCCACTCCACCTATTGACTTTGCAATATTTTAACTTATATTAACAGCATATTAACAACTTAACATTTGCTCAAAATCATTATTATTTCATAATTCTAAGTACCTGAAACCAAATGAACAAAACAATAAGAAATAATATATTTCAATCAAACTTTTGAACGTCATTTATATTATAATTATTAACAGGAAAACTTACCTTTTAAGCAGTTTACTTCCAGAAGTACTTCCCTACCTAATATGTACATTGACGTATGGTAAACTAATATTTGCAAACAAGTTAGCACCTTTTAATGTGAATCATGTAAATTGTGAATTTACCGTAGGAAACAAATTGACGTAACTATGTAGCTAAGTAATTGTGTTTTCCCCAAATAAAAAAAAAAAACGATTTAATCATTCATATATTTTTTATTCACACATTGGTCTAAAGATATTTTCATAACTAAACACAAAATAATGCTTATAATTTTTATAATAAATACTTTTATAATAAAATCTGACTAACGTTATAAATAATATTGAAATAAAATGACTTAATAAGCATAAAAAACAATAGTCTATTAAACAATAATAAATTAAGGGTCTATAATTTATGCTAAAATTATATTAAATTCAATAACATTTTGCTATACTTAAAATAATTAGTAGAATTAAATTTTCTAAGTAAGACTAAAAATAAATAGTTAAATCAGTCTTTAAAATAATACTATTACATAGCCGTTTGATTCGTTGCACGATCTTTAACATTGGTTGGGTCCTTGGGTTTTTGTCACAAAGGTATTTGATATTGGGCTTTGCCAGTTATGAACAATTCTTTATCAAGAATAAAACAGATTTTTTATGTCAGCGAAATCAATAACTGATTTCTGTAAAAGAGTGCCACAAGGAACGAATTTAGGACCAAAACGGATCACGTTTAAAAAAAGAGATATTTTTTGGTACTGTTAAAGTTATTACGTCTTAATAATCTGGCAAGAACAGCAGCAAGGTACATCGTAGGACTTCTTCCTAAGTTGTTTCGTCTTATAATCTAGCACAAGAAGACTGCGCTTAGCTGTCGTGGACTTGCAAGTGGACTTCATACTGAAGGCTCCCAGGCCTAAGTGCTGAAAGCACTGTTCAGAGGAGTCGATGTCGATTTTATCGTTCCTGTGGAAAAATAAAATATTGTTAATTATGTGACCCGCAATTGAGATGACAAAACTTTGTATTGATTACAAGACTGACGTCGTTAAAGGTGACAAAAGCACCTGTGACAAATAACTTAAATGGATATATTAATGTGTAACTTAAATGGTCTCTATTGAGAGTTATTTGAGGAAGTTAGGTTACGTTTCAGACTTGTATAGCGAAATGAGTTTTTGTGTTGTTGTATGCTAGCATGGTAACTCGGGACATCAATCAATTCAGCCTATCGCAGTCCACTGCTGGACATACATACGCCTCTCACAAGCTGGGCCACACCACCCGATCCGTCCAGACTCAAGACATACGTACTGACATTTCATTTAAAAAGTTCATACACATAGATGGATCAATGAAAAGATATAAAAATAATAGAATACTCACGCGCATGTGACCATTTCGATGGGTTGACGAAGCAGTTCATGTTGGATGATATAATCCGCTCCAGAAGTGTTCGAGTAACCGTTGGACCATAACGGTTCCAAAGTCTGAAAAAGTAAAAACGAGATGAGCTTCTATGTTTAAAGTATCAGGAGAAAGTGCTAGACGTAGGTATTCAGTTTAAGGTGCATTAAACTGTGTAATACCTATGAAACATTTATAATGATTAAGAGTTAGTAGGTATAAGTTAGTATGGGTTATATTGTCCAATAAAATTATTGCACAATACTTTTGACTCGGCTCGAAATTATCAAATAATTGTCTTCATCTTGTGTTTAATTAATATATACAAAGATATTTATTTCATAATTATTATGAAATTAATTTACTATGGCAATGAAATATTACCTTTGTTCTGGTAGGGCAATTATGCCAGTCCGTCACGGGAGAAAGTTCTTCTTTTGGTACTGTTGTTCCGAACCGGTCTCCCATGTTTTGCTGAAAACAATAATATAACTGTTAGGAATGTGTACATTTACTTACTTACAAGTAATAAAACTAAGAATTTGAAGGCACAGGACAAAGTTAAAAACTATTGAGAATTTGTAATAAATCATATAGACACAGCGTGTATTAAAATAATAACTGCTCTAATTAGCAGTCAATCTCAAGTGCCTACGTATGTGCAGTCACTCCAATATTTTTATCAAAAACTGCTCAAATTATCATAAAAATATAATTACTTACTGCGATAATTGTGGGTGTCAGGAGTTTGCCGACCAGTTCCTGCAATTCGTCATATCCTTCCGGCTTGATGACACAGAAGCCTTTGCCTTTACATTCATGGGGAATTTTCAGGCCGAGCTCTGCGAAAAAAATGGATTTATTAATAAATATAATATCCTAAATATATAATACACTATGTAAGTTTAATTTATTGGTACACAAAATCGAGAAATTATGTCTTGTTATATTTTCAGAAAATCTTCATTAAAATACGGCGTACATCTTTTAAATAAGACAATTAAACAAACAAAAAATTTGTAATAAGGGAAAAAATAAAAAGTAGGTAAAACTAATAATAAAACTTACTCTGATTACTGGGGGCGGCACTGCTAGCAGCCACAAAGATCATCACCTGTTAAAAAAACACAGTTTTGATAACCATTCTTGAATAATTTGATGATGAAAATATTATTGATTTACAATTCCTATAAAACTGTTAAAAGAAAACAAATAATTACCGTCAAGAAAATTGATGTGAAAGTCGCCATTGTAATCAAAACAATTATATGCAACTCAAACTTTTACTATTAAACCAAATGCTATAAAAGCACTATGAAAGGATTAATAAAATTTAATAATTTAATTATTGTTATGACTGCCTTGATGGCAGTTCTAAATAACGAATGACAAGTCGTTGGTCTGCCGGCTTATTTATACGCACACTCCAGTCACCGTTTTCCTGTTCATGGGGAAAATTAATAAATTTGTATCGGCATCCCTAGTAGCGTAACCGGATGGACGTAGTATGCAAAAGTTACGTATTTAATATTCCCTGTAACGTCGGTTTAATTATGACGGTTCATGTTATACGTATTACATATTTCTTTTATCTTTTATTACGTGGGTAGGTATTATGAGAAGAGTCAATAACATGACCCATAATATACCTTAGCCAGCGCTAGCATTTTTGGAGCATTCCAGAAAGAAATATCGAAAAATGTATAATTAAGTATAAATATAAAACCTACGATAATTTACAAGATAATTATCTTTTAAATTTAAATAAGGATAAAAATAAAAATAATAATATAAGAGTTTGAGTAACATAGGTAATAAGCTAGAATAAATAAACATACTAGCTGCGTCCCGCGGTTTCACCCGCGTATCTCTCAATTCCGTGGGATTATCGGGATAAAAAGTATCCTATGTCCTAATCCAGGTCATGGTTTACACATGTGCCAAATTTCATCCAAATCTGTTCAGCCTTTTTAGCGTGAAAGCGTAACAAACAAACAAACTCACTCTCGCATTTATAATATGATATATACTAGCTTATGCCCGCGGCTTCGCCCGCGTGGTATGTCGATAAAAAGTAGCTTATATCCTTCCCCAGGATGCCACCTATCTCCTTGCTAAATGTCGAAATCCGTTCAGTGGTTTAGGCGTGAAAAGGTAACATAGAAACAGGCAGAGTTACTTTCGAATTTGTAATATTACTAGCTGCGCCCCGCGGTTTCACCCTCGTAAGTTTCGATCCCGTGGGAATATCGGGATAAAAAGTATCCTATGTCCTATTCCAGGTCATGGTCTATCCCTATGCCAAATTTGATCCAAAACCGTGCAGCTGTTCTAGCGTGAAAGTGTAACAAACAAATAAACAAACAAACTCACTTTCGCCTTTATAATATTAGTTAGGATTATGGAGGATAGTTAGGATCACGCGGGCGAAGCCGCTGGCGAAAGTTAGTAATAAAATATTTTTTCTCATTTTTTTTTTTTAAGTTGGAACCCTCATGATTTTGGTAACCCTAAAAGTAAAAGCAGGTAGGAGAATATGATTCATACCTGTACTTGGAAACTGTATTCACTGCCCTACTTATTTAATAATTAATAATAAGTACCCACACATCATTAAATAATAAAATTAAATTGCTATAGGTAGACACATATCAGGATCTTGACATGACGAATCAGATAAATCATATTTCTTGGAACTGCTTTCGGAAGCCGTGTTTCCCAGTGCCCCTGGGTAGGGGAAACCGGCCTTCATTGGTACCAGTAGGTACCAGAGAGAATTAGATTAGTTGGGACTTTTTTTGATCCAGAAATTCCCAGTAATGAACTTGTTATTGTAGGTACGTTTTTTATTATTGAGGAATGTCTTCAGTATATGTTGTAAACAACAACATGCAGTGGGAGATTTATAGTTTCCAAAACATAAAATAAATACATTTTCGTTACTAGCTGTTGTTCGCGACTTCGTCTGCGATCCAGGATGAAAAGTAGCCTATGTGCTTCTCAGTGTCATGGTCTATCCATGTTCCAAATTTCATCCAAATCCGTTCAGCCGTTTTAGCGTGAAAGCGTAAACAAAAAAACTAACTCACTTTCGCATTTATTATATTAGTTAGGATATCACGCCTGTAATCCCCTAAAGGATAGGTAGAAGTGCATTAACAACATACCCATATTTTATTAGTGTTTTTTTAAACCCATAGGCCTAATAGAGGGTGCCCTTTAACCCATATCCGGGCACTAAAATTAGACAGCAGTCTGCTACTGAGAATTCTATAATGCATAACCTTTCCAAGCTGGGAAACGAACCCAGCACTCAAATTGCGTAACACACTCTCAATCACTATCCGGTGGTTAAGGAAATTGCAAATCCATTGCTTCATAATAATTATGTTCGAAAGATTCGTCTGCTCGTCAACGTACGGTGCGGCGCACACACACGGGACATTATGAGACATCACGCGGCGTCCTTTTCACGTATCCTCATTATTCTTCATACAAAACGTATTAACGCGATCTGGCCCAAAACATGCAGAAAGGACAAGCAGGCGCGTCGCTTTTCCATCTGCATACTATTGCCGTGTCTGCGTCCCGTCCTCGTCTCACATCCCTTCTGTATGTCGCGCGCCTTAGACACGCAATGATTTTGTTGGATTATCAAAATGAATGACATTGTAAGTGTGTTATGCAATTTCCCTGCAGGATGGCTCAGCAGCTGCGCTTGCGACTATCGAGTCAGTAAAAACATCGTTTAGTTGACGTATCAAACTTGTACTACTGTCTTACTTGCATTACCTATTGACCATTCGATAGGTACCGCTAATAGGCCATATCGGTAGACGCTCCTTCGCCTTATACACACGTAGTCATACCGGTATGTGCATTGTGCAACCAATCACGACGTATTGACAAGTTTACCGTGTGTTGCCAGGTGTCCCGATTTGCGCGGGACGTTCCGATTTTCAGGGGTCTGGGGACGCGTCCCGATTTGCACCTGATCGAGACACAAATGTCCCGATAAATCATTAACTGTCTCTGACTCATTCACATACGTGTCAATTCTATGGTCCACGTGATTGAAAATCTAGAAATTAAAACGTTCTTCTACATGGATCACCTCTATGAAGAAGTATGTAAAGTTAAAGAAGTAGTGCAAAATAAAGACTTGATGCCAGCGCCGCTCCAAAAATGGCACAATATTTTCAAAGACAATCAAATTGTCTTTTTTGTGTCCCGATCGATAACCCTAAATCCCGATTTGTTTTACCTTCTGCCCCGATTTAAAATAAATCGGACCTGGCAACACTAAGTGTACCTACTCAGTAAATCTCTAGTTTTTCTGCATCTATGACCATTATTTATTGCGCACACTCACGTGACAGTTAGCCATTGAATTAAGATGACACACGGTTAGTAGAATCGATTTAAATACATTAAATAATTCTATATACTTACATGATATAAATTGAAATCGCTTTTCGTGTTTGTGTGGCCGCGTTAAACTACGTAACGGATTTTTAACCATTATTTACAGAATTTATTCCGGAAGGTGTATTTAATAATAAAAATAATACAGTACTAAGTAGTAAAACCGGCCAAGTGCGAGTCGGACTCGCACTAAGGGTTCCGTACCATGATCTATAAAAACGGCAAAAAAATCGTTTGTTGTATGGGGGCCCCCTTAAATATTTATTTTATTCTGTTTTTTAGTATATGTTGTTATAGCTGCAACAGAAATACATCATCTGTGGAAATTTCAACTGTCTAACTATCACGGTTCATGAGATACAGCTTGGTGACCGACGAACAGACAGACAGACAGCGGAGTCTTAGTAATAGGGTCCCGTTTTACCCTTTGGGTACGGAACCCTAAAAACCGTGCGAAACAGGGGCAGGTCGCTAGTGAATAATAAATCAATCTACATGATCACATTCACATTTCTTGGAACTGCATGACCAAAATTATATCTGGACTTTAAAAGAGAATGTGACCTCTGAGTTTGTTTCGGCCTTTCTCATTAGAGTGATAGTCAGATAGAACACGCCGACCTCATCTATACTCCATTTGAAATAAGATTAGTCATTTAAATAAACCTTTTTTACACTCCGTTCAACCGATTTTGACTTCTATTGCGTTGTTGGTATGACAAATGGCAGCTGCAGTAGACAGTTGGTATTGTGTAACTTTTTTTGCTTTTAATGGCATCCTTATGCTTACGGTATAGGAGTCAAAATCAGTTGAACGGACTGTGAAAAGGTTTGTTTTAATGTCTAATCTTATTTCAAATGGAGTATAGTTAAAAATAAAATAGATTGACGTGTAAAATTGTTTGACTTAAATTATAAAATCGTTTATTATTTAACAGTAGGTATGTATACCATAGATCAATGCAGTATTTTTATCCTTCAAGGATATTGTAAAAGTTTCCTTGCATGGTTACCCGCGCAAATTTCTTTTTGCAAACCCTGGGTATTCTAAGTGAAATAATGTAATAATTACTATTGTATACCTATAATGTAGTATTGTAATAATTTTATTTTATTGTAACTACAAATCAATTATGGTAAGGAAATTTGCATGATATCATGTGGAATTCCGAATTATTGTTCTATTAATTTTCATAATTTTATTAAGAGTAATACCTACTACTACCTACTTAATAAAATTATGAAACAACTTCACGTTATTATTTACTGAGACCACAAAGAAATCAGTAGAAAAAATAACCATTTACTAACCACAGCAACTATAACCATGTACGTAGGTAATATGCCTGAAAAAAAAGGAAAAATTAAAGAAAACTTCAGCAGTAAAACAAAAGCATTTTGGTTTGTTTTTTACGCTTTCACGCTACAACGGCTGAGCGGATTCTGATGAAAATTGGCACATGGGTAGACGATGACCTGGATTAGGACATAGGATACTTTTTATACCGATATTCCCACGATATCGAGACTTATACGGGTGAACCCGCGGGGCGCAGCTAGTAATAAATTTAATTCCTTTATCAAACCTATGACAAACAAGTCGTATCGGAGTAAACTAGGTCAAGTACGTTTTCACAATTTGCAATATTATTCTTGAGCACAAAACACAAGTACATTTTATGAAAAGAAGAATTGAACACATTACTTGCTTACCAGTGTAGTTACTGCATTTTCTTGTAAATCACACGCTGGTGTCACGTTTTTCAATTTCTAGGATTATACCACTTATATACCTATGTAATTCTTATGTCCTCCTCCTAAAGGGGTTGCAAAACCCCTCGTTCCTAAAGAACTGCAATTTCCTTGTCTTTAACAAAACCAAATCCATAAAAGTAGTTAGATTTTATTTATTTTTTTACAATCAAATCATACTATGGAATTGATGAATCAAAATACATCGGTGCCGGTGAAATTAAAGGCACATGAGACAATAATTGTCTCATGTGGCTTAAATATTGTCTCATGTCATTGTCAATTGTCATGAGATATTTGTCTCTGGGATTGCAACGCATCTGTGATGCCACTGATGATGCTTTTAATCCTGAGGGCCTAGACAAGTAACAATCGCTTCGAAAGACTTTCAACAGGATTGACATAAGCTTTTCGATAGCTTATGTCAGTTCTATAAATTTTTGCCTTTTCCATCATCGTTATCACTGATAGAATGTCACTTTGTCTAGGGCCTCAGATGTTTATTTAAGCGTCAGTATACTTTAACATCGGATGAGCCGTCAGCTCATTTGCCATACAAATAAACTGCCTATCCACCTGCCATTTATTTTTACTAATTAGTGTAATTGTCCACAGGGGGCTGGTTATCTTAAGCGGGCGGACCGAGACCGTCTTCATGAGATATTCCTGAAATACGCCACCGTTAACAAGAACGGTGAGAAGTACATCACCAGTGAAGATTTTGTACGCAAGTTCTTAGGATTATTCGAAGAAGGTTAGTAATAAACTTATTAAGTTATGTTGTTGGAAATACATGGGGAAATTAAATTAATGGGCATCCACTTAAGGGGTAATTGTACTCATCATTAGAATCATCATCTGCCTAGCCTTTTCCCAATTATGTTGGGGTCGGCTTCCAGTCTAACCGGATGCAGCTGAATACCAGTATAGAGCATAGAGCGACTTCCAATCTGACCTCCACAACCCAGTAACTGGGTAATACGATACCCCTTGGTAACACTGGTTGTCAGACTTTCGGGCTTCTGACGATCCGTAACGACTGTAAAAGATACACAAATGACAGCCGGGACCAACGGCTTAACGTGCTTTCCGAGGCACGGAGGAGTCTCGATATGTAAAGATGGTCACCCATCCACGGACCAACCCCGGCAAGCGTAGCTTAACCTGATGGATCGACCCGTGCGGACTCATAATTATAATCTCGAAAAAAAATCTGCTGTTCCCTACATTTTGACGAACTATGCGAACATAAATGTAGGGAACAGCTGATTTTTTTTTCGCGATTTCAGCGTTATCCGATAGTGAAAGTTGTTCATAATGATGAGTACAATGACCCCTTCAGAGGATGCCCATGAATTTAATTTCACCCTGTATAATTGTATAATTTAATTTCACCCTGTATAACTGTATAATTTAATTTCACCCTGTATAATTGTATAATTTAATTTCACCCTGTATAACTGTATAATTTAATTTCACCCTGTATAATTGTATAACTGTATAATTTATTTTCACCCTGTATATGAATTTAATTTCACCCGGTGTTCTTTCATACATTTCTACTCTATTAATCTTTATGTCCTAGTATACCTCCACACTTCCTTTCTAGCCATATCACCTGTATCAATCAACGCCACCACCTCACCTGTGTATAAATCGTTTCTTTGGCTTTCCCCAACTATTATGGCCTTCATACTTAAAATAAAATGAAGTTTAAAAAATCCACAACTCGTGCAAAACGTCTTTTGGTTGGCGAAAACAGCGAGGCAGATTTCCTAAATTCATCAGATAAATTGTAATAATTGTATCTAATGGCAATATAACAAGATATTATTATTATCAAAAACACATCATGCGATCATGAAAAATCCTCCAATAATCGTGATACTATACTACAATACAGGTGATCAATTGTAATGATTCACAATCTTATGTATTAGCTATATACAAGGTGATACCATATCATAGTAATAAAGGTAATAAGAAAAAAAAAAATACCTTATCCACGATATCTAAATAATGACGTTGCGGCCTAACCATGCGTGTGCGCATCGTGTACGCTGAATGTAAAGTAAATTACTTACTATTATAAGTAATACTTGTAAATAATAGTAGACTCGACTTATCACGAAGATTTATAATCAGATACAATTATTTTGGTATATTACGATGATGAATCAGCAAATGGAATGCCTGGATTTTTAATTAATTTATACTATAATTTTTTGTTTGTTTGTTTGAACGCGTTAATCTCTGGAAATACCAGTCGGATTAGAAAAAATATTTTGTATTTGATAGTCAAAAACTATCAACTATGAATGCTACGATATCAAACTATTTAATAATTATTGATGCTTCCTTGAACCAACCACACATATGATACTTATAATATATTCATGAATTCGTATTATTACACGATGTAGGAATATTTTCCTTGATCATTCTTCAAAGCAATAATTCAATAGAAATTATGTAACAATTCATGCTATACGAGGGCAGTAAAAAGAATTGGTAATGAATATTTTAATAATTTCTACATTAATTCATTCTGGGTTTCTCCAGTTCTTTAGCTTCTTCTTAAGCTACTAAGCCAATAACTATTGATATGAATTTCCCACAGGAAATAAACGTGCCTTATTATGATTATTTTACCGGCTTAAAAATCCAGCCTTAAACCAAATAATTTGCCAATAAATATTTCAATATCACATAAAGATTTTTGAGTACTTACTTAGTTAACAAAAAATATATACGCGTCGACTTAAGCTTTTCTTGTCGTCGGCTAAAAAGTATTATGTAAATATTACTATAAATAAATACATAACATACATACATAATCAGCCTATAATGTTTCCACTGCTGGGACACAGGCCTCCTCTCTGTGAGAGGGAGCGGGCCGTAATCCACCACGCGGGCCCAGTGCGGGTTGGTAGATGTCACATGTCTTCGAATTTTTGGTTCTAGGACATGCCTTTCGACATGCGTTTCCTCATGATGTTTTCCTTCACCGTTTTAAGAGCAGTGGCGATGAAATAATTTACACAAAGTAAAGCGCCTGTCAGGGTTCGAACCTACGACCTACAACTCGTAAGTCGTGGCCGTTACCACTGGACCACCACTGCTCTTAAAAAAATCTATAAATAAATGTTTGAGTTCAAATAAAAAAAAACTTCTTACGTACCTATTTAATGTGAAAATGAACCTAGTCCTAATAGTGTGGGATCTCCTGCACACTCGCAAGTGATCACAAAGAAAGAAAAAAAAATTTGTTTATTTGTCACCCGTGCATAAAAAATATAATTAACTCGAGTACCAGAACAATTGAATACGATCAATACTCGCCCCTTCGGGATGAGCCTTCAAAGGAAACCCTATATAATGGAGAGATCCCTTAAGAGACTGTAGAGGACCCCTCTACAGTCTCTTAAGGGATCTCTCCCTGAATATCGATAAAACTTTTGCCTTGTAAAAGAATAACTAGTCAATATCAGAGGAAGTATTTATAAGAACGTTCTCTTTCTAATGCAGTGTCAATTTGTCAAAAATACCTCTAAATTACCTATATTTCTGACTTGTTTTTGACATATTACCTCTGCTGTCCGTCTGTTTATCAGCCTGTTCGTCAGCAGGCAATATCTCATAAACCGTTATAGGTAGACAGTTAAAATTTTCACAGATTGGGTATTTCTATCCAATTATGTTTTTCTATACCAACCCGCACTGGGTCCGCGTGGTAGAGAGAGAGGAGGCCTGTGTCCCAGCAGTGGGAACCCGCTATAACAACAAACAATAAAACAAATAATAATGAACGGACTGTAAAAAATATTTTAAAAAAAACTGGCTTTTAATGAACTAAAAAGGATTTTCCCATGGCCACCTTCCGGCTCCATCATCAGACTCTGAACACCACCTAGTGTCAAAGCAGTGGTTAATACATAGCCAATGAGTCCAAACACAATGGTGCTATCTCGTTTGATTGAGGAGTTCCTATGGCAAACTTCCGGCTTCATTATCAAACCAGCTCCATGGTATCATTTTTTCAAAATGTCTCGGTAGTTATCTAAGTATGCCAAGTTTCAGCTCAATCGGATGCCAGTGCTTGAAAAATGGATGACAATTGGAGTAACCGGAACCACATACGAACAGAGCAAGCTAATATAAAGCTTGTAAAAACAGTTAATAATTAAAGGGGTCCTATAATCTTTTCCAGATGACTACAATGCGGAGTCAGTTAAGCTCATCGCGGGTATCGTGGATATGGACAAGGATGGGTTCATCTCATTCTCGGAGTTCCAGGCGTTTGAAGGGCTGCTGTGCGTTCCCGATGCTCTGTACAAGACCGCCTTCCAGCTGTTCGATACTAATGGCAATGGACTTGTCGCTTTTGGTAAGATTTAGAGCATATTATTGTTCACCATATAAATTAACAGCTAAACGATGAAATAATATGCCGATCGTAAGAAGAACCAGAGACAACTTATATGGACCGACAAAACTGTCTAAAAACGACAACCGGATTACAATAGTGTCAGTTTTTTTTATATATTTCCACTGTCTTTTATGTCCGCTCTCATTCTCGATAGGTTTGGCTTTATAAATATATTCAACAATGTGACATTTTTCAAAACAAACATAGTGTAACAAATAGCTCACAATTTCAACACGGAGATGTTTTAGGAAGTTTTAGAACCTTAAAATCCTGTACTATCATCCTTATTTGAAGATACAACTCACAAGGCCAGTCCTCGGCACTGGCCTTGTGAGTTGTATCTCTTTAGAAGGGAGATCCAGCAGAAAATCAAAATAGATGGAAATATTAAAAAAAAAAAAACCGCTATATTGGTTAACCAGAACTCTTTCGGAGATGGTGATATCTATACTTATATTATAAAGCTGAAGAGTTTGTTTGTTTGAACGCGCTAATCTCAGGAACTTGAAAAATTATTTTTGTATTGGATAGTCCATTTATCGAGGAAGGCTATAAGCTATATAACATCACGCTACTACCAATAGGAGACGAGCATAAATGAAAAATGTTGCAAAAACGGGAAGAATTATTCCTTTTTGAGAGCTTCCGTTGCGTGCGTATCATGTATGATGGAAATTTTCCTCTTTAAAAGTTCTAAAAAAAAGTCCGCGACAGCATAATGTCTATCTTTTAAGATTGACTCACTATAACCTTTTTTATGGTAATCAAATTTTTTCGAAGTTAATGCATTATTTGCGAAGGAGTATTATCGACATAATATTAATTCTTATTCAAATAAATAGTTTTAACATCAAGGGTATTTATGCAGCAGTAAAATACTTTTTATTTCATTCGAATCGGACATTTAATTTCGAAGTTATCACGAGTATTAAAAATGCAATACGAGAACCGTTCGACGCCGACGCCGCGCTGCCGCTACGTTCCCTACTCTAGAGAGGAGAGGATGGGCACGAGTAGACCATGACCTGGAATAGGACATAGGATACGGGATCGAGACCTACGCGGGTGAAACCGTGGGGCACAGCTAGTAGTCAATATGCAGTGAAATGATTCTAGAGACTGACACAGGCCTATGCAAAAACATTGCAACTATTACAAAGAACCTAAAAAAAATATAACTATCAAATTCTGTAATGTTTTGCTCACACACCAGCATTCGAAATCTTTTCAATCAAAAAGGTGTTCAGTGAAAAAAATCTCTCTTCATCCCATTCCAGACGAATTCGCCGAAGTCATGCGAAAAACAGCACTCCACCAGAAGCTCCCTTTTAACATGGAAAGCACCTTCGTCCGTCTATACTTCGGTAAAGACAAGAAGAGACTGGTAACGTACCCTGAATTCAGCCAGTTCCTCCATGACTTTCACGAGGAGTACGGAGTAGAAGCCTTTAAGAAGTGTGATAGCGATGGATCTGGGTTCATCAGTGCGGGTGACTTCAGGGATATCATGTTGACTGTCAAGAAGCATCTTCTGACTAAGGATTTGAATTCGAAGGTTATTAATGTAAGTAGAACTGTTTATTTCATATTTTTTACTGCTTCGTTGGTCTTGGTTACAAACGCTACTACTAAGCATGAGGTTCGATTCCCGGGTCGGGCTAAGTGCTATTGGGTTTCCCATCAGGAGTTTCTCATGTAGCCCAGAATTACGGGCATAAATGCTGATCTGTGGGCCTAAAACGGCCACATTAGCAATTCCTCTAATTTGACACAAAAGCAATTCATATTGTGTGGACCATTTTACGAATCTCCATAGAAAACTGTCGAATAGATGAATTATTTCGTAATATGAATCGCACGCAGATCATATTATGAATTGTCAGTTTGTGACATTTTACGATGATTCATAATATTTTCCTGTTATGATTCTGTCAAACTGACTGTTTTAAGCCCCCTGGATGCTAATAGGCTCGCCCAATGTGGGTATTCTATAGGAACACCTCGTCTTTAATTACCCATCGAGGAACTATGTGATCTTATTATATCTTTCATATTTTTATAATTTTGTTCTTGCTTTATTTTTTGTTCCCATTTTTTTCATCCGCGATATCGGACAAAAAGATCCCTGGGTTAGCTTTCAAATCGGGCAAGTTTGCCCAATAAAAGGCTGTCATTGGGTTTTTCTGTACGAAAGTTTATGTAATAACAATTATTTCGTTGTTATTGCATTATTAGATAGATGATGAAATGTCAATACTGACGAATTGTTTTTGTAAACAAACAATGATTCATTTTATTTTGGTTTGTTGCACAAACATTAATAAGTCAAATGAATGAGACACTGGCTCCAAGCCAGAATATCGATGACACAGTAAACTGATGATACAATCAATATTGATTAGAAAATTTTAATGTTGCTAATTTATTTTTTGTTTTCTTTATTTTCTCAAAGTCCTTGTCCTTGTGATACCCAATTATTGTAGAAATTTTAAACACACGTAACACACTAACAATTGCAATGCCTTTCACTTTGATAACTCGAAAACATTCATTGCGTTATTTATGTTGGTGAATTTTTCAAACATACGAAGCAATGGATTAGGAATTACCTTCAAAATCCATCGGATTGTGAAAGAAAGTGTGTTACGCAAATCGGGTAAGGCTTTCAATTCGGGCAACTTTGCCAAATAAATAATGTCTGTCATTGGGTTTTGCTGTAAGAAAGTTAAAATTGAAAGAAAAAAAATCAAGTTGTTGCATTATGTAGGTAGTTTTTTTTTACTAGTGCATAACACCTTATTTAAATTAAATAGATGATGAAAATTTATTAATAAATATTCATCAAGACGTTATATTGACAAATTGTTTTTGTCAACAAACTATGATTCATTTTATTCTGGTCTTTTGTTGCACAAGCAATACTAATAAATTGCAAGAAAGTGGCAACAACCTGCAATATCAATGACACAATAAATTGATGATACAATACGTTTTAATTGATGGCAATAAAATTATAGTAGAGGAGGTAAGTATGGAAAATTTGTTTTTTACTTTCACATTCATTTTAGGAAAAATATAGTCGGTAAACTTCGGTAAACAATAGGTATACTTTTATGTGCAATGGTGGCTACATTTCAAGATATACATTTCCAGTTTATGCTGATCTCGCATTGCATAGGATTCCCGTACAATGCGAGATCAGCTTATACTTTAAATGTATAGCTTGATGTGTAGCCGTGTGTACGATTAACCGCACGAAAGTAATAACTAAAACTCAAAGCATTTATTACAATGAAACTATTTACAGTCACAGTTTTGAATTGTCAAGGATAAAGTTGAAGCTAGTTGTTCATTCCAAAACGTAACACTGGAAAACCGCCCTTACTGCTAAGAGATTAAGGCGCTATCAATGGTAACAAATAGTTACCAAGGACGTGTGACTCCAGTCCATGCAAAGGGTGGCTCGTCATCATCTGCCAGTCTAACCGGATGCAACTGAATACCAGCATGCTACATAGAGCGATTGCCTTTGTCTCCAAAACCCAGTTACTGGGTAACACGAAACCCCTTGGTGAGACTGGTTGTCAGAATTTCAGGCATCTCAAATGCCTGAATCTAAAGCATCTGACGACCCGTAACGACTGCCAAAGATCTCCAAATGACAGCCGGGACCAACGGTTTAACGTGCTTTCCGAGGCACGAAGCGGTCTCGATATGTAAGTCACGGTAAGGCTAACCCCATATCGATAATGATACATTTAACCCATATTTTCAGGCTTCAGGGTTCCCCCAAGGCGAGCGTAAGATCAGCTTTCCGTACTACATGGCGTTCAACTCGCTCCTAAACAACATGGAGTTGATAAAGCGAGTGTACCTCAACGCTACCAACGGCACCCGAACTCAAGAGGTGACGAAGGAAGAGTTTCTACATTCAGCTCAGATGATGTCACAAATCACGCCGCTCGAAGTCGATATATTGTTCACTTTGTGTGATATGATACATCATACTAATGGGTGAGTTGATATTATATAAAATAGTCTTTATTATGTACACCATAAAAAGTACAGATATAAATGTAGAAAGAACGAATGAATGAATGTTAGTGGATGTTGATGTGAAGTCAGGAAAATTAAATCTTAAGCAAATTGACTAACGGTAGGTTGATGCGCTAGGGTAGCCCGCGAAATTCAATTTTTCTTACGTTTTTTGCAATTTGTAGGTCAGTATCACATTGTATGTTGATATAAATATTATTAGCGCCCGTAACAAATATGGATTTACAGAATTATAAACATTAGAATCAGCAATACAACTCTCTAAGTTCATGTAAGTGCATTGACTGTGAAATTTTCATTCAATGCACTTACATGAATTTCGCGGGCCACCCTAGCGTATCCACCTTAAATTGTCCTTTTATTCAAATCACAAGTGTTGTTCTTTGGCACTTGCATGAAATGGCTATAACACGGTAAATTAACGTAATCAGATAAACCTCCAACTGTCACTAATGAGACACAATAGAATTTTAATTGTTATCGTCCTTTTATAGGCCAATCAACAGTTGAGTGGTAGTTTTAATGGTAATGAATGGTGTCGTGAAGTCACAACGCGCCTGTGTGTTAGAGACCTAAGAGTACACATACACGCACACGCATTTTTCTTTCTTTCTTTCTTTACATCTGGTAATTGACTGTAAATTTGGTCTCACGTGAAACGTTAAAAATAATGAAAAGCAGGACGGTATACACGGCTACACATCAAGCTATACATTTCCAGTTTATGCTGATCTCGCATGGTATAGGATTTCCGTACAATGCGAGGTCAGATACTGGAAATGTAAAGCTTGAAATGTAGCCGTGTGTACCTACGTGAATTTAAAATAAATTAAAGTCGAACAAACTTGCACAGTTACATCAACTTTACGTAAGTTTTGCTAAATCCATGAGCAATGTTATTATGGCAACTTCGGATTCAACTGAACGATATAAACACAATAAAATCAGAAAACTCATGTCATCATCATGACCCAATAATTATGATACAATCATAAAATGAGGGCAACCGTTATACTGCAAAGACGTCATATTATGTAGTTTAAACTAATTACATAACGACGGCGCACATGCTTCCAACAATATTCTCTGTCATTGCCTCATTACGTAAGTTGACCAGACAAATTCGGTAATAATGAATAACGACAGATCATACTTTACTAAGTATTTATTGACTTATTTATCCTCATTATTTCATCAAATTAATAATAATATTGTCGTCAAATTGTTATTGCCGTTTTAACGAAAATATTTATGACGTTACAGCGATTACGTAAGCTAAACCACAAACTAGGTAGGTAATTAATTAATTAAAATTGTCCTCGTTAATTGTTGGTTGCCAATGACGACAACTACAGTAGTAGTCGGGTAACTACGGGGAATTACATACCCACTATAAACTACAAATCAATATTAATTTTCCCCTAACTACAAATGCCGGTGATGCACCGTTGAAATTCACGCTGATCCGTACCTCAGTCATTTTAATTTGAACCTTATGTTGTATGACATAAAAACCACAGAATTTATCAAGAACCTAATTAGGTACTAACCGATAGAGCTTTGACGACTAAAGTATGGTGGTTTTACCCTATTATCTCATTTATTTTCCAGCTGTCCTAATTTTGAATAGTTTGTGGTAGAGCTCCTTTTTACCTGACTGCGGCAAAGTCAAAAAAGGAAGGTTATTAAAGATTAGATTAGAGTTCGTTCAGACAAATAGTAACACCTTTATGATTATTTCAGCTATTTGTGGCTTAGGCATAACTATGTCTGTGTGTATTTTTCTGTATGTAACCTACTCCCTAACTGTGTTAGTCAATCAACTCAGCCTATCACAGTCCACTGCTGGACATAGACCTCACAACACCCTGTCCTCCGCCTTCCGCTTCCAGTCTATCCTAGCCACCTTTACTAAGGGCGCCGTCAGTTGAGACTGGTCACCTCTTATTTGCCAGAGCTTATATTTAATCTTAAATTTTGAATTGCTTTTGATTCTTTTTTTGTTTTACATTGTTCTCACATATAGAAGCAACATGAATACTGTACCCAGGATTTTGTAATATCTATATCCATTTTTTAAAAGAGTGTCCTTGGTGTTTCTTGCCCGTTCTTCTCCATAGAGATCTACGTTTACGTTACGTGTACGTTTTGGAATGGGCAACTAGCTTCAACTCTCTGACTAACTGACCGACTCTTTGACAATTCAAAAGTGCCTGTAAATGGTTTAATTGAAATAAATGCTTTGAGTTTGAGTTTGAGTTTAAGGTGCTACTAATGGTGCGTGTTGACGCTGCCGGACGTATTGCCGGTTTTCTGTAAATTGAGTGCCGCCTGCCTGCCTGCGTTCTTAAAAAAATGATATTGGCATGGAATTATTAATAAGTTTGGTTGAAAATAGGCCTGTACTGTGTGACAAAACCCAAGAGTGCTACAAAAATAGACAGTCGAGTTTTGCCGCTTGGAGAGAAATTTGTCTTGCGTTAAATGAAGGTTTTGAAACGTTGTCCGAGAAAGAAAAAAATAATTTTGGTAGTAATCTCTGACAACCAGTTTAAAACTAGCGCATATAGACGGCAGACCAAGCTAACATCCATCCGGTATAAAAATTATATGCATACAAGGATATCCGTTTATTAACGGTCCGTTATCCGGTGAAAAAAACGGAAGTCTGCAAGCGCTCTAATACGGTTTGAATTCATTTATTTCTAAAGATTACAAATCACTTGTACAGAAATAAATACTAAAATATTAGTATACATTTGTTGTTGTTCAGGAGTAACAAGAGCAAAGTGCATTAATTAACATTACGAACAATTTACAAAAATTAGAAGGTAATTTGTTAATAGTTTTGTATACCGCGCCGTGCGGCGCATTAACGCGGTCGGCGTGCGGTGACTCGTTATCTTTGTTTTTATATTTGAAATCTAAGGACTCGTTAACATTAGAGGCAAAATAAATATTTTAGTTAAATTGATTATTATTTTTATTTATGGCCTTTTAATGGTAACTACTGGTAGTAGTTACTGTGATAGTATCGGCTGCCGGGTAAACTAAACTCTTTGACTACGCTGTGCCATACCGTTAACCTCTGGTTAGTTTCAAATGGGCTACAGACTCTCCAGGAAAATGTTATAGTTTAGTAAAATCTTTGAAATTAGCATTCACAGCAAGACTTCGCGCACTGCTGAGCATAGGCCTGTCTTTGCTTGTGCCAATTTCCACGTTCCTGTGCCTCATCTAGGTTCTACCCGCGTTAACAATGTCGTCTGTCGAAATTGGGAGTAATTTGTAAATTATGAGGTATATTATGAGACTTTTCAACTTCGTCTCTTTATATATACATACTAGCTGCCCGCTCCGGCTTCGCACGGGTAGCACTACCTTAACCTACCCTATCTACCGACCCCACCTACCTACCTACCTACTAACGTCACTCAATTGTTTTGCCTACCCTATGCCTACCTAACCCTAACTACCTACTAACGTCACTCAATTTTTTTGCCTTCCCAGAACCTCTCCACTAACACTTAAACTTTATGGTTTGGTATTAAAGTTCAAAGTTCTTTTCAGGCAAATTTATTTGTTTCTCTCCGTAAGAACCATCCTCGTACTTCAAGGAATATTCTAAAAAAGGAATTAGCAAAATCGGTTCAGCTGCTGTCGAGATTTGAGCTTAGCAACACATTCAGCGATTCATTTTTATATTTTATAGAAGATAAATTAAAGTCACTTTTCGTGTTTGTACGTCCGCGTAACATGTAACCACGCAACAGATTTTGATGAGGTTGAGGATTGAGGACCATCGTTTAGAGTATTTATTCCGGAAGGTTTATGTGTAGAATACGTTAATATTAATGGTACATAGGTATAACTAAGAAATCTCGATGTTTTATCAAGTCGTAAAAACTGTGCGAAGCTGGAGTGGGTCGCTAGTTGGGTAACAAAGACATCGTGAATCCCCTTGATGTTACATCGTCGACCTGTTTATCAACCAATAACATAAAAACTACAAAACAAAATTATTTGCAAAGGCAGTCGGTCTCGATATTTTTCCTCTAATTACTTTTCTCTTAACACTTCAACCTTGCTAATATTTTGGCACTGCACTAATGCACTAATTACCTGCCCCACGTGTTTTTTCGACCTCCAAAATATGACAATGTCAAAGTAGAAATGCAAAAAACATACGCCGCGACAATGTTATCTCCTTTACTACGAGATACAAGAACAGCCGGGTATCAATTGGTTATCTTTACCTTTTCTTTTTTTTTTACGTTTTCCTTCGTTGTTGCTAAGGTCCTGATAGAGTTCTTGCTAATCGTAGCAGGCCCAATATGTTGACAATTTTTTTTTTGTCCTTCATTTAGTTTTTTTTTTTTAAATATTGGACAAGCATTTTTTTATTTTTTTACATAATCAAAAAGTAACGGTAATACATTGAGTTAAAATGTAGCATGACATCACTGGTCGGTAGATTTTATACTGACTTGTGACGAGCCCCCACTACCCAACTTTAATGCGTTTAAATATTTTTTATTATTAAGTTAAAGCAAAAAATACATATCTGTTATTTTTTTTACACGACTGCCCAAAAAGGAGTGTAATATTTTCAGGGTTCATGTATGTATGTATGTATGTATGTGAATTTCTTTATTCCACCATAACTTCCAAATGTCTGAACGGATTTGGATGTATGGGGTATCGTTAGAATCCTTACATTATCCCGAGTGACAGAGGCCATGTGATTTTTTTGAAAAATGGCGGCAGTATGGCTCTATTTTCAAATGTGAAAAATAAAAAAAATACTTCAATTATTCAGGCCTTTAATTGGATACCCATATTGTAAAAATATGGGTATCCAATTAAAGGCCTTGATGAGCACATTCCAAAACTATATACTTTATTGGCATACATTTTACATAGGTACATGCAAATAAAGAAATAAAAAACATTTCATCTTTGGCTGCAAACGTAGCAGACTTTAGTAACACTGCAAATGTCTAATTGAGTGAATGGTTTGGTAGATGATTGAGTTATTATTAGAATTCATTCATAATCACACAGTACCAATACTAAGGCAATAATTTTTTAAAAAAAGTTAACATTAACACAACGCCAACTATTCCATAGCGGTAAACAAAAATGTACCTAAACTACAAAAAAATAATACATACTTGTCACTAAAATGTGTAAATAAAAATTATTAATTAAAAAATTAAAAAACACGACTGACATGCTAAAAACCAAATAAAAAGTAAAAAACAAGTTGAAAACATTGTCATTGTCGGGGGACCTCTTAGATTAAAAAGTGTTCCACAGAACGGTCCCCCGACTGCAGTGACAATTTTATCCACTTGTTTTTTACTTTTTAGTCCGTCACTCAGATAAAAAAATAATTAATTAAAAAATTAAAAAACACGACTGCCCTGACATTTTTAATTAATTATTTTTTTATCTGAGTGACGGACTAAATAGTGTTCTTAGACGCTAACATTATTATCACAAAACCGTGTTTATCAGTTGTTTAGCCTAAACACCTTTTAAACATGACATTTTTGTATGGAGTTTGACATAAAACTGACATTGAACAAGTGTCTCTGTTTTTGTGGTAAGGCCCTAATCGTCTGGTACGAACTCGTGTAAATGAGCCATTATGATAGACTCCTACCAGTCAGTTTAAGTGCTACGAAAAATAATGTACTGCTTTTTTTTGTCTCGATCAATATGTCAAAATTTATCAGCGAGAGAACTGCTTGGAATCCGGATAGCCTTGAAAGCCAGTTCCTAGAAATATCAGGAGATCATATAGTACTTGGATGTAGTCTAAAATCATAACATTCCGGCCACCGAAAATTATTATTATATTATATATTAATATAAATTATTATTTTGCTCTGCATTTGCAGTTCTCTCAAAGTTATTTGATATCTATTTTTGCATCAGTGTTGTTGGTATGAGGTTACTGTCAGATATAAATAACTGTGAAAGGACTATATAGGGTGTAAGGGTAAACACCGTTGTCACTCAAACCATGGATAGTAGACTTAAATATAAAAATAAATGACCGAGTAACAACAAAAAAACGTTACCTTCATTAAAAGATTTTAAAAAGTTTCTATTCGACACCGTGCTCGCTAGCGAAACAGCTGACTGACTAAGGGAGGGGTCTCGCTCGCGGCCGGTTAGGCCACGTCGTCATTTTCCATTGATTTTACGTTCTATAAATGGAACCAAACCACTAGTTTACCCTAGCACCCTGTATAACTTGCAGGTGTCAGGAACGCATTCTAAAATTATTAATGGTGTAAATATTAGTAGGGTGGCATGCAAAAAATACAAACATTTCATTAAAGATTTAGTACATTATTCATTAAACACTTATCCTTATTTCATAGGGAAATAAAATCCATTGTATTCTAATTGTAGTTTTATTACATTGCCGGCGACAGTGGGGACGTGAGTTCGACTCCCGGCGGTAGAGGGTTGGTGATACATTATAATTTTGCGAAGAATGCGAGTGTTTGTTTATGAAAAATTAACACCTATATAAAATAGGTTTTATTACAACACAAAACAGTCCTAATTTACGAGACTCAAAACCTTTTACAGACAAGTTTTGTATCCTCTCTATTTGCACACTTGACAATCCTCGATTATGGTTTTGTTTTTTCTATCCACACTATTTTCCTACTTAACAGGAATATTTTAAATAATCTTTGAAGTTTCTTGAGTTTTTGCGAATTTTACTTAACACATTATAATAATATGATTCAAAAGTACCTACAATGATTTAGGGTTTAAAAAGGTTGATATTAGTTAATTGATTCAGGCGTGACTGCGGAAATCCATTATAAAATACAATAGACGTAGATATATTTAGTAACCTATTCCGCTTGACTATTCTTCAAGAGTCTTAAAAAACCCTGTAAGAAATCGACACGTGTTTCACCTCTCAACGAGGCATACTCAGGATGACGATTGACCAATTACAAACCAGAACGCGACGTGTTACCACACCGAGCGCTGGATGCAAAGTAATTAAGTAAGTCACCTTGCGTCCAGCGCTCGGTGTGGTAACACATCGCGTTCTGGTTTGCAATTGGTCAATCATCATCCTGAGGATGCCTTGTTGAGAGGTGAAACACGTGTCGATTTCTTACAAGGTTTTTTAAGACCCTTGAAGAATAGTCAAGCGGAATAGATTACTAAATATATCTACGTCTATTATATTTTAAGGTTGATATTATTTCACAAACTTGCTGAATCCTGGTTTAAGGCCTATTCAGATATAAGTGATATCGCGATACTGGTCCATATAGTGACTAACCAGCAGGCGGACCAGTATCCCTATCGAGCGCGACAGCGATATCGCTTATATGTGAACGGGCATTTATCTGGTAATTTCTTCCTAACAAGATTCAAATGGTTACGGAATTCCAACTACTTATGTATGTTTTATGAACGAATATCGATGTCATCTAATACAATTGACATAGATATATTTAGTAACCTATTCCGCTTAATTATTCCTCAAGAGTCATAAAAACCCCTGTAAGAAATCGACACGTATTTCACCTCTCAACGAGGCATCCTCAGGATGACGATTGACAAGTCGCGAACCCGAACACGACGTGTTGCCACGCCGAGATCTCACCTATTATTTTCTCATTTCAGCCGAATCGTCTACAATGATCTCAACTCCATCACACCGGAACAATACTTCAAACAAGTCACCCGCCGCGTTGCCGAAATCAAAGCAGTCTCCGTGAGTATCGCCCGCTCTTTCACACTCATACTAACCTTCATAACGCTGTCTCATCAAACTTGCAGGAGCAGCCTTCGTATTCAAATGTATGTTTAGTGTAATTTAGACCTAATATTTATGATGTAAGAGTTGTGTTTTGTTTGGAAACATCACTAACTGACAGGTATATTGTTCTCTTTCTTTCAATGCTTATTAAAGGAGGAGGTAACTATGTTAGAGCCTTGTGAATTTGTTAACTGTTTGGAACGAATACTGGTAAGTAAGGCCGGCGGAGTTTTTGATGTTTCTGTCTTTTATATTTCTTGAGACAGTGGATTTTTGGTAGGTGTGTGTTAGCTTTTGTAGACATTACATTCATTATAATGAAGTCTACAGACCCAGTCTGGAAGGCTGTGTCCAACTGAACGCGTGAAACTAAATAAATGTAAACCTACACTTTTCTGTGACGTCATAATCTAGGCTTACTTGCACATGAGCTACACGGAAGACGACTGTGTGTGTGTACTGGCTAAACACTAGGTTTTTTATCGAAAGGTCGTCGTTTGGATCCCTGCTTCAAACAATTATATAATAGCAAATGTATAGCGTCTGAGTGTTTGTGCGTGTGATATTTCTGTTTATACACGCACCTTAGAAATAATAAAATATAATTGCACAATACACAAATATAACTGGCGAAATGTGAGTGTACACTACATAGGTACACCTCTGCCTTACCCTTCAGGGATTACAGGCGTGATGTTATGTTTGATTGCACAATTCTTGTGAATGTTTAATTCTAACCACCAAAAATTCACTGCCTCTATTCAAAACACTCAATTCTTTAGTTTTATTTACTTATAATCAAAATCTTGACGTACCAGCATACTTCACGACGAAAACTCAATTATTTTTAATAAAACTTTAAGGCACTAGTGGCTATATAATTGACTTTCTAAACAACCTAAGAAAAACATAAAATCCTACCAAAATATCAATCTAATTAATATTAAAAATAATCGCCAAGTGCCGCCGAAACGAATTATATTAAATTAAAACTCCGTTACCTAGCACATTCACGATCATATTTGAAAGACGTCATTGGAATTTAACTCTTATCTCATTGTAATAAAGTATAAATTAGAATGATTGCCGTGAATTTGATAATACTCTCAATCGGCAATCATTCTAATGTATACCTTACCGGGATAAGAGTTACATTGCAAGTACTTACTATAGTACCGGCGTTATGAACCTAGTCATCGAGCCGTAAATGTTTGCTACCTGTTCCATAAGCCTCTATAAGTGCGAGCGAGACGGATTAAATACTAATAACACAATGATTTATGGCCCAACGACTCAGCTCTAACGCGACGACTATTATGATTTCACGTCAATCGTGAAACGTAGGATCTACTTTACCTAGGTTATTTTACAGCATGTTCAACTTTATCAAATTAAATGATCTAAACATTATCAACGCCACACCCTTACCGCCTGGCCACGGGACATTCCGCTGCAGTGAATTTTCGCGCGGTGCGAACGGCGAAGCGTCTTGCGACTAAAACAAATGAATAAAAATGTACTGCCCGCCGTACCGCTGCTCCGTTCCCGTGGCCAGGCGGTTACATAAAGCTAAGTATAGGCTAGGCTACTTCACACTACACCAATCTATCAACTAAGTCAGCATCATTTTAATTTAATCATTCCCATTCATCATTACCATTTACAATACTGAGCGAGAAAGTTCGAAACAATGCGATAAAAAAATGTAGTGTGTAAAATAATGTTTATACTGAAACATATTTATCATGTTGCACAACGATTTGTGCTTAAAAAACGTTGTCTTTTACTTTGCCAAAGCCCTCGTACCCACAGGTGATTTTTTTATCGCGCACTGGATTTTGAACGCACTGCTTAGCGCCGAGAGTTGAAAATCCAACAGTGTATTTTCTTGACGCGCAGGGATGCACTCTGTTGGATTCCCAATGCCCAGTTGAAAATCTAGCGCAATATAAAATCGCTCGTGTGAAACTGAGCTAAGTGTGATAGCATTTGCTTTGCTTTGAATTTGACTACTTTCCATTACAGTCCGGCCGTCGAGAAAATGCGTTCTTGACACCTGTCAGCTTGATACTAACGAATACTTAATGTTTGTTTGCGAATTAGATCCTTAATACACTGGCCGTCAAAACTTAGTATCACACTTTTAAAATTGCAATAACTTTTAAATAAAATAAAAAGGATTACAAAAATAATTTAACTTTTCATATAAAAACTTTATAGCTGATAACCGTCTTTTAAGGAATGGCTTTTAAAAATCAAAATTCATCGATCAAGAAATAAATGTGAAAACAAACCTTTTTTCTTGACATTTATTTCTTAATCGATGAATTTTGATACAAAAGCAAAGGTGTCAAAAAAAATAAGGTGAATAAGGTGTAAAACTATAATTATAAATGTTTTTTGAGTTTTTTGCCAGTAAGTTAAAAATGTCTATTTTTGGTTTAAGTTAAAAACGTTACTTATCTATAATAAACTATAATTTCCAAGAAAGCTGATGAAATTTGCTATAAAATGTTTTTTATTTCAAAACGCTGGCTTCTGCAGTTTAGGAGAAATTGCAATTTTAAAAGTGTGGTATAAAGAAATTAATCGTGGTCAAGATCAACCGGCCTGAAAATAAATAAACTTAAACACCACGAAAAATTAAAATACCTGTTTTAAATGCAATTTCTATCGTATTGAGACCAATAAACAATAATTTACACACAAAACCTAGGCCCCGTCTCAGTATTGTACCAACAAACCATTCAACAACTCTTATAATTCTTCTAGCTACATGTTATTTCACAAAGAGTCTCGGTAAATACTCGTGTATGTTTGTTACAGAGCCCTGAGGAAAGAGGCGTGGTCATTCAGATATTGGAGAGCACTTACAGATTCGTACTCGGTTCCATTGCCGGTGGTAAGTATTATTTTATTTTAATTCCTTTCCAGGTCAATCTGCCTAGCCTTTTCCCAACTTTGTTGGGGTCGGCTTCCAGTCTAACCGGATGCAGTTGAATACAAGTATTTTACATGGATCGACTGCCTATCTGACCTCCACAACCCAGTAACTGGGTAATACGATACCCCTTGGTTAGACCGGTTGTCAGACTTTCGGGCTTCTGACGACTCGTAACGACTGTCAAAAATCCACAAATGACAGCCGGGACCAACGGCTTAACGTGCTTTCCGAGGCACGGAGGACTCTCGATATGTGAAAGTGGTCACCCATCCACGGACCAACCCCGGCAAGCGTAGCTTAACCTGATGGATCGACCCGAGCGGCTGTTATTACTTAGCCACGAGCTCCTCCCTAATTCCTTTCCAGGTCCTTATCATAATCAGCCCATAATGTTCCCACAGCTGGGACACAGGCCTCCTCTCTGTGAGAGGGAGCGGGCCGTGATCTACCACGCGGGCCCTTTGCGGGTTGGTAGATGTCACATGTTTTCGAATTTTTGGTTCTAGGACATGCCGGTTTCCTCACGATATTTTCCTTCACCGTTTTGAGAGCAGTGGCGATGAAATAATTAACTCAAAGTAAAGTGCCTGTCAGGGTTCGAACCTACGGCCACTCGTAAGTCGGCCGTAGTCGTACGGGTACTCGTAAGTCGTGACCGTTACCACTGGGCCACCACTGCTCTGTTCCCAACCACCCAGGGCCTTATACGGTTTATTTATTGAAGTGAAAACTTTAGGCGTGTTGAACACTTTTTGGGTGAACAGAAAACATGGAACTCGCGTCATCGTCACGCTTGAAGTAATGAATGAATGTTACTTAGTTTTCACTTATATCGGCAGTCCCCAAAGACTGCCTCGCATGTTTTTTTTATTTACTACCTCGTTGGTCTAGTGGTCGAAAACGCTACTGCTGAGCGTGAGGTCATGGGTTCGATTCCCAGGTCGGGCCAAGTGTTATTGGGTTTTTCCATCTGGAATTTCTCAGTGGTAGCCTGGAGTCTGGATTTGTACCTGGTTGATGGCAGTAGGCTCACCCAGGACTTAAACATAACTGGCGAAATGTGGGTGTACAATAGGTACACCTCTGCCTCGTTCAGGTATTACAGGTGCTAATTTATGTAGGTAGGTATGTCGATGTTCACCTAAATTTCTCTTTCCCAGCCGTCGGAGCATCAGCAGTGTACCCGATCGACTTAGTAAAGACTCGTATGCAGAACCAACGCACAGGCTCCTTCATCGGAGAGGTGGCGTATAGAAACTCCTGGGATTGCTTCAAGAAGGTCATCCGCCACGAAGGCATGTTCGGTCTGTATAGAGGACTGGTGCCGCAGCTGATTGGAGTGGCCCCCGAGAAGGCTATTAAGTTGACGGTGAGTATCAGACAATTTCTTTTTTAAACCTTAACTTAAAACTTAATTTAAACTGACGACAAATCACGATTCGACAATTAACTCAACAAATCACGATTTCGAGACAGATTCTGAACACATCGGTCCCATCTTTTGTTCTTGATAATAATCAAGAATTTTACTTGAAACTGGATTTGAGTTTCAGAAATCTGTTAGGAATAAAACCGTTAGGTATTTCGTTTTCAAGTACTAAATAATGATCGTAAGTTGTAACTACAAATTACTGCATTTACTTTTCCAGATGAACGACTTAGTTCGCGACAAATTCACAGATAAAAAGGGAAATATATCCTTATACGCTGAAATCTTGGCTGGTGGTTGTGTAAGTATAATATTTTTATTCAAATGAATATTTTAATGCTGTTTTTGTGAGATAAATCATACTCCCAGAATACCTATTTCATGTTTGCTAAGAAAGAACTGAATTGTATCGCACGGTTTTACAGTCGACACGATATATGTCTATTCCAAAGACCGATTCAAACTTAATGGTGGCTCGGAACACGAGGCGAGACGCCGCGCAGTTGCAATTTCATGTGTCAGCGGGGGCGAGGGGTTCGGTTCTGCGCAGCAGAACTCTCGCTATTAAGTTTGAATCGAACCGTAGTATCATGACTGCTCTAACGCGATTACTTAGAAAGAGGTCCTATATAGGTTCGATCCCTAGGTCAGGCGTTATTGGCTATAGCAGACGGAATTTCTCCGGCAACACCAGAAAAAAAATTGGGTGTACTATAAGTACATCTCTGCATACGACGTCGGGGAATTTAAGTGTGATGTTATATTAAAATAAGTAACCTATTTTCCTTACACAGGCCGGTGGTTCGCAAGTAATATTCACAAATCCGTTAGAAATAGTAAAGATTCGCCTGCAAGTGGCCGGAGAGATCGCGGGCGGTACCAAAGTACGCGCATGGTCCGTTGTCAAGGATTTAGGTCTTTTTGGACTCTATAAGGGAGCGAAGGCGTGTCTTCTAAGAGATGTGCCTTTCAGCGCTATTTACTTCCCTGCTTACGCTCATGTTAAGGTTGGTATAATGGTATTTGAGATACCCTACTTTTTTTTGGCGTTAATATTAAGGCACTTTGAATGTAGAAAATACACTAAAATAATGATAATAAAGATTTTTCTTTTTCTGATGAGGTTTGTCTGGATCTTATGAACCGACGCAGAACTCAAAATTACCTGAAGCCAAGAAAATTTGGTTATTTGATGTTGTATACGGTTTAGAACTTGTGAATTGAAACCATGGCCCATTGTTGATCTATCCGGTTTACCAGACCTAAACCCAGGCTGAACTAAGGAACGCTGAAAAAAGCGCCTTAAATGTGCTGACATCAGCCGGTGGAACTTCGTGGAGCACTCCCGACGTTTGGGTCCCAGACTGGAGCGGGCCGGGCTGCCTTGAAGCGGCTCCTGCCTAATCTAGGGGGTCCAAACGCCCTGCCAGGGTTGCGGGAAAGTCCGAAAGGGATACCGGGACCCTGGCAACAGGCAACTGAAGGAACACGCGTGGGTTTTAGTCAGTAAAAGTCTGACACGCCCTCCCGCTCCGCCTAGAGCGGGAGAAGTCAAGTTTTTGTTTTTGTTTGAAGTTTAATGATTTAACAAACTTTTACTTAACTTAAGGGCCCAAACGTCTCCTTCCGGAGGCACTGACTGCACCATCAAAACTACAATAATAACACTACAATCTAATATTCCAGGCTAAGTTCGCGGACGAGAACGGCTACAACCACCCCCTCACACTGCTGGCTGCCGGCGCCATCGCAGGCATCCCGGCCGCGTCGCTCGTCACACCCGCTGACGTCATCAAGACGCGCTTACAGGTAACATTTAACCGACAAAGTACCGCTATTTAGCTTTCCAAAACCGTCAAGTCCCGCTGACTCACATGAGAGTCACTATATACATACCTTACGTGTGTTACGGGCTCAGAAATTTCGTAAAGATACCGACCACGCAGTGCCGTAATTAGCCTTTTATGCGCCCGGTGCGAGCTGCTATAACCGCGCCCTTAAAATATTTTCTAATCATAACCGGTTCTGAGTTTCTGACAATAAAATGGATTGTCTATCATCAATTATCATTATCATCCAAAAACTAAGTTTTTGTAAACTTAATTTTAAGTACTTGGTAAAGTTTTGAATAAGGAAGTTCAAATAAATTCCGTTTATAAATTAGGTGAAAAAACGTCTGTAATATTGATAATATGATTTATTTTTAAGAAGAATATACGCGGACGACGCGACTCCACATGTATAAATACTTAAATAAACAATAAGTATTGTTAGTGGCCCTGGTCTGGTCATTTGTGCGCCCCTCCTGGGTCTGCGCCCTGTGCCTGGGCACCGCTGGCACCGCCCTAGTTACGGCACTGCGACCACGGCCCATCTTACTTCTGTTCAAACCTGTAGTTGATCTAGGCCTTCGTGGCAAATATACACATCGTATACGGTGCACAAATGCATCTATGTGGCGCTACCGAAACGTAAAAGTGAACGCCTTAGCTGAACATACGATCAGTCTTGGTTCTGTTTGCATTCCCCACTAAACTTGTGGCGGCATCTACATCGCCACATGCGAACTACGCATCTAAAACCTAACGTCACACAAATCCTGCATCGCGCAAACAGTGTTTACCGCGCGATCGACATAATTATATAACTTCCCTCGGGCAGTTGCCCGCCAGACACGACACCCGTCTGGTCGGGGGATCCTCCCTTTTCTATAGAGGATGAGTTAACTTTACACCCTGTTCCTCATACCTCTATAAACGAATGGTTTGACAAATGAATGCTAAATTTTATCTCGTTACCATCGAGTCAATAATTACGTAAATGTGTAACAACATTCTTTGGATCTCTCTCTCCAGGTGGTAGCTCGATCCGGCCAGACCACATACAACGGTGTGATAGACGCCACGCGTAAGATCTACGCGGAGGAAGGCGCGCGAGCGTTCTGGAAGGGAGCGGTCGCGCGAGTGATGCGCTCGTCGCCGCAGTTCGGTGTGACGCTAGTCACGTATGAGATACTGCAGCGTCTGTTCTTCGTTGATTTTGGAGGATCGTGAGTATACAAACCTATTTTTGACATAATTATGGTTGTCAGAAACGTAGAAGTTGATCTTTTAGTGAAGGAGCTTGTAGAGGAAAATACTACCAACTAACTCCAGAATGCAACAATGGCAACGGTCTTATAGTATAGATAGGTGCTTAAATAGTAAAGCGTTGACTCTGGTATAATTACACACCTGTAATGGAACTAGTAATGCAGATGTCTGTAAGTGCCATCAGGTTTACCACAGACAAGACAGCCCAATGCAACCAATAAAATAATTGGCATTTCGAGACTTGATTTCTCTCTCTCGAAACTCGTTTGTTTCTTGGCTACTTAGAAACTATCAGCAATTTTTTTTCTAACGTTTGCTAACACAATAAATTTTTCACAGTCGCCCAGCGGGCTCAGAACTAAACGTGGCTACGCCCATAGAAGAAACCATGAAGAAGCCGCAACACATCGGCGGCTACCAGGTGGCGCTGCCCGTGCTGACCGGGCTCGAGACCAAGTTCGGCATCTCGCTGCCCAGGTGGTCCGCGGCCAAGCCGGCGCCCGCGCACTAGTGCGGGGATGGCGCGGGGCTTAGGAACTACGTAGATATATTGACGATTGACGAGTAAGTCGTTAAATACTGGCGTTTTTGTGGGTAGGAAATCTTTTATGGGTTAAGGTGCTCTTTCAAAGACGTTCGCAACTGGTTTCTATGTTAGTATGAAAATGCTTCAGTAGATTTTGTTTTGTTAGACAAATGACTATCGCGAAGCTGAAGAAGCAAAATGCTGCTGACGTTGAAATTGTGACGCCGAGTTCAGAATTAAGTCCGCAGCGACGTCGTGAGGCTGCGTTCGGACATTGCGACTGGGCGGCGTTGCCGATTGCGGTCGCATTCGGAAAAGCACCTTTATGATAGACATGATTTTTGTCTCGCTCGCTAATTGGTGGTTGTAACTGTGCATGCGAGACAGCAAGACAGAAGAATGCATACAATCGGTGACAGACATGAAGATGACGCGTCAATAACCCGAAATACTTTGATGCGCAAACTTTTGGACATAAGAAAAAACTTAAGATTCAGTTCGACTGGATAAATGCATTTTCTTACACCAAAAAGTTTGTTAGCACAGATATTGAAAATTCAAAGATGTTCTGCCCAGTCAAATTGCACGGTATCTAATAAAATTGTAAGCTTGTAAACAATATTTGAAGATAAGACATAACAAGTGAGATTAAGGAATACTTAAATAACACTATACATTTTATAACACAAAATTATATTCCGTAGGGTTCATATAATATCGCAAAGTATTTATGATGCAAATGATCGCCTCAAATATTATGCAACCTGCATTTTAATATGAAAAGGTTTCTTTAAAAAAAGAGTTTACTGTGGGTTGTGTTTATATCTTCAGTATATTTTAATGCTTAGAGCCCTGAAACACGTCACGATTTAAAATGAATATAAAAATAATCTGCTTACTTTTTAAAGCTCCAAAGCAATGGTGTCCATTACTAAAGGCGGTCCAACATTAAAGACCTACTGTTTTTGCTCGTCAGCGTTGTATGAAAACCCTTATATCCGTGTAAGTGAGACGTAAAAAGAGTGAGAAGAAAATATAGAACTTTTGGCTGGGGCATCCATATTGTTGTCTGGTTCTTGAAAACTATGAAAGGTAGAACTAGTATATAAATTTCACAAATGGGTTCATAATTGGCTGTGTAGCCCTAAACTCGATTGAAATTATTTTTGTAAGTAACTAATATTTTTTATTATAAATTGTAGAGATTATTAAAATTATTTAATATGTTTGATGCTCTCTGTGGTGAAAAAAATGTATAACAAATGAACCCAATGTCCAAAAAGGAGAAAGTTTTTATAAAGATTAAAAACTATGATAAAAGAAGTTTTCATACAACGTTTTTTTAGCACATATTATTATGTAGGCCGTAACATAGATAAAGACAACAACTGCGTAGTCTCCTCGCACCTTATAGCATTTTAAAGAGGCACTTCACATAGGAGGCCAGATTTTTAGATTTGTTTTTTTTAGCATTCGATATGTTACAGCTAGCAATATTAGAGAATTTATACATTTAAGAATTACATTATGCTTTTATTTGCTTTTAAGGTGTTTCTAACTTATTATTTTTTCCAATTGCTTGTGCATTTTTTATTTTATACACTGCCATGTTTTTAGAACCACTCTTAGTTGCTATAAGATGGTACTATACACTATGCACCATATTTTTACGAAAACTTTTTCGATACTTGCATTTAGAATATTAAAAGTTATATTTTTGAACAGATCTTATTTACAGATCTTATTATTAAAGTTTTGTATTTATTTATTAAATACATAATTATGTGTGAAAAAATAACATTTATTATATCTTGATAATTGTAACATATCAGAATGCCTTTAGTTTTAAGCGAAAATCGAAATCAAAGCGAACTTTTTATTGTTATTTTTTAATTGTTCAAACAATTTGGCTTGATTACTAACTAAAATTGTGTTTTGAAGAATTTGTGGCGTAAACCTGCTTGTTTGTGAAATTATTTTTAAAATGAATCGCCGTAGACTTATCTGAAATGTCTATATCTCATAGAGCTTTTAAATATCTAAAAACTCGCCTTCAATATAATATATTTTTCTAAATAAGTTATAGACCTACCAATCACTATTTTATTTTTTAAGCAGTTTAAATATTTAAAAGCAAAATACTACGAATACTTAGTGAAAATTTTATATCTAGATAGGATGTCCCCAAGAAAAATGTTCAAAATAAAATTATTAAAATTAGTCAAAAAGTAGAAACCGTTAATAAATTGTACAGAGATACATAAAGGACAAATCGTTAAAACTTAGCAGTTTTATAGTTCGACCGAGACTGTTCCACGCGTAAGAAGTCCGCGGCGGGGCGGGGGCAGCGTTGACCAATGAGCGGCGGGACGCCGTGAGCGTTGACGAATGAGCGGCCTGCATGCACTGCCCCCCGTGAGCCGTGATTGTACCTCCGGCGCGGAACAGCGGTCTCGGACAAACTATAATACTGAGATTATTTAGAATAGAAACGCCTTGTTTTGATAAACCTTGGAAAAAATAAGATTTGCATAAACAAGGCGAGAAATTAAAATATTCTAATGATAATCGCGAGCTAGCTTGGGCACGTCTTCCTAAATCTTCACCTATTTAGCAATAAAAGCTGTGTATACGCTTAAACATAAGTTAACGCCGTTTGGTTCCTAAAACTGTATCGAAATGTTAATTTTAAGGCAAGAAGTATCTTTTCAATATCTATCTGAAAACATTACAGTATGTTTATGATACTGTAATGTCAACTTTTCGCATGATGCACCGACTTTACAAGTACGGGCAGAAATTAAACAAAAAAAAAATACAACGTTAATTATCACACCTAATCGTACATAGATAAATAAAAAATATTTTCTGTAATCTAATTATATCCAAAAAATAATATATATTTCTTGCTTTAAAATGGAACAAAGTAAAGGGCGGCCCAATTTCTAATGCACAATTTTGTTATTTTGAGCGTAAGGATAAGTTAATGTTGTATGACAACATTGTATAAAGTGAATCATAGTGTAACGACAGGTGATAGAAAGCCGATGTGACTATATTTATTGATATTGTACATTTGTGTTAAAAATAAATCGAATAAAACCTGTTTAAGAGTTTTCTTATAAAACTTTCCCATCCACTAAAAAGCATCAAACCATTACAAGGAATCGAATAAAACGCAATCAGTTTTCACCGTAAGCTAAATTAAATAAATATTTCATTTATCAAATTTTATTTATGCCATTTTGAGCCTTATTTTACAATTTACAAGTCATGTTTTACATTGGCGACTCAACAACGTGATACGAAAAATAAATAGCTTACGCCTCTACGTTTTTAATCCGCCAATGAGCCTTATTACAAAATAACGCTTTTCTTGCCAATTCATAAATCTTCTTAGAGGGATGAGATATAATACGGTGGTAGGTAAAAACATACATGAAGAAATTATTTACTAACATTTCGTGTCTGGGTTCATCGTAGAACCAATTTTTTTTTCTTCTTGGCATTTTTTTAATTGTATCTCTGCAAAGATACAGACTTGTGCCACCGTATCATAGGCAGCCAAATATAATATGATTTGGGCTAATTTGCCCAAATTCACAAAATAAATTTGCCCAAATTGTCAACCGTGTAATGCAACACGCAGGACCATGTTGCTTTACACCACTATTAACAACTGCATGGTGCACAAGTCGGTATCCAGAATAAAACGTCGATACATTGCGTGCATAAACGGTACCTACCCGTTATTTGCATTTTTAAACACATTTTAATAAACCATCTGACGAAATAACTCGAAATGAAGCGAATTATACCAAAAAGTATAAGCTCCAATAAATATAACATTCCTGTTTATTGTCTGTTTATTAAATGCATAGTGTGCATATCGTCTTCGATCGATTTTAAATTCATAACGTTTGTACACGAATCAATTCGTAATTATTATTATTACCTTATATTCGAGACAATAATTATGATGTAAGTAATAATGAAATTGTTAAAATAGCTGAAAATTGTGAAATACATAATAAGTATCATGTTATTTTTGTAAGACAGCATACGATTTATATCAGAATTCACATTTCTTATAGTATGAATTGGCGCTGACAATTCTTGCCTTCGCGATACATTCACCTCTCTAGCTGTTGGATAATTGACTATACTATGTGTGCTGTGTTCAGTAATCTACTTTGGTGAAAATAACATTGAACGTCTAATAAATATACAACATAAAAATAAATAATCATTACTAAATAAAAAAGACACGTCGTTCCTAATAATATTAGACTCGAACGGGCTTGTGATCATGTAAAAATAATTGTTTTATTTCACCCGAGACCTCCCTCGCAAATAATGTCTATTTCATACAAAATAGATGTTACTAGGATATGTGCATTATCTCATATAAATAAATCTCGCTTCAACAATTAATAATTGAGATTATAAACAAATAACATTTATCTCGAATTGAACTATGTAAGTACTTAGTTAGATAGTTCATTAATGTCATTTAGGATAAAGGTCTTCGGGAATTGGAAAAACTATTAAAAATCCTAACAAAATTAAACTAATTTATGTGATTGTGTCCGCTTGACAATTATATTACTTTAATAGGAATATTTCTTCTAGTATAAGTGCACTTGATACTAAGTAAAAATGAGGTTATTGTGTTGTAAGAAGAAAGAGCAAAATGTAATTCAAAATTGAAAAGGCTAAATAATTATAGTCGACACAAAGACTTGACAACGAAAAGAAGTGTGAAAGATGGAAGACATGCATGACATACGAATCAGTCAATAAAACTCACTGAAATCAAAGTATATAAACCATTGTCTTGTTAAAAGCTTTATTAATAATTATCTTTCATCAGTTCATCACCAACATTTCCAACAAGCAGACACAATCATTTACACATTCGTTCACCTTATAAACTGATTGTTCGCTAAACTTCACCAAAATTCGTGTGTGTAGTTTCTTTGGCGTGCTTCTGTGCCTCGACGTAGCCGGTTATTAACTTGTCACACACGTTACACCGGAGGGTGAACTTGTTGACGTCGGTGAACTGTCTGGACGACTTGGCTTCGTGTGCCAACTGCTCAGCTTCTCTATATATCTCCAGGTCTTCCGTTGGAAATATCGTTTGGATACCACCCTGTGAAAAAAATATTTAGGTGAGTGAATGCTAAGAATATTCGTCGTATCGCGAATTCGTGATAGCCTATCACCATAATTTGCAAACAGCTAGACATTAGGACTATATAATGAATGTTCAGTAGTCAGTGGGTGGATGCTGCACCAAATTCGTGGTAAATTCCTTTAGTCGCCGCCCGCCTCGTCTGCGAATTATTCACTTACTATCATTAGGAATAGCTCTTAAATTAATGACGCTGGTTGCCTTAGAATCGTAAAGATATACAAGATGTATACCCATTGCAGTTTCTTTTTTCAATACCAGCTCCATCTTGTGTTGACCAACTGTATGGATTCTTGCAATCAACTAGTTCTATTTTCAATAAATATGTACATATAAGTAGAACTCACGTCAACCTGTTCCAAATACAAGGGATCGTAGTGCACACCATCAAAGAGTAAGAAAACTCGTTGTCCATAGTTCTTGTCTTCCCCAAATCTGTTAATTATTGCGTTCAATGTGTCTACAACAGCCATCTCAAGCCCATAGAAACGAGATAGGATCGCTACCTAAAATTAATTAAGGTCATTAAGTATTTTAATGGCATATCAAACTACTACCTATCTGAAATTAAAAATCTATTAATGAATCATTTGAATAATGAAATCGGACTGAATAAAATCGTTATAGTTTCATATGGTAGTGAACTCTTCATATTTTTAATTAATTATAGAGTGCAAGGGGTTTCATAAAATTTGTTTGTTGTACAATGTTTGAGCAAATAAATATAATCTTATCTGATGCTCATAATTTTGTAAAAAATATTATTACTGCAATTGTAACAGTAAACTTCATTACGATTTTATTGCAAGATATAATTCATGCCAATGTTAACTTCATTATTCTTCATTTATTTAAAATACTATTTGTTAAAAAAACATACTACTATGCTAAGTAAGTTTATTGCTCAGTGTAAGTTGCAGTCTTGCTGCTATTCAAGTCACCACAACAGGCAAGTGTGTCGACGTATGACCATAAATCACCCAATAAAGATATTATGCATAATATTATCAGCCATTTATGTCTCAGTGCAGGGCAAAGGCCTCCCTTCCCTTATCCCACTTGTCCTTATTTACTGCTGTATGTCACCAATCTTTAGGAAAAGAGTGCAGTTTATCCCGCCATCTCCTGCTGCTGTTTGGGACTGTCTGGTTATTTTTGTTCATAGTCCTCCAGCATGTAAAAAATGTATCTATAGGCCATGGAAATATGAAGCAAAGACTGATTAGTACCTCTATAGCACCACCCCATGAACTCGGTTGTTGGATCCACACGCAGTAGTCAGCATTTGGTTTACCGAGCACTGCTTCATTGTAAGTGTCTAAGTCGCTAGCTACCTCCATCGCGATGATCTCTCGCATTAGAGTATGTACTGTGGTGTCTACATTTCCATTTAATACAAAACCTGCAACGTAAAATATTATATTAGAATTGGCTGAATATAAAAATGATACAATAATTTATTAACGCATCTTAATGTCAATATAATCTTAACCCTCCTTTTTGCTTCCCCATAGTCGGGACCCCACCAATCTTCTAAAACTTTATTTTGTAGTTTCTGCCTATCCTCATGATAAAATTAGAGTGCATATTTTATATACATATTATTTTATTATGGAGGAAAAAAAAACTGTTTTATAGTATGGGTGAAGGTGATTAAGAAAACTAAGTAAGAGAAAAATAAGTATGTAATACTAGTTGCACCCCAGTTTTAACCGCAGAAGTCTCGAGCCTGTGGGAATATCGGTGTATAAAGTATCCTATGTCCTAACCCATGATAAGGTTTACCTATATGCCAAATTTCAGCCAAAGCCATTCAGCCGTTTTAGCATGAAAGAAACACCCACTTTTACATTTATAATAATATTGGTTTAACTTGCACAAATGAAATCAAGATAATTATGAGGATTGACTTCTTACTCTGGATCACCGTGTGTGGGTGTTTTATATTGAAGTTCCATGCTTGAACTAAGGAATGCTATTATCTATTATGAAAACATCAATTTAGTTTTATATGAGTGCAGTGGAGGAGGCTAGTTTGAGCATAAAACTTTATGATCCATTGTTACACCACATGACATTTAATAATATACTCTACAACTACTGAACATCACATCACAACAGTTAATTAGAAATACACAGCTATATTTAGATACCAACTGTGGTTACAATCTGCATGACCTTAAAATGCCCCATTTATATGTTATTACCAATAATGGTAGCTAGACATGAATGCCTCCTACATAATAATGACTTAAACAAATAAACTAAGTAATAAATAAGTCTTGTCTTGTCTTTGTCATTCAGAAATCTTAGGAAAACTTACCTATACTAGTAAATAAACAGGAATTATCAGAAGGGACCACCTTCTTCATTAAAATTCCTGGTCTGATGGGTACTAATGTTTCGTGTGACGCAATACCGTTTTCTAGTGGTTTAGAGTCGAGGGACTTGCTTGGACCGATCGTGAGGGCTGGCTTCTCCTCCACTATCAGAGTCTCGCCAGTTTTCAAACCAATGTCACTGAGTTTCTGATTGTCATTACTTATGTCCAAAGGCTTCGGAGGATATCCACACAGCACACTAACTCTCTCAGCGCTCACGTCCGATATACTCGACAAAAACATCTTCAATTCGCCCACGGTGCTATCAGAGGTCAAATCTTTAAGTATTTGTTGACCATTTTTACTTTTAACTTTAAACGCTAACGCAGCCATTTTAACAAAATATACGCTCCGTAAGTAATATAATACGTGTTCAGTTAAGTTTGTCGTAATTAGGTCAAAAAGACGCTACTAAAGATGAAATAAATAAATTACTAGATTTGACTTTTTCTTTTTGAAATGACAAAACAATAAGATGACATTTAGAACAATGTTGACATACCAAAATTTTATTGAATGACAGATAATACATGGCTTTAGTTTAAAATCGGTAAGAGACGGTTAATTATAAAAACAACAACCAAGGCCGTAGGCAGGATGGTTTTTGGGTGGGGTTTTGGGGGTTCAAGCCCCCCGAAATGGTAAAATACAGAAGAATATCAATCCAGAGATCTTTGTCACGTGATTTATTTCTTATGGTCATCCACGTTGCTGGAACGTAATAAGTTTACCTACTTAAAAACTTAAAAGGCTGCTTTATTTCTTATTACCTTAGATTACACTCAAGAAGAACTCTTGAGAAGCACGCGTATCAGCTGCTGTCCACTATTCATCTCTCAGCTATTTACTTCTCCCTTTTTTGTCATCGTAAAATTTACTTTAGTGCATTTGATTTCGAATGACAAGTTATTTGCTGTGTTGGAGCGGTGCTGTTTCAATGAGTAATGGCTTATTATAACGTACGCTCGTGGCAGATAGTTGAAGTGGGCCCTGGATCCCCCTCAGGGCCGCTTATAGTACCTACTCTAAATATTGTCACTACCAAGTTTTACTCAAACGAAATATTCGTTTTTTTTTCAAAAGTTTGTAACAACAAAAGCTGCTTATTTTTCATCGCAATTGAACCGCTCGCTCGCTCAGCCTGCTCGAGCGTGTGCGTGTTAATGCTTGCGGACAGTCGCCACCGCCGCATAAGAGCAAATACTTAGCTTATATTGTACAAAGCTTCTTAGGAGGGTTTTTTTAATTAGTCATAATCCATTTTATAACCAGTACCTATGTACATAACTAACCTAAACTAGTCGTAAAGTAACCGTCTCTTGAACATTTAACCCGTAGTAACGGGCGTATGGTATTCTCCAAATACTGATCTTTCTTGCCAGGCTGCTAAATCCTAAATAATGATCCTACCAATTTATTATCCAAAGGCTTCGAAATATATTCGATTTTTTTCAGAAGTAAGTAAATCTGCATGCAAATCTTTTTTTTTTAAGTCGCTTTCTTGATCCGGGATTCGAACCAACTCAAATGCGAAAAAATAACACCTACATTTTTCTTTTAAGTAATGTTATTTGTGGTAGTGTAGTTTAGCACCAAACTATTAAAAAAATCAAGTAAGTATTCAAATCAGTTTTCAGATATATGGATAATATTATATAATCAAACAAAGTTACATTTCATTGCATTTTAATAAAAATAACATTCCTACGTATAAATATTCATAATTAAGTTACAAAACGCTAGCCTATTTTACTCTATGGCATTAACAGTAACTAAGTATCCCAAATTGGCACAATGATAACTAATAAAATTGGAAACTTTTATTATTACGTACGAAGAAAACAATAATCTGAAACTACATTTTGTTCGTAACTACGTTCATAATTATTAAGTACAAAAATAATGTAAATCAAATAATGCAAGTACAGTACAACTATTTTCTTAATATCCCTCCATATCAAACGTGCTACCAGGATAAAATTATCTGATATGTCGTAATCGTAATTCAAGGTCACGGTCTACCCGTGTGCTAAATCTCATCCAATCTGTTCAGCCGTTCCGTTTGTTACATTTATTTTGCCGAGAGATTTAAGAAAATAGTTATACTGTAATGTAACTAGTTTACCTATCTTTCAGAGTGAAGAAAAAAAAAATGCAAAAGTCATAATAAAAACTGTAGAAAAAAAATCTTGAGTTTTTAATGAAAACTTCAGTTGATGAAAATAACATTTTTTTTAAATAATGAATAACTTAATCTTTTCTACAAGTATTTGGTGTTATACATGTACTTACATTGATAAAAAACGAGTATTGATATCCGACTGCCAAAATAGACAAATGCCTACGATAATTCAGTAAAATGCTTAACTACCAGTATACAATATACAGTAAATGTATTCAAATATTGATATGAATTGAACACCTATTATATAATAACTTTTTACATCTTAAAATATCTCTTAAATTTATATATTGTCTCAAATTCTATCACTAATTTATATTAGATTATATATAAATGCATGTAAATGGCAATATGATTCTATGTGCGCTTGTCTAACATTTATTAGCTGATACAATAATTCAGAATAGGTACGTAGTAAAAACGGGTAAATAAAGTAAAAAATATCTTATTATTGTGACTAATGAGACTATGAACATTTCTTTGGTAATAGGCTATTATAACAATAATAAGTAACATCACTTAATTGTATTTTATTTTGCGTGATTCATACTTTTCTCGTACGAGTATTGTAATGGTAACCACTAAGTATTTAAGTAATAGACCTAAATTAGACTAGGAATATTAATTTATTTACATTTTTTATTCAGTCGTAAAAAATAACATTTCAAATAGTGTCTTTATCGCAACTATTTAAAAGCAACTGACCGCATTTCACTACTAAATTTATGTAACAGATATTATGCTTTAACAAAAAAAAAAAACCTAACATTATCTAGATTTATTTCAAACTGATTTCAAATTGTACTCAAATTATGGCAACTACAATTCCTGAACGTCAACAATAAAATGCCGACAACACTGTTCCAGTTCAATGTCAGTGCTGCCAGATTACAAAAAATGAAAACCGTAAAACCGATTAGATCCGGCTATTGCGGTGCGGTCGGCGATGTCGCGGGTGTCGGGGAAGCGGCCAGCGTCACGTGGGGCGGCGCACGAAGCGCGGCACGGACGCGCGCAATCCCCTCCTGCCGACTACTAAAGGGGGCATCCTCTCGTCTTCTTCTTCATCATATTCTGCGCCCTCTGAACTGTCTTCTTCGCTCCATACGGGCTTAACCATCTGATATGAGGCTGAGAAGCCCTTGAAAACTAGAGAATCATCTGTCCGGAATCTGATGAGGAGAGCTTCAGATGTTGATACTATTTCAGGCGGCATCTAAAACAAAGAAGATGGACTAAGCAAAGTCATTTTCGTTATAAGTCCGTACGTCTTTGTCACCCGAGAAGATCTTAAATATCCGCTATGGTGATCCTCTGAATGGGCCCCCATCGGGCTTTTCTTGCGAGTTAGGTATATTTAAGGATAGACTGAAAAATTCTGATAGAAAAAAAAAGTTACTTATTTCGTTAATATTAATTCTTTCATTGAGTTGGATTTATTACCTTAGTCCCACAAAAGGTACCATAGTTCCCTCCGCTGCCGTCCAAACCTCCAAACACTTGAACATAATCATAATGGCAGTTGGCTTCAGGTTCCAGCTCGAAGGTCAGGAAGGTCAGCTTCACGAAGTGGTTCCTGGGAGCCTCGATGTTCCAGTCACAGTTGGCTCTGGATTCGTACGCGTTGTCGCCGTAGCGAGCGTGAGAGTACAAATGTTGAACTGCTTCGGTTGCTGCTAGGTAGCCGCCACAAGCTGAGGAAAAGATGAGAGACGATGAGTTTATACCCTAATGACTGACTTTCCCGACAGCATTTGACTGACGACAAACTGACAAAGAGCGGATAATGGGACGGTGAAACCATTAATGAACCCTTTGAGGTAATTTTTTTCGAAATGTTCACGCCTCTGATTAGGTGCCTTAATTCGATCTTAGCTACCAATAGTACATTCCAGAATCTGTATGCTCAATATTGCTACTAGCGGTTAGGATGAATCCTAACAGCCACGTCATAACACTTTTGTAAATCACGAAATCTCCAATAGGATGTTAGAAAAAATTGGCGGAGTAATCGTGTAACAAACATACAAAAACTAAAAAACATACATTTTGAAGTCGGTTAAAAAGCTATACATACACAATGATGATAAATAATGAGCGATGGGTAGGTTCAGCAAAAATGACTGGGCTCTTGATCCAACTCACCCGTGGAATGGTTAGCGAGGAACCCGCTCCTCTGCACGGAGCCATCAGACTTGAACACCACGTACATCTGGTTCTGCGACGCAACGATTGGGTGAGGTAGTCTGTTGCCGCAGAACAGACCCAGAGTCTTCTCGTCTGCTGATGCGCCGTCGTAGATTGTGACGTAATCGTATGCGCATTCCTGGGGAATTGAGTGAGGAGCTGTAATTTTAGCAACTTACATTTAATCGGCAGTATTGATAGATATTTATTGGAGGCTTGGATGAAAACCTGAGTGTTGAACCCGTTGAATCGAATTGCTGAACCCATTTATAAATTGTTTTTCCCTAAGTTATGATGAAACTCTAGCCTGAAATAGTTCAGTGGGCTTAAAACAGTCACTTTGGCGGAATCATAATACGAAAATATTATGAATCATCCTAAAATGTCACTAACTGACAATTCATAATAAGATCTGCGTGCGATTCCTATTACGAAATAATTCATCTGTTTGACAGTTTTCTATGGAGATTCGTAAAATGGTCCACACATTATGAATTGCTTTTGTGTCAAAATCGAGGAATTGCTAAACAGCTGGAAATTCAGGAAATGAATCGCTTTTAGAGGAATTGCTAATGTGGCCGTTTTAGGCCCCCTGATTATTGTAAACATATTCATAAATACCTCTATGATAAAGTTAGGCTAAAAAGGCTACTTACTGGATGAGGCTCCAATTCAAACTTCTGGAAGATGAGCTTGATTCGGTGTCCGGGAGTCGTGGAGAACTGCCAAACGCAGTCCTTCCGGGATGGGTATGTGGCTGGGTAATTCGGACTGTGGAAGGTGTAATAAAATGTTATCTAAAGGCTGTTCCAACAAAATACTATCTTAAATTCCAAAAGGGTTTTGAAAGGGTGCCCTAAAATCAGATGGCATGGCTCTGGCTTATCGACCTGTCAGAAGAATGTCCAAGAAGAGTGGTGATTAAGAAGTAATTTGGTCTAGATAAGCGGTTAATCAGCGACACTTCGGAATTCTGATCACGGCAAATAAAAGTCACCTGAATATAGTGCCGTGTGGCTGCGTGACGTCATGCTTGCAGCCGCCCTCCTTGCAGTCGTGCGTGTTGGGGTGCAGCGTGAAGCCGCTGTAGCACGCGCACTCGTAGCCGCCGAGCGTGTTGCGACACTCGTGTTGGCACCCGCCGTTGTTTTCGGCACACTCGTCTACGTCGATGTAGTATGCGGCTGCGAAGCCTGAGCGATGGACTGAGCCATCCGATGTGAACTGTGAAAGTAAAAGATTAGGGCTATTCGACTGTGCAGCTTTTATCAAATAGGTCCATTCACCCATGGAAGTCATAAAGAGCGAATAGTGGATTCTTTAAGCGAACAGTCTGTTTTTCTGTAAAAATTTCACCATGAAAACTAAGGTGAAGTGAGCTTGTGTCGACTGTCATTACACATTCTTGGGGTTGACAATACTGACAGCCCCACTAAGTTTTCTGGTGAGATTTTTAACAGAATAGGACCAACTTTTTCTAAGACACAACAAAGAAATTACTAATTACTCATTTTCACCTAGAGTTTAATGATTACTCTTCAAAAAGTGTCCCGTAACTTGCAGTATTTCAAGAGCTGAAAAGCACTAAGCTATAACAGCTGAATTTGCAGAGAATGCAGACACGGATAAAAATGAAGTTTAGTCAAAAGACAAAAAAAATGGTGAACAAACCTGAACTCTAAGCACTGATCCATCAGAAGTAACAGGCGGAGGCAGTGCAGAGCCGCAGAACACGCCGTGTCTCCGCAACACGTCAGCTCCCAGCTTCGAGTGCACCGTCACGCTGTCGTACTCACACTCCTGGAAATACATAAACTTTCCGTGATGACTATAAGCAGTACCTTTGCTTTTGCAAGGGGGCTATTGTAAAAGGAAACTGTGATTCTATAAGTATAGAGAAACAATGGATGTATTATCAAAGAAGCCCATATCTAACCATACAGTACATGTACAGCGTCAATGATTATGACATGCTTGAAGTAGAGAAGATGAAAACAAAGACTAACTAGTGGATATTGCATCAAAACATCGTGAGGAAATGGGAAGGCATTTTTTTTTTAATTTTGGGAAATCATCAAATGACTTCTCCCATTCTGGGTGGAGCGGAAGGGCTTATCAGACTGATACTGACTAAAACCCACCCGTGTTCCTTCAGTTGCCTGTTGCCAGGGTCCCGGTATCCCGTTCTAACATTCCCGCAACGCTGGCAGGCAAAACTCGCATGCCTGAGAGATATTTCTCGACGGCATGTGAAGCCAAGTCAGAGGCTCATGGGAGGCATACAAATTCAGACTGACAGCAGGTTATTCACGAAAAATACTGAAGACTGGGTATTGGCTGGGCTGATGAATGAAGACTAAAAACATGCACATGATGGGCCAAATAGGCAGGCCTATTTGGCCCATCATGTGCTCTTCATATCGATATTGTCTAGTTGTTGAATTTTTCTTCTAAAAGATGGAATTCTACGGGAAGCCGACCTGTCTACCTACTTTTATAGGAATATAGATTAGTTGTGGTTTTTTTACCTGCTGATACATATTGTTTCCCTCCAAGTCGAAGTGTGTGAAGTTTAGCGTAATCCTGTGCTGTGGTGGGGCGACTATCTCCCACAGACAGTTCTTAGAAGGCGGGTACAGATCAGGGAATGATGGTGACGTGATGGTCCCGTTTGGCGCGTATAGGGAGCCACCACAAGCATCTGATCCAAAAAAGATAAGTATAAAATAATTTATTCGAAATGTTGAAGGAGTTTTTTAAGTTCTCTTAAAAATTGTTATTAGTCAGCGGTAAACTCTATTGACAGATTTGTAGTTACTCCAATATTATTGGCCATAACCACAGATTAGTACAGATAGTTTACTCCACAAAATCATTTAAATAAAAAGTGACTCTTGTTACGACACAATAAATTCAATTGAGGTGGCACAGAGCTAATTATCTACAGTTATATTCACCTACAAGTTGCCTCTTTCTATCGCGTCACTCTTTTATGTTCTGAATTGGGCCGACAAGATGAGCCCGCCAAGTAATTGTAGCTAAATGCCTTAAATGCGGAGTGCGCCTTCTGTACGATTCTGTGCCATAACCCCAATTATTAAAAGGCCGAGATGACAATGACATCTTTGCGTATTCAGATCCCCAAAATTTTATAAGAGCTTACGCAAACGTCGCCTTAACCCTCGCAAAAATCACCAATTTAATGGGCAAATAGGAAGTCTACTTACTCTCACACTTCTTCCCATCAGAGTGCAGCTCGTAGCCAATATCACAGGCACACTCATATCCTCCTAAAGTATTGACACAAGAGTGACTACATCCATGCTCAATAGAGGCACACTCGTCGAACTCCTTCATGAAGGTCGCGGAGAAACCAGCCTTCTGCACCGTGCTGTCTGACTCGAAGATGACGAGCAACTTGTTGGATGTAGACCTGGAATATATTTGAAGGTGTTGTACTGTTTCGAAATTGAGTAGGAAAAGATTGGTCAGGACGAGAAGCATCAGTTTCTGAGATTGTTTTTCAGGGACTTTCCAGCCATATCTACTAATGGCATCTAAAACAAAATAATGCTGCTCTTGAAATTCTGAGCTTACAGTGGCAGCCAACCAGTGGTTATAGCGGCAATCAGCTGCAATAGAATTGGCATCCCTGGGTTATTTATTTAAATTGTGTTAGAATACAAAATGAAATTAATCAGAAAATAATACTGGTAAAGTATTTCGTTTCAAATTATGTCCTGCAATAAAAGGTTTTATTATAATGAGATTCTGATAGACTTACCTTATGTCAGGAGGAATCTTGTGTCCGCAGAACATGCCGATAAGAGGACTATCCATGGAGTCACCATCTCTGACCTTGACCTTGTCGTATGAGCAAGTGTCATGGTTCTCCACCTCAAACGAATGGAACCGAAGAGCTACTTGATAATCCTGGAAGGCAAAAAAAGACTTAATAATAAACTTTTACTTTCACGGTTAGTCTAGAAACTGACCCGAACGTGGTTGGGAAAAGGTTAGGCAGATGATAATTCTTGGTAGTAAGGAAAACATCTGCATAAATGTGACATAAGATGTTTGTATATACGGGTTCATGTGCTTACAACATGAGAATTTGAATGAGGTCTTTTAATTTTTAGCGCCTCTGTGGTCTAGTGGTAGACCACTTGTCTCAGAATCAGAGGTCCCGAGTTCGATTCCCAGTCGGTGCAAAATATTCTGCTCAGTTTGCTTAGTGTTAGCGCTTGTTGTAAGTTCGCCTGGCTAGCTAACACCTTCTTATCTAAGTCTGTCGCTGTAACAACAATGCTAGCACCATTTGCATTGTTGCGTTTCTGTAGTTGGAGGTAAGATAACCCGTTACTCTGAGGTTGAGGGTTCCGGGTGAAGCTCGCTTCCACCTTCAGCCTGATCATCATGTAGGTGAATATACCATAATATACCAATATATTGTAACAATATTCTGATTTTAAAGAGTGTCCGTGGCGTTTCATGCCCGTTCTTCTCCATATGAACCTACTACGCTTTGGAATGGGCAACTAGCTTCATCTTTCTGACTGACCGACCCCTTGACAATTCAAAAGTGCCTGTAATTGGTTTATTTGAAATAAATGCTTTGAGTTTGAGTTTGAGTTTGTGAGATGCAGGTCAAGAGCTTGCTCGTTGCGGAATAAAAAATAAAAAAAATTGGCAAGAAACACTGGGTATTATTTACCTGAGGTACCGACAGTCTCCAAATACATAGCTTATTTGGCTGATAGTCATCAGGATAGTTTGGTGACTCCAGATGTCCTGTACTGTCGACTTCTATGTCCCCACCACATACAGCTGGAAAAAATATTTTAGCATTTAACGCTAATGGTTCTCCAATTTCATCCTGTTTTTCATAAAAAACTGATGATCACACTAACTGAAAAATCTAATCTGCGTTTTGATGTATGCATCGCCAGCTTATAATGTTTTTTAGATATCAGGGAATCTCGTTTAAATATTAGGTCCCCTATGAAATCAGCGTTTCGTATGGGGAATTTTAAAGAAGTTTCATTTTTCATACTAACGTTTTCATAATTTGTTCAACCATGAACACTAATGTTTAAAAACTAAGATAACGTAAGCCACTTAGATTAAGCGACAAAAATAAGTTTTGGCAAAATTAAAAAAGAAATAGTGGTCATTTCTGCTAACAAAATGAGGAGTCATTTTTAAGGTATTTTTTATGTTTAGAAAACTATAAGTAGGTAATAAGGTTTTTCTACTATTGGTAGTTGTACCGAGAAGACCGTCGACTAGGCCGAAGTTACGAGGTTTTTCAACGCCCTATAACATATGGACATAGGATTAGTTCGGTTACCGAACTAAGAATGAATGACAACATGATGTGACAGTTATCCCTACGGGCGATGAGTTCTGGGCCGTCCGAAAAATTGAATTTAACACTTTTTTGACGGATCAATTACTTTCGGACGGACCTTCGTCGACGGACTAAGAGAGTAGACATAATGATGTAAATTAACTAAAGTCATTAATCTGGCTTATCAGTCTAAAATGTTTGGAGTCAAAACATAATTGATATGTCTGAAATTATTTTAAGAAAAGCTAAACTTAAAGGGCATTACCACAAAAACTTAGACAAGGAGTCTAAGTTTTTGTGGAAAGGCCCTTTAAATTTAGGTAGTAGTACGTAGCACTTAAACTGACTGGTAGGAGTCTATCATAATGGCTCATTTACACGAAAAGTTCGTACCAGACGATCAGCGCCTTACCACAAAAATTTAGACACTTGTTCAACGCGTGTTTAATGTCAGTTTTATACCAAACTCCATACAGAAATGTCATGTTTAAAAGGTGTATAAGCTAAACAATTGATAAACACGGTTTTGTGGTAATAAGGAAATCCTTAGATGTCTAGAACAAAGCGCTGAAATTCTGTTTGTTCCTCCAACTTACCTTCATAAAACGCCCTAAATCCTCTGTGAGGTTTGGGTCTGGGTCCAGGCTGGTACACAACCGTAAGTCTTGAGCCTGTGGACCTCATCATAGGTCCTTTCCCGGAGCCACAGATCCTGCCAAGCACGGGAGCGTCCGGCATGTAGCCATCCCTCACTTCAACCCATTCAGATCGGCAATCTTCAGATTTGTGGATGTCGATTTCTGTAAGAAAACATTTTTGGTTGAAGGTAATTCCTCCGCAATGTGTGGTAGTCATTTAACAATCGTCGTATCGTGTCCAGTATAACAATGTATTCAGGATGCTGTTGGGTCTACCACGCTTTTGTAGCGCCTCCGAGTTGTTCGCCGAGGCCAGGGTTGATGGTTTTCATGCAATTATACATAAACGGTGCGCTTCTATTCTCGGTACAATACGTGCTAGCTCCCACAGCATCCTGAGTATATTTTGTGATAGGTGGGTCAGCCCCATGCTGGCTCACTGGATACGGCTGCACACGTAGGTGTCAGTCGTTACAATGTTGTATATAGTGTGTTTTTTTACTAACATTAGATTAAGACCTTTACTATCAACTTATGGATCATGTGATCTGAAATAAATAAATATGTTAGTGGCAGTCATACAAATATTTTATATCTATGGTGGCAGTTCAGTGGCGTCCATTAGAGGTTAAAATGTCTCACGTCTTAACCACTGCGGTTGTCGCGAGTATGTGACCGTCGCGTCGCGTAACTACATTTTGTTCGGCGAACCCGTACTTCCGGTTTTCCGAAGAAAATAGTGACATAATATGAATGCGACGATCGCGTATTCGCTCAGAAATAGTTAAGCCGCCAGGTTATTATTTGTAAGCAGTTGTGAATTTCCTGCATTTAACTGGACGTGTAATGTAGTGATAGCTGCATCGTTGATTGGGTCTCGTGGGAACCCACGACAACGGACTGTGACACCGCACTGATAACCTGGCGTCACGTTGAAAATGTGAAACCACACTGCAAATTAAATGGTCCCAGGCTACAGAATCGTTTACGATTGTCTGATAGAACATAAAGATGATCATCGACTGTCTGTGAACTCTTACAAAACTTTCTCTTTTATGCATAACTAATTTCTCTCGAAAAGGTTACGAGGCATATCTTATACCTGCATGATTAGGTACAGGATGTGCGACCCTAGGTAAACTTCATGCACCTACAAGTACCAAAGTATTCTTACCAATCTTAGGCAAACTACAAACAAAGTGCTATTACTACAATAATATGGAAATAGAATTTCCACACCAAATGACCTGATGCAAAATGCAAAACGCTTTTCGTGCTAAATTCGAAACTAAAGCGTTCGGGGACACTTGCTAAAACAATAGTCGGCAAATTCGACTCACTGATTCAATTAAAACTGTATTCGTAACCAATTTATTTCTATAATCAAGCCCGTAAATTAATGGCGTTTAGCAGTACAACCGCAATCGTAAACTTAGGTAGTAGTGACCAGTGGGAATTTACGATGTCCCATCCTTAACTGACCAATATACGTTGATCCCTGTATTTCCTTCATTATTTGGCGAAGGTTGCGAAGCACAGAGTCCACGTTACGTTGGAAAGTTTGTATTGAACAGGATTCCAGGACTGGCCACTAAACGCTGCGAATTGAAGTAGAAACTTATTGTTTTCGATGGCTTTATTTTGAGGTTGAGGTTTTGAGTTGCTTTGTTAACGAGTTTTAGCAATTCCTTGGAAATTGTGACTTCAGTGTAATACAAAAAAATAAACCTAATCCCATAAAACATAATACTTGGGTACCGAGAGCTGAAAAGAAAACGCGAAGATTTTCTTGAAGACTATTTAATCGACCCGAGAACGCTACCGATTTCCCCTGTGACCCTGCGACCGTGAGAGTGCTAATAAGCTTGAAACATATGACAGTCTGAAATGATTAATAGGATGAGGGAATTATGTGAAAATGAAGTTTCTGCTGTGAGCTGTGAGATTATGATTGTAGTAAATACTTATGAAAATTAAATAAGTATTTTATGTCGGTAGGATGATGGATGTAGATGGCTTCCGTGAACATGTGAACTCTATGTCTTTACGAAAACGCGAACAGTGAAAAAATAGTTATTTGTTATACAAGAGTGCAAAGTTGCTTTTTAACCGCGTGTTCAATTTTGATGACCGAGCAAGCGAAGGATTCTAAAATTTAATCACGAGCGTAGCGAGTGATTCAAAATTAGAATCCTGAGCGTTAGCGAGGGAATCAAAAGAGCACGAGGTGAAAAATCTTTGCACTCGAGTGCAACACGTAACTTTTCATTCCACCTCAGCGAGGAAATGACTAAATGCAAAAAAAAAAACGTTTACAATCACAAGATAGGTACACTTTTATTTCAGTTTAGGTATTAATTACTACATTATGACAGGTAAGTAATATAGAATAATCTTTAAATTATAACAAAATATTACTAAGGTATAATTAAGAAAATTTTAAAGTAACGTTGCTACAGTTATTTAAATTGAGTGTAATATTTTTGTTTGGTACTGTAATATTGGTGTTAGTCACTTGTGTACTGTTTTTCGGTAAACTATCTGTCATACTTAATAGTTGTACCGATTCATCGGATTCCCTTGGCGTGAATGTTGGAGAGAGAGGGAGATGGTTAGGTGTTTCATAACGGCTTATTTTTGATGTAGAAGGGCCAGTCCAAGGATCCGATTGAGGCTCTTTCAGTGTAATGGCTCCTACGATGCCTTCACATATTTTAGACTTATTTTGGATGGAATCCTCTATGTATCCCTCTACAACTGCATTGGACTTCCAGCCTCCGTGGCGCTTAAGGGACAGGAGATCAGCTCCGGAATCAGCCAAAAGTGTGGCTGAAGTTCGTCGGAAACAATGACCCGTGTACAACAGGGGTTCTGGAAGTTCAAGAAATGTTGCTATTTCTCGTGGGATACTGCCAATTTTATTAGTACCCATAGGCTGTCTAACACACTTTCCATTGCGATACTGTAGAAAAAATCGATTGATTGGAGTGTTAGGCGGGCGTAAGGCTTGATATTTCTCAACAATCGTTACGTATTCCTTGCGAATGACGAAGTTGCGGTCTCTTTTTGTCTTTGTATTAGGTAAATTAATTAATAGTAAGTCATCTGAATGTTTCTCAATGTTTTTGACATTAAGTTGTGTTAGTTCATTAGTTCGACATGCTCCGTTTATTCCAATAATAAGAACAACCTGTAACGTAAAGAGTATTGTAGTAGATAAATGAATAAAATTGATATGAACGCATAATTATGCCTATCAACATCTACTAAGTATACTATTTAATTGAGATTAATATACTTAAGTAGATACTGAATGTGCAACTGACTTACTTTTGCCGCCAAATATACGGAATCGGGTGCTTCGTTAAGAAACTTTTCAATATCAGATACTGTGAAAACCTTCGATTTTTTTGGTTGATGACCAGATGAGGCTCTTTTTAAAAATGCCACTAATTTAGGATAGGTATCGATATGTTTGTCTTTTTTCATCTTTATTGTTGCTTTTAGCATCGAATACGTACTCCATAGAGTGCTTGCTTTCTTGTTCTCGGATAATTCTATAAAATATGCCAGCAAAACGTTTTCTGAGAAAGTTTTGGCTCCTTTTGCTAGTCGCCACGTGTTGAACATATCGTACTGTTTTAAATACTTCTCGCGTGATTGTTGAGGGAGAAAGCTCATTTGCGCATTATTAACAGTTTCAGTTAATTCTGTTGGCGTCAAGCAAACTTCCTCGTCGCTAGAATCACTCATTTTAGTTTTTTCACTTGTTTTCAAGTTTCTTGTTTTTAATATAAGGTTTAACAATGACGTGAAAAAATGCCGCGTAAAGAACCGCGTACAAAGCAAATTGAAAAAAGAACACCAAGAAGGTTCCGAGTCTGAGTTTTTAACAAATTAAAAAAAAGTTGTATGATATATTCGGCACCATAGAGGTAGCAGTAAATAGGTTTAATGTTTTTTTTAATTCACAAACTTAGTGCACACGATGTTCTAAATTCAATTTACTTTATCCTCTAGAGAATAAAAACGGCTTTTCCACTCAGATATTGAAGATTAAAAATACTCTTTCCGAGATGGTGGGATGAAAAGAAGATTTATCTTTGTACTATTCGGACATTTAAATTCAAACGCTTAGCTGCCAGTTATAAATCTTTACCCGATTGCCATTAGAGATACTTTAAAATCTGATAACGTATTGGGTAGTGAGACTGCGCGTGAGCAAGTTAGTAACTAAAATAAATCGATTCCCAATCCCATCAGTCGACAGTAACGTTTGATACCGTCAATCGATTCAACATTTCGATTCCCTGAACCTTTCTGATCCATCGGCAGCATTGATTAAGTGATCGATATCGATTAACGTTATCGATTGATCTGGACCAAATTTTGAATCTGGAAGCAACAGCCATATTGCTAACTCCAGCCATAAAGTAATGAAGCGTCAATCGCTTGAGCACTTGCTCTTAATACTACCATCTGATATAATTTAAGCGCTTTAAAGCTACTTAAAGCACTTGGTACTCAATGAGCATGTTTAATTTAATCGTCATCTTCCAAGTGGCCAGTCATAAAATCTGCTCATTCAAAACTGCCTATTCATTGCATAGTGAATCTTAAATCAATTGAAACGAAAAATATGTGAAACTTACATTGAAATCTTCGGCTTATTCATAATAATTTTTAGCACATTTTCGCGACCAGTAAACATATTTGACCTATTTACATCGATACAAACAACTTCAAAGATACTCATAATACGTGCGCTAGTATTTCAGTCGACTGGTTTCCCATACAGGGCACTTTTTACGCGTATGTTACAGATCGTTTGATGTTACGATGTTTGGCGACCCCACGAATATTAAAAGCTGCAGGATATTGGGCCCGACTCTAGTTGACTTTGTGGGTATCGAAATAGAACCGATAAAACATTTTTTTGAGGATTCATTTAGACGCGCGTCGTGTTTGGTATTTTATATATAAGCATTCTTCTAAACTTTTTCTTCGATAATGAATTAAAGATTGAGCATTAGGTTCTTAGAATCTTCAGTGAAATTCAATTTAGTAAAAGTTATTTATTATAGCTATAAATATCAATCACTTTTTAGTAAAAAATAAACTCCGAGATAAGCTTAAATACCAAGGCAACCTTTGGCTCAAAGCTACATAAATATTTTGATGACAAATAGTTTTTTCAGGCTCAAAATGTTTAATCACAAAAAGGCTAGGAAAGGCTTTTTCATGTCATTGATAACACTCCTTAAAGTTTTAGTAAATTCGTGAAACAGCTACAATAAGGTTTGGACTAATATCGGCATTTTCGGCGTAATAAGTAGAGGTTCCGCAAATGTTTATTTGGACCCTTCTGGCTGATGAAGCGAGCAATCAATCAACGTGTTAGTTCATCAGTTAATTGCTGCCCAAATAGTCGAAACGAAGATGTGGTTTATACAGGGTGTTTGGCAGAACGTTGAACATACGAAAATGGTGGATAGGTGGGATCATCTGCTACATACTCAGCAATTTTTATAAAAAATGGGTAAAACAGGCATTTTTTTTTTTAGTTACACTTTTAGTTAAGGAACTGATTTTTTTTTTTTTTAATATCCTGGGTGCCAGTACCAAATCAATTAGGGCTGAGTAAGTAGCAGATGACCCCACCTATCCACCATTTTCGTATGTTCAACGTTCTGACAAACACCCTGTATACAGGATGACTTGTAATTTGACGTATGCCTTCCAGGACGTGGTATGTGAGTGAGCCATTTGCAACAATTAAGCAGCTTATCAAGCCTAGGCGAAAATTCATGGGATTCCATAGGGATTAGGCATTTTATGTGGTTTCAGGACTTTGGAACGTACTTTACTTTTTTTGATGGGTCACTTTATTTACGTAGTCGGTACTCAATTATGAAAGAATAATTAGATTAATTTGATATCTGGTGTCTGCCAAACAAAGATTTCATGAGGTGCAAAATCTATAGTAAAATGTTATTTATTTATTGGATCTCCAACAGAGGCTACAGAATTACATGCAAGTTTACAAGAACAGCGACAAATGCTAGTCCGCGCTTCCAATTACAGGATACCACATGATTCAAGGTACAAGGTACTTACAATAAGTTTGTCAAGGACGTAAATATTAAAATATTTGTCAACGACGAAAATATTAAAATAAAAGTCAACATACATTACACGAAAATCGTATAAAGAAAAACAAAACTACTAAATTGAATGCTATAGAAATCCTTTAGTACCAACATTTCGTCCAAAAAAGCCATGTTTTTTTCGGCCATCAAAAGCACAATTCTGTAAGGAAACTCTTTTCAGTACAATTATGGGAGCAGTCAAGGCTACTGGGCACTTTCACCGGTATGTATAGGTATAGGTTCTCCCATTGATTAAGAATGTATAGAAGTGAAAATCCTGCCCCAAATGCTTTCTGTATGCAACCCATGTCTCTATTGACGACAAATTGAAAAACCTATTTTGTCTTGGATAAACGCGAGGCCTACACAAATAAAGATAAGTAAAAAAATATATACAGGGTGTAAGGGTAAACACCGTTGCTACTCAAACCATGGGCAGTTGACTTAAATATACAAATAAATGACCGAGTAACAATAAAAAAAAAAACGTCATTTTTTGATGATGAAGATTTTTAAAAGTTTCTAACCGACACCGTGCTCGCTAGCGAAACAGCTGACAGACTGACGGAGGGGTCGCGCTCGCGGCCGATCAATTCACATCCCGCGCCACCCATCGTGTTGAAACGCAAGTTTGTTGCCCTAGCGCCCTAGGTGGTAAAATGTAGATTTTCTTTGAAAAAAAAAAGTGGTCATTTTCCATTGATTTTACGTTCTATAAATGAAACCAAACCACTGGTTTCAAAGATAATAGTGTTTACCCAAACACTCTGTAATACTTATTATGAATCGATTTTGATGATTCTTTTTTTGTTTGGTAGATCATGCTTCAGAGGTGGTCCCATTTAAATTGTATTAACTATACTTGCGTAGTTTTTGAGTTAGCTTCAATATTACGTATTTTTCCCACTTAATATATCTAGACGATGTTTTAAGTGACTCCGTTACTGTTATTTACATAGCAGGTAGTGGCATTCGAATTCGTGTGGGGTAGGTACCACAACTAAAAAGTTTTTGAAAAATAAAAACGTTTAACAAAAAAAAAAACTGACTTCCAAAAAAAAACACGAAAAATAACTTTAATTTCGGAAGTCGGTGAAAAAAACGAAAATTGAAAAGTAAAGACACCGACTTCCGATATAAAGTAATTTTTTCCTATAGCTACCCTACATACCCAACTATGTTGGGGTCGGCTTCCTGTCTAACCGGATGCAGCTGAATACCAGTATTTTACATGAAGCGACTGCCTATCTGACCTCCACAACCCAGTAACTGAGTAATACGATACTCCTTGGTTAGACTGGTTGTCAGACTTTCGGGCTTCTGACGACTCGTAACGACTGTCAAAGATCCACAAATGATAGCCGGGACCAACGGCTTAACGTGCTTTCCGAGGCACGGAGGAGTCTCGATATGTGAAAATGGTCACCCATCCACGAACCAACCCCGGCAAGCGTAGCTTAACCTGATGGATCGACCCGAGAGGCTGTTATTACTTAGCCACGAGCTCCTCTCATACTGAATTAAATCAGTTGTATTATTCTATAAAGTTTTCTTATTCTATGGTCATACGCTACGTACCTAGGGATCGTTCTACGCCGCAGCCCGCTCCGTGCAATTCGAAGCATAATAAATCTCAAGTCTCGCCTTTGTTTTGCTGTATTTGTCACTTCTCTACACGTAATGGATGATGTTTTTGTGAGTCTGAGTCTGTGATATACCTTTATTTTAAAATTAAGGGGTTTGGGTTAAAGTTAGAAGGTATTATTGACGGCTAGCTTTTGCCCTCAACTTCGCCCGCGTTGACGTCGGAAATTATCGCACGGGAACGTACTAATGGGATAAAAAGTACCAATACTGGTTAAAACTATTTGTGTGCAAAATTTCATCCAAATCCGTTCAGCCGTTTTTGCAAGATTGAGTAACATCCAAATATACAAACTTTAGCATACAATATAATACTTGCTGTTGCCGACGACACGGACATTCGCCCGCGATCCAGGATGAAAAGTAGCCTATGTCCTAACACAGGTCATGGTCTACCCATGTGCCAAAATCCGTTCTGCTGTTTTAGCGTGAAAGCGTAACAAACAAAATAACTTTCGATTTATAATATTACTAGTTAGGATTATTTAATAAGTTTTGTCATAAACTTTTATTCAGGACTTTCACCCTACATGATGATTTGATCTTTGCCAGTCATTACGGGTAGTCAAGCCCGAAAATATGAAAACCAGTCTTACCAAAGGGTATCCTGATATACCCAGTAACTGGAAGGTGAAGCCCAAATTGACAGTCGATCAGGGAAAAGCCTAGGCTAGAACTAAATATATTATAAAAAAAACCCTAGTTCCTTGGTTCGACCTTTTTTGTAAATGTCATTGTAAAGCTATGTTTTCACTTAGCGTTCTGAACAATTCTGAGCGCGCAAGCGTTTTTTCGAGCGGTAAATGAAAACACTTGAGAGAGCGAACATATTTCTTCAGTGATGATCGGTTGGACTCGGCGAACGAATGCTCGCTCGCTCATTGATTCAGTGAATACGCCGTCACAGCTTCTTTTCTGTCCATTCGCTTTCGTCCAGACATTGGAAGTGTGATGTTTTCTATTTTGAGCGAACATCGCCAGAATAGCAAACATTTGCTCTGAACAACATTTTCGCTCGGCCGGGTAGTGAAAACGCAGGTTTGAATCTCAACCCCTAAGTGTCTGAATAAATCTGAATCTCGTCTACCCAACTAGCGGGTCATAAACTATGTACGGGTAGGATGCTGTTTAACATTTTTGGGCTTGTTTACTGCTGTAGGTATCAGGCAACTGAAGGAACACGGGTGGGTTTTAGTCAGTAAAAGTCTGACACACCCTTCCGCTCCGCCCAGAGTGGGAGAAGTCAGTTGATGATTTCCCACACACAAAAAAAAAGGTATTTATTTGTCCTACAGTATTTCTAAATAGAGCTATGGCACACTGTTCGTTTCTGGCTAATAGGTATTACAGCTAAAAGTGCGTGAAACTGAGACCATCTTCATTATTCAGCACAAGGACCCCACCTGTCGAAGTAGGTAAGTAATACATTAAATAAATTGTAAGTACATTTTATCATATTGTTGACACTTAAAATGCAATGTAGTGTTTTGTAGTTTATTTCAATAGCTACCGTTCAGCTAACTAATTTTGACGACACAGTTGGCGCAGTGGCTGAGCGATGGACGGCTGTGCAACGTGTCGCGGGTTCGATCCCCGCACGGAACAAATATTTGTATGATCTGCAATTAGTTGTTCCGGGTCTGGGTGTTAGTGTATGTGAGTTTCTATGTTTGTAAACGCACCCACGATACAGGAAGAAATTCCTAGTGTGGGGCAAAGTTTAAAAAAAAAAATAAAAAAAAATGCGTAATAAAGTTATTTTCGTAACCGATTATGACTAATTTGTTTCATTTTGACAGTTCAACAACATTCATTGCGCTATTTACTTATTTTTCAGTCAGTAAAAGTCTGACACGCCCTCCCGCTCCGCTCAGAGCGGGAGAAATGAACTGATGATTTCCCACCAAAAAAAAAAAAGGCTGTAGATATTTGTTCAACGAAAGTCCAGTCCCAATGTATCACTAGTTATAAAATCATAATAAGCTCGACCACAGACATTAACGATTTCAAATACGAAAACAAATAGTAGCTCAGTGGTTTATTTCAATTAATGTTCACTGAATTAATATTATTTGTCACGAATTCATTGCATCTGCAACAAATAATGTTTGCAGGAATAATTTGAATGCTGAATATTAATTCAATGATGAGTAAATATCACCTAATCAGTTTGAAATTATGTGAATTCACTGCGAAACATTGTTTTGGTTGGGGCCTGTGCATTTTGTACCGATGCGTGCACTAACATAGTTGGAATTAGAGGCATTGTTGGTATAACATCATGCGTTATTCTGGTAACTTTCAGCGCTATATAAACAGAATTTGGCTACTGAAATTCTACCGCGCGTGTGATAACAGCAGTAGATAAGTATCATTTTTGACCAAATCGTGTAAAACATAGATTCGGAATCAGCGCAATGAGCTGTACAATTTGATCTGACTACCATTTTAATTTCTTAACGGGACCTTTAATCCTAAACCTAACTAATATTATTTGTGAAAGTGAGTTTGTTTGTTTGTTACTGGTAGAACATAACCTGGATTACGATACTTTTTATCCTGATATTCCCACGGGATCGAGACTTACGCGGGTGAAACCGCGGGGCGCAGCTAGTTGTCAATAAGGATAACTGCAGTAAGTCGATTTTATGGTAAGTTTTCCGTACCTTACTAAACTTATGCTACACATTTCAATAATCAGAATTTAAATAAGTCAGAAAATGTGACAAAAAACTTTGAGCGCCAATTATTCGGAACTATGCAAAACTTGCATACTGCCGTTATCGCTAGCGCAATGAATCCTTATCATGTCTGTATTTCTTATTGCTTCATATTTTTTGTTTGACAATCAATCCCTTTTAACCCTCTATTGTACCTACCTATTTCTAAATGTAGGTATTTCAACAAAACATAATAAACGTAAGTATTAAATATTGTTCTATGAAAATTAAGTTGGATTCCACGTCCCTTTATTAAATTAATAAATAAGTACCTATATTGTATTAATAAATATGTATATTAAATAATAACGGATAAGGCAAGATGTAAATCTGAAGATTTTATGCCTTTTATTTTGCACATAATTAAAAATGAAATTACGAGCCATAGAGAAAGATAGTTTATATTTTTGTTTTAACAACTGGCACGCTCATCAGCTACATATTTCTTTTTTTATTCCAGTAAGAAATATCTTCTTTTATCACCGAACTAGCTTTCGACAACATTACTACTAACCCAGGTATTTAGACCATACATAAAAGTAACTGTATTTTGCAGAAACACAAAGAATCCAGTCCCCTGGAGGCCAGTGGTACCGCCACAAAGATTTATAGTTGTAAGTGACGGGGCGTAGGCCACTTAAAATAAAAGCGGGTAATAAATTCATTAATTCACCAGAATCCATTTATATTCGTAACGGACAAACGAAATGGTAAATTTATTTGCATGTATTGGACCTCAGTCTATAGAGACAGCCACACACACCCACACACCATATACACCCTACACACACCATCGCACCCCCACATAACATTATGTAGGTACCGTACTCATGACTGTGTGTGTAAAGGATCCTATTTCACGGTACTTGATAAAGGACGCTTAAAAGATCTTTTAAAGGAATATTTTTTTCTATAACATTAATTTGGTATTTAGGATCAAATATCCGTACCAAATCCCTTAAATTTTTGGACGAGGGCACCGAAAATGTTGAATTTTGATCGTTGCTATTTATACATAATGCTTTTTCCTTTTTTGGCTTCGAAGGAACTTTACAAAAATGTTTAATAAATAAGATCTTCATACTATATACTTCACTCAATACTATGACTTATAGTACTTGATACTTTGCTCAATGCTATGACGGTATACGAAAGCCCGATTAATAATTATTTTCATTCATTTTCAGCTTGGTTAGATGAGAGTGCTTGCCTGAATTAGTAGGTTCAATCTAGGAGATCTGAAGACTAAGATTTTTATCATTTGAGATACCGACCATGCACTTTTACCAAAGTGTCTTCATAAAAGTCAAAAATTCACAAACTCCACCAATGCTGACCACGACCAAAATATATTTCTACTTCAGGTCAAAGTTTCCAAAAATAATGTTTTTCAATCATCATAATCATAACTCCCTGTCGTATCACAAATCGCAATAAAACTTACCGTACCTACCCTTTTTGATGTAAATTATAAATCTGCAATTTTTACCATAGAAAGACCACAAATGAAAGACTACAAATGCTAACCACAGCATAAAAATTTAAAAGAAAATGAATGACGCCATAATTCGTTATTAAGTTGTCCCAATCATCCAGATAACTTTTGTAAGCTAATTTATTTTAATTACACCAATTACTGAGACCATTTCTTAAGAAATGAGTGTCAAGTTGAAAAAAATATACTTTCTCTCGGTAGTCATTCTTCATTATGTTTGAAGAATTGCTTAATAAAGGTGGATTCTGGGTTCATAAAAAATATTCTTAAGGCTTGTACATTGTACATTATTGTGGGAAATAATTATTTCGTAAAGAAAGTAAAGGGAGATCCTAAGTGTTGGAGAGCGGAGCGGTGAGCAGAAGCAGGAACGACAGTCTGTTGGAAGTAGTGGTTAGTATAAGTAATCATTATTATTAGTCTGCCTTAATCCTAATACTAACTATATAAGGTGTACCTTTTCATACACAAAATCTCTGAAAGGGTCATTATACTCATCAAGGCATTCATTTTGTGGTTAGTATAAGTCACTATCTACAAAACGAATAACTTTACACAAAAAAATAATCAATAATAATATAGAGCATAAATGGTTTACCTTTAAAAAAACATCACATGTATTTCATTTGGTAACGGTTTTAATGTCACACAAGGTCAAACACGCAATTTGAAGCGCGAAGAGTGTTTTTTGCGTCTCCTATAAGTTGCATTTTTGGTCTTGGATCCCTTTTCACTAGGGCCACAGATTTATTCCTATTCTATTACAGTTTTACACGCTATCCGCTCCGCTCTCAATATAACCAAACCCTTACCCTCTACAAATCTGTCTGCCAGTGTCCCACAAAAAATATAACTTCCTTTGACAGGAGCTTACTAACAATATAAACTGGATTATAACCGCTTGTCCAAACACCCATTTGTCTCCTAGATGCTTACGGCTTAACGAGATACGGCCGTCAAAGTATTTCTACTACTTAGTATGACTATGAAGGATTATTGTCGAGATAATTTATCGATATTCAATGTGGAGATGACAATACGATAAGAGGAAAACACTGGCAGTACTAGTACATAGGAGTATTTTGAAACTGTTAACCTTACACAGTAAAACATACTAACTAAATCGTAGCAAGTAACGATCGAGTCGACCCATCGGCCGTCTATGGGTTTTGACGACCTATTTTTATTGGATAATAGTTTTTTCCCGAGTTTTAGTGTGTGCCATATTTCATGGAAATACGTTCAGCCGTTAATGTGTGAAAAGGTAACAGATAGGCAGCAGCGTTTATTAGCATGGATATTTAATTGAATCTTTGAGTGCAAAGTAGGATCATTTATTCGATAATATAAAGTTTAATTTACTGTCGTATCGTTGTCTCCGCATTGTGGAAATAATAATGGAAGGTTGTATAGATTTTCGCAAGGATCGTACTGACGATTCCTGAGAGTGGTTTCAGTTAGTGGGCGCTGTAACAAGTCAAACGGAAATTATGGACAGAATGTAATGGTCCATCGATTCGGTGCGAAAACGCTAAGATGCCTCGGTTGGGATATTGTTTGAGATTCAGGTTTATGTCGTATTTAGGTGTTTGGGTTTATAGAGTCTTAAAAATTCATGGTAAATTGGTTTCCTTGTTTGTGTAGGTATGTATGTGGGTGAGAACGTGAAATATGACAACTGTTTATTATGCTTACTGCTTGTGCTGGGTTGAGAGGTGTTATCTTCCAGATTTATATTGCGTTATCATCAACACCTCTTTATGATTAGTTATGTCACTTATCTAAACAAATATTCTTTACTTGCTGCGCCCCGCGGTTTCTCTCGCGTAAGTCTCGATCCCGTGGGAATATCGGGATAAAAAGTATCCCTTGGTCCTATTCCAGGTCATAGTCTACATTTCATCTAAATCAGCAACGTGAAAGCGTAACAAAAAAACAAACAAACTCACTTTCGTGTTGATAATATTAGTTAGGATTTGATATACCAACGCACAACTTCTGACACGTCTAAGGAATGGCAACGGCATATTATGCTTAAGTATCTTACTACAAATTAACCGTGATTTGGTAGATATCTATTAGTTAAGTAGTTACAGTTCATACTATCATTTAAATCTCGGAACACGATGACGTAAAGCGTCGATTTGCGTGCGTTTATAAAAATTAACGATTCGCTTACAGCTGAGGGTCGTCTCGAGTGGGCTCTCCAACAAAATTGGGCTGCCAAAGCTCTCTGCAAACACTTTAGAGCCTTCCTGGAGAGAGCTCCTTTATACGTATTGAGGAGTAAGCAGCGCTGTACGGATTTTTGGATACAATGCCGAGACAATAGGTAGGCTAAGAATAGGGATGTTCGAGTGATGTCTCGGATGTCATCTATACTAGCAAACCTCCTTGGCTTTGCATGGAAAATATTAATGTGAGGCATGAACCTTTTTCAAGAAAATACTCCGAATGATTGTGAAAACTGCATCAACATCCTATAAGTAGTTTTTATGTGCCAAGCGGTCAAGCGTAAACACAAACGACTTGTTTTCTCCAACTTAGAGGAGCTTACAAAAACTAGCCTCAGATAGGTATCCAAAAAACAAACGTAGTTATGCAAAGGTACAATTTTGAAGGCGACTATAACCGCAAGCCGCAGCGGCAGAGGCGCCAAATCGCTACGACAGACCGCAGCGACACGACGGTCTCTGTGTAACTCTATTTAAACGCTTCCGTAGATGATGAAATTGCTGCCGGTTGCCGTTTTCATAGATAATTCGAATTCAAATAACATGGAATAAAATTCTAAGAGCATAAATATACATTTAATTTCGCTAAGATATAAGAAGTTACTCTGAAAAACTACTACTTGGAGCGACTGCCTATCTAACCTCCACAATTCAGTAACCGGGTAAAACTGGTTGATACCCTTTGGTAAGACTGGTTGTCAGACTTTCGGGCTTCTGACGAACCCGTGACGACTGCCAAAGATCCACGAATGACAGCCGGGACCACCGGCATAACGTGCTTTCCGAGGCACGTGCATACGAGGAATGATTCTAGAGGGACTATTATCGAATCTTTTACCTTATAAATCTGGAACGTAGCCAGTCTTGACAATAGAGTGCCAGTAAATTGTCTAATTGAAAGAAATGCTGTGACTCTGTCTTTGAAAATGATATTATACTCGGAGTGCGGAAAATTCTGTCGGACAATGTAACAGTACTAAGTGGATACAAATACTGTCTGCATTAGTATTCTGTCTACAGAATGATGTCTGCTTCTCGGGCGAATTAATTCTTTGGTTGTGTAAATTGTACGAATGATTCTTTCGAAAAATACTTTCAATCTCTGTTCTCTTTACTGCGTGATGTTTTGCACGACACTCATAAATACTGATTTTAGAGCTGTGCTACAACATTAATCGAATAATTATTCGAATACCTTCTTTTCCTTGTCATGAATATCGACTAAAGTCTGTTTTTTAATCTCGTAGACTAATTTGACAGGTGCAAATGTCAAACTCCAAATTGAAAAAACAAACAACAATCACTTGAAATGTCAAATTAGTCTACGAGATTAAAAAACAGGCTTTAGACGGTGTATTATAAAACTATCACAAAATTTTGTACACAAGGAAGTAGGCAGTGTTTGTATGTTGGCACCTTAATTTGTATTTTTATTTTATTCATATGTGCTTGTTTATTTATTTTGTTATTTCTGCCTTTTTAGGGTTCCGTACCCAAAGGGTAAAATGGGACCCTATTACTCCGCTGTCTTTCCGTCTGTCACCAGGCTGTATATCATGAACCGTAATAGCTAGACAAATTGAAAAAAAAAAAACAACAATCTCATGAAATCTCTAATTAGTCTACGAGATTAATACACAGGCTTTAGACGGTGTATTATAAAACTATCACAAAATGTTGTACCCAACGAAGTAGGCAGAGTATGGTGAAACTTATGTTTTAATTTTTTGTATGTTGGCACCTTAATTTTTCTTTTTATTTTATTCATGTGCTTGTTTATTTATTTTGTTATTTCTGCCTTTTTTTATTGTGTTATTTCTTTTGTGTGCAACAAATAAATGGTTTATTTATCTATCTATCCAAAATGTACTTAGCAATGCAGATGAAGCGAAAGCATTTAAAAGTCAACGGTGAGATGCAATTTCCACTTGGAAATGAATCAATTAGAATTTGGCAAAGTACGTCCCGATGAGATGGAGACGATTTGCGTAAGTTGATGAGCACTTGACATTTAAAGCTGAGGAGACTGAGTGTATTACACAATATATATAAATAATTTTGGCTTACTTTCAAAGGAGAGATCTCGATGATGATCGGTACCTCGCTAGTAGGTATCGATTCAATTAATTATATCTACCAAACCAGGTAGTAAAAAGCGTTTTCTTATTTAAGAAACTATGCCCATTTGCTACTTTCACATAGGTATCTCATTGATAACAAAAACTGATCGGTATTATATTACCATACCATAAACCATAATCAGTATAAATAATATTCCCATTGCTGAACGACAGGACTCCTGTCGGTGAGAGACTGAGAGGGATTGGGCCGTAATCCACCAACAGGCCCAGTACGGGTTGTTAGATGACACATGTCTTTGAATTTTTGGTTCTAAGACATGCCGTTTTCCTCACGATCATTTCCTTCACCGTTTTGAGATCAGTGGTTTACGAAATAATTTACACAAAGTAAAGTTCTAACCTACGGTTCTGGGTTCGAACCTACGTCCTACTACTCGCAAGTCGCGGCCGTTACCACTGGGCCACCACTGCGCTTATCTAACTAACGTAGTAATCGAAGACGAGAACTGTATGAGTCCCAAAAAACAAATGTAGGAAAGAAAAACTTTCTCTATTTGAAAAATGTGTGTGTGTGTGTGTTTGTGAAGGTTCCTCAACTCGATACTGAGTTCATCTATCTTAAGTTATCAACAACACCTATGATAAAACTCACCTGTAATATTCAGTACGACTCGTTCACCATGCGTAGCTACAATCCTCCACTCACACCGTTCCGGGGTCAACGGGGCTATCTCACTACCCCACCCGGGCGAGTTGAACCACCCAGAGTTGCCCAGCAAGGTCCTTCCGCATTCTGTTTACAATATAGAATAATAATGATTACCTGTAAACACTGATACGAGCTAATTTAGTACGGTCAGTGTGTCTTTTAAATGGAAAATTCATTTTTGTAATCAAAATATCCGTTAGTATAACAGATGTTAAAGGATTTTTGAACGCAAAATTGGCTGTTGGAACAGCAGTTCTATAATTTGATTTTCGAAATATCAGTCAGCTTTATTCGTATTGATTTAAGATATTAGATTTTCTGGACGCACAATTCAATTACTTACAGTTTGAATATAATGGAAATTCTTAATTCAATTGTAAATGAAATAATAGATGGATTTTCGAATGATAGAGTAGTCAGAGATTTCAGCAAGAAAAAAGGGTGATACGGTTTATTTTTATGTAAAACAGTTACTCAACTTTAAAGAGCACATTTGCGAGGAATATGTCGTACTCCTAGCAAAAGCTTATAGTTTATCAATTGAAGTATGCTTAATGCTAAACATATAATTTTCTATGCAGAATACCAAAGTAATTTTTTTTGAAGTAGATACACTGTTCTTGAAGCAAAGACAAAATTAAGACGTAGCTACCATGAAGGCTTTTCCTATGTGATTCATAAGACTGGGAAATAATTTATAAAATATCCAAAATATGGTCTTACTTGCACACTTATACAGTAGATTAGTCTGTGCGATATCACTGGCACTGAGCCTCACTCGCTGGCCGATCTCCGGCCTCTTCTTGCCATGGACCTCCAGCGGCAGGATGGTGTCCAGGTAGGTGCCCTTGCTGAAGGTGTTCCTCGCATAGTGCATGATGGAGTCGTAGTCATAGGTTTGGCCTAGGGAGTTCACTTCCTCCTCTGTTAGTTTGTTGAAGTTGTATTCTTGACCTGTTAGAAATAACGCAGTTTTAGCTTGATTTTTACCAATAAGAGTTTATTAGGTTAGGTTACTATAGTATCATCATGTCAAACTGCTAAAATACTTAAACGCTTGACAAAATTCCGCTACACATATCGTTCACATTGATGAAGTCTCCTTAATCATCATCATCTGCCTAGCCTTTTTCCCAACTATGTTGGGGTCGGCTTCCAGTCTAACCGAATGCAGCTGAATACCAGTATTGTACATGGAGCGACTCCCTATCAGACTTCCACAACCCAGTAGGTAACTGGGCAATACGATACCCCTTGGTAAGACTGGCTGACGAAGTCTCCTAAATACACACGTATTATGTGTACATGAAACATGAATGTTTCATCTCGATGGCATTGTTGGACCAAAGATGTACTTGCAGAAACGTGATGGGCAGCCATGTTATATATAAGTACTTGACCTGTTAACAAACGCTGTTCATCCAAAATGATGACGGTAAATTCAAAGTTACACAAACCATGATGGGACTGTCTGTATGTGACAAGACCATACCTACAGAGAATTTTAATAAAGATCAAAAGAACTCGTAACTTCGTAAGTACCTATACTGGGTGTTAGGGTAAATACCGTTATCCTTGAAACCAGTGGATTGGTGTCATTTATAGAACGTAAATTCAATGTAAAATCACGACTTTTTTTTCATTTATTTAAATTACATTTTACCACTCGACTATTTCACCCTTTCACCTATGCGCTAGGGCAACGAACTTGCGTCTCAACACGGGTGGGGGTCACGGGACGTGACCTGACCGGCCGCGAGCGCGAACCCTCCCTCAGTCAGTCAGCTGTTTCGCTTGCGAGCACGGTGTTGGATAGAAACTTTTTAAAATCTTTTAATGAAAATAACGTTTTTTTTTTGTTCCCATGATTTGAATGATAACGGTGTTCACCCTTACAACCTGTATGTAAATAGCAAAGACAATCAAACATGTCTAACAACTTGTAAGTAATCAAGGGAACATGACTTGAAAAGACAAAAGAACTTTGCAAAGGATTATTATAGCTACGCGATATTAAGTCTCTTTTAAATCAAATTATTTCAACGTCGAGTAAAGAGGAAATTGAAATTTTTGATGAATTTTCTCAAAACTTTCACAATGTGATTATTCAAGTTTTTCGCTCAAGATATTTGAAGATCGTTCTTATTTATTTATTTTTTGAAGTACCTTACACTCATACTTTCATGGTCTAAACGACTTTTGACTTTGACCGCTAATAACTCAACTCAAAACTGGCCAGTCAAAACTTAACTACGTAATTAATCACAGTTTTTATTTACGATAAAAACTTAGGCCTGTAGGTATTACAGAATCTCACTCAAAATTCAAGTAATAGGTACATTTACAGAATAAACAATTTCATTTCATTTCATAAAATTAGCCATTTTGATTGGTTGAAATTAGTTTAAAGTAATTCTGTGTATTCTTGAGTGAGGTTCTGTACTACGAGCTAAGTATTTAGTATTGAGAACAAAAAAAAAAAAAATAGTTTCAAAAAGTTTTTTAAGGACAACCTTTCCTACATTTTTTTCAAGACAAGATATTATAGACGCAATCTTTCAGCTTCGAATTTATGTTTTAAGATTCGTAATAACACTAAACGGTCCAATAGCTTTAGTCTCAAAGAAATCTTTTGTCTGACGGGCTGTTTATTTCTTTAGGTACGTATTTTTGTAAAAAGTTTTTATATTTCACTTTTTAGTTGTGGTTACTACCCCACACAAATTCAAATACCACTACCTGCTATGTAAATAACAGTGACGGAGTCAAACAATATATCGTCTACATAGACTGTGGGAAAAAATAAGTAATATTGCAGCTAACCCAAAAACAACTCAAGCAAAGGTAATAAAATTTATATGGGACCGCCTCTGAAGCATGACCTACTAAACAAAAAAGAATCATCAAAATCGATTCATAAATGGCGGAGTAATCGCGTAACATACATACAATAAAAATATATTTAAAAACATACTGACGAATGGAGAACCTCCTCTTTTTGAAGAAGTCGGTTAAAAATAGTACAATGTAAACTAGAATGAGATATTTTTCTGTGAGTGACGGATATAATAGATAGAATTTTCATCTACTGTTACCACAAGAACACATTTTCATTTGAATTTTAGAGAAAGGGCAATGGCCACTATTGTCATGCTAAAGCGACTCAGGTATAGCTGTGTTTTAATTGCCCTGCATAATGATTTATCAATACCTCGCGTATGAGACACCACAATTTTACACATACACATTAAAGTAAAATAAAAATGACACTGGCACACTCATGGTCAATGCTAGCAAATAATGGGTAAAGTTTTCTGTAACTGTCTTTATTGCCTTTATATTTTATTCTGTCAAATCGCCTCATATGATATGAGAAAGCGTTTTATTTTCAACATATTCCTGAGCCACGCTTCCAGCTCCGCGTGATGTTTCTACTAAAGCTGATATAAGGAGCTTCATTCGAGGAATGGTTCACTCGAGTGAATGTTCATTTTTGTTTCATTCCAAGTTCTCACGACACCGACAAAATTATATAGGAATTAACGTTAATCTGCTTTTTCATTATTCATTTTATTTCATTTTTCAATGATTCGGTTCACAAATTAATTCATTTTTCACTTTTGATTTATTTCAAGTGAAAGATGCCGAATGAAAGATAAAAATTAAGAAGAAGTGAAGCGTCTGATATCTGCTTAAGTAACTGTTAAAACTAGCGCGTGTTGCTATAGTATAGTACATCAATAAATGACATTGAGTGACGCTCCTCAGGTCATCGTAGAATCTATGTACATCATAAGGGTACGATCTATTCCTAATTAATTATCAATGTTAATTAGCTGTAACAAAAACAATGATTCAGATACCTAGCTTGTTTGTAAGTATTTGTAAAAATAAGGATATTATTGACAGTATATGATACAATAAGTTCTATGTAGGTTTGGTTTCCACACTTAGTCCGAAAATCTGGTGCTAGGTTCCTACCTCCCTCCATATTTTCGGTATTTTCAAGTAGGTCCTTTGAAAATGCCAAACTATAAACTAACAGCGCCAATTAATGCGTCTGTTCATACATATATTAGTTCCAAAATCTGAATGCTTGAAGCTTTTAGACCAAATTCGATATTGGTCATAGTCTCATAACGTTATTAGAGATCGAATAGGGAGGGGTACTAGTTACCATCGAACTAATTTAATCTTAGTGGCCTCTGAAGTTACTAGACGAGAGACTTACTCAGGAAAAGTGATTAGAGAGGCTAATTCCTAAGACATGACCACTTGAAGGATGAAACTACGGTATGTATTTGACAGGTTAATTAACATGTCAAGTTAATTAACCTGTCAAGTACATGCTTTTACTTCCTAAACTAAACATCCTAACTTATAATAGGTATTATAAATGCGAAAGTGAGTCTGTTTATTTGTTTGTTACGTTTTCCCGCTAAAACGGCTGCACGGATTTGGATAAAATTTGGCACAGGGGTAGACCATGACCCGGAATAGGACATAAGATACTTTTTATCCCGATATTCCCATGGGATCGAGACTTACGTGGGTATAACCGCGGGGCGGAGCTAGTTTCATGTATTCATTGTTTAGCTTTGTGTTACACTAAACAAATTGAGGTGACATTAAAAAAAGCCACTTCATGATAAAGTTATGTCATACACACACACAGGATTGCAGAAGCTTATAGGTATGTCCTATTCCAATATTCAATAAAGATTCGTTGAGCTTCAGTATCGACTAGTTGGGTATTACCTGTCCACGTAGGTAAGGTTACCAACTAGCCGATACTCTGATCACCAAGCGCTGCTTGAGAACAAAATGTTTGGTCCAACATTGTTAGAGAATTCTATTCAAGTAGCTATTGCAAAGCACGCCAGCGATTCACTTCGAATTTAAGACAGAACAACTAAAACTATTTGAGCAGCCTTGAACAGCAACAATCTCTTTCAAAATTAGACTCTACCCTTACAACTTTATAGTGCAATTTTGTATAACTTCTAGATGTTTGCCTGCTAAATTAAATCCAAACTATACGTAGTTGTTTTAAAGTTCAATTTTCATTGTAACAAGTTATTAAGTTTGGGGCAGAATGTCTGAGATTTTGGCACGCTCACTTGGTATTTTAGTTGTCTACGCTTTAGTTCTCTGTTGGTTTAAGGACCTAATTTATCAGGCGCTAACGTTTCTTAAAGATATGAAGACTTCTTCTATGTAGAGAAGTTGGGTTATTCATCGTCAGTTACTTAATTTTTCATAGTTTAACTACTAAAGGCATTCTAGTGGAAATAGCACCCTAATGTAATTTTATAAGTTTAATGCCTAATCTTAGATCAACTAAAGAGGGGTAATTATGCGTGGTAAGAAGTTTGGAATACTTAGACCAAATAAAAAACCAAGACAGAACGCTGTCAAAAGTGACGTGAGGCCGGTTTCGTAAACGTGTGTGCACTTAGTAAGGTGTAGTTTGATAGGAAGTGGTTGTAAATGTGTGTGTGTGAGCGTGTATGCACAGAGGGGAGGTATAGTTTTGGCATGCTTCACTGTATTGTTCGCAGCGCTATGTCTTGGTTTCTAGGTGAGACCTAATGAAAGTATGACGTGGAATTTTATATACCTAGTGTACAAACGTAGAAAATAATTTTCTTTTAAATTTTTTTTAGGGGTTTGCGGAACAGGGTGTAAAGTTCACTCATCCACCATAGAAAGGGGAGGATCCTCTGACCAGACGGGTGTTGTGTCTGGCGGGCAACTGCCCAACGATTAATGTTGGTTTCTTGTATATATATGTCCGTTGCGCGGTAAACTTGCGCGATGCAGGATTTATGTGACGTCAGGATTTTTGTGCGACGTCAGGTCTTTGATGCGTAGTTCGCATGTGGCGATGTAGATGCCGCCACACTTTCATTATTCGCCTTACCTACTTAAATTAGCAACTTATTATGCTCGGTTACTATAAATTAAAAAAAATGCTATTGCTTACCAATGATAGCATTTTTATTGCTAAACTCTCATATAAATAGATTCCTAAGCTAATTTTACCTGTGATAGCTACTTCCATATGGGAGGGTCTACTTTAAAAGCTATGAGGTCTTTGCTTCAGTCTTAATTTTATGTAAATGATAGGAATCCGTTAATAGTTTACCAGGTAAGCATAATTAATTACTACCTAACAATACTCCTGCAAACAGCGCTTATACGTAAACAATAACTTTGGACTCCACACGCATCCATTTATTTCCACTTAGGACCTTTACTGGGGTTATCTATTCAAGTCAGTCTAAATATAACTCATACAATAATGTTAGTGCAAATAGAACTGTAATATCTATCAAAAATAGAAATAAATCGACTATTTGATACAGACAAAACGCTGAACAAAACCCGGGGACAGTTAAAAAGAACGTTAACTTCTCAATGTACCTAACACCGGGAGTTCTTACCATACCTATAACCCTGCATATTTGCGAATTAGGGCACATAGTTTAGATTAATATAATTGTGTAATGACCATAACACGGCTGGGTTATACCGTGATAGTCCAGTTGATAACGCGATTACCGCGCCATTTCGAATTGTGAAATTGGACAAACGACCTATATTAAACGGTCTTAATAGTTTAAACGATTATGGACCTTATTTTGTAATTCAGATGGCTATGTTTTCAACGGGAAAGAAGGAAGTGGATTATGGTCACAATTGGTACTTTCTAACAATAGCTTCCCCTTTCCGAACTTAATCCGAAATAATCGCAGAATTCATTCAGCCGAGCGAAATTAATTTCAGCGGTTCGGGTAGAATATTTCCTAAATAAACATTTTGTAAGCTGCGAACGGGAATCGAACCCATCACCTACCTACATCCTACACTTTAACGTGTCACTGAGCTACAAAGAATATCAGCTGTTCCTGACGCGACCCGTTAATTCACTATTATTTGTAAATCGTTACTACAAAAATATTCTACCCAAAACGCTTCAAAGTCGACGCGATAACTCAACAAATTGGAACCTTTGAATGACCAAAATAAAACTTTACTCTCTCTCATTGACCTCATTACCTTAAGAAATAAATCAATCCTCAGTACAAACAGATAATATAATATAATATAAAAAACAGGAAGGATCATGTTTTGGTTCCGGAGTGACTGTATGTGTCAGATGTGCGATGACGTGACGAGCTCAATGTAGAATAGGACGTGTGTGTCAGTGTTATGAGGGGGCCTGTCACACCGAAGCGTAACCGTGTTAGAAATAAAGGATGGAATTAATGTCATGCTGATTGTTTTGATTTTATGCTTGGTGTGAGCGGAAGTCTTGAAGAAATGTAGTGTTTGTACTTTGTCGGCAAGTTCATGACATTCGTTCTTATTTCCTTGAATGAACTTGCGTAAATGAAGCTAAAGGAATATGTAAGGATCGTATCAGGTGGCGTTCTGTAGTGTGTGCCTACTATACTCCATTTGAAATAAGATTAGACGTATAGATATGCCTTTTTTACATTCCGTTCAACCGATTTTGAATTCTATTGCGTTGGTGGCATGACAAATGGCAGCCGCAGTAGATAGTTGGTATTGTGTAACTTTTTTGCTTTTAATGCTATCCTTATGCCTACGGTATAGAAGTCAAAATCGGTTGAACGGACTGTAAAAGGGTTTGTTTTAATGTCTAATCTTATTTCAAATGGGGTATAGTATGTTTTGCTTGAAAGAGAAGTCACTGAAATGGTTTATAGGGCTAGCAAACTGAAGTGGCAGTGATGCAGCACCCTGACTAGATGGACGAAGTAACTTAAAATGGCAACTGGTGCAAATTATCTACGGAAAGTGGAAAAAATCCAGCGTTAGACTGCTGTGTTACTAAAAGGAGTTTTTATATTTCCAGTAAAACTACATAGGTACGCACACATCATAAAATAATTTTCACTTTGTTGTATTTTGTGTTTCACGAACTGAGTCCAAATAAATGTTATTCTATCTTTCTTTTTAGGGTTCTGTAGTCCACAAGGAACCCTTATAGTTTCGGCATGTCCGTCTGTCTGTCTGTCTGAGAGACTGATGATACTAGAAAGCTGTTATTTGGTATTGATATACATATAAATCACGCCGACAAATTGGTAATTTTTTTTTTATTGTACCTCCCATTCACGTTAAATGGGGATGTTTTTTTTCCTCAATCCCATGGTGTGGAGTATCGTTGGAAAGCTCGTTTAAAGTAATGAGAGTTTGTCAAAACCATTTTTGGATTCAGGGATCCGTTTACGAAATATTAAGCTTTAAGTGCAAATTTTTGTTATATTCAGCCCTGCCAGCTAAATGGTTGGTTTTGGATATGTGAAAAAATTCACGGCAGTAGTATATATCACAAAATTAAAAGAAAAAACTATCACCGCTACGTAGGCTCCACAAGTTGCCGAGTAATAATCGACCAACTTAAATTTGCAGTTGCAAAAACATGTGAAAAACATGAGAACAAGTTTTTCAACTACCATGTTAAGTTTGTTGGATAAATTCATCCCAACTACGGAACCCTTTTTGTGCATGGTTCAACATGCACTTGGCCGGTTTTTATACTAAATCTGTGACTGTCAAATTCTTTTTAAACGACCTTTCCAACGATACCCCACACAATGGGATTGACGAAAAAAAAAGTCCCTTCATTGTGCATGGTTCGACATGCACTTGGCCGGTTTCTATACTAAATCTGTGACTGTCAAATTCTTTTTAAACGACCTTTCCAACGATACCCCACACCATGGGATTGACGAAAAAAAAAAACCCTTCATTGTGCATGGTTCGACATGTCGAACCATGCACAATGAAGGGTTTTTTTTCATGCACAATGAAGGAACCGGCCAAGTGCATGCACTTGGCCGGTTTTTATACTAAATCTGTGACTGTCAAATTCTTTTTAAACGACCTTTCCAACGATACCCCACACCATGGGATTGACGAAAAAAAAAAACCCTTCATTGTGCATGGTTCGACATGCACTTGGCCAGTTTTTATACTAAATATGTGACTGTCAAATTCTTTTTAAACGACCTTTCCAACGATACCCCACACCATGGGATTGACGAAAAAAAAAACCCTTCATTGTGCATGGTTCGACATGCACTTGGCCGGTTTTTATACTAAATATGTGACTGTCAAATTCTTTTTAAACGAACTTTCCAACGATACCCCACACCATGGGATTGATGAAAAAAAAACCCTTCATTGTGCATGGTACGACATGCACTTGGCCGGTTTTTATAATATAAATCTGTGACTGTCAAATTCTTTTTAAACGACCTTTCCAGCGATACCCAACAACATAGGATTGACGGAAAAAAAAAACCCTTCATTGTGCATGGTTCGACATGCACTTGGCCGGTTTTTATACTAAATCTGTGACTGTCAAATTCTGTGCAACATTAACGATAGCGTTAAATTTCGTTATTGTAGTATGGAAAATTATCTATTCCACAGAAGGTTTGCAGGTTTGAATCTATAATTCGGCGCTCGGTATCGTTCGACTAGGTACAATTCCTGAATGGCTGCGATTCATTATGTTCATCTCTAGCCTCAATTTGCTTCAGAAAATTGAGCTTTATTGTTCAGCAAAGAATTTATGTATCAGTTTATTTTAGGTATAAAGTTGTTAAAATGTGACTAGGTATCATTTCTTTTACAAAAACAGTCTCGATTTTTCAACCACTGAATTTGGAATGATAGACATTTATTCAAAAGAATAAAATCGCTGTATAATGTCTGCATTTATTTTTCATTGACAGCAAATTATCTTTTTAGGGTTCCGCATCCGCAGGGTGCCAAACCCTATTACTAAGCCTCCGCTGTCTGTCCTTCCGTGGGTTTGTCAGCGGGGTGTATCTCATGAACCGTAATAGGCACAGATTTGACATTATCACAGATTGTGTACAATTTCTATTGGCGCTATATCAACAAAATAAAATATAGTTTAAAATTAAAGCAAGACGAGAAACGATTTTTTTTTTGCTAAATATTGTACGAAACCCCATGAAAACCCCTCCATGTACGAGTCTGACTCACACTTGGCTGGTTTTTATAAATCGTTATTTCACGTCAATAACTTCTTTCATAAACTTATTTCGACATCAAAGTCACTTTGCGAAAAAATGCTGAAGGTTTGAAATGTTAATGTTTTTACGAGAAAGTACTTGGAAGGCTGTTTATCAAAATCCAGTCAAGATTTTTTTTTTCTGTTTACGTAATAAAATAAGATTTGAGATTTGGAGAGTTTGTGCAACCTTTTAGGTGCAAATCTTTTAAAGTTTGCGTTGGTAATCAATGGGCTTCAAATGTAAACAAAATAAACCTGAGGTTTCAAAAACGTGGTCGTGCATAATTTGAAATTGATGTTTTTAATTAAGTTTAAAACAAAATCATGTTAAACTTCATAACGAAACAGACACCTATGTATTTAGATATTTTAGTATAACTATTCTGTTACACTAAAACAATAATAAAAATGCTCTACGCAACTATACCCCATTTGAAATAAGATTAGACATTAAAACAAACCCTTTTACAGTCCATTCAACCGATTTTGACTTCTATACCGTAGGCATAAGGATAACATTAAAAGCAAAAAAAGTTACACAATACCAACTATCTACTGCGGCTGCCATTTGTCATGCCACCAACGCAATAGAATTCAAAATCGGTTGAACGGAATGTAAAATAGGCTTATCTATACGTCTAATCTTATTTCAAATGGAGTATAGGTAACAACTTTCCTTTTATGAACTTTAAATAGACCCAATAATTTCCTTTTAAGATACATCGTCAGTTTTGCAGAGAAAGATGAACAGCAGTAGTAGAATTTTAGTTGTAGTGCTAGTGGTAGTATTTTTTAGTTTCAATAAAAAAACTTATTATACAACTTTGCTAGTGTTTTGCAAACAATCCGTTTAGGCGTTCAACTAACAAGGCGTTAATGATGTCTAGCGAAAAATATTGTTTTTTTTTTTTCAATTTTCTGCACCGGTGTAACAGCCAGCCCTCGTAAAGATTCACGGCAAGATGTTCGCAATGTATTCGGGTCAAGTATGCGTGTACTGCGTAGACTGCGTACTTTAAGTGCGTACTGTAAGCGCGTACTGTAAGTGCGTGCGTATTGTTCAGGGTTACGCACTCGTAAAGTGCTCAAGCGCCCATACCGGATTATCATCAGAAACGTGAATGCTATTGAAAGGGGAACTCGTTAATTAATGGCGGTCTTGTGTGAATATTTGGGTCAATTTATTTTTTTACGTCTTTTTCTTTTTACTTACTGTCTTTAATCTTTTGTCACAGTAACAAAAGAACTAATTTGCGCCTTTCAATATGTACTATGATATGGCAGGTTTCTTATGTTATGCTGAAAGGTTATTGTGCTATAGAAATTATATTTATTTCTGTAAATTGGTTTAAAAAATACACTTTAACACGTCATAAAAATGTTTTAAAACTAGATGACTTCGGTGTTTTCTAACTGAATACTTTGAGCAGAAAGACCGAAACAAACTCAGAGGTCACAGGCTCTTTAAAGACCAGACATAATCTTGGTCAGGCCATAATGAGGACCATGCAGGTTAATGTCTGAGATGGTCTTTTAAGAAAATAACCACACAGATTTGAGTAGACCTGTCCGTCCAGTCAGTGCACGCATGTATGCAGACTTTTTTAAATCCTTGTCTAATCTAGTGCCTAGAAATTAGCGTACCTATAGATAGTTGAAATAAAATAAAATTGAACCCGCCATCGTTGCTGCTTCCCACATTATCTCTATCATGTTACTGTAATGATGAATCCCAACTGTTGCAGTTTAGAAACAGATGTAACCGGCTTTTTGCCATTTTCTTGCTCATGTATTCTAGATAACACATAACTAGTTTAAGACCTTTGCAACTGAGGAAACGGTTACGTAGGCGTTAAATGGCTAAATAGAATTGTTATTAGGGATTGAAGTGAATTTCCGTTGTTGGTTTATATCCTACTAATAATAAAAGTGTGAAAGATTGTGAGGAATGGATGGATGGATGTTTGTTACTCTTTCACGTAAAAACTACTGACGGATTTGGTTGAAATTTTGCACACAGATAGTTTAGAACCTGGATTAACACATAAGATAATTTTTATCCCGATATTCCCACGGGATCGAGACTTATGCGGGTGAAACCGCGGGGCCCTTCTAGTCTTTAATAAAAGTGATTCTAAATATGACTAGTTGTAACCATCATCATCATCATCAGCCTACAGCAGCCCACTGCTGGACACAGGCCTCTCCAATTGCACGTCATTCAGTTCGATTTTCGGCAAGTCTCATCCAGCTGCTATTATAGCCTGTGAAGATCGTCGCCCGCCATACCTAACCTGAGGACGCGACCTTAAGTTTGCCAATTCGCGGTCTCCACTCTAGCACACGTCTACCCCCAACGGCCATCGGTTCTACGGCTGGCCCATTGCCAGTGTTGTAATAATAGTCTTTATATTTTATCCCGGCGCCATCTAGTGTTAGAATATTGACCAAAAAAAATACGTGAAAAAATTTTTTCAAAGATCTATTTACTGAAATAAACATCATTTCATTTCATAAAGCGTGTATTTAGATTTTTACTGACATAAAGAACAACTAGGCGGGTACTAAAAAAATACACGTAACTTATCCGGCAGCTATTCACTCAGTTGGTAAGCAGTGACAATGGAGGTCAACCACAGTTAGACAAGCAACCGTGACATTGTCCCGTGTGTCACGACCCTGTTTTGGTCTGATACCCGATACGTGATCCTGACCTTATGAGCTATAGGTTATCATTTCAACATTATTGTTTTGCAAAGTATCATCCATCCTAAGGACACGCAAGAAGTTCGTGTCTATCCAGGAACAATCTGCCTTCTATTATTCTGTACAGTGCGAAAAAAATGACGATGGATTGAAGAGGATAGGTAATAGCTTTATGTAAGATAACACCAAGGGTAGTCACATTATCTAAGATAACACTATAGTGTACTGCGATCATGCATCAGTTTGGCAAAAATACACTTATAAAAGTGTATTTTTCGATGGTTCGTTGCAGCTACTTAAAATACCACAGTCTAAATTTAGTAGACCGCCAAGCAATGATAATACAAGGCTGTCAAAGCCATGAATTACATTTTCACTAACAATAGGCGACATCTAAATGAATGTTTAAATAAACGTGTGCCGTTTGATTTTCAACTTTCATCGCTTAGCCGAGCGTTCAAAATCCAATAGCGTTAGTTTTCTAGTGTTAAAAACACTTACCAAGCATAATATTGTCCCTGATGATCTGTACGTGTCGGTCTCTGTCGGGCCGGGTGTGTTCGTGCCAGAAGCCGACCACGTGTCCCAGTTCATGGACTACGATGCCGAACTTGTCGCAGTTCTTCCCGATAGAGATGGCTTGAGCACCACTGCCGCGCTTGCCAACGAACGAGCAGCATCTATTGAGGTAAAGGTTATTTTTATGTGAGAAAAATTGGAGAATGTATTCCTTCCTGTTATTCAAAGAGTCGTAGTTACTGCATAAAGACTCAAAAGTCGGTGAACTAAGGGCTCAAACACATAAACACGTAACGACGACGCAGCGTGGCACGGCACATTTTTACATTATTGTTACACTTAGAAAACAATAATGAAAAAATATGACACGTTTGGGCCCTAATTGGCCGGTCAGCAGATATTAAATACATATTTACGATACATGTAGGCAGTAGTGAACCTCGGCAATTTTAAACAATGATGATGATTGGAAATAATTATAGGTAGGTACCTATAGATGTAGGCACAAGTCACAAGTCGAGGATGGCTCGATATATCTAGTTTCATTTGCTAACTGCAAATTCGCACCTTATTTCTGTTCGCTAGATCTGACATCATGAACCTATGATGCCATGTGCTATTATTTTTATCAAACAAATAAATCCTGCTTGTATCCTGATTCGTAATACGTATTATGAGTTGGTGACAACACAGGATCTGCGATCATCACCAGTCATGACCAGAAATATTACTTTGTATAAACCAAATGGACCAATCTGTGTTCTCAGGAGAAGTAGCGAAGTGTGACACCGATAACGAGCATTTACAGGACTAATCCATACTCTGCGTCCAGCGCTCGGTGTAGCAACACGTCGTGTTCTGGTTTGCGACAGGTCAATCATCATCCTGAGGATGCCTCGTTGAGAGGTGAAACAAGTGTCGATTTCTTACAGGGTTTTTATGTCTCTTGGAGAATATGTAGTTAAGCGGAATAGGTAACTAAATATCTCAACGTCTATTGTATATTAATTCATACTGCGTTGGTATTAAGAAAAATCTAATAAATTAAAGGGCTTCTGAGGAACTGCTTGAAATGTGTCATGAACTTACCCGCAAGGTCTCTCAGTAAAAACAATGTAATCTTTATGCAGATCGGCGTCCCTCTCCACAAATTTAACACAGGTGAAATTCTCCCAATGTCGCATGGCTTGTTTGAACAAGGACTTATGTGCCCCGCTGAAGTTCCCGTCGATCTCATAGGGAATCACGCCGTTCTCCCAGATTCGTTCCTTCCTGTTCGTCGCTGCTCGTATTGAGCGGTGACGCTTTTTTGCCTGAAAAAGGATCTGAGATAAGGTATTGACATATTGAAATGTTTGGTGGAAGTATTTTGTTACCGAATAGTTTGTGAATAAACATTTTTGCCATCAAAATAGGGGTAATTCGTCAACTCATCCTACATGACTACGGCTAAGACGACTTACAGAAAATTAAAAGAACCTCTTAAATGGGCCGTAGGCATGTAGGACGAGTTGACGAATTACTCCAAAATAGTTTGAGGCTGCAACTGTTTAATTAATGCTCTTCCTCTGAATATCAGGATGGCAGCCAGTCGGTTATCTTTCAAAGCGGCTCGTGAACATATTCGTGAGAAGTTTTTTTGCTGGGCTTGTTTTCTCCTCCACCTATCGTTATTTTTCCTGCCAAAGTTTATTCTGTTTATATGTATGTATTTAAGTATAAGTGTTTATCCTTTTTCGAGTTATCTATCCCTTAGGTCACTGCCATGTCTGTCTCTGCATCACCCTAAGGTTGACTGGTAGAAAATGCCTCAGGCATTAAGTCCGTCTTTGTACAGTATTTTTTTACTTGTGCATAAAGTTTTAATAAATAATAAATCAAATAAATTATTCCTTATAGTCCGTTTCTGTGCCATATAATAATATTAAGTCCAGTTAACTACTGAAGATAATTTCAAATTTTTCTATTTTTTTATTGGACACTGGGCAGCAGGTTCTAGAGTTTCTTGAGCCAATATTTTTAAATTTTTTGTTGTTCAAGGACAATATTTTTTTGGTGTATTCCAACAAGAATTATCAGGCATAAATCGAAACATTTTGTCAAACTCAAGACTTACGACAGCCATCTAAGTACCTATAGGTAAATGTATCGTCAGAGAGATATAAGCCCATCAGACTATTTTCTATCAAACATCTGCGTCAATGACTCACTACAAATAGTTAATTAATTAACTAAAATAAACCTTTTAGTAACGACGTGAGACGATCTAAATACTGCTTGGTAAATAAGCTTTAATATCGCGTTGAAAATTTATTACTAGACATTCCCCTCTAAAATAACTTTATTAGAATTTCGTACAGTTTCATGATTACATTAAAAAATGATAAAACTTTTTCGTTACTCTTTAGATATTACAGTATTCAAAGCATTATTATCTTCTTTGTCCTAATCATTTTCTTTTATCAAATTATGGTATGCTTCATGAAATACGATCTAATCAACTAAATCTCGTCCGAAATTACGCAAATCACTGATTTAGGTAATTCTATAATCCATTATTATGCAGATGGCTTCAATGAGGATGCCTTTAAGCTAGGGCTCCAATTACCGGATTTCCATAATGGACGGTAATTGATCTAATCGCTGACAATGCGGTAACAGAGCCCAAATTGGAATATCTTTGTCATCTACATGCATTTTAATTATATTGGGAAGCTAAATGATACCGTGGGGAGTTACGTCATTCGAGGTTCGATTTAGAAATTGAGGAAATTACTGCTTTAATTTTGGACTTCACTTTATTTTAAACTATGAGGACATATAATAAGGAGTTTTATGAATTGAGTGTTGTCTTTCAGTCTCAGATAAGTCTCAATTTATTCGGATCTAGCGTAGCATGTCTTCTTCCATACATTTCTTTCAGCCAGTTTCAGTAGTCTTGGTTTGAATGTTTAGGCTTTAAATTAATTAATTCATGGTCGACGTGATGTTTTTAACGCCGTACTTATGATTAGATGCTCAATTAAAATAATCACTTACCTCAGTATTGTTAAAAACATTAGTCTCAACGGCTTCTAAGTCTTCAATGTCGTCACGAAAAAACCAGTTATCAAAATTTTGTGTTTGTGTCTTACTCAAGTTTTTTGGCGGTGGTTTAACTTCGAATCTCTCTTCAAATTCATGTACTGGTATTTCAAATTTCTTCTCCGTTCTATGTTCCCCACTGTTGTGCTTCTTATGGTGACGAAAAAACTTTTTTCGTACAAATTGGGAGACTGTTCTGTTCTCGGCTGTATTTAGGGTGTTCTGGTTTACTCTCTCGCCCGAGTGAATGTTTCGAAGCCTAAAAAGATGTTCATTATTATATAATTTATAAAAAGAATGAAAAAAATCAGAGTACACATGACATTTTTCATTATTATCCTTCCGCAATTTTTCTTTTAAGATAGAAATGAAACCGCAAGTTCATTAAACATTAGAAAAAGAGGCAAATAGATGAGCCAAGCACTTCTTAAGTCTAGCCGAGTCTCGTTTAAATAAAGTTAATGAATGGAGGTAATAAAGCTATGTAGATTGCAAATCTAAATGCACTGCATATCTAAGTGTGTCATCTGTATTTTTAAGAGACCCTTATTGCTGTAGAAATAATAAAATCTCGTTTGAAACCAAATGTTCATATATTTACGTTATTGATAGGAGACACAACAATTTTGTCAGAAATCATAATAGATCATCAAAATTATTCTAGGCCGTTCCATTCTTTTGGTGAACAAAATTAACTCAAATTCAAAATGATCCAAAGCATAACTCTACAGATGCAAATCCACAGTAAACGTTTAAGAACAACTTAAAATCCGAGCATAACTCTAGATTCAAAATTCATAGTCAAGGAAGGAGACGCAGTCGCAATTACGGTACGAGGCTTATTCACAGGATTCAATAGAGCCGATCCTTTGCTCGACGGCGAAGTAAAAAGTGCGCAGTGAACAGACACTAATGAGTCTTTATTAGAACACCAGTATTGGTTCAAGAATAATGTTAGAGATGAAGAAACTTGGCTGGAAACTTTGAACGATTTGGATTGTAGAAAGGTATAAGTAAGAGCTAAGCTAACTTAAATATTTTCTACCGATGAGGATTCATAAAATATTTTCTATCGATGAAGATGTTTGTAGTGCCTTACTGTCCTATAAATGCACTTGGGCAGTATCGGCTTTGCTGTTGGGAAACATTTTTGAGAGACACTTTTAATAGTGATTTCGTTAGTTCCAATTCAAGTCACCGAGGCAGATTAGTTTTTGGCACTATAAAAATCTTCTGTGACATCAACATTGACAACAAACGCACTTGGGCAGTAACGGCTTTGGTGTTGGGAAACAAAAGAGATACACTTTTAATAGTGATTTCGTTAGTTTCGATTCAAGTCACGGAGTCAGAATAGTGTGTGGCATTATAAAAATATTCTGTGTTATCAATATTAGAACACGTAGAAAACAAAGAGGAAAATATTGTTGTCATCCAAGCGTTTTATTGTGGGAAATAGGATAATGATAATAAATTGTTTGTGACATCGAGAACAAGGAAAATGAGATCAAATCGATTTGTATCATGATTTGATTGATTTAGAAACAGAAGCATTTTCATTTAATGGAGTCTATTGTGGTTTTTATTTTTATTTATTAACATAAAACCCTTTAAAAAAATATGCAGATGCTCGACTGTAAAGACATGTAATATAGATATGAAGGGCCCATGTGAACAAATTCAATGGAATGGGATTTTATTTCAGTAGTCAGATGAGAGAGCCAAACCAAGTTGTATTTAAAATAATACTACATTATTATAACACATCGAAAACGACTTCAACATCGCCGCATGCGATAAAAAATAACTTAAATTAAAATGGACCCTCAAATAACTTTAATCTTGTCATTTATAGTTTAAATACGTCAGTGATCTTTAATGCAATAAAGCCGTCGACTTGAGAACTCGTTTGAAATGAATTTCATCGTAGACCGTTTCATAAAGAGGAATTTTATTCTATCTCATAATTTTTCATTCTGCTGCAATAAATATAAATTAACACAACCAAGATGCTTAAGAATTCTAATTCTGCATTTTATTAATAAGAAAGTTTTACTGGATATTAATAATTAACATTTATTAAAGGCAGAAAATAAATATGTGGGAGAGAGCTCTGAAACAGACTTGGTTTATTTTTATTTCTATGCGATTGCGAACCGACATTCAATTTTCTGATATCAAAACTGTAAATAAGTGATTCTGTAAAAACTTTGAAACATAACTAGATACTTTTGTAAGTTTTCGGTAGACGACTGATGAAAAAGTTGAAGGTAGGAAAAGGCATAGAATTAGTTAACAAGAATGTAAGTAACTGGTAATGGAGTACTATACTGTATATTAACTAACAAAAGGCGTTCCCGATAACCCGCAAAAGCGTCTATACATACAAAAAAAAATTATAACAATGTTTTTAATTCTTAAACGTCTTCTTCTCGTAAGCAGTTTAATATATACACAAAACTATCAAATTGAAACACTCTGTACACGCACACTTGTATTTCAACGTAGAATGACAAGTGTGCGTGTACAGTGTGTTTCTTTTATTTTGATGAATATTTTACTTTATTTTTTAAATTTAATTCTTAAATATATTTTTTTTGCGTGTATAGACGCTATACGATATATAACTATACGGTATATAACGCCCTTCGTAAGGATAACATACCGTAGACTTTAGTAGAGGCAAAGTGAAAAGGAGATAGGAAAGTTCAAGCCATACCGTCTTCCATTACCATGTCTCCGTCTTCTCCGTCTGTTTCTCCTCCCACCAGTTTCATCCATCAAATTCTGCAAACTCTCCGTTGGCCTCAGCAAGTTAGGTTCAGATAACTTCCCATCTACATCCAAGTCTGTTTTGTTGATAACTTTCTCTTCTTCTTGCTCGTTCGAAGGCAATACACCATTAGTGGGAGCAGGAGCTACAGTTATATTATCAGGAATCCCTTTAAACTTTAAATTATTTTTAGAATCTCCAGTAATCTCTCGACTATTACTCTGAATCTTGTTTGTAATCTCATCCATTTTATTAGAAACATTAGTGATTTTTATATGAGGGTAAAACTCTTCTAAATTAAGTATGTGGTTTGTTGATATGTTTACTACTAGAACTCCGTCTTGTTCTAAACTTTCTGATTCGGTCAGGTTATCCTGTACTGTAGTTTGGTTCAAGTGGTCTGTTTTAGTTTGATTGGCGGCATTAGTGTAATTATCTAACATTTCTTCCGGAGGTAATTTGCCGTTTTTTAACAGCAGCGATTTGTCTAAACCTGAAGGTAGAATCTGGAATGGAAAATGTCTTGTTAAGTTAAGTGGTTCAGTAAGGTCTTTATGTATGTGATGATCCTTCCTTTTAAGTAAATTATTCTTACAATACAAACATCATCATCTGCCTAGCCTTTTCCCAACGATGTTGGGGTCGGCTTCCAGTCTAACGGGATCCAGCTGAATACCAGTATTTTACAAGGAGCGACTGCCTATCTGACCTCCACAACCCAGTAACTGGGTAATACGATACTCCTCGGTAAGACTGGTTGTCAAACTTTCGAGCTTCTGACGACCTGTAACGACTGTCAAAGATCCACAAATGACAGCCGGGACCAACGGCTTAACGTGCTTTCCGAGGCACGGAGGTGTCTCGGTATGTATTAGATGGTCACCCATTCACGGACCGGCAAGCGTAGCTTAACCTGATGGATGGGTCCGTGCGGCTGTTATTACTTAGCCACGAGCTCCTCTTACAATACAACTCTTACAATACAAACACTGAACATTATATTAAACTAACCTAAGTTTAAGAAGCAATAACCTTATTCGGCAACACGACAACAAGTCGTTTTATATTTGGCATATTATCCATATTTTTCGTAATGTTTGAATATTAGGATTGCTTATCAATTTCGTTCGCAACAGGTGGTAATTGAAGTTTGCGGCTGTGAAAGACAGGCAATTGCTTTTATAATGTTTTATGACGGCATATACTTCAGAGGATCTATCAAAAATATTTGATGGCGTGCAGAAGTTTTATAAGTAATTTAAAACCTTTCATCTTACAAGATTCCCGTTTATAAAACACATGTTACTTTAATTATGTTTTCAAAGACTTTATTACGATATTATTTACCACAGAAGAGCAGTGATGGCTCAGTGGTGATGGCCCCGACTTACGTGTTGTAGATTCGAACACAGACAGGCTTATTTTATCAGCACTGCACTCAAAAAATATCATAAGTAAGTTGACAAATCCTAGAACCTAAAATTCGAAGACATGTGACATCCACCTACGCGCCCTGGGTCCGCGTGATGGATTATGGTCCACTCTCTCTCACAGAGAGAAGGCCAGTATCCCAGCAGTAGGAACTTTATAGGCTGGTTATGCTTATGCTTATTTACCACTAACTTGCTCTATTTGTCTTATGGTTTTGTGGCGGCATCTAAAGACCTGACGTCACACAAAAATCCTGACGTCACATAAAATCCTGCATCTTACAATTAGAGTTTACCGCGTGATGTACAAGATACAAGATTCCAACTTCAATTGTTAAGCAGTTGCCCGCCAGACACGACACCCGTTTGGTCGGAGGATCCTCCCTTTTCTATAGAGGATGAGCGAACTTTACACCGTGTTCCTCATACCCCTAAAGTTTTAAATCATAAGAATCATGTTGTAAGTTTCCTACCTTCGTCATCAGCACAGCATCGTTGTATTTCTTTGGCTTTTCTTGTGACAAAGGCAGTGGTTGCTTCGTCCTCTTCCTCAATATATCTGGTAGTCCCTCCTCTTCTACTTGTAGTCCTTCTAATAGCACCTCTTTCTTCAATCTCTCTACTTCTTCTTGAAGGGACTTGTTTATTTTATTGACTGGAGCACTCTTCGGTGGCTTGAAGTAGTCTATGTTGGGTATCGCGATGTCACCTTGGAAGTTATCTGTAAAGAAACGAGAGTTTAATCTAAATAGTAGTCTTATTAGCTAAGCACCAAGATGGAGATTATTCATCAACAATCATCTTGCCGTAAGTTCGTGTGTTGTGTGTATTCTTAGGTATGATAGGTTATTTTTAACCGACTTCTACAAAAAAGAGGAGGTTCTCAATTCGTCTGTTAGTTTTTTTATGTCTGTATCTTACGCGCATACTCCGCCAAATATGAATCGATTTTGATGATTCTTTGCTTGGTAGGTCATGCTTCCGAGGTGGTCCCATATAAATTTTATTAACTTTGCTTGCGTAGTTTTTGAGTTAGCTTCAATATTACGTATTTTTCCCACTTCGGTTATGTAGACGAAGTTCTATGTGACTCCGTCACCGTTATTTACATGGCAGGTAGTGGTATTCGAAATTGTGTAAACTTTTTACAAAAAAGAAGTAACCGACTTCCAAATGAAACACAAAAAAGTGAAAAATAACTTTAATTTCGGAAGTCGGTGGCAAAAAATGAAAACTGAAAAGCAAAGATACCGACTTCCGAAACTAAAGTTATTTTTCACTGTTGTGTTTTTTTTTTTGGAAGTCGGTGGTTTTTTTTTTTGTAAACAGTTTTTTTGCGTTAATTATGCTAATAGAGTAAATAAATAACATAACATAACATCACGCTTTGTTTCCCCGAAGGTTTAGACAGAGTTGTACCTATAGTACATTCACATTTCGCCAGTTATGTTTAAGTTCAGTTTAATAGAGGGCGACCCTATTGCCATCAACCGGGCACAAATCCAGACCCCGGGCTGCTACTGAGAAATTCCTGATGAAAAAATCCAATAAACTTTGCTCGACCTGGGAATTGAACCCATGACCTCACGCTCAGCAGTAGCGTTTGCTACTGAGAAATTCCTGATGAAAAAATCCAATAACACTTTGCTCGACCTGGGAATTGAACCCAGGACCTCACGCTCAGCAGTAGCGTTTGTGACCACTAGACCAACGTGACAGTCGATAAATAAATAAAAAATCGCACAAGGTGCTTTTACGTAAGTAAAAATATGCTATGTGCATACTATTTGTGTTGTCATACTTAACTAGGAAAACATCTTTTTCACATAAACAATAAACAATTAGTATGACTTATAGCTGCGTTTTATCAAAACCAGTATATTGAGTCCAAGGTTATAAAAATATACATTTGTTAATGATAAATAAAATACATTTCGTCAAAATAATAATTAATTCTGAGAAACACAAGCAGTATCATGTAGGTGAGTATAATTACAATCTCAAGAATTTGATACCACAGTATAATAAAGTAACAGTATTATTTATCTCGGCAGTGACCTAGAAATAATTACCTACGGCCGCTCGGTAGATAAACCTTCCGCGTTTGTGCGTAACTGCCGCACACTCGATACTGTGGGGTACTGATATACACTGAGATTTCGAAACGCGTCGTTTCGGCCGTTTTCTACGAAGATAATATAATACTAATACTTATTTATACTATGCTGATACATATAAACTTGACAGTCATTGTGTTGGTCTCAAAACTTAGCAAAAGCTGTTTGTATTTATTTATTTTAATTTTATTTTATTGTATTCAAGATATATAGTGTAAATTATGTGTATTTAAGTCACACAACCGAGATTCCGAGCTTAAACCCCTGAATAACTCATGATTAGGAAAATATAATGACGTAGCCTATGGAAGGAACATGCATATCTAGGTCACTATCATACTACAATAAAATTGTATTGCCTGATTACTAATCTCCCACTACATCAACTAACATCCTTAATACGCAATTACACAAGAAATTGTCAATAAAGATCAATATAATCTAAATGGTAGATATGTTGGCCATTAGTTGCACCGCACTGCGCCGAGCCGTTGTCATCCAATTACTGAGCAATATCGGTCCAATTGTATGCATAATCTACATAGTTTTATTAGTAAGGGATTATTTTAAAGCAGTCTTGGTTGGTAGGTTTTAGTGGTTTGTGAATTTTACGAAAGATTTAACTTGAAAAGTTGTTTTTGGCTTGTTTTTTACCCGACTACGGCAAAGCAAAAAGGAGGGTTATGATTATGACCGGTATGTATGTATGTATGTATGTATGTTCATCTGTTCCCTCATATCTTCTAAACCACTCATCACAATTTGAAAAATGAGGTATCGTTGGAAGCCTCTTGATCGTCCGCTGGTTACAGGCCATGTGACGTCACATTAAATTAAAAATGGCACCCTCTAGAGGACATAAAGTCAGGAATATGAAAACACGTAATCTGTTCGATTTATGCCCTAACACGTGTGACTCCGGATTTTTAATTTGTCTGTCTGTGGTGTCTTGTTTATACCTTTTTAGTCGTAGTTGGGTTTTAGTTTTTATTACTTAATTTTTTTTTAAATTCTTTTGGCGTTATAATATATATATTTGAAATGTGCTCATTAAACCCTTTCATTTGATACCTAACATGGTACGATTAAACAATTTTTTTTTTAGTCGTAGTTGGGTTTTAGTTTATATTACTTAATTTTTTGGCCAAAGAATTAGCATTGCCATTCAACGTGGCAATGCTGCCAGTCTTCTGGGCATGTTTCCGGATGACAGCGATGCGGACGAATACTTCGACGCCTAAAGGTCCCTTTGTTTTTATATTTATTTAGTTAGTCATTTTAGTTTTAGTTTACATCAAAAGTTAAGTGATCAACGCATTGTGATCATTATAAACCAGAAAAGTTTCAACCGGAAAGTAAGTAAATGTTGAGTTTATAAAAAAAAGAGAATAGGTAACTAATTGCAATTTTAGTGCAATCGTTACAAAATACAATAGACGTATGTATTTTTGGCTAATAATTGTTACCTTGCTTGGTTCCTATTCAATCACAATTTTCTAGTTTGTGTGTAGCACAAATTTACATACAGTTCTTTCAACAAATAAAATACGTATTCGCGCTTCCCACAAAAAATGGTGCAAACTTTTGACACATCTAAACGTACCTATCGAACACAGTTTAAAATACACGGTTAAAATAGGTTTAAATCATTTTTAAATACCATTTAAATAAAAGAGTTTTGATGAGAATTTAAAGAAGGTCAATACCTCCTTTAAAATCTCCAAGTTCCAAATCACTACAGGACCACGATGCATTCAAATTCGGAACGTACCAAATTCGAAATTTACCGAAACGCGTCACAGATTGCATGCGGCCATTAACAACACCGTACATCTGCTGCGATCATAAAATTTAATCGCCGACCCGTGTCTATGTCCCAGATGTTGCCTAACGCTGGCTGGCAATTAATTAATTGCGTATGTATGCTTACACGGCGCGTATTGGACATGACGGTTTACGATAGTACGGCCGCATGAATATTCATGTGCGGCCGTGTTTGAGGATTGAATTTGATTATGGTAGAGGTTTCGCGTAGGTTGTTCAAATCAGCTGTTAATTTAATTAATGTTTGTCACGGATTTAATGTTATTTTAATTGTGGTTATTGAGTTTGAGTTTGTAGTTTAATTCGGTTTTATATGAGTTTGAGTAAATGTATTACGAAAGTTACAGTGCACAAGAATATATCTATATCTACAGTAGGTATTTTTCGTGTGTTTTATGCTTTTGCTTAAAATAAGTATAGAATTGACGAATAGATTAATGTAGTAGTGATAAAAGTAGATGACGTCTATATATAACACATAAGGCAAGATGTAAGTATTTAATTAAGAATATATCAGAACCGGTCGAAGTGGCGATGGTAAGGGGAGTCATAATGTCCGCCAGTGGAAGTCTTTCGGTTCAAACGACGATGAGGATATCAGTAAATTATCATAGAAACCCTAAAGACGTATAACGGGAACGGCATCTAATTTTCGTAGAAATACCTTGGCTTTTCCATACCTAAACTTCCACCAACCGACATTTCACGGTACACCATAAAATCATGCTACAGCAACTCGCTACGAAACCGCTACGTAAACACTTCGTAGCACTCGACACGTGTATGGTTGCTGTGCTACGATGTAATGCTACGCGCGTAGCCCACAGGTTATACCAAATTAATATTATTATAATGTAGTACAACAGACAGAATACTCTGATTGTGTGTTATGTATTAATCCTGAAAACCTGATATCTAGTCTAACTCTAGGATTACTAGTATTCAAGGGTTTGAATCGAATTAGATCCAATTATAATCGTAATCGGGTCGGGTTTAGTCGATTCTGTTTACACTGAAAACTAGCTCACCTTGTAAACAAGTACCTGTAGAATAAAGTGATCAGGGGGCTTGAAACAGTCACTTTGGCAGAATCATAATAGGAAAATAATACGAATCCTCGTAAAATGTCACAAACTTACAATTCATATGATCTGCGTGCGATGCATATTTCGAAATAGTTCATCTGTTTGATAGTTTTTTAAGGAGATTCGTAAAATGGTCCACAAATTATGAATGGCTTTTGTAACAAATTAGAGGAATCTAATGACAGCTGGAAATTCAGGAAATGAATTGCTTTAGAGGAATTGCTAATGTGGCCGTTCTAGGCTCCAAATTATATTGGTTTTCTTAATTTAATTGTTTCGTAAAACCAATTTGTCGTACTTTTTTTGGTCATCAAAAAAAAGGGAATTTTATTTTACTTACAAAATAAATTCAAGTGTCCACACAAAAGCTAGGACATAAGTGTCGGACATTAGCATAGCAATTTGTGTCGTAGTCTAAAGTGTCACAGTTAAAGGCCGTTTCATTGTATTATGCATTTTCCGACGACTGCTCATCGGAGCTGTTAATGACCGTCTACACTAACCGAGTTACTGGCGTGCGAGTTCCCTCCGATTTGTGAACATTGAACATGCCGCCTTGTAATAAGTTGCCAGCAGGGGGTTCTAATTGCAGGCAGGTGGTGTTCCTAATCTAACATTTTGCATATAAAATGACGGATTACGTTAGCTATTTCAGCTAAAGATTGCAATTTATGGTTTTCATTAACACAGTCATTCTTCGTTTGTTTTTGGTAACTCGAAATAAATCTTGTAATACTACTAGACATCCTTTAATAGACTATTAATATCACATCATCTGCCTAGCCTTTTCCCAACTATGTTGGGGTCGGCTCCCAGTCTAACCGTATGCGGCTGAATAACAGTATTTTACATGGAGCGACTGCCTATCTGACCTCCACAACCTAGTTCCTGGGTAACACGACCCCCTTGATAAGACTGGTTGTCAGACTTTCGGGCTTCTGACGACCCGTAACGACTGTCAAAGATCTACAAATGACAGCCGGGACCAAAGGCTTAACGTGCTTTCCGAGGGGTCTTGGTGTGTAAAAACCCCTGGGTGTGTGTTGTTTAATTGACTATTAATAGGTTAATCATAATTATCATACATAACATATAACTTCACGCCTATAAAACTCGAAGGGATAGGAAGGCAGAGGTGTACATAATAGGTACAGCCACAATTCGCCAGCTATGTTTAAATCCCAAGTAATACGGGGCGAGCCCATTGCCATCAAGAAGCCACAAATCCAGACTCCGGGCTGCTACTAAGAAATTCCTGATAGAAAAACCCTTTGCCAGACCTGGGAATTGAACTCACGACCTCATGCTCAGCAGTAGCGCTTGCGACCACTCGACCAACTGTCAAGCAATCAAGTTAATCATCCCACGAATATCGGGAACATGGAGAATTATAAATGACAGCCTACAGTAAATGCATTCTGAAATTGTCGAAATAACGCATTTCTCCCGCAGTGGTATCGCATGTAAAGTTTAATGTAAAGGGAACGTAATGCGTTGTATAATTTAATCGGGGCGCCGCATTGCATGCAATCTGAACGCAATCGATTGCGTTCGCTACATATTGTTGTGTTGTTCCATTAAAGGAAATTGTGTGGGATTGATATGGCTTTACAATAAGGGACTGTTTGGGAAACAAAGTTAATGAACTGATAAATTGTGTACAAAGTTGATTGATAATTTGAGGTGTATTAATTTTATAGCATTTCAAATTGGACTTTTTTTATAATATAAGCTCGCAATATCTGTTATAATTTTGTCTTCAAAGTAGTGGAATATATGCAGTAGATTGAGCTATTTTATATCAATGACATGTTGAAATAATGTTCATATAAGAAAATAAGAGAAGGTTGATAAAAAAAAAAACAACTGACTTCCAAAAAAACACTAAAACCGTGAAAAATAACTTTAATTTCGGAAGTCGGTGTCTTTGCTTTTCAATTTTCGTTTTTTGCCACCGACTTCCGAAATTAAAGTTATTTTTCACGTTTTTAGTGTTTTTTTGGAAGTCGGTTTTTTATTTTTTTTTGTAATTTTTTTTTATTTTTCACTTTTTAGTTGTGGTACCTACTCCACACAAATTCGAATACCACTACCTGGTATGTAAATAACAGTGAAGGAGTCAAACAATATATCGTCTACATACACTAAGTGGGAAAAATACATAATTATTTAAGCTAACTCAAAAACTACGCAAGCACAGTTAATAAAATTTATATGGGACCACCTCTGAAGCATGACCTACCAAACAAAAAAAGAATCATCAAAATCGATTCATAATTGGCGGAGTAATCGAGTAACATACACAAAAAAAAAAAAATACAGACGAATTGAGAACCTCCTCCTTTTTGAAGAAGTCGGTTTAAAATAAAATAAATTGGTCTTTGACTGTGATGATCAGTGTGCGCGTTATCAAGAGTTCAAAATCTAACATTTAGCCAAAATTCGAATTCCTGAGTTGTATAGATCTAGAGAAAAACATCTGTGACAGACTGAAAATAAAGTAATCTTATAAAGGTTCCGTTTTCCTTTTAAGATCCCCCAAAAACTAGTGGATACCTCGTGAACTTAGACATAAACTTTTACACAAAAAAAGCTCCCAAAGCTCAATATCAAGTGATACTTTATCGTTCTCTTTCATCTATTTCCCAGGTGATACACCCTGTGTATCGTACAGGAGGCTGCAATGTAAGCCGCCACTATATTTTCCTTATTTCCATTTTAAAATATTTCAATATGATGGATATTTATTCCGAATAGCGCGGGATCGTCGATCGGTGTGCGATCCTTGATGGTTACAGGGTTGACACAAAATGAACATGGTACCTAGCTATATATACCTACGTATTCGATTTTTTTGTACTGAGAAAAATTCCTTAACATAGTGTTCATTAACTGATTCAGTCGTGACTCTGCAGAAATCCGTTATAAAATACAATAAACGTAGATATATTTAGTAACCACATGCCACAACACGTCGTGTTCTGGTTTGCGACTGGTCAATCTTCATCCTGAGGATGTCTTGTGGAGAGGTGAAAGACGTGTCGATTTCTTACGGGTTTTTTATGACTCTTGAAGAATAGTTAAGCGGAATAGGTTACTAAATATATCTACGTCTATTGTGTGTTACATAACAAGACGATTTATTACGACATTATTCTATGAAAATCATAATAATGAACGAATAAAAACTAAAGAAAGGAAAAATCTCTTTTAGTTTTTATTTTGGTACCTACCTACCAAATGTTAAGATTAGTCATGCTTGAATACAGCGTTATTCTTGTAAAATCTTTTGATAACTGAAAAAAGGGCTTTCACTATTAATAATAATGTAAATTGTAACAATACAAGCGCCCACCATTTTGTGTTATCCTTAAACAGTTGTTAGAAAAATGGTTCTTCGCGAAAGTGACTTCAAGAAAAATGACGAAAGATTATAGAACAGACAAACAATCTTATATTTTTTAAGATAAGAATAACTTCTTGCTTAATTTTTTCAAGCCAGCACAAAATAACTGCTTGCTTTACATCGTGCCTTCCCTAACCACATTTCACAGTGGTGGCAAGCCAGCCGATCCCCGTCCCGGCTCCGGGCGCGGCGGGTCGCAGGTGATATATCGTATATCGAAGAAATGATGCCAATTTTTAAGCGTATACACCGCAAAATATATTTTATTTGATATTCTGAATAAGGCATATTTTTGATGTGGAAATATAAAATGGAAGAAGATGGTTGCGATGCTGCTTTGTTTTTACTAGCTTATTTTCTTACTTCTCACGGGACCAATAAAATAGGTGCATCTTTCGTATAGTTTTTATTTTTTTATACGTAGATTCTACAGACACACGTAAAAATAATTAAAGTGTTACCTGTTAATCCCACTAGGCACCTACTTTCAGACGAACCGCAAACAAAACTTAGATTAAAGTGGTCTTAACACTAATAGGAAGAGGGACATTGGGACACACAACAGACGTATCTGACGGACAAAAGATAATTCAAAACTATAACTAGATTTTTGATACTAAGTTTGGAACAAAAAGAAAGACTGGAATATTTAGGGGAGGCTAAAATCAGGCACTTTTATAAGTAGTCTCACATTATTCAAATCTCGTTAACTACGAACTGCCTGCACCAGTTTGAGCTAGTTTAATCCGGTATTATCCGCTTATAACCGGTAATGTGCATCTAAGTGGCGACCGTGTTTTGTGTAAGGTTTCCCCGGCGACGTGATTTCGTGGCCTTTCTTAATGCATTCTAGAGACTTATTAATAAATCAGTTTATGTTAGATTATGGTTCTGTTATGTTGGTAGACAGGTGCAATTTTGGCAGTATAGGTGCAATATTTAGATTAGGAGTGCAATATTACTTGTTAATTTTAATGCCAATTAAAGACTATATTTTAGAAATCTTTCGTCCCATTACTGTACTGAGAGAATACAATAAATTGAAAACTGGTATTATTTACTAAATGTTCAAAATGTTTAGAAAGCACCAATGCTGTTTAAATTTCAATTTTGTACACTGGAAAGTAATGACACAAGTATTTAAACAAAATTTCTCAACAACATTCAACAGTAAATATACATCATGTATCATTCACGAGCCTTACTTTAAAGACTAGCTAACCTCCCCACCACATAGTAACACATAAACATTAGTAGAGACTGCAAAGCTAACTGTGAGGTATTCCGGCATTCATCAGGCAGTATGTAATAGCTTTGTCTCAGAGGAACTGCGGGCACAAAGCGTTGGAACACGTCTTTTCAGCGCTGAGATGCGGATGAAAATGAGTACTGCTTTGCGTGAATGAGTATTGAGGTTGCCTCGAGCTTTTATTCTTGGTAAATAGTATAGTGTTTTTGTTTTAAAGCTCTTAATCATATCTTTGTAGTAAAACTGCTGAATTCGTAAATGCCCTTTGAATTAAAAACTTTTTTCAAAACTGTGTGTTACTAGAAGCTTACGTAAACTGTTTCTCTTGTCTATTTGTTCAACTTGTAGAAGGTATAGGTGAAATAATATTTACTTGGACTTCCACATCATAGGTATATTATGTGACGTGACCTGTACAAAGTATTAAGCTTAGAACGTAAGTTGGGGAAAGTTGGACAGGCTGTAGGCTTCCCTACAGGCTGTTTAACTTTAGGACTGTTGTAATGTAGGTATTGCTCTGCTTTGCATTGCCATGCCATGCATTACATAACATTACAATTCATACCTGTATTTCTCGGAATGTAAAGTTATCATATTTCGCCAGTTTTGTTTACAAATGAGACACAATTACCTAATGATTCTATAATTGCAAGACCCCCGAGGCCCAACGCGCATCAACAGAATCACATGTTACAAGGGGGTTAGCCTATGGCTATTCATTGACATAACTCAAAACTCCGGGCTGTTATTGGGGATTCATAAAAACAGTTCTCCGAAAATCGAAACTAGAACAATCCACCTTCAAAAATATGTACCCATCAGTTAATAATATAACACAAAATAAAAGTTCCGAATCAACAAGAGAATAAAGAAACAAATTGTAGAACAGAACTTGTTCTCAGCATGTTCTCGCATGTAAAACTTGGACTAAACTTGTTGTGGAGTGCATTACTCACGGAGCTATGGCAGTTGGCAGCTCAATGAATTTCTTGCACAGTTTCTGACTAGTCTAGTAAACGCTTTTGTTGAGTCGGATAATACTCCTTTGCGTGTATTTTTATGTTGTAATCTTGCATATTAAACATCTTTTTTATGTTTTTGATGAATCATCTGACTAGCCTTTTTCCAACCATGTGAGCATTTTTGTTCTAGTTTATTGCCCAATTTCTAAGTTGAGAACTTTTTAAAGTCTACTTTAGCATTACTTAAGGTGATTCCTTCAATTTCGCACGCGATGGTCAAAGAAATTTGAATTCTGCGGGCGTTCACCTTAAGCAATGCTAAAGTAGAGTTTGACACAAGTTCTTAACTTAAAATAATTCTCAATTCAGAAGCCAAGAAAGGGTGTGTACCCTTTATCGAGATTTCACCGCACGGTACACCGTGGAACGTTTCAGAACGCGTGGTGAAAACGGTAACGTCCATGTTGACATGACAAAGCGCGTACCACACAAAGGACAGGACGCAAACTATGGACAAGGATAACGCGGACACGGACGCCAGGACGTAGCTTGTCCATTGCATGGTAATAAATGGCGCAGCGCACATAAAGGCGACGGGACCTGCATCGACGGGGCGTCCAGTGCCCTGTTTATCAAAACTTACAAGCCTGTAGCCAACAAATACATACATCTTTACATTTTTATTCGTGATTTTGTTTATCAAAAAATTCTTTGTAAGGTACAACTTGTAGAAAATCATAGCAAATCCTGAGCGTGTCCGGCGACTCTCTAATTATTTATGGCAATTAATTATTGTTTATCAATTATCAAGTTGACACAGGTTGACACATGACGTAATTTTCCGTGGTATAGCCATTTCCACACTGTCAAAGAATGACAGTTGTGGTTTAAATTTATATTGCGCGCCACAAAAGATGGCCCGCGGAAAATTGTGGAACTACATTTTTTGAAATGCAATATGATGCAATGACATAGACACTAGCGCCGCTCAAATGGATTTCAGAAGCCCTAGACAAAGTGACATTCTATCAGCGATAACGATGATGGAAAAGGCAAAAATGTATAGGAATGACATAAGCTATCAAAAAGCATATTATGTCAATCCTATTGAAAGTCGTTGTAGAAATACGAAACACTTTTGAAGCGATTGTCACTTGTCTAGGCCCGCAGTAGTGGCGCGGACTCTACGCAAGTCAATTTGGTAAACTATCGATTCCCTGACCTTAAGTAAAGGTGCTAACTTTTTTTTAGTTTTGATTTAAAACATCAGAAAATGTTATCTACACATTACATAAAACTTAGAAATAGATACAATATCAAAATGAAAATCCTATCACAGACGTTTGTTCTCCGCTTTTACGCGGCTAAACTTTTTTGCGACGTGTTTCGTACACCTTTCTATATTTTCTTAACAAATATTTAGAGAGTACTTACGTATAGAAAATATCTGTCGCGAAAAAAACGGCGCCAGTTTATGGTGAGCTGCCAGCCTCCCCATTTTCATTTAGATTGCGAATAAAGGGGAGGAATGTAGTTGTGTGGCAGAGGTCTTTATAAAACGGTTGTTATTTTCGTCACAAAGATGTCTATGATTGGAGATTCTTTTGTGACGCGTATTTGTATTGACACAGACGGTATACAAAATAAATGTGGTGCTATTCACTTGAGTGTTGTGTTCCGAACGTAAGTGGTTCTGGGAGTACAATAAAGTACTTTAGGTAAAGTATCTAAGTTTGTAGAATCACTTAAACTTTAAATGGTCCTAGCTTATCATAATGTTGTCATCGGACACAGTTCAATGAGTTAATAACTTTGTCTCTATAGTTTTCAAGTGGCTTTATACCTAAATCATTATAATAATCAAGAATTATTTCACTGAATGATAGTACTCATCAATATATTATAAACAACTTTTATTAAAGCTACGGTTTCCTAGAAGAGCGGTGGCCGCCACATAAAGGCCGCAGTGACGACTGTCATGAAAATGATTGCAGCGGCAAAGATTAAAATCGTTAGATCCGCCTTAACTCGTCTAAAGTCCTACAGGAGTTTACTCTACTTGGCCTATCCATAGATACAAACATTAATTGGAAGTCTCACATCAATAAAGTGAGATCAAAACTATCGAAATTTGCATACGCCCTTCGTGAAGTCAAAAAGACTACTAAAACTGCACTTGTTACCTATTATGCCTACGCATATGAGTGGCTCAGTTACGGCGTAATATTATGGGGAAATAGCACAGACGCACCGACACTTTTCACACTGCAAAAAAGACTAATAAGAATCCTAGTAAATATAGAAGACACTGACAGCTGTAAACCTTATTTTCAAGAGCATAAAATCCTTACCCTCCCTGCCTATACATTCTAGAAATATGGTAAATTTGTTCGAAAGTACCAACACTTTTACACTACAAGAGAAAATATACAGTCAAGATACACATTACGTCATAAAAATAGATTAAACCTACCAAGCTCTAAGCTAAAAATTCACTCAACAAGCACCCTAGTCATGTCAATTAAAGTCTATAATAAATTACCAGAAATAATTAAAGAAGAACAAAAATTTAATATATTCATAAATAAATTAAAACAATTTCTATTATCTAAATGCTATTATAATATCAATGAATATTTAAATGATAAATTTCAATTATAAGTTTTATAAAATAATTTTATTATAATCTATAGAATAATAACTAACTAAGTCTGTTGTAAAATAAAAGGCCTCTTCCTCTCTCCTCCTTGTGCTGTGCCCGACAGGGTCCATATTGGTCATATCTTGTAAAACCTACCACCTAAGTTCACATGTGGAAGCAATAAATGTATTGAGTATTGAGTATTAAAGATAGTCGCGTTTCTATTTCGTTTTGACAGCTCTGACACACAATGTCGCAGTGAAATTCTCATGGAAATGCTATTCAGTGTGAACACTTTTTCACGTGATCAAAGTATGGTGAGGGCAATTCTAACGATTTAAATCTTTGGGGAGCGGGGTTTCACTTTACGGTGGTGTGTTTTCGTAGAGAGCGTTTTTGACACAAAAACGCTCTCTACGAAAACACACCAACTTACTTTCATAAGTAAAATTTCAGTGACGTCATTTGCCGGTAAATTGCGGACACCACGTGACGGCCACCGTTCTTCTATAAAACCGTAGTTAAGTAAGCAACCCTGAAATATAAAAACGTTTGAAACAGATGCTTTGTCAAACTCAACCTGCAGAAGCTCCGCACAAGATTATAATGGGGACTCCAGATCAGAATTCATAAAGGATTCTTTTCACGAATTTCCGTCATACGCTAATTAAAAGTTAATATTTAATCATGTTGAAATTATGAAACCTTTACTGCGTTACGGAGATCACAGTAAATAATTGAATACAATCGCATTTCTGGCCATCCTTTGTCCTGCAAAATAATATTCCCTTTGATAAAGAAATAATTGAATTAACCGAGCCAAATAATAATGTTTCATGCATATTTTCGATATTTAATGAAGCTGATATTAAAATGAAAGAAGGTCATTGGCTCGGTTTATTTGATTGATTTTAATTTTTCATGTTTCTCTAAAAATATTGTAATTCATTAAATATTTAGGCACGTTCAGGCAGAGGTGTTTAAGAAAATCCCAAGTAATTGTGGGTGGGCCTAGTGCCATTAACCGGGCACAAATCCGGACTCCAGGTTGCTACTATGGAGTTCGAAACGAAGAAACCCAAAAACTCTCAGCTCTACCTTAAACTCAATTTCACTTTGCCCAACACCGGTATCAAAACCAGAACCCCACGCTCAGCAATCGTGCTTGCGTTTATACACCATCGTCAGTTACTTATTACAGAACGTTGAGTGAGTCGGATTGGCGCCGTGAAGCTGAACTAGACCGAAAGTCAGACCTTTTTCTAGACCTATTTTGACAGCTGTCAGTCGAAGGGTAAACGCGCACGTTTTTTTTTTACATTGTTCTCATTCTCACATTTATAGTTTCAATATGAATGACGTAACCAATATATTGTAACAATATTCTGATTTAAAAGAGTGTCCGTGGACTTTCTTACCCGTTCTTCTCCATATGAACCTACTACGCTTTGGAATGGGCAACCAGCTTCATCTTTTTGACTGACCGACCCCTTGACAATCCAAAAGTACTTGCAATTGGTTTATTTGAAACTAGCTGGTGCCCACGGCTTCGCCTGCGTGATTGTCGGTTATTATATACTAAAGTCTTACTCGAGAACCACTCTATCCATTGGTGAAAACAGCACGAAAATCGGTGCAGTAGTTTTTGAGTTTATCGCGTACAGGACGACAGACAGACGCGGCGAAGGACTTTGTTTTATAATATGTAAGGATAAATGCTATCCGCCTTATTCATAAACGCTGCATAAAGGTAAGTTATGAATTAGGAACTGTTTAACCATACATTTTCGACGCCTATACGTCTCTTTAACTTAAAAAAACGTTTATGAATAAGAGGGTTAGACTTTAAGCTTGAGTTTAGCATGACTAAATATAGTCTACATTCCTAGGTCTACGTAGGATTCATACAAAGGCGCGTACGCCTGGCTGCAAGCATATCCTTTGTTCTCATAACTTCAATGCAGATTATTCTATAGAACTTCACTGCGATATGCCATGTTTGCGTAAAGCTGCCAAAATGTTTGGTGTGAGTTAAGTCATCTACACTATAATAATATAATATTGTAAAGAGAAAAGATTTGTATATTTGTTTGTAATGATTAAACACAAACTAATGGGCCGATTTTCTTGATCTTTCACCAGTTTAATGCTATATTATTACTAAGTAACATAGGTTATAATTTATAAAGATATCACGCAGGTCAAGCCGCTGGCGTACAGTAGTAATAAAAAGAAAAGAAACTAAGCGATTCAAAACTCAATATGTAAAATATTAAATACTAGCTTCAACCCACAACTTCGTTCGTGTGGAAGTCAACTATACCATAATAGTTATTTATGCAACTGTTATATAAAAGGGGGTATTAAAACACGAGTGTGATAATAGTATCACATGAGTGTTTTAATACCTAATTATTTACAGTTGCATACAAGACTTTATCTACACCCATGTTATGAATCCCCTATATAAGGTTCTTTGAAATACTAATATCGAACAAAAATGGAGGGATACGCACGTGAATTCGATTTTTTTGAATTTGAGTAATAGATGCTTTTTGCTTTAAATTATGGTGCTTTGTTAGTGAAATGCGCCTTCATGACAATGTTCTTTTTTCGAAATGAGTTGCATTATGAATTTAGTACAACATTATAACACCCGTTTGGATGATATTATGGTTACTATGACAACATTAAAACAACCCGTGTTTTAATGTTGGCAATAAGCTAACTGTTACAGAAACTTTTATAGAGGATTTATAGCATGGGTGTATTTAAACATATTTTATTGCACTTGGCAACACACTGTTGCAAAGTGCAATAAAATATGTTTACCTTTCTATCTGTGAAAGATTTTTTGTAATAGGACAGATAGCAAATGATCCTATTAAAAAAAAAGATTTTTTGCAATAAGGTCAGTATCCTATTTTTTCACAGATCTAGAGATTACCTCCTACAACCAAAAAAAAACCTCATTTATAATACTAGATAAGGGATAAAGGACATGTTTTTATTTTATTTGAAGAAATAAGAAGGCAAAGAACCGAAAAACTCATCAGATCAATTATGAATTAAGGCATAGAGAGTTCTTTGAGAAAATTATTTGTGTCTTTTTGTTTGACCATCTTTGTGAATTTATCCTACAACGTGACTGCGTTAACGAGTACCACAAACAAACAGCTTTTTAAGAGGCAGAACGTTTTTAATCCTTGGAAGAGGATTAGATGGAAGCATTTTAGAACGACGCGTGAGCAAATAGCACGGTTTACACGATAGTTCCCCCAACCTCTAAAATATGGATTTATGCAAAACTCTCCCGCACACATAATCAACAGATTTGAGCTTACAGCTTTCTGTAGATAGATAGCTGAATTTGAATGAGCATAATAACGTGGTAAGGTCTAAATTATTTGCAGTGGCAAAATCCAGCATAATGCTCTGATTAATATACGGCTTTATGCAATCATTATAAGGCCATTTCTAATGTAAGGAACTGGTGAATTGATTATCAGATAGGTTATTGAATCCCTTGTTGATTGGGGATGGCTGGTCGTACCCTTCGGGGTCGGGGTCGTGATAAGACTGGTTGTCAGACTTTCGGACTTCTGACGACCCGTAACGACTGTCAAAGATCCACGAATGATAGACGGGACCAACAACAGCTTAACCTTCCCGAGGCACGGAGTCACGGCACGAGTCTCAGTATTTAAAAATGGTCCCCCATCCACGGACTAACCCCGGCAAGCATTGCTTAACCCGGACCTGAACCGAATCGACCCGTGCGGCTTTTATTACTTAGCCACGAGCTTCTCCACTCTCCTCAATCAACGAAAACTACAGGTTTATAGGTATAATCGAAACTAAAAAAAAAAAACCATTTTGCTTTCCCGACAATATTATTGTTGAACACTCTAATATTATGAATGCGCCTCTTTTCGTGAACATCAAATCATTCCTATTTTGAAGTCCTAAAAATACTTATTAGGCAAATAACTGTGACCAACTTGGATGTAGCGCGGTTGGTCACAGTTCTAACCTAACCTAGTCGGAATGCCCTAGCTTAGTTACTGCGACCAGCTGTAAGAAAAAAACCAGCAAGTTAAAAGAGGCTCAATTATTTTTTAAAGTGTGCATAATTAGAAGCCCAAAAAGTTGTTAGAGAATCATTTAAATTAATATTTCCCAAATTATACACACAAAAATTTTCTAGGAGATAATAAAGACAAAAAAATATAGAAAGAGCGCAAAGAGCCCTTTTGATACTCAGTGGGACATGTGTAATGTCCCGAAACGACGGTAGAGCACTATCCTGTGAGGCATAAACTATTGATGAGACGCGGATACATTGACCACACTCGCCATTTGTTCGCTTGTTAATGCTAGCTGAATGTTTCTATGTAGAAATCGTTGTCTTACCTACCTCGGTGGGTTTTTATTCGTTTAATTGTAGTCATTAATTAACATTCTCTTGCTCATAGACCAATTTATTTGGGGGATGCACATGTCATTGCTTGCTTGCTTGCATGTAGTTTTTAAGTTATGTGAAATTTTCGGTTATACGCTATTTTGAGTGTAATAACTTTGTTTTTCAGAGTCTTGGAGAGCAATGAATTAAAACTTAAGTATAATATAAATTCTGTCTACGAATACCTTCATTGGTCGGCTTTTTTGTGAAAAATCGAAATGTGCATAAAATATGTTCCGGGAGAATATTTTTCTAACATTCTCCGGTGGATAAGAAGTTTCCTTATGAAGACGGTTCAGTTTATTGGCGGTAAACAAAGAGTTTGGTTCTTAGAATATTTCCACAAAATATTATTTATTACCATAATTCTCTTTCGTCCAAATACCCACCCTTCAGCCGTCAGCAGCCACTTTGATGCTAATTGACGTAAAATGTTCCCCCATTGAGAAGTTAATCCGGTTTCATCGGGATCAAATAATAATTGGTATCAATTTGTCAGCTGTTATCAATAAATACGGCTTTTGAACAAAATAAGTATTTTTGACATTTGGTGAGGCAGTTGGTATTTTGACATATTTTGGTGAGGCAGTTGGTATTTTGACATATTTTGGTGAGGCAGTTGGTAACTTGTTACTACGCTTTTGAATTAAGAATTTGAAAATTATAAAATCATTTATAGGCCGACCGCTTAACTGAATCCATTCCTGAGGTAGCAGCGCGGTGCGGGGGGGGGGGAAGCTATCGTGATGCGAGAGCTCAGTGATTCGTCAACTTGTGACAACTGTCACCCTTCCCGCACCGCGTAGCTAACTCAGGATCGGATTCAGAGCGGTCGGCCTACTCGGCCTATAGTATGGTCAAAAGTCAGGAACATGATTGTGTTATAATATTTGCGTGATCATTAATTTCATATTTCATCGTACCTTTATTAATTATACAACGTGCCGCTACAATGGCGACATTAATTTAACACACGAGTAGGGCTAGTGGCCAGTAATCATAAAAATTATAATAAAATAAAATAATTGGTCAATTGAAAAATTTAAATTTTCAACAAATTAAATAATAAAAACATAACCAAAATACTACCAGCTGGTTTACGTTCTATCGGTCCGATTCTTTGTCGGCATAATTTCTAAGAAATTGCGTGGCTTTCCTTCTATTTGCCTACATATGATCCGTGACCCCGGCAAATGACCTCTTCGCTACAGTTCTTTAAGTACAGGTTGCTCCAAGATGGTAATTTAGAAAATTGTAAATAAATCAATAAAAAATAACGTTTAATAAAATTCAAATATTTTCATAAAATGAATACGTGAACTCGTATACGAGTGTTAAATTAATGTCACCATTAAAGCGGCACGCTGTATATAATTGAAGTGAACCCCTTTGGTACTGGTAAACAGACAACTGTTTACCAGTACTTCAATGTGCCTGCCTGTATGCCACGTTCGTCTTTCTCAGTGACTACCAAAGCCGTCGTCTTTTTAACCGACTTCTTCAGATAGGAGTGTGTGTGTTTTTTGTTTTTGCTGGTCGGACGCACAGTTTCAAAACGTTCATGTTCGAACCTTTGTTAACACAGTTCATCAAAGTTTTGTTGGAAATTCTCAATAGCCGCCCGGAGTTTTGAACCACGATCGTAAAGGCACGAGGTTCACCCTTAGGCATAAAGTGAATGTACCTGCACAACAATTAAATAGGTCTATACTCAATTTGAAATAAGATTAGACATTTAAATAAACCTTTTTTACAGTCCGTTCAACCGATTTTGACTTCTATTGCGTTGGTTGCATGACAAATGGCAGCTGCAGTAGACAGTTGGTATTATGTAACCTTTTTTGCTTTTAATGCCATCCTTATGCCTCCGGTATAGAAGTCAAAATCGGTTGACCGGACTATAAAAAGGTTTATTTAAGTGTCTAATCTTATTTCAAATGGAGTATAAGTATACTGGGTTCGTGATTTAGTTTCCAAACATGTAAACAAAGAGGATTGTGTTTTTGAACCTTTAAATTTTGAAAGTGTTCTTGAAACTTTAAACATTTTAGTGACTATTTCAATAGTACTAGTCATTCTAAAAACACCTTAATTTGCACGGGAATACCGCTTGGAAACAAGGATTCGAACAGGCATTAATCTGATCCTTTCGGGGATTACACGAAAAAAATAACATAAAAATATTTTCAATATGTCCATTGAAGTGAAAAACCTCACCATTCCTCTTATTAAAGTAATAATAGATGCCTGACAATGGAGGGCGTCGACCTCTAACCGCCGCCATTCAATCTCATCGCTGAATAAAATCGTCACAATACAGGTACCATTGCACAGTTCACTTAACTACCTAAGTGGGGTAATCTGATGTGGATATGTTGTAGTAGTGCGGTATACGATTGCGTACTTATCTACATTATATGAATAGCTTGAAAAAAAAAATGTCATTTGTAAAATAATTTTTTAAACTTCCGAGATCTTATGTTCTTTTTACATTTTCATTCAAATAAATTTATTTATATATTATTTCGCCCGCGTGGATGTCGGTTATTATATACTAAAACCTTAAGGCTCGTACAAACAGACGCGATATCGCAGGCGCGACAGGCAGCGGTACCTTTGTCGACCAAGGTACCGCTGTGGCGGTATCTACATCGCCACATGCGAACTACGCATCAAAGACCTGACGTCAGACAGACGTCACATAAATCCTGCATCGCGCAATTAAAGTTTACCGTGCAGTGGACATATATACGAGAACCCAACATCAATCGTTGGGCAGTTGCCCGCCAGACACAACACCCGTCTGGTTGGAGGATCCTCCCTTTTCTATGGAGTATGAGTGCACTTTACACCCTGTTCCTCATACCCCTAAACTGCTGCCTGTCGCGCCCGCGATATCGCGTCTGTTTGCTCGAGCCTTTACTCGAGAACCACTTTATCCATAGGTGAAAACTTCGATGCAGTCGTTTTGGAGTTTATCGCGAACAGGACGACAGATAGACGCGGCGGAGGACTTTGTTTATGTAAGGTAAGGTATTTTTGTAATATGTAAGGATAATTTATTGTACACCAGATTATATATATTATTACAAGAAGATACACTACAAAATGAACAATATCGTTTACTGCCATCTCTTCCAGGCAACTTTGGAATGGAAAGTGATTTTCTGGACCTACCTACATGTGGATATACCTACCTAATAATCGTTGAAGCACAAAAATTAGACGATATTTTCCTTGAAATTAAGTAAATAAGATAAACATTTGCCATACCTAATAACAGAGTCATTCATATTCATAAATCACTTTTGTACGATATCTATCAATATCAGGGAACCTGTACGCGAGTGTACAACCGCAGTGCATGAAAATTTTGAATTAATGAATGGAATCGCACCTTCGATTGATTGTTGCAAGGTACAGGTGCGCTCAGCGGTGTATGGCCGACCGGTAATAAAATTGTCCATCATTATCTTGCAATCAGTGTTGTTAGGACTGGAAGACGAGGTGTCAGTCGTCCGGCGGCCGCGAGAAGGGCGGTCGACAGTGTTGCCATCGCGGGTAAAACTTGGGTGAGGCTGGCACAGGAGCGTGGGGATTGACACAAGAAAAGAGAGGCATATGCCCAACGGTGGGCGAAGTCGGGCTGTGGATGATGATGATGTCGAATACCTATAATAATTGATGACTATTTATTTTTGTTGTTAATACACAGGAGTTCATAATTTTAGGTTATTTTTTTTAATTATTAGGCCTATTGACACTGCGTTCATTTTTGTACTCCTAAAATTATTATTTCCAGTCTTCATTACTACACACTCTTTAGCACCTACATACCTTTTCAGAGTACAGTAGCTACATAGATTTACGTATGTAAATTATATCTCAATATCTGTACCGTAAACACAGCCTGGCGGAGCGTTTGACATTGAAATTCCGAATTCCTGAATTGTTTTGCAATCCAAGTCGGCGTTCCTGCTTAATGCCGTTATACATTACCTACCACTAACTAACATACTAACGTGAACTAACGTCTCCTTCTGACAGTTATTGTGTTTTCATAATCTGTGGATCCAGTGTGTTCCAGTTTTCATAGGCATTCCAATAAATGTATTGTTAAGCTGTAGTGAGATGGTGCTTGCCTACCCAACCCGTTCGTTCCAACAGCAAATCTCACACATGGACATGAGTTGTCTTGACTTATCTGGAAGTCTTTAAGTAGACTCTGGACCCAGGTAGGTCGACACCATGCCAGGGTTGCGTGCGGGCCTGTCAGAGTTGCGGGAAAGTCCGAAACGGATACCGGGACCTTGGCAACCAGGCAACTGAAGGAAAACGGGTGGGTTTTAGTCAGTAAAAGTCTGACACGCCCTTCCGCTCCGCCCAGGGCGGGGGAGAAGACATTCGATGATTTCCCAACCTCAAAATAAAAAGAACAAAAAAAGGAGGAAAGGAATCCTTTGTGTCGACCTAACACAAAGAAAACCTGCACAGATGACTTCGCCCTGGAGTGTAATATAGTGTTGTCCCATAAACAATAGGGTACTTAATATATAGTTCATAAAAATGTGACAAACTTATAAAAATGTAGGCATAGGTAAACTAAGGATATTTGTTTCACATCTTTAGATACTCAGCATAGCAAGAAGCATAGAACAAACCGTTTCTTACTAGATGACGTCACCATTTACCTACACCGTGACGTCATTGTATTCTATGACGTGTAATGGCTTAAATACTTACTAAACATCAACAGGACAAAGCATGTTCCACGTGTGAGCGGCTTACGAGCACGTTTCGGTACACGAAGCCTCGTAAGTGCATTACCACAATGGACTAAAGGGTCAGTCTCCAGTCCGTGAAATAGCTGTAGTTACATAAAGTCAACGTAGTCCGTCCTGTGGTCTTGTATGTGATTAGTGGACATTGAATAGAGCATTTAGTTTACTTACTCGTATCTACCACTGCAGTTATACAACATTATTTTTTCTTTATGCTAAACCCGACAACTTTTTCTATGGGACCAACCTTGATATCGCGAAAATAAAATTAGCTGTCCCTTAGAAAAAGTTGTTCGAAATGATGAGTACAATGACCCCTTTTCGGGTTTTGCATAAACAAAAACTAATGTTGTAAAATAACTTTATTAGAATAATTGTAATAAAGTAATGACTTTTGTTCTTGACTGTATGACTGTATCAGAGAGTAAGTAATAAAAATTGGTTACGACTGTACCAGGTACATACTTTTGTTTAAATAAATAAATTATTATTTCTAAAAACGGTAAGTACGCGACAGTATGTCTACATACATTTTGTTACTCGGAAACAGTAAGCTAGAATGTTCCAGAGGACTGAAAAACAGTAGCTTATCAGGGTTAAATCAACAATAACATATTAGCGCATGACTGTAATGTTCCAGTTAAACATTTTGATACAAGTCTGGATGTCTCTGCTTTCACAAAAAGAATGCGACAGTAGGTGTGAAGCAGTTTCATTAATTCTGAAACACTTTAGTGCACGACTGTCTCACAAGTACCAAGTACATTTTGATACACGATGCCACCGTTATTTCAGTAATGCCATCACAAAAGAAGTAGCGCGCGACAGTACTTCCCATACACGAAGACAAGCTGCCGTGTTCCCACAGCACTGGCCAGTATCAGGGACAGTCGCGTTCGGCCAGTGGTAACACTTGAAGTACGACGTCCGCCCTTACTACTACGACACAAAGCCGATGTCAAAGTCAAACTGTTAACATGGACGTGCGGTTGACTGTACATTAGCGGACAGTTGCAGTGATCGTAAAATGCCACTCGCTTCCGGCTACTATAGTGTTGTTATTACATCGATAGATTTTTATTACTGTTCATGAATTGAAAATTCGTGCTTGTAATTTAAATGAGCCGTGAAGATTGTATTGTGTCTGATCAAACAGATGTTGATGATATATTATATTACTATCATCATCATTATTTTGTTGCTGAGGCAAAGATACAAACCCCAAACCCTGTTTTTTTGCACATTTCCCGTATATCTTTATTGAAACGATACAATGCGGGAAAAATATTTTTCTCATTCAATGAAGAATATGACTGATATCGACAATATAACATCCTCGGTTGAAAGACGCCAACAAATGAGATTATTGTCAACTCCATTGATTTCAAATTGAATCTGATCCAATTTCAAACAAATTTACCAAAAATATATGTCACCTCATTCATTAACGTAGCCAAACAACAAAATATAAATATTGAGAACTCAACAAATCTAATAGACTACTGACCTCGAATCCTAACAGTTTTCAGGAGCCCTGGTATTTAAACAATTGAATCGTGAGAAAATAGAAGCAAGAATATCTATCATTATTACAGAAATCTATCAAGGATCAATCATAAATCCACCTAGAAAAAAAAAGTAATTTTATCGATTCTTTTCACAGCACTATTCCGCTTCCGAGCACATTGAGCGACACGATCGCCTATCCTAAGGTAGATACAATATCGATAAATGAGGTACAGCTTTGCGTGGCCATGTCCACATTTGATGCTATTGTGTCTCCATACAACTTTTGCAGTGCTTTCGATGTCATGTTTACCGCTACGGAATAAAGTTCAATATTGCTTACGTCAGTACGATTTCCTTTTGGTTTGTTGGACTGTAGAGCAATTTTTACTTTGCGGGCAGTGTAGACTTTATTTCTTATGTGTAAGGTTGCATTTCGATTGATCTGAATGTTTGCAGTGTGTCCATGTCAGCTTCAGGCGGCTTCGGCGTTTCGAGTGTGTCAACAGACTTCTAGAAGGGAGTACTTCAAGATCTTTGTTCAAGTACCTATTCCTGATGTATTACAGAACGTTTTATGTCGAGGTGTATCTGACAATTTAAAATTCTTTGTAGGAAAATATCTAGGAGAAATAGTCTACATGAATCTCCACAGGCTTTTCATAGAAACATTTTTTCTGGGAAAAAAGGTAACACACAAAGGTCTTAGTTCCCTAAAAACCACATCAAAGCGAAAGGCGATTCCTTGTAAAAATCTCGACACTTTTAATTTGAGTAGAAAATTGAAAATTCTACCCATTTGATTACCGACCGCAACCTTTTTGAAGAACGGTTCAAACATGGATCCAATGTCTTTTGTTATTTACTACCATTTTAAAACCTTTGACATTTGATATGATAGCCACCGTAATGGGCAGTGTGATCAAAAATATTCACTTTATTTATTTTCCTTTGTGACGTTGATATTGTTAAATTGGTAGTTCGACAATTTTAAATAAACAACCAGCCAAGTGGGAATCGAACTCGCGCAATAAAGGCTCCCGCAGACAGGCGCGACGCGATTCTGTAAGAATAATTTCTATGAAAACTTCATGAGATCCTTTAGGGTTAATTAAAACTTTTTTTTTTTTTTTTGCCATGATAGAGGACATAGTAGTATTACTAGGGGATTTATGTCGTAAAATATCGTATTCTGTAAATACTTCATCTAGTTATCAATTACGGTTAAAAAGATATATAGATAGATAGTCAGATGGACAGACAGCAGACAGACAGAGGGCCTAGGCTTGGTAATGAGGTCCCATTGGCATCTATGTGCGCGGAACCCAAATACGGATTTTTTTGTTCTCGTATTTGTTTCGCTATGTTGAACAGAAAAATATTAGAATAATTTTGTTTGTACATTTTTATAACGATCACGCGTGTAATCCTCAAAGGATTTAGCAGAGGTGTTGCACACAATGCCGATCAAAAATGTTTGTTAAAAGTTTAAAAAAAAATGTCAGTGAAAGCGCTTCGACGCTTTTGGTGGAGTGATATTTGACGTGCGACATTCCATTGCGATTAGTCTGTTAGATTTATTAGCTCGTTTTATTTTCATACCTACACTAATTTGAGGGTTTAAAACTCAAGGGAACAATAACAAAATAAACAGGGAAAATTGTATCACAGAATATATTCAACAAATACAAAACAGATTACCAACTTTATAAGCAATGCATTTAAATAAAGGTCTTTGCCAAATTAATGTTCTAAGTTTGCCAAGGTAATCTTTCTTTTGAATTTCATTGTAAACATTCGTTCTTATAGCTAATACCTAGCTAACCTAAGACACGTACCTCTGACTTTTTGTAGTCATGTGTGTATTGTATAATTATCACTTGCGTCAAAAACGGTGAAGCAAAAACATCGTGTGGAATCCGACATGTCTAAGAGATATTTCTCGACGGCATGTGAAGCCAATGTCAGAAGCCCATGGGTGGCATAAAAACTCTGGTTCCAGGTTAGTCACTAACCACACGAAAATAAAGAAGAAGAACGAATTTATTGTTAATCTAGAAGCAGATAATTATTTTCCAAACAGTTCAAAAGGATTTAAAAAAATAAAAATAACTTCAACTGACCGAAACTGCAGCCAAGAAAATAAAACTACTATCTAACTTAAGATTCAAGACAGGTTGGAAACGGGCATCTAATAATTTAGTCTGGAAGTGGCCCTCAATGGATAGGGGAGAAAGGTTGGCGATATCTGAATTGTGATCAAAGTAATAGCTGACCCTAACGAATGAAGAAATTCGTTCAGTGGACTGTTGACGTATTTATGAAAACTTTATTAAAAGCGTTACAAATACCTGTTATTTAGAAAAACTAATTTATTATTTTTTAAATACGATAAAAAATCCTTTCTAGTTCATGTAGATATATTAATTTAAATTAAAAAACCCAATCAGTCTAGTATTTAATGTTGTATAGTTATAACTTAGTTATAACCCAATTTTTCTAACTGTGCACCTGTCAACGTCAAATTATTACAGTATTTTAAAAGTTGTTAAATCATTAACTTTACAAACTTTAAGAGGTGTTTTAGACCATAGAACTGAATTAATTGCTTGACGAATAATAAGACAAAACTGATGGCCTAGACAAAGTGACGTTCTATCAGCGATAACGCTGATGGAAAAGGCAAAAATGTATAGGACTGACATAAGCTATCGAAAAGCTTATGTGAATCCTGTTGAAAGTCGTTGTAGAAATACGAAACGCTTTGGTAGCGACTGTCACTTCTTTAGGCCCTCTGAGCACACAACAGGAGTTGTGTAGTACTGTACGTGACTGTACTAAGAGGCGTCGGCGCCGCGGCGACGCTGAGAAGGTAAGCGGGCGGGGCGGGTAAATTCAATACTGATAACCTACGACTTTGACAGCTCCTAACGCACACTCGTTTGACATTGTTCTCACTTAAAGAAGCACCAAGAATACTGTACCCAGGATTTTGTAATATCTATATCCATTTTTAAAAGAGTGTCCTTGGAGTTTCTTACCCGTTCTTCTCCATAGAGATCTACGATTTGGAATGGGCAACTAGCTTCAACTTTTTGACTAACTGACAGACTCTTTGACAATTCAAAACTGCCTGTAAATGGTTAAATTGAAATAAATGCTTTGAGTTTCAGTTTGAGTTTGCACAGTTAGAAAAATCCAATTAGGTAGGTATACCTATGCGCCTGATCATTATAATAATGAACACATTATTAATTACTGATACATTATTAATAATGCGTCAAAAATAATTAATATTCAATTCAATAAAAACTATACTAATAAACAGTTGATTAAAAACATAAACCATTTCAATTAATCCAAAATATTTAGTCAGCCGGAAAACAAATGACGCGTGACGATCTACATTAAACATCAATTGTAGGTGAAATTATTTAATTAATTCGAGCCAACGTCATTATAAAGAGTACATATTTGTATTTCTCTATCAATATAGCGTGGACCTTAACGAGGTCTGTCAGGCGAATGTTTGATGTGATTTTATTTAGGAAACGTGTACATCCTAACTAATATTATAAATGCGAGTTTATTTGTTTGTTTGTTACGCCTTCACGCTAAAACAGCTGAACGGATTTGTATGAAATGTTATGTTTTGTTTGTAATAGGATACTTTTTATACCAATATTCCCACGCGATCGAAACTTACGCGAGTGAAAACGCGAAGCGCAGCTAGTTTTCTATAAAACTATACATAGCACCTGGCGTTATGTAGTTTAAACCTACCCATGGGAAAAAGGCGTGAGTTTATGTATATAAAAAATACCTACTTCACTTCAAGATCTATTTTGCTATAAAGGCTCCCGCAGACATGAGCGACGATGACATTAGTAGGTAGGACGTATTTGCAATAATGAAGTGTGGCATAATAGCCTGAGTCCTATCCAATAAATCGAAATTAACATTTATTAAAAGAGACATAAAATCCAATATCTTTCGCGGCCAATCGCCAAACAAACGCATACAGTGAACACACAGCCTTACAGTAACCCTACCCTCATCAAGTGTCACACAGATTAAATAGCGAACAAGAATAAATCGAAATAAATAAAAACAACATACGCACTCGAACAAAGCTCTGTAATTTTATTAAAAAAGGTTTTTTGTCCTGAAATATTTCGTTCATAATTTTTCGGAACAGAATGACTGAGCACGCACTGTGCTTCGCGGTATCCAAATGATTTAAAAAAAAATGAAATACGAGGTCGGTGTTGCAATAATTTTAGCTTAGCTCTAATTGGTTGGCGGTGCAGTAATGAATTGCTAGCGTGCGTTTGAGTTCTGATTCTGACCCGTTTAAGCCTTAGCCTGGATGTGACCTGTGCCAGGACGCCAAGTGCACTCGCACTGTGTGAATGGCTGTTTTGACGTGCGCTTTGCCGTTTTACTTGCATACGTTTAGTAACGGCTATAATTCGTTTTTTAATCCCGTAGATTAATTTGACATTTCAAATGATTATTGTTTGTTTTTTAAATTTGGAGTTTGACATTGCACCTGTTTGGCACCTGTCAAATTAGTTTATGGGATTAAAAACAAACTTTACGTAATAAACCTTCAACTGCCATTAACGAGACACAATAGAATTTTAATTGTTATCGGTATTTAAAAGCCCGATTGACACATGATGGGATAATAGTGGTTCTGAGTATGATGTAATGTAAGGAAATTGTTTGCCATGCAGCTGTTTAAAAAAGCCGTGTCCAGAGTCCTATACATGCATACCCTAACTAAAACAATCATATGTCTAAAAGCTACGCTTGGTGAATTTAAAAACACATTTGATCTAGATTTTGAAATAATTTACTCCCTTATTCGCTAACCCTTAGCTAATGTGAAGGAGAAAACGATGAAAATAGGCAATTCATGACAAGCGATGAAGAACCAAACATATTGCTGTTTAAATTCCTACTCATGATATACTTAAAACACAAGAATACTGGAAACAGCGAATCGACGAATGTGTGGAAAAAACACTGGGAAGTAGAAATATAGTAAAAGAAAAGTATAAACCCCCGATGACCTTGAAACGACTGAACCGATTTTGATAAAACGTATCTAAAAATCATTACTAGAAAAACTGCTTTCAAATTTTAAAAAACCGCATTCAAATCGGTTCACCCGTTTAAGAGCTACGGTGCCACAGACAGACACACATCAGCGGTCAAACTTATATTATAGCACCCCCAAAAACAAATTACTATAATTTGTTTATCCCGGATTTTTGTTGAGAATAAGATCAAAATGCAAAAACATCGTTATCGTTACCGAGAAATTGCGAAATCGGAAATTACGCGAGAATCTTCGGCATAATATTGATGCAACCGTAATATTAACTAACTTATCGCGGGACATAAACAAGCTAATTAACAATAACTGAAAGATAAAGTTGTATAAATAAATTGTTTTACATTAAAAATGGCTGTCACACGATATGAGCACTGAACAGTCACATTAAGTGACGTAATTATCAAGTAATTGTTTGTTAACTTACTTGCATAAGATGGACTCATTTTCAATCTACTTTAGATAGAATTTAAGTGGCTTACTCAAAGTCCTACTCTTTGGAAAATCTCTCCAAATAGTAAAGTTAACGTGTTATTTTACAAAAGCTCAATAAAGCATCGTAACTATACTATTTTCTTTGTAACGAGTGAAGACAGAGAAATGGATTCTGCACCAGACTTCAATGTTTTGAGAAGACCACTTTAGATTTAATATATATAATATATATATATATATATATATATATATATATATATATATATATATATATATCACTATATATTATAAAACAAAGTCCTCCGCCGCGTCTGTCTGTTCGCAATAAACTCAAAAACTACTGCACCGATTTTCATGCTGTTTTCACCAATGGATAGAGTGGTTCTCGAGGAAGGTTTGAGTATATAATTTGTCAAGACATCTACGCGGCCGTAGCCGCGGGCATTAGCTAGTAATATATATATCAGAGATGCATTCGAAACAAAAAAGAGTAGGTACCTATCAAAGTCAAAGTCAAAGTCAAATCATTTATTTCAAATAGGCACATTAAAGGCACTTTTGAACGTCAAAAAAACTAAGAAATAGAACTGATTCTAGTCGCCCCTTCCAAAAGGTAGTTTTCGTATGGAGAAGAATGGGCAAGAAACTCCACGATCACTCGTTTAAAAAAAATGGTTTACAATATTTTGTATACATCAATTATAATTACATGTGAATACGATGCACCTAGAATACGATTACTTTACCACAAATTGTAAAAAGAATTAAAAATGGAGCAATGACAAATAAATTGATTAATAAAATTATGTGATAGATACATGGTGCTCACACATTTACAAACATTGTAAAAGTAGGTACCTATACAATATCACAATATTCATATTTTTACATTACAAATAATACTAATAAGACAGTGTGTGAGTTAAGTAATCACAAAATGTGTAAAAATCTATGATATACAAATAAAGTAAATTATACAACTAGATTAGCAACCAGTTTGATTTTGTCCAGACTCGAATATTGTCCTATGGAGCAAGACCAGCATGTATCCATGCATTCTTATCCTCTAATTTGTAATAGGCTTGTTTACAAAGTGTACATTTTTTATATGGGTTTTAAATTTTCTTTCATTTAATTGCAATATATCACAAGGTATTTTGTTATAGCATTTAACGCAGTACCCCATAAAAGATGTTTGTACTTTAGCTAATCTGAAAGATGGTTGATCTATTTTGTCTTTATTTCTAGTATTAAAATTATGTCTATCACTTATTTTATAAAAAAGATTTAGATTTTTTCTAACATACATGAAAATATATGAAAATATCGTAGCATGTGACTGTCTGTAGTTTCTGCCGTGGGAAAAAATGAGTGAATTTATTTATGCGTATTTAGACAAGGATTAATCTCGAATCGAAAATTATTTGTTTATCCACATTAAACTCAGCCACGCAAAGTACCGAATAAGTTCTTTTACTGTACGTAATATTTTAGTTTAAAAACATATCCAACTGTTACAATACTTCTTAATTTTAAACATCCAAATTTACCTACAGAGAGCTGTCAATTAAAATATTAGCCCGTCACCAGACAAACGGCAGTTAAAATTAAATGGAGTGTTAAGTTCGGCCGTTTATCATGCACTCCGGCCGGGGTCAGACGAAGGAAGGGTTAACAAATGACCCACACCAATCAGGCTTAAGAGAATCCGGCTTTTAACCCTAGATATGGAGTGCTTATGGAAACTTTTTATTAAGTCGCTTTTGTTTGGAAAAAGTGCGTAAGAACTTACTCCCTCGTTTTAGGATTGTTTAAGTCAGTATTATCTACTTTAGGCTCAGAAGAAAATACTTCAAACATATTTCTATTTTCAAGAGTATCCATGGAGTTTCTTGTCCGTTCTTCTCCATACGCACTACGCTTTGAAATGAGCTTCATCTTTCTGACTGACCGACTCCTTGACAATTCAAAAGTGCCTGTAAATGTTTTAATTTAACGATAAAATTATTTGCACAACGTGTAGACTCAAAAAAAAAAACATTTTCACCTTTCGTTCTTATAAAAAGAAAATTTTACAAGAATAAACAAAAACACATCAAATGAAGGCAACACATTACGCCATCGCCATCACCTTTTCCTTAATAAATTCAAGCAGCTCATATTATAAACGTTATAAGCAGTAAACACGACACACGTCTCGGCTGGAACTGCAAGCAAAAAATACGCGTTCAAACTGTCAACCGTAGGTGCTTGTCAAGTTCTTTGAAATAAGAGATAATATGTACGAGCACAAAGAATGGCAGGCATGATTTTTGATAAATGATTGAAGGGCATCGAAATAGCTTTCCTTCATGAGTACCTATTCCCCGTTTCTAGATTTCTATCAGACCTAACGGCTTGACGTACTTTTCGAGGCACTGAAGTATCACACCGCCAACTGGAGTATCACACAGCAATAAAATAAATGTAACGCTACAAAATATACAATGGGCGGCCCACTATGATGGTCTATTTTTTATTTTATTGATTGTGTCATCGAATTCGTACAAAAGAGAAAACTGGAACTTGTTTTCATTTCTAGAAGTAATTAAACACAGTTTTTTTTTCGTGGAGGTATTTCGTGTCAATAAAAACGTGATGTAAAAATACAATTATAGAAATACCAACTCTTAAACCAATTAGGGAAGTTTGAAAGTCAAGATGAAATCAATTTAGATTCGATTGGCACTTGAAACTTCTAAGTGGGTTAATCCAAAATTAAAATTATAGGAAGGATTGGGAGAAAGCTTGATGTATTTATGTACATCCGTTTTACAGCAGTCAATAAAAAATATACTAATAATATTTACTGGCTTGTGTAATACACTGAGTGAATATTTTGACAACACAATAGCGATTAAGTAATTCTTGTACAAAAAATAACGATGCTATTTTCAGGAGTAAAATAATGATTGTGAAATAAAATTTTCATTAAGGCTTGTGCAAACTGGCGCGATATCGCGCCAGTTCGAGGGAGCCTTTAACGTTTTCATTTCACTGGTTTATTTATAAGCCTGCCTCTGCTTACCCCTTCGAGAATTACAGACGTGATTTATGTTTGATTCACTTTAAAATATTTTCTTTTGTTCTTAACTAAATCAAGTCATACTGCTTCTTAAAACCTCGTGTACCTCAATCTGAAAGTTTATCAATGATGAGACTTCACTAAAGATTGACTCCCACAATCCTGGAGCCACTACTCTGTGTGTCTCTCCATTAATTTGATTATACTTCGAAGACTGCGTGTCGCCGAGACGCACGTCCTCGCATATCAAATTACTTTCCGTTTACGCCAGTTATACAACTATACTATGCGTTTGAAGTATATAAGTACTTGGTTTATGTCACCAATATTCTGTTTGACACGTTAAGAAGATTTCGATAATGTACAATACACTTTAGGTACATGGTGGATTACCAAAATACACAAATCGTTTGGTTGGCTATCAATGCGTCCAGATGATCGACGTATTCACAATAGAAAGAGCGATTAGGCGAAGACTTTGTCAGAATAAAACAATTATTTTCTCTGCTTAGGACGCAACTAGTTTCGACATACTATGTGCCAAAACCTAACTAACTTAGGTTAAGCTACGCTTGCCGGGGTTGGTCCGTGGATGGGTGACCATCTTTACATATTCCTCCGTGCCGATAGCACGTTAAGCCGTTGGTCCTGGCTATCAAATGTGGATCTTTGACAGTCGTTATGGGTCTTCAGAAGCCCGAAAGTCTGACAACCAGTCTTACTAAGGGGTGTCGTAACTGTTACCCAGTTACTGGGTTGTGGACGTTTGATAGGCAGTCGCTCCATGTAAAATCCTGGTATTCAGCTGCATCCGGTTAGACTGGAAGACTTCAAGCAACATTGTTGGGAAAAGGCTAGGCGGATTGATGTGCCAAAACCTGCAATTCTTAAAGTCTTTCGATAATCTCCGGAAAACTAATCGGGCCTATAATTTCATACAAAGATACACAATCTGGATTCTATGAATCAGGACCGGACAGAAGGTTTTTGGCCAACAGTCATTCGACTTTATCTTTCCAATATTCATTTATTCGCCAATCTGTCCGTCTGTGTGTCAGACATTTATCTGTCATTTGAAAGAGCTCATATCCTGAGCGGCCTGGGTGTCATTCGCACCGAAATGATACGGTGATAAGAGATGTTATTACTTTTAAACGTTCTACCCTTATGAGTATTGGACAGAGGATTCGGTGTGGGAATAAAAAGATGTTATCCATGTTCAGGTAAATTGGAGAACATCATGGCCGCTATGCTATTTATTGGTCAGTTTGAACGTGATATGAACAATGATCGGTCCAAAGCGACTTTTTCTCCTTTGGGATAAGCTAAACGAGAGTAGGTCAAGGCATTACCAGCAGCTGTCCTAGCTTGGTAGGTAGAATACAAAGCTCCAATCAGTCCATATCCAGCTGACTAAGACTGGACACACTCTATCAACAATTGTACAACTATACAGGGTGTAAGGGACAGCCCTCCGCAAATTAACGGGGGGCTTTCAGCTCCTTATTTTGAATCATATTCCACTGGAAATTTTCTCAGGATTTTTTTAATATTTCAATCCTTTTTTCAGTTACTATGCCATTATTTCAATGTAAAATACAGTCTCTGTACGCAGTAGGCCATTTATGTAAATACAGCAGCTAAAATAAAAATAAATCTGCAATGGATGTTGAAATACTGTATATAATCATACCATAGCGAACGACGCGAGAAGCTTAGAATTTATATTGATAAATCACGTGGCACGAGCGCGCCCTCCCGCCACGGGGCGTGCGTTTTACCACGGTAACGATACATTGCGTGTGAGGTAATAAAACAAATCAGCTTTATTGGATTCCCATAACGTGTCTGAAATAATTTCATTTCATGTAGCGGTCGTCTTAGTATGATATACTGAATTCATCCCATCAGTCTGCGGAAGGATGTCCCTTACACCCTGTATAATTGCCACTTTGTACCGACATTTATGTATACGCCGTGGATTTTTCTTATGAAAAACTACTATCACTTTTATAATAATATATTATGAGGTTCAATTTAGTCTCCTTCTTTGTAGTTTCTGAGAAAACATTTGATCATATTTCTAGGTACATAAACAATACCAACGCAAAATACTAATATTTCTCTAAAACGTATTCAAAACTTATCAATTTGTAAATTGAACACCAAGTTTAAATTGTGAATAAAAGCGTTCCGAAGTTTTCTTAATAAAAGTTCTACGTTAACGCGAACGATGACAGACAACGCCATCCATCACGACAGGCATTGTTGCAGGTAGGATAGGCAGAAGACTGACACGTCGTTAGTTTTCCACCAACTGTGGCTTTATCAATGATACTTGATTTTAGGCACAGATTTGCTTATGTATTAACATAATAGGCAACTATTATGTTAAATCTGCTTCGAATAGCAGTCCAGTTACTTAATTTTAAAAAAACTTTGAAATTGCACCCCATTGTTTGTTTCAATGGGATTGAACTTTTTAAAGGTAAATAAATATTAATCGAAAACGAAACGTTTTCAACCTGCATCGACGCGAAAAAAATGATCAAGTCATTCTAAAAGGACACCAAAAAGATAAACACAAGGAAATTATATAACTTTGACGAGACACTTTTACTTCTAACAATGGACTTACAAAGAATATTACCGTCGTGAAAAAATATTAAGGCCCGTCGTCCACGACATTACCCAAAAGTTATTAGAGGCATAATACTAATGATTGAAATACTTTCGTGAATTCATGCAAGCCTAGTACTTTTTGTTAGGTTATGGTGTAGAAATTATTCAGAACATGTTGTGAATAGAATATCGTACCGTACGTGTTAAATTAACTATCTGTTATTCAAATTCTATAAGTTAGATAAAACTAATGATTGAAATATTATCCTGAATTCATGCAAGCCTAGTACTTTTTGTTAGGTTATGTACTGTTCATAAATTGTGCACAAAGTGTTTTGCACAGAATACCGTCTTGTATGCATGCAGCGTACTACAGAAATAAAAAGTATCCTATGTCGTAACCCAAGTCATGGTCTACCCATGTGCCAAATTGCATCTAAATCATTTTAGCCGTTTTAGCGTGAAAGTGTACCTAACAAATAAACAAACAAACTTACTTTCGTGTTTATAGTATTAGTTAGGATAAATAAGTGTAAAATTGAACAACAACCAGACTCGAATTCTTCAATGGGACCAACGGGAATCAAAAATAAAATTATAAATCATTCCCGTTCGTCCCACTGAGAAAGTCAGTGGGACGAGCGGGAATAAATTTAATATTATATAATTTATTAAATTCCCGTTCGTTCCACCAGTGGGACGACGCCAGTGGGACGAACGGGAATACACGCTACTAACAACCCTACTTACGCTGGGTTTGTAAAAAAATTGGACTGTATCGGTATACCAGTGTCTGAAATAAAGATAAAGGCAGTGCCTCCGCTGCCGGCGCCGGCTCCCAAAAATAACGTCATTGGTAACTGGCAGTAATTTCACCGCCGGCTCCCTTAATGGACACCGGCGGCGCGGCGTTTGTAGAAACCCTTCCAGTATTCAGAACCCAAACTAACTAACCGTAACTAGAATATGTTTTTCTGCATATTCTAGTCGTTTTTGGCGTAGGGGGTCACAGTTCTAACCTAACCTAACCTAACCTTTTTTGCGATTAAAATGATTAAACCTAATCTTACTAGCTCGGTTTCGGGTAGTAATTTATGACTTTATTACTGGAATATGGAAAAAAAATATGCTCTATTACATGTTTTTTTAATCATGCCTACCCTGCCTATTTACTCCATACGCCAAACTGACAAACAAAGTCAGCGCCGGCAGCCAATTCAGCAACTGACGCCGGCAGCGGAGGCACTTCCAAAGATAAATTAAATTAAAAGGAACGTGTTACAAGCTCACATCACCAATGAGTGTGCCAGCGTCTGTGTTCTCTTCCACTTATAACTCGTCAGCCTTCAAAGCAAGAATGAGCATCTTCTGGGTTTGCTCGTTACATCATAGAACTCATCTTCTCGATCCTTTCCTCAGGCGAGATCGAGGTCTAGAGCCCGATCCATTCTGTAAACACCTCACCGTGAAAACTAAGGTGAAGTGAGCTATCAATAGTGTCAATTCCTAGCATCGGCGTCTATTCTGTAAACACCTCACCGTGAAAACTAAGGTGAAGTGAGCTGTCAATAGTGTCAATTCCTAGCATCTGCCGGTCTATTCTGTAAACACCTCACCGTGAAAACTAAAGTGAAGTGAGCTGTCAATAGTGTCAATTCCTAGCATCGGCGTCTATTCTGTAAACACCTCAATTTGAAAACTTAGGTGAAGTGAGCTGTCAATCCCTAGCGTCAGATGGAGTGACAGCTCACTTTAAGCTAACTTCACCTAAGTTTTCACGGTGAGATTTGTACGGAATAAACCGGCTTGTCCTTATCTCAATAATAAAAAATAGCCAGAATATCATACACTAGGATTTCAATGGCGGTCCGTACTTGTCAAGGCAACCAGTCACAAACAATACTCCATTTGAAATAAGATTAGACATTTAAACAAACCTTTATACAGTCCGTTTAACCGATTTTGACTTCTATACCGAAGGCATAAGGATGGTATTAAAAGCAAAAAAGGATACACAATACCAACTTTCTACTGCAGCTGCTATTTGTCATGCTACCAACGCATTAGACGTCAAAATCGGTTGAACGGACTGTAATTTTATTTTATTTATTGTCTAATCTTATTTCAAATGGAGTATAGTTAATAACGCGTTAGTATGCCACGTCGTGTGTCGTTCTGGCTACTCATTGGTGCGTTGAGTTTGTAACACGTTATTTTTGAATAGCGTCGTGGACGATGGCAGTAATTCCTCTCGAGAAACTCGATTTTCTCATAAATTCGCTCAAGTACAAGTGGCGCGGACTTGATGGAAACAATTTAACTAAGTTAGCATATTTGTGCACGATAATCTTCGGAACTACTGACCCGGTTTTAATTAAACTTCTGACAAGTTTATAATTGTTCAGTTGCGTGTATGTGTGGATGAGAAGATTTCGCTGTTCAAGAAACGATTATAAAGTGGTGTTGTTTGGTAGTGATTTTAAAGGTTTTCGCAGACAGGTGGGACGCAACTTTAGCAGAACTATTTCTATGAAAATTCATCGGAATTGCTCTATAGTCCCCGCGCGACTGCTAGTCCGGTTCCCCGCCTGAGGTATGTGAGCGCTGAGACGGGGGGCGGCGCCAGTGACAAAATTGGCAGTGAGTTAGCTTGGCCTTTGTCTAAAAATGTTGTTTGCCGATTTCAATAGCCTTCTGTATTAAACTTTTCCTAGGACCATCATTACATCTTAATTTTTTTTTTTTTTTACCGACTTCTAATAGGAGGAGGTTCTCAATTTGACAGTATGTTTTTTTTTGTGTGTTTGTTAAGCGATTTCTCCGCCATTATGAATTGATTTTGATGATTCTTTTTTGTTTGGTAGGTCATGCTTCAGGGGCGGTCCTATAATTTTATTATTAAATTTCATTGGGTAATTTTGGAGTTAGCTTCAATAATACGTATTTTTTCTACTACTACTATATGAACTATGTTTTAAATTACTTCGTCACGGTTAGTTACATAGCAGGTGATAGTATTCGGATTTGTGTGGGATAGGTATCACCACAATAAAAAACAAAAAAAAATAACAACTGACTTCAAAAAAAAGAATGTGAGAAAAAAAGTTTTTTTTAAACTTTGTGCTATTATCTTCCTTATTAACAGGTAGGTCCAAACCTCCATCAAAACACGCTGCTCCAAAACTGAAACGTTTTCAGATAGAAGATAGAACATGCCTCAATATCACATAATACCTATAAACTTTTGAATGTTGACACTTTGAATATTAAGCGGAGTTCCGATGAATTGAAAATTAAAGGCCTTGTTTAGGTAACGGCAAGCTTCAAACTGAACATTTTTGAAGTAGATAGGTATTAAAACAGGGGTAGGTATTATAATAGGTAAGTATAGTACACCTATTTTCTTAATGTCCCTCGGCAAACTTCGTGTTTCGTCAGTCGTCGGATTTCTATAATCTGTAATCGACTTCCAAGTCGATTGAGAAAATAGTTGTACTATAAAATAATGTTTTTGATAAAACACTACTATAATGAATTAGCTTTTGCCCGCGACTTCATCCGCGTGCAATTGTTTTGATATAAAAATATAAGTACTCGACATTCGGCAATACTATAGCTTCCCATTAGTGAAACAATTTTCGGAATCGGTTCAGTAGTTCCGGAGATTACCCCCTAAATACAAACTCACAAATACCTCTATACCTACTACATATACGTACGGGGTCACATTAAAACCGAAACTACGCAGATGTGATGGGTATCGATATCTAAATACGATAAAACAAATAAAAAAATGGATTTTTTGGGGTCAACGACCGTAGGTAGTTTAGCTACTTGACAATATTTATCAGTTTAATAAAACAGTTTTGTGTTAACTTCACAGACGTGATGGTTACCGATGTTTAAACACGATAAACAAAAAAAAACACAGATTGTCATGATGAAAATCAATTTTTTTTTGTTTTTATCATGTCTGTCGAGCCGCTAGTCTGTAGAGTTCGCTATCTAATTTAATTAGACCCCTCTGTTTAAGTACTACAAACATGAAGAAATCTAAAGCACTTTCGGCATTAATCTTATAATATTCAACATGACAAAAGTTGATTTACATAAAAATACAAGTCACATTGTGGCCAAAGAAACATTCCTACGCCAAAGGCTGAAATACCCGCAATACATATTCCGAAAACCGAGTAATTTTCCAAGCAGGGACAAATTCTAACCCCTAAATATTTTATACGCTTGTACTTAGGAACATAAAAAGCTAGTCGTAAACGACATAGATTAATTTGTTCTCATACGTTACAAGCGGGTACAATGTTTGTGTTATTTTCATTGCTAACGTGCCGTGGTTTTTAAAAGTTTTATTCCTGAGATATTTTATTTAGTGGTCATGTATAAATTATGAGGGTTGCCTATCATTTTAATATGTCCGTTAACAGCTTCGTTTTCGACGCTACGCTTGGTCCGGGGATGGGTGACCATATCTTCATATCGAGACTCCTCCGTGCCTCGGAAAGCACGTTAAGCCGTTGGTCCCAACTGTAATTCGTGGATTTTTGACAGTCGTCACGGGACGTCAGTAGACCGAAAGTCTGACAACCAGTCTTACCAATGGGTATCGAATTATCCCAGTTACTGGGTTGTGGAGGTCAGATAGGCAGTCGCTCCATATAAAAAATCCAGTTAGACTGGAAGCCAACATAGTTGGGAAAAGGCTAGGCAGATTGATTAAACAGTTTTCGACTCGACTCGACGAACAAATGAACAACTCATGGAATTGAAGAAACACGACATTACTATTATGTAAACTGGCCCGTTTGCAAATACAACACATATATATATATATATCGGTTTTATTTATAGTCACCATCGGTTTGACAAGAAATTTTTGATGCAAGTTTATTGGTAGCATCTCATTCCCAAAAAAAAAAAACTGTTAAATAAAAAAGATTGCACCGTGAACCGCTAAGAACACAGTACCATTACTCGTTCTGTTTAAGTTCAGTCTCAAAATCCGAATTTTAATATTATAAATGCGAAAGTGAGTTTATTTGCTTGTTTGCTACGCTTTCACGCTAAAACCGCTGAACAGATTTGGATGATAGCGTGCGGATAGACCATGACCTTTATTAGGACATAGGATTCTTTTTATACCAATATTCTTTTTTTTTCTCTTCTTTCCACAATCGACTATTTAGCCATAATTAGATTTGGTCTCAGGTGAGATTTGTTTGGTTGCTATTACAGTGAATATCACCATTTATGTGGGGAACACTTCAGTTTTTGTCAATCAAAATACTGCTTAAATTATACTTATGCGGGTGAAAAAAAAAACTCTTTGTACTGCAATCCCAATATACGTAGATACCCGCCATGCCATACATACACACATACATAGGTACACCCCCATTCATATCAGGAGTGACGGATATCTTTCAGTATGAGCGACACGGCGCGGGATTGCAAATGTAACGAGCGTCGTGACGGAGGGACACTTTTTATTTGCCCACACAAATTACAATACATGGCGATACAAATTGTAAATGACATGAATACTTATTGCTTGTGTAAATGCGAAGTTTTGCAGAATTTGATTCATATGAAACACAAAACATTAAAAATTGTTTTTCGATTTTAAGCTCTGAAATAATTATGCTGTTTATTTATTTATTTAGTTAGTCATAATACAAAGTAGCAGGAATAATGGGGTTTTAGTCGGTAAGAGGATATCAATGAGGATTTACACCCGGAAAAAAAAGTTTGAACTGTTCTTAGTAAACCAAGTTTACCACGCAAAAAAGTTGAATAGCAGTTGAGCAATATCCTGTTTAGTAAACTATAAATACGGAACATTAGCATGTTGCCAGTAACACAGCAATAATCTATGCTGCAAGCTTCATCATCAGCAGCCTATAGCAGTCCACTGCTAGACTTAGGCCTCCCAAATCGCACGTCATTTATTCATGCCAGTCAGCTAAGGTACATCCGAAACATAAAAACAAGTTTCTGAAACAATGGAAACAACTGATGAACAGTTGAGCTACATTGTTTCAGCAACTTGTGGAACCAATGGAAAGTCCTTTTTCTATTATTTTACTTCTGATAGCAGCAAACGATCGAAAAGAAACGAAAGAAAAAGATCACAGTGGTTTTGAAAGACTGTAATTCAAATGTGACGTCTTCATCTCTTCCTACGAATAAGGACCAACTACAGCTAAGTGCTCATATACACGAGTCGACGCGTCGGCGGCTGCGGCGGCTGCCGTCGATGCATCCACGGGTGCCGGCTGCCGTCGACGGCGGCAGTTACCTCTACCGTTGGCGCATTAACATTCTATAAAATCAAAACTTCTTCCCTACCGAGGTAAAACTAAATGCTTGTAGAAAACTTCGCTCCAATAGAATTCAAACTCCAACAATACGGAACTTGAGTGGTAAATCCAGTAGCTATTAATTTTGCCACGGTCTGCTCGCGAACGATATCATTGAATATTGTGGAGAATGGTTTATGAGACGCCCACTAGTGGATTTGCATTGTGGGCACGGTTTTTGTTAAACCACATTTATTTATTTCGATTAAATAACAATTAAAACATGAAATTCTGAAATAACAACACGCATTGTTATTTAAGCGTTTCATGTGCATCAAGTGAGCACTATGAAAGTTGCGATTCTACGTACATTATACGATATAAATGATATGAATTGGCAACCATCTACACTAAAATAGGTAGGTAGGGTAGGTAGGTAGGGTAGGTAGGTAGGGTAGGTAGGTAGGGTAGGTAGGTAGGGTAGGAAGGTAGGGTAGGTAGGTAGGGTAGGTAGGTAGGGTAGGTAGGTAGGGTAGGTAGGTAGGGTAGGTAGGTAGGGTAGGTAGGTAGGGTAGCTAGGTAGGGTAGGTAGGTAGGGTAGGTAGGTAGGGTAGGTAGGTAGGTAGGGTAGGTAGGTAGGATAGGTAGGTAGGGTAGGTAGGTAGGGTAGGTAGGTAGGGTAGGTAGGTAGGGTAGGTAGGTAGGGTAGGTAGGTAGGGTAGGTAGGTAGGGTAGGTAGGTAGGGTAGGTAGGTAGGGTAGGTAGGTAGGGTAGGTAGGTAGGGTAGGTAGGTAGGGTAGGTAGGGTAGGTAGGTAGGGTAGGTAGGTAGGGTAGGTAGGTAGGGTAGGTAGGTAGGGTAGGTAGGTAGGGTAGGTAGGTAGGTGCGCCATAGATAAGTAGTAAGAACTAGAAGCCGGGGTGGGCAGCTAGTTTCTTTTAAAATAAATAATAATAATTTCGTTTATTTAAAGTGTTAAATTCAGACATTTTCAGATAAAATCAGTGTGTGAATGACAAGATTAATGTTACAGAAATTGATATAAAATTCTAGCAAAGTAAAATGAAAGTTGAGCTACGCGCCGCTACGACGTGCTACGAGTTTTAATCGCGTAGCTGTTCAAGCGTAGCGTAGCGCCGTCGTCTACGAAATACGAAAGAATCTTTGACTTACATTTTACGCTTCATCAATTTTATGTAAAATAGACATTTAAATATTTCTAATCTCATTTCAAAGCTGTTTTGGGACACAAAAAACTATATAAAATCTGCATTAATATTTTCACTTCCATTCATTTGGCTTTGGTATAAGGCTGAATACATCGACAGTTCTATTGGATTTCACATACCCGGAAAAAGTATTAAATATTTTCCACAAAACCTGCGGCAGCGCTGCAGCAACAATCAAAAACATTGAAAAAAGTAAAAAAAAAACAATTTCATCGTTGGTCGTGGTGACGGGTGTAAAAACCGGCATTCCACCGATTTTTACGGTTCACTTGATGAGGGACCACTTTATTGACATTAAAGGTTTATAGAGTGCCAGATTCCAATTTAGTGCCGTGCGACCGTTTGGAGCCGATAAAGTTTGACGGTTTTTCCATCATCCGTCGATGCGTTAATTGTTTATTTTATTTTAAAATGCCAACTGGCAGCCCTATTTATTTGTTCGCCAGCTGGAGTGGGCTTCGATTTAAAATGTTTATTTTTGTTGTATTAACTGCAGCCCTATTTCTTCGTTCGCCAGCTGGAGTGGGCTTCGATTTAAAATGTTTATTTTTGGTATTAACTGAAACAACTGTAAAAGTCCAACTGCTTTTTAGTGAGGAAAAAATATGGTCGTTTTATTAGCTTACATAAAATTATCAAAGTCACTGTTGTAATTTGACACCTCCTAAGTTCCCCAAGTCAGCTTTACGCATTCACTTAATTAAAAAATCTTCATAATACACTGAACTCACTATGGTTTACAATTAATTCCAAAACACATAAATGGGGAGTCCCACAATGCGAGTGGAATGTGCTGGCCCAACATCAAGGTTGCGGGTACACACGGCTACACATCAAGCTATACATTTCCAGTTTATGCTGATCTCGCATTGCACGGAAATCCTATACAATGCGAGATCAGCATAAACTGGAAATGTATAGCTTGATGTGTAGCCGTGTGTACATTCTTGTAAGTCCAAATACAAATCTGTGTATGGCTACCTACATAGGTGTGTAGGCTGTATGTTATAGACGTCGTAAGTTAGTATTCATTCTAAGCACAGAAGCACTGTAATAGGTACTTACCTACTTGTTTTAATTGCACTAATTGATACAAACAGGAAACATTATAAGCAATAATCAATTAGTAATTATAATATGCGATGTCAAAACTCTTCTAACTTGTGCTTTCTTTAAGTGAATCCTAACTATAATATTATGAATGCGAAAGTGAGTTTGTTTCTTACGCTTTCACGCTAAAACGGGAGAACGGATTTGGATAAAATCATCCTGGATGGCAGACGAATTCGCGGGCAACAACTAGTATAAAATAAAACATGTTCATATTATTTTAAAAGTCTACCAACTCAGTCTCAACATAAATTTAAAAAACTACTTTTAACGCCACATTTTTAAACACACAAAAGCGAAATTTAAAACTTTGAACTGTTTCAAAAAGGCTGTTGAAACTATTCCCGCGACTAAAGGCGGACAATGTAGGGTATTTAAATCTTGGCCAGAGAGGTACCATTAAAAAGTGCTAAAACAGAAATCAACGGTGGACGATAAAAACAGACCCTCTCCGCTCGCTCCAGAAAGACGGTGCAAGTTAAAAAAATTAGCAGGCAGGTGGTTAGTTATCTTATAAAGTCAGTTAATTGATTCAGGCGTGGCAACACGTCGTGTACAGGTTCGTGACTGGTCAATCGTCATCCTGAGGATGACTCGTTGAGAGGTGAAACACGTGTAGATTTCTTACAGGACTTTTTATGACTCCTGACGAATAGTTAATCAGAATATGTTACTAAATATATCTGCGTCTATTGTATCTTATAAAGTCAATTAAGTGTATAAAAAACGTAAATTAACCTAACGTAGATTCGTAGTAAACACACAGACATTATTTGTTGTTGTTGTTTCAAAAAGCCGAGATCAAATAATAATAAAAGAAAACGCTTCAATCAATGGTCAAAAGAATTCCTAAGCAACAATTAATGAAAACCTAAACAAGCCTAACTAAAATTGGAGTATTTTATGGTAGTATAAACACATTACATCAAGTAAACACTCTCGCAGACAGGCGCGACACAACAATAGAACAATTTTAATGAAAACTTCATGGTAATCGTCGTGGCACGCCTGTCTGCGGAAGCTATAAATGGTTGCAGCTTCAAGTCGCTGTCACTCATCGCTCGCACCACACCGCGGTCGGAATTGTGTCAAATTCCGTGCGGAGGTAATCAGCGAGAATTATAAGCTGTCCATGACGTAAATCCGACCTATCTGCCGACGGTCCTTTCACGGTTTGTTTGTTCCAATTGCCCGACGTTTCCCGACATTGCCCGATGCCCGTGGTGGTAATATTGTTAGGGAGGCAGAGTTTAACGCGATCGTCTATACAAACGGTCAAACGGATTGGCTGGTGAGAATAAAGATACGGAAAATGTTTCGTAAAATGTTTTGCTATTACGTATCTGGATGAAACGCGAAAAAAAGAAGTATATAGTATTGTTTGGTTCGTCAATGGAAGTTAAAAGCTTTTAATGTTCAGTTTAAAAGTTCAGATGTGTTGAAGTAGTTTCTCATTTTTGTATTACAAAGTAAAAGTTTTTTATTAAGATTAGGTCGAAATTACGAAACGAACAATGAAGGATAAGTGCACTCATGTGTTTAGTTGTGACTCACACAAAGATCATCAGAATGTCACAAAGACCACAGATTTACATCGAATCGGTGGTGAGCTAATTGATAGACAAATATAATATTCTATAAACGCAAGAATCAAGTCGACAACCCTGATTTCAAAATCCAGAACCCCACCACGTCACTGAACCAACTGGTTTTCAAATACAGAATTGTCTTACATTTCCTCACCTTTTTCCGACATAAAACGTCAGCGAGGAATTTGTCTATATTTGAGATCTGTCTCGTGCCCTTACTACGGATTTATATGAGCGACAAAGAAAAAATGAGGGTCTGAAACTGTCATTTTACGAGAACAGACGTAAAAAGTTCAACACCTACTGATTTTTATTGAAAAAGAGATCTTTGTCACTCGTCAAAGGGATCTTTAACGAGTTTATCTCTTTGTGAGTTTATGATTTCAGTATACCAATTGTTACTTTTTAAGATTGATAGCTCTGCTTCATTACATTCTAGGTTTACTGTACCTATTTCAAACTGATTCGAACAACTTTCAAAATATGAAGTAATAGTATCATCCGCTTATAGTATGTTAGATTATTTTAATTTGAGACAAAATTACTAATAATCAGATAAAAATTACATGGAATAATGACTTACCAGCTTTACAAGGGTCCATTCCAAGGTCTCCAGAGTCTTTGTGCTCAAAACTCATAGACAATAGCTCGTCTATCGTGTACTTATGTGGTTCTTCCCTCCCCTCCACCGACCTTACTTGAAACACCGCACACACTAATATCGTCAGTACCGCGCTGACCGCCGCAGCGGACGCACGATTATGCCGAAAAGTCATTATGTGAAACATTTTTATTTACACTTTGATAAACACTATGGCATATTATTGTTAATTTGTGGAAGTATCTGAAACAAAGAAATAATCATTTTAAACTTACGTTTAAAACAACTTATATAAATAAGTGTTTTAGCTACTTATTATATACTTTACAGTTACATGTAGATAATCAATGTTCGAAAAGCAATTAACATAAGGAGTAATCAATTAATCAGATACTGTTCAATGGATAAATTACGCTTCAGTACAAAACTACACAAAATCATTACACTTTAATTAATGCGACAGTAGGTACATAACTGCTGTTCAAGAGCAGTTCAAATACATGAAATGGGGCCAAAATAAAACTTCAAAATTGAAGCAAATACGCTCTGAAGATTTAGCTGAAAACATCGATGATATAAAGTAAGGGCAAATTAATCAACACATTGCATAAACACGTAAACTTTTTTATCAAGGAATTGGTTTATCAAAAATGAAAGGGACTGATTGATATCTTAAAAGGGATAAGTATTACAGATAATCAGCCAAATGCAATTAGATTTTTTGTAAAGAATAAGCTCTGGACAATCGGTTTTCTTAATTACCTACTGACCCCCATGGCTCCAGACATACCTACTTTGTTCATCCATTCATCCATGCATTAGGTACAAAAACACAAACTTCTATTAGGTATAAATCAAAACAATTATGTTGTAGGTCTTAGACAGTTGAACCGTAACATCGCATCAGTCTGAACCATACTGTTTATATTTCTTTCTAAAAATTGATGAGTGATCCTCGGTGTTTTGTCGCTACTTCACCTTATCCAAATAATTATTTTCAATCAATCAATCAACTCAGCCTATTGCAGTCCACTGCTGGACATAAGCCTCTCCCAGGCTGCGTCACAACATCCTATCCTCCGCCTTCCACTGATTTCAATTAACCTACTTTCTCAACATACATTTTAAACCATCCTGAACAGAACTGTAATCCAATATATGTCCGTACATTTAAACCGTAGTAAACAAATAAAGTGGTTCAGCACCACAAGACAGTGTCCACCATTAGCGGAACTAACCGCAGATACTCTGTAACAAATATTTGTTTTTCTAGTTTGCATTTACTCTAGACTAGTCCAGTGATAGCGAACTAAATACGGATATAACTGGTTGGTGAATTCTTTGTTTGTTACAGTTTAGCTGCCTTATTTAAGGCGATAGCTTCAGGGCAGCCCGCGAAATTCAAATTTTCTTACGTTTTTTTTTGCAATTTGCAAGTCAGTATCAAGTTGTCACGACCGTAATAAATATGGATTTACAGAATTATAAACATTAGAATCACCAATACAACTCTCTAAGTTTACATTTATATGAATATAATATATTAATATGAATGACTATTTCATGGATACATGACATTTGGCACTTATATGAACTTAAGAAGGTGTATTGCTGCTTCCAATGATTATAATTCTGTAAAGCCATATTTGTTACGGTCGCGAATCATATTTGAATCAACATACTGACCTGATACTGACCTACAAATTGCAAAAAACGTAAGAAAATTTTAATTTCGCGGACTACTTTATCGCATCCCCCTTAATGGTAAACGTTCTTTAATTGAAATTGTGCTTCTTTCTTCTAACAGGGATCTGTGCTTGATTTTTCGTTTTCATATCAATTAATTTTAATGACTCAGGTACTTTGACCACTTGACGAAATTAAATTCTCTTTCGATATTATAATTTCTTGGAATAGTGTCTCTTGTTCTTAGTAAAGAATCTTGTAAATTAAGTTATGAAAAGGAATTTTGCTTAAGAGATATTTTCGAGAAAAGTGTCATTTTGCGTTTTTGTATGGTAAACAAGGTCCCTTTGTTTTTATATTTATTAGTTAGTCCTTTTAGTGTTTTATGTAAATAGTTAATAGTGTTATATAAATATTGTGTATAGTAATTTTAATATTGAATAAAATAAATGTTTGGAAAGTTTGTTTCTTAAACAATTTACAAAGTAATTAAATTTTGTATTAATAACTAACCATTCTGCGCAAAAGGCATTCTGAGAATAAACGTAAAAAAACAAAGACTTAATTATTTTTCATCAGTGACAGTTATACAGCAAAGTTATTAAACTAACACGTGAAATGTATTAAAAATGTACCAATAGGTCCCCCTAGCAATGTATAATACCTATTTTTATATCTCTGACATTTACAAGCTCGTTCAATCGTGGTTCAATCACCTACACGTGCAAATAAATCTAGACGAGGAATGTAATTTGTATGTGGAGACACACAAACTCCGCTTGCTAGGCAAATGAAATAGGTACTACCTTTGTACTTTCATGAAAGTTCAGACACGCTGCTAGGCGATGTCTATATACCTAGTAATAGGGGGATAATAATTAATTTCTGCTTCTCTGGTCTCGGCAAGAAGGAATACGAAAGCTCTGTTATGGTAAAAATGTATGCTAGCCCGAAGGTATAATAATGAAGGTGTGGTAGGATGGTAGAAATGTATGCCTACTACTATTTAGACTATTTCATGAATTCGTCATTCAATGCACTTACATAAACTTAGAGAGTTGTATTGCTGATTCTAATGTTTATAATTCTGTAAATCCATATTTGTTACGGTCGCAAATAATATTTAGATCAACATACAACCCGACACTGACTTGCAAATTGCAAAAAACGTAAGAAAAAATGAGTTTCGCGGGCTACCTTGGCGCATCCACCTTAAATAAAGCTCATTCATAGAAACTGTAGTTTAATCCGCCTCCTCTCAGTGAGAGGGAGTGGACCGTAATCCACCACGCGGGCCCACTGCTGGTCCAATTTTCCTTCTGATATTGATAGAGACTGTGCTAGTGCAACATGCTTAATTGTAATTTATGAATAAACTGCTGAACATCCGATAATATTTTGTGCTCCAACAAAGAACACTATATACTTCCATGTCGATTGAGAGCGTCCGGTCTGCACCAAGTGCAAAGGAAACTGATAGAAATCCGACGACTGACGAAACACGAAGTTTGTCGAGGGACATTAAGAAACTAATTGTACTGTATGTGTCAGTTAGATATTTTCAGCCTTACAGCCAGTAGCAGAAACGAAATTTAACTTTTAAAACTGTCATTAAATACTAATCTTACATTATCTTGTTTTAGCTTGTTGCAGAAAATAACATTAGACTCGAATTAAATGGTTCTTTGATGAAATTAATGAAATCACTCGCGTTAATGATCCATTACGTAATGGATCATTCATGTTTGTCTGGGTGTATGTGAAGCTTCAATTTACTGGGAATTGTTGTCTAAGGAGGTAAATGGCTAATACGAGGTTGAATATGCCTACTAAGTAATATTTTTAGCTAAAAAATCAATCCTTATCTAAGAATACAACGATGGACATACTATTAGTCACACAAAAGTTACTCATTCAGTACAGAAGTCAACAAGTTATAACTGTAACAATGATTTGCAAAAGTCACAATTTAGTAGGTACAGTCGAAAAAGGTAATTAGTATAAAGGCAGATAACTTGCAACTACTTTAAACAATTTTGTGAGTGTTTTCAGTAGTCAACAATCCTTTTAAATCACTCTCCTAAGCTTAAAGCTCAAATAGTTAAATTACACACACAATCAAAACGAATTTTGGCCAGTGTAGCGGAAAATGAATTTATTTTGCCTGTATACCAAATAGCTTGTTCGACTGTACCCAGTTTATATCAAGAAAATAGGTAAACTAAGCTTCTTTGAACACAATGGTCTAGGTACCGTAGGGAAATCTACTATCTAAGGCCTAAATTCCTCTTACGCTGATGTCGGTCGTGTACGTCGGTCGCGCGTGCGTATATAGATTGTATTCTATTCTATAGCACCATACTGCTATGCTGACGTTACGCTACGCGTACGCGACCGATATCAGCGTAAAAGGAATTCACGCCTTTTTTTTTTTGAGGGTGGGAAATCGTCAATTGACTTCTCCCGCTCTGGGCGGAGCGGAAGGCAGAACGGAAGGCGTGTCAGACTTTTACTGGCTAAAACCCACCCGTGATCCTTCAGTTGCCTGTTGCCAAGGTCCCGGTATCCCTTTAAAGGTATATTTTCAATATCACATGTTCGAAAGATTTTTTACCATTCGAATTGTTTTTCATAATCTGACATAATTTCTGAATTTGATACAATCCGAAAAGTTTTTAGTAGTAGGTACATCATTGTTAAACCACTGTAGATAAAATGTTTTCTGTTTGAAATATTTTAAAAACTTGCGAATATTCCATCAATTTTCCCGCAATTTGTGACCCTAATGGCAATTCCATAAGTCGCCGACCCCTTAAAAGGGAACAAACCTTAATAAATAACATCGAGGTCCACTCAAGACGTTTGTACATACCTACATGTAACGTATATAAGTCTATCATGATGCTTTTATCTCTTACGGGGTCAAGGGGCCCAGGGGCCCGGCTCAAAGCAGGGCCGCCCCTAACCTATCCACGTGGCTGAAGAGGCCTCCCCCTCCGTACTTATCATCACGACATGAGGCTAGAAAAACGGTTACTTTATATTTAATACTGGAAAGACGGATGAGAAGAGTGGGAAACATTTTTGATTTTGATTCTGAACTCATTTTAAGATTATTCTGTGTGGTTTCTTTGATATTTTTACATAATATTGTTTGATCTGGGTATGGCAACTGTGAAACAACACAATAATGAGGCTCTTATATAATTTAGATTTTGATATTCTTGGTTGTTTGAAGACAAAAATATTCTAATTCAAAATCGAATCCTAGTATCCTAATCCTAACTAATAATAAAAATGTGATAGTGAGTTTGTTTTTTTGTTTGTTACGCTTTCACGCTAAAACGGCTGAACGGATTTAGATAAAATTTGGCACATGGGTAGACCATGACCTGGAATAGCACATAGAATACTTTTTATCCCGATATTCCCAAGGGACCTAGACTTAAGCGGGTGAAACCGCGGGGTAGTATCATAATAAAATAATACCAGGCTACCTAAAATGGACGTTGGATATCACAGCTCGATAATGGAAAGGACAAAAAAACCAGACGGACTAATGTTTTCATCCCTGTAAAACAAATTGCTTCGATAAAGTTTACCGCAGTAGGACCTTTAAATTGGACATGACGAATTTAGCAACTTTTTGTTGCGGAGCTACGGAGGGTCAAACTTTCATGATGTTGCCATCCGATCCATTATGTGCCGCAAATCAATTTCGGTTAACGTGGCAATGAATTAGATATTTGGCGATCCTTACCTAATATTATAAATGAGAAAGTGAGTTTTATTTGTTTGTTATGCTTTCACGCTAAAACAGCTGAACGGATTTGGATGAAATTTGGTATGGGGGTACTTTTGGAGAAGGACACAGGCTACTTTTTATCGACATACCACGCGGAAGTTAGTAGTTATATAATGCTAGAAAAGTTGTACTTAGTACCTTCTAATCAAGTTGTGATAGTATGTAATTCTTAAACTTCTTCTTTTAAACCATTTTCAACCATTACACGATATCGTAAATCGATATAATATTTCGAACTTAATTACCTACGTAAAAAGATCCAGAGGGTGATTTAAGCAATCCATGATGTATTTCTGCTGCCACTATAACAACAAATACTAAAAAACAGAATAAAACAAATATTTAAGGGGGCTCCCATACAACAAACGTGATTTTTTTGCCGTTTTTATAGATAATGGTACGGAACCCTTCGTGCGCGAGTCCGACTCGCACTTGGCCGGTTTTTTATCATACGCTAACAATCATATCAATAGCTCATCTATCCATTTACGAAATCTGTAGTCGCCTAGAACATTGGTCATCATTCCGTTTGGTCTCATTTAGGGCAGTAGCACACCTAACAAAAAGCATTGTTGCTACAGTGATTGATGCTAGACCCCAATTGATAAGCCTAGCCTTAGGTTTTGCTGTAGTTCTCTTATCTAACTTGATTGATTGATTTAAGGGATATTTCTTGACAGATCCATACTTAAGGCGCTGACAACAGGCAAACGGTAAAAGTAGGCTTGACTTAAACGAAAAAATTGCCAAATCTATATAGCTTCTGGTAGCGGAAAAAATTAATGATAATCTTTAACATATTTCTCAGAACTTGGTTGTTACCAAAACACATTTTGAAAAAAGAACTCGATGAAAATTAACGGTAAACCATCCTTTAGTTCTTAACCAAAATATCTCTATTAAATATCAACGTACGTTGGTATTTTAATTAATAACAAGAACGTCTTATTTGAATATGTCTGACTAGCTGAAGAGTTTCACCAGTCAGAGAAAAATCACATTAAGGATAAACCTTGTAAATGATATTGTAAAAAAAAATGGATCCTCTTTCTTCTGTTGAGTCTTTTTCACGCCTCAACGTGAGGTAGACCATGACTGAATCAAACACATGGACATGTGTTTGATTAATGAAATCCAGGCAATACGTTTCCGTGGGATAGGTTCTGATCTCCACTCGGGTGGAGCCGCAGGCAAAAGCTAAAATAATAAGAAAAACATAGAAAACCAGGAGACTTGATGTAAACAAAACCTTCCCACTCACCAATTGTCTCTGTCGTGTTTCATGTAATTATTCTGCCTAGAAAAGTAATTATTTGGCAAATAGATACTAGTTGTTTGTTTACATTTCAGTCTCTAGGTTCCATGAGCTTTAGGTAGGAGTTTTAATTATTTTCAAACCAAACCCACAGTTTAATTTAAATTGAAACCATTTATGGCAGAAAATAATAATTAGAGCACCTGGCAGGTAAATAATATGAATACATAATACATTACTTTTGGAATAAAAGGAGAGTTAAATAATATTCTTCCTTCACTAGAAGAGAATAAATAATTTCCATAATGCAATTCTCCATTCATGTAATTTAAGGAAAAAGTTGAAGATTTAGACATGCACATGACAGCAAAGGCATGTAATTCGTTCAATCATATTTGCTAGTTACGATATGTGCCCCTTTTTATGTCATTAAAGGCGAGCACGAGCCCTTAGCCACACACAAATCCATGGTTCCTTCAAGATACAACCTAATGGAGAAACCCCATTTTACACCTTTACCGACACCTTTATTAAAGAGTAATAAAAACTAAAACCCAACTACAACTAAAAGGGTATAAACAAGACACCACAGACAGACAAATAAAAAATCCGGAGTCACCCGTAATCAGTTCGATTTATATTAACACGTGTGACTCTGGATTTTTTATTTGTCTGTCTGTGGTGTCTTGTTGCTGCTCATTAAGCCCTTTCATTTGATACCCAACAGGGACGATTAAACAATTTTTTTTTGTGTTCCTCACTTTATGTCGTATAGAGGCCGCCATTTTTTATTTAATGTGACGTCACATAGCCTATAACCAGCGGACGATCAAGACGCTTCCAACGATACCTCATTTGTCTAATTGTGATGAATCGTTTAGAAGATATGAGGGAACAGATGAACATACATACATACATACCGGTCAAAATCATAACCCTCCTTTTTTCTTCGCCGTAGTCGGGTAAAAACACAATACAATTAAACACGACTACATTACTGTGCGTTTGCACTGGCGAAAATTTCACAACATAAAAAACATGTTGCAATCTCTAGTTCCTGTCAAAAATTTTATAAAACATTGACAGAAAATAGAGATTTCATTTCAACATGTTTTATTGTGAATGTTTCGCCAGTGCAAACGCACAGTTACCTTCACTAAAAACACAACATAACATAAACAAAGTTACAAACAAGCGCCCACAATTTCAGGCAGTCCCAAGCAAATTAACTTTTCACGGCGGCCATCTTGCTAATGTAAGTGCAATCACATTAAAGTGGCTAAATTTCATAGCGTCGTGCCAAGGCAGAGCCTAGACGCAGCGTGGACGGAACTGAGGGAGCTCCCTACTACCTACTCTATTGCGAGGGAGCTCCCTGATACTCCGGTAGTGTAGTGGCCGTAAATAATAGCAATGGGTACAGGGAGAATGTTTGAATGACAGAAAGGCCGATGGATTTTCTGCTGGTAGTGATTTCTTTTTCAATCTGTAGTTCTATATGTTGGGTTCTTGTTGTTATTTTAAACGTATGTTTATTTAGAGGTTGTCTCATAGCAAAAGCTATATCCTTTTGCGCACTAACTTGGACTATAATATCACTAATTTATTTGTGTCACCTAACTGTGTTTTATCCGCCACTATATTTCATTCTGCTCTTCCCCTTATACGGGGTTATGGGTAATTATGTCGACAATCCATTAAGGGAATATAAGACAGGTCATTTGCAACTAAATAACATGAATTCTATGCAAATGCCATTTTCTAGTATTTTTACATTTTATATTTTTATTTCATACATTTTACATCCCCTTAATGATTTGCCGATATATTACCAATAACCTGTATATTCCCTGTTTAACCTTATTCTTTTTGTAAGTAAAATAATCTTAATATAGATAAATTTTATCTATATTAGGATTATTTTTTAAGACGAAAGTGTATGATCCCTTGTTAGACCATACATAACTTTTAGATGAGGGATGAATGGAATAAAATAAGGTAGGTACAGTATTGGAACACTACTTTATTGTCCCAAAGGTACTTAAAGTAAAATGAGCTTAATAGACTGATGGTGTGGCAATGAAGTGAGTGACGTGGCTCTTGTTGACTGTAACGAGCAGGCCTGGATGCATTGATAGCCCAACGCGAACTGATCTATACTCCATTTGAAATAAGATTCGACATTTAAATAAGCCTTTTTTACACTCCGTTCAACCGATTTTGACTTCTATTGCGTTGGTGGCATGACAAATGGTAGCTGCAGTAGAGACTTGGTATTGTGTAATCTTTTTTGCTTTTAATCCCATCCTTATGCCTACGGTATATAAGTCAAAATCGGTTGAACGGACTGTAAAAAGGTTTGTTTAAATGTCTAATCTTATTTCAAATGGAGTATATTTAATACGAGTTGAAATTAATGTGTTGTGTAAACTGCCGTATTTTATTTTTATTTAATAAGGGAAAACAAACAGTAGCATTTATTAAAAATAAACAAAAATAACTTAACCATATTGCAGAATGTGCGGTTGCACCGTACACAAAATGAATACTTAGATTTAATTATCGTTCTTTAAAAAGCTCCATTAGCTAAAACAAACAAAATTAATGCAACACAAATGATCCCTTTGTAGCAATGATTAGCGGTTGCAAACTACCGAAGCAACTCGCTGTGTAGTTCCGCGAGCTCGTGAAGTTTGCTTAAGATAGTTCGGTGCCTTGTAGCGGCGGTGCTGCCAATGTTTTTTAATAGGGAAACAATACCCCAGCGATTACCGAGGGTCGGAAGTTTCCCTACGTATTGTTTTGGAACGTGTTTATTGTTTTAGTCTAAGAGTTAAGGCTTTATACTTGGTTGTATATGTTTGTATACGTCTGAAACTTCTGCTAAGTCAAGTGGTTTTAGAATTGATTGTTAACGGCTAGGGGATTCTTTCTTTAGAGAGGTAGGTGGTATGGTGGTTATGTGATTATGGTTTAATGATGACAATGTAACAGACTGGCCTGTTTTTTCTGTATAAATCTCACCATGAAAACTTAGGTGAAGTGAGCTGTCATTTCACGCTAGGTTGACACTATTGACAGCTCACTTCACCTAAGTTTTCACGTGATATTTTTATGGAATAGATCGGCTGACAGATGTAGATATTTAGGGATGTTTGTGAGTGCGTTCATGATGCTTGTATTAAAACGAGATCTATAATCATCAACTTTTTATTCTAAGGTATATAAGATGGTGGTGGTGTCATGGCCTACAAGAAGCATCTTAAACATCATTCATCTATGTTGGGGTCGGTTTCCAGTCTAACCGGATGCAGCTGAATACAGTTTACATGCAGCGACTGCCAGGACCGTAGCCAGGAATTCATTTCGGGGGGGTTAGGCTTGCTACATAAAAAAAAAAAAGTATTTCTGATTTCAGAGGAGGTAAAGTACAGTTTTATAAAAAAATATATTATTTATTGTTATTTTTAAAACAGCATTTTTTGTTTTTGTTTGCGGGAAATCATTAAAAATAAAATATTTTACGATTTTAGATATTCTAAGTCAGAATTCACATTGGTTCAAATAAAGCCGTGTTCCTTGAGTTGCCTGTTGCCAAGGGTCCCGGTATCTCTTTCAGACTTTCCCGCAACCCTGGCAGACGAATCAAAGACCTGAAGTCACATGGTGGCGGTAGGAACAGGGTGTGATGTTCACTCATCATAGAAAAGGAAGGATCCTCCGACCAGACGGGTGTCGTGTCTAGCGGGCAACTGCCTAACGATTGATGTCGGGACGTTGTATATAAACTCTGCTTGCAGGATTTTGCGTGACGTCACTGTGATGCGTAGTTCGCATGTGGCGATGTAGAAGCCGCCACAATATTATACGTAACTGCAATGTAATCTCCGATCATAAACTCATGCATCTGGTTATCATTATAATTTTCTCGATCGCACTTTCTCACTGCTTCTCTTTTCCCACCACTTTGCAATCATGAACAAAAAACAGCGATATCTTTAATACTTAACATCCCTTTGACCGTTCATACAGAAATAAATCGTATTTTCTTTCTTCTTTCTTTCTAAATAGAACTAAGTATACGTTTTTCGATTTATGCAGTAATATTAGAGAATTAAGAGAATGTAAGATGCATGAGCGAGTGAAACGAGCTCGAAATTTTTTCAATACAGAGTCCATAAAAATACAGTACATATGTAAGCTTATTCTTACTACTTTTGTAGATTATAAAGCCCGTATAAATATGTAGATTACAATCTCTATTAGAATACGGAGGTATCCTAAGGTCGACCTTGGATTGAGATTCTGGTTTCTCACATTTCGGGGGGGGTTTGAACCCCCAAAACCCCCCCCTGCCTACGGCCCTGGTGACTGCCTATCTGACCTCCACAACACAGTAACTACGATACCCCTTGGTAAGACTGGTTGTCAGAGTTTCAGGCTTCTGACGACCCGTAACGACTGTCAACGATCCACGAATAACAGCCGGGACCAACGGCTTTTTTTTTTGGTGGGATTTCATCAAATGACTTCTTCCGCTCTGACCGGAGCGGCAGGGCGTGTCAGACTTTTACTGACTAAAACCCACCCGTGTTCCTTCAGTTGCCTGTAGCCAAGGGCCCCGGTATCCCTTTCGGACTTTCCCGCAACCCTGGCAGGGCCCTAACGGTTCCGAGGCACGGAGGAATCTCGGTATGTAAAGATAGTCACCCATCAACCTCGGCAAGCGTAGCATACCTTACCATCGACCCGCGCGACTGTTATTACTTAGCCACGAGCTCCGCTAATAGTAAAGTTTAAATAAGTACCTTATCAATATTGACATTTCAAAAAAAAATGGTTTATTATTACATTTTTAATGTCTCCTCATTATTACATTTTCAATGTAGTATTTATTTGTAAAGTCGTAGATGTGCACTGCCGCTCAGACCCTATGTTGCCTGCGAGGCATTGTAGCCTACATAAAGCTTTAGTTTCTTGTGTATCTAATTAAATGAGTTTCGCGTTGATTGTCTTGTTTGTATTGTATTTTATGTTCGTTTGAGGCAGAATTAATGTAACGCAAAGAGATTGTAGAAAAAAAATCTAAATAAAGGAGGTTGCTGCTTGCCTCGGGGCGCTATTTATCTGTCTATTTTTAAATTACCATAATAATACAATCGTTTCGGCAATTCCCACACTTTGGAGGATTACCTACCTCAACATAGCACGAATCTTTTTATTAATGACCTTTGTTTTTTAATATAACATTAATTATAATCCCATAATTATACCTACAGATTACCCGATTTTTATATTTTATTACCTTTTTTTTTATAAAAATATTTATAAATGTAAATAATAAGTACAAAAATAGGTACCAGCAACATTCCCCAGCATCCCTAAATAAAGGAAAGGAAATAGCTATGTGACCCATCCTCCTCGCTCTCGTCGATACCTACGGCTCGAAGGTCAGTTTAACGAAAAGTTTGACGTAGGTACTTACAAAAAATTTGTTCATCCACGATACAGGATAAAGAGTGTTATGAACTTTCGCGATAAGCCGGAGGTCAGGGCCGGAAGATACGGCTGTCCGGCCGTCCGGCTGATGGACAGCTTTATATTTATTTTATTTTTTGTTTTGGGCCAGAAATGTTTGCCTATATAGGCGTTATGGATGAGTCTAATGACTGTTTACTGATAGGTTTTTGTTGGGCATTTGTTTTGTAGATTTAGCGCTTTCAATGACGTCAGTAGGTACTTTATCATTTCAGCTTAGTGATTGCTTAGGCCCATCATCCAGTAATGACACTCAAAAGTAATTCGTTACAAACTCAAATCACCAATGAATAGGCAGAATGTCACAGCACTAGTATTTCAATAGCTGAAAGCCTAAAAAATCTCCTGTAAAATGTAAATAATTTGATTAGCTGGTTATTTCAATTAGTTTAGTTGTAATTGGTCTATCATCACTCATCCTTTATAGAAAAGCAATGATCCTCCGAACAGACGGGTGTTGTATCTGGTGGGCTAATGCCCGATTGATGTCGGGACGTCGTATATTTATGCTTGTCGCGCGGTGTTAACTCTGCTTGCGCGATGCAGGATTTTGCGTGACAACAGTATGATGCGTAGTTCGGATGGGGCGACGTAGATGCCGCCACAGGTTGAATGGTAACAGCTTCCTAGAGATTTCTTGACAGATTACCCGATTAGTGAGTTTATTATTAGTAAAGGAAGAGTTCAATAAACTTAAGGAAATAGTGAGAGAAAATTCCTTTAAAATACATTATCTTCTTTATAGAGCTTAGCTTTATTTGCTACGGTAAAAAAATAGTCAGTCAGCTAGGAAGTAGCGTCCAGACGGCGCCAGACGTAAGTACATACATTTAAGAATAGCCCCTCGTGATGGCCATTTAAAATACCTAACCCTCCATCTGACACAGACGGGTCAAATTTCACATGTAGTTTTTCATTCACGTGATTCTCAACCTCATTTTATCATCAAAATGACTCAAACTACAAACTACCCTAAAAGTATTAAATGGTCTCTCGTAAATACTTTATCATCGAAACAGCACGTTTGTTCTAAGTACCAACAATCGGCATGCCTAATCAGCCAATGTTCTTTGACCTCTAAGCATGTGTTCATTGAAACATCTCCAGACAACACTACACTGAAGAACGAACCTTATGTCATGTTGTTTAGGTTGAATTTGGTTTGTGGAACGAGGGTACGTAGGACGTAATGACGCGTGGCATATTATGGAGCATTGGTCACCGCTATCAGAGGGTGATAAGAGTGATACATTCCAATAATAAAGTGGACGCTTTCTTTGTATTATGGTAGTTAGTCAGATTGGAAACTATTTTGTGAAGTTGTTTTGAGAGAAATCGTAATTTCTGCTTGGAAAAGGTTTTAAAATTTCGGAAGATTTAAGTACGTACACGTCCTTGCAAATTTTACAATTGTACATCCGTCATCAAAAGTAATTTAAAATTCACCAACTATTCAATGTAAAAGTCATTTAAAATTCATCAACTAATCGCAGCCCAAATACGTTTTCAAAGTTGCATGCAATTTAAAAATTAATCAGTTATTATTGTTTTTTTTAACAGTCTGTATTGTGATCACGAATCAAAACAAAGTTTTGAATATATATGCTAAAAAGCTTGTTACTTATAACAAAATAAATTCGGTTTACGTGTCTGCCTGTGTGACCGCGTTTTTCTTCTAAACTACGCAACATCCATCACTTAGAGAAATTATTGTTGAAGGTTTATGTGTACCTATACTAGGTATACAACGTGTAACGTAAAATGCGCAAAACCTCAGACACCCCAACTGATTTTTAATTCAATTGACCTATTTCAGAAAGAAAAAAAATCATTTAAAAAAAATTCAAGGTTCTATGTGCCGTTTAAGTTTGAGGAGATTCGTATTTGCATTGAAATAAAAGCTATTATTATCCCGCGTATGAGAAAATTTAAATTGGTCGACAACAAATTTGTGTTTGTTTAACTATTTTGGCGGGTTTGCGCATGTGATGGCTTGACCTATTAATAAATAGACACGGAAACGTTTTTTAATGAAGATTAATTCTTGAAAAATGTGACCTATATTAAAAAGTGGTTCAATTGATTCTACTCGTTATTCTGATCAATCTATTTTCAGGTTTTGCGCATTTAACGTTACACATTGTATTAATATAAAACTTACATTATAATATAATAAAGAAATCTCCATCTTTTGTCAAGTCGCAATAACTGTGCGACGCAGGGTTGGGTCGCTAGTAAAAGATATTTGCGATTTATGGCTTGGCCAAAACAGCTAAGTAAGAAATGATTTATTTGTAGTCGGGAATTAAACATATGTCCTAACCTACCTAGTTCAAAGGAGAGACAAATTACGTTCATGGTCATGCATATTTCGAAAAAAAACTAGTCTGTTCGCAAAAAACTGTTTTCTATTCTCTTGCAATAAAGCTCAAAATAAAATAGAAATATCCAGTATACAAAATATTGCATGTCCATAATCTATGTTAAAAACAAGTTTGTTTTTCCTCAAAAATAACACAGATCTGCCTTTGTTTACCTGTGCCAATTTCCACGAAATACAAAAACTCATAAACATGTTTGGACTAAGATAATTACTTATGACGACTTAGTTGACACTTAACAAGGAAAAACAAAGGGAATTGAATACGCTTACCTTGTTGTTTTATATGAACTTAATCTGTGGTGACATTTATGTTATTTTTGGAAAAATATCGGTTTGTTCTGTCTTCTTGGTCGCGTACTTCCTGATGGACGTGTCCCTGAAAGGCCTTCGTGGCTTTATGTATGATGTTCTTCCACTTCGTTCGGTAACCAAGACCAAGGCAAGACCAAGACCAAGGTAAGACCAAGACCAAGGTAAGGCCAAGACCAAGGCAAGACCAAAACCAAGGCAAGACCAAGACCAAGGTAAAACCAAAACCAAGTTAAAACCAAGACCAAAGCAAGACCAAGACCAACGCAAGACCAAGACCAAGGCAGGACCAAGACTAACTAACCGCCCTCACTAGACTCTCTGTTACGACTACCCAGGAGAAGCGGAGAACTGAATGAATTGGATCGGCTTGTTAATAAGGAGTATTAAAATAAATTATTATTATCAAGCACCTACTTATATTCGAATCATGGACTAGCTCCGTAGTATGGTACTTCCTTACGAGTCGAAGATACCTCCTACTCGAGTTTAACCGGCACTCCCTGTGCATTGCCCGCAGCAGCTGCTGACTGCCAGTCAGCTTTCCTCGTATGGTTCTTAATGAGAAGAGGGTTGCTTTGTTCCTAGGAGGATGATAGGCAGATGATGACATCTACCCAGCCCTTTCCCAACTATGTTGGGGTAGGCTTTTAGTCTAACCGGATGCAGCTGAATACCAGTATTTTACATGGAGCGACTGCCTATCTTACCTCCACAACCCAGTTACTGGGTAACATGATATCCCTTGGTAAGACTGGTTGTCAGACTTTCGGGCTTCTGACGACCCGTAACAACTGTCAAAGATCTACAAATGACAGCCGGGATCAACGGCTTAACGTGCTTTCCGAGGCACGGAGGGGTCTTGGTATGTAAAGATGGTCACCGATCCACGGACCGACCGCGGCAAGCATAGCTTAACCTGATTGATCGAACCGTGCGGCTGTTATTTCTTAGCCACAAGTCCCTCACCTAGCTAATTAATAATATTACGTTACATAATATCCAATTAATCTGGTTCATTCGTTCGTCACACACATGTAACCACGTTCGTTAGCCTACACATTACAGTCATTACACATCTAACCAGGTAGGTACTCAAAGCTAAGCCCTTTACATGTGACGTCACCAAGCCGCAGATATTTATATCAAGTTTGACAAAACGTAAATTAAACTGTCAAGTTACGAGCTTAAGTGTTATTTGTGCGCGACTGTACATTAACTTAATAATGAAACAGCTCTGAAATGATTGTCAAGTCGTATTTCAATCGTTAGTAGAATTGTTTCTCTGTTCCTTCCTAGATGATGAAATGAAATTAACTATACAGGGTGTATTTGTCAGATATGTCAGTTAGGATACGTACACATTTTTCACAAATGTTGAAAAAAAAGAACAGACAGCAAGAAAATAGGCAATGTTCACAAAAACTTTTTTTGATGCCAATCGCTTCCATTTTTTGTAGTTTTTTTTTAAATCTGTGATTGCAGTTACGTTCTCAAAAAGTTAAGGGCGCTCTCCTAAAACATTTTTCTTTACGTACAATTAACGGTCTAAGTAAGGTCTAAGCCCATACTGCGCCATTTCAAAAATCCACCCTGTATAAGCTACCAAAACGATTGATACTTAAAGTGTAATCAAAGTCCTGTTATTTCACATAGCGGTAATTAACAAACTTTTCAAGTTTTCCGACTATTTGATTTGCCCAAAAAAACCCGGAAAGTTCCGTATTACCGTACAATATTTAGCAAAAAACGTCGAAAAAACACATGTTTCAGGTAAAAAAAAAAAAAAAGTTAATTTTTTAAGGAGGCCCTATATATTTAACTTTATTTTATATATTTTTATTATTTGTTGACAGAGCAGCAATAGAAATACACAATCTATGAAAATTTCAATTGTTTATATATTACGGTTCATGAGATACACCTCGCTGACAGACAGACGGACAGCGCAGGCCTAGTAATAGGGATCGTTCGTCGTTTGGCACCCTTCGAAAACACAAAATCTAAAATTAAACTTTAACTTGGGGCAAGCTAAATAAACATTTAACATGCTGATAGGATCATGGTCATTTTTTTTTCTTTGAGACTAATGAAAAAGCTGCTTGCATAGTAAAGTAACTTCAGTGTAAACACACGAGCAAAACACATGTAAAGCTTTCAGGGGCCCTACCACCACCACTTACTGCAGTATTATTTTAATATTACTAGGAAAGAGATGAAGCTCTACAGGACGTATAGCTTCATCTCTTTCTCTCATGAAGTAAGATTAAAATAATACTGCTAAGTGGTGGTGGCACGCTCCCAGGACCGTTTAGTTTTCGTTTTCAAAGAAATGTTTGTTAATTTTCAGTTTGATCAGTAAAACTAAACAGAGAGGCTAAACATTGAAACTGTTATTTTCACTATGGGACTGCGAAATACAAATATTGCAGCACTGTTCAAAGTGTAATTTAATTTTAAATGTTAGGTTTGTGCCCACACCTATTCGTGCATAAAACTTAATTACAGTGTTCGTTATGAATATTATTAAACCGTTATGGTTTTCGATTGTAGCGCTTGTTTTTTAAGGCTTTTCGGTAAAAATCTAGTAGTAATACATGCTTAGTCTTATTTCTTTTTTTATTACCAACCTGTACCTATAGCTTCATGATATTTTGTGACAGTTTAATAAGAAAGTGTCAAAATACGCCATTTTTTAAATCCTGCAACTGTAACTGTAACTATGATTATTTACATTGGGTACGATCAACAAGCTTTTATCTTCTTTTTTTTACTAAAATAACAAAGCCATAACCCAATTAGCACCATAATTATTAACAACTCAGTGTTCAATTATTAATTAATACATTATACAAATACTCCTTGTCGTACAGAAAATAAGATAAGAAAATTAATTCCCCAACTCTAAACATTATGTTTATTTATAATTAAATCAAGGAACGCGTTAACAATTCTGAGCGTGATATTACCCGTCTTAAGAATCATCGATTTGTTGGGTCAAGCAAAATTTAAATTTAGCGAACAAAAGATAAAGTTGCTTTTTAACCGGCTTCTTCTCAATTCGTCTGTATGTTTTTTTTTTTTTTTTTTTTTTGTGTGTATGTTACTCGATTACTCCCCCAATTATGAATCGATTTTGATGATTCTTCTTTTTGTTTGGTAGGTCATGCTTCAGAGGTGGTCCCATAAAATTTTTATTAACTTTGCTTGCGTAGTTTTTGAGTTAGCTTCAATAATTACGTATTTTTCCCACTTGGTGTATGTAGACGATATATTGTTTGACTCCGTCACTGTTATTTACATACCAGGTAGTGGTATTCGAATTCGTGTGGGGTAGGTACCACAACTAAAAAGTGAAAAATTAAAACTTTTTACAAAAAAAAAAAACAACCGACTTCCAAAAAAACACTAAAAACGTGAAAAATAACTTTAATTTCGGAAGTCGGTGGCAAAAAACGAAAATTGAAAGGCAAAGACACCGACTTCCGAAATAAGGCAAAATAATCGTTTGTGGGTGATACGGTCTGATAGACAGAGAGATTAAAATACCTTCCTGTAGCTGCTTCTACTGTAAATTCAGTCATAATGCTCGTTTTTTATCCGACTACAGTAAAAGGTTTAAGTTAGGTACTTATATTTTGGTGTTTGCTTAACCGACTTCATTTTATTTGACTTTATATCATTTGGCTAAGCTACGCTTGTCACGGTTGGTCCGTAGGACCATCTTTACATACGAAGACTCGGCCGTGTTTCGGAAAGCCGCTGGTCCCGGCTGTCATTCGTGGGTCTTTTACAGTCGTTACGAGTCGTCAAAAGCCCGAAACTCTATCAGACTTTCGGGTCGGACAGTCTTACCAAAGGGTATAGTATTATCCAGTTACTGGGTTGTGGAGGTCAGATAGGCAGTCGCTACATGGAAAATATTCGTATTCAGCTGCATCAAGTTAGACTGGAAGCCTACCCAAACATAGTTGGGAAAAGGCTAGGCAGATTGATTGATGTCATTTAATTAGATATTTCAATAGGTCAGCAGTTAGATATTTTTTTTTTTTTAAAACAAGCAAATGTTGCTGTTTCTAAAGTTAATAGACACTAACCGCCTTATTCATAAACGCTGCATAAAGTAAAGTTATGAATTAGCAACTGTTTAACCATACATTTTCGACGTTTATACGTCTCTTTAACTTTAAGAAACGTTTATGAATAAGAGGGTAAGGTTTTTATTCATGTATTCCCTCACCGTTTTTGATACAATACGCACATGAATCCGAAAAGTCAGAGGTGTCTCTTGGGTTCAAACTCGAGACCTATGACTTGGCAGTCTGATCGTCACACCACTAGGCTATCACATCAAACATCGTGAGGAGACCAGCATGCCTAAGAGAACTTCTCGACGGCATGTGAAGCCAAGTCCGCTTACGGGCGGCTTTAAATCTCTGAACTAACCACACGAAAAGAAGAAGATTCATGCATTATAATTCATCTGCCTAGCCTTTTCCCAACAATGTTGGGGTCGGCTTCGAGTCTAACCGGATGCAGCTGAATACTAGTATTTTACATGGAGCGACTGCCTATCTGACCTCCACAACCCAGTAACTGGGTAATACGATACCCCTTGGTAAGACCGGTTGTCAGACTTTCGGGCTTCTGACGACTCGTAATGACTGTCAAAGATCATTATAATTATTGTAAATGCTTAGTTGTTTGCCAATTAATTCCACATCTATCACTCTTGTTTTACGCTTGATCTTCGTATCAAATAATTACTTACCAACAAATCTCCCTATTCAAAACAAATTGGTCCGTTTCGACCAAAAACAATAGACAACCACCAAAACAAACAATGTAGCCATGTGGTCGTAATTACATCGAACATAACATAATACATGTTTTGATACCTGAGACCGTGCCATTAATTACTGCAGCCGTTTGTTTATGTTCCTATTATATTAACTAACTACTTATAAGCTTTTGTGGCCATTAATAGCATACCGAACCAACTGTTTTGGGGGTTTTACGAGAGGGTGGACAGAACCCTAGACACCCTCCTTTGTGTTATGTTTAATGACCACGATTTGGGATTGCCAATATGTTTCCCAAGTCAAGTAATAGTGTACCAATTCCTTTTTCTTGCAGGATCTACACTCGCGACAATCTAAGAAGTCCGTTTTGACGTTTCGTTCTCGTACATGTAATAAAGCGTTAAACTTTGAGAATCAGTTTTTATAAATGTAGATAAGTCGTAAATTACAAACTCTCTAAGTATGTTCAATCGATATGTCTCGAGAATCAGTTTATAAGAAACTATTTTTTTTTTCATCGCTACACAAAGCATTTTGATAGCTGTCAAAACGGACTTCTTAGATTGTCGCGATTCTAACGACATCACTGCCACATATGTGCAGTGGTCGTCAACGTGACTGATGAGCGTGGAGTCTTGAGTTCGTCCCCAGTTCGGGTAAAAAGCTACTGGGTTTTTCGTTTGAATTTTTTTTTTTTAGTTCGGCCATTTTATGAGACTTAGATATAACTGGAAAAATGTGGTTTACTAAACAAATCTGTCTATCAATAAGAGAGTGATGCCATGTCATGTTGCGTTTGCGTTAATAGTGCATCTGGTAGGATTCAAACTCACCACCTCCCAGTTCACCTATCTACGTTTTAATCGTTGAACTATCGTCGCATCAGATTACCTATTGTAGAATTGTACACCAACCTATTGCCAAGAACTTTTCAAAATAAACTATTTTTGTCGATTTTAGTAAGAAGTATATGACTAAGACACTACAAAATTCAGCTGAATAACAAGAAAACCCACAAGATGAATCAACAATCCAATAATCATCTCCCCGTCTAATTTCTCTGTCACCGAGCTATGAATGAGAAAATTGACGTCGCTCCATAAAACGTGTATTATGTAATACTACACTACAACACAGGTAACTTGTTGTAGTAGTTTGTAGTAGTAATCTACTTGAACCAGACTAGTTCCATTTTACACGGCAATGTAAACAGCTGGTCCTGTGTGGAACCCGGAATTAATATGTGGGTAGTCAGCACTTGTTTTAATTATTAAAACTAAATTCGATTCTAAATTTAAATATTATGTAATTTGGTATTTTCTACACACATACGATGTTCATTTGTTTATCCAGATATTTTCTTACTTATGTACCTACCCGATTGAAAATTATGTAGGTAATATGATCTTTTTAATCAACAAGAAAACAAGAATATTTTTGTACTTAGGGTAAGTACAAAAAATGTTCTTGTTTTTGAATTAAAAATAAAATTCAAAGTACCCACCGTAAAATAAAACACAAGTCCACTACCACGGTGCACTCGTCGGTTTCACTATCACTTATCACTTACAGACACACGGTCACGGCGGGCTCCCGAGGGCAACTGAGCGCGTCACACTCGGGAGACGGTACTCGTGATAAGACAAGTGTTATGCACTTTTTGAAATTGGAACTTTTTTTTTTTTTTCTCATTTATACCTAGTTTTTTTTTGTGGTCTTCTTGTTTGGCTTCTTGTCATCTTTCACGTACATCGCAAATGCACTGCATGCTGCGTTTGTTTTCGTTTTCATAATAATTTTTCGTTCGTTTTCTCCCTAAATAAAATAGCGTTGTACTCTACTTCCCTTTCATTTCAATGTCATGTAAATGACAGTTTTGTGCCCTTGATTTTTAAAAAGATTTTTGTTAAGACATTTCACCATTGAAAACCGAAATGTTTGCACGAATCAGAGGCAAACATTTGGGTTTCAGAATATCATTTATCTCAGTTACAGTTACAACAACAAACTAAAAGGCCATACATCAATATTAAACAGAAGTATTGTCATTTCAGACGAATATACAGCCAGAAAACAGTAAAAAACATTCTCAGAATAACAACTTAAACGTCACAATTATCACTATTCGACTTCTATCACCGACTGTACATTAGTTGTCCTTTATATAACCAGCTGTCAAAAGCGCTCACAACAGACGATTAATTCCTGTGTTAGAGTTTATCTCGCATTGTAAACATGGTTTTTATTTAACTTCTACTTAGCTAGTTAAGTAATTAATGTGATGAAAGACTCATTAACGTATCGACAAAGTATTGTCTTGTTGAACGTAGAGGCAACTAAGAGAACTTCACAATTTTCAATTAGACTGTGGCGGCATCTACATCACTACATGCGAACTACGCATCAAAGACCTGACGTCACACAAAAATCCTGACGTCACATAAATCCTGCATCGCGCAATTAGAGTTAACCGCGCGATGGACATATATACAAGATTCCGACATCAATCGTTGGGCAGTTGCCCGACAGAAACAACACCTGCCTGGTCGGAGGATCCTCCCTTTTCAATATTGGATGAGTGAACTTTAAACCCTGTTCCTCATACCTCTAAATTGGTGACCCCGAATATGAACGTCAAAGCAGCCTTCGTGCAACTACTCCAGCATGACGTCATCATCATCACTCCCGCAAGCTTTCGTGAGGCGAGTCATACAGCCAGCCAACACCCACGGCTTCAACAGGTATCCTGAACACCAGCATGCATCGAACGCGCATTCCTGGTCCCCCTCTGGATTGTTTTGAGTGATCCTTTTAGGTGTAGCTTCACAAAATAACTGACTGCCTCGATAGTCACAAGCACTACTGCTGAGCATGAGGTTGAGGTCCTGGGTCCAGATTCCCGGGTCGGGCAAAGGCTTTTTTGGTTATTCCATCTAGAATTTCTCAGTAGCAGCCCGGAGTCTGGATTTGTGCCTAGTTTATGGCAATAGGCTGTCCCCCTGTCACATGGGACTATGATCTATAGCCCGCTCACTCTCGAAGAGAGGAGGCCTGTCCCAGCAATGGGAGCATTATAGGCTGATTATGTATTGTAAGTGCCAGGCACAGGTTTTAAATCTTTTTACACCTTCCAATAGAATTAGTAACAACAATCTTGATTTTGTGAACATAACATCACGCCTGTATTCCCCGAAAGGTTAGGTAGAGGTATATCTATACTACACCCTTATTTGGCCGGATATGTTACCACGCGAGCCCACTGCGGGTTGGTAGATGTCACATTACTTCGAATTTTTCGTGCTAGGCCTTGCCGTTTTCCTCACGAAGGTTTACTTCACCATTTTGAGAACAGTGATGATTAAATTATTTACACTAAGTAAGGTGCTTGTCTAGGCTCGAATCCACGACCTACATTTCGTAAGTCGGGGCCGTTACCACTGAGCTACTATTGCGCCATTTACAATGATTATTAAGATATTAATTTAGCGTATTATAAACTTGTAGGTAGCTCTCATATACATTTTGATGAATGCTAAAGCCATTAGTTACTAAACTCTAATGAAAATTAACGAAATTAATTACTTATTTGCTAAAGTAGCTAGTTCGGATACTAAACTTACGAATTACTTTGACAGTTCATGATTATTTAAATCATGAACTGTCAAAGTAATCGCCATTTCTAGTCCCAGTTAATTTATTAACTTACTTTAATCTCGAATCAGAATTGAAGAGATCCGCAGGCGAATCAAGGTAGCAGACATAGCCCGAAGAATTGCCTAACTTTAAGTGGCAGTGGGCACATTGCTCGCAGAACAGATGGCCGATGGGGCCGAAAGGATCGCGTACCGGAAGAAGTAGCGTTAAAAGGCCACCTACAAGGTAGACCGATGACCTTGTGAAGGCCGCAGAAATCCGCTGGATGCGGGAAGCACAAAACCGGTTGAAGTGGTGATGCTTGGGTTGGGTTGGCCTTCAGTTGGTCCAGCAGTGGACGTCTTTCAGCTGAAATCTAGATGAGGATCCGATGACTCTCTGATACGGCTGACGTAATATGTAATAGTTCCCCTAACAGCTTTGTATATATATTATTTTCGATACCATCACTAATGCATCACCCCAAATCCTAAGCGTTTATTTACTCGTTACAAAAACACTTGAATATAAAAAGTGTCGCACAAAATCTGAGACGGTTTCTCCGCGACTGAATACCGCCACATTTCAGCCGGATTTATTTCGCAGCCGTCACTCAACACGGTATAAATTCCGCTTGATGGACAGACGACGCATTTCATCCATTGTTTTTCCACTTGAATATTTGTCTGAAAACAATTTAAATAAGAGTAAATGTTCGCAGAAATGCTACTTATGTGTTAGGCACCACTTTTTATTTTCTGATTTGTTTCCTATTTAATAATAATGTATAAAAAAATCATCGCATGCAAATAGATCTTATCACCACCATCTACTGGGCAGTAATCCAGGAAGTACATAAAATTCAAAATGTGCCAATTGCCTATTATCTCGATTCGACCACTAATAAATTCACATCGTGCGAATCGCTCTAGAAAAAAAAAAATTAAAAGTGTCGATTTGTCCGTTTCGGGCGAGTAAATTCGTGCGAATCAACCAATACGCCGGCTGTTAATTATAAATTAATGTCTCCGATTAATATTTTGAATCGAACCTAGAACCTAAAGTTCTGCAGTTGTGCCAAGAACATCTGTCCTTACTTATTATACTGCCTATTTTTTTGTGCGCAATAGACGGTGTCTCAAATTATATCTATAATTCAAATCTTTTGGCAAGGATCCGGGAAGCTAAACCTCCTGGCGAATCTTCGTTTATTGTTCCAGTAGCGCGCAGCTCTTACCGATGTTTAGTCATCCCAATATATCGCGCAACTTCTTATGTAGCTAAATAAACGTAACATAACATTACGCCTATTTCTCCGAAGGTTTAGGTAGAGGTGTACCTATAGTACACCCACATTTCGCCAGTTATGTAAGTCCCATGTAATAGGAGGCGAGCCTAATGTCATCACCCGGGCACAAACCAGACGAGCTAAACAAAGATAAAGGGTTTATACACCAAAACCCTAACCTGACGACCGTTAATACAAAATGATATCTAAACGGCTACATTTCTCGATAGCACGGAGATTTATTTCTATATAAATACTGAATAATAGGCGACCCTCGTCATAGAGCGGACATGAGGAGTCCAAACTCGGAAGTAATACGAATTTTGTACCTTTTATATTACTTACAGGGAGTTTTATAGTTCGCCAGACGGCCGATCAAGGTTTGATGGAATTATATGGATAGACAGGTGAATTTATTGGTGTTGTTTTGAGCCCCGTCAAAGAAAAACTAATAAATTCATTGGTCTATGACTAATGCGGAGACGTAAAGATTACGTGGAAAGATCAATTTAAAGAGACAATCTGCACCATTTAGAACACGATGTTTTCCTTCACCGTTTTGAAAGCAGTGGTGATGAAATTGAACTTGGGTTCGAACTTGGAACCCACTACCAACAACTCGTAAGTCGCGGCCGTAACCACTGGTTCACCACTACTCTCATGATGAGCCTATAAATTAATTACGTTAATTTTGAACTTTTACTTTTTACCCACCCAACGAATTCATAGCCTCCAAGTCTAAATAAAAATGAAATTAAATGAACCTGGTTAATAATCATTTACCCTGGTCGTATTTCCACCTTACCCCGTATCTCGTCATTCGGCGCCGGCGCTATAAAAGTGACAGCCCATCACGGAGTCATTCGCGCGAGTATTTTTAATTAAGCCTATTACATAGATCTTCTCGCTCCAAAAATAATCGTTAAAGTGAATAGTGTGCTTAGAATGCTGGAAAACTTATAGCTATTATGTGCGGTACGATAGATAACTGTAAGTAAATGAGGCCATATTTTATCCAAAGTAAAATCTTTTTTTGGACTCGCAAACGCTATTGCTAAGCATGAGGTCCAGGGTGCGGTTCCCGGGTCGAGTAAAGTGTTATTGGGTTATTCAATCTGGATTTTTCTCAGTAGCAGCCAGGAGTCTGGATTTTTGCCGGGTTGTTGGCAATAGGCTCGCCCCCTGTTACACGGGACTTAATTACAAGCTTTTCTAATATGACATAATTATTATTGACCCTATTTACTGGGTTCAACATCACATCATCATTGGGAGCCTTGTTCCACACACTGCTGAGTATAGTCCTCCTCCCCTTTGTGCTATGCTTCCCTGGTCTGTTGAGAGTCGCATCTCAACAAGGTCTTACACGCAATCTTCTGAATGTCATCCACCCACCTGGTTGATCTGCTACTACTATCTCTCGGTAATCACTCTCTTCACCTGCCATCACCACGTGTAGACAAGTGTCCTGCCCACGTCCATTTAAGAGCCGCTTTCGGACATTTTGGACTTACGTTCTAAGTTAGAATTCAGAGTTCCGGACTCGGTCTTTCAACGATAGGCCTAACAACTAATCTTTTCGCATAACATTCTGTAATATCTCCTACTGGGAGAAGGCACTGGCTCTTGTAACTCAGGTATACCACCTAGCACAGGAGTCAGGGACTTCACACTATTTTGTAACCACCTTCTTGTGTAATAAATATTATGATTATGATTAACACGGCGCGTTCCATAGCCCTTAGTGCAATTTTAAAGTACACAGTCTCTTTAGAGCGTCCATGTTTCGGCCCCGTATGTCATTGTAGGTAAAACACGTTGTTCATAGATAGATAGATAGATAAAACGTTTATTTGGTGCACACAAAAGACAGCATAACGTAGAGTAGTAGTAGTAGTTCAGTAAGTTTCATAAAGTTTGGTTTTCAGGCATTGTGGTACCTTTCGGATTTTACTATTTGTAGAGTTCGTGGCTAAGTAATAAACAGCCGCACGCTTCGATCCATCATCGAATCCTTTGCCGGGGTTGGAACACTATGGCCCCTGTATAACAGAAACGAAATAATTCTTCGTTTCAAAGTATCTGGGGGTATTGTACGCCCAAAGCAGCTAGCTAATAGCGCGAATTTGAGCATGTAAGGGCAATTAATTATTAAGCATATCGAGTACCAACAAATCGTCTGTATGTTCAAATTCACGTTGCCATTTCACATAACCGCCAAAGACAATTATATCTAGGGTTTCAATTTGCTAAAAAAATAATTCCTAGTACTGTATAGTTCTCTTTTCACGTTTCGAAGCTTACCCATTAAACGATTTAAAAGCTGCATTAAAACCAAACTTTGTAGAAAAGGGTACTATAAAATTTCAGATTATTTAGAAGACAAAAAAGCATGGGATTGAGCTGCTCGCTCTGCTAAGCATTGTAACATTTTGAATAATATGGAAAATCATCAAAGTATATCTACCAGTTTTATTTACAAATTGACATTATTGAATATTCTATACAAAATGACATGATTTCTTTGTAAAGTATTTTATTATGGTGAATGTGAGGACTATGTGTTTTTTTTTTTTCGTTCTCAGTTAATTTTATCGATGGTCTGGCAATTTGAGAATTTTATGCGGCCTACCTAAATGTTCTTTCTTTGGTATTGTTCATCGAGTCGTTGAGCTCCTTAAGTTCTGAGTTGAGCTCCACCATTACTGACAAATGCTTGCACTGACTGGACAGGTCCACTCAAATCTGTGTGGTTCTTTCCTTTCGTATTGATTTCTTATGAGATGCGGGATTTCATGCGTAAAATCATGATACGTTATGGTCAAAATAGGTACTCTTCGTTGTAGATAGCATCATTTATTTATAGGTAAAACACTTTTTCAGCTTTACTTTTCTAATAGTAATTGACATAAGTACTATTGGATGTTAAGAAAAGCTCCGAAGCAAGGCCTCAAAGAGTCTCAGTCAGCTGCTAAAGAGGACAATGCTAACTGCTGACGAAGTTTTGTCTAAAGCCCGGGCAGTCTTGTAGTTCGGATTGTCCTGTGCATAGCAGACTCTGTAAATGCCTCTGGCATTAAGTCCACCTGAATGTGAGGACTATTTGAATTTTTATTTTGTTTTATATTTTTTTCGTTCTCAGTTAGTTTTATGAATGGTCTGGCAATTTGAGTACTTTATGCGGCCTACCCAAATGTCCTTTCTTTGGTATTGTTCGTCGAGTCGTTGTGCTCCTTAAGCTCTGAGTTGAGCTCCTCGGTTACTGACAAATGCTTGCACTGACTGGACAGGTCCACTCAAATCTGTGTGGTTCTTTCCTCAAAAGACCATTTCAGACTCGAATTTACATGGCCCTCATATGGCTTGACCAAGATTATGTCTGGACTTTAAAAGAGACTGTGACCTCTGAGTTTGTTTCAGCCTTTCTTCTCAGAGTAGTCAGATAGGAAACGCCGACCTAGCTTATTTTTAATATTTTTTAATATGACGTGTAAAAGTGATTCCAATATCCTATTTACAGAATAAACAATTTCATTTCATTTCATTTCTCTTTACCGTATCCGTCGACAGCCGACTAATTTTATCCCCTATCGCGAGCTCTCTGATGACTAGCAAACCCAGAGCGAGTGAAACGGCCCACCAGAAAGGATCGTACATAAAATTCTACGAAGTATTATTTCTATGCCTCCGTCTAGAAATGTAGCCAAACTAATCCCATATCTTTCAATACCAAGCCATGGAGTCACGTCTAACGATGCCTATAAACCCGAGGCGGGTACAAACATTAAATAAATAGCACAAATATCTCAAATCACAGTGGATTGGTGGCTTTAATGGAGTGAAAATAAAGAGAGTGAGATAAAACAGTTTCATGATAAAATAAGTGTTGTTTTCAGTTTCAGTAATGTACAACGTTTTTGTGATTGTTCAAATGAACGTGAACGAAGTAATTGGTGATAACGGTGTTGGTTTCATTGTCTTAAATAGTTGGAGCTGTTAACTGATAAGGTTTAATGGTGGCTAGGATTTTGAAGAGCCTATAGACTCTTTAGTAACTTTTGTTTCAAAATGTTATAAGGTTAAGGAATTTCTTTCCTTTCTTTTTCCTGTGGTTAACCTGGTGTCAGTATTTTTATGCCGCCCATGGGCCTTCGATTGGCTTCACATGCCGTCGTGAAATATCTCGCGGGCATGCCGGTTTCCTCACTATGTTTTCCTTCACCGTTTTTGAAGTGATAATATTTCTAACAATACGCACATGTCAGAGGTGCGAGCTTCGGGTTCGAACTAGAGACCTATGACTGGGCAGTTCGATGATCACACCATTAGGCTACCACTGCTCAAAACTCAAACTCAAAGCATTTATTTGAATTAAACCATTTACAGGCACTTTTTAATTGTCAATGAGTCGCTCAGTTAGTCAGAAAGTTGAAGTTCCATTCCAAAACGTAGATCTCTATGGAGAAGAACGGGCAAGAAACTCCAACTCCGCTCACTGCTGGTTAAGGTGGATGCACTAGGGTGGCCCGCGAAATTCAAAGGACAATGCCAAGAATCGGCTCGAATTATATGTAGCGTCCGACAGACTTTCTATAATAATGATAATTCATAACAAAAAACAGTAAGAATTATACCGTATAAATAAAATCTAAAGACCCACACCGTTAAAAATCATTTTAAATAGCTATTTAATTTATCAACACATTTCATAGCTTTAATTTCAATTGAAATGTTGCCAATACCAAAATAAAATAATATCGATACGAAATTGCACTTGCAAATCGATTATAATAATATCAATATGAAGATACGTAAGTGAATTTATTACTTACATAAATCGTAACTCGTAATTATATTAATACATAACGTTGAACTATATTTTTTACTAAGTATATTATATTTTATAGTAATGTTATAATTAAATAAAAAAAATTATTCGATTATCGATACCGTTTAGAATAGTTTATTTCTAAAAAAGTAATTATAGTGCGGACAACACTTAATGTAAAACATTAACTGGCATTTGTCATTGTCAAAAAGTTTGACTTCTTCGTACTTTTTAACGAAATGTTTCCGTATTTTTTTTATTTTGTGTTGTTTATTGCTGTGTTACTGGACTATTTACGACTACCTTGGCTGTTGAAACTGAGGATAATGTGCTAAAAGTCATAATTTAATAGTTTATTTCATGTTATCGTTAAAATCAGAAGTATCAAGCGGTCATCTTTAAAAAACTATAACTTTTTTTGGTGTGCTTCTGATATACAACTAATTATACTATCAAATTCTATATTTATTTCCCTTTTTTATGAAATATAGTTAATCTTTGTCGGTTCTGGCCGAGTCTTGTAGGAAGCTCTGGCATTCTCCTTTTCTTACGTTTTTTGCCATTTGCAGGTCAGTATCACATTGTATGTTGATATAAATATTATTAGCGCCTGTAACAAATATGGATTTTCAGAATTATAATCTATAAGTTCATGTAAGTGCATTGACTGACGATTTCATGAAATTTTCATTCAATGCACTTACATGAACTTAGAGAGTTGTATTGCTTATTCTAATGTTTATAATTCTGTAAATTCATATTTGTTACAGGCTACCGCCTGTATATATACCGCCTATAATATTTATATAAACATACAATGTGATACTGACCTGCAAATAGCAAAAAACGTAAGATTTTGATTTTGAATTTCGCGGGCTACCCTAGCGCATCAACCTTAAGCACTAACAAATTCTTTTCATACAAATGAGAGAGGAGTTCGAACCCAGACACGCACCTCTGACTTTTCAGATTCATGTGCATAGTGTATAATAATTATCACTTGCTTCAAAAACGATGTAGGAATAAATCGTGAGGAAATCGGCATGCTTGAGAGATATTTCTCGACGGCATGTGAAACCAAGTCAGAGGCCCATAGGCGGCACAAAAACTCTAACACCACACGAAAATGAAAGAAGATTCAAAGTTGAAAACTTAGAAAGCTAAGCTTTTTTTAAGCCCGTCATTTAAAAGTATATGTCAAATTAAATCAAATCAATCATTTATTTGCAACGAATGTAGGTTACATTAAAATACAGGTGGAGTAGATAGGAGTGTACCATGTACATTCTGCCTGGAAATAGGCACGCAAAAATTACAATAACATTATGGTAGATCTTGCCTAAATTAGGATTTAATTATGGATAACGAGAATTTGCTCCCTCTCACTCACTCATTACTCAACTCACTCTCTCATTATTCACTCGACTAGCAATTTCAGTGTTGATAAATGACGTCATCAGCTGATTAAGTGACGTCAAAATTCACGATGAAATAAAAAGTTCTATAAGTGCTTGTACATAATTTAAGTGAGTGTTTTCGTAATGTCGGTCATCCATCACAAAGTGGTAATTAAAGTTAATTACGTGTGTTGACAACATCTGGGCAGCTTAAAATGAATGAGTAAATTTTCATGCAATTAATTTTGGTTGCTAAAATATTTACTTAGTTATACCTCGCCAAAGAGACTGTTAATTAAAATACGGTCAAACTTACGTGTCTAGTAAGTCTTTTAGTTTGTAATGTATACTGCATCCATTGATGTGGATGGGTGACCACCCGTGTATGGGTGACAATCCTTACATACCGAGCAACATACCGAGACACCTCCGTGCCTTGAAAAGCACGTTTTAAGCCGTTGGTCCCGGCTGTCATCGTGGATCTTTGACAGTCGTTACGGGTTATCAAAAAATGTTCGCAGTTTAATCATTAAAAGACTAAAGGACACTTAGGCGTCGAAGTATTCGTCCACATCGGTGTCATCCGGAAACGTGCCCAGAAGACTGACAGCATGTTGAATAGTAATGCTAATGTGCTGTTGATAAAAAAAGATCTATCAAATTCCTCAAAGATATTTTTATTGGAAGAGTCAAACCTTAGGCCCACTTGCGCGTTAACTCCGGATTACCTATGAACGTGACCCTATGAACTAACCCATTAAAAGCCTTGAATATTTTCGACACTCTTTGTTGATTATACCTACTCAGATAAAACCGTTACTACCACAACTTCGACCCATTTAAATAAAGCAGACGAAACAAATTGCAAAGCAGCCGCCATTTAAATTGGAGCGATTGTTATCAGCTTTAAGTGATTATCATCGCTTGCAGTGCTTACTTCGCTTTTATTAACACAGCTCTGGATAAATGCACTCATTACCGTTATTTATTTTTTAATCAGGAATTTAACATGCATATTATAGTGCTTGTCTTCGTAAAACAAGATTAAAGAAAAATAAAATAGTCTTTCAATTGTGAGCTTTTTATGTAGGTATTTGTAAGCAAAAAAACTACATAGAATTATCCTCTGAAAATGGACTACCAACATAATAGTTATAAGTTCATTATCTTTGCGATTCATTATCAAATATACATAATTGATTAGCTGAGCTAAGCCAATTTATGTTAGACTACTTAAAAAAAAAGAGTCCATTTATCTTCAAAGGAGAAAAAGATTAAAAGAGGCAAAAAATAGGCTGACTATTAGTCTATTTAATTTATAATACACTTTACATCTAATTATAATGTAACGCTACGGATTATCTACATTTTTACTCGACTGCCCCAGAAGGAGGGTAAAGTTTTTCGAGAATATGTATGTTTTTATGTATGTCTATTTCTTTGGCACGCTCTGTAGCTTAAACGGCTTGATGGATTATAACATACGAGGTGTCGTTAGGTTCGTCTTAATTGTGGGAGTGACATAGGTTAATATATAATAATATTTTTTTAAATATACTTCATCTGCAAACAAGAAAAAGGGAGGAGAAGGTTTAAAAAAAAAACAATATTGGTATCAAATAAAAGCTAGTAATGAGTTAATTCCAAATATATAAATTAATAAAACTAAAAAGCTTGAAATAAAACAAATTATTTCAAAAAACCCGCTTGCAAAAACGCATAACATAAAAGAGAAAAACAAGCATTATAATTTGTAGAATTTTGGTATTACAGGCGGGGAACAAACAAAAGTTAAACCATATTTCAAGTTATGCGTTTTAGCAGGCGGGTTTTTGTTTTTGAGATAATTTGTTTTAATCCAGCATAAAGCTCTGCAAGCACGCGTTGCATTACTACAATAGAAACGGGTTTTGTCGACGGTAGAATAGACAAAAAGACAGATTGTGATTGTCTATCTGTCATTTTGTCTATTCTTCTGCAAAATATATATTTCCATGTTGAATGGAAAGAAACAGAATTTTTACAGGTACTCATACAAAAATAATCGTCAAAGCTCTTTTGTAGGTAGGTCAAGTGAGGAGAATATAATTTACGGTGTTGTTAAAATGTGCTTACAAGGAGACCTTTACGCAGCGGCAGATAAAAATAAAACCAAGAGCAAAAAGGTTACAGCCTTAGTACGGAAATTACGTAATTTAAAAATTCCAAGAGCTTTAAAAGGAAAATCTATTTTCATTTTCAGATCGACACCAAAATTTAACAAAAAACGATACTTAGGTAAACATTCTTTCAACCTGATTTTTTTTACGAGGGGTATCTTAATAAAAATGTAAATCTATGACGAGACGAGCGTGTTTAGACGTCTGCCGTTCTTTCATCCCCGAATAATGAGTCACCCCCTGCAGAACCCTGCCTTTTTTATTTCCTGGCTATTTGCGAAGTGATTTCATTTCTTGTTAAAAGTTAAATCTCTGTTTTTTTGGAGCAAAGGGGTTTGCTGACTCATTCATATAGTTCCTGTCAATTCGATTAAAAGTGGATATACGTGATAAGTGGGAAACGTGCATTTTTTTTAGTTATCCTAACTAATATTATAAATGCGAAAGTGTGTTTGTTTTTATACTTTCACGCTAAAACGGCTGAACGGATTGGAATGAAATTTGGCACATGGCACATAGCATACTTTTATCCCGGTAGTACGTTCCCGTGGGATAATTTCCAACCACCATGCGGGTGAAGCCGCGGGCAAAAGCTAGTTTGTGATCATTTCTTGTTGGGGGAAGAAATTGAAGTATTTTTGTATATTTTTGCTATAATGCCCAATAACCAAATTATACGAACAAATGTGTCTTGCCTGCCATGACATATGGGGCCGAAACATGGACACTCACTAAATAGACTCTCTACAAAGTCCAAGTAGCACAAAAGGCTATGGAGTTGGCCATGTTTGGCCTATCACTGACAGACCGACTCTGTAACTCTGATATTCAACTAAGGACTAAGGTGACTGGTAGCGGCTCTAAATGAAATGGAGTCAAATGAAATGAAATGAATCGAAGATCGAAATGGAGGTGGGCAGGTCCCTTGGCTAGATGTGATGATGGCAGGTGAAGCAGAGCCCTCACGGAATAGTTGCTGAAAAACGATAGAAGGAGCGTTGGCAGACCAGATGGGTGGACAACCTACAGAAGATCACAGGGAAGACCTGATGAGACTCGCACAGACCAGGGAAAGATGGCACAAAAGGGAGGAGTCTATGATCAGCAGTGGGTGTGAACAAAGCTGCAAACGATGGTAATAATAACGCTTGGTGTTCATATTCTAAAAGAATCTTCACGAGACGACATGAGAATTTCAATCGCCGGGGAATGCTTTAGACAATTAGAAATAGCAGCCTCTTTGCATGTCTGAGGCCCTAGACAAAGTGACATTCTATCAGCGGTAACGATGATGGAAAAGGCAAAAATGTATAGAACTGACATAAACTATCGAAAAGCTTATGTCAATCCTGTTGAAAGTCGTTTTAGAAATATGAAACGTTTTCGAAGCGATTGTCACTTGTATAGGCCCTCAGATTAGACATTAAATTAATGTCTCATGCCTCTCATGTCTTAAGACTTATACAATCATCATCATTTACCTAGCCTTTTCACAACTATGTTGGGTTGACTTCCAGTCTAACCAGATGCAGCTGAATGCCAGGATTTTACATGGATCGACTGCCTATCTGACCTCTACAACCCAGTTACCGGATAACACGATACCCCTTGGTAAGACTGGTTGTCAGTCTTCAGACTTATACCAACCTACCTATTATTTTAATCCCTGCATTATTTCAAAGCTCTCAACTGTATTAAATTTAAAAAGAAAAAGTTCTTGTAAACAATACCATTCCCTCTTCAGCACTTTATCTTAGCATTTGTCAAGTGTTCCCCCAAATCCTTTTTAAGCTTCGACTATATTATTCTTTTTTGGCAAACGAATTTAATTATGCGAAGTAATTGTAGCATCGGTACGGCCTTCGTGCCTAACTTATGGTCTCGTCCTATTTTCGTGTTTAATTTGAATTCAACATGGCGCTATACTACTTTGGTGAAAGTTTCAAGACTAATTTATAATAAAAACTTTTTACAAAAAAAAAACAACCGACTTCCAAAAAAAAACACTAAAAAAGTGAAAAATAACTTTAATTTCGGAAGTCGGTGTCTTTGCTTTTCAATTTCCGATTTTTGCCGCCGACTTCCGAAATTAAAGTTATTTTTCACTTTTTTAGTGTTTTTTTTGGAAGTTGGTTGTTTTTTTTTTTTGTAAAAAGTTTTTATTTTTCACTTTTTTGTTGTGGTACCAACCCCACATAAATACTAATATCACTAGCTGATGTAAATAACAGTGCAGGAGTAAATGAAAACATCGTCTAGATAAACTAAGTGGGAAAAATACGTAATATTGAAGCTAACTCAAAAATTACGCAAGCAAAGTTAATAAAATTTATATGGGACCACCTCGAAAGCATGACCTACCAAACAAAAAAAGAATCATCAATATCGATTCATAATTGGCTGAGTAATCGCGTAACAAACGAATTGAGAACCTCCTCCTTTTTGAAGAAGTCGGTTAAAAATACCTACTTAGGTACTTCACTACGAAAGATTGATTGACTAAATCGATAAATTATGAAGGTAGGTACCACAGAGCATGGAATCGTAGCACTGGCAGCGCCTAGAGACAGTGCTTATAAAATTCGTGGCGCCGTAAGTGCGTTGAGCGCACAACTACTGTCACAGACCGCCTTTCAAGCCGTCATTTTGTATACTCCATTTGTATCGTATTGTGCCTAAGCGATGACGAAGCGGTGACGAAACGGTGACGAAATGGTGACGAAATGGTGACGAAACAGTATGAAAAGTGTCGAAAATGCCTAACAGTGGCCCACGAGGCGTCTCCGTGTTCTGTGGTAGCTACTTACCTACCTAAGTATGAATTTTCTAAAGAAACTCAAGTAAGTGGTTTCGACCATATTCCTTACTATACACAATCTTTTATGTAAACATACCACGATACACGAAGATCAAAGTTAAAAAACCGCAAACGCATTCCATTTCGGTGATTACTCGGTAAAAGTAAGTGAGAGCGAGATGCGATAACATTATAGCCTGGGTACCTATCTAGATGTCGCCGATAAATGAGAAAAACGAACAAGGAGTGTAATAACGTTCGTATAGCCGTAAGGATAGAAACCTATGTGTGTTACGTCGACCAGACTCTAAAGTGAAATAGCTACGAGACTTGAAGTATCGCTTTCGTTGGAGGATAAAAGCGACAGGCGAATTCTTGTGAAAAAGTAGACTAGCTAAGTTATTTAGAATTATACAAGGTGGAGACGACAATAAGACAAAAAATAAAACTCCGTATATCTAATAAAGTTCTCGGTCTACATACAAAAAATTAATCAAATATGAATATATTTGATTAATTTTTTGAATAATAGTTTAGCTACGATAGCTAGTCAAAGATTGGCAAACCTCATAGTCGGCCCATCACTTCCACTTATACCCCATTTGAAATAAGATTAGACATTAAAACAAACCCTTTTACAGTCCGTTCAACCGATTTTGACTTCTATACCGTAGGCATAAGGATAGCATTAAAAGCAAAAAAAGTTACACAATACCAACCATGTACTGCGGCTGCCATTTGTCATGCTACCAACGCAATAGAATTCAAAATCGGTTGAACGGAATGTAAAAAAGGCTTATCTATACGTCTAATCTTATTTCAAATGGAGTATAGTGTGTTTGAAAAAATTGCCTTTTTTCATTTCCATGTTAGGATTTATTTGATAGTTAAAATACTCTTATCCATTAGTATTGCCAGTGTTTTAATTTATTGTTGTATTATCGTCTCCATATTGTATAACCTTGCAGCTAATTTCTGGAACTGTAACTCCTTAACTCCTTGATACTACGATAGTATCAAGATCATCAAGATAGTACCTTGATCTCAGTCCAATCTAATTCTGAACAACCGAAGTAGTAGTATGTAAACCTAGGGGAATACTGGATTCAATCTGTTGCCATGGTATGATATTGACATCGTTATGGCAACACTGACATAAAACGCATGTAAAACCATATCAAAGTGCAGGACAAAGCACTACGTGTCATATCACGAGATAGATACAAATCGCTTTGATCCCGATTGCGATCCTGATAGCAATCCCCCATTAATTGGGCACTGAACTGATAGCGCCGCTCGCGCAGGTTCGTTTGCTTTGCGTTTTTTAATGATTACGGTAATTGGTACCATGTTTGGTTGTTTGAAAATGTAGACGAAAGTTGTAAAAATCCATTTTTTGTAATAGGGTTTACAAATATGAGGAAAAAGGAAGGTAATTTTAAATATGATTTAATTAATTAAATGGAACACACACTTCCCTATGTATTTATTATTCTAGTGGATGGCACTCGTGGGTAGCAGCTGAAAAGCAGTGGGGTACACCTTGTGTTATCATCTGACATTATACTGAGCTGAGACCCTTTTTAACCGATTTCTTCAAAAAGGAGGAGGTTCTCAATTCGTCTCTATGTTTCTTTTTGTGTATTTGTTACGCGATTACCCCGCATATTATGCATTGATTTTGATGATTCGTTTTTTGTTTGGTAGGTCATGCTTCATAGGTAGTCCCGTATATATTATTTTTAACTTTGCTTGCTTAGTTTTTAAGTTAGCTTAAATATTACGTATTTTTTCCCACTTGTCTATGTAGACGATATATTATTTGACTCCGTAACTGTTATTTACATAGCAGGTAGTGGTATTCGAATTTGTGTGGGGTAGGTACCACAATTAAAAAGTGAAAAATAAAGTGTCTTTGGTTTCCAATTTTCGTTTTTTGTCACTAACTTCCAAAATTAAAGTTATTTTTCACGTTTTAGTGTTTTTTGGAAGTCGGTTGTTGTTTTTTGTAAAAAGTTTTTGGCCTACTTAATCATTGTTTTCTGTTTTTATCGTTTTTTAGGTGTATTTTATGCCGTCGTAATGAATGCCAATAATCTGATTTTTCTTTCTTTACCTATTAGAATCGACACGAAACGTTAAAGACAGTCAATTTCCGGAAAATTTAGAATAATAATATCTAAATTGTTTGTCTTACATCAAATAACAAATAGGTAGGTATAACAAAATGAATCAGAGTCAACTTCTGTATAATAATATGCCAAGTTATGCCATTAAGATATTGAACGAAGCATAAAATGTGTGTCAAAGTGAACACTTAAAAACTTGTCTTCGTTAAAAATAGGATGACTGCTAATGAAAAGATTCTGCCTACGTTAATGTAGCTATATTTGTGTCGCGACTATTTGGAGACCTGTCGTATCATAATTAAGCTAGGAATGGCTGGTTTTTATGAAGTTCCTAATTTATTTCGGAATGGTTCATTACGCTTAGTTTTTGTTAAACTATACTCCATTTGAAATCATCATCTGCCTAGCCTTTTCCCAACAATGTTGGGGTCGGCTTCCAGTCTAACCGGATGCAGCTGAATACCAGTATTTTACATGAAACGACTGCCTATCTGACCTCCACAACCCAGTAACTGGGTACTCCATTTGAAATAAGATCAGAAAAAATAAGTCTTTTTCACAGTCCGTTCAACCGATTTTGACTTCTATTGCGTTGGTGGCATGACAAATGGCAGCTGCAGTAGACAGCAGGTATTGTGTAACTTTTTTGCTTTTAATGCCATCCTTATGCCTACTGTATAGAAGTCAAAATCGGTTGAACGGACTGAAAAAAGGTTTTTTTCCCTACCTGGGAATCGAATCCAGGACTTCATGCTCAGCAGTAGCACTTGCGACGACTAGACTAACGAAGCAGTCAAACTACAGCTACACTGCGAAAAGAGTTTTCACCTCACAAGCTCGGAAAGATTTTGTTTGTCATTCGAAATCTGCGTGCAAAAGAGAATTTTATCCGCTAGCGTGGAAAGAGATTTTAAATTTCGAACAAAGGTTCGGATTTAAAAAAAAAAAATCTAAAAATTCTATACCGCCGGGTCCACTATAATGGATCAATACATATGTCATGTCAGTGCGCCAACCTCATTTTTAGAATAATCGCACTGGCCAGCACGGAAAAAAATCGCTCAACGCGCCTAAAGAAGTTTTTACTTCAAAAAACTTTATATAATTTTTTTCTGTATATTCAATTCACTTTCCACCATTTTGTTTTTTTTTGCAGTGCCGAGTTAGTGCAAGCGGTACATAATGTCGAATTGAGCTTTCTTCCGGGAAAATGGCGCGAAAAGTACATACAAGCTTACAATATTTTTGTCGCTGTAGTGAGGTGAAAAGTTGTGTGTTTGGCTCGGCAGCAAAGTTTTTCTAAGTCTCGTACCTTTGAAACCCTCGTAACGCTCAGGATTCAATACAGGTACTCGCGCGAAAAAACAACTTTGCAGCCTTGCATAACAAATAACTATTGTCTGTTAGACATTTCCAGAAAACTGACAACCTATTTTAACGAAATAAGGCACGCAAGTAGATGTTACTGCTGAAAAACATAAATAATTTTACGCTACTTAATTTACATCTTAGAAAAGTTCACTTGCTTCCTACTGTTATTGCCAGAAATGTTTAATAGAACACAGTTCTCAGGTATTTTTCTTCACTTGATTAAAAAAAATATGTCAGCAGATCAAAAACGCCTAACTTAAATACTGCTTATAGTTTCGCTATGTCCGTCTATCTGTCTGTCCGTCCGTCTGTCTGCGGCTTACCTCAGAGACTCTTAGTACTAGAAAGCTGTAATTTGACATGGGTGTACATATTAATCACGCCTACAAAGGGGTACAAAAAAACATGTTTTTTTTTTAAGTTTCCACCTCTACACTTATGTGTGAACCCTTCATTGTACGTGGTCCGACACGCACTTGGACGGTTTTTTCTAAATGCTTTTATATTATATTACTATAGTTACATTACATTCTGTGTTTTCGTCAAATTATTTTGTCATTATGCAATAGTTTCAGCTAAAACAATTACACAAGTTTACGAAACCATCTCAAAGTTAGACTTCAAAGATTTAATCGGCATAAAAGCCACAACATCACCCTTTAATTAAAAACAAACCGACCTTACATCTCCTTTATTGAAACTGTTTCGTATATAAATTCAAATTAATTTGTCACTGTCTCTGGCATACCTACTTTCTCCCACCTCGGCTAAAAGTAAAATTGGCAATTTTCAAGGGGTGTTACCGGACGGAGCGTTGTCGCCCCTGCCCATTAATTTGTTTCAAACAATCAGGTGCATTTGATGGTGGCGTGACAGCCCTAGTAGAGGGTAAGTGAAAAAGTCTGTAGATACGTATTCGAGGCAAGTAGACACAGGAGTGTTCCTATTTGCATATACCTATGGAATGACAATCGACAAGGAAAAGGTTTTCAATTCAAAGCTTCCGTGAATTGGATTTTTCACTCTCTAAGGCTGATAGCTGAACTTTACAATGTTTTACAGAAACACGGACAAAAAAAAAATCTATGATTGTTTACATAAAATGTTTAAGAAACCATGTTTGAAAAATCTATTAATCTCGTGTGACCTAATTAGACAACCTTTCTTTATCCCTTCATAAAGGGAACACCGCTACCCCTATATATCCCTGTAATGTGACAGTAACAAACCCTTACATTATTTAAAAAAACCGGCCAAGTGCGAGTCGGAGTCGCACACGAATGGTTCCGTACCACCGTACAATATTTAGCAAAAACGCCGAAAAAAACACGACACGTTTCTTGTATGGGGGACCCCTTTATTTTTTTAAATGACTTCAATAATTATTGTTATTTAAATAAACAATCTGTGAAAAATTCAACTGTTGACCTATTACGGTTCATGAGCTACAGCCTGCCGACAGACAGATGGACAGCGGAGGCTTAGTAATAGGGTTCCGTTTGGCACCCTTCAGATACGAAACCCTATAAAAATAATGTAGAAACACATACACACACGTATTTAAAAACAAAACAAAACACAGCCAGTTACAAACACAGCCACAGATCTTACCACAAACTCGCTTCAAAGTGAAAATGTAATTCTTTCATCGCTCGCTCTTGTCACGTCACGTCTACGAAGATTACAATTAATTACTCCTGACGAATTTACTGACGCGTCAGCCTGATATAATTACCTTACCCTTCAGCGGCTCCGCCAAAAATTAAGAGCAAAATAAATCAGTTATTTAACTAACACAGCCCTACAAAAGAACGGTGTGAGTTGGCTTAGCGCATATCAAATAACTTTTATTGGAGAATTTCCGCAGTTTCTTGTTATAAGTTTCTTTGCGAATTCTCGCTAAATAGCGTTTTCGAGTTTTTGTTTTTCAGATTCAATTAAGTTTAACAAAGTTTGATCATGGTTTTCGAGGGCTGTATGCTGCTAAACTAGGAATAGTAATATTTATGATGATGCTTCATTATGCTTGGCAGAAAAAGAGTTTGCGGTATATAATCAAGTACCTTTTTTTTTTTTTTTTTTTGGGTGGGAAATCATCATATGACTTCTCCCGCTCTGGGCGGAGCGGAAGGGCGTGTCAGACTCTTACTGACTAAAACCCACCCGTGTTCCTTCGGTTGCCTGTTGCCAGGGTCCCGGTATCCCTTTCGGACTATTCCGCAACCCTGGCAGGCATCGGTCCTAACGGACCCCGTCAGGTGTGCTGACATCTCTTTGAGGCGCGCGTGGAACACGACGCGCCATCGACCTGGGCCTGGTCCTTATCGGACGGCGAGCTGCCCATTGCTCGCCGTCCGCAAGCCCACGCCTATGGTGGCCGGGAATCCGCCTGGGATTCCCGACGCCCAGGGTGTCTCCAGCGGCGGCGGTTAGGGGCGTGAGGGCGCAGGCTTTGCCTCTCCCTCACGCGTTCCGCCTCCTCCTTCGCGAGCATCACTGCTTCGCAGAAGGAGGTGACCGCCTCCCATGCCCTCTCGCTCCGTACCATGGCCTGGACCAGGGCCGGACGCTAGAGGTCAGTGCCGCCAATCGCCTCCACGAGGACACGGCGGTGCTCCGCCCAAGCAGGGCACACCTCCACCGTATGCTCCACCGTGTCCTCCGGACGATCCGCACAGTGGTGACACCCAGGCGTTTCCTCCCGCCTAATCCTGCACAGGTACCCCCCGAAGCTGCCATGTCCGGTGAGGACCTGCGTCAGGCGGAAGGTGAGGACGCCGTGGCGCCTCTCCAGCCACTCCTCAAAGAACAATCAATCCTAATCAAGTACCTACGCTGATATAATTATTTTGACGTCAGTAGGTAAAATGTTTTGAAATTGAAACTATTATTGTCACCGTCAGTTCACAAGCCTAGGTCGCCGTATTTCTCCGAGTAATTTTCGTAAAAGTAGAATGAATTTCTTAGTACTTTTACCCTAAAGCTTTGTTTCCTTACTTCACTATACGATCTCAAACCAAACCAAAAACTAAGACAGGGCACTGTCAACAGTGAGACCGCTTTCGTAAACATAATGTGTGCACTTAGTGAGGTGTAGTTTGATTGTAAATGTGTGCGTGTGAGCGTGTATGCACAGAGCGCAGGTGTAGTTTTAGCATGCTTCACTGCAACGCAACGCTCTGTCAACTATTGTTAATTAGTCAACTATTATTAGGTGACAAGTTATGTTAGATATGGTTTACTAACCCATTTTTATATCTGACGTCAAAAGCTAACTACTTATTAACTAACACACTTATTTTGCCATTTCTAGTTCAATGGAAAGCTAACGAAACAAAATAAACACGCAATCTAGGCTGACCTTCTATTTCTCTGGCAACATTATCGAGCAATCGGGGCTAAAAGCCGACTCGGTATCGAACTAACGTACCGTCTAACAGTTAAACAACAAAATATCAACATGCCATGAACATTCTCAGGTTGAGCGCTCGAAAATCGATGTAACATCGATATATCGGTATATAATCGATATAAATTAATGGTCTGTCAGCGGCAGGCGGGTTAGGGGTTTCACATTCAGTTGAATACGATATTTCAGGCTTTGTGTTGTTACATACAAGGTTAACCCTGTTTTGGTGGATGATCGTCTGTGTTACATTTTGTTTGGATGACTGGATGGCTTAATCTTCACAATAGGTACCTACTGAAATAAATGTAGGTGACTGTGGAAGGAATTATTATAAAATCCCTTCGTGTTTCCGACACGTTTTGAATGATTTTAAAGTAACCTAAGTAAATATTACCCATGTGCAAAACGAGAATTTTGAATTTTAAAATCGTTCCATTTTACGTTACGCTCACTCCGCAAGTTCATGCAAAGCCATAGGTTTGGCCGGACCTACAAAAGCACCGTCACTTGTGGATGCTCTTTTAAAGGCTTGTGCAAACTGGCGCGATATCGTGGACGCGACAGGCAGAGCTACCCTTGTCACGCCCGCGATATCGCGCCTGTTTGTGGGAGAGCCGACATTTGTTCTTAGATTAATAACGAGCTTAAGTTAATGACGGAATACTTCCATAGTTGGCATTAGGTAATGCTTTTGTTGTCCTTCAATTCTTTTTACACATGTGATAAAAAAAAAACAAAAACCTTAAAGGCCTGCATTGACTACTGTCACTTGCCTATGAATGCCACATCATTGCAAGTGGCGAATATACAGAACAGGGGACTTAAAACGGCCACTTTGGCAGAATCTTAATAGGAAAATATTATGAATCATCGTCAAATGTCACAAACTATCAATTCATAATATGATCTACGTGCAATTCATACTACGAAATAATTCATCTGTTTGACAGTTTTCTATGGAGATTCGTAAAATGGTTCACAAATTATGAATTGTTTTTGTGTCAATTTGGGGAATTGCCAATGACAGCTGGAATTCAGGAAATGAATTGCTTTTAGAGGAATTGCTAATGTGGCCGAATTAGGCCCCCAGTATACCTACCGTATCTGTGTATGTACAGTTTGTACACTGTGTACTGTTGTTAGCAAGCACGGTGCTCTCACGCACGGTGTTAACAAAGTGGAAATTTTTAATTAACCCCTAGATTATGAGGGTAATAACAACATGGTTCACAGTTTATGCTGAAAGTTATGTAGGAAGTAGGAACTTCAGTGTTTTAGGTGTGGTTCAAATATTACGTTGAAGTAATTTTATGTTTTATGTTATGTCGTGGTGGTTCAGAAGTATAAAGACTCTTTCCTTCTCTTTCTTATCTCTCGCTCTCTTCTTATCTGCAGATTTAAAATCGAAGGTACTTTCCAAGGGAACCTATCGCGAGGTAAATTAAAATTACCTTTTTTTTTTTTTGATAGTGTTAATTCATCAAAGACTTCTCCCGCTCTGGGTGGAGCGGGAGGGCGTGTCAGACTTTTACTGACTAAAACCCACCCGTGTTCCTTCAGTTGCCTGTTGCCAAGGGTCCCGGCATCCCTTTCGGACTTTCCCGCAACCCTGGCAGACTGTCATTAACTAAGAGGCTGATTTTGCCACGAACCTTTACATTCTTTTTCCTCTTTTCTCTTTTCTTAGTCTCTGCATCCTGCCCATTGACTGTATTTATTTACTTTTCCAATTCTATCTCTACTCTGATTATTTCATTAAAGCTATAAAGGCCAGGGCCACACTACTAAGGCCACAGTGACGCATTGACGTTGAAACTAAAGCTATTTCCCGCCAATTTGTAGCTGAAGCCACGCTGCAAATTACTTTGTTACATTGTTGCAGTTGCGTTACTGAACCAATGCAGCATTTTAGTGACCTTATCCTTTTCTTACAAGTTAGAAAACTGAATGTCTCCTTGTTTATTTTATTTGAGAACCACTAGCTTCCGCCCGCGGCTTCGCCCGCGTGGTATGTCGGTAAAAAGTAGCCCATGTTCCCCAGGAAGCCTATCTCCTTGCCAAACTTTGTCGAAATCCGTTCAGTGGTTTCGGCGTGAAAAGGTAACATACAGACAGGAGTTACTTTAGAATTTATAATATTGGTATGGATTTATTACCGATTTATTTTTATAAACTTCAGACTACTTTATTATTATATTTACTTTGTGGTAGGTCCAAGTTCAGGTCCTTATTTATTTTTCTTTCTTTTCTGCAACTGCGGCGCCGTTTATATAATGACCAATCATAAACATACTCCCTGCGACAGCTTTTATAACTTTAAATCGCTTTGATGGTGGTGAAATTAATATTTTTCTAGAAACATCATAATATGGTTTAAGATTTAATTAATAAAAATATTATATTAGCTTTATATCAACTTAAAACAGCTCAATAAGCCGAACACGTCTATTTAACAGTTCTTTATGAACTCGGTAAAAGGAATGAAAAAATGTTAACTTGGGTCACTTCACTAATTGCGCTAATTACCTCCTCAGTTTTTGTGTCCGTCCGCGAAAGTCTAATTTATTTTTCCTCTTTATAAATCTGATTTATGAACATTTTTTCTCAGTCGCTCTGCAGTTACTGCTTGGCTTAAATACCGCATTTTTGCTTCATGTTCAGGCTTTGGTTTCTCTGGCTTATTGCCAATGTTTTTGTTGCCAGAAGATACCGTTTTCTACTTATGCTTGGCGAGCCGGGGGTAAAAAAAAAATGATTTCATTTTAACACTAAACATTTTGATCTCTTTTCTGAGTATACATGGTGGTCCGTATACCTATGTATCAGGGATGTTGCGGACATCCGCATCCACATCCGCAACCGTGGAGCTTCCGCATCGATTTGGACATCCGCATCCGCATCCGCATCCGCATCCGCATCCGCAATAAATAATGCGGATGTTTATGCGGATGCGGATGTATCAGTTAGCGACAAGAAAGATAATGCGCGGGGCCGGCGACTGGCGCGTGCCGTATGTGAACGAAACCTTCACTCCTATTGGTCAATGCGCACTTCTCATTGACTGTTCCTAGCGAACAATTGTGCGCGGGTTTATAATATGAACCTCTGGTCCTCTGCGTAACTTTTCTTTCTTTCTAAAGTGAGTGATAAACGTGCGTACTTAAGTACGCGGTTTTTAAGTTCGCGACCTTACTCGGCTCGCCGTCGGTGACACACTTGAAGCTTTCTCAGAATTTAATTGTTAACGCGGCTCGCGGCGGTGACAGACGAGCCAAGGCGGGTTACGAGCAAAATTTCAATCCTGTTGGATCTCCGACGAACTTACTCGCCGGTTTTGAAGTCCGCGTACTTAGCATGACCCACGGACGAGTAAGCTCGAAGTACGCGGACTTGCTCGCACGTCTATCACCCGTTTTATAGACTTGACTCTGAAAAGGCGGCAAAATTACTTTTTATTAAATATTATGCTCCAAATTTTAACTTTACTTACTAATAAAAAAATATATATATAAAATTTATTTATATGTAATAAAAATATAGTATCTTTTTTTATTACTCCACCCAAACAAATAAAAAAAAAATTATTAAAAAATGTATGAATTAAAGTTAAAAAAAAAATTTAATATAATAACTACCCTTACCTACCCTAACTTTTTTTATGAACCGTTAGTTATTGCCGCCAATATCCACAGCCCGATTTCTCCCAATGTTTTGGATTATCGTGATCTATATTATTTCTAATAACTCTTGTTAACTAGATTTATTAAGTTTTCCAATATATTCAATTTTCTTTTCACCAGAAGATTTAATCAACCGACCCTTAGCAGTCCAAACCTTTTCTTACGTAACGCGAAAAGGTCCCAAAAATGTACCTAAGTGGTCCAATTATATCACCAAGTTAATAGTTCGTTTAGCTTCGATAATAAATTCAAAAGGTTTCGAAGAGAAAGCTTTTCGTATACATTATTCAATTAATAGGACTGAATCAGACGCAATGTTCGAAATTCGGAGTAGGGCTTTCTTCTGAACAGCCCTTAGATTTGTTCCATTACGATTGTCACTCAATTAGTTGTTTTATTTTTAGTTCTTTTTTCGGCTTTCTAACTAGACAATTATTCTTATCAGAGGCCCTAGATAAAGTGACATTCTATCAGCGATAACGATGATGGAAAAGGCAAAAATGTATAGAACAGAGGCCCTAGACAAAGTAACATTCTATCAGCGATAACGATGCTGGAAAAGGCAAAAATGTATAGGACTGACATAAGCTATCGAAAAGCTTAAGTCAATTCCGTTGAAAGTCGTTGTAGAAATACGAAACGCTTTGGAAGCGATTGTCACTTATCTAGTGCGCTCTGAATACCGATAGCTTACTATCGAATCGAATTTAAAACTTGTTTTGTTATTCTTTTCTTACAATAGTCCTACATGATACAATTGTGAAATTCCAATCTCGGCGAGGGGAGCCAGGAGTCCATAGCACAGGATAGTTTGGATTACTGATGGGAGTCAAATGTTTGTGGGAACAAACATTTGTAAAAAAAAAAACGTCGGACGAAGCGCGCCCTGGGTGCGCCTGCACAGGTATAAATAATCGTCTGGTGACAACATTTTTTGAATAAAAAATACTTGAGTCAATAAATCTAGATCGAAAAGCTTATGTCAATCCTGTTGAAAGTAGTTGTAGAAATACGACGCTTTGGAAGCGATTGTCACTTGTCAAGGCCCGCAGGTAAGTTTGTGTAGGAATATGAACTAGCTGACAGTTGCTGGAGATGACATAATTATAGAATTACCTACACATTATTAGTGTTTAGAAATTGATCAGAATCAGATTTCAAGTAATTCTGAAATAAATGTAACGTAAAGTAGGTAATAATTATAATTTGTATTGTCGGATACAAATAGCTACTGTTTAGATGGAAAACATTTTCCATTGCTATCCAAGATAGAACAGTTAACTAATGGCCATGTTATTTATGAACCCATGTCGCTTCAAGTTCATGATTTATAAGGTCTAGGTCAAGGTCACACAACTTATGAGGAAAACTATGAGCTGACAAGGTCAAGACGTTCATAATGAATTGTTTCGATCTATTCGCTGGAAACCGGAAAGACATAATAACATTAACTGTGCGATTTAATTACCCTGTTTAGACGATGCAAGTCATCTCTTGCTTTTATTGCCACAGACAAGAAACTTGCATCATGTAAATTGAGGCTTTCGTGGATTCATCTGATCTTTAAAGGAAGCTAAAATTCCAAGTTCTAGTTTGGAATAGCTTAAAAAATACAACAGACGTAGATATATTTAGTAGCCTATTCCGCTTGACTATTCTTCAAGAGTCATAAAAAACACTGTAAGTAATCGACACGTGTTTCATCTCTCAACGAGGCTTCCTCAGGATGACGATTGATCAATTGCAAACCAGAACGCGACGTGTTACCACACCGAGCGCTGGACGCAAAGTGAATCAAATCGCCCGTCACCCCCACTTATATAGGATTGCTACTCGGCGCTGATTGGCTAGAATCGTTATCAGTGCGATAAGCGCGATAAGGGGCGAACAATTGCAATAAAGGCGACCTTGGCATACTGGTATTTAATTCGTTCAGCAGTGTAACGTTCGCTGTATTATTTTTAATAATTTCTAAACTCTCCAATACTGAGATTTTAAATCCTTTATCACAAGTATGTAATATTTTGAAAGTGTTATGCCATTATTATCATATAGCTGAGAGCAATGGTTACAGTAGGAAAATGGTTAATGATTTTATACAAACGAAACGCCGTAACATAGTTCGTATCCACTCTTGTACTCCACCTCTTTTGTATCCACTGCCTCCAGAAAAACCACAACAATATATAGGTAGTTTGACATACTTAGGGTCAATTAGTGATATGGTTTCAAAAACTTTGTTTAGAAATGAAATAAGGGTAGCTTTTAATACAGATAATTCTTTAAGGCGGATCTGTACCGGAAAAGAACGTTTAGAAAACCATAAAAAATCTGGTGTTTACAAATTAAATTGCGATGATTGTAATGGTATTTACATAGGTCAGACTGGTCATAATTTCCAAACAAGATATAAGGAACGTATTGCAGCTTATAGGAGTAGTTGTCCAGAAAAATCTCATTTTGCCCAAAATAGATTCAGGTCATTCATTAAATAATAATAACACTTTCAATATATTACATACTTTTGATAAAGGATTTAAAATCTCAGTATTGGAGAGTTTAGAAATTATTAAAAATAATACAGCGAACGTTACACTGTTCAACGAATTAAATACCAGTATGCCAAGGTCGCCTTTATTGCAATTGTTCGCCCCTTATCGCGCTTATCGCACTGATAACGATTCTAGCCAATCAGCGCCGAGCAGCAATCCTATATAAGTGGGGGTGACGGGCGATTTGATTCACTTTGCGTCCAGCGTTCGGTGTGGTAACACGTCGCGTTCTGGTTTGCAATTAGTCAATCGTCATCCTGAGGATGCCTCGTTGAGAGGTGAAACACGTGTCGATTTCTTACAGGGTTTTTTATGACTCTTGAAGAATAGTCAAGCGGAATAGGTTACTAAATATATCTACGTCTATTGTATTTTATAATGGATTTCCGCAAAGTCACGCCTGAATCAATTAACTATCTTCTAAGCCTTTCAATTTTTATTTATTTATTTAATACTTCAAGCGCATTTTTTACCAGTCAACCTTTGGGTGATGCAGAGACAAACAGTGATAGGAGCAATTACGAAAACTGACGAATAAAAACAATAATAAAAAAGATGCACATATACCTACTACAAACTATAAATATATAATTATATATAGGTATATATCTAACAGTTCAATTCTTCTCTCGTGTCCGCAGAAACTAGTCTAGCAGAAACTAGCTAATCTATTGAATTATTTTTTTTGTTTTTAATAATTCACTCGTGGAAGCTCTTATAATTACAATAAGTACCCACTGAAAAGTTCAATTAAATCTTTTGATGTCAAACCCAACATAATTTTACCACTGACATATAATTATTATCTTCATAACCCACGCATGTAACAACAAAAAGCAAACTCCCTCACGATTCATGTACCAGGCTCACATAATACACGCGGAGCATCCTTTTCAGTGAAAGTAAACTAATATTAAGGCAACGGTCAAACTATTAGCTGACATTAGTGAGGCTATTAGGGCATTAGGGCGATCTATAGACGGGCCGAAAGTTAATAGACGTTAGCAAGTTAGCATAATGTTTTAGTGGATGATATGTGAATTTTGCTGTCTTTTTGGACTCTATTTTGTATAAATAATAAAATAATGGAAGTAGGTATAAGTACCTCTTTATTTCGCTATCCTTTTTCCAGTTTCAGGGTAGAGTGCGCTTTATATATGTATGCGTTTGCGTGTACAAAAACTAAAATAATCCTCCGAAGAATTTCCAAGAATACTTCTACTCAAATACTTAACTTTTACGAGTATTGTGTTGGTTTATACATAAGTACTGTAAACACAATTTACGTCAAGCTTGGACTCTAAAAATAAAAAACACTTTTATGAGAAATCGGCAACCTACACTGAAGTGGACATAAAATAAATGCTTTTAGGGTTCCTTTCATTAAATCAATACAAATGTTTTACCCTAGATTTAGGAAAGAAAATTTTCAAAGATTCATCATCATCTGCCTAGCCTTTAGCCCAACTATGTTGGGGTAGCCTTCCAGTCTAACGGGATGCAGCTGAATGCCAGTATTTTACAAGGAGCGATCTATCTGACCTCCACAACCCAGTAACTGGGTAATACGTATCGTATTACCCAGTTACTGGGTTGTGGAGCTATAATTGGATAATACGATGACCCTTGCTAAGACTGATTGTCAGACTTTCGGGCTTCTAACGACCCGTAACGACTGTCAAAGATCCACAAATGACAGCCGGACCAACGGCTTAACATGCTTTCCGAGGCACGGAGGAGTCTCGATATGTAAAGATGGTCACCCATCCTCGGACCGATCCCGGCAAGCGTAGCTTAACCTGATGGATCGACCCGTGCGGCTGTTATTACTTAGCCACGAGCTTCTGTCTTAGCCACGAGCTCCTCAAAATTTCCAAAGAATATGCACCTATTTAATAGCTCGCAATGAGCAGACAAACAGTGTGTTAGAAAAAACTAATTAGATGGATAGGTTTGCGTGCCTATTGTAATAACCTAATATAAAGTAGGTACGCCTTAGCCTAAATTGTTCTGCACACCACACCCAGAAATTCCAAGTACAATAACATAACATGAAACAAAACAATATGATAAGGCATGTTTTACCAAAAGTGTATTAAAAAGATCTAAACCTCAAGCTATCTGTCCACCAAGGAAGCTCCCATTCGAACGAAGCAAAGAAGGTTTAAAAAAGTGAATCCAGCGACTGGCCGAAATAACGGTAGAAAAAAATACAATTTAAAAAAGAAAAGTATCGAAATACGACACACTCGGTCCGGTTCGCACCACGCTTTGACGATTTTTTATTTAGCTAAGAGCTAGAATGGGTCTGCTACAAATAAAAACGTTTCACTTTTCTTTTTACGAACGTTAGACGATGCCATAGTAAAGATATTCGCTTGTGGCTAGATAATACCAGCCGCATGCATCGATCTTCAAGGTTAAGCAACGCTTGCCGAGGTCAGCCCGTGGATGGGCGACCATTTATTACACACCGGGTCCTCTGTGCCTCGGAAAATTCGTCTCGGATGTCATTTGTACATCATTTACAGGCGTTACGGGTAGTCAGAAACCCGAAAGTCTGCAACCAGTCTTACCAAGGGTCGATTATATACTGGGTTTTGGAGGTCCGATAGGCAGTCATCCGATAGGCAGAATCAAACATTTTTTAATTTTACCTTTTTGCGCAAAGTTCTATTCTTGAAATATTTTTTACAATATCTACGAGGTGTTGATTAGTAATGAACTGAAGAGATTAGCAATAGAATTTTGCGCAAAAAAGAAAAAAAAATTTTTTTGTTTCAGTACATAAAAAGCCGTACTATCGCAAAAAAAACAATATTAGAATAACCATACCTTTCCTAGTTGCAGCCATGAATGCACTTCAATGAAATAAAACGGTTACTTGTAGAAATAAATGTTTTAATATTCACTGCAAACTCACGAACGTTATCGGATAATTCCTAATGTGGGTATAAAGTAAACTTTGAGCTGATGCACTGGACAGCAGATAGCAGTTACTGATTCAGTATTTGTAGAAATGATGTCATACATTCTTAAGTCAACCCTTACATAGTTAATTTTTTGAAATACCCTCATTTTGTAAATCGAGTTTTGAGCGTTACGTTGTATGAACGGGTCCCAGTGTGCGCCGTCGCCTTGTGGGGAAGCGAGGGGAGCTGCAAATGTCATTGAGACAGGTGCCATGTTAATGCGCACGGGTAGTACAGTGTGACAATGGACAGGACTAATACAAATTCGGTCGAGGTCATCTGGAATGCTACCAAAACCGATTGTTGTATATTTTGTTGTGTCATAATCTACGCTAATGTTAACTTTTTCCTTTGGCATTCAACCATTCTTTCAGACTTCGAAAACGTTTAGGAGAAACAAGAAGAAATGCATACTGTGCATAACTTTCATAAAATCGTAGGGATACAAGAGTGAAAATCGAACATCAGCTTATTCTAAATTTTATTAAACCCTATAAATATAGAACCTACGCATACTGAACGATTGAAAAACAGACAAATAAAACAGTACCACGATTCCGTTATTACAAGGCACCGTTGCTAAAGGTCGCACAATGACGCGATGCCGATGCGCGACAACCAACCCTGGATTATCTTGGATATAGGAATTCCAATAATATTTCACTGGCCGCCCACAGCGGGGTGAAATGTGGTGTAAGTAAGAAGAGACAACAAGACACTCAAGTAGGCATTCTAACCATACTATCCTACTAATACGACACGGTTGGCGCAGTGGCTGAGCGATGGACGGCTGCGCAACGTGTCGCGGGTTCGATCCCCGCACGGAACAAATATTTGTATGATCTGCAAGTAGTTGTTCCGGGTCTGGGTGTTAGTGTATGTGAGTTTCTATGTTTGTAAACGCACCCACGATACAGGAAGAAATTCCTAGTGTGGGGCAACGTTTTTAAAAAAAAAAAAAAAAAAAAAAAAAAAAAAAAAAAAAAAAAATATTATAAATGTGAAAGTTTGTGTGTTTGTGTGTTTTCTACTCAATCACGCAAAAACGGCTTACTGGATTTGGATAAAATTTGGCAAACAGATAGTTTATAACCTGGATTAACACATAGGATAATTTTTATCCCGATATTCCCACGGGATCGAGACTTACGCGGGTGAAACTGCGGGGCGCAGCTAGTAGTATTATATTTTAATACTTATGCATCGAAAATGTTGTGGCTTGAAAAGGCTTTTGCACTGTGATATGCTTCCCGAGATTTATTTCCAAAAAGTAGGTTTAAAAAGATCGAAAGTAAACTAAACCTTCAATTTGTGTTTTCATAGTTATAACTTTTTATAACTGCTTAAAACAGCAGAGGTTTAAACGACGGGATAATAAAGGACTATAGAAATAAAACATAGCATTTTATTTTTATGCTACTGTCTCGGAATATCATAAGGACTCCAATAAACTCAATCCCAAAACAATACAATAATTTTATTTAGCCCCTATTACTCTTATAAACCTTTCACTTAGACCGCAGTATTAGGGCAGCGCGGACTCTCAAACAGTGGACCTTTGCATTCGGAAATCTGGCTGGCTTTGACGTCCCATTAATTTGTGCAACTTCCGCCCACCGGCTTTTGGATTTGCGATTAATTTTGGCTAAATCGATTCACAGTTGGCACGACTTCCGGACTTTAAAGTTTGAGAGGAACGCTGACCAATACAAATTGTTTGTAATTGATTGGGGCCAATATGATGCGACATTTGAAATAAGTTTTCTTTGAGAAACTTAATTCAAGCAGTATGGTGTGTATCCAGGGTATCCGCTGTTGTATCCTACTCTATTTGTGCTGGGCATGGTAGGCTATAATAAACTAGAAGTAAGAAGGGAAGTAGCTCTCGCCACTTACTTATTTAAGATTATGCGTGGTAAAATACACAACCCAGGCGTTCTACGCACGGTTGGGTTGTGTGTACCTGATGGGCACGTGGGGCGACGGAGGCGACCGCCCCTGCTGTGGGTGCCGCCCGCTCGCACCAACCTGCTGCAGCACGCGCCGCTGACGCGCGCTCTGCGTACACTCAATATGGTGTCACAACAGATTGACTGTTTCAATTGTACTCTGAGTGAATTCACACGGGCCGCATTGTATAAAATTACTCTTAGTTGTTCAGAATAATAATTATATTGTACCTAAGTCTAAGCTTTGTAAAGTATTAAGTATAACTACACTATTGTATTAGGTAAGCCTGTGATGATAGTTGTATGTGTTTTAAATAAATAAATAAATAAATAAATTCGTCTATGAGAAGTATATCTTTCAAGTTCCCCTAGAAATGTTAGGTATCAATTTTTATTATTATAGAAACTTTCAGAAGCATTCGTGCTAGGAGATTCTCAGTCGATTAATTTCTAAAATCTTTTCTTGCCAATCCACATGATTGACTCTCTACAATAATGATAACGTCTGGCATTCAATTGAAATCGTAATGAAACTCGATCAAACCGTAAGCACGTTACCGATACATTTCACTCAAACGATATCAATCAATAGGTACCTACACCCACTTGGTTCTCCCAACCTTCAGGAACCGTAACGACATATAAAGCATCCTACGGAACGTATTTGCTCGCAATCCGTTCAGAAATTAGCATTCCCCGTTCGTCCCCTACGTATAAAATCCTAAACCAATAAAGTCTAAAATGGTACACGACTGTGGGGTCACACAAAAGTACAGGCTTGCGAGATTGAATTTCTCTGGACCATTCGCCTGAACAAAACACTCAATTTGAGATCAAGCACTTTTTTATTGGCCCAATCTACAGCCTTAATTTGGAGTGTAAAGGAACTTTCGTTATTTAAAAGCGGATTCTGAACGTCTTAATTTAATTCTTTGGATGTTGTAAACAATGTTTGGCAGTTTGTTTATAAATACAATTAAAGTAGTAAAAACTAAAACCCAACTACGACTAAAAAGGTATAAACAAGACCCCACAGACAGACAAATTAAAAATCCGGAGTCACACGTGTTATTTTAAATCGACGAATTACGTGTGGTCTTGTTTATACGTTTTTAGTCGTAGTTGGGTTTTAGTTTTTATTACTTCAATTTTTTTATTTTTTTTTCGGCTTATAATGTATATATTTTTGAAATGTGCTCATTAAGCCCTTTCATTTGATACCCAACATGGTACGAATAAACAATATTTTTTTTAAGTTCCTGACTTAATGTCCTCTAGAGGGCGCCATTTTTAATTCAATGTAACGTCACAAAGCCTATAACCAGCGGACGATTAAGACGCTTCCAACGATACCTCATTTGTCAAACTGTAATGAGTGGTTTAGAAGATAGGCGGGAACAAATGAACATACATACATACCGGTCAAAATCATAACCCTCTCTTTTCTTCGCCGTAGTCGGGTAATAAATATTAATAAAAGTGGTTTGGTTTTACTTTAGTTTGACAGTAGGAGTTTCGTTTATTAATACACTTTAAGATATGACTTTGATTTTCATTTTGAGAATCAAGCAGTCAAAATCGAATTTATGAAGTAGGTAGGTCTAATGCAATTTTCGTTTGTCAAAGTTGGGTATAACTTTTAGCATAGTTTCTAGTCTAGTGCGCACATATTATTATGTATGATTGTATTGAAAATAGTTTTGAAGGAGTTTTTTTTGAAAAATTTGCTATGACATCTTTTAGGCGAAGAACAAATTAGCAGAATTGGCAAAGAATTGAAGGAAACTTTGGCATTGAAAGTGCTCTATAACACTTTTGTGCGCAGCCTCGTAGAATTCTGATCTCCGGTCTGAAGCCCGACTTATAATTTTCATCTATTTATCCTATTGAGCACGTTCAAATAAAAATTACGAGGTGCTTGCGGTTAAAGACCACAAATGTCCTTATAGAGCTGATTACGCATAACGGTTAAGCTACATCAATTTAGACTCATTGAAGCGCTGAAAGGTTCAGTTGAGCCTGCTCAGTTGACAGCAATTTCGATATTTTCTTTGATAGTCTACCAATATTTAAAACTAGAATAAAGTTGACCTATACCCCAGGACCAAAGGACTGTGTAATCAAAGCACCATGGGGTTTAATAATAATTTCAATTTATTTAGATTTAGTAGGTATATTTAGACTTTCGATATTTGTTTTTGAATTTTTTTCTCTTTTAACTTTTCATCAATTCATTTCAATACTAATAAGCGATAATTTTAAGTTTATAGTGTTATTATATTATTGTATTGTTAGATTTATGTTTTGCTATGTATTTTCTGGTGTTAAATAAAATATATAATAAATAAATAATTACCTTTTTTTACTAGCCCTTGTTTCCCACAGCTGGGCAAAGGCCTTCCCTTATCCCATCCAAATGTCTTCTATTTTATATTATAATCTAATCATAATTGGTAATTTTATTATGTATCAAATTAGTATTTTCATTTAAAAATGTAATCGAAAGTCGGTCAAGGTGACCGACTTTCGATTACATCGGTCACCTTTTAATAAAAATATTGTGCATGCCTATATTGTACTCATGATTACCTATTGTTACTATCCTTGTAAATAATGTCATTGGTGTGCCTTGCTTATTAATACAAATAAATAAGTTCCTCGCAATAATTATTAGTCCCACAAACAAAAATGTCTCAAGTACAACGTTCACATATTACTAATATACTAAGCAAACACAACACAAAGAGTAGTACTTATACCAATAAAAGAGTTCTTAACAAAGAGGATGCTGTTTGCTTCAGAATCAGGATTACTGGAGGTTATTAATTTCTTGTGAGCAATCTTCAAGTCTTGGAAATTGAATCAGGGTAGATAGGATCAGTTTTTTCCATTACAAAGTGCCTGGGATTCACCTCGATCGAGGGAGATTAGAATTTAATAGGGCATATTAATTTATTGGGTGAATTAATTTTTTGCGGAGGTAACACGGCATTTTGAGTTTGGAGTTTTAAGAGTTCTGAAATAAGATTAAGGTTCAATTTTGGAATAGGTACTTTTTAAATAATTGCAAAAAGTAATTTAAATTTTCTTCTCTTAACAATCAATCTGCCTAGCCCCAAAATAGTTGGGAAAAGGTTCCCAACTATTTTGGGGTCGGCTTCCAGTCTAACCAGATGCAGCTGAATACAAGTTTTTTTTAGTTTTTTTTTATGGTCTTTGCTTAACATATAAAATAAATAACCTTTTGGAAATATTAGTTGTATACTCCTCCCCATTTTAATCCTTGCACTGATTTGATTCACTGGACCAAACTGCCCGCAAAGTCAGTAGTTAAAAATCTTCGTTATCATACTATAATTATTTATATACTATACCCTTAAGACATTGCAGATTTGTTCTTCCACCAATCTTCGTCACACACAATCACGGGTGCTTTCGAAAAACAAACTATCTTTTTAATCGATTTCAAAAATATAGAGGACGTAGTCTAATCTGGGGCACGATAGCGCCCCCGCCAAGACGAGCTAAGCGACGTACCATTTCTCGAAGCCCTTTGTCGTTTTTTTTTTTTAATCTATGTATATTCGACTATAAGCTACTTCGATCGTTTATTTATTAAGGCTTTTGAGCACGCATATTGCACTATGCCGGTGTCATAAGACACGCCATTCGTTGTTTTTCTAAATCTAAACGAATAAAAACTCAAAACGAAATAAAACTCAAATCTTTTCTCTTTTAGAAAATACCAAAACAAAGATACGAAAAAAAAAGGCTTTCACGCAAAACGGCTGAACGGATTTGGTTGAAATTTGTAAGCATGGGTAGACCATGGTCTGGGTTAGGACATAAGATACTTTTTATCCCGATATTCCCACGGGGTCGAGGCTTATGCGGGAGAAACCGTGGGGCACAGCTAATACATTATAAAAATAACTGATTTTTTTACACATACTACCTTCATTTCACTAACCACTTCAGTTTTTTTATGGGACTTAAACACAACTGCTGAAATGTATATGTTATGGACCAAGTGATTGCCCGGGCAGTTTGAAAAATGCCCAATATGAAAGGGAAGTATGTTAACAACTATTGAAATAATTAAATCGACCGGGCATTTTTTATTATGCTAGTCACATATGGGGCAGCACAATTAAAACCAGGTTTTATTATTTTGATTTCAAAAGTAGAATCAATAATTAAAATCAAATAAAATCTTTCCATTCATAGACACTCTGCTGACCTATGATGACTTTACCATAATTAAATACCTGTGTATTATCAGATTGCCCAAAGACCACACGGCAATATTTATAATGACGAGGCAATGTGTTATATAAGGAAGTACAAATTATAAAAAAATATTAAAGTAAGAAGTTTAAATAATTTTTTCGCCCTAAGTACGAGTAGCTTGTCATTATTCATAATGTGCGGGCATTATGAAAATGCCCCTATTTATTACTTGGTTCATAATATATACACACTACACACCTCTGTCGAATCTGTCGGGGATGTTGTGTTACATAATGTTCAAGCTCATTATTCCATGTCCACATGCATCACACTATATTCACTATAAAGGTCAGGCGGTGCCTAGTAATGACCTCTTGGCTCACTGCCTATGGAAAGAGGCTCATTTATACCAGTAACATCCATGATGTAATGGTGGGAAAGGAAACACATTACTCTTGCCCCTTATGTGGGTACTTCGTTATGGGAGGTAATTTTTATAGTGGGGTAACCGTTAATTACTAACAATAAACTGAAATGTTAGTTGTTGTTCACTTTTTAACCGACTTCTTCAAAAAGGAAGAGGTTCTCAATTCGTTTGTATGTTTTTATATATATATTTTTTGTTGGTTTGTTACTTGATTTCTCCGCCAATTATAAATCGATTTCGATGATTCTTTTTTTGTATGCTAGGGCATGCTTCCGAGGTGGTCCCATATAAATTTTATTAACTTTGCTTGTGTAGTTTTTGAGTTAGCTTCAATATTACGTATTTTTCCCACTTAGTTTATCTAGAAGATGTTTTCTTTTACTCCTTCACTGTTATTTACATCAGCTAGTGGTATTAGAATTTGTGTGGGGTTGGTACCACAACTAAAAAGTGAAAAATAAAAACTTTCTCCAAAAAAAAAAAACGAAAAATAACTTTAATTTCGGAAGTCGGTGGCAAAAAACGAAAATTGAAAAGCAAAGACACCGACTTCCAAAATTAAAGTTATTTTTCAGTTTTGAGTGTTTTTTTTTGGAAGTCGGTTTTTTTTTTTTGTAAAAAGCTTTTTTTTAGATCAGGTATTCGCCGAAGCCGAACACCGGAACGTCAACTTCAAGGCGTTCGTGGTGCGTGTACTGAACTGTTATCTGCCCCTCGTCATGGAAGAAGACTTTTGGCCGCAGGACGTGGTGCTCCGTCGCTTCCGCGGACAAGTACCACAGGACAGCACAAAGACAAGCTTGTGCAAAGTGAAGTGCTACTAACATAGTCTTAAGCCTTATTTATTAACACAAGTTTTTGATCATAAAAATATGAATATCTAGGTTAGGGTATTTTTCTATGGGCCTATGTCGCCTGTTATAAATGGTAACTATTTTTATTTATTCTTTAAGCACCGAGGTCAAAAAAATAAACTCATTAATAACAATACGCTTGTTTTCTCCTCCACCTATCGTTATTTCTCCTGACAAAGTTTGTTCTATTTATATGTATGTATTTAAGTATATATGTATTACCATTTATCCTTTTTCGAATTATCTATCCCGTATGTTGCACCTGCCATGTTTATCTCTGCATCACCCTAAGGTTGACTGGTAGAAAATGCCTCAGGCATTAAGTCCGCCTTTGTACAGTATTTTTTTTTACTTGTGCATAAAGTTTTAATAAATAATAAATAAATAAATACGCATTATTGAAAATACAATAATGTAATAATATAACATAAGAGAAGCTCGTGGCTAAGTAATAACAGCCGCACAGGTCGATTCTTCCGGTTCCGGTTAAACTACGCTTGCGGGGGTTGGTCCGTGGAAGATTTCTTCTACACTTGAGCTGCCCTTACATACCATAAACTAGACAATTATTATCAACATCAACAAGAAGCTAGTAAATGCAGTCCAGAACTAGATAGGTATCTACGAAGATTTTTTTTCCCACCGCATTTTTTATTTTCAAAATCAGTGGTAATGCTTTTCAAATAATAGTATGTTAATTGCTTTCCATCAAAACATTTTGTTAATAAAAATAAAGAAAAACTCAATAACCGTAATCAAAGAAGACTCCTCTCATTCATCAAACTACAGCCACAAACAAAAATCTCCATACAAAATAAACAACTTAATACTAAACTACTTACCGATACAAAAGCACAAAGCACGATACAACTTAGATCGCGAGTTGGGCGTCGCGCGGACAAGCGCTCGGGCCCGGCTACGCGCTACGACTGGCCGCCCGCCCCGCTACGAGAGTGCTACGACGCTACGGTGCTACGAGCATAGCTGGCATTTCGGCACTTTTCGGTGTTGCTATTTTTTATTTGTTACTTTATCTAATAAATGTGTTGTTATTTTTTATCTCTTGCTTAAGGTCAAAGTGGGCTTTTTTATAATTAGATAAAAGGACTAACTGTAAAATTTTGTATTTACGTGATGACAAGATTGACCTTTTTTTAACTGGTCTAGTTCTGTTTAATTGTATTATAATTATTCAAGGCGTAGTAAGATTTATACTTTCCAGTAAAAATCGTGTAGGTCATTGTTTTATGATAGATGCATACTGTCTTATTTTTAATACAAAAAGTGAATTATGATTTGTGAAACTTTTTTACTTTGTAACCAACACAAGATTGAACCCCAGTCGATACAGATTTGATTGGTTTACCAATTTAATAGTATATTATTTATATATATATTTGACCTACCTAAGATTTCAAAGAACGCCTTCTTGATGTGGTTTTTAGGGTTCCGTAGTCAACAAGGAACCCTTACAGTTTCGCCATGTCCGTCTGTCCGTCTGTCCGCGGCTTAGCTCAGAGACCGTTGGTACTAGAAAGCTGTAATTTGGTATGGATATACCAAAAAAAAAAAAAAAAATGGATATATAAACGACGCCAACAAAGTAGTAAAATAAAATCGTAAAAAATATTTTTTTTAGGTTACCTCCCCTACACGTAAAGTGGCAATGGTTTTTTTTTCTCGTTAATTCCATGGTGTGGGGTATCGTTGGAAAGGTCGTTTAAAAATAATGTGTAAATCAAGTTGTTAAAAGCATTTTTGGATTTAGGAATCCGTTTGCGGAATATTCAGCTTTAAAGTGCTAATTTTTATTAGAGCCAAGGGTTATATGTGAAAAAATTCACGGCAGTAGTATATACAACGAAATTAAAAGGAAAACTTATACCGCTACGCAGGCTCCACAAGTTACCGAGTAATAATCGACCAAGTTAAATTTGCAGTTGCAAAAACTTGTTCTCCCATACATTCTGTATCGAAGAACAAGTTTTTCAACTACAATGTTAAGTTTGTTTTATAAATTCATCCCAACTAACGGAACCCTTCATTGTGCATGGTACGACATGCACTTGTTAATATTATGTGTAGATTCGGCAAATAAATATTGTTGATTTGAATTGATTTTGTTATAAGTACCTACATTGATTTAATTATACGTTATGGATAAACAAAAACATTATACAGAGGTGAAATGAAATGAAATTGTTTATTCTGTAAATAGGATATTGAAATCACTTTTACACGTCATATTAAAAAATATTAAAAATAAGCTAGATGAGGTCGGCGTTTCCTATCTGACTACTCTGAGAAGAAAGGCCGAAACAAACTCAGAGGTCACAGTCTCTTTTAAAGTCCAGACATAATCTTGGTCAGGCCATATGAGGACCATGTACATTAGAGTCTGAAATGGTCTTTTGAGGAAAGAACCACACAGATTTGAGTGGACCTGTCCAGTCAGTGCAAGCATTTGTCAGTAACCGAGGAGCTCAACTCAGAGCTTAAGGAGCTCAACGACTCGACGAACAATGCCAAAGAAAGGACATTTGGGTAGGCCGCATAAAGTTCTCAAATTGCCAGACCATCGATAAAACTAACTGAGAACGAAAAAAATATAAAACAAAATAAAAATTCAAATAGTCCTCACATTCAGGTGGACTTAATGCCAGAGGCATTTACAGAGTCTGCTATGAACAGTACAATCCGAACTACAAGACTGCCCGGGCTTAAGTCAAAACTTCGTCGGCAGTTAGCATCGTCTTCTCTAGCAGCTGACTGAGGCTCTTTGAGGCCTTGCTTCGGAGCTTTTCTTAACATCCAATAGTACTTATGTCAATTACTATTAGAAAAGTAAAGCTGAAAAAGTGTTTTACCTATAAATAAATGATGCTATCTACAACGAAGAGTACCTATTTTGACCATAACGTATCATGATTTTACGCATGAAATCCCGCATCTCGTAAGAAATCAATACGAATATTTCAGCGAAAAAAATTATCTCTCATTCCCTCGGACATTTTTACTTATCATCGCAATCAGCAGACAAAATATTAAGGCTGTTGAATAAATAAACAGCAGTTTCATGGCGCCTTAGAAAAAGAACCTTTATTTGGTCCCTCCATTCACGGCTGCCATCGCGGAGGTGAAAATATTATATATTTTTATCACCGCCAAGTCTATTGAAACTTTTATGCTGACGGCATTTTTGTGGGGAATTATTTTTTCCCGTAATAGAAATAAATTGTGAGTAAAAAAATATGGAAGGAATGAGGAATCCTGGATTATCTGAAGATTGGTTTAATTAATTACACGTATTGGAAGAATTATCGTTTCCAATCCAACGACGAGTCAAGCAAGGCGACCCGCTTTCTCCCAAACTCTCTACAACTAATCTAGAAGAGGTTTTCCTAAAAATCCACACTGGCTTGACAAGGGCATTGTCGTCGGGGAAAGGAGATTGACTAAACTACTTTTTTTCCTCAGCAGCTGAGCTAGGCCAAATGCTCGAACAACTGAGCCACGCCAGTCTTCAAGTCGGACTTACGATGAGCATGTTGAAAACAAAGCCGATGACGAACAGTACCGAACGCAACGTAGAAATTGGGGTTTTTGATGTTGAGTATGCCAGGCGAGACGGGACAAAGAAATTGCTCGACGCATGGAAAACGCCTGGACAAAATATTGGTCGATGAAACATTTGAAAGGACCGCTCCCGCTTACACTAAAACAAAAGCTCATGGACATTGCAAACATGGTATGGCTCGTAAAAAGCGTGAAAAGTCCGCATTGGCTAGGGAGCGAAGTATACTAACCTCCTTACTAATAAACGTTGTATAGCGTCTGTATAGTTACACAACGTTTTGTCTTCTTCTTTCAAAAGTCAAATAACTAACGACTGAAAGAGAGATATCGATGTGTAACTAATCACCTGATATAATACGTTTATTAGTAAGGAAGTAGGTGTCAAACTTGCAGACAGCCTTAGGAACTAATTAGACCAGGAAAAGTGGAAAGAGGGAACACACAGGCTTCTAATAAATTAGAAGAAGAAGGAAATCCTTCATAATGCCGAGGAAAGCCATGAATTTATACAAATAACAGCTAATTTTTGACCCTTTGTTTATGATGATCCGATCATCGTAAGCATCTTCTGAAGAATATAACAAACAAAGTATTTCATACATAGAATAAGTCATAATTATAATCTGTCAATTAGAAGTAGGTATACTAAAACAAAACAAATTCCAAGATAAAGGCGATTTTATTTTGTGCGCAACGTTCCGTCTTTGTCTTAAGATTTATAGAGCGAGGCTTGAGAGTTAGCGGATTCTTTGCACGAAGTTCAGCTTACACAGAGGTACCTATTGTAATATTCATAAATAAACAGATTTCAATTATTGTCGTTGTTTGGCAGAAAAAAAACTTGTAATCACAGAAAATTTGAAGTGTAGGCAATAAGTACTATGTTATTATCAATGTTCGTGCCTTCTTTGTATGATAAGAGACTTTGCCCTGCAGTAGGACAAGTCAAGATACTCCAATTTTCTAGCTCACTTCGCTCGCTCCTGCATTTTCTTGATGAATTCTCAATGAAAACAAAGGTTGGCATTTTTTTAATATTATTTAAATGAGCAATACCTAATCATTACACTTAAAAAACAGAAAACATTTCCAGAAAAGGTTTAATTGTAGACAAAAAGCAGACAAAAGACTTTAACAAAAAAAAAGATTATAAAAGTGTGGCTAAAAATAATAAAAATATCACCCTCGCAGCCTCCAAAGCCTCGCTTGGTCGACCTTCTGATGCATTTAAGTTAATCCCGACAATTACCGAACTCAAGCGGGCAACGCACTACGAATCCCTTCACTACCCCCGAAAATGTCCGAGGATTAGCAAAAGAAGAAAGCGGACAATAAATATTCCTAATCCCCCAGATTATACCTAAGTACATTTGTATTGTAATCTTCACGATTTGTATGGATAATAGTGTCTATTTCTGTCCCTGACCTTTGAGTAAATTCTCCTGAATATACATTTAAAGCATGAATAATGTGTTGATCTCTCTATTTTTATTTTTACCATTTTATGACCGGTGTTATAAAAATAAATTCGGGACTCGATGAGTGCGTTCATTCATCTACATCGAAACAGGCCCGAAATAGGTATCTACTGTATATTAGTATTTATTTATTTATATATACTTTATTGTACACCAGAAAATACATAGCGAAAATAAATAAGTTTAACACTACAAAACATACAATGGGCGGCCTTATTGCTTACTGCGATCTCTTCCAGACAACCTTAGAATGGACAGTGATTGCGTGGACATAAAAAATGGGGTTGTTATTGGTGCAAAATAATAAGTTAGTAAAATAAGCTTGAGTGAAAAATCTCATTGGTGTTGCTTCTTTGTGGTCTAATGTCCGTGGCCTCTAGGCCGCAGCTTCCCCTCCAGGTGAAGCTTGGACGATGGGTCAAGTCCCGGACGAAGTGGGCAGTGGCTCTACAAATACATACCTACTGAACTACATATTACCTATATCCACCTCCATGGTTTGGGCTTTCTGAACCTTTTTCTCATAGGTAATAATTACTAAATCTTATTACTTAACTAAATTAAACTTTCAATCAGAAACAACTTTCAGGAACATTTTGTTTGGTATGACAAAACTATTCAAGTCAAAGTTTACCTTAAGGTACAGTACTATATGTAGCAATTGGCACATAATATTGTGAAGCCTGTTTATGAATTCTCTGTAAATCAATTTATAATTATTTTGTGAATTATGTCTCTATAACAGTAGATATAGCTAATAATAATAAAAAATCTCAATTAAAACTACTGTCTAACTGTCATAAAACATTTCTAGACAGGCTATTTTGAGCTAAAATTACAGAGAAATTAATTGAATGCCTCACCCAATTCTAGCGACTACATTTCTATCGACGTTTTCTGCGAAAATTAAATTAATTTGGGTTCATTTGCCTCGCCTTTTAACAAATTAATCGGCTTTATGCGAAACAACCCCGCTGAAAACCTCAAGGGCGATTACTGTATTAATTCTGTTTTAATGAAGTCTTACATCACCTTCTACAAAACATGCTTTCTTTGTAAAACAGCCTTTAGGTACACCTACTGTGCCATTGCGCTGGTTAATTAAAATAAAATTCTAAAGTCTCACACTTGTTGTTGTTATGTTTGTACCTATTGCTTCTACACATCTAAAGGGAATGCTAAATCATAGCAAAATAATATTCATTGATACTTCGTGTACTGAGGGCCTAGACAAGTGACAATCGCTTCGAAAGCGTTTCGTATTTCTAAAACGACTTTCAACAGAATTGACATTAAGCTTTTCGATACCTTATGTCTGTTCTATACATTTTTGCCTTTTCCATCATCGTTATCGCTGATAGAATGTCACTCTGGTACACGAAGTATCAATGAACATTGGCACTATTGCCACAGTATTAGCAAACCTAAACTCAGAATTTACCATTGACCCTAAAATGCTACGCTTGTGGGGGGTCTACCTTGTAGTAACTTATTATAATGTACTCTGTGGTAGTAACGGAACTTGACCAACTGTCACCTGTCACCAAGATGTCAGGCAGAGAGACACATCTACCCGATCGATAGCTGTTTTAGAGATCACATTAAATTAGTACAACTTAAGAATTAGTACAACTTAAGAATTGTTTTATTGAATAAACAAACAATACATACCTTACCTACCTACATAATCAAAGGCCATTATGATCTATGCCTTCCTACAAAACAATACGAATAATCAGTGAGCCCAACCTAGTACTCGAAAATGTAGTGCAATTGGTACGGTTATTCTAGTTGAGTGAGTGCTTATAATTTAGTTCACCTGCCAGTTTAGGACCTACCTATATTTTTGCCATGCCTAAACGAAAACGCTCATTCCTTATCAATCAAGTTCGCGTGAGTAGGAATTTTTCAGACTTTTCTTTAAAAGGCCGTTACATTTAGCCATAGGTAAGTATTTGTTCATTACCTGAGTGTTTAGGAAGGCCTTTAAACCTCAGCAGTAGGTAAAAACCTAATTTTGTTGTATCTTAGAAGACGTAAACAACCGTGTTTTAGACCCATTAGGTAAACCGCATTACGGCAAACATTGGCCTAATTTAAAAGCGTAGGTAAGCTGATACTCTTACCCTCTTTAGAGTTCGTTAAACTTTCAACTACCTTTTGTCATCATAACACCGTAACTTGGGATAAATCACGTCCTTAAAAACCCTCTTCTTTAATCATTTTTAGGGGCATGTTAAAACGTCTGAACGAAAAAAAAAAAAAATGGTGGAGCGGTTTTAGTTTTTTCCAGATGAGAACTTTTTGCGGCGAACTCTTTCAATCAAGTGAGGAACGTGGAACGCCAATAAAAATATTGCCAGTCCGACTGGAATTACTGGAATACGCTCTGGACAGCGCTTGAAGCTGTATTTAAAAATAGAGCACGTAGTTTTAAAAGCAAATAGGTACGTCAATCGCAACGTGATCGCAACACATATCGACTGGCGTATTTCAAGATTTTATAAAAATGTACTCTGTGATTTCTATATAAAACTAAACTAAAATTGAAAGGTGCCTACTAAAATAACTAAGAAGTAATGGTGTTAGAAAATATCTCTTTCCAAATTCCAGTACCTACGTTAAGTATAAAACACTGAAAAAATCTGTTATTGTGCGAATATTGTGTTGTTCTATTGTGCAATGGACAGTGATTACGAGTTCTTCATCACGTCATGCAATTTTTTCTACTGTCAATTTAAGAACGCTTTAATTCGCTCGTGGGACCTCCCAGACGGATGGTTGCATAGAATTCGTAAACCATTCAGTAAGTACCTACCGTTCATTATCTATTTTCCCTTGGTATCACCTTATTACCACAGTTAGGTATCTCAATTATTAACTATTTTACCTACTCTTGGTAAATACATATTTAATCATTGTAATTTTGAATGTAACAGCTTAGCTCTGCCTTACAGAATCTTTTATAGAAGTCCAATGATGGTTGACGTGGAGTTACCCGTAACTGAGGCTATCTTGCCTTTGAATGAACCAGATATTCACGGTAATTTTATTGAATGCACGTAATCATTAGGTGGATAATAAAATAAAATGAAGATATTTTTGTAGTATTTTTACCACTTTTTGGAAAGAGTCGTATGTAGTACGCAAAAGGCAGGGTCGGATTATTTCAAATTTTTTCGAACCATGATCTGCCCCGTAAGCCAAAAAGCGGTAACTCAACAACTGTAGGTACATAATTTTGTTTCGAGAAAACATGGGTGAAAATTGATTTCTCATATACCATAATTATCATTTTTATTTTTCTAATTCATTACGTACATTATAATATCTAATTGAGATCCATTTTTATGAATGATATTTTTAAAATACCCCAATTTGTATAATATGTTTTAAGTAGGTACCTATAGTTTTTTTGATAGGTGCCTACTGCTATTTGTTCTCTTGAATGAAGACTTCACACAAAACGAAACATCCTACCGTTACCGTTTTAGCGTGAAAGCGTAACAAAAAACACTGTGGGGATAACAGTGTTTTTTGTTACGCTTTCACGCTAAAACGGCTGAACGGATTTGGATGAAATTGGCACATGGGTAGACCATTATTTGGGTTAGGATATAGGATACTTTTTATCCCGATATTTCCACGGGATCGAGATTAATGCGGGTGAAACCGCAGGCATAAATATAAAAGCAGATAGAATAAAGAGCAAAATGGTACTTGTAGGTAGGTACATAAACTTTACTATCTTTTCAAATAACAAAAAATTATCTCATTTTTGTTATTTGAAAAGGTATTAAAGTTGTTTGTATTTGAAAAGATATTAAAGTACCACTTGAGGATGGGAAATCTTCAAACGACTTCTCCCGCTCTGGGCGGAGCGGAAGGGCGTGTCAGACGTTTACTGACTAAAACCCACCCGTGTTCCTTCAGTTGCCTGTTGCTAAGGTCCCGGTATCCCTTTCGGACTTTTCCGCAACCCTGCCAGGATAATAAAGGTACTAGAGATATAGTAAGTACTTACTTGAGATAATGGTCGTTCTCTATAATAATTATTTTAACTAAAATTTTGGGTTGTTTCTTCCAGAATGATAACAATTTTGTTGTTCACTGCAGGATTTTTAAAAGACTCGGTTTTTGGGGTTTTTGTCCTCTAAGTATCGTCATTTCCTTGATGTTACCTATTAGTCTTTTTCAGGTACAAGCATCTGGCATGTAATCTGTATAAATTCTTCAATCATATTGATTTAACCTTCTTTTTCTTAGGCGGCTGTAGCGGCGTCTCCTGTAGTTTACGAACTGGTCATGAGTAATTGATTATGTTGTAGGTAGTTGGTGAACTCGGGCTTGAGGGCCTAGACAAGTGACAATCGCTTCCAAAGCGTTTCGTATTTCTACAACGACTTTCCACAGGATTGACATAAGCTTTTCGATAGCTTATATCAGTTCTATACATTTTTGCTTTTCCATCATCGTTATCGCTGATAGAACGTCACTTTGTCTAGTGCCTCTGAAGTGTGAGGCCGGCTGCATACGTAGGTACTTACGGTTTCCTGAACAGGATTTCCGATTCGAAGACCTGAAGGCTGGCCGCATACGTACGGCTATGGATTCGAACGAACGTCAGGTTTTTTCCGTTCAGAACGTGTGCCACCTTTTTTTTTTTTGCGGTTGGGAAATCATCAAATGCTTCTCCCGCTCTGGGCGGAGCGGAAGGGCGTGTCAGACTTTTACTGACTAAAACCCACCCATGTTCCTTCAGTTGCCTGTTGCCAGGGTCCCTTTCGGACATTCCCGCAAACCTGGCAGGCATCGGTCCTAACAGACCCCGTCAGGTGTGCTGACATCTCTTTGAGGCGCGCGTGGAACACGGCGCGCCATCGACCCGGGCCTGGTCCTTATCGGACGGCGAGCTACCCATTGCTCGCCGTCTGCAAGCCCGCGCCTATGGTGGCCGGGAATCCGTCTGGGATTCCCGACGCCCAGGGTGTCTCTAGCGGCGGCGGTAAGGGGCGTGAGGGCGCAAACTTTGCCTCTCCCTCACGCGTTCCGCCTCCTCCTTCAGAACGTGTGCCCCTAGTTGGACATTTTGTATGTACTTATGGTTACGCTAGTCGGTCATCCTTCCATACAAACGTAGTATGGTGATTACAGTTCGATTCAAACTTAATGGCGGCTCGGAGGTTAGCTTTTCGCTGCGCAGTACCGCACCCCTCACCCCCGCTGACTACTGCGCAGCGACTCGCCTCATGTTCCGAGCCGCATTAAGTTTGAATCGAACTGTACTTGTCTGTTTGACGGTATACGTTCGAAACTAAAACCTATATCAATTGTTCTTGTAATTATCTAGCCCTGTATGAAAGCAGAATTGGAAAAAAAAATCGGTTTGGAAGTAATGAGCGTCGGAGCTTCCATAATTATTTCATCACTAATTTTAACTCTTAATCTTTGGGCGTAATTAAATAAAATACATAAGTAGTATGAAAATGGAAAAAGTTCGATATTTGTTAAAAAGTGTGCGCAGCGTCGCATCGCTTCACGTCGCGGTCTGAGCCTGTGCTGACTCTAATAAAAGCTAAATAAATAAATCACATACTAAATAGCATGCATATTAGCCACGCGCACCAACGAGTTCGAGCCGTCGACTAGTGCATTTGCTTGCTTTACATACAAATAGTTCGACTAGGCGCATACGTTTGTACATTTTCCGTATGTGGTATGGTCTCCGAATCAGGAATCCTGATCAGGAAACCGTACGTATACGGCCGGCCTTAGAGTGGTAACCTGGTTGCAGTGGTTGCAAAAGTTAAACGCCGAGCTACCTCTGCTAAGCTTAGGTAGTACCTAATCATAGTTTATGGCCTTCACTCATAAAAAAGACTAAGATGAATAATTGTTATCCTTTAGAAAAAAAGATTTGCATTTTCTTCTTAGTTTAAGTTTTTTCAATGTTCCAATAAAAATACGATTATTTTTATTAGTCCATCTGAAGCGAAATGTTTCATGCTATCGGCAAAAAAAAAACGGAAGTTTCGTTTTTTTTTTTTGAGATACCGGTTTTTGGGTTACCAGCATATGGTAACACTTACTGGCAAATGTCACGTAAAAATGTGACAGATAAATTGACATGACGACACTACTTTGACAGTTGTTCCAAAAAAATGGCGGCGATTGGAATGTGTGAAACACCCGGCTGCAAATCCATTGCACAATTACAATGTCCAACATGCATAAAACTCGGAATACAAGGCTCGTTTTTCTGTAACCAAGACTGCTTCAAGAAATCTTGGAAGAATCACAAAATAATTCACTCGTTGGCCAGTAAGTGCGTTGTAGGTTATGTTACGGTGTTAGGTTACAAGTCGATATGACAATGTGAATTTTGTTTTAGAGGGAGAGAGTACAGATGTGTCTAATGTGGAGTACAACCCGTGGCCGTCGTTCAGTTTCACTGGAAAGTTGAGACCATTCCCGGCTGGGCCGAGGCGTACGGTGCCGCCGCATATTGGTCGTCCTGACTATGCTGATCACCCGACCGGGTTCCCAGCGTCGGAACACGCCGCGAAGGGCTCCGGACAGATCAAGGTGCTTGATGATGAGGAGATCGAAGGCATGCGCGTCGCTTGTCGCCTCGGAAGAGAAGTGCTGGACGAGGCTGCCAAGTTAGTTCCTGTTTTTATGCTTGTTTGTTTTGTTTTAAGAAAATTTTGTTTTTTGAAGTTGGAAAATATCTCATGTTGAGGAAGTATTCATTAGTAGGTAATTATACTTTGTATACAAGTTCTTTGAAAATTCATAGGTAACAATATTTTCAATGTCAACCAATGCAATCTAATAATAAACAAACAAAATTCACTGAATGCATTAATATGAAATATGATTGCAAATCTTCTGGAAAGAAGAAACTCATTATATCTTATTGCTCTGTTTGTAGAGCATGTGATGTGGGAGTGACAACAGAAGAGATTGACCGTGTTGTCCACGAGGCGTGCATTGAACGGGAGTGCTACCCAAGCCCCCTGAATTATCACAACTTTCCTAACAGCTGCTGCACCTCTGTGAACGAGGTGATCTGCCATGGAATACCTGATTTACGTCCTTTGGAGGTTCGTACATTTTGACCCCCTATTTCTTAAAGCTTTTTTAGACATACTATTTTATGATGAGATTCAACATTACAAGCTTTTGTTATTGCAATTCGGTGTCTATTGTTGAGCATAATACTATGTTGAAGATTACAAATATGTATAAGTACTAACACCTCACAGTCTCATTATGTTACCATTTCTGGTTGTTTCCTAGTAGCTCAAAGGTATATGGAAATGTCCTAGGGTGCGTTACACCCTTATAGACGAAGCTCAATAGGATATTGTGTACTGGCAATGACTTGTTAAGAAATTCAAGTCATGTTCTAGAACATTTGCTTAAAATTAAAACCTCAGATGGTTATGAGTTTATTGACCCTAAATCAAGTTTGCATGTGTTATGTTTTTCTTGCAAAACTTGGTTATTTACACTCATTATGTTTAATGGCCAATTATCTCATAAACAGCAATAACAACATTTATTTTTATTTGATAACTTAATCTCATGAAATGATTTGATGAGAGTTGCCAGTAATTGTGCTGTGTACATTCGTTTATAATCTCTCTCTTAAGTTTACATCTCAATTAATAAAGGTATTTTTTTTTTAAAGGATGGTGACATTTGCAATGTTGACGTAACAGTCTATCACAGAGAATTCCACGGTGATCTCAATGAGACATTCTTTGTTGGTAATGTACCAGAATCTACCCGGAAACTTGTTCAAGTTACATATGAATGCTTATCAAAAGCTATTGAGATTGTGAAGCCTGGTGAGAAGTACCGAGAAATTGGGAATGTTATTCAGAAACATGCTCAGGCCAATGGATTCAGCGTTGTACGGTCCTACTGTGGTCATGGAATACATAGGCTGTTCCACACCACACCTAATGTGCCACATTATGCCAGTAAGTATTTGTTTCTTTCATTTAAAATTGTTGTATTTTTATGAATCGTATTGTATCAAGCTACTAAGCTTCTAGTCCTCATATGCCTGTTTTGTGCTTTGAAAAATGACGAAAAGTATCTAAGTAAGTAGCATCATATACTACTAATTAAAAGTAATCATGGTCAATTAAAAAAAAAGTAAGATAACAATTTTATCTTTCAGAAAACAAAGCAATAGGAGTGATGAAGCCAGGCCACTGCTTTACCATTGAGCCGATGATCAACGAAGGAGGTTGGCGCGACGAACAGTGGCCGGACCACTGGACTGCAGTCACTGCTGATGGCAGTCGATCGGCTCAGGTATGTACTACCGATTTTAGTTTGTAAGGTATAGCAATAGCTATGAAAAAAAATCATCGTCAGATGCTATTTGAGTTGCTGACTGCATTAAAAAAAGTTAAACTCGACAATGGTTTTAGAAAATAACAAATATCAAATTAATGCTTATTGCAGGCATATTTTGTTATCAGAATTTCAGTGTCAGTATCAGTGTCTCACTAGTTGAAACGCAACATAATTTTTATTTTGAACACTTAGGCACTTATATTACAGACTGGTCTATATTTTAAATTTTGTGTTGTTCTTTGTTTATATTAACTGAAAACATTGAGATCTTCAATTGATGGGACTTTTGAACATTAATAACATAAGTTTTTACTTTCCAGTTTGAACAAACACTGCTGGTTACGGAGACTGGTTGCGACATACTCACAAAACGTGCCGCGGGCCGGCCGTGGTTCATGGACCAATTGGAGAAGCTCAATCCCTAGGGACCACACCACTGCTCATCCACTGAGGTGAACGTTAACCTATTATATTAACATACATTAAAATTTCAATCGCCTCAGGGAGGCTCTTCTAAAAAAAAAAAAATTTGGCGCTGTTGCAGTACTAACGTTTTTTTTTTTCTGCATTAAGACTGCCAGGGTTTATTCAAAATTTTGAACCAAGCCTGAATACGGAATGTTCTGTTTGTAAAATGGTTTTTTTTTTCAACTGAACATTCTTTACAAAGTTATTGATTCCTTTTCGAATCGATCCATGTCTAAATTGTCCAACAAACTCAAATTATTATAAAGTTTCAGATGAACTAAATAAGTATTACTATAGTCGTTTTCATACATTTTATAGCTACAAATTCATAATAATGAAGATCATCAATATAGATGCTAGAATTCATGAGGTTTTAGTTAGACACCGTCACTGCCAAGAATGATAAAATTGTCACACCGAAATATTCGCCATGGTCAAATCGATAGTAGGCATACATACCTCCTTGAACGCAATGACCATGTTGTATCATTTTTTATACACACCGTATTTGATAGGCACATTTTACATTGTATGCTAAAATTACACATGCAGTGAATGAAGATGTAAAGGAAATGAGACTATTATCGAGCCAACTTATAAATAAAGGATTCTTTACATATTTAATCATAATGTGCAATACAAGAATTCCACCTCAGTGGAAGCATAATTTAGTATAGTTAAAAATAATTAAATAAGAAACTGTTAATTATTATGGTTTTTGTCATGAAATGGTTTTTGGGATTTGAGACATGATCATTTTTACCCTAATTGGCGCAAAGAATTACAAAAATACATAAGTCATTTTAATGATATTCGGGGTCAGTTATTCACCAAATCTTAATCGGTTTGAATTTGGACAATACCCTACACACTATAAGGTAAATTTTCAAATGACAGATTTCTAGCAAATTTTCTGGCTTTCAAAGAAACTTCTCTCGTACTGACCCGAACTATATGACCGCAAGTTTGAGTATATGAATGAAATGAATATCGCTCATGCCTCATGCGCCGCACCGGAACCGCGTGTACACTGATAATGATGCCGAGTTCAGTAAAGCATTGCCAACGAAACATGCGGTTCGGCGCCGGTGTGGCTCCGGCGTCATGTACCAAGCCTAGTTAAAAATATTAGCCAGTTGATAACTTGGCAGCAGGGGTATTGAAAAAGTGCAATTGTACAGCAGCTATGAGTCATTTTTGTTGGATAAATTTTTGTTCTCTTATTGTATCAGAGTTGGTGATAATATTAGACATGTCTCAAATGCTAAGACTGTCCATTATAAAATGGGAGTATTTCTATAAGTTAAATGTACAGTCATTGGGCTAATTTTTCAAGAATATCCTTTGTTTTGTTTGTAAGTTATTCATATTTAGCTTAACTTGGTTGACATAGAATGTGTATGAAGATGATATTTTTGTTATATATGAATAACGTCTGAAATGAGGAAGATTTAAATAACATTGTATCCAAAGTAGCAGCAAGTTTTTAAATCTTCAATGTTGTTTAAGGATATAGACTTATTTGGTTTCCATACAAAATACAGTGCTCAAATTAAATAAAGTCATAATGTACTTGAAGGCAGTTTCTCGAGCTCTAAACAGTTTCTTGTATTTATTTTTTCAGTATTGATTACTCACTCATCAAAACATGCATTACCTCCCTCTTTTTTTGAAGTCGGTTAAGAATATAAACTAACTGACTGACAATACTTAATGTTCAGTCGAAACAGACTTGAAGAGTCGAGAAACTAGCTTCATGTAAATGATACTTTGATTCGGAATTGCCAGCAAACTATCACAGTGTATCTCAACCCACAGTAGCACACAATTCAGTTCGCCGTAAAAAAAAAAAAGAACCATTTTTCCAAATTGAATATTATTGTAATAGAGTGATCCTTGACACACCTCTATATTCATATGTTTAGGTTCCTACTTTACTTATATTTGTTTTGAAATTCACTACTTTGTGCAATTATTATTTGCATAATTTTCTATATTTTTTACGTATCATAAGACCAGAAACAGACGAGGAACGTCGTTAAACCAAAATACAATAAAATTTATGAGAAATAGAATTTTGTAAATTGTAATAGCAATGAAAAATAAATAAATATGAAGTTATATTGTTTTTATTTGAATAACAATTTGGCATTTATATAAATAAATAACAATATTATCCTAAATGCAACTAAGTTAAACAATTGGGTTTATTTCATCACTTCAGCAGTAAACACTTAAAGGATAAAAAACTACTTGTTAATAAATGTTGTCGTGTTTTCATTCCCAACCTTTGTTTATGAACGAATATAATATAATTCAACTTTTTATCAAAGCACAACAACTCATTTTATTTTAACAAATTTGATAGAATATAAAGATTGATAAAGAACATTTTAATATGCAGGTCAAACAAGAAATATTAATTTTAATGTAAATGAAATTTGACCACATCTGAAACTGAAAGTCGCCCAAAGAAGTGATAAAATACCCTCTTGTAATTCTTACGATAATCTTACTACTGTCTATAACTACTTATTTGAGGAAAAAATGCATATTTACACGAATTATGAATACAAAAGAATTACTTAAAATAATTTAAGATATCATGTCTGCTAATATTTCTAATCACTTTTTTTTTATTATGATTGCAAAATCTATGGATTTAATACACATATCCGTTGGCAGAAGTTAGTAATGGATATATCCGGTATATTTATCACTAGCTTTAGTCAACACCTATGTCCTATGATTTTCTTTACAGTCAAAAATCACCGAAATATAATTATAACATTTTATATATGAGCATCATCTCTGAGTGAATCTCCAATATTTTCAGCAGCACCAAACTCATCATTGGCGTTACCTGGGGCCTAAAGAGTGTTATGCCCGTTTTCACGAACACTACGCGACAAATCTAAAAGTAATACTTATTAAAAGCGAACTGTTTTATTTTATACTCTTGGCGCTAGTCAGAGCGTTGAAAATCCAATAGTTCGATTGCTCTGTTATGGTGAGTGTTAGGGGATATTATACTATCATATTATCTATGATCATATATGTATGAGTCACAGATGCTTTTTTAGCCCTCTTAGTGAAAACGGGCATAAGAGTTTTCATAGGTATACACAGATCCTATGTCTAGCATGAGGTGTATTATAAATAGTGTCTACGAAACGAAAATCAGTATTCTGAATCGTTATAATCCTTATCAACGAATGCATCATAGTAGTCATTCCCTGCTTTATTTTCTTGTTGCTTGAGACCAAATTGTGTAACCTGGTTAGTTTCAACGCCTTGTGTTTTGTCAGCGGTCTTGATGGTCGCCGCCTTCCAGTTGTCCACTACATCTTTCCTGGCTGCAGCGTCTTTTGCTTGCTTCAGGCTCGACAGCTTAGATACTATTGCATCTTTCTGGAAGTAATTTAAAGCTTTCAGATTTAGGTGATCGCAAAAGTGTTATTGATTAGTACAATCTCTTTCAAAATAAATGTATACTGCAGAATTTCGGCCTCCTCGGGGATTCTAGACAGTCCACAGACTATCTAGATTTAGGAAATCTTAGAATGAGAGTAACTATTTTATAACATTAGGTAAGTAGGTATGTGATTTTTTTATTTTTTTATTGATTGACTAACCTGTTTTGGACTGTCAATATAACTAGCGTATATCCTTAAAATAGGTTCCCCAGTTTTGTCGTCAAACGTTAACTTGCTCTTTGGAGGAATCTTTGCCTTCACCACCGCCACTTGAGACAATGTGTTCGCTGAACTGACAATGTTTTTAGTGTCTGCTACAGCAAATAGTCTAATTGGAGCCCTTCGCGATATCAAAGTAGCTTTTTCTTTATTGAAATCTTGATCTTCGGTGATGGTTGCTTCTACAATTTGTCCTGCATACACAGCCCCCTCTTGATTCATTTTGGCTTGTTTATCATCCGCCCTTACCAACGTATAAGCTACGTTCACAGAATCTGTTGATTTTGAAAACGGAACTCCTCGCAGTGGCTTCACTTCAGTTGCTGATTTATTCTCAGGTTTTACTTCGTTTTGCAAAAAGTATGCTTTCATATCTGAGCTGCTGGTGGTAGTCGTCACGTTTTCAGACTTATAGACTGGTGAGTTATCATCTACTTGGGCTAGTGCCGCTGCAGCTCTAACGTCATTGATGGCGGAGTAAAATCCATTGGCGATAACATTACCTACGCTTTGACCGATTTGTGCGTAGTAAATTGGGGTTATATTTTGTTCTGTGTTACTTTCAATTATGTATTTAACGGTCGTTGTCGGTGGCTCTGTTTCAACTGCTACTATTTCTTCTGTAATATTTTCTGGTTGAGGAGGTGGAGTATCTTCCACTTGCTTCTCCGTTGTATTTGCTACGACGAACGATTGAGGTACTAACGTTACGACCGCGTTTTCTTGTGTTTCTCTCTGCACCACCGTCTTCGGCTCATTGTGTTGTGGTAATAATGGTCTGTCCAACTGTTCATTTTGAAGAAGTATCATTTGATGATGAAGTTCCTGCGGATAACTGACTTGCGGGTGAACTACTTGGGGATGCATCATCTGCGGATGGACCACTTGGGCATGAAGCTGCGAAGCTTCTGGCTGTAAATGGACTTGATTAGGGGCTTCAGCTGCATACGGAATAAATTCCACGGAAGGAAAACGTTGTAGAAGCTGGTTTTGTAGTTTTTGCAAGAACATAGGATCTTGTTGGTATAAGGCATTCGGTGGTATAAATAAGCCGTCGGCTCCTGTGTTTATTAAGTCTTGTTGCGTCGGCAAGGCGTTCTGCAAATTCTGAAATAAATAATATCTATATATATATTTATTTTATTTATTTATTTAACCATTTATGTACACACATAATAAACAGAGAAGAAGAAAAGAACAGAAAAAAGAACGTATAAAGGTGATGCTTATTTCTAAAGAAATCTCTTCCAGCACACCTGCATATCTATTAATTTACAGACACGGTAGTTACTAAGTTTTTGCGGGGAGAGTATTTATTTACATCAGTCTTTATATTTCTCGTCCTTTATTGCAAAAAATAGTAGTCGAAAATTGATATGAAATCATTCTAATCGAGTCTGCAACTAATTCTGAGTGCCGCTAATATACAGACACTTGTAAGAGTGACTGTACCACAAAACTAACCATATAATTGTAACGGAAAAACTTTACAAATATAATTATAAATTGTAGTGACTTGTAGATTCTAAATTGTAACTCATACGTCATGCTGCCGCTGGTCGCACTCTAATTAAGATTTTTTATTTTTATTTACCTGCAAAGGATACTGATGCTGCACGGCTTGGTGATGCATAGCTTGGTGCTGTAAGCTTTGATGCTGTAAGGCTTGGTTCTGTAGGTTTTGATGTTGAATAATAGCTGGCAAAGAATACTGAGATGCCAGCTGCAAAGCCGCTCCGTTTCTTATCAGCGTCTGTAGCTCTGGTGTTGTGAAGGACTGGAAATTTAAAAGGTTTATGTGATATAATTATGTCCTACAGGTCGAGACATCTAAAAAAACTCTTTTCTTGGGTGGGTATTACACTATCATATCTATGATCATATTGATCATAGATCTATGAGTATGAGATCTACCCTCTTATTCATAAACGGTTCTTAAAGTTAAGAGACGTTTAAACGTCAAAAATGTATGGTTAAACAGGCGCTAATCATTACTTAACTTAAAGCAGCGTTTATGAATAAGGGGGCTAGAGTCTATTTTACAATTTCAATATATCTATCATCCTATATAGGTATGCTAGTGTAATACCCCCATAAACTTACTGTGGCTTTTGAAAATCCTATGGGCGATTCTAATTTGGCCACGCTGTATTCACTTTCCGGATATTTCTCCGTAACTTCGTATGATGGTCTAGGCTGAAATTATAGGTCAAATAATAATGTTTTGGGTCGATATCCTAACTAATATTATAAATTCAAAAGTGAGTTTGTTACGCTTTCATGCTAAAACGGCTGTACGGATTTGGATGAAACTTGACACATGGGTAGACCATGACCTGGAATAGGACATAGGATACTTTTCATCCCGATATTCCCACGGGATCGAGAATTACGCGGGTGAAATCGCGGGGTCCAGCTAGTTCGGTTATAAGTTGTACTTAAGTGGTAACCGCAACTTTTTATCAATTCTTCAAAAGAGTTTTGTGTAATTTTGGACAATCCCCATTTATATCAAAAATTTGTGTCTAATGAAGTGTGGATAAGTGTAACGAAACCTTCGAATTTGGAGGCCATCAGGCTTAACGGTTCGTCATGGATCAGAAACTGCTTATTAATCCCCAACCATTTCTGTACCTTTGGAAGTGAAAACGGCATCATATTCTACTGTAGGAAGTCAGTTAAAACCAGGTCTTTTAAAAATATCTCATATTCTCAGTGCTTCGTTCGTACGCTCACTACGCGGTCGCTTTTACGCTACGCCATGGTACTATAAATCAAAGTCCTACTCACCAGTTCCGAGACAGGATTGTCGGAGGATTCGATGACCACAATCGGCTTCTCTGACAGGCTCAGGTTGGGTGCTGGTATCGTGTGGATGGCACCTGATGGTCATACAGGCCTGAACCAAAATGAATTCGACCACAGCGATGGTTACGTCACAATACATGCATAAGAAAGGACCAAACGAGCCCACCTTGTCTTGTAACGACTGGTAATATGGACGGTTATAGGGTAGGACAAAGAAGGGAATACCATTCATCCATAGATTTGAATTACTCATTATTTATTATATTTTGTAAATCTTGTGACGTAATTTCTTGCCGTGGGCGAATTCTTCATTAATTTTGTGCGCTTAGTGCACGAAGTCGAAATACAAACCAATCTGTACACAAGAAAAGCATATTGCAGTAGATAGAGAAGAAACTGGCAGAAAATAAATCAATTCAGAAGATCCTAGGCCCTAAGCCTCAGGCTTCCACCACCACATCTTGCAGCGAAAAAGAAAATTCAAAGCAACGCACCAAGAGACCGCCATTATTTTAAGTAGGTAGGTATGTAAAGATGGTCACCCATGCACGGACCAACCCCGGCAAGCGTAGCTTAACCTGATGGATCGACCCGTACGGCTGTTATTAGGTACGTAGCCACGAGCTCATGCACAATGAAGATAAAAGATCCAATAAGAATAGTGCCCCCCCTATCAAATCAGTTCGTTAAAGGAAACGGTCATACAACTGAAGTAGATACCTCCATCCAAAGTAAGAGTATAAAAATAGTAGGTGCAGTGCACATAGCCAGTCAACCTGTACCACCGTCAGTTTGCACCAAGGGCGCGTTGGATGCTGCCTTCACGAACTCGTACTCCGGAGTGACGGGCGACAGGGGAAGGTGGCCTGTGGTCTTCCACGGCCCCCCCGCGAACATGTTGCGGGTTGCTGATGGAGCGAAGTGCTTTACTGCGTACCTGGAAGATGAAGAGGTTGCTGTAGAGCTTTGAGGACCTCGGGCCTTGGAAGGTATGAAGGGTAGTTTACTAATATTAAACACTAGCTTTTGCCTGCGGCTTCGCCCGCGTGAATGTCGGAAAATATCCCACGGGATCGTAGGTACCTACTACCGGGATTAAATGTAGGTACCCTGTGTTAATCCAGGTTATAAACTATCTGTGCGCCAAATTTCATCAGAATCCGTTTAGCCGCCTTAGGTAGGTACGCCAATCCCAAAAATTCTAAAAACTATATTTTGGCATCACACTCGTCTCGCAGTATTTACTTTTTTCAAAAATATTCAATGTACAGTTTTGACTTCATTAGGTAGGTACTATTTAAAGATAGTATAGATTTGGCGAATGATGCAATGTAATCGCCAATTTTATCGGAAGGATTGTAATTAAGCTGTAGATGAAGTAACTACACTCAAAACGTCTTACCACAAAAACTTAAGACAGTTGTTCAACGCGTGTCTAATGTCAAACTCCTTAAAGAAATGTCGTGTTTAAGCGTAGGTACACCAAGAGCAGAGGAGAGCAGAGCATTTTCTGATACTACTCGAACACGCATCTTGCAAGCTCGAGCATGGTTCAGCATCAAGTTGGACGTGTGAAAATGCTCTGCTCTGCTTTTGGTGTGCGCTGACGCTTAAAGGTGTTTGGGCTTAACAACTAACAAAAATGGTTTATGTTGCTGTCCGGTAAGGTACAAGTAGGTAGGTTTAATTAATAAAAAATTAAAGTAATAAAAACTAAAACCCAACTACGACTAAAAAGGTATAAACAAGACACCACAGACAGACAAATAAAAAATTCGGAGTCATACGTGTTAGGGCATAAATCGAACAGATTACGTGTGACTCCGGATTTTTAATTTGCCTGTCTGTGGTGTCTTGTTTATACCTTTTTAGTCGTAGTTGGGTTTTAGTTTTTATTACTTTATATTTTTTTAAATTATTTTGTGTTTACAATATATCGCACGCTGAGAACGAAAGTGACCTATCTCAAAATTTTAGTAAAATGAGTTAAATATACAAAATGACTCATAAAAGTACACTTTATCACACTAACATTAAAAAACAGACCATTAATGGTCAGAGAGGGATAGAGGGCTTTTCGGTCTCTTTGTTTTTGAGCGCTTAACACTCCCCGCACCAGAGTGAAAGGGCCGCAATCAATACTGCACCGCGAGTGGATGTAGCTGAACGTGTCAAGTTTAGTACTACGGTACTAAACTTGACACGTTCAGCTACATCCACCACATTGTTCCTTTGGAAAACCAGGTCTTCATATTCAAAAAGCCTAGTTTTCTTAAGCTAATAAGGTAAGTGAGGTTCCGACCTCAGTAGGTAGGTATTTATCTACCGAAGTGGCTACGTTTAGATAATACTAAACTATGAAGAGTGCCAGTCTGTTAAAAACTATACTCCATTTGAAATAAGATTAGACATTTAAACAGACCTTTTTTACAGTCCGTTCAACCGATTTTGACTTCTATACCGTAGGCATAAGGATGGCATTAAAAGCAAAAAGGTTACACCATACCAACTGTCTACTGCAACTGCCATTTGTCATGCCACCAACACAATAGAAGTCAAAATCGGTTGAACGGACTGTAAAAAAGGATTATTAAAATTTCTAATCTTATTTCAAATGGAGTAATATCGTGTTTGAAAGGTCCTTTCTGGAAGGATCTAAGTAGGTACCGGATATATCTTACCTTTGAGGAGGTTTCTTAAACAGCACATAGGGTGCTCGGTGCGACGCTGCCTGGACGAGTCTGGTGTGAGGAGACCACGGCCGAAGATGGACCCCCGGTCTGAACGGCGCGGGGGGTCGCAGTCTGTTGACTGAGGACATGCGGCTGATGTAAACGGCTTGTGTCAGGGAGCAGAGAGCTAGGTAGACTATGTAGACCTGAAAAAAAGAAAGTTTTATGATGTTAAAGGGCGGTTGATTCTGGAAAGTCGATGCAAATACGTAAGACTGTTCTAATGTTCTTTTGAAAAGGCTTTGAGGATGAGTATTTAGGGGCAATTGGGAGAAATATACACTGTAAGGTATTTTTATTACGTTTATGAGACATCCATTATAGGTAACGTTTTCTGGGATAAAAGAAACACGCCCACAATAGGTGCCACACACGTAAGTACATAAATATACGCAATTACTCAGTTACAAGCAACGAGGCGACATTCCGTATATGTAAGGCACCGGGGAAAGATGTCCGGCGACCGGTCCGGTTATTTACAAGACGTGAAAATTGTTCCCAGTAAACGTTTACTCGGTAAGTGGAAGGGGTAATGATTATGGCGGTCAAATAAAAGAAATGCTGAGAGTAGATAAACACCGGTGCCTACCTAACAGGTCACCACTACAGTAAGATATTGTGGTTTGCAGAAGTGAAGCTTCGTGAATACCTAAACTATTTTAAAACGGACTTTCGTAAAGTCAATTTTCATAGCACACAAACAAAACCCTCACGCTACCTACCTTTTCCAGAAATTCAGACCAGACCGTCTTCCTTTCGTTGGCGAACAAATCCCGGCCATGTTTGGTGGCTATGATGCACCAAAATCCTCATAACAGAATCCCACACCAAGAAGTGTTTGAATAATCCAGATTAAAATTTTTTGTTTAGAATTTTTAAACTGAGTTGACTAGCGTTGAAGCTCCTTTTACTATTGCTGATAGTATTTACGGATCAACATTTTTTATAGCAACAGGATTTCATGGCTTACACGTAATTGTTGGAACATTATTTCTTTTTATTTGTTTACGTCGTACCTACTATAGCTAATCAAATCAATCTCGAGGAAAATTACAATTTTACATTGTTATTAAAGTTTTGAAGTAAGTAGGTACACTTACAAAAGGACAAAAGATTTGCCCAAAGTCTCCAAGTTTCCCAGGCATAATGTATGCAATCACTTTACCCGTAGTTTAACAAAGTGCTCGCATATCTCAGCTACGTGCACAAATGTTTGAAGTGAAACTGTCATGGCTGGATGCGCGCGAAAATAAGCGTTACTTATTTATATTTTTACATGAAACTGAAAGATTCTTGGCTATAGGTATACAGGTATAAATATCATAATACCTACTACGAACCACCCCAGTTTCGCACGGTCGTACTAATTTAACAGCATCAATATACTTATTGTTTATTATTGGAATAAGTACATTTTTTTACAAAATCTGTTGTATAGTTTAGAAGAACAATAGGGTCACACAGACACGAAAAAAGAAGAGATTACGACTTAAAAAATATAATATGGTTATGCTATCCACCAAGTCACGAGTGTACTACGTGAGATCGACAAATGGATGTGCGATTAACGCTTGTGCGACACAGAGCAGGATGTTCCAGATGGTAAGTAGCTTAGATACTCTGATGGACCTTGGAATTTGGGAATATACTGGCTAAGTGGGGAGAAATATGGGGGAAACTCAGAATAATAATTTGACCAATAAATGATTCAAATTAGAATTACGTCTCAATTCTCAAGTGCGGGTTCTACTTTAATTCAATCATAGAGCAATTTATTGATTTATTATACACTTTCGCGGACACTGAATAAGACGAAATTGAAATTTTATTGTTATTACGTCTATGGGCGTTTATAGTCCGCGAAAGTGTTAAGCTTTTCGCACTCAAAAAAAGGTACAAAGGCGGACTTAATGCCTTAGGCATTATCTACCAGTCAACCAAGGGTGGTGAAGACATTAGATGGCAGGTGCTCTGATAGGGAGGAACAGGGAGAAAAATAAAATATCATAATGCATTATAGATAAAAGAGGCAAATGAATCAGCAGGATTAATCAGCTTACGCTCTTCGTTTGAAATATCATCATAATCAGCCTATAATGTTCCCACTGCTGGGACACAGGCCTCCTCTCTGTGAGAGGGAGCGGGCCGTAATCCACCACGCGGGCCCATTGCGGGTTGGTAGATGTCACATGTCTTCGAATTTTTGGTTCTAGGACATGCCGGTTTCCTCACGATGTTTTCCTTCACCGTTTTGAGAGCAGTGGCGATGAAATAATTTACACAAAGTAAAGCGCCTGTCAGGGTTCGAACCTACGACCTACAACTCATAAGACAATACCTACAACTCAACACATACTCGTGGCCATTACCACTGAGCCGCCACTGCTCTCCGTTACCACTGAGCCACCACTGCTCTCATCATCATTTGAAATATGAACGACTCTTATTAATATTTTAATGCATTTTTTTAAACTTAAGATTGTCCTGTAACATGATTAGCATCCATTAAGCAGAATAGTGCATTAACATCTTTAATTACCTACTACTAAAACTTTACTAACGTCGACATAGGAATCCGGCAAACGTCTGAAGCCAATGAAAAAAAAGGTCATTATTCATCATTCTCTTAGGAAAATTCGCGTGAAACAGTCCTCATGCGTAACACACGCAATTTGTGATCGTCTGGACATGCTAATATAATTCTATTAGTTATTGCATCATTAGTGTTTTGTGTGGCTAATTTTCCTAGTTATTAAATCATTCTTATTGAAGAAATAACTCTCGAACCGTAACGACAAAGACATATTTAAGTATTTTTATTGCACTAGGAATCAAGTCGTCGTTATTTATTCGCTGTTTGACTTTGGGATTCCCGAATCTAAATTACTAAGTACGTAGTTTCAGGTGCTACATTCCAATCTGCTCTTCTTTTCGTTACATAACCTGCCCATGAAAATACTTACCTAGGTATATCCCATAACTATAGTAAATCGTAAAAGTAGCTTTACACAAGTTTTTTTTTTTTTTTTACTTTTTCGTTGTGGTACCTACCCCACACAGATTCGAATAGCACTACAGAAAGACGAAGTAACTTAGAACATCGTCAACATATAATAGGTGTGAAAAATACGTAATATTGAAGCTAGCCCAAAAACTACGCAAGCAAAGTTAGGGACCACCTCTGAACCATGACCTACCAAACATAAAAATAAACATCAAAATCGATTCATAATTGGCGGAGTAACCGCGTAAAACATACACACAAAAAAAAACATAGGTAGGTACATACATACGAATTGAGAATCTCCTCCTTTTTGAAGAAGTAGATTAAAAAGTGAGGATTGTCACTCTTTAAAGATAATCGGTCTCATACATAAAAACTAAAACCCAACTACGACTAAAAAGGTATAAACAAGACACCACAGACAGACAAATTAAAAATCCGGAGTCACACGTGTTAGGGACATAAATCGAACAGATTACGTGTGACTCCGGATTTTTAATTTGTCTGTCTGTGGTGTCTTGTTTATACCTTTTTAGTCGTAGTTGGGTTTTAGTTTTTATTACTTTAATTTTGTTTTATTTCTTTTGGGGTCATAATATATATATTTTTGAAATGTGCTCATTAAGCCCTTTCATTTGATACCCAACATGGTACGATAAAACAATTTTTTTTTTTAGTTCCTGACTTTATGTCCTCTAGACGGCGCCATTTCTAATTTAATGTGACGTCACATAGCCTTTAACCAGCGGTCGATCAAGACGCTTCCAACGATACCTCATTTGTCAAATTGTGATGAGTCGTTTAGAAGATATGAGGGAACAGATGAACATACATACATACAAACATACATACATACCGGTCAAAATCATAACCCTCCTTTTTGCTTCGCCGTAGTCGGGTAAAAACTCAACTACAACATAATACGGACCTCATTCTTCGGAACCGTTAGAGTTGTCCAGGAATCAAGGTACCCTGTTATAAGACCGGTCATAGCTACATTGATTGTTGTAATGTTGAGAACACGATCTTAGGTCTATTAATACAGGGAATGGCATAAAGGTGGGTGGTTTAGCCGCTAGATTTATTTTTAACAGCATTCCGAAAGAAAAGTTACAACGGCAGAAATTGTTTTTACCTATGAATTATCATAGGCAATAACTATATTGCAAACGTCAAAAACATTCCCAAAGGAAATAGGAAAACTTTTTAGAAGATATTCGTCTTTCGTTTGCTTTTGCTTCGATCAAGAATACACGCTTTTTGTTACTGCAAGTAAGTTATTGTTTAAATTTACAACGGTAGAAATTGAATTTGTAGCGGAGCTCGTGGCTAAGTAATAACAGCCGCTCGGGTCGATCCATCAGGTTAAGCTACGCTTGCCGGGGTTGGGCCGTGGATGGGTGACCATTTTCACATATCGAGACTCCTCCGTGCCTCGGAAAGCACGTTAAGCCGTTGGTCCCGGCTGTCATTCGTGGATCTTTGACAGTCGTTACCGAGTCGTCAGAAGCCCGAAAGTCTGACAACCAGTCTAACCAAGGGGTATCGTATTACCCAGTTGCTGGTTGCGACTGCCTATCTGACTGGAGGTCAGATAAGCAGTCGCTCCATGTAAAATACTGGTATTCAGCTGCATCCGGTTAGACTGGAAGCCGACCCCAGCATAGTTGGGAAAAGGCTAGGCAGATTGATTGGTAGAAATTGTTTTTACCTATATCGTCGTTTGCAATAATCCATACTAACATTATAAATTCAAAGGACAAAAGATAAATTTTAGTTTAGTCCTGTCAAATTAATCAGCGCCTGACGTAAATTGACGTAATTTTAGTAGACAAGTTTTTAAACGCCTCTAAACTTGTATGGAGTAGTGACAGTTTGACAGGACTAAACTAAAATTATCTTCTCTCCTTTTCCTAATAAAATAGAAAGAAAAAGATGCACTGAACTTAAATTTAGTTTAGTTTGTGAACCACAGAATCGGCACCATTGTTTCTAGTATGGGATGTCAATGGCGTAGCGCGGGGGTTGAACTCACGCCTTGCACTCGCCATTTCGTCGCTCTTACCAGCCTGACTATGTGATATTGCTGCTAAATACCTTCCTATCTAATCAGGCAATAGTTCACATCAAGCATGTCTCAAATGCCAAGATCTCAAGTAAATCCTAGTTTAACCAGCTTCCTATCATTATCTTAACATAATGCAAGGTTGTGACTATCCCAATCTATCATTTTGTTCCGATGCTTTCTCGATAATGGGTAAATTGCCAGTTTCTGGGGTAAATCAATGAGATTTAAGCCTTGGCACGGTACAGGTGGAACTACTATGGCAGTTTCCTGCTTTAAGCTTTATTAGCGTTAGTTTAGAGGTGTGGTGAGATTAACTGAAAGCAAATTAGCCCGTAGGTTAATTTATGAACGCTAATCATCTCCTTATTTCTGCGATGATGTCTTAGTATTTCACATTACTAAGTTTCCATGTTGGATCGAATCGCTGGGAGCCAACTAAATCGCCGCTTAACTCTGTTTAGTAGTAAAAGAAGATAACGTTTGAGATACTGAGTGCCAAGTGACTCCACAAATGGACATAAGATTAAGAATCTAACAAGCAACAACGAATACAAAATCTTGTCAAATAGAAACCAAGCAAATGCAAGCAACTGTTGGCGAGTGCGGATTCCAGTACACACAGTTTTCATGATTTCACACGTTTCAGTTAAAGGTACAAATAATCTAATCAGACTGTCAAAATAACGTTGACTGCTGTGATTGACCGACTGAAAGAACAACAGCCAATCAAATATGTTAATTTTTTGTTGATAATCGGAAAATCTTTTTAACACTTCGGGTGCACAAAATTAAATGTTCCATTTTACAATTTCTTTTTTACCTGGGCGTAGAAGGGTTAATAAGTTGAATTCAAAGAGCCTAAAAACTCGTCAATTCCTTCCAAGAAAAACTATGACTATCATTTTACATTTAACTGCAACAAGTGGGTAGGTACTAAACAATTACAGAGCTCCTGCAAGTGAGGTGCAGTGACGTGCAGTAAATAAAGCAGAACGCTAACGGTGTGCACTATGCAGTGTCCACAGTCTAATAGCCACGAGGCCGCTACACTCAGAGAAAAGTGGCCGCGAATGTTATCATTATGTTCTACCCAAGTATTGGTTTCAATATGGAATTATTCTCATTACCATTCACTTTTTAAAGTAAATACCTATGTAAATACCTATATACTAATTGGAGTATGTTAATACTACTGAGGAGGTGTGTTACAACTGTTGGTTGGCCTTTATATGGCGGATGACAATTAAGTAATATTCTATTGTGAGTGACAGTTGCAGGTTAGAAATTGTAGATCAGGTTTTGGTTAGAAATTATAGATCAGGTCATGAAGCGCAATTGGTCAAAGTCACTATGGTTTTCGGTTTTCTTTCGAGTTTTACCGATCATTTTCATCATGCGACAGGGAAAAATTAATTGTTATCCAATTAATTTTATGTTTTATGGCTTAAGGTTAACGCAGCTCCTGAAAGTAGTAAATTCAGAACTGATTGCTGAAACGACTTCAGTCATTTTTAATGTGGTTTTTATCGGGCAAAATAAATAACTAATTTTAGAGCCACTGCTTTCGAAACTTATCAAGGTACCTACATATCTTGCTATGTGAGCAGCCGCTGCAAGATTTGATGAAGAGGTAATCAATACCCAGTGTCCCTAACTTAATAGGTATGTAATAAAAACTAAAGGCTAATAATAAGTTTAGTCAAAATTTGAAGTCGTCATTTAATTAATAATCAACAAGAATTGTTCGTTATCCAATTCAAATAACGACAAAAAGCAGCATGAACACTGAAGTAACTAGTGAGTATTTTAATGGCTTTAGAACTAATAGGTTATAAATTAATTTACCGCGATGCAGGTTATTTATGTCGTCATTACATGTGGGAACGATAACGTCATCTATCTTACCTTTCCAAGCTCATGCGCGATTATGTGATTATCTTATATCCTCTAGGTCAGTGATATCTAGGCACTCGAGATTCTCTACCAAACCTCACAAACATTCTTAACTTTGGGTTTTTTTTTCGGTTTGAAGAAGTCTTATACTATAGGTATTAAAAAAAAAAAAAAAACATAATTACTATTGTAATCTCAGTGTTCTCTAGAGCTGCGTTAACATAGCTTCCACGAGTGACATGTCCGGCTCACACTGGTCAGTCATGAGTCAGCCCAATAGCAGCTTTGCTGACTGGTTACCTAATATTTTTACCATCGCATGAGTTATTATTTTCAAATACTTCGTACCACAAGAGAATAAGTGTTCTTTAATAACAATACCAACTTCGATTCTTGGAATAATAAAAGTAAAAGCGACAAAGACGCAATAATGTTCAGTTTGAATGCGCGGATGACACCCGCCAGCCATTGACGACTGTCATTACCGCCCGATGTGAAATCTAAACTGGTCAGTCTAGTCACAGTACTGCTTCTTTCTAACGCTGCGTATGTACTTATGTGTTAAATTGTAAGGCGTAAGAGCAGATTACTGCTATCTTATACTAACCTAACTGAAGATAAACATAGCGCAATTGTAGAGTGGCGTGGGTGATCGTCATTCTGGGTAGCGCTTTCGATTCCCACATTGGGTCACCTTTATATAAATTAAATGACAATTATTGCTATGAAGTTACTGGTAAACCCCCAATACACGTTACAAACGGCAAATCACGCAAAAAGGCCCCGGTACTCGTTAGCCGAGCGACGTGGACGGGCACTGGGGGCTTTAGGACGACAAATTGGCAAGCGCTGGCGCAATGCTATTACAATAATAATTGCAGTAAGTATAGGGTACCGCTTATAACCGTATAAGTAGATACGCCAACTGTTTATTCCATCAGCCACCTAAGTATTCGATTGGACTCCAGTTCCTACATCAATCTGCCTAGCCTTTTCCCAACTATGTTGGGGTCGGCTTCCATTCTAACCGGATGCAGCTGAATACCAGTATTTTACATGGAGCGACTGCCTATCTGACCTCCACAATTCTCAGCTACTGGGTAACACGATACCCCTGGTAAGACCGGTCGTCAGGATTTTGGGTTTCTGACTGCCCTTAACGACTGTCGAAGATCTATGAATGACAGCCGGGATCAAAGGCTTAGCTTGGGGTCAGCGCACGCCAAGAGTAGAGGAGAGCATAGCATTTTCTGAGACTACTAAAAAATTAATCTTATGACGATTCCAATTACAAAATTAAATACACGAACACGCATCTTGCAAGCTCGAGCATGATTGAGCATCAAGTTGGACGTGTATTTAATTTTGCAATGTATGGAATTGTCATAAGATTAATTTTTCAGTAGTCTCAGAAAATGCTTTGCTCTCCTCTTGGTGTGCCCTGACGTTTAACGTGCTTTCCGAGCCACAGAGGGGTCTCAATATATACTCCGGTTACAGAAAGCCTACTGAAATTAGTCTGTAAACTCAATTTAAAGTGATTTGATTGGCTGTTGTTACTCCAGTCAAACAATCACAGCAGTGGCCATGAAACACAGCGTGTAAGTTAAGTTTTGTCTTTCAGATACCGATTAAAACAGTAATATTAATAAAAAGCTTAACGAGTTGGCTCATTAAGCTTGTCTATTTATTGCAGCTTGCAGCAAATTCGAGCGAAAATAAGCGCCTGCACCGATTCGTAACACGATACTAATCAGGCACTCCAAGGCCACGATCCGGCCTTGGTAATGAACCTGTCGATTCTGCTATCAGAGATATGCTAATACAATTTCTCCTGTTCAGATATACATTGCGTTGTAATTGACAGATTATAACGCTGTGCCCGTAAGCGGATTCTTGTCTTAAATCCTACTATTGGTTAGGGAACATTTGTGAACGTGATTTATGTTTTACATAAATATAAGTGAAGTTTTATGAAATGGCAAGCTATCCCTTTGTTCTAAAACTATCAATATTGTTTGTCTTTTAAAGAAAACTAATTGACATAATTTTTCCAGCAGCACTACTGAGTAGGTAAATACCTAACTGATAAAATCGTCAATTTTCTTTAATCATATTATTGATCTCGAAGTAATGAAGCGATAGTTTATATACTTCTCATTAAATGTATTGATACCGACAACGATACATAATTGCTACCCACTGTTCAGTTGGTAAAACCGTAAAATATCACAATTTTCTTTTATCAAAGCATCTTGATAAATTCTAATTAATAACTTAAGTTATGAATGAGGAACCCCTGGTTTACTTACTATCTACAAAGAATTAAGACTATTTAGTACTAAAAACGAACCTTCATAATATGGAATTTTTTCACAAGTCACACAATAACACTTCGTCCAAGCACTAACCAATGTAATTACAGTCACAATATCGTTTTCACTAATTCAAAACCACGATTTTTCAACTTGCAACACTGGAATTTATTGGCATAAAAGTAACAACAGCTCTGGTCTGCCGTCAGTTGGTTGTGGAATGCGAAATAGGTCACCACTAGTGTTTATACCAACCCCCACTAGCGTTTCCTTCGGCTTGCTATCTTGAACAGTTAGTAAAATAGACGTAGTAAATTACTAGTTGCTATACTTCCTCGAGGCTAATAAGGACTTAAATATTTGGCAGAAATCTATTGAAAGTAGATACCTACAATTCGTGAATGAAAACTGTTTCTCAAAGTTGGAAAATGTTTTGTAAATTGAGTGCGGCAAATGGTTTAAGGAATGTTGTAAGTGTAACGGAATTGGGTAATATGTATTTCTGTTTTTAGATAATTATTGTATAGGCCCGGCCAGTTTACAAAACGGTTTTTTATTAGCCTCTCTCCAAGAGATTTCCTAAATACTCCATGTACCCTTCTCCCTTTATTTAATTACGTCTGTTGAATATTTATAATTTTATTATCTATTAGATCCCCTTTGAGCTTAGTTTTCGCCTAAACTAGAAATAATCTCTGAAAATAAAGGGGGGTGCACTAAAATAGATTGGCTTCTAAAAATCTGTAGATAATTTATAATCATTAATTTGTTTCAGTTATGGTATGGTAGGAATCGACGAGCTTTTTACAAGTAGGTAACTTTTTGTACAATTATTTTGAGAACAATGTAGTTTTCAAATTTATGCTTATAGGGGTTTTCTGGTAAACAATTTCATTAGTAGGCTCTACACTACATGCAATTAATTAAATTGAACTTTACCGTAGTAAGCTCAATTTGATCTTAAAACATACTTTAAAAACAGTCATGCATTTTCAAAAAAATACATATTTCGAAAAATATTACAAGCAAATAATTATATGTACAACCCGTGCGCATTAACATGGCACCTGGCCCAATGACATTTGCAGCTCCCCTCGCTTCCCCGCACGGCAACGGCGGGACGCGGCGCGGGTAGCGGGGGACTATTGAGTTCCGAGCCAGGTGCCATGTTAATGCGCACGGGTTGTAACATGTGTATGTGTCATTTCTATTTCATAATATCAATTTCAGTCATGCAGTTAAACTTCGTGTGTAATAAACACTTTGTGTCAAATTAAAAAAGATTATTATCAGCAGGCGATATAACGATAACGAGACATTTGACGCTTTAAGATTTTGTGATTTCATACCTCATACATTTTTGTTCAACGAGAACTTAATGATGTACAATAAATAGGAGTATATTAGCCAAGTAACAAATTATATCATCCATGTATTAGAGAGCGCGTTTTTCATCGGCGCGCGAGTCAGCGACTCTTGCGCACGCCAACTGGAAATCGTCGCCGTTGACCGGTGACAGCGGCGCAGTATTTTCACACTAGTTTTTACTTTTGTTGCGAATAGGTAGTTCAGGTTTAGGTACTTACTACTCTTTAGATATTAGGTGGACAGAGTTACAAGTATGTGTCAGCATACAGGGTTATTGGTAAAACACCAACAACCTCTTTTGTCATTGTACTCATAATTATGAACAACTTTTACTATGGGAACCAATATGAAATCGCGAAAAAAAAACAGCTGTTCCGAACATTTTGACGAGTTATGCGAACATAAATGTACTGAACAGCTGATTTTTTTTAATAACCCTGTTTATGTAGATGTTTTTACTTTAAGGCCAAATAGCGAGTGTTGTGATTTCTTTTCATAAACTTACCGTGTAATAGAATAGATACCAGTCCTGATTACAGCTGGTGCCTCGCCTCGGACCTGGATGTGAAACCCGCTTGACCTGTTGACAGAAGATAGTTTACAAATCTCGAAAAATATAATGCAGGTACTTACTTAATTTATTGTTTTTTGTTTTTAATAAAATAATGTTTACTTACTGAGATCTAACACAATACTTACAGACAAATTTTTCAATAACACGTATTTTATTTTACTTTAAGTTTTACTTTAGGTTGCTCGGCACTCAAGAGTCGTGAAAGGGTCTAGCAGGGTCAGAGTCACCTGCACTGCTTGTCATGTGTGTTGAGCTGAAAACCCTTTGCATAATAATTTGCAGTAACTATGTGACACGCCGTCAATGAAGAACAAATTCTAACAGCTTATTATTTTCCGAGTGACTAATAACTTAAAAGTCGACTAAATGTTTGCAACAAATAAAATAACTTACCAGCGATTAAATATTTTCGTGACTATTAGATTATGTAAGGTTCCCGTCTCACGACTCTTCTGTGTGGCCCGCGCCTTAGCCCTGCAGTGAGACGACACAAGCTGATTTATTTGCAGAGTATACGGTCGTTTTCTTCAAAAAGGAGGAGGTTCTCAAGTCTGTATGTACTTTTTTATTTTTTTTGTGTGTATGTTACGCGATTAATGCGCCAATTATGAATCGATTTTGATGATTCTTTTTTTGTTTGGTAGGTCATGCTTCAGAGGTGGTTCCATATAAATCTTATTAACTTTGCTTGCGTAGTTTTTGAGTTAGCTTCAATATTACGTATTTTTTCCCACTTAGTGTATCTAGACGATATATTCTTTGACCGTCACTGTTATTTACATAGCAGGTAGTGGTATTCGAATTTGTGTGGGGTAGGTACCACAACTAAAAAGTGAAAAACAAAAACTTTCTACAAAAAAAATTGAACCGACTTCCAAAAAAAACACAAAAAAAGTGAAAAATAACTTTAATTTCGGATGTCGGTGGCAAGAAATGAAAATTGAAAAAAAAAAACACCGACTTCCGAAATTAAAGTAATTTTTCACTTTTTTTGGATATCGGTTGTTTTTTTTTTGTAAAAAGTTTTTATTTTGTTTTAAATAGGTACCTACGTGGACTTTTGCTTGCTTATTTTTTCATCACCTTATACCTAGTACGTATCTCTTTATTTCTGAAAACAGTTTCTTTCTACTTGGTTGTCGCACCAGTTGTATAAGGAAATGATATAAACCACGAGTGTATTAAATGCTTCCCTTCGCCAGACGGCTTTTACAATTTCCGTGCAGTTGGAAAAGTTATTTGATGGTAATGATTTGTGGCAGTGTTCGGAGTGTCAACCTGTCTACTGCTGGCAAACCTTGTTCATGTCAGAAAGGTGTTGATTAAAGCCTACGAAAGCGGTCGTTTGTGGTTTTTGTGTCATAACTTCAAATAATTTATGGCTCTTAGGCTTCTAGCATGTCTGGGTGTTCGGCTAGTGTTTATAAATCCTAACTAATATTATAAATGCGATAGTGAGTTTGTTTGTTTGTTTATTTGTTTGTTACTCTTTCACGCTAAAACGCCTGAACGGATTTGGATGAAATTTGGCACAGGGGTAGACCATGACCTGGAATAGGACATAGGATATAATCAGCTAGTACGTAATAAATAAAATGATTACCGTGAAATATGCCAACATTGCCCCCAATGGAAATTTTACCCGTAGAACGATTTATAAGCATATGTTTGATTTGCAAAAATATCTTAACCTTTGGTATGCCGGGAACGTGGATCCCGTTGAGAAACAATGGATTTTTAATTGTGTCTGTAATTACGGGTTAATATTATGACTTAACATTGATTGACTTTGGTGGAAAATAGGTTATATGTATGGCAATACTGACTATCGTGTTTGTTGCTAACTTCGCTTAGTAACTTGTTGGAACTCGTCGAGTAAGGTGCGTGCTTTTTCGGGCAAATTTTTGTGCAAATTTGAAAGTATATTCTGTGAGATGGCGAAAACACAGGGTAGTTTACTGTATAACATGTAATAGAAAATTATTTGTAGAGTATAATAATGTTAGTGTCATGGCTCAGGGTCTTTTAAAACTAAAATTATGATGATGGGCAAAGTTATCCAGTATTGTTCCGACCTACGATTGACAACATTGCCCGCCATCAAAAAGGGCTTAGGGTTGGCACGTTACGAAACATTGTATTTTATTTCTTTTTTAATTTATGGCTACTGCTGAGCTTATTAACTTTTTAACATATATTAGGTATTTAATTAATAAAATTCAAAGATAACATTAGTTATTGGGTACTGAGTGAGTACCTGCTCCACACTACCGTATAATTTGAACTTTTTTATTATTCTTTTACTGGTAATGAGCGTGAAACATATTTCTTTTTATTTACCTAAACACAATCACATTATTTAAAATTGAATTATATTGAATTATAGAAAAGAAAAAAGTCAGAAAAAAACTCGCGAAATGTGGATTGTATGAAAAAGAGAAAAAAATGTCAGGGTAACATTGCCCAGTCGTTTTACTACGAAACTTTTCATAGTGTCGTTTACATTCCTTAAGTAAACGCCATCTTTGCCAAAATTCTTGTATTGGTTTTTATGTCATCTGCGTCAAAAATTAATGTGGGCAAAGTTGGGTAAAAGTCCAGATAACTTTGCCCGCCAACAAAATCGAACAAATATTGAATTAAATGTTTAAAAATAGTAAATTTAGATATAGTAACACATGCACATGATCTTACGGTTGTATTTGATGAAAGAAAATACTTAGGTACGTCTCCATAGAAAAATCGTACTAAAATTTTAATTATTCGAAAAAAGTGGGCAATGTTGGCATGTTTCACGGTATCACTATAATAGAAGCGTTTATCATTTTTTTTTTGTTTTTTCTTTAGTACCTCGTTCGTGGCTATGTAATAACAGAAGTTAGACTGAAAGCCGACCCCAATATAGTTGGGAAAAGGCTAGGCAGATTGAGAAGCGTTTACCAATAGACATGCTGCCTATTCGGGCATTCTTAAAAAAAAAGAAATGCATCGCCAGACGATGATGGGCCAAAAAATATTGCCTTATTTTGTTTCACAGCGGCTTTCCATAACAAGTTCGCCTTTCTTCATCTATCTTTTGAAACTCCTATAGAAAGTGTCACTCGATCTTAAGGTCACCAACCTACTTTAATTGCTGCTCCAGCACCTCAATCATTCTGAAAGTGAGCGTAATGAAGCTCGACGCACCAGGAAGGCGAGTGCTCAACCTTATGTAAACTAATGGCGTTTTATTTCGTTTCATGGGGTTCACCTTCCGTCATTACCATTGTGAAGGTGTTAACTGTGGATGGATTTAATAATGTCAGTTAGGATTTCAGCTGATGTGGGAGCGAGAGAAAAGTAGGAGGCTTGATTGTTATTTTCTTGTTAAGATTTTGTGATTGTTGCAACGTAAAAACTCAGGGAAATGACAGTGAGTCATCATCATCATCAGCCTATAGCAGCCCACTGCTGGACATAGGCCTTTCCAATTGCACGCCATTCAGCTCGATTCTCGGCACCTCTCATACAGCGGCTACCAGCCACCTTGCGAAGATCGTCGCTCCAAATTGTTAATTTGAATTTAATATAAATGGCCGAGTATTCGGCTATCCTTGTTGAAGTGTTTGAAAATAATAGTTTTTCAGATTGACTAAGAACTGTTTTTTCAATAGGGTCAGCACACCATTAAGTTTAGGGTGTAGCTATGAACCTAACAGATTCCATTATAAGTGGTTGGGACTTGGGGTAAGTAATTATACTGATTACCTGTGATGGTAATAGTTAAAATAACAAAATATTTAGGTATTATTGAAATGGCCATTCGTAAGTAGTTGCTTAGTGACTACGCATTTATACTTTGCCGCTAGCGCCACAAAATAGATGGGTAATAGTACTGACGTTAGTAGCGCCTTCAATAATATGTAAAGCAAATGTGTGTTACTGGTGTGTTGCTTTACGTAGATTTGCTTTACCAACTTTTATAAAAAAAAACAGCGACAATATTCTAGTTGTTTTTGTAATTCTTTCCTAAAGAAGGAGAATAAAAGATACTTCAGAATTGTTACAGAAGCCACCCAGATCCATTTTAAACACGGCATTATTGCGATTTGTTGCCAATCGATAGGCACTAATATAAATCTGCCTAGCCTTTTCCCAACTACCTAAGTATGTTGGGGTCGGTTTCCAGTCTAACCGGATACAGCTGAATACCAGTACTTTACATGAAGCCATTGCCTATCTGACCTCCACTACCCAGTTACTGGGGAACACAAAACCCCTTGGTAAGACTGGTAATCAGACTTTTGAGTTTCTGACTACCCGTAACGACTGTCGTAGATCTACGAATTACAGCCAAAATCAACGGCTTAACATGCTTTCCGAGGCACGGAGGGGTCTCGATAAGTAATCGAGGTTCCACGAACCGACCACAACGAGTTTAACCTTCGACTGATCCATGCAACTTTTATTATTTAACCAATAGGAACAATATTTTTAGTACCTAGCTAAGTCACATCTCAAGAAATTTATCATAAATTGTGTGATACTCCCTGGCCGCGCCACAGTGGAAAATTAAAAAGACATGTTTCTAGATAATTTTTACGTTAAATGTACTATACGTGTAATGAAAATAATTGTACCTCAACGAATAATGAAATATAATGAAGTTTATAATAATAATAATAATAACCCCACCGCCGTATCTCTACGTTGACGTCGTGGTGGGGCTTGCGTGCTCCGAACTCTGGGTCTGAGCCGGCAGAGTTTACTTTGCCGGAACGGGCCTAGAGTGAGGAGCCAGACCAAGAGCGATACAAAAACCCGCAGAGCATCGTGTGGCGAGCTGTTGGGCGGTTGCGACCCCACGGACCCTATCTCCCGGGAGATGTCTTGTTCCTCACCTCTGGCTTGCCTTTATTGGCCGGCTAGAGTGAACACTGACGAGGAACAGAGCTCCCACCTCATTCTTGCCTTTATTGGCCGGCTTGAGTGGAGATTCGCAAGAGCAAACCTGCTCGGAGGAAGGAAGTATTTCAGTAGGTGGTCGTAGGGATCTTGACCATCTTCCGGGCTCTGGGATTGTTCTGAAAGCCATGGAATACCTCTCTACTCCTCAAGCACCTCGGGAAGTATTGCCCCCTTGTCGCTACGTCACTATGTGCTAGCGACTGTTTTCGGGGGCCCATTATTGAGTGTGCAAGTCACCCCCTGCCATTTTATCCGATTGATCAGGCAGGGGCCATAGTCCTTCCATAGTTCTAGGTATCCAGTCCACTATAGCCACCCAAACCCATAACCCAATATGTTTTGTTTCCATGTTCTGCAATAGTCCTACACCAACCGGGGGTTTTCCGTGGATGCACTTTCATAGTGCATGCAGGGATAATCGTCGGTTGGTGCCTCATTCCTTTTGCAATTGTCTAAGGGGCATCTGCGAGTTGGCTTCGGCCCCTCATACGCCTTCCAAAGGACCGGGACCCCATGGTCCCGAGATTTATGTAAACATATACAAAATAATAATAATAATAATAAAAGTTTATTGAGGTAAAAAGGTAAAACACTAAATACAAAGCTTAAATCTATTTATGTGGCGCGGCTGGGGAGTATATCCCCTGGCCGCGCCACCATGGTTCTTGTTAACTACTAGGCGCACCCGAATATAGTAGAAACTAAATAAATGTACGCAATACGTACTCCTCCCTACGCTATAGAGAGATTCGGAAATTTTATTACTTTAGAAATGATAGCCTTGCGAATGTGGCGCAGCTGGGGAGTATACTCCCTCGCCGCGCCACCACGGTTCTTGTAAACTATTAGACGCACCTGGACATGGTATACACTAAATAAATGTATGCTATACGTACTCTTCCGTACGCTATAGAGAGATTCGGAAATTTAATTACTTTAGAAATGATAGCCTTGCGTATGTGGCGCGGCCAGGGAGTCTTCATTATATTTCATTATTCGTTGAGGTACAATTATTTTCACTACACGTTCCGTATAGTACATTTGACGTACAAATTATCTAGAAACATGTCTTTTTAATTTTCCACTGTGGCGCGGCCAAGGAGTATCACACGGGTACTGCGCGCCGACCTCCCTAGCGGCGTTAGCGTTGTTTGCTACGCTGACGACACGCTGGTCCTGGCGTAAGGGAGGTCGCACCAGGCGGCGGCCGAACTCGCGACACGCGGGGTTGCGACAATCGTCGAGAGAATCCGGCAATTGGGACTCGAGGTGGCCTTGCACAAGTCCGAGGTCATGTGTTTTCATGGTCCTCGGAACGCGCCACTGTCGGGTTCCCAAATCACGGTAGGAGGGGTTCACATCGGCGTCGAGTCGATGATGAAGTACCTAGGACTCGTCCTCGACAGCCGGTGGAACTTCGTGGAGCCTTTCCGACGTTTGGCTCCCAGGCTGGACCGGGCTGGGGCCGCCTTGGGGCGGCTCCTGCCCAATCTTGGGGGGCCAATCGCCTCCTACCGGAGGCTCTACGCGGGGGTCGTGCGGTCCATGGCCCTTTACGGGGCACCGGTGTGGGCGCGTTCCATTAGGCTGCGGCCAACCCACCGGTTGAACGCGTCCCAAAGGGTTATGGCCATACGGCTGGCCCGGGGATACCGCACGGTCTCTCGTGAGGCGGCGAGCCTCATTGCCGGATTACCGCCATGGGATCTGGAGGCGAAGGTCCTCGCGCACATCTGGGAGTGGCGCGAGGAGATGAAGCGCCGGGGCGTAACTCCGCTGCCGCGAGAAATCGCGGCACAGCGGGCAGAGCTCCGGCAGGATCTCATGGCGGCATGGAGAGTGCGATTGTCGCAACCCAGTGCTGGGCACGCCACAATTGCGGCGATAAGTCCCCTCTTTGAGGAGTGGCTGGAGAGGCGCCACGGCGTCCTCACCTTCCGCCTGACGCAGGTCCTCACCGGACATGGCAGCTTCGGGAGGTACCTGTGTAAGATTAGGCGGGAGGAAACGCCCGGGTGTCACCACTGTGCGGATCGTCCGGAGGACACGGTGGAGCATACGGTGGAGGTGTGCCCTGCTTGGGCGGAGCACCGCCGTGTCCTCGTGGAGGCGATTGGCGGCACTGACCTCTCGCGTCCGGCCCTGGTCCAGGCTATGGTACGGAGCGAGAGGGCATGGGAGGCGGTCACCTCCTTCTGCGAAGCAGTGATGCTCGCGAAGGAGGAGGTGGAACGCGTGAGGGAGAGGCAAAGCTTGCGCCCTCACGCCCCTAACCGCCGCCGCTGGAGACACCCTGGGCGTCGGGAATCCCAGGCGGATTCCCGGCCACCATAGGGGCTTGCGGACGGCGAGCAATGGGTAGCTCGCCGTCCAATAAGGACCAGGCCCGGGTCGATGGCGCGTCGTGTTCCACGCGCGCCTCAAAGAGATGTCAGTACACCTGACGGGGTCTGTTAGGACCTATGCATGCCAGGGTTGCGGAATAGTCTGAAAGGGATACCGGGACCCTGGCAACAGGCAACTGAAGGAACACGGGTGGGTTTTAGTCAGTAAGAGTCTGACACAACCTTCCGCTCCTCCCAGAGCGGGAGAAGTCATTCGACGATTTTCCAACCAAAAAAATATATATATGTGAGTATCACACCATAAATTCAATCTGCAGTTAAAAGGAAGTACGCCACGACACTCGTTTATTAATTCGTGATCATGGTTAATTTCCTCCATAATACCGGATGAGTAGGTTCTATCAGAGTAACGATCGCGGTGTCGGAGCACGCGACCAATTAACTGTAGTTCCTGGAAGATATTGATACTACCTAGTTATTTGTAAAATAATGTTAGTAGGAATCTAAACATGATCATGGTCCATGATTGGTATCCTAGATAGCTGCTTTAATAGATTAAGTAAAGCAGTATAATTATTTAGGTGCTGACGTACATTGTGTGTGTAAGCAGCACATTTAACTGCCACCTTTCCTTCAGGCGTTTCGTATTATGCCGACATCATTGAGGATTGCTTGTGAGTGTCATTTGGGTTGCAGCTCAAGAAATTTTAAGTTTTCCATTACTTATTACTATACTTATACTATACTTACTATAATATAATATTATAAATTCGAAAGCAACTCTATCTGTCTATATGTTACCTTTTCACGCCTAAACCACTGAAAGGATTTCGATACAATTTGGCAAGATGGCATCCCGGGGAAGGACATAGGCTACTTTATATCGACATACCACGAGGGCAAAGCCGCGGGCGGAACGTAGTATCATTATGTTATAATTAAAAATCACAACATATTTTATTGTACCTAAAATTATGTTTCAAAGTTGAGGTTTGAACTCTACTTCACGCCTAGAGGCTCAGTGGTAATGATGTAAGTATCGGGAAGGGCAGGAGTCCGTTGAAATTTACACCTTTGTGGTGAAACGAAAATCCCAAGTTTGATCCGTCATGGCCACACTGGGAATGGAGATTTAGGTGAGGTCTTTGTTCGCTCTGCCATGGCCTCACAGTAGCTAATGTTATTATCATTTCTACTGGAACTTGCACTGGAAAAGTATCTTGAAAATGTGCTGTTATTTGGGGTGACATATTAACCTCTGAATAAGGAAAGACAAGTTGTAAGATTGTAAGAAGTACACAACACAATGATTATGCATCACATCATCATTTATTTACAAAAATAGTAAATTATATTTATTTTTTATACATTACATAAAATATAAATAGTATCTAAGTATTACTTATTTGAGCATTATTTACAAAATAAATTTCAATCTTCCTACGTACTTATAGGTAACACCAATTCTTCAAATAAGTGACTTAATAAATAAGGTACAAAAGTGGTACTTGTAGGTACGAAAGTGTACTTCACATCATTTTCAAATTGCCTACTTTAATACTGCGAATAATGTACAATTATTATCTTACAGCATATAAACTGGGAGGCAGCGAAATCACTTTATGGCTCTTTTATAGGAAATGAGTGAAGTTGAAACACACGCACGAGACGTATGAATAACTTCACATATTACTGGCATATTCAACAACACAAATTATTTTAATGTTGGCCAAATCTTGAGCTTGGCACTGTTGATTGACAAAACCTAGAAGCTCGATTCGGCGGAAATAAGTAGTTCATTTTGACATAAAGCTCAGTAAGCTGTCTCCTGTTTAAACTTTCTAAGACTTACTAAAGTAGATTGGAAACCGCACTGAGCAACCTGTCTGGGCAAACAGTTAGGAACATGATCACTGTCTGTAGTGCTCGTAGTGCCCGTAAATCCAAAGGTTAAAGCACAGCCCAGCTGTGTCATTCAATCTGCATACCAAGACTAGCTACTTAGTGCGTTCATTTTATTTAGTATGCATAATTTTTCACTCTCTGTACTGAATTTCACAGAAGTTTTCAATAATTATAATGTGTAAATGTGTTTCAAATCGGATTATTTCACTCGGCGTCTGTTTTCAGTTCGTTAACACGATTTTTTGGTATTCCTCGGTAGAACATTCTTATTGTCACTAATATTTTCATCACTGGATAATCCTTTCACTAAATTATTACATAAAATAATGTACCATACATTATTAGTTAAATAAAATCCCTGGCTCTCAAAACCTAGATATGAAATTAAGCAGTCTTCGAGACCAATTGCAACATTTTCAAAATCTTTTTGGCTTAGTAAATATGAGTTATTAAGAAAATCAGTTTAAAACTAAAGTTTTTACCACCAAACAATTACTATGAAAAATAATAATTAGTGATGGTAATAATGCTGCAGCTCCTCAGCATTGAGCAATGTATGCTGGACAGGGAAATCTGGAAAACGAAAATAAAAGAAATTATTACACTTGTTGAGATTTAGATTTTCATTTTGCTTGCATTTCTATTTACAACTACAGTGTTTGAAATACATAGTATTGAAAGGCTTTTTGTATTAAATCTACTTTCTACTAAGATTGCTATGAATGTAATGTCAATATCTGTCAAAACGTGAAGAAGGCATCAAGATGATTTATTAAGCATCTTCTTAGAGCTTGTGCCCAATCGCTTCGTGAATCTTGAGAACTCACTAGTTCCTTAAATGCATCGCATAGTAAATTCATTATTATTTTCCCATCGACCCAAACAAATGCATATTTTCGCACATATTGAAGTCTAAGTAACAAACCCATTAATATTCTATTCGAAAGTTCAACTATAAGTATCTTTATCGCTAATCTATGTTAATTGACAAAATAACAAAATATTTTGACAAATATTGACTTATGTAAGCGGTTGTACTAACAATTACTACATGCACATGAAATTATGTAACGCGAAAGTTAGTCCTGTATTGTTAAGTGTTGTTACATGGTACAGAAGACTAGCCACTCGTAGTCAAGAGGAGATAGTCGCAGTCTATAGAGTGGAGGAGTCAGTCATCGTCACATACCTTCAGTCAGTCAAGAGTCAGAGTTATCGCACTTGAACAATCTTGTTGCCTCGTAGATAGTATTTCACGTCTTGTCTTCTGTTCTGTTCTGTGGTAGTCTGTGGCTTTTCTGTGGTCGTAGTTGTGGTTGATGTGGTGGTGGTGCTAGCGGTGGTGGTGATAGGGTCGAGGATTTCCGCGGGGAACACGCCAAGCTCATTATCAGAAACTACAGGAGTGGGCAAGAAGGGAATTTCGCCTTTCACTAACATTTCCCGGTAGGCATCTAGATCAGCTAACTTGAACGATTCAGAAGATCTTTGTTGCTGGTTGATGTAAGCTTTGACTTTTTTTAAGTTATTGTTGATTTTCTGTATTTTTTCTGACGTTAAGCCTGACGTTTTAACTGTGGGGGCGATTGAACGCTTGGGTGCCGCGTAGTCGTAGGTCGGAGCGGGCACTCTAGGGTTGTAATCAGAGTAATAATCTGCGGCGGCAGGTTGGCCGTATGAGTTGACTGCTCCCCACGACATGGGCTTGAAGTTTGGGATGGGTTGCGGGGGAGGGGGAGGTTGGTAGGAGTCCGGCGCTGCGGGAGCGGTCGGTTCTTCGGCGTAGGAGGTCGGATACGCAGGAGCTGGGTACGAAGGAGCTGCATCTTGAGGAGGTTCAATAAGAGAGGGGACGGTGGAAGAGAATGCGTTCTTGATTGCGCTGTAGACAGTGTGGAGGATGGAGGGGGGTGGGTCGAGGGGCGTGTGTCCGGTGTACTCGGAGTGCGCCGTGTCCAGGGTCTCGCTCGGCGCTACTTCACCCAGCGGGGTCAGTATGACGAGGCCGGCGTGGACGCCGCTTAGTTTATTCCGGCCTGTCTCAAAAATGTGTCGGTCTTAGGTGGTATGTTGTTAGTGTTGATGGTGGTGTCGTAATGATATTAGTTTATGATGTGCTATTCAAAGTAAACAATTAAATAAATTATAAATCGATTAAGAATCTTAACCCTTATGAAACTTCAGCATTGCTTACTTATTTCGCAGTCATATTTATTTTCTGCTTAGTCTTGAAAATGAAGAATCTCTTTTATGAGTCATCAGCCTCTCGTCATTTATTTCATGCCGTTGTTAACTCATAAAAAGCAACTGCTAAAGCTTCTACGTAATAAAGTGTTTAAATATTATCTCAAAAGTGCCTATTTGTATACTGTGCCTATTTAAAAGCTATTTTACGACCATACTAATGATGCTACACTATGTAACTACTGGTAGCATTATTTCAAACTACACTACAACGAGGTGTCGCCTCACCAAGTATACAGAACCTACGTCATATTGTACCTAAACGGTTGTAAAACTGTGGTACATCTCGAGGAGGCTGTTGCGGTTCGTGGTATCCTAAAATGAATGTAATTTAGTTAGGTAATGATTGGTCCGGATTTTAAATTGATGCTGAAATAAAATACAGTGTCAAATTCTTTTAAAGATTCTCGAATGACAAAGATGGAGAGATATGATTTATTCGCCGGTGATTTTACTAGTGTCCGAACTCAGGCCAGTTTCAGTTTGCAGGCATCGTTTTGATACTAGATTTGCACCACTGCATTTCCCTCTTCAGCTTGGAAAACTACAACTCCATACATTAAGATTAATTCATTGCAATTATTCATGTAATATATTATCTTGATATTACAATCTGTCCACTGCGTTCGGGTTTTAGCGATGTCTAAAAAACCTAAGTTTTAGCGGTGCAGGATCCCTAACTTATTTTGCTTTTTAAAAAACGAGTGCGAGCAATTAATTTAAAAAAAAAACCGTGTTTGCCTAAAATAGTGGTTCCAATAGAATCAATTAGTCATTAGAATTATGTGAGATGGTTATGTGGTGTGCTATTTCTTTGAAAAGATACGATTTATTATAGGGAATCCCACTTTACTGTCTGGGATGCGAATATTATTGGCGTTGGTTTTCCTGGATTTTTATATAATAAGTCCGCCATTTACGTATTCACGTAGAAAGTTTCTCTTGAATTTTGCTAAGATGAGCGCATAATGCAGTGCATGCTTTCAATAATCGCATCTTTAGAAGGAGCTAAGAAGAATAGTATTTCCACCATCAAATAATACCAATCGATACCAATTACCATTTGGGAAGGAGTTGTCACAATAGTATACTAGTAATTATGTTTTGAAGCAAGTTAGTATCTATATACCTACCTATGTGGGAGTGTGATACTTACCTGTAAGTATTTTCATCAAGATTTAGGTACCACCCACCTACTTTCACTACACAATTATTCTCAGGGAAAATACATTATAAGGGACTTTCTCTGCCTGCGATAAATCGGGTGGTGGGCACAATTTAATTAGCAATGAAATATAGGTACCCTTGGTTGACTGATAGAGAATGCTTAAGGCATTAAGTCCGCCTTAGTAACTTTTTTTTTTTTTGTGTGCGAAAAGTTTAAATAAATAAATAAGGTAGATTTAAAAGAAAAAGAGTTTAACAACGCCAGGTAGTTGTTAAACTCTTTTTATTTCTTCTTTCTCTTTCTTTTGAGTGTAAAAAGAATAAAATGAAGTGGCAGTAGGTAATGCTGCTAACACCAAAATTATTAACAACCTGACAGTAAATTTGCAAAGCTAAAATAAAATGATTTGCACGACATGATCCTTTGAAACCGACCATTTACGGTTATCACAGGAAACAGACTCTCTTGAATAAAAGAGTCTCTTTGGTTTCGTAGTTGCACAAACAGAACATGTTACAGACGTACCTACTAAGTATAACTTATTTTTGTATCTTCATTATGTAGTAGGACAATGTGTAACGGTACGGTGCGTCGCTTTTTTAAACTTAATTTAAAAAAGCGACGCACCGTACCGTTAAAAAACGGCACTTAATGCCGTTTCGTCGACTGGCTAGTACTATGAACATCTTAATTGAATTCGGATTATCTTTTTTTCGAAGATAGCTCTACAAATAGAATAGCTCGAAAATAGAGCAATTGCTAAAGTAGGTACTTACCTACTTATTTTCCGAAACTGTTTATATATTGCTAGAACCACTGGATCTTTGCCTTTACTTATGGAAGGTATTCTGGCGCCTAATAAATGCCCATGTAGGTCTGACTTGTCACGTATTTGATAGAGGAAAACGGCTTAAAAATATTTTATTCTTAAAATTAAACATGAGACATGAAAATTTAACAATGTCCAACTGATTCATAGCTACTATTTGTAAAATTAAAAAGCCTATTGAACATTGGCCCACGTGATAACTTGCACGTATAAATACTAGCTCTAAGCTCTATAGTTTTTATTTAGAAACATCCTATTCCATGCAAGTACCAAAACACTTTGGGGATCCCTCAGTCTGTTATATAAAAATCATTATAATGAAACTTAAAATTACCTTCTCAACCAGTCATAACTTTATTATACCTATAATGAAGAATCTTGAAAAAACTTTCGAATGCAGCTTAGGTAGGTCAAGTTACAAAACCCAATTACATGTAGCATCTAGAGAAAATTCTCTATAATAGCTATTTGCATAATGTTTACTGGTTCCTAGTTCAAAGATCTTGCATTAAACTAAGTATACCCAATGAACGTAAGTGTACCTGCTGTATTTACAAAATTAAACTTCAGTAAAGACTTCATAAGTAAGCTAAGACTTGACAGTCGTATCTCTTCCTAGGTATGTCGTAATCAAAATAGATGGCGTGTTTGTGGATGAACAGCTAAAGTAAACCCGTTAACTAATTTTCTGACAGTTTGTTTATTATGAACTCAAAGACTGCACTTGCATATCCTAAGAACATAATTAGGAAACTTGGATTTTAATGGTCTGAAATTGGATGGAGGATATTAATTACACAACATAACATCACGCCTGTAATCTCCGAAGGGATAGGCAGAGGTGTACCAATAGGATATTAATTATCAAAATGCAAAGAGACAATTCCTTGTCCTGCAATTTGACAATATCACAGGCTGATATTATTGTTTCAACAACGGTTAATTCATGAAAACTATCTGAAAAAAATGCAAAGTTGTATCACTCGGTAACATGCTATAAAAAATAAGTAGTCACACACCATTTATTTTTCACAACGCACAAAATAATGATGTCCAATTTAATGTCGCAACTCTATGTTTATATTGCAGTCAAATGACGCAACATTTTACATCTGACGAGTTCACTAACAATCCTAATAACACACAGAGACATTTTTATCTGACACTGCAACAGCAATTGCACTTAGTTATGCAATAACGAAACAAGAACACAATAGTAATGCATTCGGATTTCTTTCCGAAATTCTTTGTTATTGACGAGTCGTCCGCGACAGTATTTTATAAACAGCTTTTTTTGTGACAACTGTAATGAGTGTAATTTGTCATGTTGCAGTTGTTTTAAAAAAAAATGTATGCTGTAAATCGTAATGGCTAATTGTCTATTTTTTTCATCATATTTTGAATGTGACACCATCTGTACCAAATCGTTTTAGTGTCTGGGTCGTTATCGGTTTGTTAGGTACATTGCAACAGATTACAAAATAAAGAGTCAGGATCAACACATATTTGAGTGTAACTTATAGGTAAATTAGTTAATTGGAATGAATACAATTATCTAAAATATTAGCCTGTGATATCTAGATGACGTGATTTCATTTGCTCATAGGTATTTTAGTTTTCCTCTTAGTAACATAAACCCCATGCAATAATAATTCAACAACAAGTTACGTACGAATAATATTATCTTAAATAATATTTTAATTATCCTCACTACGTAATTTAAGTGTTACTTTATAATGATAAATAATAAAAATATTAGCAGACTCGCAAATGAACTCTCACTGGAATGGGTAATTAAAAACATAATAAATAGCCAAAAATCCTGTGTAAATATATTTGAATAAAAATGAATGACACAATACGGAAATGTTTAGTTTTCACTTACATATAATTATTATTTCTCTCGTAAACATGAATATGCATGAGCTTTATTACTACCGCATATTTATATATTATGATAATATTAGTATAAAGATCTTTCAATTACCGTTGGCTCGCCCCCTGTTACTTAAAAATAATTGGCGAAATGTGGGTACACTATTAGGTAGGTACACCTCTGCCTAACCTTTCGCGGACCACAGGCGTATTGTTATGTTATCTTTAAACTGTGCCTATAGTAATAAACACATCGGTAAATGCACTTGACAAAAAGGTACAAAATGGTTATAACTTTAATTGTTTTACTTGTAAGAAATATTGAGAAATAATCTCGATGTCGTTCGATTACCATCATAAGAAACTATGTTTGTACTGAAAAATAGACTGAGATTCGATCCGAAGCCATTGACTACTATCGAAAAGTGATGATTTGATGAAAAGAGTTATAGAGAAGTGCTCAATATTGTGACACATGATCAAATCCATACACCGCGTGATGTTCCCCTCTCACAATCTAGCTACTTTCATACGTGAAAGTGATGACTGATTTGCGTCAACAGTCGATTATTGTAAAATGTCGAGCCCTACATGGGTTGAAAGTTGTACAGAATGTGGCAGATCTAGTTCTGTGGTGTCGGTTCTTGTGCCCGTGAGCACGGCAGGTCGGCAGGTCGCTGACTTTGGGTATGCGTGTGTTTGTAGTCTACACAATGAAATGTCAATGGCGAGGTCGTGGCTAGAATGTAGGAAGAGATTGGGCGAATAAGAGGACTGATTGCCTATTTGATGTAAAACTTACAAATTGTAAGTTATCTAAAATAAATTGGGGGTTCCTTACAAGAGTATCAGATTTTTCTTTCTTTTAATAATTAACTAATAATTTAATTAAACAAAAGGATACGTGGGTAGATGTATAATTACACACAAGTGCTATAAGTAAAATGCCTTACACACACATTTGAATGCTTCATTTGTACCACAAATCTACTCATGCATTTTAAAACCGATATTAGCTAAGTTATTTCAACACAGAAACTGAACATTAGACTAAGGTATTATTTTTTCTGTATAATTTGTCATGTAACGCAAGAACCTAAACGTTTAATGTAACATTTGAAGATACAGTAAACGTTTCACAAAAATGATAGATAGTCAGTCAGACACGTAATTATTTCGGCTATTTTTTTTCTTTGCTCGCTATTGCATAATCTGTTTAGTCGCAAAACGTCATCGGTTAGACGAAAAGAGCTTAACTTTTTAGACGTTCAAGTTAATTTTGTTTGAAAGGTGTTATGCAATGACTGCGTTGATGATTGATTATTTAATTTTTATTTTATATACGGTAATGAATAAACACTAACTAGAGTTAATTGAATACGTCATATTATAGGAGGAAGTTACAATTTTGTTAATTGAAAAAGCAAAAGTATTTTTTAAAATTTTGAGTTGTTTTTGTTAATAAAAAGAGAAACATTTCATACTACGTAGTAATGAAATGAGATGACGACTAATAGAGAAGTAAAGACATATTACGTCGACCACAATAAATTGGGATAAGGGTAGGATAATGATGATGATGTAATAAAATAATATTACATCATATTATGTGTAATGCAATCCCGTTATCCACTAACAAATATCTATGGGATTTTTTCATTTATGATGACCTCAGCTCTACTCATCAGTAGCTTACGTAACTAGGTTGAAACAATGGTATAATAATTATTTTGTACAACACTATATCAAATTCTCAGCAGTGCTAAGGTATGATTCAACAAAAGCCTAATTAGTAATATTAAATTGACTAATTTAGTATCAAGATTCTAAATTCTGGGACCCTAAAGATATTTTATTCCCAGATTATTAATAGACATTATTCACACCACTGCACAATGAGTAATATTGTACAACAATCATGTCTCACTGAAATTGTATTATGTTGCACCATTATATTGCCGTCAGTATAATGTATCATTATCCGAAGTTGCAACAACTATTGCATAGGCGGAATGCAATGTAATAAAGGATCTGATAACTTGAGAGAATTCACGTGGCGCTCATGTATCATATATTGTGATCATACAGTTACCTACAACCGGCCCGGCTGGATCCGTGACATAATATACTTTCACTGAAAGGCACCCAAAGGCGCGCCTTACTAAATCTTAGCGACTGTTACGGGCATTGTATAGCTTCCTTAAATGTTACGAAATATTACATTATTGCATCTTGCACTTCCCTGATCTTTGAACAGAGATAGTTTCTAAATAGGTCTTTTGTTGACATTTAGCTATTATATGTTTAGCTCTGAATCAATCCAGGTCAATGGTTTTGAAGATAACTTCTATTGCAATTACAGTGTAGGAAAAAAACGTTTGAAAGTCACGCTTGAAAACATTCTAAAGTGAATAGGTGTTTAGAAGTAATGAAACGCTGTAATTTAACTTCAAGAAATAGAGTATGTAGCATTGAAGTAACTATACTCCATTTGACATAAGATTAGACGTATAGATAAGCCTTTTTACCCGACTACAGCGAAGCAAAAAGGAGGGTTATGATTTTGACCGGTATGTATGTATGTATGTTCATCTGTTCCCTCATATCATCTAAACCACTCATCACAATTTGATAAGCGAGGTATCGTTGGAAGCGTATCGATTGTCCGCTGGTTATAGGCTATGTGACACATTCAATTAAAAAAGGCAACATTCCGTTCAACCGATTTTGAATTCTATTGTGTTGGTGGCATGACAAATGGCAGCCGCAGTAGATAGTTGGTAACTTTTTTTGCTTTTAATGCTATCCTTATGCCTACGGTATAGAAGTCAAAATCGGCTGAACGGACTGTAAAAGGGTTTGTTTTAATGTCTAATCTTATTTCAAATGGGGTATAGATGATCAGACTAGAGAAATATCTTAGCCTATTTAAACCCGGAAGAAATTTGAGAAACAAATAATTTGGTAAAAAGTTGAGACAACCAAACAATGAAAGAAGATTGTTTCCTCAAAGTATGGGAAAATACGAAATTGAAAATGGTTGCAATTTTCCTTATATTGTGTTCAAAGTCATATTGCAATAGCCATCAAACTGAAAATTATTAGGCGAATTACAAAATCACATACACAGTTATTTGTCTGTCAAGTGTTTTGAGTTATTTCGTCATGTAAAACGTCTATTTCCGTTTCAAAGGGAAAGTCTTATGTAAATGAGGTGAGGACTTCGCTGCGGTTTTTGGGCATGGAAACGAAGCAATGAATGATAAACGTTTTGTAGGTAATAGGCATAAATACCAGGTTTGAAAATTAGGCTCAAGGTAAAGACAAAATTTTGTTTGAATTCAAAGAGAATAAAAAAAGCACCGATAAAAAAAAAGAGTCGTTTAAAAATATCCTCAGTTTAGGAAGCGGTTGATAGATATAAAACGAAAAGTAAAAGGTATGCAGTAGCAGAATAGTTATGTCGATTAATCCCCTTGAGTGCAGATTAATGATTTATTGCTTACTTTCCAATACTGATGACGTGGACACCTCCAAGTCCTGTATAAACACCACGTGGTCGACAAGATGCAGGATGTTCTCCATAATCTATAATACAGTTTTACAATTGCAGAACACTTTGCGACTATGTCAGGAAATCTGTTCTGCTTTAGAGTGCCAAAAGAGAAAATGTGTGCGAGCCTGCTAGTAGACGATACTAATAAGAGAAGACAAGAGAAGAATTGCTATAATAACATATAGCCAAAAGAAGAATCCAGATTGCTCACTGAATAGCGTTTACTTTATAAACTTTTCATTTCCAGAGAATTAGTATCGTTACTTTTAAAATAAACGATCCCAATAGATAATAAAAAGTACTCAAAAATAAGTTTGGAAACACACCCCGACTAAACACCTACTAAATTGTCATCAAGAATGCAAAGCGAAATGAAGCTAAAGTAGAGAAATACAGTGCCAATAGGCATGAAGACTGGAACTGAATCTTACCACAATTCATTGACTAGGTCAAAATAGCGATACCATAGCTCCTCTGAGGGCATGGGCATCGGCTCCTCTGAAACAGCATCTACTACTGAAGACATCACTATCATTTCTGAAAAAAGAAATTCGAATATCAAAAAACAGATTTCTTTATTCTGTGGCAAAACAATCAATGGCCCCATCATAGTCATCTTCGGCATTAACCTAACATTATCTAGACGATAAAAATTCGTAAATCAAATAACAAGAATTATAAAACGCGATCCCGTATTTTGTTGAATTTTAATATTGAAAACAATTACAATATAATTATTGTCATTAAGGTAATACTTATATTCGTGGTAAGTCACGAAAAAAATATTTTCAATAGTGTTTTGATGTGTGCGAAATGACATTACAAATTGCATTAGAAATTACCAATGTCGATTTCATCGTACATCGAAAAAAATAAGTCGAGTCTGCAAATACAGTTGAATTAAACTACAAAGTCATACTTTCTCTAATTCAGTAAACAATAAGAGTTGCCATCTACATCACGTTTACACCCATGAAAAAAAACCTAAGTATTAAAAAATATTATGATCTTGCAGTTTCTAGCTCTCTCATCATATCCGATAAGTTTGCCCTGAGCTAAGTAATTATTTACGTATTAGCAACGGATTCAGTGAGTATCATATTCAATCGTCCATTTACAAAAAAAAACTGTCATGTGAAATCGGATGGTGTCTTAATCGTTTCTTCTGTCAACATTATCACTTCGATCTAGCAGTAAATTCAACCAATACTTGAATCTGTTACTATGCATTTGCCCTGGCAAAATATTTACGACCAAACATGTTGAAGTCTCTAGTTCCTGACAAAAATTGTATGGTACATTGACAGGAAATAGAGATTTCAACATGTTTTGTCTTGAATGTTTCGCCAGTGCAAACGCACGGTTATAGTATTTACAACATTTTCTATAGAATTCAAGTTTGACCTTTGATTTAGGACTCGAGAGGAATAACAATACATGACCCAACCTAAATAACTGAAATTTTAACATTGCTTCACCATACCAAAAGTAATTACGTATTCAGCACAAAAGTTATGGTATTTAAAATTTAAATATATTCAAGTACAAATTGTTGCCAAAAGTAAAAGTCTGCTCAATAAACAATAGGTGACTGAACGAATACGACCTCTTTGGCAGTTTTACCGACTGCGGATGATAAACGTTAGGTGTCAGTTACGTAAAGAACAGCTATCGTATATAACTCAGTCGTGATAAATTGGGTATCGACAAACTGTAATTTATTACTTAGTATTACCTCATGTTCTTTTAATTGAGTACTTCATATATAATCAAACATACGCTCGACGCGTTGAGCAAGTGCGAAAAGTAAATAATAAAATTAAGAAGTGATTTTGTCTAATAAGTTATTTATAATTTAGGTACCACGTTTTGAACAAAATATCAAAATAACCAGCTAGGTATGTTGTTATAGAAAATCCCAATATAAATCCAAATTATTTTTAAAACAAAGAACCATTATGGACTGTATTGGGGAAATACACGAGGGTGATGTTGGAAACGAGTAAATTGATAGCTTTATTTGGCACAGAGGGTTTCCTTTTAAGGCTGTAATTTTCTGTTATAATTAGAAAATTAATTTAATTTAATTTTAATGTTTGTTGCTGACCGTACCTACATATTTAACTAGTTATAAAAATAACAATGGCCTTATATCCTTATTCAATTGAATTATTAAATTCCCGGAAGAGAAACCGTTTATTCGATAACAAAATCTTGGTTGAATTTGCATATTATGAAACAATTCATAAGTATTATAATAATAAGACCATAAAAAGTTCCATTGGGCATGAATAAAACTAATAAAATCGAAATGTAGAATCCTGATCTAGACGATAAATGTCAAACTTTACGCAACAAGCCAAAGGAAATAGAGTTTATGTAATAATGGCCTAGATGAAACACTAAATGTTGATATAACAAGTGATAAGAACTAGGTAATAAGAGGTTCGTAATTGGAAGATCGTGACTTCGAGTTCAATCAGGTTAAAGTATTGCCAAGAATACCACTAAGTAAACCAGATAATGATGCTGACGTAAAAACTGCTTAATTTTTTGTAATTTTATGTTTAGGATTTTTTATCAAAAATATCTTTAGTCACAAACTCCGAAAAGAAATCCACAAAACTTATGCACGAGTTTTTGTCCATAATGAGAGATAACCAATTTATTGCAGTATCTAAAAAATTCGAGTCAATATTTAGTTTGCGTTTTGCATAATGATTTTTTTTTCATTTAGTACCTAGTTTCGATTCACTTATGCATTTCCTACTTACCTACATAAAACCTGATGTAGCAGATAGTGTAATAGTAATTTTATTGCGTCAGTGACTAAAACAGCAAGTCATATTTTCACACATTCACTTCTTACATATTTTCTGTATGTGAGCTAAACTATGTTTGCGACTTGTATGCTAATAAGTTCTCGGTATAATAAACTTTTGCCAATAAGACGAAAATATACGCATCATCAAATCGTTCGTGTTTGAAAATAAGTCAACTTAAATAGCAATTAAAATTATTGTAACTATTTTACGATTACTTACTTATTAATAGTTGGCGCTTGGTGTCAACGTTTATGATTGAGTAACTACTTTATCTGAAATACTAGTCATAAACGTTATTAGACACTGCCTTGACATGTTGTATTTCATACTTTAATTTGCTGCTAATTTATTCCTCTTACTTTTATGTCCATTGTAACGTTAGTCTGGGGTCTAAAACGGCTACATTAGCAATTCCTCTTAAAGCAACTTATTTCCTGAATTCTCAGCAAATCATTAGCAATGCCTCTAATTTTGTAAAATGGTGTCACATATTAGCTGAATCATAGTCAATTTAATTCATATCCGAATCATATTTGGAGTAAATATTGCCGCATGAAAATGACGTAACGTAGGTATTTAAATTAATTCATTTTAATGTAACATTAAACTTCAATAAAGCATTTCATAATTTGTGGACCATTTTAAGAATCTCCATACAAAACTGTCAAACAGATTTATTTCGTAATATGAATTGCACGCTGATAATATTATGAATTGTCAGTTTGTGACATTTTATGATTCGTAATTTATTATTATCCTATTATGATTCTGCCTAAGTGGCCGTTTTAGGTTTTTTTACCCTTTTCTCACGGCAACTTAAGGTTTGATCTATTGCACATCCGACGTGACAGAGCCTATTTACTATTTCGTTTTGTTATTCTGTCATTGTCAAATGGTAGCAAAATCCCAAGTCTTGTCTAGCCTTTGTTACTTTGTATTTAATCCCACACTGTGTACAAAACATTATAATTACAGCACGTTGCTCCCACGATAGTATTCATGACTACTACCGGTCGAGTTGTGTAAGCATGAGGCGTATTGTATGAATCTTATGTAACCTCTCAGTTCCGGTGAATCGGGACTTCTGACCGGTCACATTGCGTAATAGATTGAAGTTCATAGATATGTTCTACTTTCCGTATTTTATTTATTTGTATGCTTATATTTATGATGTATCGATTTTGTAATGGTTTCTTGATCACGTTAGGTAATATTGTTTGCAGGTTTAGTAGGCGCCAGGGAAACCCAGTTTGCTACTTTATTATGTACTAGCTGCTGCGCCCCGCGGTTTCACCCGCGTTAGTCTCGATCCCGTGGGAATATCAGGATAAAAATTATATGTTTTATGCCAGGTCATGGTCTACCCAGTCTAAATTTCATCAAAATCAGCCGTTTTAGCGTGAAAGTGTAACAAACAAACTCACTTTCGCATTTATAATAGTAGTTAGGATTAGGATTAGACCGAAGATCTTTCCTTATTTGCTGTGAATGTATTAATCATTCAGTCGATAATTATTACTGAAGTGTCGTTTCATGTTCCTAATAATGTTGTTTTGCTGTTACGTAGTACGTAGATTTTGTAAATAATATTAGAGCCTCCTTAACTCCACCCATCGATCAAATCCGGACTTCTTTTATTCTCATTATAATAAAAAAGACACTATTGTGAAAACCTAATTAAATCTTTTCTTGACAATCATAACATATTTTTTTCCATAGATAACGAATGTTTGCGCAACAACTTTTACGATCATGCGTACAAACTCCTCCTCCTATTAGCTTACATAATACGGAGCAGTTGTAAAAAGTAGTTGTTTTTGTTGACATTCTTGTTTTTTTCTTCATAAACATAACCGGCAGGCACAGTCAGTTTTTATTTTTTGTCTGAAATCATGACTATCAAAAGATTAAACCAGTCACAAATTTTTTTGGTCATTGGCCTAAATTATGTAAAACATATTGCTTAGTAGTAAGAGCTATGTCAGCTTAATTTCTGTTTTGATTATCTTATGATTATTTAACTAAAACTTTATAAAGTCATCGGCGAATAAAGGAAATATTCATTATTTAAAAATTATTTGTTTTCCAATTGTCTCAATTTTGATAATTCAACAAATTTTCTCTGAGTCATATTCGTATATTAGAAAATTCACCACCTATTCAGCATCAACGACCATAGAAAATTAAAACCTAATTCTATCTTTCAACGCTCCTGTGTCTTAACTGAAAGCGACTGTCGCGCGAATTCGTGATTACGCGATCGTTTAACAGTCGGTTTCGGTTAGGACGCGGCCTACTACTATTTGTCGTAACCTCGTATCATAACAAGTGAGTCTCCTTACCGTCAAGCTGCGACGGGAACTTGTGTGCGGCGTAGCCTGTGGGCACGGAGGGCCCCGTGAAGTGCGCGGGCGCAGTGGGCGCGCCGTACGCGCTGGGCGGGCCGTACTCCAGGTGCGAGGTCGGAGGCGGCCCGTATACCGCTGTCGCTGGAAAATTACGTGAAACGCTTTTAGTGTTTGGCCTGTTACTCGGCTTTTCTCATCCTCATGGCAAAATCGGAAGGTAATTCTGAGGGCGTCATTGAGTTGCTACATTCTATGTATCTTCAATATTAGCCAAGCTAAAGAACATTTTTAACGATATTTTCTATAATTTTTTTTGGTTGGTATAATGGCGTGTGCTAGCTGACATATGGCTAATAATTCGATTTATTTTTTTGTTCCGTAATATGAATGATTTGGCATACTATTATATAGAATCATTTTTTTCTAACTAAACAGACAGCTGTGCTGCTGGGGAGTTTGTTCCGCCACTTCTTCTTCCCAGCTTAAGCACTAGGAAGTGGTGAAGGGTGGGCGTTTTGGGGGACTGTCTTATGTAATTTTAACGTTCGAAAAGTGCTGATTTTCAGCCTAGCTTGAATAAATGACTTTTGATTTTGATTTTAACATCGGTAATCTATCATAATCACACTTTTTTTCGTGAGTATCAAATCTGTCTAGCCTTCTCCCAACTATGTTGGGGTCGGCTTCCAGTCTAACCGGATGCAGCTGAATACCAGTATTTTACATGGAGCGACTCACAGAGAGTATACATATCAGTAATGGTGAAAGTGGTGGTAATACTATACAATTGCCTTAAAAGAACTTATGAGTATTTTTTGTGAACCATAATTAGGTGCCTTCCCATCTCATAATAATATTGCTGTATTACTTAACAAGTCTATACTAATAATAAAGCTCTGGAACAGCCAGTCGTATTTGATGTTTGATAGCCATGAATTTTTGCATTAATTTGATAGCCCATACCTTGAGGAAGGTTAAGGTTATTTATTTAACATCACGCTACGACCCTTAGGATCCGAGCTAAAAATGTAAAAAAGTTAATAATAACGATAAGCGAAAGCGAAGCGCGGGTGGGCGATGGGAAGGGACGCGATGGGTCGGGGCCTGAAATTTTACGGTGATGAAGTCGCGGGCAGAAGCTCGTACCCAATAATCCCCATGGGAAAAAGGCGTGAGTTTATTAAGTTATTTATATTATGAAACAATTTCAGTATACTCAAAAGACGTAGATATATTTAGAAACCTATTTCGCTTAACTATTCCTAAAGAGTCACAAAAAACTGTAACTGACGCAGAGCTCTGCGTCCCAACTCGGCGTGGCAACTCGTCGTGTTCGGGTTCGCGATAAGTCAATCGTCATCCTGAGGATGTCTCGTTGAGAGGTGAAACACGTGTCAATTTCTTACAGGGTTTTTTATGACTCTATAGGAACAGTTAAGCGGAATCAATCGGTTACTATCTAAGTACGTCACGTCTGAATCAATAACTAATTTCAGAATAATAGCAATGATTCGTAGTACTTATTTTTGAAATAACATGGAAATAGAAAATAGTTTATTGTCCAGATAATACAGTAAGCAGGTTTACAGATAAACACCAAGTTAAAATATTAACTACAGCTAGTTTACAAAGTAATAATTACCAGTGAACCCCAAACTAGACGGTTAGTCTGTATCTTGGGGCTCGGGGGTACGAATTCTAGAGTGGAAACTAAAGAGGTGATTTCAGGTGATGTATATCTGGTATGTTTGTGAATGTGTGCGTGTGTGCGTATTTGTTCCCATTTTGCGTTGTAGTTTGAATTATTGTCAGATCAGGGCATATGTATTAATTGTTCCAAGTCATCATAACCCGGTTTTTGCACTAAATGAGGTAGTATTTTTATAATTTTACAGAGTTTGCAGGCTTTATTGTACGTATTAGGTAATGAGATAGACTTATATTATGCACCCATGGCAATTACCTACGTATAGGTACCTATCTAATCAATGTATGTGACCTTATAGTCATGACCTCATTAGCTCAACTAGATAATACCAGATGATAACATCCAGTTTTCCCTAGGGAAACTGAGCTAATTGCCACATGTTACGTAAAAAATAAAACGTCACTTACGGTTTAGTTGTTAAATATTTTATCCTGTGAACCGTCACAGGATAAAATATTTAAAAAATAAGTGACGTTTTATTTTGTATTTAAATGAGTAGTTATCAATATAACTGTGGTTAGGCTTGCTTGGGACGTACATTTGAAAAGAGTATCGGTGCATTTTTCCCATTAATTTACGGCATAACATCAAAATACGTCACTGTGTTTTAAATGACGGAGTAAAATTGATGTAATTCACATGCGGTAGGTACCTACTGAGGTGAATGGATACCTAAACAGTGTGTTATGGATTTTTATGTGAATTCAATGGATGTTGTAAGTTACGTTAGATATTCACTATAATCTAAAGAATTATTTCATTCTTGTTAAAAAGTAAAAAAAAAAAAAAATGTAAAAATATTTTTCTAGCTTGAAATTGACACACATTGACTCAAAGTTTAAATTAGATACCCTTTAATTACATAATAAGGTAAGGGTAGGTACATGTCAAAAAAAATAGTATGTGTTCAAATAAGTAGTGTGCAATTAGTAGGTACCTAATCAAATAAAAATAAACATAGATAATTATGGCAACAAACAATTAGGTATTATTTTTTATTCAAATATTTTTGTTTACAAAATTGGTTCTAAATTACATATCATTTATTAATTATGTTTATGTACAATGGTTGTAAATAAGCTAAGCGACTGGCAGTGCTACCGTTGTCGCGCCCGCGATATCCCGCCAGTTTGCACAAGCCGTTAATGCCAAGACATTAGCTACTAGCCGGCCTTTGGGATAAAATATAAAATAAAACATTGAATAGCCTGAGTGACGTGAAATGTGTTTGAACGTAGCATTATTTTCTTTTTTTTTAATTCGGTTAACACATAATGAGTACCTATACATAATTTAACAGCGTTTAATATAAACAAAACTCTACAATAATAGAATCTAAACACATTTCTTTCGCTGGCTCTTTCTATTTATATATCTTCCTTTTTATTAGGTTTGGCTATTGAAAACCCTTTTGAGTAAACAGTTGATGATTGCTATTATATCTTAACAAAGCGAAGAAATCTCTAAAATATTGCATTCATCTAGAGTGATACAGAGGTAGAATAAAATCTTTCATTTATATTATGTTCTTCTGGGTTTTAAAGAGTCTTGCTTTATCTCCTATATTACGTTTCACAGCCTTCTTGTCTTCAATTCTCCAGCCTCCATTAATATAGAATGTTATGGTATTTTTCGAAATTATTCATTTATTTGTAATAAACATTTGGCAATCAATTTTTGTTAGCGGAACCGACCCCTTTCGCTTATGGTAGTTTGTGCACCAATGGCAATCTTTGAATTACTTATTACATAAGTAATTATGAGTGTCGTAACATTTATTACTTAGGTAAATAAGTTACAACCCACTAACACAAATGTTACATAAACTAAGTATGTAAATAAAAATAATTGCTATCTAATTCGGAAGTTTCATTAACTATTACATGTAGATGACATAAGAATCAATTGACCTAATAGATACACTATGAAATATGTAACATTATTTATAATCTTATTAACTTATTTATAACCGAATTATAATGAATGTGTACATTTATGTTGAGCCCCTTTATACGTCCCGTTGAGTAGCTTGGAGATCGTGGCACAAAAACCTTTATTAATAGGATTAAATATTTTTTGATTATTATTTTATGCCACCAGCCTTCGTTTCAAGCCGTTTCTGCTGCATCTTCATAAGCACATTAAACACCATGAATGACATAACTTAATCAGCACTTAATAACTTAAACGTTACTTATAGTCACTAATGTCAAGCTCTTGGCTTACTCGCGTGTAGAAAAAGCATGAAGAAAAATTTAAATAAACGTCGTTCTCATTGAAACTTGATGATGATGTATTAATTTAAAATAATGACAAAAGTACCCCATGGCTTATTCTACTTTCATTCGTGTATTTACTTAAAAACTGCGGGTCTAAAATGGCCACTTTGGCAGAATCATAATAGGAAAATATCATGAATCATCGTAAAATGTCACAAACTGACCATTCATAATATGATTTGCGTGCTGATTCATATTACGCAATAATTCATCTGTTCGTAAAATGGTCCACAAATGATGAATTACTTTTGTGTCAAATTAAAGGAATTACTAATGACAGCTAGGAATTCAGAAAATGAATTGCTTTTAGATGAATTGCTAATGTGACCGTTTTAGGACCCCAAGAGTTTACAGTCAAACGCGTAAAAAAAAACCGAACCTCGACAGACAAACTGGCAGCGGCATCAGCGCCCAAAACTTAAAGTTAACTACAGTACTCACAATGTGGTTTCTTGTTGCTAAGCGCAGCGGAGCTGACGATCTTCTTGCCCAGGTTGCTGACGGCGTCTCCCTTCACCGAGATGACCTTGCCGAGTGTGGCAGCGAGCGCACCGCCTCCCTTGATGAGCTGCCCCTTCAGGATCGTCACTCCACCGGTGATGGCCTTCACGGCTTGAAACAGAGTGTAGAGGATTGACTTCTTCAGCCCCCAGTAGTCGTATTTTTCGTCATGCTGAAAGGAAATGTGTGGTTAAATTGAGGAGTAAGTATTAAGTTAGGTTTTGCCTCTTATGTAGGTAGAGATAAAAAACCGGCCAAGTGCATGTCGTACCATGCACAATGAAGGGTTCCGTAGTTGGGATGAATTTATAAAACAAACTTAACATTGTAGTTGAAAAACTTGTTCTCCGATACAGAGTGTATCGGAGAACATGTTTTTACAACTGCAAATTTAAGTTGGTCGATTATTACTCGGTAACTTGTAAAGCCTAAGTAGCTGTGATAGTTTTCCTTTTAATTTCGTTATATATACTACTGCTGTGAATTTTTCCACATATCCAAACCCAACCATTTAGCTGGCAGGGGGGGGGGGGCGAACACTTGGCTTTAACAAAAATTTGCACTTTAAAGCTTAATATTACGCAAACGGATCCCTGCATCCAAAAATGGTTTCAACAAACTCACATTATTTTTAAACGACCTTTCTAACGATACCCCATACTATGGGATCGAAGAAAAAATAAGCCATCCCCACTTTACGTGAGGGGGAGGTACCCTAAAAAAAATATTCTTTACGATTTGACGAAACTATAAGGGTTCCTTGTTGACTACGGAACCCTAAAAATGAGAGGTTGGTAAGGGAGGTGATAATGGTCGAAAAAGCGACGAATAATGAGAGATTCGATACCGTGAAAACTAATTTTAGATGAATACTATTGTATCAGTTATCCATTAGGTTGTGATGGTTGCTTGTTTTTGTCATCGAATAAAATTAATTAAAAAAAGACGTTTTATGTAATGCCCTTATTTTCCCTTGTTCGTTTATAATGACATTGTAAACTCCAAGCTTCAGGCCACTACTATTAGGATCCTAAAATCCCAAAATATTTTCGATATCTTACCGGTTCATAATTATACCCGTGGCCCTCGTCCCCATGTCCACTGGTCTTACTGGAGGCTGACGAGAGGAAGGCAGATGCCTGACCCAGCAGCCCCACCTTGCTTTGTAGCCCTGACGAGGCTTTGGACACTACTGACGATATCGCTTGGGCTGATGATCGCTTCGTTCTGGTAAAGAAAATAGAAAATGTGAAGTGAAGGCACGTGAACACATGCGTAAGAAGGTGGCAGAATCATACCAGTGGTAATTTGCTGGATTCGCTTTTTCCTCTACCTGTCGTTATTTCTCCTGACTAAGTTTATTTTGTTTATATGTATGTATCTATGTATGTATTAATTAGTATTCATTATTTTCCAGTTATATGTATATCAATTATGTTGCACCTGCCATGTCTGTCTCTGCATCACCCTAAGGTTGACTGGTAGAAAATGCCTCAGGCATTAAGTCCGCCTTTGTACAGTATTATGTTTTTTACTTGTGCATAAAGTTTTAATAAATTAAAAATATAGCTTCAAGAAAAAGTGATTTTTGGAATCTAAAGTGTACCTACCACTGAAAAATATGTTGAAATAAAAAAAAAACCTTTCTTTATATAAAAGGGTCCTCTTCTACAAAAATACATAATAGGTATGAATATTTATTAGTCATCTTAAAATAATGTATTATGTTGATGGAAGCAGTACCTACTCTATTGTGCTCATTTAATTTCATCTCAGTGAAAACAAATAACCATAAAGGTAATACGGGTGCACGATCTGGATATTACCTCGTTTGGTCAGAATTCTCTAGACACGTAATTGTTTTTTTTTAAATGTATTTGCCATACCTCATAATTTCTTCAGCTGCTAGACCTTCAGCAAGTGATTCGAGCTGCTGCGGCGACATCCTGCTGATGGCGGCCATGTCGATGATGTCCAAGTAAAGCTGTGGGCCCTGCGCTGGCGCCGGGGCGGCCAGCGAGGACGCCAGGCACGCCACGCAGATCCATAGCTGGGGATGAAAGTCAGAGTTAGTGAATGGCTGCGGGAACTTACTTTTGAAAATTATTGATTTGCTGACTTAGCGACCGATACTGGTTAAAAGTGTCTTTGACAATTTAAAAGCGTACTTTATCTACACTGGCCGTCAAAACTTAGTACCACACTTCTAAAATTGCAATAACTTTTAAATTAAACAAGATATATTTTCAAAATAAAAAGAATTACAAAAATAATTTAATTTTTTATATAAAAACTTTTTAAACCGATAACCTAAAAACCGATAAATTAAAAGAATGGAAAAAATTGTTGCAACTTTTGACTCTTTTTGTTTTCACATTTATTTCTTGATCGATGAATTTTTACTTATATATTTTCAAAAGCCAAGGTGTAAAAAAAAATGTAAATAAGTCGTAAAACTGTAGTTATAAATATTGTTTGAGTTTTTTGCCAGTAAGTTAAAAATGGCAATTTATTGGTTTAAGTTAAAAATGTTACTTATGTATAATAAACTATGATTTCCAAGAAAGCTGATGAAATTTGCTATAAACCGTTTTTTATTTCAAAACTCTGGCTTCTACAGTTTAGGAGATATTGTAATTTTAAAAGTGTGGCACTAAGTTTTAAGGCCAATGTAGTTTGAGATCCTTTCATCTTTTATATGCGATTTCTCTCATCCCCTAACATTGTAGAGAACTGTAACCCGTAAGACATACTTTTTAGAACAAAACGCACTGCTATGTCCAAACCTTACATCACGTTCAGTTGCAAAGAAGGCAGACGACTTGTTGAGCAAAAGCTCTTTGAGCATTGTCAACAGCATGCAAAGCTACTTTAAATAATTGTGCTCGGCAACACATTTAATAATGAACCTTCTTTGCAACATAACAAGTTTTAACAATATATTACGTAGGAAACAGTAACGTTACATTATTTTACTCCATACGGCTCGTTATCGTTTCCACATTTCCTGTACAATTTAAGTAATAGGTAATGTGAAACAATAGCTATATTGTTATAAGCACGATAATATGATTATGACAACAGTGCGCGACCGTCCCGCGGGCCGAGCCTTGGCAGTGAAAGAAAAGTGAAAGTTTTTTATGCGCGCGCGCCGTCTGACGTCATTCTGCATGGTTCCGCTTGGTGGGGCCACGACACTGCTCGTGGCGGAAGCGATCAGCTGGAGACATATTTTTGTCGAGTAATTAATTGTGTTTGTAATATCGGAGTTTTTAATTAAATACATAATTTTTATTTTAGTTTTGCCCGACATTGGCAATTCTAACCAATGGTAATTTTTTTGTTGGAATTCAGATTTTTTTTCAACTTTGTAGAATGTAGAGCAGTAAATGGGAAAACCCAACATTTGACATTTACCCACTTCCGTGTTGACTACGCAATTTCTAAATCGCTTATTTTGTTGCCTCGAGGTTATTGACATAATATATAAATTCTTAAGTTCTTGTGTCAAGGCGAAAAGAAAATATATTGCGTAGGTTGTAGTAAACAAACATTTCTCTATTCTCTATCCATTAATAGGTTTAATTTATAAGAATAAAAATATTTTGATTTCTTAATTAAAACTAGGTTACTTTCTAAAGCCTGAATTGCACCTCCTATAAAAGTCGAGGTTATAGCAGTTAAAAGTGGACAATTGTGGATGTAATTAACGAATGCCGCATGTAGAGAAATACATAAGTTATACTATATTAAAACCTATTTCCAGCCATACAAATCTGCAGGTTTAGATGGCATCTTTCCAGCCCTACTGCAGTGGGGGGTAGACCATCTGGCACCATGCCTGGTGGAGATATATCGAGCCTGTATAGCACTAAGATACATTCCTCTTGCATGGCGAGAAGTGAAAGTCATCTTCATACCCAAACCTGGTAAAACAGATTATACACTACCCAAGGCTTACAGACCCATAAGCCTCACATCCTTCCTACTCAAAACCCTCGAGAGACTCTGCGACAGACACATCCGGGACGGACCCCTCCTGGCAAAACCACTTCACAAACAACAGCATGCGTACTCCACTGGCCGATCAACAGAATCCGCGCTGCACAGCGTGATCTCCAAGATTGAATGTGCAGTGGACCACAAATGCTCAGCACTGGCCGTCTTCATTGACATTGAGGGTGCCTTTGATAAAACTAGCTTCAAAAGCATCACCACGGCCCTCAACAGACACAGCATAGACTCGACCCTGAGCGGTTGGATCACCAACATGCTCAGACTGAGAGCTGTACAGGTGACCGTGAATGACACCACTAGGGCCATCGTGGCGAAGGGCTGCCCCCAAGGGGGAGTCCTCTCGCCGCTCCTATGGAACCTGGTAGTAGACAGCCTCATCAGGGCACTTAACGACAAAGGTTACTTCACCGTAGGCTATGCGGATGATATAACCATAATAATCAACGGCACACATGAAAACACTATATGCAACCTCATGCACCAAGCCCTGAAAATAGTAGAGGACTGGTGTAATAAACACCAACTAACGGTGAACCCTACAAAAACTGAGCTGATCCTATTCACAAAAAAGAGGAAACTACCAATGCTACAACTACCCCGCTTCTTCGGGACAACCCTAAGCCTATCGACTGAAACCAAGTACCTGGGCATCTTCTTGGACAAACAGCTGAACTGGGCGAAACATATTAACTATACCGTAACAAAAGCCACCGTATCCCTCTGGCAGTGCAAACGACTGCTTGGAAGGAACTGGGGAATTAGCCCCAGGGTCACCTACTGGCTATACACCACTGTCATCCGACCGATTATCACATATGGCTCACTGGTCTGGTGGCCCAGGACAGACCTGAGCACAGCCCAAAAAGACCTCGAAAAACTGCAGCGATCTGCATGCGTTGCAATCACCAGCAGTATGAGAACCACACCTACTGCCGCCTTACAGGCGATGCTCGGACTACCGCCTCTGCACCTCATTGTACGAGAGGAAGCGGCCCTGGCCGCCTTTAGGCTCCACCTATCAGGAACCCTGACAAATGACTCCAGAGTTAAGCACACACGCATAAAGGATGATGCGGTCAAACGACAGCCAATGATGTCAGCACCCTGCGACAAAGCCCCGAAGACACACCACTTTCACAGACACTACAACATAGCACTCACAGAGGAACAGAATGACTACTCAGGACCGAAAGAGATGAGAGTATACACTGACGGATCGAAGACCCACTCCGGCACCGGAGTCGGAGTCTTCTCACGCGACCTCAACATTAATATATCCAGCCCGCTAGGAATGTTCAACACCGTCTATCAGGCGGAGTGTGTGGGCATCATACAGGCGGCCTATGCCATAGAAGCCAGGAGAGTTACGGCTACCAACATACGCATACTCTCCGACAGTGCCTCAGTTCTCCAATCCTTACAGAAAAAATACATCACTTCGAAGCTTACACTAGAATGTCACAATGCACTAGAACGTGTAACGGTATCCGGTTGCAACAGGGTGACACTACAATGGATTAAAGGACACAGTGGATCGCTGGGCAACGACGCAGCAGACGAGCTTGCTAGAAGAGCATCTAGCACTTCAGTTTGTGGGCCCGAGCCCATCGTTCCCATCCCCTTTAACCAAATACGCAGGTGGCTCCAGGAATTCACCCATACCCAAGCGGCGAACTGGTGGTCCTCGGCACCGGGCTGCAGGCAGTCCAAGGAAGCTATTCCATTTCTGGACAGCAGGCTTACCAGGCGTTTGTTACGCCTGGACAGGAATGGCCTGCGTCTGGTGGCGGGGACCATCACAGGCCACTGCTCGCTGAACAAACACTTCCACACAATAGGCATAACGGACAGTCCTCTGTGCAGAGCGTGCATGGAGGCCGAGGAAACCGTCGCGCACGTGCTCTTTGAATGCACGGGCGTCGCCCAGATTAGAACTGAAACCCTAGGGTCACCCAGATCTTACACGGAGGTTCTGTGCAAACCAGTAGAGTTGGTAAACTTCTGGAGGGAGGTGGGCTGGATGGAATAACCCCCAACGGCCGCCATGGCCCACGCACAATGGTCCATCTTAGGGACTAAGTGCGGAAACCAAACCCGTAACATAGAACATAGAACATAGAACCTATTTCTAAATGAGAACATCTCAATAAACACGTTTCAACATCCCCTTCTAAGCCTATGCTTCATTCATGTTTCGGCACAACGAACACGGTCATCCTGGTTTCAACTGTTTTCTTTGTACATACTTCTGCTTACCCCAAAAGATGCTCAGCCGCAGTGTGATGCTAAGTAATGAAAAAAACTGCATAACGGAAGTTTATGTTCTAAAGTGGCGGCGTCGGCGTCGATGTGGAAAATTAGTGCTACTGCTACGCCAACCGAAACATACAAATGGTCTAGAGTTACGAGTGTTGATGATGAAACATACTGGTGCATGGAGATCAACTTTACTTTAACATAGCTTTAGATCCACAGACCACTCTAGATGCTGAATACATTATTGAAATGAATCGTGCTGGGTCCAGATTCGGTTATAATGTACGTCTAGCCACAGATGAAAATTTATAGATTAATCCTAACTTTGAAAAGGTACAGTACGATGAAATTTTAAATATTACAAGGCATTTTATTACACGTAGAAAAGCTAATATTCTATAGATAATAACGTACAATTCAACACTTCAATTTCACGGGTGTTAGATAGTAACGAGTATAACTATACAGTGTGTAACAAATCCCCTGTCCGGTCCGTGAGGGTATTATTAAGAATCATACTGAGAGTCTATTTTTGTGGTTCTTTTTTTGAAAAACGAAAATAATATCGGCCCATTTTTTTTTCAATCGGGTATTTTGCCGTTTTATTTATTACATGGGGCGCGGGTAAGGGCGCGGGCGGCCGTCGTCTATCGGGTGTCTACAAGTCATAACATAATTATGACTTCTGCAGAAAGTTTGGTAATTTATAATGAAATTGGGGTAATTTTGGTACCTACGAAAAATGTGAATTTCAAATTGCAATAACATTTTTATTTTCAATAAAAAAAAATATTTCTTAATTTTTTCTGGTAATGTTATTGCAGTACCTAAAGGAACATTACTTGTCGTTGTGATCTTGTTTTCGTTATTGTGTAGTTATCTATAGTCATCATTAATTTTTCGTTGCTTATATACTTATTTCGTATGTATGTATGTATGTATCTATTATTATTTAGGATATGTATGTATATGTGTATCTATTTTAGTATATTGTAGACTTATTATTTGCACCTACGACAGCCCCATTTTATGTCCAGGCAAATCACTGTCCATTCCAAGGTTGCCTGGAAGAGATCGCGGATAGCGATAAGGCCGCCCATTGTATATTTTGTAGTGTTTGTTATTGTTTTTTGTTATATATTTTTGTGGTGTACAATAAAGAATATATAAATAAATAAATACCTGTGTGCCGCTTTCAGATGGGACAGAGTTTTTGTTACATGCTGTATAAAGGTACGCGATAATAATTTTAATAGAATGAAAGATACGACTTTGCTTTACTACGAAGAATACGGCATTCTTTGAGACTTAATGGCGATAATTACCAATATTTAATTTCCTGTCTGCCTGCTGCAGACACTTAGAGAAATCATGGGAGTATGTAGGTCTAATATATTAGACCATAACGAAGAAAGTTAAACCATAAAATTAAATGAAGTGTCTATTGGATTAGCGGTATCATGAGTAGAATTGATGAACAGCACCCTAATTGCGTAATGCACGATTGGTCATAATTGCAATCGGTTTGAAACAAATGTCTAATCCATTGCTTTATAAGTTCGTAAGTTACGTCGTTGAGCAGATTTTATTTCGAATTTTGATCGTGTATTACGCAATAAGGGTGCAGGCAGGTAATTAAGAAAAAAAAATTGTCCTGCAATTTGGCTGACAATGGAAAATTACTAATGTGAATACCCTCCTACACCAACTACTACCTATACCTACTACTACCTATACCTACTCTCTTCTTGTGTAAACGGTAAAAGTTGACATCCAAATCTGTGTCAGTGGTATCACTTTAAAGCCACCTTTGATTGAAGCTGTCTAGTAAGTATTGGATTTTTGTTAAACAGCTGACAATAATAGAGTTAATTTTCTTTTAAACCATTGGATGAAAAATAAATACATGTCGTGATCGTAAAATAGAGTGATAACTTCGTCACTAATTACAACCTGCTAATTAGGCCAATAAACCAATTCAAAGCGTACGTACTTAAAAAATTAGCGACTTTAAAGGAAACTGTTCAATTACAGGTTGGCCATAGAGTGCCAATAAAAGTGTCATACACGGCAATTTGAATGCAGTGGAGCGTCGTAATAGCATATCGGTACCAACCATTTCCTTTTAAGACATTTTTTATTTCAAACAATGGGCGTCAAAGAATGATTATTATGTCGTAATATCGCGTCACTTACATACATAAAACGTTTACAATTTCAGGGATTTGGAAAAAAGAAAAATATATAGGAATGCGGTCACAGTTTGCGCGTCGGTAAATGTAAAGGTTGTAGAAAGTTCGTGGTGGGTGATGTCAATGTTTGATCTTTGATCTTCTCCTATAACATGTTATGAATGAGATGAATATTATACAAAGATAGTGACTACTAGTTTACCATCTGATAAGCAGCTATTGTTTAATTAATGACAATTAAAATCATTGTCTCTATGAGTCAACTGAACCGATTATCGATATTATCTTCCTTGTTGATGTCGTGTGACATACAATTTAAATTAATTAAACAGAGGATGATCCTGTAGTGTGATAAGGATAACATTTAACAAAATTACTTTATAAAACAATGAATTTATATAAAAATAAGAATATTACGACTTTTATATGTCTGTAAAATTTTGCTGAGTCTTCTGACCAGCGGCCTTAGACAAAGCGACAATCTATCAGCGATAAAGATGATGGAAAAGACAAAAATGTATAGAACTGACATAAGCTATCGAAAAGCTTTAGTCAATCCTGTTGAAAGTCGTTGTAGAAATACGAAACGCTTTTGAAGCGATTGTCACTTGTCTAGGTTAGACTGTTATAACTAAATAATATTTGAATAGAACACCTTTTTCCCTTAACTTGTTGTAGAAAAGGCTCAATGCACACGGATGTTCGATAATGTTTCGTAATCACACAAAACCTGTTGCCTCTTATGGCAATACCAGAATGAGTAATAATCAAAGTAAGAATTTTCTCGTTGCTCACAGCGAGTTTATATTAAATTAATGAAGAAGCTTGTAATAATGTACTGTTATGTAATGATATTCAGCTATCTGTATACTACCTACGTATCCACTTGTCAGTACCTACCAATTTTATTTCAAACTTGCATCCAATATCGATGTGATTTGTGAATCATTACCACTTGACCTAAATAGGAATTAAAAGAAAACAATGCTGTATTTTGCCTAACTAGATTTCAATAATCAAAGATCCATATTTTCATTTTTTGTCTGATGTATCGCTGATTTACGTGATTTTACAGTAAAAATACTGTATTTCTATAAGTTTTAGGTAATGCACAACAAGAAAGATCATTTATTTAAATTATGATCTAATGAATGAATAATTTATTTATTTATTTGGTAATCTTAATTACTTGCCTGTCGGATACCCATGAATGTATACATATATAATGACCCCGAATTGACTAATACAGATAACATTTCCTATTACAATATTAAGGCTACGTGCTTACATAACACACATTTTTTATTCATCTTCACCAATTTGACACTCTTTTCCTTGTAAGGTGACGCAAGTAGGACTGTCGAATCCGTTAGCACTAATAACTTGTAAGCTGTTAAGTAATGAACGTAACAGTAACTGGTTTAAACAGTGTAATTATGTTACGTATTTGAAGGATTGTTACATTATAATCTGCGAACATTAGATCTTATAATCTACAGTCACAATCTGCCAGAAGTTACAGTTGACGCTCCGCTATGTCTGGAAATTCCATGTAGCTGTGTAATCATTATAAGACCACGAAATCCAACGAATTAAAAGGCCAACCTACGTGAATTACAACTTTAGGTGGAAGCACAAGTGTTACCGACATTTGGGAGCGACCTACATACATCTAGCGGTGCGAGACAAATGTTGAGGTGATCGGCAAAACCCAAATTTTTACACACAATCAGCTTTCGCTTATATCCCATTTAACAAAACAAAACAACATTCACTATCAAAAATGATGCAGTAACACTCACATTCGCGCTCTTAAGGAAGCACCTCCCGACGGCGCGGCGGCGGCAACGCTGTCATTATCGGGCGTGTATCGCAAACCGGATTGCCTGTCAGAAAATCCGTAGACTACTTTCTTTCCTTCTTGAGCCCGGTCTGCTTACATGTTATATTAATATTTATTTTAAACTTTTCCTCGTCGATGATGAGAGCCTTAACTTTGTAGTTTCTCGAATGATCTTCAAGATGATTAAATATCTTTTATTTATAAGACTCACTCTTTCACCCAAAATGTTTGATCTATCTAAATAAAAGATTGGCCTCATTAATATCAAGAAATGGCAAAATGAATGAATGCTAAGTTTATTTCGAAAAATGTGGATAAAAATGGATTCTGTCGAGATGCGAGAATGTGGTGCTATTGTTAAGTTAAAGGTAATTTCTTCGCTTCAGGTTATTTCAGAAGCCAGTTGCATTGTATAAAACAGTCTAAAAATGTACTTTAAAAACCAAGCAGATAGCTATGTATATGCTATAATTTTGTCCCTCACCTGCCGGCTACAAGTGCGGCACTATTGTTTTGTACATACACAGTATTGCATTGTTTGTTTTGTACATATTGTATCACTCAATGTATTCTGTATAAACCAGTTCACCAAAATGTTTTAAAATGATATAATCATTTGTCAACCGGTTTGCATTAGACTATGTACGGATGACGAATGAACGCATTGTGTATAAGAAAACATCGTTTCACCGAGCCAAATGGCCTAGGTGCACTATGAAAAGACGGCATCAATAACATCACTCCACAATGTAGGTAGAAATAGTCAATACTAGCTGCATCATGAGCTAGCTCTATAAAGACGATTAAGTTGGGAATAACCTGACTTTATCTGAAATTATCTTAACCTCAGCATGATTTTACCTATAAGGCAATAATAAGAAATAATACGCAACGTCATGTGAAGTGTCATCATTTCAGATTTATATCGCAATAGTGAACGTCAGTAAATTGAATCTCACAATCGAATCTTACCGAATGCAGAGTATAAAGGCTATAATCTGTGCTTTGAATCAATCAATTTACTTTAAGTGAATGTGAACACTTTTATATGAATGCAATGCAACACGTACGTAACGTAGGTACTTCTTTTTAGAAGCTATAAATACCTCAGTTACATGGTTCAATGAGAACGGGTAAGCAAGTGAGCAGTATGGGACAGACCCGAATAGTTCGCTTTTCCCTAACATTTTCAGCAGTGAGTGAGATCTGGTTTGAAGGATTTATGTGGCGGTGATATTACAAGCCCATGAAACTATTCAAATAACGAAAACTCATTAAGGTTTATTAAGAACGATGACATTAATCGTAATTATTTTACTATTGCGGGAACATACAATTATATTTTCAATGAATATTCTCACATTAATAACAGCTATATTCAATTAATATTAGGTACGGTCATTTCGTCGATGCATTTTCTCTGCGCAGGTGCATTTTGTCTGTCAGAAGTTTAGCTTGTGGTGAAAGTTAAAGTGCAAGTCAAACATACGCAGGTACAGTGCACTGCCGCGTTCGTTGTGATAACAACTTGAGAGTATGTGAATGAATTTGTTTATCTTCATGATTGTTTCCTTGTAGGTTAAGCAGTATTAAGTATCATTAGCTTTAGAAAGGACTTTAGGAGTATGAGGAACAGGGTGTAAAGTTCACTCATCCACAAAAGGGAGGATCCTCCGACCAGACGGGTGTTGTGTCGGGCGGGCAACTGCCCAACGATTGATATTGGGTTCTTGTATATATTATTATGTCCACTGCACGGTAAACTTTAATTGCGCGATGCAGGATTTATGTGACGTCTGTCTGACGTCAGGTCTTTGATGCGTAGTTCGCATGTGGCGATGTAGATACCGCCAAAGAACTATGTTTGTTATACTGTTGCGACCACGACGTTGTTAAATTTTTCATTAATACGATCACCCTTGATCGTATTAATGAAAAATTACGGGTTCCGCAACTTGCGATTTTATTAGGAAGATTTTTGCATGGCATAATGTTCTACATTAGTAAAATCTACGTGGATGCCGCTGGATGTGATCATACAGAAAACCACAGTTACCAATTTCGATAGACAAGAAAGAATATTGTTTAACCAGGCCCGTAGAAAAAATAATTTGTAAGTGTACACTTTCCTTTAGACACAGACGATTCGTGTCTCTGTCTAGCCAAAACCATGTCACAAGGAAACTTGGCTTGTAGTCACGCGTTGTGGATCAGACGTAGATCCGGTAGACGAAACAGTTCCCGTAAACTATCACTGAGTCACATGATTACTCAATTCAGAGTTAAGTAATACATACGCAGGTATTTTTTGTGAGAAAGGAAATTAGTGAAGTATGAATAGCTCATAACAAACAACTCTTTTGTTCTAATGATACAAGGAATAATAAGTATTCTTCAAGCTAAGTGTTTTGAGTTTTTCAATTATGACAGTCTCAGCAATAGCCCGGAGTATGGACAAATCATCTTTATGAGACTTGATACATAAATACTAGCCTTCAGCATTTTCCTTTAGCTAGACACTTTTGTAATTGCAGACGATTCTTCTGTATAGTTTTACGAAGTAATAGAGCCTTCAATGGCAAAGCACATGAGCCATTGTTTTTACTTTTATTGTCAGCAAGTTAAGGAATTGTTACAACATTTTATTGCATATTACGAAAGTTTTATTGTCGACCTAGTGTCCAATCGATGATCAAGTCGTTATAGCTTCATTATATTCGAGAGAAGACAATGACTGATTGGCACTCTTCTTCATGGCCAAACCGATCACAAAATGTTCCCCAAATAGGTCCTTTCTGTGTATTTTAAATCTAGGTCAGCAAAGAAGATTTCATCGTATACATAAGAGTAGAAAGACCATAGGTAATAATAATATGTCAACATTATTTTGTGGGTCAACGAATTCGCTACTGTTACATAGAAAATAGCTGAGAAAAATTCCAAAGACAATGTTCACAAAACAGTTGCATAATGCCTTGTTTATTTTACAATATTATGTAAATACGTTACTGTGTCCTAACAAATAATAACAATACCTAGATACATGTGTGACTTATCATCACTCGTATATAGACCAGGCTGTCTGGGCAATGGTATTAAATGTGTGAATAGGGGCAACTCAAACATATTGGAGCATTTCGTAAACGAATACAAAGTTGTCACTTGCATGTCAAGCAAAATGTCTTTTGAGTTTGAAGTTTTGAGTGGCTCCATCACTCTCTGCGAATGATCGTTGGTGTATTAACTAAAGAAATTTATCTGGGATTAAATAATCTATTATAATCCTGGATTCTGGTTTCTATTTCACCATAAAACCATCTGGTTATGGGCCCAGGGTGCTTGCTGCACCCTGCAACATAATTATTTTGCAAGAAAACAGGAATTTTCCTTCTTTTCTCACGGAATGACCACGCCATTCGGAACAATGACCATGACCTCTGCGGGACTGCAGATTGAAAAGCTGCGAGGCATCGAAGACTATAACCAGTGGAAGTTCATGCTGAAGAATGTACTTATGCACGAAGACCTATACGATTGCATAGAAACCGAAAAAGGGAACGTAGACCCAAAGAAGAATCAAAAGGCGTTGGCAAAAATATGCTTATCAGTTGGTCCCTCCGCGTTGCCACACATTCGTAACGCGAAGACGCCATACGAAGCATGGAATAGCTTGCAACGCGCTTACGAAGATAAAGGTTTGTGCAGGAGGTTAGGATTATTAAGAGAACTGTTTGGTGTGAGGCTGATCGAAGCGGAGAGCATGCAGAGCTACCTGACTAAAATAACTGAGCTTGGGCAGCAGCTTACAGACATTGGGAATGCTTTTGATGATGAGTTTTTAGCTGTAATCATGTTGAGCGGTTTGACCCCAGACTTTGACCCCCTTATCATGGCTTTGGAGAATGCTAATACAAAGTTGACAAGCGATTTGGTTAAGTCTAAGCTTTTACAGGAGCAGCAGCGACGCGATGGTAAGTGCGAAAATCATCCAGAGCTCAATGCGTTGGCGGTAAAGAAACCTCCAAAGTGTTTTCGCTGCAAGAAAATTGGTCATTACAAGAAAGATTGCCCAAAGAAAGCTGAAAGTAAACCAAAGTGGACTAATAAGGCAGAGAAGTCATTGTTAACTGCGTTATCTGTGAAGCTGCAGAGTGATACCTGGTATGTGGATAGCGGTGCGACCAACCACATGACCAACAACAAGGAGATCATGCAGGACTTTCAGTGTACTAAATCGCTTGAAGTTAACGTGGCAAATGGAGAAAAAGTCAAGACTGAAGGACTTGGAAGTGTGCAAGTACAGTTGAAAAATGGTTTAAAGAATATAAGTAATGTGTACTATATTCCTAAACTTTCTGCAAATTTATTATCAGTTAGTGAGTTAAATAGGAAAGGATATAGCGTAACTTTCAACAAACAAATATGTAAGATCATGGACGGTAATGAGGTCATAGCTACTGGTACATGTTGTAGTGGTGTTTATCAACTAGACACTGCACATAATGTGAGTTGTAAGGTAAGATCTGAAATTGCCATGAACTCAGTCTGTGAGCAGGTTCAACCTGAGAAGTTGCCAGTGCACGGTGAAGACATGACTGCTTTAGTGTCTGCCGGGGGTACTGTTTCACAAGAGGTTTGGCATAAGAGGTTAGGTCACCTCAACTCGAGAAGCATGAATGCTATGAAGAATGGATTAGTTACAGGTATGAATTTTGATAATTCTTTGTTTAGTCCTTGTGTAGCTTGCATAGAAGGAAAGCAAACTAGACTGCCATTTCCTAAGAAAAGTCACAGTAGGTCTACTGAAATATTAGGGTTAGTGCATACTGATGTGTGTGGCCCTATGCAGGTGCCATCATACAGTGGATCACGTTATCTTGTAACATTCACTGATGACTTCAGTAGAAAAACATTTATTTATTTCATAAAGAAAAAAGATGAAGTGTTTGAAAAATTTAAAACATTCAAAGCACTTGTTGAAAATTTTTCCAACAAGAAAATAAAAGTTTTAAGAAGTGACAATGGTGGTGAATATATTAATTCATTTTTTCGAGAGTACTTAGGATCCTGTGGGATTAGGCATGAAACTACGGTCCCACACTGCAGTGAACAGAATGGTGTAGCGGAGAGGGCTAACCGGACAATTATGGATAAAACCCGTAGTATGCTGCAAGATGCTGGACTGGGAAAGCAGTATTGGGCTGAAGCAGCTAACACAGCTGTTTACCTAAAAAACCGTTCCCCCACCAAGGCAGTCATGGGAACAACGCCTGAAGAAAAATGGACATCTAAAAAGGTAAATGTTGAACACTTACGTATATTTGGATGCATGGCATATGCAGTTCATGAAAATGCCAGGAAGCTGGATCCTAGAAGTAAGAAATTTATCTTTGTAGGATATTGTGAAGCAAGTAAAGGCTACAGACTCATAGATCCATCTTATCCTAGGAAGATCCATAAGGCGAGGCATGTAACTTTCATAGAAAATATGTTTCTAAGTAGTAAAATTGTGTCACATGATGAAAATAAAAATATTGATGTTGCAGTATTTGATACATCTGGGTTATTGAGTGAAGACAGTATTGTACAACCAACTATAGTACAATTATCACCAAAAGAAGTATCTGAGCCAACTCAGACTGACCAAGGCAAACAGTCTCCACAAATAAATACCTCAATTGATGACAATTTACCTTCTGATGGCACAAGGAATCCTCGCAGACAAACTATGTTCAGTTTGGATGTTGAGGAGGATTCTGAGAGCACAGATAGTTGTTCGTCTGATGTAACTTACATTCCAGGTAGGTCGAGCATTGACTCCGAGGACAGTGAGCAGTCATTATACCAAGATGCTCCTGAAGGAGAGTATGCTGGGCTGACAGAGATAATGGTAGAGGAGCTGCCGACTACGCTGGATGAGGCATTGAGTGGCAGTGAAGCTAAAAACTGGAGTGAAGCACTAGCAGATGAGTATAACTCTTTCATTAAAAATAAATGTTGGACTCTAGTTGACTTACCTGTGGGGCATAAGCCAGTAAAATGCAAGTGGGTCTTCAGCAAAAAGAGAGGATTGAATGGAGAGTTACTCAAGTATAAGGCTCGCTTGGTAGCAAAAGGATACACCCAGAAGTATGGAGTAGATTACCACGAAACATTTTCACCAGTAGTAAGGTATTCAACAATTAGAATACTATTGGCTCTGGCTGCTCAGTATGATATGATGGTTGAGCATCTTGATGTAAAGACTGCATTTCTCAATGGTGACCTAGAAGAGTCAGTCTACATGGAACAGCCTGTAGGTTATGTGGTAAAAGGATGTGAGCAGAAAGTTTATAAGCTGAATAAAGCAATTTATGGCTTAAAACAGTCGGCGAAACAATGGTATAACAAGATTAATGATGTTTTAACCCATAAATTGAAGTTTAACAGGTTATCTTCAGAACCATGTGTTTATATATATAATTATGATGGTGAAATCATAATTATTGCGCTTTATGTCGATGATATAATGTTATTTACATTAAAAACATCAAAACAAAGAAAAGTTATAAAGAAGAGACTGATGGAAGAATTTGAGATGAAAGATTTAGGTACAGCCCATCATGTTTTAGGTATGAAAATAGAAAAAACAGCTGATGGGAGCTTCACCATGGATCAGTCGAGTTACATAAAGAAAATTTTAGATAAATTCAATATGTTAGATTGTAAACCAATGAAAACTCCAATGGAGGTTGGAATAAAGTTACAGAAGGAAAATAATTCAAAATGTAATTTTGATTATAGAAGTCTGATTGGATATTTGATTTATTTATCGGTATGTACCCGGCCTGATATTTCTCACAGTGTCAGCTACCTTAGCCAGTTCAACAACTGTTTTGGTGAGAGTCACTGCAAAGCAGCAAAAAGGGTTTTGAGGTATTTGAAAGGAACAGTAGATTATTGCCTTAATTTTCAGAAGGGTGAAATGAATATTGTGGGTTTCACTGATGCAGACTGGGGGGCCAATCAGGTGGATCGTCGATCCTACACTGGTTACTTATTTCGTATTGGAAAGTCTATCGTTTCATGGGAAAGCCGCAAGCAACGTACAGTGGCACTGTCAAGTACAGAGGCTGAGTATATGGCAATTTCAGACTCTTGTAAAGAAGCTATATTTCTGAAAACATTTATTTCTGAATGTACTGGTATTGTTCGTAAAGTTTTGTTGTTAAATGACAATCAGTCAGCTCAGAAACTTTGTTTTAATTCTGTATTTCATGCGAGGTCAAAGCATATTGATATAAGACATCACTTTGTAAAAGATTTGGTAACAAAGAAACTGGTTGATTTAGAATATCTTTGTACTGAAGAAATGATAGCTGATGTATTAACAAAACCTTTAACTGCTGAGAAACATTTAAAGTTTGTGTCTCAAATATTGAAATGTTAACTTAGTGTATTAACCATACCTATGTTTGTTATGTGCATTCTGATACAGTTCTACTTTTGTTTTGAGGCCTAGTTTTTGTTACTTAATATTGTATTAGTTTAAGGCCTAGTATTGGAGCATTTCGTAAACGAATACAAAGTTGTCACTTGCATGTCAAGCAAAATGTCTTTTGAGTTTGAAGTTTTGAGTGGCTCCATCTCTCTCTGCGAATGATCGTTGGTGTATTAACTAAAGAAATTTATCTGGGATTAAATAATCTATTATAATCCTGGATTCTGGTTTCTATTTCACCATAAAACCATCTAAACAAAGGTACAACTTCAATATACGATTTTTCTGGCAAGTTTTTATATTAACCCTATTTGGAAATACCGACATAATTATGCAGATATAAACAGCGGTCTTTTTACGTTCAAACGTAATAAAAAATACAAAGTAAAACATTCTCACACAAATAATATAGGATGGGCACTTTCTATCGATAACTCAGTCGCCGACTAAATATAGTAATGTTTATAATTTGGCCGACACCGGACGGTGCAGCGGTGGTAGTCAGAAAGCAAAACGGCTTCACTTTCAATGTGGTATTACTTTACATGTCAATGTCCGAACGTGATCGAGATTATAGGTGGCCTTTGCGCAGGTTGCTCGTAGCGACATCAGATATAATTCTTTCTTAAAAATACTGTTAGATGCGGGCCTAAAACGGTCACATTAGCAATTCCTCTAAAAGCATTTCATTTCCTGAATGTTCAGCTGTCATTAGCAATTCCTCTAATTTGACAAAGAACCAATTCATATTATGTGGACTCTTTCACGAATCTCCATAGAAAACTGTAAAACACATGAATTATTTCGTAATAAGAATCGCACGCAGATCATATTATGAATTGTCTGTTTGTGACATTTTCCGATGATTCATAATATTTATCCTATTGTGATTCTGCCAAAGTGACTGTTTTAAGCCCCCTGTTTGGCGGAGAGCGTAACGCACTTATGTCATCAATATTGTATGGTCTACTTAATCGTTCCGGATCCTCAACGGTTCTTGTATTCTGGCAACTTTTGTTCTAAACGCTACCAAACTGCTAAAGAATCGCTTATTGGCATTTTTTTTCTTTATGACTCGTTTTCTTATGAAATGAGATAAACAAAATAAGCACAGATCAAGAAGTCATACCTAGGTTTGTAATAAAGATGCACGTCGATATTATAACGATTTCTGCATATACGATAAACCTACGTGTGTCTTTTAAAACACCCACACAAACAAAAACAGAAAGTTAATACTTTGAATACATTAGTTGGCACTTTTAAGATAGTAGCCATTTTGAAACTCATTATAACAGATTTGACTGTGGTTTTCTCGTAACTTCTTTGGTTTCTTTATATTAGTAAGCAGTAGACTATAAGAATGTAGAATAGAGAGGCAGAATACTTGCTATACCATTAGTTGTGGAATATTCGGAGCTGAGCTAGCATTGAAGTCTATACGGTTAAAAGTGCGAATTTCACCAATGACACTGTACGCGATCAGCACATCTAAACCGAGTTCAAGAGTATTCTAATCTATTCTAAGAGACGTCAGTGTCAATATTACAAAAAAAATATGATAACGAGAGTGCTCTTAGACGTAGTTTATACCTCCGGCTGTTATTAAGTAACCACGAGCTCCTCCATATTCTTAAAACTGATTTAGTATATTCTATACCTATCTATCAAGTCGCTTTTCATGTTTGTATATGTGCTGATTAGTTCAGTTCAGTTTTATTGGTGAAATTCACCCTTAGTCATTTTGTCATGTTTTGTTATTATGACACCTGGAAGGAATGACAAAAAAAACATGACAAACTGACTTACGTATAACATACAGTAAGTAGACAAATGCTGTCCTATTGCCAGCAGTAGATTTGTAAGTAAACGTTGCATTTCTCTACGTGTGATTAAAAAAAAAACTAAAAAACCCAAATAAAAAGTCTTTTGGAATAGTGGTGGTAGTAATTATTTTAATTCTGTGTAGTTCTTACCCAAAGCCTTACTTAGGAGTAAAGCATTGGGGAGGTATTAACAAAATTAAAATAATTACTCACCGTAAGTGTATTTTTGACATTTTGATACTTAAATAAGAAAAGTATAATCGCATAAATAGTCGCGACAATAATCATTGCAATTACAGAAAGTGACACGAGTTAAGTTTGTACTTGCTGATCGCAATGACACGTAAAGGAGGTTGTTCAACCCATCCTCATAACATTACGTAACACAGAGAAAAAACCGGAGACACAAGTGTGCCAAAGCATATAATGAAAGGGAAACTTATTTACCTTTTGATTCGGCAAGATTGATCGAAAATACAGCATGTTATCTAACGAAGGACGTTCCCGTTAACCTGCAATTCCCGTTAATCAAAAATATATTTTTTATAGGTTCCGTATTTACTTCAATTCAGAATTGTCTTGGAGATATTTACAGAAATGTTACTTTAACCTAACAATAACGTTTCCTAAAAACTTTACCCAACACGATATTCAAGGAATTCTAGTTAGATGACAAAATCACAAAGGTCTTTGTGATTTTGTCATCTAACTAGAATTCCTTAATAATAAATAATAAAACATTTATTTTCAAGTAACCAGGACTCATAATGTTAGTAACAGTTAACTTACAGCTATGCTAGTAATAATTACAAAAATACATTGCCAACAAAACAACAAACAAACAAAACACGTATCCTGCTTAATAAATAAATGTTTTTTTTTAATATATTTATAAAAATATGTAAAAATGTAACGAATATGTCTTGTATTTAAAAAGAAATAAAGGATAATGATAATCGACATAAACTTATCTCTGGAACATGTTTATTTTTTTTGCAAACTGTCTAAACCTACACTTCCTCTCTCTTTTGAGGTCACTGCCCCAAACCTCACCTCTTACATTATCAAATGAATTGACTTCTTCATTACTAATAATTACTTTAATTTGTAAAACTTCGCGTGTGCAGTATCTTAGTTTTCCATTGAATTTGGTATTCATTAAACATGCGTTATACTATGATTAACTTAACTTCAGATGGGTATCTTACTAGTACCTAATTACAGTATCCTATACGTTAATACTAAGTAACAATAAAAATTATGAGAATATGTATGAGACCTGAGATTTGAACTTCAAGCCTTGGCACCAAATCTGACATTACTAAATAATATCACACGGCTTTATGATCATTTTAATATGTCTATACACGTATCCAGACATTTTATAGCGGTCTTTAAAAACTTATATTTACAAACACTTTAACCTAGATTTTTTATATGTTCAAAACTAGTTAAAAGTGTCTTTCCAATTCACTTTAGGCACTGGCAGAATGATCGACATCGCCTTAGCTTGTCATTAAAAAAATAGAATATAATAGTCAAAGTGAACCTTACAGGAATAGATATCATGCAGTGATAATATTCATATATATTATTATGAAGTACCTGTGGATCTCCAAAATCACATAGGTACCTACGTAAAAAACCACAAACAGTCTTAGTAGTAACACAAGTAGAAATTGAGTAATGTTTATACTCATAACTTGCATAACCGGACCATCTCGCCCGGAAGAACTTACCGTCATCATTACCGTCATTTTGCACTTTTTAGAGCAGTTTGTAGTAATTAGTAGCAAGTAGCGAACCGTGAAAAGTGTGTTAAGAACAACACTTATTTATCTTATTGTGCTCTTTTCAGGAATTATCTTATCGTATCATCTAATCAATTAATGCATCAAACGCATCGGTTTCTTGTGCAGTTTTATCAACAGCTCTGGCGTCACAATCTTTGTTGCTATAATCTTTTACTAATTTTGCTTTGTGTACCTCATATTATCATGTATCTAGAAAGTTAAATCCAATAAATTTATAGCACAGCGATAATAAAAAACACACATAGTTAAGTGTCGATCATTATGTCGTTATAAGTTATTTCCTAATGACATCCCAAGTACTTTGTCAAAGTTTTAGTTATACGGTCATTTCTGGACCGGACTGTACGACTACTATCATAAGCAGTTGGAACACTCAATATCTTATGTGTCCTAAAACGGTATTGATGTCAACTTTCAAAGACTAGCCTGTATGCACATTCTCAATAGTTTTGCGCCATTCCTTACTTGGAGTGTTTCATATTCCGTTTAATCTTTTTCACACCGTAAAAGACAAATATTTTAATTACATTTTCCTAATTTTACCCATATTAATTATGTCCGCGGAATTATATTTTTCTAGGAATTTTCTTTGTGTAACGCAACCGACAGATCAGTAGAAGTAAAAGTGGAATTTCTAAACTAATGAAGGACTTAATCGCGGCCCTGTTTTTAATCGCAGCCTTATTTGTAATCGCAGCCCTGACTTCCATACCAAAGGCTGTGATTATATTCCTTGAAAGTTTTTACTATGACCAAGGTGTAAACAGAAAATGCTGTGGCCAAACTTATTGAAATATCCCTACACAAAACAACGACAGTCACAGAGGTTCATAAAAGTACAATATTATGTCGTTAAAGGTATCTTTCCCCGCGGATACCTCTAACGACATATTAATATGGGTTCGTGTTCTTTCCAAGGGAAACCTAATACTATCTAATATTAAAATTAAAAAGGAAAAGATTAATTTACTTCGGATGTGAACACGAATTATAAGTTTCATAAAATTATATACTAGACCATATAATTTTACAGCTGTATCAAAACCGACAATAAAGATTTCTAAAACAAAGAACGTGCAATAACTTAATGAGTGCTAGTTCATTACAATTTATCAGAAATCGTTCAACCAAAAATCCTATTATTAAATGAAGACAAATATTTATAATTACTGTTTTAGTTTGACTGTTTTTTTTTATCATATGATCAGAATTACCTTAATTCTATTTCAGTTGATAACTTGGTTTCACTGAAAGGTCAGTGAAGCCTGACAGTACCTATGTTCAATCCAGTTTTTTTACATCAATCTTTACTCTGCAGCTACAAATACATAAAAACAACCAAACGACACGCAAATCAACGTAAGTAACAAATTGACACGCAACTATAATGCGTGTCGTTTAGCTATTTATTTATTACTCAAAGATATATATCCATATAACTATTGTTTTATTTACATTTACTCAAGTATACGGTGAGAATATCTTTACCTTTTATCAATTAAATTTTTACTTCTTTTCTTCGTAGTTCAACAATGGCAAATTCACACCTTTTTATTTACTGACGTTGTGCGAAAAGGTGAAACTTGACAATGGTTGAAAAGGCTTTTCATTGCGCAATACTACCATCGGTATTTCTATTTATCGTAAAAATACACTTGATACATACAATAAATCATTACTATCAAACTGTAATTACGATATTAGTTTTAATCCAGACAAAACATGAAGACTTAAGTATTAAGTTTAATTTAATTTGACTTTTTTCGTTTATCTTTGGATGTATTTTTTTTTTCTCCAATAAACGATTTAACCTTTAACCTTTCATTTCCATAAGAAAATCCCATCTGATTTTAAACAATACATTGAAAGGAAAACACAATACCTACCTGAATATTGTTACACCGTTAGGGAAATTACTTTCCTTCGTTTGAAAATAAATACCACAGTGATCTGTGTATTAATAATGTCTCTTAAAATAATAAACGACGACAGAATAACTTACTTTTATATTACGTGTGTTCATCATCCTACACAAACAGACGGCGAAAGTCACTAAACACTTGCACTGGCACCCCACAAGAAACCCACCAAACACTGAATTATTAAAAAAAAAACACAAATAATAAATTGGCTGACACGTTTATGGTATCCCGTTCCAGGAAAAAAAAAATGGCGGCCGGGATGATATTTGTAATGGCGCGAGTTTGAATGCAACTTTCGCGCGCGTTCGCTAAGACGTCTCACTCTCACTGGTCACGGCGCTGTGTTTTCTTTTTATTTAAACTTGCAATCCCCTCTAGCGATTGTGAATGATCGCATAATATCTTGTGTTATCAATACGCTATTCGGGTCGGACTGATGCCTCTCGTTTAAGGATCTAGTTACATTCATTAGTGCTAAGTGCTACATAATTTACATATTATGGATTAGTTCCTGTCTTACAATTCCCAAGTGGACGTGAAAAAAAACTATAGGTATTTTTAGGAATTCATACAAAATCAAAATCAAAATATTTTATTTCACATAAGCCTACATGGGCACTTATGAAACGTCAGAAGCTAGGTGCACGGTTCCAATTGGTCGTTTCCTATGGAGAAGAGCCGGCAAGAAACTCCACGGTTACTCTTTTTAAAAATAATTGGCTTTACAATATTTTCGATTTACAGTGTTAATAGTTATGGGAGGACAGTGTTGGCCTTTCAAAAAGTTTCAGGTAGGTCAGGCTAAGCCTACAATGTTCTCACATTCACAAGGTAGAAAAGAATCTATATAAAAGATAAATAAGATACTAAAGATAAAAAAACCTATTTAAACCAAATGACATGATTGCCATTACAACTGTAACAAATCTGATTAATTATCATGTCCACAAAAGCCTGTAAAGTATATAGTATATACAGGAACTTCATTGCCGTAGGCTATATAGAAAATCGTTGTAATTCTGTTCAACCATACAAAAATAAACTAGTGAAATGGGTAAGACACACAGGGCGACTTTTCACAGTAGGGAAATATTTTGACTTACTTTAGAAAAGACATCAACGCGCAAGCTTTCCTAAGTCTTTCTCGCAAAACATATTGGAGACCGACCGACCAACGAGAAGTCGGTTACAAGGTTTTAATTTTTAGGATGATCTAGCAGCTTAACATTTGTTGAAAAAAATTACGACCCTTCTGATTAGAGTCTGTTCAAATAGAGACTCTTGCGATTGCACATTTAGTTAATTTGGTTTTGATTTTTTCGTTGGCATTAATGACATGTATCAAAATTATTGCTTCGTTCAATTCATTTATTCCTATATTTTATTGAACTTAGTTATAATAACTGATACTCATTTATTTTTTAATTTCCCCGGCGTTTTTGATTGTAGTTGTTTATAATAGTCAAATTCAGAGTAACATAGCACCCTTATTTTTTCTGTTGTCAGAAACAGTCTACATTATACGCTTACCGCAACACTAAACTATGTTGCTCACCTTTGTGTGCCAATGAATACAAGGCTTTAATCATCTTTCATGAATTCTTTTGAGAAATAACTGAAACTTAAAACTTTTAAGCCCATCCTTTTATGAAACCTATCCTTACGTTACCAGAGGGCCAATTTTCTTACTTAAAAAACGTTCAAATTCAAGTCGCAATCTATCAAAATTGTCAAAAATGTTGGTAAATTGATGTTTTTTTTTTTGACAGATTGCGAAGCACAGTTTCCGCAGTTTCTATGCACTTTGAACTGACAGCATGTTTGAAGAAAAGAATGGTGGCTAATGTATCATTATAATGCAGACTGATGACAACGGTGCTGACATATAAATAACGTTATTGTCATGACAACGTGATGTCATTTTTTAAACATTGTTATAAAATTCCACATTTGGAAAAACCATCGTAAAAATTGAAAACATGCACTGTATTCCCTTTTTACTATTTTCCTTAGGACACGTTTCATATAAACAATAGAGTTGATCAAACAATTTGTCATAAAGTATTGTTTTTTAATTCAATTTATGAGGATAAAGTATTAGAGTATTGCTTACGACAATTTATAAAACTATTCAAAACATATAGAAAGAAGTCTTATTGGTTATTGAAAAACTTTATCATTATGATCTTTATTAATTTCTTTCGTTACCGTAATAATATGAAGCTTTTGTCTATCAAAGTATGTACCTATCTTATACATGTTTACTCCTCTACCATAACACTAAGAAAATACTCATGTATCGATTATTATAAGTCTTGTAACTTCGGATCATATTATCAACTGGAACGTTGCCATGAATGATATATTGTATTACATGCAATATTACGTAGACCAATCAAAAAACGATGCAGGAAGCTCAAGATCTATGCACTTAATGACCCCAATCACATTTATTGCTTTTCAAATAAGTAGTGCACTAATCATTGGGCGTGATTGGCGATTGTCGGTCAACTACTTGTAACATGCAGAGAAGGGATCACACTGATGTTACAATATTATGCGCTCGAAACATGGTTCGTTTCGACATTTTACTTGTTTATTCATTTGTATTAGGTAATAGTTTATATTTTTTACTACGGTGGATGTCTTAGATTATTTATTGATTTAGGAAGTCAATTTCTATCTGACGAAATATTGTGGAACAGTCCTGGATAAACTTAATTTATGATCATAATATACGAGTATTACGATGAATAAGATTTTACATAATATTTATTAAGTTGTTCTTGTTCAACAAAAATTAAATGTTTCCTATTCTTCTATTTAAGCTGGCTAGGGGCCTCAGGGGTATAATAAAATTAATTATTAATTGGTAGGGTTTGAAAGCCTTATAATATAAATCGATATAACCTAATTTTTATCGAAACCTACACAACCACGATTTTTTGGTAAAAGTGATAGCTAGTAATTATGATACTAAGTACCTAAAACTTTTTTGGCTTTATAATCTTACGATCACTGTAGAAAAAACAAGCATCACGTAATACTTATAAAACTAAATTTTTTGCTCGCAAAATGAATTAAAATCAATATTTTTTACAGTTACATCATCGATAAATATCTGAGGCTAGACTGTGTTTATTACAGTGTCATACAAGAACCATGATCCAGCAGATATGTAGCACAATTTTTTTAGGAATCATACCATGTAGGTTTTTCTATAATTTTCTACTGTTACATCAGAAATGGTTATGTGATTACCAAGAAAAACGAGGTGGTCGATAGAAGATACCTACCTACCTACTAATAAATTGTATACCCCTACAATTTATTAGTAGGTATAAGTGTATTTCGAGAAACACGAAAAAATTTTAAGGCTCGTACAAACAGGCGCGATATTGCGCTTATTTGCACGAGCCTTTATGTTTATGGGAAGTGCATCCCTAGTCATCTTCTTTCAGCGAGAACCTCGGGGAAAGGAAACGATGAATGATTCATTGGCAACCCGATTACTCGTAGGTCAGGATCAAATAGTTTCCACACTTCGGATTTTTATGAACCTAGTTCTACATACCTACATTTATGTGGTTACACATTATGTATAACAATAAGCATAAAACGTCCTTAATTCAATCATTTCAATTGAAAACAGTTGTGATTAAGTATTTACCTATAAGGTTCTTATTACAGCTTATTATTCATGGTAGCTCAGAACTAGAGGACGTGCCTATAGCCGCCTATTTTGAAGTTATGACGAATATACGATTTTATTTAAATAAGTAACTTAAGGAGCTCGTGGCTAAGTAATAACAGCCGCACGGGTCGATCTATCAGGTAAAGCTACGCTTAGTTGATCCGTGGATGGGTGATCATCTTTACATATCGAGACTCCTCCGTGCCTCGAAAATTACGTTAAGCTGTAGGTGCCGGCTGTCGTTTGTGGATCTTTGACAGTTGTTACGGGTCGTCAGAAGCCCGAAAGTCTGACCACCAGTCTTACCTAGGGGTATCGTATTACCCAGTTACTGGATTGTGGAGGTCAGACAGGCAGTCGCTCCATGTAAAATACTGGTACTCAGCTGCATCTAGTTAGACTGGAAGCCGACCCCAATATAGTTGGGAAAAGGCTAGGCAGATTGATTTAAACAGGTAACTTCTTGTATTTTTCTTAACAGCACCTCCTCGTATTAAATAGGGATATTTTATTTACGTATTGTCCTATATGAAGCATGTTCTAACAAGACACATTGAGGTCAGTGGACCCTTTAAAATTAAATTAGTGAAAATGTTTTCATCAGGCATGTTAAGGCTACTGAAGGTTACTTCAAGGAAACTGAGATTGCCCGCTCAACTGTCTTTAGAAGGCGATAGCAATTAAAATTCTATTGTGTCTCGTTAGTGACAGTTGCGAGGTTTACGGTCTTACCCACGTAAGCTCATATTTCAGTAAAACCTGATACAGTTTGATCGGGTCCACCTGACGCAGGGTGTTTACCGCCGTTGCACAACGGCCCACATTCATCGTTATCTAACCCGGCATCCTAGTGTGCGTCCGTCGCCGTCGGTCTGCGCAAGAGTGACCAGAGTGCGAATTTCATTGTAAAACTTAATCGACTATGTGCAATGGGATTTCGTCTTAAGGAAAATGATCATTGATAGCCTGTGATTATGGTCAATATAATTTATGAGGTTTCATAGGTACAGCCATAAAATATATTACATGGATTTGCCATTTGATTGCGGTAGGTAGGTACTTTGTTTTCATATCTGTGTTTGGAAAATAAGTCGATGTTTTTGCCAAAAACGATGTATTTCCTTAATAGTATTTTTAAAATTAGGTACACGTACAGTGTCCCCTTCCTAGAATTGGTATTGTGTAGTAGATACATACCTACTCAGTCAAAATGTTGCGGTTTTAAAATCCATTGTTAACGAATTATTAAGGCTGTGTACGTGATTTTACTCATTTTTACTACACGAGATCGCAACGCGCATGACCTCACCTAACCCTACTAACTATTTGCGTCCAAAAATAATCGGGCAATGTGAATAATGACCACAGATCTTGCCTTTCGTATTAAAGTAAAACAAACATCGATAATATAATAGCCATCATGAATATCCATAGATAGCGGGTAAAGGTTTGTCTAACCAAGGGGTATCGTATTACCCAGTTACTGGGTTGTGGAAGTCAGATAGGCAGTCGCTCCATTTAAAATACTGGTATTCGGCTGCATCCGGTTAGACTGGAAGCCGACCCCAACATAGTTGGGAAAATGCTAGGCAGATTGATTTTTTGAGCGGGTAAAGGTTTGCCACTGCAGAAACATCTGTTCAAATGGGGCCACTTTCGATCCTTCTCAAAAGTATTGCGAGTGTCATTCACAGGTTATGTCACATCTTTCCTGCTCATTCTTCACGTTTCAGGATTTAAACCTATACTCTAAAGGTTTAGGTAGTTAAAAAAAGGTATACATATCGTAAAAAGGGTTTTTTATATTTGACACTTTCTTGTTTAAAAATACGTTATAACAAAATTAAATTTATTTTCGATCACAGGATAGTTTCCTCTTTTATTATAGTATGCTAAACTTTATCATTTATTCTTAAACTACTATTCGTAGATGTAACTGCTTGAGCATATTTTTTTAGTTAGATTTATTATAATGATATAATATTTTGTAATCTGTCTATTGTAAAGAGCCCAAAAACACAGGTTCCCCAAACCTTTTAGAAAATACAACGAATTAGATAAGGTTGCTAAATTGAAGAGTAAAACTGTGACGTAGTTTGCCAACTGAAGGGGCAGGTATACTTACTCGGTTAATCAGACGTCATTGTTGACAGCGCTAAAAGAAGAACAGATTTTTTTTTAATTAGACAAAATACTTGATGATACCACTGAACGCTTTATTATTAATGTAACAAATAGTTCATCAGATTCAGATTCAGAATAGAGCCTATTAATATGTGACTCTATATAATATGATTTTAAAATTTGAAATAAAAGGTTTAGCATCTATAAGTCACGTGTTTTTTTTTGTTTACCCATTTTTAACTACTTAAACCTATGGAGAATAGAGTGCTTGCGCAATGAGCTCCGCTAAAAATTGTTATTATTTTCTAAACTATGCCCGCGTCAAGAACTCAAGATCACGCAACTCAGCAGCTGTCGCAGTCCTGTTGTCCCTCAAAAATCTGCAATGAACTAATAGAAAACCAGAAATTCCTTTCAGGGAGAGATATTGGCGTGGTTCGTCCATGAAATAAAAATAGAGGGTCAAAAAATTGTGCCATGTATGTACAAAGTTACTGTGCAACGTACACTGTATGTACATGGGTAAACACTATTTCGCTGAAACATAATAATAGGCAGTGAAAACTATAATTTTGTTATTTCATTTTTTTTTCGTTATATGTGGTTTACACAAAAGCAAGCAATTTTCATTTTGTCTGTGAATTTTAGAATAATTGAAATAATTACAACTTTTCCAAATATGTATGTTTCATTTAATTGAAATTTATAAAAAAAAATTAGTTTTTTCAACTACATGTGTTTATATAAATGCTTTTAATATGGGCGGCTGCCGCACACGTTACACAGTAAGGCGCGACTACTGTTTAGAAAAAAAATAGAGTTGCTCTATTGACACGAAAACTAGAAGAATTTCCAGAAATGTTTAGATAAGCGGAGTGAATTGCACTGGTCACTATATTCTTACCAAAGAGCAACGCTATAAAAAACACAAACGCAACAGCAAATTGCCTAATAATATAGAACCTAGTTACTAGCGGGAAATCCATAAAACCCGAGTCTCCGATCCGGGACGCGGCAACCGCAGCATCCGTTGTTACTGCATATAAGCTACAAACTAATTGTAAATGACGTAGCTATGACGCACACGCTTTCAAAATATGTGACTCGAGATTACTCTTATCATCATAAATTTAAGTTTCGGAACAATTCGTACCCTACAACTTAAATACCAATGTTTCGTGATTATTGCGTTTATGACACTGATGAAAAGCCCTAGTTTGCTATTAGAATTTAAACTGAAACTCAAAGTATTTATTTCAATTAAACCATTTATAGGCACTTTTGAACTGTTAAGGAGTGGTTCAGTTAATCAGAAAGTTGTAGCTAGTTGCTCATTCCAAAACTTTATGGAGAAGAACGGGCAAGAAACTTTAAGAACACTCTTTTACATCAAGATAAAATAAAATCCTGGGTACATTATTCTTGTTGCTTCTATTTATGATAATATCTAGTGAGCATGACATCATTCTCAACTGCCGTGCTCTTTTAGTTAAACATACCTACATCTTATTAAACGGCTCCATTGTACCTACCCACATTTACAAAATTAAAAAAATTACATTATTACATAACATCACGCCTGTATTAAGGCGCCGCCCAAGGGTTGGGCAGAGGTGTACCTATAATAAAACCCATATTTCGCCAGTTATGTTTAAGTCCCTTATAAACGTCTACTAAAATAAAAAAACATTGAAAATATTGGAGTTGGTAGTATTTAGGAAAATGAAACAGGATATTTTTATGTGTCATTGTTGATGCATTGTACACAACTGTATTGCAGAATGCATTATATTCTGAAGTTGGTTAAAAATAAGTACCTTGTGCAGTCAAGTAACCTCTTCTAGTTACAGGAATTTTCAGTTATCCACCAGAGCTGAAACGGATATCCGATTGTTATGTAGTCTCCGACGGTATCCTTCCGAATTTTGTGTAGAAATTATGAAAAAACCTAAATGGAAATTATCCTTGACTAATGTATGTGCGTTGTTGAACAGTCATAATATGGACATCGAAATAACCAGGTAAATTCAATAAAATTGTGTAACTCACAACTTATAAAGTCGTACACATATTGCAGGCCAAGGAATGTGTTTAAACATTACATATCCAATTGTTATGTTGACAATTTGGAAAGGAAACAGGGCGCAACGCGTACGGCTAGTCTTAAGGCTCTTATCAAAGAAAAATCAACCTTACTCGACTTAAATAGAGTCAAAAGCTAATAAGATAGCAGTATAGTGGTTGCAAAAACGTTTTTCCAAGACGAGGTTTTAGTATAGCGTCTATTTTCACATTTTAATGACATAACATGACAGTTTTACATGAAATCAGTATCATTACATATAATTAAACTTTAAGAAATTTTCGTCATTGCTGTGTAGTACAATGCCCATGACATGCACTAGCAATTTTCACATGCAATACAAATACTTCAACAGAACTAAATACTTTACAATTGTTACAAACCGACCGACGTCGAAGCTTGATATGCAGTTTTGCAAAAATATCTACGTTTTGTAACTCCTATTAAAACAGCTACAAAAGATATTAACTTTCTAATAAGGAAACATTATCGTCTTAAGTTTCAGGAGTTTTTCTTGGTTCATGGTCACCCATCCACGGACCAACCCCGGCAAGCGTAGCTTAACCTGATGGATCGACCCGAGTGGCTGTTATTACTTAGCCACGAGCTCCTCGTGACTATAATAGAACATAAACATGATTGTAGTGTTTCAGTTGTTTACCAAATTTTATATAAGTAACGAAAAAATTATGACTTAATTAATTAATTCACGAGCAAATCTAGTTATTACTAATTAATTTTAATTGTCTGGCTTATCTGTTAAATAGGTAAATTCGACTTGACGTAATAAATATGGGTATGTCGATCGAAACATTGATAGTGAAAATTGCCCCAATCACTAAGCATGTCAGAAGGATTTTTGTTATCATCAGACTGAAGGACGCTACGACCTATTCTTACGATTTTATAAACGACCCCGACGCCAACAGCTGGTGCAAAAAGGGTAGATTAATTTTATAAAGGGATCACGCAGAATTATGTGGAGACGGGTGGCAAACAGTGGCCAAAAGGTTAGTTAAAAATATCAATGATGTCTGATGTATTTTCGGTGGGTACCTACCTATTTGAAACTGACTATTCTGAATTATGTTTGTTCATCCTAATTTTCAGAACATATATTTTTGTTTACGAATGATTCAAGCGTGTGGTTTAGATACTATTGTAATGGACACAATGATCAGGTTAATTAAAGAATAAAGTATGAGAAATATTGTCTACATAATGACATATTTATGTATTAAAATGTCATCATTACCACAATTGTCCTGCCCTTATCCCAATTTATTTGGGGTTGGCGCAACATTTCCTTTTCTTCCATACTTCTTCTCTTCATCATTCTTATTCATTATCAAGGATATTACGGTTGACATCTGTCGGGCATGCCACCGTCCCGGTGAATCAATCCGACATATTGTTTCTGGTTGTTCTCGCCCTGCTAACGGCGAGTACTTGCACAGCCACAATCTATTGACTCTTGGTCTACATAATGACATATTTATGTATTAAAATGTCATCATTACCATAATTGTCCTGCCCTTATCCCAATTTATTTGGGGTTGGCGCACACAAAAAAAAAAAAGTATCTTAGCTTAGCACACGATTTGGTCGAATCGAAACAATAATGTGGGACGTGGACACTGTAATCATTGTACCGATAATCGTTACGGTTAATGGCCTAATAGCGGAGAGCCTCAACCAACACCTCAGGAGGCTCTCATTGCGCACCTGGGTCAAGGGCTTGATTCAGAAAGGACTCGGACACGGCACGCATAGGAGTTTCCTCTCTTTAGACCCTCTGATGCCGATGGGCTACTATTTATGTTTTAATATACAAGACACTAAAATTATTAAAAATTTAAAAATCTTATTTGGTTCTATGTATATTTATTTATATAAATATTACGTGAATCAACTAGATTTATACTAGAACGACATAGAGGGTCCTAATGACCAATCGAACTGGTGATTATATAATTATATACTTAATAAAATACACAGATCCGGTCGAAGTGGCGGTGCTTGGGGGAGGCATGTCACATCCAGCAGTAGATGTCTTTCAGCTGAAATGATGATGATGATGAATAAAATGTAGGTAATGGTTTCAAATAACCTTTAAAATTACCTCCGTTCGACAAGTGTCCAAAATTCAGTCTGCGGTCTCTACCAAATAACCTTTATCATCAAAATAAAATGACTATAAAGTTTAACGCATCTATTTTAATTATGTAGCAAACCTTTGATTGAGACATTTTCTGAAATATAATAAAAACCACACATTGTGATGTAAGCTGCAGGCAACGCAACAGAGAAAACGATTATATGTCATCGATTGGTAGAGTATGTAGGAAGGTACTTATTCGTGTAACGCGCTCTAGAGTAGGCCCATTATTTGAAACTTGATGTTTCCTTCAAACCGCGCGTCATTTTGTAAAATGATAAATGATTTATTTCTGTAAGTAGGTTTGTACAAACACTTTTATACGCCACAATTTGCTCCATCTATTTAAAATTCTAATCTTTTCTTCTCTCGCTGATTTAAACAGCCCTTATCTCAAGCTGTAACCTACCTACATGCACTATATTTTAATCTTATGACGTAGTTTATTTTTTGGGAAGGATATTTTTTAATTATATCTGATAATTTTCAATCATAACGTCATTAATAGTCACAGATAACGTTCTTATTACACAATAATTAAACATTTATTTGGATACAATGTGTGTCATTGTGACTGGAGCGATTTTCCACCATTAAATGAATATCTATTGATTAATTTGTCTAAAACCGCTTTTGAGCATTTCCTACACTTTATATTTTTTGCGTAGGTATTTATAATTTCCAATTATTCACATTTATGGTTTTATAATTTATGTGTGCATGGTATTTCACAGTTTTTTTTGTTATCTAAATAACATTTTCTAATTGAAATTTAATGTATTCTAATAATAATATTTGTACATCTAATAGGTACTTATGTTTCATGCTGGATTACATTCGAACGCAATGTGAATTGTAAATGAATAAATTAATTGAAATACCTACAAACAAATAAAGAACAAAAGCAGAATTTTCACGCTACATCGAAGTTGGTCGGAATAACTAAAATAGAGCTTCCCAAAAGACATAATTTGCGAATCAATTTTGGTATTCTTGCTGGCCACTAGTGGAGTCTCAATTGACTATACTTGCTCACAGAAAAAATACGACCAAAACCTCAATGTTTTTCTGACTATTGAAAAGTTTAAATCATAGCCATTCAATTAGGTACAAAGGTACCTTGTGCATTGCGCGTACCTTGAGGAAAACTAGATTTGGAAGGATGCCAACGCGTGGATTCTGGTTATGTTAAGATTAAGGTTATTTGGAATAATACCTAATTTAACCATCCATTAAGATGGTTCCTAAATAACATAATAGTATCTCCTAGATAGATAGGTGCTTAGATAATGTCTGTAGTCTTTATGGTAATCTTATATGTTAGTGACTTCTGACGTTGATAAATGTAGATGAACCTGAGGGGCAATTTGTGTATATTTAAGAATGATGGTATTCTAACCCCAGTCTCAATCTGTCTAGATTTTGAGCGTTTTTAAATACCTACGGGAATCCAGGGCCTTCAGGATTCAGCCGGTGGAGCAGACGAACCCTGGAGTGGAACCGCGTACCGGCAAGCGTAGTGTGGGACACGCCTCAGCTAGATAGACCAACGACATTAAATAAGTGGCTGAGACAGACTGGATGTGGAAGGCGGAGGCCAAGGTGTTGTGGCGCACCCTAGAGAGGCCTATGTCCAACAGTGGACAGCAAACGGCCGATTGCCCTGCACTATGACAATGCTATTCAATATTTTATTATATTGGTATGATGACGGCTAGGTTGTTAGGTTTTTAGTCAAAGTCAAATAATTTATTTCAAATAGGCACATAAAAGGCACTTTTGAACGTCAAAAACAGAGAAATAGAACTGATTCTAGTTGCCCCTTCCAAAAGGTAGTTTTCGTATGGAGAAGAATGGGCAAGAAACTCCACCGGCTTTAAAAGCTGTGACACGCAATCAGTTGGCACACACAGCGTCATCTAATACTGACGTGTTCTGCTTCTACTGTAATGTGATGCAAAATCTGTTTCTTATGAAAATGTTATAGGCAATGTGCAATGCAGATTACTTAAAAGATGTAGATTTTATGTTAAAAGAAATTAATATTATGTAGTCAATAGAGAAATGACCCATAGATACGGCCTCAACATTGGTTTATTCACAATAATATTATCCCTAGCAATACCTATAAGGAAAATACGTATTCAGTATTGAAATATTTTGCAGTATTAAACCTAGGTATATAAACTGAGTTGTGAAATAACTAAAACAGTTGAAAGTTGCCATTCATTGAAGCAACATCGTGTAGTAAATATTTTTATTATACAAATTATTAAAATCATTGTTGATTACGACTGAGTCAGCACAACTAAAAAAAGAAGTTTAATAAGAGTGATTTTAGCTCCGATTAACATGGCGTCTTTCACATTTGTTCTATTAGCGGTAAATATTATAAACTTTAAACTTTTCATAAAAAAGGCAAAAAAATATTACCTACTTTCAAAGTTTCAAAACATTGACATTGTATAAAAATTTAACTTAATTTAAAAATAAAATCTAGTGTTTTTGTTTAGCTTTTTATGTAGGTATGTAAATAAATATATATGTAGATTATTTTTTATTGTGTACATCATATAAATATTTTGTTTGTGAATGAAAGAAAAAGTACCCAAGGTGATCTTTTTTATTTTTCAGATTTCCCTGCTTGTGGCAACCAGCAGTGCTGCCCCGCAAGGTAAGTCGTAGTTCCTATTCCTTAGAATTAAAATGAAAATATATTCTATTTTATTTCAAACAATTCAACCTATCGACATAACATAAAATTTATTTTTAATTTTCACAGATACCAAAGTTAGCATCGCAATTCCCGAGCAGTGTAGGGGGAAAGGTTTCTGCTCCATCAAACCAGAAGGTTACGATAAACTCGAGGATGAGATTAACGCTCTCTTTCCGAAAGACCTAATTGTAAGAAACTCATTGAATTATCAAATCTTAATAATCATTTCATCGTCTTCATCCATATAGGCTAACTTGTCGGTTATCCCAATAATCAAATCTTAATGTTGGATATTAACGAATGCATTTATTCTCATTAGGATTTGAGCTTATTTAGTCTGCATCCTAAACATTTCAAACGTTTTCCAGAGGTGACTCGATTTTGAAAACATTAAAATTAATTATTAAAGTATATTTTTTAAATTTTTAACCGACTTCTTCAAAAAGGAGGTTCTCAATTCGTCCGTTTTTTTTTTTTTGTATTTTTATTACTCGATTACTCCGCCAGTTGTGAATCGATTTTGATGATTCTTTTTTGTTTGGTAGGTCATGTTTCCGAGGTGGTCCCATATAAATTTTAATAACTTTGCTTGCGTAGTTTTTGAGTTAGCTTCAATATTACGTATTTTTCCCACTTAGTTTATCTAGACGATTTCCTTATTTACTCTTTCACTGTTATTTACATAGCAGGTAGTGCTATTCAGATTTGTGTGGGGTAGGTACCACAACTAAAAAGTGAAAAATAAAAACTTTTGGAAGTCGGTTTGATTTTTTTTGTAAAAAGTTTTTATTGAATTAAAACTTTTTACAAAAAAATATAAGAAATACAAGTTCTCTGTTTTCATTAGGAGGTTGACAGCAGGCCCAGCAGCGGCCCCATTGGGGAGCCTGACGCTCGAGTGGGGTCTGACGATTACGATAACTGTCCGACTGAGACTACGGTACGATTTTGAGCTTCAACACTTTTAAGTATAGCTTGTTTATAAGAATAGTTCATTGTTACACTAATGGTGAAGGCAAGAAATTGTTCTCTTAGCGTTAAATTCTGCTAAACTCCTACCCTCTTATTCATAAACGTTACTTAAAGTTAACGAGACCTATAAACGTTGAAAATGTATGGTTAAACAGTTGCTAATTAACTTTATGCAGCGTTTATGAATAAGGCGGCTAATGTATATTTCTCATATTCATATTCATATTTTATTTGCATTCCTTAATGTAGATAAGGCATTACAATGGCTTAAAGCTAAGGTACAATACGGACCCTATAGTTCATAAAAATAAAATAAAATATATAGTATTATATTTTTTTAAATAAATAATAAGAAACAAATTAAATAATAATCAACATTTTTTTTTATGTTCTTAACAATAATTGAGATCATATTATTATTATTATATTTTTCTATGTATTAAATGTACGACCAACGATGTGTAATGTTTCTGCATGCACACGTACTTTTTTGTATTTTTTAAATCAAAATGATGTAGATTAAATCTGATTATTAACCTATTGTCTTTCAGTTGGAGTCAGTTTACACCTACCACGAGCCCAAAGGAACGAAAATTGACGTCTTCGTGCAAACTAAGATTTTCCCCCAAAAAATCACCAAAGTGACTTGCAAGTGAGTAAATTTTAGTAGAGATTCAAAATAACCAATGTACCCTGGAAAAACCATGCAATATAACTGTAACAGCGTAAATATATTAGACAACTTTCGAGCCGTATCAAGTATTAACATACCAGGGGGCTTAAAACAGTCACTTTGGCAGAATCATAATAGTAATATATTATAAATCATCGTAAAATGTCACAAACTGACAATTCATAATATGATCTGCTTGCGATTCATATTAGGAAATAATTCATCAGTTTGACAGTTTTCTATGGAGATTCGTAAAATCCTCCACACATTATGAATTGCTTTTGTGTCAAATTATAGAAATTGCTAATGACAGCTGGAAATTCAGGAAATGAATAGCTTTTAAAGGAATTGCTAATGTGGCCGTTTTAGGCCCCCTGATTGGTAACAAAATCATTAAGTATGTAACCTAATGTTTTATTTTTCCATTGTATAGGTACAGCAACGAAGAATATAATAATCTCAACGAAGGCGGTTCGCAATGCTTCAGGACGTTAGGGTTAAGCAACTTCAACATGGAGTCAAAGTGCGTGCAATCCTACGCGAATAGGACTCTGTGGGTGTACGATCCGGAGGAGGAGGAGAACCGTCGCTTTAAGCTGAAGTATTACCCAATTCCGGTGTGCTGCTCATGTGTAACCAGGAAAATTTAAAAAGTTTTGAACAATCACACCAGTTTTATGCTTTTATAAACAAGGTGTAACAGAAGTAAACTCAAGATAAAGCCTCTTTATATGATTTTTTTGCAAGCCTTTGAATCATTACTACAAGTTCTAATGCTGGGGCCACATTGTCGAGTTATCGCGAACTAAACTTCGTGCGCTCTCTCTCGCACACCGCTCGACGTCTCGCTGAGCAACAGAGAGCGTGCGAAAGTTCGCGATAACGCGACAATGTAGCCCCAGCATTATAGTTGTTTTCATCTTCCTTAAGAACCTACCTTCGTGTTAGACATTGTATAAAGTTTTCAAACACCAAACTGCCATTTGTAAAGTATTGTTAGTAATATAAGTTATATAATATTATATAGTGTTAAGTAAATAGTTAAAAGTTAAATTATTATTTAAAACGCTATGTCTATAAATACCTATAGTAAAACTAAATAAATATAATGATGTGCATCAGCTCAATCTTTTATTGATTAAATTTTGTGATTGATATATTTATGTTCGATAAAAATTAATATAACTTAACATCACACCTGTAATATTGAAAGTAGCCACAGCGAAAAGCGAAAGCGATTTTCTTTAAAACCATGGGTTTATGCTGCATAGTATTTTCGAATACATACTTCGAAAATACTATGTTCTGTATACGATAAAATAGGTTTCATTTGAACGTGCACAAGAAGAGCGATTATACTATCCTATGCTATGTATATAAATTGATGCACACGATTGGACACCCCTATTGCCCGTAACACTCACATTTCGCCAATTAGGTAGGTACTTATGTTTAATGGCTGATTGACATTCACAGTTAGGCTGTCACCAGACGGACTGCGTTTCAACTGTTTCAACTGCACTTCAACTGCAAAGGAGAATGGGCGTTTCTGCCCTGGAGCCCAATAGCGTTAAGATAAAGATCTCATCAAGAAGAATATTTCTTATTCTGAAGACTTCTATTGATCGTTAGTACGAAAGAAGCTACAGAGCTTTAAATGTGAGTGATTAAATATTATTGTAATTCTGGTATTTCGTCAATTTTATAACTTTTAATGATTCAGTTCTGCGAACATAAAAAAAAAAAAATGATCTCCAATAGATGCCGTTTTAGGAACAATGTTTTTAAGAGTCGGTCGACCGGACAGATCGTTAAACCTGACGCGTACCCCAATAGAGTTGAGATATATGCCAATGGAAAGATCTCTTCAAGGCTAATATTTTGTAATAAGACGCTTCTCTCGATTGTTAGTACGAAAGGAGCTACAGAGCTCCAAATGTGAGTAATTAAGCATAATTGCAATTCATCACCTATTTAGGTCATTAACTCTGAACTGACTAATAATAGGAAAATGTTGTATTTGTAGCAAATGTTATCCCTCAAAAGTTTATTTCAGTGGTATATATCTTAAGGGTATTGAACGCCAAGAATTCCTTAAATTCGGTGCGCAAGTTATTACCTATTCAGGTAGTTAACTCCGAACTGACTAACAATTGGCAACAGTTATGTTAGAAGCAAGGGTTCTCTTCGAAAACCTCTTTACATTGGTGTATATCGTACGGCTATTGGGTCAAGAAAATTCCTTACTTCTTACTACAAAAGTCGTGTTAGTAGGAAAGGTTCCCCTTGAAAAGCTCTTCCCATTGTTGTATATCTTATGGCTATTGGGTCAAGAGAATTCCTTAACTTCAGTGCCCCAGTAGTAACACTTATTTAGGTCATTAAGTCCAAACTGACTAACAATTGGCAAAACTCGTGTTAGTCGGAAAGGTTTCCCTTATAAAGCTCTTAACATTGGTATAAGTATATCTTATTTTTATTGGGCTTCAGGGCAGAACCCCATAAGTAGGGGCCCATTCTCCTTTGCAGTTTAAATGCATTTATCAGTACATTACGAGTAGATATTGCAGTCCGTCTGATGGTAGCCTTAGCATGAGTTATTTAGGAAACTATAAACATTAGTCCAAAAGTGACCGTTTTTCATTGTGAACAATGAATGCAATCTCTAGTCAAGATTGGTAATTCGAGATCTCATCCGGAAATCAGACGAGGTCTCGTTTTCGTGATTTTAAATAAGATGCTTTTTCTTTCTTTAAAATTCTTAAACTTAATTAAAATTAAACCTTGTTAGGGTAATCGTGTTGTAATAATTATGTACATAAAAAACAAAAATCGAATGTCGAAACAAAAAATCAATGTTTTATTTAAGTAATAATCATCTGCACTACTACGCATACTTATACCGTAACAAATCAGCACACTCACTGATGTGAGTGTGCTGATTTGTTGCGGTACACACACATTATAGGCTTATAGGCGGGCTTTATAGGCGGAACATTATAGGCTTATTATGGGATCATAATAAGCCTATAATGTTCCCACTGCTGGGACACAGGCCTCCTCTCGGTGAGAGAGAGTGGGTCATTTGCGGGAGGTAGACGTCACATATCTTCGATTTTTTGGTTCTAGGTTTCCTCACGGTGTTTTCCTTCACCGTTTTGAGAGCAGCAGCAGCGGTGATGAAAATAATTTACACAAAGTAAAGCGCCCGGCTGGGTTCGAAACTACGACCTACAACTTGAAAGTCGCGGTCGTTACCACTGGGCCACCACTGCTCTCATAATAATATTACCTAGGGGTTTTAATACCGTTTTTTGTGTTGTGCTGTCTTTTGTGTGCACCAAATAAACGTTTTATCTATCTAAATATGAAATTGCCGTTTTGTACTGAAAAATTGAAACAATTTTTTGTCTAAGATAAAATACTTATATTTATTTAATCAAAGTGTTTGCCCTCATTGTCAAACATTTCTTTCATCTCATGGGAAGGTCATTTATGCCTTTGCTGTAAAACTCTCGACACCTGGAGTCAACAAACTGCTGTGTGAAAGCATTTTGTATTGCTTCCTGGGAAGAAGAAAGTTGCGGCATTTGACCTGGAGTCAGCCATTGCGTTTTTCGGTTGCAATTATGGTAAAGAATCAATTTTTTATCACAATTTGCCCCAAAATCCCTTCATTTCTGTACAAGGTAAGGCAAGCTTCAACGCGCACTTCTCTCTGCAGATCTCTTTCAGATTGTCTAAAGTACATACTTCTTTTATGGGGTACTTGTAAAATGTTATAATAAAATTCCACTCGATATTCTTCAACTAAATGAGAAGAAATTTAAAACATGCATTAAACGCACACTATGTAGACAAGCATATTATAAGTTAGATGATTATATCGTAGATAAAAATGTTTGGCTTAACGCTGGTCCTACTCCACAGGCACTTGGGCTCACTAGTTAAAATTTCATAATTGCAAGTGTTGCTTCCCTTTTACTATTTTTTAATTTTTTTCCTGACATTACGAACTTATTGTTTATTCTTATTTAACTTATCTCAAAATAATATTATATTAATTGCTCAATTTATTTGCAAACTAGTTTTGTATAATTTAGAAGCATTTTTTCAATTATTGTAAATGTGAGTACCATGGAGCCGTTTAGTATGGTATGATGTATATTGACTTGAAATAGCATGGCAGATGAGAGTATGTCATGCTCACTTAAATGTCTCGCTGATGGTGGCACGTGTGTTGGATCATTCGGTTCCCTACAATATGGTTGAGCTGGATGGTGCTGATCCACATGTCATGTTCGTGAACGGGCGCCGTCAGTTGAGACTGGTCACCTCTTATTTGCCAGAGCTTATTTTTTATCTTAAATTTTGAATTGCTGTTGATTCTTTTTTTGTTTTACATTGTTCTCACATATAGAAGCAACATGAATACTGTACCCAGGATTTTGTAATATCTATATCCATTTTTTTAAAGAGTGTCGTTGGAGTTTCTTGCCCGTTCTTCTCCATAGAGATCTACGTTTTGGAATGGGCAACTAGCTTCAACTCTATGACTAACTGACCGACTCTTTGACAATTCAAAAGTGCCTGTAAATGGTTTAATTGAAATAAATGCTTTGAGTTTGAGTTTGAGTTTGAGTTTGATCAGTCAAATCTTGGGGCACCTATGTTTCAAGCATTTTTTTCTTACCGATTTGATGCAAATGGGTCAATATTATGGGTATGCTAACATCAATCTACTTATGCTGCTAATTCCTTGGTAGTTTGATACGGATCGAAAATCAAAATCAAAAGACATTTATTCAAACTAGGCTGAGAATCAGCACTTTTTGAACGTCAAAATTACATAGCCAGTTCCCCAAAACGCCCACAATTTACCACTTCTTAGTGCTTTAGCTGGGAAGAACAAGTGGCGCAACAAACTCCCCAGCACCACGGCTGCCTGTTCAGTTAGAAAAAAAAAAATCTATACAATAATAGTATGTAAAATCATTCACATTACGCAATCGGCTTCCACCATCGCATTCACTTCATTTCAAGTAGAGTGCGTTCATTAGCCGTATCCTCTCCAAACACAGTAGTGATATTGCAAGTTGCTATATAATTGCGTAACATAGGTATTTTCGTAACCGATTACGACTAATCTGTTTCAACTGTCAAAAACAGTTCAACAGCATTAATTGCATTATTTACGTTTAAATGCGTTAAGAAATGTGTATAAACGTTTTAATAAATGACTGCTCAACAGCAGTCATTTATTTCGAACTTATGAAGTATTAGATTAGGAATGTACGCAATTAGGGTGCTGATTCCACTGCGTTGGTTTCACGTTGAAATTCGTATTCAAAAATTATTCTAATTTTCAATCCATCTTTACTTTAAAAGCTGAATGCAAAAACAATTGAAAGTCAAACAATAGCATGTTGTATTATTTTTAAATTAAGAATGTGATAGTTATCTTGTGAAAAAAATTGCACTCTGGAATCTCACACCATGCAGGTTTAATTTTAATTCAAAGTGGCCAGTACTTTAAAACGGCAATTTCTTATAAAACCCCTATTATACTCGCATAATAATTGCAAAATTAGGTACATAATAGTCAAGTTTGACACGATATACTTTTACAGACCAACCCTTTGATTACTAACCGTTAGATATTTTGACATATCCCAGAAAATTATATAATTTATCTAAATACTCGGTAAATTATAAAATACTAAACCATAGTTGAGTCCAGTAATTTTATTACTAAAAGGTTTCAACTCCACAATTAGGGCGTACACGAGATATAGAACTAAACTGAGCGAGGTGCGACCTGTAGGTGTTATCAAGTAGATTTTTATGTTGTTCGCTTTGTCCCGTCTATCTTAAAAGTATATTATTTAAATGTCTTTGGGTTTGAATTTACTACTACTCACGCACTAACTGCTTGGCTAATATTGCTGCGCAAACTCTCATTTTGCACGTACCTATTCCATTCAGAAATGTCTTGAAAACCAAGATTTGTAAAATAGCTATTTTCATATTAGACTCGCGACAATCTAAGAAGTCCGTTTTGACAGATTTCAAAATGCTTTGTGCAGCGATGAAAAAAAAATAGTTTCTTGAAAACTGTTTCTTGACATATCGACATATCGATTGAACATAGAACATAGTAGAGAGTTTGTAATTTACGACTTATCTACATTGATAAAAACTGATTCTCAAGGCTTAACGTTTTATTACATGTACGAGAACGAAACGTCAAAACGGACTTCTTAGATTGTCGCGAGTGTAGTCTAGTTTTTACGTACGGAATTCTTGGTATGTGCGTTTCATTCATAGTTCAAGTAAAAAGTAGGTACGTGGGCACTCATTTATAATTTTGTATACAATATGTTTTGTATTCAGTAGGTAGGTCAAATAATAGGTAGGTAGTAGGATATTACGTACCGATACAATAGTAACTAGTCCCTATTTATATATATTAATGACTAGTCTGTCACTCATTTAACATCTGATGTAAGTTTGGACAACGGATGATTTGAAGTACTAAAAATGTTTTGATATTAGGATATCCCAAGGGACATCGACAAATTAGGAATATCTCAATAACTATAATTTTCTTGCTTTACCTACCACAAGCCTCAGACCAAATAAAAAACCAAGACAGAGCGCTGTGAGCAATACAGTGAAGCATGCCAAAGCTACACCACCGCTCTATGCATACACGCTTAAACGCACACATTTACAACCATTTACAATCAAACTACACCAAAATATGTGCACACATGCTTACGAAACCGGCCTCACGTCAACAGTGACGGACCAAGACAGAGCGCTGTCAGCAGTGACAGCGCTCTGTCGTTTTTTTTTATTTGGTCGGAGCCACAAACATACGCGCAAGTAGGGAACTCCGGTTGCAACGTGTTCAAATGTTGGGAATACCGTTAATGCTTACTACTTGCAACATTTGCATTAGACCTGATCGTTTTAGGTTTTTTTATATTTATCTTGCAATCAGTCGGTAGACTACGAGCAGGTGAGATAATAATAAAAAATCTGCTACCTAGGTCAAGTCAAGTAATTTTCTTTAATAAATCAATGTAGCGTTCAGAGCAAAATCCCCTTTTGGGCTTTCTGTAGTGCATTCTATGTAACTGTCCATTTTCAAAACATGCATTTTCGGTTTATGTATGGCTTTCGGAATGTCATACTGTTAGTTGATTATAATAACAAATAGAATAAATAAATAATTCATTTTCGACCCTTTTAGTGCACATTTTATAAACTTATAAGACCTGCTAAACTGTTGGTTGCATCCTGCAAGTTGGTTCGGGTGGATTGCAAACAAGAGAGAGTAGCAGTACTATTACTGCTACTCTATAAGGTTCTAAGGGTGAATTTCACAAATGAAACTGAACGCGATCAGCACATTTAAATCGCGATCAAGAGCTGTCAGTGTCATCTTTGCCATGGAATATTGACACTGACAGCTCTTGAACTCAGTTTAGATGTAGGTACTTGCTCAGTTTTATTGCTGCTACTCTCTGTTGTCATGTCTGCGTCACAAAATTGTAGGTAAATTAATTGTATTCGAGTATATTTTTCAGGGTTTTCCAAGCTTTATATAAATTGACTGTATTTCATCATAAACGCACAGTATCACACGCACAGTGTCGGACGTGTTAACTTTTTCTCTACATCGTAATATTTGACGGCTTTCTTAACTAATTTAAAATATAAATCAAATCAAAATGTATAGTTTTTTGGTTAATCTGTGTTTGGTAAGTTTTTGTTTAATTATAATAATATGAACAATCTCAACAAAAAATGTACGCTAAAAACTTGTAGTAACTGGATTTTAAAGCCCCCCGAACATTTCGTGTGTTCAAATCTATAAACCCGTGAAGGTCCATTACTGTAGGTGTGTGGGTCATCTTTTATCAATAACAATGTTACCAAACAAAATTATTTATTTTTTATTTTTATTACAACGGGTTCTCATTTTTGCTGCCTCGTTGGTTTAGTGAACGTGGGACCACAACCGGTACCTCTTTTCCTGCATCTCACCTCATTGTAAGTGATGATCAGGCCGAAGGTGGAAGCGAGTTTTACCCGGAATCCTCAATCACAGAGGAACAGGTTATCACCGAAAACAACCATCGCGACAGACTTAGATAAGATGTAGGTAGCTAGCCAGGCGGACTTACAACAAGCCCTACCACCAACCAAACCGAACAGAAAATTTTGTCCCCGCTGGGAATCGAACCCAGGTCTGAGTTCCGAGAAAACCGCCTGATTACAAAGATTTGTGGTGCAGGCGGTCCTTATTATACATCATAAAAACCGTGATTTTATACATACTCATTTTCAGGTCGCTCTTCTCATGGGCTCAAATTCAGTGGAAGCGTCACCCGTCGACGGAGGAATACTGTTCGACCCCTCCATATATCGTAATGAATGTAACTATCTTTCGTTATTTACCTACATCATTTTATGTTACCTATCATCTTCAGGGGCGCGTACCAAAATAGTAAAAAAGGAACCGTTATGGTGCGATTGCCTGTCACAGCTACTAATACTATTGACTTCCAAATGTGGGTGTATTATAGGTACACCTCTGCCTAACCCTTCGGAGATTACAGGCGTGATTTATGTTACATTATTAATGAAAAAAATGTCCGTAAAAATACTACCCTCCTTTTCCCGAATATTGCAAATCGAAAGATCTATCTATAGGTATAAATAAAAATGTTCTTTGGTAAACACATCACTTTAGAACAGCTGGACCGATTTGGCTGTTTTTTGTTTTAAAATGTTCGTAATAGTCCGAATTAGGAAAAAATTGATTGGTTAATCGCACCTACACTCTTATGCTGTTTTAAAAAAAAGATTACGTTGTGTAGTATCAGCACACAATACTATCGGTAACAAGCTGCGCCCAGGTTTCACCCGCGTAAGTCTCGATCCCGTAGGAATATCGGGATAAAAAATCAAATATCATATGTCCTATTCTAGGTCATGGTCTACCCATGTGCCAAATTTCATCGAAATTCGTTCAGCCGTTTTAGCGTGAAAGCGTAACAAAGAAACAAACGAACTCACTTTCGCATTTATAATAAGAGTTAGGACAGCGAGCCTCATAAAATCTGCGTAAAAGTCTAGGTTTTCAAATTTTCCCATTTGTGGAGGTGAAACATGTTTTTTTTTGCGGGTCCATTACTCTATTATTTATATTACATATCTCTATTATTTATATTATTTATGTGTTACAGTTGTTATGCCGTTATCATGCGAAGGGAAGAGTTTCTGTTTTGATAAGGGTGACGATTACCCTGAAAGCACGTTTGAGGAACTGTTAGATAAACTGCCTGTGGTGAGCATAACTATTCATACAATTTCCTAGACACCTAAGTAAAGCCCTTATTTGGGTTCTGTATTCAAAAGAGAAAACGTTCGGCAAGCTTATAAGTATTCTTATTGTAACTATTCTGATTACCTGTATTTTTATTATCAAACTTGTGTATGTATTCTCGATAATAACAAGCAATTCACTTGTTTCAGTCGTTAGTTAATAGAATTGCGATTATAAACTTGGGAGACGATTCTGACTGCCCAGTCAACGATACATTTATTGTAAGTATTTTAACGTCTTTATTTAGCTCTATGGCAACGACAATTTTAATTAACATTGCGGTAAGCCACGGTGCCTACCGCATTCTTCACACAAGATGTCGCAAGATACCAAGCAACAGATAAAGCAAATAAATTAACATCATTATATACAATATTTTTTTTTGAATATGGGAAATCATCAAATGACTTCTCCCGCTCTGGGTGGAGCGGAAGGGCGTGTCAGACTTTTACTGACCCGTTTTCCTTCAGTTGCCTGTTGCCAAGGGTTCCGGTATCCCTTTCGGACTTTCCTGCAACAATTATCATCATCTGAAGTTTGGTCGCATACAGTATCAGATTTCGTAGAAGGAATGCGACAAGATGACACACGCGACAAACATATCAACCTATCTACATAACTATCTCCCGGTGTTCACACATGCAGATACAGATTACGAACCCTGAAAAAACCTATTGTTTTTCTTGTTCTTTCAGGACAAACCCATTTACTACATTCTCGATGAAAATGATCAAGTTAGAGCGGTGGCACAATCACCTGAGAAGTTCCTGCAGATCTACAGTACTAAGTGGTGCCAGTGAGTATAAATGTCTAACTAAGCAACAGGCTAACAGTTTGGAATGTTTTTAAGGGCGAAAAATCATGCAGTCATGTTGAGGAGCTCGTGGCTAAGTAATAATAGCAGCGCGGGTCGATCCATCAGGTTAAGCTACGCTTGCCGGGGTTGATTCGTGGATGGGTGACCATCTTTACATACCGAGACTCCTCCGTTCCTCGGAAAGCACGTTAAGCCGTTGGCCCCAGCTGTCATTCGTGGGTCTTTGACAGTCGTTAGGGGTCGTCAGAAGCCTGAAAATCTGACAACCAGTTTTAGCAAGGGATATCGTATTACCCGGTTACTGGGTTGTGGAGGTAGATAGACAGTCGCTCCATGTAAAATACTGGTATTTAGCTGCATCCGGTTATACTGGAAGCTGACCCCAACATAGTTGGGAAAAGGCTAGGCAGATTGATTGATGCAGTCATTTTAAACATGAGCATTCTTTCGAGTCTGAAACCTCTTAGATTCTACTTTACTACTAACCCTACTTTAGAGGGATCTAAAGTGTGTGAATGAATTTCACACACTTTAGATCCCTGTGAAAATGCAATGTTGCCCTTGATCGTGAAATAGTATTAGCTTAACCACGATTGGCGCATTCAGAATTACGGACAGGATGTTGGGGTTCTGTCTATCCAGCTAACAAAATCTCAAATAGATACTTACCTACCCACGGGTGGCCTTTTTACGCTGGAAGAAAATAGTACTCTACAAAACTGACTTATGCCGTGTGTGTAACACTTTAATTTTCAATAATATTCATATTTTAATTTCAGACGTGAGGGACAAATAACTGAGGGTTCGCGACATTTCATGAAGGGATCCGCAACACTGCGAAATAACAAAATCGAGTGTGTCAACGAGTATATGGATGCGGACTTCCTAGTATTAACGAGCAACGACCGGAAGCTTCAACTCGCTAGGGTTAAGGGTGGCATTCCAATTTGCTGCAGATGCAGATACTCCAAAATAGATACCTACTGATTAAAATGATCCTGTTAGCTCCGCCATGGGCTTCTCTTCAATGTGTAGGAAATTCCAATACCAAATATATTATATTTATTCTAAGACAGTGAAATACATGCCAAATTAAAAGTCTGTACTTATTTGTTTCATAAAATACTTGTAGATTAGATATAGGTAGGATTAGGTAGGGGGTCAAGAAAAAGATGCAAATGATGTTAACTTATTATTTGTGAATCTGCCTTTAGAAACGGCTGAACTACACAGAATGATCGTTGGCCAGAAATTACAATTGGACCTAAGTAGGTAGCTAGTGTACTAATCACCGTTTAAATAAAATTATATTTGTCATTTGGAGTGTTACTATTATTTAAAAAATATTGTGTATTTAAATACGCGTGTTTTCGTTGACCTACAATATATCCCTCGATCACTGGTTTTACTAAATAGGTACACAAAAAAAAATTTCGCGTCCTTAACCATGTGGTTTAATTTTTACCCGACTGCCCCAGAAGGAGGGTAATGTTTTCGAGAATAAGTATGTATGTATGTTTGTATGTATGTATGGCTTGATGGATTTTAACATACGAGGTGACATTAGGTTCATCTTAATTGTGGGAGTGACATAGGCTATAATTTTTTATATATTTCAACTGCATACAAAAAAAAACTTTTTACAAAAAAAAACAACTGACTTCCAAATAAAACACAAAAAAGTGAAAAATAACTTTTATTTCGGTTTTTTGTTTTTTAAATCATTTGTTTTTAACATGGGTTGCAGGGGGCCTGCGTCACAACTAATAAAACTTTCGGACTTCGGGACTTTGTTGTAACTTGGAAATGATTGAATATCTAGACTTGATCTTTATGGCACATGATGCTTTAATTATTTAGGTATCATGTTATTAACATAAATAAAACATAAAATAAATAATGTCTTAAATAGAACATTTTACTCAAAAAAAGTCAGTTGTTAATTCTTACCTCATGTTTGGGGCTAGAATTAACTCTGAGGTAAGTATTAACAGATGGGGCAACAATTAACATTATGTTTTGCCAACTGATATAGAGAAAACAAATATACTTATGTAGGACATAATTTGTTGAGGTATTCCACTAATTAGCCGCACTGAAACACCCTCGCAAACTATGAAAACGACACCTATGACGATTAAAGTGATTTTATTCCGACCAAAAAATTTAATTGCTAGCACACTAGAATAAACACATCCATTATGGATAGGTAGATAAATACGCCTCACCCCTAGTAGATAACCAACATTTTTAGTGTATTTTCGTTAGCTAATTTTTTCACTTGTAAGTTTTTAATGAGTTTTTCTTATTATTATTTTTTACCATTGTCCTTATTTTGGTGGTCTGATGGATTTCTAAAAGTTTGTCCATCTATTTTAATAGGACCTTATAGAGGTTACGTATTCTAATACCCAAGTTTATTCTAACTATTTACAAGATAACTGCAGTCAAAAGACCTACCGTTTAAAATACCTAAAGATCGTTCGTATCGTATCGAAAGATCGTAGTCATAGAACTACTTCTATGAACACAGTTGCAGTGCGTTTACCTCACAAGTGTTGCTACTGTCGAAAGCATAGGCACTTGACAAATAGAAACTATGATTCTCATCTCAAACGCATAAAAAAAATCCTTAAAGAAGATCAAATAATATAAAGCAATATTTGCAACACGCTCTAGATTAGGTCGACATGAATTTATGTTAAATCCAATTTATTTTCAATCGCTTCTAGTAGTTGAATTTATTTGAAACTTTGCCGATGTATTTAATTCAAATGACAATACAATAACATGGTGCCACCAAGGTGGTCTGATGGTGGAGTTCAGATGTAGAGTAGTGCATACAGAGTCCAGATATGCAGAAGGTGTATAACTGAACTTCTAGCTATCGAGACAAGTAGTATCGAGTAAAGTAAGTGTGTTTTTAGGTATCCATATTGACAATAACCTTAATTGGAAAGACCATAAAGAACAGCTATGTAATAAAAAAAAAAAATTGCCCCTGCACTTTTTCAATTGGCTAGAAAAGTAAATATAGACGCGTTACTTGTTGCCTATCATGGTCTAGTAGCCTCACTTCTACGATATGGAATTATTTTTTGGGGTAATTCCCTGGATAAGGCATTATTACTATTCAAGGCACAAAAAAGGTGCATTAGAGCCATGTGTGGTCTGAAAACAGATGACAGCTGTGCACCGTACTTCAAATCATTAAAAATACTAACGTTACCGGCGTTATACATATTAGAATTTAGTATCTTCGTCAAAACAAGTCCCAACCTTTTTGAAAGAATTACTATGGTACGAAATGTTCCAATTCGTAGTCAGTACAAAAATTCTTTGAGTAATTATAAGTGTAAATCAGCATTAGAAAAAAAAAGTGTCCTGGGTATGGCTCCACGCATTTATAATAAAATTCCAGACGCCATAAAATAATTAAACTTTACACAATTTAAGTTCTTTTTTTTTATATTATTTAATTGATCAATTTATTTTCTAATCTTATACCATAATTATGCATGATTTTCAAATAGTTTTAGTAAATTTTCATTTGTAGTACCTACTCAGCTAGATTTACACATCATATTTTTACGCCTCCTGGCATAACATAGCGCTCTGTTTATCAAACATAAGATCTGTATTTCTTTACATATGTTAACAAATAAATAAATACAATACAATACGAGTTTGTGCTCCTATTGAGCACAAACTCGTATTGTATTGTATTTATTTATTTATCGTAACGAGTAGTATTCATTTTTTACCCTAATGCGGCGAAAAGCCAAAGGAGGGTAATGTGTTTAGTGCACTTATACAAAATTAAAGGTTGTTCCATAGTTTTTTGACAAGGTAAAATTATCATACTGTGTATTGTCTTATTTCAATGGCGAGGGGCGGATTACAAAGGACACGCCTCACTTTGTAATAGGCAGCAATATTCTGTGTAATTTCATAATCCAATGTGGCAGCACAAAGATGGACTTCGACTTCTTCGTGCTGAGTGATGATCCGGTCACTAATAAACACAAGATGGAGATCGCTTCGGCTAAGAGAGGTATCCCATCCCGGTGTCTTTAATTTTTTTTTTTAGTTTGGGATATCTTCAAATGACTTCTCCCGCTCTGGGCGGAGCAGAAGGGCGTGTCAGACTTTTACTGACTAAAATCCACCCGTGTTCCTTCAGTTGCCTGTTGCCAAGGTACCGGTATCCCTTTTGGACTTTCCCGCAACCCTGCCAGGCATCGGTCCTAGCGGACCCCGCCAATTGCAGCGGACCCCGCCAATTGTATCCCAATTGTGTGCTGCGGATGTCGGTACAATGTCGACGACTAACTGAATAGAAATAGTGTTTATTTCAATTACAAAAGGCATTTCGATACATATTATTGGGATCACCTTTTAAGCAAGGAATTGTTTGTGTTAGGAGACTTCACGCTTCCACATGTCATTATCTTATGCAATTGAAATGTAGACAGGCAGGCAGGTATGACAGGCAGGATATGCTGCTGAAAATCACAATCACATAATTGAACAGAGATTATTTAATTTTGTAGTTGATGAAACCAATAAGATTGAAAACTGAAAACTATGAAAGACATGTTATAATTTTATAAGTAAATAGTTAAGTTATTGTACCTACATTTTGTCAATTATCAGCCTTCAACAAGACTATCTTGTATGAAGATTTCATCAGACAAGTTATTAGTGGGAAATCGAAGTGGTTTCTTGTGATGTCAGTCTACGATCTATAGACGAAGAAAGTTTTGCAGCACTAGTTTTGTTGCACTCTAAAGCACTCCACGCCTTCCGTAACAATCCTATGATGTATGTTTTTCAAGTAAATGAAGAAAACTTTGTGCTATACAAAGTTTTCTTCATTTACTTGCGATCGATAATATAATTGAAGGGCGTCGAGCACGTTTAACTCTTAAATACCTACTACATTATTATGAATGACTTTTTACATTATACATAGAGTATGATTCTTTATAATGTGCACATGTTCTATGTTCTATGTTACGGGTTTGGTTCCCGCACTTAGTCCCTAAGATGGACCATTGTGCGTGGGCCATGGCGGCCGTTGGGGGTTATTCCATCCAGCCCACCTCCCTCCAGAAGTTTACCAACTCTACTGGTTTGCACAGAACCTCCGTGTAAGATCTGGGTGACCCTAGGGTTTCAGTTCTAATCTGGGCGACGCCCGTGCATTCAAAGAGCACGTGCGCGACGGTTTCCTCGGCCTCCATGCACGCTCTGCACAGAGGACTGTCCGTTATGCCTATTGTGTAGAAGTGTTTGTTCAGCGAGCAGTGGCCTGTGATGGTCCCCGCCACCAGACGCAGGCCATTCCTGTCCAGGCGTAACAAACGCCTGGTAAGCCTGCTGTCCAGAAATGGAATGGCTTCCTTGGACTGCCTGCAGCCCGGTGCCGAAGACCACCAGTTCGCCGCTTGGGTATGGGTGAATTCCTGGAGCCACCTGCGTATTTGGTTAAAGGGGATGGGAACGATGGGCTCGGGCCCACAAACTGAAGTGCTAGATGCTCTTCTAGCAAGCTCGTCTGCTGCGTCGTTGCCCAGCGATCCACTGTGTCCTTTAATCCATTGTAGTGTCACCCTGTTGCAACCGGATACCGTTACACGTTCTAGTGCATTGTGACATTCTAGTGTAAGCTTCGAAGTGATGTATTTTTTCTGTAAGGATTGGAGAACTGAGGCACTGTCGGAGAGTATGCGTATGTTGGTAGCCGTAACTCTCCTGGCTTCTATGGCATAGGCCGCCTGTATGATGCCCACACACTCCGCCTGATAGACGGTGTTGAACATTCCTAGCGGGCTGGATATATTAATGTTGAGGTCGCGTGAGAAGACTCCGACTCCGGTGCCGGAGTGGGTCTTCGATCCGTCAGTGTATACTCTCATCTCTTTCGGTCCTGAGTAGTCATTCTGTTCCTCTGTGAGTGCTATGCTGTAGTGTCTGTGAAAGTGGTGTGTCTTCGGGGCTTTGTCGCAGGGTGCTGACATCATTGGCTGTCGTTTGACCGCATCATCCTTTATGCGTGTGTGCTTAACTCTGGAGTCATTTGTCAGGGTTCCTGATAGGTGGAGCCTAAAGGCGGCCAGGGCCGCTTCCTCTCGTACAATGAGGTGCAGAGGCGGTAGTCCGAGCATCGCCTGTAAGGCGGCAGTAGGTGTGGTTCTCATACTGCTGGTGATTGCAACGCATGCAGATCGCTGCAGTTTTTCGAGGTCTTTTTGGGCTGTGCTCAGGTCTGTCCTGGGCCACCAGACCAGTGAGCCATATGTGATAATCGGTCGGATGACAGTGGTGTATAGCCAGTAGGTGACCCTGGGGCTAATTCCCCAGTTCCTTCCAAGCAGTCGTTTGCACTGCCAGAGGGATACGGTGGCTTTTGTTACGGTATAGTTAATATGTTTCGCCCAGTTCAGCTGTTTGTCCAAGAAGATGCCCAGGTACTTGGTTTCAGTCGATAGGCTTAGGGTTGTCCCGAAGAAGCGGGGTAGTTGTAGCATTGGTAGTTTCCTCTTTTTTGTGAATAGGATCAGCTCAGTTTTTGTAGGGTTCACCGTTAGTTGGTGTTTATTACACCAGTCCTCTACTATTTTCAGGGCTTGGTGCATGAGGTTGCATATAGTGTTTTCATGTGTGCCGTTGATTATTATGGTTATATCATCCGCATAGCCTACGGTGAAGTAACCTTTGTCGTTAAGTGCCCTGATGAGGCTGTCTACTACCAGGTTCCATAGGAGCGGCGAGAGGACTCCCCCTTGGGGGCAGCCCTTCGCCACGATGGCCCTAGTGGTGTCATTCACGGTCACCTGTACAGCTCTCAGTCTGAGCATGTTGGTGATCCAACCGCTCAGGGTCGAGTCTATGCTGTGTCTGTTGAGGGCCGTGGTGATGCTTTTGAAGCTAGTTTTATCAAAGGCACCCTCAATGTCAATGAAGACGGCCAGTGCTGAGCATTTGTGGTCCACTGCACATTCAATCTTGGAGATCACGCTGTGCAGCGCGGATTCTGTTGATCGGCCAGTGGAGTACGCATGCTGTTGTTTGTGAAGTGGTTTTGCCAGGAGGGGTCCGTCCCGGATGTGTCTGTCGCAGAGTCTCTCGAGGGTTTTGAGTAGGAAGGATGTGAGGCTTATGGGTCTGTAAGCCTTGGGTAGTGTATAATCTGTTTTACCAGGTTTGGGTATGAAGATGACTTTCACTTCTCGCCATGCAAGAGGAATGTATCTTACTGCTATACAGGCTCGATATATCTCCACCAGGCATGGTGCCAGATGGTCTACCCCCCACTGCAGTAGGGCTGGAAAGATGCCATCTAAACCTGCAGATTTGTATGGCTGGAAGGAGTTGATAGCCCACTTTATTCGGTGTTCTGTTACTATGTCGAGGGCTCTAGACCAGTCTTGATCCGTTGGGGCCCATTCTGGATCCACGTCCCACGTCCTATCCTCTAGGAGTTTACATCCTGGGAAGTGGGTCTCAAGAAGGACCCTACTGGTTTCCTGATCGCTAAGCGTGTAGGAGTTGTCGGTTTTTTTCAGCGCACCAAGGGTTCGGTCCTGATCTGTTGATAGGATTTTCCTTACCCTTGCGGCTTCGTTGTTTGTTTCGATGGATTCACAGAATTTCCGCCATGCTGTTTTCCTGGCGGTTCTGATTTGTTTCTTGTATGTATATTGGGTTTCTTTGTATACCTCCCAGTCGTTCGGGAGTCTGGTGTTTTTGGCTCTGTTGAAGTTCTTCCGTAGTAGGTCTCTTAGCTTACTGAGTTCTGCGTTCCACCAGGGGTTTTTCTCCCCCTTGGCTCTTGGCGCTCTTAGTTTACAGCATGCATGGTATGCTTCGGTAAGGTACTCTGATAGTTTTGTTACTGTGTATTCCAATTGTGTTTGGTCTCTTATGGTTACGCTTGATAGGTGCCTCGCTAACAGGGAGGCCAGCAGACGTTTATACCCTGGGACGTCAGTGCGCTTAGGGTTCCGTTTTGGTGCTGGTTTCCTTGTGTTGGAGGTCAGTGTAAAACGGATTCTTCTGTGATCTGAGCAAGAAGGTTCGTCCGATACGTGCCAGTTAGTTATGTAATTTGTCACATTTTCAGTAGCAAGTGTTAGGTCAATAATCGTTTGTCCTCGGACTGTAACCCAAGTGGGTTCAGAGCCGCGGTTTATGATGTTAAGGTTAGTGGAGAATAAATAGGTGGATAGTACCTCTCCTCTGGAGTTTGGTGCCTCGCTGCCCCAGAGCGGGTGGTGGGCGTTCGAATCGGTGCCGATGATCAGGTCTAGCTTGGCGCGCTCACAGTGTTGTACCAGGTCGGCCATTTCTTTTGGCGGGCAGTCCACGCCCTCGCCTGGCATGTATACCGAGGCCAGTACAACATCTGGATCACTGCCTTCGGTTTGGAGCCTGACAGCTGTCAGGTCTCTGGAACAGAATTGGGTGAGTGGTGTGATGGGAATGTCTTTGGGTATGTAGACGCAGGTTCGTGGCTTGTCTGAGCCGTGTGTGTCGAGGACAAGCTTACCTCCGATATTACTTAGTCCGCATATTCTATTGTTTCTGATCCACGGCTCTTGGATCAGTGCTATGGTTCGGGGTTTTACCTCCAGTGCCCTGCGCAAGCTGGCCGTGGCAGTCTGGCTATGCTGGAGGTTGGTCTGTATGATGTTTAGGGGCGATGGTGGTGGAGGGGTGTTAGTCGGAGATGGATCCATCGGACAGCCCCTCCGCTACCTCCTCTCGGTACGTCCCCTCTTGTCTCCCACCCGGTGGTGAGGCTAGTAAGCGCTCGCTCCAGGCAGGTGATTGGGGCGGTGCTGTCTCGATGTCGACATCGGCCATTGCCGCTCGGGCCATGTCCTCCTCGAGTTGGTTGATGTCGGTGTCAGTCGTTTGTGCCGTGGTCGGTAAGGTCGTCTTTCCGTCAGTGTCGTCGGTCTGGGTGTCAGAGGGTCGGGTCGTGGGCCAGAAGCGCACGTATATCGACCCTAAGAGGTACGATATACGTCGCTCCCGTCCCAGGACCTTTTCAGCTTCCTCCGGTGGCAACCCTAGCGTGAGGTAAGTCCCGCTGTTGTCGCCACCGACGGTAGTCGCCCTGTATAATGACCACCTGCCAATGTCATACCAAGTATTCTGACGAGTCAGAATACTATGGAGCCTGGCCACGTCACCTCTGTAGCGAGGCTCGGACAAGGGTGGGCACGTCAGTCTGCTTCATCACTGTAAGTCTCAGGTCAGTGTCTGGAAGTTGGATTTTGGGCACATTCTGGGTCAGCCAAGTCAGGGCAGAGTCATCCTCACACCACATCTGCACAGTGCCTTCCGCTACCCGAGGGTATCCGCGGAAGGCCGGGAGTGGTGTGGACGGGTCAGTGTCCATTAGTGCGTTCTCCAGCTCGGTCTTTATGTGTTCGGCCTCGGCCTTAGTCAGGTCCCTACTTGGGTGGGGAAAGCAGACTGCTACGGCAAGCCGCGCAGGAATATCCTTCGTGGCCCGCGCGTAGGTCCTCTGTTCCCCCTGAGCAGGGTCAACCCTCACTCGCTTGGCGTCCCCCTGCGACGTGCTCGGCGAGGCCGTGTCGTCAGGGCGCTCCCTCTTCGTCGGCCCTGTACCGCTTGGTCCAGGCTACGACTCGGAGGTGCCTGGCTGGGTGTATTTTGCCGGCAACTCTTTGCGCGAGGTTTTGGCGCGCTTGCCCCTAGAGTGTCTGGGTCGAGGCCGGTCTGTGGTCATGTCGGTGTCAGTGTGTCGGGGTCGACTGGCGGCCCCGGCAGCCCCTGTCACGGGCGGGGGCGCTTCGCGTTGGGTTGCCCCTTCGCGTAACTGCCCCTGCCCGCTTGGGTCCGCGTCCGGCCGTTTTTCGCGCTGGGTTTCCCCTGCGCGGACTGGCGGTCGGTCACGTGGATCCGCGTCCGGCTGCTTTGCGCGCTGGGTTGCCCCTGCGCGTACTCGCAGCTGGTCGCGTACCATCTCTTCGGCGTCCGATCGCGCTTCGCGCTGGCTAGTGCCTTCGCGGGTGTCGCACTTTCGGTCGCCTACTTTCCTCTCCCGGGCCAAGACTTTTCCGCGCTTCTTCAGCGGGCGTACTTTGCCAACTTCAACCGGGAGAGTGGTAGAGCCACCAGGTCTGTCAGCCTTCCCCGTCTCTGTCGGTCTGTGCTCGTCCTGGTCGCTGTCTGGGTAGTTGATGCTACTCCGCACGATGCTCTGTTGCCAGAGGCTCGTGGGAGGCATGCTCTGTGTGGTCGGTACTGGCGCGTGGATCGCAGCCGATGTCGTGTTGGAGGGCGCGTTATTCGCAGCCGAGGTAGTGGGTGTGGGCGCGTTAGTCGCAGCCTTTGTGTTGGGCGCTTGGTCAGCTGCCGGCCGCGCTAAAAAGCGCGGCATTAGGTTGTCAATGTCGCAGGAAGTGCCCCCTCCCATAATACGATGGGGGCTAACCGCCGTAGCGGTGTGGGATTCCCCGGCTTGGCCGGGACCCACCTGGGTAGGTTTTAAACTATGCTGCTTCATTTTGGGGGTTTGGGTGGGCTTTTTTGGAATCGAGGTTACCCCTCCTCTGGGACCGACGGGATAAGGGGATAGGAGGGAAGGCTTTGGGTGGATAAGAGGTTTGGGTTGTGGGGGACACCCTAGGTCTGGGAGTTGGCCTAGGGATTTTAGGATCGACAGGATGAGTATGGAAAGGGGGGGATGGTAGAGTTTGGGATTTGGTACACACGACTTTCCACCGGACCGCGTGCTCCCAGCACATAGCCGATCTCGCCTTCCACAGGGGTTCCGTGCAAGGCGAGGGCAGCCCAACCAGGAGCCCGCAGCCCGATGCGCAAGCCGCGTGTAGGGGAGTATGGAGAAGGGGGTATAGGTTACCCTAGGCCTGGGATTTGACTTTTGGGAACTTCTCTTGTCCGGGATCTTTAGAAGATGCTCCTGACACGGGGTCGCCCACCAGCGGCCATTGTAACCGCTGGTGGTCGGTCCCGCAGTCAGGAGTTGGGCTATCCGCAACCTGCCCACCCGCTCGGTTGCATGAGAAGAAGTGCCTGACAGACCGGGTCGCCCCACCACGAACCTACGCATAGATTTGCGTTGGGGCGATCCGGACTCCCCCGAGTAATGTGCACATATAGAAATAAGAGTAATGTGCACATATAGAAATAAGGGAATCTATGCTTAATTTTATCGACGGCAAAAATATCACACTGTACATAAATAAATGCAGTTTTATATATTTCGTTGAATTTGATTCAATTAATAAAATGTATTGATGTAAATGGCGGTTTTTTTCTCTTTCTTTATCTGTTCAACGACGCAACACTATTAAAGTACAGGTTATGAGGCTAAAGACCAGTAAATATTTGGTCATCCTTTTTACAGACAAAGAAACTAAACAGACAGGCCGATAATGTTGACTTTATTGCAAGTGGCACAATTTCTGGCCAAGTTCATGTCATGCTATAAGCTATTGCTTTTCCTGTCTCTAGGCGTGGCCGCTTAGTTCTTCTAAACCACGCAAAAAAATTATTTTGATGCAGTTTTCACTTATGTACAATATTAAAAATATATATAATTATATATTTAAAATATATATAATTATTTATTTAAATATATATATTAAAAATATTAAAAATATATAATATATTGTTAATTACAGTACTTTAATTAAATTCAATGTCATCTATAACTACAGAGCATTTTATGACTATTTTGTCATTGTTAAAATATTTTATTCGCTATATTAGCATAATATTAGATAATACTTAGGTAGGTAATACAGCCATTTCACAAACATAATAACTATTTTAGCCTAAATTGTAGCACATGTTGTCATGTGCTACAATTTAGGCACTAAACCAGGAAATCATAAAACATTATGAAATGCAATAATTAATATTTAACACCGAATATTTTGTTTTAGATGTAAAAAAAAGTATTTGGAAACTTTCCAAATGCCTTTTTTACACCTAAAACGGTTACAGCATCAAATTCAGTGTCATAATTACAATTCAATTAAATTAGGTTTTGGCGCGGAGGAGCTCGTGGCTAAGTAATAACACCCGCACGGGTGGATCCATCAGGTTAAGGTACGCTTGCCACGGTTGGTCCGTGGATGGGTGACCATCTTCAAATCGAGACTCCTCCGTTCCTCGGAAAGCACGTTAAGCCGTTGGTCCCGGCTGTCATTCGTGGATCTTTGACAGTCGGTACGGGTCGTCAGAAGCCCGAAAGTCTGACAACCAGTCTTACCAAGGGGTATCGTATTACCCAGTTACTGGGTTGTGGAGGTAAGATAGGCAGTCAATCCATGTGAAATACTGGTATTCAGCTGCAACCGGTTATACCGGAAGCCGACCCCAACATAGTTGGGAAAAGGCTAGGCTGCCTAAGATGATGATGGGAAGCGCTAGGTCCATCGATGTATGGAAATTGAGTTAGTTTTATAATGGTCCCGCATGACGGGAACCTCGTGAAAGCCTAGAAAGATAAACAAATCAAATACCTTGACTTGGCGCGCGAGGATGTCGATATGTGGTATGTGGAGTGAGCGATCATTGTGCCGATAGTCGTATCAGCCAATTGCCTAATAGCCAAGAGCCTCGACACACCTGAGGAGGCTCTCGATGGGCAGCTGGATCAAGGGCTTGATTCAGGAAGCGGTACTTCTGGACACGGCTAGCATTGTTATAGCCCCCCTGACAGCCGGTGGCCTGTTCCCGAAACTGGTGGGCTACTATTATTAAATGTTTTTAAAGATTTTTATATTCTAAAATTTAAAAATGTAATTTATAAGTATTTAAATGGAGTAAACGAAATAAATGGAATAAGTTTGCAGGATTTCAGTTCCTGAGATTTGGCGAGGGCAAATGTTTTGGACTTCAGGATGCACTGTCATGGATCTATTTAATCATAGTATTTCAGGAAAGTATATTTTTTCTTTCAGTGACCATATGCGCACAGATTCTAAGATATTTATAATATTTATTTTATTTCCAACAAGTCATATCATGGTATAACGACAAAAATTATGCCTACTGGAAATAAGGATTCAATAAATAATAATTAAATGTCTAAAAAATATCAGTAAATAAAATACGTCCGTGAATTTCCTATGACGAGGATTTAGTGACGTAAGTGCGCATAATAGCCGTAATAATTTATGCGGTAAGAGATAATATATTGTACGTATTGTAATAATTAATTGTATTGCATATTTATTATTGTTATATAGATACCTTATGTATCGGGGACTGCGGGCTGGCCCCATAAGGGGCGGCCCCATTCAACCTAATTTTATTCCACAAGGACACAAAGGATGGTGTTGCCAATTGTCCAACATACATAAACCTAATAAAAATATTTAACACGGGGCACAGCAATATCTTATTTATGGAAGATTATCAATCAATCAAAATCATAACATAACGCCTTGTTTACCCGAAGGGTTGGGCAGAGTTGTACCTACCTAAAGTATACCCACATTTCGCCAGTTATGTTCAAGTCCCATGTGGGCGAACCTATTGTCACCAACCGGGCACAAACCCAGTCTCTGGGCTGCTACAAAGTCAAAAGTCATTTATTCAAACTAGGCTGAGAACTTTTCAAACGTCAAAATTATGATCTAAAATGAAAAGAAGTTCAAGTTATCGCTTTTTTCAACGTTTCATGTTTGAAGCAAGATAAAATACTAATGAAACCGCAAGTCCTCTCAGCATAGTTGGGATAGTGCTAGACTGATGTCAAACTAACCCTTCATCGCAATAATGAATTGCGGACCACTTCTAAAACGCACGCCTCGTGGAAATACCGAATAAACAATTCTCAGACACCATCCTAGACAAATGGGTAACAGACCGCAATGAACCACAAGAACTAATGACGAATTTGGGTGGTTCTCGTCAAATTATAAAAACAATGAAAGAATGAACACATTCTTTCATTGATTTTATAACCACTTGTGCCCTTCGGGGAAACGAGGCGTGATTTTATGTTATAAAATAACTGTTTGATAGATTTTTAAAGGACCTTAAAAAAATGTCTCTGCCTAAGGATAAACTTCGGTTTTAATAAAATAATAACAATTTAAAGGAAATATTGCGCCATAAAATCGAATCTTGGATTTCTGATGTAATGCTAAATGACAAATAATTACATTAAATCAAGGAGGAAAACAATAACTGTGTTTTTGAAACCTAATTACTTCGGTTATGCGAACTAACCGTTTTCCTTGAATGCGCCTCAATATAAATAACGGGATGCATCGTACAATAATATCATTCCTCCCTTGAGCTTGAAACGGCGAGCACAGTTGACTAGAAACATTTCGTATTTTTTATATAACAAGTTTTTGCTTGTTAACATTTTGCAAAATAAATAGTCTTTGTTATTAATTTAAAAAAACATGGCAAAAATGTGTTTGTCCCTCGTGTTTACAGTTCTGGTGAGTCTTATTTTACACTTTTAATATTAGACAACACCCCTCTTTTTCCGTCGGGGGTTAAAAGTACTATTATTGGCTAAAATAATAATTTTAGCCAATCCTACTAATCCTACTAATATTATAAATGTCAAAGTTTGTGTGTTTGGATGTTTGTTACTCAATCACGCAAAAACGGCTGAATGGATTTGGATGAAATTTGGCAAACAGATAGTTTATAACCTGGATTAACACATGAGATACTTTTTATCCCGATATTCCCACGGGATCGAGACTTACGCGGGTGAAACCGCGGGGCGCAGCTAGTAATAAATATAAAACTAAAACTACACACGCCAAGCATCTTTGCCTTGCATTATTTCAAACTTCGTTTCGCTACCGAGAAATTCCCACTAGAAAAACCCAACAACACTTAACCTCAATGATACCTACCGTTTACAACATTTAAGAAAAGTATTCAGATTTACGTACTATATTGGAAACAGTATTTTGATATTGGAACAGTATTTTGATATTGGAAACAGTATTTTGATATTGGAAATAGTATTTTGATATTGGAAACAGTATTTTGATATTGGAAACAGTATTTTGATATTGGAAATAGTATTTTGATATTGGAAACAGTATTTTGATATTGGAAACAGTATTTTGATTACTTTGTGTCCTTATTGAAATGGTCTCTCGCGAAATATGAAAATGCATAGAGTACAAGATTTCCATTTATTGAACTACAATATTGTGAACGTATACTTAGGTACCTAATGTTTTATTAATAGCCTTTTGTTTAATTTCCAGGTTGCTCTTCACATGGGCTCAAATGGAGTGGAAGCAGCACCAGAAGATGGAGAAGTAATGTTCGACCCTAGCACTCTAGAAGAAGAATGTAACTATCAACCTTTATTTATATTATTTCTATTCAAAATATGCAATTCTACAGTTTATATGTGGTAACCATGATTAGGCTCTAATCTTAATTGCGCAGAAACAGTCTCCCAGTCAGATCCCTTTATATGTGTGTGTCCCTATCATGACAGCCATTAGTGTCATCAAGATGACACTAATGATTGGAAGTAACACGCAATCCAAATAAATTCTTCTCAATTAAGTTTGTATGTATGTTGTTTGTATGTGTAATAAGGAATAAGGAAAAATTGGATCAAGAATATAGTTTACCTATTGGGTAACCCAATAAAATCCAATTACCACTGAGCATTCGAGTACTTTTTAACCGACTTCTTCAAAAAGGAGGAGGTCCTCAATTCGTGTTTTTTTTTTTGGTATGTTTTTTACGCGATTACTCCGCCAAGTATGAATCGATTTTGACGATTCTTTTTTGTATGGTAGGTCATGCTTCCGAGGTGGTCCCATATAAATTTTATTAACTTTGCTTGCGTAGTTTTTGAGTTAGCTTCGATATTACGTATTTTTCCCATTTAGTTTATCTAGATGATGTATTCATTTACTCCTTCACTGTTATTTACATAGCAGGTAGTGGTATTCGAATTAGTGTGGGGTAGGCACCACAACTAAAAAGTGAAAATTGAAAAGCAAAGACACCGACTTCCGAATTTAAAGTAATTTTAAACTTTTCAGTGCTTTTTTTTTTGAAGTCGGTTTTTTTTTTTTTTTGTAAAAAGTTTTTTTTATTACACTGATTGAAAATTTACTTTTTTTTTTGTTCGTTTTATATAAGTTTGCAATAAGATTCATGTTCTTGATACCTCTCAGTAGTGACCAACAAGGATCGTACATACTTAATTTAATGAGTTCTTAAATAGACTATTTACATTAGAATTGCTTTTTTATTACAGTGGAGATGCCAGGACCCTGCGCAGGGCAGTCTTACTGCTTCGAGAAGGGTGAGAACTACCCTGATGAAAAGATTGAGGAGCTTCTCGCAGACATGAGTGAATTGGTAAGGAAAAACATAATTATACATTACATAAACGGATCAGAATTTACCATTAAATACTTCTGTGAAATCAGTAGTATTAGATAACTATCTAATATTTTTGGCAAAACTTTTCATATTGATCGACGATTGACGATCTTATTAAAATTGGTTCATTCAAAATAGCTTGAATAACTTTGAACCCATTATAATTATGTAAATATAACATGCACCAAAAAAGCTAGTTACTTAAAAACGTCTAACGTTTTGCATCGATTATTACAGAAGGTCGAAAACCAAGAGCCACGAACCGACTTTGATGACCGCTACGGGGACGGGGAAACTTACGAAGAGCCCGACTGTCCTTCAAACTCTACAGTAAGTACCTACCTACGACGTCACTCTATAGTGAAATAGAATCCATACCATTACCAACTTCAGAAACATGAAAATCTTGCTAGTCGACTACTTCTATACGATATGAAACAAAAACCCTGTCCGAGCCGAAAGGGGCACTTAAGTACTGCAATAAAATAAAAAAGTTATTGCAATTTGAAATTCACATTTTTACCACCAAAATTACCACAATTTCATTATAAATTAGGTAGCAAATTTTCTACAGAGGTCCTAAGTTATGACTTGTATATAGACACCCACTAAACGACGGCCGCCAGCGCACCATGTATTAACCCAGCAATATTCCCCTCTAAAAAAATGGAGCTATATATTTTTTTCTCTTTTCCAAAAATAACACATAAATACTCTTAATAGGATTCATAACAACACCCTCACGGATCGGACAGGATTTTTGTTACACGCTGTATAACAATCATTCTTACGGATTAAGTATGTAGTGTTTATTTTTGAGTTTTATTAATAACAATCTACAAAAATACACATTGGTGCCGATTCTGTTGTTCACAAACTAAACTAAATTTAAGTTCAGTGCATCTTTTTCTTTCTATTTCATTAAGAAAAGGACAGAAGATAAATTTTAGTTTAGTCCTGTCAAACTGTCACTACTCTTTACGAGTTTAGACGCGATTAAAAACTTGCCTACTAAAATTACGTCAATTTACGTCATGCGCTGATTAATTTGACAGGACTAAACTAAAATTTATCTTCTGTCCTTTTCTTAATGAAAAAGAAAGAAAAAGATGCACTGAACTTAAATTTAGTTTAGTTTGTGAACAACAGAATCGGCACCATTATTGACAAAAACCAATATTATGAATCCTTACCTTTACAAGGTAAATGTGAATGGAAACGCAGGGAGGGGACGCCCTAGGAGGACATAAAAATATAGTGACCTTATTGGTGATGTTCTTCAGAAAGGTCAGGTGCGTAGTACTCGCAACGAGCGTGCGTGTATGACCAGATGTATGAACGTAAACGAGTCGAAAAGGAATATGTAAGGATCGTAGCAGGTGGCGTTCTGTAGTTGCCTACCCCCATGGGAAGAAGGCGTGAATTTATGTATTTCTATGTATGAATCCTTGAAGTACTGAAGAACACAATCTCATTTGTTTTTGTTTTCAGGAAAGCCCTATCTTCTACATCATTGATAAAAATGATAAAGTGAGAGTGGTCGTGCAGTCACCTAAGAAATTCCAGCAGATCTACAGTGTTAAGTGGTGCCGGTAAATATTCATTTATTTAACATCCGTTTTTATTAGATTCATAAATAGTTCACGTTTTTAGGATGAATTGTTGGAGCGTATACTATCTAATATTGTTATGACTGTCTTTCTCATCAACTAGTTTATACCTATAGGGAAGGTTTTGAGTTGAAAACGTTGAAATAGCCCTTTCTATGATTGCGAACAACATTATCATGAAAAAGTACTTCAATGAACACACTGGCAATGCGTTTGCCTCACAAGTGTTGCTACTGTCGAAGGCAAAGGCACTTGGCAGATTAAAACTCTAATAGCGGCTCAAATAGTTAACTAGGGTATGATTCTTATCTCAAACGCAAACATAAATCCTAATGTAGTGTAGTGCATAATATAGAGTCCAGTTATAGGGAAGGTGTATAACTGACTGAACTCCTAATGGTTACCAGTAAGCCATCGAGTTTGTGCTCAATAGATTTATCGTAACAAGTTGTATTCATTTTTTTACATGCGGCGAAAGCCCAAAGGAGGGTATTGTGTTTAGTGAACTTATTACAAATTAAAAGCGTGTTCCATAGTTTTTGAAATAGGTAAAATTATCATACTTTATATTGTCTTATTTCAGTGACGAGGGGCGGATTACAAGGGATACGCCTCACTTCTTAAAAAGCAGCAATATTCTGCGTAAGTTCAAAATCCAATGTGTCAACACAAAGATGGACTTCGACTTCTTCGTACTGAGTGATAAACTGAATCCCGTCACTAAGAAACCCACGATGGAGGTCGCCTCGGCTAAGGACGGCATCCCTGTGTGCTGCAGATGTCGGTACAATGTCGACGACTAACTGGTTAAGCTGCTGAAAATCACAATGTTTACCTAATTTAACAGATATTATTTGTAGTTGACGAAACCAAAAAGATAGACTGAAAAAGATGACAATTTAAACATGTTATAATTTCATTAGCAAATAGTTAACTTATTGTACTTATATTTCATCAATCATCCGCCTTTGACGAGACTATCTTTAAAGACGAGTTTTCATCAGACAAGTCATTAGTGAGAAATCGAACTGATTTCGTTTGATGTCAATCCAGGTTCTATACACAAAGAAAGTTTTGTTGGACTACAAAGCAGCCTCTACGCCTTCCGTAACAATCCTAGAGATTGTATAATAATGCATCTTCTTAAAGTAAATGAAGAAAACTTTGTATAGCAACGATCGATAATCGAATCTCTAAATTGAAAGGCGTAGAGCGCGCTTAACTACATAGTAAATAGCTACATATATGTATGACAATTTTAGATTCTGTATTAATTTATTTAAATGCAGTTTTACAGTATTCTTATATATAGTTTTTTTTAATTATTTGATCCAGATAATAAAATGTATTGATGACAGAGTTTTTTTTCTCATTATTTATCTATCCAACGACGCAAAAATTAAAGTAATAAAAACTAAAACCCAACTACGACTAAAAAGGTATAAACAAGAGACCACAGACAGACAAATAAAAAATCCAGAGTCACACGTGTTAGGGCATAAATCAAACATATTACATACATACATACCGGCCAAAATCATAACCCTCCGTTTTTGTTCGCCGTAGTCGGGAAAAAAGTACAGGGTATGAGGCTAAAGACTAGCAGATATACCTGCTTTGGTCGTCCTTTTCACGGACAAAGAAACTAAACATACAGGCCGATAATGTTGACTTTATTGATTGCAAGTGGCACAATTTCTGGCCAAGTTCATGCTACATCTATATTCTATACTATATTGCTTTTCGTGTCTCTATGCGTGGCCGCTTAGTTTTCCTAAACCACGTAATGGATTTAGATGAAGTTCTCACCATAAAGCTTACTTAAGTACATAAAGAAAGAAAAAAAGTGTACTTTTTTCTAAGTAAACGATATTGAGTATAAGAAAGGTCTCTAACTTTGCTATGGTGAACATGCACAGGTAATATCCCGAAAGCAGTGAAAATATGATTTTTATAAAAATTCTATGCTATCCATCGTGCACTCATTAGACCGGTTTATAAGATATATAGAGGAATCCCATGTGTTTATAATCTACTGATATATTATGTTAGTGAAGCTATTCGTCAGGACAGGAATAATCTGTATGAATGCAACAATGTATCGTTGTGCCATTAGGTAGTAACGGAACAAAGGCGTTCATTACTAAAAACGAGAAACTTCGCAAGCAATGGGAAATTCCTGCCGAAGGCTGCGGATGTCGTTTTCATGATGAGCTGCTTCTCAACGGACAACTGTAGGTATGTCGCGTCACCAGACCTGCTTCTCTTTACATTTTGGCTGCAGAGACCAAAACTACAAACGGGAAGTTTTATAAAATATGGCTTTTATTTTAGTATACAGTGTGATTCTTTATAATGTGCAAATATCGAAATGAGGGAATCTATGCTTGATTTTATCGACGGGAAAAATATTAAAAAAATCTAAATATCTACTTTTTTTAATTCTATTATGGAGGACCCGGGAGTTAAGATGCAAGTTCGTTGCCCTAGCACCCTAGGGTGAAAGGGTGAAATACTCTTGTGGAAAATGTAGATTTTCTTTAAAAAATGTTGTCATTTTCCATGGATTTTACGTTCTATAAATGAAACCAAACAACTGGTTTCAAGGATAACGGTGTTTACTCTAACACCCTGTTTATGAGTCCAGCTTATCCCGTCATCCGAGTCTGGGGCTGCCGTGATAACGCTAGTGGTAGAGAGGCTGACAATTTGACTCATTGTTCGGCTGACGTACGGTTTTGGATTACTTACCTACTCATCATAATTATAACACAGGGACTTTAAGGAAACTTCTGAGCAGTAACGGTTTAAGGAAAGTTTTAATGGGATTATTACTCATGGTGCATTTTAACAACGGGATTTCGCAATAATTTCATGTCGCACATAATTGTGAGATAACCTACAATGACGTAAATGTTACTTAGTGAAACAATAACATACAATCGTTTTGGCAATCTTCCTTTGCAGTAAATTGGCTAAGAAATATAATTCGAAACAATTAAGATTGCAATCTTTAAGGTCTAAAGTAGCTACTACGTGCGATAATATTTTATTACTTTATTGGTAGGAAAAACAGGGTTTTATTAGGGATTATTTTACTACCTATGGTAATTAGATCAAGAAACGAACCTAAGAAGGCATACCTAATAAAAAAAATCTTTGGAAAGACCGCATGCTAGCTACGATAGCCTGAGCTGACTCACACGTATATTGTTATGATCTGGCTCTTGTGATACAGGAACTCCTAGAACAAGAGCCAGGGCCACACTGATGTTTGTCCTATAGTGAAAATAAATAAATTATTAAATGATAATGATGAGATTAATTTACTGAATAAACTATTACGTTCTGTTCAGAATATGCTTAAGTTATTTTTTGATGAAGATCATTCGTTTATATAATAGGTATGTTTGTGATATTGAAATCATATGTTAATAACAGATTTGGAGCAACGTTACATTTTAAAGGAAGGATTCAGAAAATTAAAGAAGATTCAGAAAGTTAAAGAAGTCACAGAAGGAAGGAAAATTAAACAGAAATTAAAGGCTTTTAAGCCTTTAATTTCCGTTTGTTTGTCTTATATATGAATCAATACTACCGGTATTCTTGGAAATTCATGAACATGTCATTGCATTTGATGCTCACAGGAAGTAATTTTTTCCGTCAATGAAATACTTAGTAAATTCAGGAAATCCCCGTTATGCACTTTAACTCCATTCTAAGTAAGTCGAATTCGTCACAAAGTACCTACTGATATAGGTTGTTACTGCCACAAAAAAAAAAAAAATTAGGTACAGTCGAACAAGCTATTTGGTATACAGGCAGATAACTTGCAAATACTTTAAACAATTTTGTGAGTGTTTTCTGTAGTCAAAAATCATATTACGTCACTTTCCTAAGTCATAAGCTCAAAAAGTTAAATTACACACTCAATCAAAACGAATTTTGGCAGTGTAGCGGTAAATGAATATATTTTGCCTGTATACCATGGTTTGTTCGACTGTACCTATGGTATTTTCCATTGTTAAACTTTGCTGGATACTATTGTATTGCTACTATCATAATAATACGCCTTTATATCTACTCTACCAGCACGAAAAGCAGTTCAAGCAATGTAGCTATACTCGTACGTATAGATAAGCCTTTTTTACATGCCTTTCAACCGATTTTGAATTCTATTGCGTTGGTGGCATGACAAATGGCAGCCGCAGTAGATAGTTGGTATTGTGTAACTTTTTTTGCTTTTAATGCTATCCTGCTTTTAATGCTTTATGCCTACGGTATAGAAGTCAAAATCGATTGAACGGACTGTAAAAGGGTTTGTTTTAATGTCTAATCTTATTTCAAATGGAGTATAGCCGTATAGGTACATCGTATGGTAAATACAGAGTTTTCCCTTAACAGCGCCACTACGTAAAAGGAAAAAGCTTGGAATCTATGCTACAATATGACGTCAAGACCAGAATGACGTACACGTTCTTTAACTTTCCTGTAGGCACAGGCCTATTTATGGTCAAAGTACCAATATTTTCAAAAGCGCATCCTCTCCTGCATTTTCTCCTATTGCTCAACACAGGTATTTTTTTAAATTTACTTCGTCGCCATATACGGTGTAGAGGACTTTATATAATTGATATAATCTTTTCAAGAAAGATAATAATCTATTTTGTACAACCCACCAAGAAAATCACCGGCTTCCTCATTCGAACCGCATACCTTGGAGACGTGATGAATATTGTCGTGTAGGTACGCAATCATTGGCAGTCAGGGAGTGATCGAGAAGAAAACCAGAATGTTTTTTTTTTTTAATAACGATAAAAAGAAAGAAAATAAATAAGTCTTTTTAGAAAAAACTTAACGAAAAATAAAACTATTTTTAGAAATAAAAATATAATTATAATTTTTAGAAATTAAATTCGACAAAATATTATCCGTATTATACCTAATTATTATGCGGAACGACGAGTTACACAAAAACGCCTTTGGATTATGTTTTATTTTTAAAATGAATGAAAGGCAATTGCCATGCAGCTGAGATGAGAATGCTAAGAGGGTAGTAGTACATAAGAGGAAGGCTGAAAGTGGCACCGGTGAAAAATTGTGAGGAAATCGGTTGTCATGGTATGGGCATGTGATGCGGGGGAATGAGGTCGTGAGGAAAGTATGGAAAAAGGGACATGTTGCGCCGACCCCAAATAAATAGGGATAGGACATAAGAATGATGATGATTTCATTTCATGTCAAATAATAATGTTCAAATATTAAAAATATTATTATTCTCCACCTCTTTTTTTTTGAGGGTGGGAAATCATCATTACTTCTCCCGCTATGGGCGGAGCGGGCGTGGGCGGCGTAGGGCGTGTCAGACTTTTACTGACTAAAACCCACCCGTGTTCCTTTAGTTGCCTATTGCCAAGGTCCCGGTATCCCTTTCGGACTTTCCCGCAACCCTGCCAGGATTATTCGCCACCTCAAACGAATTTTATGATTTTACATGAGAATATTACTGTTTTATTTATTCCTAAAATGATGGTCTCCTAATTAACTTGAAAAACAAACATATTTTAATTATATTTATGCCATACAAGCAATAGCTCAAATCCTTCTGGGTGAAAACTGGGCTCCGGCACATGAGTTGAACTTTCGACATCTTTAGTTTCGTAGCGTTTTTCTACGGCGTTTTCACGCAACGCAATGTCGGCTTATACACCAGTGTACGAGGCGCTTTAAGTAATAAATATAAAAACAAAGAGTGTATCTTTGTAGTACGTATCAGCATTACTTAGTATCCGTCGAGACAGAGACTGGAGCGCACGTCTCTTGTAGTCGTCGTCTGTGAAACATGTTCGTGGGAATTTATTTTGTTTTTGTGAGTACTGTATAATTATGTCAGGTTTTATATTATATATATATTTATATACCTATTATATTAACAACGGTTCCTATTTAATTCGATGCTCACGTATTTATTGCGTCTTCGGATTTGGATTTTGAGTACCTGTTTTGTTTAATAACAAAAAGCATATCTCTTTGTACTTTGTATTCAAGCTTACGGAGACATCAACATTGAAAACAAAGTTACAGGATAAGAAAGAATAACAACGTGTTTTTTTTTGTTACTTGTGTCTTTATTGTCGGTACACATACAAGGACCAATATTCGATTTGGCCCTTATTCTCACCACGATTGAATACTGAAAAAGCATGGTGTTTTCTGTTTCAGTTTTACAAGTAATGCCTAATTAGGACTATAAACAGATAATGGGAAGAATATGTGCCAACACCAGTGCTAGATCTTCAGTACTTAGTACAGTGATTCTATAATGGTCTCATATTTTATAACCCTACAAGATATTATAAAAAGACTTTAATAACTAGGTATCTTACATTTAAAGTAAAAATAATAATGAAATAACATATAACTACACCATCAATGGGCATGAAACAATCAATCAAATGTGAGGCTGTGATTTATCTTAATAAATATTTAAACACAATAATATTGTCACAGGCCACTTTTAACAAAAATATAATAAAATCTATCGTCCATTATTATTTGCCTAATTAGAGCAATACTCAGCATAACATACTTACTTACTACTGCTTAACTAATTACGCAAATTTCTTTTTGTTCATTATTGATACTGCCTTTCGGGGATTACAGGCGTGAGGTTATGTTATGTAGTATTGATATCTTATCTCATGTTTACAATCCAAATCCTTATTTATTTTCTTCGAAGTTTCTTGTGTACATAACATCGATTTTTTATGTTTTGTCACAAAATGATTTCATTGTTCTTCAGAGTTTTATTATAGTCTCACGTGCCCCGAAAAAACGTAAAAGTTTTTTGCCCCGAAAAAACGTTTAGGTACTTGGCAAGTGACAAACACTGTAAAAATAATGTATTTTGAGGATAATGAGAAACAGTTCATGACCGAAATCGTAACGTAATATTATAAATGCGAACGTGAGTTTGTTTTACGCTTTCACGCTAAAACGGCTGAACGGATTTGGATGAAATTTCGCACAGGGACCTGACCTAGAGAAAGACAGGCTATCGTCTTGGATCGCAATACAGTCTATAAATAGTTCACACGTTGAACAAAACAATATTATAAAAAATATGGGGCAGCTGATACAATGTTTTTATAATATTATTGTTTGGTGCATTTGACATCATTCATTTTTTTATTTTTTTAACGCATAAGTATTAAAATAGAAAAAAAATAAAAATGCTTTAAAAAACGTATCTACATTTAAGTAGAACACGTTTAGAAATGTCTGACCAATAATTTTGAAATAACCAAGATCTCGATCTCTTAAAATAGTATTGATTTTATTCAAAAACAAGTCTGCAATTCAGTATACTAATTATAGTTACCGACTGGTTTTCTCTCTTATGTACTAAGTATTTACAAGCTTTCTGAACAAGCACATAGAAACTGGTCGTAGGCAAGACCTGTTCATTATGCTTATGCTTCTGTTTATAGTCTGTGGACACGAGAATAACAGAATACTGTTAGCACCCAAGCACCTGACAAGATTATAGTATAATGGTATTTATTTTAATATGAATAAAGCTCAAATGCATTATTCATCATTGGCCATCAGAATAGTAATACGTCGAGTTTTTTTTCCGGCATTACTTCAATAAACAAGTACGCTTAAATTAAAAAAATTAAAAACCCCTGAAAAAAAACGAAGCATCTAATAAACGATTTTTTTTATAGCAAAGAACACTCTCGATCAAGTCACCTTTCAAACAAAACCAAAAAAACTCAAAATTGGTTCAGCCGTTTGGCAGCTACGATGGCGCAGACAGACACACAGACACACACGTTAAACTTATAACAGCCATCTTTTTCCGTCGGGGGTTAAAAAAAATATCTCTAACGCTAAGAATAGGTTAGCAAATTAATTAAAGTGTAGGGCACAGTAAGACATGGTAACCAGTCACGCAAACTCAATAAGGAAGATTTGTAAGCAAGCCCTATGAAGAAATTCCTTCATCCCATAAGTTTTGTACGTATGTAATGTATCTACAGTTGCATCACGATGATAGGTACAAAGTATATCACATCAGACCCGACACATCCACATCACATGCAGTTCGTGAACAACGTGACAATGAATTACTATGATAAATCAACATTTATAGATCCTACCTATCATGTTTATTTATACTTAGTTAGGTAATTTAGTGTTCGGCAAGTCTTTGCTAAATCTTTCTTGTATCTCAAGACTACTACCACAAGAAAGATCTTGTTCCCTGTTATTTATCATTCCACAAATAAAATTATAGAATTTAAAAAAAAAAATGAATTAAAAAAATATATCATGCATGAAAAAAAATTCAAGCATGTTAAAGATCCACTAGTTCGATTTCCACTTACCTACCTACATCGTAAATTCTAAGCAACTCCGAATAAAGAAGGGGAGCCTAGGTAACTTAAATTAAAAAATGTGGGTCTGCAAACCCACATAACAACACAATCTTATACATACTATGTATGTATCTAATAAATTAGTATTCACAATAACAATCAGACATGTTGTATGTTAAGAGAAATCAAATTAGTTAGTTTACATTTAGAATAAGATCTTTTTGTTAACTTGTATTAAATTTTCCGTTAATTTCTACTTCCTTTAAAAACAAATCAATCAAATCCTAATGTAGAAAGCAAGGCATTGCTTACTTACTTCCTGCCAGGGTTGCGGGAAATTCCGAAAGGGATACCGGGATCTTGGCAACAGGCAACTGAAGGAACACGGGTGGGTTTTAGTCATTAAAAGTCTGACACGCCCTTCCGCTCCGCCCAGAGCGGGAGAGGTCCTTTGATGACTTCCCAAACTCAAAAAAAAAAGGCCTTGCTTACTTTTCAGCACAAGAATTATGCGGTCGGGTACAATAGATGGCGCAACAAAAAAATTAAGAAACGTGTAACGAGTGTCAATTTTGACAATTAGGTGTAGTAAAGCAAACGTCTGTCTGCATCTTTTGAGTTATCTCTCTTCAGTATATTTCAAGGTTACATTATTCTTCAAAATTTGTAACGTCGCATTAGATTTCCAAGAATAATAAATTCTGTTCTCGTTTTGGGTTTTCTTTGTTTCGTATTTTTTGTGGCGTTTAATTTCACAAAATAACTGTTATGTATATTTGTACCTAAACAAATTAATGACAGTGTAGATTTCAAATCGTGAGTCAACGGAAATAAAAGAATAAGAAGGTAACTTAATACCTAAGTCGTCATTGAGATTTAAATTATAGTCCCATGAACTTCAGAACTAAATTACACATTTTGTATTCCTAATTTCAACAAATCGAACGCATAATCCCAACGGTGTGAAAAGCCCGTTCCACAGCTAATCGTATGAAATGAAATCTTCGCGAAATTAATTCTTGAAAAGTGACTATTTATACCTACTCTTCAAGAATGCAACAGAAATCACAGCCAAAAGGAAATGAGTCGGACGAAATGCAACTATTTCTCTGCTTTAGGGGATGCGAAAACCAAAGTCTCGATTCTCGATGATTATCGATGATCGTAACACGATTCGCGACCGCAACAAATATGGCCTCACAGAACCATAATCATTAGAATCAGCAATACAACTTCTTAAGTTAGAATAATCCTGAAATGGCATGATTTCATGAAATAGTAAATCAATAGGAGTATAATTATGAACTTAGAGAGTTATATTGCTGATTCCTATGCTTGTAATTCTGTAAATCCATCCTTGTTACGGTCGCGAATCACATTTTAATCTACACAGAACCCGAGCAATAAAAACCTAATTATGAATTATTATCCGTCATAAAAAAGGCCAAGAATTGTACCTACAATTTGATTCGAGAAACTTAATAATTACTGATTAATATGCTACTGGTTTGCATGCAAGTCATCTAAATCAATTGACACTTTAGAAACTCGGCATACATTTATAATCGCTTTGATATATCTTATTGACTTCGGTTTCCCTTTTAATTGCATGTGTCTGAGATACTAATCGCAAAGTTAGTAATTGTTTTTTTTAGTTGGTATCTTATCGTACTTACAGAGTAGCCCAAGAAAGATTGGACATGTTTCATATTTTATTTAAATGATTATTTAATACTTATTTATTTATTTAATACTTTAAGCACACAAATGTACAGAGGCGGCCTTAAGGCCATAGGCATTTTCTACCAGTCAATCTTTGGGTGATGCAGAGACAAACAGTGGTAGGTGCAATATCTAAAATTGTGGAATAAATATTATTTAAATACATAAACCTATTAAAACTATATATACATATATATATATATATATATATAAAACCTAAATATATATAAATATAAGAACAAATAAATACACATACCTACACGAACATACTAAAACAAATAAGACAAACAATGGGAAAACATTACCGTTGTGATGATACTGCCAGCTTCTTGCGAATGTGCTCTCGAACTTCAATTTTAAAGGATAATCGGTTGGTTGCCATCCTGATTTCCACGGGGAGCGCGTTCCACAGAGAGATAGATTGGACGAAGAAGGAAGAGTGAATGAAGTCAGTACGGTGAGTGGGAGAATGAAGAAGACGATTAGTTGATGAACGTAGATTTCTAATGTGGTTGGCACAAATGTACTGAAAGTGGGGAGCTAGATAACTAGGGGAAGAGGGAGAGACAAGAAACGAGAACAAGGTGGTCAGCGCCCTTTGCTCTCTGCGCTGACGTATGGGCAACCACAATAGAAGCGATCGATGCGCAGAGACATGATCATATTTACGCAAATTGAACACGAATCGAATGCAATTATTGAGAAGACGGTCAAGTTTGTCGAGAAGATCTGCATTCAGGTCATAGTAGCACACATCACCATAATCGATGATAGGGAAAATTAAGGACTGCACAAGCATTGTCTTTGTACTCGATGGCAATAAGTTTTTCAAGCGGTACAGAGCCCGCAGCGTTCCAGTAACTTTCTGGCTGACCCTAGCCACTTGAGTACGCCAGTTCAGGATACTATCGATGTGCAAGCCTAGGACCTTCACGTCATTGCTAAATGGAACGATCATACCATTGAAGAGGATTGGTGGCACGGTTGTACTATCCAACTTAACTTCCAACTTCTTTGTACGTTTATTCTGTGGCGGTATCTACATCGCCACATGCGAACTACGCATCAAAGACCTGACGTCAGACAGACGTCACATAAATCCTGCATCGCGCAATTAAAGTTTACCGTGCAGTGGACATATATACGAGAACCCAACATCAATCGTTGGGCAGTTGCCCGCCAGACACAACACCCGTCTGGTTGGAGGATCCTCCCTTTTCTATGGAGTATGAGTGAACTTTACACCCTGTTCCTCATACCCCTAAATTGGTGACCCCGAATATGAACGTCAACGCAGCCTTCGTGCAACTACTCCAGCGTGACGTCATCATCATCACACCCGCAAGCTTTCAGTGAGGCGAGTGAGTCACACAGCCAAGCCAACACCCGAGGCGTCAACGGGTATCCTGACCACCAGCATGCAGAGAACGCGCATTCCTGGTCATCACCTTCAGCCTCATCACCCCGACCCACTGGGGAATCACCTCAATCACTCATCACCCCGACCCACTGGGGAATCACCCCAATCACTTCAATCACCACAACCGCCGCAAACAGTTCCGACCCACCGCGAACAATGCAGCACCCGGTTCCGACTCACTGGAACCACAACTGGCACTGGCAAGCATCGCAAGATACAAGACTCAGCCCACTATCGACCTCCGGTCTCCGGAGGGGAGTGATGTGGCGGTATCTACATCGCCACATGCGAACTACGCATCAAAGACCTGACGTCACATAAATCCTGCATCGCGCAATTAAAGTTTACCGTGCAGTGGACATATATACGAGAACCCAACATCAATCGTTGGGCAGTTGCCCGCCAGACACAACACCCGTCTGGTCGGAGGATCCTCCCTTTTCTATGGAGTATGAGTGAACTTTACACCCTGTTCCTCATACCCCTAAAATTCTAATTATAATATCAGTACCCTGGTCGACAGAGCTCTGCTCGCGTGAAAATAGGTAAACATATCGTCTAGGTATACCAACGTTGTATCACATTCCCGAGGCTATCAAAATAGATAAAACGATTTTTCCCAGATATGAGGACTAGCTAGACCGATTTTTTGCCCCTTAAACCCATATTGCAACTTTCATCGAAATCGTTAGAGCCGTTTTCGAGAACGTGTTTACAAATATACTTATATACAAATATTGCTCATTTAATAGGATATCTGCTGTTGCATTACACTGGTATTTATTTCTATAATATATTCAGCATGTAATGAATAGCACAGCCGATACATTTGACTTTATCACGACATACAGTTAAATAACATTGTCATCGCTCTGTTTTCAGTGTGCGCTCAGCAGTCTGCAGCTAACAAATGGAGCAGCTACCAAAAAAAGTGAGTAGAATATAACTATTATTGCAAGTGCACAAAAAAGAAACAGAGTTCTCCAGAGTTAGCCTCGCAAAAAATTTCGCAAATACTTAGACTACCACTAAAACTTGGGGCCTCATTCGAAGGCTGAAAGTCGCCTAAAAGGCTTGAAGTTTCCAGCGTGATCGAATCAGAAAAGTAGAACTCCGCAGGAGAACTAAGATATCCGGCATAGTCCGAAAAATTGCCAAACTTAACTGGCAGTAGGCAGGGCACATTACTCGCAGAACGGATGGCCGATTGGGTCAAAAGCTTCTTGAGTTGTGACCGCGTACCGCATGGCGCAGCGTTGAAAGGTTTCCCACAAGTTGAACCGATGACCTTGTGAAATCCGCGGAAATCCTCTGAATGCAAGAAACACAGAACCGGTCGATGTAGCGACGGTTGGGGGAAACCTATGTCCAGCAGTGGACGTCTTTCGGCTGAAATGATTATGATGACTGCGATTAGGAAGTACATTTAGAACTGATATTTTTCGTCATTAACTTTATATGTGCAACCCAAAAATTGTGATAACAGGTTTTTTTTTGTTAGCTATTAGTACTTACCCTTAATACAGAATCATAATGTATAAGTACCTATGAGTTTTCACGCTGAATAATATAATTGTGATGTCGCATCTATGATGACTGAGGTGCATTACACATAATATGTATATGCTGCACCTCAGTCATCAGAGAAGGCAATTACCGCGCACATTGATGCGACCCCGATAACCTATGTAATTTAATTTAATTTGTTGTATTCGTACGTTTACGAATCGTAGAAGACGTTTGATCTGAGATTATTTTATACCTACGGTTTGTTGTCATCATATTTTATGATAATTTTTTTTAACAAATACTCTATTTTTGAATAAATAAAGTAGTCAATCGAAGCATTCTCCATCAATCCTGTCAATGTCAATTTAACCTGTTTAACAAAAGTTACAAGTCTACACGTTCTCAAGTTACCTAGAAAGTTAAGTTTCGTTAAATTTATAGCTCATCTCCATATTCATAATCGGCCTTAATGTTCCCACTGGTGGGACACGGGCATCAAGTCATCTCTCTCTTTTGACCACATTTAAAAAAAGAAAATAATGACACTTGGTAATACAAGGCTTGTAAGGTTTGATAAACAGGGCACTGATACTGTGTAAGTAAATGCAGGGCCTTCTAGCCATCACAAACCGTCTGTGAATAAACATACAGCCATCATTCACAACGCATTTTTTTCATGAAACAGCAAGATTCTAACTAGGCTATTGCGTTATTGATTCCAGTTGATGACTCAATGATCACGTTCCCGGGACCAATACAAGACGTGAGCAATCGACACGGAACCGCAGACGTGTCTGAAACGTGCAAGGACAAAAACTTCTGCACAGTCAAACCTTCTGACTACCCTCAAGCTCTATTCAATAGTATGTTTAAAGGAAAGTTTAAGGTAAGCTGTCGAATCCATGAGATTCTAATCCGCTGTAATTAAACCTTTTGAGGGATCGTGCTCATAACATATCCAACTTTGTGTAAGCAATATTTCAAAAGTGACCAAGGTTTTGATGCATTATTATTCGCCTACAAAATAATTAATAAGGCCCGTATAGAACCTCGCTCAACACTCAAGCATTACTTAAAACTCGTTTCAACTTTCAACCAATCAAATGGCTCTAAACTAGTTTTCAACAATGCTTGAGTCTTGAGTGAGGTTCTGTTCGCACGGTTTTTACAACCTGACAAAACATGGAGATTTCTTAGTTATATGTAACTTTAATCTCAACGTATTATACACATAAACCATCCGGAATAAATTCTCTAAACGATGGTGAAAGCCTCATCAAAATCTGTTGCGTGGTTCAGAAGAACACAGACATACAAACAAACACGAAATGCGACTTTATTTTATAGTATATAAGATAAGATACGAAAAGAAGATAGAAGAAGATTTAAGATTTTGGTTTCCTACTTTTTAAGCCTGTAAAAATAAAGGGGTTTATTTATAAACATTGTTTAACGTTAAGAGGCTTTTTTAAACGTCAAAAAATTATGGTTGGGTCCTGTCATTAATCACTATATAACAAAATTTGTTATATAGAGATTATTATATAGTTTACTTAATAAAGGGGAAGATACCTACTTTAATGATAAAGTTTTGTGATTCCAGGAGCCGGCATTCCAGCCAACTTACGTAATGACAGATGATCGCCAAGGAGACCCTGACGACGTGGACAACTGTGCAACTACCGTCACGGTAAATTATTTTGCATTCCATATCTTTCCCATCAGCAGTAAAGGTTTCTATTGTTCTAAGTCAGTCCAAACTGCGATTAGATGGACATTTATTTTACGAACAACACATAATCGGCTTTACATAATATTATATGAGATACCTACGCAAACAGGCGGAGCTCGTGACAAGGTTACCGAGGTGTTTTCCTCAACACTTGTGAATACAGGGTTATTGCACATAGCAATAACCCTGTATATTCACCGGCATTCGGCAATCCATTAAGGGGATGTAAGAGAGGTAATTTACAACCAAAATACCCCTTATGACTCCTGCAAATATCAACCATTTCCGAGTAAATTGACATTTTATGTTTTTATTTCATTCAAAGTCAAAGTCAAATAATTTATTTCAAACTAGCTGCGCCCCGCGGTTTCACCCGCGTAAGTCTCATTCCCGTGGGAATATCGGGATGAAAAGTATCCTATGTGTTAATCCAGGTTATAATCGATCTGTTTGCCAAATTTCATCCAAATCCATTCTGTACTTTTTACGTGAAAGAGTAACAAACATCCATCCGTACTTACAAACTTTCGCGTTTATAATATTAGTTAGATAGGCACATAAAAGGTATAGAGCTGATTCTAGTTGCCTGCTGCTAACTGATTCTAGTTAGATTGCATTCATTTTAAAATATTAAAAAAATACTCGAAAATGGTTGACATTTGCATAATTATGACATAATTATTACCTCCCTGTGAACGGGTTACTACGGAGTCATTGGTGAAAGATGCTATATACTATATAACCTTTATCCTGTATAGCAAGTCACAGCTTTGATCCAGATATCATGAACAGATTTTTGTACCTGTACATGTTTGTCAAATATCTGTACTACTAAACAAATGTTTCTCCAATAGCAAACGTGGTAACAATTGGCCGTGAACCATGCCGTAGCCTTTTCAAATAACTAAGTAGGTAGGAATGTTAACTAAAATGATATCACGCGTCTTAAATAAAACATGACACAGCGGAGTTCTGTTTCCTATAATGACTATTTGTTGACCCGTCAAATATTAGAGCAGAAGCTTTTACGTTTAAATGGATAGTTAGATAAGTTATCCAATTTATTTGGTGTCGGCCCACATTAAAATTTTCTTTACATCTCTTTCTCCATGATCACAGAATTCACCCGTTTTAACCAGATCAACTTTCACATAATCCATACATCGTTTCTGGTTTTCCTTTACTTCTAAGCATTTATGCTCAAAACTTTTCGACATTCCTCCACTTCACAATACCCGTACCTTGGCAACCGATTTCCACACTAAGTAATTTTATCTTTACAGTACGAGCCTCTCTACAAAGTGAAGACTAAGCAAGGTGATTGGCGAACGGTCGTCCAAGCTCCTGAGGAGAATTATGTGCAGATGGTGAGACTAGAGTCATGCAAGTGAGTACACATACATCTCCTAAGATATTTTTACTTTGCCTTATTCGCAAAGAGCTTTTTCAACATGTACTGTATGTCATGTACTTATACTGGCTTGTCAAGAAGTAAAGGTAGGAAAAAGATGTAAAATCCAGAAAAATAAATCTTATTTTTAACCGGCATACTCTGATATTTGGTTTAAAGTCCTAGAAAAGTGTGTTTTGATGCTCGCAGATAAAGCCCAGAATAGATATCCGCTTTATTTATTGGCCGAACTGCACTCTGAAGATGCATAGTTGGGAACTTTCTATTTGGAGAAACTACGTTGGTCGCTTGTGACACCAGTAGGAGCTTGATGCCTTGCGCATCGAGAAAAATTGATTCATAATATATTTTATGCACGACACGAAATGTGGGTCTCCTTTATACCTTTTTATACGAAACACCAGTTAATATGCCATCTCTATTTTACAGGGAAGTTGAAAGTTCCTGTTTCACGGAATTCAAAGTGCCTCTGGGATTCATGGAACCTTTTTGCAAACAGAAATACAACGTATGGGAGTTCCTCGTTCACGACGGTAAAGAAGGTACCGAAAAAGTCAAGGTTGACTTGCCCGTCTGCTGTTCCTGCCATTACAAGAACAAAGGATATTAAAAGGCTGAACATTCACTAACACAGGGATCAAACAAAAAAATTAAGACGAATAATAAGTCTGGCTTTTGGAAGCATTATCAGAAGAATATTGGTCTAAACGTGGACGCCATTTTTTATACGCAAAATAAAAGAATTGAAATGGCACTTAGATGCAATTATTCTCAATTTTGATAAAGACTAACATGGAAATTAATGTTCGACAGAAATAGAACAGTTCAATGCAGTTGTACGCAAGAGGCATTTACTCAGATGTGTTTTAAAACGAAGATGATTATCGACTTTTAATTTAAAAACATAGTCTATTTATTTATTTTTATTTCGTAGAACATAAGTATTATATATTCTACTATATTTATAATAAGTTAACTTTAAGGCACAATACTAAATTAAGATTTAAGTATAAACCTCGACTGTGTCTGATTCTAGAAATTTGTTGCTACTAGTCAAATTAAGGTTATAAGAAAATTATACTTTCAACAGAATCGGTGATTTTTTATTTATTTACTTTTAGCTTTTAGCTAGATACAGTAGCGATTTCATGATAATCAGATGTTTGAACTACTATACATTTATTACAACGGGGCTAATATTCCGCCCTGGGGAATTCCAAACACTACATTTTGAATTTAAATCCTACCTAGCGAAATAGGCTGGACCGTGGTGGTCTTCCAGTGCTTCAAATCCTACGTAGGTAGTATGAATACTTATTAAAAGCCTTCGTTGAAACGCTGATCAGGAATTAAAGTGACTTGTATGGTGGACAATGGTAAGTACAATTAACTTAAGCTCACATGCACGTGCTCGACAGAGCGAAGCAGATCCAAAGCAAATAGGAACATAAATAAAACAATTGAATTTATTATTCTATTGTAATACTCGCTGTCCCGTGTTGTCCTGTCCTTTCAATAATTAATACAAACTTCCCATAGAAAATGCACTTTCAGTTTTCCTCTAATTTTTCAATTTTTCCGGGAACATTTCATTTTCTTTCCTTAAGAACCTGATTCGGACTATTACGAACATTTTTAAACAAAAAATAGCCAAATCGGTCCAGCCGTTCTCATGTGATGCGCTTACCAACGAACAGCATTTCATTTTTAATGTATAGAATTATGTTTGAGCCTTTAGTCCCATTGCAGGGCAAAGCACGAAACGGTTATACCGCATGACAATACATACTTAGTCGGAACGCTGGGTGTTTAGATCGCGCAGGCGCTGTATTTCTCCTGGTTCTGCATTTGCCAATTTTCCATGCGTTTTAGCGTGAAGTTGTCTTATAGTAGGTTAATTCAAAAACATAAAAAATATACATTTAATTAGGTATATATAGGCTTCAGTGTCTTCAATGAAACTCCCGTATCGAGGTATGGTGGTTTCATTTGTATAAAACTGTATTTTAACAATAAATAGGTGGAGCGTACAAGTTCGCGACGATGCTGAAAATTTTGATAATATTGAGTGGAATATAATGATTTGTGACGGTATAAGCAAAATAAAAATCCGTAAGGTGCCTAGCCTTTTTTTAATAGCAAAGGCGAGACACACACACACTGAACACTATTCACACTATACAGTCAGGCGTAAACAAGAACAATAATTATTAAAGGTAAACTTGGAACGCAGATTTGGAATTATTTTAGTTATGATAAATGCTGTGTGAAAAGTTCATAAAGAAATCATGCACGAAAGAAAATAAATTACCGTCAAAGGTCCCAATAATCAGTTACCTGCTAACATTTGGAAAGTTAGCCATCCACAAGTTTATTCCTTACTTAATTTTACACAAAATGTTTCCAAGACGCGGACACAAACATATTTTCCTGGGCTATAATAGAATTGTCCAAGTTTGTTTGCTCTTTGCTGTCAGGCTAAGTGCCTGGTGGGATGATATCACGACACAGCAAGTGCTTTTTTCGTGACGTATCATTAGATATATGTATAACATCATATTAATAATGGTCGTTATAGTAGACTAGCTTCCGCCCGCGGCTTCGCCCGCGTGGTATGTCGATAAAAAGTAGCCTATGATAAAAAGTAATCTTCCCCGAGATGAATTTTTGAAAATCCCTGTTATACATTATTACCTGATACTAACATTGATTTTCGAGTTAATTAAACCGTGCGTTCAAATTCTTCCATACAACCTTTGCCACAACCATAAAACCACACCCCTATTCCCGTTTAGGGGAGTGCAGAAAAACTAAATATGACAAACATTATCATTTATTCGCGCCAAGTTTCAAGTCTATTAACTCAAGGAATTCGATTTTTCTTCTAAACAAAATTTCCCCTTTTCATCCCCTAAAGGTCCAATATTGAAAAACCCTTTCTTAGTGAATACCCACGTCTTAATACCTATCTGTTTGCACAGCCCAATTCGTTCAATGGTTTAAGCTGTGTAGACTACCCCTTTTCATCCCGTTAGGGGTAGATTTTTGAAAAACCCTGGTACACATTATTCTTTATTTTTAGTTTTAAGTATAAATTCTGAGTTTCGAGTTAATCGGAAACCGCGTTAAAATTCTTCTATACAAACTTTGACACACCCCAATCCCCGTTTAGGGGGTAGTTTATAAAAACAAAAAATGAAAAACTTTATAATTTACTTAGATAAGTATTTGTGCCAAGTTTCGAGTCTATTAACTCAAGGAATAAGATTTTTCATGCAAACGAAATCCCCCCATTTCACCCTCTTAGGGGTGGAATATCGAAAAATCGTTTCTTAGTGGAAACTTACTCTTCATAATGAACACACTCTCCAAATTTCATGTCTCTAGGACTAGCGGTTTAGGCTGTGCGTTGATATAGCAGTCACCCTAACCTTTTATATATACAGGGTGTTAGGGTAGATACCGTTATCCTTGAAACTAGTGGTTTGGTGTCATCTATAATATACTTTTTCTATGGCACCAACTTTGAAATCGCAAAAAAAAAATCTGCTGTTCCATACATTTTGTCGATTTAAGTGAACACAAATGTATGGAACAGCTGATTTGTTTTTCGCGATTTCAAGGTTGGTCCCATAGAAAAAGTATATTATAGATGACACCAAACCTCTAGTTTCAAGGATAACGGTGTCTACCCTAACACCCTGTATAGAAGATTCAAAGACTATCGTGGAATCTCCATCGTGTCGTCGGTCATGTTCCATTACCGTCCTATCGGACAATCCACCTATGTATATACGCACACACTTGTGCACTAGAATAATTATCTCCTGCGTACTTGATTTCACTGAGGCAGTTCAGATTGGCTCTTGTGAAGGATATAATAAAATTATTATTAGCTGTGGTAATTATCATTTTTCTCTTCAACTTTCAATAAAGTAACACGGAAGGAACCCTTAAGCCCTGCCCGTCCCGCACGTACGTGAATCTAAATAAGTGTATCAATTGAAAGCCCATTTACATTTCCTCAGTAGGCCACTACGTTGCCATCAGCTCACTGGCGGTTACGTCAAAAGGGCTGGCAGTAAAACGCTGTCTAACTTCTGGACATAAACTCGTAGTGAGTACCTATCACGACTTTTCGCGTTACATTAGCGTCTTATTTGGATTTATTATAAATTGAGACAACACCTAGTCTTTTTTTTGCGGCATGAACAACTTTGTATGTCATCACTACTTTTAATAACCAGAAATTCCAATCGATTTTTGAGACACTGTCAGTCTTTATCTACAAAATAGTTTCACGAAACACTCGTGTAGGTATTTTTATTTTACGGACACCAAGCGATATTTGCACAAATTAGCAAAAGCGAGGGAGGGAAGGTTTTACCACAGTTTTGTCTTAGAACTGGTTCTGGTCACCAGGCAATTTGCGAAACTTTCACCCAGATAAGCGGTAACGAGCAACGTTATTGACTTAATGATTTGATAAGTGCTACGATAAATACGCGCCGGTCGTATAATTTCACTGCAAGTCAATTTCACTGCAGCAAGTAGGGTAGTCTCTCTTCTTATCTTTATGTCATTCTGATCTCGGATAAGAGATTAACGAGCTAGCTTACTGTGTCTGCAGATTTCCATACCAAAGAGGTAGAAATAAACTCTAAAACCCATATTTAGTAAGGAAACTTGTTTCTTACAAAACATAGCATATTACTAATTCGCATTAGGAATCCTAGATGTGTTGAATTACTAATCCAACAAGTTTTATCAAAACCGGCAAAGCAGTTCCGGATAATAATACGTGAGTAATGACAGAAGCGCCTTAGGCGCTGTGCTGTGATAATGTTAGATTGCATGTCGAGGAACTAATGTTATATGTAATTATGTGAAAAAATTATCTTAACAGCAGACGAACAAAAAGTTCGGATTACTGGGACTCCTATAAAACAATTTTACAGTAGTTAAGTCGGAGCTATCGTCCACAATAAAACAAAGACTGAATACCTACATTTGAAATAGCAACTTCGCATTTTCAATGACCTTGTGGAATTTTTCACCGACTATTTAAAATTATTTTTTTATTGGGCACTTCCTACAAAGTTTCTAAAACGCGTCGTAGTGTTTATGTTATCAATATTTATCATAATTTGGAAACGTGAATGACTCATAGGTAAGAGTGTGTACACGCACTACACGCATAGTAAATTTTCCTATGTTGAGGTGCTTCCAATCTAATGCGAATGCTTCTAAATACCAGTATTTTTCAGGAAGCGAATGGCCTCTTGCTAAGACTGATCACTCGACCTGTGCAAGAAAAGAAAGTGTGTTGAAAAGACTTGTTAAACTAATTTAGAAGCAATGTTATAGAAAACTCCAGTTTTCACACACAACATTTAGAATTAAGTATAGGTATTTACTTAATTTCTTATTTTGTTATTGATAATTCAATAAATACTGCACTGATTGACGTCATGACGTCAACGTCGGCTGTCACTGAAAACCAACGCTGGGGCTCTGTCTCGCATAGGGTCGCAGCATTATGCTGAGCGATGGCCGTTTTGCGTGAACATATTTGTGTGACACATATTTTCCCCCAACTTTTTATTTATTATTTTCGTATATTTGTCCTTTCTTAGCGTCATGATTGCCGCAAATCTGGGGGCACGGGAGTGCCCCCGCAAAGACGAGGCAAGCGAAGCGCAAGGGCACTACCTACCTTTTCTGTCGTTTTTTTGAACCCGCATAACTTGGGTTTAGATTATACCAAATAAACAAAATTCTCGAATGACGTCAATAGTGCACTTATTAAACATTATAAAGTTTCAATTGCATAGCTCTACTTTAGGTTATATTGTTATCTTAAAAACCCCGATTTAGTCACACACTGACTCACTTATGATCATCAAAATTCTTTAGGGTACTTCCTGAAGTCGTAGAAAGCTGAATTTGGTATGTAATCTATTATTATTATTAGTATTAGTACACAAACAACTAAAAAAACTAAAATTCGGAACTTTTAACCCCCAACCCCTTAAAATAGGGGATGGAAGTTTGTATGAGAATTCCGCAAATTTTGATGCTAGAAGTCTGACAATTAATGTAAGGACTCCTTGTTATAAATAATAAAATATATATTTCAGGATTTTTTATAAATCACCCCCCACCCTTTAAATAAGGGGATGGAAGTTGGTATGGGTTAAACGTATTTTCTTGCTTTCTTCTTTCTTTTCGTTTTAAAGAAAAGCCTGTTGAAAAACTTAGTCAAGCGTACAGACGGCTACACATCAAGCTATACATTTCCAGTATAAGCTGACCTCTTATTGTACGGAAATCCTATATAATACGAGATCAGCATTAACTGGAAATATATAGCTTGATGTGTAGCCGTGTGTACCTAAAATTGGTAGAGCTAATTTAGAGATAATTGGGGCAAACGTGGGCACCAAAAAAACAAGTGAAAATTCGTCCGACCGAAGGACGTTTCGTTTGAGTTTGTTACGATCTTGAGGCAAGTGGCAATCGTTTTCAAAACATTTCGTATTTCTACAACGACTTTCTACAGGATTGACCAACTTTTTGGTAGCTTATAATCTAATATATTTTGACTTCTCCATCATAGTTACCGCTGATAGAATACCACTTTGTCCGGGTCTAACCGCTCTGGTCCAGAAAATATTTACTTAGTTTCTGTTTCAAAAATGTAAAACTAACCATGGACGAATGAAACAAAAGAGAAGGTTATAGTTTGCTTTAAAAAACAAAGACAATTTTTTTTATGTGGCCTCTTTTTTTTCTGATATTTCTATAACAGCTTGTGGTTCTTAGAATATCAGCCAAAAACCAAGGTAAGATTGCTAGATACCTATACAATAACATAACATTACGCCTGTATTCCCCGAAGGGTTCGGCAGGGGTGTACATCAGCGGGCTTGCGGACGGCGAGCAATGTGTAGCTCGCCGTCCGATAAGGACCAGGCCCGGGTCGATGGCGCGTCGTGTTCCACACGCGCCTCAAAGAGATGTCAGCACACCTGACGAGGTCCGTTAGGACCGATGCCTGCCAGGGTTGCGGAATAGTCCGAAAGGGATACCGGGACCCTGGCAACAGGCAACTGAAGGAACACGGGTGGGTTTTAGTCAGTAAGAGTCTGACACGCTATTCCGCTCCGCCCAGAGCGGGAGAAGTCATTACATGATTTCACACCCAAAAAAAAAAAAAAGGGGTGTACATCAACCGGGCCCAAATCCTAATTCCGAACAATTCCATGTGGGAAAACCCAATAACCCTATTAATAATAACCCTATCACAAAGGCAAAGGACAGACAAAGGTGGAGTAAAATGGAGGAGGCTTTCACCCGTTGAGGTCTATGGGCCAAAAGACATTGTAGTTAATTAGAAAGTCCGAAAGACGAATTAAATGTCATTTGAATTGACTTTATTAAACTTTTCAGGGAAAATTAATACGTGACTATACCCCATTTGAAATAAGATTAGACATTAAAACAAACCCTTTTACAGTCCGTTCAACCGATTTTGACTTCTATACCGTAGGCATAAGGATAGCATTAAAAGCAAAAAAAAGTTACACAATACCAACTATCTACTGCGGCTGCCATTTGTCATGCCACCAACGCAATAGAATTCAAAATCGGTTGAACGGAATGTAAAAAAGGCTTATCTGGCTTATCTATACGTCTAATCTTATTTCAAATGGAGTATAGGGGAAAACATGATAGGTGCCTAAAAATATTTGTAACGTACTTAATTAGCTGCAACCAATTTTGTTCACCTTGATAAGCGAGGTATTTTGCCTTTTATAAAATTAGTTAAATATTTCACGTTGGTAGAGGAAAAGCTTATGGAACCTTATCACTAGAAAATTAGGTAGAAACAGAATACCACATTAGTTAGGAAATTACCTTATTTAAGAGTTGTAACTAATTAATACCTGATATGGAAATAAGAACACTAAGTATAATTTAGTTTGTTGCTATGTTATTTCATTATTATTATTGTGATAATAGTAGGAAAATAAACTTGACGACTAGGGTTGTGATACAAGTATAATAATATCGATATTCAATAAAAAACTTCCCTTACAGTACGACACAACTTAGATGTAGCATACATTTGAAAAATTGCATTCATTCATTTCAATTTTACAAATGTATTTGGTTATATGACTTTACAAGTTAATGCATTTGCGTAAAGATCATTTTCACGTAAAGCAGTAATAAAGATTGGAGATTTTGAAGAAACACTCAGTTCGGTTGGTGATCAGTTTTACGAATTTTGCCGATGCTACATCTAAGTTGTACTGTACCTACGTATGATCCCAGGTTAGATTGAGCCGGTTAGTACAATATAAGTAACCGAAGAGGGGGTCAGACAACGTGAATTTCTATGAGCGGTAAAAATGATTGAAAATATATATTTATTAATTTATTTTATTTTACGAAGGCTTACTACGGGCTATACAAACCCATGATATAAGAAAGTAATATTAAAACATTGCTAATAACAAGCTCCCACATAAAGTTAAAGAATAAATCGATAAAAAAGTACATACAAGTTACTGTAATTAGTTAATATTTAGATAAGTTAATTATCCATGAAAAATAACTGTACCAAAAGCCAATATACGGGAATAAGCTACCGAAAAGCTGATTCAATCCTGTTGAAATTCATTGTAGAAATACCTGCAAAAAGCATTGAAAACGATTGCATCAGCTCAACATAATATGGGATTACTTTTTCATAATTCATAAATCATCCAAGCCTTTAAGTAAACATATCCTATTTCATCAGGATGGTTACAACTATTGAGTAAACCTTTCTAAGATCATAATAATATTCTATACAACTATCATCAAATAGTTCTTCAGAAAATCATTAAAAAAACCCAAAGCGGCGAGTATTAAACGGGATAAAAAAATTGTGGGAAACTAAATCAATCTGCCTAGCCTTTTCCTATGTTGGGATCGGCTTCCAGTCTAACCGAATGCAGCTGAATACCAGTATTTTACACGGAGCGACTGCCTATCTGACCTCCAAAACCCAGTAACTGGGCAATATGATACCCCTTGGTAAGACTGATTGTCAGACTTTCGGGCTTCTGACGACTCGTAACGACTGTCAAAGATCCACGAATGACAGCCGGGACCAACGGCCTAACGTGCTTTACGACGGACGGTGCTAGGAGTCTCGGTACGTAAAGATGATCACCCATCCACGGACCAATCCCGGCAAGCGTAACTTAATCTAATGGATCGACCCGTGCTGCTGTTATTACTTAGCCACGAGCTTAATTAGAGTCTTATTTAAATCGTTCCCGTTAAAATAAAATTAAAAATACTGTTAAGGTAGCTGCCAAGAAAAGACATAGGCATCTTCTTAATAATATGTACTAAGTACTAACTAGCTTTTTCCCACGGCTTCGCCCGTGTAAAATCTATTCAGCCGTTAAGGCGTAAAAAGTAACACACAGTTAGACAGACAGACAAAGAAATTGTCAGAATTGCTTTTTTTTTTTATTGATAAATCTCTATTTATTTAATTCGTGTGTTTGTCACCATTACCCCCTAAACGGCTGTACCGATTTGGATGACATTTTATCTGTATATTTGAGTGTCCCTGTCCCTGGATGGTTTGAAAATACAATTGGACCTACCGGGTCCGGGTCCGGTGGCGTTGTTTGGGCAGGGCTGTCTGTCAGGTCCGCCAGTATACTTAAATAAATAAATAACCGACCTTTGAACTTGGAAAGTGAATAGGTCAACATGTAATATTAAAATCGAACAGTAGGATGTCCTTACAAGCAACCAATGTATGATGATCTCCCCTGCCCCTTGCTATGTTCAGAGTTTTATATCGTGGGGGGAACTTGAGCAGTGAACGAAAAGTTCTCAAGACAGTGGTCGTATGATAGCGCTACGACGCGTCTTGAACCAGGCCGGTCAGTTCAACTGTGCACGGCAGTTGACATCTGTCCGCGAAAACAGGTGTACGTGTGCTGTTTTAATCGATATCGGTGTTTCGCTCAAACCGCATGCCTACGTCATATCAACACATAAATAGTGTCGCCGTTCGATATGTAATTATTGAGTGACCAGTACCCGTTGAGGCCGGATTTATACAAAATAATGTTTTGAGTTCCACAAGTGCATCGCAATGGCCTGGACACTACATTTGCTCGTTTGGATAACTGTTGTGAGTTTCATTTTTATTTATTAATTAAGATGTGTCAACAAACTGTTTATGCGAAGTTTATTATAATATTTTATTGCGTATTCAAATTAACTTGCAAGTTGCAACTTTGTTATTTTTGAAGGTACCATTGCCTTCAAACATGAATGATTTTAAAGGCAAGAATCACATCATGAAAACAACATTGTCAGCCAATTAAAGCAAACTCACTTCTCTGGCCTCTCAATCACTATATTCATTTGTTTTTACCGCTGTTAATATTTATAATATTTGAATGATATCTTACATAAACTTAACTTAATAAGAAACGTTTATATACATCCAATTTCGTATCAATGACAATACAACATATTGACGCAGACCAATTCACTTATACTTTTAGTAAGTGTGTTCATAACGGCAATGTCATGAAAGTAAAAGTATAGTCACTTTTACCGCGCGTATATTATCACTAGCACGAACGATGATATTGAGTGCAATGTGAATTGATTGATTTATAATGAACATTCGAATATAGTGGCTAAGTGAGGTTAGAGATAATTATACATAAACATGATTTTGTACTTGTTAATAGAGGAAACTCCATGTTTCAGCGTACCTAACATGAAGCGTTCTATATAGCAGGCCAACAATTCCAAACATGGAATCTTTTGTCTACTACGAGTATACAGTTTAACATAGCCTACAGAAGTTTTAAAAATGGTCACCTGATCTGACCGCAAACATGACCCATCATTAAAAGGTATCAAAGGCACCTAAAATCTACGTAGTCCCTTGAAAATCTTTGAACTTTGGAGCAAATTTATAAACATTTCTAGAAAGAAATAAAATGTTTGCATTATAGCCTATAATATCCCCACTGCTGGGACACAAGCCTCCCGGTGAGACGGAGGACGGACGGACGGATGGATGAAATGATTGGGGTAAAATGTTTATTCTGATTTAAATATTCTTCAGGATGAAATAGTATCCTATCCTATAGGGTAAGATACCATTTCCCATTCGATATCTCTAATGGGCAATATGGGTTACTAAATACTTAATTTTAGCCCATAATTATCAGACAGACATAATTATTAATGATTAGCATAATAATAATGTAATTAAATCGATGACGAAAACGTTGAATAAATTAGCGCGCCAAGGAAGCCGGTTTTATTGGAAAATTAGGAACTAGGTATGTACCTAAGTAGATGCAGTTTGCACGCGAGTTTATTATCAAAGTTTTTGCGAACGTCAAAAGATTGTAAGAACAGGGAAAACAACAAGTACTGAGCTCAAAATACATGAACTAAATAAAACTGCATTTATTAAAATAATAAATATGTACCTACTCTACCTACGCGGTTTTGAAACAAGTTCTACACAGATGCTAAATTGATAACCGTATCATTTTAGACTTGGTCTCAAAATTGTTCGTCGTACAAACTTGTATTTGTTATCGCCTATTAGCACTACGTCTACAGCTTCGTATAAAAGAGGCATTTCAAGCTCGACATCGACATTTATAATAGAAACAGTTATTATGTAAATACTTGACGTATTTTCTGCTTGCTTTTCCTAACAAATCGCTATAAATACTTTACGTAGATACTATTGTTTGAATCGTATCTGTAGGTACCTCCGTTGTAATGAACTCGTTGTTTTCACTTGGTAATTATGCTGCTGCTTTGTAATTACGTGGAGAATAAATGCATTCTCCATCTTCTGCATCTTGCATGGGACCCTCATCGCCATAATTAACGTAGTAATTATTCCGATAACTATAGCGATAAGTGGCCACACTTGAACGGGCAACATCAATGCTTATTTGCCGCCACCCGGGTTATCGTCTAACGTCGAACGCCAATGTGAATACCGTTGTCAAATTCTCGCGAAAAGTTATGGCTACACCTGCGGTTAACGTTCATCGTCGCGATAATCAAAGGCGTTTCTCGTTGGTGTGGCTCTAGCATATAAAAAGCACTAATTTAATTTCAGTACGCCGTTTTTAGTCTTTCAATACTGTACCTAATATTCGAAATATTAATGGTAAATTAGTAATACATATTTATAAAGTATTTATGAGCTTACCATGTTATATATCATATATTACGTACCTACCTTTATTTATACCTAGCAAACTTCTAATAATGCAAATATACACTAATATTTGGGAAATTTTTGTTAGGTAGTCCTTTAATAATAGTATCGGAATTTACTACCTATTAGTTATATTTTAATAAATATTTATAAAAACCCATGTTTTTGTGTGTACTATTGGTACCTAAATCATATTATTAATTCGGTGTCAGTGGGCCATAAATAGCAAAACTTAAATGGCAAATACAAACGCCATAAAATCTATATTTGGAAAAACCTATAAATAAAAAGTTAACAAATGTCATCTGTATCAATAACTCAATCTATAAATAAGTTACTTAAGCCACGATCTGTATGAGGATGATATAATCCCCATGTTAAAGCAGGTTTTATAACATGTTAGATCGTGAAACTTTGCATAATAACTGAACTAACTTTATAGCATTTTATTTGTTTTTTTATAATTATTTTCACCGTAAAAAGCAATTACCTCAACTATTCGAGGCTTGAGAACCGCCAGCACCCCACTCCGTCTCGCTCGCACTCAGGCCGCGGGTAGTATGGTGCGAGCTAGGGTAAAATCTGAGCTAGGGTACGGCCTTAAGGTAAATAGGGACCCATACATTTTATTCTTTCAAAGAGGAAATATAATAAGATTCATATATCTTCATTAAGGTGACAAATCCGAACAATCTACGAGAAAACATACATAACATGTCAACACTCCTTGTTTTCCCGAAAGATTGGGCAGAGTTGTACCTACCTAGTAGTACACCCACATTTCGCCAGTTATGTTTAAGTCCCACGTAAAAGTGTCCGGTTGATAGCAAAAAGGGGGCGATCATATGCTCGCCCCCTTTTTGCCATCAACCGGGCACAAATCCAGCCTCCGGGCTGCTACCGAAAAATTCCATATAGAAAAACCCAATAACACTTTGTCCAACCTGGGAATCGAACCCAGGATCTAGGAGAAAATAAATGAGTATTCTATATTCTTTAATTTAATCAATTTGGCGTGCCAGATTCGGATGAACAGTATCTAAGTAGGTAATTGTGTTGACCAGATAACTTGCTCACAACTTCAATATTTTTATTCAATCTTATATATGGCATGCTATCTTCATATTTTAGAAGATTTATAATTTGACGTGAAATAAGTTCGATCTCAGATCTTATATATTTTTTTTTGTCTTAACTTCATCTGCCTAGCCTTTTCCCAACTATGTTGGTGTCGGTTTTCAGTCTAACCGGATGCAGTGACTGCCTATCTAACCTCCACAACCCATTATCTGGGTAATACAATACCCCTTAGCAAGACTGGTTGTCACACTTTCGGACGACCCGTAACAACTGACGGCTTAACGTGCTTTCCGAGGCACGGAGGAGTCTCGGTATGTAAAGATGGTGGAGTCTCGGTATGGACCCATCCACGGACCAACCACGGCAAGCGTAGCTTAACCTGATGGATCGACCCGTGCGGCTGTTATTATTTAGCCACGAGCTCCTCGCACAGACTCATATAAAATAGCCAAAAAAGGAAAAATTCTGTCTTTCAAATAAAATCTTAACAAATCTGATAATTTATTTAAATATTATTACTTGAGACGGCAGGTGGCAGCCGTGGCTGGCGTTAATAACAATCGAGGTGTTCAATCATTGCTCGTCTAGATCGAAGCCAAAACGGAAGTTAAAACTTGTTTTACCTATGTACATAATTATGTAAATATATAATTCAACGAGGTTATCTTCCTACGCGAACTGTGAGAGTCAATCAACTGGGGGAAGCAAAGCAAGTGACTGAGGTGCTAGTAGAGTAGACGAAGGGCAACATCTTATTTGTAACCAAAGTTTATATGAAACTTCACTCAAACTTTATACAACGTACAGCTTGTTCACATAATTTCGGACAAAGAAAACAGGACAGTCACAGAAAACAATATATAGGGTGTTTAATTCATAGGCGTCCTCTTAAGGGTCATTGAACTCATCATTATGAACAACTTTCACTATGGACCCAACACTGAAATAGCGATAAAATAAGATAGCTCGTCAAAATGAACAGCCGATTTTCTTTTCGTGATTTCAGGATTGGTCCCATAGTAAAAGTTGTTCAAAATTTCAGCCTGCTGTAACACGCAATAACAGATGGTGCAGCGTCCTTACAGAATGCTTAGCCAAGACATGATGGTAAAAATGTCTAGACTATTGGACTATTAGGTCAATGAGTGAATATCGAACTTGCAAACGTTCGCCATGTTGTTGGAGGAGCTCGTGGCTAAGTAATAACAGCCTCACGGGTCGATCCATCAGGTTAAGCTACGCTTGCCGGGGTTGGTCCGTGGATGGGTGACCATCCATTACATACCGAGACTCCTCCGTTCCTCGGAAAGCACGTTAAGCCGTTGGTCCCGGATGTCATTTGTAGATCCTTGACAGTTGTTACGGGTCGTCAGAAGCCCGAGAGTCTGACAACAGTCATACCAAGGGATATCGTTTACCCAGTTACTGGGTTGTGGAGGTCAGATAGGCAGTCGATCCATGTAAAATACTGGTATTCAGCTGCATCCGGTTAGACTGGAAGTCGACCCCAACATAGTTGGGCAAAGGCTAGGCAGATTGGATTGGATGATCACTTGCACTAATAAAACGACAAGGGTGATTTAAACCTTACTAAAGTTTTGAATTCAAGTAGGATGATGATGAATGAAACATTCGCCATGTTAAACTGAACAGCAAGTTTCAAAAGGGACACGTATACTCAGCAATGAGTGAAACCAGAATATCTGATTATTTAAGATCATTTCCTCACTGCTAATATACAGCCAGTTGAATCACGTACGAAATCCTAACTATATTATTTGTTTGTTACGCTTCCACGGTTAAACGGCTGAACGGATTTGGATGAAATTTGGCACATGGGTAGACCATGACCTGGAAAAGGACATAGGCAACTTTTCATCCTGGATCGCCGACGAAGTCAAGATCTATGGGTGTGCCAAACGACAATATTTTTGCAGATCTTTGTTGAACATAAATTAATATGACGAAGTTAGCGTAGGTATATAAGAAATTATATTATTGTATTGAATTATTAGCATCGTTATAATCTTGGTTATTTACCGTCTTTATTTATAACCTGGATGGCATAGAAACAAAGACGTTTGATATAGTAATTATTGTATTATGATGCCATGGTACACACGGCTACACATCAAGCTATACATTTCCAGTATAAGCTGATCTCACATTATAGAGCATTTCCGTACAATGAGAGGTCAGCGTAAACTTGAAATGTATAGCTTGATGTGTAGCCGTGTGTACACACTTAATCATGCTGCGTGTTTCATGTTATTGCAATAAAACATCGTATTTTATTTTATATTTCCTTCATCAGCTCATCCTAGCTATGTTTGACAAACGTAGGTATGTACTGGTTAACAGTATGCTGTGACTGCACCTTGATACTGTGTTATTGTGTTTCATGGTTCTTCTTCCGTGGAAATGAGACCTTCCTTTGATTTAAAAGGTGCCTGTACTGCACAAAAAAAGTAGATTGACTTGTAATTGTCGCAGTTGAGCTCGAGGCATCATTATTATTTAGTTCAAACATTTGGGTTTCCCAGTGACGTTTTCCTCAGTCATATGCGTCTATATAATCATGAATGGCGTATGCATGTATCATACCATAGAACATGACTATTTAGTACGTTTTCTGAAACAAACATTTTCTACAAAAATCATACGTTCTTTACAATTGATGTAAGATTATCGGGATAAAAAGTATCCTTTGTCCTAATCCAGGTCAAGGTCTACCCTTGTATCAAATTTCATCTAAATCTATTCAGCCGTTTTAGCGTGAAAGCATAACAAACAAACAAATAAACAAACTCACTTTCGCGCATTTATAATACTACTACTAGTTAGGACTAGTTAGGAAGGATTCTCATTCATTGGTCTGTCTTAATTCCATGTGTGTACGATATTTTTCAATAGCTATGTATGTGGCTGTCATTAATTATGATGGTAGGTACCTGGTCATGAAACCGCGAATTGCCTACTTAGAATATATTAAATTATTTTTCCCTTTTATTATACAATAGTAGAGATAATAATTATGAATAATACCTTCCTACCTAGTTATCTTTTACGTCCGTATACTCGTAGTTTTTAATGACGTCAACACCATTGTGATAACCCATTTTCATAAAATAGGTACTTTTTGCATATATTTTACCTTATTTACCCAAACGTACCGGTAAATACACCTACACCTATTTACGTACCTATATTTACCATAAACTGGTGTCACACAACTGAATGTCATTGAGCTCCTTAAGTTCTGAGTTAAGCTCCACTATTACTGACAAATGCTTGCACTGACTGGACAGGTCCACTCAAATGGTTGTGGTTATTTCCTCAAAAGACCATTTCAGACGCTAATCTACATGGTCCTCATATGGCCTGACCAAGATTATGTCTGGACTTTAAAAGAGACTGCGACCTCTGAGTTTGTTTCGGCCTTTCTTCTCAGAGTAGTAAGATAGGAAACGCCGATCTCATCTAGCTTATTTCTAATAGTGATTCCAATATCCTATTATCAGAATAAACTATTTCATTTCAATGCTCTATGACGTCGGTATTTTTTTTAAAGTATATCCCGAAGGCTTCACGCAAATAGATATGCTGTGTCAAGGCAAAACGCAACACGAAAAGTTACTCCTTCAGTATTTTGGTCACTGCTGAGCATCGTGATATGCTGGACTAAACTTTTGACGATCTCTCTCCATTTTTACACGACTACGGCGAACCAAAAAGGAGGGTTATGATTTTGACCGCTATGTATGTATGTATGTATGTATGTATGTATATATGTATGTTCATGTCTTCTAAACTACTCGTCACAATTACACAAATGAGATATTGTTGGAAGCGTCTTGATCGTCCGCTGGTTATAGGCTGTGATGTGATGTCACATTAAATTGAATATGGCGCACTCTCTCTCGTCCCGGAGTCACACGTATCTGTTTGATTTAGGATGCCCTAACACGTGTGACTCCGGATTTTCAATTTGTCTTTTTTTGTAGTAGTTGGATTTTAGTTATAATATAACTTTTATTGAACATATTTTCATTCCTTTCTAGAATAGCACCCTAATTGCTTCATGATCAATCATTATGAAGGTTATTGCTAATCCATTGCTTCATATGTTCTAAAAATTTACGTAAATAACACAACGAATGTTGTTGAACTGTCAAAATGAAACAGATTGTGAATGATCGTGTGTTACGCAATTCGGGTGCTATTCTAAGCAAGTCAGAGCTCGTGGTATCTAACTGTAGCTTCAGTTGACCATCTTATAGGGGTATGTCCCCTTGGCCTCTATTGCTATTTTTCCGGTGACAATAATTTTCTCCAGATTGTCGGTGTGCTGTGTGAAGTGCTGCACACTCTCTGAAGGCAGATACCTACAAACTTCTAAGCATTTGGACTTAGAACTTGGCTAACAAAGCGAGAAGATACTAGACTTAACAAAAAAGACATAAGAAGCCATTTCCAATGAATATGAATGACATCCGCGATTAAAATAAATTATATAAGCTAAATAAAATATCCATAGCCTTTATTTTCGAACGACGTGCTTGCTAGTCTCTAGTTTTATTATAAACATGATGTCGTCATTTTAATAACGTTTTATATCATTAGCGATTTAAATTTATTCTTTTAAATCATAAATTGTTTTCGAGATGTTTCGTTTAAGTAGATAAGTCCTAATATACTTTTACCTAAGTTTCGATTAAATCAGAAACAAATCTTACACGTTAATTTCCTGGATTATAATTACTTATTATTTAGCCCGCCAATACCATGGTCTTGCTTTTAGGCAGATTACCAAAAACAATTTTGTCTGTATCTATGTAGGTAATTTTTTTTCTACTACATTATGATCAAGCGTTTACTTTACGAGGCTAGGTAAACTTCTCGACCCAAAATTACATTACAAAATTAGTGTTATAAAATTATAGGGTGACTTTTTCGTAGAAGTATGCAGGCGGCGGTGGGACCGGCTGCCAGGAGCATCAGTCGCTCGCCCACGTGAACCATGGCCCATGGATCTGTCACCAACGAAAAATGCGCCCTATAATTTTATTTCATTTCTTGATGCTGATTTCGTAATGTAATTTTGGACATCGTTTTTTCAATTGAAAATAATACATATGACTTGGCCAAAAGTTACTGTTAATTTACCTATACTTATCTATCGACTCTCCACTACTTAGAAATAAGTTACAAGTCAATGAATTGACAATTTTGTTTAATTAGTCATTGTAAATATTTAAAGTCTAGCGGGCACTGCTGTGTCCTCGAACATGTTTTTAATTGCTTAGTTAGCTCATTTTATGTATGCTTGTTAGTCCCTCAACACTATTTTCTTGTCGATTGTAAATTTTGCCAATCGCGTCATCAGTGGCCGAGATTATAGCAATGTTCGCCATAAACTACAGTTCAGGACTTCGGTACCTACTAGGTACTTATTTATGAATTTCACAATTTCCTTTAGAGGTATAGACAAGATTTCACTAAAGTTCATTTCGACTTTATAATAGGAACAAATAAAGACATATTTTGTTTACGCAAATCAAGTAAAAGATAAGTGTTTTCCTTGATGGCTCAGTTTGAGTAACCAATTTACTGATTTTTATACGTAAAACTATTAATTCACTATTACAATAATATCTTTATGATGATTATAAACTTTTACTAAACCATGATAATACCTGCCATAAAAACATAATAAAATATAATTACTTCGGTCATAAATATTGCTAATATTTAACAGTTGACCTTAATATAAATATTTTAATGATGTCTTTGATTTGATGACTTATATCATCATAAATTATACGCTTATCTAGATACACGTATTTTTTACTGTACCCATAGCTTTTTAAGAACTTTCACAGTTTCACACAATATTATACATACTTTAGTGAAAAACAAAGCTAAAGGTATTGCAATGAAAGGTTGTTTTGAAATTCCAAAGCGGTTTGTTTGTAATATTTGATGACACTCATTTTGACGACATAATAGAATAATGGCCTGGAACTTAACAAAACATAGGTAAGTTTGTATATTTTTTTTTATACCTATCTGTTATTTTTACATGGCATTTTGAAAATACATTAAAAATGAATTGGAAAATACAGCCCGTGCGGACAATGCCGTTTAACTGTGCTAAATTATTTAGCGTTTAGGCCATTCGTTTCAAAATTTATATTTATGTATGTAGTTTGATTGCACCTAAGTTTGTGCCTACTACACAAGGGATGCACCGTCGTTAAGTATGTACTTACATCAATCATTCAAGTTCGCAGAACTTAGGTAGGTACATGATTTGTTTACCGCAAGTTGCATCCAATTTGCTGACCCCATTAAATAGAAAATAAGGCCGAACTCAGTTATCGTGAAGTTATTTTACAATTGCCGTCCAAATCTAATGCCCTTTTTTAATTTGCATTTTAACTGCCTTGCCGAATTCTCAACGAACTTGAAGAATACTCGACACTAATAAAATATCATGTTTTTAAAGAATCCGGTTCCATTTTAATAACATTAACAATGGTAGGTATCTATTGTAGAACTTCGAACTTGTACATAATGTAAGTTTAATGAACGTAAAGATAAAAACACATTGATCCCTTTAATTATTATAAAAAAGCAAAAACAAATCAAAGTAATTATTTTTATGCTCACAAGTACATTTACAGTCATTTGACCGAGGCCATGTGCTGATAAATCGATTGATAATGTGTGTACTTAATAGAACAAATTGTTACAGAGTTGTATAGGACTATGATGATGGGACACTTATTATTGAGCGGAAATATAATGGTATATTATCAAAATTGTTACAAATCGATAGGTAGGTACCCATCTATAGCAGTCTTAAAATAATAATATGTGTGAAGATACGGTTATTCTTATGGCATAAATAGAGTATTTTTTGCAGCATCATGTGTTTACTTACCTACTACTTAGAACTCATCGGCATTAAAGTAAACAAATAAGTAAAAAACTTAAGGGATAATTAATTTATTTTCGTTTTATTGTTATAGGTAATGAATACGTAAATAAACAAAATGAAATAAAAACTATTTGCTTCGAATTCAGTTCACCCACAGCGATACTTATTATGAATTGCTAGCTCAATATAATTCGGCATGCCAAAAATATAAATTCAATTGACCGTTCTATGTAAACAGACAACAGTCAATTGAATTTATATTTTTACTAGCTGCGCCACGCGGTTTCACCCGCGTAAGTCTCGATTCCGTGGGAATATCGGGAAAAAAAATATCCTATGTCCTATTCCATCATGGTCATGGTCCCTGTACTAAATTTCATCCAAATCCGTTCAGCCGTTTTAGCGTGAAAGCGTAACAAACAAACAAATAAAAATACTAGATGACTCAGTGAACTTCGTAATACATACGTGATAAAAAAATCGAAAAAAAAAAACAATTCGGTCGTGTCATTTTCGAGTTTTTGCGAGGCTCGTGGCCAATGACTATGGTTTAATTCTCTTTGCTCGTGGCTAAGTAATAACAGCCGCGCGGGTCGATCTATCAGGTTAAGCTACGCTTGCCGGGGTTGGCGCGTGGATGGGTGACCATCTTTACATACCGAGACTCTTCCGTGCCTCGGAAAGCACGTTAAGCTGTTGGTCCCGGCTGTCATTTGTGTATCTTTGACAGTCTTTACGGGTCGTCAGAAGCCCGAAAGTCTGACAACCAGTCTTACCAAGGAGTATCGTATTCCCAGTTACTGGGTTGTGGAGGTCAGATAGGCAGTCGCTTCATGTAAAATACTGGTATTGCATAGCTGCATCCGTTTAGACTAGAAAACGACCCCAAAACATAGTTGGGAAAAGGCTAGGCAGATTGATTGCGAGACTAACGCGCGGCAATTGATTTTTATATATAGATAGATAGATACTTAAAACCAATAATTATTTACCAGAAGGATTCAGCCGTTATAGAGAAAGTACCTCCGAATTGCCCTACTTATTTACAATCGAGTGACATTGTAAATACGTAGGGAAATAGCTATCGAAGAATTATTTATGTTCGCGTCCTTTGTCTTGCTCTTTGCAACCTGGGACATCCAGATAATACTGAACAGAGATATCATGAAATAATTAAAACAACTTTTTTTTTTTTTAGCTTTTGGTATGTCTAGACAAGTACAGCCAAAGTTCAGCTCATAACTATGTATTGTTTCTAAACCACGCTACTAGAGCAGCATCTTTTACTTCTACTCCATGCCTCGGTCAGTCCCATGTAAATTGGAGTTCTTACAAAAAATTTTAACTTTCCAGCTTGTTTCAATTACCAAACTAACTCTCGATAGGGTAAGGTAGGTAAGATTTGAAAAAGCTGCCACTCAAGTTCGCCAAATTGAAATCCAGTCCATTTCGTTGTATTTCGATAACTCTGTATTACCAGCTATTAGCCACTTATAATTGTTGTATCGGAGAGAAGTCCTGCCCAAAAGCAAGAATCACACGGAAGTAATAAGTACCAGTTTCAGATTTCTCCTCATATCGTGACGTCAGTTTGATTTAATCGCATTTTTTTTTCATCTATATATTTACCTGCTTTCTATATTTACTACGCTTATAAAGATATGCCGCTGTCAAAATCAACCTTGGGCGAGTTCTTTGAATTCGATTTGCGCTGCAAATTGCAAACATGACAAAAAATGAGCACAGACAAACATACGAAAATTAGCATATGAATTTATTGAAAACTTTTTAAAAGGAAAGGCTTAAAATATAGTGTTCTTTTTAAATTAACATTTAAAGTAGAATTGGATTTCTACACCGCTAGAAATTTGAAAAATAATTAAATGACCATTTGTCTCGTACAGTCGTCACGAATATCACAATTTACATACGTCTTTAGTAAGTAGAAGTAGTTAATTAGATTAAAGGAATGTATTTATGTTTATTTTTTTCGCATTTCTCATTATACGTGGAATCCATAAATAAGTAGCATATACCGTTATATACTGTTTACTTTTAAGACTACAATCGTTAACTTTCATGGTCAGTTACCTGTAGATTAAGGTTGAATAACGTAAGAAGTAAGGCCTGCATTATTACCTGACCTATGTGCTACTACAATGTAGGTAGGTACATATTTGAAATCCTTTCCTGTACATGAACTAAAAAAAAAAAATATGCAAGTCCTTTAGTTGTTGTCCTGATCTTTTAAAGGTAAAAGGAAACAATTAATTTAAGGAAGGAAGGAATTTAATATATGTGGAGCCAATGGGAATTGAAAATAAAATTACTAAATTATGCCGTTCGTTCCACTAACAAAAACTGTGGGACGACCGGGAATATATTTAACATAATTTATTAGTTCGTCCTACCAGTGGGGTGACGGCAGTGGGACGAACCGGAATACAAGAAAGGAAGTAGCCTAACCTTCATCCTATAGCGACCAAATCGACATAAATCCTTGAAAATAGAGTACCTACACATACCATATTTAAAAGAATGCCTTTCTTAATTTCAGATGACAGCATCAGCTTACAAATGCAAGCACGCTTCTTACACGAGTTCAGACAGGGACTTCAGCCATCATTACGACTATCCGAGCCCAGAACCTACAGGAATCCCTGAATACCGTGCCAACGAACGGATGAATACACGATCAGCTAGCATATCGCCCGCCAGCTACTCGCCAAATGTTCCAGATGATGTGAAATCCGCTCAACTTAGAATAAGAGAGCAAACACCGACGAGGACTAAAAATGAATCTAAAGTTTTAAGTTGGAAGCCGTACGCAGAGAGTAGACGAGGTAAGCCAATGTATCTCCTTTAAAATTGACTTTACAAAGGTGGTGTTTAGACTAGGAACAGTTATATATCTGCCAAAATAGAGTTTAAAACTGCAACTGTAAAGTCTTTCGGAAACGCGACGCGACGGCGAGACGCGACTGGTGGAAATATTCAACGTTATTTTTTCCTTATGCTAAACCCGAAAAGGGGTATTTGTACTCATCATTTTGAACAACTTTTTCTATGGGACCAACATGGAAATCGCGAAAAAAAAATCAGCTGTTCCCTACATTTGTGTTCACTTAAATCGACAAAATGTATGGAACAGCTGATATTTTTTTCGCGATTTCGACATTGTATAAATGAAAACTTCATGGAAATTGTTCTACTGCAGTCGCGTCGCTCCTGTCTGCGGGAGCCTTTGTAAACAACATTAGAAATATGTACCCAGGATTAGGTACTGAATGCCTTCGTAAATATTGGAAGTTAACCTTTGAGTAAACATCATTTAAATCTAACTGCACCGCACAAGGTCGGCCATTTACATCGCTTGCAATGCAATACAACGATTATTTTAGCACTCGCGCCATTATCGATAATTTCCTCCTTTTACGCACTGTATATGGTCAACCGGCTTATCGACAAGTGTTGCGATATAATTCGATGGCGTAAATTTTAATTGAAACACGATTTTCCTCTAACACCATCACAAAGCAACATTTAATTGCATGTAGTTGAATGTTATTAACAATATCTACGAGATGTAAAGTGCGCTAAACTTAACAAATTGTTGTCAATTATCAAATTAAACACGTAAAAATTGTTATGGAATAAGCTTACATAATCATTGTCAATAAACATATCCGTTTACAATAAAATAAAATAAATTACTATAGTGGTGTTATTTTACTTATTGATAATTATGTATATTATATTGATGCAGGAAGCAGGTTTAAAAGTACCTACCTGACACACAAAGTTGTGGGCCAAGTGACGTAGGTAGGTTCACCAAATATAATTTAAGCACAAACAAGTGCTGTAATAAAATAAAGTCGATAGTTTAGCAATACGTATAAAGGGCACACTTGCTATATACATAATGGGCATATTTGCATGCAATCAACTGGATGTATCTTTTTTAACCGACTTCTTCAAAAAGGAGGAGGAGGTTCTCGATTTGTCCGTAACTTTTTTCTTTTTTCCCCCAGTTATAAATTTATTTTGATGATTATTTTCTTGTTTGGTAGGTCATGCTCCAGAGGTGGTCCCATATAAATTGTATTAAGTTTGCTTCCGTAATTTTTGAGTTAGCTTCAATATTACGTATTTTTCTCACTTGTATAATATGGACGATGTTCTAAGTTACTCCGTCACTGTTATTTACATAGCAGGTAGTGCTATTCGAATTTGTGTGGCGTAGGTACGTTAAGTTTGTGTTTTTTTTTTTGTTCTTCTTTTTGAATGGACTAAAGCTGTATTTGATCATTTTGAATAAAATTTAATTTGACACGGTACCCATACTTATAATATGTATGTAATCATTATGACGTATAAAATTTTAATATATCGGGGGACTCAAGTACTATACGTATTACTTAGACATCCAAAAAACTACAAACTCATCTTTATGAATATAAAAAACGATATTACACGCTTGCAAATTACCTTATGACCACATTGTCTCCGGTTATAAGGTTAAATTGTACCTACTTGGATAGTAAAAAACGGCTATTCTAACACGGATGTATAATTGTTTTATTTTTTTCTTTGCATTGATTACATTGAGATAATCATTCCATACACTTTGTCTCGACATGCTTAGTAAATTATTGCATTGTCTCACGATCTAATTCTTTCGGATGTAAATCTCCTCTGTAGGAGTTTTAAAAGTTACCTATGTGACATCATCATTTGCCTGATTTTCTTATATGACTGATTATTATGATCTGAATTTCTTATGTGATACAAATTATTATTCTTCAACTTTTCAGGTCAAAATACCGACAAGATTGTATTCCCCGGGCCAACGTCTGATGAATTCCAGCTGGAGATACCAGAACATTGCAAGAGACTTGGGTTTTGTGAAGATATTCCCAACTACCCAAAAGAACAAGCGAAAAAAGTTATATCGGAGGCAAGTTTATCCAACTTCTTCAATAAGAGTTTTATGAAATGACGCATTGAGGCCCAGACTCCACCAAAGCGGAGACGAGACGAGAGAAGAGAAGATGTGTTTTAAACAACCAATAGAATTTCGTTATTCATACATGTCTTCTCCACTCGGCTTCAATGGATACCACTCAGCGGAGATGTATCATATTTGTATGGCGCAATCAGCGGAGATGTGAGCTGTGCCTCGCAAATTGGCGATGGCGCGCAGCGGAAACGAGAAGAGATGTGAGCGGCGTGCAGTGAGCGGCTAGTTCCCCCCGCATCACACAACCCACCAGCCGCCAGCCAGCCAGCCAGCCAGCCATTATTCTAGCCAGCACACATCTCCGCTCCAATCTAGCCAGTACGCATCTCTGCATAGCTTTATGGATACATCCTAGCTGTGAAACATCTCGTCTCCGCTTTGGACATCTCCGCACATCTCCGTTTTGATGGAGTCCGGGCCTGAGACGTCAGGTTCGGGCACCTTTCAAAAGTGTCAAAGCGCCTTTATTTTATTTAGAAATTGAATGAAAACGAATGAAACGAATGATGAACGTCATCATGTCATTGTATCTTATATTCATTGTCGAAATGAACCGCCTTTTGTCAAGGTGGCGCCAACTGGTGGCGTAAATTTTCATGAAAACCCTCATTTATTAGTCAATGATGCAGTAAGGTTTTCCACAGGCTTATTTTTATATGCTTACATATCTACTTATTTTTGAAGATCACACTACTCTTCCTGGAAGGGAATCTAAGATCTTTGTCACAAACAGTGATACAATATTAATTTATGTAGGTAGTTATATAAAATTATGTATGCAATACCTAATTATAACATCGTTTTCTCTGATTATTTCCAGCTATCAGACTTAGGCATGTTCCAAGACGACAAACTGGACTTGCCAGACGTACCAGACATCACTCAGAGGGTAGGACCTCAAGAGGAAAATATAGAGTTGTGCCAATTTGAGGAAAAGGTAAAATGTTCAAAATAACTCGAGTTTTGCTTTAGACTAATATAAAAAATGCGAAAGTAACTCTTTCTGTCCCTCTACATTAATGTGTCTGTTACCTTTTCACGCCTAATAAAATAAATGCTTTGAAAGTAGCTTATTTACTATTATGACCTTCTTTTCATCCTGGATATTTAAAAAAATATTATGAGATCCAAAATACACACACAGACGAATTTGAATGCAACACATAGGTAGTATTTTCTATACAGTAGTTGTCGATCACATTATTATCTTAGATTCGTACTGAATTATGCCGGTTATAAATTCAAATCCAAATATTGTATGGCACTCATTCATGTAAATACATTGAAAACAAAAATAACACAGAAAAATAAGTCGACAACTCTTCTAAAAACAAGCTGTTGCGTTGCATGCAACAGTTGGAAACTATTGCTTATAGCAATGTAGTTTGCTATGTAGGTACCCGAGATTTTCGGAAGTCGTTTAACCAGAACCGGATTCGGAGGCGGAAGTAGAAGTTTTACGGCGAAGCAAAAAAGAGGCCTACCCTAACTAAACAATACATTCTAACAGTAGTAAGCGATCATAAGCTATACCGGCGCCAGACACAGCAACACAAATTTGAACACTTATTTGAAGACTTGTTTGAACACATGTGAGGCACGGGTGTTTGGGGAGGTATTTGATCAAACTTTGATCTCGCATTTTTATTACCGTACCTCACAGTTGTTCAGACAAGTGTTCAAATATGTGACTGTGTCTGGCGCCGGCTTTAGGGCGAAGTGGCATATGACCACGACTATCCTCTGAACATCACTATGATAATGTACACTGTAGACTCTAATTTAAAATATATATATATATATATATATATAATCTATACATAATATAAATTAAAGTCGCTTTACGTGTTTGTCTGTATGTCCGCGTTGTTCTTCTAAACCACGCCACAGATTTTGATGAAGTTTTCACCATCGTTTAGAGAATTTATTCCGGGAGGTTTATGTGTTATATGTTTAGGTATAACTAAGAAATCTCGATGTTTTGTCAAGTCGTAAAAAACGTGCGAAGCAGGAATAATAGACGAAAAAAAAGGCTAGGAAAAGGCTAGGCAGATGATGATGACAATTAAATGGTATTGAATAGTTTGTACATAGGTATTAATTTCAGATGAGAATATTTTCTTGTTTCATACTTTTTAAAGCGATTTTTCAGTAGTCGGGTTTTAGTTTTAGAACTTATCATCACTCCACTGGTAAATAATTTTAATGGATCTGAGCAATGGACTAAAATACTGCTGACTGACAGATTCACCTTCGTTAACTGGTCACACTGGGTTGTGGAGGTCTAATAGGCAGTCACTCCGTGTAAAAATCTGGTATTCAGCTGCATCCGGTTAGACTGGAACCCGACACCAACATAGTTTTGAAAAGACTATACATACTTATGGTGAACAGCAGTCACTAACATAATCACCACTGATGACCATCACACCATAACATGTATATAATCTATACTAATATTATAAAGCTGAAGAGTTTGTTTGTTTGTTTGAACGCGCTAATCTCAGGAACTACTGGTTGGAATAGAAAAAATATTTTCGTGTTGGATAGTCCATTTATCGAGGAAGGTTATAGGCTATATAACATCACGCTAGGACCAACAGGAGCGGAGCATAAATGAAAAATGTTGCAAAAACGGGAAAAATTATTCCTTTTTGAGAGGTTCTGTTGCGTGCGCTACGTAAACAGTTAAGGTTACGCAAATATCATGTAGGATGGAATTGTTCCTCTTTAAAAGTTCTAAAAAAACTCATTCGAATCGGTCATTTAATTTCGAAGTAATCACGAGTATAAAAATGCAATACGCGAACCGTTCGACGCCGGCGCCACGCCGCCTCGACGTTCCCTACTCTAGAGAGGAGAGGATGGGCACACGGTAGATCATGACCTGGAATAGGACATAGGATACGTTTTATCCCTATATTCCCACGGGATCGAGACCTACGCGGGTGAAACCGCGGGGCACAGCTAGTATTTAATAAAATGTTGGTTGATTTTTCCAGGTGGTGTACCCAAAAGCAGCAATCGACTCCAGTGGAAAATGGCACGTCGTGCTAAATCAAGATGACAACCCAATACAGGGATTTAAAGTGGAGATATGCAAGTAAGTGACATCTCGTCTGACTATTTTCAATTTACAACGAGCTTACAAGCAACGATCGCACAATTTAGTTACAGGATTTAGCTAAAAAATGTGCTACATATAGACATTGCTTTGTTTTTTTTTCTGTTATATTTACCTTAACTTCTATCAACTCGGTTTATTACAGAAATGTGAGCAACAACGATGGGCAAACTTCGGAATTGCTGATAAAAGAGGGGGAATGGTATTTGTACATACATTTTTCATCATATTTAAGTCAAAAACTATACCGGAGGAGCTCGTGGCTAAGTAATAACAGCCGCTCGGGTCGATCCATCAGGTTAAGCTACGCTTGCCGGGGTTGGTCCGTGGATGGGTGACCATTTTCACATATCGAGACTCCTCCGTGCCTCGGAAAGCACGTTAAGCCGTTGGTCCCGGCTGTCATTTGTGGATCTTTGACAGTCGTTACGAGTCGTCAGAAGCCCGAAAGTCTGACAACCAGTTTAACCAAGGGGTATCGTATTACCCAGTTGCTGGGTTGTGGAGGTCAGATAGGCAGTCGCTCCATGTAAAATACTGAAATTCAGCTGCATCCGGTTAGACTGGAAGCCGACCCCAACATAGTTGGGAAAAGGCTAGGCAGATTGATTTAATTCAAAAACTGTGCGGTATATATTATAATAATACAATATGTTATGATTTATGATAGGTACTTCTCTTTACCTTGTAACTCCACTTTAAAACAGCCCGCCATTTCGTCCCCTGTTGGAATAACATGAATAACTCATTTACTATTTATAATAATTTCAATGTCGCAAGGTCGGTACTGTTTGTTTTCAATTATTTTACCTGCAATGGTTGCAATATGGGTGTGCACGCAGTTAAAACAATTCTCAATTTTAGGTCGATAGCATTACTTAAACTTAGTACCTGCCTAGTTTCTTACCAATTTAGTACGGAACCCTAGCATGGATATAATAAAAAACTACCATGGGTAAAGGTAAACCACACGTCAGAATTGAACTACGAAAACCTACTTACCTTGGAAGTGGAGTTGACTGTACCTACCTGAAATCTAAACAAAACATGCGTCTGTGATTTCCAAGTAATTAAAATTATGACTTTTTTTGTTTCAGGCAAGATTTAACCCCATGTTCTGGAGTGGTAGTATTCGTAGACGGATACCAAGGGCGTTGTAAACAAAAGTACGTGTACCGCAAAATGGCGGTGCTGACCAGCGACCGTACCAAGTTGGAGAGATCACTTAAAGTGCCCAGTTGCTGCTCGTGTGTGGCCAGAGTTATCATAAATTAATATCGAACAGTTTATGAAATGTGTGTTGTGTGAATCATGACTAATTTATAAGAATGAGGATTGATGAACTTACAGTTGCATCAGTCCTACAGTTTTGTGCGATTTGCAGCGGGAACGAAGAATGTAAACCACTATAAAAAACTTTTTATCTGTTGTAAACTGTTACAATACCTAGTCTATTACGAATTATTGTAAATTGTATTTTAATTACTTACTTATGTAAGACTTCTGTAGTGTTAATAGTCCTAATGTTATATAAGCTGTGAACCTGTGTAAGTGTGTTATATGTATGAATAGTATTATCGTTTTGAAGAACAGGGGGCCACGTCTACTAATTTACAAACGTGTCAGTGGTCTCACAATGATCAATTTTTGACAGATTTTGTACGGTATATCTGTCGAAAACTGATCATTATGAGACCACTGACACGTTTGTAAATTAGTAGACGTGGCCCCCAGTTACTACGCTTCATTTTAAATCATAGTAGGTAATGCCAGGTAGGCTGCCTGCTACAAATGATTGGTAATTATTTCAGTTATGTGAATTAAAAATAAAAACAAAGCTTTGATAAACCGGCTTTCTCAGGCCAATAAAAAAAATAAGTAGGTACTTCTGTTCTTTTTGCGGTTGCATTTTCAAAATATTAGGTCCCCACCTATGAAATCAGCGTTTTGTATGGGGAATTTTAAAGAATTTTCATTTTTCATACTAACATTTTCTTAATTTATTTAGCAACCATGAACACTAGTGTTTTAAAACTTTTATGCACTAATGTTTAAAAACTAAGATAACGTATGTCCCCTAGAAAAAAAATGTGGTCATTTCTTCTAACAAAATGAAGAGTCATTTTTAAGGTTTTTTTATTATGTTTAGAGTAATAAGATTTTTTTACGATTAGTAGTTGTCTATAATGGTCATTATTCGATTTAATACCAAGAAATTGATGAATAAGTGACGAGGTTCTCTAGGTATTTGTGAAAAAAAACGCCAATTTCATAGGTGGGGACCCAATATTAGTTAAGAAAACATCACATCTCAATCTCAAAACTTTAGCTAAGAGGCTATTTAATTAGTCATTATTACAATTTATTATACTTACTTTTAAGTATAACCCTCATTAGGGTTGGACATGATTGTAATTTAATTACTTATGTCCAGTGATCGATATAGGTAGAGCTAATCTACCTAAAGTTCGAAAAAGCACAGAGACAAAGTGGAGACGCCTTACGACAAAATATTTTTACGGGACTAATGTCCGGTTTCGGAACATTACTCTAAGTACAACCAAAATTAATAAAGTGAAACAACTATCGAATTCAAATCCTTAAAAAAAAAGAGTATGCACGATTTTTATTGTTTAAAAAAATAAAGGTAATCTCCTAATCTTCGTTTGAACGATATAAGTAAGTGCGGAAGCTAATGTTATTTACATACCAGTTTTAATAATTATATAACTAACAAGGTAAAGTTTCAGTTCCGAAAATTAGTCCCGAAAAATTATTTTGGTCGCAAGGAACTCTCCACTTATTGACTCTGTTCTCTGAACTTTAGATACATTAGCTCTACCTATTCCCATCACTGCTTATGTCAGACGATATCAATAAAATTACTTACTATAAGTACGATTATTTTAAATGACTTCACAATTTAATCTAACAAATAATTTTGTAAATAATGTTAGATAACATGCATGTGCATATTTATTTTGTTTTATGTCAAAATTCAAAATTTCCAATCAATGAATTCATCTCAGTTCTTATAGGCAAGGAAGGCTTTAACTTTTTATTCCACCGGCTTGCAATTTTACTGTTGACATTATTACACCTACTGACCAAGTCTTTATTGTTATTGGTATAAAAAAGTACAAGAATATTACACCTAACCCACAGGACAGATAGACATTTCTAAGAATAAACATTGTCTAGATTAAAAAATAATAAACGAATATCAATTTAAACTGGTTTTTAATGTTACTTGAACATAAACATTGTGGATGATGATGACCTTCACATTTATTTACCACGTATTAGCGCTGACAGTTAAATATACTTAATTTTATTGCTTACCTACCTATGCTATTAATGATATAATTACACACGGCTCCACTCGTTGCGGTATAATTATGATTGTGTATTAATATCCTACCCATTGCAAGAATTATTAGATAATCCGGATGCTCATTTGAATACCTGTAGTTAATACCTAAAGTTCGTTGTTTAATCCCAGATACCTATGTAGTAATTTTTAACATTTCAATTTTTCATTTCTTTCTTCTTTGAAATCGCGAAAAAAGAATCAGCTGTTCCATACATTTGTGTTCACTTAAATCGACAAAATGTATGGAACAGCTGATTTTTTTTTGCGATTTCGACGTTGGTCCCATAGAAAAAGTTGATCAAAATAATGAGTACAATGATCCCTTTTCGGGATTAGCATAAACAAAAACTAATGTTGTATAACGAATCAATTGGAGCTGGAGTGTAGTGTCGTGACGTTACGACTGATTAAGTAAGTATTATTAACCTATAATATTATTATTATGTCATGTAGGTACCTAGTACCCATAACCCCTACAACCTCAGTCAGTGGGTAGCAGCCTTTAGCACGACTTTGACACAAGAATGTGACCACAAAATATTATATAGCAAACTAGCTGTTGCCTGCGACTTTGTGATCCAAAATGAAAAGTAGCCTATGTCCTTCTCCATGTCATGGTCGACCCACATTCCAAATTTCATCCAAATTCGTTCAGCCATTTTAGCGTGAAAGCGTAACAAACAAACAAATAAAAAAACTCACTTTCGCATTTATAATAATTACAAGCTGCGCCCTGCGGTTTCACCCGCGTAAGTCTCGATCCCGTGGGAATATCGGGATAAAAAGTATCCTATGTCCTATTCCAGGTCATGGTCTACCCCTGTGCCAAATTTCATCCAAATCCATTCAGCCGTTTTTGCGTGAAAGCGTTACAAACAAACTCACTTTCACATTTATAATATTAGTTAGGATTATACTAGCTTCCGCCAGGAGCTTCGCCCACGTGGTACTTCGACAAAAACTAGCCTATGTCCTTCCCCGGGATGTCTATCTCCTTGCCAAATTTTATCGAAATCCGTTCAGTGGTTTAGGCGTGAATAGGTAACATACACACAGACAGACAGACATAGTTACTTTCGAATTTATAATATTAGTGTGGATCATAAAAAAAAGTAAGGATATTTATTAGAATCTAATAAATACCTACCTATAGATTAACGAACGTGCTCAATTAAATACAGGTAGGTACGTAGGTAAAAAGGTAGATATACAATAGATAGGTAGGTACCTACCTTCTTTCTAGCTTACATAGTTCTAGCCTACATAGTAGACGTTAACGAGCAAGCGAGCATGCCGTATCTACATTACATACATACTTACCTACATAAGGCATTTCTGGTGATGTACGAATTGTACATACGATGCAGGTACACACGGCTACACATCAAGCTATACATTTCCAGTATAAGCTGACCTCGCATTGTACGGAAATTCTATACAATGCGAGATCAGCATAAACTGGAATATAGGTATAGCTTGATGTGTAACCGTGTGTAGGTACGTGTATGTGTACTCATGAAGTTGTTAATACTGATGAAGACAATCATACAAAGACTAAACTAAAAGAAATACCTATGTAAGGATTGTAGCACCCCAAAACGCCGTTAGCCAACGAAATAGCCGAGAATTTGATCGCGAAAAGGATTTATACGATAAACATACAAACCTGACGTTATGGGACCGGTGAGCCTTTTCAGTCATGACAGCTGAAGCTCCTCACTGCACGCTGCTTGCCTTTGATCTAGTCATCAGAGGTGGGAGGAAGAGTGGCTTCGAGCACCGGTCTGCTGACCTATAAAAAGTTTGACTTGTTAAAAGTATTTTCTGTGCGTGTTCCACATAAAATATGTTTCTTTATCAAAGCCTCTCCGGGGCACCGGCGAGTTTTTATCACGGAGGAGGGGGGGCGGTGGAGAGGCCTAAAAAGCCGCGGACGCGTGTATTGTATTCAATGTATTGGTTTTTTTTTGTGATATGCCTATTGACTTGATGTATCGTGTGATGTAACGCGAATTCTACATGTTCTCGTATTGCAGTTCAAACGCAGAATTTGCGCAATATTGTACCAGATTAATTAAGCATTACCTACACATTACATTACGTACATTAGGTACATCTAACACGCGGTTATACGCGGCTAATTCAATTGCTAAATCTGAAAAAAACTGCATTTTTGCAAAAACAAATGACTACACTGTAAATGACACTGGGTGCATTAGTTATTTTTTATATCGACGTATCGATTTTACGTACCTACCCAATTAAATCTCCATATTGATTTTATTTCACTTCTCATTCAGTATCGTAAAAAACAACTTGAACTCAATTGTTAAAAATTACAGAAAAAGTATATACAAAATAACGTTCAAGAAAATCCGCAGCGGCGCGGCGGTACCGGAACCGCGCTTAATTGAACAAAAGACGAAACACACTCGCTTATTTTTTCATTTACCACACATTATCTTATTTATAAACAGCCAGTAATAACTATTTTTTCCTAGACATGTAGTCATAAACCCAAAAGAAGTATATATGTATAATTTTATTTTATTAGTTTCCGTGGTTATCAGAAAACTAATAAAATAAAATACTTGATCGAAAACACCAAGTATGTGTTCATACTTTTACTCTTTGCTGAAAAGACCAAGTATTAATCACTAGTTTAAAAAGAAGTAGGTATAGTTGTCAAATGAAGAATGTCAACGTCAAGACTTCAAGAGTTCAAGACAAAGACGGACTGTCAGTCAAAAGTCAATGTCAATTGTCAATAGCAATATTTACAAAAATAATAGAGTGCTGAGTGCTGGGCTGGGCATATAATGCTATTTTCTTTGAATAAAAAGTCATTGATAACATTATACATTTCATTTCTTAGGCCTTGTTTAGTACTTGCTCAAGCTAACATGTCTTCTGGTATCGCGGATGCGGGTGAGTAATGTAATGGGTTAATCTAATAATCTATTTACATAAAACACTAAAACTTAAAGAACTAACTTGTCTATACTTAGCTTTTATTGTTTATTAGAATATAAGTAATACCTATGTAATATTAAGTGAGATTACATACATATCTATTGTAAATATTCGTATGCCGCTTTTAGTGGCGGATGTGTTCGGACTATAATTTTACTATCCATCTTTGTACATACCATATCCTACGAATAAATGTCTAAGTCATTGAAAAAAAATAAAATAATAATAATAATAATATGGTACAAAAACAAAAATTATTTCAACAGCACTATTGTACATTTGAATACCGATTTCTATGATAACATTGATTTCAAATGTAGATCAGTGTGAGAACAATTGTGACTGGTTGAAAACTAACTTTATCCTAAAAATTACTTACTTAAATGTTGCTTATTTTGTTGATTTACTGCTGCTGGTCACTCTCTGGTTGCATCTTATCGACTCTACAATAACTCAGTTACAATACAATACTTTTAATACAATTTTCAGACAAATACTCTGTGGCGTATGTGACTGTTCCCAACACAGACGTGGGCAAGACTATAGGGCACGGTCTAGTGAAGAACAAATTGGCTGCCTGTGTCAATGTGATACCACAAGTCACATCCATTTATGAGTGGGAAGGCAAAATCAATGAGGACAGCGAGGTAAATATACTTACTGACATTTTATAATATAAAGTTAGTGCCAAAGAATTATTTATTTTCCTACTAGCTGCACCTCGACGTTTCACCCGTATAAGTCTTGGTAGTACTGTGGGCATATCGGGAGAAAAAGTAACCTATGCCCTTTTCCAGGATGGTCTACCCATTTGACAAATTTCATCCAAATTTGTTCAGTTATTTTAGCATGAAAGCATAACAAACAAACGCAGTTTCGCATTTATAATATTAAAGTTAGCATTAATATTATAGTATTCACTAGGTATTTTTTAGAGATATTTTATTTCATTTTGACCAATTTTGTTTGTTGACTATGTGTAGCAACAAAAAACTACATTTTATTTATTCTATTCTAAAATACTAAAGTAAATTACCAAAGATGGTACTAATTTATGTGTTTAATAAGCTTGTACCTTTGGATTAACCCGTCGTATGTCGTAATTACAGACACAATTAAAAATCCATTGTGTCTCAACGAGATCTACGTTCCGACATACCAAAGGTTAATGTCCCTGTGTGCTTCCATGCATTGAGTACCAACTAAATTCTTTAACAGAACAATTTTACTTCATTTGGTCTAACACAGAAGTTTATATTGAATTATAACACAGCTTGTCCATTGACAAGCTATATTAGGTATGATTTTTAAATAGGTGACATTTCACCTATTTAAAAATCATACCTAATATAGGCGCGATCCGAGGGGATCCTGGGGGTCATGACCCCCCCAAAATCATTCAAGCTGTCGAGAGACTGAATGATTTACGTGCTTTACTAACTTAAAACTGTAGGTACTTAAACACAGTGACCCCGACGTATATACAAAAAAAAAGTTTTAAGTGTAGGTAGTACTCGGCACCAAATGGTGACCCCCCCCAAACTGCTGGCTGCAACCGCACCTGCCTAATATATTTGATTAAACAACAATAACATCATAAGTCAGGAGATGGTTAAAGGTCCCTGCAGCTATCCTGTTAATAATTATTAATTTTGATCTACTCTCAATTTCCAGGCGCTGCTGATGATCAAAACAAGAACATCTCAAGTGGACAAGCTAACCGAGTTTGTGCGAAGTAACCATCCATATACTGTTTGTGAAGTGATCTCACTACCAATCAAAAATGGAAACCCTCCATATTTGAAGTGGATTGGGGAAAGCGTGCCTGAGAACTAGCGTGGAACATTCAATTAGCAATAGGTTATTAAAGTTAACTATGAGATGCTGCTATACTGCGAGAAAATTTATACAGCAGCACAGATTAAATCTGAGAATACTGCTTGTATATAAAATCACGATTTCTAATTGATAAACCAAATTGATTGTGCATCTGAATTGAGATTGCTGCCCTTAATGTCATGGATTCAATTCCCGAATGGAATATAAATTTTCTTTTTCTAGAGGAGTATTTGACAAGTATGTATGTAGGTACCTATTTATGTGTGTATATAAGGTGTATCTTTTCGTACACGAAATCTCTTAAAGGTTCATTGTACTCATTATTATGAACAACTTTCAGTATAGAACCGCGTCATCATTCATCATTAGTCTTTATTGAGCGGGTACAACTAAATCTCAAAATGGCCAGCAATTTACTTATTACTTTTTTAACTAATTTATAAATACTGAGAAAATAGCTCTACCTCCACATAAGTCTGTGGCGGCATCTACATCGCCACATGCAAACTATGCATCAAAGACCTGACGTCACACAAAAATCCTGACGTCACATAAATCCTGCATCGCGCGATGGACATCAAGAACCCGACATCAATCGTTGAGCAGTTGCCCGCCAGACACAACACTCGTCTGGTCGGAGGATCCTCCCTTTTCAATAGAGGTGCAGTGAACTTTACACCCTGTTCCTCATACCCCTAAAAGTAAAACCTGTTTAGGTAGTACAGAACTAAACTGAGCATTTATCTTTTACGTAAGGATTTTGTAGTGAATGTTTCCATGCCTTTTATGGTCATTTTTGAGTGGCTGGTATGCTGAAAACTACATACTTATCTAAATTTTGTTTATCAACTATTTTACTTATTATTTGTATGTTAGTCATTGTATTGTATTGCAATAGCGTTAAAACTTAGATCGAAATTTATGTAAATTGTTAAGCCAAATACTTTTTATGTGTAAGGAAATAAATTATTTAAAAGAAACAGTATTTTTTGTTTTGAAATGCCAAAGAATTTGCCCTTCTGGCCTACAATGTTCAATTTGCAAAATGTTGAATTCGCAAAATGTTGAATCCCAAAATGTTGAATTTGTAAAATGTTGAATTTTCTGGACTCGCAATATCAACTCACTGTCACTCAAAATTTTGGGATTCAAAATTTTGGAAATTCATCCAAAATTTTGAATCCCAAAATTTTGAGTCCTGTGGATGCGAGAGGCGCAGGACTGGTTGCGGTGGAGATATTTGGGGGAGGCTATGTCCAGCAGTGGAACGTCTTTTGGCAAATATTATAATGAGCATACTGCTACTTCACTGGAAAATCTGGCACTGCGGTGGTACCCACATAGACGGCCCTATACAGGAACCTACCACCTGGTACAATGAGTATACATACTTATATTTATTTACGTACCTACCGAACTAAAACTCGTTTTAAGCTTAAAACACACACAAGGCGGGTGCGGCAGTACGGTGGGCATAAATAAATTGTAATTCAAGGAATTGGATGGATGTCAACACACAGAACGCGTGCGTGGAGCGGGACGGGAGCGGGAGCCGCGCCCGCGGCCCGCCACCACAGACAGCGCGCGGGGCAGCGGGTGTAGCGTTGTTACATTTGTCGTAATACACGTATACTTCGATAGGCATTCACACTGAACGCGGACGCGAGTCGTGCGCGGAGCGTGTCTTATTTGTTTTGTAAACATTTACAAAAATAAAACTTTTGGCGATGGATCTCTGGATTATGAAGATCATAAATATTGTTATTTTAATTTCCTTAATTAAATTAATTTTATACACAGCATACTCTCCATTATTCAAATTCGTTTTTGAATTATTCCATGAACCCACATCCTTTTCCTTTTTTGTTCGTAGTAGAAATAATAACTTCCGTGTCCGAATTACCCGATATTTTCAATTACACTGCAACCGCTGCTGCCTGGTTTGGTACGTCCGCGCACTACTGGCTGCCGTCCCGCAACCGAACCGCTGGCCTGCCATCCCGCGCCCGACCCGCGCCAACGCTGTGTGTGAACACGATGAACAGCGCGGCTCACGCGAAGAATACGACCCTTTTATGTCCTCTAGAGGGCGCCGGTTTCAATTTAATGTGTTACATAGCCTATATCCAGCGGTCGATCAAGCCGCGTCCAGCGATATCTCATTTGTCAAATTATGATGCGTAGTTTTGGAAGTTATGAGGGAACAGATGAACATACATACATACAAACCGGTCAACAACATACCGGCAAAATCATAAACCTCCTTTTTGGCTTAAGTTAGTGCTCCAGAGTGAAAAACCCTGACTTCTAAACTAGGTTTATGTAGCCTGTATCTTAGAAGCCAGTGTACTATAGAATAGAGTATTCTCGATAAAATAACTTTTTACAAATTAACATTTTGCAAATTCAACATTGTGATTCGGATGGGAAATTCAACTTTTTACAAATTCAACATTTTGGGATTCAACATTTTGCGAATTCAACATTTTTGCGAATTCAACATTTTGCAAATTCAACATTGTAGGCCAGAAGGGAATTTCTTAGTAATAATAATCCGGAGTCTGGATTAATAGCCTCCTTTTACATGCATTATTTGCATAATAAGCCTATAATGTTCCCACTGCTGGGACACAGGCCTCTATAGCATATGCCGGTTTCCTCACGATGTTTTTATTTACACAAAGTGGGTTCGTATAAACTGCCTGGGTTCGAACCCACGACATGAGACTGACGAAATGTGTGTAGAGATAATGTAATCTACTCTAAGTACACCTCTGTAAACCTCTTCAGGGAATTCATGCGTGATGATGTTTTTATGCCTCATATTGATTAATTGGTTTACTTACTTAGTTATTTAACAAGAAATCTAACGTTACAGCGACGATGCTTACCTACATTGTGCGTAGAAGACGATTAAAATGATTATGTTCAGGCTAGTTACACTCATGTCAAAAAGATATAATTATCTTAGAAGAGTAAAGGTAGGTAGGTACCTACCAGTCCTGAGTAGGTACTCAGATACCTAACTTGCATTACCATCATCCCCTAAACAGATATTTTACGATCATCCAGGACTGACAGTTTTCGAAGAATGTAAATAACGCGTTGGATTAACTATAGGGCATCCCTGCATCCCATAAACAAAAATTTTCCTAAAATGCATTTATCTAAATTGGTAGACGTAGTAGGACACAATCATACCTAATGTGGACGAGACCTGCGAGACGTCGCAAAATACCTACTTCAGTAGATAGGTACCTAATTATAGTACCTAAGTACCGTACATGCATGTATATTTATTGACCGATGAACCGCGCCTTAGGTATGTGCGCGGCGAGACGGGAGGGCAGTGCAAGCCGCTCATTCGCCAACGCCCACGGCGCGGTGCGGCGTCCCGCCGCTCATTCGTCAAAGCTACCGGCCTCGCCGCGCATTCCTAAAGCGCGCATACCATTTTTTATTATACGCATTTTTTTTGAGGGTGGGCAATGTTCAAATGACTTCTCCCGCTCTGGGCAGAGCGGAAGGGCGTGTCAGACTTATACTGACTAAAACCCAGCCGTGGCCTTCAGTTGCCTGTTGCCAAGGTCCCGGTATCCCTTTCGGACATTCCCGCTACCCTGGCAGGCATCGGTCCCAGCGGACCCCGGCAATTGTGCTGACATCTCTTTGAGGCGCGCGTGGAACACGACGCGCCATCGACCCGGGGCTGGTCCTTATCGGACGGTGAGCTACCCATTGCTCGCCGTCCGCAAGCCCGTGCCTATGGTGGCCGGGAATCCGCCTGGGATTCCCGGCCACAATAGGATCTCCTGCGGCGGCGGTTATAGGCGTAAGGGCGCAAACTTTGCCTCTCCCTCACGCGTTCCGCCTCCTCCTTCGCGAGCATTACTGCTTCGCAGGAGGTGACGGCTTCCCATGCCCTCTCGCTTCGTACCATGGCCTGGATCAGGGCCGGACGCGAGAGGTCATTGCCGCCAATCGCCTCCTCGAGGACACGGCAGTGCTCCGCCCAAGCAGGTCCTCCGTGTCCTCCAGGCGATCCACACAGTGGTGACATGTCCTCCCGCCTAATCCTACACAGGTAAAAGCGCGCATACCAGCAAGAATCGACGTTATCAAAAAAGGTGTTAGGATTTATTCCCATTTTGAAATAGCTACGTTTAATTTAATTTAGGTAATTTATCTTGAGGTGGTGTTAGTAAGATTTAACTGCGGCAAATGTGTTACCTGTGGTGGTAGTTGGAAATGAGCCAGCAACCTGTTACCGTCACAAAGTAAGATCCAGTAAGTACTTACGGTGCATATACTACCTAGGTACTTCAGTGCTACCTACATAAGTAGGTACCGTTACTACTTGCGTATTATTTTTGCGGATTTGCCAGGCAGGGAATTAAGTACCTAGCTAAAATTGTAAGACGTCCACTGCTGGACAGAGGCCTCCCCCAAGCAACTCCGAGTGGTGTTTTTCTTGTGTTCGACTGTCGATAAAATGTACTTTGATATCTAAAGGTAACGACTCCTGTTCCTATTCCCCGAAGTCAACAACAATTCAAAAGTGCCTGTAAATGGTTTAATTGAAATAAATGCTTTGAGTTTGAGTTTTAAATAAAACCTCGCGGAAAAGTCCGAAGACAGAAAGATCTCAAAAGGATCCGACGAAGATCACCTATTCAATGGAGGTTCATGGCCGACCAATCAAGATCAGTTAACAGAATCACTGCGAGGTATCTCCTGACCGATGATGTTACTGTTGGCTTAATCAAATAATTTATTTGCCAGTGCAATGCGCACGATAAAATTGATTTTATTGTATTTACCATTATAGAATAGGCCTACTCCCACTGAGTTCGAATTAAGGCTCCGTTTTAATTCAGTAAGAATTGGACGTGGAAAACTGGGGAAAATGTCACTGATCGAAGCTCTTTCTAACAGTTTGTGGGCAACTTGTGCATTCAACGGGCTTGGTAATGATTGGTAATGTGAGCAATTTTTGCTTTATTTATTACCTTTTGCTTTTTATATAACACGTCTTGCTATGGAAGAGCGGACTCTCTTCATACAGGCACTATCTGCCTAAAAGGAGGATCCAATAAAAAAAATTGTTAATACCTATACATGTTTTACCAATAAACTATTTTTTTAACTGTTTGCTTAGTCTTTCCAATCTTCAAAATACCTAGAGTAGGTAGGTATATCATATTTACTAATATCGTTCGTAGTAAAATACAATTTAGGTATAACCTTTGTAGAAAGTAGCATTGGAGCACGCGTTCAGCATTCGTTTGGCAAATATTTCTTCCTCCATGGAGGACTACCAATCCATATGCAATATTTATGCTACCCATTTGGCAACGAACATTTACATCCGATGTGGACCCAAGCTGCCATTGTAGGTACATATTTAGAGCATAGTAAAGGCCTGTAAAGGTCGCATGTACTGTGTACTAGTTTTGAAGTTTTTGCCTATTTGGCGTTGTGCCAAACTGTGGGTGCTTTACCCTATGATAATGTACGTAATTACAATTAAAATACTTATCACTTTTTGCTAGCGAGTTTTGGCAGAATCTATATTTAGTTGGGTATTTTTTGTTTGTTGATTTTTATGTGCAATTTATAGGTACTTATTGGTTCAATTTTTTTATATTATCACTAGCACTTTGCCCGTGTGGATGACGGTTATTATATACTTAAACCTTCCTCGAAAACCACTCTATCCATTGGTGAAAACAGCATGAAAATCGGTGCAGTCGTTTTTGAGTTTATCGCCAACAGACAGACAGACAGACGCGGCGGAGGACTTTGTTTTATAACATGTAAGGATAAGCCTGTGTTGTCCCATTGCCGGGGCAAAGGCATTCCTTCACTCTTTTCACTTTTCCTAGTCTACTACGATTGCGGGCCAATCCTTTATGAAGGAGTCCAGCTCATCCCGCCATCTCTTTCTGGGCCTGCCGCGTAGTCGTTTCCTGTATTCGGGATCCACTGAGTGGTGGTTTTTGCGTATAGCTGCTCCGACATGCGACATGGTCATAGAATACTTTTGGAAATCCTTTCATACAGTTTACATTAAGTAAAGTATTTATTGCTAGTAAACCTACCAGTCTTCAAATAGAGCGTGAATTGAATAAATGATTACAAAGCCGATAATATCCATTGATAGAAAAACAATAGGTACCTTTTATAACCTATATTGTTATTTATTTGTAAGTTTCAGATATTTAAGTAGGTACCTGTAAATGGCTATACGCTAATCTTTGTATCTCATACTCTAGATAATTAAAATTATATTACTTATTCCTTTCAAAAAGGTAAAACTGAACTTACATTAACATTACAAAGTAATACTTAGGGATTTACTACAAAAAAAACAAAAACAATGTTTTTTTTTTTATATTAAGGTATAGTTTAATTAGTGTTACACGCAAAAATCATAACATAAAATTCTCTAAGTATCTCTGGAAAGAATAATATTTTTAGAAATCGCTGACTGATACCTACATAAAATAAATTACAATATTTAAGTATGTAGACAGTCGTCTCCACAACTATATTTGGAATCAAACAAAATACCAAAATAATTCGACGAAAATACCTCCGCGATTGAGCAAAGTGTTCTGTTCAGTGTCAAAACATTTAATTTAAATTATGTGACACTATGAAACTTTCGTACTGGTTCTCTTACGTAACGTGTAATACATCTCTGTTACATAAAAAACTACCATTATCTACTAATTGCCTCATTTATATTAACTGGAAACGTACATAAAACATAGACCGTGTGTAACAAAGAAAAGACAAATGGGTACTTTTGGAACGAAACCGAACACATCTTCGGTCGCATTTCGCTCGACCAATCGTAGCGTTCGTAGACGTCTACGAGTTTCGTAGCGCCCGCTGACGCAGTAGGGCGGCGTAGCACTACGCTTATCGGGACACAGGCTGAATACATTGACCTTTGTTAAAATCGCCGAAATTCGGTTTCAATTAGGTACGTATACAGTTAGAAGAGAAATAAAAGTACTCGTGTGTCGGTAACGCGTGGCGTCGGACGTAATGTAGGAGCAGTTCTGTTATGGCATCAATAAAAATCTTTACGGAAACATCTGCAGTCATAAAAGCAATCGTATCGGTTTCGGCGATGCTCACGGATCGCGACGAGGAGTGAGGCTGAATCAGTTGGCGTCGAGGATCGGAGGCGAGAAGGTGGTGAACGGGGTGGAAGGATGGTCATGGTTCCGTCGGGTCGGTAGTGCAGTGCGGCTCGCGCCGGCGCGGATCGATCGCGCTCGTCCGACCGCGGGGCGCGGCGCTCCCTCAGTCGCGCGCGGTCACGGCGTGCGGGCGCGCGCATCGCTGCACGTGCATGGCGCGCCTGACTGGATGCCTCGCGCCCTCGGGGAATGGCTTCGTCCGAGGAAGAGGCGACTACAGCGTCGACCGACTCTTATCCTGAAGATGATGACTGCCTCAGTGTCCGAAAATGGTGGTGCTTTCTGCTGTCGTCGATATTCACCTTCATATGCGGGTTGCTCGTGGTGCTGGTATGGCGCGCGTGCGCGTTCGTCTGCTGCCACAAGGAGCCGGAGCTGGCGCCCAACGACCCCAAGCAGAAGGAGCAGAAGGCGGCACGGCAGAACAAACAGGAGTTCGAGGGCACGTTCATGACCGAAGCGAAAGACTGGGCCGGCGAACTCATATCCGGTCAGACCACCACCGGACGAATACTGGTAAGTACTGCTTCTCATGTCAGCAACTGCTCAGGCTATTGTAGCAAATTAGTTCGTTCAGGCCCCTCTCAATATGTCATACAAATGTTCGCTAGGGTGGGTAATTACTAATTCGCGTGGAACTGCTACATTAAAATTTCTGTGATACCCACCTTGTGACTTTCGATAGCATATAACGAGATATTTTAATATAAATTAGTGGAGATGGTCGAGTCATTAACGAGGGCCATCGATTGCTTTCATCGTTAAGATTAGAAGCCCCAGTAGTTGTATCAATTAAACGTAAGCGAGTATTTTGACACGAATCGTTTTTACTATAGTTACACATTATTTATGTTGTCAATCTATATGTAGGGCAGATACACAATTAGCTTGTTATTATGTTCATTTCTATAATTCAGAACGATGTTCTCTTAGTGCATACTTATCATAATATTCTATGCGGGTAGATGGTATTTAGGTAGGCACTCAATGTATGTACATTCACTCACTATAATATTTATTCAACTGTAAGTAATATTACAGTCGAATAATTCCAGTTTTATTCGAAAACATAAACCTCAATTTCAGCAAATCAATTTCCAAAATTAGTTGAATCATAAAACTTCGTGTTGATGGACGTGGCGGGCACATTTTTCATCCCACCCCCGTTAAGTGGCCATATAAAAATAACGCTGAACATTAACCCAAATCTGTTCCATGGCCCATTGGCCCACACCCCTACGGCCAGTGATCACCAATGTCATGACGTCATATAGCCAACCTTGTAGATTGTCCACTAGTTGGAACCAATATTGGCCGTTTAATATTTACTGCTCGATTAATCTTTAATCTAGTGCCCGGTAAATTCGTACAAATCAGTTTTATTCATAATTTATTATTTAGTACTTAGTAGTAACGAACAGGGGGCTTAAAACGGTCACTTTAGCAGAATCATATTATGAAAATAACATGAATCATCGTCAAATGTCACCAACTGACAATTCATAATATGCGTGTAATTCATATTACGAAGTAATTAATCTGTTTGACAATTTTCTATGGAGATTCGTAAAATGGTCCACAAATTATGAATTGCTTTTATGTCAAATTAGAGGAATTGTTAATGACAGCCGGGATTCAGGAAATGAACTGCTTTTAGAGGAATTGCTAATGTGGCCGGTTTAGGCCCCCAGAAGTGGATTTAAAGATGTGTTGTCAAAATAATTGGTTCTGGTAAGGTCGTCTTCGAGGCCCTCAATAAAACACGTGCACACTCACACACGTCACAATATGCTACGTCTACGTTAAAATAATTACATCAACTAATCTATGCTTTTCATAGAAGTACTATTACATCAAAAGTATATGGGGTGGGATTCGAAATCACTAGCTATCGCTCCCGAACCTGACACCGTAACCTTTGGGCTATGGAGTTTGAAACAGTCGATACACATGTAAATAAAAATAAAATACTCAATTAGATAAGTACTAGACAGGTAGGTAGGTACTAGTACCTAATTATCCAATTAAAAGCAAGTTTTTCATATCATTAATGTTGTTTTTCATTTATCTAAACCTGCTATGTTTATTTACTAATAACATAACATAACATCACGCCTTTTTTACCCGAAGAGTTGGGCAGGCATGTACCTGTATTACACCCACATTTCGCCAGTTATGTTTTAAGTCCCATGTAATAGGGGAGCGAGGCTATTGTCATCAACCGGGCACAAATTCAGATTGTGGGCTGCTACTGAGAAATTCCTCGAAACCCAATAATTATTTGCCCGACCTGGGAATCAAACCCAGGACCTCTGCTCAGCACTGATAGCTACTACTAAGTAGGTACACGTACAATGTCTTTAAGGACAGCACAAGGGAAAATAGATTACAAACATTTTGCTGGATTAAAGCTTATGGGAACAAACACATGTTGACACAATTTTCCAACTGAACAACTACCTACCTGCTATACTTATGAGTATGAGTGCTTATTTAAACGCAATGTTTGAGTAGGTACCTACCTTCATACTCATAAGTATAGCAGGTAGGTACCTACTGAAACATTGCGTTTAATTAAGCACTTAATATAACTATGCGTTTATGCTGCAATAATTAACACCTTATTTCAAATAAATTAAAATCATATAATTACTTAATGCTATCGGGTATTTAGGGATAAGCCCCTTAATTTATAAACGTTGGTTAACGTTAAGTAACGATAAGCGACTTTTAACCATACATTCTTGACGTTTAAACGACTACTAAACTTATAATAAAATGAATAAACCATAAAGTGTATTTATTAATTTGTAGATTATTTTTTCGTCTCTTTACTTTAAAACAACGTGTATATTATAAAGTAAAATGCACAAGCCTTAAACAGTTTCGATGTGAAGTTTGGAAATTATTTCTAGAAACCAAGATAGCCTTTTATAAGTTTATCTATCATACGTGCCCAACTAACAAAGGATTTTGACTAGCTAACTTGTTACGATTTTAACATGTTCAAAAAACGGAGCGTTTGCTTTCCAATCGATGCGAACCTTTAGTAAAGCCTACTGATCCTTGGAAAGGATTCTGAAGGTTACCAGTTAACCTGTTAATGCATCTAAAAGATAAGGGGGTCCTCTCCTAAGGTATGATTTATTTACCAAGGCGCAAGGTAAGGGTTCTGCGCCAGAATCGGTTATTTTGTCTTAAAAACGGATAGTGTTGTTTATTTTGTAAATAGTTCGCTCGTAGAGGTGAGAGTGGTGTTCCGGTGGTAACGACCGCGAATTACGAGTTGATCGTAGGTTCGAACCCTGACAGTTGACAAATTATTGCATCACCACTGATCTGAAAACGGTCAAGGAAAACATTGTGAGGAAACCAGCATGTCTTAGAACCAAAACTTCAAAGATATGTGGCATCTACCAACCCGCACTGGACCCGCGTGGTGGATTACGGCTCACTCCCTCTCACTGAGAGGCCTGTGTTGGGACACAATGGGAACATTATAAGCTGGTTATGTTAGCTCGTACCTACGAGGTACGCTCGTACGTATAAACAGTATATTTAATAATCTAGCTAATAAGCTAGATTATTAAATATACCTACGTCGTTTACAACAAAACTTTCCGTCAATAAAAACTGGTAGGTAATGCCCCAAAACACTTTTGAGTAACGTTGAGAAAAGCAAGTAATTTAGTTGGATATCTAGTGAAAATATAATCGCTTTCATTTTCTAGATTATTGATTTATTTATTTAACCATTTATGTACCTACACACATATAAACAGACAAGACGAAAAGAAAAATACCTACGTACAAAGGTGATGCTTATTTCTAAAGAAATCTCTTCTAGCATACCTGCGATAGGAAGGTACCTAGATAAAAAAAGATGTAGGCAACGTGTGTAAGAGTAGAAGAGAAAATACAAAAAATACCTTTTAAAACATAATGACTGATAAGTACCAATAATTTGGAATGAACTCTCACTGATTTATTAAAGATTTTACTTCAGTCCAGCAACTGATTGATCTTATTTTTATTGTTGCTCTGAAAATAATTGCCACTCATTAATATCTTAATGCTTTTATATCATATTAAAATCTACGAACAAACGTAGGTACGTTTGTTCAATTAATTACTTTTCATATTAGTCGTGTTAATGTATTTCATAAATGTAACAGCTAGCTACTAATCAACCATCAACTACTAACAGTAACTAATCGACATAAAAGAAATATGATTTAACGTTCAAAATATTTTAAATACACACATCATCTGCCTAGCCTTTTCCCAACTATGTTGAGTCGGCTTCCAGTCTAACGTGATGCAGCTGAATACCAGTATTTTACATGGAGTGACTGCCTATCTAACCTCCACAACCCATTATCTGGGTAATACGATACCCCTTCGCAAGACTGGTTGTCAGGCCTTCGGGCTTCTGACGACCCGTAACGACTGTCAAAGATCCACAAATTACAGCCAGGACCAACGGCTTAGCGTGGAACGGAGGAGTCTAGGTATGTAAAGATGGTCACACATCCACGGACCAACCCCGGCAAGCGTAGCTTAACCTGATGGATCAACTCGTGCGGCTGTTATTATTTAGCCACGAGCTTTAAATACACCCGCAATGTCTTACAGAATGATTAAACTAACGCAATATGAATCACACCAATGACCTCATACCCTTAAAAACTCTACATAATGAGATTACAGTTCTGTAGATGAATTACAAGTGCTAAGTATGCCTACTGTTGCTATGGAAGCATTGGTACACGTTACTCACGGTCTTAAATCTGTTAGCATAAGCAGTAGATCGGAATGTTCGAGGAGATGAGTAATAAAATAAACTAGGATTGAATTGAGTAATAGGTAAGTACAGTTTAGAAATCTTGATGGCCGGAAAAATATTTTAATGTAGGTAATTATAAAAAGAAGAAGATAACCACCGCTGTATTCCCAAAATGGTTAGGTATGCAGAAGTGTTCTTACATCAGAGGGGCAATTCCCGTATTTTTTATGAACGTTCGCATTCGCAATCTGTTAAAAATACAATTAATTTACGATTAGGGCTCGTTGAGACACATCTAATGAGCCCACACTCGATGGGTATACTAGAAGCTAATTAAGAGTTCTGTTATCTAGCGTCCAGGTCAGTAACCAGGTCCTCGTCATCTGGTAAAATGAACAGGACTCGTTGAGACACATCTAATGACCCCCACTCGATGGGTATACTAGAAGCTGTTTAAGAGTTCCGTTATCTTATGTCCAGGTCTACCATCAGATCAGCTCGATGGTACCATATTATTGAAATTATTGAAATTATTGTATTATCATCGCATACATTTCAAAATATTCAAACTAGACCACTAGAAATGGATAATAAATTCAAGTGTTCCGATATCTAGCGCCTAGGTCCGTTCTGCGAAACATCGCCACAACTTTTTTCACACAGCGATTTCAAATGAGCCACCATAGTAGTTGTTGCTCTATAATAAAATGCCTAGGTATCGAATGACATAGGTGTGGTTGTTTTTGGTCGTGGGGACCATATTGTCCGGTCCTCCATTTTTGACAAGTTTGACAGACTTGAATGTGAACGTTTTTTTAATTACGAGAATTGGCCTTTTGGTATTGGCGATTCCGTTGTTTTTAGGTAATGTGCACCAATTTACATGGTCTTCACATGATCTGACAAAGATTATGTCTGGACTTTAAAAGAGACTGTGACCTCTGAGTTTGTTTCAGCCTTTCTTCTCAGGCTAGTCAGATAGGTAACGCCGATCTCATCTAGTTATAAATATATGATTGTGTTTGTACAAACCTACTTACAGAAATATAATGAATGATGATTTTATTTATACAACACACCTACTTCCCAGTTAATAAAATAACTAGGACAGATTAGTAGCCAAGAGTATTTACAATATTAGTCGCATGTCATTCACAGCCTCGGAGCTGGCATCCGATGCACGTAGCGCCAATAGTTAGGTACGCCCAACCTATTTGAAGAGCATCGCACACAAGCGGATATCCTGGCTAAGATTTACTTCAATTCCAACATTCAATGGAAGATAAATCACTTTAAGATATTTGCTCATGAATATAGGTTGAGTTTTATAAGGATTTCAAAGCATCAACTGAAGCTTTGCTAAATGTTTCTTTTCATATATACTACTAACGACCCGCTCCTGTTGTCTGACTTGACCAAACATCAAAATTTCTTAGTTATATGTAACTTTATTAACGTATTATACACATATAAACCTTCCGGAATAAATTCTCTAAACGAAGGCGAACCTCATAAGAATCTGTTGCGTGGTTTAGAAGAACAACGTGGACATACAGACAAACACGTGTATGACGATGTGTGTCTGAGTTTACCATTCTCTTGCCCATATCCCAACTTATTGAGGGTCGGCGCAGCATGTCCTCTACTTCTATAACTCTAGCCATATCATCTTTCACACCATCGCTTCTTTGATATTCCGTAGATTCTATTAAATATATTTCCTTTCTTTTCATTTTTTTATAGGAGAAACAGAACAAGTCAAAAGTAATCTCCACTTCGGAGGTAATTTCACCTTGTATAAGTCGCAGGGAAAGTGGAAACCAGGGATTTCACGAAATCTCTAGGGATACCACGAAATCACGGTAGATGTCGAATATTCTAGTTTATTACGTCTTCTTACTAAAATTGTTTAGTGATATGTCGTTTCACTATACTAAATCCAGTAAAATGTCAAAAAAGCGAACACTAGACACTAGGATTCCAGCCCTATATACAAAGTATGACGGTCTTCTGAAATAACGCCTAAAATATCAGCAGTTACATTAATATTATATTTTTAATAGTAAAAAAGCCAGTAAGTGAACTAGGTCATACTGGACATCATGTAACTTACTCACGTACCACGGATCACAATGAATCTTTTTACTGAAAACATTTTTACAAAAAAGCCTGTTTGTATCAAGAAAGATACATAGTTCCCGCAGGATATGAAATTATTTATTATATTGTTATGGTGCTCTGAAATCTCTGGTTATATAAGACTTAAAAAAACTCGGTTAGATAACTATTATGTTTTAAACCATCGTTTTTAAATACAATGTATTGATTGATTTACGGGGAATAACACAATTATTTCATTCTCTACCTATGTGGAGTCGCAAGGGCCTTGCTTTTCTTTAAAACGGTAATTAACTATGCGTATGAAAACATGAAACATGCTACTGTGCTGTAATGAACCCCCAAAAACCTCCAATAACGCCTAATTGTAAAAAGTAATCACACAAGCCCCTACTAAGTATACTCCAACACGCTCAAGCTTTACTCCGTCTAACGTCACGGTCCCGGTTCTGGTAACGTTCACAGCTCCGCCCGAACCGGCCCGGAATCGGCCCGGAATCCCGGCACCACGCGATGGCAGACCGTGACCCACTTTCCGCTATCGATGCGCTCCGCCCTGTACCTAGTTCAAGTACGTTTTCCCTTTCACCATCCATTGATGCGTTCTGTCTTATGCTTCATTACTACACAAAGAAATTATGGGTAATGGTGTGCGTGCACGGGATATGGTGTCGTTTAAACGTTTTTCTTATCAAGTTACATGTAGGGTAGATGTTTTGTTAAGATTGAGGGTAAATGTCACGGATGCCGTTTGAACTCGATGAGATGTGGGAATGAATGAAAGTTATTAAAAGCAAGGGGGGGAAGGAATCGTGTTTTATTTTTGATGGATCTTTGAAGTTTGAATTATACCTAAAATTAGATGCTGTCTATGTTATTAAGCTTTGTATAGTAGATTCTCCCAAAGGCATTGATTATCTAGTAGTCTTCGTCTGATGTACATTTAAAATATTTTGCTTACAAACCCAAGATTCAATGCAAAATCAAATAATTGATTTTTCAACGTTAATGGCGAGATGACCACGTCATTATATTCTAACAAAAAATCTAAGTTATCAAGTTATTAACCGTCTATCCTTGAAAAGATATCAACGCATGCGTACTAACTTGTTTTTGCTTACTGTTTTTCATTCGTCTGTTCATTGAATCACAATAGATTTTTTTGTGGTATACCTAAGTAACTTTGTATGTGTTTGTTTTGGCTTTGGTTCAAGTATGTTCTAATCAATACATATAGGAGGTATTCTCATATTATTAATCATGTTCTCACTCTTCTTGTTCTCACACAATATTGTCTACATTTCTTTCTCATTTCTCCTTTCGCAGGTCTGCTGGAAGAAATTTCTTAAGAAATAAGCAGTACCTTTGTACTCTTATTATAATTATGTCGTATCTCTATGTATTTAACAATGTTTTCATAAATAAAAAATATTTTGGTTCATCATCATCATCATTTCTGCCGAAATACGTCCACTGCTGGACATAGGCCTCCCCCAAGCACCGCCACTTCGACCGGTTCTGTGCGTCTCGCATTCACGGATTCCTGTGGCCTTCACCATGTCATCGGTCCACCTTGTGGGAGGCCTTCCAACGCTACGTCGTCCGGTACGCGGTCGCCACTCCAGAACCTTTCGGCCCCATCGGCCATCTGTTCTGCGAGCAATGTGCCCACTGCCACTTAAGTTTGGCAATACTTCGGGCTATGTCGGTTACCTTGGTTCTCCTGCGGATATCTTCATTTCTGATTCGATCACGGGAAAATATTATTATGATTAGTTTACATGAATACCCATAGTACGGTTAACCGTAGGGATTTACAGAATCTATCATTTAGTAAAAAGCCGATACAAACTAAACAAGTTATAATTTGGCACGAGGGTACAACGAATTTTTAAATGAAATATGTAGTTCTAGTGTTTACATAGCATAAATCAGGCCTGTATTCCCCGGAGGGTTAGGCCAGAGATTTACCCTTTGGTACACCCACATTTGGTCAGATAACTTGAAGTCTCATGTAATAGGGGGCGACACTATTGCCACCAAGCGGGCACAAATCCAGATTCTGGGCTGATAAATTCCAGATAGAAAAACCCAATAACACTGCCCGACCTGGGAATCGAACCCCAGACCTCATGCTCAGCAGTAGTGCATAACGCGGTGTTTATCTTCTCACCCAAAAATGAACATCATCTGCCTTTTTTCCCAACTATGTTGGGGTCGGGTTCCAGTCTAACTGGATGCAGCTGAATACCAGTATTTTACATGGAGCGACTGCCTATCTGACCTCCACAACCCAGTAACTGGGTGATACGATACCCCTTGGTAAGACTGGTTGTCAGACTTTCGGGCTTCTGACGACCCGTAACGACTGTCAAAGATCCACGAATGACAGCCAGGACCAACGGCTTAACGTGCTTTCCGAGGCACGGAGGAGTTTCGATATATAAAGATGGTCACCTATCCACGGACCAACCCCGGCAAGCGTAGCTTAACCTGATGGATCGACCTGCTGTTATTATTTAGCCACGAGCTCCTTCAAAAATGAACCTTTTACCAAAAATTTACTTTCCTTTTCTTACCCCAAACTACGTTGGCGTCGCGTGACGCCACACACTTGCCCTTGTGTGGACGATACTATTTATTTATGATAAACACACGCCACTGCAGTCTTTTATATATTTAATAAGGTTACACATTACACTACGCCACGTCGCCGTATTGTATCGTATTGATGTTTATTGGAAGGCGCAATAAATAAATTATGCAGGTACGCGTAACTGATATTTTTTTCCGTTCTGGGAAAGAATTGTTGGCTAAGGGTTGTTTGTACCTTCAACGCAAGGTTGCTAAAGTGTAGGTTATTAATTAGCTAGATGATTTTATATACTACCTACGTATATATATAAACTCACGCCTTCTTCCCATGGGGGTACGCAGAAACTACAGAACGCCATCTACTAAGATCTTTACATATGCCTTTTGCTTCATAAAAATACAATAGACGTAGATATATTTAGTAACCAATTCCGCTTGACTATTCTTCAAGAGTCCTAAAAAACCCTGTAAGAAATCGACACGTGTTTCACCTCTCAACGAGGCATCCTCAGGATGACGATTGACCAATTGCAAACCAGAACGTGAGGATGCCTCGTTGAGAGGTGAAACACGTGTCGATTTCTTACAGGGTTTTTTAGGACTCTTGAAGAATAGTCAAGCGGAATTGGTTACTAAATATATCTACGTCTATTGTATTTTATAATGGATTTCCGCAAAGTCACGCCTGAATCAATTAACTATCTGCCTTTTGCTTCGTTTACGTTCATATGATTTGTAAACATTATTATTAATTTTGTTTGCGTTTGATGCAAACTTAGGCCCGTTGCAAACCAATCCTGACGATCACGACATATTATAAAACAAATTCTTCCGCCGCGTCTGTCTGTCTGCCTGTTCACGATAAACCTAAAAACTACTGCACAGATTTTCATGATTCACCAATGGATAGAGTGGTTCTGGAGGAAGGTTTTAGTATATAATTTTTCTCGCGGGCCAAGCCGCGGGCATCAGCTAGTATTGATTAAACTATTTTGTATCTTTTAACAATCATTTTACCAACCAAAAAGGTTTTACAATTAACCTTATTAATTGCCACCATTAAACTTCTACTACCACCAGCTCAAAACTTCACTAGAATTGCACATGCAAAAATGCATCTAAAATAAAATAGAATTGCACATAATACCTTCCACGTGACCCATTAAACTTTAAACTGGGCGTCTAGAGTACAGTCAACCGCACGCGCTTATAACAACTTCACGTGAACAGCTCCTTTATGTCGTAGCAGCCAAGGCGGATTTCGTTGTTCAAGTGTTGCAGTTGATAGTACGAATAAAATGGAGCGAAATATTCTCAAACGACATCTTTGGTAGTATACCGAATACATTCTAGTTTTATTAGAATATAAGACGCAACTTATAGGTGTGACGTTTCGTGAAAATTTTGGCGAACACCCAAGTACCTCCTCTCAGAAGGGATTAATATATTTTTTCCATTTTTCAAGTAACTATACAAAGTCTATTTTGACTTTTGTATTAAAAGACATGGTATAGTTATTTTTAGATATATTACTCCTAGAGTAATGAATACAAGGAAAGTCCAATAAACTCTTATAGTGGTAAATCAAATAAGAGCTATGGTTCCGGAGATTACCCTCACATATACAAAAACTACCAAAATTCACTCTCTCTTCATAATATTATATAGTAGGTATAGATAAAGATGTTTTATTGTCATAACACGCGTTTACATACAAATTAAGGTACTTAATAAAAATCTTAAATTCATTCATTCACCAAACTTTTTATTCTCTCACAGACAACACTTAGGGTATATCGCTAGATCTAGAAACATGAAATACACTAAAGTTCCTTTTATAACGAAGATGAACTCTACGGAAGGATTTTTGAAAATGTATCTCCTAAAGGGGTTTAAAAGGGAATGTTTTGTATGGAAATTCGTAATTTTTGACGGTGAGAAATCCCATCGAACGCACGCTTTGTAAATTAATAATCTTCATTTACTCAGTAAAATTCTATTTTAATAAATTAATTTAGCAAATAGACTATGTGTTAGCATGTGGCATTCTCTAATATCTGCCTAACCCTCTGGAAAATAGCGAAAGTTTATGTTGTAAGTAAGTATGATCTGCACCATATTACTTACTTGTAGGTATACCTCCAGATAAATAAGGCAGAATGCAGGAATGTTTCTTATTTACATATATTATGAACTCACCCTGTAGGAACCTATACCTACCTAAGTGGAAACCTCTAAACGGGTAGAAAGGGTAACAAAGAGGCAATATTGCTAGGAAAACAACAAACTTATTTGAATTTATGTCGACGACGGCATTGCCTTTATTTTCGGACGAGCCTCATATACCGTCGGGTAGTACGAGTATGTTAGGTTAGTTCCTCTATGTTATTCGTTCTTTTGTCAAAAGACGAGGTACGCGCCTAGGGTGCAGCTACTGGAATCGCGCCGGAACGTCAACTTCAAAGCGTTCGTCGTGCGTGTACCGGACTGTTCGCTGCCCCTCGTCATGGAAGAAGACTTTTGGCCGCAGGACGTGGTGTTCCGTCGCTCCCGCGGACAAGTACCACAGAACAGCACAAAGTCTAGCTAGTGCTAAGTGAAGTGATACTAACATAGACTAAGCCTTATTTATTAACACAAGTTTTTGTTGTATAGAATATATGTATGTTTAGTTTAAGGTATTTTTCTATGGGCCTGTGTCGCCTGGAATAAATGGTTTATTATTTTGTATGTATATTACGTAAATAGCAGCAGCAACTTAGCTCTTTAAAATTCTAATAGAATTGCTAAAGAAAGGTAAAGAATAAAATCATCATCATTATCAACAGTAACCCAAATTACTCGGGATAGCCGCCACATGATAAAGAAAAAAAAAATTCAATGCATACTGTGAAGGCTTTTCCGACTAGTCAAAGGGCGCAACATTTGACCTTAACATTTCAGGAACCTTGTCTCATACATTTATAAACATTCCCCGTGACTTGGTTGCATCGAAAGCGTTTCATAAGTCAGATGGACCCGCTCGAATACAGATCGACCTCTGTATCTCGAAAACTGGGCTTTCTATTCCTGATTTAGCCCCGTCAGACCTGCCCTCCATCTGTCTCCGTATTTATTTAAAAATACACCCGTTTGTGACGCCATTTTTGGTTAACTGTCGGTGGTCTAACCTTTGAGAGTGGGACTTATTGTTTATTCCTGGAGTTGTTTGAAATCGATTTTGTCTCGAGTGGAAGGTTGAGAGAATTGAGGTGTCTCGGAGCTTTGAATATTTTACTCAAGATGAAACGTTACTGTGAAGTATTCACTCGATTATTATTTTACTTCAACATGGCTCGATTCTTAACTTATTTTCATTTCGCTTTAAGTTATATTCAACCGTGAGGATGTCTACAAACCCAGGCAAATATAATTGTTTAAAAAGCTAGCAATTAAATTGCTTTTGTTATTGATTTATTTTAAAGTTATTATTATGCTTTTAAAACTTATTAACCTTATTTTTATGAGTCTGAGTACATTGAATTAAATGGTTTGAATTTGAATATTTAATTTCGACTATTTTTCTTGAAATGATAAAAACCCATTATTACCTACATATTGGAATGTATATAGTAAGTTCGAACTACCTAATATAGGTAAATATCTCATCTTTAGTTATCGTCATCGCTAAATCAACCTAAAAAGTGTTTTTTCAGGAGGGATATTCAGAAGCACTCATCCCACCCAGGGTATTCAGCGATCAATCAATAACCTAAATTCCGCCATCTATCACTCGGCTATTCTGCAGGAGAGAGCCGAAATCACGGGCCCTAAACAAAGAGGCCACATAGCCTATAGCCCACGTATGGGAACAATCCGCCCCAAAGGGCTATTACGCATTCCAATGGCGATAAAAGCCTTTATTTCGGTCGCAAAGTTCGGAGTTTGTCGAAACCCTGAATCTGCAATATCCGTTACCGTAGTCGGCCAATATTTGGGAATGTATTATGAATGTTTGTGTGAGTGTGTATGTATATTTCTGCGTGTACAATTGTGTTTGAACTGTTCAGGCGTGTTTGTTTGTTTCTGTTCAGGAGTAGAAATCTTGCGTTCTAAAAATTAACATTTTTTCAGTCTTCAGATTCTAAGAATTAGACTGTTATAAAATACATTCATCTTCCCCCAAGCAGGTAACAATAGCACCTTCTAAATAAAATGATTATACAAATTCAAATGAGCCACTGTTATCAAGATTTCCTGAGTAAAGGTCAAAATGTATTTTAAAATGAAAGATAGTCGGTTTATGGTAATGTCTTCATTTTGTGGATTCGTGCCCTTTAGAGGCAAGAACCGAACCGTTGCGATATCTTCGTTATTCTACTTCTAATCTTCAAAAGAAAAGTGTCAGCGTTTTGTTCAGAACGCTTGGTTTGTAACTTTATTGCAAACGTTATTTCTACGATAACCTTCATGTTTAAGGCTTTATTTTTATTGAAGAGAGGAAGCGGGAACTAGTGCGTAATACACAGCGACCCATTTGGCACTCAACTCACTTTTTTCCATACGTAGGTTCTGGTTAAGCATTTTGCTGCCAAGCCTTGGTGCTCATTCTAGTGCCCACTGAATATGAAATCTCGAGGACCATTTAATAATATATTTTGTTATAACCTTACTGGTTTGCCAAAAAGAGCCACTTAAACAGACAGTTCAATTAATGTAATCCTATTGTTAACTTAAAATAATTAAAGTGTGATATTTTGAAGATTATTTCCTGATGATTTGTATGAATGTCGTACCTACTCACATTAAACCAAGAGGGAATACAACTGGCTACACACACGCAACGTATCCGTCCTATTATACGCCACACATGTAGGCAGTCTAGGTACTCTGTCATTATAATGTAGAGGGGAAAACCTTGCTCATCGTGAAAATTGTACACTGAACAGCAGCTTTGTGGGTCACCTGTTTGACTATTTCCACTCCAGTTAGCTCCCAGTTGACCAATGCTCTAAATACGGGACACTTTGCCAGATTGTATTGTCGGTGATCGATTGAACTCGGTATACTGTGACTAAATGAGCGGGATACTTTGGTTATTACCGCTATTTAGTATCCAGACTAGGATTTTAAGTGTGTCTAGATCAAATTCACTTTTTTTTTTCTTTTTTCTTTATTTATTTTTAGTCCATAATGTTACAGTTTTATTTTTACACAACATCTGCCCAACTGCAAAGCAATTAGTGATATTATACTATACTATCATGGAATATTTCAATATTGGCCTCATCATATTTTTCCATTTTTAAGTTTTAGTTAATAAGTGTTATTTGCGGAAGAAAATAAACATTATTTGTTTTTTTTTCTAATAACAGCCGCCCTAGTTCCGTCACACTACTCTCCGAAATCGAAAACAAAATGGAGAACAAATACCTGTCAACGTCTTGAAAGCCACGCAGGGCAGAAACTAATTACATACAGCGGCTTTATGCAAAGCAAAGGCAGATCTAGGTGAGGTGGTAGACTCGTTCATCACTCACACGCACAATGCCGCATTCCCCTAGCCGCGGTTACAAGGCTTCAGAGGTTTCCCCATTTAGGACACCCTCACTTATGTCGCGTGACACACTGCCACCAATGGCCGCTTATACTAAAGTGGGTTCTTGCTACAGTTTAACTCAGAGAGTACAATAAAACCCTCTGAAAGAAAATTCGTCTGTAATAATCCTTTCTTCTCGATAAGACGTCTGTTTTATCCCCAACTGGGGGATAACCAAGCAAAATAATTCATTGTACTAAACCCATACAATTCTGAACGTCTATTCCTTATCTGAGAAATAGAGCCTTCTTGACACGAGACAAAAACAAGACATCTCGGGGGCTAGCCTCTTCCTAATCTCTGCTATATAGGTCAGTGGGCGGCGCCTATCGATTGCCAGCTCTTGTGCGTTCGCAGGAACGTTCGTTTTGTCGTAAGGTTTGTAGCCGGCCTTAGCTGGAGATGTTGAATTATTTATATATTATTTATTGGTAGTTCTGTATTGTAGAGTATTTTGTATGCTACAGTTGAACCGTTTGTAGTGTCAGTATAGTGGGAGTTTACTTGAGAGACTACTTGAGTGGAGCACTAAAGGGTGCGGTCTTTATAAGTGAGCGGTTATCTTTGATTTCTATAACGGTAACGTAATTAGGAATTCGCACGTAATAGAAAAACGAAATAAATTTATGTAAGTACTGAAAATAGAAACGTTACGATAGCGTTAGTCAAACAGTAGCGTCTATGTAAAAGAGGCAATTTTTCCACAAAACAATGACCATCGTGAAGTAGAGCGCGTAGTACCTTTTACAAAGACAATAGACATACTTTAAAAAAACGACAGTTCTTAATTATTGCCATTTAAAATTACTTGAACAACAAAAGACGATGACCATATTAATAGACTTGTCTTCTCCATTTGTGCCACTTTATTTTAAAAAACATAACCCTGTTTTTGAGATCGCGCTGTTGGGTAAAAACAGTCAGCAGTTCCGAACCATTCTGTCGGCGAAAAATCCATAGGTGAAACGTTCTATCGACGAATCTCTCAAAAAAGAAAAGTTCTGTCGGTGATCAGTCCAAAGGAGAAACGACTGTCGGAGAACGCTTGCAGAATCGATCGAAAGCAAAATAAGTGAGGAGAGCAATGCCGCTGATATGTGACGTCAGCGCCCCTACCCGCTGACACATTGGCTAGGATGGATCAATCGAGCGGCTAGACATTCGTCTCGTCGATACCACCGAAATGCTATCAGACGACGCCTGTGTGGCTGGTCTAAGTGCTTCGAGATATTTTAAGGACTCATATTTTTTTTAAACATCGTCGGTACCAAATAACCTGTGAAGTCCTTTTAGTTCTTTTTTAAATCCAATTTTACGTTGATATTGGGAGAGAAGCTCGTGGCTAAGTAATAACAGCCGCTCGGATTGATCCATCAGGTTAAGCTACGCTTGGTCTGTGGATGGGTGACCATTTTCACATATTGAGACTCCTCCGTGCCTCGGAAAGCACGTTAAACCGTTGGTCCCGGCTGTCATTTGTGGATCTTTGACAGTCGTTACGGGTCGTCAGAAGCCCAAAAGTCTGACAACCAATCTAACCAAGGGGTATCATATTACCCAGTTACTGGGTTGTGGAGGTCAGATAGGCAGTCGCTTCATGTAAAATACTGGTATTCAGTTGCATCCGGTTAGACTGAAAGCAGACCCCAAAATAGTTGGGAAAAAGCTAGGCAGATATTGACGTTATTATTGGGATCTTATTGATAAACCACCAACAAGTAAACGTTGCAGTTAAGAAAACGGTTCATACAGACTTTTAAATTATAATTTAGGTTATCGAATTTGTTAAAAAAAAAGAAAACAATAATGCTATCAATGTAAGTACAATATAGTGCATCTATTTATACAGAGATCGCAGACGATCGTAAGTGGCGACTAGAGACTTCGCTAATGACATCATGAACACTAACCATCTAGCAAACGGGGTGAGAGGTACTCAACGATCGTAGCTTTTTAATGGTCTATGCGAAGACCCCATAGGTTCAAACTAAAAAACTCTCTAAAAGCACAACCCAATATTGGGGATATATATTATGGACCAAGTAATAAATACGGGTATTTTTCATAATGCTCGCGCATTACGAATAATGACAAGCTACTTAGGGCGAAATAATTAATTATAATTTGAACTTCCTTATTTATCACATTGCAACGTCATTGTCAATATTGCCGTGTGATCTTTGGGCAATCTAATAATACACAGGTATTTAATTATGGTAAAGTCATCACAGGTCAGCAGAGTGTCTATGAATGGAAAGATTTTATTTGATTTCAAATATTGATTATACGTTTGAAATTAAAATAATAGTAATAAAACCTGGTTTTAAATTGTACTGCCCCATAGGTGACTAGCATAATAAAAAATGCCCAGTCGATTTGATTATTTCAATAGATGTTATCATACTGCCCTCTCATATTGGGCATTTTTCAAACTGCTCGGGCATTATTTATAATGCCCTAATAATCACTTGGTCCATAACATGTACATTACAAGTTACAGGTTACAGTTTAGCAGAATCACTATATCACTTAGCCTGAATTTGGCGCACCCTTGGCAATCAGATATCGATGTCACAAAACAGATGGTCGAACGACGAAGCTTCTACCTGGAATGTGACCTTACCAGCTCGCTGTTTACATTAGGTAATCAATACCTTGCTGTAGACCTACCTTTGTCGCGAAAGCAGGGAACGGTGTGGTGCTAACAGCCAGCTGTGTCATTGTTTAGATAGGTTGCGATAAAAAATATTTTAGCTAATAGCTAATGTACCTGTATTAGCTTTCCTTTTCGTTGATTCTGTCTTTGACCATTTTTAGGGAAATATTTTCCTTCGTTTTCGTTTTTCTCAGTAACAGCCCGGAGTTTACATTTGTGCTAGGTTGATGGCAATAGACTCGCCCCCTTATTACATGACTGGCGAAATGTGGGTGTAGTCTCTGCCTAATAGGTACTTCTGGGAATACAGGCGTGATTTTATGTGTTATGTTATATTCTTTCGTACCTAATTGTCTGTAACATCTTCTAGGCATAGGCCTTCATATGACTATCAAGAATAGGCCTTCTAAGGCTGCCATCAGACGTCCGTCTGATGCTGCCCGCATAATCTAAATCATCCGCTTTGAAAGTAAGACTGCCATCAGACAGACTGCATCGCAGCAACCGCGCGCTGTCGATATACTCAACTGCATACAGTCGTGACTTTACGCGGTCGGCTAGAGTCGTGCAGGACTCTGCACACTAACTGTATGCGGTTAGCGATGGACAGCGTAGACTGTATGCAGTTAATATTGACTTCATACGACTACAGCCGACCGCGTGAAGTTCATATCATGACTGAACGAAGTCGAACATAGAACTGCATGCAGTTGAATACAGGGTGTAAGGGATAGCCTTACAGGGGGCATTCAGCTCCTTATTTTGTAGCATATTCCCCCGGAAAATTTCTCCGGAAAATTTTAATTTTTTAAATTTTCTTTTTTGTTACTATTCCTTTATTTCAATGTAAAATTACATTCTCTGTACGCAGCAGTCCATTTATGTAAATAAAACAGCTAAAATAAAAAAAAACAGCAATGAATGTTGGAATACTATAACGAACGACGCGTGAAGCTCAGAATTTACGTTGATAAATCACGCGTCGCCAGCGCCCCCCTCCCGCCATGGGAAGTGCAGCTACGTGTATGGTGCAACAGTAACGATACATTGCGTGTGAGGTAACAAAACAAATCAGGTTTATTTGATTCCCATAATGTTCCTGAAATAATTTCATGAACCGGTCGTCTTAGTATGATATACTGAATTCATCCCATGAGTTTGCGGAGGGCTGTCCCTTACACCCTGTATAGCGACTGCGGGCGGTTGCTGCGATGCAGTCTGTCTGATGGCAGCCTTACTTTCAAAGTGCATGATTTAGATTATGCGGACCATGACAGGCAAAATAACATATGAGCTCATCCTATCATTGTCTTCACGTAGATTTCGCTGAAGAAGGACTTAGTAAGGCCCGCGATATATAAAGCAAGAAAATAATTTAGATATCTAGGGGCATAGGTACTAAAAATGATTAGGTGTGTCGAAGTTTTGTTCCGCATCATCATCGGGTAATTTTGTTTAAACCCCGTGACTGACGCGTGACTTTATGATGCACTTACGAATATAATAGTATGTTTTAGTAAGTCGTTGATACTGTTTTACAGCTTATGCAACAAGTCTAGAAATAGATGTAGGTAATGTTAGCTGAAACACTTAGGTACCTTCATTTATTTGTGCAATAAAAAGTATTCTATCTGTCTTTCTATCCTGAAAAGAAGTCGCATCATCTGCCTAGCCTTTTCCCAACTATGTTAGGGTCGGCTTCCAGTCTAACCGGATGCAACTGAATACCAGTATTTTACATGGAGCCTCCACATCCCAGTAACTGGTTAATACGATACCCCTTGGCAAGACTGGTGCGGCTGTTTTTACTTAGCCACGAGCTCCTCCAAGTCTAAACCACTCTTAACTTTTAACACAAAGTTGTAGATACTTTAAAATACAGTAAACTTTCGGGATAACTACAAATTTTCGGGACGTAAATAATGGTAGTTTTTGGCCCATTGCCTGGGAGCACCATTAAGTAAGTCATTGCACTCAGATGACACCACACTTGCTCCGTAATATACCTACTGGCGTTGGTACATGCGTGTATTCACGCCGGATGCCTCGCGGTGTTGGCAGAGAGAACAAGGCACCGCGTGCGTCTCAGTTGCTAGCTTTACCAGTATTTTAATTACAAACGAGGGTGTTTTAAAAAATAACATTTGATTAATAGATGTAAGGAAGGTCGGAATAATTATTATAAAGATTTTTAAAAGGTCGATATTTACAGACTTGCTTTGCAATTTCGGGAAATGATACCAACGTTGGTGAATAAAATTGAATACAAAATAATTAAGCTCTCTTTTTAGATAAATGAAAACATTATATTATAACGCCCCATTTCACGGGCAAACCTGAAAAATTAAGACATAAAATATGAAAACTAAAGACAACAACCTCAGATCGTCGACACTCCCACTTTAATGACAAGCACACATGACGTGTCAGCGTGTAAGAAAGAGACAAAAGAACCTCTGACGTCACAGACGTACGTTGGCAAATGGCATAGTACACTCTCTGGCAGAAAGCCACCACAGCTGTCTCCGAATGTCCCCTCAGTTATTAACAGAGAATATTATTTATAAAATTGTATTTGTTTTGAATCATAATCTGGTTTCACGTGACTATATCCACTACATCAACTTGTAATGATCATGACGGTATTGGGATCGCAAAATAGAGGATGTCAGGCGCTCTTTCCAGAGTTTTATGAGTGAGTATGGAAACTAGGTTATTGTGGTGTTGTTAGGCGAAGAGATAGATTATAAGGAACCTTGGTAACCGCAAAAAACTGACTTCGAAAAAGGAAAAGTTACTGTAATATTTGTAACGACTTATTAAGTGATCGAACTAAAAATAACCCTAGAAGTAGGTGTCTTTGAATTTTTTATTTTTTTTGCCACCTGGGTACTTCCAAAAATAATCAAATTTTAATATGAAGTCATTGTTTCAATAGATTTTTGAAGTCATTTATGTTCTTGTCGCCTCTCTCTATCTCTCTCACACACACACAATGGGGTTTATTCATAAACGATGATTAAAGTTAAAAATGTATGGTTAAACAATCGCTAATCATTACTTAACTTTAAGCAACGTTTATAAATAAACCCTTGCCATATTTATCACAGTAGTGCTTTTCCTGCAGTTTTCTATTTGTGTAGCTATACATTGCATACCCGCGTCATGCAACGCAATCCATCTAATATTCAGCGGAGAGGCCCTGAGCCCTGATCTATTACTTCGGTACGGCTTCTACCGTGATTTCATCTGCCTAGGTTTCTAGCAACTATATGTATTGCGGTTGGATTTCAGTAGGTAGTTACGATAAAACGCAACTGAATACTGCAGAAGGTTTCCGTCTGTATATCTGTTACCTTTTCACGCTTTAATGAGTGAACGGATTTCGATGAAATACATAAAACGGATACTTTTTATCCCGGTATTAACCTTCTCGTGGGATAATTCTCTATCTCGATCATCACACGGGCGGAGCAGCGGGCAAAAGCTAGTATGCTATAAAAGCTAATTTATCGTGTGTGAATCATTTCTCCATCTTATTAAATGTTTAGCTATGAGTAGGATTGCGGTGAGTCAATTGAATAAACCTATTTATTACTTTTTGAACTGGAATTTTTATTTTATTGTGTTATAAAGCTTTCATTTAGCCTTACACACTAGAAGAAAATGAAGGAAGTTTAGGTACTTATTATCTTACGTTTATGCCAAGCTGTTATTGTGAACCGTAAGATCTCCAACGAGTAGCAAAAATCTCTTTACTAACTCTTTAGTTTTTATTTTTAGGTCCTCAGTTTGTACTCTGCACGAAAGTAAAAACACATCTAAAAAACCTCTGTGTTTTCTGTGAAAAAAGTGCGAAAAACTATGCGAATACATAGGTACCTACATACATAATCATGATACGTAAAAAGCTTTAAGGCTCCCACAGACCGGCACGACGCGACGTCGCGACGCGATTCTAGTAAAATAATTTCCATGATGTTTTCATAGAAATTGTTCTACATGAGTCGCGTTGCATCTGTCTGCAGGAGCCTTTAATGAAAATTTATCGCATGCAAGTGCAAACGTTACAATAATAAATATGAAACAATAATTTATAATAAACGCGTTCCAATCAACATAATGAATGACCCACAACAGAAGGCCAAACACCGGATTTTAATAGTTCTACGTAATTAATGCAGGATAACGCACATATTATTTTAGTCAAATCAACAGTTCAAATGTAAATAAGGCTCATAATTTCCCGAACCACATGTAAAATACATGTCATATAAACCTATTGAGTGGTGAAATCATTTACCCAAGAGTGTCCCTCTTGGGTATTAATTAAGCGTTCGTGATGATTACTAAGATCTCCATCCGTGACATCCGTTTGTGTACCTATCAATTACCTAGCTGACCGCCTATTAGCACTAAACATAGGTTGAAGTTATGTGAGGCCAGCCAGCAGTGGCGCATTTACACGAGGACAGTTTCTCGCCTCGAATAAGCAATTATCGGAAGGCGACATTGTCATCTGCCTATCCTTTTCCCAACTATGATCAAGTCGGTTTAGTCTTACCAGATTCAACTGAATATCAGTATTTTACATGGAGCGACTGCTTAACTGACCGACACAACCCAGTTACTGGGTAACACGATACCCCTTGGTAATACTGCGTTATCGAAGGGATAATAATATTGAGCCCCTCCGAGCACGTTAAGCCGGTGGCCCCGGCTATCATTCGTAGATCTTTGCCGGTCGTTACTAAATAATAACAGCCGCACGGGTCAATCCATCAGGTTAAGCTACGCTTGCCGGGGTTGGTCCGTGGATGGGTGACCATCTTTACATATCGAAACTCCTCAGATGTTGGTCCCGGCTGTCATTCGTGGATCTTTGACAGTCGTTACGGGTTGTCAGAAGCCCGAAAGTCTGACAACCAGTCTTACCAAGGGGTAGGTAATAGCTAATACTGGTATCCGCAACTCCACGTCAAAGCGCGTATTACCAAGGGGTATCGTATTACCCAGTTACTGGGTTATGGAGGTCAGATAGGCAGTCGCTCCATGTAAAATACTGGTATTCAGCTGCATCCGGTTAGACTGGAAGCCGACCCCAACATACTTGGGAAAAGGCTAGGCAGATGATGGTAGTAATTATTTTGTTCTAAAAATGTTTCATAAACTGGTTTTAAAATAGAATCGGGCTCATAACCATTTTATAAATTGTAACTGTCTGAAAATGACAAACCAAATTTTTTCACTTCCACAATGTTGTTTTCCCTCTCGGAAGTAAGCCTTCGAACAAAGAAGTGAATCACAGCTCATTAAAGTTTTCATAAATATTTTTATTTACTCGAAATCTGAATTATGAGGCCCGCTGAAAACATGTTTACAGTCGAGCATCGAACACGCTACATTACTCACAATCACTCAATGTCAGGAACTAAGCTGTGTTTTCGCAAAATAATGTGTTTATCAGAATTACTCGCAGATCCACTTTTGACTTCCATCAACTGTTATTATTAACTACGGTAGCGGATGTAAGTAGACTCGCGGAAAGAGAAGCATTTGTCATATATTACTTCAACAGTTCGAAAAGTGTTACCTTTTCATCTTTATCTTTACTGAAAAAGTGATTCAGTGATCATTTGTTTTTGTTTTGTGATAGGATCGATTGTATTTCATATATGATCACAATAACAAGTTAAATTAAATTTAGAATTAAAAAATTCCCGACAAAAACAAAGCATCTAATAAACGATTTTTTTTATAGCTAAGACAAAAATCAAAATCGGTTCAGCCGTTTGGCAGCTACGATGGCGCAGACAGACACACTGATACACACGTTAAACTTATAACACCCCTCTTTTTTTAGCCTAACCGGGTGGTGGTGCTCTGAATTCATGGTTTCAGGGTGGAGGTATTCGGGATACCATTTATTTAGTTACAGTTTATGTACACTTATACAGGGTGTTAGGGTAGACACCGTTATCCTTGAAACTAGTGGTTTGGTGTCATCTATAATATACTTTTTCTATGGGACCAACCTTGAAATCGCTGAAAAACAGCTGTTCCATACATTTGTGTTCACTTAAATCGACAAAATGTATGGAACAGCAGATTTTTTTTTTCACCAAACCACTAGTTTCAAGGGTAACGGTGTCTACCCTAACACCCAGTATAAATATACAAGAAGAAAGGAACGGAAAAAAAGTACCAGCCTATTATGATACAGTGATGTTTGAATACCGTAAAAGTGCATGTTACTTAAATTATTATTCCCAGCAAGATTTAGTGCTCAACCTAAGGCAATGTGTTAATAATAGTATAATATTGCTCATTAAAAAACCTATTTCAACTGTCATTAAAATATAATGAGTTAGGTTTGAAAATCGATTGTTATTCTAAGAATACTAAGTTCCTAATTTCGTCCATCTTTGGGTGTATTTAAGGTCTTTCCCAACACAGGAAGTGCCCATTTTTTGGCCAAGAAGTTTTGGTCTAACTGCTAATTAATTGCCTACTTAAATTCTGTTTCGAATATTAATTTATAATGAATTAGCTTCAGCCCGCCGCTTAACAAAAAAAAAGTAGCCTATGTCCTTTCTCAGGCTCTCTAGACTATCTGTGTATCAAATTTCATATATATCGGTTCAGTAGTTTTGGCGTGAAAGCGCGACAGACAGACAGACAGACAAAGTTACTTTCGCATTTATTATATTAGTAAGGATTATTTCTGTAACACTATGCAGGGAATACATGTTAGTACTTACATAATTTTTCATAGTTCTACTAATTTAATAGGTTTCTACGATTCCTCTCAATATCGTAAAATTTACGCCATGCTAATAGGATATTCAAAGGCATATCATAATGTTTGTATGCAATTTAAGCCAATGACTTGTTAAAACAGTCTTGTCTGTAAGGTATTCATTTGATAATACCCTGGCCTTGGCATCAAAAGCAGTTGGTTATCATGTATTTAAGTGTGTTGAATGTGTGCGCACAGGAAACTCATAATCAAAGAAAATGTCATGTCTCTCGAACTCTTTGTCTGTTTAGAGCTGAATAAGGCAAAATATGCGTTTCGAATTTTTGTTTTCCATAAAACGAAACATATCGCAGAAACATACACTTTTTTTTTGCCTTTTATATAATATATTAAAAAAAAGGGTATGCTAAGAAATTGGAAAATTTTAGAGAATTTATTTTAAAAAAATATCCTTTTTTTTTTTTTACTTTAAGCTTTCTTAATATATATTTTTTTGGCTTTACTACTATCCTGTTTCCAAACTAACCCTTACGTTATTTGACCCAGACTGAACGTATATAAGCACTACAAATTATAAAACAAAGTCCTCCGCCGCGTCTGTCTGTCTGCCTGTTCGCGATAAACTCAAAAACTACTCCACCGATTTTCATGCTCTTTTCACCAATAGATAGAATGGTTCTCGAGAAAGGTTTTAGTATATAATTTGTCAAGCGGGCGAAGGCGCGGGCATCAGCTAGTATGTATTAAGATTATCATACCCAATTTATCCCCAATTTATTTAGGATCGGCGTAACATTTTGTCTTTCTTCCATATTATATTATTATATTTGTTTCTTCTCTATTAGTCATCATCTCAGTAGTCACCCCCTTTCTAGCCATAATTATCATCTTTCACACAGTCCATCCATCGTGTCTTTGACATTTTCCTCATTCCTCCGCATCATGCTATGACAACTGATTTCCACACACCCTATAGAAATGTATATGCTGTTGATATAAATCACACATGAAGACTGGCAGTTTCCACAGCTTGGAAACCACTTAAGTCATAGCCGACGTCTTTATACGCCATTAGATATTAGACCTGTTCATGACGTCAGAAATGGGGCGCCAGATGACGTCACTAGTGGGCGATTATTGTACTCTACAGTGTAAGGGATGAGGCTCTGCGAGAGCTTATATCAGGAGCTAGCGCCAGTTGAAGTACCTAATGCGTTTTATTGGGAATTTAATATGTTCTTCTTGTATGGAGAAACTGCTTGAAATTACGCGTAAAAACATCGTACTTAAAAGTTTCATGAGGTTCATGAAACGGCCAAGGCGTCACAATATTATCTATACTAATATTATAAAGAGGAAAGATTTGATTGTTTGTTTGTTTGTTTGCATTGAATAGGCTCCGAACCTACCGAACCGATTTGAAAAAGGCTTTCACTGTTGGGAAGCTACACTATCCCCGAGTGACATAGGATATGTTATATTTTAAAAAAAATAGGACTCCTTACTAAAACTTCAATAATGTAACCCAAGGTGTAAAAAAATTACACCTTGGGTCCTGCCAGGGCAACTGAAGGAACACGGGTGGTGTAAAAAAATTACCTAAAATAGCCGTTGATAAGTACTTAGTGCTACCCGTGCGAAGACGGGCGAGCAGCTAGTGTACAATAAAATAGAAAGAATAAAAAAATGTTTCATTGGCACAAGACAAGATACCTCGACCAATTAATAAAACAAAACAAATATTTGAAAAAACGTGAAAAAGAAGTACCTACCTACAAAATCAAAGTGTATTTTAGTTGAATCTTCATTACAAAGATTTGTTAACAATCTTTCTTTGACTCAATTTGAATTATCAAACCATCGATCATACTTTGCCAATTCTTAAAAATTCCTTCAGCAACTGACACTGTTTAATCCGTTTAGGAGAACAATCGTGATAGCAATATTCTTTGAATTATTCATAACTAGTTTTCATTCGTGCATACTAAAAGTGTAATATCGGATGTTGCCAAATATTTTGTTATGTGTTGCCACGCTCCCTGCCTAGCCCCATATGGTACGTGTTCTACGACTCGGTGTCACGTACTGCAATAATATGAGTCCCAAAATGTTGTTATTGCTCAACACATTACTTAGTGGTTTATTGCCTATCATTGAAAACGAAGCGTAAAACGAAGTCATATAGTTTTATTCACTTTATATGTGGCAACATCTTTAACTTATTCTTCTTCCGTGTTTATCTATGCAATTTTTATTGTTAGAATATTTTCTGGTCTCTAATTTATTTCAGAAGATTAAATCAATTTCGTTTCGACAATGTTTTCCCTGGGATAGCAATCTTTTAATTTATTTTTACCACTCTCCACATACCTAAGATATATTTGTTTATTTGTCGCAAAACCACAGTCGCACACGCATCACAGTCTCATTTAACAAGACAAATAGACACATAAACAATATTATAAATAGGTTTATTTCTCCATTTTCATCCCATATTTTTATATTCCACAAACCTAAATCCCCTACATAAGAGGGGAAATTTCTAACAAGAGTGTCCTCGTATGGAAATAAAGCCAAATTACGGCTCCGCAGTCTGACTCAATTTACTGTCTAGACCAGAACGTATAGGCCACTGTTCCCAGCTATTTTTATTAAGTCATCCGACGCTGTCTGCCTCGCAAAATTAGGGAAACTTTGTCGTTCACGGAATGTCACATCCGTGGCCTGGTTACTAGAAATACTTACGCTTCGGCGAAAATAGTTTGATGGACAGGTGAATAAAAGTTCGTGGTAACTGGGTAAAACATTTTTCATAGCCAAATTCATAGAAACTACTTTGGACAAAATTTAAATAGAAAACTTGACACCTTATTTTACATTTATTATTCTACTAGCTGCGCCCCGCGGTTTCACCCGCGTAAGTCTCGATCCCGTGGGAATATCGGGATAAAAAGTATCCTGTGTTAATCCAGATTATAAACTATCCGTTTGCCAAATTTCATCCAAATCCATTCAGCCGTTTTTACGTGATTGAGTAACAAACAACCAAACACACAAACTTTCACATTTAAAATATTTAGTAGGATATTTTTTGAGAATCCATTTCGTTTCTTGGACTTTCATGCTTCAATTTTGCTATATTGAGAATGAATACGAAAATAAAATATAGGCACTAGTATAATAATCTTAATCTGCCTGAAATAACACACATATTTACGTGTCATACATCTACGTACGCTTAAACCTCAGATTTGGCGACATTGTTCAAACTTTGGCACAGCTGACGTAATCATAAAAGGTCATTCCCATTGGCAGCGAGAGAGTCACACCCACATACTGACTAAGTCCAATATTGATCTAGTGTCAGTCACCCTACTGTATTCTTAGTAAACAATCAGGATGTGGTGGCACTTTAGCATGTGCAGATTTTATTACTTTTCCGCAAATTAAATACAGACGGTGACTCAATTACTACTTAGTATTACATTAGTAACCTTCTTAGGAGCTCGTAGCTAAATCATAACAGCCGCTCCGGTCGATTCATCGGGTAAAGCTACGCTTGCGCGGGTTGGTCCGTGGATGGGTGACCATTTTCACATATCGAGACTCCTCCGTGCCTCGGAAAGCACGTTAAGCTGTTGGTACCGGCTGTCATTTGTGGATTTTTTACAGTCGTTACGGGTCGTCAGAAGCTCGAAAGTCTGACAACCAGTCTAACCAAGAGATATTGTATTACCCAATTACTGGGTCGTGGAGGTCAGATAGGCAGTCGCTCCATGTAAAATACTGGTATTCAGCTGCATCCGGTTAGACTGGAAGCCGACCCCAGAAAAGGCTAGGCAGATGATGACATTAGTAACCTTCTTACGTCCATGAACAGCTTTAACAAGAATTAGTTGGAAAACTTTCTAACTTCTAATTTATCTTTTTTTTATTTTTGTAAGAAAAATAACAGATTTTCATATTAGTTTCATCAATAAAATCTATCGAAGCCGAAGCTCGAAGTTGGAGAGTTACAAAATTTTGCAAAACACTTTTCCATCTTCCTTGAGGTATTACCCAATTTATACGGGATGTTATTCCCTTCTTATCCGCGTGTGTTTTTTGCAGATCCATTACGATAATGCGCCAGGAATTCGCTAAGAAAGTGATCTTCAAGGCCAATGATGTTGGATCTTGAAATAGAATTATATATTCATGGTATTTTGTCGCTACACGCTTGTTTTTGTGGACATTTACAAGTGTTCACTTCAATTACCTATAAGTGCGAAGTATTACGAAGACTGCTAAATCCTTTGTCCTTGTTGCTAAACCCACGGAGTTTCTATAAATCTAATCAAGGCAAGCATTAGCCAACTACAGTTGATGATGATGATAATGTCAATTGCTGTGGTCGACTGACTCAAATGACAACATCCAATCAAAACGGTTACCAGGAGTAACCAATGCAACCATTCATTCATATTCGACGTGGATTTTAAAATGAGTATTTGTATCATTAATAAAATTGCAACCATATAACTTAACAATAATAAACATTACAGCATGCAACTGATATACACGAACGTTTCCCGATATTAACATAACCGATAATTGAAATGAGCCTCCAATTAACAACAACGTTAACTCATTAAATGTTATGCCGCAACTGCGAGTCACTTAAACTATTTACCACTTTGCTGAAATTAAATTCAAATAACCTGAACTAAAGCAGCGAATGAAAAAGTATGTCTAGCGATAGACTGAAGATCATTTGTATTATTCACTACAGACTAAAATTAAATTGTTTTATAGAACTAAACCTTTGTTTTCGAAGAAAGAAATTATCATCACGAATTTAATATTCTTAATTTATAAAAAAGAACTCAGTTGCATATGTATACCTATACCAATTTTCTTGTTGTTTACTATGTTTACACTTTTGACGATATTATTAACACGTGTATCAACAAATTGAATTTCATCTTCATCCTCATTAACATATTCACGACCATGATCACCATTCTGACTAATAAATCAATAGCAGATACTCTTCGTATCATCAAAACCAAAACTCGGCTAACCCGTACCACGTACATTCTATATTTACCGAGCTATATTTGAAACGGTCGTGTCACAGAGCACGACATCGTCTCGTTATTGCTTCAATATAATTGGATACGCGACTTTAGACTTTATTGACACAGGAAAAAATACTTTATTTGATGCCGATATTGATAGAGATGGTTTTATCGACTTGTTTCTGTGTCAGTTCAAAAGTACCTAACTGATATTTTTTCTTGTTCATAATAATGTTTTTGTGAGTTTAGAGACTTACCTTTGTTTAATTTTTGTTGCTAGAACACAATTAAAATAACATTATACTGAGCCAGTATGTGTTTAATAAATAAGGCATAATAAAAACATATTTCATCATCATCATCAAAAACACACAAAGGAGTTTAGAAATTATTGCAATCTTAATCCTCAGGTCATACTATCGCAAAGAAAGCTTGCATAATTAACTCTAAATATTTGAGGAGAAGCTGACTGCAGAGTTTTTGTTTAGATTATACAACACAAACACGAACATCGTTCTAATATAAACGTTCATTACAAATGAAGTGCAAATGTCAAATGATTTGAAAATGTTTACTGGAGCTATTAGCGAAATAATTGTTTTCTTTTGGTCGGATACAAGTGAAGATTACCATGTAATTAAGAATTTTACGTGGGCAACGTTCAGGTGCGTTTATTGTCAGTCAAGCCATATTTACCTATTTATATATACATTATTATACATCAGAAAATACATAGCAATTTATTAATTATATTTATTATAAGAAACATAGAAAGACGAAGCTTGTTGAAACTATTGTAAGATTTCAACAGATTTATCTAAAACTACCGCACAAAAAATATAAATAAATTGCAAAAAACTATTATCTAACTAAGAACTACTAGTCTATAGTGGAAAAACAGTTTGATGAAACTAATGAAATATTTAGGTGCAGAAGGAAAACAATGTATTTTTAAAGGTTTTACGTCCTCAACATTGTACGTGCCTATATTGTGTAGGTGGCGTAAATTCCCAATTCCGCTATTGAATTCCTGGTAAAAGCATTGACAATAATGCAATTGAATCAGAGATCGCTCGGTGTTTGGGGATTGAAGATATCAAACACGATACCGAGATGTTGTCGCAAGCGTAGCTAAACGTAATAGCTTTGTGTATTATTTTGTTGTTTGATAATCCCCAAGATCTAAATAGGATTGAAAGAATGCAGTTACAAATATTTTGTATTACTTTAGAATAATCAAACCCCATGTATGTTACAGAGAGTTTTGATGCTTACATTTCTTCTTTCGTTTTGATGGTAGACATCCAAAAAAACATACAAACTTCATTATAGCTTTATAATGAAGTTTCTATGGTTTTTTGGATGTGTTTGTTGTTTTTAGTTGCTATTATGCTTATAAAAGCAAACAACAATAAAGCTACACCCAAATTGGGTATTTAGCATAATACGAGTTGCAAACAGCATTCATATGAAGTAGCTAACAAAAGATACACAGTTGCATTATGTGAGGACAATAGCAGCCATGGCACAGTTCCTGTAGGCACATTAAAACTGAAAATTGCAATTCCAACTAGAACAAATTTCAGAATTTTTGTTGCTACTTTTGTTTCCCGAAATTATTAATTACCTACCCTCGAGTTTAAATTCTCTAACGGAATTTAATGGGAAGTGCATCTCGTTATATTACTCTCTTGTGTACAGCAGTTTAAAAATATTAAACCTATCCTTGATGCTTTCATAAAGGCATTTTTCAGAATTTTTCATTAACATTTACGTCATTGTACATTGTAGCAAATAAACCCCAAAAGCCTTTCCAGAATTTCATATTTTTTACATAAAGCAAAAAGGCAAACAAGCCGACGCGACGCGACGTCCCGCGGCTTATGGCCACCTGCAGCGGTTATAAATCATGGAAGTAAAATTCCATTTATCGATACGGCGAAACGTGTAGGTTGTAAATACGTGTAACCTTTTATTCAATATGCTGACCGTACGAGGTAAGAGAAGACGAGAGTAATCCGTTTTTGCCGCAGTAACAGTTTTTATTTCTATATTACAACTACAATATCTTCTTTTGATACATGAAACATTCTCGTTCCTGTACAGTTTTTACTTGGCTTTCATCATTTTTCTTAGCATTTTCAATACATGTTCGTCTTTGCTGTTCATGGTCATTCAATCTTGACCTACTTCAATCCTTTCATCACTTTGTCGGTCTTCCATCACAAAACATAGAAGCATATAAAGCATCATATTATTTATAACTAGAATTCAATCCACAATTATCAAGTTTGTTTACGTTCAAATTACAGACAAACTAAAAATATCATCTATATAGACCATTTTCATGAGCACGAGGAGAAACGCGTCTATTTTGATAGTGACACAAAAACCACTTCTCCCCACCAGAATGACAAATGTTAAGGTTATTTATAAATTGTCTATCTTATTTTCTTAACGGCTGTTGAACCAAGAACGGTGTGTATTTCTACTTGATAGAAACCGAGCTGCTCTACTAGCAATAGTAATCTTCGCTATATTATTGATCGAAAATGTTACTCCAGCAATTCATGCAAAGTTTCTCTTATTCTTTGGAAAACGTAATTCTAAATTTATTATAAATCGGCCTCCGTTTATCAAAAAAATTGTTTTGACAAATAATATTATCACTGATACGATTTTTAATCAAAACACATGTTCATGTTTATATCGCTTGTAAGCATCCGTATTTTATTTATTTAATATTCCGTATCGTGCCAGATTTTAAAATTCATCGTTAAAACTTTAGACATGAAGACGCCATAGAAAACGTTATAAATACACTAAAGTAATTTATGGACGAAGTCTCATTGCTCCTGATTCTTCCATTTTTATAGTTTATTTGAAAGTCCTTGACCTGTTTAATATACATGACACCAAAATCCCAAAATATGTAGCGTAAAACGATGTTAGGTATTTCAGCTAATGGAAATCTGTGACCAAATGCAAAAAGAATGTCAATATCAGCGTACCCTGTTGGCTTACCATACAGCGGAGGGTATTAAACGATTAAATCTGCCGTCCACTCAGAGTGGGGAAAAACAGAGCTTGCAGAAATACACCTATAAATATTTTAACGGAACCCATTACACATGTGGACGGGTCACTGTTGACCTGTATTTTTGCTCATTCGGGATCCGGGATTGCCGAGTTCAGCGTCATAAACCGAAAGTGTGCGTTTTGTTTAATTGCTTGTGAAAACGTTATAAAAACTGGCCGTGTAATGTTGTTCAGTATGACTTAATAGTTGACCGACACTCGTAAATCTATTTTTGTTAGATACTAGCGTCGAACTGCGGTGAGGCCTGAGTGGAGTTTATAGGATTAATCTTGCGAATTTAAGTGTTTTATTTTTTCCTAAGGAAACGTAAGAGGTTTTGATTACCATGGGCCGGGAAGCTGTGGACTATAAAACAGTGCCAGTTTTTAATTAAACCATGGTTCATTACCAGTTTTGGCAGACATGATTACATTTTATAACTGAACACAGTCAAGTGTTTTATTATACTAACTGTAAATAAACGGTTTTCTCAACCCCAAGTTAATTAACTCCATGGCCATGTTTTTTGCCTCAATCGTACACAATTTTAGCAACTAAGAAAACTGTGTGACCTTTACAAACTCACCCACAACAGAGTTCAAATTCTATATTATCTCTTGGCAATCTGCCCAACGAACGTATATAAGGGAAAGTGCCATCTATCACTATAAACAAGGTCTTAACTACCGTCCCTCCCCACACGGAAGTCAACCGATACCTTTACTAATCCCGGCAGCCTTTACTGTGAGCCTTACGTAGCTCTACAGCGACTAAACAGCCACTAATCATTGATAGGGATGTTACCGTCGCATATCCGCAAGTTCCGTAACTATCGGATACACCTGCGAGTGTGGGGGAAGATATATCGAATCGAAGCTACTTTTTAAATTGTTACGTAGTTTTATTTATTATTAATACTATATAGAATTGCTACTGCTTTTGATTGATTAAATTTAATCAGTAAATGTATTTCTCTCGTTGTGTTAGTAAAGAAAAACAAACGTGCAAAAGGTGTTTACGTTTTCTTTTATCAACACCCACATCTGTATAACCAATTATCAGAACCGTGCATCAATGATACTCGCAAATAGTAACAGGCAATCTCGCTTTTTTTTTCATAATATCTGATATTTTTTAGGCACTAATTATAAACTGAAAATGTTTGACGTTAAACGACCATCGACAGCCAGTCATGACAGATTGGTTGGACAGATGGCGTTTACATTTTTTTTTAATAGGGGTGAGGCGATGCTTCGTAACTGATAGAAATAACAGATATTAAAAAATAACAGTTAACAGTTGTTCCTAACAATAAACCACACCTTTTACATAAAATAACAGATCCTCAAGACTGTTACCGCGATCTTTACTGTTAATACATTATAACAATCCCCACACAGATTGTTACCGTGACTGTTACTTACGTATTTATCGTTCATAACAGGCTTTTATTTAATAACAGATAGATATATAGAGATATAGAAGATATTCAATTGAGATTTAAATACGTTTTTATCGTCCGCACAAAAATAACAGGTTGTTATTTAATAACAGATATTTGGATCTGTTATCCTTTGTAACAGTGACAGTGATAACAGTTATCGTGTTTAATCTGTTACAACCCATCTCTATTTTAAAATCTAGAACTGTCAAAGATGTGATGTCAAATACCAATTGAATATTTCGTCCAGAAGTACCTACAAATCTAAAATGATCGTTTTTTTTTAATGATGTATCACACTTTATAATTCATCAAAAAAGTTTTTTTTTAAGGTAGCTATCTTATTATCTTATCTTAATAGCAGAGAAATAAATGCCTTTCGTATTATTTAAACAACGTCTACGTGATTTTATTATGTTTAAATGTAACATGACTTGTGGACGAAAGCATAGTGCAAGTAAGACGACGCCATGATCAATAGAATATGGCAATAATTTGATAAACTATTATTTTTTGTGCCATAGAAATCAGGGGAATATTCAGGAAAGAATAATATAATAATTTCCTCAATTCGTGGAATTTTTTCCTTTTTTTTCATTAGCGTACACTTTATGCCGAAAATGTAACATCTCCTTTAACATATATCGTGACACTAGTAATGTCTAATTCATAGTTGACCTAAACACCTTTGGTTAAGATGACACATATATATTTATTAAGCAATCAGATGTTACTTAAATTGGCAGCAGATGAAAAAATTTGGTAAAATAATTACTCAGAAATAATATTTGAAGCGAATTTACAAACACCATCAAAGCTTTTATGAAACTTGTAAAGTTTTTCTCTGATATTTATTTTAAGGGAACTGTATACCTTCGTTAAGAAAAACCAAAACACACACTTACACTTCATTCGGTTATCATATCCGAATCTTCAAATATCCGCACACAGGTCCCAAACCTAATCAAGCCTGTGCGACACCTCGTTATAGTGGGGCCATGCCGTGGCCTGATTTATGGCCTTCAATTCCAGTCCACGTTTCATTACGCTCGTATTTCTGAGCCGGCTGCGTTCGAGTGGATTTTAATTCGTAAGAATACTTTGACACTTTTATAGCTGGGCGGTATCCTCGCCTTCTCGACATTTATCGGTAATACATCAATGTCTACGGTTTTATGCGTGATTTTTGAGTAGTTTCCCGGCATATGATCACGTTGTTTGAGCTTGGTTTTAACGATTTCATTTTGTTTCTCTAAACCACAGCATATGCTGTGAACCATGATTTTCGTCAAAGTTGAACATTAGTTTCGCTAAAAATATTTCATTCACTTGAAGCAAGAATATAATATGCTTTTTTAAGACAACATTGAGGTCTCTTTTCTTAAATACCTTGTTATTGTCTGGCGTTTATGCATAGCGAAGGCAACAAGTTGTCTATTAAATGATATCTCTATTACAAATTATCCGCTAATGTTGACAACATCATATCTATCCATAATGTCACCACAAACTACACTACGGTGATTAGTTTTGTTTACTTGTGGGACTGTGCTGACTACAACTTAATCCCCCAGTTACTAGAGGCTCACAACTTTCTCTTTGCAACACAATTCGCGACTCTTATATTGCCATTAATCATGTAAAGGTTTTCTGACTGTTTTGTGTCGCTACAGAGCCGATAACTGTTAAACAATTCCCTTTCAAAATGTGTACAAAAATCGGAACAAAACAGTAGGCAATAAAAGCGATATTTTCCAATCAACCAAACAGAAACATCAAATAAGAGATTCGTCCATCTGTCACATAATAATTACTGAACGAATAAACAAATAAACAGAATGACTGAATGAGTTGAGCTTGCGAAATGAAAACTCAATCAGTAGAATGAACTTATAATTGTTTGAAACATTAAATGGAAAATAATAGTTTGCTGATTAATGTTTTTTTTTTACATTTTTATAAATGGGCCGATTTATTAGTACACCGCAGGGAACGATGTTTACAGCAAGCGAAGCTTTAACTTATAGTTTATCTTTTAAAGATATCATTTGTTTCTGAATTGTTATATTTCCCGCCCATCATTATAACTTAATAAGCGCCCTTAAATACAACACTCATCCCTAAATATTATAGATCTGCGCAGAACGCGATCAATACAAAAACTATATAAAATACTGACCCAATTCATGCAAGTTACTCTCTCACACACAGGCACACGTACCTACCCGCTATAATTCTAGAATTTCTCCCAAGACGTCTTTCCGGAAAAAAGGTCAGTTGTCGGGAAAAGAGATCGTCGTCAAATCGTCGGATCTGATCCGACAATGGTCCGCAAACTTTCTTGAGACAAATATCTAGGTCCAAGCTTTTATCGGAACTTTATATTTTACAGATAGAACATCCTTGAAGTAAGTAGCAAGGTTCTTTGAAATAGGAACTTCGTAGGAATTGGACTGTAAAATGAGTTGGCAAGTAGTTTACAAGAGCTGTGAAACTAAGGGTAGGTAAATGGTTGGTACAGTCGCCGGCACGTAACTTGGCAAGAGTCGTAGATGCGCAGAATTCGTTTTCGCTAGATTTACTTAACAGACTATTCAAAAATAAATTATTGCAATAACCATAGATGAATGACATGCAATTAAACTGTCAATTTTTTTGTTGCACTAAGGGTGAATTCGACCAATCTTTTATCCCTAGTATAAGGGCCGAGTCACACCGGAATTACAGCGGCCGACAGCGGCTGGAAGCGGTCGGAAGCGGCCGGCAGCGGCTCCCGGCGTCGCCGCTTGCAAATATAACTGTTTAGAAGAAACAAATGAACATATTGGCGCATAAAATGCAGCATGGGTGCGCGAGGCCGCCCGTGGTGCCGCGAGCGGCCTCGCGTCGCAAGGCGGTCAAAAGGGTCGCAAGGCGGTGGTTCTGCTCGCGGGCAGAACCACCGCCTTGCGACCTTTTCAAGCGATACTGGTCTTTTAAGTATGTAGATAAAGTTTAAAATTATTTCACACTGAAAGTGCTCGCCGCGTCGCTGCCGGCCGCTGCCATTCCGGTGTGACTCGGCCCTAAGTCTAATCAAGCGAATAAATATAAAATTTTTGACAGATTTTCTATACAGAAACTGTCAGACGTCAATTTTATTCCCCGAATAAAAGATATCTATATCTACATAGGCTTTGGTTAAATCGGCCCTAAGTGTACTTACGCAAACTTACTCCCAATACGTCAAAACCTTGTCAAGTTACGTGCCGGTGCCTATATCACAACGTAGTGTCACAGATAACGATATTCCATACTGATTTTTTTTAGAAATGCTGGCCCTATTATAATGTCTACAAACTGGATCCCAAATAGTAGTAAATAACCCTAAATTATTAAGTTGTATAAGTAGACGAAAAATAGCCGTTTTAAAACAACCCCAGGTTACGTCCCAACAATTTTTCATTACATTTTTTTATGGTTTTATTTGTGAAAGTTAGTGGCGTGTCATGGGGACATTAGGAGAGTTCTATCTGTCGGCTAATTGCGAGCACAGTCGGGAACTTTGCACATAAATAGCGGTATACTAGCAAAGTTCACGGTTGTTTTACGGCTTTTTCCGACCGTAATATGGTCGTATGTCCAAGATATGTTAGAGACGCCGCGCGCGCGCTGTGCGCGTTGGCCGACGATAATGTGCCAAATAAATACTAGCTTGTTGAACTTTTTTAATATTGTATTTCTCGTTACGTTCAAGGTTTCGAGTAATATTCTGCATAGCTACTTTTCTTCGCGCTGGAAGTTCTTCCGAAAAAAAAAACTTTTTTGCTATTCCGTAAGGAAAATATTTTCATCCTTTCCAGCTGTCCTTTCACAATTTTTCTTATCACATTCATTAATCCTCAAGAGAGCCTCTCACTCAACATTTTTTTCAGCGCCAAATAGGCAATTTGTGCATCCGGGTAACCGCATTTTCCTCCTTATAATATAAGAACTTTGCGCGCTAAAAGACATCGGTGCTACGTTATATTCAACTTATGTTTTATATAAGGTAGCTACTTTAGAACAAAGAAAGAAAAATATTTTATTTGAGACACGCACAGGAAATACAAACCGAAAAAAGAGCATTAAAAACTAACAAAATTAACATATTCTTCAAATAAACGAACACGAAAAAAAATTACTACCTGTGCGAGGTCGAAAACGCTCCTATCTCAGCATAATACCGCAATTAAAAAAAAAAAACATAAAAGACTATAAGACCTGTTTGAATGTAGGTCCATAGATTATGAATGTTTGTACTAACCGTCTATTTGTACAAGTAATTCAATAGGTACAATTAAGAAAACTTAAAAGATATCAACCATTTCGTCACCCCATTTCTTTACGCTTAATGAAAATAAGTAAAAAGAAAGGGATTACGGTACGGCTTCATTCCTGCGTCTAATAACGTCTCGCTAAAAAGAAAAACTCCTTCTACTGCGGCTTACCGCCTCGCTTTAAGTACACAATGCTCCTAAATACTTCCTTACTCCTGAAGAAAATGGAAAAGTCCGAATAACGTTACGCCAAGCATTCAGTTTCCACCCCGCTGACTCGCCCCCGTATTTCTAAGCTCGTTCATACTTACCTACACGGGTTGAAATTTCCATTAGACGCTAAGATAAAAGAAGCATTTTCAGTGGCCTGAAAAAATCGCATGCTCCGCTGGTTTCAATTGGATTTAATTTATCAGATATACTTATTTGCGTGGTTTCATTAGAAAGATGGGAAAAGTACGACCAGTCTAAGGGGAGCAGGTAGGTACTGCCGTAACTAGGTTAACGTGAACCTTATTAGAAGCATGTATTTTGCTTTTGTTCCGACGAAATGTCGTAAAGAAAATTTTAATTGTCGTGTCGTGATCAAAGTCCATAACATAATTAATTTATTAATCACAGCAAAATAATGTGAAGATTAGAGGAAGTATGAAATCGGAAATCGGTTGGCATGGTCTGCACGTGATGCAAATAAATGAGGAAAATGTCGTGAGGAAAGTTTTGGGTATGAATGTCGATGGCTTTACGAGTAGGAGAAGACCAAAGAAGTATGGAAGAAAGGAACATAATGTTGCGCTGACCCCAAATAAATTGGGATAAGTCTACTAACTACGTGTCACTCTACGCTCTGTTACTACTAAATATGGCTTGAAAAAACCCTGCCTACAACGGCAACGATTAGTATAAAATATTGGCACAAGCACCTACATGGCATCGTAATTTATTAGTGCTAAACTGAAAGTCATTATTACACCAAACAATAAACCCACCCACCACAAAAGCATTTAATATACTCGTTACAACACTTAACAATGTTGCCTATAAACGCCATGGAGCCACGGTGCGGTAACTTAGGGTCAACGACCTATTAATATGCCGTAATAATTACCACTTAAATGCGAATGTAAAATTTCCCCTTGCTTTAGGAAAAAAACGAAAGCCTACGATTGTGAGTTAAATAGGTATAATTTATGGCGGCATAATCTTGCTTATAAATAAGTTTAGTGGGTATGCTTCATACCTGCCCTGAACCGGGTCACGGCCAGAGGTAGGAATGACGAACAGGATTGAAAGTAGTTCGAATACCGAATGTGCCGTTGTGTTTTGTTTATTGAACTTGAAGAAACAGTTGACCCCATGAAATATTAATAAAGACATTTCCCCAAAGGATTACCTCAAAGATTATCAATATCTTATCCAACACGCTTATTTTTTTCTTTTGAGGTTGGGAAATTATCAAATTACTTCTCCCGGTCTGGGCGGAGCGGAAGGGCGTGTCAGACTTTTACTGACTAAAACCCACCCGTGTTCCTTCAGTTGCCTATTGCCAAGGACCGGTATCCCTTTCGGACTTTCCCGCAACCCTGGCAGATATCCAGCACTCTTGGCAATTGGATTGAAGATACCGCCCCATTGACATACAAAGCTAATACCTGACTTACCTTCCAACGCACCCAGGGTGAGAGACAATGTAGGCTACTCCTTCAACACAGTTTAAATCTCAATAACTTTCTCAAGTCAAGGCGGCAACCTTGCCAGCACGCCACTGTTTCCGTAATTGGATATCGACCACTAACAAGATTAGCTCGCTGCGTGCACCGCGACCCTTGTAATCTAATAACATCCATAACTCGACACATTTCCTTACATCCTCCTTTATTGTGTAATAAATACTTTGTCTTTGAATTTAAGAATCGATCGGTAACTGTCCTAATTCACTAAGCTTGATCAAATTTGAATATTTTTGCCTTATTTGTTTTTTTTACCTTGTGTCATTTGACCAAAGTTATAAAGCAGCATTAATAAAACAAATTATTTAAAAAAGAAAAAAAAAAATACACCATATTTGGAATTAACCTCATTACTAGCTTTTATTTGATACCAATATTGTAGTAATTTATTTTAAAAAAAAACCTCCTCTCCCTTTTTTTGTATTTATTTGCAGATGAATATATAAAAAAAATATAGTATAAGTCACTCCCACAATTAAGACGAACCTAACGACACCTCGTATGTTAAAATCCATCAAGCTGTTTAGGCGACAGAGCGTGCCAAAGAAATATATATACATTCATACAAACATACATACATACTCACGAAAAAACATTACCCTCCTTCTGGAGCAGTCGGGTAAAAGGGGTAAGTACTTGCCAGGTTTTGAACTTGTAACGTAAAGTGAGCCTGCAAACCTATGGAACCAAAAATAAAAATATGATATGATTATTCAATGTTTTATCAGCTACGCCGCGTATGTAGGCTGCACGTGCTACGATCAATCAATAATTCCTAAGGTGAATTAGAATAATTTTTACGATGAATAAGGTACTTCTAAGTAACTTAAACGACTAACTGTGGTAACGTGGTGCTAATTAAAACACAAGTTATGTAATATTGCGTGCTATACGAAAATAAATAATTTAGCCAACTAAACACTTTACCATCTAGTACCTAACTATGATGTACTACCTACTTATTAATAAGTATAACACGTAGGTACTGTGGCTCATAAACTAAACTTTTAGGGCCTGCAAGCGTCGTTAGTGAAAACATTTTCATGTAAAGTGTCATGAAAAGTTCGTTGCTCTCAGACCTAATGTTTACCGATAGAAATCAATTTAAAAACCTTTTATGAGGTTGTATACCCCACGAGCGGCGGTTTCTCCAAGTGCCAAGTTATCGGCAAGTTGCCAAGTCTGACCACTTAAGTGACAAGTTGATGCAATTTCAAACTTGGCCTCCTGCACTTCAAAGTTTTGTTGCAATGGCGGAAATTATTTAAGGAGAACATTTATAGAACATTTTTCAACTTACTCTGAGTCTACGAGATACCAAAGTGAACTTCAGTTTGGTTCTTTTACTTAACTTCTAGAGGTCTTGTTGATTCTAAATTTTATTACTAGTTCTTTCTATTGACCTACTTAATTTAAAGAATCATGTTCCATTAATAGTACCAGATGCAAGTGTTCTTCTAGTGCGGACGATTAGAACTGTTTCGATTTGCATAATTTACCTGTAATATAAACAAAGAGTTTAAAATGTAATACTAATATCATAAAGAGGTTTTTTTTTTTAGTTTGTATGTAGAGGGTAATCTTCGGAACTACTGATCCGATTTCGTTGGGATAAGCTACAGTATTGCCGAGTGTCATAGGGTATATTTTATGTTGAAAATGAAAATTCATGCGAACACAGTAGCGGGCTGAAGCTATTCCTAACTAATATTATATATGCGAAAGTGAATTTGTTTGTTTCACTCTACAACGGCTGACCGGATTTAGATTAAATTTGGTACATAGGTAGACCATGACCTGGAATAGGACATAGGAAACTTTGTATCCCGATATTATTATTTTTAATAAATAGGTACCGGTAATAATAATAACACGCCCTCGTCAATGTATCCCTAGAATCTAAGTAGCCTAACAAACAACCTTGGACAAAACACTGTTTTCGCTTTACGCAGCACTCAATTCATTCAATCATAATTACTTAGGTACTAACACAAAAATACATAATATCAGGGAAAATGAGAAAAACAAAAACATTCTCAGTTTTACGACGTAAAAACAATATGTCGGAAGATATTCCTATGCTAATACAGCATGATTTATCTAGAAGGATGGACACGTTGGCAGGCGCGTCACGTCGCGTCATGTCCCGTTTTTTGCTCTTACGCGATGAACCTCGTCGCGGCATGAAACATGTATTAGATGCACGCTGATATCCATCTTTTACTACCGGAATAAAGTATGGATGTCCAAGGATGATACATACATATTTTGTTACTGTTATAGAAGAGCATGGTAAAACTGATGTATTTTTTCTTTCATAAAAAAGGTATTTGATGAAAATCTCTGTCGGACGTAATATTTTAGGAAGTGCCTCCGCTGCCGGCGCCGGTCGCTGAATTGGCTGCCGGCGCTGACATTGGTTGTCAATTTGGCATAATTAAAAAAACATGTAATATATTTTTTCCATAATAATGTATTGTATATACAACCTGTCATTTACCATTTTATATATAATGTATTCTAGTAATAAAGTATATACAACCTGGAACCGAACTAGTTAGATTAGATTAGGTCAAATATTTGTAATCGCCAAAAACGACTAGAATGTACAGAAAAAAATATTTTAGTTAGGGTTAGTTAGTTGGGGTTCTGAATACTGGAAGAGTTTCCATAAAACTACGCCGCGCCGCCAGTGTCCATTATGGGAGCCGGCGGTGTCATTACTGCCGGCAGCCGAGATTAAAAACATCGGCTGCCGGCAGTAATATCACTGCCGGTTCCGAATGGCGTTATTTTTCGGAGCCGGCGCGCCGGCAGCGGAGGCACTCCCAATATCGTATACTACATATAACGTTAAATGCGCAAAACCTCAGACACCCCAATTGATTTTTAATTAAATTGACCTATTTCAGAGAGAAAAAAAACATTAAATAAATTGTAAAGGTTTTATGTACTGTTTTAGTTTTACTGGCAATTCTGATCGTTTCTTGCGTCTGCGACGATGCTCTATCGAGGGAGGGGTCGTCACGGGCCCGCTGCGCCGCGCTGGCTTGACCTATTAATAAATAGACACGGCATCGGTTTTAATGATTTTGTTTTTGAAAAATGTGACCTTTACTAAGAAGTGGTTCAATTGATTCTGCTCGTTGTTCTGATCAAACTTTTTTCAGGTTAAGCGCATTTAACGTTACACGTTGTAAGCAACAGACTTGTATATATTTAACTAAGGTAACGACATGAACCCATGGTCGGAAGTTATTGCCTTGTAAATACGGTGTACACAGCAGGATCAGATTATGTAAATGTATGTAACGCGGGTAGTACCTGGAGTATTGTTAAATTCTGTGGGCTCTGTCACTCAACGTTGAGCTTGTTCAATATCGTTGCACCAGATTACGTCTATGATAATGAGTAAAAGTTAAAGCATATACAAATTCTCCATAAACGACTTATTGCAACCGTGCATCTAGCTTCAAACGTTTCATAATTTTTTTTTTTTTTTTTTGGTCTTTTATTTATGATTCATCTGCCTCGTTGGTCTAGTGGTGGCAAGCGCTACTGCTGAGCATGAGGTCTCGGGTTCGATTTCCAACACCCTAATTGCATAATACACGATCAATTAGAATTGGAATCGGTTTGAAACAAATTTCCAATCCATCCTACTAATAATAATATATTATAAATGTGAAAGTTTGTGTGTTTGGATGTTTGTTACTCAATCACGCAAAAACGGCTGAATGGATTTGGATGAAATTTGGCAAACAGATAGTTTATAACCTGGATTAACACATAGGATACTTTTTATCCCGATATTCCCACGGGATCGAGACTTACGCGGGTGAAACCGCGGGGCGCAGCTAGATGCTTCATAAGTTCGAAAAAAAAATCTGCTCAACAACGTAAATAACGCAATGAATGTTGTTGAACTGTCAAAATGAAACAAATTAGTCTTAATCGGTTACGAAAATAAGGTGCAATTAGATTGCAGGTCGGACAAAGTCTTATTGCTGTGCTTTTTCCATCAAGAAATTCTCAGTAGCAGCCCGGAGTCTAGATTTGTGCCTGGTTGATGGCAATAGGCTTGCCCTGCAATATAACTTGCGAAATGTGTGCAATAGGTACACCTCTGCTTACAGGTGTGATGTTATTTTATGATTGAACGGGTAGTTATTTTAAGACAGTTCTAGATCTGCAACGAAGTGATCACTTCGCAGAGATTTACAAATCACTCAGCCGCAGTATCTCAAGTCATTATAAATGCAAATATTCATCACATGAACAACAACACGAGTATCCAGTGTTGTACATCATTAATAGTCGCAGGCGCTCCTTTTGTATGCATCGGAGTATCGCGAGGAAGCATCCAATTTACATCCATTTCCATCCGATGCTCACTTGTTATTATAACAAGGTCCTCCTTTATTAAACTACGTCGCACTTTCCGGCTTAGGATAGAAATATGAACACAATTTACAGACTTATTTGAATATCGGAACATACTTTTGTTTATAATGATGTGAATAAAGGACATGGATTTTTTCTGGCCCATCATGGATCTTTTTCCATGCACGGACAAAGAGATAATTATATTTAAAAAATAACTGATAATATTTGAAATTGCACCACAGCTTGTGTTACTTGGGAAAATATGGGATAAAATATTTCGATTTAAAAGATCATTATTTCGATTCAAGTATTCAGGGAGATTTATGTTGCCAGTTTTGGAAATATTATGGTAATTTGGATATGTTTATTGTAAGAATTGATATGATTTCACTAGTATTTTTAGAATTTACAATATTAAAATTGTATTTAAAGCGTATTGATTATTAACTAGACTGTAATAAACATGATACAAAACGTGTTAGTGTTGCAGGATTGCATCAAAGTACCTCTTTGTAGTTACTGGGGGCCTAAACCGGTCAAATTAGCAATTCCTCTAAAAGCAGTTCATTTCCTGAATCCCAGCTGTCAGTGTGTCAGAATTGTCAATTTGTGCCATTTTACGATGATTCATAATATTTTCTTATTATGATTCTGCCAAAGTGACTGTTTTAAGCCCCGTTTTTTTTTTTTTTTTGGTGTAAATCTTCATATGACTTCTCCCGCTCTGGGCGGAGCGGAAGGGCGTGTCAGACTCTTACTGACTAAAACCCACCCGTGTTCCTTCAGTTACCTGTTGCCAGGGTCCCGGTATCCCTTTCGGACTATTCCGCAACCCTGGCAGGCATCGGTCCTAACGGACCCCGTCAGGTGTGCTGACATCTCTTTGAGGCGCGCGTGGAACACGATGCACCATCAACCCGGGCCTGGTCCTTATCGGACGGCGAGCTACCCATTGCTCGCCGTCCGCAAGCCCGCGCCTATGGTGGCCGGGGTTTTAAGCCCCCTGGTAACGCAACTTTAGAGATCCTACTGACAAATGAGGTTGCATATAACTAGTCCTATTATCTCATCCAACTTAGCTTATTCTTTCATGGGCTGTCCTTCTTTAAAAAATATAAGGATAAAATTAAAATTATTTTTCTCAAAGACAATGATAGACTAAATGACGTCATATGAGTGAAGCCATAAAGCATAACTAGTCATCATAATTTTAATAAGCTCCGGGTGCCAAGGATGCCACAGCTGATTCATACGCCAAATCGTGCCATAACATGAATTAATGAGCGTGCATGAACTCATAAACTATGCAATATGATTTAGGTACTAATATAGGATGTCTACACCCATCCTAGGAATACTAATTTAATTTATTAGACAATTTATGGCGGATGAAGTACAAAGTCTATTGTTCTAATAGAATATTTATGAGAACTACGTTTATTTATTTATTTAATACTTTAAGCACACAAATGTACAGAGGCAGACTTATTCCCACAGGCATAAGGTTTACTGATTATTACGAACTAACCTTGACTTGCAAAAAAATCTGAAACACAAAATCAATATCATAAGCTAACTTGGGAGATTAGCCAATTATCTGTCAAAAAGATAATATTTAGCAGAAGAATTGATTGATATCATTAAATTATTCTTTTTTTCCCACATGCATTAAAAATATACAGGGTGACGATTTAGTGACCAGCATCTGTCAAGGGGGTGATTCCACCTGTCAATACTATACAACTTTCGTTATAAAACACCTAATACACGATTAGTAAAAAAAAACTTTTCATTCATTAATCGAAGTAGTCTGTCTACTGTTTTATAGGATTTTTTCACGATTCAGATATGAGTTTTATGGTGAAAGTCGTTTAGTATGACAGGATGATCACCTCTTTGACGGATGCAGGTGTCTAAATCGCCACCATGTGTAGGTACACTGGATATACTAAATTAACTAAAAAAAATAACGTATAACACGGCACGTATTGTTAGAAGGTTCCTCTCTTTGGAGCCCTGACCGCCGGTAGCTTGGACCCTGAATGTTTTTATATTCTTATATTTAAAAATGTAATTTATAAATAAACTTATGAAATAAAAAAATTAAAATAACAATAAAGTATCCTAACTTAACTAAAACTAATAACAAACTAAAATATGGCGTCGAAAAATGTTAAAATCAATTTTCTCCGCATGTATTATTATTTTTAATTTCACTATGATTTTTTGATGCGAATGCGAATAGGCAATGAAAAGTTATCAATCAAGAGTCTTTTGTAACTGATACCCAGTAATGCCTACTTTGCTAATGGGTCATCCATCAACGTCTTACATAACGTAATTGATTTCCATTCGATCAGATGACTATTAGTAGGTATAGGACAGGTAAATTGACGAAGGCAATTTAATATTTTACTATAATAAAGTCATTAATTTCGAAAGGCAGTATACGTATCGTCTAGATTAAGTGTTCAAATAAAATAAACAAGTTTAAATTTTAAAAACCCCTGACAAAAACAAAGCAGGGAAACGATTTTTTTTTTATAGCTATGAACCCTCTCGATCAAATCCTTTCGAACAAAACCAAAAAAATCTAAATCGGTTCAGCCGTTTGGCAGCTACGATGGCGCAGAAAGACACACACGTTAAACTTATAACACCCCTCTTTTTCCGTCGTGGCTTAAAAAAAATAACAATATGACAAATAAACATTTAACCTCAGTAGCGTAGCGGGTAAAGGTCTGCTACGCCATGGCTACACCACTATTTTAATAATTTCTACGATGTAAACCAATCGCTTTTACTCTCGCTATCTAGCAGATGAAACCATAATGGATGAAAATAAAATATTTTTTAGGAAACTTCGTAGAAATCACTAGTTAAGTGAACAGCGTAGACCCTGTAGCCCTAGTGCTACGGGCTACGCCGCCGTAGCCTTCGTAGCGCTATGCTGGCTACGCTTTCTACCCCCATACAAAAGAATTGAACGAGGTTACAAACATTATTTACTTTTTGCGTGTTACATTGTACTAAAACAACAATTGTTTTCCATTTCAGGTAGTGTTGGTCTTCATCCTGAGTATAGCATCGCTCATCATCTACTTCATTGACGCGTCCAGGTAACAAACGTTCCCTATACCCTTCGAATACATTGCATCGCTAACATTATTAATAACTTACTAATCTTGATAATGCTGAATTCAAGGAATACGTGAGTCAATACTCATAATAAATGTGGTCGAAACTGTTTGCTGAATATAGTCCTATATGTAGCTTCTGTTTTTTTGTCGGCTGTGATATTATACTAGTGAAATAGCTTCAAGTGAACCTGTTCCTAACTGTTGTTGTCCCAGCGAGTGGTGCATGTGCTATAAACCGCTTGTTTGATTTCAGTGAAGAGGTTGAACGATGCCAGAAATGGAGCGACAATATTACTCAGCAGATCGACCTCGCCTTTAACATATTTTTTATGGTCTACTTTTTTATACGAGTAAGTTGAACTTTCTATTTTTGTTTTCGTTTCAATAGCCGCTTTTACACGACACGCGCTTTTACTCGCGATCGGAGTGTGCACGATTGAACGCGGGAAAGCTTGCACGCGCAATCGTGAGTGAATCTTTGGTCCATTTTTATGTGCCTTGAATTATGTTCGAAGCGCACAGACGAAGCCGAAGCGCGCATGACAGCGCGAGCGGGTGGCGAGCGCGTGCTTTCTCGTTCTCGTTTTCTATCTTTACACGCGCGCTCTTTCCTGCGTCAAAGGCCTTTCACGCGTTAAAGCGCGTGTCGTGTAAAGGCGGCTATTATCATTAACTTTTCTCAATAAACAGTTTGAGTTTCTTGTTGTAATTTAATATCTTCAAATATATTATGTCATTTAAAATGGCAGAAATTTATGAGTTGTATTATTGTTGAGAGACGTGGCAAGTCGTACGGTTACGTTAATTATAATATTTCTGAAGTCTAAGTAGAATGATTCCTTTCCTTTAGCTTTGGCTCTTCACGCCTTACCCTATCTCTGTTTCTCTCCTATGGTTATTTTATATTGTACTAGCTTTTGCTCGCGGCTTCGCCCGCGTGGTGGTTGGAAATAATCCCTCGGGAACTTACTACTGGGATAAAAAGTATTCTATGATGGTCTAACCACGATTCAGAAAACGCGTCATTTTCACAACGCCATTTTTCGAGTACACTAGTAAACTCCAACTCTCCGTTCCAAGCCAAGTAGTAATAACTTTTGACAGAGTGGAGCGATTTTAATGAAATAAAGACTAAAATGTAACTTCAAGACTATGACTATATTCTCAATCCCTTAAATGTATTGAAAAGTCTCCCACAAAATATAACATGGAAATTTTAAAATCACCCCTATTTTACCCTCTTGAGGGATGATTTTAGAAAAACGCTGATTCACCTTACTCCTTATTTATTACCAAAACCATAAATTCTAATTTTCTTAGCCCTAACTTAAGAAATTATAGGTTTCCTATATAAACTTTCATCCCCTATATATAATAACCCTAAGGTCCTTCCCCGGGATGCCATCTATCTCCTTGCCAAATATCGAAATCCGTTCAGTGGCTAAGGCGTGAAAAGGCAACATACAGACAGAGTTACCAATGTTGTTAGAATTTATAATATTAATATGGATACATATGATACTTTTAATTTTATATTGTGTGTTTATTTCTGTTTCAGTTTATAGCAGCTAGTGACAAACTATGGTTCATGCTCGAGATGTATTCATTTGTAGATTATTTCACGATACCCCCATCCTTTGTATCAATATACCTGGATAGAACGTGGATAGGTGAGTACTTCACATAACTTATTTTCCTTTATTTAATTATTTACTTAAAAAATATAATTATTTTTAAATATTATAATATAAAAACCATTTTAAAATATAAAAAATAGTAGCCCACCGGTATCGGGAACAGGGTCCAAGCTACCGGCGGTCAGGGCTCCGGAGAGAGGAACCTCCTAACAATACCGGCCGTGTCCAGGAGTACCGTTCTCTGAATCAGGCCCTTAACCCAGCTGCTCAACGAGAGCCTCCATAGGTGTTGGCCGAGGCTCTTGGCAATTAAGCTATTGGCTGATACGACTATCGGCACAATGATCGCAGAGTCCACATCCCACATGTCGACAACCTCGTGAGCCAAGTCAAGATACTTGATTTGGCTCATTACATAACTTTTTATTATTATTATATCTGGTAGTAAGAGGGAGAGGGAGGCATTTGCCCAGCAGTGGGACTATTCGAGTACAAGCTAGACAGATATTTACCAACTAATAACACAGGCTTCGTTCTGTAAACTGAGTCCAACGTTCTGATTGGCTCAAAATGTTGTACGACTCATTTGAATATTGAAATGCAATCTGTGTTTCAGCTGTATATGAAGGGCGTAGGGACGACGGATTGATTAATTGATAATCGTCATCTCATTATGAGAGTACAAAGCTCAATGAAAATGCCTGAACCCAAATACCTTTTCGGCATTTAGAACAGTCTTAAGTTCCATATTCAGTAGGTTCACTTGGCAATGAAATGAAATTGTTTATTCTGTAAATAGGATATCGGAATCACTTTTACACGTCATATTAGAAATAAGCTAGACGAGATCGGTGTTTCCTATCTGTATGCTCTAAGAAGAAAGGCCGAAACAAAGTCAGAGGTCGCAGTCTCTTTGAAAGTCCAGTTCATAATCTTGGTCAGGCCATGTGAGGACCATGTAGATTAGCGTCTGAAATGGTATTTTAAGGAAAGAACCACACAGATTTAAGAGGACCTGTCCTGTTAAGCATTTGTCAGTTAAAATGAGATGAATCTAAGAGAATTTTTTTTTTTTTTTTTTTTCTATACTTTATATTAATTTGCAATTCTGCTGTAAGTTAGCAAAAGGATCTAAGAATCAATTAGAAAATATTAACTATCTTTATCTTATAATTATTATAACTGGAAACAGCATTGCTATTCTATAATCATCTCACCGTGAAGCGTGAAAATTAGGTGAACTGAGCGTGGAGTGAGCTATCATTGTCATCGATACCAACTAATGTTAGCGCAGTGACAGTTCACTCCAAGGTCACTTCACCTTAGTTTTCATGGTGAGGTGATTAAAGAATAGCAATTACTCCACCTGACGCTAGGGGTTGACTGACAGCTCACTTCACGTTAGTTTTCACGGTGAGGTGGTTACGCTGGTTACACTGGAAAAAATAGTTCTTCTTTATTCCTCATCGTGCCCAAAATATAAACAGCTAATAAAATGTACTTATATTATGTTTTATGTGTATTTAAAGTAAACACAAGATGTTCTCTGTTCCAGGGCTGAGATTTCTCAGAGCTCTACGCTTAATGACCGTGCCTGATATTTTGCAATACCTCAATATATTAAAAACATCGAGCTCAATCCGGTTGGCGCAATTAGTTTCTATATTTATATCAGTGTGGCTGACCGCTGCCGGCATTATTCATTTGGTAAGTGTTCAACGTCAAATATATTGCTCTGTGTGAAGGTGAATCATGGACGGATTAGGGGATTTTTGAGGTTTATGACTCAACACTGAAACAATAATATTTTGCGTATCAGAAGGGCCATATGGGAAAACATGGATGCATGAAGAAATTCCTGCTTATCTCGTCTGATAAGCAGGAAACAAAAACAAATTTTGACTTGTTTGGACTATTAATTTTTAACTGTAAATTTTTTAATGTGATTACGAGTTAGTAATGCATTTTAATAAATTTCCAATACCATATCGCCTTCCCTGTTCCCAGTTTTATATTGATTTTTACTTTTCAATATGCCTGTAAGAACCATGGAGTAACGAAAAAATGGAGAACTCAAAGGCACGTGGACGAGACGCGATTGTAAGCGTGTCGTCATAAAAAAATACGTTTTTCTAATGGCCCACAAAATCCAATAGAAGTGTCACAACATTGGCGAACCGTGAACTGAGCGAAAGAGATGTGTGAAACAAACAAGAGTCTCAAATGAATTCTTAATTAACATTGACATATATTTGTAGTTGACCTCGACAAATTGTAGGTTGAAGTGTAGAATAATTTTTCTCTAGGTTCGATATAACATTTGCGTTAGCTTTGTTTTGCATGCCTTCCAATCTCTTTGAAGGACAAAGATTTTTTTGAATATTTACAAGTTTTTTCTTGATGTTCAGTTCGCCTTGTCCCAGTCACACTGTTTCTGATTTACTTAATTTGTCATGTTTCAGCTGGAAAACTCTGGTGATCCATTAGAGTTCGAGAATGCCCAGAAGCTCTCATATTGGACGTGTGTGTACTTCCTTATAGTCACCATGTCCACCGTAGGTTACGGTGACGTGTTCTGTCACACAGTACTTGGAAGAACATTTTTGGTTTTTTTCCTCCTCGTCGGCTTGGTAAGTTTCACTTTCAACTGTTTTATCTATAACTCTATGAATTAAATATTTAATGAAATGAAATGAAATGATATATAAAGTCAAATATCTGAGTTATCTTTGCAAGGAGACGCAAGTCTCTAATTTCTTCCTGTAGTGGCATTTGGCACACAACATTTCTTGATTTTCAATTAATTAAAAGTAGTTTCATATTTTCTCACGGCTACTAAGTCGTTACGACAAGCTTGCGGTTCCTTGTACGAGGCTAAATTAATAACAAAGCAAAAGGAAATATAACAAACATTTGCAGTGTAACGGTTACAAATAGTTCACATGGGACTTGCTAGACAAGTGGTTTATCGCACAGCTCGTTGAATGATTGTAAGCCTGACTAGTGCACCATGTATAGACAGCATGACGTTACGATGAGGCTCGCGAGACGCCGAGCGGCGCCCCGCCCGGGCGGACTCCTCACCGCCCTCATGTGCCATCTTCTAACTTCCCGGCTTCGGAGGACTATATCCTTCGACTATATCCTTCGACTACTCAATCTTAATACGCTTTTCTTCGAGCGGCTGCATGGGTGTATTTTGTTTTTTCTTTTGCTTTGTTACGTAATAGTCACCACGAACGTGCCGGAGGATCTGTCTCGCCGCGCTTAGAGTACGGAGTGTACTGGGGACTGGTCCGAACGAGATACGTTGCGCGAGCGAGCGCGTGTGTTGCGCGTTATGTCACGTTATGTCGCGTCATGTCGCGTCATGTGGCGCCCGCCGCCTCGGCGACCCGGTGCCGCGTCCCACCCCTCCCACTCGCGATGCATGCCGCACCACGCCTGGCTGTGTTCAGTTGCTCACATCACCGGTAGACACACACTACTTCCTTTTATTTTTATTTCGCTCCGCTACCGGCTACACTTTACGACTCAGCGTCACCATAGAGAGTATATTGATCTCAATGTGGACATTGTCGTGCACCACTGGCTGGTGTCCGCGTGGGTCGGATTGCATGTTCGATCGACACCGTGGTCTGTTGCAGGCAATGTTCGCTAGTAGCATTCCCGAAATTATAGAGCTGGTAGGAAGTAGGTCCAAGTACAGTGGCGAGCTGAAGCGTGAACATGGAAAGAGGTATCAGTTTGATAATATAAAATGGTCGGCGAAAGTGAAGGCGGTTCATCTCGCGCCACGCTCGGAATGAATCGCCCGAGCTTTCGGCGACCATGTGGAATCATCACCTTATAAGAAAGCTTGCTCAGTGCCGTCAGATGTATTGTGTTATCTACTCGTGTTCACGCGCGGGTCCGTCGGCGGACAGCGGGCGGCGTGTCGCCCCGGTGCTACGCGCGCGTGTCGTACGATGTATCGCACCGCGTGTCGTACCGCCGGGGCGAGCGCCGCTGCGCGGTTTGCCGACTCGTCCCGCCCGTGCTCGCGTCTACCAAGCGTCTATACCGAATGCCCACCGTTTTTAGTTTAGGTACCGGTCGAACCGATTTCTTTTTAAGTTCTGATCATCGATTAGTTAGCGTATGTATCCTTAGGCTTTGCATGCACCCGGTCACGAGTCCCGTCACGGCTCCCGCCGCTAGCGTAGCTCGGCACGGCACCCAAGTCCCGCACACCCACACACAGCCACAGCCACACGCAGACAGACGACACTCACCGCACACAGCCTCGTGCGCGAGGGGGCGGGCCGGGCGGGCGGGGCGGGGCGGGGCGGGCGCGCGGGGGCGGGCCGGGGGCGCGGCCACTCACCTCACGGTGTTGCTGTGTATCGTAGGCTGTGTTCGCCAGCTGGATCCCCGAGATCACGGAGCTGGCGGCGCAGCGGAACAAATACGGCGGCCGGTACACCAAGGATGTCCGCCGCAGGTACCCTGCTCTCACGCCCCCGCTCCACGCGGCTTCCTGCCTTCCTACCTCTCACGGTTTCGATCTTGGTTGATTGAATGCGGAGTTTGCTAATGAAATTTATTAATCCTTCACTAGAATCGGTCTCTCGGTGCCGTGGCGCATGCTCGAAGAGTTAGCTCCCGGCGGCCGCGCCCCTCTCCCCGAACTAGAGAGACAGGCGCGCGGTCGACCGACGCACTACTACATGCCTTTTTTCGTAAATTTTACTCGAGATACCGTTGAGCTTTTTAATCCTTTCTAACGAGACTAGATCTGGAGAGAGCCGATGTAAAGTTTTGTAATGCTGTCGATGAAGTAGTGTTTGGTTTGTTCGCTTGCACACGATGCCTGTCGCCACGCTGTAGCGCTAGCTCCGGCACTCGCCACAGTCCCGCGACACACAGCCAGTGCCGCGCCCGCGCCGGCCCGCGCCGCCGTCCCGCCACCGCCGCGCGTCGCTTGGCGGGGCGACTCGCCGCCGCGCCGCCACAGGGCCGCGCGCCGGCGACTCGCCCCCCCGTCCTCGATTGAATGAATGTGAACGTCTTGTTTTGTCTGTCGGCGTTTAGGCGATATTTGCCAGTTGTATCCCAGAGATAATTGACTTAATCGGCACTAGACCCAAGTATGGCGGCACCCTCAAGAATGAGCGGGGACGCAGGTGAGCTGCTGTCTTCACTCCGTTCCGTTGAATGTGTTCCGTGTTGTGACATCTATTCTTCCTTTTCCTCTCTTAGCACGCTTCTGTGTTCTCACTTATCTTGGCGGGACGCAAGTCCCGCGAGTTGTCTTTGTTTTTATGAGTCGATATTGATTGTAAATTACCTTTGAATTGATTTGAGTTCAGTTGAATAGTGAACAGCAGATAGTGGCTAGTGTTATCGCTCGTCATTATAGGTATCATGATTATGTTCTGTTAGTATACGTACGTAAAGTAAAGGAATGTTAACGTAAAGCTTAGTTACGGAGAGTTAAATGTTGAGTGGTACCGTACTGTAGTGCGTTGTTGGAGTTCTGGTGTGCGTTGAGAAGCGAGGCGTCGACAGCTCCTGCCTGTGGGCGGCGGGCGCTGCGCCCGCGCCGGCCCCGGGCGGCGCTGTGGACGCGCGCGCACCACCCTGCCTGTCCACCCCCGCCCCTGCCCCGCCCTCGCCCCCGCGCCGTCCGCTACCCCGCCCCCCTCCCGCAGTCCGCTCCGCTCCGACTGTTCTCCTGCCTGCACGACTTACTGTTACTTGTACTTGTACTCTTAATGTTGACCCTCTTTAATGTTTTTGATCTGTAATGTAATTTTGAATCGACCCCCTCGGTTATTTTAGTGTAATGTATTTTCGTAAATATATTCATAGAGCGTGGCAAGGCTGTGTGCATTGAGGACATTTTTAACGCAAAATTAGTTTAGTTTTATTGAACATATCATTTACATGATTGACATCATCCTAGCAACGATACACCAATCATTTTATGAGAAACTTTTGGATTGATTTTGGAAATTGTTTGCAATGTTTATGGATCGTATTAAAGATACAAAGGTAGACAGATTTAATGTTTATATGAATAAAAATGAAATCAGTTCCTTTGCCACACCTTAGATGAATACTAGTTGCATGATCGTGTAGACATGAGCTGTTTGCATCCCTTGGTTTATTTAACTTTCTTATTTCTTTCCTGTGATGATTTTTCTGATTCTGAGACTTCTTTATCCTTTATTTTAACAACATTAACCTTCATCATATACGGACTGTCGACTGTCACATTTCAACAAACGAAGTGTCCACCTATCAGTGTCGATGTGAACTTATTAAGAATTGCGACTCTGGCTCCAAAACAATATACAATATTATATACAAACATATATATTTGTCCAAGTGATTACATGATTCCCCAATACATAAACTGTACTGAGACGCAAGCTTTTACTGTTTATATAGGATTTTTATCTAAACACAGTACAAAAGGCGTATTCATAGATGCTATAGCGTAGAGTACAAAATAAATTGTAAATTCAGAGAAACACGCGCCGTACTTAGGTACACATATTCACAGTATCTAAGTATAATGATATAAACCACGAAGTATGACAAAGTAACTAGATCACAATTTATATGTAACTGAACAGATTTAAATATGTATATATAATTTGCTGTGTCTAGATAAGAATTACATACGCTGTCTGTTTTGGAGTTTCACAAACAGTGTTTAATTTAATCATGAATTGAGTTTCTCTGGTCAATATATGATATATTTTTTGTAAAGTAATGAAAGCTTACTAGAAAAGTTTCGATGACTTACAAACTACATTATTAAATTAACACAGCTCATACTAATTTTATTAGATTTTTTACTGATTTTCCAGTGTGAGTAGATTACATGCTGTTTGTAAGACTGCTCAATAGTAAGTGTGTTAACATCTAGATATCCAAATCATCACACCACCGAAGTATTCTACTCCATGCAATGTATGCTGTTATTGTTGTTTGTCCCCCCTGAAGACACTACATCATGTCCTGCAAGCGACCTAAACAACCCCCTACCCAATAGACGTCGTCTCATTTATTTTATTTTATTTTTTATAGTGTGGTAGATAGTTACACAAATCCTGAACGAAACTGAGCTTTCTAGAACAATGTTCATTTAATTGTGGCTGTATTGTAACTACATTTTTCATTTCTATAACATTGAAGCTTTTAAAAGCATAGTTATATTATTAAAGTTAAAGTTTTTTTAATTAACTACAGGCCTCAAACTAATGAGCGTATAGTAATTATGAACGTTTTAATTTGCAAACCACGTCCTTGTTTTATTAAAAAAAAACTTGAAATTTTTACTGCGACACCTAGTTTTGAAATATGCTATGTTAATGAACAATTGGCGCAAAAAAAACAATGGCGTGGTTGGTTTAAATGTAGCTCTCTTCACGCTTCTATCACTTACTGTTTTGTTTAACCCTGTCGTGACCTTTTTCTTTCAATATTTTATTATCAGTTACTTCCATCTGGTCCCAGGTGTTAAATAAGACTTCAAATTGCTGTTACTTCTGTCTTTTCCTTACTTATAATAAGAGCTTTTTGAAAATTTGCTTCTTAAAAAAAAACAAGCCAATGTAAAGTTTTTTCAAATTTTAACAACACGAAGCTTAAAAATTAAATGTAAATTTTGCAATTTTCCACAATTTTTTTTCCAACTTAACAAGCTTTGATACTTTCTGAGAACTCGCTTCTGAAGCTTCTTTCTTTGTTTTTCAAAATGCAAATTAATTTGGTAGATGCACCTTGAGCGTAGCTGAGTGGGCCGGTGTTATAATAAAGTTGTACGTTTTCAGGCATATAGTGGTCTGTGGACACATAACATACGAATCCGTGAGTCATTTTTTAAAAGACTTCCTACACGAGGACAGAGAGGATGTGGACGTCGAAGTTGTTTTTTTACACAGGTATGTATTTAAACAATAAGTTAGATTTTAATCTTAGATATGGCCAAAATGTGACTAGAAAAATATATAATTCGACGTCACAAATTAAAATTGATTCGTTCTCTAAAACTTGATTTAACACGAATATTTTTCTGATCGTAGTCCATGACAAAATAATGTTGAACGAATGATCAGTACTGCAATTTTTTTTTAAAGCGCAGTTTGGTTTTTGGGCAGAAGAGTATTGTTAAACTTCTGATTTTATAAAATAACTTCAATTACTTATTAAACAAACTAAATTCTATAATAATATTCTCCTACCTGCCATATGCTTTCTACGCTATATCTGAAATAAGTAGTTAAGAAGTTATGGATAAGTATTATAAGTCTAAGAAAATATTGACATCAGAATATATACGTTAAATATTATTATTGAGATGATCCATGATAACAAGTAAATAAATAAAAATACTGAACAAGTTATGGAACTCGCTGGCAAAAGATAAATGTGTACTGTGGAAGCAAAGTCACGCATCACTGTGTGACTGTGTGTGTGTGACGGAGCTTGTGGCACTGTCGAGAGGTGGTGTGTCATGTGTGATGACAACGCTTTCAGAAAAGAGCCCGACCTTGAGCTGGAAGGTCTCCTCAAGCGTCACTACACCACCGTCGAGTTTTTTCAGGGTACAATGATGAATGCCGTCGACCTTGAACGAGTCAAGGTTAGAATACAACCATAGAGCAGGCATTAGATTAACGCACGGCCGTAATTCTCATTGACGCGTCTACGTGAATCAGTACTTTTTTTATTTATTTATATGTGCATAAAACAGAACTCTTTCTTCTGTAAAGATGCTGTTTCATAGTCACAGTAGGTATTGATCACTTTGGTAACGTTTATCTTGTGATTATTTTGATGCAATCATTGCTTCTCACGGTGCTGCGAGGTCGCCCGCGGCACTCTGCAGAGCGACCCCGCACCACCACACGACTGCGTATTTTGGTACATAGAGTTGCATGGTAAGGCCACGCCAGGCGGCGGACTGTCCGGTAACCATGGCCAGCGGTGTTAACTGAGCGTTCATGACAGGAAACCGCCCGACCTGGAGCTCGAAGGCCTGTTCAAGAGACACTTTACCACTGTGGAATTCTTTCAAGGCACCATTATGAATCCAATCGACCTTCAGAGGGTGAAAGTAAGTAGCAATGCAAACACGAGAAATAATCAAAATGGGCGTGGTGTCGGTTTGACGATGTAACATATTGTCTAGAGTAGAGCGATGCTCGTTGACTAACCTATCGCGCGTTGTCGGCGCGGCGCTCGGTACCCTTCGCCGCTACTGAGCGCCGCTCGCCTGTGGCTGCGCCGTACTGAGTGTTGTCGGCAGCGCGGCGGCATGGCGGCGTGTCGCCGCGCTCTGCCCGCCCACCATGTGTCTGATTGGGTGTTGTTGCAATGCTGGCCCGTTTGTCACTTCGATATCGATTTTCTGTACGTTCCGATGGCAATATTGGCATTAATGGCTGCCGAAGAAAGGGTTTCCATTTCAAAATTTAACATTTTTATAAGTAGTCGAGTACAGTTATCGATTGTCGATATTGTTGGGTAAGTAGGCATGGCTTATGGAATGCTGGCGCTTGTCTGCATGTTATCTTCTTCTTTCAACCCCACCTGCTTCTAATAAAATGAATACCACACAAAGATACTCATTAAATTCGAACCCAATTGGTCTATTAAATTCTAACTCAAAATTTATTAAATGCTAATCGAGTCGTGGTGCTCATTTTTTTGTATTTTCGGCCAAAGATCGGCATGCGCAATCTTCACGCTTTTGTAAACCTCTGCTTGAATAGAATGTAGAACTAAATCATGTAAGTATTAGATTAAAGTCTACTAAAATGTTCTCTGTCTTTCCTCCTAACGATAGATGTGTAAAACTAACTTTTCGGTAACTTAGTGTGTTCACGTTTGATTGGTAAGTGTTGTGATCCTATAAGTGTTTTATTGCTTACCGCAAATCAAAATCCTCAAAATTTGCATTGATATATAAGTAACTTGCTTGGATAAGTCCAATTAAACCCAAAATTCTAATCAAGTATACCCAGATATATGTTTAGTATTTCGATTCGAACCACATTCTTGTAAGACAAATTGGATAGAAACTATGCCCTGAGCTGCAGCTTGATTCTAAAACTGTAAGCGTGTCATACAGTCGGTATACAGAGCCTAACTAAGAGCGATCGTGGACATCTTCACAATACTGGACTTGACATCTATCCTCAAAAACAAAATCCACAATCGCTTTTGAAGTCTCTACTCCACCATCTCCTTGACACGCGATTTCCGACCGGAAACTATAATACAGTTTAAACCTAGGTACATGAAGCAGATGCGTGTCTGGTGCTAGCCAACAAATACTGCCAGGACCCTGACGCGGAAGACGCCGCCAACATCATGAGGGTTATCTCCATCAAGAACTACTCCGACGACATCCGGGTCATCATCCAGCTGATGCAGTACCATAACAAGGTGGGTTTTTGGGGTATCCGTCTTCTTTAGTGGAAACCGCTTATAGGCAAATGTAACAGTGGAAGCCATAATCCTAGGTGGGGCAAAGATCTTCCTAGGAGCCCACCAGGTAGGAGGTGAATGACAGTAGTTGAGGATCGAGATAAATGGAGGGCGATTAGAAAGCAATTCCAGCAGTGGACTGATGATGAGGATAGGTGTTAGTGGGTACCGAATTCTCGTGTATCTCAGTTATATATTTTGTGTTGACTCTATAAAATGGTCCTACATTTTAATGTCAAGTTGACGTAATGTTTTTACAGGCCTACCTCCTAAACATTCCATCGTGGGACTGGAAGCAGGGCGACGACGTGATCTGCCTCGCAGAGCTGAAGCTCGGCTTTATCGCGCAGAGTTGCCTAGCGCCCGGCTTCTCCACCATGATGGCCAACCTCTTCGCCATGCGCAGCTTTAAGACGGTCAGCCTTCCTCTTACTACACCCACACTTCTATAAACATGCTCCTCAAGTACTTTCAGAGACCGACCCTCGACCCTCCGCCGGATAAAGCTTGTCGCTCTCTGAACGTACCACAAGTTCTAACGATACTATGCGGCATTTCCACAGTCACAAGAAATGGCTATATGGACTAATGACTACATGCGAGGTACCGGCATGGAGATGTACACCGAGACACTAAGCTCAACGTTTATCGGGATGCCGTTCAAACAGGCCGCAGAGTAAGTGGGCAAGGAACGAGACGCTTTCAATAACGTGACAGCAGACAAACGTCACGCACTTTTATACTTTCCAAGTGTTTGAGCATTCCATACCGTGATTACAGGACGATCAATACTAACCAACTGCGAATCGCATAGCTTATCATTTTAGTGTTTTTGTTTGCCAGCTTACCGTCTGTGGTTTTGAACAAATATCAATGTTTTTTTTTTCGATTTCATTGTCATAGGTACTGCACTGAATAACGTTTTAGCCGGTAACCTCTACATATAGATACAAATAATATAGGGTTATGATATACTAATTGTTAATAGTTGTGTAATATAGCCGGCGAGCAGCGACGAGTGTGGCCGAGGCACGGACGCGATAGCCCTGTCGAGGTGGCTATGACTAACATGGCACGAGCTTTAGCGTCTCCTATTGGTTGATTGCAGTCCCCCGACACACAAGCTTGGCAGAACGATTACCTGCAGGGTACTGGCTGCGAGATGTACACCGAAACACTGTCGACATCCTTCACGGGAATGAGCTTCCCGCAAGCGAGCGAGTAAGACTCCCCTCGATCCTTGGGCCGCCTGCACCGCACCGTAGACTGTGTGCCAACTTGCTAACCCTAGCTCCTGAGTGTGCACTGATTACTGATATAACCTAGACACGAGTAGGCTGGATAATGTTTAGAACTAAAATGTCTTTCTGATTTTTCAGAATAGATTGTGCATGTTGAATGGGTAATATATTAGTCAATTATTAATAGTGGTATGTATTTTAGCCTACTTTTCGAGCCGATAGTGAATTGTGTTTGTCATCTAGTGACGGCACCTTTTCAAGTTACTTAATTTTATCAACTATCTTTACCTAACTTTTAATTACACACACATCTACATTTTATATCACTCAGGATAATATTGATTCACTTTACTTTTGGTTAGTGAATCTCATGATTCCATAAAATTACTTCAGTGCAGTAAAAGATGAAATTAATTGTAAATATTCTGTCATTGATGTGAATAATTGTCTTGACGCACTTGGTTTTGGGCTTCATGCACACGTTTCTATTAACTTTATTAAAACTATCATCTTCTTTATGTGAATAATTGACAGCTTTGGGAACTTCTTGGTTTACGGGCTTCCTCCTCCTATCGCTTTCTCTGTCGTACACACCGTATTCGCTAAACACAACACACTATGTAAGAAATGCACTATTAGAATCTGCATGCAATATATTATTATGCAATATAAATATTATTATGTACGGAGGTATGTATGTATGTATCTGAATTCTGTAGTATTATTGTAGAACTTAAATTAGCTAAAAGTAGAACTGTAGAATCCTTTATAGTTGTCGTCTGTAGCATGAACTATAATACCCATGTTGTTTTCGATTAATAATGTGGAAATAAGTTTCTTACTTGCATTTATTGAAATTTTAGACTCGTAGAACTCGTGCAAATTATGTTACTAAGAGCAAAAAATTCAAAAGGTATCCTAGAAACCGTAGTCATTTCCAAAATAAATCAAATTGAACCTAAATATTAATATTGGTAAGTAAATGTGAGTAATTTTCATCGAAAAAGAAGTCTTAAAAACTGAAAGGACTTCAGAACAGGCCGGTACATCACGTCTGTCCTCCAGGTTGTGCTTCACGAAGCTCAAGCTGCTGCTGCTGGCGATCGAGATCAAGGGAGAGGAGGGAGCCGACAGCAAGATATCCATCAACCCCCGCAGTGCCAAGATACACGCCAACACACAGGGATTCTTTATCGCACAGTCCGCTGATGAGGTTAAAAGGTAAGGCTGAAGGGCTTTATTTTCATCTTGAATTGATAAAAAATTTCTTCGCTTGGTCAGTGCAAGGAAATTAGATCCTTTTAAAATAGCAGCTTTTCAAAAATAAGAATGCTGTCTTCTGACTGGACATACTTCACTTTACCACTTTCTTCTATTTTAACTTTTGTTGCCAGATATAGTGTCAGTTCTATCTCCATTGAACTTACTTCAACTATTATCATTCCAGAGCTTGGTATTATTGCAAGGCCTGCCACGAGGACATCAAAGACGAAACGCTCATCAAGAAGTGCAAATGCAAAAACTGTAAGATCACTGTATTGCTATCATTACTAATACATTACCAAACTTAGCGAGACAATCTGTACAGAATTCTCTACATACAATACTTTAAGCTAACTTCTTAACTTTATACTATTCTGTGACATTCTTTCTGGAAATATTTAATGTTGTAATGAACTGTGTCCCGTAATATGTGTGTCACTTACACAAGTGTGAGCACAAGATGTTCGCCGTACACGTAGGCAGTAGGCAGGAGCCCTGGTGGCGCCGTCGACAGACTCGCTCGACCTCACACTGTTTTCTTTCTATTTGTGCGACATTAATGAATATATTATTCGGCTAAACTTTTAGTGACCGCGCACCAGCGGAAGGTTGGAGCCGACATAGGTAACTTGCACCACACCTAACCTCACAACTTGACGTTTTCCGATATTTATTTTTCGTGTCTATAATTTTGTTGAGTTGCTTTAGTGGTGTTGCGTCCGTACCTCACTGACTGGATCGGCTGCAAGGCATTATCTTGACCCGTGCTCGTTCACACCCTATAATTTAGCGATCATTGTGTATGTCCGCTCGCTCGTGAATGGATTCCGCCACAAGATGAAGCACTCCGACACTTCACCATTTTTCTGCCTTTTGAGATATTACTCGCTCTGTTTCTGTATCAAATGAGAGGATTTAGTGCATCATACAATACCGCTTAACATTCACATACCTAATCAGGACCTGTACATAGTATCACACAGCAGTCACTTGTCAAAATCATATTAGGACACGCAGTGCGGTGCGAATCAACGAGAGTTGAACACATTGCTATGATGCACTTCTGAGCCCAGCACAGACAGTACAATGCATGTAAACATTAATAATATGTAGAACTAAATATCGCAAACTGCAAGTGCACCGTCATGTCCCCGAACACTTAGATATAATAATATAAATATGAATCCACGAAAGCATGTCTCAGAACGAAAGGAGTGAAGATCTCAAACTGCTGATAAAATTGCCCATCGAGAGTGAGCTTTGGAGGACAAAGACTTGTGACGACAGTTCCGGCTTGTCTGTGCTAACGACCGCGGCAGTGACTAACACAGGGAGGAAACTAAATACAGTCACGAGTCACTACCCATCACATTCATCCACGCTTGACAGAATCAAATTCTGCCGCTCCGACTCCAGCTTCACTGCCCAGAATTTGATTCTACCAAACTCATATAACAAATGAAATCATAAATGTTAGGAGCGTACATTCGTATTGTCAGTGTTTGGATTTTTACAGATGTTGGAATGATGATGATGCAGACTGGGATGGTGAAACAAAGTGTTAATACGTACCGTGCTTGTCTCGACGGTACGGAAACGAAATGACAAATATACCGTATTACCGTACCTTACACACGTATAGTTTGTTTGCATCAACTAACCATTGCTATGGACGAATTGAAACTGGGCTACAATATACCTATGCTAATACACGAAAAAACGACACACGCAACTAGTATAGTGCAGCTAGGCTAAGACACTATATTAACTACAGCTCGCTTAATATACGAAAGATATAGGTAGACAGTATATCAGAGTAAAACACTGTTCACGTCTGCAACCCCAATAGGAGACCTGACTTCTATTACTATCCAGCCCACACTGAGCAGTCTGTCTTGTAATTATTTGATCATTTCCCAAGTCCTTGCCAAAGATTCCAGTTTGGGCGGTAGTAATGAGAGGTCAAACATAACAGCGTCGTCATCAACTACTTCCTGCTCAGAGATAACTTTCAGCTTTGCATCTCTGTCTGCATTAAGATCTATTATTTGCGTATCTTCTGTAACACCCACAATTTAAAACAGGTTAAAATGAGTTGTGTAACAAGTGAGCTAAACGTATTGTTTCTCGGTTCAGTGGCTACGTTCAGGAAGGGCGTACGAGCCGTCCAGATGGTTGGCAGGGCAAGTACGTAACCTCAATGTTAAGATTCAGTGTACATGTCAATGTGATGTTTTATACGCGACATGTGGGGCGGGTGACTCCCGGCCACCGATCGCATAGCAAACGTGTCCTGTTTATCATTGTCTTGTCTTATACGTTTCTATATGTGCATTTATACAGCAGTTAGATGTTTGCCTCTCTATTAGCCGATATTTAAAACATCGAGAGACATTATGTGATGTCGTTTATTTATTTTGGTGTTGTTGTTATTATATTATTATATCTCAACATATTTTTCTAGGAGTATTTTGATCCCTGATTTTCTGCATCGACATAGTCCCTCTGATATTGATGTTGTGAAGTAATAGATTTTACAAGAAGTTAATTTGTAATTTATTTATGCTTTAAAAGTTGAAAAGATGATTTAATGATCCCCTGCATAGGGAACGTTTAGATGCTCCCGCCTCGATAGAACCGCGAGGACTCAGCAGTGGTTAGCTGCTGCGTCCGATCTGCCGAACGATTTGGTATACTCGCCTTACTGTTATCACATCCCTGTAATATTTACGATTCTGTAATTTCATTTGAGCCATCAGTTCTTAGTACGCTCAACGCCATTCTAATCACTCCATCTTTTCATACCCTCATACCCTTTGCATTAGTCATGGTAATATCTAGGGTTTTAAATTCATTTAATTCAAGATGTGGAACATAATATTATAGCACGTAGAGCTTGTCTAATAGTTAGATTCTTTCGTTTTGTGTGTCGTTTGTATTCGTAGCTTTATGTTTGTTGCATGTGTGGTTGTAGGTATGTTATGTTAACTGTAGCAATAATTAGTTGTGACTATAACTTTCATTTTTTAATAAGTAATTTGATTGTGTATCGGTTTCATCTTCAGCTTTCCTTGGAGCTTCTCTCTGGACGTACACGTACCGTAACTTTGTGCTAACTCTTTTTTTTTACCTAACACTTTAGAGTCCAAAACACGTATTATATTAATCTTTATGTTCCAATATTTAAATGCTAATTGCTTTCAAAAAACTTGACAAGATGAAACCGATGATTGTACTATTGAAGTGATCTGAGTCAATATGGACAGACCTGGCCACACGCTGTACTATATCGCGATGTGCTGTAGGACCTGTATTTACTGAGTGGAGTGGAATGCGAACTTGTGCTGATGTTTTGCAGATGATCACCATCCTCCCCCCACCTTCACGCCGCCAGAGTTGCCCAAGAAGGTCCATGTTCGAGGTACATCTCAGGCTCCGAGCCGAGTGTTTTTTTTTTTCGTTAATTCTTTTAATCATCGGCCCACTGAACCATTTGACCGGCAATTTGCTTCGTCCTAGGTTACCGGAAGGTATCGTGCACCTAGTTGCTTTGTCACGCATTACCTCATAGCGAGCACTGACAACTGGCGGGATGCCTCGGGTTATGCGCTTCTCTCGCATGTACCCGGCTGAACTGTAGTGACACGACCCGCTGCCGCTCCGCCGAGCGGCAGTTCTAAACTAACAGCCTCACACTAAAGTTTCCCGACTAACAAAATTGTAATGAACACGAATCAAAATCATTTGTTTTTATTTTACTTTTGCATTCACTATTTCAATGAGTAATGAATCGACGACGATTGAATTGTTTCCATCGATCTGTGCTTCTTGGTAAACTCTAAAGCGGATGTATTATCATTTGTGGTTTGTACCCCTCTGCCGCGCATTGCAAATATTCATGGCATTGCATTTATTTGTCTGAATGATTAAATACCTATCATATTAATTAAAAGAGTTGCCAATTCATGGATATTATTATGTACAAATATTATCCGATTGTAATACAGATCAAGGAAACAGCGGCTACAGCCGCCCTGATTATTTTACAATTTGAATTATACAATAAAAACCATAATTTTCCGAATTCAATACAGATATATATAAATTTTGTCCAAAATTGGCAACGCTCAAGTGAATGCTATGTGGGTACCTACATCTATGCTTTTGTTGTAGAATATTGATTAAGAATACCTACATAAGTAATTATATTTTAATTGAAGTAATTTTTGAACAAAAAATCTAAATTGAACTGAAATAGATTTTTAAATAAATTCAGTACCTGCAAATTTAGATTCCTTAGTTACACAAAAAAATGCAATATTTAAAAGTAAATTAAAATCAATACTCACAAGCTTTGCTGCTTTTACAACATCATTGAGTAACATTTTCGCGTAAATTATCCTTATTGCCTTTCAGGTGAAATTGCGCGGGAAAGAGGGGAGGATACTAGTTGTAAGTATTTGCAATATATAACAATACTCCATCATTGCAGAGTTTATCATCAACAAATACATTAGAAGATTGTATACCACAGAGTATTATATTATTTTTATTTTGTCGGACCATTGAACTTGTGAGCTCTATCATCTACATTGCGTACTTAACTTTCCAACCATGCTTCACCAAAGATTAATTATTTAATTTTTTGTGACATTTTTCGATCATCGTTATGTTAATCATCGAAACGATGTTGGCCGGAAGCCACACTAGAAAAATCTAGAAATCACACAGCCGCACACAATGCTATCGTCTGAAAACCTAACAACAACACACGATGCGAATAAACTTGAGGCCACAGGATAGCCAAAACGAAACTCCAAAACCCTCAAAATCTCTGTCGCCATCAATGATAGATAGATAGATAAAACGTTTATTTGGTGCACACAAAAGATATAGCACAAAATACAAAAGCACGGTTAAATAATAAAGACAGAAGACTACCGTACCGAGCCGCTTAAAGCGCTAAACGTTTATTTTGGCGCGTGGCCAAAATCTAAACTAACGCCGCCATCTTGTTTTTTTTTTAAACTTCATTTCATTTGATTTAAAAAAAATACAAGATGGCGGTTCAAAACAATTGCACAAATGTTTACCAACAGCGCCAAAATATCCTTGTTTTATGACACATCGACGATTGATTTTGAGAAGCAACGTATCACTGACAGAACCGACACTCTAAGGCACTGAGCAGACGATGGACAATTTGTCCGTGGACAATTTGGAATCGTATCGAAACCTAACGCGCACTTAGGACAAAATGTAATGTAAATGTGGATTTCCGTACCATGTCCGAGGACAAATTGTCCATCGTCTACTCAGCGCCTTAAACTCGATGGTCTCGATGTATCATGTTTCCGGCCGGTTATCGTACCTACAGATCAACACAGAAAGGAAACAAGAAACTGACTAATATTTTCTACCCCTAGTAATAAATCGCAATCACCGGAACGCAGCGCCGACAACGCTGTTGTCCCCGATGGCGAATCAGCTGATGAATACCACCACGACAAGACAAGTCAACAAGGTCAAACCCAACGTCAACAGGGCACCGCCAGATACGTGAGTCTGCCACAAACACAATACTTATACCGTTTTAATTATTAAATGTTGACGAGTGGTGGTACATGGTGTAGCTTAGAGTATATCAGTTGGTGTTACGAACTCATGATAGAATTTCAGAAGTTGAATCAAAATGCATTTCTGTCTTTGGGAAACTGTTTTCTATTTCCTTTTCATACACATGAGAGAATTAGTGTTGAAGAATCATTTTCTGTCTATGATCTGTCTCTTGAAAAAAAAGATCTTCTTTCAGTCATGTATCATCACTCCCAGTTAAATAACGCTATAATTGGAGCTTTCTCTGGAGCCAAGCAATACAATCCGTGTAATTTATTTAAGTCTAATATTTTGATATTATCGACATTCGGCTTCAGAAAATGATTGAAACCAGCCGAACTCAACTCCAAAACATGGTCCAACTCATAAAAATTAAAATTAAAATAATGATTATAAATACATTCCATAAAGTCTCTTCTTCTATCCTTGATTTCTCTGTCTATCGCGGCTTGTTATTCGAGTATTTTATTTTAGCACGACGTGCACAAAGCACTAAATTGATATTATTACCTGTTTGCACATTTATTTTCCAAAAAAAAAGAAACGGAGACGACTCTTTGAACCTGTGTTACAGGAATCCCCAGGATCAAGATACCAATTACCAGGCCTATCACCTTGCCTACGAAGTGAAAAAACTCATGTAATTGAAAATTATTCAGCTAGATCATTTTATTATCAGTAGTTTTGATATTTGCAAAGTAATTGAATTCTTTTACACGAGTTAAGTCAGCCATGTGTCAATGTTGCCTACATTGGGTGCGTATTGCACGGTCCTCGGACTTAGCAGTGCACACGACTGCGCAGACTTTTCTCGATTAAGTTCGTAGAGTAGTGCTTGCCTCACTAGCCAAATATTTTAGTTCGAATACGTTTAGGTGTTTATTTTAATATTTTACCGTGTACTGCACTTGAATTCCGCACGACACAAGTACAGCATGTTTATATCACTATATGTTTATACACATTTAATTATTTTTGTCTGCGATGCGCATTTCTGTACATAATTATGGTAGTTTAGATATTATTGTTTTCACTACCTACAACGCAATCAGCAGCTTCAGATTGTATCACTTGTAAAATAAATAACACTCTGAAATAACTTGATTCTACTCAAGAATCCAATTTTAAATCAATTGAGTCAAATATTCTGCTACCCCAGAATCCACTGTAGTGAATTAGAAGCTATCTTCTGTAGTGGCTATTCTTATCTCTTCATATTCCCCATTCCTAGTAACAATGGTTTAACTTTTAGCCCCGAACCTTTCAATTTCCTCTACTAGATTAAATTGGAAACAATAAACAAAAACTATAATAAAATCATCTACATAAACACACTTTGTTTAGACGCACGAAAGTTTAATTTGATGAAAACCTTTACTGAGATCCAACTTTTGTACAGGCCAACGAGTAGAAGCAGTGGTGGTAATCAAAACAGCAATGGCGTCAGTCTACCTGCGGGCCTGGCTGATGACCAGTCGAAAGATTTCGACTTCGAAAAGACTGAAATGAAATACGACTCCACTGGGATGTTCCATTGGAGCCCCGCAAGGAACTTGGAGGATTGTATATTAGTAAGTAGATAAAGTAATAATAGCGAATGTTTTAATTGTGTCCATTGCAATATCTCAGTCCATCTTACATCATCCAATATTCAATCTCAGCAAATATATTTTCTCTTTTACAGGACAGGAACCAAGCGGCCATGACAGTTCTGAACGGGCACGTGGTAGTGTGTTTGTTCGCGGACCCTGACTCGCCGCTCATAGGGCTTCGGAACCTGGTGATGCCGCTAAGGGCCTCCAACTTCCACTACCACGAGCTCAAGCACGTGGTCATCGTGGGAAGCGTCGACTACATTAGAAGAGAATGGAAGATGTTGCAGAATCTACCCAAGATTTCTGTTTTGAATGTGAGAAACACATTTTTTTTTGTAATATATCGTTCTCTAGGCCACGATCTCTCCTTATGGAAAGCGATGGATGAGGTCTGAGATAGAATGGAACGAGCGTGCCCAGAAGACTCATAGTTTTTCGAACTTGTAGTTTTTTCATTACTTTTCTCCCAATATTCATATCACAAATATTGCCAACTGTGCATATTTCTAATTTTCTGTTATCTTCCTCAGGGTTCACCGCTAAGCCGGGCCGACTTGCGTGCAGTTAATGTGAACTTGTGTGACATGTGCTGCATCCTATCAGCGAAGGTGCCATCTAACGATGATCCTACGCTGGCAGACAAGGAAGCTATCTTGGCTTCGTTGAACATCAAGGCTATGACGTTCGACGACACGATAGGGGTACTGAGTGCAGGAGTGGGAACGAACGGGAACAGTACGGCGCCGCCGCCGCCTGGACAGCCGCCGGCGCCGGTACTGCTGCAGAGACGGGGCTCCGTGTATGGTGCCAATGTGCCTATGATTACTGGTGAGTATATCTTCTTATGACTCCTTACCGCTCAACTGTTGATTGGCCTTTAGAGTTAAAATTCTATTGTGTCTCGTTAGTGACAGTTGGAGGTTTATATGGCTCTCAAAGACAATCCACTTTATGATGATGACGCTTAGCCACTTTATCTTCTTACTCTTGAAAATCATCAAACTGGAAATGAGAAAGAAACGAAACAGAAATTCAACTGTAACTTCAGTATAATCAAACGTATGGGTTGTCCATCTTCGTTTTCACAATGAATTTTAGTTAATGTTTAGAGCCACGCTTCGCCAATATTTGAAGCTCTCAGTCTCACAATTTGCTGTCTCCCGCAGAGTTGGTGAACGACAGTAACGTGCAGTTCCTGGACCAAGACGACGATGACGACCCGGACACGGAGCTGTACCTGACGCAGCCCTTCGCGTGCGGTACCGCCTTCGCCGTCAGCGTGCTTGACTCACTTATGTCCACCGTAAGTATCAGTACCCCATTAGAAGTTTCTGTTTTTAATAGGTCCGTTCATTAGTTCGACGAATTGATGTTCGATGAGATTGCAAGGATTCTCACATTGGAATGTACCGCAGATTTTTGGTTGCGACAACGATTCTACTAACGGTTCTGATAAGTATAATCTTTTTATAGTGTGAAAAAAATTTGTTATGTACTGTATAGCTACGATGGCTTTTCTGTAACCTGCGCTAGAATTTACTCGTCTTGAGCCTTCGAAGTAACTAATGCTTATTAATCTGTTCCAGACTTATTTCAACCAAAATGCCTTAACGCTGATCCGCTCGCTGATCACGGGCGGTGCGACGCCTGAGTTGGAGCTGATCCTGGCTGAGGGAGCAGGCCTGCGGGGCGGATACTCCACGCCAGAGAGCTTAGCTAATAGGTAACATAAACACACAGCCTCTTTGGTTCCTTCCATGTCCTGAGCTGTTAAATGTGCATATTTGCTAAAAATCTTGATCAACTGTAACACTTTTTAACTAGAAAATTGACCTGTTGATTTCTTTCTGACATAGAGCACCTTGTTGTCATGTTATTTTTAAATCAAATATTTTTACTTTTCCAGGGATCGGTGTAGAGTGGGTCAGATCTCGTTATACGACGGCCCGCTAGCGCAGTTCGGCGAGGCCGGCAAGTACGGCGACCTGTTTGTTGCCGCGCTCAGCACGTACGGGATGCTGTGTATCGGTCTCTACCGGTTCCGGGATACGTCCTCCTCGTGTGATGCCAGCAGCAAGCGATACGTCATCACCAACCCTCCTGATGACTTCTCACTGTTGCCTACCGACCAGGTGATTATGTTCACATTATTGTGTAAAAGACTCCAATTTCATGCTTATTCAATTCTTAGTTCATTTTGGAATATCCTTTCCTCCTCTCCTTTTTCATCATTTGTCCTTTCGTAACATTAGGTATACTCGCAAAATCTTTAGAATCTGACAACTCAAATTCAAAGCATTTATTTCAATTAAACCATTTACAGGCATTTTTGAAATTGTAAAGAGTCGTTCAGTCACAGAGATGAAGTTGCCCATTCCACAGCGTAGTAGGTTAGCTAGAAAGGAAGGGTAGCAAGAAACTCCACGGACACTATTTTAAATCAAACTTTTCCTGGGCACTTGTTGAAAATCTTGTCATCTGTGTTGTAGGTGTTCGTGCTTATGCAGTTTGACCCGGGCGTGGAGTACCGCTCGTCGCGGCGCGCGGCGGCGGGCGCGGGCGGCAAGGACGACGCCTCCTGACTATTGCTGTGCAGCGCCCTCACGGACGGGCCCTACTCCTACATCTAGGCTGTAGGCCCCCACTCCGACAATCCTGCCCCACCCCGCCCGACCCCCGGGACGCGCACGCCGCGCCACGTGGCGGGACGTGGCGCGAAACACGCGTGGCGTGGCGCGGCGTGGGACACATCCGTCCCTGACTAACCCCAAAGCATCACTCCCGCACTCTTACCTTGACTCTCGGGTAAACGTCCACGTATTACTAGATTTTGTCCTGACTTATTTAGTCGTGAATGGGAGTGCTGCTACCTCCACTGCCCCGTTTTATTTTAATTTTGTCAACTGTATATGTTAGTATTCTAAGTTGAACACTTCCTGCACAGCAATCTACACTCCTCAAACGCACTCTTGTATAGACTAGCATTCGTTTGTTTAGCTGTATCTATCTACTAAAACTAAAAGCAATAATATAACGAAATTATAAACTTATCTATGGATATAGACAACTATAGCGGCTAGTCTCGCAGTCTATAGCACCTCCATCAGTTCAGAACAATAACTGGATCTTATAAGTCACGAAAAAGGCAGTCTATAGGAGCCACAACAGAGGATAGTATTAAACAAGCTGTTAACAAGGCAAAATTTATAGAAAGCGCTTTAAGAATATAGAAAAGCTTTCGATGTCTAGGATAAAACATTAGACGGAGTTCAGTAAAACGCTGTTTTTAACGAGTATATAAATTTTAAAGGTTCGAACGTAATTTAAGACAACAGTAGAGTTGGAAATTGAAATGTTATGGCACATCACATCAGCTATATTTGTCTGTGTATACTATGCCGCTGATATCAGGACATTTTACAAGGTAGTTGCTTATTAACAACATGGGCTCCCAATCTGTTGCAAACCTATCGCGAGAGCGGCAGATTTACAACAGATCGCATACTGAGAGACGTCAGGTATGAAGCTGAGACAATCTCAAAAGTACTGACTACAGCGGTACACACTGCACGATTCGATTCACAATTTTAGTAAATCAGATTTGCAAAACAACGACTTTCAATATTTAAATAATTTTAACTTTAATGCGGTGGTGGAGTAGTTATAGGCTTGTTTATAAAGGTGTTGGAGATTACATACACACATGCATACAGTCATACACATTATCGGCTGAGTCCTGACACACCTCTTTTTCTTCATACAACAGTAGTTCTTGGTATTACCCAGGAAGCATCCCATACAGTGAGTGTAACTATTCAGGAGCTAAGGTTGGATCGGAATGAGTCTAAAAATTTATAACTGGTTCCAATATAACAATCAAAGAACCACTGTTGTAATATTGGATGTCAAATGTTCGCGTTGAACAACTTTTGATAGTTTCTTCAACAAATTGTTAATTTCTTATAAAAGATAGCTTCTCTGCTGTCTTTTTTCAGCTAGTCTTTTTCTATTCGTTTCCTAAGGTCTCTTCAATTATTTGTAAGCAATGCTCAAGGAAAGGAACCTTTTAAACTTTTAATTGCATGTTGGTTTCACGTGTAAATGGACATAGGTGTAGGCTATCGCTTTTCTTAGAATATCCATTCCTTATTCTGTAGTTTTTTTTCTGTCACGTTTCACGTAATTAAGTGCTATTTTTAAAGCTGATATATAGACATATTATAAGCATTTAATGTTATTCATTGACTGATTGTTAAGCACATCATATCATCATCGTGACTTTGTGATTGAACGAAGTTATATTTTAGTCACTATTTTTTTAAGTTTTTAGATGTTTAATTTTTTTTATGGATTCACATTGAATTCATTATTTAGTTTTAAGACACTCTGCCATATTCAAATTGCACGTATGGTAGTAGTCTGCATACAGTTCCATTGCTCATTGTTTATCTTCTTTTTTATTAAATCTTTATATTACTAAGGTTAGACTACTAGTTGAATATTTTCATGCAGAATCGAATCTAATTCTTTCCATAAACTTGAGAGAGGAGTAAACAAACTTATATGACGCGTTTTTCATCTTCAAATCTGCATAAAAGTATGTTCAACTGTTACAAGAACATAGTAACTTCCAGCCTCACCTTATAGTACCACGTTTTTGTTTTATTTTTTATTTTAATAAAATTTATTATGCTATATTTTTTTCTTTTTGTTTTCTTTTATTTTTTTCCTGATATTTGGCGGGGGGATTGTCAAAGTGGACGTGATACATGGCGCTGCACATGAAATATCAATGAACTGAAATAATTTATAAACTACGAAACGATGCCATTGCGAGATTAGTTCAAATTCGAAGATGGTTTTTTGTTTGCGAGGGACACTGAGTGCGAAGTGTAAATTTGCTGTAAATGTGTGATATTATTTTCGAATCGTTGTTAAAATAGATAGGCTTCTGAAGCCTGCGATGTATTTAGTGTTAACTCCGGGTGCTTTGACGATTGTGGACTCTCATAGTTTACTATGTTGATTGTATTAGATAAGATGCTCTGGCCGGCTGCACTCACCTCGCGCTCACCGACACTCACAGGCATTCGGCAGTGCAGCTGGTTAAAGCTCCTTTTTTTAGAATTTATTAGGCATTAGTTAACATTGCCTCACCAATTAGAACCATTACAGAACGTCGAATAGTACCTAATACAACGTAATGCAATAATTATTACTAAAATACAAGATGTTTGATGAATATATAAAGTATGAGTACCCCACGAAGCCCGCTACGCGTCGCACGCACGCAAAAGCACTAAATTCATTTATATTAATACCTAATAATTAATAAATACCTCAATTTTACTGATAGTAAGTATTTGAAAGTATTTAAAGTTTTATCAAACATCCTGTACATAGATATCTTTATCACAATCATATAGATATCATTCATTTGAATAGAATAGGCAAAACCGGCCTTAATTACAGTACAGATCATAGGTTAATGTGTAAAGTTCACGAATATTCGAATGTGTGCTCTTGTCCCGAATATTCGATATTGTGTCTTCGTGAATATTCCAAAGTATGCGCTCTACGGATATTCGAACATGTGTGTAAAGTCCTGAGTATTCAACCTGTGGTCATTTCGGTCCAATAACGGAAATAGCACAGCTACCCTAGTTCGTAAAGGAATTGAATGCAAACATACTGCCATATTTTTGTAAAGTCACTACATTATCCATAGAGCAAAGTACCCGAACGAAAAAGTACAAAAAATGAGGCCCTGTATATGAACGAAAATTCCTGCAACATTAATGTTTAAAAATATAAAGTGTATTAATATTACTCCAAAGTACAAATTGTACTTTGTTGGCACACTCGTATCTGTGCTGAAGAAAGGAAAATGATCTACCTTTATGCAAAGGGCTAACAAAAAAAAACAATTATAATATTACACATAAACCACCGGGCGTAAAGGAAATTGTAAAGTTTATGAGATGGTTGTGCACGATAGAATATTATTTATGTAATTAAAACTAATCGGTCTGTCCAAAATATTTAATTTAAATGATCATATTGGCTTATTCGGCCGAGTTGGCATCGCCAATATGTCTGCCAAGGTAGGGGGCGAGTCGGGCGCTGGCGACGACGGGGCGACTACTGAGCACCGCACACAGCCGAGTATAGTGGGTTAGTTGTAATTTGAGCTTGATATATCGGTAAGTAGTGACCTATGCATGGAGCCCTAGCCAAACTAGGTACCTAATATTTAGAGTACCGCCGCGAGCTGCATTCGACACTCAATTTTTAAAGTTTTTAGCTAGAATGTTGTAAATAGTCAAATGTAATTTTGTATGTTACATAAGAATTTTTCAATATACGTCTCCTTTGCATTAAAATAGAAGGCTACGGTTACATTAAAAAGTTTATATTCAAATACTATCGTGTGTAGTTTGTTGTGAATTAGGCTTCGATGTCACTGTATGCTAGTTAGGATAGAGTTCGGACGTCTCATTGTAAAAATGTAAAATACACGCTATTGATTTGGGATTAAAATATGAATGTTAAATAAGTATTAATATTAAATGACGATTTTTCCTTTAATATTTTTATACAGCATTACAATATATTTATCGCAATTAAAAGTTTATAGAGGTGGGTCAGTGTGCAATTTAAAAAATAAAAATAGTGTTTAAAATTGTATAATCGCCTTAACGAGAGAGAATATAGCTGAGTCCTTCTGCGTGTGTTTGCTTGACGTCTAATGTTACCATTATTGTTTATATGCAATGTGTATGTACCAAATGTATGTACCAAATGTACCGTATGCATGTTCTCGACGAATCTTGTTACTAGGTGATACATAGTGGCCATACTATCGTAAGGCAAGGCGCCGACGAACGCGCGCTCGCCATGCGATTACGTTATATTCTAAACGCGATTATAATTGATTATTAAACAGAAGTAAATTAAAATATTACATTGTTTGACGAAGCAGGATTTATTGAACGTAAGCGGATGTAACTTATGAAAATAAAATAATGGAACGTTGGATGTTGGTGAAAATATTTTAATTCACTCCTGTGAACTATTTATCACACAAATTGTCACTGTTAGTTTGTTTTATGCAATATTTTATTAGATAATTACGCAATTTATATTTAAAACCAGATTTATACGACAATTTGACGTGCGCAAGTATTTAGTGGTGGTGATCTAATCGTCTTAGCTCTTCGGATTAGAATAAAATGTATGGGATCTCGACAAATAGCATGAAAACAACATTTCTTATATTGTAATTAAAATATAACTTTGCAAAGCATGTGTCCACTGAAGTGTAGATGGATAAATACAAGGCGCAAAATATTTATAAGCTCTATAACTTCATCCAATTATAAAATTAATAGAAGAGTCGAAAAGCCAGTAATACCCCGTTCCCACTATGTCGTGACGACAGATTATCGTGTCGTTTAAAGCGTCGTGGCTTGTGTATTTAAATGGAGGAGTTCACATATAACGACACGATTAACTATACAACAAAATAAAAAAACAACGATAAATTAATCGTAACGACATAGTGGGAACGCACCCTAAGGTTAAAAAACTCGCGAGAAAATTATGCCAATATAGATAAGTATACATCACCAATATTGTATGTTCAATAAAAAACAAGCCAAGTCAAGCAGCCAGTGGACTCATGCTTTGGCTAAACGAAGCGAGATGAAGATAATTTAGATATTTCCGCCCCTGAAATTTCTCTCTACGATTCAACGATATCTTACAATCTACGAAATCACTTACTAGATCGATACTTATACAAAAAAACACTAACTAAAAAAATGCCTACTAAGCATACTTAGTAAATCCATGTTCTGTGTGCATTAAATTCTAGAATTAACAACATTGTTGACTATTGCTAATAGCTTGAGGTTGTTATCGTTTTTAGAACGGACAAGGTGAATTTTTCATGTATTATATATACGTATATATAAATCTTACGCTCTATAACGAATGTTCGCTAGACCTTTTTGTAAGCTGACGCCATCTAACGTGTTGTTACACTAGTCCTCTCTTATTAAAGTAGTATCAATATATTAATGATGGCTGTGAGATAAAATATTGTAACAATTTAAATTTATATTGTGTAAATGATGAAGATATTAAATAGCAACATTACTGGATGCTCTATCGCAACGAGTCTGGTCTCAAACTATGGGTTCCTCTGTCCTTTTATCAGATTGGTTTTCATTGAAACCTTTGTACACACGGCTACGCATCAAGCTATACATTTCCAGTTCATGCTGATCTCGCATTGTATAGGATTTCTGTACAATGCGAGGTCAGCTTATACTAGAAATGTATAGCTTATTGTATTGTAGCTTAGGTTTGAATTTGAACCAAATGTTATTGATCCCTGATAATCGGGCCTGTATTAGTTTGGCACTGTATAATGCATGATATAGTTACTATGCAAGGTATGGTAGACCTTTATTTTCAAGTTTATGTATAAACCAGATACTTATGCATATTGCTTTTTTTCTTAGATCAGTAAATAAAAGGCATAACATGACAAACATGACAGATATTAACAATCTAACAATGAACAAATGTCCATGATTACTATTACATGCATCCTACACAGTGCCAAATAAAAACAAATTAAACGTTTTGATCATTTTGGCGCAAAATTCGCCTCGATACAACCAACGGGTTGCCAAATTATGAAAATTCTAAAAACTATCCTGCTTTTAATCTAAATTGAATGGAAATAATATGAAATTCGATAAATGATTTTGGAAATTTTCAAATAATTACTCAAAATTAATAACATTTTGCGCAATCGATTGGTTTATATTTTCTAGTGGCAACCCAAAAAATCAAGCTCACAGCTTTCTCCGCAGTTGCTCAAATTCTCAGCATAATAACCCCATGTTTCACCGCTTCTAGGTAACCATTTACAAACCACCATATAACATATGATGTTACAAGTCCCATACACTCGGGCGACATTTTGTGCCCCTACCTAAACAAGATGGCGCCCACCACGGGCCGTGTAACATTATCAGACTGTTCGAAATGTATCACACCACGAAAACAAATTATTTAATATTGTTGATGTTGATTGTTAATAAAATGCAAATAATGTAAATATCAAAATAAATTCTGTATTTGTATTTGAATATTTGGTTTTACTGATACCTCGTTATTTTTCTTTGGAATGTTATCATAATATCATACATAGATGAAATTCAATGGACGAGCATTGGCATCCACCATCCACCTAAGCCTATTCGAAAGTACCAGGTGCTTAAAACTTGGTTTCCAAGAATGTTCTAGTTAGAAAATCGTCCAATCATGGGGCCTAAAGACCCGACGAATTTTAAAAGCTAAACAGACCCAGACATAAGGAAGTGGTTCATCAAAACACAAGGTATTTTATAAAGAAAATATATATTCATAATGTGGCATAGCATTCAATCTCAAGTAACTACTAACGATATATTTATGTACACTCGAAAAATTGTGCTTTACAACACAAGAATTAATCACAAATACATTTTATACCTCTAAAGACTAGTAAAAAGACTACAAATTAATAATAACAAAAGTACAACCCCTACTTACCTTCCATCGGTGAGATTATTATACGAAAATAGTGAACTTTGTATAAGTACAACATTTGGTGACAATACGTGGTTTTATCAACAATTCCATACATTAAATAAGCTCTAAATTAATAATAGACATACCTGACTGACACAAGTATTGCAAAACATATTGATTGTGCATTTAACATTACAATCCAAGAGTTATGCCATCTCACCGTCACATCGAAATGTCGACCTAACGTAACAGAGATAAGGTTCATTTCAGTACTACGAGAAGTAAATTGTAGATGTAATAAAAGATACACAAATAGGCAAAGTTCTCTAACACAAATTCGTAGGGATGAAGTGATGGAACCATTATTTCTCCAGAAATCACATCAAAAGGATACTTAAAAAATCACAATCACGATCTTAGGTATGTGAGAAAGTGAATGATTTAACATCAAAGTCGAAAAACAAAAAAAAATGTAAATACCCAAAGTCGAAAGGACATTTGACCGGGTTAGGACCAAATGCTGCCCACACATGGGAGTACTTCAAAATGGTTCCTTGCATTAATTTATAAAAAAAAAACGAGCCCAGGGTTGAAAAGTTTTGTTTTTAAGGTTTATATGGTAGTTTTATTTTTTTATTTATTAAAACTTTAGGCACAAGGAAAGAAATATCGTACAAAGGCGGGCTTAATTCCTGAGGCATTTTATACCAATAAATCATAGGGTGATGCAGAGAGAAAACATGGCAGGTGCAATATAAGGGCTACATAAACACCACAACGAAAATACAAGAATAAAACAAACAAGGTAACTGTTGCTGCTCATGTTTCAAAGGTCGATGAACAAATGGCAGTTGTGCCCACTTACTTACACTTGGGCCTAGTTTGGTTTTTAGAGTTGGCGAGGCATCGAGACGTTTTTAGGCTCCATGCTCTGTTTGCGGGTACAATTATTATCGATGACGATGATGACAATAATTAAACGAAAGTTTATACATACTAGGACTTTCATAATTCATAAATAAACGATTCGTAATAATATCATAAATATCACATTTTTTAATCTACCTATGTGTAATGTCACAATTTATGAATAATGGTTCATAAATGGGCCCGATGTAGACCTCTTAGCGTTGGTTGCGATTCAGTGATGGGGAAACCGAAGGTTTTGGTTTTGTCTTTGCGATTATGGATGGCGATGGCGAACAACTACCGGAAATATATTGTGAAGGGCGACACGGGTGACATCTGTCGGGATGCCATCGTCCGGGGGAATTACATTAATTAGTAAAACGCGCCATTGGTTGTCATTATTCATCAATACAAAAACTCAATGCATAATGAACATAAAATGCATACTTAATAACATAAACGAACATAATGCACTGTGTGTCCATTCTGGACAGCACTTGGTCCAATTGCAATATAGATGGTCAATGTCCTTTATTATTGAACGTGATTACAATGATTTAATGTTCTGTCTTTAGGTCAGAAATTTAGTCACTTCCATGCAGAGAGCGTGTATTAATACACCATAAGAAAAAATATTAAATTTTTGGTACCAAAAATTCTGAATTTCTTAGTTGAGATCCAAGAGATTTAAAAATGAGTCAATTATATTTCACCCTATCCAATTGGAACATACCTTTAGGAACAGACCTTCTCGTTCTCACATTATGTTTCTTAGCTGAGCCAATCGAAACTTTCTTCTTCTCTTCCTCTAAAAGCAGAGGTGGCAAAGAAACCTTTCTAATACTATAGTGGGATGAAATACTGTTGGGTAGCCTCCTGACGTCAGTCTGTGGTATCTCCGGCGTGCATAGAGGTTCTAATCTGGTCAAATCTCTATGCCTCGCGGTTACAACTCTATTATTCCTCAACGCATTTCTTTCCGACGCACTCAAAGCCATGTTCCCGTAATTTCTAGTATCCAAAGAAACAAAAGACTTAGCACTATTTCTATCACAATTTAAAGATGAGTCTGGTCTGAGATTCCTCATCCACCGAGAGGACGCTAGCTCAGATCTCAGAATGGATGGATTCTGTCTCTTTCTATAGGGACTGTGAATGTGTATTGGTGTGATTTGGAGGAGGGAGCAGAACGCCTCGGACATGTCTGTGTCGTCATTATACATGGGGTAGAAGGATACCTTTTCTCGGGACAGTCTGTGCTCGCCCAGGTCCTCGGCCACGGAGACCCTGGGTGAGTTCTGCGGCGTGACGTCAGTGCTGCTCTGCGACAGTCGCTCCTCACTCTCACTGAACTCCTCATAGTCGCTGTAATGCATCGCGATTACCTCGTCGTGATCCATCTGTCTGTACGACAAACGTTTTTCGGGCAATTGTATACCTTTGCCGACGATTCTGGAAATCAATAATTGCTATTTAAATATTTATATCTTGAAGGTCATGTTGCCTGTTATTAGTTTAATGTCGACCATCGTGAAAGTGTCACTAACGATTCCTTTTAATTCGAATGACAAGACGTTTTTCCTATTGAGTTTTCAAAATTCAAAATACACATTTACAATATTTTATCACAGAATACGAAATAAACAAATCTTGTAATGGGAATTGACTTTGTAGATACCTATTCTAATTTTAAAGAACCACAAAAAGCCGCTTAAAAAGACAAAATACCCCGAAAGCTTTATTTCGATCTGAATAGGTCAAAGGTACGACAACTACTATTATTAATCACAACAAAGTCCGTGTTTTAAGGAATAAATTTCTGAAAATGTATGCTAAGCCCGAATTTTTTTCGTCCAAATTTCGGCCTTGGCCACATTATTTCATAAAATGTCAAAATATGTAAATTACTAGAATGAATGACTGCCACATTTTTATTATTACAGTATGTTAAGTTATTTGCATAGTCGGGCTTGGGTCAGTCCACCATGCGCAAGCAGACATACTACATAGTAGGCGACGCCTTGACCTAATGAACTCCCGTAAAAAAGCTGTGGCTAGTGTACCCACACTAGCCCAGCTTTACCTTACCTACCTACGGCATAGTGGAAACTATGAAGCTGGGATGTATTGATCGAAACTAACAACCAACTTGAATTTGTATGCAAGAATATGAACATTTGTCTGTCTGTATGTTTTTTCTAAAACTTTTAAAATTCACTGATTGTGTGTAGTAGTTTTTTCGGAAAACAACCAATATGTAGATAGGTACAGTCAACCGCAAAAGTAGATGAATACTTTTAATGTTGCGCAAGTCGCTGATAAACTCCAGCTATGTAAATGGTGACCAGCACATTATAGTATAAGGGTAGAAAGTAGTGGGGTTATGCAGGGGCCAGTTTTGGGCCCACTGTTGTCGAACCTTAACAGTTGGCGCATATCTAACGAGGCGCAACGGACCGCGGTTGTCACTTCAAATCAAATATTAACATAGCGCTCCTTAAAATAAAGTCCAAAATAAATAATCTGATTCTTACCTGAGACTCATGTCATGCCCGGCGCCCATGTTTGATGCACTTTAGGGCTAATGGAATTTTATTTATTTTTAACTTTATTTCAACTTTCCCAAAGCCTTTGCCTTTGCCTTTGGCAGTAGCAACCGCGGTGCGCTGCGTATCGCCAAATGTGCACCGGCCATAACAATGCGGTATTTAGTCTATTGCATCCCCAGAACATTACTGACTGGCTAATATTTTTATCACAAGCTTCTCTCGTAAAGTTCATATCAATACAAAAGAAAAAGATATCTTTCTTACCTGAGTTGTGGATGCAGTTGTCTCCATTGTTTGCACTCATCAAGAATGTTAGGCCGAGTGCACTTCTCTCCATCTTCATTGTACAAGGTCCTCTCAATGCGGTCCCACTCAGCGGCTAATGTCTTAGTGGCCTCTGCTGTGTTTCTGCGCAATGCTGACCCTGAACTACTGTCACTTTCCTCACTGTGGAAGTCCGGGGTTCCTGCAATGTTTTTTTAGATATTAAAATTATCCTTTTTTTTTAACTTTGGTCACTGTCCATTATCATATATGACAAATTTTCTTCAACTTCAACTAACTTTAGTCGAGCCCAAATATGTCCTATTTCTTTTTCATTAGGTCCAGCAATACTTACTTAACATACTTATCAAAAATTGTAGATGAGTGTGCAAGTGTGTGGTTGCAGGTAATGTGCTAATACACAAAGTGAGGCAAAGCTCCCCAGAGTCTGGAGTCTCCAAGCAATAGATAATGAATTGTCTCATTAGTGCTTCAGTTAATAACTCCTGTGATACTGGTTACTTCGAAAACTGGCAGGTACTTGATCAACATATAGCTGAAGGAAGTCCACTGCTGGACTCCTAATGGGATACAATTTACTTTTAAAAAAAAAAACTCTCTAAAGCAAAATACCTATTCTTAGTTTCCTCTTAGTTTGACTTGCAGAAATTGGAATTAATTCGTAATATACCGTTACCAACCTGTCTCACTTTCCGAGAAAAAGTCCGAAAAGGGCGTCCCGGCCCTCTCCAAATTGTTCACCATGTAAGGTTGGACCTCAAATGAATAATTCAAATTACGATTCACAAAATGACTCGTGTTTGCTGACAAAGGCGGTAGCTCCTGTCCAGAACGGTAACCAAACTTCTGCTGGTTAATATTTGGCAAACAATCGATTAGTTTACTTATATTTTTCTCCCGTGCCGATAAATAGTTTCGTGCAGACATAATCAAAACGAATTCAAGACAGTTATATGTTCGAAGCCCATAATTGTTCCTCTTTGCTATACAATTTCAAATTTGCTTCACTCTCATTTCATTTACGGATTTATTGAAAACATTTATTTTGTTTGGAAATAAATCAACTCAACAACACAACAGAAGAAAAAATTTAAATGTCAATTTTGACAGTGACAGTTTGACACGGTAAAAAAACGAAATCCAACTCGATTGATCGATTAGTTCATTCGATATCATTTTTAATCATTCGATAAGATATCATGAATAGGGGGGCCCGAGAAACGTTGTTCAAAGAAAAATAAATAAAAGCCTCTGTCTGTCCACTAACCGTGCGTTTGCACTGGCGAAACATTACAACAAAACATGTTTAAATCTAGTTCAAGTAAAAAATTTTATGGAACATTGACAGAAGATAGAGATTTGAACATGTTTTGTCGCAAATGTTTCGCCAACGCAAATGCACGGTAAAGCTGAACACCATACATGAAACTTCCATTTCCAAGTGGGAGTATTCACAACAGATCACAGCAGATGCACTATCTTATACAAAATGTTTTATTTGTTTATAATCCTCGTAAGGGGTCATTGTACCTACTCATCAATCTCATCATCACAACTTTTAATAAATATGGAAACAACCCAGAAATTGCGAAATAAAATCTGCTGTTTTTTACATTTATGTTCGCATAGCTCGTCAAAATGTAAGGAACAACTGATATTTTTTCTCTATTTCAGGGTTGCTCCCGAGTAAAGTTGTTCATAATGATGAGTAAAATGATCCCCTACGAGGATAAAATTACACCTTGTATTTATTTGACATACTCTAGATACAAAGCGTTTTTTCGTTGCTTTCTGATTTGGAGACCCTTTTATCACTGCATAAATGCGGTAAGTTCAATAAAATACAGACTTAGAGACAGTAAGTATATTCTTGACGACATTAGAGGTATAAAAGCTTGCCTGCATAATTTGCTTGGTTTGCTGCGGCAGTTAATTTATTCAGCACAAAGATGACGCAAATCACTTCTATTTTATTTATTTATTTATTCAACGCGTTTTGAACGCAATTATTCGGTTTCCGCTCGCTGTGTCAGCTGGTCGGCTGTCAGTGTCAGTCAATTCTGTCATAGCAAAATCGATCGGTGTGCAGTGTGAACTTCTGATAGTATTTAGGAAATAATAAAACAAAGACTTAAAATGTCTAAAGTCACTACAAATACGGGTGATAACACTCAAGATGAGGTAAATACTAATATCTCATTTTATTTCGCATACTATTTTGATTTTCTACATGTTTGCCGCCTTTATCTATCGTAGAACAAAACTATAATAAATTTTTTGGTAAGGCTTTTATTATTTTGTATGCTTTTTCGATTAGATGTAAAAGCATTAGATAATGATCGTGGTGTTAACGGTGTTTAATAAATAATTAAAATGACGCAATGCGCCAAACTGCGAGGTGATGACTGTGCTACTTATATTTATATTATTATCTGAATGTGTGGGATGTTTAAAACTGCTTTATAATAAAAAGTATGCCCCAAACAAAGAAATAACATCAAGAGCCATATCAATCTTTAGTCATTACTTCATGAGTAAGCCTGCTAATTATGTTATATTATTACGTAGGTAGAGTCTTTTGTATAATTCATTAATTAATTCTTTTGTGTACCCTACCTATCTTACCAAAAAATCTTGTTATAATCTTATTGGAAAATATATCATCATCTTCATTATTTCAGCCGAAAGATGTCCACTGCTGTACAAAGGCAGGAGACCTATGTCCAGCAGTGTCCAAAAATATGTATTAGTTGATTATTAAAATATTTCATAAATTTAAAGTTAAGAATAAACCATTAGTACCTAGAAATAATTTTGATACTTGCTTCATTTATTATTTTTAATTGGAATGTGGGACTTACTAGAAAATATAAAAATATGAGATCAAATAATATTTATTACTATCCACCATGGTTTATTGTTCAAAGTTCATACTTTCCAGCTTTGGTCAGATGGTGGTCTTACTTTTTAATAGCGACATCACAAAAGTAATGTCAAAAAAACTACCCATTCTATACATAAAATATTTTCAGAAAATCCTGATGCCATATACATACATCCAACAAGTACCAGGCAAGCAGATACGGCAGAAGCTTGCATCTGCCTTCAACTACTGGCTAAAGATCTCTGATGAGAAGCTGCGAGCCGTGGGAGAGATTGTGCAGATGCTGCACAACTCTAGCTTACTGTAAGTAATAAATTAGTAGTCAATTTTTAAACCTTTTAGAGGTTTTACCTTATTAGTCTATAATGAGGTGGTGGCTCAAACTGCAATGAAGGCAGCCGCACCCATTGGTGAGATATTATTGTACAACTGGTTGATAAAATGTTGATCATGGAAAACAGAAGGCAATGCCGTGGTTGTGGCTGCATCTGTGTGTATCTAGTCTAACATAAAGTCTAAAATTACTTAGGTAGTAGATGTCAAATAAAACCTCTTATAATATTTAATGCTACTGGTACTAAAATAGCAGCAAAAACAATTTTCAGCTTGGAATGTAAAAACTCTGCTCAGCCAAGCAGAAAACTTATTTACCAAACATTTTTCCAGATGCTCTAAAATTTAAATAAGTAATGTAGATTGAAAATAATAAAATAAAATGCATAATATGCACTGTGATATTTACAGAGACATATTATCCTAAATAAAGTGCACATGCACTTTATTTAGGATAAAATATCTCTGTAATGAAATCATTTGTGGAAAATACACCCACTAACATATTTTAAAGATCAGTGTTTTTCAAAGTGTGGGTCGCGACCCCCTCTTCTAAGGATATAATCATTTGTATCAAATAAACAAAAAATCGTCGTGGCATCGGCCGTAGTCGTACGTATGCGCGTAAATTGCGTTATCTAATGGCGACGCATTCGATGTAAAAAAATGTGTTTTACGTTATGTATTTATCGGAACCCTAATTATGAAAATGAATAAAAATGTTGGATTGAATATTTGTCACAAAATAAAATACATGAAAAAAAAACAACATTTGAGAAATATTTGTTCATACTAAAGGGTTCGTGTCATGAATCCTAACAAATATTATAAATGCTAAAGTGAGTTTGTTTGTTACGCTTTCACGCTAAAACGGCTGAAAGAATTTGGGTGAAATTTGGCACAGAGGTAAACCTTGACCTGGAAAAGGACATAGGCTACTTTTTATCGACATACCTACCACGCGGGCGAAGCCGCGGGCGGAAGCTAGTCCTAACTAATATTATAAATGCGAAAGTGAGTTTGTTTGTTACGCTTTCACGCTAAAACGTCTGAACGGATTTGGATGAAATTTGGCACAGGGGTAGACCATGACCTGGAATAGGACATAGGATACTTTTTATCCCGATATTCCCGCGGGATCGAGACAGACGCGGGTGAAACCGCGGGGCGCAGCTAGTACCTATATGTAATATTTAAATGTAACTTTACAAATGATGTACGATAATATAATTTGTATGCAGTGCATGTACTCCCCATTCATTACTATTGTGTGGCATTGATTTGTTCTAGTCATTTTGAAGAATTCTATTTGCTATTCATATAACGGCTTGTTATTCTCGCAAAACAAGTAGTAGCAAGGACATTTATCGGAAAAAAAAAACAGAATTATCCCCTCTACCTGTATTTGTATAAGTAAATAATGTAGCATGTGCAAAGTGAGTATGGAATGACAATGAATGGGAATCCCCGACCGAAAATCAGATTACTCACTTTGTATATCGCCAGAAGCTTCAATCGAAAATAAGCTTTATGTCTCGGCACGAATCAGCGATCATCCAATTCCGTTTTCCTTCCCCGCGCACTCCTATTAATTGCGGTGATTTGGATTGTTTAATTTATTTAAAATTATGCGTACCGTGCGTGCGTAGGTTTTTCACTAAGTCCATTAGGCCTACTCCCATGTAAAGTAAACAAAGTGACATTAGACTGACTGTATAATTCGGCAGTAAGCGCCCTAAATAGCGAGGCTCACGACACTGGAGAGCTCCCGAACCCTTACTTACTTCACGAACTGCCCCGTTGGTCTCGTGGTCTCGCATAAAGCGACTGCTGAGCTCGATTCCTGGATTCTCGATTCCTGAGCCCTGGGTTCGATTCCCGGGTCGGGCAAAGTGTTATTGTGTTTTTCCATTAGATATTTCTAGTAACAGCCCGGAGTTTGGAAGTTGGCGGTTTTTTTTTTAAAAAAAAACGTTGCCCCACACTAGGAATTTCTTCCTGTATCGTGGGTGCGTTTACAAACATAGAAACTCACATACACTAAACACCCAGACCCGGAACAACTACTTGCAGATCATACAAATATTTGTTCCGTGCGGGAATCGAACCCACGACACGTTGCGCAGCAGTCCATCGCTCAGCCACTGCGCCAACCGTGTCGTCAAAACTTGATTTGATACTCTCGTGCATCGGAAAGCATGTTAAGCCGTTGGTCCTGCGCCTGATCTCTCTCCGGTCGTGTCGGGTTGCCGTCCCATCGGATTATGAGAGTGAGGGAAGAGAGAGTGCACCTGTCTTTGCGTACGCCCTTGTGCACTGTACTATCTCCCGCGTCGAAGGCTAGTGTCCGTTGAGATTGGCCGCCATGGCCGAAATACGATGGAAGGACTATACTTCACAAACTCCCCAATTTACGTAGATATTTATTCATTTATGTGAGTGAAGCCGAAGTTTCTCGTTTCATATAATTTGGCAGACAAAATAAAAAATAAAATCTCTTTGTTATTTTTGTAGCATGTCTGAGTAGAATAACTCGTTATTTTCAGGTAATCTTGATTAAATGAAAATTTTCCGAGAAGTTTATTATTAGTACATCCTTCAAACGTTAACTAAACATTTGCCACGTTTGGGCAGGCTAGGTAAGCTGCACTACAAATCCGAGTTGTCCGTTTCCGCATCCAGTCTACCCTACTCACTTGTAAAATGCCAAAATTAACCAATAGAAAAGATTCTATTCGTTAATCGCACAGATCCGCTGCTCTCCTCTCCTCTCCGCTCGAGTGGACAGGCAGCCTAAAGGTCGTCAATCCATCTAGCTGGTGGCGTCCCACGAAATGCTTGCCGATACGCGGTCTCCCCAGGTCTCCACTTGAAGACAGGAAGACTCGCCTAGATCAGGAGCTATCCTAAAATTTTTTGGGGGAAAATCTAGAGGAACAAAAGAGCCCTTATGTATTGTACTTTCCATTCTCTATTTCTTTTTGGTACATTTGGCATTGGCTCAAATATGCCTTGATCTTGTTGCAGCGTCAAACACAAAATACCACCAGCTCCGCAGGACACGATTGACATTACTTTCTTTAACGCGTGAGTGAAACAATATTCATCTTATTTGGTTATCGGTGATTGGTCACTTTTGTCCTGCTGGGGATGGTCATTGGTTGATTTAATGGTGTGGATTTTCTGACTTGGTTGTTTAATAGACTTAACTCGGTTTCTGGTTTGGCGTTAATCTATATTCAAATACTACTTAGGCAGTAGTCAGGCATTCACTCATCATCATCTTCCTGCCCTTGTCCCATGTTACGTGGGGCCGCTCGGCGCAACACGTTTTCTTTTTCCACTCTCCCCTGTCAACCGTCACGCTATCATTCACTCCCTTCTCTTTCATATCATTCCTCACACAATCCATCCATCTTTTCTTTGGCCTTCTCTCCCGCTCCATCCAACAACATTTATATTCATCACTCTTTTAGTCACATGCATTTCTTCCCTCCTCATCACATGCCCATACCAGGCCAAACGATTACCTTTCAACTTTTCTGTCACTTTATACTTACATATAGTCATTTCTTACTTTATCCAATTTCGTCACTCCACTCCATCTCAGCATTCTCATCTCCGCTACATGCATTCTTTTTTCATCTGTCAGGCATTCAATGAGAAAGGATTTTATGAAAGCCCATCACTATCGGGTTAATCGGTTGAACTTTAAGGAGACTGAACGAGACACAATAGAAGTTTTATTGTTATTACGTCTGGGGGCGTTTCGTGTCCCACAGTGTTAATTCTGCTTGAATGTTTGGTTACCCGACATAGCGCAGGTTCAGCTCGTCTGTAATACCATCATATGTAGATAATTCCTACCAAAAAGGTCTTACGAAAAAACGTATATCTTGCATCTCACGAAAATGCATTGTTAAATGATTGCCTTATTGTTATCATAATAATACCAAATAAATCATGACTCACATGCAGATAGGCATCAGCAGACAGTACCTATTTACTTAACTCTTTTCAACTTTTTTTACTTCTGAAGCATAGTTATGTACCTATAGCTATTGTCTAATATACATCAGCGTGTAACAAAAACACTACCTATCCGATCCGTGAGGGTATTGTTAAGAATCATAGAGAAAGAAATAAGTCTTATTTATGTGGATATTCTTTGGAAAAAAGAAAAATAAAATCGCCGCATTTTTTTTCAATGTGGAATTTTAACGGTTTATTACATGGGGCGTGGGTGGCTGTCGCGTCGTTTAGCGTGTGTCTACAAGTCGAAACACGTCGATTTCTTACTGGGTTTTTATGACTCTTGAAGAATAGTTAAGCGGAATAGGTTACTAAATATGTATAAGTATCTAGGTCTATTGTATTTTATAATGGATTTCCGCAAAGTCACGCCTGAAACATTTAACTATTTAGGTACCTAACAACCGATAACATGCGCGCGCGTTAACGCGCGTTAGCGAGCGTTCACGCACAGAGAAAAAGTCTAGACGCAGTACGTCAAATCGCGTGTTGACGCACGATTTGACGTCCTTAATAAACTCGCTAGATTCCCTTCAAAATCTATATATTTTTCGCCTTTTACTAAAGATCTCCGTTTGATGATCACTGATCAGTTGATTGCGATGGACATACATACTTGTTTTGTAAAACGAGTAGTGAGGAGTACTCTCGCAACGCACGTTAGTGCTCATCATCTGAACTCTCTTTAAATTTGATCGTGCGTTAACGCGCGTTACATGTAAATTTGGCCTAAGAATGGGTACTAATGCTGCTTTGTACAGTAGTTACATACCTAGGTATACAATAATAGAGGTTAAGGTCTCGACTCGTTCATTTCAAACGGTATTCAGACTTCAGATACAATTTAGATAAGATGTTACGGCTGATATTTTCTAATGTAAGACATATTATTAATTACGTACGGGAATACTGAGCAACACATTCCATGAATTTTATTGAGAAATTGTAAATTGTCTTCATTGTAATTTTTGTGGTGTACCTAATATGGTGTATTCTATCTATCTATTAGAGATGTGACCGATATCATGTCACATGTAAAAATCACCGATATTTTAAAATCATTTCATCATGCAATGACAACGACAAAATCATCAATGATTTCAAATCATTTGTTATTACTTGAATGAACGCGAAGTTCGTGACTTTTGTCACAGAAATCACAGTCATGAGTTTCGATAAAATGCCCGGTACTTGCGTTGTTTACGTTTGCGCGCAAATAACGATGCTCTTTATCTAGTATTTATTTAATAATTCGTGTAATATTCGACGTTTAATATTCGTGGTACCAAGTAAAATATACCAATCACTAATGCGCCAAAGAAAGCAGAATATTTTTTATTACCTAGATACTATTATTTTGCCAGTCCTAAGCCTAGAAAAAACATGAAGGTAAAATTGGAATATTACTTGTAGGGAAGGTGCGTATACATGCGACCAAGTTTTTACACCAGGTATTTACTTGCAAAAACGCAAGATCGCCATGAAATACTAAATAATCGGTCATATCTAATGATAATTTCACATCTCGATTCCCGATTATTTCAGTACAGTCATAATCGAAGTGATCTACTCAAATAAAAATCATTGATGACTTTGTCATTGTTCCAGTCATCGATATTTTTTTGTCATTGTCATGCAGTCATTGATACAGAAAAATCATCACTCAGCCCATCTCTACTATCTATTGCTTTTGCATCAGAAATGTCTCAGTAGCATCACGGAGTTTGGATTTGTGCCCGGTTGATGGCAATAGGCTCGCCCCCCTATTACATAGGACTTAGGACAGATACAACTGGCGAAATGTGGGTGTACTGTAGGTACACTTCTGCTTAACCCTCCGGGGGTTACAGGCGTGATATTATGTTTACATTCCATGAAAATGTGTGACTGTTTCAATTAGGATGATGGGATGGTATTCCCCTATCTCACATCGGTTAATTGAAGCATTTAGTAGTGAGAGTTAAAAATAAAACTGTGACTCACATGGGGAATGCGTGCGAGACTACACACAAAACATTACGAATTGATATCTATTAAAGATTTTAACTAGTGACTTTATTTCATCACGTTCACATAACCAGAATTTACAAAAACTTGTTTTCCTTGTTTTCGAAACAATCAAGTATTATTTTTTTCTGTATTCTTGAGCTTTGTGTCAATTTACAACCAAACCCACTCGTTTTAAATCCTAATATACAAAGCCTTATAGATTATACTTGTGCCGAGCGGAGATCAAAAAGTCGATCACTTAGCCACCTCCACACTTAGGTCGTCATTTCAAAATAAACCGTGACATTGATATCTTAGGTCTCTTTTTTGAGCATCAAAATGTTTTACTCAGGATCGATGACATTCAAGACAACTCCATCCTTCGGCGCGGCATCCCGGTGGCACACTCTATCTATGGCGTCGCCAGCACCATCAACGCGGCCAACTACACCATGATCGTGGCGCTGGAGAAGACGCAGGAGTTGGGGCATCATATGGTAACTTATATTTTGTACTGCTTACTACATACTCGGAGTATTTTCGGCAAACAGTCTTTACAAAACGACGACGAAATGGCATCTTAAAAGACACCCATTTTCATGCAACAATTGTATTTTCTGAGTAAACTTCAAACTCCCCATTTACAAAGGCTGCAGTCTCCAGCTCCCGTCAGAACTTTGTAAAGCCTTCTCTGTGTACAGCAGATGTGATAACGGTTCTAACACCCTAGGAACAAGATTAAGGCCCCATTTCCTCTTCTTTCTTAGAGGAGGAAATGGGACATAAATCCTCCTCTTTCTTAGAGGAGGAAATGGGGCATACATCCTCCTCTTTCTTAGAGGAGGAAATGGGGCATAAATCCTCCGCCTTCTTAGAGGAGGAAATGGGGCATAAATCCTCTATTTTCTTAGAGGAGGAAATGGAGCATAAATCCTCCTCCTTCTTAAAGGAGAATATGGAACATAAATCCTCCTCTTTCTTAGAGGAGGAAATGGGCATGAATCTTCCTCTTTCTTAGAGGAGGAAATGGGGCATAAATCCTCCGCCGTCTTAGAGGAGGAAATGGGGCATAAATCTTGTTCTTGTTTTCAGAGCCCATTTACACTATTGTAGACCTGTCTCGACATAACACTGCAATAGCTTGAGAAGTGATCACGTTAAAGCCTGGAACACACATGATATGTAGTAGCACAAAAGCATGCTAATTTCGAGGGGATCCTACCTAGTAGCACCCAATTAAACCACAGTATAAATATGGACAGTATGGAAACTACGTAGTAAACGTTCAAATCGGCTTACCCACACAAACGCGCGAGAGGTTGCCCCGATCTTTAAAAAAATTGAGGGTAGGTAATTATTTCAATAAATAGGCATAGTTTGCTTACTGTTCATATTTATACTGTGATTCAACTACAACAGTGTCTGATTTTTTTACACTCACAGGGAAACATGTTTTAAATAAGCATACTACTTACTAACAAACAAGCATGCTTTTTAATGGCATGAGTATTTCAGCCTTAATCTAGTAAAGTTTTGTTACAGGCAACAACAGTTTACACAGAGCAGCTACTAGAATTGCACAGAGGGCAGGGCATCGAGATCTACTGGAGAGACAACTTCCAGTGCCCCTCCGAGGAGGAGTACAAGGAGATGACCATCAAAAGTGAGATATTGTGTAAAGTTGTTTAATATTTATCTTATAAGACATTACTAAGTACTACAAAAGCGTGTTATTCAGTTGTTTAGGTTAAACACCTTTTAAACACGACATTTATGTATGGAGTTTGACGTAAGATTGACAGTAGACACAGTTGAACAAGTGAGTTTTTATAGTAAGACCCTATTTTTTTTTTAAACGAGTCCTTTCAGGTAATTTCGTAGGAAAATTTTAAGGGCAGGTTCACATTAGGTTGGACCGACAATTTTACTGTTGGCCGACTATCGGGTTATGGTATTCACACTATAAGCTGCCGGACCGACCTAATGTGAACCCGCCCTTAAAATTTTCCTACGAATTTATCTAATGGGACTCGTTTTAAGAATTTTTAGGAAGCCTTATGTTAAAGGATCTAAAGTGGAGTTTTAATTGATTCAGTTGATTAGGGAAGTCTGAGCTGTAGGTAGGAGGAGCTCTGAGAAGTCCAGGTTACACATGATGAAAACAAAAAAAAACTTCTAAACTATACTCTATTTGAAATAAGAATAAACCTTTTGAATAAACCTTTGATACAGTCCGTTCAAACAATTCTGACTTCTATTGCGATGGTAGCATGAAAAATGTAAGCTGCAGTAAACAGTTGGTATTGTAACCATATTTTTGGTTTTAATACCATCCTTATGCCTACGGTATAGAAGAGTAAATCGGTTGAACCGTTTGTAAAAAAAGGTTTATTTAAATGTCTAATCTTATTTCAAATGGAGTATAGCAAGTATTAATCTTCCCTTAATTTTCCAGAGACGGGCGGTCTATTCATGCTGGCCATACGTCTGATGCAGTTGTTCAGCGACAACAAGTCAGACTTCAGCAAACTGTCCGGTATACTGGGGTTGTACTTCCAGATCAGAGACGACTACTGCAACTTGAGGTTAACAGAGGTAAACAACAATTTAACTTATATTATTCCGAAGATCGCTAAACGGTTCCGTAGATTAACATAGAAGTCATTTGGTTTGCAAATTAATCCTACTAAATCCCAGGCCATGATCATAGGCAGCAGATTCGTTCGCAATGTGGTTGATGTTACATCTCTGATGCCTTTGTTTCTCGATGGTGTTCGCATTGACTATACCGAAACTGCCAAAGATCTGGGTGTTATAATTGACTCCAATCTTTCGTGGCGTGCTCAGGTCAATGAGGTTAGTCGAAAGGTACATTTCTCCTTTCATTCGCTAAAAAGCCTTCAAAGTCTCCTGCCCTTGAAGACTAAAATTTCCTTGGCACAAACACTTATTCAGCCGATTATAGATTATGCCGACGCCTGCTACCTGGATGCTACTGAGGAGCTATTAAACAAGCTTGAGCTTGCAAAACTTGTGCATTCGCTTTCCGAAAATATGACCATGTTTCTCACCTTCGCAAGGAACTCAAGTGGCTCCCAATCCGCCTTCGCAGGAACACTCGGATTTTATGTCTCCTCTTCAACATCTTACACAACCCGTCCTATCCGTCCTACCTGCGTGAGCGTTTTTCTTACGCTCGTCCTAGTGTCGCACGGGGTAGATCTCACCTTAGATCCCTCCTTAAATCCCATCCTCATAAAACTAGCTATTATTCCTATTCCTTCTCTGTCCATGCTGTAAGATTGTGGAACTCACTACCGCCAAGCATTCGTGATTTGAAAACTGTTTCTTTATTTAAATTTCGTGTAAAAGAGCATTATCTTTCCTCTCAACTGTGAGTATAAAAATATATAGGTACCTATAGTGTATTTATGTTTATATATTTAAGCTTTATGTATTTATTTAAGTATATGTTAACTTTCTTGCGTATACGTGTAGGTATATTTAATATTTTAGTTAAGACTTCGCATAATCATGTTTTTCTCTTCTTGTTCTCACACACTATTGTATACATTTCTTTCTCATTTCTCCTTTCGCAGGTCTGCTGGAAGAAATTTCTTAAGAAATAAGCAGTACCTTTGTACTCATATCATAATTATGTCATATCTCTTTGAATTTTAACTGTGTGTACATAAATAATAAATAAATAAATATAAACCTGTAGTGTCGCAGCGGTCTGTCATTGCCATTGGGTGGCTTTGCCGCTGCAGTCTGCGGTTGCCATAGAGATATAATTATAGTATAGAATGCGCGCAACAAACTATGAACAGTAGACACGGGTTTGAACAACACGACGTTCCTCACCACACTCACTCACTTGTCAGTTCGAGATTCATTCATTTGTATGTCACAGTGAAGCGGTACAAAATGTTATTTTGAGGTGTAGGGACATAATTTATAATCATTTTGTATGGGACATTTGATGTGCCTCTTGTATGTCCTACCCAACACTAATCTATAGGTCACTTGTCTAGGATGCGCGCTAAGCGATTTGTGCAATACGCGCACTCTACTGTAAAGGCTCTTACATACTGGCGCGACATGTCGCGACGCAAAGCCGCCGCAAGTTGTCTCAGAAATTGTTTTGTTAAAAGTCGCGTCGCGCGACAAGTCGTGCCAGTGTGTAAGAGCCTTAATATGATATTATTATGGCGGTCGCCTTTGAAAATTAAGTTATTCCTATGTACACCTCTATGGTTTCCGGAAAATTTGCCAAATCATATCTGCTAAGTGTTGAAAATGACAAAACGAAAAGGAATGATAATGAAAAGGAAACCGCTATCTCCTGTAAACAACATTACATCGAATAATTTACAAATATGGTGATTTATGGCGAAATTATAAATTCATAAAAGATTGAATAAAAAAAACAGAAATTATATACTCAATATTATGTTTGATTGATCAATACATTATTGTTCTTAATTATTTTTTTAATTTTATAGTGCTAATCACACTCAAGGCCAAGTTTTTAACTATGCTAAATAAAATAAATAAGTGCTGTATTTTAAACCTCATGTTACTAATAATATTGAATGTGTAAAGTACACAGAGAACAAGAGTTACTGCGAGGACCTGACGGAGGGCAAGTTCAGCTTCCCCATCATACACGCCATCCGGCAGGGAGACAACCAAGTGCTTCGTATCCTTTACAATACAAAGACAACCTGGCTTAACTACTTGTCAAAGTCACATAATTTATTTGAATTAGTCACATAAAAGGCACTTTTGAACGTCAAAAACAGAGAAATAGAACTGATTCTAGTTGCCCCTTCCAAAAGGTAGTTTTCGTATGGAGAAGAATGGGAAAGAAACTCCACCATTACTTTTTTAAATGTTTTACAATGTTTTGTATACTTAAAACAATTATATAATTACATGTGAAAACAATACTCCTAGAATAAGATTACTGTACCACAATAGGTAAAAATACTTGTAGTTTGGGCTCCACTTCTAAACTAATATGATACTTTCGTTAAGAGTGAGTTCCCTCAAAATAAAAGGTTTCGAATGCCTAATCATCGGCCAAAAAAGGCGACGTTTTTATTCCTAAAAGTGTTTCAAGAGATGATTGAGCGTTTTCATTGACAATCGGTTTGATTTGCAAATAAATTAATAACAAAAACCGATAAGAGATGCTCGTATGGCACTTAAAGGACTTGTGGATAAAAATAAATAACTATACTCCATTTGAAATAAGATTAGAAATTTAAACAAACTTTTTTACAGTCCGTTCATCCGATTTTGACTTCTATACCGTAGGCATATGGATGCCATTAAAAGCAAAAAAAGTTACACAATACCAACTGTCTACTGCAGCTGCCATTTGTCGTGCCACCAACGCAATAGAAGTCAAAATCGGTTGAACGGACTGTAAAAAAGGCTGATTTAAATTTCTAATCTTATTTCAAATGGAGTATAGAGTCAACTCAAGTCGAAACCAAAATGCAAGCAAAAATCAGTAAATTTCCTTAGACAAACCTATAGACATACTACGTCAAAGGACTCGCGACCTGGAAGTGAAGCGGTACTGCATCACGATACTGGAGCGAATCGGCAGCTTCGAGTACACGCGGAACACGCTGCAGAGTCTCGACGAGGAGGCCCGGAGGGAGGTCAGATACTAGATTTATAAGATTTTAAATCCAGGTTCCCTAAACGATATCCACATGTGTGCCGGAGGCCAGACCAGTGAAGGCCAGTGAAGGGCCAATCGGAGCGCCGAACGCGGTCGATGAGTAAAGTTAAAAAAAAAACTCACAATGTGGCTTCGTTTACTTTGACTTTTAACCGACTTCTAAAAGGAGGAGGTTCTGAATTCGACTGTATGTTGTTCTTTTTTACGTTTTTTACGCTATTACTCAACTCCAATTATGAAGTCGGTGGACAAACAGGATTCTTAGGCCGTTTACAAGTCGGTGGACAAACAGGATTCTTAGGCCGTTTACAAGTCGGTGGACAAACAGGATTCTTAGGCCGCTTACGCCGTTTATGTGCGGGTGCGTTTTAAACGCCCGTCAGATTTTGACGGGCGTTTATGACACCAGAGGCTTGGTTTTATGAATTACTAACTTGCACATAGAACATGGTAGAACTATGTACATATTATATAAACTTTTGAGGGACCCATAGGACTACCATTTTGTTTATTTTGTAAGGATTGTAAATTACTCTTAGAAAGTTTATTTCCTCTCCAGGTGACCCGACTCGGCGGCAACCCTCAGTTAGAAGCCCTTCTGGATGACCTGCTAAGTTGGAGACGAGACATGCCGCTCGAAAAACTTGAGAACAACGTGTAAACACCAGTACGATCACTTGTACGCGTAACCAGGGGGTAGATTGAAAAACATATTTTGAGAATGACCTCATATGAGCGGCACTAATTAAAATAAAAAAAAGAAATTAGCTTCTATCATAGGCAAATGAATTAAAATCTTCCTATGATAATGATGCATAATAAAGGTTCTCAAATCTCAACAACTTCAGATCAAAACTCATTTCATAAATACACAGGTACCTCTGTCCTAGTTACGCCTACAAGTAAAATAATAATAAGGTTCAATGTTAATATGAAAGACATTTTATTTTCTTTTACATATTTTCATTCCGGTTATTTATAATATCGCTGTTGGTACTGCTAACATGTGCGGTTTACGGCCCACCATAGTTCCGGCCTTAGCCCTACATCAGAGTAGAGTGAGATTGTCTTTAGGCGCCCTTTGATCGACGCTTTCACTTCACGTAAATATACATAAGTACTTCGGTTTCATCGATATACATAAATTAAAGTCGCTCTTCGTGTTTGTCTGTCCGTGTTATTCTTCTAAACCACGCAACAGAATTATATGAGGTTTTCACTGTCGTTTAGAGAATTTATTCTGGAAGGTTAATGTGTATAATACGTTATATCAAAGTTACATATAACTAAGAAATCTCGATGTTTTGTAAAGTCGTAAAAACCGTGCGAAGCAGGAGCTAGTGTTAAATTAATAATAATTCCCAAAATTTCATATTTAATTACAAATATAAGAAAGCAAGGATTAAGGATTTACCCTTCGGATTATAAAAAATATGATCTGGCGACACTGCGCCCGCGTCTATGAAAAGGCGCCATCAAAATTTTATTTTGCGCTGGAAATTGTTTTTCGCATTTGGCTTTTTGGCGCCTCTTGCCATTCGGCGCCTAGAGCGACCGCTCCTCTCGCTCTACCCTAGGGCTGGGCTCACATTTCAAAGTTATCAAGGAAATCTAAAAAGTATTAATACCTGTACTTATTGTTATATAATTGTCATACAATGACACTCGTAGTATTAAATACCACTGTTTGCAAATAACCGCAATGAAAGTAAGAAAAATATCCTCAAAGTTTTAAATTATTTTGTAAATCGTATTTTTTTGTATGTGAATTAGATTGTAGATAGAATGACCATCCATTTTTTTATATAATTATCACTGGTTAATCTTCAAACAACGATGTTAAGGCGATATGTTTATGTGTACATATTATTATTAATTATATTTTTTTTATTAAGTCATTTGATGCATTTTACATTCCGAATGTTTTAATTAGAAGGTGGAAGGAGTATAAGTAAAGTAGACAATTTAGTTAAAAGACATGTTTCAAAGTAATTGGTACCTAATGCTCTTCAAAATACGTCTTAAATTCTTCTGGCTTCCGTTTGAACGAATTATTTACCAAATCATTATTTACCCTAGAAACTTCTACATTTTCTATTGTATAATATGTTTTTAAATCGTTATAGGCGTTTAATTGGTTGCTAAAATTGTTTTCTAAAGCTAAAGAACACTTGAAGTGATATTATTTTATATAAATAGGGTTATTAGGCTATTTGCGAACTCCTTAATTCTATAAAGTATTAATAAACTTTGGGGTTTAAAAAATATCTCATGGAGTTCTTAATAATGCCACAGTCTAACACTTCCAGTTGGCCAATACCCGGAGCCGGCAATCAAGCTGGTGAAAGACTATATCATAGCTACTCTGTGGCCACCCATGCGATCACACTGCCATCTTTAGTCATATCAGATCGCGAATAGAGTATTACTTTTTGCTTTGTAACATATTATACGCGTTAATGCTCATTACTTAAATCGCTTTGTACTTACGCGCAATAAATGCTTAAATAGACGAGCTTTGTTAATTTTGTATTAAAATAAAACGATTGTTATGGATTATTGTTTTTATTTACGTCATCCTTAACTACTAGGATAAAGTTTTGAATAATAAAAAATATTAATAATCCGTAAAAATGGTTTTATTTTTTAATTATTTTAGCCAAGTTTTTCTAACAGTTTTTCTAAAGTGTTACTGTTGGAATCTCTAAAAACGTGTATATTAAACGGGTATATTTCATCCTACGTTTATTCTTACACGAATATTCTTGTCATTTCAGTGATATATGAATCGTTATATTGTTGTGGTAAGATAAGAAACCTCTCAATTTTAACCTACACGTAATCGACCAAAATGTATGCAAATCATAGATTTAGAAGTTAAAACGTTTATTAGCTTTTCGAATATTTAGCGATGTTACAGTAGTAAGTAAATGAAGAAAAATATTTCATAAGGTTGACGTTATTTTTTACAATATTTATATTATGTTTTACGATACGATATTACGATATCCTACCAGAGAGTTCAGAATCAGATGTTTACGAACCAAACATAATACATAATTTGAAGTTTTGTTTCTATTTGGAGAGTCATCCTACATTTTACACAGATGAATACAGATGGCTAACTCCGCATTTTACGTATGAAACTACAAGTACTCGGCGGGTCTTGTCGCGCCAATTCAGTGAGTGTTACGTAGTCAGAAGATTTATAAGAGTTACGCGATAGAAAGAGAGGCAACGTCTAGGTGAATATAATAATAGCATAATCAGCCTGTAATGGGACACAGACCTCTCTGTGAGAGGGACTGGGCCGTAATTCACCACGCGGGCCCAGTGCGGGTTGGTAGATGTCAAATGTCTTCGAATTTTTGGTTCTAGGATATGCCATGCTAGGTGAATATAACTATAGATAATTAGCACTTAGCAACCTGAATTGCACTTTATTGTGTCGTAGCAAGAGTCGATTTTTATTTAAATGATTTTGCTGAGTGATCCTTTTGTATACATCTGTGCCTTTTATTAAACCTTATAAACGGCCTAGTAGAATAAGTACAACCTGTAATAGTCCCTGTTCGAACTTTGTTGTTCTGTGAACCTTATCGCGTTATTTCCGGTTTTCTGAACAAAAAGTGACATACGCAAGCGACCGATCGCGTATTTGCGCCATGATTCGGCTTTTAAATAGGTCGCGGCCTAAGAATATATTTAATACAACAACGTCAACTAAAATTATATTCTCTTTAATTAATTGTTGCTATCTTTATCATCGTATTCGCTAGTCAGCTGACACAAAATTTTCTAAACCGCTAAACTTATATTTAAGGTGTAGCTTGTTGGTATTTAGCTTGGCTAGATCTTTAGGAATTGTGGTATTTTAATATTTAAATAATATTAAAGGCAGCCGGGTTGTGCACCTTAAAATATATTAGTTTAATATTTCTAACAGATATCTTCTGATTTTACGCTTTGTAGAAAAGATAATTAATATGAAAAATGTAGTTTTCAGCCACACACACATTTCACATTAGCAGTTTTTTGTTTGCTGCGGTCATTTACATAATTGTCGCATACTTTACCAGTGCGCAAGAGTGTGCGTGTAGCTTAAAAAACGTTAGTGAAGCCTAAGCCTACATAATAATGTATAATTTTTGCAATATTTTGGAACCTTGAAAAGTATTTATTTTGTAAATAGTTCTGAATAATTAATGATGTACTTAGAATTTGTAGTATTGGAAAATGTATTTTAATTTATGATATTTTATTGTTTGGCTATTTTTATAATTTTGGTGGACATTTTGAGTTAAGTGCCATCATGTTTTAGCTTTGTAGGTATTAATAGTGTTTGAAGTTAGTCAAATCACTTGCACATTCCACAACATTAGACATTATAGCCAAAAGATTGAAAATTTGCTCTTGTCGATTTTATAGTTCTGGTTGATACTAAGAGATTCTAGCAAGAACCAGGCTAAGCGCACTCCGCATTTTATATATGAAGCTACAAATACGCGGCGGGCCTATTCAGTGAGCGTCACGTAGTCAGAAGATATAAGAGTTACGCGATAGATAGAGAGGCAACTTCTAAGTGAATAAACTGTAGGTAATTACCGCCGTGCGACCTGAATTGCACTTTATTATGTCGTAGCAAGAGTCGCTTTTTATTTAAATGATTTTGCGCAGTGAATCTTCTGTAACTACTACTCTATGCTAGAACCTAGCATTGGCCTAAAGATGTACTTAGTAGGCACTTAAGGCTAGCCAATAATGACAATAATAGTTTCCTATCAATTATTAGAACAATATTGTATTGAAATAGATAATAATAATAATAGTTTTGACGTCTGTGGAATTAGAGGGAGACATCCTGTTTTTGAGGTAAAGAAACCAAAATTGGCTGTAGAAATTATATACCTATAGCTAATAAAATAAATATAGCTAATAAATAAATATCTTCCTACCTGAACACTAGCTCGCCATAGACATTAACTCCTAATGTTTTGCAATTAATAATATTAACAGGTGACAATTTATAATAATAAGTAAGTTGTTTCGTTTCCCTAATTGTACGGAACTTGCAAAAACTATTTTTATCAAACATAAATGTTGTCGGTTATTATTGCGTTTAATTTAACGTTTTGTTATTGTGTTGTTTTTTTTAATACATTATTTTTTCGAGTGATTTTGGTTTTTATTTATTTTCTTATTGCATCATCACCTAAGGCACCTGTTCCACCGCCAGCGATGGAATTGCTGGTATGCGAATACTTACACGATCTACAATCTTTTGTACGTTTCTTGAGCGAGATAATCGTTGATTGCTTGTTTCCTTGTTGGCGGTGGGACAGGTGCCTAAGCTCGGTCATTATACTTTACCAACTAAACTACCTACTGAACAACTTGCCACAGCAATTTGCTAATTTCGTAATCTTGCTCGAAATAGCAGTCTTCAGTTCATTTTTTATTATTACATCACCAGCAAAAATGATCCATCTCAAGACCATTAATTTTTTCCATTTTTTTATTTATGTCAATGTTAATTTGAAACGCTTTGTCTTCCAAATTATGACAATAAATTAATATCCTTACCTATTTATAATAAATATTAGTTTTAAAGGAAAAAATCACGAGCCTTCGATTTTTTCATCCGTGTTCTCTATTGTGTCAGAGGGGACACTTAATATCATCTCCTGCCCGTATCCCAATTTATTGGGGGTCAGCACAAAATGTCTTTGGTCTTTCATACTTCTCTATTAGCCATACTTCTTGATAAATTTTGATACAACTCCTTCCTATTTTAAATTTTTTGAGTCGCCAATCTCGCATATTTCCCTTTCCGTATGAATTAAAAGGGTCAGCGAACTGCAAAATGCTTGCGTATGGTTTGGACGTGTATTTAATTTTGCAATGTATGGAATTGTCATAAGATTAATTTTTCAGTAGTCTCAGATAATGCTCTGCTCTTGGTGTGCGCTGACGCAAAGTCATCCATTAATCTGTAGACAAACATCCCAGTGGCGGCAGTGTCACGTCTGAGATGCGGAATTTAGACCATTCAAACCCTCTCTTTTTATGACTATCGCTTACAGCCTTGTACAAACTATTAATGATGTTCAGTTATGTATGAAGAGTACATGGTGTCCTCTCTAGATTATAAAGGCAATAAAAGAAATGAAAATCATCGCTCAGTACAGGACATAACAACGTTATGGTATTGTTTTACACGCTCTGTCATAATATCAGAGTTCTCCTGAGCGGTCATTTTCCAGTAAAAGTTTTGCTCCTATACTATAAATATGTACTTAAGTAATAACGGATCCTTTTAGCGAAACTGTCATCGAAACATATCTAACGGATCAAAAATAAAGCTTTGTGTGAATGAACAGTAGTTTTATTTTTAGCCCACAGTCGCGACCTAGAGTGGCTTTGTGCCAATCGTCAGCCGCTGCTGAGCGAAAAATTCAATATCAACTATTTTTATGATCATAAATATTTCTGTTAACAGTGTAATTCATTTTAAGAATGTTTACCGGCAGAATATTTTTTCAAATACAACAACTTGACAACTCGTTTATTGCAATACGAGCGGGTTTCTTTTCAAATGCAGTTTTGATCTGATAACATCACACTGTAGAAACTGTTCTCATATCAAGCGCATGCGCTTTGCAGTTTTGTACTATAAAATAAAATAATGAATCGATTTTGAATTTTTGTATGGATGTACTGTAGTTGTTTGAAGGCAATATAAATACAGATGTTAGGGTAGACACCGTTATCCTTGAAACTAGTGGTTTGGTGTCATCTATAATATACTTTTTCTATGGAACAACTTTGAAATCGCAAAAAAAAATCTGCTGTGTGAAATGTATGGAACAGCTGTTTTTTTTTTCGTGATTTCAAGGTTGGTCCCATAGAAAAAGTATATTATAGATGACACCAAACCACTAGTTTCAAGGATAACAGTGTCTACCCTAACACCCTGTATAGAAATCGCAGCTGTATGTGTGTGTAAATGATAAATAGTACTTTCGTTAAGCCAGTTGAATAAAACACTGAATAATGTTTATGTACTTTATTAATATTTTTTACAGTTGTCACAAACTACAGAACTGCGACTCTACTAAGTCAAGGTATTTCGTTGGATCAAAATGCTCCTGAACCGTAATATATCAACATAAATAAAACTAACATTACAATTAAATTATGATTTATATTAATTTAATTTTTTCATAAATCGTCACAATAAAAGAATATTACATTTTAAAAATCTAAAATCATATACAAATAATCTCTCTTATTGAAACTAACAGACGAAAAAAAAATCGAAGTTGATTTTTAATGGAAAATATGATGTCTGTATCACAATGTTATGGACACTTAGTTCCCCAGTAGATTCACTAAATATACATAAAGTTACATTTTTAAGCATTTTTTTTTGTTTCAAGAAAGCAAAAGGTTACGTTATAAAAGCTATTCTTCATATCAAAAGCCTCAGTACATCGCTAGTCGCTCTTAGCTACAATCGAATACCAAAATTACAGAGTCCATCGAAGGCGTATAATGAAAGACTACGAGACACTGCGAACAAAACCTAGTGCTTTATTGAAATATTATAAGTTACCCTCCATTGACGCAGAACATAGCTTCTCTTTATCAGTTTGACTTGTATATTTATCATCCTTATAATCAAACGTTGGCAAGTCATAATTAATCAGTCATTTTCAAATGTTATTTAACTTTGAGCTGTCATAAATTAATCCATTGATGTGTCTTATTAGTCAAGAAAATTAATAAATCGTCAAGTCACAAATATAACACATGAAGGAACTTTTAAATGCCGCTCAACTCCCTTCTACGGCATTAATTGAGAGGTAGTTCAGAATGTCAGTAGAAGAACTGGCTCTATCGATCTGGCTACCCCAAATAATATCATAATTTGTATTATTAATTAAAATTTAACGACTACTTTAGTCAGTTTAAATAAAAAGTTTGTTAAACACTAAAAAAAGCGTCAATATATAAGAGAAGCATGTTTCGCATTAATGGAATGTGCACATCTATAAAATATATTACAATTTAATATCATAATAAAATTAATACGAATTCATTAGCACACTATAGTAAGAATTAATAGTAAAACGTTCATCGTTCACACTGAATACAAGAATTGTGATTTTATCAGAAATATTTATTTGTTACTAGTGATGGGCCTGCCATCGTACTAGTGATGTTAGTCGATTTTCATCATTCTTGTCCACGAATTAAAACTATAATAAAATATCAATTCTTGTCTGCACACAACATTCGTCTTCAAATGTACCATTTTTTCTGTCCGTACGTGTTCTTTGTGATTGTGTATTTTGAATAATAATTCGTGAGTTTTGTTCTAAAGTGTCTCTAGTTATATTTGTACAAACAATTTCCTGAAAAAGTTAAGCTTTACATAGTTATAATGACTTAGAAAAGGGTTCTTAAATAGCAAGTTTAAAGTAAATATTGTCATAATTATGTCTAACATCGAAGCACCAGCTTAGTTTAAACTACACAAAGAATAACATTAGGTTGCTAGTGGCCAACAATATGTAACTTACAACATAGTAAGACAAGACAAAGTCACTAATAAACAGTTCAGAATTTCACACACGACAATTTCCCAGCTAAGTTGAAAAAGTTACATCAACATTTCACAAAAAAATATAGTTAATACTCTGGTTAGTGGATAGAAAATCTTTATAACTGAATGTACTCGTTTTAACAAGAACTTCCACTGAACATTTGGACATAAAACATGACTCATACAAACTCGCACTATTGATCGCTTTATACGGAGATATTTTCTTGTTTCCAAAAGCTTCAAAACAAATATATTTGTCCAACGACTATTTTTCACTTATAAAGGTTTTGAAGCCACTAAGCTTGCACCACAAATCACGGAATAAACTTAGCGCTCAATCAATTTAAAACAATTATGTCTCTGTTAACTTCAAACGATCGACAGATACAGGTCCATGTTTTATAATTGATAAGCGCTAAGCGTTAAGCGCTGATTGGCGGTGCAAGAAGGCATAGAGTAAAAACAGTTCCATTTTCAAAATACTCAATCACAAGGTCCGTATCGTGATGCACGTAGTGCGTTGCCAGCGAGCGCGTGCGTGGTGAGGGGCGAGTGAGGGGGTCGCTCACGGGATCCAGCCGACTACGTAGCTGCGGCTGCGCGTGAACTGGGTCAGCCGCCGGATGCGACCGCCTGTAGAGTTAACATTTTGTGTTAGTTCAAGACATTTTCAGAGTCATCATTATTCCAGTGCATGAAAAGGATGGCGCTAAGGACGTATAGCTTCACCTCTTTTTTGCACTGGAACAGTCATGACTGCCATTTCCCTACACTACGGCCTCTGGAACCGTATTATGAAGCGTTGAAGTCATCACTGTTCTGTTGCAAAAAAGGGATGGCACTATACGTCCTGTATAGCTTTATCTCCTTTCGCACAGGAACAATTATGGCAGTAGCTCGTCATTTTATAGCCCCCACTGGTGGAGAGAAGAAAATGACAATTGATTTTTTTTTTTATTATTATTCGGTGAGTGTCTCAAAAAAAAATTGTTTTTTCTCTGTTCGATCTTGGTAGTCAGCTTCGTAAAAAGCCTTTTCTCCCTAATCTTTCTTTGATATGGACATTCCCAAATAGACTAATGGATATGAAAAGTTGATATTCAACTTCTACTTTGGTATTTCCAACTCGTTTAGTTTGACCCGACACTCACCTTTACTATAACAAAACTCATTGTGAATTCTTAGTCTAATACACTTATTTGCCATAAAGATGTTACAATGATATGCGTAAAAAACTTATGCAAGTAGGTATGCGCAAATAGCATAAATGAAACAAGTGAATCTATTAGTTTTTTTTTACAATATATGTATAACGATAAATTATACATAAATACTACAGCGTATTTGATTACAAAGCTATTAATAAGAGTTAATGATGCTACTATAATAAAAAAAAGAAGTCAAATAATAAATAAGTATATAAAAATAAATACTTACGTTTTTTGAATATTTATATTCATAAACATAAATGTAAGTATTTTAAGGGTATAGTAGCGTTTCTACGTTGTTGTTAGAATATAAATAAATATTGCTTAGTGTTTATTGTTTAAAAAATGGAATATTTTAGGTTGAAAAATGTTGTAACAAACAAAACAGATTTATTCTTTTGACATTAAATCTCCTGGTTTTTTATAATAATATTAGTTTTGTAAATGGGAATGGTGCATACATGCTATTTTGGGGGAAAATGGGCTTGAAAATGCACACAATGCATCTTTTGCATAAAATGTTTCAAATAATTAGTTAAACTGACCTTCCAGCGTTCCACTGCTAACTTTTGCTAGCAAATAGCATTTATGTTACGAGTAAAGTAATTGTGAAATACAAACTCAGTATAGATTTAACATGAAATTAAGTTTTCACGAAAAACGGCATTTGTTACAAGTTATAACCAACTATAGGCCAAACTTAAACCTTGGTTTACCCTGATTTAATTAAATTTTCCTATGGTATTGGTAGGTTTACCACAATGTTTTACAGTACCCGTAACATTGAAAGCTGGGGAAGCGGTGGTATTTTACAAAGCGTCATTAATTTCAATTCTATTTTGAATTCTGAAAGATTTTTCTAATAAATAATGAATTTTAAATGACCAATGACATGTCTGTATGACGAGATAAATGGGTCAATTTCAACAGATATTTTAAACTAAACAATCGAGACAGCTACATAAAAATTACCAAAAAAGCGTTTTCAAAGCATTGCTCATCTATGAACGCTGCAATAATAATGAATCATTACAAAAAGTACAAAATACTTACCTACCTTATCGTAAATAATTTAAAGATTACATTAAGGAATATTTTACCAAAGCTAGTCACCCAACCATTGATATCTGTTGAAAACGACCCTTATATTGTAATGTAATGACGTCATAATCGTAGTAAAAGAGTATAGAACTTACCACATGCGACAGTTCAAGGCTCTAAGCGCTGTTCTGGCTCCGTCGCTGCTGGCGTACTGAAATGCACACACACCGACACGTGTCACACATTTATACACATATATCTCATCACCGATGCTCGCTAAATTGAGACTTGACTTAGAAGATATAAGAGTTAATTTTACATGAATTTAGTTTGTAGATATGACCATTTTAATATAAGTATTAATTTAATATTTTAGGGGCTTGACTTCTAATTTTGCGTTTGGGGATAAAAATCAATTTTCTAAATGTGTTTTGTATGTTGGAAGTTAATAGCTAATGTTCGATCAGAAGCAGTAAAATCCGCAATAACAAATCTAAATGCAATCCAATTTGAGTCAGATCAAGTAGTATTCTTCAACTCAAACGGTTGTTAAGTCTATTTTTAACCCACTTGAGCGGCCGTTTTCGTATAGCGAACATCGGTAACGTAGCAGGTTCATTTAGAAATAAATCATGACAAAGGATAAACATATATTAACAATCAATCATTTCAATCAGTTTCATAACACAAATACAAAGTTGGAAATTCAAATCCATGCTCATCATAGTCTTTGTTTCTATGAAGTTTAGTATCAGTACTTCATTCCGCATACAATTTGTTAGTATTCACAACCATGCGTGTCATTAAGTTCAGGAAAAAAATTTCTCTTTTTTATGGTTCTAGTTAATAGATGCTAAACAAACGTTTATGACTATCCTGTCGCAGCTGGGACCCCATAGCTTCGACGTAGGCTCACTAAGCGAAACATCTTGATTAGCTAAGCCTTTGCGCTGTGAAAAACCGTTATTACCCGAAAAAATAGCACGGCACTATCGTAATTGGCCATTTACATTCGCGCCAAAACAGATGACAGTTTACCAATTTTTGCGGCCATTTCTATATATTATCGGTCTGTTCTACGTTCCCCTCGCTGCTAGAAATTAAATTGTTAACTGTTAAGGTTTATAGTAGAAAACACATCAAATTATATTAGTTTCGTTTTATATTGAGATTTTAAAGGAAAGAGATTTTAAGGAATTAATGTAGAGAGTTTCAGAGTTATAAAGAGTAAACAAATTGTTAAACTAGAAATATGGCACTTATAGCGTTTTTTCCGCCATTTATGTCATATCGACTAGAGATACATTTGTGCAGTTTTATAAAAAGGATAATTAACTAAATGTTTTCAGATGTGAATTGAATAAATATCTGAATTCCATAACATCTCTTGTGACATGTAGTTCTAAATTTAGCATTCGATCATTCCGTTATGTACTTATTATAAGTGTCATTTTCACTGAATAACAGCTGCAGGAATTACTTTTTTTGCTGAATCTTCCAGAATTCGAATCAAGAGTGTGTTTGTGTGCGGTGTTTAAGTCACAAGAGAATCCCTACAATAAAACTGCACGTTCGTGTATATGTGTAAGTGTTCACTCAATCAGCCGGCATTATGTATAAGCTGTAACAAAAGCGTAGTGTTGTTAATGCCGTGCCAACAATGTACCGTGGGCCTGACCTCCTCGCCTATTGGCTACGCGCCCCCTTTGCCAGTTGGTTAAAGAATCTGAACTGAAGTCGCAGCGTTAGGTCTTTCCGTACTGGAATGGAACAACATATTTCTCAACTACTGTATCACACGTGTGTCTTATGTTCGTCATGTGAATTAGAACAATTTTGTAGCCAATTCAATAGCAAAAAAAAAAATATCTCAACTTCCATATTAATCTTGCTCCTTCAACACTTGCGTGTAAATAACTAAATTGTATTGTTATCTGTAACATTGTTCTATTATGGAAATGGTTTATGAAAAAACTTATTTTAAGTTATACAGTACAAAAAAAAATCCGTTTGATTTACTCAAGTATGAAACATAAACTTTCATGATAATGTTTGATTCAATTTGACCGTTATGCAGCTTGTTTGTTTAAACTTAAGATCACCCTACAAAAGTACAGAAGAGAGGATTATCTGAGGTAACATAGAAATCGGTACGCTGTCACAAAAATACAGTCGTTCGAAGACCTCTACGCCTGGCAAATCTATGCACGTCAGATGTGTTATTCGCCCCTTCTGTATATAAGTGAATAATAGTTTATTTTTTATATTAATATGTATGTTATATTGTCCGAATTCACATAAAACTGTGTATTAACATCTACAAAAAAAGTAAAGATAGGGAGGGCACGCGGTGTGGTGTGAGTTGCAATGAGTTCGTCACTACTCACGAGTGCGGGTTGGGGTTAACATCAGGTGGGGCCGCCATGACGAACCGGTCCGCTTGTTCGCCCGACGGTACCGGTATTTTATCATTACTCTCTTCTGCTTTTCCTTCCTCTGTTACCGGAGCTACCGGCTCGCCGATTAGACGGTCTTCGGTAGGCACCGGTTGTACGTTTTCGGTAGGCACCGGTTGTACGTTTTCGGTAGGCACCGGTTGTACATTTTCGGTAGGCACCGGTTTTTCTGTGTTGGTAATCACCGGTTTTTCTGTGTCGGTAGTCACCGGTTTTTCAGTGTCGGTAGTCACCGGTTTTTCAGAGTCGGCAGATACCGGTGTTTCTGTATTTGTCGTTACTGGTTGTACTGTTTCGTTTGTTACCGGTTTTTCTGTGTCCGTAGGTACCGAATTTTCAAGTTCAGTAACGGGTTTTTCTAGTTGAGTGGCGACTGGTGCTTGAATACCATTCGTCAAAGGTCTGTCGGGTGGCAATGGGCCGTCGCCTATCGTTATAGAGGTCGGTCTGTCGTCTGGTTGGGCTTTAGCTTTGACAGTTAGTGAGGTCTCGGTATCTACAATTTCGGAGATTACCGGTTTTGGTTCGTCTTTGGTGGGTGTGACGGCTTCAGCGCTAGGCGGCGTCAGGTTGAAGAAGCTACTGTCGATGCCGACGGCGGGTGGGCGGCCGCGTGGTCTGCGATTGCTCAGCGACACGCTAGCCTTCTTTAGCACTCGGCAATCTGATTGCGATAATCGATTTTGTTTATCGATGTTGCTTGTGTCTAATGGGTAATCGATATTTCGTTGTGAGCAGACAATGATTGGTCTATTTACAATGTTTTGTTCATGATCGAAGTTTTAGCACAAATGTACAATTTATGATTTGTATGCTAGTTAATATCAGAATGCTTACAACAGATAAATGAATACAATTCAACTCTTTTCAAATCATTCACCCATCCATTTTACTTTATATATAAAAAAACTTGGAATCTTAGATCGACTGTTTATTTTGAAGAGTTTTATTTTTTCAATATTATTTATACAAAAATAATATTGGATAGTGATGTATTACATTTTAGACATAAAAAGTACTTTTCAACCGTGCTGTTTCTACACAATGTAGCGGCTTGAAGCGTTTAGTAAAAACTTTATGAACTTCTTTCAGAAGTAAATGCAGTTTTCCAGCAGCTGTAGCGCTGACTCGCATTAGACACAAGCATAGTTCCTCTCTATGTACAGGTATATGTTTCTCCAGTGGTTATCGTGTCCTATCTGTTAATGCAAGCTAAGGATAGGCTGCTTTCGCAAAATGCGCCATACGTGCTTTGTAGGCGTGGGTGTGTATGTGTTAACAAGTCGTGATGTGTTGACTACTCCGTGTTGGCACTGACATTTATTTTTAAGGCCTTCAACCAAATATGCAATTTCAAGCTTCAACCGCTTATGTCATAAAGAAGAGCTACAAGTATAGCCTCATACAAATGTCCTTTTAAAATTAAAACAAATAATTATAATTACAATTTTAAAATGTCAAAGTGAGTACAGCTTAAGAGACTCTGAAGACAGTTTTGTTTTACTCCTCAACTTTTTCGAAACTATTATTTAGTTATCAGTGCTTACAACAACAATAAGTCAACCGCCACGACTATACATTTGAGGATTATAATCGAAATGTGAATGTTTACGACAAATTGCGCAGGCGCCGGGCGGTAGTGCGGGTCGCGCCATCTGTGCAGACCGCGAACGTTACACACTGTGCCGTGAGAGAGGCTAGTTCAGACACTACAGCTGTTTATAATGGCTATGATATGTTTAATTATTAGATTTGTGAAATTATAAGACTATCATGTTGAATTAGAAATAAAGTTTTGTGGCAACGAACGTCTACACCGTCGGTTATAACAAACTATGCAACGTTTATTTTTAAAGCACAATTTCATAACAAATTGTTATTCAATCAAGTATCAATAAAACAAATAGCCGATTATTATTTTTCAAAGCTGCCTGTGTCTGAACTCGCCGAAAAAGTATGTTTTTCAGATGATACAATCAAATGATATTATTATTATAGTGACGCTCGCTGTGAATCATGTTACTTGATACTTGAGATAGTTGCACGCTACAGTGAGCTTTAATGTTCAGAGTTAAGAGTGAAAGTTCTATGCAAGATAACATTATGCGCTAATACATTCTTATAGACCATAAAATAGAATGTAAGATGATGTTGTTTGAACATGGTAGCAAAATTTATTTCGATTTGCAATGTATGTAACGTCATCATCTCACAATATGGCTAAACCTGTAATAAAACTATTAAATATTCATCATATATAACTTCTCTTGCGAGACGTTTATATTAGCTTATATGCAATATAAGCAAGCTATGTTTATTTAGCTATTATTTTTGTTGGTATTTTGACATTTTCTTCTGTTTATTTAGAAGTAATATTGCACTTTAAATTGATACGTAAAGTCCGGTCGCGAAACAGAAAGAATTTCCTACAATAATCCTTCATTACTCATCTCTATCGCTCGCGCATAAATGTATTGCCGTCGCGCTCGCGCATTTAAAGGTACCTCTAATGTGTGAGCGCGACGGCAATACATTTGTGCGCGAGTGTAATGAGGGGTTTAATGTACGAAATTGTTTCTGCTCCGCGACTGGACTTAAGATGGTGTAAAGAAGATTGGCTAATATTTTTATGTGTCAACTCTAATATTCAAACATGTTTATCAAACGTCAGTTACTTTTCAGTATGTTGTATGTGCAAATTAAAAAAATATTCTTACTTAAAAAAATGGCAAAAATATTCGTCAGATTTCTCTTTATGAGAAGAAAAACTTATAAGCTACCCATTAACCCAAAGCGAAATAATAAAACTGACCAAATCGTCTTTGCACCAAGAATTCCTTATTATGCAAGGATTACATACTAAACAGATACCAGTTTTATCCGTCGCACCCCACACATAAGCAATGCTCATATTAAACGGAACCCTAACTAACACCTGTCTTAAAGCTTTTCTTGGGCATATTATTTATAACATAACATCACGCCTGTAATTCCCCGAAGGGTAAGATAGAATTGTGCCTATAGTCAAACCCACATTTCGCCAGTTATGTTAAGTCCCATGTAGTGGAGGGCGAGACATTGTCATCAACCGGGCACAAATCCAGACCACGCTGCTACTGAGAAATTCCTGATGGAAAAACCCAATAATACTTTGCACGACCTGGGAATCGAACCCAGGACCTCATGCTCAGCAGTAGCGCTTGCGACCACCAGACCAACGAGACAGTTGATTTTATTTATGCTATCATAAAAGTATATATCATGAACAATATAGCGATTTTTTTACGACAGTTCTTGTTTACTGTACCAAGCATAAACTCAGCGCAGACTAAGAGCAGAGCAGAGCTGAGCAGAGCATTTTCTGAGACTACTGAAAAATGAATCTTATGACAATTCCATACATTGCAAAATTAAATACACGTCCGTCCACGAGCGTCCAACGTGATGCTCGACCATGCTTGAGCTTGCGTGTTCGTGTATTTAATTTTAGAATGTATGGAATTCTCATAAGATTAATTTTTCAGTGGTCTCAGAAAATGCTCTGCTCTGCTCTTGGTGTGTGCTGACCCTTAGGCGTGCTACAGACAACTTCGGGTCGGCATGATGAATCGGCACTGCCGTGTAAAATATACATTCCATTGTGCTACTCGGCCTTTACCGAATCATTCCCGGAACATGTGGGTAGAAGTTCGCACATCGCGTTTTACGTCTATTTTTCGAGCATTGCATATATGCAAGTACACGAGCCAGTATCTGCCCAGCACACAGGCCGCGCGCCACTCACTTCTGTCGATGTTCCTCTGCAGATGGCTGGCGATCCTGTGGCGCGCGTCGCTGTACTCCAGGTGCAGGCCGAGCCGCAGCAGCGTGGGGTTCTGTTCCACCAGCGACGTGATCTCCATCTCGATCTTGTTGCCCAGAACTTGCGACCGCTGCGGAATTAACACTTAGCTTAGAATGGAACACTAAGGGCCCGTACATACGTACAGTGGAACAAGCTATTTGCTACACTGGCAGATAATTTGCAACTACTTTAAATAATTTTCTGAATGTTTTCAGTAGTCAACAATCCTTTTACGTCACTCTCCTAAGCTCAAAAAGTTAAATTACACACACAATCAAAACGATTTTTGGCAGTGTAGCGGATAATTAATATATTTTGCCTGTATACCAAACAGCTTGTTCGACCACACCACATAGCAGCGACAAAATGTAGGCAAGCCGGTGGTTACGAGTGAATTTTAGCCGTTGCGCAGTCTAGAGATGCTATTGACTCGTCACTCAGTTTTAAGAGATTTAGACATTTGATACTTGTCGAATCGGCTAGTTACGTCACCGTTTGTCTTGTGGCGGCATCTCACACACCCACATCCAAACTACGCATCAAATTGACGTCACGCAAAATGCTTCATCGCGCAGAGTTTACCGCGCGACTAGCATATATACAACGTCCCGACATCAATCGTCGGGCAGTTGTCCACCAAACAACACTCGTCTGGTCCGAGAATCCTTCCTTTTCTATAAAGGATGAGTGAACTTTACACCCAGTTCCTCACCCCTCTATAGTCTATTTACATGCAACTTTGATTGGCATCGGGGCTATGTAGGTGTACCTGGTTAGAAGCCCGGAACTCTTCCACAGTATTAGTGTCGAGCAGAGCCTTCACCAGCTGCAGCACTCCGCCCGGGCTGATGAAGTTGGTCTCTACGCTGACCACCCGGAGCGCCGAGTTGGCGCGCAGTGCGTCGGCCAGGAGCGCGGCCGTGCGGTCGTGCAGGCCCACGTTGACGAGCGACAGCACCTCGAGGTGAGTGTTGCCCTTTAATGCCTCGAATAACTTCTCGAATTTCTCGTCGCTTATGTTCTGGGGAGAGAAAAGATGAGATGAGAAACTGTTGCAGTGTTTAAAAGAAGAGTGAAAGAACACTATCTTTCCACTTCGTCATAGTTGCGTATGTATTTATTTATTATAAAGATATATATTTATGAAGTAGGTATGTATGTATATTTGTATGTAAGTGTATGATCATATTATTTGTTTTAGTTTATTAAGTGAATTATTTTGATTATTATGTAGTTTACTTTCTCACGAATTTTACACACGGTGTCTACATCTCTTATCTACTTTCCTATCGCAGGTGTGCTGGAAGAGGTTTCTTTAGAATAAGCATCACCTTTGTACGTTATTTTTTCTGTTCTTTTCTTCTTCTCTGTTTATTATGTGTGTACATAAATGGTTAAATAAATGAGGTTAGGTTATTTTTTTATCTAAATATTGTGTGTTCTTTGCTGTTGAATCTCTTATAAGCATAATGTTCAACACAACTGGGACACACACAGGCATAATCTTCTGTGAGAAGGAGCGGACCATCCACCACACGGGCCCAATACGGGTTGGTGAACGTCACATGAACACTTAAATAGCAACAAATCATATTAACATTAAGGTGGATGCGCTAGGGTGGCCCGCGAAATTCAAATTTTCTTACGTTTTTTTGCAATTTGCAGGTCAGTATCAGGTTGTATGTTGATCTAAATATTATTAGCGGCCGTAACAAATATGGATTTACAGAATTATAAAAATTAGAATCAGCAATACAACTCTCTAAGTTCATGTAAGTGTAAGATTGATGTAAGATTTCATGAAATTTTCATTCAATACACTTACATGAACTTAGAGAGTTGTATTGCTGATTCTAAGGCTACCCTAGCGCATCCACCTTAAATAAACAAGATTCGAGCAGTTGTGTTGTGGGATTCGAACCCAAGCAGGCACTTCGTGTTAATTAATTCACCACCACTGTTCTCAAATCGATCAATAAAACATCGTCAAGAAACCGGCATGCCTGAGAGAATATTTCGACGGCATGTGAAGCCAAGTCCGAGGCCCATGGGCGGCTTTAAAACTCTGCCACCAGATGAGTCACTAACCGCACGAAAAGAAGAACAAGTTAGAGCGCCTTATTTTATATACATATTCTGTTGCACGCACAAAAATACATATATTTCATAGAAGCAAGGCAAAGAAATCATAATACAAACTGTCTTCAGTCGCATAGCACAAATTAATTACTAATCAATTAATCAGTTGTAATTGACATTGCATTACTTTGTGTAAATTATTTCATCGCCACTGCTCTCAAAACAGTGAAGGGAAACATCGCCACTGCTCTCAAAACAGTGGGAAAAACCGGCATGTCCTAGAACCCAAAAATTCGAAGACATGTGACATCTACCAACCCGCACTGGGCCCGCGTGGTGAATTACGGCCCGCTCCCTCTCACAGAGAGGAGGCCTGTGTCCCAGCAGTGGGAACATTATAGGCTGATTATGCTATTGAAATTAGCCTTACCTTAATATTATTCCAATTGAGATCAGTGAGCTTCTGGTCGTTCTGTTGCACGCGCGTGATGGTGTCGTCGGGGTCCGTGTCGTTGGGGGGGTCCATGGGGTACACCTGCAAGCACAACACAGAAAGTGGTCAGCTATTATTGTTGAGCGTTAAACGTATTCCCAAACAAAGACCACGTTATAGAACGACTAGCGCCCCGCCCTTGCTTCGCACGGTGTTTACGAGTTGCCAAAATTTGTTTTTTTTTTTTAGATAACATACCTAATGTAATTTTAATAATATTTTGATGAGGTTACAGAACATATTTTGATAAGGTTTTCACAATCGTTTAGAGAATTTATTTATTGTATAATACTTTAATATTAAGGGAGTGCCTCCGCTGCCTGCGCCGGCTCCCAAAAATAACGCCATTGGGAACCGACAGTGACATTACTGCCGGCAGCCGATGTTTTTAATCTCGGCTGCCGGCAGTAATGACACCGCCGGCTCCCATAATGGACACCGGCGCGCGGCCTGGCGTTTCTGGAAATTCTTCCAGTATTATATTAAGAACCCCAACTAACTGGACACTAACTAAACAAATTTTTCTGCATATTCTAGTCGTTTTTGGCACTCGCCGGCCGCTGCCGCGGCACCGCTAGCTAGGGGGTCACAGTTCTATCCTTACCTAACCTAACCTTTTTTTGCTATTACAAATTATTGACCCAATCTAACTAGTTCAGTTCCGGGTAGTATGTACCTTATTACTCGAATAAGGACATCATTGATAATGGAAAAAAAAATTACATGTTTTTTAATTATGCCACATTGACAACCAAAGTCAGCGCCGGCAGCGGAGCGGAGGCACTTCCTAATATTAAAGATACATATAACTTAGAAATCTCGATTTGTCAAATCGTAAAAACCGTGCGAAGCTAGTATCAAATAATTAAATAAGTGAAGTTCACCTTAGATTTGGTAGCTTTAGTGATGCCGTCCCAGCCGAGTCCGACGGGCTGCCCCTTGTTCAGCAGCGACGCGTGGTACTGATCCTGATTCATCATGGAGTGGAAGCCGAGAATAGCTGGAAACAGGAGAAAATTATTTTAAGCATAATTGAATATTCACCTTATGATGATCATTGAGCAGAATAAAAGAGGTCCCTTACGTTTCGTAGGATGGGATCATGTTGTTGTTGATCTAATGAAAATAGACACTTTTGAGGGTTCCATACCCGGAGAGTGCCAAACGGAACCCAAAGTGTTCAAAAATTTGTGGTTCACATAGAAACGTGTTTTTATGTTAGTAAGTTTTTTTTTTTAAAGTGTTAAATATTGTACGGTGGTACGAAACCCTTCGTGTGCGGGTCCGACTCGCACTTTGCCGGTTTTTCTAGTTAACCTATCTTGTCCCACACCTGGGCAAAGGCCTCCTTTTCTGTTCTCTTTTTGTTTTTCCTTCTCCGGCCAATCTCGCAAGAACGAGTCCAGGGGGCTTAAAACAGTCACTTTGGCAGAATCATAATAGGAAAATAGAATCATCGTAAAATGTCACAAACTGAAAATTCATAATATGATCTGCGTGCGATTCGTATTACGAAATAATTCATCTGTTTGACAGTTTTCTATTGAGATTCTTAAAATGGTCCACATAATATGAATTGCTTTTGTGTCAAATTAGCGGATTTGCTAATGACAGCTGGGATTCAGGAAATGAACTGCTTTTAAAGGAATTGCTAATGTGGCCGGTTTAAGCCCCCAGATCTTCACGCCAGCATTTTATTACTTAGCCAATCATTTTTTTAAACTTTTTAATTAGAAATACTCGGACAATTTGAGTCCCATACAGAAATCACTGAAGTACACCAGGCAACAACATAATTGCGCGACGATTCAGTGATCAGTAACCATCAGAAAATAGTTCAAAATGGCCGTTCATTGATCATAAAGTGGACCAGTGACATTTATTGCTTAAAACATTGTCAAAATATATAGGTGAGTGCGGCGCCAATGATGCTGGTCAAATCTAGCTCGCTAACGTGGCGTGCCAAGTGTTCCTTTCCATGATTTATAATTTACTAGCTGCGCCCCGCGGTTTCACCCGCGTAAGTCTCGATCCCGTGAGAATATCGGGATAAAAAGTATCCTATGTGTTAATCCAGGTTATAAACTATCTGTTTGCCAAATTTCATCCAAATCCATTCAGCCGTTTTTGCGTGATTGAGTAACAAACATCCAAACACACAAACTTTCACATTTATAATATTAGTAAGATTTTGACGTATGTAGTTTACATCGTAATTATGACCGAGAAGCGTTAAACAGGCCTATTATAGCGAGAATGAAGGGCAAATGAATCATTAGGAATCATTGGTGGACTTTTCAAGTGACCAGAAGAGGGCTGGCTTATTTTATGGCCAAAGAATCAGTATCGCCATACATCGTGGCAATGTTGCCAGCCTTTTGGGCACTTGTGCTGTTGTCAGCGATGCAGACGAATTTTTTGATGCCCTATTATTCTTTCCCCTCATTTATATATATATATACATGTAGCTAATTATTATTTTAAGCCTGTTAGCGTATATATTATGTAAAAAAAAAATATTCCTGAAAAAAAATATGAAAATAGGTAATATCTTTAGGAATAAAACAAATCTTAATTTAGATTCAGGGTCTCACTTTGAAAACTGAAGGCAACTCGTATATCATGAACTTTCGTATGTAGTTCTCTTAGCTATTACAAATAGAGGTTGATTCTAGAAATAAAAACTCAAACTACTGCATTTGAGACAACGAAACGTGAAGAAGGCGCCTCATTTCCTAAAACTATTAACACGTCGATAAAAATGTGTATTTCTAGCGATAATTGTTTTGACACCAGTACAATATTTTTTGCCACAACAGATCATTCTAATTTTAAAATGAAGACGTAAATTATTTGTGAACACTGCCACTGACATCTAGAAATAAATGTATGCTTTCAAGAAATAAGAAAAAGCATACGAAGCAATGAAATGCATAATTCTTCCTCAAAATTCCAGAAACGATGCAATAAATTATGTAATTTTTAATATTAAAAAGCTGTAAATGTTTTATAGTTGTATCTTACGAAATAAAAACTCTTTAGTTCGTCTCTTAAACAAGTTGCATTGAACTCAAGACAATGCTGGCCCAGCGCCAGGGCTTCACGATGGTACATACTATCATTACAAAGAAAATTTCCTGATTTCAGCTATCATAAATAATAAGAAGTGTCGTAGATCTGTCGTAGGAGTGCCTCGTTTGACGGTAACCGTGTCAGCCGTGGTATTTACACGACAAACAGATTATTACAATATGTGGTACTAGGTTAGCGAGCAAATATTTCGCTGTCGAGAATCCTGCCAGAATGTAGTGGTGTAAGCTTCGCATGCATTTTCTGTCAATATTTTAATTTATGAATATTTACTTTGGTTTACTATCCAAAACAATACTGCAATATGGGTTATTTTAGAGAAGTATTTTCAGATGGATAAGTAAATAATATTCTTATGTAAGCAGCAATCCACTATAATTTATAGCTGATTGGGATAGATGAAGGAAATGAGGGAAATCAGTGGTTTGGAACAAATAGAAAGAAGTCTATTACTTGCAGTGGACTGGAATAAGCTGGGTTGTTTGGATGACCTAAGTGTGGGTTAGTAACCTAATATGTATCCTCAGCTTCCTTAGCTTTAATAATGTGTTGAAGTGGTATAAATTTTGGTAGTGGATCTTGAACAAACATTTACATGTCAATGCTTTAGGCTTTTGCTTTTTTATTATTATTTATTTATTTATATAAAAATCAATTGCAAAAACTCGAAAATGCCTCAACCGATTGTGATGATACTTTAGTAAGTTGTGCTGGAGAACAAAAAAATAATTAATTAAAAAGGCATTGCAAGGCATTAGCTAGTTACAATTACGAATAATAACTTATGACAGCTTCACAGGATAGTCGTCCTGTTAGTTTCTGTATAAACCTTCAACTATAATATATATTATATATTTAATAAGGCTAATCAACAGTTGAGCGGATAAACGCTGCTGCTGCGAGCGTTCTTTTCATCCAAATCACGGCAAAATTAAAGCTCGGTTCCCATTGACATTTTTCTTAATATATTTTGCTCCCAGCCCTCTAGCAGTGGTAACGGCTACAAACGACAGTTGCCCATCGATGAAAAATCGTCACGGCACAGCGTACACATTATACAATGTTACAGCATTTTTTTTTAAATCTTCTGTTTTGTCAGTGTACAAGTACAGTAAAATGTATCACGTTGTAACAGGGCGGAGACCTGGTGTTCTGAAATACAGGCCTAGAGTTTAGTTTAGGCACCAGTCTCCCACAATATTAAAATGTTGTCTGACGCTGATACCATGTAATTATGTATTTTGTAATATTGTGGTGAGAAAATAAAATACATAAATAAAATATTAGACTTAGATAGGCTGAGGGTGGCCCGCGAAATTCAAATTTTCTTACGTTTTTTGCAATTTGCTGGTCAGTATCAGGTTGTATGTTGATCTAAATATTATTAGCGGCCGTAACAAATATGGATTTACAGAATTATAAACATTAGAATCAGCAATACAACTCTCTAAGTTCATGTAAGTGACATATTGACTGACGATTTCATGAAATTTCATTCAATACACTTTGAATTTCGCGGGCCACCCTAGCGCAACCTTAAGAAGGTGACTTACCAGCCAAGTCAATGATCTCCTCCTGCGACGCGTCCGTGAGCGCTTGCTCGTACTCGTCGCCGAGGTCGATAGAGATCTGCTCGTCGGCGTCGCGTTGCTTCTCGGGCACTGGCGGCGGGATCCACTGGAAACAGTAGGAAATCAGGTCAGTTTGGGATGGCAGGAATATTTGTGGAACAGACAACTAACATTTTTATTAAAAACTAGCTTCGCCCCGCGGTTTCACCCTTGTAAGGCACGATGCCGTGGGAATAGCGGGAGAAAAAGTATACTATGTGTTAATCCAGGTTATAAACTATCTGTGTGCCAAATTTCATCCAAATCCGTTCAGTAGTTTTTGCGTGAAAGAGTAACAAACATCCATCCATCCATACTAACAAACTTTCGCATTTATATTATTAGTTAGAAGTTATGTAGATGGTTGAGATTTAAAAGAGTGTCCATGGAGTTTCTTCTCCATAGAGATCTACGTTTTTGAACGGGCAACCATCCAACTTTCTGAATAACTGACCAGCTTCTCGATAGTTCAAAATTGTCTGTAGTTTAATTGTTATAAAATCCTTTGAGTTTGAGAGTTTAGTTTGAAAAGAAATCAAGCATCTTGTCAGTTTACGGCCATAGCGGATAGAACACACATTCACGATTTAGCGACTTCGACAATGCTGCATCGCATTTTAGCAGCACGGTCTTGGTATGTAAAGTTGGTCACCCATCCACGGACCAACCGCGGCCAGCGTAGCTTAACCTGATCGGCCCGTGCGGCTGTTATTACTTAACCAGAAGCACCTCCTTGATCTGACACCTATGTAACATAAAATAATTCTGTAAGTCGTGTGTACTGCAATGTAATGCAAAAAATACGCCATGTAGCCACGTACCAACTAATTAATTCACTAATAACTTACACTTATCAATATGTAAATAAACCTTGAACTACGGAACCTCAACCTACGTGCCTTTTGTCGGTCTCGTCTATCATAGCGAGGTCTAGTGATTCATAGGTAATAAATTAATAAAATTATAACTTGTGCCAGTTTGTATTGTCTTTAATTTAAAGAACATTTTAGGGTTAACCATAAGATGGGGCCCGCTAGGCATGGCGGGGTGATACCAGTCGGGGGTGCGGCGAATGTACAAGTATCTCCCGGGCCCCCCGACTCATGGTAGAAGTAGGAACAGTGGGGGTTTTAGTCGGTAGGAGTCCGACATAACATCCATGAGGATTTCCCCACGAAAAAAAAAAAAGGGTTAACCATAAAAGTATTACTCAATTATTAGGTATCGGAAAAAAGTGCTGTATGTTTTCTCCTAAAAAGGGTATAAGGCGCCTTAATACTTTTACTGGTAAAAACCTAACACAATATGAAATATTATAGTGTAATAATTTTAATTAATTAATCCTAACTAATATTATAAATGCACTTTCGCATTTATAATATTAGTTAATAATTATTTTTATTAAATTTATTAAATAATATTAGTTATAATTTGTTTATTTGCTTGTTTGTTGGTTACGCTTTCACGCTGAAACGGCTGAACGGATTTAGATGAAATTTGGCACATGGGTAGACGATGACGTGGAGAAGGACATAGGATATTTTTCATCTTGGTCCGCAGAAGATTTCGCGGACAACAACTAGTAATATTATAAACCTAACATGGTTTTACATGGTTTCTCCTAAAGGGTATGTGGCGCCATATCATTTTGAACAGGAAATAGATAACGTTACATGGTCAACTTTGAAAAAGTGAGGTTTCCTGTAATGTCATAATCTTTTTATTTTAAAAGGGTATCCATGAAGATACTTGTTTTTCTTTTACATTGGAACAACAATTTGGAAATGCGTTAGGTAGGTACCAGATTTCCCTGTTTGTTACGTAGGTGCATGTAATACAAAATCAGGGTATAATGTTTCCACTGTTGGAATTGGTTTGTCAGTGGCCTAACTTCAGATCAGGCTCTGGTGCAAAGACGAAATTGGGCCCCCGTCACCCATCTCCACGACGTGTTAATTTTTTTCAAACTCAAGTTGTTAACATTTGTTTTCTTCCGATATTATTGATTTGAAACTTACAAATAATTAATAACTCAGGGAGGGGGCCCTCCTGCCAGGGTTGCGGAACCTGCCAGGGTTGCGGAATAGTCCGAAAGGGATACCGGGACCCTGGCAACAGGCAACTGAGGAACACGGGTGGGTTTTAGTCAGTAAGAGTCTGACACGCCCTTCCGCTCCGCCCAGAGCGGGAGAAGTCATTTGATTATTTCCCACCAAAAAAAAAAAAAAAACGGAGGGGCCGTAGTAGACCTGTGCTCTGTTTATCAAAACTAACAAGCCTTGTATTACTTGTGATAAACAGGGGTCTGGTGCAGCCAGTGCTGGTGGCACGTCACGTTCTACGACATGTCGGCTTTGTCACGACGTTTTTAGAGCAGTGGTGTTGAAAACAAGTTGCACAAGGTAAAGTGCACGGCTGCCTGGGTTCGAAAGCACGACCGTTACCCATGACTTGTAAGTCAGGGTTATTATCATTGGGGCAATATTTTTAGGATTCCGTAGCAAAATGGCATAAACGGAAACCCTATAATTTCGACATATTTGTCTGTCCGGATGTGACACAGTCATTTTACTCTGAAACGATATGCGGTATATGAAATGGAAAATCGGAACGAAGGTTGATTTTGTCCACCGCTAAATAATGGTATAGAGAGAGAAAACGAAAAGAAGAAAAATGTTGTGGCAGTTCCCATAAATGTGTGTGGCGGTATCTATATCGCCACATGCGAACTACACATCAAAGACCTGACGTCACACAAAAATCATTAATCCTGCACCGCGCAATTAGAGTTTACCGCTCGATGGACATATACAAGAACCCTACATCAATCGTCGGGCAGTTGCCCACAAGACACAACACCCTGGTCGGAGGTTCTTCCGTTTTCTATAGAGGATTAGTGAACCATGTTCCCTCATACCCCTAAACATGTAACCGAGGGATGAAAATAAAATTCAATGCACATAAGCGTCGTGGGGTACTTGCTGGATCCCATAAATAAAAAGATTATGTTTTTTCTAAGTGACTTTGTTATTTAAGTCATTAGTTTTTGACTTAGAAATATTATGAAATAAAAACTTATTTTTGCGGACGATAAAATCAATACTGTGCATGCGTAAGTATTCATCTCGGCTACGGAACCCGTCAATGTGCGTGGTCTGAGAGGCACTTGGGCAGTTTATTGTCATTTCTGGTACATACCTTTGTTTGTGTAGTTATATGTATTTATTTGTTCTTATATTTATATATATTAAGGCATAGTTTTAATAGGTTTACCTATTTTAATAAATATTTATTCCACAATTTTAGGTATTGCACCTACCACTTTTTGTCTCTGCATAACCGAAAGGTTGACTGGTAGAAAATGCATATGCCTTTAAGTCCGCCTTTGTACATTTGTGTGCTTAAAGTATTAAATAAATAAATAAATACCTTCTTTCCACGAACAACACCAGCGACAAATGGCTTGATTTCAGGCCGGTCTGGCGTCTCCAGGGCTTGTTTGTTGATGTGTTCTATCAGCTTTTTGCGGTTCAAGGGGCCTGTGGGACCCTTATCGCAATCATAGTTGTTACGTTGGTCTGGTGGTAGGAAGTTGTCCTGAAATGTGTTATAGAGGGTGTATTAGTATTGATACTGTAGAGAATTATTGAAAATAATCTGCTGCTATTTTGATTGCTAGAATTTTGAAAGTTATAATTGAAAAAAAAAATGTAATCAGTTAAGAATATTCCCACTATTTAAAGTTCAAATTGGACATAAATTGTGAGCCTGCCTGGGTTCGAACCGACGGCTTACATTATATTTATATTGCTTATACCTGATTTAACCCGTCGTATGCCGTAATTACAGACACAATTAAAAATCCATTGTTTCTCAACGAGATCCACGTTCCGGCATACCAAAGGTTAATAAGCAGAAATTATACCAAACAAACATAACAATATATGGAGATTTGAAGAGCTTTTTTATTGTTCGAAATTATTCTTAACATTTACACAAATGCATGTAATTTATCATAAAAATAATTGATCATAGAAAAAATGTTAAAAGTCAATGCTGAATAGTGAATGTAATCTCAAATCCAAAAGGTTTCATTATTTCTGCATAACAAGATAAGCTTTATTATTTCCAAATTCAGGGCAAAAATAATCAACAGATAATGGACTGCACCCATTATTTATAAATCAGAATTATTATTAAACCAAACTGATTCATATTCCTTTATTCAATATGACAGGTAAATAACTATTTAATTATATTTGTTTATCAATTCACTGATAGCTAGACCTGCCCTGTTGCCGTGTAATAATATTTTAATACTATCATGATTCCAGTGTGAGCGAGAGAGACGAAGCTATAGATGACTGATTGATAGCACCATCCTTTTTTCGGACTGGAATCATAATGGCACTAATACTTCATAATACGGCCCCAGTATAGTTGCACTGATAACTTCTTTATCATAATCTGTTTTTGATAATGTCTCCTGATATACAAGTAAACCGTTAGTAATAGACTTTTGGTTACCTTGTACTTAATAATTGTAAGTATTAAATGATTACACAACAAGATAAAACACAATAGCACAAGTGTGATAAACTAATTTTGATAATACTTATAAACATTTGATTAAACAGTGGCATGATTTTTGGAACTTTGATGTTTTTTCAATTTCATTTTTTTATGAAAGTCTGATGTTGATTACATAGTGGAACTGGCTCTAACAGAAAATACAGTATTTTTTGTTCTTGGCTTCAATGTTACTTGGGGTCAGTAAAATATGTTTTTCTCTTGCATTCAATACCTTTTCTTCTTAAATGATCACACAATTCATCCATACTTTCCTTGATACCCCTTTCCTTGTCTATCCATCAACACTTTCTTTTCATCAGAAACTACGCACAATATTATTAATGTTAGTAGCAAAGTTTACTATAGTCTGTTTTTAAATCTCATAGGCTAATTTGACATTTCAAGTGATTGTGTTTGCATCTGTCAAATTAGTCTATGAGATTAAAAAACAGACTTTAGTTGAAAAAAAAAAACAAACCTGAAATATCTTAGCTTGTGAGCTAAGGTATAGGCAGGGACATGACAATTTAGAAAAAATCTCTTAATTCTATTTTCCAGTTATATATTCTAAATTAGTTGTGTTTATATGAAAGACGCAAAAGAGAAATACTCGGTTTCTGAGATGAGTAAAAATAGATTAATATACAAATTAGTAGATTAGCAGATAGAACAATAATAGCTCATACAATAAAATGTTAAATGTTACAATTTGCATATTCAAATAATATGCAAAGAAGCATTCAGCACACTTAAATGCAGGGAAGCAAGACAAATTGATGGCTATGTAAAATAATTTAGAACAGGTAATTCAAATTTAAAGTTTCATTAACTACTACAAAAACCATTTATTATTCTTCAGTAGGTTAATTTGAAATGCCTGTACTGTTTGCATTTTTACTACATTATTTTCTGCATTTACTAAAGTGTCTGAAAAATCATTCTTATAGGTATAGAGTTTTAGTAAGTATTCTCACAAACTCATCTGAGACTGCTTCTAGATGTGTTATCAAGAAATATTAACTAGAGAGCACAATTGAAAACATTAATTTAATTAATTAAATGAAAACATAGCTACAATATTTATCTAACAAAAAAGTATAAACAGGAACTTATCTCTCAGGACATAGTTGAGTTCCCCACATAGTTGGAAACCAGCCAAAATTTAGGATAGCCATTCATATATTGTAATAAAAGAAAATATTCCTCTTTACCCAGCCATAAACAAACACATATTTCTTTCAAGGCAAACACTTCTGATAAAACCTCCAAGGTGAATAATTGTGAGAAGTCTGTGGTTTAACAATGAGGCTTGTAATTAGTGTGAATGTTAGGGGCATTATCCAACATAATACTGTGTGGCCTTCAATATCAATTGACTTGGCTTGGCTTGGATGATGTGAGCAGATTGTGAATGTGGGTAGAAAATTATGTGAGAAATATCTACTTTGATAGGAAAAATATTTGAATATTTGCAAAAATAGGAGGCTAAAAGCCAGGTGTTCTGATGCAATTTAGAATATAGGTCCAACAGTTGGCAAAGTTCATTGACTGGTATTGATAAGGTTAATTAAATTTGTACATTATCTTACCAAGCAACAGTCTGTTGTTTTTAAATAATATGCAATGAAATTTTCACCAACTAGAGAGCCTACAAGAAGCAGATGCATTTGTTTTACTGGGCAGACTGCTTAAATGAAAAGAGTTTACTCACATCTGGATCAACCTCCTTGGCCAGCATGGTAAGTTCTTCCTGCGACAGCTTGGATAGCAGATCGTCGACGTCCACCTCGTCGTAGGTGGACAGCTCTCGTCCGAACAGCTTTGCAGGCGTCGTCATCGTCGTAGTCTTCGTCGATGACGATTTCTAAAAACACCAAAACACTTCCTTTACCAAACTGTTTCGCACTATTTGAGGTTACTTTCGGACAGAGGCTGCACTAAACGGCAGCCGTGAAAAACATTATCCGCTAAGTTACGTAAGGAACACAATCAAACAGAGAAATTGAAGATAAAACATCATTATTTGACAAGACACTTTCGGCGTTCACCACACCCACAAATTAATGAATGACGACATTTTTAACACTGCACACAGCTGATATTTTATAATAAAGCTTTAAATTTATAATTGTTTTCATAGTAGTCGAATAAAAATGAGCATCTTCTTACATTGTATGATAAAATAAAACTTTTTAGTAACAATGGTAAATACAGCCAACGTCACAAGCGCCCCCTTCGAATGACAATTTTACACTAAAGAAGTTTAAGTTAGAGCGAGATGGAATTAAGTAATTGTTGGCGTTCTTCGATAAGGTTTGAAAGAGATGGAAAATAATCAACTACGTTCATAGGGAAGGGATTGATGTATGGAGAAAATAAAAAAATATTCGATTCGATACCGGTTTCTTATCAAGGCCCTAAAAAATAACAAAAAAGAAACTTCACCACTAAATGAAGAAATATCACAATATTGTATTTTAATAATCGTAATAAACGAGCACGGAAGATAGGTGTTTATTGAAATATGGTTGTTTTTAGGTAAAAAAACAAACAATATAAATAATTATGTTCGTCCTCGAATCTATAGAATCATGTTATAAAGTAATGTCGCTTTTCGTGTTAGTCTGTATGTCCGCGTTGTTCTTCTAAACCACGCAACAGATTTCGATGAGGTTTTCACCATCGAAGTGAAGGTAACTCAAGGTAACTTATGTATTAATAGTTAATAAGTACCTACATTAGTATTAGTACCTACTTAGTCTAAGAAATATAAATATTTTCCATAATATAGAGTTAGCAACCTACAGAGTTTCATTTGAAAATAAGGCTTCGATTTGGAGTGGTATCACTGGTACCTATCTATTGATTTATGAAATCTATATTATATACAAATTCTAATTTATATACAAAGTACTTAAAATATCATTACGGATGGACAGCGGAGCCTTAGTGTCTGTTGACACCCTGCTACGAAACCCTAAACAGACATATTTATCGTACGTTACATGATCAACCTGAACGTCTAACAATCTTGCTTGCAGGCTTAGAATAAAAATGAACATTGGATTGCCATCGTGAGACGAAACACTCAATATTAATTATCGTGTCCTGCCTGTCGTTGTCTGCACGTTACAGGAACTGATGGACGCTACAGATGGCACCAAACTCGTACCCGAATTCTGGGCCAAATTCATTTAGGTTGCCATCGACACACTTAGAATAAGGCATAAAATAAATACTTAATTACCTAACCCTCATTTTTATTATTATTATTTTTCCACTGCCCCATTTTTTAGTCTGCGATCTTTATTAGGTGTGCGATGATACCTATCTACTCGACACGTGATCACGTCCCAATTGCACTGGAAACGGTTCATCATTATCATTCAATAGGTACCTACAACATCCAGCGAACCAACTGGAGCTAAAAAACTCACATTTTAGGCACAATAACATCGCCAGCTCGTCACATTTAATGAGACTGTTTTTTTTTAAATACTTTACTATTATGCAACTGTGTGTAACACGTTCGATTATCTCATACTCAAACTGAAACTGTAAACAAGTGGATAAATCCGCTATTAATTTATAGTCAACATTGTGTGTTTATCCGAACACACAACTGATGCGACCAAGTTGTTTCGTGACGAGTGCGCTAAATATATTCTCAACTATAATGGAATGATTACGTCACAAAGTGTACTCGCCTATCCCACTAGTTATTGAACTCGCGACCTTTGTAATTATAGCATACATTGTGGCAACTGCATTATTATGTACAGGGTGAACTGGTTGCGAGCTGTTGTATTATTTTGATTATGCAACACACTAAATTGGAAACTGATAAGTTTATCAAGGTCAACTTATGCAAACAACGGACTCGACGTATAGCATCATCGGTGCTAATTAGTTCTGTGTATATTGTAGCGCTTGTTTTTTCCTTGCAGAGTGAGCACTTGAGCAGAAATAGGTAACTAGGTACCTAGGTTTTCAGCCAAAAAGTCAAACAAGATATCAACAAAGCGTGACATTTAGATGAACTTACTGCCACGAAACCGTTATTTGAAATATAATCTTGCATTACAATTTGTATAGGTAGATTTGTTTTGATAGAATCATTTTAGGGTTAAGGTCTCAAAACTCACGCTTAAAAATAGAAAGGATATTGTTTTGTTATTCAATCATGCGTGGGCGCAATACTATAAAATAAAACATTCAACGTCACATTGTCAAAATACCATTGCAGATTGATATCTCGAGGTCGAGGAGGAGGAGAGGAGGGGTTGTGGAGATTCTTGATAACAATTCATTTAATTAGCTAGCAACAGTGCGAGTCTTATACCATTAAATGGTAGGTAAACCTAATCATCAGCTCCTGCTGTTATACACACGTTTAAATTTCTGCATAAGACAATTTTTTATTATGTCCGAAAGATGCAAATAGAATTTTACCCAAACTTGCAAAAATATGCAAAACCATAAGCAGCAAGCCTATATCAATTTATTATTACATTTTTGGTCATTTGAGTCTAAAATAAATCAAATAATGACCCTCTGCTTTTTACCTCTAATTGCACGATTCAGCATATTTTCACAATCCCAGAAGGCATTGTTATCTATCATCTTAGATCGTTCTGAAAACAATAGACCCATTCAGTGCGTTAATGTGGCTGTTAGTAAGCATACAATGCAATTAGCTCTGTATGTTAGGTTCTTATGTATACTGCAAAAACGAGAGAAAGTGGGAATGTAATGCCAAAGAATATACACTTTTATAAAATTGTTGCAAAAAATATAAGTATTTCATGAGTAGGTAACTCAACGTTTTAGTTATGTAACGGTTTGCACGGTAACAGCAATATGCAATTTTGCATCGTTACACAGGAAGACAGACTATGTAGTGATTGATCTGAATCGATAAACGTTTGTTCCTGTTGACCACGCGACGCTGCCGACCGCTGGCGTCACGCCAGTCCGCTATAATTGGTGGTCGCCACACCAGAGACAAGCGGTATTCTTAGCTGCCCATTCGGCCACTGGCCTTCCTACTGATACAAATATTCCCATGAAAAATAAATAATAATTTTAGTGTTATTTGCACTTGACCTAGTACCTACTTGATAGGGATGTCCCAAACACCTTCACACTACAATGTCAAAAATGTTTTAAGAACTCAGATAAACAACCTTTTTGACCAGTTTCAAATATTTTGACTGCGGTATTTTGGCATTTTGAAAAGAAAACTGAAATAAAATCCAAAATGTCAGTCTTCGTGATATAGGTATTTACCGAAATGTATTCCCAAGTCAAGACTAGAAGTTGATTAAATTACTTGTTGTGATGGAATATTTGCCATTTGGTAAACCATATCCAGTATCCCCATTAATAAGGGGTGCAAGGTTTGCTTTTCTCTTTGCTGGAATATTCTACGGCAGAATCAAACAAAAAATGTATGAGGCTAAGGAGGAAAAATGGCGCGAAGAAGAAGCTAAAAGAAAGATAATTCGTGACAAGGAAAATGCTATTTTGAGAGCGAAAATAGCGAAGGAAGAGAGAGAAACTGTAAAACTATTAGAAACAGGAAAGTTATTTGATCCCCCAGAAGAGTTCCCGGAGACGGGAAAACCTGGTCCGAAGAAAGGCGAAAAAACGATACCATGCGAAGAGGAATAGATAATACCTAATCAATTAAATTTAAATTAGGTACTTATAGCAAAATATTGATATGAAACTTTGTCTTTATTTAAATGGGTACACAACCCATTTACACCACACAGCACGTATTATAGCTATTAAAGCACATAGTACCTACTGGATAAATACGATAAGTACCTACCCAACGTTATTGTAAAGCTAAAATATCTGTCCTGCACAAGGCATAGGTGTTGTATACTGTACATAAAGTATGTCCAACAACAACGCAACCTATCTAGCCTAGCAATACCTACATAATACAAATAACTTTTTAACTTTCCACTGTGGGAAAGTTTAAGAAAAGCTATTATCTAGTTTTCACTGATCAATAACACATTCGCGCCATTGTAACACCACGTGTTAGGTATATTTAACATTCACACGAGATTGCAACACTTTCTACGGATGTGGATAGAACTGTAATGGTCAAGAAAACTTGTGACTTAGCTTTAGGTATATGAGACAAACTAGCTGCGCCCCGAGGTTTCACCCACGTAAGTCTCGATCCCGTGGGAATATCGGGATAAAAAGTATCCTATGTGTTAATCCAGGGTATAAACTATCTGTTTGCCAAATTTCATCCAAATCCATTCAGGCGTTTTTGCGTGAAAAAATAACAAACATCCATCTATCCATCCACACTTACAAACTTTCGCGTTTATAATATTAGTTAGATAGTTACCTACGACCCGTGTGTGAGTTCACGAGCTCTCGTGGCCCACAAGAGCTCGTTCGTGACATCGAGCAACATCAATTTTGGAGGCTTTAGCTAAAAAAACTAACAATATGTTGAAGATACATCTATCTTCATAATATTTTGTTATATTGTATAATATTATTTACATATCTGTTTGTATCGTGTTGGTGTTACATAACGCGACGTGACTTGGAGTATATCGGCTTTCCAACAACATGATGATTGTTGAAACGAAAATCGAGTAAATAAATCATTATTTCTAATAGTTTTATCCAACTGGCAGTAGGTAGGTATCTAAAATATTTATTTCGTGACTAGCTGCGCCCCGCGGTTTCACCCGAAAAGTCTCGATCCCGTGGGAATATCGGGATAAAAAGTATCCTATGTGTTAATCGAGGTTATAAACTATCTGTTTGCCAAATTTCATCCAAATCCATTCAGCAGTTTTTGCGTGATTGAGTAACAAACACACAAACTTTCACATTTATAATATTAGTAGGAAGTAGGATTAGTAGGATAAAGTAGTTGGAGGCTTCACGTAGGTGCTGCTATTTTTTTCAACTTTGTAAACTTGTATACTCAAATGTATAAAGTATACCTAAAGGTAACAGTAATTATGTTCATTGTTCTTGTTCATGGTTTCGTAACTCAGAAATGTTGTTGTGTTTAGCAAACAACGTGTACGAGTGTAAGCTAACTCTGTTTCCGGTTACTGCAGCAGTACGCAAATAGAGCTTTATTTACCGGTTGTTGTCGCAGCGTTACCGGTTTTTGTGCGTTCAATCAATCAATAAAGACTCGGCGAAAGTTTTTTTTCTATATTGACATGAATAAATTGAATACTTAGATTGTGCTTTGTGATGTGTTTATTAGCTACTGACTATCGCGTATTGCTTAATAAAAAATCATTTCTAATATCGCTGTGTGCAGTTTGGTCTAAGCCTGTGCCCGGAAGTTTACATGAGCCTGAAAAAAGGGTCGCATTATTTTTGGACGAAAAACTATTCTAAGTATTTCAAAAATTAAGTACACTTCCAGTTTTTTTTTTAGAAAAGCATAAAATACGTTGATAGCGAAACAGATACTACTATTAAAAATTCGAAAGTAACTCTATCTGTCTGTATGTTACCTTTTCACGCCTAAACCACTGAACGGATTTCTATAAAATTTGGCAAGGAGATAGATGGCATCCCGGGATAGGACATAGGCTACTTTTTATCGACATACCACGCGGGCGATGCCGCGGTCGGAAGCTAGTTATTAATAAATTACTTATCTACCTACCTTCCTCCTTCACATCACATCTACTACTCTGGCTCTAGGTGCTACTTTTTTTCGACATACCACGCGGGCGAAGCCGCGGTCGGAAGCCAGTTATTAATAAATTACTTATCTACCTTCCTCCTTCACATCACATCTACTACTCTGGCTCTAGGTTTTTTACATTGTTTTTTTTTTGTTTTTACTTTTACAAGTTGGAACGAGCAATTTTTATTATTTATATCGCTATAAGTAGGTAGGTACATATTATTATAATTAATTCCCTGCTCATAATACGCCGGAATCGGTGAAGTTTGTAAAAATGTTTATCTTTATAGCACAAATTTCTATAATAAGGTAAACTAGAAAGTACTTATTTAAAAAAAAAGTAAATCCATTTACCTATATCAAAATTAAGGAATAAAAAACAAACATATAAAAAAAAAAAAAAAAAATAGTAGTAGGTAGGTAGGTAGGTAAGTATCTAAGTAGGTAGGTATGTACTTAGGGATTGCTGCTTATGAAACTGATAATTAATGTTATAAGTATGAATTAAAGGAAGCAAGTTTTTTTTTAAAACGTCGTTCAATTTAAATACATTATGACATTCTGTCTCACAGTTACATTACAGCATCTCAATCGGAAAACATGCTCGCGGAATTGCTAATTAATTTGTAATTCTACATGCAGTGGTCATGCACGCCATGTTTCTATCGCGGAGTGCGCCATGACATACAAATTACTGTGGGATCCTCTCCATTTTGTATGCTGGTGAAAGGACGAACTGCCTCTAAATATTAATTATTTTGTATTCGTTGGTGCATCTGTGATTTACAAGATTGCCTGAGGTCTATGTGCATTAGTTGTGTGTACGCTTATGGAGTTTCGGACTTTGGCGTTATGGTTTCATCAAACCTATCAGGCATCCTAAATTAACATTTAGCTAGTTTCGAGTTGACTTTAGGAATACGCTGTGCCTCCTGTGATGAGTGATTTTAGTCGAGTTGTACCCTTTTTGTGATTTTTACATAGAAATAATCAGAAAAAAATTGCGTTTTTTTTGGTCTAACTCACGTTCTTTTATCTGCTATAGTTTCGGAGATAGTTGGGTGCAAAAGGATACAACTGCCAGGATTTTGGCCAAAAAATCGTGAATTTAGATATATGTCAAGTTGTAACCCCTATAAGTAATTGCTCCACACATTTTTTTTCGTGCTTCGTGGTTTATTTTTCAGTATAGGTATTTATCGACAACTTATGTGTAACATAATATAACTGTACTTGTATTAATTTTAGCATATATTGGAAATACAAAAAGGTACAACTTACAGGTTTTTCATGAATTACTTTAGAACTATAATATTATATGTAACATAAAAATTAAAATGCACAGGGAAAGTGAATGTTTTTATCTACAAAATAAGGTACTTATGTCTAGCCTAGCCCACTTAGTCCACGAACTGGAATTTTTGAAATCTTGTTTTTGTTCTCCTGTAAAGTGTTGATTTTTTACTTATATCACTTGTCACAGGAGGCATACAGTAGCTCAGATTCAATCTACATAGGTAGGTACCTAGGTACATACTGAAATCGTTGAACATTTAAAACTAGGACGGTATGGGAATATGGGTCAGTGAAACGCAAGATTTTATCATAAAATAAAAATCATCATGCCTTGATGAGTTCCGTAGCGAGTTGCGACTGTGAATAGAAAAATAAAGAAAAACGGCGCCATTTTTTTATTCCCGCCAATAACGGGCTTGCCAGTTGACAGCTTGCGTTCATTACGTCGCGTTCGTTCGATGGAAATTCAAGCGGTCGAGCTCATTAATTTTATATTGCAATATCGATCGAATAGGTAGGCTGAACTCACATGGACACGCGATTACATTATTTATCCTATTACCTAACCGCATCAATTCGTGCATGCAATTTTTACGCAGTATCGCGCCATTATATTTAATGTGACTTGCTCTAATTGATACCTCGGTACCACTAATGAACTTATCTAATGATTTAATATTCTCTATAATAAATTCAGTGATGTGTAGTGAAAATTTAGAAAACATAGGAATCACTGAGCATTCTTTTCATATTTTGTCTTATTTTAACAATTACAAATTGCACCAATTTGGCTATTAGTCGTTGGTGGCTGAAGCATGGTAGAATACCTACCTAAAAATAACGAGGTCCATGCGCACGAGGCCCTTACCGTTAAATGACGATCGGTCTATTTATTTTTTCCTATCGAATAATTTATAATAATCTGTATTTTCACCTTTTAGCTATTTTGAGCCGAGATACTTATTTACGGCTGCGGCCCGCCTATGACCAATGACCTACCATAACGTTACACCATAGATTTTATTACTTATGTTTATTTTCAAAGAAGTCCGTTATACTGTTAAACTACTTTAGATTTAAAATTGGAATACGTTAGTAGAGTAACCTACCGTTAAGTACTTATTCCCCCTCAGTTTCCTCATCGTTGAGCAGCAGGAAACAGAACAAGGAATTAAATAATATCAAGTTTCTTTCAACTGTACTTAGTCCATAATACTTAAGAGGAAATAGGGTCGGTCCCCTCTCCATACAAACGCTCTCGCCTGTTTTCTCTCTGGTTTATGATGATGAATGATTTTTTTACAGTAAAATAAATATCAACTAGTTCTATGCCCCTATGTTTTCCGTTTTGATGATACATTATCTGTAGAAGCACTAGAACCCTCAGATAATGCTCAAAATTGTTTAGACCGCTGTCATGTCATAGGGGCACAGTATAGGTATATCCTTCTTATTCACTTAAAATAAAATATCATTCAAATTAGTCCAATATTGGAGAAGGAAATAGATGATAGCCGAACCTCGAATTATGACTTCTCAATCTATCAATCAATCTTTATTTGTGGGCACAGGTATTACAATAAAGGTCTTATGTATGTATGTATCATTTTGGTTGAGCTCTATGTCCTACCAATGAAATTGGTGTACAAATAATTAGTTTTTTTGTAGGTAGTAAGTCTGAATCTATACAATACAAAGTAATGTACGAGTAATCAATGACAATTACATGTATTATTAATAAATCAATCAATTACTCAATTTTGTATGGAGAAAAGACCGACCCTATTTCCTCTTAAGTTTTTCTCTTACATTATTTTGTTTATGAATCGCGACAGGGTAGTTTTAAACGAGATTATAAAATTTATTATAAGATAATAAAATTCTAGTCGTTTGTAGAAACGACTAGAATTTTATTGAGATATCAGCAGGCGAAGTGGTCGACTAGACTTGCTAATGCCATCGAGCGACAAGCGTTTTATTTAAATTGTATGCTAGTTAGAAACTTCTGTACTTAATAAAGTAGATTACAGGGTGTTCAACCTCATTATCAGACCGTAGGCAGGTGTAAGTAGGTAGATATAAATATCTGCATTCGGTCAGGCGGATAAGCCATGATGACTATTTACTAAATGATGGGACATGAATAAAAACGCACTCGAACATCTCGTAAAAATTCGGAAAATTAATAGACTTCCAGGCAAACTGGTATCTAATTATTAGGGATCTCGCACACTTGACGGCCACGATTCTAGCCAGTCGTGGCCTCGTTGCTGTCTAGTGGTATTATGGTGTGCGGGTAGTTGGCCGTTGCGACCAAGTGCGCGATTCGTATCGGTTTCATATTTTACCTGGTCGTGGCCGTCTAGTGCACGAGATCCCTTAGTTAGCTTATGGTGTTTATTTAAGTTATTTCAATTACAATAAATATAAATTATGTGGGTATTAAACATTCCATAGGTACGTTTTGATATACAATGAGGAAAGTATATTTCAGTTTATTTATATTTTCCTCATGCAGATACCAGACAGTGTTAAATAAAAAATTACAAATAATTTGCGGTCAATTCATATGAATTAGAAACAAATAACTGAAATTACTCCAAACCCGTGCAGTTAGGTACCTACCTAATTAATTAGAGAATAATTCTGTTCATTCATGATTTTCCTGAATCATATAACGTTTTCGCCATGTCTGTCCGTCGTCTGTCTGCTATCGCGGTGATGTTTTTAAGTTCGTTCAAAAATATTGTGAGTTTGTGAAGACCATTTTTGGATTTACGGATCCGTTTGTAAGCTTTAAAGTGCTATTTTTTGTGACAGTCAAGTGTGTGTGTGTGTGTGTGTGTGTGTCCCTGCCGGCGAAATGGTTGGTTTTGGATATGTGAAAAAATTCACGGCAGTAGTATGAGGTATATATAACGAAATTAAAAGCAAAACTAGTAGGCTCTACAAGTTACCGACTAATAATCGACCAACTTACATTTGCAGGTTTTTCCACTACAACGTTATGTTTGTTTTTGCGCGGAGTGAGCTGTCATTGCTGCCGATTCTGTTGTTCACAAACTAAACTAAATTTAAGTTCAGAGCATCTTTTTCTTTCTATTTCATTAAGAAAAGGACGGAAGATAAATTTTAGTTTAGTCCTGTCAAACTGTCACTACTCCTTACAAGTTTAGACGCGATTAAAAACTTCTTTAAAATTACGTCAATTTACGTCAGGCGCTGATTAACTTGACAGGACTAAACTAAAATGTATCTTCTGTCCTTTTCATAATGAAATAGAAAGAAAAAGATGCACTGAACTTTTTGTGAACAACAGAATCGGCACCAATGTCATCGATACCTACTGATGCTAAGGCAGTGACAGTTCACTTTAAGCTCACTTCACCTAAGTTTTCACGGTGAGATGGTTACAGAATATCAAAGCTGGATTCTAGTTGCCCCTTCCAAATGGTAGTTTTCGTATGGAGAAGAATGGGCAAAGAATACATAATGATGTTGACGAGTCTCAGGATGACATAGTGGGCGGTCTTATCGCTAAAAGCGATCGTTTAAAAAACGTTGAAAAACATTTGTATGTTTTATTTTTATCTTGTTTTTTAAGTTTTTCTAAAGAGTTTATTTTTAAAGTTACCTGTAGACGCCAGTAGGTAGTAGACACGGCTACATACCAGGCTATAAATTTCCAGTATAAGCTGACCTCTCATTGTACGGAAATCCTACACAATACGAGATCATCTTATACTGGAAATGTATAGTTTCTTGGGTAGCCGTGTGACGTGTGTACGTGCGTACGTAGAGCATTTTCGCATGTCTAGAACGAGCTCCAGTTATTATTCCCGTTAAGGATACCTCTCGATATGGACCCCTACTGCCATATTTGTGCACTCGCTCGACCAGTTCACTTCAGTTCGGTTTCTCTCTTTTTTTCGTACACGTGAAAGTTCCCGACTGTTTGATGTTGTTCCGGAGAGCTGTTTCTAGGAGGTAGATATATTCGATCTCGAAATTGATCTATCGACAACAGTTCCCAGTAGGTACTTACCTACTTGAATTCAAAACAGCTATCACAAAGAGAAATCGACCTTGTCGTTTTATTTAGTGCAAGTGATCATCCAATCCATCTGCCTAGCCTTTTCCCAACTATGTTGGGGTCGGCTTCCAGTCTAACCGGATGCAGCTGAATACCAATATTTTACATGGAGCTACTGCCTATCTGACCTCCACAACCCTGAAACTGGGTAATACGATACCCTTTGGTAAGACTGGTTGTCAGACTTTCGGGCTCCTGACGACTCGTATCGACTGTCAAAGATCCACGAATGACAGCCGGGACCAACGGCTTGACGTACTTTCCGAGTCACGGAGGAGTCTCAGTATGTAAAGATGGTCACCCATCCACGGACCAACCCCGGCAAGCGTAGCTTAACCTGATGGATTGGAACCGTGCGGCTGTTATTACTTAGCCACGTGCGATCAAGTGATCATCCGTAGGGTGATATAATACGAGGTCGACCAATTGCTACTTACATAATTTGGTCTCGTGTTCGCAAGCGCGACTGCTGCGTGGGTTCGATTCCCGGGTCGGGTAAAATGTTATTGGGTTTTTCCATTAGAAATTTCATGTAACAGCCCGGAGTTTGGAAGTTGGCGGTGTGCACGTAAAGCTGATGCTAGCCCTGCGCCTGATCTCTCTCCAGTCATGTCGGATTGCTGTCCCATCTGACTATGAGAGTGAGGGAAGAGAGAGAGTGCACCTGTGTCTGCGCACACACTTGTGCACTATAATAATAATATCTCAGGAAGGACTTTTATTAATAATAGGTATACTTATTATGTGTTAAGTAAACTGTAGCCATTGCTAGTAGGTAGGACACTGGCAGAGTTGAGAAAAAAAAATGGTCTCCGACAACAAGAGAGAAGTGACTGAAAATCGAATTCAATTTTCTTTACCTACCTTTTATCCTGGGAAACTATTTATAATGAATTGTGTATAATGTCGTCAGTAATGAACCAGCACGTTAATTGCGTATTACACGATCAATGACAATCTGAATCGTTTTGAAACAGATTACTAATCCATTGCTTCATAAGTTCGAAAAGAAATCTGCTCAGCAACGTTAATAACGCAATGAATGTTGTTGAACTGTCGAAATGAAATAGATTAGTCGTTTATGAAAATGTGTTACCTACGCAATTAGTTATCAGGAATGCACTAGGTTAGTAAGTATTTCATGACTCTTACAGTAGGTACCTACATACATACATATACATACTATACCAACTTACCTAGGGTAGGTAAGGTACATACCTACATAGATAACTGACTGACATCACACCTACCTAAGTAAACTGTAAGTAGGTAGGTACTTATAAGGTACTTAAAGGGCCTAACATAATGGAATTGGATGGGTTACATTTTATAAACAAACAACTAATCCTACATAATATGTAAAAATAAAAAATATACGCAGGTCTGTGAGTCTGACCCCAATGCATTAAAAACATAAGTAATTTGTTCTCTGCATAACGTTTAAATAAATGTGCCAAGTTTACTGCATTTAAACCGAAATAAAGTTTTAGTTGAGCGCAGGCGCAGGCGGCGGCGTTTTTAATCTGTTTGCAATTTTTTTGCAAGACCGCAACTTGGTGTCCCGTTACTTGCAGCCGGTTTTATTCCACTGCTGTTTTGTTCCATTATTTACAGCTTTTTGCAAATCGGAAAAACGTGTCACAAAAAGGAATTAGTTTAACGGAAATGTGCTAGATAACCGTATTATTTCGAATGCAATCCACGGTTAAGGATTGGCAGACGGAATGAATGAGATTAAATTTTAACGGGTTTCTGAATTACAGGATTCACAGGGCTTTTCAACGTTTTGCGAAACTCTAAATAAAGCTGAACAAGGAGCCTTGTGGCGGTATCTACATCGCCACATGCGAACTACGCATCAAAGACCTGACGTCATCCTGACGTCTCATAAATCCTGCATCGCGCAATTAAAGTTTACCGTGCAGTGGACATATATACGAGAACCCAACATCAATCGTTGGGCAGTTGCCCACCAGACAACACCCGTCTGGTCGGAGGATCCTCCCTTTTCTATGGAGTATGAGTGAACTTTACACCCTGTTCCTCATACCCCTAAAGCCTCATTAATTTCAATAAAAACCCTGTCGGATCAGTGAGGGTGTTGTTAAGAATCATACTGAGAGTCTATGTATGTTTAAATATTCTGGAAAAAAAAAAAAAAAAACTCCCCATTTTTTTTCAATGGGGTATTTTACCAGGTTAGTTCATGGGGCGGGGGTGGACGTCGCTTAGCGGGTGTCTACAACTCATAATTTATGACCTCTGTATAGTAGTATATACCTCACTTTTTAGTTGTGGTACCTACCCCACACAAATCCGAATAACATTACCTGCTGAAAAATACGTAATATTGAAGCTAACTCTAAAATTACGCAAGCAAAGTTAATAAAATTTATATGGGACCACCTCGGAAGCATGACCTACCATACACAAAAAGAATCATCAAAATCGATTCATAATTGGCGGAGCAATCGCGCAAACAAACATACAAAAAAAAAAAAAAACATACAGACGAATTGAGAACCTCCTCCTTTTTGTAGAAGTCGGTTAAAAATTACTAAAAACGTGAATTTTAAATAGCAATAACTTTTTTAGATTAACAAAAAAAAAAAAAAACTGACAGACATTTCGGGTTTTTGTTACATACTGTAGGTACCGTACTTTAATCATCGTAAAATAATAAAGACCCATAATACGATCAAAACACACTTAGTATACGCTCTGCCATTTTACAATGTTACAATTTACGGTTCTGTAAGTACCTCCGCTGAACGCTAGTTGCAACAAACGTCACAATTTTATGACATCAGATAATACAGAACGTCATTTGGAGTGAATACTGTGGATATCGAGGCCACTGATTGCAACAGTTTGTCGTTTTCGAATTAAATGTAACTCAATGTGTTACCAATATTGCGTGCTCAAAACATTTACGTCTTGGCTGGGAAGAATAAATAACGGAAATGATAATAATAGAGCTTAGAGTATTGTAAAATAATAAACAGTTATAGAGAGTATGAGTCTCAGTTGATTTCTACGCTAAATAACTTAACTTACATCTTAAAATAACCTAATACATTTTCTCCGTTTAAGAATAGCTTTCAGAGTTCAGTAACACATTAACCTTTGGGAAATAAGCTTTTTATTACATTGAAAGCTCTAAAAGCTGTTTAAAAAATCGATTCGAATTCGAAATTTGAATTTATTGTATTTGGTATTTTAGACAGGCAAACTACCGTACAAAAGTTATTTCAACATAAAGGCTTATAATCCTGCTATTTATAACTTAACAAATATTAAACAACGCACTGTTGAGTTTTAAGTAAATATGATGTAGTTGGCATGGTGTACAGACTATTTTCGTGATATTAACAAAATGTACCTTTAATTCGCAATAACTACTGTTATAAAATATCAATATAGAGGTACCATTAGTAACGTTTTTAGTTAACATTTGTCGGTATTTTTTTTTTAGCTGCTTAGCTCAGAGACCGTTAGTGCTAGAAAGCTGTAATTTGGTATGGATATACATATAAACGACTTCGACAAAGTGGTAAAATCGTAAAAAAATTTTTTTTTAGGGTAGTTCCCCTACACGTAAAGTCAGAATGGTATTTTATACCATTTTTGGATTCAGGGATCCGTTTGCGGAATATTCAGCTTTTAAAGTGCTAATTTTTGTTAGAGCCAAGTGTCCCCCCCAGCTGGCTAAATGGTTGGGTTTCGATATGTGAAAAAATTTACGGCAGTAGTATATATAACGAAATTAAAAGGAAAACTATTACCGCTACGTAGGCTCCACAAGTTACCGAGTAATAATCGACCAACTTAAATTTGCAGTTGTAAAAACATGTTCTCCCATACATTCTGTATCGGAGAACAAGTAAGTTTGTTTATAAATTCATCCCAACTAACGGAACGCTTCATTGTGCATGGTATGACATGCACTTGTTTTTATAAACTTTGTTTCACAACCTATGTTTAAATTAAAAAAATCAAGTGCTGTTAGGTACAAATTGTAGAACACGTCACATTCTAATTGAATCACAAAAACATCAACTTTCAGCAATTTCAATAATGAATGAATAATGAACCTAATGAATTAGTCAGAAAAATACTAAATATCTTGTATTTATTAAGTATTAATAGATAATACATAATTATAAATACAGACTTATAACTTTATGAAACTCTATTACCTAACCTACTAGAATCTAAAACGAATCACTGATAGTTTCAGGGTTTTAGCTAGTTGTAATCTTTTGGCTCGCGATCGCGAGCGAGTATTCGCGATCACAATAAACTATACATTCATCTAGATATATTATATTATATATTATATTCATCTATAGATTCATCTAGATACATAAAGATAAACGACACCCTGTTGCTATTTCAATAAAGTCGATATAAACCATGTCCCTCATTTACTAGGATCTTTACAACTTGCGTATGATGATGAGCAACTGATGCAGTCTACATAAGTAGGATATCTATTTTATTTCGCCCATCGTCACACGAGTATTATTTATAAACATATCTACCTGAAAATCTCAACCTACACTAACAAATCTAATGATTTACAAGCGTTTCCTGATACCTAAACATTCCCAGCTTCTATTTATAAACGTTTAACAACATTATTCTAGAGTTTGGCGTCTAACCTCCGCGCTTGCGCAGCGGTTATAAATTTAAAAGCCATTCAACTCTGACGGTCGTTAAGATTTTAATGTAATTTTTGCATAATAACTTCATTATTAGTGAACAGTAAAGTGTGGAAAAGAGTAATAGATACCACCTGCTAATTTACAGCATAAAATATTTTACTGATTTATCAGACAGGGGAAGCTAAAGGTGCAGATTAATAGAAAAAAAAATTAACAAGCAGCACTTTTTTATCAACCCACCTTTTACTCTCCACTAACTACATTAATGGAGTATTAAAATAACAATGGCCGATAACAATGGCCTCAGTTAGAACAAGCGACTATCGTAAATCGATGAAATGTGTCGAATCGATTCGATAGGCCTCACGATACGCTCTCACGGTTCATTTTGTTCCTATAACCGAACTTTATTGGTAGAAATGAAAAGTTTTATCGGCTTTAGCGCCGTGAACAATTGCGTGAGAGACTCCTATATTTAGAAGTAGGTGAATGAAAGGTTCGGCTCGCCAATATTTTGTTGCTGTGCTTCCTTATTGTACCGTTTCGTAGTGAATTATTGTAATTAAAACTATTTTCACCAGAAAAGGTCGCAGCTCTTACTAATATTCCTGATTTTTCCAACAATTCAAGTTTGCACAACACTGTACACATGGTATTGTATCGCATTTCAGTAGTGACGTCAACAGCATTGACCCCATAATTCCATGGGCGGTGTCCTAATTAGACATTTATCATGTTAAATAAGTCCTCTTTAACCTAATTCTCGGGGTCACGGCATATTATATTACACATCTAAATGCAATTTACTTATAGAATCTAGGTACCTAAGACACAGACAACAAAAATGATAATCAGGCTCCTACACTGTTATAATTTTATCAATAGCCAATGGTAACTAAAGCACTTATCGTAATGAAGTGTTTGAGTAGTAGTAAGGTATCATTACTCGGAACTTACATAATAAGTTGCACTTAGGTACAGATGTAGGTGAAGTAATGGTTGTTAAGTCTCCAGAGGAGCATGCAATCTGAACTAAATCTTCAAACACGCTTATCGCTACGAGTGGAGCAGTTTTAGCTTTATTTACTTCAGATAGTAACTATGTAGCAACGTAAACTCCATAAAATTGTAGGTTTAAGTCGAGACATGATTGCGTGGCCTGTTAGTTTTTTTTTTAATTTCAATAAACACGAAAATCCTCTAAGAATTCTATAGTCGCGTCGTGGTGTCGTACTTGGCTGCACTTGCGTGACATATATTATGGCACTATAGTGGCAATCCAAATATTTATAGGATCCATTAATGTACCAATCTCAAAAGAACACACCATGACGTCATACGCACGTGGCGTGACGTAAGCTCTGTTTGTTTTGTGATTCCAGAAATGAATTTGGCTGCACTGGAAAACAGGGAAGACAAAAAAAAAACAAAACAAAAAGATTACCATTAAAACCGATAAAAGAGTCAATAAAGTGAATTGGAATTTATCGAGCGTTTTTACTACAGTTTTAGGTATTTTATTATAACTATATTGTTTTTCCTTTCTTTTTACAGATTTTGTCTAAAAATATCGTGTATCTAAACAATAAATAAATCATCCTCTAGAACGGATTCCAAGTAGTAAATCTATTTCGAGATACTTGGATATTTCTATCTGCAATATAATAAATAGGATGAACTGGACTGTGGACATTCCTTGCCTTGGTCGCGTTACGGCCGAAGGTCGTATGATACGCCCACACTTGAACAATAATATTTTGACTCATTTCCTAGTTACAAGTCGGTCTAGGTGGGTTTATAACTTTATGCCGGAAACATATTATTTTGTGTACCAATCATCACTTGGAATTATTGTAAGAATAAATAGCACGACGTGCAAATACGCGCGAAAATGTTATTTTCACAATAATAAAAACACAATGCTTTGATGCTGTATCTTTACTTTCAAAATGCTTTATTTTATCAAATTTATAGGAGCTCGTGGCTAAGTAATAATAGCCGCACGGGTCGATCCATCAGGTTAAGCTACGCTTGCCGGGATTGGTCTGTGGATGGGTGACCATCTTTACATAATTATCGAAACTCCTCCGTGCCTCGGAAAGCTTGTTATGCCGTTGGTCCCGGCTGTCATTCGTGAATCTTTGACAGTCGTTACGGGTCGTCAGAAGCCCGAAAGTCTGACAACCAGTATTGTCAAGGGGTATCATATTACCCAGTTACTGGGTTGTGGAGGTCAGATAGGCAATCGCTCAATGTAAAATACTGGTATCCAGCTGCATCCGGTTACACTGGAAGCCGACGCCGACATAGTTGGGAAAAGGCTAGGCAGATGATGATGATGCGTGCAGGTGTTGCACATTTTAATATTCCATAAAGTTCCTTTATTTATTTAATGCGTCGGATTCGAGTGTAAAACGCAACTTCCCGATATGTTAAAGTTTTCATCATCGTTTCATAATTATCACAATCAATAAAAAGTATTGGGTCTTGCTGGCCACTGATCTACATAAAATTATGAGAAAATCAAAAACGCGTATCATAACAGCTAACCGCTCTGCACAATTTTCTTTCAGAATATCATAAATTCATAACACAAACAATTTGAACACATTTAAACGAACGCACCGAACATACGAAATTCAAATAACGAAGTATTCGATATCCGGCGGCAATGGCAGCATAATTATGTAGATTTGGCCCATATATTCTAATATTCCGTTTGACGCAATCGTGCCATCACATCGCATTACCCTTGGATCGCTTCACAGATGCAGTATTTTACCATTTTTACGACAACCATCAGACATTCTGACTAAAAATTATCTAGGGAAAGTTGTAAGTAATCTGACAAAAGAAAGTTGGAATTTTGAACGACTTTCGGCTTTCGGCGTTCGTGGTTTGAATTTGGAAGCTAGTCGATGGCAATTGTTTATCTGTAAAACGATTCATATAAAGTAAGTTTACAAATCAATGGAAGTTGGATTGGCCATTGTAAACTGGACACTGCTAACTGTAGGCACATATAGATAGTTAATTAACTATTGTATTATTTCTATACGAACGTGGTGTGTAATTTCACATCAATATTTCATAGCAAGACAAATGACAGAACTCTCCAACTCTCTCTGTTAGCGATGCCAAAGAAAAGTGTGAAAATATGACATAACTTTACTCATAGATATCTGCTGCCAGCATTTAGTGATCATTTGAATCATTAAACAGCTGGGAGTTCTGAGAAAACCTGCGAAGCCGTGACTTTATTACAGTGACGTCTTTATTACGTAAACGTTTGTGTTAACGTCATCCAAGGTCCTAAGGAATCCTATTCTAGACTAGTTTTCAAAGTGGAGAAGACTGCCGTTCGTTTTAGAGATAACTAAAAGAGGAAGGAGTTTCTTTTGTCGTTGTCCTTAACTTCATTATTTATCAAAGAAGCCCTTTCATGTCTTCTGTAGACAGGGAAGTCATTGTTTCTAATTCATTTTTCTTGGCACGGTTCCTCTCCTAGTGTAAATCTCGAATAATTTACTTCATTAAATGGTCGGCATTGTTTATTTGTAAACTAAAGCAGCGTGCCTACAATGTTAATTTAAATTAATTACTTCTATGAAAAACATGGCTTATATGTGCTAATAATGTAATCTGCTACGAAACTTGGCTACTGCGGTGCGGAAGTTACACTGGGCACTTTGTCTGAACAAAGTGACAGTCTCAAGTGTCTCAAACGCATTTTGAGTCTTGCAGTGCTATTTTATAATAAGCAAAAACTGTCCAGTGCCCTGTTTATCAAAACTTACAAGTCTTGTATTACCAAGTGTCATTATTTTGTTCACAAGTTCTTATATTTTTACACTTTTATTCGTGATTCTGTTTAGCAAAAAATTATTTGTAAGTTACAACTTGTAGAAAATCATAGCAAATCCTGAGAGTGTCCGGCGACTCTCTATTCCGTCTACAAGTGTCGTGCTAAGTACCGCAATAATTTTTTTTCTTTTTTAAATGTGGTCAAAAGAGAGAGATGATGCCCGTTTCCCAGCAGTGGGAACATTAGGGCTGATTATGAATATGGAGATGAGCTATGAATTAACGAAAATTAACATTCTAGGTAACTTGTGAACGTGTAGACTTGTAACTTTTGTTGTACAGGGCCCAGCTCTTTGACAACCAGATATTTGACAATGACATTTAAAACAAAGGGCAGTGCACAGTGCACATACGGAAATATTAGGAGCTATTTCATTTCCGTTTCATTCTGGCGTTGAACCGGAAAACCGCACAAAAGCACGTACAAATTCCGGATAAGTCGCATTTCCTGACACAATCATAATCATAATTTCTAATAAAAGCCGAGGCACGTGACAATTTACTAGTTATTTATATCTCCTTCCTGTACATGATTTATATTCTAGCCTTGTTTCTCCAGCACTTCGCTCTCCCCATTAGTAGACAATTTGGCAAACTTGGACTTCCATAATTTATTAGTAATTAATTATGAATAATTTGCACTTAATTTGGATTTATATGAACAAGGTTACAATTTTGATGGTTGTGAGAAACAGTCATGTGCTTTCCTACAGCTTACAGCTGACACATAACAAATTATCCACTAGTAATTTACTAGCAGGACTGATCGAGAGGGTAAAGAAAATGATTGGTTACTGGAAACACATTAGGGAAAATCGTGGGTTTCAGAAAAGTGATGCCCTACCCTCTATACTGCGGGGTAATAAATTGTGAAAGAAACAAAATGGCAATTGATCGCAATGGGTTTCATTTTGACAGTTCATCCACGTTCATTGCGTTATTTACGCTGTTGACCAGACGAATTTTTCAAAACTATTAAGCAATGGATCTACAAAACTCTCGGATTGTGATTGAAAATGTGTTACGCAAAAGTTAAAGTAAAAGTTATCGCAGTGGAAAAACCTCACGAAAATCACGAATTTTATCAAAAATCAAATCATCAATCAAAATATTTTGATTGATGATTTGATTTTATTTATTTCACATAAGCCTACATGGGCACCTAGCTTCTGACGTTTCATAAGTGCCCATGTAGGTTTATATGAAATAAAATATTTTGATTTTGATTGATTTTGACTTACGAAACGTCAGAAGCTAGGTGCACGGTTCCAATTGGTCGTTTCCTATGGAGAAGAGCCGGCAAGAAACTCCACGGTTACTCTTTTAAAACAAAATTATAATTGGCTTTTACAATATTTTCCATTTACAGTGTTAATAGTTATGGGAGGACAGTGTAGGCCTTTCAAAAAGTTTCAGGTAGGTTAGGCTAAGCCTACAACGTTCTCACATTCACAAGGTAGATGATATTGAAAAGAAATCATCAATATCATTTACCAGAAGCAATATGGTAAATAGACACGTTTTATTAGGTATCCGCCATCGTGATACAGAATATGTAGAACTCATCGTAAAGGACTCGACAGACTAGTCGTGAGTCGTGCAAACATGTCACACGTGACGTGACGGAAAGTACTATCTGTCCATATCTGTCACCGTTCCCAGGGCAAGCTTAGAATTTATTATTATCATGTGAACTTCTTTGAGAGGTTTCCCTTCATTGTTTGTTTAATAGGAGTAGGAAATGTCATGCGAGGTTGAAAGTCATGACATCGTCGAGGGTGCATCTTTAGAATCATTATTTTTCTCTTTGTTCCCACGGGTTTTCTGCGTGTAAAGTTTTTTTTCTCTAATTTTCCGGGACTTAAACTAGCGAAGGTTAAAGCACCAGATACCAATATTTTTACTGTAAAAAATCATTAATTAATGAATTTGTACGTATTTTTCTGTTCCTTTCTTCTTATCTGTATAATTATATGTGTGTGCATAAATGGTTAAATAAATTAATTAACATCGGTTTGGCAGATTCTTCGTGAGATACATACAGCTAAACGAAATATAGAAATTAGATAGATCTGTGAAAAGTTTTCGGTCTTAGGGCTTGTACACAAAACTGCGTTGCGACGTCGCATCGCAAAAATCTGCGACGGTACCCTAAGATTTTTCTTCTGCGCTTAGCTTCTGCGTTGCGAATTCGTGCGAATGCTTGAAAATGCTTTCACAGACGCTATAAACCTCGTTCCATAATCAATGTGATAAGCTATTATCAACTCTAAAGCTAATAAAACTATAGTAAAGCTACATTTCTCATCAACTTTCATTATCTGTGAGCGATATCTCACTAAAATCGCTACGGAATTTATAGCACGTTAATTGGTCCTGTGGAAGTGAATATGGGACAGTTTTATGTTTTTTTATATCTATACTTATTTGATTGTTGTTTTATGATTTTTCGTTTGTTTGTTTGAACGCGCTGCTCTCTGGAACTCTGGAGTCAGATTAGAGCTATTCCCACTGGCCTCATTTTTAAACCAACGTGAAAATTAAAAACGTCAGTTAAAAAAAATCGTAACGCAGCTGTCATTAGAAGTTACAACTTCTCTGCAGTAAAATTGTTTATGGTCTGCATATACCTACTTACTTTATGAACACCGTTCGAAATGCAAAATTAGCCCAGGATTAGTGGCCATGACGTTGCTTACTCATCCACTAACAGTATGCGCAATATCATTAGCAATCTTTGTTCTTACTGTACTCCATACAACTCCATGACTGATTCATACAACTCTGTTCTCCTTGAACTGACAACAAATCTTCCTACATTCGTTACGAAGAGTTTGTTTAAAAAATTCTGTGACATTTCTTTATGACGTATCATTACAAATAGATATTACGTGTGGGTTATTACGAGATTGTTCTATGTGTTGTTGTGATTTTGGGAGATATCATGTTGTCATTAGATTGTGGATTTTGTTTAGTTCGGCGTACATCGGCGCGGTCTGGAAGCGCTCCGTTCACGCGTCTATTTCGATCGTTCAATGCAAGCTCGACAAGTTTGACTCGGTCAAACGAGATTATTAACCCTTGCCCCGCTCATCTCTAAACAAACGTAAAGTTGACCTTTATGATTCATACGTTTCGCATCCGCGCTTTCTATTCACACATAACCTTGCTTCAATTTTATTTTTAACGCATTGCTTTTATTTGATTTCCAAAAATGTACGTATCTCGGCGAGGCGAAGCAGTTGGATCTTAATTTAGATTCGTCTGCACGCAATTCAACAACACCGTAAGCTGAAATGTTTCCGTCAAACGAATTTCATCTTTATTTTGATACAGTTACGACGCTCTTTAGTTTGTTTTTAGTGGGATGTAAACAAAAAAGTTGTACTTTTAATTTTACATTTCACTGTACTCTTGTTTATGTGACAAAAATGAGCAATAAAATGGTTTTGTATATTCATAAATTAATCGTTTTGAACCAAGGAGTGTAGAAATCTCAATCAAACCTTTCTTTTCAGTTATTCAGCTTCCAAGCTCAAACAATATTCTTCAGAAAATTTTTAAAAGATTTTTTACATTTCTCGCAGAACGACAATACGTAGGCAGTTCGTAATGTGGTATTGTTCGCGTTTAGCATTTGGCTCATTTAGCGATAGTTCAGTTTGTTCTGTCGGGCAATTAGCACTTTTCGGCGGCTGTCATCGAACCGCGTGATGGCCGATGAAACTGTTTACAAAGCCGACGTGCATTTTGTTATGGAAATGTTCATAATAAGCTATGAAATTCGGTTTTGGCCGCCGAAACAAAGATGGCTATAAGAAAAGAGGTATATCAGAGAAAATATAGATGATTTTGCGAAAGATTATGTGGCTAGGAAGAAAGTGAACTCTGAGAGACAAAGACGTGCTACTCCATTGCTACGCTACCGCTACGCCACCGCTACGTCACCGCTACGTCACCGCTACGCCACTGCTACGACATTACGGGTCGCACTACGCGAGCCCAGTGCGGGTTGGTAGATGTCACATGTCTTTGATTTTTTGGTTCTAGGACAATGCCGGTTTCCTCACGATATTTTCTTGCAACTATTTGAGAGCATTGGTGATGGAACAATTTACACAAAGTAAAGTGCCTGTCAGGGTTCGAACCTACGGCCTATAACACGTAAGTCACGGCCTATTACAGCTTGTCTAGCTGTCTACCTATACTTATTGCAAATGTAGTTTCGTTATGTTTGCATTTCAAAGTTCAAATACTGCTAATAATAAGTCTAAATAAAAAAAGTTACAATATACGAATGGGTCAAAAGAGTTTTGCATGGTATAAAGCTTTTTTGTATAAAGGAACAGCACCGCTAGTAGAAACCTTTTTCGCATCAACATTAATTCTACTCCATTAATTGATACAATTTCAAGTATTGCACTGGTTTTCAAATCAGCTTAGCAACTGATTCTTTAAATAGGCAGCTACGAAAGCGCTCTCTGAAAACAGCTAAAATATTTAATTTAATTTACGGCCTACGTATTAAAGTTATTATAATATTTAATCATTGAGTTTTAAAGAGCCTACGTCATGCAAAGTTCAAAGACCTCTCGACCCGTATCTATTCTGAAACATGGATCTACATTCAAAACTAGATATGAGCAAAGAATTGTAAGAAATCTCAAATTCTGTCGGTTTTGAATCGATTTTCATATTTGAGAAGATTCCAAACCAAAGGCAGAGTGGAGCGAGACGCGTCTGACGAAACCATAAACAAAATCTTCCACAAATACTCGAATGAACTAACAAGAAGATACATCCAAGACTAACAAGTTACAAGATATTCCGCTCTGAACTCATCTCCTAAGCTTCAGAATAAGCCAGTGAGTCACGTGATCCCTAATTCGAATACAAACACAATTCACCCGGCCGAGTTCAATGACCGCATACTTCCCAGATTTTTATTACGAACCACAAACCAATTCTTCACTGTTTTGATATAAGTTTACCGCCATTTTGCAATCACGTCCAACATTCCTTGGACGTGGAAACATCTATCCGGGTAACTTACGCCCTTCTTTGTATGTGCCTATAAAACTTTTCAATGTCTCGATTTTATGGAGAATTTGTGCAAACGCCTTATTGATCGTTTGTTTACAAAATAGTAGGTTATCTAAACATTTATAGCAGATCAACCTCAATAAACGTCTGGGAAATCTTAATTCAATCTTTGGGATTTTAGCAAACGCGCTCCTACTCGGCATAATGTTTTTAGGTCCTACAATTTAATCGGTCAGATTTTTAACTTGTAAACTACGTTTTGTAGAACAAGTTATTTTTTTTTATCTGATCTGTTTTATTTAGCTCCTACAAAAAAATCGTATAGAATAGAATATATTTATTTGCATTTAAACATGGTACAATAATGGTCTTAATAATAGGGTTATGATCTTCATCTCTCGCCATGGACTGACACACAAATATTTTAAAGAAACCAAGTTACTTATAATTATGCAACTAGCATCATTGCACATAATTCTATTGTCATTACTCATTACACTTACTGGTAACAAAATAATTGTAATTCTAAAATTTTTACAATGTTTTAATAGGCTGTATATTTAAAATAAATATCAGTAAATCAGTAATAATAATTTATCACTTACTTTTTTATCAAAGAATTGGTTAAGTCTGTACCAGAGATTTTTTATAGATTTCTCTTGTATTTGAAATCAGCTTGTTCGTTGTAAGTCTTTTCTCTCTCGTCCACCGATTGTATGCCGTCTGCGAACGCTAGACTGCAACTCTGCGAGATGATATTTCTTTTGGGAAATTGGAATTCATTGTCGTAATTATGATATCAATCACACAATGGGCTTTCTCATCTCATACACTTTCAAAGTGATCCATAGTGCATTGTAACGTGTGAAACTCACGTTCTTTCTGTACCCATAGTCAAGGAATAACAGCTGGCCTTTTAATTTCACTGAATGAATTACTACTAACCAGTAATGAATGAAGATGTATGAAGTGGCTGAAAAACATGTTCTAAACAATAACAGCAGTCATTTACGCGCTAAGATAACTGAGACGAAAGAAAGCATGAAGAATTATGGTAATTTTTCTTCTTTTTGTACAGGGCTCTGCATGCTAATTACGATGGGGGCTCATGGCTAAATAATAACAGCCCACGGGTCGATCGAAGGTAAGCCAAGCTTGGCGAGGTAGTTTCGTGGGTCATCCATTACTTATTGAGATCCCTCCCTGCCTCAGAAAGCACGTTAAGCCGTTGGTCCCGGCTGCTTTATCTATAGTCGTTACGGGTCAGCCCAAAAGTCTGACAACCAATCTTACCTAGATTTATCGTGTTACCCAGTAACTGGGTTGTGGAGGTCAGATAGGCAGTCCCTCCATGTAAAATCCCGGTATTCAGGTGCATCCGTTTACACTGGAAACCGACTGGGAAAAAGCTAGGCAGATTGATTTTTGCATTCTAATTTCGTACGATAAGTCGTAATGCAACAATTTACATGTTACAGCCTACCTGATTTACAGTTGCAGGCTCCAACATTGTCTCAAGGAAACTAATATTTCAGTATGTGGAGCAGTGGATGCAATGAATCATGCCAATTGTTTACACTGTGTTTTCTAAATTAAACATTGTTAGTACGCCAACCAAAATTAGAAAATGTAAAATAATTTTGAGTGCGTACAAGAGTGGATTTTGAAGCCTGAAGTACCTCTCTACAACGTCAAGATTGCGTGCGAAGTCAATCAATTGTGGATTCAAATAATATTTGGTTAAGTCTGTACCAGAGATATGTATTTGAAATCAGCTTGTACGTTGAAAGTCTTTTCTATTGTCATAAAGCAAATCCATAATTTGAAATCGCAGACAATACATCAACTCCACAGCATTTTACATTGTCGCGGCAAAAAGGAGCGGAGCATCATAATTTCTTCATTTCTGTGAAGACACGAGCATTTCCAATTACAAAATGCTCCATTGTTTCCAAACAAAAGGCCATTCACTGCGCAGGCGCATTACGTTGACGTGTATAACATTGTCTCGACACACGACTGTGGTTCCACGCTACGACATTATAGTAAGTCGAGATTCGTGTTACGACATCCTGAACTTACAATATCTGTTGTGGTTAAGTCAAAGTTGGAACCACTTTATCGATGTTTTGGTCATTCTGAATGGCACTACACTACTAAGCATATTCAAAATATTGAAGAAAAAACTTCGAAATTTCCCTCAAAATGGAGGGATATAAACAGAAATTCTCGTAGCTTTCTACGCTTCACGAATCTGGCATTACACGTCCCATTTAACATCAGGAAAATAGACGAGAACAGGGTCCTTAGTCGCTAGACTTTAGATAAAAAGATGTTTGCGTAATGTATATAAATTAGTGTCAACACAAAAGGTCGGCTCCCGCCATCCTAATTAGCTGTTCACGAAACACTTGCGCTACATGGGCCATAAACAAGAAAACATTTAAATTCAGCAATCATTTTGTTAGAGGCCTGCGCCAAAAGCAAATATTTGCTGTATTAAAAAAAAGTAAAAAACATGTGCGAAAAGATATAGTGCAGTCAAGTTTCTTATCGATAGTTAGCACCAGAATTTATGAACCAAGTAAAAGATAATTTTTGACACAACTTGTCATAAACCTGCCCAGATCAAAAGCTTTTTCATTTTATGTTCACCTTAATTTTTTGGACTGACGTGACGTCCTACTGACGGGGACTAATAGGTCTTTCGCTGTATAACGTTGTTTTTCAGTTTTCCCAGAAATAATTAATTTGCACTTAACGATGCAAAATTAAGAGTGACTCTAAATTTCTTTTTTACAGGTCGTGAAGCGAAAATAATGTAATTTTAGACTAGTGCGTCAGTTGATTTATAAGAGCGGTGACAGTTGACGGTGGCACTCGCCTTCACCTTGATGCGGGAGCTGTTTTATATCAAGGGGATTCTGCATTGACAGCGCCCGTGACACCCGCGCTCTGGACTTGTCCAAAATAAACACCTCTAACAATGATACAGGCGAGACGCAATAAAAATATATGTGTCACCATTCGCTGTCTCCCTCATTAATTAACAAGGTGATATTGAAATTAAAAAGATGTCATACTCCAATGACACACCACGTTTCACCTGATCCTAAATGCAACTGTCGTCTAGTGCTAATTACGTATTTGTGGCAAAAATATACCCGCGGCGTGGGTCTCGATCAAGGCCAATTAGTTGAGGATACTATCCACTTACTGAAGGTATCTTTTTCCTCGTGGTAGTCGTTGTGATGGTCTCCACAGTCTCCTCCACCATGGTCGTCTCGTGGTCGCCCTCTCCTTTGTCGGTCCATGATCCAAAGAACTCCGACATGGTTGCCGTAATATTCGTCTACACCCACTGCACTGAACTCCAAAAGACCTTTGACACACATTCACTGCACTTCATAGAACGTTCACAAATAAGTGGCCGCTATCACACATTAATCCAAAAATGATTTATCTTATGAGGACCGTTTTAAACTTCGATATTGTCGTGTAGTTCAGGATCGTTGGGTGGTGTGCCCATAGCTGTGAAAAACTTTAATCACGGAATAATATTCGGAAAGCGTCGACAGGAACGTTTTCTGGCGCTGCACTGCGGAGACGGCCAGAGTTGATGTTGTATAAAATCCTACTGGAAAACTGAAATAACCGGCGCGAACAAAAAGCACCAGCCAAAACATTTCACGTGCGGGCGTATTATTAGTTGGACGATCTAGCCGAAAGAGTTAAGTGTCGCGGTGGCTTTGGCTAGAATTATTCCAGATTGATATTATTGGTATTCCGCATTTATTATTACGCGAAATACCACCTATTTAATGTAGCGCTGTTGCCTGCGCACGCTTCACAGAATTTACTTTGACATAAACTACCTCTTAATGTCACTTTTAAACGCTTTGTTAAGCTGACTAACTGGTTAATTTTCGAAACAATTATCAGGCTTGCGGGGTCTGTCTTATTTGTCGTATTTGTATTTTATGGTGGAATTCCGATTGCGATTCCGACACATTACGAGAATTGGCTCAACATCAGAGTTTTTATGATATCTAAATTAAAAACAAGTATTTATATCAAACCAAATGTCTGCAGTTCGTTATATTCAGCTTTTTTTAAACCCCTAGATATTTTAAGTTTTAAACTCTTTGTGCGTAGCGTAGTTTTCTTTTAATGTGTTTAAATATTTGTGCCAGTTTGATGGAAGCTTAAAAAATAAGCTTTATGTGAAAATCCCAGTCCATATTATTTTAGAATTGCAGGCTACCTGTTATTTCCAGTAAATATTTACACACAATTAATTACAAAATAGTTAATAAAATCTAGTGTTTGGTGGTGGGATACATTATTGTATGTAGCCATCCAGAGCGGCGTCGGCGTAGGCGCTGACAGCTCCTCCACTTAATATAAATACGCGGTTCTCCTAACAGCGCGCGATAAATCTGTAGCATGCTTGGGGATTAACGCCCGACACGATAATTTAGCAGCTATATCGTTATCGATAAAGTCCTTTATCCAATGTAGTCGCATCACTAGATTCAACATGATACAACAATGTAGACCGTACACAAATTAGAATATGGCTCAGAATCGTATGCAGCGACAAATTATAGGTCATCCCACAGATATTCCAGGTTTTTATGCATGAACTGGTAATTGGATCGAAATCTCTTTCATGTGGAGTGATCACTCGGTGATTTGCGAATTCGTTGTAACAGATGGTAACAGTTTGGAAACTTAAGACGTTAATGAGAAAATGTGAAGAATTAATCGTATTGTGAATTTTTGTGCCAAAAAACATTGCTTGTCGCTTGGGAACGTGAAAAGAAATTATATTCCGTGGCCAAGGTCGTAGGACTGAAAGACTTGTCACTATAAATTAAATTCGCATAGAGTGAAATCCAACGTGAAATAAATCATTTCCTGTTTTTTTATGTGTTTCACTTCAATAGTTTGAAACCTTTTTAACCGACTTCTTCAAAAAGGAGGAGGTTCTCAATTCCGGTTTTTTTTTGTTTTTTTTTGTGTTTGTTTTATGCGATTACTCCGTCAATTATGAATCGATTTTGAATATTCTTTTTTGTTTGGTAGCTCATGCTTCAGAGGTGGTCCCATATAAATTTTATTAACTATGCTTGTGTTGTTTTTGAGATAGCTTCAATAATTACGTATTTTTCCGCTTACTATATGTAGATGATATATTATTTGACTCCGTTACTGTTATTTACATAGCAGGTAGTGGTATTCGAACTTATGCGGGGTAGGTACCACAACTAAAAAGTGAAAAAAAGAAACTTTTTACAAAAAATAAAACAACCGACTTCCAAAAAAAACACTAAAATGGAGTAAGAATAACTTTACCCTACATTTAACCTTTTCGGAAGTCGGTGCCAAAAACGAAAATTGAAAAGCAAAGACACCGACTTCCGAAATTAAAGTTATTGTTCACTTTTTTAGTTTTTTTTTTTTTGGAAGTTGGTTTTTTTTTTTTTGGTTCTATGGTCTAGCTGTCGCAAGCGCTACTGCTGAGCATGAGATCCTGGGTTCGATTCCCAGGTCGGGTAATGTGTTATTGGATTTTCCAACAGGAATTTCTCAGTAGCAGTCCGGTGTCCGGATTTGTGCTCGGTTGATGGCAATAGGCTCGCCCCCTTTTACATGGGACTTAAACATAACTAGCGAAATGTGGGTGAACTATACTATAGGCACATCAGGGAAACAAGGTGTGATTATTATTTTAGTGTTACATTTCAGAGAAATGTCTAAATAAACGTAAAGTTATTTATTGCAAAACTCTCACAGATAGATCACAATTAAAACTGAAGTTTTAATAACCATGCATGCATAGGCGTAGATGTTAAATGAATTATGACATAAAACGTTTTATTGCGAATTCCTTGAATACTTGTTTTTTTTTTACGATCTTACATTAATTTACGCGGAACAAAGTCATTTATGTTTATTTAATATATTTATTTGTAGTACTACATAACTAATGTAGTTCTTGAGGCATTTCAAAGGCTGAAGGCCCTATACAGGGTGTTAGGGTAGACACCGTTATCCTTGAAACTAGTGGTTTGGTGTCATGGCGCAAAAAAAAAAAACAACTGTTCCATACATTTTGTCGATTTAAGTGAACACAAATGTATGGAACAGCTGATTTTTTTTCGCGATTTCGAGTTTGGTCCCATAGAAAAAGTATATTATAGATGACACCAAACCACTAGTTTCAAGGATAACGGTGTCTACCCTAACACCCTGTATACTCTATCTCCAATTTTATCTCGCTCGCATCATACTAGCCATCGCGGCCTGAGTGAGAGCGAGACGGAGCGGGGTGCTGGCGGCTCTCAAGCCTAGAATAGTTTAGGTAATTGCTTTTTACGGTGAAAATACCGGAATAAAAAATAAAAATTCATTCGACCTGCTTTATAGTTAGTTCAGTTATTATGCAAAGTTTCATGATCTAATTTGAAGTATTTTTTGAATGACAGCGGTTTTATAGTTCGGTTTAGAGATAACTTTGGATTTTTATTCTATAGAGAAAATTTTATATGTAATCGGTTTTTTTGCCAAACATAGGACTTAGCATCAATCCTCAACTTTAACATAATTATATTTATTTCAAAAATCATCCTGCAGTATTTTCGTCATAACGGAGGATCATGATTAAGCAATTTCAGGTAGGGTACGGCCTGAATGGACGTTATTCTGTGCCCTATATCATAACAGATTATGCACGAAGAAAAGTTTACACAATAGGTATAAGTAGTAGGTATTTCTGTAACATAACATAACGTCACACCTGTAATGTTATCTCCGAAGGGTTAGGCAGACGTGAATCTAAACTGACTGACTGGTTTAACTGCCCCGTTGGCGCAGCGGTCACGAGCGCTACTGCTGTGCATAAGGTCCGTCGCAGGTCGGGCAAATTGTCGTTGGGTTTTTCCATCTTGAATTTCTCAGTAGCAACTGGGAGTCTGGATTTGGGCCTGGTTGATGGCAATAGGCTCCTACTGGCGAAATGTGGGTGTGAGACCTACTCACACCCACATTTCGCCAGTTTTTTTTTGTCTTCCGTCGAAAACAGATTTCTTTGAGAAAAACAAACTTTGTTTACATATTTTATTTATACTCATCAACCTGTCTTTCCTAGTTAAATTTTTGTTAAACTTCTTTAGGCGCGTTGAGCGATTTTTGTTAGGGGAAAATCATAAGGGTCCAAACTCAAACTCAAAAACTCAAAGCATTTATTTCAATTAAACCATTTACAGGCACTTTTGAATTGTCAAAGAGTCGGTCAGTTAGTCAGAGAGTTGAAGCTAGTTGCCCATTCCAAAACGTAGATCTCTATGGAGAAGAACGGGCAAGAAACTCCAAGGACACTCTTTTAAAAATGGATATAGATATTACAAAATCCTGGATACAGTATTCATGTTGCTTCTATATGTGAGAACAATGTAAAACAAAAAAAGAATCAAAAGCAATTCAAAATATAAGATTAAAAATAAGCTCTGGCAAATAAGAGGTGACCAGTCTCAACTGACGGCGCCCGTTCACGAACATGACATATGGATCAGCACCATCCAGCTCAACCATTTTGTAGGGAACCGAATGATCCAACACACGTGCCACCATCAGCGAGACATTTAAGTGAGCATGACATACTCTCATAGGTCATGCTATTTCAAGTCAACATACATCATACCATACTAAACGGCTCCATGGTACTCACATTTACAAAAATTGAAAAAATGCTTCTAAATTATACAAAACTAGTTTGCAAAGAAATTGAGTAATTAATATAATATTATTTTCAGATAAGTTAAATAAGAATAAACAATAAGTTCGTAATGTCAGGAAAAAAAGAATAGTAATAAAATTAAAGTAATAAAAACTAAAACCCAACTACGACTAAAAAGGTATAAACAAGACACCACAGACAGACAAATTAAAAATCCGGAGTCACACGTGTTAGGGCATAAATCGAACAGATTACGTGTGACTCCGGATTTATAATTTGTCTGTCTGTGGTGTCTTGTTTATACCTTTTTAGTCGTAGTTGGGTTTTAGTTTTCATTACTTTAATATTTTTTTAATTCTTTTGGGGTTATAATTTATATATTTTTGAACTTTATACTTTTGAAATGTGCTCATTAAACCCTTTCATTTGATACCCAACATGATACGATTAAACAATTTTTTTTTTAGTTCCTGACTTTTTGTCCTCTAGAGGGCGCCATTTTTAATATACTGTGACGTCGCTTAGCCTATAACCAGCGGACGATCAAGCTTCCACGCTTCCAACGATACCTCATTTGTCAAACTGTGATGAGTCGTTTAGAAGATATGAGGGAACAGATGAACATACATACATACATACATACCGGTCAAAATCATAACCCTCCTTTTTTCTTCGCCGTAGTTGGGTAAAAAGGGGGAAGCAACACTTCCAATTATGAAATTTTAACTAGTGAGCCCAAGTGCCTGTGGAGCAGGACCAGCGCGTCCGCATCACCGACATGTTAATTTATATATATAGTCTGTATATCTGTAGCTATAAGTATGACAATACTTATATTGTACTATATGATGCCCGCGGCTCCGCCCGCTTGACAAAGTATATACTAAAACCTTCCTCGAGAACCACTCTATCTATTAGTGAAAACAGCATGAAAATCGATGCAGTAGTTTTTGAGTTTATCGCGAACAGACAGACAGTCAGACGCGGCGGAGGACTTTGTTTTGTCGTCGTGTTGTGATGTCGATGTGCTCGGAGTACCGATAGATGTAACAACTGGACTAATTAATTTACAATTAATACCTAATTTTAATTTACAAAATTAATTGAAATATTTGATGAGTGTTATTTCATAGTTTTATCATAGTTGTCGCTACAGTCGGCAGACCTCAAGACTGGCTATTTTTTAGCCCATTTTCTCCCACTGATGATGGAATCCGGTAAATATAGCAGTGTATAGTGGGTAAATACGATTTACGTTGTCTCTACACGCTAATGCTCTGGGATGGTCTTGTGACACGAATAGCATGCATCTCTATTGTTAGCTATTTAATTTTATGACCACTGACATACGCGTGGCGCAATAAACATAATTCTTCATTACGACTCCCTTTGGCCTTTCATCAGGTACCTACAGGATCCTACAATGGTTCGATATTATCACACCAACAATACATAGGTACGGTGCTATTTGTCAATTGGATAAAAGGATACATCCGAAACACAGTATTTAGAACAAATAACATAACCTACATACTGAGAACATTAATTACAAAAGTACGGTGGAAAAAAAAAGTCTAAACATTTCAGAATTCACAAAACGCTTGCACCTAAAGTTTTAAACTAATTGATCAGCTATCTAATTGCGTAACTTATTTTCGTAACCGATTAAGACTAATTGGTTGTTATTGAGCATATTTTTTTCGAACTTATGAAGCAGTTGATTTGACCTTTGTTTGAAACCGAATCCGATTTTGATTGATTGATTACACTGAGCTAGCGGGAGTGATGATGATGACGTCACGCTGGAGTAGTTGCACGAAGGCTGCTTTGAAGTTCATATTCGGAGTCACCAATTTAGAGGTATGAGGAACAGGGTGTAAAGTTCACTCATACTCCATAGAACAGGGAGGATCCTCCGACCAGACGGGTGTTGTATCTGGCGGGCAACTGCCCAACAGTGGATGTTGGGTTCTTGTAATGTCCATTGCACGGTAAACTTTAATTGCGCGATGCAGGATTTATGTGACGTCAGGATTTTTGTGTGAAGTCAGGTCTTGGATGCGTAGTTCGCATGTGGCGATGTAGATACCGCCACAACACAATTAGGTTGCTGTACGAGATTTTGGATAGAATTACATATTCTTCATAAGCGTTTTTCCTTAGCCATGCCCATGCATTTGATACTTCTTTGGTTCCAAATACGTGCTTGTCTTTTGTCCATAATTTTTACACAAAATCTATCTATGGTTTTTGAATAACGTGATGGTGACTTGATATTCTTGCTAAGAAAATAGTTGATTTATTTATTGTGCTTTTGAAAATATTAAGTACCTAATAGTATCTGTAGGAGCGCTGTTCCATATTTCACAATATACTCGTGTTCACTACACTCGTGTGCACCTACACTTGGCGAATGAGAGCTAGACCGAAAAGAGTAACATTTTGACCTTCATGACACTTTTGCTATAGTATATATGTGTGTTTTATTACATTCCGTTACTCTCAGACGTTGTTATTTTTATTTCATTGTGCTTGTTATTTACGTGTTAAACAGCGAAAGGACTTGTTCTTACTGGGTGGCCCACGACAGCTCTCGACTTTTGTTCAACTTACTTTGCTGTCTGTACCATCTCTACGTGCGTTTTGTTGACAAAATGTATTAGGTACAATTAAAACGGTACAAAAGGTTACATTATTGCGTAGCTTTTCTACTAGGTACATAGGTAGGTACTTCCCATTGACCAACATAATATTTTGACAGAATGCCAATACGGAATTACAAGAACATAAGTTTGTTTGTATGTCTTCTGAAAACTACAAGGTAAACCGTTTTTCTGTTAACACTTTGTAAGTGTCAAATGAAGGGAATGTATGTAATAAATTCTCGAAGGATTTTACAACTTGAGATGAATACGGAGTTCCTGAAACCTATGGATTTTCAAGCTGCAGTGAGGGTTCGATTGCTAGGCTTGCCAGGGTTGCGGAATAGTCCGAAAGGGATACCGGGACCCTGGCAACAGGCAACTGAAGGAACACGGGTGGGTTTTAGTCAGTAAGAGTCTGACACGCCCTTCCGCTCCGCCCATAGCGGGAGGAAGTCTTTTGATGATTTCCCACCCAAATAAAAAAAAAAAAACGCGTATCAACGCAATTTTTCATAGGGTTTTTTTTTTGGATATCAATGATTTTCATGATATGTTCGCTACCACAGATGATGCCGTGGAAGTTGTGAAGTTAGTGGCGAAAAGAATGGATATCAATCATGAATAGATGGGTACTGGAATACTTATTACTTATACACATGCACCTACTATAAAAAGTAAACAATAAGTTAGTAAACACACTTTTGTGTTTTTAAAACTAAACGCTTGTGACGCTGGTGCATAATAAAAAGAAATTCTTAAACAGACAATTTTTAAACCTAACTTTAAAAAAAAACTATAATTATTTTCAATAGTGTGCATAAAACACATTGAATCATGCAGTACCTATTACGAATCAATCGCGAAACTTGATCGAATTGAAAATGAAAATAAAAGAAAATTCATCACTATTTTTTTTTCAAGTTTCCCTAGACCGCTTTCGTGGTAAACAAATTTTGTGCAACATAGGTATATTGGAGTTGCTTGCAACGCTGCAGTGTTGCCGAAACATGTTTTAAACAACACAAAACATGATGATGTTTGCTATAAAACAATTAAATGTTGTGCAACTTTTGTTTATTACTATGAATGCAGAACTTTACGGGCGTGACTTTGGTATAATTTACTGACACTACAGTAATCACTGAAGGTGATAAACTCATGATGACTTACATTTTCATTCCAAAGAGGAAGTACCTATACTCACGTGTTGTCGCCAGCTCCATCATGGCGACGCCAGCCAAGGTCACTTACCTGCAATTATAGTTCACATTAAATATAATGAATGGTTAGGTTTGTCAAAAGGGTCATTAAAATCTCGTGAGATGACATGTGATTATTTGGCTCAAATATTGGACCAATGTTGGTGTGTTTTTGACGTTTGGTACATTTGTCATTTTTATCATAATCAGACCGTTAATGTCTGAGCTGGACATTGGCTTTCTCATAAAGCAAATAAACTGACGTATTCCCCGTTATTGGCACAGCATCCTTTATCAAATTACAATTTGTTTTTATGCAATAACAGGCACGTGAAGGATTCTTTGTCTGTTCCACTGTGACTAACAATGAATTATAGATATAATCAAAGCTTGTGTAGCTTCAAACAGTGCGACACGTAGAAAACACGAAACAAAATTAGAACTCTCTAGCTCGTTCCATTCGCTTTTCAAATTAAAAAAAAAGATAAACGCAGAATCATAGACAGCGGAAAGTCCAGACAGCTACAAATAAAAGTGACAGGTGGTAAAGAAAGCGCGGGAAACGTCCCTGTCATTGAGCGAGGACACTAGCGCCTCACCTGGCGTCGCCCGTGACCCGCACTATAAATACCGGGACACATCCGTTTCATTATATAATGACATTTGCGTCATTCAAGGCTACTTGCAGATTCCGCGTCTCTTTATAGCCTGACGTCACAATTTCTAAGCTTTCGTCAGCTGTCTATGGCTGACTGTACAGGTGAACTCAAAACTGTAAACATGAATTTCTAGGAAATTTGTTTTTATCCCATTAACGGTTAATGAATGGGAGTTGTGTTGTGCTAGCCGCTTCGCAAACGTTCCTACATCATTATTATACTCAAATTAAATAAGATTAAGATAGAAAACATAATTAAAACAAAAATCGTCTCGAAACATAAAGGACAGATTATAGGAAACTGACAGAGTATTGAAACTTTGTCAAACGAGAATGAATTCATTCGTAGACTTCGCGTTGTGTAAGGTCTAAGCGCTACGCCGTAGGCAAAGACTACGCAAAACCGTAGGAGGACCTACGGAGCATGCTACGGAATTACGCATTTAGGATTTTCTGCACAGTGCATTATTAACGCAAACACAGTAACACTAAAGTATCGATTTTAGAAATTCCAATGTTTTCTGAGTTTTTATATGTATACATATTCGATCACTTTAACGTTCATTGACGTCAATTTGTACGAAATAATTGTGCTTCCCTTGTTTGTCAATAGAGGGCGCTACTTCAGTTCAACCAGAAATTGAAATTTACGGTAACGCAATCGAATTGTCTATCTGTCTGTCTCTGTTTACACAAACTATACGCGATCGGTAACGAAAGAAGTGACGTTCTTTGACGCATTCACGCTTCAATACTGAAAACTGAGAGTTCCATTAGTGAACAAAGCGCTCTTTATCCTAACTATACAATTCAATGTGTGTGTTTAGTCTGTGTGAATCGAGAACTGCAAATTAGGTCGAGTTCTTCTGTCTGTAAGATTGAACACTATTTAAACTGCTTATAGATACATTTGGTAAATACCTACTCAACTGTTTCTGAATTGAAAAATTGAATTAAGAACTTGTCAAACTCTCTGATAAACCTGCACGCATCTTTTGATTTTGAATTTAGTACTGTGCTCCGGCCGCCGAGAAGACGCGTTCCTGACACTCTCAGTTGGACACTATTATGAAGAAATAAAGTATAAATTCGTAAAACACGTATTCTTTTGTACTCAACTGCCAGGTGTCAGAAACACATTTTCTCGGCCGCCGAAACATACCCTTTGGTTTGTCGGGCCTGCGCGGACGCTTTGCGCACTCGTGTCATGGCTACTTCTGGGTGGTCCGAAATCTGACACCCGAATGGACCACTTAAATGCAGTAAATTCAAGTAGTAGTACTAAACAATTTTTTTTTTGTTTTTCCCTCCTTCGCACTTTTTCTAATAACACATCTGACATTGGCAGAATTGTCGACAAACATCGGCACCATTGCCATAGATAAATGATAAATGATTTATTTCTGTAAGTAGGTTTGTACAAACACTTTTACACGTCAAACACATTTTTAAAACTAGATGAGGTAAAATAAAATGATAATGATAAAAATAGAATAGCATACTTAGTTATGTTAATTCCGTCAATACACTTAGAACACGAAATTCAAAATTTCTTACGTTTTTTGCAAAAGAAATTTTTAATTGCCCGGTCAATTCAATAACCTATGTACAACCCGTGCGCATTAACATGGCACCTGGCTCAATGACATTTGCAGCTCCCCTCGCTTCCCCGCACGGCGACAGCGGGGCGCCGCGCGGGTAGCGGGGGGAGTATTGAGTTCCGAGCCATGTGCCTTGTTAATGCGCACGGGTTGTATGTGAACATTTCGAGTACTGTTATTACTTATATTAGTGAGCTAGATAATTAGATATCAAGTAATTGACTTGGATACAAGCAAGTGATGACCTCCTCTGTTTACAATAACGATATTCAAATGAATATTTATCAGCATTTCTCGTCGTGCGTGGCTGCATCTGCTCAAATGGCTCCTACATATTCAGTAGTTTCATGAATGGATGTATTCAGAACGGTTTTGTAGGCAACAACGGTGCAGGATGATGCAAGACGACTTATAAAGGCGTTAACAAGACACCCACGTCGATAAAAAGGGTATGAGTTTGAAAGGAAGTGGAGCGAAAAGTTTTTTTTTATGAAGAGTATAATCGTTGAATAATCGCTACGCTGTTGGCGTCACCAAGCGGTTGTTTCAGATAATGTGTTGTTTATCAAATTCGAAATTTGAAAAGTTCTAATCCAAAATGAGAGTGGATCATGGATGTGGATATATTTTTAAAATTATTTTTGTAAGATAGTTAAGTATTCTATATCTACTACAAACTTTTTTATGAAAACATGTTTTCTAGTTCAGACGATATACATAGAACGACTCAACAACTTTTCCTGCTCTTTCATTCAACTCGGCAAACTAAAAGTAACTCGTAATAATAATTTCCTACATTTTTAGACTAGTTACCAGGAAGCACAAGACATGTCATCCAATCCAGGTCAGCACACGACAACTTTGCAGAGTAGTACAACTTTTAACACAACATTACAGAAGATTTATGTATGTTTAACATATAGTTTTAATGTTCTTGTTTTTAGTAGTAATTAACCAATTTATTAGTTCAATAAATATCTAAGAAATTAGAGAATACAGTGTAAGTATGTTTTATTACTTTCATCGCGCCATTTTAGACTGTTGGCAAATTAAATTTGTAAGCAGACCGTATCTACCTACTTGTTACTAACTAAATATATATGTCTTCTTCTTCTGCGCGTGCGCATGGCAATCTAAGGATTTGTAAAAAAAATTGCTACCTACGAGTTTGGCACTTTCAGTACCTAACGTTCATCAGCTCTTGCATCATGCAAGCAACAGGACACGCTGAACGCGATATTAACGCCCTACCCTACCTCAAATTGCTTAGCATGATTCTCCGCTCTGCCGAAAATACTGCAGGATGAATTTTGAAATAAATATATGCTACAGTTGAGGATTTATGCTAGGTCCTATAGTTTGGCGAAAACACGATTACGTAAAATTTTCTCGATCGAAAAAATATCCCAAGGTAGTCTCTAAACCGAACTATAAACCGCTGGTATCAAAAAATTACTTCAAATTAGTTCATGAAAGTTTTCATATTATCTGAACTAACTATAAAACAGGTCTTATGTGAAAAAAGGAATTTAATCACCATTATTTTCATCGTAAAAAGCAATTACCTAAACTATTCGAGGCTTGAGAGCCGCCAGCACCCCACTCCGTCTCGCTCTCACTCAGGCCGCGAGTAGTATGGTGCGAGCGAGATAAAATTTGAGGTAGGGTAGGGCCTTAAGTGTACCATTGTTTGTTGGACAACACCACAGGGCGGAGTCATCTGTGAATCTCCACCTGAGCAGGTTTTCCTGGCTTCAGCCTAACTGGGTCCGGAGTCTATTTAAAGACTTCCAGGTAAGCCAAGGCAACTCATGTCCAGGGCCCCTACCACCACCGCTTACAGCATTATTATTTTAATCTTACTTCGTGGGAGACAGAGATGGAGCTATACGTCCTGTAGAGCTTCATCTCTGTCCTACACTGCAGTAATATTAAAATAATACTGCTGTAACCGGTGGTGGTAGGTCCCCAGGTGGGAGATTCTCAGCGGGTGGAACAAATGGGTTTTCCTTAACTATACGTAGGCTCGCTAACGTAGGTAGTCTATTATTAAGTACCTATATTAATTATCTCTAAGGACAGGTTTTTTGCTCGGAATTTCTTATTCGTTATTTTTTGGTTGGTTCTGTAATTGTATTTGTTTTTTATTTATTTATTTAGAAGTCTTTATATAAGTATTAAGTATGTGAATGTGTGTGTGTGAGAAACTGTGTGTATTTGCCGTCACTTGTCCCTAAGGGTTCATTAGAAAACCAGCGTCAGACAGCATTTGTCTGGCATTAATGTTAAATGAACCTTTTTGGCGCAGCCGTGAGGCACACATTATTGTTAAAACATTATTTTCTCTTTTTTTTTTTTTGTATAATCTGTTTCATGAACTGTGACCAAATAAATGTTATTCTTTCTTTCCTTAATCAATGTTTATCTAGTCGACACTTTTATAGTGCCAATAAATTTTAATGAATACATCATTCGTGAAGAACGTTTAGTGTTAACAGTTTTATGTATTTAGTTATGTAACATGGAAATCGTTCTCACTTCTTTCTACTCATCCGTGAATCCAAGACGGTGAAGTTTACAGTCAATTTGCTACTCGAATTACAATTAAACTGCCCTATTTATTTTACGAATTACTTTGGTAGTTTAGTTATTCACTGGAAATATCGAAAGTCAATTTAAAACAAAAGGCTGACTTTTTTTTTTCAAAATGAAAACCGTTTACCTACTCTTTTCGTTCTGTTTTTCTTTCAATAAAAAAACTATTCTTTGGGTATTGACACAATAATTATGTAAAAAAAAACTTGTTCGATCCGAAAGGGACACATAGGTAGGTACTGCAAAAACATTACCAAAAAGTAAAAATAAAATTATTGCGTTATTGCTATTTGAAAATTACATTTTTAGAACCAAAATTACCCCAATTCCATAAAAAAATTGCATCAACAGGGGTCTTAGGTATTTGTAGCATCCGTACTAGTACCCGCTAAACGACGCGCGACGGCTGCCCGCGCTCCATGAAATAACACGGTAAAATTCCCCATTGAAAAAAAAAATGTGACGTATAATTTTTTCTTTTTCCTGAAAATACCGCATAAATAGACTCTCAGTACGATACTTAACGCTGCCCTCACGAATCGAAAGGTTTTTTTTACATGTTGTTTAGTTATCGTCCATATTTCTTTTCTATTTCCATAAAAGTTATACAGACGTCACTAATCCACAAAATGATCTCAATATTAGTAATCTGAGATTAGATATAAACTGCATTTTCCTACGTCACGGAAAATACGAGGAATAGGAAGTAAATTAGTTAGTTATAATCGAAATGAAATAATTAATGTTGTCTTGTATCTCATAATTGTGTTTACAGGCAACACTGGAGCTGTGTTCAGTTGGCAGTCGTAGGCGTGAATGAATCACTGTTCGCATAGTGGGCTCATGATAGCATGATGTGCACAAAATTGTATGTTCAAATTTTTGTTTACTTTAGATTTAATGTTAAAAAAAACAAAAATAAACATAAAGTTTTTTTTTTAATGAAGTGATAGTAAAATATTTAAATATCGACTGGCGTTAACATTCATATCATAAACTTATGACTCAGTCAAGTGCAATATTTTTAATATCCATATAAAATATTCAATGCGTTGCTTGCAAAGCATGTGTGATGTGGTGTGACTGTGAATGATAGGCTGAGGAATGATGTGATAAGGCAACGGTGCGGTTTAATTCGTCAATGACTTTGTAATTAACAACAATGCTGTCTGGTCCGCGCGTACGCCGGCCGAAGTAGTGACAAAAATGTAAAAGAGTACGCATAAATGGTTTGGTCATGGCAATGAGAGCATGAATGAAAGGCGACTAACACAGGGTATTTACAAGGCAGATGTGAGTAGACACGCCGGATGGGGCGCCCTAGGAGGACATAATACCTTATTGGTGATATTTTTCAGAAAGGACAGGTGCGTAGTACTCTGCATGCGGTGCGTATATGACCAGATGTATGAACGTAAACGAGGCAAACAAAAGGAGTACCTAAGTATGTAAGAATAGTAGCAGCTAGGTGGCGTTCTGGATATTCTGCCTGCCCCCCACAGGAAGAAGACGTGGGTTTATGTATTTATGTATAAAATATTCAAAAATATTACTTTCATTTTGAATGTGGTCACTTTATACTTACTAAAAATGTTAGGGAACCATGAAAACAGTAAGGTTTCATTACCTTTATAAAGGACTGTACTTTATAAGCGAAGTGTGTGTTTGTGTGTGTATTACCGTGCGTTTGCACTGGAGAAAAATCTCTGTTTTCTGTCAATGTATCGCGTTCGCATTGTCCCGCAACTTGTTGACGCGAAACATGTTTGACGTTTTATATCATGTCTTTACAAACCAATTTCGTATCAAAATGTATCTGTATGAATCTAGTAACATGTTGTAAGATTTGTTTTGACACTTTCGTCGGTTTTTATAGTCCACACAATGTATAGGATCACAAACATGGAAAACCTTGCCAAAGCTGTATAAACTTCATCGTGTTTACTTTGGACCACTCTATGTTTCGATATAAACACGGTATGTTTACCACCATAGACAAGTTGCGAGACATAATTTGACGTAAACAAACAACAGTGCGAACGCAAACGTGACGAATCTCTATACAAAACATGTCTATTGTGTATGTTTCTAGACAGTGCGAACGCAGTTTACAACAAATCTTGAGATCTGTCTTAAGACTTACTCATGTTTCGTACAGTGCGAACGCAAGTTCAACAAAACAAGTAATGAGATTTGTTTCATGTGACAAGTTTCGAAACATCGAAATGTTTAATTTTTCTGGTGCAAACGCATAGTTAGGTATGAGTCTGGATTCTATCACAGCTGAGAACTACAGAAGGTAAGAAAAAATCATGCTTTGTATTTAAAGTCCTTCAGAATCGCTGAACCAGGAAAACCCTTGGATAAATAAGATATGAATGTAAGCAAAAACATAAATTAATAAAATAAATGACTAACAAATTGCTCTTGGCTCCTTATGCATTTGATACGAATAATATGTCTCTTCACGGCACATCATTTATCGCTTTATTTACTTATTATAAAATAAATTAAATTCGTCATAACTCCGAAGCAAATAGGTACAAGCTCAACGTCAGAAATTATAAATAATACCATCATTACTGAAACAACTTTCGCCGCCTTCTCGTCAAATTTTTTGAGGCGTTTTCCGGTCGTGAACTCGGCTTTGAGTTATTTTAATGGTAATTATTTAGGCTTTATTACTTAAGGCGAATAAAACAAAAACGTACAGCTAAGACGAGAATGTATTGCGTACAATGCATGTGCATTAGTGTCGTAGTATTTACATTTTTGGCAACCAAACAAAAAAACAAAAAAAAAAACAGATAAATTGGTTATGTGTATTTTAGCTTTTTATTTATAACTAGCTGTGCCCCGCGGTTTTACCCGCGTAAGTCTCGATCCCGTGGGAATATCGGGATAAAAAGTATCCTATGTCCTATTCCAGGTGATGGTCTACCTCTGTGCCAAATTTCATCCAAATCCGTTCAGCTGTTTTAACGTGAAAGCGTAACAAACAAACAAACAAACTCATTTTCGCATTTATAATATTAGTTAGGATTTACTGCAACGGCATATTAGGCAAAAGAAAGAATAAATAATTTTACAAGATATGAATATGTGAGATTATTTAGTTTTTATTAAATAAAGTAAAGACTAGTTAAAAAAATTGTCGAACAGTACAAAATTACTTTGTAAAGGGGAATGCTCGAGCACACCCACACTCTGCCAAAATGAGACACATCACCATCCACGTCAATAACTTTTTTTTAACATTCCCGAAGTTCACACTTTCACGAGTAAAATAAGACATAATAAAAATGTTTCGGATTTAATGAACGTAAGGGAATCTTGTTGACAATACCTATTCGCATGTTTTATAAAAAAATTACAACATAGGTACGTAAGCTTACCTTATCATTCGAACTTCATGGAATCTAGAGATTTGGTCTTTTTATCCGATCAACCGAGATAATCAATAAAAATATGACGCGTTCCTATTTTGTTTTGAACAAGGAACAATAGATTTATTATGTTATTCCTTTATCAAACCATTTTCTCGCCATACCACTTGTCAAAACTACAAAGCGCCACATATCTTTGGCTCCCTTTCAACCGAATGATTAACACAGCGAAATCTTTGTTTGCCCTAAAGGGAATATAAACCTAAAGATATTTTTGTCCACGCGTCGTCTCACTGTGCTGTTGTCCGGTAAATTATATTCGGACAGCTGCAAGTGACGCGTGTCTACTCATCGATGTAGGTTAATGCAGGCAGCGACATCTCTCCGTCGGGGAATGAACTAGCGTTTCCGACGACAGCCGTAACAAAGCGTAACGTTCGCCAGTTTCAGCGTCTACGTATGCAGGAAGATCGTTTGCTATGTAACAGCTGAAAGATTTTTCTTTCATTTAAAAGGGCTCTAGATTTGCATTAATCTTTTTGGTCCTACAGATCTTTTCCTGATTGAAATTCAAAGGACACAGAGATTTACAGAAGGGAACCACAATTTTATTTGTCATACGTTCAGTTAAAGGAACAAGTGAAACTGATTCAAGACGTCTTGGAATCTTTCCGACAACAAGGACTAAAGGACGGCAAAGGAGTTTATTATTACAGAAACAAACTCTTTTGCGTGGCAAATTCGACAATTCCAATCCCATACTACATACGTCTCTTGCTATTCAGACTTTAATAAATCTTCCAAGACATTGCAATAGCAATACGTAGATTGCTAAAAGTATCTACAGACACCACATATAGATCCACGTATGATCGCTAAAAGCCATGTGCTGTTCCAACAAAGACTGCGATGATAGACGTCTACTAAACGTCGGTCGAACTGTTTCGAAGAAATATACATGACGAAACGGATTACGTCGTTCAAATACAATATTTTGTAGAGGAAAAGAAGGAATCAACATTTTTGGAGAGAAAAAGAAGAAAGGGAATCTTGATACTGATGGCAGACAATGGGGCGATGTAGTACCATAGGTAAGGAAAGCTTCAGCAGCGCTTCGATGTAACTTCTTATCTTAGACAGAAAAAAAAAATCCTATGACACGGGTTTACAACAAATTCAATTATTATTTCAGGGCTATGTGAGCATTGTGCGTGAGCAACTGGTGTCGAAGATGTGAAAACATTGTTCCTACAATGAAAGCTGTATTAACTTTCTTACATTACAAGTCATATCCTTTACAAAGGGCCATCATTAGTTCCAATAGCGAAGAGAATAAAATTATAATAGGAAGGAAGCTACAGAAGGTCGACAAGAATGAATATAAATAAACCCGAGACTCACAACAGAAAACATCAGTTGACAGATATATTTAGAAGTCTTCGTCATCAGGTTTATGGACCTATTGTTAATAGTCTTAATAGACATTCATCGATATAGTATCATTCTTCTCAATGTACAATGACCTGATTCTGTTAGTGTAGTTTTAATGTTTCCTAAGAAACTCTCCTTATTTTTGATTTAGTACTGTCATAAAGTTTTTTGTGGCCATTGTATCATTTCTTTCTTTCTTCGTTGACTCATTGTGTTTTTATGCACAATTAATCATGACAAACTCCACAGAGATGGTTTCTTTAGAGTTGAGTCATCATGACATGGCAGCCATTGTATTTGAATTCATAATTAATCTGACCATCTTTGTTTACTAGAGGCTTAAAGATCGTGTTAATTTTCAATTTCTTTATCTATGTTTTTGAACTCTTCGTCGTGTTAATTTTCCATTTCTGTATCTCGGTTTTTGAACTCTTCGTCACCAATTACAATCTTCCGAAAATAAAAATGGAAATGCTTTCTTTACTAAATCTTCTCTCTCTTTCTTTACAATTTCCGATTGTCTTCGCGAAGATGACGATGATGATGATGAAGATGATGAATCGGTAAACGACTGAGCATCCAGATAAATCAAAGTTCTACCGCGTTTCTTTAATATTAAAACTGCTCTTAGGACCATGGGCACTAGGCACTGCACCCACGATACTCAATACGCATTTACTTACCTCCTTACTAATAAACGTTGTATAGCGTCTGTATATCTACACAACGCTTTGTCTTCTTCTTTCAAAAGTCAAATTACTAACGACTGAAAGAGAGATATCGGTGTGTAACTATTCACCTGATATAATACGTTTATTAGTAAGGAAGTTAATAATTATATACTATCGTGAATATATAATAAGACCAACCGAATCTACATGTAGGTAAATTATTATATAAAAACAAATTTTAATCTAAAATAAAATCATCCACATCCATTATTCTATTAATTAAACCATTGACCCTCTACACAAATAGACCGACCATGATATTGATCTTCTATATCAATCAGCTAGAATCTAATCCGATATGTCAATACAAACAACTATGACAGACAACTGACAGTCAATGAGTTTGATCGACGGTCGGCATTAAAAATAAATCATTGTGTAGTACTCTATTTAATTTTGCATGCCAATGTGCACTATTTAGATCGACATGAACATTTGAATGATAAAATTGGGTATATGTGCTATATATTTAATAGTAATATATTTAATAATATAATAATAGCCAGTCTTCTTACCGCGCCTGAAAAAATGGCAAAAAGACCAATACTAAGTAGAAAAAACCAACAGGTTATCATGAAAATTTTAAAAGTGTCGCTCCAGACATGAAAATTAATTTTGACTAATTTCTTTAGAGATAGCAAGGAAATGCTGCATGCCAAATATTTGAGAAGCTTAGATTAGAAACAATGACTCGACATTGAAAATAATGCATTTACTGGAAAGAACGTTTCAAAGAAGCGTCGCAGATATCACACAATAGAAGAAATATATCCCTACTTTTATAGAATCAAGAGAAAGTGAACAAAATGCACCCAAAAAACCGTAAGTTATTTAACAAGGCATTCAAATAAGACCACTGTGTCTACACGAAAGAAGAAAGAAAATACATTTATTCAGCACAGACTAAAAGGCACACAATATACATAATATACAGCAGATAACAAAATAAAAATACACGACGATCGATGACAGCTGTCATTTTTTGCGTGGCAACAGTTTCACTCTTGTTCTTATCGATTTGCGCACGGACTGAGAAAATCGAGACATTTAACCGATCCAAATCGATTTCATGTGCAGGCTGGCAAAAAGATCGACATCGTCTAAATTAAGGTGTTTTGATATGGCTCGTGACGATAAGATGCGTTAAAAAGTGAAAACTTATCCAGTTATGTTGAATTAATTATGTAAATGTTATTAAACAGTATTCGTTCTACTGTTTGAAACGATGGAACTAAATATTTCGTTTGTAAAATGCTAACATCTGCATAATATACAGGAAAGAAAACTGATTTGTAAATTGAACCTTTACCAATACCTATGGGTAGAGAGGTACCTACTTCGACAGGTCGAAATTAATATGAGGCTTTATGAAGTTCAGTGAAGCTTTATGAAGCTTAGTGACACTTGCAGAGGCCCAAGTTTCCCAGCAGTAGACTTCATATGCAAATGAAGTTTTACTGATGCTTAAGCAACATTAAAGCTGGAGTAAAAAATTAACAAAATTTCATTCACGCTCAAAAGAAAGTGCATAAATAACCTTATTTAAATCAAATCACATATGTTTTTGAGTCAAGACAATTTATTTTCAAATCGATTTAAGTCTTAAAGAATCTAACACTAAATTAAGAGGAAATAGTGTCGGTCATTTCTCCATAAAAAGTCATAATTCGAGGTTCAGCTCTCGTCTATTTCCTCCTTCAATATTGGACCAATTTGAAAGATATTTTATAAATTGAATCAGAAGGATATTTACTGTGCTGTGCCCCTGTGTTTTTCTTTTTTCATTAATAGTTGTCAAATTTGTACAATAGGCCTCTGATGACAGCGGTCTAAACAGTAAATTTTGATCATTTTCTGAGGGTTCTAGTGCTCTTACAGATAATGTATCAACAAAACGGAAAACATAGGGCATAGAACTAGTTGATATTTAGTTTACTGTAAAAAATCATTACTGTTAAGGTCATAAACCAGAGAGAAAACAGGCGAGAGCGTTTGTATGGAGAGGGGACCGACCCTATTTCCTCTTAATATGGAGATCGAGACCAACACAACCGAGTCAGCTTCACGCTTCGGCAATCAGCGTTTAATCGGAACAGTTAGAATTAACATTACCCTCATAGCTGTATTTTCTATCACAGCCGCAAGTGATATGGCGGTTAACAAAGCATTACAAACCGGTTTCTTTGGCTATCTTAATAATACCTTGTACAAGTTCACTGTGCCAAGGTCCTAGGAAACAGCTAGTACTTGCCAGGTGTTTATTTAAATGTGCATCTTTAATTTGGAGGGTAATATGCAACCTCGGCCCTGTGAGAACGAAATGCTTGAATGGCTTGCAAGTCATTTTGTCACTAACTACGAATCATTCTTTTTGTAACTCGTCACCTCAGACCAAATAAAAAACCAAGAAAGAGCGCTGCGAACAATACAGTGAAGCTTGCCAAAACTACACCTCCGCTCTGTGCATACACGCTCACGTGCACCCATGTACAATCAAACTACACCTCACTAAGCACACATGCTTACGAAACCGGCGTCATGTCATTGTTGACAGCACTCGTCACATTACTAAATGAGATGAAGCTAGTAAATGCCAGACTGGTAATGGTAACATTTTTTGGAATTGTTTCGACACACCAAAGAAAATGTTCCTGATTTATTTGTTTATTTTTCCGTGCGCCATCTAAATGTTAGTTTCACCAACTATCTATCGTTGGTAAAATAAATAGTATGTTAATATCGCAGTGTTAAATTCTTCAATACCATTCAGTACATAACTAGGTACAGATAACAACTTCAATGAACCTACGAGGTTAGGGTTTGTCTGTCTAGCGTATGGCCCAACGCGTTATGCAATATATACAAAACTCTATCGGCTTTAATGAATCGGGCACATAACGTATGTAGTTTGGTTGTGTCACTACGGTGGCCTAACGCGTTATGCACTATATACAAAACTCTATCGGCTTTATTGAATCGGGCACATAAAGTAGTTTGGTTGTGTCACTACGGTATTTCTGTGCTTGCAGGTGCTACTCCTAAGCAGATTCTGATAGCTACAGCTAGATCGTAACACTCATTGCCACATAAAATACTACCTACCACCCATAAATCAATTATGAAATGACACCTCGCGACTGAAAGGACCACAATAAACTAATTAATATATTGATCTGGAATTAACTTTCGACACGCCCAGCGCGGCGAGCTAATAAAAGTAATCTCCTGAAGTCGTTTTGATATAGTATTGCACCCATCTCCGCCCGTTTCGCAACTCTGGGCCCTGTGAGGGACGGTCAGTGGGCGTTGTCTCATATTTAATCGTTAATTGGTCTCGTTGCCACATTATGCAAGTGATAGCCAGATGAAAATAGATCGAGAAAATAGTAGGCGACGATGGCTATCTTTATATCTTTATTTATAAGGTTTAGGGTCCACCGACCATCTACGAGATAAATTATTGTGGTGACGTATTGGGAGCGTGAGAAAGTACCTACTTAATTGTAAAATGTACGAATAAGGTTTTCAAGACACTGAACCTCTAAAAAGACCAGATTAGTAATACTCAGACTCAGACTACCAATACTACTGCACTACTAGCATCACTACCACATGATCAGAGTTCCTTTCTGCTGAACTGTCTTATACAGGGTGTACCAGACAGATGTGGTCTTTAAGGGTGTGGTACAGACCATCAAACTGAACAACTTTATCCATGGGAACACACCTTTTTGATACACCCTGTAGAGGCATCATGAATATTGTTCATAGGAATTGCAAATAAGAAAGTAGGTACCTATGGTATCCTCAATAACATCATCATCTGCGTAGTCTTTTTCCAACTATGTTGGAGCTTTTTGCAACTATGTTGCATATGATGCAGCTGAATGAATGACAGCCACTATTTTACATGGAGCGACTGCCTATCTGTCCTCCACAACCCAGTTACTGGGTAACACGATAACCCTTTTTAAGACTGGTTAAGTTATAGTATAGATACGTACTTTATTGAATACGGTGGCATGGGATTGAGCTGCTCGCTCTGCTAAGCATTGTGACATTTTGAATATTGTGGTAAATCATCAAAATATACCTACCAGTTTTATATACAAATTGACATTATTGAATATTATATACAAAATGACATGATTACTTTGTTTGTTGTTTTATTGTATTATTTTAATTATTGTGAATGTGAGGACTATGTGGATTTTTATTTTGTTTTTATTTTTATAATTTTTCGTTCTCAGTTTTATCGATGGTCTGGCAATTTGAGAACTTTACGCGGCCTACCCAAATGTCCTTTCTTTGGTATTGTTCGTCGAGTCGTTGAGCTCCTTAAGCTCTGAGTTGAGCTCCTCGTTTACTGACAAATGCTTGCACTGACTGGACAGGTCTACTCAAATCTGTGTGGTTCTTTCCTCAAAAGACCATTTCAGACTCTAATCTACATGGTCCTCATATGGCCTGACCAAGATTATGTCTGGACTTTAAAAGAGACTGTGACCTCTGAGTTTGTTTCGGCCTTTCTTCTCAGAGTAGTCAGATAGGAAACGCCGACCTCATCTAGCTTATTTTTAATATTTTTTTAATATGACGTGTAAAAGTGATTCCAATATCCTATTTACCGAATAAACAATTTCATTTCATTTCATTTCGATGCTATTGTCTGAAAAGTATCGATAAATAAAACCCCCAACTAATAATGGTATAGATTTTGGCAGGTGTAAAATGTAACAAGATAATAAAGTTTCCATATTTAAACCGTTATGGTCGCGTGTGTGTGGTGACCGACTTTAACCGAATGCACTTTATTTCGTTGCCCGTTTAGGTTTGCCCAATGCCCAAATCCGTACAAGATATATTATAGTCTGAATTAATTTTAGCCGTAACTTGCTATTAAAATAATATGGGCCTTACCACAAACACTTAGACACTAGTTTAACGCGTTTTTAATGTCAGTTTTATGTCAAACTCCATAGAGAAATGTCATGTTTAAAAGGTTTAGGCTAAACAACTGATAAACACGGTTTTGTGGTGGAGCTTTAAGTTTTACCTTAATAGTATGTAGTAAAACAAGCGATGAATCTACGACTTTGGCGTTAGATTGAAATTTTACAGACACCATGACACATGACACCATCCATCCTATAATAAATGGTGAATTCAATTTTATTTTATTTTTATTAATTGATCTCACATACATGACTAATGTACGTACCTATAATAAAAATCTGTGGAGATATTAACTATTGGCGCGCTCTGGTATCGGAACCAAAAACCTCGAATTGTATCCTGAAGTAGAAATACTCTACCACATAACATCACGCCTGTATTCTCCGAAGGGTTAGGCAGAGGTAACTGTAGTACACCCACATTTCGTCAGTTAGGTTTAAGTCCCTTGTAATAGGCGAGCGCGAGCCTATTGCCATCAACCGGGCACAAATCTAGACTCCGGGCTGCCACTGAGAAATACTCTACAAATGAAGTATTCTTATTTTACTAGAATACTTAATACAAATTAAGTATTCTTATTTTGAAGTAACACCAATAATATTGTCGTCGGATAATTAAGAAACCAGTGTCGCCTGTCGCAGATGAAATTAATAACGTTATGAAATGTGCGCCAATCTAGACAAGACTGCCAAAAATATCTACTTCAGACGTCTAGACTAACTAGTTTTCAGTAAATTACACAAACAGAATCTTCTTGTTTCTGGATTAGAACGCAGTGGTGCTTTTGAGTATTGCAAGAATTCGGAGAAAATTTTTGTGCATATGGGTTGATAGATTGGGCAGTGAAAATGACTTTTATAACTTGATCTAAATTTTTCAATTGGTCCTAATGTCCTAAATCCAACAAAGGTTAATTTTGCAAATGCCTTTGGCCTTCAAGTTTGCTTTTTTAGCTAGATATGAGTTAGATTAGATGCTACGAATGATGCTGCACCCTTATTGCGTAGTAGCACAAATCGGTAATCCATGGGAAACAAATGTCTAATCCATTGCTTTATAAGTTCGAAAAAAAATCAGCTCATCAACGTAAATAACTCAATGAATGTTGTTGAACTATCAAAATGAAACAAATTACTCTTAATCGGTTACGAAAATAAGTTACGCAATAAGATACCTGATCTATGTATGTTCATGTTCATCATAGTGAGAAGATATTTCGTGAAAGAAACCGGCGAATCAATAAGTTTGAAAGCAGCGGCTTTCGCTTTACTAATCAACAAATTGCAATTACAAAACTGTTCGCCAAGTGTTACCGTAGGTATTTTACAAATGGTGTGGTTTTGTCACTGACAATGCAACGCCCATATTGAAAAACCCCGCGTGTATTTCCCCATTCTTACTTGCACTAATTTCTAATGGTTTTTACGGCGTTTCCACACTATCCCCTAATACGTTTACGACCGGTCCAACGACCTGGGTGAGTCACGTCACCTCACACCTCACACGCGAGTCACGACTCTTGTCACAATTAGGTCGCACGTAAACTTACTTTTAAGTGTTCATTAGGAGAGACTTAAATTGAAGCGCGAAGGTGGGTACGCCTCTTAGGTATGTGCTTAATCTAAGTAGCCTGTTAATTTGCAATAACAGATGTTTAATGAGATTATTTAGAGGTTTTATTTGTTTATTAGATACACTTTGAAACATGACTGAAAAATTATCTTTTTCATTTTCAAAAAGCATTCATGTTCAAAAAGATCTTTTTCATTTTTTTAAGAAAAAGATCAGATTCAAAAAAAGATCATTTGATTGACTAACCTGACCTATGCCCTGTTTACAAAAAATTACAAGCCTTGTAGTACCAACCAAATGTCATTATTTAGTTCACAAGTGCTTATATTTTGACACTTTTATACGTGATTTTGTTTACCAAAAAATTATTTGTAAGTTACAACTTGTAGAAAATCATAACAAGTCCTGAGAGTGTCCGGCGACCCTCTATTCCGTCTTACAAGTTTACAAGTGTCGTGCTTGGTACCGCAATAAATGTTTAAATTCGATTTTCTTTGTGCTCAAAAGAGAGAAATTGGATGCCCGTGTCCGAACAGTGGGAAAATTAACGCTGATTATGAATATCCATATTCATGAGCTATGAATTTAAAGAAAATTAACATTCTCGGTAACTTGTAAACTTGTAACTTTTGATAAATAGGGCCCTGATGTCAGAGTTTTTATGCCGCCCATGAGCCTCTGACTTGGCTCCACATGCCGTCAAGAAATATCTCTTAGGAGTCTCAAGCATGCGTTTCCTCACGCTGTTTTCCTTCACCGTTTTTGATGCAAGTTATAATTACAAAACAAATTTAAAAAAATTGAGGAATGGTTTGATTGAAAGTCATTGTTAGGTGACTTATATAGTTAAGTTGAGAAGCTGTAAAATACGGTCCTTAGAGCTTTAGGTAATTTTTACATAGGTTGTTTACTCGTATGACGTAGCATAAGCGTTATATAATCAGCCTATAATGTTACCACTGCTGGGACACAGGCCTCCTCTCTGTGAGACTGTGAAGCTGTAATCTACCCGCGGGCCTAGTGCGGCTTGGTATAGATTATGTCACATGGCTTCTAAGTTCTAACGTTATGACGTCGGTAAATGAATAATTAACACATTATTCAATTGATCGGTACCTCTTTACTTTGCATTAATTAATTATGCATCTATGGCTAGTGATAAGTACCTACGCCGTTTGCTCAGGAATTCCACACGATGTCGGAACAACGAATAATTGCAGCATTGTTATAGGGAAAATAGATAAAAACTTATTAATAGATTATTATTTTCCTACATCAGACTTAGTTAAAAATACAAATAAACGAGGTTGATAAATAAAATAAGTTATAAATAAAACTCATATATAATGTAAATGGGATTCAATTGGAGCGTTACCTACGTATTTTTCCTCAGACACTGAATAAAATAGATGTTAGTGTTATTCTAGATTCTTTACTGTTGGCGTTAAAAAATTTACTTTCATGCGAAATATTTCTTTAATTTTAATGAGTCAACATCTTTCATGAAATACAAACTAGTCGTAGGTACTTTTATTTAAATCCTAATACCTCCTTATACCTACCCCTTTTCGATCTTCGGCAATTTTTAGGCGGAAATAAAATTGTTCTACTCGTTTTGTCCGAAAAAAAATCTATTTAGGATAGTACTCTAGTATCATCTTGTGTACTGAAGCACGGGATACAGCAAGCAAAGAAAGAACAATATTTTTTTATTATGCGTGTTGTTACTGTCTAGATCATAGCATTGCTTTCCTATACATACCTACCTACCTATCAAACGCCTTATGTTCCTATGAGTTATGGGCAATTCCATAGGAAAATAAAATAGGTAGGTATCTTAGGTAAATCCTTGTATTAAGTTAAGATAAAGAATATCACTTCTATCCAATAAACGGAAACCATAAAAGAGCCATCATGTTTTATTATTGTTTCAAACCACAGACAATGGTTAATAATGTGAGACTGAGAACAAACTATGTTCTGTGGTTTGTGGTCCTTTCTCCGTTTTATTGAGAAGCGGAAAGAAATGTTCCTTCGCACGACAATAAAAATCATGAATGTGTCATTAGTTTTTGAGAAACAAAGGCATAAAGCAAATTTTAATTGTTTTGTCGTGTTTTCAAAAAGGTAAGTAAATTCATCAATTAAATATAATAAACCTATGTGCAAATTTTTTGTTGAGGGTAAAGAAAAATCATATTAGCACAATCTTTTGAAAAAATATTGTCTATAGATAAATGTAACAAATCATCTTGTATGTGCAGTTTGACCGTTATGAGCAAAATGGCATTTTTAAGCCACGTTGCACAGAGATTGCTTTAACGCTATACTTTCAAATGTTTTACCGAAAATGTGTCAATTGAATGTTAAAAACATTCTACAAGCCCTCAGCAACTGCCAGAGACAACATAACCCAGTGAAACATTTCTGTATATTCCCCGAAACGTTTGTCATCAATCGAGTATCGAACTACTAGTTTAACGTAAATATTCTAAAGTCAACGTCCCAGTTTCAGAGCACAACAAAAGAAAAAAATACTGTTTATCACTAACACAACGTTTAGGCCTATTTTTGGACGGAATTGCTGAACTATTTATATTTGTGAACGGTTTAAATCACTTAAAGGAAACGAGGAACTATTCGGGATAGCGTTGCTTACGTGCCAATGACCTTACGGGTGACTGACGATTTGTAATGAATATTTATTGACATATTAAAACTCTTGGTAAAATTAATATCGTCGTTTGTATAATATTTAAAAATATCTACTTTATTTTCTAAAAAGATAACATTTACATAATAAGTTAAAAGACTTTAAAAAATGTACGACATGTAAGTATAAAAAAGAAAGGAAAAAATAAGGCATCAAAAAATTCGTCCGTATCGCTGTCCACAGGAAAAGTGCCCAAAAGGTTGGCAGCATTGTCACGTTGTATAGGCAGCAATGCTGATTCTTGGTTATAATCCAAAACACATATTTTTATTTAAATTGAACATGAGTAACGAAAACCCAAAACGTTTACCTCGACGACATTTCTCCGCGTTTGATAGACGCTTCAATATTTCAAAGATTATGGTGACTATCATAGTACGTTTAGTTTTAAGAGTTTTTAGGGGAAATGAGCAATAAAGATTTAAAAGCCGATATATGGATGGCTGCACACACGTGTCCAATGACCTTACCGTGTGGACAGAAATTTTGTAATAAATAAAGCTTTAAAGCGTTCGGGCGTGACTCGAGATAAGTGGTACTGTAGCTACTTAGCTCCTTATTTAACGGTATCGTAATGTTTTAAAACACGAGGAAACTATATCTACTAGAAAATAAATGAACAGAGGCAAATTTACAAGGCCGGTAAAACGCTAGTGAAGATTCACTAGCGTTTTTCCGGACTTCAAGCAGTGTTTGTTGAGATGTTGGAGCTTGTTTAACAGAATAAAAATTGACATCGCCACTTCGTCAGTTTTGTAAAAGAAACAAGTCTAAATGCTACATAACACAGTTCCTAAAAGTTACGTAACAAAAATTTTCTCCGCCCAAAAAAGCTCTCTAAAGCTCACAATCCCCATGAACTTCTAACCTAGTCGCTCAAAATCATGTAAAAATGACGTAATGAACTTTCTAAGGTCGTTAAAAAAGAATATTTAGTGTACGAAATACTTGTGATCGTACGCACAATGCATATCACCTCGACATTGGAGCAGAGTCGGGCGACGCGCGGCTATTTCGGTACCCCGCCGAGCTCGTTTTTCATCTTCTTATATTGTGAACGTATTGCAATAGGCGAAATAGATAAACAACTGTTATGTTTCTATGATTGTGTCAGCTGAAAATGGACAGATCTTATGATTTTCAGCTGTAAGCACTTTGCTTTGGTAATGGCGCGTGGATTTAAAGTGAAAAATTGAAAATAGATTGATAAATGAAGCGAGTCAATGTACTTTTCTAATTTTAACTAGTCACCTGAAATAAACTAGTGTGAGCAAGTCAAAAAGGAGTTTAAGACCTACATTATTACAATAATATGAGTATGAGAGAACTAGTGATTATCAGCACATAGGATGCTAGAAAAACAATTATGTGTTGCCATGTTGTTAAAGACGTTCCGAAGTGGATATTATTTTGTTTACTCATATGAAGTTGTAAGCAAGTTGTGCCACAGATAGCAATTTCTAGCCATTTTTCACATTCAAGGACTCATTCATAGTGCAAACCAAAAAATACGTGGATTTTTTTACGAACATGTGTGTAATTATGTACTCTTCTGAGCAAATAACTTTCATTTTATATAAGATTCTTTACTTTGTTTTATGTCCATGTCCTGACTGAAAATTATTAATTATATATAGAAAACCGTGCCTTAGTCATATTAAGAAGTAATAAAGAAAATAATAACATTAATAAATTCTAGACAAATATTTTAGTACGCCAAAATAGCATGTGTTGACCGCGTGTAAATAAACGGATGAACGGAAACTATTCCATCCAACCAATATTGTTAGGAATTCACTGTTGACAGCATGAAGTTTATATTTTTTTATTAAAATTTTCAATCATTCTTAATAACATTTTTCTTCTATTTCTAATAGTATTACCATGGCAATCAATGATGATAATCACATCATTAGTGCATTAGCTTTGAACTTTTACTTACTCTGGCGGTCAGGAATTTAGGATGACGCTAAAAATATAGCCTAGCGAAATATTTATTTATATATATTTTTTTTTTTTAATTATATTTATAGAGTTCAAAGGCCTAGCAGCTATTTTCGAAGTCAGGCTGTGGATGATGATGATGATCAGTTCAAGACATTAATTCGTTGCCAAAAACTTAAGGGGAGTTATCGAGGGAGACAATATTAGTTTTTGACTAATCTAATCATAGATTATAATTCTGATTCAAATAAAGTCGTGGACAAGAAAATAGGTAAGTCGATGTTGTTTGATCTATTTACGCGAGACGTTATTATATCAGGCCTATTTATTTATCCGAAATGTGGATCATGCCGCAAGTGAAAATAAAACATGCAAAGAATCGTTTATTTTGTCATTTTTGTCGGAGAAATCACAATAGAAAGTGGAAAACATAATCATTTATTGACAGAAAGTGAATCTTTGTTGTTTACAAACACTTTCACTTTTGTATGTCGATCGTATAACCAAAATCTAAAAACAATAGCCACAAAATATTGAATGCAACCCACGCGAAAGTTTTTTATGACTCAACTCTGTATGGACTGTGCATCGTGAATACTGAATTTATTTCAGTTACCTACCTTGTTTTAGTGATTGACATCACTCATCACCAAATTCATACAATGACGTTGCTTTCGTCATACAATCGTATGATGCATTCGAAGCATGCTCATTTTGTTTTGGGCAACGAGTCTGCATCAGCCTATAATATTCCCACTGCTGGGACACAGTAGGTCTCCTCTCGGTGAGAAGGAGATGGCCGTAATCCACCACGCGGGCCCAGTGCGCGTTGGTAGATGTCACATGTCTTGGAATTTTTGGTTCTAGGACATGCCGGTTTCCTCACGATGTTTTCGTTCACCGGTTTGAGAGCAAGGGTGATAAAATAATTTATACAAAAGTAAAACGTCTGTCTGGGCTACCAATACTGTGCAACTAATCTTGCAGCACTTGATTTCAATAATTGAGAAACATGAAGTCATCTTAATTTTTGTTAGATGGTAATAGAACAAGTAAATAATTATACCTATGTAAAAAAATATCATTGACCCCGACTTGGCATCAAATGCAAGATTCGAAAAATCACATTCAACATAATGGCTTATGTCGATATTCAATAGGAATTGCACACGTCTATCGCAAATATAGATAACGGATTGTATTTATAAATGTTTGTGAAAATTGGAAATAGAAACGTCCTGACTTCGCCCGACACTATGTTGACATTGAATTAAGTTTTATCGGTGTCAAAGAACCTATTAACGTTTTAGCGAAAATTGCGTGTCGGTGAGCTTTGTCTATTAATTCTTTTATATTTGGGTCACAAGACGATGTTGTTGATAACGATATTTTTGGGAAAAACACAACCAGTTGAGGTTATGTATCAGGTTGAGGAATGAAAGAAACATCAGTTTGATGTAACTGATAACAAAACTACCTAAGAAACATGGTTTTAATGAGTTTTATAGAGTTTTAACGGCCATTACCTACTCGGGATCCAAAACACTGGCGTTATCTTGATAGTAGCAAAATAGTCCAGTCATTTGGTAGAAAGATTTCCGGGAGTTTTGAATATAATGGGTGATTTAATTAGGTAATTTCGAAACCGCCGCTCGTGCCACCATATTGGAAAAATAGCGCCCAAAAACAGTTTTTTGATAATTATGTCCTTTTCGACTCATTTCAATAACAATGACAGTAGTTACGTAATAAATTAAACTTCAGAACATTTATTAACAAAACTTTGAATGTAGGTAAATTGGAGACAACAACAGGATATAACACTAAATATTTAATTAAGATAGGTATCAAATCATATGAAAGCCACCACTGACCGTGAGGAAAATGTGTTCGAATATATGTCAAGATACTCATAATCTTTTCTTTTATATCAAGCAAATGTCAGTTCTTTTAGGAGATTTTCTAATAAATCGTGTGCATTTTAGAGATTAACAACACCGGGTCGACCTTAACGAAAGTAGAGCGGTTTATTAGAGCAAAATAATCTGACAAATTACTTTCAGTTCTCTCTTAATTTTCACGTATAGTTGACGCCTTAATAGATTGCGAGATTAGTAAAAGTGTGTAAATTAACTTGTAATTTGGTAATATCATGTTGTTTCGAAGTGGTATGACTAGATTTGTGCGTGCGCGAACAAATAGTTACGTGCACGCACTGATTAGATTGGTATATGTATTATGGGCATGTTGAATAAGTAATTTTTAAATGTATTCGAAAAACATCTAGATTTCGTATTACTGTGAGAGGCAAAACAACACATAGAAATGTGGTTTACGTGTTTTTAGGTTAGTTTAGTGTGTTAGATTGACTCTGTAAAAATCCGGTCTTTGCAACAAATTTTCTGTCACGTAAGTGGACTTGTGTAGCATACATTCAGCAGTATTTAGTGTCACTTGAATAACAACAAGCGTTGAAAACATCGCTGGGCGAGCAATGGCTGACCGAATTCGAGCGTTAATCCCCCGCCAACGATTTGTCCGTACAGTTTTAATTATATCCGCTGCGTTCCATTTTCGCGCTTCGCGACCCAAGCGTGCCGCAATGGCTTCCGCGACTTGACGTTGACCCGATCAACGATCGCCCGTCGAATGCATGATGGACGCATGGATAAAATTAAACTCACCACGCCAATTTACGTTCAACAACCCTAACTTGCGATCAAAATCTTCTAGAACATCCAGTAATGCACAATGACAAGCCATACATTTTGTTTTCGCAGTAAAGCATGTTTTATACCCGGTGTAATGTCGGACAAGCGTGCGCTGGAGCGCGATCAAACGAACGGGATGTTCCGTGCTCGTCAATTAGGCAAAATCGCACATTTGGCAATGTTCCCGAACAGTTGTTCCACTCTCGAGATTTTAGCGTTTGATTCGCGAACCGACGAGGAGCGCCCATGCCCATTTATGGCGGTATTGCAAACTTGCACAGTTTCCGCGAGTCGAGCGGCCTAAAACGAGCACGCGCAAAAACTAGCCACAAGGAATTTGTGTCACGAGAGTTGTAAATCTCGCAGATTTTTATTTGGATCATTTGCTAAGACATTTTTAGGCGATTGTATTTTTTTTTGTAAAACGAACACAGACAAAAAATATATTCTTGTGAAGTAGTAGACGATGATACAGATCACGCTAGGCGTAACGAAGAAAGAAGATTTATTGTTTTTGTCAGAAAAAAACTGTTCAATTTAATTATTACCGATGTCCTACAAGCAGATTGTTTGACGTATTCTCGAATGAACAAGCGCTAAATTAGATAAATCTCTAGAAATCAAATCATCATTTCCCATAGATTCCCAACGTCCCGAGTCCCTCCGTGTCTGTCTGTCGATGAACATATTTACGATATATACTACAATCATGATATAGCTATTGCGTTTGTGCATAACCAACCTTGGAACGTTACTGTAGGTAGGTACTTCATTTACTTTGAGTATGTACGGAACCAACAAAAGTTATGCATTTGCGCAGTAGCTATGACAAGCCTACTAATATATTACGTTTACTACATCCATTCTCCCATCAACAGAGTATTAAATCCTAGTAATCTATGATCCGTTGAAAGAAATAAATAAGTTGAACGAATATCTTGCAGAGCAACTCGAATTACTATACAAAATAGCATCGATAAAATGATGACGTTAAGAGGATGTGGAAAAGAAAATATTCATGTAAAAATCCGGAAAACTGGAGAGGATTGCTATTTGTTCGAAGACTTAGACAATTTAATGGCATATATAAAATAAATAGTGCTTAGTGGATAGGTATCCGGAAACTTGTCTTCAATTTAACCTTAACGAATCTAAAAAAAAATATCTACTAATACTGAAATAGCATAGGTACATACGAAATTAAAGGCGATCGATATATTATCTTATGAACCGATAATTTATATGTATTCTGTACCTTATTTATGCAAATAAATGATTTTGATTAGATACTTAAGTACCCCCTAGGACAACAAAGGGCATAATTATCCATATTTAAACTATGTGCACCCTTCTGTGCAAAATGGCGCAATGGCCAGGTTGCACAAGCAGTCAAGATTGTTGTTGCACAAATGCACAGATTAAAAGAAGGTACCTATTTTCGTAAACGGTCGCGGTTGTTGGGGGTAATTGGTAAGTTGCGGTAATTGGGGGGAGACCTATGTCCAGCAGTGGACGATTTTCGGCGGAAATGATATTTATGATAAAATAAAATTCAGATATACATTAATTTCTTGTTTTCTTCAAAATATTGGCGATATTTCAATTAGACTGCCCGAAAACGAACAACATTGCTGCGTTACCTACAGTTTATAGTGGTTAGGTAATATTAAAAAAAAAGTGTAACCAATATCCTTAGGTACATATTATACAACCAAGTCCTTCGCCGCGTCTGTCTGTCGTCCTGTTCGCGATAAACTCAAAAACTACTGCACCGATTTTCATGCTGTTTTCACTAATTAATAGAGTGGATCTCGAGGAAGGTTTTAGTAGATAATAACCGACATCCACGCGGGTGAAGCCGCGGTCATCAGCTAGTTTGTAATATAATAGCTAATGTACCAAAAGATAAGAAAACTTTTCAGCTACCCAAATAATAATCATTCATTAGAAAGGGCACGCATGCCTGTAGGTAATTCAGACAGACAACGCGTCACCTGTGCGAGAGTGCAAGTTGACTGGCTCTGCGCCCGCGATCAATATGACAAACTGCGTCCCCTGAATGGTGACTCAGGGGTATTTCCTTCCTTTCATTAGTAGGATTAAAGCTCAGTTGATATTTGTAGCAGATAGTAGATACGAGCTTAATAAAATGCTTTACGACTTTCAAAAAGCAATATTCTCCTAAAGAACTGGGGGCTTAAAACAGTCACTTTGGCAGAATCATAATAGGAAAATATTATGAAACATCGTAAAATGTCACATACTGACAATTCATAATATGATCTGCGTGCGATTCATACTTACGAAATAATTTATCTGTTTGACAGTTTTCTATGGAGATTCGTAAAATGGTCCACATAATATGAATGGCTTTTGTGTCAAATTAGAGGAATTGGTAATGACAGATGGAAATTCAGGAAATGAAATGCTTTTAGAGGAATTGCTAATGTGACCGTTTTAGGCACACTGATAGATAATTTATTGTGTTACATTATGAAATAGGTGTTTTTACAAAGTTGCAATTGTTATTTCACGAGAAAAACACATTTGAATTTGGCGAAACTATACATTAGGTATTATGAAAGATGGACTTCCAAGACTCGAGTGCTTCAGCTGTAGGTATCTCGCGTGTTTTTGTTTATAATACTATGCTATTCTTTTGGGTAAATCGCCAGGAAAAACACACGATTTGATCAAAGAATTGATCGTAGAATTGTTTTTGTACTATGCAGTATGAAATGCCACACATTATGATGTTTTTCTTCTGGAAGAGACTGTGCTGTTTTTGTAACCTTTAGATGATATAGTGCATGAGTTTGTTCCCGTGTTTTTTTTGTTTTTGAAAGGGCATTTTTTTATTTATTGTTAGTTTTGGGCTCTCTAACTCTGAAGATGTCCACTTTTTTTACACGAGTAATTTAAAAGTTTCAATAGCTGTGAATTGTATTAAGATTCAAAGAGTTCTACGCAGTTGTGGTATCTGTCTTATAATTATTAGTTGCGCCGTTGTTTACAATTGGATCGTTGACATATAGCTCGTACAGACTGCGGCGATATCGCGGGCGCGACAGACAGCGCAACCCTTGTCGCGCCAGTCTTTACGGCCGAACCCAATAACCTATCTATCATCAGTTTTGGCATACTGGACATAGAAAAACCTATCTATCTATGGTTTTAATACCCAATAATCTGTCAGACTAGGAATCATATCGAATGTGACACAATGACGGATGGAAATATACTGACTAGTGAAAAACCACTCAACTGTCGATTGGTTTATTACAATAGAATTTTAATTGTAATAAAGTCAATCAATCTGCTTATCCTTTTCCCAACTATGTTGGGGTCGGCTTCCAGTCTAACCAGATGCAGCTGAATACCGGTATTTTACATGGAGTGGTATTTCACCCGAGTGGCTGCTATTACTTAGCCACGAGCTCCTTTTTAATTGTTATAAAGTAACAATTAAAATTCTATTGTAATAAACCTCCAACTGTCACTAACGAGACACAACCTACCTAATTAAGCTAGGTTGGTGCCTGAATTAGAAAAGAAGAGCTCGTGACTAATTAATAACAGCCGCATGGGTCGATCCATCAGGTTAAGCTACGATTGCCGGTGTTGGTCAGTGGATGGGTGACCGACCATCTTTACATACAGAGATTCGTCCATGCCTCGGAAAGCATGCTCAGCCGTTGGTACCGGCTGCCATTCGTGGATCTTTGGCATTCGTTACGGGTCGTCGGAAGCCCGAAAGTTTGGCAACCAGTCTTACCCAAGGCGCATCGTATTACCCAGTTACTGGGTTGTGGAGGTCAGATAGGCAGTCGCTCCATGTAAAATACCTACTGGTATTCAGCTGCATCCGGTTAGACTGGAAGCCGACGCCAATATAGTTGGGAAAAGGCTAATAGGCAGATTGATTTAGAGGTAAATACTTAAAAGAAACAGATTTCACTTGTGTGTTTTAACGTAACACACTTATTTACAAAGCCCATTATAGGGTAAAAATCAAGTCATCAGCAATCATTTACCGTGACAAGTGGATAACTAGGTGATATGGTAGCAACCAGTATCAACTTAGCACGTAATGAGGCGTGACTGGGCATGACGAACGAGTGAATGATTGGGCCTATATAACACTGAGGATTTTCAATACTTCATGGTTTGCACTTAGGCTAAGATCCATAGCACGTACATATGCAGAGCGTTATTCCTGTCACGGAAGTATCTCTGAGGCTTATCATCCGGAATGAGGTTTTAGGGCTATGAGGAACAGGGTGTAAAGTTCACTCATACTCCATAGAAAAGGGAGGATCCTCCAACCAGACGGGTGTTGTGTCTGGCGGGCAACTGCCCAACGATTGATGTTGGGTTCTCGTATATATGTCCACTGCACGGTAAACTTTAATTGCGCGATGCAGGATTTATGTGACGTCAGGTCTTTGATGCGTAGTTCGCATGTGGCGATGTAGATACCGCCACATCACTACCCTCCGGAGATCGGAGGTCAGATAGTGGGCTGAGTCTTGTATCTTGCGATGCTTGCCAGTGCCAGTTGTGGTTCCAGTGAGTCGGAACCGTGTGCCGCATTGTTGGCGGTGATTCGGAACTGCGCCAGAAAAACGCGACGATAATCTCGCCGTGCCATCAAATTCAATAGAAACTCTCAGGCTCATATGAATCAATCTCCACATGGTGATGTCATCGCGGCGATAATTTGAAGGCACTATCACCGCAATTCTCTCGTCTGTGGAGATGGCCCCCCAAGTGTAAGATAGAGACGGGCACTGACGGGGTCGGGAACATGTTTAAGTCGAGTAATGTTTATAGATCTCGGCTTATTGTCTAGAATTAGAATCTTCATTTATTTGTCGTGACTGACTGACTGATAATACCGATTCTGTCCACATTAAGATCCTGATCTGAGTGCTTGCTATCTTGCAAAGGTGTAATGACAATTATGTGCAATGAGACTAGTTGCATAATTATAAGTAACTTGGTTTCTTTTAAAATATTTGTATGCTATGGCGAGACATATAGATCATAACCCTATTATTGAGACCATTATTGTACCATGTTTTTATAAATGCAAATAAATACATTCTATTCTATTCTATTAAGAATTTAAATGCCAAAGCGAGTCTGTTTCTTCGAGCAGTTAAAACCTCATTTATTTATTTTATTATTTATGTACTTACATAAAGTAAAATACATAGAGAAATGACATAAATTTGGAACACAAAGGTATTGCTTCTTAATTTTTGTTTGTGATTTCTCTTCTGAACAATAAAAATCACATATTGCCAATGCGTAACTAACGTGCGTTTTATAGTAACTACTAAGGCCTTGAGTACTGTAATTATATTAAGACTTAGGCCTTGTGGTTTATACGACGGAGTAGTTACCAAAAGATGGCGGCCGGGCCCCAAATAATTACCCACATGTTTTCATAAACGCCCACCATGTTCTCAGAAACGCAATTCGACCGTGCAGCACTAATTAAACGTAACAAATTCAAAATACTCAATGTACGTGTCGTATGTTGCTCAATTTTTTGTTTGAACTCTATATTATTATAATTGATTAAACATAAACACACGCCTGTATGTTCCCCGAAGGGATAAGCTGAGAGGTGTACCATAGTACCTATACCCACATTTCGCCCGGATGTATACTTACAGCGTTATTGGTAAAACACCAACAACCTGTTCCTGAATCGCGAAAAAAAAAAACAGCTGTTTCGTACATTTTGACGAGTTATGCGAACATAAATGTACGGAACAGTTGTTTTTTTTTTCGCGATTCAGAAACAGGTTGTTGGTGTTTTACCAATAACCCTGTAAGTATACATCAGTCATTGTACTCATCATTATGAACAACTTTTACTATGGGAACAAATACATTGATGAGTACAAATAAATGATGAGTACAAATACATTTCGTATTTGTTCCCATAGTAAAAGTTGTTCATAATGATGAGTACAATAACTCCTTAAGAAGTTGTTGGTGTTTTACCAATAACCCTGTATAGGTGGCGAGATTATCAATAGATTCAATAAGTAATCTTTTATATTGATGCTACTGTTTCTAAAGAGTTAAGAACTTAAGAACTACTGACTGAATTGATGATTCTGTTTCTAAAGGGTTAAGAACGTAGATAGTTGTATTGTGGAATGAGCAATTTAATATTTCATTACATACGTAAATAGAAAATACTACATAAGAAAATAACAATTTCTTTCTTTCTTTTTCTTTCCTGTATTCCATTTGGAGACCAACGACACCGATCAGTGTAACAAGGGTTAATAACTAATACCTTATGAAATAGGCTTGCCACAAGTGACAATACTAGGTCCATATGTGAAGCAAAATGTTCTGTAAGATTTGTTACAGATCTCCATTATTTTTTAGAGCCAAAACCACGTTTTGCGGGCTCAATATTATTTTACATCGCAGATGTTATCGTTCATATGTTTTTGTGCGAGGTTATTTCCATCCTAGTCCTAAAATTTGTAGAATATTCTGGATACGGCTAGGCTAGCCTCGTAAGAGAAGCAATATTTGAATTCAAGATTTCAAATGAATATAGATTTCATTCAAGCGAGTTCTAGGAATTGACCAAGTGTAGAAAATGCAAGCATAAAATTCTTGTGTAAAATTGATGTTCCAGTAAATATTATGGTTGATAACTAGGTTTCGGTTTCTACATTGTATCTGATATCTGGAGCTTCGTCTCCTGTGACGCAGGCGCATATTTTATGTTCTTTAAAATACTGAGAAAACATATAGCAGCAAATATTTTGGCATGCAGAGTGCATTAGGGGTTTTACAAGATATTCCACTTTTTTTCTACATTCCTAACAACAAACGTAGGACGAATGCGAAGATAAGAGAACTATCAAGAATGATACACTAATGAACTCACAGAATTAACTGACACATGTGTGTTTTTGAACTTGTGTAGCTTGTGACTTGCGAGATGGTTTTGGACCACCGCAGCTGCTTGTCATTCATCAATACAGTTTAATACAGTGTCCCTTTGATGCGCTTAAACTTATTCGATCTCAAGAAAAAAAACAAAACCATTTGCCAAAAAGATTCATCCAAATATTTTCGATGTCTTGAGTCAGGTATGCAAGGACGGTGATGTCAAATAAACACACGCAAGATACTGCCAGACCACTGCTTAACAACCGCTCATAATAAAATTTGTTTCACATTTAAAAAGTGGACCATCACGGATGCTACTGTTGCTGGATTCGTGATAGTGTAACAAAGTTCCTTTACGGGTATGCATGCAGGCAGGTAGGGTAGGTACCTAAGTACTACACATAGGTTTTGCACCCAAAGCAACTGTAAAGACCTAAACACAAGTGGTTCGGACGCACACATTAATGCTCGCATTCGTATTGTGAATAAACATCGTAATGTAGCAGATAAACTAGGATGGGAGCCAAGACGAAAATATGCCACGGCGCGTTTTTCCATTGGATTTTGCGCTTTGGAAACGAACAGTAGTCGCGACAGAAAAGATAGACATTCATTGTTACTCAGATGGAATGTGATAACAGCAAGTGACTGCTATCACTTATGCTGGTGTCGGATACTGCACGTACACAGAATAATATATTAGTCACACTTGAGATTCATTACATGTACCAGAATACATCTCTAATGACGACACTTTCTTCTAAAAGAGAACGCTGCACACTGGTCGCTTGTTGTTGTTCGGAGTTCTAGTTTGTTTCGGTCGATAGCGTGTGAGGACTGAGGGTGTGGTGTGTAATGAGTTATAGAAAGCGTATGTACCTATCTGTGTGTTGTGTGTTCATTGTGTACAGTGTCCCATGTTTGTGTATGTCTTGCAAGGTCACACGTGGAGTGGTCATATACGAGACAGGTCGATGCACACGCGTCAAGGTGGGCACGGAAATTTTCATTCAACCGCCTGTTCTATTTACATCGTCGATTGCCACAAATATTGTAAGTGGCGCATCGCGCGCACTTCCTCCACACTGACGTAGGTAGCATCGGACCTTCGCGTGCCATACACTCGCACCATAACAGATACTAAGGTAGGAGCCGGCAGGGCCTCCTGTTCTAATGTGTTCCCGGAATACTTTTGGACATCCGGTTGTCTGTCATTGGCCGTACAAAGAGAGAAAGAGCGCTAGGACTGAGGTGTTTGGTGGTTCGTGAATGACAGGCGATGTCCCGAGCGGCGCCGCGGCGGGCGGAGTGCGCGCCGCGGCAGGATCTGGTGTTTACGTTGTGTTCACTGTCAAACGTGTTATCTGTTATGTGAGCAGGTGCGTGGCGCTGGCGTCGCGGCGTGCGCGCGCGCCGGCTATATTTGTGTCGCGCGGGCGTCGTTACATAAAACTGTCGTGTGTCGATCCTCACCTCCTCTATCTTGAGGCTGGTGCGGACCACCTTGCGGGTGACCGCGCTCTCGTATGTCTCCTCAATAGTCTCCGCCATGGTTGCGAGTCGCGGGCGCAGCGGGCGACGCGCGCGGTAGTTGCGCCGGTACTGAGCGGCGCGCGGTTATTTTTAGTCAGCGGCGTGGTTCGGCCGCCTCACAGTGGTGTAACTGGCACTCGGGAATCGGGGTGGCGATGCCGATGGCGGGCTGCGCGATACTGCGGCGGTGGCGGCTGGGGGCGCCGCCACTGACGCGGCGCAGGCACATCTGTTGTGACGCTGCACACGCTAAGCCCCTCCAGACAAAGAGCCTCGATGACGCTACACAAAATGTTTATTGTCTCAATAAAACGGCTTCATAACACTTTGCCACTGAAATCATTTGGTTCGCTGATGTTCCACAAAATATGAGTTCCACTATAACCGGCGTTAGCCGGCGAACTCCCTCCTCTCAGAGACTCTGAATATCCCTTTAGATAACAGTTTATAATGTTTCACTTTAACAAAAGTCAGCTGTTTAGGTGGGTGTGGGTACAAATGTGGCCAAATAGCGAATTAGCTGAAGGCAGAAAATCAGTCTTTTATTATTCTCGAAACTATAATCACAGAACACTTAGTCACCTAGATTATAAAAAGGTCAATTTCCATCTATTTTACATTATTGATAAGTTAGGTACAAGATTTTCCCACTGAGAAAACAGAACTAAAACTACCCTACAAACAAATATGAACCTGCTAGTGCCATCTAGAGGAAAACCATAGAACTAAAATAAAATGAAAACTGTTACTAGATGGCGTAAAATACAAGAGTATAAAACATTGTGTATAATGCCGTGGTTTGACTCAACTTGTAGGTAGGTAATAAACAAATCATTAGATAGATGCGTACACAGGATATTTATAAATGATGTTTGTAGATTTCCATGCGAATCGATTAATGGAGTAGCCGGCAGGCACACCGTCAATGCAACACACACATTCAACGTCAGCATAGAGCAAGATCAAGATTGCATAATCAATCAAAGTTTACTTCCTAGAGGGCCTAGACAAGTGACAATCGCTTCGAAAGCGTTTCGTAGTTCTACAACAACTTTCAACAGGATTGACATAAGCTTTTCGATAGCTTATGTCAGTCCTATACATTTTTTCCTTTTCCATCATCGTTATCGCTGATAGAATGACACTTTGTTTTGGGCCTCTGAACATCATTCAAAGGTCGGTTTAGACTAAACGAGCGAATTTAAAAACGAGGACATTCTATCCCCATTCTACTAAACTATTTTTGTGTTAACCGAGATAGAGCATCCATTCTTCCGTTGGTCTATTCATAATAAAACATAAGACATAACACCACGCCTTGTTTCCCCGAAGGGTTCAGCAGAGGTGAATATTCCTCACCCACATTTCACTAGTTACGTTCAAGTCCCATATAATAGGGGGCGAATGGGGCGAGCCTATTGCCATCAACCGGGCACAAATCTAGACTCCGGGTTGCTACTGAAATTCCATATAGAAAATCCCAATAACACCCACACACACCTGGGAATCGAACCCTCATGCTCAGCAGTAGCGGTTGCGACCACTAAACCAACGAGACAGGCTGCAGAGACAGAACAGACTTTCATTGGTCTATTCATATTAAAATGCCCGGAATATCAAGATAGCTCTAAATGCTCTTGTTCCGGTTTGGTGAAATGAAATGAAATTGTTTATTCTGTAAATAGGATATTGGAATCACTTTTACACGTCATATTAAAAATAAGCTAGATGAGGTCGGCGTTTCCTATCTGACTACTCTGAGAAGAAAGGCCGAAACAAACTCAGAGGTCACAGTCTCTTTTAAAGTCCAGACATAATCTTGGTCAGGCCATATGAGGACCATGTAGATTAGAGTCTGAAATGGTCTTTTGAGGAAAGAACCACACAGATTTGAGTGGACCTGTCCAGTCAGTGCAAGCATTTGTCAGTAACCGAGGAACTCAACTCAGAGCTTAAGGAGCTCAACGACTCGACGAACAATACCAAAGAAAGGACATTTGGGTAGGCCGCATAAAGTTCTCAAATTGCCAGACCATCGATAAAACTGAGAACGAAAAAATATAAAAATAAAAACAGAATAAAAATCCACATAGTCCTCACACTCACAATAATTAAAATAATACAATACTTTACAAAGTACTCATGTCATTTTGTATATAATATTCAGTAATGTCAATTTGTATATAAAACTGGTAGGTATAATTTTGATGATTTACCACAATATTCAAAATGTCACAATGCTTAGCAGAGCGAGCAGCTCAATCCCATGCTTTTTTGTCTTCTAAATAATCTGAAATTTTATAGTACCCTTTTCTACAAAGTTTGGTTTTAATACAGCTTTTAAATCGTTTAATGGGTAAGTTTCGTATTTCAATGGGAAGTTTGTTATGAAAGCGTATACATTGACCCATGAACGAGTTGCCTACTCTGTGGAGACGAGTGCGATGTACAGCAAGATTGTGTTTATTCCTGGTATTTAAACTATGAATATCGGACATTTTCTTAAAATTTGATATATTTTTGTGTACATATAATAGGTTTTCAAATATATATTGTGAGGTTACAGGCAGAATATGTATTTCTTTGATTTTTTCTCGAAGGGAATCTCTTGGGCCTAGGTTGTAAATGGCTCGAATAGCCCTTTTCTGTAAAACAAAGATAGCATTAATGTCCGCACAGGCTCCCCATAGAAGAATCCCATATGACAGAAGGCTATGAAAATAACTAAAATAAACAATTCTGGCTGTATCTACGTCAGTTATCTGTCTAATTTTTTTAACGGCATAGGCGGCCGAACTAAGCCTACCTGACAATTTTTCTATGTGTGGGCCCCATTGTAATTTACCGTCAATGGTTATTCCAAGAAAAACTGTCGACTCCACGGGGTCCAACTCTATTCCATTAACTTTAACATTGGTAGATAGCTGCCTGACATTTGGCGTTGAAAATTTAATGAGTTTAGTCTTTTTTTCATTCAGGAGAAGATTATTTACATTAAACCAATGCACAACATTAGAGAGTGCATCGTTAACTTGTTCAAAGTTGACTAACTGACGTTTGATTTTAAAAATGAGGGAAGTGTCATCTGCGAATAATACGATCTTGTGATTATCCCTTATGTGGTAAGGCAAGTCTTTAATATAAATGAGAAATAAGAAAGGACCTAGAATTGAACCCTGCGGAACGCCCATGGTGACCGAAGATCCTGCAAATCTCTTGCCATTAACATCGACCCTCTGAATTCTGTTGTTCAGATAAAAAGTCAGAAGGACGAGAGCCTTGTCCCTCAAACCATAGTGGTACAGTTTCCTGATGAGGGTATCATGCAATTACGCAATCGAAAGCCTTGGACAAGTCGCGTAAATGCCAAGAGCATACTGCGACTCGTCCCAGGCCTCGAATATGCTCTTCAGTAATTCCACGCCCGCATCTGTAGTTGAACGACCCTTTGTAAAACAAAACTGTTTCAAATGAAGTAAATTATGTGCATTGAAATGTCCTAACATATGTTTTAAAATTAATTTTTCAAAGATTTTGCTCAACGTAGGTAATATTGAAACAGGCCGAAAATTCGTGGGATCAGTTATGCTGCCAGACTTGAACAGTGGAATCACTTTGCTAGGTTTCATCAGATCAGGAAATACACCAGATGCAATACAAGAGTTAAAAACAATTGCCAAAAAGGGTGAAATAAAATCAATTATTGAAGACATGGTATGTACTGATAATCCCCAAAGGTCAGCAGTCTTTTTTACATCGAGTTCTTTAAAAGATTCTTTAATGTCTTTAGCTGTAGCAATATTGTGAATTCAAAAAGTTTGTCACATTCTGGTACAGATTCTTTTAGTATTGAATAAGCAGAAGTGGAGGACGACGATGACAGAGTTTTGGTTGTTAAAATTGGAATATTAGTGAAGAAATTTTCAAACTCAGTTGCGACCTCCCCGTCTGCCTTAATTTCTAAATCATTGATTTTTAGATAGAAGTCACGATTCCGTACTGTCGTTCTTCCCGTTTTGGGAATTAATAATATTCCAAGTTGTTTTAATTTTAATATGTATGGCTTTTGCTGAGGAACAGGCTCTTTTAAAAGTTTTAGAATATTTTTTAACAAATTCTTGAAAGTTTGATCATGGTTATATGTTTTTTCATGATACAATTTAAATAACCTCTGCATACTTTTGTAAATACCTGGTGTTGCCCAATCACTAAATAAAACGCGGTCACAAACAGGCAATGTTTTTGAGGTGAAAACCTTCCTAAACTCACAATTGATGAGGTTAAATAAATAGTAAACTGTAAGCTTGATCCGGGTCGTTGTGATAAGGCAAACCCGGTAGTTTTTCTATTAAATTATTTTTAAATTGATCTAAGCGACGTTTATTTACAGGAACAAAACTCACAAGTTTTCTTTGAGCTCTGACTATTTTCTGAGGGAAAGTGACTAACTGGCCACAGTGATCAGAGTCCAACTCATTTATAATTAAATGGCTAGAAGGTCTTAAGTTTGTAAAAATATTGTCTATACAGGTAGCACTAGTGGCAGTTATTCTAGTCGGCTCAAAGAATGTATTGTACAAGTTATATGACTTTAATAGAGTTATAAATTTATTTACTGTAGCAGATTTTTCTAGTATATTGATGTTGAAGTCTCCACAGATAACAACTGTTTTATTACTGCTACAAGTCTTTAATAATACATCTGCCATAGATTTCTCAAAAATATCATATGAAGCACATGGGGGCCTGTACACGCTTAATACAATGAACTGCTCAAGCTCAATGCAAGCTATTTCAATAACTCGCTCAACAGAGAGGCTTACAATATCCTTACGTTCTTTAAATTTCATATTATTACGAACAATTATTAGAGAGCCACCACGTATCATATTAACTCTGCTGAATGAGCTGGCCACCTGGTGGTTGTTAAAGCTGAACATGAACTGGTGGACTTTTAGCCAATGTTCGGTTACACATAAGATATCAATATAACTAAAGTTCATGAACAGCTCCAATTCTAATTCCTTACCCATCACACCCTGTATATTTTGATGAACAATTTTTATAGTATTATTATTATATTTATTTAGATTACTACAATTAGATGGGTGTGATGAAGAAGAACTTTTTGTAACATTTTGATGATTTAAACCCAGTATTTATATTTTCTTCATTTATTAAGCAAGAGGTTTCCTCTGTTGTCCTAATTTCCAACCAGCAGGAGCCAGCGGGAGCACTAGGCGTTGTGATTACGACAATGCATCTAACCTAGTACAGGGGTCTAAAACAGTCACTTTGGCAGAATCATAATAGGAAAATAATATTAGGAATCATCGTAAAATGTCACAAACTGACAATTCATATTATGATATGCGTGCGATTCTTATTACGAAATAATTCATCTGTTTGACAGTTTTCTATGGAGATTCGTTAATGGTCCACATAATAATTGAACGATTGCCTTTTTATTTGTGATATATGAATTGCTTTTGGTCAAATCAGAGGAATTACTAATGACAGCTGGAAATTCAAGAAATGAAATGCTTTTAGAGGAATTGCTAATGTGACAGTTTTAGGCCCACAGTTCGATTTAAATTTAATGGCGGCTGGGAAGTTAACTACTCGCTGCGCAGTACCCCCCTCACCGTTGTGTCCAGAGCAGATTGGAGGTGTGGTGGGAAAGACTGTAGACCGTTGGCCTGAGACGGACCAAAACTGAGTATATGTTCTGTGATTTTGCTGGTCTCTCCAGTCCTATGCCCATATTTCTCGCCGGAACGCCCTTACCGATCTGAGGGCCTAGACAAGTCACAATCGCTTCGAAAACGTTTCGTATTTCTTCAACGACTTTCAACTGGATTGAAATAAGCTTTTCGATAGCTAATGTGAGTCCTATACATTTTTGCCTTTTCTATCATCGTTATCGCTGATAGATGTCACTTTGTCTAGGGCCTAAGCTCCGATTTTCGGTAACTCGGGTTGCTTGTCCAAGGGGATGGCGGAGTAGACCGAGACGTAACGCGCCGGATCAATTCGGGATGGAAGAAATGGCGACAGGTCACAGGAACAACTTGCGACCCACGGATGCCCCTCAAGTGGGAAAATCTATAAGTCCGTGATAAGGTCTGACGTACTGTATGGATCGGAATGCTGGGCCGTGAAAAAGACGGATGAAAAAAGAATGCATGTAGCGGAGATGAGAATGTTGAGATGGATGTGTGGAGTGCCGAAAATGGATAAAGTAAGAAATGAGTATAAATGTCTAAGGGGAAGTTTAAAAGTGGCGCCAGTGACAGAAAAGTTGAAAGGTTTGGCCTGGTATAGGCATGTGATGAGGAGGGACGAAACCATAGATATCCGGACGAAACGCATGTGACTAAGAAAGTGATGAATATAAATGTTGATGGATGGAGCGGGAGAGAAGGCCACAGAAAAGATCGATGGATTGTGAGAGGAATGATATGAAAGAGAAGGGAGTAAATGATAGCGTGACGGTTGACAAGTTGGAAAAAGAAAACCGTGTTACGTCGACCCTAAGTAATATGGGATAAGGGCAGGAAGATGATATAAAATTCTCGCTCATCCCATTCATTCATTTCATTTGTTGTGGGGAATGAGATTGTAGTAAAAATCAGTAAAAATACGTTCAAATCTTTATTTTCATTACACAAACATGCAACATATAAATTATTATATAATAAATATGTACGCCTAACTCTAATGTATAAATTTCGAGATACATTCTTTTATACATATGTATATATCACTTAACGTATACGAAGTCTCCATGGTATCACAAAAACCTGGGCACTGCCCTGGAATGAGAATCTACCTCTTTGCCTCTTTGATCGTTTTTTTACTCTATGGCAGTAATGAAAAAAGTGAGGCATGGTATTTTTATGATGAGAGACTCCATATTGCACGCTATAATGTCACTTTTCAGCTAATACTTAAACATATTTTATTGTATTTTTGTTACGCCAGTAGCATTGTGCTGCAACTCTATTCCACTTGGCTGAAAAGTAAAAAAATAAAATTGTTAATACATAGAACCTGAAGTAAAGTTGAATTAAAGGTAAAATTACAGGAAAGGGTAAACTGCTAATGAAGTCATGTGAGAATTTCCGTATTCTTTGAAGATAATAACTGGAGAAATCACAGTTACCAATCATAATTATCTAATCTGTTTTTCTGAACTAATCACAACTGTCATTTATATTGAGGTGAAAGCTTGAGGGTAGCCCGCGAAATTCAAATTTTCTTACGTCTTTTGCTATTTGCAGGTCAGTATCAGGTTGTATATTGATCTAAATATGATTGTCAAATGTCATGATTCCATGAAATAATCATTCAATACACTTATATGAACTTAGAGAGTTGTATTGCTGATTCTAATGTTTATACTTTTGTAAATGCATATTTGTTACGGTCGCGAATCATATTATAATTAAAATACAACCTGATAAAGACCTGCGAATTGCAAAAATTTTTTTTGTTATTTGAAATATTATAAAACTGGATGCAGGTAGCGCAAAACCAATCGTTACAGCGATCCTTGGGGGAACCTATGTGCATTTTCATATAAGGAGATTTACCCGCCATGTCGAGTATTTAAACGCTTTCTCAGGTCATGCACTATATCCAACTTTGGACTTCTTTGTCTGAAAATGAAGATGTACATCCAGGCAAGGATGATTACAACAAGGGAAGACACGGCAGATGTGAGCGGAAATGCCGGAATACTCCCTAGAAAGACATAGTGTGATCTTATTGCTAATGTGGTTCACAAAGGTAAGGGGCGAAGCACTCGCAACTGACGTGGCGTGCGTGTATCAGAGGGCCTAGACAAGTGACAATCGCTTCGAAAGCGTTTCGTATTTCTACAACAACTTTCAACCGAATTGACATAAGCTTTTCGATAGCTTATGTCAGTCCTATACATTTTTGCCTTTTCCATCATCGTTATCGCTGATAGAATGTCACTTTGTCTAGGGGCTCTGATGTGTGAACGTAAACGAAGCAAAAAAAACAGAACGGTCCTTATGTATGCAAGGTTCGTATCAGCTGGTGTTCTGTAGTTTCTGCCTACCCCCATGGTAAGAAGGCTTGAGTTTAAGAATGTATGTTTATAATACTAACATGACACGCATGGTGTTGGTGTATCCGGATCCCGCCTTCCAGCCGGTGACGACGACCACACTGTCGCCGGTCTTAATGAAGCCGCGAGCGCGACCGAACTGCAGGCCCGACTGGACGCGGTTGTCGACGTCCTTCAGCCAATCACTGGCCGCACTCTCTGTGGAAACAAGTAGTTATTTGTTAATGGAATATTAAATAATACCAGTATAGGGGGTATTAGGAACAGGGTGTTAAGTTCACTCATCCTCTGTAGAAAAGGGAGGATCCTCCGACCTGACGGTTGTTGTGCCTGGCGGGTAACTGCCCGACGATTGATGTTGGATTCTTGTATACAGGTAAACACCGTTGTCACTCAAACCATGGGTGACTTTAATATAAAAATAAATGACCAAGGAACAATAAAAAATAAAAAAGATTTTCTTTAAAAAAAAAAGTTGTCATTTTCCATAGATTTTACGTTCTATAAATGAAACCAAACCACTGGTTTCAAGGATAACGGTGTTTATCCCAACACCGTGTATATTTCCATTGCGCGGTAAACTAATTGCGCGATGCAGGATTTATGTGACGTCTGGATTTTTTGTGTGACGTCTTTGATACATAGTTCGCATGTGGCGATGTAGATGTCGCCACACCAGCCCGTTTTCGTCCCACTGCTGGGCAACGCCTCTTCTCATATAGAGAAGGCACGAGCATTGATCACCACACTTGCTCAAGACGAGTTGGCGATTTCAGACGTATCCTACTAATATTATAAATGTAAAAGTTTGTGTGCTTGTGAGTTTGTGTGTTTGGATGTTTGTTACTCAATCACGCAAAAACGGCTTATTGGATTTGGATGAAATTTGGCAAACAGATAGCTTATAACCTGGATTAACACATAGGATACTTTTTATCCCGATATTCCTACGGGATCGAGACTTACGCGGGTGAAACCGCGGGGCGCAGCTAGTATTAACTAAGTCCAAGTTTCCTCACGATGTTTTCCTTCACTGAATTTCCGACCTTACAATTTCAGCAATAAAGTGTATTTTTATTAGAAATAAAATCGAGATTTTCTCTACACACTGATGAGTTAGACGTACCCTGGTACACGATGGGCAGCACGCCGCGGTACAGATGCGCCTGGCGCGCCGTCTGCGCGTGGCGCGTCACGGCGATGATGGGGCAGCGCGGGCGGTACTTGCTGAGCAGGTGCGCCGACTTGCCGCTGGTGGTGACGACGACGATGGCGGCGGCGAGGCACTTGGTGGAGGCCTCCACGGCCGCGATGGCCGTCGAGTGCGCCGGCTCGATCGGGGGCTTCACCTGACGCGATTGTACTAGTGTTACATGTCTGTTTTATTTTTCTTCAATGAAAATGCGAATATGTGGACAGAACTCACCTCGACGGCCAGGTCGTTGAACAGCTGTCTGTGCCAGATAGCGGCCTCGGCCTCCTTACAGATGTTAGCCATGGTCAGCACGCACTCCTGCGGGTAGTCTCCCTTGGCCGTCTCCCCGGACAGCATGACGCAGTCGGCGCCGTCCAAGATGGCGTTAGCGACGTCGGATATCTCCGCGCGAGTCGGACGAGGCTTCTTTACCATGGATTCCAACATCTGAGTGGCGCAGATTACTGGTTTGCCGACCTGGGAATGGAAAATGATGCTGGTTATGTGGTGTAAGTACTAATCATCAGCCTCGGCTTTTCGGTCGGCTTCCAGTCTAACCGGAGCAGCTGAATACCAGTCGCTCCATGTTAAACATGGAACGACTGCCTATCTGATCTCCACAACCCAGTAACTAGGTAATACGATACCCCTTGGACTGGTTGTCAGACTTTCGGGCCTCTGACGACCCGTAACTACTGTCAAAGATCCACGAATGACAGCCGGGACCAACGGCTTAACGTGCTTTCTGAGGCACGGAGGAGTCTCGGTATGTAACTCATCCACGGATCAACCTCGGCAAGCGTTACTTAACCTGATCGATCGACCCGTGCGACTGTTATTACTTCGCCACGAGTTCCTCTGAAGATGTGGTGTAAGTACACCCGGCTACACATCAAGCTATACATTTCCAGTCTATGCTGATCTCAGCTTACACTGGAAATGTATAGCTTGATGTGGAGTCGGGTGTCCTACTAAACTAAATAAAGATGGGAAATACTTTTAGGTGCTAATAAAAACTATATAAATACTGGCCGTAATTATAAAAAAAAATATAAGTATGACATGAGAAAATTATGTGAAACTTAAGTATATTTCTGTGGTACATAAGTATAATAATATGAAGATATGAACTTACCCTGTTACAACGAGCGATCATAGTCTTTTGTGCGAGGAACACCTTTTCTGGGGGAATCTCAATACCGAGATCACCACGGGCGACCATGATACCGTCCGAAGCCTGGAATGGAAAAAAATGCCATTAGAAATGAAATCAAAGTTAATCTTTTAGATTAAATTCTAATGTGAGTTTATTTCATAATAATTTTGACAAATCTTCTTAATTAAATTCTAGGTTAATCTCAAAGTGACAAATCATTTTGACAAATCTTCTTCTAGGTTATTCTCAAAAGTTTCCTTTTCAAGAACCCCTTCAAATTCCTTTTTGGGGACGTAGATGATACCCCGTTTTTACTGGAACCTGCTCCGTTTTGTATAATTTACTTTCAGTGCCAGAGGCCCTCCTGGAGGGCTCATTTGAAATGTATGTTTTTATTAGCAAAGCGTTATAAAATGTGGTTGTATGATAATTATTTTAACAATTTTTTTTTGCTGTTGCGTATTGAATTTGAAATTCTAGATAACTGGGTCAAATGGGGTATCACATGAAAGGGAAAAATCCTATCATGTTAGCTATTAGCTAACTAATATTACAAATGCGAAAGTGAGTTTGTTTGTTTGTTACGTTTTCACTCTGAAAAGGCTGAACAGATTTGGCATACAGATAGACCATGACCCGGGCAAAGATATAGGACTTTTCATCCTGGTTTGCAGACGAATTTACTAAACCGGATTTATTTCAGAATTTTCGCAATAAAATGATGTCTTTTCAGGGTACCAAGCACTTTAACCCATCATTCTGAAGATAGGTGTTGCTAGAGATGGCACAGCCTATTCTTAGCCAAACAAATAACAGTCGTTTTTTCCGAATTGCACTTTAATAGGTGTCCTTAAGGTCCAAACTACATTAAATTGACCTCAATCGTATTTGGAAGTCATCTTCTATCACTAATCTACCATTTCTAGTTGCATATCTAGTTATAACTGCATTCTATTAACTCTAGCCTAGTGCAAGTGGGAGTATGAATCGCAAGATATGCAAATTGCAGTCATCCGCCAATTTAACGAGTTGTAAATCTGACCTGATATGCTTGGACATTGCTTTAGTGTTATGTAATTCTCAGGTTACGTATGCTATTTTAGGTTTGTAGTTTTTCCTTGTACAGACTTCCCGTTTGTAACTAATATTTTGTAACAATATAATTTAAAAGAGTGCCCATGGAGTTCCTTGCCCGTTCTTCTCCATAGGAAACTACTCCGCTTTGGAATGGGCAACCAGCTTCATCTTTCTGAATGACTGACTCCTTTAAATGGTGAAAAAAGTGACTGTAAATGTATTATTTGAAATAAATGCTTTGAGTTTGCCATGAATGTGGCAAAAACTATAGAGTGTTACAAAGGAGTTTTAATATCGGTTCTCCATAAGTCATGTCTTTGGTTCCAGTATGTATCATCCTTTACTTTTTAGGGCGAATTATACCAAACTTTTATCCCTAGTATAAGTCTATTCCAGCGAATAAATATTAAATTTTTGACAGATTTTCTTTATAAAAACTGTCAGACGTCTATGTTATTCCCCGAAAAAAACGGACCACTCGATACGAATACTCTCAGACAGCATGGCTGTGCTGCAAGCGCTTAACAGCTACACGGTTAACTCTGGGCTAATATACGAATGCCACCATCGCCTCAACCAGGTGGGTAGCCTCAATAATATAACCATTCAATGGATAAAAGGACACAGCGGTTCGCTGGGCAACGATGCAGCTGACGAACTTGCCAGAAGAGGGTCGAGCATGGCACCAGTGGGGCCCGAACCCATTGCGCCACTCCCCTTCGGGTATCTACGCACTCTGGTAAGGAAACGAACCAGGGACCAACATCACAAACTATGGTTGGACCAAGGTGAGTGCAGGCAGGCCAAAGAGGCACTCCCTGCGATCGATGGCCGCCTCACAAAGCGGATGCTCCGACTAAGTAAACAACAGCTGCGTACTGTCACAGCTGCCTTAACTGGCCATGGGTCTTTTAATAAACACCTCTTTGTCATAGGAGTCACAGACAGTCCGCTGACGACGAGACAGCAGCTCATGTGCTACTACACTGCCCGATGGTCGCCACATATAGGGCAAAGTACTTCGGTAACCCAGGTACCCTACGTGAGATTGTCAGTAACACCAAGGCGTTGCTGGCCTTCTTGGAGGAGCTGGGGTGGATCGAATGAGCGTTTATATAATACGCGCTTTGACGTGGAGTTGCGGATACCAGCTCGTATTACCTATTACCTATTATATTCCCCGAATAAAATATATCTGGCTTTGGTAAAATCAGACCTTAATTGATTAATTTGTGTTCTCTTTTAATTTACTTACAGTATGTAACTTACTATGTAGGATTGCCATTTATCGATTAAAAAATGCAAATATTTCTTTCAATACCATATTGCTGCAAAAAAAAGGCTTATAAATAAATACTCACGGTAATAATCTCATCAAGGTTCACCATGCCCTGGTGGTTCTCGATCTTGGAGATGATCTTGATGTTCTTGCCCTTGTCTCCGAGGATACCCCGGATCTCTGTCAGCGCCGCGCCGTTACGGATGAATGAGGCGAAGATCATATCCACCTGGATTACATAAAATATAGTGGTTAAGCGAAATTCTTATTAACCGACAAAAAAGGGAAGACAACGCATAACTTTTTACAGCAAAGTCAGATTTTGACGATTCTTTTTTTATTGGATGGAGTATACCTCGAAGTTAGTTCCATATAGAGTTGAAAAATAAAATCCTCCTCTAAAGGTAGAGTTTAATTGATTTGTGACCTGCTGAATTTTCACTTGTGAACTGATTATGTTGAAACTAGGCACACAAAATAGAGACCTGGAGATGATCTGATGATGGAGACAAAAGACAGTCGAAAGAGCTCCTCAATAGTTTACAGCAGCTACATCGTGTTTGGGCTTATTTTATTTATATTGATGACAACGTTAAACTTCATCTCTCCCGGACTATGATAATAGTTCATGTCGTGGTGATATTAGCCAGACGGGCTTCTTAATACCCAGGGTACAGTGGCTGTACATTTAAGTATAGTTCCCGCGCCGGTGCTAGTCACCGCCAAGCGCCTGAGGCGCGTGAGGCGCACACTATTATTGTTATTTTTTTTATTCTTTTTCGGTTTTGTCTTTCACGAACTGTGACCAAATAATCGTTATTCTTTCTTTCTAGGTATGTGAGCCGCAAGAAGGGGGAGGTAGTCAAATACCAAGCTAACTCAGTTTGCCAATTTTGTCAATGGCGCCCTCCCCCGTCTCACCGCTTACATACCTCAGGGGTGACTAGCAGTCGCGCGGGGACTATATCACCACTCCTGAAGGCTATTTTAATACACCGTCTATTAAAAAAAACGGCCTTAACTTTCGTGCTTGTATAATTTACAAGCACGAAAGTTAAGGCCGTTTTTTAAGCTGATCAGGGATTAAATGGCATCCTAGTTTACATCCAAAATGTATTTTCTTCTTCCTTTTATAAAGTATAACAGTTGGGGATAATTTATTCACATTTCAATCTATCCTATTAGCTTATTGGTTAGTAAAAGATAATGCTGTCGCTAATGCATTGATCAATAAGCTCAGTAATCCATACTTCCATACTAATATTATAAATTCGAAAGTAATTCTTGAAACCACTGAATGGATTTCGACAAAATTTGGCAAGGAGATAGACATAGCACTCTTGGGAAGGACATAGGCTACTTTTTATCGACATACCGCGCGGGCAAAGCCGCGAGCGGAAGCTATTTCAGTATGTTTTTTTTTCGGTTAAACCGCATTTTCATCTTAACAAGAATGCAGTTTTCTTCAATAATACATAACCATAATCATAATCAGCCTATAATGTTCCCACTGCTGGGACACAGGCCTCCTCTCTGTGAGAGGGAGCGGGCCGTAATCCACCACGCGGGCCCAGTGCGGGTTGGTAGATTTCATATGTCTTCGAATTTTTGGTTCTAGGACATACCGGTTTCCTCACGATGTTTTCCTTCACCGTTTTGAGAGCAGTGGCGATGAAATAATTTACACAAAGACAAGCGCCTGTCGGGGTTCGAACCTACGACCTACAACTCGTAAGTCATGGCCGTTACCACTGGACCACCACTGCTCAATAATACATAAGACAATAAAGATTTCTGTTACATAATATAATTGTTGACATCGTTGACGCGCATGGTTTGTGCTATTTAACACAATATTTACGCTAAGTGATATGATAATGTTAATAATTGTCCGCAGTTTCATGGTCATTGTCATAACGCGGTAATAAAATGAACACGTACCTACTTGCAAACAAGTTAGTAACTAACATATTTTTAGGGTTCCGTTCCGGTTCCGAAATAAAAAAACGGAACCCTTATAGGATCACTTTTGGGAGGCAAATAAGAAAATTAAGGGCTAATTGTGTTTTTTTTTAAATAACTTTAAGGTAAATAGTTTTATAATTAACTAGCTGATGCCCGCGGTTTCGCCCGCGTTGATGTCGGTTATTATATACTTAAACCTTCCTCGAGAACCACTCTATCCATAGGTGAAAACAGCATGAAAATCAGTGCAGTAGTTTTTGAGTTTATCGCGAACAGACAGACAGACGCGGCGGAGTACTTTGTTTTAAATCAACTACATATTATGTAGTGATTTAAGAAAAACGATGAACATTGAATATGTTTAATTCCAGAAACTATATTTTTTTAATAAGTATTAAAGTTTGAACTGATATCACTGTCTGCGGGGATCCTTATCAACAGACAGTTATTTAATTTTTACGTTTTTTTATCGACACTTCTGATAACATATCACAACATTCGCACGTGTTTAACATTTTTTTCAAGACATCGATCACTGACTTGTGACGTCATTTTATACTGTCTGGTTTTTTTTAATCAATAACTCGGTTTTATGAGCGTCTTCCGATTTCAATGCAATGAACAGTTTTGGGGAAAAATTACGTCATTTTCACGTTTGGCTCGCGTGTTCGATGACGATTTTTAGCTTTGCGAATGATATTTTACGGTATTATTACTTTTTCTTTTTAAATTCACGTGAATGGCAAATGACTTTCAGATTGTATGTTTCTAGACTCTCTTTTAACCCCCGACGGAAAAAAGAGGGGTGTTATAAGTTTAACGTGTGTCTGTCTGCGCCATCGTAGCTGCCAAACAGCTGAAACGATTTGGATTTTTTTGGTTTTGTTTGAAATGTGACTTGATCGAGAGTGTTATTATATACAAAAAAATCGTTTATTTCGGGGTTTAATCGTTTATCTTTGTTTTTGTCGGGGGTGTTTTAAATTTTTGATAAAAGCTTTTATAATAACATTTCTTAAACAATAGTATCTATCTCATTATAAAACTGGATTAACTTAAATGATCTCCATAAAAGGTAATCATGCCATCAGCAAACCGGCGCGTGATTCCGTAAACTGTAAGAATATTTAAAGGAATTATTTTTTAACAAAAACGATTTAAGTATAAAGTTTCTCTATGATAAATATTGGTTAGCAAAAAAGCAGCTCACCTCCAACCTTATAGGTAGTAAGTGTCCACCATTACTATAGAAGAATAGACATTTAGTATACAAATACTTAAATAAAATTAAAGTGTCTGTTTGTATGACAAAATAACAGCTTTTTACTAAATACATATGAAAGTGTAAACACATAAAATATAACATAAACTTTTAAAAATGTTGTCTCTGTCTGTCTGTTCGTTACGGCTAATCTCCGAAACGGGTAAACCCATTTTGACGGGACTTTTACTGGCAGGTAGCTGTGAGAAAGACAAAATTTTAAAAATTGTTTTTTTTTGTTATAAGTAACGTAAGTATATAAATTCATATGCTTTTAGTAAAAAGTCATTATTTTGACATTACAAAAAGATACTTCAAATTTATTTATTTGTATACATATAATATGTAGATGTTGCTTTTATACCTATGTAGGTATGTAATTCCTGACCTTCATAGCCTCATAGGTGATATCTATAAATAATATTTATGACCTTATCGGAACACTTAGTGTTGATGTGGACATCAATTAATTATAACTACCTATCGGATGTTTGCTGTAGCATGCTGTGGACACGATTCTGCTGAGTGCTCGTGCCAATCATGATTTATATCTTCGTGTACCTATAGGTACACAAAGACCGTTTGTCCACTGCTCCGGGAACGGGAACGTCAACAAGAAACAGATGACGACGCCATAGTAAATGTACTGGCTACTTCGTAAAGGGCACAGTAAATATCCTTCTTATTTAATTTATAAAATATCTTTCAAATTGGTCCAATATTGGAGGAGGAAATAGACGAGAGCCGAACGTCGAATTATGACTTTTTGTATGGAGAAACAGACCTACCCTATTTCCTCTTAACCTTAAGCAAGTAGCTTGCAATTGCATGCCATAACAACTTTTATTGAAGTATGTCACTAATACTGCACTAAAACGTAGACATGAAGAGTGTATGTGCAATAAAATGCGGAAATATTGATATCTATTCAAGCACCTGTTATCAAGGCATGTAAGCACATGACATTGAATACCTAGAAAACTTCACACTGGCTTCAAACTTAACAGCCGTGATTAGGTATCGATGTCTCATCATAGTAAAAACAAAAGAAACAATATTTTTCTAAGGCTACCGAAGTTCATGTGACCCGCGAGCGTTGACCTCGTGATCAGCTGTAGCTAAGTAGGTACTTGAAAATATGATCTAAATACCAATCACACCAATCACATACGTGAAGTTTCGATAACTAACTTGATGTCTATGGGGCACCACACTTGGCGTATTTGTACAAATATTTCCGCCAATCCGTTATTACAAAACTAAACTCTGACAAAATCGAAAATGGTATCATTTTTATTGGCAACATACCTATCGCAAATATTTTGACCAATCGAATCCTCTAAATCGTCGCCTTGCAGTGAAAACCGCGTCAATGCAATATTGTATACTAGCGACTCGCTCCTGCTTCGCTCGGTTTTTACAACTTGACAAAACATCGAAATTACTTAGTTATATGTAACTTTAAATGTATTACACACATAAACCTTCCGGAATAAATTCTCTAAACGATGGTAAAAACCTCATCAAGATCTGTTGCGTGGTTTAGAAGAACACCGCGGACATACAGACAAACACGAAAAGCGACTTTAATTTATAATATGTATAGATTACGTTACATGGGAATATAAAACCTGTCTGGAATATGGGCAACATTGACGTTCTCTAAGGTTCTTCATCAATAGAAGGAATTAGAGGCATCTATTGAATATCTTATTGGCATGTTGTTTTATTTTCATCTTTTTTTTAATTTTTTATGTGTATTTTGTATGCACTGAATAAATGGTTTATCTATCTATCTATTTATATATCTTAGAGCTGTGCAGTGTGCGTTTGTTCTAAACATGCATTACGAGGTTTTCAAAACAATTTCATATAAAAAGTACACTTTGTAAACAAGCATATTACAAACTAGAGGATTATATCCAAGATAAGAATGCTTGGAAACATGCTGGTCTTGCTCCATAGGACAAATTAGAGTCTGACAAAATCAAACTGGTTGCTAACTTAGTGGTATATTTTGTAATATTTCTATGTCATAGATTTTTACACTCTGTGATTACTTAGACTCATGCACTGATCTATTAGTATTACTTGTTAATCAATGTAAGGAATATTGTAATATCGTTTACTTTTACAATGTTTGTAAATATGTGAGCACCATGTATCTACTACATAATTAATTTACTTGTCATTGCTCCATTTATAATTCTTTTTACCTTTTCTGGTACAGTAATCCAGTTGTAGGTGCATCGTCTTCACATATAATTATATAATTCATGTATACAAAATAATATTGTAAAACATTTTTAAAAGAGTAACGGTGGAGTTTCTTGCCCATTCTTCTCCACACGAAAACTACCTTTTGGAAGGGGCAACTAGAATCAGTTCTATTTCTCTGTTTTTGACGTTCAAAAGTGCCTTTTATGTGCCTATTTGAAATAAATTATTTGACTTTGACTTTCACAGCACGGCGATGAAATAAGCCTCCGTTATAGATACTTACGCCCTGTTCAACACCGAAGAGCAAGTCAGACTTGTCCTTCTCTGAGACGGCGGGCAGGTCCACGGGAATACCGGGCAGGTTCACACCCTTGCGGGAACCGAGCATACCTGGTGGAGAGATGTCATTGGTTATAAAGTGGACATTTTATCTTCAACTTTCACACTGAAATCGCGAAAAAAAATCAGCTGTTCCCTACATTTTGACGAGGTATGCAAAAAATTAATGTAGACCCTACATTAATTTTTTGCATACCTCTTACTACCAACTGATTTTTATTCGCTGTGCGGGCTTGGCCTAATTGTAAGTGCATATTTGAATTCTTAAGGACAATAATTTTAAGGGAGTGCCTCCGCTGCCGGCGCCGGCTCCCAAAAAATAACGCCATTGGGAACCGGCAGTAATGTCACCGCCGGCTCCCATAATGGACACCGGCGGCGCGGCGTTTATAGAAACCGTTCCAGTATTCAGAACCCCAACTAACTAACCGTCACTAAAATATGTTTTTCTGCATATTCTAGTCGTTTTGGCAGGGGGTCACAGTTCTAACCTAACCTAACCTTTTTGCGATTAAAATTATTAAACCTAATCTTACTAGTTCGGTTTCGGGTAGTACTTTATGACTTTATTATCTACTGGAATATGGAAAAAAAAATGCTCCATTACATGTTTTTTTAATTATGCCTACCCTGCCTATCTACTCCATACGCCAAACTGACAACCAAAGTCAGCGCCGGCAGCCAATTCAGCAACCGGCGCCGGCAGCGGAGACACTTCCTAATTTTAATCGCCCCCTATTACATGGGACTTAAACATAAATGGCGAAATGTGGGTGTATTATAGATACACCTCTACCTGACCCTTCGGGGAATATAGGCGTGAATTTTTTACGTGCAATTATGTGACTTCTAAAAAATCATCCGTTTTCAAGTAAATTAATTGACTGTTATTTTTTCTTTTAACCAATGACACAGATTCGGAGAGAGATTTCTTTTTACAGACAACATGAGATAGAATCACTGTTAGACTTCTTTGAACAGTATGTGAATGGTCTAGTAACTAATACATTATACCTAAGTACATAAGAAAGTATACAAAGACATCAAAGTGTACGACAGATGCGCTACTTTATAAGATGAGCTCGTAAACATCTCGTTTCATAAAAGAAATCTGTTCATAATAGTGCGCTGTAATGGAAATGATTTAATTGTAAACCATTCACGGTGTCACAGGGGGCGGTAGGGACCATTGAAACCCGTTTTTTGTCGGATTTGTTATCCGTTCACGAATGAAACAGCTGTTCAGTGTAATTAGCTTTTTTTTGCCGTTCTAAGTTTGAAACTACATTCATAGAAGGACTTGGTTGCATTACTACTAGTGAGAAATTATACTGGGTGTTAGGGTAGACACCGTTATCCTTGAAACTAGTGGTTTGGTGTCATCTATAATATACTTTTTCTACGGGACCAATTAAGAAATCGCAAAAAAATAATCTGCTGTTCCATACATTTTGTCGATTTAAGTGAACACAAATGCAATTGGTCCCATAGAAAAAGTACCCTAACACCCAGTATCGTCAGGAACGTAGACCGCACGTAATAAAGATCTGAGTATCGAACTAATGTGACTCATAATGAGTCATCATACGACCTACCGAGTTTTAAGCTGACCATATAGATGTTGATATGTCGATAATCGAGATTATTCTAAATACGTGCTTGTGTACCGTACACATACACAGCACGTATTCAGATAAATCTTTATTCTGCAATATATATTTTATAGCATTTCATTTCAAATTCTTTTTAACCGACCTCAATAAAAGGGAGAGGTTCTCATTTCGACGGAATCTTTTATTTTTTGAAGGTCTTCACCCTTAAAATATTCCTTGAAACCCTTAACAAAAAGTCCGAGATTTCATACCCTCTGACTTCGGTAGAATGTTTGAATGTCTATCTTGGACCATCATCGATGAAGATTCTGAGGGCCTAGACAAGTGACAATCGCTTCGAAAACATTTCGTATTTTTACAACGACTTTCAACAGGATTGACATAAGCTTTTCGATAGCTTATGTCAGTTCTATACATTTTTCCTTTTCCATCATCGTTATCGCTGATAGAATGTCACTTTGTCTAGGGCCTCTCCTCTTGCCAGGCTTGACGACGCTGATGATAATGCTATAAAGAACATCATATTATAAGAACTAACCTCCATTCTCAATTGTGCAGACCAGGGTATCGACACTGGCAGACGAACAGATGATGGAGATGAGACCATCATCGATGAAGATCCTGTTGCCAGGCTTGACGACGTTGGTGATGTTCTTGTAGTCCACGTAGATGACGGAGGCAGTTCCGCGCTCTGCGTAACCTGTGTCGGTGGTCAGCTTGATGGTGTCACCCTTCTTCAGTTCTACTTCCGCGGAGCCACCCTAGTTAGAACATTGATTTATGATATTGAGGAGTCTTAAAGTTCATAAGTATCAAACACTGCTGATAGTCTGCCATAACAATAGTTTGATTTATATAGATTGGCACTAGTAATATAATACCCAAAGTGGCAGCAAAACTTTCGGAAGAAGCCGTGAGAGACAACTGGAAGATTTTTAAATAGGTTCTGAAAGTGATACAGTATGACCGAGACTTCAGTTCCACGCCTTAGGTATGTTTGCAGCGAGACACCCCCGTCTCGCCGCAGTGCAGGCCGCTAATTCGTCAAAGCTCGGGCATACGGCGTCCCGCCCGCCGCTGATTGGTCAACGCTGCCTAACCGCGCATTCCTATGGCGCCGAACAGCGGTCATAGTTAGACTCTAATAGTTAGGAAGTTGTGTTTTACCACTTCCAGTAACTATTTAAAAATCTGATTTTATTTTTTATATTTATTAGTATTCATTACTGGCCTCATATTTATTAAATTGCCGAAATGAGAGATTATTTTTTCTAAAAAATCATCTGCATGGTTAAAAAAAACATGGTAAAAATAGACAGCAAATCTGTACAATCGAGGAACAGGTGGCGTTCTATAATTTCTGCCTACCCCCGAGGGAAAAAGGGGTAAGTTTTTGTATGTAATAAATAAGCCATACAATCTGATGATGATGCACTAAGCTGTACAATATTTATAGCTACTTACGCCTTCCAAGAGCCCAGTCCTGATCTCAGGCCCTTTAGTATCAAGAGCGATGGCTAGAGAGAAGGGTGTGCCGAGCTTGGCGCTGTAGTTCTTTTCAGCAATGCGGCAGTTCTTGATGGTCTCGGCATGGTATTCGTGCGAGCCGTGCGAGAAGTTCATGCGGGCCACGTTCATGCCGGTCTCCATCATGCGCTCTAGCATGGCTGGGTCACGGGAAACGGGTCCTAATAAAAGAAAAAAAAGTCGGGTGATGTATTGGGACACCCTGTTGCAACGAAGTTCCTTTCGCTGTATCATATACTAATGTATAGAGAGGCATCTAGTATGGTCTCAAGTGTTTTTTTAATTTTTTGTTTTGAATACAGAGCCATCTAGTATAAATTTATAGCTTGATTTTTCGGGTAACGCGTTTTCGTTACGTGACGATTTCTGCCAGTTCCTACCGCAAGCCGCGTTAAAGAACTTCGTTCCAAAAAAGGTTATACATATTGAAAGGGAGAAAATAGTGCGAGGGTTGTAGACAAGCCGTCAATGGCGCGCGTGGTTATAGACGTGTATACATCCGTTTCACTCCAACCAAAGTTTGGTCCTTGTTTTCAGAATGTTATAGAAGCTCATAGGTACATTGTATGTTTTCAGTAGTATTTATGTTTCCACTTTGCACTATTGTTTTGTTTTTACTTGCCGGTTGCCTTAGCGATACCACACGGCCATTCTATCTGGCAGGGCCGTCTCATCGCCTGCCAATGTTTCCTATTTTAGCGCCACAACGACATTCCAATATATTCTATATTTAGTGCCAGTTCCTACTGCGGACAGGCAATTTTATTGTTGGAAAGCCCTGTCGCATGGTAACATAATCGTAGACGACAGCATGAATGGTGCCGTTTTTTTATTAATAATTATGGAACAAAATATAAACAGAAACATCACAAAAATCTCAATAGGTTTTTCCGCAATGAACTTGTATATTTAAATTAACGACGCCATTTAAATATACAAGTCACGATATCTATAATTATGACCACAGATGTGGTTAAGACCCGTGGAAACTGGCTCTTAAACCATAGACTTACCGATGGTACAGATGATGCCGGACAGACGTACGTACGAGGACTTGGAGTCGATGTCCAGGCTGCACATGTTCTGGAGGTGAGACGCCGCATTGGCCGCCCCCATCTGCATCGCAGGCTTGTCATTGGAACCCGCCTGACAAACATAACACTTTAATTCTATAATTCTATGATGAGGGATTAGGTGTCATGTTTCTCTCAAGAAAAGGGAGGGTCCTATGGCCATCTTCATCTGCCTAGCCTTTTCCCAAATATGTTGAGGTCGGCTTCCAGTCTACCTGGATGCAGCTGAACCAGAATTTTCTTCTCCTAAGGTCCTCCAACCAGACGAGTGATAATATCTGGCGAGCCACTGCCCGAAGTTTAAGTTTCGTAAGCGACAGAAGTTTTTATTTTCTCAGTCTCAACATTTTTTAATCGTGTCCTCAGACCAACAAAAAAAGGTGGCTTCACTTTTGATGTTCGGAGCGCTCCGTCTACCTTTTTTTGTTGGTCTGAGATCGTGTCTTGTTGCTAAACTGGCAACAACGCCAATAACTGCGATGAGTTAATTGAATTTACCTAAACTCAAGGCTGAGATGAACACAAGGTAGACCTCATAGACTCAGTCGCAAAATGATCTCTTCGCAAAATGCCATAACGTCAATTTCTCAGAAGGTCTCTTTCGCAAAATTACCACTTCGCAAAACGTCCCTTTTTTTCCAATGTACATTTAATGGCACATTGATATTAGACCTATCGATATACCCAACAAAACCCAACCAAAACCCAATGTTACACCCTTAGCTACTGTACCTGGTTTATAGTTTGTATAAATCTACGAGGCTTTGTAAAAAACCTTTTCATTTTTATTATCCGTCAATTCTTTACGCGTGCTTCAATAAATACTGAGTAAAGAATTTACCGATATACAAATCTAGATACACAGTGACGCTGTTTATTGAACACAAACAGAAAGATCACGATTGTCATGCAAGTGGCTATTCAAGACCCTTGAAACAAATATATCGCCTTTTTGCTTCAATAACGTGATAAGTCCGACAATTCTTCTACAGTAGGAAATCTATGAAGGATTGATATTCCGTCGTGAAATTTCCGGCCAGCCTGTAGGTACTTATCACTGTATACAGAGTCAAATTAGTTAGCGAAGCTCCGCAGAACTGACCATAAACAAAAAAAAAATTGACTTGATGATATTTTATTGGGGTCAACGAATTAGTAGGTACGGTAGTGTAAAAAAAAAAAAAATTTGGTAGATTTTTTTTTTGCCCTGCTTGTCCCTATAGTTCGCTTTGATAGTCTATTTAAACTCTACGTACAGTACAGCAATCCTATTTTTCAGTACGACTTTATGATATATGGTTATCGATGATCGTTAGCAAGTAATGTTTTAGTAGTTAAAGCCTTATCACACTGAAAGTCGTTAACTGCGACGCTACGTTGAAAGGCCATATGCACATGGCCTTTCTTGGCGAGACCTAACCATGTCAAAAGTACCTAGGACTTACTTACGATCGATATGTAGGTACCTACTTTCCACTAATAATTTAGGCTGCAGCCACAGCATACAGCAATAATACGGTGAAGAATGTCAAAACTACACCTCCGCTCTGTGCATTCACGCTCATAGCATAGCATATTCAGCCTATAATGTTCCCAGTGAGACAGGCCTCCTCTCTGTGAGAGGGAGTGGGCTGTAATCCACCACTCGGGCCCATTGCGGGTTGGTAGATGTCACATGTCTTCAAATTTTTGGTTCTAGGATATGCCGGTTTCCTCACGATGTTTTCCTTCACCGTTTTGAGAGCAGTGGTGATGAAATTATGTACATCAAGTCAAGCGCCTGCCAGGGTTCGAACCTACGACCTACAACTCGCTCACTGCTCTCACACACACATTTAAACCATTTACATACAATCAATCAGACTACACCTCACTAAGTGCACACATGTTTACAAAACCGGCCTCACGTCACTGTTGACAGCGCTCTGTCTTGGTTTTTTATTTGGTCTGAGCTAGATACATTCATTTTCCATTTAGTTAACTAAATTGTAGGGTATTTTAACGTTGATGGCTGGTATTGGACATCTATTAGGACTTCAGTTAATTAGCGAATTTAACGAATCCTGGGAGTGTTCGAAACGCCTAGCTTATGTTATAAATTAATCTATGTAGACTGACGATCGAAAGCTCGGGAGTTCTTATAGGAGCTTATAGGGCAAATACTTATATGTTTTCGATACCTAAATGAATTAATTAGTATTGTTACCAAAGCTACTTAAAAAATGTTTTGAGGAAAAGGCAAGACATAATCTGTTCCAAGGTTCCGGCTTCCAGCCTAACGGGATCGAGCTGAATACCAGTATTTTACAAGGAGCGACTGACTATCTGTCCTCTACAACCCTGCAACTGGGTAATACGATACCTACTCCTTAGTAAGACTGGTTGTCAGACTTTCGGGGTTCTGACTACTACTTTTAGGTAGGTACATGATCTGATAACCTATGAATAAATATTTGCTTGAGGAAAATATGTTTACCTATTAAATTTACATAGGTACAAGTACATTAAAACGTGCAATTCACAACTAGTGATGCATAGAGCCACTCCCATACCTAGTTCTAATAACATTGACATTGATATAGAATCAAACTGGTAATGACAATGAACTGGTACATCACTCATTTTCCAGTCAATCATTATGTCTTAGATTATAAAATTATGTATAAAGAAAATGAAGATATTCTACACTAAGATATTTTAATCTTCCCTGGAATAGTTGATACAGTATAAAGTATGTAAAGGTTTCCTCTATAACTCTATCTATATCCAAAAAGCCTGGTTTAAACACCAAAGTGTTTTTGTGTAAGAACAGTTTTATTTTGTCAAGTCTTTGTTGTATTTTAGTTGAAGGGTGAATGTGAATACATTATGATTGATATCATAAAAGTAATCATATTTTGTAAAAGAGTACTGAAGAGTGAAGAACCTTGTTTTATTCAATGAAAAAAAAAAGAAACTATATTTTTGAAAGCAATTTTTGCTTCTTTTTGGTGTTGAAACAGAGATAAAGTTTGTGACCAGAAATTAGCTCTTGTGATTGGATGAATAAAATATCTACTACAACCAATCATATTACTTTTCATGACAATTTCAATAAAGATGAAAAAAAATAAAATGAAATCCTGGGAAAGAGATGAAGGTAGTATCAAAATAGAATTAGAACTTCTACTTTAGTGAACAAATTTACTTCTACTTTAGTAGAAGTTCTAATTTAAAAAAAAAAGCAAATTGTTTGCTTTAACAAACAATTTGAAATCTCAATATTTCATTGTAATTTAAGGTATACACAAATATTCCAAACAAATTATTTTTACTTGTGTGGTTTAAATAGAGTGTTGTATAACATTATAAAACCTTTATATGTGTTAGGTAGGGTTTTAAAATTGATTAATTACATCCTAGCAATTACAATTTTATCGTCTCAATGAGGGAGGGCATGTTATGACTAAAGGCACAATTTTCCAAACCTCAGGACAACAGGGTATTTGTAAAACTACCCACTCCAATCAAAATTCAACCTCATGCTAGCTACAAATAAACTACAAAATATTTCATTTAAATCAGTGTAACTAACAGTACATTTACATACACAAACAGGAAACAATTACTATAGGTAGGTTTGTTTTAGTCATAAACTTTTAATCTATTCCAGTGAAGTCATGTGCATCAAACTATTGTGTTGATATGAGATCATGTCACCATAGAGCATGGTTCTTATTACAAACTCAACAACATGGCCATTAAAATGTTGTGTATCAGAACTCAAGACATGTTTATAAAAAGAATAAATTAGGATTGTGTTCCAGATTTTAAAAAAAGATTCTGGGGGGAGCAGTGAGTTGTTCATCATTTTATTAATTAAAAAAAATATCAATTTTTTTAAATGAAATTACATTGTATTAACACTAACTGTACTGTGAGAGAACACTTTATTTTAGAATCAATTGAAACACCTACATACCTTAAAATCGATTACAATTTAGATTTTTAATAATTTAGGTAGTTACTGCGGTAAATGAATACATGAAATCACTTACCATTCTTTAACATAAATTAAATAGTAAATTGGTACCTATACAATTAGTTACAGGAAATCAATAGAATAATATTGCAACTAATTAAACATGCATATCACTGATAATGTTGATTGTTTGCAATTGTGATTACAGCTGATACTAGCTAATCTTGAATGTTTCTGAACTGCACAATATGCCTATGCTATAGGTATCTCTATCATATAGCTAATTAAACGGAAGATTTCATAAATCATATGCTAGGCATTCAATCAGTTTTCACACTGTGATAGAGCACATACATATCAATGCAATTTTCACAGAATAAGCATTCCAATCACACCTACATCAAAACTAGAACTATATTTTAATTAGAACGACAAAACCGGCGTGAAAAATGATCGCCAAGGTAACCGCAACAGCCGTAACAAATCGCGGGCTCACGTAATCGTAATACGGGACGAAAATAGAATAATAGCATACAAAGGGATATTACCTCGACTTTGCCATCGTAGACTGTAGTAAAAACCATAGCGACAGTGTTTTTATGCAGAAATCTTTCACTGAACAACGCGGGAGGTCGGACTGCCGGCTTTCGTGATCTTGAACTGCCCTTCCGAATGAAAATTGGATTCCCGCAGCGCCGTGCGAACGGAGTTGCGTACTTTGCGAGACGCGAGTGGCGCGCGCAGAACAACGACGCGACCACCGAGGGGTGAGTAAAACCAACTAGACCACCTATTATTACTTGATTTTCATCATAATTCGTTCAAAAAGTGAATTAACGCAAGCTGCAAGGCAACTAACTTTAAAAACCCTTTCAGTGCCGCGAAGAACAAGATCGGTTTTCTTCTATATTTACACATTTGAAATCTTGCCAATATTGTCTCTTGGTTACAATAGTTAGCACTAGTTGGTAGGTTTATCATTATAGTTAAAAATGTTAAATTAGCAAAGTTGTTTCATTATCAACATTGTTCTCCAAGTTCCTTGCTTTTATTTTTATTATTTACCGCATTATTTTTGACGTCTGTTGTCAATCTTGACAACCCCAACTTCCGGATAATATCGACTTTCATAATTCTTTCATTTGCAGGGATAAATAACATTTAATGGCATGTTAATTCATTATTTTTACAGACAGAATGCACGTAGGTAGTTCATTTATTATTTGATTGTATTTTCCGTTATATTTAGCTTGTTACTTTCAAAGTGATATATAAAAAAAAAATCCTTTACCTTAAAAAAAAAAATCTTACGAGACTGTTCATAAGTTTTTATTTATTTAATACTATAAGCACACAAATGTACAGAGGCGGACTTACTTTGGGTGATGCAGAGACAAACAGTGGTAGGTGCAATATCGAAAATTTTGGAATAAATATTTATTAAATACATAATACCTATTAAAACTATAAATTATACATATAATATACCTAAATATATACCGGCTTCTTGCGAATGTTCCGCGAACTTTAACTTTAGAGGATAATCGGTTGGTTGCCATCCTGATTTCGTTGGGGAGCGCATTCCACAGAGAGTTAGACTGAACGAAGAAGTACTAGTCGTCTAGTCGAATGCACTTATTGAGAAGACGGTCAAGTTTGTCGAACTTTTTGTTTTAAGACAGTTAAAAAAAAAACTGTAGGTAACAATAAATTTTACATATTATTTTTGATGCTAATCGATCCTGCACGCCAATTGATCACAACCAGATGAATTTTGATGGAAATTCCTAATCCATTGCTTCATAGTTTTTAAAATCTCGTCTGCCCGCCTGACAACGTACCTATTATAAATAACGCAATGAAGGTAAATCTTTTGATACCATCTAGATTTTGGGGTGGGCGGTTGGGGTAAACTAGCCTAGTTACTGCGACCAACTGTGAGAAAAGGCCAGATAGTTAAATGGCGTATTAGCGACCTAAAACACCAATTTTCAATGTTGGAAAAAAATACCAAAAGGTGTCCGGCAATAAAAAACTATAAACCATATTTTGGGCCCCTAGACCCAAATCCATTGTTATGTAGATAGTTACTACTTCTAGATATAAGGGAGATGATATCAAAAGCCAACCCAAGCCTTTACACTGCAGTGGTAAAACACTATAAATAATAACAAAACGAAAAAAAAAAAAACTTCAACGATACTGTTCTAACACCAATCTTTGTACATATCAAGCTATACATTAAAATACATTTCTAGTTTATGCTGATCGCGCACTGTATAGGTTTTCCGCACAATGCGAGGTCAGCTTAAACTGGAAATGTATAGCTAGCTTGATTTGTAGCTGTGTGTACCATAATATAACGTAAGTATTCTATGATGTCGGTGATATAGATACCAGTGATCACGATCAGTGTCAGTTAGTGAATTATTATTCAAGCAGTTCCTAGGAAGCATGGTAGGTACCTACCCAGTGTTCACTGACTTTTTGTTGATAGTATAAACATAATTGAAATACCAATAAATTCTCTACCTGTATCATTAACTTTTGATGAATCACCTGTGCCATGTTTGTGTAATATCGATACTGCAGTAATGCTTGAATTTTGTTTATTCTTAGGTCCCTATAGGCGTAATGATAGTGATAAATGATAATGCTTACGATTCTTTACCCACCATGTTTCTTTTTAGTACAAAATTTACGGATTTATTTGCTACAAGAACAGAGGGGCAAGTCCTGTATTTGTTGAACGTTTGCATTCTAATCTCAGTCTCAGTGTATCAAAAATACCTCGTATTTTACATACATTTTTGTTAAGTTTTTGACATTGGGTGTCGCTGAGATGCGACTTCATTGTCGCGTTCACAATTTGTGAACGTTTTCAATTACGGGAATCGGCCTTCAGGTAACTAGAGATAGATAGTGTGGGTACCTACTCAGTTTACTTAAGAGAACTTGAGTTTTTTAATCTTTGCATTCGTTTCATCTAATAATGAAGGTACTAATAGAATATGCATAGCAATGTAATGTGGTAGGTAGGTTGGTAACCAAAGTTATTTAGGGACTGCTGATACCTAAGTAATTTTTAAATAAAATAAAAAGTGCATTTATAAACTGACATAATACATGTAGGTACAATGTCGTACAAGTTGCAAGCTAACCATTCTATTATGTATTTCTATTCTATTGAAAAGAAACACATAATATTTGGTAGGTACCTTCATAATTTTTTAGGTTATAAAATCCATAAAAAAGGAATGAATTGATCTTTTCATTAAGAAATCCTTATTTTGCAAACAATAGAAGTGGATAAGTTGGTTCTTTCACGTGACTTTTTTAATTTTGTGAACGAAAAATGCCGGCGGGGTGTTATTAGAAAAAATATTGAAGTACTTACTAACATAATTGTTAATTTATTTGGCCGGAGGCCAGTGTTGATTGTATTACAAATTAATCGTACCAGTGTGCAGTGGTTATACTGGCTAAAAATGTATAGTCGGGGTTAAAACACTTTTACGTACTACGTCACTTTGGGTACCTGTATGCACCCTTAGGGTAATAAAAAAGTCAAAAACGTTGAAAACTAACCTAACTTTAGTTTTCTAACGTAGAATGTAATGAGAAATATATTTTACTTACAAATGCCATTGTTATGATGATTTTACAATTAAAATATTCAATGAAACATGTAATTCCGCAATCACTATCACACAACTTTCTGTAGTTTGACAGCGGGTATCAAGGACTTTTAGAGGTCAACTCAATGTCATAGACAAGTAGGTAATCAGGTAGGCATTAGAACGTCATTTCATATCAGACCTACCGGCAAAAGTTGGCAACGTCTTTTGAAAATCAAAACACTGATTGTATATTATTATTGTATATGAAGGAGCCCAAACTGATTACACATATCGATAAAATAATCATTCTTACTAATTAAAATATCTGCTTTGATTTATTAAAAAAACATTATTGAAATGTAAAGTTACGTGCCGCCAAAATGTTTACAACCTGTGCCACAACCCAACTGAAAAGTTAAATCGGAACAAACTCTTTTTATTTTTATTAAAAAAGTAGGTAAGGTATCATGTTATTCTCAAAGAAATAAAAATAGGATTTTTATGTTGCTAAGAACCTCAATATTTTTTCATGGTTCTAATATTCAGGAATAAAAGGTACTCGTAGTTTGGACCCATGCATGCCGAGCAAATCAACTTGAAAATACAGGAAATAAATTCCTAGGTTATTTATGTAGTTGAATACCGAAGTGCTTGAAAAATGGATGACAATGGGAGTAACTGGAAACCAAACGAAGCAAGCCGAGGCTTGTAAAAATAAACTTACTTTTGCGAACCTACTCCTTGTTTCAACAGCCTTCATTTTGTAATTTAAATCGAATTAATTAAATACGAGACACGTTAACACACTGAAATCTGTCACTGAACTGTTCCCGGTGACCCGTCGGTTTATCTTGGAAGTGATAACTCTACCTATACCCTTATCTCCATCAGCTGTCAATAAATTAAACCTTACAATTTTATTTGATATATTATTTATAGTTGCCCCTATCTATAGTACGTTATAGAGATAACAACTAATCCCAAGATGATCTACATGTAAGCAACGAAAAAGAATATCGTGTTAAAACGTGGGAAATGGATTATAGCATTTATCGTTTATAAATGAACACGCCTCAAGTTTTTTTTGCTTAGCATGTAACATTTCGTGTACTTACTTACTTTGTCATAGCATTGTACCCCTGTGAGAAGCTTATAGATACAGCATGTTTGGATTTTCGGGTTCAGTCTTCTCTCGAGATCAACGCGACCATATAAGTAGGCAACTGCCTGAAATGGGATAATCTCACCTCTCCGAAATCCATTAAAAATAATAACAAAGGTCATTGAACTTATTTTTATTATCCAAATCGAATTTACAATGAAAATGAACGATAATAATTAACATTTTGACCGATAATAAAAACAAAACCGTATAGCTACTGACAAGAATTTTACCTTTTTAAAAGGTTTTTGGAATGGCATCCGCATTAACACATAAAAAATTAAGTAATTTAGCTTCGGTCGAGTACTTAAAAGTCGAGCGTAGGTAGATAAGTCGATGATTGTAGCAGTGAACTATAATTACAAACATTTTAACTGTTTTATAAAAATACATTGAAACTTACACTTAGTTTATGATAAGTAAATTTTTCAACACTACAACAATCGACTTTCTCGAATGACTAAATCCAAATAATATTTATATATAATTTGTATTAATTTGCAGCCATACATTAGTCACAAGACAGTCATAAGTAATTACTCACTGCAGTAGTCTTTACAATGAACATTATTACCATATTATTATTGCATTAAAATCATCAATGTCTTATATCTGAGAATCTTTCAAATAATGCAAAGACAACTGCAGCTTCAAATCGAGAACAGACTACATATTATTTGAATATACACAGAAATAAAACTAGATACAATTTATTTATAGCTGCCATACAAAAATACACGGTATTATCAATGGTAGCAACAGCTAGTAGTAACACAATAGCACAGTATTTAAGTTTGTAAAATGAAAGCAGTCGCATTTCGTAGCAAGCATTTATGATCGTTGTAGTCTCGAAGTTACTGTAAGAATCCTAATTAAGGTGACTACTCTGTGCGTAAGTTTAAGATGGTACTAGCAAGCAGACGTTTGAATAAAAACTGTCTGATCAAAATCCAGAAGTTCCTGGAATATACTAAACTAATGAAGTTGTTAATATCTCACTTGTATACTATGCTTCTCTATACACTAATGACCATTTTATTACCACAATTGACGCCTACTTTACTGAGGCACTCTTTATGTAGGTACTCAACGTTTTTTGTCATTATTTCATTATCAAGCTGCAACTAATATCTTAATAAGTCACTGTTCATTTGAACTGGATTGGATGACAATTATTGTCAAAATGTCGTATTTTTGACGATGTCTTTGTTATATAGGACATTTTACACAAGTACTTTGTGAACTACTAACAAAAAAGTGCCATAAAAAAATATTTTCTACTTTCGATAAAATGCTTTACTCTTTTACTATCAATGATGATTGATTGGGGTGAAATTGTAACATACTCATTGATATGAAAACTAGAGAATCACATTGGTCTGATCACGCCCCCCTACTCGGGTTTGTAGCTAAGCTGCGATCAAAAAACGCGTATTCTGAACTTTGTCTTAGTATTAGTAGTATAATAGTTTGTATAATGATTTTTAAATAAATATGTAATGTTATAATTGACGGGCACGCGGTGAGTTTGGACCATGGATTGTTATTCTATGACTTCAAAAGGGAATATAGAAACTTCTTGGCATTCAATTCTGGAACAATTATACTTTTAGGCCAATAAATAATTTCGCCATTTGCGCAGTTATATAATATTTAAATACAGATAATATAGCATCAACGTCGATATACAATCAGTATGAATACATTAGAAGGTACATTCGATCAATTTTTTTAATTCTTACTCGAGTCCATATTGTCAGATTGTAACAAGTGAAAATATTGTGAATGTATTTATATACTTTACAATATATTTTGATCGATCTCTATAACATCCTAATATAATATTTTAGCTACACTCATAATATCACGTCAGGCCGACACACACGGTCCGCACCTACATACTATGTCTTTTTAAGCATCTAAACGAACAAAAGAAACGGCTCACAGGACGATCGCTAAATGGACAGTCAAACGCCGCGACATCACAAGACGCGTCGGATGACCTCCGACTTCCGGGCGTCCGGCAACTGAAGCGGAACGAGTTAATGAAATGGTTCTACACACCTTCCGACACTACTAAGTCCTATTCGAAGAGGTCACACTATCCAATTTTAGGATCAGAAGGTGGGTAAACCTGAAACGGGGCCCACATAGAGTACTACTAGCGACTAGGGCGTCGGGACGCGGCGGGCGGTACTAGCCGACCTCGCTCTTGACGTAGAACAGCAGGTAGGGGGTCGCGGCCGAGCGCATCTCGGGCTCGGCGGACAGGAGGTCTTCGAACTCCTCGTTGGAGATGGGCTTGACGAGCTCGTCGTCGCACGCCAGCCACGCGGGCGCGTGCGCGCGCGGCACGCAGCAGTCGCGCGCGGCGCAGGCGGGCGGCGCGCGCGGGCGGCTGAACAGCGCGCGCATGAAGCCGCCCGGCGCCGCGTCGGCCGCGCCCGGCGCCGCGCGCGCGCAGCCGGCGCCGCCCGCGCTGTCGCGCGCGTACGCCACGTAGTGCCCGCCCGTCAGCGTCTGGCCCAGGTGCATTATCACGCCCCAGAGGATGTATCTGAAATGTGCAGGTGTTAACATATTGCAGTCTTGTTCAAAGTATAACTCATGAGAGCCACTAAGAAATCATAAATATAACGGAGGTATATAAAGACGCCTAACGAAGCGGAGTATAGGAGATATTGTGTTGATTATAATCTCCAGGTTTGCAGTCCTCTCACAACAGCTCTGCCCCTAACTAGTCCATAATTCCGCATACCTGTGCGTGGGCGGCTGGTCGGGCGGCCTCTTGGCGCACGGCTCACAGAAGCACGGCATGAGCAGCGGCGTGGGCGCGTGGCGCGTGATCTTCTCCATGCCGCCGCTGAAGCGCTTCAGCTGCAGCACGAGCAGGCGCGGCAGGCGAGAGTACGCCACGGAGCGACGCGCCTCGTTGTAGCGGAGGCAGCGCTCGCACCAATACTGGAATACATTGTTCACAAAATACAATCTTTATTTAGAATCAAAATTGATAAAAACAATATGAATCTTAGATAAATAATGTAGGTAATAAAATGTGAGGTCTATCAATACGCAGTAGCAAATAGGAGAACATAAAAAAATAAATTGAACTAGAGTGCACTCACTCTAGTTCAATTTATTTTAGTTAACAGAATTTTTAACAATATTTAACATTTGAAATGTTATCTTTATGAAGTTTATAGAACCACATTGTTATTCAGCCTAAATTCAAATTCAAATTCATTTATTCACGTATAAATAGAGTAAATACAATCGGTGGTTTCCATGTTACATTATTTGGTCTTATAATTCTATTTAGCCTGTGGTATGGCATGTGCATCGTTTTCTTAAAAGTAAAAAGGAATAAAGAAATATAAATAATGGTTAGTCTTAAGCCCGTGGTCTTAGCCAATACGTGTCTCCGAAATTCATAGTCTTATATAATGTCAATAAAATAATTATGTGCCTGGTAAAATACATTGTCAAATGCCAATAAAACTCAGTCATTTCTACGTTGAATTAATAATACACAACACACATTATTTAAAATATTTATATATAGAATATTTTCCTTATTCCTGTAGCCATTCATTTACCGAGTAAATCATTTTTTTAAGCAGTAGCTCTTTAAGCTTTTTCTTAAATTTTGGTAGGGGGAGATTTTGAATGTCTGTTTGTAACCTATTATAAATTTTAACGCACATAGCTACTAAAGACATCCACGGACATACATAGCCCTCCCCCAAAATCACCACAACGATCGATTTGTAATGGTGTACTACGCTTTTCATATCCAGCGGATTTTCGCTACTTTCACCAAGTTATTCGTCCACCTCGCGACCACGTGACTTTCATAAGGGTGCACGCAATTACGACAAACCCAGAAAAAGCAATGCATTTAAAATAAAATATGTACATACAAAAAAATACGCGTTTTTTTTCCTTCTTTCCCAAATAGTTCCGCTATTTCATTTATTGACACTGACGATCTGAGAAGCTGTATCCATATTTTTTTTTAAATGTTTGCAATTTTCTCATAGTTGCAATCTGTCCAAAATATTTATTATTTACCTACGATTTTGTTAAATTCTGGCACTGATTGTCGCGGAGATGACAAAGCGACTATATTTTAACCGTTTTTAAAATCGGGAATTGGCCTTCAGGTCATGCACATACCTTGTTCTGATCACGCAGGTATTCAGTAGAGAGGCAGGCAGCACGGAACGGCTCGTCGTCCGCATCGTCATCAGTAACTGGCACGCACAGTTCACACACTGCTTGCGCCTTCTCCGTCACCGCCTCGCATTCTAGGCACATCGTGCGGACCACCATTGTGCCTGTAAAATAAAAAGGAATTATTTTGTGGAGATGTATGAAAACTACAATGTTTTGCGAGGTCGTAAAAATGTGCCTCAGGAATTATAAAAAAGTTGGGCTGTTTAACTTCACGCCACACTAATTAAGTATAATGACTAATCCGCTTATCAAGGCGTAGATTCTGAAAATGCACATTACACCCGCTTGCCTTTTAGTTTTTAAGTAGAATCCACAAAATGAGCTTCGGAGTCACTTAAAAATGACATTTGATTGCAATGGGTTTCATTTTGACAGTTTACCCACGTTGCGTAATTTACATTGTTGACCAGACGAAATTTAACCTATGAAGCAATATCCTTGAAAACTTTCAGATTGTCATTGAAAGATTGTGTTACAGATTGTGTTTCAGATTGTGTTACACATTTAGGGTGCTGATCCACATTACTTCACCTGACAAATAGGTTTATTAATGACAAACTTGCAGAATTTTAAACAACAAGAGGACTTTTCCAACTAAAATGTGTACTGTAATTCTACTAAACCTGTATGTGTGCATAACAGTTTTAGTAGAAAGTATAGTAAGTATTTTATATTACCTTCAAAGTCATCAGCGACGAAGTCCCACCCAGGCCTGGATCTCTCATCTCTCTCAGGGTCAGCCGGCGAAGGAGGACGGTCGTCAGTAGGCGACGCTCGACTCTTGTCACTAGCCTTCACCTCTTTGCGTTTCTTCCACGACTTGCGTAGGTTACCCAAGGTTGGTTTCCCGCCGTCTCCTTCTGAACTAGGTTGGCGGCCTATACCGTTGCTGGAATAATACAATTTGATTTTTAAGTTTCAAGATACACTTTTCAAATTCTCGTAGTACAGTTCGACTCGGAAGTTAGCTACTCGCTGCGCAGTACCGCACCCCTCACCCCCGCTGACTACTGCGCAGCGACTCGCCTCATGTTCCGAGCCGCCATTAAGTTTGAATCGAACTGTAATTAGGAAGGTTAGGTAAATTATAGAAACAGGTAAATTGTACTAGATTCAATCAGGTTGATGATTTTCAGTCCCATGTATCAGTCTTGTTAAATTGTAATGTTGAAGCTTGAGCTCAGATGGGGTCTATGGCCCTTGCATAGCTCATGTATTAATTTTTGGTGCATATTTTTTTGTTCGTTTTGTTGCTATATTTTTTCATTCTAGTGTAGATTAAAATTAAACATCCTTACTAACTCTGTCCGTCTGTCTGTCACGCTTTCACGCCAAAACTACTGAACTGATTTAAATGAAATTTGGTACACAGATAGTCTAGAGCCTGAGAAAGGACATAGGCTACTATTTATTGACATACCTCGCGGGCGAAGCCGCGGGTGGAAGCTACTATAAAATAAAAGAAGAGTTGCCTGTCCGGATAAAAATTAATTTGATAAAATAAGGAAGAGTTATGTTACCTGTCACCATTCTCATGAATCTGCAACCTACTGGCGCGCGCGCTGAGAGCTCTGCACGTCTCCCGGATGTTGTCCAATATGCAGACCAGCAGCTCATGCGCATCTTGTTGTCTGTTCCCTGCACAACGTAATATAAAGCTATTATGTCGATTATTGGTATTTTGATAACAAGACGAACGACAAATATTGCGTTTTCCTATCTTAACTAGCATCGTATTAAGTATCAGTACTGTTTTAAGTTCTGAACAAATAAATTATAAGCTTTTATGTATAGAGATATCGCACTATACAAGCTTACATACATACACCTGGCCAGAGATTTGCTGATTTGATCATTTTTGAGACTTCCGCAAGCAATTCTTTTATTCTTAAAAGAGGTAATTTATTTGTTGTACTCTGCACAATCCAGTAATTGGGTAACGATACCCATAGGTAAGACTGGTTGTCAGACTTTCGGGCTTCTGACGACCCGTAATGACTATCAAAGATCCACTGATGACAGCCGGGTCAACTGCTTAACGTGCTTTCCGAGGCACGGAGAAGTCTCGGTATGTAAAGATGGTCACCCATCCACGGACCAACCCCGGCAAGCGTAGGTTAACCTGATGGATCGACCCGTGCGGCTGTTATTACTTAGCCATGAGCTCCCAATGTTCTTTACTTTTTGTTAAGTACAATGTAAAAAAACAGGTTTTACTATTTACATATTGTATTTACCAAAAATTCTCTCGAAAAGGGTAATGTGGCGCAAGATAAATTGATCGATAAAGCTAGTTATGTCATGCACCACTTTCTAACAGTATCTTTGTGTGGGTGGGTAGGAGGGTTACGAATCCATGAGTCATACTAGGCAAACTGCCGCAAACTATTTTTAAACCAATCAATACATGCATAAATATTATATTTGAGCAATACGTCATGTAAATGAGCCTTATGCAGTGCTGCAATATCTGCATTTAGTTGACTTGTCATACAGTATATTGATTTTATCAGATTTATAAGATCAATGGGATGAAAACGGATGACATCATCAATTTCACGGCCACTTTGCATTATAGCAGAACGAGCTTCCGCCCGCGACTTCGCCCGCATGAAATTTCTTGTTCTCCGTCCCACCCCGTCGCGTCGCATCGCATGCTCATACTTTTACTTCGTTTTTACTTAGCGCTCTTTCTAGCTTTTTTTTCTTGCTCGTCGCCTAAGGTCCTAGCGTTATGTTATCAAATGCATTTTTTTTTAATCCATCTTGTTTTTCTAGAGATTAGCGCGTTTACACAAACTCTTTAGAGTTAATATTAGTATAGGTAACAGTCTACGAACGCCGAGAAAATTTAAAATGGTAGGCAAGGCTCATGTAAAGCATAATTAACCAATTTAATCCTTGTCCATGCAAAAGTGTGATTAATATTTAATGTCATCACAATTCAGGTCCCCAAGATACAGGTAGCTATTGTTTGGGGAACAGATAGCTACAGATTAAAAAAAAAATAGTTGTAAGGTCAACATCATTTCAGCCGAAGCAACGCAACTTCCGACTGATTCTATGCTTCCCGCATCCAGCAGATTCCTACGGCCACAAGGTCATCGGTCCACCATGCGGGAGGCTTTCCAACGCTACGTCTTCCGGTACGCGGTCGCCACTCCAGAACCTTTCCGCCCCATCGGCCATCTGTTTTGCGAGCAGTATGACCTGCCTTGGGCCATTTAAGTTTTGCAATTCTTTGGGTTATGTTGGTTATTATCATAATTTTATTAATCAATTTATTTGTCTTTGCTCCATTTTCAATTCTTTTTACAAATTGTGGTACAGTAATCGTATTCTAGGTGCATCGTATTCACATGTAATTATAATTGATGTATACAAAATATTGTAAACCATTTTTTTAAGAGTAACGGTGGAGTTTCTTGCCCATTCTTCTCCATACGAAAACTACCTTTTGGAAGGGGCAACTAGAATCAGTTCTATTTCTTAGTTTTTTTGATGTTCAAAAGTGCCTTTAATGTGCCTATTTGAAATAAATGATTTGACTTTGACTTTATCAGAAATGAAGAGATCCGCAGGCGAACTGAGGTATCATTCTCCTGCGGATTTCTTCATTTCTGATTCGATCACATAGGGAAACTCCAAGCATATTTTGGGTTACTTTTACCAAGGCCCATTTGTAAGGTCATATTACAATGAACAAAATAAATTTATTCATAATCTAATGTCACTATACCTTCGAAAGTGGAGTTGACATCTCTAAGGGCAGCTAAGAAGGCGTCAGCGGCGTAGGGCTCCGGGCTGGCGTCCGCAGAGCTGCTGTTGATGCATTTGCTCTCCGCTGCCCGAAGGTTGAAGTATGTCTCGTGAAGTTTCTCAGTTGCTATCTGAAGGGAGAAATTTAATTTATTTACTTTAATCAAAATGGTTAAAAACCAATTAAAACAAAGACATTTTATAATGGATTTGTACAACATAATCTTAGCTGATAACAAGCAATTGTCGTTTTGTCATCATAGCAATGGCTGTCTTAGGAAATGTATAGGTAGTAAGGCGTTCAGCTATGAGGAGACAGACGTGAGAAGATAGACTTGGACATTCTGGGGTTTATTTATAAACATTGCCTAAAACCTGACATTCAAATGTCAAAAATGTATGGTTAAACAGTAGCCCTGATAACAAGATTTATCAAAGTGTAACTGATTTTTATTAATTTAGTTTTTTAAATTAATTTCTCAATTAGCATAGTGATTAAACATTATGTATACGCAATACAAGTAAATATTGTAATCATGTAATCAATCAATATTGACCTAAAAAATTCCATATTCACAAATTGGATCTGGCTGATTGTATTATCACTATCAATATGTTCTTATCAGATAAATTGTGACCCTCATCTTGCTTATGATAAACCAAACAAATATATGATTAAGAAAATAGTTCTTGTTACAAGTAGAGGAAAATGATAGGCATACATTGTCATATAAAAGCCCAATGAATCAGTAAACATTCGTCATATTTTGGCAATATTTAACACTGCTGATATATTTGTATCCGCATATCTTTCTGACATCCGCTTACAAATAATGATATGATTGAAATCCCCAATGCCAAGATTAACTTATGTGAAATATTTTGATAAAACCATAAAATGCGCTTCAAAGAAAAAATACCAGTATTGTAGATGAATGCAGCAGCTAAAGAATTTATATGAATAAAATAAGTCTTAAAAATATATAATTACCTGTATTTTAGTCTTCCCCGCACTGCTATCAGACTGTCCCAAAGACAGTAGGTCTTTACTGCTCCAAGACCTGGTCCCTGAAGATGCTAAGCCAGCGGCACTGCGCCCAAGAGAGGAACTCTTCAGCCTGATGCTGCCCAGCTTCTGTTCAACACTTGCAAGGTCTGATACAAGGTGGTGCAGGTTGTGGAGAAAACGTGGTGCATATCTGTAACAATAATAGAGGAAAATAATGAAAAGTCATGACTGTTTAGGGGCAGTGTTGTCCCAAGGGTATGGTGGCAGTGGCATCCCCGCCTTGACGACTTGTAGATTGTGGGTTGAAACCTTGCCAGGCAATTTAATTTCATACCCACTGCACTCAAAACAGTGAAGGGAAACATAGTGAGGTATCTGGCATGTCCTAGAACCAAAAATTTCAAAGACATGTGGCATCTGCCATCCGGGACTGGGCCAATATGGTGGATTATGGCCCACTCCCTCTCACATAGAGGAGGCCTGTGTCCCAGCAGTGAGAATTTTATCAATTCAATATGTATACGTCTGATTAGCAACTGATTTCAACGTTTGATTTTAACTACTATTGAATGAAACATCAGTTGTAATGGGAAACAACAGTTGAAAAGCAATTTCTTTTCATATCATTTGCATTGCATTTACATCCAACAACTAGGTATAATTTCTGAAAATTTTCACAAGATTTTATGCCTACAAATAGCATTACCGTAAAGTATAGAGCACACTATTGAGGAAGCAAGTGTTCCCCAAGTTAGATAAGGTGGCAATGGGAGTCTTGCGCTGTTGTGTGCTCCCCGCATATTGTGTATCCGATGTATGGTGGCCATTCAACATGGCAGCGCTGGCTGAAGGTGGCTCCAAGAGTATCAGCTCAAGCTCCGATGATTTTGCTGGAATATTTTTCTAATATGAGTGGCAAGATCAAAGACTTGTTAGAAATTTTGGTGACTAGTGCCATAGAGGATATCTGGGCAGTGGGATACAGTGATGAGGGTTTTAGTTAGAGTATATATCACTTAGTGTTCTATACTTACTGTCACTTAGTGTTATATACTTTAAGGAGTGTTATGATCTTTCCATAGTCAGTAAATGTTGGATTTATGCTTCAATTTATGTATAGCTACCACTTTCTACACAAATAAGGTCCAGTTTCATAGTTTGTAGGTCAACATAAAGTGTTGAATCTTTTTCAAGGAATATAATGGGATCAAATCGAAATAAAACTATATTTTCTCACCACACTGACAGAAAACAATTAAAATGAAAAGGCACAAACACTACACCACACAGGATTTTCCTCGATATCACTGAGCACAATTGTAATAAATCACTGGAGTATTGCACATCGGCGGCCTAAGTACCGGTAAAGTTACACAATACCTGGCTTTGCTGTCTCAGAAAGAGGCTTCAATCGCTTCGCAGCTGATAAAGTATTAGAATACACACTCTTCAGAGGCCTTTTTAAAGGCTTATTCTCTTTATTACTATTAGTAGACTGCCTAAAAGGGTCAGTGTTCTCCTTCGAGTTCTCTGTCGGTTTCTTATTTTCGTTGCTCAAATATGCATTATTCCTATTTAATGACAGGGAAAATCTAGATTTGTCGACTCCTTTTTTCGTTTCAGTCACAGAGTTAACTGGCATCTTCAGCATACCTGCAAATTGAGATTGTAAGTATCAATTAAGCGTAAAATACGGAGGCCACTTCGCAACTTTCCCATGGCATGTCAAGGATAACTTCCAAAATCGCACTTTCTCATTTGCTTTACTTACGTATAAGTCTTCATTAGGTACATTGACTTACATTATAATGTAAGGCAATGTATTCTCTTCCGAAACTATTTAGTTAAAACTGCAAATTTGTAAAATTTAACCGCGAACAGCCCCATTGGAAGCAGTCAGCCATATTGGTTTATTTGATTGATGATCGACGTCCCTCTGTCCCACTGGCTGTCCTTCGATTTCCTAGTTCTATTTTGTTTATGGATTTGACAGTTCGGTTTTTTTGGAAACTTGGAGCAGAACATTATTGCATTCATTGGTAAAAATAAAACTGTAACAACATTTATTTTCCGACTGTAACATAATTTAATTAAGTTTATTTATTATTTTTCGACTTTGTAGTTGGTTGTCTATGGTCTATGCACCTTGTGACATAGACAACATAAGTGACTGGTGAAGGGGTGAAGGGTGCGTTCGTAACGTGTAATTTGAGAACCAGATAGAATAACTCCCAGAAACGTATCTGTGCTAGAACCATAATATCTTTATGTATAGTAAATGAAAATAAAATGACAAAAATATGATTTATAAACGTGAGAGTAGTGTATAGATAGCGATTTAGTTAAACATATTTATAATTTAATTTTCGTAAAAGACTGATTTTTCGACTTTTGCCTGCCGGATATAAAGTCTAATATACTCTATCTTAGTCTATGGTAGGCGTAACCTTCTGGAGTGGCTGGCGGTAGTGGCGGGAATTTTGACGGAACCATAAACACCTATAATATTTTTATTTTCAAGATTTTTTATTACTTTTTGGTGATGTTATTACCGTAGGTGCCTATGTGCTCAATAGCTCAATCTTGAACCGAGATCAGGAGTGGAAGAGAGTTAAGTGTGTTTACCAGGAAAATGCAAAGAAGAGGTGCACTGTGTGCTAAAAAACAACTTACTTTTTACTTATAAGCTTTTTGTGAGGGAAAATACTGATTCAATGGTCAGTTCTTACTTCTAATAAAAAGAAAAAATGCCTATAGAAGGCTTATGGCTGCCTGTCTAGAAAGAAAATTTGAGACAGTTATCAAAAGAAGCAGTCATTCAGTGAGCTTATAATAAAATCATGACTAAGTAGTACCGTACTTTATAATTTTTATTCGGCCGTAATTGCTTCAACCCCATTTGTAAGGGTTCATTATTATGATTGTTCTCCTCAATATAGAACAAAGAGACGCGAGCATCTTCGAAATTTATGACGGGCACGAAGGAAGGCTGGTGGGCAATTAAAAAGAGATTTTCCAACCCTAAATTGAGGTTGTAAATCTTTGTTGAATTGTTAGTGATGAAAGATGAAGGGAGCTTGTTTACAAAGCAGATTGGCGTTACAAATCTGCCCCACGAGAATATTGTTGGCAATCCGCGCGGAAATCGATGTGCATTTATTGATTGTAAGTTCTGTAGGTAGATACCTATTTGTAATTTTTTGATTATTACTCATTGTCGTTTGATTATTACCTACGTATTCGGAAAAATTACTGGCTTCCGCAGACAGGTGCGACGCGACATCGCTAGAACAATTTACGTGAAGTTTTTATAGAAATTGGCTACCAGAGTCGCGTCTGAGGGAGCCTTTATATTAGGTCTTTACCTATGAAATTGCCGTTCTGCAGTACTGGCCATTTCAAATCAAAATAATTTTTGTTTGGCTAAGAATTCTAATTTCAAATTAATTTTATTTTAAAAACATGTTTTTTTTTTTCCAAAAGTAGTCATTTCTTTATTGATTAGTGTTACATTTTCATCGCATTTCAATCTTTTTCGTCATCATGGATACGTTAAAAATTCGAGTAATTATGGAATATGAGTACCGTCGTGGCAGCAACGCGGCACAAGCGGCACGCAACATCAACGACGTTTACGGAGCTAACACTACAAACCAACGCACCACCTGTTATTGGTTTGCTCGCTTCCGTTCTGGAAATTTCGACCTGAAAAATGAACCTCGCGGTCGTCCGAAGACTTTGGTCGACAATAACGAATTAAAGGCGATTGTGGAAGCTGATGATACACAATCTACGGCTGAATTAGCAGCAGCTTTCGACGTTAGCGTCAAAACAATATTGGTCCATTTGCGTCAAATTGGCAAGGTAAAAAAGCTTGACAAATGGGTGCCCCACGAACTCAATGATCGCCAGCGCGAAGTACGCGTCGAGACGTGGCTTGCACTGCTCAACAGACACACAAATGAAGGAATTTTGAACCGCATTGTTACCTGCGATGAAAAATGGATTCTGTTTGAAAACCGCAAGCGCTCAGCAAGTTGGTTGGATCCTGGTTCAGCACCTAAACAATGCCCTAAACGAAAACTTACCCCTAGAAAAGTGATGGTCACTGTTTGGTGATCTAGCGCCGGTGTGATTCATCACAGCTTCTTACCAAACGGGGTGAGCATTACTGCAGATGTGTACTGTGAAGAACTGAACACAATGATGGAGAAGCTGGCGCATCTCCAACCAGCATTGGTCAATCGCTCGTCTCCGCTGCTCCTGCACGACAACGCGCGACCTCATACTGCACAGCAGACGGTCTCCAAGTTGCAAGAACTGGGGTTGGAAGCTCTCCGTCATCCGCCCTACTCACCAGACCTTGCGCCTACAGACTACTACTTTTTCCAGAATTTGGATAACTTCTTGGCGGGAAAAAAATTCAATACCCGAGAGGCAGTACAAAATGCCTTTGAAGAATTTGTTGCCTCCCGTCCAGCTGATTTCTTTAAGAAGGGCATCAATAAACTGCCACTGCGATGGCAAAGATGCATTGATTGCATGGGTGATTACTTCGATTAATACAAATAAAAAATTCATGAAAAAAATTCGTTTAAATTTTTTCATACAAAACGGCAATTTCACAGGTAAAGACCTATTATTTATGTATTTTTCTTACACTTATTTTCGTTTAAGAAGGTACCTACCTGAAATAAAATAAACTGGTATGTTTATATATTTCTAAAGCCGAGGTCCCACGGCCTGTCGAGTCCTCTCACGACCCGTGCCGAGAATTCCCACCACAGGCCTCATTGGATCGACGGTTTCCACGGCCTGTTGGCCTGGCCTGACACGATCTGGCCTGTGAGAAAGCGGGTCGTGTGACCGCAGCATACCCTTAAGTAGGTACGTTGTCCACCGGAAACTTGCTAGTTTACAACTATTTCAGGCTACGTACCTACTTATTTACAGCAACCGAGCTCAGAGCCAAAATAAATTCTTTACATTTCTTTATATCCTTGACATTTACTTAGTTAAGTCAACCGGGTCATTAATTTCCATTATCTTGTGTTGTGTACTAATCTATACAATTCAAATGTATTTACCTATGTGGGAGTAGGCCCGAGTAGGTAGATAGGTACCTAACTACATGATGCCGGAGGCCTAATTAAACATCCATGCGTGGTATCCTCTGTATTGCATTAACAGGGCTTAGAATTAATTATTTACTGACCTACATTAAATATACTTTAGGAAAGACCATTGGCAATTCCGGGATGTGCCTTAGGTAATGTACCTACAAGATAAATACAATATAACTATCAGTACTTATCTAAGTAACTAAATATTCTTGTACCGCGATAACCCATCCGTCTGTCAAGCAAACGTAGTGATTAGGGTGGGTAATATTCCCTAGAGGTCACTTCTTGTTTCGTTATCCGTAACCTATCTAAGTTTCCCCGTTATTAGCCGCCTTTACACGACACGCGCTTTCACGCGTGAAAGGCCTTCCACGCAGGAAAGAACGCGCGTGTAAAGATAGAAAACGAGAACTAGAAAGCAAGCGGGCGCCGCCCGCTCGCGCTTTCATGCTTTCAAGTCTGTGCGCTTCGAACATAAATCAAGGCACATAAAAATGGATAAAAACGATTGAACGCGGGAACGCTCAATCGTGTGTGGTTGCACACACGATTGAGCGTTCCCGCGTTCAATCGTGCACACTCCGATCGCGAGTGAAAGTGCGTGTCGTGTAAAAGCGGCTATTAACTGTAACTTGATAGCCAAAACCCTAAATTAAAAGTAGATAAATTAAACCTTAAAAACATGACTATTCTAATTAGGTACAAGGCAGAGAATGATTTTAATAGTAAAGTACCTAAAACAAAAATGCAATGAAGATATGAAATGTGTGCGCAAAGAATGTTTGTACAATCTAATTCAGATTTTTCAGCAGTACCTAGCGATAGTTTTTCTGAAAGCGCCATTAATCAAATGATCGTGCAGTTTTTCTTACGAAATAATATTTTTAGTATGTGTGTGGTACACATTTGTTTAGTAAAACTACGTAGGTTAACACAAGATAAGATAGGTAAGTAGGTGGGATCAAAATGATTATAATCCTGCTGCCACTGACTTCGATCGTAAAGTTTCAAACTTCAACTTAAAGGCGCCATAAACGGATGCGATATCGCGGGTGCGACAAGGGCTGTGCTGCCTGTCGCGCCGTCACGCGAACTACGCGATCCATGCGATCGTATTTTGACGTATACAAACTCGACTTGACTGCTCGCGCGACTATGTCATATTCATTAAAAGAGCGCGACAATCGCGTTTTCACGCTTTTGGTAAAGACGTGTCCTAAGGTTTCTCGAAAAATCCTTAATTCTAAAACTACATCTTCCCAACATGTTTTCATTTTCAGTTGCTTAGGCTGAGGGCTATCAGTACCTAGATACATAGGTAGGTACTTACTTACGGTTTTACATTCGTAGTAGCGAACAGGCAATCTGAACCCTGTTGAATCCGTCTGAGTCACTCAATCCGACTGCGTCGAAGGGAGCAGCGACATTATTGCATTTCTCATTTTACTCTTGTTAGCAGAATTCCAAGAAAATTAGAATTTTTATAAAAGCCCTAAGGTACGAATACTTCTAAAAAATCGCAAATTTTGTTCCCATTGGTATTGTAAAAGATCCCTTCGTTGGAAGAGCCTTTCATACAACAAAGTTGTATGCGTGAAGTTTAAAGCCTCGTACAGACTGGGGCGACATCGCGGGCGCGAACAGGGTTGTGCTACCTGTCGCGCCCGCGATATTGCGCCTGTTTCCACGAGCCGTAACGGGGAGTATCGTAATAGGGTAGTAGTACCTAGGTGTTGTTTCTGTTAGGTGTTTAGATATGGAAGGTACTTATACCCAATTTTGAAATGCATTCCATTACTTTGAAAAGCAATAAGTAATAGAGAGCATTTTTGATTCTTCTTAATCGTGAGGTGATTTTTCAAGTAAAAGGCGATACCTTGCAGAATTTAAAACAGCAGCCGGCTATAACAGTGGTGCTATATTTTTAACCAGCTTCTAAAAGGAGGAGGTTCTCGATTCGACTGTGTTTTTTGGAAGGTCATGCTTCAGAGATGTTCCCATATAAATTGTATTAACTTTGCTTGTGCAGTTTTGGAGTTAGCTTCAATAATACCTACGTATTTTTCCCACGACCACGATGTTTTAAGTTACTTGACACTGTTATTTACATAGCAGGTGATAGTATTCGTATTTGTGTGGGGTAGGTAGGTACCACAACGAAAAAGTGAAAAATAACAACTTTTTACAAAAAAAAACAACAGACTTCCAAAAAAAACACTGAAAAATGAAAAATAAGTTTAATTTCGGAAGTCGGTGGCAAAAAACGAAAATTGAAAACCAAAGACACCGACTTCCGAAATTAAAATTACCTAAGTATTTTGCACTATTTAGTATTTTTTTGATGTCGGTTGTTTTTTTTATTGTAAAAAGTTATATCGTAATTTTAATGCCTAGCTGTAAACACTATGATGAGGTGCATTTCTCTGAGTATTCTATCTACAGTATTCATTTTGCTGAATTCGTAAGCAACAAAACGCAATCGGTACTGTTCTGTAAATAAACATTTATTCAGTGATCGGTGCCGACTTGCCGAGTGGACGGGTCCAATAATACAAATGCAAATTGCCGGCAGCGTCAATTGCGCCGGTGTCAATATTGAACAGGAAGTGGACCGCCCCTACCGTATCCCATTACTAAGCACTAAGCGTTATGTTAGAACCGGTTCGAAATACCGACGCAATTTTAAAGTGGGCTTTGTTTTAGTAATGAGATTGGACCAGGTTGTAGGAATTGTTAGAAATAATGGGTGTTGAATGCTTTTTGGGATAGGGGTGGATGTGTTGCATCTAAAATTTTATAAATATTCCAGCTGATATTATACATTTAGATCAGCAACAAAAGTCCATGAAAACTTTAGTTGTTTTAATCTGAATTAAAGAACAAAATATCCATAAAATATCTGAACCGATGTTAAGAGTAACTCTTACTTAGGCTGCCATCAGACGGATTGTCGATATATTCAACTGCATGCAGTTTTACGTTTGAGTTCGCTCAGTCATGATATCAACTGCACGCGGTCGGCTGCAGTCTGTGCAGATAACTGCTTGCAGTTGAATATATCGACTGCGAGCGGTTGCTGCGATGCAGTCCGTCTGATGGCAGCCTTATCTTTATATTGGGTCCCCACCTATGAAATTGGCGTTTTTTCTCACACATAGAGAACTTCGTCAATTCTATGATTTAAAACATTCATCAATTGCTTGGTATTATATGGAATAATGACCATCATAGACAACTACCAGTAGTAAAAAAACCTTATTACTTATAGTTTTCTAAACATAAAAAATACCTTAAAAATGACTCCTCATTTTGTTAGCAGAAATGAATACTATTTTTTTTTTAACTTAGCCATAACTTATCTTTAATCTAAGTGGCATACGTGATCTTAGTTTTTAAACATTAGTCCATAAAGTTTTAAGACATTAGTGTTCACATTTGTTATATACTTAAATTAAGAAAAAGTTAGTATGAAAAATGCAATTTCTTTAAAATTCCCCATACAAAACACCGATTTCATAGGTGGGGACCTAATATGAAACGCTGAAAGCAATGTATCGAATAATTTCGTACTAATTTAGATAATTATGATTATTTATAAGTATCCCTGTTATTCGACTTTTGCTGCTTGCTGGCTGTACCTAACCTAATCAGTCTTATTATTTCTTCTGGAAAGATAACAATTTGTAGATCTAGCAGGATTCTTATAATCTACCCGCATGGCTTAAGCTAGCATTGCCTGACCTTGACAGCTTGACTCAATTTGTTGAATAAAGGTCCATCTAAAGTAGTTAGTAATGCGGGTCGTCAATTGGCGCCCAAGTGGGACTATTTGTGCAGGCAAACCACTCATATTCATGTTATTTGGCAAACTTACACATATCTGGACTAACTTTATAGATATTTTGAGTTAATCGGTTGAAGGACACTGAACGAGTCACAATAGAAGTTTTATTATTTCGTCTATGACCGCGAATTTTTAAACGTTAGGTAGGACACCCTCAGGCTAGATGGAGCGACGATCTTCGCAGGCTGGCTGGTAGCAGCTAGATGAGAGTTGCCGAGAATCGAGCTGAATGGCGTGCAATTGCAGAGGCCCATGTCCAGCAGTGGACTGCTATAGACTGATGATGATGATGATGACGTCTATGGGCATTTAGGGTCCCTCAAAGTGTTAATTGTAGTTTTTAGGAATACCAATTTCTGGTGAAACTGGTTTTGTATTTAAATGTAACCTTGCTGCATGAACCCTAAACAGCTAACAAGTACTGAGAGATATAAACAAGGGCCAACACAAGTCGTGAATTTAAATTCTGTTAAACTCGTAGGCGTGTAAAAACCGGATTGTAAATAAAACAAAGTGCTTTGATGCTTTCAAACCGATTTAGGTAGCCTAGCAAGTTTCATGCTCATGCATGAAAAACATGGATTTCGGCCCTTTTTTAAATTCTAAAGCGTTTTATGTACCTGAACATTTCGAGCCGCTCCCACTAATTAATCAATTACTAATGAAATGTAGGTAGACAGTTGCTGAATTCACGACGATAATATCCATGGTGGTGTACTTGTGCAAGGGTTGCGGGAAAGTTCGAAAGGGATACCGGGACCCTTGGCAATAGGCAGCTGAAGGAACACGGGTGGGTTTTAGTCAGTAAAAGTCTGACATGCCCTCCCGCTCCGCCCAGAGCGGGAGAACTCACTTGATGAATTACAACACTCAAAAAAAAAAAATGGTGGTGTACCTATCTACCGACCTAATCAAAAGAGTGAATAGTCATATTTGGCCCTATGAGAAGAGAAGGAAAAGGAATGATGGATGAATTATGTGAAGATGACATGGCTAGGATGAAAGTAAACATATGAAGGTTGAAAGAGATGAATGGAACAAAAAGGCATAGTGTATCTTCGAGGTAATTCGCTAGGGATTTCGTGAAATCTCAGATAAGTCGTAGGTATATTTGCAGCTTCATAGCAAAGTTGTTACATAGTTCGGGAAACCATGAAATGACTCTATTTGTTTCGTGAAATTATTTAATCTGTCATTACATAGAGATTAAAAACAGGGCTGGGTACAAAAATCTCAATCCACAGACGTCTTGAAGGCAGAAAGCCGATGAACAATTTTTATTCAAAACAAGCCGCTATTCAAATAATATTTCGCTCACATGTTTTTATTAAAAACAATAACTAAGTATCCAATGCCAATTTATAATAAAAGCAAGTAAGTTTTGAAATTCGTTTAAATTAAAATGTTTCAGCAGAAAAGGGTTGTCTTTAATGGATTTTCAATTGTGTGAACCATTTTAGAAATAATAAAAGTTCATGTTTTTTGGCACTCGAAATGACAAACACGTGTTTTGGCTTTCGATTCGGTTATTTTTCGTTACTTGAGTAACGATAAATAACCTTTGCAACTACGTATGTTATCGTTACAATAACAAGTTCTTTTCAGGCGAAGAAACTATTAAATGCGATGGTTTTGTATTAGTTCTGAGGCCCTAGACAAAGTGACATTCTATCAGCGATAACGATGATGGAAAAGGCAAAAATGTATAGGACTGACATAAGCTATCGAAAAGCATAAGTCAATCCTGTTGAAAGTCGTTGTAGAAATACGAAACGCTTTGGAAGCGATTGTCACTCGTCTAGGCCCTCTGGCATAAAATTGTAGTTCCACGTGGGACCTTTCTTCTAAGCTAGGTTTAAAAATAGTTTACACAGCTAGACAATTTCATCTTGATTCTATTTAAATAGGTAATAACGTGGAATTCAAGAGGTGTTTGTTCAGGACAATGAGCACTGTATTGCAGGTTGGACGTTCTACAAATGGAACAGTGGCTATAAATTCTAATTTCAAGAGTTCTTACTACGATTTTATTGCAGTATAAATTCCACTCCTCAGACTATGTATGCGAGGGACATTAGTCTGCAAGTATGTTCTGCATCGTATGCAAGTGACAGCGCGATACTTGCAACTCAGACTTGGCAAGTCCTATCAATTGTCTGTAAACGTTCTAATTTGTTTATTTAAACTTCTTAAACAAAATGTATACGGTACAGTCGAACAAGCTATTTGGTATACAGGTAAAATGTATTCATGTTTCGCTATACTGCCAAAATTCGTTTTGATTGTGCGTGTGATTTATCTTTTTGAACTTATGGCTTAGGAGAGTGTCGTAAAAGGATTGTTGACTACTCAGCCCTTTTTTTTTGGTTTTTGTGGGTGGGAAATCATCTTATGACTTCTCCCGCTCTGGGCGGAGCGGAAGGGCGTGTCAGACTCTTACTGACTAAAACCCACCCGTGTTCCTTTAGTTGCCTGTTGCCAGGGTCCCGGTTTCCCTTTCGGACTATTCCGCAACCCTTGCAGGCATCGGTCCTAACGGACCCCGTCAGGTGTGCTGACATCTCTTTAAGGCGCGCGTGGAACACGACGCGCCATCGACCCGGGCCTGGTCCTTATCGGACTGCGAGCTAGCCATTGCTCGCCGTCCGCAAGCCCTGACTACTCAGACCAAATAAAAAACCAAGACAGAGCGCTATCAACAGTGACGTGAGGCCGGTTTCGTAAACATGTGTGCACATATTTTGGTGTAGTTTCATTGTAAATGGTTGTAAATGTGTGCATTTGAGCGTGTATGCGCAGAACGGTGGTGTAGTTTTTGCATGTTTCACTGTATTGGTCGCAGCGCTCTGTGTGGGTTTTTATTTGGTCTGAGGTTGACTACTGAAAACACTCACAAAATGTATGAAAGTAGTTGCTAGTTATCTGCCTGAATACAGGGGCGGTACTTTCATACAAGCCCGCAAGCCCGGCTTGCCCTAATAAAATCATAATTCACAAGAACAAACGTAAGCCTACCAATAAAAAATTAATTAAAAAAAACAGTCAATAATCTCGAACTCAATCATTCATGTCATAGGAATAATCAAATTTCAAAATCCCCGCTCTATCTGCCGCGCGCACTGCGCAAGGGTGCCAGATCTACGCACTCATTGAACTCAATCATTCATAAGAATACAATTTTTAATACCGCGCTTTGTTGCCAAACCTACGCGCCACTACAATGCATTCAAATGCGCCTTCTCGCTCACACTCGTCGGCTTTCAATGGGGCTTGCCTTACCTTTCTTTGTCTAGCAGTTTTCGCCTACAAATTGCTATAGAAACGTTTACATTTGTGATGATATATTGGTAAGTACTTATACGCAGATTTGTATGAAATGAAAAGCCGGGCTTTTGGGAGCACAGAGTACTTTTTTAGAGTTAAGTTCGCGCAAATGCACTAGCCGCGATGTTGACCCGCGTAAAGTGAGTTGCAAGTCCGCGACGCGACAGTCGATGCGACTCGATTTGTTATTGTTTTGAAATCAGTATTTTATTTCCAAGTGCTGAGATAATAAATTAGTTTTAATATTTAAAATGATTTGATAGTTATTGCGGTTGTAATTCGTAAGTGTGTGTGTCTTAGTAAGTGAATACAGTGTTATTTTTATCATCAAAATGTGAATTCGGAAACTGTGTTCGAAAAGGTAAGTACCTACATTGAGTTTTCTGGCAGTGTAACTCTCTCTTTACTTCACCGTAATCAACCCCAAATGACTGTACCTAATAAAATTTGCCCAACCTGGGAATCTGACCCAGCACATCATGTAGTAACGCTACACGGTACATAAGCGGACTTAATGCTTTATCAAAGTTCATAAAAATAAATATTTAAAAAATTAAAAACCACGACTGCCCTGCTAAAAAACGAACGGCCCTTAAAAGGGAGGAACTAAAAAGTAAAAAACAAGTTGATAATATTTTCATTGCAGTCGGGGGACCTCTTAGATTAAAAAGTGTTCCACAGAACGGTCCCCCGACTGCAATGACAATTTTATCAACTTGTTTTTTACTTTTTAGTTCCTCCCTTTTAAGAGCCTATGTCACTCGGGGTAATGTAAGGATTCTAACGATACCCCATACATCCAAATCCGTTCAGACATTTTAAAGTTATGGTGGAATAAAGAGACTCACATACATACATACATACATGAACCCTGAAAACATTACACTCCTTTTTGGGCAGTCGTGTAATAAAAAGGAATGTTAGACGAAGTTCAATGTTTTTGAAAAAGGTAGGCTTGAAAAAAGTTGCCTTTTTGAGATCTTGTGGTTACAAATAAAAGTAAAAGGTTTTTTTTTAAGTTAAAGCTCTGAATCCTTTATAACCATTACTTATTCTGCAACACACTCTTCTCTTCTGTAATTAAAATACCAGGTAAATCGGCACCGAACCCAAGTTGGAAGATGTAATTACAACTTCGTCAAGTGGGGCTTCCTCGACGAAACGGCAACAGGGATGTAGAGCGTGGTCGCAAAGTATGCTCCATCTCCTATCCTGCCCTCTGTGCGTCAAAAAAAGGCAGCCAAAGTGACCTCTGTGCTGCCACCGACGACGCAGTGTTCTGGTTTGCGACTGGTCAATCGTCATCCTGAGGATGCCTCAATGAGAGGTGAAACAAGTGTCAATTTCTTACAGGGTTTTTTATGACTGTTGAAGAATAGTATAGCGGAATAAGTTACTAAACTAAACATATCTAAGTTTATTGTAGTTAGGTAAACATAATGAAACCGTAACGTTTACCCAACGAGGAATGTGTTTCTGCTCGACTTAGTTTATGCATATTAAATTAACTGCAATAACAGCAGGTCGGGAACTAGCTGTGTAAAGCGTTTCGGTTCTGCACAAACATAGTTTAACCATGCAGCAGGGGCGACGGGTAAATTTTTATGAGAGTGAAGCCGAAGCGGTGCCTGTCTGAACTTACTTATTAATAAAGTAAACATTAATTAAAGACATTCCTTAACTTAATTTAACACCACCTATCGCCAAGTAGCAGAACCAAACAGACGCTTATAACTTTAGTTTTTTTACAGAAATAAACTCAAATAACATTTTAAAATTATTAAAAGAATATAAAGAATCGAATAAAATACACGTGAACAGGTGAAAACCAAATAAAATGTGCAATATTCCTCTACCTCGTTCTCGGTGACGCATTTTTCTATATCTGTCTCTATCGTAACCCGGTGTACACCGGCTTGCTCTTGTCCTTATCAAGCTGTGCCACGTGACCTAAAGTGACGTCATGACGGGATCACTATTGTATGAATTTTTAGTTCCCGATTCTGACGTTTTGGCGCCGGGTTATTTTAGAACACTTTTTGTTGTAATTCAAAGCTAGAAATAGGCGTTTTTGTTTTTTGAATGTTATGGTGAATTAAATAGTAGTACTTAGTAGTGTAACTATTTTTTTGGCAATAGTAGACGTTATTGACTGTGCCATTTTTCAATAGCAGTAGACTTGCTGATGCGAACCTCCAAAGGGAAGCCGGTAGGAATCATGTGTTGCTTTTGCCACTGCCATGCAGGTTAGGCAGTAATTCTTCTTTAGATTTTTCTTCCAAAATTTGCTTAAAATCGATCGCATCAGTCCATAGCAGTCCACTGCTGGTTATAGGCCTCTCCAATCGCAGGCCATGCATGTGTTTTCTAAAGGTCAACGTTCAAAATTATAGGTAGATACTAGGTATTAGTGTAAAAATGCTGGTAACTAGGTATGTGGAAAGTCAAAATTACATAAGACAGTCCCCCAAAACGACAACCCTTCATCACTTCCTAGTGCTTTAGCTGGGAAGAAGAAGAGGCGCAACAAACTCCCCAGCAACACAGCTGTCTGTTCAGTTAGAAAAAAAAATCTATACTTTAGTATGCAAAATCATTCGCATTACGGAACACAAAAACATAAATCTAATTATGCTATTATGTCAGCTAGCACACGCCATTATGCCAAAAAAAATAAAAATAAAATAAATCGAGAACTGTAAGTACGCAAGCAGAAATAAAAAGTAAATGTAAAAGCCTCCAGGCATAAAGGGCGTGCCCGCTTACATATACCTGTAATTAGAAGTTATAAATGATAAACTAGGACCATCGACGTAAAATAAATACTTAAAAAGTTAATTACTAATACCAACAACAAAACCAAGATAAATTAATTTATGATCCCCTTTTCTAAGGTATTAAATTAGACGAAGTCTCAATAAGTTCAGTCAACTCTAGTTCATTAACACAATGTCAGTTACTATTAGCTTTAAAAATCTTTAGCTATAAATATCAGTCTTCTGAAGACTTTAATCGACATCCACTTTGACATTGAATAATCGGATTTCCACGTGCCTTCGGAGTTAGAGAGAAACATTTTCTGTAAGAAGTTTACCTTTACGGCTACAGGCTCCGTAGTGCCCGCTTTAAGGCTCGTACACACAGGCGCGATTTCGCAGGCGCGACAGGCAGCGGTACCTTTGTCGACAAAGGTACCGCTGCCTGTCCCGCCTGCGATATCGCGCCTGTTTGAACGAACCTTTAGTTGGCGAATCGATTACTCGATGGCTGATATGAAAATTATGACATTTTGCCTTTCTGCATGATATGGCGACCTTGTACACCAGTACAGGCAATCGATACTTGGTAAATGTTTTATATATCTGTGGCGGCATCTACATCGCCACATACGAACTACGCATCACACTGACGTCACGTAAAATTATGCATCGCACAAGCGGAGTTTACCGCGCGACTGGCATTTGTACAATGACCCGACAACAATCGTCGGGCAGTAGCCCACCAGGCACAACACCCGTCTGGTCGGAGGATCCTCCCTTTTCTATAGAGGATGAATAAACTTTGCACCCTGTTCCTCATACTTCCTTTATCTTTAAAAAAAATCACGAATCTTTGTGCACTCTGAGAAGTGTAATTTAACGTGCCAATAATTATTATTGTTTGCAGCGTCGCGTTGTATGATCATGTTGACGCCGGTAGCACACCTCCGCCGCGAAACCATAGCAGCGAAACTGCAGTAGTTTAATTGTACTGATTGAATCCGATTCGAGTAGCGGTACATGACGCGTGTCAGTACAATTGAACTACTGCGGTCTCGCTACAATGGTTTCGCGGCAGAGTGCAGAGGTGTGCTACCGTCGCCAGTTATAGGACTTGCCAGATACATTGCTTGTTTCGTGTTCATTGTATAGCATTTTGACCTACAAGAATGAAGAGATTACAATGTCAGATTTGTTGCTTACCTTCATACTTACTTTTTCTCATTGTCGTAGGCAGAAACTAAGAATGACACCTGTTACGTTTCTTACAAACTACCTACTTAATTTTCTTTACCGACGTTCATGTTATCTGGGCATACACGAGAGCCGGTTGCGTGTAGGTACTGCTTACGGACCTCACATAATCACATTTCATTTCTGATTTCATGTCTCATAAAATAACCTAAGAAGTTACCTCTACCTGTAGAATTTTCCAACGTCTGGGACGATCTATCCGGCAGACTTACAAATAAATTGGCAAACTTCGACAAGTAGGTAGGTACTCAGTATCAGGTGAGTATTCCATCGGCGGGCGTAAGTTAAGATTTTCACATTTTTCTATTAGCTTTCGGGTTTCGGGCGCATTTTAGAAAGTTTTCCTAACTCAGTTATAATATCGCCAGTCTGCTTATTTTATATTTGTGTCAGATTTTTTTTTTTGCCGTTTTGAGGTAAACACCGCTTGCGCGATGCAGGATTTTTGCGTAACGTCATGGTGTTGCGTAGTTCGCATGTGGCGTTGTAGTTGCCGCCACATAATTATCTATTAGGAAGCAATGTCGTATAATTATTTGTCTGTGACTCTGTAAGAATTACCTTCTGAAGGATAGGTACCTATTATTAATTATTAATTTTATAAAAAACTTAGTTTCCTTAGTTTTTCGCACTCGGCCTTTAATTGTAAAATAATGTCGTTCGAAATTCTCTGATGTCTATCTTTACAATCTATTCCTACCTAAGATTCCTAAGGTTCATTACAAAACCAGAGTTAGACAGTATCTGTCTGGCATTTAATGCTGGAATGAACCTTTTTGCCGCAGCCGTGAGGCACATTTGGATGATGTAGGTGTACGTACAGAGGTAACGAAAAATAACCAAAGAAAAAATAAAACGGTTCTCTGTCTCTCTGCTAGCCAAAATGTAACTACGTTTCGGATATTATTTGAAAGGACAAGGATATTATTTGACTGAACACAATAAACCGATTATACAGAAGTCCGAAGAGTATAATCGGCCTCTATAATTTTGCTTTTGTGGACTATGAGAAGGCTTTTGAATCTATTGAGACCTGGTCTGTTTGGAGTCTCTGCAGCGATGCCAAGTTGACTGGCTGAGATGTCTTTATGAGAACGCGTTAATGACCGTCCAAACTCAGAACCAGCAAACTGAAAATATCCCCCTGGGTCGAGGTGTGAGGCAAGGGGACGTAATTTCCCCGAAATTGTTCAACGGCGAGTTCATCTCACACTTGAGATTTGTAGATGACATAGTCAGCGACTCAGCCATTATGGCTGAGTCGCTGCATGACTTGCAGCAGATGCTGGCTGGACGGCTTAGTTGATTCTTCTGTACGCATTGGTCTCCGGATGAACTTGGACAAAACTCTAGTTATGTTCAACGACCACGTTAGTCCGGGACCGATTGCTGTCAATGGCGGTGCTCTCGAAGTTGTTCGTGAATACGTTTACCTCGGGCAAACTCTGCAGTTTGGTAAGAACAACTTTGAGAAGGAAGCTAACAGAAGAATTCAGCTGGGCTGGGTAGCTTTTGGGAAGCTCCGTCGAGTCTTCTCGTCACATATTTCGCAGAGCCTAAAGACTAAAGTCTTCAATCAGTGCGTCCTGCCTCTCATGACCTACGGCGCCGAAACGTGGACACTCACGGTACGGCTGGTCCATAAATTCAAGGTCGCTCAGCGAGCTATGGAACGAGCTATGCTTGGAGTGTCTCTGAGAGACAGAATCCGGAATGAGGTAATCCGGCAGAGAACCAAAGTTGTCGACATAGCTCACAGAATAAGCAAGCTGAAGTGCAATGGGCCGGCCATATTAGCCGTAGAACCGATGACCGTTGGGGTAGACGTGTTCTTGAGAGGAGACCGCGAATCGGCAAACGTAAGGTAGGACGCCCTCAGGCTAGATGGAGCGACGATCTTCGCAGGGTGGCTGGTAGCAACTGGATGAGAGTTGCCGAGAATCGAGCTGAATGGCGTGCAATTGGAGAGGCCTATGTCCAGCAGTGGACTCCTGTAGGCTGATGATGATGATAAACCGATATCAGAAATTCCAGAATCTGTTGAATCATTTTCTTCTCTATGTTTTTACCCTTTTTATTCTAGAAAGAGTCTTGAAAGAGTTGTTTTATAAAGAGCTGTCTTCAAGAAAGAGTTGTCTTATAAAAAAAATAGTTTCGTTCATTAATCAATTTTCGTAAGGACTGGACTTAGGACTGGACTGGACTGGACTGGACTGGACTGGACTGGACTGGACTGGACTGGACTCTGGACTTAGGGTCAACCCTAAATATAAGTAGTATAGGTCTTCTGTATTTACCAATCATTATCTATTATGAGAGGTTGAGAGCTCAGCCATTAACGGTCTAACCTATGACGATATATACCGATATAGAGCACAGTCATAAGGACCCAGAGATCAGATGGCAGCCGTACGGAGCCAAATACATTTTGCATCTGATTACACTGGAGGTCGACCTCAATGCTGTACGGAAAAGACCAGACAGAGGTACTTAGGGTTAGTTATGTTTTTATGTAAATAAGAGCAAAGATTGCCTTGTTTATCAAAACTTACAAGTTACAAGCCTTGTATCACCAAATGTCATTATTTAGTTCACAAGTACTTATATTTTGACACTTTTATTCATGATATCGTTTATCAAATTTTTTTTTGTAAGTTACAACTTGTAGAAAATCATAACAAATCCTGAGAGTGTCCGGCGACTCTCTATTCCGTCTTACAAGTTTACAAGTGTCGTGCTTTTAAATGTGGTCATAAGAGAGAGATGATCTGATGCCCGTGTCCCAGCAGTGGGAACATTAAGGCTGATTATGAATAAGGAGATGAGCTACAAATTTAACGTGAGTTAACATTTTAGGTAACTTGTGAACGTGTAGACTTGTAACTTTTGATAAACAAGGCACGACAGAGGTAGGTATGTTTTTATGTAAATATCTAAGGGTAGGTAAAAATTGATCAATTGTAAATTGATATCTTATAGTTATAACCCTTCCCTGACGGCTGTCAAAATTGTCTAGAAAATTGTCTAACAATAGGTCTATTCCGGCCTGACGGCGCCAATCAGACTGTCTAAGCTCGATAATTATTGAATAGTCAAAGTTGCCTAGTTTGAGAGTCATTTTGCAAGTTTATTTGATTACAAACGCTCAAATGGTTCCAATCGAAGGAATAAGTTATACCATGTCGAGAGTTCATCTTTGGTGAAAAAACTTTTTGAAGATAATTGAAAGCTTTAAAAGATTTCTAAGTACCACTTAATAATTTATAACCTTGCTCAAGAGCTTGTAACTCGTTCCTACGTCATTATTAACAGACCGTAGGGCGTTCCTCGTTATTACGTCTCCTAAGGACCCAATGAAGCTTGAATAATATAGGATATTCAATCGACATAGCTCATTAATCAGTGATAGGGGATCATTAGGTCGATTGAGCAGAAACAATCGTTTGTGTGATGTGGATCGTATGTCGAGTATAAATTGACTGACAATTTGGTTAAGGATAAAATTCATGGACCACTAAATTGATGTTAACGACAGTTTCATCTATCCATTAAATTCGAAACTATTACTATACAACTTTGGACCCCTTCAATACCACACGGAATATATTTACAAAGGAGATTATCTAAATCCTCCATCAAACGCCGGATACTCAGCTAGCTCAGTAGTGCCAGTTTAGTCATAAGTACATAAACATACACACACGCACACACTAATATTAAGAATATGTCACTCTCTGAATTTTCCATTTTTTTTTGTGTACTTCGTAATTGGCGTAACGTTTAGATTAATATTATAACAATGTCGTACTTACTGTCAGCTGTGAAGCTACTTTATAGTAAATAAATAAATATTCTATTAACTGAACGGATTCCGATACAATTTGGCAAGGAAATAGATGACATCCGAAGGAAGGACATAGGCTAAATCGGACAGGTGTGAGTAGGACTCGTGCCCTGAGGGTTCCGTCTCAAAGGCGTGATCACTCGGCTGTCCGAATTTCCAATTCCAAATTGAAGGACAAACGTAGCTTTTCAGTTAAAATATAACTCAAAATTACAAATTTTCGGATTTTTCTCTTTACTTAACTATAGGACTTTGCTTCTCGCCAAACTTCAAGCTCCTAGGTAAACGGGAAGTACCTACCATATATATAATTATATAGTTCCCATTTTTAATTTTGAGGTACGGAACCCTATAAAAGATTGTTTGAATTTATTATCTGCCTGTCTGAGTGTCTGTCACCTTTTCATGCCGTAACGGCCGAACAGATTTAGATGAAAGATATATGAATAGGCCATGACATGGGTTAGAATGATACTTTAAATCCCGGTAGTACGATCCTGTGGGATGATTTCCGCTATTTACGCGAGCGAAGCCGCGGTAATAAACTCGCAAAAAAACAAACAAGAGATATTGTAAAAGCAAATAATATAATCGTTACCTTTGTCGTGTACAATTCAAAGAACAGAGGCCAATCCTCGTACCCCACAAAGCTGAAATCCCCGAAAGTCCTACTTTGTGATTTAACATTAAAATGTATTTCATAACGGCTTATTTCATCCCACTTTTACGCTTTTTAGAGTTCCGTACCCGGGTAAAATGGGACCTTATTACTAAGATTCCGCTCTTCGTCCGTCTGTTTGTCTGTCCGTCTGTCACCAGGCTATATCTCATGAACCGTGTGATAGTTAGACGGTTGAAATTTTCACAGATGATGATGATTTCTGTTGCCGCTATAGAAAAAAAAAAAAACAAATAAAATAAATATTTAAGGGGGCTCCCATACAACAAACGTGATTTTTTTGCTCGTTTTTGCTCGATATTGATAACGGCAACAGGTAGACGCTTGAAATATTCACAGTATTGAGTTATATATTCACTTTAAAAATAAATAATGAAATTAAAATAAAAAAAAAATTTTAGGGGGGCTCCCATACAACAGACATGATTTTTTGCCGTTCTTATAGATAATGGTACGAAACCCATCGTGCGTGAGTCCGACCCGCATTTGGCCGGTTTTTCCTTTGGCTTCATAATAAGGCATGTGAAAATTTTATGTTACAAATATGACATTTGCTTAGGATATCTCGAGGGAGAGAAATAATGAAAGAGGTCAAAGGTCTTTCTCGTACACTTTTAGATAAAAGACTTTTGATCGCAATGGGTTTCATTTTGACAGTTCACCCAAATTCATTGCGCTATTTACGTTGTTGAGTAGACGAATTTTTAAACCTATGAAGCAATGGATTAGCAATATCCTACAAAACTCGCGGATTGTGATTGAAAGTGTGTTACGTCTTTTTGAATAAAACTAACTTCTGCCCGCGACTTCGTTCACGTGATAATTGTAAGACACCATAATGTACTACAATAACTTCAATTCTTTCATCAACAATTCATCCTTCATGCTAAAGTATCAACGAAAATAGCTTTTTAAACAGTCGGTCTAAAAATAGCAAGTAATTTTGGATCTCTAAAAACCTGTTACTTACGTACTTAAAAATAATTACCTAAACGTTACCACACCACAGTTTTTAAGTACAAACCACTTTATTCTGCAAATCAAAGTAAATAACCTATATATTATATATACTTACATGTAATAAAATAGTAACTTCTCTGTTTGTAAGTATGTTCTGGATTCTCGCAAAAACGGCTGAACGGATTTGTATGAAATCTGGCACACAGATGGTTTATGACCGGTATTATAATTATGGTAAGTAATTTTACTCCCAATAGTATATTCCCGTTTTAGTGTGAAAGCGTAACAAACTCTTTTCACATTTATAATATTAGTTCGGATGATATTATAAGAAAAAAAAAAGTAATATTAAGTAATATTATTTTGCTAAACAGTTTTTTTTGCGGTTTCTTTTCTTATATAAAAACGGTACCTACGCTTACGTACCAAATACTAAATAGAAGAGGGTCATTTAGGAAGACGATCCTAAGTATTTAGCTTACCTGCCAAACTCGCGGTAAACTTTAGTCAGCAAAAGATAAGAATATAGAACTTTCTGACTTGCGGTAAGCCGAATACTAAAGTTTACTTATCTGAGTAAAAAATCAGCGTCAAAAATCAGGCTAAGTATCTACGTAGTAATTAACCTACTTGTTTTATTTTCTGAATGCCTTACCGGCACGTTATCGCAGTGTTATTTCAGGCACGTCCTCGCGTGGGTGTCATCAAGGGAATTAAGTTATAACTCTATGTTGAAGATGGGCAGTAAAATACCAGAATAGGTTTATACTTATTTAGTAACATCCCTGTTCCTAATGAACGAATCCACTCCAATTACCTAAGTTATAAATTATAATGTCGTAGTTTACATCGTAGTAAAAATATTTTCTTTTTCAATGAAACCCGTAGCGCTGTAGCATTTATAACAAGACATTTTTCGTAAATGCTCGTAGCAAATACGTTCGTAGCATTCGAAGCTTGTTGAGTACCCGTACTTAAAGTTAGCTCGTAGCGTAGAACATATAAGTAGACATAATGGCGTAGCTAGCAAAATCTCGTAGTCAAAACAATCGAAGCAAACACAGTCGTAGCGCCATTATCTCTTAACAAACACACTTCTAGGAAAATCGTATCAAAGGCACAAAGAAAAATAATAGAAACTATTATTCTCTGAATGTATTCAGATGAATACGAATTAGCAACTGGAACAAGTACGGATGAAAGTTTCCACCGCGATTCAACACTCGCGTTTATCATTGTTAAGAACTTAACTAGTTGACTACGCCTAGATATCGCGCCCAAGTGTACGTGCTATAAAAAATGTAAAACGAATTGAGGTTATAGAGATACGGTCTCGTAAAAAAATAAAATATTTCTGTGAAACAAACTGGCCTGATTTGAAGGCATGATAGACAATGTTATTATATTCAACTCTTGATTTACAATTTTTGTTGAAAAAGTTTAGTCTTCACTTTATTTTATTTTACATCATCTGTTTATCTAGCTATTAAATACTGGGAGAGTAATCTCTAGAGAAAACGTAGTGTTTAGAATGTTTAATATTTTTCAAGTTTGAGCTCTTATGTCCTGCTAACTATTTTTCCTCAACAAAGTAAGTAAATATAAACTTCAAAAGCTCCAATCTCCAGAACTCTATAGAAACTAAATTAGTTACATTTAATTTTACAGCTGTTACTATGTGGACGACTGAAGTATCTCTGCAGCTGTTACTCTATTGCTTGCGGTGCACCCTGCGCCCCTGATATAACGAGCGATAGATGGCGGGATCATCGCTGAGATAACCAGCTGGTTGCGGGAAATGATGCCACTTGCGGTAATGATTACCCACCATAGATAGGTTACCTCCTAAGGTTTATCTAAATTGTTAATGCTGATAACTTATTTAATATTTGGTGTCCTTATAAGCCGCATGTCGCGTTTAGATTTCATCAAAGTATGTGCTTGCTTGTATTTAATTATAATCATGTTGAGACGATTAATAAAAGGCGATTAGCAAAGGTTTACAAGGGAGATGTGAGTGGAAACGCCGAGGGGGGAAAGACATACACGGTGTAAGGGACAGCCCTCCGTAGACTGATGGGATGAATTCAGCATATCATACTAAGACGATCGGTACATGAAATTATTTCAGGAACGTAATGGGAATCCAATAAACTTGATTTGTAGCCTTACGCGCAATGTATCGTTACCGTGGCAAAACCCGCGTCGCCGCACTCCCCGTGTCAGGGGGGCGCGCTCGAGTATTTTAACATCCATTCCTGGTTTTTTGATTTTACCTGTTTTATTTACATAAATGGAGTGCTGCATACAGAAAATGTAATTTTACATTGAAATAAAGGGGAATAGTAACTGGAAAAACGATAAAAAAAAAGACTTTCCTGAACTTTCGGTGGAATATGATTTAAAAAAAGGAGCTGAATGCCCCTATTAATTTGCGGAGGGCTGTCCGTATAGTGACCTTGTTGGTGATATTCTTCAGAAAGGTCAGGTGCGTATGACTAGATGTATGAATGTAAACAAAGCAAAAGGGTATGTAAGGATCGTAGCAGGTCGTGTTTTGTAGTGTCTGCCTACCCCCAAGGGAAGAAAACGAGCCTCAATAAGATATGTCCATATGGGATACAAAAGAGGCTTCGATATTCTTGAAACTGAATATGAAACCTTCATTATAACTGTGCGTTTGCACTGGCGAAATATTCACAATAAAGCATGTTGAAATCTCTAGTTCCTGTCATACGGATCAATGACAGAAAATAGAGATTTCAACAAAACATGTTGAAATCTCACAGTTAAGAACATATGGCTATGACATCATGGTATAATTAATTACCTTCATGTCCGAGTCTGGATGGCCGACATAGCGTAAAGTAGATTGACCAGATGCGGGAAATGGAGTCCTTTGTCGTTTGCAAGACATTAAATTAGCAATTTCCCTACGAGGATGTTCTTCATTTATTTATTCATTTAATGCATTCCAAATTCTAAAAACAGATCTTACAAAAGGCATATAAAGCTACGTACAAACATATGGACATTGTAAGAGCATAGCAAAAGTATTTAAAAAAATTAAAACTATTACTGATAAAAAAAATAACAAAATCTAGGTATGAGTGGGTAATGTTGCCATACGGACTCTTTCTCACGGTACTTTACATAAACAACTTGGACCTGAATTAGGTTATATAGGTCCCTTTACTATATACCTTTCCATAATACCATTGTATAATAGGGATTTGAATATGTTTATTTGGTGAGAATTACTTACGTTACAAAATGCAATAAACGTAGATATATTTAGTTCCGCTTACCTTACCTAAAGAGTCATAAAAAAACCCTGTAAGAAATCGACACGTGTTTCATCTCTCAACGAGGTATCCTCAGGATGACGATTGAGTTGTCGCGGATCCGAACACGATGTGTTGCCACGCCGAGCGGGTGGCTAAATGTTACTGGTGATTGGTGAGAATTAAGACACAAAATAAAATATCCATTAATTTTATTTTCCAATTTCACATAGAGTTTCTAAACGTTCAATAAATACAAGATGTCGTTACATTTCACATAAAAAATATATTTACACGTCATAGTTGTATTATTTACATAGTTATAATAATGTACGTATACGAGTAACTTATGATATTATTAATATTACAATTACAATAGCTTGTTTATTAATGGTATGGTACAATTGCATCAGGGTTTAAGTGTTTATTTATTTATAAGTTGGTATAACTAAGATTTTTAATCATTCCGTGTAGTTACGGTAACGTAACGATTACGAGTCTTGCGATAGTTTTAAAATTGGTGGGTATTAGAAATCTCAGGGATAAATAAGGATAAAACTTTCGAAATATTGTAGGTACATTACGGTCCCGGCCAGCCATAAGGGGATTGATGGACGATCGAGTCCATCAATTCCTGATTGCGGCCAAGACTTGTATAGTACTTTTCTCAAATAATTCGCAGAACCTCAAACTGAGTAAACTAAATAAAAATTCCAGAATCAATGACGAACAACTAAAATTTTTCACGCACCAATATGTTCATTTGTTTCTTCTTTAAACAGTTGTATTTGTAAGCCAACTCGAAATTTAAATAAAATCTTTGATAAGTTACCTCCTTGGTTGCCATGTGTGTTGTGTTGAGTTCGTTCCAATTTTAAATAACACGACAGATAAGAGTTTTCATAGTGATCTATTTGGCCGCTAAACACGCCAGTTAAGGATTTCATAGTAACTTGCTGGCCTCATCGTCACTTGAGCAGTTTCCATTTATCTCTAAGAAGGTTGTCTCCGATCGGTCGATTATTCTAACTGAAATGTTTAAAGTTGTACAATCTTTAGGCCCTATTATGAAGCCATGAAAACGATATTTTACCTTAAGCTTTTCCGTTCGGACCATATTTTCAACTAAATCAAAATTTGCGCAGAGTGGTGTAAAGTCCCTCTTCACCAACATCCCAAATTACAGTAGCCGTAGTAAGCTATGTGACCCGCGTAACGTAAGAAGAACCTACTCGTGCTCTCATCTAAGTACCGACACAAATAGTCGAGTATGATTGCCAAAAAAGTTTGTTGTCTTTGAATGTTATGTTATTTACGATTTTCCACACAAAAAGTGATTTGTAAGGGCTTGTTCACAAAACTGCGAATCGGCGCGATGTGAATTCGCAACGCAGAAGCTTTCCTAAGAAAATCTAAGGGTAGGTACCATCGCTGATTTTTGCGATGCGAGACGTCGCAACGCAGTTTTGTGTCCAAGCTCTTTATAGCCAAGAAAATTGTTTGAATAATCAATTATCAACTGTCATTCTTTGACAGTTTTATGAATTGGGTATGATATGGCAAATTGACGTATGCTGTCATTGTTGTCATTGTCAATGTCATTTTCATGACAAGTAATTTTCCTGATGTAAATTCAGACTCTACAATATGCTTCTCTTCAGAACTTTTGAAGGTACCACAGAGTCTAAAATTGTGAGCATAGATAGTTTTCCACACATTGAAGGAAAAATGTATCGAAATACAATGACTAGAGATCAGATATTAGATCGTTTTAATATCGACGGTTCGTGGACTTCGTAGTGCAGTGTTCGGGTTCTGATACGTTCCGTATATTGCTTATAAGGTCGTATTCACACGGAGTTTTGTACCGTCGGAGTCGCCGTCGTCGTCAAATGCATGGGCGTTTGTAAAACGACGTCAGTAGGTACCTACTGACGTTTGAAAAGCATGTAATAAATTGTTCAAAGGAAATGTCAATAGCGTTTCAATATGTGTTTGCATGAATGCGGAAGCGATTTCAATTTATTGTTTTGATTTTTCTTTTTATATTTTTTGAACCTTTGATTTACGCTAAGAAAGTATAAATCTTTTATGCTCAGTTAAGTATACTAGAAGATAAGTGACTGTATCATTTAGAAAATTTAAAAAACGGTCGACTTAAATTTAAATTTCTTTGCTCCCAACATTTTATTCTTTAAACTGACGGAGCGTCGAGGTAAAAGGTTTTACATTTGCCGGTAAATTGTGCAGCTGCATAACGGTATGACTCTCAGAATAATAGTGGTATTACTCTTAATGTAAAAGCATCTTGTGACGTAATTATAGTGGCAAAGTTTTGTCCTGTGTAGTGTGCATACGGCAAAATGTTGTAGGTATCTAATTTCAATTCTGGATTCACATGAAATTCATTTTTAATCGACTTCTTCAAAAAGGAGGAGGTTCTCAATTCGTCTGTATGTTTTTTTTTTGTATGTTTGTTACTCGATTACTCCGCCAATTATGAATCGATTTTGATGATTCTTTTTTTGTATGGTAGGTCATGCTTCCGAGGTGGTCCCATATTAATTTGATTAACTTTGCTTGCGTAGTTTTTGAGTTAGCTTCAATATTACGTATTTTACCCACTTAGTTTATCTAGACGATGTATTCATTTACTCCTTCACTGTTATTTATATCAGCTAGTGGTATTCGAATTTGTGTGGTAGGTACCGCAACTAAAAAGTGAAAAATAAAAACTTATTACAAAAAAATAAAACCGACTTCCAAAAAAAACACTCAAAACTGAAAAATAACTTTAATTTCGGAAGTCGGTGGCGAAAACGAAAATTGAAAAGCCGACACCGACTTCCGAAATTAAAGTTATTTTTCAGTTTTGAGTGTTTTTTTTGGAAGTCGGTTTTATTTTTTTGTTGGTAGTGAAGAAGACATGAGATTCTGATGTGAGAAGTGACGCTAATTCTGAAGTAATATTATAATTGGAACGGTATTTCGTAAAATACAAAGCTTTTTTTATTGAGTCCGCCATCATTGAAATAAACAAAATAAAAGTTTTTTTTGTGTCATGATTGAATTAATTGATTGATTTTAAATAAATTGCAATTTTGTGAGTGCTTTTATGTTTATGCTTTTAAAAGTCAGATTTACATTATTTTCGTAATATAAATCCGGCTTTAAGTACCTATGTATCACTTTCACTCACACTACTTTAACCGCCTGATGTCTTAATAATTAAATACCATTGATATTACAAACATGAATATTGATTTATAACTACATTGTATTATTTAGATATAAAATCTGTACATTCAATTAAATATCTACTTATAACATAATATCATAATTATCATATTTTATTTACAATATACAATCTTCACATTTCATAAAAATTCTTATCCTTTCGCTCATTTTTACACCACCCTCAAACCCTTTTATCTGTAATTAATCAAGATAAATCAAGCTACGAAGTTGGTAACACAATTACTCAGTATCAAATCTGACGGTCCTTTTCATATATAATTAACAGCGTTAGCCTAGAGTGATTAGAAAATATACTCGTTGATAAAATAATTATTAAACTAACAATAAATTGTGAGTTTGATAAAAAAATGATAGTCAAATCAAGACCCTGAGATTGACATCTTCAACGATGAAGCAAAAATCTCTTACCAATGTCTGTTAACTCCGAAGATTGTTTAGAAATCGTCTTTGTAATAAAGTAAATCTATTTCGTATATTTATTTGTGCAATTCGCTTAAAAATATTGAATTTCATGGGGAGCCAATATTTTGATTTGTGCAATTCGCTTAAAAATACTGAATTGAATAGGATGGGAGCCAACATAAAACTGTAACATATCGAATCACTTCAGATCGTATATTTTTAAGAATCAATCGTGACGTAGAAATCATATTTAACGCATTTAACATTTAAATCAAGGGAATTACATTGTACGGATTGCCATTTCTCTCATAAGTTTTACAGGTGACTCAGGTCAACATCTTTATACGTAAAAAACATTTACTTTTATGTCGTCATTCTCATTTATTAATACGCAATACTCAGTTTTGACTAGTATACCACTTAAACATATTATTAAGTTTTACACATAATTGTACCAACTTGGAAACGTTTATAACGCTCAAGCCTGGAGTGACAGTTTCCTCATGTTTTATTTAGTTCAGGCGTAGAGGTCGTGCGGCGTGCGAGGCGCTCGCGGTGCGCGGCACTCGCGTCATATCCACGTGCGCTCGGTGCCGGCGTGCGGCGCGGGCGGCGCGTGCGGCGCGGGCGGCGCGTGGTGCGCGCGGCACGCGTCAGCGCCCGAGTCGTGCGCGGCGGCCGCGCCGCGCCGCTGTCAGGCGGTGCTCACCAGTGTCTGGTTGTAAGTGCTATGCATCGAAATTCGGATAGTGCCTGCAGGAAAAAAATCAAAATTAATTTCTGCTATTTCAGATGTTTTTCGCCCGCTCGCTCACGGAATGTATGACAATTAGTGTTAGTAACAAAATGACAGACAAGTTGTAGATGATGAAGCCGCTGGAACATGTGAAACATCTTAGGAAGAAAGCTATGGGAAAGCAAATTAAGATAAAAGGGTACGACCAACCGAAAGAAAAGAGCTTAACTACAGACGATTTCAAAGCTATCACGAGTGTGTCATGTTAGATCGTTCTATTATAACATCGATAAGGTCAGATATAAAGTAACTGAACTTGGCTCCTCAGTATTTCTTACTTGTGTATTTTATTTGCATGGAGCAAGTGGGGAGAGCCAGGTGGGTTTTTGATGAATTTTGTCGTCTTGAATAAACCTATGAAGAAGAAATTCTTATCCATCAATTGTACTTATTATTCATCGAATATTAAATCGTTCTAGCTAGAAAAGAAATGGAGAAAACTAGGTTTCAGGTTGAAGGGGAGTGAAAAACTGTATCAATAAAATAATGAGTTTGATGACTAGAGAAAATAATGAAATGACTTCGAAAGTTTTAGATTATAATGTTTTTTTTGTTGTTGAATGTTGTATTTAATCTAATTAATTAACATAAAATGAATTATACACATGTGATGATGATCGTAGATTTCAAGATACTTAAACCCAAATTAGGAAAAGTTCAAAAAAAATCTTCAATAGAACTAAAATTTCAATGAGAAGCATCTACAGCAAGCTAATCTCTAGAACGACTAAAGAGAGGGGTCTCATCAGCTTACTGGTACCATTCTTCCTGCTTGGTGATAAGGATCGAACCGATCTGTCCAGACGTTCTGTTCCGAAGCCTCTGCGTCTGTCCAGCCCGCCTCCTCCAAAAGCACCGCAACACCAGAAGAATTGCTTGAATCCTCTTCTAAATCTGCGTAAGAAACTTTTTATGACATTGTGCCATTTAATAAGATTCATTGGAAAAATAAACCTCATAAAAAATCTTGTTTGGGTTAATTAACGTTACAAGAGTCTCAAATATAATCTGTTTGCAGGCACATTTATTGGCAAACTTTGACATTTGGACCCTTTTTTACAAAAGTTTCGAGGATAAATCTTGCGTAATTTTCCCAAGGTAGGTAATTCTCCCTAAATGGTAGATACCGTATGATTCAAATAGATTTATTTTCAGACCAATGATTTCTGCAGACACAAGAATAGATAGTAAATTGAGGGTTCAATCTAAAATTTATACAGGAATATCAATACACGTTTCGCCCAATAAGTTCGAGAGTTCCCAAGACGTTTATTCACGGTCGAGGAAATATAATCGTTCTTACGCAATAAAAGTTTTACAGCTCCGAAAACTTACTTCGAATTCATCCAACAGTAAATGATGGGATTGTACATGGAGTTACTCATGGCCAGCCAGTAGATGCCCAGGTATATTTCTTGGATATGGGGGTAGTTGACCACATCTGGGTAGTATGAGGTTACCAGGAAGTACACATGGAATGGCAGCCAGCAGACGGCGAATATAACTACCACGACAATCATCATTTTGACTACCTGTTGAGGAAGCACACAATTTGATTTCGTCATTCAGAAGTTTATTTTTAACCGACTTCCAAAAAGGAGGAGGGGAGTTTTTGTGTATGTTATCGATATTTTCGCCAATTGTGAATCGATTTAAAAAAAACATATTTTAGTTCGGAAGGGTATACTCCCGAGGTGGTCCCATATAAATTTTATTAACCTTGCTTGCGTCGTTTTTGAGTTATCTTCAATATTACGTATTTTTCCCACTTAATTCGAATTTGTGTGGGTTGGGTACCACAACTAAAAAGTGGAAAAAAAAACAACCAATTTCCAAAAAAAACACTAAAAAAGTGAAAAATAACTTTAATTTCGGAAGTCGGTGTCTTTGCTTTTCAATTTTAGATTTTTGCCACCGACTTCCGACTTTTTTTTTGGTAATTGGTTGTTTTTTTTTTGTAAAAAGTTTTTATTGATGTTAAGTTTACAGTAATAAGTAGGTAGGTACTTGTTTTTTTGTTGGCTTCCGCTAATTCCTTTAATGGATAACTAGATGTCTGAATGTCAGGTGATCCTCATAGCGTCAGTATCTAGTACCTACGTCACGTGTAAGTCATCTGCCTAGCCTTTTCCCAACTATGTTGAGGTCAGCTTCCAGTCTAACCGGATGCAGCTGAATACCAGTATTTTAGATGGAGCGACTGTCTATCTATCTGACCTCCACAACCCAGTAACTGGGTAATACGATACCCCCTGATAAGACTGGATGTCAGACTTTCGGGCTTCTGACGAACCGTAACAACTGTCAAAGATCTACAAATGACAGCCGGGACCAACGGCTTAACGTGCTTTCCGAGGCACGGAGGAGTCTCGATATGAAAAGATGGTCACCCATCCACGGACCAACCCCGGCAAGCGTAGCTTAACCTGATGGATCGACCCGTACGGCTATTATTACTTAGCCACGAACTCCTCGTTACGTGTAAATGTAGGTAGTTATTCCAAAATTCCGTTAATTACTTAAATCTGTCTCCTTGATCTAAGTTTGAGACTGTATTTGCATTGAATATATTATGTTCAATGTAAATAACATTTCAATTAAATTTCAATATTCGTAAGTACATACCTATATTTCATTTGTAATAAGTTTTAGTTACGATTGATATACGGCGATATTATTCTTAAAACATATTGCCAATTTTGTCTTCGTATACACATAAATAAATCATTTGAATTGCAAGTTCAGGCTGGCACATATTGCCAAGGGAAGGTCAGCCATCCCGAGGGAAATCAATTTCTTTAAAAAGGATCCCGTACGAATTCAGAACCCATTATTAAGAAAGGAAGACAATAGATGAAGATAGGATATTTAATTTACTCGGGATATAATATTTCAATGCGGCTTTAAATAAGTACCTACTGGGCCCTCGAAATGGTGTCGTCGAAACCGCTTAGGAGTTTAGAAGAGATTTTATTAAAACGAGGACGAATTGTATTCCTCCAAGACATTTTAATAAGCTTTGAAAGTTTCGAGAGAATTGTGAATGAGTATTGAAAACTGGGGTTTATTTATAAATTATAAATTTAGAAAGGTTTTTAAGTAAGATAGATTGCTTGAATTTAAAATAATTGTAGTGACTTATCCTCCAATTGAAATAAGATTAGACATTTAAATAAGCCTTTTTTACAGTCCAATTGGGTTGAACGGACTGTAAAAAAGGCTTTAAATAAGCCTTTTTTACAGTCCGTTCAACCGATTTTGAGTTCTATTGCGTTGGTGGCATGACAAATGGCAGCTGCAGCAGAAAGTTGGTATTGTATAACGTTTTTTACTTTTAATGCCATCCTTATGCCTACGGTATATAAGTCAAAATTGGTTGAACGGACTGTAAAAAGGTTTGTTTCCATTTCTAATCTTATTTCAAATGGAGTATAGATAGCGTTATAACAGATATTTCGCATTTAAAATTGAAATATCCTTCGAGATATTCCTTGTAGCTTGTGACATTTTCTTTAGTATAACAAAATTATTAATTTACATGTCAAACACATGGAAATATTGCGGTGAATACGAGTCCGTATCGTGGCCTTAGAAGAGATTGCTTTTATGAAATTCCCATGCATTTCCAACAAAGTTAACTTGGTTGTTAAATGAGAATCTTATATCGAAACGGATTTTTTTCTTTCGTGTGTTTTTGAAGTACGTGGAAGGTAATTTATTCGTGAGAAAAAGCGGTTCTTTATGACGTAAGAAAATCATGCTTATGGTCAAAGTATTAAAACCCAATAACGTTTGCAATTATTGCTATTTCAGTGTTATTTCCGTCAGTAATTACGATAAACTCTTTGAAACTAATCACATATAAGTTTGGAGCTGAATCAAAATGAGGCGTGACGTCACTTTACAGGGTGTAAGGGACAGCCCTCCACAGACTGATGGGATGAATTCAGCTCCAAACTAAGACGATTTATGTTGTGGTGACGTGCTTCTAAATTCCTAGTTGTATCTGATAAATTGTAATACTATTTATATTTATGTTTATTTAATAATTATGGGATTTATTTATAAACGTGGCTTAAATTAAGTAATGATTAGCGACTGAATAACCATACATTTATGACGTTTGGACGTCACTTAACTATAAGCAACGTTTATTAATAAACCCCTTGTTCTTACCCTGCGTTTACTTTTGACGTTGTCTAGTTGCCTCTGCGTGCATTCTCCGATGGATTGAGAGCCCCATAGTTCGATGCCTACTCTGGAATACGTGTACGTCATTGACATGATGGGCAGGAAGTAGGTTAGCACCATGAATGCTACGTTGTACCTGTAAATTGTGATAATGTTAGAAAATGTTGGTCAGATGGACAGTACTTGCACATAATTTTTCCTATACTCCTTTCGAAATAAGATGCGAAATTTTTCCAAACCTTTTTTACAGTCCGTTCAACCGATTTTGAGTTCTATTGCGTTGATAGCATGAACAATGGCAGCTGCAGTAAACAGTTGGTATTGTTACTACTTTTTTGTTTATAATGCCTTCCTTATGTCTACGGTATAGAAGTTAAAATCGGTTAAACGGACTGTAAAAAAGGTTTGGAAAAAATTCTAATATTCTTTCGAATGAAGTATGATTGACGGACGGTATTATGCTATCCCTCAGCCTAGGCTGAAAAATAATTGTGCGAAATTTCAACATTTTGAGAGGCACTTACCAATATTCAAGCTGAGACCTCGTGGTAATACCGTCAGGCCATTCGGAGAAGCACACCCGCCTGTAAAACACAGCGTTAAAATAGTTAATTGATTCGGGCTTGACTTTGCGGAAATCCATTATAAAATACAATAGACGTAGATATATGTAGTAACCTATTCCGCTCAAGAGTCATAAATATTCAAGAGTCATAAATAACCCTGTAAGAAATCGACACGTGTGACACCTCTCAACGAGGCATCCTCAGGATGACGATTGACCAATTGCAAACCAGAACGCGACGTGTTACCACACCGAGCGCTGGACGCAAAGTGAATCAAATCTCCACTTATATAGGATTCCTGCTCGATCCTAGCCAATCAGCGCCGAGCAGCAGATTCGACGAAGATACTACCTAACATTTTACAGTCTTACCTACAGATAATAGTTTTCCTGAGTGCCACCATTTTAGACGGAATTCAGCGACAGAGAGTTTAATTGTGAAATTTTACTAAAAGCTTACAAGGAAGTTCTTTTGTACTTTCAAGTTGAGCCCTCAAATAACTTGTTTTTAAACTTTTTTTTTGGATTATGTCAAACATTTTATGATTGGCACGAAATTGAATGGCTTGTTTTGTTGCAATCGTGTTTTTTAAATTGATGTATTTACAGCTACTTCAGAAAGCGAATTCAAAAAGATTTTCAGGCTTATTTTTTCATTGTTGTTTGTTTTTCATTGTATATTATAATAACTTGATCTGCAAACATGAGTTTATTATTAGATTTTCTACTTCTATAGATGATAGATTTATTTGGCAAATATTTTTTTTACACGCTTTTCTCTTGACTTCGATCTCGCCTGATGAAAAGCGATGGACGAGGTCCACGATGGAACGAGCGTGCCCAGAAGATTCCTGTTCACCCTTGCTTTGAAGTAGGGATGCAAGAAGTTCAAAAAATTATCGATATTAAAAAAAAAATATCAATATCGGTTTCGATCTATCGAAAAAAAATAAACGATAAATCGATGAAATTAAAAAAAAAATATTTTTACTTTATGAAGTTTTTTTTTCATATAAATACCAAACTCAAAAAAAGTATACTTTTTACAGTTGTGAATTCCAGCGATTTTAGTCAGTGGCGACAACGGTGGTGTTGCTATTGGAAATATATATCTTATTTGAAACATTTTCGATACTTGATGTTTTATATCGATACATCGAAATAAGAAATATCGCCTAAAACTATCGATATATCGAACAAAAAATATCGATATTTTTTCTGCAAACCTACTTTGAAGGCTTGTGTCACATGTTTCACCTTATCGTTCCATCAGGCAGATAGTCCGCGTCAGTGGTGAAGTAGATCAGGTTGGGTGCGCTGAGGACGGAGCTCCACACCCAGATGGCTGCCGTGATGCCCAGGGTGGCTCGCTTGCCCAGCCGAGGCTGTAGCGGACTCATGATGGCCACGTATCTATGGGAAAAGGAGTTATAGTTAAGTAAGTCATCATCTGCCTAGCCTTTTCCCAACTATGTTGGGGTTGTCTTCCAGTCTGACCGGATGCAACTGAATACCGGTGTATTACTTAGAGCGATTGCCTATCTGACCTCCACAAACCAGTAACTGGCTAATACTATAAACCGCTTGGTTAGAGTAGTTGTCAGTATTTCGGGCTTCTGACGACTCATAACGACTTCCAAAGATCCACGAATAACAGCCAGGACCAACGGCTTAACGTGCTCTCCGAGAGACGGAGGAGTTTCGTTAAGTAAAGATGGTGACCCATCCACGGACCAACCCCGGCAAGTGCGTTATAAGTAGTTTAGTAAGTAAATAACGATAATACTGAAGACGAAAACATGTAAGTACCTACGCATTGCTGTGTAGGTATACAGGGTGTAAGGGTGAACACCGTTGTCACTCAAACCATGGGTAGTTGACTTAAATATAAAATAAATGACCGAGTAACAACAAAAAAAACCTTATTTTCATTAAAAGATTTAAAAAAAGTTCTATCCGACACCGTGCTCGCAAGCGAAACAGCTGACTGACTGAGGGAGGGGTCGCGCTCGCGGCCGTTCAGGTCACGTCCCGCGACCCCCACACATGTTAAGACGCAAGTTCATTGCCCTAGCGCATAGGTGAAAGAGTGAAATACTCGAGTGGAATAAAGTAATTAAAAAAAAAGAAAAAAAATAAGTGTTGTACCAAACCACAGGTTTCAAGGATAACGGTGTTTACCCTAACAACCTGTATAGGAAACCTTTTAGTATTTTAATATAGCAGGTATACCTATAAGTTAGATTTATAAGTAGCTGCCAGAGATGTTGCCGATATTCGCATTCGCATCCGCAATTGCGGAGCTTCTGCATTTATTCAGACCAGCACGCCTAGCATTACCACAATAGAAACGGGTTTTGTCGACGGAAGAATCGACCAAATGACCGATAAACAATCAAAATCTGTCATTTTGTCTATTCTTCCGTCGACAAAACCCTTATCTGTGGCTGTCATGCTACGCTTGCTGGGATGTCGCGGATGCAGATTTTTTACATCCGCGGATGCGGATCTCATTTTTTTTCAAGGCATTTGGGTAGGGGATATTGGGACGATTTAGAGGTATATTGATGATTTAAATGATTATATTTTAGTATTTATTTTATTATAATTAAATTAATTAATAACAACAATTTCTTACGTTATTTGAAAAGTTGCGGTGTAATTTGCATTTCACTTTGCCGCCTTGACGATCCCTTATAAAAACTCGAGATCCGCGTCCGCGGATGTAAAAAAATCTGCACCCGTAACATACCTGGTATATCTACTTCGAAGTTTTGTATAGCACGGTTTAGTTTTTAATAGATTAGTTCTACATCGTAGGTATGCTAAATATTTTCTCAGATGAGTACGGTACTTTGTATGAAAATTTCAGTAATACCAGAGATTCAGGACTAGCGTTGAAAATCTCAGAGCTGCTCAAAGCTATAATTTTTAATACTTAATCCTAACGACCATATAACGCGATAAAGTAAACAAGTATATTGCAATGTTGTGTGCTTATTTATTTTTAGGAAAGATCGTAAAATCCGTATTATAGGTTAGTACTACTATTCACCAAGCCATCATAGTGGTTTTGAATTGAATTTTAATATTGGAATTTTGCATGCCATTTTAATTTTGATATTGTAATTTCAATTTAATTCAAATTTTGACATTGTTTTTTTTTTTTTGTAATCGTCTAGTGCAATTAATTTTGTCAACCCTAAATGGTGAAACATGTAGCCACCTCATATTAATAAGACCTTCATACTGTAGGTACTCATGTTTCACAAAATAAATATTATCATAATCTTATCATCCAAATAACAGTGTCATGTATGTCATCAACATGTCAAATTGTTTTTTTTTTTTCCAGCTTGCTGACAAATAGAGGCAGGTAACATAACTCCTTTTCTATTTGAATTATGTGAAGCAAGAAGCTACCTGGGTGCGGTGACAAGGACGGGACCGGTAAAAGCCCCAGCGATAAATGTAGGTAATGGATTTCCTATGTTAGGGCTCATTCTTTGAACACCGTGTTTCAGCGATATTAAGTTTTATATAGTTGTCAGGAAAATATTTCATGTAGCAGCCAACGTTTTTACGGAAAATGCATGATATTATGAAGTTAATTGGAAAGTTAGGAAAATAGACGGGAAAATAAAAACTGCGTCGTTGCAACGGTGGCTTTTATTTTATATATTTAGCAACAAGAATTTTTATTTTGTTGTTGTTATATAGTACCTACGGAACTTAATTTGTCCTAACTTCAGAGGTAAATATTAAATAAAAAGTGATAGAAAAGCAACAAATAGTATCTGCCTAGCTTTTTCCCAACTATGTTGGGGTCGGCTTCCAGTCTAACCGGATGCAGCTGAATACCAGTATTTTACATGAAGCGACTGCATATCTGACCTCCACAACCCAGTAACTGGGTAATACGATACCCCTTGGTAAGACTGGTTGTCAGATTGATAGAAAAGCAACAAATACATTATGAATAAAAAGGCAGATTTTGTATTTCAACAACAACAACAACAACATGTTGTTGTCAAAGGGAGTCCAACCTTGAGGCTCTTCAACCTGAAGCAAAGGAGGACCAGTCCCAGTCTGGAGAGGCTCAGGACTCAATCCCCCATCAAGATATACCACATGTTGTTCATGTACAAACCTCATCTCAAGTAGCACAGACAGATTCTTGTTCAAGTAAAGTTTCTTATTGTTCTATTATGTTTTCAGATAGTTTAGGGAGAGGGTTAGGTAAATTGTTAAGTAACAACCTGAGTACATCTGCTGTTAATTATTGTATGCCAGGGAAATCCTACAAAGACATAATTTCATCAATAACGGGGAATAAATACGATCCGAAAGCCATTATTTCTGTATTTGTAGGCAATAGTACTAATGTTAAAAAAGATGACATTACTGACAGTGTCACTGAAATCTTAAAGATTAATTGTCAGAAAATAATATTGTGTGCTTTTCCATACTTCGAGCACTTGTCAAGTAGGCAAAATCATTATATACATATGCTAAATAACCATATGCATTTATTAGCTAATCACTATAGTGATAAACTTATATTTTTTGACACCAACACTTTTGTTGAGAAATTAAAATCGACCAGGGATACTGCGTATCTGCCCATTAGTTTTAGACGTCAAATAGCATGGCTATTAGCTTTTAATATTATAAACTCAGACATAAGTAGTATGTCGAAGTCTCATGTAATAAGCACCACAAAAATTAGTAATAATACTAATATTAAGGTGGTTAGCGATAGTTTAAACTAGTCAGTAAGACAACAGAAGGTACCAGTAACAATGTAGTTAATGTCACCATTCACAAGGTATCTTCTAGCACTCAATTAGTTAACAATATTTGTAAAAAAGGGGCTAAGCAGAATTCCTTGAAATTGTTTCACCAAAATATTCAAGGTTTTTCTTCCAAACAATTAGAAATTGAATTGTTTTTAGAAAAAACAATGCTTGATATTATTTGCATAACCGAACACTGGTTGAAAGATTATGAAACATTAATTAATTTTGAAAACTATAGGGTGGGCAGTTGTTTTAACCGAAAATCCATGCTGCGTGGAGGTTCACTAATCTTAATTAAAAATTGTATAAAATCTAAGACTCGTAATGACATAGTTGAACTATCGGTGCAACATTGCATTGAACTGTCGTGTGTTGAGCTGGATAAGCATTACATAGTGTGCGTATACCGACCTCCCAATTATCAAAACTACTCTATATTCGAGTCAGTAATGGAAGATGTTTTGGCAAAACTTGTAACGGGTAATAAATCAGTCATTATTTGTGGTGACTTTAATATTAATATTTTGGAAAATAATTCAAATAGCAGTAGATTATTAAGTCTCTTCAAATCATTCAATCTGTCAAATGTGTTTTTGGAACCAACGCGAATTACTACGACTACTGCTACATGTATTGATAATGTCTTTTGTAGCTGCGACTATTTAGATAAAGCCATTGTAAATTATCTCCCATCTGATCACAGCGGTCAAACCGTTGTTTTTGAGTCCGACACACCACTACAAAAAGTGCAGATACAAACTAGACCAATAACTTCGGGTAATTTAAATAGGTTTAATAGCACTCTAATTAGCAAGTTAAGTACTCAGGGCCTAAATATAGACAATGGTAATATTTTGTATGAAAAATTCTTTTTATTAGTGCAAACAGAGTTTAATAACTCATTTAAGAAAAAAACCAAAACTATTTGCCCTAAGTTTTTATTCAGTGACTGGGCAACTAAAGGCATCAGGAAAAGTAGGGAAAGATTATTTGAACTGTATGGCCTTAAGCCGTATATTAACACGGAAACTTTTAATAAGTATGTTGCTACTTACTCAAAAGCTTTTAAAATAGTCTGCAAAGCAGCTAAAGCTTCTTTTATTAGCAACAAGGTTAAATCAGCAGACAATAAAATAAAGACAGTTTGGAAAATTATAAACAATGAAACTAACAAGAACAAAAGACGTAACACTGATTACACACTGGACACTTCCCGCGGTCTCATTAGCGCTAACATTGATGTTGCTCAGGAATTTGCAACTTTCTTTACCAATATTCCAATTAAGACTACGGAAACTTTAAATTCCTCGCCCTCACTTGCTATTGATTTACTAAAAGCGAAAGTTTCAACTTGTCCTATAGAATTTAAATTTAAACATATAAACCCTGGGGTCGTTGTAAAAGCTTTTAAGCAACTCAAGATCAAAATTACCGAAGATCTGTGGGGCATGTCTACTAAAGTTTGTCAATCCATTATTGAGACAATTGCACCCTATTTAGCTTTAATATTTAATTTGTGTGTTGATCAAGGGGTATTCCCAGATTTAATGAAGTACAGTAAAGTTATTCCACTTTTCAAATCCGGGGACAGCAAAGACACTAATAATTATAGACCCGTTTCGGTTTTGCCGGTTTTCAGTAAGGTGTTTGAAAAAGTAATGTTAAATCAAATGCTCAATCATTTTAATCGTAATAACATCCTACACGATCAACAGTATGGTTTCACCAAAGGACGTTGCACAACCGACGCCGGTGTCACCTTATTAAAACACATCTTTAACGCATGGGAAGAGGCTCAAGATGCAATAGGCATCTTTTGCGACCTATCTAAGGCATTTGATTGCGTGAATCACGAAACACTGCTCTTGAAACTTGAGCATTACGGACTGGGTAAACTTGCGCTTAGCTTAGTAAAATCCTATTTGAATGACAGACTGCAGCAAGTTCAAATAAACGGTGTGAATTCATTAGGTTTAAAAGTCAAAATGGGTGTACCACAGGGCTCGATATTGGGTCCATTCCTTTTTTTAGTATATATAAATGATTTACCTCATCTACTGAAAAACCGACCACAAATGGTGTTATTTGCTGATGACACATCACTGATTTTTAAAGTAAATAGACATGCACAGGAGTTTGACGACGTAAATAACGCTATGCTTAAGGTCCATAATTGGTTTACTGTAAATAATTTGGTATTAAATGAGAAGAAAACAAAATGCATTAGATTCGCGTTACCGAATGTTAGAAGTAGTGATTGTCAAGTTGTACTGAATAAGGAGATACTACAATTCGTCGAAAAGACGGTTTTCCTGGGGATTACGCTTGATTCAAAATTACAGTGGGGTCCTCATTTAACATCACTTGCAGGGCGACTTAGTTCAGCCGCATACGCTGTTTGGAAAATCCGCCAACTAACAGACGTGGATACCGCGAGACTGGTCTATTTTAGTTACTTTCATAGCATCATGTCTTACGGTATTTTGCTGTGGGGACGGGCTGCAGATATTGATTCTATCTTTATTCTGCAAAAGAGAGCTATTCGAGCCATCTACAACCTCCGCAGACGCGAGTCTCTAAGGGAACTGTTTAAAAAAAATTAACATCATGACGGTACCTTGTCAGTATATATATGAAAACATTATGTACGTTCGGAAAAATCTACATCTTTTTAGTAAAATAAGTGACAGGCATAATTTTAACACTAGAAATAGGAACAAATTAGATCAACCACGTTTCAGATTGTCTAAAGTACATACTTCTTTTATGGGGTATTGTGTAAAATGTTATAATAAAATTCCACTCGATATTCTTCAACTAAATGAGAAGAAATTTAAAACATGCATTAAACGCACACTATGTAGACAAGCATATTATAAGTTGGATGATTATATCGTAGATAAAAATGCTTGGCTTAACGCTGGTCCTACTCCACAGGCACTTGGGCTCACTAGTTAAAATTTCATAATTGGAAGTGTTGCTTCCCCCTTTTTACTATTTTTTATTTTTTTTTCCTGACATTACGAAATTATTGTTTATTCTTATTTAACCTGAAAATAATATTATACTAATTGCTCAATTTCTTTGCAAACTAGTTTTGTATAATTTAGAAGCATTTTTTCAATTATTGTAAATGTGAGTACCATGGAGCCGTTTAGTATGGTATGATGTATGTTGACTTGAAATAGCATGGCAGATGAGAGTATGTCATGCTCACTTAAATGTCTCGCTGATGGTGGCACGTGTGTTGGATCATTCGGTTCCCTACAAAATGGTTGAGCTGGATGGTGCTGATCCACATGTCATGTTCGTGAACGGGCGCCGTCAGTTGAGACTGGTCACCTCTTATTTGCCAGAGCTTATTTTTAATATTAAATTTTGAATTGCTTTTGATTCTTTTTTTGTTTTACATTGTTCTCACATATAGAAGCAACATGAATACTGTACCCAGGATTTTGTAATATCTATATCCATTTTTTTAAAGAGTGTCCTTGGAGTTTCTTGCCCGTTCTTCTCCATAGAGATCTACGTTTTGGAATGGGCAACTAGCTTCAACTCTCTGACTAACTGACCGACTCTTTGACAATTCAAAAGTGCCTGTAAATGGTTTAATTGAAATAAATGCTTTGAGTTTTGAGTTTTGAACATAGTTACTGAAAAACTCGGAACGTCACATAATAAAGAAAATATCTCACGAGAGATGTGACTTATTGCAAATTATTATTGTTGACAGCAAAAAAGCCCTTGTATGTTCGCTCAATTTTATATACCTACTTCTAACGCAGTGATTCTATATGTAAATACCTATGGAAATGGGCAAATAATATTTCTTTTCTTTGACGATTTTCCGCATTGTAGGCAAAAGGGGATAAGAAAATCAATATTTTGTATTAAGGTGGATGCGCTAGGGTAGCCCGCGAAATTCAAATTTTCTTACGTTTTTGTTCATGTTCAAGTTCATGTAAGTGCATTGAATGAAAATTTCATGAAATCGTCAGTCAATACACTTACATAAATTTAGAGAGTTGTATTGCTGATTCTAATGTTTATAATTCTGTAAATCCATATTTGTTACGGCCGCTAATAATATTTAGATCAACATACAACCTGATACTGACCTGCAAATTGCAAAAAACATAAGAAAATTTGAATTTCGCGGGCTACCCTAGCGCATCAACCTTAAGATATGCTTTTGAATATAGGACACTTCATTTGTTTCAATTTGTCTTTAATTATTTTAGTTGTAATGGCGGGAATAAAATTTAGCCTAATTGAAATTTTACCACAGATTATGTACGAATTCCACTCTTAGTTTGTTCCGTTTTACATTCAGACAAAATTATAGCGGATTTTAATGGTGTTTAGGATAAATATTCAGAGTTTTGAACTTTAATCATTTTTAAATACCTGCCACCGCACGGAACTCACGAACCACTATACTTTAACATTCGGCTCTTATTTATAGTAGCTATTTTTTTTATAGATAGACCCTTTTTAGTGTATTTTTGAAAACCTCAAAGTGATCAAAACCGTAACTGCTGAGAAAAAAATCGCCAAAGTTTCTTTCGGCATTGGAGGGATAGTGTGAATATTAAGGGTGGGGAAGATCACGTGGCGGGTCTAAATTTGTTTCCAAGTAATAATAATAAGGCGTAGTCAATGGAGCCCCGCTCGGCGGCTCCTATTTACTACTTTATTTACTAAAAGTATGTAGCTTTTTCAAATTACCCTGAATGTTTTACTAGCCATTACCTACTAACGTTAGAAAGTAAGTAGGTACTGATAACTCACCTGTCCACACTGATGGCCAGTAACGTAAACACAGACGCAGATATGCTGAGCACGGCGATGAACTGGCAGAACTTGCAGTAGAAGTGTCCAAACGGCCAATCAGAATTCAGCATATATGTAAAGTTGAACGTCACGTTGAGGGTTGACACCATGGCGTCTGCCACTGACAGGTTCACTGGTGAAATGTGACATGGGTTCATGTTAGATTTCGTAGGAAAATAAGCATGTTTCAAAATAGAAAAGCGATCGGGAATCTTGTAGACAAAAACAGGATCAGTTACGCAATAACATGAGCTTATAATCTCTGCTAAATTTTCCGAAGGAATTCTAAAATTATCAACATGATACTCATAATACATATACCTAAGTAAAATGTCGTCGCTTCAAAGTTGCCTTCATTTTATTTGGGACTAAAAGCCCGGAAGGGGCTTCAGTAATTAAAAGCGATGCGCGGGAATGCAGCCTTCACATTTACACATTATGAAAGCGGCGCCTAGATTTTGCATACAGGGTTTTAAACCAAGTTGTCTTCCTATATTTTCGTTCAGTTTTGCGACGAAATGTTATTAAATAAACCTAATTGTGAATTTATTTGCTTTTTAGGTATTCTCTTAAAATTTGGTTAATTTCAACAATAATTTAGATATTTCTAGCCGATCAAGACAATTGGTCGCTTGGCGCCTCGAGGAGGTCTAGGTAGGATAGTCTCCAGTAGGTAGGTGTCATTCAAATCTGACTACCTAATTGATTCAATTTATTCGGCTTGTAAATAATTGAGTAGATATTCACAAAATACATTTAGAACTGTCTCCTCATACATTATTCAAATACTGTCCTCGTGTAAGATTAACTTAGTAATGAGGACATACGTAATTACGTTGCGGTACTTACCTAGGAAGTAATTAGTGACGCTTCTCATGCGTTTGTTGGCTAATACTATCCAGATGACGACGAGGTTGCCCACGGTGGCCACGACCACCATGCCTGCGAACAGGACCGTCCAGAGCACCTGTCGCCACCATGGCAGGATGAACGACTGGTAAGCCTGGACAAAATTATTGGATATAATGATGAATGTTGGTTCTGTGATCTCTTCTGACGTCCACGAACTGAGATGAATGAGAAGGATAGCAGTAGAGAGACATAGTCTTTTTAAAATGTTAAGGTCCCTACTAAAAACCCTGCGAGGATTGCGGGCCTGCCAGGGTTACGGGAATGTCCGAAAGGGATACCGGGACCCTGGCAACAGGCAACTGAAGGAGCACGTGTGGGTTTTAGTCAGTAAAAGTCTGGCACGCCCTTCCGCTCCGCCCAGAGCGGGAGAAGTAATTTAATGATTTCCCACCCTAAAAAAAAAAAAGGTCCCTACTAATGAATATGCTGGGGTTACATTGTCGCGTTATCGCGAACTATACTTCGTGCGCTCTCTCTCGCACACCGCTGAGCAACAGAGAGCGCACGAAGTTTAGCATTATAGATTGTATGAAATAAACTGCCAGATAAGTTATTTGGTATTTGTTGGAGGTCCTGAAAAAGGCAACAAAATTGGTGTTTCAATTTCTTATTACTCTAACAACAATGCTAACGTTTTAAAGTTATTATTTTCATTTCTCTTTCAAAATAAATTCAGTTCATTTCTCTTTCAAAATAGAGTCAGTTTTCGTATTGTTTTGATTCCACTACAGTTATTAAACTCGCTGTCTAGCTGCAGTCGCCGACAGACGGTAGTATGAGATATTTTTATTCGGAAACAATCAAAACAGAACAATTGGATACGAAAAATAAAAGTTTGGAATAAAATGTACTTATTTTCTGAACGAATTGCGAATCGGGTAGGTTGTTATTACTGTATAATTTTGATCGCATTACCGTTGAAGCGAAAATAGTAGCAGCTTTGTATTTTTTGGCATTATTTTTGTAGGACTTGTTTAAAAACTAGACACAAGCAAACAAATACCATCGTAAAAATATGTTTGTAATGAACAGAATCGTTATGGGATCTTTTTGTTTCTTTTTCTAAATTGCTGTTCACACACAAATTGTTATTTTTAAAACCAACTAACAATCATACAAACAAAAATATATGGTATGGATATGACAATGTGAATAAAAGAAAATTTTCTAAACAGTGGCTGTAAAATTGTGTATGGAAAATCCTGTCCGTTATAATGGGGATCAATCCATTCTGTGAAGTAACATATTGCAGGGTCTTGCCGATATATTTTGCAGTGTCCACTGTCCATATTTTTCAAACTGCTTGCTTCTCTGCTCTGCATTTATTTGAATAACTCTTAGACTTTGAGATATTAGGTATAAAATGTAGGTAAGTCTATGTATGTATGAAAAAAATTATAAACCTACAGTAAAATGCATCCCGAACTTTGTAGACAGGTCTTAAAGTGGAAGTGTAGAAATCGCTAAGAATAAACTAGGCTCGGTCTGAGCGTCTCTCATTCATTCAGCGCTTTTTTACACTTTCCAGCGTCAGCATAGATAAAAACCGGTAGATAAGAGTTGATTGCTGCCTTGTAAGGGACTTGGACGGGGGCACATCGGAAAGATTTTGAAAGTACAGTTGAACATGGATGAAGAACATACCTAAATGGGGCTAGGCAGAAAATACAGAACGTCATCATACGATCCTTTTATGCACGATGATGATCATTCACGTACCTAATAAATGTAGTTATGTGTGTGCAAAAGGTGCGAGTATATAGTCAAAATCAAGGTTTTCAACGCAACCATACTTAATTTAGATAATTATTATGTATTGAAAGCACGACGCTCAAAAGCTTAGGTACCCACATTTTGCTTATCCAAATTGCATTAATTCCCTAAAATACAAACTCTGTAGAAAGTTCAATTCATCCATCATCTGCCTAGCCTTTTCTAAACGATTTTGGGGTCAGCTTCCAGTCTAAGTTCTAGCCCGCACTGCGATTAAAAATCGCGCGAAAATTTTATTGCAGTTCTGTAACATAGTATCTTTTTATCCGGCGCACTGGCGATTTTAAATTTGCGCTGAAACGTACTCCGTACACTGAATATAAAATAAAAATCGCGCGGTGAGATTTCGCAGTGCGGGCTTGGCCTTATTGGATGCAGTTGAATACAAGTATTTTACATGGAGAAACTGCCTATCGGTGACTTCCAGAACTCAGAATCGTTTGCAATAATCGACCAAATCCTTTCAAATTGTTTAAAAGTCTTTAGGTTTATGTGCTCTTGAGATGAGTCATAGGATAATTGCCAGATTTTCTTACCTCAGTCGCATTGTGGGATTCGTTTACATATCTGTTGTTGACGTCATCGAAGAAGGTGACGTAGAAGTTATGATCATGGCCTGGTGCAGTGGATCTGTTGGTTGCTAGTGTGGGCACCAGGTCGTCCAGCATGGTAGCATGGGGCCGTACCTGGGAACAATAGAAAGTAGCTGTGAATTAATTTTATTGGCTATGAAAAGCTCAAGATTTAAAAACATAACTGGCAAATTGTGACTAACCCTTCGGAGATAACATAGTTTAGCATTATTCCCTTATTTGATGAAAATATTATAATTAGACTCACGACAATCTAAGAAGTCCGTTTTGACAGCTATAAAAATCCTTTGTGTAGCGATGAAAAAAATAATTGGTTTCTCATAAACCGATTCTCAAGACATATCGATTAAACATACTTAGAGAGTTTGTAATCGACGACTTATCTACATTGCTTAAAACTGATTCTCAAGGCTTAACGTTTTATTACATGTACGAGAACGAAACGTCAAAACGGACTTCTTAGATTGTCGCGACTTTAGGTACCTCAAAAATTTAATTATTTAGACAGACAAAGCATAATATAGGTACCTAATTGATAATTACAACAAAGCGTGATTTGTTTACAAAATGTAAATACGAGACGGCACGTAATATTTACGTGATCAGTTTCAAAATTTAGCAATGTAATAACGATAATTTAGTTTTCAAACACATTTTGGTTGTTATCAAATTAAATGTAGAGGGAGATTAATCCTATGTTGGGGTCGGCATCCAGTTTAATCGGATGCAGCTGAATACTAGTATTTTACATGGAGCGACTGTCTATCTGACCTCCACAACCCAGTAAGTGGGTAATACGATACCTCTTGGTGAGACTGGTTGTCAGAGTTTCGGGCTTCGACCCGTAACGACTGTCAAAGATCCACGAATGACAGCCGGAACCAATGGCTTAACGTGCTTTCCGAGGCCCGGTAGAGGTTTCCGAGGCACGGTAGGATAGAGATATGCAAATGAAAAGTATCCGAATTAAGTTTTAAAAGTTTCTTATAATCAAGATCTGTATACTAACTCTCAGACTGATCGTAAAAAGTTTCATATAAAATTAAATATAAAATAAAATTGTACCTACCTTAAATAAATAACGATTGCGAAATAGAACCCGAGTATGTTTTAGTTTTAAAACTGTTTGTACGAACCTATTTACAGAAATAAAATCATTTCTCATTTATCAAGCTTCTTTAAGCGATATTTATTTCCTTGATATTTTAGTAGGTACGTACTTACAATGAAAACAAGTTACATCTTTGGTTTGTTTCTGAAATGTCCCATTTAAAATGCATTGACATCAAGTAAGGGTTTGTTTTAATATTGAAAGGTACATAAAGCTTAATGTCCACTTACGAGCGCTGTTAGAAGTACGGCCTTAACGTTCGGGAACTTCGGGACGACTGTAAATGTTTAACATCAGAGTCGCATGAACGCGCGACTCAATTGTAACGTAAATTCGAACGATTTTTAAATCGAAAATACAACTATTCTATAGCTTTTTGGCAAGGATGTTGCGGACATCCGCATCCGCATCCGCAACCGCGGAGCTTCCGCATCGATTTGGACGTCCGCATCCGCAATAATTAATGCGGATGTTTATGCTATATTTATACTCATCATTTTGAACAACTTTTTCTATGGGACCAACATTGAAATCGCGAAAAAAAAAAATTCAATGTTGGTCCAATAGAAAAAGTTGTTCAAAATGATGAGTACAATGACACCTTTTCGGGTTTAGCATAAAAAAAAATAACGTTGTATAAAAGGAAAGAAATTATTTTATTAATTTAGAAATTATTTGTTATGCGATTGTAACTTTATAATCATGATGAATTATATTAATTTTGTTATTTTATGCATGCACATTTATGTAATAGTAACCTTATGATATTTTTTTATTTTTTATAATTCATTCATTATGGAAATAAAGAGGCAGAGATAATAATAATGTGATGTGTGTGTTTGTGGACTAATTAAATATTACGTGCTAAATGATTATTTTAAATTTTAAAATCGTTCGAATTAAAGTTACGGATTATATTATTATGATTATCCGCATGTTTGTGCTGGGCCCACCCGGTAACCTACGCCATTACTACGCGTGGTAGGTTTGTAAAAGGTACCGTAACTTTGTTTATCTCTTTAATGATACCCATGTAATTATAGTTTCATAAAATCGTCACTTTTTCAGTATTTGAATTTATTGTTGTTGTTGTTTGTGTGTGTATCGATGGAAAAATCATGTTCAGTTATAAATTCTTACAGAGATAAAATGAACCATCAAATTTAACGGTAGTTCATATTGGGGAGTAGAAGAACATTCTAGAGTTAAGGTATGGTGGTAACCATGCCATAAGCTCATCATCATCTACCTAGCCTTTCCCTAACTCTGTTGGGGTCGGTTTCCATTTATAAAACTCCAACTATCATTAATGAGACACAATAGAATTTTACCAAACTAAACAACAACAAAGTGCAGCCGAAGTGCGGGTCGCTTAGCGCGGCACGCTAATATTAATGACATCATCCGACGAGCTCTTGTCACCGTCGGCGTTCCAGCTGTATTAGAACCCAATGGATTGGCACGCGACGATGGCACGAGACCGGACGGCATGTCCTTATTTCCATGGAAGATAAAGATGGGTAGGCCTTTAGTGTGGGACGCAACGTGTGTTGATATACTCTTGCGCCATCCCTTCTTCCTGGCTCGGCGAGCTGTGCTGGCGCTGCCGCTGCGGCTGCGGAAAATCTCAAGCGGCGAAAGTATAATAGCCTTATAGGCAATTATACTTTCGAGCCGTTTGGGGTTGAAACCCTAGGGCCGTGCGGTCCGAGTGCTCATAGTCTGTTTAATGAAATCTCCAAACGGCTGCTTGACACTTCCCGTGACCCAAGGGCTGGCTTTTACCTTGGTCAGAGGCTAAGCATTGCCATTCAACGTAGCAATGCCGCCAGTCTCTTGGGTTCATTACCAGCCGACAGCGATGCGGAGGAATTTTTCGACGCCATACTTTAGATATAGTTAGTTAGTTCTTTTAGTTTTAGTTTTTTATGTAAATAGTTAGTTATGTTATGTATACATTGTCTAAAAACGAAAATAAATGATGTTTACCTTAAATCAAAAAAAAAAAAAAACTATACTGGGTGTTAGGGTAGTATACATTTGTGTTCACTTGACAAAATGTATGGAACAGCTGATTTTTTTTTTGCGATTTCAAAGTTGATCCCATTGAAATAGTATATTATATGACACCAAACCACTAGTTTCAAGGATAACGGTGTCTACCCTAACACCCTGTATAAACAGTAGGACAGAACCTCTCCCGGCTGGCGCAGACGTTTCATAGATAAACGGACAAAGGGAAGCGCCTATTATCTCTAGAGGATAGCCTGCATCGACAGTGTATCGAATCTATTGGATCCCCGATACTGTCGATATAGAGCCGAATTGGGTACGGTATCCTTTAGAATATCGTAAAGTATGTGTGTACTGTCTTATTTTGCTGACTCGACTCCTAAAGGCCGGTTAACTCGGCAATATATATCCTATAATTAGTAATATTTGTATATATATTTATTTTGTAATCACGCTCTCGAAAACGGCTCTAACGATTTCGATGAAAGTTCTAATATAGGGAGTTTATGGGGGTGAAAAATCGATCTAACTGGGTCCCGTATCTGGGAAAATTCGGTTTCTCTATTTTCACCCGAGCAAAGCTCCGTCGCCCAAAGTTTAGAACAAGATGGTTATTAAATAAATTAGTATGTACTATATGAACTATCCTATACTGTTAAATGAGCATTCTCTATTTTTACCCGAGCAGAGTTCGGTCGCCTAGGTATTATGTACCTAGGCGACCTATTATGTATATGTACCTAGTGGTAGATTAAAGTTCTATTAATCAAGGAAAACAAACTATTGAAAACGTGTATTCGATTTTTCCTTACTATTGTCCTCAATGTCTACACTAATGTTATAAAGAGAATAGATTTGTATTTCTGTTTGTCTGTACCTATTACAAATGAAAGTCGTTTTTCGTGTTTGTCTGTATGTCCGCGTTATTATTCTAATAACCACGCAAAATATTTTGATGAGGTTTTGATGGGGTTTAGAGAATTTATTCCAGAAGGTTTATGTGTAAATACGTTTATGTTAAAGTAACATTTAGCAGAGAAATCTCGATATTTTCTTAAATCGTGAAAACCGTGCGAAGAAGGAGCGGCTAGTAATGAATAAACTCAAAAACGACTAAACCGATTTTAAAAATTCTTTCACCAATAGAATTCTACTGGTGGCTAGAAATTTATATCACGTGGGTGAAGCCGCTAGCGTAAGCTAGGTAACGATAAATGTGAAAATTGGATCTTGAGACTCGTTTATTTTTCTACCATCAATCTTCACCGATCAAGAATTTCGCTCTTACTATGTTTATGTATGTCTTCTTACTATCAACCAGGTGTGGAATTGTATACAGGAAACGTTAAAATATTTCAATGATTGATATAAATATGACGGTGTGCAAATTTTCATGGATACAGCAGTTGCTGAAAATATCTGTCAAGGCTATCATCACAAATATTGAAGATAAATGATAGTTTCACGACGACGCTATATTTGATGATGGTACGGCTATAAATTGGCACATTAATTCCTCAGCATGGCCAACTGTTGCATACGTTTATTGGTTGAATGGAGGGCCTAGACAAAGTGACGTTCTATCAGCGATAACGATGATGGAAAAGGCAAAAATATGGAACTAAACTAAATTTAAGTTCAGTGCATCTTTTTCTTTCTATTTCATTATGAAAAGGACAGAAGATAAATTTTAGTTTAGTACTGTCAAATGAATCAGCGCCTGACGTAAATTGACGTAAATTTAGTAGGCAAGTTTTTAATCGCGTCTAAACTTGTTTGGAGTAGTGATAATTTGACAGGACTAAACTAAAGTTTATGAAATAGAAAGAAAAAGATGGACTGAACTTAAATTTAGTTTAGTTTGTGAACAAGGGAATCGGCACCAATGGCTGAAATAAAATTACTTAATTTTCTTTATCGGTGATCTAGCGTGCCTCCACGGCACAGCTAACGACTTCTTTACTGTTCAAACTACGATGCCAAATGTAAGATTATTGAGTACTTATATTATAATGTTGTTCTTGCATGTAGGCATAAAGTACCTACTTATTTTTCTTTCAAGGTGGCTAATCGATTTTCGGCTTTTTTGTATAGACTTTTGATTAAAGATACCTGAGTTATTTACTTCTTTTATTTAGTTTTTTGGCCTCGCAATCATAGAAATCCTTGTGAGTGTCACGCACGATGAAATAACAGACAGTCTAGACGAGATGTTATTGAAAATTGTATGAACGAATATAAAATTACCTCCTATTCACTTTCTCCACTTAATTTTGTTTTCGAACTTTTTCATAGCCGAGTGGAGGACAAGGTAATTAATAGTCACTAGCCAGCCACAAAGTGAATTTAATTGAAGAATAAATATTTTTTCGGTCTCTTTAATAAATTAACCCTTAATTAGAAGGTAATTTTTCTAGGGTTTTTGTTAATGACTCAAAGGGTTTGGATCACAAACGTAGACGGTTGGAACAAGCTGTGAAATTCAAACAAAAGTTTGGTATTTGTTTTGGTAAAGGCACTGACAAAAAGTTTGGCAGAGCGTGCCATTTTGCCCGCCGCTTCGCGTGAATGTTGGAAAATATCCTACGGGAATGTACTACCGAGATTAAAAGTATCCTGTGTTAATTTAGGTGATAAAATAACTGTGTGCCGAATCCGTTCAGCCAGTTTTGCGCTAATCCGGAACATACATCCAGACATACAGACAAACGGACAAAAATCTAAAAACGATATTCTGGTTTCAGACTCATTCCCACACCTTCCCACTGCTAGGAGTCAGGCGTCCTTTCTTCAAGAGGGAGTGGGCTGTAATCTACCACGCGGGCCCAGTGCGGGTTGGCACCGTAGAGCTAAAAATTCAATGTTCAGTTTTGACTTAGACGAAGAACGCCATACCTTTATATGGCGTTCACGTTAGCACACCTTCGCCGCGAAATCATAGCAGCGAAACCGCAGTAGTTCAATTGAACTGACGAACGACTAAGCGAATCCGATTCAAGTAGCGGAACATGACGCGAACGATACAATTGAACTACTGCGGTTTCGTTGCTATGGTTTCGCGGCAGAGGTGTGCTACTGGCGTCATGAGCATATCTATTTATACTCGTAATGTGTGCTAAGTACATCTACTAAGTAATTGTACCTAAGTCACCCACGCGTTAAATTCGCTCTTTTTTGGGATAAAACAAACGAATCGATGTGTGTAGATTACCTAATGGAAGAAATTTAAGCCCCTAATGAAATAGATGGATGGGTGTGCCGTGTCCGACCCGCGCTGTCAACATATCCGAGCCGACGATTTAGTTATTAAGTGTAAGACTGTTGGTGTTGCTATGTTTATTTTACCTTGCGTGTTGACAGTTACAGAGTAGGTAATTAGTGAAATGGTCGCCAGTTTTTATTCTGTCCGAAGGAACATGTATTTGGCTGGAAGGCTAGAGATATCTCCTGTTTTAACAGGCTTAGGTATATAGGTAACATTAAACTATTAGGTACCTATAACCTACAACCAGCGGGTTGGGACGAATTATAAGGACGAAATTTTCTGGACCGCTGTCCACAAGAGCTAAATGAATCTTATATATGTTTTAAATTACCTATTGCAATAATTGGTCCGCGAATCATATATCTAACTAATATTATAAACGCGAATGTTTGTAAGTATGGATGGATGGATGGATGGATGTTACTCTTTCAATTAAAAATGGCTGAATGGATTTGGATGAAATTAGGCAAACAGATAGTTTATAACTTGGATTAACATATAGGCTACGTTTTATCCCGATATTCCCACGGGATCGAGACTTACGCGGGTGAAACCGCAGGGTGCAGCTAGTTAAATATAAAAAAAAAGGTTTATTGCAGAAAGTTGTAACAACTTTTACAGTGAATTTTACAAAAAAAAACTTAACTTTTACAGTAAATCTCCCTCAGATTTACTGTAAAAGTTAAGTTTTTTTTTAAAGTAAAAGATGTACAGTCACGGACTTTAATTGATGAGCCATCTTCAAACTTTTCAATTTTACAGTTTCATACATTCACGAGATTACACGACTAAACACGAACTCAAACCGCACGCTCGTAAACAAGATGACAAATAAATTACTTATAGGTTATCGGAAATAGTCTTATCCATAGAGGTTGACTAATAAGTTCTCATAGTTAATTGATTCAGGCGTGACCTTTCGGAAATCCATTATAAAATACAATAGACGTTGATATATTTAGTAACCTATTCCGACCACTATTATAACCTATACTGACTATTCTTCAAGAGTCCGAAAAACCCTGTAAGAAATCGACACGTGTTTCACCTCTCAACGAGGCATCCCCAGGATGACGATAGACCATGACCTGGAATAGGACATAGAGTACTTTTTATCCCGATATTCCCACGGGATCGCGGATACGCGGGAAACAGCGGGAAACAGTGAAACAGCGGGGCGCACGTAGTTGTTAATAAGTAAATTGCAAAATAAAAATTGACTCTATTTTTAACCGACTTCTTCAAAAAGGAGGAGGTTCTCAATTCGTCTGTATGTTTTTTTTTTTTTTTTGTGTATGTTTTTGATTACTCCGTCAATTATGAATCGATTTTGATGATTCTATTTTTGTTTGGTAGGTCATGCTTCAGAGGTGGTCCCATATAAATTTTATTAACTTTGCTTGCGTAGTTTTTGAGTTAGCTTCAATAATTACGTATTTTTCCCACTTAGTGTAGACGATATATTGTTTGACTCCGTCACTGTTATTCACTGTTGTAGTCGGTGGCAAAAAACAAAAATTGAAAAGCAAAGACACCGACTTCCGAAATTAAAGTTATTTTTCACGTTTTTTGTGTTTTTTTTGGAAGTCGGTTTTTTTTTTTTTTTTCTTAAAACTTATCGTCCCTGCTAACAATGAAATAAACCAGTATCGTGGATAGATAGAATATAGGAACTTTCCCTTTTCCCGTATTTGCTTTGTCCTCATACTGGATGACAAACAACCACAATCCAGTCTTCCATCCTCCATTTAACATTCACTATCGGAAATAAAATGACACGCAGCTGCCCCATTTTTCAATCCCAGATAGCTATCCAACTAAATGATTTCCTGAAGGCGGTGGGAATGTCAAGAAGATTATTTTTATCTCGTCTTTTCTTAGGGTAGACTGACATTATTAAAATTAGTTCGCAGACATTTTGATTTCGAAAATTGAAAGATATTGAAGATTCTTACGATTGACATTTCTTTATAAGCTGCCCGCCTTCGCACGGGTAGCACTAAGTTCTTATCTACGGCGCACTTACCCTACCTACCTACCCGACCTTCCTACCTACCTACCCTACCTACCTGCCTTCTACCTACTCTACGTATGGGTAGGTAGGTGTAGGTAGGTAGGTGTAGGTAGGTAGGTGTAGGTAGGTGGGTGTAGGTAGGTAGCTACCCACCTACGTACATACCTACCAACCTATCTACTGTGATATCATAAAAAAAGCCATTGTATACTGAATGTATGAGCCGATATTTTTTGGAGCTATACTTACATTTTTAAACTTGTGGTATAATGTCCGAATTGAATAATTCAAAAAGTTATATAAAGGTATTGAAGCAGTCTTAAATATGAAGTAGTAATAATTTATTTTGATTGGGATTAATACTAAGATACAAATAAGGAGCCTTTTCTAGCGGCGTCATTTCAATTAAATTTTCAAAATAATAAACTCTTATTGTGGCATAACTATAATAGTTAGACATATGCTGTCGCGACACTTTTTGTAAATAATAATGTGTTCTGCAAAGTCGTAGTATATTATTTTATTCTATCCTCAATAGATTTCGCAGCGCACGCGATGTAAAGAATATTTTAGCGATTTTTACACCTTGGGTTACATTATTGGAGTTTTAGTAAGGATCCCTAATCTTTTCTAGCAATAAATGTAGCCTATGTTACTCAGGGTGAATATAACTTTCTTTCAGAATTTTTTAAATTAGCGCAGTAGTTTTTGAGTTTATTCGTTACAAACATACATACAAAAATACAAACATACAAAAATACAAATCTTTCCTCTTTATAATATTAGTGTAGACTAGTGTAGAAGTGTAGATTATAAAGTAGTCTACACTTTGATTATTTATGTGTCTAGATAGAGTGTCGCGCTGCCAAAAATACTAAAACCGACAAGCCAACTTTGTTATGCAGGCCACTTGTGCTGAATGACAGTTACACTCGCGCCACGTGCTTTTCTAGTGTGCATGCATTTAGCGGCCAACAATTGGACGCTATTTTTTAACGAGTTCACAGCTTTGACTGTCTATCTAGATATAGGTATTTATATCTTTGCTGGAATAGAATACTCGTTAATAAGTACTCATGTACATACACTACATGAATTACAGATATAAAAGTAGAAATTTTATATAGGGTGACACAATGGGTGGTCTTATCGCTAAAACCGGTCTTTTAAAGACAACCCTGAGTATGATTTCATTTTGGTGCTAGATTGTCGAGGTTAGTTCTGTTTGAGGAGAGCGCATTGTGTTGATCAGAAAATTGGCATAATCGTCTGTGTTATAAAGAAGCAATATCTTACTAATTGGTTCATGATTTCGAGTGACAAATATTGTTCATTAAAATCCTAATTATCTATTTACCTATATTATTGAAAACGCCCAAACAGACAAAAGTTAGAAATAGTTAACACACAAAAAAAACAAGAAGAGTAAAATAATAATAAATTATGAAAATGATCAGAGGGCTAATTCCCGTAATTTTTAAGAACGTTCGCATTCGCATCTCATTCACAATCTGTCAAAAATACAATCAATTTGCCAACATTTTTGACAAGTTTGACAGATTGCAATTTGAATGTGAACATTTTATAATGTACGAGAATTGTTTGTCATCTAATTAGTATTCATGTGGGTTCTTTATTTATGCATGCAAATATAAGTCATTACATGTCTTTATAAATTAATTAAGGAAATGCAGCTTGTATCAATCTACCACAGTAGTCGATACCTCAAACCTGTGCTTCTTAGAAACTCTATGTGACATTTTCGAATCTCCCTTTGAAGTAATTGCATGTATCATTTAATTAAGGAAATGCAGTCCAGTGATTGTATCCATCTACCACAGTAGTACCGCACACCTGTGCTTCTGAGAATCTCTACGTAACATGTTCGAATGTCCCTCTAAATAATCTACGTACGATGTACTACTTATCTAATTGTATGTCTCCTTAGCTACCAAAATTCAAAGGCTTGTGGCAAAGTTGTGCACAATTAGAACAGGCGATTACAACAAACTTAGATAATTAACTTTAACTTAGAAGACGGTTATGTTTGGGCCCTAAACGTTACGAAAAAGGCCGAACTGGAAACGTACTTTTTTTTAAATTAGTAAATTAATGTGGCGATATTTTTCTTGAAAGTGGCTGTTAATAATTTCAAAAAGTTGGACTTAAAACTAATTAATATATGCAAATAAGTATACTCTTGCAGGTCTTAGTGTTAGTGCACTACATAAATACTAAGGTCCGGATTCGAAACTGACAGATTTCAGACTAATTAACCTCTCTTCAAATCTGAAACCCAGTTTAATGTCATAATCATGAAACAACACGTGATTAATCCCTGTTTACTGTAAACAACTGTTTAACACACTGTAGCAGTATGACAGTAAATGTTTTACAAGTTAAACCCATTCATATTGTTACCTTTATAATCGCATCAGTTCATGTACAAAGCGAAAGTTAATCGCAGTGAATATTTTAGTGTATGGGGGATTCTAGTTAATTAAGCACGGGTTTGTTTTGCTGGGCTTTGTGGGCCGCTAAATGTTTGATCCTGACGAGTGTTTTAATAATCTCTCGTTAACTAATTCGGTGTCAACCGAGTACTAGCTTTTCGATTTTGGTGTTACATTATGGTGATTTATTTTATACTAGCTTCTGTCAGCGGCTTCGCCCGCGTTATCCTAACTAATATTATAAATGCGAAAGTGAGTTTGTTTTTTTGTTACGGTTTCACGCTAAAACGGCTGAACACATTTGGACGAAATTTGTCACAGGCGAAATTTGTCTGGAATAGGACATAGGACATTTTTTGTCCCGATATTCTCACGGGATCGAAATTTACGCGGGTGAAACCGCGGGTGCAGCTAGTATCTTTATAAATTATAGCCTATGTTACTCAGAGACAATATAGCATTTTACTGGTGAAAGATTTTTTTTAAATCGGTCTCCTAGGTTTGAGTTTATTCATTACAAACAAACATACAAATCATTTCTCTTAATAATATTAGTTAGATGGTTCGGTTTTGGTGACATATGGCATATTCGAATGTGCCTCTGAATATTTAGCGACGTAAGATGTTGTCGGATTTCTCCTTACCTACAAACAAAGGGTTATGGCAAGCAACGGTGTGTACAATTAAAACTTAGATAATTACCTTAGTCTAAAATGTGGAACCGACAATACGACAATGAATGAAAACACTGACTATATCTCCTAATGCATAGTTCGCCGACTAGCTATAGTGACTAAAACGATTGGATTTAATTGAATTTTCGAATACAGACTATGAACGAATTTAAGATAGTTAATTGATTCAAGCGTGACCTTGCGGAAATCCATTATAAAATACAATAGACGTTGATATATTTAGTAACCTATTCCGCTTGACTATTCTTCAAGAGTCCGAAAAACCCTGTAAGAAATCGTCACGTATTTCACCTCTCAACGAGGCATCCTCAGGATGACGATTGACCAATTGCAAACCAGAACGCGGCGTATTACCACACCGAGCGCTGGACGCAAAGTCCAAACTTTGCGTCCAGCGCTCGGTGTGGTAATACGTCGCGTTCTGGTTTTGGAATTTGCGTCCAGCGCTCGTTGAGAGGTGAAACACGTGTCGATTTCTTACAGGGTTTTTCGGACTCTTGAAGAATAGTCAAGCGGAATAGGTTACTAAATATATCAACGTCTATTGTATTTTATGAACGAATTTCCGAAGAATATAGGAACGTCATTAGATACACGAGGAAACTGAGAAAAATCGTGAGAAAACTGGCATGACTGTGAGATATTTCTCGACGGCATGTGAAGCCAAGTCAGAGGCCCATGGGCGACTTTAAAACTCTGACACTAGTAGTCACTAACCTCACGAAAAGAAGATTAGATACACGCAGTTCAATTGATTGTCGTTGATAAAACGATTTGACACTTAAACGGCTCTTAGGAGTGTGTTCCCTGAGGACACGGTGGAGGTGTGCCCTGCTTGGGCGGAGCACCACCGTTTCCTCGTGGAGGCGATAGGTGGCAATGACCTCTCGCGTCCGGCCCTGGTCCAGGCCATGGTACGGAGCGAGAGGGCACGGGAAGCCGTCACCTCCTTCTGCGAAGCAATAATGCTCACGAAGGAGGAGGCGGAACGCGTGAGGGAGAGGCAAAGTTTGCGCCCTCTCGCCCCTAACCGCCGCCGCTGGAGACACCCTAGGCGTCGGGAATCCCAGGCGGATTCCCGGCCACCATTGCATAGGCGCGGGCTTGCGGACGGCGAGCAATGAGTAGCTCGCCGTCCGATAAGGACCAGGCCCGGGTCGATGGCGCGTCGTGTTTCACGCGCGCCTCAAAGAGATGACAGCACACCTGATTGCCGACCTGGTCCGTTAGGACCGATGCCTGCCAGGGTTGCGGGAATGTCCGAAAGGGATACCGGGACCCTGGCAACAGGCAACTGAAGGAACACGGGTGGGTTTTAGTCAGTAAAAGTCTGACACGCCCCTCCGCTCCGCCCAGAGCGGGAGAATTCATTTGATGATTTACCAACCTCAAAAAAAAAAAAAAGTTGTGTGTTCCCTGGTCGAAATATTCTTCCTATATAAAGAAGACAGAGAAATCTCCGATTTCCTTCTGACGGGAAGACGAAATATAATCCTACAGTGTGAAATGATTACATACAATCAAGCTTGTAAATAGATAAGGAGAACAAGGAAAGCGCAAGTGTTATAAAAATATTCTCTTTAATTGTCTTTTTGTTATTATTTATATCAATCTGTAGTTCCACTGCTGGGCAAAAGTCTCCTCCATAACTTTCCACTTTATTTTTCCTAATGAAGAAAGAAAGAAAGCAAAAAAATGAAAGAAAGAAAAAGGATTTATTGGGTCTCGCACAGGAGATAAGAAATTAACTCAAAAAAAAAAACAAAGTAAAATGAAAATAAAAACAGAAAGTTCTGTACGAGGCAAAAAGGCTCTTATCTCAGCATGATGCTGCGACATTTAAAAATAAGTGTCGCAGCGCCCGATATATCAATTGTCTTCATCTACCATAAAAAAAGGAATGTTTGAAAAAATACGGCGAGTGCAGAATATCGTCCGTACTCCGTATTTTCCGTCCGTTCTCCGTAGTTAACCAAAGGAAATTGGTTGCCGCGGCGGCTGCGGTTAGCTCACATATCTAACCCATCTGTAAAGTTACTGATCTACCTACGTGACTTCTAGTGTGAACAGATTTATAAAGTACCTATGCAGATTTCATGATGGTAAGAACAAAACTTTTTACAATAAAAAGCAACCGACTTCCAAAAAAACACAAACAAGGAAAAAGTAACTCTGATTTCGGTAGTCGGTGTAGGTATTTGATTATCAACTTTCGTTTTTTGCCACCGACTTCCGAAATTAGAGGTATTTTTCCCTTTTTAGTGTTTTTTTGGAAGACGGTTGTTTTTTTTTTGTAAACAGTTTGAATTTTTCACTTTTTAGTTGTGGTACCTGCCCCACATAAATTGGAATACCACTACCTGCTATGTAAATGACAGTGACTGAGTAACTTAAAACGTCGTCCAGATACTTATACTTAGTAGGAAAAAAATACGTCATATTGGAGCTAACTCAAAAACTACGCAAGCAAAGTTAGTAAAATATGGGTCCAACTCTGAAGCATGACCTACCAAAAAAAAAAAAGTCATCAAAATCAATTCATAATTGGCGGAGTAATCGCGTAACAAACACACAAACAGCAAAAAAAAATATACAGTCGAATTGAAAACCTCCTTCTTTTAGAAGTCGGTTAAAAATACAAGATTGTGTTAATATAAACTCAAAAGATACTTTACGCTCTAGTTCAGAATCAATTTGATCAATTACAAGCTATTCAAGCCATGCTTTGGATGCTTTTATTCAATTATATACACACTTAAGAAACCATCGGTTCGGAGAATATTGATTTAAACGGGAATTTTACTTATTAATGGTGTATTGTACACAAACACAAGACCCAGCGGCATTGTGTAATAATGAAGTCTATCCGTTATTTTCTTGAACAATTTCTGTTGTAGGCAATTAAAATGCTGATTTTAAACGATCATTGCTAAACGGCCAATCTATACTAATATTATAAAGCTGAAGAGTTTGTTTGTTTGTTTGAACGCGCTAATCTCAGGAACTACTGCTTCGAATTGAAAAATTCTTTTTGTGTTGGATAGTGCATTTCATATTTATCATAGTGTATTCAGTCAAGGGAGGTTATAGGCTAAATAACATCACGCTACGACCAATAGGAGTGGAGCATAAATGAAAAATTTTGCAAAAACGGGAAAAAATATTCCTTTTTGAGAGCTTCCGTTGCGTGCGCTGCGTAATAGGTTTAAGTTACGCTTATATCATGTAAGATGGAATTGTTTAATTTTAACAGTTCTAAAAAAAAGTCCGCGAAAGCATATGTCTATCTTTTAAGATTGACTCACTATAACCTTTTTTATGGTAATCCAATTTGTTCAAATTAATGCATTATTTGCTAAGGAGTTTTATGAACATATTATTAATTCTTATTCAAATAAATAGTTTTAACATCAAGGGTATTTATGTAGCAGTAAAATACTCTTTAATTCATTCGAATCGGACATTTAATTTCAGTTATCACGAATAGAAAATGCAATAAGCGAACCGTTCGACGCCGGCGCCGCGCCGCCGCGTGTTCCCTACTCTAGAGAGAAGAGGATGGCACGCGGGTAGACCATGACCTAGAATAGGACATAGGATATGTATTATCCCTATATTCCCACGGGATCGATATCTACGCGGGTGAAACCGCGAGGCACAGCTAGTAAGGAATATGCATGTGATTCAAATAAAGGTCAAGTACTTCTTTTTTTAACAATATTACTTTAGAATTATGCCTCCATCAATATTTTTCAATAAAATTTCGTTTTGAGCGAGAAATTAATTTTTTTAAAGTGCAAAAAAACTGTGGGAATTTCAAATACTTGAAAAGCGACGCTATTGGTCAGATGTGTGTAACAATCTGTGACAACAATCAAAATGTCAATGTGTTTTATATGAGTGTTTGGCATTGACTTGCAACTTGTTTGTTTGTTTTCATAGAATGTGATGTCACCACACCAAGCGCGCCAAATGGAGGACGTTTGAGCCGGGATCATGAGTTATAGCCCGGGGTCGGTTGGATATTTTTAACATTTTTTTTAAGTACTTTAAATTGCTTTTTGGCGTCGATTTTTTTAAACTAATATTTGGAGATGTAAACTATCGAATAAAAAAAACACGCATAATCCCTATTATGCCGTAATAAGGATCGCACTATGACAAGGTCGGTATGTACGCAAATGTTGGTGATCATAGTCAGTTGTGATGAAGTAACTCAAACTAAAACGAGAAAATAAAAATATGAATGAGGTTTTTTTATGACGTGCAGGTAGCACTGGTAGCACACAGTAGGTGGCAGCACTGAAAAGTCAGGTCCGGGCACCTATCAAAAGTGTCAAAGCGTTTATATTTTCATTAGTTGTGACTGAACGATGAACGGATGAAGGAAACGGATGATGAACGTCATCATATATTTTATACTAGCGACCCACTCCTGCTTCACACGGTTTTTACGCCTTGACAAAACATTGAGATTTCTTAGTTATACTTAACGTTAGTATTAACGTATTATCACGTAAACCTTCCGGAATAAAATCTCTAAACGATGGTGAAAAACTAATCAAAATCTGTTGCGTGGTTTAGAAGAACAACGGAGACGTACAGACAAATACAAAAAGTGGCTTTAATTTATAATATTATTTATAGATTCATTGTCGAAATGGAAGACATCTTGTCAAAGTCGCGCCAACTGGTGGCGTAAATTTTCATGAAAATTCTCATTAGGTAAGTGCCTGCAGAAGATTGCGGGGAAGATCTAAATGAGACTCCTAGATTTTTTTCAAAGAATAAAATTAAGAGACGTCCAGAACTGATACCTAATATAACATAACATCACGCCTGTATTCCCCGAAAGGTTAGGTAGAGGTGTAGGTAGCTACAGTCTACGCAACCATTTCGCTAGTTAATAATGATGAAGAATTTTAAAACAATTCTGATGTACGGTAAGTACATCAGAATTGTTTTAAAATTCTTTTTTAAAATTACTTTGAAATAGGTACTTACATTTCTTCATCTAAAACTCAAGCCTTATATAAAAGTTACTAGTGCTTTTTGGACCTGACAAAAAATCGAGATTTCTTAGTTATATAACTTTAATACACATAAACTTTTAGGGGTATGAGGAACAGGGTGTAAAGTTCACTCATCCACCATAGAAAAGGTAGGATCCTCCGACCAGACGGGTGTTGTGTCTGGTGGGCAACTGCCCAACGATTGATGTTGGGTTCTTGTATAATAATTATGTCTATTGCACGGTAAACTTTAATTGCGTGATGCAGGATTTATGTGACATCAGGATTTTTGTGTGACGTCAGGTCTTTGATGGCATGTGAGGATGTAGATACCGCCACAAACCTTCCGGAATAAATCCTCTAAACGATGGTGAAAACCACATCAAAATCTGTTGCGTGGCTTATTAGAACAACGCGGACATACAGACAAACACGAAAAGCGTCTTTAATTTATAATATGTATGGATAAGTTAGGAATGTGGGTATCGCGTGAAACTACGTATAAAGTTTGAACATGTTTCCCTCATAGCGTCTTGTTGAACATTAATTAATGGGAACGCTAAGTTTTCTCCGTTGGCATCCTTTAGGCAATGAAATAGAAGAGAGATGGGTAGATGTAAAACGGTTGATAAGTACAATCGTGATTGCCTCGTTAGTCTAGTAGTCACAAACACGACTGCTGATGGCGGGGGCCTGGGTACGATCCCCAGCTCAATTATTGGGTATTCCCATTGCGAATTCGGGTCTGTTTCGTTAATGGTAATGGGTCGCCCCGACCCCCGTAACATGTGACTTATGTAACTTCCGAAATGGGAACGAAATGAAATGAAATTGTTTATTCTGTAAAAAGGATATCGGAATCACTTTTACACGTCATATAAAAAAAAAAAAAGCTAGATGAGATCGGCGTTTCCTATCTGACTACTCTGAGAAGAAAGGCCGAAACAAACTCAGAGGTCGCAGTCTCTTGCCATATGGGGACCATGTAGATTAATGTCTGAAATGGTCTTTTGAGGAAAGAACCACACAGATTTGAGTGGACCAGTCCAGTCATTGCAAGCATTTGTCAGTAACCGACTCTCTTATGAAAGCGGCTATACTTACTGAAAGCCTACAGCACTGACGAATTTCTGACTGGTGGGAAATTAATCTGACTTGCGACATTTAATTGGCTAATTTTATTATTATTATTCTGTAGTACATTTTAGTTTTTAAGTTATAATTTGATTTGTTAATTGCTTTGCATAATTTATAATTATTTGATGTTTATATCAAACTCATAAAAATAACCTCTTGCATGCTATGTGTGTGTATTATATTTTGGAAAAATAAATGATGATATGTTAGTTGTATGAGGAACAGGGAGTAAAAGTTCACTCATCCTCTATAGAAAAGGGAGGGTCCTCCGACCAGATGGGTGTCTTGTCTGGCGGGCAACTGCCCAACGATTGATGTTCTTGTATAAGTCGACTGTGCGGTAAACTCTAATTGCGCGATGCAGGATTTTGTGTGACGTCAGGTCTTTGATGCGTAGTTCGCATGTGGCGATGTAGATGCCGCCACATTATCATATCTTATATGCATCCTTGACTACCCCTTAAGGGTCTGGCAGTCACACCGTAATAGTAATGGCAGTGGTCGGTAGCGACGCGGCGAGCACTTTCAGTGTGAAATAATTTTAAACTTTATTTACCTACATACTTAAAAGACCAGTTATTGCTTGAAAAGGTCGCGAGGCCGCCCGCGGTAACGCGAGCGGCCGCGCGCCACTCGCCTCAGTGGTTCTGCCCGCGGCGACGAGAGGCCACTCGCGGCACCGCGGGCGGCCGCGTGTCGAATGTAAAAACTAAACTGGTCAAGAGGAGACTAGGCGCGAGGGGCCTGGAGGTCGCGCGAGGCCGCCAGCGGTGACGCCGGGGGCCACTGCTGGCCGCTGCTGGCCGCTGCCGGTCGCTGCCATTCCGGTGTGACACGGCCCTTATGGAAAACATTTTTTTTATTTTTTTTTATTTTTTTGGGTGGGAAATCATCATATGACTTCTCCCGCTCTGGGCGGAGCGGAAGGGCGTGTCAGACTCTTACTGACTAAAACCCACCCGTGTTCCTTCGGTTGCCTGTTGCCAGGGTCCCGGTATCCCTTTCGGACTATTCCGCAAGGCCCTTATGGAATACATGCGTGATGTTTTTATAAATCTGTATAATTTCCACATGGCTATGGCGCAGTGGCTGATGACTTAGCATTATCCCCCTGATACCATCACAACTACTGCAATTACAATTTCGCTAGCACAACTTTTGCCTGCACCGATTACTGGTGACATTTAAAGTTCTTAGTTAGTCGTGAAACAGCATTTAAATAAAGTCGGTAACATTAAAAAATGCATTTGAAAATAACTTGCATAAACGAATTTAAGCTGTAAAATTAATTTTGTATTTCTCTGAATTTGTCCGTTCCAGCTTTTGAGAAACAACATTTTTTATACTAAACTAAAATAATGATATGTCCCTGAATTCATGAGCAACTACCAACTATGTTTTGTAAATGGAAAAAGCTGTGAAAATAGAAATTTAAATATTTTCATTAGAACATCCTTTTCGAGGGATGTGTGTAGCAACTGAAGGAAAAAGGTAGTATTCTTCCCTGAGGACTCGTAAAAGATGATTTATGAATACTCGGTAAAGGACAACAGTACTTGCCTCCACGGCTATGTTATAATACACCATATTGGTAACGTAAATAAAATTATTCTGTAAGTATAAGAAACTAGCTGCGCCTCGCGATTTCACCCGCATAAGTCTCGATTACTTAGGAATATCGGGATAAAAAGTATTCGATGACCATGTCCTGGATTACCAGGACATGGTCTACCCATATGTAAAAGTTCATCCAAATCGGTTCAGCCGTTTTAGTGTGAAAGCGTAATAAACAAACAAACAAACTTTCAATATCTGAAACTCCTTATTCATTCTCACGCCCAAAAGGTTTTGTTTTCTGTTTCAGTGTAAGCTCCTAAATTATTATTTCTAGTTTATAGGGCCTTGTGGCTCCCCCTTGTGGACCATTAGTGCTGGTTATAGCTATTTACGTTCGTTATGTAGTTGATAGATTGTAGTATAATTTCATCGTAATTTTTTTGTAAATATCGGCTGAAATGTAAAACTGTTATTCGTGTATCGCTTTTTTTTTTTAATAATACGTACTTCATTGTGACCTTTAAGTTCCCTTTAGCTTTGGGTAAGTCCCTCTTTTCTTTATCATCAAGCATTCTCATTCAACATCATCATCATCAGTCTATAGCAGTCCACTGCTGGACATGGGCCTCTTCAAATGCACGCCATTCAGCTCGATTCTCGGCAACTCTCAACCAGCCGCTACCAACCACCCTGCGAAGATCGTTGCTCCACCTAGCCTGAGGGCGTCCTACCTTACGTTTACCGAATCACGGTCTCCATAATCCGTCATTCACATGAATTGATTTTATTTTTTTATAGAAAGACTGGCTGCGCCCGCGGTTTCACCCGCATAAGTCTAGATCCCGTGGGAATATCAGAATAAAAAGTATCCTATGTCCTATTCCGGGTCATGGTCTACCCCTGTGCCAAATTTCATCCAAATCCGTACAGCCGTTTTAGCGTGAAAGCATAACAAACAAACAAGCTCACTTTCGCATTTATATTATTAGTTAGGATTTTGTCACTAAATTCACTAATTAAGAAAACCCGGATTAAGAAAACTTATATTGGAACTCGGCTTGAGTCGTGATGCCAGGTAGTCGTATAGCGCCTGCCAGGGTTGCGGGAATATCCGAAAGGGATACCGGGACCTTGGCAATAGGCAACTGAAGGAACACGGGTGGGTTTTAGTCAGTAAAAGTCTGACACTCCCTCCCGCTCCGTCCAGAGCGGGAGAAGTAATTTGATGATTTCCCACACTCAAAAAAAAAAATGCTAGTCGTATAGCGAGCTCTTTGTGAGGTAAGGTATAGAGAAGTTATACAGTAAAGGCCGTATCTATTAAAATAAAACAAAGTTAACGAGCTTTTTCAGGGCTTGTTATATATTTAGTGCCTTTGGACCCTTTTTGAGGTTTGTGGTCATGTTGATAATATGACTTTAAGAGACAAATAATAAAACTGGTTAAGGGCGAGTTCTATCCCCCCTCTGAGAATTCAATGAATTAAGGTGGTAGGTATAAAAAAGGTTTTATTGAATTCAGACAAATTCTGCTTACTTTTATTGGGTTGTAAACTTCTGTTACTAGGTTAGTCTACGGCTACGTATTTTATTGTTTTAGTACTGTCGTCGGTTCTTAGCAAAGGTTTTAGCAGTGATAGCCTAGTGGAGTGACCGTCGGACTGCCAAGTCATAGGTGTCGAGTTCGTACCCAAGGCATGCACCTCTGACTTTTCGGATTCATGTGCGTATTGTATAATTATCACTTGCTTTAAAAACGGTGAAGGATAACATCGTGAGCAAACATCGTGGCATGCAAGAGAGATATTTCTCGACAGCATGTAAAACCAAGCCCTTGGGTGGCTGAGGCGGCGGAGGTTAGTAACGAACCACACGAAAAGAAGGTTTTTAGTAAATGTTGGGTTTAGCAGTTAATATTTTAGGGCTTAATGTAGTTTTAGACTACATTAAGCCCTAAAATAAAGCGAAAGCCTCCATTAGGCTTTAAAACAACACAGCTTTACTAAACAGCGTGTCCCTGCGATTGGATACCTTTACTGGCTCTTTGGTGGAACTCCAGAGGATGACACTAACATTAATCAATAATTTAATAATTTTATATTGCCACGGAAAGAAAAAAGAAAAAATGTAATTGGAATAAAATAAATTAGGTACTCAAAATAAGATTATTATAAATGTGGATTTAAACAAACAACATTGGCCTTTATATGACTTGTGCCGGTACTCAGACTCGTTACTTGGGACTTGTTAATTAATCATTCACGTTAATCGATAGGTATAAATTTGAACCCTGTCAGTAAAAATATGATGGTTTAAAAACATTTCACAAAACCGTGTTTATCAGTTAAACGAACACGACATTCATGTATGAAGTTTGACATAAAACTGACATTAGACACACGTTGAACAATCGTTTAAGTTTCTGTAGTAAGACCCTAAATGTTTGTTGGCGATGGTGTTTGATTGATGGTGTCTCAGTATGTAATAATAGTATCTCTACGTTGACGTCGTGGTGGGGCTTGCGCGCTCCGCTCTGGGTCTGTGCCGGTAGAGTTTACTTTGCCGGAACGGGTGTAGAGTGAGGAGCCAGACCAAGAGAGATACAAAAACCCGCAGGGCAGTTGCGACCCCACGGACCCGATCTCCCGGGAGAAGTCTTGTTCCTCACCTCTGGCTTGCCTTTATTGGCCGGCTGGAGTGAAAACTGACGAGGAACAGAGCTCCCACCTCATTCTTGCCTTCATTGGCCGGCTTGAGTGGAGACTCGCAAGAGCAAACGTGCTCGGAGGAAGGAAGTATTCCAGTAAGTGCTCGTAGGGATCGTGACCATCTTCCGGGGTCTGGGATTGTTCTGAAAGCCGTGGAATACCACTCCACTCCTCAAATACCTCAGGAAGTGTTGCCCCCTTGTCACTACGTTACTATGTGCTAGCGACTATTTTCGGGGGGCCCATTATTGAGTGTGCAAGTCACCCCCTGCCATTTTATCCGTGTATATATAAAACATTGATCAGGCAGGGGCCATAGCCCTTCAATAGTTCCAGGTTACTAGTCCACTTTAGCCACCCAAACCCATAATCCAATATCTTTGTTTCCCTATCCTGCAATAGTCCTACTCCAACCGGGGATTGTCCTTGGCTGCACTTGTATAGTGCGAATAGGGCTAATCGTCGGTTGGTGCCTCATTCCATTAAAAACGTCTAACGGGCGTCTGCTAGTCGGCCCCTCGTACGCCTTCCAAAAGACCGGGAGTCCATGGTCTCGAGATATATAAAAATAATAATAATCCATTTATTTACAGGCGACTCAGGCCCATAGATAAATACCTTAACCTAAACATACATATTTTTATTATAATGAGATAAAAAATGATTTGATTGTAATAGATTGTCGCCCATCCATAGCCTGACCTCGGCAATCGTAGCGTACCTTCGATCAATCTGTACCGCTGTTTTGCTACAAGCTCCTCTCAATTTGTCAAATATGGCTGTCAAATTAAATTTCGTAGCAAGTGCTACGGCGCTACGACGGAAGGTCTACGGGCTACGAAAGTCTACGGGCTACGAAAGTCTACGAGGTTTGGGCGATCACGCAAATGATCCGTAAAAGTTTCTGTTTGTCTTTAACGGGTTTTACGGGTCCGTAAGCTAACAAAACTTTGAATTGGTTTTATTTTTCCCTTTTATCTTCTTTTGGGTTTGTTTTACTTTTTTATCATAATATATATTTTATTTTATGAAAAGTTGAGCGTTTAGTTTTTTTTTTTAATTATTTTATCAGATTATCTTTAACTCGAATTGAACTGACAATTATGGTTTCCGAATTCCTCTTCAAGATTTTTAGGTTTCCGTATTTGTTGTTATTCTGACAAGTTATTTGATTGGCGTTTTTGTTTTATCAAAGCGATCAAGAACAACAGCTTACACATTTACCGATCAGCCTTTATCCGGCAAAAACAGATTTAAGTCAGTTTACTCCATAAGTCTTACCCCTTGTCCTATCTATTTAAAAGCGATCGTCGCGCGAATGTGCGATCGTCGCGCGAATGTGCGATCGTCGCGCAAACGTACGATCGTCGCGTCCAGTGGCGGATTTACAAATTTTCAAGGTAAAGGCTGTAAAGTTTTTGCCGCTCTTGTCTCTACAATTGTCATGCCCTAGATTATTTTTACAATCCATTGACGTCATTGATAACATTGTAGCGTTAAAAAAAAAACAAACGACTTTAAAAAAAAAACAGAAAAAAGTAAAAAAAACTTTAATTTCGGAAGTCGGTGTCTTGGATTTTCAATATTATTAAAGTAATTTGTCACATTTTCACTTTTTTCTGATTTTTTTTGGAAGTCGGTTGTTTTTTTTTGTAAAAAGTTTTTAGTTTTCAAATTTTTAGTTGTGGTACCTACCCCACACAAATTAGAATACCACTACCTGCTATGTAAATAACAGTGACGGAGTAACTTAAAATATCATCCATATAGTAATGTAAGTAACGTCAATAAGTGGAAAAATACGTAATATTGAAGGTAACTCCTTAAGTTCTGAGTTGAGCTCCGCCATTACTGACAAATGCTTGCACTGACTAGACAGGTCCACTCAAATCTGTGTGGTTCTTTCCTCAAAAGACCATTTCAGACTCGAATTTACATGGTCCTCATATGGCTTGACCAAGATTATGTCTGGACTTTAAAAGAGACTGTGACCTCTGAGTTTGTTTCGGCCTTTCTTCTCAGAGTAGTCAGATAGGAAACGCCGACCTCATCTAGCTTATTTTTAATATTTTTTAATATGACGTGTAAAAGTGATTCCAATATCCTATTTACAGAATAAACAATTTCATTTCATTTCATTTCATTTCATAACTCAAAAACTACGCAAGCAAAGTTAATAAAATTTATATGGGACCACCTCCGAAGCATGACCTACCAAACAAAAAAAGAATCATCAAAATCGATTCATAATTGGCGGACTAAACGCGTAACATACAAACAAAAAAAAAAAACTGACGAATTGAGAACCTCCTCCTTTTTGAAGAAGTCGGTTAAAAAGGGAAAGTCATCGGCAGAATTTGTTGCAGACTTCTATCTGTAAAACATCAGAAAACAGAAAACTGTCATGTAGAAAACTTTTTGATTTCTATGAGGTAGCAAAAAAAAAAAAAAATCGCCCCAAAAATCTGTCGCTCTAGGCTCTAGCCTACTCAATCTACTGGTAAATCCGCCACTGGTCACGTCCATATGTCACTTTTTCTTCGGTGATCCTTTGAACCTTCCGATTTTTAGAACAAAATGTAACATATGACGATCGCTTTTAAAGAGGCTACAGTCTTACCATCTCGGAAATAGAATAAGGAAAAATGAGGATAATAGGATTTCCTTATCAAAATCCAATTTACCGACGGTCTATAGATTTAATTAAAAAAATATGATGAGGAAGCGAAGACGCTGCGATTTTTTTTGTGAATTAGTTACCGGTGTTATTAACGGTAAGTGGATATAATCTTAAATTTTGTAAGCTAATAAAGTATAAAACCTATAAAGTGGGTAAGCCGGAGGAATTATTAGCTTGATTTAAAACAAACTTTTACTCTGTTGTACTCGAAAATTAAGATGAAGGGTCTTACCAGACATGTTGCAGTCGACTACCAAACTGAAATTCGACAAACGGTACTACGACATGATTTTACTTCGACATTACGGAACTCCGACACGTCTTTACTACGACGATACTTTAGTTCGACATGCCTTAAGTCCGACACTACTCTACTTCGACAAAACGCTGCTTCGTAATGACTTAACTTCGAAATTATCCGCTCATCTGTCGATTGGCCTTTAGAAGGCGATAAAAATTAAAGTTCTATTGTGTCTCGTTAGTGACAGTTGGAGGTTTATGTGACTTGGTCGACATACTATTATTCGTCGACATACATATTTCAACGTACTCAAAAATGTTTTTTTAGTTCTATGTAATAAAATACAATAGAACTATTATATTATAACTATTGCTAAGCGGAATAGGTAACTAAATATTCGATCAAAAGTTGCAGACCAGCTTTAAATTACATAGAACAGCTAATTGATTCAGGTGTGACTTTGCGAAAATCCATTATAAAAGACAATAGACGTTGATGTACAGGGTGTTAGGGTAAACACCGTTATACTAGAAACCAGTGGTTTGGTGTCATTTATAGAACGTAAATCAATGGAAAACATTTTACCACAAGAGTATTTAACCGTTTCACGAACTTACGTCTCAACAGGGGTGGGTGGAGCGGGACGTGAACCCTCAGTCAGTCAGCTGTTTCGCTAGCGAGCACGGTGTCGGATAGAAACTTTATAAAATCTGTTAATGAAAATAACATTTTTGTTATTGTGTCTCGGTCATTTATTTTTATATTTAAGTCAACTACAACCCATGGTTTGAGTGACAACGGTGTTTACCCTTACACCCTGTATTTTTAGTCGCAAACCAGAACACGATGTGTTGCCAGAAACAATTGACAAGAGCTCTCGTTAACAAAATCAGTGAACCAAGCGAAGACGTCCTCCAGACAGCCTTATTACCTATTCAAGTGTCCAAGGCAAAGGCTATAGTCGTAAAAGTCGCATTAAACGCGGCAGTTTTTAAGTAATTCGTATACAACGGACGATAAACTGTGAAGACGTTTTGCTTTCGAATTGGTGCTATTAAGGTGTGTTTTGTCAATTTCTCTTTTGAATTTATTTACCTCCTTGTATTTATTATCTCTCTCGCACCGAGGGAGGAGGCCCCTGTCCCACCAGAGTGAGAAAATTATAAGCTGATTATGCATGTTGTGCATTTATTTACCTACTATCTGATTTAACTCGGGCAAAATAATAATAGTCATACGGGCCATCTTCAAGGTTAAGCAACGCTTGCCGAGGTCAGTCCTTGGAATGGTAACCCAGTCGGAAAGGACGTTAAGCCGTTGGTCTCGGCTGTCATTCGTAAATCTTTGACAGTCGTTACGGGTCGTCAGAAGCCCGAAAGTCTGACACCCAGTCTTACCAAGGGGTATCGTGTTAACTAATAACTGGGTTGTGGAGGTCAGATAGGCAGTCACTCCATGTATCCAAAACACTCGTATTCAGCTGCATTCGGTTAGACTAGAAGCCGACCCCAATATATGTAGTTCCGAAAAGGCTTGACAGATTGATTGTCCGATTTCACTCAACCATCATCTCTGTTGTAAGACGTCCACTGCTGGACCTTCCTTCCCAGGAATCACCACGACGACGAGTCCTGCAGACCAGACCTACACAGATTATGATTTTTTCTGAACACGAATTATTAATCCTTATGATTTTGTATCTTGATATCTATTACAATGTCGCGTGATAGGCGCATCGGTAAAACGCCCAAAATGTCGCATGCACGTGGGGTATCACGTGACAATAATAGTGTATCATTATGTACGGTCGCGGCCTGAGAATGTTTACCACATTAAGGTTTATAATTGCATGCACACATCTATTTAATTACTATTTTCTTTGTTAAATGTCAGTATGGTAATGTGTCATTTTAGACTTTACTGCACACAGTGTGGTCAAGAATCTTATTTGAAAACTGATACACATTTTTAGACCGCGATAGTACTTAATTTTATCGTCGTTATAATTTCAAATCCCCGAAACATGTTCGCAAAGGGGCCGCGCGGGCGCGACGGACAAGAGGATATAAAAGTACATCATAAGGTATCTGTAACTTATCACTCTGGTTTTGAATTCAGAAATCAATCATTAGTTTTGCGTCAATGAGTCTAGACGTATGAATTAAATTAACAAACTATTTACTCACATATTACATCGTATATACAACTTATCAGACTCGTTAACTGACGATGATGACACAAGTTGAAGGACCCTTTACCCTATTAAGCCTTAATTGGTATATTTGAGGTGACACGACAAAGGCTGTGGACGGACGCCCTTAAACATCGCCAGGCCAGTACGAACTCAAACTATTGTGTACATACAATGAGTTAATTAACTCACTGGAATTTATTAACTATACTCCATTTGAAATAAGATTAGACGTATAGATAAGCCTTTTTTACATTCCGTTCAACCGATTTTGAATTCTATTGCGTTGGTGGCATGACAAATGGCAGCCGCAGTAGATAGTTGGTATTGTGTAACTATCCTTATGCCTACGGTATAGAAGTCAAAATCGGTTGAACGGACTGTAAAAGGATTTGTTTTAATGTCTAATATTATTTTAAATGGGGTATAGATACGCATTGATGATAGAAAAGTATTAAACTTATTAGTTCTATGAACATATTTTTTGGTTAAACTACAGAAAGATCTGAGTTTCTCAGTAAATATAAATTATGCAGCCATATTTAAGATATTTGCTCGGTAGTACATGTTTACCATAATCTTATAACAAATATGTATGTATTAGGCACACCAACAGTAGTACATACAAGAATTTAAGACAGAACAATAGCATAATAATATTTTATTTAATCAGGATATAAATATGTACTTTATTCAGGATATAAAATAACTTTCAAAGGTGATTAAAATATTCCTAATACCTATTTAAAAGATATTATAGGTATTTCAAATTAAAAAGTGTAAGTGAATGGAACAAATTGAAAGTCATCGCTCTTGAAAACAAATAAAACAAGAAAACAAATTCTTGTTATCGACAGCGTTTTATTAAATTGGAAAAGGCTTCATGACGTCACGTCCGCCACCTGACGGCGGGCCGCTCAGTAAACAAACGTTTAGTAAAAGGCGTTTTCACGAGTTAATCGCCCCAGTCTGCATGCAGTTCTCAACGAGGCCACAACTGCTTTCCGAGGCACGTAGGAGTCTCGATATGTGAAAATGGTCACCCATCCACGGACCAACCCCGGCAAGCGTAACTTAACCTGATGGATCAACCCAAGCGGCTGTTATTACTTAGTCAAGAGCTCCTCCTTATGAAATATTTCCCCATGATCTTCTTAAATATTCGTGGATGTTGGATGAGAAAGCCATCAAGGTTTAAACGTCTACAGGTTTAAACCTTGATGTATGTACCTACGTACGTACACTATGGATTGAGCAAATGGGTTGTAATAAACAACGTAGAGGCTTTTGGTATTATGCCAATGTTCTCGATTTCTCCGTGCTTGAATATTTTTTGCACAAAATATGAGGGTTCGTTACGATGTTCTGATTCAAAGTCTGCCTTGTAAATGTTACAAATAATAAAACAAGATTACACCGCGAAAGTATAACTTCCAAAGAAATAAAACCACAATTGCATTAATTTACTTATTTTCACTCTTCGCTCCCTGTATTTAATTTGATTAAGCTCGAGTTTCAATTATCTGAGCACGAATGTTTACCGATATTTCTGTTTGTTAATCTTTAGGTTCTCTCCCGGGGATTTGCTTTTGTTTCTGGTTTAGATTAAATTCAATATCCCGAGCTTGTTTGCATGCGTTTTATTTACACAGGGATAAGTGAGGTATCAATATGTTCGTACGGGATATCTCGATAAAGCTTCGTACAACGTCGTGCGGATATTTGAGAGCGTCGCCGACAAAAGCTGTGTTGCTATGCAATAAGAGGGTTCTCTAGAAAATATTAGAGATGGTAGATACATTTGTCAAGTACGAAAACGGGTGCCGTCAGTTACACTTTATGGTGCTTGTCATGGCATATTGAACCTTATATTAAACATAACTAGCGAAATGTGGGTGCACTATAGCTGCACCTGTGGCTAACTCTTCGGGGAATACAGGTGTGATGTTATTATATTTACTAGAGATTGCGCTACGATTGCGGAAATGCGGCTAAAATAATGTTAATGTCATCCACAATAAACAAATGTTAGTTATTATTCCTTGCGACACAGACAAGCATTAAATAACAGACAGAATCTGTAGTGGAAATAATATTTCAAATCTTCATTTAGGTATATTGTGACATAATTTTTTTATGATGCCGTATTTTTAAAATTTTAATGACTAACAATAAAAGAGTATACCAATTTTAAACAGCGTTATTTTACCCCTTCCAGAGCAACTGGACAGATTCGCAACTGGACAGTTTCGCAGCTTGACAGATTAGAAACTGGACAGAGTACAGTCGTGTGAAAAAATTTGTTTATAAACTAAAAAAACATAGGTATTAACTACCTACTGCGTTGGATGATTCGAGCTTTTAAATTAAAACACGTTGAAAATGATCAGTCTGACTTTAGTGTGAGAGATGAGTACGGGGATCATATTGTTACTGCTAGACTGCATTATCCCACTACTGGGAAAAGGGCTTGACTTTCAGCTCTTTCGATCCAGGGTTAATGTGGACCACTGACCGTTTTTTTGTACAGCTCGTCCCACCGTTTTCTACGGGGTCTGCCGCGACGCCTTCTGACAATGTCAGGGTTATTTTCAACCACAGCGCATGGTGCATACAGCAGACGTGACCAGGGATCATACCTATTGTTAACCGACTTCTTCAAAAAGGAGGAGGTTCTCACTACGTCTGAATGTTAAAAAATACCATACAGACACACTGTTATGTATTTTTTTTGTGTGTTAGTTACGGGATGACTCCGCCAATTATGAATCGATTATGATGATTCTTTTTTTTTTGGTAGGTCATGCTTCAGATGTGGTCTCATATAAATTTTATTAACTTTGCTTGCGAAGTTTTTGAGTTAGCTTCAATATTACGTTTTTTTCCTACTTAGTATATGTAGACGAGGTTTTAAGTGATTCCGTCACTGTTATTTACATAGCAGGTAGCGGTATTCGAATTTGTGTGGGGTAGGAACCATAACTAAAGAGTGAAAACTAACTTTAATTTTGAAGTCGGTGGCAAAAAAAACAAAATTGAAAAGCAAACACACCGACTTCCGAAATTAAAGTTATTTTTCGCTTTTTCTGTGTTTTTCTGGAAGTCAGATTTTTTTTTGTTGTAAAAATTGTTTATATTAATTCCTAGTGTTGGGTCATGTCATTATTTTTAGAAGAATCAAAGACAGACGTGAGTAGGTATCGACCACAGATTACTTTGGATTGTCACAACTGATTGCCAGAACGATATAATGGTTATTAGATAAAGATTACATGAATAAAAAAGGCTTTGCCATCACTAAAAGGTTTCATTGTTACCCGCTTCTTACATCGAAAGTCCTATTCTTAGGATAAGAAGCTTAAGGCTTTGAAATACTAGGTTTAAATAAGATCAGATATTTTTACAGTGTACTTACATTGGTAATCCAATACTGCTATTTTTTTTTAAATACCCGCAACTGTTCAGCGCTAGAATTAATGGTTATTGCTTCATCCAGCTTTTGCGTAGTTTGTATGTTGAAAAAATATTCCAGTTACATTTGTAACAAATTTTTATGTTTTTTGGAAAGCAATAAAAGAACCTAGAATGATTTTTACTAAATTCTTGAGGAGCTATAATGCGAATCAAATAATAAATGACTGTTGCAACGATATAAAAAAAATACATCCATGTCTACGTACCTACCAATAGTGTAATAGTACATTACTGTCGCGGCCTGCAACTGGGCTATTGAAGGACGATCATGAAAATGTGGGCCGAGGCGAAGCTGAGGCACACATACGTGAGTCCATCAATGCCTGGTTGCGGCCAAGGCTTGTATAGTACTTTTCTCAAACAATGCGCGGAAATTCAAACTGAGTTAATTAATTATAAATTCCAGAATCAATGACGGACAACGATAATTTTTCACGCGCCAATATGCTCATTTGTTTCTTCTTTACTTAAAAAAAAGTTGTATTTGTAAGCTTAATCGAAATTTAAATAAAATCTTTGATAAATTACCTCCTTGGTTGCCATGTGTTGAAGTAAAAGGTTCTTTCCATTTTTAAATAACACAACATATATGAGTTTTCATAGTAATTTATTTGGCCGCTAAACACGACAGATATGGATTTTCATAGTTACTTTGCCGGCCGCATCGTCACTTTTATCTCGAAGAAGGTTGTCAAAATAATGCTCGAAAATTTCAAGCATGTTTCAGAAAAATGTATATTTTATACCTACATGCAGCCAGTGAAGTCCAGTAACTGAGCTGTCAACTGAACTGACTCGCAAACTTGCATCGTGGGTGGAGCCCATTAGTAAAAATCCATCCAATCTATCCAAAAGATGTCTTTACAAGATCGCTTTTAGCGATAAGACCGCCTATTGTGACACCCTATGTATATGTGTACATATTAAAGAGTATTCGTGTAGTGTAATTCTATTCTATTAAACCTCTCTACTTAGTGTGCTACGAAGCTACGAAGTGCTACGACGTTGTAGCGCCTCGTAGCACTTACTTAATCTGTAGACAATTATAAATAAGTGCTACGTAATGAAAACCATCATATCTAATAATACCTGTATTATTAGATATGATATTTACCCTAACACCCTGGTGTTAGGGTAAATACCGTTATCCTTGACACCAGTGGTTTGGTGTCATTTATGGAACGTAAAATCAATGAAAATTTGGTTTTTTTTTTCTTTTTTTTAAATTACATTTTACCACTCGAGTATTTTCACCCTTTCACCTATGCGTTAGGGCGACGAACTTGCGTCTCAACACGGATGGGGGTCGCGGGACGTGACCTGACCGGCCGTGAGCGCGACCCCTCCCTCATTCAGTCAGCTGTTTCGCTTGCGAACGCGGTGTCGGATAGAAACTTTTTAAAATCTTTTAATGAAAATAACGTTTTTTTTTGTTGTTACTCGGTCATTTATTTTTATATTTAACTCAACTACCCATGGTTTGAGTGACAACGGTGTTTACCCTTACACCCTGTATAAATGCGAAAGTGACTTTGTTTGTAACGCTTTCACGCTAAAGCGGCTGAACGGATTTGGATGAAATTTGAGGCATGGGTAAACCATGATCCGGAGAAGAACATACATACACAACTTTTTATCCTGGATCTCAGAAGACGTCGCAGGCAACAGCTAGTAGCTAATATTTACAATATTGGTAATACGTTCCCGTACATAACAGTTAGTTACCACGAGCTAGCTTTTCCGACTACTAATTTGTTCATAACACAAACTATAAATTGGCTCAACTATGCGCCTTCTGCGAATATTACGATACAAACAATAGCATGCATGACGTTTAACTGCAGAAGGTATTATGTGAAGACATGACAGCATGAAACAATGTTGCTTATATTGTTAACGAGAACCTCAAGAGCTGACACTTGAATAGAACTATTTTGAAGGATAACGTACAGTCACGAGCATAATATACAGGGTGTTAGGGTAAACACCGTTATCCTTGAAACCAGTGGTTTGGTGTCATTGATAGATCGTAAAATCAATGGAAAATTAGTACTTTTTTTTTACTTTTTTCCACTAGTGTATTTCACCCTTTCACCTATAAGCTAGGGCAACGAACTTGCGTCTCAACATGGGTGGGGGGCGTGGGACGTGACCTGACCGGCCGTGAGCGCGACCCCTCTATCAGTCAGTCAGCTGTTTCACTAGCGAGCATGGAAACTTTTTTAAATATTTTAATGAAAATAACGTTTTTTTTTATTGTTACTCGGTCATTTATTTTTATGTTTAAGTCAACTACCCATGGTTTGAATGACAATTGTGTTTACCCTTACACCCTGTATATTATTATGAACAGCTCAGCAATAATATTTGATTGATTGATTATCCTATCACATATGACGGCAAATATAATATGTGACAATTTATGGAACGCATATTTATCACAAGGCACAAGTGGTAGCACAAATATGTGACATCGAAGGTACATCAAAACTATCTGGCAAGACAAGCGACGTCAAAATAAAGCGATGCTGCAACGGCGTCAAAAATATATGTCAATGCAATATTAGCGGATATGTCTTGCGTCATAAATGTTTTACTACTCATTACTACCGCCTGGTCGACACTTCACGTGACCAGATGGCTGGCTTGTTCTTTGGCCAAAGAATTAGCATTGTGGCAATGCTGCCAGTCTTCTGGGCACGTTTCCGGATGACAGCGATGCGGAGAGTACTTCGACGCCTAAGTGTCCTTTTGTTTTTATATTTATTGATATAGTTAGTTAGTCCTTTTAGTTTTTTTAGTATAATAAGTTTACCCAATGTACATATTTTATGATATTAATAATAAAAGTAAAACTGTTCAATTCAATTCAGAAGAATGTGATACCTCGTTGTGATTGGAAATATCTATCATAACTTTGGCTTCATCAAAATCAAACACTATATTTTACTACTACACTACTGTATACTATGTTTTGCATTTATAAAATTCAAATACCAATTTATATTGGTATTTGAATTATATTATATTATATTGATGACAGTAATTTTATTTATGAATAGGTCTCGGCTAGTGAATGGTAATAAAAAAATTAATGCAATTATCATGCTATACATATTTATACTTATTATAGATTAAAGTTGCTTTCAGAGTTTGTCTGTATGACCACGTTGTTATTATACAACAGACAACAGATTTTGATGCAGTTTTCAACATCATTTAGAGAATTTATTCCGGAAGTTTTACGTGTATAAAGCATTTATATTAAACAGCTTACACATAAAGAAATCTCGATGTTTTGTCAATAGTAAATAGCATGCGAAGCAAGAGTACCCACTCTTGCTATGTCTTTAAATAAAATTACGAATCTGATAAATAATGCACCTATTTACACATATACATTCATGACTCATTATTAAGAATACGAAAATTAAAGAATCTACAGAAAAATTAAAGAAAACTGTCAAAACGTCTTATTGACATGGATTAATATAAATCCTCCCAGTCCTTATCGATGAAAAAAAATACTGGCCAAATATATTTTTAGTTAAATCCGAACTGTCTCGAAAGTCCTGTCTTGCTCCTTCCCTTCCTAATCTCCTCATTTTCCCCCAAGCTCGTTGTAGTTCCAAGACTGTTTAGTTTTCCCCATTCTCCCCAATCATTGCTCAATACATCTGCGGGTGAACGTTGTAGATTCGTGATAACTGGAGACAAAGTGAAGTCCTTGATCCATTCGACTCAATCCCTAGCGGATTGGGATATTGAATTCGTGAGGAACACTTATGAAACTGAGTTTGACATCAGTGGATTTAAACAGAAATGTCGTCGAGGCCTATTAATGTTGTCCAAGTATCTATGTACCCACCTATTACTTGCATAACATAATCTAAAGTTCGTTTATTAAACCCAGATAGTAATTTGACATTTCAAATATTTGTTGTTTGTTTTTTCAATTTCGAGATTGACATTGTTAAATTAATATCTGGAATTTAAAAAACGAACTTATAGAAGTTCGTTTGTTTATTTAAAAGCTTCGTGAAAACGTCGTGTTCGGGTTCGCGACTGGTCAATCGTCATCCTGAGGATGCCTCGTTGAGAGGTGAAACACGTGTCGATTTCTTACAGGGTTTTTTTATGACTCTAGAGAAATATTTAAGCGGAATAGGGCTAAGCATATCTACGTCTTTTGTATTTTATCATTGATTTCGCAAAGTCACGGCACACACCTGAAACAAAAACTCTTTTTGACAGATTTAAGAAGTCACCTACAACGGTGATTGAACAATTAATTATCTTAAGGTGGCCGCCCACTACCGCGTACCATGTTCGTCGCAACTGACACACATAGTTACGTCGTCTACGTTGACAAATTATAGCTGACGACACTTGTAGGTCAAACTGTATCGTGCTAATGTAAGCGAGGGTTACTCTATGATTAATTGTTTTGTATATTTTAAAGTGTTTATTTTTGTATGAATTATTTATTATGTAAAATAGAGTTATGTTGTGTTGTCATGAGAAAAAGTAATGATCTTTTCATGCAAATTTAAAAAAAAAACCATTGTGAGCAGTACTTGTTATCATATAAACGACTAAAGTCAGTCTTCAATTGCATTTATGCACAGTTGTTTTTTTTTTTCATTTTTTTTTGGCAAACGGAACCCTTTTAAGCCTCCGCTGTTCGTCTGTATATCAGCGGGCTGTATCTCATGAGCCGTAATAGGTAGACAGTTGAAATTTTCACAAATTGTGTGATTCTGTTGCCGCTATAAAAAAATAAACAAAGTTGACAATTAAAGGGGACCCCCATACAAGAAACTTGTTTCTTCGCCGTTTTTTTTGCTATATCGTGTACGGTGGTACGGACGCCTCCTTTGCGAGTCAAAGTAAAAAAAAACCTTTTCTATTTTTTATTTTACTAACCAGACCTATCTTTATATTGAGCCAATTCACAAGAAATTAAACAATCCCAAAAACATTTAGATAAATCATCATTTCTTTTTTCAAAAACTCTGTCAGGTCTATATATTTTTCTACGTTGGGATATTATTAGTCTCCGTTACATAATTGAAGGGTGTCGTCACAAGAATGACGTCGTTTCGTAACAAAAGGAGCAGTGATACTTGGCTTGCTATCAGAAAGCTTCCACACGATTGCACACCGCTTTATAAGTATTTTTGTCTGAATTATTGTAATGCTAAACTTTAAGAAGTTTTATTTATTTATTTGGAGTTGTCGCTTTAAGAAGTTTTTTTTACTAATTTGGAATTGACTCTTTCAGAATATTTTTAAAAGTCTTTTTAACGCTTTCTAATATTTTTTAGGAGAGAAAATCGGGACTTAATGACCTGAAATCGCTAAACTGCATTGAGATTGTGGTTAGTCCGTATTCAAAAGTAAATCATTTCACATATTTTTGAAAAGTTGTACCTATTTGACTACAATATGAAAAAAGTCCGCATCGAAAACATAACCTCTTTCTATTTTAAAGCCGGTTAAAAACACAAATTCATAACAGCATTATTACAATCTGATACCTGTAGTAATCCACCGAAATTCCGTCGAAACGACACATCCGGCTCTGTTTTAATACGTTATGCAGGATTATTAGTTAATCCCCGTACGAGGAAATTAATTAATATTACTGTATAAGGAAGCTAAACTCTTTATAGGGGATAATACGCGGATTCAGGATATTCTTATTACGTAGGCTAACGGTATAAAGGAGGTTTATAAAAGTAATAAAGTTCAATGATTGGTAAATACGGTGTGCCATACGAATATGCATAGGGACTTACGGATTATCATTATGCTATAGATTATGGCTTACATGATTAAAAATGCAGCACAGCTATCTCGAAAATCTGGTGTAATATGACTAGCTATAATGTTAAAGGCTCCCGCAGATATGCGCGATGCGACTCTGGTGGAACAATTTCTATGAAAAAACTTTTTACTGTTTTTTACAACATCATCCGTATAGGCTAAGTGGGTAAAATAGCTAACTCAAAAACTACGCATAAAGTAATAGTGTGCTGATCGCGTTTGACTTTGAACTTATTCCTGTCCAAAGTTGTTCTTTGTCAACCTTTTGGCAGATCATCCTCCCACCATTTAAGTTTATTAATAACCCCCCACCAACTATTATATGGGACTCAAACATTCGCGAAATGCGGGTGTATTTCCCCTCGGGGAATGTTATATGTGTTTAAAAGATTGGCTGAAAAACCATCCAACCGAGTAGAAAAGTAAAATTCAATCAGTCGAGAAAAGTTAATATAGTTTTTGCAATTTGTCTAAAGCACACAACGAATAGAAAAACAATACAAACTCCGCGAGAGAGCAAAATGCTGCAATATACACTAGTACTGAATCTGATTCAAAGAAACAAACTGTTTTACTAGACATTGATAAATTAAGCACCCTTTAGTATTTTGAAAAAATCTGCGGGAAAATACATTTCTTACAATTTTATTCTGTAACATTGACTGGTCGCACGGTTGCTAGTATTTAAATACGTACGCCGTGCTATCAGCTAATTACTTAAATCATATTTTTTGTTCTCGTACTCGAATCGGATTCGCGTAGCACAACATGACGCGAGTCAATACAGAACTACTGCGGTTTCGCTGCTATGATTTCGCGGCGGAGGTGTGCTACCGGCGTAGCGTGACCTTTATGAGGCTAACGATTCGCCTCGATTGAGGCACTTGCCTCAATTATAATGAGTTGCAAATTAATAGCAGGAGCAATTTAATATGGCTAAGGATAAGTGCATTTTATTCCTTGATTTTATGGTAAATAAAGATATTTGAAAATGAATGACTAAATAACTGGATTCTTTAGGTGCAAACAAAGGTTTTTCTGTCGACGCCAATAAATAAAACCGGCCTGCCCAATAAAGAGTTTCGGGGTGGGCTTCGAGTCGGGATGTATATTTACACATGCATAATATTTATTTTTTCTTCAGTAAAAATAAGTTCGTATTTCATGCAGTATTTCTGAATGAAACTGTGAAAAACAAAGTTATTTCTGCGATATTTGCTTACAATTTTACTCTGTAACTGTTATCTTCGGGGGCAAACAATGGTTTTTCCGCGATCTCTTCTTTCATCCACTTACAGAAATTTCGGTCGGCTGCTCTATGATGGCGTACTTAAACCTACGCGCATATTGAATGGGGGTATTCGATTATTTTAGGAGATTCTCTTTTATATCCGGGCTTGTGTGGTTTTTAATAACTTCCAAACGAGAGACTGGTAGATTTTATGAAGAGGGAAAATGTAAATGCTTTTTTATTAATTATATAAACCTTTATTTCATTCTCAATACATTTGATGATAATTTTTTTTTTTTACATTTTTTAATTAAAAAAAATATCCCATCGACGTCCAGAACGGTACTAAATTATGAAAATAAATACAAAAACAAAATAACACTTAGGCGTCGCAGTAGGTACTCGTCCACATCGCTGTCATCCGGAAACGTGCCCAGAAGACTGGCAGCATTGCCTCGTTGAATGGCAATGCTAATTCATTGGCCAAAGAACGAGCCAGCCCTCTGGTCACGTGAAGTGTCGACCAGTCGGTGAATTAATTTTGTTAACATTATTTTCAATTTCAAATAGCCTCTTAAAAAGTAGTTTAACAATTTAATTGCGTAGGCCTCCTCCAGGCTTTTTCGTAGGCTTTTTTCAAGAGCCACGTTTAATTATTCCGCCACGATTACAAGGAAATTTCTTCCACTTCGTTAAATAAACAAACAATCGGGAATATTCGTATTTCCGACATCCACCTACGTGAACCCGCATTCCTACATGAGACGAGCGACAGCTCTTATTACACAATAAGAAATGACAGAATTCAATATCTGAACATTCCGTGAGGGCAGGACATTTCTATGCACGCAAAAATGCGCCTTCTGATTGTTGTAGGTAGGTAATATTTTGAATACGAAAGTGACAGTTCTGTGGGCCTAAAACGGATACATTTATTTATTTATTTACACACATTAGCAATTCCTCTAAAAGCATTTAATTTCCTGAATTTCCAGCTGTCATTAGCAATTCCTCTAATTTGACACAAAAGCAATTCATATTATGTGGACCATTTTACGAATCTCCATAGAAAACTGTCAAACAGATGAATTATTTCGTAATATGAATCGCACGCAGATCATATTATGAAATGTCAGTTTGTGACATTTTACGATGATTCATAATATTTTCCTATTATGATTCTGCCAAAGTGACTGTTTTAAGTTTCTATGTTACGTTTTCACGGGTGTTTGATGAAATGTGACATAAAGATAACTTGATCCCTGAAAAACCTTTGCCTCACCCTTTGAGGAAACAAGGAGTTATGTGATGTGTAATGTGATTCCTGAAAAGGGGACTTTTTTGTAATCTTCCTCTAATGATGTGAAATGGGGCGTTAAAGTTTGTATGGCAAAATCCGAAATCCACGCGGACGAGGTCACGGGCCAAAGCTAGTCTTATATAAGCCATATTGAGTAATACCTTCTGAATAAATGTGGATCCCCAATATCACATGAAATAAGTAGATTCGTCTGTTTTCTGAGTAAATCGTCGTCTTCATGATTACGATTTATCGATATTCAAATTGGTATGAGACTCACTCAAATCGATGTTTTTTGGGTTCCGTCGTGAAGGGTGCCAAAGAGAACCCTATTATTAAGCGCCCGATGTTCGTTCTTCCGGTCGAGAGTTAAATTTTTTACAGATTGTGTATTTCTATTGCCGCTGTAGGTATCAACAGATAATAAATAAATAAAGTTAATAAAAATTAAAGGGGGTGTGGGTATTTTTCTGCGTTTATTTCTAAATATTGTACGGTCTTAAGGAACTCCTGGTGCGCGAGTCCGACTCACACTTAGCCGATTTTTTTAAACAGAAGTTGCCAATCATAGTAGCTGAAACCGATATTTTTTTTCAGTATTCTAATTTAATTTAAATACAAATCTTTACGATATGCCCTATAGTGGCTTTTGTCAAATATTTCCCTAGATTTTAGCCATCTGACTAATATTTTCATCGTTTATTTGATTGAGATTCTTGAGATATTTCGATTCAAAGTTTTTTTGTTATCTTTCAAGATTATTACATGGATCTTTGGGTACCTACAAGTAGAGCTTTCTCATTACTTTAATATAATTTTGTGATGGATATTCTTTCTGATCTCATAATTCTTTGATTCGAAGGGTGAGGGTGAGTTCGTAATTAGAAATTGTTTAAAAGCAGAGTGATTAAACATTGCTTAGTTACTGCTTGTTTCTGAACTAAATAATTACAGTTACACTAAGTTCCCACTTGGCAATCTGTAGATAATTTGGGGCCTACTGTAAGTGTTTAATTTTACTGTTTGAGTTTATGGACTTTAGGGTGAATTTCGTTAATGTAACTGAACGCGATCAGCACTTCTAAACTCGCGTTCAAGAGCTTCTGAACGCGAGTTTAGATGTGCTGACACTGACAGTTCTGGAACGCGGTTTAGATGTGCAGAACGCGTTCCGTTTAATTTGTGAATTTCGCCCTTAATCTTTGAAGATTAAAGTTTAGGGGTATGAGGTGATTGAGGTGATTCCCCAGTGGGTCGGGGTGAGGCTAAGGGTGATGACCAGGAATGCGCGATCGCTGCATACTGGTGGTCAGGATACCCGTTGACGCCTCGAGTGTTGGCTTGGCTGTGTGACTCGCCTCACTGAAAGCTTGCGGGAGTGATGATGATGACGTCACGCTGGAGTAGTTGCACGAAGGCTGCATTGACGTTCATATTCGGGGTCACCAATTTAGGGGCATGAGGAACAGGGTGTAAAGTTCACTCATCCACCATAGAAAAGGGAGGATCCTCCAACCAGACGGGTGTTGTGTCTGGCGGGCAACTGCCCAACCCTTGATGTTGGATTCTCGTATATATGTCCACTGCACGGTAAACTTTAATTGCGCGATGCAGGATTTATGTGACGTCTGTCTGACGTCAGGTCTTTGATGCGTAGTTCGCATGTGGCGATGTAGATACCGCCACAAAAGTTATACCCACTCCTAGTTTAGAATATTTATATTTATAGACTTGATATTATGTATTTATTTTCATAATAATTCGTACCAATGAGGTTTAAAATAATATTTCTCCTCTAATTTGGTTTTGGTATATAGGTATTGAACCATCAATCTGAAAATACAACACCGTCCATACTTCAACAGTTTGATAACTACATCAACATTTTAATTGTATAATTTACATAATAAACTATATTTATGTAGTCGATACTGAAGGGAAGTTTTTTCAATTAACTCGTGGAAAACTTTAAAGGATAGGAAAATTAAAAAAAATTAAAAAAAACTTGGAGATTAATTTTTGAAGAGACCCGAGGTCTTGTGGCTTTATATAAGCTTCAAGTCTTGGTCAGCAAGTTTTATTTACTGATACTGAAGGCTTCTTTTTTTGCATTAAGGCTCGTGCAGACAGGCGCGGCTTGTCACGAAATGAAATGAAATGAAATTGTTTATTCTGTAAATAGGATATAGGAATCACTTTTACACGTCATATTAAACAATATTAAAAATAAGCTAGATGAGGTCGGCGTTTCCTATCTGACTACTCTGAGAAGAAAGGCCGAAACAAACTCAGAGGTCGCAGTCTCTTTTAAAGTCCAGTCCACGCGACGCGACTTTAACAAAACAATTTCTGAGAAAACTTCATGGTAGAACGATTACAGGTGTCGCGCCGCGCGACATGTCGCACTAGTCTGCACGAGCCTTTATTGTACCAAACCGCCATCTAGAAAGATCGGCGAGTAAAATTCAAACAACAATAAATGATATAAATGTTTGCGAAACATAATCATTTAAAAAATTGGAAGCCGAACCCAATAAAGTTGGGAAAAGAGCTAGGCAGGTTTTAATTTTTTCCTAGTTGCTTGTCCCTGTTAAACTTATCTAAAAAGCTATGCCAATGCAAGGAATGAAGTTAAAACTCATAATATCTCGCCCACCAGTGTACGCTATGCATTGTTCTATTGTCGCTTTAAATCAATACTCACATTCATTCACCAGAGAACAATACAATTTCATTTTAATTTGAAGTCCTGTTCTGGAATTCAATTCATTGGGAATACGAAAACAATTTTACTGTCTGTGAAAGCAGTCCCGATCCAGTTTTATGTCCTCCTATCGTATAGGAGTTTAAAATTCTGATTCAATAGAATGGAGTGGGCAGTTTACGAGGTAGTCATGAAACTGGACGGTGTTCACTACTGTCATATAAACGTTTGTGTAGCTATATTCATCAGCTGGGAATATTGCCAATATTGGTACGTTTCGACATGGGAACGATTTGTGGAGTGGATATGGTAGTTAGTTTGAAGTGCAGTGTTTTATGCAGGGTCACGATGAAGCGTGATTGAACTTGTTTTTTCTGAAGATGAATGAATTATTTTAGCTTTGATGATGATGTTGTGTTTAAAGGAGAACAAGGTGTTAGGAGATCAAAGAGATGTTCCTTAATAAAGAGAGGCGTTAGGGTTTGTCGAGAAAGTATAGTCTGATAGAGTGAGGCGAGTATTTTGTATGGTGGCGCTCTTGCGGGAAATGAGAAAAGTGACAGAAATAGACAAATCTTTTCCGCGCGAGAGAGACTAATTGTCTGGTACCTTATGTTAGGCGGGCCCTAAACGATTTATCCTTACATATTATAAAACAAAGTCCTCCGCCGCGGCTGTCTGTCGTCCTGCTTGCGATAAACTCAAAGCTACTGCACCGATTTTCATACTGTTTTCACCAATGGATAGAGTGATTCTCGAGTAAGGTTCCAACATTCACGCGGGCGAAGCCGCAGGCATCAGCTAGTTATATATATTTCACAATATCAAGAATAGATTTAACAAAAATATGAGCGAGTTACATTTTTATTGCACCATATTTTAATTGCACCGAGTAGGATAAGTATTGCGCCGGTCCTTCTTATGCGAAAACATTGAAGTTTATTGGCCGTCAATGTTATTGCGTAAACGTAATGGATCGTTTGAGAACAAGGGCAGATTCAATCATATTGCTCAAACTTATTGTAGGTGTAGAGGCCGCTAGATGAACCGACGACCTTAAGAAAGTGGCTGGGATAGACTGGATGCGTGGGCGGAATACAGGGTGTTGTAGCGCAGCTTGGGAGAGGCAGTGGACTGCGATAGGCCTAGTTGATTGAGTTATAGGGGCCGCCTTAGCCCTGCTGGAAGTCCGAGAAGAAGGCCGTTCTAATTAGGATATGCCTTAGTGGTTACTTTAACAACTTTATCTCTATTCCCTACTCTAAAATCTCGAAGAACACAGTTTTTGAAGAAGACTGTTCTAAATAGGGTATGGCTTAGTGGTGACGTTAACAATTATATCTCTGTTCCTTACTCTAAAATCTCCTTTGTCTTCAACTTTTAATAATTCAGTTGTTTGCTTTTGCACCTTTTCTAAGGCTTTACCTTGTTTGAATATGGTCCGATGAATATTTTAGTGGTACCTACTCAAAATACGTTTGTGGGCCGGTTGAGATGACAGGCGGTAAACCCATCAAAGCTCCAAGAATACATCCCACTCATATAATATTATTTAAGTGAAAGTTTGTATGGATGTTTGTATGTTTGTTACGCAAAAAGGGCTGAACGGATTTAGATGAAATTTAACACAGAAATAATTTATAACCTGGATTAACACATAGGATACTTTTTATCCCGGTACCTAGTATGTTTCCGTGGGATAATTTCCGACAAGCGTTATAACTTTATTAGACGAATGAAATATGAATATGTTTCCTTACACCGGAAGATTGAACATATTTTGGTTCCTCCTAGTCCCGAATGTCGACGAATGTCGACTATAGTATCTTCCCCTTCACGCTAAATAAGTAACACTCTTTCAATCACAATCCAAAGGTTTTGAAGGAAATTCCTAAACCATTGAATTATAGATTCGTCTGTTCACCAACGTAAATAACGCAATGAACGTGCCTGAATTGACAAAATGAAAGGCATTGCAATCAATTGTTATTGTGTATGTGTTACGCAATTACGCCGCTGGTCCTGTACTACTTTTACGGTTAAATATGTGTTTATAAAGCTACAAAATATACGGGCACAAGCCACCCCAAGCAGGTATATTGTTGTACAACCGCAATTTATCGGAGACGCCATTTAATCCCTTGGGATAAGTGGGGTATTTATTGTAGGGTACCAATATAAGAACCGAGCTTGAAAAAAAACATGCTTAGCGCTGTACATACATTTGAGTTTCCATTCAGAGGGACAATGCACCAATATTTCGAAAGTTAATAATGTTTTTGTAATATCTACTTCATATGAGGCGATTCTATTGCTATTAATCCTGAGTCTAGGCTGTTACTGAGAAATACCTAATGGAAATACCAAGATCCCAAGCTTCACTAGATGAAAGAGGCAGTAGGTGATATACACAGGGTGTAAGGGTAAACACTGTTGTCACTCAAACCATGGGTAGTTGACTTAAATATAAAAATAAATGACCGAGTACCAATAAAAAGATTTTAAAAAGTTTCTATACGACACCGTGCTAGCGAAACAGCTGACTGACTGAGGAAGGAGTCGCGCTCACGGCCGGTCAGGTCACATCCCGCGCCACCCACCCATGTTGAGATGAAACTTCATTGCCCGAGCGCCCTAGGGTGAAAGGGTGAAATACTCTTGTGGTAAAATGAAGACCTTCTTTAAAAAAAAAGTTGTCATTTTCCATTGATTTTACGTTCTATAAATGAAACCAAACCATTGGTTTCAAGGATAACGGTGTTTACCCTAACACTCTGTATATTAGTCCTCTAGACCGTATTTCGGCCATGGCGGCCAATCTCAACGGAAACTAGCCTTCGGCGTGGGAGATATTACAGTGCACAAGTGTGTGCACAGATACTGTGTGCACTCTCTCTTCCGGCACTCTCATAGGCCGATGGGACGGCAATCCGACACGACCGGAGAGAGATCAGGCGCAACCCGTGTAGGTGATATACATCTGAATTAACAACTTAGTCATAAAAGTGAGTTTAATTAAAATGACAACCAGAACGGTCTCGCATGAAGATTTATAATCATTTGGGTACATTTGCTTATTAAACCCCTAAGCAATAGGGGTGATAAATATGGGTTGCTAAACACCTGTCAACATAACAAATGCTCGTACAAATGTCGCTCGTGTCGTGTCGTTCGGATTGCGGTCGCTTCGTTAATACTCACGATTAATTTGTTGCAAATATGTTCCCATACTAATTGTTTGTGGAACTCATTTCCTCTAAGGCCACCGATATAATGTGGGTGTCACTAAAATGCGTGGGTGGCTCTCAAATGCTAGTTCGAAATGTATACCCAGTATCTTTCTAAAAATACACTGGCTACTGGCTACCGCTGGGTAATTCCGTAATATACATACAATAACTCTTTTCATTTTGACGGTTCAGTTACTTTCACTGCGTTATTTAATTTTTGAAAGTTATGATGCAATGGTTTAGGAAAGTGATTGAAAATGTGTAATCTTCCTTTCGTTTGGTTAGTGACTAACTAACTGGTGTCAGTTTTTTTTTTTTAATGCCGCCCACGGGCCTCTGACTTGGCTTCACATGCTGTCGAGATGCCGGTATCTATCAGGCATGCCGGTTTCCTCACGATGTGTTCCTTTACCTGTCTGTGTGATAGTTTGGTTCTTCTAAGCTACACAACGGATTTTGCTGCGGTTTTCACAATTTTCTAGAGAATTAATTGCGAAAATTAAGCTGAAATATAATAAAGAAATCTCGAATTTTTGCCAAGCCTTACACTAAGCGTATGCTGAAACGCAGATGAAGCACAGTACAGATTTTGCAGGGCATGCGAGACAGACATAGGGCGCCAGCGCATGTTGCGACATAGCTACAGAGACACATTCGCGCCCTAGCTAGTACAAACAATAGACGATGGGCGGGTTGCTGGTAGTTAAATAAGATGCTGATAGCTTATTAAACTTAGTGCTTAAGTGTTACGAGTAGAACGTTATCTGCATACGTGCACACATTTGCTTTGCCAGATTGTTTACCGTTCTAAGTTCTAAGGGTATACACTTCTAATACGTAGCGTAGGACGACAGGATCTTGCTTAACTTTGACATACTTTATCATTGTTATTTTGTAGGAAATTACCTACAATTGTTAATGTTATATTTAAAAAAAATCTACCTAGACTTTTGCCAACTATGATGGGGTCGGCTTCCAGTCTAACCAGATGCAGCTGAATACCAGTATTTTACATGGAGCGACTGCCTATCTGAATACCACAACCCAGTAAATACGATACCCCTTGGTAAGACTGGTTGTCAGACTTTCGGGCTTCTGACGACCTGTAACGACTGTCACTGATCCACGAATGAGAGCCGGGACCAACGGTTTAACGTGCTTTTAGAGGCCCGGAGGAGTCTCGGTATGTAAAGATAGTCACCCATCCAGCGACCAACCCCGGAAAGCGGAGCTTAACCTGACGGATTGTCCCGTGCGGCTGTTATTACTTAGCTACGAGCTCGTTACGAAGTTATATTATATTTGTATATTCAATGGTCCCGGTTGTCATTCGTGGATCATTGAACTCTGTCTTTGGTTGTCAGACTTTCGGGCTTCTGACGACCCGTAACGACTGTTAAAGATCTACGATGATAGCTGGGATCCGTTGGTCCCGGCTATCATTCGTGATCTAAGCCGTTGCTTAGCGTGCCTTCTGAGGCACGGAGGAGCTTCGATATGTTATGGACCCATCCACGGACCGACCTCGGCAAGCGTAGCTTCTCCTTCGATCGACCCGTCCGGCTGTTATTATTTATTTATTAAAACTTTATGCACAAGTAAAAAAAAAATACTGTACAAAGGCGGACTTAATGCCCGAGGCATTTTCTACCAGTCAACCTTAGGGTGATGCAGAGACAGACATGGCAGGTGCAACATAATTGATATACATATAACTGGAAAATAATGAATACTAATTAATACATACATAGATACATACATATAAACAATATAAACTTAGTCAGGAGAAATAACGACAGGTAGAGGAAAAAGCAAATCCAGCAAATTAGTGCTGGGATGATTCTGCCAACTTCACTTATTATTCAGCTACGAGCTCCTCATTCTTTATATAGATAGAATTGGATGGACATTCAATGGTGGATATACAATATGTTAACTAACAAAGGGTTAACCCGCAATAGTATAACGTCCACACATGCAAAAAAAAAGTACAACTTTTTTTAATTTTTTTTTTAAGTATAAGTAGTGAAATATTCACAAAACTATTAAATTGAAACACTCTGTACACGCACGCTACTCACACTTGTCTTTCTACGTTGAAATACAAGTGTGCGTGTACAGAGTGTTTCTTTTCCGTATCAATTTAATATTTTTGGTGAATACTTTACTATAAAAAAATAAAACGAAACTTAAAAAAAAAAAAGGTAATATGTTTTTTAGCTTGTATAAACGCTATACCATAATTGCAGGTTATAGGGAACGCCCTTCGTTAGATAACATAGGTACTGTATTTATGCCTCGAGTTTAAAAATAATATAGTAACAAAGTATAGCTTTGTTCGAGTTTCAATTGCGACCAGTTATTTATTCAGTCCCAACTGGAATAAATAATTCAAACTATTGTGTTATTTTGATACGTTACGTTAGCACTGTAATGAATTGTTAATTTTCTTTTAGCGTGGGATTGTATTGAATGGTTCTCTATTGTATTCCATAACTTTTTTATCCATAATCTAGTGCCATAATTTTTTTTGTCGTAATCCTCATTTGTCCGAATGATAACTTGCCCGAACTTTCTGTCACATAATATAACATGCCATAAAATTGAAATCCCTAAATACAGTATGCCCTAAATTTGTTTGTCATAAATATTACAATCAATAATATACCAAAGACTTAAAACCGTTTTCAATAATATGTATGTCCTAAATTCAAATTATTTCATGTTTAAATATCCTAATATTATTTTTTAAATAAATGTTGTTTGGAACTCAATAAAACAATTGATTGTGAACATGTGGTTTTTATTTCCCTGTAAGGGCGCTTACAGACCAACGACACTCGATCCACGACGAGCGCTGCGGCGTAGTCGCCTTGCTGACGACCGTGGACGACGACGTCGTCGCCTAGCGGCGTCGACGTCGCCCAGTTGTGTCGTTGCAGTAAGCCCGTGCAGTCGGCAACAAATAGTCTAGAATAAGCACGTAAATTACGAGCAAAATGAGTGACGACGAAATTAGTATAGATTTATTCATTTCTTCAATTAAAAAATGTTTAACAAGAGCAAGAATACGTTTGGCCTCCGAGACTATTTGACAACTAAAACACACTGCACACGCCATAACTAGGCGACGACGTCGACGGTGCGTCGTCCACGGTCGTCAGCAAGGCGACTACGCCGCAGCGCTCGTCGTCGATCGAGTTTCGTTGGTCTGTAAGCGCCCTAAGAAGCATGCAAACAAGCATACACCATGCATGCAAGCAAGCATGCATCATGCACGCTTTTTGCAATTTTTTTAGCAAGTGTTTTGGGACTAAAATTGTATTATAAATGAATATTCGGAATAATACACATTTTAAAATACAATACTTAGGACATATGACTTTATTTCATGCAAAATTAGGAGATTCAATTATTATAATACTCGATATTATGACAGAATAGTTTTAGAAGTAAAGATAATTATGTAAAACAAAATTTCGAATTTTTTAACATTATGGTTACTGAAGTTTATATCAAACGTGTTATGGATAATGATTTTCGGACAAACAATTTTAGGAGAAGAAAGGGAGTACCTATTGAATACTATTATATTTAGGTAAATGGGTTATTATTTTGTACCTAAATATTGATAATGTTCCATTAATAACTAATTAACAAACATGTTTTGAATATACAAAATAATAAATAATCTACTAGTAATAAAATAACTACTATTCAAACTCATTAAGGATACTAATTACCTATTAACATCATCATAATATGATAATATGATAAAATTTTGTTTCTATGCCAAGTTACCTAGTAGGTTAACAGCAGTGATAGCCTAGTGGTGTGACCGTCGGACTGCACAGTCATAGGTCCCGAGGTCGAATCCAAGCCACGCACCTCTGACTTTTCGGATTCATGAGCATATTGTTTATTTATCACTTGCTTCAAAGAGATATTTCTCAACGGCCAAGTCAGAAGCCCATAGGCGGCATAAAAACTCTGACACCAGGTTAGTCACTAACTATACGAAAAGGAAAGAAAGACCTAGAGTGTGTCAAAAAGTATCACAAATTAACAATTTCATAGAAGATTTATTAATAATTGGATATTTGGTTTAAACATTTATATTTTCGACATGTCCCTCTGTCTGTCTGTCCGCGGCTTAGATCAGAGACTTTTAGTACTAGAAAGTTGCACGCCGACAAATAAGTAAAATAAAATCAGAGAAAAAAAATTTTTTTTCGGATGCCTCCCCTATACGTAATTTGGTGATGTTCTTTTAGGCTCGCCCCCAATTACCTTGACTCAAATATAATTGACGAAATGTGGGTGTACTTTATAGTACACTTCTGTCATTTACTCCTTAGATTTAACTCTATGTGTGAGGTCAAACGAACGTAATTTTCTGAGTCGTGAGTCGCAGAATTCCGGTCGCAGATATTCTGCTGCATTCGGTTTTATACAAAAGTCCTATTTGATTCACACGGCGACGCAAAATGAGTTGTCTGCCGACTCACACGCATTATTCGGACCGAATTGAGTTTGTCGCGAGGGGGGGTGAGGGACCATCCATTGCACTACACAAACACCCAGTACAAGCGTTGAAAAGCAACTGAATAAATTACGCTCGTCTGGCGGCCCAACAGAATTTCTGCCGAGCAGAACTTACGCGAACGAAATTACGCGACTCACAACTCAAAAAATTACGTTCGTCTGGCTTCACCCTAATACAAACTTCAGTCATACAACCTCATTGATAAAATTCACATGTTCATCTAATTTCACTCCCGATACAACCAAGGTAAATCCATTTTCTTCTGCAATACGCCTTAAAAGGAATTTATTCGTCGAACGCCTACTCAACGTAATCCAAATTAGATTCTGTACATATTGTTTTCCATGTCTCCGATAAAGGTGTAGGTATTGATCCATTTAATAAGTGTATGAGAGTAATAAGTCTGTTGAAGAACAGTATTGGGAATCGGCGTGGAGAAAAAAAAAAGATCGAAATATTGCTTTACGTAAAAGTGTTTTTTTTTTGTAATATGTATGACGGCGTCAGCGATGTCTGAGCAATAGTCCCGTTATCATCTCGATTTGGTGGTACGGAATCCATAGTACAGGTTTACAATAAAACACGATGATACAGCAAATCAATTAGTATTTCACTTTCAGAATAATCATCACAGTAGTTACATTACAATACTAATAATGTTCACGCACTACTTTCTACGTTCGGGCAAACCGACAGTAGCATAGGAGAAGTGGAGGTCTGCATCCGTTCGTTGCCCTCACAACACTGACTCGTGCCGCCCCACTCTAGCGAGCGCGTCACGGCGTTTACCCTCGCCTTAGTACTACAATAATCAATTGAGAGACTATTGTTGCTCAACTTTTATAATCTGCAACATGTTTAATATTTGAGCATTTGTTACCTATCTGAATTGTAAGACATTTTCGAAAACATTCTATAATTATTTACTTTTGACATTAATCAAAAACACGCCTTGCAAACTCTTCTACTGTAAACCTACTAATGTTTTTCCAATTATATTCTCTTTTAAACTATTTAATGATACAAAACTACAGAGAATACTTCACATTCAAGTTGGTTATAATTTTTAATGTCATTATAAACTTATTTTCTTCGAAAAATATCTGAAAACTTACATTAACTTTTCTACTTGCGAAGTTGAAAAGTAGTTGCTGTTCTACTCCTTGTTACGTTTCTGTTACCTTTCAAAAAGAAAAAGTAAATGAGTGTATTGACATTTCTGATGTACCTACAACTGTGTAGAGTTACATTAAGATTCTCCTGAACAAACCGAATATTAGGAATATTATCCATTCACAATATTTCAGACTTGGTTTTATAGCAGTGTTTGTTCATACAACGTGTTCTTTTTGTTATCCATTATTAATTAGACCACAGACATATAAATAATTTTTGAACTTGTTTTTTTTTTTTTTTAAGATAATGTATCTTTAGACTCTCGATGTATGTATCTAAGTACGAGTAAATCATTTTCATTCAAATCAATAATTCATATTTAAAGCTAAGAAAATGCGACGTTGTATTTTTTTTTATGGACTGAAATTTTCAGAATAAAATGTTTTATTTATTATAATTATTTCTGTATGAAAAATGATTTAAAAAAACACATGCCAGTTGATTCTTTGTCATGGTCTCATTATTAGCCTAGAATTATGGGATATCGAAAGGAAAACCTAAGAAGAGTACTGTCTCCTCTTGTATTAAAACTATGACTGAACATCGTTACAACATGTTTTATTTTTAAAATAATACCTGGCTTTACATTTTACCCAGTAAGTGGGTTGTGGAGGTCAGATAGGCAGTCGCTTCATGTTAAATACTGGTATACAGCTGGATCCGGTTAGACTGGGAGCCGTCCCCAACATAGTTGGGAAAAGGCTAGGCAGATGATACCTTGTTTTATATTTTACAGTAGGTAGTAGATAATTTTACAACAAAACTGACAGTTAATTGATTCAGGCGTGACTTTGCGGAAATCCATTATAAAATACAATAGACGTAGATATATTTAGTAACCTATTCCGCTTGACTATTCTTCAAGAGTCTTAAAAAACCCTGTAAGAAATCGACACGTGTTTCACCTCTCAACGAGGCATCCTCAGGATGACAGAACGCGACGCGTTCTGATTTGCAATTGGTCAATCGTCATCCTGAGGTTGCCCCGTTGAGAGGTGAATCACGTGTCGATTTCTTACAGGGTTTTTTAGGACTCTTGAAGAATAGTCAAGCGGAATAGGTTACTAATTATATCTACGTCTATTGTATTTTAACAAAACTGACATTGCCATGCGGGCTTTATACGGTTTTATAATATTATATTTGGGAATCGTTATCTCGAATGGGTTCGGCTTTTGCCTAGTGCTTGACATAAAGTTTCAGTATTTTATGAAATATTAAAGTCTTTTAGGACTTAGTTGCGATAAAATAATTTTGATATGGGTTTAGAAGGGAAAGGGTGAAGTTTTATTTTGGTAATTAATTTTACGTGATATTAGAATTTAATGAGAAACACACGCACAGCTTCCATATTAAAATTAAAATAGGTACTCATGGATAAACGTCGAACCGATTTTGATTAATTTATGATTTTTATTATTTCAAATCCGGAAAAGGAATTTATTTCAATTTCCAAAATAATATTAAGCTGTCTTTAAATTATAATATTATTAGGAGAGAAACAATCATAGGGCATCAAAAAATTCGTCCGCATTGCTTTCAACGGGAAAAGTGCCCAAAATCCTAGCAGCGTTGCGATGTTGTATGGCTATGCTGATTCTTTGACCATAAAATAGGCCAAGGCAGGTCATGTGAAGAGTGAATCAGAAAGTATAACCTAAAAATAAATAAAACATGCAAGAAATTTCGTGATTACAGGTACTAGCAAAGATATTATAAAAGTTATCTTAACCTGCTGAAAACACTGCCTATAAGTGTAGGAACTTCAAACTTTAACTCACTTCGAAGAGGCGTGAAAATAAGTTCTGAAACTATGTCACCAACTACTCGTTGAAACTTTCTTGACGAGAAAATTTCTTTATTCCTGCTTTCTTTCAAGTTCTAATAGAATCAAAAGTATGGAGAAAATTCGTACTTAACGGATTTCTTCAAATCTTTCTCATTTGTGCTTATTCGTTAATTTAAATTATGATTCGTGTAGCTATTATAATAATTTTTAAGGCCGCATTGTATTCGTAGAAAAGCCTACGAAGCGTAGCAGCGCTACGCTGGCTGCTTAGCGTAGCCTACGCAACAAGCGTACCCACTATGTAGCCTCTACAGCGTAGAGAAGAGTCTTAAGAGGAAATAGGGTCGGTCCCCTCTCCATACAAAAGCTCTCGCCTGTTTTCCTCTGGTTTATGACCTTAGAGCAATGATTTTTTACAGTAAAATAAATATCAATTAGTTATATGCCCCTGCGCAGGCGCTTTACTTTGTGTAAATTATTTCATCGCCACAGCTCTCAAAACGGTGAAGGAAAAACATCGTGAGGAAACCGGCATGTCCTACAACCAAAAATTCGAAGACATGTGACATCTACCAACCCGCACTGGGCCCGCGTGGTAGATTACGGCCCACTCCCTCTCACAGAGAGGAGGCCTGTGTTCCAGCAGTGGGTACATTATAGGCTGATTATGCTTATGCTATGCCCCTATGTTTTCCGTTTTGATGATACATTATCTGTAGAAGCACATCCCTCAGAAATAGCCTGTTTAGACCGCTGTCATCAGAGGCATATTGTACAAATTTGACAATTATTAATGAAAAAAGAAAATCATAGGGGCACAGTAAAATCCTTCTTATTTAATTTATAAAATATCTTTCAAATTGGTCCAATATTGGAGGAGGAAATAGACGAGAGCCGAACCTCGAATTATGACTTTTTGTATGGAGAAAAAGACCGACCCTATTTCCTCTGAATAGTTAGAAGACCTTTTGAAAGCGTAGCGTACTAGAATTTTTCATTCACCTATAGATCTATTAATATTTTCTTTGTAGGTTTGTCAGTTCATTAAATTTTCATTAAAATACAACCAACGGTAAATAAACTATTCGTGTTTAAAGTACACGCGTTGGGCATTAACAAATAGATTGTAATAAGTTAAGGTGACATATTTCCCCTAAGCCATGTTGCGTGTTAGTCGATGTCACGACATGTCAGTAGGTTATGCGTTAATATAACTGTCGTTTTAGGCTGAATTACAGTTTAACATTCGATTCTAGGAAACAATTCCATTAATAGAGGCCTTTGACTTGTTTATAGAAGTGTGTTTTGTGGAAATACTGAGTTTTTTTATGATAATGGAAAGTTTTATTCACACACATCCACACTAATATTTAATTGTAAATGTGAAAGTGACTCTGTCTGTCCTTTTCACGCCTAAACTACGGAACCGATTGTTATGTAATTTGACAAATAGGTAGCCTAGGACCTGGAACAGGACATAGGCTACTTTTCATCCTGGTTATTTGTTTTTTTTTTTATGTAGCCTACGCTGTTCCACTGCTGAGCAAAGTCCTCCCCGAAATCTTTCCAAACATCCTTTTCCAGGGCCACCTCGATCCAACCCTAAAATTATGAAATACAAAAAACATGCTCGTTGCGGACAACAGTTAGTGGAAAATATATATTAATATAGTTAATTGATTCAGGCGTGACCTTGCGGAAATCCATTATAAAATACAATAGACGTTGATATATTTAGTAACCTATTCCTATTGACTATTCTTCAAGACTCCGAAAAACCCTGTAAGAAATCGATACGTGTTTCACCTCTCAACGAGGCATACTCAGGATGACGATTGACCAATTGCAAACCAGAACGCGACGTGTTAGCCCACACCGAGCGCTGGACGCAAAGTCACATGACTTTGCATCCAGCTCTCGGTGTGGGCTTGAAGAATAGTCAAGCGGAATAGGTTACTAAATATATCAACGTCTATTGTATTTTAATATAAATTAATTTAAAAACATTCAAGAAGATCTTGAAGCAATATTCAGTCTGTGAATTTCTCGAGGCGTTTCCTGATACACAAAGTAGAAACGGGTACTTATTTCAGTTTCAGTAGCTGCGTCCCGTGGTTTTACACGCATAAGTCTCGATCCCGTGAGAATATTGGGATAAAAAGTATCCTTTGACCTAATCCAAATGCCCATCCAAATCTGTTCAGCCGTTTTAGCGTAAACAAACAAATAAACTAACTTTCGCATTTATAATAACTATATTTAGGATAAGTTAGGATTTTACTAGGTTAATTGAAAATACATAGCAGTAGGACATTGTAAGAGGGAACACCGAGTCTTATATAGAACACTACTTAGAACGATCGTACAGCTTGTACAGGAATTCTTCCACTAACTTCCATTTATTCATATTACCCTCTAGTCAATTAGCATCTATTCCAAGAGCAGTTTATATTAGTATTCTGAGAGACAAAGATCACTTATTCAAAGAAATTCTCTGAGTGGTTGAAGTCAGGAAAATTTACAAAACACCCTTACTTAAAGTTTTATACAGGACGTTGATTTATTACTAGGTAATATTATGACGTATCACTGGACACTTACCCCTTTATTTATAAACGTTGCTTAAAGTTAAGTGTAAATTATGGTTCAACTGTCACTAATCATTATTTACTTTTTTTTCATATTAATGTCAATATTTATATAAAGACACGTATTTACATGGTTTACAGCTTACAGACTTAAATAATAATAATAATATGTACAAGTATATAAAAGGGGGGGGGGGGGGAATAATCATAGTACATCAAAAAGGTTAACATAATCAGCCTATGATGTTCCCACTGCTGGGACACAGGCCTTCTCTCTTCGAGAGAGAGTGGGCTATAATCTACCACGCGGGCCCAGTGCGGGTTGGTAGATGTCACATGTCTTTGAATTTATGGTTCTTGGACATGCCGGTTTCCTCACAATGTTAAAAAGATAACTGAATGGGGCCCAAAGTTAGGCCAAAGAAACCAGGGCAGTCGAAAAGCACGTTGGGTTGATGATATCGTCAAAGTCGTGGGAAACTCCTGGATGAGAGACGCACGGAACCGGAAAGTACGGCAGAAAAAAGGGAAGGCATATTTCCAGCAGTGTGTGATTCCGGGCTGAAATGGTGATGATGATGAATGATTACTTAAGTTTAAGCAACGTTTATTAATAAACAACGGTGTACTTTACATAGAGCCACCCAAGTTATCGTAAGAGCCAATGTGTGAACATTTTATGTCAACTTTTCCTAGCACTGAGGCAAAAAAACAATGTGTAAAGAAATCAATACCAGGATAAAGAAAATGGATTGATTTAGTATTGCAAATTTTGACAACTCGTCCAATCTTACTTTAGATTAAAATCCTAAGGGAACCCAAGAGTATTTTATATTAGGGAACAAATCAATCGAAAATGAAAGCAATTCAATACTTTTACATTTCGTTGTGCAAAAACATAGGGAAAATGTTTAAATAAAAAAATGCTGATTACAATCGTGAAAGAGATTGTTGTAGCATAGCGACTTTTAATTGGCTGTAAGTCTCACATACAGTTTTAGTTTTCTGTTTATTTTTAGCTGTAAGTCATCCATAGTAAATAAATAAATAAATAATGCATAGACCTCCATTACATATACACGTGTTTGTATCTTTGTATGACTTACAAGTCTATATTAAAGAAAGAAACCAAAGACACGAACAAAGACAAACATATTAATAAAAGAAGAAAGGAAAACAATAAACTCACAATAGTGAGTGACAATGTAAGTCGCTTGAACCTCGATGAAGAAATTATTGTGTCCATCTAAATAAATAAATGTATAAAAGAAAGCGTATTCCTAATATGTATATAGAAATATGTATTTAAGTATATATTATGTGTTTTATTTAATACTAGCTGATGCCCGCGACTTACCCGCGTGGATGTCGGTTATTATATACTAAAACCTTACTCGAGAACACTCTATCCATTGGTGAAAACCGCATGAAAATCGGTGCAGTAGTTTTTGAGTTTATCGCGTACTGGACGACAGACAGACAGACGCGGCGGAGGACTTTGTTTTATAATATGTAAGAATGTATGTTTCTTTTTTGTTTTTTGTACCTATTTTATTTTATCTTTTACTCTTACACACGTTGTCTACGTCTGTTTTTATCATAGATATCCGTGGTTTTTATCCTCTTTCCGATCGCAGATAGTTTGGAACAGATTTCTTTAGAAATAAGCATCACCTTTGTACGGTACGTCTTTATCTGTTCCTTTCTTCTTGTCTATTTATATGTGTGTACATAAATGGTTAAATAAAAAAATACGATCTAAGAACAACAACCATTGTGAAGGAATAACTCATAAAGTTAGCTGAGAAGTCAAAAGAAAGTAAAGCAAATATTGAAAGGGCTCTGGTTCGTGATCGTGATTGACATTTATTTACACAAAGGTGTACATAAATTTACTGGTATACTACCTACACCCACATTTACCCATTTATGTTACATGTAACAGTGGGCGAGTCTAGTGTCGGGCAATCGGGCACAAATCTAGACTCTGGGTTGCTCGCGGGATATTCTTGATGGAAAATCCCAATAGCACTTTGCTGGACCCGGGAATCGAACCCAGGCACACAGGGTCAGGCAAAAATAAATGGTCCGCATGCTCAGCAGAAGTGCTTGCGACCACTGGACCATCGAGTAGTCGAGGACATTTATTTAGTAGGTTTAATTAAAAATTGACTGAGAAGGGTACTTAGTATTGTCCCAGTCAATACCAGCTGGCAGTGGCTGGTCTAGTAGCGCCACTATCTTCAGCGGGCTTTTGGGTATGAGATGGTAGCGCTTCTCAGGAGTTAAGTTAAATAAAGATGAAGAAATAATTGTAGGATGGAAGTCACGTCCCATAAGACGAGCCCTTGGATCAGCTGCTGCACGTATTGAGAGTAAAACAAAATCCCATCAAACATAACATGTAAAAAAATGCAGTTCTTCTACCGCAAAAATATGTGAGATTTCATGTAAAACCAAGTCTGTTTTAATATTCAATACCTACCTTATACGTATTTGTCATTTTTATTTTCTTTAATAAATATAATGTCTTGGCTATCGCACGGCAACATAATCACTTATGAATAATCTATTATTTTAAATAGCCCTAATTAAGTAAAGGCTCACAGCGCTAATATTTATAGTTAGATTTTGTTGTATGTAGATTCTATTGCAGTGTCTCCGCCAAGTCGGCGGGGAAACTGCCGTGCCCCCAGATACGTATCTAGCCTTTAAAAGTTTTAATCCTCTATGTTACATCTACGCAATCATCACCTATTTCATTACATCCCATCCAAACACGAGTAATTGGCCAGCACATTGTGTTGCAGGCGTTACAGTCGACGTAATTGCTTCAACGGGAGCAACAAGCCGAAGTAGTGGTTGGAATCACTCGACCGATCACCCCCATGGAATAGATAGGTACAGAAGGCCAGCTCCATATAACTAGAGAAAAAAGGTGCACAAATAAAAATGGCGTTCGCGTTTTAATTTCCAAAAATGTAAACAAAAAATGTGTTTTTGAAAAAAAAGTTCAAACATTTTTAGGACAGTTTAATATTATATAGTCATTCTGAAATCAACGTAATTTACCTACATTTAGATTTTACACATCAATAAAATTGAAGACGAAGATTTGAATGGACCAGTGTCCTGTTTATCAAAAGTTACAAGTCTACACGTTCACAAGTTACCTAGAATGTTAATTTTCGTTAAATTCATAGCTCATCTTCATATTCATAATCAGCCTTCATTAAGGCTGATTATGAATGTCCCAGCAGTGGGAAAATTTTCCCACTGCTGGGACACGGGCATCAGGTCATCTCTCTCTTTTGACCACATTTTAAAAAACAAAATCGAATTTTATACGATTACTAAGCACGACACTTGTAAACTTGTAAGACGGAATGGAGAGTCGCCGGACACTCTCAGGATTTTTTAATGATTTTCTACTAGACTTAACTTACTTGTAACTTACAAATATATTTTTGATAAACAAAATCACGTATATAAGTCTCTCGCTAGGTTTTTGTTGCTTTATTTTGAAATTAGCTGGGCCCGCGGCTTCGCTCACGTATCCATTGTATTCTATTAGGTATAATTCAATGAGAACTTGAAGTCATTAATATTCGAAAAAAAAAAAAAAAAAACTTTTTGTATGGACTCGACTTTCTGTACCTACTATTTTGTACCCACCATGGCTTAATAGGCATGGGGAATTGGATGACGTCACTGAGAAATAAGCTGGATTAGGTAATTATTTGTAGAATACAGAAAAATTGATAGTTATGGAGGCTTTTAGGGAATGGTGAAAACGATTTTCGTGAAAAAATTAGATTCTACTATAGATAATAATCTTTTTCGTGGCCAATAAAAATAAAAATACTGATTGCAATTACTATGATTCTAGTTATACCGCTACTCTTTTGCACCAAAATATCGCTGGCTTACTCAATAAAACTGATTCCGTCCAACTCTGTTTAAATGAATTAGTAGATCAAGATGTTAACGTAGATATTCTTTGTTTCTCTGAGACGTTTGTAAGAGCAGGCGATGAATTAAATATTAACTTTAAAAACTTTTATCTTGCATGTTCGTTTTCAAGAAAAAGAGAAAAGCGTGGTGGTGTTTGTATTCTAATAAATAAAATGTTTGACTCTAAGAACATAGAATTACCTAAGGATTTATGTACGGAAAAAATATTTGAATGTTGTGGGGTAGAGATACCTTCTTTGAAATGTATTGTTATTTGTATTTATAGAATTCCAAATTCAAACACACATCAATTTTTTGAAAAATTAGACCTACTATTGCACAAATTACTCCAACGAAAAAAACGCATTATTGTCACAGGAGACCTAAATATTGATACCTTAAAAGAAAACAACGATACAACTAAACTAAATGATCTCATATCTAACTATGGCTTAAGTTTACATATTAATAAACCAACACGTCAGCTTTCTTGCTTAGATCAGATTATAAGTAATATAGAAAATTCAACTGGAAACACTCACGAAGTTTTTCTATCAGATCACAACACTTGCCAAACATTAACATTTCCAGTTGAAGAGAGGAAACCTGCCCTAAAATACTGGTATAACGTAAACAGGGATTACTCAAACGATAACATCAAAAAATTTGTGGACGCTATAGGGAAATTGTCATGGATTGATGTTCTTGAGAACACTGACGCAAACGATAGTTTTAATATATTTCATGAAAACTTCTTACTATTTTATAAATTATGCTTTCCCTTACGGAAGACTAAAATTTACGTTAATAATACTTCACCCAAATGGATTACCAAAGGTTTAAGGAAATCCAGCACTTACAAAAGGCAGCTTAAAAAAATGTGCCACATAAATAATAAAAATAATGATATATTTAAAATATAATAAAATATTAAAAACCTGCGTGCTCCGCTCAAAAAAATTTTCAAACCTAAACTACATATTAAAATCTAAAAATAAAAATAAAGCTACATGGGATATCATCAAAAATAGAACAGACACTCATAAAACATTTAATCAAATAGATGCAATAGACCACGATGGCTGTATTTTAATCGATCCGAGTCAAATAGCTAACTCGTTTAACAATTTTTTTATTGATATTGCTAATATAAAATCCCAACCTTCACAAAATACCAGCTGTTCATCTCAACCATATGGGAACAGTTCCAGCATATTTTTGAACCCATGTTCTGACTCCGAAGTGTTTCGTACAATAGTATCTCTAAATAATAAAAAATCGGTAGGGTATGATGAGATCTCTACGCACATACTGAAATTATGTGCAGAGATCATAACACCAATACTGTGCCATACAATCAACTTATCTCTATTTGAGGGAATCTTCCCAGAAAAATTAAAAGTTTCTATAGTTAAGCCACTCCATAAAAGCAAGAGTACACTAGATACAACTAATTATAGACCTATCACTCTGGTTCCAATATTCTCAAAAATGTATGAAAAAATAATGCATAGTCGTTTAGTTCAATTTATAAACAAACATAAAATTATCAACGAAGAACAAAATGGGTTTCAAAAAGGTAAGTCAACCACTCTCGCAGCATTCTCTCTAGTCAGGTCCATAACAGATAATATTGATAAAAAACGCTCTGTTTCAGTAATCTTCCTTGATATGAGCAAGGCTTTTGATCTCGTTAACCACAATAGACTTCTAGATAAATGTGAGCGCTACGGCATAAGAGGTCCAGCGTTAGAATGGCTGAAAAGTTATCTCAGCAATAGACAACAGTGTGTTGAAGTGTCCCGTATTAATGATAAACTAGTTGTAAAGTTATACAAATCTTTATTTAGACACAATGGGTCTGGAGTACCCCAAGGAAGCATCCTTGGGCCTCTTCTCTTCCTTCTATATATTAACGACTTACCAAATATAACAAGCCATAAGTGCGTGCTATTCGCAGATGACGTATCAGTAATAATACCGGAATATAACAAAACATTACATCAACAAGAAGTAAATCAAACAATCAACAATATAATAAATTGGCTAAATGAAAACAACTTAAAAGTAAATTTATCTAAAACAAAATTCATTCAATTCGCAAACTATAAACAAAACCCCCCAAAAATTGATTTAAACCATAACAGTGAAATAATTAACAGAGAAAATAGTATAAAATTTTTAGGCCTTACTCTAGATGAAAACTGTAATTGGGGAATACACATTGAAAATGTATGTAAAAAATTAAACAGATTTATATACGCACTTAGACAACTACGCAAAACAACGAACGAAGAAGCTGCACTCAACGCCTATCACGGCTATGTAGCGTCCGTATTGAGGTACGGCTTACTTCTATGGGGTAACTCGTCCCAAATAGAAAGAGCCTTCATAGCACAAAAAAAATGCTTGAGGGCAATAACTGGGGCGCCTCCATATGAGAGCTGTAGACCAATTTTTAAAAAGTTAAAGGTTTTAACGTTAGCTTCTATTTATATTTTGGAAATAGCCATATTAGTTAGAAAAAATGCAAAATTTTTCTCCACAGTAACCGAAAACAATAGATTTACAAAAAGAGACCCCACCAAGTTAAAAAACCAATTTTGTAACAGTACTCTCCACTATAGAAATAGCTACCTTATGTCTATAAAAATTTATAACCACATTCCTAAAGTAATAAGAGAACTCCCGTTTCATAATTACAAAAAAAAACTGAAAACATGGCTTCTCCAACATAATTTTTATACAATAAAAGATTTTTTTGATTTTAAGGATAAATAGGTAATACATATTTAATTTGTTTAGTTTTATAATTAAAATAGAGTATATTTATGTCTATACTGTGTTATATAAATTAAGTGAATAATAATAAATTAAGTTAGTATGTAACACCACTAACTATTTACATAAAACACTAAAACTTAAAGAACTAACTTGTCTATACTTAGCTTTTATTGTTTATTAGAATATAAGTTTATTAGAATATTAGTTTTAGTGTTTATTAGAATATAAGTAATACCTATGTAATATTAAGTGAGATTACATACATATCTATTGTAAATATTCGTATGCCGCTTTTAGTGGCGGATGTGTTCGGACTATAATTTTATTATCCATCTTTGTACATACCATATCCTACGAATAAATGTCTTTGTCTTTGTCTTTGTCTTTGTCTTTGTCTTTGTGACTCTTGTATTGAAATTGAAAGTTTGAACGTGGTTTTCTTTCTTTAGGTATCGAAAGTAACATAAAGTATATTTAGTCCAGTCATTTAAAATGTCGTAAGTCTCAAAAATTGCACTGAGTTGTACTGATTTTTTTGGGATGTTGTAAGGATACCAATAGTGTAAGTCCAAGTTTGCAGCTTCGAAAGATCTGTGTTTAGAAAAACTTCGAAATGTTTGGAATTCTTTTAGTTTTTTGCTTATAACTTCTAAAAAGTGTATCCTCCGGAAAAAAAACATTATTACTTATATTTTTAAAGTGTAGGTGCAAAATTTTATTCAATTGGAGCGCAGCCGTCGTAGATCTGTATAATTTTCAGAAAAAATAAATATGTCATCAAAAGAAAAAAAAAGGACAATTGTTTATTCTGTACAAATAAGATGCACATTTATAATAATAAACATAAAATAATCTTAGTAGCCAAAAGCCTCGTATTCCCTCGTATTTATTGACTGTCATTTTTTGGAAATGATAATTTTCCATGTGTTTTTATGTCGTTCTAGCTTTACTCTTATTGATATAAATTGATGTTATTTCCAAAAAGTTAATATCGCTATAGTAATTTTCCAACAATACAATTAATTCAACCAAATTCAATTTACAATAGTATCCATAATCGGAACGATATCAATTGATTGAGTTATACAATAACTCAATCAATTGAACCACATTAAAATTAACCAGTACTGATAATTAATTTAATTTGCGCATTTAACACAATTGGAATTTACTGTTATTTATAGTATTTACTGTACTGTAGTAATATTAATAATTATTTATACCTTCATGTATGATTTTTAGATATTTTGTTGAAATTAGTTCGTAGGAAATAGAAATACTGCCTCGTTGGTCTAGTGGTCGCAACCGCTGCTGCTATGCAATGAGGGTTCGATTCCCGGGTCTGGAAAAGTGTTATTGGGTTTTTCAATCTGGGATTTATCAGTAGCAGCCCGGAGTCTGGATTTATGACCATGAGACTTAAACATTACTGGCGAAATGTGGGTGTACTATTGGTACTGACAATCACCTATCTACAACATTATTTTTTCTTTATGCTAAACCCGAAAAGGGGTCAGTGTACTCATCATTTTGAACAACTTTTTCTATGGGACCAACATTGAAATCGCGGGAAAAAAATCAGTTGTTCCCTACATTTGTGTTCACTTAAATCGACAAAATGTATGGAACAGCTGTTTTTTTTTTCCGCGATTTCAATGTTGGTCCCATAGAAAAAGTATATTATAGATGACACCAAACCACTAGTTTCAAGGATAAGGGTGTCTACCCTAACACCCTGTATATCTACCTAGACTTTTCCCAACTATGTTAGCTGGCAGGGGGGGGGACACTTGGCTCTAACAATAATTAGCACTTTAAAGCTTAAATATTCCGCAAACGAATCCCTGAATCCAAAAATGGTTTTCACAAACTCCTTTCCAACGATAACCCACACAATGAGATTGACGAGAAAAAAAAAACATCCCCACTTTACGTGTAGGGGAGGTACCGATTACGATTAGTATATAATAGAGGTACGATTTACCACTTTGTCGGCGCCGTTTATATGTATATCCATACTAAATTACAGCTTTCTAGTACCAACGGTCTCTGAGCTAAGCCGCGGACAGACGGACATGGTGAAACTATAAGGGTTCCTTGTTGACTACGGAACCCCAAAAATGAAGGGAAAAATGTACTCTTTCGGAATATAACTTTATTTATGTTTGGCTGGCACTTTCACCAAAAATGTATGGACGGTGAATGATCTCCGTTACGGCATAGGAACTATAATTGATGAAACGCCCTCTAGCAAAATTCCCTTTTAGGTACACCTATATCCTACCTTAAAATAAATGCAACATGAATACTGTACCCAGGATTTTGTAATATCTATATCCATTTTTAAAAGAGTGTCCTTGGAGTTTCTTTCCCGTTCTTCTCCATAGAGATCTACGTTTCGGAATGGGCAACTAGCTTCAACTCTCTGACTAACTGACCGACTCTTTGACAATTCAAAAGTGCATGTAAATGGTTTAATTGAAATAAATGCTTTGAGTTTGAGTTTGAGTTAAATGTCGTAACAAAAATGATACAAATACCACTCACAATGCGTATTCCATTGAGATTGACTGGCCAGTGGATTCAGATCCAATTATTCAATAGCATCTGTCTATCATACTTAGGGTCCCGCGAACTGGTAATGAGTGCGACAGGCCTTCGAATCGAACAAGCGTAAATTAAGTTTGGTACAAATTGATTCTTTTTGCGTGAATTCAATTTTTAGGGTTGAGTTTTTTGATATGTCAGCAGATTTTGGTGTTTTTTTAGTTTATCATTTTTGAAGGCAGCAGTTTTTTTTTGTATTAGTAAAAAGATTTTAATAAAAAAATGTGTTTGTTGTGATTTTTTTTTAACAATAATATAATTACCTCTGCCAAACTGCAAAACAGTTTATTGGTAGACGTAGTTCCTTTTTACATTTTACGTAAATTATAATTTATACACTTTTTCATCTTTTTTTCTCTATAAATTTCCAGTATAAGCTGACTTCGGAGCTACGGAAATCCTATACAATGCGAGATCAGCATAAACTGGAAATGTATAGCTTGCTGTGTAGCCATGTGTACCTCTACCTACGATACAAGATAACTTACTCTCGAATTCTGAAACGACATTTTAAGACAACCTTAGAAATATTTCTGTCACTATTAAAAGTGACGTTGGAAGCACTTAACGGCACTCTAAGTTGGGTATATGTTTGAGAATTTGGCTGTTAATATTTTGTACATTGATGAGGATAAAATGAGAGTTCCTATGTTCGACATCGCTGTGACAGACATGTCAAGGAAGGTTCAAGCTAATGCCTAGCCCGCACTGCAATTAAAAACCGAATTTTTTGTCGCATTATTCTGCAACACATGGTATTATATGTATCTACACGCACCGGCGATTTAAAAGACGCGCTCGTTACACTGCCGCACGTTGAATATAAAACCCGCGCGAACAAAAACTACGCGAATAAAATTCACAGTGCGGGCTAGGCCTAACATAGCATATTTGGAAACATTAATGTGCTTCCTGGAACTTTCGACTTAAATATATGTATTTACTTTAATAAACTTTCTGATACTTCCTTATGTGTATTACGAACCTGTTTGCTTTTGAACCAGCTTGTTTTTTATATAAAATTGTCGCAAAGTATAGCAGTAAATCTGACAAATCTTTATGGCCCCATCAAATTCAAAGTTAGTAGGGCCATTCGTAATTTTTACTGCTTTTCAAAGTATTTTACCATCAGGTATTTTGCCGGCAAAAATGTAGTTTTTTTCTAAAGAATATTGCCTAATAGTGTAGCTTCCATACTGAGTAAGAAAAAACATAAATATCCGCGGGTTTGTGGAGGTTAGATAGGCCATCGCTCCATGTAAAATACTGACTGGTATTCAGCTTACCATCGGGTAAGACTGGAAGCCGACCCCAACATAGTTACGAAAAAGCTAGGCAGATGATCACGATGAAGTCCGTTTCTTCACAATATTGTCCGTTAGTATATAAAAAAAAACAAAATGGCGTTTTATCACGACTAAAATGTCTACCTTGGGAAATTATAACATGCATAAATAAAGAGGAATTACTGTCACGGGACGAATTATAGTTCATATATTTTATGTCCTACATCCTCATGTGGTATGTACTGTCCCATCCTGTTGTGATATTTGAGAACAGAAAACCGGCTAAGTGCATGTCATACTATGCACAATGAAGGGTTCTGTAGTTGGGATGAATTTATAAAACAAACTTAACATTGTAGTTGAAAAACTTGTTCTCCGATACAGAATGTATGGGAGAACATGTTTTTACAACTGAAAATTTAAGTTGGTCGATTATTACTCGGTAACTTGTGGAGCCTACGAAGCGGTGATAGTTTTTCTTTTAATTTTGTTATATATACTACTGCCGTGAATTTTTTCACATATCCAAACCCAACCATTTAGCTGGCAGGGGGGGGAGCACTTGGCTCTAACAAAAATTAGCACTTTAAAGCTTAATATTCCGCAAACGGATCCCTGAATCCAAAAATGGTTTTAACAATCTCTCATTATTTTTAAACGACCTTTTCAACAATACCCCACACCATGGGATTGACGAGAAAAAAAAACCATCCCCACTTTACGTGTAGGGGAGGTACCCTAATAAAAAATCTTTTTTAAGATGTTTTTTTACCACTTTTCCGGCGTCATTTGTATATATATCCATACTAAATTACAGCTTTCTAGTACCAACGGTCTCTGAGCTAAGCCGCGGACAGACGGACGTGGCGAAACTATAAGGGTTCCTTGTTGACTACGGAACCCTAAAAAAACAGTTAACTAAATTGGATTTTATGTTATTCATCATTAGTGTTAATTTGTTGAAAAAATGCGTAATACACAAATTACAAATATGTAAGAGTTTACAATTTAGAATCTACAATTCTGTCGCATTTTTAAGAGCTTAAAACAAAACCCGAGGGCTATGTATAAATTGTAGACTTGTCACTACAATTTACATATTTGTAAGGTTTTTCCGTTACAATTTTGTGTGGCTTAGAGTTTTATGGTTTACGGACTTGTACTTGTAAATTGTAATTGTAAATTTGGTAAGGGCATTGGTCTATCTTTTTTGTTGGTTTCCTTCTAATCTAAACAGCTGTAGAGCGAATCCGTTTCCATCCCGATTTGATAACGAATGTTTGTGTAACCCAGAGTCCTCCGTGTCTCGGAAAGCACTTTCGGCTCGGGTATCATTCGTGGATTTTTTTTTGGCAGTCATTACGTGTCGTCGTAGGCCTGCCCGAAAGTCTGACAACCAGTCTTACCAAGAGGGGAGGAGGAGGGAGTATAGTATTAACCAGTTACTGGGTTGTGAAGCTCAGATAGGCAGTCGCTCCATGTACAATACTGGTATTCAGCTGCATCCAGTTAGCCTGGAAGCCGACCCCAATGTAGTTGGGAAAAGGCTAGGCAGATTAATTGTGTAACGTCAATGAAACCAATTATTTTCTTCATTACTATAACAGTAATAAAGTTAATAATTGGTTTGGAACGTTGTGGTTCAAAGCAGCTACATGCTATCATTCCCGAAGCCACTCGTAAACAAACATTTTTGATTCCATAATTTTGTATTTCCCAGTAACCTGTGGATGGCTATAAAAAGTAATTAAAAGGCGGGACATCAATAGCCTTGGGAGTTGTGAATTCAAAATGAGCATTTAAAAGGGTTACAGAGGTACGCTCCAAATATAGAAATACAACCTTATGGCAATAAATCACGTGATTATTTAGATACCTTTGATAATTTCACGTGTTGTGGGTTTTCAGGAATTTTGGGGTTTTAGAAATTACTGTAATATATTTTTTACTTTATTGTACACCTGAGGCACTAGATAAAGTGACATTCTATCAGCGATAACAATGATGGAAAAGGCAAAAATGTATAGGACCTACAAAAGCTAGTATTAAAATAAATATACACTAAAAAATACATATATTATGAAAAGGGCGACTTTATCGCTTACTGCGATCTCTTCCAGGCAACTTGTACTAATATATATTTATTATTAATTGCCTGACTTTTCATTTGAAAATACTAAGGGGCATTTTTATCTTATAAAAGCCAGCTATGAGGAAGGTTAATTATAAGATATATAATAATAAAAATTAAATAAAATTCGTTATCTTTTACTTCTTCGTCATATCGATTACAAAAAACATTTTGAAATTTTGTTGGCTCAAAATGAGAAAGGTATAAGATTTAAAAAAAATCTTCCTCTACTTAATAATGTAGGTAAGTATATTAAAAGAAGAAAGGTAGAGACAAAGACAATATCGTTTTCATATCTAATTAAGTGATAATTAGATCTTAATAATAAATGATCTTCGTAATTAGGTGATATTCATTTTGTGGATTTCGCGTGCAAGGACAAGTTGTTCGCTTTATTCATAACAAATAATATTGTAATTGAGAAGCTACTAATTAATGAATGTGATTGGATATCTAATCGAGAAGGTCTTATTACATACTTATCCGATCAACTTATCAGAAAACATGTGGTAGTCATTTCTAGAAATTCTTTCAGACAAAAAAAAACAACCGACTTCTAAAAATACGTATTATTGAAGCTAACTCAAAAACTCCCCAAGGTAGGTTAATATAATTTGTATAGGATCACTTTGCGAGCTTCCTCTATCAAAATAAAAAAAATGAATCACGTAAATCGGCGTAAATACACGAAAAAAAAAACAGACTAATCCAAATCCTCCTCCTTTTTTGAATTCAGTTAAAAATGGCTTTTGAATTTTCCCGAGTACCTTCATAGGTTGGTAATTAATTATTCTTGGTATCTGTATCAATGCTTAGGGTATCAAGATATGCTATGAATAATGAAATAGAATATAAGGAATTAGTCATCGAATAAAAGAGGTCCATACATGATGCGTGATGAACCTTTTTTAAAGGCCTTATATTGGATTCAAAGATTATTTTTTATTTTTTTCTATGTAAATTATCACCAATTGTGATACTTTATTCACATTACAATCTAGCCTGTTAGCTAATAAGTAATTTAAATATAACTTAAAATGCTTAGTAACTATACAATTAAGAAATCGTCCAATAACGTCATTCATATTCACTAATTATAATGTATAATATTTAAATATTTTAAATATAATATTTTTATATTATTTTTTCTACAATAAGGAAAGATAAACAAGGTTTTCTTTTCAAAACTTCCATCTTCGTTGGTTTACAAACAATTAAGTGGAGTTTGTTTACAAAAACTTCAATTTGATCGATCCTTTTTAAACTGTATAGTTTGGCAAGTAAAGTGTAGCTTGTATATACTTGTTACACTTTGCTCGCCAAACTTACCAAACAAAAAGTTATCTGTTTCTGGGGTGTTTTCATTCTACAGCGCTCAATAATCCTATAGAGTCTATTAGATTATGAGTTGACCGTTTGACATAATTATGTTTTCTCGAGTTAAAAGCTTTCAGTAAGATTTTTATTGGTATCGGCTTGATGTCTGCTCCTGTGGTATCGGCACTCGGTTCTCTCAATCAAATCTCCGGTAGCGACTAAGTAAGACTAATGAAGGTTACTCGTTCTATATTCTCATGTCACCGTTTCACTTAAAAGAAATAGGGAAAAATTATAGCCGATTTGTTTTTCTTATGAAGCTTTCAGCAAAATAAAATAAAACTGATAAATGGGTATCGTATATTAGAATTTTCTCTTGTATGAATAATACAGAAGGCGCACACCGCATTTTAGGTATGAAGCTACAGACAGGGATTCAGTGAGCGTATCTAGGTGAATATAATTGTAGGTTAGAGCTGCGCGACCTGAATTGCACTTTATTGTGTCGTAGCAAGAGTCGCGTTTTATTTACCTATATGATTTTGCGGAGTGAACCATCTGTACTAATCTGTGTCCTAGGTGAATATTTATGACACAGTTTTGTATCTATATCAGCTCAGTGTTGCTAGAGTATTCCATATTTTTGTTTTAGGGACTGATTTTATTAATTAAAACTTGGACGTATTACAGAAAAATATTAGTATCTACTTCAATATTTTTCAATATCGGGTAAAAGTGATTTCCATTTTCTTTAAAGAATAGTAGTAAAATTATATCATTTAGGTTGGCATAATTATCATGTTCTGTCAAGTGTTTTTTGAGCTTTCAACATTCCGCAAAAACTTCATCATTGTTCAGAAAAAAACTTACTTACTTCAATAAAGCGCCACTATTGAAACACTCAATAAACAGGGGTTAAATCTAATTTATCTCAAGTTTAGTTATAACGACTTGACCCAAACTGTGTAGCAACATTTACCCTATTTACCCATGTTTTGAATTACTTGGGGTCTTACAGAATGGCCCTTAACGAGAGGGCTCAAATGACCAACCGATGACGGCGGCGGCCGCGCAAATCTGTTTTTGATTTCGAGATGTAATTAAGATTGTAAAGGTTAATGGGTATACAGATATAACCACACAGTTATCGATTGTTAAGCTTTATATTCCAATACAATTTAATAGAGGAGAAATCGCGAATTCCTTTTATTTAGAAAGTGATGAGTTTTCAATCGTCAAGCCGAGGTCTTGAAAGATTTTTATCGACATCCACATTGGCAAATTGTCTTTACAGGAAAACGACATTTTCCAATTTACCTTATTTTTAACCGACTTCTTCCAAAAGGAGGAGGTTCTTAATTCGTCTTAATTTTTTTTGTGTGTATGTTACGCGATTACTCCGCCAATTATGAATCGATTTTGATGATTTTTTTTGTTTGGTAGGTCATGCTCAGAGGTGGTCTCATAAATAAATTATTAACTTTGCTTGCGTGGTTTTTGAGTTAGCTTCGATATCACGTATTTTTCGCACTAAGTCTATGTAGACGATATGTGGTATTCGATTTTGTGTGGGGTAGGTACCACAACTAAAAAGTGAAAAATAAAAACATTTTACAAAAAAAAAAACGTGTTTTTTTTGGAAGTCGGTTATCAGTCGGTCGGTTATAAAGTTTTTATGAAACTACAAAGACAGAATAAAGAAAGAAAGAAACATATAGTCAATGTTTGATTTTGATTGATAATGGGTTGTATATTCATCCTCAGCCATTACTGAAAGTCCCTGGCGGCTGAGATTAACTGAGTGAGTGCTGACTCAAATGTCTCGCTGGTTGTGGCGTGTGGCAAAAAGTTCCCTTCAAAATGGTTGAGCTGAATGGTGCTTATTCATACGCATGTTCGTGAACGGGGCGCCGTTAGTTGGGACTGGTCAATTATTTTAATTTTTTAATTATTTTTTGCTTTTATTTTTTTATTGCGCATCCGTCAAGATTGTTCCCACATGTATAATTTCAACATGAATAATGTAACCAATATTTTCAATTAAAAGAGTGTCCTTGGAGTTACTTGCCCGTGCCTTTCTATAGGAATCTACTACGCGTTGGAATGGGCTAGCTTCAACTTTCTGACTGACCGATTCCTTGACAAAAGTGTACTTCAGTGCCTGTAATTGGTATATTTGTAATAAGAACTTTGAGTTTGAGGAAATATTCATTTCAGGGATGAACCTCTTGAATTTTACTCTGGGACTGTTACTTACGGGAATGTAGCAGGCATCATTAATCTTTGTACCTGCTCAATATTAATTGGATAAACACGTAATATGGAAGCAAAGAACACTAACTGTCGTCTAGTGCTACGTTGATGATTATTTCTTTCTTTCGTAGATTATTAGGAAAGTTTCATGCCATTATTAGAGATGATTCTTTATTGTGTATGTCTAGACAAGGCCTTATTATTTATCAAGGGCAGAAATAAGATTATCCACCTTATCTACTCTATCGCGAATATCAGTTATTTTAAGTTGTTGATGAAAAACTTCTTGTAACACTCAATAGCGCTACTTATCTGTTTATTTTTATTTTTGTGTGTATCGTGTTATTTGAGTAAAAAAATTATAAAACTAAGAACCAAGTACGACAAAAAAATCAATCAACTAAAAAGGTATAAACAAGATATCGCAGACAGACAAATTAAAAATCCGGAGTGACACGAGTTAGGGCATAAATTGAATAGATTACGTGTGACTCCTATACAACATTACTTTTTGTTTATGCTAAACCCGAAAAGGGGTCATTGTACTCATCATTTTGAACAACTTTTTCTATGGGGTTGGTCCCATAGAAAAAGTTGTTCAAAATGATGAGTACATTGAAATCGCAAAAAAAATAAACAGCTTTTCAATACATTTTGTCCAATGTATGTTTTTCCATGTATTTTGAGTACAATGATCCCTTTTCGGGTTTAGCATAAACAAAAAGTAAGGTTGTATAAATTAAAATTGCACTTCACCATCTACAAAATAGATTCGTTCTATGACTGTTTGTGATCATACCGTTCGATCAACTAAATACTTAGGTAACATTGGAAAATGTCTAGAAGTAAAAAAAAAAATTAAATTAACGTAGGAAGTCGCATTTTCTACATGCTTACCATAAAGCCAACTTAACAGTTTGAGGGACACTAGGCGCTGAGCAGACGATGGACAATAACAAATTATTTGTCCGCGGACAATTTGGAATCGTTTCCAAATCCTACGTAATTTTGTCCCACGTGCTCGTTAGATTTATGACTCTAAATTGTCCGTGGACAAATTGTCCATCGTCTGCTCAGCACCCAAACGCCCATAGGCGTTATAACAATAAAACTTCTGTTTTTTCGCGTTCAGTGTTCTTGAATGCGTTAAGGCCCTACCTTACCTCAAATTGCTTAAAATGATCCTCCGTTATAAATATATGTTAAAGTTTAGGACTAATGCTAGGTCCTATGTTTGGCGAAAACACGATTACATAAAATTTTCTCGATAAAAAATCCAAAGTTACCACTAAACCGAATTATAAACCGCTGGTTTAAAAAAAATACATAAATTAGATCATGAAACTTTGCATAATCGTTACTGTTATGCACATTTCATATTCCGTATTTACCGCTCTGACGGGTTAGGTACTTCTGAATGATCTGAACTAAATATAAAGCAGGTCTTATGTTTTTTTTTTTAATTACCTTTATTTTCACCGGAAAAAGCAATTACCTAAACTATTCGAGGCTTGAGAGCCGCCAGCACTCCGTCTAGCTCTAGAGATAAAAGTGCGAGGGAGATAAAATTTGAGGTAGGGTACGGCCTTAAGGCACATTCTTAATCCTTCTTAGCGTGTCATTCATAATTACCAAAAAGTCTTGAAAACTTTCCAATAAAAATTCAAACACGGTAGGTATTTAACTAACATTTTATGTTATCACAAGTGCACTTAATATTGTTGAAATGCTACTTTGTACTAAGGCGGCCTCGGGGTGGTATATAAACTTCCCTCTCAAACAGCCTGTTTATCTGCTTTTCAACTTTCCAAACACGCTTTGAAACATTTTGAAAGTGTTCTTGTGTATTTCCTGGTTAGATGTGACGAGATCTGTGTTTGAAAGGAAACAAGTATGATCTAGTACTTCTTATTTGTATTTTATGTACTTATACAGCGGTCCCATACAAAACTTCAATAGGTATCGACTCAAATGTATGGAACAGTTGATATTTTTTTTCGCAATGATGTACCATGTTGGTCCTCAGAAAGTTGTTCAGTTTAATGATCTATTGATACACGCTGGATAAGATAAAAAAAAAGGGTAAAAAAAGTAATTTTTACAACAAAAAAAAACACTTCTTCCGAATTTATCTAAGTTAAGCCAGCCAGTTAAGCCTTATGTCAACTGCTCATCACCATTTACAAAATTGCTTTTCCCGATGCAGGGACGTTAATCGTTGAGGAGTTCTCCTGGTACTTCACCATCAACTCCACTTCACCATTTATGCATTGTGACGAGCATAAATTGCCTGGCAACCATATTAAAGTAATCGAATCGCAACCCATCTGTGGTCTTCATCATTAGTTCCACTTCACCAAATGGTGCTTTCCGAGAGCATCTGCACGAGTTTCTATAAAATACCCAAATCCCTATAGGTGTGCCTATAATATTTGAAGATTTTCCTCGATTTCTCCAGGGTCCGATCATCAGATTCTGACCTGATGACAATGGAACCACCTCAGAAGTATATCCTTTCAAACAAAAAATAATTTTGCAAATCGGTCCACAATTAACGGAGAAATCGGTGAGTATACATAAATACCTCCTCCTTTTTGGAAGTCGGTTAAAAAATAAGCTATGCTCGCACCCTATTACATGAGACTAAAAACACAATTTACAATGGTGCCGATTCTGTTGTTCACAAACTAAGTTCAGTACATCTTTTTCTTTCTATTTCATTAAGAAAAGGACAGAAGATAAATTTTAGTTTAGTCCTGTCAAACTGTCACTACTCCAAATAAGTTTAGACGCGATTAAAAACTTGCCTACTAAAATTACGTCAATTTACGTCAGGCGCTGATTAATTTGACAGGACAAAACTAAAATTTATCGTCTGTCCTTTTCATATTGAAATAGAAAGAAAAAGATGCACTGAACTTTAATTTAGTTTAGTTTGTGAACAAGGGAATCGGCACCATTGTTAAACTTTTCACAATTCTTATTATAATGCAGTGAGCCAAAGGTAATTTCTTCTCGATTGACTCTCAAAAATCTTTAAGTACACAGAATATTGGGTTTGAATAAGGATGACACTTCAAATAAAATTGCTTAATTGACTTTTAATCTTACTTTAGGTAAAAAAGGTATTCTTGCCACTTATTAGCTACTTTTAAAACCAATTGCCTTATGGCCTTTATAAGATAAAGGTTTTTCTATATTGAGACTATGCCCAAGAGGTCATGTTGAAAGGATGAATGAAAGGTGACTATACTCCATTTGAAATAAGATTAGACATTTAAACAAACCTTTTTACAGTCCGTTCAACCGATTTTGACGTCTATATCGTAGGCTAAGGATGGCATTAAAAGCAAAAAGATTACACAATACCTACTGTCTACTGCAGCTGACATTTGTCATGCTACCACCGCAATAGCATTCAAAATCGGTTGAACTTACTGTAAAAAAGGTTTATTTAAATGTCTAATCTTATTTCGAATGGAGTATAACTAAAGGTTTACAAGGCAGATTCTCACCAGGCAGATGTGGGTGGATACTGTTGGGGGTGGATATTGCTGCTGGGGAGTTTGTTGCGCCACTTCTTCTTCCCAGCTAAAGCACTAGGAAGTGTCTGAAGCACTATGAACTGTCTTATGTAATTTTGACGTTCGAAAATTGCTGATTCTCAGCCTAGTTTGCATAAATGACTTTTGATTTTGACACTTGGAAGGGGGACGCCCTAGAGGGACATATTGATGACCTTATTGGTATTCTTCAGAAAAGTCAGATGCGTAGTACTCGCAACTGGCGTGCGTGTATCAGACCAGGAACGTAAACGAAACAAAAGGAGCATGTAAGGGTCGTGGCGTTCTGTAGTTACTGCTTACCCCCATGGGAAAAAGGCGTGGATTTATGATGTGATTTTGTTTATAAACTGTTCATAAAATCAATTGAAGAAGAATAGCAGACAGAAATCCAGCAGATTAAACGGTATCAGACCATAAACATCTATTGCAGAACCTATCTGCAGCACACGGTTGGATGCTAACTATCACAGGAGGATATTATCATAACAATAACCCTTTGAAGCTCGAGCTTGGTTTGGTGTTAGGTGAATGCATCTGTTTATTCCACTGATAAAGTCACTTTTATGATACCTTTAGACAGCAAAGGTATGGCCGGAATGTAAATGAAATTAACCTGTTTAAAAATAGATTGCGTAGGTAATTACTATATTTATTCAATGACTCAAGATTGAAGAAAATGTGAATGCAACTGTTATCAAACTGATTGAGATTTTGTTCATTAAATTAATTATAAGAATTTTCTACCGTTAATTAATCTAAAGTATATAGATTAAAGATACATAAAATACCGACCACATAAATGTAGTTTTTCATAAAAAATAATACTTACATGTAAAAGTGTTATTTTTAACCAATTAACAAAAATAAATCATGTTTATTTGTAAATAAACATGCAGTGTAAACTATCATTCAGTATATGACAGATAATTACTCGATCATAATTTTCTCGACCTTTGTGATAATTTATTTCTAAAATATTTCATAAATTGAATCTACATTGATATAGAAGATGCTAAATCGTGCGGACTTGTTAGATTGTGTCCCTACCTCCCCAGTTCCCAGTAACTGTTCGTGATGGAATCAATTTTGTTGCGTAAACCGAGCCGCGCCGAAACAATTTAGCCGATAGGCGTTTAGCAAATTGATCCAGACGCCGAACAAATCTCTGTTAGTGGAGCTGGTATAATAGGACCATGCTTTATTTGTTGGTAGACTAATGGAGGATACGTGTTGTACAAGTTCTGGATTGTTTTTGCACCTTTACCTTATCTATGGTTTGTTCTGGGCGGTGAATCAATCGACTTAGACTGTCGTTTTACCTTTTCCCAACTATGTTCGGGTGGGCTTCCAGTCTATCTAGATGCAGCTGAATACCAGTATTTTACATGGAGCGACAGCCTATCTGACCTCCACAACACAGTAACTGGGTTATACGATACCCCTTGGTGAGACTGGTTGTCAGAGTTTCGGGTTTCTGACAACCCGTGACGATGTTCACTAATGACAGCCGGGACCTCGGTATGTAAAGATGGTCACCCATCCACGGACCATCCCTGGCAAGCGTAGCTTAACCTGATTGATAGACCCGTGCGGCAGTTATTGATAACCAAGAGCTCCTCCTGTCTACGGCCAAGGCTGAGATAAAATTGTTTGTAGACCAAGTGAATCATCGTATCTTCCCAGATTTGATAATAGTTATTTTTGCTTTTGAAAATTACATCATTACGATTGCATAATTGCAGATTTAAATTGAAATGAAGTCTGAGCCAGTGTTTGATATTCTTACTAGTTTTATGTGTGCTACTTACTACTAAATCTTTCCGCCTTTAATTTATCCATCTCCGAATCTAATTAAAAACCGAAATGTTTGCCGCTCTATTTCACGATCAATGTTTTTCCAATGCCACGAAATGTTCCACTGACCGCCAGCTTGTTTACTAAAGTGTGAATTAAAAAGTAAATCGTACAAGGTTTGTAACTGGGTTTGTAACTAAACATGTTACAACTCTTCACCGTGTTTACTTTGGATGCAAACATTTGCACCGGTTCGGCTATGATGAAAGGGTGGCCGCAGACAAACCGTTCCTTCGAGCCGTCTCGACGTCCGTCACTTGCCATCTATCAATGGATGATTTAATTTTGTACAGATAAACAGCAGTGTATGTAAACAAATAGGGCCAGGGCTTTGGATCGCAGCCAGTCGGAGAATAGTGGGTATGTCAAACTTCTTACCGTGTTTGCTCACTACTCTGTATAATACGATTATCCTCTTCTTCTACGTTTCAGCTCTCCTTAGTTCGGCACCTACCAGATCCATTTCTGGATCTTGTCATAATTATGTCGCCATATCGCGACCTTCACTGTCTTTTACAGATGAGTCATCATCATCTTCCTGTCCTTGTCTCATGTTACTTGAGGTCAGCGCAACGTGTTTTTTTCCAATCCATCCTCGACTGTCGACCGTCACGCCATCATTTACTCCCTTTTCTTTCATATCATTCCTCACACAATCTATCCCTCTTTTGTTGAACCTTCTCTCCCTCTCCATGCATCATCAATTCATATATATCATATATTCATCACTCTCTTAGTCACATCACTTTTTCAGATGATTGATGTATTTTATCTGTCTTGGTGCGAGTTGCGAGCAGTGGTGGCCCAGTGGTCGGAGCCAGACAGGTTTTTTACTTAGTGTATTAAATTTCATCACCACAGACTGCTCTCAAAACAGTGAAAGAAAACATCGTGAGGAAGCCGGCATGTCCTAGAACCAACAATTCGATGACATGTGAATGTACCAACCCGCACTGGGCCCGCGTGGTGGATTATTGCCCACTCTCTCTTACAGAGAGGAGGCTTGTGTTGATCAGATCATCTTGAGTTTCCCAGCAGTGGGAACATTATAGGCTTATTATGCAATTATTCAATCTGTCTTGGTAAACCCTCTTTAGTTTCTGCATTTCCCTCTATTTATATTTACACAACACATCGATTTCAGGTGTTTCCATCGATCACTTTATCTGCTGTATTCAGCAGAAGTTTGGAAACTAGTCGAAACTAGTCCTTCCGGACTAGTTTCGACTAGTTTCCACGTTCGAGGCCATGTTCAGTTGCAACTGGAACGTACCATTTCTCTCGATAGAATTTGTGTGCTTAAAAGCTGGTTCACTTATCCCTCATTATTTAACGCTTGTCTTTGAAGTAAACAAATTAATTTGATGTACCTTATTCATGTAAACTGAATACTTATCATCCTTATTCATCTACCCACTTTAAAATAATTATCGTTTGTGTGCCGCTGAATTGACGTGTAATGAATGAAGGACCCATCCACTTTCCAAATAATTACCTATTTGAAAAGTGGATGGGTATTTGTACAGTGTAGTAGTCGGCAACAACATTTCTGGAAATAAATAAATCCTTACTAATATTATAAATGCGAAAGTAACTCTGTCTGTCTGCCTGTCGCTTTAACGCCAAAACTACTGAACCGATTTAAATGAAATTTGGTACACAGATAGTCTAGAGCCTGAGAAAGGACATAGGGTAATTTTTATCGACATACCACGCGGGCGAAGCCGCGGGCGGAAGCTAGTAAGTTGCTGATTATACCATTATCATTGTTGTTTATACGTAAGATCCTAATTAGTTATTAATAGGTTATTATTTTATCTTCACAAAAAAGGGTGAAAACTTTCAGAACCACTTTCAAATAATACGATTTCACATGAATTGATTTTATGATAAACACGTAGAAATTATGCACTTGTAAACTTCAAGAATAAGATATGTTTGTACCGCGTGCGGAGTTGTGGCTTTTTGATGGGCGCGCTTGTGCTGTTTATGTTATGTTTTGTATGATGCATGGTTCTGCCACATTCAGGGTTTTACGACCAGCTTTACTTCCACGAGATGTCGAGGGGTATTAAAACCACGCGGGAGTAAAGGCTCCCATAAACAGGCGCGATATCGCGCCTTGCCTGTCCCGCCCTAGATATCGCGCCCGTTTGCACGAGGCTTAACGCCTCGTAGGTCTAGTGGTCGCAAGCGGTACTACTGGGCATGAGGTCCTGAGTTCGATTCCCTGGTCGAGTAAAGTGTTTTTCGGTTTTTCCTTCTGGAATTTCTCAGTAGCAGCTCGGAGTCTGAATATGTGGCCTAGTGACGGCAATAGGCTCGCCCCCTGTTACTGACTTGAACAACTGGCGAAAGAGGTTGAACTTTATTTGCACCTCTGTCTAACCCTTCGGGGAATACAGGCGTGATGTTACGTTATGTTATGGTAATGCATTATTTTATTTCTTTTATTCCTGCCAAATTCCCGAACAGGCTATGCCCCATCTGCTAGTGTCTCAAATGTCCGTTCAACTGCATCCTTGACGATCTGAATAACGCCTCAGCGCCACGCCGCTACCACACCGCTAGTATTGTTTAAACTGTTTTTTTTATTCCATTGCTGGCTGCTTGGAAAAGTGCCTTTAACCGTTTAACGGAAGCGCGGCGGCGGAACGGGCGGAGTCGGCGCGGTGGCGGCGTGGCGGCGGTGCCGTGTACATAGCTTAGGGACGTGGCGGCGGGCGGGGCAGTAGCGGCGCGGTGACGGCGGCGTCGTGTCGCCAAGCTGCAATAAATGTTGCCATCTATTGGGCTCAAAAAATGTAAGTATAAGAAGCCAAATTCTGCAAAGCTTTGAACACTATATTTTTTCAGTCTTTTGGGTATTACAAGATTAAAAATAAAATTCTCACAATCTGATACATTATAATTATTACAAGACAGAAAATAAATTAGAAGTAAAATGTTTTCGAAAAAAGAAACCTACAGGAAATGCTTATTATAAAGATTGATGGCCATTCACAGATTCCACTTCTTTTAAAAATACAAAAACCAAGTAATGTTAATTAAACAGCCTCCTTTAGAAAATAATTCAGTGAAAGAGAGGATCTAAATAGAAAATTGCTTGACAAAAATAAACTTAAAAAAGCTATTTTAATTAGTAAAATATTTCGCGAACGAAATTAAACAGATGTACCTAGTGTGTGTGTGCGGTAATCAATATATCATAGAGATATGATGAAGATGATGCGATTAATCGCTAAGAGAATTATGATTTGACGATAGCTGGAAGCAATCATGCGGCTCCATACATTATAACGCGGAAGAATGAGCTTGCAAAAACATAATTATGTATACATTAACAATCAATCAATCTGCCTAGCCTTTCCCCAACTATGTTGGGGTCGGCTTCCAGTCTAGCCGGATTCAGCTGAATACCAGTATTTTACATGGAGCGACTGCCTATCTGACCTCCACAACCCAGTAACTGCGTAATACGATACCCCTGGGTAAGACTGGTTGTCAGACTTTCGGGCTTCCCATAACGACGCATAACGACTGTCAAAGATCCTCGAATGACAGCCGGGATCAACGGCTTAACGTGCTTTCCGAGGTACGGAGGAGTCTCGATATGTAAAGATGGTCACCCATCTACGGACCAACCCCGGCAAGCGTAGTTTATCCTGATGGACCAACCCGTGCGGCTGTTATTACTTAGCCACGAGCTCCTCCGAGAATTTTGTATACATTAACATGGAAAGGAAAAGTTAGCAACAAAACTCGTAGATCTTTTCAGAATATTGATTGGCCATTATTATTAGGTAATAATAACATCACATCATTACGCCTATTGTCCCTGAAGGGATAGGCATAGGTCACCTATAAGTACACCCACATCTCACCACTCATGTTTCACAAACCCGGGCTCCGGGCACTCCGGGGGGCTGCTACTGAGAAATTCCAGATGGTAAAACTTAGGTAATAACACATAAATATGTATATTATGCCAAAAAACTGCCGGAGAATGTGTGCCCTGCGATTCAAAGTTTTTTTAGAACGAATGGTCGGTAAAATAAAGTTGATGATCATCATTTTTTTCAGACGTTCAAAGACACTGACACATGACGTATGGCACTATTTTAGAAACTACGTAATAACTGTCAAAGAATGACTTGAATATACGGGCAATTCAAGTTGGTATTCGATTTGATTAACAATTAATTTACCTGACTTTTTATAATTAATTTCGTTAAATTCTAAACAAACGCTTTCTACTGCCGTCAAGAAGCTACAAAAAACCGACACACTTAGAGATTTATGATATTAGCAATATTAGTATGTTCAATTTTTTCATCATTGGTGTCGTTTTCATAGTTTTTGTATACAACATTATTTTTTCTTTATGCTAAACCCGAAAATGGGTCATTGTACTCATCATTTTGAACAACTTTTTCTATGGGAGCAACATTGAAATCGCGAAAAAAAATCAGCTGTTCCCTACATTTGTGTTCACTTAAATCGACAAAATGTATGGAACAGCTGATTTTTTTTTCGCGATTTCAATTTTGGTCCCATAGAAAAAGTTGTTCAAAATGATGAGTACAATGACCCCTTTTCGGGTTTAGCATAAAGAAAAAATAATGTTGTATACGCTATACGGTAAGCAACTTTTCAGCTCAAAAATAGTCAAACGCATTCAGCCGTAGATTCAGCTGACTTAACTTACGAACTAATCTGAATAGTAACATGCAAATTTGCAAAAACATGCAACATTCATCTTGTACTGTCGCGGCTTTTGTCACTGCTTCGGCAAGCATGATAAATGATGCATACGCCAGCAATATTTATTGCTATTTTTACAACTGTGTAATAAATAAAAAAGTTACGACTGTAACATTATTTTGTTATGTTGCCCCTCTTAGTTAAAACTCCAGTTTTTTTTTTTGTGAAGGTCATCTCGCAGGTCAACCTGTCGCAGCTGCAGCTGCAGCTAGTTGACGGCTATCCTGTGGATGCCTTAACAAATTAAAGCCTCCAATCAGAGCATGTTTATAAACTAAACACTAAGGGCACTCTGTGGGTTACGGACATAGGGTTAGGGCGTCGCTGGGGGAGAGCGTGATTCAAAGCAATAGGCTCGCCCCCTATTAAATAGGACTTAAACATAATTGACGAAGTGTACTTTAGTGTAGGTACACATCTGCCTATCCCTTTCGGTATTACGGGCGTGATGTTATGTTAAGATAGGTATTACATTTTCCAAGAAAAATTTAATGAGACTAGTTGAGATTCATAAACCTTTATTACTAAGAATGATGCGTGGTTTTTTGGAACGAAAAAGATCTTTTTATCGGAAAAGATCGCTTTCAGGCAAAAAATTGCTCAGTTTTCAAGAACATTTGGTAGGAACATAATTTGTTTTGAAATTTCCTCAGTCAGTAAGGCAATTCATTAATAACCGACTTCAAAAAATAGGGAGGTTATGCATTCGGAAATTTTTTTTGAACCGATTTAAATGAAATTTGGTACACAGATAGTCTAGAGCCTGAGAAAGGACATAGGGTAATTTTTATCGACATACCACGCGGGCGAAGCCGCGGGCGGAAGCTAGTAAGTTGCTGATTATACCATTATCATTGTTGTTTATACGTAAGATCCTACTTAGTTATTAATAGGTTATTATTTTATCTTCACAAAAAAGGGTGAAATCTTTCAGAACCACTTTCAAATAATACGATTTCACATGAATTGATTTTATGATAAACACGTAGAAATTATGCACTTGTAAACTTCAAGAATAAGATATGTTTGTACCGAGTGCGGAGTTGTGGCTTTTTGATGGGCGAGCTTGTTCTGTTTATGTTATGTTTTGTATGATGCATGGTTCTGCCACATTCAGGGTTTTACGACCAGCTTTACTTCCACGAGATGTCGAGGGGTATTAAAACCACGCGGGAGTAAAGGCCCCCATAAACAGGCGCGATATCGCGCCTTGCCTGTCCCGCCCTAGATATCGCGCCCGTTTGCACGAGGCTTAACGCCTCGTAGGTCTAGTGGTCGCAAGCGGTACTACTGGGCATGAGGTCCTGAGTTCGATTCCCTGGTCGAGTAAAGTGTTTTTCGGTTTTTCCTTCTGGAATTTCTCAGTAGCAGCTCGGAGTCTGAATATGTGGCCTAGTGACGGCAATAGGCTCGCCCCCTGTTACTGACTTAAACAACTGGCGAAAGAGGTCGAACTTTATTTGCACCTCTGTCTAACCCTTCGGGGAATACAGGCGTGATGTTACGTTATGTTATGGTATTGCATTATTTTATTTCTTTTATTCCTGCCAAATTCCCGAACAGGCTATGCCCCATCTGCTAGTGTCTCAAATGTCCGTTCAACTGCATCCTTGACGATCTGAATAACGCCCCAGCGCCACGCCGCTACCACACCGCTAGTATTGTTTAAACTGTTTTTTTTATTCCATTGCCGGCTGCTTGCAAAAGTGCCTTTAACCGTTTAACGGAAGCGCGGCGGCGGAACGGGCGGCGTCGGCGCGATGGCGGCGTGGCGGCGGTGCCGTGTACATAGCTTAGAGACGTGGCGGCGGGCGGGGCAGTAGCGGCGCGGTGACGGCGGCGTCGTGTCGCCAAGCTGCAATAAATGTTGCCATCTGTTGGGCTCAAACAATGTAAGTATAAAAAGCCAAATTCTGTGCAAGCTTTGAACACTATATTTTTTCAGTCTTTTGGGTATTACAAGACTAAAAATAAAATTCTCACAATCTAATACATTATAATTATTACAAGACAGAAAATAAATTAGAAGTAAAATGTTTTCGAAAAAAGAAACCTACAGGAAATGCTTATTATAAAGATTGATGGCCATTCACAGATTTCCACTTCTTTTAAAAATACAAAAACCAAATAATGTTACTTAAACAGCCTCCTTTAGAAAATAATTCAATGAAAGAGAGGATCTGAATAGAAATTTGCTTGACAAAAATAAACTTAAAAAAGCTATTTTAATTAGTAAAATATTTCGCGAAGGAAATTAAACAGATGTACCTAGTGTGTTAATTCGGTAATCAATATATCATAGAGATATGATGAAGATGATGCGATTAATCGCTAAGAGAATTATGATTTGACGATAGCTGGAAGCAATCATGCGGCTCCATACATTATAACGCGGAAGAATGAGCTTGCAAAAACATAATTATGTATACATTAACAATCAATCAATCTGCCTAGCCTTTTCCCAACTATGTTGGGGTCGGCTTCCAGTCTAACCGGATGCAGCTGAATACCAGTATTTTACATGGAGCGACTGCCTATCTGACCTCCACAACCCAGTAACTGCGTAATACGATACCCCTGGGTAAGACTGGTTGTCAGACTTTCGGGCTTCCCATAACGACGCATAACGACTGTCAAAGATCCTCGAATGATAGCCGGGACCAACGGCTTAACGTGCTTTCCGAGGTACGGAGGAGTCTCGATATGTAAAGATGGTCACCCATCTACGGACCAACCCCGGCAAGCGTAGTTTATCCTGATGGATCAACCCGTGCGGCTGTTATTACTTAGCCACGAGCTCCTCCGAGAATTTTGTATACATTAACATGGAAAGGAAAAGTTAGCAACAAAACTCGTAGATCTTTTCAGAATATTGATTGGCTATTGTCCCTGAAGGGATAGGCATAGGTGACCTATAAGTACACCCACATCTCACCACTCATGTTTCACAAACCCGGGCTCCGGGTACTCCAGGGGGCTGCTACTGAGTTCCAGATGGTAAAACTTAGGTTATAACACATAAATATGTATATTATGCCAAAAAACTGCCGGAGAATGTGTGCCCTGCGATTCAAAGTTTTTTTAGAACGAATGGTCGGTAAAATAAAGTTGATGATCATCTTTTTTTTCAGACGTTCAAAGACACTGACACATGACGTATGGCACTATTTTAGAAACTACGTAATAACTGTCAAAGAATGACTTGAATATACGGCCAATTCAAGTTGGTATTCGATTTGATTAACAATTAATTTACCTGACTTTTTATAATTAATTTCGTTAAATTCTAAACAAACGCTTTCTACTGCCGTCAAGAAGCTACAAAAAACCGACACACTTAGAGATTTCTGATATTAGCACTATTAGTATGTTCAATTTTTTCATCATTGGTGTCGTTTTCATAGTTTTTGTATACAACATTATTTTTTCTTTATGCTAAACCCGAAAAGGGGTCATTGTACTCATCATTTTGAACAACTTTTTCTATGGGACCAACATTGAAATCGCGAAAATAAAATCAACTGTTCCCTACATTTGTGTTCACTTAAATCGACAAAATATATGGAACAGCTGATTTTTTTTTCGCGATTTCAATGTTGTTCCCATAGAAAAAGTTGTTCAAAATGATGAGTACAATGACCCCTTTTCGGGTTTAGCATAAAGAAAAAATAATGTTGTATACGCTATACGGTAAGCAACTTTTCAGCTCAAAAATAGTCAAACGCATTCAGCCGTAGATTCAGCTGACTTAACTTAAGAACTAATCTGAATAGTAACATGCAAATTTGCAAAAACATGCAACATTCATCTTGTACTGTCGCGGCTTTTGTCACTGCTTCGGCAAGCATGATAAATGATGCATAAGCCAGCAATATTTATTGCTATTTTTACAAATGAGTAATAAATAAAAAAGTTAAAACTGTAACATTAATTTGTTATGTTGCCCCTCTTAGTTAAAACTCCAGTTTTTTTTTTGTGAAGGTCATCTCGCAGTTCCACCTGTCGCAGCTGCAGCTGCAGCTAGTTGACGGCTATCCTGTGGATGCCTTAACAAATTAAAGCCTCCAATCAGACCATGTTTATAAACTAAACACTAAGGGCACTCTGTGGGTTACGGACATAGGGTTAGGGCGTCGCTGGGGGAGAGCCTGATTCAAAGCAATAGGCTCACCCTCTATTATATAGGACTTAAACATAACTGACGAAGTGTACTGTAGTGTAGGTACACCTCTGCCTATCCCTTTCGTGATTACGGGCGTGATGTTATGTTAAGATAGGTATTACATTTTCCAAGAAAAAAATAATGAGACTAGTTGAGATTCATAAACCTTTATTACTAAGAATGATGCGTGGTTTTTTGGAACGAAAAAGATCTTTTTATCGGAAAAGATCGCTTTCAGGCAAAAAATTGCCCAGTATTCAAGAACTAATTATTTTATACACTAAACATAATTTGGTAGGAACATAATTTGTTTTGAAATTGCCTCAGTCAGTAAGGCAATTCATTAATAACTGACTTCAAAAAAAAAGGGAGGTTATGCATTCGGCAATTTTTTATGTTATCTTTCTTTAATTCAGTAATTTTATTTTTGTGTAAGCAATCATCGTTGTCTGTAATAAGTGAGTATTTTACATCGTTATTTCAAGGTTTTATGTTCTAATAACCTTTGTTTCAGAGTTTTCGCCTATGGTGCATCTTTAGTGGCAACTATAAACATTTATTTAAATAGATACCTGTTTACTTGTTTACTTTAATGGCGTATTCTTATTGAGCAATCCACTCTCTTTATTTATAGCTCGAGATAAAGTTTCGCGTCAATTACCTTTTGTTTTGAGCTCATAAACAAGCGAATGTTTAAATAAGAACAACAAACATAAACTTAAGATTGATTATGATTAGGTTTTGAAAATGTTTGTCTTTATTTAAGGAAACAAAGCTCTCTCGAGGGGCAAAAATAGAAGATAGATAGAATACTCTTTATTATGTACACCATAAAAATTACACATACCAATTATAAATTTAGAAATCTTACATAATGGTGACATAATGGCCGGTCTTATCGCTGAAAGCGATCTTTTAAAAGCAACCTTTCGATGGATTAAGGGAGACGGAGAGAGAATACTGCAGGTAAAATAAATCATTGTAAATATCAACGGACTGATAAAATTAATCTTATTTAATCATAATGTGCAGTCCGTGTATTGATAAGTATAGTCCTCCAAACCGTATTTCGGCCACGGCGGCCAATCTCAACGGAGACTAGCCTTCGGCGCGGGAGATATTATAGTGCACAAGTGTGTGCGCAGACACAGGTGCACTCTCTCTTCCCTCACTCTCATAGTCGGACGGCAATCCGACACGACCGGAGAGAGATCAGGCACAGGACCAAAGGCTTTAACGTGCTTTCCGAGGCGCGGGGGTATCTCACCGCTAACTTCCAAACTCCGGGCTGTTACTAAGAAATTCCTAATGGAAAAACCCAATAACACTTTGCCCAACCCGGGAATCGAACCTAGAGCCCCACGCTCAGCAGTCGCGCTTGCGACCACGAGACCAACGGGGCAGTTGGTAATTAAAGATTATTGATAAGTAAATTGAATGTGAACTTAAACTGAATGTACCTTCCGTGCTTTGTTTTTTCATTCTTCGTCAGTCGTGAAAATGGCTGTAAAACGGAAAATTGACGAATTGTGTCAATCATCAAGTTCCCTGCATGACCATACATATTAGATAATCTAGGATAAAAAGTAGCCTATTTCTTTACCCAAGTCATGGTCTATCTGTGTGCTACATCCAAATCCGTGCAGCCGTTTTAGCGTGAGAGCGTAACAAACAAACATATTCACTTTAGCATTAGTTTATAATATTAGTTAGGATAGTTAGGATGTGAGTAGTTACAATCTATGTGAAACTTAAAAAAAAATGTATGATGGTCGTATTTTTTTAAATGGTTGGATGGTTGTAAATATAACAAATTATAAGTCAAGGTTTGCAGCACATCATTTATATACAAATAAAACGACGCATCCACTGACGTTTTAATAACAAAATGGCGAAAATTATTTCAACCTTGGTGCAAATTATGTGTAAATTGACGCTGTTCCCAGTTCCAGTAAACAAACAAATTAATGACCAGTTTGTTTGAGCTAACTGTTTGTGTTCCCATGTCGCTGGGAAATGACATAATTGAATGATGACAGAGTAATGAGATTAGTAATTATTATGCATCACACATTGAATTTCAATGTAATCGAGAGCAGCTATTATAAACTAAAGGTCATAGCATTTATATCATCTCGGAAAGGGATCGTCACCTTATCGCCTTTCGCCTCGTCGTCAAACAGGCGTCAACCTAACGTAACCACGTAACCAAAGCGGACTAGCAGCTCTGATACGTCGACTCGGCACATCTAGGCGACGCTGCGCTTACGGCTTGCCGACCGCTGGTTGACCTGACTGGCACCAAAAACAACTGCACTGGTAAGAATAGTGTGCTGCAGGCAGACCGCGGGAGGGGTGAGAGGGGAAAGGGTGGAGGAAGAGACGCAAGCGCGGCGACGGAGAGGCGTAAGCGCGGGGACGACAAGCCGTAAGCGTGGGGACGACGAGCCGTAAGCGTGGGGACCGCCCACGCGCCACACCGCGGTTCGTGAACTTGTACCGAGGCGAATCGTATACGTTACGATTACGTTTCGTTACGATTCGGATTATGGCCGATTCCTGTAATTCACGGACCGTTAATGGTTAAAATGATGACTCTTGTATCTATACAAAAAATGAAGTGAAGAACTCATAGCTTTGCATAGTACTCCCTCACGTATGGAAATAGGTATCACAGGTAAACTTTGCTTAAGAATCAATTTCTATGTCCAGTTTGGCAATGAAAAAATGATACTATTGGTAGCAAAACGATTCGTTTTTGTTTACAGGAACCGGGCATTAGTGTGCTTTTCAGTAGGAAGTTTCATACAAAGAATACGATCGTAAAAAAATAAAACAAAATACGATCCGTTTCCGAGTTGATATGTGTGCTATGACCTTTAAGATGTGGCCCTCCGGATGTCAAATGTGACAACCGCGGTGTATGCGTATAGGCAGGTAGTAGATTGAGGCGTTTGTTGACCCGGACAACAAAATTTTGCGCAAAAATGTTGATCGCGGTGTCTGGTCTAGTTTACGTTGAATCGTAATGGCATCACCATTAATACCGAGTGCCTCGAGGCTAAATAATAACAGCCGCACGGGTCGATCAAGCTTGCCGAGGTCGGTCTGTGGATGGGTGACCATCTTGCATACTGAGAGCCCTCCGTGCCTCGGAAATCACGGTATGCCGTTGGTCCTGGCTGTCATTTGAACATCTTTGACAGTCGATACGGGTAGTCATAAAGCTGAAAGTCTGACAACCAGTCTTACTAACGGGTATCGTGTTACCCAGTAACTGGATTGTGGAGGTCAGATAGGCAATCTATCCTTGTAAAATACTGTTATTCAGCTGCATCCGGGTAGACTGAAAGGTGACCCCAACATATTTGGGAAAAGGCAACGCATCGACCACCATTTACATAATATAATATGGTTTTGTATTACATAGTGTGTCAGAGGTAGCAGTATGGACCTACCTATTTTAATGAATAGTACTCATCGCGAGTATTAGCTTCGGGATTTTTTTTTGCAATGACGAATTGAATTAATTTTCGTCACATAACAAAACAAAGTCAGTCAGCTCACACTGAGTACGTTCCTTTTTAACAGTGTTTTTCAACCTTTTTCATGACACGGCCCAATTAGTATAAATAAATATTTCGCGACCCCTACCCGTTGCTTATTTTTCATGTATTTTATTTTGTTTTGACAAATATTCAATCCAACATATTTATTCATTTTCATAATTAGGGTTCGGATAAATACATAAAACACATTTTTTTACATCGAATGCGTCGCCAATAGATAACGCAATTTACGCGCATACGTACGACCACCGCGGCCGGTGCCACGATTTTTGTTTATTTGATGCAAATGATTATGTCCTTTAGTTAACATTTTTCTAAATCTTTTTAAACTTTATTGTTTTTTTTTGCTGCAGTAACTTTCCCAAACTTTTGCAACTCCCATAAAGAAGCTTCGCGACCAATCAGGGGGTCGCGACCCACTCTTTGAAAAACACTGCTTTATAAGAACGATAAAACGTTAACGAATAAATGAAAAACTCTCATAAGAATTGAGGTTCAATTTATAGGTAAAAAAATAGGTACGCATCTAAAAAAAAAAACTTAAATAAAATGTGTGAGAATCTGTTCAGTACGCTGATTTCATTAATCAGCTTTCGAACCACGCATAGAGAAAAAATATAAAGTCATTTATCATTAAAACCGCCATGTGTAAGAATATCTGCGAAACAACATATGAAATGTAATCATTTACGTCCGTAGTACCTGCTAACGCAGGTTCCAGCTACCGACAGTTCACCTATAAATCTTTCCACACCCACTCTACTAAAGCAATCGATTTCAAATTTTATAAATTTAGCTAGAATACTATTTTTATTGTAAGCCTGCCACGGTTTGCCCATAACCAGATCACGGCAGCTTAAAACTTATGAAAACTGTAATATTAGCAAGATTCGTACAAGATTTGTCTAAAAATAATCACACCACATGGACCTATTACTATTAAATGATGATGATTTATATATTATATAATAATATGAGGAGCTCGTGGCTAAGTTATAATAGACGCACGGCTCGATCCACCATGTTAAGCTACGCTTGCCGCGGTTGGTCCGTGGATGGCTGACCATCTATACATACCGAGACTCTTCCGTGCCTCGTAAAGCACGTTGCACTCGTAAAGCAGTTGGTCCGGGCTGTCATTCGTGGATCATTGACAGTCGTTACGGGTCGTCTGAAGCCTGAAATTCTGACAACCAGTCTTACCAAGGGGTATCGAATTACCCAGTAACTAGGTTGAGGAGATCAGATAGGCAGTCACTCCATGTAAAATACTGGTATTCAGCTGCATCTGGTTAGTCTGGAAAAGGAAAGGAAAGTTGGGAAAGGCTAGGCACATGACAGGACAGTAACTGATGTTAAAGATACCATAATTAACATCAGTTAAAGATACCATAATTACTGTCCTCTGAAGAAGCAATATCGACTTAAAACGATCTATAAAACCATATATTCTCAGGTGTATAAATAAGTACATAAATAACACGAGCTCAATGAAGTATTGCCGAAGCGAAGTCGAATGCCAATAAATTGTTTAGAATTCTTCAGCGGCTTTCCAGTGTTTGTTTGAGTTCTACAATCTTATTCTAAATCTGACATAAGAGAAACGATTTTAAATATGAAAGTAAATATCTCACAGGCCATTTGATTACTAAATAAAAACTAAAAATAAAACAAAAAAGTTGTTTTTTTTTTTAAGTTTTATTAATCACTATATTTAGCCGATGATTTTTCAACTACTTAAGTACAATTTAATAATGTTAATTAATCAAACAATTTTTTTTGGAAAAAGTGATGACATTATACAGTTGAAACATTCTAAATACAGATGAATGTGTTACTAATTCCCTTTAGTCGGTGGTTGCGGGTGGTTGTGAGTGGTAGGTTTGTCATCAAATAATATTGGAATAGACCAAAGAATATTAATGTAATCAATCCCATACATAAAATTCTGAATACCTTTTCAATGAGCTCGTCAACGGACTTTTTATACAGTTTTCCGGTCCGAATAAGCGCGACAAAAAAAGCATTCGTTCACCGTCGGGATTACAGTAATATAACAATTATAAGTAGATTTTTAAGTAATTAACGTAAATTGATTTTCTTACAGGCAGTAAGAAAAATAGTTTATGGTTTGGTCTATACCGCTATATCGCGCCTTAGGTATTTGCGTGGCGGGACGGCCCGGCAGTGAAGGCCGCTCATTCGTCAACGCTCACGGCACGGCGTCCCGCCTTCCTCGCGCGCAGTCAGGCGCGGTACAGCGGTATCGGTCAAACTATAGCAGATAAAGTAAGTTAGCGTAGGTTTTGTTAAGAGTGTTACGGTTTCAAAGAGTGGTGGCCGCTACATAACGGTTGATATATAACGGCCACAGTGATGGCCGTCACAAAAATGATGTCAGCTGGGTTTGAGTTTCCGATGTCAATAAAGCTTTCTAGGAAAAACACGAACTTACTTAAATTACGTTTCAGTGACGTCATGCGCCGGTAAATTGTGGACACTATTTGGCGGCCACCGCTTTTCTAGGAAACCGTACGGTAGCTTGAGTAAAAAGTTGTTTATTTTAGCTTCGGTTTTGGTTAAATGCGGTAAAAAGTATGTCCGTGAATTGTCTATCTATTAAACTTTACTGTATAAGTTTGTACTTAGCAATTTTTATTTAGCCATTTTTCTTTAGCAATTTTAGCAATTTGCCTGTAATGACTTTTCCTCTATTTTTGCTTCTTCCTCCATGGACCACGGAAGAATTTGAATTTGTATCAATCTTTTCACATCAACTCTTCCCAACTCTATTTTTTAAATATCAATTCTAAATTCAAAAGTCTCTCTTGAAAATGGTAAAGATAACGAGGATCAAAGCGATATTATTCCACAAAATTAAACTAGGCCGAGTTTCGTTGGAACTCTGATTAAACAAAACATTAGCTCAGTGAAGCGGCATCGTAACATTCATAACATAAAAATTCATTCATAATGAAAACAAAACGAACCCTTGACTTGTTGCTGACGTCAGATTGCGTGGGACTGTACGCAGAACTATTCATTAACATGTTCAATGTTTTAGAATATTTTTTTAAATGTAGGTGTCTATTACCTTGAAGTTTTCAAATCTCGAGAGAAGTTTAGGTACTTCCGGCTCTCATTTGTAGATCTTTGACGTAGACTGTAGATCTTCGTCAGAAGCCCGAAAGTCTGACAACCAGTTTTGCCAAGGCGTATCATGTTACCCAGTTACTGGGCTGTGGAGGTCAGATAGGCAGTCGCTCCATGTAAAATACTGGTATTCAGCTGCATCCGGTTAGACTGGAAGCCGACACCAACATAGTTGGGGAAAAGGCTAGGCAGATGATGAGAGAAGTTTAGTTAAGCTCCAAGCAAGCGTGCACAATCGTATATGTGAAATACTGGTTAATAACGAAATTTTCGTATGTTTTTCATCTTTGGTAGAATTGGGTTGACGATTATTTCACCTGATATGTAGATAAGCGTTTTCTCATGCGAGGGATTTTGAATATTTCCAGGATAATAATCAGGAAACATAGACTCCGGAATGTCACTTCCTTAGGACAGTTAAGCTACGTAGAAAAAGAAATAGAATACTAGCGGATCACGTGGGAATATCGGGATAAAAAGAATATCCTATGTGTTAATCGAGGTTATAAACTATCTGTTTGCCAAACATCCAAATCAAATCTGCCGTTGAGTAACAAACACAAACTTTCACATGTATAATATTAGTAGGAAGTACATGTCAATATAGTTTTTTCAAGTCATACCTAAAGAGGTGAAGAACGAATTCTTTTCAGGCTTCTTTCTTGAAAGCACCTCAAAGCTTCGTTACCCAGGCTTCTTGTGTTTGGTTGTAAACATTGAATTATAAAAATGAAATTGCCGTTTGATCTCCGGTTACCCTGGGGAAATAAGGCAATGTAACGGTATTAGAGAGTATAGTGGTGGCCCAGTGGTAATGGCTACGACTTACGAGTAGTAGGTTCGAACCCAAGCAGGCACATTGTTAAATTATTTCTTCACCACTGCTCTCAAAATGTCGATAAATTGCCTATGTCCTTTCTCAGGCTATAAACTATCTGTGTACCAAATTTAATTTAAATCGGTTCAGTAGTTTTGGCGTGAAAGCGCGACAGACAGACAGACCGACAGACAGACAGAATTACTTTCGCATTTATAATATTAATAAGGATTTGAGTAATACACACAAATATAGTTACATAATAACATCACATAGGTTGGTATATAACCACCCTGCCAGGGTTGCGGGAAAGTCCGAGAGGGATACTGGGACCTTGGCAACAGGCAACTGGAACACGGTTTTAGTCAGTAAAAGTCTGACACGCCCTACCGCTCCGTCCAGAGCGGGAAAAGTCATTTGATCATTTACCACCGACAAAGGAGTATATAAGAATTTTCATGTATATTTAATAAATATAATAAACTTTGTAACGTGCAGTGTTTCAAAGAAATTGTGAAGAGTATTTCAAAATGAGGTTTTTATGAAGACAATTAGAAAGGCTTTTGTGGATCTGGATTCCTAGAGAGAGATAATATTATCCTAGCGACCGAGTCTTCACAATGTGGATTTTATTACGGTTCTGTTTGATGATAAAATACCAAGAATGCTTGTCGGAAAATTCATTTCCTGTTGGCGCTTAAACGAAACTAATTTAACATTATTACTATCTCATGTTACCTAAATTAATGAGAAACTGCCCGGCAGTTCTTAAAATAAAGGATGGTCAATTGGTCTCAAAGAAAACATAAAACCAGTCGAAAAAGTTTGTGAAACAGTTTCAGAACTCTTTGCATTTGATTTATTTTCTTTTGGCACCGACTAACCGACATTATTATGTAGTTGACATTATAAAATTTGACTCTTTCAAGTTGCTCAAATTATTGACTATTAATTTTTTTTTTCAAAGCAACTGTTTATGATTTGTTTAATGTTAAAATTTTAAAGTGTTGCTATTTAAAGATAGTGTGTTGACATTTTCAGTGTTGATGTTAAATATATGGCGTCACAGGTCACCTGCCACGAAACTTGCGTTTCAATGTTGTATAAACTGCTGTATGGGATGTTTTGGCGCTCGAATGACGTTGACAGGGGGGCGCTGTCGGTTTGTGCGATTGGTTTGTGAAACACACGTCGTGAACTCTAAGCAAAAAACAAGATGGCGGCGTTAGTTCTGATTTTGGCCACGCGCCAAAATAACCTTGTAGATAGCGCTCTACGTACTTATTCTTACAAGATGTAAACCAATGATATTATATTAACAGATATTATTATGTTATACACTCACAAAACAACCCAAAAAAGTGTTCCGCGCAGCAGCGGCAGAAAACATACCTACTTTTCATTCATTTTACATTTAGTAAAAATTATAGAAAAGAGATGGGGTGATAAATGATATGATAAAAACAACAAGAAAAAAAGAGACAATTAGTGCAGCTGCTTCAACTAAGCGTATTACTCGTCGCCATGCGTGTCGCGGACTAAAGTCAATACGTCCCAATTAGGACGTTTTCGAGTCTTCAGTAAGTATAAATAAGTATCTGAAATGTAAACCAAACAAGTGCGCACATATACTTTGTTTGGTTCTTCTCATATAAATTCCATTGAGCGTTCATAATAAACCCACTCTAGCCGTCAGGTTTTGGCAACAATGGGCTATTGGCTTTAATAAAATAGTATTGTGAGCTTTGTTAGTTTAAAATATCGTATATCGGATCAGAATGAACTGAGTTATGTATTGTGAAGCCTGTCACTTATGAAAGTACAGGTATTGAAAATCTTTGCAATACAATGAAGTTTTTCATTGTCTTATTGACGTCATAAGATAAAGAGCCTGTTGCTGCTTTGTTTAGATGCCCACTTAATAACTATCACTCCTTTTGATGTTAGAAGGCTTCATTAAAGGCTATATTGTCTTAAACTCTTTGATAAACTTCTAGCTCAAACGGCTAAAGAAAAACTTAATTGCACTTGTATATAAATAGGGCTTTATTTAAATGGTACGTATGTAACGTATTCTATTTTCATGATTTGTTCCACTAAGATCTCCCACCTGGACATGAGTTGTCTTGGGCAACCTGGAAGTTTTTAAGCAGACTCCGGACCCAGGTTGGCTGAAGAAATGAAAACTTGTTCAAGTGGAGATTCATAGAAGACTCCGCCCTTTTTCTTTTTTTTTTCTTTTGAGGGTGGGAAATCATCAAATGACTTCTCCCGCTCTGGGTGGAGCGGGAAGGCGTGTCAGACTTTTACTGACTAAAACCCACCCGTGTTCCTTCAGTTGCCTGTTGCCAAGGTCCCGGTATTCCTTTCGGACTTTCCCGCAACCCTGGCAGGAGAAGACTCTGCCCTGGAGTGTAAATGTGGTGCTGTTCCACAAACGATGGGACACTTACTATCATGTCCTGCGTGTCGCATACAATACAGATTTATTGTTAAAATTATTGTCTCTAATTTAGTCTAAAAATTAATATGTACTTGCAGCCAATGTAAACTGGAAGAGCGGTGCCACCTAATACGAGCAAAGCTCTCGTTAAAAGGGACAAAATCCAAAATTAACAATGTAATGTACTTATGTTGAAGTTTTTTTTTGTTATTTGTATTTTGTATGTCCAAATAAAATATAATTATAATTACAGAAAAGATAAAAGACTACTTTTATCTAAGTATTCCGTGGGTATTATCATCTCAATCATATTTTACAGGCAGTGAAGCTATGCAAAGTATTTTCTATTCGATTGCTATAAACATCGTACACATCGCGTTTTTGTCACACTCTGCTGCCATAATTTACATGACAGTCGCCACTGCGGCCGCTATGTGGCGGCCACCGCTATGAAACAGTAGCTTTAGCCCCAGAACGAGTATGTTTCAGTCAGAGTTTCGGTAGTAGGTATATGCTCGACACATGCAAAACATCTACGTGAGACATAAAACCGTTATCACCTGAACAATAGGTGTTTCAACGAACACAGAACACCCCCAAGGCAGCAAGAACATAATCCAACATTAAATTATCTACCAAATCCAGGCAAACATCTTGAATTCAAATGTAGGCCAGGATTTCGACTAACATAACTACCGCCCTTGCTTTTTGCCAAAGACTAAACAATTCCTAGATTAACCCACGTGTCCCACCGCCGCCGACGAGAAAGCGACCAACTATCAATGATTTTCTCGCTCAAGAAACTTATAAAAATATTTAGGACTCAGGTACGTAAAAACTAAAACCCAACTACGACAAAAACGCCAACTAAAAAGGTAAATAAAGATAAACAAGACATCGTAACAAAAAGAAATTCAGTTTTCGTATAACCGGAGTCAAAATGCATATAATCGTACAGATTACATGCAATATGACGCTTCTAACGATGCCTCGTTTGTCAAAATACGACTAGTGGTTTAGGAGTTATGAGGGAATAGATGATATACATACATAGCCTGTAACAATCATAACCCTCATATGGATTTGCCGTAGTCGGGTAAAAAGAGATAAATATTGATGTAATAATATTGATTACTAGTTGATCGCTGACTGTTCACATAGCCGGCGAGTACTCGTTTGTGGCAGCAACAAGAGCTATCAAGGAGGGTGTTCGCTCAGTGACACTCGCTTGGCGAGTAGAATACTTGCTGAGGGACTGACACTTGCTACATATACATACCAGCGAGAAATCGCTCGCCGCCGTCGCGCACTCGCTGCTCGTCGCTCGTCAACTCGATTGGAATTGCTAGCTCTACTCAATCAATCTGCCTAGCCTTTTCCCAACTATGTTGGGGTCGGCTTCCAGTCTAACCAGATGCAGCTGAGTACCAGTATTTTACATAGAGCGACTGCCTATCTGTTCCCACAACCCAGCAACTGGGTAATACGATACCCCTTGGTTAGACTGGTTGTCAGACTTTCGGGCTTCTGACGACTCGTAACGACTGTCAAAGATCCACAAATGACAGCCAGGACCAACGGCTTAACGTGCTTTGCGAGGCACAGAGAAGTCTCGATATGTGAAAATGGTCACCCATCCACGGACCAACCCCGGCAAGCGTAGCTTAACCTGATGGATCGACCCGAGCGGCTGCTATTACTTAGCCACGAGCTCCTCTCTATTGCTAGCTCTACTCGCTTCTCCTTAATCGCCAGCGATAGGACAGCTGCCTTATGTGTGAATAGTGTTCAAGTTAAGACACTGAATATCGATTAGGGTTTGAAGGAGGATCACTTAAGTGAGGACCCTCCTCACTTAAGTAATTGATACCTATTTATATCTACGTATTTGTATTTACCCGAACTTTGTCTTGGTATCGAAGTGATTGCTCCCCATAGATTACCAGTGCCGGGTTCAGTTTCACTTCACCTCTGAAATCTGTACTGTGTGTATGCCTGTGTTAAGTGGCCGGGGAGCATCAGTCGCAACTACAAATCGAGTGCTACAAATGTTGCGCTAGTGTGCTACGGTGCACAGTACAACCACGCACACATTGACATGACATTTGCCTGACGCGATAGCACTACTTGCTATTAAAAATTTATGATTTTCGATATGTTCCGTAATACCTAAAATGGTGAATGTGTGAGAGTGAAACTTATGGCAGAAAATGGTGAATGAGTGAAACTTATGGCATTTTCATTCTTTTTTCGATAATTTGTAACTTGATAATATAAGCTATGTTTCTGCTGAAACAATATTACAAATATTGTTGTTGATAATACAGAAAAAAAAAACATGTCATTTACACTGTAAAAATGAGCGAAATTCAATTCGCTTAGACTTCATTTTAGGTAAGTTTTTAGGGAAAAAAAAATGTAGGAACGTAGATAAATTCTGTCTAAATCCGAATATCAACATAGTATGGTGGAAATATGCTCAAATTGCTAATGATTTAGGTATTAAGTTTGTATGGAAAATTCATCGTTCGCCGCATTCTTATGACCAGAATCTACGCATGCGGGCGGCTGGAGCGACTACTACGTTGACACGTTTTTTAAACGAATGGTTTCAAACTATTCGTTTAAAAAACGTGTCACTTTATCATCCTGTCATTATTTTGACAGCTCAACAACGTTAATTGCGATATGAACGTTGTTGAACAGACAAATGTTTCAAACCTATGAAGATAATATATTAGAAATTTCCTTCAAAATCCTACGGATTGTGATAGAAAGTGTATTACGTAATTGGGATGCTGGTCAGTCCAAACTGACGCAGGTTCGCAGTTATGTGGAAGGCTTTATATTATTGCTAGAGAATTTTCTTTTTCATAACATCATATATTGTTTGTCTGGGTTATACGTACGTTGCGAACATGACTGCTTATTGAAAAGAATTTGGGGAATCGAATAATAGGTTTATCGACACCTGTTTGCACCTGTATCACGCGATGGGAGAATTCTTTTTTTGTTTGCAATATTTCCTTATTATGCAGGAAAAAATATTTTCGTGGATAAGAAGCAATATAAAATAGTTTTATTTGAATAATCTTGTCGATCTCATAGCTACAGTTGGTATTCCTTCTAGGATTATATAATAACAGTTCGTGGTTAGGAATTCGGCATGATTACTGTCATTAGAATTTTCCCCATAGAGCGATTGAAACGTACAACCCGTGCGCATTAGGGTGAATATCCCGGCGGCAAATTATACGTGTCCACGTTGAGAATCGAGGTGTTAAATGATAGGATGTTTTTTTATTTTTTATAGTGTACTACGTAACTTGGTTCAATTAGGGCCACATTTAAAAAAATATATAAGTGTATGTAAATAATAAGGGGAAAAAAAATCGCCTTAAAATTCAAGTTGGGTGGCTTATCCCAGCTCCATTTTTTTAATATAATTGCGTTCACCAAAGTAACAATTTGAAGTACAATAAAAAATAAACAATTTCGTTAGTATATGCATAAGACACATTATCTAAAAACAATTAAAACATATTAGAAAATCTAATTTAAAAGCACAGGATACTCGATCAAAGTTTGTCCAAGCAAAAATCTAAATTTTGGTGGCACTTGTTCAACTTACTACAACATAAAGTTTCGTGCGTGTGTGTTCAATCGTTATTTATTATTTCGCATGTCTCAGGCGTGCACTTGCGTGAAATATGTGATTAGTGCTGTGATTTCCCGCCAAAAACGTAATTATCATCTTGGGTGGCACGGGGGACAAGAATTGTTCAATTTTTGGTGGATCGATTTGCTAATGATTTTAAAGTGTTTTAATTGTAGGCTACACGTTATAGGTAGTGATTTGGGTTACGCATAAATCAGTTATATTAATTTATTTGTAACTTAAAATTATGAGTTTATCAGACAAATCATACCAAATAAATATATAAAATTTCGCCACCAAAATTGAAAAAAAATGCACTTTGTTGATATTGACCCATTAACATGGCACCTGGCTCAATGACGTTTGGAGCTCCCCTCGCTTCCCCGCACAGCAACGGCGATCCCCAAGTTATTAATTTGGGCTTACTGACTTGGAAGAATAATTTGTAAGTTATCACCGAACACAAAAATTAAAACCAAAAGAATTAATTAATCACGTCCACAAAAATCTTCTCAACCATTTGTAACCAAATATCCGTGAAAATCGTCGAGAAGCGATAACAAACAGTAGTTCCATAATGATGGAACGAAACTGTAACATCCAGGCTTGTTCAATGAAGTGTATGGCCGTGGGAGGAGCTGATCGATGTGCCATTAATCATGTCTACAATATGGGACATAGCTATTGACTTTATGTCCCATCACAGGGAATGTTGTTGCATCCTTCACAGACTAAAGAGGTTATGAGATGAAAACATGAGCAAAGAGTCTCAGTAAAAGATGTCGAAACTTTTTTGACAAGCAGCTACTGGAAACTTTCATCGTCGTTGTCTATAAAGCTTTTTTCTTCGAATTTGAATTTAAAATTAGAATTTCGAATGATTTTCGAAGAGTGTTTTCGTTTTCCAATATTGTTAATTGAGAAGATGAAGAAAAAAAAAATCGAATATATTTTTAACGATCCATTTTATTTGTTTTTTTGTATGAATTTAATTTTCTATGCAAATTAAATAGTCACATGTGCTGATTTACAACTACGACAGAAATGGGACGGAGAAATAACTCGTAATAAAAATATTTAATTTTGGCACATCCGGACGAAAATAAAAAAAAACAAAAATTGAATTAATATACGAATTTCTGAATACACTAACTCTATCTACTCATTCAGGTAAAACGGTAAATTTATTTAAATTCGAATTAAAATAAATGTCACACTTAGGGACTACTTTTGAACTACAGGCACGAGTAACGCTGATGCACTTAACTTTGACACTTAACGCCCAGTTTAAGCGAACGTAAGCACGAAGTTTAAGATTAATAACTTAAAGTTATTACAAGCTAAATAAAGTTACTGTTATTAAGGCACTAGTTCGTACACAGTTTAATTCTATAACGGGTGTGAAAAGACACTTATCCGAAGCCGAAAGTCACTTTTTACTCCCGTCATTGTGATATTTTTTTTGTTAGAGATATTGAAGGTCAGAGTTCCAAGTTTTTTAGAGTTTTTTTTAAGAAAACAAGTTTAAAACGTTATAACTTCATTTTGAATAACCCCTCAAACCCTGAACCGTTGCATGCATCCGTAAATACAATGTTTAGCGTGCGCTACGTTGCGCACACACCAAAAATAAAAATCGTTCCCAGCAATTATTTTTTTGTACAACGGTGCCGATTCCCTTGTTTACAAACTAAACTAAATTTAAGTTCAGTGCATCTTTTTCTTTCTATTTCATTAAGAAAAGGACAGAAGATCAATTTTAGTTTAGTCCTGTCAAACTGTCACTACTCCAAACAAGTTTAGACGCGATTAAAAACTTGCCTACTAAAATTACGTCAATTTACGTCAGGCGCTGATTAATTTGACAGGACTAAACTAAAATTTATCTTCTGTCCTTTTCATAATGAAATAGAAAGAAAAAGATGCACTGAACTTAAATTTAGTTTAGTTTGTGTACGAGGGAATCGGCACCATTGTTACTTAATTAATTTGATGTACAGAATGCGTAGTTGACGGCTATTTGATGAGTCTTTTTACACCCTTTATAGGTACCAAAAGGAGCTCGTCTGTCGTCTGCTATCATGTCTATTTTTGCCGCCAAGCAGCGTTGTTGTGTTAAGACTCGAAGGATTTTTTGCATGAAAACCCTCATTACATCACACCCATATGATGTAATGAAGGTTTTCATGCAAATTCACGACACCAGTTGGCGCCACTTTGACAAGATTTTTTCAATATCGACAATGAATAGACAGCTGTGCTAACCGAACAAACAGCTGTGTTGCTGGGGAGTTTGTTGCGCCACTTCTTCTTCCCAGCTAAGGCACTAGGAAGTGGTGAAGGTTGGCCGTTTTGGGGGACTGTAAAATGGAATTTTGACGTTCGAAAAGTGCTGATTCTCAGCGTAGTTTGAACTTTTGATTTTATTTTGAATATAAAATATAATATACCTCCAACTTTCATTAACAAGACACAATAGAATTTTAATTGCTATCGGCCTTTAGAATGCCGATCGACAGCTGAGCGGATTAACGTTCATCATTCGTTTCATTCATTCTTTCATGATTCAGTCACGACTAAAGAAAATATAGGCGCTTTGACACTTTTGACAGGTGTCTGGACCTGACGTCTCTCCAGTGCTGCTCCAGTGCCACCTGGTGAACGTCGTTTCAGAAAACCCTAATTATAGACCAATACTTTCATGAAAAAGAACAGTTTTGTTTGTCAATAGGATGCCAAAGTCGAATTATTTATTTCAAATAGGCACTTTTGAACGTCATTTACAAAGAAATAGAATTGATTCTAGGTGCCCCTTCCAAAAGGTAGTTTTCGTATGGAGAAGAATGGGCAAGAAACTCCACCTCTTTTACATGTTTTACAATATTTGAAAATGATGACAAAGCACCTCCGTTGCCTTTGGTATTGCTGATTTCCATAAGCGATGATGTCCAGTTTAGGAGTGCCACATGCTTGATCGCCACCCGATTATAATTTCTAACGTGATGATATTATATTAGACGTCCAACCACGGCAGTTAAATAAAATGTATGAAAAAAAAAATACTCGTCGAAAAAACGTTATCTTGAACTTAAAACAAGCGTCTTCATATTTCCATACATTTTACTTCCTTGTGTCATCGTGATATCGTCAAATAACATTTTAAAAAAACGAAAGAAATATTCAACGAAATACCCATAGCCATTGTCATGTAATCAGCACTCACTTTGGAAACTGAGCCAGTATTGACAGACCATAAAGTTATTGGCTGTGAGCGTTATGTTTGCCATAAAATGGCCGATGTGAAAAAGAATATGGCTGACGTCATGCCTCGAAACTGAAGGTCGCTAACCTACCCTGATGACGTGTGGATAAATTAAACGCGTAATATCAGCTTATTATTTTAAGCATAGGATACCAGGGGGTCTTAAAACAGTCACTTGTAACAGTCACTATGTAAAATTTTCAAATTTATGTCTGTAATTTTTATGGTGTACATAATAAAGAGTGTTCTATCTATCTATCTACCACTTTATCAGAATGATATTATGAAAATATCATGAATCATCGTAAAATGTCACCAACTGATAATTATATGATCTGCGTGTAATTCATATTAGGCCTCGTTTACGGAGACGCGGGGCGTTGGGCGGCGCGTGCAGCGTGGCGTTTCGCGTCGTGTCAGAGGTTTTTTCTGTTTACGGAGAGGCGGCGCGTGACGCGGCACTTACCATTGTACGCGTAAACACAAACATATGGCAATGTACGATGTTGTTCATAGAGATGCGTGGCGGGAAGAGTTGCGGTGCCCGCCGCGAAACGTCAAGCGTGTAGTGAAGAACGCGGCGGGCACCGCTGCGTGCCCCGCCCCGTAAAACGCCCCATTTCGAGCAAACGCGTGAAAAAACGCTTCTCCGTAAACGCACTCATACAAAGCCTTGTGTTTGAATTCAGTGCGGGCCGCGACGCCCAACGCCACGCTCTACGCCCCGCGTCTCCGTAAACGAGGCCTTACGAAGTAATTCATCTGTTTGACAGTTTTCTATGGAGATTCGTAAAATGGTCCAAAAATTATGAGTTGCTTTTATGTCAAATTAGAGGAATTGTTAATGACAGCTGGGATTCAGGAAATGAACTGCTTTTAGAGGAATTGCTAATGTGGCCGGTTTAGTCCCCCAGATGGCATGTCATAGCTACTGCTAAAGGAATTTTCAAAAGTATCGATGTCATTCATCTGTCACATTTAGGTATTTTCTGAATAATTAGAAATGTCTATATCACTGACTGTCTCGTTGGTTTAGTGATACACAAGCGCTACTACTGAGCATGAGGTCTTAGCTTAAGTTTTTAACCGCCTCTGTGGTATAGACCACCTGTCTCAGAACCAGAGGTCCTGGGTTCGATTCCCAGCTGGGGCAAAATTTTCTGCTCAGTTTGGTTGGTGGTATGGCTTGTTCTAAGTCCGTCTGGCTAGCTACCACCATCTTATCTATCCATAACAACAATGTTCACAGCATTGTTGTGTTTCGGCAGTTAGAGGTAAGATAGCCAGTTCCTCTGTGGTTGAGGATTCCGTATGAAGCTCGCTTCCCCCTTGGGCATTTACCATCAGGTGAGATGAAGACCAAAAGCTTACACGTTGTGTGTCCTTGGTTTGTTGCCCGGGTCGGGCTAAGTCTTATTGGGGTTTTCCATCCGGAATTTCCGGAGTCTGGATTTGTGCCCGGTGGATGGCAATAGGCTTGCCCCCTATTACATGGGACTTAAACATAGCTGGGAAAATGTGGGTGGTATAGTTTCACCTCTGCCTAAGCCTTCGGGGAATACAGGCGTGATGTTATGTTATGGTATCATTATGATACCCTTCCAAGTTTACAAAGATGCCCGCATAGTTACCCAAGTCATGAAACCACAGTATGCATCGATTCATGTTCGTTACATAAATCAGGAATCATCAAAATCGGCCAGGGTTGCGGGAAAGTCCGAAAGGGATACCGGGACCTTGGCAACAGGCAACTGAAGGAACACGGGTGGGTTTTAGTCAGTCAAAGTTTGACACGCCCTTCTCTGTCCAGAGCGGGAGAAAAGATTTGAAGAATTCCCACCATCAATAAAAAAAGGAATCATAAAAATGATGATTTAATCTGATTTCAAATAAGACTGTTATCTTTATTTAACGAAAATTATTATAAGATCACCGAGATCGTTTGAAACATATTTTTATAGCAGCGTTTAGTCAGAAGTAATGAAACAACAACATATTCTAGATACGCGTATCTATTTATGTAAACTGATTCAAAAGAAAAATATACTGTGTATGTATTAGAACGTCAAATCGTGGCCAGAAGATATTTTAGTTAAGAAAAACAATAGTGTTACATCTCAGTTACATAGTCAGATGTTTGCAAGGAGTTTGTTGGTAATGGCCATATTACACGGTTCACTTACACTTTTCAATTTGGATGAATCAACCAAACTGAATTGTGTAAACTTGCCTTTATATAGGCATAGGCAGAAATTACAGAACGCCACCTGTTACGATCCTTATATAATCGTTTTGTTTACGTTCGGGCTTAAAAGGTCACTTTGGCAGAATCATAATAGGAAAGTAAAATGTCACAAACTGACAATTCATAATAATGATCTGCGTGCGATTCATATTACGAAATAATTCATCTGTTTGACAGTTGACTTATTAGGAATTGCTTTTATGTCATATTAGAGGATTTGCTACTGACAGCTGGGATTCAGGACAACTTTTAGAGGAATTGCTAATGTGACCGGTTTAGGCCCCCTGGTCATACACGCACGCAGGCTGCTGCACTACGCACCTGACCTTTCTGAAAAAAATCACTAATAAGGTCACTTTAGGGTGTCGTCCCGGCGGTTCCATTCACATCTGCCTTAAATAAATACTTAACGTAAATAGCTTTTTTTGGTCGCTTTTCATTCATTCAACAAATAACAACAAAAAAGGCAACAACAACAGAAAAGTTCCCCTTCTCCTTTAATTTTCAATTTGGTTGACACATGTGTAATGTTGCCCTAACACACGTGCAAGAATTCAATACCACACGCCTTTGAATTCAAAATACGATAAAAAGCAGAACGCAGAGCTTTTTCATCGTTTCCACGTTCAAATGTGATTCGTTACGAAACAATCAGTGTACCGTTTGATGTGTATTTGTAATAAACATGTTAAATTGTTAATATAATGGTTTGTGTCTCTCACATCTCTTTGCGAATGTCAGAGGTGACGACACGTCGTGTCAGAAATCGAAGTTTATTTAGGAACACAGTATCAAGTGTGTGTTCTTGAAATCGACACTGAACAATAAGCAGTGATGTCTGTTTAATTTTTGTAAGAGTTTTGTTTCTTCACTGTGAGGATCAAAATATTATTCGGAACCCATCTAAAGAAACAAAAATACCTTCATTTAGTAAACAAACATCACGCCTGTAATCCCAGAGGTGTATCTATAGTACATCCATATTTTCGCCAGTTCTTTTTAATTCCCTTTTAGTAGGGGGCGAGCGTATTGCCATCAAACAGGCACTAATCCAAACTCCGGGATTCTTCTGAGGCCTTTCTAAAACGGCCTTTTCGATCTTAATAAAATCAAAAAGGCCTTTTTGTTAAAAAGATGAATTCCACATTTTATAATATTCAATAGGGCTTCAAAAGCTAGAATCGAGGCGGACACGACTTACAAGAAACAGAAAATAATATTGCAAGAAAAAAAAACCTACATCACAAAGAAAATAATATTGTCGTCAGCCCAATAAAACAGTAATATCGTTTTATTCCTCGTTTACGGCATTTATTGATGGCGAGTTAATGGGCATAATGGAAGATGATATCGTCTGTATATTTAGCACTGTCCCTGAATACTAAGTAAGGAATTTATTTACCTTTTGTGTCTATTTACGTAACTTTTGTCCTGGAAGGATTCATCGAGAACTTTTATGGACTTAAATCTGTAAGTTTATTATGCTTGATTCCGATAATACTGTCACAAAAAGTCTAGATAACAATTCACATAAAAACATCGCTTAGCCTCATTGTCAGTACATAAAATCGACTGGCTGATGTATTATAGTTTCCAATAAATATCATTGCAAATGAGTCTAGCTCAGCATTAACATGCAAAACATATGGTTGACCTCGAAAAAAACAAATTCTAGCTTCGTTAGTCTGTATAGTTACGAAATTGTTACTTCTATTAATAAGTGATAAACAAAATGGTGCATTGGTAGTTCTCTGAATTTCAATATGTCTAAATTATTGTACTCATATGAAAGCGGATGTCATGTTTATGCCATTTAATCAATCAACTCAGCCTATCCCAGCCCACTGCTGGCCTCTCCCAGGCTGCGCCACAACACCCTTCGCCTTCCGCATCCAGTCTGTCTCAGCCAACTTTTTAAGGTCGTCGGTTCATCTAGCTGAGGGCCGTCTCACACTACGCTTGCTGATACGGTCTCCACTCTAGGACTCGTCTGCTCCACCAGCCATCGGTCCTTTGACAAACATGGCCAGCCCACTGCCACTTCAGCCTGCTTACTCCGCCAGCTATGTCGGTAACTCCGGTTATTTTCTGGATAATTTCATTTCTGATATTTCTAAGCATTGCCATTCAACGTGGCAATGCCGCCAGTCTCTTGGGTACATTACCAGCCGACAGCGATGCGGAGGAATTTTTCGACGCCTTACTTTAGTTATAGTTAGTTAGTTCTTTAAGTTTTAGTGTTTTATGTAAATAGTTAGTTGTGTTATGTATATATTATCTAAAAATAATAAAAAAATACTACATTTCTGATATTATCCTTCAAAGAAACTCCGAGCATAGCCCGCTCCATAGCGACCTTGAATTTGTGGACTAGCCCAAATTCATGCCATTTTTCAGCAACCGATCAGATTTTTTATCAATCGTCTACGAATTATTTACAAACTATGGTAGCAAGTAAATTTGAAATATTTTTCCTATTCTGTCTTACTTTTCAATGGTTCTTATTTCGTGATATAAAATTGCGCGCCTAATTCTTGCGAGCTTAAGTTTTTACATCGAGTTACCCCCCTCATACGAGCTAATCCGTGTTCAGGAGCTGCATTTATCCATTCCAAATATACCAACATGCCTATAAAGCTACTAATATATTACAATGGATGCCAAGCTCCACAGAGCACGTTAAGCCGCCGCTCCACGGCTTGGTACAGGCTACAAGCAGTCAGAACTTTGAAATTTTGAGCACCGGATTAGAATATCGATGTTTCTCTCACTAGGTTACTAGGAAATAGTTACCTACTGATGTAGCAGCATCTAGTTAGAATCGAAACATAAGTAACTAAAACGCAGCTGCTAAAGATTAAGTGCCAATTTCACTGATTAATGATCAGAGCATCTAAGAGCCCCCGCACATTGAGCCACTAGTGGCGACCACATTAGAACGACTAGTGGCCGCTACGAGTTGCGGACGCGTTTCTACATACATTTTGTATAGCATCGACGCACACCGAGCGTTTGAGTGTCCGCGTCCGAGCCACAAGCTGCGGGAGTCGACCGTGCTCGCTACTTGTGGCCGCGTTTTGTCGTTCGACTCGCGTGCACATACGGCCAGTCGGCCACAGTCGCTATGTCCGCCTCTGTAGAGTACACTTGAACAACTGCCGCAAGTGGCAGCCACTGAAGGCCGCATTCAGGCACCACTGGTGGCGGCGTGTAGTGGTCTGACTGAACCACTGGTGGTCGCGTTTAGTAGCGACGACTGGTGGCTATAATCTGCGGGGGCTCTAAATCGCGTTCGAGAGCTGTCAGTGTCATCATTGTTGTTGAATGTTCACTCTGACAGCTCTTGAACGCAGTTTAGATTTGCTGATCGCGTTCAATTTTGTTGGTGAAATCCGTCCTAAGTTAGATTCAGATTTTATCATCTTCAAGCCATTCTCTTAATTGATTTGGGATCAGCTCTTCATGTCTTTTTCTTCCATACATCTCTGTTTGCTGTCATCTCAGACAGACTTACTTCCGAGTCATATCAGCTATTATGCACACAGTCCATTAATATTTTCTTTCGTCCGTCTCTCTTATTATTCACACTTCTCAAGTCACATGCTCCGAAGATATCTTATCATAGCCTTTCTTGCATCAAATCTACCTAGCTTTTTCCCAAATATGGTCGACTTCCAGTCTAACTGAATGCAGCTGAGTACTAGTATTTTACATGGAGCGACTGCGTATCTAACGTCCACAACCCAGTAACTGGGTAATAGGATACCCCTTGGTAAGACTGGTTGTCAGAGTTTCGGGCTTCTAACGACCCGTAACAACTGTCAAAGATCCACGAATGACAGCCGGGACTAACGGCTTAACGTGCTTTCCGAGGCACGAAGGAGTCTCGGTATGTAAAGATTGTCACCCATCCACGGACTAACCCCGGCAAGCGTAGCTTAACCTGATGGATTGACTCGTTCGGCTGTTATTACTTAGCCACGAGCTCCTCCATAGCCTTTTTTGTATCCTCATAGCCTACTTGACCAAAATCGGGTTTATAAAACACTGTGATTTGTTTAAAGTCTAGTCCTCTAATCAAAATCAGTTGTAGGTATGGTATCTTCGTTGGAAAAACCGACTCAAACCTACTCAAGCCGACTACGTTACACTTTAAAAGTGAAGTTGTACCTACCGTTATATCCGCTCAGAATTTTTATTGCTTTCACGTAAGTAGATGAAATTCCTTTTTTCCTTAACGCCACCGCGACATTCACCGCATTTAAATGTAAAAACCTGACAAGGGGAAACACGATTGTTATTTTAAATGGATTTCCTTACTTTTATAGAAACTGAAGGATCTCTCGTGCAAACTGGCGCGATATCGCGCTTGTTTGTGGGAGCTTGCCTAGCCTTTAAGCGTAGATAATGGTATTTCCAGACTACCCTTGTAATTTTTTCTGGTTTTTGGTAAGCAGTGTGAAAACTGCCCATGCAACCCATAATTTAAAATTAAAACACTGTGCAAGAAAATCTACCCAGAGCCCTAAGTCGCTAAAAAAAGCATTAAATTATTATGTTATGCTTATGATTAAATGCTTTATATGTACAGAAACTCGTCATTAATTAACGAATACCTTTTTTTTTTTCTTTTTTTTTTTGAGAGTACTAAATAATTTATTGCAATATTTACAGAACACTACTAACTATTTACATAAAAAACTAAAACTAAAGGGACTAACTAAATAAATATAAAAACAAAGGGACCTTTAGGCGTCGAAGTATTCGTCCGCATCGCTGTCATCCGGAAACGTGCCCAGAAGACTGGCAGCATTGCCACGTTGAATGGCAATGCTAATTCTTTGGCCAAAGAACAAGCCAGGTCACGTGAAGTGTCGACCAGTCGGTGGGAGTTACTAACGAATACCTTTAAGTTACTAACTGATTTTATAATGAAACTGGATCTAGGCGTGGTAAGACCAGCACTTAATAATTATTATACATGTTTAAATACGCTTTTACCCTTAGTTTTGCAATCTTGCAACTCCATGAAAAGGAAATCTAGATAACACATAAACCAAGCAATAGTGTGCTATAAGCGACAGGTTGCTCTGTGAGTGTGACTATCGAGATAATCAATTTCCCTTAGACACGACTTGCATTGAATAAAAAGCAGTTGGTTTCGTATCTACGAACTTATCGCTTTTAGCTGACGTTTCCAGTAAGGTTTTGGTTGGAGCTTGTAAGAGTTTTAAGTGAGATAATTAAATACGAAGAATCCTGTAATTTTTATATATCAATTAAGTACCATAATCATAATCAACCTATATTTTTCCCACTGCTGGGACACAGACCTCCTTTTTGTGAGAGGGAGTGGGCCGTAATCCACCACGCGGGCCCAGTGCGGGTTGGTAGATGTCACATTATTACCTTCAAATATTATATGGTTCTAGGACATGTTTTGTCACAATGTGTTTTGAGAGCAGTGGTGATGAAATAATATAGAAATATAAACGTACTTAGTCGTTAATTAATTTCCAATAACTTCATTAAAATGTCTTCTTGTTGTTGTCTGTTGTTGTTACTTTAGATGTAAGTATGGTACTAGTACTTGACAAACTCACTTTCGCATTTATAATATTAGTTAGAATTTAAACAATTTATGTTAATTGTAACAATCGACTTAAAAACGACTGCGGGATCATAGATAAGAAAAAATTACGACAGTGAGCTATGGAAAAGCCTGCTAAAGAAGAAAGCAGTCTGGAGATTACTTAAGACCTTTAATAAAAAAAATAAACGTTATAAAACTAAAACCCAACTGCGGAAAAAAGTCAACTAAAAAGGTTCTAACAAGGTCAAGACATCATAGACAAACAAATTAAGAATCCGGAGTCACACGGGGCATAAATCGTGCAGATTACGTGTGACTCCGAATTTTTAATTAACCAGCGGACGATAAAGACGCTTCCACCGATACCTCATTATTGTGATGAGTGGTTTAGAAGATATGAGGGAACAGATGAACATACATATATAGTTACCGGTCAAAATCACAACCCTCCTTTTTGCTTCGCCGTATTCGGGTAACTAATAAAAAACTAGTTTTAAGATTAATATTTAAGGCTATTTGAAATTTAAACAAGAAATATACCAAAGCTACTATCTTATTGTATAATTTAAACGATTCCCATTCCTCAATTCAAGGTAGCAATCTATCAATACGATTTTCATTAATACCGCTTTGGTATGTCTAATATTGAAAGTCCAGGCGAGTCTTATCTCTTTGAACAATGCGGTGCCGACAGCGAGCATCTGCAGGCGGTATTGTACCTGCATAGACGAATTTGTACCTGCATAGATGATTCTGTACCTGCATAGACATTACTGTACCTGCATAGATGATTGTGTTTTGTCTATAAATCGATTCTGTTAGGATTGTTAGTGAAGTAATCAGTCATTTAGTTGGAACTAGCTTTTACCCGCGGTTTCGCACGCGTGGATGTTGGAAATTATCCCACAGAAACTTACTGTGGCGGCATCATCACCTACACGTCATGCACCCACAAATCTTGCATCCTACAAGCAGATTTAACCGCGCGACTGGCATATATAAAACGTCCAGACATCAATCGTCGTCAGGCAGTAGCCCATCAAACACGACAACCGTTTGGTCGGAGGCCAAAACCCACTCGTGTTCCTTTTTGTTGCCAAGGGGCCCGGTATCCCTTTCGGACTTTCCCGCAACACTGGCAGATTGTGAATGTGAATTTAGTTATCATATTCAAACAAGCATCATAAATCCATAGTGTGCAAAATATAATCAAGACAAACTTAACAAGGCCTATGAATATTTGCTTCGAGTAACTCTGGCCCTAACGGTATCATGCATGCATGCGTGCACACACACACGTAGACTACAAACTACACACAAGCTCTAATATTAGTTCACGTAACCTAATATTAGGTATTCGTAGTATGTAATAACAGTTCTTTGATACTTATTCCAAAGGAATTTAGTGACGATCTTAACTTAGGAGAAAAGATTTGGGGAAAAGTTATCTGGCGTCATTTGCAGTTATTCTCTAATGGAAGTCTGGAAGTCTGAAGGCGATTATCAGTGCGCACTATCTATTGATTAGTACTAGAGCCAGATCTGCTGCTCAAAATGAAACAATTTTATTGCACAGACATAGGAACACTTTTATTTAATTTTTTAATAACCAATTATACAACGTTATTTTGTCTTTATGCTAATCCCGAAAAGGGGTCATTGTACTCATCATTTTGACCAACTTTTTCTATGGGACCAACAATGAAAACGCGAAAAAAAAAACAGCTGTTCCATACATTTTGTCGATTTAAGTGAACATAAATGTAGGGAACAGCTGTTGTATTTACAGTTTGTAGGAGCTCGTCGCTGAGTAATAACAGCTGCACGGGTCGATCCATCAGGTTAAGCTACGCTTGCCAGGGTTGGTCGGTGGATGGGTGACCATCTTTACATACCGAGACTCCTCTGTGCTCGGAAAGCACGTTAAGTCTTTAGTCCCGGCTGTCATTTGTGGATCTTTGACAGTCGTTACGGGTTGTCAGAAGCCCGAAAGTATGACAACCAGTCCTACCAAGGGGTATCGTATTACTCAGTTACTGGATTGTGGAGGTCAGATAGGCAGTCGCTCCATGTAAAATACTGGTATTCAGTTAGAATGGACGCCGACCCCAACATAGTTGGGAAAAGGCTAGGCAGATTGACATTCAAAAAATAAAAATACTAATAAGTAAATGTATTTAGGTAATTAAGTACAAATATTTTTTTGAATGTCTATCTGAGCATGGATAAATCAGTACTGTTTCCATTTAAACTGCAACCGAATCGGACGCTAAATGGAATTGTGTCAAAGACGGAACAGTTTCTAAAGAAACTGTTGCCTGCCTATCAACTAGCGGTAACTAAGTTAGTTATATTCGCGACAATCTAAGAAATCCGTTTTGGCGTTTCGTTCTCGTACTTGTAATAAAACGTTATGACTTGAGAATCAGGTTTAAGCAATTTAGATAAGTTGTCGATTACTAACTTAAGTATGATTAATCGATATGTCTCGAGAATCAGGATACAATTTTTTTTTTTATAATGCTAAACCCGAAAAGGGGTCATTGTACTCATCATTTTGAAAACTCTTTTCTATGTGACCAAATTTGAAATCGCAAAAGAAAAAAACAGCTCTTCCATACATTTTGTCGATTTCAGTGAACACATGTATGGAACAGCTGATTTTTTTTTCGCGATTTCAAGATTTTTTTTTTCATCGCTACCCAAAGGGTTTTTATAGCTGTCAAAACGGACTTCTTAGATTGTCGCGAGTCTAGTGGCAACTGAGTCGCAAGGCTCTGATAGAATGCTGATGTACGAGGTTATTTCTCTATTCAGCTATTGGTTTATAACTCTTTTTGATGGAGGCAAATGATGAGTGGAAGAATGAAAAGCGACTAACAAAAGGTGATCCCCTAGAAGAACTATAGTGACCGTATTATAGTGACCTTATTGGTGATGTTCTTCAGAAAGATCAGAGGCCCTAGACAAAGTGACATTCTATCAGCGATAACGATGATGGAAAAGACAAAAATGTATAGGACTGACATAAGCTATCGAAAAGCTTATGTCAATCCTGTTGAAGGTCGTTGTAGAAATACAAAACGCAAAAGCGATTGTCACTTGTCTAGGCCCTCTGGTGCGTGGTACTCGCAAACGGCGTGCGCGTATGACGAGATGTATGAACGAACAAAATGAGTATCTAAGGATCGTAGCAAAAGGCGTTCTATAGTTTCTGCCTACCCGCATGGGAAGAAGGCGCGAGTTTATGTTATTAATAAAGAAAGTCTTTTTTTATTCTGCACAAATAAAACGCACATCAATACTAATATAATATTATAAACAGAAAAGATTTGTATTTTTGTTTGTAATGAATAAACTCAAAAACTACGGAAATATTCTAAATATTCTAATATTCTAATATATTTTAAATATTCTTTCACCAGTAGAATGCTATACTATCACTGAGTAACCAGGCTATAATGTATAAAGATATTACGAAGGCGAAGCCGCTGGCGAAAGCTAACTAAAAAGGCTAGGTAAAAAGTAGCCAATGGGAAATTAATAGTAGATTATGCACTAAGGGGATAAAGTAGTGTCTTATGTAGCGGGTGCCGTATTGAATCCCGAGCAAAACGAAGGATTCTAGCGTTAACTCCCGAGCAAAGCGAGGGAGTTAAGACAAGAATCCTGAGTGCAGCGTGGGATTCAAGTTCGCCCAAGACTAAGGCACCTTTATCCCCGAGGAGAATACTCTACTTTTCACACCATCTACGAGACAATAAAAAGCATTAGTACTAGAATCCAAGTATTTATTACGACGATAGGACGATGTCCTTCCGATTTCCTTTTAAAAAATGCCAGTAATTTGGTGTATGTATTAATTTGTAAGTATACTGTTGTTGTAATATTCAGATACAGACTTGATGCCCTTTGTAGTTTTCCATTTGTAAAAATCGTCGTATGCTTTAATGTACGATTCCTTGGCCTTTTCTGGGAGTAGATTGTTGGCAATGCCAATGGCTTCGGATTTAATGTACTCCGGAATCAAATCATTATCGTCACTCGACATTTTTGTGAAAATTTGTATGTATTGTAGTTAAGTAATTTGTTGTATATCAAAGCAATTCAATTTTCAGTATTCGTGCCACTTTATAATTTGTGTTCTATTTTTCTTTTTTTTATATTCTACTCGTGGTGGCCAGTTCGATTTTCGAACAATTAATTTTAGTGCAGATGGTAAATGCATGGAATGTACCTACTACTTACCGTAAATGTTCTACTTTATGTTCGAAATTCAAATCACATTAATGACCAGCGGGTCATAATGAAATTCAGTACAATATTATTACCCTGCTAGACCTCAGGTCTTAAATGACTTACTTTAGGTTAGGTTTGCATGACATATAATTTGACATTGTCGAGCAGGTGGTGTGAAAAATCTGATATGGCTGAGTGCTCAAACGATGCTGTCACTTAAAAGAGTATCATGGAGACAAAAAGCAAAGTAGTCGTTTAAAGAATAAACGAAGTTCCCTGACGAAAGTTAGTGCTCATGTTTACGAGCGGAACGCGTCTACGGCAGAGGCAACTTCAGCTACCGACACACATCGACGGCCGCTGCCGACACGTCTACGGCCGTCGACGTGTGAGATTACTACTTACTAATAGTCACCAGGCCTTTAAATCATCATCTGCCTAGCCTTTTCCCAACTATATTGGGGTCGGCTTCCAGTCTAACCGGATGCAACTGAATACTAGTATTTTACATGGAGCGACTGCCTTTCTGACCTCCACAACCCAGTAACTGGGTAATACGATACCCCTTTGTAAGACTGGTTGTCAGACTTTCTGACGACCCGTAACGACTGTCAAATATCCACAAGTGGCAGCCGGGACCAACGGCTTAACGTGCTTTCCGAGGCACAGAGGAGTCTCGGTATGTAAAGATGGTCACCCATCCACGGACCAACCATGGCAAGCGTAGCTTAACCTGATGGACCAACCCATGCGGCTGTTATTACTTAGCCAGGAGCTCCTCTACACGCCTTTAATTATTCCCAAAATATTATTTTTTATCAGAAACTTCCTAGTAACAGTTGTAACTGTTTCTTCTCAGAAAATAAGTTGTAATGTGAATTCATATTTTGTCATGCAGGTAAGCATAATCTACATAACAAATGAGAAACTAAGCAGGGTTTATTAAGATCTCTGATCAGAAGCTGATCCATCCTAATCCTTAAAAGCTTTTTGTTTCAAACTCACTCGACGGATGCTTGAAGAGACGAGATTTAAAGGCAAATATAATCTTGTCTTATAAATCTAGAGATAAGACTCATAACATAACATCACGGCTGGCTCGGGGATTACCCCGAGGGGTTAGGCAGAGGTATACCTATCGTACACCCACTTTTTGCATTAAGTCCCATGTAATAATGGGCGAGCCTATTGCCATTTTAGAGGTATGAGGAACGGGGTGTTAAGTTCACTCATCCACCATAGAAAAGGAAGGATCCTCCGATCAGACGGTTGTTGTGTCTGGCGGGCAACTGCCCAACGATTGATGTTGGGTTCTTGTATATATGTCCACTGCACGGTAAACTTTAATTGCGCGATGCAGGATTTATGTGACGTCAGGATTTTTGTGTGACGTCAGGTCTTTTGATGCGTAGTTCACATGTGGCGATGTAGATACCGCCACACCATCAACCACATGCAAAGACTTTGGCTGCTTCTGAGAAATTCCTGATGGAAAACCAAATAACACTTTGTCCGACCTGGGAACCGAACCCAAGACGTCATGGTCAGCAGTAGCGCTTGCCACCACCAGACCAACGAGGCAACCAGCTCAACACTCATGTGATTCAGAAAATGTTCGCGTTTGTATGTGTATCTACAATTTGGAGTTTCTTGCCCGTTCTTGTCCGTAAAGATCTACGTTTTGGAATGGGCAACTAGCTTCGACTTTCTAACTGACCGACTCTTTGACAGTTCAAAAGTGCCTGTAATTGGTTTAATTTAAATAAATGCTTTGAGTTTGAATTTGAGCTTAAAGAGATAAAAAGTATTCCCATTAAGAAAAAATAAAGCCGAGAAACAAGAAGGTTCTAAATTCAATATAGGCCGCGTTCTGGAACGTAGGTCTGAGCTACGTCTAGCACTTTTAATATTAAATTGAACGGGATTCAAGCACTTTCACTATTTCTTAAATATTTACACGAATTTTCTATCCAAGGTAATATTTATAAAATATTCATGCTAGATTTTTTATACAACACAGGTAGGTTCATTGTAAATATTTTTGAAAATACAAAATTTAAATTACTTTGACCTCTTTATATAATTATTTCAAAATTCTTTTACATTATTAATTTATAAATTATTTAGGTATTTATCTTTAAAAAGAGTTTTTATTAAAAATATATATAATAATAACTCTTCACGTGACCAGAGGGCTGGCCTATTTTTTGGCCAAAGAAAAAAACTCCAATCCTAAGAATTCCAGCCAGCAATTATTTGATGCCCTTTCTTTATATACTTGTACATACTTATTATTATTAATTTTAGTCTGTAAGTAGTTGTATTAGGTACTTTATCGACAAAATTGTAAAGAATTGGCTGAATAAATAGCACTTTTTTCATAACAACTACCTATTTAATTTGTTAACAAATTTGATAAATGATAGTGATAAATGCATTTCCTGTGGGTGATGTAATACACTTTCAATCACAGGATTTGAAGGGAATTCCTAATCGAGTGCTTTATTATGTTTAAAAAAAATCATCTGCTCAACAACGTAATTAATCAAAATAATGTTTTTAAACTGTTAAAAAGAAAGGCTTTGCCAATGTGAGTGTCTTACGCATAGTACCCTGCTAATTATCACTTGCTACAAAAACGGTGAAGGAAAACATCCTGAGGAAACCGGCATGACTGAGAGGTATTTCTTGACGGCATGTGAAGCCAAGTCACATCAAAAATAACAGAATTACCCCGCTGATTTCTTTATTTAAAACATTACGGGCCTTATCACAAACACTTAGACTCTTTGTTCAACGCGTGTTTAATGTCAGTTTTATGTCAAACTCCATACAGAAATGTCATGTTTAAAAGGTGTTTAAGCTAAACAACTGATAAACACGGTTTTGTGGTAATAAGGCAAATACCTAGCTAAAACACCCAAACCGTATCTCCCAAAACTCGTTCAACAGACAAACGTTAACAAAGTTATGAAACTCGGTGAAGGCAGTAGCCTTTTCAAATCTTACCTCATTAACTTAGGTACAATTGAATTGCCGACGACTTGTTACGATCATGTTCTATTTTCCGACAAACTTCTATATGCCCGTGTATGGCACTACAAACTTTTACCCGTATATAGAAGAGTTGGAACAGTTGCTGACGTGATCAAAGTAAAACAGGGCCGAAGTTTGAAAAGATACCACACAGATTCCTTGTGATTGCGCAGCTTCCTTACCTCTCATCATTCTCCCATATCCCTATTTATTTGGAGTCAGCGCAACATATACAGGATATAAGGGTAAACACCGTTGTCACTCAAACCAACGGTGGAAGTTGACTTAAATATAAAAATAAATGACCGAGTAACAATAACAAAAAAACTTATTTTCATTAAAATATTTTAATAAGTTTCTATAAATAAATATTTTAATATATTTAATAACACCGTGCTCGCTAGCGAAATAACTGACTGATTGAGGGTGGGGTCGCGCTCGCGGCCGGTCTGGTCACGTCCCGTGCCACCCATCCATGTTGAGACGCAAGTTCGTTGCCCTAGCGCCGTAGGGTGAAAGGGTGCTCTTGTGGTATAATGTAGATTTTGTTTTAAAAAAAAGTTGTCCTTTTCCATTGATTTTACGTTCCATAAATGAAACCAAACTAACCTAACCTAACCTAACACCCTGTTTATTTTTCTTCCATACTTCTCTATTAGCCGTCATCTCGGTTGTCACCCCCTTTCTAGCCATATCACCTTTCACACAGTCCGCATCCATCGTTTCTTTGGTTTTCCCCTTCCAGTCCCCTGCAGCAGCTTCCTTATCTCTCCACGAAGATATTATACCGTTAAACAAAAGGTGTATTAAACTACTCAGTCAGTATCCGAGCATCTTTTTAAATTACAAACTTTAATCTATTTTGTTACGACGTAAAGTTTAACAGCGAAACTCTGTGAAACTTTATGAAAAACCCATTAAATACGACAATGTTGTTCGAAATTGGTTTGCACCTGAAGCTTTTACGTGTTTCCCATTAATATTGCTAAAAGCCAATTATCAATGTCCTTCAATTGGTTTACAGGATTATAATTATGTTTGTGCCGATGTAGTAGGATGTTGCATGATCATCGATAGAGTGACCCGTTTGTCCTAATTGGTTCGGAGAACTAACAACAGCGGTGACTTATCATAACTAATTGATTCTCTTTATTGATGTTTGGTATCGTTTCATCTTGTGTGATTTAGATAAAAAACATTTGCGCGTCATGCGTCAATACGTATGAATATAAAATGCACGTGATTTGTTCTCGTTGATTCTAAAAGTAACGATTTGATGACGCTAGTTTTGTTGCATGCGAATGCAGATATTAATGCCGAATTTATTCTACAACAAGAACAAACAAGCTCGTATGGCTAAATACATAATCAAAACGGCACGGGTCAATCGAAGATAAAGGTTACGCTTGCCGCGGTCGGTCCGTGGATGGGTGATCATCTCTAAATATCCCTCGTACCTCGGAATGCACGTTAACACGCTGGTCCCAGCTGTCATTTGTAGATCTTTGATAGTCGTTACGGGTCGTCAGAAGCCCGAAACTCTATTACCTAGTTACTGGGTTGTGGAGGTCAGATAGGCAGTCGCTCCATGTAAAATACTGGTATTCAACTGAAAACTTCGATCCCAACGAAAAGGCTAGCCAGGTGATGAACAAGATTATCTAAATGAGCGTGGGGTTTTATTATTGGATTGGTCAGTGTTATTGGTTCAGTGTAGACTTACTTTAGTAGGTACCTACTCTGGAGTAGGTACATATTTTGCATAATCAGCCTATAATGTTCCCACTGCTAGGACACAGGTCTCCTCTCTTTGAGAGGGAGTGATCCACCACGCGGGCCCAGTGCGGGTTAGTAGATGTCACATGTCTTCGAATTTTTGGTTCTAGGACATGCCGGTTTCCTCACGATGTTTTCCTTCACCGTTTTGAGAGCAGTGGCTATGAAATAATTTACACAAAGTAAAGCGCCTGTCGGGGTTCGAACCTACGACCTACACGACTCGTAAGTCGTGGCCGTTACCTGGGCCACTACTGTTCCACATATTTTGATTTCAGTAAAATATGGGCGTGCAACAATACCGCTCTAATTTACTCCTCAGGGAGATGGGTATGACCTTAATAAAAGTAAGGCAGAATACCAAGAAAATCGGTTATAGCTGAACATAAAATCACATCCTACGATCTAAACAGTCGATTTTATTGGTTTCCAGCATATTTGAGATTCTGGAAACGATAAATTAATTTGTTATGTTGCCCCACATTCCCTACTTAATAGCCCTGACGGCCTTAACCACGATTAGTTTAGGGTCCAGAAGACTCACAGATGAAGGGCCCTAGTAACGTGGAGCTATTCCTAAAGGTACACACCTACACACCTAAGTACACGAGGGATATTATAACGATCTTGACTCCGCAACCTCATTTTCTCATTAATGAAGTAGGCATTATAAAAATATGTAAGCTAAAATATTTGGTTTCATAATTAAGTTAATGTAATATTTTGTTGTTCATTAATCATAATGACGGTTTTTAGGGTTATTCCCCGAGGATTATGACCACTTTTTAGGCATTATTATGTAATTACCAGTATCTGAATAAAATATAATTATGGACAAATCAGATTATATTCATAACTAGCTTTTGCCGTGTCGGAAATTATCCCACGGGAATGTGCTACCGGGATAAAAGTATCCTATGTCCCATAACCCACGTGGTCTGTCTAGGCGACCTAGGCGTTACGGCGTAAAAATACAGACATGAGACAGCCAGTAACTTTATATATTAGTGGTAGTCCATATCTATATTGTGGTGATAGTGTGGATAGTATGGACAGCAGTATGAAACTGTCGGAAAGATTAATGAAAAAATATTGTATAAAGATTAATGAAAAAACTATGGCATATTGTATGGACGATGGAAACTAAGGCGAAAGCTTTGCGGGAGCCTGCGAAATTCAAATTATCTTATGTTTTTTGCTTTTTATCAAGTTTTATGTTGATCTAAATAATGAGTCGCAATTGTTTTAAATATTTATTTATCTAATCTAACTAATATTGCAGGAGTTGTATTCCTGTATCTAATGGTTATTATTCTGTAAAGCTACTTTGCTACGGTCGCGAATCATATTTTATTCATATTGACATTCGAAACTTACCCATTAAACGATTTAAAAGCTGTATTAAAACCAAACTTTGTAAAAAAGGGTACTATACAATTTCAGATTATTTAGAAGACAAAAAGCATGGGATTGAGCTGCTCGCTCTGCTAACATTTTGTCATTTTGGCATTGTGACATTTTGAATAAGTGAAAATCATCAAAATATACCTACCAGTTTTATATACAAATTCACATTATTGAATATTATATGTAGGATATTGACAAATGATTACTTTGTAAAGTATTGAATTATTGTGAATGTGAGGATGAATGTGAATTTTCGTTCTCAGTTAGTTTTAACAATGGTCTGGCAATTTGAGAACTTTATGCGGCCTACACAAATGTCCTTTCTTTGGTATTGTTCGTCGAGTCGTTGAGCTCCTTAAGTTCTGAGCTGAGCTCCACTATTACTGACAAATGCTTGCAGTGACAGGACAGGTTCACTCAAATCTGTGTGGTTCATTCCTCAAAAGACCATTTCAGACTCTAATCTACATGGCCCTCATAGGGCCTGACCAATATGCCAATATCTGACCTAGGTATGTCCGGACTTTAAAAGAGACTGAGTTTGTTTCGGCCTTTCTTCTCAGAGTAGTCAGATAGGAAACGCCGACCTCATCTAGCTTAATTTTACATTTTTTGATATTATTACGACGTGTAAAAGTGATTCCAATAACCTATTTACAGAATAAACAATTTCATTTTAACATACAACCTGTCTGACACTGACTTGCAAATTGCAAAAAACTTAAGATTTGAATTTCGCGGGCTACCGGCGCATGCCCCTTAAGAAAATCGCATCATTTGCACAACGCCATCTATCGAGTAAGTACTCACTGGTAAACTCAAACTCTTCGTTCCAAGCCAAGAGCCAAGTAGTAATAACTTTTGATTGAGTGGAAAGATTCTCAAGATACGGACTATGACTATATTCTCAATCCCTTAACGCTCTTGAAGAGAGTCCCGCAAAAATGTCAATAATAAGTAGGTACTTACATGTGAATTTTAAAATCAAGAGGGTAAAGAAGGGTTTTTACCCTCATGAGGGATGATTTTAGAAGAACATAACTCTTTGTTGGTTACAAAAAGCATAAATTTTCACAGCCCTAAGTAAAAAAAAAACTGGCCAAGTGCGTATCGAACCATGCACAATGAAGGGTTCCGTAGTTGGGATGAATTAATTTATCAAACAAACTTTCGCAAAGTTTTATTGTCATTACGTCTATGGGCGTTTACTGTCCCTCAAAGTGTAGTTAAAAAAATATTGTAGTTAAAAAACTTGTTCTCGCATACAGAATGTTTGGGTTTTTGCAACTGCACATGTAAGTTGGTCGATTAAAAGTTTTTGAGCTAAGTCGCGGACAGACAGACAGACAGACGGACATGGCGAAACTATAAAGTACCGGGATGCCATCTATCTCTTTACCAAATTTTATCGAGATCCGTTCAGTGGATCAGGCGTGAAAAGGTAACATACAGAATTACAGACGGACAGACAGACAGAGTTACTATCGAATTTATACTTTTAAGCATCGATTAGTATGGATTATGTGTTCAATTCAAAATGAGCCAAACACTCGATAATTATGAATTCGGCGAAAGTCATTCTTCTACGGAGACTCTTAACACCGCGATTCAGAAAATGACGTTAAATGAACAACGCCATCTATCGAGCACGAAGTGATACTGTCAAAATATATGGGAAAACGTTCGAACACTCTGTAAGGTATGTAGAAAAGATGTAGGGTTCCATGACTGACTTGACCTGACTTGACTTGACTTGACTTGACCTGACTTGACCTGACTTGACCTGACTTGACCTGACTTGACCTGACTTGACCTGACTTGACCTGACTTGACCTAACTTGATTTGGATTGAGTTGAGTTAACCTTGAGCAGGTATATTTTATCGCAGCAGGTACATTGGTAGTTGAAAGAAAAGTAGATTACGTACCTTGCTAAAGTGAGTAATTAATGCACTCGTGTTTATTTAGTAAGCGCGTTCGTGCCTTAATTACTCACTTTTTGCTCGATGTAACAATCTACAATTTTTAAGAAATTAAAATTTATCACCATTTTTTCATGATTAATATTTGTATCATGATTTAAAAGATAGATAGCGTCACCTATGGCACTACTACCAAACAATGGATTTGGAAAACTTGAATTAACCAAACTTTAGATTGGGTAAATTCACAATGTATCGCGTTATGTTTCCGCGCGAAGTATGTGAACATATGATGATTATGATCGTGTGTTACACACGTTCTCACAAACCTACCTGATTTTTCGCTAGTGTCATTTTACGACAATAGATGTCGTTACGTGTATCTACATTACGTACCTAATGAAAATTTCTTCTTGAATACTTTAAACTCTTATATCTTTTGATATTTTGAAGCGATTGCGATGAAACAAAAACTAAATGAAACATCGAGTTACACACAATATTTGAGTTTATAAGTTAACCATATTGATTTCGTAATTTTTACGTGATACTGGAAGAATCAAACAAACGAACAGACAAACAGACAAACAGATAAACAGACAAACAGACAAAAATTCCAAAAATGGTTGAAATGGCATCTGTTGGTTATTCTTGGACACTCCAGCTAGGTTTTTTTTTATTTTTTTCATTGTACAGAAACGCCTCGTCTACAGATTTATTATATGTATAGATATAGATGAGCTCAGTTACTGGGTTTTTGCAGCGTTATTTGGGACACAGGTCTATTCCCAGATGTCGAATACATCCTGCCGGGGTTGCGGGAAAGTCCGAAAGTGATGCCGGGGCCCTTGGCAACAGGCAACTGAAGGAACACGGGTGGGTTTTAGTCAGTTAAAGTCCTCTCGCTCCGCCCAGAGCAGGAGAAGTCATTTGATGATTTCGCAACCAAAAACAAAAAAAAAAAAGATGTTGAATACATACGCAAAGAAAGCTAACTCATATAAAATAAAATAAATACATTAAACATAGGTCTTCACATTCAAAGAGTTGTTTCCTTTTCAACTCGTATATAATCAAAAGTTACAAATTATATTTGCTTCAACGCCAATTAATATGAGCTCCGTGCAACAAAATTAAACATGAAAAACAGCGAATAGGATAGCTAGCCTTTGAAAGTCACCAGTAATGAGGCAGTGAGACTTATGAACTTGTGTTTAAAAAGACTTCTTTTGAAATGTTCCTCCAGTATGTTTCGACAGACCATTTCAGCGTTGCTTACATATAAATATATCTGTACAAGAATCTGTTGACACCTGAATGGCATTGACAGAGGGAGTTTTTGGTAAAGATTATCTGAAATATATCTGGCAAGCAATATCTATGTGAATTCTTAAGGTGGACGTGTAAAGGTGGCCCGCGAAATTAAAATTTTCTTATGTTTTTTGCAATCTGCAGGTCAGTATCAGGTTATATGTTGATAAAAATATGATTCGCAAGTGCAACATTACGTATTTTTTTAATAAAAATTATTAAAATCATCTATACAACTCTCTAAATTCATATTACCCAATTGAACGACTACTTCATGAAATGAAATGAAATGAAATTGTTTATTCAGTAAATAGTATATTGGAATCACTTTTACACGTCATATTAAAAAATATTAAAAATAAGCTAGATGAGGTCGGCGTTTCCTATCTGACTACTCTGAGAAGAAAGGCCGAAACAAACTCAGAGGTCACAGTCTCTTTTAAAGTCCAGACATAATCTTGGTCAAGCCATATGAGGACCATGTAAATTCGAGTCTGAAATGGTCTTTTGAGGAAAGAACCACACAGATTTGAGTGGACCTGTCCAGTCAGTGCAAGCATTTGTCAGTAATGGTGGAGCTCAACTCAGAACTTAAGGAGCTCAACGACTCGACGAACAATACCAAAGAAAGAACATTTGGGTAGGCCGCATAAATTGCCAGACCATCGATAAAATTAACTGAGAACGAAAAAAAATAAAAATTCACATAGTCCTCACATTCACAATAATAAAATACTTTACGAAGTAATCATGTCATTTTGTATAGAATATTCAATAATGTCAATTTGTAAATAAAACTGGTAGATATACTTTGATGATTTTCCATATTATTCAAAATGTTACAATGCTTAGCAGAGCGAGCAGCTCAATCCCATGCTTTTTTGTCTTCTAAATAATCTGAAATTTTATAGTACCCTTTTCTACAAAGTTTGGTTTTAATACAGCTTTTAAATCGTTTAATGGGTAAGTTTCGAATGTCAATGGGAAGTTTGTGTTAGAAATGTAAACGAAACGCAATCATCTGCTGTCACTTTCATTTCATGTTCTCTCTCTCTCTTGCGCCGTCAACGGTTCTGCTAATATGTGTGTTCCTCTGAGATCAAATAAAATCCCTTTATTTAATATACATCTTGTATAATTTCGCCAATTCTATTAGGTTATGGGACCAGCTTGCTTCCCTGCGGTTAATTCAAGTATTATTTTTAAGATCAGACAGATTGTCATAGTTTTTCCCCAGTTCGAAACCTTTAACAGTAAGGCGTCATGGCCGACCCCAAGACGACTATTGAAAAACTACGTGGTGTCGAAAATTACGGAACTTGGAAATTTGTAACAAAAATGTTACTAATTCATGAAGAACTCTGGGATGCAGTGGAAGAAAAGAAGGGAAAAGATGACAAAATACAGAAGAAGGCATTAGCACGTATTTGTCTCCTTGTTCAGCCATGCGTTTATCCACACATTAGAAGCGCAGAGACGGCACATGAAGCATGGTACAATCTTGAAAATGTCTATGAAAGTAAGGGCCTGAGCAGGCGCTTGTCATTGTTACGCACGTTATTCGGGATGAAACTTGATTCTTTCAAAAACATGGAGACTTATCTCACAAAGGTGGATGAGATAGGCCAACAGCTTCATGATATTGGTGCCAGTGTAGAAGACAACTTTTTAGCTATCGTGATGCTGAGCGGGCTCACATCAGACTATGACCCACTCATCATGACTTTGGAAAATTCTACGTTGAAACTCACCACAGAGTTTGTTAGATCAAGGTTAACCCAAGAGTACCAGCGGAGACAGGAACGAGAAGAGGTAGGCACAGCACTGGTTGTGAAGAAGCAGTTGAAAGTGTTTCGTTGCTTCAGATGCAAGAAACCAGGGCACAGTATCAAGGATTGTCCTCGCAAAGCTGTTTGCAAGGATGATGGTCATTCCAAGAGCAAGGGCTCAGATAAGGCCTTGTTGTCTGCATTATCAGTTAAACTACTGAATAATGTTTGGTATGTGGACTCGGGGGCATCAAGTCACATGTGTAATAACAAAAATATTTTACATAATTTTGTGTATAACACTCCAGTCACGGTTAGTGTTGCGAATGGCGAGAAACTCACGTCATGTGGCAAAGGAAATGTAAAAATTCCTTTACAGAACTCTTTAAAAACTGTAAGTGAAGTGTTATATGTACCCAAGCTAGCAACTAACTTGCTGTCTGTTAGTGCAATGACACGCAAAGGTTTTAATGTAATATTTCAAGGAAATTTATGTAAAATTTATGACGGCAAGGAAGTGGTTGCCATGGCTACATGTCGGAATGGAATTTATATACTAAATACCAAAGGTGAAGCTTCTTTTGTGACTGAGGAGAGGCCATGTACTGTGTCTGTGTGTCAGGAGGGGAAAGGTTTTGTTTTACCAACAGAGCAAGTTGCGGAGGTGGTCGTGCCTGTATCTCAGGCTGCGCCCAGGGAGTCGCAGGAGGTTTGGCATAAAAGGCTTGGACATCTCAATGTGCGGAGTATGCAGCTTTTAAAAGGTATGTCTACTGGCATGGATTTTGATAACTCAACTTTTAAATCATGTGTTGCTTGCATTCAAGGTAAACAAACAAAGTTGCCTTTTCCGAAAAAGTCAAAGAGTAGAGCAAAAGCCTTCTTGGGGCTTGTGCACAGTGATCTTTGTGGACCATTTTCAACTAATTCACTAAGTGGATCGAGATACTTTCTAACGTTTATTGATGATTTTACCAGGAAAACATATGTATATTTTCTGAAGTCTAAAAACCAAGTTTTTGATAAATTTAAGGAGTTTAAGGCTATGGTGGAAAATCAAACAGGTAACAAAATAAAAGTATTTCGCACTGACAATGGTGGTGAATATGTAAATAAATGTTTACAGGATTTCCTAAAGAGCTGTGGGATCCGTCACCAGACCACTGTACCCCACTCCCCGCAGCAAAATGGAGTTGCTGAACGTGCCAACCGTACCATAGTGGAGAAGGCCAGGTGCATGCTTCAGGATGCAGGCCTTGATCAGCGGTTCTGGGCAGAGGCGGTAAACACTGCTGTTTACCTGAAGAACAGGAATCCGACTAAAGCGGTTCTGGGTACTACTCCTGAGGAAAAATGGTCAAATAAAAAGGTAAATATTACTCACCTTAGAACTTTTGGCTGCTTAGCTTATGCATTGACAGAAAAACGTAAGAAATTTGATCCAAAATGTAAGAAATACATTTTTGTGGGCTACTGTGAAGAGACAAAAGGGTATAGATTATTAAACCCTTTACGTCCGTCAGAATGCATAAAGGCAAGAAATGTAACATTCCTAGAAAATGAATTTTATTCATCAAAAGGTGAAAGTGATGACTTCACTGAGCTAGTGTTAACACGTTCTCACATTCAAAACTCTCCAGAGTCACCAAACCTGTCTAGTCCAGATCAGGCCTTATTAGATTCAAATGATGAAACAGGGATACTCAGTAATGCGAGGTCTGATGAATCTAGTTCAAGGTCCAGGAATAGTAGTATTATATCAGTGAGTAGCTCTGAATCAGATGATTCGCGTGATGAAACTTACGTTCCAGAGGACACAACAATGGATACTTCAGCAGAGTACAGCGAAGCTGTGAACTTGGCATCATACATCATCACACAACAAGGCTTTGATGACGAACCAGAAACAGTGGTGGAAGCTTTGCAAGGAACAGAATCCAAGAAATGGAGAGATGCTATGTCAGATGAGTATAAATCATTTTTGGATAACAAATGCTGGACTATGACTGACTTACCAGAAGGGCAGAGGCCTGTGAAGTGCAAGTGGGTTTATAAAAGGAAGAGAGGATTGAATGGAGAAATATTGAAATACAAAGCTCGATTGGTGGCAAAAGGTTATACACAAAAGTATGGTATAAACTATTACGAAACTTTCTCACCAGTGGTGAGATATTCAACTATTAGAATGCTGCTTGCTCTGGCCGCCGAGATGAAAATGGAGATAGATCACCTTGATGTGAAAACTGCATTTTTGAATGGAGACCTCAAGGAGACCATTTACATGGAACAGCCGGAGGGCTTTGAGGACAATAAGAACCCAAGGAAAGTTTATCGCTTGAATAAAGCGATTTATGGGCTTAAACAAGCTTCTAAGAGTTGGTATGACAAGATAAATACAGTTATAGTAGATAAACTGAGCTTTAGAAAGTTTTCTTCAGAACCATGTGTTTTTATGAAGAATCATGATGGAACAATGACAATAATAGCACTGTATGTTGATGATATAATCTTGTTTTCAAACAACGAACAGGAAAAATTAAAGATTAAAGAGAAGCTTATGACTCAGTTCGAAATGAAGGATCTAGGGCCAGCTCATCACGTCCTTGGCATGAAACTATGCAGAAGGGATGGCAAGTTGACTTTGGATCAGTCTAGTTATATTAAAAGAGTATTAGAGCGTTTTCAGATGTCTGATTGTAAATCAGCGTGCACTCCTATGGAATCTGGATTGAAGCTTGTAAAACCAGATTGTGAAGAAAATAATTTTCCTTACAGAGAATTGGTTGGATGTTTGATGTACATTGCAGTCTGCACAAGGCCAGACATTGCACATGCAGTTAGTATACTCAGTCAGTTCAACGATTGTCATGCTGAATTACACTGGAAGGCAGCAAAACGAGTGCTTCGGTATCTGAAAGGTACGGTTAATCATTGTCTTACTTATGATAAGAGTAGCATGGCCGTCAGCGCATACGTTGATGCAGATTGGGCCGCCAATGAGATAGATCGGAGATCATTTACTGGGTTTGTCTTTAAAATAGGAAAGTCCACAGTATCATGGGAAAGTCGAAAACAAAAGACAGTCGCTCTTTCCAGCACGGAGGCGGAGTATATGGCACTCTCTGATGCATGTAAAGAGGCTTTATTTATCAGAACATTCTTGTATGAATGTTTAGGTACAAGTTGTACAATTTCTATGTACAACGATAGTCAATCTGCACAAAAACTTTGTGTTAATCCTATGTATCATGCTAGAACTAAGCATATTGATGTACGACATCATTTCATTCGAGGAATTGTAAACAAAGGTATTATTGATTTAATTTATTTGTCTACTGATAAAATGATGGCTGATGTTTTAACTAAACCTTTAACTAAAGAGAAAACTGAAAAATTTGTTAGTCAGCTTGGTTTAACAGAGATCATCTAAATATGTATTGTAAAACTTAAAGGTTCTATAACTATAAAGATATTTTAATTTTTAGAATTTATATAACTTTGGGTTTTTATTTTAAGGGCCAGTTTAATTAATGATTGCTTTGTTAAGGGCCAGTTTAATTAATGATTGCTTTGTTAAGGGCCAGTTTAATTAATGATTGCTTTGTTTAAGGGCCAGTGTTAGAAATGTAAACGAAACGCAATCATCTGCTGTCACTTTCATTTCATGTTCTCTCTCTCTCTTGCGCCGTCAACGGTTCTGCTAATATGTGTGTTCCTCTGAGATCAAATAAAATCCCTTTATTTAATATACATCTTGTATAATTTCGCCAATTCTATTAGTTTGTTATAAAAGCGTATACATTGACCCATGAACGACTTGCCTACTCTGTGGAGACGAGTGCGATGTACAGCAAGATTGTGTTTATTCCTGGTATTTAAACTATGAATATCGGACATTTTCTTATTCCATGAAATCATGACATTTGAGGTCAATTCTAACTTATGGACTGATTCTAATAACTATAATTCTGTAAAGCCGTATTTGTTATGGTCGTGAATCGTATTTTGATCAAGATACGACCTGCAATGACCTGCAAATACCGAGCACACATAACATCACGCCTAGTTTCCCTGAAGGGTTGGACAGAGGTGAACAGTACACACACATTTCACCAGTTATATTTTAAGTCCCATGTAATAGGGGGCGAGCCTATTGTCATCGCCTGAAATTTATAATACGTATAGTTATAGATTACACATCTTATATTTATATTTATCTTAAATTCATCATCTGCCTAGCGTTTTTCCAACTATGTTGGGGTCGGCTTCCAGTCTAACCGGATGCAGCTGAATACCAGTATTTTACATGGAGCGACTGCCTGTCTGACCTCCACAACCCAGTAACTGGGTAATACGATACTCCTTGGTAAGACTGGTTGTCAGACTTTCGGGCTCCTGACGACCCGTAACGACTGTCAAAGATCGACAAATGACAGCCGGGACCAACGGCTTAACGTGCTTTCCGAAACACGGAAGAGTCTCGGTATATAAAGATGGTCACCCATCCACGGACCAACCCCGGCAAGCGTAGCTTAACCTGATGGATTGACCCGTGCTGCTGTTATTAATTAGCCACGAGCTCTTCATTTATTACCTTTATCATCAAACCGCTTGCATCTCTTCTCATGACATTACGACCTAAACGTGTATTTTATTTAAGCAAGCGTTTATGAAGATTCGACGCCCCCAGCCGAGCGCGTCACGCATAACTTATGCAAACAATTAACTGTTTACAATGTTATCAAGCTGATGTCAAGCAGATGATTCTGTTTTAAGTAGGTTTACGCAAATTATGTTGTGCTTGATGCCAAGGTATGTTTTGCTTTGATATCTACAGTGAACAAACAAAGTTTTGTAAAGTTATGATAGTCAAAGTTTCTGTATAAATGAGCACTGTGAATGTGGAGATTACCGAATATAAAGTTTAAAAAAAAATGAAAACGACAAAATATAAACGCCTGAATTGTCCTAAAGTCCTTCTTTTTGGAAGTTGGTAATTAGTAGAATATAAGTTAGGTAATTAAGAATTCCTTTAGGATTTTTGTACAACTTACGACTGCCTACTTAGATATTTTTTAACAACTAAAGAAGGCATCTTTATGAAAACTGTAACAACGCTAATATTATTAAAGTTTTCATAAAGATTACGCAAAAAGTATGTGAAAGGCTAAAGGCCTTGTGCAAACTGGCGCGATATCGCGGGCGCGTCCGGCAGCGGGACCTTTGACCTCCTGTTTGTGGGAGCCTTAAAGGAAAATTGAATCCGAAGATCATCATCATCATTTTCCTGAACTTATCCTAATTTATTCGGCGTCAAGGCATGTTGCGCTATGCCTTTGTCCAATCAATTGCAACCTGAATGCTGGCCGTAGTTTTGTATGGAATGGTCGTGAATTAATTAGGGCAAGCAATGAGTTTCTAAAAGGGAAACACAATTCAAATCGACACTCTTATCACCATTCAGTTACTTAAGCTGGTAGGTTACTACCATTACATGAGACATTGTTTCCCTGAAGGGTTGGGCAGCGGTGAGCCCATAGAAATATAAAACTTATATCTATGGGTGTGCCCATAGTAGGTGCATCCACATTTCGCCAGTCTGTTATGTTTAAGTCCCATGTAATAGGTGGCAAGCTTATTGCCATCAACTGAGAAAATTCAGATAGAAAAACTAAAAAAAACTTTGCCTGACCTGGGAATCGTGCTACTCACCAAGCGGTGGCGATCACTAAACCAACGAGGCCAAGCCAAGGCCAAGTTGGTATACCTACTATACAAATACGTAAATATTACAGACAGACAAAAATAAACTGCGAATATATTTCCCAACAAAGTTATAGTAGTCTCCAGGGTACAAAAACAATTTTGTAACCCAAATAACCCATTTATCAAAAAACTACTTTTTAGAAGAAACTACGGCCCGAAATGTTTCGCGAAAATCAACGTTACATGACTAGTAGATGTAGGCGTATCACAAAACTTAATTGTTCGCAAAATTGTTCTAGGAATCTATTAAAGTTGCGTTCTACATTTTGTTCGTACACACGGCTACATTTCCAGTAAGCTGATCTCGCATTGTATAGGATTTCCGTACAATGAGAGCTCAGCTCATACTGGAAACGTAAAGCTTCATGTGTAGTCATGTGTACAAACCAATGCTATATTTACTTTACAAGTAAAGTTTTCAACCCTTTATTTGAGTTGTCCTTCAACTACTAACCCATAGGCGATTGATGTAATAGTAAAACATGTGTTAGCCGAATAACTTTGTACTGTACCCCATTTGAAATAAGATTAGACATTGAAACAAACCCTTTTACAGTCCGTTCAACCGATTTTGACTTCTATACCGTAGGCATAAGGATAGCATTAAAAGCAAATAAAGTTACACAATATACCAACTATCTACTGCGGCTGCCATTTGTCATGCCACCAACGCAATAGAATTCAAAATCGGTTGAACGGAATGTAAAAAAGGCTTATCTATACGTCTAATCTTATTTCAAATGGAGTATACGTAAGTGGAATGCGAAAGATTCCTACCATTTCATCGCTTTAAGCGCTTTTAAAACAAGCGTTTCTTTTTTCAAACTATTTGTTTTTCATTCGGTTATATTTGTGATTATTTCTGGTATACGTGATAGATTGGGCTTTATGGCTGTTTTTATGTTCAAGGATCAATTACAGCGTTGTTAATGCTGTTATTATTCTTCCTAACGATCTCCTTCGTGTCAATGTTACAATATTATTATGGCTTTTCTTAATTACTTATCTAATGGTATATTAACATTGATATGTTTGCCTTGAGGTAAGTTTAGGATTGGATTTTTTTTTCTATAGCTCTCAATTTCCGTAATTCCAAAACTTTATCCTTGCTTGCAGATGACAGGGAAAAATTCCGAAAACGAGATATGGAAAACAAGCGCGCTCTGGGTGACGCTAAACCAAAACTTTTCCCAATTTTTCAGGACCCATGTCATAGAGAAAATTTATACAAATCCGTTTGAAAATTTTGTAACAGAGCGAGTTCCGGAAAAAAGATTTGAGGATCGATCAAATTTTGTGGCGCATTCCAAATATACCGCGGAATATCGTCCAAAGATTTGCAAATACCACAAACGCTGGAGCCGTTGAAATGATAATTTCGTAAAGTCTATAAATGCTTTTGTTTCTTGTTAAACAAAGGTTGAAAAGTTTCGGAAGGAATAACAAAGGTTTAAAATTTTGATTATTGTAAACAAGAATCAAAGGGCAAGCCGTGCCTAAATATTTGCTTCGTTTCCAGGCGCCTGTCAAAGCCGAGCAGAGTTTCTGGCCCGTTCCATCCATTAGGTACCTACTACGCTTTAGAATTGGCAACTAGACTCGCGACAATCTAAGAAGTCCGTTTTGAAAATCATGGCGTTGATGAAGCTATCATCAACGCCATGATTTTTCGCACTAATACCAAAAGTGCCTGTATTTGGTTTATTCGAAATAAATGCTTTGAGTTTAGTTTGAGCCCAAACAATGGAACGGGAGTGGAAAACGGTAAACCGACAACTATTTTTATAAAAGGACTAAGTCAAACCTTTTCTCGTAACTTTATTGATACCATATTTCTGCGATTGAATCATGCGTGAAGAATTGCAATTTCATTTCCTTTGACACAAGCTTTTATTGATGTAATTTCGTGTTTATTATTTGTTCAAAAGACCGGAAAAGGTGCTGTGCTTTGCTAGAGCTTGTAGATCTAAATCTAGATTTATAGAAGATAGATGAGCTGAGGAGCTCGTGGCTAAGTAATAACAGCCGCACGGTTCGATCGATTAGGTTAAGCTACGCTTGCCGGGGTTGGTCCGTGGATGGGTGACCATCTTTACATATCGAGACTCTTCCGTGCTCGGAAAGCAATGGCAAGGCACTAGGCTGTCATTCGTGGATCTTCGACAGTCGTGACGGGTCGTCGGAAGCCCAAAAGTCTGACAACCAGTCTTACCGAGGAGTATCGTATTACCCAGTTACTGGGTTGTGGAGGTCAGACAAGCAGTCGCTCCATGTAAAATACTGGTATTCAGCTGCATCCGGTTAGACCTGAAGCCGCTGATAGATAGATAGAAGATAGACGAGAAAATATTATCATTATTGGGCCCTATAAATTGGTAATATATAACAATTGTTAGACCTAATATTTAATGATATACTTATTTAATATGAATCATAACTCCCGCATCAGTATAAAGATTCAGGCATTCGCGTAGGTACGTTATAAACTAACATACCATTTGACCTTTCAAGCTTGAAATAAGGTCATAAAATATTTATTGATGTACGTAGGTATTAGATATTTATAAAAAGGCTTAAAGAAAATAAACCGCAGTTGCATAAAAATAATGATTGACGGCTTATTTCAGTGTCCTAAAAAATAGTCTGGCTTGCTTGAGACATAATTTTTTAACCCCCGACGGAAAAAGAGGGTAGTTATCATTTTTAACGTGTGTATCTGTGTGTCTGTCTGCGCCATCGTAGCTGCCAAACAGCTGAACCGATTTTTTTTTTTTTTTTGGTTTTGTTTGAAAGGTGATTTGATCGAGAGATCTTTACATAAAAAAAAAATTGATGATATACCTATTAGATGCATTGTTTTTGTCCGGGGTTTTTTAAATATTTAATTTAATTTAACTTGTTTAATCAAAATATTAGGTACATATAAGGATCTATGGTGCACCTACTAACTTGGATTTTGAAGTGAAAACTTCATAAGGCGCACTTTGTGCTATTTCTGAACAGCGGACAAATCGCGTACACTCCTCGGCTCCAGTCATAAGGTTTTACTTCTATTGATAATATTGTCACAAGAACACACCCTCTTTTTACCCGACTGCCCCAAAAGGAGGGCAATGTTTTTCGAGAGTATGTATGTATAGCGCGCTCTGTAGCCTAAACGGCTTGATGCTGGATTACGGAAAGATTTTAACATGGAGTGTCGTTAGATTCGTCTTAATAGCGGGAGTGACATTGGCTTTATACATATTGCAACTGCAAACACAAAAAAGGAAAAGGATAGTTTTTTTAAAATAAATTCTTTCAATCTTGGTGTCAAAAAAAAGCTTGGTAATGAATCAATCCAAAATACAAAAAAAAAAACTTGTTTTAAATCTTATTTATGTATGCCTTTGCATTCTATTAATAAATAATAGCACTGTTAGCAAAAAAGGCTTATGTTAATAAACCAAACGGATGCTTTCGAGTAAAAGCTCCAATTAATTGAAATTCATCCGATTAAAGTTTTATTCTTCAACATGGTTTAGAAAACATTTTAATTGCTCTCACACAATACCTATCTGTTTAGCTATCTGTGACCTTCTTATCCTATACTTAATAGGTATTTAAAATTAAAGAAAAGTAGATAGACATAACATCACGCCTGTATTTCCCGCAGGGTTAGGCAGAGATGCCACCTATATAGTAAACCCACATTTCGCCAGTTATGTTTAAGTCTCATGCTATGGGGGGCGAGCCGTAATCCAGACTCCGGGTTTCTACTAAAAGTTCCAGATGGAAAAACCAAAAAAAACTTTGCCTGACTCGGAAATCGAATCCAGACAACTAATTGCGAAAAACATTTTTCTTAAACGATTAAGACTAATCTGTTTAATTTTTGCGTTATTTACCTACGTTGTTGAACAGAATTTTTTTTCTAACTTGTGTAGCAATGGTTTAGCTATCTTTTTCAAAACGATTCAGATTGTGATTTATCGTGTATTACGATGCTCAGCAGAAGTACTTGCGACCTCTAGACCAACACGGCAGTAGAAGTAGGTACCTACATAGCCTCTAAAATCATGAAAACTTTTATACTTGTTACCAGAATGTACTAAAACCGTACAAATACGCCAGTAAAATATAATGTCTTATACTAAAAGACTTCACCTTATCGGGTATCAAATATCGGTAGGTATTCATAAAATTTGAAAACCTCAGGGAAAATTATTATCCGTACGAATTTTGACATAGTCTCAGTCAAGTGGGCTGTGTCAGACAGGCTCTCGCAAACAGGCGCGACGCGATTCTGGTAGAACAAAAAGAAAAAAAAAGAAAGATTGTTTTTGCGTAGCGCTGTCTGCAGGAACCTTAATACCGACGACTGTTTTCAGTTCGTTTTCGTTCGGCATAAAGACGAAATGTTCCTTTGGATTACTTTCATAGCTCCACAATACAAACCAGATTAGATTGCCATAAAAAGACGAGAACGGAGACATTTTCTTTTTCCGAGTGTTGTTGTTTATGAACGGAATATAACAATGTGAGATTAAGTTCAATTAGTTTCATATAGAGAGAGAGCAGAGGTGGTTCAGTTGAAACGGCCGCGACTTACGAGTTGTAGGTCGTAGGTTCAAACCCCTATACAGGCACTTAGAACAAAACAATTTAAGACATGTGACATCAACCAACCCGCACTGGGTCCGCGTGGTGGATTACGGCCCACTTCCTCTCATAGAGGCCTGTGTCCCAGCAGTGGGAACATTATATAACTTATTTTATATCTATAACATACAACTAATTAGAATAAATATCGGTTTTTCGATTTGATTTTCTGTTTTATACCCAGGTGATATTCTTCAGTAAGGTCAGGTGCGTAAAACTCGAAATCGGCGTGCGCGTATGGCCAGATCTACAGCGTGTTACAAAAATGCTGTCCGATCCGTGAGGGTGTTGTTAAAATTCATACTGAGAGACTATTGTTTTTTTTTTTTTGAAAAAAGAATAAAAAATACGCCGCATTTTTTTTCATTGTTACCTGGTAAAATTCCCCATTGAAAAAATGCATGGGGCGCGGGCTGCCGTCTTCTAGCGGGTGTCTACAAGTCATAACATATGACCTCTGTAGAAAATTTGCTAATTTATAATGAAGTTGGGGTAATTTTGTTACCAAAAATGTGAATTTCAAATTGCAATCTGTAGATTCTGCCTTTCTTTTATGTAATAATGCATATAGGAACTACGTAGCAATGATTGAGATTATATTCAAGAGTAAGTAGTTAGGTGCGTGTTAGATTTTAACAATTAAAATTTTTTATTGAAATTATTGATGTACATAAATATTTACAAAATAGTGCCTTAAGGTGAAATGGTTCCAAAGCAGATGTTTTGACGCGATTCGACTTCACGCAAAATCAATGTTTCTCTCAAACGCATTTGCGTTTTTTTTTATGATTACGAAAATTGAAGAGTGTCTTTAGTGAAGTATGAGGCCCGAAACACGATTGACAAAACTTTTCTCGATACAAAAAACCGCACAGTTTCACAGAGAAAAACCTATTCCATTCGATTGTTATCAAAGCAATTGTAATAAAATTTTGTCTACGTGTTCACTATTAAATACTTTAAGTGATTATGGACTTATTTTTTCTATATAAACACAAATAAAATTTTAAATTTAAATATTTGTAAACTTGAAAAAGTGCACTAGAATTGCGCGCGGGCGGGGTCATACCACCCCCCTCGGCTCTCGTCAGTCCCATTTCGCCTTATTGGATTCTACCTGAACTAGGTATCTCATCAGTTATTTTTCAATGCTAAAATTCCTATGTCCAATTAAAATCATATTAAATGCTGTAATCGGTTCAATAACTACTACAAATCCTAGTTAGCTTGACATTTCACTAAAGGATCAATCACATCAAATTGCCTGTAGCTCCGTATACCGGAAGCGATGTTAGTACGGTTTGCAATTCAATGTGGGTAATGGAAACCTGTGTAGCAGCTAATGTTGCCATTACGCATGCTATTGGTAAGCTTCAGCTTAGCCTAAGCTTAATGCATACAATATTTTGACTATGTATCATTCAATCTGCCTAGCCTTTTCCCAACTCTGTTGGGGTTGGCTTCCATTCTAACCGGATGCAGCAGTATTTCACATGGAGCGACTGCCTATCTGACCTCAACAACTAATACGATACCCCTTGGTAAGACTGGTTGTCAGACTTTCGGGCTTCTGACGACCCGTAACGACTGTCAAAGATGTAGATCTTTGACAGTAGTTTGACACGATTGATTATGTATCATTATAGAAATGAAATACAATAGACTTAGATGTATTTAGTAACCTATTCCTCAAGAAAACCCTGGAAGAAATCGACACGTGTTTCACCTCTCACGAGGCATCCTCAGGATGACGATTGACCTGTCGCGAACCTGAACACGAGGTGTTGCCACGCCGAGCAGCGCAGCATGTTGACGCAGACGTTTAGGTTACTAAATACATCCTGTCCCATCCATCCCATGTCTATTGCATTTTATAATGAATCTCCGCAAAGCCACGCCGGAAGCAATTAACTATTATAGAACTATTTAAAGATATTAACATAATGACGGTATCATTATGTCAATAAATCTGTGAAAACATCATGTACTTTAAGCAAAAATCTAATTATTCTTGACTCAGACCAAATAAAAAACCAAAACAGAGCGCTGCGAACAATACAGTGAAGCAAGCCAAAACTACACCACCGCTCTGTGCATACACGCTCACACGCACAGATTTGCGGCCATTTACAATTAAACTACACCAAAATAGGAGCACACATGTTTACGAAACCGGCCTCACGTCACAGTTGACAGTGCTCTTTCTTGGTTTTTTATTTGGTCTGAGAGTCTTGGTATAAGAGGTTGAAATACACAATTACACTAGAAATAGGGACTAATCAGTCCAACCAGGCTTCAAACTGGCTAAAGTAGACTCACTTTCATGGGGTACTGTTACAATAAAATACCTCCCAGCATCTTTTAGTGAATGAAACGAAAATTAAATCTTGTAATGATATTATTATGTATATATGTTACCGGCCAAACCCGATTTTAGGATAAACTAGTTTCGCCTAGGCCAAACCAGTTCTCCCTACATGCAATAGGATAAACCAGTATAGCCTAGGCCAAACTCGTTCATCCTGTTACCGATAGGATAAACCAGTTTAGCCTAGGTCGAATCGGTTTATCCTAATTGGAATTTACATGCTTTAGGATAAACTGGTACGTCCTAGTCTAATTTCACCTAGTTTGTATCTGTAAGATTTTCAAAGTAAACTGAATAAAGGAATAGAAATAAAATAGTTATTATGATTTATTAAAGTTATTTATTAACTAATCAGTAATTTCACATCTATCACTAGAGATGATTCGGAGATTCCCCGTTCGTACAGGCAGCGACATGCGTTCCGACTAGGGAAAATTAGTTCAGACTAGGACGACGTACCAGTTTATCCTAAAGCATGTACATTCTAACTAGGATAAACCGATTCGACCTAGGCTAAACTGGTTTATCCTATCGGTAACAGGATGAACGAGTTTGGCCTAGGCTATACTGGTTTATCCTATCGGTAACAGAATTAACGAGTTTGGCCTAGGCTATACTGGTATGTCCTATTGCGTGTAGGGAAAACTGGTTTGGCCTAGGCGAAACAAGTACATCCTAAAATCGGGTTTCGCCGGTAACATATATAAGCACACTATGCAGCCAAGCATATTATAAGTTGGGGGATTACATAGCTGGTAAAAATGCTTGGCGCAACGCTGCTCTACGAGGGCGTATAAATTAATTGATAAGCATTTGAAAATATTGTTAGAGCTGCTGAAGATTGTAAAAACTATCTTTGCATTGTATAAATTAGATATTTTATTATACGGTTCACTTTCGCTTTTCAATTTGTTAATTCCAGTCCTCTAACGTTTCAGTTCTACACCCTTCAACCAAAATTAATCAATTCGGTCAACCAAAATTAATCAATTTGGTTGAACCGTGTGGTACTTATTTTTATATTAGGCTGCGTTCACACCAAAGCGTAGGTTTATCTATACTGACTGTGAGCACCCTGTACAAAATGTATGAAAAACCACTATAGCCACCGTCCGACTGTCCTTTTTTATTAACCGATTTCAAAAAGAAGGAGGTTCTCAATTTGTCTGTATGTTTTTTTTAAGCGATTTCAACGCCAATTATGAATGGATATTGATGATTTCTTTTTTGTTTGTTAGGTCATGCTTCAGAGGTGGTCCCATATAAATTTTATTAACTTTGCTTGCGTAGTTTTTGAGTTACCTACAATATTAAGTATTTTCCCAATTAGTCTATATGGACCATGTTTTAAGTTACTCCGTCACTGTTATTTACACAGCAGGTAGTGAATAGTATTCGAATTTGTGTGGGGTAGGTACTTACTACAACTAAAAGTGAAAAATAAAAACTTTTACTAAACTAAATAAATACCAAAACAAACACTATAAAGTGAAAAATAACTTTTGTAAGTCGGTGTCTTTGGTTTTCAATTTTTTAGTTTTTTTGCCACCGACTTCCGAAATTGAAAGTATTTTTCAACTTTTATTTGTGTTTTTTTATAGATTTACACAGTCGGCGGCCGATCGTTTTATATCCAGCTGTGTCCTGAGATCTTCAATATATCTCATCACAATAAGATAATAATGCAACATGTGGAACTAATTTCACAGATGGCCATTTAAAATTCGACTCTAAAAAATTCAACACTTTACTCAAGGACTAACATTAAAGTTTCGGCACGTTTTACATTTATTCTTTATCTCAGTTTATATCTTACGATACTTAGATATTATAAATCACTCACCCTTTTATAGTTTCTTTAAACAACGAAGTTGTTATCGTACACTCCGATCTGAAAAGAAAAAATATCTATTTTAGTTCGACGGGCTCAACGTGTACCTAAGCTGAAAAAAAATTCTTACACTCTAAGCTCCATTGTTGCCTGGACATAACATTATTTCGTAAAGGGTTTTTATAAAATGAAAATTGATTATGAAATAGATTATAAGGAAAATATTTTCATATATCTAAAACAGTCTTAAGGATTTAATTTGGAAATACCCGCAAACAGGCGCGATATCGCACCAGTTTGCACGAGCCGTTACGCATCTAGTATGTCTCAGCCAATTTCTTAAGGTCGTCGGTCCATCTTAAAACTATTAGTTACTAATAAATCTACTTTGCAGTTTCAATGAAAAGACAATGACCAAATTAGTTGGTGCGTTTCATTTTTTTGGCGGCAGTCGATCAAGAAAAAAACGGTGCAAAATAATATTATGAATGAATTATTGTAGAGGGTCTTATATCGAAAATTCAGTCCGGACTGAGTTATATCAGTTTAAATATTAACAAATATTTTCATGTAGGTGAAACCTATTATGAAATTTTTTTTTGTACAAAGCGTATTTTTGACCTTCTACAGTTCCATTCGTACAGTTAAAATTCGCACGTTCAACAAAATCAGTTTCAATTATTCGTCCTGTCAAAAGCCCTCCTATATTTGGCACTAATTACAAAAAAATGGTAACTTATGACGGTCATGACGTCCATCACTTTACCAATTAAGTCGCCAGAATCCAATTAAACGTGAAACCCTCACATCATTGAGTGTTCGACAGTTACAGTTAATTTCGTATAGTGTGAACCGTTCCTGCAAATAGAGGACACTTGGTACTTTATTACACCGGCTATGACGTCACGGACAGAACAAATGTTGGTAGGGAATTGGTTTTGAAGGTGACCTATTGGCTTTTGGAAAGTTCAATAGGATGTGTAGTTTTATAATTGAATTTACCTAAATAGGTACTGATCTGATCAGTGATCATATCATATTTTGAACATTTCAAATCAAAATCACAGGTAAAAAAAGCTAGATGAAGTTGAAACAAAAAAAGGAAGAAATTTTGACTCCATCTAGCTTTTTTGATGTACTAATGAAGAAAATGAGCCATAATATCGATATGGATTCGATAAGAATAGGCTCATTTTCATCATTAGTCGATAACTCGGTCTTTATACAGCATGCGGGGACTCCCCGCAGGCAGAGTAATGACTAATGAAAGTCAGAAATCCATAACGCGGTCGGTACACAGTCTGCGGGGAATCCCCGTAGCGGGCGTAACGACCAATGAAATTCACGGTCGGTAAAAAGCGTGTAGAGATTCGACTAAAAATTACAAATAAAAATGAGCTTTCAAAGCAACTGCCAAACGTGCCGTGCAGGTTCTCCGTATACCGCAACCGTTCTCTATCGACTAATAAAAACGGTTCCCCGAATACTGGCCCTATGATATGCTTTACAGAAATCTCCAGCACCTGCGAGCCCTATCGACGAATGAAAACGGTTCCCAGCATAGCATGCGGGCCTAATGGCATGCGTTACAGAGATCTCCCGCACCCCGCATACCAGCCCAATCGACCAATGAGAATGAGCCTTAACAGCGTCCCGAGGTTTAACCCGCATGGTGATACCCACGAGAACATGCATTTTTCTAGCATTTAAGTATCCTTTGTTACTAGGGAATTAAATGAAATTCTTGATTCTGTAAATAGGATATTGGAATCACTTTTACACGTCATATTAAAAAATATTAAAAATTAGGTAGATGAGGTCGGCGTTTCCAATCTGACTACTCAGAGATCGCAGTCTCTATTAAAGTCCAGACCTAATCTTGGTCAGGCCATATGGGGACCATGTAGATAACGTCTAAAATGGTCTTTTGAGGAAAGAACCACAACTATTTGAGTGGACCTGTCCAGTCAGTGCAAGCATTTGTCAGTAATAGTGGAGCTTAATTCAGAACGTTCAACGTTCAAGCTCAACGACTCGATGAATAATACCAAAGAAAGGACATTTGGGTAGGTCGCATAAAATACTCAAATTGTCAGACCATCGTTAAAACTAACTAACGTAGCTTTATATCACCGAAATAATTTTGAGCGGTGCAGTGTTTCCAAACCATTTTAAACATTTTATTTTTACATCATGTCCCAGAATTAACGCACACTAACAGACACCCCAATTAGAATATTATGTTATAATTATATTACATACACTGAATTTTTACTGTTATGAATAAAACATTGTTTATTTATTAAATTAGCTATAGTGATTGTGAGAGAAAATGGTGGTCCCATTACAAATCTACGCACGCTCACAGACACACACGTATACCTTAGGGTCTAGCGTAGAAATTAATTCCATTTTGATTTATTTGACTGTACAGCAGAAGTGTCATTGTAATTTACGTAGTTTAAATTATTTTTGGGATATTTTTTTTTTTTTTTTTTTTTTTTTTTTTTATCGTGTTACCTTATTAAAAAGTAAAATGTACACCTAACCCTGTCCGAGTTTTACCCGGTTCTTTCTGGAAAAAAGAAAAAAAATCGTGTATGGGGTGCGGGCGGCCGGCATTTAACGGGTATCTACAAGTCATAACATACGACCTCTGTAGAAAATTTGCTAGTTTGTAATGAAATTAGTGTAATTGTGGTACCCAAAACGTAAATTTTCCAAATAAAAAAAGATTACTTTTAGTAATGTTATTGCGGTACCTAGCTGCTTATGTACAGTCACGGACTTTAATTGATGAGCCACTTTCAAACTATTCTTCTACACTTTTAAACCTATCCAAAGACAGTGACAGTTGAAATGTCGATGTCAGAGACCTTATTTTCGAATTTGTCGAAATAACTAATAAAATGTTCTCCGTACGCTAACGTTACTATGGCTACGCTAAAACAATCGTCGCTAGGTTACGGTTTCTAGACCTGCAATTGGTTGACTTTGGGTAGTCACTCTGCTGTCAAGTTTGTAGTTCTGGCTCTCAGGTTAGCTAACCGGTAAAGATATTAAATATAATTTACTTCTTCTATAAACGATGACATGACTTTCCGTGTCCTGGAGGTACGAGTATAGCCGACTAAGACCGATTTGCATTACACGGCTAAAATACGAACAGTGCCAAGTGGCTCATCAATTAAAGTCCGTGAAAAACTGTATAGGTATAAAAATTTTGTTTTTTTACCTAATTTGTTTTTTTAAGACCAAAGAGATTAATGTATGTAAAACTCTCACTATTCTATAGAAATTAATCATCCTTTAATATGACTAGAAAGTTATCTCTTAGCGAAATCAAATACAGTACGTGTGGTGAATCCATAATAGCTATCGTTTCGCCGTGCCGCCACCACCCGAATATAATATTTTAGTATCGAGAAAACGGCTTGGTCACATCTCTTATTATTTTCGGAGCTATCGTGTGTTGATTATTATGTGACAACTTGGATACTAACACCCTTATTACATAACATCACGGCTGTAATCCCCGAATGGGTAGGCAGAGGTCAGAGGTATACCTATAGTACAGTACATTTCGCCAATGTTTAAGTCTCATGTAATAGGGCAAGCCTATTGCTATTAACCACCACTGGGCTGGAATCATCCTAACTAATATTATAAATGCGAAAGTGAGTTTGTTTGTTTGTTTGTTATGCTTTCACGCTAAAACGGCTGAACGGATATGGATGAAATTTGGCACACGGGTAGACTATGACCTGGAATAGGACATAGGCTACATTTTTATCGACATAACACGCGGGCGAAGCCGCGGGCAGAAGCTAGTAATTCATAATCATAATTTAGCGGGAGGAAAAAAGCAGGAAAGTAGACAACGATTTTACCGACTCAAACCCAATTGATTCATAGATCTACAAAAGTTTTGACAAAAGAATCCTCTCAAAAATGTCCACGTATAAATTCAATTTTGCATAGAAAGAAAGAAAGAAAAATGCGTTTATTGGCATTTTAACAGAAAAACACACCTTAAAACTATAAAAACAGAAGCAATCAATAAAATGCCAAAAGTGCCTCAGCTCAGCATACTGTCAGATGGCAACACAAAGTGTACCACCTGACGCTGATTTTCAGCTGCAACCCACGAGTGCATAAGCTCTCGAAAATCATCATTCAGCATTCTACCCGCTGCACCAATTTGTGGCAATTCAGTACGGATAAAACCAAATCGGGCAATAATGTGCAAGCTTTAAAGCTTTATTTTATCTTCACCACAAAAATTTCAATAACTTTCGCAACTCTATTTTTAAAACTTAAAACCAGAAGTTTTAAAAATGACGTCATCGTGTTTGTTTTTATTATCACCTCCACGGATTTAATATATTGTTGCTGAAACTGTAAAATGTTATGGCGAATTTACAGATTTTGTTGAGAAAATAAACAGAATTGGCCTAAAGCAATGTGGTTGGCATTCACAAAGAAATGTACAAGGGCGTGGACTTACGTAGTTATATTTAACTAGCTTTTGACCGCGGCTTCTCCCACGTGGATGTTGGAAAATATTCCACGGGAACGTACTATTGGGATTAATAGTACCCTATGTGTTATATCCAGATTATAAACTATAATCCATTTGAAATAAGATTAGACGTATAGATAAGCCTTTTTTACATTCCGTTCAACCGATTTTGAATTCTATTGCGTTGGTGGCATGACAAATGGCAGCCGCAGTAGATAGTTGGTATTGTGTAACTTTTTTTGCTTTTAATGCTATCCTTATGCCTACGGTATAGAAGTCAAAATCGGTTGAACGGACTGTAAAAGCGTTTGTTTTAATGTCTAATCTTATTTTAAATGGGGTATATTTGTGTGCCAATTTTATCCCAATCAGTTCAGCTGTTTTTTTTTTGCGATATCCCGGAACATATATACAGACAAACTGACAAATTACTACTTTATTATTATGTAGGTATATGTATTTAAAGGTTATTTACTTTGATCTGCAAAATTAAGTGAGTTGTACTAAAACGTGCAGTTTGGTTTAGATCATTGTTTATGTAACAGATTTTTTGAAATCTAAATCTACTTGTTATTTTTTAGACTAAGAGTTTAAAAAGGTTTTTTGTTGATACTTTTGCATGTTCAAAGAAATTGTTGATGAAAGAATGAAATATTTGACCACTTAACAAAATATAAATAGATACCTAACTAAAAGTAACTTCAAATAGAAATGTTTTCGACATTATTCACAACCCCTACATGCCAACAGAGACGCTGAAATATCATAAACAAACAACACTAAATTACTTTTGTGGTATTCCTCTCACTAATATGTAGGTTTATATACTATAGGACGAGAGTAAGGGAAAAGAGAGTGCACCTGCGTCTGCATTCACACTTGTGCACTACAGAGTTTATCGATAAACACCGTTGTCACTCAAATCATGGGTAGTTGACTTAAATATAAAAATAAATGAACGAATAGCAATAAAAATAAAACGTTATTTTCAAAAGATTAAAAAAAAAAAACTATCCGACACCGTGCTCGCTAGCGAAACAGCTGACTGACTGAGGGAGGGGTTGCGCTCGCAGCCAGTCAGGCCACGTCCCGCGCCACCCACCCGTGTTGAGACGCAAGATCGTTGCCCTAGCGCCCTACGGTGAAAGGGTGAAATACTTTTGTGGAAAAATGTAGATTTTCTTCTTTTTTTTAAGTTGTCGTTTTCCATTGATTTTACGTTCTATAAATGAAACCAAACCACTGGTTTCAAGGATAACGGTGTTTACCCTAACACCCTGTATAATATCTCCCGCGAAAATGGCCAGTCTCCATTGAGATTGACGGCCAATCTCAATGGAGACTGGCCATTTTCACGCGGCCATGGCCGAAATATGGTCTGGAGGACTATACAGCATGTAAAAAGAAGAAGGAGGTTAAGAATACTGAGCGTCTATTTACGTGGATTTTTTTTGTAAAAAAGAATATTTTTTTTTTTTTTTCAATCGTTTATTTCACCTGCGTTATTTGGGTCCCCCACCTATGAAATTGGCGTTTTTTTCTCACACATAGAGAACCTCGTCACTTCTATGATTTAAAATATTCATCAATTGCTTGGTATTATATCGAATACTGACCATCATAGACAACTACCAATAGTAAAAAAAACCTTATTACTTATAGTTTTCTAAACATAAAAAAATACCTTAAAAATGACTCCTCATTTTGTTAGCAGAAATTACCACTATTTTTTTTTTTAACTTAGCCATAACTTATTTTTGTCGCATAATCTAAGTGGCATACGTTATCTTAGTTTTTAAACATTAGTCCATAAAAGTTTTAAAACATTAGTGTTCATGGTTATTATATAAATTAAGAAAATGTTAAAATACAATACACGTAGATATATTTAGTAACCTATTCCGCTTGACTATTCTTCAAGAGTCATAAAAACCCTGTAAGAAATCGACACGTGTGACACCTCTCAACGAGGCATCCTCAGGATGACGATTGACCAATTGCAAAAAGTGTTACCTATGTAAATACCATTACAATCATCGGAAATTAATTTGTAAACACCTGATTTTTTATGGTTTTCTAAACGATCTTTTCCGTTACAGATCCGCCTCAAACAAGATATAAGGAACATATTGCAGCTTGTCAGCTTGCAGTTGTCCAGAAAAATCTTATTTTGCTCAACACTTAATAGATTCAGTTCATTCATTAAATAATAATAACACTTTCAAATTTTACATACTTGTGATAAAGGATTTAAAATGTCAGTATTAGAGAGTTTAGAAATTATTAAAAATAATACAGCGAACGTTACACTGTTGAACGAATTAAATACCAGTATGCCAAGGTCGCCTTTGTTGCGATTGTTCGCCCCTTATCGCGCTTATCGCACTGATAACGATTCTAGCCAATTAGCGCCGAGCAGCAATCCTATATAACTGGGGGTGACGGGCGATTTGATTCACTTTGCGTCAGCGCTCGTCGCTTTCTGGTTTGCAATTGGTCAATCGTCATCCTGAGGATGCCTCGTTGAGGTGAAACACGTGTCGATTTCTTACAGGGTTTTTTATGACTCTTGAAGAATAGTCAAGCGGAATAGGTTACTAAATATATCTACGTCTTTTGTATTTTATAATGGATTTCTGCAAAGTCACGCCTGAATTAATTTACTATAAGAAAATGTTAGTATAAAAAATGCAACTTCTTTAAAATTCCCCATACAAAACACCGATTTCATAGGTCCTAATACAATCATGATCATGAAAAAAACTTTTCTTATTACTTTTTAGTAATGTTAAAAAAAAAAAACAAAAAAAAAAAAATATTTTATTTCACATAAACCTACATGGGCACTTATGAAACGTCAGAAGCTAGGTGCACGGTTCCAATTGGTCGTTTCCTATGGAGAAGAGCCGGCAAGAAACTCCACGGTTACTCTTTTAAAAATAATTAGCTTTTACAATATTTTTAAATTACAGTGTTAGTAGGCATGGGAGGACAATGTAGGCCTTTCAACAAGTAAGTACCAGGTACTTAACAAAATAGATGTTCAGCAAATCTACAGTCCAATAAGCCTACAAAGTTCTCACATTCACAAAATAGAAAATAATCTATATAAAAGACAAACAATAAAAATAAAAATAAACCTATTTCAGCCAAATGACGTGATTGCTATTACAACTGTAACAAATTGAATAATTATCATGTCCACAAAAGCCACTAGGAGTTAAAATTAAATTGGAGGTATCTATAATAATAGGACAAATGTTGTCGCGGTACCTAGGCACCCCATTTTGGATCGGACAGACGGTTTAGTTATATGGTGTATATGTATATGTAGGTACCGTGTCCGGATATCTCTTGTAACTATATCAGCCACCTCAAAGTCATATACATAAATAATAGCCACTTCTAAATATATTTTCTGCAAATTAATTTTGTAAGCCACAGCATAAAGGACACATTTCAACTTTCAACAGGTTTTTTTTTAATATTCCAGACCTTCATTAACATCTCTTCATTAGGGGTTTTATCAAAAAGTATACGAGACCTAAGGTATGACCTTTTCGATTATTTCCCTCCCTCGAGATATCCTAAGCAAATGTAACATAAAATTTTCACATGCCCAAATACTAAATAAGAAGCCAAAGAGAAAAAGAGCGTAAAAGTCGGATGAAATAAGCCGTCGTCAAATACGTTTTAATGTTAAATCACAAAGTAGGACTTTCAGGGATTTCAGCTTTGTGGGGTACGAGGATTGGCCTCTGTTCTTTGAATTGTACACGACTAAGGTAACGATTATATTATTTGCTTTTACAATATCTCTTGTTTGTTTTGTTTGCGAGTTTATTTACTTTATTAGATAAATGTGCGTGCGGAATTACGCAATTTGGTTGCCCCAGGCTTTTGGCTGCGAATGTTTGTAAGATTCTGCCTTTATTATGCACTAGCTTCCGCCCGCGACTTCGCCCGCGTAGTGTGTCGATAAAAAGTAGTCTATATCCTTCCCCGGGATGCCATTTATCTCCTTGCCAAATTTTATCGATATCCCTTCAGTGGTTTAGGCGTGAAAAGGTAACATACAGACAGACAATTACTTTCGAATTTATAATTATTAGTATGGATAGTATGGATTATTACAACTGCTATGGAGTAGAATTCTAAGCCCGAGTCATCCCTATAGCTATAACCTGACAGACATGATTTGATATAAAAGAGTATCCATGAAGTTTCTTGCTCGTTCCTCTCCTTAGGAATCTACTACGCTTTGGAATAAGCAAATAGTTTCATCTTGCTCACTGAGCGACTCCTTCACAATTCAAAAGTGCTTGTCATCATCTGCCTAGCCTTTTCCCAACTATGTTGGGGTCGGCTTCCAGTCTGACTGTATGCAGCTGAATGGTAGTATTTTACATGGAACGGCTGCCTATGGAGCGGCTGCCCTTTTATTTAAATTTTACTGTTTTTTTATTTTTATAGATTTTTTTGTTTTATTTCTATGAGTGTGAATTAGTTTAATTTGTGATTTCCTGTGTCAGTCTCAATAAATACCTTTTCCTTCTTTCTTTCAACCATTTCAATAACATTAGTTCAAATGATAAATTATTTTTCACTTTTTAGTTGTGGTACCTACCCGACACAAATATCTAAATAACAGTGACTGCATGAGTCACTTAAAATATCGTCTAGATATATTAAGTGGGAAAAATACGTAATATTGAAGCTAACTCAAAAACTACGCAAGCAAAGTTAATAAAATTTATAAAGGACCACCTCTGAAGCATGACCTACCAAAAAAAATCATCAAAATCGATTTAAAATAAATTGACGGAGTAATAGCGTCACAAAGAAAAAAAAACAGACGATTGAGAACCTCCTCCTTTTTGAAGAAGTCGGTTAAAAAACCTTACGCAGTTTAGGTCTAATTATTAATTAATATTAAATTTCCATATACCTATGTATTTTGTAGTAAAACATTTTAAAATACAAGAGATAGTCAGGAATGAATTGCGCCATGAATGTAAAACTTCAGTCTTCACTTCTGCATGTTCAATTAAAGCCAACAGAGTATTTGCTTTTGAATTTTTAATAACTGTGTGAAATATTACAGAGGAAATTGCAGCGGAGTGCCAAATTGGGATTTCAATAGCGCTGTAGTTATAATGGAGATTATTCTGTGTTTTTTTCGCGTAGATTGGAGTGTGATGGGTATGGAATCAGACCAAATAAGAAACCAAGACAGCGCTGCGAACAATACAGTGAAACATAATTATACTTATGCCAACAGTACATCTCCACTCTGTGCATACACGCTCACACGCACACATTTACAATCAAACTACACTTCACTAAGTGCACACATGTTTACTAAACCGGCCTCACGTCACTGTTGACAGTGCTGTCTTGGTTGTTTATTTGGTCTCTGAGGGCCTGGATTATTATTTTTATTTCAAAGCAATTTTTTTGTTAGTAAGTTGGTAATAATTATTTATTTGTAAGTACACAACGTTTTTTTTTTCAAGAATTTAATGGCAATATATATATGTCAGTTTTTTTTTTGTATTAGGTTTACCAACTTTATTTTTATTGTGTCATGTGGTCTGCAATAAACATTTTTATTTCTTTATTTATTATTTACTTAGGAATCTCAATAGGTGCCGACATAAAAATCTAATTATTATTGTACTTATTACACCTACCTACAAAACGTAATAAATACCTACTATGTAAAAGTAAAATAACGTTGTTCGCAGGCCATCGCCGCAGAGACACACCTAATTGATTACTTAGATGGCTAGGTAACTAAGCAAAATATATGAAGAGTATCGCGTTCGGCTGCGGTATCGCGGTGAAAAAAGCGGTGTACAAATGACATAGGAAAAACATAATTTTCATAGAATATTCCGTCCTCAAAATAACAAGGGATTAAAATTTAATTAAGGTGTGTGGTTTGTTCACTCAATTGGTGATTTCAGCTCTGTTCTTCACACGGTGAAAATTGTTTTTGGTTTTGTTTATTTGAATTGTAGGCAAATTGTAAACATTGTTTAGTCTGGTTTTGTCTCATGTTTACATTCATAGTCGCACCACATCACACAATTGCTTCGCAAGGAACGCATTTTTACAGCATGTATTCTACTGTCATACCTCTTTTGTCAGACCCGACATTTACTTCCATATATTTTAAGCGTAAGCACAAGCACACCATTTTGAACAGTTGAATACTTATAATAAAATGATAATATTCCCAGTGGTTACATTCAGCAGAGGCCTTCCGTTGTTGAGAGGGAGCTGGTCTTCCAATCCATCACGCGGGCCCCGTGTGGGATGGTGGATGTCAATATTTTGAGATATTTTCTAGACGACATGTGAAGCCAAGTCAGAGGCCTTTGGGCGGCTTTAAAACTCCGACACAGGTTAGTCACGAACCTCACGAAAAGAAGAATATCTTCGAGCTTTTGTTTTTTCTCGCTAGAAGATGGCGATTTTCTTACGATTAATCCATAATCTTATATCCTTTACACAAAGTAAAGCGGCGACCTACTACTCGTAAGTCGTGGCCGTTACCACTGGGCCACCCCTGCTCCCATTTCATCGCCACTGCTCTCAAAACGGTGAAGAAAAACATCGTGAGGAAACCGGCATGTCCTAGAACCAAAAATTCGAAGACATGTGACATCTACCAACCCGCACTGGGCCCGCGTGGTGGATTACGGCCCACTCCCTCTCACAGAGAGGAGGCCTGTGTCTCAGCAGTGGGAACATTATAAGCTGATTATGCTTATGCTTATATCCTATTATCATCATCAGCCTATAGCAGTCCACTGCTGGACATAAGCCTCTACAACTGCACACCATTCAGCTCGCATCCATCTCATATTATCTGATTACTAAATGGGATTAGTAATTTGGTTACGTTAATAGAGCCTATAATCGTCACAGTTTTAGTTTATTTGTAGGTAGCAACCGTTCATTGAGTAAATTGAAGACATCGCATAGGTGTCGGTTGATTTTAAAATATAGTAACAGACAGCTATGCTTCCACTTCCTAATAGTTACCCGTCAGTTCTGTGAATTTATTGCAAGCTGTCAGATTGAGAATTATAATGAATCCGGTTCGGTCTTTTAGTTCGATTCTAAGAATATTATAAATGGTTTCATTGAAAAATATAATTCTTTCAACTTCAATCTACTAAGTATTGTAAATAGGGTTTATATTAAAACTACAAGCTTTACAACTCATTCAAAAACAAGTGTGATTATTTTTCTTATGTTACAAGCCGTTGATGGATAGTTTTCTTTCTTGTGTTTTCGAAAAGCAATATTGATTTTTCTCAGTGTTTTCTCCTGACAGGTACTCCGTATAACAAATTGAAAGGAAAAGAAAAACTATATCTGATCGGTAAAGAAAACAAATGAAACGCGACAATAATAAGAACAATGCGATTGTTGAAGTCTTCTATTTATTCAGCATGGTTGCTGTACATTCAGAAAAGCGAAATGGAAAAAAAACCATGTTCGTAACATCTTGTGGGCGCTAAATTGACTCACGAAACGTGTCGATGTCGACTCGTCGCTCCGAATTAAAACGGTTTCATTCGATACAGAACTATTCGAATGAGTCTCGATTTTACGTGATGATGTCGATTTTGAATAGCTATTGTTAATGGTCTAGACATGGAGAAAGAATTAAAGCTGATTGGCTGCTTGTCATCGTAGGCAATTTGTAATAGTCAAGTGAAGGAAATTGGTTACTGTGGATAAGGTCAAATGTTTACACTTAGACCTTGAGCTGCTAATACCATAATCAGTCTATAATGTTCCCACTGCTGGGACACAGGCTTCATCTCGGTGAGAGGGAGTGGGCCGTAATTCACCACGCGGGCCCAGTGCGGTTGTTAGATGCCACACGTCTTCGAATATTTGGTTCTAGGACATGCCGCATTCCTCACGATGTTTTCCTTCACCGTTTTGAGAGCAGTAGTGATGAAATAATTTACACAAACTAAAGCGCATGTCTGGGTTCGAACCTACGACCTACAACTCGTAAGTCGCGACCGTTACCACTGGGCCGTCACTGTTCTGTTAAAACAATGACGTGCGGTACCTAGTTGTGTGTTCAAGTTAAAAATAGTAGGGTGATTCTGAAATAAGGATATTTCTGATTAATAATGATGATGGTAAATGTAGATGAGAATTTTGTGATTGAAAAATTGCGGCTGCTTATATAAAATCTTGCAATGCTAATAGATCTTAAAGCATAAAAGAACTAAGGTGCATTTAATGGTAATATATGCTAGAAAAAGATACAGTTAAATATGAATAATTCAGAATCATAACTAAAGTAATTTTCAAAGCTATTTCAACTGCTTACGGTTTGGACGTTGATGTACTGCGGGGAGCTTGCGCTGGGAAACTAACAAATGCATATTACCCCTACTGACCCTTTATGAGTTTTAGCTCGAAATAAAGTGTTTTGATTTGAATGTAGGTAAAATCATATATTTATTTGTAACATCGTTTTAAAAATTGGTCCATTAAATGCAAAGGACATTTGTGTTGCTGGCAGTTTTAAGCGACATTGATGATTTTTGAAAAAAAATCACTTGACAGATAAGAATAAAATTGAATAAAAGATTTCTAAGACAATTTCAGTGGTTTTATCTGAAACAACATGCGACTTTGGACTTAAACATAACTGGGGAAATATGATGTGGATGATTGGTACACCTCTGCCTAATCCTTCGAGGAAAAAGGCGTGATGTTATGTTATATAAAACCTAAGGAATGGCTGACCAAGTCCGAGGCAAGGACGCCGATTATTACGACACCGAAAAAGTAAAACATTGCAAAATAAAAAGGTTTTCGAGGAGGTACAAACGCTTGCTGAACAGTGAACAGTCTTATTATTTTTACCCGACTACGGCGAAGCAAAAAGGAGGGTTATGATTTTGAATGGTGGGTATGTATGTATGCATGTATGTTCTTGTGTTCCCTCATAACTTCGAAACTACTTATCATAATTTGACAAATGAGGTGTCTTTCGAAGTGCCTCAATCGTCTGCTAGTTATAGGCATGTGACGTTACATTAAATTGAATATGGCGCCATATAGAGGACATTAGGTCATGAACGAAATTTTTTTTTTTTTTAATCTTGCGTGTCTTAAGAAATGACTTGATTAGTATATTTCAAAAATATATAAGTATACATACTTAAAGTCCAAAAAAAATACTGTGGCGGTATCTACATCGCCACATGCGAACTACGCATCAAAGACCTGACGTCAGACAGACGACACATAAATCCTGCATCGCGCAATTAAAGTTTACCGTGCAGTGGACGTATATACGAGAACCCAAAATCAATCGTTGGGCAGTTGCCCGCCAGACACAACACCCGTCTGGTTGGAGGATCCTCCCTTGTCTATGGTGGATGAGTGAACTTTACACCCTGTTCCTCATACCCCTAAATTGGTGACCCCGAATATGAACGTCAACGCAGCCTTCGTGCAACTACTCCAGCGTGACGTCATCATCATCACTCCCGCAAGCTTTCAGTGAGGCGAGTCACACAGCCAAGCCAACACCCGAGGCATCAACGGGTATCCTGACCACCAGCATGCAGCGAACGCGCATTCCTGGTCATCACCTTCAGCCTCATCACCCCGACCCACTGGGGAATCACCTCAATCACTCATCACCCCGACCCACTGGGGAATCACCGCAATAACTATACAATCACCACAACCGCCGCAAACAGTTCCGACCCACTGCGAACAATGCAGCACCCGGTTCCGACTCACTGGAACCACAACTGGCACTGGCAAGCATCGCAAGATACAAGACTCAGCCCACTATCGACCTCCGGTCTCCGGAGGGGAGTGATGTGGCGGTATCTACATCGCCACATGCTAACTTCGCATCAAAGACCTGACGTCAGACAGACGTCACATAAATCCTGCATCGCGCAATTAAAGTTTACCGTGCAGTGGACATATATACGAGAACCCAACATCAATCGTTGGGCAGTTGCCCGCCAGACACAACACCCATCTGGTCGGAGGATCCTTCCTTTTCTATGGTGGATGAGTGAACTTTACACCCTGTTCCTCATACCCCTAAAATACTAAAACCCAATTACGACAAAAAACTCACCTAAAAAAAAATGATCATCTGACCTAAATACCAAGCAGCGCAAAGTCAGAAATGATGCTAAATCAACCCCAATCCAACCGCTCTGCCCCTGACAAAGTCACATCCAGCGGTCGTTAGTGCATAAAATATTTGATGACGTGGATTTCAAATCATTTTAACATGTCAGTTCCATAATTTCACTGACTTTCCTACGTGCGTGTGAGTATGATAATAATTCAATCTGCCTAGCTTTTTCCCAACTATTTATTTATTATTTATATATTCTTTATTGACTATGTTGATTATGTTGGCTGTATGTACCTTGAAATCGCGAAAAAAAAATCTGCTGTTCCATACATTTGTGTTCACTTAAATCGACAAAATGTATGGAACAGCAGATTTTTTTTTTGCAATTTCTACTTTGGTCCCATAGAAAAAGTATATTATAGATGACACCAAACCACTAGTTTCAAGGATAACGAACGGTGTCTACCCTAACACCCTGTATAAGTATTATAGATACAGTAGGTATAGATTATACCTAAGGTACCAGTAGGTACAAAGTGTACAAAGTAAATGATCATAATCGTGTGTGCGAAACTTACGGCCCAGGGGATTCATTCATAGCTATTAGATAATAACATTTCTGCGTAATCCTGATTCTAAAATTCAACCACACCCCGAACCATCCCCGAAGGGTTAGTCAGAGATGTATCTAAGTCCACCCTCATTTCGCCAGTTATATTTTATGTATATAGGGCGTAGTAGTAGAAGCCAGATCGTGAGGGGATTGTGGCTAAGAAATAACAGCCGCACCGGTCGATCAATCAGCTTAGGCTACGCTTGCCGCGGTTGGTCTGTGGATGGGTGACGATCTTTACATATCTAGACCCCTCCGTGCCTCGCAAAGCACGAAGGCGTTGGTCCCGGCTGTCATTTGTAGATCTTTGACCGTTGTTACGGGTCGTCAGAAGCTCTTACCAAAGGGTATCGTGTTACCCAGTAAGTGGGTTGTGGAGGTCAGATAGGCAGTCGCTCCATGTAAAATACTGGTATTCAGCTGCATCCAGTTAGACTGGAAGCCGACCCCAACATAGTTGGGAAAAGGCTAGGCAGATGATGATGAGTACAAGCCAGATCTGCGGTTTTTTTTTACTGTTTGTGTTTCCTTTGCTTATCCCAAAAAAAATATTTTTCTTTCTTTCTTTCTAGAAGAATAAAATTATCTTGGAAGTGTATCTCTACCTATCTAGTCCCCAGAAAAACATTTGGTGAATGTGGGCATTTTACTAATTGGATTCCCGTAGTTAATAAAGTTTTCATAACTGATGCAAGTGAAGCCCCAAGTAACAGCTGAAGAAATAAATAAGTAGTTTAGGCAAGATTAACTTTAAAATATTTATATAAATAAAGCAAAGCGTGGTAGCCAAATATTTCGTTTAAAACTTCCAAAACAGTGCAAAATTATATCGTGTATACTGCGACAAAAGTTTGAATTCTTTCCTGTTTGCATAATTCTTGTGTCCAAATGTTGCTATTTGCATGCCAAAATAACTTCCCATGAATATTCTATTATACAAGTTTAATATTTAACTGTGACCTATTTTTCTTGACAGATCGTTACGAGTTTCTTCGGATGATCCGTTTTTTATTTATTTTTTACTATTTCCAAAACTTTTTTCGCTTACGTGTACTTTAGTGCGAAAAAATTCGCACTTATATGTAGTAGGTATCGATTTAGAACCTGGTATTCTATTTACAGTTCTTGATTCTTCAAATGAAGAGTTTTCTTCAATATACGAACTACTTACGCTCCTGCCAGTGCAGTTATAGCCTAGTGGTGTGAACGTCGAGTTCGAACCCAAGCCACGACTTTATGGATGCATGTGCGTATTGTATAATTATCAATTGCTTCAAAAACGGAGAAGGAAAACATCGTGAGGAAAGCGGTATGCCTGAGAGATATTTCTCGGCGGCATATGAAGGCCAAGTCAGAGGCTCATGGGCGGCATAAAAAATCAGACACCAGAGGGCCTAGACAAGTAACCATCATCGCTTCGAAAGTGTTTCGTATTTCTGCGAAGACTCAACAGGATTGACATAAGCTTTTCGATAGCTTATGTCAGTCGTAAACATTTTTGCCTTTTCTATCATCGTTATCGCTGATAGAATGTCACTTTGTCTAGGGCCTCAGGTTAGTCACAAACCACACGAAAAATAAAGAAAGAAGTATTTCCCAGCTCTCTTTATTGACTTCCAATGTGCGCTTTAATAATCATTTCTTACGTGAAAATATTATCGTGGACGTACACGTCCACGTCACGGCACCATGATAACATAGAGAAGTAAAATGTATGGAAATATATGAAGACGTCCGTCCGTCCACAAAAACGTTATAACGTGCACGTATTTCTATACATTTTATGGCCGTGGACGTCTACGGTAATATCGTCACGTTAGAAATTATAAAAGCGCACATTGCTTAAGCTTCTTCATATCAATGCATCATCTGCCTCGCCTTTTCCCAATTCTTCATATCAATGCATCGAGTGTAAATCATAATTGCGAACTTCATTACCGCGATGTACGTTACTGCGAAAGTACGTGATCGCGAAAGTTTTTTACTGCGAATGTTTACCATTGCGACGTAATTGCTGTTGCCAAAAGGGGTCCTTGGCAAAAGGGCACCATCATAATAATCACAATTTCATTGACGCATTCACGCTTTTTCCAATGTTATTGTGAGTATTCAATAACATCTGTTATTGTTGGTTTATTCCAATTTGCATCCATGTCAGGCACAATGTGTAGCCACAGTTAACATTTAAAGTTCGACTGCGGACTGTTTCGATCATGTGCATTTGCGGAAAGCTTAAATTCGCCATGAGGCGGTTGTCCCACCGCCAGCGATTAACGAGAAACGAGTAGAGGTAGCAACTAAAAACCGGCAAAATGCGAGCTAGGCGACCGTACAATATTTAGAAAAAACGTTATTTTAATTTCATCGTGTACCTATCACGTCTATAGAGTTTCGCTAGTTAATTTCTTTTGACCCTGTAGATACGCATGATATTCAAGGCCCAGATACAGTATTTGTTTCACCATAAAAATCTATTTCATTTGTGAGTGCATGGATTGTTTCAGTCAGACATTTAATCGACTTCCAGTACATCTAACCACGAGGCTATTTCCTCTTACTTTATATTGTTTTTATTTCTTTCCTTAACGCGATACATAAACAATTTATTACCAACGCGGAAAGTGTTACGGGGATTAACTGTTTCTGTGATTTAAGATACATTAAGCTGATTCTTGGCGGTCCTGCCTAATTTCATTAGTAAGTTAAAGCATTTTAGAGGGTCGTAATCCAAAGTTATAACTTTAATATGACGAAGATTTAGGCATGATGGGAAGACCGGAATAGCCTAATGCTAGGCTATAACCGTCCACTATTATTTTGAGACGTGCTCTTAGACTACAGAAAGGCCGATTTTAGGGGATAATGCTGAAAGCATGTTCTTCTAGAATCACAATGAAGGTAAAATAAGTAGGGTGATAGATACTGGGAAGCTGGGAAGATAGGGGTTGTCATCATGAAATGAAAAATCCTAACTAATATTATAAATGCGAAAGTGAGTTCGTTTGTTTGTTGCGCATTCACGCTAAAACGGCTGAAAGGATTTGGATGAAATTTGGCACAGTGGTAGACCATGACCTGGAATAGGACACAGGATACTTTTTATCCCGATATTCCCACGGGATCGAGACTTACGCGGGTGAAACTGCGGGGTGCAGCTAGTATTCTTATAAGTACTTAAACTTCTAGAAATACGAAAACGCACGGTCTTTTAAAATGTCATTGTCATGTTTGTTTGTTTATTTGAGAACACGTTTTTTTTACAAACTTTTTCCGAATGTATGGAAAATAAAATAATGCTTATTTAAAAATAGGCTCCATGTAAGACTAAGTTAAGAGTTTAAAATTGAGCTTCATAATCTAATATGAAATGTGTTTCATCCGCTTATAAAAGTTATTGGAAAAATCAGTAATAAGTGTCATAGAAATGCAGAGCGCGATTTTAATTTTACGCAAAATTCATTATGAGACTTATTTTTCATTATCACACATCCCATAATATGAACTTTTTATGAATAATGTGAGTGCATTCCCGCATAAATAGAAAAGAAGGCACAAAATAAATAGGCACAGAAGGTCGGCTCCATACATTATCATTTATCAACTATTTTGGGGTCAGCTTCCAGTCTAACCGGTTGCAGCTGTTGCAGCTGAAATCATCATTATTCTCTTATGCATCTATTTGGTCGGCACTGCATGTCTTCTACTTCCGTTCTTCTCTATCAGTCGTCATCTCAAAATTCACCCTCTTTCTAGTCATATCATCTTTCACACAGTCCATCCATAGTTTCTTTGGTCCTCCTACTCTTATAGCCATCCACACTCAAAACTTTCTTCACGAAATTTCAGGGTCGGCTCCATACAATAAGCGAAATTGCACGCACATATACACGCTTCACGTTCAGCGAGTGCCAGCACTTTCGCGACCGGCATTCGCTTGAGTAAGAGATCTCGCGTACTAGGCGACCACGATCGCGCACTCGGTCGCGACGGCCAACTAGCCGCACACTAGACGGCCACGACTGGCCGGAGTCGTGGCCGTCTAGAGCTCGTGATCCCTAAGACAGTTATCTGTACGCGTGTTTTCGTTTGTTCCATGGAGCCGACCTTCTGTATTATTTATTATATATAGAAGAGCTATGTGAATCGGTTTCTATCCAACAGATAGTAAATCTTGCGACCTTCTTGGCATCATCACTCTTGTCTTGTGGTGTAGAATCATTAATATTGGCGGATGCTTGACGTTTCATGGTTCCTCCATTAGTTTACAAATAGTTTTATTGTAGACAACTGTTGCTGTTACTGTGTAAATCATTATTTTCTGAAAATTTTACTGGTTACATTTCCTGCCTATATTAGATACCTTTTTTTGCCGACCGAGACAGAAACAAGTTTTTTTTTTTTTTTTTTAAAACGGGGCAACGTTTTAAAAAAACACACTAGGAATTTCTTCCTGTATCGTGGGTGCGTTTACAAACATAGAAACTCACATACACTAGCTCCCAGACCCGGAACAACTACTTGCAGATCATACAAATATTTGTTCCGTGCGGGAATCGAACCCACGGCACGTTGCGCAGCAGTCCATCGCTCAGCCACTGCGCCAACCGTGTCGTCAAACTATGCGTAAAGGTCAGCGGCTGCGATGACCCATTTAAAAAAAAATCTATGCTAACTTTGTTTGACAAACATAAAGAAAAAACTCAAAACGCCCATCTTCTCAAAACGTCTTTTCGGTGATTGCTCTATAAAATTTCAATTTCCGTCATGAACGAACACATTACGTCATTAAAAAACGTTCAACATGACCTAAGTTGCCATCGATTGTTTATAACTAAAGACTTATTTTACTCCCACCGAAGAATGCAATCTTCTGTCCTTAATAGCGGCACCAGGTGGCCATACGGCCATTACTTATAATAAGTGTCTCCTCCACTATTAATCTGTGGTCACTGTCCGTCCCAGCGATGTTTAATGGGCGCCTTAAAAGATTTTCTTGAGGTAGAACTGGCTATTTGTGTACTGTCTCGTGTATTTAATGTAAGCAAGATTTCCTGTTATATTTTGCAGCGTATTATTTATTAGGGGTATTGTGTTACTGTTGCGATAGCGAATGCAGTGATTTATCTTGTTGCGGTTAGAGAATGGTATTTGCATTCCAGTGGAAAACAAAGTGGAGTTTTCACCGTTTTGTACCCATTGAGATTTAACGTTGTACCTATTTGTTTAATTTTATGACTTTCTATCTGTATGTAAAGTACCATTTCATAATCCTATTTGTTGGGTTTATAATTATTACTAGGTATATCAAAAAGTTTTCACAAAAAATATTAACACTTTCTATCTTTAGCTAGATTACAGAAAATGTACTGTATTAAGATATCAAATTCGAAGCAACCTGATAGGTAACTATTTATTTGTTGAAGCATCAATATTTTATGAAGCACGTAAACTCAACCCACCAGAGGCTAGCTTATTATCACATAGTTATTATACTGTATTATAAGGTTAAGATGAAAATACTGGTATTCAGCTGCATCCGGTTAGACTGGAAGCCGACCCTAACATAGTTGGCAAAAGGCTAGGCAGATTGATTATAAGGTTAAGATGGTTATTGCTTAGGGACTTTAAGGGATCTCGCGCTCTAGACGGCCACGACTCCGGCCAGTCGTGGCCGTCTAGTCATCTAGTGGTATTGTATGGTCTGCGGCTAGTAGGCCGTTGCGACCAAGTGCGCGATTCGTATCGGTTTCTATAGTTTACCTGGTCGCTGCGACCACTGGTATTTGTCGTGGCCGTCTAGTGCGCGAGAATCCTTAAATGCTGATATCTAATATTATTTCACGTTCTAGTTTTTTAATGCATGTTTTATTATTGAGTGGTCTCAAAAATGGTAAGTTGAATGAGTTTAAAAAGCCAATCAACAAAACTCAGAGACGAGGAATGGTTTTTAATTTTGTTAAATTAAATATTAGGTACCTACCAGTCTATATCTTTAAATCATCATCGCTGGCTAGATATTGTGGTGAGCTATATAGCTTTGTATATTGATCTTTGTGTCACTACTTATATTTTTGTACTGTTAAGCACAGCGAATGATACGGTACATTTCACACAAAATTTAGTTTGACTGTCCCACAGCTCGCGTAGCGTTGAGAGACCAGTAGAAATGATTTGTCGTGTGCAGAAATAAATATAGAATTGCGCACACGCACATGCCACTCCAATCGGGTTTGTTAAAATAGATCGGTGTATGTAAAAAAAAAAAAAGATAAATAGAGGATTGCGTTACTAGTGTTTTAAATTGTACTTAGGTAGATAGGTACATAACTAAGTAGGAAGCGATTTTCAAAGATATTCCTTTCCCGCATAGCGGGTGCATGTCACCTTTTTCTTTTACCTACGCAGATACTAAATTGAAATTGATATTGTTTATTGGAATAATTGTTTTAAATTTATACTGAAGGTTAAGGTATATAATAATTGAATTCTATCTAAATTAGGAATAAACCTGTATGTCAGATAACTCAATCAAGTGCTTATACATTATTGTGATCTAAGATTTCAACAAATAGATAAAGGATTTATTTACTATAATTATTATATTATGTTTTCATTCCAATTAAGAAAAATAGTACCTATGCTAGTTTTTTGCATCAACGTTTATCAACTATTAAGTTTTTTGCAATTTAACATTTTATTTTGTAAGCTGCTAGTGAAAAATAACCTTAAAATGCTTAACATTTTCATAATTTGACTAGGTATACCTTCTGTAAATCAACGTGTCTTCATAAATCATAACATTTTCAAAACCTAAGTTACTTAAGAATTCAACAAAATACAGTACCAAAATTAATGAAAACCTCAGCTTCAAGATTCCTGTCTTTATTATTCTTTCAGCTTTCATTTCACACTTTTTTCACGACGCAAAAGGGAAGCTCTCCACTGAGTCAACACATTTACGTCGACGCGTACCAACTGAAGGTAATGACAGGTCACTTGCCCATGGCTACCAACATAACAGAATGACAAATTGCCCTTGGCGGGAGGCAAACCGACGAGAGGTCTTCAAAAAGAAAATTCTCTTAATTTTTACGTTCGTTTCAAACAGTTTTTTACAGATTTTATACAAAGGTTGATGAAATAATAAAGAAAGGGACGTGAAGGGTAGATTTTGGGACACTGACAATATATACGTACTAATTAAATAAACTAAATCTTTAATTTTTAGTTTTAAATTACTTTTACTGTTTATTTTATATTGTAAATATTTCATAAACCGAATTTAAAGATAATATTTATGTTGTTTTATGTATTTTCAAGTTTCAAAGTTATTGTTAATTAATTCACATTGCACTTATCGATGTGTTTGTGTGTGAATCATTTGTAAATTAGGTACCTATTGCAAGAATGAAAAGTGAAAAATAACAAAATGTGGCAAAAAACTCAAATTGAAAAGCAAAGATCGACTTCCGAAATTAAAGCTATTTTTTACTTTTTAGTGTTTTTTTATGGAAATGAGGAGCTCGTGGCTAAGTAATAACAGCCGCTCGGGTCAATCCATCAGGTTAAGCTACGCTTGCCGGGGTTGGTCCGTGGATGGGTGACCATTTTCACATATCGAGACTCCTCCGTGCCTCGGAAAGCACGTTAAGCCGTTGGTCCCGGCTGTCATTTGTGGATCTTTGACAGTCGTTACGAGTCGTCAGAAGCACGAAAGTCTGACAACCAGTCTAACCAAGTGGTATCGTATTACCCAGTTACTGGGTTGTAGAGGTCAGATAGGCAGTCGCTCCATGTAAAATACTGGTATTCAGCTGCATCCGGTTAGACTGGAAGCCGACCCCAACATAGTTGGGAAAAGGCTAGGCATATTGATTTAGTGTTTTTTTATGGAAGTCGGTTGTATTTTTATTGTGAAAAGTTTTTATTTTTCACTTTTTAGTTGGGGTACCTCCTTCTTTTTGAAAAAGTCGGTTAAAAAGAGAAGAAAAGTATAATAGAATGAGCAAGAGAAGATTGCGGCGTTTAATACATTAAACTTGAAAACAAAAGGAAGAAAATGAAAAATTATAATTTATACTTCAAACGACTAAATTCGGAAGGAAGGAATTTCAAGAATTTCCTAAATTCTCGTCTAAATTATCTTACTTCATAAAAAGCATTTTTTGTATTAATGTGTTACTAGGGAATTTCGATAGGCTGTCATTAATTTAATATAAAAAAGATTTTTTTCTCAAATAATATTTATTAATATAAAATAATTGTCAGATTTCTCAAAGTTATTTAATTTTCCGGTCAACTGTTGATTTGTCTTTAGATGTCGATAATAATAAAAAAATCTCTTGTGTCTCGTTTGTGACAGTTAAGCCATCTTCAGTCAGTTTTCCAGTAGAATTTTACTACTGCGTCCAAGTAAAATAAACTTCTTTAAAAATTAATTGCCCGCTACTCGAGTAGTTTTAAAGTTGCTGAGAATTTTTTACCTTCTGGCCTACAATGTTGAATTTGCAAAATGTTGAATTCGCAAAAAGTTGAATCCTAAAATGTAAATCTAGTACTGTCTTGCACTATGAATGAAGTTCACTTACGGAACGAAAAGTTTAAGCATTTCACAAATAATTTTGTTTGTAAGAGCTATGCCATACGACGCGGTGCGGCGGCGGCGCGGCGCCGGAGCGGTGTCGCTGCGGCGTCCTACATACAAAATGTATGGTACGGCACACGGCGCCGTCCGGTGCGCTCCGGCGCTGCACTCAACCCGTCGCGACATAAGCCGCAACGGTGCCGCAAAACGTTGCGGCGCCGCACTCACCGTTGTGATCGCTAGTCCGGCGAGTAGACCTGCGGTGCGGCGCCGCACCGCATCATGTGCCATGGCTCTAAGTATCACCTTTTCAAACTGGCAATTTCATTCATACCGTTGGCAGTATGCAGTCGGAAAAGTATTCACTAATCAGAAATGCTTGACCTTTTTGTTCTTCGAAATACCTAATAATAGTCTTGTGCAAATAGCGGTCAAGTTTATAGTAATTTGACCCATGAGATAGACTGGCTTCACACATATTTGTGGATGCTGAACAAAATAAAAAATTGAAAATAATGTTTTAACAACAATAGTGTGTCAATATTGTGTGTCTAAATATTTGTGGATGCCACAAATATTTAGGACACACAATATTGATACACTATTGTTGTTCAGCATCCACAAATATTTAGGACACACAAAATTGACACACTATTGTTGTTAAAACATTATTTTCAATTTTTTATTTTGTTATTTGTACTAGGCGCATAAATTTTAATAATGACACAGTTTCCTATAGTCAGAACTTTTTTTTAAATAAATTACCTACACCCAATATTTTTATTGGAATATGTACTTATTTATAAAATAGACTTGTAAAATTATTCCTATTATGTTATTGAATATGATGTCCTTCAAATGATGGAGTGCACATTCAGGCCGCGATTCCATGGCCTTATTAAATGACACTTTTCCAGGTCACGTTATCTCCCGATTTGGCAATTTGCATTGGCCGGCAAGGTCGCCTGATCTGACCAAACCAGACTTTTCTATAGAGTTATTTAAAGTCGCTGGTTGATGTACTTGAATAAGCCACAATCTTTATCAGCCCTAAAAACCAATATTCGTCAAGAAATTCAGAAGAAGTTCTTAGAAGCGTGATAGAAAAGGTTTTAAAAAGAGCTCAAATGTGCATTGACGCTGGAGGCCATTGTTTACATCTTGTTCAGGTATTTTTAGAACAGACTGTATTTATAATATTATATATAAGATCGTATTACTGCTACAAGGTGATTATCACAAATAGGGCACAGAATTTTGGCATGATATTGTGGAAATGCGATGTAAATGTATTTCCCAATAAACATAATGTAAGTAATACAAAATAGTTTATTCATGTGCCTTTATTATTTAAAGATTTATTGAATATGAGATCCATTCGACTTTCCACGCCTACATTTCTTCCCGCATAATAAAATATGTTAGGGAACCTAATGGCCGTTTTCACAAACCTATGACATTAAAATCTCATTGTTGGATTTTCAACTCTTGACTTATTTTTTTTTTTTTTTTTTGGTGGGAAATCATCAAATGTCTTCTCCCGCTCTGCGCGGAGCGGGAGGGCGTGTCAGACTTTTACTGACTAAAACCCACCCGTGTTCCTTCAGTTGTCTGTTGCCAAGGTCCCGGTATCCCATTCGGACTTTCCCGCAGCCCTGGCAGAACTCTTGGCTTAGCGCTGAAAGTTTAAAATCCACGTGTGAGCTTTTCTTTTAGGCATTCATTTAAGTGTCGTCTGGGTTTAATTAACGGGCATAAGGACCCTGAGAGGAAGGGGGTCAATAAAAAAAAAAGAACTGTAACACAGGTTTTATAAAGAGACTCACATAGGTAAATTCCATTACTCGTCATCTCCTAGTCACCCCCTTTCTAGCCATATCATCCTTCACGCGGTCCACCCATCGTTTCTTGATGAAACTACATAGTAATACGAATCAGTAGACAGTAGGTTGGCAAACCAAGCAGCACACTAAATGCGTTACACACTTTCAATCACAATCCGAGAGTTTTGAAGGATATTGATGCTTCTTAAATACATTGTAACAATATTCTGATTTAAAAGAGTGTCCGTGGAGTTTCTTGCCCGTTCTTCTCCATAGGAACCTACTACGCTTTGGAATGGGCAATAGCTTCATCTGTTTGACTGAGCGACCCCTTGACAATTCAAAAGTGCCTGTAATTGGTTTAATTGAAATAAATGCTTTGAGTTTTGAGTTCAACAACGTAAATAACTCAATGAACGTACGAACTGTCAAAATGAAACCCATTGCGATCAATTATCATTTTATGTATGTTACGCAATTAGGTACCCCACAACTTAGTTCGAACAAATCTTGTTGACAAGAACTAAGTGATTTAGGTAGGGTCGTGCGCAAAGTTTGGTTCCTTACTAGTTAGTGATCAGTTTAGTTAATTTTGAGTTCTTCATTCCGTGTGGAAAGGGCTTAAGATTTAAGTTGTTAAAGCGACCCGAAGTTACGACCCACTGTTACTGACCCGAAAACACATCGAGGTTACTTTTTCATTATGAAAGTTTAATGTGACCTACTCTATTTAAGTTAAATATCAATAATAGTTTACACAAAAAACCTTCCGGAATAAAATCTCTAAATGATGGTGAAACCCACATCAAAATTCACTGCGCAGTTTAGAAGAACAACGCGATCACACTGACAGACAGAAAAAAGACATGAAAAACGATTACTATATGCAAAAAAATAATGTATAATCTAAATAGATAGATAAGAATGAATGTTATAGGTTATTGTTGCCAAATTAGCGGAAAATTAAAATGGCGCTCGCATTGGGCTGCGTGGAGACGGCTCCGGATAAAAATAGGATGAACTATTGGTTGTAGAGTAGCCGCCCACCTGCGTAAGCAACCACTTAACTCTAAAAAGAATACAAGACAAGATAATATAACATCCCGCCTGTTTTACATTAATAGAAGCATAAGCATTATCAGCCTATAATGTTCCCACCGCTGGGACACAGGCTTCCTCTCTGTGAGAGGGAGTGGGCTTTAATCTACCACCCAGGCCCAGTGCGGGTTGGTAGATATCACATGAATTTTTGGATCTACGACATACCGGCTGCCTCACGATAAGCCGAATTTCTGTGTTAATATGTGTGCCGAATTTCATCCAAATCCGTTCACCCGTTTTAGCGTGAAAGCGTAAAAAACAAACTAGCAAACTCATTTTCGCATTTATAATATTATTATTATTATGGATAAACACTTAAATATACTGCTAAAGGGTGCGTCGATACACCCGTTACGTTCAGTAATAAATTAAATGGTAATTGGACGATACGTCTGCGCCATTTTATGTGATACTTCATCACATAGAGTAGATATAATACTCGTATGATCGTTATATTGGCGTAAAGAGCGAAGCTTCCTTTGTAGTAAATATCGCTTCTTCCAAAGGGATTTTCCTATTTCTGATTTGTTTCAATAATTGTGCCAGAAAATACTGAACTTTTTGTGTTAGCATCTAAAGTTTTTCAATCGTCCTCAAAGAGATGAAAGTCGTCTCTAGTCTAAAACTCATCATCTCATCTGCCGTTGCATTTTGCATCTGCAAGCAGTTGGTCCCGGCTGTCATTCGTGGATCTTTCACAGTCGTTTCGGGTCGTCTAAAGCCCGAAAGTCTGACAACCAGTCTCACCGAGGGGTATCTTATAACCCAGTTACGGGTTGTGGAGGTCAGGGGGCAACAGTCATTTCGGCAGAATCATAATAGGAAAATATTATGAATCATTGTAAAATGTCACAAACTGACAATTCATAATTATAATCTGCGTGCGATTGTTATTACGAAATAATTCTTCTGTTTGACAGTTTTCTATGGAGAATCGTAAAATGGTCCACACATTATGAATTTCTTTTTTGTCAAATTAGAAGAATTGCTAATGACAGCTGGAAATTCAGGAAATGAAATGCTTTTAGAGGAATTGCGAATGTGGCCATTTTAGGCCCGCAGATAGGCAGCCGCTCCATGTAAAATACTGGTATTCAGCTGCATCTGGTTAGAATAGACGCCGACCCCAAGACAGTTGGGAAAAGGCTAGGCAGATTTTTTGTCTATTTAATATTGGTGTTGATACAAATTTCTGATTTCTGTGTGGCTTGCAATATACCTACCTTAGTAATTTACGTAAGTCTTAATATCCAAGTACTGACGAAGATTTAGGTAATTAATATAGAACGAGCTTTTAATACAGCGATTAGGTACGTTAATTAAGCAGTAGGTAATTTAGTTTTACTCATTGACGTAAAGAGAGTTTGAGGTGAATTAGCTTTTTCAGTGACGAACGGCCTTTGGTCGACTCCAATCAGCCGCAATATAAACCCTAGTGAATTTGAAAACTTTTCCAATCACGAAGTAAAAATAATAAAAGAAATACTGCAGGCAGCTTACAGATATTGCAATTTTATCGAACCGAAGTGCGCTACGCCATATTTTCCAGTTTTCATCAAATGTCTTTACAAATCTTTTTGATCAAAGTCAATTTATACCTATTGATTTTTAATGAAAAAAATTGATTTACCAAATTGTGAAGTGTGTGGCACACTGGAAGATATTATGCATTTATTGACGGAGTGTGTCAGATTTCAGTCTGCGAAAGAGGATCTAGTTAGAGAGCTGGAGATAAATAAATAATAATAAATATGTAGGTACGATGTTTCCATGTTCCATCATATTTTATCAACTCCTAGCTCCGGAGCTGCTTATAATTTAATTAAGTTTGTTTTGTTACGTTTTACATAACAGGGCCCGATGGGACTGGCATATACAGCAAAAATATGTATACACTCAGCAAAATTCAATAGCGTTTTTCTCGTCGAATAACGATTAAAATTTTGAGATGAGACCTTTATCATAATAACCGGGGTTTCATTACAATCAATACAGTAGGAGAAAATCACTTTTAAAAGTTGCTAAGTGTATACACATTAGTGCTTGTGACTGTACAAGTGTACACTAGTATAAAAGTCCCTAAAAATAAATAAAGAGTTGTAAAAAATAATTAATACCTATTTATTTATTTAATACTTCGCCATAGGCATTTTCTACCAGTCAGCGTTCGGGTGATGCAGAGACAAACAGTGGTAGATACAATTACGAAAAATTGAGGAATACAAATTATTTAATTAAAAAGATACACTTATACGACACAACTTAGATGTAGCATCGGCAAAATTCGTAAAGCCGATCACCATCCGAACTGAATGCGCTTTCAAAATCTCCAATCTTTATTACTGCTTTTAGTGGAAATGATCTTTACGCAAACGCAATAACTTGTAAAGTCATGTATCCAAATACATTCGTAAAATTTTAATGAATGAATGTAAATTTTGACATTTATGCTACATCTAAGTTGTGTCGTACTATTCCTACCTATTACAACCTATAAATTAATATAATAATATAATTATAATAAATATAAACAGAAATAATTATACCATAAATACACGAATATATTAAAACAAATACGATAAACAATGGGAAATCGATGATTATGCCAGCTTCTTTTACTATACCTAAAGCATAATCGGTTGACTGCCGAAAGTACCTATGCACTTTATAAATAAAAAAATACTATGAAGAAGACTGGTGTGGCAAAGTTAAGGTGTGTGCCAAGAGTTTCTAATGAAATTGTAAACAAACTCTATTCCGATATCACTCACTAAACGGAATAAATAACAAGATCTTTATATCTCACCAATTTTCCAACAATTATTGTTTGAATAACATTATTATCTTAATTCAAAATTAACCTCAATTGTCACAAAACATTATAAAGGAGATATGAAATTAAAATAGTATTCAAATAATCAAATCAAAGCATTGAATTACTAAGTCGCACTACACATTGGCATCCACAGGTTGGTACGTAAGAGAGGAGCTCGTGGCTAAGTAATAACAGCCGCACGGGTCGATCCATCAGGTTAAGCTACGCTTACTAAGGTTGGTCCGTGGATGGGTGTCCAAGTCCATCTTTACATATCGAGACTCCTCCGTGCTTCGGAAAGCACATTAAACCGTTGGTCCCGGCTGTCATTTGTGGATCTTTGACAGTCGTTATGGGTCGTCAGAAGCCCGAAAGTCTGACAACCAGTCTTGCCAACGGGTATCATATTACCCAGTTACTAGGTTGTGGGAGTCATACTGGTATTCAGCTGCATCCGTTTAGACTGGAAGCCGACCCCAACTTGGTTGGGAAAAGGCTAGGCGTTTTCAGATACAGATTTGTTTACATTTTCATTAGATATTTTTAGAACAGATTATGAAAGTACTGTGTTAATCTGCTCAATAGGTACTACATTTCCCATGACAATATTTTTTTAACCCTCAATTAACTTACCCCATTGGTAGAGGTACCTCTTAATTCACTGTAATGTGACGTCATATCTCAGTACTTTGAACCTAATGCCTCCATCTATTAATGTCTGTACGATGCTCATATGTTTATGTTTATATGTATATGTATGTATGAAGGGTAATCGACATCAAGTAGGTACGTCGTATCGTCGTTAGAGGCGATATAAGATACTCCTGTAGATAGGCCTCGGTTGGAAACAAGGGTATCGTAATAAACTGTAAGTTAGTGTTGACGGGTTGGTCTCTTTAGTAGGGTTTTAATTTACTTGGGCTCATTAACTTAAAATAACTAATGTGGGTAAACGTTATTGACACATACGTTGAAAGTGGGTTAGTTAGATGGGTCTTTTTTTTAAATCGATTTTTAGGGCAGGCTTATTACCCGACTGCCCCAGAAGGAGGGTAATGTTTTTCGAGAGTATGTATGTATGGTTGTATGTATGTATGTATGTTTGTATGTATGTATGTCTATTTCTTTGGCATGCTTGTTTTTCTCTTTTCGGTTATAGGTTTTTGCAGTCGGGTTTTTAGTTTTTTAAATAATTTGTTTTATGTTTTATTTATTTATATAATATAAGGTATTTTTATTTATTATAAGGCCTGTGTTTGATAGGGTGGTCTTTGATATTTTTAGCAGAAGAGTATTGGTTTGTAGGCACCATGGCTAAGAGAATACGGTTGAATGGATTTTGATTTTTGGCACATGGGTAGACCATGACCTGGAGAAGGACATAGGCTATTTTTTATCCTGGATCACAGAAGAAGTCGCGGGCAATAGCTAGTGATCTATATAAAACAGCCCCCTACATTTCTACCAACCCATCCAGATAACGATGACGTCACGTTACTAAACTACATACTACGTTGTTAATGCGTATTTTCTGTGTACTGTAGGTACACAGAAAATACGCATTAGCAACGTTCACGTTCTTCTAAAAAGGTAGAAATAATTCAAAGTGGTCCCTAAGGGTCTGTTCACACCGAGACGCGACGCGGGGCGCAGTTTTTTATGATCCGATACAATATCGAATTTATTTACTACACAATAAGGTACAAGCGCTGCGCAGCACCGCGCATCTTAGCGTATTGTGACACGTGTCAACTCTCGCACTGAAATTATACCTTTTGGTGAAGAAAATAAGTGCTTAGAGGAGCTCGTGGCTAAGTAATAACAGCCGCACGGGTCGATCCGTCAGGTTAAGCTACGCTTGCCAGGGTTGGTCCGTGGATGGGTGACCATCTTTATATATTGAAACTCCTCCGTGCCTCGGAAAGCACGTTAAGCCGTTGGACCTGACTGCCATTTGTGGATCTTTGACAGTCGTTACGGGTCGTCAGAAGCCCGAAAGTCTGACAACCAGTCCTGCCAAGGGGTATCGTATTACCCAGTTACTGGGTTGTGGAAGTCAGATAGGCAGTCGCTCCATGTAAAATACTGGTATTCAGCTGCATCCGTTTAGACTGGAAGCCGACCCCAACATAGTTGGGAAAAGGCTAGGCAGATGATGTGAAGAAACTAAGTTCGATAATTGTTAAAAAGTGCGCGCAGCGTCGCGTCGCTTCAAGTCGCGATCTGGACTGTCCCTTAGGATCGTAAATTTCAGTGTGAGTTACGATGTGGTGTTCAACGAATAGTTCTTATGTAGGTACGTTGTTTACTAGGGCTGTCAAATGTGCCCAGTAGGTACTGACATAATGCTTATTACAAATTTGGCTTATTTTAATTTTTGAATTGTTCTCATTTTATAATTTCGGACGCTTTTAACGTGCTTTCTACATTGTTCTCACATGTATAATTTCAACATGAATGATGTAACCATTATATTGTAACAATATTTTGATTTAAAAGAGTGTCCATGGAGTTTCTTGCCCGTTCTTCTCCATAGGTACCTACTACGCTTTGGAATGGGCAACTAGCTTCATATTTCTAACTGACTGACTCCTTGACAATTCAAAAGTGCCTGTAAATGGTTTAATTGAAATAAATGCTTTGAGTTTGAGTTTGAGTTTGAAAATAAATATTATATTCATCATCTGCCTAGCCTTTTCCCAACTATGTTGGAGTCGGCTTAGTCTGACGGGATGCAGTTGAATACCAATATTTTACATGGAGCGACTGCCTGTCTGACCTCCAAAAACCAGTTACTGGGATACGATATCCCTTGGTAAGACTTGTTATCATATCTTTGACATGACTTTCGGGCTTCTGACGACCCGTAAAGATTGTCAAAAATCCACGAATGACAGTCGGGATCAAGGGCTTAAGGCTTGTGCAAGCTGGCGTGATATCGCGGGCGCGACAGGCCGCACCACTCTTGTCGCGCCCGCGATATCACGCCTGTTTGTGGGAGCCTTTAACGTGCATTCTGAGGCACGGAGGGGTCTCGTTGTTGAAAGATGGTCATGCACCGATCCATCGACCGTCCGGGCAAACGTAGCTTAAGGGGGATGTGCTAAGGTGGCCCGCGAAATTCCAATTTTCTTAGGTTTTTTTGGCAATTTGGAGGGCAGTATCAGGTTGTATGTTGATCTATGGAGTTGTTGTTAACTTAAGGAGTTGTATTGCTGATTCTAATGATTATAATTCTGTAAATCCATATTTGTTACGGTCGCAAATAATATTTAGATCAACATACAACCAGGGGGCCTAAACCGGCCACATTAGCAATTCCTCTAAAAGCAGTTCATTTCCTGAATCCCAGCTGTCATTAGCAATTCCTCTAATTTGACATAAAAGCAATACATAATTTGTGGACCAATTTGCGAATCTCCATAGAAAACTGTCAAACAGATGAATTATTTCGTAGTATGAATTACACGCAGATCATATTATGAATTGTCAGTTTGTGACATTTTACGATGATTCATGATATTTTCATACTATGATTCTGCTAAAGTGACCGTTTTAAGCCCCCAGCTTATTGAATGTAATTTTTACAGTTTAAAAGATTTTATTGATGTGAGATGTTGATTCCTTTTGTTAAAATATAAATTTTTGCATGCTATGTTATATCTTAGCAAAACATGTTGAGCTACTGTAATAATATTAACATCAATGTATACCATGTTTTACGCAAATAAATGATTTACTTACTTACTTACTTTACCAGATACTGAACTGCAAATTGCAAAAATGTAAGAAAATTTGAATTTCCCGGCCACCTCTATCGACCCGTGTTGCTTTTATTACTTAGCCACGAGCCGAGAACAAAATAAATATTATGTAAACCATATAAAAATGACCACATCGTAGCCGTTTACGTTTGAGGTTGGTTATGTTCAGTAGTTGAGGGTTCTTGCACGCGAAGCGTGTCGGCCAGTATTAAAAACATACCTACTTACCTTAATTTTATTATTAGGTATTTGCGTTTAAAATCTGACGTTTTAGTACCTCGAATACGTACAGACGGTGTTAATAGAAGGGTGTTATTATTTTAATAAGTATTTGAATAGGCGAGGAAAAAACGAAACTCTATTATTCTGAACTAGGTTAACATTGCAGTGAAAATTACTTCAAGGCTGTTTATTTTATGACACTAGGTATTCGTTTTTAATCTTATACCAGTACTATATTAAAATGCAATTTAATATAAAAAAGAAGGAAGTAATGGAGCTCTTCGACAAGGATCTCGCCAGGAGAAGGAGGCACTGCCACTATAAAAGCTCTCGCAGACAGGCGCGACGCGACCGCGAGACTCTACTCTAGTAGATCAATTTCTATGAAAACCTGGAAATAGTTCTAACACAATCGCGTTACGCCTTTCTGCGGGAGTCTTAACTATGGCCACCAAGCAGCGACGATGAGTTGCGGTGTTAAGGGTGCCGGTGAAATTACAGGGACAATAAACATTTCAGCTATATTTCTGGGATAGCAACAAACAAGCGTTGATTTTGTTATTACAGATACCCGTGAGCTGTGGTGCCCCTAGCATTATCTGACTAACGATTTACCAGCGTGTTTCTTGTGCGATGATACGTGAACGTGTTCTCCACGTGTGCGAAGCGAGTTAGCCGCGACTACGCGACGTGTTGTCCGCGACTACGCGACGTGTTGTCTGCGACTACGCGACGTGTTTTCCGCGACTACGTGACGTGTTGTCCGCGAATACGCGACGTGTTGTCTGCATTTTCACAATATTGTACTCTCACACACTAACTTGTTGCGCATACGTGGCGGGCTCGCTACGAACACGCAGCCAGCGCTTTGAATAATCTCCTCGCTGATAACTCATTCGCAAATCGCCATTATGGTATGGCCCTTATCATGTTCTGCCTGCCCGATTGCCATAAAATGTTGGTATTTGATAACACAAGTATGTAAATATAGCTCCAGTCAATATTCCGAAATACCTAAGCACTAGGTAAAACACGCACAATATAGGTATTTTTACTGTGGGCGGCACATTTATTTAGTAGAGGTACCTACACATAACTAACCCATCAGTAATACTGTCTCAACTAACAAGATTTAGGTTATTAGAACTTTTCACAAGAACCATTTGGATTGAATCAATAAACTCTCAATCTTTCATAAAAAATAGATGAATTTCATTCATTCATTACACGTCTAGAATGAACGATACTATCGGACTTTCATTCATCAATTCAGAAATACGAAGCTATTTCTACCAAGGTTTGTATCTCACCTTTGATTAGTGATGAACCAAGTTCAGTAATTTGCCATCAAAGAGGCATTCCAGCCTGTGATTGCAGACCTTCATTAAGATGAATGCACAAGTTCTTACGAAACTACCGCCATTTTGTTTGTATAATATTATCTTATATGTAGGACTTATTGAGGGGAGAGGAGATTTTTTCACTATCTTACGTTATACTCTGCACACTTTCCGAATGAGAGCCAGACAAAAACAAGTTAGTGTCATATTTTGAACGTCACGACACTCACTATGTCTATTATTTTTCATAACAATATAGTTACTCTCGTGGCTAATTAATAACAGCCGCACGGGTCGATCCATCAGGTTAAGCTACGCTTGCCGTGGTTCGTCCATGAATGGGTGACCATCTTTACATACGGAAACCACTCCGTGCCTCGAAAAGCATGTTAAGCCGTTGGTCCCGGCTGTCATTATTTTGTGGATCTTTGACAGTCGTTACGGGTCGTCAGAAACCCGAAAGTCTGACAACCAGTCTTACCAAGGGGTATCAAATTACCCAGTAACGGTTTGTGGATGTCAGATAGGCAGTCGCTCCATGTAAAATACTGGTATTCAGCTGCATCCGGTTAGACTGGAAGCCGACCGCAACATAGTTGGGAAAAGGCTAGGCAGATGATGAGATACTCTCAATCATTGTTCATTTATTTCATTGCGCCTAATATTTAATACATAATATACAGAGAAAGTAACTTTGTCCCAACCGGGTGTCCCACGACGCCTGTCGACTTAGTTTATAAACGAAATTTTTATGAAATAATTCCGCATTTCCAAGATCCAAATATTCTGTCAAAACAAATGGGTAGGTTTGAAAAATTCCCTGATTGATTGGTTCAAAATAAAATAATGGTACTTACCTACTCAAAGTTCCGTCGGACTGTCAAAATAAAATTGATGAAAATGTTATCGACCGAAAATAGGAGAGAGTTCCATGTCCTACAATATTTTTTGAATCTACTTCTTATAAGCTGCCTGATTAAGATTTCAATGTTTATTTTTTAGATCAATCTCTATCGGTTTTACTGACCGTAATATCATTGACGTCAATTTCGATTTAGATGCGCATACTACCTAGAACCGATGAATTCCCGATATTTGTGATTTTTACGATGTTGGATAATTTCAATCGTAAATAATTTTATTGTGTTTGGACGTAAAGCCGATACCAGACGTTTCACACCAACAAAATTGTATAGGAACGTATCTACATTAATCTGCTGCTTTCATTTCATTTTTCGATCAGGTTCGTTAGGTGAGTGGAAGATCCTACTGAGTGCGAAAATCCAAAATCGTTGGGACGGTCCACTAATGCATTCATTTTTTATTCATGTTGTGTTCAGACGTTTCACTTCGAGTGAAAGATGTCGAATGAAAGGCTTTACAATCGACGGACACTTTTTTTTTTTTAATTGACAAAGTTCTATTCGCCTACAAATAAATTAACAACAATTAACATGCAAATCACGACAAGAAAAAAAAATTAAAGTGTCGATTCGCCCATTTTTAGGCGAGTTAATTCGTGCGAGTCACCAATAAGCCTTGTCTGCTAGTAAGTATTTAGTTTACGATGAAGGAGTCATGCGCTGCATACAGTGTTCCACAGAATGTTGGAGTCAAATCAAAATTTGACGTCATTTACACAAAAAACGGTTTAGTCTATCGTCTGTCATGTAAATCATCATGTCTGTGCAAAAAACGTTAATTAACAAACACGTGTCATTCTAATTTAGACGTTTAAATTTTGTGCCAAAAATATATAGAAAAATAGGTTTATTTTTTAAAAACACGTGCACATAAAAATGTTTTCTACTTGAGTAATAAGAAAAATAAAAATAAACAAAATAGATGTACATTGAGGAGAAAAAAATACTAATTAGAGTATTTTGGAACTATCAAATAACTAGGATTTATTTAATAGTTCCAAAATACTCTCATTCACTAGCATTGCCAATGTTTTCATTTCTTTTCGTATTGTTGAAATGAAAAAAGTGATATTTTCAAACTGCATTTAAATAGGTAGTAGTGATGGGCCGACTATGGATTTTGATATTTTTTTAACTCATAGCTATAGTGACTAAACTATATGTTATATTTGATTGAATATTCGTACACAGACTGCGAACGGCATTACGTATAGGTAGTTTAATTTATTGTAATACTATCGGCTCCACCTTGTCCTATTATAATGAGCACAAATGAGAAATAGTCGGGAGCTGCACACTATTTTCATATGAGTGTAGCTTTGAAAAACTTGATTCTCTATGAAAAGCAACGAATGGCTGGAGACTTTTCAATGGAAGCTACAAGAATGGATGAATTATTAAAATTATAAGAGAAAAATATTTCTACGCTTGATTTTGTGAAATTAAATAATGATATATAGAGGTATGACATACATTGATTTCTTTTTTTTTCAATGCCTTTTCTGCAATTTGTTTTTCATAATATACGTTTTGTACCGTGGTTTTTTTATTTCCTGATCAACATCCTCTCGGAAAAATAACTCGCCAATCATTTTCTTGGCTTATAAATATAAATAAATAATTTCAACGTTCGATTTAAAAGCACTTAGGGGAGGTGCTGTGCTTAAGATAACTTTAAGGCCAATTTTATTTTTGATGTTATTTTTATAACTTAAGTTACTTGTTTTTGATAAATTGTTTCTTTTGTTTTTCCTACTTAGTATTTTTATTTATTATTAATAATCTTTATTCATTCACTTTAGTTAAAATTTATAATATACAAGCTCAGTCATTGATTTTATGGTAAGTATAGTGCTTGTGGCACAATAGTATCGTTTATGGTGCATGCGGTGCTAACCTGTAAGAAATTGTTACACTAATCTTAGAATTAAGTAAAACATTATTTTAGAATTGTAAGTAACTGTGTAAACAATTTTTGGTTCAAAATCAAAATCAAAATCAAAGTCATTTATTCAAACTAGGCTGAGAATCAGCACTTTTCGAACGTCAAAATTACATAAGACAGTCCCCCAAAACGCCCACCCTTCACCACTTCCTAGTGCTTTAGCTGGGAAGAAGAAGTGGCGCAACAAACTCCCCAGCAGCACAGGGTTGGTCATTATTGAAAAATAAAACTTATAGGTATTGTATGTACAAATGGATATTTCAATCGAGTCGAAAGAAAAATTCAAAACGCCTTTTACACACCATTGCGTGCACGATCACTAAAGCCCGATTCATCTAAAACTAATAAACTCATAACATTTGGTTTCGTCTCAAGTTTATATCAAAATCTATTTTTATATTTTGTTTATACAACGCGTAGCTGCGGTGAGTTCCGTTAAATAATATAATATTTCAAACAAGTGCGTTGTAAATCATTTTTTTATATTTTTATATCATAATTTTGAACGTCATCGCGATTCGTAGTTTTATGGTGTAACGTAAAGAAATGTCGATCAAGATAATGGAGCTGTTTTGTAAAAGTCTTTATGAAAAGCTTTTTCACGAAAACCGTAGGTTTAATCTATACTAATATTATAAAGTTGAAGAGTTTGTTTGTTTGTTTGAACGCGCTAATGTCAGGAACTACTAGTTGGAATTGAAAAAATATTTTTGTGTTGGTTAGTCCATTTATCGAGGAAGGCTATACACTATATAACATCACGCTTCGACCAATAGGAGCGGAGCATAAATGAAAAATATTGCAAAAACGGGAAAAAATATTCCTTTTTGAGAGCTTCCGTTGCGTGCGCTGCGTAAACGGTTTAAGTTACGAAAATAACATGTATGATGGAATTGTTCCTCTTTAAAAGTTCTAAAAAAAAGTCCGCGACAGCATATGTATATCTTTTAAGATTGACCAACTATAACCTTTTGTATGGTAATCAAATTTTTTCGTAGTTAATGAATTATTTGCGATGGAGTTTTATCGACATCATATTAATTCTTATTCAAATAAATAGTTTTAACATCAAGGGTATTTATGGAGCAGTAAAATACTTTTTAATTAATTCGAATCGGACATTTAATTTCGAAGATATCATGAGTATAAAAATGCTATACGCGAACCGTTCGACGCCGGCGCCGCGCCTCCGCGACGTTCCCTACTTTAGAGAGGAGAGGATGAGCACACGGGTAGACATGACCTGGAATAGGACATAGGATACGTTTTATCCCTATATTCCCGCGGGATCGACATATACGCGGGGGAAACCGCGGGGCACAGCTATTTATTATATGCGTTAACTTACACTAAAGTTTGAAGAAATCTACAGACAACAGACTGGCTAATGCATGATGAATAGTGGATATCACACATTTCTAATACGTGCAGCTATTCTGAAACCACCAACTTCTGAGAAAGCGTGGTGATCAATGCTCGTGCCTTCTGAGTATGAGAAGAGGCTTTCTCCCTGCAGTACGACAATCATAGGCTGGTATTATTATATAATCTAACTAATATAATAAACGCGAAAGTTTGCAAGTATGGATGGATGGATGTTTGTTACTGTTTCACGCAAAAACTACTGAACGGATTTGGATGAAATTTGGTACACAGATAGTTTATAACCTGGATTAACATAGGATACTTTTTATCCCGATATACCCATGGGTGCCTTACGCGGGTGAAACCGCGGGGCGCAGCTAGTATTATTATAATAATATGATTACAAAAAGTATTCTTTATTAGTTTTATACGCAACCCTGCTCACCACAAAGAGCATTGTAACTAATCTACTTACGTATAGTCTTCCAAAGTCAATCTGCCTAGCCTTTTCCCAACTATGTTAGGGTCGGCTTTCAATCTAACCGGATGCAGCTGAATACCAGTATTTTATATTGAGCGACTGCCTATCTGATCTCCACAACCCAGTAACTGGGCAATACGATACCCCTTGGTAAGACTGGTTGTCAGACTTTCGGGCTTCTGATGACCTGTAACGACTGTCACTGATCCACGAATGAGAGCCGGGACCAACGGTTTAACGTGCTTTCATCGAGGGGTCTCGGTATGTAAAGATCACCCATCCACGGACCAACCCCGGCAAGAGTAGCTTAACCTGATGGATCCCCCGAACCCGTGCGGCTGTTATTAATTACCTACGAGCTCCTCCAAAGTCTTCCAAAGTTTGAATATGAAAATGAAATAAAAATATATCTTTATTAAATATTGCTCTCCGAAGTCGGCAGGATGTTCCATATCCGTCGATGTGTCTACAATCATACATACAACACAATGATATTTAAGTAAACAATGTTCGTCGAAATAAACCAGAAATCACTTTATTTATTGTATTAATTTTCAATCTCTACGACCTGATTGTATACTCTTTGTAACAACTTTTGATTGCGATGACGACCAATACAAATAAATCGAAATCTCTGGACTTATCAAGGGTGGTATGTGTCCAGTAATTCCGATTTATTTATGAGCCTTTTCAAGTTGGAAAAGTCTTTGACTCTTAATAATAATTAGAGTTACGATTCGTTTATTATTACTTGTTTGAGCTTGTAGGCTACGTTTAAAGAAATATATTTAAAAAAACTTCTTATATCTATGGCTAGATAATTCAACTTCAAATCCACTACAAAGTAGGTAGGTATAATGTGTATGAACAGTTCACTACAATATGCTGGTTAATACCGCGGGAATGCGCTGGACCCTGTGTCCAGCGCATTCCCGCGGCCTTCACCAAGTCATCGGTACACCTTGTGGGAAGCCTTCCAACGCTATGTCTTCCGGTACGCGGTCGCCACTCCAGAACCTTTCGGCCCCATCGGCCATCTGTTCTGCGAGCAATGTGCCCTGCCCACTGCCACTAAAGTTTGGCAATACTTCGGGCATGTTACCTTGATTCTCCTAAGGATCTCTTCATTTCTGATTCGATCACGCAGGGAAACTCCGACCATAGCCCTCTCCATTGCTCTTTTGGTGACAGCCTTCTAATGAGGCCCATTGTGAGGCGACCACGTTATTTAAACATGACGATAAAATGAAAAAGAAGTTAATTTGATGAGTATTTTTGGGGTCATCAACCTCAAAGGTAGAGTAGTCACTTGAAATATCAGTTTAAAAAAACAGTTTTTTGTGTAAACTTCACAGACGTGATGGATATCGATATCTAATTAAACACTATAAAACAAAAAAGAAACAGATTTCATTAACTTATAAGTACTTACTTCAAGTTACAACAAGCGCTTGTTTACCCCAAATTTTTTTTTTTGTCTTGTATAAATATCGGTACAATCACGTCTGCAGAGTTTTGCTAGCTAATTTTATTTGATCCTGTTGATTCTCACCCGAGTTCCATGTGTGTCCATTGATTTATCATCGAGTTTTCTCATACATCATAATCGTTTCTTTGTCAAATTGGGTTTCGAGCAACGATCCAGTTAAAATCGTTAAAGTAAACCCTCTAACTATAAACATGGCGAACAAAAACTGACATTATAAGATAGTCTAAGATGAAATGCACTCTATTAAGCAATATTGTCTTTGGTCCCTGGCCTTGATATCAACCAATAAACAAAATTGTTAAACTTTTATTGGTTGGATACGATTCGAGGCTTTTGGCTACTTTTAATGTGTATTTTGTCTTTTTTGTGCAGTTTTTCTTTCTTCTGTAATTCTTTAATTACTATCAAAATACGCTTTACACAACTTATTGGATTGAATGCTCTATTTGAGCTTAACTATTTGCTAAATCAAATTTCGTAGTCTTTGCTCTAAGCTCCTTAAGTAATTCTTTTGTATCATATTTATTCAGTTAGAACGGCTGAATTTAAAAATATCATACATTTTGGTAACGAATTATCTTTACGCCTTTCAAGTCCAATAGTTGGTTTTTGTTTGATCCAATGACATTTTCTGAACCCAATTGTGTTTTCTATTTTTGTCTCGAGCGTGATTGAGTGAGCTTTTACTAGAGTTCACTTTCTTGAACTAACTTCATTTCTTCGAATAGTATTATGGAGTATACGATGCAAGGAAAACAAAAGTTGAGAGTAAGATTATAATACAGCTAGGAACTCACATGTCTATTATGAGCAGTGTTTTGTTTATTATCCACGACATTATAACTTTGTCAAAGTGCGAAGTATTTTGGGGAGGATATTTCGTTACGTTTTACACTAGACATAATTAGGTCTTTAGTGAGCCTCATTTAAGACTGAGAGGTACGACGCGACATTGCGACGCGATCCTGCGATAATATCAGTAGAACGAGTTTTCATAGAAATTGTTACAAGTAAGGATTATAATATTATCGCAGAATCGCGTCACACTGTGTCGTCGTGCGTCCTTTTTACTATTTTGTAGGATTGTTTTATGGTTTGTTTTTTTTCTGTGCCTCCTGTGATAAGGTAAAAAAAACAATACATTACAGGAGAACAAAAACAAGATTCAAAAAATTCTAGACTCGCGACAATCTAAGAAGTCCGTTTTGACAGCTACAAAAATCCTTTGTGTAGCGATGAAAAAAAAATTGGTTTCTTTTAAACTGATTCTCGAGACATATCGATTAAACATACTTAGAGAGTTTGTGATCGACGACTTGTCTACATTACTTAAAACTTATTCTCAAGGCATAACGTTTTATTACGTGTACGAGAACGAAACATCAAAACGGACTTCTTAGATTGTCGCGACTGTAGTTCGTCACATCAGCCGCGTAAATAATTTTTGTTAGTCGCCTAAATACGTTACGTTACGTTATAGGTATATCTATCCAAGGTGACATAGTGAGTTTGGAGATGAGACATCTGTGTGATAACCAAAACTATGAGAAATATGGAAAAGTGATAGTCATGACTGAGAATGATTTTGGAAAATTCTGAAACTGAACTTTGTAATTCACCATAAAAAGTCTGGAATTCCCGAAACACTGGTGATTTATTCCGTGGTTCAGTAGCAATATGTATGTTTATTTTCTAGGAGAATGAACCCATAACTGGTACAACGTATGTTCTTACCTATGTAAGTCGAACGTGTTTGTAGTGATGAGGGTATCCCATAATTTACGTTAATAAAGTTAATTAAAACCGAATATATGGCTCAGTTCTGTCTCGGGACAGATGAATTCCTTGGAATGCTTACCCAAAATTGTTTGGCGTAGTTTGGGTACCCTATTGCAAATGTAAGGTAGGTAAGTTACTAATTGTTACATGTCATATGGAAATAACAGAGGAGCACGGGTCGATCCATCAGGTTAAGCTAAGCTTGTCGGGGTTGGTCCGTGGATGGGTGATCCTCCGTGCCTCGGAAAGCACGTTAAGCCGTTGTTCCCGACTGTCATTCGTGGATTTTTGACATGTATCGTATTACCCAGTTACTGGGTTGTGGAGATTGGGACAAGGCTATGATATGGAAATAACAGACTGTTTGATAAAATCCACGATAAGGAGTGAATGAATGAATGAATGAATGAATGAATGAATGAATGAATGAATGAATGAATGAATGAATGAATGTTATTTATTTCTCAGTATATGGTACAAATTGAGATCTTACATTAAACACTGTTTCACACATACTACCACGCTGTACTTATTGGTATCATAAAAAGGTTTTTTTCTTCTATGCAACAGTACCTACAGTGAGTTTTGAGATTGAGGCCGAGATTTATAAACGTTACTTGGCTCGTGTTTTGACTCTTGCACTTTAGTTTGACAGTTATAAGGAACAAGGCTTAGCCAAAAGTACGTGCTAAATAGGGTTGGCAACTTTTTGTACAAGAAATAAAATATTTTATGGCCAAAATGGGAAAATAAACAGTATTTCGCAAAAATACATTACCTATTTTAAGTTTATAGATACATAGGTACTTAATTAATGCTCCTCGCGCAACTCATCCATTTAGCACCAGTTTTGAAGGCTTCGTAATCATAAGCCTCACCAAATAATTATGGTGATTTTTTTTGTTAAATGTGTTGAAGTTGAAGGTAGATGTCTATTTCGGTCCTACTATGTCCCAAAAATACAGTTTCATTCTGAAATGCAGGCTAGCTCCCATGCCTAGGTGCATGCACGGTGTACCACGTTGTAGATGATTCCTTTTATTTAGGTATAGCTCTCAATATCAGTGATGATACGTTGGTAACAGTATTTTCAAATATACTTTATTGTAGTTGCACAGTAAACAGTATTTTAGAGTGAAAAACGGAGTAATAATGTTTTTAACAGTATAGTTGTGCTAACTAACGTTTATTGATCTCAGTCTAAGAAGTACGTGCCAGAAAATAATAGCGAAAGTGCACATTTTCATTATCACTTTCTGGCACATTTTCTATTACATAAAAATTATTTTAGAGATTTCCTTAAACATGCCTTTTCTTTGGCTTTGTATTTCGGAGCAGGAAGAAACGTAGCAATAAGAATTAGGCCAATGAGATGGAAATGACAACATACCCTCGATCTCAACGCTCCTCGACAAACGGAAATCATTTTAAGTCAGTCCAAATAGGTAGGTACTCGGTTTTTCCTTGTTATTTTCCACGAAAGGAATACGTATTAGAAGCTTAATTATTTAGGACTAGCGACCCGCCCTTGCCTCACACGGACTTTACGACTTAAGTAACAAAACATCAAGATTTCTTTATTATTTGTAAGTTTAATATTAATGCACTATGTACACGAAACGACAATACTCTACACTACATACATTTTTATATAAATAATTCGTTGTACGTGTGTTTTCCACCTCCCACTCCTCTTAAACCGATTTGGATGAAATGTGTATATTTGAGTGGGTTCCAGAATGGTTTGAAAATAAAACTGAACCCGGTAGGTGGCGCTGTTCGGGCAGGCTGTAGGGACCGCTAGTAATAATATACATTAAAGACGCTTGTCGTGTCTGTCTGTATATGATTGTGTTGTTCTTCTAAAATAAGCAACAGATTTTTATGCAGTTTTCACCATCATTGAGAACATTATTATAAAATTTATAATTATAACAAAGTTTGGATGTTTTGTCAAGTCCAAAATACTGATAGTCATTATTTCTCAAATATTTTCTTTTCATAAAACATCTTACTTCATCTACCGAGCCAGACATAATGCAAAAAAATTGTTGTAATTCAACAATACTTGCCTCTCATAATAGGGTCATAAAAACCGCCCCAAATAGGGACAAACTTTGTCCATTATTCAATAGAACAATTTATAACAGTGTTGCCATACTCCGCTTAATAATAAAACCCAAATGTGTTAGGAGAGCACCCAGTTTCGTTCTGCTGAGGAATAAATTACAAAATCGAAAATTCTGGACGGGAAATTGCAACTATTAATTTTGCCTATTTATTCTCAAGTTTGTCTCGCTAGATGAGTCTAAATTACTACTTATACAGCTTTATATAAGTTATGACTGAATTAGGTAAAAGTAGTTATTTAGTTAGTATTTTGTTGTAACAGTTTATTCTCTGCTAGCTATGTTATGTTAGTTCACTGCGTCCGGCGCTCGGCGTGGCAACACGTCGTGTTCGGGTTCGCGAAAGGTCAATCGTCATTCTGCCTCGTTGAGAGGTGAAACGTGTCGATTTCTTACAGGGTTTTTTATGACTCTTGAGGATTAGTTAAGCGGAATAGGTTACTAAATATATCTACGTCTATTGTATTTTACAGTTAATTGTAACAAAACATACCTGTATCGAATTAGATGGTTTCATCTTTTTTAAAGACGATTCCCGTGTGATAGCGGTAAGCTCGCCCTCAATATGTAAATGGGACTTAAACATAACTGCTGAAATGTGGGTGTACTATCTATAGGTACACCTCTGCCTAGCCTTTCGGGGATTACAAGCGTGATGTCATGATTCTAGTTCCTTTTTGTTGATGATTCTAGTTTACGTTCTAATTATATGCCTTAACAACATGTACATAAACGGAATTTTTAAAATAATATATAATCGTTTTCTCGACAAACCTTGAGCCTTGCATTTGACATTCGATTTAAATGGCCCAAAGCTATAGAGAATTGATTGTAAATAAAGAGGAAAACTTCCTTTCTTATATTAAGCCAGATTAAAACCAGAGTTTTTCCTGCTGCTAAAAAATTTTTTATTTTCAGTGAAATGTTTAAAGTAAATACCTAAGTAACTCCGAATTGGTTAAATGGATTAGGTTTCGTGAAAAAATGCTTTTAATGTGAATTGAAAAAAAATACATATAGTCTGAAACTTTTGTACTTTTTTACCTAATACTTGTAAAACAAAATAAGGACGGGCATTTAAAAAAAAAATGGTTCCCAAAATGTGAATTTTAAGCCAGTATTTTTATTTGAAATCCTAATTCGAACGTTACTGGAATTTAAAAAGTGACCTATTATAAAAAAAAAGTTCGGACATAAAAAGTATTAGCATAAATCTCTTTACCCACCTCAGTGCGCGGTTTATCTGTCGGAAAAACTTAAGTATGTACCTTTATTTACATATTGTAAAGAATAAAACATTAATTCGTATAATTTATTTTAGAGAAGTTTTTAGCGCCATATTTATTGTATTGTAGTTTCGCCCTGAAGTCCCATCTCAAAAACTTATTTGTATTATAATACATAGAAAGATATAATAACGCAGACACAATCAAATTAATCAGCAATAAATAACCCTATCAATGAAGAGCACAAATTAATCGTGCGTTTCAACCTTGAACTAAGGGAATAATATATAATGTATATTTCTCATGTGTTAATAATACCATCGCTTACGCTTGGTTAAGTAACTACAATTAATGTACAAGATACACCTTGAATTGTACAATATGCATGCCGCTTTTGGACGAAACAGCTCGAAGCGATGCGTATCAAAACATGGAATACCGTAAGAAGATGACTTTATAGAACACATAGACATAGTGAACTTCATAAGTCCGAGGTAGGAACCCAATGAAAATATAATATAGTTCCTGAGGTACCCTGTAGCTTCGCATAAATTGTATGAGAATTTACCTACAATTGTAGATAAATACGTACTTGCTAGATAGTACAGTCACGGACTTTAATTGATGAGCCACCTTCAAACTTTTTAATTTTACAGTTTCATACATTCACGAGATTACACGATTAAACACGAACACAAACCGCACGCTCGAAAACAAGATGACAAATAAATTACTTATAATCGGAAATAGTCTTAACCATAGAGGTTGACTAATAAGTTCTCAATTATAAAAATAAATAAAATATTGCATTCAGTTTATCCAATCTATTTGATACTGACCTCCTTTGAATCAGAGCTCATTAACTCGATTACAGTGAAAACTTATCTGAAGACAGTGACAGTTGAAATGTCGATGACAGAGATGTTAATTTCGAAGTTGTCGAAATGACCAATATTATTTCTCCGTACGCTAATGTTACTATCGCTACGCTTAAACAATCTTTGCTAGGTTACTGTTGCTAGACCTGCAATTGGTTGACTTTGGGTAGTCACTCTGCTGTCAAGTTTGTAGTTCTGGCTCTCAGGTTAGCCAACCGGTAAAGTTACTAAATAAACTTTCCGTGTCGGGAACCGAATAAACCCGATTTGCATTACACGGCTAAAATACGAACAGTGCCAGGTGGCTGATCAATTAAAGTCCGTGACTGTACATCACTCTAAATACGATGATAGGTCAACAATAGGTAGGTATATTACAATTTTATCATCATCATTTCAGCCGAAAGACGTCCACTGCTGGACAAAGGCCTCCCCCAAGCACCGTCACTTCGACCATTTCTGTGCTTCCCGCATCCAGCGGATTCCTGCGGCCTATTCAAGGTCATTGGTCCACCTTCCAACGCTACGTATTCCGATACCCAGTCGCCGCTCCAGAACCTTTCGGCCCCATCGGCCCTAATATGTATATCTGTATGTGTATTGAAATTTACAATACTTCAATTTTTAGATCGTGTGTACGGATTACGGAATCGTTGAGAATCTGTTGCAGTTAGAGATGGTTTAAAATTTAGCTCTTTAGCTTCTACTTACCCGACTGCCCCATAAGGAGGGTAATGTTTTTCGAGAGTATGTTTGAGAGTATGTTTGAGAGTATGTTTGAGAGTATGTTTGATAGTATGTTTGTATGTATGTTTGTATGTATGTTTGTATGTATATTTGTATGAATGTTTGTATGTATGTTTGTATGTATGTTTGTATATATGTTTGTATGTATGTTTGTATGTATGTCTATTTCTTTGGCACACTCTGTAGCCTAAACGGCTTGATAGATTTTAACATACGAGATCTCGTTTGGTTCGTCTTAATTGTGAGAGTAACATAGGCTATATTTTTTGTTTTATATATTTCATCTGCAAATACAAAAAAAACGGAGGGGAAGGTTTTTTTACCCGACTGCCCCAGTATGACGGTTATGTTTTTTAATAAATTACAACAATATTGGTATCAAATAAAAGCTAGTAATGAGTTAATTCCAAATATATATATTAATAAAACTAAAAAGCTTGAAATAAAAATTAAAAAAAATTGAACAAAAAACCCGACTGCAAAAACTCATAACCAAAAAGAGAATTAAACAAGCATTGAACTTTGTTTTTTGTAAGGTATTGCAGGAGGGGACAAACAAAAGTTACACCATATTTAAGGTTATTGGTTTCGTTTTTTATTAAAGTGCTGTAAGCCGGCGCCAAACAGCAACAATATTGGAATACTTATTTGAACACGTGTTTCAACACTTGTGAGGGGTATTTGTTCAAAGTTTGATCACATAATTATAACCGTACCACAGAAGTGTTCAAATATGTGACTGTCTCCGGATTGATAAAAACAATGATAAATTATAACAATAATAAGGAAAATAAAGGCCTTTTTATTATCTTCTTGTTTTTATATAATTAGTTTTTATCAGCTGTTTGCGTACATGCAGTTGTGATATATTTAAAACCATAACAAACTAACAATCAAATTATCTCATTGAGTCATTATTTATGGCAATTTTAAATAAATAAATTGTATAGAAATTATGTACTTTTTTTAGTATAATGAATATAAAGTGTGTCTATACATAAATCAGCAACATATTTGTTATTCTTATACCATAGCACAGAATAGTACAGAGAGCGCACTCCACATTTTAGGTACCTATGAAGCTACAAGTACAAGGCGGTAGCACGCGGCGGGTTCGTCTTGTCGGGCCAATTCAGTGAGCGTAACGTAGTCAGAAGATATAATTACGCGATAGAAAGAGAGGCAACTTCTGGGTAAATATAACTGTAGGTAATTAGCGCTGTGCGACCTGAATTGCACTTTATTATGTCGTGGCAAGAGTCACTTTATATCAAAATAATTTTGCTGAGTGAACCGTCTGTATTAATCTGTGACCATAAGGATCGAAAATTAAGATTTAGGAGCATAATAAGTACTTGTGTACAGCGTTACATAGGTCCAATGGTGCGAGGCCAACAATTCTGTGACAATTCACAATAGTGTTTACATTATCTATATCTGAAATAACAACGAACACAAGAGATGTCGACCACACAAAGTTGCGACAGCTGATGAGACCTCAAGTGTCTTTAAAGACCTCAAGTCTCTCTAAAGACCTCAAGTCTCTCTAATCAGCATCAGCCAGGGCTAAATCTAGTTTCCAGTTAAACGAGTAGTTACAATTATGATATAGATGTAAATTCGTAGTAGGTATTTGAAACATTACGAACAGAAATAAACAGAGATAAATGAATATAAATAGCAGCAATAAATATAGATATCAAGAGGCGTTAAGATAAGATTGCGATATTTGCAGGTTGGTATGTGAGAAGTACTCTATGGCAAACTTATTTTACGATTATCTAAATTCAAAAATCAATCTGCCTTGCCTCTTCCCAGCTATGTTGGGGTCGGCTTCCAGTCTAACCGGATGCAGCTGAATGCCAGTATTACCTAATGTAGTGACTGCCTATCTGACCTCCACAACCCAGTTACTGGGTAACACGATACTCTTTGGTAAGACTGGTTGTCAGACTGTTTGGGTTTCTGACCCGTATCAACTCCGATCCTCGATCCCCAATCAAAATACAAAATTCAATATTTTTAGTACCCATAAACCTATATGGGCACTTATAAAACGTCTGAAGCGACCAATGCACGGTTCCAATTGGTCGTTTCCTATGGATGGATTTTTTTTCTAAAAGAGGGTGAAAGGTAATAAAATGTATGTCTTTTAAATAAAGAAACCAACTCCAATAATGAGACTCAATTAAAACACAACATAGATAATCCCCACGGGGCGGGGGCAGAAACTACAGAAAGCAACGCAATTAAAAACTGCATGAAAAAAATATACAGCCGAATAAACTGGAGAAGTTTTTCATACCTTATCGGGTTATTTTGTTTGGAATAATAAAACAAGGTAAATTTTTGTAGTAACCGCAGGCGAATATTTTTTTAGTTGTTCCAATTGAGCATATTTTTTCAGCAGGAGGTAAAAATCAACCTTGCTTCAAGCATAGGACGAAAATATATAAATAAAAGAAAATGTTTTCATTTCTTGCAAGCCTTACGCAAAACGAAACGAACCTTCGCTTATACATCTAAGAAATACTTGTGCAAAATTGTATGGTCCCAATGGTTTATGCTGTGCGCTATCTCAGTGGCTTTAAGATTTTTATTAAACATAAGCTTAAACAACAGCCTTTAATGTTCCCACTGCTGGGACACAGGCATTCTCTCTTCTAAAGTATGTTGTACCCACTCCCTTTAGAAGAGAGGGCCTCGACCCACGGGCCATCTACCACGCGGGTCCAGTTTGTTAAATGTCACATGTCTTCTAATATTTGGTTCTAGGACATACCGGTTTCCTCACTATGTTTTCCTTCACCGTTAAGAGCATTGGTGATGAAATTATTTACACAAAGTAAAGCGCCTGTCTGGGTTTGAACCCACGACCTACTCGCAGTCGTAGTCGAGGTTATGGAAAATGTGGGTCTGTGTTACCTATATAGTAAATCAATTTACTAGATCTATATACCTAGATAGCAGCAAGTCAAGGCAACGCTTAGTGGTCTCTAGATTAAGCAAATATTGTACTACAACGAGTATTCTTGTTTGTATACCAAACTGTACATGAATATATACTTATAATATGCTTCTTTTATACCGGATGCGTGTGTCGGCTTGCATAGCGAGCTGCAAACATTAGGCTGTTTGTAATATTGCAGTGTTACCCTACGTTGTTAATAATTGCAGAATAATCGCAAACTTGTAGTACCTATTTGTTTTCAAAATAAACTACTGAATTAATTTCAGAAAAATACATTTATGTACACTGTTATGTAGTTGCGAGTTGACTGGTAGAAATCGTCACGTAACGAAAAATTTGCTGTAAAAGATCGTTTTTAGCGATAAGACCGCTGATTGTGTCATTCTATGTAACATTTCTACATTTATATCTATGGTTTTAATGATGTACGGTCGCGGTCTGAGAATGTTTACCACCTTAAGGCTTATAATTGCATGCACATCTATGTCACAAGGTCGATGATTCAAAATTCAAACCAATTTTTCTTGTTAAATGTCATTATGTTAAGGAGGATGCGCCGAGGTTGTTGATCTAAATATTATTTGCGACCGTAACAAATATTAATTTAGAGAATTATAAACATTAGAATCAGCAATACAACTCCTTGTTGAATGACTATTTCATGATATCGTCATTCAATGCACTTACATGAACTTAGAGAGTTGTATTGCTGATTCTAATGTTTATAATTCTGTAAATCAATATTTGTTACGGTCGCAAATAATATTTAGATCAACATACCACCTGATACTGACCTGCAAATTGCAAAAGCCGTAAGAAAATTTAAATTTCGCGGTTCACCTTAGCGCATCCACCTTAATGTGCCAACTTTAAAATTAAGATTAAGATATAGCATTTAGAATTTACTGCACACAGTGTGGTATAGAATCTCATTTGAAAACTGATTAACATTTTTAGACCGCGATAGTACCTACATTGTAGACCTATAAAATCTCTGAGTCCAGGTCCTACTTATACCTTTTTGGCACTATCCTGAAAATTGCGTCTATATATTCAAATAAGAGGGTAGTCTACCATAAATATAACAGTGTTATAAACTCTACAAGTGGGCATTAACAAGGCAGTAATATTATTTAATAGTTATATTGTGGCCTATTTGCTGAATCTATTTTTTTGGAAAAACGATAATTATCTCTTTATTATGCCTATAACTCAGATACGTTCCAATAAACGGTATTTGCCCTGACCCCGTCAAGAAAGCATTATTTCTTTCTTTGTCAACAACCAATTATTACTGTCTGCTACTCGACATCAACCTAACAAATAAACTAGAGGGGTGCTTACGAAACAAATAGCAATGGCTGTCATTTTGACAGTTCAACTACGATGATTGCGTTAGTTGTTAAGCAGACAAATTTTTCGAATATTATGAAGCAATATATTAGCAATATCCTTCAAAGTCATTCAGATGGTGATTGAATGTGTTTTACGCAATAAGGTTGCTGAAAACTTGTTGAAAGCAAGCCTGCAAAAAAAAAACAATCCTAAAGCATCACACATGAAATATTAATTATATTTTCTTTGCAACCCAGTTGAGGTCATCAAAAATTTTCATAATGAAACTTTTTCAATGAGAAATACTCAATTCTGCAATACAACAATACAGGGTATTTGGCAGAACGTTGAACATACGAAAATGGTGGATAGGTGGGGTCATCTGCTACTTACTCAGCCCTAATTTATTTGGCCCTGGCCACCTGGATATTTAAAAAAAAAAAATATTAATTAGTTTCACCAGTTTCTCAACTTTAAAGGGTAATTAAAAAAAAAATACAAAAATAAAAAAAATCTTGCCTGTTTTATCTATTTTTAATAAAAAATTACACTTTAAAGTTAAGAAAGTGGTGAAAATAGAAGAAAGAAAAAATAAAATAAAAAAATATCCAGGGGAGCAGGGCCAAATAAATTAGGGCTGAATAAGTAGCAGATGACCCCACCTATCCACCATTTTCATATGTTCGACGTTCTGCCAAACACCCTGTATATTTAAAAAAAAAAAAAACCTACTGTTCTACACTAAAATCAAAATAGTTTGCTATTGTGGAGTCCTATAGTAAAACATTTTCATATCATTATCCTACCATCAACCCCTAGAAAATTTAAATGTGAATTTGAGTTTCTTTGTTTGTTTGTTACGCTTTCACTGCCAAACGGCTGAACAGATTTTGATGAAATTTGGAACAGGGATATTTTGAACCCTGGGGAAGGACTTAAGCTCGGCATATCAAGCGAGGGAAGCCGCGAGTGCTAGTTAAAAAGAAACTAGTTGCTAATCATTTCAATCACCTACACTATCTATGCTGAAATTGTAAAGTAAACGCGAGAAATCCGTATGACAACAATTTGTTATTCAACTAAATCGGGGTTCACGTTTGCATATGTTTATTATTCCATTCTCATAAGGCCTTATTTGAATGGGCCAAACCCCATTGTGGCACAAACGCCAGATGTTACACGGAATAACACATCCTATACCACAATGACTGACAGATAATTAAATGTATATCTTGCAATAAAATAAGTATACATTTTCCGAGGACAATGGAGGATTATTTTATCATAAGAGAACTAAGTCAAAATCAGACCAAATAGGAAAACTACTGAACGCAAATTAAAGAGGCACAAAAAACGTTTCATTATTTTTCGAATTTCGAAAATGAAAGTGTTTGAATTGTTACCTATAACTTCTATTAATTCTTTCATAAAATGGGGACCTTTTCAGGACAAACTTTCTTTCATAAATAACATGTAAGTAAAACAATTTTATTTTACAACTGCTACACGAAACTCAAGTGGAATAAGTCCGCAATGAACGTCTGTCCTAATGACATAACAATCTAAACTAACAAAAAGAACAAGTTTTTCCTTTACTGGTATTTTTTAAACAAACACTCGAAATTGCTTTGAATGGAATGCTTAAGTACCTACATATTCATATTAATTAGTAACACCAATTTGTTTGTATTTGCTTGGTCATGAACTCCTGACGCAGCTCTCTCCGGGTTGCGGGAAAGTCCGAAAGGGATACCGGGACCCTTGGCAACAGGCAACTATAGTAACACGGGTGGGTTTTAGCCAGTAAAAGTATGACACGCCCTCCCGCTCCGCCCAGAGCGGGAGAGTCAGAAGTCATTTGACGATTTCCCACCACCAGACGTGACATCTCTGATGCATTTTTGTTTTGGTATAATGAACAAAATAGCATCACACAAATTATCTTAACGTATGCATTCCAAGCAGAATGCCAATTCCAATATTCAAAACGTGTCAAAATCTAGAGACTGTTCACTATAACTTGTCCCTTGCCGTCATGTTGGCACCTTTGTCAAGCTTAGTTTCAAAACTAATAGAGTTCCAAATGGTGACTGACAGAACAGTGCTACCAGTTGCGTCACGGGACAAGTTATAATGAACGCTCTGTTCTCGCAATCTCATCTCACCGACAATCACTGTCAAAAATGTAGGTAATTTTTTGACAGATTGAGAATTAGATTAGAATGCAAACGTTCTTAAAATACGGGAATTGGCCCTCAGACGTTTTTTTCCGTCGCGGTCTTGTTGGCACAAAGTCTGTCCCTTGCGATACCTACCTTTAATAATTTTGTTATTTCTATATTAAATTGCTTGATAAAGTAGAAATAGTGGTAAGCAAACATCCGTAACACTTAAATGGAACATGGCGGAAAATGCGAGACGGAAGTATTCACGCCCCGCCAACCTCAAAGGGGTTGACGTTCAAAAGTCTCATAACTCAACTGTCACTCCTGCCAACTCATAACTTACGATATTGCTGACGTATGACGGAAAAAATCAGCAGCTGCTCAAATTTGCGGAGAGAAAATATCAGCGTTTGATGATGTACCGTGTGGTTGTGACGTCATGACTGATGGATGTGGTTTTCGAAAATATTGATTTTATTTTAGCTTAACAAAAATTAAAGTTTGTAAGCCAATTTATGTATGTAACAGCACCATAAAGTGGGTTTTATTACAATCATAATGATACCCGCCCGAATGTGCCCAGTTGATAGCAATAGGCTCGCCCCCTATTACATGGGACTTATACATAACTTGCCTGACCTTTCGTGGATTACAGGCGCGATTTTATGGTATTTTTTATAATGATTCAAAACCTATACAGATAGATAAAGTCCATTCCGCAAAGGTAAGTATTACAAACATTAATATATCGATAAACGCAGTCATTTAGAACTTAAATAAAGCTGGTATAGATATTTCACTAGGTTTTCTCGTCTAGCTTTTGTGGACGAGTATTTTAACTATTGCAAAATATTTTCTGCCGATCGTCCATTTGATGGTACGCATATAGCTACATCCAATATCACCTGTCCGAAATGCAGCTGACAAAAAGGCCAGTGTAAGTGACATCGCGATAGGACCGTGGTCTGCGTTTGTATCCCGAACATCCAATTTTGCAAAGGAAATAGGCGACACTTTTCGAACTCTATTTTAAACTAAAAAAATCAAAATATTGAAAGTATTCACGAATCAGTTCCACATTATTTGTTAGAGAACTATTTCCAAATCCAGTTTTAACACAATCATTTTTACGTTTTCAAGAACAGACAATCTTTTTCATTTAGATGCTATCTTTTTGTGTCAACATCGAGAAGAAAAACCTGCCAAGTGCGAGTCGGACTCGCGCACGAAAGGTTCCGTACCATCCATACTAATATTATAAATTCGAAAGTAACTCTGTCTGTCTGTATGTTACCTTTTCACGCCTAAACCACTGAACGAATTTCGATAAAATTTGGCAAGGAGATAGATGGCATCCCGGGGAAGGACATAGGCTTTTTATCGACATACCACGCGGGCGAAGCCGCGGGCGGAAGCTAGTTATCTATAAAAACGGCAAAAAAATCACGTTTTTTGTATGGGAGCCCCCTTAAAAAAATATTTTATTCTGTTTTTTAGTATTTGTTGTTATAGCGGCAACAGAAATACATAATCTGTAAAAAATTAAATTGTCTTACTATCACGGTTGACACAGACAGACAGCGGAGCCTTAGTAATAGGGTCTCGTTTTACCTCTTGGGTACGGAACCCTAAAAAGCTAACAAATGTCAGCTACAAGACGGTAACAAAAAGGAATACAAGCCGAAAGCATTCACGGTCTAAATGCCTCAAAGAGTAGCACTCATAATTTACATGCGCAGCATTTTCATCTCGACCTAGACTTGCATTTTCCTCATATCTTTCTCAGTGTCACACTTTCTTTGTTCACACCCCACACCTCTATGTGTGATACAAGTGAAAAAGGAATTAACCCTTCGTGTCGTCGTATATTAGTAAATTCGAAATAATCCGGTTTGGTAATCCGGGTAATCCGGTTTCTCAGGCTCTGTATTTTATTCGTTATAGACATAAATCCTTCGCATATGTTACCTATATGAAATACGGTTTTTAGGTATGTTTTTGGATGAAGCACCTATCTACGTGAAGATTAAGAGTAGAATTCTAAAATATGTTACTCTTCTGAACTTGACTGCGAAACCGACTGCAAAACTTTCTTCACAAAATAATCTTCCACGAAAAGTATTTTCGTTACATAATAGCCATAGTAACCGTAGTAGACTGGTTTAATTTAATAACGTGTTTGGATAGTTTTAATGAATTGCTTTATAACATTGAATTTATTTTAATATTTAAATGCACACTGCGTAGTTATGGTGCTGATTGGCGGCACAGAAACATAAAATTAAGTGAATATTAATTTTATATATTAACAATCAGATAAATATGTAAACTGGTGTATTGCTGTTGTGTAGTTTTGTCTCATTAAATTCAATTTTACAAATGTACATGTAGCTGTAAAAGTGTTCACGAAAAGGGTCTTATAAAGACTGATAAACAGGTTCTATATTATTATTTAATTACTCTAAAACTTGTAATAACCTTTCTGTTAGGTACAAGATAATTATCGTCTTAGGAACAGAGCACAAAGGGTAGTTTTAATCATCTTAATTTATTAAATAAGTAATTTATTTAAATAGTTAATTTTAATTATTTTAATTTAATAATCACTTACCAGTATCGAAGTGGAAACAATTTTCTGTAGCTTTTGTCAAGTTCACTGTTACTTTTAAGTTTCGGCCACTACGTCTTCATAAAAAACTTGTAAATTCGTCATTTTTAAACAACTAAGCAGCGAATTATATGTTAAATATCTACTTCCTTATTTCAGCAACTAAATAATACTAAAATTCTATATATTTAAGCGGAAACATTAATTTTAAAAACACTTTGAAACTAATTCAAAAACTTTTCGTCACTTTAATTTTTCACATTGTCATTCACTATTCGTAAATTAAATTCACGCCATATACATACCACAGATAATAAAGAGTTTTTTTATGAACTTTTTTCTACTGTTACGATAAGTGCGCTCTGCCAGCCGCGCCGCTCGACCCGTGTACGTGAATGCTACGCCGGAGTGACACTGCTGACCCGACGCTCTCCGATCGCGATTTGAGTTTCGAACGTGGATTCGCGCAAACGTCAAAATGTAACCTTCACGACGGTTAATCTTTGGGGGTCAGATAACGAAAAACAACACTGGATTATGATAATTATTATAATGAGATATCGTAACGTATTAGGTTCAACATGTTTAACCAGAACGTCGTATTTTCCGAGAATATTAAACTGGTATAGGTATTTCAATTTCGTGTGAAATGTTTTGAATTACTAACGAACATAATTCACATTTTTAAGCCGTTCATTTAATCATGAAATAAAAAGGATGGGAGGGAGGAAATAAAAAGATTATACAAAGCCTACATTTTTATTAGACTAGCACAATGACATTATACAGATATGTTATACATTCACAATACAACCGAAAAAAGTGTTCCGGCAGCACACATACCCACTTTTCATTCATTTTACATTTCACTACTAGTAAAAATGATAGAATAGAGATGGCTTGATAAAAACAACAAAAAAAGAGACAACTAGTGCAGCTGCTTCAACTAAGCGCATTACTCGCCGCCATACGTGTCGCAGACTAAAGTCTATACGTCCCAATTAGGACGTTTTCGAGTCTTCACGACTGCGCGCTCGCAACATATCTGTTTAAAATATTATCATTGGACTAGCCTAATTTCTTGGAACTTTTGAATGTCTGTATCTTTTTTATTAATAAAAAAAGGAATACAAACTTAATAAAGCCAAGCTGTTGCGCCCACAAGGGGAGGTTTTCTCAATACCGAGTAAGTAAAGCCTGCTACTGAGAAAGATTCAGGAGTATCTACTCAATTATGATAATTTTATTGGTACCTTCGTGAAGTGTAGAGCGTATCGAGTAACACGGATATAAGGATTTTCTTTCGAAGTTTTCGGAATTTATGGTTTTTGTTCGAGAATGTTCTTGTTTGTATTACAGATTTTCTTAACATTAAACCGTAAGGATTGATTTGTTTAAAAATGTGACCAATGTATATGTTATGGACCAAGTGATAAATATGGGCATTTTTCATAATGCCCGCGCATTATGAATAATGACAAGCTACTTAGGGCAAAATAATAAATTATAATTTGAACTTCCTTATTTATTTCCATTGCCTCGTCATTATAAATATTGCCCTGTGGTCTTTGGGCAATCTGATAATACACAGGTATTTTGCACGGGGTGCGGGTATCGCGCGGGGTGGGGGCACGCATTTCGGAGCCGCGCCCGCTCCAGTCCGACCAGCCAGTTTTAACAACAGTTTAACATTTAATTATGGTAAAGTCATCATAGGTCAGCAGAGTGTCTATGAATGGAAATATTTTATTTGATTTTAAATATTGATTCTGAAATGAAGAGATCCGTAGGAGAACCAAGGTAACCGACATGTCCGACATAGCCCGAAGTATTGCCAAACTTAAGTGGCAGAATGCCAACTTTCAAGTAGAGTTCAATTAAAATGAATGAGTGTATTGAAGAGTGCTCAGTGAGTGAGTGTTTTTTTTACTTTATCTTTAATGTGATGTAACCTAACTTAACTGTTTCCTTTTACAAAAGCGATTCGCTTCTGGCACATCGCCGTTTGCTGCCGCGGCACGCTCGCTTCGCTCACTCGGCTCGTGCGTTGTTAGTCATTCTCTAACCTAACCTAACCTATCGTAACCTAAGATTGAAATGATTGACAAATGATAAATGTTGTCATACTCTAACCTAACCTAACATATCGTAACCTAAGATTGAAATGTTTGACAAATGATAAATGTCCCAAACGTTTTGTGTTATTATAATAATCAGCATTAAAATAATTCTACCAAATGAAACGTCATACAAAAATTTGTTAATCGTTAGTTGTCAAAGTGAAACATCGGCGAAACGTTGGTTGGCAAGTGATAATCTGCCAAACATTTTTTGGCAAAAAGGCAGGATACCAGGCCTATGTCCAGCAGTGGACGTCTTTCGGCTGAAATGATGATTGATTCTACGTTTGAAATTAAAATAATAGTATTAAAATCTAGTTTTATTTATACTGCCCCATAGGTGACTAGCATTATAAAAAATGCCCGGTCAATTTGATTATTTCAATAGTTGTTATCACATTGTCCTGTCATATTGGGCATTTTTCAAACTGCCCGGGCAATTTTCATAATGTCCTAATAATCACTTGGTCCATAACATATATATATTTTGTAAATATTCATTAATAATTAATGAAATAATAATAATTGAATTTCCCTGGACCTTGTTCCTGATACTATTTTTTATATTTTAATTTTATTCCGTTAATTTTTTTATAATAATATTTAAAAATGTGCTCCATGTAAAATACTGGTATTCAGCTGCATCCGGTTAGATTGGAAGCTGAACATAGTTGGGAAAAGGCTAGGCAGGCAGATTGATTGATTTAAAAATGTGAACAATATTTATTATATTGCAATCAGAATTGTATTGGATTACATTCTGTAATATTGTGCAAGTAAACTTAAATAAATAAATAAATTATAAATGAAATAAAGGATTTGATTTTATAATAAGTAACTTTTGCTCTAGAAGTAACTCTATCAATATGGAAATCTCTTCGGTTTGTGGTCCTCACCAGAGCTACTGATCTACGTATCATTCCAGGCTCCCCTTTTATGGCAGCAACTTTGGCTGTACTTATACGAACTCAAATCAATCTGCCTAACTTTTTCCTAACTATTTTGGGGTCAGCTTCCAGTCTAACCGGATACAGCTGAATACCAGTCTTACATGGAGCGACTGCCTATCTGACCTCGACAACCCAAATACTGGGTAACACTATACCCCTTGGTAAGACTGGTTGACAGACATTTCGGCTTTTGACTAGGTACCCTTACAGAATTGTATAGTTAATAAAAACCTCTTTTAATCCAACAAATTGTTTTTTTTTGACGAATGTTGCTTGCTACGGAATGGTGCAATGAAAAGGACTGCATGATCAAAAGCCCTCTGACATTTTCATTCATCTTTGCGCTAGCACAAAATGCTGACAAGGTTTGATCAAAACGGCGTCTCGACAAATATAAATCTTTCAACAGTTTTGTCGATCAATCAGTGGATTTTTCATTCGTTTTCATTTCAAATAAATTCTGGAAGTATTGATTCAGGGAACTGCATTGTGGAAAAACGGTCATCGTTGTGAATTTCTCACATTTTTTTTCGTTTTGACTCGAAAATATGTAGGAAAAATTAATTATTAAAGTGTAAGTCAAATAATTTATTTCAATTAGGTACATAAAAGGAGCTTTTGAACGTCAAAAAGAAAGGAATAGAATTGATTCTAGTAGCGTCTACCAGCGTCTTTTAAAAATGTTTTACAATATTTTGTATACATCAATTATATAATTATATGTGAAGACGATGCACCTAGAATAAGATTACTTTACAACAATAGGTATTATGAAAATTGACACCCAACGTCATTTTACAGTGGTAAAGCCATTTCATACAACTATCGTGTCTAAGAATGACAGTTGTGATTAGATCGTACGCAAAATGAAAGTCGGTAGTCAATTTGCTTAGCAATTAACTTCCCTGACTTTACTTATACATGCCATGGTAAAAATATTAGTCAGGCAAGGTGGTAGCTAACCTTACTTCCATACAGGTCAAGGGTCAGTCGCGGATTTCCTAACGAAAAATCTTTGGAATTTTCATACTCTCATTGAAGTTTTACTACAGTTAAGGTACAATTCCGTCGACTACAGGCGGCAACTGCAGGCGACGTGTCGCCGCAACACGACTGATTTCTCTGTATTGCTATGAAACCGACGTGTCGCTAGACTACGGAAGGTATTTCATAGAAATTCGTTTTCGGAAAAAAGTTTTCAGAAAAAAGTTGCCACCTGATTCGGCTACGGAATTGTACCTTTATGTAACTGCGTTTCTGTGAAAATTAATAATTTGCAGCAAAGGATTTGATTAATTTCAAACACTCTCCCGATTACCTTGCAAGCACACTTAGGTATACCTACAGATAAGATAATAATATCGACTATGTCAACACTCGACTGCCGGTCATATTATAATTCCCGTAACTGTACACTTTATGGTGCAGCGGTCCGAATCAGATAGCCTGCACATTATGAGAAGTTTCCATGCAGAATCTAGTATCTTCTAAAGGCCTATTCAGATATAAGCGATATCGTCGGTATTCGCAGTTGGCGATACTATAATATCGCTTATATCTGAATAGGCCTTTATGAATGTTTCAGAGAACATTTTATTAAGCTCCTCCTTCGCACGGTTTTTGCGACTTGACGAAACATCGAGATTTCTTGATAAGAAATCTAGGGAGATTCATCGAAATTTAGGTATATAAATGTACCTAAGTTGAATACTAATGAATTACACACATAAACCTTCCGGAATAAATTCTCCAAATGATGGGAAAACCGCATCCAAACCCGTTTCGTTGTTACGTATATTAGTTATGTTTATATATATTACACACAGTGTCTACCACCGTGTGTAAGAGTAGAAGAGAAAATAAAATACATAAACAACAACAACAACAATTGTCAACGTTTCAACGTTTCAATCACATTCCGCCACACATTAAATAATTAAATGTTAACTTATTTAAGAAAAAAATTAAAGAACATTCTAATTCAAAAACGCTATTATAATATTTCCGAGGTTTTTATTTTTTTAATTACATTTTTATTTTGACATTTATTCTAATTGTGTAATAATCTTAATGTTTAAAATGATATAATCTGACTTGTGTGAAATAATATGTATACCTACATTTCTTATTCCTAATTACTTAGACTTTCGACTGGCTAATTATTATTTTAGTTTATTATACATTTCTATGATGAGTTGATGACATTATTCTGTAGTATATTTATTAGAATTTGATTGATTAAGTTTTAATTCGATATGTTAAATGAAAATACCAAATATTAAAGGTAATATTTGTATGCCGGCGAAACATGACTGTGCTATAATTTGTGTATACTTATGTTTTGGACAAATAAATCATCTTTCTTTCTTCTTCTGTCTTTCTTTCTTTCAACAATACAACATTTTTTCATTATTTTTCTTTCTTATAAAATAAAAAATAAACAATTCACTTAGGTATTAAATAAAACTTATAATATGTATTTATGGGGAATCAATCATGCCTACGTTTTATGCAGGCATGATTGATTCCCCATATGCTGAAAAGTCGCTCAATATAATCATTTGGTTTGTTCCATGTATTGTCATTAATTCTACTTATTTGACTACTTCCAAGACCCTAGTGTTGTGTAAGAGGTACAAGTACTTGTTTGTTTACCAACGTTGAAATCTCGAAAAAAAAATCAGCTGTTCCATACATTTGTGTTCACTTAAATCGACAAAATGTATGGAACAGCTGATATTTTTTTTGCAATTTCAAATTTAAGTCCCATAGAAAAAGTATAATATAGATGACACCAAACCACTAGTTACAAGGATAACGGTGTCTACCCCTAACACCCTGTATAATATATATACCTATTTGTTCCATTGCGCACATTCCACCGCTTCCTTTGTATATTGCCGCGGCACGGTGAGTACACGAGGCGTCTCGCCTTGCACGGAATTTTGGGCCCATTGTGTATATTATTATAGGGTAGTATAAGGCTTTTGATTTTTTTATTTACCAAAGTTATTTTGACCGCGTGGTGGATTACAGTCAGCCCGTCTCACCGAGAGACCTGTGTCCCAACAGTGGGAACAATAAAGGTGGAATAGGTATGTAAGCATATTATAGGGTAGTTTGCGGCTTTTGATTTTTTTTTCCAAAGCTTTAAGGCGCGGGCCCACCGCGGTGCACGGAGAGGCTACGCACGTGTATTAAGCTTCGCTTTGTAAGAAAATGTATGTGGTTGTGTCCACTGCAACCCACGGAGAGGCTACGCATGAATTGACGTTATTGATACATGCGTGGCTTGCTCGAATAGGCGGTTACATACCTCAACGCTGTCGACGTGGGTCTACGTTTCCACTGGAGTACACGAATATGACCCACGACTATGTACAGCTCACTTATCGCAGCGCATCGCAGTGAAGCCCCTGTCTGTGGATTGCAGTGGCACGTGCGTAGCCTCTTCGTGAGCCGTGCCACGCTATACATAGTCGTTTGTCATATTCGTGTACTCCAGTGGAAACGTAGACCCACGTTGTCAAACAAATTAATACACGCAGCTAAAATGCGCCGCGTGCCCGTGCACAGCATGCGCCGCGGTGGGCCCGCTCCTTTATTCACAAAAAATAAAAAGTCTGAAGACTTTTAAGTTGAACAATTATTAAAATTGCTTGACTGATGTGTTCAAATAATTTTAACGATTTATTTATTCAGTCAAACCATCGCCAATATTTGTAAACAGTTAGAAGCCATTTTGCGAATTAGCTAAACTTCATTTGACATTCAGATTAGTCCTTCTATTATTTGTGATTGGCAAAATATATTTGCATAGCAACAAGTAGTTAGTAAATATTTAATTTTAAAGACAAAGACGGAACCACCACTTCACGGATCCGAGTTAAAGAATCGTATCCGTAAAGGAAAAGTAAAAAATCGATTATTCATGAGCGTCCTACACACATTACTAAATCTCATGGGTTCTAGATATGACAGTTATCATACTTAAAAAAATATTAAGGGGTATTTGAATATCAATTCACGTTCATACCGAGTTATTCCGTGAGGGGGAAGAAAAATACCACGTAAATCATTTGGAACGGGCGAAAACTGTCCTAAGTAACCCGTTGTAAGTGAGGTTCGACAACATTATTTTAAATAAATAATAGGAAGAATACATAACATAAATAGCCGATTAATTTTGAAAAATCTCACCTTATGGTCTGTTTTTTAATCTCGTAGAACAATTTGACAGGTGCAAATGTCAAACTCCAAATTGAAAAAACAAACAACAATAACTTGAAATTTCAAATTAGTCTACGAGATTAAAAAAACAGAGTTTAAATGAAGTGAGCATTCATTCAAACTGATCCTACGGATTGACACTAATAACAGTTCACTTCACTTAAATTTTCACGTATATATCTATTCCACAACAAGACAGACATGACTTGTAAAATTAGATAAATTAATTGTTTATCAAATTGACCGCCTATTTAACTCGTCCGTACCTACCTTTAAATTCAATTCACAACTGTCATACTTTGATAGTACTTTATCAGTTTGATAAACTCTAAATTACCTTACTATACACCCCATTTATTTATATACTTTATTGTACACCACAAAAAAAAAACATTACAAAATATACAATGGGCGGCCTTATCGCTTTTCGCATTAAGCCAATTATGTTAAAAGTCGATCCCATGTAATTAGGACCAGGGGTCGAGCATATCGCCATTTTCCGAGCACTTTAATCCTGACTAATCCGGGCTACTACTAAATATTTCCTAATGCAAAAACACAATAAAACTTTGTCTGTCCGGGGGATGGATCCCATGGCTCTATGGTAGGACCCCGCACTGAGTACTGAGCAGTCGTGCTTGCGACCTCTAGCCCAACGGTTTTCATAAATAATTGAATTACAACAGTACAATAGTCTACTCGTTTGAGTCGTGGTCGCAAGCGCTACAGCTGAGCATAACGTCCTGGGTTCGATTCCCCGATCGGGCAAAATGTTATTGGAATTTTCTAATGACAATTTCTCAGTAGCAGCCCGTAATCTAGATTTGTGCCCAGTTGACGGTTATAGGCTCGCCCCCTATTACATGGGACTTATTAGTGGCGAAATGTGGGATACACTTCTGCCTTATCCTTCGGGGAAACAGGTGTATTGTTATCTTATGTTACGTAAATATGATAATTATAGTGTAGGAGCGCTGACACATCAGTTTTGTATTCGTCATACGTGCAGCGCTCGGCGACCACAGTTCGCCCGTAACCACCGAAAATTATAGACGCGCTCCCAACCTAAATAACTACTCCTGTGTAATATTAATAACGAGTAATAAATAAAGTAATAATAGAATTCCGCAGCATTTGATTTCTCTCCGTACACACAACCTTAAAGACATAACACAGACGCACACTAAATTAACCAGTTTTAATTAACCTACAGCCAGCCTATAATGTTCCCATTGCTAGAACACGGTGAGAGTCATATTCAAGAGTGACGATCGCGTCTTCGTGCGATATTCGCTTTTGGTGAGTACACACCCTTAGAAAATGTAGCAGTGTTACCTGTATTCAATTAGCTTTTACGGCTTCGACGCTTTTATTACATTTAGATGCACTGTTTTTTTTGCTCAGTATCGTAAAGAGCATTTGCATTTTGACGATTTCTCTTATCTGTTACTCGTAAAGAGTTGATTTGTCTAGACGTAATTTCTCTTTTATTCAGTGTGGTTTTCACGAGATTTTTTGTACACATTATTTGTATTTTTTAAAATAAAATAGAGTTTAAAAATATACAACAACTTTTTGAGGTGTTATTTTGTTTGTGAACGTTGTTAAATGAAAATCGAAGATTTATTTCAATGTTTTGTAATTTTTCTAATAAACTTCTTCATGTGCTACGAAAAAGGTCACTTACCTGTCTAATTTATTAAAAAAGGGTTTTAGAAAAAGGCAGAGGCATAAATAAATGCAGTTTATAGAATACTAGCTGTTGCCCGCGGCTTCGCCTGCGATCCAGGTTAAAAAAAGTATCCTATGTCCTTCTCCAGGTCATGGGCTATCCCTGTGCAAAATTTCATCAAAATCCATTCAGCCGTTTTAGCGTGAAAGCGTAACAAACAAAATTAGTTAGGAAGTTAGGATAGTTAGGATTTTTAATTACAAGAATAGAGTGAAAGTTACAAACTGGAACACATTCAAGTTTTATCTTTAACTAAGCTATAATGTTATTTACGGCGCTGTGAAGCCAATAACTGAACTACAAACACAATTACATACTAGTTGAAAATTAATTACTTACTAACTTTTGTTCCACTTTGAAAATTAAACATTTTGGGCTAATTTAAAGTCTAGAAAACTGAATTAATACTGAAATAAACCTTTTTGGCACAGCCGTGAGGCACACATTATTGTAAAAAAAAAAAACACATATTTTTTGTATAATTTTCGTGTGTTTTTTTTTGTATTTTGTATATTGTGTGTTTCACGAACTGTGTCCAAATAAATATTATTATTTCTTTCTTTCTAACCTTACTAGATATATTAATTTGTACTAGCATTTTGCCACAGACTGAGAGTACGTTATGCTGCACCTGCTTAATAAAAGAAATGTAATGACAGAGCATTCAGAGTAAACAAACAGGCAGTGGGCTGGCCATATTTGTCGAAGGACCGATGACCATTGGAGCTGACGAGTCCTGAGGGCCTAGACAAGTGACAATCGCTTCGAAAGCGTTTCGTATTTCTACAACGAGTTTCAACAGGATTGACATAAGCTTTTCGATAGCTTATGACGTAAGCCTATCCTATAAATTTTTGTCTTTTCCATCATCGTTATCGTTGATAGAATGTCACTTTGTCCAGAGCCTCTGGAGTGGAAACCGCGTATCAGCAAGCATAGTGTGGGACGCACCCCAGCTAGATGTAGTGGCTGAGACAGACTGGATGCGGGAGGCGGCGGAAAGGGTAATTTGGCGCAGGCTGGGAGAGCCCTATGTCCAGCAGTGGACTGCAAAAGGCTGAATTATTAAAACATCTGTCTTACATTTGTACCAATCTCCCGAAATATAATTTTATTTATTTAAATTTAAATTAACGGGCAATTTAAATCGGCGGCTTAAGTTAACTTATCGTTTCGAGGAAATCGTTTGTTAAAAGGAGCTTTACGGTAAATAACGGTTTCTTAATTAAGCAATTAATTAGTGATTGAAGGCTCCTAGAAAATGTTTATTGCGTAGTCTGGGGATTCGAGAGACAGTTCAGTTTAAGACGAGACGAGAGTAGTAGGTACTTGATTGAAGCTGTCAGACATTTTGTTTTATTAGAGAAAAAATCATAACATAAAATTACGGCTTTATTGGTGATTCGCCCGAAACGGGTGAATCAACAAGTCAATTTATTTGTACGCAAATCGATTTCTGGTGGTGGAACCTGGATCCCGATTAATTTGACTTCGTGCAAATCACCTCAAGAAAAAATAACATTATGTATTTAAAAGTGTCGACTCGCCCACTTCGGGCGAATCACCAATGAGCCAAAATAACATCACGCCTGTAATCCCCGATGAGTTAAGTAGAGGTTTACCATCTTTGACATCTCGCCAGTTTGTTTTAGATCCCATGTAATAAGGTGGCGAGCCTATTGCCATCAAACGGACACAAATCCAGACTCCGGGCTGCATTTGAGAAATTTCTGATCGATAAATCCAATAACAGTTTCCCCGACCTGGGAATCGAACCTCTGGGTCTCAGACAGGTGGTCTATAAGACAACAGAAGCGGTTATCACTCATTTAATAATCACTTTTTCTTAAAGCTCAAAAAGCTTCAATAACGGTATAACATGAATGCAAATACGGCGATAATTGGCGATAAAGTGCACTACATTTTCTGTAATATTAAAATTAAATATAGGGCATATTCTACCGGGCATTGGACGGCAAACTTTCCCGTTCACACGGGCACGTACAATATTGATATTGCCCGCATCGTACTTCATTAATTTATGAACTATTTATATTACCTCCCGGTGCAGTATTCAATGTTAGAAATTCTCGCAAACTTTATTATAAATTAGAGCTATATATCTCGCAGAACATTGTGTAGTAAATAGTTTTGAAAAGTTATGTTATAGTAGGTGTGATTCAGATTGGTTCGCATGAGCCAACGCCTTTTTTTTTTTTTGAAGATTGGAAATCATCAAATGACTTCTCCCGCTCTGGGCGGAGCGGAAGGGCGTGTCGGACTTTTACTGACTAAAACCCACCCGTGTTCCTTCAGTTGCCTATTGCCAAGGTCGCGGTATCCCGGTATTCCTTTCGGACTTTCCCGCAACCCTGGCAGTTTTGCCATCGCCTGTGATGGTGCCACAGTCACATTGTGATTACAAGGCATCCCCATAAGACTAAGTTAGACAGACCTGCAGTGGCTTACCTAGATTTGTAGAAAGGTTACAATATCCATAAACACTTGAACTGTCAGTCATCACCTGCCTAGCCTTTTCCTAATCTTGGGGTTGGTCCAGGTCCAATCTAACCGAAAGCAGCTGAATACCATTATTTAACATGGAACGACTGCCTGTCTCCTCTACAACCCAGATACTGGGTAACTGTCAGTTAAACTTACAAAATAGAAGCACCAGATATTATTTATTAATGTGAATTGCTAGCAGCACGGCTCCGAGAGATTTATTTTTTACTATTTGGGTCCGCGATCTTATAAATCAAAGCTATTCGCCCTCCCCCGGGTTTTGTCCATTAAAACCATCAGACAGTAGTTTTTACATGAACTTGTAATACGCTCTCAGCCGAGAGTGTGGAAGATAAAAGAATCTAGGTGGCTTCATAAAAAGATTGATAGCATTTTTTCTCGGGTAAATACATACTTACATTTCAAATATGTACGTTAAAAGGTGTTTTTATTTGGCTTCCATCTATTATAGAGTACCTACTAACGTTTTTTTTTCAATTATGTTAATGTAAGTATCTATCTATAAAATATAGCTAGGTACATACGAGACATTATAAATTCTTTTCGAAGAATTTCTGGAGACAACTTTAGTTTTAAATTAGAGATTTCGTTTCATGTAGCAGGTTTTAGGTGCATTTTTGACTTTACACATTTTTTTTTAAAGTTGAGTAACCTATCGTCGTTGATAGTCCAATTCCGCCTAACTAACATTGTTAAATACCGCGGATGTACACTTTCGCAAAACGAACTTGAGTCTAGGACCCTTGCGTTCCCCATAATCATATCAAAATTCGGCCGATTAGTTTTTAGAACTTCTGTTTTTTGACCCTCCTTTAAAATTTGGGAAAGTGTACATCCGCGGTTTAAAAAAATGTTAGTTACGCGGAATTGGACTATCAACGACGCTATCCATATCGATATAAGTACCTACCTACATACAAATTACACAGGTACCTATGTATTTTCCGAAAAAATAAAGTATTTAGTTTTTCGGAAAATACATAAAAAATAAAGTATTTTGCGAATGTATGAAAATGTTTCTCGTAATAAATAAAAGAGTTCTCTCCGTTTCTGTATGCGTTGTCACGCGCGCCCGTGACCACTGACCAGCCGGAGATGTGACCGAAATGCGATGTTACTCCATTTTGTCCAAATTTATCCCCCATTACGGTAATGCCATTAATTTTGCGCTGATTTTTGTTGAGTTGTTACTATTGTTGGGAGAAGCTGAAATAATAAGGGTCAATTTATGAATTATTTTGGGGAAACAAGCCCGTGTAAGAAATCAGTGTCATACCAAAGACAAAACTGTATTGTTCCATGTGCCTTTAAAATTCAAATTCAAAATATGTTATTTCACATAAACCTGCATGAGCACTTGAAAAGCTAGGTGCACGGTTCCAATTGGTTGTTTCATTTGGAGAAGAGCTGACAAGAAATTACACGGTTACTCTTTTAAAAATAATTGGCTTTTACAATGCTTTCAAATTATACTGTTTTTAGTGCCCAGAACCAGACTCAAGAGTGCAACGATAATTCGTTCGCGTGCCCACAACTCGCCTCGCGGGTCGTTTATATATTTAGCTATAGGCGGCGCGCCGATGGACTCAGCTGACCGATTGTTATAGATATATGAGACATATTTCATGGTGGCATGCTAATTTGCATGCCTTCTATGTACTTGGCAGTAAAAGTGTAGGTATGGGAGGACAGTGTAGACCATTCCACAAGTAAGTACTAGGAAAATAGAAAATGGTCAACTGTTAAACTAACACCTGTAGGTACTTCTCAAAACGGAACCCGACAACGCTGATTGTAAGGCATTTAAAAAAAAATAGGAACGGTAGAAGTACTTCTTTTTGTTTCCACGTCTCTTGGCTTCACTCATCTGATGGTCGAAGCGAGCTTCACCCCGAATCCTCAACCACAGAGGAACTGGCTATCTTACCTCTAACTGCCGAAACATAATAATGCTGATAATAACATTGTTGTTATGGCGACAGACTTAGATAAGATGGTGGTAGTACGGACTTAGAACAAGCCCTACCACCTACTAAACCGAGCAGAAAATTTAGCCACCACTAGTAGGAATCGAACCCTGACCTTTGGATCTGACACAGATGTTCTTACGACTCGTCCACAGAGGCGGTTATACACTTACAGCGGTTAGTACTTTCTCAAACCAGAGGGCCTAGACAAGTGACAATCGCTTCGAATTTCTACAACTAGTCCACACAGGTGGTTAAACTTACAGCGGTTAGTACTTTCTCAAACCATAGAGCCTAGACAAGTGACAACGACTTTCAACAGAATTGACATAAGCTTTTCGATAGCTTATGTCAGTCGTATACAGTTTTGCCTTTTCCATAATCGTTATCGCTGATAGAATGTCACATTGTCTAGGGGCTCTGATCCTTTACCTTAGTAAGCTTTACTTTACCTAGGTACTAGTCTACTAGGGGTTTTGGAGGTCAATCATAGGCCTAATAACCTTTTATTTTGAACATAGAAGGAAGATGCTTTTGTTTCCTATTGTCTTGTTAAATAATAATAACCCCCTAGCGCCTTTAATATCACCCAAGGGAAGCAAGGTAGCATTATTTTATACCTACCTGCATAAATGTAACTTACATAAATGTGTGTCTAACTATTTTGAAAGGTATGTTGGCGCCTTTAAGAAAAACCTTTCTTACGCCCCTGTTGTTTCCTAAGACTGCGGTGGCCGCCATATAGCGTCCGCAATTTACCATCAAATGACGTTACTCAAATGTTACTTATGAAAGTAAGTTTGTATGTTTTCCGAGATAACGTTTTTGATACCCGCTCCCATGATTTTCATGGCACTGTCGTAGATTACCGTAGCTTTTCAAATGCCCCGATATCCAAAACTTTTAGGGTTACCACAAAAACTTAGACACTTGTTCAACGAGTGTTTAATGTCAGTTTTATGTCAAACTCCATACAGAAATGTCATGTTTAAAAGGTGTTTAGGCTAAACAACTGATAAACACGGTTTTGTAGTAATAAGGTCTCTCAGTACTCAAAAATACGACTTAGATTTTCATTATTTCTCCCATTTTATTCGGGTCAAAAAGCTTTTTACCAGCTTCCTTAAAATAATAATGATGCTTGCAATAATTCAAGCAAACAGTAGGAAGGAAAGACAAAGACTGGGCACGATCAAATAAATTGTTCCAGAGGCCTTTTTTAATATAGGCAGGCGTTTTTTCCATGAATTGAAAAATGGTGGAATTTAGAAAAATGAGTCGTAATTAAATCCCGTTGGCGAATTATTTAGCTTTAACCGCAGCACCTCGCTAAATTAATGTGATATACTTTGTAATTAAGAATGTGTATTCTGAGATTTTATAACATTTTAATTATGTTATTCCTGAAAGTGTTTTTCTATCATAATGATAGAGTGTTGTTCTTACTTTTATCACGATTAAATCAAATTAAAAAGAATTCTCTTCAAAAGAAAACAGTAGTCCATTGTAATGATATCCGTGACATACATTTTTACTTAAGAGCGTTGATTTTAAAAGTTGGCAACATCGCAAATAGATCTCAAATATTTCGCTGTTTCGATTAATTTGGCAATATTACGGTATGGAAATCTAAAAAAAATATAGGAGCCTTTATAATAAAAATTAAAACTAAAACCAACTACGACTAAAAAGGAGGGTTATGATTTTGACCGGTATGTATGTTTGTATGTTCATCTGTTCCCTTATATCTTTAAGACACCACAGACGGACAAATTAAAAATCCGGTGTCACACGTGTTAGGGCATAAATCGAACAGATTACGTGTGACTCCGGATTTTTAATTTGTCCGTCTGTGGTGTCTTAAAGATCATAACCCTCCTTTTTTCTTCGCCGTAGTCGGGTAAAAACAAATCCAGACTCCGGGCTGCAACTGAAAAATGTATACCTCTTTCCAATATTACACCTTTTCAGACAAAAACTGTAATAAAAGAATGTTTCTATTTAATTTTCACAGTTTCATAGACAAAGAATGAAACATCTGAAGGGGTTCACATAATAAAATTGTTCTACATGAGTTAACAGCAATAAGGGCTCTCCAGACGAAAGCTCTGTATATTTCGTAACATTCATACTACTTGGAAAACTAGTTACAGCTACGTCTTTATACCTTTTTGACGTGTGTCAAGACATATTTATTCTGTGTATAATTTGCATACGGCTCTTCACAACAGACTTATACAGGGTGTTAGGGTAGACACCGTTATCGTTGAAACTAGTGGTTTGGTGTCATCTGTAATATACTTGACTCTCACAGAGAGGAGGCCTGTGTCTCAGCAGTGGGAACATTATAGGCTGATTATGTATGTTATGTTATGTATAATATACTTTTTCTATGGGACCAGCTTTGAAATCGCAAAAAAAAAATCAGCTACTCCATACATTTTGTCGATTTAAGTGAACACAAATGTATGGAACAGCTGTTTTTTCTTTCGCGATTTCAAGTTTGGTCCCATAGAAAAAGTATAATATAGATGACACCAAACCACTAGTTTCAAGGATAACGGTGTCTACCCTAACACCCTGTATATTGGATGTTATATAAATTCTCTACCTAAGTAACATGGATAACAGAAGATAATATCTTAGGTTTTTTGCAAATATGAACATTTTGAAAAAAACCGGCAAGGATTCCGTAGTTGGGGTGAATTTATCCCAAGAACGAACTTAACTTTGCAGTTGAAAACATGTTCTCGCATACATTCCAACTGCAGATGTTAGTTTGTACGCACAATATTCAGAGATTTGCCATGTTTTTATAAAACCATAGACGATAAAGGGTTTTCTGTAATCTATAAAACTTTAACTAGTATACTATTATTATTACTAGTATAGATTTTTTTCTGTATTTTTTCAAAATTGTTGGCTCTGTGTTTTCGGAGATAAGGTAAATTTAACCATTTATTTCAAAATTATTTTAAATATTCATTTGATGTCACAGGTACTTTTTTTTGTAATTTCTTATTTGCCTCCCTATTAAAAAAAAAACATTTTTTAAGTTACATTACATTCACATTTATTTGTATTATTCATTCATATTTTTACGTTACATTCGTATATGGATACCATCATCTGCCTAGCCTTTTCCTAACTACTTATATTGGGGTCGGCTTCCAGTCTAACCGGATGCAGCTGAATACCAGTATTTTTTTTTCATATATGGATACCAAACAACTTAATCGGTTCATTAGAATCGCAGCAAATTGTCTGAGACAGACACACGAGTGATGCTATAAGAGTGCATATGGATATTCAGATATGTATTTTTTATTTATCGTTTTCATGAGTGAACTAATATAATAAAAAAAATAAGAATACTTTTTTTATGGCATCTAATTTTTTTTTTTTGCATGTCTGAATGCCTGATTATGTCGGGGTAGCGGGAAATCCCTTCGTTAGTTAATATACTGTATTCCTTCCCTATTTCTGTCAAGAAGCCAGCTTTGGTAAAGCTCTTACAAGATCTAGCTCGGGGCTGTACAAGAACAAGATACAGTACAGCTTCAGTAGATTTCAGAGTATTATAACAATTAATACTAGCCTGAAGGCATTCAGGACATTTTGAAAATGAGTTCAAGAGGCTAAGGTATAACGTCAGGAAAGAAAGGAATATAAAGAAAATTATGTAAGACTAGCTTTTGTAAGCTTGTGTTTCACGAATTGAGGAGGAGCTCGTGGCTAAGTAATAACAGCCGCTCGGGTCGATCCATCAGGTTAAGCTACGCTTGCCGGGGTTGGTCCGTGGTTGGGTGACCATTTTCACATATCGAGACTCCTCCGTGCCTCGGAAAGCACGTTAAGCCTTTGGTCCCGGCTGTCATTTCATTTGTGGATCTTTGACAGTCGTTACAGGTCGTCAGAACTTCAGAAGCCCGAAAATCTGACAACCAGCAGTCTAACCAAGGGGTATCGTATTACCCAGTTACTGGGTTGTGGAGGTCAGATAGGCAGTCGCTCCATGTAAAATACTGGTATGCAGCTGCATCCGGTTAGACTGGAAGCCGACCCCAACATAGTTGGGAAAAGGCTAGGCAGATTGATTGTTTCACGAATTGCAATAATATTTTTATTTTTTTTCCGGAATTGCAAAGATTTAAATCCTTAGATTAGCCCTAATGCGTCAAAATATGGCCGCGTTTCTGTTTCGTTTTGATACCTGTGACACCCACAATATTGCAGAGACTTGACTTGGTTGTCATGGAAACGCTATTATTGTTATGTGATCTCACTCTTCTCAGTAAGGACACTACTTAGTACGGTGAGGGCAAATCTAAATAAATCTACTCCGAACCTTTGCGAACTGTCTGTAGCCCATATAAATATATTTTACCTATGTTCCGACTGGGAGTCAAATAAGCGAACCTTTACTCTTCCCATGTAAATACTAGGTAACCACCAGTGGCGTTCCTTCCATAGAAGCCCAAAAGCCCGGCTTGCCTTCAAAATTAAGCCTATCAATAAATTAAAAAAATAACACTATATAATAATGGTGTTACCATGAACAACATAGAAAATCCGTAAATCGCTCACTTGGCTATTTTTTTAAATCGTAAAAAAACTGTCTGTTTGCCCTGATTTTGACCCCTAGGCACGCCACTGGTCTACCTAGGCCACCACCTAGGCCACCACCTAGGCCCTAGGCCACCACTAACGTCAGAAAGTATCAACATAAAGCCGAGAATAGTTTCTTGAAAGTCCCAACCCATCGTCACTATTCTCCGAGCCACTATTACCATAGCGATCACAGTCGCACCAGAAATCAGTAAACACACTTACTACGCGTTGTATTATTGCTTCCGAAGCTATTTAGACATCAAACGGTCGCGGCGGGAAACGTTCTCGCAGCCACGGACATAGATTAAGTTATTATAATTAGTGTGTAGATGCGGATTTCCTGTGGACGCTTACGACGCCTAAAGTTTTCACATAGGACTGGCCTCGATTTGGGTTTGACTAGCGCACGTCATACAGGGTCAAATTTAAAAAAAACACGATAAACTCGTCCTATTTGTCAAGGAAATTAATCCTAACTATAATATAATCCATACTAATAATTATTATAAACTCGAAAGTAACTTTGTCTGTTTGTCTGTATGTTACCTTTTTACGCCTAAACCACTGAACGGATTTGGATAAAATTTTACAAGGAGATAGATGGCATGCTGGGGAAGGACTTACTTTTTATCGAGGGCGAAGCCGCGCTGCGGGCGGAAGCTAGTAATATTATAAATGCGAAAGTGAATTTTTCTTTGTTTGTTACGCTTTCACGCTAAAACGGCTGAACGGGTTTTGATGAAATTTGGCTCATCGGATACTTTTTATCCCGATATTCCCACGGGATCGAGACTCACGCGGGTAAAACCGCGGGGCGAACCTAGTTTATAATAAAAATAGCTGACCGGACAGTCGTCCTTAGAACTCGATTGTAGCGCCACCTGTCCAATTGTAGTCTCTACCACCCAGGACCCATTCAAAGGCACACAAAAAAAAACTAAATCAGTCAACCGTCTAGGAGGAGTTCAGTGACATACACACGTACAGAAGAATTATATACGCATAAAAATTACACACACACTACGCCAATTTGCCGTGTTAGCCAACTGTCAAAAAATTACAACAATTGTGATTTGAATAAGTTGGAAGCCAATTTGATAAACAATAAATTACCCTGACCACATGAGTATCACATCTATACAAGACATTATTCTTTGCTACAGGAGAGATCGCGGCTTCACATTTATAGGAGCGGATGGATATAATCACTGGCAATTGAGGATGATTGTGAAGGTTTAAATGTCTGGACTGCCTGTTGGAAAAATGAAACGGTATTTTAAGGACTTTTTTATGTAATTGAAATGGAGATAACTGTCGCAAGCACTCCGTTTGGTAACCACGAATCGTGCGGCGTAGTACTTAAATGCACTCCTCGCTTTTTGATGGTTAAAATCCGTTAATGTTTTTTTTTTCTTGATAATATGCAAAAATAAAAAGTCACTGTGCCTTTTTGGCTCCTTTAATGATTGAGGTGATTTAAGCGACTAATGATTCCTATGTTTGTGTCAGTTATGAAGCAAAATTAGTGTGTAGTAAGAATTCAGTAGGAATCGCACGACTTTTTCTCAAACATACTTGGAAATTCGAGCATTACTTTGACAACCTTCTTCAACATGCACACATACCCATCAATAGCGGAAAGAACGCGCGTGTAAAGATAGAAAAGGAGAACGAGAAAGCACACGCTCGCCGCCCGCTCGCGCTTTCATGCGTTCAAGTCTGTGCGCTTCGAACATAAATTAAAGGCACATAAAAATGTATAAAAACAATCACACACGATTGCGCGTGTAAGCTTTCCCGCGTTCAATCGTGCACACTCCGATCGCGAGTGAAAGCGCGTGTCGTGTTAAGATGGCTATTTATTGCCTGGTTGCGGCGCAGGCTTGTATAGTACTTTTCCCAAATGATGCGCGGAAATTCAAACCAAATAAATTAATTATTCGTTCCAGAATCAATGACGAACAACGATAATTTTTCACGCGCCATTATGTTAATTTGTTTCTTCTTTACTATAAACTATTTTGTAAGCCAAATCGAAAAAATAACATTTTTAGGAACCCTTATAGTTTCGCCATGTCCGTCTGTCCGTCTGTCCCTCTGTCCGTCTGTCCGCGGCTTAGCTCAGATACCGTTGGTACTAGAAAGCTGTAATTTGGTATTGATATACATATAAACAACGCCGACAAAGTGGTAAAAAAAATCGTGAAAAATATTTTTTTTTAGGGTACCTCCCCTACACGTAAAGTGGGGATGGTTTTTTTTTGTCGTCAAGCCCATAGCGTGGGGTATCGTTGGAAAGGTCTTTTAAAAAGAATGTGAGTTTGTTAAAATTATTTTTGGATTCAGGGATCCGTTTGCGGAATATTAAGCTTTAAAGTGCTAATTTTTGTTAGAGCCAAGTGTCCCCCCCCCTGCCAGCTAAATGGTTGGGTTTGGATATGTGAAAAAATTCATGGCAGTAGTACATATAACGAAATTAAAAGGAAAACTATCACCACTACGTAGGCTCCACAAGTTACCGAGTAATAATCGACCAACTTAAATTTGCAGTTGTAAAAACATGTTCTACCATACATTCTGTATGGGAGAACATTCTGCTTCAACTACAATGTTAAGTTTGTTTTATAAATTCATCCCAACTCCGGAACCCTTCATTGTGCATGGTATGACATGCACTTGGCCGGTTTTTATATTAAGTTACCTCCTTGGTTGCCATGTGAATAAAATAGTTCGTTTTATTTTTAAATTACACAGTTTTTACAGTAATTTATTCAGCCCCTAAACACGACAGATACTTATGGATTTGCATAGTAACATTGCCGACCACTCGCATATATTTAACTAGTACAGCATTTTAGATTTATCTCGAAGATGTTTATCAAAATAATGCTCGAATTCCCAAGGATGTTTGAGAAAAAATATTTTTCGGATCATCTCTCAGAACGGCCTACATATATTCGATCCCTACTTGTCTCACCAAATCATTCTATTAGGCGATTGAGCAATAATAGACCTAGCCGCTTGCTGGAGATATCATTGAGACAAGTGACATCTGACCTCCTTTCTTTTGTTTTTGTACACACAAGACGCAATACTGGCTGTCTATAATAGTTTAACATGACTACTCTACGTTTAACGTGAATGCCCGCGAAATTCAAAATTTATTTGTAAAGAACGTATAGGAAATTTTAAATTTTGCGGTGGCTACGTTGACGGAATGCTAACGTTGAGATTGACAAGTTCTCGACTTCAAAATCTCAATGCGGCAACCGGGTCTATGACACAACCAGCCTACACAAATAAATTAAAAACGTTTTTAAAACTCACTTTAAGAATAAACAGTGCTGAAGAGAGTTGGAGAACAAATAAACGACTGGCCACTTGCTACTAAGTACCACAGGCATATAAAAGAGCATTTTTAGCGCGTTAAAAAAGCAGACCTCTCAGTTTTCGTTATTTATTTATGGCGCGGGTTTGAGCTACTTTAACTTCGATAGTGTTCCTTAACTCTCTTCACTTTGTTCGTTCTTCCTTAACTTTGGTAGTGTCTCTTGATATGAAAAAAATAAAGTTAAAAGCTAATCCCAACTACGACAAAAACGCCAAGTAAAAAGGTATAAACAAGACATCGACCGAGTCACATCTCGTTTGTCAAAATACAACGACTAGTTTAGGAGTTATGAGGAAATATACATACACACATAGCTTGCCTTCTTTAGCTTTGCCGCAGTCGGGTAAAAATCACTCGAAACAAATATTTTATTGTTTTTACATTTAAATTCCACTCTTGGAAAACGTCTCTTGGTTGATTTACGCAGAGACATGGGTCGTACCCGCAACGAACCTTTAGAGTATTTCATTTAAATGAAACTAGGCCGCCCGACTATACGAAAGTTTAGCCTCTGTTTTCAAACCGGGGGACATGATTCCGGTTCGAAAATGTACAAGAACTACAGCCGAACATTCGTTGTTTTCCAGTCTTGGACATAAACCGGTATTCTGGTTGGCAGCATTTGGAAATACTGCTACGGAGGGAAAAAAATTACATACATAAACTACAGACCGCTACCTGCTACGATCTTTACATACTCTTTTTGCTTTTTGGCGCTCGGCGTGGGGAACACGTAGTGTTCGGGTTTGCGACAAGTCAATCGTCATCCTGAGGATGCCACGGTTTTTTATGAGTCTTTAGGAATAGTTAAGCGGAATAGGTTACTATATATACAGGGTGTAAGGGTAAACACCGTTGTCATTCAAACCATGGGTAGTTGATTTAAATATAAAAATAAATTACCGAACACAACAAAAAAAAACGTTATTTTCATTAAAAGATTTGAAAAGTTTCTATCCGACACCGTGCTCGCTAGCGAAATAGCTGACTGACTGAGGGAGGGGTCACGCTCGCGGCCGGTCAGGTCGCGTCCCGCACCCTACGCCCGTGTTGAGACGCAAGTTCGTTGCCCTAGCGCATAGGTCAACATATCTTTTGGTAAAATGTAGATATAAAAAATATAAAAATATAGTTGTAATTTTCCATTGATTTTTAACGACGTTCTATAAATGAAACCAAACCAGTGGTTGCAAGGATAACGGTGTTTACATGTTAAAACCTCACCGTGAAAAACTTAGGTGAAGTGAGCTTGAAGTGAGGTGTCAATAGTATCAATCCGTAGCATCAGATGGAATGAAGCTCATCTTTTTACAGAATAGACCAGCTGGTCATATAATAACGTGGGTTGCGAGTACCACGCACTTTTCTGAAGAACATCACCAATAAGGTCACTATATGTCCTCCCACGGCGTCCCCTTGCGGCGTTTTCACTCTCATCTGCCTTATAAATACCTTTTTCACCTCACAAGCTCGGAAAGAGTCTGTTTGCAAAAGTGCATTTTATCCGCTAGCATGGAAAGAGTTTTTACCTTTAATAATTCCAAACCATTAGTAATTCGAACCTTTCTATCCAATAATTTTCTATACCGCCGGGTCCACTGATAATGCATGAATACTTATTTCATGTCAGTGCGCCAACCTCATTTTTAGAATAATCGCACTGGCCAGCACGAAACAATTGCTCAAAGCGCATAAAGAAGTTTTCACTTCAAAAAACTTTATATAACTTTCTTCTGTATATTCAATTCGCTTTCCATCATTTTGGTTTGTTTAGCAGTGGCAGAGTTAGTGCAAGCGGTACATAATGCCGAATTGAGCTCTCTTCCGGAAAATTGCGCAAAAAGTGCATATAAGCGTACCTACAATATTTATTCAATGCATGGAGACACCATTTTCCTCGCTGTACTGAGGTGAAAAGTTGTGTGTTTCGCTCGGCAGCAAAGTTATTCTGCGTCATGTACCTTTGAAACCTTCGCATCGCTCATGGTTCAATCCTAGAATCCTTCGCTTGCTCAGGTTTCAATACAAGTACTCGCGCGAAAAAACAACTTTGCAGCCTTGCATAACAAATAACTATTGTTATATCGCCTTTCACTCATCCTCTAACATGACGAAACCATCTACTAGAAACATCTCATAGATTTTCATAATTATTTACACAAAAACCATATCAAAAATAAATAAAAATAAAAAAACAATCATTTCCTGCCTGAAAACTTTCTCACACGAAATATTTAATATCAAAACTTTACAAAGTGACCTAGATTTTTTCTTTTGCATGTTTTTTTTAAATAAAGCAAATACAAATTTGTGAGACCTCTCAATGGAAGTGCCTAGTTACCCGGCGAAGATGAATGAGCTACACTTAACTTTTTTCGCCAACATTTACCAGCCGCGGTCTCGAGAAGTCAAAGATAATTATGCCAGTTCCTACGCGCCCCCGGAATGTACGGATTTATATTACGTCTTTTGTCGCTAAGACGTATCAAATCAAATCAAATCAATTTATTTACGCCATAAGTGTTGGTACTATTTTGGTGTTAAAATAAATAACTTTAAATACGGAGGTCCTAGACAAAGTGACATTCTATCAGCGATAACGATGATGGAAAAGGCATAAATGTATAGGAATGACATAAGCTATCGAAAAGCTTATGTCAATCCTGTTGAAAGTCGTTGTAGAAATACGAAACGCTTACGAAGCGATTGTCACTTGTCTAGGCCCTAAAAGTTAAAGTTCGTTTCGAATCGAAACGAACCGAAACGAACTTTAACTTTTAAAGCTGTCATTAAATACTAATCTTCCATTATCTTGTTTTACTTCATTTAATGGTTCTTTGATAAAATTAATGAAATCATTAGCGTTAATCCATTACGTAATGGGGTACATTAATGTTTATCTTTGTGCAACCGAGGGACAGTCATAATAATGTGACATGCAAGCATTTGGGTTGTCTGAAGGTCTTTGGTCATTTTTCATTTCATTTGTTTTTTTTTCAGGTGTCACAATCGAGTGTGTCACCTGAAAATATTCCTTTGCTGCAGGCACATAAGAAAAGTAAGAATGTCGGTGCACGGTTCCTATTTGTAGTATACTAGAAGAGATAAGAAACTCCATCATATTATGCCAAAAAGGTGTTTAGTATAGCTAGCAACTGACAGAACAAATTAAAGTATGTAACAAAACGCGACTGCAATACCTACTAAAACTAGAAATATTGGTAAGTACAAAATGTAGAGCCATCTTGTCTAAGAGCCAGACAAGACGGCTCTAGACGGATAAATGCTGTACCTGTATATATAATGCCACACCACACCACTACATCCATTGCAAACCCACAATCTTTCTCTATCTATCTTTCTTCCGGTGTAACCGGCCCCCGTCCGTGCCCGTTTGTGATCAGCAACTGTATGTTTTATTTCTTTAGTAACTGAATTCTTTTTCACAAACTCGAGTTTACCGAAGTGTTTTCGAAATGTTTGAGGTCTTCCTGATGCCTACTTTTGTTATTTGACCCAACTTTTTTATTTATTTCCTTCACAAAATTTACTTGCGTTACCCATTTATTTATTTGAAGGTGTATGTAAACCGAAATCAAGACTGTTGTAAACCACAGACCTGTGAAACTGAATATTGCTCAAGGAACTTAAATACTATTATATAGGGTTAATTACTAAAAACTTTTTTTTGTGCCATAAATAGATTATTAAAAAATATTGGAAATGTATTTTTTCTGTTTTTACTATATCAAAAGATTTCGGCAATACATTGAGTTAAAATGTGGCATGACGTCACTGTTCGGTAGATTTTATACTGAATTGCGTTTAATGCGTTTTACCTAAGTATTTTTTTATTAATATGATAAAGCAAAAAATACTTAAGTACATGTCTAATATTTTTTATTATATGACTGACGGATTAAATAGTTTTCTTTTTACCCAGGCAACATCCCTATTATGTTGTACATACAAATTCCATGCTATTACTTTATGACTACAAAATATCGCGCACACTCGCACTCGCGTATCGGGACTTCACACTTGTAACCAGGTGCTTCAAATGTCAACAGTATGGACATGCTGCAAAGACTTGTCGGGATGCCAGCTATACATGTGGGCATTGTGGGGAACAAGGTCATTAGGCGAAAAAGTGCACTAAACATGCTGAACCGGCACATTGTGCAACAGGTTTGCGATTTAAAAAACCTAGCAACCACAAAACAGGCGATCAAGAATGCCCTGCAAAGAAAATAGCTGAAACAAGATACATAAATTCTATAAATTATAATGAGGTCGCGTAAGAGCGCCAACGTTTATTTAGAAGTCTTTTTTAATTAATGTTATATAAGTACTTACTGTAATATTGCCCTTTGCACTTAAAAATAGGTTTAGTTTTCATAATTCGCATTCATAAATAAACATGCAATCATCACTTTTTGTTGACACGGTAAAAAATTTCAGTACCTAAGTATAAAGTAAAGACGTCCTTTTAAAAAATGTTAAATTGCAATAATTATAATAGAACATCTTTGCAAAAATGTCTTACGTTGATGTAAAAAAGTAGCATAGTTAATATTTATTTCTTAATTTTTAATGAAATTAATTATAATTATTATAGTAGATAATTCATTTTACTATTTGTGAAATCATAGATCACACTTATGTATTAGTACTTGAGTGAGATACCTGAGATACAGGTTTATTCCTAGTTCAGGTAGAATAAAATTATTATATACCACCTCTAGTTTATTTATAGCTCTAGTATATTTCAATAAACAATTTCAATTCAATTTCAATTCAATGAAACAGTCTCATAATTGTAAAAGTTTATTAAACTTTTAAAGTTTCATATTGAAGTCTGCTTCATAAACCTATCACAACTTTTTTGTTTCACTGTTTGCAAAGCGCCATCTCAAATGTGAATTTTCTTTTTAAAAATTCGGAATAAGAAATAAAGAAAACTCAATAACTCCGGGTAAGTTGTAGAATTAATGGGTATGTCTACTTTACATAGTGGAGACTCCTTTGAATATATAATTAAGGTGAGTTCAATGTTCCCATTGAACGTAAAATATGAAGACGATGTTTTCATTGTTCGTGTAGTAATTATATAATTCCACAATATTTATAATATATTCCACAATATTTTCTGGTAAAAGGAACAATATATTATAATTGATACCATATTCCTTTTCTTTTTTTTACCTGTAAACTTAAAAGCCTATGTTTTTAGTAATTCTTACCGTACCAATTGTACACAAAAATTAAAATGTAAGCTTTACCCAAGAGGTGGAGACCTGGTGCTGAACCACCACCGTTTACAGCAGTATTATTTTAATATTACTTCAGTGTAGGAAAGAGATGAAGCTCTACAAGACGTATAGCTCTACCTCTTTCCCCCACTAAGTAAGATTAAAATAATACTGCTGTAAACGGTGGTGGTAGGCACCCTGGTGTCCTGAAATACAGACCTCACGTCTAGTTTAGGCACCAGTCTCCCACAGTATAATTATTGTTGCTGTGTAATCTGTATTGATACCTTTCTAATATACCAATATTATGGTTAGAAAATAAACGATTATCTTATCTTATTACGTGTGGTAGGATAGGAACTAGATATTTTTGAAGCTAGATGAATTGATCTTCTTGTTGGTAATACTTGGTCTGAAGGCAAAAGTCAAAAAACTAATGTTATAAAACTAAAACCCAACTACGGCAAAAAAATCTACTAAAACGGTACAAAACAAGACATCACAGACAGACAAATTAAAATTCCGGAGTCACACGTGTTAGGGCGTGTATCGAACAGATTACGCCCTTTCATTTGATACCGCACCGTGAACGGGAAATCAACGAGAACGAGATGACGAAGTAGCGACAGCACATATACTATGGCCGCGTACGGCGTAATCTCGTTTCTCGTTGGCGTCCTGTTCTCGGTGAGCTGGACAAACAGTGATAAGGTACTTTTAATCCCGGTAGTATAATAGCGAGCGATGGTTAGGTACACAATAAATACATACATTCATAAAACATATGCGTATGCACATTTATGTGACATTACAATCATGAAAGAAGAGCTAAGAACTGTAAATAATGATGAAGGTTAGAGTGGAGATGTGAATATCTAACTTATGTTTCGTTACCACAGTCGATTTTTGTTCGGTCCACAAACGAATACCTATGCTATAAAGATGCTAGATTAAAATAACAAAACAGATTTTATTGTGAAAAAGATTAGATATTTCTCGAGTTAGTCCCCATACTCTTTGTGGACAATAGTAGTAATATCTAACTAGTATAAATCTCTCTTTACTAAGACCTCTTAACAAAATCTTTTATTTGTCATTGTTATAGTTTTATCATAGTTGTAGCCAGAAGGCACCTGCCCCACCGCCGCCGGGCGACGTCCAGCGATTATACAACATTAGTTTTTGTTTACCCTAAACCCGAAAAGGGGTCCTTGTAGGTACTCATAATTTTGAACAATGTTTCCTTGGGACCAAACAAACATGAAATCGCGAAAAAAATATCTGCTGTTTCATATATTTGTGTTCACTTAAATCGACAAAATGTATGGAACAGCAGATGTTTTTTTCGCGTTTTCAGATTTGGTCCCATAGAAAAAGTTGTTCAAAATGATGAGTACAATGACCCCTTTTCGGGTTTAGGGTAAACAAAAACTAATGTTGTATACCCGCTGGTATGCGTATGTGTATCAACAAGCATTTCTCATATTCTGCCTGCTAAGTGAAAGTGAGTGTCACTGAGCGAGTACTCTTTGATAGCTCTCGTCGCTGCCACAAACGAGGAATCGCTGACAGTGTGAATAGTCAGCAATCAACTCAGACCTCAGACCAAATAAAAAACCAAGACACAGCGCTGCGAACAATACAGTGAAACATGCCACAACTACACCACCGCTCTGTGCATACACGCTCAAACGCAAACATTTACAACCATTTACAATCAAACTACACCAAAATCTGTGCACATATGTTTACGAAACCGGCCTCACGTCACTGTTGACAGCGCTCTGTCTTGGTTTTTTATTTGGTCTGAGGTAATTGATTGCTGATTATTCACACTGCCGGCGATTCCTCGTTTGTAATAATAGGGGCCATAGTCCTTCCATAGTTCCAGATTACCAGTCCACTTTAGCCACTCAAACCCATAATCCAATATCTTTGTTTCCCTATCCTGCAATAGTCCTACTCCAACCGGGGATTGTCCTTGGCTGCACTTTTATAGTGCGAACAGGGATAATCGTCGCTTGGTGCCTCATTCCATTAAAAACTCTGCGAGTTGGTTTCGGCCCCTCGTACGCCTTGCAAAAGACCGGGACCCCATGGTCCCGAGATATGTAAACATATATAAAAAATAATAATAATAAATTTATTTGAACATTGTTACAATTATTAGGTACCTTATAATTATTTGAACATATTGCGTGGCAGCGATTCATCGTTTGTGGACCTACAATCTTTTATATTTCCTGAGCGAAAAAATCGTTGAGAGCTAGTCGCTTCCTCGGCGGCCATGGAACTGGTGCCTTTTGTATTGGAGATTAAGATAATCTGCAGAAAATTCGTTTTCTTGATAATGATGTTAAGGATACATGTAGATATCCAACTTTTCAAGGGATGTTTGGTTTTGAAGTATTTTACAGCAATATGCATGAAATAAGTAGATACTTTATTTTGGAACTTCGTGTACAAAAAAAGAACAATTAGCTTAACTATTGTCTATTTCTAACAAATTGTTTAAAATGATTATCGCATTCTATAGACTACTACCTATCTACCCAATGGTGGCTAGGAGCTGGCGTAGCTTTAGCTAATATACCAAAAGTTACAGTTCCAAAAAAAGCTCATTCTTCATGTGGCTTTGATTTTTTGAAGGCTAAACTTAAAAATGAGCGAAAATTGTTTTAGCTACCCTACAAAATGCTACGAGAGTGGCGATATTTTAATGTAGGTACATACGTCCGGCATATCCTGGGTCATCATTCCCGCTTGGTAGCAGAAAGTGTCATTCTTCTAAACGTATCGATGGCAAAAAAAAATTGGCCCAAAATCTAGTTGCGCGAACTCCGCTCACTGACACAGTCATCAGATCGTCAAGTGACTGGCTAATACTTTTCTATTCTAACGTTCTTTGCGATACGAGAGAGAAGACAACAACAATATAGGTAGCAAAACAAAAGAACATCCTGTGTATTAGAGCTGGCACTAAACCTCTCAGTTGATCCCCGTGCCAGTTCGCAGTAGGTAATGAAATAAATGTTGGCGCTCATCCAAACCGCACCAGTCTCGTCGCGCACACGCTAAAACACCAAACGGCGCTGTGGGACTTGTGTTAACACTACCAACCCAGCGAGTACCAACTCAGACTTGCTACTTCCAGACTATAGTTTTGTTAATGCCCCAGTTTTTAAAACTCCACAAAACTTATAAATTTCTTTATTTTAAATATTCAAAGATCATTTAAGCCATAGTTTATCATTTAAGTTATTACTTATCAATAAATTTTATGTAGGTAAGTACTTATGTATAAAACCATTTCATCGTACCTTCAAAGGTTTCATTCATAATATTGCCGAACATATTTTATGAGTGATGACCAAACTTTGTTACCATATTTGCATGGACCCAATGAAATAAACCGTACTTACCTCGTTTACGACACATAAACAAACCTACGGATACCCATTTATGTTACGTGGTACCTATCGTAAATTTTTACATTCTTAACTATTAGCGCTCACGTATGGTGTAGGAATGGAACTTAGTGTAAAATCGGTTCAATACATTATGTCAAACAATAATATTCTATTTTAATTCTGTCCTTATTAATTGTACCAAAGAAACGATGGGTGGACTGTGTGAAGGATGATACGGGTAGAAAGCGGGTGACTATCCAGATGAAGACTAATAAAGAAAGTATGAAAGAAAAGACATGTTGCCGGACTCCAAATAAATTGGAATACGGACAAGAGAATTCAAATGCAAATCATTTATTTCGAGTAACATAGACTCATAATAGAATAGGAATATACATTATAAAATAAAATTGAGATATAAAAATAAAAATAAAATAAAATTGAGGTAAAAATAAAATAAAAATTAAATTGAGATAAAAATCTGCCTAGCCTTTTCCCAATTATGTTGGGGTCGGCTTCTGCCGTCTAACCGGATGCAGCTGAATATCAGTATTTTACATGGAGCGACTGCCTATCTGACCTCCACAACCCAGTAACTTGGTAATACGATACCCCTTGGTTAGACTGGTTGTCAGACTTTCGGGCTTCTGACGACTCGTATCGAATGTCAAAGATCCACAAATGACAGCTGGGACCAACGGCTTAACGTGCTTTCCGAGGCACAGAAGAGTCTCGATAAGTGAAAATGGTCACCCATCCACGGATCAACCCCGGCAAGCGTAGCTTAACCTGATGGATCGATCCGAGCGGCTGGTTAAGCTTGGTTTATGTGTCGTAAACGAGATAAGTACGGTTTATTTCATTGGGTCCATGCAAATATGGTAAGAAAGTTTGGTCATCACTCATAAAATGTTCGGCAATATTATGAATGAAACCTTTGAAGGTACGATGAAATGGTTTTTTAAATAAGTACTTACCTACATAAAATTTAACCACTTAGCCACGAGCTGAATTAAAAATAGCAAAAAGCTGAGTTAAAAATAAAATTGAGATAAAATTAATATTAATTAAAATCAAAACCAAAGAATGATGATGAAACCTATGATATTTTTGAACTGAATCTATTGTTGTTTAAACAGGAAATTACGAACCTACATTATAAAAAAGTAAACAGAAGCTAAAATACTCCATTCTCTCCTTCCACATAGTCAAACTGCCTTCGGAAGTCATCAGTCATCGGTCCATCCGGCTGGGGTCATCCTGCTCTCACCCAATATATTTCCCGCATTCCGGTTGCAGTCACAGCCAGGAAAAAATGGCTTTAGATGTTTTGACGTCTCATTGTTGTTGGTGTAGTCGGTACCTACTTACGAGTACCAGTATTCAGTATTCAATATATAGATGTAACAAAAACCCTGTTCGATCCAAAAGAGTGTACCGCATAGGTACCGCAATAACATTACTAAAAATAAATCTTTTTTTTTTTTTCCGATATAAAAAAAGTTATTACTGTTTAAAATTCACGTTTTTAGTATCAAAATTACTAATCCTTACATATATTATAAAACAAAGTCCTCCACCGCGACTTTCTTTCGTCCTGTTCGCGATAAACTCAAAAACTACTGCACCGATTTTCATGCTGTTTTCACCAATGGATAGAGTGGCTCTCGAGTAAGTTTCATTATAAATTAGCAAATTTTATACAGAGGTCATAAGTTATGACTTTTAGATACCCGCTAAACACCGGCCGCCCGCGCCCCATGTATCAACCCGGTAAAATAATCCTTTGAAAAAAAAAAGATGTGATGTATTTATTCTTTTTTCAAAAAGAAACACATACTTAAATAGACTCTCAGTATGATGACATGGAAAATGAGAATGAGAAAATGGACAAAACAAAACGACTGTCATAATGTATTTACAAGGCTTATTTAAGTGGTAACGTTGAGAGACGACGCCCCAGAAGGACATACAGTGACCTTATGGGTCTTCAGAAAGGTCAGGGGTCAAGGTCGTACGTGTATGACCAGGGGGGCTACCACCACCGCTTACAGCAGTATTATTGTAATCTTACTTCGTAGGGGAAAGAGATGGAGCTATACGTCATGTAGAGCTTCATCTCTTTCCTACACTGAAGTAATATATATGCTTTATGCGGTGGTGGTAGGCCCCCTGATATTTGAACGTAAACGAAGCTAAAGGAGTGGCTACGGATCGGAGCACGAGGCGTTCTGTAGTTTCTGCCTGCCCCCATTGGAAGAACGCGTAAGTTTATGTATAAGTATACATAGCTAGGTACTTGCCTATCCTTCACATAAGTCATCACCTGCCTAGCCTTTTCCCAACTATGTTGGGGTCGACTTCCAGACTAACTGAAGGCAGCTGGATACCAGTATTTTACATGGAGCGACTGCTTATCTGACCTCCACAACTCAGTAACTGGGCAATACGATACCCCTTGGTAAGACTGGTTGTCAGACTTTCGGGCTTCTGACGACCCGAGTCTCGAGCTCCCTCAGTTCTCACAGACCATCAGACAAATCTCGGAAAGTATCTCAAAAATTAAGGTTTTGTGATTACAGAAATTTAGTAAAGATATTTACTAAATAACAGTCCACAAAAGCATTACAGATAAAAAAAAAATAACGACAAAACTGTGGTCCCTCAGTCCACACCACATAGATAAATATTTTAGTGAATATTACCAATCTGCCTAGCCTTTTCCCAACTATATTGGGGTCGGCTTCCAGTCTAACCTGATGCAGCTGAATACCAGTATTTTACATGGAGCGACTGGCTATCTGACCTACACAACCTAGTAACTAGGTAATACTATACCCCTTGGTAAGACTGGTTGTCAGACTTTCGGGCTTCTGACGACCCGTAACGACTGTCAAAGATCCACAAATGACAGCCGGGACCAACGGCTTAACGTGCTTTCCGAGGCACGGAGGAGTCCCGGTATGTAAAGATGGTCACCCATCCACGGACCAACCCGGGCAAGCTTAGCTTAACCTGATGGATCGACCCGTGCGGCTGTTATTACGTAGCCACGAGCTCCTCCTATCCTTCACATGAGTACCTACTAAATAATATTGAATTAATTCTTCTATCGAATACTTTTTCGTAGGACAGCCAATCCAAACCGAAGCAATAATGATATTTCTATGTGCGGTAACTGGGTTACTGGAATCTCGCCAGACTTTCATTGACGAAACTTTGTTCTTCTTTAGTACCTACAATAACACATAAAATTTTGTATGATATCGTTGGACGTACATTTATTAACCTTTAGTAGCATTATGCCATTATACTTCAAATCACCAACATATTTCATTACATTTTCTTTGCTCCTGTTTAATGATCTGTATGAAATACTTTTCGTTGGTAAGCGCATCACTTCCGAACGGCTGTACCGATTTGGAAAATTCTTGTTTTAATTTTTTTGTACTAGTCCGATTCACGTTAAGCACATGAAGCACGTTAAGCCGTTGGTCCCGGCTGTCATCCGTAGATCTTTGACAATCGTTACGGATATTCAGAAGTCCAAAAGTCTGACAACCAGTCTTACCAAGGGGTATCGTATTACCCAGTTACTGGGTTGTGGAGGTCAAATAGGCAGTCGCTCCATGTAAAATACTGGTAATCAGCTGCATCCGGTTAGCCTGGAAGCCGACCCTAACATAGTTGGGAAAAGGCTAGGCAGATTGATTGAATAAAAGTCTTTAGTTTAGTAATCTCCAGCAGAAGGTAAATGAGAGAATATGACGCATTTATTGTAGTAGGTACTTATTCCTGTAACGAGAAAGCACTTTGTTATATATATAAATAATACTAGCTTTGTGGATTATTCCGTCAAACATTTGTTTATTTATCTTTCAGAATATGACTGGTGCGCGGGTTGGACAAAACAATACAAAACCAGCAATTTTTTATCATTTTTTATCCTTTACTTTAAGGATTAACAAAAATCAACAAAGATTTCAGAGATATTTTTTTTTACAAAATGTAATGGCCAATCCATCTGCCCAGCCTTTTTCCGATCTTTGTTGAAGTCGGCTTCAAGTCTAACCGGATGCAGCTGAATACCAGTATTGAGTAGAGTGACTGTCGATCTGATCTTCAAAAGCCAGTTAATGTATAATAGGATACCCCTTGGTAAGACTGGTAAGACTATCCCTAACGGCTATCAAAGATCTAAGATTGACAGCCGGTACCAACGGAAAGAAAGAAAAATAGGTTTATTTGTCACAGAAACACGCGCATACAAAAAGATAACAGTAATCAGCAATATTAAACAAAATAGATCTAAGTACAAATAATGGCCGATTCCTATAATTTACGGACCGTAATTGGTTAAACTTAAGACTCTTGTATCTTTACCAATAATGAAGCAAACACCTCATAGTTTTGCATAGTAGACCGGCCTCCCATGAGGAAGGAGCTATCACAGGTGAAACTAGCTTATAAATCTATTTAAAAACCCAGTTTGGCAAAAAAAAATGCTACCATTGGTAAACAAAACGACTCGTTTTCGTTTATAGGAACCGAGCATAAGAGACCACGAGTATAAAGATAAGTAGTTGACAGCTGCACGTCATGACTGTGACAAGAAGGCTTGACTCCGCATGATGCTGTGCTATGGGGGACCCACTAGGGCGTGCAAAACCGGAAGGTCTTCAAAACCGGTTTTTATTTTCGGTTTTTAGGGCCCAAAACCGAAAACCGGTGTTAGCCCCGGTTTCGGCAAAAAAAATTTAGTTTTTGTATAGTAGAAGAAAACAATATTCTTAGATACCCACAAAATCTACAAATATAACTAATTTACTTAATATACATAATTTTTAATCAACCATGTAGTGTAGGAAATCTTCATAAAGTTCCCCATTTAGTGTTCGGGTTAAAAAATGTGGGCCAATTAATTGTCGTTGATAATAATGGGTATTAAAACATTAAGCGAGAACTTACGCTGGGATGCGGTTGGTTTCAGATTTTAAGGGTTTGCTTCTGCTTTCAGTGACCAGTAATGTAAGTTGTGGTAATTTGTGATACCATCACGGTCAAAACATCGGTCCAAAGAATGTTTTGGTTTTAGTTTTAGCATTCGGCGTCGGTACTTAGCATAAAACGACAAAATTCGAGCCGTCTCGGCGGATCTCCCTCTTCTAATGACTGGACTGGTTGGTAGTGGTATGGATGTCGGCCTGACCAGTGAACTACAGACCAGGCTTTCCACTGTGACATACCTAACTTACGCGCTACGATGTTTATCGATAGTCGTAAATAAAACGTTGAAGAATCAGCTCCTCGTCCTGAGCCGTGTATCTCCTAGAACGACCAGTGTCAATTTGCCTGCTTCTTTGGACGCTGCCAGTTTCAGATATTCACCGATAAGTCGATCCGAAGACGGGAAAGCGAAGTTGATATTCTCTCCGCGCCCCAGCAGCGATACCGTCACAAAGTCCGTAACAATACATTAAACAGCATATTCAGGATTAGAATATGCATCCATAGTCAGCACTTATGAAGGCATAGCACAGCACAAGAGCAAGATATGCGGCAACAGAAGGCAAATATTAATTGAATATTGAATATTTATTGAGTGCGTTCGAAAAAAGTTGATTTAAATCAAAATGTAATTCAATAAATCAATAACGGGAAAACCGGAGGTAACTACGGTTTTGTCTGTCAATACCGGTTTTAAAAAATCGGTAAATTTTGTCCGGTTTGGTCGGAATCGGTAAATTGGTTTTGCACGCCCTAGGACCCACAGCACAGCGCTGAACGCTTAACGGGCTTTGCGAGGCATAGAAATATCTTGAAATGCAATGAAGGGTGACTAATCCAGGACCCGCTCGTGGCAAGCGTAGCTTTTAACCTTCGATCTACCCGTGTGGCTAATTATTATTTAGCTATGAGACCACTACCATCATACCAAACAAACAGAGCTCCTGCCATCTAATCTCTTCACCACCCTTGGTTGACTGGTAGAGAATGCCTAAGACATTAAGTCCGCCTTTGTACCTTTTTTTTTTAGTGCGAAAAGTTTAAATAAATATATACCAACCACTATAACAAAAAAAATCTGCCTAGCCTTTCCCAATTATGTTGGGGTCGGCCTCCAGTCTAACCGGATGCAGCGGTATACCAGTATTTTACATGGATCGACTGCCTATCTGACCTCCACGACACAGTAACTGAGTAATACCCCTTGGTAAGACTGATTGTCAGACTTTCGGGCTTCTGACTGCCCGTAACGCCTGTCAAAGATCGTCGATTGACAGCCGGGACCAACGGCTTTCCGAAGCACGGAGGAGTCTCGATATGTAAAGATAGCCACCCATCTACGGACCAACCCCGGCAAGCGTAGCTTAACCTGATGGATCGACCCATGCGGCTTTTATTACTTAGCCACGAGCTCCTCCACTATAACAATGACCTTTAAAACTAAAATAAACCGAACCGAAAAAATTAAAAATCGAACTATAGTCTAAAGGATTATGTAGTTAAAAAAAGGTAAACAAATCGTAAAAAGGGTTTTTTTATAGTTGACACTTTCTTGTTTAAAAATGAGTTATAGGAAAATTAAATTTATTTTAGATCACAGGATAGTTTCCTCTTTTATTATAGTATATGTTAACTTTATCATTTATTCTTAAACTACTCTTCGTAGATGTAACTGCTTGAGCACAATTTTTTTGTTAGATTTACTATAATGATATATAATTTTGTAATCTGTCTATTATAAAGAGCCCAAAAAGACAGGTTTCCCAAACCTTTTAGAAAATACAAGGAATAAGATTACGTTGCTAAATTGAAGAGTACAACTGTGACGTAGTTTGGCAACTGAAGTCGCAGGTATTACGTTTAGTCGGTTAACCAGACACCTTGGTTGACAGCACTAAAAGAAGAACAGAAAATGTTTAAATTAGACAAAATAATTGATGATACCAGTGATCGCTTTATTATTAATGTGACAGATACTTCATCAGCTTCAGATTCAGAAAAGAGCCTATTAATATGTGACTCTATATAATATGATTTTAACATTTGAAATAAAAGGTGTAGCATGTATGAGTCACGTGATTTTTTTTGTTTACCCTTTTTTAACTATACTCCATTTGAAATAAGATTAGACGTATAGATAAGCCTTTTTTACATTCCGTTCAACCGATTTTGAATTCTATTGCGTTGGTGGCATGACAAATGGCAGCCGCAGTAGATGGTTGGTATTGTGTAACTTTTTTGCTTTTAATGCTATCCTTATGCCTACGGCATAGAAGTCAAAATCGGTTGAACGCACTGTAAAAGGGTTTGTTTTTATGTCTAATCTTATTTCAAATGGGGTATACCTAAACCTATGGAGTATAGGTTGTGTTTTACGCAAGTTTTTCGAACAAACCCACAAAGTCTTAATGAGCATGACGTCAGCAGAACTGCTTTAGTTAAGTGCTTGCCTTTCAAAAGGTGAACGAGAAATTCTATGGAGACTATTACCTACCACATTAGTTTATTATAATAAATTGTAGGCAGTGAAGGGGGGTTAAAAGTTACAATGACATGCCAAAAGCAAACTGTTAGGCCGCTTTTACACGCTAAGAAAAGACCGGAGACTCTGCAAGAATTCGTATTAATCGTTTGTACACTGCAACGGCGCTGACCAAGCAAAAAATCTTGTCTGCGCTAGACCAGACGCCAACGCGCTGAAATAAATTATATTCAATTCTAAAAAAAAAACTATTCATCTGTGAAAATTGTTGAACATAATTATTTCTCATAATACATTTATTTTCATAACATGAGTCATTTAAAAGCTTTCTTCTTTATATTGGCAACATCGCAAATAGCTGTCAAATATTTACTTGCTTTGATTAATTTCGCAATAAGCATGTGAAATACCGCTGATTAAAGACCTTAAAACGAGACTAAGGCTGCGTTTCCACCAGAGATGAGCGAGGATGCGTAGCGAGGAATGTCCGTAAAACTAACCAATAACAACGCTAGCTGAGCTCAAGCCATGACAGTGAAGCGATGTTATTGGTTAGTTTCACACACATCCCTCGCTATGCATCCTCGCTCATCTCTGGTGGAAACGCAGCCTAAGAACGTAAAATCTTATTAGCATTTGTAAAATGTGTTTCAAATTAAAGTATATTTGACTATGAGCACCAAGTGATTGTAAATGAAAGGAGAACTTTAATGACAGTAATTTAAAATTATGCATCACCTTCTTGCGACTTCTTAAAAGTTAATTATAAAAGTTTGCCATGACCAATTCAAAATCTTAAAACTTAAATCAAACTAAAAAGAGAGAAACTTTTACATGAATCATTATTTTACTATTCTGAAGTTTATTCAAATCAAATCAATTTGTAAATTTTACAGCATATTTTTACTATAATAGCCAATAGGATCCTGACAGCAGTACGTTTAGCTACTTGAAGACGATAAACGAAAAATGTATGAAGGCTTTTACCATAAAACTTTTTATGTTGCACTCTGAAATAAAAAAGATATAGAGAGTGATTTTGAACCTCACCAGTCACCTTGGCAGTGGCACTCGCAGATTTATGAGCCACCCTGTAAACAGGATGAAATTGAATTCACGGGCATCCGCTTAAGGGGTCATTGTACTCATCATTATGAACAACTTTCACTAAGGGACCAAACCTGAAATCGCGACAAAAAAAATCAGCTGTGACGCGACGAGCTATGCGAACAGAAATGTAGAACAGCTGATTTTTTTTCGCTACCCGACAGACGTGTATCTGAACATGATAAAACAAAAGAAAAATGTTTGGTGTCTTTAACCAGAAATCAGCTGAATTAATCGCAAAAAAAAATCAGCTGTTCCATACTAAAGTTTAATAAGTACCTATTCAAAATCACAACCAAAATCAAAAGTCATTTATTCAAAGTAGGCTGAGAATCAGCACTTTTCGAACGTCAAAATTACATAAGACAGTCCCCCAAAACGCCCACCCTTCACCACTTCCTAGTGCTTTCGCTGGGAAGAAGAAGTGGCGGAACAAACTCCCCAGCAGCACAGCTGTCTGTTTAGTTAGAAAAAAATGATTCTATATAATAGTATGCAAAATCATTCATATTACGGATCAAAACAAAACATAAATCTAATTATTAGCCATATGTCAGCTAGCACACGCCATTATCAACCAAAAAAAATATCGAGAACTGTAAGTACTCAAGCAGAAATAAAAAGTGAAATGTAAACATAAAATAATATCTAAATAAAAGCCTCCAGGCACAAAGGGCGTGCCCGCTTACATATAGCTATTTATAGCTATAACTAAAAGTTATAAATGATAAACTAGGACCATCGACGTAAAAATTGTATTGTTCTAAACTGTATGGGAAAGCTATTTATTTCTTCGCGATTTCAAAATTGGTCCCATAGTAAAAGTTATTCAGTTCGAGATGGTTTAAAACACTACTTAAAGATTGTAAAGTTATTTTTTAACACCTTTTAAAAAAGGTTGGTTTGTAGCAAACCCAAATAAACCTAGACCAAATTAAAGTTAATCCAACAAGCCGAGAGAAATTAAATAAGCCAAGATTTCACCAAAATACCTCTCACAAGTTACTTGATACACATAATTACACATTACTTAAGCTTTCGTTTCCTAAGAAAGCGGCGAACGGTTACACACTAATGGCTGTCGAAATACAGAGTATTTTTGACACCTTAAGGCGAAAGAATCTGGTAGCCCGCGAAATTAAAATTTTCTTACGTTTTTTGCAATCTGCAGGACAGTATCAGTTTGTATGTTGATTAAAATATGATTCGCGACCGTAACAAATATGGCTTTACAGAATTATAAACATTCGAATCAGCAATACAACTCTCTAAGTTCATATATGTATATTGAATTACTATTTCATGAAATCATGACATTTCACATGAAATAATCACATCTTAGGCAAAAAACGCAAGAAATTTTAAATTTCGCGGGCTACCTTAGCGCATCCCCCTTATTGTCAAATACTCGTGAAAATTACAGAATTTCATGACGGCCGACAAAACGTGACGGCCACCGCTCTTCAAAAAATCGAAGCTTTAGGTAAGATATTATTAACCTTTCATTTTTACCTTTTAAAACTTGCGTGACGGAGACACGTGACGGTCAGTACACAAACAAAATCTTTCACAGCGTGAAATTGACATGTCATTGATTGGGATATTCCACCATAGTAACAACACGATATTTACCTTTATAAACTTAACCGTATACTGTGTTTATTTAGTAAATAATATACACACGAGGTAGTAAACACGTTTTATTTATATAGGCTATTTACATAAGCATTTGTAAGCTATCTGAAGATTGATTCTAGCCCCTGTGGTTCTATTATAACATCCGCTTATTTATCTAACTGTAGCGTGTATAATCCAATACATTATGACTTTATTTTCGAAGAAACATGTACGGGAATAAAATATGTGTTTTTATGTGAATAGTCTTCCGTAAACATTCATTCCACCAAAAACATTTTCATGTAAAATGTTGCCAAGACGAGACAAAACGTTATCAGATCTCATGTAGAGCCAAGCTTCTAACTCTACACGCCCTAACTCTACAAGCCCTAACTTCACAAACTCTACACCTTAGTCAAAATATGTGGCTTGGCCGTTTCCGGCCCGATTATCTACATGATAAATAATTAATTAGATTAATGAATAATTAACTATTGTCAATAATTAATTATAAGTCCACTATTGACATCATATCCCAAGAATTTTATTTGTCTGGTATAATCCAAACCCAAGTTATTAGGGGTTCAAAAAAAACTACGGACCGGTTCGAGAAAAGGTATGTAGTCTTGGCTGGGGCACTCCCGTGCCCCCAGATCTATCGATTGTTAGAAATATGTCATAATAGATGGGTATAAAGATTTTTGGAGATGATATAATGCTACAACTTTTTACGTGAATTTATGGCTCATACATAACTTTGAAATACAACATTTCTCTGTCTATCTGCTGGTGCACCTATAACTCGACAACCACTTATCCGATTTACGTGATGTTTGTTTTAATTCATAGATATTTTTCTGACAAGGTTTGGATACATGAAAAGTAGACACCAGCGAATCCGAGAGCACAGCTAGTATATATATAATTGTGGCATGAAATGCATGAGAAATTCTCTTTTGAACGGACCATTGCAGTTAGTTTATACTTACCACTAATTGGTTTATCAAGATGGCATGGCCCATTAACTGTTTATTGTAGTGTCATTAAAAAAGCTCATTTACCATTACGTAACACAGATACTTACATCCATACATTTACTTTGAACTATACTTACACATATTATTACTGATCATTTACACAATACAACTCTAGTCTCACCTTTGGCGGTTGGTCTTGTATCAAGGCTCGAAACCGGTTGAAAAAATACCGGTTAAAACCGGTTTATTTCGGTTTTCCTCCGAACTTTTCTAACGAACGCGAACGTTTAGAGAACGTTATTTTAACCTAAATTACGACAAGCGACAAGCAGCAAGTCGGTAAAAGTGTTGCAACTTGTGACTACTTGTGAGGATGCGGCGCTGAATAAAAACTACTTCAGTTTTTATTCAGTGGTTAACCGGTTTTTCTTGCTCTATACCGGTAAATCCGAAAAAACCTTTATAATACACTTCCAAATATCGGTTTAAAAAAACTGGTATATGCAAACGAAACCGAATGTAAAGGTTTTTGCGTCAAGTAATCATACTGGTTTGAAAATTTAACCGGTATCCGAGCCTTGTTTTGGATGACCTGTCAGTAATCGAATAACTGTCGATTGATTAATTAATTGACCCACAGTTAGCAGCGCAAAGCGTGTCATAACCTGCTCCTGCTTCGCACGAATTTTACGACCTGACAAAACATCGAGATTTCTTAGTTATATGTAACTTTAATATTAACGTATTATACACATAAACCTTCCGGAATAAATTCTCTAAACGATGGTGATAACCTTAACAAAACCTGTTGCGTGGTTTAGAAGAACAACGCGGACATACAGACAAACACGAAAAGCGACTCTAATTTATTATGTACTCAAGTTTACTCCTATGTCTCGAGCGGCACGTATTATTAATGTTATTACGATATCGGAGGATATAAGCATAATCAGCCTATAATGTTCCCACTGCTGGGACACAGGCCTCCTCTCCGTGAGAGGGGGCGGGCCGTAATCTACCACGCGGGCCCAGTGCGGGTTGGTAGATGTCACATGTTTTCGAATTTTTGGTTCTAGAACATGCCGGTTTCCTCACAATGTTTTCCTTCACCGTTTTTGAGAGCAGTGGCGATGAAATAATTTACACAAAGTAAAACGCCTGTCAGGGTTCGAACCTACGACCTACAACTCATAAGTCGTGGCCGTTACCACTGGGCCACCACTGCTCTCAGGATATATTTGGGCAAAACCTGCTGAAATTTATTAAAATGGCACAAAAATTTATTGAAAGAGATCCTATCTTATAAGATTTGTCATGTTTATATTAATTGTTATATGACTTGGTAGGTATATAATTCTTTGTAATTCTGCTTACAAGTGATTTTTGTTAATTCGTGTAAACAGTGTACTTATAACATCGCCTTGGATGATTCTGTAAAGGTGTTATAATTGTGATTTAAATGAATAAATAAATAAATGTATAAATGAAGTTGTCACATAAATAGAAAGATGATCAACTCTCGTTTTGAATCTCTCATCTATTTTGGAACCGATCTAAATACTCAAAGAAAAGATAATATTTAAATCCTAGAAATCCAAAGCGATTAATTACAATAGGTAACAGTGGACATAGACTAAATACTCGAATTAAATCTCATCCTCTCTGATAATTTGTCTAATGTTCTTCCGACTAGGCGACTGGCTCGAGTGAATGTCCCTCACATTAATAAACGAAGGTGCAGCGTTTTGCAGTGTTGTGCAGGGATCCAAAAATAGTATCGATTTATGAATATAATATCGATATTTTTGATACGATACCTTAGTTAGTTAATAATGCGGCGACCGGTGAATTTTCCATACAAACGTAATACCTAAATCATTTGCAATTTGAACATATTTCCACCATATTATGTTGATATTCGGATTTAGACAGTATTTATCTAGGTTCCTACATGTTTGTTTATTTCCCCAAAAATGCGAAAATATGTTTGTTTGTTGGTTACACTTTCACGCTTAAACGGCTGAACAGATGTGGCGCAGGGGTAGACCTTAACCTGGAGAAGGACATAGGCTACTTTTAATCTTGGATCGCAGACGGAATCGCGGGAACAGCTAGTAAACAATAATAATCATTTAGGATGTATCGATACTTTAAATTTCGATACCCACATCCCTAATGTAGTGGTCTTAACTCGGATTTTATGTCTTTCCCTTATTAATTACTCCAGTGTTATTAATCCCAGCTGTGGAGTACATTTTTATCTACTTTACAATATGTGGGAAGTATTTTATTTTTAGAGCGCTTTTAGTCTGTGCTTTTTACTTTGAGAAGCGCTTTAAGAGTTTTTATATAAAGAAGGATGGCGGATAAAGTTTGGTAATAACATGGTTTATTTTTAGCCTGCATTATCGTTTGTACAGTTTTTCCTTTGAAATTGAACCTTATGGCTTTGATGAAAGTAGGTAGATACTTATTGCAGGAGGTATTATAATGTTCTCACATGTATAATTTCAACATGAATGATGTAACCAATATATTGTGACAATATTTTGATTTAAAAGAGTGTCCGTGGAGTTTCTTGCCCGTTCTCCTCCATAGGAACCTACTACGCTTTGGATTGGGAAACTAGCTTCATATTTCTGACTGACCGACTCCTTGACAGTTAAAAAATGCCTGTGAATGGTTTAATTGAAATAAATGCTTTGAGTTTGAGTTTATAGGTTATCCATAATTTATAGGTAGATATAGATAGTGCCATCCAGAGGAGCTCGTGGTTAAGTAATACCAGCCGCACGGTTCAATCGAGGTTAAGCTACGCTTGCCGGGGTTGGTCCGTGGATGGGTAACCATCTTTACATTTCGAGACTCCTCCGTGCCTCGGAAAGCACGTTAAGCCGTTGCTCCCAGATGTCATTCGTGGATCTTTGACAGTCGTTACAGGTCATCGAAACTGAACGAACATGTAAAATTTCAACTTTGCAGCACGAAGGCAAGTGGTTTTAATTCAGCTTGAAAGAATAAAGGCAGGTTATGAAGAAATCTCAGAACCATAATTTTTCGCGCAACTGCTGTGCTTTCGCGCTAGTGGTTTCGCGCAAGTATCTTTCGCGCAAGTGGATTCGCGCAAGGGTGTTTCGCGCAAGTGTGTTTTGCGCATATGTCCATTCGCACTAAAGTCCCTCCGCGCAAAAGTCCATTCGCGGAAATGTCTTTTCGGAAATGTCCATTCGCACGGAAGTCCCATCGCGTAAAACTCCATTAGCACAAAAGTCCTTTCGCACAAAAGTCCATTAGCGGAAATGTCCATTCCCACAAAAGTCCATTCGCGCAAAACTCCCTTCGCACAAAAGTCCAATCGCGGAAATGTCTTTTCGCACAAATATGTTTCGCACAAGTGCCCTGCTACCCTGTTTAAATAACTACTTCCGAATTGCTGACATTTATATAAAATGACAAAATAACATTCAACAGATGAAAGAGAATCCTTGGAGCTTCCTCACATTTCTGATTATTTTTATAACTGAGATAATTATCTACCTACGTAGTATGATATAAACCCTCGTACCATAATTATAGATCAAAGGAAAACCATCACTACGCAAGTTACACTAGTTCGAAAAAGATAAACCATAATTTTCACAATTAGTTTACTAAGGGTTTGTTCAGACGTGGCAGAGCATACTGCGGCAATAGTGTCGCTGAGCATAGTTTTTTTTTTTAATGAGTACTTAAATACGCGGTTACTTAAGTAGGTACTCATTTTCAAAAAAACTAGTTACGTAACACACGATAGCCTTTGTTGCTAAGACAAACGAGTACTTCCTGGGCTGTGTGAAGTCAGCGATCACCATAAACATAATTATGTTGCTCTCTTTTTTAGTTGATATCTAGTCGCTTTCTCGTTGACGGTGGAACAGGTGCCTAAGACCTCTCTCAGTGAGTAACGAGGCAAGACCTGCATTACTAAGACATACGTATCTCTAAATGTCTCTTAAGATTTAATTAAAGTTACGTCTTCCACACAAACTTGTTGAGAGGATGCGAAGAGGACCTGAGTACGTTAGAGTTACTAACTGTTGTATGGAAGGAGCTTCTTGCCTGTGACATTCGTACAAAGAAGTAGTATACACCATGTAACAAAAACCCTATCCGAACCAAAAGGTTTTTTTTTTGTTATTTTCTTCTGAATATAGAATATTATTAGGTAGGTACTGTTTAAAATTAACGTTTTTAGTATCAATATTACACTAATTTCATTACAAATTAGCAAATTTTCTACAAAGGTCATAAGTTATGACTTGTAGATACCCGGTAGATACCGGCCGCCCGCGCTCCACATGTATTAATGAAAAAAAACCCGGTAAAATAAACAATTGAAAAAAAAATGGGCGAATATTTTTTATCTCTTTTTCCAAAAAAAAAAAACACATTAATAGACTCTCAGTATGATTCTTAACAACACCCTCACGAATCGGACAAGGTTTTTGTTACACGCTGTATATGTGGTACAGACGAACATCCCGCCAGACACGACAGCCCTCTGCTCGGAGGATCCTCCCTTTTCTATAAAGGGTGAGTGAACCTTACACCCTGTTCCTCATACTCTCCTTTTCCATTCTGCCTTAAATATAGGCCATTCAGGAGGCTACGAATGAGGTGGACCGAACAAATTAAATCCGCGGTTGGAGGCCCTGAATGCGGCAGACTGTCATCTAACAGAACGGAGGAGGGAGATCGTGAGACGAGCTACGACTACACCGGCGCTTGGACACAATCCTTCGCGACCACGTCCGCTCTGTCAAGAACGAAGCGAAAAAGAATAATAAATAATTTATTTCTCACCACAATATTTAGAGATAAAAGAAGGAACAACAAATAAGAAGAAACTATGAGGTTCTAGGAAATCAATCAATCTGCCTAGCCTTTTCCCAACTATGTTGGGGTCGGCTTCCAGTCTCACCGGATGCAAGAAACTATGAGGATCCAAAAATCAATTGAATCTGCTTCCCACGAATCTTCTAGGAAATCAATCAATCTGCCTAGCCTTTTCCCAACTATGTTGGGGTCGGCTTCCAGTCTCACCGGATGCACATGAATACCAGTATTTTACATGGAGTGACAGCTTATCTGACCTTCACAATCCATAAGAAAAAGTATTAGACATAAATTGGGTAAGGCTTAGAACACGTAAGTAACATTTTTTTCTAAGATTTACTATCGTAAGGAATTTATTGTCCTTTAATAAATATTGGTCACGTAGAATTTTAGTACTCAAGGATTGTTCATGGTTCATGATTTTTTATTAAGATTGTTTGTAGGTGTTTGCGAGGGGAGCAAGAAAAGAGTGGACTGTATTATAAGGCTTGGTTTAATGACCTTCTTATTATAAAATTTTAACTTTCCCGGACAAACAGTAATTAATTAAATAAGACAGGAATATCGTCGGTCGCGGTGAACTCCGTTGAAACGAGTGGTCATCGGGCCTCAGCTTACCAATGACGCGCTGATCACGATGCCTGCTCGTGCAGACTGCATCCAAGGTTCGGTTCCCAACAGTAAGACTTGAATTTTAAGTGAAAAGTCTTTCTTTCATCAAGCGGCACTGAAAGTAGGGCAACATAAGCAAAAACATAAGCAGTTCGGTTAGAGATATCGTGCTTTCGAAAGCTACTCGTACTAGATTCCGTAAATTTTTGGCTAACTAGTCACGGCGTTGCAATACAGGGTATACCTACCACCAAGCGGGCATCTTCCTGCAGGGTCCAACCTTCCGTGGCCTTCTTGGAAGTCTCTGAACCACGTTCGAACCCAAGTGGGAAGATGCAACTACAACCACGCGAAGTGAGGCTATCTCGACGGTACGGCAGCAGAGTGTGGATGTGATGGAGCTGTTTCGCAGACGTGGTCCCAACTCCTATTCACTGTGCCCCAAAAAATGCAGCTATAACCTGTACTGCCACCGTCGATACCGTGAAAATGGCAAAGTTTTGGGCCAACAAAAGTACAATGTCGTACCACCAACACGAGGAAAAAGAATACAGGGTGAAAACAAGATAATTAAAAGAACTAGAACAAAACAAACCATAGTTTTACCATCCAAAACAACAGGGTAGTAACCAACACAATCAGTTTTACTATTCGAATAAGAACGTTACTGCATTGAAATGCACTTTCCCGGGAACACAATATCGATGGAAACGTCGGCATCGTATAATGCGGGAACACTAACTTTGCAATATGGGAGAACATTCGAATGTTATTGGGTCGTCAGCGCGACCCAATGTCCTTGGGTGACGTAAAAATCTTCGCGGATCGTACCCACGGATGATGGAAAGCTAAGTTTATTTGTTTACGGATTAGATTTTCTTGTTTTCTGAGAATGTGGCCTTTTTGTGTTTCTTAGGCCTATGCGGAGACCTAGTCAAAACTCTAAACACAGTCCATTTACAGTTTTGTTACCTGTGATTTAGCATGTCAGTTGTAAAATTTTTCGCTTTACTTTGTGTAAATTATTTCATCACCACTGCTCTCAAAACGGTGAAGGAAAACATCGTGAAGAAACCGGCATGTCCTAAGAACTAAAAATTCGAACATCAATGAACATCAAAAGAAAATGTGACATCTACCAACCCGCACTGGGTCCGGGTGGATTACGGACCTCTCCCTCTCACAGAGAGGAGGCCTATTCCAGCAGTGGGAACGATATAGGCTGATTATATATATTTTTGTTTTGTTGTGTCAAGACTGTTTTTAGCGTTGCGAAGTCAAATTTTTTTTGAGATCTTTTATCAATTCACGCTTTTAAAATGAACCTTTTTCATGTCACCTGAAATATGTAATTTGAACTTTACAGGTGAACTGAACCTAATACTCTCGTTCATCACCGGAACCAGGCCACGGTGGCTTATGAAATAGCTGGTCAGATTTCAATGATATAAATTGGCCTGACATTTTAGCCTGTGATAAACGACACAGATAAAAATGACATGGGCCGGGTCCCGTGGCTTCACTACGTCACATTTGTAAGCTGTCAGATATCGGATGTACATTTGAGGACATTTTTTCTTTGCAATTTTCAGGATTTGAAGGGTCCCGTATCTTAAAGATTGAGTCAATATTGTGTGCCCAAACATAACCCCAGTTTTTACTATAATAATAATAAAAAAGGAAAGTGGGATTTAAAAAATAATATTTTTTTATTAGCTTATTATTTTGCAAACGGATCCCTGAATCCAATAATGGTTTTTTTATTTTTGAACGACCTTTCCAACGACACCCCAAACCACGGGATAGGCGAGAAAAAAGAAACGTTCCCACAGTAAAGGTAGGGGAGGTAAAGTAAAAAAAAAAACATGATTTTATTTTACCACTCTTCGACGTGATTTATATGTAACCACATACAGAAAACAAAATACACCAAATTACAGCTTTCTAGTACTAAGAGTCTCTGAGCTAAGCCGCGGACAGAAAGACGGACATGGCGAAACTATAAGGGTTCCTTGTTGACTACGGAAACCTACAAAATTATTGATTTCAATCTGCCTAGCCTTTTCCCAACTTTGTTGGGGTCGGCTTCCAGTCTAACCGGATGCAGCTGACTACCAGTAATTTACATGGAGCGACTGCCTATCTGACCTTCACAACCCAGTAACTGGGTAATACGATACCCCTTTGGTTAGACTGGTTGTCAGACTTTCGGGCTTCTGACGACTCGTAACGACTGTCAAAGATCCACAAATGACAGCCGAGACCAACGGCTTAACGTGCTTTCCGAGGCACGGAGGAGTCTCGATAATATGTGAACATGGTCACCCATCCACGGACCAACCCCGGCAAGCGTAGCTTAACCTGATGACTTAGCCACGAGCTCCTCCATTTTAGACAAAAATGGTTAGGTTAGACAAAAATGGTTAGGTTAGGTTAATTAAGTCTTTCTATGTCCATTAAAATGAATTAATCCACACTGGACTTACTTACCTTCAAACTCCTCAGTTTATATCCAACATGATCTGGCTCAAAAGCTTTTGGTTCACGGACGAATACTAGCTAGAAACATTGAACGTAGACGAACCTTCTCAGCTGCGTCAGAAACAACCTTTCGAAAGGTAGCCGAACTAAAAACAAAACACTTCCTGGTGTCGGAAACATTTGTCTTGTTCCCACTTTTTGTTCGTTCTGGAAACTCGTTCGGCTCCAATCGGAAGCACTTAGACAACTCGTTAAGCTGATGAGTCCTTCAATAAACTAGGTAAACTATAACTTATCCTGTACCAACATTTAGCTGTTTGTTTACAAAATAGTTTGCTTTAGGAGACCTGTTTATATCCATTGGGTATTTTTGGACAGGTTTAGGTGAAGTACTCGGTTAATGAGTTATCTAAAATATGTTAGTGTTTATACAGAGTGTAACAAAAACCCGGTCCGAACCGTGAGGGTTAAGAATCGTATATTTATGGGGATTTTTTTTTTTTTAAGAAAAAAAAAAACTGCTTTTTTTTTCAATGTGGAATTTGCCTATTTATTACATGTGGCGCGTGCGGTCGTCGTTAGTGGGTCATAACTTTTGACCTCTGTTGAAAATTTTCTAACTTATAATGCAAATTGTTGCACCCGCTCAGCTGTATGTAACTGAACTCCTCCTAGACGGCTGGCCGATTTAGTTTTTTTTTGTGTCCCTGGGTGGTTGAGATTTACAATTGGACCCGGAAGGTGGCGCTACGATCGAGTTCTAAGAAACTGGACGACTGTCCGGTCAGCTAGTTTTATTATAAACTAGGTGCGCCCCGCGGTGTCACCCGCGTAGGTTTCGATCCCGTGGGAATATCGGGATAAAAATTATCCTATGTCCTATATAGTATCCCAGGTCATGGTCTACCGATGAGCCAAATTTCATCAAAACCCGTTCAGCCGTTTTAGCGTGAAAGCAAACAAACAAACTCACTTTCGCATTTATAAGCCATCTATCTCCTTGCCAAATTTTATCGAAATCTGTCCAGTGGTTTAGGTGTGAAAAGGTAACATACAGACAGACAGACAGAGTTATTTATTTATAAATAAATAAAATAATAAAAATTATTGGTTGAATTACAATATCAAATTGTAAGAAAAGTCATTGTCAAAAATTGCGGTTGTAAAATTAACCTCTATTGACAAATTAAATACATCTAAGTATATGGTGATTTAAAATTAGTTTAAGTCTTCAATTAATTTAATCAAAGCACTCAATTTGTTTGTGGCACAGAATCCTAACCCTATCAATTTCAGTCCTCAATTGGTAACCAAATGTTGCGCTAACCTGTGAATGCCGAGTCTTCTGTACGGTTAGCCAAAAACATTCCTCCAAATTAGGCTGATAATTTTCCCTCGTCCGTAATTTTTGTCATTTAAGAATTTTATCTGAACCATGGACTGAATCATCATCCATGAACCATGGACTGCCTATTAGAACTCCACAACCCAGTTACTGGGTAGCACGATACCCCTTGGTAAGAAAGGTTTTCAGACTTTTGGGCTTCGGACTACCCGTAACACACAGATCTACGAATGACAACCGGGACTAACGGGAGCCACGGAGGGGTCTCAAGTAATGGATGGTCACCCATCCACGAATCGACTGCGGTAAGCGTAGCTTAACCCTCCGATCTACCCGTGCGGCTGTATCCTTTACCCGCGAGGTCGTCTATCAACATTTCCATAGTTGCCTAAAATTCTGCAATGCTTTTTAGCTCCAACATTTTGAGTTACATTTTATTTTAATCATCAAATTGCATGTTCAACATCCATCTTCATCCACAGTACGCGCTGTTTTACTATCTCTACGTCCCCGAGCGCGTTGGTCGCAATCTCATTTCCCTGTCGTTTTAAAGCTCGCTTGGTCGCTAAAAATCATTTATCTGGTGCATTTCGACGCGACTCAATTTGTTAGTATGTCTATTTTTATGACCTTTATGTACTTTAAAAGTGTGGGTGTTTTTGATACGGGGTGTACGAAAGTGATGATTGAATCTCGGATTGTACCACTGGCACACAGATAGTTAATATAACAAAGGCACCCACTAAGAAAGGGTTTTTGGAAATTCAACCTTTAAAGGGGTAAAAAGGGGGGATTTCGTTAAGAGGGTGGATTCTGAAAGCTGGTTTAGTCACAAATAGTTGTCAAATATTTGCTATTTTCATTATTTTGTCATCTTGTATAATAAAAAAACACTAAAAAAGTGAAAAATAACTTTAATTTCGGAAGTCGGTGTCTTTGCTTTTCAATTTCCGTTTTTTGCCACCGACTTCCGAAATTAAAGTTATTTTTCGCTTTTTTCACTTTTTTTGTGTTTTTTTTGGAAGTCGGTTGTTTTTTTTTTTGTAAAAAGTTTTTATTTTTCACTTTTTAGTTGTGGTACCTACCCCACACAAATCCCAATACCACTACCTGCTATGTAAATAACAGTGAAGGAGTCAAACAGGATATCGTCTAGATAAACTAAGTGGAAAAATACGTAATATTGAAGCTAACTCAAAAACTACGCAAGCAAAGTTAATAAAATTTATATGGGACCACCTCGGAAGCATGACCTACCAAACAAAAAAAGAATCATCAAAATCGATTCATAATTGGCGGAGTAATCGCGTAACAAACATACAAAAAAAAAAAAAAAAAAAACATACAGACGAATTGAGAACCTCCTCCTTTTTGAAGAAGTCGGTTAAAAATGAAATGATGTTCGTTGGGTAGCGCATAACTTGAGAACAGCTGGACCGATTTGGATATTTTATTTTTCCTTAGCCTATTGTGTATCCCACCGCTGGGCAAAGGCCTCCCCTTTTTCCTTCCAAATCTCTCTGTTTTGTGCGATTTCTGGCCATGTTGGCCCCGCAAACATTATTAGATCGTCACACCACCTTCGCCGCGGTCTACCTCGACGGCGATGTCCTCCTTCAGACGTCCAGTGAGTGACAATCTTTGCCCATCTCTCCGGGTGCATTCGTGTGACGTGGCCGGCCCACTCCCACTTCAGCCTGGCTGTTTTTTCTCCAACATCCGCTACTTGAGTTATGGATCGCAGGGTGGTGTTTCTAACGCGGTCTGTTCGCTTGATACCTAATATGCTGCGCTCCATTGCCCGCTTGCAAATCATGAGTTTGGACTTCTGTTGTTCAGTAAGTAAGCAATTTTGTGCACCATAAGTTAGGACGGGCAGGATGCACATATCGATGAGTTTTCTTTTCAATGATAAGGGGAGGTTTCCTTTCATAAGGCCTTTAAGGGCCCAGTAGGTCTTCCAAGCATTTTGGACTCGTTTTTCGACTTCTTTGTCTTGTCTGTTCTTGAAAGACACTATCTGGCCCAAATACGTATACTCATCGATATTTATTGTTTTAAAATGTTTGTAATGGTCCGATTCAGGTTCTTAAGGAATTTAAAAAAATCAAAGTTGCCGGGAAAATTGGAAAAATCGGAAAAAATGAAAGTGCATTTTCTTTCAGTTATTGCTAAATTAAATTATGAAATATCGCTATTGATTATGAATTACACGATATTTAGAACTGCCACCGTAACTACTGCTTAATTATACAAATGATCACTAATATGATTGATGGTGATTGAACATACTAATTAGTCATTAATGTTCCATTGACTATTATTTATTAAAGTTTTTAATTACAGTAATTGGATTTCAACGTAAATAAATGATTTGTTTGATCGACTACAAGTTAACAAGCTTATTTGTATTAAAAATAAATACCTAATTAAAGATTCTAGGAAGGTCTCGGGGGATGCCTTTACCTGGCAGAGTCGGACAGTACCTATAAGGCTAATAAAAAAAAAAGGTATTATTGTATTAAATGAAGGCAAGGCATACAACATTATATAATAATAATTATAGTTTAGAGAGTTAAAAATATTTAAAAATGTAAAAATTATGTACTAAAAAAGGAATAAATGAGTAAAATAGTTTAGAGAGTACTGTTGTTGTACAGGGTACTGTAGCGCCTGAAGATGCTTGTAGATCAATATTGTGTGGGTGCGTAGAATGATATATTAATATGATCAATTAAAATTATATTTATTTAATATTTGTTTCATCTTATCTCAGAGAAACGTGCACTATTCTAAGTATGCGTCTATTTTATCACTCGGTTTTCTTAAACCTATAAATTTTTATTAAAAAGAAAAAACAAATTCGCTTGAATGATCAATGCAACCAGAGGAGTTTCCTCCTCTCGGAGAACCAATGCAACCAGAGGAGCTCGTGGGTAAGTAATAACAGCCGCACATTGCCGGGAATGGTCCGAGGATGGGTGACCATCTTTACATACCAAGACTCCTCCGTGCCTCGGAAAGCACGTTAAGCCGTTGGTCCCGGCTGTCATTCGTAGATCTTTGACAGTCGTTACAGGTCGTCAGAAGCCCGAAAGTCTGACAACCAGTCTTGCAGACTTGGTTGCGGAGGTCAGATAGGCAGTCGCTCCTGTAAAATACTGGTATTCAGCTGCATCCGGTTAGACTGGAAGCCGACCTCAACATATTTGGGAAAATACTAGGCAGATTGATCAATGCTACCAGTATTATTTTTCTATCAGATCAGCTTGTACGACATAAGGTCGCCTTTTGCATGCAACCTTTACAGAACCAACATTGTATAAAGGTGAGCTTTGCTTTCAGGATCACAGATCGAGTTATTTTTTGGATCTCAAGAACAGATAAGAATAGGATACAAAATTAGGTGAAATATACCGTCCAAACAATCCCAAAATAAAACGCACCTTTTTATTAGCAAAATGGAAAATCTTCAGTATTTTCTGTACAGGTAATTTTCCCGATCCTTTTGACGAAGAAACTCCTGAATAAATAAATACTTAATAACATTATAACCCGCAATGGGCCCGCGTGGCAGATTACACCTCTCGAAGAGAGGAGGCCTATGGCCCAGCCCAGCAGTGGGAACATTATAGGCTGATTATGCTTATTAAGCTCAGGATGGTGCTTCACAAATCTTAGTTGATGTTTTTTGTTTTTGCGGTTACAGTGCAGCCCAGAGGGGTTATTGAGTACTGTGATTTACATATTTAATACCTTGTTGTCTTCTTTTAACCCTATGCTTTGGCTTGAAACAGATTACGTATGGAATTAAAAAAAAAATATATATGTCGTGGATTATAAAAGTTGTAACTCTCAATTGATTATTGTAGTACTAAGGTGAGGGTAAACGCATATTAGTTTTCGCATATTATGATCCCATAACTATTACCCATATTAGTCAAATATTAGTGAACTGATTCATTATTAGCTACACAATCTAATATTGATACATGCTAATATTTTAATCGCGATTAAAAATGTGTGGAATAAAATTAGATGTCATGAACTAAAATTCAAACCAACACCTCGACTTCAGTTACAAAACAGAACTGTATCTATTTTTTTTTTCTTTAGCTTATATCTCGAAAACAGTTTGTCCTATCGCAAAAATAATGAAAATTTCGACCCCCTTTATATAACCCTTAAACCCGTCATTTTCAACATGTTGGTAATTTTTTAATTTTTTTTTCCTTATTTTCCGTACAAAAACTGAAAAATTCCATTAAAAACACGTCGAGGCGACCGTCCCTGCGCGGTTGTCAATTTCGATTTTAGTTGTGTCAAAATAAGTTTTAAATTTAGAGAATTTATTTGGCAGAATAGCTCTAAGATTCCCATAACCAAAATTTGGGTTTTTTAGTGATAGTTTAGTTAGTTTAGTTCTGTGTACAAGAGAATCGGCACCATTATTCTCCAAAATAATTAATATGAAATACAAGATTCTCGTGAATAATTATGCAGTTTCATTATATTATTCACGAATGCAATAAGCATAAGCCTAAATAAGTAACCACAAAAACCATTAAACCACCACCAGACCAAAACCTCCACCAAACATGCACACAAAACAAAAACAAAGTAATAATCAATCACTGCCATTCACTGCGTGCGTGCACATAATATGGAGTCGCGGCAGTCGCTGTGAGCTTCGGTCACTACAAATATTAAACTAATATTCGTATTAGATTAGATTAGCTAATAGACAGTGCGACAGAAGTGAGAGACAGCGACGCGATCTCTCATCGTCGCAGTGATCGCAGTCGGCAAATGGTGATCGTGATGGCTTAGCGTGCCTAATATTTGACTAATACCTGGTAACCTAATAATTTATATTCTCATATCCTAATATGAATATACATGCTTGTATTATAATCCCTGTACCTATTATGAATATATTAGTTACACCTCTCCTATGCGAAACTGTCGGTTTGCCCGAACGTGGAAAGTATGTTCACGCACGAACATTATTAGTATTGTAACTACTATGATAATTATTCTGAAAGTGAAATACTAACTGATTTCCTGTATCATCGTGTTTTATTGTAAACCTGCAATATGGACTCCGTACTAATCGAGATGATGACGGCACTATCGCTCAGTCATCGCTGACGCCGTCATATATAAGTTGAAATCTTACTTACTGTCATCATGATTCTCCTGCCCTTATCTCAACTTATTTGGGGTCGGTGCAACAAATGTACCTAAACTTAGGAATTATTTTAATTTTACGATGAATTAAATCCTTCAAGCGAGTGCTGTAATATTTTTTAGATTCCCATCACGACATTAATATGGATAGATAGTGTAGTAGCTAGTACCTACTTACTTCCTACTTTTATGAAAATATGTACTTGTTGATTTCCCTGAAGACTAAAATATGCAGTCAACGGAAACTTTTACAGCCGGGTTTGTAACCTTTTCAGAATTCAATTTTTTTCGTGCATAAAATTATCTCGCAATTTTGGTTTTAAAAAATGCGCGTGAATATATGTGAAAAAAGTCACTTGTAAAACCAAGCACCTCAAAAGTGATTTTCTTTTCAACTTTCTATTAAAGTAGAAGAAAACGAATTTCTTTTTGACACAAATTCTAATCTAGTGTTCAGTGAAATTCAGTGCTCGAAAATAAAGCACATGTGAAAGAATGACTTTACGATTTCAATCAACGCGAATAACAAAATTGCTCCTCAATTTAGCTAAGTGTACAATTTTTTACACACGACGTAACTAAGAATAACGTCTGTCAGAATTTTTTTCAAAGAATATTCGATTCGAGGTAAACTCATAATTTCCAAAATGATTTTATTCGTTTCAGAAACAATGGGCCTTACCACACTAACTTGGACACTAGTTCAACGCGTGTTAATGTCAAACTCCTTATAGAAATGTCATGTTTAAAAGGTGTTTAGGTTTAACAACTGATAACCACGGTTTTATGTTATCTTTACTGTAATATTAAACTCGCATCATGTTCCGCTACGCAAACACGGTTCGTGTAGCGGAACATAACGCGAGTTAGTGCAATTGAACTACTGCGGTTTCGCTGCTATGGTTTCGCGGAGGAGGTGTGCTACCGGCGACATGGGAGTACTTTGTGTTATGTTGTAATGAGTAAAAAAAAAAAAACAAACGACTTCCAAAAAAAAAACTAAAAACGTGAAAAATTACTTTGATTTCGGAAGTCGGTGTCTTTACTTTTCAATTTTTGCCACCGACTTCCGAAATTAAAGTTATTTTTAACGATGGAAGTGTTTTTTTTTATGTCAGTTGTTTTTTTTTTTGTAAAAAGTTTTTAATTTTCACTTTTTCGTTGTGTACCTACCCCACAAAAATTCAAATACCACTACTACCTGCTATGTAAATAACAGTGACGAAGTCAAATAATATATCGTCTATTATATTATATATACGTATTGATGAAGCTAACTCAAAAACTACGCAAGCAAAGTTAATAAAATTTATATGGGACCACCTCTGAAGCATGACCTACCAAACAAAAAAAATCATCAAAATCGATTCAATTGGCGGAATTGGCATAATTGGCGCGTAACAAACATACAAAAAAAAAACATACAGAGACGAATTGAGAACCTCCTCCTTTTTGGAAGAAGTCGGTTTAAAAAAGAAAACGAAAATGGGTGGTGGTTAATGATGAAGCCCTAATAAACTTTTTAACCCAACGAGAACACCTGCATTTCTCAGTAATACGAGTACCTTCCAATAATATTCAACTATGTTAATCTATGAATTGCTTATTATAACCATTTTCTTTCACGACGCCACAAAAACACATGGATTTTTGTGAAAACGGCTGTATTTGCTGAGTGCAAAGCTTTGATATTCTCGTATATAATATACGACTTCATTCCTTTTACGAGATCCCTATGTATAACAAAAATATGTGCCAGTCTTCCCTCTATTGTTCTGTTATAAGCTTTTTAACATTTTTTACGAGCATGTATGATGAAGCATGAAACTTGTATGTATTTTGCGTCTCATTTTCAAGTTGATCTTTGAAGTCAAGGACCACTAGGATGGTGCTGATCCACATGTCATGATCGTGAACGGGCGCCGTCAGTTGAGACTGGTCACCTCTTATTTGCCAGAGCTTATTTTTAATCTTAAATTTTGAATTGCAATTGATCCTTTTTTTGTTTTACATTGTTCTCACATATAGAAGCAACATGAATACTGTACCCAGGATTTTGTAATATCTATATCCATTTTTTAAAAGAGTGTCCTTGGAGTTTCTTGCCCGTTCTTCTCCATAGAGATCTACGTTTTGGAATGGGCAACTAGCCTCAACTCTCTGACTAACTGACCGACTCTTTGAAAATTCAAAAGTGCCTGTAAATGGTTTAATTGAAATAAATGCTTTGAGTTTGAGTTTGAGTTTGAAAAAAACTAAGAAACAGCTTTTACAAGTGAGTGATATCCTAACTAATATTATAAATGCTAACGTTTTTTTTTTCTTTTTTCTCTCCGATGTGTTGATTCTGTTAGCGTGTGGGGCGCTACTCTCAGTGGAATCTGCCCTATATTTTCGTAGTATAACTTCAAGTACCTATAATTGCGAAAGTGAGGTTGTTTGTTTGTTACGCTTTCACGCCAAAAAGGCTAAACGGATTTGGATTAAATTTGGCACATGGGTAGACCATGATCTGGAATAGGACATAGGATACTTTTATCCCGATATTCCCACGAGATCGAGACTTATGTTCGCATTACTCGTCAAAATGTACGGAACAGCTGTCTTATTTTTCGCGATTTCACATTTGTTCCTATAGTAAAAGTTGTTCATAATGATGAGTAAAATGACTCCTTAAGAGATTGTTGGTGTTTTACCAATAACCTCTCTGTATATGCGGGTGAAACCGTGGGGCGCAGCTTGTATACATAAGTGCCTCGTTGGTCTAGTGGTCGCAAGTGCTACTGCTGTCCACGAGGTCCTGGGTTACTGAGTAAAGTATTATTTTCCATCTGGAATTTCTCAGTAGCAGTCTGGAGTCTGGATTTTTGCCCGTTTGATGGCACGCTCCCTATCACACGGAACTCATAACTGGCGAAATGTGGGTGTACTATACTGCCGTCGTAAGAAAAAAGGCCGTAACTGACAATTTTGTCAAAAATGAGTTATTAACATATTCGGAATCAACAAAGAAAATGCTATCATATGGTCTTACTCACAAAGCTCTAACTCGTATTGGATTAGAGATATCATAAGGATTAAAAAATAAATTCAGTACATCCTGAGCCATCATTTTAGATAAAACTTCAATTATCTCGGAATCAACGTTGACGTAGTTACGGCCTTCTTTCATATAACGGCAGTATAGGTTCACCTCTGCCCAGCCTTTCAGAGAATATAGGCCTTATGTATGTTCCTGTTGCCTTGTGTTGGTGTTGTTGTTTCTTTCTTTCTTTTTTTCTTTATGTTGCGTTATGTATCTATGTTATATGAAAGGTATCTGTATATTAAAATATCTTTGTCTTCTACTTCAACACCTTCTTACCTCCTACTGGATAAACCTCCTCTGATGTTAAGTATATAGATGTATAGTAGATGTAAGATATACACATAAGTACTAAAAAAGTTACTATGTCTGCCACGAAACGGTTTGCAGTTTGGCAGAGGTAATATTTAGGTGGTAAGAAATTATTTCTGCGAATAAACGCTTTTTCATTTATTTAGGCCAATCAACAGTTGAGCGGATTAGGTCGTGGAATTTATGTGGTGATCAATTCTAATCCAATAGTCTTGCTGAGGTAGTCTGCCCTTGCTCTGGTTTCAGCCCTAAGGTTCTTTCATCATGGTGTCATCTCGAGCACATTTTGGTCCAGCTGCCGTCAGTTCCCCAGTGGAACTATGTCTTTAGAACACAAGCCTGCCATTCTTCTAACTAACTGAACAGTCGTTCGACCGATAATCAGACACGCTGCCTAAGCCTGCGTTGCATTATCTCATGCGAATTAAGGTTGAAAGTAATACATGAAGTATTTTCATTACAGTTTGGCAAATCAATTTGAAAGTTACTAAAACACTTAGAACTATATTGAAAATAATTCAGAAGGTAACGTCTTTATTGTAAATCTAAGATTTGATTTGTAAAGTTATGTGGTCACGAGCAAACTATATGAACTAAAAGTGAAATTACTTTATCTATGTAGAATCAAACAGAGGAAATTAAAATAACAGTTCATGCAAAAGGGTTATCGATTTTCTTATAGGACACTAGCAGCACCCCGCGGTTTCACCTGCATAAATCTCGATGCCGTGGGAATATCGGAATTAAAAGTATCTTATGTGTTAATCCAGGTTATAAACCATCTGTGCGCCAAATTTCATTTAAATCCGTTCTGTAGTTTTTGCGTGAAAGAGTAACAAACGTCCATACATCCATACCATTCATTCTCACAAACTTTCGCGATTATAATATTAGTAGTAAGCCGGGGGGACAAAGAACTGAATGACCAGCTGATGAAGTTAAAGCGTGTGAGGTCAGTGGACAAAATAAAAGGAGCTATGTAGCCTGTTATTTACAGTAATTTTCACGCTTTTCACCACATATATTACATCGGCTAAGTTACCAACTCTTATGTATTTATTCTTGCTCAAACCTCAATGAATCATCATCATAATCATAATTTCAGCCAAAACACGTCCACTGCTGGTCAAAGGCCTCCCCCAAGCTTCGCCACTGCGACTGGTTCTGTGCTTCTCGTATCCAGCGGATTCCTGCGGTCCTTACAAGGTCATCGATCCACTTTGTGGCATTCCAACGCTACGTGTTCCGGTACGCGCTCACCACTCCGGAACCGTTTGAACCTTTTCGCCCCATCGCCCATCGGTTCTGCGAGCAATGTACCCTGCCCTCTATCACTTATTATAAGTTTGGCAATTCCCTCGGTCGGTTACCTTGGTACTCCTTCGGATCGAACGATATGTGTATGTTTTTGAGAATTGAACACTATTTTCCGTCACCCATTCTTCAAAACTATCAGATAAACCAGCAAAGCACAACTCACATGCTCACATGCTCTTGTGGCGGTATCTACATCGCCACATGCGAACTACGCATCAAAGACCTGACGTCAGACAGACGTCACATAAATCCTGCATCGCGCAATTAAAGTTTACCGTGCAGTGGACATATATACGAGAACCCATCATCAATCGTTAGAGGTTGGAGGATCCTCCCTTTTCCATGGAGTATGAGTGAACTTTACACCCTGTTCCTCATACCTCTAAACTCTCATTACTCTGTCTACAAAGCTCATTCATCTGGCTCGTTTACAGACAAAGGCGGAGCAGAGTACTGAATTAGCGATGACATGTTCTTTGAACAATGCAAGGCTCATGTGACGGTTTGCACCTCATTAACAAGTAGGTACATATGTACTAATGTTTATCCGGGATGAAATAAATCTTTTCTGGGTTGGAAATAAGGAGATTGATAGCTTATTGCAGCACTTCTGGGTAATTTCTTGTTAAATTCTCTGGCAGGTAATTTTACAAAAACCTGTGTAAAAATATAAAAAACTACTACTATAAAAAACTACCGAACACAAACTACAAACTAACTAAGTACATAATATAAAAAAAAAAACTAAGTAAGTACTGAAAAAAACAATTTAAAAAAAAAACATGCATAAAAATTACAGTGCTTGTCGTAAGCGTTTCCGTATCGATCTGATTTGATGGGTATGTAGTGTTAGGTAGGTACCGTGTTTGAAATCCTGAATTTCGTTCATGGAAAGGCCGATTGGATAAAACCGCGAGCAGGCTTGCCTTTGGTGTTGGTAGTCAAAATCCTCTTTTGATTGGTGTGCCAACATGCACACTCGTATCAGTCGTATCATCGTATGTAAGGGATTCTATCCTAAAAAAAAATACTTTTGTTAAAAGGATCGCCTCTTTTGCGGACGCAAACTTGGCAAACGACTTTGAACTGTGCCAGAATCGTCAAAACTTAGAAGGCTTTGACCGACTTCTCGTATGGCCCTTCCCCGGCCAGATACACTTCAATTTACAATAATTACTTTAGCAGACATGCTACGTTTAGCATCAGTGATCGACGATTTCTGAACTTCATAAATTACGTTATGATGACTCTCTGCGGTCGTTTGGTACTGCTAAATCGATATTTAAGCGATTGCTTCGAACTTGCAGTTCGACTCGCTGCGTTTCAGTGCGGTACCTACCGAAATTGCGTGTTTTCTACCTGTCGCTGTATCGAGCTTTCGAAAACCCACCAATTCACTGACACGATGTTCAAAATAATGAGAGATTTAGAGCTTCGTCGCTGTATCGAGTTTCTAAAAGGGAGTAAATTACAGCTCGCCACTAAAAGCAGAATGTCTGCTAAGGCCCTAATGGCCCATTATGCCTGAAATATTCTCAAGACACAGTTTATTATTGTCTTCTCCCATCGATAGCGAGCAATTTACTCTCGTTTGAAGCAATGAAAAACACATGGGTACATAAGCCAGTTAAGCATTTCCAGTATAAGCTGATCTCGTACTGTATATGATTTCCGTACAATGAGAGGTCAGCTTATACTGGAAATGTATAAGCTTGATATGTAGCCGTGCGTACTATCTAAACACAAATAGTCCACAAAAATATTTCACTAGTTACACCAAAAAACTAATTCTCACATTACAATTAGTAAAAGTTTGACGTGCGAAGCTAGTAATGTTAATGGTATGAGCACTTACTGTTATTAATGCTTCAGAACTTCGTGACGGACGTCAACTTCACTTATGACTGGTTGATTGTATCGCTGGTTAATTTTTGGTTTCCATTTACATTTGTTTGAATTTCATTATGATGTTACAATAGTGCTATTCTGTAACGTAAGTGAGCTTAAAGTGAACTAGACTCGCGACAATCTAAGAAGTCCGTTTTGACAGCTATAAAAATCCTTTGTGTAGCGATGAAAAATAAAATTGGTGTCTTATATACTGATTCTCGAGACATATCGATGAAACATACTTAGAGAGTTTGTAATCGACGACTTATCTACATTGCTTAAAACTGGTTCTCGAAGCATAAAGTTTTATTAAAAGTACGAGAACGAAACGTCAAAACGGACTTCTTAGATTGGCGCGAGTATAGGTATCGATGACGATGAAATCTCACTCCGCTCACTGCACCTAAGTTTTCACGGTGAGATGGTTGACAGAATAGCAATACAGGTCACGTATTTAGTCTCTGTTTGGTATGTCAGATGAATGAGTAAGAGTCATAGAGTATTTGTACCTTTTACACATGTCAAGCATTTGTTATTATAAGAATCAGGTACCTAGTTTCTAAGCTCCTTTACATGTAAATAGGGTTAGAAGTTTAAACAAATAATTCTTCAGTCGAGCATATCAAAATCAAAATCATAATATTTTATTTCACCTATATGGGCACTTATGAAACGTCAGAAGCTAGGTGCACGGTTCCAATTGGTCGTTTCCTATGGAGAACAGCCGGCAAGAAACTTCACGGTTACTCTTTTCTGTAATTTCGTAATGTAGACAATATGCTGCGGAGAGAGATAAAACGTTTCCAGTAGGTAGGTACCTACTGACAATACCATCCGTTCTGATGATATTTGTTGTACTGGAAACGCTTTACTTTAAGTACCAAATTCTCATAACAAAATTGCCTTTATGAAAAAATACGGCTGAATGACTTCAAATCTTTTTCCTAAGTAATAAACCTGATATAAATCTTAACAATAAGGAAAAAAATAAACAAGAAAATCCTACAATCTTATAAAGTCCTTTCACCACTTTCCTAACAACTTTACGAAACTTCGTGTTATTTTTCCCTCATGTCTTTTCTTGAACTACTTGCTTGATTATTTCGATCCCCACATAACGTTTTCAGTTAATACATAATTCATGATCAGTTGGGACCCGATATTGGGACTACGTGTGTACGTATACTATCCATCGATCTTTTTAATGAAAATTTATTCGAGAAAATGTCGCCTGCAGTATATATTACACAGTAGTTATTAAAGAGCAAGTGCTGTGATAGGTTGGTGGGGTTTATCTCATGCAGTTTAAGTATTGGGAAGTTCACTGTTCAGAAACTTTGTCAGTCCAATTTATTTGACAGACTCTTCGATACTCCGTGGTCTAGATAAAAAACTTGAAGGAAACTTATATCGTCATTCTATGCTAGCTGTTGTTACTATCCTTGTAAATATGTAGCTGGTGTGACTTGCTTAGTAAATCTAACTTAATATTATAAAAAAATTGTATGGATGTTTGTTACTCTTACACGTAATAACTACTGAATGGATTTGGATGAAATTTGGATAGTTTATAACCTGGATTAACACATAGGATACTTTTTATCCCGATATTCCCACGGGATCGAGACTTACGCGGGTGAAACTGCGGGGCGCAGCTAGTATATAAATAAATACCTGCTAAAAGTTTGCCTCCCAAAACTAAAGTGAATAGTCAGAGATAAAATGATAGAAATAAAATCCGTAAAAAAATCACATATCTGTACCAAATGTGTACATGTATGTGTCATTTTACTTTATTGTGTAGTGTGTATTGTCAATACTAACAGACATAGCTAGGGACTGATAACAACCCATGCAGGCTGTATATCTATTTGGAATGGAGCCAATATCATTAGATATCTGAACGTCAATATATATACGACAACAATTCCAGACTACCCTCAAATTCCACTGTCTAATTACTCCCATTCCTGTCATTATTACGACCAAGTTTAAGGCTCCTTCCACAACTTCTTTAAATATTAACATTCTTTATTAAGTTAATTCAAACTTCGTCAATGTGAGTCAATTATTCACAGAATGTCGTTATTCGGTTATTAGAACCTTTGACATCAAAGGAACCGTAAACCCTAAGAACTATTAAGTGCACCCGGCATGGTTGGTCATCATTCGAAAATATTCCACCGCATTTTGTACCTTAAGTCTATAGCAACATGGCCTGAAATGGTATTCACATTTGCCAACGGTTAGAATAAATGACCTGCCTTCAAAGTGAGGTTCTGTAGTACTTTGTTATAGAAAATATGGTCGAAATGTGTATGATTACTTGGGTTTTGGAAGTGCTACATAAACTGGTAGAACTTACAATATACCTACCAGAAATGACGAGGAGATTATTTTCATAAACATAGTGCCTTTGGCTTAATTTATATTGCCACGGAGCGGAATGGAAGCGAGTATTTGTATATTGTACATAGCAAAATTAACTTTATGTTAATTGTGTAACGTACAAAGTAGATACAAGCTCATAACTGCGGGAATTACCGAGAATGCGCGAGAATTCTCCAGCAATCGCTGTTATTTGGCTCGTATCTAGTTTGTACATTACACTTTAGGAGTATGAGAAACAGGGCGTAAGGTTCAATCATCCACCATAGAAAAAGGGAGGATCCTCCGACCAGACGGGTGTTGTGTCTGGCGGGCAACCGCCCAACGATTGATGTTGGTTTCTATGTCTATGGCACGGTAAACTCTAATTGCGCGATGCAGTATTTATGTGACGTCAGGATTTTTGTGTGACGTCAGGTCTTTGATGCGTAGTTCGCATGTGGCGATGTAGATACCGCCACAACACTATTGACAAAAAGTTCAATAAACTTTGTCCAAAAATCTCTTCCATTCCGTTCCGCGGCTATGTAAAGTAAGCCTTTAATGCTTGTAAATAGTAGTAGTTTACTGAAAGTAGTCCTGGTGAGCAATTTGCTCCTGGTGAGCAAGTTACTCCTAGCCTTTTATCAGCAACGCATTGGCCGTCTCCTTGGTTATTGATTCCTTGGTAACAACTTTCCATTTCTTCATTTCGTCAGTTAGTGTGTCATGAGCTATTTCTAACCGACTTCTTCAAAAAGGAGGAGTTTCTGATTTCATCTGTACCTTTTTTTTGTGTGTATGTTTCGCGATTACTCCGCCAATTATGAATCGATTTTGATGTTTTTTTTGGATGGTTATGCTTCAGAGGTGGTTCCATATAAATTGAATTAACTTTGCTGGCGTTGTTTTTGAGTTAGCTACAATATTACGTATTTTTCACACTTAAAAGATGTAGACGACGTTATAAGTGACTCCGTCACTGTTATTTACATAGCAGGTAGCGACTTCCAAAAAAACACTAAAACGTGAAAAATTACCTTAATTTTGGAATTAGCTATCTTTGCTTTTCAATTTTCGTTTTTTTTTTTTTTTTTTTTTTATAATAATTAAAACTTTATTCACCAGTGTCTAGGAAAACAATGAATCAGCTATCATCTTTCCATAAGCCAGGCTCGAAAGAAGGAAACACAGGAAAATCCACTGTCACAAAATCTTTACAATACAAAGTGGATTTAGAATTTACTGTGTGACAACACCTTTAGCAAAAATGTTCAGAACTGCTAATTTTATAATTAGGATTTTAAGGCTAAAGGTAGATGACAGGAACATTATTTTAATTATTGCTAGCACAAAGCCTTTATAATAGATGACAGTAAGTATGCCATTGAATTTAGAAAACAAATGGTAGTGATAAACAATCATTTCTAGTATGTGTTTGAAACATACTTTTAATTATAAAATAGCAATCACAAATCTTCTAGCATGTGCACAATTCATTTATAGAATATTTTGAAGTTCCTAAATGTAAAAATCACAAAGTCACTAAATTTAACACAATAATTACATAAACTCCACGACATTTATGAATGCTGGAAATACATAGTGTATCTATTAGTTACTAATGTCTGATAAATAATATCCAAAAACTCTAAATAAAAATTTGATATTATATTGCTTGCTGCCTTAACAATGCTTAGATAATTCACTTCAGTGGCCCATCAAGGCAAGAGCCAAGAAATTATAATAAAAACCTAACTTTAGATATTCTCATTTGCCACCGGCTTCCGAAATTAAAGTTATTTTTCACTTTTTAGTGCTTTTTTTGGAAGTCGGTGGTTTATGTAATCTTAAATAAACAATTTTGCTGCCTCTAAATAGAATGTCTTGGAGCTACTTACCTACACTGAAAATAATGAGCAGAACAAAAACAGAACCCTGTTTCAGCCAAGGTTCTGTTTTTGTTCAATTTCCTTCCTAAATTGTAATTGTCTTGCGTACCACATACGTAATTCATAATTGAAACATACATCATTGTCGTAAGTATTTTTATACACTCTGTATATCTTGTGTTACTACCTCAAATTTTATGAACTTCCCAAGAGAAAGGTATACAACAAAAAAGGGGAAAGGAAAGGTTTATGGTAGGTGTATGATGAAAAATTACCTAAAGAATGCCTGATCTTTAGACTACCAGGAGAAATATTTATCTCACCAAAAACATTTTCATGTAAAATGTTGCCAAGATGAGACCATATGTCTCGCAGTGTCGAAAAGTTATCAGATCTCTAGCCAAGCTTCTAATTCTACACGCCCTAACTCTGCAAGCCCTAACTTCACAAACTCTACAGATCTCGGATCTCTTCATTTCTGATTCGATCAAGCAGGGAAACTCCAAGCCCTCTCCATTGCCCTTTGTAATCAATAGTTTTTGTTATAATTTTATTCTTTAGGAAAATAAAAAAGAGTGCTCCTTATTTTTGACATGTCCCAGATTTAAAGCTGAAATAGATTCTCATTTGATGAGATTCCAACCTATTATTTGTTTAATAACTAACTATATAATTAATGATCATTTTTTAAATACCAATCCACATTTTGAAATCCTATTTAACCTTTAGGGGTTGTAATTTCTGATCCTGATTTCCAACAATCATTTATAAAATAGCTCTAATTAAAAGTGTCTTCATTATCCTCAATCATTTGAACTTCCCATCCAGAAATCAAAGTCACTAAGTACAAAATTGAAAGACGTCTCCCGAAATTGAAACACAAATAGCCGTACACCAATAGGCTCGATAATTCGATTTACGAGTAGATGTTACGGAAACAGTGCCATTACAATTTCCCGGGAATTTAATAATCTATATGTTATGGACCAAGTAATAAATACGGGCATTTTTCATAATGCCCGCGCATTATGAATAATGACAAGCTACTTAGGGCAAAATAATTAATTATAATTGGAACTTCCTTATTTATCACATTGCCTCGTCATTATAAATCGTGTGGTCTTTGGGCAATCTAATAATACACAGGTATTTAATTATGGTAAAGTCATCATAGGTCAGCAGAGTGTCTATGAATGGAAATATTTTATATGATTTTAAATATTGATTCTACGTTTGAAATGAAAATAATAGTAATAAACCTGGTTTTAATAGTGCTGCCACAGAGGTGACTAGCATAATAAAAAATGCCCGGTTGATTTGATTAATTCAATAATTGTTATCATACTGCTGCCCTCTCTTATTGGGAATTTTTCAAACTGCCCGGGCATTTTTTATAATGCCCTAATAATCACTCGGTCCATAACATATAAATTATTCCGCGGTTCTTTAGCGTTTATAAGCCGGAACGTTGATTCGTTTTCTCTTCAAGGAAAATGAATTTCCGCAATCTCGTTGGAATTTCGAGATAGCAGTTTGGAAACCTCTATTTGAACATTTTATGAGTCCACAAGGCGACATAGTGTTACCTGAATTCACGTATATGTTAATGTCTGCAGTTTACTGCTTCGTCTTGCGTTTGTTGTGATTCCTTCGTTTCATACGTTTTGTGAAGTGCTTCAATATCGTTGTATGACTGTAAAAAACAAAGTGTAGGTACTTACATGTGTGTGTGTGTGTAAGTGTATCAGTTTTGATGACCTTGTACTATCAAGTTAGAGAAGGTAGGTGTGTTTGTGATCATCTAATATTTGGTAAAAAAAATTTAGGTAGGTACTGCCAAGTCTTGCCTGCACCAAAAATCACAAAATGCATTTTGGGCTAAACATAAACATAATTCCGTCTCTGTCATCTTCAAACCGTGTATTCCCGTGAGTCCTACTGTGTTAGTGGGTGAATATCAGTGGGACGAACCATTTATTACGCAAAGTAATATATTTTTTACCAAGGTTGACCTTTTAAAGTTGAAGGAACGAAATAAATTGACCTTTGCTAGATCAACTAAAAAAGAATAATTTGAAAAATCGAGCGCTCTTCAACTATAGAGTTAACGACAAAGCCTACCCTGAAGGGGTGTTGCTTAAGCAACAAAACAATAGAAAAGTTTGTGAACTGCCAATCATGTGAAAGTTCGATCCCAAGGTATTTGATGTAGGCTGAAGTTTAGCCCAAAGTGAAGTATGTCAGAACTGCCAAAATCACCATAAAACAAACTTCGATACACTGAGAGAATATGACGTGAATGTTGACGTGGTTTTAAAGATTCCTTCGCCCTAACACGAACGGGCGAAGTAAACGTTAAGTAAATTCTTAGGCTGACTCCACTGAAGCGGAGAGGAGAGGAGCGGAGCGGAGCTGTGGCAATATAACCAAAGAAATTGCACAAAATCACCGCTCCGCTTCAGTAGGCTGGGATTTGCGAACTAGAAGCGGGGAAGCGGAAAAACACCGCCACCCGCTCAAATTAGTTCAGTCTAGCTCCGCACAGTCCGCTACTCCGCTCCGCATTACTCCCTCGCTGCGCTCCGCTGCCTCGCTTCGCGTCAATGGACAGACAGCCTTACGATTTTTAAATCGAAAATAAAAGTATCCTTTATAGTACGAGAGTCCACTACCAAAACCATGTCGCACCGTTTTACGGTCCAAACCGTATAAAATCGTTTCGGTGGGCAGTACCGGTCACAAACGTCGCAGTATTAGGCCTCGTTTACGGAGACGCGGGGCATCGAGCGTGGCGTTGGGCGGCGCGGCCCGCACTGAATCACTCCGCACTCAATCTCAATAGATACCTGTTTATATTTTGTAGTAAACCTATTAGTTTAACCAAGGGACTTAAAACGTTATGAAATAACGTTAAAATACCGTTATAGTTTATCGTTCCAGTAACGATTTCTACCGTTCCATCCGGATTGTAACTGAATTAATAGTAGAAGATTTCGTTCCGATAGATTTTCGTTGTATTGCCAAGAAATTAGTTCATGAATTATTACTGGAACTATACAAAACGATATTACATAACGTTATTGTACCTCTATTTTGAGTAACGTTTCAAGTCCCTGGTTTAACCCAGAAAAAGAAAATACCTTCATCATTATTATCCTACAGTAGTTCGCTAAATAATGTTCTATAGGTAATTAACAAGTGCTTCCTAACCTAACTCACTTATTTTCTGTGCCCAACAGGGTCCACAATGATCTAATTATAAGTGTACCACCTTTTTTTTTTTGAGTGTGGGATATCAACAAATGACTTCTCCCGCTCTGGGTGGAGCGGGAGGGCGTTTCAGACTTTTACTGACTAAAACCCACCCGTGTTCCTTCAGTTGCCTGTTGCCAAGGTCCCGGTATCCCTTACGGACTTTCCCGCAGCCCTAGCATAATAACCTAAGAACACCTACATATGGAATGCAATAAAAATATTGAGTATTGAGAAAAAGTCATAAAACTAAAGATATATTATGTGCAAAACTAATATTTTCAATTTTAAAACAGACGAATATACCTACTTTACGTTGAAGGTCCCGCAGCGACATATCACCGCGCGTTCGTGTTAGGCCCACTTTACTTGTTAACATTTACTAAAGCTGCAATCGATCACAAGAAGGATGATATTTTTATTAAAACATCGTCCATCAGGTTGTCTATCAATATTGAAACCAATCATGTTTGCTTAAAGGTTGTTGTTGTTTATTGTATCTAAATTAAGGAGAACTTCGACACTTCAATTAAAAACCAGCCAAGAGCTTTCCATCGTTGGGATGAATTTATTCCACGTCACGGCAACTCTCCAACTGCAAATGCAAGTGGGTAAATACAAAAAAAAAAAACATCGGTTTAAAGAAATTTATCTCTCAAAAAAAACATACATAGTTCACTTAAATATGAGAAACTTAACAAAATATTCCAGACTAGCTTTTGCCCGCGGCTTCGCCCGCGTGGATGTCGGAAATTATCCCACGGGAATGTGCTACCGGGATAAAAGTATCCTATGTCCCATAACCCACGTGGTCTGTCTAGGCGACCTAGGCGTTACGGCGTAAAAGTAACAGACATGAGACAGCCAGTAGCTTTATATATTAGTGGTAGTCCATATCTATATTGTGGTGATAGTGTGGATAGTATGGACAGCAGTATGAAACTGTCGGAAAGATTAATGAAAAAATATTGTATAAAGATTAATGAAAAAACTATGGCATATTGTATGGACGATGGAAACTAAGGCGAAAGCTTTGCGGGAGCCTGCGAAATTCAAATTATCTTATGTTTTTTGCTTTTTACAGGTCAGTATCAAGTTTTATGTTGATCTAAATAATGAGTCGCAGTTGTTTTAAATATTTATTTATCTAATCTAACTAATATTGCAGGAGTTGTATTCCTGTATCTAATGGTTATTATTCTGTAAAGCTACTATTTTCTACGATCGCGAATCATATTTTATTCATATTGACATTCGAAACTTACCCATTAAACGATTTAAAAGCTGTATTAAAACCAAACTTTGTAAAAAAGGGTACTATACAATTTCAGATTATTTAGAAGACAAAAAGCATGGGATTGAGCTGCTCGCTCTGCTAACATTTTGTCATTTTGGCATTGTGACATTTTGAATAAGTACTATGGAAAATCATCAAAATATACCTACCAGTTTTATATACAAATTCACATTATTGAATATTATATGTAGGATATTGACAAATGATTACTTTGTAAAGTATTGAATTATTGTGAATGTGAGGATGAATGTGAATTTTCGTTCTCAGTTAGTTTTAACAATGGTCTGGCAATTTGAGAACTTTATGCGGCCTACACAAATGTCCTTTCTTTGGTATTGTTCGTCGAGTCGTTGAGCTCCTTAAGTTCTGAGCCGAGCTCCACTATTACTGACAAATGCTTGCAGTGACAGGACAGGTTCACTCAAATCTGTGTGGTTCATTCCTCAAAAGACCATTTCCCTCATAGGGCCCTCATAGGGCCTGACCAATATATATCTGACCTAGGTATGTCCGGACTTTAAAAGAGACTGAGTTTGTTTCGGCCTTTCTTCTCAGAGTAGTCAGATAGGAAACGCCGACCTCATCTAGCTTAATTTTACATTTTTTGATATTATTACGACGTGTAAAAGTGATTCCAATAACCTGTCTGACACTGACTTGCAAATGGCAAAAAACTTAAGATTTGAATTTCGCGGGCTACCGGCGCATGCCCCTTAAGAAAATCGCATCATTTGCACAACGCCATCTATCGAGTAAGTACTCACTGGTAAACTCAAACTCTTCGTTCCAAGCCAAGAGCCAAGTAGTAATAACTTTTGATTGAGTGGACAGATTCTCAAGATACGGACTATGACTATATTCTCAATCCCTTAACGCTCTTGAAGAGAGTCCCGCAAAAATGTCAATAATAAGTACTTACATGTGAATTTTAAAATCAAGAGGGTAAAGAAGGGTTTTTACCTTCATGAGGGATGATTTTAGAAGAACATAACTCTTTGTTAGTTACAAAAAGCATACATTTTCACAGCCCTAAGTTAAAAAAAAAACTGGCCAAGTGCGTGTCGAACCATGCACAATGAAGGTTTCCGTAGTTGGGATGAATTAATTTATCAAACAAACTTTCGCAAAGTTTTATTGTCATTACGTCTATGGGCGTTTACTGTCCCTCAAAGTGTAGTTAAAAAAACATTGTAGTTAAAAAACTTGTTCTCGCATACAGAATGTTTGGGTTTTTGCAACTGCACATGTAAGTTGGTCGATTAAAAGTTTTTGAGCTAAGTCGCGGACAGACAGACAGACTGACGGACATGGCGAAACTATAAAGCTTCCTTGTTGACTGCGGAACTCTAAAAATGATAGGTTTCCCATAAAAACTTTCATCCCCTATATCCCCCCCCCCCTTAAATTTGTTTTTGAGAAAATAATTGCCTATGTTCTTCGCCGGGATGCCATCTATCTCTTTACCAAATTTTATCCAGATCCGTTCAATGGATCAGGCGTGAAAGGTAACATACAGAATTACAGACGGACAGACAGACAGAGTTACTATCGAATTTATACTTTTAAGCATCGATTAGTATGGATTATGTGTTCAATTCAAAATGAGCCAAACACTCGATAATTATGAATTCGGCGAAAGTCATTCTTCTACGGAGACTCTTAACACCGCGATTCAGAAAATGACGTTAAATGAACAACGCCATCTATCGAGCACGAAGTGATACTGTCAAAATATATGGGAAAACGTTCGAACACTCTGTAAGGTATGTAGAAAAGATGTAGGGTTCCATGACTGACTTGACCTGACTTGACTTGACTTGACTTGACCTGACTTGACCTGACTTGACCTGACTTGACCTAACTTGACCTAACTTGATTTGGATTGAGTTGAGTTAACCTTGAGCAGGTATATTTTATCGCAGCAGGTACATTGGTAGTTGAAAGAAAAGTAAATTACGTACCTTGCTAAAGTGAGTAATTAATGCACTCGTGTTTATTTAGTAAGCGCGTTCGTGCCTTAATTACTCACTTTTTGCTCGATGTAACAATCTACAATTTTTAAGAAATTATAATTTATCACCATTTTTTCATGATTAATATTTGTATCATGATTTAAAAGATAGATAGCGCCACCTATGGCACTACTACCAAACAATGGATTTGGAAAACTTGAATTAACCAAACTTTATATTGGGTAAATTCACAATGTATCGCGTTATGTTTCCGCGCGAAGTATGTGAACATATGATGATTATGATCGTGTGTTACACACGTTCTCACAAACCTACCTGATTTTACGCTAGTGTCATTTTACGACAATAGATGTCGTTACGTGTAGGTATCTACATTACGTACCTAATGAAAATTTCTTCTTGAATACTTTAAACTCTTCTCTTATATCTTTTGATATTTTGAAGCGATTGCGATGAAACAAAAACTAAATGAAACATCGAGTTACACACAATATTTGAGTTTATAAGTTAACCATATTGATTTCGTACTTTTTACGTGATACTGGAACAATCAAACAAACGAACAGACAAACAGACAAACAGATAAACAGACAAACAGACAAAAATTCCAAAAATGGTAGAAATGGCATCTGTTGGTTATTCTTGGACACTCCAGCCAGGTTTTTTTTTTTTTTTTTCATTGTACAGAAACGCCTCGTCTACAGATTTATTATATGTATAGATAACAAACACAATTGCCGTTCGATCTATCGAGTACATACAATGAGTAATGATTTATTATTGTTGGTCAGCCAAATACAACTTTAATCTATTCTTAAAAATGTTCACTGATAAAGAATCTCTTATTTCTTTCGGTAACTTATTATAAAGCTGCGCTCCCTCAAACGGAATAGTTCTTCTCCCGTACAAGGTCCTAACTGAAGGCAGTTCTATACTATCCCTATTCCTGGTGTAGTAGTGGTGAGTTTTCTGTTTGAAGGTGATTTGTGAGTGTATTTTGTTTGTTAAAATTTTCTTTATTAGTATGCATGTGTGGTAGCTATATAATTTTGTAAGGTTAAATAGTTTAGTTTTAGCGTAAAGTGCTTTCGTAGGTGTTAAGTAATTGTAATTAAATAGGACTTCGATTGCTTTGTTTTGCGTTACTTGTAGGTCGTGAAGATGTGTAATAGCGGCCTGTCCCCAGATTTGGATTAAATAGTCGAGAACATAAAACTACAAATTAACAATTTTCTTACTTTTTCCAAATTTCAGGATTCTAGGTCAACGGGAAGTTTCCAATAGGTTTTGATTTATTTGCGGGTATCAAAATATGTCGCTTAAATGGCCATATTTTTTATTGCGTTGACTTAGTAGCTGGATTTTTTTAGAGCCCAAAAGGAGGAGTTGTAAACCTACGTATTTGATATTAATTTTAACTTGTTAACTCGACGCGTTCCTGAGAAAAGGGGTCTTGACAGTCCAGGCAGACAGACAGACGGACGGACAACGAAGTAATCGTATAAGGATTCCGTTTTTTTCTTTTAGTGGTACGGAACCCCAAAAATGAAGCAAAGATGCAATTAATTTATGCTTTTGTAAGATTATCATAATGTGGTCTATAAAGACTCCAGCACATAGGCACAACGCGACTCTGGTGCAACAATTTTTATGAAAACTTCACGGGACTTGTTCTACCGGTGACGCGTCGCGCCGTCGCGTCGCTCTTGAGCATTATGGGCCTGAGTCCCTAGACAAAGTGACATTCTATCAGCGATAACGATGATAAAAAAGGCAAAAATGTGTAGGACTGACATAAGGTATCGAAAAGCTTATGTGAATCCTATTGAAAGTCGGTGTAGAAATACGAAACGCTTTCGAAGCGATTGTCACTTGTCTAGGCCCTCTGTGTCACCTTAGTTGCGACCTACGCTGTTCGCTAATCTATTTTGTTTTAAAGTACTACGTTTAATTGAGAAAATCTTTTCATATAGACGCACAGAAATAAAAAAAGGGAAAAAGTTTTTGTAGTAAACAAACCTACGTCAAATATAAATCCTCTATTAAAGGAAATGCCCGAAGCTGACAAACTATCAAAATGAAACGATCAAACGGAACGCTTTGTAGCATCAGATCTGTTATAGGGCAATAAAGTCAGGGTGGCGATTTAGTGACCTGCATCCGTCAAGGGGGTTGATTCTAACCGTCATACTATACTACTTTCGCTATGAAACACATACAGCGTGCCGCTACAATGGCGACATTAATTTAACACACGGGTAGGGCTAGTGGCCTGTAAACATAAAAATTATAATAAAATGAAATAATTCGTAAATAGAAAAATAAAAATTTTCAAACAAACTAAATAGGTAATAATAAAAGCATAACGAAAATTGAGATCACTCTGTGTAAAAAATTCATTCATGAAGCTACCTACTAGCTGTCTTATGTTCTATCGGTATGATCTTTTGTCGGCATAATTTCTAAGAAATTGCGCGGCTTTCCTTCTGTTCGCCTACATATGATCCATGACCGCAAATGACCTCTTCGCTACAGTTCTTTAAGTACAGATTGCTCCAGGATGGTAATTTAGAAAATTGTAAATAAATAATAACGTTTAATGAAATTCAAATATTTTCATAAAATGAATACGCGAAATCGTATACGTGTGTTAAATTAATGTCACCATTAGAGCACGTTTTATACTCCATTTGTAATAAGATTAGACATTTAAATAAACCCTTTTTTACAGTCCGTTCAACCGATTTTAACATCTATACCGTAGGCATAAGGATGGCATTTTAAGCAAAAAAGTGGTTACAATACCAACTGTTTACTACAGCTGCCATTTTTCATACTACCAACGCAATAGAAGTCGAAATCGTTTGAACGGACTGTAAAAAAGATTTATTCAAATGTCTAATCTTATTCCAAATGGAGTATAGACGATTCTTAAAAAAAAAATTCATACATCAATCGACATAGTCTGTCTACCGTTGTAGGTATAGGAATTCTTTTAAGATATGAAACTCATGGTGAAAGTTGTTTAGTACCTAATACCTATGACAGGTAGAATCCACCCCCTTTACGGATGCAGGTGTCTAAATCGCCACCCTGTATAGGAAAGCTGTATATCATCTATTATCTATCTAACACCATAATACACGGTAAAGACTGGGGAGTAGGCGGGATTACCTCAATGTGGCAAGATTGATGATCTCGGAAAACTATAGTCTGAATTCGAAAATATGTTAAAAAATACGATAGAACTTAGTGATTGTTATTTTTCTCATAAAAACTCTATAAAAAGTTTATATCGCCTACGTAAGAGTGTGATCCTCTTAAATTTTATTGACCTTGTAATGATGAACGATTTTCGACTTGACAGAATATTTAACTCTTTTGACCAAATGATGAAATTTATTAAAAAGTATCCATACGAGTTACAAAAAATATAATTTTAAAAAAACCTTGTGGGGTTTCTTCCTCATGTGGGATTTTAAACAAAAACGAAATTTTCGCAGCATCTTGGATTTAAATTTTGACTTAACGATCGGCTTTAGTACGCTCGAAAACTATGAAAGCAACGCCAATCGAAAAAAAATATATAAATCAGTTGATTCTTTGATATGGCTCATTAATACCCTAGACCAGTGTTACTCAAAGTGTGCTCCGCCGAACCCCTGGGCTCCATAAAGACTCTGTGGGGGCTCCGCGAAATTACTGGTCACAATGAACCAGTATTTTCCTCAAGAACTCATTTTAAATTTGGCGGCAGTTGCTTAATCACGTGTCTATGCAGGATACAATGCAACTACAACTAGGCGCTTTACTTTTTACACGCGATACTGCTCCTACGTCTAAAAAAAATGAAACTTGGACCCTGTGAAATAAGTTTTGCAACATCTGAAAAACAGACGAACGGTTTTGATTATTCTAAGGTTCCCTCAAAAATTTCGTTTTCCAAAAGGCTTCTTTATAATTCTACTCAATCACAAAGAAGACATCTTACACTTGTGAAGGTTAGCAACTGCGTCACGGCTCTGAGATTATCATAAACAGGTCGTTACACAGTCCATTCGGCAAGCGTGGAAGCAAACTGAATTGTTTAAACCAGAGGAATGAGGTTCTAGTACAGCTTTGAGGAGTTGTTGACAGTGCTGTTTGTCCTCTTGTAATATTCGTTCACGTCCGCACAATGTATGGAATTACGTGCACATGTTATAACGATATCGTGTACGAGAATTAGGAAATGTCTGCATATTTTTCCATACATTTTACTTAGTAAAATGAAACAAAGACTCAAATGAATTCAAATTGAATCAAACCAATTTCCCATTTGAATGATTGCGAATTGATTTTAAATCATTTGAATTCAATTGAAGTGGACTCAAATGAATTCTAGGAATATCAGATTGACATATAATGTCGCAGAGATATCTGTAGATATAACTAATTATTTACCATGCACACATCACATTTAGCGGTTTCAGCACCAAAAATACTGAAATGTTTAATCCTACACAAAACTTTATTGACTTCAAATAAAATGGTAGCGTGTTGCTGTCCAACATGTATTTATTATAAGCGCTTTGAAACCAAAAAGTTTTATCCCAAAAAGGCTGAATGTCAAACAAACAGTGTTGACTGAGGGAATTTCAAACTAGGCTTTGTGAAACGCTTTTGGAGAGACGAAATGTAAATAATTAATTATATTCAAATTATTTATATACCTCCCTACTTACACATCTAGTTATAAGTAACTCTTGTTTAGACTCGCGACAATCTAAGAAGTCCGTTTTGACAGCTATCAAAATGATTTGTGTACCGATGAAAAAAAAATAGTTTCTTAAAAACTGATTCTCGAGACATATCGATTGAACATACTTAGAGAGTTTGTAATTTACGACTTATCTACATTGATAAAAACTGATTCTCAAGGCTTAACGTTTTATTACATGTACGAGAACGAAACGTCAAAACGCACTTCTTAGATTGTCGCGAGTGTAAGTAAGTGCTTTCCATCTCCGAAAACTGAATTCGAATTGTATTTAGAATGATTTACAGTATTTGCTTCATGCATTTCTTTGACAATTGACTTTCAAGTATTATGGAAGAAAAGTCTCTCAACCTTCGTAATCAAATTCTTGCCATTTTTTTCGAAGCCACGTTCTTGTACAAGTAGATATGCAAGCAGTCTGAACAATTCTGAATAAAAGAAAAGACTTTTAACATCAGAATCTATGTATAATAATATCTATACTTATGTAAAATAAAATAGTAATTAAGTCACAACTGAACATTGGAAGGAGAAAAAAAATTCAATGTCAGTTGCGCTAATCTAGAATAATTTTTGAAATCAGAATCTTTCCCACACCTCGAAGAAATTTCTTTTTCTCAAAATTCAATGTTCAGTTGTGACTTCGTTACTATTTTATTTTATATGTAGTTCAAGTATAAGGACGTGCCTCCGCTGCCGGTGCCGGTCGCTGCATTAGCTGCCGGCGCTGACTTTGGTTGTCAATTTGGCATAATTAAAAAAACATGTAATTATTTTTTTTCCATAATCAATGATGTCCCTATAATTCGAGTAATAAGGTATATACCCCGGAACCGAACTAGCCTAGCTAGACTAGTTTTTCTTGCCATTATGGGAGCCGGCGGTGACATTACTGTCGGTTCCCAATGGCGTTATTTTTGGGAGCCGGCGCCGGCAGTGCAGGCACTTCCTAAGTATAAAATACTATATAGATAGAATATATTCTGTTTGCACAAATATTCCTTAAAGGTCTGGTCATCGGATAGGCTACAATATTATCACGCTATTTGCAATAGGGGATTAGCAATATTGCATTATGTTCGTTTACCTCAACAATTTATCGCGAGACTTAATTAGATGAGAAAAAATGTTATAATATTGCAGATAGATTCGGATTTATCCTCTGAAATGAGTATCAATACGCTATACCATCATGGAGCTAAGCAGTCAAGACATGTATTAGAACGGCTATTTTAGTTAAATTGTCACTTGAGTGAAGCCGACGCGACGGCACAGCTAGCCACCAATAAACGTAAAAAATATAAAGACTACACAAATAATAAACGTAACAGCTTTAACTTGAACAAGAAAGTGAAAAGTTAAGCTTTTATCGTAAATTTCCGATTTCTATCGGAAAAAGCTCATCTAGTGAAGGGAAAACCGGTAAACTTTAACAATTAATATGAGTTAGTTATACTCCATTTGAAATAAGATTAGACGTATAGATAAGCCTTTTTTACATTCCGTTCAACCGATTTTGAATTCTATTGCGTTGGTGGCTTGACAAATGGCAGCCGCAGTAGCTAGTTGGTATTGTGTAACTTTTTTTGTTTTTAATGCTATCCTTATGCCTACGGTATAGAAGTCAAAATCGGTTGAAGGGACTGTAAAAGGGTTTGTTTTAATGTCTAATCTTATTTCAAATGGGGTATAGTCTTTCATCATGTGTTTATAATAGTGTTTTTTATTTATAATTATCTGTTTCGAAGAAACTTCTTTTCTTATTCCACGTTGTTTCGAAGAATATTTTCCCGTCTCAGTTTAATTACGATTTTCTCTGAAAACATTACAGTAAAGTTTTCCTCGAAATAAATCAAAAGATTTATTTTTAACTTTAATTAATCTACTTTTCATAAGATGGATGCTCCATGTTTCATAATTTGTATTTTTTTTTTTTTATGATAATAGTATTTTAATTCCTATTTACTTCTTATATTTTCTTCCTCTTTATCTTCTGAATCATGCTACTACTCATGTTTTATGGAATTTTTGTGCCGGACCACCCGTCCATGTGAACTTTATAATTATTTTTAAACCCTTTAGTCCCTTGACACGTGTTATGCAATAAAGATTTTAATTTTATTATCTAGACTAGCTTCTGCCCGCAGCTTCATGTCGCGCGGTATGTCAACAAAAAGTTGCCTATTTCCTTCCCCAGAGTGCCATCTACATGCCAAATTTTGTCGAAATCCGTTCAGTGTTTTGGTTTGGCGTGAAAAGGTAACAGACAAACAGACAGAAAGACAGACAGAGTTACTTTCGAAGAATTTATATTTAGAATTTAATATTAGTATGGAAGTATGGATTTACTTTAGTAATTTAGAGGTATTAGGAACAGGGTGTAAAGTTCACTCATCCACCATAGAAAAGGGAGGATCCTCCGATCAGACGGGTGTTGTGTCTGGCGGGCAACTGCCCGACGATTGATTTTGGGTTCTTGTATATAATTATGTCCATTGCACGGTAAACTTTAATTGCACAATGCAGGATTTATGTGACGTCAGGATTTTTGTGTGACGTCAGGTCTTTGGTGCGTAGTTCGCATGTGGCGATATGGATACCGCCACAGTAACGATACAGTTACTATAGGTAAAAACCGGCCAAGTGCGATTCTGACTCGCGCACGAAGGGGTCAGCACCATTAACTATAAAACGGTAAAAAATCATGTCTTTTGTATGGGAGCCCCCTTAAATATTTTAAATTAATTATTAATTTTTAAAGTGAATATATAACTAAATATTCTTTGAATATTTCAAGCGTCTACAGATGATGACGATGTATTTCTGTTGCCGCTATAGCAACAAATACAAAAAAACAGAATAAAATAAATATTTAAGGGGCTCCCATACAACAAACGTGATTTTTTGCTCGATATTGATAACGGCAACAGGTAGACGCTTGAAATATTCACAGAATATTTAGTTATATATTCACTTTAAAAATTAATAATTAATTTAAATTAATAATTATTTTCGTGCGCGAGTCCGACTCGCACTTGGCGGGTTTTTTAGTACCTATTTGTTTTTACAGCAGCAACAGAAATACATCATCTGAGAAAATTTGACAACTGTCTAACTATCACGGTTCATGAGACACAGCCTGGTGACATACGGGCAGACAGACAGCGGAGCCTTAGTAATAGGGTCCCGTTTTACCCTTTGGGTACGGAACCCTAAAAACTAATAAAGCTTTTGGATTGTCTGTTTTCATTAATTACGGTTACTGGACAGTGATAGCCTGAAAAACACGTGATGTAATACAGGATAAAGGTCTGATCAGCGGTTTAGTGTCTTTGGGTATATTGACAAGAAAATCTTAGTCTTTACGACAAGTAGTTTAGCAGCCTAAGCTCGCTATTATTGTCGCATACGACAAAATAAGTAGCGAGCCGTGAGGATAATGAATGGGACTTGGGAATGAGAGAGGATCAATCGATCTGTGCTGTGAGTTAAGCTGTGCATCTGGTAGTCAGTTCGAGGATAGGTGTTCAATTTTCATACATCAAACATCGATGGATAAACTTAATTTTGACCTTTTATGAAAAAAGATCGGGTAGTGAAAATTGCGGAGGTCAATATCAGTCACCCAAATAATATTATATTTATTCTCATAACTTAATATTATAAATGCGAAAGTGAGTTTGTTTGTTTATTTGTTTGTTATGCTTTCACGCTTAAACGGATTTAGATGGGTAGACCATGACCAGGAATAGGACATAGGATACTTTTTATCCCGATATTCCCACAGGATCGAAACTTACGCGGCTGAAACCGCAAGGCGCAGGTAGTATATGTATATTATTATAATTATTCTTACCAGAAACGAATGCAGAGTAGCATTCATAACTAGTATGATTCATATAAAAAGCGGCCACGTAGGGTTCCGTACCACCGTAAAATATTTAATACCACATATTTTATTATTTTTTGTTTTAGCGGCTATAGTAGTACAGTCACGAGCAAAAATATGTATACAATAATTTATTTATTTATTTCAGACAACCATTGATCCATTGCATTAAAATTAAATTTACATTTACACACACATACACTCAGCAAAATTCAATAACGATTTTCTCGTGGAATAACGATTGCAACTTTGAGATGATACCTATTTCATAATAATATGTGTTCAAAAACACTACGTTCGATAATACATAAAATAAAAATCAATACTGTCGGAGAAAATCACTTTTAAAAGTGTGGTGCTTATGGCAGTACACACTCTGTGAGTGTGTAGCGTCCACCTATTACGGTTCCAAAGATACAGTTCTGTGACAGACAGACGGACGGACAGCGGAGCCTTAGTAATAGGGTCCTGTTGGCAACCTTTTGGTACGGAACCCTAAAACTGTGGATGATGTGAACACCTGTATTTTAATCCTTGGTTTTTCTGCAGATCTCGATTTGACCTACATTGTTGCTACGTGGGAAAATGTAAGCCGTTATACGTTTTTTAATGTGAAATATCTTCTTTCGAATTCGATTATACCTTTCGTGCCGAACGGCACGTACTAGTACCACTTACAGTGTCGCCAATTGTACTGTCATTTCAATGAATTTCCCTGATACCGTATTTTTTTTTGAGTGTCTGAAATCATCAAATGTCTTCTCCCGCTCTGGGCGTAGCGGGAGGCGTGTCAGACTTTTACTGACTAAAACCCACCCGTGTTCCTTCAGTTGCCTGTTGCCAAGGTCCCGGTATCCCTTTCGGACTTTCCCTGATACCTGACGTTCTGTGTTATGGGGTTTGGTTTCCACAATTAGTCCTTCAGGTGGGTCATTTTGCGTGGGCCATGGCGACCGTCAGTGGTTATTCCACCCAGCCCACCTCCCTCCAGAAGTTCAGTAAGTCCCTGATACCAGAATGCCAATTCTCATACTTAAAAAGAGTTCACATTCAACTCGCAACCTGTCAAAATTGTCAAAAATGTTGGTAAATTAATTGTATTATTGACAAACTAGTTACCATGTAAAATAGAGTTAACTCCGATTTATTCCAACTTTAAAAGTAAATAACCAACACAACTGAGTAAACTTAAAATGGCTGTCCGAATCAAAGATTTAAATCATTAGATTCGTCTTACCGCGGCAAAAGATAGTCGCGTTTCGTTTCTGTTTCGCTTTGACACCTCTGACACACAATGCCGCAGTAACTTGACTTGATTGTCATGGAAACACTATTTAATCATGTGTGAGCTAACTCTTCCTAGTATGGACACTTTTTCAGGTGAGGATTATTAGCCAATAATGTTCCCGCTGGGACAAAAACTGCTGGGACACAGGCCTCCTCTTTGTGAGAGGGAGTGGGGGTTGGTGGATGTCACAAATGTCTTTGAATTATTGGATCTAGGACATGCCGGTTTCCTTATGAATTTTTCCTTCACCGTTTTGAGAGCAGTGGTGATGATAAATTACATAAAGTAAAGTGCCTGCTTGGTTTTGAACACACCTACAACTCTTAAGCCGCGGGCGTTACCACTGGGCCACCACTGCTCGACTAAGTACGGTAAGGGCTAATCTAACGATTTAAATCTTTGGTCCGAGTAGCCTCTACGTAGTCAAGTGACGCGTTAAAAGCTATTCCTTGCTCAAGTCTACACTGAACAGAAATCGGAAGGCTTTAGTACTTGTGTCCAGCTTAGAATTGAAAGTACATAAATGTTGTACTGTCGCGAACTTAAGTGAGAAAGGTAGTGAAAGTAAGTAAAGAACTTGAAAACGATGAATATGAAATAGGAATTAATTAGGTAAATAAAATACCAAAAGCAGCAGTGATAGCTGTGGTGTGACCATGGGACTGCCAAGTCATAGGTCTCGAGTTCGAACCCAAGACACGCACCTCTGACTTTTTGGATTCATGTGCGTATTGTATAACTTGCTTCAAAAACAGTGAAGGAAAGCATCGTGAGGAAACCGGCAAGACTGAGAGATATTTCTCGACAGCATGTGAGGCCAATTAAGTCAGAGGCACATGGGCAGAATAAGAACTCTGACAACTGAGGCCCTAGACAAAGTGACATTCTACCAGCGATAACGATGATGGAAAAGGCATAAATGTATAGGATTGACATATCGAAAAGATTATGTCAATCCTGTTGAAAGTCGTTGTTGTAGAAATACGAAACGCTTTCGAAGCGATTTTCACTTGTCTAGGCCCTCAGGTTAGTCAATAACCAACCGAAAACGAAAGAAGATGTAAGTTAAAGTTATAAAAAGAACATTAATTTTAGTTAGATCTAAAGAAGTTAACTGTCGCACTAGAGATGTTATTTAATAATGAATTCAATCGGTACATAACTAACTAGAATTGACCAGTAGCTATGCAACTTGAAACACAGACGGTTAAAAATATGACTGACTAGCTGCGCCCCGCGGTTTCACCCGCGTAAGTCTCTATCCCGTGGGAATATCGGGATAAAAAGTATCCTATGTTTTAATCCAGGTTATAAACTATCTATTTGACAAATTTCATCCAAATCCATTCAGTAGTTTTTACGTGAAAGAGTAACAAACATCCATCCATCCATCCATCCGTACTTACAAACTTTCGCATTTATAATATTAGTTGGCGTGAGCCAGGGCAGCAATGTAGGACCTTTTGAGTTTATTAAAATGATAAATGACTTACCGGAGGTCGTCAGACATGGGACTTGTTTATTGTTTGCAGATGACCTGAAATTTCTGCTCGAGGTTAGGGATCACACGGATTGTGAACGTCTGCAGGACGACATCAACCGAGTGGTCGAGTGGAGCATCGGCAACAAATTTCATTTTAATGTAGCTAAATACTCGGTGATGTATTTCACTCGCGCCCGGACTCCTTTGAATTATCAGTACAAGTTTGAGGATGTGCCGATGCAACGAGTGTCGCAAGTACGAGATTTAGGGGTAGTCTTCACTCAGGAACTAACCTTCCGTGAGCATATCAATAAGATATGTAAGAAGGCATACCGAAACCTAGGTTTCGTACTCAGGCAGGCTCAGGGGTTTACCAACATCAAGACACTCAAGGTGTTGTATGATGCGCTAGTCAGGAGTCACCTTGAACATAGTGCAGTCCTATGGGCTCCTTATGAGGCGAAATATAGTGTCATGTTGGAAAGTGTTCAAAACAAGTTCACTAGACACTTGTATTTCAAGCTGTATGGGGTATATCCTTTTTACCCATTGATGTACCCTACACTGTTTGTACTGGGTATGGTAGGGTACAACGCGCTAAAGGTGAGACGGGAACTTTGCACTCGCAGTGTATGTAGTGAAGCTACTGCGTGGCGGGGCGCATAACCCGGGAGTGCTGCGGCACCTGGAACTTTGCGTGCCTGACCGGTACGTGTGGAGGCGACGGCGCCCGCCCCTGCTTGCTGTGCCTGCAGCCAGAACCAACCTACTGGCGAGGACTCCTCTCTCTAGAGCCATGCGTGTGTTGAACGAGGTTCACGAGAGGGTGGATGTATTGTGGTGCAACTTGAGTGAATTCGCAAAAGCTGCATTATTTATAATATGTTATTTAGATGTAGGTTAAGATTTAAAATATAGTATGTAATTTTGTAGGATATAGATTAAGGATTTAGGATGTGAGGCCTCTCTATCGCATTGGATCGCAGATCTGTAATGGTAGTGGTAGGGAAGAGTTGTGTAAATAAATAAATAAATAGTTAGATTCAGAACATTTCAATTTATTAATTGATATCTCAAAGTACAGCTTCATAATTGGTAACTTTCTGTAGTTGTTGCTCGACACCATGGCTAGACAAGGTTCTGTTAACTTTATCGACAAAATATTTTTAAATGTAAACGGTACTTCCGTTAAATAAAAAGATCAGCTTGAGTTATCGGAAACTCCTTTACAAAGTCCGTGAGCACTTGTTTACAGATTCAGTCTCGTTAGTAAAACAATGAAAAACAATTTTGTGCAGTTATTGGAAAACACTTCAATTGCGTTACGTGTTCGAAGTTCAAAAAGATGCTGTTTTGTCTTACCTACTCAGTTCGTTCTTCCAAGGGGGGGGTGTCACCCAGCAACTGGATTATGGAGGTCAGATGGGCAGTCACTCCATGTACAAAAGCTGTAGTCGGTTAGCCTGAAAGCCGACAAAAACATAGTTATGAAAAGGCTAGGGCGGATACAAGTAACAGTCTAGCATCGGAATGAGGTTCTAGGATGAAATGAACAATGTTCTGATAGCGTTAAAACAAGTCGATACAGGCATTTAACAGGAGTCATCGATGCTAGTTCCTTCTCTTACTCTTCTTCTTAGTGTAGATGGCACGACGGTGTATTAAATTTTGTCGTTCCAAAACTTTTCCACTTCTACTGCACCGTCGTGTCGGTGGCAGCGCAAAAGTAAAGGCCTTTACTTCACATTTGACGTGGCGGCACCAAGCAGAATTTTTCAAACATCATACAAAAGAACAAGTAGACGTGGCAGTGACTCGACGTGGCGGGACTCGACTTCAAGGCGACTCGACGTGGCGCGACTCGAAGCGAAGGGAACAAATCGCACTTTCGGGGCACAGAGGGAAAAAAAAAATCGACCCAGGATGAAACGTGGCCTATGTCCTTCTCCAGGTCATGGTCTATACCTGTGCCAAATTTCATATAAATCCGTTCGGCCGTTTTAGCGTGAAAGCGTAACAAATGAACTCACTTTCGCATTTATAATATTACTAGCTGCGCCCCGCGGTTTCACCCGCGTAAGTCTCGATACCGTAGGAATTTCGCGATAAAAAGTATCCTATGTCCTATTCTAGGTCATGGTCTACCCATGTGCCAAATTTCATCTAAATCTGTTCAGCCATTTTAGCGTGAAAGCGTAACAAACAAACAAACTCGCTTTCGCCTTTAAAATATTATAGTTAAGTTATACATATATAGTTAGGTGAACCATCATCGTGTGGAAACTGATATGTCCTAGAATTAAAAAAATCTAAAACATCTCCCTCTCACAGAGAGGACGCCTATGTACCAGCAGTGGAACATTTATAGGCTGATTATGCTAACATCATTTTTTATACCGGAAATACCTGAGTAGTAAATACATCAGTAAAAACTGTTCCCAATGGTTAAATTGCCTGGCAGTCAGCGAAATACAAAGAAGGCTTGTTTGATAGCTATTGAGGTCGCTACTTACGGCTAACAATGCGAGTTAAACGCGTGCTACGCTGCTAGCTCGGAATAATACCGGCCTGGCTTTGTTGTTATACTAACACAACAGTGTTTACATCGCTTGGTAGTTCAGCTGTTAGATCTGCATACAGAACGTATTTGATGGTGTTTTACACAAACATCACGCCTGTAATCCCTGAAAGGTTAGGCAGAGGAATACCAGTACATCCACATTTCACCAGTTATGTTTAAGTCCAATATACAGGGGGCGTCATCAACAGGGCAAGAAAGACCTATAAGTAATTTGTTTATTTTTACCTAAAAATTGTTTAAAAACAAACATACTACATTTTCCTAGTTGGAATGTTTATCATCAAATGTTTGTTTTTATGTGTAGGAGCTCGTGGCTAAGTAATACGGGTTGCCGGGGTTGGTCTGTGGATGGGTGACCATCTTTACATACCGAGACTCCTCCGTGCTTCGAAAAGCACGTTAAGCCGTTAGTCCCGGCTGTCATTCGTGGATCTTTGACAGTCGTTACAGGTCGTCAGAAGCCCGAAAGTCTGACAACCAGTCTTACCAAGGGGTATCGTATTGCCCAGTTACTGGGTTGTGGAGGTCAGATAGGCAGTCGCTCCATGTAAAATACTGGTATTCAGCTGCAGCCGGTTAGACTGGAAGCCGACCCCAACATAGTTGGGAAAAGGCTAGGCAGATTGATTGTTTGTTTTTATGTGTGGAATTGAATAAGTTATGTAAAATTCCTCTATCCTCTAACACCATTTTCACCGACTGTACACCCGGTACAGGTGCCTCCTGTATCCGTAAATGCGCAATTTAAATTCTTTCAACTTGACCTCCCCGAATCCCGACTCGCTCATTCACTTCACACATTCAATTCGTTGGAACGAATCTTTCCAACAATCCCCATCTGCTCATTCATATTATATCACTGAGAAATGTAAAGAAGTGTCTGGCGATTCAACAAATTATTATCTTGATAGTACTTGGTATCTCGGAGTGAATTACATGAAACACATAAAAAAAACATAAAAGGTTTATTGCAGAAACTTGAGATAGTTAATTGATTCAGGCGTGACTAAGTATTTAGTAACCTATTCCGCTTAGCTATTCTTCAAGAGTCATAAAACCTGGACGCAGAGGTTTTATGACTCTAACACGTCGTGTTCTGGTTTGCAATTGGTCAATCGTCACCCTGAGGAAACCCTGTAAGAAAACAACACGTGTTTCACCTCTCAACGAGGCATCGTTGAGAGGTGAAACACGTGTCGTTTTCTTACAGGGTTTTTTATGACTATTGAACAATAGCTAAGCGGAACAGGTTACTAGAAACTAATCCAAACTGTTACAGTAAATCTTACATAGGAACCCCCTTTTAAATAAAAGATATATCTGTGCTAAGAGATCTTCTATGACAAATTATAAAAAGGTAAAAGTGGTGTACAAAGATAAAAACAAAGTTAAAACAAAAAATTCTAGTAAAATCTCAAAATTAAATTAACCAAGCGATGATTTGAGCTATTTTTTTAATATAAAAATGCAAATTATGTCTACTCTCGGCACTCCTGTGAAGTTTTTTTTTTCTCTTATTTCGATTTCTACTCTCTTCCTTGGGATACTAAGGAACAATGCTCGATTTGAGGGCATAGACAAATGACAATCGCTTCCAAAGCGTTTCGTATTTCTACGACTTTCAACAGAATTGACATACCTATGCTTTCCGATAGCATAAGCCAGTCCTATACATTTTTGCCTTTTCCATCATCGATATCGCTGAAGGTCACTTTGTCTAGGCTCTCTGGACATTATGATTACTTTGAATAATAAGATAAGCACATAATTAATCCTAACTAATACTTATTGTTACTACACGAATGTGAGTTTTTTTTTTTGTTGGTTAAGCTTTCACGGGTGAAGCGATGTTGAGGTTTGATAAGGGGATACCTTGGGCAGGGAAAAGTTGGAAAAACTCTATTTTTAAGATGACAATCTTAATATCTTCCTGTATCAAATCTACTGCGATATCACAGAAATAGGCAATAAACGGGCAAGGGTCAGTTTATAAGCACGCAATCCAACACATTATATCCACGATTTATTTACAAAAATATTTGAAAATCTTTCTCGTGGACCTTCGTCACCGTATACTTGTTAACTTCCATAAACCATTTACAATTTAACGCATTATTTTCCGATTTTATTTTTCGTATTTCTACGACTTTCAACAGAATTGACATACTTATGCTTTCCGATAGCATAAGCCAGTCCTATACATTTTTGCCTTTTCCATCATCGATATCGCTGAAGGTCACTTTGTCTAGGCTCTCTGGACATTATGATTACTTTGAATAATAAGATAAGCACATAATTAATCCTAACTAATACTTATTGTTACTACACGAATGTGAGTTTTTTTTTTTTTGTTGGTTAAGCTTTCACGGGTGAAGCGATGTTGAGGTTTGATAAGGGGATACTTTGAACCCTGGGGAAGGACATAGACTACTACTTTTTATTGAAATACCACGCGGGCCAAGCCGCAGGCCGAAGTTAGTATACTAATGAAACCGAAAATACAGTCTCAATAATACCTATGCTCAATGCTCATCTATGCTTCATTCTCATCATTCTCCTGCCCTTATCCCAATTTATTTGGGGTCGGCGCAACATGTCCCTTTCTTCCATACTTCTCTATTAGCCGTCATCTCGGTAGTCACCCCCTTTCTAGCTATGCTTATTGTTTGCATAAAGTTTTTTAGTTAAATATTATATTGCTGGGCTTCCTGCACGCTATAAAGTAAAAGTACTTGTTATACAGAGTGTAAGGGTAAACACCGTTGTCACTCAAACCATGGGTAGTTGACTTAAATATAAAAATAAATGACCGAGTAACAATAAAAAAAAACGTTATTTTCATTAAAAGATTTAAAAAAGTTTCTATCCGACGCCGTGCTCACTAGTGAAACAGCTGACTGACTGAGGGAGGGGTCGCGCTCGCGGCCGGTCAGGTCATGTCCCGCGCCACCCAACCGTGTTGAGATGCAAGTTCGTTGCCCTAGCGCCATAGGGTGAAAGAGTAAATACTCTTGTGGTAAAATGTAGGTTTTCTTTTTTTTTTTACTGTCATTTTCTATTGATTTTATGTTCTATAAATGAAACCAAACCACTGTTATCAAGGATAACGGTATTTACTCTAACACCCTGTTATATGACGGAGGAGTATAAAAATTGGCACAGTTAAAGTTTATATGGTGAAAGAGTGCAGAAAGAAAATATTTTTAAGTATAATTCTGTGCCTCCTGTGATGAGTGATTTTAGTCGAGTTGTACCCTTTTTGTGATTTTTACATAGAAATTATCAGAAAAAAATTGCGTTTTTTTTGGTCTAACTCACGTTCTTTCATCTGCTTCGCTTTTATACTTTCGGAGATAGTTGGGTGCAAAAGGATACAACTGCCAGGATTTTGGCCAAAAACTCGTGAATTTTGATATATGTCAAGTTGTAACCCCTATAAGTAATTGCTCCACACATTTTTTTTTCGTGCTTCATGGTATAAGAGCGATTATATTGATTTTCACATTATTATATATATTTTTCAGTATTTTTATCGACAACTTATAGGTGCAACATAATATAACTGTACTTGTATCATTTATAACGTAATTTTAGCACATATTGGAAATACAAAAAGGTACAACTTACAGGTTTTTCATAAATTACTTTAGAACTATAATATGTAACATAAAAATTAAAATGCACAGTGAAAGTGAATGTTTTTATCTACAAAATAAGGTACTTATGTCTAGGCTAGCCCAATTAGTCCACGAACTGGAATATTTTAAATCTTGTTTTCGTTCTCCTGTAAAGTGTTGATTTTTTCTTGTATCACTTGTCACAGGAGGCACAGAATTATAATAATTTGCATTAGAAATAAATTAAATTAATTCAATAAACATTACACTCACTACAATACTTGGTATTGTAGTGAGTGTAATGTTTTTTGAATTCATTTGACACAAGATGGCTACTTTAGAATAATGACATGGCAGCATGGAATTAGTATGTACTATCATGTTAGCATGGAATTAGTATATCCTACATATGTTTAAATTGAAATAAATGATGAAATTTCGACCACTAGGTGACCACTTAAATAAATAGCCTAAATAATAATATCGACCCTCCAATATAAATGAATTCACCAAACTCTACCTGTTAGAATTAAGGGCCGTTTCTACAATTTACGAGTTCGTGTCGAATCCTATAGCTGCGAGCGTGTGGCAGGCCTATTTTTTACGAGGCTTGTAAACTTGTTTATTTATTATGTCTATTAGCACCTCACCTCATAAAAGAATGATGTGCTCATGTGACGCACAAAATGTCGTTATATTTGTGAAAAATGTGTCTCCATTTTTGTATTTCTTGCCCATTTTTAGGTTCTACAAGGGTAAGAAATGGTGGAGAATTAATAATAATTTGCCCTATTTTTGGTAGTTACGTAAAACTATTTATCGAAAAACTACAACAATGTTGTTTATACCTACTTCACTACGTAACTACCAAAAATAGGGCAAATTATTATTAATTCTCCACCATTTCTTACTTACAAAATTTTCTACAAAATTGCGCATACAACCTAAAGAGTTGACATTCTGCGCTTACGTGGCTGGTATACGAGACACGAACTCCACGATGACTGAAGTCTACGAGTACTTATGCGGGCTCTACGAAAACTAGTGTTGAAATAATCTAGCTAGTGTTGACTTTTAAGCCAAAATATCATAACGAAATTAGTGTCATGAAATATGACATTTTAGAGATATGAGGAACAGGGTGTAAAGTTCACTCATCCTCTATAGAAAGGGAAGGATCCTCCGACCAGACGGCTGTTGTGTCTGGCGGGCAACTGCTCAACGATTGATATTGGAATCTTGTATGTCCATCGAGCGGTAAACTCTGATTGCGCGAAGATTTTATGTGATTTTTTGTGTATTTGAATGTGGTGATGTAGATGCCGCCACCACATAAAAATATAGAACAACTTTTCGTTAGTGACAGTCCCATGGTTCACGCAGGCGAACGACTGACGCATGATTCTCCCTCCAGGCGGTCCAGCCGCCCGTGCACTTGTACGAAAAAGTCGCCGTATTTTTATGTCACTAACGTTATGTAATTTTAGCTTTAGGCGCAGACTTTTGCACAGTACATGTGCATGTGCGCTATTTAGGTAACATGTGAAAAAGTCTACGTTACATTAATCTTCGACTCACATGTACACGGTAATTTAATAAGTAAGTAATCTGTAGAAATGTGCCCATGGCAAAGAAAAATAACGTAAAGTTTTCCTTGGGCAGGAGAAAAGTTGGAAAAACTCTATTTTTAAGATGACAATCTTAATATCTTCCTTTATCAAATCTACTGCGTCATCACAGAAATAGGCAATAAACGGGCAAGGGTCAGTTTATAAGCACGCAACCCAACACATTATATCCACGATTTATTTACAAAAATATTTGAAAATCTTTCTCGTGGACCTTCGTCACCGTATACTTGTTAACTTCCACAAACCATTTACAATTTAACGCATTATTTTCCGATTTTGTTGCGGTAATAACAAATAGCCTATCTTAACTGCGAACAACTTGGAAGTAGCGCTTGCTAGACGCTGCCGCAGCACATCTCGCTTCGCTTGCTCGGCTCGCGCACCGTTGGTCACAGTTCTAACCTAACCTAACCTAACCTAACCCAGTTTAGTTCCGAATTAATACCGATATACATATATTATAATCTAACGGTTTTCACAATCTTACGGTGACATATACAAACCTCGGCAAAGGTTTGACAGACAGCGATTAGCGGTAGAACTAGCTCTAGATAGGTACTTAATAAGTAAGTTACTATGTAGTAAAATAAGGCTTTTGTATTCCAACAACCATGAAAGACGAAGCTATTAAAACATAATGCGACAAGCGATCTTGGAGCGTCGGGTGTGGGTCGACCGTAGTATTTAGTTTATCGGTTTCTTTTTAATTTTGTATCTATTAGTATATTATTTATTTTATATTTATTACTTTTATTCCCCTCTGGGATTTATTTTATGTCCGTAGATGTGTCCGTGGCATCACAGTGGGCCCTATCTGAATACCAGCGCTGCGGTATTTGTTTACTTCTTTCTCAAATATCGTAGCATTATGCTGAGATAGGAGCCTTTTTGGCCTCGCACAGGTTTTCTTTTCCCGTTCCACGTGTTTTATTTTGTTTTATTACTTGTTTTATTGATTTTGTTAGTTTTAATGTTTGTTTTTATTGTTATATTTCCTGTGCGTGTCCCAAATAAAATATTTTTCTTCTCTTTCTTTCTGTAAAAGATCTTGAAATGACAGCGGGACCAACGTCTTAACGTGATTTCCGGGCCACGGAAGGGTCTTGGTATGTAAAGATACCCATCCACAGACCAACCCCGGCAAGCGTAGCTTAACCTGATGGATCGACCCGTATTACTTAGCCACGAGCTCCTACACATAAAAACAAATATTTGATGATAAACATGCCAACTAGGAGAATGTAGTTTGTTTGTTTTTAAACATTTTTTAGGTAAAAAATAAACCTGATGTCCTGAAGTATTTACTAGAAATGAACATTCTTCTCCCTTATTTACAAACGCTTTATAATTGCTACCTGCCCCTGTTATTCTCCCGTCAAAAGGGTGATAAAATAACATCATTTCAGTAATTATAAATCGTTTATTAATAGGGTTTAGATTCGTCAAACTGCTGTGTAATTAAGAACCTATCAATTTCACTAGAATTTCATCCGAATTAAGGAATTTCTTGCCTAGATTCGGCCGATTTAAGTCTCCCGCAAACAGGAGCGACGCGGTAGCGTGAAGCGACTCTAGTAGAACAATTTCTATGAGAACTTTCATGGAAATTGTTCTACTAGAGTCGCGTCACGCCCGTCTGCGGGAGCCTTTATTCAGATATCAGATTAAATTTCAATATCAGCCAAAATCTTTCAAAGCATTGATTGATCGCTATACTTAATTTCAGAAGATTGAGCGCTTTTTGAGATTACTAAATACTTACTCGTAATTCGTATTTTCATTTTTGTAAACATCGTTAAAGGAGTTGTCGTCGTCACTGGGAGCAGTGGTGGCCCACTGGTAACGGCCACGTCTTACGAGTTGTAGGTTGTAGGTTCAAACCCCGACAGGCGCTTTACTTTGTGTAAATTATTTCATCGCCACTGCTCTCATAACGGTGAAGGAAAACATCGTGAGGAAACCGGCATGTCCTAGAACCAAAAATTCGAAGACATGTGACATCTACCAACCCGCACTGGGCCTGCGTGGTGGATTACGGCCCACTCCCTCTCATAGAGAGGAGGCCTGTGTCCCAGCAGTGGGAACATTATGGCTGATTATGCTATGCTTATGCGTCAAAGGAGGAATTTAGCTTTAGTTTTGTTTCCATATTTCTTATATTCTTTTATTTCTTATATTTTCCATTTATTCGAAATAATAAGTAGGTACCTGGGTATATTATGGTACAAACTTTCATAAAGTTTTAGTAGGAAATAATAATATGAAATATTACACAAAAGCCATGCATAATAAAAACATTTAAATAATGTTGTATTATGTATAATTATTATTTTCATATCACGCTATTTTTCGTGCGTTAATTGGACACAAAAATATAATAATTTATTTAATGAACACGATTAAGAACACAGCATAAAGCCTTAAGCAGGCCATGGACAGTCTTCGGCCTTTCTTAAACCACGACTTTCTGCTCCAGCAGAAACAAATGTTCGATCTTTATCAATCGTATTTACCCATAAAAACCGTAAAGGCTATCTTCCGCATTAAGCTAAGTCCTATTTACGTGGTCCTTAACAGCTTAAAGTCACGGTGTATTGACCTTCAACAGCCCTGTGCTCACACGCAGGCCCCAGACAGCGGAATAAGTACCTAATTATCCAGCATGACCCCACTTAGAAGCACAAAAAATTTGGATATACTTGAAAAACCATTTGTAAGAGGAAAGGGACTGAATTTCTACACGATTCTGTTTGCCCTTCAGTATGGAAGGCATGTAGGGATGTCACTTGTCAACTTTATGAGCAGAATTTTAATGTCTTTTCGACGTGACTTTAATTTTTTTATCATGATATTGTTGAAGAGAAGAAACAAGTCCCTTATCACCGATAAAATTCAGTTCTGAAAAAAATATACTTACACAGTGAAATTGTTAATATCAGGTAGAAAAAGATTTTTTTATTTTTATTATTTTTGTTTTTCTAACAAACATTAGGTACTGACTGGCTAATATAGAATAAAAACTTTTTACAAAAAAAAAACAACCGACTTCCAAAAATAACACTAAAAAAGTGAAAAATAACTTTAATTTCGGAAGTCGGTGTCTTTGCTTTTCAATTTCCGTTTATTGCCACCGACTTCCGAAATTAAAGTTATTTTTCACATTTTTAGTGTTATTTTTGGAAGTCAGTTGTTTTTTTTTTTTGTAAAAAGTTTTTATTTTTCACTTTTTAGTTGTGGTACCTACCCCACACAAACCCGTATACCACTACCTGCTATGTAAATAACAGTGAAGGAGTCAAACAGGATATCGTCTAGATAAACTAAGTGGGAAAAATACGTAATATTGATGCTTACTCAAAAATTACGCAAGCAAAGTTAATAAAATTTATATGAGACCACCTCGGAAGCATGACCTACCAAACAAAAAAAGAATCATCAAAATAGATTCATAATTGGCGGAGTAATAGCGTAACAAACATACAAAAAAATAAAATAAAAAAACATACAGACGAATTTAGAACCTCCGCCTTTTTGAAGAAGTCGATTAAAAACAAGTAGGTATTGCTGCCAATTTTTTGTGGGTTGATTTTAGACCCGACATAGGTACGCAACGATGTAGTGACGATGAAAGCGATATCGATAGATAGCGAGCCAATGTAACTGCATTCATATAAGCACAATAAAAAGTGAATACGATATTGAATTCCATACCTATATACCATTCATTACTTCAGTGAACAATTGCGTGGGTTTATAAAACGAGCTTCTATTTTTATTCCAACTAGATATAAAAAATGAAAGATCATCAATCAAATAATTTATTTCATTTAGTCATTATTTTAGTTCTGTTTCGCTTCATTTTTATTCCATAATTGCCCCAGATTTTTAGATGAAAATGTCCCTGGACCAAGAAATTACTACCAGATTGGCAATCCTAATAATGGACTAATAAAAAGTATAATTACATATTTCCTCACCGACTGTAAGAGGGTAGATCTGACACGTCCTCACGGTAATAACTTCAAGTTAAGTTAGAGTGTAGTTAACGCGTAGTAAACCGTTTATGACTCTCTCAATTCACTCCTTAGTGGTTCAGGTAAGATTATATTAATTTCTCACTTAAGAATTATAATTGTGACAAGAATTATAATTGTGACAAGTTTGTACACAGTTAAATTATACTGTAAAAAAGGGTGTACCATAGCGTACATTACATTAAATATTGTACACTATCTTTCGCCCGCGTCTTCGCCCGAGTGGATGTTGTTAATCCAGGTTATAAAACTATCCGTGTGCCAAAATCTGTTCGGCCGTTTTTGCGCCAATCCGCACAAAAACGGACAAAAATTCGAAAAAATATATTTTGGCCCGTTCCCTCACTTCGTAGCAATTCCTTTTGTTTCGGCCCACTCCCTCTCACAGAGAGGAGGAACGTGTCCCAGCAGTGAGAAAATTATTTAAAGCTGATTATGCTAGCAAGAATTTGTGTGGAATACTACAACTAAACATTTTAAATAAAAATCTAAATCGTTTACTTTAGACGATACATGTTGTCAACCCTACGTATTTCGTCTAAAGCTACTAAATTCTCGTGATTTCGGCCCATTTAACGGCAATGGATGGCTCACCTTTCGGGACATTTTTTACAAGACAAACGTTATCTACTAGGTATATTATGATAATTTGTTACTACAACTGGTCCTTTTCATCGCGTGATTTCCGCTGTTTCTACATTTCATGATGAAGTCATAATTTGATGATTATTTGAGCTTTGGCGTGATTTGAATGTAGTATCAATTTTAATTATTAATTATCATATAATTGGGAAAGACTTGTAGGCTAACATAAAAAAAGAAGACTATTGTGTATTGTAAAATCAAAATGTTTAGTTGGTAATCAGCCGGAGACAGGGCCGTAGGCAGGGGGTGGGGGTTTGGGGGTTCAAACCCCCCCCGAAATGCGAGAAACCAGAATCTCAATCCAAAGATCGACCCCCTAGGGTACCTCCATAAACAGATAATTGTAATCTATTTCGCATAGGCGTACTTTATAATCTACAATACCAGTAAAAGTATGCTTAAATACTGTATTTTTATCGACTGACTTTATATTGAATAAATTCCTGCAACTTCGGCATTCTCTGAGATATTCTGAGCTTTCCCAGGCGGGGTGCGAAAATTTTAGACCTTGCTTCGCTCGCTCTTGCATCCTTTACTGGATCCTTATAAACTTTTCTGCATATTAAGTCGATAAAGTTACTTCTATTTCTGTATGATCGGTCAAAGAGAAAGAAAACCTAACTTATTCGAAGCTGGATACTAAAAATTTCGAGGTCGCTTCGCTCGCAATCATAACATTATAAGATAAGATTTCCTAAAATGAAGAAAATACTCTTTTTTTTTAAATCTGTTTTTACTATTTTTCTACCCTCTCTGAAATCAGAAATAGGTACCTACTTAATTTCTTTAAAAAAAAGTTTGCAAAACCCCCCCCCCCCCCGAAATGAATTCCTGGCTACGGCCCTGGCCGGAGATACGCTTTGCATTTTTATAATTATTGACAAGTTAGAATTTCATGGAAATAATCAATGAAAAGAGCTTATGAAAAGCTTAGTGCACCTTTTAAGGTACTTCCTCTTAAGCCTTAGATAAGAATGATAGGCGTTATCGGAAACGTAATGTATGACCTACTGGTGCGACGGGAATAGGTCCATACACTTTCTTATTCAGTTTTCAGAACTTTCAATTAAATTGGAGGGCCTGACGTGGGTCCTACAGAGATACTTTACGCTTGTATGGAAGCAAAATTAGTGTTTGAAACTTTTAATAAAGGCGCTATTCCACCAGTGTCCGGCACTGTGCGACACTATACAGCACAGTGTACGGAAAAAAATATGTTTCTTTTAGTGGAGTCGCTCAAGTTAACATTTACAAATGTGCTGCACCATACTCTTACAAAAATTACGTACAGCTTTGCCGGTCGAAATGGATCTGCAGCTCAGTACGTGCACTGTTTGAGTTCTGCACAAAATGTTTGTGAACAAATGTGCTGAACACAATTTTGGTGGAATCGCCTTAAGAACCTAAACCTTTTATCATAACTTAATATTACAAATACGAAGTGAGTTTGTTACGCTTTTACGCTATACCTTGGATTAACACATAGTTAGTTACAGTTACTTTTTATCCCGATATTCCCACGGGATCGAGACATATCCGGGTGAAACTGTGGGACGCAGCTAGTATTATATATTATAAAAATATAATTACTTATTTACCGGTACTTGGTGAGCAGTGGTGGCCCAGTGGTAACGGCCACGACTTACGAGTTGTAGGTCGTAGGTTCGAACCCCGACAGGCGCTTTACTTTGTGTAAATTATTTCATCGCCACTGCTCTCAAAACGGTGAAGGAAAACATCGTGAGGAAACCGGCATGTCCTAGAACCAAAAATTCGAAGTCATGTGACATCTACCTACCCGCACTGGGCCCGCGTGGTGGATTACGGCCCGCTCCCTCTCACAGAGAGGAGGCCTGTGTCCCAGCAGTGGGAACATTATAGGCTGATATTAGATTTTTTTGACCGGTACTTTACATGCAAGCAATCCTTCAGGTAGGTACCTACCTACCTAATGACTCAATTGCGTGATGTAAATAAAATGTCACAAAACAAAAAATATCGTGCTCAATAAGGAAATAAAATTAATATGCAAATGTGACTTTTCCTTGCAATAATAAATAAAGCACAATAATTTATTAATTAGTGGCACTACATTATTGGACCCGTTGCAATATGTACTGGAGATTTACGAGCTAATTATAAAATGGCGGATCAACTCACGTTTATTTTATTTTACCTGCATACATATAAGTAGGTAGTTACAGCATATTGTTTTGTTTCCGACTCCAGGAAAAGGCAAGGCAGATGATGAGTTTCCTTAACCGATTTTATCTGTATGCGAAAAATTTGGTCCTTCGAGCCGGCTTGGTATCGCTTCATTAAAAAATCTTTAATTTTGAGCCCTGAAAATTTATTTGAATATTTTCTCGTTCATAAAAAGTTTAATAACGATTCTTAAGTACCTAATCACTTATTACAAAGATGGGAGATTTTTCTAATAATAATTACAATTAGGTTGTTAGGAGGTCCCTCTCGCGTCCCAAAGGGTCATGGCCGTACGGCTGTCCCGGGGATACCACACGGTCTCTCGTGAGGCGGCGAGCCTCCTTGCCGGATTACCGCCATGGGATCTGGAGGCGAAGGTCCTCGCGCACATCTGGGAGTGGCGCGAGGAGATGAAGCGCCGGGACGTAACTGCGCTGCCGCGAGAAATCGTGGCACAGCGGACAGAGTTCCGGCAGGATCTCATGGCGGCACGGAGAGTGCGATTGCCGCAACCAAGTGCTGGGCACGCCACAATTGCGGCGATAAGTCCCCTCTTTGAGGAGTGGCTGGAGAGGCGCCACGGCGTCCTCACCTTCCGCCTGACGCAGTTCCTCACTGGACATGGCAGCTTCGGGAGGTACCTGTGTAGGATTAGGCGGGAGGAAACGCCCGGTTGTCACCACTGTGCGGATCGTCCGGAGGACACGGTGGAGCATACGGTGGAGGTGTGCCCTGCTTGGGCGGAGCACCGCCGTGTCCTCGTGGAGGCGATTGGTGGCAATGACCTCTCGCATCCGGCCCTGGTCCAGGCCATGGTACGGAGCGAGAGGGCATGGGAAGCCGTCACCTCCTTCTGCGAAGCAGTAATGCTCGCGAAGGAGGAGGAGGAACGCGTGAGGGAGAGGCAAAGTTTGCGCCCTCACGCCCCTAACCGCCGCCGCTGGAGACACCCTGGACGTCGGGAATCCCAGGCGGATTCCCGGCCACCATAGGCGCGGGCTTGCGGACGGCGAGCAATGGGTAGCTCGCCGTCCGATAAGGACCAGGCCCGGGTCGATGGCACGTCGTGTTCCACGCGCGCCTCAACGAGGTGTCAGCACACCTGACGGGGTCCGTTAGGACCGATGCCTGCCAGGGTTGCGGAATAGTCCGAAAGGGATACCGGGACCCTGGCAACAGGCAACTGAAGGAACACGGGTGGGTTTTAGTCAGTAAGAGTCTGACACGCCCTTCCGCTCCTCCCAGAGCGGGAGAAGTCATTTGATGATATTCCAACCAAAAAAAAAAAATCCGCCGATAGCTTGGGTACCCTGTTCCCGATACCGGTGCTACTATTTTTTATATTTGAAATGTTTTTATATATTTTTTTATTCTAATATTTAAAAATATAATTTGTATGTATTGAAAATTAAATAAAGAAAACTAAATTAGAATTAATTACAACGTACAAAAAGAAGAAGAGTTTGTATTTTTAATCAGAGCACAAATTGAGGATCAGAACTTAAGTTGGAGTGGTCTGAAGAAGCGAAGAATAATAAAACTACGTAAATGCGCGCTCCAATACTTATTGTTTAAATTAAATGAGTTAGTTCCGTTTCTATTATACGGGGTGTTTACAAACACTAACTTTATAGATTTTATCTAGGTAGAAAAGTGTTTCTTGATAAAGATCTTTATACAAAAATAACCCTATCTTTGCTGTCACACATTTAAGTAAAAAGGGCCTCTTAGTTGTCTTGACACTGATACCGAAAATAACAAATAAACCTCCGACTGTCATTAACAAGACACAATAGAATTTTAATTGCTATCGGCCCCTAGAATGCCGGTCGACAGTTGAGCGGATTACATCTTTAAAATTTTTATCACAGCAAAGTGGTTCAACTGACTTGAATAAAAATTGTTTACAAAAAAAAAACAACCGACTTCCAAAAAAAACGCTAAAAAAGTAAAAAATAACTTTAATTTCGGAAGTCGGTTGTTTTTTTTTTGTAAAAAGTTTTTATTTTTCACTTTTTAGTTGTGGTACCTACCCCACACAAATCCAAATACCACTACCTGCTATGTAAATAACAGTGAAGGAGTCAAACAGGATATCGTCTAGATAAACTAAGTGGGAAAAATACGTAATATTGAAGCTAACTCAAAAATTACGCAAGGAAAGTTAATAAAATTTATATGGGACCACCTCGGAAGCATGACCTACCAAACAAAAAAAGAATCATCAAAATCGATTCATAATTGGCGGAGTAATCGCGTAACAAACATACAAAAAAAAAAAAAAAAAAAAACAGGTTAATTGAGAACCTCTTCCTTTTTGAAGAAATCGGTTAGTTAAAAATAGGGTACAATCACAATCATCTATGATATCTTCATTTATATAATACAACTGAAGAGATTTATTTTATTTTATTGAACGCTCTAATTTCTGGAATTATGTATGTTTTAACCCAATTCTTGAGGAAGGTTACAGGGTACTTAACATAATGACCCTATGACCTATGACTCTATTATAAGAGTCATAGGCAACGGCTCATGCCGAGCAAAAAAAAAAAAGATTTTTCTGCAACGGCCAGGCGCGCTTAGTCGACCCAGAGTGTATATTTATATAGGTATTGTATGTTAAAAAAAGAATTTTCACGCGGATGAAGTCGCGGTCTGAAGCTTGTAATAAATAAAATAACAGCAACATTTTCGTGGTCAGCGTATGCAAATGTACGTTGAAAAGCTCGCGAAAATTAATGCTGAAACAGTTTGGCACACATTCTAACTAATGAACGCCACATTTTAACTCTACTAAAGGTTTGGTTACTTTTTTTTCTGTTAGAGAATCCTCATGTATAACCTTCATCTGGGAAAAACGGAGTGTACCGAGTAAAACTCCACTGTTCCTTCTAGTACCTCCTAGTTCCTCACAATATATATTTGAAAACTTATTGTATGTACACAAAAATATATCAAATTTTAAGAAAATGTCTGATATTCATAGTTTAAATACCAGGAATAAACACAATTTTGCTGTACATCGCACTCTTCTCCACTGAGTAGGCAACTCGTTCATGGGTCAATGTATAGGCTTTTATAACAAACTTCCCATTGACATACGAAACTTACCCATTAAACGATTTAAAAGCTGTATTAAAACCAACCTTTGCAGTACTATAAAATTTCAGATTATTTAGAAGACAAAAAAACATGGGATTGAGCTGCTCGCTCTGCTAAGCATTGTGACATTTTGAATATTGTGGTAAATCATCAAAATATACCTACGAGTTTTATATACAAATTGACATTATTACTTTGTAAAGTATTGTATTATTTTAATTATTGTGAATGTGAGGACTATGTGGATTTTTATTTTGTTTTTATATTTTTTTCGTTCTCAGTTAGTTTTATCGATGTTCTGGCAATTTGAGAACTTTATGCGGCCTACCCAAATGTCCTTTCTTTGGTATTGTTCGTCGAGTCGTTGAGCTCCTTAAGCTCTGAGTTGAGCTCCTCGGTTACTGACAAATGCTTGCACTCACTGGACAGGTCCACTCGAATCTGTGTGGTTTTTTCCTCAAAAGACCATTTCAGACTCTAATCTACATGGTCCTCATATGGCCTGACCAAGATTATGTGTGGACTTTAAAAGAGACTGTGACCTCTGAGTTTGTTTCGGCCTTTCTTCTCAGAGTAGTCAGATAGGAAACGCCGACCTCATCTAACTTATTTTTAATATTTTTTTAATATGACGTGTAAAAGTGATTAATATCCTATTTACAGAATAAACAATTTCATTTCACCATGAGTCGGGGCCCTGGGAGATACACCTGCGACTGGTATCAGCCCGCCATGCCTAGCGGGGCCCATCGCCAAGTGCAGCCTATCTCACAAACGCACGTCCTCCCCTCAAGGCGAAACCTTCAAGGTAGCTCGCGAACCGTAACAAATATGGATTTAAATAACATTAGATTTAGCATCAGCAATACAACCCTCGATGTTCTTATAATCCTAAGTGACTATTTCATGAAACATTTGAGGATTATTCTAGCGTAAGGAGTTGTATTGCTGATTATAATGATTCTAATTCTATAAAGCCATATTTTTTACGGTCGCGAATAATATTTTAATCAACATACGACCTCACACGGACGTGAAAATTGCAAAAAAGGTAAGAAAATTTGAATTTCGCGGGCTACCTTATCGCATCATCCCCCTTAAGGCGTGCATGTCATGTTGCGTGCCAATTCTTTGAGCCGGACTGCTCGAAAGCTTTGCTTACTAAGAAACACACGTAGAGTCCTTACCTCAGAGATTCGACATAGAACTACGGGTAGCGAATCTGCAATGGCGGTGGGGCGTACACTTGGCTAGACGTGATGATGGGAGACGGAGCAGAACCCTCACGGAATTGATGACGATAAACGGTACAAGCAACGCTGGCAGACCAATAGCCAGGAAGGTAGACGACGTACATAAGATCGTGAGGAAGACCTGGATGAAACTCGCACATACCAGGGAAGCATGGCACAAAAGATGAAGCCTATGCTCAGCTGTGGAACAAGGTTCCCAATGATAATAATGATGGTGACATGAAGAGATCTTATTTTGCATGGCAATTAAAAATTATTCAAGAGTCAAGTTTCAAACGTCAAATCTAAAGATATGGATACCATTTACATAGTATAATTAAAAGTTTCGAAACTACTGCAGTGGGTAAAGTTGCCCAGAAAGGTATCGAGGTAAAATTCAGACAGAATTTCCATTTTACAAGGTGAGCCTTAATTAAAAAGCAGCAAAGTGCGAGTCGGACTTGCACATGAAGGGTTCCGTATCACCGTACAATATTTAAAACAAAATTTTTCCTTAACCCGTTTCTTTTAATTTTTAACATTTTTAATTTTGATAACTCCCTTTAATTTTTACCTTTATGTTAATTTTATTATTTGTTGTTATAAACTACTCATGACCACTATTTATAACAACAAAAAATGAAACAGAATGTGTAGTATTACACTCTGGGAAAGTTTCAAGTGTCTACCTATTGCGGTTCAAAAGATTCAGCCCTATGTGGGACAGACAGACGCATGGACGGACGGACAGTGAAGCCTTAGTAATAGACTCCCGTTGGCACTCTTTCGGTACCGAACCCTAAATCAGGATTTTTATTACATGAAATATTTTCTCAAATAAAATATCATTTTTTGCTTTACTGATTTATCTTGAATCTTCTGTTGGAGTTACAATAGTTAACGATTCAATAAATTCTGATTGGACACAATTTCACCTTTAGGTACCCGTTAGCAACTGTTTTGAGAAGCAGTTATCGTTAGCCTAATTAATATAAAAGTAGCTGTATTTTACCAGTTCTAAATGGTATTGGAAATATGAACAGTTTGTTCTCGACTCTCGACGCCTTTTTCGTATTTCTAACAATTTTGAACGGTCAATTATTGCTGTTAATAATTGCTTCTTGGAAAGAAAGGGTTTTAATGATAAACCAAAGGCCATAAAGTAGGTAACATAAACAACAAAAATCTATATTTAATTTATTTACTTAATTATATTAAAGAAAATGTACAATCTGACACTAGAATATGGATCATATGGCTCATGTGGTCTGCAATAAAGATTAATTTATTTATTTATAATTATGTACAAGTACATGAAAGAAAAATAAAATGTTTATATTCATTTAGAAATACTGGGTGTTAGGGTAGAAACCGTTATCCTTGAAAGTAGTGGTTTGGTGTCATCTATAATATACTTTTTCTATGGGACCAACTTAACCAAAAAAAATCTGCTGTTCCATACATTTTGTCGATTTAAGTGTATGGAACAGCTGATTTTTTTTTCACGATTTCATGGTTTGTCCCATAGAAAAAGTATATTATGTACACAACAAGTATGTACACCAAACCACTAGTTTTAAGGATAACGGAGTCTACCCTAACACCCTGTATAAAAAAAAATCTCGTCATAACGAAATCTAGTAAAATAAAATCACTTTCATGCAATCATTACAAATGGCGACGACTTATTCCCATGATAATTCGTAACTGCAAAAAAACTAGTAAAAAAACAACGCGTCAAGAACACAGTATAATAGTAAGTAGGTAAGTAAGTAACAGTATTATGTCTCAGGAGTGACGTTGAAATAATTATCTACGGCCAATCGGAAGATAAACCTTCTCCGTGTGTAACTATTGCGCACTCGGGACTCCTGAATGTTAGTTCGAAGCGCGCCGTATCGGCCGCTTTCTATGAAGACATAATATTGTTACTTATTTATACTGTGCCAAGACTGAAACGCAGTAATCTTAACGCGACAACATAAAACGCGCTATAAAAGGAAAAATAAAAACCTCGACCGTCCAGAAATCAGAAAGAAGCCAATGTCCCACTTACGGCCATGTAAACTGTAAGCCTACCTACGCACGGACGCTTATTTTACCGCGCCCTTTTTTTTAATTTTTTTTTTTTTTTTGGAAATCATCAAATGACTTCTCCCGCTCTGGGCGGAGCGGAAGGGCGTGTCAGACTCTTACTGACTAAAACCCACCCGTGTTCCTTCAGTTGCCTGTTGCCAGGGTCCCGGTATCCCTTTCGGACTATTCCGCAACCCTGGCAGGCATCGGTCCTGACGGACCCCGTCAGGTGAGCTGAAATCTCTTTGAGGTGCGCGTGGAACACGACGCGCCATTGACCAGTGTCTGGTCCTTATCGGACGGCGAGCTACCCATTGCTCGCCGTCCGCAAGCCCGCGCCTATGGTGGCCAGGAATCCGCCTGGGATTCCCGACGCCCAGGGTGTCTCCAGCGGCGGTGGTTAGGGGCATGAGGGCGCAAGCTTTGCTTCTCCCTCACGCGTTCCGCCTCCTCCTTCGCGAGCATCACTGCTTCGCAGAAGGAGGTGACCACCTCATTTTACCGCACCCTGGATTTTCAACTCTCGGCGTTGACCCGAGTGCTGGGAATCCACCAGATCGTCTCCCTAGCGCGTTCAAAAAGCGTACTGTTGGAAATTTAACCCGCAACACTAAGCAGAGAGTTGAAAATCCAGTGCGTAAAAAAAACGTCACGGAAAATAGCGCTCCTGCATGTGAGCTAAGCAGACGAACAGTAATTACCTGAAAGGAGATAAAAACACCCTTCGAGACATTTATTGTTGACTAGCTATTATTTGCGATATTATTATCACCTGTTACGATAAGAAAATCAATTTATTGTTATACCAGCTTTTACCCGCGGTTTCGCCCGCGTGTATGGCAGAAAATATCCCACGGGAACGAAGTACCGGGATTAACACCCTTTAGGTTAATCCAGGTTTCAAAACATTTATTTAAGTATTTATTTATGTAACCATTTATGCACACACATATAAATACAGACAAGAAGAAAGGAACAGAAAAATACGTACAAAGGCAATGATTACCATCTAACAAACGGACAAAAATCGTTATGATTTTATGTATAGGCTAGCTGTTGCCTGCGATATCACCTGTTACGTTAAGGAAACCAATTTATTGTTATGATTGTTACAAAGTTGAATGCACATATTAACATAACACTATGTTTTTATGTTTTTAGCCAACGACATCAAAAACAAGTTGCAGATCACAGTAAGGCACAGGCTACACCGTGAGATAGGCTAAGTGTCAAGAAAGTTGACTCGTCTCTTGACGCGCGAACTGTACCTAATATTTGTAATATGCGGCATATAATAACCTACAAGAACTCTGTCCCTTTTGGTATTTTACCTCGCATAATTCAAAACTCAAACTCAAATCATTTATAGGCACTTTGGTACTGTCAAGGAGCGTGTAATCAGCTTGCTTAAACTTTCTGACTTACTGACCGATTAGTCAGAAAGTTGAAGATAGCTGATTACACATTTATTTACGCGAGCTAAGCTTTGCTAACTTATTGTAGCTTAGCTCGCGGTGTCCTGCGCTTTTCGTGTGTATGTTGTTTCCGTTCAAATTTCGAACTGTCAGTAAATTGTCCGATACGTTTTTTGACATTCGAATAATTTGTTTTGGCGCTTCTGTTTATTTTGTTTCTTTTTCGTCGTTTTTACCAGTTATTTCATTGAATAGAGCCTCTATTTTGTCTAACCTTATAGGAATTTACATCAAAGTTGACTGGTAGTGGCCTTTATATACAGGGTGTAAATATATCAGAAAGTTTTTTGTAGGCGATCAAAGTAACGTGTCTCTAAAACTATTTTCAGCAAAGATATTCTGTAGGTACCTACACGTACGTAATTCAAGCCTGAATCTTTCCAAAATTAAGGGTTATTTTGCTGTAAACTATTTCGGTCAAGGGTTTAATGGCGACCCAAATCAGTGGTTCCGTCCTTGGTCTACGTTTTTCTTGTGTATAGTTAAATATGTATACGGTACTTACCCTTTATAACGAATGGCTGATAGCCTCAAGGAGGTCCGTTGTGGCAAAATATAAATATGGATAGTATGGAAACTAAGCCTATTTGTGAAATAATAACCTACGCTCGATTTTTTAAAAGATCGCGGCGACCACTCGTCTCGACACTGCACCCGCAACCGACAGCACCGCTACAATCACTTGGGGTCTCGTCAATGAGTGCGTCTGTGTGAGTGTGCCGTATCGAATGTTTAATAAGTAGTTTCTGTACTGTCCATTATTTATACTGTGGTGGTGGGGACCGAGTACAAGAAGGTACATCGTGGGTAGGCCCCTCACCAGTTAGACCGAACTCCTGGTGAAGGTCGTGGAAATCCGCTGGATATAGGCAGCGCAAGACTGGTCGTCGTGGCAATCGTTGGGCGACGCCAATGTCCAGCAATTGAAGTCTTTCATCTGAAATTATGATAATGATGACCCTTTAGAACGCCAAAAGAGCATAAATAAAAACTAAATCCAACAAAACTAATACATAAACTTCCGAAGTTCGCCATTAACATGTGAAAGCTTCCGAAAATTTGAATTTCCAATTTTATCCACTTTGACTGAAAGTTTCGTGGACACTCATTGCATCAGAATTTAGTTGATGTTGGTTTTTTTTTAATAAACTTCCTATATAGCATTTAGATTTTTTTAAAGTAGGCTTTTGTAACGTTGTAGGGTTGTTCAGTCAGATAGTTGTACCTAACATATTGGTTGTGTTACGATATTTTGGTACTTAGATACAGAAAAAGCATGTCGAACGCTTGGGAAGCCATGAAAAGGGTTTTTGGGGTAATAGTAATTTTATTTCCAAACTTCAGTACACGTTACGTCATCGAGGTCTCGACCCCTGAACTAGGACATGAACATATTTTGAATTAGCATCGTGTCTGAGACGCATCACGTTGATTTAAGATACTGTCGAAGTACAGCATGTCGGAGTAGAGTATGTCGAAATTGAATCATGTCGAACTAGCATTATTGTCGAAGTAGTATGTCGTCGAAGTCACATAATTTCGTAGTTAAGTCATGTCGAAGCAACGTCTTGTCGGAGTAGAGTAGTGTCGGACTTAAGGCATGTCGAACTAAAGTATTGTCGAAATAAAGACGTGTCGGAGTTCCGTAATGTCAAAGTAAGATCATGTCGTAATACCGTTTGTCGTTTGGTAGTCGGTGTAAGGGACAGCCCTCCTCAAACTGATGAGATGAATTCAATATAATTATCATACTAAGACGGCCGGTACATGAAATTATTTCAGGAACGTTATGGGAATCCAATAAACCTGATTTGTATTATCACCTCACACGCAATGTATCGTTACCGTGGCACAACCCACATAGCCGCACTCCCCGTGTCAGGGGGGGCGCGCTCGCACCGCGTTATTTATCAATGTAAATTTTGAATTTCACGCGACGTTCGCTATAGTATTTCAACATCTATTGCCGGTTTTTTTATTTTAGCTGTTTTATTTACATTAATGGATCAAATCTGTAGCCTACAGAGAATATAATTTAAAATCTAAATTAAAAAGAAAAAAACTGAAAAAAAAACATTTTCCTGAAAAAAATTTCGGTGGAATAGGATTCAAAATAAGGAGCTGAATGCCCCCTGTTAATTTGTGGAGGGCTGTCCCTTACACCCTGTATATTTAAAAAATGGGAAAAATGTAATGAACCAAAATTTTAAAAAATTATAATTCTGAAACATTTTCTGTTTTAGAATAATACCTAGCATGTGTGTCGCGAGATGTGTGATGGGTGTGTGTGTGTGAATAAAAATCGAACATTTATTTAACTATTATGAATACCTATTATTTATTTATTATTGAAAGAAATGCTGTTAGAAAAAGTTTATGAAGAAACCGTCAAAACAAAACAGTATGTTAATTTCCGCTGAAAACTTATTTACACAACAAATAATAGAAAATGATGAACTTGCTCATTACAAACAGCTTTCAGACGAAAAAGTTGTGAAAGTTTACACAGTATGGTTTAGACAAGGGCTTCAAAAAAAAAGACGAACCCAGATCCCTAAACATAATCTGTAGTCAACACGAATCACATTTGAATATGTTTTCGCACCAAATCCACCGCCCTTTAGCATAAATGTTAAATCTAAAAAACCCGGCTAAGTGCGTGTCGAACCACATATAATGAAGTGTTCCGTAGTTGGGATGATTATCCCTACAAACTTAACATTGTAGTTGAAAAACATGTTCTCCCATACGAAATGTGTGGGAGAACCAAGATAGGTGCAGGGGAGACAAACAAAAAATTTTTTTTTTCATTGTTTTATTTTACCACTTTGTCGGATTTATATTATGTATACCCATACCAAATTACAACCTTCTAGTACTAAGAGTATCTGAGCTAAGCCGCGGACAGACAGACAGACAGCGCGAGTGGACTCGCTCACGAAGGGCTCCGTACCACCGTACAATATTCAGCAAAAATGCCGAAAAAAACACGTTTCTTCCTTCGTTTCTTTAATTTTTTAATCTATTTTATTTTTACTCGAACTCAAACTCAAAGCATTTATTTCAATTAAACCATTTACAGGCACTTTTGAATTGTCAAGGAGTCAGTCAGTCAGAAATATGAAGCTAGTTGCCCATTCCAAAGCGTAGTAGGTACCTATGGAGAAGAACGGGCAAGAAACTCCATGGACACTCTTTTAACTACTTTTACTATTTGTTGTTATACCGGCAATAGTAATACATAATCCGAAATTTTCAACTGTCTACCTATTACGGTTCATGAGATACAGCCCGCTGACAGACAGACGGACGGACGGACAGCGGAGGCTTAGGGTTCGTTTGGAACCCTTCGTGTACGGAAAACCCTAAAAAACAGTTACCTATTTTAAGTAGGTAGATGTTTTTTGTCGGCTAATCTACTCGACAATTTTAAAAGAAAGATATTTTTAGAATTGGATTAGTACTTTAGTGTCAATTTATTCAAATAAATGGTAATGGAATGTCTGCACCCGTAATCTTGGTTCCAACAGACATTGTGCGCGAGACAGCACATTAGTAGCTTTTTCTTTTTATCTATGATTCACTTTAGTGCATAAAGCTTTATCTCATGAAAAGCAAAGCTAGAATCTAGATTCGGTGTGCTTGGTTTTAAATAACCAGGCAAGTGATAAAATCCTTACTATTATTATAAATGCGAAAGTAACTCTGTCTGTCTGTCTATCGCGCTTTCACGCCAAAACAACTGAACCAATTTAAATGAAATTTGGCACACAGATAGTCTAGAGCCTGAGAAAGGGCATAGGCTACTTTTAATCGACAAACCATAGGCAATAGTCGGAAAAATGGAGTAACCAAATAGCGGACCCCGGTCCGAATCCGGACGGCTGCCAACCTATTTTGTGCAGACCGTATGTAAACAGTAAAAATAACTAAAACTTCATCTAAACATTGTTTTTTTTTTGAGTTTAGGTTCAAAGTAAAAAAAAAACATTTTTCACATTAATAATTAATTACTTATTTTGTTATTTTGTTCATTACATATCTTTACTACTTAGAAAAAAAAAACATTATTTTCGATGAATTTCTTTATTGATATTTTTAGTCTTGGTTCCTAGTAGGGTCTAGAAAAGAACCGCTTCAGTCTATATTTTTAAAAACGAGCCCCTGTAAGCCAATTGGTGATCCCTGGCCTAAGCATTAGTAATAACTACATAATTAAATTAAAAGTAAATGCTGTTCGTTGGTAAGCGCGTCACTTGAGAACGGTTTTGTGGCGGTATCTACATCGCCACATGTGAAATGCGCATCAAAGACCTGACGTCACATAAATCCTGCATCGCGCAATTAAAGTTTACCGTGCAGTGGACATATATACAAGAACCCGACATCAATCGTTGGGCAGTTGCCCGCCAGACACAACACCCGTCTGGTCGGAGGATTCTCTCTTTTCTATGGAGTATGAGTGAACTTTACACCCTGTTCCTCATACCCCTAAATTGGTGACCCTGAATATGAACGTCAACGCAGCTTTCGTGCAACTACTCCAGCGTGACGTCATCATCATCACTCCCGCAAGCTTTCAGTGAGGCGAGTCTCACAGCCAAGCCAACACCCGAGGCGTCAACGGGTATCCTGAACACCAGCATGCAGCGAACGCGCATTCCTGGTCATCACCCTCAGCCTCATCACCCCGACCCACTGGAGAATCACCGCAATCACCACAACCGCCGCAAACAGTTCCGACCCACCGCGAACATTGCGGCACCCGGTTCCGACTCATTGGAACCACAACTGGCACTGGCCCACTATCGACCTCCGGTCTCCGAAAAACTGGGTTTTTTGAATGAACTATTGTTTAGACAGAACAACTTCTGTCGAGTTAGCTGTATGATAATAAAAGCAAGCAAGATATTGAGGGAAAGCGATTTTGGTTTAGATATTCGTTTAAACTATGTTAGAAACTTTTGTTATTATGCTGTGATTTCCAAGTTTGCCTGATGCGTTGCTGGCAAGCAAAACCTACGCAAACTACACTTGGAATATATTAAAGCTACACGAACATCTACACGGATATCAAAAGCGTAATTTCGGATCTCGACCACTAAATACAAATTGAATAGATTTTTTTTTGTGTTTTTAAAGATGTTAATGTTTTTTATTTGAAACAAAAACAAATTGACATAATTAATTACAATGGTAACGATGATAGCTACAAACCAGCTGAATTTGGTAATTAGTAAACATGCAAAAAAAAATGTCCATAAAGGAGAATGTTATGTAATGTTAGGGTCTCCCACAAGACTCGGCCAGAACCGACAAATATGAACTATATTTCATAAAAAAGGAAAATAAATATAGAATTTGATAGTATAATTAGATTTATATTTGAAGCACACAAAAACAAGATATAGTTTTTAAAGTTGACCACTCGATACTTCTGACTTTAACGATAACATGAAATAAACTATTAAATGATTAATTAAAATAATGACTTTTAGCACATTATCCTCAGTTTCAACAACCAAGGTAGTCTTAAATGGTATCTACCATTTTCGAAATTCCAATCGGACTCCAGAAACGGCAATAAACAACACAAAACTCAAAATAATACGAAAATACTTTCTTTTTTTTTTTCCTTTTTGGCAACTGAGCCGATGTCGACTATTCAACGAAAATACTTCGTTGCTCGTGTAATACGCGGGAGAAGTCAAACTTTTTGACATTGACAAATGCCAGTTAAAGTTTTACATCAAGTGCTGCCAGCACTATAATTACATTATTAGGAATAAACTATTCTAAACAATCGATCGATTTTTTTTTTTATTAATACTCTAAAATATAATGATACTTATTCAAAAATATAACTAAACGCTATTTATTATCTAATATAATTACGAGTTACGATTTATGTAAGAAATAAATTCACCTACGTATCTTCATATTGATATTATTGTGATCGATTTACAAGTGCAATTTCGTATCGATATTATTTTATTTTGGTATTGGTAACATTTTTAATTGAAAAACTATTGAAAATTACTTTTCAACGGTGCACTTCTACAGATTTTATTTATATTGTATAATTCTTCCTATTTTTTAATATGAATTATCATTATTATAGAAAGTTGTCGGACACTACATACAATTCGAGCCGATTCTTGGCATTGTCTTTTAAATCACATCTGTTATTCTTTGACAGTTTGTATGAAATGGCTGTAACACGGCAAATCGACGATGTGTTCGATTAACTCCCGCCAAAACCTATAAACATATAAAGCAGTGTAAATTTCAATTTACCTAATTAATACGTTGTCAGTACACAGTAAATAATGCGCTATTTGATATGAATAAATTAACTGATGATGACACATCATTTATTAATCATGCGATCCTGGTTTCACATGGCTGATTTGGCACAACCACACAAGCATTGAAATACTGATGTGTATTATAAAATAAAGTTGATGTATATTATTAACACGAAGTTATTAAACATTTATATATACTCTGGTTTATTTTAAAGATCATTTACCGTGTATGACCAGAGGCTCTTTTCTCGTACAGTCGAACAAGCTATTTGGTATACAGGTAAAATATATTCATTTTCCGCTACACTGCCTGATTCTGTGTAGCACCTGCCATGTCTGTCTCTGCATCACCCTAAGTGTGACTGGTAGAAAATGCCTCTGGCAATAAGTCCGTCGTTGTACAGTATTTTTTTTACCTGTGCATAATGTTTTAATAAATAAATAATTTAACTTTTTGAGCTACTGAAAAGAAAAACCAAACAAAAACTTGTTTAAAGTAGTTGTAAGTTATCTGCCTGTATATCAAATAGCTTGTTCGACTGTACTTATAAGGCAGGCAGTGTTGCCATTTTGGATGGCAGGATGGATTCTTGTCGAGGTTTACATCTGTTTGAGGCCACTCTTACGAGCAAACAAAATGACGTTACAATTCACATCAGCCGAGAACATGTCCCCATCGGTCGGTGTTGAACCAGAGAGAGGGGAAAGTTCAAAAAGATCATGGGAAAAAATCTATCGCATGCCCATACTCCAGAGGAAAAACCTCAAAAACCTACTCCGTTCTCTTTAGTCTCAATCTCCATTAAAAGTCAGTCCTGACGAAACTGTAGGTCCTCATCAACCATAAACTGAACCATAGTTTTGTGTCAACAAAACATAATTGGCGAAGGCTATACTGTTAGCAAATTTAGTCTCAGCCTAGACCGAGAGTATATCTAACACGTTATGTCAAATAATAACCTACATACGATTACGGAGCAATATTGCCCTCAAAGCTGAATCCGTGCTAGTTTAATACTGCTGCAATTACAGCCAGCAATATAGTTGGACTCAAATCCGCCATTGTGTGACGTCAGAGTAACTAGAACTTTGCTGGGAGACTAATAGCTACCTATACTGATGAAGAAGCCGCCCTTAGTAGGGGATTACTTCTGCCACTGAAATAGATTTCCAACGGAACTCATAATATTATTACTGCAGGAGAGATTTTATTTTGCTACATTTTTATACAATGCTGGGCAATGCTGCCAATTATGGTTAGTTTAAAAGCGGTAGAATGTAGTTTTTTTTTTTCGTCTCGACTTCAAAGCAAACTATACCTCTCGTATGCCTTTTAAATTGTATGTTTATAATTATTTTATTTGAACTTTACTTTGTGGAAAATATTAGAATTTATATAATATTTTTCCTGGAAAGTCAGGTTGTAGACCGTATAAAATTATGAAAATCAGTGGAATGGAAACCGACCCCAGCCTTGTTGAGAAAATAGCCTTAGGTTAGACTTGTGTTTGAAAAATTTATACAGTTGTATGTATTATACCTACCTTTTTGCAAGAACCTTATTAATAACAAAATGTTGCAGGTAGGCTCGAAAGTCGGCCAACCCTTTTCTGAGAATATCGCTGTAACTATTTGGCCACGGGGTCAGGGTAGTAAAAATACTGACATTCTACCAGATAAACATAAAACTGTAGTTCGTAGGTTCGAACCCAGACAGGCGCTTTACTCTGTGTAAATATTTTAATCACCGTTACTCTCAAAACGGTGAAGGAAAACATCGTGCGGCATGTCCTAGAACAAAAAATTCGAAGACATGTGACATTTACCAACCTGCAGTGGGCTCGCGTAGTGAATTACGGCCCACTCCCTCTCACAGAGAGGTGGCTTGTGTCCCAGTAGTGGGAACATTATAAGCTGATTATTAAAGTTTTAACATAGCTGAAAAAAAACAACCACTATTTCGAAAAAACGGTGTAAGTAATGGTACGCCTGTTCGAAAACACATTGAATCGAAAACTGCTATATAGAATGACGTTATCGCGAACACGCTGATGAGAAAAACAACACTGGATTTCGATACAAGACGCACCTTTAAAACGACAATGACATAAGTGCAAAAATTTCAAAAACTGACCTTTTAATGGGAAACGATATAAATACGACTTTTAAGTAATAGCAACATTTGCCGCTAGAGGGAAGTTGCGTCGTTGTGTAAATGGAGAAGGATTTTAAATCGAAAACGACCCATTGGTCAGTTGCCCGCGGGGAGTGGAGATTATCAGAAGTCTCATAGTGCTACAACGACGCTCAGGTAATTGCGCCATTTATTTTTCTTATTTTTAAAGTTTTAAAAACATTGACCTAACTGTATTAAGGAGGTACTCTCGCCTAACAATCTTAATTAATTAAAACTCATGATGCAGTACAGTGTAATGTTGTTATTAGGTACTAAGCTAAAAAAAAACAATAAAAAATGTTTATAAAGTCTTATTTTCTCGGTGAAAGTATTAAGTTTAAAAGAATGCTGAACTAAAAAGTATGTGACATAAAACACATTAAATTAAGAGAACTCTTAAAATATGACTTACTGCTGGTATCAGAAACTAAATTATGACCAGAAGGATATTGTTGAGTTGATGGAAGTCATTATTTAGCACCAAACTAAAAATTTATTTTTATATTAAGGCTAATGTTTTGCATTAACGTCATTGTTCTTTGAGGATTCTTGAAGTTACTAAACATTTTATTTGGAACAGTGACGCAACTGGAGGTAACCCCCGAAATTAATATAAATAGCAAGTAAAATATCCGAGTTAGAATAATCAAAAATATTTTACAAATAAGCCTATATCCTTATTTATTTATTTTTTGTAAAAACTACAATAGTAAATATCATTAAAAAAAAAACAATATTTTAAAGTAAAAAAAAAAATTAAGAAGCGTTTTTCTCTAAAATTATGTTTTTGCACTTACGTCAATGTCGTTTTAAAGGTGCGAAGAGTAGTACCATTAAAAAAATGTCATTCGATAAAGCGGTTTTCGATCCAATGTGTATTCGAACTAGCGTACCACTCGGGGTTTTTTTCGAAATAGCGTGCGTCGAAACAACATTCGAATCTGTACATCACTCCCCTGAAAAAAGGTTACACAGAAAACTAAAGTGAAAACTTTAATAAGATCTGAGAAGCTACTTTGAAACCCATTTACAACGGACGAGTGAACACAAAACTAACTTTACCCAAAGTTATTTAAGTTAATTTGTTCAGTGTATCCCTGTAAGGATAAAACAGTTCGTCAGTCGTACATCCCGCACCAGAAATCGGGAGGTTTTTATAAAAAATCTTCTAATATAGCAAAGACCTTCGCTTGTGTAAATCTGTTGGCTTTTTTGTTTAGTCTTCCTTATTCGGTAACCTCATGAATATTTTGTGTGTCACGTAAATCCAACGAAAACGTCTGTGTGTTTGTTTACAGTACTTACTTACTGTTTGTATGTAATTTTGGTAACAGGAGAACATAATTTTGAAAAAAACTATATTTCTTGTAGTATTTTACACGGAGCGACTGCCTATCTGACCTTCATGACCCAGTTTATTATTATTATTTATTTATTTAATACTTTAAGCACACTAATGTACAGAGGCGGATTAATGCCATAAGCATTTTCTACCAGTCAACCTTTGGTTGATACAGATACAAACAGTGGTAGGTGCAATATCGAAATTGTGGAATACAATTATTTATTAGGTATATTTATTTTCCTGTTACTGGGTAACACGATACCCATTGGTAAGACTGGTTGTCAGACTCTCGGGCTTCTGACGTACCGAAACGACTGTCAGAGATCTGCGAATGACAGCCGGGACCAACGGATTCCGAGGTGCGATTGTCACCCATCCACGAACCGACCGCGGCAAGCGTAGCATAACCTTCAGTAGAACCTTGTGGCTGTTATTATTTAGCCATGAACCCCCCGAAAGTCGGAATAGTTACCGTACCCAATATACACTTTGCTACTGGAATATGTGTTATGGATCAAGTAATAAATAGGGCCATTTTTCATAATTCCCGCGCATTATGAATAATGACAAGCTACTTAGGGCGAAATAATTAATTATAATTTGAACTTCCTTGTTTATCACATTGCCTCGTCATTATAAATATTGCCGTGTGATCTTTGGGCAATCTGATAATACACAGGTATTTAATTATGGTAAAGTCATCATAGGTCAGCAGAGTGTCTACGAATGGAAAGATTTTATTTGATTTTATATATTGATTCTACGTTTGAAATCAAAATAATAGTAATAAAACCGAAAAATAGTTTTAATTGTGCTGCATAATTTATGTGACTAGCATAAAAAAAAATGCCCGGTCGATTTGATTATTTCAATATACTGCTCTCTCATATTGAACAAACTGCCCGGGCATTTTTTATAATGCCCTAATAATCACTTGGTCCATAACATATACATAGATGATACAAATGTATGCTAATTAAAGTCCACCACATTTCAAACCGTGCTACGCTTGCTACGAACGTGTAGCCTGCGTAGCGAAAGCTACGCCGTAGCAACCGAAATTAATACTAACGAGTAAAGCCAACTTTTGCTAACCAAAAATTAACCAGAACATCTCTATGTTTTATCTCTGTTCATATTATAATTAACACCAAGACACCGCCAGTGTTATACCCATCTTATGTTCAAAGATAACAAGCCTAAAGCGAACTAACCTTAAAATTTACATACATCACTTAGCCCTGTACTAGTGTAGTATTATATCTGTGGCCCCGTAGACCATAAACATACTTCATTACACACCACCACTAATTAGTATGTTTAGTTGGAGTTCCTAATGAGTTCGGGCCTTTGTAGTTGCTGATGAAATATTTAGCATGGCTAGTGTATTAAATAATATTGTTAGTGTTTGTTAACTTGCAAAGTTTTGTATATTTGCTTGGTAAAGTGTAACAAGGTCTAAGTACTAATATCTTGTTTTGAACTGGAGTGCCTCGTTGGTCTAGTGGTCTCAAGGGCTACTTCTGAGCATGAGGTCCTGGGTTCGATTCCCAGGTCGTGAAAAGTGTTGTGGGTTTTTCTATCTAGAATTTCTCAGTAGCAGTCCGGTGTCTGGATTTGTGCCTGTTTGATGGCAATAGGCTCGTCCCCTATGAATTGGGACTTACACATAACCTCCCAAGCGCTTTGAGCATTAAAAATATAGACTATAAATAACTTAAAAGAAGCAAAGTGCGTTAGCGTAGTGTTACAGCCACCTGTACCAAACTTTAAGGTTTGAATGCATAAACACCTGAATTTGTAAAAAAAAAACACATCATCAACTTCCAGCCCTTGTCCCATGTTACGTGGGGTCGCTCGGCGCAACACGTTTTCTTTTTCCACTCTCCCCTGTCTACCGTCACGCTATCATTCACTCCCTTCTCTTTCATATCAGTCCTCACACAATCCATCCATCTTTTCTTCGGCCTTTCTCTCCCGCTCCATCCAACAACATTTATATTCATCACTCTTTTAGTCACATGCGTTTCGTCCCTCCTCATCACATGACCATACCAGGCCAAACGATTACCTTTCAACTTTTCTGTCACTGGCGCCACTTTTAAACTTCCCCTTATTTATTTATTTATTTTATTTAAACTTTATTTCGGGTGGCATAGACCCATAGAAAACTTAACCTAATAACATTTTTTTTTTCACTTTTTATTTACCTACTTGCCATGACTCGCCACACCTAAACAAGACATGACTCACATATTCTGAAAGGGACAGTCAAAACGCACAGATATTGCGTTCAGGATGCCGTTGTTGCTACCCCGTATACGGGCCAACAGGGAAGCTGCTTTTTTGCGCATGATGGCCTGGAAACCATCTGTGCGGGCTTCAGCAAACATCCCAGACGCGCTGCACCGCCACGGCAGACCTAACAACATCCTGAACGCATTATTGTACTGAGTGCGCAGGGCTCTGTTGGCCTCGCTGAGTATATCTCAACCACAGGCCGCTTGAGTAGAAGGACTGGCAATAAGCTTTGAATAGCGTAATCTTCACTTCTCTCGTGCATCGCGCAAACCTGCGTGCGAGCATATTAGCTCTCACCGACAGAGCCCTGCGCTCCCGCTCAACATCCTCATCGTCCCTGAGGTCAGCCGTCACAATGTGACCCAGATATTTAAACGATTGAACCTGCTTTAGGGCTATTCCATTGAGAAATACAGGAGGCACATGGGAAGGCTGTTGTTTGCCTGCTTTAAATACTAAGATTTCACTCTTTTTAGAGTTATATTGTAACCCATGAGCCTGCGCATACTTCTCACAAATGGACAAAAGTTTCCTTAGCCCGCCTATGGAGGGGCTCAGCAGCACCATATCGTCTGCATAGCTAATATTGTTAAAACAAGTATCATCAATGTAGCAGCCGACATGTGTGCTACTAAGCCGTTCGACGAGCAGGTTAACATAAACGTTAAACAATAGAGGTGAGCTTAAACCACCCCGCCTAACGCCACATTCCAATGTGTACTCATCCGACAGCGCCCCTGCCCACTTCACATAGTTTTTCTGGTTTGCATACCAATACCTCAGGAGAGAGATACATTCCCCCGGCATACCCGCGCTGCCCAACTTGTCCCACAGAAGGTCGTATGCGACACGATCAAACGCCTTCGACAAGTCTAGGAAGCACGCGTATACCGGCGTCCTTCTAGCTGTGTAGTACCCGACGGCATGCTTTAGACTTAAGATGGCACTCTCAGTAGACAACCCTGCTCTGAAACCAAACTGGACATCCTGCAGGTCGATTATTTTCGCGAGGTTCGCATTAAGCATGCTGTCAAGTACCTTAGCTGCAGTAGTGGTTAGTGAAATGGGCCGGTAGTTAGCCTTGTCAGACGAGTCACCCGTTCTATTTTTTAAAATAGGTACCACAATAGTACGCGTGAGCAGCTCCGGTAGGTATGAATGGGACATACAAAAATTTAAAAACATTGACAACACACGCGGCAAATGAACACCAGCATATTTAAAATGTTCTATGCTGAGGCCGTCATGACCGGGCGACTTTCCACGTTGCATATGGTTTATTATGTTTCTAATACAATTAGCAGAAAAGAACGTCTTACGCTCAGTCATGACGAAACTTGCATCCTGAACATCACTCGCTGACGACGGACCCAGAGACGCCGGGATTGTGAACTGTTCCTTAAACATGTCAGATGTTGTGTGTCTCGATCCCGTGGGAATATCAGGATAAAAAGTATTCTATGTGATAATCCAGGTTATAAACTATCTGTTTGCCAAATTTCACCCAAATCCATTCAGCCGCTTTGCGTGATTGAGTAACAAACATCCAAACACACAAACTTTCATATTTATAATATTAGTAGGAAGTAGGATTTCTTACTTTATCCATTTTCGTCACTCCACACATCCATCTCAACATTCTCATCTCCGCTACATGCATTCTTTTTTCATCCGTCTTCTTCACGGCCCAGCATTCCGATCCATACAGTATGACAGGCCTTATCACATAGAAAGATATCCATTAAAAAGTAACTAATACAAAAATGTAGGCACAAAAATTTTCCGATAAAATAAAACTAGATAAGTACTTACAAGTTCAGTGCAAACTAAAAATAACATCGTATAATCTCTCTGACCTTGACAAAATATATCTTTAAAACAACGCAAACACAACATAAATCCCTTGTCTACGCCTAAAAGCATAGTGAAAAAGGCAGAGTGACATGTTTGTTTTCATTCACACTCTTAAATATATTTGTCTAACATTTATAACACCCAGTAAAAGGCAAGAATGTTTTTCTGAACGTTTTCGTATGTCAATAAGTAGACGTTTGATATTAAATCGATAAGGCACCGAGCCAAATCAAGATTTGCTCACACGTTGGTACCGCCACAGAGTTTGGACTTGGACACCGGCTTTGCCTATTTGCTGCCAGGGTTGCGGAATAGTCCGAAAGGGATACCGGGACCCTGGCAACAGGCAACTGAAGGAACACGGGTGGGTTTTAGTCAGTAAAAGTCTGACACGCCCTTCCGCTCCGCCCAGAGCGGGAGAAGTCATTTGATGACTCCCACCCAAAAAAAAAAAAAAAAAGGCTTTGCCTATTGTCATATCATAGGAGTCATGCTTCCGTCCTCTGACATTGTTGTGGGTTTTTTTTAGTTTTATCATGGGCAGGTATCATTAAATGAATTCTCCCACTCTGGGCGGAGCGGGAGAAGTAGCGTGTCAGACTTTTACCGACTAAAAACCACCCGTGTTCCTTCAGTTGCCTGTTGCCAAGGGCCCCGGTATCCCTTTCGGTTTGTGGATCTCAGGTAATTAAAAGATGATAACAGCTCCTTACACTAACCTTCTTATTCATAAACGTTTCTTAAAGTTAAAGAGACGTATAAACGTCGAAAATGTATGGTTAAACAGTTGCTAATTCATAAATTAACTTTATGCAGCGTTTATGAATAAGGCGGTTAGTTTCTACGGTTACATAAAACACAATTAACAACTACTAGCTGGTCGCGGCTTCACCCGCGTGGATGTCAGTTATAATATACTAACACCTTCCTCGAGAACCACTCTATCCATTGGTGAAAACAGCATGAAAATCAGTGCAGTAGTTTTTGAGTTTATCGCGAGCAGGACGACAGACAGACGCGATGGAGGACTTTGTTTTATAATATGTATAAGGATTGACCTAATTAATCTTGTCCAACAGAAATAAAATAATAAAACTGGAAGAATAATGTGCGCACGCGTCTCATGAACGTGTGACAGTTCCGTGGCTGAAGGGTGACTGGCGCTCCTGTTGTTCACGCGCCCTCGCTCTCCGATCCTTAGACTTCGACATAGGGCACTCACTGAGACTACTTCAGACGGCCTAGACAAGTGACAATCGCTTCGAAAGCGTTTCGTTTTTCCACAACGACTTTCAACAAAATTGACATAAGCTTTTCGATAGCTTATGTCAGTCCTGTACATTTTTGCCTTTTCCATCATCGTTATCGCTGATAGAATGTCACTTTATCTAGGGCCTCAGTCAGCAAAACTGTATTTCACGTGACATATACATATTACTATAAATTAAAGTCGCTTTTCGTGTTTGTCTGTATGTCCCCGTTATTCTTCTAAACCACGCAATAGATTTTGATGAGGTTTTCACTATTGTATAGAAAATTATTCAGGAAGGTTTTTGTGTATATTACGTTAATATAAAGTTACATACTTATAACTACGAAATGTCGATGTTTTGTCAAGTTGTAATAACCGTGTGAACAAGAGCGGGTCGCTGGATTAAATTATTACTTGTTGGATTGTTTATTTGTTGGTAGCATTTGTTTTATTTTCAGAAGGACATCAATCGTAGATAGAATAATCAATCAATCTGCCAAGATTCTGAAAGATTCTGTAAGGGGCGGATTGATAAGTTCAAGAGACTACTCAAAAATCAATCTGCCTAGCCTTTTACCAACTTCGTTGGGTCAGTTTCCAGTCTAACCAGATTTAGCTGAATGACAGTATTTTAAAAGAAAGAAAGAAAATACATTTATTTAGCACAGACAAAACACAATGTACAAGTAAAAAAAAAACACAATTAAAAAAAGGAAAAGAAACAATTAGGCGTAGCCACTCCATGTAAAATACTGGTAGATAGGCAGTCGCCTATCTGACCTCCTCAACCCAGTTACTGGGTAACACGATACCCCTTGGTAAGACTTTTGGGTTTCTGAGTACCTAACGACTGTCAAAGATCTACGAATAACAGCTAACGGCTGCGCGTCATAAATTTGTGTTGTGAAGCCCATATGCTAGGTTTAGGGTCAACGTATTCATCTAGTATCTATGTGAGTTCCTTAAAATTCATAGTACGTTCCCAGCCATGGATAATGGATGGTCACCCATCCTCGAACCGACCACGGCAACCGTAGCTTAACCTTCGATCGACCCGTGCGGATGTTATCTTAGCCACGAGGATAAAACAATATTGGCGAAGTATATATGTTAAAAATGTATCCGAGATCCGAATGAATCATTCAACAAAATCATGAAAAATAAACTGCAGTCAGTTTTAGTACCTATTTATCCAAATTAAACAGACTGAATTGTTATCAAATATTATATACCTATCTTTACGATGATAATGTTATGTTCTTACAAGACTTAACTAAACAGTTACTGTATCGATATTTCTATAGCTCACATGTGCTTTAACAAATGAACAAACTTCTAAAAACAATCTTATTGACACTTTCGGAAACAAAGCTTTAACTAAACAATATTCTATTACAAAATCTTCAAACAATGAGACACGCGGCAAGTTCAGTCCACGTGTACAATTTCAAGAGGACCCAAGAGTATCCTGAGACAGGAGTTTCGAGTTCTTTCTAAACAACGAACCCTCTTAAGAGTTCAATACTTTGTTTACTTGCCACTTGTACGATATAAGTTTATATTTATCAAGTTGTTATTAAATTCAGAAGATCTTATACTCTCTTCGGAGAATCAACTCGAGTGAACTTATATGGTTTAGGTTTTGGTGGCGAAGCGATCCCGGCTCCGCCCGCTCATTAGAAACTTTCTATATTCGTGTATTTAATTCCTGGAATGCAGAAACCTTAGATCATTTTGCTAAAGTGTCGTTTTAATTATGGGTCGTTTTGCTAATAGGACCATTTGCTTTTAGGATGTTTTGTACTATCACAAAAAAATCCCATAAGTTCTAACATAGGGGAATTTTTTTCTCAGTAGTAGAACTGAACTGAAAAAATACTAACGAACTGTTTTTCCTCATAGTCCTATGATATTAGATGTTACAAAATAGGAGAACTAATGGGAGCACTTGTTCTACTTGTCAAGTTAAGCTACGAATGCCGCGGTTGGTCCGTGGATGGGTGACCATCTTTACATACCAAGAACCCCTCCGTGCCTCGGAAAGCACGTTAAGCCGTTGGTCTCGGCTGTTATTTGTAGATCTTTGACAGTTGTTACAAGTCGTCAGAAGCCCGAAAGTCTGGCAAAAAAGCACTACGAAGTGCTATCGTGTTACCCAGTATTCAAGAGCATCCGGTAAGACTGGAAGCTGACCCCAACATAAGGAAAAGGCTAGTCTTTAACAAACGAAAGTCTCACCATAAGCTTTAGTGGGTAATCCAGTTGCCATTTAAATAAAGTACCTACCCTATTGTTATATATTTAAGAACAGAAATAAATCTTAAGACAAAAGAGGTGAGAGATTATTCTGGACTAAACTAGGACCGAAAATAGATAGCTGATTTAATACAATAAAGGTTTGAACTCCAAAACCATTAATCTGGTGACAATGTATTTGGAGCCACACTAATTAAAGCGAAATTAAATGCTTAAATTAGCTAAAACTTGATAACTTTTAAGATTTAATTTAAGCAATTAACTGTCCAACGGTCCAACGCAATTAATAGTTACTAATATTAAAGCTGAAGATTTTGTTTATTTGAACGCGCAAATATCTGGAACTAAAAGACGGATTTAAAAAAATATTTTTGCTTTTGATTGCCTATTTCTTGAGGAAGGTTATACAGTATGATACCTAACGAAGACCGTTCCCGTTTACCTGCAATAGTATTTACTATTTATTTATATATACTTTATTGTACACCAGAAAATACATAGCGAAAATAAACAAATTTAACACTACAAAACATACAATGGGCGGCCTTATCGCTTTCTGCGATCTCTTCCAGGCAACCTTAGAAAGGACAGTGATTGCGTGGACATAAAAAATGGGGTTGTCATTGGTGCAAAATAATAAGTAGGAACTTAAACTTACCAATAGATACAATATACTATAATAGATATATATATATATATATATGCTATATAATAGATACATAAATACATACATACTGACTTTAAAAGAATATTATGTAAGCAACGAAAAATAAATGACGACTACAGATTATTACAGCTATGAGAACAAGATCACAGAGTATAGCGTCTATACGCGCAAAAAAAAAACATTACCATTAAAAAATAAAAAGATAATTTTTATTTTTTATAGTAAAATACCTATTCACAAAAAATATAAATTGATACGGAAAAGAAACACTCTGTAGGTACACGCACACTTGTCACACTTGTCACACTTGTCACACTTGTCACACTTGCGGGTTAACATGACCGCCCTTTGTTAGTTAACATACTGTATAAAGGCCAAGATATAGAAATAAAGTCAGAAAAAACGCTAAGAAAAACCGAATTAATGGGGCCCGGGTATAATAGTAGGACATTATATTTTTATGTTAAAACAAGAAAATTCACGTGGACGAATTCGCGGGCAGAAACTAGTTTATTAATAAAAAGGGTTCATTTGTAATTCCTTGAATTGAATGAAAATGGTAACTATTTCAGTTGTCTCGTAGTTAATTCTTTTGTAATTAATCCTAAGAACTTCTAAACTAAGGTTCTGTTGAGAAAGCATTACTAGCTTAAGCTTTACTAACGAAGATGGATTTCACTTCAATTTATACAATTAGAAAATTATACGTTTACCTAGTTGTAAAGTGTTTAAAATACCTACATTTAAAACGTCTTTATTACAAGAGTTCATATTGTAATGGCAACACTAGTTGTAGTCTGCCAACACTATTGTAAAGTTCGCCAAACTGGTACTTCCTTTTCCGCCCACGTCTCTGACAGATAGACACTACTTTTGTAAGGAAAAAAATAATAATAACCTCAATAAACCAATAATTATTTTTATACATTTTACTTAAAATGAATACTAATTTCTGCCCGCGACTTAGGCGGCGTGAATTTTCGGCCCCCGATCCACCACCCGCCCGTCGCATTCCATCGCGCGCCCGCGCTGCTATTATTTTTACCATTATTTATACAACCTTCCTCAAGAAAAGGACTATCCAATGCAAAAATATTTTTTGAAATCTGACTGGTAAATCCGGAGATTAACCCCTACATACAAATTTAAAAACAATGTAATATTATTTATTAGTATAAGAGTATTAGTATAGATGACTTGTAGCTGATATTCAGCTGTATCCGGTTAGACTGGAAGCCGACCCCAACATAGTTGGGAAAACGGCTAGGCAGATGATGATTTTTTGTTTAAAATAAATAAGAATATGTCAGAATATTCACAATAAAATTATTATATTAAAGACAACATTAATTTGCACTTTTCCGAGTTGCATCTTTTGAAGTTCCCGCCAACTAAATTAGTACCGAATGTGCACCTAGATGGCGTTGGGATCGAGTTAGATCGCGCAATCGTTTGCTGCACGGCGTTTGGTTGGGTGGCTCGGAGCAATGTATTCAAGTTAACTTTGCGCAGAGGCAATATCGTAACCAATGAGGTTAATCCGAGGTGCGATTATTGCTAGTTGAAAACTTTACCAATACCCCGCCGTGTGGACGTGAAATACCGTCCGCGATGGCAATTTTTGAATGGCCATAGTTGGCCTGAGAATACCTATTTAATAAAGAAAGAAAGAAAAGTAATAGAGATGGGTTGTAACAGGTGAAACACGATATCTGTTATCACTATGACTGTGACAAAAAAGCACAGATCCAAATATCTAAATAAATCACAACCTGTTATTTTTGTACGGACGATAAATACGTATTTAAATCTCAATCGAATATCTTCTTTATGTCTTTTGGTTTAAAGTCGAAAATCGTATCTATCTGTTATAAAATAACAGCCTGTAATTTTTGTACGGATGATAAATACGTATTTAAATCTCAATTGAATATCTTCTTTATTTCTTTTCGTTAAAGTCGAAAATCGTATTCGAAGTTTTAACAGTAACAGCCGCGGTAACAGTCTTGAGGATCTGTGATTTTAAGTAACAGATATTTTTTATCGTTAGGAGCAACGGTTATCTGCTATTTTTTAATATCTGTTATTTCTATCTGTGACGATAAATAATCCTCACTCCTAAAAAGTATTTTAAAAACAAATATTTTATTTTATTAGATGTTTGCCGCGCCGCCTCCAGTAGGTACCCGGGGTCACGTCCAGTTGAAATCAGTTCTATAAGGATAGCGTCGTAAAACCTAAACGCATTAATTCGTGAGACAATGCGAAGTACCAAAACACCTATCGGAACGAAGTTCTTGAACGCGGCTTGCGGTAGGAGTTGACTCGTAGAATTGTCACGTAACCAAATAGCGATATGTATAAATCACACGTGAGAACGAGGGCCGTTTTTATGGACACAAGGTTATTGTTATTCGACGGCATCATCGTTAAGGTCCGGCCTAGTATTGAAAAATTACAAAATGTACGGTACACTAAAGTCAATAAAAATAACATTTAAAATAGAAAACAAAATATCAAACGAAAAACAACCCAAAAAATATTAATTTATTAAAATGGCCGTCACATAAAAACATATTTTATTGGTTGAAAAATAAAATTGAAATGTATTTTATTGGCTGAAAATGTTAAATTCGAGCCTACAGCACAATTTAATTTCACCTCACGTCATTTATAAACCGTAATGGGACACGACAGGGGTTTCAAAGTGAATTCTACAGCCTAAAGTAATTGTATCAAGTACTTACTTATCATGTTTTTTCAATAGAAATAAATTCGACACGTCTATTGCTTGTTCATTTTTAACCGACTTCTTCAAAAAGGAGGAGGTTCTCAATTCCTCAGTATGTTTTTGTTTTTTTTGTATGTTTGTTACGCGGTTACTCCGCCAATTATGAATCGATTTTGATGATTCTTTTTTTGTTTGGTAGGTCATGCTTGTATTTTTTCCCACTTTACTTGTACTTTTTCGTCACTGTTATTTACATAGCAGTATTCGAATTTGTGTGGGGTAGGTACCAAAACTAAAAAGTGAAAAATAAAAACTTTTTATATTTCATGCAGTCCATAAAACGAAGTTTATGAGTTGAGAATTAAGGATTAACTAAAGCTGATGAGTATTTCAGTGTTATAATGCCTAGTCACAACATAACTGCACGCCCTTAATCCCCGAAGGGTTCAGCAGAGGTGTACCTATAGTACACCCACGTTTCGCCAGTTATGTATAACGGGCGAGCCTATTGCCATCAAGCCGGGCACAAATCCTTATCACTCCGGGCAACTAGCTACTACTGAGAAATTCCAGATTGAAAAACCCAATAACACTTTGTCCGAACTGGGAATTGATCCCAGAACGTCATGGACAGCAGTAGCACTTACGACCACTAGACCAACGAAGCAATTTCAGTGTTTTCTTTCAGTGCCTCATCATCTGCCTAGCCTTTTCCCAACCATGTTGGGGTCGGCTTCCAGTGTAACCGGATGCAGCTGAATACCAGTATTTTACATGGAGCGACTGCCTATCTGACCTCCACAACCCAGTAACTGGGTAATACGAAACCGCTTAGTAAGACTGGTTGTCAGACTTTCGGGCTTCTGACGACCCGTAACGACTGTCAAAGTTCCACAAATGACAGCCGGGCTGTGCGGCTGTTATTACGTAGCCACGAGCTCCTCGGTGTTTTCAGTGCCTAATCAATGGAAATATAATACATCGCATACTTACATACAGGGTGTGGCGTAAATAATGGATAACCCTGAAACTGTCGATTGGCCAGATTATCATCTATCATTTACCCCACTTATATCGCCATATGCCCATGGATGACCAAATTATTGATATGTTTGATATATCTTATAAAACAAAGTTGGGTTTGTTCAAGTACTTATAACTCGAGAACGGCTGGACCGATTTTGATGATCTTTAATTTGTTGGATTTGTCTCCGCCCAGAATAGCAGAATATCTACTAAAACATCGTATGGAATGGTATGGTAATTTTCTTCTATACTTACCAATATGCAGAAACTACAATATGGGGCATATGGCGATATCAAGTGGGGTAAATGATAGATGATAATCTGGCCAAACGACAGTTTCAGGATTATCCATTATTTACGCCACACCCTGTATATTCAGAGATTGTGGTTCGGTTAATTTTGGCATAACTAAACCTACTAATATTATTGAACTCTAGCATTTAAGATAGCATTGAAATCGGCGTAACGAAGCAATTGGCACTGACTTCACTGCTAACTGCTCGATTCATGAACAAAACAATGATTTATTTTTAACCGACTTCTTCAAAAAGGAGGAGGTTCTCAATTCGTCTGTATGTTTTTTTTTTTTTTTGTATGTTTGTTACGCGATTACTCCGCCAATTATGAATCGATTTTGATGATTCTTTTTTTGTTTGGTAGGTCATGCTTCCGAGGTGGTCCCATATAAATTTTATTAACTTTGCTTGCGTAATTTTTGAGTTAGCTTCAATATTACGTATTTTTCCCACTTAGTTTATCTAGACGATCGCCTGTTTGACTCCTTCACTGTTATTTACATAGCAGGTAGTGGTATACGTATTTGTGTGGGGTAGGTACCACAACTAAAAAGTGAAAAATAAAAACATTTAACAAAAAAAAAAACAACCGACTTCCAAAAAAAACACAAAAAAACTGAAAAATAACTTTAATTTCGGAAGTCGGTGGCAAAAAACCGAAATGGAAAAGCAAAGACACCGACTTCCGAAATTTAATTTATTTTTCAGTTTTTTAGTGTTTTTTTTGGAAGTCGGTTGTTTTTTTTTTTGTAAAATGTTTTGTCTAAGACAAGTTACACTGGGTCTAATTATCATGATAAAGGAAAAATCAAAGTTTCGAAACAGAATGAACCCCACCACGTTAACATATCAAGCAACCCTCAAATCCTCAACCCGACATAATTCTACCCTCATTATTCGGACCAAACAATAACTCATAAAAACATTGTTTTTATCAAGAGATCTTCATTAATCTGTCATGCGACATAACCGTGTCTAACGTGACAAATTTGATTACTGCCCAGACTTAATAAGGGCTTGGGAGGTGCAAAGTGCTTCGGACAAGTTCCTGAACCGGCAACATTTTGTTCCGGACGATGTGCTGCAAATTATTTTAAATTTTCGGCCAGATTGAGGCAACTTTGTCAAGTTGATTCATTCATTTCATTTATTTATTCATAGTCATGTTGTACATACAAGAACAGATTGGACGGTGACCACCAAACTTGGCATTTGCCTGTATCTTAGGGGTCGGAATTGTGACATTTTTTTAAGGGAGTGCCTCCGCTGCCGGCCCCGGCTCCCAAAAATAACGCCATTGGGAACCGACAGTGACATTACTGCCGGCAGCCGATGTTTTTAATCTCGGCTGCCAGCAGTAATGTCACCGCCGGCTCCCATAATGGACACTGGCGGCGCGGCGTAGTTTTATGGAAACTCTTCCAGTATTCAGAAGCCCAACTAACTAACCCTAACTAAAATATTTTTTTCTGTACATTCTAGTCGTTTTTGGTCACAGTTCTATCCTAACCTAGCCTTTTTTTGTGATTACAAATATTTGATCTAATCTTACTAGTTCGGTTCTGGATAGTATATACTTTATTACTCGAATAGGGACATTAATGATTATGCAAAAAAATATTACATGTTTTTTTAATTATGCCAAATTGACAACCAAAGTCAGCGCCAGGGTTGCGGGAAATTCCGAAAGGGATACCGGAACCTTGGCAACAGGCAACTGAAGGAACACGGGTGGGTTTTCGTCCGTAAAAGTCTGACACGCCCACCCGCTCCGCCCAGAGCGGGAGAAGTCATTTGATGATTATCCAAACTCTGTTTGGCGAAAACACGACTACATAAAACTCGATAGAAAAATACCAAAGTTAACCGTATAGTTCGGAAGCGCCCCCGATTGGACCCGAACACACAAACCTCCGCTGGCTCGGTAGCGCGTCCAATTGGACCCCAGAATGACCACATACGACACCCTAACTTGATTATGTAAATATTGAATATGCTACCCATCAAATCATATGAATGTGCGTTAATTAAGAGAGTTGGATAAAAACTCATTATGTTAACGCCATTCAATCTTTCTTAATTAGCGCGCAAGTTAACTAATTTACCTATAAATAATACGAAACTGTAAATACGATAATCGCCATTTTGATGACAGTGGTGGTCAAGGCTAAAAAACATAAAAAATGGAGATTTCTAACATCCAAACTCCACCACAGGGGCAGTCAATAATACATCATTTAATTATTTGACGAATTCATCCATTGTTCAAGTTAAATAAATAGTGGTAATGAAGTTTTGTGTTATCTAAAGTCGAAGTTTCGCGCCAATCGTGAGTGTTATCATTTTTACTTTTCACAAATATCACTCATACACATGTAGATACGATTTAAAATGTGATAAATATTATTCCAAATATTATAAATAACTAGACAATGTCCAGATCATAACATAATACACGAACACAGGTCCAATAACACGTATTATTCATTACCACTACTCAATTTGTGTTCAAAATCGCCGACCATTATTGTTTTTTCTATTGTAATGATGTCCGAAAGCGATTATGCCAAACGATTTTTTTTTTAATTTCGTTCTTCTCGATTAATTAATAAGTCGAATGTCGAAAATCGATACTTGAAAATTTAAATATAATAAGCATTGCACTGTTTAGAATAATGATTTATACTTTTCTAATGTAATTTTAATAGTTTTTCTGACAATAATATTGAAATCTTTTTAATTATATTGACTCAACAGACAGGACATAAATAACCGGGATAGGTACCTATTATTGACTTTCGCGCCGAAATGTTTCTATATTTGAATTTAAATTCTGAATGCGCTCGCTGTTCAAAATTATTTTAATTTATTGGTCAATTATTTAATGTTGATTTTATTTTTGATACTTTTTGATAGTTTGCTACAGAATGCCCAGTATACATTTTTTAGGTAGGCTATTTTGTTCAGAAATGTTGATAAATTAATTCTTTTAATTGGAAGGTGTTCCGCAAACATTTTTAAATAATGTCAATATTTTTTGTTAGTTGTATGAGTTTGGTAGTTTTTGTTTTTATCAGGTTATTTGAGTAATAGAAATTGTTTTTTTTGTGGTAGTTGCACGAGATTTAAAAAACTGACCAAGTGTATGTCGGACCACGCACAGTGAAGGGTTCCGTAGTTGGTAGTAATTTTATCGACTGCAAAAATAAGTTTGTATTTATTGAAAAAAGTATGAAAAACAAAGTTAATTCTGCGGTTTTAAAGAAAATAACCCGTACAGGGTTAGTACGGGTTATTTTCTTCCAAATTTTCAACGATATTATGTGTTGTAAATAGTGTCCGAGTAAAATAGCAGTGTGACATCCAGACGCATGCTCACACGGACGAGACGAAATAATAAAGAGGTCCGTTTTTTAACGGATTTTGTCTATCGAGTTTACAATCGGAATGAGACTGATGTCTATGAGAATTGATTAACAATATTATTATTTATCTTATTTGGTATCAGCACTATCACCCGAAAGCGATAAACCGACAAAAATGACAAAAAAAAAAATCGCAGCAGCCATCTTGGATTTACATTTTGACCTCACCGCGGATCGGCTTTAGTACTTTCGAAAACTATGTAAATGACACCCATGATGAAATTATGTGAAAATTCAGTACACACTTTCTCTCTCTCTCTCTATCAAATAAGAAGACAGTCACAAGTATGTACGAACGCGCGGAGAGGCTTGTAGCTAAGAAATAACAGCCGCACGGTCGATACGGTCGATCAATCAGGTTAAGCTACGCTTGCCGCGGTTGGTCCGTGGATGGGTGACCATCTTTACATACCAAGACCCCTCAGCGCCTCGGAAAGCAGTCGCTCCATGTAAAATACTGGTATTCATCTGCATCCGGTTAGACTGGAAGCCGACCCCAACATAGTTGGGAAAAGGCTAGATGATGGTGAGTCGCAAGTATGAACGCTTTTTCGCGTGACGAGTTCTGCCAGTCTACTTCTACAGCAAGCCGCGTTTAAAGAATTTCGTTCCAAAAATATTATAGAACAATTAAAAATAAATTTGAGACCGTCACAACAAACCCTTTCATTTGATACGTCACACGGTATAGTTTGAAAAACTTTTTTTTTTCAATATTCTAATTTTGCCCCCCAAAAGTGACCCCTTATTCAAAATGTCATTTATTTACGTTACACTTGCGTGTTTGGATCACAGAAATTCATATAATCGGTCCAGTACATTCGAAGCAAATTGGATGTGACAGACCGACAGACAGACTAGAGTGATCCTATTAAGGTTCCGTTTCTTCATTCGGACGTACGGAACCCTAAAAAATTACACCCCTATCCACATTGTAGGTGTATGTATGTACTAATAAAATTAATAACAAAAATAAAATAATTCGTGAAAAATATACCAAAGACTTTTAATTCAGTTTCTACAATTTTTTTCAAGTTTGATTTTATTACGAGTATCGATTAGACTGAATGCAACTTTTGAAATAAAAAGAATGGGTAAACGGTCAGCACTAAAAAGTGTCACGTAGCACCACAATTTTTAGTAATTTTTGTTTGTATTCGATCGTGTTTTTATATAGTTTATTTATGAAAAATGATAAAAGTAAGAATGCAGAGAGAACGATAATATCTTTATTTGGTCCTTTAGCGTATTTTCAGCAAGAGAGAAGATTGTTTATTTACATATTTTCAGGGAATCTAAGTTGCCTAAATTTGGGCTAGGTGTATTAATACCTATTTTATACAAGTCTGTCGCAGTAGACTGGCGCGGTTTGACCGACCTCAACTTAAAATTAATGATATTTGCCACAAACTTATTGAATAAAATAGCTGCGGTAACATTTTTTTTTTTAATAAATTCGAATACAGAAAGTTCATGTAAATTCCTGATTTTCATGACGGAATTCGCAACACCCCGTCGAGTTAGCTGATGTGTCATGTGTCAAAATCTTGTCGAGCAGAGAGGTTAAAGAACTATAAATCGCTGGTATTAAAAAAATACTTCAAATTAGATCATGAAACTTTGCATAATAGATAACTGAAGTAACTATAAAGCAGGTCTTATGGTTTTTTTTAAATACCATTATTTTCACCGTAAAAAGCAATTATCTAAACTATTTGAGGCTTGAGAGCCGAGATAAAATTTGAGGTTGGGCCTCAACATTTCTCTCCAATTTTCAATAAAAATGTCTTCATTTGATAAAACAAAAGACCACTTGCAAAGTGCGTAGTAATTATACAAGATTGTTTAAAAGTAAAACTCTCTTAGTATTTTAATGAAGAAGACTGCGGTCATCGGAATTTTTGTACAACTTCACTTTCTGTATAATAATGAGCTGAGGCTGTAAGAGATATACTTTAATTAATTCAAGGAAATTTTGCATAAGGTTTCCTTCGTATGCCCTGAATGTCAAAACTGCGCCCGGGCCTTTGTCCAGCAAACTGTTTTAGATCAAACATTATTTTATAACCGACCTATTAAATCCTTTTTAACCTACTTCAAAAAGGAGGTTCTCAATTTGTCTGTATGTTTGTTACGCGATTACTCCGCCAATTTTGAATTGATTTTGAAGATTCTTTATTTGTTTGGTAGGTCATGCTTCAGAGGTGGTCCTATATAAATTTTATTAACTTTGCTTTTGTAGTTTTTGAGTTAGCTTCAATATTACGTATTTTTTCCTCTTTGTATATCCGAATGATGCAGTCACTGTTATTTACAAAGCAGAAGTGGTATTCGAATATGTGTGGGGTAGGTAGGTACCACAACTAATAATTGACAAAAAAAAACACTTAAAAAAAAACAAACGACTTCCAAAAAAAACACAAAAATAAGGGAAAAATACCACCGGCTTCCGAAATTAAAGTATTTTTTCCCTTTTTTTGTGTTTTTTTTTGTTTTGGAAACCGGTTGTTTTTTTTTGTAAAAAGTTTTTATATAGGTACGTTAAATGTTCACAAGACTCAGTTTAGGTATAAATACATATTTTATGAAGACGAAATCTTTACCATATTTAATTTTAAGTTATATTTGGATAAGATTGGGTTTGCATTTGACTACAGTCAGAACCGTTTATAACGACATCGCTTAAAATGACGTACCGGTTATTACGACATCCCAGCATTTCTGTTTACATAACATAGTTTTTGGTTTTATAACCAAAAACTATGTTGAAAGTCGTTGTAGAAAAACGAAACGCTTTCGAAGCGTTTGTCACTTGTCTAGGCCGTCTGATCATGTTTTTTTTTATCGACAGCTATCATTCGAATTTTAAATGACATCCAGCATCCACGTAACTTTTATGTAGGCTAATATTTCATTTGTTGGACATGGACAAGTGTGACCCCAAAGCAGATCTACAGTATGTTTAAATTTGTGAGTCTCATACATTTCTGAACGTAACGACTATGATTAGGGAAAGGTTACCCACTCAAGAAAATAAACTTCCTTCTATTACTGACCGTGACTTCGACATTGAGTTCGGCTTCTTTACAAAGTTTGGTGACGTCACAACTTGCGAAGTCTGGTGTCGCAGATTGTTATGTAATTTATGTAGATTTATTCCCGGCCTATGATAATCTGGGGAGCTTTTTCGTGTTTAAAGGGCAATGATATACCGACAAAAAATAGGTATTGTAGAGAAAAACGTTATAACTAATGAGATGAGTAGGTACAGTCAAGGAATAAATATGTTAATCAACTTAAGGTTTTAATTTTGACTGGCTCCTTATCAATCTTTTGACTATTGTATACATTATGAATGAAAATGACAGTTTGAAAAGGTGATCTTAATACGGAATATTTCCTTAACCTACCACTATTTTGAATAATGTAGGCCAAGTGCGTATTCGCAAGTACGCCTGTCGTATTACAGGACCCGCTGCCTACCGAGTCTGTCAAACATCAATTAGGTACTTACATAATACATAAATAAACCAGTCGAGCCTCCAGAATCGTCATCCAATAGGTTGTCCCAAGTAAAATAATATAAGCTTCAGAAGTCACAAAAAATTTGATAGTTTACAATATTTCGTGGATAAGAGTTGGCCTGGCGCTGAAATACTCTACAAACCCGAGAAATCATCATCATTTCAGTCCAGAATCACCCACTGCTGGGTATAGGCATCCCCTTAATTCCTCATCCAGGAGTTTCCCACGCCTTTGACGATATCATCAACCCAACGTGGATGGCCCTAGTTGAACCCCACAAATATCTGTGGCGGCATCTACTTCACCACATGCAAAGTCTAAGTAGTAGTGGTAGGGATGAAAGAAGTGTCAAAAAGTATCGAAATATATCGTATCGATATTAAAAAAAAATATCAATATCGATTTCGATATATCGAAAAAAATATCGTTATATCGGTGGAATTTTCGAAAAAAATATTTTTACTCTATTATTCTTTAAAAGTTTTTTAATCATATAAATACCAAACTAGGAAAAAAATGTATTCTTTTTACGGCTCTGAATTCCAGCGGTTTTAGTCAGTGCCCGACAACGGTGTTGGAAATATATCGTTTTTTATACATTTTCGATACTTGATATATCGAATCTCGCACAAAAAATATCGATATTTCGATATATCGATATTTTTTCTGCAAGCCTAAGTAGTGGCAGTTGTCCGCCTGACACGACTCCGTCTGTTCGGAGGATCCTCCCTTTTCTATAGAGGATGAGTGAACTTTACACCCCGTGCCTCATTCCTCTTAGTACCTATATTAAACGCACTTGGCTTTAAACCCATTAAGTTAACTCGATGTTTACGAAACTCTCAAGCAAATTGGCTTAAAATCGATGTGGATATTTAGCGCTGACCGCTTTACGAGCCAAAGTCTCAACTATTTCAGGAAATTATGTCCGTAAAATTGAAAATCCCATTATGTTGGTATGGTGGTGAACTGAATATGTTTGGTAAACCGTAAGTTTCCTCAGGGATATAATAAATATAGTCGAGTTATAATAATATCTTTAGTTTGTATAAAAACTATATATTGATAGATTTGTTTTCAGTCGTTTATTTACATGATAGGTAAACACTAGCCGTAGGTTACGTTTAAGTCCTATGTATTGGGGCTTGACCCCAAAAGGGGCAACCCTATTGCCATCAACCGGGCACAAATCCAGAGTCCGGGCATTATTTAGTTTGTATAAAAACTATAAATAGATAGTTTTTTTGTCAGTCGTTTATTTACATGATAGGTAAACACTATAGGTTGTTACGTTTAAGTCCTATGTCCTATGGCCATCAACCGGGCACAAATCCAGAGTCCGGGCTGCTACTGAAAAAACCCAATAACACTTTGCCTGACCTGGGAATCGAACCCAAGACCCCATGTTCAGCAGTGCGCAGTACGCTTGCGATCACGAAACCAACGAGGCACTCATGATATTCTTATCATTATTTATGTTAGTTAATATCATAACGCCAAAAGACTAAAAAGACCATTAAAGATCAGCTTCTCACTTAAGAAAAACACGGTACCTCCTTGAAATATCCTCCTTCAAATCACAACTCACCTGAAAAAAACTGCACCCAAAAACGAATAATTTCACTCATCTGAAACTGAACGGGAATATATGGATCCTCGTTTTCCGGGTAAGCTGTAGTCGTTTGCGAAAACGACATACTTAATGTCAATGGTTGGTGATAAACTAGACATCTGTCGTTATTTACACTGCAGTGGACAACCACCATAACAACTGGAAAGGGAATGCTAAACCATCGGCTTAGGGAAACAATAGAGAAAAAAAATGGGTTATTTTACTGTGAGATCATAAAATATTTGAGGCAGGATAAATAACAACTTCAATCAGATCAAAAATTTATATCGCTAGTTTTCCCCGCAGTGTACTATTCGTACCCAGTCACGCGAAAAAGAGTACTGAAAAGAGTGAACTCGCACATTATTTCGCCTTTCCATGGAAATACAACTAACTTGATTGTCATGACAATCTATGGAAAATGGATAATGGATATTAGTAGGTATAATTAGATAGATACATAATGTATGTACTATTATAATGTATGTACTATTATAACAGTAGCAGCAGCCGGGATCGGTCTATCCGCATCCATCCTAATGTGTTTCATCTCCGTATCTCCGTTGTTCCTCATTTCACATCTCAAATTGGCCGATTTAATTATTACCGGGCAATCCCTTTGTATGTGCGTTCGTGTTGATCGAACAGACGTATCTGTGGCCTTCCGTGAATTGTATTGTATGGTTGTTAGACTCTATGCGTAGGTGCCTGCTGAATATTGTGTGTAGGTAGGTATTTCTACAAAAACCAAGTAGGTAATCATCTTTTTAATGGATTTATCATTATTAGATGTTTGTTTCATAACTGACGAAATGTGGGTTTACTATTTAGGTACCTACCTACACCCTTCGTGGACTACACTCGCGACAATCTAAGAAGTCCGTTTTGACGTTTCATTCTCGTATATGTAATAAAACGTTACGCCTTGAGAATCAGTTTTTAGCAATGGAAATAAGTCGTCGATTACAAACTCTCTAAGTATGTTCAATCGATATGTGTCGAGAATCAGTTTATAAGAATAAGAAACCAATATTTTTTCATCGCTACACCAAGCGTTTTTATAGCTGTCAAAACGGACTTCTTAGATTATCGCGAGTTTACAGGCGTGATATTTCTGTTATGTAGATTTTTGTCACCTCGTTCCGAATTCCATCCTTCAGAGAGACTCCAAGCATAGCCTTAAATTTATGCTGAGCTGCTAAGTGACCTTGAATTTATGGACCAGCTCAAGCGAGTGTCCACGTTTCCTCGTTGCAACATATTATAGAAGGAGGTAATTAAATCCAAAGAGTCCTAGCCTCCATCCAAAATAGTAGCTCATTGCCTAGAGTCATTTTCATAAGACTAGACAATAATAAATAGTCACCCTGTTTAAATCAAACCTAACTGTACTGATAATTTTAGAAAATTTGTATATACATTGTACACTAGGAATCTACTACATATACAGTCACAGCTGTACAAGATTGTACAGCTATAATTAGTCAGTAGTTTTAATTGAAACCACGGAGCAAGTACTAAGAAAGTTTAATTTTGCAGAAGTTCAGGCGACTGGCGAAATAATCTGGAGTCTAAGTAGTCATCTGGAACCAAAGTTTTGTAGTTCTTACGAAATAATGATACTAAAAAGTTCTCTGGAGATTTGACTATTCTTTGAAACGCGGTGCGAAAACGAAGCAAATGGAGTATGTAAAGATCAAGGGGAAGAAGGCATGAGTTTATATGTATGTATGTAAAGTATGAAGGTAAACATATCTTGGAAAAAATCTGTCTACATACAAAAAAGTATTGCAATAATAAAAATGTTAGTGATAGAAAACCATAGAAAATATCTACCTTTTTTAAAAACACTGGGACCACGAAATACTTATTTCTAATACACAGACTAGTTGCCAAAAAAGGACCGTTTCTTTCAGTTTGTTTTGCGAGGTATTCCACTCTTAGCACTTGTCCGAACCGCACCTGAGCACTTCCACTAACAGCACTCTTGAAAAGGCATTTATCCATTGACAGCTGTCTGAGGCATCAGACAGAATAGAAAATGGATCGTTGCCGGCTTTGCCAACGGGAATGGTCAACGGGAGATTGGCCCAAGAGTATCTGTATCCTTCTGAGGCAAACTTATAAAGTTTTAAAGTTTCGGTGCAAAAAGGATAGATATATAAATAATTTATTTGGATGGAGCTCTATAACTTAGTTAATTGATGCAGGCGTGAGTTTGCAGAAATCCATTAGAAAATACAATAGACATAGATAAAGGCATCGAGGCATTTTCAAGATGACGATTGACCAGTCGCGAACCCGAACACGACGTGTCGCCACGCTAAACGCCGGACGTAGGAGCGCTCGGCGTCGCGTCGCCTCGTTCAGAGGTGAAACACGTGTCGACTTCTTACAGGGGTTTTTTGTGGCTCTTGAGGTATAGAGGTTACTAAATATATCTACGCCTATTGCTATTTATCTTGTGTAGCTCCATCTCTCTCTCACTGACTGAAACTTGATAGCTCTAAAAGATCCTATGCCACAATCACGCGACATTACCTATAGTACTGATTGTGGCAATTATTATGTCATGCATGAATCATTTGGCGGAGGACGTTTAACGGCTTAATTAGGTATATGTCTCTTGTCTATTAACATAACATAACTGTAATCTCCGAACGGTTAGGTTAGGTCAGTTATGTTTAAGTTCCATGTAATAATGGGCGAGTGCCATCAACCGGGACAAATCCACTTTGCCCGACCTGGTAATCGCAAAACCCAGGACCTCAAGCCGAGCAGTAGCGCTTGCGACAACGAGTCCCAGAGGCAGAGAAATATCGGCATATACAAATCTATACATATACACATATATTAGTCAGCTTACTCCACCATCTTCACGATAAAAAGGTTAATAACATTTACAATCAGTTCATGGAGCAAGTTTTATGAGCCATTAAAGATATCAGTCCGGCTTAGCTGAAGTAATTTGGCACACCCCGCCATCAACGTTTTGTGGGTGACTAATAAAGCGCTAAAGTGCGGTACAGACAAATTCCTGTGGATTACAACACTATCAAGGAAAATTAACTCGTTAAATGTAGACTTAGAAACATCTGAGAAAGGATAATTTATTATATTAATGTTGAATGAGCAATTAGAAAAAATAGAAATTAAATTGTTTTTCCATTACCATTATACGTCTGTAACTTATTCCTCCATAAAAAAAATCACTATGGAAAGAAAGAAAAGAAAGAAAGAAAGAAAGAAAGAAAAGAAAAGAAAAGAAAAGAAAAGAAAAGAAAAGAAAAGAAAAGAAAAGAAAAGAAAAGAAAAGAAAAGAAAAGAAAAGAAAAGAAAAGAAAAGAAAAGAAAAGAAAAGAAAAGAAAAGAAAAGAAAAGAAAAGAAAAGAAAGAAAGAAAATAAATGTATCTAATAAAGGCTCGTACAAACAGGCGCGATACCGCAGGCTCGACAGGCAGCGGTACCTTTGTCGACAAAGGTACCGCTGCCTGTCGCGCCTGCGATAGCGCGCCTGTTTGCACGAGCCTTAAAACAGAAAAGGGTTAAAACAGTATTGTGAAATTAACACAATTTTCGCTATAATCTGAGTCATCATCTGCAGCCTAGCCTTTTTCCAACTATGTTGGGGTCGGCTTCCAGTCTTACCAGATACAGCTGAATAGCTACCAGTATTTTACTTGGAGCCTATCTGACCTCAACAACCCACCCAGTACCGTGTTACTGGCTCTTGGTAAGGCTCGCTCACACTTTCAGGCTTTAGACGACCCGTAACGACTGTCAAAGATCTATGAATGAAAGCCGGGACCAACGGCCTAACGTGCTTTCCGAGGAATGGAGCGGTCTTGATTTATAATGACTGCGTAGCTTTAACTTCAATCGACCATGTTATGATTTAGCCCATCACAATCTCACAGCTCTACTCTAGAAAGAAAATGCGAACTACATTTCTCACTAATAACTCCATTAGCTTCCCGCCGTACTTACTTAGAAAGAAACAAACCACAATAAGAAAACATAATTCTAGCCAATATATTGCGAGTTTCAAAGCCACCTAGATGCTTCTGTGACACTGTGATTAATTCCCCAGAAACAACCAATTTATCATGAACTCTCTAGTGGAACTGAACTTGTATATTATCAGGGTCGGTGTAGATCTTCTTAAGCTGGTCATCTGGTACAGTCTTACACATCAATCAGTGGGGAATCACGCCTTGCCAGCGACTTCGTGAAACAATGGTTTATAAATGAACAGTTTATTGTACGTTTTGGGATTTATTGTTAGGAAAGGACAGTAGCAGTGCAGGGCAGCCCTAATTAATTATGGCTAAGTTGATCACAATGGGAATTGGTAAGTACCTGCCACTAGTTTGAAAATTATGGTAAGTACTTCGCTAATGGGTAAGACAGCGCATACCATTTATTCACAAGGCAACTACAACAGGTAACAATCACAGTACATCACTATCCGCTCAACTGTTGATTGACAGATAACAATTAAAATTCTATTGTGTTTCGTTAGTCACAGTTGGAGGTCTTTAGGTTTGAACCTGAGAAGCAATTCCCGTATTTTTTTCTAAAAATTACGGGAATTTATTAGATTTTTGACTGATTGCAATCAGTTCAAAAATACAATCAATTTATCAATATTTTTGACAGATTGCGACTTGAATGTCAACATTTTTTTAAGTACGAGAGTTGTCCTTCTGATTATGACCCTAAGCGTAATCGAGCTACATGACAAGCAACAACAATGACAATGATGATAACTACAGAAAAAGCTTCAGTTAAAAAAAAATACGACTCCGCGTCTGCCCTTCGACACACTTCCGGCTTATGTATTCAGCAAATGCGTAGGAGACCAAACGCCAGGTACAAAAGATTAACATGCATTAGAAATTTTTTTTTTTACATCGTCAGCTGCACAGTTACTTATAATAAAAATTCCTGAAACAAAGGAAATAAAGTTGTAAATAAATATGACGTCGCCAAAAACACTACAATCCTACACTTTACAGTTTTTAGCTTTTCAGCGAATGTAATAAACAAGGCTTTAAAAGAGCTAGACCCAAAAAAGAGGCTATATACCACGGACGTCACCGCCAATAAAACGTATCAATCCAAATCAATTATATCTGACTCATACATATCCGGAAATACTCTCGCCGTTTTTAGGGTTCCGTACCAAAAGGATGCCAAAGGGACCAATTACTAAGCCTCCGCGGCCCGTCCGTCCATCTTTCACAGAGCTGTATCTTTTGAACCGTAATAGGTAGATACTTGACTTTTTCACAGAGTGTGTACTATTATGGCTACTATAACAACAAAATAGCGGCGCGCAAATAAGCAGCGGCTCGTGAACATATAGTGAGAAGTTGGCAGAATCTTTGCAGCGCTGATTTGCTGGGCTTGTTTTCTCCTCCACCTATCGTTATTTTTCCTGACAAAATTTATTCTGTTTATATGTACGTATTTAAGTATATATGTATATTACTATTTATCATTTTCGAGTTATCTAGACCTTATGTTGCACCTGCCATGTTTGTCTCTGCATCACCCTAAGGTTGACTGGTAGAAAATGCCTCAGGCATTAAGTCCGCCTTTGTTAAGTATTTTATTACTTGTGCATAAAGTTTTAATAAATAAAATATTAAAAAATAAAATACAGTTAAAAATATTAGAACACCTTTTTTACTAAAGTATTAAAGAAAAAATGTTATTACATATTGTACGGTGGTACGGAACTCTTCGGGTGCGGATCCGGCTCGCACTTTGCCGTTTTTCATACCAATAGCAATCAACGAGAAACGCCCAAGCTTAATTTCAATATTCCGACAACTCGCTCTTTCGCCGTCAACGATATCTGATTCCGATTATATCTGATGAATTTAAAATTCAACAGACCGTTTTGTCAGTGAAATTTTGTAATTAAAATCTCTTCGGGGTCATCAGAATCTAACTTCTTTTGATAGTTTGCCTTCAAACTTTTTGCTGTTCCTGACAGATATAGAATAATTGTGGAATACAGGGTGTCAGGGTTAACACCATTGTCACTCAAACCATGGGTAGTTGACTTAAATATAAAAATAAATAACAGAGTAACAACAAAAAAAACGTTATTTTCAATAAAAGATTTAAAAAAGTCTCTATCCGACACCGGGCTCGTTAGCGAAACAGCTGACTGACTGAGGGAGGGGTCGCGCTCGTGGCCGGTCAGGTCACGTCACGCGCCCCCCACCAGTGTTGAGACGCAAGTTCGTTGCCCTAGCGCATAGGGTGAAAGGGCCAAATACTCTTGAGGTAAAATGTAATAAAAAAAATCTTTAAAAAAAGTTGTAATTTTCTATTGATTTTACATTCTATATAAATGACACCAAAACATTGGTTTCAAGGATAACGGTGATACCCTTGTGGCGTTATCTACATCGCCACATGCGAACTACGCATCAAAGACCTGACGTCAGACAGACGTCACATAAAACCTGCATCGCGCAATTAAAGTTTGCCGTGCAGTGGTCATATATACTAGAACCCAACATCAATCGTTGGACAGTTGCCCGCCAGACACAACACCCGTCTGGTTAGAGGATCCTCCCTTTTTTATGGAGTATGAGTGAACTTTACTCCCTGCTCCTCATACCCCTAAACCCTAACAGACGGGAAGACATAGGCAAAGAAAAAAAAAAGTATAATGTGGTACTAGAATTATAATTTTAGACCGACAAGATCGGCGGGCGTTACAATTACCATAACTAAACATCACGCCTGTAATCCCCGAAGGGTTAGGCAAAGCTGTATCTATAGTACACTGAGTAGTACTTATAGTACGATACACTTTATCTGTAATGTTATTCTTTTACTTGGTTTGTTTTTGTGAACCAAAAACGTGTTTTCTCTGAAATAAAAATTTATTATTTAAAAATCAATCTGCCAAGCCTTTTCCCAACTATGTTGGGGTCGGCTTCCAGTCTAACCGGATGCAGCTGAATACTAGTATTTTACATGAAGCGACTGTCTATCTGACCTCCACAACCCAGTAACTGGGTAATACGATACCCCTTGGTTAGACTGGTTGTCAGACTTTCGGGCTGTCAAAGATCTACAAATGACAGCCGGGACCAACGGCTTAACGTGCTTTCCGAGGCACGAAGGAGTCTCGATGTGTGAAAATGGTCACCCATCCACGGACCAACCCCGGCAAGCGTAGGTTAACCTGATGGATCGACCCGAGCCGCTGTTATAACTTAGCCACAAGCTCCTCGAACTCAGACTGGGACGAACTGCTAATGAGTAGGTAATTCCTGATGGAAAACCCAATAACGCTTTGTCCGACCTGGGAATCGAACCCAGAACCTCATGCTTAGTAGTAGCGCTTGCGACCAATGAGGCAGTACTAGAATTAAACTCAAAATTAAGCCTTTGCTGTGAGTAAGGATCTCGGGAAGATCTCGAGGTTGGAACTCACGACCTCTCGTTCAGCACCCTAGCTACAGGTCTCTCGGTCCCCGACCCTCGTCATAGGTATTACGATTATTTATTTGTAGGTACCCACATCTTGAGATACTTTTTCTGTAGTGTAACGATAAAAGTGCTAGCCGATGTTAGAAGCAGACAAATTCAATTTACAAATACGCTTGTAGAAATATTTATGAAAATATTTTTCTAAAAACGCACATTATTTTGGAAATAAAACCTTCTTATCATTTTCCAATATTAAATACTGAGAAGATTAAGTTCCTACAGCTTCTTCAAAATAAGAAAGATTCTTAACTTTCCGAAGTAATATCTAAGTACCTATTATTATAAATTAATAGGTAATGGATACATATTAGCTTTCAGTATTCCAGAAACCAGGCCGCTAGCAAACAGACGACGCCGTTTGTATAATGACGAATAATACAATCTGCCGACGACAGATACGAACATAACTTAGAAGATGATGCTGATGTGTGAACATAGATGTTATCCACCCCGTTAAGCCATTAATGCTCCTCACTTCATACTCGCTTAGCCAACATCCACATACACTTAACATTCGCATATTAGTTACCTACATTATACCGCACTCACACATTCCTACATTACCGTACATGTACCGTAATCTCTGCAATATTATGTTATCTGTACCTACCGAAACAAAAGGAAACGAAATATTTAAAATAAGAAAAAGGCAATACTTTTTCTTATTTTAAATATTTCGTTTTCTTTTGTTTTTTAATATGATCGGAGGGCAATATTCCCGTATTTTTAAGATTGTTCGCATTCGCAATCTGTCAAAAATACAATCAATTTCAATTTACCAATGTTTTTGACAAGTTTGACAGATTACGACATAAATGTGAAAGGTTTTTTAGTACGAGAATTTGCCTTCATCTGTTTTGTTTTTCGCATTGCTTTTGTTTGTTTACATGGTTGGTAATAATCGTGGCAACAATCTCCAATGGTGGATTGTAGTCTAAGTATTGGCCAAAAACAATGTTAGTCTCTAATGCACCCAATTGCGAAGAGAGAATAAGTGATGGTGCTCCCAGTTGGCATGTTTTTTTCATAAATATTCAACAGTCATCGTCATTATTTCAGCCAATTTACACAAAACCTTAATGAATTAAACACCTAAACCGTCCTCATAAATCACTACGTCCATTGGTGAAAACCGTATGAAAATCCGTTCGATAGGTCTTGAGTTTATCGACAGACAGACGCGGCGGGGAAACTTTGTTTTAAAATAACTGTAGTGATGAATGTAATGATGGAGTTACAAACCTTTAACTTTAACATTATTAGAAGCCTATTCTATCTTATTCAATGTCAAATAGCGTAACCTATTATTCATTTGAGAATGACATGTCTATTTATGCAAAACTATAATTTATCGTAAAACTCATTCTCGTGTTTCGCACACACCATTCATCTTGGGCATTTGTCGGATTATGTCTCCATGATAGGCTCAAGACGAATGGTTTTCATGTTTTAATGCCTACATTGGTTCAGTTCATTTTTCTTTTTGTCAACAAATAATGTTAAGACAAAACCAGCTATACTCCATTTGAAATAAGATTAGACGTATAGATAAGCCTTTTTTACATTCCGTTCAACCGATTATGAATTCTATTGCGTTGACGGCATGACAAATGGCAGCCGCAGTAGATAGTTGGTATTGTGTAACTTTTTCTGCTTTTAATGCTATCCTTATGCCTACGGTATAGAAGTCAAAATCTTTTGAACGAAATGAAAATGAAAAGGGTTTGTTTTAATGTCTAATCTTATTTCAAATGGGGTATAGGTTATATGAGAGGATTGCAGGCGTGATTTTATGTTATGTTATCTTAGCATTCTTAAATAACTAAATGAGTTTTCCAGAGAGTATGGTCTTTATCGACCTCACTTATAGCCACGGAAATCCTGAAAAATAACAAAAAGTAACTGTTACAAGTTACTTTTACCGGATCTAATTTATTTACAGCTTAGGGACACATACAAATCGTAGTTTTTTGTCGACTGTAAATTACGTCATTTATTTAGTTCATCCGCTCTGGCCGCGTTTACACAGTCTCGAAAGAAACAGCTGGGGCTCGAAGAATATTGGACTTTGCATTATAAATGTTAAAGGATCAATCATCCAATGTCTGGTAAAACAGCAAGATATTGTTAGAATTTCTCGAGAAAGCCGCCGTTTCTTAACAAAGCAAATTAATTTGTATTAATTAATTACTCTTAAAGGTATGATTCCGATAAATGTAGCACGCAGCAGTGCTGCCGAGTTACTACTGGTACCCCATACGTTTTCTATAGGTTAATATGAAATTACATTCCGAGCACGGTAGCAATGAAGAGGTGCGGAAGAGAGTCAGGTAGGGGGCGGGGGGTTATCGTGCCTAAATACGACAAAATGCTCGTCGTCTACATGATGAATTGGTCCTATCTGCAGCAGACACGGTGAAATTTCTTAGCGTTACACATCAAGCTATATATTTCCAGTTTATGGTGATCACGCATTGTATAGGATTTTCGTACAATGAGAGGTCAGCTTAAACTGGAAGTGTATAGCTTGATGTGTAGCTGTGTGTACAAGTGGCCTAATTCTTCTGGCTCAGAATAAGGTATCTATAGAATAATATGCTCAAATAAATGTTGGAATCATTTCACGTTTTTATTATTATATATTTCGAATTCAAGAAAAAGCAGTTTTAGTTTTAAATTCATACTCCAATATAACGACCATAAAATGTCCCAATTCGTTACGTGACGGTGTGACACGAGGCCGTACCTTAAAATGGGCTACTTTATCACACAGTCCACGTAGTGTCCAACACAATATTTCAACTGTCAATATATATTTGTCGGTATGAATCCGTATACAGGTTTATTCGACACCCGACTATGCGACAAGCGAATGATTGCCGCCATTTTGATTTTTATTATTTTTTCCACCTTTTCACATTTTTTCGTCATTTCGTTAGCAATTGCAGCACTTTTTGAAATAAGATTTTATTTGAAGAAGGATTTTTCTGTGGATTTTTCTGAGTTGAGTGAAATGCGTCTAGTTACTTTATCTGATAAAGATTTTAAGTGAATCACTCACTCAGAAGCTTTTTGTCCCAATAAAATCTTTAAATCAACTTGATATATTACATTTTTATTAAATAAAAATGTAATATATCAAGTAAAAGTACTGCTAAAGAAATCTCTTTCAAGAAGACACTTTATTTAGAAAAACCAATAAAGTTATCTGATAATGATTAAACTTAGGGAGTGCCTCCGCTGCCGGCGCCTGTTCCCAAAAATAACGCCAATGGGAACCGGCAGCGGCCTCCCATAATGGACACCGGCAGCGCGGCATTTATAGAAACCCTTCCAGTAGGTATTCAGAACCCCAACTAACTAACCGTAACTAAAATATGTTTTTCTGCATATTCTAGTCGTTTTTGGCGTAGGGGGTTACAGTTCTAACCTAACCTAACCTTTTTTGGGATTAAAATTATTAAACCTAATCTTACTAGTTCGGTTTCGGGCTTTATGACTTTATTACTGGAATATGGAAAAAAACAAATGCTCTATTACATGTTTTTTTTAAGCCTACCCTGCCTATCTACTCCATACGCCAAACTGACAACCAAAGTCAGCGCCGGCAGCCAATTCAGCAACCGGCGCCGGCAGCGGTGGCACTTCCTTAAACTTAATAGTTAGATAGTTACTATTTGTATGGGTAATGTGGGTGATGTTCTATAGGTACACCTCTGCCTAACCCTTCGGGGATTACAGGCGTGATGTTATGTTGTTATTAGTTTATGGTTCAATGAATCAACCCAGTCGCTGGAATTCACCTACACAATCGATCCTAACTTAATATTATAAATGCTAAAGTAAGTTTATTTGTTTGTTTGTTACGCTTTCAGGCTAAAACGGCTGAACAGATTTGGATGAAATTTGGCACATGGGCACATCATGACCTGGAGAAAGACATAGGCTATTTTATCCCGATATTCCCACGGGATCGAGATCTCGACTTACGTGGGTGAAACCGCGTGGCAGTTACTAATAATTGTACCTCTTAGAATATCTCCAAGAAAAAAACAAACTTCTTATTTCACCACAGTTTTATCTCTGCAGTGCAGATAATTAAATCCTAACAAACAACAAAATTCCCAGCAATTTTTTAACAAAACTCGTCGCATTCCGAGTTAATTCTAATTAAAAACAAGGGACATTGACATCGCACACAGTCCAGTTAATCTATTTTACAGGCAACCCAATTTTATCCGGGCAACACTCACATTTGTGTTGCCAAAAGTGAATATTTGTGTCATTTAGAATTTGTTACAAGAGGAAATTATATTCAGGTGGCATATAATGCTAATTTTATTTTATTTGCGGCTTGTTTCCCGTTTTCAATTTTCAAAATTTAATTTTTCGCTTCGAATAATCTGCTACTTTACAGAAAACTTTTACAAAGGTAGTCTTGTTTACTTGATATAATTTTATGGCGTTCAAGTAGTTTAATCAAACAGACTGGTTCAAACAGTTTGATCAAATATAAATACGAAAAATCATATTTCTTCATTACATTTGACAACTTATTTCGATCAAATTTTCCCACACACATTCATTTAATAAGCCAATTAGATAGACTGTTTGAACCCACTTGTTTGATCAAATTACTTGAACGTCTTAGATTGTTGAGAAATAATGATTACTACAGATTATTCCTCTGACTACGTATAGGCAGAATCCTTTCCCAATTCCAATTCAAAATAATTCCCAATTAATGAAAGGAACTTTTAAACAAAGGCCCTATCATTAGGATAGCCCAATCGATACCCGATTCCCATTGACGTCAATTTTCTTAGGGCGACGATTTGTGAAGGGGCATCCGTCTCGCATAAGTAGACCCTGCGATTTCAATGCAGGTAGGTAGGTCTTTAGGGTTTGTGAAGGACGTCTTACAAGTTTAGTATATTGTACTTATAATAGCTTCGTGGATACAGACACCCGTTGATAAGCAGTGAGCACAAAGCGTATAGATTTTGCCCGTGATTGAACAAAAAGGTGAAGTTATGGTTTTGACATGAACATTTAGAAATACTACCTCCTTTTGGACTCCGCCACAATCGGGTACTAACAATATGATTTAGATACGAACTGTTTCAAAAGATATATTCAAATTCATTTTATTATTGTTGAACAATAGAAAACATTTTTTTTTTTCACAAAATCTATAATGTACTTTAATATAAAGCCAAGAAAAGTATTAAAACTTAAACTCACCTACTGCTTGAAAAAATTATGAAACCCCAACAATATTCTACTACAGTTCGAACGTCCGTTTCTGTCGCGGTTATGATGTGACGTCATTTACCACGATGTATTTGTTTCCATCTATTTTTTTTAAGGTTTTTTAGCCCCAAATAATATAAAGTTAATATATTTTTATGCTTTATTCAAGCAGAAATTGCATTAACTTACTGACCTTATGAGAGATTTCTAGCACTGTACAAAGAATAGATTTTTATTCATTGTTTACGTCATAAAATAATTAGATACTTAATTCTAAAACTAGTTATGAATGCAAAATATAAAAAAAAATGAGTTGACCCATATACAATGGATATTTAAATAACCAATAATTTATATTATAGGGTATTACCTATTATGCCTTTATTCTCTGAAACTATTTAACTTTGAAACTTAGGCCAGGTTTATAATAGGTCTTTACCTATGAAATTGCCGTTTTGTATGAAAAAATTTAAACGAATTTTTTTCATGAATTTTTTATTTGTATTAATCGAAGTAATCACCCATGCAATCAATGCATCTTTGCCATCGCAGTGGCAGTTTATTGATGCCCTTCTTAAAGAAATCAGCCGGACGGGAGGCAACAAATTCTTCAAAGGCATTTTGTACTGCCTCTCGGGTATTGAATTTTTTTCCCGCCAAGAAGTTATCCAAATTCTGGAAAAAGTAGTAGTCTGTAGGCGCAAGGTCTGGTGAGTAGAGCTTCCAACCCCAGTTCTTGCAACTTGGAGACCGTCTGCTGTGCAGTATGAGGTCGCACGTTGTCGTGCAGGAGCAGCGGAGACGAGCGATTGACCAATGCTGGTTGGAGATGCGCCAGCTTCTCCATCATTGTGTTCAGTTCTTCACAGTACACATCTGCAGTAATGCTCACCCCGTTTGGTAAGAAGCTGTGATGAATCACACCGGCGCTAGACCACCAAACAGTGACCATCACTTTTCTAGGGGTAAGTTTTCGTTTAGGGCATTGTTTAGGTGCTGAACCAGGATCCAACCAACTTGCTGAGCGCTTGCGGTTATCAAACAGAATCCATTTTTCATCGCAGGTAACAATGCGGTTCAAAATTCCTTCATTTGTGTGTCTGTTGAGCAGTGCAAGGCACGTCTCGACGCGTACTTCGCGCTGGCGATCATTGAGTTCGTGGGGTACCCATTTGTCAAGCTTTTTTACCTTGCCAATTTGACGCAAATGGACCAATATTGTTTTGACGCTAACGTCGAAAGCTGCTGCTAATTCAGCCGTAGATTGTGTATCCTTCCACATCCAGCTTCCACAATCGCCTTTAATTCGTCATTGTCGACCAAAGTCTTCGGACGACCGCGAGGTTCATTTTTCAGGTCGAAATTTCCAGAACGGAAGCGAGCAAACCAATAACAGGTGGTGCGTTGGTTTGTAGTGTTAGCTCCGTAAACGTCGTTGATGTTGCGTGCCGCTTGTGCCGCGTTGCTGCCACGACGGTACTCATATTCCATAATTACTCGAATTTTTAACGTATCCATGATGACGAAAAAGATTGAAATGCGATGAAAATGTAACACTAATCAATAAAGAAATGACTACTTTTGGAAAAAAAATCCATGTTTTTAAAATAAAATTAATTTGAAATTAGAATTCTTAGCCAAACAAAAATTATTTTGATCTGAAATGACCAGTACTGCAGAACGGCAATTTCATAGGTTCAATTTCATAGGGCAATTTCCTAATATAACACCTTTTTTTTTTTTGTTTTGCGTGGGAAATCATCAAATGACTTCTCCCGCTCTGGTCGGAGCGGAAGGGCGTGTCAGACTTTTACTGACTAAAACCCACCCGTGTTCCTTCAGTTGCCTGTTGCCAGGGTCAGGGTCAGGTCAGTGTCAGGGTCCCGGTATCCCTTTCGCACTATTCCGCAACCCTGGCAGGCATCGGTCCTAACGGACCCCGTCAGGTGTGCTGACATATCTTTGAGGCGAACTACCCATTGCTTGCCGTCCGCAAGCCCGCGCCTATGGTGGCCGGGAATCCACCTGGGATTCCCGACGCCCAGGGTGTCTACAGCGGCGGTGGTTAGGGGCGTGAGGGCGCAAGCTTTGCCTCTCCCTCACGCGTTCCGCCTCCTCCTTCGCGAGCATCACTGCTTCGCAGAAGGAGGTGACCGCCTCCCATGCCCTCTCGCTCCGTACCATGGCCTGGACCAGGGCCGGAAGCGAGAGGTCAGTGCCGCCAATCGCCTCCACGAGGACACGGCGGTGCTCCGCCCAAGCAGGGCACACCTCCACCGTATGCTCCACCGTGTCCTCCGGACGATCCGCACAGTGGTGACACCCGGGCGTTTCCTCCCGCCTAATCCTACACAGGTACCTCCCGAAGCTGCCATGTCCGGTGAGGACCTGCGTCAGGCGGAAGGTGAGGACGCCGCCACTCCAGCCACTCCTCAAAGAGGGGACTTATCGCCGCAATTGTGGCGTGCCCAGAACTGGGTTGCGACAATCGCACTCCACTCCATGCCACCATGAGATCCTGCCGGAGCTCTGTCCGCTGTGCCGCGATTTCTCGCGGCAGCGGAGGTACGCCCCGGCGCGTCATCTCCTCGCGCCACTCCTAGATGTGCGCGAGGACCTTCGCCTCCAGATCCCATGGTGGTAATCCGGCATGGAGGGTCGCCGCCTCACGAGAGACCGTGCTGTATCCCCGGGCCAGCCGTATGGCCATGACCCTTTGGGACGCGTTCAACCGAAGGGCTGGCCGCAGCCTAATGGAACGCGCCCACACCGGTGCCCCGTAAAGGACCATGAACCGCCCGACCCCCGCGTCGAGCCTCCGGCAGGAGGCGTTTGGCTCCCCAAGATTGGGCAGGAGCCGCCCCAAGGCGACCCCAGCCCGGTCCAGCCTGGGAGCCAAACGTCGGAAATGCTCCACGAAGTTCCACCGGCTTTCGAGGACGAGCCCTAGGTACTTCATCGTCGACTCGACGCCGATTTGGGAACCCGACAGTGGCGCGTTCCGAGGACCATGAAAACACATGACCTCGGACTTGTGCAAGGCCACCTCGAGTCCCAATTGCCGGATTCTCTCGACGATTGTCGCAACTCCGCGTGTCGCGAGTTCGGCCGTCGCCTGATGCGACCTTCCTTGCGCCAGGACCAGCGTGTCGTCTGCGTAGCAAACTACGCTGACGCCGCTAGGGAGGTCGGCGCGCAGCACCCAGTCGTATCCGATGACCCACAGATGTGGCCCCAGGACCGATCCCTGTGGGACACCGCACGACATATCTCGGCGGTTCCACACTCCCTGGTGACCGGGGTAGATGACGGCCCTGTCCGTCAAATAGGCCTCGACCACACGACAGAGGTAGGTCGGCATCCAGTGGTACCGGAGTGCCTCCCTTATGCAACTCTAGGGCAGAGTGTTGAAGGCGTTGGCGATGTCTAGAGACACTGCCAAGACGACCCCACCCCGGGCTACAGCATCCCCCGTCGTGAGGGCCCGTACGCGCATTATGGCGTCCACCGTAGAGCGCCCTCTGCGGAAACCAAACTGGCTCTCCGCCAAATCCGGCCCCACCCGCACCAGCCGCCCGACGAGGCGGTTTGCAATTACTCTTTCAAAGAGCTTGCCCATCTCGTCGAGCAGCACGATTTATATAACACCTACCAACTAGTTGTTGCTACTACGAGCAGTTAATCCGATTCAGAAGTTTTTATATGATGTAAAAGGTATTTCAATGTAAATACTATGTTGGGACCATCCAAAAACCCGTACCGGGCCCGCGTAGTGGATTACCACTCAATCCTTCTCACAGTGATGGGGCCTACCTTCCCACCACTGGGAACATTATCGGTTGACTATGCTGATAGCGCCCAACTAGTAGCTAAGTTCTGAGGGCCTAGACAAGTGACAATCGCTTCGAAAGCTTTTCGTATTCCTACAACGACTTTCAACAGGATTGACATAAGGTTTTCGATAGCTTATGTCAGTCCTATACATATTTGCCTTTTCTATCATCGTTATGTCTGATAGAATGTCACTTTGTCTAGGGCCTCTGGGCCGATTGATATCCCTCGCACACGCCAAGTAGAAAAAGTTAAACTACATTGAAAACTCAATACTTTCGTATCTTCAATAGAAGTTGAAGAAATATTGATTTGATTCAACATCTGCAGAAGAATGGCGTCCTTGGAACAACTTCCGCGTTCAACTTTTCTCTTTAAACCTTTCAACAAGTTTACACAATCGATACGCTGAGCCAAGTTTTGACAGCTAACGGCTCTTAGTTACTTTGATGACACCACTGTACTCAACATGGATTTAACAAGATTCGAATAAAGATACCTACTTCTTGGGAAATATTTAACTGATCCACTAACAACTTATTGAACTTCTAATGATGTACACTTTTTTAAATGAATGACCCTCTAAAAGCATTTTTCATTTCTAATGATGCACACTTTTTTTAACCCCCGATGGAAAAAGAGGGGTGTTATAGGTAAGTTTAACGTGTGTATCTGTATGTCTTTTTGCGCCATCGTCGCTATCAAACGGCTGAACCGATTTTGATTTTTTTGGTTTTGTTTGAAAGAAGACTTGATTGAGTGTTCTTAGACATAAAAAAAAACCTTTATTAGAAGCTTTGTTTTTGTCGGGAGTTTTTTAAATTTTAAATTTACTTTAACTTGTTAAATAATCGAGATTTGAGCTGTTGAGCATCTGATGAGCGCTAAATCAAATCAGTGTCATCTAAATAATATCGAATAGATTCACCTATCCGATTAAGTTTGACAATGGACACGACGTAAGCGCCTATTACCAGATATGGGCTAATTAATTACGTCAAGCCCAAACGCCGCTTTATTAATTAGAACACCCGGCCTCACACGGTATGACACGTTACATGTTATGTTAATGTTTATTATGCCAAAAGCCAAAAATGTATCAGTATAGTGGACTTGTATAATAGCCCCGATGGATTTTCTGCTGATTTGTGATCCTATTATGATTTGGTTGTTGTCATTTTGAAAGAAAGAAAGAAAATACATTTATTTAGCACAGACAGAGCACACAACACAAGTAAAAATAAACACAATTAAAAATATTAAATAGAAACAATTTAAAAGTGTGCCTCGCGGCTGCGCCAAAAAGGCCCGGTTCAGCAAAAATGCCAGACAACTAGTGTCTGACGCTGGTTTTCAACTGGACCTGAGGTGTGAGGTGACGGATGTAAACAGTTTTATACAATATTGCAATAAGACGTGTGTATACATAAATAAAAAAATAAAAAATTAATGTAAGTATTATAATAATGAAGAAATAAAAAATAAATACATGTGATATTTAATAAAATTGCAAAACACAAATCAAACCAAGCAAATGACAGACGATAAGTCGCAAAAACCTGTTTTGAACGATTTTGGTAATAGTAGTAATATCTCAATGTATGAAAACTTATACCCCATTTGAAATAAGATTAGACATTAAAACAAACCCTTTTCATTTTCATTTCGTTCAACCGATTTTGACTTCTATACCGTAGGCATAAGGATAGCATTAAAAGCAAAAAAAGCATTAAAAAAAGTTACACAATACCAACTATCTACCGCGGCTGCCAATTGTCATGCCACCAACGCAATAGAATTCAAAATCGGTTGAACGGCATGTAAAAAAGGCTTATCTATACGTCTAATCTTATTTACCTACCTAATAACTCCGTTTAAAGCTTGCGGAGGCGGAGGTACGAATTCTTGCGGAAGTTCCAGACATGCAGACGCGGAGTCGAAGATTCATTACAACCCTAGTATTCACCATCAGTTTCGTTACAACCCTAGTATTTACCATCAGTTTCGTTACAACCCTAGTATTCACCATTAGTTTCGTTACAACCCTAGGTAATAGGTAATACGGGCTGGTATCCGCAACATGCAGACGAGTAGTCGAAGATTCGTTACAACCGTAGTATTCACCATCAGTTTCGTTACAACCCTAGTATTCATCATCAGTTTCGTTACAACCCTATTATTCACCATCAGTTTCGTTACAACCCTAGTATTCACCATCAGTTTCTTTACAACCCTAGTATTCACCATCAGTTTCGTTACAACCCTAGTATTCACCATCAGTTTCGTTACAACCCTAGTATTCACCATTAACATTTAATAGGATTTCTCGGCTTGGTTATGGAACATGACAGAAATAGAGGCAGCATGCAGGTCGTTCACAAAGGGCTTATTAGATACAAACTGAATTGTAAGAGACATTTCATTTCGTATCTCTGCGGGTTCATGCCAGCTGTCCAAAATAATGTATTTGTAAAATTAAATGCGGGTCTTGTTTTAATTAACCGTGGCTCCGTAGTGTCACGTAGTTTGTCAGTATTGGGTAGGTACCTATCTTAACATTTATGTAAGCGCTCTTTAGTTTCTACTTACCCCCTTAATAAGAAGGAAGAATAAGCCTTGATAATATTGTCTGTATTCTATTATTTTCAGGGTTCTCATAGATTCAATTGATTTTAAATTAAAAAAAAAGAATCTAGCGTAACTCCGCAGACGTCTTGTTTTTTTAGGGTTCCGTAGTCAACAAGGAACTCTTATAGTTTCGCCATGTCTGTCTGTCCATCTGTCCGCGGCTTAGCTCAGAGACCGTTGGTAGTAGAAAGCTGTAATTTGGTATGGCTAGCTGTAGAAAGCAGTGTGAAGCTGTAAATTTTTTTTTTAGGGTACTCCTACCCTTAAATTGGGGGTTTTTTTTTCTCGTCAATCCCATGGTGTGGAGTATCGTTAGAAAGGTCATCGATTAAAAACAATGTGAGTTTGTGAAAACCATTTTCGGATTCAGGAATACGTTTGCGGAATATTAAGCTTTAAGGTTGATGCGCTAGGGTGGCCCGCGAAATTCAAATTTTCTTACGTTTTTTGCAATTTGCAGGTCAGTATCAGGTTGTGTGTTCATCTAAATATTATTAGCGGCCGTAACAAATATGGATTTACAGAATTATAAACATTAGAATCAGAAATACAACTCTCTAAGTTCATGTAAGTGTATTGAATGAAAATTTCATGAATTCGTCAGTCAGCGCTAGCGCATCAACCTTAAAGTGCTAATTTTTGTTAGAACCAAGTGTCCCCCCCCCTGCCAGCTAAATGGTTGGGTTTGGACATGTTAAAAAATTCACGACAGTAGCATATATAACGAAATTATAAGGAAAACTATCACCGCTACGTAGGCTCCACAAGTTACCGAGTAATAATCGACCAACTTAATTTTGCAGTTGTAAAAACACGTTCTCCCATACATTCTGTATCGGAGAACAAGTTTCTCAACTACAATGTTAAGTTTGTTTTATAAATTCATCCCAACTACGGAACCCTTCATTGTGCATGGTGTGCCGATTTTTTTTTTTTGTTAAAGCATAGTTTCTACTCTCTTTGATGTCTACAAGAAATAACCAGTATTATTTTTTGCTAACATCAAAGAATGTTTACCTACCCGAGAGACTACTCAAATACAATACCGTGCACAAAAATCGGCACCACATGGCTTGCAATCGGTACAACCTTTTATTTCCCTTATTTAGGCCACGAAGCGATCCTATTCCGTTTCGAAAGACACCTGTCTCACCCTATGAAGCCAGTAACCGATCCTTCACTTACAGTGTACTGGGGTCCTCTTAGGCCGAAGACACACAATGAGGAGCTTTGTTAGTGAGTAAAGTAGTTTGAAACGTGCAGTGTAACTTGTTGAACTAGGGGCTAGGTGTCAGTTACTATATACTCCATTTGAAATAAGATTAGACATTTAAATAAACCTTTTTTTACTGTCCTTTCAACAGATTTTGACTTCTATTGCGTTGGTGGCACGACAAATGGCAGCTGCATTAGGCAGTTGGTATTATGTAACCTTTTTGCTTTTAATGCCATCTTTATGCCTACGGTATAGAAGTCAAAAAATTTCGACCTTGTGGGACAGTGATAACAGTATTCTGAGGACAATGGCGGAGAACATCTACTCTCCTATTCTGAGACGTTTTGTGGGGGTGATGAACGAATGAAGTAGTTTAGCTTGTGCGTCGTCCACATGAAGCGGACTCAAGTAATTTTGAATTCATTATTACATTTACTAACATTAATTATAATAAATTTACTAACACAGTGGATCTTATGTTGTCCGAAATAAAGAATTTATTATTATTATTTGAACTCCTCCACGCAGTTAGTAGGTAACACGATAAGCCTTGGTAAGAACCATTGACAGACTTTCTGGTTTCTGACTACCCGTAACGACTGTCAAAGATCTACGAATGACTGTCGGGACGTCTCGGTATGTGATGGATAGTCATACATGGACCGACCTACAATTATAAAGACCATGCAACGTAATCATAATAAAACAATGCGTTTGGGTCGCTAGAGCAACCTAGGTGCATACCTAGGGGGCATGCTAGGTGACAACCTAGCATGCCAAGTAACTGTTAGCAAAAAGCGAAGCCTGTGTGTCTACAACTTTACAGTGTACTGGGATCGCTTTAATAAATCCATTCTAGTACGAATGTGAGAAGCAGGGATTTGTCACTTTTTACTGATAAATTACTCGTTGGATTTCGAGCAATCAGTCTCGAGAATTGTCTGTCTGCGTCAAGATTGTGTATGGGTTAAAGGTCGTTTCGTTTCAGGTTGCTTGTATCGGTTTCAAGTTCCCTTACCTTTCTTTTATATTATTCAGATACACCGAGATTAAAGAAAGTTTACCTACTACTAATGAATGAAAAAAGTTTTTTTAAGACGATGTATTATCCTTAAAGACTCGTGTTTTTGTTATGTTAAGCAACGTGCACCCATGTGTTAAGCTCTTGATGAAGCATTTAAATTATTAGCCACATGTTTATGACTTAGATGTTATAATTTCAAAGTTTATCATAGAGAGCGCCCGAAATCGTTTACACTCGAATGAGACAGCCTTTGATTATTTATGTCTAGATAGTGTTGCGCTGCAAAAGAACTAAAACAAACAGGCCATAACTTTGTTATGCTGGTGTGCGTGACAGCTACGTCTACACTCGCAACACGTCATTGTGCTTTTCTAGTGTGAGCAACAGTTAGATGCTATTATTTTTGACGAGTTCACAGCTTTGACTGTTCTAGACATATTTATATCATGGGAGACAGCTTAGTTCACAAAAAAGTTTTTCTAAAATCTTCTTAAATTAATCAGAATATTAATGTTTCGCAAAAGAACACTGGGCAAGCGCATTACCTACGTCACAATCTAGTATTGTGTTATCAAGTTATGTCACACTTCACGCAATATAAGTTCGTTGATTTGAATATTATATACAGTGGCGTTCCTTCCATAGAAGCCCAAAAGCCCGGCTTGCCTTCAAAATTAAGCCTATCAATAAAATAAAACACTATATAATAATGGTGTTACCATGAACAACATAGAAAATCCGTTAATCGCTCACTTGGCTATTTTTTTAAATCGTAAAAAACCTGTCTGTTTGCCCTGATTTTGACTCCTAGGCACGCCACTGATTATGTAAGTATGCTCATTCCCCTAAAAAATCCCGGTAGGACGTTCCCGTGGAATATTTCCCGACATCCACGCGGGCTAAGCTAAAGCTATAGTAATAACAGATAAATAACGAAATCCAAACAAAAAACCAACCAATAACAAATCCAATTCCAAAATCAAACCAATCCAAAAAACCGGCCAAGTGCGAGTCGGACTCGCGCACGAAAGGTTCCGTACCATTATCTATAAAATGGCAAAAAAAAAACATGTCTGTTGTATGGGAGCCCCCCTTAAATATTTGTTTTATTTTAATTTAATTATTTATTTTTAAAGTGAATATATAACTAAATATTCTGGGAATATTTCAAGCGTTTACTGGTTGCCGTTATCAATATCGATCAAAACGAGCAAAAAATCACGATTGTTGTATGGGAGCCCCCTTAAATATTTATTTTATTCTGTTTTTTAATATTAGTTGTTATAGCAGTAACAGAAATACAACATCTGTGAAAATTTCAACTGTCTAACTATCACGGTTCGTGGGATACAGCCGGGTGACAGACGGACAGACAGACAGCGGAGCCTTAGTAATAGGGTCCAGGGTAGGAACCAACCCAACAAATAAAACCAAAAAAAAAAACAAAACCAATCCAATAACCAATATCAATATTCAACAAATATCCAATTTCTAAAATGTCTGTAAAATTTATGGTGTACATAAGAGTATTCTATCTATCTATAACTATAATTGCCTATTAAAGTTTAAAACTTAGCCCGGGTGAGGGTTATAATTATAGTCTCTAACTTGTTTGAATAAGGTACATAAGGGTAGGAGCACTATATGAATACGAAACAAATCACGTACCAAAAGTTAAATTCACTTTAAAACCCGAAATTGGTTTTCAGCCAGGCTCGAGCACCAAAAACCACAGCTAAATATATGAATCCGACTGCAATCTAAAATATTTAGTTTAGCATCGCTACACGATTTCCTTCTACCAGCTATTTGCTGGCTAAACGATTTTCAGTCTTATTACAAGACTAGATGACCCGATAGACGTTGTCCTATCCAAAATCATGAGTTATGGTCTTGAGTTCATACAAAAATCCTATAGAAAAAAAGACGTTCGGTTTTTCTCGAATTTGAAAATTTCAGCCTATTACGAACACTTTAAAACAAAAAAAAATGCCAAAATGGTCCGTTTAATGGACAAGATTTATCTTTAGTCCAGAAGTTTGTTTGCTACGCTATCACGCTTAAACAGCTGCACGAATTTGTATGAAATTTAGCACATGGGTAGACCATGACCTATACTTTATATTGCAATATTCCCATGGGATCGAGACTTATACTAGTGAAACCGCGGGGGAAAGCTAGTTTGTAATATAACGGATAGTGGCTTCACTAAAACGAAGTATTTCGCTTAAACATTGCAGGTTTAAGACGATGGATAGTCAAAAGCCGAAGTTCCTACAATGTTCGCAATATGAGCACTTGGAAACTAGTCACTCAATCTTTGAAGGGTTCAATACAGAATAGAGGTGAACATTCTTACACCCACAGCTTTTAGGCCCTGATTTAATGATAGATTTAGACCTCAGACAAAAACGGGATAAAATTCCTACGCTTAATATAAAAACATTCCAGATCTAAAGAGCTGGATATCATGGAGCATACCTACAGCCTCTTGTTCTGGCAGGCTGAAAGCAACTTATTATCTAACATTAGTTTATTATTATCGAACATTATATAAGTAAAACACGTGAACATTATACTAAACAATATAACCACAACTAAACTAACACTATATTCCATTTGAAATAAGATTAGACAAAGATAATAATAATCAAGAATAAGCTTTTTTTACAGTCCGTTACACAATACCAATTTACAGTCCGTTACAGAAATACACAATACCAACTCTCTACTGCAGCTGCCATTTGTCATGCCATCAACGCAATAGAAGTCAAAATCGGTTGAACAGACGGTAAAAAGGTTTATTTAAATGTCTAATCTGATTTCAAATGGAGTTATTGGTAATTACTTCATGTTTTGCTGCAAATTGTTTAACAGATAATCTCAGACCAAATAAAAAACCAAGACAGAGCGCTGTCAACTTTGACATGAGGCCGGTTTCGTAAACATGTGTGCAATTAGTGAGGTGTAGTAGGTATCATTGTAAATTCTTTTAAATGTGCGCGTGTGAGTGTGTATGTACAGAGCGGAGGTGTAGTTTTGGCAAGCTCCACTGTATTTTTCGCAGCATTCTTTCTTGGTTTTTTATTTGGCTTGAGCAGTTAATCAAAATATTAGGCAGTAACTAGTCCACAGAATACCTACATTTATTACTTTTGTCGCCATGCTTGTTGGATTGTTTTCGATTTCTACAGTCGCTGTTTATTTATCCTAATGAATAAAATGAAAACCAAAGAATAATTGAACAATAGTACACCCGGAAATGCTGTATTTATAACATAAACCTATGCAATAACATCCTGAAAACGTGTATCTGAAACTGCTAGAAACAATAGTTTTATACACCAATAATACACGACCCGCATTTCTGTTTATGTAACAACTTTACAGCGGTAAGCTGTGTCGGTGTATTGTTTTCATGCTAATCTGAAAGTTTGGACGCTATACAAGGATATCAACTCTTTTGTTTTATTAACATAATTGTACGCTTCAGGTGCAATAAATCAATTAAATTATTATTGCAAGTAATTGTAAGGCTGGGCGCTCCTTGCGTGGCTCCGCATCGCTGCCAATGCGGTGAAGGTGTCGACTGCCTCGGTCACCATGGCCAATCCTGCAGTAGAAGCGCAGGCCGGATAGCACGGCACGCCAGCATCAATGCCATCATCCGTCGTGCTCTTGTCACCGCCGGGGTGCCAGCTGTTCTAGAACCCAATGGCCTAGCACGCGACGATGGGAAGAGACAAGACGGAATGACCATAATGCCTTGGAAGGTAGGTAGGCCTTTGGTGTGGGATGCAACGTGTGTCGACACCCTTGCGCCATCCCATCTTCCTAGCACGGCGGGCTGTGCTGGAGCTGCTGCTGCAGGTGCAGAAAACCTCAAACGGCGCAAATACTCCAATCTTATCGGGACGTATATGTTAGAGCCGTTTGGGGTTGAAACCCTAGGGCCATGGGGTCCGAATGCCCACTTGGTTTTTCAAGACATCGCCAAGCGCTTGGTCGACTCTTCACGTGACCAGAGGGCTGGCCTATTTTTTGGCCAAAGAATCAGCATTGCCATACAACGTGGCAATGCGGCCAGCCTTTTGGGCACTTTTCCTGTTGACAGCGATGCGGACGAATTTTTTGATGCCCTTTGATAATTTCCCCTTGTACATAATTATTATTATTAAGTAGATATTACAAATTATTTAGTAGTTATATTTACCAGTAATTGTATAATAATGTTGTGATACAGTCAAAGTTTGAGATTTTAATGCCTCAAGGCGTAATATGTTTGAACTATGCTCTGTTTTTAACAACTCTATGTAATTCTCCTTATTAGAAAATATACCAGATTTAATTATATTTTGATTTCTTTCTAACTTACTTTACCATAGCACTTTGAAGATTTATATTTTTTTATTAACAATTTACATTGTGTTATGTTTATAAATACAGAAATCTCACTAAAAGTCTTATACTAAATTAACTGATGAACAATAAATAAATGATTTTGAATTTAAATTTGAATTTATAAAAGATATGATGGTGATACTTGAGCATTCAGCTTCTGGGTAGTCTTTTTTACCACATTAGCTGATTGTCATATAAAACTAATGCTGGTACGAATGAGGAACAACTCTGAACTTACGTACGCACTTACGTATTTTCTTTCTTTCTTCTAAAATACAGAAATACAAAAATATTTATTTCAACTTAAATACCAAATCACCAATAACATAATAATCACCAATAACACAATAATCACCAATAACATAATAATCATCTTCATCTTCTAACTTAGTTACGTTACATTTGTCTTTAACCGTCTGGTCTGGTCTGGTGGTTAGACGACCTATCTCAGACCCAGAGTTCCCGAGTTCGATTCCCAATGGGGGCAAAATTTTCTGCCCGGTTTGGTTGGTGGTAGGGCTTGTTTTAAAGGCTACTTCAGGTCCTCAGTGGTCCGGGCGAAGCTCGCTTCCACCTTCGGCCTGATCATCACTTACCATCAGGTGAGATGCAGGCCGCGAGTGATTCCGAGACACTCCCGGTTGTGGTTAAAAAAAAAGAGCAGGTACGATTGTCATGTGATACGATACAGGTAAAAAATATTAGTACTATAAAGGTTTTAGCCTGTATAGCTTTCTCATGCAACCTCCGTGATCCTAACTAATATTATAAATGCGAAAGTTAGTTTGTTTATTTGTTACGCTCTCACGCTAAAACGGTTGAACGGATTTGGATGAAAATTGGCACAGGGGTAGGCCTTGACTTGTAGAAGGACATAGGCTACTTTTCATCCAGGATCGCAAACGAAGTCGCGGGCGACAGCTAGTATTTTATAAGTTAATGACAGGTATACTGAGATTAAGAAAACAGTTCAGGGTCATCATGTATGATAAGTAGCATCAAATATACGAAAAGATACGAGATATTTTTTACTGAATACGGCTTTCATTGATCCCGGTAATAAGAGCTGAGCTCTTATATTACCAATAGAGACCCTACCATAAATAATTGAAAATAAGTAAAATAAAATATGGGTAAAAATCTTTTCAAAAACAAGCTTTTGATGAACCCTAAAGGGTTTTCCTAGGGCCACCATCAGACACTGAACGTGGTGTTCAGTGTCTAGTGTCAAACCACTTGTTAATACATAGCTAATGAGTCCAAACACGATATAGTGCTATCTTGTTTGATTGAGGAGTTCCTATGGTCAACTTCTGGCTTCATCATCAGACCAGTTCCCTGGTATAACTTTTTCAAAATGTCTCGGTAGTTATATAACTACGTCAAGTTTCAGTTCAATCGGATTTCAGGAAGTGCTTGAAAAATGGATGTCAATTGGAGTAACCGGAAACACATGAACAGAGCAAGCTAATATAAAGCTTGTAATAAAAATGGTATACCTATCTGCTTGAATTAATCTGGAGTAGCTACCACCTTAGAAAAATAAGTACTCCGAATAAAAGCAACAAGACTCGACCTAATTAAGTAGGCACCTGGCGTTAATGACTTACAACGAGACAGAATTCTAGGCATTTGCAGACAGAGCTCATTTGTAGACGCTGCCTCCTAAATGTAAGAAAATAAAGGCTTAATGTAAGTGCTGATAAAATTATATGTAATCACGGTTATTTTGAACTCAGAACTTGGGTTATTTCGTTTTGTGACCTTTTCCTACTGTTACTCTCTGTTAATAAAAGTTTTACTATATAAAATTATGTAATATTATGTAATAAAAAATATATTATGTACTAAAACCTTCCTCGAGAGAAAGAGTAGAGTAAAGCTTCTCTATCCATTGGTGAAAACAGCATGAAGATCGGTGCAGTAGTTTTTGAGTTTATCGCGAACAAATAGACAGACAGACGCGGCGGAGGATTTTTTTTAAATAATATGTAGTGATAATACTAAGTCTCTTTTCTAACTCTGTTAATAAAAGTTTTACTATATAAAGTATAATACTAAGTCAAACATTTTTTCCACTAAGTGATCTTCAAAACTTTCAGTAAACAGAAAGGCTGACAGTTGGCCAGTGACCATTGACCTATTAGAGTAGCTTAACATCACACCTGTAATCCCGAAGGGTTAGGCAGAGGTGTATCTTATACTAGGTACCACATTACTCCAGTTATGATTAAGTCCCATGTAACAGGGGGTGAGTCTATTGCCATCAACAGGGTACGAATCCAAACTCCGGGTCGATGGCGCGTCGTGTTCCACGTGCGCCTCAAAGAGATGTCAGCACAATTGGCGGGGTCCGCTAGGACCGATGCCTGCCAGGGTTGCGCGAAAGTCCAAAAGGAATACCGGGACCTTGGCAACAGGCAACTGAATGAACACGGGTGGGTTTTAGTCAGTAAAAGTCTGACACGCACTTCCGCTTCGCCCAGAGCGGGAGAAGTCATTTGATGATATCCCACCCTCAAAAAAAAAAAATAGAAAACGCCAATAACACTTCACTCGACCTGGGAATCGAACCGAAGACCTCATGCTCAGCAGTAGCGTTTGCGTTACCTTTGACATAATATTAAAATAACCATCTTCATTAACCGACATGAAATTGATCACATGTTTTCCTGTTTGCGAACCACGATAACTAATTAAGATTGATGTGCCCAGACGACTTTCTTTGACTCGTAGAATGGTATCCTCGGATTTATTGCCACTTGTCAGATTGCCAAATTGAGCGGCAATATACGTAGGTATCCGTTTCTGTAATAAAATGTTAATCATCGTCCTGAAAATGCTTCTTCCAAGTCGATTTGTATTTGAGCATTACGAATTTTGGCTCTCTATAATTGATTGATACGTACCTATCCACTGAGCCTGTTATTTCCCTAAATCGTTTGAATGCAAAGCTTCAAACCTTCGAATTCCATTCCTATGTAACATAATCAGCCTATAATGTTCCCACTGCTGGGACTCAATCTCCTCTCTGTGAGGGGGTGCAAGCTGTAATCCACCACGCGAACAGAGTTAGGGTTCCCACTGCTGGGACTCAGACCTCCTCTCTGTAAGTGGCAGCGAGCTGTCATCCACTACGCGGGCACAGTTCGGGAAGGTTGGTGGCGTCATGTCTTAAAAAAATTATGTGACTTTAAAGCCAGCCAAATTTTTGTGTAACTTTATCGTGTGCTATGGTGGCACAGTGGTACCAGCACCGGCTTACGAGTTGTAGGCCGTGGGTTCGAACACAGGCAGACGTTTTACTTGTTTCATCACCACTGTTCTAAAAAGGTGAAGGAATGTCCTAGAACCAAATATTCGAGGATATGTGACATCTACCAAGCGCACTGGACCCGCGTGGTGTTTTACGGCCCACTCGCTCCTACTGATAGGAGGCCTGTGTTAGTGTGTTCCAGCAGTGGGAACATTATAGGCTGATTATGCTTATGCTTTAATGCCAGCATTTTCTATACTTGAATCAGAAAACGTAGGTACTTGTTTATGGATGTCAATTTGTAGACCCAGTTACAAATTGATTGCTTTGGTTTGAGTTTGAATTATTTGACCTCGATTTTCTTTTGACAATCAATTTAAAGTTAATAAAGTAAGTAGTGTGTGTGTGTGTATGTGTAGTGTGAGTATAGTGTGTGTGTGTAGTAGTGTGTAGTGTAGTTTTTTTTTAATGTATTTTTTTTTATTACAATTGAATAATGTTGAATAGATGAATGTGTTACTAATTCGGTAGTGAGTGATGGCGTAAGAATTTTAACCTGAACAAGGTTTGTTTACACTTTTAACAGATATATTTGAAACAGACAATACGTTTAAACTATGTATTCACATCGAACAAGCGTGCTTGCAGTATCTGAAATACTGGTCACTATCCAATTCGTCAATTGTCGGAACATTCCGGAATGTTACCGAACAATTGAGTACCATCGCGTCACTTCCGGCCACCCAATTTGCGTGACGTGAGCCAATTGCAGCCACTCAATGCGTTTGTTGCAATCCTTTGAATTTCGAACCGGAATATTCAAACGAACCGCTTAAGAGCATTTAAATATGTTAGTGCTATCTTCATTAGAAAATATTGATTCAAATCCGGGAAAATTTAACAATGTGACTTTTTCAATTCTGATGTTACCAACTTTCTGAGTTTCTCTTGGATGTTACTGACATTGGTAAAGGAAAATATCGTGAGGAAACAGTACAGTATTTGTGTATATTATGTATATGTTATGTATGTGTATACAGTAGTTCATGTCTCCATATATGTAAGTAGTAATATTGTCAAAAATCAATCTGCCTAGCCATTTCCCAACGATATTGGGGTCGGCTTCCAGTCTAACCGGATGCAGCTGAATACCAATATTTTACATGGAGCGACTGCCTGTCTGACCTCCACAACCCAGTAACTGGGTAATACGATACCCCTTGGTAAGACTGGTTGTCAGACTTTCGGGCTTCTGACGACCCGTAACGACTGTCAAAGATCAACGGATGAACGGGACCAACGGCTTAACGTGCTTTCCGAGGCATGGAGGAGTCTCGATATGTAAAGATGGTCACCCATCCACAGATCAACCCCGGCAAGCGTAGCGTAGCTTAGCTTATTACTTAGCCACGAGCTCCTCTAATAATATTGTAATAATCTGTAGTATTATTGTCAGATTAATCAAAACAGCGAAATATTTGACATCTATTTGCGACGTTACCCACTTTCAGAATAAACGCTTTTAAACGTGTGTGTTGACCTATAGGGGTACCAGACCAATACTAAGTAGAACATTAGGCATAGCTTGATGACATCAAAGCTAAAACAATGTAATTTGAATCGCACGACGTTTACGTTTATATTTAACTTTTTTATATTATGTGGAAAATGCGGTTGGTTATACATTTATATTTCTACCTTAGTTTTAAATTTCTATTTGTATTATGTAATGTGTAACCGTTTGTTTTCCCAAATAAAATAAAATAATATAAAAAATAAAATAAAAATAAAACCGACCCCAACAAAGCAAAACTATACCAAATTAAATAGTACAGCTAATATGTAATTCAGCTGTACATAAAATACGCTATTTATCACGACACGGGATTGGCAGTGTTCACTAAAACTCGGTATTATATTTATGAAGCCTCCGGTATGACGCTGTTATCCTGCAGAGCTGTGGTTAGCCGGGACGCTGCACGCCACAGTATTATTTAACACCGTGCGAATTTTAATAAGTGAGTTAGTCGCGCAGCTCATATTTAACAGCAGCTTTTATTCATAAAATGACCTTTGAATTTTCTAAAAATAACGTTGGGAAAATTGTATTGGGTTTTCCATCAGAAAATTCTTAATAATACGAAGGTATTTTTCACTAAAAAGATATTACATTATTAAGTAGTGATAGCCTAGTGGTGTGACCGTCGGACTGCCAAGTCATAGGTCTCGAGTTCGAACCCAAGACACGCACCTCTTACTTTTCGGATTCATGTGTGTATTGTATAATTATCACTTGCTTTAAAAATGGTGAAGGAAAACATCGTGAGGAAACCGGCATGCCTGAGAGACATTTCTCGACGGCATGTGAAGCCAAGTCAGAGGCCCTTGGGCGGCTTTAAAACTCTAACACCAGGTAGTCAATAACTACACGAATAGAAGAAGACTAAAAAGATATAGTACTATTCTTTTACTTACCTTACACAAAAGTTCCATGAAACTTAACAAATTCCCTTGATTTCTCCTGTATGTTTTAATTATACCTACAAGCTCCAAATAAATTAGCTGGAAATACTCCGCAGACGTGAGATCAATACCCACCGAGATGATAAAGCAAAAAAAAAATAGATTTATTCTATATAAATCTTTTTTTTTTTTTTCAATTCATTCTTCAAGTAACAAAATTACCAGCGGTCGTTACCCCAAAAAAATTTATTAAAACTAATTTTATTTGACCCTGTATATTGATGTTTTTATTACAAGCTTTATATTAGCTTGCTCTGTTCGTATGTGTTTCCGGTTACTCCAATTGTCATCCACTTTTCGAGCACTTCCTAACATCCGATTGAGCTGAAACTTGGCATACTTATATAACTACCAAGACATTTAAAAAAAAAATATAACATGGAGTTGGTCTGATGGTGGAGCCGGAAGTTGGCCATAGGAACTCCTCGATCAAATAAGATAGCACCATCGTGTTTGGACTCATTGGCTATGTATTAACAAGTGGTTTGACACTAGGTGGTGTTCAGGGCCTGATGATGGAGCTGGAAGGTGGCCATGGGAAAATCTATTTTAGTTCATTAAAAGCTTGTTTTCAAAAAGATTTTTACTTATATTATATTTATTTTAGTGTCAATTCCTAAATATTAAGTCCTGTTACAATTTGTTCTTTTATGATGAACTGGCTTTAATGCCAGACATTCAATGCTTACATAGTTATAAAAATTATAATTGCCTCCTACATTTCGTTAGATTTCCATTAAAAGGAAATGAAATGATTTCTAGCATTCTCTTTCTATTTGAATGTCCCTGTCCCCGGAAATTGGACAATGATCGTCGCATTTCTAAAGTTGTTGCAGTCTGATTTGAACTTTAGGTGTTGGACAAAATGTTTGAAGTTTGCATTATATTTTCAGCGCATTTGGGAGCGTACCAGACAAACTTATTCCTGGAAAAAGGATACGAAGTGAGATAATTTGACAAGACTTCCTTCCTTACTTCTTCAAAAAGCGGGATTATTATGTCGTAAGCACAAGTAGATAAGTACATGTAAGCTTCATTTGAGGTGTGTAAGCTTTGTGCTTGTCATCATCATCTGCCTAGCCTTTTCCCAACTCAAATGTTTATTTACAGTAATTCAATAATATACCTACATCTAACACTGAAATAATAATAAAATGTATAAGTATATAAAAACTTTTCCCTACTATGTTGGGGTTGGCTTCCAGTCTAACCGGATACACCCTTGTATTGTAATATTATTTATATGGTGGCTTTTCGAATTTAGTTGATTGTTTATAATACAAATAGAGTCTGGCCAACGAAAGTGGATACTGAAAACGCGTTCGAAATTTAAAAAAACAGACCATTTATCCCTGTACAGTCACGGACTTTAATTGATAAGCCACCTTCAAACTTTTCAATTTTACAGTTTTATACATTTACGAGATTACACGATTAAACACGAACTCAAACCGCTCTCGTAAACAAGATAACAAATAAATTACTTATAATCGGAAATAGTCTTATCCATAGAGGTTGACTAATAAGTTCTCAATTATAAAAATAAATAAAATGTTGCATTCAGTTTATCCAATCTATTTGATACTGACCTCCTTTGAATCAGAGCTCATTAACTCGATTATAGTGAAAACGTATCTGAAGACAGTGATAGTTGAAATGTCGATGTCAGAGACGTTAATTTCGAAGTTGCCGAAATGACTAATAATATTTCTCCGTACGCTAACGTTACTATCGCTACGCTTTAACAATCGTTGCTAGGTTACTGTTGCTAGACCTGCAATTGGTTGACTTTGGGTAGTCACTCTGCTGTCAAGTTTGTTCTTCTACTAATACGATGACATTATGACTTTCCGTGTCGGGAACCGAATAAACCCATTTGCATTTCACGACTAAAATACGAACAGTGCCAGGTAGCTCATCAATTAAAGTCCGTAACTGTAGATAGTGCGTTAACACGTGATGATACTTGAAATTTTATTTTATTTAAATTAAATTAAATTTCCATTATTAACACGAATTATCGCAATATGTTTAGGGACGAGTCTTGATTTTTTTAAATTTCGCTCGTGTTTTCAGGATCAACTTTCGTTTGCCAGACTTCAACTATTAAACTTTAATATATGTTATATATAGAAAATACCGCCTTCAATCATTGCTCACGTAGCTATTCGGCATTCGGCACTATTGGTATTAAGGCTCGTGCAAACAGACGCGAAATCGCGGGCGCGACAGGCAGCGGTACCTTTGTCGACAAAGGTACCGCTGCCTGTCGCGCCCGCGATTTCGCGTCTGTTTGCACGAGCCTTTATGAGTCATAATACAATTAGCAGTCATAATTTATGACTGTCTCGTTGGTCTAATAGTCGCAAGCACTACTGCTGAGCATGAGGTCCTGGGTTCGTTTACCGGGACGGGAAAAGCGATATTCGATTCATTGCTATCGTGTCGTAAATAACCACTGAGCTAAGAAAAACGACTGTATGGGAAGAAGAAGCAGAATTAAATGAAAACAAAGTGAAGCGCAGATGGATCGTAGTAAGCATCCGACACACGAGTGTTTTCATTTCATCACTACAGATGTGTGAGCACACCCAATAGATTTTCCAAATAGATAGAACAATCAATTGATTTTAACGAAACATCAATGTACTCATCAGCCCAGTTTTCGGAAGTTCTCGTATTGAATAAACCGAAATAGAGTTGACCGATACGCGGTCTCCACTTCAGGACTCGTCTGCTCCATCGGCCATCGGTCCTTCGACAAACATGGCCAGTCCACAGCCACTTCAGTTTGCTTACCCTGCAGGCTATGTCGGTAACTCCGGATATTTTCCGGATAACTTCATTTCTGATCTTAGGCCCTAGACAAAGTGACATTCTATCAGCGATAACGATGATGGAAAAGGCAAAAATGTATAGGACTGACATAAGCTATCGAAAAGCTTATGTGCTGTATTTGGTATGGATATACATATAAACGACGCCGACAAAGTGGTAAAATAAAATCGTAAAAAATATATTTTTTTAGGGTACCTCCCCTAAACGTAAAGTGGGAATGGTTTTTTTTTCTCGTCAATCCCATGGTGTGGGATATCGTTGGAAAGGTCGTTTAAAAATAATGTGTTTGTGAAAACCATTTTTGGATTCAGGTATCCGTTTGCGGAATATTCAGCCTTAAATGGTTGGGTTTGGATATGTGAAAAATTCACGGCAGTAGTATATATAACGAAATTAAAAGGAAAACTATCACCGCTACGTAGGCTCCACCGAATAATAATCGACCAACTTAAATTTGCAGTTGTAAAAACATGTTCTCCCATACATTCTGTATCGGAGAACAAGTTTTTCAACTACAATGTTAAGTTTGTTTTATAAATTCATCCCAACTAACGGAACCCTTCATTGTGCATGGTACGACATGCACTTGGCCGGTTTTTATTATAATTAATTTATAAAGATATCGAAAGCTAGTAAGGTTAAGTTTAATACAACGGAAATTGGTAAGTTCCTGTCACTTGTTTGAAAATTATGGTAGGTCGCCATTAAGTTTTTTTTATTTGTTATTTGTGTTTGCCCGCGTGATATCTTTATTTTTAACCGACTTCTTCAAAAAGGAGGAGGTTCTCAATTCGTCTGTATGTTTTTTTTTTGTATGTTTGTTACGCGATTACTGCGCCAATTATGAATCGATTTTGATGACTCTTTTTTTGTTTGGTAGGTCATGCTTCCGAGGTGGTCCCATATAAATTTTATTAACTTTGCTTGCGTAATTTTTGAGTACCTAAGCTTAAAATTTTACGTATTTTTCCCACTTAGTTTATCTAGACGATATCCTGTTTGACTCCTTCACTGTTATTTACATAGCAGGTAGTGGTATTCGGATTTGTGTGGGATAGGTACCACAACTAAAACGTGAAAAATAAAAACTTTTTACAAAAAAAAAAACAACCGACTTCCAACAAAAACACTAAAAAAGTGAAAAATAACATTAATTTCGGAAGTCGGTGTCTTTGCTTTTCAATTTCCGTTTTTTGCCACCGACTTCCGAAATTAAAGTTATTTCGGAGGAAGTCGGTTGTTTTTTTTTTTATTACTATAAATTCTCTAAGCTTTGGTGGAAATTTCATCAAAATCTGTGACATACAGACAAACACGAAAAGCGACTTTAATTTATAATGTGTAGATATAGTATAGATGTTATAAGCGTAGAAAAATTAAATATTGCTCTTTGATAAGCGCATCTCTTTAGAACGGCTGGAGATATTTGGTTAATTTTCTTTCCCAAATGTTCGATAAAGTCCTAATATGGTTTTAAGGGAACGAAAAATTGGAAAAGTTGCCCGGAAAATTGAAGAAATCGGGAAATATTGAAAATGGTGTTCCTTGGGATTTTTGTATTAATTTTGGACAGGACGTTTGTCAGGTCAGCTAATCTATTATAAAAAAATATTGTATAAAAGTGTTTCTACAAACCTACATACGGTTTTCACAAACAATTGTAAAAGTTTTTTTTTTTTTTTCTTAAATATATATTTATACCTGTTACCCGACTGCGTTTGTTTTTCAAGAAGGTAAACAACTCCTGCCTACCTGAAAACCGCAAAATGTTCAGTAATCAATTGACTTCAGACTTGTAAACAAAATAATTACAAGCAAGTGAAAACCGCAAATGAACTACCAAATTAAATGAATTAGTACTTAATGCTTTCCGAATCGCGATTCGACGCCGCAACATGAGTGTGGGTTTGTAAAACGGCCTTTAATTTAATTCAAAGTTCTGTTTTATCTCATTCTAGAAGGACATTTTGTTTAACATAAATAACAAGGGACTGCCTGGCTACTCTGAGCTTAACGCCCTGGGTTCGATTGCTAGGTTGGGCAAATTCCTAGGTTTGTTATTTGGGTTTTCTGTCTGGAATTTCTCAGTAGCAGTCTGGATTCATGTCGGGTTGATGACAAATAGGCTCGCTTTAATGAGATTTAAATATAACTTGCGAAATGTGGGTGTACTTTATATACACCTCTGCCCAACCCTTCAGGGATACAAGGCGTAGTGTTATGTGCAACCAGTGCCTTGTTTATCAAAAGTTACAAGTCTACACATTCACAAGTTACCTAGAATGTTAATTTTTCGTTAAATTCATAGCTCATCTCCATATTCATAATCAGCCTTAATGTTCCCACTGCTGGGCACGGACATCAGGTCATCTCTCTCTTTTGATCACATTTAAAAATAGAAAATCGAATTTAAAAATTGATTGTGGTTCTAAGCACAACACTTGTAAACTTGTAAGACGGAATACAGAGTCGCCGGACACTCTCAGGATTTGCTATGATTTTCTACAAGTTGTAACTTACAAAGAATTTTTTGATAAACAAAATCACGAATAAAACTCTAAAATATGAGTACTTGTGAACTAAATAATGACACTTGTAACATGTAATTTACGCGTGTAGTTTTTTTTATAATATTTTTTTTTTTACAGGAAATATGCTTGTAATACAAGGCTTGTAAGTTTTGATAAACAGGGCATAGGTCTTGGGAATAGTAGATATTCACTCTCAACTATGTGTAGCAAAGAATGAACACAATCTTCATTTCAGCATCTCTTTTACTAAAGTTACCATCATTATAAAAGAAAAATAAAGTTAGCAAGTGCTAACAATAGACTGCAATTATTTTCAGTTTACACATAGTTATATGCCGAGCATGTTCATCTTATTACAGGTGTAATAAAAATAATCTTTTCATCAAATTATTCCTTGGCCCTAATACCACAAAACTTTACAAGTCTACAATTCTACAAAATTGTGTAAATTGTAGAATTGTCACTACAATTTACATATTTCTAAGGTTTTTTCGTTACAATTATTTTGGTTTTGTAGTAGTGCCCTGACATATCATTTCTTAGACAAGCATTACAATTCATAGATAATAGAATTCATCGGTATAGCCTACCTTTTGTACCATCTCAGAAACCATATTTATCCTCATAACTTAACATAACACTACTAAAAATTGCATATCATGAGCAAAATATATGAACCGCCAACTACACGAAGAAAAATCCATTAGTATTTCACTTTCCTTAGTAATTTTGTTCACTCGCTTCAAAGTAGACTGTACCTTTAGCTAGTTATATTTTGGCTTTAAGGTGAATGTGCTAACATAGCCCGCGAAATTAAAATTGTAGATCAGTATCAGATTGCAAGTTGATCAAAATATGATTCGGGTCAATATAGAACATGATAATCATTGAACTTAGACTTTCAACAGGATTGACATAAGCTTTTCGATAGCATAATTATGTCAGTCCGATACATTTTGCCTTTTCCACCATCGTTATCGCTGATAGAATGTCACTGTCTAGGGCCTCTGGTCATAAAGGCACGCTTTTGTTGCAAGTACTACGCACCTGACCTTTCTGAAGATCATCATCAATATATTCTATACTTCTATAGGTACTTAGTGAGTTATAATGTAACCTTCCATTATAAATCACTATACTCCATTTGAAATAAGATTAGACGTATAGATAAGATTTTTTTACATTCCGTTCAACCAATTTTGAATTCTATTGCGTTGGTGACATGACAAATGGCAGCCGCAGTAGATAGTTGGTTTTGTGTAATTTTTTTTTGCTTTTAATGCTTTCCTTATGTCTACGGTATAGAAGTCGAAATCGGTTGAACGGACTGTAAAAGGGTTTGTTTTAATGTCTAATCTTATTTCAAATGGGGTATAAGTTATAATTGGCAGGAAACGTAATGTTCTCGTCATGAAAAAGTCGTCGACCAATTTAAAGTGTTAGAAGATTTTTCCAGGCTACCTTATCTTGCACCCGCCTTAACTAAGAACAAACATTTTGAGTGTTACCTTACACGCTCATCATAAAGACCATAATAACCTTTGTGCCTCTTTGTTAGAATTTACACAAAGTTTTGGTAAAAGAGCCTTCATTCATTCAGTACTTTTGGAAGTAAACTAATTAATTTTGTTCACGGATGTCGAGTTTAATTTTAGCAAGTATTTTGCTGTGTTAGTTTTATTTTTATTTTATAGCGATAAACTTATGAGTAAATCCTAAGACGCGATGCATTAAAGAGGAGTCAAGACGCGGATATCGGACAAGGCGATTATCGGAAGTTTGTCATTATTTTACATATTATAAGCACATCAGCCTATAATGTTCCCACTGCTGGGACAGACGCCTCTTTTCTTCGAGAGGGAGTGGGCTGTAATCTACCACACGAGCCCAGTGATGGTTGGTAGATGTCACTTGACTGTCTTCGAATTTTTGGCTCTAGGACACGCCGAATTCTTCGCGATGTTTACCTTCACCGTTTTGAGAGCAGTGGTGATGAAATTATTTACACAAATTAAAGCGCTTGACTGGGTTTTAACCCACGACCCACGACTCGTAAGTCGGTGCCGTTACCACTGGGTCACCACTGCTCTCTGAGATTTTTTCAGTGAATCCAAAATCTGAGGTTCAATCAACTCAGCCTATCGCAGTCTACTGCTGGACATAGGCCTCTCCCAGGCTGCGCCACAACACCCTGTCCTCCACCTTCCGCATCCAGTCTGTCCCAGCCAACTTTTTAAGGTCGTCGGTCCATCTAGCTGGCGGGCGTCCCACACTACGCTTGCCGATATGCGGTCTCAAATGTGAGGTTAAAATGGTTTAACCCGTTTGCAGGTCGAATTATTAAGCATACTAGCTGCGCCTCGCGGTTTCACCCGCGTAAGGCACGATCCCGTGGAAATAGCGGGATAAAAAGTATCCTATGTGTTAATCCAGGTTATATACTATCTGTGTGCCAAATTTCATCCAAATCCGTTCAGTAGTTTTTGCGTGAAAGAGTAACAAACATCCATCCATCCATACTAACAAACTTTCGCGTTTATAATATTAGTTAGATTTATAGGCTATGCTGATTCAATACACTTGAAATCCTAGTTCTTTCAACCTACAAGGTACACCCTTTTTTTTTCACAGCCAAATCCATTACATGGTGGAGCCATTCAGTGTTGCAACTTGCTCAGAATAAAGAATAAATTCCACATTTTTCAAGAAAAAAATAACTTCGCCGTTCTACGAAGAATAGACAAAATTTATTTACTTTCTGTACCATTACACGGTTTGATGGGGCGACGCGGTGTGAATGGAACAGATATCTGGGACCTTAAAAAAATAATTACCTCACAAGTCACGTCTAGGACGAAAAGAGATTTGAACTGAGGTAGGTACTTATGTAAATTGAAGTGTTGCTCATGAAACTTCTGTCTTTAAACAAACTTGATTCAAAGACCGAAAAAAGTTTCTGTTTTTTATTTTTTTAGGGCAAAAACCATTTTTTTAGGGCAAAAATTTCACTTTCAAGTAGGTAATTAGTAAAGTTAACCCCTGTCACCTTTATCATTAGCCGCCTTTACACGACAACCGCTTTCACGCGTGAAAGGCCTTTCACGCAGGAAAGAACGCGCTTGTAAAGATGAAAACGAGAACAAGAAAGCACGCGCACGCCTCCCGCTCGCGCTTTCATGCGTACAAGTCTGGCCGCTTCGAACATAATTCAAGGCACATAAAAATTGATAGAAACAATCACACACGATGCGCGTGCAAGCTTTCCCGCGTTCAATCGTGCACACTCCGATCGCGAGTGAAAGCGCGTGTCGTGTAAAGGAGGCTCATGATGATTTTAAACTGAAACCATGGAAACTATAAATCTTATACACCGTCCCTTTTCATCATATATCAAATTATATGAACCAACCACATCACTCTCGATAACGGTCCTATTTTCTATTTCAAAAGATACATTTCCATGACACAAAATTGCTCCAAATAAATACCTTTGATCCCGACATCACCAAAAACCCATTGTTATTAAAAACCTTTTAAACATAATACATTTCGTAGGTGTCAATCGTTCTTGACCCCAAATTTGGACCATTTCTTTCAATCTAAACAGAACCTAAAGCTTAAATACATAAGGTGCTTAATAGATAAATAGTTTACCTTACGTGTGAGTTTCGCACAATCGGATATATCGAATATATCTTCCTGAGGCTTTCCCTTTACATAACACTTGGTTGGATAAAGTGATGTCGGAGGAAAATTGTATCTTTTTATACGTAGCGTAAACAATAGGGGGGTGGAAGTAGTGGGTAGGGTAGCGTATAGCCGGCTCCGTTGATATTTCGATGATATGGGTTGCTGAGACGGCGACGTGTAGGGAGATAGGCAGCTTGTTTGCGTACGGTAGTTTATTTGCGTTTATAAGGAACTATGTACGTGAACTATTTCATAAACTATTAATATTATATATAAACGGTTATTTAGTATACGTATCTGTGCGAGGTCACATATTATCTATAATTTAAGCTATGAGGACATTCAAAAACTCGCTAAATTCTTGTAGTCTTTTTTAAGATAGTTCGAAAGAAAATTTTAAAATAAATCTATGAAATTGACTTCCATTTGCAAACGAACTTATCTATAATGCAGTAATTTAACTTTATTAAAGAACAAAAGTAATTTTATGCAAAATTCTAACAATAGGTAAGTACTACTCATTTCTATTTTTTTATTTTTTTATTTAATGCACTAATACTAAATACATTCAGCTGCATCCGGTTAGACTGGAAGCCGACCCCAATCATAGTTTTGAAACGGCTAAGCAGATTGATTTTTGAATGCACTACTTTGTTATCTGAAGGTTTTTACATTAAATAAAATATAAATCTAAAAATATTAGAATCTCTGGTGACAAAAAATTTATATTTTTGTGTTTTCTCATTAATTTTTCCTATATACGACAACGACGCGTGCAATTTAATTCAGCTTGTTTCTAATATATGTTGTCAATATTCATATTTTATGGCTCTGCATCGGGCATCATTTGTATAGGTATCTATCATCGTAGCAAAACGTAAACAAATCAGTATGCTGCGATTTATTCTACAAATATTTTACCCATAACTTATTCATAATCATTTATACTTGTAAAAAATCATAATTAAAATAAAAAAAACTTTTAAAATGCAATCATTTCGGTATTGCGAAATGATTGCATTGTAAGAGTTTTTTTTTTAATTATGATTTTTTACAAGTATAAATGATTGCATTTTAAAAGTTTTTTTTTTTTAATTATGATTTTTTATTGGTAAAAGTAAAAGATCATACATTTTGCAGATAATGGCAGCATTCATGCTATCATATTTCCCTGAATTATTTTCAATCATGTTTCACTACGTGACAAGATAGCTTTTATTGGCGAAGCCCTCAAGTCTCCAGTGACTGCCATTTATGTAGCTACGCATAGTGTAAACCCTAGAACATAATAAATTAATTTTAATAAACAAATGAACTGTAAGAATGTTGCGCTCTTGCAGTACCGGATACATAAAAGACGTATGCAGTAATAAATATCTCGTAATTATTCTTAGAATCGATACTTCTTATTTTACAAAATGTCGGAGGCTGTCAGCACTCCAAGCAAACTCTTATCTTTATTATTTTCTTCTAACATAGTGTTTATCTCTAAAATATTGAAATAACTTTTAAAACATTTGCAGACGTCGGAGACAAAATCTCTATAATACTTAGGCACTAGTTTATTATTATATTTCCAAGTATATCCGTTTTTATTTTGAGATACTTTTTAAAACGGAATTCATTTCTCAGCACTCCTTTGACGTAGTGCGCTTTTTGCACGAGATTTCGCGGAACCGCTAACGCCCCACTCCACTCCCGGATTTCCTATAATAATATGCAACTCTGGTAAAAAAACTATTATACGTACTAAAATCTCAAGTATTTCCACTTTATTTCAGAAGCTTGATCAGCACCCTTATTGCGTAATACACGATCAATCACAATCTGAATCGGTTTGAAACAAATTGGTAATCCAGGTTCGAAAAAAAAAACTGCTCAACAACGTAAATAACGCATTGAATGTTGTTGAACTGTCAAAATGATACAGATTAATCTTACTCAGTTACGAAAATGAGTAACGCAATTACTTAGATAGCAGAATAGAGTCTTTCAAACTCAAGTTATCATACAATAAAAGACAGCTACACCGATCCGAAATAAAATTAAGAAAAGGGACAGGAAAAATCAGATGATGATGATATTATTACTTGAGTTGTGCAGCTTTGCATATTAAAATGGCTCAGCAGCTTACATAATTATATCCTCCCTGCTGAATACGGGTTCTTCTGATAAAAAAATCGCCTTCCACCATCAATATCCTTTGCAGGAATGCTAATATCAAGGTTTACAACCATTAAGGTTGATGCGCCAGGGTGGCCCGCGAAATTCAAATTTTCTTACGTTTTTTGCAATTTTCAGGTCAGTATTAGGTTGTATGTTGATCTAAATATTATTAGCGGCCGTAACATATATGGATTTACAGAATTATAAACATTAGAATCAGCAATACAACTCTCTAAGTTCATGTAAGTGCATTGACTGACGATTTCATGAAATTTTCATTCAATACACTTACATGAAGTTAGAGATTTGTATTGCTGATTCTAATGTTTATAATTATGTAAATCCATATTTGTTACGGCCGCTAATAATATTTAGATCAACATACAACCTAATACTGACCTGCGAATTGCAAAAAACGTAAGAAAATTTGAATTTCACGGGCCACCCTAGCGCATCAACCTTAAGGTTTGTTATCATCGGTATGGCTTGACCAAGATTATGTCTGGACATTAAAAGAGACTGCAACCTCTGAGTTTGTTTCGGCCTTTCTTCTCAGAGAGGAAACGCCGACCTCATCTAGCTTATTTTTTAACCGACTCGCTCCGCCAATTATGAATCAATTTTGCATGATTCTTTTTTTGTATGGTAGGTCATGCTTCCGAGGTGGTCCCATATAAATTATATTAACTTTGCTTGGGTAGTTTTTGAGTTAGCGTCAATATTACGTATTTTTCCCACTTAGTTTATCTAGACGATCTTTTCATTTACTCCTTCACTGTTATTTTCATCAGCTAGTGGTATTCGAATTTGTGTGGGGTAGGTACCACTACTAAAAAGTGAAAAATAAAAACTTTTTACAAAAAAAAAACCACTTCCAAAAAAAAACACTCAAAACTGAAAAATAACTTTAATTTCAGAAGTCGGTGGCAAAAAACGAAAATTGAAAAGCAAAGACACCGACTTCCGAAATTAAAGTTATTTTTCAGTTTCGAGTTTATTTTTTTTATTATTTTTTTTATATGACGTGTAAAAGTGATTCCAATATCCTATTTACAGAATAAACCATTTCATTTCATTTCGATATTGCTGCTCATCCCGGTAAAAATAAAGATACGGAGGGACCACTTATACAATACGCATTAATTGCGGTAAGGACAACATTCTGCCTGACACATTTAGGGCGCCATTGCGTACTAATACAACTATTAATTATGGATTCACAAACGCAGGAATCACTTTGCGGTAAGCGGGATTGGTTGTATTGTAGCACGCCGAGCATAGTGAGCACGCTGACTTACTTGCATGCAAATTAGCGATATACCGAGAACGCTCGCAAATTGGTATTAATCGATTCACTCGGCATAAGCTCACAGACGATCTATTTGTATGACTTAATTGAAATGGGATATTGGTCTGCTTGATATTTCTACATCGTTGCCTTTGGCCGTAATATTAAAGTTACTTACAGAGTTAAAGAATTTACGCCAGTGACAAATCTGAGGAAAAATCTGAAAAAGGATTCGCCGATACGCTTCGGTTTTGTTGCTTCGATAAATCGAAATTAGAATCGTCTCTCTCTATCCATAACCCTTCAACTGACGACTGTCAAAATAATCTAGAAAATTGACTGACATTAGGCCTATTTCGGCCTGACGGCGCCAATCAGACTCAGTCAACGCTCTGTAGTTATTATAGGAATGTCAAAGTTGCCTAGTTTGAGAGTCATTTTGAAAGTTTATTTGATTAATGTCGTATTACAAACGCTAAAATGGTTAAATCTGAGAAAGGATTCGCCGAAACGCTTCGGTTTTGTTGCTTCGATAAACCGAAATTAGAATCATCTCTCTCTATCCATAACCATGAGCTGTAGCATTACTTTTTTATTCCCAATACGTTGCTGTCAAAATCCATCATGACATGCATTATTCTTCGTCTCGTACCTTTGAAAGCTTCGCTTGCTCAGGTTTCAATACAAGTACTCGCCGAAAAACAACTTTACTGCTCGCTGGTGCACGTCCATTTCCGACCCGTATGGACGCTAACTTGGTTTTGCTATGAAGTTACTCTTAGATTCGTCTTAAATTATTCCCTAGGTCAGAAAGTACCTAAAGAAAACTACACAGTATTCTATTTTATTTTTATGGAGAGGAACAGTAAACAGTTACATCATGAAAACTTAAAACTAGTATAACAATATTTGCATTTTGCTAATAATGTAACCCACAACACTGTCCACGGGTTATCATAATAATATATTTAAAAAAAAAAACAATAATCGCAAGGGGAGAAAAAAGTAAAAAAAAAAAACGAATTAAAATAAGAGAAAGATGACAAATAAAGAGTATACAACCACGATAATCTGAATGATTGAATGATTACAACATGTATTAATTTTCGAGTGTTTTGAAGACAAGGCTTTTGAATTTAGCCCACCTCTTAGTCAAAATCTCTAAGGCTTTTCATGTTACCCAAGATATTCAGTAATCGAGTATGTTGTTAACTTGCGCGGTATAAAACGCTATCGGCAGTTATGCCAACATTCATGACGAGCTCCGCCCGGGCGAAATATTATAACAAGCGATACATCGTGTTACATGCACGAGTATGCAAGCTTACACAGCCTGTATAAATATGTGGAAGATAATAGCGCAGTAGAAAATGATGTATAGACTGTGATAATAGATAATAAACATTGTAGAAAGTAGCATAATATTTACCTATTTGTAAATAAAATTTGCCGTGTCTCGCTGACCAAATGTTATTACCTTATCCTCAACTTTATAATATTACTAGCTTCCGCCTGCGGCTTCTCCCGCGTGGTATGTCGATAAAAAGTACCCTATGTCTTTCCCCAGGATGCCATCTATCTCCTTGCCAAATATTGTCCAAATCCGTTCAGTGGTTTAGGCGTGAAAAGGTAACATACAAACAGAGTTACTTTTGAATTTATAAATATGGATGGATAAATGCGAAAGTGAGTTTGTTTGTTTGTTGTGCTTTCATGCTAAAACGGCTGAACAGATTTGGATGAAATTTGGCACAAGGGTAGACCATGACCTAGGTTAGGACATTATGATACTTTTTATCCCGATATTCCCACGGGATCGAGACTTTTGCGGGCGAACCGCGGGGCGCAGCTAGTAAGTAATAAAGGCACTTCCAAACTAGTCACTACGTAGCAATGATAAAGCAATGACATGACAATTATGAGAAAACCAGCGGTCATGGTTAAAATTGACGTTCAAGGGGAATGTGATTAATCAACGTGTATTGAGAGTATAAGGTCAGACACATTAGGTGGCTAATTAATGTGTGTATTTATACATATAAATACCTAGCTTTTGCCTGCAGCTTCGCACGCGTGGATTTCGGATATCGTAAATGGGAAAGTACTACCGGGATACTTAAAAAATGCTGGGTTCCTATACAAACTTTCACCCCCATCACCCCGTTTAGGATTATTTTTGAAACAAAAAGTAGCCTGTGTCCTTCCCCAAGATCCCATCTATCTTCTTTCCAAATTTTGTCGAAATCCGTTCAGTGGTTTAGGCGTGAAAAGGTAACATACAGTCAGACAGAGTTACTTTCGAATTTATAATTATATATTATATAGTATGGATATACGTAGGTTAATATTTATAAACATGGTTAAAACCTACATTGTACCTATACTTGGATATCGAAAATTGCTATAAAAGAATAAAATGAGCCTTACAATGTTAGTTTAACACGTCGTCAGTCAACTGAATTTTATTACCCAAGGTCGTATATTTCACGATACATTGTCGATACATAGATAGATAAACTCTACTGAAAATGTATGTAGTAGGGTACCTATTTGAAAAATCGTAAAATTGTTTGCAATGCGTATTTTTGTAGTAATAATATGTCGATGTGTACTATGTAGGTATGCTGTGTGTATTTAAATAAGAGTATGAATGTGTTTGTTTGCGTTAAAAAATTTAATTTTTTGACATAAAAAAAACCAAATTACTGAATTTATGACTCCCCATTGAAAAAGGGCGGATTCTGCATGATGATAAATGTTATTTTCTACTAGTCTTCACGTACAAACTGGGTGCAAAGTGGGATATTGATCAATGTACGCCTCGGACATGGATCGGCAGCAAAGCGGTTCTATAGGAAATTGAAACGCCCCGACCTCACAATCCCTAAGCGAATTTATGATACTTGTGTATTTATAGTGGTTTTCTAGTAAGAGGAAAAACATGTATCTTTAAAAAAAATAATGAGACGTGTAAATGTTCGTCAGAGTGATTTAATAATTAATGAAGACGGTAGTACACCTCATCTTCATCATTTCAGCTGAAAAACGTCCACTCCTGGACGTAGGCCTCCGCCAAGAACCGCCACTTCGAATGGTCCTGTGCTTCCCGTTTCCAGCGGAGTCCAACGGCCTTCACAAGGTCATCGGTCCACTTTGTGGGAGGCCTTCCAGCGCTACGTCTTCCGGTACGCCGAGGTTGTCAGAACCTTTCGCCATCCTGTCCTGCGAGCAATGTGCCCTGGCCACTGCTACATGTTTGGCAATAATTATTGGTTACCTTGGTTCTCCAGCGGATCTCTTCATTTCTGATTCAATCACGTAGGGAACCTCCAAGCATAGCCTCCAATGCCCTTTGGGTGACTGTTATCCTTCTACTCCTTAGAAGGATAACAGTACACCAACTGACTTAAAATTAATGTTTTTTCCTTGCCACCAGCATGTAACATTTAACATTGTTAAGTCGTTTAAAAACCTAATGTAACACTAAATATTTTTTTAAAGTTGTAGACTTGAGGAACAAAACATTTTGAAAGCGAGGAAATCGTACGCGTGCTACGGCGTAGCAAAAGCACAATCTACGCCGTAACCGTGCTACGCGTGTGACGGGTGATGAACGTAGGACAATGCAAATGGAGCAACGGTAATGGCGGAAATAGCTGTAAATACGTTGTTGACGCTAATGCAAAGTCACCTTTGACACCTTTTTAAATATATATAAATAATATTATTAAGTTTTTATATCTTTACATATTATCTCGGGACGATGGGATCCCAGTCTTTTGGAAGGCGTACGAGGGGCCGAAGCCAACGCGCAGAGGCCCCTTAGACATTTCAAAAGGAATGAGGTAACAACCGACGATGATCCCTGTATGCACTATGCAAGAGCATCCAAGGACATATTATTAATATTATTTCATTCACGTCAATATAAATATTTTTTTTTTACTTACCAGATACAAAATACGATAAATCTTCAGCTAGGATTTGTTAAAAATTGAAACCTAACTGGTTGCCCATTTATGTACAGCGGCTAAAAAAGAAACGGACTTAAAGTACTGTTATAATAATAATAATAATAATAATAATAATCATTTATTTCAGACTTAGTATCCATATAGTTACAAACATTAGTGTGTAGGTATTATTCTAATATACTAGTTACTAAATTATTATATAACTAGTCTAATTATTTCACTAACATGAGATCAAAAAGTTACAATTAAAGCAATATGAATAATATTTGTACGTATATAAGTGTACAATATTCCAAGAAAATCGAATGCAGAGCACCAAGGTTACATTGCATGCAAAGACCCCCAGTGCCTTCGCATTGGACTATCAATATTTTCATAAATTGCCCTCAGAATGCTGTTGCCACTGCCACAGCTCCTCTGCATCAGGGAGGCAGCTCTCTTGCGCAAAATTGCGAAATAATCATCCGTACGAGCCTCAGTAAACATGCCTGATGCACTACAGAACCGGGGCAGCCGCAACAACACTCTGAAGGCATTATTATATTGCACACGGAGGATGTCGTAGGCTCTCCGAGTATACTTGACCCACAGGCTGCACGTGTAAAAGGACTGGCAATAGGCCTTGAACAGTAGGACCTTAACTTCTCTAGTACAACGTGCAAACCTGCGGGCCAGCATGTTGCATCGGATTGCCAACGACCTCCGCTCCCTCTCCATGTCCATGTCATCACTCAGATCATCGGACATGATATGACCCAAATATCTAAAATGGGACACCCTGGTGAGAGCCTCACCTCTCAGAAACACTGGAGGAATAAAATTGGGTAACCTACATTTACCTCTAAACACCAAAAGTTCACTCTTTTTCGTGTTATATATTAGACCGTGCACATCAGCATAAGTTTCACATGTAGTCAGCAGCGTCCTAAGAGCACTTATTGAGGGGCTGAGCAAAGCCATATCGTCTGCATAACTTATGCTGTTTACACACTGCCCATATATCATCATCATTATATCATCCCCATTATAAATTATATGGTCCTGCCCGCCATTCATCAGACGGCAGGACCAATACGAAAAGAAACGCAATGTTACAGCTGAATGCCTTCAAAGATAAAGAAAAAGATTTATCGTCAGTGTTAGGAGCAGTCGCGCGGATTGATCAGACTGTGAGGTTAAGCAACACTTCCCACGGCCAGTCCCTGGATGAGTGACCAGTTTTGGCGAGAAAACTTATTTGCGATTGGTATATTGCCTAAAGAGTTATGAGAGGTCAAAAGTCCGAAATAGGGTTATTTCGTTATCGGTATTTTCCCAATAATTGGATTTCCGAGGCCAAATATGAATATTCAGCCATTTTGGAACTTTGGGTTCGAGAATCCGACCCTAAATTGTAGGGAAGCTAGACAGACGATAGTAGGAATGCCTCAAGCTAGAAATCCTTCTTTGGAATTCAGTAATTTTAATAATAACAGACAAAAAATGTAGCGATTTTATTATTCATTCCATAACTTGTGTCATATGTGCGCAGCTTACACAATTTATTTTGAGTAATATACCTAAACCAGTGGCACTGAATTAGCGCATGGTTTTCACGAAAACGTGTTTTATTGTTTGTATTACCTGTGCGTGTCGCAAATAAAATATTTTTCTTTCAAACGTCACAGTAGTCATTAGTGCCGCCATTGTAGTGCCGTTTCAGCATAATTTTGAGAGTGTGTGCGTGTAATTAATATTACAAAATATAAAATAAAAGCACCGACTAATTTAGTTATTGGTAGGTATTATAAAAAAACTAAAATCAATTTTTCATTTATAATTTTATTTACGATTAAATAATCGACTTTCCAGCACCATTTACGATTATTATTAATTAGACAACAGCCTCTCTATAATATAATTAACAACATACAAACTCCATTATTATATTATTCATCTTTTTTCAGGCGAACGTTGATTTCAAGTTAATTAGAGAAGCTCCGCGGTGTGACGACGCAGAAATAATTGTGTGAGCAACCACCCTTACAAACTTGTTCGTACATAATTAAACTAGGCTTGGTACACACGGCATGGAGGTAAACGAATTTTGGCTTCCTGATGCGTCTTTGAAGCACAAACCAGGTTGGTTCGTCACCCGGTTTTGTACATTTTAGGGCATGATATCACGGATGTTTCATTAAAAAAAAAATTTTTTTTTTTTTTTTTGTTGGAATTATAATCATAAAAATCATCAATACAACTCTCTAAGTTCATGTAATCCTATTGAATGACTATTTCATGAAATCATCACATTTGATGATTATTCTAACTAAGGAGTTGTATTGCTGGTTCTATTCATTATGTCCAAATGCAATACCAAACAAATAAACAAAAAAATAGATGCCGCCATCTTGATTACATCAAAAACCAATCACAATAAAATAAAATACTTAGCAGCGATACGACTCCTTGACCCAAATGCCCAATAACCATGGATGCACCAAAATGAGCTTAAGTCCAGTTAATACATATTAAGTACGCAATGAACGTCAAACACAAAATACAGTCACCACCGACTTTAATGGCGATAAAGGGATGAAATAAAAGATCCTTAGAAGACGCAGTCTTAATGAAAGATTGTTTAATTTATTCTATTATGCTAAAGTTTGAGACGAACAAGATTTTTGATTGGATGAATTTCAAGTTTAGCAATTTTTTTGCTTTAATTTTTGGGTTTAAAAAAATATACAAGAACAGAGCCTTACTATAAGGCTTTAAATTAATTTGGCCAGATATTTCACTTGATTTTTTTTTAATGCATTGGTTGGGGTGTATCATAATATTGATGCAGTAAGGATTGACGAACTTAATATTTGTAATTTAGCTTATAAACATTGTTATCATATAAGTACTTTTGTGCCGTCTTCGAGAATAAATATCATTAAACCTGAATTTTCCGCCTATTTGGGTGTCAAAGATGTAATAACAATCGAAATACGAGAGCTATCAGAGCTTAACAAACAAACTCACTCGCGAATATACAATAATACAAAAAAAAAAAAAAAAAAACGACTACGACAAAAAAGTCAAGTAAAAATTTACAAACAAGACATAACAGACTGAAAAATTAAAAATCCGGAGGATTGTGTGACGATGAAAATGTTATGTAAGAATCCATCATGTAGTAGGTACCGACTAATCAATCTCTATTACAATTGATGCTACTGACAAGTGACAACGCTCTAATTGTCAAAAGGAACCAATATTGTTTGTACTTTGTATGTAAATTGCATGTAAATTCAACACAATGGAAACTGTTTATGAATAAATAAAATGAAAAATGAAATGAAATTAATTTCATTTATATTGTGGTAGGAAAAGCTATGGAGATGGCAAAGCATTTGTTTTTTTTTAACTTATCAAGATATGAAAAGAGAGATATCTAAATGTTTGTGAACGACTAAATTTGTCTCTGCTTCCAGCGCTCGGTGTGGCAACACGTCGTGTTCTGGTTTGCAACTGGTCAATCGTCTGAGGATGTCTCATTGAGAGGTGAAACACGTATCGGTTTCTTACGGGGGTTTTTTATGACTCTTGAAGAATAATTAAGGGGAATAGGTCACTAAATATATCTACGTCAATTGTATTTTTTAACACTTGTGTGACCTCAAAATCATGTCTTTGCGAGACCGGTCGCCATGTTGAGTGCCGATAAGTGGTAGATGTGCTGTCAAATGGTGGCTTGCTCTCTCTCTCTTGCACTCGCTGTTACAACCCTACGAAAGGCGGCCATCGTAATTGCCTGTCAAAGTCAAAGTCAAATAATTAGGCACATAAAAGGCACTTTTGAAACGTCAAAACAAAGAAAGAAATAGAACTGATTCTAGTTGCCCCTTCCAAAAGGTAGTTTTCGTATGGAGAAGAATGGGCAAGAAACTCCACCGTTACTCTTTTAAAAATGTTTTACAATATTTTGTATACATCAATTATATAATCCTTACTATCCTTATCCTTACTAATATTATAAATGCGAAAGTAACTCTGTCTGTCTGTCTGTCGCGCTTTCACGCCACAATTACTGAACCGATTTAAATGAAATTTGGTACACAGATAGTCTAGAGCCTGAGAAAGTACATAGGCTACTTTTTATCAATATACCAAGCGGGCGAAGCTGTGGGCGGAAGCTAGTTGCATATATGTAAAGACAATATAAATTGGTTGCACTGGTTTTTAGGGTTCCGTACCCAAAGGGTAAAACGGGACCCTATTACTAAGGCTCCGTTGTCTGTCTGTCTGTCCGTCTGTCACCAGGCTGTATCTAATGAACCGTGATAGCTAGACAGTTGAAATTTTCACAGATGATGTATTTCTGTTGCCGCTATAACAACAAATACAAAAAAACAGAATAAAATAAATATTTAAGGGGGCTCCCATAAAAAAACGTGTTTTTTTTTGTCGTTTTTATAGATAATGGCACGGCACCCTTCGTGCGCGAGTCCGGCTCGCACTTGGCCGGTTTTTCTTGGTATGTACGCTAATTTTGTAGGTATTGCAAGTCCATAGATTTATAAGTCATACATCATTCTGCCTAGCGTTTTCCCAACTATGTTGGGGTCGGCATCCAGTCTAACCGGATGCAGCTGAATACCAGTATTTTACATGAAGCGACTGCCTATCTGACCTCCACAACCCAGTAACTGGGTAATACGATACCCCTTGGTAAGACTGGTTGTCAGACTTTCGGGCTTCTGAAGACTCGTAACGACTGTCAAAGATCCACAAATGACAGGCTTAACGTGCTTTTCGAGGCACGGAGGAGTCTCGATATGTGAAAATGGTCACCCATCCAACCCCGGCAAGCGTAGCTTAACCTGATGGATCGACCCGAGCGGTTGTTATTACTTAGCCACGAGCTCCTTACATTTATAAGTCATACGTCAAGCGAATTCACATAAAAGCGGTACTTATCGGTCATCATCGTTTAAAACTTAATTCGCTACCCAATTAGCAAATAGTGTTACGAATTCAATTAAATGGACTATAGCCCGTTTCCCGGAAACCGATTAGTCTTTTATCTGAAAATAATCCGGTCTAGTCAAATACCGGACACACTTTAGTTACAAATAATAAAATTATCAAAGAGGTTATTCAAACAACCAAGCTAAGTGACAATGAAATAGTTTCTAATCCTGAATCTACAAACCTTTAATTTTGTAACAGTACTCTCCACTATAGAAATAGCTACCTTATGTCTATAAAAAAATATAACCAGATTCCTACAGTATTATGAGAACTCCCGTTTCATAATTACAAAAAAAAAACTGAAAACATGGTTTCTTCAACATAATTTATAAACAATAAAATATATTTTTAATTTTAAGTACGGATAAGTAATACATATTTAATTTATTTAGGTTTATAATTCAAATAGAGTATATTTATGTCTATACTTAGCTTTTAATTGTTTATTAGAATATAATATAATATAATATAATATAATATAATATAATATAATATAATATAATATAATATAATATAATATAATATAATATAATATAATATAATATAATATAATATAATATAATATAATATAATTAATATAATATAATTAGAGTAGAATATAATATAATTGTTTATTGTAATGTAAGTTAGATTTCATACCTACCTATTATAAATATTCGTAGGTATGACGCTTTTAGCGGCGGATGTGTTCGGAAATTATCCATTTTTGTACATACCATATCCTACGAATAAAATAATGTCTTTGTCTTAAACGGTGACGATGGTTAAAAACTTACATGATGAAAAAGTACATTTTAATAAAAGAACGCCATGTGCACGTGTCTAAAAATCAAATTGAAAATCAAAAGCTACAAAGGAACACCCTCACATCTCGAATGATATCTAATTCATAGCCTTTGATAAAAGGAAGTCTCATCGGGCACAATATGTGAGAACTTCAAATCGCCGGGCCAATACTTTCCAAGACTATTTCAGTATTTTTCAGTAGTAGGTACTGGCGTGAAATTGGTATCATCTGTAGCTCTAGCTTTTAGTTGTCATGGAACAGGCAATAGGATAGAAGGATTACAGCATTTATTTTTTACTAGCTGTTGCCCGCATGGACCCTAATTCGTTTTCTAAAACAAAAGCCTAAGTTACTCCTTATAGCATCAGCTATCTGCTAGTGAAAGTCTCGTCAAAATCTGTCCATCCGTTTCGGAGATTAGCCGGAACAAACAAACAGATAGACAGACAAACTGAAAGACAAAAACTAAAATAAAAAAATTGTTTTATGTACCGTATGTGTCATATGGATTTACTAAAAAGGTGTTTGTTATTGTTTACTTACTTACATTTTATAAAAAGAATTAGGGTCCACCCAGGGTAATCAATCATGCGTGTTATGGACATTATTTATAAATGACAAACGTATTATTATTCCTATTTTTATTTGAGTTGACATTGCACTACCTATTATTTATTTTGGTTATAATTTTGAAATGATTTTAATTCCTAATCATTTATATTCATAATAAGATTGAAAAATGTTAGTGTAGGTACGTAATATTTTTTTTAAAATTATTATTTTAATTATGGTGATGATATGCGTGTTAATTTCTAAATGTGTTACTTGTATTGTGAATGTTTATTTTTTATTTTTTATATGGTTCCTACGATTTCAACCACAATGTAAATTGTTTGTGAATAAATAAATTGAAATCCGCGGGTAGCAGCTAGTTATAAATATATGTATGCCTGAGAATAGAAAGAAGAAGATAGAATATTAAGTTTAAATGGAAGCAAACCTTCTGACCTAGCGTTCCTGTGCGCTGTATGCAGTCTGTTATATACAGGACGTAAACGTGTAGTGCCTAGGTATTGTGTCGCGCACAATCAGTGCACATTGTGATAGAATTGATTCTTGTCGGTATTGCAGCTTTGATTTCAGTTATGTTTATCCAGTATGAGTTGATAGCAACGATGTTCTCTGCCAGGGTTGCGGAATAGTCCGAAAGGGATACCGGGACCCTGGCAACAGGCAACTGAAGGAACACGGTTGGGTTTTAGTCAGTAAGAGTCTGACACGCCCTTCCGCTCCGCCCAGAGCGGGAGAAGTCATCTGATGATTTCAAACCCAAAAAAACAAAAAATGAACCGAGTTTCAATTGTTTTTAAAGGAGATCATTCATTTTGGGCTAAATAATGAAAGAGCCGGCCAAACAAAAAAAAAGATATATTCCGTTAGAGCATGTTATTCTCTTCACTTTTTACTATTAGAACAAATCTGTAGGGCAATTCCCTGCGCTGTTATACGATTTTGAAAAATACTGTTTTCAGTATGTTTTAGTTAAAATAATTAAAAGTAATCTAATTAAAGTAATAGCTTTTAGTAATAAAAAATTAAGAGAAAAACCTACTCTTTCGGAATTTAGCTTCTTTTTGTTTGGACTTTCACAATTATAGCCCAAAAATGTATGGACGGTGAATGATGTCCTTTTGTAAGTGCATGGAGTAGGTAGTTTGGGAAATCTTTAGGAGTGCTTTGGGAATAACCCGATCTTTCTACGTTTATTGTTTTTTTTTGTTTATCCTATATTGTTCCATTGCTGGACAAATCTTTCTACTATGAATATTTAAAACATGGTAAAAAATGTACACGGCGATCGCGTATTTGCCTTCACCCTTTACTATTTGAATGGTAAGTCCCTAAATATACTCGACCACAAATTCCTGTGTTGTAAAACTTTCACCCCGACAGACATGATGCGGGTCCAATATCTTTGTATAGAAGGGTAGGTACACACGGCGTCTTTTTACAGTACCTCTGTAGGGTTTCAGTGGCGATACAGTCGGAAACTAGACGATCAAAATTACAAAGTAAACGTTAATAATTACCGCTCACTTCAAGCTTACTTCACCGAAGTTTTCATGGTGAGATATTGTTTATTGTTGTATTATTGTTTTCATTGTAATCCTGATATTTTACTGTCAAATATCGTTCTTCTATCTTTCTGAAGAAGTCGGTAAACATAAAAAGTGTTTTATTGCAGGAAAAATACCTACCCATACCTATACAAAAAATAAGTAAACAGTAAAAACATTAAAAACTCTAAAGGCTCTTACATACTGGCGCGACTTGTCGCGCGACACGACTTTTAACAAAACAATTTCTGAGAAAACTTCACGGCGAACAATGCGGCTTCGTCGCGTCGCGTGACAAGTCGCGCCAGGATTTAAGAGCCTTGACATGGAGGTATGTATGTATAGGTAAACATAGTCTTCCAAAAACATAACATAGTCTTTCGTCATTTTTTTACCTCGTGAACGGAAATCCAGTGCACATATATGGGGCTTGCTAGGTTGCACAAGACAACCCTCAAAATGCTGTTACAGAGGCCCTAGACAAAGTGACATTCTATCAGCGATAACGATGATGGAAAAGGCAAAAATGTTTAGGACTGACATATGCTATCGAAAAGCTTATGTCAATCCTGAGGGGCAAGTTCGCATTCGCATCTCAATCGCAATCTGTCAAAATTACTGTCAATTTACCAACATTTTTGACAAGTTTGACAGCTTGCGACTTGAATGTGAACGTTTTTTAAGCTAGAGAATTGGCCTTCTGTTGAAAGTCGTTATAGAAATACGCAACGCTTTCGAAGCGATTGTCACTTGTCTAGGCTCTCTGGAGCGTCTCAAACTTGGCCAAAAAGAAGCGAATCGACCTCATGATGGAATTAAAGTCCGGACCCCCTTTTTGGCAAACATGATCTCTCTTTATCGATAGTGACGCGATGCTGTGCGTTTCAGAAACACACGTTTGCATTACTGCTAAAAGTGGTCCTGTATACCTGATCTTAGATCTACGAAGGCACTGGCTTATCGGTTATTAGGCCAGATATAAACCAGGGGTATTAAACTGACACGGCAGGTGGTCAAAATAACCCTGAAACCTATAAAATAAACCTTGAAGTACGGTCAGGAGAACAATAAAAGAATAATGGGTGAGTTTATATGTTTTTGCTCTTCATTTTATTTTTTTGTAATTAAGTTTTTAGATGTTGACAAAAATGGCATAACTGTATATTTATATATATAGTTTTTATTGTTTATTAGAATATAAGTAATATACCTACAAGTTAGGTGACCTTCGCGGTACCGGTAACCGCTAATATTCGTACGCCGCTTTTAGCGGTGGATGTGTTCGGAAGATAACTTTATTATCCAACTTTGTACATACCATACCCTACGAATAAATGTCTGTGTCTTTTAGAGGCTTCTTACAGGTGATTTATTTTAGTACCTACTGACCCGACAGACGAAGCTCTGCCCGAATTTCAATTCCCATAGAATAAATCACTTTCAGTTTTAATTTTTCCTTCCGTTAGAACCTAACTTGAACTATTACGAACATTTTGAAAGCAAAATTAGCCAAATCAGTCCAGTCGTTCACAATTTAATTTTTATTAGCTTGTAATTTTCCTACTGTGGAGCAAGGTGTTATTTTATTATGGCCAAAACACACTGCAACGCCCAATGTGGGACATTTTACCAGTTATCAATTTAGGGGGCGAGAATAATGCCATCAACTGGCCACAGATCTAGCACTGGGCATATAGCACTGAGATTGCATATGCCAGCCGGAAAATCCCACCCGGGAATCAAACCCAGGACCTCGTGCTTAGCAGTAGGTCTTGCGACCACTAGACCAAAGCCTAGTATTAACGCCAAACTAAGTATTCCAACGAGTTAATATAGCCTGTCTAATTTGAATAATAATATACGTAATGCATAATAAAATCTAATTCGTAACAATCAATCGATTATTCACAATAAACTAATCAGATTTGTTATTTTACGAAATATTGCAATAAAAATCAGTACTATTTTAAGTATCGAGTGCACGTACGCTGAAATAAGTTGAAAAAATGGCGAACATAATATTCCCACTAGTTCTAGCTGTAACAACTTGTGTAATACTTGCTAAGAATATTGGCCCCGATAATATCTTGGATTTTAGTTGTGACTACGCGTATGGTACGTAATTCAATATTTTTTCTTCCTATTTCTAAAGGAGGCGATGTCATGGACATTTGGTCCAAGCCCCATACATTTTTGCACATCGTCCTTTATCAATATTTTTTTTTTTACAGGTGAACCCTATTTGCTTCCTTTCAGAGAATATTATGATACGCATTCTACGCTTGTTAAAGGATCCAAGAGATTGAATGTTACTCTACCGGTAAGCGAAGTGATTGAGCTCCTTTTACAGTGCATAATTACCCGACTGCCCCAGAAAGAGGGTAATGTTTTTCGAGAGTAGGCATGTATATCTATTTCCTTCTAAACGGCTTGATGGATTAATAACATAATTATGAGGTATCGTTAGATTCGTCTTAATTGTGAGAGTGACCTAAGGTCTATAATATTTATTTATTGAATCTGCAAATAAAAAAACCGGCCAAGTGCGAGTCAGACTCACGCACGAAGAGTTCCATACTATTATCCATAAAAACCGAAAAAAAAAACATGTCTGTTGTATGGAAGCCCCCCTTAAATATTTGTCTTATTTTTATTTAATTATTTATTTTTAAAGTGAATATATAACTAAATATTCTGTCAATGTTTCAACCGTCTACATGTTGCCGTTATCAATATCGAGCAAAAACGAGCAAAAAAAAGTAAGTAAGTCAAGTTTGTTGTATGGGAGCCCCTTTAAAAGGCTCCCATATTATGGTCCCGTTTTACCTTTTGGATACGGAACCCTAAAAAAATTACAAAAATAATGGTTTCAAATAAAAGCCAATAATAATAATGAGTCAATTCACAGGACTATTGTTGCCAATAAGCCTGATATAGTGGTGGTGGATCGAACAGAGCGGCGCGCAATGATCATTGACATAACGGTCCCGCATGACGGAAACCTCGTGAAGGCCGAGAAAGATAAACAAATCAAGTATCTTGACTTGGCTCACGAGGTTGTCGACATGTGGGATGTGGACTCTGCGATCATTGTGCCGATAGTCGTATCAGCCAATGGCCTAATTGCCAAGAGTCTCGACCAACACCTATGGAGGCTCTCGTTGGGCGGCTGGATTAAGGGCTTGATTCAGAAAGCGGTGGGCCTGCTGTTCAACAGTGAACCATGAAAAAGTTGCACATTCAAATCTCAACTGTTTCTAAACATAGTAAAGTTTTTTTTTTACTAAAGGACTTGCCATATATCTGACTTTAATTTTGGATATTAATTTTAGACCCAAATGTAACAAAATATGATATATTTAAGTTTTTTTAAAAGATGGGAAATGGCTCACTGAGTCCACCGCGTGGGACACTCTGAACCGGGGGCTAAGTCAACAGTGAACCAATATGTACACAGTGAACCATCCTATTTATTTTACTGTAAATTATGTCTATAAATGCTACAAAATTCAAAGGTAAAGCAATAAAACGTCTTGTATATGTTACGAAGTAATCAACTTTATTAAACTTAAATGTTTTTAACAATGTGTTTAAAATATTTATTATTATAAACTATTTACCAATATCTTAGGCTTACAGAGACCAATTTATTGCTCAGTCAACTTCTTTTAATTCTTTTTCTCTTTCTCTTAAATTTTTCTACATATCTCCTTACAGTTGGGTAGGGTAAACCGCATTCTTTTGCTGCTTTACGAATGGATTGTCCATTTTTTACAAGCATGATAGTCTGCAACATTTCTTCTTTCGTATGACCTCCAATTTTCCTGTACGCAGTTTTAGTTTGCCTCATGCTGAAAGAATAATATTATTATACAATTTGTTTCAACTCAATATAAATTATGTAAGAATTACATTCAAAACCTCCACCCACATAAAATGGCAATGTACAGTGCACCAACAGTGGTACACAGTGAACCGTTTCACTGTTCAAACTACGTTAGTGGTTCATTGTGTACTACACCTACCATTCAACATTTGCGGTTATGTTAAAAAAAAACGAAAAGAGATACAGTAGCAACTTCAGTTTTATGCGATACCCCAATAAACACTACAATAAGTATAATAAATGTCACACAGAAAACCTATACATACCAGTAGTAATAAGAAAAGATAATACTTACGTTTTATTTTGTTTTGTCGCTGAAAATTATAATGCGGTCCGCCACACGGGCGTCTTTGGCGCTAGCTCGCTCCCGACTGGGGAGCGGGCGGCGCGGTAGATACTTGTACTTTCGTGTCCACGGCATGGTTTGGCAACGTCGCGTTTAAAAAGTAAGAAGGGTGGCTCAATGTGTACCACTGGTTCACTGTTGGACATCTCACCTCCTGGACACGGCTCGCATTGTTAGGAGGTTCCTCTCTCTGGAGCCCTAACCACTGGTAGCTTGGACCTTGTTCCCGATACCGGTGGGCTACTACATTTTATATTTTTATATATTTTTTATTCTAATATTTAAAAATATAATTTGTATGTATTTAAAGTGAAATAAACGGAAGAATGAGTCAATTCCAAATATAAAATACTAAAAAACTTGATATAAAGAAAATTCTTTTAAAAAACCTATAGAATTTTGTTTATAATCTACATAAAGAATTTTGTTTATAATCCACCTATAGGTTTTCATTCTGTGAGAGGGAGTGGGCCGTAATCCATCACGCGGGCCCAGTGCGTGTTGGTGGAAATCACGTCATGTCTTGGAAAACACTAATGGGATCCTAATCTTTGTAATTTCGTAATAATTAAATATCTAAGTACAGAGTAAACATTATTCAATTTTATGTTTCAGGAATTCGGATCTCAGTCAGCTGTAGCGTTTGTGTGCGTCAACATAACGAATGTTGACACAGAGACTACGGATGTATCATTTTCTGTCACTAACGATCGTTTTGTTACTGTTTTAGTGACATTAGACGAAAAAGCGCGAAATAATACATTAGTAGATATACGAGCCATAATTGTAAATAAAATGTGGCTAGTTCTACAGATGTTGAAATGAAATGGCAATTTTTTTTACAATTTTTAAGAAGGTATCTTTATACATTTATTATGCATAGAATATACCGTAGGTCCCCGTAGGTACCTACATCAGGCTTGGTAGAATGAGTCAGTCAGATGGTATTCTGTAAAATCTCACCGTAAAAATTAGGTGAAGAGAGCTTGAAGGACGCTAGAGCCTGACAGTTCACTTCACCTAAGTCTTAACGGTGAGATGTTTACAGAATACACCGGCTGATATTGGTTAGTAGGTACCTACCTAATTGTTTTAACTTAAATATCGCATTAGGCCAACCTGTAAAGATACATAGATTTAAGGTTAATAGAGAGGAGCTCAAATAAAATACAATGTTATGTAACTACTTATCGATTTTTTAAATTACAAAAGGATTTATTTCTTTAAAATTTTCTCCATTTAAAATCCCTATAATGTTTTCGGATGACAGCGCAAAATCCTGGCTTCATAAGCCCTCAGCCGGAGTAAAATGTCATATGAATGTAAATGTTGTTTTTTTTTTTGGTGAATATTCATTCCAATAATGAAGTGCTTCGAAATGTTTAAAAGAATATTACTTTTTTTTGTGTGCGATTTCGATAGTTACGGTCGAAATTCTTTTACGAGGGTAATTGCGAATACCTTCCAATTAGGTATTCTTTCATCAGAATTGGCGAAAAATGCTTATAGGGACTTAGATCAAACCTCATACTCAGGCTAGGTACTCAGAGTTATTATAGGTATCTATTTAAGTACTATTTTAACCGACTTCTTCAAGAAGGAGGAGGTTCTCAATTCGTCTGTTTTTTTTTTTTGTATGTTTGTTACGCGATTACTCCGCCAATTATGAATCGATTTTGATGATTCTTTTTTTGTTTGGTAGGTCATGCTTCCGAGATGGTCATGCTTCCCATATAAATTTTTATAACTTTGCTTGCGTAATTTTTGAGTTAGCTTCAATATTACGTATTTTTCCCACTTAGTTTATCTAGACGATATCCTGATTGATTCCTTCACTGTTATTTACATAGCAGGTAGACGTGGTATTCAGATTTGTGTGGGGTAGGTACCACAACTAAAAAGTGTTTTATAAACCTTAACGAATGCATATGAATGAGGAGCTTATGGCTAAGTAATAACAGCTGCACGGGTCGATCCGTCAGGTTAAGCTACGCTTACCGGTATGGGTGACCATCTTTACATATTAAGACTCCTACGTGCCTCGGAAAGAACGTTAAGCCGTTGGTCCCGGCTGTCATATGGATCTTTGACAGTCGTTACGGGTCGTCAGAAGCTCGAAAGTCTGACAACCAGTCTTACCAAGGGGTATTGTATTACCCAGTTACTGGGTTGTGGAGATCAGATAGGCAGTCGCTCCATGTAAAATACTTGTATTCAGCTGCATCCGGTTAGACTGGAAGCCGACCCCAATATAGTTGGGAAAAGGCTGGGCAGATTGAACGAATGCAGATGAATAGTGGTAAGTTACGTGTTTAAAGCTGCTGTATCTTTTAGCGACTGAAATATAATAATTAGCAGCCTAATATTGTCCCACTGCTGGGCATCACCCACTTGCTGCAGATGTGTGGGCGATTTCAGACTCTTAATAACTATAAGTCAAGGTTTCTTCACAATGTTTCCCTTCACAGATGTCAGTAGTGTCCCCGACAAAGGAAAATGCCCATTTATCTACGGAGCGCCGTTGCGCATCAAACAATTTTGTATGACAGCATAAATTGGATATAAAAGAGGGGTGATGTCGTAGTCTCAAAGAAAATAAAAACAATCCATTTATTTTGTGGGGTTCTCTATGGGTTCTTTGATTTTCTGTTCAGTTTTAAGGTTAGTTTTGTAACAAATCTTCCACCAAAAAACGCATTCCTTTACATAATTATGATTTGAATTTATATAGATATGCAACAAAAAATAGTTCTAACAAATCAATTAATGATCCCAAATAAATAATATTATATTGGTAGGTGCCAAATGTAGTTTTGTACTTGTAGGAAGTAGAAAATAAAAATGATTGAATATAGGAATGAAATAGTTTTATTAATCTATTATTTACATATAAATTATATTTTTTAAATTATTAGATTATAAAAATATAAAAACACTAAAAAATATAAAAAATAGTAGCCCACCGGTATCGGGAATAGGGTCCAAGCTACCGGCCAATACGGACCGTGTCCAGGAGTATCGCTTTCTGAATCAGGCCCTTAACCCAGCTGCCCAACGACAGCCTATATAGGTGTTGGTAGAGGCTCTTAGCAATTAAGCCATTGGCTGATACGACTATCGGCACAATGATCGCAGAGTCCACATCTCACATGTCGACAACCTCGTGAGCCAAGTCAAGATACTTGGATTTGTTTATCTTTTTCGGCCTTCTGGAGGTTTCCGTCATGCGGGACCGTTATGTCAATGATCATTGCGCACCGCTCTGTTCGATCCACCACCACTATATCAGGCTTATTGGTAACAATAGTCCTGTCAGTGATGATGGACCGATCCCAGTACAATGTGATATTTCCATTTTCGAGAACTGGGTCGGGCACATACCTGTAGTACGGCACTTCCGATTCCACAAGGCTGTATTTCAGAGCAAGTTGCTGGTGGATAATCCTGGCTACAAGATTGTGTCTATGCAAGTACTCTCCGTTAGCTAGACGAGAACACCCGGAGATAATGTGACGGATTGATTCTCCCGGTCGGTGGCATGCCCGACAGATGTTTATTATTCTATTATTTATTAGTCTATATTACTATCATATTCATAAAATATGTCGTCTAAAAACGGAGCCGGCGGCTCAACAGACCTAAATCGAGCCCAACTAAGATACCACAAAATGGTCATAACGTGAGCACAGCATCCCACTGTCCGATTACCCACCAAACAATTGCAATAATAGGCTGTAATATCAGCTACAGAGTTACATGTAGCCCTATTAACTAAAATGTAGGGGAACTAACCGTTGCTGGAGTAATCCAGGATCGTAAAATTCTGTCGATTAGGTACAACCGATGCCTCCCCGACTTGGCGACGGGGTAGAGGATGCACCAAAGAAAGGGAACAGTTCACACAGCGTGACATTTTAACGAAATCGTTGTTGATTTACTGCACAGAGGACCGTAGTCGTAAAAACGTTCTACACAATCCACAATCCCCTGGACACTCACACAACGCAATTATAAATTATTTATTAGCACAACAACAATACGATGATTTATTTGACAGTGACGCTTTTGACAGTTTACCTTTCACATTTCCCGCGACAGTGTTATCAACAATTAATTTAAATCATCCTGACCATAAGTGATTTGTTTGCCACCTAAAGAAAGATTTGAATAAGCAGAGTAGTATTATTTTAATAAAAAGTTAGAATATTAATAACGAGGAAAAATGTCATAGTTGAAATTATTTTTAAAACTCATCATCCGCTCGTGATCCGATAAGACCGATTAGGGAAGTTCTAAAAATTGGCAACACAGCTTTCACCAAAATACGCCATATAATCGAATAACTAACTAATTAAATACAAAATATTAACCCCACATACGATTTTGATCAAATTAACTAAGAAAAGCTAAAAAAATATTTTATAATTTATGAGTATATTTTTATGGCCATACTCTTACACTATAAAGCGGTTTTGATTCTGGGCAATCTCCTTTAGAAAGTACATACAACGTGTAACGTTAAATGCGCAAAACCTGAAAATAGTTTGATCAGAATAACGAGCAGAAGGTCACATTAAAAAAAACAATCTTCATTAAAAAAGTTGCCGTGCCTTTTTATTAATAGGTCAAGCCATCACATGCGCAAACCCGCCAAAATAGGTGACGAAACACAATTTTTTTTTTCAATGTAATAATAGCTTTTATTTCAAATACTAACCTTCCAAAACTAAAACAGCACATAAAACCTTTACAATTTTTTTAATGATTTTTTTTCTATCTAATATGTAGGTCAATTGAATTAAAAATCAGTTGGGGTCTGAGGTTTTGCGCATTTAACGTTACACGTTGTATAAATTGAAAAAGTCACTTTGGTACAGTACAACTATTTTGTGAATGTCCCTCGGCAAACTTCGTGTTTCGTCAGTCATCGGATTTCTATCAGTTGCCCTTTGTACTTGGTGCAGACCGGAGACCGGCTCTCTATATACTTCCAAGTCGATTGAGAGCGTCTGGATTTTAACCACTGGACCATCACGACCATTCGGCTATGATATATTCTTACTCTATTTTATACCTACACATTCTACATATTCCGATATTACAAGGGCAGCTTATTTACCTACACAGTTATGTGTGAAAGTAATAGTTAAAAGTCTTAAAGTGTTTTAAAAAAACCTAACGCAGTTCTCAATGACAGTGCTCAATTCTCAAAGAATTTAGTTCAATAAACCATTCATTTATGACGTGAGTTTATTAAAATTCCGGGTCTAACATGACTTGGTAATAATCTGAGGCTTCTCCTAAATATTCGTTATCAGCTGATCGAGTTTCGAAGAGGGTGGATTGCGTGGGATGTTCGTAGACAGATGGTAAGGAACTTTTTCTCAACTATGTTAGATAACTTTTACATGTTCCAGGCCAGGATTCTCAGGAGTTTTCAACGCTGTTATATAATATTTATGTGAAAGTGATCATTTTTAACCGACTTCAAAAAAGGGGAGGTTCTCAATTCGTCTGTATGTTTTTTTTTTTGTGTATTACGGGAAGTAACAAAGTTACGGGAAGAGAAAAGGCACACAGCCATAAGAACATCAGTTGCTGACATCATAAAAACAAAACAAAAACTTTACACCTATTGAAAGTTCACTATAACTTGTCCCTTGCCGTCATATTGACACCATTACTTGTCAAGCTTAGTTTCAATACCAATAGAGTTCAAAATGGCGACTGACAGAACAGTAAGTAATATCAATCATGGGTCAAGTTATAATGAACGCACTGAAAATATTTTTGCCATAGACTAAAAATACCCGTAGATTCACCTTTATTTACAAACGCAAACGGTTCTACTAAGATAACCAACCAGGGTCATTATTTCACGTTACACTGCATATTTCTTGTATACTACTATTGAACAACGGGATAGCGTCTCATTCGCTTCCTTGCGCGCGTAAATCGACGCCCACGGAAACGGAATGCGGGAATAGATCTGAAAAACATTGTCTACGGGACAATCTTGGTGTATTAAGAATAGGAATTCCAATACTGGTGAATAGGGGCTCGGATAGCTTCGTTTGTAAGATAGATAGTTATAGGTAACTTTACCTATCAAGTTTAGATATTATTTTTTGCGCTTGATAACTTGCCTATACCTACTCTTCAAACTGGAAGACAGCACAGTCATCAATACTATTTGATGGTGATGGCCAATTAGTGTGGTGTTAGACGATTTTCTTCGGTTTAATGAAGAATCCCCACCATTTTTCAACAGCTGATGTTTTTGAACACCTCTTGGACAACCAAAATAGGTACTTTCAAGGCACAAGAAACTTCGCAAACAGCCTTAGCAGTTCACTTGTCAAATCTGTCAGGTACACTCATGTTTAAATTAACTAATGCCTAGGTACAGTTTATTAAACATCTGCTCGTGAAGCAAGGCGGGTGTCAAAAACCACTTAAACCGAACAATGTATCCCTATTTCCTGTGACGCGAGCGCCGCCATTAGCATGTTTGTTGTGTATATAACTCTGACATTGCTGACGTGGCTTTTTGCGTCAAATGCAAGTTAATATTCAGCCAGAAGGCCAATTCTCTAGCTTAAAAAACGTTCACATTCAAGTCGCAATCTGTCAAACTTTGTAAATTAATAGTAATTTTGACAGATTGCGAATGAGATGCGAATGCGAACGTTCTTAAAAACTACGGGAATTGCCCCTCTGGTTGCAGTTCAAGCGGAAAGAAGGTAAGGGCAAAGGCAAAGGGAAGGTAGTACCTGTTTGACAATATTACTTTGCTTTTGACATTTTTTTTTCAGAAAAAATCAGCATCGGTTTCTTAACCTCCTTACTGTGAGCCTGCTAACAAAAAAAAGTTCAGGAAATTGTTGTCTTTCATTTTTGAATCTGGAACACTGTTTTACACGAATCTAACCATTATTTTGCTGACAAAGTCACTGGAGTTAATGTGAATCTATATTTACATTAATTTCCCATAAACTTGTTAAGCCAAATTAAGTCTTAAAGTAAAAGGATTCTCACAGCTTTCCGCCTACATTCATTGTTAAAATTACGTTAGTATAAATTTCCGTCACGAAAAGGTCCCGGGAATCCGTTGGATGCACATAAGAACCCAGTCGTTGTAAGTATGGTACGTGGAGGCCTTAGGTCCAACTATGGACTTCTTTCGGCTGAGATAATGATGATAATTATTTCGCCTATTTCCCCTTGTTAGAAGTCAGGTTTTGAAATATCCTTGCACTGGAACTTATCTGAAGGCATAGACAAGTGACAATCGCTTCCAAAGCGTTTCGTATTTCTACAACGACTTTCAACAGGATTAACATAAGCTTTTCGATATCAGCCAGTCCTATACATTTTTGCCTTTTCCATCATCGTTATCGCTGATAGAATGTCACTTTGTCTAGGGCCACTGGATAGATTTTTTGAAGCTGAAAAGAGGCTCTTTTCATGACGAGTACAACAATTCGCTACATAGTCTACTTCATCACAGATTCGCATTCGTTTTCAATACCTTTGATACCGGTATTTAATATGTTCGGTATTGAAAATAGTCGGCCCATTTTCAATACAGAATAGCATTGTGTCACTTCTATGTAAAATTTCTACATTTATATCTGTAGTTCGTCTGGTGTACATATTAAAGAATACCTATTCTATCCGTCTATCCTATTTTAGGTATCTTCTCTTCACCTACGCACCCCCCTCGCCTTTCATTGCCACATGGCTCTATGAATATGTTTCGCAATATTATATTAATATTCTTTGCTATATTAGGTAGGTAGTCTACAGTGGCGAAAGCACTAAACACGATTCCTACCGGCTTCCCTTTGGAGGTTTGCATCAGCAAGTATACCGCTATTGAAAAATGGCATAGTCAATAGCGGCTATTATTGCCAAAAATATAGTTACACAACTACTACAACTATTTAATTCACCATAACATTCAAACAACAAAAACGCCTATTTCTAACTTTGAATTACAACAAAAACAAAAAGTGTCCTAAAATAACCCGGTGCCAAAACGTCAGAATCGAGAACTAAACATTCATACAATAGCGATCCCGTCATGACGTCACTTTAGGTCACGTGACACCGCTTGAGAAGGACGAGAGCAAGCCGGTGTACACCGGGTTACGATAGAGACAGATGTAGAAAAAATGCGTCAGCGAGAACGAGATGGAGGAATATTACAAATTTTATTTCGTTTTCACCTGTTCACGTGTATTTTATTCGATTCTTTATATTCCTTTGATAATTTTAAAATGATACTTATTTGAGCTTATTTCTGTTAAAAAATTAAAGTTATATTAAAAAGCGTCTGTTTGGTTCTGCTACTTGGCGATAGATGGTGTTAAATTAATTTAAGCAGTCTTTACTTAATTTTTACTATATTCATAAATAAGTAAGTTCAGTCAGGCACGGCTTCGGCTTCACTCTCACAAAAATTGACCCCTCGCCGCTGTAGTCTAGATTTAACCTACCCACTACCAATACCTATGAAAATAGATCCATAAATTCGATAAAGGTCCTTTAGTTTTTAGCTTGAGCGTTTATGCAAATAATAATCTTGAATACAGAGTTCAATTAAATTAGCTAGCAAAACTCCGCAAACTGCCTAACCTTTTTTGCCTATCCCAACTATGTTGGGGTCGGCTTCTAACCGGATGCAGCGGAAAACCAATATTTTACATGGAGCGACTGCCTATGTGACCTCCACAACCCAGTAACTGGGTAATACAATACCCTTTGTTTAGACTGATTATCAGAGTATCGGGCTACAGACGACCCGTAACGACTGTCAAAGATCCACGAATGATAGCCGGGACTAACGGCTTAACGTACATTCCGAGGCACGGAGGAGTCTCGTTATGTGAAGATGGTCACCCATCCACGGACCAACCCCGGCAAGCGTAGCTTATTCTGATGGATCGACCCGAGCGGCTGTTATTACTTAGCCACGAGCTTCTGTCGATATCTAAACATGATAAAACAAAAAAAAAATTAATTTGATACTACATTTTTTGGGTCATCTACCGCAGATGGTGTAATCACTGGATAAATCAGTTTAAAATAACACTTTTTTTTGTGTTTTAACTTCATAGACGTGATGGGTATCCGATAGCTAAACACGATAAAACAAAAGAAAACAGATTTTCTCAACTCTTTCAAGAAACAACCTAACAGCTGGCGTCGACCCCAAAAAACAAACATCAAAAAATATTGTACCTAGATGTAATTTATGTAGAAATGAACATAAATACGGAATAGGTACCTTTTTGCACTTAAACTAGGTACCTACTCTGAGTATACAGACTAGACTCTGTAGGTAAAAGGATTTACCTAAATGTAGGTAAAATAGGTACGAAGATGTGCAATTATCCAAAATTATTTAGGAACGCAGAAATTAAAATAATGAATTATTGTTTTACAAAATATTTTTTTTTTCTAAAAGAGTTTGCATCAATTTCAAATCAATAAAGCAACTGGCCGTTGCTCCCAAAAAAAAGACATTGGAGCCATTTGAGTTTTATTTTTAATTTATTTTTTATTAGTAAGTACCTAAACGGCTCTCATATTTTTTCGAGTAAATTGGCCAGCAATATACATTATTAATAAGTTATGTAACCTTTTATAACAGATATAAAAATTAAAAAATAGCCTTTATTTCCTCTGACCTTTGCACAGTTTGTAATATAATAAAACATAAACTACATATACTAACTATACCTACATAATTCTATTTTTTTTCCTGTAGGTATGTATAAAATATAACTTGGCTAAGCCTTAACCAAAGCCCCGCCGAAAACCGAACTGGTTATCCGCCAAATCTGACCAAGTGCCAGACGAGGCGGTCAGCGGTTATTTTCTCTAGTACTTGCTCGCCTCGCCTCGTCCAACCTATACTCCATTTGAAATAAGATTATAAACAAATAATTCTTTATTGACATATTTTTATTTTTTTTCTTTACTTAATATTATTTGAAGCCTCTGACTCCTGAACTAGGTGTACCTGTATGTCAGGAGTCAGCGCCGTCTCCCATTTTAGTTGGCTTACATATTAGTGTCAACAAGAATAGACAAACACGTGTGCTACAAAATACACTTTTAAAAGAAGTAAAAACAAACTAAAATACAATAACATAAATGAAAAGTAGGAAAAAATATTCAAAAAATATCAAAAATGAAATTTATTCTAAATTATACAGGGTTATTGGTAAAACACCAACAACCTCTTAAGGAGTCATTCATAAAAAAACAGCTGTTCAGTACATTTATGTTCGCATAACTCGTCAAAATGTACGGAACAGCTGTTTTTTTTTTCGCGATTTCATATTTGTTCCCATAGTAAAAGTTGTTCATAATGATGAGTTTGTTGGTGTTTTACCAATAACCCTGTATAATTTAGTCGTGCTATGTGTTTGTGGAAGGTGTGTAGGTGTGCGTGTGGGTGGGTTCCCGTTCGTGTATGTGTATGAGTAGGTGTGTGAAAGAAGGCTATCTTCTATGTAGTGTTCTTTCTTATGTGTTCAGTTATATATTATTTTCTCTACATCCTCATAATCAAGAGTAAAGAGCCAGTTCTTTACTTTAAGTTTACATTCTTGTAGTGTTAGCGGATAAAAATTTAAGATTCTATTAACTTTGTTAAATATAAATATACAGAAAGAAAAGCGTTTTGTCGTCTTGCAAAAGCCGTGCGACATTTAACAGATTCAATTATATTTGGAGTTTTTCGCCTATTTTGAAGTTTACCTGGATCATATGGGGTCGATACGTGTTTTTTTGTGATAATCTGGAAAATAAAAAGTTGACTTACTGTAAATACCCGGCACAACTCGTATGTCTTAGTGGGAAATCTGTATGGTTTGAATGACATTGTTTTTAGCAAGGACCGTTGCGCTCTTTCCAGGCGTAAGAGATGTGTTTTACATGCACCAAACCCCAATACAGTAACCATTAACCGATTGTGCCAAAGCATAATAAACTGTGCGGAGGAGATCGCTTAGATTAGACGTATAGATAAGCCTTTTTTACATTCCGTTCAACCGATTTTGAATTCTATTGCGTTGGTGGCATGACAAATGGCAGCCGCAGTAGATAGTTGGTATTGTGTAACTTTTTTTGCTTTTAATGCCTACGGTATAGAAGTCAAAATCGGTTGATCGGTTGTAAAAGGCTTTGTTTTAATGTCTAATCTTATTTCAAATGGGGTATAGTTTTATTGTAAATGCAATACTAACAAGAAAGAAAATTCCCAGTGAGAACCCACATGCAATATTTATTTCGTTGTGTACCTACCCTTTTATAAATCTGGTGAAACAATCGAGTGAAGTGAAGAGCTTTAGAGTTTTATAGCATGTGCGACTCGCAGCTCGGGCCATCGAATAATCCCACATAATGCACACTCCACACACTCCCGAGATCGTATCTACGGTTTATATCCCTTCTGTAAAATATTAAACGCCTCTGAGGCACCGTGAGATATTTATTATTACTACGAATTACATTGCTGAGGTATAAGCGCCGCCTAAGTATTCCCTTAGGAAAGTTTGTGAAATAGCTCATTCCCTATTTCAGGGTAGGACTTAAAGAAAAGAAAGTTTATTTAGATACACTTCTCCACAAATTCAGCGTTATACAGTGTGTAACAAAATCCCTCTCCGATCCTCGAGGGTGTTGTGAACAATCATAACTACTGAGAGTGTGTTTTTTGTTGGAAGAAACAAAAAAAAACTCGATTTTTTTTTACTGGTGCTATACCTGAGGATTTAATCCCCACGGAAAAAAAGAAAGGGGAGGATTTTGTTCCAATGTTCTAAAATTCCAATTACTAGACCTAATAATCAAGCAATCCAGACCCTGATAATGAGGTAAGCTACATTCAGAACATGACACCAACATCACGCTGCTAGGTACCTATGTATATTATAATAAATCTACATTATGTTCCCCCACCGGAATACCTACTGAGCATAGAGATAATGGTGCCGATTCTGTTGTTCACAAAATAAACTAAATTTAAGTTCAGTGCATCTTTTTCTTTCTATTTCATTAAGAAAAGGACAGAAGATAAATTTTAGTTTAGTCCTGTCAAACTGTCACTCTTCCAAACAAGTTTAGACGCGATTAAAAACTTGCCTACTAAAATTACGTCAACTTACGTCAGGCGCTGATTAATTTGACAGGACTAAACTAAAATTTATCGGCTGTCCTTTTCATATTGAAATAGAAAGAAAAAGATGCACTGAACTTAAATTTAGTTTAGTTTGTGAACAAGGGAATCGGCACCAATATAATATTACAGTAGAGTGCGCGTATTGCACAAATCGCTTAGTGCGCATCGTAGACAAGTGAGCTATAAATTAGGTACTTAGTGTTGGTTAGGACATACAAGAGACACTTCAAATGTGCTATACAAAATGATTGAATGTCCCAACACCTCAAAATAACATTTTGCACCGCTTCACTGTGAACAAATGAATAAATCTCGAACTGACAAGTGAGTGAGTGTGGTGAGGAACGTCGTGTTTTCAAACCCGTGTCTACTGTTCATAGTTTGTTGCACGCACTCTATACTATAAAAATATTATTATAACTCTATGCTACTGAGTATAAAATATATCCTAATAAGAACTTGCATGATACCCATTAAACTTTGCCCAACCTGAGAATCGAACTCAGTTTCGGAAATCGCGCTTGCAACCACTACTACCCTATTACTAAGTACTATAAAATAACGTTATTCTCGGGCTGATTTTGCAATTGTCGGAGCTGAAGAATTACCTAAATACAGACATTGGTGCCGATTCTGTTGTTCACAAACTAAACTAAATTTAAGTTCAGTGCATCTTTTTCTTTCTATTTCATTATGAAAAGGACAGAAGATAAATTTTAGTTTATCTGACGTAAATTGACGTAATTTTAGGAGGCAAGTTTTTAATCGCGTCTAAACTTTTATGGAGTAGTGACAGTTTGACAGGACTAAACTAAAATTTGTCTTCTGTCCTTTTCTTAATGAAATAGAAAGAAAAAGAAGCACTGTACTTAAATTTAGTTTAGTTTTTGAAATTGTGAACAACAGAATCGGCACCACTGACATATTTTTGAGACAAAAACTGTCAAACCGCCATAATTATTTCTGATTTATAAGTTAATTAACCATTGATAAATCGGCCAAGTAAAGTGAGACACAAAGCCAGTCATCAGGTAAATCTTGAGCTTTATGATACTAAATATTTTAAAGCCTGAACCTACTCATTATTATCTCCACAAACTCAAGTTACAAGAGACTGCGGGCCTAATTGCCTACTTATTTAGTACCTATTTCGTAGGTACTAAGATATACCTACCTACCTAAAGTTAGTTATCGTATTTATACGCTGCTAAAGAAGAGAGCTTTCGAAAATGTCCAACCTGACCAAAGATAAGTAATAAATGGAGTTTAGTCTGGCAAGGATAGGTCGTAAATTAGATGCTTAGGCAGGGCCGTAGGCAGGGGGGGGTTTGGGGGTTCAAACCCCCCCCAAAATGCGAGAAACTAGAATCTCAATCCAGAGATTGACCAACTAGGGTACCTCCAAATACAGATAATTGTAATCTATTTCGCATAGGCGTACCTACTTTATAATCTACAGTACCAGTAAGGGTATGCTTAAATACTGTATTTTTATCGACTCTGACTTTTTATTGAATAAATTCCTGCAACTTCAGCATTCTCTGAGATATTTTAACCTCCCCCAGCCTCTCCCAGGCGGGGTGCGAAAAATTTCGAGCTCGCTTCGCTCGCTCTTGCATCCTTTTTTACATCATCCTTCTCAAACTTTTCTGCATATTAAGTCGATAAAGTTACTTCTATTTCTGTATGATCGGTCAAAGAGAAAGAAAACCTAACTTATTTGAAGATGGATGCAAAAAATTTCGAGCTCGCTTCGCTCGCAATATTTTTTTTTGATTTCCGCAAAAGAGGAAAATACTCTTTTTTTTAATCTGTATTTACTATTTTTCTGCCCTCTCTGAAATCAGAAATAGGTACTTAATTTCTTTAAAAAAAAGTTTGCAATAACCCCCCCCGAGATGAATTCCTGGCTACGGCCCTGTACTTAGGTCACTACCAACTGTTGAACTTCTGAACATGACCTGTAAAAGTAAACTGTCTCACTGACTGCCAGACAAACAAAATTTTACGTAGGTAGGTACTTAATCAAGAAACAGTACAGGTATTAGATTACCTACCTCTTGAAACAGCCAGACATATTCTTCCTAGAGTCGACTAATATCCTAGTAGATAATTAGTCGTCTCTAGGAAGAAGAATACCTAATAAAAAATAATATAAAAATAATACCTACTTACTAATAGCTGGAAGATAAATGAGCGTCGCACGGTGGATCGAAAATCGGCTGTAGAAGACATAGGATCTCGATTTCTGAAATGTTATTTTTTTTGCTGGAAATAACTTCTGCTGATCATTACTATGTACAAAAATGACACCCGAGTTAATTCTGCCCAAAAACGAAGGAAATATAATTTTTTTACGAAAAATTGTATGAAGCTAGTATGAAAAATCGAATTATCTCCTAAACGGCATGTTTAACCGTAATATCCTTGGAGGTGGTCATAGTGCTAATTATTTATGATTTTTTGGTTGCCGATTTGACGAAAAATTTAGTGCCGTTTTTTTTTTTAAATCGTTAAAATATTTTTATTTATTTTTACATGTAAAACGATCCCTTTTAGTGTCCAAGTTAAAAAGTTCGATGTGTTATTAACCCAAAAATTAAGAACACACAAAACAAGAAAAATTTAATAAAAAAATTGCTGTTTTTTGACACATTTTTATTAATTTAAATAAAAAAAGATTATCAAACTCTTATTTAAGTAACATATAAAGTTATATTATACACAAAATAATTTAATTTAAGGAATTAATACTAAGCATTTGTAAAATAAAGTAAAATAAATAAAAAAAAAGACAAAATATTATTAAATATTACAAAAAAAAACCCAAACACACTCAAATACAAATTTACAAATATGTACATATATAATTTTTTTACAAATTTTCCTTATCACTCTCGTTGTCAGACTCCAATTCTGAGTCAGCATCCAGATTGGATTGGATTGGATTGTAATTTGGTTGTATGAAAAGTTTTAATACTCATGATGTGTTGATAAATATCTAGCTCAAATATAGTTGTCTACGTGTGGGTGTACTATAAACCTCTGAAAACTCCTTCGGAAATATAGGAGTGATGCTATTTTATGTTACGTGTAGCTAAAAGTCCGTGTTCTTCAACATAAACACTAAAAGGAAATTCGATTTTTCATACTAGCTCCATACATTTTTTTCTTATAAAAATTATAACTCTTCCATTTGTGCACACATTTACTTCATATGACATTTTATAGAACAGTAATGATCAGCAAAAGTCATTTCCAGCAAAAAAAATAACATTTAAGAAATCGAGATCCTATGTCTTCTACAACCGATTTTCGATCCACCGTGCGTCGCCACAATAAAGCCATTGAATCAAATTCTTTAGAGCCGTGGCTGGTACAGACGGTACAGTACACCATCGCAGTATTATAATTGTGCTCTGTGCACCATCGGTACACTGTCCTTGAAACGTGGAAATTCATTGATAATTTTTGAGGAAACCAATGCATGAAATCTTGTACCGGTCTAGAGATGGAACGCTAAAACACCCTGTTCCACGAACAAAATATCGCTTGACGCAGCATATTGTTTTCTCTTTCATACCAATGAAAAAATTATATACCTATCCTGCTGTCACATAGCGACTAATTTATAATCTGTTTTTAATTTTGATATTTGTGTTGTCATTAGCATTTGTCAGTTTGTCACTGTTTTCTTGTCTGGGAATTTTAACTAATTTTCTAATAAATACCTCATTTAGTTATCTATAATTTAAAATTGCATTGAAAACCAAAATGTCAGCACTAAATTCGCCGGTCAAGGCGTCAAGATCGCCAAGCGTTATTGAAACAGCGGAAGACTTTGATAGCCAGGTATTGTGATTAAACTACGCCTACTTTTCTCTATTTAGGCCATAAATACTATTTATCCTTGTGTTTTTTTCCAGGATACGCTGTTAAAACACGTTGATATATCGATAGTGGAGTCAGAAAAGCGCGCTAATGGGACTTTGCACGTCCGTGATCATTACACCGTATATCTAATCGATCTGAAGTAAGTGGTTCTATTCTATTGTTTTCTTAGCAAATTAGCCGTCCATTATTGCGTCAATTAGCCTCATTACTCGTGCCCACACCGCTTTCAAACGTAGCAAGAGGCTGTGATTAAAATGTCAAAGCTAATTAGGCCATATCCTTTTCAAAAAACATGATAATTTGCTTTCTACTTTTTTGTTCTCTTCCATTTCTCATAAGTTTGTTCTTCATATATGACTTATTCGTACATCCCGCCAAATTTTAATACAAATTTCATGATAAACCTGTTGATAACATAATATATGCAAGTTTGCTTTTAAAAAGGCATCAAGGGTGTATTGTAATTATCTACATTGGTAGATTAGACCAGACCAATGAAATAATCAGCTTATCAAGTCTATAATTTGACCAAAATATGCACTGAGATTTGATAATAGTAGTAAAAAAAATATTTAGTGGTTTTCACCATATTTTTTTTTTGTTCATTTTATTAAATGAATTATACATTAATTCCAGAGTGACGGATCCAGACTACAGGCTGGTGCAGTCAAAGATCAGTACAATATGGAGACGGTACACAGAGTTTGAGCAGATTCACGACTACCTACTTGTTACATACCCTCATGTTATCATACCACCACTGCCTGAGAAAAGAGTGAGTTCATTTTCTTTTAAAATAGGTATTTAATAAATAGTTCACCATTGGCTGGAAACCCTATGTCATGCAATTGTCATCAAAGGCTTGTGGCTTTGTGTTTTCCTGGAAACAAATATGAGTCAGTGTGCTTTCAGTTGTATGACCGTCTTTTATATCTTGAGTGACAAAAAAAAAACGAATTAAAATGACATGCATATTCCCGTGTTCACGGCATCACAGCAGGACCTATCAGAATACCAGCGCTGCAGGATTTATTTTTTAAATATTGCACGTTTTACTGAGATTACAATTTTTAGGTTCACACAGGTTGTTATTTTTATTATTAATTGTTTTCCTGTATTTGAATTTTTTTTTAGTTCTAGACACTCCTTTTTGTTTATTATTACTGTCTGTATTTCATGTAGGTGTCCCAAAAATTTTTTTTTCTTATTTTCTTTCTTTCTAGGGATCTTAGATCTTAGGATCTTTTTGGGATTCTGTTTTGAGGAGCATGTAAATAGAGAAATGGAAAGCTAAAAACTAAATAATAATCTTTGGAAAGTTAAATATTTCATTTAAAAAAGATACATTTTGTTCCTAAGTCACTAATCCTGCACATTGTTTGCATAATTAAAAAAATAATTTCTAAACATAGATAAAATATTATCACACTTATATCTTATCAGGTTGATGTAATAATATAAGATGTCAGTAATAACTTAACATAGATAAGTGATAAAAATTACAAAAGAAAGTCATAATAATATTAAGAAAGTTATTTTCTTTTAAAACAATGGATGATAAAAATGATAATAGATACCCGCATTTATCAATTAGTTTGTTGTTCTTTTATAAAACATGAGAAAACTTATGTAAATGCTATATTTACCAATATATTTATAAGATACAAAATTATTATTATTTTATGAGAAAGAATACTAAAAAGCTATGTATGTGTTGATGATAGATTGTCATTCATTTATATAGGAGCTATTGTTTTTTTTTGGGTCATAAAAATTTATTGCCCTTTGTACAAAGTTTTGTGAAAACAACTTTAAGCATTTTGATTTAAGGTTGAATTTACATTAATGTATATTTATTTCAACCAGTGCCCTGTTTATCAAAACTTACAAGCCTTGTATTACCAAATGTCATTATTTAGTTCACAAGTACTTATATTTTTCACTCTTATTTGTGATTTTGTTTATCAAAAAATTCTTTGTAAGTTACAACTTGTATAAAATCATAACAAATCCTGAGAGTGTCCGGCGAGACTCTCTATTCCGTCTTACTAGTTTACAAGTGTCGGCTTAGTACCGCAATAAATGTTAAAATTCGATTTTCTTTTTTAAATGTGGTCAAAATAGAGAGATGACCTGATGCCCGTGTCCCAGCAGTGGGAACTTTAAGGCTGATTATGAATATGGAGATGAGCTATGAATTTAACGAAAATTAACATTCTAGGTCACTTGTGAATGTGTAGACTTGTAACTTTTGATAAACAGGGCCGAGGTCACCTAAAATATAATTTCATGAATTATATGTATACAATCAACCTAATTGTTCAGGTTTTATATGCTTGGAGGAAGTCCGACACCACAGACCCAGAGTTTGTGGAGAGGAGACGCGCTGGGTTGGAGAACTTTCTGTTGCGGGTCGCGTCACACCCTCGACTGTGCTTCGATGACCAGTTCATCAACTTCCTGCAGCAGGAGCATGGGTGGCGGGAAACAATTACTGATAGCGGTTAGTTGTCACTAACGTTTCATCACGGCTAAGTACACTGTTGGATTTTCAACCCTCGGCTCAATACCGAAGGTCTCTAGGCTCAACAGCGCGCACATTTTTAGGTATTCAGGAGTCGTCTAAAAACGGGCATAAATAAGCAATATTTTATTTGCATTCCACAATGTGTACTTATGTGGTAAGTTACAATTATATGTGATCATTATGGACCCTGTCAGGCACAGCAAAATAGTAGGAGAGAGGAAGCTTTGAACATTGTAGTAGTTGGGCCCTTTGTGGAAGAGCTCTTGCTCTTTCTAAGAGCTCTTCCACAAAGGGCCCAACTACTACAATGTTAAACAATTAAACAAGTATGTAGTATTTTCCAGTAAGAACTGGAAGCAGCGAACTTTATATCTGTGATGCTATATAATATGTCGTAGTAAAATAGTTAAACCCGTCATATAGTTATATTCCTAGAGATATACCTGGGATCCTGCCGTTTTGCCGAAAGGATTTTGCCAGATTTTCACTACCCAAACAAATTTTGGCAACCGTTTTTTTATACCAATGCAATGTTTGGAATGATTTTAGTACGCACATTTTCATTTGGTCAAAAGCTTACTTGGTACAATATTATCAAGGATAATTTCGTTTAGGCATTTGGTCTTTAATCAAATGATTTATTACAGCAAACAATCTTTAGACAATAAACGTTTGGTCAAATGATTTGTTAGGTTAAAACGATGACCTATGGCAGAAACTACTAGATTATATAGAAAAAAAATATGGAAAAAAAAAGAATATTTTTAGCAGGCTGTCGAGAACCGAACTAGTTAGACGAGGTTAATTATTTAAAAAAAAAACCTTGGCTTAGGTTAGGTTAAAACTGTGACCTGTTATTTTCGATGAAACAAGGGAGACCCGATATACCTATACACCGTAATATACTTATATGAAAGCGGTTCATAACAGTCGTACTAGGAATATAACTATGATACGAGCACGATCTAGTAATGTAAATATTAGGGCACTACGATCAAATAGGTTAAAACTGCGACCAACTACGCGCGAACCGAGCGAGTGGTGCCGGGAGAGCGCTGTGTCGAAATTGGTCGCAGTAACAAAATTAGGGCACTCCGACTGTTATGAATCGCTTTCATATAACTATGTTACGGTATATAGCATATGTTTTTTCCTTAGGAATATAATTATATCACGGCTTCAACCATCTTACTGCGGCATATATATATTACTGAGGTACTTAGAGGCGGCTATGATCAGTTACCATAAGCCTGCGTTTTTGCCTCCATATTTGGAATCTTTAATTAAATACAATGAATATGTCTTAAATAAGTCCTTTTATTAATTTCAGGGTATATACTTCAGGCTGAAAACAAGATCAAATCGTTGTCAGTATCAATCAGATTAAAAAAGCCAGACCCAGAGATTGAGAGTGTTAAAAATTATGGGAAACAATTAGAGACTAATTTAGGAAATTTTCTTTATACTAGGTGAGTTTTATATTACTTATCTTCTTTAGTTTTAACTCACGACTCGCTCCTGCTTCGCACGGTTTTTACAACTTGACAAAACATCGAGATTTCTTAGTTATATGTAACTTTAATGTAACATATTATACACATAAAACTTCTGGAATCAATTCCCTAAACAATGGTGAAAACCTCATCATAATCTGTTGCATGGTTTAGATGTACATCGCGGACATACAGACAAACACGAAAAGCGACTTTAACTTATATTATGTATAGATAAGTCGTATTACCTACAGATTCAATACTTCAAAGGAATTATTACTGAAAGTTTTACAAAAATGCCTGAATCATCCATATATATGATAATATTCATATTTTTATGTTGCATTCTGATGTAGATTCTATTAAATTGGCTTGGGCTTGTGGCTAAGTAATAACAGCCGCATGGGTCGATCCATCAGGTTAAGCTACGCTTGCCGGGGTTGGTCCGTGAATGGGTGACCATCTTTACATACCGAGACTCATAGCTAGGCAGATGATGATGATGATTCTAAATTGCAGTTCAGCCTTTCTTCGTAATAATGCCTTTCCAATGACTCAATATCAACAATAAAACATATTTTCTTTGTGTTATTTCATACGACAATAGTTTTCTATTTCTATTGTTCTGGTTAGTTGAAAACTTCTGTTACCAAAAGAAATTCTTTTTCAATTCAAAAAAGTCTCAAAACTGAAATGCAAACAAAAAAAACATGCCAGTGCACGCGCCAAGGATGCCTCTTACCGCGATACCTTTGTTTTGATCGTATTAGAGACAGATTTAAAAAAAAATCGTATCGTTTTATAGTTATTTATGCAACTGTTATATAATAAAGGGTATTAAAACACGAATGTGGGATAGTATCACATGAGTGTTTTAATACCTAATTATTTACAGTTGCATACAAGACTTCATCTACACCCATGTTATGAATCCTCTATAAAAGGTTCTTTGAAATACTAATATAGAACAAAAATGGAGGGATACGCCCCACGTGAATTCGTATTCGAGTAATAGATGCTTTTTTGTTTTAAATTATGGTGCTTTGTTAGTGAAACGCGCCTGCATGACAATGTTCTTTTTTTGAAATGAGTTGCATTATGAAATTTAGTACAACATTATAACACCCGTTTGGATGATATTATGGTTACTATGACAACATTAAAACAACCAGTGTTTTAATGTTGGCAATAAGCTAACTGTTACAGAAACTTTTAAAGAGGATTCATATCATGGGTGTAGATAAAGTCTTGTATGCAACTGTAAATAATTAGGTATTAAAACACTCATGTGATAAACACACATTCGTGTTTTAATACCCCTTATTATATAACAGTTGCATAAATAACTATAATAACATTGGTACTTAGAAGGCGTCAACGACTTTTATTGCACGGTTATCTGGCGCAAGGTATAAAATGTTCACTAGCTAATGGTATAGCTTTTCCCATCTTGAAATGACGCGCCCCACTACCGCATTTTATGTACAAGCTGCGGCGTCGTGTACGTAAAATGCGGTAGTGGGGCGCGTTATTTCAAAGTAGACAAGCTATACTTAGTAATAATATCTAAAAGTACTATGTTATGTTTCAGATCAAAAATAATAGAAAAGAATTACGCATTATGCAAGCTGCACGCGAACTATGGCAAGCTGTTCAGTGAGTGGAGCGTCATCGAGAAGGAGATGGGCGATGGTCTGCAGAAGGCAGGGCATTACTTCGGTATGTTAGTGAGCATCTTACCTGAAATTATTTCACTATGCCGATGCGTTTACAATCGTTTTCTAGCAGTAAAACGTATACAAATGCTGTTGAGGTGTTTGGGTGCCGACTAAGTAATAAATTCACAATACACAATTCAATAGTTGAAATGACCCAATGTACAGTCAGGGAGATTAATTGTGAGGCAAATTGACCCCCTACGTCCAATGATATTCTATACTACTAATTCACGACAACACCTTCTCGAAAACGGCTCTAACGATTTCGATGAAAGTTGCAATATAGGGGTTTACGGGGCGAAAAATCGATCTAGCTAGGTCTCATATCTGGGAAAATTCGTTTTCTCTATTTTCACAGCCAGGGGATGTGAGACCATACAACGACGATATGTTTATCTATTTTCACTCGAGCAGAGCTCGGTCGACCAGATACTTATAAGTAAAAAGAGGTCAAAATTCGATCTTCAAAAACGGCACAATGGCATACTATCAGATGAAACGTGGTAGTAAAACGGCATGTCGTAATTATCGGGAGCGGAAAAGAGACAAGACGATACGTAACTAGGCTAATTAGCACAGTTTTGACGTGCCACCACTTGCGGAGCGTGTATACCTTATCTACATCTTTTTACTTATAATGTCATTGCCTACGTCAATCTGCCGTGCTATAGCCATTTCATACAATTGTCAAAGGATGACATTTGGGACTTGAATATATGGCCAATGTAAGTTGATAGTCAATTTGCTTAAGAACAATTTTTCCCGGTCTTTATATTGCCGTCTCATTTCATTGACATAAAAGTTTTATACACCGTGTCGCTACAATGGTGACACAACGTATACGAAAAAACGTTTAACACACGTATACGAAATCGCGTATTCGTTTTATGAAAATATTTGAATGTCATTAAACGTTATTATTTATTGATTTATTTACAATTTTCTAAATTACCACCTTGGAGCAACCTGTACTTAAAGAACTGTAGCGAGGAGGTCATTTGCCGGGGTCACGGATCATAATATGTAGGTGAATAGAAGGAAAGCCGCGCAATTTCTTAGAAATTATGCCGCTGACGAAGGATCTTACCGATAGAACGTAAGCCAGCTGGTAGGTAGCTTCATGAATGAATCTTTTACACAGAGTGATCTCAATTTTGGTTATGTTTTTATTATTTAGTTTGTTTGAAAATGTAAATATTTCAATTTACGAATTATTTAATATTATTATATTTTTTATAATTACTAGCCACTAGCTGTACCCGTGTGTTAAATTAATGTCGCCATTGTAGCGGCACGTTGTATATATTCTTAAGAATCCATCTATTCATCGATATCAAAATCCTTATTTATATAACCTAACCTAACCCGTCACAATGACGAGTAAACATGAAAACTATTTTTCTACACTAATATTATAAAGAGGAAAGATTTGTATTTTTGTGTGTATGTTTGTAACGAATAAACTCAAAAACTACTGCGCCGATTTCAAAAATTCTTTCACCATTAGAAAGCTACATTCACCCTGAGTAACATAGGCTATATTTATTGCTAGAAAAGATTAGGGATCCTTACTAAAACTCCAATCACAGTAGATAGTTTGGTAGGTATGTATGTAGGTATGTAATAGGTAGGTAGGGTAGGTAGGTAGGGTAGGTAGGGTAGGTAGGTAGGTAGGTTAGGTAGGTAGGTAGGTAGGTTGGGAGGTAGGTAAGGTAGGTAGGGTTGGGAGTTAGGGTAAGTTGGTTGGGTAGGTAGGTAGGGTTGGGAGGTAGGGTCAGTTGGTTGGGTAGGTAGATATGTTGGTAGGTGGAGGTAGGTGTAGGTAGGTAGGTATGTAGAGTAGGTAGAGGGCAGGTAGGTAGGTAGGGCAGGGTAGGTAGGTAGGGTAGGGTAGGTAGGTAGGTAGGTCGGGGAGGTAGGGTAAGTGCGCCGTAGATAAGTACTTAGTGCTACCCGTGCGAAGCCGAGGTAGGCAGCTAGTTTATTATATACTTATTCATAATCTTTATTACTTAGATTCAATAGCAGACAGCATAGACTCGGTAGCGGAGGATGAAGAGCAGCTAGCAGACCAATTAAAAGAATACCTCTTCTACGCGAGCGCGTTGCAGCAACTGTGCAGCAACCACGAGACGTTACAGCGAACTTTAGAGAACGCACAGGACACGCTCACTAACAGGTAAGCAGACTGTTACTGTAGCTGTTCTAGGAGCGCGTTGCAGCATAGTGCAGCAACCACGATACATAATTTTATTGTGTAATATTATGTAATTTCATGAACAGCCAGCGACATATATTTATGTTGTGTGCTGTCAGCCACCTTGCTAAGTCCAAGACCATCGTTATTTTTTACGAATAATAGTATAATCATCTACTTCGAGAAATAAAACATGGTCTTCCCGCAGGGTATCGGAGCGCAGTCGCGCGGCGGCCGGCAAGTCGGGCATCATGTCGCGACTGTTCGGCACCACCGACCCTGACATCGTACGCGACCAGACCACGCGCGCGCTCGACGGGAAGATACTCGCCGATAAGGACGCCATTGAGAAAGCTAAGACGGATTTAGAGTAAGTACTAATGAAAATTAATAGTGCAACCATCATTTGGAAAACACAAACGTGAGTATAGATGTAAATAAACCGTTTTAAACCAAAATCCGTGGTTTAAACACCGTTTTAAATTTGTTTGACACGGTTTTTAAACCACAGATTTTGGTTTTAAACGGTTTTTTACAACTATAAATGTGAGCCATGTGTTCTACAAGACTGTGCGACCAAAACGGCTCTACGATACACAAATAATCTTTGTTATACAACAGATTCGATATTGAATACTGGTATCCATATACAGGATGCTCCGACCAGACTGTGCCCGACGATTGATGTCGGGACGTTGTATATAATATACTCGTCGCGCAGTGTACTCCGCTTGCGCGATGTAGGTTTTTGCATGACGTTAGTGTGATGCATAATTCGCATGTCGCTTAGTAGATGCCGCCAGACTGGTACTGCAGCATCCGGTTAGACTGGAAGCCGATTCCCAACTATAGGCTAGGCAGGCAGATTTATAGAACAGATTAGAATTATTTTTTATTATGATAAATATCCAAAACTTACTTATCTAAAGAGTCGTGACAGTTTTTGCTGTGGTCACTAGTTGCAGTTTAATATGAATAACATCACATCGAAAGTTTCTATAGTTATACTAGAATTAAGCCCGAACTGAATCCTGGATCACTTTTTGACAACTAAATTGACATTTCATACCGATAACCAATCACTGGCCCAGTTTGCCCTCTTTAATCTTTGAAAGAGCGAATCACAGGCAGCATTCGAAGGACCCGGATCAACGTTTGGATTGATATACATTATTAATTTTGGGCGTTTATCGATCAGGAAAATCCTGAAGCAAGTTCAATAGTAGAGCTATCTGTTTTAATGATTATTTATTTTAGTTTTTTCATCTTTACAGGGAATTCACCAGGAAGGCGCAGGTAGAGATAGAATTTTTCCAAAAACAAAAAGACAAAGATCTCCACGAGTCACTCGTTAGCTTTATTACTCTGCAGGTGAAAGCGGCGAAAAAGGTCAGTTTACATACATTTTATAAGTACCTTAAATGTATTTTCGATTTGAAATGAAGGTAACATACAATTTCAGGTATTACAAAGGTTCTATAGAAATATTCAAATGTGCGAATTTTTAGGTGCTAATAAATTATAGGCGCTTTGATATATATTTTTTTAATGGTAGGATATCTTTAAATTACTTCTCCCGCTTTGGGCGGGAAGGCGTGTCAGACTTTTACTGACTAAAACCTACTCGCGTTCCTTCAGTTGCCTGTTGCCAAGGTATCCCTTTCGGACTTTCCCGCAACCCTGGCAGGACCCCGCCAATTGTGCTGACATCTCTTTGAGGCCCGGGCCGGGAATTCGCCTGGGGTTCCCGACGCCCAGGGCGTCTCCTGCGGCTAGAGGCGCGAATTTTGCCTCTCCCTCACGCGCTCCGCCTCCTCCTTGGCGAGCATTACTGCTTCGCAGAAGGAGGTGACGGCTTCCCATGGCCTGGACCAGGGCCAGACGCGAGAGATCATCGCCACCAATCGTCTCCAAGGTGCCTGAACTTGACGTCTCAGTGCTGTCACCTAGTAAACAACATTTATTTTCAGAAAACTCTAATTCTGTCATCAGCGCTGGCTGATTCTTTTACAATGAATATACCTACAGATAATTAATATTTTTTTTACTTTCCCAGAACCTACAAGCATGGACGCAGATCAAAGAATGCCTTCAAAACATGCCATAAGCCCCTCCAAGGAGTTTTTATACCAAATGTACCTACGTGCTGTACGTAACGTTAGTCTTACTACTTTTCTATCTCACTTTGTAAGTAGAACGTGTGTCGTTCCAAAAATGAGTAAGAATGTACTGACTATCTGAACAACCTATATTTGAGTTTAGAATCTGAGATAATTATCAAGTTGTGGAACAATCAACCTAATGCTTAATCAACATAAAATTCAAATTCGCAACCAAAAAAGTACAGTAAAGTAGTACCTTTTTCTGAAATGGTTACTCAAAAATCAACTTAGTATACACAACAGTAAAGTACGTATTTGAGTAAGTAGCAATGAAATGTAAATTGTCCGAGATTATGATTTCAAGTATAGCGAAGTAACTATGCGATCCAAATGAGATAAGGACTGCCCTCGAGTTCAATAAGGCAATGATGTTGATGTCACCTTTTTAAATCAAAATCTTACCTCATCATCTAATTTTAAGACTTCCCCGCTGAACATAGGACTCTCCAAAAATTGGTCTAACCGACAGACCTCGCTGTCCGCTGATCTTCAGTCCTACTTTTGGGAGGTCTCACTGGCTTCACCCACGCAAACTAAGAATTATATTAATTTTTTATTGAATAAACATGGTAGGAAGATACTGGCAGCTTTTTTTAAGGAAGATAGTCAATTATAAACTTACTCAGTTTCTGAACGAATTCTGTATGTTTTATCTCTTGATAATTATGTGATTTATACTCATTTGTGAAAGATAAATCGATGTTTAAAATAGCTCCTATAGTATTTTTTTACTGCATGTCGTAGAATTGTGACTGCCATCATAATTATAATCAAATCACATAATTATTTTATTATTACATAGAATTTTTTATTTAATTTTGTAATTTGTATAGTTTTGAGATTTCAGTCAATATATTAAAATTATATGATATTCCAATTTATATATTTGAACCAAAATATGAATACATCGTACCCATTCCATATCAATAAATATACCTACTACGTATTAAATTCATATAAAAATATAAATACATAGGTTTTATCGGTTCTAGGTAATGATCGCAACCATTGTTTTCTCATACCATTATTATTATATTTAACACCTAAATGTTCAAATAAGGTATATTGAGTTCTAGGGGCCAATGACATTCGTGCAAGAGACAATGCGTTTGCGCAGAAAGTCCGAAGTATTCCGAGACTGACCGAGTCACAAATCGAAGGCGCATTGTGAACCTTCGTTCCTTATTAAAAATTTCGATTCGAATCGTTTTCAAAAACGTTTTAGTGTACCTTTTACCTACCTAAGTGTTAGACAAATACCTACCTAGATCTATGTACATAACCGTTTAAAAAAAAATAGTAAACCCTTGCTATTTACCCAGTGTCCATTTGTAACAAACCCAAAGATTGCCACAAAATAAAAACATAGTCCTTTGGAAATAAAAAAGTTAATTTCGTGCAGGTAATGCAAAGGAAAATGCGCAATTCCGTAATATCGGGTGTTGGGACCCTATGAGTATCGTGATTGGAAAAGACTAGAGTCCAGGATAAAGTCTATTCAGATGACTATGAATATTAAGCACAGTGACGCTTCGTACATAAGTTATAAAGAACACATGTTATTGCCGAGGCCCTGGAAAAACGACTGGCCTGCGCGGGGGACATTGCATATTGCACCGCTAGACTGTAGACCTTACATACTCCCCCCCCCCCTTTTTTTTAACATGTTTTTTTTTTTAAAGAGTTTGTATGTGTTTTTAAAATGTAATGTTCCCCGCGCGCGGTCAGTCGTTTTGCCAGCGCCCCCGTGCCAATAACTTGTTCTGTTTAACTTATGTAAGAAGCTTCATTGTGCTTAATATTCATGGTCATCTGAATAGACTTTATCTATCATCATCATTTCAGCCGAAAGACGTCCACTACTGGACATAGGCCTCCTCCAAGCACCGCTACTACGACCGGTTCTGTTCTTCTCGCATCCAGCGCATTCCCGCGGCCTTCACCAGGACATCGGTCCACCTTGTGGGGGGCCTTCCAACGCTACGTCGTCAGGTACGCGGTCGCCACTCCAGAACCTTTCGGCCACATCGGCTATTTGTTCTGCGAGCAATGTGCCCTGCCCTTTGCCACTTAAGTTTGGCAATACTTCGGGCTATGTCGGTTACCTTGCTTCTCCTACAAATCTCTTCATTTCTGATTCGATCACGCAGGGAAACTCCGACCATAGGCCTAGACCTTTCAGGCTTCTAATGAGACCATCGACTTTATCCTGGACACTGGAATTTTATTTACTCTCCTTCTCCAACCACGATACTCTTAAAATCCCAACATCGGGTATCTCGGTGAGAACAAACCTAATTACCTCGATAAATTATCTAGAGTCTTATTTCATGATAATTGTTATCAACTTACATTTGACCCTTTCCACCGATAATGCATATTCCAAATGTTATTGCGGTACTTATATTAAGGCAAAAAAATCTGAGAAAGGTAGGTAAACGAGTATTTTCAAATTACTCTGAAGAATCGTCCTTTTGCATTTCTTAGACCATTTTGTAAAAAATAAGAAACATAAATTCAAATCTAACATATTCTTCTGATAACCAAAAGTGTATAATGTTCTTAAAAATGTATATTGATAAATTAAATAGGCGCTGATACGTGTGTTATCGTCACAAGATTAAAAAAATAAAGAATTAAATTTCTACCTAGCTTCTGCATAGCTAACTTTCGTGATGTGACTGAAGAGTATTTCCGTTGTAATATAATATTATTTACTTAAATATTTTTTAAATGTTGCCTGCAGAAAATATTCCTTGCGAAATAGATAGGTAGCTCTATTCTCCTAGTAGAAGTACGATTAATTTGAGGAGGAACAATCATTCGATTGTTTTGAAAGTTATTTTTATAAACGTTTTCGAGATACGTTATATTTCGAGACACGTTTGCGAGATGCGAAAATTTTCTTTGCGAATAACCAGTGGCATTCGCGTACTGAAAATTTTCTGAAATGTTTTTCGCAGGTAACGTTACATTGGTTTATATGCACATTATTTTGTAAATTACAAATAATAATTGTCGTCTATCTCAAACAATTAATACTCATCTGTGATTGTAAAACGGAATCAGAAATAATTTGTATAAAGTATAGTGTGGTTTTCTTTACTAGTCTTAATTTGGTAAACAAATATGACGTACTGAGAGATAAACTAAAAAAAAAAAAAGTTTAAATGGTTAATTCGAAGCAGTTTTTGAGTCCATACTACCTCAGTTCAAATTCACTCTTTATCTCGCTCATTACTGCTCGCGGAGCACTGAGTGAGAGCGAGGTTAAGCGACGGAGAAGACCAAGGTACCGCGCCGAGTTTAGGTACTTAACTTCTTTTTACGGTAAAAATAATGGAATTTACTTAATTAAAAAAAAAACAGTAGGTATCTGCATTATAGTTAGTGCAGTTATTAAGCAAAGTTCCATGATCTAATTTGAATAATTTTTTGAATACCAACGGTTTATTGTTCGGTTTGGACGTAACTTTAGATTTTTTTTCTGTCGAGAAGATTTTATGGAATCCTGTTTTCGTCAATCATAGTAACTAAGTACTTAAGGTGAAATGGTTCCAAAGCAGATGTTTTGACGCGATTCGACTTCACGCAAAATCAATGTTTCTCTCAAAAAAAACAACGCATTTAAATATTTGTAAACATAGTGCACTAGGATTGCGCGCGGGCGGGGTCATACCACCCCCCTCGGCTCTCTTCAGTCCCATTTCGCCTTAACATTAGTCCTCAACTTCATCATATATATTTATTTCAAAATTAATGCTGCATTATTTTCGATATAACGGAGGATCATGCTAAGCAATTTGAGGTATTATAGACTATTATTGTAAATCATACCGTAATTATGTGTTTCTTGCAAAAACAAGACGTTCATAATTTAGGTACTTGAATTTTATTGTATTATTGATGCGAAAACCCTTTTACCGTGTTTGTATACCAAATCAGGCATGTAAAGCAAAAATCACTATGTATATTGTAAAGGTACCTACATTATTATGCTACGTTGACTATGTTTAATTTATGTTGATTATTTTGAAGTATCGATAAATCAGTTTTTAATAAACTTCAAGACTTTTTAAATGTGTCTTTAATTATTTTTAAATCTTCTGGCTACCTAAGCCACCTGAGGGCCGAGACAAGTGACGATCGCTTCGAAAGCATTTTGTATTTCTACAACGACGTTCAACAGGATTGACATAAGCTTTTCGATAGCTTATGTCAGTCCTATACATTTTTGCCTTTTCCATCATCGTTATCGCTGATAGAATGTCACTTTGTCTAGGACCTCTGGGCCCTTTTATTTTTATGATAGTAGCAATTAACAGCAACATCCTAATATTATAAATGCGAAAGTGACTTTGTTTGTTTGTTTGTTACGCTCTTACGCTAAAACGGCTGAAGGTATTTGGATGAAATTTGCCACATGGGTAGACCATGACCTGGAGATACATACATAGGATACCATTTATCCTGATATTCCCACAGGATGGAGACTTATCAAAAAAATCAAAATATTTTATTTCACATAAACCTACATGGGCACTTATGAAACGTCAGAAGAGAGGTGCCCGGTTCCAATTGATCGTTTCTTTTGGAAAAGAACCGGGAAGAAACTCCACGGTTACTCTTTTAAAAATAATTGGCTTTTACAATATTTCAAATTACAGTGTTAGTAGGCATGGGAGGACAATGTAGGCCTTTCAACAATTACCAGGTACTTATGCTAAGCTAGTAAAAAATAAGTCTATTTGAATTGAAAATAAAGAATAATAACATTATCTGTATTACGCCAAACAGCGTAGATTTGAAGATTGCTGCAAACTGAACTTTATTTTATAGGCTCACTTTAGTCGAATACATATAGGATGCCGGTGGATCCTGCAGGGTCTTCTTGCAATATTTTTGACGGCATGGGTGGAATCGGAAAGTGTTGAAGAACATGATTCATTGAATAAAACAAACAATGTCGCCCTCTGCATGTACTTAAACCATAAAACTTTCTTACCCTTCCAAGGACAAAGACGGCAAACAGTTTTATTTCCTTTTAACAGCCTGATCGATTTGCAGTAAATTACCACAAAGCAAGACAAAGGAAAACCGTGATCAATAATGAATGAAAAAGCAGTAGTGGTATTAAAGAATTGTTGGAACATTTCCACCATATGGCACAGTCGTACCGGCCGTAGGTTCACACGTGATAATTGCCCGCCAGCGATGTTTTACTTATTGATTTATCGATTCCATGTGCTCGTAACATTTTTATGTGATTGAAGGTATTTAGTTAGATAGGTACTGGCGCCGACTCTGTTGTTCACAAACTAAACTAAATTTAAGTTCAGTGCATCTTTTTCTTTCTATTTAATTAAGAAAAGGACTGAAGATAAATTTTAGTTTTAGACGTAAATTGACGTAATTTTAGTAGGCAAGTATAGAATCGCGTCTAAACTTTTAAGGAGTAGTGACTGTTTCATAGGACTAAACTAAAATTTATCTTCAGTCGTTTTCTTAATGAAATAGAAAGAAAAAGATGCACTGAACTTAAATGTAGTTTAGTTTGTGAACAACAGAATCGGCACCACTATCTTTTAGGCGGAAACTATAGTTTTATAAGCAAAAGTGCAGGATAATTATAGGTAGGTAGGTAAATAGTTTCCTGAGCTGGGTTTAAATGTTCGCTCGAGCTTAATGAGCCATTATTACATGTGGTAAAAACCTCACGGCCGGGCCCGGTGCAGTTCGTTCGAAACGGCGGGAATAAAACGGTATACCTAGTACATTTTATAACACGGTTTTAAGAAATAATGAGTATTTCGATAATATTCTAATCATTTTCGATTTTCCTCAAACGTCAGCCATGCAAAGCGTGGACATGAGTTACCTAGTGCAGTGCACGGTCAAGGATTACTTATGATGACGTAGGATCTTGGCAAAGAGCAATCGACGGCTAGTGTGTTTCTCAGATCATAGTGTTTCTATGATCCGAGGCGTGTTCAGTGTAGTCCATTTAAGGCTCGGAGTTATACAGCATAAATACATTTATTGTAAAAAAACTCCCTATTATTTATTTATCTATGTTTAGTCTATGTTGTCCCATTGATGGGCAGGCCGTTGATTACACCAATATCTAATCACCATGACTACTACACATAGGTATATCTCTCATCTTATCAAGATTGCCACAAACTTAGCTAATGGTAACATTAAAAGTCAAATAGGTATTTAGATATAATGCCAGCGCACACCAGCGGACGGCGGGAGACGGCATCGAAGAGGATTTGCCGCCAGCCAGCACAGTGATGATTTTATATAGGTACTTATTCTATTCTTTGTGATTTGCTACGGTCATCCCGCGGTATGCCACAGGGGAAATGCGGAGTGCTAAGTATATAAAAATGAACTCTGTGGCGGAGTGCACCCCCGCTTGCACAGCCTCTCCCCCGCGATCGTAATGCTAGCGGACTCCAGTGCATACCATCGCATGCCTTCGCATCCCGCTGCATGTCGTCGCAACTTGCTCTCACGCGCCTCATGCGGTCGCGTCCCGCTGCATGTCGTCGCATCCTGCCGCGGTATCCTTCAGCGCGCTCTTCAATACCGCAGAGAGAAATCTCCTTTGGTGCTCCGTGGCCGGTCTCTGCGCTATCTTGTTACGTACGAATTTACCTATGTTGGTAAATTTAAAATACCCTGCCCCGCCCCGCCGGCCGTCTGCCGAAGTGCGTTGGCCTTACGGCCTGTCCAGACTGGCGCCCTATCGCGGGCGCGACAAGGTTTGTACTGCCTGTCGCGCCCGTGATATCGCGCAAGTCTGTATGAGCTAATTGTACCTAGTAACCTACCTACCAACTTGTTTTGGTTAACCAAAAATAAACCTAGGCAACCGTTTTTAGGATAATCTAACTCCTTGACACACTTGGATCAAAGTACAAATAACAACGTTGTTACTTATCAATTCTGTGATAATTTCAAGGATTTGATATACATAACTATGGCCCCCTATTATATTATCGTTACGTAGTTACGATTTAATTTGTTTTCATCACGGAGAAACATCTCTATTTGTCTTTGCAAGGTGAGTAGATGTCGTTGTACGATACTGTACCTATTATTCAGTAATTATTGTGAAACTTGAAGATATCAAGGTATTGTAAAAGATATTATATTGTTCTATTGCGATAGAGCTATACAAATAACTTCAAAAACTTTGTTGGTAGCATAGCATCGACATGATTGCAACATCATTCTCTCGCCCTTATCCCAATTTTTTTAGAGTCGACGCATCATATCTTTTTCTTCGCATACTTCTATTTAGTAGTAATTCGGTAGTCACGCTCTTTCTAACCATATAATCATCTGTCACACATTCTATACATCTTCCATTCATAATGCATAGCATGGAACTTGGTATTTTACACTTTGATGTTGAATCAGAACCAACGACGTGGGAGGATTTTGTAAACGTACCGGTTCAGTGCACCAGACTTACAGGTGACTGGCTTAATTAAAGGTATCATACCTAATTTGATGTAAATAGACTAAAACTCGTCGAAGACTTCGAAGCATCAACACAGATCGTAGGGATCGATTTAAGTTTTGGGGTAGGGCTATGGGAAAAGGCATTGTAAGTACAGCATCGTGTAATCTTCTTCCAATTTGGCTATCCCATTTTATGAAGGAACTCACAAACATACAGAGCTTCATTCGAAACCTTTATCAATTTGGTTGGTTACTATTGAAATATTTCTCAGCTTACAAAGTCAAAGTCAAATCATGTAATTCAATTAGGCACATCAAAAAAGGCACTTTTGAACAATCAGAAGTGCCTTTTATCTGCTATCTATGTTTGAAGCTAGGAAAATAGCGTGCAAGCGACTGTGGCCGGTTAGTGAAATTAGATACTATTCAAAATATCTCAACTAGGTATAGCCTATGGCAAGTTGCAAATTCATACCCACACAACAATTCAAGGAATTTCCGATCGGCTCTTGCAAAATAATTTCAAAACCCCGGCCTAAAGCTGCATGCTATGAGAATGTATTAATAGGTAACCGACTCCGGTAGAAATACCAATGTTCGGTCTCATTTTGCATCGTTTTTCATTGTATCGAAGTCAGCATTTGAGATGCTTGGGATACTTCCGTGTCTATTTACTCAAAGAGCAATGAACTGGGATACCTACCTAGTTATCACTACATACTATAGAACAAAGTCCTCCGCCGCGTCTGTCTGTCTGTTCGCGATAAAATCAAAAACTACTGCACCGATTTTCATGCTGTTTTAACCAATGGATATAGTGGTTTTCGCGGAATGTTTTAGTATATAATTTGTCAAGCGGACGAAGCTGCGGGTATCAGCTAGTTTAGATTATATAATATGTTGCTAGTGTACACCTTAACGTTAACTGAAATATTTCACAACATCTCATAAAGTTCTTAAATACTTAGAGTCACTTTGCATTTGCAAAAGCGATTATGGAGAGATCCTGACATTTTGTCACTATGTTTTATCCTCGGTCACGTAGATCTCTCCATATTCGCTTTTGCGAATACAAAGTGACTCTATTTTAAGAACTTTATGAGATTTTGTGAGCGTTGGAATTAGACCAACAGCTCTTATCGGACGTTGCCCTCGCGAACTGACTTCCAGTACCGATAATTAAGAGGTCTTGACTTGACGAACTGTAAGGAGGACAGTATAAACAGCTTTGTGTCATAAAATAATAAGCACTTGTTGTTATAATTCTGCGAAAGTACCTAATCTAGTCTCTTCATCTGCTTACCTCATTTTCGAGGCTAAACTACTGAACTGATGACAGACAAAAAATTAAAAATCCGGAGTCACACGTAATCTGTTCGATTTATGGGGCTTACACGTGTGACTGCGGATTTTTAATTTGTCTGTCTGTGGGGTCTTGTTTATACCTTTTTAGTCGTAGTTGGGTTTTAGTTTTTATTACTTTAATTTTGTATACTTCTGAAAATCAAAAACATAGGTACTTACGAACACTGTTAGTATTTTTCTTAGATTGAAAACACGTAGGTAGATAGTCGCGGTTTGAGCTGGGCTCTTAGTTTTGAAATGAATTCTAAACAAGCTACCTATTCTAGTAGCAACTTGGAATTCGGAACTGTGGACCAGAAATGACGACGAAATAAATTCAGAACAGTAAGGTTCAATCCCCCGGAATACTTACGCCAGGAGGATTTTTTTTAATATTTAATTGGTACGAAAAGTCAAGGAATACCTGGCATTTGTGTATTTTTTCCATACCATTCCATTATTTTAAATATTCGAGCATAGTAAGAATTTACGGTGCAGTCGCCTTTTACAAAGCCATAAAAACATTAGTGTTGCCTGCAGTGCTACTGCAGAGAACGGATCTACGGTTTTTTTATATAGGAGATGAGAGAATATTATATAGGAGAGATGGTAGGTAGGTAGGTAGGTATCTAATTAGAATTAACTTTAAACGGTTACAATTTTTTTCCGCATGAAAATAAAACTCCAGGTAAAATTATACCTAGGTAAGGCTATAGTGATTACGTATAACTAATCATTTTAGTGTTCACCAACACATTTTATTTGCAAAAATAGCCCAAAATTTCTTAATTTTAGCTACCTACCCTTACCTAGTTAGTAATAGACACAGAACGTATTCTTAAAAAAAAAAACGTATTTTTTATTTTATAACTTTTTATTTAAAACTTCTTATCTAACAAAGTTGACCACGTCTGGCTGTATCAATTATTCGTGAATCTATGTCCACATAGAATCGATAGTAAAATGGGTCACTGTCATAAACACAGCCGTTTCTTACGGACCATTACTCACGTGGCCATTAGGCCGTTACGACATAAATCACTTTCAATAAGAACATAAATATCATCTATTCCAAATACAAATTAAGTACACCTGGAAATACGCGCGAAATTTTGAATTTAGAACAAGAAAAAACAAAGGATAGACAATATTCCACTTTTAAGCCAGCTCATTCCAAGTTTAATTTATACAAAATGAAGCACCAGCAAGTCAGTGTGGATTACTGGGCAATGTTAAAGTCTATGGTGATGTATGGAGTTCTGACAGTGTTGGGATGGATGATGCTGAGGCTGTTCAATGCTGTGTTCTCGTTGCCAAGGAGGTTGAGAACGCAGCAGGAGAATATACAGGCTACCTTGGAGGAGTTTCAGGTTAGTACGATTTAAGGTAATGACGATATAGGACTGACTTTGTAACGATTCATCTGGGTTGTTTAGAGTAGTAATTAGGTAGGGGGGCTCGTGGCTAAGTAATAACAGCCGCACGGATCGAGCCAACAGGTTAAGCTACGCGTGCCGGGGTTGCTCCGTAGATGGGACCATCTTTACATACCAAGATTTTCCGTGTCTCGGAAGGGACGTTAAGCCGTTGGTTCCGGCTGTCATTCGTAGTCGTTACGGGTAGTCAAAAGCCCTAAAGTCTGATAACCAGTTTTACCAAGAGGCATCGTTTTACCCAGTTACTGGGTTGTGGCGGTCAGATAGGCAGTCGCTGCATGTAAAATTAAGCCTAGCCGACCCCAACATAGTTGCCAAAAAACGAAAATTGGAAAGCAAAGACACCGACTTCCGAAATTAAAGTTATTTTTCACATTTTTTGTGTTTATTTTGGAAGTCGTTTGGTTTTTTTTATAAAACGTTTTTTCTGTTGACTTTACATTTTACACCAGTTGTCCTTTTACTAGTCTTTAAAACGGGGCAGTGGAAAGTTACTTTAGCCACATCTTCACTACCGTTTTTAGCAACACAGTTCAAAGTTCTAACAGTACTTACCTAAATTTATTTAATAGGTTTAGTCATTAACATTTTTAATACCCGTATCTTCATCACACTTCCGAACCTAATTCATTAATAGAATAATATTTTCTCCAAAATTTGTCCTTATACCTATTATGGCATTGTTATTCAGTAAAACTTATCGATTAATGTTTATTTATCGTGAATTCTATTGGTTGGTTTGACCTTGTTCCTTGGCCTTTGATGTAGGTAATTGAATATTATAATTTTATTGAATTACTATTATTATATCGTTTATTTATTTTCTTTCTTACTTATTTACATTTTTATTTTTATTTCGTTAAAAAAACAAAAACTTTTTAAAATAAATTGTGGTCCACCGGTGTCGGGAACAGAATCTAAGCTGCCAGTGGTTGGTTAGGGCTGCAGAGACAAGAACCTCCACATAATGCAAGCCGTATCGAGAACTTATTTTTTTTTGTTTGTGGTATGTCATCAAATGACTTCTCCCGCTCTGGGTGGAGCGGGAGGGTTTACTGACTAAAACCCACCCGTGTTCCTTCAGTTGCCTGATGCCAAGGGTCCCGGTATCCCTTTTGGAATTTCCCGCAACCCCTGGCAGAGTGCTTGCCTTCTGAATCAGGCCCTTGATCCAATCGCCTAACGAGAGACTCGAGAGATGTTGGTCGAGGCTTTCGGCCATCAGGCGATTGGCCGTTACGACAATCGGCACAATGATAGCCGAGCTCACCGAATTAGTATTATTATTATTCTGATTGGTATAATCAATCATACAGGGTTGTTTTAGAAATATATTCAGATAGCAACGGAATGTCTCTGTTTGGATTTACCTGTATAATTTGGTAACCATATAATTACATAAAGTTGGTAACAAATAATGGGAGGAGCTCGTGGCTAAGTAATAACAACCGCACTGGTCGATCCATTAGGTTAAACTACGCTTGCCGGGGTTGGTCTGTGGATGGGTGACCATCTTTACATACCGAGATTTGGCTCAGAAAGCACGTTAAGCCGTTGGTCCCGGCTGTCATTCGTGGATCGTTGACAGTAGTTACAGGTCGTCAGAAGCCCGAAAGTCTGACAACCAGTCTTACCAAGGGGTGTCGTATTACCCAGTTACTTTACTGGGAAGGAGTTGTGGAGGTCAGAAAGGCATTCGCTCCATGTAAAATACTAGTATTCAGCCTAGCCGACCCCAACTAGAATAGGAAATAGCCTATGTGGGAATATCGGGATAAAAAGTATCCTATCGAGACGCGGATAAAACCGCGGGGCGTAGCTGTTTAATATATGTAAATCTCTCAGTTCATTTGTAATAAACTTATCTTCGTTTCCATTGGCTTACAGAGGCGGTATCCTGACCTAAACGTAACAGAAGATGACATAAAAAATGCTGAAAAGGAACTAGAAGAATGGACCAAAGAAATGGATGAGAAGCTTAAGACGGATAAAGACGAACCGAGTGAAAACAAGGCTTTGACTGAACAATCTGAAACGCCACCTGCTATTGAAGACACGGACAAGAAAACTCTATAATTAAACAATAGAATCTAAGGAGGTACCTACCTACGTGATCGATTATTTGCGATAAAGGTACTTTCTAGTGAATAGACATTTAAGCCTCTCCCCCACAGGCACATTTTTATCGCGCGATAATGTCGCCAGCGTTATTGCGATAACTCTTTTCAATTTTGTATTAGGACGGCCACGAATTTACACACTGTTGCGATAATAACGCCGCAATAGGAGTAGGACGCGCGTTTCTCCGTCTTGCGATATTCCGATAAGTGTTCTTAGAACATTTTGTATTAGGATGCATGCGATCACATACACACTTACGTTATTATCGCGCGATAAAACGCGCATATGTTGGAGAACGCGTTAGAAATATTGCACGATAAAAACGCAACTGTGTGCAAGGAATCTGGACGCATTATCGTAATAACACTTGCATTATTTGGATCGCGCGATAAAAATGCGCCGTTGCCGGTGGGGGACAGGCTTTACTATAAGTATACTTACCTATTGTTTTAAAATTATAAATCAATACAAGTAATGAAGTCTGTGTACTGTCGCACACATCGTCACAAATTTACTGATACCAAATAGGCCATAGTGGTCGACCTCTATTACAAATCGTCAATTCGGATCGGAAACCCTCTCTAAAAAAAGCATTTATGCATAAGCATAATCAGCCTATAATGTTCCCACAGCTGGGACACAGGCCTCCGCTCTGTGAGAGGGACTGGGCCGTAATCCACCACGCGGGCCCAGTGCGGGTTGGTGGATGTCACATGTCTTCGAATTTTTGGTTCTAAGACATGCCGGTTTCCTCACGATGTTTTCCTTCACCGTTTTGAGAGCAGTGGCGATAAAATAATTTACACAAAGTAAAGCGCCTGTCGGGGTTCGAACCTACGACCTACAACTCGTAAGTCGTGGCCGTTACCACTGGGCCACCACTGCTCCTCAGCATTTATGATTATTACACAAAACCATCAACCATTTCATGTTTTTATAATCTAACAAGCAATCCTTGCTTCGCACGGTTTTTATGACTTGACAAAACATGAAGATTTATTTATTAATGTACTTATCATAAATCATAATCCTTCCGGAATCAATTCGCTAAATAATGTTGAAAACCGCATCAAAATCCGTCACACAGACAGACATAAAAAGTGACTTCAATATTAATTTCATCACAATAAAAAAAAAGATAGTATGTGTACTAATTATTGTATCATTAGTATTATCCCACTAATAAGATTAAATAATTCTATTATATGTATTATATAACAAAATAAAAAAAAAATAAAAAAAATAAAGGGAAAGAATGATTAAAACTATCCGTGAGTTATCTTTTCATTCGACTGCGAGCTGCTGTAAAAAGGTAGTAAAAATGTAATCATGCAGCTAAATATTATCGTCATAGTGATGCTCCATATCAATCCATAAACCTTAATTACTTCCTGACTCACCATGCCTAAAAGCTCCCGCAGACAGGCTTGACGCGACACGACTCTAGTAAACAATTTTAAAGGCTCTTACATACTGGCGTGACAAGTTGCGCGGCGCGACGCCGCTGCAACTTTTCTTAGAAATTGTTTTGTTAAAATACGAGTCGCGCCAGTATGTAAGAGCCGTAATGAAGTTTTCAAAGAAATTGTTCAACTAGAGTCGCGACGCGCCTGTCTACGGGAGCCTTAACACTATGACTAATGCGATGAAAAACCCAACTATCATAAAGGTATCACAACTATCACAAGAACACCAAGTTTGACAGATGTTGAATTGTTGTACAATTGCACTTATTTATAAATACCAGAGGATGCTAATGCCTCTTCTCTTGACCTATCGACGCCAAGAGGATGGACAGCAGATAGGTACCTGCGGTGCACCCAAGGATTATTGAAAGAAGAAAGAACATTATTATAAATATATTTTGTTCCTGAATCATCGTCAGGCCGCGTCTTATTTAAAAGCGATTTTCGCGTTCATATATCAGTTTTTGTGCGGTGAACCTGAACTCGTGGTCGCGCCGACAGAGGGCGCTTTCCAGTTTTCCGAACAAAAAGTGACACATGCACGCGACGATCGCATAATCGCGCGATGATCGCTTTTAAAATACAACAACAAATAAATAGGACACTCAGGGTTAGACTGGTAGAAAATGCCTAAGGCTTTAGGGGTATGAGGAACAGGGTGTAAAGTTCACTCATACTCCATAGAAAAGGGAGGATCCTCCAACCAGACGGGTGTTGTGTCTGGCGGGCAACTGCCCGACGATGGATGTTGGGTTCTCGTATATATGTCCATTGCGGTAAACTTTAATTGCGTGATGCAGGATTTATGTGACGTCTGTCTGACGTCAGGTCTTTGATGCGTAGTTCGCATGTGGCGATGTAGATACCGCCACAAGGCCATCTGCCTAGCCTTTTTCCCAACTATGTTGGGGTCGGCTTCCAGTCTAACCGGATGCAGCTGAATATCAGTATTTTACATGGAGTGACTGCCTATCTGACCTTCACAACCCAGTAACTGGGTAATTAGATACCCTTTGGTTAGACTGGTTGTCAGACTTTCGGCTTCTGACGACTCGTAACGACTTTCAAGGATCCACAAATGACAGCCGGTACCAACGGCCTAAGGCCATAGAGATATAATTTCGTATAGGACACTCTGAGTTAGGTAGACTGGTAGAAAATGCCTAAGGCCATAGCATAAGCATAATCAGCCTATAATGTTCCCACTGCTGGGACACAGGCCTCCTCTCTGTGAGAGGGAGCGGGCCGTTATCCACCAAGCGGGCCCAGTGCGGGTTGATAGATGTCACATGTCTTCGAATTTTTGGTTCTAGGACATGCCGGTTTCCTCACGATGTTTTTCCTTCACCGTTTTGAGAGCAGTGGCGATGAAATAATTTACACAAAGTAAAGCGCCTGTCAGGGTTCGAAAATACGACCTACAACTCGTAAATCGTGGCCGTTACCACTCCGCCACCACTGCTCTCACACGCCATAGAAATATACTAACACGGATTACTAAATTATATCTATAAATTTTTAACCGACTTCTTCAAAAATGAGGAGATTTTATTAACTTTGCTTGCGTAGTTTTTGAGTTAGCTTCAATAATTATGTATTTTTTCCACTTAGTGTATGTAGACGATATATTTTTTGACTCCTTCACTGTTATTTACATAGCAGGTAGTGGTATTCGAATTTGTGTGTAGTACCACAACTAAAAAGTGAAAAATAAAAACTTAAAAAAAAAAAACAACTGACTTCCAACAAAACACTAAAAACGTAAAAAATAACTTTAGTTTTGGAAGTCGGTGTCTTTGCTTTTCAATTTTCGTGCTTTGCCACCGACTTCCAAAACTAAACTTATTTTTCACGTTTTTATTGTTTTGTTGGAAGTCGGTTGTTTTTTTTTTTTGTAAAAAGTTTTTACTTGTGTATTAATAAATTAATAAATAAACATAACATCTCGCCTCGGAGGCCTATGCCCAGCAGTGGACATCTTTCGGCTGAAATGATGATGATGATGATGATGAACATCTCGCCTGTATTCGCCGAATGGTTAGGTAGAGCTGTTTACTTCACTCACATTTCACCTGTACCAATCAACATAAATCCTAACTAATAATATTATAAATGCGAAAGTGAGTTTGTTTGTTTGTTACGCTTTCACGCTAAAACGGCTGAACGGATTTGGATGAAATTTGGCACATAGGTAGACCATGACCTGGAATAGGACATAGGATACTTTTTATCCCGATATTCCCACGGGATCGAGATTTACGCGAAAAGTGAAACCGCGAGGCGCAGCTACTATAAGGGCGTTTTCCAAAAAAGTTGTACCTTGAAAAAAGTCAGTTTCCGACTTTCAGAATAAAAAATAGAATTTTGTTAAAGTTTTTACTACATAACATTTATTATATCAATACGGTAACATATAATCTCGTAAATCAAATAAAAATGAGGTCTGAATCTATTATAAATCAAAAAAAGTCAAAATAAGTAAAATGAGGTCGATGTTTTTGTTATGTCCTACACCTACCGTGTCAAATTCAGAGTCACATAATATGGTCGTGTTATATTATTATTTAAACGTTTTGCATATAACTGGTCATATATGACCGTAACTTCAATTTTAAACATTAAAATGTTCTTGTTACGGTTGAAAATTTGTTTAAAATACTAGATTTTGGGTTGTCCTGCAAAATAGCGTATGATGGAATTTTCCGCATACGTGACCGCATTTTCAACGACTTCCAACAAAAAATACCACCAATTCAATACATTTTCCCAAATATAGCAACATTATAAGTCTATGGTGGCTGCCATAATTATTTTTTGACAGCCAGTTCGCCAACAAAACGTACTCGAAGTGGTAGTCCCGACTCATGTGACAAAAATATTTCCACAAACGATACTGCTTTTCCTCAGTTATCGTATTTATGTGTATTTTATTGTATTTTCTATTAAACTTGTTAGTTTATTGTTATTTGAAATGTTAAGTTAGATTGAACAAATGTTTGATAATTAATAAGTGAATGCATTTGAAAATTTTATTGGCGTGGTTACGTTACATCCGCTACGCTACTTTATACTAATGTTTTTAACTCATTTTTGTGGAATTCTAATTACGTTACCGACAACTTTTTTGGAAAACGCCCATAACTATAACTCCATTTGAAATAAGATTAGGTTTTTACAGTCCGTTCAACCGATTTTGACTTCTATACCGTAGGCATAAGGATGGCATTAAAAGCAAAAAACGTTACACAATACCAACTCTCTGATGCAACTGCCATTTGTCATGCCACCAACGCAATAGAAGTCAAAATCGGTTGAACGGACTGTAGAAGAGGCTTATTTAAGTGTCTAATCTTATTTCAAATGGATACTCCATTTGAAATAAGAAGTGTAGTGAAAGAATACGCATACATACTAAGTACCTACATAAAACATTTATAACACTAAGGGGCCAGTTATCTCTTTGCCAGGTGACAATAATACGAGGCCAATTAAATTAGCCATCGATACCCATCACCTTGTGCGCAGTGGCCTAGTGGTGTGACCGTCAGACTGCCAAGTCATAAGTCTCGAGTTCGAACCCAAGACACGCACCTCTGACTTTTCGAATTCATGTGCGTATGTATAAATTATCACTTGCTTCAAAAATAGTGAAGGAAAACGTCGTGAGGAAACCCGCGCCTTGTCTGAGAGATATTTCTCGACGGCATGTGAAGCCAAGTCTGAGGCCCATGGGCGGCTTTAAAACTCTGACACCAGGTTAGTCGCTAACCACACAAAAATAAGAAGACCCATCACATCTGCGGAGTTTCGCTAGTTATTTTATCGACCTGTATAATGTCGCACAAAATAGTACTACGCCGTAGGCAGGACTATTATAAACTTGACTTATTATAAAATAATGTACTTGATACGAGTAAAAGGTCAATTAATAAACTAGCGTAACTTCACAGGTGAGATAGATATCGATATCAATAGTGAATTTCTTTCGAAGCTATAAGCAATAAATGCAAAAACGCCTAGCAACAGCATTTAGAAATTCTTGATTTTCCGCAGTACCTCTATACTATATCGTGTACCTAATTAATCATGAATGTACCTACGTGTATGTATTTGTGTTTACACAGCAAAATTTCCAAATTGATTTCGGAGTCAGTCATGCAGGGTGCAGATTTGCATTCAGCTGAGTTCACGGTTTGATTCGCTCCGTGGTTCACAGTCCACCGAGCTTGGTCGACGCATGGGGATACATGTGCACTTCCTATGTGGTGTCGACGTAGGGTATTTAATTATAATTAGTAACTGCATGAGTATTTTGACGGCTCAGTGATTATCTAATAGAGATAGGCCAGTCTATAAAATAAATATTGTTTTCTATTATCGAGGAAATACTGATGAATTCTTCGATACAATTGTCGTACTTAATACTATATGGCACAAATTAGAATAAGAACTAATCTGATAGCTTAGGAGAATCGTTTATTCGCCATTATGTGCTTAAAGTATTAAATAAATCCTAAGTATTATTATAAATGCGTAAATGAGTTTGTTTGTTTGTTACGCTATTACGCTAAAACGGGAGAACGGATTTGGATGAAATTTGGCACTTGGGTAGACCATGACTTGGGTTTTAGGACATAGGACACTTTATATCCCGATATTCCCACGGGATCTAGACTTACGCGGTTGAGACCGTGGGACGCAGCTAGTAATTAAATAAACTAAAAGTTGCTATTTAATTGCTAAAAATACAAGTAATTAGGTTTTACTAGATCTAAAAATTGGTGGTTAATGTACTGACCATATTTTGCCTGTTGCATGCAGATAAGTTTAAGAGACGTTTGCAGCGGCGGCGGCGGTGTGGGAATCCCGCGTGGGACATTCTAACAGGTAAAGATTATACTATGTAAAAAAACCTATATCTTCAAAATATCTGCACAAACGAATTACCTAATGAACTTTTCATTACCTATTCGTTTGAAAGTCGAAGTAAAAGTTCCTGCCAACAGTGCAGTGCAGGAAACATTGTAAAGGCTACACACAGTGCCGGCGGCAATGCCGGCTACGGCGGCTCCTTTTGTGTGGCAAAGCCGGCGGCGGCTTTGAATACCGACGGGTGCACGGCGGCTTGGTCGGCGGCTTGCCCGGCGGCCCTGCCGCCGGCACTGTGTGTAGGAGCCTTTAACGCTGCGCCTGCCAAGCCGCCGTGCACCTGGCGGCATTCAAAGCCGCCGGCTTTGCCACACAAAAGGAGCCGGCATAGCCGCTCGGCATAAACCCGGCGGCGTTGCCGCCGGCACTGTGTGTAGTAGCCTTTACAATGATGCTTACCCAATAGTCAACAAACGAGATGTTTCATAGTGATTACCTATACTTAAAGATGTCATCAGTACGGATCTGGATAAAATAAACACAGTTCACATGTTCAACTGTTTGTTTTTCAATGTCAACCGTAGGTCGCAGTTCTTGCAGATGCTTTAAAAAAAGAGGATTGTCTTAGTTACTCATCACTGTGAGTAACTCGTTTGTCTCTTAGGTAACTTGCAGTACCTAAGCTATTATATATATATATATATTCTCATCGAATTTATGCATCACTTATGTACCTAGATGAATCACTGATTTCTGCCAAAATTGATAAATATCATAAATGGTGATGCAGGTACCAAACAACTACGTATTTATATACAATAATTTATGCGTAATATACAAAAACTAATAAATAAAGGATGAAAATCATCCTGGCAGTTGCCGAAAAATAGGCCCAGAAAAAAAAAACCAGAGCTGGGTTCTATTTTTAAACTCCCTCAGCTGGCCGCCAATCAATACTTAGCTGGAGCACTCACCACTAGATTACAATAGACTCGTTCAGGCGTTCACCCCATGAAATTGAAGTTCAAGAGCCCACCGATAGATGGCACTAAATTAAATAATACAAAAGCTCGCGAAACCGGCCCCCCGAGGCGTGGTTCGAAGAGCTTTCACCCTAGCTAAAACTTTATTGATCGCTAGCCAGAGTACCAATGCAACAGTAAATACACAGCCGTATTCGGCGTGTTTATTGTTATCATTTGAGTCGTCGATATGAGGAATATGTCCTCGATGTATAGATAAGTTATCAAGAGCCGGTGGCGTAGTAAACAGTGGGAGTGTTAATCAGTCTGTTGCATGGTGCTCGATCCGTCAGGCGCGTCGATTGCTCAATTAACTGTATCGTGATTAGTGATGTGTGTTGTGAACTGAGGTGGTGACCAGTTGATCATCATGACGAGGTCCAGCTACCGGCCCCTGGTGCCGAGGTCGTCCAATAACTCCTTGGATACGAGAGATATTGGGTAAGTTATTCGATTGTTTTTATTTATGAATATTTGCGTTATAATATTTTTCTTTTTCAGCCAGCATTATTTAAAATAAAAATAAATACTTAAATATTTCATAACTCAATTAAATTAATTAGGTGGGTATCCGATTTATTGTTCCACGTTTAAAGATAAGGTTGGGTACCTGCATACAGTGTGATATTTAAATTATTATGGTAGGGACATTTCGACGAGTTTCATATCAGGTTTTGCAGAGCCTGACTGCTCACTGTTCAAGAATGTGTCCACCTTTTTACGACTGTAATTTAGGTACCGACACTTATTATCTTCTGCCCACGAAATCTTAAACTGGATTATTGAGGTACCTGTTTATCTACCTACACCTACATTCATAATTATACTCATTCCAACTATTATATTACTAGCTGGTACCCGGGACTTCGCCTGCGATCCAGGATGAAAGTAGCCTATGTCCTTTTCCAGGTCAAGGTCTCAAGGTCTCTAGTCACAAGGTGGGGCTGTGCCAAATTTCATCAAAATCCGTTTAGCCGTTTTAGCGTGATAGCGTAACAAACAAACCAACTCTTTCGCATTTAAAATATGAGTTAGGATTCTTATATTATTCATCGTCATTATGATTACTCAGTTAGAAGATTGTTCGATTTACAGATTCGTATCTAAGAAAATATGACGCGACTAGTATGAGGAAACTAAATAAAATACCTATGTCCTTACCTTATTTATGCACAAATAATTAACAGGCATCTTAGAAGAAAAATAATAGATACTATAGAAGAAGAGTTGTTACGTATACCAATATACTCTGGAGGCCCAATGTTGTAACGTAGCCTGGGAGAGGCCTATTATTTTTCCAGCAGTGGACTGCGATAGGCTAAGTTGGTTGATTGTTGACAAATTCTACAGTCACTTGTTTTTCTATTCAGTAACAATTCTAGTTTAATATCTAATAATTTGTAGAATATCTCTACATACTTATTATTCCGCGTATCGGCAAGTTTAGTGTGGGACGCTCCCCAGCTATACCTCATTTGAATTAAGATTAGACATTAAAACAAACCCTTTTACAGTCCGTTCAACCGATTTTGACTTCTATACCGTAGGCATAAGGATAGCATTAAAATCAAAAAAAGTTACACAATACCAACTATCTACTGCGGCTGCCATTTGTCATGCCACCAACGCAATAGAATTCAAAATCGGTTGAACGGAATGTAAAAAAGGCTTATCTATACGTCTAATCTTATTTCAAATGGAGTATAGATGGACCGACGACCTTAATAAAGTGGCTGGGAGTGCTGGGACAGACTGGCTGCGGAAGGTGGAGGATGGTGATGTGTCGTAGCCTGGAAGAGGCCTATGACCAGCAGTGGAATGCGATAGGCTGAGTTGATTGATTGTTGACAAATTCTATAGTCACTTGTTTTTCAATTCAGTAACAATACGTAATAAAATATCTTATCTTTATGTTTACAAACGACTCCTACCTATAAATGTGCAGTTAATACCTTCGACATTATTTACTTCCCTGTTTCTTTGTTTTATTATAACAAAAGAAATATTTTCCTTCATCAAGGGAATGTTACAATTGGATCTATAAACGTTGCTTAGTTTGGACTTAGACATGTTCCCATCTTTGTCTTGGACGTGTAATTTGACAGATGTACGATGGTGACACGAGTAACGCTTCGTGCTAAGAAGTCTAAAGATCTAGCCCTAAAGGTACAAGGCCGTAGCCGACTGCAGGCAGCGGCAACAGGCGACGACGTAGTGTCGCCGCGACTCAACTAGTTTCTATGTATTTCTATGAAATAACTTCCGTAGTTAGCGACACGGTATAGGTAGTCGCCTGCAGTCGCCTACGTTCTTGTGCCCTTAGACTAAGGAATGTAATATTACCATTCAGAAATTGTTCTTCTTGCTGCCCTTGCTTTCCTGTTAGCTGTCACATTGGCAATAACTCCCTTTTCATTCACATGACACATCCCTCATCCATCAGTACCCTGAAATACTTATATATTAAAAAGTTTCATGAAATAATGACGGGTGATCACGATCCTCATCGTGATCACCCTTCAACCCATTTCAGGACCTGTCTACATCTCCATCTATTGCATTCCCAAAGCCATATGCATTACAGCCTCACAGAAACAGAAAATGATGCCTTTATTATTATCCTTATTACTGCGTCGCAGCTTCTATAGAATCATCATGCTCTTGCCTTTAGGTATCCCAATTTATTTGGGGCCGGCACAGCTTCTCATTACTTCTCTATCAGTCGTCATCAAAGTAGACACTCCCTTTCCAGCCATATTATCTTTCACACAGTCCATCCATCGTATTTTTGCTACATCATATAAATCGAATTGCTATTTCCCCTTACGTCACTTTTATTCGATTCGTCCTGTCCGTACTTAAATAAGGGACGCCTTGTTTGCCCGGTCATTTGGGGAAAATATTTGTGACCTTCAAGAACTTTTAAGGTTACTTGGCAAAGGAACAGAAAACTTATTGTTGATAATAAAGCTGGCATGGCTACAGACCAGAATAGCTTGACACGGAGAAAGTTTACGGGAAAACGAATTGACAAACTTTGTGTGATCTAACAAAAGATGACAAGCCAGTGGCTCTACAAATTGTACTGTTGGATAATAAGTTCTGTCTTAAGAAATCTTGGTGGTCTAGAGCAACTTTCCCGAACAGTATTCGATGGGTCGCGAGCGCAACCCACTGGTGCGTGTTGGTTTTTAGTTTGGTCTTAGCTGAATTCAAGCAAATAATCTTACTTGAATTATTCTGAAAATGTCATCATCTGCATAGCCTTTTCCCAACAATTTAGGGGTCGGCTTCCAGTCTAACCGGATGCAGCTGAATACCAGTATTTTAAATGGAGCGACTGCCTATCTGACCTCCACAATCCAGTAACTGGGTAATACGATTACGACCCCTTGGTAAGACTGGTTGTCAGACTTTAGGGCTTCTGACGACCCGTAACAACTGTCAAAGATCTACAAATGACAGCCGGGACCAACGGTTTAACATGCTTTCCGAGGCACGGAGGAGTCTCAGTATGTAAAGATAGTCACCCATCCACAGACCAACCCCGGCAAGCGTAGCTTAACCTAATGGATCGACCCGTGCGGCTGTTATTACTTAGCCACGAGCTAATATTCTGAAAATGTATATCATTCAAATGAGAAAAACAACAAATATACTGACTTGAAACGTGTCGAATCGTCTACGACTCTACGCTTCCATTGAATAACATTTTCATTGACACTGTCACGATTGATACGCCATCTTTACAAGACAACTGACGGACGACAAGGAATGAACAAAAGACTGTAGAAGTAGTAGAAGTACGGTAGAATGACGTAATGGGTATTAAAACACGTATCTTCTTACTAAACTATGATAAATTAAGTACACGTATATAACCAGGTAGTTCTTGTCACGATTTGTTTACCGGTAACTTGATAAGTGAGTAATGCATGTTAGGTAGGTGATGACGGCCATCGAACGGAATCGAAGTGCAGTCACATCAACCGTAATAGTGGCTGCACTGATATATAATGTATACAGTATGTTAACTATCAAAAGGCGTTCCCGCAATAGTATAGCGTCCATATATGTAAAAAAAAAATTTTTTAATTTTTTTTAAATATGTGTATTGAAATATTCACAAAACTATTAAAATTATACGTAAAAGAAACAACCTGTACACGCAAACTTGTACTAACTTGTACAGGGTGTTTCTTTTCCGTATGAATTTACAATATTTTGTGAATATTTTACTATAAACAATAAAAAGGACTGTTTTTTTAACGGTTTTTTTTTTTGCATGTATAGACTCTATAATCAGGTTAACCGGAACGCCCTTTGTTAGTTAATATACTGTATATCTTCATTTATCTTGTTACTAACACATACATGTATAGAGCATGAAGGTTGTATATTTAAATATATATTTTACTCTGTGCCTTCTCCGGTACCGTAATAAACTCATCAAATTGACATCAAACTCTCATCATTGCTGCTCTGGAGATTGTGAACGAAATAGGACAAACAAAACAAGATAGGACACTTTCGTTCAGTTGGTTGTTTTACCATAATTATCTGTACAGTTGTAAGTTGTAATTCAATTAATACTTCTTATAAATTAGTAGAGGAAACTAAACAAGCTCTATTGCTAAAATCGTAGGTACTAGATAAACATTCAAATGCTTGTTTATAAATCCCGACTTCGGGCTGCTACTGAGAAATACCAGATGGAAAAACCCAATAACACTTTCCCCGACCCGGGAATCGAACCCTGGACCTCAGGAATCCTGCCAGGGTTGCGGGAAAGTCCGAAAGGGATACCGGGACCTTGGTAATAGGCAACTGAAGGAACACGGGTGGGTTTTAGTAATTGTAAAAGTCTGACACGCCCTCCCGCTCCGCCCAGAGCGGGAGAAGTCATTTGATGATTTCCCACCCACAAAAAAAAAAAAAAAGTACCTAGGAATGGATGCTCAGCAATAGCGAGGCCGACTAATTGAATTTAACATTAAAAAATTTAAATCTCAGGAACCATATTTTATTCAGTCACATTTTTAATTGTTCTTTGATAAGCTTCGATTAGATATGAAACCCTGAACATAATCGTTCAGCAATCAACTGTCACTGGAAATAAAAATCACGATTGTTGACAAAACAATATTATTGATCTATGTTTACTTCTATTGTCTGTAGGATCATAATACGCAGCCTTCACAAACTTCCCTTCCTAAACTAATGCCCCTTTTCACTAACACCAAACAACACCTAAATGAATGCCTGTTGGATTAACAACTTTCAGCGCTGTGCCGTTAGTTGAAAATCCAACGGCGTTTCATCATTAATTTAGGTGTCGTCTAGAGTTAGTAAAAGGGGTATTAGCTTAGTAGACATTTTTCCTAGAATAAAGTCTGATATCGGATCAGAGTAACAACTTGTCCTCGGGGAACGATTTTATCAGACTATTGGATAGACACAATGTTTTAGTATAACTAAATTGTGTTTTAGCGTAACTCGATTTTCGTTAAAGAAATTGGGAGACAATATAGAAGTTATCCAAGAGTGTTTTTTAGTTTTACATTTAGCAGTTAGAAAGAACTTAAAAGATGTTATTTTCCATGGAGCAACTGCCAGATGACCTCCACAACACAGTAACTGGGTAACACTATACCCCTTTGGTAAGCCTGGTTATCAAACTTTTGGGCATCTAAATACCCGTACAGACTGTCAAAGATCTATGAATGATAGCCGAGACCAACGGCTTAACGTGCTATCCGAAGCACGGAGTGTTCTCGAAATGTACACCCATCCAAGAACCGACCGTGGCAAGCGTAGCGTAAAACCTTCGATCGACCTGTGTGGCTGTTATCAGCCACGAGCCCCTCTCAGTGATAGATCCTACATATTCCTACATAAAATTAAATTTCATTAGCTGTCTATTGAGTATTGATACCCGGGCTAAAATGATCTGAATAGTTGATGCCCTGGGCTGGCTAAAGTGATCTGAGTAGTGTTGCCCTGGGCTGGCTAAAGTGATCTGAATAGTGTTGCCCTGGGCTGGCTAAAGTGATCTGAGTAGTTGATGCCCTGGGCTGGCTAAAGTGATCAGAATAGTGACGCCCTGGCTAAAGTGATCAGAATAGTGACGCCCTGGCTAAAGTGATCTGAATAGTGATGCCCTGGCTAAAGTGATCTGAAAGAAAGAAAAATAAATTTCTCTTTCTTCGTACTGTAAGAAAGATGTAAGTAGAACATTCTTTGAAAGCAACTCTAAGTACACGTTGTGAAATAGATTACAAATCCCTTATCATACAAATACACACAAAAACATCAGCAGATATCGAATCGTCAATTTCGCAGCATCACTAACTACTCCATGTCTAGTAGTGGCCCAGGCTTGATTAGCTATCGTTCACATACTGGTGCAAACGTGACAGTTACAATTAGCAGCCGCTTAGACAACAAGCAACTTAATTAGTTTATCGATAATTGATAGAAAACAATGTATGGGAGATTATGTATTTGTAGGTCGTAAGTAGGGGTCGATCGATAGAGTTTTCTCTCACTCAGTACCTACCTAACTAAGCAATTAGAAATTACAATGGCTAATTGGCTATAACACACTAGGAGTGTCCAATAAAAAGTTATAATGAGTATGACACAATTATCTGTTATTAAATGTTATTTTATTTTTCGACGTAGTCTCCTTTCAGGTTTATACACTTTGGATAACTTTTTTCTAAACCAAAAATTCCCTTACTAAAAAAATCTTTTTCCTGATCCCTTAAAAAAATCGTGTGACTACTGCGTCATCATCTTCATATTTCTGGCCACTGAGATGTTCCTTTTACCGCGAAAATAGGTAAAAATCACTAGGAGCAAGGTCCGGTGAATATGGAGGATGTTCCATCAATTCGAAGCCAGCTTCTTGAATGGCAGCCATCGCAACTCTGGACTTGTGCGCGGGGGCGTTATCTTGGTGAAACAAACAAACAAACAACAGAACACGTTCCGAAACGACGCAAACAAATGACTTCTATTTTTAAAAAACAAAAGAGAATTGATTGGTTTTTTTATAATTAATCATGTCTGCCAGTATTTTTTTTCTTTCCAAGGTGAATCTATCGCATATCACTATTTATTGAACACCCCTCGTACATACATAAACTAACGTACAGAATGCCTCCTACGGCGATCCTTACATACTCTTTGGCCTTGTTTACGTTCATACATCAGCAGGGTAGTTGCGTAACACACTAACAGTAACAATTTGACTTTAATAGCTCAACAACATTCATTGCGATATTTAAGTTGTTGAGCAGACAAATTTTTTAATACAATTTTCAGGAGCAATGGATTAGGGATTTATGATTTCACAATCACATCTGGCTGTAGTAGTTTAATTTACTATTCCTTAACTTTTTCTATATGAAATGAGTGTAATTACCACTAGCTTCAAAAACTTTGAAGGAAATATCGTCCGAAAACGGCATGCCTGAGAGATATTCCTCGACGGCATGTGAAGCCCAGTCTGAGGCCCATGGGCGGTATAAAAACTCTGGCATCCAGGTTAATCACTAACCACACGAAAAAGAAACACAACATAATCGAAGAAAACGGTAACCTAACCCGACTAGTACCTACTTGAAACTTATTGTGCATAAAATCCTTAGATCCATTGTGATCAGTTTATTCGCACTTTGACTCAACACATGTCTTTAATACACATTTATACCTACAATGTATATGTACGCCACGTGTATGTACGTTGTATAATGTATAAATAGTATACAGTCTTCTTCTTTTCGTGTCGACGGTACTTTGGTTCAGCAACATCATCATCATTTCAGCCGAAAGACGTCCACTGCTGGACATAGATCGAAGTGGCGGCGCTTGGTCCCCAAAACACGACCGGTTCTGTGTTTCTCGCATTCAGCGAATTTCTGTGGCCTTCACCAGGTCATCAGTGGCCTTCCAACGCTACGTCTTCCGGTACTTTGATTGATAATTATTATATTGTTTGAGCCCAGTAGGTGGCCACGTTGATTGTGGCATCAGTGGCATTCTTTAGACCTTCAAAGGTGCAAGTGAACACCATTGGGGCATTATCTGATCTGGGCCCTAGACAAAGTGACATTCTATCAGCGATAACGATGATGGAAAAGGCAAAAATGTATAGGACTGACATAAGCTATCGAAAATCAATCAATCCTGTTGAAAGATCGATGTAGAAATAAATTGTTTCAGGTATAATCTACATTATAAATAAAACTTGTAATGCAGCTATTACTTATAATATAATGGTACTTTCGAAGAATACAGAGCAACGCTCAATAGAGTTGTTGAGCGCTGTGGGTGCGGTGTGTCGCTACATGAAGACTGTCGATGGCGCCCGCGATTTAATTCGAAACGCCTACGAAGACAAGGAACAATCGCTTCGAAATGCGATTGTCACTTGTCTAGGCCCCCAGAAGCTCCGCACTGTTGGATTGGTCTATAATTCCGTCACACTCTGTTTGCAGCGGCCTACTTAGGTACGCAATCTTTGTAGTAGGTATATATAGACGTATATATGTTTAGAATACTATACACAAATATGTATGTAAGTTGCACATAATTAACATGGTTTATTTTCGTCACCGATAAAATATCTATGATAACAAAGTAGGTAGGGAATGTTTTTTTCAATTGAATTAATGTTAATTAAAATGCGCCGTTTCTGTTATGCTTTAATAAATTGCGCTCTGCGTATGTAATTGCTTGTCCTATTATATAGTAAAATCATGCGCATACAAAATGTCAACATTATGTACCTGTTTATATATTTGTACATGTATATACCTAAGTATGTTAGATAGATAGATATAGGTCTATGGTACAGATTACATAGTTTTGATTCCTTTTGAATTAATATAACATTTAAATGTAAACGAGGCAAAAGGAGTAAAGGATCGCAGCAGATGGCGTTCTGTAGTTTCTATCTATCCCCATGGAAAGAAAGCGTGAATTTATATGTCTGTGTATTTACATTGAATACAGGCAGATAGATAAAGCATTCATTTCAAATCCATCTTGTGTCATACAAAGGCACTGATTTAGTACGTGTCTTGTAAAAGATGTGCTCATCTGAATTGTTTGTCTAGTCTAGATTCAAGTTATGCGAACTAAGTTTTAAATTCAGAACAAGAAAAGTAACCATATAACATCTCGCCTTATTTCCCCGAAGCGTTGGGCAGAAGTGTTCACCCACATTTCGCCAGTTATGTCTGTATAACTATAATATGTCATATGATAAAATGTTTAAATCAATGGTTTTCTAAAAAAAAAAACAGGAAAATTGTGGTTTAACAAAATTATTATGTGGAAAGAAGTCGCATAGGATTGCACCTTTGACGGATTCATTAAGAGGAAACAAAAACACTAGGTGCTGAATGCGACTCCTCTAAAAAATGTAGGTAGAATTTAAGCATATGTGGTATAAAAGGCAAAGTAATCAACTCTACTGAACATTTTTTAAAGTTACTAGTACATTTTTCATCTGAAACCTGCGTTTCAGTGTTTCAGCTTCAGCGTGAATTTTTAATGAAGTCTTTTCATGAAAATATTGGAGCTTAAAGTAAAGTTGAACACACGAATTTGCGTACGCCACAACTCGACCAACGGCTGAATATGTTTTTCTCATTTTACGCTTACAAAAACTGTTTCGTGTTTGTGTTTCGTACATAGAAAAGGGAATTTTGGATTCTTCTTTAACTCGGTTTTAAACTAAAGTAGTCAAATAGTTAGTTATTCCTGGATTTAATTTGTTAATTAATAGTTAGTTGTATAATATATTGATTATAGTACCATTTCCGTTAAAACACTAAAACACATACTACACGATAAAGGACTTAAACTCATTAAATTAATTAATACTCTTTGTAGACGGCTTGTTCGGTACCGCGACAATTATTTATTATTTCTGCAACCAAGCATCACTAAGCAACAAGTACTATAATTTATTTTAATGTTTTGTCTTGGTTTGAGTGGTAAGAATTCCAACGGTTTAACGTACTTTCCGAGGCACAAAGGGATCGTATAAAGATGGTCACCCATCCACGAACCAGCCGCGGCAAGCGTAGCTGATCGATCGATCCGTGCGGCCGTTATTACTTAGCTACAAGTTCCACCCCTCCCCACTTTCTAACAATATTTAATTTCAAGATTCAAAATCTAAACAATGTTCTAGCTATAGGTACTCATTTGTTTTTGATTAAAGTTCACCACATATTAATCTACTGTCTTTTGTTAATGAAAAGTTACTAAAATAAGTTACACAATAATGAACATCGTTGGCTTCTCTGAAATAACACTAGAACCTATTGATTAGTAGAAGTTTACGTAAGTTGAATATCGGTTACGAACGAAGTACGAACTAATTAAGTTTGATTTATTTGAGGAAGCCTGATGAATGATTAATTTTTGTATTTTGAACTGCCCTAAAACTTGATTTATTGGACTATGCCTAAAGCCTTAGCATAAAAGGAATCTAAAACTAGATAAAAGCAGTCAGGTTTCGTAGATTTCTAAGCCACAATATTTATCTGTTGAATTAGCAACAGCACCCTAATTGCATAATACACGAAGAATTGGAATCGGTTCGAAACAAATGACTAATTCATTCAAAGAGAAGGCTTTATAGTCATTGAATCCATTGCTTCATAAGTTCGTAAATTACGTTGTTGAGTAGAATTAACTTTTGAGTAAACTTATGAAGCAATGGATTAGACATTTGTTTCAAACCGATTCTAATTCTGATGATCGGTCTGCATTACGAAATTAGGGTACAGTTCTAATTAGTCGGGCGCGTAGTACTCGCAACCGGCATGCGTGTGTGCAATGAACGTAAACGAAGCAAAAGAAATCCTAAGGATCGTAGCCATTCGTAGTAGGTAGCGTTCTGTGATGTATTTCTGCATACCTTCATCGGAAGAACGCTTGGCTTTATGAATATGCAGCATAAACATACTAGACTACATAAATCCCCAAACAATAGTGGCCTAGGTATTGGCTTTGTCAGCAAGCCGTACCTACATGCTTTAGCACGCCTATTTAGAAAAAACTTTTTACAAAAAAAAAAAAAAAATTCGGAAGTCGGTGGCAAAAAACGAAAACTGTAAGGCAAAGACACCGACTTCCGAAATTAAAGTTATTTTTCACTTTTTAGTGTTTTTTTGGAAGTCGGTTGTTTTTTTTTTGGAAAAAGTTTTTATTTTTCACTTTTTAGTTGAGGTACCTACCCCACATTAATTCGAATACCACTACCTGCTATGTAAATAACAGTGACGGAGTCAAACAATATACCGTCTACATACACTAGGTGGGAAAAATACGTAATTATTGAAGCTAACTCAAAAACTACGCAAGCAAAGTTAATAAAAATTTTATGGGACCACCTCTGAAGCATGACCTACCAAACAAAAAAAGAATCATCAAAATCGATTCATAATTGGCGGAGTAATCGAGTAACATACACACAAAAAAAAAAAAAAAAAACATACAGACGAATTGAGAACCTCCTCCTTTTTGAAGAAGTCGGTTAAAAACGGAAGCCGGGTTTCGATCAGCTTGTCTTGTTCACTGAACTTTCCATTTGCCGCCACATTACTGAAAGCATGTACGGATGAGTTTGAACAAGCTGACTGCTGAACGTAATCCTAGTGCTGTCGATATTCGACCTATTTTTGCTAAAAGCGCTGAGTAGCTTATATACTCGTAAGGTAAAAGCCGGCTGTCGCTTTACTAATCATCTGCCTTGCCTTTTCAGAACTATCTCTGGGTCGGCTTTTACCAGTATTTTAAAATGCAGCGACAGCCTATTTGAACTCTAGAACCCAGGTAGATACTGGGTATCCCTTGGTAAGACTGGTTGTCAGACTTTTCGGGTTCTGACGACCAGTAACGACTGTCAAAGATCCATGAATTACAGCGAAGACCAACGGCTTAACGTGCTTTACTAAAAGAGAATAATTTGCGTCACTGAATGTGTTCAAAGAAAGAAGAAAGAATAATACGTTTATTTGCGTTAAACATGACGCAAAGAAAACCATAAAAAGAACAAGTTGGGGGAAAATATGCGTCTAATCTACCCAAAACAGCCATCACTCAGCATAATGCTGTGACCCTATGCGAGACAGAGCCACAGCGCTGGTTTTCAGCAATATTTTTTCTTTCAAATCTAGGTATTGTCTTACTTTGTGAGGACTCATTATGCATTCAGTGCGCATCATTGTAGTACAGGAAATGCAACGCATTTTCGCTGACTCACTTTGAGCAAAATAAATAACGCCAAGTAGCGCTTGTCTGGCCGCACCCTAAGGTTAAAAAAGGTCATATGCCACGTGTTGCTTTAAGTCACGATGACGTGTCAGAATTTATTGTGACGCCTTCAGCCTATGCAACAGGCTAACCAGAAGCTAATGGCTTTGTGTTGAATAAAACCTGCTATTCTTTAAAAAACACTGTCCTGCTAAATTCAAAATGTAATTTCTTCAAAATAAAAAATCTCTAAGATTTTTTTTTCTTTAGAATTAAACAATAATGAGCCCTTTCAAGCCTTTTCAAAAGTTTCCAATATAAGACCACGCACGCCGTAGACTAGACATACGTAGATAGATTGATTCATACCATTTTAACAAACCGAAACGAAGGTACCATAAACTACAATTACTTATATAAAACATATTTCACACAGCAAACGAAAAACATAGACTCTTATCTAAATCAATTAACTACTTCAGTGGAAACATACAGAAGCACATAAAAAGAGTAAATAATAGTTACCTATCTATTTACCTTTCATTATTTGCTATGTATTATCACTTTACATAAGAAGATAAGAGATAACAATGCATTTTGTAACACCAGAGAACTCTCCCGAACAACGGAAGTTTTAGTTTTTGATAACATAAATATTAGCAGAGTTACCTTGTGAATGACGCGGCTAGACTTTTGTTGTGTCTACACAGGAGAATGTATTCGTTTATAGGTGCATCTGCATCATCTGCCTAACCTTTTCCCAATTATGTTAGGTTCGGCTTCCAGTCTAACCAGATGCAGCTGAATACCAGTATTTTACATGGAGCGACTGCCTTTCTGACCTCCACAACCCAGTAACTGGGTAAAACGATACCCCTTGTCAAGACTGGTTGTCAGACTTTCGGGTTTCTACCGACCCGTAACGACTGTCAAAGATCCATAAATGGGTTCTTGTTTTGCTCGGCTCCGAAGGAATCTAATAGAGAAATAGCGCTCCTCAAGAATAGGGCTACCAACTGCAAAATTCAAATCCGACTGGTAGTTCCAGAGTAATCTCTGCATATATGCACGCTAATCTTGGCCTATATCTACAAGTACATGCCCTGATAAGATGTCACAAATAAAATAAGATGCAAATAAGCATGATTTTCACGAAAATTGCCGTGAAGCAAATATTAGTTTGTCAGCAGTTTATGGCGTAGGGTAGCTTAGCCTGTACTGGTCCCACTGCTGGGACGCAGGCCTCCACTCTGTGAGAGGGAGTGAGCCGTAATCCAACATGCGGGCCCCGTGCGTTTTGGTAGATGTCACATTTTTTCCGAATATTTGTTTCTAGGACATGCCGGTTTCCTCACGATGTTTCTTTCACCGTTTTGAGAGCCATTCAGTGATGAAATAATTTACGCATAGTAATGTGTCGGTACTTGAGTATTGTCAAATGTTTGGAGGCTCTTTTGATCTTTTACCTTATCTATTACAGTATTGCACTTTCTGTTATAACCCAAAAATAATCAGTTGATACGTTTCATATTTATTTGTGTGATGTTCTTGTATCAATATAATCAATAGATAAGCTTTAGCTATTCTTATCACAATGATAACAGAGTTTGGGCACGTTTCAATGACGAACCTGTTTACTTGGTCACGTGTTAGATATTCACGAAAACGTGGGTCAATCAACTCAGCCTATCGCAGTACACTGCTGGACATCAAAACACCCTATCCTCCGCCTTCCGGATGTTAATCGTCATTGTGATAATTTGTAACATTGGACAAGGTAAAATAAATATATACAACATTATTTTTTCTTTATGCTAAGCCCGAAAAGGGGTCATTGTACTCATCATTTTGAATAACTTTTTCTATGGGACCAACATTGAAATCCCGAAAAAAAAAATTCTGCTGTTCCATACATTTTGTCGATTTAAGTGAACACAAATGTAGGGAACAGCTGATTTTTTTTTCGCGATTCGCAAGAATAAGTTGCTCAAAATGATGAGTACAATGACCCCTATTCGGGTTTAGCAAAAAGAAAAACGAATGTTGTATATGTAAATGATTGAATATAAGTTTGTTTAACTGTGACAGATATTTAATGTATAAGTGTAAAAGTTAAAAATCATTGGTTCAATAATAATAATTGTACCTAAGATATTTGCACGCCATGAGAAATGGTAGACATGTCGTGAGCCCAAATAGCGTTTCATATTCATATTTAAACTAAAGAAAAAAGGCCAACCAGTCTTACAAAGGGGTTTCATAATACCCTAATGGGTTGTGGTGGTCAGATAGGCAGTCGCTCCATGTAAAATACTGGTATTCAGCTGCATTCGGTTAGACTGGAAGTCGACCCCAAAATAATTGGAAAAAGGTTAGGTTGCATTTATGGTGTACATATTAAAGAGTATTGTATCTAGGTATCTATCTAATTATTAGAACTAAAGCAACATCCTACTTAAAAGTTCCAAGTTTCAAGCTCACCCTAAACAAAAATACTTATAATTAGGCTTATTTTAAAAACACACCATTTATTTCTATACCTTTAACAAATCAAGATCCCCAAATCATGACTATAACTACCACAGTACCACCAATTCCTAAGTTTTTAATAATAATTCGACAAAAGGTGACCTTAATGACATCCAAAGTTCTGCTTTCAGGGCGGGTCAATAAATTTTATGACTTTGGGTACTACGTTCAAGTACTTGCAAAGTTACGAACTAACAAAGGAGGGTAGAAGAACTTAGTTCGATCTTATCGGCCTAGATTGTTCAGAACTTGGGAGTTTGCCCTTATTTTCTATGCGAGGGATGAGTGAATAATAGGTAATACTTGACAAGCAATGTTAGCAGGTAATTGTGTCCATTACTTGAGATTCTTGTGAATTTTCATTATTTATGGGTAGACAATGTAAATAAAGCGACGCAGGTGTTAACAATATTTTTTTTAAATTGACATGTGTTGACAAATCATGGAGGACGTTCCGAGTGCGAAAGTATTTAAAAAATAACCCAGTACTCAGTCATTTATAGACCGATTTGGAATTTGGAAAATTATTTTCTTTTTTTAAAGAATATACTTACTCGTAAGGTGGTCCTATAAACATTTGGTCAAGTTCTGATGACTGGTTTTTGAGTTAGCTTCAATAATACGTATTTTTTCTAAGGCCCTTTTTCAAAATCATTGCTTACAAAAAACATAACACAAACATAACTATTACAACATAACTATTCAGTTCTAGGGCCATAAATTGCTCATTTTACGACACGATCTCATCATAGGCGCAGCTCATTCCAGAATTAAGCCCTGCTGACGGGGAGATTATCTCGCGACCCAGATTAGGGCGTCGAGAGACAGGCAAGAGCTGTTCTGTATCAAAGGGTACATGACCTCCCATGATATACTTGCAGGCCTAGGTATTTTTAGATTAAAGTAGAAGTATTACATAAACGGTAGAAATCCCGAAGCGGGTTTGGTGAATCGTTATCACAACACGGATTCCATGAAACGTCAACTAGAAGTTACCACAATGAGGTAACTTTTTGGAGGTTTTCACGTCATATTTTCCTTAGCTGTTATTTACAAGGTAAAAATGATGTGGCCCAGTGTCGTAAGTTCGAACCCAGACGGGCGCTTTACTTTGTGTAAATTATTTCATCACCACTGCTCTCAAAACGGTGATGGAAAACATCTTGAGGAAATCGGAGGTCCAAAAATTCGATCATCTACCAACCCGCACTGGGCCCGCGTGATGGATTACGGCCACTCCCTCTCATAGAGAGGAGGCCTGTGTCCCAGCTGTGGGAACATTATAGGTTGATTATGCTAATTATGAAGGCAGGGGATCAATAACAAATTATTCTTTAGAACAGAAGTGCCTAATCAAATCAAGAAGCGTGGCCGTATGAGGGTATACGGCATTTCTCGGAGTAAATCATAATTCGCCATATTAATCACTTAAGATCATTTAGTCCAACAACAGATTTTCTTTGACTATTGTGTTGCAATACAACACACATTTATTCACCTCATAAAACTAAATTCAGCATGGTATGGTAACACCATACTAGCCGATACCAGTAAACCACAACAGCGTTACAAAACTTTATAACAAACACGTGTTTATGAGCGTCATTAACCTCTTTTCTGTCGCTATTACGTCCAGTACTAACACCTGGTTTCCTGCATTTCAAAAACTGATGATTTCCTTACCAAACGTAGTGTTTTGTATTGTCTGGCTGTTATTAGCTCGAGATACAATTAAAAATTGCGATCATTAGTCAACATTACTGAACTATCTTGGCTTGGCTAAGCTTTCTACGGCATTCTACGCAATGCTACGCTATGTTAGGCTGTGCTACGTTGTGCTATCTTAACTGCGAAAGTGAGTTTGTTTGTTTGTTACGCTTTCACGCTAAAACGGCTAAACAAATTTAGATGAAATTTGACACATGGGTAGATCATGACTTGGAATAGGACATAGGATACTTTTTATCCCGATATTCCCACGGGATCAAGACTTACGCGGGGCTAGCTGCGCCCCGCGGTTTTACCTTGTCCTTAATAAATTGCAAAAATTCACTACTACTAACCAAAAATAATTATTCGATCGGGACAAGATGAAATACAAATCTTTTTCATCTCGTAAAATAAATCGTTTAAGTCCGGCTCAGCAAGTGTTCATCACAACTGCCTCGTAAAATTCGGCTCCTCTAAACGCCTGTCGGCCATATTTCATCCATAGGACATAAACCTTTCGCTACAAAAACTTTCTATCTAGATAGAGTTAGGTTGTAAAACTGGGCGGATGTACCTAAAGTACCTACAAGATTCAGCTGTTTTAATAAAAACATGATGTCGGAATTACTTTGTACTAATGAAATTTTAAGCTGAAGTGGAAGTGGGCTGGCCATGTTTGTCGAAGGACCGATGGCCGGTGGAGCAGACGAGTCCTAGAGTGGAGACCGCGTATCTGCAAGCGTAGTGTGGGACGCCCCCCAGCTAGATCTTTTTTTTTTTTCTTTTTTTTTAAAAACGTTGCCCCACACTAGGAATTTCTTCCTGTATCATGGGTGCGTTTACAAACATAGAAACTCACATACACTAACACCCAGACCCGGAACAACTACTTGCAGATCATACAAATATTGGTTCCGTGCGGGGATCGAACCCGCGACACGTTGCGCAGCCGTCCATCGCTCAGCCACTGCGCCAACCGTGTCGTCAAAAGACGACACGACCGACCGACCGATGACCGATGACCGATGATGATGAGATGGACCGACGACCGTAAAAAGTTGGGTGGGACAGACTCAAAGCGGAAGGCGGAGGACAGGGTGTTGTGGCGCAGCCTGGGGGAGGCCTATGTCCAGCGGCGGGCTGCGATAGGCTGAGTTGATTGATTGATTGAATAAAATAATTGTAATGTTACCTTTGTTGTGGTCGATAGGACGTTCAAATAAGTTGTGAGTTGAGCTACACGATTATTGCTGGACAGGTCCACTCAAATCTGTATGGTTATTTCTCAAAAGACGATTTTAGACAAAAATCTATATGTTCCTCACATGATCTGAACAAGATTGAGTCTGGACTTTAAATGAGGTCCCTGAGATTATTTCGCTATTTCTTCAATGTCGACTCCATCTATCTAGCTTTCCGATTTCCAATGACAGAATAAACAATTTCGTTTCATTTTACTATAATTCGTGCGAATATGGAGTAAAAGTTTTGTGTCAGTATGCCTTCGGCTAAGCAAAAGTAATTAGATCCTATCCAAAACATTTGATCCTTACCGCAATACTTTGTTGCCGAATCTGGGCCACCTTATTACACGTAACGACAAGCAAATCCATGACAATAACCATCAAGATTTCATGCATGATTACTCTTGTAAGTATAGGGCTCATTGCCAAGGCTTTCTCCTCTTACAGACCTGGAATATCCAGAAATCGGCTTATCTACATGAAAGTTGATTTCGAGAAAGTAGGTTACAACTTACAGCTTGGAGCTCACCGATTGTAGGCACTGGGCCAGCGGGCACTCCAATACATACGTCAGCAATAGTTGGATTGCTGAATTTAATAAAATGTAGAGGTAATACGATGAAATCGAATGTTGTCCTACAATAGCATCCGTAAACAGTGTACCTACTTTGTTACCTAGCTGCCTTTTTACTGTAGTCGGTAACCTACCTTTAATGTTCCCTAAGATGGATATGATAGAGACACGCGTTTAGTGTCTGACTGTCCAATTTTGGGGCGATAATGTCCTACGGTCAAGTGTATCCATAACTCAGTTCGGCGTTTTAAGTACGGTCGGGCAAAAAAATGGCCACCTATCAGTTTTGACAACATTGCCTAGCAAAGGAAAATATACGATACCTATAGGTACATACTTCCTTACCTATACATCTTGGAAAAATACTATTAATAATACCCCCATGCTTTGGTTTATCCAGGATTGGTTTTAGTGACTCTGCCGCCAAGCATATTATAAATTAGGGGATTACATCGCTGACAAAAATGCTTGGCTTAGCGCTGCTCCAGCTCCACAAGGACGCATAAACTAATTGATTGGCATTCGAAAATATAGTTGGAGCTGCTGAAGATTGTAAAGACTATCTTGACATTGTATAAATTCAATCTCCTAGTATTGTATAATTTCATAGCACATATGTGAGCACTATGTACTTACCTACCTTAAAGCTACCATTTACTAGGTACGTCGTTCATTGACTTGAATGTGCCCTGGCGGCTGAGAGTATGTCATGCTCACTCAAATGTCTCGTTGGTGGTGGCGTGTGTGTTGGATCATTAAGTTCCCTTCAAAATGGTTGAGCTGAATGAACGGGCGCCGCCAGTAGGGACTGGTCATCTGTAAGCTGCCACGGCTTATTTTTAATTTATTTTAATTTTTTAATTGTTTTTTATCTTTACGGACGCTTTTAACGTGCACGTCTCTTTTTTTCTTTTTTACATTGTTCTCACATGTTTAATTTCAAATGAATGATGTAACCAATATATTGTAACAAAATTTTGATTTAAAAGAGTGTCCGTGGAGTTTCCTGCCCGTTCTTCTCCATAGGAACCTACTACGCTTTGGAATGGGCAACTAGCTTAATTTTTTTGACTGACCGACCCCTTGTCTATTCAAAAGTACCTGTAATTGGTTTATTTGAAATAAATGCTTTGAGTTTGAGTTTGATTTTTATTATTATAACTTCGTAAATGGCGCAATTGTCTGATGTCATCCTCCGCCTAGTCTTTTTGGGGTCAGCTTCCAGTCCAACCGGATGCAGTTGAATACCAGTATATTACATTGACCTACGGCCTATCTGACCTCTACAACCCAGTTACCTACTGGGTAACACGATACCCCTTAAGACTGGTCGTCAGACTTTAGGGCTACTGACTACCCGAAACGACTATTGCAAATGACAGCCGGTACCATCGCTTTAACGAGATTACCGAGGCACGGAGGGATCATTATCATCATCATATCAGCCCAAAGACGTCCACTGCTGGACAAAGGCCTCCTCCAAGCACCGCTACTACGACCGGTTCTATGCGTCTCGCATCCAGCGCATTCCCGCGGCCTTCACCAGGTCACCCATCCACGGACCGACCTCGGCAGATCCTCGGCTGTTGTTTCTTAGACTCGACCCTTCAATTTTCTGATGTATAGTGATAAAATGAAGTCTACAAACGCATTATTTCATAGGTCACGTCCACCTGAGACGTGTGCTACGTTTCATTGCATTGCGCCTGTAACCGAGCAACAAAGTAGTAAAGTCTCGAGTGGCTATTTCACTGAGGTCCGTAAAAATAGGTTAGTTAAGCGTTTTTTTTTTGTATTCCTCGAAGGTTTAGGCTGCGGTGTACCGTCAGTTATTTTTGAGTCCCATAATAAAGGGAGCGAGCCTATTGCCATCACCCCGAGACCAGACTCCGGGCTGTTACTGAGATATTCCTGATGGAAAAACCCAATAACGCTTTCGAACCTATACTCCATTTGAAATAAGATTAGACATTCAAACAAACCTATATACAGTCCGTTCAACCGATTTTGACTTCTATACCGTAGGCATAAGGATGGCATTAAAAGCAAAAAAAGTTACACAATACCAACTGTCTACTGCAGGTCCCATTTTTCGTGCCACCAACGCAATAGAACTCAAAATCGGTTGAACGGACTGTAAAAAAGGTTTATTTAAATGTCTAATCTTATTTCAAATGGGGTATAGGACCTTACGCTCGGACGACCAACAAGGCAGTCGGCAACAGGACGAAAAATGTATATTTTACCTCAGACCAAATATAAAACCAAGACAGAGCGCAGTCAACAGTGACGTGAGGCCGGTTTCGTAAACATGTGTGCACATATTTTGGTGTAGTTTGATTGTAAATAGTTGTAAATTTGTGCGTTTGAGCGTGTATGTACAGAGCGGTGGTGTAGTTTTGGCATGCTTCACTGTATTGTTCGCAACGCTGTGTCTTGGTTTTTTATTTGGTCTGAGATATTTTACCTCATAAAAGTATTCATAAATAAATTATAGTACTTTAAATACAAACATTTTGGTAGTACCTACAAACAAATATATTTCTACAAAATATATTTTATGAAAATAAGTACATTCATCCAGGCGTATCTTACCACTCATCACAATATTCAATAGAACTGTTGTTTATGCTACTAAAATCATAATTCCTACGTCGTACGTAAGTGAGATAAACAAGTATTTTACGGTATATTGCGTCTGTGAGCTAAATAAAGACAAACTATGATAAACTCTGGGAGCACGCACGCAATCACATAGTGTGAATAACACTAGGCCAAAATAGTGTTGGGTGAACGGTAAACGTTGGTAAAATATTGCTATGTCTGTAGATTGAAGAAAATGGTAGTCTTGGTTTGATCTAAAAGAAAGAAATAATTATATTTTATTTGGGACACGCACAGGAAATACAAACAGTAAAAAAAGTAGCATGATCAGCAGGAGGCGGAGGGTCTGTTCTGTTTAACTACTTTCTTAATAGTTCTAGCTATGGTTTATTTGCCCATGTTCATACTTCATGGCATAGGCATTAGGCACCCAAAAACAAAATATGTAGGAAACTCGAACCTTTTTAAAACCCACTCAAACTCAAAGCATTTATTTCAATTAAACCATTTACAGGCACTTTTGAATTCTCAAGGAGTCAGTCAGTCAGAAATATGAAGCTAGTTGCCCATTCCAAAGCGTAGTAGGTACCTATGGAGAAGAACGGGCAAGAAACTCCATGGACACTCTTTTAAATCAAAATATTGTTACAATATATTGGTTACATCCTTCATGTTGAAATTATATATGTGAGAACAATGTAGAAAGCACGTTAAAAGCGTCCGCAATTATAACCTAAAAAACAATTCAAAAATTTTAAAAAGTCATGGCAGCTAAGACTCTCAGCACTCTTAATCAAATTCCGGATTAGACCATCACTCGGCTTTACAGACCTTTGACATTTGCACGCATTCGTTCCAAACCTAAAAAAAAACTTTTCACTTTTATTTTCTGTTTTTTTTTTTGGAAGTCGGTTGTTGTTTTTTTGTAAAAAGTTTTTATTTTTCACTTTTTAGTTGTGGTACATACCCCACACAAATTCGAATACCACTACCTGCTATGTAAATAACAGTGACGGAGTCAAACAATATATCGTCTACACACACTAAGTGGGAAAAATATGCAATATTGAAGCTAACTCAAAAACTACGCAAGCAAATTAATAAAATTTATATGGGACCACCTCTGAAGCATGACCTACCAAACAAAAAAAGAATCATCAAAATCGATTTATAATTGGCGGAGCAATCGAGTAACATACACACAAAAAACAAAAAAAAACATACAGACGAATTGAGAACCTCCTCCTTTTTGAAGAAGTCGGTTAAAACAACGATTACAAACTTGTGGCTGGATTCAAAATCAGAACACGTCAAGCAGATTGATGTAATGGTGTGACGTGTCTCCATGTCCCTTCCTGTCGTCCCTTCGATCATCTTTTCTCTCGATTGGCCAAAAATAATCGCGCCATTCGCCTTTCCTACTTAAATAGATAATAATTTATGGGTAAGTAGTACTATTAGGTGCGGTTTGCAGCAATGATTTTTTGACATTTCTATGTTCAAAAAATAGTTACCACTATATTATGATTCGTTAAATGTTAAATAATCAGTAGATGACAGCGGAAACTTCCATTGATATACATTTTCTTGATCGATGCTGAAAGGAAGCTTTAAATCTACATAAACATGAAAAAACGAGCCTCAGCGATGGACGTTTCCTCGAAATAGAAGTCAGAAATTACATTAAAAACATTCTACATCCATTCGGTGATTGTTTTCGCAATAAACAATAGAATTTCTTGCTGAAATATTCATGACTTTGTACCAACATAAACGCTGAAAAGCGCCACGCGATTTCCATGAAGTTTTCATAGAAATTGCTCTACTAGAGTCGCGTCGCGGTTGCCTTAACAGAAGTGATTGTGATGTGCCACTGGCTGGATTTAGCCGATATTATTTTTGTTCTTTTGGTACTTCACCGAATATGTAAGTGTGAATATTATCGGAATGCACAAGAATAACGACTTCATTTTTATTAATCAACTGAAAACTTAACAACCATACTAGTGAAAAACGCATTAAAAACATGAAAATCTTAATTTTTTTCCGTGAAAATTTAATAATTTCAGCGAAGAGTTTCACATTGTTAAATGTTAATTTACCGCCATTTACCTCTTTTAGCAGCTTTTGTTCAAAAGTGGCTGAGTGAAAAGCAGGGGCAGGAGCTTAAAATGTCTGCAACGAACAATTAATGAGCATTTTTAAGTCCTTTTGAAATGTTTGCAAACTGGCATGGCGAACAAGGTACTTATTGTTCCTATGACTGTTCGTCTCGCCATCTCATTAGTTTTTCAGTTTAATGAAATTTTCCTTGATAATTTTGCATTCATATAAGTGCAAATTAATTTATTTGTATGAAAATACTAAAAAAGAAACGACTCTTTGACTTTCGGCAGTGCTTATTGCTTTCCGTAATTAATGTAGATATTTTTCTGTAACATTATTTACTATCACATCTTCGGGATCATTTACTTTATCGGAACAAACAACAACACAAAACATAACATTGCGTACACATATTAGGTATATACATGTAAAAATCTTCATTTTATGGCGAAACCACAAGTATGAGTAAAAATATGTCAAAGAGATATTTACTCGATGTATATGGGACACCGTACATGGTTGGTAGGTGAGTAAGTAGAATAATAGAGAAGTCAGAAATAATATTCGAAATAAACTGTACTGTAGGTACACACGGCTACACATCAAGCTATACATTTCCAGTCAAAGTCAAAGTCAAATAATTTATTTCAAATAGGCACATTATAGGCACTTTTGAACTACAAAACAAAGAAAGAAATAGAACTGATTCTAGTTGCCCCTTCCAAAAGGTAGTTTTCGTATGGAGAAGAATGGGCAAGAAAATCCACCGTTACTCTTTAAAAAAATGGTTTACAACATTTTGTATACATCAATGCAAGTATATGTGAATACGATGCACCTAGAATACGATTACTGTACAACAATAGGTAAAAAGAATTAAAAATGGAGCAAATAAATTAATTAAGTATGTGATAGATAGATACATGGTGCTCTCTTATTTACAAACATTGTAAAAGTATACTAATAAGACAGTGCATGAGTGTGTAAAAATCTTTGACATACAAATAAATTAAATTAAATTATACAACTAGATTAGCAACCACTTTGATTTTGTACAGTATATGCTGATCTCGCATTGTATAGGATTTCCGTACCTACATGCAAAGTTAGCTTATACTGGAAATGTATAGCTTGATGTGTAGCCGTGTGTACATCTCTGCCTATCCCTTCGGGCAAAATAGGCGTGATATTATGTAGGTACGTGTGTAAATAACAACTTTCCAAATGCAATAATACTCATCCTTAGTGATAGTGTAGTTCTTAAAATAGCCTAGTGCAGCTGTTTATCAGTGGCGCTGGTGTGAGTGACTTGTTTACGAGATGTTGTAGGTACCTACTATAATCCTGCGTCGGGTGTATAACCACAGTATAATAAAGTAACAGTATTACGTCTCGACAGTGACTTTGAAATAATTACCTACGCCGCTCTGTAGATAAACCTTCCGCGTCGGTGCGTAACCGCCGCGAACTCGAGACTGTTGCGCACAGAGCGCGTCGTTCCAACCTTTTTCTATGAAGACTAAATACTGTTACTTATTTATACTGTGGTAAAACGCAGTTGGGCAGAGATATTTGATGGCTTACTGTAAGTTGCAGTTATTGCAGACAAGTTGTTGTGTATGCTGGTCGTTATGTGGTGCCTAATGATAAATGATTTTATTTCAGCAAGGTTTATAAAAACACTAAGTACGTCAATAATTATTATTTTAAAATAAAACGAGATGAGGTCGGTGTTTCCTATCTGACTACTCTGAGAAGAACCAACGAACAAATTCAGAGACCACATTCTCTCTCAAAGTAACTCTGTTCATCGTATATACACAACATTATTTTTTCTTTATGCTAAACCCGAAAAGGGGTCATTTTACTCATCATTTTGAACAACTTTTTCTTTGGGATCAAGCAAGAAATCGCGAAAAAAAAATCAGCTGTTCCATACATTCGATTTCAGTGAACACAAATGTATAGAACAACTGTTTCTTTTTTCGCTATTTCAAGGTTGGTCTCATAGAAAAAGTTGTTCAAAATGATGACCCCTTTTCGGGTTTAGCATAAAGAAAAAATAATGTTGTATACACGATCTGACCAAGATTATGTCTGGACTTTAAGGACCATGTAGATTTGTGTATGGTATGGAGAAAAGCAAGGATAATAATTATGAATTCAGCTAGGATTTAAGTATAGAATTTGTTGAATTCACAAGTTTAGACAGTATCTATAGACGTGGTGGCTGACTGACTAAGATAAATGTATGAACTTACAATCAACGAAACTGCCCAGTTTGGTAACTCTAAATTATATTAATGCTAAGCTAGCTTGCTAGCTAAAATTGCTGTCTGAAGTTCAAAATCTAGTTTGCGTATCATAAGTTTCTTAGCACTTGAACATCTGTTGAACATTGATCCTCTTATTCACAACTAGCTTCGTCCGCGTGATATTTCTTGTTCCCCCATCCTACCCCGTCGCATCGCATCGCCCGCTCGGGTTAATAACTTCGTGTTCGCTTAGCGTTATTTCTGTTTTTTTTTTCTTTTGGTTCGGCTCCTTAGTGTCATAGCGATGATATATAACCTTTTTAAGCAATTGGGCTATCAATGCAAAAATAAATTTTCAGTTGTCAGTTGAGACTGGTCACCTCTTATCTGCCCTTAGTTTTAATCTTATAGTACCTATTTTGAATTGTTTTTGATTATTTTTCGTCTGACATTGTTCGCACATACAGGATGTTAGGGTAGACACCTTTATCCTTGAAACTAGTGGTTTGGTGCCATCTATAATATACTTTTTCTATGGGACCGACCTTGAAATCGCAAAAAAAAAATCTGCTGTTCCATACATTTTGTCGATTTAAGTGAACACAAATGTATGGGACAGCTAATTTTTTTTTCGCGATTTCATGGTTTGGTCCCATAGAAAAAGTATATTATAGATGACACCAAACCACTAGTTTCAAGGATAACGGTGTCTACCCTAACACCCAGTATAGAAGCACCAAGAATACTGTACCCAGGATTTTGTAATTTCTATATCCATTTTTAAAAGAGTGTCCTTGGAGTTTCTTGCCCGTTCTTCTCCATAGAGATCTACGTTTTGGAATGGGCTTCACATTTTTTATTCAAAAGTGCCTGTAAATGGTTTAATAGAAATAAATGCTTTGAGTTTGAGTTCAAATCCGTCTGTTAGTTCCAGAGGTTTGTTTAAGCAACAAACAAAAAAAATATATTGACCTTTATTATGAATATAGAATTTGATTTAATACCAAGGGAAATAATCTCACTCAACATACTCGGTCACAGTAATACGACAAAACAAAATCATAGAACATACGCGGTTCTGTGTTGTTACAAAAACTAGGAAGTTATCTAATAAGCTGTCACTACTAATGATAATCTCTACACTTTATGGCTTCTGTGAACCATTGGCACTTCACCGCGGATCACAGTACACAACAAAAAAAAGAATCTACAATGTCACCGAATAGTACCTACCTAAAGCTGTAACTATCGCATTATTTTGCATTGTAGAATTCTTCTCACACAGTAAGAAAGTAAGGTATTTCAGAGAGACTAATAAATCTAACCAAAAATATCTAGCGAGCAAGGAGTTCTGTCTTTAATTACACTCAAGGGAATCCTTCGCGCCGTCACGTCATTAACATTCTAATGAAACGCTGCGAGCCTACGATGTGATAGAGGCTCGTCACTCACGCTCGTTTCGGTGTAAATGCGGCCGGGCTGTTAATTTCAGGGGGCTGGCGGACAGCCAATACTTCGTTATGACTATTGTCAGTTTTGTTGTAGAAAAGTCGTAAAGGATAATGTGCTGTGGATATTTTTATGTCATTTTAATATTCGAGTTTGTGGGAGAAGAAAATGTAGCGACGTTTGGTTGTAATTAAGTTTAAATAGCACGAGTGATATAAAATAGAGAAAGCACTGTTTCTTACGTATCAGTAAGTGTAGTCGTATTTAATTGTATAGTGTTTCTGAGTATTGAATAAGTCCATAGGTATAATTAAACATACATGTATGACATACCTATGTAAGTATAATATAGGTAAACATTACAATTACCATTAATTCATTTTTTTATTTATCTCAACATTATATTACAAGTTAAAATGGACAATCGTTAAAAGAGAAAGGTAGAATGGTTCTGAGTTACAGATCCCCCATTAATATTAATAAAGGAGAAGTTCGAATGAACCCTTTCCTGTTCTCTACAACATTGGTTCTCGGTGACTTGTCTTCTTCAAGCACATTGAAAGTTTTTAAGATCAATCGAAGGGCAAGTAATGGCTGGTAGAAACACATTGTGTCATTCCTCAATAAAATAGGACAAGGGCAGGTGGCCAGACTGTAAAGTCAGCGAAATTTTTTTTTTTTTTTTTAAACGTTGCCCCACACTAGGAATTTCTTCCTGTATCGTGGGTGCGTTTACAAACATAGAAACTCACATACACTAAACACCCAGACCCGGAACAACTACTTGCAGATCATACAAATATTTGTTCCGTGCGGGAATCGAACCCACGACACGTTGCGCAGCAGTCCATCGCTCAGCCACTGCGCCAACCGTGTCGTCAATTAATTGTTTAGCAAATTGACTACCAACTTAAATTATCCGTTGATCATAAATAATCACAAATGTCATTCTTTGACAGTTGTATAAATGGCTATTTATAACACAGCAAATTGATGTAAGCTGTCAATTTATTTAACAACTACACTCCATTTGAAATAAAATTCGACTTAAACAAACCTTTTTACAGTACGTTCAACCGATTTTGACTTCTATACCGTAGGCATAAGGATGGCATTAAAAGCAAAAAATACACAATACCAACTGTCTACTGCAGCTGCCATTTGTCTTGCCACCAACGCAATAGAAGTCAAAATCAGTTGAACGGACTGTAAAAAAAGCTTATTTAAATGTCTAATCTTATTTCAAATTGAGTATAGCTGCGCCCCGCTTTCACGCATAAGTCTCGATCCGGTGGGAATATCGGAATAAAAGGTTTCCTATGTCCTTCTCCAGGTCATGGTTTACCCTATGGATTAATTTCCCTGGCGCTGCAAATACAAAAATAGTAATATTATTCCGCAAAGACACCTCAACTGAGGAGTACTTGTTGCTTGTACCTCATGAATTATGAACAACATATACTTTATACTTATTTGTACCTTCAAAAGCACGTATATTTCATTTTCCCGGGAACTCGAGCGTAACTTCAGAGACTTCTTGACACGACCCCATTTACAACGAATAAAATATAAAATATTTCCTTAAATAGTATCTTCAAAAGATGTTGTACAGCTACAACTACTAAAATAAAGTCTATTTTAATAAATTAAGTTATACATAATATTAGGATCCTTTTAATGTCACAAGTACTGTAAAGTTATTTTCAGATGAAAAGTTCTTTTAAACAGATCAAAAGAACTTTTCATCTGAAAATAACTTTATATATTAGGTCTTTACCTATGAAATTGCCGTTCTGCAGTACTGGCCATTTCAAATCAAAATAATTTTTGTTTGGCTAAGAATTCTAATTTCAAATTAATTTTATTTTAAAAACATGGATTTTTTTTTCCAAAAGTAGTTATTTCTTTATTGATTAGTGTTACATTTTCATCGCATTTCAATCTTTTTCGTCATCATGGATACGTTAAAAATTCGAGTAATTATGGAATATGAGTACCGTCGTGGCAGCAACGCGGCACATGCGGCACGCAACATCAACGACGTTTACGGAGCTAACACTACAAACCAACGCACCACCTGTTATTGGTTTGCTCGCTTCCGTTCTGGAAATTTCGACCTGAAAAATGAACCTCGCGGTCGTCCGAAGACTTTGGTCGACAATGACGAATTAAAGGCGATTGTGGAAGCTGATGATACACAATCTACGGCTGAATTAGCAACAGCTTTCCACGTTAGCGTCAAAACAATATTGGTCCATTTGCGTCAAATTGGCAAGGTAAAAATGCTTGACAAATGGGTGCCCCACGAACTCAATGATCGCCAGCGCGAAGTACGCGTCGAGACGTGCCTTGCACTGCTCAACAGACACACAAATGAAGGAATTTTGAACCGCATTGTTACCTGCGATGAAAAATGGATTCTGTTTGATAACCGCAAGCGCTCAGCAAGTTGGTTGGATCCTGGTTCAGCACCTAAACAATGCCCTAAACGAAAACTTACCCCTAGAAAAGTGATGGTCACTGTTTGGTGGTCTAGCGCCGGTGTGATTCATCACAGCTTCTTACCAAACGGGGTGAGCATTACTGCAGATGTGTACTGTGAAGAACTGAACACAATGATGGAGAAGCTGGCGCATCTCCAACCAGCATTGGTCAATCGCTCGTCTCCGCTGCTCCTGCACGACAACGCGCGACCTCATACTGCACAGCAGACGGTCTCCAAGTTGCAAGAACTGGGGTTGGAAGCTCTCCGTCATCCGCCCTACTCACCAGACCTTGCGCCTACAGACTACTACTTTTTCCAGAATTTGGATAACTTCTTGGCGGGAAAAAAATTCAATACCCGAGAGGCAGTACAAAATGCCTTTGAAGAATTTGTTGCCTCCCGTCCAGCTGATTTCTTTAAGAAGGGCATCAATAAACTGCCACTGCGATGGCAAAGATGCATTGATTGCATGGGTGATTACTTCGATTAATACAAATAAAAAATTCATGAAAAAAATTCGTTTAAATTTTTTCATACAAAACGGCAATTTCATAGGTAAAGACCTATTATTTAAATGCTCTCAGGATTCATACATATATTTAACCGATGAATTGTAGGACTAAGGCATTTCCTTGTCACCTATAATATTAGTAAACCTAAGAACCTCGGATGTACAAAAATAAAATTAGAATTTCACTGAAATTCACCACCACTACGCAAGGAATACCGAAATACCATAGACAAGCATAATCAGCCTATAATGTTCCCACTGCCGGGCCTTCTCTCTTCGAGAGGGAATATCTATGGCTGTATCTAATCTACCACGCGGGTTCAGTGCGGGTTGGTAAAAGACACATGTCTTCGAATTTCTGGTTCTAGGACATGCCTGTTTCCTCACGATGTTTTCCTTCACCATTTTGAGAGCAGTGATGATGAAATTATTTACACATAGTAAAGCGCCTGCCTGCGTTCGAACCCACGACCTACGCCTTCTAAGTCGGGGCCGTTACCACTGGACTACCACTGTTCTCTCTTGAAAAACTATAGTGATATCGATATTATGTAACAGGATGTTACATGTAAAATACCCATCACATAGCTGTTTTTAAACTTAGTGTTATTAAACCAAAAACCATTAAATCAATACATAAACTATAAAAGAGGAGAACGTTTATGTGACAGTTACAAAGTCTTATTATAATTATTATCCACTTAATAGTGACTCCACAACGTACAATTTAATTTAACGAGATAGCTCACATTATGCAATTTCCTGCTTCACCTTATGAGACACCGGTCTGGCACTAAATTAATTCTGCACCATATGGAGACATCATCACGAGCTATTTTATTACCACAAGTTATCTCATATATCTGTCTCTCTAGACAAGAAAATACTGAAATTATGACTTGTACCCGAGTTAATGGTTTCTATTCACCTTTAGAAAAGGGACAATCATTATGAGAATAAATCAAAATTAATAGGTCCAGCCGATATGGAATGGTCTCCTTTCATGAAAGCTATGGCTATGATAACGAGTGAACAACTATCGTAGATAAAAATTCTCATTCGTTTCATGAAGGTCCTTCGGCCATCTTAAAGAGAGACTGCTAAATCCTTGGAAGCACATCACATGGGGATATTTTACTACTGGAATAAACACATCTCATACGAACGAATACCTTCACATAACACGTTATATTCTTGTCTATATAAACTCAAGGTCTAAACCGCCTGACACTCAATGACACAAACAAAAATAAAGCAAGATATCTCCTCCAGCTGTTACCCACATCCACGTTTAGATGACTCACAAGCGCGCAGGGGGGCCTCAATCCCGTCAGCAAGCGGATTGGAGGCCTCAAGGCCGCACTACTTGTGGAACAGGATACAGCAATCGTCACCTTACTTATTTACAATGGGATGAGGATCATCAAGCAATTTGACATGTTAAAATTGTCACCAGTAACTCTTAGAGTAAATGGTGTTGGTACCATGGTCTGGTAACAGGTTTGACCCAATAACCTACACAATATCAAAAGTAAAATCAAAACTAAAATTATAAAGAGGTAAAATTGTTTGTTTGTAAGAGGTAATCTAAGGAAGTAATACTGACTACTACTTTCAAAGAATTCTTTAATTGTTCAAAAGCTACTTACACCATTGCTAAAATGGTTGATTAATATCACAATTAATATTCTGTTGACTTCCATCACACTGACTACGTCCCACGCAGGAGCTAGTGTTCTATACACTTATACAGCCAAAAGAACTTTTATTTTCAGGTTGTCTATCGTCTATCTCAATTTATCAAATGTAATTCCAATTTCAGGCTATCATTTAAGTTTTATCAAACGGAAAATCGTAATTACACTTTTTGTTCGATTTGGTCCGGACTATGTAATTCATCTAGGACCCCAAAGTCCCACAGCCGTTCCATTCACCCAGTGAGAAGTATTTTTCAGAAGTCTAAACTACAGTATAAATAAGTCACAGTATAATGTCTCGGCAGTGACCTTGAAATAATTACTTACGGCCCCTCGTTAGATAAACCTTCCGGATCCGTGTGTACTGCCGCACACTCGATACTGTTGCGTACTGATATACACTGAGATTTCGAAGCGCGTAATTCCGATTCCTATGATATAATACTGTTATATATTTACCCAGCGTGTTTGTACCCCTGGTTATCACAAGTAAAGCACGCGTCGCTTCGTGAGATAAAAATACTGTAACAAACACACACTCAAACAGCTTTTGAACTTCGAAATGAGACTTGGTGCAAGAAAGCCAGAACTAGGTTGTGTCAACAGTAACCTGAATGTTCGCTCAAAAGTAGGTCGGGTTTAACTTGTTAATGAGTGGGCTGCACTCGCCCGATATACAAGCTAGGCTTTTAAAATTTAAATGTAAAGCTGCGGTATTTCTATTTTCAGCCATAATTAATTTTATTATGGTAACAGAAAAGGTCAGAGGTAATGAGATTGGTTTTAGGTACTGCCAATACTAGTTAAAATGTAAAATAGAATTTAATTTGATTCTCAGATTTCTTGGCCTGGGGCTTGGAATTGTGCCCGGGAAATAGCGATTGGTTCGCCTCTTATTTGCGTAGATTTATTCTGCGATTGTTGACTAACTTGAGTTTACAATATAAAATACATTATACGTTCTATCGATGCGATTAATTCCTCGTAGGTTGTACACAAATAAAAAATGTACTAGGACATATATTTTGTGTCAGCACGTTTTTTATATCTCATATTCAGGAGCTCACTCACGTCCCAAGGTTTTATCGGTATAAACCAGCCAAAAAAAACTAATTGGATCTCGTAACATATAAGTACCCTTGAATTTAAACCAGGAGCTCACATTCACATCCCAAGGACTTATCGGAATAAACCAACCAAACAAACTAATTGGATCTCGTACCCATAGGACCCTTGAATTTTAGATACATATCGATCATCTATCCTGTTATCAGTCCCCTGTCTTCATCATTCCCCTGGCGCGACCTCGTAACTATTGAAACGATCGTAATTCGGGAAAAACCATTGAGCAGAACGTAGAATTTGTCCCATTTACGCCTGGCAAGTTATCCGTGTCTCGGAAAGCACGTTAAGCCATTGGTCCCGGCTGTCATTTTTGGATCTTTGACAGTCGTTACGCGTCGTCAGAAGCCCGAAAGTCTGACAACCAGTCTTACCAAGGGGTCGTGTAAGTCGTGTTGCCCAGTAACTGGGATGTGGAGGTCAGATAGGCAGTCGCTCTATGTAAAATACTGGATAGCTGCTAGGAAAAGGCTAGGCAGGTTGATTGAAGTTTTCCCTGATACGGTCAGCCGCATTTTTCTGGAAACAAGACCATTCTAAGCGGGCCTCTTATGCTATTGAAAGTCGGTACCTCTCTAGGTCAACTCAAGGTCAAAGTGTCACCATCCCCGTGCGGTCTACTGTACCTAATAATTATTTATACCCCATCTACACTAATATTATAAAGAGGAAAGCTTTGTATTTTTGTGTGTATGTTTGTAATGGATAAACTCAAAAACTACTGCGCCGATTTCAAAGATTCTTTCACCACTAGAAAGCTACATTCACCCTGAGTAACAAAGGCAATATTTATTGCTAGAAAAGATTAGGGATCCTTACTAAAACTCCAATAATGTAACCCAAGGTGTAAAAAGATTACCTTAAATATTCTTTAAATCGCGTGCGCTGCGAAAACTATTGATGATAGAATAAAATAATGTACTATGACTTTGCAGAACACATCATTATTTACAAAAAGTGTCGCGACAGCATATGTCTAGCTATTATAGTTATGCCACAATAAGTGTTATTTTATTTTGAAAATTTAATTGAAATGACGCCGCTATAAAAGACTCTTTATATATAAATTACTTCATTATTAAGACTGCTTCAATACCTTCATATAACTATTTTAATTATTCAATTCAGACATTCTATTCGAAAAATATCACGAGTTTAAAAATGTAAGTATAGCTCCAAAAAATACCGGCTCATACATTCAGGGGGGGGTAGGGTAGGTAGGTAGGGCAGGTAGGTAAGGCAGGTAGGTAGGGTAGGTAGGTAGGGTAGGAAGTTAGGGTAGGTAGGTAGGTAGGGTAGGAAGGTAGGGTAGGTAGGTAGGTAGGTAGGGTAGGTAGGTAAGGTAAGTAGGTAGGGTAGGTAGGGTAAGTTGGTTGGGTAGGTAGATATGTTGGTAAGTGTAGGGAGGTAGGTGTAGCTAGGTAAGTATGTACAGTAGGTAGGGTAGGTAGGTAGATAGGTAGGGCAGGGTAGGTAGGTAGGTAGGTCGGGTAGATAAGTAGGTCGGGTAGATAAGTAGGTAGGGTAGGTGCGCTGTAGATAACTACTTAGTGCTACCCGTGCGAAGCCGGGGCGGGCAGCTAGTTTGAAATAAGATTAGACATTAAAACAAACCCTTTTACAGTCCGTTCAACCGATTTTGACTTTTATACCGTAGGCATAAGGATAGCATTAAAAGCAAAAAAGGTTACACAATACCAACTATCTACTGCGGCTGCCATTTGTCATGCCACCAACGCAATAGAATCCAAAATCGGTTGAACGGACTGTAAAAAAGGCTTATCTATACGTCTAAGTTTATTTCAAATGGAGTATAGGTCGGCACGTTGGCCAGGGGAATGATAGAAACGTGGCGAATGGTCCTCCATTAATTAAACTATGTCTGTTGACGTCCCCTGTTCGGATAAATTAATGGATTAGTTTCTTTAGTAAGGTAATTTATTCCCTGGAGGGATGAGAGATCTAAATGAGACGTTCATAATTTAATGGCTTACGGTGATAGTATTTTTATTAATGGTTTATTTATTACTAGCTTCTGACCGTGACTTCTTTCGCACCCGGTCGCAGAAAACGCCGAAAAAAACACGTTTCTTGTATCCCCAAGAAAACGTGTTTTTTTCGGCGGTTAATTTATAACTTTATTTCATCTTTTTTTTTTAACTCCCTTTAATTTATAACTTTATTAAATTTTTATAAATACTTTAGTAAAAAACATTACCTACACTTTTTTGGGCAGTTAAAAAAAATATCTTGACTTTTGACTTTATTTTATTTTTATTCCTTGAGCAATAAAAATACACAATCTGTTAAAATTTCCACTGTCTACCTATTACTGTTCGTGAGATACAGCCCGCTGACAGACAAACCGACCGAGGACGGACTGACAGCGGAGGCTTAGTAATAGGGTTCCGTTTGGCACCCTTCGTTTACGGAACCTTAAAAAGTGTATCGTCAAAATTATATCCCAATTAATAGGTACACTATTAATAGGTACATTTCCAGTATAAGCTGACCTCGCATTGTACGGAAATCCTATACAATGCGAGTTCAGCATAAACTGAAAATGTATAGCTTGATATTTATATAGCCGTGCGTACACGATGCTTTTCATTCGTCGCTGTAGAGACTTACTAAGTACAATGGAGTATTACTATTTTTTAACGACGATATAATGGTGATCATTAGCAAAGCGAGCGATAAGACAAAGAAAGAAAATAATACTTTTTTGTATAATTATACCTACATACTATCCTTATCTCTTTAGGGTCAACTCGATATCTGTAGGGTCAACAGATAATATTATTATTAATATTATTGATAATATGATAATAATAATATTAGTATGTAGAGACTTATTGTTGAGATAACATCCTCAGTTTCGCCCATAACAATCATCACAACTGTTTGATAAAACAAGTTCCTTTGTTTTTTTTTATCAGCATTGTACACTAAAAACAAAAGACTTTCTACTTATTCGAACATTGTGGTGTACAGTCACGAGCACAAATATATTACCATGGACAGTTCGGCAATAATATCTAACATAAACTCAGATATTCACGATTCATCCGAACAATATTATCCCCCACTTCTGATGACAGAAGGGGTCACAAGTAAATAAAACGGAACGTCTTTGCTATGAACGATTTAATCAGACTAAAGAAAGCACACACATGACACAATGGTGCCGATTCCCTTGTACACAAACTAAACTAAATTTAAGTTCAGTGCATCTTTTTCTTTCTATTTCATTATGAAAAGGCCAGAAGATAAATTTTAGTTTAGTCCTGTCAAATTAATCAGCGCCTGACATAAATTGACGTAATTTTAGTAGGCAATTTTTTAATCGCGTCTAAACTTGTTTGGAGTAGTGACAGTTTGACAGGACTAAACTAAAATTGATCTTTTGTCCTTTTCTTAATGAAATAGAAAGAAAAAGATGCACTGAACTTAAATTTAGTTTAGTTTGTGTACAAGGGAATCGGCACCATTGTCACTATTACTAATCTTAATTTTACATTTGATAATACGTTTAGCTTAACCTACCTACACAATATATATCTAAGCGTGGCTGTATCTGTCGTCAAGATCACGGCAAATATAAGTATGTGATCATTTTTGTGGAAGGCATAGGTATACAAGGGGTAGCACAAATATATGACATCAAAGGAAGAACAAAACTATCTGATGAGACAAGAGACGCCAAAAAAATAGAATGCTGCATCGGCTTCAAAAATATGTGTCACCTACCTGTTTATTCAGTTAAATTCAGAAGAATGTGAGGGTGAAGCCCGAACTAACTAAAAGTTGCACGACTCTGTCTTGGCCGAAATCATGAATGGTACAGTCGCTGAATCAACGCTTACGTACAAAATGTTTAATGTTATTTAATTAAAATTACTGGAAAGAACCAATTACCTTGTTGAGATCAAAGTTCCGCTGCTGGGACACAGGCCTCCTCTCTGAGAGAGGGACTTGTATATGCCTTCCACAAATGATTACTATATATTTGTTATATTTGTTTTATTACTGATTATTATATATTTGCCGTCATTTTGACGACAGATAAGTGAACACAAATGTAGGGAACAGCTGATTTTTTTTTCGCGATTTCTATGTTGGTCCCATAGAAAAAGTTGTTCAAAATGATGAGTACAATGACCCCTTTTCGGGTTTAGCATAAAGAAAAAATAACGTATACTATTCACAAAGATAAACAGAAATGGAAATTCTATTCATAAGGGGTTCGGTAGATGTCTGCCATGTAGTGTACTGTGTGTTCGTCGTAACAGATGGCGCTACTGGTCTGTATTCTAAGCGATAGTTTATTACGTCTGGTCGCTGTCGGTGTTTAGGGCTCGATGTAAACCCCGGCTTTCAACTATCATAAATTGCTGAAACATGATTTACATAACTGTCTCGGTCTATCTTTGACTGCACTTAGGGAAGGACAATACCTATGTAGGTATAATGAATGATGAAAGCAAACTTACGAGTACTTACGTACCTACTTACTTACGTAGTCCCTGGAAGGGACCACGAGTAATTTTTTTACCCATGGTCCCTTCTAATACTACCAAATTACAATACTAACGATTTTAATACTATCTTGAATTCATGCAAGCCTAGTACTTTTTGTTAGTTATAAAATATTAATGTGCCTTTCATCCAAATCTTATTAGTGGGATAATAGTAATTATTGTACCTAATACTAACTGGTGGCAGTTTATAGAAGAGTGTTCTATTCTACATGCAAAATTCAATAATGACTCATTTCTAGTGAATTTAGGAATAGACCGATATCTCATGTCACGCCTGTAATCCTACGAGGGATAAGTGGATCGGTAGGTAGGTCGAAGTCAGCCGAATATTTATAATGTGATTATTTACAAAAAAAATATCTGCCTAGCCTTTTCCCAACTATGTTGTGGTCAACTTCCAATCTTACCGGATGTAGCTGAATACCTATATTTTACATGGAGCGACTGCCTATCTGACCTCCACAACCTAGTTACTGGGTAACGCATCCATATCGAAGTCAATTTTAACAAGAAAGACATTACTAAAAATTCTCCTCTATAAAACTTTCAGATCATTAATTAAGCTGTAGTAAGCAGTTATTCATCAGAATGTATATCAATCTGCCTAGGCTTTTTCTAACTATGTTGGGGTCGTCTTTCAGTCTAACCGGATGCTGCTGTATACAACTATTTTACATGGAGCGACTGCCTATCTGACCTCCACAACCCAGTTCCTTGGTAACACGATACTCCTTGATAAGTCTGATTGTCAGACTTTTTAGCATCTGACTACCCGTTAATACTACCAAAGACTTATGAATGAGAGCTGAGATCAACGACCTCGATATGTAATGGGTGGTCACCCATCCAGGAACCGACAGCGGCAAACGTAACTGAACCTTCGATCGACTCGTGCGGCTGTTATCGTTTAGCCCCGAATCCTACCCTCATCAGAATGTATAATATATCAGCCGTTATTTCAGATGGATGAATGGCTGTTATACAACCGTATGCAAATGATATGAATAGTAATATTGCCTGCCGGAGTATTGGACGGAGTTCTGATGTGAAGCCTGCTGATAGCCGAGAGATAATTTAACTTGGGTTGGATTACAAGCGAAATGATGTTCGATTTTATCCTGAACATGGAATTAATAGGTTCATTTTTAAAGAGGGACATGTTTAAAAAAATATTGGAAGGCCAAAGAAGAAACGATGGATGGACTGTGTGAAATATGATACGGCTAGAAAGGGGGTGACGAAGCGAGATGACGACTAATAGAAGAAAAATATTGCGTGTGCTGACCCCAAATAAATTGGGATAAAGATTTGATAATGATGAATTGCCTTGATTTATTGAGGACTAGCTTACGCCCGCGGCTTCTCCCACTCGGTATGTCGATAAAAAGTAGCTTATGTCCTTCCTTAGTGTGCCATCTATCGCCTTGCCAAATTTTGTCGAAATCTGTTCAGTGGTTTAGGCGTGAAAAGGTACATACAGACAGACAGACAGAGTTACTTTCGAATTTGTTTTTTTTTGTATGTTAATATTTTACCTGTTTTTAATAGTGAATAAATATTCTATTCTATTTTGTAGATACTAACTTTAGATTAAAAAGAATGTAAATTGTAGATTACATAAAGGTACATGAACAAGTAAGATGAAATGCTACGGTTTGAGTTTCACCACAGAATGAATATGCTTTGTCAATACAAGTTATGCAGTCTCATAAAAGTGTGATTTGTTTTCGATTTCATTAATGCATGCCAGATCAAATTTTTTTTATTAACACTTCATGCACAAGTAAAAAAAAATACTGTACAACAGCGGACTTTATGCCTGAGGTATTTTCTACCACTCAACCTTAGGGTGATGCAGATGCCATTTTTATTGTAACTACTTGATCACTTTTAATGTTTTTTGCAGTACAACGTGTGTCTTCAGACTTATAACAACTCTAATTACGTAAAATAAGATAGATAGATAGATAGAGTACTCTTTATTATTTACACCATACATTTATAGTGTGCATTTTTTACAAACCATGTAAAATGTATTTAATTTCTGTTTCAAACAAGTAATTTCACACTAAATCAATCACTAATCTCGGGCTCCTTCTTTGCGTAACCTACAGACTACCAGGTGACCCGATGACTGACATTTCTTTTCATCTTTCTACACAACACTGTCTGAAATATTATAATAGAAATTCATTTTCATAAAGCCAGTCTCAGTAATTTTATTTTATTAATAGCTTAGAGGCACCTGCATTGCGTGAAGTGAGCGTGGAGTGAGCTGTCAATGTCATCGATACCCACTGATGCTAAGGCAGTGACACTTCACTTCAAGCTCACTTCACCTAAGTTTTCACATTGAGATGGTTACAGAATCGCAATGCTGTAACATTTACTGTAGTCTCGACTTCAACTAGTTTGGTGGTTAAAATTGCTTAAAGTTTGAGTTCAATAATGAGTACGTACCTACATATAGGTAAGTATAGAGCTTTTTTTTTTCATTATAAAATCCTCTGTCTGAGAGCAAAACTTAATAAAATTCCTATAAACATTAGAACTTCCATTTTCATTACCTAGATACAAGTCTAGAATCTGCAAAATTAAGAAAAAAAAATTAAACTGTTAAAAAAATGTTTAAGCTGGAAATTATGGTTTATCTTCGTCAACATTTTCACTGATATTGATGAGTTTAATAAATCGTAACCCGTAAAATTCAAACAGATGATCTTTGCCTCGGCACTCACATCGAAAGTACCTACCTCCTTACCTATTTTTGGCCAAGCACTGCTGCATTATCATTTTACTGTTTCCTTTTTCCAAATTATGACTATAAAAAGCATTGATTTGCAAATCTGATAACAATATGCGGAGGAATGAGGAAAATGTCGTGAGGAAAGTTTTGAGTAGGTATGAATGTGGATGCCTATAAGAGTAGAGGGAAGACCAAAGAAACGATGGATGGACTGTGTGAAAGATGATATGGCAAGAAAACCAAGTACCAAGATGACGACTGATAGAGAAGTATGGAAGAATAAAACAAATTATTTAAAAACCAAAAAACCCGCCTGCAAAAACGCATAAAGAAAAACAAGCATTATATATAATCTGTAGAATTTTGGTATTACAGGCGGGGAACAAACAAAAGTTACACCATATTTCAGGTTATTGATTAATCTGTTTTATTTGAAGCTTTTTAGTTTTATTAATTTATATATTTGGAATTAACTAATTACTAGCTTTTATTTGATACCAATATTGTAATTTTTTTTTTTTAAACTTCCTTTTTGTTTGCAGATGAAATATATTAAAAAAAATATAGCCTATGTCGACGAACCTAACGACACCTCGTACGTTAAAATCCATCAAGCCGTTTAGGCTACAGAGCGTGCCAAAGAAATAGACATACGAACATACATACAAACAAACAAACAAACAAACATACATACACTCGAAAAACATTACCCTCGTTCTGGGGCAGTCGGGTAAAAAAGACATGACCAGAAATAAATTAGAATAAGAGCAAGAGAATGACAATTGCAATCTGATTACAATTGTGGTTAATAACATTATTATGACAAGTAATAATAAAACTATCACAATTTATGCATTACGTTATAGTACCACGGTACGAGTGCACGTGGTTTGGAGTGCTGCCTAACCACTTAATGTGGTTATCGCAGAACACAGACTATTGAAAACGTGAGTGTATCGTGCTCATAATAAGTCTCATGCTTCTCATAAAATTCGGGCGAAAAGTATTTTTGGGTTTTCCTGTAAGGAAACTTTCCACTCTGGGAAGTTCTTTGCTCAAATTAAAAGTGCCGTGAGGATACGGTCGATGTTATCCTAATAAGACTGCGTTCAGACTACACGTATCGTATTTCGCTCGCCCGTAGCTACAAACGACGTGTCGCTAGCTGCGGGAAGTATTTCATAGAAGTTCATAGAAACCAGTCGTGTCGCGGCGACACGTCGCCTGTAGTTGCCGCCTGCGGTTGGCTACGGAAATCATCTTCCTGCCCTGGTCCCATGTGACTTGGGGTCGGCGCAACGCGTTTTCTTCTTCCATTCTCCCTTTCAACCGTCACGGTATCATTCACTCCCTTCTCTTTCATAAGAGGCATTATTCTTCAGTTCTTTCATAAGAGGCAGTATTATCATTCAAACGCATATTAAACTGCTTCATTAAACCTCATCAGCTTATCTTTCGCAGTAAAAATATAATATTGAATTACGAAAAAGTTCTGTCAGTCGCCATTTTGAAATCTACTAGTATTGAAGCTTTAGGGGTCTGAGGAACAGGGTGTAAAGTTCTCTCATCCTCTATAGAAAAGGGAGGATCCTCCGACCGGGTGTTGTGTCTGGCGGGCAACTGCCCAACGATTGATTTTGGATTCTTGATATGTCCATCGCGCAGTAAACTCTAATTGCGCGATGCAGGATTTATGTGACGTCAGGTCTTTGATGCGTAGTTCGCATGTGGCGATGTAGATACCGCCACAAAACTAAGCTTGACAAGCAACATGACGGCAAGGGACAAGTTATAGTGAACGGTCTGTAGGTATTGGCTGGAAAATTTTCTTCTTTACTGGCTTGCTTTTTGTATGTCGAACGTATGTATCTTTGAGCGCTTAGCTTTGCAGCGCTAGCGCTGTGTTGTTTATTGTTTATATCGCAACTCGGTATGTTGGTAAAGTTCAACATTGAGGATGTTTATAAAAAAATAAACAAAAAACAGAACAAAGTACGAACTGCCGACAGTTGGAATCTTTACAATACGTGGTCGAGTCACGTGTACTCGCGGTTATTAGCGTGACACTTAAATTACAACATTATAACGCGTAATAAAATTAAGGCTCTCGCAGAAAGCCGTGAAGCGTTTCAGTTCAATAAAGTTTATATAGAAATTGCTCTACTAGAGTCGCGTCGCGTCTGTCTGCTGGGAGCCTTACTTGGTTCGCACTGCGGTGCAACAAATTAGCGGTTTGTCGAGTGTGCCGGAATTAAAGTTATTGTTCTGCTTAATTGGGTGGTACACGGGTTTGCACTGAGCTTTTCAGTTGTGGTCGCAGTTTGGAGCTTGTTTGTGTAGTGTATTCACGACATTGCTAAATATTATTCTGGGATACGACTTTCCAAATACAGACTTTTCTATCCGTATTTATGAAGGGTAACCAGTGCGGTGTTTGTACAACTAGGGTTACAACTGTATCTATTTCCTTATGGCACCATCTCCACGGACGAGAAAATCGCAGCGATAGTATCAATTCAATAGAAAATCTATGAATCAATCTCTACACGGCGATATCATCGCGGCGACAATTTAAAAGCAACTTGATTATCGCCGCGATTCTCTCGTCTGTGGAGATGATGCATGTTCGATTCACTTAATATAGGTAAAACGTTATTTACTTAATTAATAAAAAAAAAATGAAATGCCAATACTTACAAAATCATGAATGCCACGAAAGGGGGAAAACGCTTTACTTTGAATCAGTTATGGGTCTAAAGCCAAGGCGTATTTCGCCTTTAAAACTAATCCATCCTAGCTATCTCTTATATTATTGATGTTCATACAGATAACAGTAACTCTGTGGGTTAAAGCTGAACAGTAAACTGTGAGATAATCCTTTAACCACCGACCGAACATAATTTTCAGTTACACAGCAGTGTGAAGTGACCTTTCTACAACGTGTATCGTATCTGGTGGCTTGCCAAATGGCGGCGAGCAGTAACCACTGTTATATACAGCCAAACCACGAAGCTGCTCTGCTATTTAATAATGCAATACCACATATTAATATTGGTTCAATAACATATTGGTTCTGTGGATACTAGTTTCGGTTTTACATCGATATTGTTTTGTTTGACCACTCTCTTGAAAGAGATAAAGCGACTGTGCTGCCATTATCTGTGGTATAACCAAAGATACAACTACTGGCCGGTCTGAATTCATTGCACAACTGAATATGGAACGGTCAGTCTCTATGTCCATGACTCACTGTGTCGTCACCGTCATGCTCACGAAAATAAAAGACAATCTTTAGTTCCAATTTTAAGTTTTTTTTAGGTGTAAACTACTTATTTTTGGCCATGAATAATATCAATTATATCAATAAAAAATATCGCACTGATAATCGCCGTGCTTTTCAAAATTTCATTGATTCAAAGGGGAAGTAGGTAATTAGCTTTATCCCCAAGCCTCATGGAATGTCATATCGGCATATTAGCCTACCTATTCTGTAAGAATCTCACCATCAAAACTTAGGTGAAGTGAGCTGTCAGTAGTGTCGATCCATATCATCACCATTGCTATTCTGTAACCAACTCACCGTGAAAACTTAGGTGAAGTGAGCGTGGAGTGAGCTGTCATTGTTATCGATACCTACTAATCTCAAGGCAGTGACAGTTCACTCCAAGCTCACTTCTCCTTAGTTTTCACGATGAGATTTTTACAGAATATATACCGCTATTCTTGAGCTTTGGTTTTGATTGATTGACCAAAATAACAACAATTAATTTGTATTTATAGACATTGACATCATTGACATGACAAAATTATAGGTAACGAATAATTTAAAACTCCCTCCCCTCATCAGCCTACATGACAAACTTAATTATGAGTTCAAAAATATGTCTTTATTGACGTCAAACTAGAGTGTGACCTCACTTCGTTGTAATTACAAGTCAATGCCTCAATTGAAGGGTATTGTTTTGAAAACGAACAAATTACGTAGGTAGGTGTCCTGATTAGGGGCTGATCACAGAGCGTAGACAATTATTCTACAATTTTGTAGCACATCATTCAAACAAAGCTAGGTTTCTGTTTACATTTTATGTAAAATAAATAGGTACCTAAATGCTATACCTACACAAAAATATTAAGTATATCCTACCATCCTACTTAATATTATAAATGTGAAAGTTTGTGTGTTTGGATGTTTGTTACTCAATCACGCAAAAACGGCTGAATGGATTTGGACGAAATTTGGCAAACAGATACCGTGAAACATGCCAACTTTGCCCACTTTTTTCGAATAATTACAATTTTAATTCGATTTTTCTATGGAGACGTAACTATTTTCCTTCATCAAATACAACTGTAAGATCATGTGCATGTGTTAGTATAGCTAAATTTACTATTTTTCGACATTTAATTCAATATTTGTTAGATTTTGTTGGCGGGCAAAGTAATCTCGACTTTTACCCAACTTTGCCCACATTGATTTTTGACGCAAATATGGCCTTTATGCAGATGACATAAAAACCAGTAAAAGAATTTTGGTAAAGATGGCGTTTAGTTTAGGAATGTAAACGACACTATGAATGGTTTCTTACTAAACCACTAGGCAATGTTACCCTGACATTGTTTCTCTTTTTCATACATTCCACATTTCGCCTTTATAAAATGCTAGCGTTGGCACATGGTAAAAAATATTCTGATTTTTTTATTTCTATAAGGATGTGATTGTGTTTAGGTAAATAACAAGAAATAGGTTTCACGCTTATTACCAGTATAAGAATAATAAAAAAGTTCAAATTATACCGTAGCGTGGAGCAGGTACACATTCAGTACCCAATAACTAATGTCATCTTTGAATTTTAGTAATTAAATACCTAATATATGTTTAAAAGTAAATAAGCTCAACAGTAGCAATAAATTAAAAAAAAAAAATACAATGTTTCGTAACGTGCCAACCCTAAGCCTTTTTTGATGGCGGGCAATGTTGTCAATCGTAGGTCGAAACATTACTAGATAACTTTGCCCATCATCATAACTTTAGTTTTAAAAGACCCTGAGCAATGACACTAACATTATTATACTCTACAAATAATTGTCTATTACATGATATAAAGTAAACTACCCTATGTTTTCGCCATCTCGCAGAATATACTTTCAAATTTGAACAAAAATTTGCCCGCAAAAGCACGCACCTTACTCAACGACTTCCAACAAGTTACTAAGCGAAGTTAGCAACAAACACGATAGTCAGTATTGCCATACATATAACCTATTTTCCACCAAAGTGAATCAATGTTGCCATAATATTAAGATATTTTTACAAATCAAACATATGCTTATAAATCGTTCTACGGGCAAAGTTTCCCTTGGGGGCAATGTTGGCATATTTCACGGTAGTTTATAACCTGGATTAACACATAGGATACTTTTTATCCCGATATTCCCACGGGATCGAGACTTACGCGGGTGATACCGCGGGGCGCAGCTAGTTAAAATTAAATTGAATAAATCTGGTGCGGGCTCGTGGTCACAGCAGGTTGTAACTTCAGTGTGACTAACAGGAATAGATTTCATGGTAGTTTTCCTCATACTCATACTTCTCATTTTTCTACACCATGTACCAATAAATTAATAGTGCGGTAAAAAATTTAGAAATAAAAATGAATTTTTATATCGATATTTTTTTATAGGTGGGCATTATTTTTCCATAGTTTATTTCTATCCATGGGAAAGCGACAAGGTGCTCCTGACTAAAGCATGTCCCATATGTTGGAGTGTCCAAAGTATCCAAACACCTGCACTTCTGAGGACTTTAAAAACGCCACTGGATGCCGCGATTAGCGTGGCCACCCACTGGGCCCAACTCATCTAACATACATAGGTAATATAATATTTTAACCTTTGCCATCGACTCGAAAAAGAGCAGAAGATGTCGTATTAGGGTGAATATCCCCGCGGAAAATTATACGTGTCCACGTTGAGAATCGAGGTGTTAAATGATAGGATGTTTCTTTTTTTTTATAGTGTTCTACATAACTTGCTTCAATTAGTGCCACATTTTTTTTTTATGTTATGTGTATGTAAATAATAAGGGAAAAAATCATCGCCTTAAAATTCAAGTTGGGTGGCTTTTCCCAGCTCCATTTTTTTATATAATTGCGTTCATCAAATTATCAATTTAAGGTACAATAAACAATAAACAATTTCGTTAGTATATGCATAAGACACATTATCTAAAAACAATTAAACCATATTAGAAAATCTAATTTAAAAGCACAGGATACTAGATCAAAGTTTGTCCAAGTAAAAATCTAAATTTTGGTGGCACTTTTTCAATTTTGGTGGCCACACTAGACTTTGAACTAAAATATCTCAAAAAGTTATCGAGATATTCTCAGACCGATTCAGACCGACAGATTGAAGAAAAATACACTTTGTTGATATCGACCCATAACCGAAAAGAATTCTTAAACCTAGCCAATTTTCGAGGAATGTAATTTCCTACAATCAGTCAATCATTGAACTTTAATAAATTGCTAAGCAATTAGTCTCAGTAGTCCTCGTGCTAGCAATTTGTGTTGGTAAATTGAGCATGAAGAAGTAAGCAAATATATTTAGTCCTATTAACATTATGCTCATGCAAGCAGACAACATATTATATTACTAGGGCAACATATTATAACCATCTTAGTATACTTGGTAACATAGGAAATAAGCATAGTACTGCTACAAGGATCTTCTGGCGCTCGAATGACGTTGACAGGGGGGGCGCTGTTGACTAACATTTGTGTATGTTTTGTGAAATGTATTGAACAAACAAGATGGCGGCTTTAGTTCCGATTTTAGCCACACGCCCAAATAAGCTTGAGCGCTATACCTACATATAGGCGATAGAGATGTACATCATATATCTACCTAAATAAAATCTTGGATCATCACTGACAGAAGAGACAGGCAGGCCAGGGACATACACAGGTGGTAGGGCGCGGAAAAGCGGGGGCGGGGTGTGTATCGTCGCTCCTATACATTTTGTATGAAATATGAAAGAAGCGGCGCAACGCCCGCGCCGCTCGCCTCTTGTGTATATCCCGCGCCTAAACCGCTGAGTTTAGAAGCATGAAGTTATGCACTAGAGTTCCTTAAATAATTAAAGTAAGCACTATAAGCAAGGATTTTTGTTTTTTTTCCCCGTAAGTGGATTTATTAGAAAATAAAACTTTGTTTTGAATTTCTTCAACTATAGGTACTGCCCTTATGGGCGAATAAGGTTGATCATCAAAGGTATTTTATAACTAGTGGTATATGCAGTACTCCCGGAGTACATGAGCAGCTAAGTACTCATATCCAACTTCGTTAGGTACCGCGGTTAATTTATGAGTTTGTTTGTACCATTCTACCATTATATTTACTGTAACAGCTAAAGTTGAACTGAGAAAAATAGAAGTTCAAACGTCTAAATAATAATAATAATATAAGCTTTTGTTATGAACGCTTACTAAGGATTTACTTCAAGAATTATCTTTGAATGTACTTAAATATTTATGAACTAGAAATAAGTATGATATCTTTTGTTTTTACATATATTACTATCTTCAAACATTTATTGATAATAATTCACTTATGAATCACACAGAGTTGTTATTCTAACATTTTAATAATTTCATTACACATAGGTTTTCTCCAAAAGGAGGAGCTCGTGGCTAAGTAATAACAGCCGCTCGGATCGATCCATCAAGTTACGCTACGCTTGCCGGGGTTGTTCCGTGAATGGGTCACCATTTTCACATATCGAGACTCCTCCGTGCCTCGGAAAGCACGTTAAGCCGTTGGCCCCGGCTATCATTTGTGGATCTTTGGCAGTCGTTACGAGTCGTCAGAAGCCCGAAAGTCTGACAACCAGTCTAACCAAGGGGTATGTAAAATACTGGTATTCAGCTGCATCCGGTTAGACTGGAAGCCGACCCCAACATAGTTGAAAAAAGGCTAGGCAGATTGATGGGTTTTCTCCAAAAATAACTGGAACAAAAATTTCTGGATGTTGAAAATATTATGAAACACTCTCCTGATTACCACAAAACCGTGTTTATCAGTTGTTTAGCTCCTAAATACCTTTTAAACATAATATTTGTGTATAGAGTTTGACATAAAACTGTTTGAGAATAAAAAAATAAAAAAACTGACATTAAACACGTGTTGAACAAGTGTCTAAGATTTTGTGGTAAGGCCCTATGTTTTTAGGTACACGGGAATCAACTGTAGGCTTGCACAGTATGTATAGTAATTTGTCATAAATAGCTGGATACACACTTCATACTAATAATTAATCGGTAGTTGAAAATGAATTCAACTTCCAAGCAGTGTATCTAGACATTATGATTTGTTTATAGAAAGATGCAACAAATAGAGAACGTACACAGCGCTACACACCAAGCTATACATTTCCAGTTTATGCTGATCTAGCATTATAGAGGATTTCCGCACAATACGAGGTCAGCTTATACTGGAAGCGTATAGCTTGATCTGTAGCCGTGCGTTGTACAATCCATGCAATATTGCGCAAGACCAAGTATCGTACAAGCCCAAATGATTATGTGCAGCACCGTGTATCACTCCACAAAAGACGAATCATCAGTAGGGTAGCTACATCTCCAAACAACTTCTTTTTACATAACCTCTTTCTCTTTCTTCCTTTCTTTCTTTCTTACCTACATCTTTTTTTTTTCTTCTCGTTTTTTTTTTTTCAGCCTATATTTCCTGAAGGATTTGGCAGAGGTATAGTACATCCACATTTCGCCAGTTATGTTTAAGTCATATAAAATACGGGGCGAGCATTGCCAACAACCGAGCACAAATCCAAACCTCGGGCTGCTACTGAGAAATTCCAGATGGAAAAACCCAATAACACTTTGCCCGACCCGGGAATCGAACCCAGGATCTTATATGCTCAGCAGGTAGCGCTCGGCCACTAGAGCAACGAGGCTATTTATTTTCTCTTCTGGAATCCCTATAAAACAGAATTATTAAGATAAACTTGCAAATTTCTCAATCTTATTTAACACTCTAAAAATCATTAAGTAAACAAACTGATATGTTCGGCCTGTATATTACTGACTCATTCTACAGTTCTTTCAACAAATTCAAGGAAATCTTATTTTTACCGGAAACATGGTTTACCGAACAGACGATTCCTGAATTTCATGAACACGACTTCTTAATAAAAACTGGATTTCGTTTTCCTGTAACCCCATTTCTGAAAAACCTGTAAATTAAATTATCCGTTATTCACATCGTTTATATCATTGTTAGTTACTAGTTACAAGGAAGGATTTAGAATTGCGTTTGATAAATTAACTGATAGATAGATATAATCGCTAATGTGCCTACTAACAGAATTATTAGATTTGTGGGTGGTACAATGATACAAAGCAGGGAAACCAACGATAAATAATACATTGCTCACTGCTACATCTAACAAAGATTTAATATTTTTGTCAGGATTATTTCATTTTGAAACTTTACCTATTTATTTCATCATTTTCTTTAGTAAATCACGGAATAAATGTGAAGTAGGTAGGTCTACATTATAGTATTAAATTATTAATAACTTTGTCGCTCGTTGTTCTCGGATCAAAGGTGCAGGAAGCAAGTTTACTGCGTCCTAAACACATTGTATGAGTCAGGAAATTGACACATTTGAATATATTTAAGTAGTAGGGACTGTAGAGTAATTCTTACATGCTATCACACAGTAGGTAGCAAATATCTGTTATTCAATGTTAGGACGTAGGAGAGTCAGGAAGGCCGAACTGATAACGACAATCCGATGGTTGTTCCAACCCTATGCGTACGAGGGCGGGCCGCACTAGCAATCGGCGCGAAGTGGTCGATAGACCACACTAATAATTGGGAGTGCGCGGGAGAGAACCGTGTTGTTCTTTTGCATACAATATATTTTATAAAGTCAATCCTAGTTTAATTTAAAGACCTAACAGAATACTTCTGTACGATGAGACCCACAAATCGTGAAAACAAATCAGCTGCGTCATGCACATATTTTATGTTCGTTCTAGCTGCGCCCCGCTGTTTCCCCCGCATAATCCTCATATCATAAATCAATCCCCTGAGAATATCGGGATAAAAAGTATCATATATCCTAACCCAGGTCATGTTCTACACATGTGCCAAATTTCATCCAAATCCGGTCTGCCGTTTTAGCGTGAAAGCGTAACAAACGAACAAACTCACCTTCGCATTTATAATATTAGTTAGGATTACTCGACAAATGTAAGGGAGAGATGATTTTTCTTTCATATTTCAGACTTAGTCCCATGGTTTGATTTGTTTTTTTTATTCTAAACTCCCTTAAAGTATGTCCTTCTTTTAACCTAACACACTGTACACATAAGTCCATAAAAATGCAAAAAAAACAGTATGTACCTACAGTAAGAAGCAGAGATTTCCCGGAAGTTACTAAGTGCGATTTTCCTGTAAAGCCGGGAAGTTGAACGGAGGTCGACTTTCGACCTCGCTGAACGCCTGAAGAGCTCATGAATATCGTCTTGAGTCTGAAATACGAGTGTGAGTAAAGCCGAGTAGAATCCTTAACGTGAACTGTCACGTAACAAGAACTTTACGAGTATATAGGCACAGAATATTTTTTTCAAGTGTACGTAGATGGCCGAATCCGAAACCGTAAAAACTATCGAAAACCGTAAATTCATGAAAATTCAAGCCACCAGTTGGCGCCACTTTGACAAGAGATCTTCTATTTCAACAATATATAAAATGTTTATGGATTCCTTCCTCATTCGTTCATTACTCAGTCACGATTATAGAAAATAAATCGGTGCTTTGATAATTTTGACAGGTTCCCGCCCGGACCTGACGTCTCAGTGCTGTCACCTAGTGAACTCTTTATAAAGCATCATTCGATTTTTGAAAATTTAATTCACCTCTCTTTGTATGAAGACTGTTAAATGACCATTAGAAATCATTATAGTATTCTTATCGCATAATAGTGTTCTAAATAACGTTTATCTACAATACTGGACAGAAGAATTGACAATCGCAGTGTGTTCAAGCACTAAGAGGGCCGCAGATCTAACAATCATAAAACTACAGGCATAATTTACGGCACCCTGCACGTAGAACATCCTTCGCCAGTAGGTACACACGTAATTGTTTTCAGGCAAAGATGAGATAACTCTGCTCTCTAGCAAAACGAAAAACAAGAAAATAAAGACGTATTTAGTAATCTGCCTCGTTGTTCTAGTGGTCGGATGCGCTACTGGATGAGCATGACGTCCTGGTTTCGATTCCCGGGTCAGGCTGGATTTGTGCCTGGTTGCTGGCAATAGGCTGCCCCCCTATTACATGGGCCCATAACTGGCGAAATGTGGGTGTTACTATAGGTACACCTCTGCCTACCCCTTCGGGGAATACAGGCGTGATGTTATGTTGTGTGTGTATGTAATAAGAAGAAAAGCGTTCTCCTCTTTCTACGATTGACTAAGTTTCTAAGAACGCTCACGATGTTAGTTAATACATTTCTCATTAACACTACGTTTTGTTTGGCTCTCAACCAAAACTGTGGACGAGAGCCGTAAGAGCTCTGAATCACATCTCATTGCAAGGATGCGTGTGCGTCGCCGAAGCGCGTTTCTCAAATGTTAATCATGTTCTTTGTTCAAATTATGCGCAATATTATGAAACTATACGAACTCTTTGAATGTTTGATCGTGTTTTATTTAGTTTTTGACGCCTACACGAGTAAGTACGTTTATCAACGTTTTGTGATAATCTCTAATCAGTTCCATTCAGGGAGTCATAATAATACGTCAAGTAGACATGTTTTCGTGAAAAATATTAAATCCCAAGAAGGGAATCTGAGGTGTTTGATAAGCGGTTGACTTGTCATATGTCATTGTAGGAAGTATCGATACAGTAATTATTATCTCACTATGTATTGGAATTCTCATATTACGAATACCATAAGACGTGCCAAACATGTTAATTAATGTAGGTAAGATCTACATAAAGGCATACGCATAGATCTATGCGTGTAGTAGCGTAGACGTTATCAACTATCATTATATTGATGGCGCCAATGACATCTCTTTGATCTTGGCACATTCCATTAATCCTAATGTAAATATTCGCACATTTACACACGCATGCCAAAATGTGCGTACTATATTATTAATAGTTTAATACTTAGTACAAAAATATTATAGGAAGTTAATATAATCTTAAAATACTTAAATACTAGTGTTTATCGTGAATTTTAATGCTACATGGAAAGTGTTTATCTAGGAAAACACATCTGTTTTTAAGATTACGAATCGCTCTTCCATTAAATCAAAGTAGATAAGAAACAGATTGTCTTTATATTCTGGAAATCTAAAAGTTATCAGAACTCATTTCGCACCTCACTTCGCTTTGGTACCATTTCTGAATACATGCATACATTCATATTTACCTATATAATCATAAAGTCATGCCTATATTTTACCAATAGGTACTGAGGACGAATTTCCATTATTAGGTAGAATATTCCTCAACAATAATGCCGCTGACGAGGAAAATTCTTAAACGCGGTTTAGATGACGTGTTGATGAGTTTCTTCAGTCAACTTCACCCTGAATATCTATCAGCGGATTTTAGCATAAACTATTGAAAAGGTTCACTACCCATTCTTCTTCTCCTTTCATATTGTAATAAGATAAGACAACCAGGAAAGTTAGCAGCAGAGCTGACTACTAATGACCGCTAGAATAAATGATCATTAAATTAAAACAATCAACACGTTTCATTGCCACGTGTGTACATAATATTGATCGCTAAAAAGGAAGACGTAATCTTATTAGCCGCCATATCCTACACGAGTTTAGAAGGTGATGGTGTGGTCAACAAAATCTTTGCAGGAAACATCACCATTTATATAACACCGGCCTACAAACTTGTTCTGCTGAAAAACACCCACACAATGCTACAAATCAAACCAATTGTTACATTAAAGAAATACTCTGAACCTTGGGTAGTCTATGATCTATCTTTGGTGGTAGCTACTCTAATATTTCCGCTATATTTCAATAAATAAACCTTTTTAGCAAGTTTATTGCCAGGCAGAATTATCTGAAACTTGCTGAAAAGGTTTACGAACTCTGATATTTACATAGAATCTGCCGAAGTATTAGAGTTTGTAATACTTTACAAAATACATTTTCAATGGAACATGATAGGGTGAATGGTTCCCTCTTAATCCTTTTAAATCCGCGATCGTCAACCTAAGGCCTTACAGTATAATGACCTCTGTACTAAGTGAGAAAAGCTGTGTAAATTGTACATCGAATAGATTCTAAAGTTACAGCTAAGCTGTCTGAACGCCAGCTAATGAATCCATCCAATGGAGGATGACGTAGAAATTAGATTAGTAAGAATTAGATTTATGTGTTTTTTGTTGGGTAAAGATACTTTTTGGGAATCTGTTTGGTAATGTAATTGATTATTATTAGTAAAATGTCAAAAGGTGACGTGCTGCAAATTGATGCAAAAAAAGGATTTCCCAATGACGAATGTAGGTGTAAATCCACCCATTTTCATAGAACTCATACGCCATGCCGCTATACATTTTGCAAGTGAACCCTCCGGGAGGGTTCCCGGCACTGAATGTGTTAATCAGCAAAAAATCTTGTCAACGTGATAAAACTTAGGAAATTCTAAATGCAGAAACAACTCTTAATTTTAGTTTTTTAGTTAATTTTGTATAATAAGTTACCTCATGTATATATTTTACCTAATTTATTTTTTACTTGCAATTCTATTCATAATTACACTCTCAATTGCTTTCAGAATGTTATTTTTATTTGAAGAATACTTTCTTTGTTCTAATACTTACATTATGTGATACCTAACTTTCCAGCTGTAGTTACCCAGTCTTTTGTAACATACCCCGTCTTTAGTTTCGCATAGAAGTAGGAAACAGTAGTCGCGAACATCCATAAGCTTATTCTGCATTCCGCACTAGTACTGTAAGTTTTCAAGTGTCGGGAGAACTCGAGATGCGGAGATTAGACAGTTTTATTCGACACACGTCGCTGAAATGGAATGTGAAGTGGTTTATTTACATAATAGGTGCCATTTTATGTAGTTTTTTCCTATTATTATGTATAGAAGTGAGGAGGTGCGTGATGTTATTGGTAGTGGCTTGGCTTGCCTTACATGTAGTTAACTCAGACCAAATAAAAATCCAAGACAGAGCACTGTCAACAGTGACGTGAGGCCGGCCGGTTGTCGGGAGGAAACGCCCGGGTGTCACCACTGTGCGGATCGTCCGGAGGAAACGGTGGAGCATACGGTGGAGGTGTGCCCTGCTTGGGCGGAGCACCGCCGTGTCCTCGTGGAGGCGATAGGCGGCACTGACCTCTCGCGTCCGGCCCTGGTCCAGGCCATGGTACGGAGCGAGAGGTAATGGAAGGCGGTCACCTCCTTCTGCGAAGCAGTGATGCTCGCGAAGGAGGAGGCGGAACGCGTGAGGGAGAGGCAAAGCCTGCGCCCTCACGCCCCTAACCGCCGCCGCGCTGGAGACACCCTGGGCGTCGGGAATCCCAGGCGGATTCCCGGCCACCATAGGCGCGGGCTTGCTTGCGATAAGGACCAGACCCGGGTCAATGGCGCGTCGTGTTCCACGCGCGCCTCATAAAGATGTCAGCACACCTGACGGGGTCCGTTAGGACCGATGCCTGCCAGGGTTGCGGAATAGTCCGAAAGGGATACCGGGACCCTGGCAACAGGCAACTGAAGGAACACGGGTGGGTTTTAGTCAGTAAGAGTCTGACACGCCCTTCCGCTCCGCCCAGAGCGGGAGAAATCATATGATGATTTACCACCCAAAAAAAAAAAAAAGAAAGGCTGGCCGGTTGTAAATGTGTGCGTATGAGCGTGTATGCGCAGGGCGGAGGTGTAGTTTTGGCATGCTTCACTGTATTGTTAGCAGCGCTCCTCTGTCGTGGTGTTTTATTTGGTCTGAGGTAGTAAAGAGCTGTAATAAGTTCAGAGCTGTACTTATAACTGTTGTAAGAACAACGAGGAGCCGTTAATTTGGTAAAATAAGTACCGCTTATGGAACCTGGGCAAGGGCTAGGCAGACCGCAGAAGTGTACTAATCATAGAACATCCACATTAAATCTAAGAATTGTCATTAACAGGGCTGCCATTTAAAAATTAAGAAGCAGGCAAAGGATAAAAAATCAACCTTCATTTTTCAGTTCTTTGGATGATGCTTATTTTGGTACCCTGCTCCAATAGCCATGTGTAATACATCGTTGGATAGCCCTTTTTAAACTGAATAAAAGTTACTATGGCACCTAATTCGAAATCCTTGTCCCTTCGGAGGTATACTGTACCAAACATGTCAGTTATAGCAATACTTACCAAAATAAGGTATTTTTTTAGATACTTCATTATTCACTGCCCTTTTGAGCATCATTAGAGAGGTTTCGACATCACACGCTACCCAGTAACCGATCATGGGTTCACTACTTCCCTTTTCTCCTAACGGTTGGGCATGCGCCCATTCCATGTTATAGCTAAAAAGCACTATTGTTATTTGTTACTTATTAATTAATAATGATAACAAAATACAGGTACTGGTACTCATACAATATCAATTGTTTGGCACTAAGGGTACTCCAGGCATGCGGGATTTACCGCCTTCTGTCTTATTTCTTAATGATTCTATCGTAGACGATGTTTGAAAAAAGTTTTAGTTAAATGGATGAATACATTTCATGTATGTATGGTTCGTGGCTAATTAATAATAGACGCACGGGTCGATCGAAGGGTGCGTTACACTTTCTGAGATCGGTCCGTGGATGGGTGACCATCCATTACTTGACCAAGACCTCCGTGCCTCGAAAAGCACGTTAAGCCGTTTGTCCCGGTTGTCGTTTTTAGATCTTCGACAGTAGTTACGGGTGGTCAGAAGCCCGAAAGTAGGACAACCATTCTTACCCAGGGGCATCGTTTTTAGATTAGATAGGCAATTGCTCCATGTAAAATACTAATATTCAACTGCATCTAGGCTAGGCAGATGATGAATGTACAACATAACATAACATCATGCCCGTAATCTCCGAAGGGTTAAGCAGAGGTGTACCTATAGTAAACCCACATTTCGCCAGTTATGTATAACTCCTTTATTTTAATAATTAATAGCAAACGTCATAATATAAGATCGTGATTAGATGATCGATCACTACGAAAACGTACGAATTGTAGGTAGGTATTTATGGGAAAAGTTTTTTGCGATTTCTGACTTTTCTAGTAGGTAGGTACTCTAACCTCTATTGGTCCAAATGTGTGTTTTAATCCTTATACAAAACTGCATTGATTGTTATCATAAAAATAAAATGTTATAATTGACATTTTTCTAGCCGACTGTACCATATTTCCAAAATCTGTGAATGCAGTTAGCAATTACTCAAGAAGTTAAGGACAGTCTCCTAAGAAAATTTTTCTGTAGTTACAGCGATTAAGGTAGCTTCCCTTGCTGCTTCGTCTCAACTTCCACCCTGTATTACTCTGATCGTACAAGGAATCGAGACAAAGGCCTTCGGAATTCTTGTACTAAATCTGAATAGCTTTCTAATGATATATCATTTATTCCTATTGGAGCGGGTACCAGCTTCTATACATTTCGTGGCATCATTCTTTAATTATTTCCACCCAGGATCAACATTTGTGATCCCCAATCAACATAGTTTGAAAATTGCCTGAGTGCTTTTCTTATACGACCTACTTACATGGCACATGAAGAAAGTTGTCTGGAAATCAAACAACTGAACTAAATCGACTTATTTGAGGTGTTTCAAAATTTTCTGGACGATTTGAATTCTCCAAAATATCACTTTATTATACTTCTTTAGAAAGGAATCTCAAACAGTTCCAATTCTTGTCACCGACTATTTTAGTTCAGCGTCGTCACAATTCCAGAAATCCTATCTAATGACGAATCTGACTCACATTCATTTTCACTGACAATGAATATCAAAACAGTGAAAATTATTTTAGAATAACACGAAAACTGTTCCAAGCTTTTGCGTAGTAATTTTTATGTATGCACATCAAGCTACCCGAAACTGACCTAATGCTTTAGCGATAAAGTTTAAATCTACTAAAGAAATTTGACCGATTGTAGTAGCTTGATGTGCTGGCGACTGTACATTTCATGAATGTTAAAATTGAGTTAACTTGATCTTGAATTTATATTCAGTGATCATGGTCATTTTCTAAGGACCTTCAGACAAATACCCGAAGATAAGGGACAAACAGTGGACCAAAGAATAGGGTGAGGCTACTGAACTTGAGAAGTTGTGGTTACCTTAATGATCTAGGTGATCTAGGAACCCGTAATTCCGCCTGAACCTAAGTAAAATACAGGGTGTTCGGTTCAACGAGGGACATAATTCAAGGGAGACAGGGAGACTACTCAGGAAAATGAAAATCTTTTACTATGCCTATCAAATCAAAATGTATTTATTCGGACAACAAAAGTTCCATAAAATTAGTAATACCTTAAAGCTAGTGGTAGTAGTAATAATAATATAAACAGTGCCGTAGCCAGGAATTCATTTCGGGGGGGTTATAGTTGTCAACTTTTTTTTGAAGAAATTATGTATTTCTGAAAAATACCGTATTTTACTGGTAGAGTACGCCTATGCGAAATAGATACGGAGATACCCTAGGGGGTCGATCTCTGGATTGAGATTCTGGTTTCTCGCATTTCGGGGGGGGTTTGAACCCCCAAAACCCCCCCTGCCTACGGCCCTGAATATAATTAATTGATTTTAACGCATTTTGCACAGAAGATAACCAAGTAATTATAAGGTACAAGTTGACACAATGCCTCAAAATGGGAGAATAGAAATTCTCTGACACTGTTTTCAGAATGCTGTTGCTACTGGCCCGTATTCTAGTTACTATCGAAGCAAATTTTTTTCGAATGATCGCTCATGAATGCCGTCACTTCAATTCTATGCAAGCATTATGGGACCAACCACAGACCGAGGAAAAAATCAGCTGCTCCATACATCTTCGTATAACTCGACGAAATGTAGGGAATAGTGTTTTCATATTTCAGAGATGTTCAACATTAGTTGTTGGTGGTTGTTGATCTTTGCAGTTTGGTAGAATATTTTGTAAATCGTTTAACCTAACACTCATTGACGTACATTAGTCAGTACATCAGTGCTATTTATAAAGATGAGCTTTCTAAGCACTACATATTTAATGGACTGAAACTGCAATAGACTCCACTCTCATGGTATGTGCAGTATCTAATAATGATTGACACCCGTTTTAGTACTGCTGTTTACTGCGACGGAATATTCAATAAAACTGCATAGCTACAATCCGGCCATCGAGAAAATGCGTTCGTGACACCTGTCAGTTGGTCAATTTCTAGTAGTAATAGGGATCAAATTCGCAAAACACATATTCGTTAGTATGAAACTGACGGTAGGTTTAGAGTTAGCGATGGGCGTTGAATCAACGATCTAGTTGAATCAACCGATGATCTCCTGTCAACGTATTAACGTTAACAGTTTATGAATCAACTAGTTGAATTCGTCAACGACGTTTATGAATTTGACTCGTTTATTATTCAACTAAATTCGAGAACGCAAACGCAACGAACTCAGCAAATTAAAAACCTCCGTTCAAAATAACATCATAAATTGCGAGCGACGGTCATGTCATAGAATTTGAGCTCTAAGTAACTCATGAAAAAGTTGTTTTTTTTTTAAAGTATGACGATATTGGTGGACTGGCGCGCGAGACAAGTTCAACTCGTTAAACGTCGCGGCGTTGAATAAAAACCGTTGAATGAATTAACGGTTTACTTTGTAAGTTGACATTAGTGCACGTTAACTCGTTGACGAATTTAACTAGTTGATCAACTAGTTGACGAACGTAAATCAACGTTAACGTTTCGTTAACGGAAAAACCTTCAACGACCCATCGCTAGTTTAGAGATGTTAAAACATCTCTAAACTAGCGATATTCACGTTTAAGTGTTGAGTTTTAAATTGTGAGATAGCAGCATTTCTCCTTTTAATACCAAGCTGTAAAGTACCTGAGTGTGTAGGTACACATTCAGGTACTTTACTCAGCGAAAGATAAATAGGCAGTAGTTATAGAATAAATAGATGAGATAGGATATAAATAGAATTACTGCTGGAAATAGGCTTCTAGGGTTTCCAAGGTTGCGTCAGAAAACCCATTTCAGCTTATTCCGTACCGTACCCTATTCCTTAGCCTGTGCTGTCCATCCATCCGTCCGTCCGTCCGTCTGTCTGTCAGCGAGCTGTATCTCACGAACAGTTATAGATAAACAGTTGATAACACAGCTTGTGTATTTCTATTGCCGCTATAACAAAGAGTAATACAAAAAAACCGGCCAAGTGCGAGTCTGACTCGCGCACGAAGGGTTTCGTCTATAAAACGGCAAAAAATCTTTTCTGTTGCATGGGAGCCCTTAAATATTTTTAATTTTATTTAATTATTTATTTTTAAAGTGAATATATAAATGAATATTCTGTGAATATTTCAAGCGTCTACCTGTTGCCGTTATCAATATCGCCCTATGCCCTTAAATATTTATTTTATTCTGTTTTTTAGTATTTGTTGATAAAGCGGCAACAAAAATACATCATTTGTAAAAATGTCAACTTTCTAACTATCACGGTTCATGAGATACAGCCTGGTTGTCACCAGGCTGTATCTCTCAGACGGACAGACAGACAGACAGCGGAGCCTTAGTAATAGAGTCCCGTTTTACCCTTTGGGTACGGAACCCTAATAAAATAAAGTTAAAAATTCAATCCCCATTCAAGAAACGTGTTTTTTTACGAAAGTAAAAAAAAATTAGTGCTAAATATCTTACGGGGCTATGGAACCCCATATCTCGCACATAGCCCCCATGTGCCAAATTTCATCCAAATTCGTTCAGCCGTTTTAGCGTGACAGCATAACAAAAAACAAACTAATTTCGCATTTATAATATTAGTTAGGAATTTAGGATTAGGATTCCATCAATGATAATCAATATTTTAGTAATGTGCACACACAGATACAGCATTCTTAAATATTATATGAATGTAACATAGTAGAAAGAGGTTAATTTTTGTACGTTTTTCATGTTTTTATTTATACTCTCCATTGATACTTAACACCGACCACGTTGCAGTTACGAAACCGACGAAATGACTCCGTCGGTATCCTCTCGTTTAAAAATAGAATGTTCCTGCGACACGTCTCGAGGTCGTTCAACTTTAAAAATTGTAAGAATTTTATGCAGAAGGCAGGTTTGATAGTTTTTTGTTATGTAAAAGCGTTTAGAGTCTAAGGTATAAAATTTCGTTAAGCTCTAGGTAAGAATATTGCAATACGTGTAGAATGATTTATGTATAAATCAGTTCCGACCGCGTGGTATGTCGATACAAAATAGCCTGTGTCCTTCCCCGGGATGCCAAATTTCATCGAAAACCGTTCAGTGGTTTAGGCGTGAAAAGGTAATGTACAGACAGTTACTTTCTAATTTATAATATGAAGTACCTTATGATGGAAATCATTGAGGTAATTAACTATGTAGGTACTCTCAAAAATCAATGGTGTAAATTATTTAGAATTTATTTAAACAACCATTTGATTTGTTTTCAACATTTCAGAAACCCTAAAACTCATATTTAAATTGGGTTTTCAATGATGAAAGCAAAACACATTATGGGGCTGTATTGTGCCCGTTAATGAACGAAATTCAATCATCGATTCTCAATACCATCGGCGTCGAATCCCGAGTAGTTACGAGTACACAACAGAAAGATGAGGTGACACGGTCACCCATCCAATTACCGGCCATACAATCAGTAACTGAACGCCATCGAGTGGCCGATATAACGACCCACTTACTTTCTACACGTAACTATGACGTTACGGTAGGTGGCCGGTTATAAGCTCGTCCTAATAACAGCTGCTGTTTTGGTTTACAATAAAGACTCCATAATGATGTTGCAAAACGCGTAATACTGGTTTAATCAATAATTTTTTCCCTAGAATTTAATGAATGGATAACAAAATTAAAGATTTCCGCATGAAAACATGTTTTTGTTGTTCAATGTATGTTGTTAAAATTAGGACTTAAATGTAACCAGATAGCCTTTTTTTTTTTTTTTTTTGTGGGTGGAAAATCATCAAATGACTTCTCCCGCTCTGGGCGGAGCGGAAGGGCGTGTCAGGCTTTTACTGACTAAAACCCACCCGTGTTCCTTCAATTGCTTGTTGCCAGGGTCCCGGTATCCCTTTCGGACTATCCCGCAACCCTGGCAGATATCGGTCCTGACGGACCCCGTCAGGTGTGCTGAAATCTCTTTGAGGTGCGCGTGGAACACGACGCGCCATCGACCCGGGCCTGGTCCTTATCTGACGGCGAGCTACCCATTGCTTGCCGTCCACAAGCCCGCGCCTATTGAGGCCGGGAATACGCCTGGGATTCCCGACGCCCAGGGTGTCTCCAGCGGCGGCGGTTAGGGGCGTGAGGGCGCAAACTTTGCCTCTCCCTCACGCGTTCCGCCTCCTCCTTCGCGAGCATTACTGCTTCACTAGATAAGAGCCTGTATTTTTAAAACGTAGTTTTTGGAGTGTCTTAATCATGGAAACTACATAACCCGTATGTAGGTACTCCCCGGAAGGGTTAGGCAGACGGTGTAGTAAACTCTAATTTTGCTCACGCGCAGTCTATTTTTAATTGGCATGTATTTAATGCGGCAACTAAGTAAAATGAATATAGGTTTTAAAAAAAAATAGAGTGGGTACCATATATAATGGGTTGGCAGCTAATAAGGAGTATCGTAATAAGTAATAGGTAGCATATTAATATATCAGTAATAAGCTCCGTTTTAATTTAAACTAGCATCAAGTTTTTCTTTTGGGAACAGAATTAATATCTAAGCGGAAACTTAATGGCGAAAATAAAATAGAAAATGGGCATTCATAAATAATATATTATTATTGTATTATTAGGGCAGGTTTAGATTTTCTATATAATCTAGTCGTTTCTGGCACTCGCCGGACGCTACCGCAGCACCGCTCGCTTCGCTCGCTCGGCTCGTGCGTAGGAAGTCACAGTTTTAACATAACCTAACCTAACCATAAAAAAAAAAAAAATAACCTACTCTAACTAGACTGGTAATATATTATCTTTGCCACCCTACTAACATTATTAGTCGCCAAGTCATTATTTATAGCTCCTCGCCTAATATTTTATATGACTGGTATAGTTTATTTGCTACCTAAACGCAGCTGCTAGTTTTTAGTTTTTATAACACCTTTAATTTTGAACCTTACATAATATAATAGTCGCGAAAATATTTAATCGCTGGCAAGTTATTTTATTTGTTGCAAACATTTAGTCGACTTTTAAGTTATTAGTCACTCGGAAAATAATAAGCTTTTTTAATTTACATTTATTTGGGGTTAGCCTATTGCTATCAAACTGAGTGAAATCCCCGACGAAGAAGTTCCTCATGGAACACCTAACAAAATAAAAACACTTTTTTTGACCTGGAATCAAACCTAAGATTACAACCACTAGAAACAATGAAACAGAGAAGGAAACAAGTTGGAGGATACTTCAAAACAAACATTAAAAATATATACAGAATTAAACATGGCAGAGGTACCCAATAATGAGTAACAAAGAAAATAAAGAGTAATAATGAAGAAAAAAAATCATAGGATTTTGTTTTTTTTTTTTTTAAATATCAATTATAACACCTTTACAGACTTATCCAAGGCGATGTTATAAGCACACTTACACAAATTAACAAAAAATCACTTGTAAGCAGAATTACAAAGAATTATATACCTACCAAGTCATATAACAATTAATATAAACATGAAAAATCTTATAAGATGGGACCTCTTTCAATAAATTTTTGTGCCATTTTAATGAATTTCAGCAGGTTTTGCCCAAATATATCCTCCGATATCGTAATAACATTAATAATACGTGCCGCGCTCGAGACATGCATAGGAGTAAACTTGAGTAGGTTAGTCCTAGCTACTGGCACGTCTAATAGAGCGAAATCTAATAAAAAAATCTAAATAATAATCTATTTATGAATCTAATAGAATTATAATTATAATATAGGCATTTAAATAGTAAATATGTATGTATATTATGTATTATAAGTTTATAGCCTACTGTAAAACCTATATTTTATCTATAATGCATTATGATATCATTTCATCATTTGCCTAGCCTTTTCCCAACTATGTTGGGGTCTGCTTCCAGGCTAACTGGATGCAGCTGAATACCATCATACATGCTCACGTGTGCACGCGTGCTCAATACATGGAGCGACTGCCTATCTGACCTCCACAACCTAGTTACTGGGTAACGCGATACCCATTGGTAAGACTGGTTGTCATCAGACTTTCGGGCCTCTGACGATCCGTAACAACTGTCAAAGATCTACAAATGACAGCTGGGACTAACGGCTTAACGTGCTTTCCGAGGCACGGACCCATCACCCATCCATGGACGAACCGCGGCAAGCGTAGTTTAACCTGATTGATCGTTCCGTGCAAATTATGATATATTATTAATACCTTTTTTGATTGGTAAATGATGATCACCTTAATTAAAACCTCACCAACTATGACGCATAAACATAAATGATTATCACTACTTAATAATATTCTAAATTGAGCAAGTTTAGTATTGAACGTGTTATGAGAAATTATAAAGTTCCTGAGTCATAGTCATCCTACGCGGTATCTCATATTATAAACTGATTCATAGACCAATTTAAATATCGGTTTAGTTTCGGGGGTCGATCGTCATTTGTTTTATGACGATATATTATAGGACCATACCCATCATAGATATTCCGTGATACCCATACTTATTTCATTATTTCAAAACGACTTTTATAACTGGGGGCTTAAAACAGTCACTTTGGCAGAATCATAATAGGAGAAATATTATATTATGAATCATCGTAAAATGTCACAATCTGACAATTCAAAATATGATCTGCGTACGATTCATATTACAAAATAATTCATCTGTTTGACAGTTTTCTATGGAGATTCGTAAAATGGACCACATAATATAAATTGCTTTTGTGTCAAATTAGAGGAATTGCTAATGACAGCTGGAAATTCAGGAAATGAAATGCTTTTAGAGGAATTGCTAATGTGACCGTTTTAGGCCCACAGTACTATTGCCCATATGCGAATTTACCATTATAAGAATTTGCCCATATGAGAATTTGCCGTTTTGAGTATAATGTGCCCTTTAGTGAACAAAGGATGTTATACAATATACTTAGATTAATGTACCGTTTTCGAAATTGCTGATACTATCTCCAAATAAGGAGTAAAATCGAGTAGTGGGTATATCAATAGAGGCATACAGGGTGTAAGGGACAGCCCCCCGCAAATTAACAGGGGGAAATTTTCTCACGGTAAGAGGTAATAATACAAATCAGGTTTATTGGATACCCATAACGTTCTTGAAATAATTTCATGTACCGATCGTCTTAGTATGATATGCTGAATTCATCCCATCAGTCTGCGGACAGCTGTCCCATACACCCTGTATATACAATTTCATCTAACCACAACGGTACGTACCGTGTTCAAATAGAGTAACGTTTGTTTGCATACAATGTAATTTATATTTAACTTTCATTTAAGCAAAAACAAGTCTAGATCTAAAACCATGTTTTCTGTCTGATTACTGTCATCAACATCTGTTTCTCATGTCCCAAACAACATCAAGAAAAATATTGAAAACTGAAAAACAAGCACATAACTGTTGCCCTTTATTACAAGCTTGCTTTACGAATACCTACGCGAACAAATTAACAGCTTTTATACCCAACCCTTTCTTAAAGGTTATAAGCACGTTTCTCTTAAAACGTGTACCAAAAGTATAAAGAAAAGCGGCCAAGTGCGAGTCCGACTCGCACAGAAAGTGTTCCGTACACTACGTACAATATTAAACAATACATAATAATAAAATAGTAGATTATGCACTAAGGGGATAAAGTAGTGTCTTATGTAGCGGGCGCCGTATTGAATCCCGAGCAAAACGAAGGGAGTTAACGGCCAGTTCGATTTTCGAACAATTAATTTTTAGTGCAGATCTTAATGGTGAATGCATGGAATGTACCTACTTCTTACCGTAAATGTTCTACTTTATGTTCGAAATTCAAATCACATTAATGACCAGCGGGTCATAATGAAATTCAGTACAATATTATTACCCTGCTAAACCTCAGGTCTTAAATGACTTACTTTAGGTTAGGTTTGCATGACATATAATTTGACATTGTCGAGCAGGTGGTGTGAAAAAACCTTTTTTGTATGACAACGCCCTTTTTTACTTTATTATTTTTTGTTATAGCGGGAATAGTAGTACTCACTCTGTGAAAATATTTAGTGTCTACCTATTAAGGTTCAAAAGAGCTGTATCTTTTGAATGGATAGACACTATGACAGACGGATGGACAGATGGACAGCGGAGCCTCAGTAATAGGGTTCCGTCAGAGGCGGATTAAATTTCGAGAGTGCCCTAGGCAAGCACCTCATCGACGCCCCCTAGCGGCCATATATTTTATACATTTCAACTAGTACTAATACATAAATCGTGCTCCTATAATCGTGAGGAACTCGTGGCTACGTAATAACAGCCGCACGGGTCGATTCATCAGGTCAAGCTGCGCTTGCCGGGGTTGGTCCGTGGATGGGTGACCATCTTTACATACCGAGACTCCTCCGTGTCTCGGAAAGCACGTTAAGCCGTTGGTCCCGGCTGTCATTTGTGGATCTTTGATAGTCGTTACGGGTCGTCAGAAGCCCGAAAGTCTGACAGCCAGTCTTCTTACCAAGGGGTATCGTATTGCCCAGTTACTGGGTTGTGGAGGTCTGATAGGCAGTCGCTCCATGTAAAATACTGTTATTCAGCTGCATCCGGTTAGACTGGAAGCCGACCCCAACATAGTTGGGAAAAAGGCTAGGTAGATGATGATGAGTACTTTTATATAAATAACCAAAAGTACAAGTCTGTAGCCGACTGCAAGCAGCAGCAGCAGGCGAAGTGTTGTCACGACATAATCAAGAAGGCGGAGCATGCTTCGGAAGTTCTACATCTCTATAGAATTAAAGAATCTTTCATATTGTGTTAGTAGGTGCATACTTACTTACACAATTAATTTTATGTCACTTAATATATTTTTTGTTAAAAACTTCTGCGCGCGCGCCCCTTTGTAACCTCCCGCCCCTAGGCACGTGCCTAGTTTGCCTTTGGGATAATCTGCCTCTGGGTCCCGTTTTGACTCCCTTTGGGTACGGAAGCCTAAAACATGGCGGCCTGATGAATGAGAAAACGTGAGTTTATTCGCGTCCCGTTTCCCCAAACGATTCCTACTGGTTTTATGTAACCGATACGTGCGGAACACTCGGCCCCTGCTAAGCTTGCGTAATGCTAATGTATTTCTACCGGGTTTCTAAGATTTAGATCTTTAGAGCTGTGACCGAAGCTTTGCCTTCGTGAGAAGTTTCCTACTAATCTAGAATGATTAATCTATTTACCGAGGGTAGGTACAGTCACGAGCATAAATACCTTAAAATTACTAAATTTTATTCAGAAATCAACTTTTACTAAATATTTGTAGTGGAAATAACATCAATTGGAGACAAGGATTTGACTCATAGAATAGATTACGTTTCCGGAAAACTTCTACATTGTGCTGTAGGAACTTTCTGAACAATGCTCTTGAATCTCCAAGATTGTAAGTGCTCCTTGTGTCCGGAGACTGTCAAGCCCCACTTGACGATAAACTCGCCTTTACGAAGAACTTTGTCGAAGATGTCAACGATTTGTGAAGATACCGCGATCTTCACAAATCGTTGATATCTTCGACATCTTAACACTTTCTAAGTGACAATAAAATTCGTTGACGAGTAAAATCTCAATGGGGATAAGCTTTTCGATAAAACTGGCCATAAAAGAAGAATGGTCTGAATGTACGGCGTAAATATTACATATCGAGCGTAAGAAAGAGAAAGAGGCTGTCATGCTGCTAGTATGAGTGACTGAGACGACGATATACAAAGCTGAACCTTTTCTAAAACTTGATAAGCCATAATATGATTTTAAAACCTACCTACTGTAGGATATCTCTTAGAAGGATAAAATCATGGCAGGAAAGAAATTATTCGGAAAAAACCGGAGTTACCAACATTGCTTGCAGGGTAGGCATACTGAAGTGAGTGGCTGGCCATGTTTTTCGAGTGACCGATGGCCGGTGGAGCAGACGAGTCCTGGAGTGGAGACCGCGTATCGGCAAGCGTGTGGGGTGGCCCCCAGGTAGATGGACCAACGATTTTAAGAAGGTAACTGGGACAGACTGGATGCGGAAAGCGGAGGACAGAGTGTTGTGGCGCAGCCTGGGAGAGGCCTATGTCCAGCAGTGGGCTGCGTTAGGCTGAGTTGATTGATTAACTGTAGTTCCAGCTTAGTTCAGAGTTCGAGAGAGCATACACAAACAAAATTCAATCCAAATAAAATAGGATAAGTAACTTGGCTACTAGACTTTAATTTAGGCTTATACTAGACTTTAATTTTGTCTGTGCAGCATGGCGCTTATGTTATATTATTATTATTATTTATTTATTTCAATCAACTTTGGATCATACAATTAACATTACAAATAAAAATTCAATTTAAATTATATTCTAACATTAGTCAGTACGTGAACCATACACCAGTGGTTCACGTACTGACAGTCAAAATGTTCAGAAAAAGCGTTCAGGATACTGTTGCGGCTGGCCCGCACCCTGCGCACCAGGGATGTGCACCGCTTGCGCATGATTGTGTGGAAACAATCCACATGCGCCTCGGCAAACATCCCCGACGCGCTACAGAAGCGAGGCAGCCCCAAGAGCACCCTGAACGCGTATATGTAAGGCAATGTAAGGCCAGTGCCCGAATGCGAGCTGGCGCACTTTATTAATAATTCATTTAATTTAGTGGATGGTTGCGGCACAGTTTGTAGTAATACAGGGAAATATGGGGAGGGCTTATATGCACAGTACCAATTGCATATAATGCTTTCTTAAATGACCGAGTGACGGACACATAAGACGCTCTTTAAGAACACGTTAAAGGTTCCTTCAGGCGTATATCAACTCAATGGATTACAATTTTAGGAAGTTCCAGTTTTTAAGTTTACGGATTTTTCAAATTATATTTTTAGCTTTCTTGACGAGATTTGCAGAGCGTAGTAGTAATTATCTATAGCTGAATGTAATATGCAACAGCTACATCTCTTGGCTATGAATCCAACAACACTACTTCAATGTCACAGTTTATTTTCACGTTAAACTCATTGCGACACTCTCTAAGTCCACACGACAAAGCTAATATTAGTCACTCTGAAATCTATTTCAGTACTAAATCCGCTTGAAGCCAAAGTTTCTTGACAAAAACTCCAGTCAATGACACTTCCAATCAATTTATGAAGACCATCTCTCTGTTGACGTGAATTCTAATAGCTTATTTGATTCGCCTGAAATATTTTCTATATTTAGAGCTTTTCTAACTACCGAAGTCGTTGCCCCGGGTAATAATCTGTTTAACATTTTAAATATTCTTTGTTATCTTCTTATTAAATTTCTTTCGGTATCGAAACATGGCTATGTTCTGTGATAAAAGTTTGTCAATTACGAGTAACCATCGTTACAAGATAGGTGCGCACAATATTCTTTCTTTTGTTTATTTTTGCCGACTACAGTCGTGTACCTACCTTTATGTTTCTATTCGGAGATATACAGCAGGCATTTAGGCGATTCTCTATCTAATATTAAAATTTCAGAGATAACTGATAAAAGTCTCGAACTTGACATTACTCAAACTTCAGTAAAAGTAAAGCAATATAAGTGTCGCTAACCCGACTAGCTAATAAAATTCAAACCATAGCGCAAGCGTGATAGGAAATATCTTCAAGCTCAAAACGTTCCCATTCGAAAACGATATAGCACGTTTGATGTGAATGCGATCACATCAAAATCCACTTTCGAATATCGCACACAGAATCGGAACTCAATACGTGTCCATTGCCCGCGGCGTTCACCAAACATTCGTCGAATGGATTTTCACAGATTTTCGTACATTTTCGTGGAATTTCGTCCTACATGTTGTTTCCGTCGATGGCCTGAGGCGTCGCCGAACCGGGAAATTACTCAACGTTCTAAAACAGCCTCATATTTTTTATTTTATACGGAAAAGCGACAAATTCTTTAACTTCGTCCCGTCATTTTGTGGATCGCGATGTTCCTGACAGCGCTATTTCCGTTACCGACAATATGAATCGGCTTTATTGCAAAATACGCCTTGCCTGCCTAGTCGTGCCTACGTTTAGGACTGGTTCTCCGAAATATTGGGATTCCTTTCATCCAGCCTTTTTGTCAAACAAAAAACAGATTTGATTTTGGAGCAAATAAAATGAAGATACTTTAAATAAAATTTTCCTAACTTAACTTCCTACTGTAGATACAATGTGTGTGAACATTCCTGTTTCTATTTCTCATATCGATGTAACAGTTTCAATTAAACCACGGGTGTAAAGTAACCTGTTTTCATTAATCAATTTACACTTTATCAACCCGGTTTCTGAGCTCTTTGGTATGTTTCAATAATGGTGATTAACTAGGTAATTAAACCACGCTAGTTTTCACGAAAATTTCCAATAGCGACGCACACAAAATTCAGAAACATGACTAATTCACATTAAAACTGGAAAAACAATATATGTATTTGTGCATTTCGCATTTCTTTTGTTTCAAACATAAATCTTCGCCTACGTGGGAAGTTATTGTTTTTTGGAAAACGATTTAAATCTACGTAGATATAAGTGAATACAATCTTTGATTTACAAAGAGAATATCGATTTGAGAACAATAGACGTTCGTTTGCCTTAGGCACAACCTTAGGATTAAGGAATCGAGTTGGTATCGGTATTGGAATTGAAATGGGCAAGTTATCGGATGATGTTGCCAGTGTAATTTGTAAACTCAATATTAAAATGGAACGTGCACACTCACACATGTGCACGTATGTATCTATTGTTACTATAACATTGTTTGCAAACTGAAAGCGATCCGCGTGAAATTTCATTTGTGTTACAATGAACGAGTCGGTTTTGTTAATCAATGGATGGTCTGCAGATTACCAATTATTTTTGTCTCTTTTTTTATCAAAGTTGATGCTTGAATGCTTGATCTTAGGTTATTTTACACTAAATATATAGGGAGCAATACGTGCTTATGCACAAAGCAAAAAAAATAACTATTATTGCTATTCTTAAAACTTATGTTAAATATTGTTAAGAAATCAGTTGTCCTAATAGTAATCATAAGAAGTAGTGCCGCCTGTGATACAGGTTTATCCTAGTACAGGCATCATACTTTGTAATACTTACATTATTTCTTTACACTGTATTTTACCAAATTTTTATTTTTGAATAAATTTATTATTATTTATTATAAAGAAATCTTTGAAGAAGCCATCCATTCATCTGATTTTACGCCATATTGCAAGATTCTGTGCCCCAAAATTTCACTCTAAAGAAAGGGTAAAAGATGACCTTTAGAAGGTCATCTTTATAAGGATCATCCCTCATTTTTAAGGTCGCCTTTGCTGTCTGACGGCTTCAAGGACAGTTAAATCAGCCTGTGAGCTAAAAATAGACCTCTAGACCTGTTAAGCACTGGAGCTGTGGAGGCGATTATAATGAGCGATAAAAGCACAATTTATCATTGTCTATCTTTGTGCAGAATCTTTAAAGTTAACCACGAGAAATGAGCTATGCTGCCATTAAGTTAACAAGTATACTAGTTATTAAGATATTTTTTTATTTATTTGGCGGTTTGATTATTTATGCCTCGATACACTGTCGCGCTGCAAAAGAACTAAAACAAACAGGCCAACTTTTTTATGCTGGTGTGCGTGATAGCTACGTCTGTCGCACTCGCGCTATATAATTGTGCTAGTAGTAGTGTGCGTGCATTTAGCGGCCAACAGTAGGACGCTATTTTTTCGACTAGTTCACAGCTTTGACTGTCTATCTAGACATACGAAATCTTTCTGAACAAATTTAGGGTAAGTTACTATTATAATTGTATAACTACATAGAATAAAATATTAACTACATAGTAAAAGGCAAAACAGCACATAATTTTATGGCAGATATGGATAATGCTTTTGTCTAATAATAAAAGAACCACAAACCAATATATCACCGCGCATGACGTCTGAACACGTAACTTGTTTTTTTTTTCAAATAAAAAGTAAATAATACTTACACAAAAGCGGTTAATTTACGAGATAACCAAATAACATTTCGATGCGGAGTAATATGGACATGTGGTAGCACTCACGCAGTGCAACAAAGATTTGTTAAGACAAAGGAACACATGGCAACAGCCTGTCACTCGTAACTCGTGTCACAAGTTACGACCTCTCTGTCAGCTGTATTTGTAAACCATCGCGTGAGGTAGGTACATACAGATAAAGATACACTACTGCATTCATTTTTTACGCTTCCTAAACAGTGTTGACAGAGACGATGTTTGTTTTACGTCATGGCCTCTTTTTTGCCGAATAGCTTAGGTTATTGGCATAGTAATTTTGTTTCCGTGCTTGTCCGTGAATAAAAGTGCCATGAAATGGTTATCTGTGCACGCAAATCAGGTTCATGGAGATAAAAAGGTTGTATGATGTCAACAATAGCGAGCCTACTTTTCCGCATAGTCTCAAGAAGCTATGAAGTAGATATTATGATAATACTAGCTGTGCCCCGCGGTTTCACCCGCGTAAGTCTCGATCCCACGGGAATATCGGGATAAAAAGGATCCTATGTCCTATTCCAGGTCATGGTCTACCCCTGTGCCAAATTTCATCCAAATCCGTTCAGCCGTTTTAGCGTGAAAGCGTAACAAACAAACAAACAAACAAACTCACTTTCGCATTTATATTATTAGTTAGGATTCCAAGTATTTTGGGGCCTCGGCGGGTCTGAATACCCCTCACCTAGTTAATCGAAGATAGCCACGATTTTCTGGCGGCGACGGGTCACGGGTAAAGAACCAATGCTTTAATGATATTTGTTTTTTAACATATTAGATTTTGTTATTCTATTCTTAAAGGACAAAAAGCGGATAAAATGTGTAGAAAAGGAACACGGTCAATCGATATGCCGAGAGTCATCCAATCCTAGCATGATCAAAATATTAATGTACCAGCACCAGCTTGTACAACTAAAAAATAATTTGTATTAGCAACAACAACCACCAATCAACAAAAAGTAACGCTATAATTATTATACATACTTACAAAAACCACAGTGACGTAAATAATTAATCATTCACCATTATACATACACAATAAATATCCACAATTTTCAATCCAACAGCAGAATTTTATCAATTCGTAAGGGAATTTGTTATAATGAGCATATTAATCACGGGAATCAAAGGGTTTAAACGCTAATTAGACAGAATATTCCATGTTTATTTAGCAAACTGGGACCATATATTTGGATATTGTTATTAGGTTTATAGACACATATATTATCTTTGTTTTATCTTCCAATGCTAACTCAACCCTGAGAGAAAAATATAGAGTTTATTAGCATATATTCTCATTCATTTCTAGGCTAACAACCTTACCATGACCTCTTATGGCCATGTTAGGTTCTGCTAATGAAATGCCTGTTAATTCATAGATAGGTTAGTTAGGAAAGGTAGTCATTTATGAAGGACAAAAAGTTCTGTTAGAATTTGGAATTGCATGGGACTTAAATGGATCAGACAACAATTCTCTCTTCGACCGATTCTTCAATTCGATTTCGATTTATTCGATTCTTCAACGATCTCTTGAAGGCCCAGGGGGTCACTTCGACTTTAAGTTCCAACAAATAACTAAAAACTAGACGTCGTTTAAATAACATTTATATGAAAAAGTTCAAATTCATCTATGTACCTAAACTCGGGACAATCTAAAAAGTCCGATTTGACAGCTATAAAAATAAATTTTGTCGTAATGGGAAAAACATCGGTTGTTTTAAAATCCGATTATTGAGAAATATCGATTTATCATACTCGAGTTTGTAATCGACTATTTATCTATATTGCTTAAAGTTAAAACTGATTCTCGAGGCATATCGTTGTATTACACGGCCGAATACAAAACGTCAAATCGGACTTCTTAGCTTGTCGCGAGTGTACACTCTTAACTTTAAGAGCTGTTAGCTCCACAATCCACACTAACCTACAGATTCAATACTAAATAAGTATAAATGTAAACGAGTCTAAAGACGCAGGTAATTTGAAAACAAATTGAGATGAATAGCACAAAATCTAATCTTGTGTATGTTTAGGCTACCGTTCAACTTCCATACTTGAAAGAATTGTTGAAAGATGATGGTAATACTAATGTTTGGGATGTGTTCAATCATTCTGTCAGCGCTGCCACAATTGACTGGAGGTATCTTTTGGTGCATGAGTAAGTTTTGTAAACTATCATCCTCATGTTTTGCGCTTTGTCTCATCGGAGAAAGACAAACAGATTGCGCTAAGACAAACAGTGCACATTACTGTGTAATATACAGGATATACATGTATGTACGGATAATTAATTTTTACCTTCCAGGGACAGTTTGGTTTAATTGTAATTAAAAAAATACCATTAACCATTTGTGTCACTTTAGTTTCCTCTTTCTACCATCATCGTCTTCGTTAATCCATATAGTGTTTACGTCAGAATACCTCAAAAGAGATCGTTCTATATATATGAAAGTGTGTTATGTCTGTAATATCAATATTTAATGTTAGTCCAGTGCACAGTGGTCTGTCGAATTCCCGATGTTGTTAATGTTGAAACAGCTGTACAGCTGCATCGGCTCAGCCACCACTCAACATGTAGTACCACCACCGACAGACAAGTCGCTTAGAACCGGTTCAATGGTTCCAATAGATCAACTTTCCTTTTTATTTGAATTTACTTCCACGTTAAGAGCCACCGCATTCATGATAATCAACTTATCTTTATTCTGCTTTGTTCACAGGTAAATATTCCACGTTTCTGCAGCAGCACGTTATATTTTGGTAACTAAAAACAAAAATATTTATACCGGAACATGGTTTGTGGGTATGAGCTTCACTTCTAAAAATGGAGTCGGATGTAGTTTATGCAAGATGTTGAGTTCATGTTTGCTTACGGCCACAGCAAAATCAATGAGGGCGGCGGCTTACTCTGTGTCACATTATTAAATCATGAAACACCAGCGACACTGACCGCATTTCGGTTCGCAGCCTGCAGCATCCAACACGGGGAAATGCACCTACTTTCTTTCCACTGCAACTAGCGGGCTTTGGCTACAATCACCAGTTCTGAGCCCGGCCATAACAACACATGTTTTTTTTATTTAAATCTTCTTCATCATCTCTATCTTCATCTTCATAGAGTTTATATTGGCTTGTTCAGTTTCTATTTAGGCCCTATACACATTGCGCACAATCCCGTTTATTTTTCCGTAGCGAGATGGGTGTACTCGCCGAGCTCGGTTAGTCGTCCGTAAGCCACGGCGCGGTCGGGCCGTGTTCGCGGGTGCTTCATATATTAAACTGACGATATTAGTGTGAGATCTGTTTTTTGGAACATGTGCTGTGTTTGATAAAGAAGATGACCGGTGAAATTTGCTGCAGCCAAAAATGGTATGCGTTGATTTGTGCGCGTAGCTGAAAGGGGAGATGCACTTGCGTGCTCTACTCTCACTCGAACGGACAACTGCCGGCATGAAGGGCCAACCGGTTTGGTGAGATCTCCTCCCGATCCTCACTCATGTAGAATAGAAAGCCCTTAGCTTAGACCATTATGTACTTGTCCATCGTTCGCAGTTTGAGTATTGCTTTACATTTATTTTTGCTTATCTTCAGAATAAGGAAGCTGTAACATAACATCATGTATGTGGTTCACGTCGTCGTTCAATTTTGTTTGTGTGTAGATTTCGACACATCTTTCTTATTGGTCACGCAACGTTTATGTGAAGCTTTTTATTTCTTAGCAACATTACATAATTGCAGACACGTTGATGTCAAACGTTGAGAGTTTCATTAGTGGCTCGACATAATGTGCTCTTAACAATGAAACGCACAATGAATACGATTACGATTACAAAGCCGAGCGCCAGAATTAATAGAAGAACCTTTTATAAAATTGGTTTTACGAGATGATTAATATTCTTGTCATATTTCGCTTTGAGTATTTTTATAACATCGTTTGTTTTAACGTTCGACACTATCGGTGTTGGGTATAATCGAATTATACGGTCACTCTCTTTGATTAGTTTGAAATTATTCGTCTTTGATGTGGCATTATAAATTATTTTGCGATGTCCATTAGGCATAATTAATGGTTTCCGCACCCCTGCTTACTGCTTTAAATGACTTCTGTATGCAAAAGTAGGAGCAGCTTGTTATGAATTAATTTACAGTTACCTATTATCTTTTCACGGATCTAAATGTACCTTGTTTTCAATTACCCTAATGATAATATTATTATATGAAATTACTTCGTTTACAATAATTTTAAGAATTTTATCAAACTCAGTGTTGGTTGTTTCGTAACGAGAAGTAAATGACGGTAAATTGTTGACCAATGACATAGAGATAACTCAGTGGATTATGTTTGTTTACTTTAACGAACATGACTTCCATTTCTTAACTGTGTTTGTTTGGATAATTTGGTAGGATAGGAAATTCACGAGACAGATCTTAACATGATATGAGAAGTAGATAAGGAACAGTTGAATTAATTCTCTTCTGTTTCTGAACAAGATTAAATCTATTGGTCGAAAATCCATCCAATCCAATTCTGGATTCAAATTGGCTCTGATTTAATTGTGTTGAAGCGGACAAATCTAACTAATCTGGATTTTCTCAAAATAATTCAATTAATTTGTCTTCAAAGTTCAAGATGAGCAATGTATCTAAATAACAACTGACGCTTCTTCGACTCATCCGTCCCTTTTTGGCAGAAGTAAAATGTTTGTCCCTAGAAGTAGGGTAGCTACCTACAATTTGAAAGTAATGATTGCAGTCTCGTGAGTAGTAAGGTCATTGTCCATCTTCACGTGCTGCAACTCAATCTCTCAGCTGACTTTCTCGATTGTCGCATTACCAAAACACTAACTTACTCATTATCTACGTATCTGGTTAAACCAGAGCATTTGTCTACATTTCTGCTTCGTTTAATTGAACTTTACAAAATTTTCAATTTAAAAATAGGTATTCGCAAGGTTCTATTATAGGGATAACCCATACAAACTTACTAAAGGACACTTTGACTCGATACAAGCCTTTGATTGCTTTGCACTTCCAATATGCAGTTCCTGTTGCAGTTCATGCTCTCTTGTTTATTACAATACTCGAGTTTCAAGTCGAACTGTGGGGAATATTATATGGGAAGCCCGATGGTAAAGTTTTGAAATGCTTGACTCAATTTTATTATGTTGTAAAATTCTGTTCTAAAGTGAAGCGAATTGTAATCTTTTAGTTTATGGCTATAAAAATAAATACAACCATTTATACATTGTATAACAATTTAATTATTACTCGTTATCCCCCCGACAACAAACATGATGACTAATTTGAAGCTATCTGTGTAGAATCAAATACGGCCCAAGTATATGTCCTTGGGGAACCCTTTATACCATTCAAGCATATCGACACGCGTCACAGTAAATACACTGCTGGGAACAAGGTTCTCAATTACACGCCTAGAAATCAGAATCCGAAAGGTAAACAGAGCCCTATAGACAAGCACGTGCCTCCGACATGTGCTATCTGCAGATCTATTAAGAACTCTAGATCCTGTGGTGCTGTGGTCACGACTCGCCGGTAGATCTACACAACCTGGATCACGTGACATAGGCGGCTATCACGTTGCCTTTACAAATCAAATTGAATTGAAACAATAAACGCACTGTTATATTCTACAGTTGCTATATTTCAATATGATGCAAATCTTGAGAAAGTAAAGTGGCGTGTAAACTATTAATACCTACTATTATTTAGTTTATGTTCATTCTGTTTAAAATAGTTTTCCTTGAAAATGTTTGGTAGTGTGTTGTCATGCTTGTTTATCTGCTCAACTGTCGATTTTCCTTTAGAAGTCAATAACAATAAAAATTCTATTGTATCTCGTTAGTGTCAGTTAAACTCTTCATTCTTAACATGTGCTTTTTGTATTTTGTCACTGTCGGAAAAAATTACGTATTGGCGGTATGTCCCCTTAAGGTTGATGCGCTAAGGTGGCCCGCGAAATTCAAATTTTCTTATGTTTTTTGCAATTTGCAGGTCAGTATCAGGTTGTATGTTGATCTAAATATTATTAGCGGCCGTAACAAATATGGATTTACAGAATTATAAACATAACAATCAGCAATACAACTCTCTAAGTTCATGTAAGTGTATTGACTGACGATTTCATGAAATTTTCATGCAATACACTTACATGAACTTAGAGAGTTGTTGTTGAATGTTTAGTAAAAAAACTTGTAAACTCCTCACGGAACAGCATGAGACTCTTAAAAAGAAGATAAAAACAGCCCAAGTACTGCTTAAAGCCACTTAAACAGCAGTTTAATGTGAAAACAATGTCAGACAGCTGACGTATAACAGCGCACGAGCGCTGCAAACAGCTGCAGTTATCAAAAATAAAGCGTTAGTTATCAGCTGTTCTGCTGTTGTTACAAATAAATCCGTCGGTCATTTGTAAGTCCGTTTGTACTAAACTTGTACTGTTGCCAACATCTCTTACTTTCGTTTCAACTACGTCAAACTTGTATTAAAACATTTCTTAGCTGTTTCGCATAGTGTAGTAAATTTTCTGGTTATAAAAGTATGGAATGAGAAGTTAAACAATGTTGTTTTACCTCTTTATTATAAACTTATAGTATATGACATCATAGAGATCCATACTATAGATAGATATATATATCTTAACATGGGTCCATATAGTCCTAAACCATTAACAAGATTTTCTTTGAAATCTTTAAATATATCCTAAAGAACAAACAAAACGGTTTTGTCACATTTCAATGTCGCTAAAAGCCTTTCATGTTATCGCTATCCGAATCCTGTAAGATACCCTCTTCTGTCCTTTATTCGTTTAAACATCCCTAAAACTTTGTTACATAAAGATCCCGGTTTTAGATAGGAATGGAAAGAGATCGGTTTTAATACTTTTAAATTAACCTTTTTAAATCCCTAATGAGTCAGTAACAAAGTTCCATGTTATCCGATCCCTCATCGACATTATTTTCCGATTTAAATGGCATCCATAAGATACATGGTCGTGAACCGTGAGTAACCTATGCGTCATAAAGGACACTATAAAAGAAGAACAAAATAGAAACATGAAGGGACCCCAAATTGGATTGCCACGCTCGCAGACAAAAAGATTTTTTGTTGATAAGAATGTTACCCTATTAATTTGTCTGGCAGTATAGACTCACCACAAAGAACAGAGACAAACATTTTTAACTTAAAACATTCTTAATTTCAAATTGGATTATCTGAATGAACGAAAAAGTTCATTCATTACCGTTATATAAAACGTCATTTAAAATTCCCCTTGGAGTGAACGTAATTGTCATTTGTCATCATCAGATGGTAGGTACAGGAAGGGGAAATTGTAGCAAACCTTTTCTTAGCAGAGTCTCATTAAAATTGTCGACGAACACTGTCCATTGTTCACTACATCGTGCTTGTGACATTCTACTGTTACGCAATGGACAATTTAAAGTGTTGCAAGGTGAAGACGACACGTTAAACAATGTTTAGGAGTAAAACAAGGTTCTAGGATTAATAAGTGCATCACATACTGTACCAGGCCTTTACGAGTGTTCTCGAAATTCTTGAAGATTTTTCAAATGGAGGTTTGGAAATGTTACATTTTATTCGTCCTTTTTGTAATTGGTTCTCCTAGTACAACATAGGCGCATATAACTTTCGGCCATGTTCTCTCACTCACCCTCGCCTCATGTCACCATTTGGTTTCTAAAAAAGGTTACTGCTCAGCTCTCTTTCGAAGTTCGGAACTACCAATTTATATTGTTATTTAGATAATGTACGTAACTTGACTATTTGATATTTTGATCCTCTAACTAAATAGTACAAAACAAATGGTAATTAATCCTCAGAGACTATGCACAATAACAAACAACTAAGCTCAAAAACAACTCGATCTCAATAACAAACAGTGCTACAAGCCCAGGCCAGTTATATGATCAATTCATCACTAAGGCCAAAGTTGAGGCCACACAGAACTGTCAACAAAGCTTTGTTACCAAAGCGGAATATACTTATTTAGATGCAAATAACTACCTATCACTATAAATACATACTAACAAAGTTTAGGGAGGCTCTTGGCCCGTCTCTGTGTAAGTGAATAGATGGTAAAGATGGGGACTGCAGCGTTGAGAGCCTAATTAAAGTTATAACGGTATTAGCACTTCGAATAGAGACCGGCGTGGCGGAGTATATTTGAAGATGACGTAGACTGGCTGGAATTTTATAGAATATGCTATAAGTATAAAAGAGTCTGACCTGGGGAAATCATGGATGGGAAGAGCGAGGAGATAAAGGCAATGTTTCAATCAAAGAACATGAATCCAACAGAAGATAGTTAAGATTAAAGAAGAAAGAAATACAAAACAAAAGCTTCTTTGTCGCACATAAAAAAAAATATTACGAAAGAAATAAAAAAGATAGTCTAATAAACAACGTGACTCGTTAAAAACTCCCTCAGAAAGCTTTGCGGATAAATCCGTATTTTTTTCCCTATCTCCCCCTGCCAACAAGGAAATAACCGCGAAAGTCTTAGAAATAATATTTCCCTCCATATCGTCCTTTTGTAACACTGAAAGTACCCTAATTCCTTCAGGTCATGACCTCTATAGAGACCTTTCGATGGTTGCTATGGGGCAGAAAACGAGATAAAAAAGGCGGCCAAGTGCGATTCAGACTCGCACATGAAGGGTTCCGTAAACAATATTTAAAACTACTTTTTTTTAAATACTTTATTAAAAAAATTCAAATTCAAATTCAAATTCGTTTTAATCCAAAATCCGAGATTTAAAAACCGTTTTTTAAATTTGTTTAACACGTTTTTTAAACCACGGATTTTGGTTAAAAAACGGTTTTTTTACAACTATAGTTTATTTACATCTATAATGGAGACCCACCTTTAAGTTGTAACTTTTTTTATTTTTTTATTGTTTGCTGTCAAAGTAGTAGGTATCTCTATGAAAATTTCAAGTATCTGCCTATTACGGTCCTGTGACAGACGGACGGACAGCGGAACCTTAGGGTCCCGTTGGTACCCTTTAAGTACGGAACCCTAAAAATCCTGACTGGGTGGGCTCTGCCTTTATCATATTGTCAAACAAACTTAATCTGAGGTTGAGATGGTACTTTGATAAGGCCAAGTCTAACAGAATGACCAATAAAACCTTCTTTAGAAACGACAAAAAAAATACTCGTTTTTTCATGTTTTTTGTTTCACAAAACAAAGAAAGGTGCAATGACCGAGTTGTGGTAGGTACTAAAGCAAACGCAGATTTTAATATCGCCGATAAATCTACAGTAACCACGATTTTTTTTCGCAAAAAGAACCATAGAATATAAAAATCATTTGAAATTAACCTTTTTGGCGCATTGGATTGTTGATTTTTTTATTTTGTTATTTGTATTTTGTGTTTCACGAACTGTGTCCAAACATACGTTATTCTTTCTTTCTATTAGGGTTACGTTATTTTAAAAGGTCGAAGATATTTTTTTGTCCTCCGGATAAAAATGACAGCTCTATTACTCCTACTCTATTGTATGAGTATAATATACTTTGTCCTATCTGTGCGTTATTGCATAGATTTTCATACGTTCTATTGTCTCGGACAAAGTGAGAATATTGGTGCTATATTAGCTAAACATAGCATTATCCTCATTTTAGAATAAGTTATCACAATTATTATTTTCTGGGAATGAATTATCATAGATCGAGTGATATTATCAATAAAGTCCATATTTCTAGGCGACTTATTCTGACTTCTGTCATTTCTTCAGAGTCAGTTTCATTTTAATCGTATACACGAGTACACATCAGGCTATATATTTCCAGTATAGGCTGACCTCGCATTTTACAGACATCCTATATACAATGCGAGATCAGCATAAACCGGAAATGTATAGCTTGATGTGAAGCCGTATTTGATATCGTCATTTATTTTACTTTATCACGGAGTATCTTTCTATACTCCGTGTACTTTATACTATCTGCGCTTCCGGCTATTTTTTGTTATATCTACCAGTAATAGTCAGTCTTGTTTTTTTACAATAGATAAAAAAGACAAATCTAATTGCATAGTTGCATTGTTTGTGCACTGTTCGAGTTCTCTCGCTATAATAACAGTTATCTAGCATAGTTACTAATTTTACAATCAACCTCATCACAAATGATGACAAGCAAAGGCGTATCATTATTATAGTCAACCTACTCTGTTATTACGCTGATTTCTCTCATATCAACCTATTTTTACTAAAGTATGTCAACTTGAGCGTAGTCTGAACTTACAACTAGTACAAATTCTAACCTTGAACTAGTTCGTGCTCTATCGATACATCATCCTCCTGCCTCTATCCCTATTTGTTTGGGGTTGGCCCATCACGTCTTGTTTCTTAAGGCGCTGAACAGATGATGGACAATTTTGCCCGCGAAAAATTTCTACTCGATTCGACTATACATCCCGGTAGTCTATTTTTCCTTCGTGTGCGTTATTGCATATACGTTCTACAAATTGTCCGCGGATAAATTGTCCATCATCTGCTCAGTGCCTTAAGCTCTATCAGTCGTGATCTCTGTATTCATCCCCCTTCTCCCTATATCACGTGTTTTACTTGTGCAACCTGTGGACCAACTGTACTCAGCGGGCTATCAGCGCCCTACGGGTCCAATATAATAACGGGTTCAGGATGTTGATGGGGCTGCCCCGTTTCTGCAGTGCATCACGTATGTTTGCACAAGCACACGTCGATGGCTTCAACGCCATCGTCAGACGGAAATCTGCCTCTTTGCTCTGCGGAGTCCGCGAAAGCTCCAACTCCATCCTGAAAACTATAACGGGAAGGTACGAGTCCCTTTTATTGGGTGATGTTATTCGAAGATGTATTTCGAGCAGCTTTGTTTCCAAATAGATAATAAGTTTACTGAGCTAGGTATAAGTTGTCTTATTGTTTACTAACCCATATGGATGTTTCTTATCCGATTTAAAGTATGTTTTTTATGTCATCCTAATCATCTTTTTGATAATCCACCCCTCGTTTCTCTTCCCCTGCTCTTAACATTCACATGCATCCTCAAAACTTTCCTCAAGACGTTCCCGCTCATCATCACATACCATGTAAACATTGTCAACTAAATTAGTTACTACACCAACAACTATTATAAATTCTTACACTGAACTAATTCGTACTTGATCTAAATAAAATAAACAATTGACTATCGATCAATGAAATAAGTAGTCCAGCTGTCCAACGAAATAATTGCGTAACACATTTCCAGTAGCAATGGCTTTCATTTTGACAGATCAACACCATTCATTGCGTTATTTACGTGAATGAGCAGATTTGGCAATGGTATCGTTACGTTATGTTATTACGCTATATCGTTCAAAATCATTCAAATTGTGATTGAAAGTGTGTTACGCAATTAGGGTGCAGGTAACAATTTATAACTCCTCAAGTTTGTATTCCAAACTAGGGGTCAACGTAACGTTACTAGGTCGTGACCGGTTCCCTTGACACATATTTCCATATACTAATGTACTACTGCATGTAGGCCATTTTCCGGGGAATTTTAATAACACTACTTTTCGTGATAATAAAGCGATATTTCAATAATTACTGGCGCTATAATGCAGCTGACTTTTTTGATATTTTTTTAATGTTTTGGTTAAAGGGAAAACATTTCTGTAGAAAATGAACACATTACTTTAAAAAAATAAGTAAGTACTTATTCCAAAAGATAGCATAAAAATTTCGATATTTTATAGTGCTTTCTGTCAAAATGATGTTTTTAAAATATCAGAGATTAGAGTAGCGAACATGACAAGCAATGACTTCATAAAACTTCCAATATTATAATAACCTATTCCCAGCACAGTTACCAATGATAAAAGTGTACAATACCAATTCGACGAGAATTCTTAACAAATAAACTTGGGTATGTAGAGCACACGATATGCACTTAATCTTAAAAGCAATAAAACTTTCTTGAAGCCAAGAGAAATAAGAACATCTTGATAGATAAATACCACACATAACTTCATTCTTTAATTATTTATCTACTGTAAAAAACCATCTGTCGTAATCAAAAATACATCGACAGATATAAATGTACCTACATGTCCTTGTAAGCTATTGTATTTGTACCCCAAATAATATCTAATAAAAATATACCACTTTTTATCTTAACATAAAATATTCATTAAATTTATCGGTTGAATGAACAAAGACCGAATGAAATGAACGAGATAATTCAAAACATTTGGACGAACAAAAATCACTACGAGAATAATTTATAATAATAATAATATAAAAGGCTTCGTCGCTGTCGATTGTTATCGTAACTTTACAAGGACATACTCAAACATATTCTATTTATAGTGTTTGTAACCTCTTCCAAGATTTCCAAGATTTGAATATAAAAATAATCCCAAACCCTTAAAAGATTTAAATCAACGAAAGCGTTCTTCGAAACCAGTGACTGGTTATTTGAAGAATTCAAATAATCACAAAATCGTAAATAAAATACGATTAGTATTCCAAGAAGGTCCCAGTTTAGTATTCAAAAGGAAAGAAATCAATGCTTTCATGACGGTATGAGTACGTAATGTAAGAATTTATCATTTTTAAGGCTGCATCGAAAACAAAAGAAATGTAAACGAATTTCGCAGTGCGGGATCATTCTTTTTTTTAATATTAATTTCGTGTTTGGGGCATATCTAGTCTTTTGAAAAAGGTTAAACTTCTGAAATACTACATTTTTATTTAAACGAACAATGATCGATGCGTTTAACAATACGTATTTATTTCGCTATTTCAATGCTAGAGGATTTCACCTTTAGCCTTCTATTGCGTCTACGGTAAACAACACAAGGTACTACCTACCTACTAGGCGCACAGAGGTGGACAGAGTGTGTTGAACAAATATTTTGACATTCCATTCAAATTCATATTGCGCATAGCAAAGGTCTGTTGATGTAGTAGTTCATTCATTCACTATTTGGCTCCACCGAAATATATCGAAGTTTTTTAAACTGTCTCGTTGGTCCAGTGGTCCCAAGAGCTAGGTACTGCAGAACATGAGGCCCTGGGTTCGGTGCCCAGGTTGGGCAGTGTTATTGGGTTTTTCCATCTGAAATTTCTCGGTAGCAGCCCGAATTCAGGTTCTGTGCCGGTTGATGGCAATAGGCTCGCTTCCCCCTATTACATACTGGTCTTTTAAATAACTCTTGAAATGTAAGGTGTAAGGTATACCTATGCCTAACTAACGAAGTGTGATGTGATGTTATGTTATTTTTAAACAACTAGAATAATACAGAATAACATGGTAACATTCAATGATATGCCTGTTTATAATGTATCTGTTTACATAACGTATGTGCGTAATGAACTAATGATAGATAATCACGCGTGTTAGTTGGTATTTTATTGTTATTACTAAAGCGATCAATATACCAAATTAACATAATACTTAATAACAAGATTATTATTAACCAAAGAGTTTATACTAATTATAGTTAGAAACTGCTAATTTATATAATTCACATAGTTAAACAGATTTTATTGAAGTTTTAATTAACATCGTATTGTCTCTTTTTAATTACAGTTATCCTCAATTCCTCATACAATAATTATAACACTACATAGGTAATTTCAGTCATTAATTCGTTTCGTTCATACATCATTCTTTTTTGTTCACTATACGCAAATATTACCGTTGTTTCCCATTAGTTTACCGTTACCTAAGACTACATACGCACAATGTAGTACGTCTTGTATTCTATGACCCTAAGAATTATTAGTGTAATTACGATCCATTGAACTGGGCTATCACTCACAGTACTAACGGAATCTGGGGCTGTAGTCGCCAATTGGAGTAGGACGGTGAACCATCCTTAGTAATTTTAGACTAATAGATCAACGCACTAAGAAATGAGTAATGAAAAGCAGTTCCTGTAACCTATCTAAAGTGACAAATCTATCTTTAACTGAAATAATTTTCCCACAATCGTGAGAAAGTAATGAACGAATGTGATTGTGTCAACTTACTTCCTGCGCAAATATTTGAATTTGTAAATCGAAGCGAAAGTGTATCTATGGTGAATGTGGGCCGTAGGCGTTGGTCATGGCCACAAATACATGTCATTGTGTTAAGAAAAACAAAATAATGGACATTTCCTTCACGTTCGTTGACACTGACCAGACTTTGAATTTATTGGTTGGGTATGCAAGATTTATCGGGTGTCGAATTCGAGATTTGAGGCCGATTTGTCGATAATTGGAGGTGAATATGCTACACGTCATAGAGAAAACAAAGCCTTTAAAAAGCAAGAGTCATAACAAAGAGTTTCTCTTGTTATGCTAATTAACGTAAGATGAAAATCATACAATGTTTTACAAACAAAATAAGTACAGGTCGGTAGGCTAAATTACGAGTCGAGACAACGGTATAAGTCTCCATGAATCATCTAACTGAATTCTAAACTACAATGAAATGACGATGAAATCTCCTGGGCCAATTTATAGTCCATTACTGTTTACAATTAATATATTATCGAATTTCATATCGATGTGAAACCGTAATGGTGCATAAAATGTACCATCTGTGTGGTCGAACGGCCAAACCCTAGTTTTTTGTATGCCAGTGTTACCATAGATAATGTTGTTTATGAACGTCACTCACTACTGCTTCAACCGAGTTACCGTTAGAGGTGTAAAAAAATCGCACAGAGCCGAAAACCGAGTCACTGATTGAGATTTCTGGGTCATTTTACTTCTTAGTTTGACGTGTTGGTTAGAAAATATGAAGCATTGAGCTGACAGGCCAATTAACTAACGATTGAAAAATATAAAGAAATGTGTTAATAAACGCTGTTGAGATCAGCTCTATTTGATTTGCGAAAATATATTTCATTTCGGTTTCACAAACTTTTCTGTGATTGGTAGGTCAGACTGAAGCCGTAAATAGTTCACGCAAAAATAATTGAAACGTGTTTGCAGATATGCCTTGTTATATTTAAAGTATTCTCATGGCTGTACGTGGCTCTTCCAATGAATACAAAACAATACAAATTGAGGATACCCGCAGTAAATAAATAATGCTTGTACAACACCTGCTGGCATCCCTACATTACTTACAGACCCAATGGCAATTCAATTTATTTGGACACCTGCTCCTGTCCCTGAAGCCCGAGTATTTTGTAACAGGTTCACTAAAATAACAGTTCTTTGTAAGTAGCAAGAGAACCTTTTGGAACTGTTATTTGAGATACCTAGGTAGGTAATTAGGTTCCCTAGTTCTACTAAGTAGAACTTACATTTATTATAAACTAGATGATGCGCGCGACTTTGCCCGCGTGGATGTCGGTTATTAAATACTAAAACCTTAATCGAGAACCACTCTATACATTGGTGAAAACAGCATAAAAATCGGTGCAGTAGTTTTTGAGTTTATCGCGTACAGGACGACAGACACACGCGGTGGAGCATTTTGTTTTATTATATAAGGATTACTGTTGCGAAAAATCCTGTTTTTTACATGTATCGATCCAATTCATTTAATTAATTCATTACCATCCATCCCATGCTGTTTATTTGCATAACATTCTGCAACGTTTGTGAAACAAAATAAATGAAAACTGAAATCAAACATGTTATCAATACTGTAGATTATTTGCTTACAAATTGATTAATTAATGCCAAATTACTATCGAACATTGAACTTCGTAGCTATAGGTAACAACAAAAACTTTGATTAAAATGAATATGTTTACATAATTAAGTCACATGTAAGTAAGTATAAAATTAAATGTTTAAAAAACTCGACCAATAAAATGTTAAGCTAAAAAAGTTTACAAAAAGAGTCTTCCAATAAACTACATATAAATTAATGTGACAAAAAAACTGGTTCGTATACCTATTACTAAAAAACTTGCATAGACTATAATGATTTGAGACATCAGATCATCCATCGCTCGTGGTCAATGAACTTCTTTTTGCCGCGTCCAATCACGTTTTTTTTTTCTTTTACTGGCTGTTGGCAAAAGCTTCATGGCATTAAAGAAACGATACTCTGTACTTCACTTAAAAGAATTGGACGATAAATTATTCAAAATGTTATAATGTTGTTGTTGATGACTTATTAGCTGTTCTAAGAGATGTACATATTTAAGTTCATTGGCCTCGAGTCTATGGAAGTTTCGTACCTATATTATAATCAGACAGATCAGTGAATGTGATCGAACTTATAGCATAAGTATTTAAAAAAAACGAATATTATAATATTTGAATTTATAAAAATGTAAGAAGGTCTATCACAAAAAAAAACAAAAACCTGAACATCGTGAGAAAACTTGGACCTGCAGTTAAAAGCGTTTATTCTGAAAGTTGGCAACGTCGCAAATAGATGTCAAATATTTCGCTGTTTTGATTATTTTGGCAATATTACTGTATGGAACTGTGAAATATCGCTAATTAACTTACTAGAATATTAGTTATGAATTGCAATTATAACACTGAATTTAAGTTGTAACTGGTTTTACGTGTAAAAAAGGCATTTTGAAAGTTGCTCTAAGCATCATCAATCAAAACCTATCCGAAAACATAAAACAATGTTTACGTTACGTTTACGTTTACGTTATGATTACGTTTGATTACGTTTCTTCTCCATGTAGATCAAACTCTACATAAAGATAATTCTTCAAATTAGTCTAGTTTTTAATGTACAGTCCAAATGTAATAAAGCGCATTACATAAAGCATGAAGCAACTTTGCACTCACCCACAATAAGCTTGAGAAATATTTCCCAGCATATTAGTTAGCTAAGAACTACTGTCAGACACGCCACTGTCGCCATTACTCCTGACTAACTATTCTCTTCCATCTAATTATCTTCACAATCCAATAGATAAACATATACTTAGTATTTCGTTATTCGATAATCATAATTATCAAATTAGTATAAGTACTTAGATACCTATGTACACGCGGCTACACATCAAGCTATACATTTCCAGTTTATGCTGATCTCGCATTGTATAGGATTTCCGTACAATGCGAGGTCAGCTTACTTGAAATGTATAGCTTGATGTGTAGCCGTGTGTACCTAAGGCGAAATCGTCTTGAGTGAGTGTGGTGATCAATACGCTTGCCTTCTTTAATTGAGAAGAGGCGTTTGCCCTCCAGTGTGCAGTAGGAGAAAATAGGTTGATATCATTATGAAATTGTTCCACCAGAGTCACGTCGCGCCTGTCTGCGCCTTAAAGCCAAAGTTTAGTACCTACCGACAATAAACATAGCTCATTCTCGGGCTGCGTCCCCCACGGCAGAACGACAGAACTTAATATTCTGCTTCGTAAATTTATGACAACTTTGAATAGACGTTGCTTTGTCAAATTAAATATTTATTCAATAGGATTAAGTATAAAATATTCATACGAATCGGTATAGTTCCTCCTTACAAAGCATAAGTATTACCTACTTAAGTAAACCTTTATAGAGTTCGTGCCACCACTCAAATCCAATAGACACGGTGCTAGTATCTATGGCAATTCCATCTTTAAAAAAATGTAGTCCTACAATTTTCCGCCAGACGTCAGTGGTGGCGAGGACTCTAAGTACGCTACGAAAGTCTACGGAAGTCTATGGTTAGAGTTAACTAGCCACATTGGCTATAGATTGGCCATGAAACAACAGCGCTCCGAGAATGTATTGAACGATAAGAAAGAGCTCGACTGCTTATCTAGTACTTGATTTATTATACCTGTTAGCTAGCCACAAATGGAAATACAGGCACTATGAAACTAGCTTTTCCTATCTGCAAAACCTGTACCGGCAATTCAATGTATCACCTCACCGATAATTTATGGTCGCGAAGTGAGTGTGTTTACAGATGTTATAAAATATTGAAACACATCGAAATAAAACACCAGTGCTAACGTGTTAAAGGAACAAGATGTAAACAACAAAATGAAAACAATGCTAGTTTCAGGACGCTTAGCCTTAAACTGTGTTCTAGATACTTCTACGAAGATCTTGAAACACGTTTTCACTTCCATCGATCATTTAAAATCTGACGTGTTTTGTTTCTTACGTAATTTGGTGATTATAAGAGCGTGCGTGTGAGAAAATCGCCGGGAAAACGTTAAACGAGAATCGCGTGTTAGCGGTTAAGCTGAAGGCGGTGAAATCTGCCCTTTGCAGTGTTAAGAATCGCATCGACTACAACAGATCCAATTTGCATAAAATACAAAAATGATAATTATATGCAAATGAATCTCTTTCAGGTTTTATTGTCCATTTTCTTTTGAGATTGTTTTCTGGTATGGTGATTGCCGCTTTCTCTTTTTGTATTTATTTTCTTTTATTATTTTGTGGACCGTATTTTTTTCTACATTATTGTTGGTATGATAGCTAAAATACTGTAAAATACTACTACTACTAATAATAGTAAAATACTGGTATTCAGCTGTACCCGGTTAGACTGGAAGCTGACCCCAACATAGTTGGGAAAAGGCTAGGCAGATGATGATGCTGTTGGTATGATAGCTATGTCAAATAACCATGATTAAAAATGTCCCTATCTTTTTATCTTTCGATTGTAGATAAAAGTTAATTTCCATTATAAGCTTTGATCTAAGATAAAGATATCTGTTAAAACCCACATAATCATGATGAGTGGTATTAAAAAAAGAAGCACGTGTTCCTACCCACACCTACACCCACCATAAAACGTATGCATACCACGAATTCCTAGAGAGTATATCAATTGAAGTTTGGACTTCCAAATATTTATACGCCTCGATTCGTTTCCGCCATAGATATTGGAACCGCAGCAGTAATCAAATCATCAAAGTAATAAAGGTTTATTCGCTGATAAACATCCGTTTCCTCACATGGATCTAGGCCAAATATTCAGATTATTAATCATATGGGGTCACATTAGCCAATTTCTGCATCAAACACCAGGTTTCCAGCAGGTCTGTTCCTTAAAATATCACCGTGAATACATAATGTGCAGTGAACTTAATAAAATGAGCTGTCAATAGTGTCAATCCCTAGCATTAGATGGAATGACAGTAGTGGTATAGGTACTGTCAAAATCTCCCCGTGATAACTTAGATGAAGTGAGCTTAAAGTGAGCTATCACTTCACCTGACGCCAGGGATTGACAGCTCACTTCACCTAAGTTTTCACGGTGACGTTTACAGAATTAACCGGCAGATCACTTCAAGCTCACTTCACCTAAGTTCTCGGCAGATCACTTCAAACTCATTTCCCCTCAGTTCTCATGGTAGACCGGCAGATCACTTCAAGCTCACTTCACCTAAGTTCTCGGCAGATCACTTCAAACTCATTTCCCCTCAGTTCTCATGGTAGACCGGCAGATCACTTCAAGCTCACTTCACCTAAGTTCTCGGCAGATCATTTCAAACTCATTTCCCCTCAGTTCTCATGGTAGACCGGCAGATCACTTCAAGCTCACTTCACCTAAGTTCTCGGCAGATCACTTCAAACTCATTTCCCCTCAGTTCTCATGGTAGACCGGCAGATCACTTCAAGCTCACTTCACCTAAGTTCTTGGCAGATCACTTCAAACTCATTTCCCCTCAGTTCTCATGGTAGACCGGCAGATCACTTCAAGCTCATTTCACCTCAGTTCTCATGGTAGACCGGCAGATCACTTCACCTCAGTTCTCATGGTAGACCGGCAGATCACTTCAAGCTCACTTCACCTCAGTTCTCATGGTAGACCGGCAGATCACTTCAAGCTCTCTTCACCTCAGTTCTCATGGTAGACCAGCAGATCACTTCAAGCTCACTTCACCTCAGTTCTCATGGTAGACCGGCAGATCACTTCAAGCTCACTTCACCTAAGTTCATGTCGCATCACGTCGATTAAAGATATGGTCGAAGTACAGCATGTCGGAGTAGAGTACGTCGAAATTGAATCATGTCGAATTAGCATTATTGTAGAAATAGTATGTCGTCGAAGTCACATCATTTTATAGTTATGTCATGTCGAAGAAACGTTTTGTCGGAGTAGTGTCGGACTTAAGGTATGTCGAACGAAAGTAATGTCGAAATAAAGACGTGTCGAAGTTCCGTAATGTCTAAATAAAATCTTGTCGTAGTTCCGTTTGTCAAAATTCCGTTTGGTAGTCGAGTTTTTTACAGAATACATTGGTAGGTTTCCAGGATTTTATGGAAAAATTCAATGCTCTTACAGTAAAAGATTTCTCCTTGATACAAATACCACCTGCAATCTTAGTAACGTCAGTAATAAAAGCAATAAAACAGGAAAACACTGAGTGTTATGTTCGGCCCATTTTATTTTACTGTAACATTAACACCATTCGCTTTTAACCCAGATATTATAGCTCTGTTAGTACTTGATGCATTTAATTCACTTTTTACACGTTATCTGAAATCATTGAGATGTTTCTAGAATTTTATCTTATTGTATTTATTTAAAATAGGTACGCCAACTGTATATTCATTTTATATTAATTAAAATAAAAGTTTTAGGTAAAGTTCTGATGTATAGACGAATTACAGATGTACACGACAGGCCCATGCTTAATTAAAGCAACAACTTCTAAAATAAGGTAAATAAAAATGAAAGGAACAATTTACGAGTTTTCATTGCTACATCCACACACACACACATCCACATTTCATTGTTACATCTTACTATAATTATGTGGTCCGTACGCGACTTTTAGTCACCGCCTAAGGTATTTGAGCGATGAGACGGGGTAGGTAGACAAAAGCTAGCTAACTCAGTCTGCCAATTCTGTAAATGGCGCCCCCGTCTCACCACTCACATTCCTCAGGCGGTGACCAGCAGTCGCGCGCAGATTAAGAAAAATGAAACACATGCTGGCTGAGACTATGTCAAAGTTTGAACTCAGTACATTTATTTATTTATTTTCATTTTAAGTTCTACCACGAGGAACATTAAACAACTATGCGGCTGCATAATAAGTTATTTTAATATAAATATAATATGAAACGAACATCGAAAGCGCATGTTAATGAGGTTGACACAAATTCTCCGTGTTCAAACTTCAGTTGTATTACGCAGGCAAAGGCTACGTCGCCGACTGCCACGGCACCGACCTTCACCACTGCAGGGTCATGGCTTTCACGCAAAACGACTAATTTCAGGAGAACCACCATTCAAAGCTGTTCCTTTAGCTTGCACGATTTCACAACTCTCCGTATTTTATGTCTGCAAAACACGAAATAAATCGCGTACTTCTACTACGAGAACTCGATGCTATACATCTATCTATACATATTATTATTATAAATTACAGTCGCTTTTCGTGTCTGTCTGTGTCACCGCGTTGTTCTTCTAAACCACGCAACGGATTTTGATGCGGTTTTCACCATCATTTAGACAATTTATTCCGGAAAGTTTAAGTGTATAAATACACTACTATTAAACTTACATTATGATAAAAAAATCTCGATATGTTGTCAAATCGTTAAAACCGTGCAAAGTAGGGGCGGGTTGCTAGTTGGATATAAAATAAATGTTTACATGACGCTCAGCCGCTTAGCAGATGAGCAGATGTGGCCTTTTCGACACCCGAATTAAATACACAATCGCAGTAACCAGGTTATAGCACCGGTCAACCTATTTTTACGCAAGAGAATCATTTGTTCTTTTATTGGTTTACGTTTTCAGGCAATGTGTATTTTACGTAAGTGCAACTAATAAATAGGCTGTTATAGCTCTACATTTCGCTATTTGATCTTTTCAGACTTCTGAAGAAAGGTGTTACAAATAATTCAACTAAAATAATAGTTACTTTTCCTATCGTAATTAAAACACTTGTTTGATACCTTTTATTGCAAACATTACGACAACTAAACTTTACAATATTACTCAGTTAACCACTGATACTTATCACGCAAAACATTTGGATAAATAAAAACCTCTTTCATTTCGGGTCTACAAAACAACAACACATAAAAAAACAAATTTTGTAAAAAGGCAACAAGAGTTTTTTGCTACGGCGTAGCACCGTAGCACCTTCGTAGGCGTATTTAATTAAAAAGAAAACATTTTTAATTCAACTCGATTACCGTAAACTCGTAGTAACCGTTTGCCTAGTAATTTTTACGGCAAGTTCTAATAAGATATAATCACGAAAGCCGTGACCCTGAACGATTATTGCTGAACGTGTAAGCTTGGAGCTTTCTTACTTAATTTATTAATCGTCTGCTGAAGCGTGATAAAGCAGGTTCTAGACAGGATGATAAATGATCATCTTGTGTTCATCACAATTATCTGATTGACCTAATCAAAGATTTTTATGTTTTTCTGTAGAATACTAACGACCCGCATCTATTTCGCACGGGTTTTACGAGTTGACAAAAAAATCGACATGTCTATATTGTATGTAGGTAGGGGATTAAACTAAGGTTAGTTTAATCCTACTCTCCTATCCTAATAATTATAAACACGAAAGTTTGTGAGGATAGATGGAACAAACATCCTTCCATGTTTGTTACTCTTTCACGCAAAAACTACTAAACGGATTTGGATGAAATTAGCACACAGATAGTTTATAACCTGGATTAACATATAGATTACTTTTTAAACCGATATTCCGACGGGTTTGAGACTTATGCGGATGAAACCGCGGAGCGCTGCTATTGTTAATATAAGTTCACATGGTTTATATGGAATCCTGGAATAAATTCTCTAAATGATGATGAAAACCGCATCAAAATCCATTGCGTAGTTTAGAAGAACAACGCCAGACACAGCCACACACACACAGTCACTGTCAGCTGTCTGTGTGACAGCTTGTAATGTGTCTAATAGATTAATTAACCAACGTTCTTTCTTTCATGAATGTGTTAGTTTGTATTTATTTTTCTGTAACATGTAAATGGCTTTGGTTATATCTCGTGATTATTTTGTTCCGTCCGCATATTTTTTTATCGTTTCTTTTTTAAACAGTTACTTTTCTTTGATCAGATATCGTTTGATTTATGTGGGAGAGTTATGAATGTGTGAATTAATAAAATGTCTAGATATATAAATCTTAGCTAGCGAAATAATAAGTAAGTAAGCAGGCAACGCATTAATCATAATTTTGTCGGAAATAGTAGTATGCACTATTATTTTTGAACATTTCTGTGCGTAGGCGAAATGCCGGTTGCGCTAAAAGAAAGACTTACTCACTAATGAAAAACGTTTGAATTGCTGACAGGATATGAAGGTTAATCAGGTTATCTAGACATCTACCATATAATGTGTTTAAGTGAGAGTCAGTCATTGAATTGTAGAGGGTTAATAACATAACATTACATCATGCCTGTATGCCCCGAAGGGTTAGGCACACGTGCACCTATAGTTCACCCACATTTCGCCGGTTATGTTCAAGTCCCATGTAATAGGGGGCGAGCCTATTGCCATCAACCGGGCACAAATCCAGACTCCGCCGGGCTGCTACTGAGAAATCCTAGATGGAAAAACCCAATATATTTTTACCCGACCCGGGAATCGAACCCAGGACCTCAAGCTCAGTAGTAGTGCTTGCGACCACCAGACCTATGAGGTCATCTTTACATTTTTTTTTTTTTAAAGCATATTAGTTTCATCCATCTTTTTAATACAAGTCTTTTGCAATAAAGTGTAGCGAAGCAGAATTGTAGCAAGTTCAGCTGCAAAGCCCATCGATTTTGCTACGATTTGCATACAGCCGCATCCAAACATTGGCATAATCTATTAATATAACTCTGACGTCACCTGCTTCTAAATAAAGTGAACAGTTTTATACTGACTAACCGCGGCTGCACTTTCGTGGTTTGCCCTACATTTTAATTTTAAATAGACTTTGCCCTACATTTCGACCCTGAGAGATGCCAGAATTATTTATAATTTTATTAGGACACTCGGTTATTATAATATTTTGGTGTCGGTGCAAGAATCATTTATCATTTGCGATGGTTTGATGTCTTGACTGCATCTTTCTCTGATGTAAAGGTATTGGAAGGGTCCTATTTCAATGATATTATGTGCTATGATCCAACGAAGTAATGTATGTTTGGCTTAGAAGATAGCCAGAAACAGAGCCTAACTTGACTAATTCGAACTGCTAGAATGATGATTATGTATAACCACGACCAAGAGAGAGTATTTCACTTAAGAATTTACCTACTTTACTTATCTACCCAAACAGCTCATTGAGCTACGTTTCAGGGTAATGCCTGATAACAATATTTATACGCACCATAACGCAGTGCAGATTTCTTCCGTTATTTAAAATCAGCCAGTAAATAGGAACCGACATCATTTTCTCCGAAAGAAGAAAAATGGCTTCTTAAAAATTTACATACAGAAACATAAGTAGGTACCTACCTACATTGTTTGTAGATGTTCGTAAGACAATCAATCTTCGTTTTTGTTATCATAAATCAAATATTGTGATGCATACTTTTGCTAACCGAGATCTGACCGATTTAAAAAGTATGACGGTAGGAACATGAGGCCCGGGTGGTCAGCCCGTCGCCATTGTAACATGTTTGAATTTATACACTCTGATTATTTGTTAGATAAAAAATGACATGGGGTATTTTTTTCAGAAAGCGAGTGGCCGTACTGTAATTAAATAACAAAACTGGTCAGCTCGCATGTGATTTTAAATAGGTTCTTTTTCTCTATCAAATGTATCATTTCCCCTTCAATTCGTCCAATTAGGCTATGTAACTAAAGATCTTTGATTATTGGCTTGGCCTTAGAAAAAACACAACCACGTGTTAAGCACCAAATAAAAAACGCCAACTACTTAACATGCACTTTACTAAAAACCTCCTCAGAAACAATATTTTCTAACTGGCAACATTAGTCATGTGGTCACGCGCGTAAGGCACATTTGCGACCTCGGCCGTAACCCTGCAGGGCTTCAGTAAGCCACATAATGAACTACCACAATACATGAACAGTATTAAACACGCTTTACGAGCTAAGAGGATTTGCTATTGACGTATTTGCTGGCTCATTTGAATGCGGTGACATGTCCACAATACAATTTGAATGTTTATACTTAGATGTGTGTAAATAAGTGTGATTGATGTTCGGAATTGTAAAATGCATCGTGAGAAATGCAATTAGTTTCGCTGTAATATTATGAAGAACTGAGTGATGTGAAGAGTTTTTTTAACGTTCAAGGTTAACAGCAACGACAATCCGATGGTTGTCCCAATCCTATCTAGTCTCCACTCTGTAAGTCGTTCCCCGAGCCCCAAGATACAGACTAACCGCCTTATTCATAAACGCTGCATAAAGTTAAGTTAGGAATTAGCAACTGTTTAACCATACATTTTCGACGTTTATACGTCTCTTTAACTTTAAGAAACGTTTATGAATAAGAGGGTCTAATTTGGGGCTCACTGGTAAATAATTTTTCTAACCTAGCCATAGGTATTATTGTAACCTGCAAACCTGCTTAATATTGTAACCTGTAAACGTGTTTACTGTATATTACCTGGACAATAAACGATTTTCTATTTCCTATTTCTATGCGTATCAGGGCGGGCCGTACTAGCGATCGGCACGAAGTGGTCGATAGACGACACTAATATTCGGGAGTGCGCGGGAGAGAACCGTGTTGTTCTTTTGCATACAAATGAATGAATATAAAGTCAAACCTAGTTTAATTTCAAAATAAGCTGATAAGTTTCTGCTGAATTTCAAGATCTAAATACAAATCATATTTCTATACAAATCTCTTCGAGAAAGTGAAACGATAAAGCAGCTGGATTTCCATTTTCCAAATTCAAAAAAGTCATAGTCCAACTTTTTTTTTCTTTAATACGCAGTTTGCAATAATGTTGCCATTTTAAATAATTGGCAATGGTCGTCAGCGCCAATCATCTGACTCGACCACCGTTTAATGAACCGGAAGGTGTGATTAGCGCGGGATGAGCACTGTATATTACTGGATAAATGTGTAGGTAGGTAGGTACAGGAGGTATTATCTATGAGGACGTAATTGTACCTATGGAATATTCCATGGGATGGTCAATTAATCCCCTTACTCTTGGTCGACAATTCAATTCAATTGGATCAGATAACATGGAAAATTATATGTGGCTTATGTTTTTAATTTGGTTTAGAGTTCATAACAAATCCAATACCGGATAAGTAATATATCATTAATTTAAATAAAATAAATAAGAACATATTAAATAAAAGATATAAGTAATGTGAATAATTTTCAGTTAATAGACATCATCACTATTCTGTAAAAAGTTTTTCCATTTTAATTTCATGGAAAATGGGTTGGTACCATCAGTTGACGGCCAACTCAAACACCGCGCGCGCTTCCTCGGCTTCTTGTTACACACTTCCGTCCCTTTTCACGAAATCACTCCCACAGATTACAGGAAAGCGAGAGGAAATATGTTACACCTCAAAAATCCCTAAATATAAAGTTGTTTGTTCTTACGGCAAAGTTTTCGCCAATTGGCCCTGATATTGGTAAACAAACTTTCAGTCTGTGTAGCCAAGGCTTGCCTACGTATGTGTATAAATATATTTTTATTTCGTGTCACCCCCACAAAGACGACATCTTGACAAAACTGTGACGAAACTTCACGACAGCAACAAAAGAAGTACGAGTAGGTGACTATGTATAGTCTGGACGAGAACGTGAAGCAGGTCTATGAATAGAGCACCGGTGACATTCTGCAATCCTCTACAAATTAACAATATATGGTATCCATTTTTGTTAGCGATAAGTAGTTATTAATTGACAGTTTATTGACCTATACTTACAAGATAGGGTACAAAAACAGGTGTCTTTATTTATTTATTTATTTAGGTTAGCCAACAATTGTTTACACAATACATTTTAAACAATTTGGTTAATGGAGTAGGTACAAGTATAAGTGCAACAATTACTTACAGGCTAACACGACATGCACCATTATTGGTTTTACATAACTAATGCTATAAAGCCAAAAAAAAGATATTTATAATAATAGATAATCAATCATTTTTGCTCATTCATGTGTCTTGACAAGCTGTTAAAATAGTAAGTAATTAAAAACCTATATGGCATATTAAGTTGCTATTAAGCCCATGCCATTAATGAAAAGTTTGTGAACGTCATAACGTTCACAAACTTTTCATCATAAGTATTATATGTCCGCTTTGTTCTTCTAAACCACGCAACAGATTTTGATGAGGTTATCACCATCGTTTAGAGAATTTATTCCGGAAAGTTTATGTGTATAATACGTTACTATTCAAGTTACATATAACTAAGAAAGCGGACTGAAGCGGGTCGCTCGTACGTACTTCGCACGGTTTTTACAACTTGACAAAACGTCGAGATTTCTTAGTTATATATAACTTTAATAGTAACGTATTATACACATAAACCTTCCGGAATAAATTCTCTAAACGATGAAATTATGTTCGTTCGGAAGCGCATAACTTGAGAACGTCTGGACCGATTTGGCTATTTATTATTTCAAAATATTAGTAATAGTCCGTCCGTACGTAAATAAAAATTTGAAGAGTTCCCGGGAGAATTTTGTCTGTCGGGTTAGCTAGTTTATCTGAATAAATCCCCACCGTATCAAATTGTACACACACATTCTTAAACCATGACAAATCAATAATTGAGAATGTACAAAAACAGCCTCAGATATTTTATATTTATCTTCTTCACGTCTATTTTGTTTACTAGGTATAGGTAGGTAATGTCGGCGCCACAGTATATTGACCTGATATTCTATCCAGCCCGCCCTGCCTATAAAGCTTAGCAAATATTAGCCCCGGATTGATTTACCGTTTAAAGGTTGGTTCCACAATACTATACCCCATTTGAAATAAGATTAGACATTAAAACAAACCCTTTTACAGTCCGTTCAACCGATTTTGACTTCTATACCGTACGCCTAAGGATAGCATTAAAAGCAAAAAAAGTTACGCAATACCAACTATCTACTGCGGCTGCCATTTGTCATGCCACCAACGCAATAGAAGTCAAAATCGGTTGAACGGAATGTAAAAAAGGCTTATCTATACGTCTAATCTTATTTCAAATGAAGTATAGGTATATTAAAATCCTGACATGCCTGACGGCTTAGATTATTTTTCTCCCAAGGGATGTCGATAAGAAAATAGATGGAAAATACTTATTCTGAAAATATTTTGTCCAATGTTTTGGCTTCAGGCAATCTCCATAAATTATTATCGATGTCAAATATTGGATTTTGTTGTCAAAGTTAAGTTGAAAAAAAAAACAGAAGCGTCAGAGCGGCCATTCCGAGGTAATCGCGTGAGACGGCCTCATGATAATCGAATCACGCAATAAATGTTTCCTTTTAGTGCGGAACACTAAAAGCAAGAAAATAAACAAACCCAATGTATTCCACTATGCCTATATGAAATTTACGACACACTCAGCCAGTCATATTAGATTTTTCCAATAAAAATCTCTCGACATCGAATATTATTTCATTTCGATTCCATACGACCATCTCGAGTGATTGAAATAAATCTGATCATTCGATTCTGACGTGCCTCATGTTTTACTTTAAGTTAAATACCTACTGGTGTTAATTGGATCGTGAATTGCCTATTTACTGGCCAAAATACGGTGCTAATAAACCGTGCCTAAACACGTGAGTTTTATATAATCCAATTTAGTATTGTTTATTTTCGGATTACTGAAACTAATATTATTATACGAGTCATAATAGTTAACGTAACTCCTACTGAACTGGCTGAAACTAGAAACTAATTTACATGCTCTAAAAGTAATATTAACACGTGAAACTAAGCTTCACGTTTGACATCATATTATGACATGCAAGAGAGAATTAGTTAATGTGTAAAGTACCAATTTATGAGTACTAGACGCTAAATAATCCTAAACTGTACATCACTACCTGTTCACGTGTTTCTCGCTGCAATCCAAATGTTTACCTACGTCAAAATAAATATTACATCTACTGTACGTAAAATACACTATTGATAACTACTTCATACGTATTCTAAGGGCACAATCACATTAGGTACATAAAAAACGGGAGACGCTATGCAATTTCTTCTTTTTACAAAGCTATGTGTTTGGTCAACTCAGCTTACCCGAAGGCTGACCAAATAATGACCTTTGCCTAAAGCAGTTTAATTTACGAGCAATCGAAACCCTGAGCCATCTATACGTTACACAGCTAAAACCCTTGTAACCAGGCACATGGAATTCGGGACTCGTAAGCTTTATACGACTATAAAAGATGACGTAAGAGCACTAAACATTTTATTCAAATTCTTTCTTTCTCACAATGGCTCTAAAGACGTAACATTTTAACAAAGAATTTTCTTCCATTTTACTAAGAAGGGAAAAGATTGTTAGAGTTTTCTTTTAGAACGTTTACTTTTCATGTAAAAAGAAATAAAGGTAGAAAGGTCCTGCCGTTTCGCTGCTTATAGTAACGAGTTTTGGAGCACCTCGAATGTATTCCATGTCCCACAACGTAAGAAAAACTTTTATTGTTATACCGTGTCTGCTCTGTTGGATACGTGTTCTGAGGGAGAGGATGAGGACGCCATTTCTATATTTTAGTTCTACATTCAAAATACCTGTATGGCCAGTATGTTTTATGGGATACTACTAAGCTAAAGAAGACGCTACTAAGTAGGTATTTTTTACGTTTTTCATAGGACTTAAAAAATAAAAATAAATCATAATGCAGATAATTTAATTTATTTCGTAATCTTTCAAAAGATAAAGACAGTTTATTTTGCCGTCAATAGGCACCAGTTTCTCTTGTATTTTTCCAGGTTCGTCTCTCACCTTATTTCATCCTTTATTCTATTATCGACGTAGCTACGTACGTTTCTTTGCACGCTTAGTGCTTTCACAATAGCTATCGAAATCAAGGTTCCGGAAAAGGGACTATTATGTAAAGGTACTTCTTTTCAGACGATGACGGCTGTTTCTTGTGTGAGAACTCAACATCTTAACTTAGTATTAGATAGGTGTATTTCATCTCTGTTTAAAACATATTTCAAAAGTATGGAAGTATGGAAAAAAGACATATGTTGTGCTGACCCCAGATAAATCGCGAAAAAAATCAGCTGTTCCATACTAAAGTTTAATACCTACTGTTCTAAACTGTATGGGACAGCTGTTCTATTTTTCGCGATTTCAAAGTTGGTCCCATAATAAAAGTTGTTCAGTTCGATGGTCTTAAGCACCTCTTAAAGTTTGTAAAGTTATTTTTTTTAACACCCTTAGCGTGTTAGGGTAAACACCGTTGTCACTCAAACCATGGGTAGTTGACTTAAATATAAAAATAAATGAAAGTAACAAAAAAAAAAAAACTTATTTTCATTAAAAGATTTTACCTACCTACTCATTTCTTATTCTATCCATTCACATAACACCACACGTAAAGCCATACAACCACAAGATACCATAAAAGATATCTATATGACAAACACAATATTCTCGTGAGATCTTCAAAAGCCTCGTTACTCCAAACATCTCAAGTGTGAATTTCAGACAATATCCCAAACGCGACTGGAAATTGGCATAGAAACTCTCCAATTAAAACCGTATTAGACACATCATTGCACAAAGGCGAATTTCTAACATGACATGGTTTAATTAAACTTTAGCTATGTACGTGTACTGCCTCGCTTTAATTAAACTATGTATACTCTGCTCTCAAAACGGTGAAGGAAAGCATCGTGAGGAAACCGGCATGTCCTAGAACCAAAAATTCGATGACATGTGACATCTACCGATCCGCTCGGGGCCCGCGTGGTGGATTACGCCCCCCTACGCATCCCTCTCACAGAGAGGAGGCTTGTGTGAGTATGTCCCAGCAGTGGAAACGTTATAGGCTGATTATGTTAGATTGTTCTGAAATGTCGTTCACTAGGTGGCAGCACTGAGACGTCAGGTCCGGGCAACTGTCAAAAGTGTCACATCGCTAAAGTTCAAAACATACACAAAGTGGGAGCGGGGCGGGAGCGGGTCGGGTCGGGCGCGGGGTGGCAGCGGGTTGGGCGCGGTACGGCAGCGGTTCGGTCGCGGACCTATTTAAAATCTTCATAATCCAGAGATCCATCGCCAATCAGAAGATTTTTTTGTAATTATTCACAAAACAAATACTATATAATATAATTCAAATTATTATAATATAATAACTCCTTGAATTACAATTTATTATGCCCGCCGTACTCCCGCGCCCGACCTGCTCCCGTCCCGCTACGCGCCCGACCCGCGCCCGCGTTCTGTGTTGTGACATCTATATAATTTCTTGAATTACAATTTATTATACCTGCCGTACTCCCGCGAACCGCTCCCGCCTTGTGTGTGTTTTGAGCTTTATCGTTTATTTGGTCGTGACTGAATGATGAACGAATGAATGAAATGAATGATGAACGTCATCAAATATTTTATATTCGTTCTCGAAATGGAAGACCTCTTGCCAAAGTGGCGCCAACTGGTGGCGTGAATTTTCATAAAAACCCTCATTAAACTATATACGTACTGTGATTTTGTATTTTGTAAAAATGTTAACAATACGTTGTGATTACTAATTGGCTAACATCCAATCTCTAGGTCGGAAATGAATCGGAACATCAGCGTCAATCAAGAACACGGTTATCGGCAAATAATGTGAAAGGCATGTGCTATGACGTCACTGGTTATGTTCTGCAGACACATTTAACATTACATTACATACCTACATTACTGCACTGTTTATTGTGTGTACATTCTGATATAACAAATGCTTCAGTAGGTATTCAATCTGCCTAACCTTTTCCCAACTATGTTGGGGTCGGCTTTCAGTCTAACCGGATACAGCTGAATACTAGTATTTTGCATGGAGCGACAGCCTATCTGACCTACACAACCCAGTTAGGTACTGGGTAACACGAAACCCCTTGGTAAGACTGGTTGTCGTCAGACTTTCGGGCTTCTGACGACCCAAAAATCTACAAATGACAGCCGGGACCAACGGCTACGTGCTTTCCGAGGCCCATCCACGAACCAACCGCGATAAGCGCACCTTAACCTGATCTATCGGCCCGTGCGGCTGTTATTACTTAGCCACAAGCCTCTTTGCCCACCTGTCTTAAGGCGAAATGGTTCCAAAGCAGATGATTTGACGCGTTTCGACTTCACGCAAAATCAATGGTTCTCTCAAAATAACAACGTATTTGCGTTTTTTTAATGATTGATTACGAAAATTGAAGAGTGTCTTTAGTGAAGTATGAGGCCCGAAACACGATTGATAAAACTCTCCTCGATACAAAAAACCGCAAAGTGTACTTAAAATTCAATTTTTAAAGAGAAAAACCTATTTCATTCGATTGTTATCAAAGCAATCGTAATAAAATTTTGTCTACGTGTTCACTATTAAATACTTTAAGGGATTATGGACTTATTTTTTCTATATAAACACAAATACAAAATTTAAATTAAATATTAGTAAACATAGTGCACTAGAATTGCGTGCGGGCGGGGTTATACCCACCCCCCTCGGCTCTCGTCAGTCCCATTTCGCCTTAAAAGCTTTCATTCTAACATCCCTTTTCATTTTGAAACATTCATTTATGAAAAATACCTTGTATTCTGCCTGAGTACCCTTGACATTACAATACCTACGCGTGACCTAACTTGTTTATATTTGAAAAGAACTACTAATTTAATAAACTACTAATAAACAAACTACTAATTTAATAAAGCTGAAAAGTTTGTTTGTTAGAACGCGCTAATCTCTAGAACTACCAGTTGGATTTAAAAAAATATTTTAGCCTTATCTTGAGGAAGGTTAAAGGCTATTTATTTTAACATTACGCTGAGAGCCTAAGGACCCGAGAAAAAAAAAATCACGCTGACGGAGTCGCGAGTTTAGTTATACGCACCATTTTGATTGCGCGGATAAATTAACTTCAGCATATTTTTTATGAACTTTACTGTTCTTACATTGTGTTATGTCTGTCGCTATCTATTTAAATTTTTGGGTAAGATAGGTTATTGTAGTGTCTTTTTTATTCGCAGCAACACCCCCAGTCTGTTGCGCACACCATCTGATAGTTAAACTGATGTTATGAGTAAAAAAAAATTCCAAAAATAAAACAGACTTCCAAAAAAAGTGTTTTTTTTGGAAGTCGTTTATTTTTGGAAAAAGTTTTTATTTTTCACTTCTTAGTTTTGGTACCTACACTACCTACCCCACACTAATTCGAATACCACTTCGTAAATGAATACCTACAACATCTAGATAAACTAAATGGGAATAATACGTAATATTGAAGCTAACTCAAAAACTACACTAGCAAAGTTAATAAAATTTATATGGGACCACCTCGAAAGCATGACCTACCATACAAAAAAAGAATCATCAAAATCGATTGATCATTGGCGGAGTAAACGCGTAACACACATACAAAAAAAAAACATACGAATTGAGAACCTCCTCCTTTTTGAAAAAGTCGGTAAAAAGTAATAAAAACCAGATAAAATACATAGAATGAGAGCAACGGTGTACGCTCCGCTCGCCCCGCGGATCTTACCCCTTTCTATTAAACTGAGAGCAACACAAACAAAAATTGTCAGCACCTACAAACTTAATTCAACTGATTTGAAAACCTAACAGCTACAGTCTTTGAACTTAGCTTAATTTATATTTAGGTACTTTTGAATATTTAAATAGCTTCCTCAGGCACCGTCTAGCCTTTGTTTACTCCATATCCTGTATAACTGCATAATATTTATATTCATAAGGTTGCACAGTAACCAAGCGCGGGCGCCGCTTGGGACCGGGACAGGGACGTTGAACCCTGTCTGGTTTCCACTCCGTCGCTTCCGCACGCTGGCAATGTTGCCACTATTTATTCACCTGCCACAATCTATAATCATCTAAGTAGATGTTACATGTTACATCGGGTTGTCGGAACGTAATTTACACCTGATGGATCTTTAATGAGGCGAGATTGAAAATAAAAAGATCATCACTTTTCTACTTTATTAATAGGAATTCTACACCTGTGTCTGTAAAAGAAATTAAATAGGTATAAACTTACCGATGTTTTTTGACGTAGGTACATATATACCTACATATGAAAGTTCCTACCCATTTTTGTACCACAGCTACGCCCTATAAACATAATGAATTCGTCTTACATTTTAATGGAAATGAGCCTGCTCTTTGAGATGTTAAGTGTCACAGTTATGAAAAGCAATATAGTTACATATTTAAATAAAATTGCAATCCAACGTATACAGTAAGTACAGCTCCTAAGTAACTGTAAAATCGCCCTTAATATGACTTATCAGCTCGATAATTCATCCATTAGTCGACATACCATAGCAACAACAGGTACTAAGCCGACTGTCTATCTAGCTTCTAGTTGCTACCATAATTAAATACCAAGATGGCCGCCTTCGAAACTTGAAATTTGAAATAATAAACCAGCCAGTGGCATTATCCCCACAAAAGATAAGATAGAAAGATTAAACAAGTTTAAAGTTAGCTAATCTACCAAAATACTACGTCTATTGTTATTAGATAATACCTGAGATAAGATAAAATCGTGTTATTAGAAGATAACTGAGCATAATCCACGATACGACTTTCATGCGACCCGTTATTTAATAGTTTTCCTACGAAAAGGTGTTATGGCCGTTGCATAAACGTTAATAACGTATTAAAACTTTCACAGTACATTTCTAAAGGACTGTAAAAGTTATAGTTACTAAACTTCTTTTCCCAGTAACAGAATTGCAGTTTCGTTGAACCTTCTCCAAACTACTCATCAAAACTTAGTTCTTTGAAACTTCATGAAAAAGCAACAGTTTAAGCGCTTTCGAAATTATTTTAACAGCTGTTTTATGATAAAAAACCAAATCACGCTTCGGTTCAAATCTAAAGGCGACTGCAGACGAAACAAGTGCAAGACCATCGAACTAAAATTCCTGCTGAGACCAAAAGTACCTTAACCATCATCATCATCACATAAATTGGTGTCCCATCCTGTTCATGCTCTGAGGTGTTAAATATTTACCGCATAGCAAAACGAAGAAACCTTTAAAGAAGCCGAATAGCAACCGCATCCGGAGAATAATCACTAATCACGCACTCAGACTAAACACTCGCTCACGTTCCTAGAACGTTTATATCTATTCTCACCAGAGCAATCACACCACGATGTAATTGTTTGGCTTACAATTACACTACGTGAGGCTGACTTTGAATTCTATTCTATGGCAATGTTTCAGGGGATATGGATCAGGATCACTGTTACTTTGGGGGCCAACGGGGTTCATCCCCCGAAGAACTTTTACCCCTCAAAAATAATGAGAGGACCGTCTAACCGCGCCTTTACTCAGATCCATCGATCGGAGGGCGGAGCTGCTTCTCATTAGTATTCAGTTATCACAGAAAGTTCCGCTCAGAAAGGAAATCTGTACTCTGTAGTACAATTCTATTGTGTGTTCTGTTTCAAGTGAATTGTGTTTAATTGCCTCTGCGCTTCCTCATCGTTTGTGGCTAGTTGGAGGAAGACCATTAGTTGAACTTTGAAGTTGTTTCGATTTTAAATTCCTTTTGTTATTCGTTTTTATTCTGTTTTATCATGAATCACTACTATTCATGACTGTATTATTGCAGAAACATTTAAGTAGCTAAAGACAGAATATTTGGGCCTCCTGCAATTTTTTTAAAGCCAGAATCCCACCAGCTACTAAACAAAATAGTAGTTAGATACCCGAATAAAACCTGTTACATATACCTGGGATTTGAAAACCAAGTCCCCAACCACCATCATACGTTGATAACCACTTGTCATAATAAAAACTGTTAATAATAGCCATTTTCTCCGGATTCTCCAATCATAATTCAAACCAATAATAGTTAAGTTTTATTGCAGACTTTTATTTTAAAACATAAATAACATCCATCCATCAAATGTTATTAAGTTCAGATTAAAAAAAAAAAACTCGAAAGTTGACACTACCGGTTTTAAACGAAGACCTAACTTTATAACTCTTTGCTTACACAGATTGTATGTGCTTCGACTTATCTCGAGCGGGTTCCCCTTCTGGGCAAATGCCTCCCGCACTTTAATCCTCCTTTTCTGTCTGGTGCACCTAGTGCAAGCTTAGCTTATGTCGCGATACACAATTTCTTTTACTCCTTTCAGTCTGGCACAAGTGGGGGCAATCTGTTCGTTAGTATAGCTCGTCCCGCCAGATACAACAACATTGAATATACGTATCATGCAAGCGAAATACGTAAGCAACACCACAATATCAGCTATGCTATCATTTGTTGATATAATAACTTCTGGCTATGAAATAGCAGCAAGATGTACAGAAATAATGTTTGTGTTCGTCCACATGACATTGCTCAGAACTGCTCAAGTGCACACAACATTAGGGCAAACTATTTATCCAATCAGAAGCATTTTAACTGCCAAGTCATGCTCAGCAAGAATCTTATAAGTGTTCTGAAGGTCCAAGTTATCCCAATAACGGATCTGAGGGATCAAAGCCATGAACTGTCCCTGACATGGGATCGAATTGTTCCCATAACTTCCCATAATTGTTCCATCTTTTCCTATACTTTGAGACGAATTCCTGCGTTGTTATTCTATTGTGTCATTCTTGGACTAATTGGAATGCCTTTTCTAATCTAATTTTAGCTTCCGACGGTCTCGTGTGAGGCCTTTGTGTATTTAAGGCGGCAATTTTTTCTTTCCTAAGCTTTAGGATTGGAGCATAAGACGAGCTTGGCCATAATCTTCTCATTTAAGCCCTAGCCGACCTCTTTATTGTTCCTTATTTTGTTCCAGAAAATGTATTTAATTTTATATTTGTTTCTATTATCTTTCGCAACAGGAGGATCCTTCTTCCTTGCGGTGTCGCTTTTGATATAAAATTACTACTATAAGACTTCGTGGAACAGGAACTGTCTTATTTCCTTCTGAAAATTCGTTCGTTGTACTTAGAGCTTTGGTTTCAGCGTTTAGACATGACAGTCCTTTGTCAATCAACTCGCCCGTATAAGGAATTGCGTCTCTATGAACGTGATTTGATCCCCGCGTGTCGAGTAGGTCGGAAGCGTCGAATAAACGGTACATCCAATCATCCGAGCCGTCAGACAGCTTTGTACGATTTGTCCGATTGAATGAATTCGTAGTTGATGAAACCTTACTGCTGTAAATAGATGGTGAGGAAATAAGTCCTATGAAACTTTATTCCAAGCAAAGTAGGATTCGGGAGTGAACTCTTACAAATATTGGCCATAAAAAAATATAATATAATGCCATTTGTTTGGATAATACGAAACACGTAGTGGGTAGAGAAACAAGACGCTCCAATAATACGACTGGATTTTTAACGGCCAGTTTCTTCATTAAAAGTAACAGCCAAAGTAACGTCAAAAAGTCAAAGAAAGTTTGTTTTCTTTTTGACGTTCAAACTCAAACTCAAACCATTTATTTCAAATAAACCAATTACAGGCACTTTTGAATTGTCAAGGGGACGGTCAGTCAGTAAGATGAAGCTAGTTGCCCATTCCAAAGCGTAGTAGGTTCCTATGGAGAAGAATGGGCAAGAAACTCCACGGACACTCTTTTAAATCAGAATATTGTTACAATATATTGGTTATATCATTTATGTTGAAATTATACATGTGAGTACAATGTAGAGAAACGTGCACGTTAAAAGCGGCCGTAATTAAACGATAAAAAAGAAACAAAACAATTCAAAAAACTGCTTTACTTTGGTTGTTACTTTTGATGAAGAAACTGGCCGTTAACAATAAATCATATTGTTATCATTTTCAGTTACTACAAGTATTACCGACCTTTCCTAATCACCATTAAATGAAAACTACGCGATATAATTTTCGCAGGTTTTTTTTAAAATAAACATCGATTTATAGCTTCCGTAAAGGCTATAATTTATTACGTGGTTTTGTGCAATTCCAATTCACTCGTTTGAGTTTTACTACAAGATTTGTTTCAATAAAAAAAGTCGGATGTAGATCGTAAAGTTTTATTCGAGGAAAATTGTTTCACAGAAGACACTTTTAAACCCATGGCTACGCCTGCGTATGTAAGCAAAAATAAACTTACTATAGTCAAATATTCATTAGAAGTCTGGGAGGTTTGTGTGAGCCAAGTGCGTCACGCCACTCGCAACGAGATTCGTCGATTTTTACCGAAGTGTTTATCTATGGATAGGTATGGATATTTTCCACAAAAAAGGTAACGCTGTTTCTAATTGTGGAAAACCAAAAATAATTGTAGCAATTTTCTTAAAATTCCCAAATGAATTTATGTATAGTTTAGTTTCAGAAAATGTACACTCAACCAATGACCTATAGTCACTGCTATGTCCTCTTATAAAAACTTAATTACTTATGTAGGTAGGTAATGTATAGTGTTAGGTTAGGTTAGCTTACACAATACATTTTTTTTTCTTAGTAAACAATTTACACAATTGTCAGCTACATGATTCCTATTCATAAACTTATTCAATCGCTTTATTTTCTTCATCACATTTAGATCTACGATCTAACGCACTTTGCGTTTGATGGACGTAGCGATTCTAGATTCAAATCGGACGTCTGTAGCGGAAGTGTCAATAAGTTTTTTTACGAAACAAAACTCCTTTCTCATTGGTGTTTGTAGGTCGTATACCTACAGGATACGTTCGTCCGTCACGTCCTCCATTGCTTGATTGTGTGGGGGGACGGCGACTATTTTTGTACAGACTACAGAAGCTAATGACGGCAAATTGCCCCCTGCGTCTACCAGAATAAACCACCAGAAATAAACGTTGCGTGTAACCACACGAGGTAGTAGACAGTTGATTTACAATTAAAATTATCTTTATTTAATCTAAATCGAAATAATCTAGGAATAGCTACTGGAACTGTTGATGATTTGTTTTGTCGGAACATGTCGATCCCGTATGTCGGATTATGTAAGACAAGAGATGACGTTTTATGCCAATTTTAACGAGTTAAAAAAAATACTAAGTCCTAAAACAATTTATCATCAAAAATAACTTCAAAGAATATAAAAATAGCCTTTTTAAAATCCCCTTTAGGCACGGTAATAAACGATGTAATAAAAATAGAAAATATTCAAATTCCGCTGCAGCAACACGTAATATCGCCGAACATGTAGATACACAATTCATCATAATAGAAAACAGCAACTTTGTCCACGGCCAGTGGATCGGAAACCACGGTTAATTGACGCAGCCGAACCGGAACCACCGTTAAGTTCCCGCCATTATTCTCTTGTCATGTTACCATCATGGCCGCCGATTGATTTGTAAAAGGAATGCTGGAATCTGGACATTGCAGCGGAAACTTGTATTTTCTCTTTACAACTACCTACTTAGTTAGGTAAAGGCTTCGCCGAGTATTATTTCAAACAGACATTAATTTCGAATATTTTAGGTAATCACTCATCAGCGACATGTTGATACCTACATCAACCAAGCTAACAAATAAAAAAACACATTACATTGTCGTGTTGTGTCGTGACGCGGGATACACCAATCAAACAAATCTGTTCAGGACTACGAAGTTCAAATCACAACGGGTTTTGATTGGCTAACATTGCGTTAGAAAGCGTCACGACACGACACGACACAACACAGTAATATGAATCCGGGTTTAGAAGATTATATTCATATGGCTAAATAAAACAAACAGCGAATTTAAAAGAAGCTGTTATGAATAACAAATAGGTAGGTAGGTACTTAAAAATGAATACGTAATAGAAGAATATGCTACGATTTAACCGGTTATCGAAAATTTTAGTAGGCACAACTTTAATTTATTCGCCTCATTCCAACCAACGTCATGACTCAACCAAATTACAAAGCCAAAGACCCCTTGTACCAACAAAAAAAAAGATTTATAACATCCCCATTTACTCCCCAAATCCTTTTTTTCGTGTCAACAGTAAATCACAATTTATTGTGTGTGTTTATTAAGGTTGGGGACGTGCTCCCAGATATTTGGACAGCTTTACGTCTTGGGGTCACAAAGTCAAAAGGTCACTGTGGAAAACTTGGATGTATCACAAGATAACTGCGTCAAGAACTAAAAATAGCAAGTTCCAGTCAGTGGTAGAGGACCAGACATATTATTCAAAACGTATAAATATTTATTTATTCGTTTGTTTTAGAATATGAGTCGCATTTTAAACTGATTGGGGACGGAAGTCACGCCCAGTGGGTATAACATAATTTAGCGTCCTACACGAGTATTGTTCTCCAAATTGGTAGGGAACGAAGGTACTTAAATGTACCAAGGCTACAACCTAATATTGCTACAGGCAACAAATAATGTACAAAGTCTATCTATCTATCTCTTTATCTATATATCTACAAAGGAAGCAATGAATACTCTGTCTAGGGGAGCAATTTATTACAGTCCAGCCGTCGAGAAAATGCAGTCTTGTCACCTGTCTGTCAGTTTGAAACTAACGAATAGGTGTTTTGCGAATTTGATCCTTGAAAACTGACAGATGTCAAGAGTGGAATGTATTCTGTCGACGGCCGGATTGTATGTATGCGCGACCCATAGCTGATGTACATTTTGTCTCTGGTTTTTGTATTATTTCGTCTGCCAACTCTTGTTCGGACGACCACACCTTAAATCCAAGTTTCAGTGGCGTTCTCTGATTGTTTAATTGAGCTGTAGATCTGTTGATTTGATAAGGACACCTGTTCAATTTCCTACATATAAAATTTACTTTATCGTCGTTTCAATCGTTTAGTACCCTAATCTAATCATTTTTTCATGAACCCATCAAAACCATACCTATTAAAATCTTCATAAACAACTTTACACTCATATTCATATACACATAGCTAGTAGCATATAAGTGAGTAAAAACAAAAATATAACTTGAACGCTTCCTATAGATTATTGAACTATTGTATGCAAAACAGTCATTCAATGATATCCAATTATTGACGTCAACATCCATTTAGAAAGTAAGAATTAATCTTGATGATAATCGAGTAGCCTTATAGTCAGGCTAGACAATACATAGGTACTTCCATGATCTATATATAGGTATGGAAATTAGTATATTATTCATTTTAATTATTTGGGTAAAATAAGCACAACTTTACAGACGTAGATCCCAGTTACTGTCTAATGAGGAAGGAATAACAATAAGAAATAATATAGGTATAATCGTCAAATATATACACAAATACATAATATAAATATATATAAAATATAAATCAAATATAAGTACTTACACAATAATATATAATCAGAATACACAAAAATAACAAAAATGATAAATTAATAGATACTGATCTATAGGTTTGAACCTTGAATGAAATGATTTCTCCTTTTAATAAATAACACCAAATAGTCAATACGAATGTTACAATAATAGATAAAACACCAAAAATAGAAATAGAATTTTCAACTTCAATTAACTGTAATGAACACACGTGAGTATCGTATATAAAACACGTTTTTTCAAAGGTAACTGACCGTCGCTTTGTTTTGAAATATACAGAAATAATAGACGAAGTAATTGAGGAATAAATGAGTTGCATTTTAGAAAATTTGATAAAAGAAATTACCAAAATTACAAACAATTTTATGTGCCTATGAAAGGAGATCATTAATTTTGGGCTAAATTATGAAAGAGCAGGCCAAACAAAAAAATATATATATTCCGTTAGAACATGTTATTCTCTTCACTTTTTTCTATCAGACCAAATCTCAAGGGCAATTCCCTGCGCTGTTATACGATTTTGAAAAATACTGTTTTCAGTAAGTTTTAGTTAAAATAATTAATATGTAGTTATCTCATTAAAGTAATAGCTTGTTGTAATAAAAAATGAAAAGAAAAACGTAAGTAAGTACTCTTTCGGAATATAGATTTTATTTTGTTTGCCCAAAAATTTATGGACGGTGAATGATCTCCTTGGTAGGAAAATTATATAGAATCAAAGCGTAGTGCTAAACATGAAATACATAATGTGAACTATCAATTTAGAACTCTCCTATTACTCAAACTCGACGTCTGATAGGTATTAAATATTCACGTAACAGTCAATCAATAAAACACGTTTGATGACGTGAATGACGTCTCCTAGAAATGTAAACAGAAATGAACCGAAATTATCGTTTGCACTTTACAGAATTACTTCAGTAAATATCAATTCCTTGGAAAATGCCAATATACTCTAAACAGTGACACAGACCGGTATATTGGGTAATGGTTGTATTATACTAGTTATACGACACGAGTTCGATGCCAAACCCACGTCACTAATAGAACTCTACCTCGTTGTAGGACACGTGTGTCCAGAATTACTGGAGCACTTTTTATGCTAAAAGTGTATGATTTATCACCTATTGATAGCGTTCAAATGTGTCTGGCTGAAGTAGCAGCTAGAGATAGACACAATAAAAAAGTCGCTGTTGGAAAACGGAAAAAGTCGTAGCTAAATGTTTTCATATCTAACGAAAATATTGAAAATGCAGAGAAGGCTAAAACATCAATAACTATGTTGACTTTTTAGAATATCACTTAAACTAAACTGGCAGTTGAATTACACATTGATTTATAGGAAGAGAAACATTTGACATTATATACCTACCTATAATTCTAATTTCAAATATTTCTTTGTGGCTTTTGTGGACAGGATAATAATTCAGATTTGTTACTGTTGTAATAGCAATCATGTCATTTGGTTTAAATAGGTTTTTATTTTTATTATTTTAGTTATCTTTTATATAGATTATTTTATATTTTGTGAATGTGAGAACGTTGTTGGCTTAGTAGACTGCAAATTTATAGACCATTTTCTATTTTGTTAAGTCTGGTACTTGTTGACAGGCCTACACTGTCCTTCCATAACTAATAACGAATGTAGTTTTAAAACATTGTAAAAGCCATTTATTTTTAAAAGAGTAACCGTGGAGTTTCTTGCCGGCTCTTCTCCATAAGAAACGACCAATTGGGACCGTGCACCTAGCTTCTGACGTTTCATAAGTTACCATGTAGGTTTTAAATGTGAAATAAATTATAGATTTTTTTATTTTGATTGAATCAGATAAAAAAAAAACAAGCCAAGGTAACATTCACACATAAGTACGATGATCCATCTCGTAACAATTGTCCAAACAACATACTAGGTATATTTCAAGTTTGCATTAACATTCGTGAGAGCAATTTCTAAAACGTTTATTTTTATATACTATTATAATTTGAAGACTGTAAGGGCACTTATAAGACCATTACGTTAGCCGGTGATAATAGTGTTTATGACACTAATCTTCACATCAAATGGAGTATTCTTGGAAGATAACTTTACTAATTTTAGACCTACGAGTCTACGATTGTGTGGGAGGTGGTTATTTATTAGTGAACTAAATTGTACAGTATTTATTAGTGGCTTACATAGGTTGGGTGTACCTATATGATTTATTTTGGTAAGTTTTAAAAATTACATATACATAGCGATCAATCTGCCTAGCCTTTTCCCAACTATATTGGGGTCGGCTTCCAGTCTAACCGGATGCAACTGAATACCAGTATTTTACATGGAGTAACTGCCTATCTGACCTCCAGAACCCAGTAACAGGGTAATACGATACCCCTTGGTAAGACTGGTTGTCAGACATGTACAACCATCATATATATCATATCATATGTCATATAAATTGGATTGTGGTTTACATAGCGATCAATCAAACAAAATACAGATATTTATGTACGTAAACGTATGACTTGACAGCCTAGCCTTAATCTATAGATAGGTACGAGCGTACCGTCAAAAGTAAAGTCAAACGAGCTGTATTCATATTTCAGCGTTGCATGCAGCCATGTCTTGTATATAAGTTTAATTATTCCATCACCCTGATATTTCATTTCAAAATATATGCCCAATTCTGGCAGAAAATTATCTGCAAAGCCGACTGATTAATGTTTTGTTGGTAACCTCAAAACTTAATGTTTCGGCCGTCGAGGTTAGGCATGGACTAAACTGCGCTCATTTCTCACCATAAATAATCTGAGAGCATCCTTGGATTAGGTGGTTTTTGGCAAGGAGAAACTAATATTGGTGAAAATGATTACGTAGACTGTGGCAAACTGAATGAAACCAGTTTGTCTATGTAATTCTGTTTACATAATTTTAATAGTCGTCTAATAAATCAGAATCTCATTTCAATAGGAAGATTTATGGAGACGTTAGATCCAAAATACAGTTGACTTTAAAAAGTTAACGATTAAGTAACAGCATCTACATTATTATGTACCTACCTACACTCGCGACAATCTAAGAAGTCCGTTTTGACGTTTCGTTCTCGTACATGTAATAAAACGTCCAGCCTTGAGAATCAGTTTTTAGCAAGGTAGATAGTTCGTCGATTACAAACTCTCTAAGTATGTTCAATCGATATGTCTCGAGAATCAGTTTATAAGAAAACAATTTATTTTTCATCGCTACACAAAGCATTTTATAGCTGTCAAAACGGACTTCTTAGATTGTCGCGAGTCTACCTATCATTCCTAAATCTGCCTACGATCTGACGCAAGGTAGTCGGAATAATGCTCAACAGCTAGTCAGTTACCTAGCAGTTTTGCGTAGGTGATGATGTGACTTGCGCTGCAAAGCGCTCCAACGCTTGCTCATTACCCAATTCTCTGCTGCTTTCTGTTGTTTGAGTTTTTACAAGTTTTTTATTAACGTCTTCATTGCATCTGGCCATGGTTTACGATTCGCTCAGCCTCGTAAAATCCGAACGTTGATAGATTAGCGGTTTAACTGTTTTTTATCGTTTTTAAAATACCGTTGGTTCTTTTTGTTTTAAACGTTTTATGTCATTATATAGCATTGAACTGAGTAATCTCCGGAAGATGGTGTATTTTTATTAAGTTGCAAAAAAAAGGAAAAGAAAACTGTTTCAGTCTTCAGTTCAGTAGAAGGTTATGGATTAATTTTTAAGATATTTTTTCTTGAATCTGCCTGATATACGTCTACACGTTTCGACGGCGCGGCGCGTAGATAGGTCTAATCCCAAAGATTGACATAAAAGACACTCTCGTGTTGAAAATATTGAAATTCCTCTGTAAATACAGACTAGCTGACATTTATTCACTGAAGAAACTCTTTTCACACTTTCATACTACCTACCTAATAATAAAAAGCTCTTACATGAAGATCCCACATGCGTATAGTTAGAAGGCGATAGCTAAAACAAAACAGAGTCGCAACTGTAATGAGAAATGAGAATGCCCAATGAAAGTGACCATTATCACGCGACGATATTACGGTAACAGAAATAGCATGGTCACTGGTCTTCGTTGAACCCTCAAGGTTGAGCCAAGATTATATTAGATACTTTCAACAACGCCAACAAAATATTTGCTTTTGCTAAATAATAATTAGGTGGCGGAGAAATGGTCTCTATTGTTTTCGCTAGATAAATAGAACAAGCTAAGTGGGAACTCGTTTATGTTGATGAATAATTATGCCGTCATAACAAAATTATTCAGAATTAAATGTGTTGAATTGAAATAATAAATGTTTGTAACATCCATACTAGAATATTTTAAACATTCAACAATGCATTGAAAACGCTTGATCGCATACAGCCTGAACTTTTTGTTTTTTTTACGTTTGTGTTTTTGTCATAATTAGCATGACAGAAGCGAGCGCTCATTTTTGAAAATCGAAAATCGTTCTAATGTTTTTTTTCTTTGTTGACAGGACTACGTCACCTCCCGGGGAGCCCTTGGTGCGGGCCCCGGTAGGCAAGCCACGATGTCCGCCAGCCATATCTCGTCTCCGCGTGGAGAAGGTGGAAGGAGGGCTGGCGGTCGCTGGCGTCGTCGTCGCAGCCAACTGCCAGATAGTACTGCCTATATTCGGATTCCTGTTCATGCTCGTCGGATGTGTGTTAACTGGTAAGGTTTTTATAAATGTTCTTGGTTAATAACTAAATTGTCACTGCCGTCTATGCAAATCTGATACCGGGCATCGCAGATGAGTTGGCATCCCGACACAAAGCTGAATTACACCGGTAGGCTGAATTACATCGGCCTAGTGGCAGAAATTAGGTTTGATGGTGTAAAAAATAGAAAGAAAAAAAAAAAAAAAAGGAAGGGCACCTCTCTTCCGTAGATTTTTAAATGACCACACTGGTACTATCACACCACACATTAGCAACCGCAAAACCTGCTTTCAAATGTCAAAATACAAATGACAGCTCATTTACCACAACCAGAAATACCAAAAACTAAAAGTTAGTTTCAGCGAAAAACTAAAACTCAAATTAAACTTTCAAGCGAAATTTTTAGGAAGCAATCTTTCTTGTTTGCTAACGTATTTATTTTCATTTAATACAAAATATTATTATGTAATAATTCATAATGAACCTGAACTTGAGTAAACCAGTAAAGTAATGCACCTCGGCCATTCATTATAAATACCTACGAGGAAATTACGTAGACATTGAACAGATGCGAAAACAAAAATACTTTCAAACCCAATATTATAAATTTTCCGATTTCCGTCTCTTCGTGGCTAGAAGAAATAAAAACAAAACAGAAGCTTTTATTTGATCTCATAAAGAAATTGGAAACTGCAGCTTCGCCTACGCTTATTGAATCCATCAGACTGTGTACGGTATCTAACGAACTAGAAAACGTTAAACTGAAAATAGATCCATAGAGTCCATAATGAACCTACTCGTGCCCCGGCTCCCACGCCCATCCCAGTTCGATACCTAACATACAAAAGCATCTATACAAATAATGAATCAATAAAGGTATCGACGGGGTCTGCCCGAATCCTCCGATTTAGCTCCCAGAGACCTAACCTACCTACCTACATTATTGACATAACTTCTCGGTATTTCAGCTCTTAACCGAAATTTATCGCATCAAAATTGCGTTCAATCGAGGCACGCATGACGTGTTTTACATCATACGGTGTCAAAATATTATGATAGGAACATAAACACAAATTAATCCCGAATATTTTTCACGTTACCTAGCGTCCTCACGGATATAGCTGTTATTTATTTCTTAGGAACTAAGATGTTATAATAATAATAAAATTACACATAATATCAAAACACTTAAAAATACGTAACCGAAGTTAGTCACGAAAACGGTCCAAAATATAATTTCACGCCGCCGCCGCCGAGGCGAGTATGGCGACGAAAGATGAGAGTGTCAACTAATTATGACGTGTTTCACTTTTGAAAACCTACTTCTTTACACTGATTACTGTTTCCGATGCCTTTTTAAGGTCCAATTCTAGCAACTAAGATCTCTATTAGGTATTCTAGCATGACTCAGTCATCGCATGCGGAAGGCGGAGAAATGAGTGCTGTGGCCTTGTGGTGCAACTTGGGAGAGGCTCGCCACTGCTATAGGCTGTGCTGATTAATTGATAAAATTAAACTTAAATAGCTCATAATGTAACATTGCTATTCTATTACAGCGGCATCATATCGCGGTTGCGGTGAGAATGAAGAGCCTGACCACTACGCGGCTCGCATCGCTTTCACAGGCAACTCGCGAGTGCTGGGCCCTGTGTGTATCGTCGCTGGAGCACTTATGACTATTGCTGGTATGTATTATCTTTATTTTCGTTTATTGTTTAGTCAATGGTGTCCATGGATTCGATCGTAGGAGCGAGGGATCGTTATCCGCTAATCAAGGGATGAGTGGATTAATGATTGCACTATGAAAGTAATCTCTGTTGGGAAGCAATTGTTTACTGATACTTAGATACCGATCTGCTGAATCCGCCAACGCCAATATAGTTGGGAAAAGGCTAGGCAGATGATGATAACTTAAATATTGATAAAACTCTTGTCCTCGAACTACACTGTGACAAAAAGACATAAGGACCACCAACGAGAGTGAAAACAAATCAGAGATTCGTGGAGGAAGCACTTAGGTACAGCTTGACGTGTAGAGTTAATTAACGGAAGCTAGTTATTATGGCAATCATGGGCGACAGAGTTGTCTTGATTATACGCTACAGCCGTCGTCGTTAGACTATACGTCATGCGTGACGTTAAACGGTTTCAAATAGACAGAATAATTGACTGAAAAGTGAATATGTTCCTGTTGCGTCACATTTGATTCGTTTTACTAAAATAGCTCAGGAACTAGTATCTAGGTACTAGATTAAAATACCTAGGTACTAGAATTATAAAATCGTTGTAGGCAAATTATCAAATACATATTATCCTAACATCACACTTGCATTTCCCGGAGGAGTAGGCAGTGGTGGAATAAGCACTACATTTAAGTCCTACGTTCCGAACATGGAACAAGCCTACTGCCAATAACCGTGGGAATTCCAGACTTATCAAAAACTCTTTCTGTGTAAAGTCTTTATTAGAACGAAGTTCTTTAACGCGGCTGCGGGTAGGAGTTGACTGGTAGAAATCGTCCCGTAATGAAAAAGCATTATGCCCTAAAAAGGGCTCAAGTTTCAAGTGTAAACATTTGTTGCTTTTGTTTTTTCATAGAGAGCCATTTAGTAAGCATAAGATTTTAGCTTCTAAAACATATACTCGACTGGCTCTGTGTGAATACCGCTCAACTGTCGATTGGCCTTTAAAAGGCGATAAAAATTAAAATTCTATTGTGTCTCGTTAGTGACAGTTGGAGGTTTATACATCGAAAGGAACTTCGCTCCAATCGGGTGTCTCACGACAAATCCCGAATCCCGATAAAAATAAAAACAATTACTAATGGCCGCAACCAGAATAAAGTGCTCTCAAAGACGATGTCACAATGAACGTAAAGGGTCACACATCAGATATTGATCGCTTTTAGCTCTGTTTGAACTTAGACGATGATTAGCATTCATTACTGATTCACAAACACATTATTATAATTAAGGCAATGATTAACATGTGTAAATGCTTTAAAGCCATGTGCTAACATTCTGTCAATGTTTACATACATTAGTAATTGTAATTAGGGTTTCGAGCATGACCTGAATGCTACATGTAGGATTTTGTTCGGATTTGCCTCAAGAAATTGGATAAATCTTATAGTAATTATAACAAAAACAAAAACTTCCTTGTTTATGGCCAAGTTTTCGTATCCCTCATTGGTTTGTGGTATCCAAACTTCTTCAATGCTTATGCTATTTTCGCTGTCCGATGCACCAAAGAATGGTCGCCATATTGGTTGTAACTCTTCACCGCGACGATATGCTTAACCAAGAGACGTAGACGTAATAGGTAATACGGGTTGATATCCGCAACTCCACGTCAATTTTGTGTACGGGTGGGAAATCGCTTATTCGATCCACCCCAGCTTCTCCAAGAATACCAGCAACGCCTTAGTGTTGCTGACAATCTCACGTAGGGTACTGTTCGCGTCACATAAAAAGAGCGCTCGCATGAACTTGTGCAGTAAACCAGCGTTCTCTTTATGTGACGCACACTCTACCTGGGTTACCGAAGTACTTTGCCCTGTATGTGGCGACCACCGGCCACCAGTGTAGCAGCACATGAGCTGCTGTCTCCATGTAAACGTAACAGCGCGTCTTCTTTTATCGTATAGGCACATTAGGCACGACGTATATGAGAAAAGAACAAACAGTACTAAAAGTTTAGTCAGGCAGCAAGATTCTTTGCGGTGCCGACTGTCCAGGGTTTGCCGTTTTCAGTATCGCCAGTTGTGGAGGCTCTTTTAACTTTTATTTTTTTTATGTCATCGATAAACGCAGTAACAGACAGACCGCTGGACAAAGACATCCAACGGCATAAAAACAGCACTTTAAACAAGCCTCATTTGACCACCCTACGTATTGACGCCTTAATACTGGCTAATACAACAGCTAAATAAATGGAATGTATTGTCTTTTCCAGGTATCGTGTTATGCATGCTAATGAGAGCGGCCCAACGTCGGCAACGAAGGCTGGCGTTCCACTGTCCCATTCACGGCGACTTCTACCCACTTAGCCCCCAGAATAGCAGAAAATATTCTCGTAAGTACATAAGCTAACTTTGAACATGCGATATCTCATTTGAAAATTGTTTATTTTAGCTTTCAGCAACCTTTCATTAAGATTTAACATTTTAACGCTTCTGACTTGTTTGATAACACATGTGTGTAATACTACCATTTACTGGATACGTCTTTCAGTGCCCTGGCGGCTGAGAGTATTTCATGCTTACTCAAATGCCTCTCTGGTGGAGGCGTGTGTATTGCATCATTAAGTTCCCTTCATTTTGAAGTTTGAGCTGAATGTGATCAGGCGCCGTCCATAGGGACTTATTTAAATTTATGTTTTTTCTTTTTATTACGGACGCTTTTAACGTCGTGCACGTTAAAAGCGCCCATTACTGATCGTCTTCCTATATTTTTCTCACATGTATAATTTCAAAATGAATAAAGTAAACAATATTTTTATAAGAGAGTCCGTGGAGTTTCTTGCCCGTTCTTCTCCGATAAGAACCTACTACGCTTTAAAAGCTTCATCTTTCTGAATGCAAATTCAACAGTGCCTATAATTGGTTTATTTTAAATAAATGCTTTGAATTTGTTATAAAAATATTTATGGATTCGTTTCTAAAGTGGAAATTTTACATAATAATCTGCCAAAAATAGTAATCAAATCAAATTATTTTTTGAGATTCTCCACTAGTTTTTAAAAAGGTCATCAAACCATTATTTTATCTGATGATGGGGGAATCGTGATTATTTCAACATCATTATTTTTTCCGAAACGCTCAAATCTGATCTAGAAACCTGATAGAGTGTGATGTGATGTCGTTAGTCGCTTCACCTCTTCTCGAATAGGGAGTTTGCAAGTCTCTTGGAATTGCTTCACTTCTTCTTCCAAGAATTCATCCATTATTAGGTGGTAAAGATCGGGCATTTAGGGGCCCATCTTATATAATTTTAGACGTTTAAAAAGTGCTGATTCTCAGCCTTATTCATTAAAAGTATTTGTGTATGCTAAGGAGTAGTGATGGGTGTTGCAGGCACTCCGTCGGGCTTGTGGCGCTGGATGCGCAGCTGGCTGGGGCTGATGGAGGAAGGCGAGGCGGCGCGCTGCCCGCGCTCGGCCGAGCCCGCCTCGCCGGCGCGCGCTGACGCTCCGTGTCCCCCTCCCTTACCTTTCTTGGTGCCCTCGGATTCTGTTGTGTAAGTAAAACTAGCATCATCATTTATCATCACGAGGCTACTACGTTGCGCATACTTTACGCATACAGAACGACTTTTCTAGCATCGTGCATTCTGCCAAGCTGCCACCAATTACCGGCGTGAAGTCTTAATTTTTACGTTAAATAATCATGTAAAATGAGTTGTATGTAAACGTGAACATGTATACCTCGAGCCGTTAATTAGATAACATCCCAAAATCTAGACTTCTTGCCACTACCTCCTAGATCCCTAGATAGATGTAGAACGTCATCATAAATAGTTCCTTGCTCTTGTTTCATGTTTTATATATATATATATATCTAACTATGTATATATTTTTTTTTTTTTTTTATTTATATAGATAACATAATGCTTTACGTGTGTATGTATTTATTGTATATGTAAACGGTACACCACTGACTACCTGTAAAAGATCGCTTTTAGCGATAAAACCGCCCATTGTGTCACCCTATGTAAAATTTTCAAATTTATATCTGTAATTTTTATGGTGTACATAATAAAGAGTATTCTATCTATCTATCTATCTAGAAATATTTTAGAGCCTCAAGCTTTTTTAGTTAATGTGCTTTAACTTGTAGGTAACCGTTTCTCTTTCTCTTTAAAGACTTCTAATAAATAATATTGTTATTTTTTACAGAGGCATGGCGTCAGTGCTTGGAGCTCCTCTCAGTCCTGAACAGACGTTCGGCTCCATAAAATCCCTCGCGATATCGAGGGAGGTCGCCAGCTTCCCTCTATCACGCTCGCCGACACCGCCACCATTGAGGTAAATGTTTTTTTACAGCCTTGTAATAGATTTGCCATTTACATCTGCGATCATCCGGAAGGCGTGGCTTGAATCTCAGAACTGGCATATATTGAGATGACTTTCGGGACTAAAGACACCTGCCTGCTAGCCTGGTAGCAACTCCCTGGCACTGCCATCGCAGCATCTCCCTGATTCAAAAAGCTTTGCAGTCACGGGTTGGATTGGAAATAATATGAAACAAAGAATCGTACTTATTACTCTGGTGCATTCAGGTGGTTGAACAATCACGGGCCACCCCTAATTAATGGTACCAAATCAAAAATGACTGTTACATATTTTTCGTCTTATTTACAGTTGTCCCCCATTCAAAGAGGAGTCGAAGTGTCTTGAAGACATACCGAACGCCGTGATCATACGTCCAGACTTCGACTGCGGATCACCGACGTGTAACTACCGCGTGGTGGAGTGCAAGCTCACCACGACGGAGGAGGTGCACCGCAGTGCGCACCACAGTGTACACAGCGTGGACCAAAAACAAATGAGACCCAATACAGTTTCTATAACGATACCCGACGAGGGGAAAGGTTAACGACACGTTTTAGGTTAGACAATTTTTTAATTAATATTGTTCAAAGTGAGCTGGAATGCGCTATTCGAAATATTTGGCGTAAGGTTGGCGACGACCTAATTGGGCGTATGTGTGTAATGCTAGTTTTATGCTCACTGTTAATGTTAGTCGTGAGCCCTCGGACAGCCACGATACGCCTAGTGTGGCCGCACCCTGATAAAAATCGATGTACATATAAATTGTTTTATTTTAAGGACCACAGTACTATTGTTTCTTAACTTTCGTCTGCTCAAACGATCACGATTTGTCTTCCGCTACTGCTCACTTGATTGGACACCTCGAAATTGATCACAATCTTTTTTAATTATCACAAAAACTGCATTTACGTTTGTGCAGAATTTTCATTTACATATGCAATTTATTACCTGTTATAACACAAATAGGGTGTCATGGTCAACTCTGGGTCGTGTATGTCATTTGTAGGTACCGTTTAATAAGGACCATGTTTTTCTAAATACCTATTCAATCAAATAAGTATAAGACTACGACTTGGATGTTCTACCCTAGATTATAATATCGCAGTCTATCTGTATTTATTAGCAATATATTGCGCCAAATATCATAAGTGTAACGAGAGATTGGATTACGAATGTCTATGTCAAATGTTTATAAATGGTGGAATGTTTTTTAAATGTTATTTTATTTTTTGCTTCCATTTACTTTGAACTGAGCAGAGCATTCGTTCATATAACATTATGCATGTTAGGTTAAAATAGCCTTATTTATGTGATACTAAGATTTTTCGGAAAAAAACACAAAAGAAATGAGTGAATAACAAAATAATGAAACGATGAGTCCTCTATTCATTGAATTAATATCTCTAAGTACATACAAAGGTCTTTGTGACCATGGACAAAATATACCTACTCTGATAACCAATCGCCTGCATATGTGCTCTATCAATTGCACTGAAATTTTTAACACATGCTTGGGTATGTATTACTATAGGGGAGAAATATACCTGGGTACCTAATGTACCTATCTTATCATGGTCTAAAGTCTAAAGTATCACGTAAATAAGGCAGTCTAATGATTATCCCAATGCTCATTGTGTCGGCATTCTAGTCGTATCGTTCTATCTTATATTTTGTTGGTGTAATTAATATACCTTACTATACAGGGTGAAATTGTTTTTATGGGCATCTTTTTAAGGGGTCATTGTACTCATCATTATGAACCAACCCTTTTTTTTTTTTTTCGGTGGGAAATCATCAATTGACTTCTCCCGCTCTGGGCGGAGCGGAAGGGCGTGTCAGACTCTTACTAACTAAAACCCTAACTAAAACCCACCCGTGTTCCTTCAGTTGCCTGTTGGCAGGGTCCCGGTATCCGCCAGGGTCCCGGTATCCATTATGAACCAACCCTGAAATCAAGATAAAAATACAGCTCTCCCCTCCATTTATGTTCGCATACCTCATCAAAATGTAGGACTGATTTTTTTCGCGATTTCAGTTTTGGTGAGCTATATAGTGAAAGTTGTTCATAATTATGAGTAGGTACTATGACCCCTTAAGAGGATGCCCATGAATTCAATTCCACCCAGTATATAATATATATGTACGCGGTAGAAGAAATGTATTGGCTCAGTAGGATTACCGTTCCTTAATATTATATAATATTTGTAGGAAATTGTCCATTACATCCGTTTACACGTAATATTAGTGTAAGTATATTATGTAAGAGTACATACAAAACACGTGCCCTAGATATAGTTCCGATTGTGATATTTTTTTAATTTTATCATCTTTTGACTTGTACGGAAACCACGATGCAAATGCAACGGTGGTTGCGGCCGCAGGAAATAAAAAAAAAATAAACAAAGAAGAAAGATTTTTTTCATGTTTTCTGCGGTTATCATGATCAATATAATTTGAAATAATTTTGTATATATTATTATATACTTACGTCCCTTTTTTATTGAATCATAAATCATTTTTTTTCATAGATCATTTGGTGTATGAGCCAAAAGGAAGATGCCAAAATAAAGTTCGTCGCATCCATGTCTCGTATGATCGTTTGTTCTCACACTAAATTAATTAATTGTGCTCAGAAAAGACAATTGTATAGGAAACAAGGATTTAGGTAAAAATTGTAGTTCACGTATAATTTAGTAACTATTGGTAGGTACATAGGTACCTACTCTATCAAGTTATAAGTTTTGTGATGAAGGCATTTAATGGCCAAGTTTCGAAATTATATGGAATGTAATTTTTTTATAATCCGTAGGTAAGTGCCACGCCTAAATAATCTATTATATTAATGTATTGTATACTTAAAATAAGCTTATTTAATATTGTTATAAATGTAAGGATTAAAAAGAGAAAATACAAACTTGAGTTAAAAACGAGTCCTTTTCTTTGAATTTTTATTCAAATATTTTTAAATCCCTTTAGATACTTATACTTAATATTGTATAAATAAAAGATGTTTTTTTATTCAAAAATTCTTAAATCTTTTAATTTTATAATCTAGTAGGCCCTACCCAAGTACCTACGTTTACGTACTTAGATAAATTGTTTACCAAATCAGATGTTTGAATAATAAACTACGCTTTGGAATGGGCAACTAGCTTCATCTTTCTGACTGACCGACCCCTTGACAATTCAAAAGTGCCTTGTTGACAATTCAAAAGTGTTGGTTTATTTGAAATAAATGCTTTGAGTTTGAGTTTAAAAAGAGCTTAAAAAGTTAAAACCTAACAATAATAAAAATACCTGTACCTACCTACCTTCCTCTATTTGCCTTTTAGAGTAGGTAATTGTTGGTGCTATTCTAAAGGATATTAATATAAAAAAACAGCCCTCTGGATTTACCTTTTTCTGGAATAAAAATGCCATACAAAACTCAGCGCTCCTTCACTGGGTAACTCGCAAGGATTATTATGACAATAGAAACACCTGTTTATTGTAGATAAACGTCCCCTATACCCAAACAATAAAACCTTGTTACCTGGCGGCTCCCTGTTCCTGATCTTGTCAATTTACCTATGGAAGCTGAAAACAGGTGGTGACTTCAATATAATATATGTAGGAAAAAAAGTAAGTCAACAATGCCAAATCAAATCCCCCTTGGTTTTGGCAGTACCTTCCTACGCACGTGCTGCTTTATTCATTCGCGCCACGGCCGAAAGATAATGATCAAAAATAAAAGTAATAAAAACTAAAACCCAACTACGACTTAAATTAAAAATCCGTAGTCACACGTGTTAGGGCATAAATCAAACAGATTACATGTGACTCCGGATTTTTAATTTGTCTGTCTGTGGTGTCTTGTTTATAACTTTTTAGTCGTAGTTGGGTTTTAGTTTTTATTACTTTTATTTTTTTTTAATTCTTTTGTGGTTATTATATATATATTTTTGAAATGTGCTTATTAAGCCCTTTTATTTGATACCCAACATGGTAGGATTAAACAATTTTTTTTTTTAGTTCCTTACTTTATGTCCTCTAGAGGGCGCCATTTTTAATTTATTACGCCATTTAATGTGACGTCACATAGCCTATAACCAGCGGACGATCAAGACGCTTCCAACGATACCTCATTTGTGAAATTGTGATGAGTCGTTTAGAAGATATGAGGGAATAGATGAACATACATACATACATACATACATACCGGTCAAAATCATAACCCTCCTTTTTTCATCGCCGTAGTCGGGTAAAAATGATACAGCAGGATAGTAGCTTACCTTTACTTACTACAGTAAGTAGTATTATCCTGCTTACTTCATTGCGGTTATAGGAGGCGTGAAGATGTAATTTGACATAATAAAACCGGACGGAAACGCCCAAGAGTGACGTAGAAAATTGTAGGTGTTGCCATATTGAAGAATTTATTGATTCATTATTTTCTTTATCAATGAAACTGTAATCGCGATGCAAATGATAGATTAATTCATACTTATAACTACGGGCAATCAAGTGCTTTAGGTTTGGAACGGGGGAGATAAGATCGACAAGGCAAAGTATTTATAAAGCTGAATATGGGCTGCTTACTTGTTACTTTCACGTATGCAACGCACCCCGGTACCTTATAGAAATAACTAAACAAATACAAAAAAGAAGTTTACTTGCAAAATATTTTTTTTCATACTGGCATTTTTTGTTTTCTTTGTACGCAAGTCGAGCAGCGCCAGCGAGTTGAAATGTCGGCCATCTTGAATCAAATTTCATAATGGCATGTGTCTTTCCAAATATCAAGTGATAGCAAATAAAGCAATCGACGAAATAGTTAAAACTTACCATAAAAAAATTAAGATTTATAAACTAAAAATTGATTATTCCAACTGGTTTTAAACACTTCAAAAAATTAAAAAGATCACAATAAAACAAATCAGCTGTTATCCGTCAATCGATGTCAACAAAATTACATAATTTTGTTTAGAAAAACAGTGCAGCCTCCGTTTTTTTAGTGTCATTTTGAAATAATCAAACATGAAGATTGGATCTATGTTTCAATGGACAAATTGATAAAGTAATGTGTACCCAGTGGCTAACAAGTTTGGCGACTGTGATTTTTTGTATAATGTAGTCCGCTGTAATATTTTAGTTATGGCTCACAGCAATATTATTGAGTGCGGTGGATTTTATTTTATACACAATTTTGACTCTGGAAATCTCGGACATGTAGAAAGGGTACCTACGGAGCTAATAGGTAAGCGCATATTTTGATATTCAATGCAAAATCGCAAAGTCAAGAGACTTGCAATAATTTCGGGAGTAGTTGCCAATTTGATGCCCTTTTCACGGACTTTTTGTTATTGTTGAGTGCTCGAAATAGATTTGAGGACATTTCAATACATTTACAAGTGCCCTGGTGCACCAATTCATTCAATATTGACTTGACACCAATATGATGTACTGACAGCACAGCAAAGAAAGTTAATTTAATCAAATGGAATTTTCCAGTAAACTTGTTATTTAGTGCCCTTTATGAAACTAGGTCTTTAGTATTTTGCTAAATGTGTCCATTCTTATATCAACATTTACTATAAAAACAACACAATGAATAACATAATTCATAAAAAATACAAAAATGAGATAGTTCAACACCTTTCACTTAATCATAAAATAAATCCAAACTATAGTACTAAGTAATTAGTCGAGCTACACACAGGCTTTTTTTGTGTGCATAACAAAGGGACAGCCTTTTTTAAATCTTTAAATAATTTAAATTTAACCCAAAATGTCCCCAAAATTAACTTCCCTATTCTCACTAGCACCTTAAAGATTCTGTGTCAAGTCTGCATCACAAATACTTACATTATTTACAAGATTTCTTTTTCATCAGCTCCATCTATGAATACAAAGACGAATGTAACAGAAACTCCGGACTATGAATTCAACCTGTGGACTCGCCCTGACTGTGCGGGCACAGAGTTTGAGAATGGGAACCGCACCTGGTTCTATTTCGGAGTGCAAGCCAGTGAATCTGGTGTACTGGTAATTGAGCTTTTTAATTATAATTCTTCTAATTCATTTACAATGAATAAATAGAATTATATTTTGGATGATTAATTTTGATGAAATAAATGTTCTATGTAATATAAGAATCACATATAATTATGCTTTTTCAAATTGTTCCATGAAGACAATAGTAAAAAACCAAAAGCAATAACTGAAGTAATTTTTAATTTATTTTTGAAGATCATGTTTATTATTCCACTTTGAAAGGGCAATGTATTTGATATTTATTTATTTATGAACAGAAAATTTTTGCTCATTGTGATTTTGCAAGTGAAGTAAACAAAAGATTTATTTTATTGTCCCCATGTAGGCCAATGGAATCATAATTATTTTAACAATAAACATAGATTTTACATACCTAACTAAACACTTGTATTCTTACAATGATTCTATTAGGTACTTTATGTTGAAAACTAACAAGAATCAAAGTGGCAAAGCTGACTCCAAAATTCTTGTTGCAGAAGTTGTGTCCACTATATAAAGTAACATGTTTGCCATTTTAGCTATTATTTCTATGAGCCCATAAAACAGAAATTCACCCTGTTTTTTTAAATTCTTACATTTTTTTTCAATAGTTTTCCTAATGTTTATTTAATGCTGTTCTTTTTTTTTTGAGTTTGCCACATGAAAAATTCAATAGACGTTGATATATTTAGTAACCTATTCTGCTTATCTCGCTAAGTTTATCGAGATAAGCAGAATAGGTTACTAAATATATCAACGTCTATTGTATTTTATAATGGACTAGCTGCCCGCCCGGCTTCGCACGGGTAGCACTAACTACTTATCTACGGCGCACTTACCCTACCTACCTACCTACCCTCCACTACCTACCTACCTACCTACCTACCCTGCCCTACCTACCTACCCTACCTACGTGCCCCCTACCTACTACTCTACATACCTACCTACACCTACCTCCCTACACCTACCAACATATCTACCTACCCAACCAACTTACCCTACCTCCCAGCCTTACATATCTACCCTACCTACCTACCTTACCCTACCTACATACCTACATACATACCTACCAACCTATCTACCGAGATATCATCAAAAAAGCCATTGTATACTGAATGTATGAGCCGATATTTTTTGGAGCTATACTTACATTTTTAAACTCGTGATATCTTTCGAATAGAATGTCCGAATTGAATAATTCAAAAAGTTATTTAAAGGTATTGAAGCAGTCTTAAATATGAAGTAATTATTTTGATAAGGATTAATACCAAGATACAAATAAAGAGCCTTTTCTAGCGGCGTCATTTCAATTAAATTTTCGAAATAAAAGAACTCTTATTGTGGCATAACTATAATAGTTAGACATATGCTGTCGCGACACTTTTTGTAAATAATAATGTGTTCTGCAAAGTCCTAGTACATTATTTTATCCTATCCTCAATAGTTTTCGCAGCGCACGCGATGTAAAGAATATTTTAGCTAACTTTTTTACACCTTGGGTTACATTATTGGAGTTTTAGTAAGGATCCCTAATCTTTTCTAACAATAAATATAGCCTATGTCACTCAGGGTGAATGTAGCTTTCTAATGGTGAAAGAATTTTTGAAATCGGTAGTTTTTGAGTTTATTCGTTATAAACATACACACAAAAATACAAATCTTTCCTCTTTATAATATTAGTGTAGATTTCCGCAAAGTCACACCTGAATGAATTAACAATTTGTCACATAAAACGTTTTGAATGATACCAAGATTTTTTATAATCCCCGCCATGAGTTCTATACATCCGTTTTACGGTATAAGTTTCAAATTATGTTAAAAGGTGCGGTTGAACCTCATAAACCTAAACAAGCAAGGCAAGATGTACAACCAAGGCATGGCGCCGGTGACGCGGACGCTGCCCGGCAAGCCTCAGTGGGAGAGGATCAGGGATCGTCCTGTACACTCGGTATGTATTCATGAAATGTTATTATATTATTCTGGGACACAGGCCTCCTCTCTGTAAGAGGGAATGGGTCCTATTCCACCACGCGGGCCCAGTAGTGGATGTCACATGTGTTCGAATTTTTTAGTTCTAGGACATTATGGTTTGCTCACGATGTTTTACTTCACCGTTTTGAGAGCATGGTAACGAAATAATTTACCTACACAAGGTAAACTGCATGTGTATGGGTACCTACCTACGACCTTACAACTCGTAAGTCGCGGCCATTTCTACTGGGCCATCACTGCTCACTGGGCCATCAGTGCTCACTGGGCCACCACTGCTCCCTGATTGGCCGATTCCATCAAATTAAGTCTGTCTTCTGTTCTTTCTTGCGGCAAGAGTGATTGATCTGTATAGCGAATATCGATGGGGAAAAGATTTGCAAGACAGAAAGTTAAGTAATTGGGAAAATAAGTGCATATTTCACAAGCTGAAAATGGTGAACTCTATGTAGTTACTTCTATTTTTTGCAGCATTCTGCAACAAAGCCTGGATCTAGGTTTTGACATTGAAATTGCATGACATATTTGTCATAGATTTCCACAAAGAAGTGCCTGATTCCATAACTAATCTACTTACTTCATTCACCCAGCAATCAAGGCTATTTAGCAGTAGTTTGAGATATCGCTTCGTATTAACGTCTCTAGATCTCCTCGCTTCATAATCTAGCTTAGCTTTATATAATTCACTTTTTCTAGACGGACGACAACACCTTCACACTGAGCTTCAAGTACCGAACGCCGGAGAACCTGAAAGCGACCACATTCTTCGCGTTCACCTACCCATTCTCGTTCGCTGAGCTGCAGATCGCTCTCAACTCCATCGACTTGAAGATGCTGCCCCTACCTCCCCCACAGTCTGTAGACGATATCTACTACAATAGGGAATGTCTTATTTATTCTCTTGAAGGTAAGATTCAGTTTTGTTATAAACTTTCTTCATAGTATTGTAAAGCGACCAAGGTATTATAGCAACTGATAGTCGTGAAGGCATCTGCAAGTATTTCGGATACAGATATGGTAGGTACTAAAACGAAAGCAGGACCGGGGGGTAAGTTGGTATGGCAGCCATATGCCATCCAGCTTAAAGTATAATTTTTTGCCTCTTCAAAGGGATACATACCCCCTAAACTGTACACTTATCAACCCTACTAGACAGAAATAAAAATATCAAATCAAGGCCTTGATTTTCCAACCAATTACCACTCGATTTTTAACGTTATTATATGCTGCATTCAGGGAGGCGTGTGGATTTATTGACAATTACGTCACACCACGGGATCACAACAGAGAGAGAGGACAGACTCAGGAACTTGTTCCCTGACAACCAAGACAGACCATTGAAGTTCCATAATAAAAAAGTAAGTCTTTATTAGCCTTTTATATTATACTAACGACCCTCTCTTGTTTCGCACGTGTGCTATCGTGTAATGTGGCAACATGTCAATGATGGAATTAGAGATTTCTGTGCTTTATCTAAGTTATCACATAAATGCTCATCTACGATGGTGAAACCCATAATCCACGCGTATACCAAATTTTGCCCATTTCACTGATTTACGTGATTTTACGGTTAAAATACTGTATTTCTATAAGTTTTACGGATCGTCAGAAGCCCGAAAGTCTGACAACCAGTTATACCAAGGAGTATGGTGTTACCCAATAACTTCGTTGTGGAAGTCAGATAGGCAGTCGTTCCATGTAAAATACTAGGATTTATCTGCATCCGGTAAGATTGGAAGCCGACCCCAACATAGTTAGGAAAAGGCTAGGCAGGTGATCATGATGCTTTGCAAACGAAAGTCATCTTTCAGCCATCATTTATGAAAAGCAATCCAGCGTTTGGATGGCTAGCGATTTGCGAAGTATTATGATAATAGCAATATTTTTCTCACAACTATTAGATGGCCTATTGTAAACAGCTTAGTAGTATTATGAATCTGTTATGATGTTTGTCAATCTGACTTAATTTGCTATGAAAACATTTAAACATACTGACTGTCATGGGGGGCAGTGCAGGCCGCTAATTCGTCAACGCTCACGGCGCGCGCCCCCTGCCCGCCGCTCATTGGACCACGCTGCCCCCTGCCTCGCCGCGCATTCCAAGGCGCGGAACAGTCCCGGTCAGACTAATAAAGTTTCGAGATTCTTGGTCCAAATTCTTTATTCCAATTTCATACCGTATGGAATAGTAATTAAAGTTCAGATTCAACTGGCAACACACCCGTTTCGCCACCACATCGATAGATTCGCTGATTCAACACAGAAATAAGTAAGATTTTTCCTCCAGGTGATCTTCATATCGGCTCGAGTACATCCAGGGGAGACACCATCAAGCTTCGTCTTCAACGGGTTCCTTAACCTTTTGTTAACGAGGAATGATCCTATCGCGATTCAGCTAAGAAGACTCTACGTCTTCAAGATGGTTCCTTTCCTCAACCCTGATGGAGTTGCCAGGGGGCATTATAGGACCGACACAAGGGGGGTTAATTTGAACAGGGTATATTTGAATCCCTCGTTAAATCTGCATCCTACTGTGTACGCTTCTAGGGCGCTGATTAGGTAAGTTATTCGCCATGTTATTTTTAAAATCAAAGTGAGACCTTTTTTCTGAAGGGTAATTAAATTAACATATCCAAGGACTAATTCACCTCTGGAATCTATCTTCCTTTGTAAATAGTCCATTAAGTATTTAACAAAATAACTAAAAATAGTTCGTTTATTAATGGAGGAATTAAATAAAAATATGTTATTCTTTTCAGGTACTACCACTACGGTTGTGAGAAAGATGATTTGTGTGATGACAGCAAGAGTTTTACGTCGCGGAGCATCCAGAACATCAGCGAGAGTTCTGAGGTACCTATACAACATCAAGAATTTTGATAAAATATACCTAAGTATAGATAGTGCCATCCACGAAGACGCGCCCCACTCCGCTCCGCTCCGTGCTAAAGTACAGCCAGTAATCTCGGAATGGAGCTCGTCTTTGTGGATGGCAATATATCTGTATCTAAAGACATTTTATTTTTTTTATTTAAAAAAAATCATGTGCCGAAGCATAACTTTAGATCCGACTCATTAGTATTTCTAATATGATCCTTAAAAACTTACGTGTCTTATCATGCAAATCCACACCAATTGCACCGACTGATATGGTAGCAGTAGCACTAGGCTATATACAAAGGTGGGTAGCTTTGTCCACGTCGGAGCGCGTATTTTATGTGAAATACAGTGAAGAAAGTTATAAGTAGTTATTTTTCCACTCATCAACTTCATTGGGCGTAGCGTATTAAAAAACTGCACCAATTAAACAAATTGAAGTATATAGAACACTCCACTCTTTTCGATATCATCTAAACTCATATCTCTCTCCCGTTCCCACAGCTTCTAGATATAAAATCAAAGAAGAAAGGTGCCAACCCTCCGTACAAAGGCGGCGACTACTACAAACGGGACAAGTCTGTCAAACCGATGACGTGTAACAAGTCTTCTACCACCATTAAAGCACCGTCTTCGGATAACTCCAAGTTCAAGTCGCTTAGTGGGGAGGCTGCTATTTTGGCTGATCAGGTGAGTGTGATAACGTAACTTTATCAAGTCTATTATTGTAATTTGAATCTTACGTCTATCGTTATAAGTTGCATGTGCACGCTGATGTGCAACAACGATAACAATAATTTGCTTTAGTAAATTAAGTCTTCTGCTGCAGGTAATAGAGCTGCAGTTTATATGGCCTGTATTTTTGCACAAAGTCCGCAACTACCTAAACAATTGCAAGTTGTTGTTTATCCTATGATATGTTTCTAAAAGATTTTTTTCTGTCTCTGATATCTCTTTTGAAAAATATACGTTTTTTAGAATATATTATATAACAAACTAGCTTCCGCCCGCGGCTTCGCCCGCGTGGCATGTCGATAAAAAGTAGCCTATGTCCTTTCTCAGGCTCTAGACTATCTGTGTACCAAATTTCATTTCAATCGGTTCAGTAGTTTTGTGTGTGAAAACGCGAGAGACATCAGACAGACACACAGAGTTACTTTCGCATTTATAATATTAGTAAGGATTGTACCAAGCAAAGTAAGAGCCTCTCTGAGTTGGAATCCGCTGGATCTGTCTGCTCATAAGTTCGCCTGTAAAAATCCAATTAATATTTGGCTCGCGTGAGCAATGCTAACAAATCGTAATTATTTTGACAATATTATTGCCTACATAGTACTGTATTTAAAGCCACTGCATTCTTGCAGTACCCGAATTACAATGGCACTCGCCCATAATGATTACTTAAAAAGTAAAATATTTTATCTACTTGAAATGCTTTTAGCAATAAACAGTACAATAACTGCCATATATTTCGGTAAAGAAATGTGATTTCGTGATCTGCAAAACCGATTCAAATGTTTGTGGACAAATAAAAAATTCGCATATTGTAATTAAGCTGCATGATAAAAGCTGGCTGAAAGCGGTTCGTTTCTATAAATAGCTTTCTTAAAGTTTTTTTTTTAATTATTTAAAAAATTTAATCGATATATTTTACATCAAGTTGCCTCATAGTGTAATAGATACATAATTATAGTAATCAATCAAATACATTATTTAATGTAAGGAACTCTCTCTACCGGTTTCAATATATCAAAATGGATAGCAGATTGTTCGGATATAAAATACATGCGAACATAAATACAAATATATCAAAAAATTAAGGATTATCGATAATTAATTTGAGCATGTTCTGACATTTAACAACTTAATCCTACTCTTTAATTAATTTCAAGTCAAGCGATCCGTAAAAAGTACATTAATCGTAAAGCTTATCGACTCAATTTGGAATAAAGTCAGCGAAGCGACGCTAAAGCGGATCATGTTGAGAGCTTTCATATCCTCTCATTTATAATTAAAACACGATCTGATGAACCTGATTAACCTTTTGTCGTATGCGATGACCTTTTACTACGAGACTTTACAGGCAAACAACAAATAAAGGAGATCATTCATTTTGGGCTAAATAATGAAAGGCCAAACAAAAAAAAAAAATATTCTGTTAGAACATGTTATTCTCTAAAGATATCACGCGGGCGAAACCGCTGGTAGAAGCTAGTTTAATATAATTCATTAACTGCATGCCAAGATAATTAATAAATATTTTTAATAATAATTAAGTTTGTAGCATTTCCACCCCGAAACAAAAATTATAATACGAGATCTATCTTTTAGAATTTATAAAATTACACTAATTTATTAAATTACACATAGTTCACAAACATACAAGTAAGTAACTTGACGGGTGTCACAAGTAACATGGCATGAAATAAATGATTTTGGTTTTTCCGTCAGGTGTACGATATGAAACTTCAAGAGCAGCCATCACAGACGAGCAACATTTCTTCTAAGCCCTCGAACGACGACACTTCCGCCTTACTAAACGACAACACGCTACGGACCTGTTTAGGGTCCACGGTTCATTTGAGTACGAGTGAAGAGCTCAACTTTCAGACGCCCAATCCGTTGCGACCGCTTCGTGATACGCTGAAGAACAGTATAAGTCTGCTTATGGAGTCGACGTCGACTGTTACTGGGTAAATATATCTTATATCTAGTTTTTTTTTTCTTTGCCTATCGTATGTTCCACCTATTATATCGTATGTTGGCCCCGCAAACATGATTAGATCGTCACACCACCTTCGCCGCGGTCTACCTCGACGGCGATGTCCTCCTTCAGGCGTCCAGTGAGTGAAGATCCTTGCCCATCTCTCCGGGTGCATTCGTGTGACGTGGCCGGCCCACTTCAGCCTGTCTGTTTTTTCTCCAACATATTTATTTGTTAACTTATGTATATGCACTTGAGGGAGATACCTGAGATACAGGTTTTATTCCTAGTTCAGGTAGAATCAAATTATTATATGCGTTTCAGGCCCTATTTTTTAAATATTTGTGTTAATCCATTATTTCAAATAAAACATCTTTAATTAAAAAAAAAAAACTGGTGGATGTCTAAGTCCGAGATTAATGTTACTATAAGGTTTCCACTGCTGGGACATAGGCCTCCTCTCTGTGAGAGGGAGTGGGCCGTAATCCACCACGCGGGCCCAGTGGGAGTAGGTGTATCTGGATCCTATACATATTTATGATTATTATAAATAGATCTTTTTGGTTATTAATCATTGATATATAAAAACCCAAGATGCACAGTCTCGAACAAAATTAATACTCAAAACTGTCCCCAACTATACGTAGGTAGTTATAGTCATGATATAAACATACTTGTTTGGAAATTCAACCTTACGCGCATGTTTTAAAGTTGTTTTTACAAAGCAATGTTTATAAAGCAATAAAATTTTATGACCGAAGTTTGCCGGTAGAACAAGGCATGGATGGAGTCGAATATATTTTTATACTTTAATTTTTTTATGCATTTACTTACTATTTTAAGAATTTTTAAAATGTATATAAATGTGTGTTCCAAATACATATTTATAGTTTTATAATAATAGGTATTGTTGTTATCGAAACTAAATAACTAATTAGGTTAAAACTTATAATTATTATGTATAAGTACAGTAACAATATGCAGATTCTGGTATTGATTTTATTTATGTGAATATTGAGAATGTGGATTATGAATGATTCTGTAATGGTCGTATTTATTACAAAATTATTCAAAGAAATAAAATAAAACTCTAACATTGTTCCATGAAGAGTTCCGTTATGTAGCTCTTATGTTCATCATCAGGTCATAATAATGTTTGTATAGGCACAACCAAAGACTATTCTTACAAAGACCATAAAAAGAATTACTCAGTTGGGCCCATAAAATAAGTAGGAAATCAATATACAAACATAAAAAATCTTCGAATTGATGACCTCTTCTCCTTTTGGAAGTCGGTTAAAAACTATACAAGAATTTTAATTTAATTCTAGTCTAAATACAAAAAAGTATAAAAGTTAATATAAATTTAAAAAAATAAAGACATAATAAAAAAAATCGACTCCATTGAAAAGAACAGGGTCGATTTATATTGTACGACTAAATTCAAAGGAGGTTGTAATGCATTGTTCTTACGCTGAAAAAGCGGCCATTGAAATTTGCCGTATTATACTTGGACTGTTGAGTGAAATTTTAAGACAAATTAAATCAAAATCGCCTATTGCTCCCTATATTGAGTCATAAAAACCACATAAAAAAATCAACAAACTCTTTAACTTACCGAAAGTATGAAATCCCATCCTTTTTTAACGTTCTTGACGTAATATTTTTACAATAATCGAAGCAACACTTCGGCATTTTTAACGTGCGTTCAGTGACGCGAGTGACGTGATACTATTTGAAATGAGCGCACAATTCTCAATTGTGCGCTCTTTTCTTGCGGACGGTTTTGAGACGCTGAATGTGTATCTTGGGTTTTTTAGTATATCAATGTTATTAATAAACGTTTTTACGACTTGACAAAACATCGAGATATCTTAGTTATAACAAGAACTTTAATATTAACATAAACCTTCCGAAATAAATTCTCTAAATGATGGTGAAAACCTCATCAAAATCTGTTGCGTGGTTTAGAAGAACAACGCGAACATACATACACAAAAAGTGACTTTAATTTATAATATGTATAGAAGATAAACGAGTTCAGTCAGCCGTACGTTAGTGATAACAAAACAAAGTCTACTGTACAAGCACGATGCTTTTTTATACTTAAAAGGAAATGGCATCAGTTGACATAAATATGTGGAATCTGCATCACCCGGAACTAAAGAATACCTGAGTTTAGATACAGTTCCCCCAAAATAAGTTGCTATGGGACAGCTGAAAACTTATACTCGAGTACAGTTCAACTACTCTTAATTTCCCTCGGCAATCATCGCATTTCCGAATACAAACGAATACTAATTTCCATGTCCATCAATTATTAGATTTATCTTGTGTAATAATTGGAATTCAGAACTAAGTACTTTATTGGTGTTTTGATTTGATTTCCGTGTGAACGAGAGATTACGTGTGACTCCGGATTTTTTATTTGTTGTGACAAATAAAAAATCCGGAGTCACACGTAATCTTTTCGATTTATGTCCTAACACGTGTAACTCCGGATTTTTTTTTGTCTCTCTGTGATGGCTTTAGTTTTTCTAACTTTCATTTTTATTTAACTATTATTACTTCACAAATAATGAAGGTATTCAGCAATTGTTCAAAGAATAGATAATGTTGCCGTATGAAAAGAAAGTAAAATAGTTTATTGCGCACAAATAATTATATTATTTATCCTATTAATAGGTATAAATGATTTACATTAATTATTTTATTAACGAAATGTTTACATCCATCCTTATAAATCGTTCACAGCGCCAGTATGGACGGCCGGGACTCTCGTATATCTAACGTGAAGATGGGTTGGTGTCAGGAGTGCCGAGTCGCGGTGTCCAAGTTAGAAGTCACCATGCCTGGCATCACTAACATGGTGCCCGGATATAATGCGTCTGTGGTACGTATTGCATCTACTTACTGTAAAGCCGATTTAAATTTTCAGATAAATTTTATCTGAGCAAGAACAAGAACCCTAAAAGTTTTACTCAAAGCCAAGTCAACCTTAGGTAGACGGTGGTTTACAGGCAATTACACTAATATTATTAGTATCTTTGTAATCCCCGCATCCTATCCAACTTCGTCCTTTTTCCACCCAGAACCGTCAAGACTATACGTCATCTTACCACACCTCCATAGACGAGTACAGAGAACACCAGAGACAACAAATCGATGAGCAATCCAAGAAGGTACTATTGAGACTTTTCTTAACCGACTTCCAAAAAGGATGATGTTCTATGTTCGACTTGATGTATGTTTTTTTTAATGTATGTTCACCGATTTCTCCGTCAATTGTAGACCGATTTGCAAAATTATTTTTTTGTTTAAAGGGTATATTTCCGAGGTAGTCCCATTGTCATCAGGTCAGGATCTGATGATGGGAACCAGAAGAATTTTTATTATGATCCAACTGCGCGACTTGCATTACTTCTATCGCCATGGCCTACCCATATGCCAAATTTCATCCAAATCCGTTCAGCCGTTTTAGCGTGAAAGCGTAACAAACAAACTCAGTTTCGCATTTATAATATAAGTTAGGATTAGTATAACATGATGAAAGACAGTTTTAATAAATTGTTCGTAACATTTGTCCACAGTCACAGGAAATGGATTATTTTTCTAAAGATGAGAACATCCACTTCTGTACCAACTGCTTCAAGAGATATGTGATCACGGAATCCAACGAAGAAATCGTAAGTTTTACTTATACTAAAATAACCAGATAAAACTCCAATGTTTGGCTTTTCAACTCAGTAATGTCACCAACGTATATTTCAACATCAATGATCAAATTGGTTTGCCGAGTAATTTTACAAAATAAAACATTCCAATATAACCAGCGCTTGGCAGCTTACTGACATTTTGGGGACTGCGGGAATTAGACATTTATGTCAAGCGAGCACACTCATTTATTAAAGCATAACCATCCGGGACATAACCGTCCGTTCGGCCATTTTTTAGTTTGCCATTTTGAACATTAATGCTTCATCTCACTTTATACCTCACTAGCTTCCGTCCGCGGCTTCGCCCACGTGGTATGTCGACAAAAAGTAGCCTATGTCCTTCTCCGGGATGCCATCTATCTCCTTGCCAAATTGTATCTAAATCCGTTCAATGGTTGTCAGAGTGAGGCAGAGAGTTACTTTCGAATTTATAATATTAAGTATGGATTGATAAATGATTTTATTTCTGTACGTAAGCCATCGGCAATAAGCCAATGAGTTAATGTTCGCTTTGATATCCTGAGTCCTCTCCAATACATGTGTTTGTCTGTTAACGCAGAAGGTATGCACCGTGGTGTCGACGCAGAGCGTGGCGGTGTCTGTGGGCGACAGTGCGGAGCTTCGCTGCGACACAGACTCCGGCTCCATAGCCACTGCCAACGCCGGGGACATACTGCCGTTTCTCGTGAGTATACACACTCTTACAATTTTAATCCACATCCAAAGTGAATCTTGCATGGAAATCATCCAGGATGATCATCCTTGTTAACATATTTTCATCCAGTTCTATGGTTTCACGTTTCATGTATGGTCTATTCCAAAAGTATTTGATGAAAATGTAAACAAACCTGTGGATGCCAATTTGAATTGCCACTTACAAATTAAGCGCTTAGACTAGATTGTTTGAATACTTAACCCGTAAAAAATTCTTATTTTAAAACACCTTATAGATTTTCTTCATTTGACAATCGAGGTTATCAAATGTTGTACAAACAATAATTTTTGGAAAAAGTGTTTATATTTAGATTCATTAAAGTTAAAACCTTCTAAATACAGATGAATGTGTTACAAATTCCCTTTATTGAGTGATTGTGGAAGACTTAAACTTTTTGCTTTTAGAATAGACTATACACTGTGACTGTTTCTTATTAGAATCTATTCAGCGAATCGACCATCATTCAACAATCGATTGGTATCGAATAAATTTTGAGGCGCTCAATATCGACTAGTCGTCGTCAATCAACCGCAGTCGCGATGCACTTTATTCTTACCCTGATACCATAGCAAAAATGTTTTCAGCCTTTTCGCCCACCACCAAAGGAAGACAAGCCCAAGTCGGCGCCTCCGAAGCCAGGCAAGAAGAAGTGCGCGCCGGTGCCTACCAACAGTGCCAACAACAACAACGCGCCAATGAAGGTCCCGACCTCTCTGGGCCCGCCTAAAGAGGTTGAGTCCGGCCTGTACTTGTATATAGATTTGCATGGACATGCTTCCAAGAAAGGTACGGGTACACGGAGGTTTTAATAAAAAAATAAATCTAATTAGTCAATCCTGTCTTAGAAAACAGATATTTTTTAATCTTGAATGATAAGAATCTTCTAGAAGAGCATCCTATCTTAATTGACGGATCACTCTTCAATGTCCAACTGATCCTTGTAGCAATGTAGCGCCATCTACGCGGAACTAACACCCCTCCATACTGACCAAGTGACCACCAACTCGTTTTCCCAGGTATATTCATGTATGGCAATCACTTCGATGACCTGGAGAGCTGCGTAGAATGCATGCTGCTGCCTCGCATCATGTCCATGAACAACCTGCACTTCCACTTCTCCTCCTGCAACTTTACTGAACGGAATATGTATCTCAAGTGAGTAGTATATTGTGTTAAACTGACCTGATTTTAGCCTGGGTAGTCACGTCATGATGGTCACTACTGAAATTATAAAACCTATAAAAAATATATCGATTCAATAATTTCACACACCACTAGCAAAATTGGTTATCGATATTCTTTAAAACGATGCTAGTGCTGTTTTTGCATCGTGGGCGGATTTTAATAATTTTATAAAAATATTGTGATCAAATGAATAAAAAATATCACTAACAAAACCGATAATAATAGTTTAGAATTATTCGGTTTAACCCATGTTAGAATATTCCTTTATTTATTTTTCTATTATTTGACACTATACCAGAAGTCACTAAATGGCGGTCCGCGGCCCAGGTCCGGACGCCAACTTATTTTGTGTGGACCAACTAAAAAAATACATAAAAATATTTTAAAAAAAAAATTGTGTTTTAGTATTTCATACAGCAACTTTACTCCAGACTTCAGACAGATACTTAGTTTAAAGTAAAAAAAAAAAAATTAACTCATTAATATTAATTACATAATTACTTACTTTGTTATTTTTGTTCATTACATAATAGGTGTAGGTTAATAAAAAATGTTTCTTTTCGTTTATTGCATAACTGATATTTTTAATTTTGGTTGCTACTTGCTTGTAATCATCTACCAAACAGACCACGAGAGCCATATATATTTATAATTAAAAAAAACGGACCCCCAATCAAACAAATTGTGGAGCCGTGCTCTAGAGGTGTGTTGACTGTGTTGTATAGATAGGTACTATTTTAATGTTGAGCTACTTAATTTGTTATTGTTAACCACCTGCAGCAACAATGAATAATATTCTATTCTATTATATCAGGGACCGCCGCGACGGCATGTCCAGGGAGGGCTCAGGGCGAGTCGCGGTGTTTAAAGCCACGGGCCTAGTCCGCTCATACACCCTGGAGTGTAACTACAACACGGGGCGCCTGGTCAACGTGCTGCCGCCGACGGTCCGCGAGGGCCCCGGGGCCGCCCCGCCGGCCCCCGCGGCCCCGCTGCCCCCCAAGTACACGCCTCACATCTTCGAAGAGGTAAACCCTTTCCAGGTTTGTGCGCCGCACGTCATATAGGTAGATGTTGCGAAGCGTTGATTTTGAGTCGGCACTGAGAGGCGACCTTTTGTTCGTAAATTCAAAAACTCTTTTTTCTAGATGGTCATACATTTCGTTTTAATCCAGATTTATGACTGAGCACCGTTCTTAAAGCAAATAAAACATTTCTGTTCGATGTCTCCACTGAAGTTATCGATTGTACTTTTTCTCAATATTCACATAAGGGCCAGCGCACACCTAGCGAAGAGCAGCAAAGCTCGGTTTTCACTGCCAAAAAATATCTACTTTTCGTAAGTTGAAATAAAGTCGAAAATAAATACTTAACTATTAGTCCACGAGAACACGCGGCGAAATGATGAAATGCATCTTGACTTTGCTCGTAATATCGATATTTTGAACAATGAAAAGCGCGCTGCGCTGGCGCAAGTGTGCGGCGGCTCTTTTGTTGAGTTTCCCTTAGTTCGCTCGCTCGCAGTGTCGAAGAATTGTATTTTTATAGTGTCATCGTAAGTTCAACTTTTAGAAAGACATAGGCGAACCAAACTTAGGCCGTTTTAATGAACCTATTATCCTGCGAGCTGCCGTATTTTTTTTTAACTGTTATTTTGAGCAACCTATAATGAAAGCTGATCATAATAATGAGTACTTGCACCCCCTGAGAGTATGCGATGAATTCCAAAACATCTTGCATAATAATGTTTTTACCAGACAGTCAATATGTTTTAAATACGGTTTATTAATACGGTCCTTAGAGTGTAAACACGTTTCAGGTAAGACACTGTCGTGCAAAGACTCTGGAGGTTTTCGAAGAGATAGCCCCCGCACAGGTTTGTCTTAAACCTTGTAAACGCTAGTATACTGTATATTATTTTGTTAAAATACAGTATTTTATCTAACCCCGTTAACCTGCAATAATATAGCGCCTATACATGCAAAAAGAATTTAATATTTAAAAATAAAAGTTTTATTTTATTTTTTTATAGTAAAATATTTACAAAAAATATTAAATTGACGGAAAAGAAACACTCTGTACACACACACTTGTCTTTCTACGTTGAAATAAAGAGAGTGTTTCTTTTACGTATCAATTTAATAGATTTGTGAATATATCACTAATAATATTTAAAAAAAAAACATTTTTGGTATTTTTTTTTTCCATGTATGGCTGTCTGCCTACACTTTTCCCAACTATGTTGGGGTCGGCTTCCAGTCTAACCGGATGCAGCTAAATACCAGTATTTTACATGGAGCGACTGCCTATCTGACCTCCACAACCCAGTAACTGGGTAATACGATACCCCTTGGTTAGACTGATTGTCAGACTTTCGGGCTTCTGACGACCCGTAACGACTGTCAAAGATCCACAAATGACAGCCGGGACCAACGGCTTAGCGTGCTTTCCGAGGCACGGAGGAGTCTCGATATGTGAAAATGGTCACCCATCCACGGACCAGCCCCGTCAAGCATAGCTTAACCTGATGGATCGACCCGAGCGGCTGTTATAACTTAGCCACGAGCTCCTCCTTTTTCCATGTATGGATGCTATATTATTGCAGGTTAACAAGAGCGCCCTTTGTTATTTAACATACTGTATTATCAACTTAAACAGCAACATATTTGCTCATAAGTATTCGCTTTAAGTCAAGTAGTTTGAACATTGCTTTAGTACATAAATGCTTTGTAAAATATACCTCTTCAAAAATCTCCAGATATTTTATTATTAATTAACACTACCTGCTTATAAAGCACTTATTTTATATACGTCTAAATACCCTGAGACTAGTTCAAAGGTGACTGACATTACTACGAACTATGAAAGTAATAGATAGTGTAAATATTTGGCAAATTATAGATATTGTGCCGGCTTAGTTTAAAAATAATGTAATACAATATTAAAACTATTTACTGCCTATGTGGAAATGGCAATGCTTGTACAATATAAATCAAATAATTTAAATTTTTATACGTCAGAGCAATGTATCATCGCAATGACGGTATTTTATTAATGTATAACTCATTTATCTTTTATTAGTAAGCAGTTATGAAGGTATAAGGTTATTTGAACCCCTCCCTCGGTTAATAAAAGCTGGATCAAATGTCTGTTGACTAAATTCACTATCAAATTGCTTGATTGATTTAAAAGAGTGTCGATGGAGTTTCTTCAACCTACTACGCTTTGGATTGGGTAACTAGCTGCATCTTTCTGACTGACTTAAATCAGGTAAACAGTCACCAGCAAAGAACGAACTAGTACAGCAAGAATTCAAACCAAAAAGCAGAAGATTCAAACTTTATGGCGGCTCGGAATATGAGGCGAGTCGCTGCGCAGTAACATATTCATGTGTCAGCGGGGGTGAGGGGTGCGGTACTGCGCAGTGAGTACCGTACTGCAGAGTCGCCATAAAGTTTGACACATACTGTATCTCCTTTCTTTGATACTCTTTCTAACCTAATTCGCGTAGGAGGAAAAATTAACAACTCATTTAATGATTACAATATTAAGCATCCGGCTCGAAGAACCAATGATCGCGACGAAACGACAGGTCGTGGTGGAGCAAAATGAAAGTAGATTAGACTTATTATAACATGTAATGCAAAAATAAATAACTTTGCAACGGTTGTTAATTAAATCGATATAATGATATCATTCTTGACGTACCTGTAATTGGTGTAATTGAAATAAATGCTTTGAGTTTGTTTTTTGGCATACAAATAATATAAACAGCTTCAGAGATTTGATCAAACTTTTAAAAACTGATAGAACAACAAAATAAAACGAAATGTTTTACTCGGTCGGCATAACATACAGCAATATTACCGTGTAGGTGGGTCGTTCTCTCGGCGCGTCGATCCTAGACCTTACGGGGCAGCATCCCAACTCGCGCATCCCCTGCTCCGAGCATCGCAACCTGACCGCCGTCAGGGAGTGGCTGCGAGCTCATACACGCACCATGCGGCCACAGGTATGTAGTAACAAGCTGGCTGAAGACAACGTACTAATAGATTACGGTTTCTGAATGATAAGTGCAGGCCAGTAAAAAAAATTGAATTTTAAGATTGAACCTTCGTGACACCCTGGCAGGTGACGATTTGTCGCGTTTTTAATGAGGAAAATCGACAGTATTCCGTCACTCAAAAGAAAATATAAGGGTTAAAGCATGATAAGCGGTATGCTTTTGGCGCGATTCAACACTGCTGAGCCCATAACGATCAATCAGGAACCAACTTAACACTTGTACATTACAAATGTCCTATACGCTAAACATTTTGACCTTACTCGGCACGCTTCAATACTATTCACACTTTTCTCTGTTGATAACACTACTTTTACTCTTTAATTTTCAGTGTTAAACTACTAAACACAACAAGCGTTTTATACTAGTCGTGGTAAGAATATAATTGTGGGAGTGGAAGTGTGCTGTTCGATGATCATTTAACATACACTATTATTACAGTACTTACTAAAGTTACGGAGTGGATGTAATAGTAGCATTCGATTCTTTGTTATCATCAACCATTTGTGAATCATAATTGCCACGTTATCTGTAAATGCTCGCGTTTCTTTCTAGTTGACGATGTCTCGTCTGCGGCCCAAGACATCCTCTCCTGTGCGCGTGCCGCTGTACGCGCGCTCCAAGGGCAAAGTGACAGAGGAGCGCAAGGAGAACACGTACGTCGGCGCCAAGACAGACTCGGAGCGCAAGCGCTCGCCTATGATCGCGCCGCGCTCGCCGATGCTCGCGCCGCGCTCCGGACACGACATCATGCAGCTCAGCATGAAGTTCAGCAAAAAGAACGAGCCGGTCAAGACCACCTCCCGCACCAAGTACCTGAGCGAGAACGAACCCAAGCCCAAAACGTTATCGACGAAACGAAGGAACATTCTAGCGATTCGGAAACCGAACTCGAGCAAGACGCAGGTGGCGGGGGGCGTGGTCAAGGCGAAGGCGAGCCGGCGCTCCGCCGACGACGCGGAGAGTACGCGCGCCTCCGTCGTGTCCGCCAAGCTCAGCAAGCGCAGCTTCACGCGCGCGGCCCGGCCGGGCGCGCGCGCCGCGCGCTGCCGCGCCATGGCGTCCTCGTCGTCCGACGAGCTGCTGGGCGGCACGTGGGAGGACGTGGCGGGCGGCACGGTGCTGGGCGCGGCCGGCGCGGGCCCCGTGCTGGGCGCGGGCTCCGTGCTGGGCGCGGGCTCCGTGCTGGGCGCGCACGACGCGCTGGCGGCCGGCAAGCGGCGCTCGTTCGCCGCGCCCGCGCCGCCACACCTCAAGAAGATCCGCCTCAAGACCGCCATGTAGCGCGCGCCCCGCGCCCGCCCCGCACGACCCGCACGACCCGCACGACCCGCCACGTCCGCCGCGCGCGATGTGCGACCGACCCACGTCCGTCCTGTATTAACTCGGGCTTAGGATGGATACTTTCGTGTAAGTTGTCCGGGCATCTGCCATGAAGAGAAAAACACTTTTGATTATAACGATCAAAAAGCTACATGAGTTGTTCTGTACCGTGGCAGGCGGATGACGTGTCCGGCGACTCTCTGCCAGCCGTAGTTAGTTACCTGAACATCTTGAACGTTGGCAATACATACACAGTGTGTGGGGCAGCAGACTTCAGTCGGTAACTTATGCCATTAAAATTATGTGTGATCTTATCTCCTTACTCTTGAACTAGTTAGGATATTGTCTCGTTTTAATGTTTAGGATAATATCGTTCCCGACTGCGACTTGCCACCTGTACGAGTTTAGACAGTTGTTATAACACTTATATTTTATTTTATAATTTATTATTGATAGTAATATTTTTAATGGCATGAGATATAAACTAATGTGAGCTATTGTTGTAACTTAAATTTTCGTTGCTAATAATTATAACTTCTCGTAGTTTGTGATTATGTTGACTGAATGAACTAAATTTTTGTGTTCTATAGCATAATGTTTTATATGTCAATTTTTATCGTTTTAAATTTAATTGGAAGTCTGTATATTGTTTTCCGATCTTAATTTTGTGGATTGAAATATTTATTTATCAAGAATATTGATTTTACTGTAAGATTTTATAAAGACAAAAATGTATTGTTTGCGGTGAGGTACAAAAATCATCCCAACTGTAGGTGAGTTGAATGCTCATGGAGCAATGTTTTCAAGATGTGCTAATTCATATACTATAATGTACTATTGATCTCATTTATGAAATTTAGCAGGAAGCTGGTTTCAAAGAGTACTCATATCTATTCAATCACAAATATTTCTGTGTCCATGACATGTTTCAGAAAGGCTTAAAAAAATTCGGTAAAAATGGAAACAGAAATAGCAACAGAAACAAAGTGTTTGTGTGATATAAAACAGCTAGTTGATTTATAAAGGGTTTTTTAGAATTATGTATGTATTATTAACACGTTAACATGTCTACACGAATAGTGTAGGGGCGGAACAGGCCTCTGCGGGCCCGTCCGCAACAACTTAGTGCAATAATTTTATATGAAATATATGTACCAGGAGTTTTATAAAGAAACTTACACACTTCAAAATTATAAGTTCGTGTGTATTATAAAATGTTTACGGTAGAAATGCGTAGTGTGTATATTTTAAAACGGTAACTATTTATTTATCTGAAATATTAATATATGGTTAATAACATACAATGTTCTCACAATCATTTGTTTTCATTTTACTTTTCCCCTGTTATCTTTCTGTTTTGGATGTAGGTAGAGTATTATTTTCTACTCAATCAAAGGACGACGGAGAAGGCAAACAAAGTTGTCGACGCTAATCGTGATATCAATAGAGTAAGACAATCTAAAAAAAAAAAGATTACAGATAGGGTAAATAAAGAGTACAGACGAGACGTAAAAAAAAGAGTACGACTTAAAGATATTTTGAAAACGGCATTCTTTGGTACTTTTAAATAGCGGAAAATAGGTTCTTTTTTTTGTGTGACCATTGATTCAAAAATAAGATTTGTTTTTTCAGAAGAATTTGATATCTGGTAAAACGTAACCTATTTTTTTTTTGCACCCTGCACCTAACTTATATCAAAGTTAGGTTTTCTTTTGACGGGCTCTAGCTAAGACGCTGGCACTATTTTAGCGTGCTCTATTGCTTTTGAAGATTATAAAGTACGTCTACGCGAAATGGATAGTACCTATAATACTCATAGATATTAGAGAGTACGGTTAGCAACCCTACAACCACTACGAAAAAATACAGAACTATGAAAATAAACTATGTATATCAATGACACAAGGTGTTTCAGAAAGAAAACTTTAAACCTATTATAAAATTCTGACAAGCATTCTCATTCTCAGGTGTTGTTCAAATCATTCTGAAGTTTCTCAACATCCCTGTATATTTTTGGTCACATCGTAATGTCAGAGCTACTCAAAGTTACATCATTGTCTGCCATTTTAATAGTTGTTACGTTTGTTGTTAAATCATCTCCAAAAGGCTAGTTGGCTAAGGATAGAGTACCGCATGTCAACGGTGCTACACACGTTCGGGTCGACCTTGATACGTACGGCACGACACACGGGCAGAAAATCGAATGTATACATATTATATTTTGCCGCCCAGCGTGCCAGCTGTGATGTAGCACCCCTCATGAAAGAAACAGCCGAAAGCAAAATTAAATATAATGTAGGATATTTATGTTCCTCTTTTCGCGCCCGTCTTTGGCTTCCACAAATAAAGATATTGAAGTATGGCTCGTCCACTCTGAAATTAATGCCGCGCCCCAACACCGCATTTTACGTACACGCCACAGACGCGTCCGAGATGTGCGGCGACCCTAAATCTATAGTGATTGGGTACTACAATGCTACATAGGTACAATTTTCTTCGCAGCTTCCTCTCGCCAGTCGGCAACCAATCGCTTATTTAGAGCTGAAAGCAAAAACTAAACGGACATGTGTAGCTACCTCCGCTCTATACGTCATCTGTCATTATTTTAAAGTAAAAGAATCTGAATTTTTCTGGGATAGGGTAGGGAGGGTTCCCTATATCTTCGAACTAAGCCCTTCGTATAATAATGATCGAACTTCACAACAGGTAAGTTCGTTTGATCACTTATTATACTATAGGCTTCGTTCTCGATATAAAATTTACAATGCAGATGTTAAGAGTATATGAGGAAAATTGAGGTTCCTAAAATTTTCACAAAAAATAACCAAAATAAAACACAGTAATACCGCAAACTCCTTTATTTAAAGTCCACAGTATGCTTAAACTAACAGATTACAACCTGCGACCTCTTCGGCCACCCTTCCTGCGAGTGGAGTCTGAGGGCACGGGGGTAACATCCTCAATGCGGCCAATCTTCATGCTGGAACGAGCAAGAGCACGGAGTGCAGACTGAGCACCAGGGCCAGGTGTCTTGGTCTTGTTGCCACCGGTGGCACGCAGTTTGATGTGCAGGGCGGTGATGCCAAGAGTCTTGCACTTCTCAGCAACATCCTGGAAAATATATACAATAAGAAGTTAGTGGAAAAATTTTGAGCCCCACAAGGGAACAACAATAGTTCTGTTTCTATTATTTAGAAACGTAGCAAATCAAATACCATTGGCAAACAATACTTGAAACATTTCTACATATTTGTGTAGTTTTATGATCATTTAAAAATCTAAAACTTAATCGGGGAATTAAAAAAGAAGTTATGTGGTACATTTTAAATGGTAGTACAACTAAAGCTTGAAGCACCCTTGATGCAATGCCAATCTTTGGACATTCACGGGCTTCGAGTAGAGGATAGGCAAGATTGTTTGACTGATTCTCATCACCCAAATACTGACATAACCTCAAAATGTAAGTCACAAATTATTGCTGATATCATTAAGTGCGAATAGTAAACAAACCTGAGCGGCCAACATAGCGGCGTAGGGTGAGGCCTCATCACGATCAGCCTTCACCTTCATGCCACCGGTAACACGGGCGATGGTTTCCCGACCAGACAAGTCAGTAACGTGTACGAATGTGTCATTGAAAGAGGCAAAAATGTGAGCCACACCGAACACTGTCTCGCCCACCAAGTGCTGCGGGCCCAGAGTTACCTGGACCTCCTCTTTCGCTACTTTGTTTTTCCTCGGTGCCATGGCTCAGCCTGAAAATAACAACACTGTCTTCAGAACCACTTTTGTAACCTTACAATATCTGAGTAATCCACACACTGTTTACCGCGTACGGAGAACTAGATGTTATATGGGGGATTTATCTATTCGAAACAGGGATTATTTCTCTATAAATCGTTATAAATAAAGCATTTTTTAATAAAACTTGAAGATACCTTTAGCTTTGAAAGCTGTCAAAAACTAGAAAGAAATCCGGATGTGAATGTTGCCAGCATTTCCGTTTAAAAACTGTACTATTCATTTTTAATGGATCAAAGCCTCGAAGAAATAAAATAACATCACTATGGCAAGAAAAATCACCGTTTCATTTTTTATTTTATTAGATACTAGTGACATAGTTCCAGATTTCCTTTTTTTTTCTGGCTTTAACAGTAAGTCGTTTTTTTTTTCTTTTAGAAAATTACTACATCACTTTGTATTAATAACATGGCAACACGACTGTTGATGTGTTCACAATACTAAATCCAAAAAAACTGCTAAATGTCACTAAATGTTAACTAAAACCTCATGATCATCATCAAAATTACAAACTAATCTCAAAATAAATTACACTTGAGACCCAGCAGTAAATCTATGAAGTGGCAGGGCCAATTTTAGCATGGTCGAGGCGAACAGTTCTAAGATAGAAGTTCAGTTTTAAGTTATTACTTATTTAGTAAAAGTTAAAAAGTATTTTATTAGCTTACAATGTAAAATGTAACTAAAAAGTAGTAAATTCATTCATTTATGATCGCACCCATAAAGCAATGTGACAACATCCGGAAATAGCGTACGTCATTGCCAACAGATTCATATTTCATCGCATATTTCGTTGCTGAGAAAAATCGTCGGTTTTAGCGACGTAACATATTGCTAATAAGTGTGAAATATTGTGATAAACTTCCTTTTAGCATTAGTTAAACTAGTTCAATTTTAAAAAGTGAGTATTTCATTTGCATTTTTGTGTAATTCAAGTTCGAAGTTTCAAGTACGCGAATGACGTTCTGTCATTAATGTTACTCAATTCAATATTGTATTTTTACTACGTTTTCAATGTTTCAACAAGTTTGACGGCATGTGTGATGTGCGGTGGCATTGCTCAGTGATATTCCACTGCTGGCTACTACTACGTAATTGATAACAAAAAGATTTGCAAGTCATTACTCATCCCATACGTTGATACGTTCTTCTTTGTGATGAAGGTGGAGATGTCCTGAATAAAATCATTTTCTACGTTCCAGATTCAAAATGTTTATCTTGGATTGGTTCACTGGCGTTCTTGGGTTCCTTGGTGAGTATTATTCTTATTAGACCTTTGTGATGTCTTCAAATAGACCTAAACCAGGATTCTGACAAAATGATCAAAATATTACAGCTTTATGGAATAGCAGACTGGTAAAGAAACTAATATAAGACTGGAACTACATTAGAAAACAATGCTAATGCTAAAACTTACTCCATGTTTGTGCTACAGTGTTTTTAATTCATAATAAACAAAAGTAAATTTAATTTCCCCAGTCAATGATTCAATAAAGTGATAATTTAAGGAATTCATAACTAAGGAACAAACAATAAAAGTACCAGGGGCGCATTATGTTGCACATCATAATAAATAACGAATATTAGATTACTATCTAGCATAGACTGACGAATAAGTGTGTAACCATCTGAGTATACATTGATTATAACAAAAAAATCTATATAATTTTTAAGATCAATGACAGCTGAGCTCAGTAAAACTTACAACTAAATAATCCATAGACAATTGTAGCACAAACAAAGCAACTATTACTAAGTGATGAAAACATGAAGGTCACTAGTCATGAGCTTGACACGCTGACCTACAAACAATCAGCCTTTTTAAGCTGACATATTGTTTCCTGAACCAAAATATATGGCATCTTTATTCATGAGCTGGCAATAAAATTATGTATTATGTAATAATAATAAGTTACTTACATTAACTTCATAGAGAAAAATCATGCAAAATAATTAAATATTGCATTTACATCATTAAAAGAGATATGTAAGATTCATCAGGTAATAAGTATAAAATAACTATGAGGTTGGTTGTCCAACAGGTTTATGGAAGAAGTCAGGCAAGCTACTATTCTTGGGCTTGGACAATGCTGGCAAGACCACACTCCTGCACATGCTGAAGGATGACAGATTGGCGCAGCATGTCCCCACATTGCATCCCAGTAAGTATGATAACCACTGCTGCATGTTACAGTCTAATGAAACTCAAAAATAATAGACTTCATTCCATCACATAATTTTTTTTTAAATGTTAATTTTTGTGAAATACCACTAAATTGCAAGTAATTGAAAGTAGAACCTAGATGAGGCCGGCACAGGAACATAGGGATTGGCACAAGAGGTGAGAGGCCTACGTTTAGCATTGGGTGAAGGATTGGGCTGTGGATGATTAGTTGAATTACAAATATTTTGATGTTTTTTATCTGTCTCGGCCATCCCAACACCTTTAATGTTACATCTGTGACTCTTTTAACAGTTTTGTCATCTAAAATAGTCAAAGTCAACATGTGGAAGGTAAAATGCAAAATAAAACTTGGCTATCCAGTAGTAGTCAGTAGCCTAGTTAGTTTTATTTTGCCTTGAGCATTAATTAATTCTATATTCATCATTGAAGATTTAATCTTCAAATAAGTCTGATTAAGTAAGTTTGAACTTACGTATTAGCAACGTATTAGTGCCAAGCCAAATAATTATTTTATAACCCTATTTCACTCACAAAGAAAGTAAAAAAAAAAAAAAAAAATTGTTTTAAACTTTAAATATCATTTATTCCACAAGGCCATAGATTACTATGGCCTTGTAACTTTTATGATTATTGAATATTCTCTATTATTAAATAGAGAATATTCAATAATCATAAAAGTTGCATTTACAGTTTTCTGTATATTTTACATTATTTGCATAAATGTACAAGTACAATGTTGTTTTACAAAAACACTATTTATATTACTGAAATAACAGTGTTTGTACTTAAATATCAATCTTGTTTTAATCTGCCAGAAAAGCGGTCTTCAATTTTATTAATGAAGCTGCTTTCAAGGTTGCTGAGCAGTCTAATTTCCTGTTTGAATCAATTATTTTTTCGAATATTAAAGGTAACGTCGTCATGCTGAATGGCATAATTATGAAGATGTAAAAAAAAATATTATGTAAATTGTAAGAGTGTAGTAGAACAGACAGCAGTAACAAGTCTTCAAATAATTGCAACTTTAATTTTCCTATCACAATTTGTTTTTTTTTATCGATTTCCTGGTCATGTCACATATTTGCATCCTACTTGATAAACAAATATTGTAACTGTCTGTGAGTGTCTGTTATCATGGAAAATTCTTGGTACTTAATTTACGTACTTGTAATTAATTAATATCAAGTATTCATTTATAGAGTAGCATAAGAAGCAGGCAAATATCACGATACACTGTAAAATCAGTAGGCCACATGCTGCAAAATAATATATGACTGTTACTTGCCAATAAAAAATGAAATACATTGTATTTTTTGTGATATTCAGACATCGAACTCCACAAATTTATGCTCTTCCATGGTATAACTTATTATTTCTGATATAGTGCAATTATTAAAAACCTAATAATTAGCAGCAACCTTTGTTGTTTGTCCAGCATTTCATTAAAACAATCCCAACCATTGAGTCAGATTATAATCTTCTTGAGAGGGGTTTTTTTTTAATTTTTAGTCTCTCTGTACCTACTGTATTTCTAAGCGACTGGAGTTTAGGTCGCATTGAGAAATAATAATGTGAGCAAACAATAATTTTAACTGTAGTTCTACACCCAGAAATAAAAAAGAAAATTACAAGATACAATAGACTATTAAAAGTTCAAAAACCACACGCCGCGCCGTCGTCGCGACACTTTTACATAATGGAGTAACAAATGATTCTCAGAGTTTTCGACTTTCCGACCTTTCCTCCACTCAGATTGTCCAGATCATCATCATCATCTGCCTAACCTTTTCCCAACTATGTTGTGTTTCATACACCCAGATATAACCAATAATTTAATTCTGAAACTCCTTTTTCCACAGCGTCGGAAGAGCTGTCAATAGGCAGTATGCGCTTCACGACGTTCGATCTCGGTGGGCATCAGCAGGCCCGGCGCGTGTGGCGCGACTACTTCCCAGCAGTAGACGCCATTGTATTCCTGGTCGACGCCTGTGATCGTGCGCGCCTTCCCGAGTCGAAGGCCGAGTTGGACTCCCTCCTGACTGACGAGACACTCAGCAACTGCCCCGTGCTCATCCTCGGCAACAAGATCGACAAACCTGGTGCCGCCAGTGAAGATGAGCTCCGTCAGTTCTTCAACCTCTACCAACAGACTACTGGAAAGGTTAGTACAATTATCTGTTCAGATCTTTCTTCTTAAATACAGTTATGCCTGTAGTCTAAGGTCCACTTTAATAGCACACACAATTATCTATTTTAGCGGTATTTTTTCTTAACTGTATATTCAGAGACTACTTATCGAACAGATAAGCCAAGCCCAAATACCTGAAAAACTTGGGCATTACAACTCCAAATTGTACCTGAGTTTATTTATAGACAGTTTTTCACATTCTACAAAAGTTTTAACCACATGGAAGAACCTCATAATAGAATTAGTTATTCATTACTTCACTATCATCCTATTAAAAATTTAAATACGACCAACTGACCCAATTAACAAAATTCTTATCATTAGAATTTTTATGCGACATGCGCCAAATGTTCCGCTCTGTTAGGATGTTGATATCTTGTAAGGAAATAAATCATAATGCTGCAACATTCTAATTTTAGCATACTAACGAAGAAATGATAACTGAATCCATATCAGTCAGTTTTCATTTGTCATGTAATGATACAATCTTTCCTACTATAACACAGAACTACCGTAGACCTTGTCCCCACGTATTATCTATTATTTATTTATTAGTAACTTTATCACCTCGTAAATGCATGAACATGCTTGCTATTCATTTATCAACTCGTTATTTTTAAACAAGTCATGTTGAGTTGCGATTAATCCTTCCCATGCTTTAATTTGTGTTTCTAATGTAACTGAGATAAGCACTAAAATGTACAATGCAATCAACATATGAATATAAAATAAATAATCGGAAAAATAAAGTAGTTTAGAAAAGGCTGCATCATGAGCATAAAAGTCAATGCACCGTTTATTTATTTTAATTGTTTATTAAAATGATAAGCATACCTTCAGTAACTTGTTAGTGATATAAGTCATTATGATATTGCATGTATAAATCGAACCTACTTTTAATTATTTATGCATATTGCAAATTGCAATATCAACCAGATCCATTTAGTTGATATGCAGTCTTGCCAAGGTTTATTTATGTGAATGTTTATAAACTACTAATTTATTGCCGGATATGTCTAGAAGCGATAGACATTGATATAGAAATCTATCGTATTTATCTCATATTGCCTCGTTAAATAGTGCACATGTCTATAGAAAACAAGTTCTTTAGTGAAATGGATTCAAGTGTGATCTAAAATTGACATTCCTATAGCTCTTGAGATTGTAATTCGTGCTGGGAAACATTTTTAGATAGGGACATTGGACATCAGAGCAATAGTATATGGACAGTACTATTTTGGCAGTCTTACCAAGGAAGGGGTATCGTGTTACCCAGTAACTGGGTTGTGGAAGTCACATAGGCAGTCGCTCCATGTAAAAAAACTGGTATTCAGCTAAATCCAGTTACACTGAAAGCCGATCCCAATAAAGTCCAAAATCCACGAGAGTATCAGTTATTAATTGCTTAATAATGTGATGATAATCTTTTGTTCCAGGGCAAAGTATCCAGATCAGAGTTGCCCGGGCGGCCCCTGGAGCTGTTCATGTGCTCGGTGCTGAAACGCCAGGGCTACGGCGAGGGCTTCCGCTGGCTGGCGCAGTACATCGACTGAGCAGCGCGGCCGGTCGCACGCCGCCGCTCGGCTCGCTTCCACTCGCGTATGCTTCTCATATAAATGTCAAAACGTAGCCGCCCAAACGCAATAATATACTCTGTGCCTGTCTATCATTTTAATGACTTTAAATTATCACGTATTTTAAACAAATTGAAGATGAACTGGACTTGATTCTTCTGTACATAATTTGATGACTAATGCTTCTCTTAACTATCATTGCACTGTGGACCGAACTTTGGTCTCTGAACTGCTGGTAACTTCAACACGTTGCGGCAATTTCGTTTCATATTCGTGAGGCGATTGTATAGCTAGAGAGCAATAAGCGGCTACGTTTCTAAGATGTATATATGCTCGAAACGCGCCCGTTTGTAAGCAGCCTGACTATCGCTCACTAGTAATGCTTTATAATATTATAATGTTTGTAAAATCTCGATATCGAGAGTACGCGTTTACTAAACGAATCCTTTTATTTTAAGGATCAACTTCAATAAAATAATAATTTGTAATGCTGTCTCTTTTCCTAGGTTAAGTAACTAATTCGGCAGTTCCCTGAGTTGGGGATTAATTCTCTGTTTATATTACAATGAGGTTTTAAATGCCGCTTCCATTAAGGATGCAAAATATTGAAGTACTTAGTTACTAGCAATACTAGTGTAAAAGTACAAAATGTAAGTGTAGGCGAGCCGGTGGCGCCAGCATTACTAGTCAGCGATGTGTAACGTAATGCGGTTCTACAATATCTCAGCTACGAATAGCTGCTAGCTGTATTGTTCAGTGATTTTTGTTTTTGGCTGTAAACTACTGAAACAACAATTATAATTTTACGTAAGTCTAACGATTGCGTCAGGGGTTTCTTCAAAGTTCTTTAGGTTTGTGAAACCAACCATATAAATTTGTGTCTATATAAATAAGGTAATGGTGCAAAGCATGGTCATTTTGGTATTATGTATGATTTCATCGCCAAATATCTTCAATTCTTGAGACAAAGTCGCACTAATCTGTACAAGCATCTTTGTCGTCTCTTATGTCCTCTAATGTAGTTATACAGCGTTACAGACATAGTCTCCGTCTCACGTTCGAGCACAGATTAATACAGATGGTTCACTCCGCAAAATCATTTAAATAAAAAGCGACTCTTGCTACTACACAATAAAGTGCAATTCAGGTTGCACAGCGCTAATAACCTACAGTTATATTCAACTTGAAGTTGCGTCTCTTTCTATCTCGTAACTCTTATATCTTCTGATTCTGTTACGCTCACTAAATTAGTCCGACAAGACGAGCCCGCCGCGTACTTGTAGCATCATACTTGAAATGCGGAGTGAACCATCTGTATTTATCTGTGGTGTAAGATACATTTTTAATTCAAATTATAATATTTATTTTCTTATTCTCATTCCAACTTGAGTGATAATTTTGACTCGATTATGTATTTATCAAGTAAAGCTCATTGTGTTGTATGTGTTAAAAGTGACGAATGTTATATTTTTGTAAATTATTTCAATCATTTGAATTTTTCGGAGTGTTTAACTTTAAATAGACAATTATAAAGAAACGGCTAGTCTGCGTTAGTGGTAGGGTAGGGGAAACATGAAATGAATTTTAATACTTACCCAGTTAAGGGTTATAGTATACAAATATCTTCCATTAATACTAATTGACGGTGCAGTAAAATGGAACACATAACAGTATTTGATCATTTCAATTTGTTTTCAAGCACAATCAATTTGATCATTATCAAACACGTATTTTAGTTCAGTATCACATCAGTTAGAAATATTGTTGTTGTTTTCTGACGTGTTTATTGACTTCACGTGAAGCTCGAGCCACGCTTGTACAGCGCGCCGGCGCCGGTGCCCGGAGGTCGCCTGTCGCCTCGCTAGACAAGCCGTTTCCAATCATAACTTTGTTGCGATCAACGTGTGCTGGATCTCCAGCTTTACTTAGACAATGTTCTTTGGTATATTATTTGCAGTTTAAGTAAAAAAAAAGTTTGTAATAAAATTTATATGAAATAATTTGATGTTTTATTTTATTAAAAACCTTTTCGTATAAGCGTCACAATACGGTTTTAGGGGTATGAGGAACAGGGAGTAAAGTTCACTCATACTCCATAGAAAAGGGAGGATCCTCCGACCAGACGGGTGTTGTCTAGCGGGCAACTGCCCAACGATTGATCTTGGGTTCTTGTATATAATTATGTCCACTGCACGGTAAACTTTAATTGCGCGATGCAGGATTTATGTGACGTCTGTCTGACGTCAGGTCTTTGATGCGTAGTTCGCATGTGGCGATGTAGATACCGCCACACGGTCGAACGCACGACTGTACTGTAGTAACACTTATAAAGGTGGTGCCAAATTCAAATTGCAACTATGAACGTGCGATTTACTGTACAATATCCGAGTTGGTTTTTGTTTATCCTACACCTCTCAAGGGGTACTCTTGAACAACTTTCACATTGTTGATACAATTTCATTCTGAAGGCACATTTTTTTAAACCTTAGTACATTGTCGGTATTTTTTTTTGTTGAAAATGGGTTTATTCTGTTATGTGGTACACCCATTTCGTCTCCCACGATTTTTACTACGCGATTTTAGGATGGGTCACATCGTAAAAAAAATGTACATAATGGTCAATACAATGACATAATAATAGGAAAATGTTGGCAGTCGCGTTTACAAGTTCAGCGCAAGGCGCAGCGCGTGCCTTCCAATCCAAATAATAGGTCTTTACCTATGAAATTGCCGTTTTGTATGAAAAAATTTAAACGAATTTTTTTCATGAATTTTTTATTTGTATTAATCGAAGTAATCACCCATGCAATCAATGCATCTTTGCCATCGCAGTGGCAGTTTATTGATGCCCTTCTTAAAGAAATCAGCTGGACGGGAGGCAACAAATTCTTCAAAGGCATTTTGTACTGCCTCTCGGGTATTGAATTTTTTTCCCGCCAAGAAGTTATCCAAATTCTGGAAAAAGTAGTAGTCTGTAGGCGCAAGGTCTGGTGAGTAGGGCGGATGACGGAGAGCTTCCAACCCCAGTTCTTGCAACTTGGAGACCGTCTGCTGTGCAGTATGAGGTCGCGCGTTGTCGTGCAGGAGCAGCGGAGACGAGCGATTGACCAATGCTGGTTGGAGATGCGCCAGCTTCTCCATCATTGTGTTCAGTTCTTTACAGTACACATCTGCAGTAATGCTCACCCCGTTTGGTAAGAAGCTGTGATGAATCACACCGGCGCTAGACCACCAAACAGTGACCATCACTTTTCTAGGGGTAAGTTTTCGTTTAGGTGCTGAACCAGGATCCAACCAACTTGCTGAGCGCTTGCGGTTATCAAACAGAATCCATTTTTCATCGCAGGTAACAATGCGGTTCAAAATTCCTTCATTTGTGTGTCTGTTGAGCAGTGCAAGGCACGTCTCGACGCGTATTTCGCGCTGGCGATCATTGAGTTCGTGGGGCACCCATTTGTCAAGCTTTTTTACCTTGCCAATTTGACGCAAATGGACCAATATTGTTTTGACGCTAACATCGAAAGCTGCTGCTAATTCAGCCGTAGATTGTGTATCATCAGCTTCCACAATCGCCTTTAATTCGTCATTGTCGACCAAAGTCTTCGGACGACCGCGAGGTTCATTTTTCAGGTCGAAATTTCCAGAACGGAAGCGAGCAAACCAATAACAGGTGGTGCGTTGGTTTGTAGTGTTAGCTCCGTAAACGTCGTTGATGTTGCGTGCCGCTTGTGCCGCGTTGCTGCCACGACGGTACTCATATTCCATAATTACTCGAATTTTTAACGTATCCATGATGACGAAAAAGATTGAAATGCGATGAAAATGTAACACTAATCAATAAAGAAATGACTACTTTTGGAAAAAAAAATCCATGTTTTTAAAATAAAATTAATTTGAAATTAGAATTCTTAGCCAAACAAAAATTATTTTGATTTGAAATGGCCAGTACTGCAGAACGGCAATTTCATAGGTAAAGACCTAATATAAGATGCACGTATTTTAAATTGAGCTACTGCCTATCTGGGGGCTTAAAACAGTCACTTGGCAGAATCATAACAGGAAAATATTATGAATCACCGTAAAATGTAACATTCTGACAATTCATAATATTATGATCTGCGTTCACTATGGACTGTTTTCTATGGAGATTCGTAAAATGGTTCACATAATATGTTTTTTTTCTGTGTCAAATTAGACTTAGAGGACTTGCTAATGACAGCTGGAAATTCAGGAAATAAAATGCTTTTAGAGGAATTGCTAATGTGACCGTTTTAGGCCCACTGATCTCCGTGGTCACAATCTAGTTACTGGGTAACCAACACTACATCCCGTGCGCATTAACATGGCACCTGGCTTAAAGCTCCCCCCGCTTCCCCGCATGGCGAAAGCGGGGCGCGGCGCGGGTAGCGGGGGGAGTATTAAGTGCCGAGGCAGGCGCCATGTTAATGCGCACGGGTTGTATACCCCTTGATAGCTGGTTGTCAGAGGCGTCTTATTGCCAGTGGTGTATTTACCATAGGGCCAAAAGGGCCATGGCCCGGGGCGGTAGGCTGCGAGGGGCGGCGCAAGCCGCTCCTCACGCTCAGCTTTGTTAGCCTTTCATTTTGAAGAAATTAAAAATAAGCCTACTTAGCAAAAATTAAAACTCAGTTGGTTGTAAGTTTGATAGACATCAAATCACGGGACTATCGTAAGCTCAAAACACACACAAGGCAGGAGCGGGACGGGCGCGGGAGTATAGCGGGCATAATAAGTTATAATTCAAGGAATTATATGGATGCCAACACACAGAACGCGTGGGCGGGTCGGGCGCGGAGCGGAACAGGAGCGGGAGCCTCGCCCGCCGCTCGCCACCACAGACAGCGCGGGACGGAAGCTGGTCGGGCGCGGGAGTAGGTATATGGCGGGCATAATAAATTGCAATTCAAGGAATTATAATAATATGGATGTCACCACACAGGACGCGGGCGCGGGCCTTGCGCGGAGCGTGTCGTATTTGTTTGCCGCCGCCTAGCTAGGTACGTCCGCGTCCGAACCGCTGCCGTCCCGCGCCCGACCCGCTGCCGCCGTCCCACGCCCGCGCTTTGTGAGAATACGATGACAGCGCACCTGCCGCGAAGAAAACGACCCGACTCGCTCCCGACACGCACCCGACTTGTGTGTTTTGAGCTTTACTGACCGGCGCGGCGGTGGCGGCGCGGCTTGTCGGTCGGTCGGACTCAGTCGCGACTCGGGGCTGGTTTCGTTGTTTTTTTTTTCCTTTAATTTATGGGGCGGCAAACCTTACAGACCCAGGGCGCTGAATCTTAAAATACGCCACTGCTTATTGCGGGTAACCGACTGTCAAAGATCTACGAATGACCGCATTAACCATAGAAACAGTAGTGGGTAATAACATTCCGTTCTCCCAAGACATAAGAGTAGGTATCTAATTAATCTTATAACACCCCCCTTTTTCCGTCCGGGGTTTAAAAAAATTCCACCACAGAACAAAACAGATGGCTTTGGTGTACCTTGAGGAATAAAATAAAAAGCTGTTTTATACTAATTAAAATTTTAATTATAGGAAAATAATGCAATAAAAATACTAATTGTATAGAATATTACTAAAGTACATAATTTTACAACTTTCAAAATGTTCTCTCATGAAGATAATAATTTAAGTCAAACTTTAGTGCAAAATGTATGGGAATGCTTTAAATAAAACCGATGGAAATATTTAATGAGAGGTGTAAACATACCTATTCCATGATTACATTAAAACTGTTCATCACTGATTCGCCGCGCTACTGTCATATTTACAATCTGTACTCAAGATATGATATTGCACATTTAACACTTAAAATTACATTGCATGAATTCATAACATTGGTAGACGGCAACCTGCGTTACAATAATTCCTGGTGCTACATACATACATTTTCTCTACCCAGATCTTACAAGCGTCTTAAACGCATTCCATTGATTATACAACGCGTCGTATATGCGTAGCGGTAACGCAAGCCAACCTAATAGGTTAAAATGGCCACTACATAGTGAAGTTCACGCGAAATTATGTGAGGTAATATCACATTTGGGACTATTCATTAAATTTATTACATAAATAATTACACTAACTACTATGTGCACGTTGTTTTATTCACACCATTTATTTGAGACGGTGGAACTATGTAACCATTACTTTGAGTAAATATTCGTAAAATAATTTCATCATTAAATGTCATGTCTTCTCTCGAAAATATATATCAAACTTTTCATTCCTAATAATTCACCAGCTGAATTGTGTATGTTATAAACCATGTGAATAAAAGTACGCACGCGGACATTCATACACACATTCAAACAGCCAACAGGTTTACATTCACGTTCGTCCACCGTCGGAAGGCGCGCTGTGGTATCCGTAGACCTAAGCTACGATGTTAAACAACAACGGGTCAGGCACATCGTGGCGTCTCGTGCCGCTCCATTAGAAATTATTACATTACTACCCTGTCTCACGAAACACGAGTCGCCTAACACTGGGCCCTAAATAATTTCTAATAAAGAGGATATTTACATTGCTAAATAAATTGTGCTCTATGCATACTAAATGCAGACTCGTCTATTTGGTAACTTAACCTAACAATTAGTCACTGCTGAGATTTTCAAGTACACATTCGGTATACGCAAATATTGATTTACTGTGACGACTTAGGTGCGATACTTCTGAAATAAACGTTAATTAATAAAAGTCATTTAAAAACAGCGACACAAAACATCCATAAAATACTTTTAACATAATAAAATTATACTTAGCCTATACTCTACTCTCGTAAAACGTTCACGTCTAAAACATTTAAATTCAATAACAACTTCTATATCGATTTAATATTATTTACAAAAAAGTTCCGATTGATTACCGCGGCGGTTAAATATAGTTATAAAATTGAAGATTATCGGTAAACTGTTGATATTGTCTTATTAGTAGATGATCACACGTCAGCTTTATCAGAGTGAAATCTTAAATAAGTCTAATATGATTCATTTACTTACATGTAAAACAATCACTTTGGTACATAAAACTAGTTATCATAGCCTTTCCTACGCTAAAAATCAAAGTCGGGTATGGTTGTACGTTCATGTGTAGAGGTAAATGTGATACAATATTGACGTGCACACATGAATATACAACGTTACGAAGCTAGTGTCGCACACTCGGTCTCCGTGATGTCGTTCAGTCTCGGGTGGCAGCCTGGCAGGTCGCCTTAGTCCAGTCCTGTAGTGTCGCGTTCAGTTCATCCACTTGCGACAGTTGGGCGCGCCACACATGCACATTATCTTATGAGCGTCGTCTTCAATGTCGAATTTGTAATCGTATGCCAACTGCAAATAAAATAGACAAACAAGATCAGTGTCTTATGTCCTAATGTGAGTGTTTTTTTAAATTATATGTGTAATATACAATATATTGTAATAAGTAAATAAAGTATAAATCTTACTTTTCTATTACTTTACTAATATTATAAACGGGAAAATTTGTGAGGATGGATGGATGGATGTTTGTTACTCTTTCACACAAAAACTACTGAACGGATTTGGATGAAATTTGACACACAGATAGTTTATAACCTGGATTAACACATAGGATACTTTTTATCCCGATATTCCCACGGGATCGAGACTTTTGCGGTTGAAACCGCCAGGCGCAGCTAGTCTAGTATATATTTTTGAATTACTCTCTCTATTTCTCAGTTCAGAAGAGGTTCAAGCTTGAGTAATTGCCAGCAAGTAATGGAACGAAACATTCTTGGAGTCAGATTAACGGATCACGTTTGAAACACAGTTTTGTGCTCCAAAATAAAACGCTGACGTCACATAATAGATAAATATGTATATACAGCTGAAATGATACGTTACCTCCTCCCCGCGCGCGATGCGTCGTTTGGCGAAGATGATGATCCTGACGTGTCGGTCCACCTCGACGGTCTCGGCGACACAGTTGGGCTGGCACGAGTGGTTGATGTAGCGCGCCAGCCCGCCCGACAGCGTCGCGTCCACCACGCGCCGCTCGTCCAGGCGGAACATGTAGATGCCGCGGTTCTACGATCACATCACCCGTCATGAGTTACACTTCGCAAATTACAACAGTAAACAGATGCGGGTGATCTTAACAAATGACGACTTATTGACGTTGGCTTTGCGTATCATTAGATAGAATATTGTGTGGAACCTCGTCTTACAAGGATGACGTTGGATCACAGAGAACGAAATCGGGTCTAGAGACGGCAGTACTAAAGCATTTCGTGGCGCCGAAAGTGCGTTGAATGCATGACGTCCACGCCATCAGTTTCTATACGACATCAACGTCGTAGTGCGAGTCGACTGTGACGCTTGTTTGCAAGGAAAGTGTTGACAATGGCGTCTCCAGCAGCTGCCACTGAGACGGCTCCATGCTCTGTGCGTTCGACGTAGTGATTTTATAAATTGAAACTGGTAATGTCCAACATCGAGCTTGAATGGCGTGCAATTGGAGAGGCCTATGTCCAGCAGTGGACTGCTATAGGCTGATGATGATGAATGTCCAACAATAGTGACAGACTTGGGAAAGATCTAGGTCCGAAAGATAACTGATAGATGACTGCTTTGAAAATGTTGCAAAAAAATATTTCCTACCTTAGCTTCGTACTGTTTCTCCCGTATCTCCGATAGTTCGGAGCGAATAATCTCCCCGATGTACTCTATTACCATGGTGTGCTTCTCCAAATCCTTGGCTGCGTATAGGCCCAACCCCTGGATTTTGGACCTATAAATAATTATGATTGTTTATTATATTATTTAGGTTCATCTCAGGTGACGCCTATAGTGTTTCCTGGGAAAGTAGCTCTTATCTTTTCATTTTAAAAAGATGCAATCCTTATAGCAAGAACGATAATTGTTTTTTTATATCTTTGTCTGTTGAGCTCTATGTATAGGCCTCCTTCGTCTATGAACAAAAGTGTGTAAGTGTTCGAAAAACACAAGTGTTACTGCCCAATACGATTTTGTCCTTTCACCAGTCACCATCGATCTACTTCTCACATGTCCATCTAAACTCTTTACAAGATCACACAGACCTTCGGAATCGGCAAGGAATTCCTTGGTTTGCAAAACCTTTAAACCTAATTGAACACAATAAGTTTGTTCCCTTCTCTCATTCTTACCGTATAGTTTTGAATTGGATTGGTCTATATACTGTAATATTTCGTACTGCACATTCGTCATGCTTGTTTGCATGTGGTGACGTCATGTGTTGGGTTCCGCCGCCTCTTGTCTTTTAATATGGCGAAGGTGACGGCTAGACTTTGGGTCCTGTTCTACGGGTGCTGCTTGTGGTGACTGCTCAACTTGCTGGCTGAGATTGATTATAATTTATTTATATATTCATGCGCGATCTTTGGAAGTCACTTTCTATATCGATACCGTATTTTTACCCTATATTTTGTCTGTGTATTTTGGACTAATAGGGTTAAAGATTTTGTAAATCATGGGATAGGTAAGATACACAAAATATTTCGGTTAGGTTACCAAACTCTCTTCGCAGCATAGGATCGTTCACTCGTACATACTTCGGCAGCAGCGAGCGCGTGCACGAGCGGCGCGCGCGGCTCGCGTAACGTGCCGCGCGAGTACGTACCTGGCGAGGTAGACGTTGTTGCGCCACTCGCTCTTCATCTTCTTGTACTGCGAGCTCTTGGTGTGCACGAACTGCTTGGAGTAGGGGCAGGCGGGGTGGTCGTTGGCGGGCGGCGGCGCGGGCGCGGCCGGCAGCAGCGAGCGCGTGCACGAGCGGCGCGCGCGGCTCGCGTAACGTGCCGCGCGAGTACGTACCTGGCGAGGTAGACGTTGTTGCGCCACTCGCTCTTCATCTTCTTGTACTGCGAGCTCTTGGTGTGCACGAACTGCTTGGAGTAGGGGCAGGCGGGGTGGTCGTTGGCGGGCGGCGGCGCGGGCGCGGCCGGCAGCAGCGAGCGCGTGCACGAGCGGCGCGCGCGGCTCGCGTAACGTGCCGCGCGAGTACGTACCTGGCGAGGTAGACGTTGTTGCGCCACTCGCTCTTCATCTTCTTGTACTGCGAGCTCTTGGTGTGCACGAACTGCTTGGAGTAGGGGCAGGCGGGGTGGTCGTTGGCGGGCGGCGGCGCGGGCGCGGCCGGCAGCAGCGAGCGCGTGCACGAGCGGCGCGCGCGGCTCGCGTAACGTGCCGCGCGAGTACGTACCTGGCGAGGTAGACGTTGTTGCGCCACTCGCTCTTCATCTTCTTGTACTGCGAGCTCTTGGTGTGCACGAACTGCTTGGAGTAGGGGCAGGCGGGGTGGTCGTTGGCGGGCGGCGGCGCGGGCGCGGCCGGCAGCAGCGAGCGCGTGCACGAGCGGCGCGCGCGGCTCGCGTAACGTGCCGCGCGAGTACGTACCTGGCGAGGTAGACGTTGTTGCGCCACTCGCTCTTCATCTTCTTGTACTGCGAGCTCTTGGTGTGCACGAACTGCTTGGAGTAGGGGCAGGCGGGGTGGTCGTTGGCGGGCGGCGGCGCGGGCGCGGCCGGCAGCAGCGAGCGCGTGCACGAGCGGCGCGCGCGGCTCGCGTAACGTGCCGCGCGAGTACGTACCTGGCGAGGTAGACGTTGTTGCGCCACTCGCTCTTCATCTTCTTGTACTGCGAGCTCTTGGTGTGCACGAACTGCTTGGAGTAGGGGCAGGCGGGGTGGTCGTTGGCGGGCGGCGGCGCGGGCGCGGCCGGCAGCAGCGAGCGCGTGCACGAGCGGCGCGCGCGGCTCGCGTAACGTGCCGCGCGAGTACGTACCTGGCGAGGTAGACGTTGTTGCGCCACTCGCTCTTCATCTTGTACTGCGAGCTCTTGGTGTGCACGAACTGCTTGGAGTAGGGGCAGGCGGGGTGGTCGTTGGCGGGCGGCGGCGCGGGCGCGGCCGGCAGCAGCGAGCGCGTGCACGAGCGGCGCGCGCGGCTCGCGTAACGTGCCGCGCGAGTACGTACCTGGCGAGGTAGACGTTGTTGCGCCACTCGCTCTTCATCTTCTTGTACTGCGAGCTCTTGGTGTGCACGAACTGCTTGGAGTAGGGGCAGGCGGGGTGGTCGTTGGCGGGCGGCGGCGCGGGCGCGGCCGGCAGCAGCGAGCGCGTGCACGAGCGGCGCGCGCGGCTCGCGTAACGTGCCGCGCGAGTACGTACCTGGCGAGGTAGACGTTGTTGCGCCACTCGCTCTTCATCTTCTTGTACTGCGAGCTCTTGGTGTGCACGAACTGCTTGGAGTAGGGGCAGGCGGGGTGGTCGTTGGCGGGCGGCGGCGCGGGCGCGGCCGGCAGCAGCGAGCGCGTGCACGAGCGGCGCGCGCGGCTCGCGTAACGTGCCGCGCGAGTACGTACCTGGCGAGGTAGACGTTGTTGCGCCACTCGCTCTTCATCTTCTTGTACTGCGAGCTCTTGGTGTGCACGAACTGCTTGGAGTAGGGGCAGGCGGGGTGGTCGTTGGCGGGCGGCGGCGCGGGCGCGGCCGGCAGCAGCGAGCGCGTGCACGAGCGGCGCGCGCGGCTCGCGTAACGTGCCGCGCGAGTACGTACCTGGCGAGGTAGACGTTGTTGCGCCACTCGCTCTTCATCTTCTTGTACTGCGAGCTCTTGGTGTGCACGAACTGCTTGGAGTAGGGGCAGGCGGGGTGGTCGTTGGCGGGCGGCGGCGCGGGCGCGGCCGGCAGCAGCGAGCGCGTGCACGAGCGGCGCCAGGCGGCGCGCGCGCGCGGCTCGCTGCGCGCGCAGCCCGACGGGTTGACGGCCAGGCCGCCCTCCAGCAGCGCCGAGCGCCCGAACTTGAAGCGGTAGTCCGTCAGCGTCTCCACGCCTGCACCGCACGAGGAAATAGGTTCAGGTTACACTGCTGAATCGAGCATGTATTTATTTCTGTAATTGCCTGCACCATCGCAGCGAACCCTATCAGAATACCGACGCTGCGATATTTATTTTTAAATGGTCTTCAAAAGAGACCGTGATCTCTAAGTTTGGTTCGGCATTCCCTGTCAAGGATCAATCAGGTAGGAAATGCCAGCACCATGTAGTTTTTTAAATATTGTCCAAAGAGAAATGACGCGAAATAAACATTATCAATGTCGCAGCCGCAGCATCAGGCTGTGTTAGAGGCTTTGCATTATAAAGGACTTTGTCTTTTTTAGGGTTCCGTACCCAAAGGGAAAAACGGGACCCTATTACTAAGGCTATGTCCGTCTGTCTGTCTGTCCGTCTGTCTGCCCGTCCGGCTGTCTGCCCGTCCGTACCTACGTCTGTCCGCGGCGTAGCTCAGAGACTGTTGGTACTAGAAAGCTGTAATTTGAAGAAACCAAATTACAGCTAATTTGGTATGGGTATACATATAACACGCCGACAAAGTGGTAAAAAAAATCGTAAGAAACATTTTTCTTTAGTGTATCTCTCCTACACCTAAAGTGGGGATGGTTTTTTTTATTTTCTCGTCGATCCCATGGTGTGGGGTATCGTTGGAATGGTCGTTTAAAAATAATGTGAGTTTGTGCATTTTTGGATTCAGGGATCCGTTTGCGAAATATAAAGGTTTAAAGTGCTAATTTTTGTTGGGTTAGAATCAAGCGTAGAATAATCATCAGTCAATCGATCAACTTACCAGGTAAGCTCTCAAGTACTCTAACTACGGCGGGCTCGGTCAAACCGAACAGATCTTCTCCCGTCACGTAGTTGGGCCATAGCTTGAGAACTCCGTCTTCACTTCGTCCTTCACGCAATGCTGCCACAGCGTCTAATACCTATGAAAAGTAATATGTTCAGAATGAGAGTTATGAGGAACAGGGTGTAAAGTTTACTCATCCTTCATAGATAAGGTAAGATTTGAAGATTTTAAGATTGGCTAGAAGGGTGTTGTATCTGGTGGGCAACTGACAACTGATGTCGGGACGTTGTATACAAAGTGTAAGGGTAAACACCGTTTTCACTCAAACCATGGGTAGTTGACTTAAATATAAAAATAAATGACCGAGTAACAACACAAAAAACGTTATTTTCATTAAAAGATTTTAAAAAGTTTCTATCCGACACCGTCCGCAAATTCATGGATATACGCCCGAGTGACGTAGGTAATAACTGTGACGGTCGCCGGCCGCCCGTCCTACCTACCTACACAACACATGAACAAATAGTGCGCCGCGCGGCTCGTCCTGCGCGCGCACGTGGGAGCGCGGCCGGCCCGCCTGCTCGTGTGTACTTACGTTAGCCCAGGCGGCGCGCGGCGTGGGCGCGGCGCACTCGTCGCGCGGCTCGTCCTGCGCGCGCACGTGGGAGCGCGGCCGGCCCGCCTGCTCGTGTGTACTTACGTTAGCCCAGGCGGCGCGCGGCGTGGGCGCGGCGCACTCGTCGCGCGGCTCGTCCTGCGCGCGCACGTGGGAGCGCGGCCGGCCCGCCTGCTCGTGTGTACTTACGTTAGCCCAGGCGGCGCGCGGCGTGGGCGCGGCGCACTCGTCGCGCGGCTCGTCCTGCGCGCGCACGTGGAAGCGCGGCCGGCCCGCCTCCTCCGTGATCCAGCACAGGTAGCGGCAGCGGCAGTTGGCGCGGGACATCGACCAGTAGAAGCGCACCTGTTGAGACATGAAATACGTTACTGACTTGACTAGTAACAATTATGGACCAAAAAAGTCGGCAGGCATAATATGACAGTACTTACAATTTTATAACCAATGGGGTAGATATAATTCGGCGTATGGAATGCCGCCAACTGGTGCGGCAGCAGATGTCCGGGGCTCAGGAATATAAGCCCTCCCACTCTTATGAGATGATTGGTGTCAGAGTGAAGCATGACAGAAGCTACTTGACGCTGTTCGTCGCGAGATATGTACACGCGGCGCTGTACGCTTAGGGTAGTTAGCTCGTTGTCTTTTTCATTCTATATTGAAATAAATAAATGTATTATTATTGAGGTGGTTAAAAAAATACAGAAAGCTACGCTAAAGCTACGCTAAGCTACCATATTTATGTATTATCACATTTATCACCCCCTTTTCTGAAAAGCTGATTCAACTATGATAAAAATCTCCTTACGTAGTTATTATTTGTAATTTGTTATAAAAATACAAACAACCAATCTATTCAATTTCCCTAAATTAAGACGAATTCATTTGAGATTACTTTCGCAGACCTAGGATTAGGACAACGTATTTGCTTTATATTAACTCACCTTCGGAGCATGAGAAGCGCAGAACGCAGACTTATTTTTATAGAAGACGCAGTTATCTTTGACAGCACATCCCAGATGGTACACACTGCCACAGCGCACCTTGAAGCACCGAACAGTAGCGCCGAGGCGCCGGCACACGGCGCACGTCGCGTTAGAACCGGCAGCAAGCGCCGTTTCTACGTTCATGAGCGCTCCGCTCACAGTCTCATACACACCTTCCGACCATAGGGCACAATTCAAGTGCACCCATCTATTAACATCACAGTTTAATAGTCTCGATACTCCGTCAGCAACTCCATCGCCTTGAATACCGCATAGTTCGCACCTCCTTGAGTCTTCATTCGTCACGGGCATTATAGCGACGCCAGTACGGAATACCAGTTCAGTTAACTCCCTGTCTGTCGGTCGCTTGTATTTTACGGGAGGTCCGATGCAACCAGGTGACCAAGCCTTATAACGAATGCCTCTGTACTTCTCCCTCTCAGCAGTACTTTGGTTGCTCTTGTCGTCTTGCTCACTCTTTAGGTCTTCATCTAGCGCGCTGACGTCATCACCGACTTCTTTCATTAATTCGTCGTTGTCTAGAGAATCCATGAACGATAAGTCCATTTTCTCATCTTTGATGTCTGGTTTTATATCCAAATCGTCAGTTTCCATGCTTTCTGTAGATGCTGTATCGAAATCATCTCGTTCTTTCGATAAGTTGGTATCGACATCAGATTTGCTATCTTCTTTAACGGTGGTCTTCGTCTTTCCATCGAGGATGATGTTGGTAGGTCGCCACGCGAAGCTCTCGTAACATTGTGTACTACAGAAATATAGTTCTGAGTCACTATCGCAGAGAATTTCTTCAGCGTTGCCTTTGTTGGCGGATAGTAATGGGAACTCTGATGCCTTAGCTCTTACTACTGAATCTAAAATTACAACGTCACAATGTCGGCAGAATTTCGCCGCTCCGTTCAGTATGCTTTGAATGTCAATAGGCGTTCCTTCTTTGCCATCTTTGCCCTTAGACCTGTAAAGGCCAAGCTTGTGTGACGGTGGAGTTGCAGTCCTTTCGATGATTTGATAAGATGTCGGTGGTGGTATGTGTAGGATTCCAGCGAGCTCTTTGAGTACGCCGAGAATATCTTCAGCAGCACCAGATGTGAGGGTAAGCGTGACGGTAACATTCTCATTTGTTTCTGTACTTCCCGGCGAATCTCCACCTTTAACCTTAGCGGCGTCTGTGTCAAGAGTCTTCAATGCTTTCTGATTGTCTTCGTCATCCTTCGACTGGTATACAGACACGGGCTTCACTCTGATCGGTACGGGTGCAATGATCGGGATCACCGGTGATATCCGACCGGATGCCGAGTCGCTATCTTCGTCTTCTTCCTCATCGTCAATCAGTTTGAGACCAGGGAACCTGTTGGGTGGTTCAGTTTCAAGACACTCGGGGCTAGAACAGCTAACAATGCTGTCAGGCGTATCGGTGTCTCTCTCTTTACAAATAAAGTCCAGTTTCTTATCGTCTGGATCATCTTCGAATAGGATAGGCTGGAATTCTTGGTCATAGAAACCTCTTTGAGTTGACGCAGGCGGTTTCTCAGGCAAAGGCTCCTCTTCTCCAAATGGTTTCGTGTTATAGTAATCTCCAACGTTTGGTATTTTTGCATTACCGAAGTCGCCAACCAAATCACCTTTTAAAACGTCATAGTCTTTGCTTTTCAATTTTGTCAAGTCTCCAGAGCCGAATAGTGGACAAACGGCAAAGTTCGTAGTTAAAGCGGGTTCTTGTATTTGCATGGCTGGCAGTAAACGTAACTGAGCCATGAGGTTGTCAATAAACGTGTCGTAATCCTCCTCGTATCGAGAACCCTTGCGTGGTCTCTTCTTAGCGTTGGCCGCATTCAAGTTATTTTCAGCGGCCGCTTTCATGTTCATCTGTAACTGCTTTCGCTTTTTCTGCTGGTATTCACGTCGCTTACGTTTCTTAGCTTCTGATGGAGTTTCCGGAGCATTGGCTTCAGATGACGTGTCCATATTGACACTCTCTGGGAATTCCTCTTTCATTGGCTGGTCTAGTTTGCCCTGATCTGATGCGGTTGAAACTCCTGATGTTGCTGACTGTTGAGAGCTTTCGTCGAGCAGTTCCTTTTTCACATCCATAGGAGTAAACGGTCTATGTACAGGACTTTGCTGCGGAGGTGCAATTTCTTTCTTTATAGCTTGTTGCAGCTGCTGATTTTCAATACTCATTGGATACATTTGCATTGATTTCATGGTGGGTGAACTTTCTGGTATCGGAGTAGTGTCCTCTTTGTTCATCATCTTGATAGGCGGCTTGCGGACATCCATCAAGGACTGTGTCGACGTTTGTGTTAGCGGAGATAGTATTGTGGACGTGGGGATCGTTTGCATGGGCCGTGTGTTGAACGGCGAGTTCACTACGCTGCTGGTCATAATGTTATGTCGTGGCGAATTCTTAGGTATTTCTACTTCTTGTGCTAAGGATAGAGTCGGTGGTGGTATTGAAGGTCTGGCTAGCTGAGCTTCTAGAGATGGTATGGTCCCTAATGCGGGCGCAGTTCTCTGTATGGTCATGGTGCGTTGAGGCACTACTGTAGTTGCCGTAGTCGTCGTTTGCAGCAGTTGTTTTAACAACACATTCTGGGACTCATCATTTTTATTCTGGTTAGCTGTCGTCTGCTGCATATTATTACTACTATGCTTATTTCCTGCATCAGTGGCAGTTGCAGATGTATTGGGCTCATCAGTCTCCATAGGTTCAGACTTTACAACTACCGCCTCCACGCTGTGTCTTTTCGTAGGTTGTATGTGACCAACGATGACCTCACTTTTTGGTTCATCGGTAGATTTCGACCTCTTTAGAGGTGAAGTTAATTGCGTGTGCAGGAGTTTTGATGACGTGATAAAGTTAATGGAGCCTGGTGGAGCGGGTTTCGCTTGAATCTGATTGATCCCTGAACTAACAATACTATGTGTGCGTACAGTTACATTCGGCGCTGGTTCCTTATTCCCCATCATTGGTCGAGACGTCATGACTAGTGCCGGCGGCTGACTAGTACTAATACTTTGTTGGCTGAATGGTAAGTTACTAGCATTTATTTGTCTGGAAGGCTGCAATAACGTATGACCCAGTATACTAGTAGGCAATGACTGATTCTTTTGGAAGCCACTCATGCTTGTAGTGATCGTGTTCGAGTGCATCATAGTAGGAGGGGCGGTCGAATTGTGTATTTTCGAAAGCGCTGGCATTTGAATGATTTGAGAAGCGACTGAGGTCGGTCCTGAATCATCCATGGAACAGAATGATTGATTTGAGATCAAAGGAGCGGGCGATTTCATTAACGAGTTTTGTAGGCTTACTGGGGAGTTTATAGGAGAGACGGTAGGAGACTTTCTCATTTGTCCCATTGAAGAGAGTGTGTTGACTCTTGAGCCGATCGCTTGGACCGCACTCATTGGCATACTATCCGAGATCGGTAAAGCCGTTACAGGCTTATCAATCCTCTGTATCGGCGACGGCCTCGACACTGCAACTTCCACTTTCGAAGACGGTAACAAATTCTCAAAGTTCACTTGTGTAGGCGTTGTGGCATCACTATTCTTTCTTATAACGGGTTGTGAGTCCACTTTAGACGTGTTCGGGTTTAGTGAAGACATGATAGTTCGTAATTGTTGTGATACATTCGCCATGTTTGACGTCAGTTCCGCAGGCTGTGACAGCGGTGACAGTTGCGGTACAGTTGCGGACTGTAATGCAAGTCTTTCCGGCTCCCTCTTCGCAAAACCAGACTGTTCTTGTGTCTCTTTCAGATCGGGTTTTGGAATATTTACGTTCGGATTTTGAATGTTAGGATTAGGCAGTTTAGGGTTCGGCTGTTTCATGCCATACGTTTTGGCATCATCACCAATGTTTTCAAGGATACAGAGCATGTCTTCGAACGTTTCTACATGCTTCGTATTTTCAGCAGTCTCATGATGTTCCTGCATAGTTATGTCATTCAAGTATCGCTCCTGAGACGGCGTAGGAGACGGTATGGATATTTGAACTGAATCCTGTGCCATATCTGACGTAATCTGCATGTTTGAATCTATGACCATTTCTTTAGTTTGATTGGCGATTGCTTTTATCGTCTTTACTACATTCTCTTCAGTTTTACTGTCAGACATAGGTGGCGGTGGCGGCGGTTCCGATATACTCTTATTGTAAGCCAGCAGTAAGTTATTTGGTATGTTATCTTCTGGTTTGTCGTCATCATCTCCCTCCATTATATTGTCAGGAATTTTCTCTGGTATGGGATCGGGACTCTTTATATCAGCCTTTCCTAAGAGCAATGGCGTGCGATCGCTGAGACACAATGTGTGAGGCAGTTCTGTCTGTTGACTGATTTCAGTTTCTATATCAATGTCTTTACTTGGCTCCTTGAATAATCCCGGTCTTTGGTCCATCTGCGATGATCCTTGACAACCCATTGCTGATAACTGTTGTGATGTCGAAGACATTGGGTTTGTGTTTATTTCTTTATCCTGATTTTCGGAGGAAACAGTACTATCAGGCGACGCCGCATCGTCCTGGAATATCTTTGCGGGAAGCGTTGCATCATGTGTTACAGACAAACTGGACAGTTTAGAGTTCGATAACGCGAGCATCATCGGTTTCTCTATAGTTTTGACTATCTTTTGTTTGACTTGGTGTTGTGTTAATATTGAAACGGGTACGCGGGGCGGGTTTATATTTGCGACTTTTGGTACATTCGCTGATATAACACTTATGACCGAACTGATTGGCTTAGACAGCGGGGGCGTCGACATATTTATCGTGAGAGGTGGATTGGTTAAGTTTAGAGGTACTTTCTTGATCTGAGACTTCCCTACTCCACCTACATGACTCGCAACGCTGGCAATGGGTACAGAAAGATTCTTCAGCACTGGTACGGAAATAGTTTGGTTAGCTATCGAGACAGAGGCGACAGTGGCTTGTGATACTTCGTCTAGGATTTTTGTGTTTGTGTGTGGAGATAGCATGGTAGCACTGAGGAGAGGTAAGCGTGCGCGTGGATTGGCACCTGGATTGAGGATTTTGTACTGCTGCACGCTGGCCGGTTGCTTGCCCGTGGACAGACTGATAACTGCGACAGTCTTCGTTGTTGTCTCAGTACGTGTAGGTGCGCGTTCAGTCGCCTCATCTTCAACCTCATCGTCAGGTTTCCCACTGTCTATAAGCTCTTCAAAATCTTCCTCAGTAGCTATGCGTTCTTCGGGAGATATTGCGTCAGGTTCAACCAGCACTATATCGTCATCGTCTAAATGTTCTACTAGCTCTTCTACGTCATCATCATCGTCGGAACGCGTGAGTGATGAGCGCGGTTCATCGCTGCGAGAGCTGCGTTGTCCGTAGTCTAATGCATCGGGTGTGTATACTACATAACTACGCGCGTCCGATGCGCTGGGCGAGTTGTTAGGATCGATGATCTCTTCAGCATGATGCGATGGGGTATTAAGAAGACGAGGCCGTGGTGGTGTGCGTCTTTTGAGGATCGACACTTTGGTCAAGTGAGCGGGACGGCGCCGGTCGTCATCTCTGGGTGGCCAGCCGGGCGCTCCTCCGAATAGACCGGGCTTGAAGTAACGGTAGCCGGGCGGCAACGGTGCGGGCGCGTGCGGGCCATGCATGCCTCCCCCGTGCTCGTGCATGCCGCAGGGCGCGGGCGCGTGCGGGCCGTGCATGCCTCCTCCGTGCTCATGCATGCCGCCGGGCGCGGGCGACGCGGCTGGTGATGCCGATGGTGTTGGCGTGCGCGCCACGTGCGGGGAACGAGATACTGAGGGTGAGGCGGGAGCGCCGCCCATTGGACTGTACTGTTGTCGTTGCAGCATTTGTTGACGCTGTATGAAAGAAAAATCAAAGTTAAACACCACTAAGTAATCATTTCTATATCTGTCAATGAATAGGTATACTTACAGCCATTTCGTTTGCAGGGTTTCCAGGCGAAGGTAGAGGCTGTGGGCTTCCGAGCGGTGATGTCTGCTGGCGCCCTCCGAAAGGACCTCCGACCCTTATTCCTGATGAGAAAAACAAAACAAGTGTGTTAAATGATTCGTTCTGACTGCAGGACCTTTTCAACAGTATGCCATTATTTTATTAAAAGTACCTTGTTGGTGATGTGGTGGTCTGGCGAATCGTGTAGGTAATGGGGAGCAACCAGGTGCGGGCCTAGAAAATCTGCCCGTTGCGTAGTCAACCTAAAAAAATATCATTAAATTATTATTTAAACACGTGAAACTTTTTAAAACAAGTTGTATTTCAATGTACTAAGATGGTCCTTACATTTTGCATTTGCGGCGAATGTGACGCTACAGGACTTTGAATTTGCGATTGTTGATATATCTGCAAAGAAAAAAACTGGTTTAATTTATATTATATTGTTCAAAACACACATGTAAGACTTATTTACATAGTGCGATTAAATTGCCTGTGGCAAAACATAAGTTGGAGCAACAATAAAAGTTGCACCGTAACCATGTTTAGTACTTCAGATTCAGATGATTCAAGTCATTTGTTGCTACAACTTTATTGAATGCCACAGGCAAGAAACTTGCACCGTGTAAATGATGCTTTACTTTGTATAAATTACGCCAGTTTACCTGAGGACTTCGACTAGGCGTTGGCAGTTGAGGACTGGTCCTCTGAGCCTGCAGTTGTTGCAGAAAATGTTGCGGCGACATGGACGTCTGCATAGGCGACTGTTGCGTATGCATCGGTGACTGTTGCATGTGCATGGGCGACTGCTGAGAGTGCATGGGCGACTGCTGGGGCATCGGCGAATGCTGCGACATCTGATTTTGTTGATGAAGAGGAGATTGTTGATGCATGGGTGATTGTTGTGGATGCATCGGAGATTGCTGTGGATGCATTGGGGATTGGTGCATCGGTGACTGCTGATGCATTGGCGACTGGTGCGGCATGTTCGTCTGCTGCACATGCATTGGCGACTGTTGTGAATGCAACGGTGACTGTTGCGTATGGTGAGGCGACTGTGTCGATGGATGCAAGGGAGACTGCGACGTATGATGTAGAGGAGACTGTTGCGAGTGAAGTGGCGACTGCATCGGCGACGTCAGATGATGCAGAGGCGATTGTGGCGCGAGAGAATGTAGCGGAGACTGAGAATGTGGCGACTGCACGTGTAACGGTGACATCGCTGGGCGAGCTCCAGGTGTTCGGGGCGTTTGAGGGCCTTGCTGCATGGAGGTTCTAACTCCACCCATCTGTTGCTGCCCGAACTGCACCATACCGCCTACGGATTGCGGTCTTTCCTGAACCCCTGACAGTTGCCTGACTAACTGCTGTTGTGGTGCACCAGACTGTTCTATAACAAGGGTACGGCCACCTTGAAGCAGTCGTCCTTGAGTGTTTAGCGGTGACGTCACCAGACCTATCCTTTGTTGAGATATTGGTTGACCGTCGGCGCCAATGACAGTCTGTTGGGTCCGAATAAGTGTTTGTTGCTGCTGTATTGTAGCGCCTTGTAACCCCAGTTGCATAGGCCGGTTGATCGTGGCCTGGTGTTGTACTTGTTGCCCCTGATTCATGTTCTGATTCTGAGCAAATACGGTTTGATTTGATGTGATTTGTTGCTGATTGATAACACTTTGTTGCGCCAACTGCGGGTTCTGTTGACGCTGTTTTGTCTCGTATTCCTGGGTACACAGCAAAAATGATTAATAAATAATCAGAAAATGTTATTAATGTTACGGACAATTCTAGGCCTTGTAGGATACCTGTATGAGCATGCTGTGTTGCCGGGCTTGCTTGCGTGCAGCCTCGAGATGCTTCTGCAGCGCCTGCTGTTCGGTGGATACGCGCTGCAGTTCGGCCGCGTCGTTCGGCAGTAGCTCGTTGCCCGACTTGCGCAACTGACGCTGCTTGCTGTTCAGCGACTGTAAATCGAAAAGCCTCAAGTGTAAAATCGGGCCCAAACCCCGCGTGAAAGCCCCCGAGTTAGTGACAGGTTCGTTCGGTTACCACGAGGCCGGAGTCGCCACCTGTAAAGTTCTATTCGACGGCCGGGAGGACGGCTCGCCACTACAAAGCTCACGAACACGAAAGCGCACTACTGCGGCTCACCTTGCGGATCTTCCTCAGCTTCTGAACCTCGACCTCGTAGTAGCGCTGCTGGTCGGCGGCGAAGGCGTTGTACTGCTTGAGCCACTGCTCGTACAGCAGGCGCGCGTGCGGGTCGGGGTCGCGCTCGGCGGGCGCGGGCGGGGCCGGCGGGGCCGCGCTGCCGTACAGCGGCACGGCGGGCGGGGCCGCGGGGGCCGGGGGCGCGGGCGCCGGGGCCGCGCCGGGGCCCGCCCAGTCGCCGCCCTCGCGCTCCTGCTCGCGCTTCTCCTGCTCCAGGAGCTCCTCGAGAAGCAACGGTTGCTCCTGGTTTACGTTCTGACGGTTAAAGTAAGCCTGTTGACGACGCCCGGCCTGCGCCGTCGCCCGTCACCGTTAGCTTCGTCACCGGTCGCGATGCTAGTTTCCTAGGGTTCCTAGTTTTGTCACCTAGCGTCACGTTTTGTGAATCGAGCTCGGTGCGTACGATGCGGCGATGATTCAATGCTTATATCGATGCATATATGAATGTTTTGTGGCCGGTTTATAAGTTTTATTTTTACCCATCTCATCTTGAGTGTTGAGCCGAATGAAACAGTAATTTTAAAGCAAATCATATGAGACATTCTTATAAAATAATAATAATTCTAGATATAAAAGTAAATAAAAAATTCTTGGAGATCTTTGATTACAGATATTACAATCTACATAATTTTCAGTCGGCTCGACGAGTGAATTACTAGGAAATTTTGAAAAAAATAAACTATGTTTACTTGTGAAGTGAAATATAACTTCATAACATTTTAAACTAGTAGATGTGACTTAAGAAATAGTTCAACTAATAGTTCAGTGCGCATACATACTCTATCGACAGACTTTTGATAAAAATAATAACAAATGTGAGATTACAACGCAGTGCTAAAATAATCTAAGTACATTTATAAATCGTACTTTTATAATAGCATCAATCTAATGAACAGAAGTTTTACTATTCAAAACTAAAAGTCATCTAGAAATTTTGTGTCTGTGTAATTTACATGAATGTTTTAAAATGTGAAATATTGCTTCTAATGCTTCCTATTGATTTGTAACTAACGCCTACGAAAGTTACATGTATGGCCTGCCTAATGAATGTATATTTTAATTTATTTTCACAGGCAGTTTAGGCAAAGGAAATGTAAGAGAATGACTATAACATTCTGTGTACTTACAGAAACATACTGCGACCAACAATATCTGGGGTCGCAAACAAATTATATTACGATTGTCTATTGTATGGTATCACGGCTTAGTCGAAGGTCTTTGTTTGATCAATGATAATAACAGTCTTGTATATGGATATCGCATACATTTGTCTTTATCGTGCATTTGAGCTTCCATGCTCGTATCACTCTTTCATTTGTCTTGGGACCTCGCGTATGTAACTATGCATGCTTTCATTGCCAATTATATTGCTTTTTCCTGCCTTTCGTAACAGCATCATGATTATCTACTCAAAGCTTACGGCCCATAACCAATTGATATCGAGTTTCCACCACCATTATTTCATTAAAACAAGATGAGACAGGTAATCCAATCCTAACCTCTACACTGTCTTTATAACAAATAAAAAACATATTTAAAAAAATATTTTGTTTATTTTTAGTGCTAGTTTTTTAGAACGTTAGTGTTTTTGTGTTAGGAAGGATGCTGAAAAGGTACAAAGGTTAGTAGTCAGTACGCATGCGTGCCGCGAGCAAGCAAAGTAAAAAGCGTTAAAACAGACACGAACAAGGTGGTTAGCGGTGACAAGGCCCTCTAATCCGACTCGGACCCTCTAGAGACTAAGGAAAGGAAATCTAAGTTGAGGACGTAAGGGAAGAGGAGATTATAGACTTGATACATTTACAGATTCATTTATTGAATTTTGTCAATAAATATCATTTTCACTTATTTTAGAGAACGAATTTTTCAAAGAATAGACATTTTCGTTGACGAAGGAAACAAAGTGTGTTAGATAACAATAAAGTACAAGACCAATATAGGAAGTCGAAAATTCTGTATACTGTATAGTATTTAAACTGTGGTTTAGGTACGGACAAGAATAGAGAACATCTGCTAAGTTACGCGTGTATTACATGACCGTAAATGTCAGCAAGTTGTTGGTCACATTTTCTTTATAAACACTATACTTTGAGAAATTCAATTCAAATTCGGCACAAGCTTAATTTTGAATTCAAATTTATTTAAATATTTTAGCTCGAAGGTCCATTATAATATGCGGAAATCGCGACGAAAAGCCAGAATGCGTAAATGATCTCTCGTTTTAGTAAGTTCCCCAAGAAGCTGCGAGTAGACATAGTACCGAAACTATGTATTTACTAAAGGCCAAAAGAACGTTTTTATGAGTAATTCGTCAACTCGTCCTAAATGCCTACGGCCCATTTAGGACGTTCTTTTGATTTTCTGCATGTCGACCTAAATGGGCCGTAGGCATGTAGGACGAGATGACGAATTTACTCGTTATTATCACTTGCTTTTCCAATTCACTTTAGACATTGGCCGAATGATAGACATCGGCTTTGCAAATAAAATACAACGTTAATATCGTACAAAGTATGTTTTTACGGACATTTGCACGTACAATACACACGTGACTGTAACAAAAGCCCCTCTATTCTTATCGTGCTATCAAGGAGTGAAGGAGGTTCATCGGTGGGGTGCCTACGTGCGGGTGTGTGAGGGCCTGACCTGCAGCAGTAGCGGGCGGCGGTGCAGCCAGTCGCCCCAGTCGGCCGCCTCATAGGGCTGCCCGCGCCAACAACCATCAACCACCGACATGCAATAAACACCGCCTGTACTCCGCCGTCATACAGCCTACGACACGCAACTCATACGACCCATGTTTGATATACAGACGACTAATTTTGATACTTAACATCACCCTTTGACGACATTGTTAAAAAAGGCAATATTTAATTGTGTCGGTCTGTATTTGTTAAAAATGACTGAATAAAGGGATTTTAATAAAGTTAGAAAGAAACGTAACGCCAATGTTTTCCGGCATGGTCGTATGAATTGTAAGCGATGGCATACCCATGCAATATTACTCTTCTAAGCTTGTAACGAATAAAACAAGCGACGTCTTCCATTTCAGTATATATTTACAGTCGAAAGGATCCGCCACCAACGCATAGACAAATTAATATTGCTTTGGATATGATTGCGCTCGTTCAACTTCACATTGTCTGCGATGCGATCAAATATCGAAGCGACTGATGAATATTGTTACTAGTTCACATTTATTGCAACTCTTGTGAGACAGTCCAATGACAACCGACAGTGACTCGTAAATGTGAACCCAAGCTTACTGCATACATTTAAAGCCAATGAATTTACTTCGAAACCGTCGCCGTGTCGAAACAAATTCATACAAAAAACACGTAGATAAAAAATATTACTGCATGCACGACAATGTATCCAAAAATCCTCCAAGACTATCAAAATACTTAATATTAGTAAGATTACTTATTCGTAAGTTTTCATTCAGTTTTGTAAGTTTTCATTAATCGTATCTTAGATCTGGCAAGTAAATCATTAATAGGCGATTTTTGACGTGACACGTATGTATGATAAAATTGCAGCAAAGAGTCTGTTATCGTAATGCATGTTTTTTGATTTAATAAGCTGGTAATATGAAAGGGCTTGTTTTTTAATTTTATGTTTGCTGTAAATCGACCTTTATTTCATTAACAGTTACGTGTAAATCAATTAAAATAGCGTTGCTGTTTGGCGTACAGAGAAGTAATTTGATTCAAAATTATTATGCGTTGTTAATAAAGCATATTATTGTATGTAGTGTCACGTCAAGAACCTTCGGTCTATTCTGTAAATCTCACCGTGAAACCTTAGGTGAAGTGAGCTCGAAGTGAGTAGTCATTCCATCTAATGCTAGGGACTGGCACTATTGATAGCTCACTTCACTTAAGTTTTCACGATGGGACTTTATAGAATAGATCGGGGCGTGTGTCGTGTCGCACACTTGTGTATCTCGGCCTACCTGTGGGTAGGGCGGCGGCGGCGGCTGCGGCTGGCGCAGCGTGCCGGGGTAGGGCGGCGGGGGCGGGGGCCGGGCCGCGCCCGGGGCCGGGCCCGCGCCGCCCGGCCCGGCCGGCCCGCCCGGCCCCGCCGGGCCCTGCACTTGTTGCGCCCCCTGCCCCACTTGTCCGCCTGCTACGGTCGCTGCGGGGAAACTTACACGTCACTACTGGTTGAATACATCGGCCACGTTTGTGAGAAAGTCCACTCAATGTCTCACATATTATTATGTTGTATGTAGGTATATGTACTGTGTTCAGCAATAAAACTTTGTTTTGATTTGACGTTGGAATATTCAGATGGCAAATGGTAACGCGCGGTGCGCGTAAGATGATGCAGTAGCTCGGCGTAGCTATGATAAACTATGTTTTAGTTGAACATATAAAATGCATATAAAGGAAGATATGATTTTGTGCGGTTGTTGTACAAAAAACATTCGATTTAAAAATGCGCGTCAGATATTTGTCATACATATACAAATATAAAATATAGCTTTAAAGATGTAGTCCGGTCAATTTAGACATAAAAATAGTGTTCAAGTAACAATAATTCCCGTAGAGACAAATATTGGTGGAGAGCTGGGGTTTACTATACAAATAAAGTTTTAAAAATCCCCATCGATCCTATGTGTGCTACAAAAGTTATTCGGGGTCAAAGGTCAAAATTTGAGGTATTTTGGATTTTTCTCGAAAACGGTAAGTTTTATCAAAAAAAAAACCTCAAACCAAAGTTGTAGATCTTAAAATTCTCTCCGAAATGGTCTTCATGATTTTTTTCCTAAGAGCCATTCCTGAGATATCGCGATTCTAAGAGTCACATTAAACATGATATGCACACATTTCCACGCCACCTGTGAGGTAGCTCAGCACGTTTTTTTTACCGTGGTTACTCCACTAACTGTCATGACAGTTTTAGGATAATTTAAGGGAACAATACCTGTCAAGTTCTAGATATTACCTTACTATTGATAATGCTATTGATTATTGGTTTAACTATTGTTTTGATTTCTTTAGATATTTTAATCAGATTCATACTCTTGAAAGTCTACTTAAACAGTCATGCCTTTTTCGATTTCTTCTTCCTCTTCCTCTTGCTGGATGTTCATAAATTGTTCAAATGTGGCTAAGTCATTGGTATCTTCATTAAAATCACAGGAATCTTCCTCTATTGTTTGAGGTTTTTTTTTGATAAAACTTACCGTTTTCAAGAAAAATCCAAAAAACCTCAAATTTTGACCTTTGACCCCGAATAACTTTTGTAGCACACATAGGATCGATGGGGATTTTTAAAACTTTATTTGTAATGGTAAACCTCAGCTCTCCACCAATATTTGACTCTCCGGGAATTATTGTTATTTCAAATGTCTATATTGACCGGACTAATGAAATCAAAATAAACTTGATCAATTTCATTTGTGTTATTTTGTCGCTTATTGCTGAAGTGTGTACTTGAAGAGCAGGAAACAATTAGAAAGGGAAGGTAAAGGAGGCCTATACTCAGTGCTGGTTTTCCAAGCTGCCGGTTGCATAATTATAATGTCATATAATTTAGATACATGCGAGATCTATAATTATAACAAATATTGTGGGTTTAAATGCTGTGTATGTTAGTCTAGTAGAAATAAATGCGGCACCGACCGGCGTAGGGCAGGTGCGCGAGCGCCACGGAGCGGTCGGCGCGCACGATGCCCACGCAGCCGTCGGCGGCCACGAGGCGCGTGCCGGGCGCGATGGCGCGCCCCGCCGCCAGCGCCGCGTTCACCTGCGCCGTCATGGCGCTCACGATGCCCGCCGCGCCCGCCGGCAGGCCCGCGCCCGCGCCCGCGCCGCTCTGACGAGATAATATTGAACGTACAATGCGCTGCGTACTGGAAATGTACTGTAATTATATTTTGCGTTATCATAATATCAACTATAACCAACAAATGACCTTGACCTTACACTGTCTGTACGTCTTTCAAGCATTTGGTATATCACTTCGTCCCCGTCAGGGGCATGCGATGCCAGGGCAAAACGTCCCCCCCACCCGCCGAGGCTGTACAGTGGTCCGTACACACGGCCCCTGTGGAAGCGCCTGTATCGACTGGTGGGGTATGAGCGCACGTAACTATGCGCGGCCATGTGAGTGCGCGGGCAACACACGACAGAGGTGCGGACTTCTTTCAAGCAAATGGGTTTAGCAACCTAACAGCGACATACCTGAGCGTAATGCATGTGTTGTGCTGCAGTGAACTGCACTTGTGGTCGCTGCACAACTTGTTGGCTCATCACTTGTTGTCCAGGTTGGAACTGTTGTGGACGCTGTTGCTATAAAACAAAACAAATCGCTAAACTCTATACCAGTTAAATCTATGACCTATTTTATGTAGATTTCACAATAGAAATCCAGGAAGCGCTAGGATTTTCACTCAAAAAATAGAGTCAACATTTTGGACTGAATAAATTCTATAAAAGTCTTAAATCCTGTATTATTTTGTTTGTTTTTATGTTCCTTTTCATTGCTTGTATTTCTTGTGCGTGTCCAATTTTTTTTTTTTTCAAGTAATGTAATCTGGGACATTCATTTAGTAAAACGACCTTCCTAAGGCGATAAGTTTACCTGATGATGTAACTGTAGCCGTTGTGGTGCATTTGTGAACATTTGCGTGAACATTGGCCTCTGTGGTTTGTCCTCGTTTTCTAGTTTCACTTCCGATTTGATTTGTTGCATTGCATTCTGTTTGGAAGACGGAAAAAAATATTTAACTTATTAAAATATAGATAGTTTCAAAACTGTTACAATGAAGAACGTAAGCCTGTCCAAATAGATCAAAATGGCTTCTTTACCAATTTACAAGTAAATGCGCTTGCTTTCTTTGCCAATAACGAAATTAAACACTCAATCAGATAAGCTGTGAGCTTAAAAAAATTATTAAAAAATGGAATAAAAAATAAAAAAAACAAAATTAAAAAAATGGTCAATTACATAAATACTAGCCATCTGCTGGTTCTGTGTCATAACCCTCTGCACAGGATCGCTGTACATCTGCTGAGGCGCGGGCGTCGACGGCGCTTCCAACTTCACTTCCGGTTTTATATCTTCGATCTCTGACTTCACTTCCGCTTTAGATTCTATGTTTTTAACGGCCTTTTGTAAGTCATTGTACATTTTGTTATCTTGCGCCTGTTCGTGTTCATCTCTGAAAAGATAAGAGGAGAATAATAAATTGTTCAATCTTTTAATTCTCAAACTGGTCGACAGAGATATGAACAAATTAAACATGCCATCACAATGTCACACAGGTGATCTTATATTATCCAGTCCACTCATCAATAAACTGTATTCTGTTCAAATGTCGGTCAGACAAACTCGAGCGTAAAACTAGAACAAGTTCAATAGATGCCTGGATACCTAAAATGCTTTTAGGTAAAGCCGATATCAGACGCTCCACTTTCAGATGAATCGAAAGTGACAAACGAATTCATAAATGTGGTTCATTAATTAATTCGTTTTCACTTTCCAACATTATAATAGGCGAGTGAAAGAGCCGAAATCCAATTTTCGGCAGTAGGCATCTTTAACTTGCCTACTGCGATCATTCAGTAGGCATCTTTAACTTGCCTACTGAATGATCGGAAAATGAAATGAAAGAAGCAGATGAATGATCATTCCTATACAATTTTGTCGGTGTCGTCTGAACGTAGAATGACACAAAAATGAATCTTCACTGGAGTGAAACATTTACGCGAATGAAACGTCTGATATCGGCTTCATAGGTACTCACTCTGGCTCTCTCTTGGCATGTCTTTCCGACAGGCCGTCGTCAGCCAAGTCCAAGCCGTCAAGTATGTGTTCGTCATTCAGCGCCGCCAGCTCTGGGTCTGCGTACTCCAGGATATTGAACTGTTCGCCTATCTCTGCGGTTAAAGTCTCAAATAACACTTCGTCGTCCTCGCCGCCGAGTCCAGTTAGGATATCACCCACCTTTGAAAACATTTAAAGTTAGAATTAGTAGATTAGTTCAGAGCTAAATAAAGTTATATCTGTCTTCAATGGTAACCAGAATTTCATCTATTCTAGATACATTTTAAATTCACTGACAGACACCGCATGAAATTATGAACAACAGTTCTTGTTATAACGAAGGTGAGCTCAAAAGGCGGATATTTCAGAAAAGATTGTATGGGAGTTCGTAATTTTTGCCGATGGAAAATCCCATCAGGCACACGGCTTGATACCATCATAAACCACAAAGCTAAAGCCGCGATCCCACGGCATGTTGAGGCCTGTACCGCCTGGCGCGCGGACACGTCAATCGAGCCCTGTCGCGGCCCGTGCCGAGCATTCCCACTAGAGGCCTGCCGACCTGGCCTGGCACGATCTAGCCTGTGAGAAACCGGGCCGTGGGACCCTAGCATAACCATGCACTAATTTTTGTTTTTTGCAAATTAAAAACAATAATGTTCTCAATCAACTTTTGAAATAACTATGTTACCTCTCCAATATTGGATCCATCTTGTTCAAGCTTGTCCATATCCCCCATATCCATCTCATCAGTACCTTGATCTTGATTGGACTCTTGCTTATTTTCATTACTGGGAGCTGCAAAATATATTGACATTAGAAATCTTAACTTTAAAAATTCAATTATCTTTGTAAAAACTATTACGTGTAGGTAATAGCATTTAAATCAATGCCAACTTAGCCTAACTATATGTTACGGGCAAAGACTTAAAATAACACTAATTACCAAATAATGTACTCCACCATAAAAACAAGTTGATTTATGTCTTAAGTCAACTTGCAGAACGTTTGTGGAGATCAAAATTATATTATTATTATAAAAAATATTTATAGTCTGTTTGATCTCGTAGACTAATTTGACGGATGCAAATTTCAAACTACATATTGAAAAAACAAACAACAATCACTTGAAATGTCAAATTAGACTACGAAATTAAAAAAAATGACTTTATCTAGTTACCATTATTCTGGATATTTTGTTTCTGTTCAACCATTTGTTGCGCGGCGGCATTCTGGACATTTTGCTGATGTTGATTATTTTCTGCAGATACTAAACGCTGCTGCATTATCACTAGAACAAGTCACACAAAAGTTATAAGTTTCTGTTTAAAAAGGCTAGAACAAAAACTCGCGGATTGTGTCGTATTCACAACTGTTGATTGGCCTTTAGAAGGCCGGTAACAATTAAAATTCTATTGAGTCTCGTTAGTGACAGTTGGAGGTATATACAGTCCTACCAACTTATCTGTGAACTGAAAGAGGACGGCACCGTCGACTCAGTGATGCTAATTAATATAAGGTGCCCAAAATTTAGTAAGTTTTCAAGAAGGAAATTTTATATTAGACATAATCCTATAATAAGACACAAATTAAAAACAATGATACAGTTTTTACAAATTAAAAACAATGATACCTATATAAAAATAATAAAATAAATAAAAAGAATTTGATAATTTACAGTTACGTAGGTACGCTAACAGTTTAGTCTCTCAGCAATAAACAATGGCTTTATCTAAAAAGTAATCCAATGAAGTGGAAATTCAGCAGATAAAATGTTCCACAGGGGGAATAAGACTTAAATAATTAGTTAAGTATCGGGTAATTTATAACAAGAAAGTTGACAACACTAAGCTGTCGCTGCCGAAATTCGTTTGTATATTTGATTAAATGGAATAAAAGGAGACACTGCCCGAGCTTCTTCTTCAAAAAAGGTTTTAACCTTTAGAATAATGTTTCGAGCATCACTTTTAATAGCTTTCGGCATATTAAATTCAGCAATATCACGACAAAACAATCAGAGAACCCGAATGTAGTAGACACTGACAATCGAATGACATTTCAACATGACGGCCGTAGTTCCAATTTTCGCCATTTCACAGATAAGTTGGTAGGAGTGTACAAGAAGGGGTCATGTTGTAAAGTTAAGGAAATTAAATGTTTATCTCTACTACCATCTTAAATTGCCCGTATATTCAAATCATAACTGTCATTCTTTTACAGTTGTCTGAAATGGCTATAACACGACAAATTGACGTAGTGTCAATGTGGTATACAATAAATTTCCTTGACTGTACTTGTAATCTTAAGCGAATGTTTTGGTTTGACGGATTTTCCTGCTTAAAAATATAGTACTTACAGTGATGATCAGGGCGGTTAGCGTGCATAAGAGGCGCGCGCGCACGGAGTGTGACGGGCAGGGGCTGGCGGAAGGGCTGGCCCTCGCCCACGCCGCCCGACGGCGATGACGCCTCGCTATGTTCTACATTAAAGACATTCGATTTCAGGCCTATGGACTTTTTAGATTCTGCAAGTTAGATCTCAACAAACGTTTTTTATAAAAATATATGGTGTAGGTTTAGCAGCGATAACCAGATAATTTACGAAGGTATCTTTTGAAATCAGTTTTCTTTTATATTTTTCACAGAAAGTCAGTTAATAAACAATGAAAAGAGCTTACGTCCTGGCCACATTTTCTCTGGATGTCTTTGCAGCAGATCCCTAAGCTGCCTATTGATGTCATCATTGTTCCCGTAGTGTAGCGGGAAGCGTTGCGCGGGGAAGGCACTGCGCGGGGCCTCGGCGGGGCCCGCGGGCGTGGGCGGCGGGGCCCCAGGCATGGGCCCGCCGGCCCCGGGCATGGGCCCGCCAGCCCCGGGCATGGGCCCGCCGTTTCCAGCGCCCGGCGGAGAACTGCCGTCGGGCGCGCGTAAACGCTGCATGGCTGCTTTCGGGTCGGATTTACGTGTGGGTTAGTGCGTGAAATAGCAACCACGAATTCTCAAAATCTCATAGGAATTTACAATAGCAGTTTTCATTTAAAGACATCATAATGGATTGTTTAAGAAAAAAAACGCTTATTTCCAAGAGGCTGATTAGCAGTGATCGGGATAGGTAGAGCTAATCTACCTAAAGTTCTAAAAAGAACAGAGACAAAGTGGAAACGCCTTCTGACAAAATATTATTTCGGGACATGTCCCGGGTTTCGGAACATTACTTAAGTACATTTAATATAAATTCTAAAGGTCTGGAGTAAAATTAGATGTCTCTCATGTGATATAGAATTTTTAAATTTTTGTATGAAAATATGAAAAAAAAATTACCTACATGTTAAGTATTGGGGGATATGGGTTTCATAAAGGGGGTCGAAATTATCATTATTTTTGGTAGGACATACCATTTTCGAGATATAAGAAAAAGAAAATAAAAAAAGATACAGTACTGTTTTGCAACTGAAGTCGAGGTGTTGGTTTGAATTTTTGTCCATGACATCTAATTTTACTCCACACCTTTAGCATTTATATTAAATGTACTTAAGTGATGTCCCGAAATCCCGACATTAGTCCCAAAAAAATATTTTAGTCGTAAGGGAAGTCTCCACTTTTTTTGTCTCTGTTCTTTGAACTTTAGGTAGATTAGCTCTACCTATTCCGATCACTGCTGATTAGTCATCTATAATTTCCTAATACGTATAATTATTGAATTACCCTATTTTCACATTATGATTATGTACGATACAGTTCAAGAAACAATTTGGCAAAATTGACTACGCCAGTTAAACAAAAGCTGGTAATAATAAACACAAATCAATTTAAAGAAATTATTCAATGAAAGTTCTTTAAATAGATATAAAAAAATAGATATTAGAGAATGACAAAAAGTGGTACCAAATTTTCTCACGCCTCAAGATAAACTTATTATAGTAAATATTCTTATATTTTTTTACGACCTTCTGCGTCGGGGATTTGATTTTCGAATAGGGAATTTAATTTTTAAGTAAAAAGTTATTGTATTCCAATGCACGTTTCCGTAAACACTTTCGTCTTCCTTCTAATGTCGTTCCGTTTTACATGATACACGTTATACGTGATCCTGATCATGATTTTGCACAAAATCATTTAAAAATAATAATAATTAACCGACTTTACATGCAACTGTATGTAATAACTAAATGATTAATTTTAATATTACAATTATAATTAATCCTTTGTGCTTAGTCTTTCTCTGGTGTTATTATTTATTTTTTATCAATGGTTATTTGCCCGGTCGCACCGGTCATAGAGATGTAGAACGCAATTGAATCGATTTTCGATAACATCGGGCTCAGAGATATCTATTTTCGATGAATCTACTCGCTAGTCGATTTTTATTTATAGAATAGACAAATAAGTTTAACTGGATAAACATTTTACATATTGTAGCTATTTGGCTTTGTGTTCTGCAACCACAATAATGCCGTCAAACGGAAAAGTTTTGATTATAATCGAATAACATAATATTATGTCTGGTTTATTGTAGAATTCAATGAAATGGCGTATATTTTATTGATTTAAGGGGTTCTAGAATAGATTTAATATTTATGACCGATAAAAAAATTAAAAAAAATTTTTACTCGTAAAGATTTATCGATTTTAGATCAATATCGCATCCCTAGCTATGTTTGACATTTGTAGTTGTACAGTGTTTATTGATTTAATTGATCTTTTATTTCTGTATGCGCTAGCGCTCTCTAATACATCTGTGTTTTAAGTTTCGTGTTGATTTAGTGAAGCCTTGTTAGCTTATTGAGAAGTAGAACTTTTTGTATTTTATTGTGAAAATGTCGATACGTGGGGCCGACCGGTGTATCAATTGTTCTCTGTTGATACCTAGAAACCTGCGTACGCATTCATTAGAACAACCGTCAACTTCAATGATTAACTTATTACAGTCTTGGCTAACTCCTTCTCAGGTAAGCAAATCTTATTTTACTCTTTGAATATCAATCAGTAAAATATAGTTTTAGGTTATCTTCGATTTTATGAAATTACTTTGGAACCCGGGTTTTGTTTACAAAAAGAACATTTGTAGGAGTTAATATGTTATATGTAGTCTATAAAAAACAAAGTTTGATTTTGATGCAACTTGGTACGGAATTCCATACGTCAATCGGCATTGTCCTTTAACTATTTAACTATTCTACTATTTCTAGGAACACAATTGGTCGTTTTATGCTTAATATTAATTTAATATCAGCTATAATATTTTACTAACATCGATGTAAGTAATTTATTCTAATACCAACACTATGGATCTCATCTTTGTAAAACACGCAATAAATTTTTATCATTATTATCGAAAATTCCCACAACGCCATTTGGCGACAGTAACGTAGTGGCAGGTACCTTGCATCCTCTGATCATGTATGATCTGCTGCTGCTGCTGCGTCTGCTGCTGCCGCTGCTGCTGCAGATGCTTCCACTGCCGCTCCTGCTCCGCCTCCCGCGCACTGCGCTGTTGATTGCACGCCCGCTCTTGCTCCTACGTCACACGGCACAAGTTAACACGACACCACTTGTAAGTACACGGTAATTAACTGTCATTGTATAAGAACAAAATAATCGGACGTATTGAAAGTAAACGCCCGAGTTTAAATCAAAGCTTTTTTTAAACATAAAAATATATGATCTAAGAATTGTCTTCCTAGCTGTATCATATATCAATAAGGAATTTCGAAGAACAGGACGCACAACGATTCTCGCAGTGCGTACAGGACGCATAACAGCGAAATTGTTTATCGATATACATCCAACTGAGGACGAAGCTTAGAGCAAATGTGTTTATGCGTTCTGCACATTGAGCGTCTTTCAGTGCGATAAGTTTATTATATATTTGAAACAACGCACGCAGTCCAAATCCACATGAAACGCATCATCCAATTCCTTCTGCATGGCACCATCGCGCCAGACTGCGCTCGGTGCGTGAAGCTCCTAAGAGATAATACTAAATATTAATTTTAAATGTTTTAATATTAGGTTCGCCGCACCACTAAGTATAAGATTAACTGCAACCTATACAATGACAATCAGTTCCGTGTACTTGTTGTCTATTAATGTAACATGCTGTAACTACGCAGGCAATTTTATTGTAACTCAATCCTATGACAATTTACATTGTTTTAGAGATGAAGTTAATGTTTTATGATAATAATAAGATTCTATTTACATTACTAAAACATTATTATGGGTCCTTTTTAAACTACAGATATTAATTATTTTATACAAATCTGAATGTTCTATCATTAAGGCTCTTCATATTAGCACATACTCTTCTTTTTCTCAAACATGCTTGGAAATTCGAGCATTATTTTGACAACCTTTTTCGAGATAAATCGAAATTGCTGTAATGGTAAAAAACAAATGAATATACGGCTGGCAAAGTTACTATGAAAATCCGTATCTGTAGTGTTTAGCGGCCAAATAAATTACAATGAAAACTTGTCGTGTTATTTAAAAATGGAACGAACTTTTTACTTCAGCACATGGCAACCAAGAAGGTAACTTATCAAAGATTTTATTTAATTTGCAAATAGAGCTGTGGAAACAAATGAACATATTGGCGCGTGAAAATTTATTGTTGTTCATCATTGGATCTGGAATTTTTATTTAATTTACTCATTTATAATTTCCGCACATTATTTGAGAAAAGTACTGTAAAAGCCTTGGCCGCAATCAGGCATTGACGGACTCACGTATGGGTGCCTCGGCTTTGCCTCGGCCCACATTTTTACGATCGTCCATCAATAGCATAATTGCTGGCCGAGACAGTAATATACTATTGCTGAAAATGGGCCTGCTAATGACTGCTACTGTGAATAGTTTTGACATAACTATTCACTCAATCACTTCAAATCAAGACTACTTCTGATAAAATTGCAACTCATTTAGTTATTTTTCTCTTTTTTAACATGTCTATTAGTATGTAATGCTTCATTAAGAAATATCCATGCTTATGTGTTAATTAATAAAAATAATGCTGAACTATGAGATGCATAGTTAGTATACATTAAGTTTAAATAATAGAAATATAACTTCAAATTGTATTATTATAAGCTTGTAAACTTAATAGATACTAATTGATGATCCCATAATGATATGTTACGTCATGTTAATATTTTTACTATACACAATACCGAAAATAAAATACTGATACCTAATAAAAATTATGATTTGTACAGAATTTATTCTAACAGCTTTATCTGTAAAATAAAACCTAATCCTAATAGATTATTTGCTTAACATCTATACCTGTGTACTTACAAACTACATCACAAAGCTTTATACAAGAGCGTAACGACGCAAATAAACTGTGAACTACATCGAACTGTGTTAGAATTGTTAGCACACCACAACCAGCCACCAACAGCGTCCAATGTTAAAGCCAACACTACCAAGGCAAAGCGAAAATAATAAAATCAACATTACGGAAACAGGGGACACGAGTCCGGGAGGCTTTCGGGAATCGATAGGAGGGTAATGGTCTCGAATAAAAAAAAAGCTAAAAGAAAATTAACAAAATAATCACACAGCGTCCAACGCCATTAAACAGCCAAGATTGTTGTTGGGTGATGACTGAATTTAAATAAAATCGGAGGAAGTGCTCAGGATCGCGTGGTGCGACGTCGCGCGATCACCCAACAAATCGAAACGTATCTCGCATATACACGCCACACGCTATGTGTTGTGTGTCAAGTCATGTCGAGAGTGTGTCGTCGCTTTCACTGTGCAAAGAGAGTATAATAAAGGTAAGTCAAGTCAAAATAAGTTGAGAGTCGAATGTAACGTGTTATGCGGAATCTTCGGGTAGGACATGTGTAATTGTGTAGTGTGCGATGTGTAGTGTATATGCGAGGAGTCGCGTGTCGCGGTACCGTGTGTCGCGGGAGGCGCGGCAGCGTGCGCATGATCTCGGAGGGAGTGAGCACGCGGATGTGCGCGTCGGCCTCCAGGAGCCCGCGCGCCGTCACCGTGACGTTGGGCGCGCGCACCCCGCCCCCTGCCGCCAGCGAGCTGCCCGCAGTGGCGCCGGGCGCGCCGGGCGCGGGCGCCGTCGGCGTGGCCGGCGCGGGCGCGGGGCTGGCCGCGCCTGCCGCCGCTGCGCCGCTATCAGTGTCGCCGGTCCCAGTGCTCGAGCTCTGTCGCGCCCCATTTCACTTCTTAGTAACAATTCGAGTGTCCCGGGCGAGATCTCGTGGTCGCACGCTTCCGTCGAGTTGCTCCCCGGGCTTCGGACCTCGTCGGTCGACGCGATAGATCGATAGGGTCGGTAAATTTGTCGGAAGGAGTTCAATGGTGTATCTGACTACGCAGTGGGTTCGGGAATCTTTAACCTACCCTTATGTGTGAAATGACAATGATATTGAGGTGTACTGTACTAACAACGGTAAACAATGATCATCGTGACAAAAGATGGGAGGCCCTGACCCGACTGATTATAAAGTGTTTATTAATGCGTGCACGATAACATCCTGGCTCGTACGAAACTATAATATATGAATGAATAAAACAGTGCTAATCGAACCCGTATGCAGATCCCATGAAGTATAATTAAGATAGAATACACATAAAGTATCGATATAATACTAGCACTAAAAGAATTAAATATTCAGAATGTAGACACCATTAAAGTAACTACCCCAAATTCATTAACACAAGGTTTGCCCAAAAGGAGTGGTGACTAAACTATAGTGGCAAGTACTGTAGATCCTCTCACTTCGTTGTTCAACTGCTAAGGTAGTGACAAATTCACATTGTTTATACAAAACATAGAACTACTATGGTGTGCTACGTGTATCCTACAGCCGCGGTATATACACTTGTGCTAGCGTTGAGACAGGCGACAGAATCTACAGCAACCGTGGTATTAACAACAGATAACACTTCCTACGACGACCGTGAGCGAGACAAACCATGGATAGACACTTTACTAGACAATTATACTAGAACAATGATACGTTTTTCAACGCACAGTGAAATACTGAAGGTTCTAGTAGGGCGATACTGAACGATGGTTCAGTATGGCCGTTCTAGCAGCCCGTAGTGTGAATGACACACAGTATAAACACGGTGGTAAGTGAGTTGGGTTAGCACACACCACATGTAGCGACACACAAGCGGACATACCTGCTGTGCCTTCTTCATGCGGATGGCGCTGCGGTTGTCGCGGGCGCGCTGTAGGTAGGGCGCTTTTTGGTCGGACGGTAAGGCGCGCCACTTCTTCAGTATTTGTTTGCAGCGGTCCACCCAGTTGGGGAACTCGGTTTTCCATTCCGGATGGTTAGTGTTGGCGTATAGGACGGCTGATATTGTCGCCGCCGAACCTAGACCTGTAGGAGTGATGAATTAGAATAACATTGGTTTTTGTGAAATGAGTTTGTCACTAGCTCGAAGAGATATTTAAATTCGAAACTTCTCTTTAGTCATTTTATATCAATCTGCCTAGCCTTTTCCTAACTATGTTGGGGTCGGCTTCCTGTCTAATCGGATGCAGCTGAATACCAGTATTTTACATGGAGCGACTGCCTATCTGACCTCCACAACCCAGTAAATGGGTAATACGATACCCCTTGGTAAGACTGGTTGTCAGACTTTTAGGCTTCTGACGACCCGTACCGACAGTCAAAGATCCACGAATGACAGCCGGGACCAACGGCTTAACGTGCTGCTAACGGCTAACGTGGAGGAGTCTCGGTATGTAAAGACGGTCACCCATCCACGGACCAACCCCGGCAAGCGTAGCTTAACCTGACGGATCGACCCGTGCGGCTGTTATTACTTAGCCACGAGCTCCTCCTATAGTCATTTTATATGTATGTAATAAAAGATTGTACTGTACGCGGGGTTAGGCTTTGGAAAGCGATGTTTCTGTCAACGACCCTTTATGATAGCTTCTTAACAAGACCAGACGACATTAATACCAGAGTAGTCTATGTTTTTTTTTTTTAATTACTAGTTTAGTTTTATGTTCAATTCAGGCAGTGATTTGCCCAAAGAGGTCTTAGATTTAAATAATGTGGGAACGTACTCTCATCAGCGCGCATCTTATCAGCGCTGCGCTGGTTGTACGACGGAGGAGGCGCCTGCGCAGGGTCGGGCCACGCCGTGCTCGCGCTGCCGCTCTCGGAGAACAGTGGGCTCATCGCACTGTTACTGCTGTGACAACGATATACATATCATAAACATTAATGTTTTTATTTATATTATTTTGCGGCAAAAATCACCTAGAAGAAATATGCATAACGATAGAAGAGTGCAGAAGTACTGCTTATAACATCAGAAATGTCTCCCATTAGGTATGGTGTAACAGGAGTCGGATAAGAGATAGTATAATATACAGATTGCTTGATGTGATAGTTGCGATTCGAGTGATATTCATTTTCAAATGACTACGCCGCGACCTAGCAAGTCAAACGCGTTTTATGTTCTACAAAATAAGTCTTTGACTATTTTTCGCAAAAGTTGTAATTGAACATATTTCTGAAATTGTAAACTAACCTGCTGCCACCAAACTCAGGATAAGGTGAGGTATACTCCATGGGGCTCTGAAGTTGCTGCCGTTGTTGAGAGTATGGCGTGCTGCCCATTGAGTTCACATACGATACAGACGACTCCTGCGATTCCTGGACAAAAAAAAAACTATTTAAGAACAGTGTTCATATGATATTTATACCGTCAACCAGTTGGATGGAATGGAATAATTATATTTTGAACTTGAAAATAAAATGTTTGTTCTAACCATTGGATAAATAGTAAGTGTGTGGAGTGTAATTGATGGTACGGAAATCCTTTACAATGCGAGATCAGCATAAACTGGAAATGTATAGCTTGATGTGTAGCCAAGTGTACAAAAAATTTTCAATGCAAAATAGTCAACAAGAAGAATGGTTCTTGCTCTCTGGGCAGTCAGCCATTCATTGTGATTACCACTTTGCCGACTAGCGCTCTCAAATCAATCAAAAGAATAGACATTTTTCACATAAAACATGGCACAAACCTGCGAATCATCAGTGAGAACTCCTTTGAATATTTCGTCTACATCATTACTGTCCATGTCAGGTAGTCCGTCGCGCACCATCGCGTCTAGATTCACGCCAAGCAATGACAGGTCATCTTTAGGAGATATCGTTGATGCTTGCGATGAACCGCCTGTTTCTAGAAGGGAAATATTGTTGCTTAAGTTTTCGTCATCAAATATTCACGGTGTTAACGGAAGCATGGCGATCCGGGAACTCAATCAATGAGGGTTTTCTAATATGACGTTCACTAGTTTGCAGCACTGTGACATCCGGTCTGAGCACCAGTCAAGTGTCAAAGCGCCTACATTTTCTTTAGTTGTGACAAAATGATGAACGAATGATGATAGCCAGTATAAATTTTATTTTAGTGTCGAAATAGAAGACCTCTTGTCAAAGTGGCGCCAAATGGTGACCTGAATTTTCATGAAAACACTTTTTTTTTTATTTACACATGTTCCGGAATTCATTCATTCAAAGTTATTTAACCTAGATTTTTACAAAACGAAACCTGTAAGGTCTGTCCTGTGGTGGGATGATCATGGCTAAATTATAATATTAAAAAAATACTCGAAAATCTTTTACTTAAAATTGCGACGAGTAAAACAAAATGCAAGTACGCAAAAATGTTATCTGTCTTCTTTCGGCAAAAAACCTGGTTTCACACAATTACATTCTTATTAGTGTATAGTTAGGTTACCGGATTCCAAGCTTTTTATTTGGCTTGTTATTAAAAACTAAGTTAAAACTCACCACTACTAATCGCTTCAGTTTTCGTTATATGCACCGTAGGTATACTCTCAGTAGCAACGGTCGGTGGCTGTTCAGCCTCAGCCGGCTGCGGGCCTAAGATAGCGTTCTTCAACGCCGTGGAGTCCTCAGTATGTTTCAGTTGTCCATCGTCTATCTCCGTCTTTATCTTCACGGTACCGTCAGAGTTGGCGGCGGAAGAATCATCCTTCTCATCTTTTGGTTTTAGGGAGTTTAGGATGTCTACTTCGTCCTGTATAGAGGAAATTGGAGGTATATATAAAACTAGCTGTTGCCCGCGAATTCGTCTGCGATCCAGGATGAAAGACAGCCTGCCAGGGTTGCGGGAATGTCCGAAAGGGATACCGGGACCCTGGCAACAGCAACTGAAGGAACACGGATGGGTTTTAGTCAGTAAAAGTCTGACACGCCCTTCCGCTCCACCCAGAGCGGGAGAAGTCATTTGATGATTTCCCAACATCAAAAAAAAAAAAAAAAAGGATAAAAGACAACCTATGTCTTTCTCCAAGTCTACCCATGTGCTAAATTTCATCCAAATCCGCCCAGTCGTTTTAGCGTGAGAGCGTAACAACCAAACTTATTTTCGCATTCATAATAATAGTGAGGATTGTTTTTTCAAAATCCAAAGTTCAATGTATGCGTCGAAATGTCCGAATATGAGCTATCAGAGGCCAGACCACAACCAAAGAAATAGTTTAATCACACAACAGCCTCACATAATGAGTTACTAGTGGAAGGTTGGCGTTTTTGGGATTTTTATTGGTGCTAATTATATTGGCATTATAATTTTAATGGCAGATATTTGATTCAAATTCAGTTCCATTTTCTACGGCGTGCTTAAGGCTCTTGGGCTATTTTCGAGAAGCATTTTCATTATACCTGTAGGTATTACCTATTATTTTTATCGTCAGTCTTCCAGCTAAGTTAAAAACGTACCGTATTTAGCGATATAATCACGGAAGCGTCGTGATCGTTGAAGGAAGTCAACGCAGCGAGTACGTCTTCCCCATCGCTGTCAGAGTTATCGAGCTCCCACTTGAAGTCGCGCAGTTCTCGGTACCCTTCTGGTGTAGCTGGACGGAGAGTACCTCCTGGACTTTCTGCAGGGTTCGCTGAGGATGAAAGTGAAATCAGGACTCTGTTTTATATCAGGTAAGGTTCAATTTTGGTTTATAGATCGAATGTGAAGTGTATTGTTCAACATTTTTGCCCATCAAACTTGAAAATGCGACTGGGAAGATGCAAGCAATTTATATGGATGAGACAAAGAAGATGCCAGGCATTACTTCTGAAAATGACGATTGCAACATTGAAACGTTTAACATAGACATACAAAATAGACAAAAATGTACTGTATTCTTACCAGTAGAGGTGACAGCAGCTTTGGTTGGCTCCAGTAGGTCTTTGCCAAAGAATGCTTCTTGCATGTATGACGGGAACTGCTCCATCAGTTTCGACCGCGGTTTACGACGCGGCTTGCGCTTGTTGCTCGGCGATTCTGTATAAATATATACAAGTTTGAAGACAATAGGAAGTTCCAGTTTCTTGTTTCATTACTATGCGATAAAGTGTACGTTTGGTAGCAGAATATGCATATCCTACACCTCCATAACAAACCATTTGGCCTACTGTGCCAGCTGTTGCCGCTGTGTTTGTGGACTTTATTAAATAATGGACTGCTGGTTTATTGTGAAATAATGTGTATTCCGTTGTAAATTCGTTACAAGCAATTAATAATGTCCACAAACACAGCAGCAACAGCCGGAACACCTACACTGCGGTCCTAGCTCACAAACCAAAAAGCCCGGCTTGCAGTAAATAATAATTTCATAAATCTGTCAACTGAGATTTGATTTCGAGAAAAAGGATTATATTCTCTCATACTTTGCATAGCATTGATTCCACGACGATAAAACCTTTAACGTAAACGAAATATTACATTAAATTCATATCACATCTCACCTCCAGAAGCCTGTGTTCCATCTCCCTCTTTCTCTTCGTCGGCTTGCGCCTTAGCTGTCGTCTGTCTCTGTCTAACAACGAAGCCGCCAATGCCAAGCTTGTTCAAGTTCCTCTGTCTCTTTCTACGCAGTACCGTGAGGCCTGAGTCTGTGGTGTATATGGTGAATCCTTCGGGAGGCGGGCCGTCGTTCGCGACGTTCCATAGAATGCCTTCTTTGAAATTCGTGTTGGGTACACCTGTTTGACCAAAGATTAAATAGTAAAGCTACGTTTTCACCGATTTGAATAAGGAACAATCAGTTCTGAGCTAATGTAAGTCTAAGTGACTTCGCTAATAATTATATTTGGAGTAAAATTTTACTTTCACTGCGTGGGCGGCGTTCGTTGCTTGAATCATCGTTTTATCCCGTAAAATTCGGTCATAAAGTAGTATTCGGTGAAAACGCTGCTTAGTTTCTCTTTCGAGAAAGCATGACGTATATACTTAGGCTTACTTTTTTGCCATGAACAAAATCTCATTGTGACAAGACAATGTTTTGAAAATGAGTTTTTTTATTGTAATTCTTTCTACTGAAAGTTCTTACAAACTTACTCTAAGCAGGATTCTCTTCAAAATAACTTCATAATATTAGACGCTTTGATGAGACTCACCAGGTTCTTCCTTTACTTCGGCCGTGCTGTCTGGCTTGGAGTCGTCGCCCATCTCGACGTCTGCATTCTGAACCACTGTTTCAATAGATGCCATTATTTCTAATCCACAATGCCAGCGTCGAACATACAAAAACTCATGTTAGATACACATCTTACATGTACTAAGTAAATATAATATTTATACATATACCTACATACAGCAATCATAAAATGCATAGATGTGATATAGATAGAAAAAGAGGTTTTATTTGGCAAAACTATTCCTCAGTTTATAAAGCGAAAATACTGGCTGGCATTGGGTAGAGGAGCATAGAGGTTTATAAAAAGCATATAATAATATAACAAACCAAAATAACTACTATAAAACATGCAAAGCTCACACGACCACGACACAAACAACACTGATGCATAATCACCTGCGTCTTTCTCGGTGTTATCGTTCTTGAATCGTCGTTTGCGTCTCGTGTGGGTGATGCCCATTTCCGCTTCGAGTTGTTTCATGTGATGTGCGCCGCGTTGCGACAGGCACACGTCGTCCACGTAGTACTCGCCCGCCAGCCCCAGCGACTGCGGCGTGGGGCGCGGCGCGGCGCGTGCGAGCGCCACGGCCGCCGCCGCCGCACTGGCGCCGGGCGGCTCGGGCGCGCGCGACAGGTGCGGCGGCGGCAGCTCGCGCGCGCGGCACAGCACGCACTTGTAGCTGCGGGGGGTGAGTACTCAGAACACATGGAGCCGAATGGAGGTGGTGAAGTCACGTATGCAAATGACTATGCACTTACCCAGCGCGACAGCACACCTCGGCGTCGTTCTCGCTGCGTATGGAGTCACAGGACGCGTGCAGCCAGCGCCGGCAGCCCTCGCACTGTATGATGAGCTCGCCGTCCGAGTACGGCTCCGAGCACACGCAGCACATCACTAACGACGCGCAAGGAGCACATTCTATCGGGAAAAAATAACTTTCAAGTAAAATAGTCTTAAGTAGAATTTCCAGTCGCTGTAACAACTTCTTCGGTTGCTCTACTATCTAGGATGAGCATTTTTCGGCTTTTGGCTTTTGCTTGCCAACAATAGCGAATTGCAGACAAGTTCAGCTTTGAGCAAAAACAAAGCTAGTAATAATGTCAGTGCAACATGGTCTTATCGCCTCAACATGGTGGCTAATAGCACGATCTCGAGCGCGATCGGAGCGTATATTCAACCAATCAAGTCCTGATTGGGTACCCGCTACAACCATAACACGTTGGTTGCAAGTACCACAGTGAGGGCCTTAGCACACCTCCGCCGCGAAACCATAGCAGCGAAACCGCAGTAGTTAAATTCAACAGACTCACATCATGTCGAATTGAATAACTGCGGTTTCGCGGGGCGAAGATGTACTACCCGCCTAAAAGGGCGACTTTTATCGCATTCGAAGCTCAAGTTTCGCTTAAATACAAAATATTTATTTTTCTTTCGCACTGCGTACCTGTATAGTTGTCACACCACGCCAGCGTGTGCCTCGTGCCGCACACGAGGCAGCGCCGGCAGCGCTCGCAGCGCCACGGGCCGCGCGGCACGTCGGCCAGCGGCGGGCGCGCGCAGTACGTGTGCCACGTGGTGTCGCAGTCGTCGCACAGCAGCAGCAGCGTCTCGTCGCCGCGCGCGCCGCACCCCTCGCACACCGTGCAGTCTAAGCAGCGCCAACCTTGCGTTACTATAACTTGAGATACCTGTACACAACAACAATTTATTGTTATCATCACGCCGCCAGTGCTTTTTGATCTCCACGGCCAGTGATTTCAAAGGCTAAGAAAGCCCACGCCGTTTAACAAGCGTGTTCGTGATATTACGGACCGTGGAAAGAAAAAAGATAAGTAAATTACAATTATAGGATGCGGCCGTTAATATAGCATATCAAGCTTTAGAAAAAGTTCTATAGAACATCATCTCAAACCCCTCTGCCTTCAAAGCAAGAGTGAACAGGCATCTACTGGGCAAGCTCGTTCCATCATAGATATCATCCATCGGTTTCTATCAGACGAAATCGAGATCAAGAGCGGGCCCATTCAGCAATTTTATCTTATATTTTTTTATATTCGGAGTCGTAGGACACACCCTTTCGCTGTATATTATGTATTTATACAGAGCCATTTGCGGGTCTAAAATGGCCACTTTGGCAGAATCATAATAGGAAAATAATAAGAATCATCGTAAAATGTCACAAACTGACAATTCATATTATATTCTGCGTGCTGATTCATAATACACAATAATTCATCTGTTTGACAGTTTTCTATGGAGATTCGTAAAATGGTCCACAAATTATAAATTGCTTTTGTGTCAAATTAGAGGAATTACTAATGACAGCTAGGAATTCAGGAAATGAATTGCTGTTAGAGGAATTGCTAATGTGACTGTTTTAGGCCCCCTGGTATTTTGCTTCTAAAAAACAAAATATTTTGACAATTGAAACTTGAGCCCTTGAAACTGACTTTTTACATACGCAAGTCTGTACGTATGTACTTTACGTATGTGAGATTTATGTCACCCTTGCATCTTGAGATAATCATCATCATTCTCCTACCCTTATGCCAATTTATTTGGGATCGGCACAACATGCCTTTTTCTTCCATACTTCTCTAGTAGTCATCTTGGTAGTCACTCCCTTTCTAGCCATAATTATAATCTTTCACACAGTCCATCCATCGTTTCTTTGGCCTTTCCAAACTCTTATAGCTATCCACATTCATACTCTGAATTTTCGTGACGACGCGCGACGTTTTCCTAATTCCTCCGCATCTCATGCCCATACCATGACAACCAATATCCACTAAAAAAATCAATAATTAAATTGAAAAACTCACCTTAATATTAACACAATAAGGGTGATACGTCTGTCCGCACTGCGCACACGCAATAAGGCACCCTTCAGAGTCGGTTCCAATAGCGCCGCACATCACGCATAGATCTTGCGTTAGAACGAACTTGTCTTTACTTGAACATAGCACTAATTTATTCTCCACACCTAAATACAAAAACAAAATATGAATCATTATTGCCACCAACGAAATGAATATTAAGGCTGAATAATTCAAGCACCTGAAATCTTTAAGATGCCCGTCATACTAAACAAATTACAATACTACGACTTAAGTTTTGCGCCTCGGGAATCATTGTCATCCTTGGATTTCCGAAGTCTGTTTTGTTTTTTATTACGATTCGGATATTGATTTAATAAGTTAACAGTATGACAGATAGAATCACCCCCTTTATTTAAGATTAGTTGAATCAACAGCCTGTATAAACAAGGTCTTCAAAAAGGTTGTTACCCGGATCATCTTCTGGTGCTTTATTATCAGGCGCCTGAGGTCTTTGCAGCCCCAATCCTGGTACTCCGAACACTCCCCTCATCTTTGGTTTAGATCCTCTCTTCCGCCCAAAGTCCAGAACAGACCGCTGTCGCTTCTGGAAACCCAGTTTTCCAGCCGGAGGGAACCCGCCCTTTAGCTTGTATCCACCTATCTTCTTTTTCGCTACTTTCGCTGAGACTGTGAAGGGTTTACCCTTGCCGAGACCGACATCCGGCTAAAAGAAGAAATTATTAATGTTGTGTTAGGTACAGACCTTCTTTTGTACTTTTAGGCGACCATGTTATGGATTGAGGACTATGAGAATCGACTTTTTAGAGACCTAGCATATTTGAATGAGCGAATAACAAGTTATTTTAATGCAAAGGCGACTGAAAAACATTGAAAGAAATTACCTTAGCTTCTATAGCAAGAGGATCCTGCTCTTGCTGCGAATTCTCATCCCCAAACGACGAGTCTTGAGATGTTGAGGCAACCGTGTCTTCGTCAAAAGCTGTAAAAACAGATAGAAATGGGCGCACGTCATACATCATGCAATTTACTCTATGTTATTGAGAAAGGGTTTAAATTGCAACGATAGACTTGCTCTCTTGAAATGCAAAAACTACAAGTGCTATTTTATTAGATACTTACATCCAGATTTCGAGCCCGTCAGCTGCATCTGTGCCTTACATATTGGACAGCTGTACTCGTATGATGGATTCTGTTCTTTCTTCTGTCTGTATTGGATAGGTTCCGCGTCAGGATCGCACATTCCATGTACGTATCTATACGAAAAGATTATGATTTACACGCTTTGACACTGGAGCAGAAGGTAGATGAAATAAAGAGTAATTTTAATTAGTCAACATCTGAATTCAATGTTTTTATTACAAATGCAGGGACTCATGCCGACAAACAGTCAGAAATCTGTGAATTCTTGGTTCCAACCCAAACCCCTCACACTGTATTATTGCGCTGCTATGGTACCATTAGTAACTGAAAGTTGAAGCTCTTAAAAAGTGTGATAGTTATAAAACAAATATGAAAAAACTAGCTTTTGCCTGCGGTTTCGGCCGTGTGGATGTCGGAAATGACGTACTAAAGGGAGTATAAAAAGTATTCCATGAAATGGAGCCAGGTATGGTCCAGGTCCAGGTCATGGTCTACCTGTGTGCTAAAAGCATCGAAATCCGTTCAGTCATGAAAGCGCGAAAAGGTTCAGACGAGACTGATTTCTAATCATCTGAGTTATCTTCGATATTGTTATATGTATAAAATATGGATTACTGACCTCTTACAAAGTATACATCGTATCATATCCCTATAGGCAGCGGCGCGGTACGCCCTACGGCATAGCGGGCAGCATGATCCCTTATTCCGTTGTTGATAGCAGGAGTCGCACACTGTGTAGTGGGCGTGCCAGCGGGACGACGGGCCCGCGCCGGGCGAACGTGAGCCGCAGTCCGAGCAGACGCGACAACACTGACATCAAATAAAATAATTTTACTGTAGAGGCTCTAGTTATGTTGGCTGGATGGGACATTTGAGTTAAAGGGTACATGAAGATCTTCTAGAATAGAAAAAGTATGCATTTCGGCAATCATCGTGTATCTTCGGAATACAAACGCGCAATGATAGGTGCACACGTCAGTCAGTACAAAACTTAAAAGCTTTGCCTCTTGGTCTGTGAAGCGACATTCGTCATACTAATCTGGAAACACGAAGATTACCGAAGCGCATACCTTTTCTGGTTTACCTGTAGATAATTAAACGATCTGTTTATAGATCAGCAGTCTTCATTCAGATAACATTGATGGCATGTGAGACACAGCAAAGGACTGATTAGCTTGGTGTCACCAAGACGACTTACAATTCCTAAATGGATAGATCTGGGGGCTTAAAACGGTCACTTTAGCAGAATCATAAATTATGCAAATATTATGAATCATCGTAAAATGTCACAAACTGACAATTCATAATATGATCTACGTGTAATTCATATTACGAAATAATTCATCTGTTTGACAGTTTTCTATGGAGATTCGTAAAATGGTCCACAAATAACTAATTGCTTTTGTGTCAAATTAGAGGAATTGCCAAATGACAGCTGGGATTCAGGTAATGAACTGCTTTTAGAGGAATTGCTAATGTGGCTGGTTTAGGCCCGCAGGGCTGAAATACATCCCTACATACTATCCTTCAAACAGAACATTATTTTTGTGTTGAAGGGCGACAGAATATGGACTGTCTCAATCTGATTAAAAACCATCTTTGAAGGTTTTCAATCAGATGCTGTCACGAAAGACACTTTAATTTTTTACATAATCAAGCAGCATGTTCAAGGAGTGGTTGAAGTACTAACCTTACACTTCCAGCCATACTTAGGCACAGTGGCCATGACAGGCCTAAGGCAGGTGGCGTGGTACACCTTGTCGCAGTGTTCGCAGGTGACAGCGCGCGAGTCGTGCCCGACGGGCGGCAGGCCGGTCGCGCCCGCCTCGCCGCGACACACCTGGCACGTGCGGCACGAGCGACACGACCAGCCGGACCGGACGCCTAGTCAAACATATGACGCATCATATCATGTCGGGTTTATACACATTTTGTCCCCAGTAACTGGGTTGTGGAAGTCACTCCATGTAAGATATTGGCATTCAGCTGCATCCAGTTACGACTGGAAGCCGATCCAATATGGTTGGGAAAAGGCCTGACCATGATAAATGATTTATTTCTGTAAGTAGGTTTGTACAAACACTTTTACACGTCAAACACATTTTTAAAACTAGATGAGTTCCGCGTTTCCTATCTGACTACTCTGAGAAGAAAGGTCGAAAAAAACTCAGAGGTCACAGTCTCTTTTAAAGTCCAGACATAATCTTGGTCAGATCATGTGAAGACCATGTAGTGCACGTATTTGTCAGTGATCGTGCAGCTCAACTCAGAATTGAAGGAGCTCAACGATTTGACGAACAATACCAAAAACAGGACATTTGGGTAGGCCGCATAAATTACTCAAACTGCCAGACCATGATTAATTAAAACTAAGGAAAAATAAATAATAAAAAGAAAAGAATGATCCACATAGTCTTCACATTCACAATAATTAAAATAATGTAATACTTTACAAAGTACATAATTCATGTCATTGTAGGTATACATAAAATGTCAATGTGAATGAATGTCATGGGTTCCCAACCGGTGGGGTTACATGCGGGGCTCATTGGGGCCATGGGTTCAGGCGGAAGAGAATGTTCAAAAGACAATCAAACATATCCGAAGCGCTTCAATTTTCTCTGAACTGAACATTTCTGTATTATTTTATGTTCATTTTATAATGTGCAGAATAATAAAAATGAAATCCTTCTTTCTTTCTTCTAACATACCTGGAAGCTGCGCGAGGCCGACACACGTCCCGTGGTAGTGAGCGCCGCAAGTGACGCACGTCATCAAGTTAGCGATATCGCCGATAGTTCTACACGTCCTACAGTCTATGTCTGCGGTACCTGTGAAAGATTCCTTTCATATCACATGGTCTAGTAGAATCATCATTAGTAGTCTGTGAAAAGGGCTTGCTTAGCAGACTAACCGACTATGTAAGATATAGAAATTTCATTATATTCTGTGATAAAGTCTGACATTGATATAAAATGGAAAAAAATATTTAGTTGACAGTCAATTTGCAAAACAATGTCCTTGACTGTATGTATCCCATAGTTAAATTACTAAGTATTCCATGCTGTCTTCAAAAGACTGCTCAAAAAAATTACTTACAAATAAGAGGCACTTGGTAAAGATGGTCCTTGCAAAAGGAGGATTTAATCTGGAAGTCTATGAATCCCCCAGAAGCAAGTACACATGGCAGATGAAAATATTTGCTGCAGCTCATCTGTAACAAACATAATTACAATAATATTATGAAAACTGTCCTCACAGATTCTTCTAGATCTGAAGAAATTTCACTTTTTATTGACTAAGGGCCAGATTTTCAATCATCTGAGGAATTTAAATGGCGGTTTGACAGCTATTATATAGGAAATATGTCAAACTTTGACAGCTTTTAAATAGGAAATATGTCAAACTTTTATCTGAACATCACAAATGGCGGCTTTTGTGATTTTCAGATAAAAGTTAACATCGGCCTTATACATAGTTAAAACTCACTTTACAAGGTATGCTTGCACCATGTCTGCTACAAAAGGCACATTTCCTCGACAGAGCAGCTGACACAATCCCTTTGACCCTCGCCTCTTCCAACTGGTCTTTATCCTCATCAGAATTTGAGGCTGCAAACACATGATCCTGATATGGCGGGCTGAACTCAAGGCAACAGCGATGGACGTGTAACATTCCTGATGATACTACTCCTGATAACTCCAAAATGTCGCCGTAACCAATGATGGACAATTCATCAGTGTGTTCCATGTTGTATAGAGGAGTCCTGTGAATGAAAAAGCAAATTATATTATCAACATGTTGTGAAGGTTGTGAACAACGTCAAACAGATCTAAGTCTTGTCAATGGGGACAGTTTGTATAGTGATTCAATACCTTATCATTACCTACTTCCTGTTTTGGTTTGTACTATCAATCCAATTCATTAATACTTGAAAGACGTATCATGATGATTACTAAGACAACTTTGTAAGGAATGAAATCACATAGTGACAAAGCAGCTCAAAGCATTTATTTCAATTAAGTAAATCATTTATTTTTGAAGAAGTTGCTGCACGTAAAAACTGGTATTCAGCTGCATCTGGTTTGACTGGAAGCCAACCCCAACATAGTTGGGAAAAGGCTAGATTCACAGGCACTTTTAAATTGTCAAGGAGTTGGTCAGTCAGAAAGATGAAGCTAGTTGCCCATTCCAAAGCAAAGTGGGTTTCAAAGCAGAAATAAGGGCAAGAAACTCCATGGACACTCTTTAGCAATAGTAAAGTTATCACTCACTTGCACTTGTTGAACGCCTTCTGACGCCTGCTCAGAGGCAGCGCTAGGGGGTGTTGGTTGGGGTCAAGAAGTTCAGGCGGCGGCGACACTAGGCCGGGGGTCACGGGGGTGCTGGGGGTGCTGGACGGGGTGGTGGCGTTAGTGGGGGTGGCCCCACCAGAGTTGGAAATTGCAGGGGTGGAACTGCCGTCTCCTTCACCGAGCTTGCACGCTATCTGCCGCATCTCGCCTTGTCCCAGCTGACTGCGCTCGCTAAGGTTGCAGAGGGCGCATAATTTTCCTGGCCTAGTTATAGTAAAAATAACAGTTAGGTATATAGTATTTAAGTCTTGATGCATAGATGGAAAATTCAGTGGATTGTCAAATCTAATTACCAATCATTAAAGTTTACAATCTATAATTATATATACGCATGGGTTCAACATACCATTTCTCCGGCATGTAAGGTGGTTCTTCAGGTATAGGTGGAATTGAGAAATCATCATCGTCCATCATATCTTCCAGTGAATCATCGCGGCTACCTCTGTGCCTCTTAGCTCCTCTAAGAGAACCTGCATTCCCTCCCCTGTACCTTTTAACAAAATTTGAATTGCTTTAAGTTCTAGCAACTTATGATATGCTATGCATTGGGCTACCTAAAGTTAAGTTTCAGTCGCAAGGTCAGTTATTGTGTCAAGCTTCTGAAAACCTACTAAATTGCTAATCACAGATGCTAAAATTAGCATGTCTTTTAAGGCCGTTATTTAAGTTCAGGCTGATTGATCAATCGTCATTTTGAAAACTTTGACAGTTTTTTACAATAAATAGTTAATCAAATTATTTGTTACATACCTATGAATATCGATAGATCTTAGAAAATAATATCAATTTAACTAACTTTTACTGAAACTAGAAGAGGGGACTATATTCAGTTACAGTTTTGACTGAAAATCTTGTTTCGGTTGGTTTACCTACAATATTTCCACAAACTGTAAGATTTCAGCCATAATAATGAAACTTTAGTAAATCAAGTCTGTACTTAATTTGATTTTAGCAGACTCGTGTGATGTTTGCTATCACAAAACCAATTTTGTGTAGCTGTGTGTATGACCACTTAAGTAAAATGGTCCCAAAACTCCAACATAATATTGTAAGTTTAATTATGAGATTCTACACATGATGTTGTGTAGATAAATTGAAAGGAAATGAGCTAAATAAATGCCCAGATTGGATAAAATGGATCATGGTTGTAGTTCCGACATACCTATACAACATCATGCCTGTTTTGCATGAAGGGTTAAGCAGAGGTTTACCTTATACCTACCTATATTATACAGTTTTAGTATTTTGTATGCATAATTATGCAGTTTTTATTAGGCTGTTATAAAATTTCATGAATTTAATTGTATACTTATAGTTGGTCTTTGGAGACAAATTAGCAAGAAACTTAATTAATTCATTTGAAAAATACTTATTAGTACCATCTTCAACAATAGAGTTGAGTGACATCAATTCATTTGCATTCATTTGCAGAAAACTAAATCATAATTTATTTATTTAAAAAAATACCTTTTAATCCACAATATATGATTTACTTTATTTACCTTCTAACTATCTTGCCCTCTCGAACCAACTTAGGACCTTCCTTCCTCGGCCGGCCCGGCCCCCTACGGCCTGATGTGAAGAAGGGCCGTGTATAGCTCTGGTGATGGAAGAAGGCAGGTTGCGACACACCACCATGGGGAGAAGCTGGCTCCTCTCCTCGCGGAGATGATGCACATGATGTTGGTGTTGATCCAGGTCCTGTGTAGAAATCTAAAAAAAATTGTCTACATTATTTCTACATCATATTTGATCAGACACATCAATTCATTTTTATCTAACAATCAACAGTGACATGTAACTAAAAAAACATACACAAAAACAACATTTTTACTATCACTAAATAAAATTAAGGTAACTTACAAGTTCAATAAATTGAATGTGATTGCTTGAAGAGCATCTTACAGAAACAAAATAAGGACTAAGGTCCACAGGGCTGTGTATAATCATGCAGCAAGTTACCCTTTTGCATAGCATAAATATTTTTGTTGTTATCTTCAGGGTACCAAATTGGTAATTGGTACATGTACTACAATTAAATTACTATACACTATACTATGTTATAGCTATTCGTACCTGACGACGGCGGGGCTTCGCCTTCTTCTTCAGACCCATCGTCAGCTAACAAATCAACGTCCAAAACGGTATCGTCCTGTACGTCCATCTAAAATGGGGAAATATAGAATTACAGACGCGCTACACTCCACTTTATGTAAATGTTTTGTGGTTATGACGAAATTATTTACAACTAGCATCGAATCGAAGTAATGAGACCGCCATAATGAACGAGAACGACAAGTGTAATCCAAAGTAAACTTCCAAACTTACCGCAACAAGCTGCGATGGACACAAAACTTGTCAAATTTAGGAAACAAAACTTAAAGACCGTAATAAAATCATTTTTCTATTTAAAATTACATTGAAAACACAAAAACAGAAAAATTATACGAATCGCTAACGCGAACGAAACGAAGCGCATAATAGTGATGTTACCCCAACCGATGATTGATGAACCGAGTTACCGACTAAACAAAACGAATGAGCACTTCAATGGATTCAATCTATAAATTCAATTTACAACGGAACATAATAAAATAATAAGTTAGTTTAGTATAATAAGTTACCCAATGTAAATATATTTTACCAAATAAAAAAATATTTACAAGGTCGTTCCTATTCATATGACATAATAATATGACTATTCTGAAAGTGGGCAACGTTGCAAAAATATGTAAAAAATATTACCGTATGGAAATATGAAAAATCAAAGAAAGGAGAAATTATAAAATCGTCCGCGTTGACAGCAATGCGATGGAATAGTACCTAAAAGTCTGCTAACATTGCCACTTTAGTTAAATAACAATGCTGACGTTGCATCCCAAACCAAAGGCCTACCTATTGTACCTTCTAAGGCAATATAGTCATTCCGTCTAGTCTCTCCTTATCGTCCCGTGCCGCAATGGCTTGGCTTGATTAAATAATTATAAATGTATTTATTGTATATCTTTATATAAATAATTACCATGAGTGTATACGAGTGACATTGTCAACTAACGATATATTATGGAAAAAAAATGTAATCGATTTCAACTATTGAAAGAGGATGGACATCTCTATGAACGTAAAAATTACGAATGCGTTCAGATAAAAGATAATATATTATCCTGCGTTCTGATAAGCAAAAGTTGTATTTTTGAAGGCTCGCTCGATTGTCAATTTTTGTCCCCTGTCCGGGCCGTGATGTAATGATATTCAATGGCCCGTGATGTAATGTTATTCAATGGCCCGTGATGTAATGATATCCGATAATTTAATATATTGGCAATAATCTTATCTCGGTTAAAAAACTGTTTTTTTCATCCAAAATGGCAATTGTTCTTTCGGCTTTTTCGTTTCATTTGGTGCTTTTCGCGCTCTCGCCACAGAGCACTCTCGCTCCTGACTACTCTTGAGTACTAAAACCTCCCATATTATTATTATACTCTTTGACTAAAACCATACAAAAACTAAACTAGACTCGTGACAATCTAAGAAGTCCGTTTTGACAGCTATAAAAATCCTTAGTGTAACGATGAAAAAAAAATTTGGTTTCTTATAAATTGATTCTCAAGACATATCGATTGAACATACTTAGAGATATAATCGACGACTTATCTACATTGCTTAAAACTGATTCTCAATACAAGTACGAGAACGAAACGTCAAAACGGACTTCTTAGATTGTCGCGAGTTTAGCTGCTGTTACACGATGTCGACATTTTATAGTACAAAAGCTTGGATAAATTAGGTGATGCAAAAAGCGATATACACACGCTTGCGAGCGTGTGTTGGAAGGAAGCAAGCATGAAGGATGTATACTATATTTTCATTATAAAAAGAAGCAATATAAAAGTAAACGGAAAATTTGGCAAAGAATATGGTGGATGATAAAAATTCCAGTCAATTTCAGTCACCAGCAAGACAATACTAAAAACGCACAAACGTGTAGATGGATCTCAAGCGCTTGCCGCGAATTTCTTTGATTTGGGCATCAAAAACCGATACTCGGTCGGACTGTGCGATCTGATTGATCGCAGATTACTATTACTATTATACAGGGTTATTGGTCGCGAAAAAAACAGCTGTTCCGTACATTTTGACAAGTTATGCGAACATAAATGTACTGAACAGCTTTTTTTTTCGCGATTTCATATTTGTTCCCATAGTAGAAATTGTTCATAATGATGAGTACAATGACTCCTTAAGAGGTTGATGGTGTTTTACCAATAACCCTGTATAGAGGTTTGCCAGTCTACACAAACCAAGGCAGACGCAGAAACGCTTTATCCACAACACGTTTGAATTTGTGATGACTTGGCGAGGTTTGCCAAACGTGTGGAGCCAGCATAAGGATAAACAGATGAATTACTTTAGTAAAATGGAACGGAAGGCATACTTACTTGCTTTTGCTTACGTGTTTACGTTTATAATGGGTTTTTTTTTTTGATGATGTTGTTCTTGTTTTCAAAAGATAAGATAGTGTAAATGTAAATGTGTGTGTTGGTTGGCACACCAAACGTCCACACGTGCATCGTACTACGTACACAACACACACAGCAGACAGCACACAGCAATGACACTTAGAGTTGGTTGACACGGTTCAACGGTTGGTTTGGTTGACTTGACTTAACACTAGACTTGTTTCACACTTGTTTGTTGGTGGGTGTCAGGTGTCCTACGATAAGATACGTTAGATAGGTACGTGTCAGCAAGTCATTAAAACACTGCACATTAACTTACAAATCAAAAACCATGAAATTTAATTTGGTTTCAATAATACTTGTATTGACATTTAGCATTTCATGCGAATCTTCAATATTTGAAAGTGATTCTTGTTATTCATTTGGAAGCGGCAATGTTTTTCCCGGCGGTGCAAGAAAGATTGATCATAAATTGCAATTTACTAAAGCGATGAGTAAGTATATATTGGACCAAACAGTAAATCAAGATATCCATAAAATATTCATCACACAAAACTGCTTAAACTTTTCGTTGTTTTCTCACAATTTCCAGTCTCAAAACCGGCACCGGAATGGGAAGCCACTGCAGTTGTTAATGGAGAAATTACTCAACTTTCATTATCAAGTTTCAAAGGGAAATACTTGGTGTTCTTTTTCTACCCATTGGATTTGTAAGTAAAATCTCTATATTTTTTTTGTTAAATAAAAAAACCTAATATTATTAACATTACAAATCACAAAATGAAATGTAAAATTATTAATTTTTATGTTTGTTTCAGCACCTTTGTTTGCCCTACAGAAATATTGGCATTTTCTGAAAGGGCAGAAGAATTTAGGAAGATTAACACAGAAGTGGTGGCATGCTCGGTTGACTCTCATTTCACACATCTTGCCTGGATAAATACCCCACGAAAAGAAGGAGGCCTAGGAAAAATTAATATTCCCCTATTGAGTGATTTAACTCACTCCATTGCCAAAGACTATGGTGTTTATTTAGAAGATGTTGGCCATACTTTGAGAGGATTATTCATTATTGATGATAAAGGTATTTTGCGGCAAATCACAATGAATGATTTGCCTGTAGGACGATCAGTTGATGAAACTCTTAGGCTAGTGCAAGCATTCCAATATACAGATAAGCATGGCGAAGTGTGCCCGGCTGGCTGGAAACCAGGGCAAGATACGGTGCGTATCAAACAAATTAATTGATAATACTAGATAACATTCAATTTATTTTTGTAATCTTTAGGTACTTATATAAGTTTTTAATGTTTCATATTTTTTATCATTTACAGATAATACCGAACCCAGATGAAAAGAAGAAATATTTTGAAAAAGTTGCAAAGAATTAAAGTTTTGTTTGAGAGTTTTGGTAGGATAAATCTGAGCATACTTATTGACACTTATGTAAGTACTGCATTCTTTATGTTTATAAACTTAATTTATAAGTTATTGTAATACTAATATCACAAATTCAATTAATAATATTTCAGAATAGAATATGTAATTATTTTATTGCTGTAATAATCCAAACTGTTAATCTGCAATAAATTTAAAAAAGGGTATTCAACTCAAAAATTTGCTGAGATTGTCAAACTGTCAAGTGACTTATTCAGCTGTTGTTATTCTTTTATCAATTTTCTTGTTTTTCTCCAAAGTCACTAATGAAGAGTTAAAAGTGTCTTTACAAATTACTCAGAACGAAATCTATGAACATAATTTACCATATAATAATTGTAAAATAATAATCTTTTTAAATTGTTTCTGTGATTAAGGCATTCAATCGGTTGTTAAGGAAAAATAATTCAATCGCAAGATCATTCAAAATGATTGTTTATTAAGGAAAAAATAATACTCTTGAAAAAAATTATTCACATTCTTATTGAAATTAAAAATCTGTGTTAACATTACTATAGGTTCTTATAGGCTAGGTAAGCTGAAATTACTTAGTTAAGTAACTAAAAGTTTTATACAAAAATAATGAAAGTTACATCCAAATAAAAAAGTTAAAGAAGTCGTATTTTTAAATAAAATCATCACATCAACAGTATGATTTCTACATCACAGTAACAAGACTGAATAATGTGAAATAAAAATTAAAAAAACTGTTTGATAACATAAATCATAGGTATGGATGTAATAGAATAGATTATTTTTGTAAAGCTTAAGTAAGAAAAAATAATTTCTTAATAAATTGATTAAACATAACTAATTATTTGATTAATTGTAATATTCCTTCCTAATTCTAACCTACAGCTGACTACACAGAAAGGAAAAAACTTTTTACAATTTTTACAAAAAAAAACAACCGACTGCCGAAATTCAAATTATTTTTCACCATTTATACTACAATTATTTAATGTTTTTCACTTGTAAGTACTTAGTGTTTTTTTTTGAAGCACCACCTACCTGTTATGTATGTACCTAAATAACAGTGACAGGAACTTATCATAACATCATAGAGATAGTCTAAGTGGAATAAATACGTAGGTATATTAAAGCTAACTCAAAAACTACGTAAGCAAAATTTTTATGGGACCACCTCTGAAGCATAACCCACCAAACAAAAAATATATCATCAAAATATATTCTTAACTGGCGGAGTAATCGCGTCACAAATAGAAAAAAAAACAGTCGAATGGAGAACCTCCTCCTTTTTGAAGTCGGTTAAAAAATAAGTAGGTAATCAACTATCTACCTGTCAAATCGGTAAATGTCTTCAAAAAACCGGCTAAGTGTGAGTCGGACTCGCGCACGAAGGGTTCCGTGCCGTAGGTACCGTCAATATTTAATACTTAAATAACGCCAAAAAAATCACGTTTCTTATATGGGGAAACCCCCTTTAATTTTTAACTTTAATTATTTTTGTTTTATTCGCAATAGAAATACACAATATGTGATCATTTTAATTGTCTAGCCGCGTCCCCACTAGGGGAAACCTTGCGAGTCTTTGGTGTTTTTAGCAACACGGCCACACTAATAAGAGCCTCGCGGCCAAAGAACATAGTTACTAAGTTGCTTTCGTTGCGCAGAAAATTTGTCAGTGCTAGTAATTTGATACAAGATTTACCTACTACCTAATAGATGATGCAGACGTCTTGAATATAGATGTAATGGAGGACAATTCGCCGCTGGTCAGATAATTATATAGAGTAGATATAACCATTTTGTCGATAAGGTATTTTTTCGGTAGTGTTCCCGAAATCCCGAAACCGACCGGCATGGACGAGTGGTGTGGAAAGAAAACCGGTCAAGTGCTCCGTACCATTATCTATAAAAACTGCAAAAAAAATCACGTTTGTTGTATGGGAGCCCCTTTAAATATTTATTTTATTCTGTTTTTTAGTATTTGTTGTTATAGCGGCAACAGAAATAAATCATCTGTGAAAATTTTAACTGTCTAACTATCATGGTTTATGAGATACAGCCTAGTGACAGACAGACAGCGGAGTTTTAGTAATAGGGTCCCGTTTTACCCTTTGGGTAAGGAACCCTAAAAATGTTAGAAATAGAAACATAAAAAATGTTTTAAGCTGTACTATAAGAAATATCAAAACAAAAAGTAGAGTGCTACAAGGCTCTTTTGGCGCACAGTGTTTTGGCGCCTGATTGACATTAACAGGAGGCATTGTTTTTTGGTAAACATCTATGAAAATAACACAAACTGTATTGATAAAACAAAATTGCGGCGTTAGTTCCGATTTTGCCACGCGCTAGAACAATCTTGTAGCGTTTCATCCAGTAAATTGAAAATGGCAGCCCTAATTATGCCCTCTCCTCACTCGCACATCATACTGTGCAAGTGAAAGAGCATCAGCTCCTTTGCTTGGCCGCCATTTTCTTAACCCTGTGCACTTCCATTTTACTGTTAATTTTTAGAATATCACTTTCGTCGTTGTATGTACCAGTAGTATTTGATTTTTAACCGACGAAAAACAAAGGAGGTTCTTATAAAAATCAAGTTTTCAAATCTTGAATTTTCGCGAAGGTTTAGTCATTGAAATATATATTACTATTTAAATCAATGGGTTTAGTTCAGTTTTTACATAAATGTCTGGTTCTTGTTTAATTTCTATTTCAATTTCCATTTTGGGATTTTCGTGCTTCTTTTTGGGCCTTCCCTTTGTCGGAGTGGTGAATTTGGGTAAAGATGACGCTTCATTTTTATCAACTTCGTTTAATATTCGGTTTATAGTCCTTCTTGAAACTCCCGTAGCTTCTGCAACTCGCTCTTGAATTTTTTTGAAATATTCACTGTCGCTATTACTTTTAAACCGTTCAGCTTCATAATGAAAATATTTATACACATTATAAACAATTTCGCGGGACTGACCATATAAAGGCTTGCCTTTTTTTATATTACTGTCAGACGCCATTGGCCGTCGACATTCGGTGGTTACAACAACTCTATAATTATATCTTTTAGGTGAAGCGATCGGTCCTCGTCAAGTGAGCGAGTCCAATGCGACCATGCGACTGACGATCTGACGAAGTGACGACCTAGAGAGTACTAAGTATTCTCTTTGGTTGGTGTCGACTGAACGTGAAACATCTGAACACTGAAGTCTGAACGGTACTTTTATTAGATATTAATACTCTTTGGTCTGAACTGAACTAGTGTTCTGTGATCTGAATGACACATGACATGACACAACATCCATTGACACCAATATTCCGTTTTTCTCCGACGTGCCATATTAATATAGGTCTATGGATCGAACGCTGTCACATTGCTAGTGGTGGGTTGACAGAGAATGTTTTCGCCGACTAAAGTTGCTGCGTGTGTACTACCATTATTTCAGAGTTAAACTACCTAGTTTAACTCTGAAATTAATAATGGTAATAATGGTACTCTTGCAAGTAGGTACTTGCAAGAGTAAAATATTTATATTAAATATTTATTTTTTCTGACTCTTGAACATTTATACTAACTTACTAAGTTGTTCGTTTTTCTTTTTCAATTTAGATATTGACATTTGCACCTGGTTTATCTCTACGAAATATAATATATATGTCTACGAAAAACAGACAATAGTTAAACAGGGTGTCTCTAACGTAGTGGTTCAGGTTCAGGCATACCGAATCAGAATCCACAGGCTTGTCACCATGTATGTTATAATTAAATGGTCTACGCTTCGAACGTTCAAATGTGTAGAGTCTGGCCAACGAAAGTTGATCTTGAAAACACGCGCGAAAAAAAAACAAGGCTGTTTTTCCCCATACATAGTGCGTTGACACGTGTTGATAATGTTCGCGTCACGTAAAAAGAGCGCTCAATTTAACGTGTGCAGTAAGATTCCAGCGTTCTTTTATGTGACGCGCACTCTAATGTTATTTTATTTAAATTAAATTAAATTTCAAATTAGAAGAAGAAATTAAATTTCAAATTTTCTGCGCAAAAACCGACCAGTGCTTACAAGCCATTGAGATGGTTTTTACCCGACTGGCCCAGAAGAAGGGTTATGTTTTTCGAGAGTATGTATCTATGTATGTCTATTTCTTTGGCACGCTCTGTAGCCTAAACGGCTTGATGGATTTTAACGTACGAGGTGTCGTTAGTTCGTCTTAATGTGAGAGTGACATAGGCTATAATGTTTTTTATATATTTCATCTGCAAACAAAAAAAGAGGGAGGGGAAGGTTTAAAAAAAAAAAAAAAAATTGGTATCAAATAAAAGCTAGTAATGAGTCCAAATATAAATTAATAAAACTAAAAAGCTTGAAATAAAACAAATTATTTAAAAAACAAAAAACCCGCCTGCAAAAACGTAGAATTTCGCATTCTGTAGAATTTTGGTATTACAGGCGGGGAACAAACCAATAACCTGAAATATGGTGTAACTTTTGTTTGTCCCCCGCCTGTAATACCAAAATTCTACAGATTATAATGCTTGTTTGAGGTTTGGCAAGAGAATGACACAACAAACACTTTTATCTAAATAATAAAATAGAATGATGAGTACGGGATGGCAAGCGTGTGGACCCGGCGTAGAAAAAGCAGCTGTCAAAATTGACAGACTGCTCCTGAAGCTTGTTTGTTTACTTTCTTTTGTGTGAGTGTCAGCGTCAGACGCGTCAGCCAATTTCTATGTTATTGTTGTGATGGGATGTCACTAAAAAATTAAAAGGCAAGTTAATTTTTACTATATAACTATTCAATATTCATAATTTTAAAGATGTAATTGATTTGCTGATTACTTTATTCCGATATTTCATGTTTTTAGACGGTGGGTGAAGGAATTTAGAGATTGCATGATGTTTTCATTCCCTACATCACTAGTTTATTTTCGAAATGCTGTTACTAAGGCGAACATACGTACGTATCTAAGCTGAACCGGTGCTATATAAATATTTTGTATATTTTATTTGTCTAAAACGATTACCAACTATATACAAATGCATGACGTCTTTGTCTTATTGATTTACTATAAAATGTTATTAATAACAATGCCTCATTCCTCATTGTCATTAGAAAGGTTGCGCTCTCGTGGGTAACACTGAAGTTAAAGCTTTAATATTTTAGATTTACGACAATTCAACAAGTTGGTAAATTTATGGAATTTTTAAGTTACATAAGTCTGTAATCATCATATAAATGTTGGTCTACTGCACTACAATCTATTTGCACAGCATACATGTACCCAAGTGTTTTTTATTCAATATTTATAAGACGTAATCTGGTAGTTTTGAATGTCGTGTTATTTTTATTTTTCTGTTGTGATAATCATTACTGGTTAGTCTCTACGTAACATTTTTAATATATTTTTGCACAGTTTGAACTAATTTTACATTTGTTGATTATGTGCCATTGATATCCATCATCATTTATCATTCTCCTACCCTTATCACAATTTATGTGTGGCGCAACATATATTTTTGTTCCATACTTCGCTGTTTGTCGTCATCTCGGTAGTCACTCCGTTTCTAGCCAAATCATTTTTTATACAGTCCATCCATTTTTCGATGGTCTTGTTCTACTTGAATAGCCATACTTATTCATAATCAAAACTTTCCTGATGCCTCATACCTCTGCATCACATGCCCATGACAATCTATTTCCACACAATGACTTTCAGTCTTTCATATAGACTCATTTCTTACTCTATCCAATTGTGTAACACTAAACATCCTCTTAGCTTATTTTAATGAATGAATGTGAGGACTATGTGGATATTGTTTTTCATTCTCAGTTAGTTTTAATCATGGTCTGGCAGTTTGAGTAGTGTATGCGACCTACCCAAATGTCCTTTCTTTGGTAGTGTTTGTCGAGTGCAAGCATTTGTCAGTAATAGTGGAGACAGGTCCACTCAAATCTGTGTGGTTCTTTCCTCAAAAAACCATTTCAGATACTAATCTACATGGTCCTTAATAGTCCTTATAATATGGCTTGATCAAGATTATGTCTGGAATTTATAAGAGGCAGTGACCTCTGAATTTCTTTTGGACTTTCCTCTCAGAGTAGGGAGTCAGATTGGAAACACTATCCTCATCTAGCTTATTTTTAATATTGTTATAGTATGATGTGTAAAAGTGATTCTGATATACTATTTGCAGAATAAACAATTTCATTTCAAAACATAGCAGAATTGGCACTTTGGGTTATTGATAAATAACAGGCCTGTGTACAGGCACGAGCATAAATATCAATTTCAAAAAGCGTTGTTTTCAACAAATAACAACTGCAAGTTTGACAAAATGCCTGTTTCATAATAATATGGTTTCGATAATACTATCGTAACACCATAAAATATAAATAATATAGGAGAAAATAGCTCTTAAATCTTGCATAAGTAATTGTAAGATGTTTGCTTGTGACTGTACAGGTACAAGTTTTAGGTTCTCATCATCTCCAGGAAACAAATTATTTTAGACGAGATGTTTTTAGTTAAACAAAAACACTTCCTCTCTCCATAAAAATTATCAGTAGTTCTTTGCTCTTGTTTCCACATAATTTTTATAAGTTTATAGAAGTTTATGCAATGTATTTTATTGATTGTAGTTTGTAAATAATTGAACACCACAGACCACCATGGAGTATTGTCTATCTATCCTTCTCCATTTAATCCATTGAAAGGTTGTCACCCTATAAAATTTCTACTTTTATATCTGTAATTCATGTGGTGTACAGTTGTACACACGGCTACATATGAAGATATACATTTCTAGTATAAGCTGACCTCTCTTTATACGGAAATCCTATACAATGCGAGATCATCTTAAATATACTGGAAATGTATAGCTTGATATGTAGCCATGTGTACATAATAGATTCCCAGCAGCAATTAACTACTACGCTTTATCAGTTGACAATTTATTACAGACTCACTGTACATTTGTATAGTAGGCAGAACGAATTCAAATTGCCGCAAGCAAGACAATTCGCAAAATATGGTGGATCCTAAGAGAATAATGAGCTATGAGGACATGCTGAAGATAATCGATGAGCCAAAGAAGGTAATCATAGATGTCCGTGAACCCGAGGAGGTGGCCAGCACCGGCAAGATACCATCCAGCATTAATATACCATGTAATTTATTTTTCTTCTTTCTTATCAGTCTTACTGACAAGTGTGTGTTTATAACTAGAAAATGATAATCAAGTCAAACATTACAGGCCTATTTGGAAGCAATCAAATCCATACTATCCATACTAATATTATAAATTCGAAAGTGGTGCCGATTCTCTTGTCACAAAATTCTCTAAACTAAACTAAAAATCACTAAAATTTAGTTTAGTCCTGTCAAACGATCAAACTCATTCTGAAATAGACTTTAAATGACACAACTTAACTATAATTTTGTTTGACAGCACTAAGATGGCACTAAGATTAGTTTAGTGAAAATGCTTTTCTGAATTTGACGATTTAACCTAAAATTTTGTCCTATATCTAAAATCCTCTAACTAAATCTGACTATATTTAATCGCGATTAAAAATGTGTGGAATAAAATTAGATGTCATGAAGTAAAATTCAAACCAACACCTCGACTTCAGTTACAAAAAACAGTAGGTACTGTATTTTTTTATTTTCTTTTGCTTATATCTCGAAAACGGTGTGTCCTATCGCAAAAATAATGAAAATTTCGACCCCCTTTAGGAGTCCCTTAAACCCCTAAGTCTCAACATGTTGGTAATTATTTTTTATTTTTTTTCTTTATTTTCCATACAAAAACTTAATTCCATTAAAAACACGTCGAGGCTGCCGTGCACGCGCGTCTCTGGCTCTAAAAAAAAAAACACGGGATAGGGAAAACAAGTACCAAATGGAGGCGCGTGGTTGTCAAATTCGATTTTAGTTGTGTCAAAATAAGTTTTAAATTTAGAGAATTTATTTGGCAGGATAGCTCCAAGATTCCCATAGTAAAAAGTAAGGAATTTTTGTGATAGTTTAGTTCTGTGTACAAGAGAATCGGCACCATTAACTCTCGTCACCTTTTCACGCCTAAACCACTGAATGGATTTCGACAGAATTTGGCAAGGAGATAGATTGGGGAAGAACAGAGGCTAGTTTTTATCCTCATACGCTAGTCTAAAATAATTAAGGGAAAAGTCAAACTTGGGCAGTTTAAATATTAATAAGTACCTAGATACAAAAAAATAAACTGAGAAACAAAGTGAAAAGCGAAAAAAAAAAAACTATGCTTTCTAAATTAATGTAATAAATTACTAATTTTGAGGTGGTGCCAAACAAACAAACAATCAGCGAAGATCAATCTAGCTGCTTGGTTTTTTACGCGTCGACTTATAAAAATTCTCCCTTCTTTTCGTCGGTAAAAAATTGTCTGAAATAGTATTTTTCTTTGGTTTTCAACATTACGTTCTATAATAAGATAATGGCCGTGGCAACCATTGATTGTGACACTTTAAAATAAAGTCTTTAGTCGACTGAGTGTCTCTTGAGTGGACTGGTGGCACAGTGGTAACAGCCGTGTCTTACAAGTTGTAGGTCGTAGGTTCGAAACCAAGCAGGCACTTTAGGTACTTTGTGTAAATTTTATTATTTCATCACCATTGCTTTCAAAATGGTGACGGTAAAAATCGTGAGGAAACCGTCATGTCTTAGAACCAAAAAATCGAAGATATGTGACATACACCAACCCGCACTGGGCCCGCGTGTTGGATTACGGCCCACTCCCACTCACAGAAAGAGGAGGTCTGTGTCCCAGCAGTGGGAACATTATAGGCTGATTGTCTCTTTAAGCTTTGATGCTCCTGCGGACTAACTTCCTTTTCTTTTTAACCGACGAAAAAGGGAAGAGGTTCTAATTTATAAAAAATTAGTACAACCAGTAAGGTTAAGTTTGACAGTGAAATCCGCGCTAAGCTACGCTTCACCAGAAGGTTTTTAATTCTCGTACTTAAAAAAACGTTTACATTCAAATTTCATGAATAAAAATCTTCGAAATTAGGGCTTTCGAGTGCTACTGAGTTTATTTTACTTATATTATTTAATTGATTCAGGCGTGACTTTGCGGAAATCCATTATAAAATACAATAGACGTAGATATATGTAGTAACCTATTTACTCATTTACTCAAAAACTACAACACCGATTTTCATGCTCTTTTCACCAACGGATACCTACAGTGGTTCTCGAGTAAGGTTTTAGTATAATAATAACCGACATCCACGCGGGAAGTCGCGGGCATCAGCTAGTATATTATAAGGTAGGCTTGGTGTCTGGACAATACTGGAGCCGTCCACGTACACGTCCGACTTCGTCATTCGTCATTTTCACTGGTAATTGATTCAGTCAGTTACCAAATAACGCCAATGCGATCACAAGCTTGTTGCAAGTTGCTTCTGAATTTAAACGACTAAAGTCAGACAAGTGTAATAAGCCCTAGTAGTAAACCTTTCCCTTTCCTAACTTTGTTACAGTGACAAATGTCCAAGAAACTTTAACGTGCATGTCTGACGAGGATTTCAGGCGCACGTTTAAACGCGGGAAGCCGACGAGGAATGATGATCTTATCTTCTATTGCAAGTCTGGCAGACGAGCTTCCGAAGCCCTAGACGTGGCACTACAGTTAGGCTACAAAAAGTAGGTAGCATTATGATTATAGAGTATCTACCTAATTAACATTATTTATAAATTATAGGTACCCGTTTTCACTAACAGTGGACACCTAACTGAATGTCTAAATAAAAGCGCAGTTGGATTTTCAGCGCTCGGCTCAGTGCTGTGAGTTGAAAATCCAACTGTGCAATAATATTTACGCGTTTATTAAGGGCGTTAATTAGTGTTAGTAAAAACGGGTATTAGGTAAGTTTTAATTATATTAAAAAAAAAAACAATAGTTGAATGTTGGTACCTACCTAGAGACCAGCTGACCCGCTAATCCAGGGGTCATTGTACTCATTATGGACAACTTTCACTATGGGACCAAACAAGAAACCGCGGAAAAAAAAAGGGCTGTTCCCTACATTTTGACGAGCTACGCGAACATAAATGTAGGGAACAGCCGATTTCACCCTGTTTAAATTATGATATTTCTTCCATTTTCAGTTCTAAAAATTATAAGGGAAGCTGGTCAGAGTGGTCAAGCAAGCAAAATAAATGAAGATTCCGACAGTGATGTTATGATTAAGATTGTAATAAAATGTGCAATATAGAATAGTGTTGTTCATTAAACATTTTTGGTATTTTATTAACCGATTTCTTCAAAAAGGAGGAGGTACGCAATTCGTCTGTATGTTTGTTACGCGATTATGAATCGATTTTGATGATTCTTTTTTTGTTTGGTAGGTCATGCTTCCGAGGTGGTCCCATATAAATTTTATTAACTTTGCTTGCGTAATTTTTGAGTTAGCTTCAATATTACGTATTTTTTCCACTTAGTTTATCTAGACGATATCCTGTTGACTCCTTTACTGTTATTTACATAGCAGGTAGTGGTATTCGGATTTGTGTGGGGTAGGTACCACAACTAAAAAGAGAAAAATAAAAACTTTACAAAAATAAAACAACCGACTTCCAAAAAAAAACACTAAAAAAGTGAAAAATAACTTTAATTTCGGAAGTCGGTGGCAAAAAACGGAAATTGAAAAGCAAAGACACCGACTTCCGAAATTAAAGTTATTTTTCACTTTTTTAGTGTTTTATTTGGAAGTCGGTTGTTTTTTTTTTGTAAAAAGTTTTTTTTATCCTTATTGGATTGAGATAGTTTGAATCAAGTACAAGATTAATAAATTGTGCCCATTATTTATTGATTCAGATTATAATTGCTCGTGTGTTACACAATTAGGGTGCTAGTCAGCAATTTCAATACTACCTATACCTAAACAGAATATTATTACACGACTGCCCAAAAAGGAGTGTAGGTAATGTTTTCATTAGTGGGAAGTAACGACAACTACAGGACACTATTATGAGTATCATCATGACACCATGAATATGGTTGTAGTCATGCTCAAACAGAGTATATTAGCAGAGTGTTTGCACAGGCGAAATATTGACAACAAAACATGTTAAAATCTCGATTTTCTGTCGACAATTTTTGACAGGAACTAGAGATTTCAACATGTTTTGTTGTGAATGTTTCGCCAGTGTAAACGCACAGTAAGTAATAAATTGTGTTCAGATATGAAAACCACAGACATGGACTCAAAATCGGTATTAGAAATAAAATTCATTTTTATTGTTTATCTCAAATAAATAAAATAACATCATTTAAAATTTTACAGTACGAAGACAAGTGTCAGCAACATGTCAAGGACAAATTAAACATTACTAATAAACAGATTAGCAGTTATCAGTTTCTCTCATTGAGTTTTGTTGGCCCAGTCAGTAAAACTGCCAAGATAGTTCTTTGCACTGCAATAAAACAAAATAATGGTTAAATTAATAATATTGATTAAACTAGTTACTAATATTAATATTGGCTGTATCTCATGATCCGTATTATGTAGATGATAACAGATTCTGTACCTATTACTATTGTCGCTATAACAACAAATAATAATCCTAACTTTCCTAACTAATATTATAAATGCCAAAGTGAGTTTTTTTGTTTGTTACGCTTTCACGCTAAAACGGCTGAACGGATTTGGATGAAATTTGGCACACGGGTAGACCATGACCTGGAATAGGATATAGGATACTTTTTATCCCGATATTCCCACGGGATCGAGACTTACGCGGGTGAAACCGCAGGGCGCAGCTAGTAATATTATAAATGCGAAAGTGAGTTTGTTTGTTTGTTACGCTTTCACGCTAAAACGGCTGAACGGATTTGGATGAAATTTGGCACATGGGTAGACCATGACCTGGAATAGGACAAAGGATACTTTTTATCCAGATATTCCCGCGTAACCAGCGTAACTTATAACTACGCGTAAAAAAACACCTTAAAACTATATGTATATGACCAGCTAGTCCTAACTAATATTATAAATGCAAAAGTGAGTTTGTTTGTTTATTTGTTTGTTACGCTTTCACGCTAAAACGGCTGAACGGATTTGGATGAAATTTGGCACAGGGGTAGACCATGACCTGGAATAGCACATAGGATACTTTTTATACAGCGGAACTTAAAACAACGCGTAAAAAAACGTAAAACTATATGACTAGCTAGATAAATATAGTTTTAAGGTGTTTTTATTGCTGTAATGCCATTAAAGGCATTTTTCTTAAGTTATTCATATTTCATACAAATGAATTTTAGTAAAAATTGTTAGTTGTTTGTTGTACAACTTGTCATAATTATCTCAGTAGCTGTCTGCTGGAAAGAAATTTAATTTAACTTACTTCTTGAATCCTAAATTGTAAGCATTTTGTTGTGCCATGCCAGACCTTTTACCAATCATACAATAGAATATTATCTCAGTATCTTCTACTGGCTTGGGCCTTTTGTAGGCCTTCTCAAATTCTTTTTCGGGCATTGTGCCCAGCACTGGTGAAACATTACCCACTGTAAATAAAGAAAAAAATATATACTAGTATTAAGTTCATAATTATTTGGTATTGAATAAAATTTAAAAGATACAACTTTTAATCTTTAGTTTTGTCTCAATTTTTATCAGTGAATTAAATGATAGGCATATTTTCTTTATTTAAATTATATTTTTAAATATTATCATTTTATTTCGTCGGTATAACAATAGCCCACCGGTACCTATCGGGAACAGGGTCCAAGCTACTGGTGGTCAGGGCTCCAGAGGAACCTCCTAACAATGCGAGTTGTATCCAGAGTACTTTTATTTTTATTATTAACATTAAAATCGTTATACAAGGTTATAACACAAATTACTATAAGTTGTTTAATAATTGAATTGAAGTATTATGGTAAATGTATGTAGGTAAGTGTTGTAGTTGAATTATCATAGCGCCGTAAAACATTCATTTTGAAACTAAATAGTAACTTACATGGGATATTGACGCTGTTCGGAATCTTGCCAAACTCCTTGACTTCATGAGGTTCTCTAACATCAATTATTAGAGTACTGTTATTTGCTGTTGCCTGTTTCACATAGTCGTAATCTACAGTTAACTCCTCAAAGTTTACTTGTACTGAATATGACCGCACTGCTTTGATGCTTGGTAGGTGTGAAGATGAAGCATATCTAAAAATACCTAAAAGTAATATTTTCAAGTGTGTAGGATTATTTTTGTTTTACAGTGTGAGTAGTTGCGCCAGGCAGGCCTTTAGGTATATTAAATTCACTTTACCTATAAAATTGAAAGTGTACATTATATCTTTATTTAGATAAGTTTTTACTGTCTTTATTTTTAAACAAGATAGAGTTTACTAGGTAATATACATAATGGGGAATAAGTAATAGTTAATGGGGATCATGGACAAAAAACTTTTTTTGTTCGTCCATGATGGGGATAATCCTTTGCTCTGTACTTACATGGCCTATTAAATCTTCTTAAACATTTTCTTAAATTTATAGTTCCCGCCGCCCTTATTGTCTGACAAGACGACGGAAGAAACCGACGGATTGCCCGTGCTAGTGTTAACATTTTTTGCAAACTTTATTGAGTAGGACAAACGATTGAATAAAAAAAAAACAAAGTTCAGAAACACTTTTCTGGTTTATGTAGTAACTTTTTGAAGCTTCTAATCAAAATTGTTATTTAATAACTTTATGTTTTTTTTCCGATTTTACACTTTTTGATTTAATCTGATTGAATGAAATTGAAATATATTGACAGTGACTTGACCTCTACGCCCTTTTTTGTCCGTCGTACAATTTTCTTTTGTTTTATTCACTTGCTCGGTTTCGGTTCGGTAATAGACGGTATTTTTTAAATTTTGTTACTCAACTCAAACTTTATACTTAGCTTATTTTTATAGAAAATAGCTAAATATTTAGGTGAAAAATAAAGATATTTTATCACAATCATACAAACATTTTTACCAAGTGGCAATAAATAACACTTTTGATTTTGATTTTTTTGACATGGTATTCTCACTCAATTTTTTTGACAGTTGACCCCATCCATCAAAAGCTTTCAAGATTGTGCAAAAATATTTTTAATTTTTAGTAATTTACACCTCCATAAACGTTGTAAGTGTTTGTGTGTTAGTTATATAGTCAATCGAAGCTATAGCTTTAAAAAAAATCATAATAAAGATGACTCTTCATGTCGAAACTCGACGCATCCTCAATACCTTGTGATTTTTATTGTGTTCTATTTCTATGCAGAACAGCAGTATGACAGTATCAATAAACAATAGTAACTTATCTTACTTCCAGATGCTATACGCATAACATACAGGAGCGTACGAGTGTAGTTGGTCAGTGGTCTGAAATGGTTTCATGTTGAAATCTAACAGATCATTACGTTAGCAAATATGGGGTCTATGCGACCGACGGGAAGGTTCCTATCGTTCGCCAACAACATCCAGAGGACACAGAAACAACCTGGTAAATATATAACTTTAAGTTGTCAGTAAATTTGATCACATACCTAAGTTATGAATCATAGATTCATATGTCCTTGTTTGTTTTTGCAAATACTATTACAGATGATGAATGTCAAAATCGTGTCGTTCACTATCGTTCTAAACAGAATTATGCGCTTTCATGATTTGTTTGGTACAAAACACAATACCTAATAACTTTTAGTAATTGCTATAGTGTAATATTGTTACTGTGTAGTTCAAACCTACCTAAATAAGTAGCAATAAGACAGTTTAATAAAAAAAAAATTAGATCAACTTCATTACTGCAAAAATTATGATGAGCAATATTGCTTAAAAGTTATATTTTTGGTCTAAAATCTTAATTAAACCATCTATCTTTGTCTAGTGCCAAGCGGTTTTCCACAAAGTCTATCAGGTAGCGAGACCGATGTGTCAACATCAAATGAGAACCTGTCACGAGAAGAGCGCTATGTTGTGCGCCACACGGCCAGAGTAGAGCCGCAGGGTCAGGAGAACCAGGCTCAGTCTAATAACAATAACCGGAATTCTCTCAAGGTAGAATATCACTTAAGTATTAAAAACTCTTAAAATACTGGTGTTGCATCTGGTTAGACTGCAAGCCATCTCCAACAAACATAGTTGGGAAAGGCCAATGTTAAATAATTTTCGTACTACATCTATCACTCTGAAATAAGGCTGTTTATAAAAAATCCTATTGTAATTGTAGGAGAATGTATCTGGGAGCAATCGCAACTCTCTCAAAGACTCAGTGGGTGGTGGCAACAGTAACCGAAGCTCCTTAGACGTGTCCTCATCTTCATACAACACTCTCATCATACACAACCAGGACGACTCCTGGCCTCCAAGACCTACGCCTATCAGGTAAGGACCTCATTTCGTATTTACTACAGTTGTCGTTTATCAACCCTTTTTTTTTTCATTTATAGACCTGTTTGATGCTAACAAGATATTATATCTGTAGGCATTCAGCTAAATAGGTTAGGTTCTCAGACTATGGTTTTTATTTATATATTGAGTGCTTAGTCCTCAGTCTTCGACAATGAAATTGCAGTGGCTGCCATCAAATAATAGCTAAAAAAATAACATAGTAAAAACATACAGTCCCTTTAAGTCCACTACTTTGTATTCAAATAATATTACTAAGCGATTGTGCTACAGTATATTTGATTCTTTGAGGCTGGTATAGTTACCAAGAATGCACTGCAGCCCCAAAAAAAAATATTATAAAAACATAAAGTCACAGAATTCACAGTGAATTTCCATGCAATTCTTGCTTAAACTTTTTCAAACACATAATAACAGTAAGTATCCTAAATCCTAATCATATTGGTATGATTATGACCATCAACATTTTTTTTTTCTCACCAACAGAGAACACGAGCGAACTAGTAGTGAAGTCAAACACTCAAACACACAGTCGTCGCCATACCACACACTGAAAAAGAACGAAGGTTTGAAGAAACCTAGTGGGATACCTGTACCCAAGATGCATAAGGAACAGAATGTGACTACTACTGCCAACTACATAGATATTGGTGGCCAGAGGATTTATACTAGTCCACCTGACCATGGTGTTCAGGTATGATAAACAATTTAATAGTTACTAGTCATTTTATTACTTTTTTGTTATGAGAGCAAGAGAAGAACATTGTATATTTTGGTCATAGAAAAATAATACTTGGTTTATAAACAAATATCCCACTCCATACACGTTTTAAACGCGCAATTCGGCACTCCCAAAAACAGTAGGCCACTAGTATCCAGTTTTAAGACGTACAGTAAGTCCAGTTTAATAAAAAAAAACCTATGAAAAAGTCAATTATACTAATTATTTATTTTTATTTATAGCCTTTATTCAGAGTTACAGTTGTATAACATAGTGTTTTATCTCTGTTCTGAGTCTCTGTGTGCCCTTTGGCAAAGGCCTCCTCCAACCCCTTCCAAATCTCCCTGTTCCTTGCCTGTCTGGTCCATGTCTTTCCTGCCGTCCTCACCAAGTCATCCTGCCATCTTTTAAAAGGTTTTCCTTTCTTTCTCTGCCCCTCTCTAGGGTACCATAGGGTGACTTTTTTGTTCTATTTCTCTACTCCCCTGACAGTGTGGCCATTTTTTGTGGGCATTTTAGTTTTTTAAGTTTCAATACTACATCTTGTGTTTTTGTTGCCTTCCTGATTACACAGTGATTGGTTCTTTATCATACTAATACTACTATACTAATTAATAAGCTAGTCTTATTTTGGAGTAAAAATTGTAATAATGAATTGCAAGGTTTACTGTGTGACTTCATATTGTTTTTCGTCTGAAAAGTAAAAACTGAAGCTCTACCTTCTTATATCATTTAGGAAATAACAGAAATCCCCGACGACTTTCTCAATCAGTCGTCAGTGTTGAAGCACCTAGCTAAGGAAGTGGCACAGTCACCGACCCCGCGGGGTCCAACCCCGCCAGCCTCGCCCCGCGCCCCCGCACCTCCCCGCGACGACTCGAGGAAAGCTAAGGGGAAATGTTCCAAGGCGAAGCTTAGCAAGGAGAAACTGAATTTGTCGAGGTCACAGCCTGATCTTACTAGGTGAGTTTGAGAAGAGTATTTTTATAAGTTTACGAATCAAATATAAAACCTTGTTTCGCAGGTATACCTCTCTCTCAATCACAATGACGGTGGTGTATAAGCGACTTGGCTTTGTTAAGCGTCTTTTTACACCCGTTATTACCGTTTCACTAGCTCTCTAGTCCAATCTAATTTGACCTCTTTTCCTTGGGCTTAGCGTTGGGGTGCGCGCGGTGCCAGGCGGCTCAGAATCCAGTGGCTGGTGCAGCGGTGGTGAAGGCGAATTAGAAGAACCTGATGACGCATTCACGGCTGTGCTTGACGCGTTAGCCGCTGAGAACCATCAGCTCAAGAGACAGCTTGCTGATGCCTGTGAACGAGTCGCCAAGACTAATAAGGTGAAATGTTTTTTTTTTTCCTATATATCCTAACTTATGTAATATTATAACTGCGAAAGTAAGTTAAAACGGCTGAACGGATTTTGATGAAATTTGGCACATGGGTAGATCATGACCTGGAATAGGATACACATAGGATACTTTCTATCCCGATATTCCCAGGGGATCGAGACTTACGTGGGTGAAACCGCGTGGCGCAGCTAGCAACTTATTAATAACACTTTTACACATAAAAAAATAATTGTGTTTTACTCTGAGAAGAAACATAGAGACAAACTCGAGAGGTCAAAGTCTCTAAAAGGCCAGACATAATCTTGGTCAGGTCATATGGAGACCGTGCAGATTAGTTTCTGAGATGCTCTTTTGAGGAAAGAAAGACATAGATTGAGTGGATCTGTCCAGTCAGTGCACGCATTTAACAGTAACGGTGTAGCTCAACACAGGACTTAGGAGCACAATGACTCGACAAACAATACGAAGGAAAGGACATTCAGGTAGGCCGCATAAAGTACTCAAGTTGCCATACAACCATTAAAACTAACAGAAAAAAAAAAATCCAATGGTTAGTTAATGGATTATTGAAGTAGCATATGGAGTCATCTATCATCAACATGACTGTGTTAAGCGGGTTTTCCTCATTGCCCAATTTCACGGATACGCATGCCTATTTTTTTCTTCTAATTCGTTTTCGCCGGACTAATGTCATATCATAGATCGAAATAGCAAGCCGTGTGTCGCGTCGCCCACGGATCTGCCTGTGCCAATTTCTGTTTCGATTAATTTTTCTAATAACTACTTATAAATATGACACTCTAGTGTACCGTTATGACCTTCAAAGAGAGAGTGAACAGGGGGCCGATTCTATTAATTTGCAACGTTACACGTTCAATTGTATACTTTTGTCTTGTATATTTTATTGTTACACACAACTTTTTAAAATAAAAACCTTCACGAGATATTATTATTTCTTAGCTTGAGGAAGAAGTGGAGAAGGTCCGAACCGCTCATGAAGAGCTGGTGGGGTCGTGCGAGCGTCGGGAGCGGCTGGAGCGAGCGGCGCGAGTACGACTGCAGGCCGACTGTCGCAGGCTGCATGATCTCAACCGAGCGCTGAAACAACAGGTACAAGTTGATTTTTTAATTATCGTGATTGAACAAACTTAACAACTTAACTTGGTCCATCAGAAGATGGTGAAAATAGAATAATGTCATTATAAAATTCAATACTTAAATGCAGACATTCCATTTTGAATCGGGCCAATTAAAGATTAGTATTGATTGACTCTCGCGCATACTATCTTAATTTTGATGGTGATAATGATGTCGAATGTCATGGACGAAAATGCACTAACCTGATTTTTCTGTAAAACATTGAATATTCGTCTCATTTTACATTCTACCTTTTCAATTACAACAACAACAAATAAAAATTAACCTTCAGCTTTCAGGAACGGATTATTAAAAAAATGTTTTGTTTTAGGTGGAGTTGGTATCACAAGGGGTGCGCACTGAAAACGAAAGCAATGCGGAGGCATTGCGCAAGGAGTTGCAGAACAGAGAGATGCTCATTGCACAACTCATTACACAGAGTAAGTAATAATGCCACACAAACACACACACACACATACACACCAACACACACACACACACACACACACACACACACACACACACACACACACACACACACACACACCAACACACACACACCAGACAGGCAGCACGCTTAGACTTTCTGAAATGACAAGGAATACACTGTTTTTGACAAATGCAAAACACAGACCTTATCAGATGATAGCCAAGTCGAGCTACTACTAAATTAGCAATTGTCAAACTTGTATAATTTTCTGTTTTAAATATGAGGCTTTTGGCTAATTTGTACATATAGTGAATGTCACTCATTATTTTGTATTGTGTGTTTAGTTTGTGCAGAATAAACAATTTTTCTTTCTTTTCTTTCTTCTTTAGATTAAACGTCTCGAATATCCATGTGTCAGTACCCTTATCGTCCCCCTCCCATGGCTTAGTGTTATTTCTCGTATTTTGTACAGATAAAGAGTTGGCGTGTGCCAAAGAGCGCCAAGAGATCGAGATGGCGGCTCAACGCGCCACGCTGCAGGAACAGCGCACGCACATCGATATACTGGACACCGCGCTCACCAACGCGCAGGCTAACGTGGTGCGACTGGAGGAGGATGTGAGTCTGTTTGTTACAGTTACACAAAGCTGAAGTTACCGTTAAGTCAAAGAAGCATTCCACTACGACAGGGACAGCGATTCATAAAATTTGCAACATGTTTTTGTGTTACAGAAACATTCATGGTTCTCATGAACAGCAGAGAGATTTTGAGAGATTTTGAGACATTTAGGCTTTATTTTACGTATTTTATATATAACTAGCTGATGTCAGCGGCTGCGCCCGCGTGGAGGTCGATTATTATATATTATAACCTTCCGCGAGAGCTACTCTATCCATTGGTGAAAACGCATGAAAATCAGTGCAGTAGTTTTTGAGTTTATCGCGAACAGACAGACAGACAGACGCGGCGGAGGTCTTTGCTTTATAATATGTTTTAAAACATCCATTCTTCTATGCAGTGTCGTCATGCCAGTGGTTACGTGGAGCGTGTGATGGGTCTACAACGCGCGCTCGCGTCGCTGCAACAAGCGTCTGACAGACGAGAACATACCGAGAGGAAACTGCGCGCGCAGCTAGAGAAGGAGTTGCAGACTCTCAGGTAATGGATTAACCTTTTGTTCACTCCAGCTGGTGCTGATGGTGAGCCGTTAAATAACCAACTGTTGCACCTGACCTTTTTAGGATTTATGTTTTTATAGAAAGATGATGTTTGTTCATTTCTTAATAAAAAAAATACTAGTGTACGCGACTACCAAGACGCTAACATCACAAGAATCACCAGATTTAATCAGCAAAAACACAATCCACTATATTTACCACCATACTGATCTACTGATTACACCTGATCTATTCGTTCTAGGATCGCACACAATTTGGTACTGATTTTAAAACTTTAATTTTTTGTTATAGCTCGGCTAGTCTATAGTGGCTATTACTAGATATTATGTATCATATTGTATATCACACACGCACATTCAGTAGTTGTCACTACTTTTCCTGAGGTTGAATTTGCACTGAATGTTGTCCGTGACGAATATTTGGTCCGCGCAGGAAGCGCGAGTGCGCATGCGGCGGCGCGGGCGGGCCGGGCGCGGGCGAGGCGGAGCTGCGGCGCCAGCTGCGCGAGCGCGACGAGCGCCTGCTGGCGCGCGAGGGCGAGTGCGCCAAGTGGGAGCAGCGCTACCTGGAGGAGGCCGCGCTGAGGCAGGCCGCGGTGTCCGCCGCCTCCATACCCAAGTCAGTCGCTAGTACACCTGTATACTGCCACGATGGTTTTCCTAGATATTCTTTTTATTGTATTATATAAATTAGCATAACTTACTACCTACAGTATGTAAGTTACATATTTTATAATGAGTACTTTTTAGTTTGTAATAGTTGTAAATTGCACTGTACAAACTACAACGCCTCGGGTTTTAATGTTTGTTTTTGTACAACTGTACAACTATTATTAACATAATATACTACAATTATTAGGTTCATTAAATAAATATTATTATTATTATTTTACCCACTCGACAAGACATAAACCCGACCACTCTACCATCGCTTCTAACCTCAACAGAAGTACCATTGTAACTCAAAACAGTTCGGTTTTCAGGGATGCCAAGATCGCGGCGTTGGAGAAGACGTCGGCCGAGTCTGAACGACTGATGGCGGAGGCGCGCAACGAGAAGATACGACACATGGATGAACTGCACTCTGCGCAAAAGAAACTAGCTGATTTGGAGGGCAGGTGGGTTCTGATACAAGTAGTTTTATAAGCATGAAGTATGGAAATTGTTGTTAAAAAGTAGCAATTTTTTTAATTGTTTTTTAGTTCCTCCCTCTGCCTGAAATTTGAATATTCTAATAAGTTCGCATACATTCACCGTCTTTAAATAAAGTTTCTTAAAATAAAGTTTTTTTAGGTAGCTCTTATGATATAGTTAGTTTTGGATTTCCATTGGAGGATATCCCAAAACTGGCACATACATGATTGTGAAGCCATTATTAAAATGTACTGTGAAATGTACGCCACTCGACCTCTCCTCGAATACTAGATTATAGTTTCAATGTTGCCATAAATTAAAACTTAGTCCTATGTGAAATCTTTCTAGCTTTACCTTTTTAGTTTTTGTGAACACGATAGTATAAATTTATTTTCTCCCCAGAGTAAAGGAGCTGGAATCTAAAGTGGCGGAACGCGACGCGATGATCAAAGTTCTGCAGAAGCACACGAGCGCCGCGTACGACAGCGGCGCCTCACTCAGGAATAACTCCAGTCGTGAGGAACTTGGTAAGAAATTATACTGATTTACTTATTATCCTTTATGAATTTACAATCAGCGCTTATTCGTCGTATGCACTAATTCAATGAAACACCAACCTTAGTCGCTTTTGCATACGGTTGTTATTGGTATAACTTAAATGATTGCTTACTACCAACCCACACTGGGCCATTGTGGTGGATCACAGCCTGATTTCACTCACAATACTCGGAGACCTCTTGGAGACTTGTATCCCAGCAGCGGTAACATTATAACTTGAGGATATATTGACTGCCTATTTAATCACAAGTTGACGACATATACGATAAGTGTCACTTGTATTTTATGCACCTCCCCAGTGACTTTGTCTTTTGTATATTCCAGTGGGTCTTTCCTCCGGTGCATCGTTCTCGAGCGCGGAGGGCGTGGGCAGCGGCAGTGTGTCTGGTCGCTACCGACACCTCGCGCGCAGAAACTACTCCCCACATAACGACAACTCTAGCGGTAAGTAGCGATAACTTTCTAGCTTCGAATGTGACAACCAATCTTTTCGAATAGCGTGGTGATTTTGATCAAGGCTATACAGACTTAGAGCAGTTCAAAGGTTCACATCGCGTATAGCGCATAGTGATACAATTTAGAACTTATCTGCTACACAAAAAGGTACACATTTCAGTGAGAGTGCGAAAGCGAACTGAAGTATGCGACGCTGTGAAGCGGAACGTCGTGAATATTCAGTAGCTATGGCTTTATGCACACGGCTTTACTCTTGCAGCACAAATTTATCACGTTTAGCGCTACACGATTTGGGAACATCGTTCTGTTTCTGCCAATCGTTTGAAGTTTACACTTACAAGGACAAAATAATGTTTTATGTATGTTTAGCTCTAACCGCATTTTGTTATTTGTGGTGCGTACGGGCCTAAGTTTTTCTGTCTTGCGTCGATATGTGCAGCTTCAAGGGTAGCGTTTGGATAACTGACCCCAAAGCTTGAAAGTCACTATAATAATAGTATTGTGCGGCCAGGTTGCGGTTTCGACAGCACGTCGCTCCGCCTGGACGAGCAGCTGGCGGCGCTGGAGAGTCGCCTGGAGCGGCCGCCCGTGCCCGCCGTGAGTTACCTGGCGCCCGACGCGCGCGCGCACGCCGCCCGCGACTACTACTGACACATGCACACGCGACCATCACATAACACACGCCATCAACCCATACCAGTCTCACTGAGTAAAGGCTCTAGCGCTACAAGGTTCTTTTGGCGCGTTTTCAAAATCGGAACTAAAGCCGCCATTTTGTTTTTTTTAATACGTTCACAAAAAATTGCACAAAGATGTTTACCAAAAGCGTCCCCTGAGGCTGCGTTTCCACCAGAGATGAGCGAGGATGCGTAGCGAGGAATGTCCGTAAAACTAACCAATAACATCGCTTCACAGTCATAGCTTCAGCTAAGCTAACGCTGTTATTGGTTAGTTTTACGGACATTCCTCGCTACGCATCCTCGCTCATCTCTGGTGGAAACGCAGCCTCAACGTCATTTGAGCGCCAAAAGATCCTTGTAGTAGTGTAGCGCATATTTCAGCCGCATCGGGTAGCAGCGCATCATATTGCTATACAAAAAAGCCCGGTGCGGCTCGCCCAAATATGTGCTAGCAGCTGTTCAATCTTATGATACGGTCAAATCAAATAATAATGTATTCAGTTCGAAAATATTATTATGTCATGTCATGAGGTTTGAACAAGGCTTTCAGAAACTTGTCCGTGCGAATGCCAATGCGGGAGTTGAACCAGTAAAAGTACCTTTTTAGGGGCATTGTCAAATATAAACAATCATTACATTCGAAAACGAGTAACCGATATTATAAATAAAAATACAAAAAAACAATGATCGATATTAAAGTCTCGAAATTATAATCGAATCGACCGTTCAATAGATCTTTCGAACTACGCATTTTTTTTTATCGAACTATAATAAAGTTGCAACTTCTTGCAAGCATCCGACTATTATAAACATTCCTAAACTCGTAGGATTCCGCTTACTCACACAAACATTCCGGCGATGTACAAATGATCAGGAGCAACGCTTCGTTTTTGTGTTCCGTGTGATTTTATTCCAAGTGTTTACCTAACCCTAACCCGCAGCCTGATAAAATTGTGTAACACGGTACTAATGACAATTCCTTTCCATTCGACAATGACCATTACGTATGTTTTAAAGTCCAAGTTCCCGGTAACCAACTCAAAATCGAAGAGATTGTCATTAGGAGTGCGTTACGCGATTAGGGTTCTGATCAAAGACAGTAGAAGTCTGAACATGAGTTAAATAATGTGCCTTTAACTGTGTCTTACTCTTAACCATGAGTGTGTTGGTGCCACATAGCTGATAAGAATCTCCATAAAATATATTTACAACTGTTTTCTTAAACTCCACTAGCAGCAACCTAGTCTTAAGGATAAATGTAAAGTTATTGTGTCGGTATTCTAAATTATTTTATCTACACCCATGCTATAAATCCTCTATAAAAGTTTCTGCAACAGTTATTGCCGACATTAAAACAACCAGTGTCGTGGTAGCCATAATATCATCCAAACGAGTATTATAATGTTGTACTAAATTTCATTATGCAACTCCTTTGCTTTTTCGATCCCTTTCTTACTCATCAAACAGCCACATTCTCACTAAACCAGTGTTTTTCAACCTGGGGGTAAGCTCTTTAGTTGCAAAAGGTTGGGAAAGATACTGCAGTAAAAAAAAAAACAATAAAGTTTAAAAAGATTTATTAAGAAAATTGTTAACTAAAGGACATAATCATTTGTATAAAATGAACAAAAAATCGAGGCATCGGCCGCGGTCGTCCGTACGCGTAAATTGCGTTATCTATTGGTGACGCATTCGATGTAAAAAAATAAACAAAAAGCAACGGGTAGGGGGGTCGCGAAATATTTCTTCATACTAAAGGGGCCGTGCCATGAAAAAGGTTGAAAAACACTGCACTACACAATTCGTGGAATCTTTATGAATTTAAAAAAAAACGCGCGTTTTACTAGGTACCACTGCGCCACTAATTTAAAGAAAGAGTTCTTATTAACACTGTACAACACCCTATTCGAACCTTTTAAACAGGATTCATATCATGGGTGTAGATAAAGTCTTGTATGCATTTGTACATAATACGGTATACCCCTTATTATACAACAGTTGCATAAATAATTAATAATGCTGTTCATTATGTTGACTGTGATGTTCACTGTGTATTAATAAATCACTCATCGAGACTGGAAGGAATTGTCAAAAAGTTAGAATTACCTATATGCATATGTTTTCCAATAGTGTTCAAAATGACTTGTAGGTCTGAAACGAGAGATAATTATTAATATGGACCTAGAACTGCCACTATGCTTAGTTTCTTATTCAAACTGCTAAGAGGCACTGTGGAAACAGTACAGACTGTTGAACATGAGTTACTTATTACTGCTAGCTTTGATAAAGAAGCAAAATTATTGAACAGCTAAGCACAGTGGCGCAGTATAATAAAGTAACAGTATTATATCTGGGCAGTGACTTTAAAATAATTACCTACGGCTGGTCGGTAGATAATCCTTCTGCGATCGTACGTTACTGCCGCACACTCGAGACTTGCGTACTGGTATACACTGGGATTTCGAAGCGTGCCCTTTAGGCCGTTTTCTATGAAGACATAATACTGTTACTTGTTTTTACTGTGACATTGGTGACATGTTCTTATTCAATTATAAGGTATATTGTACGAGGTGACAACTTAATGATAATTACTTCTTATTATATTCGTGTGATTCTGATTTTATATAGAAGTAAAACAGAGGCATTGGTCACAAAAATATGCCAAAGTTAGTACCTATAATATTATTATTTTCGGCCCATTTATGAAATGTACTCCTTAAAATGAACATAGATTGTAAGAATTACGTTATTTTTGTATTTATTTTGGTTTAAAAACATACTAAGGGATTTGAAATTATAATTGTTTTGATTATAGGTCTGCAAGATTTTATTGTATCTTTAGAAAATAAGTCTCCTCACTTCTAAGTTGCCTCAAAACGGTGTAGCATAAGCAATACCGTGTGATTACTAAGAGATTGACCTAACATAATTTTATCTATGTAAAGCGTTGATTAGGAAGATCTTCTTATCTCTCGACCCTAAAACGCCGAATAGGCTGAAATCCAAACAGCTATAGTATACGGAAAATTATTTCATATTGTAAATCTCATTTATTTAGATAATGAATGCCTATTGTGGTATAAATACCAATGTTAACAATAAATATAGAGCAACAGGTGCTTGTGAAAATTTAAAACATAAGAATCGAACCATTATACGATTCAAAGTTTGATCAGATTGTAAAAACGAACGACAAAGGAAAATAGACATCATTATCACTGATAAGTTAACATATTTTGTTTTGTTCTCGACAGAAAGTGTAAATATACATGGTCTTATTAATTAACAGGCATACTTCACAGACGCGATGGGTATCGATATAGAATCATGATGGTTGAGTCACAGTATAATAAAGTAACAGTATTATATCCCGGCAATAACCTTGAAATAGTATTGTATGTATCGTACTGGTTTACACTGAGATTTAGAAGCGCGTCGTTTCGGCCGTTTTCCATGAATACATTACTGTTACTTGTTTATACTGTGGTTGAGTCTTTCATGAACCTTTTTCAACGAAACCGTTATACATACTTTACTTTCCTATAACAATATAAACAAACAAAAGGAAACAAAATAAAATTCTAAATATTGTGCGCACTTTGCGGCAGTCGATCCATAATTATCTACTATTCTGTTTATGACACTACTCTGACAGAAGCGTCTGTTCTTTTCGCCTCCGCTCGACGTATCTTTGTTCCGGCGCCAACAATGAAACAAAAAAATACACTTTTTAAACTCAAAACGTGTGTGAATTTTCGTCATTTTATTAAATTGTATAGTACCAGAATACCCGCGAAATTTGCATAAGTTTTGAATTAGTCGAGATTTTTAATTCATGTTCATAGCACCTCTTTAAGTCATGTCATGAGCTATCCGAATATCAAATAATATTTGCCCTAGGTTTTAAGGGGTTGGCCTGAAAATTGATTCGCTGTTACAATGTATCATAGATAGCAGGCCATATCATAATGAAAACTGTTTACCCGTTATTCCCGAGGCTTTATTACTAAGGAATTGTATACAGATATATTTTTGTAAGATGTATTCGATGTAATATTAATCATATTTTTAGAAGCATGTTTTAGAATAAACATCATCGTTTTGTTTGTTGTGGTTTTAATGGCTGTTCCTAACACGTAGAGGCTTTGGCAGTGTTTAACACCCAATCTGAAAGGCTACTCAAATATTAATTATTTACACATAAAACTTAGTCATCACGCCGAGGGGTTAGGTAGAGGTGTATTTATAGTACACATACATAGCTGTTCCGCGCCTTAGGTACGTGCGCGGCTCACGGGGGGTGCTGCAGGCCGCTCATTCGTCAACGCGCCTCACCGCGCATTCCTAAGTCGCGGAACAGCTCAGTCAAACTTTATGATGATTAATGGGTTTTGATTAAATATTTAATGTCAAAAAATTATGATGTAGAGTGATTTGATTGGCTGTTGTTATTTTCGGCAACCAATCCAATAATCTATAAGCTGGCATGGGATTTCATATGAGATGAATTATTCAGAAACTTGATGGGCCTTTCAGTAACTGGGTGTAAGATTTTGCCCTGAATAAAAGGCGAAAATGAACAATGAACAATTTGCCTCCTCGTAATATTAACATTAATGTATTCGCTTTTGTTTGGAGTGTTGCAGCGATAGCCTACTGACACTGTTGTTATAACAAGACTGCTCTAAATAGGCCACTTTCAATCTCACACAAGTACCATTACATACATAATACTGATATTCCTTTCACGTTATATTTTATCAAGTGTTCTTTTACCGATAACTTAGGGTCACACAATATTACCGAGCTACTAATATTAGAGAGTAGTGTCAATAATATTTACACAAAACTTATATATAGAGCATTTTGCTTGGCCAATGGCTGCCTCAAATTATGACTGATTCCACATATAATTTGTTTCGATAAATAAAACCTTGTATATTTATAATTGGAGTGGTCTTACTAGAGTGGTCACGTTATAACTTTCTTCGGGCAGCGCCGCTTTCGTAATGAGGTAAGAATCACTAATTATTGGCGTTTGTCTGTATTGTTCTGTTGTGCCAGTTCATTAACTCGAAAACAGTGTTACCACACCTGAACCCAATTTATTTTTAGAACGTCTTATCCAAACGAATCCTAATTTCCTAACTATATAGCCCAACTATAATAATTAACAGACGCGAGTGAGTTTGTTTGTTACGTTTTCACGCATAAACGGCAGAACGGATTTAGATGAAATTTGGAACATGGGTGGACCATGACCTGGAATAAGACATATGATACTTTTTATCCCGATATTCCCACGGGATCGAGACTTACGCGGGTGAAACCGCGGGGCGCAGCTAGGTGGTTATACAAGATTTTCTATTCACGGAATGTGTGAAGCATTTTAATGATGTTGGTAAAGCGGTCATAATATATTATCATATGGTCGTCTTAGCAAACAAGTAGGTAAACAGAACACCGTATGCGTTAGTTATGTCATCAGGAGGAAGCGTGGTTCTTGACTATTTTATTTATATATAATAAAATCTGCCACAGCTTTGCCAAATAGATCTTTATAGTAAGTAGGTAGGTGCTGGCTGGTATCTTTTCCAGTGCGGGGGTCGTTTCGTATTAAATTGCCCGAGTGTAAAGCGAGCAGGCTATAGAAATAAAGCCATACGATAGAATAGGACTGTTTCGTGGGTACAAAAACCTCGCCTGCGCCATAATAAATCCAATAAAATGTCAAGGCTATTAAAACAGTGTAATTTATAATAATTGGGTCTACTCGGAGGTACTTATAGACTGGCGAAGTTTACGTTTGCTATAAATATAATAAGTTAATAACAAAATGCTTATTTATTAGAAAGTAAGCTATTGGCCTACCTGCTACTGAATTTTGCTAATCGATGACTCACAGGAACCAGTGTAGAACTATTAAAAAAAAAAAGGCAGGGAATTCAAATAGGTACCTACGTAAAATTAGAACAGGTTAGCAAATAAAGAATCTATTTCTATACCTTTAATTCATGTAATACAACAATACAACTTTAGCGTCTTAGAACAAAATATAAATCAAAGTATTCACGATCGACGTAAAACCATTGCAATGTAACTTTTTTAATTTTTACCTCCACAGCGTGGGCTATGCTGCTTCCCTGGTCTGGGCACAGTGGGCGCGCGGGGCGGCGGAGGGCGCGGCGAGGAGGCCTTACTTCTGGAGCGCCAGGGCCGCGCCTCCCAGCAGACGCGCTCCTCAAGCCTTCCGCCCCCGCCTTCCGCCCTGCCTCGCCCGCCCCGGAAACCCTCTGCCAGAAACACGAGATACGACCGCTTGGAACACAGGGATGCTCGTAAGGTAAGGCATTGGGAATGTAGGGAATACAGAGATGGTCGTAATGCAAGGCATTCGGAATGTAGGGAACATAGGGGTGCTCGTAAGGTAAGGATTCGGAATGTAGGGAACACGGAGATGCTCGTAAGGTAAGGCATTCGGAGTGTAGGGAACACAGAGATGCTCGTAAGGCAAGGCATTCGGAATGTGGGGAACACGGAGATGCTCGTAAGGTAAGGGATTCGGAATGTAGGGAACATAGGGGTGCTCGTAAGGTAAGGATTCGGAATGTAGGGAACACGGAGATGCTCGTAAGGTAAGGCATTTGGAATGTAGGGAACACAGACATGCTTGTGAGGTAAGGTATTCGGAATGTAGGGAACATAGGGGAGCTCGTAAGGTAAGGCATTCGGAATGTAGTAAACACAGAGATGCTCGTAAGGTAAGGCATTCGAAATGTAGATACCTACCTATGCCCTAGAAGATACTTCTCGTATCCGTAGGCCGTCGGGTTTTGCCGAGGTCTCCAAGGTCGTCACTGTAGTGTGAAGTTATTTGAGTAATATGTATCTCGCTCGACAATGAAACTCCATACCTACCGCCGAGTTTCGTTCGTCTATATTTTTTACGATACCTGGACAAATAAAAACTACTGAGCCATTGCGTATTTTTGAACCCTATATTTTTTGGTCATAGTGTTTCAAAAGCATTACCTACTTGGTTGGTTTATTTAACCATGCGGGATTTCTGTACCTAAAAAGTCATAGGTAAAAAGATGAAAATACTCACTCTGACACTCAGCATAACGCTATCAAAATAGATCTTGTAGGCAGGGGAAATTATTGTGATTATCCTTATTGTTGCCAACCGGAAAATTACCACTTCTGATTATACCTACACTCAAGTTTTCCTCATATCCGCTACAATAAGTTAATTTTGTCTAGTTGATATAGTATTTTGTTACGGTGGGTCTTTTGGCTATCCGTTTAGCAGGAAATATGAATTAATTTAATTTTCTAATAAGCTGCTATCTTTTTAGGTATAAGTTGCGACTGCTAACAAAAGTTCAATTGATTTTATTTAATGTCGAAAGATCAGAGTGCACGGTTCCAATTTGTCGTTACATAGTAATATTGGGAGGAACACGTAACTTTTACAGTTAGGTACTAAACCACATAAATAAATAAAAGAGAACGCAATATCACTTCATTTCTTCTTCATGGAGAGATGTTAACTCATCATCTGCATAGCCTTTTCCTAAATATGTTGGGGTCGGCTTCCAGTCTAACCGGATGCAGCTGATACTAGTATTTGTACCAGATGCAGGGATGTTAGATCAGAATTGATGTGGTGGTTCATGAAAAATACACTACCTGATTATCGTATTCGTGTATTTTTCATAAATCACCGTGCCAAAACGAACAAGATGAGTTTAGATGATAAGCTTTATCTAATGGGTCGACCAAGGACCAATTAATACCAGAGTACGTAATTAACATAATGAACTATTTCTTTGCCCTACTTTTGCAATTGTTCTGTTACGGTTTCTCTTTTCTTTCATCATCTCTACGGATTCACTGGAGTACGACTTTGGTTAAGTGTAGGTACTTAGTTTGTTTAACACTCCGATTTTGATTCCACACCACTACAATTTTCAATATGTATGGAAACAGCCACGACATTATTATTTGTTGCGTTGTTGATGACTTTATACCAAGAAACGATTCGAGATTCTTCGTTAGTTGTCTACGTAGTCACTGCGTAAGTCGTCTTTATTTAAAGTGGAAGCGATATGTTCACGTAGTTTCCAGGTGTATGATTAGAGAGTGTCGCCTGTACGTGTACTAACCTACCTCTATAAGCAGTCGAGTCTCGACAAGTGAACGTTAGGTCAATTTCTTCACTCAATTACGTATGATGTGGAATTTTAATCCATTATCTATACTTCTCATCAGAAAAATCGAAACACCTTGCAAGTTTATGTTTTGTAAGGATTATCAGAAAAATGTGTATATTTAGAAACTCGTAACCATAAAAACGGAAGTGTTTCGATTTTTCTGATGAGAAGTGTATATACCAACATATTTTGCTAACACACAGCTACCTATCAATATTTTTATTTATAGTTCTGACGTCAACAGCTCTCGTCTGGTCTATTTTTAGTTCAACCACAAATTGTGACAACGTGCACAAGCGTAAACAGAGATTAGTTCTATTTAAAGCTTCAATGAAATTAACATTACCTTCCTAGTTCTGTGGAAGGTAAAACTAAATATAGTTCGCCAAAGCTCACTGCGTACATTGATGTCATTGCCCTGTACTAAGCCAAGGCCGCGTTATGGTAACAACATGATTATAATTTATCGCTTTATAGTAGGTATTGTTAGCACATTGCTCCAGATACGACGAGTGCATTATTTAGAAACTAAATAAAATTAGTCCCAGTTCTCTTTGAACGATTATAACTAGTGCTAGGTCTCCCCGCTCCCCCAGAGCCTACTTAGATGAAACGCTGTAAGCTACTTCTTGCTTTTTAGGCTGGGGGATCCGTGTCTCACGAATAAGCATAGTAAGTTGTCTGCAACCCCTTAGGTTTATCAGCACCCTTATTGCGTAATACACGATCAATCAGAATTAGAATCGGTTCGATAAAATGTCTAATCCATTGCTTCATAAGTTCGTTCTTATGAAGCAATGGATTAGACATTTCTTTCGAACCGATTATAATTCTGATTGATCGTGCATTACGCAATTAGGGTGCTCTTTGGCCTTTTCTCGGCAAGCTCTCGCTCTAAAATTCTTTTGACATTGAAAAAGAGAGAGCCACGTATGCAACGACAACCCACTGACGGCTTTAACCTAACTCACTCCATAGTAGGCAGGCTGCTCAAAGTAACCAAGGGTCTATCAGGCAGCTGTAAATGGGGTGTACTATGCCAAATCGAGTAGGTATTCAATAAGTTGATATTTCGATAAAATGACTACGCGATGCGTTGAACGCTCGATCAAACAAACATTCGATATTTGGAACACTCGATTTATTGAGTGTACGATGTATTGCATGTTCGATTTATTAACCATTCGATATTATGAACGTTCAAGTATTTAGACGTTCGAGTTATAGTGGTCGATCAATTGGTATTCGATTATTTGGCATTCGATTTGGCATAGTACACCCGTGTAAATGTGTAGCTCTCTAAAGAACCAATTTTGTTTCAGGACTCTGACGGCTCTGGCTCCATAGCGTCAACTGCGTCACGCAGCTCGCCTCTACCATACGACACAGTTCGCAAGCTGCCGTCCGTGCCGACATCCGCGTCCCTTCCAGCTGCAGAGTCCCGGGAATCCTTAGTCCGTCCTAGAGACTCCAGCCTGCCTTCGCCATCCAAGCTGGCGGTCTACGCAGCCGCCAGGAGACGGTCCGCAGAGTCCGCGAAAGATAATAAACGTACACATCATTATAGGATTCAGTTTTAACCAACGCAATCGAGATGTATTTAAGAGCAAAACATTTACTAGCTTAGAAGTGTTCTTAGTCAGTAGCAGCGGGCTACTGCTGAATTCAGCACGATCGAACGTATGCTGAAATTCAGACATCTTTTTTTTACCGGACAGATTTCGGAGATAATTTACCTGGATAATAAACATAAACTTCAATTAAAAATAATAATAAACAAAATAACGGACCTGGATATATTAATAATACGATCCAGTTTACATGTCCTAAACACACACGCGTCAACCGTAACCTTCATGGCACCTGATATTGACGTGTTTATTTTTAGTGAGAAAATAAAGATGCCAATATCATGTGCTTATGAACATCGACGGTATTTTAATGAAATCGAAAAAATTATTGACGTAATGCTTGAATAAGCCTAAAGCCTGATTTACACGATTTAAGTTTCCTGCTTGTGGCAACTACAATAAAATTGACGCAACAAATAACTTGCGACGTCTAAACACTGACGATGCTACTTTTATTGTTGCTTTAGCTTACGGTATGTCACAGGCAATTAAATTGCACCGTGTAAATCAGGCTTTAGGCTTGTATGGGAAGTAAATTAGTTTTCCAAAGCGTAAACAAACGAAACGTTAGGTTACAACTTGTTTGGATTTCAAATGATCGATTTCCGATTGTCCGTTTTGTTTTGTAGATAGAAGTCGAAGTCCATTTAATTCGGCATAGCATGCCCATTGACCTACTGATTTATTTTACTTTATACAAAGGCGTGTCAAGTCAAGGGTGAAAATAAATAGATTTATTTGGATAAATGCTACATAAAGGAGAATAAGCAAATACATTATACAAGCTCGGGGAAAGTCCTTATACCGAATATGAGTAGGTATGCGTAATGTACCAAAATGCGAGTCGACTTTTGTTTATTGCCAAAAGATAACTTAGTGACAGATGCCTAACCTTTTTGAGGATGTCTAAATAATTAATTAATTCTGTGACTTGGTGTAGGTGTTAGTTAGCCCACGCAACGCCTAACTTATTTTGAATTAGCCCACTGCACTTAACTTTGAAAGTAGGTAAGTAACGCACGTGACGAAGGTATCTGTCATTGATAGATGGGACGATACAACTTATTTTGATACGAGAATACAACCGAATCCTAACTAATATTATAAATGCGAAAGTGAGTTTGTAGGTTGGTTTGTTTGTTACGCTGTCACGGTAAAACAGCTGAACGGATTTGGATGAAATTTGGCACATGGGTAGACCATGATCTGGAGGACAAAGAATACCTTTTATCCCGATATTCCCACGGGATCGATACTAATACTGATGAAACCGCGAAGTGCAGCTAGTTTCATAAAAAAATAAAGATATATCGGGCCTGTTTCAGTGGCCGAATAGGCACTACCCAATAGATAAATAAAACTTTGATCAGAATGTGAATGAATATCTGCCAGACAAGTTAACCAGGACTTATCAAGAGGTGAAACAGGTCAATTGAGTTTTTAAGAAGAATTAATGAATGAGTGAAGTGAATGTAGAGTTTTGTTAGTGTTTTATAGATCGTAATTGTGATTAACGATATGAGTAAGTATTTACTAAAATTAATTATAATGACCGCTGTTGACATTTTTTATTGAGTAGGTACGGTTTACTTCGTGTTTGCGTGTGTAATTACTGTTCGGAGTATGCAGTGGCTAGTCGTTAGGTATTACAGACAATAAAAAGTATATTTGGAGGACATAATTATACAGTTTAAATTAGACGTGACATCGGTTTCTGTCTAAGAAAATATAAATCAATAAAATCGGCGCGTTGTTGCGTCACACGTCTCTATAACTACATGTTTTTCTATATCTTCGTAAGAGTAATTTTGTAAAACAAACAATAATGCCAGTTTTCACTAAACACCTAAATAAATGCCTAAATAAAAGTTTTGAAATATTCGCCGCTGATTTGGGCGTTGAAAATCTAAGGGCCATATCGCACTAGCGATTTGTGAGCGTATTTCCAGCAAGGCGCGTTCGCTGCGTGTGCGTAGCGAGCACGCCACGTGGACGAACATCTTTGCCGCGTTTGCGTAACGAGAGCGATTGACGTGAGTGTACAAGAGAGAACGAGACAACCGAGTGTATAAAGTTATGAAAACGCGGAGAACACGTCGGAACAGTCGCGGCTATTTCGCTTCGCACCCGCGGAGAGCACGTTCACAAATTGCTTCGCTGAAAACACGCTGAAAAATCGTCACTGTGATAACGCTCTAGCAGGGCGCTTTTATTTAGGCATTCATATAGATATCCTCATTCAAGATTTTGCGAATGACTTATCTTTACCTACAATCGTAAGCATAACATTAAAGTACAAATTCGAGGAAAGATGTCACCCAGAAATACCCAATTTCAGTATTCAAAACGGTAAAATAAAGAATTACGCAATTTATTATGATTTCTAACGATCGAAAAACAATGTATATTTAATATAGGTACATAGTTTGGAACTTACATCAAACTAAATTCTCAATTGTTTTCTAACTTTCACGATGTGTAAATAAACTTGAAAGTCAATCTTTTCTGACCAGCAAGTCGAAGTTGGCAACAAAAACTAGTTCTCTTTGTGTGAACCTCCAACCAGTAGACTCGAATAACTGTAGAAGAAGCTTAAGTTATTATTTAAAGTATTATGGACGCTATGCAATAAATAACGCCGCTATCAAGACGCTCGCGGTAATTGGAACTAATTAAAGGTTAGTTTTATTTTATTGCCCGCTGGAGCGCTCTGCCGGCAGTCTATCCGTACGACTATTATATTTCACGTTTTCATAATTGCATTTAAAGTCTGAATATTAAAATACTATATTAATAGCTCAAGTAGATGTTAATTAAACGCTTGTTGTTTTTAATAATTAAAGCTCGATGATCGTTGCATCTATTTCGGTAAGAAATTGTTTGTATTACGGCAGTGTCGGGTCAGTCGACAGTTTTGTTGTAAAGCCTGTTTCACACGTCGATTTTTACCTAGGGAAACTTTTTAATTACTCTTGAGACGGCGGAAAATAGGCGTGAAATAGCACAAGATTCTATATTTACACGGATTTTGTTAAGCTTCTCAAGTAGAAAGAGAGGGGGAAATTGGTAAATGCTACCGCGCATTGCTAACTTTCTTTTTAAAAGGTAAAGAGGCTTTTTATACGGTATTACAGTGTTTTATTACTGTTCCGGGAAAAAACCTTGTTCCCACTAGGTATGGAAAATGCGAACCTACGTGTGTAGTGGGTTATTACGATTTTATGAACGATACGCACTGGTAGTTCTGACTGGAATACAATTATATTATGTCCAAACAATTGTTAATAGCTTCGAAAGATATTGTACCGAATTTAAGAAAACACTAATTGCTATTGATCGAATAAATGAGAGCGTTGCTACATATATTGTTTTATTTCCAAAAAAATATCTACTTTATTTCCGTATTCCCAGAAACCTTAACCGAACGCTGTTGTTGTTTTGCTTATTGCAGCGGATCTATTAATAATCACAAATTAAATGATTTGATGGTCTGTTGTGAATTCGGTCACATGCAACCAATCATAGCTGGGAGTGCGTTTTATCAAATATTTCTATTGCCGTAATGTTGGCTCCACTGTTAAATTAAAAAACGGACCTATCAGGTAGCTCCGTAGCAGCGTAGCGTATTCTTATTGGTCCTACAACAGTGGTGCCAACATTACGGCATAGGAACTATTAGATGAAACGCACTCTACCATGAGTTTGACGGCGTATTTGTGTTGATCAGTATTTCAAGACTCATTCAAATTGAGCATCACTTTGTTATTTGCTCTATCATAGGGAACAAGTGAATACTTATTTATTTGGTTTTTAGGGGCTGCGCAGACGACACACTTTTTGTGCGATCGAGTCTGTGGCGCACGCGTTACTGCATAGTAAATTCATATCATTGCTTAGAAGTAACGCGTGCGCCACAGACTCGATCGCACAAAAAGTGTGTCGTCTGCGCAGCCCCTTACTGTTTATAAAAATTCAATCCCGAACTATGTTGGGGTCGGCTTCCAGTCTAACCGGATGCAGCTGAATACCACCAGTCCGTATTTTCCATGGAGCGACTGCCTATCTGACCTCCACAACCCAGTAACTGGGTAATTGATACTCCTTGGTAAGACTGGTAGTCAGACTTTCGGGCTTCTGACGACTCGTAACGATGTCAAAGGTCCACGTTTGAGCCGACCAACGGCTTATAACGTGCTTTCCGAGGCATGGAGGAGTCTCGGTATGTAAAGATGGTCACCCATCCACTCACCAACCCCGGCAAGAGTAGCTTAACCTGATGGATCGACCCGTGCGTCTACGTGCTCCACTTGGTTCATACTGGTACATACAAAGGTATGAATAAAGCTGTCACAGGCAATAATATGGCAAGCTTTACGACCTATAAAAGCTTTAGTTAGTATGTCTCTGGCAAATTTAAAAGAATACAGTGTTACAGTTACAACATGGCGTGATACCATTTAAATCGTAGCTACCCGATAATGTATCATTGTTGCTCAACAAAGGACATCATTAGATGCCGCGACACTTTGACCACTACAAGAATAACTAAGTATTTAGTGTATGAACATGTTTACTTGTTATAAATTAATAATGTTGGTATGCGTTTGCTAGCTGACATACGGCAAATAATTTATTTTTTGTTTTGTGGATCGTAACGTTATGATCTTGGCTTATTATTGTAAAGAATAAAGATTTTATAACTGAACAGACAGCTGTGCTGCTGGTGAGTTTGTTGCGCCACTTCTTTTTCCCAGCTAAAGCATTACGAAGTGGAGAAGGACGGGCGTATTGGGGGATGGGGGACTCTCTTATGATCTTAGCCGGATATCTATGATCTTAGCCTATTTGAATAAATTACTTTTGATTTTGACTAGTTTCTTTACACTTTTAACAGACTTAAAAATGAAAGTTGAAATGTGAAAAGATTATCTAATGTGCTATGGATAAATAGTTATCTATCCGCCACACGGGCCCCTGACAGCTTAGAAAAGATGAGATTTTCATGAAAAATAATAAATGAGAAACTTTGAAAGTATTAATAAATCTTTCACTCTTTCACGGTATAGTTACGTAAGGCGTATAAGTGTAATACCAACATAGCAACTATCAGATAAATAATGTGAACAAATAATTACATAGATTCGTATTTAACAGTGCAGAAAAAGAACTTCCTGTTGTTTTCAGGGGAAAAACAAAGCAATAGTTTATTTAAATGGATTAACGATGACCTTTCACACGAAAGAGAGAGTAGTCGGAATAAATAAATGTAAGTGAGTTCCTGTGAAGACAAATAGCTGAAAATCCACTCTATTGGTAAGTTATATCGAGAAGGTAGGAAGAATAGTATTGTTATGATTTTGTATTTATAACTTTTTATTCTTGTTATTTCAGGCTTATCAAATGTATTAATGTATTGATACGTAAATATTTAACATGAATAAGATTGAACAAATTCTTGAATGTTCATGCAGCGACCTTGATCCTGACATTTGCGTACCTAACGAGAATGAGGCCGAGTGGCGGCCTCGCGCGCCTGACCGCCTGCGCTTGCGCAACTCTACCACCGAGCACTACCGAGTGCCGACCAATAGCTGCGATCACGACAATACGACAGAGATAAACGACCACCCTCCATATCGATATCTCGTTTCAACGGTCGATACAAACGACCCAACCTTCGCCATAGTGACATGACGCGCTATCGTAGTGTCGATACCTACATAATGAGGACAATCGAACAATTTACTGGTAATTTATCGAACTGATTTGATTAAAGATTTATATCAATCAACTGCCACTCAATTCAGGGGCTGTTGTAAGAAGGTATAAAATAATGATAATGATTCCTAGGGTTTTCAATCAAGATAGAGATCGAACAACATCGTAACTGGAACCTAACCACTAGCGAATATTTATTGTTATATATGTCGTCAGCTTTGAAATCGACTTATCTTTTACCAAAACAACAACAATTCTGCAAAAAAGTTATGAATCAAGATTACGAACTTTTGCACTCCAAGATGTTGTAGAGGCTCGACTCTACATTCTAAATTTTTGTTTATCTTGGGATAACAACTGGATAAGTTGTTATGTTTACTCAGATCGTGTGGACGTTCGGTTTGATGTTGCAGATAAACAAGTGAAAATCGTTCACATGTCAATAAAACGCGGTGGTCTCACAAACAACGTTATCTCGCAGCAACAACATTTTATGGACAAACTTCCATTGAAATAGAAAATGTATTTTTAGTGTGTCCCGTCCCCGTCCCGTCTGATAAAACTATAACTGTTATTTTTTGTACGGTCTATAAATCTTTTTTACGATTTAAAATGTACTTATGTAATTTAAAGTACTTAGTTACTTAACTCTTTCTTCGAATCGAATGAATAAAGTTTCTTCTCAGATACTAGGTTCGTATGTTGTATTATAATTCACAGATTTTTTTTCTTCCCAACTGTCGCGTCGATTTGCCTCAAGAAGTCGATTACAATAAAAATTCTATTGTGTATCGTTACTGACAATCGAGCTCTTAAAACTTCGATTATTTATAATAACTAGTGATTTGGGTGAAGTAGCCTAGGTAACTACTTATTCTTATGCTATCCCTTTCCTATCTTTCATTTATCTGCTCCTCAAATAGCTGTTAATTTCCGGAGAACACGATAATAAATGCTGATGTTCGTGTAATTATAGTGTTTGTTAATCGATATAATGAGCGAGGTTAAGCCGTGGGCGGGCCTCAGTAAATTACTCTTTCTGAGGTACAATCGGCTGAATCACGACATGCGAATTGTAGCTTAGTGTAGCCATGGGATTTCGGAATCTTTTTACATTACTTTACTTAAGATTAAAGTGGGTCAGAAGCTAGTATGATCGGTGTCGACTACCAATAACTCCACAATAGCTTGTTAAGGTATACATTTAAAGAGAAAAAAAGAGACTTGGTCCTAAAATATTTCCTTGCGGAATACCAAACCATGTATTTATTAGAACTATCAATTGCAATCTTACTTATAATGTATTTGCAATATTTCGAGAGCATTGATTGTTTTGTATGTTGATTGAAAATATCCAACATTGTATATTTCCAAGAACTATCTGAATATAGATCAAACTGGGAACATAATCATTTCGAATGCCTTAGCTACGTGTTGTTAATTTCTAAACACAAACCGCCCTATTCATAAACGCTGCATAAAGTTAAGTTATGAATTAGCAACTGTTTAACCATACATTTTCGACGTTTATACGTCTCTTTAACTTTAAGAAACGTTTATGAATAAGAGGGTTAATTTTTTTAAACAACAAAAATGGACAGTTATGGTCAACACAGTACGGGTTTTCTGACAGTTGCGTGTGTTCAATGGTAATACCTGATTGGTATCGAAACCGGTTACAAGAACTTTTTGCGATATCGACACGACAACGTGCAACGGTGCGCGCACGCATTCGCTTATATTATAGTCATCAATCAATTATCAAACTTGTGTTTTTTCCTAGGTACTTATTATAATTAGGTTTAAGTTGTATCGGGGTTTACCTCGTTAATATTATTGTTTCATGAACAAATAAATAAATAATACATTTAGGTACATATTAATAATAATCATACATTAGATAGGTAACTACGAGGTTGAGGAAAAACGCGAATCGGGAAGGTTCTCCATTATGTAAAGCTAAAACATTATTATTTCGTTAATCTTCTTTATTATAACAATATACATGTAGAACCACAAATATCCACGGAAACAAAGTTACAATAAGAGCAGATAGTTCAACAACAAGTGGACGTAAATATTTACTACTTGCCGTAATACCTACTTATGCATATAAGTGTACAATTACAGAGTAAACAGATAATGGGTATTACTCAACTGATACGATTGACCCGGAGCGTGGCATGTGAAAATAAAATACATAAATACCAAAGTACCTTATAAACGTGTTCGTTACATTGTCAACAGATCAATTAATTATAAATCTAACAGTTTTTTTATGATCAGAGAGAATATCAAAGAAGCGTGACGGTTGTTCTTTGCTTTAGTAACGCTCGTTCATTTATAATCTGCCAGTGTGTCTGTATAATCGCTTTTATCTGATGTTACTGAACTTCGTTTTATGGCTTTTCTTCGATCTATATCTACGTGCTTACACGCTTCAAAAGATTGAGTTCTGACACTATTTTCTTTTTTTGCAAAGAACATTAATAATCGTCGTTCATCGCTTGTTTGTCTGTTACGTAAATAAACGTTTTCTCTTTCTATACCTAATTATGATGATCAATTCAACACCTATTTCTCCGAACATAATGTCGTTAAGTAAGGTCGATAGCTTTCAAGTGAGTCATTAAACTCAAATGACGCATACAAATTCCCATAGTCACATGTGTGGAGGAAAGTCGTTGGCGTCCTTTTGATTTCTGAGATTAAGTAGGGGTTTACCCTCTGGTATAGCGTATTGATTTTGTGGTGTTTTAATAAAAAAGAAGTGCTCTTTAATATTATGAATGTAAAGTACCTACCTACCTCAACAAACATTTATCGTAAGAGTACTTATTTTAAATTCCATTCAAAGCATTCATTGCTAACCGTCTGCCGCTGTTTGGTAAGGTTAAGCGGTATTATCGACCCATCCAACTCCAACAGACAGTCTAACCAATGTGGACCCCCACGCACAATATGTTTTATTCCCACAACCTGTTTCCGAGAGGATTTACTGCAAGCTGCAAAATAGAAAATGCTCAAAGAAGAATAATCTTCTCTTTCAGTAAAACAAGGAAAGCTATAATCAATCTCAAAGAAAAACAATCTACTTACCTCACTTTTAACGTCTTAAGGGGTACTTGGGTAGCATCATAAACCACAAAGTCATCAACCTTCCGAATAATTACGAAGCTAAGTATATAGTGGAAGTAAAGAAGGAAAAAAAAATGGAAAATCTCGTTTCTGAGCTCGATAACCTTTTAAGATTTACCCAAATTATTTCCTTTTGTGCTTATTATCAAGGTCAATACAGGTTTTAAATGGCTCTGTCTTGCTGTGTAGACTTAAGTCTATTGGATTTTTATACTCATCAAATGACGTACCTTGACCTCTCTCATAGCTAAAACGTGTTCACCTGCTAGATGCCTATTTTTAGAAGTGGAGATTCGATTGTCAGTACTGCTAGAAATATGACAAGTAGCATCTTCTTGTTTACAACAATAATAAACTACGTTCCAAGCACCGTTCAACCATGTTCATCTACTTACATCCATCACCATTATAGATTACTAGCTGCGCATCGCGGTTTCACCCGCGTAAGACTCGATCCCGTGGGAATATCGGAACAACAAGTATTCTACTACCCGTGTGCCAAATTTCATCTCCGTTCAGCCGTTTCAGCGTGAAAGCGTAACAAAGAAACAAACAAAATCACTTTCGCATTTATAATTATTAGAGTTAGGATTTATTCATGACTAATAATATAAGTACTTAACTAGCCTCTGCCCGCGACTTCGTGCGCGTGTTTCTTGTGCCACCGACGACCCACCGCGTCGCATCCTTAGTCTGTTTACGGCTAGCGTACTTTCTTGCTGACCTTTTTTTCTTTTTGTTCGGCTCCTAAGCGTCCTATCGTGATGTTCAATAGCCTTCCTCAAGAATTGGGCTATCAACTGCAGTAAGATTTTATCAAATCCGACTAGTAGTTCCAGCGTTTGCGCATTCAAACAAAAAAATAAACTCTACAGCTTTGTTATTAGTATAAATATAGGTAGATTATGCCAAGCTTGGTGATCATAACGGGGCTACAACAGAATTCACATTCTGTTAGGTCTTTAAATTAAACTACGATTGATTTTATATTTATTATATTTTAAGCAAAAGATCAACACTCTCCCGCGCACTCCCGAATATTAGTGTGGTCTGTCGACCACTTCGTGCCGAACGCTAGTGCGGCCCGCTCTCATACGCATAGAGTTGGGAGTTGGGACAACCATCCGATTGTCGTTATCAGAATCTTCTCAAAAAAAAGGTTAAACAAATCTTGGTCAATAGCTTTGGGGTCCTACAACATTCAAACTCAACAGAAAATAGTGGCAATGAGCTTGAAGACGATCCACTTTCAACTTGGCAATGGTTACATTGGTTACGTCAACCTCTTCCGAATAATTTAAAGTTGTGCCTAAATCCGGCAATTCCGAATACCGCTCCACTTTGATGCCACTTTATAATTCATCGGATCAGTCGAATAGATGCAAACTTGGTTGTTATAAATCGATTCCTCTTGACCCAAATCCGAGCGGGTCAAAGCCATGTCGCTGCCTAGCCGGCCGGAATAATAATGTCTGGTTGGACTTGGATTTTTAATAAGCTTTCGGTCTTGTTATGTTTTTGCGTGTGCTTTGTGTCTGACCTTCATTGAAAGAAATAAATAAAGAAAAAGAAATACATTTATTGGCATTATGTAGAAGAAAAACCTTAAAACTAAAAAAAAAAACAAATAAACAACCGACTTCCAAAAAAACACAAAAAAAGTGAAAAAGTCGGTGAAACTTCCGAAATTAAAGTTTTTTTTTTGTGTTTTTTTGGAAGTCGGTTGTTTTTTTTGTAAAAAGTTTTTATTTTTCACTTTTTAGTTGTGGTACTCTCCTACTACTACTCCACACAAATTCGAATACCAGTACCTGCTATGTAAATAACAGTGACGGAGTCAAATAATATATCGTCTACATACACTAAGTGGGAAAAATACGTTATTATTGAAGCTCACTCAAAAACTACGCAAGCAAAGTTAATTAACCGGGACCACCTCTGAAGCATGACCTACCAAACAAAAAAAGAATCATCCAAATCGATTCATAATTGGCGGAGTAATCGCATAACATACACACAAAAAAAACCGGCCAAGTGCGAGTCGGACTCGCGCACGAAGGGTTCCGTACCATTATCTATAAAAATGTTTAAAAAATCACGTTTGTTGTATGGGAGCCCCCTTTTATATTTATTTTATTCTATTTTTTAGTATTTGTTGTTATAGCGGCAACAGAAATACATCATCTGTGAACATTTCAACTGTCTAACTATCACGGTTCATGAGATACAGCCTGGTGACAGACGGACAGACAGACAGACAGCGGAGTCTTAGTAATAGTAGGGACCCGTTTTACCCTTTGGGTACGGAACCCTAAAAAAAAATTCTGACGAATTGAAGGAGTCGGTTAAAAGTAAAAAAAAAACAATGTTTTTAATGCCAAAACGGCCATTGAGACTTTCATAAATTTCATCTTCCTTAGCTTTTTCTGTATATTATGTAATTTATCCATGCGTAAAATCATCTCCTATGGTCCCAGATTCTGATTTTTAAATCAGCTAAAATGTAGTAAAGTATTGCTGATCATGGACACCACAAAGAATCGCTCATGCATTATATTGGGACCATTTTATATAATACAAGCTGCGCCCCGCGGTTTCACCCACGTAAGTCTCGATCCCGTAGGAATATCAGGATAAAAAGTATCCTATATTCTATTCCGGGTCATGGTCTACCCGTGTGCCAAATTTCATCGAAATCCGTTCTGCTGTTTTAGCGTGAAAGCGTATCAAACAAATAAAAAAACTCACTTTTGCATTTATAATATTACTAGCTTCCGCCCGCGGCTTCGCCCGCGTGGTATGTCGATAAAAAGTAGCCTATGTCCTTCCCTGGGATGCCATCTATCTCCTTGCCAAATTTGATCGAAATCTGTTCATTGGTTTAGGCGTGCAAAGGTAACATACAGACAGACAGACAGACACAGTTACTTTCGAATTTATAATATTAGTATGGAAGTATGGATAAGTTAGGATTTAGTAGCTTAGTTAGTTTAACTCTGGATAACTCGAAAGACAAAGTAGTATGTAAGGATCGTAGCTGCCTATCCCCATGGGAAGAAGGCGTGAGTTTGTGAGTTTATGTATTTGTTTGTGGAACTCAAAGACTAAAGGAAAGATGATTTAAGGAGTTTTCAATATAAACTAACAACACTCATATATTTCTGCAAAAACACGCCGAGTACTTATAACGTACCTTGACTGCGTTATTTATGCAGTTGTCTCAATTTGAGTAGGTGCTTTAACATTAATTTTTGGCACCCGGTGTATCCACGTGGCGGCAGTTGTTTACCGGCCAACAAACCAACATCGATGCATAATTAATATAATAGTTCAGTGCACTTGAATACTTTAATACATATTTTGTGGAAATCTTCAAAAATGTATTGCGCAAAACGAAATGAAATGTAATGTAATGGACTTAGTTTGAAAATAAATCAAATTATTAAAACTGCTTTAACTTACCAAAATATTTTACGGATCTCTCTTTCTAATCATCATAATTTAAGCCGAAAGAAGCCCACAGCTGGACATATTCCTCCACATAGAACGTCCGATTTACAGGTCCGTTTAAACTTTTATGTTATTAGCGTATGTAGTTGTATGAGCGAGTTCACACATAATACAGTATTCCGGATCCAGTAAAAAATACCGATCCGACAAAATTAACGCCAATCCGTTTTACAGGTCCGTTTAAACGTATATGTTACGAGCGTATGTAGTTGTATGAGCCACTTCCCACACATGACAGTATTCAGGACCCGAAACGGAAATAGCGATCCGTTTTTAACCGACTTCTTCAAAAAGGAGGAGGTTCTCAATTCGTCTGTATGGTTTTTTTTTTTGTTTGTTACTCGATTACTCCGCCAATTGTGAATCGATTTTGATGATTCTTTTTTTGTTTGGTAGGTTATGCTTCCGAGGTGGTCCAATATAAATTTTATTAACTTTGCTTGCGTAGTTTTTGAGTTAGCTTCAATATTACGTATTTTTCCCACTTAGTTTATCTAGACGATTTCCTTATTAACTCTTTCACTGTTATTTACATAGCAGGTAGTGCTATTCGGATTTGTGTGGGGTAGGTACCACAACTAAAAAGTGAAAAATAAAAACTTTTTACAAAAAAAAAAATCAAACCGACTTACAAAAAATACACTAACAAGAGAAAAATATCTTTAATTTCGGAAGTCGGTGGCATAAAACGAAAATTGGAAAGCAAAGACACCGACTTCCGAAATTAAAGTAATTTTTCTCTTTTTAGTGTTTTTTTTGTAAGTCGGTTTGATTTTTTTTTTTTGTAAACAGTTTTTATATCGGTACGAAACCGCGCGAGGCTTGACACGGGGGTGCGTAGACGTCGTCATTCGGAAATAAGTAAAAAAATTAGATTCGTCTTCTTCTTGCAGCTGACGCACAAGACCATCTCGACAAAATCATTGCCTTAAAAATGGATGTATCCAATAACACCGGGGCTTCCTCCGACACAGACGACGATAGTACCAATACAACACGACAACGTCCATCCTCGTAGAAAGTAGGCGATACACTGAAGAACGAAAGTCCAGTAGCGTCGGATCTATTAAAATGGGTCCTGTAAATGCTGTGTTCGGTTTAAATTCGGATCAGTTAAAAAGGATCCTGTAAAATCGGATGTTCTATGTGTACGCGCCCTAACCGTCGCCACATCGACCGGTCCTGTGCTACTCGCATCCAGGGGATTCCTCTTGCAACCTTCACCAGGTCATTAGTACACCTTTCCATATCTTTCTATTTTTTCAAAATTGATTTATGTCATCCGAGCTCTAGTCATTTGGAAAAAGATAATAATCGCAAGGATATCTTCACACAAGGTTGTTCCAATCCAGTGCGCGATGGGTTCACAGAATCAGCTGTTTGATGCGCACGATTATCGTGTTGCACCGGCGGCGCACTGACTGCTGCATTGCAATTTACTATGACTCTAAAAGTAATCATTGGCTGTTCCCTGAAGCTCTATTCGACTCTTATGGCTACATGAGCTTATGATATTAGTATCTATACATTTTGCTACAAAAAGTATGATGGATACCTAAAATATAGGCTTATATATATAATATTATGTAGTTTTTATATTAGTTACTAGCTTTTACCCGCTGTTTAGCCCGCGTGGTTGTCGAAACTTTTCCCAAGGGCACGTTCTACCGGGATAATCCTATGTCCTTACTCCTAACCCAGGTCATGGTCTATCCATGTGCCAAATTTCACCCTAATCCGTTTAGCTATTTAAGTTAAAAAAAATTGTTTTGGGTGGGAATGAGGTTTTACCCAAGTATATTGGACTTATGGAGATTGTAGGTAGGTAGTTAATATGTGATTAAGCCATTTAATTATTTTCAGACAGAACAACAACAAGGTTCCTGTAGCTTATCAAGTCTAGAGTAACAATACCTGATAACATCAATGTGACATTACCTTCCATAAGTAGACAAAACGAAAAAATGCTGATTTATGAGATGAGTTGCTAAATTGCATAATATTATGAAATTACAAATATATAAACCTATATATCACTCTTAAAGACCTACCTTTTGTTACTTTTTCTATTCTATATATTATTATTTAATATGTTGATTTTAATGATTAGATTAAATTAATTTAGGTAATGTTTAAAAAAAACTCAAATCACTTTCGTTAGAATGATGGGCACATTTCTATGAACGCTGGCCGACTCTTAGAAACCGTACTATTGTTAGTGTTAGAAACCAGCACCCTAATTCCGAAATACACTTTCATTTCAATCCCAATCCGAGGGTTTAGAAGGCTATTGCTAATGCTTCATAGGTTTGAAGAATTCGTCTGCTAAACAACACAAGTATTCTATACTATTTTTCTCTATGGCAATGGTGCCGATGTCGACAATTCTGTCAATGTCAGATGTGTTGGATAGAAAAAGTGCGAAAAAAAATAAAAAAGTTGATCCAATACTAGTTGGTTGGTGGACGAGTATTAGAAAGCTCAAAACAAACGGATAAAAAAAAAGTGTATTATCTCAATGAACGTACGTGAACTGTCAAAATAAAACACGTTGCGATCAATTGCCATTTTATGTGTGTTACACAATACCCCGTTGATCCTTTACAGTAAGGGGACGTAATAATTATCGATCGTTCGACTAAATAAATCCCCGCCGTCCCCATAAAGGGGACTATACAGCACTCAGGTTCCACTACGATGCCCTAGGACAGCGGTTTGATAAACTTCCTTTCCTTCCTTTACTTTGCTTTTGGAAATGAAAATATTTGACGGAGGCCTAAAATAATCAAAAACTGCGTTTCATGGAATTCCACTTTACTCTGACTTCACTTTTTCCCACTAGGGCCGGCTTTGTTGGAATGCCATAGGCTTTTCGCGGAACCCCCACAGAAGGTTTGCGGAGCCCCAGGGCTCCGCGGAGCACACTTTGAGTATGGCTGCCCTAGGGGATATAAACACACAAAACTCTATTTTCCTTTTGAATCCCCTAATGGTTTGAGAACCATATTATTGAATTTGAAACCTATTTACAATATAGCACTTTTCTATTTCTTTGCAGTGTTATAGAAGAAAGCGTTCTTTTACCTATGCCTTTTTACGGACACCCACGACGTTCCTTCGCCAGAAAAAGATGGCAAACTCTTTCTTTTCAAGATCCACCTTCGAAGTAGCCATTTGCTACGTGGTTAAGTCGACCTTGTACCAACGACTTTCATACCTAACCGGAACATACACCAGCGTGTTGTATAACCGTAAGAATTGTGCAAGAAACCGTAATTTATTCGGTTATACGGTCATTCCATGTTGAAAGGAGATTAGCTAACTGCGATTTTAATTTTTGGCTGCATCTAAATATTTCTAAGATTTTCCGGAGTCACATTACGTGATGGTTGATATGCATTTCCGTTTCCTGTGGTGTATCTTGAGTACCTATATCTTTTTGTGATATCCTTCTCTATTTCTATACCCGACCCGTATTTATTTACCCGACCATAGATATCTGCCTTCGCACGGTTTTTACAACTTGACAAGTCATCGAGATTTCTTTATTGTATGTCAGTTCAAAATAAACCTTCCGGAATAAATTCTCCAACTAAATTATGGTGAAAACCGCATCAAAATCCGTTGCGTAGTTTAGAATAAGTATGCGCACACAAACAGACAAGAAAAGTAACTTTAACCAGACTTTTTCTTTATGATATTAAATTAAGCATACCCTTCAATATAAAAATCTCCGAATTATAACAACAATGACATCAAAATAAAAACGCCTAACTACGATGCACGCGCGGTGCGAGCGACGCGCGCGCAGTGCTAACCCAATTCCAGCGGTATCGGCTTTCACAACGCGTTGCATCACAGCCACACAATGCACAGATGTGCGAACTTGCCTACGTTATATAAAAATAATTACTCTATTCTATTCACCAAGCGATCTATTAGATTTTAGTAATAGATATTCTACACTGGAAGTTTAAAAGTGTTTAAAAGTTATTGTACCTAAAGCTTTAAACTGGTTACGATTTCTCTTTTCGAAAATATTTCAAGAAGTCGAATAACTCGTCGAATAACTAGTTTTGGAGCCAGTTAAAATATCTGCATAAAGTTCGTGCAACAAATAATTTGCGGGAATAGTTATGCTCAAAAAAGTAATGTCGTAGCCCGTAGGCATCCCGTAGGCGTCGTAGGCCAATACATGTGCTACGATATTGCTACGAATACGGAAATGTGAATTTTGAAAATGTTATGATTTTTTTTTCTTCAAATTGTAGGCAATACTGAGCCTAAATAATAATAAAACTAGTACCCATTTAATTTACCTCTGACTGCCTCGTTGGTTGATCGCAAGCGTTACTGCTGAGCTTGAGGTCCTGGATTCGAGTCTCTGGTCGGGCAAAATGTTATTGGGTTTTTCTGTCTGGAATTTCTCAGTAGCAGCCCGGAGTCTAAACTTGTGCCCGGTAGATGGCAATAGGCTTGCCCCCTATTACATGGTACTTAAACATAACTGGCGAAATGTGTTGGCATAACTGGCGACATAATTCTATGTAATGTTACTTAATTAAACGACCGTGTTTGTTACTTGCTAATTATTATTTTATTTCTTTATCAAAATAATTATAAACAACCTAATTAATATTCATAATAATTAACTTATTACTGTAGATATTTAATGAACCATAATCTGTTTTAATTATTGTATGCTTTACTGATTCACGTATAATTTGTTTTAAACGACAGCTACTGGAAATAGTGATTAAGTTAAATACCGTTTTAGAAACCCACACTCATGTCTTGTTCTAAATCCTATTTTAATAGTATTGTAAACTAGAATATTTCCCGCGGCTTCGCCCGCATGGAGCTGGGAATTTATCCGACCCAGGAACGTACTAACGAGATAAAACGTATCCTATGTTCTAAGGTATCTATGGCCTACCCGTGTGCGGAAATTCATCCAAAATACCCGTGTTAGCGTGAAAGCGTAACAAACTAACGTTCGCATTTATAATATTAGTTAGAATGCGAAAGTTTGTATGTGAGAATGTTTGTATCTCAAACGGCTGAACGGATTTGGATGAAATTTGGCACACAGCGGACACATGTGACACAGATAGTTTATAACCTGGATTAACACATCGAATGCTTACATTTTATCCCGGTAGTCGTTCCCGCGATAACATCCGACCTCCACGAAGCTCCCGAGCGAAGCCGCGGGCAAAAGCTAGTAATATAATAATTATTTGCCGAGATATGCAGTAGGTAAGCTTTTTATGGAACAATTCACACACAACCTGTTTTCTAGGTCAAGTAAGCCACGAAATGCTATGGCTGAGTTACCTTCCTATTCACGTACATTTTGTGTTGTTTACTCACAGCACGATAACCTAAATATCCATAACTTACGAGTTACGATTACGCTAGTACTGTACCTTATATTATAGATTGTTTGTTAGGTCACCTAGAGCACGGTACAAGGATAATAACGTAGACTTGTATGTTGAATAATAAATCAATGTAATGTGGTTTTATTTTGCAAGAAGGATAAAAACGGCCACGTGCGAGTCGAAAACGGGAACACGAAAGGTTCCGTACAACTGTAGAATATTTAGTTAAAAAACGCCGAAGAAAAATACGTTTATTGTATAGGGACTTTTTTCAATCAATTTTTAGGGTTCCGTACCCAGAGGGTAAAACGGGACCCCATTACTAAGACTCCACTGTCGGTCTGTCTGTCTGTCCGTCTGTCACCAGGCTGTATCTCATGAACCGTGATAGCGTGAAATTTTCACAGATGATGTATTTCTGATGCCACTATAACAACAAATACTAAAAAACAGAATAAAATAAATATTTAAGGGGGCTCCCATACAACAAACGTGATTTTTTTGCCGTTTTTTTAGATAATGGTACGGAACTCTTCGTGCGCGAGTCCGACTCGCACTTGGCCGGTTTTTTGTTAACTTTATTTTATTTTTATGATTTCTTGTTACAGCGGCAATAGAAATACACAATTTGAGAAATTTGTTCAACTATACGGTTTGGTGCGGTTCTATAATTTTACCTATTACGGTTTATGAGATACAGCCTGCTGACAGACAGACGGACAGGGACGGCTTAGTAATAGGGTACCGTTTGGGTACGGAACCCTAAAAAAATACCTTGTTCTGTGAATTTAAATTAAAACGTTTTTTAATAATCACGGCCATATTACTATGTGGACGAGTACTTAATTAATTATTTATGTTAGGTTAATGGAATAGAAATAAAAATGAAAGGCCAGCCATTTTCCTTCCCACGCAAATTGTTAATGACTTTGAGAAATGGGTTACTGTGATTGTGGTGGGCGAATAATCTTTTAGAGGTGTCTCTAGTGGCTCTGTTGACTTTGACAGCGATAAAAGCATAAGATATCAGAGTTATTTTTATACCAAACCCCACATAAAACACAGTAAACGGGATCATAAAACTGTCTATTTAACACCGTGTGACGTTTACCACCTTATTTATAAACGTTTCTTAAAGTTTAGTAATGACCGCGAATCGGCAAACGTAGGGTAGGACGCCTCAGGCTAGGTGGAGCGACGATCTTCGCAGGGTAGCTGGTAGCAGCTGGATGCGAGCTGCCGAGAATCGAGCTGAATGGCGTGCAATCGGAGAGGCCTATGTCCAGCAGTGGACTGCTATAGGCTGATGATGATGATGAGTAATGAAGCGAATGTTTAACCATACATTTGTGACGTTTTAAAAAAGTCTCTTTAAAAATAAAAACTGCGTAGCCTTTTCCCAACTATGTTAGACTCGGCTTCCAGTCTAACCGGATGCAGCTGTCTGAATACCAGTATTTTACATGGAGCGAATGCTTAACGGACCTCCACAACCCAGTTAATGGGTAATACGATGATACTTAGCTGTTCAACCATTCACTTCGGTGTTCGGTCAGCACAATCCACCTTCATAAAAAATAAATTAGGCTAAAGTTAAGCCATAAATTCTATATTTTATCACGCTAACTCAAAGGAATTTCTAATGGAAATTGCCAGATGTAAATATGAAACATGTTATTTGTAAAAGACTCGAATCATAATTTGAGAATTAACTAATACAAAAGATAAAGTCTTTATTTAAGTACCTATCTATTGCGTAAGTTAAAGTTAAAATCTTAAAAAAACAATCGTAAACAATAAAACAAAGATCTCTGAAACGAGGTCAAAAGTTCACTGCGGTCTCTATGGCAACAAAACAGAAGTTACACTAATACACTCATACTCTCGTAAATATTTATTTATACAGTTCACCAGCTGCGGTTTATTTAACTATAGTAGTTACATAATTGTGCGGCAGGTCTTTTAAACAGGAAGTAACATAATACATAAAGCAATCGCGCCGTATTTCAATTGACCGCGCGGCCTTGCGAGTCGAGTCGCACTTGACAAGATTATCAGATAGGCAGGAAATGTGGCTTGTTATAATATGTCACAGCATCTCGAGGTTGATATTTTTTGGCCTTCTTCTTTTCGTGTTAATAGACCGGTATATTTTTTTCGAGCATTCGGGGCTCATGAATGCGCCTGCACTCTAATCTAATTGCATAACTCACGATCAATCACAATCCAGTTCAACAACATTCATTTCGTTACTTACGTTGCTGAGAAGACAAATTTTTTGAACATAATGAAGTAATGGATTAATTAATATCCTTCAAAATGATTCAGATTGTGGTTGATCGTGTGTTGGTGGGCCCATTAGGGTGCTGGTCAAAGTTATATCGGCGGGATAATTGCATACACACATAAAATGGCAATCGATCGTGATGCCTTTCATTTTGACATCCATTGCTTCATAAGTTTCAAAGATTCACGTAATGAACGTGGCTGAATCGTCATAATTAAAGCCATTACGATATTTACGATCGATTGCCATTTTTTAAGCAATTACCCCGCCGGTATCGCACGGTCTGGTTTGACTTGTCTTTATATTGTTGTTTAAGTAAATAAATAAATTTCATTTCATTTAATAATTTTACACCACAGTAACTCAAACTCTTAATATATTTTTTGTTACTTTTTAAGGTAAAATAAATATTTGTGGTTGCGTTTTTTTTTAAATCATTTTCTTTCATGACGTTGACAAGGAAAACAAGTACCCATATACTTACATAGGTATTCAGTACGTAACCGTGTAGATCTTTAAAGAATAAACGTATGTATTTTCTCCTTGTCTTCCGATATTACGTGTTTTATTGCGCTATATAACATTGGCTATATTTTTTTGCGCATTCATATACTTACACACATTCCACTGTATTCCACACAAAGCAAAACTGTGCCAAATGTGAATATAAACTGTTTTCTGGGACATGTTTTTACTCTACATATTTCTTACGCATATCTGCTTTCATTATCATATTATCACTTTACGATATCATGTCATTGTGATCGCATACCATAAACATAAATAATGATAATGGTACCACGAAAATAGCCATAAAAACGCCAATTCTTATGAAACCTTTTCATTATAATGTGTTTCAAGTGCTAATGTAAGTAAGTACTACGAAGTAACGTGAAGAAAAAGCAATTGAGTAAAGTGACGCGGTGATAAATAAATTCCGAACGTGTGTAACGTGTGTAACGGTGAGCTGGCGCCACCTGACACGTTTGACGTCAAATACAGTAACTTCGATTGTTTCTACACCCAACATCTCATTATTGCTAATTATTTTAGCTGTTGTCAGTAGACTTGAAAGGAATAAGAAAATTCAAACTTTTATTTAAATGTTGAAGTCAAATCATGGCTATAAGAAGGCACTTTTGAACGTCAATATTTACAAGAAAATAGATTATTGATTCTAGGCTACCCTTCCAAAAGGTACCTAATTTCGTAAGGGAAGAATGCGCAAGAAACTACATAGCTGTTCTTATTATTTTTTTTACAATATACGACATGATATTGTAAAAAAATGGCTGTTGTTTTTTCATAGGTACCTATGTAACTGTGTCAGCAACGATAAAAAACTTACCGTAAGCGGTTATCTTTTTAGAAAATTACACACGTAGGTTGGAATTTAAATGTTGCCAGCGATGACACAGATTCGCAAAAGTTTCCGAAGCCAAACAACGCGAAAGACGCATTTTCGGGAAGTAAACCTGCAGTGAATTCCTGAAGAACCATCAATAATATTTACCTATTTTAATCGTTTATCTTTCCTTGCGAAATCTATCTTTGAATAAGCATAAACAGAGCTATGTAAACTCGTCGCTAATTAAATAGGCCAGGCTCAGTCACAAGGTCGTGAATTCGTGATCTATATTTTCCCGAGAGCAGTTCTCGGAAAGTATCTTCATAAACCGTCTAAACGTTGGTTTTCTCGTCTATCCTTACTAATATTATAAATGCGAAAGTAACTCTGTCTGTCGCGCTTTTACGCCAAAAGTACTGTACCGATTTAAATGAAATTTGGTACACAGATAGTCTAGAGCCTGAGAAAGGACATAGGCTTTTATCGACATACCACGCGGGCGAAGCCGCGGGGGGAAGCTAGTTTACCATATATGTGTTGGTTTTGTTTTTATATTGTGTAAGGAAACCCTTATCACAGTATTCACAGTCACAGTAGTGAGTAATGGAACCCTGGGTTAGGTCGTGGTTTCGAACCCAGGTAGGCACTTTACTTTGTGTAAATCATTTCATCACCACTGCTCTCAAGACGGTGAAAGAAAACATCGTGAGGAAACCGGCATGTCCTAGAACCAAAAATTCGAAGACATGTGATATCTACCAACGGGGCCCGCGAGCCGACTCCCCTCGAAGAGAGGAGGCGTGTGTCCCAACAGTAGGGATATTATAGGCTGATCATATTATATTTTTCATGTGTGTACCGCGATCGTCAGTTGTTACTCGCACTCGTAGTAAGCCGTCAGCCGTGTTTTGTACACAAATGCGTCACGTGTCTTTCCACGTTGATATTGCATTGTTGTGAACTCGTGATTGACGATTACAAACGTTAAGATAATGATGTCATTCGTTACTTATAGCTACATGTTAGGCGGAGTTTTTAGGGTTCCGTACCGGGATCCTATTACTAAAGGCACCGCTGTCCATTCGTCCGGCCGTCTGTCACAGGGCTGTATCTTTTGAACCATAGTTAACCATAGTATTAACCGTAGTAATAATAATAATAAAATAAAGTTAAAGTGCCCCATAATAGAAACGTGTAGTGTTAAATATTGTACGGTGGTATGGAACAGCGGGTCTAAACTGGCCACTTTGGCAGAATCATAGTAGGAAAATATGAATCATCGTAAAATGTCACAAACTGATAATTCATAAAATGATCTGCGTCCTGATTTCTATTACGAAATAATTCATCTGTTTGACAGTTTTCTATGGAGATTCCTTCGTAAAATGGTCCACAAATTATTAATTGCTTTTGCATCAAATTAGAGGAATTGCTAATGACAGCTGGGAATTCAGGAAATGAATTGCATTTAGAGGAAAACTGCTAATGTGGACCATTTTACGAATCTCCATATAAAACTGTCAAACAGATGAATTATTTCGTAATATGAATTACACGCAGATCTATGAATTGTCAGTTTGTGACATTTTAGAATGATTCATAATATTTTCATATTAAGATTCTGCTAAAGTGACCGTTTTAAGACCGCTGGTCCTTCGTGTGCGAGTCCGACTCGTACGTTTACTTAATATTCAGCTCGCATCCCGATTAAATGGGTCCGAAATCAACCTATTGCTATTTTACAGTTACTTTCTCTTGTGGTATTCTAATGTTTCCTTTGTTACTCAATTTCTTAACCATTCAAACAGTTTTCCTTTAAAATCGACTACAACAGTGCAGTCATTGTACGTCTATCTGAAAGTAAGTACCACTTGAGGTCGTCTGTGATTATAAAAACTGTACTTATAAGTTTGTAAACTATAACACCATTTCTTATCTTCAAACTATTTAAAAAAGTACGTTCGTAAGCATTTCTTTAGGTAGGTACTCATTTGCTAATCAGAAGAAAGAAGCTGTGTCACAAGTTTTACGTGATTAAAAGTTTTTTTCGCGATTTCAAAGTTGGTCCCATAGAAAAAGTATATTATAGATGACACCAAAACACTAGTTTCAAGGATAACGGTGTCTACCCTAACATCCTGTATACTTAATAGGTAATATAATATACATAAATGTATTTATAACTAGCGACCCGATCCTGCTTCGCACGGTTCTTACAACTTGACAAAACATCAAGATTTCTTAGGTATATGTAACTTTAATATTAACGTATTATAGGTACACATAAACCTTCCGGAATAAATTCTCTAAACGATGGTGAAAACCTCATCGAAATCTGTTCATAACCTCATCAAATCAACGCACATACTTTTCTACAGGCGTTAGTTAATGTTATTGTTCGTATCTTGCTGGGATTATAGCACGAAATCAACGAAGGACCATTTTCTTTACGAAAATTAACATCACGGTACAACTCTCAGGAGCGTAGCAAAAATAAAAACTCACATACATACATACGTGAACCCTGAAAACATTACACTCCTTTTTGGGCGGTGGTGTAAAAATAAATAAAACAAAAAGAACTCTAAGCGAAAACGAAGTACCGGGGCACAGGATATAACAAGAAATTTCACGTAGACGTATTCGCGGGCAGAAGCTAGTAGTGTATAAATAAATACTTAAATTTTCACGAAATTACTAGTGGCACAGAGCCTGCATCATCTGCTGGGCAAAGGCCTCCCCTCGTTACTAGCAACTCTTTGGATCAGTCAGGGCCAATGTTGATCGTTTGTTTTGTCCAGCTCGTCCCGCCGTCTCATCGTCCTACTAAAACAATCATTACCTATCAGAAATTCTTCGTTTAGTAGGGAATCCAAGAACTCTCATGACTCATACTCTGCAATTTCCCCTCGTTGTCAAAGAAACAGGACAAAAGCCATCAACTATTTTGATAAAATATTTAATAACAATGCAAGTTAGTCATAAAGACCAGAAAATCAAATGGAAGTCGAAAAAAAACAAAACCTTCCCACGTGTTCAGAGAACAATGACATCGGAAAGTTGTGCGAATGCGGCGATAGCGAAGAAAGTCGACGGAATACATCAACCATCACCAAGATTTTATTAAGTGTTAAAAAGAGTTGACGCTATACGTGTGCTAGTCCGTCACCCTCTCACTCGGGCACTCGGGGATAAGTTACGAGTTTCCTGGCAATACCGCGGAACGCGATTCAACCGTGAACTGTGCAAAAACGCAGCGCGCAGAGAAATTTGCTTCATGTTCAAGTTTTTGTTGCGTGTTTGATTGCTACATAACGGATTTGTTTTTATACTGTACGCTTTATTGCTGAAGCTATTTTGCTTCAGTACCAAAAACAGACAGTTACTCTTTCTGAAATTATAACACAATATAATGACACAGTATCAGTAGGCCCAGCCCACGGAGGAGAGAGCGAAGATTAAAATATATTCGGGCAGTAAAGTTATGAAAACAAAGATATATAAAGTAATGAAAATTATCAACAATGTTCCAAAACGACAATACCTGTAAACGGCTCAATTGAAAAGGCCGTAAATACATTCAGCACTAACTCTGACGTACAAAATAATGGCAAACTTTACTTTGTTGTCGAAGTAAGCTTTCAGCCGAAAAAGAAAATTGTTACACTATGTTGTTACTCTATCTCTACCTTTGTTGTCAGTTTTCCAGTGTTTTCAATGCGGGCTCTCAGTCTCAGTTCTTTTCAATGAATTAAAGCTGCATTTCGATACAGTCGCACGAAATATGTGTCAATGTCCTTTTACGCCACAGGTCCTGATGCACTGGTGGTCGCTGGCCGTCGCTGTCGGCTGCACGCACGTGCACGCCCCTGCGATCTCCCGTCATGCCATAGCGGTGATAGCGGGATTAGCGGGTACTCTTCGGCTCGTTTCGTTACCTTTCGGCCTGCCTCGCGACTCGCTCGCGTCGCCAGCTTGGACGTGATTGCGAGAGCGAATGAGACCTCGCCCCCCTCTACCCGCCCGGGGACAGAGTACCTACTTGACTCAGTCTACCTCGAGCCTCGCCCGTGTGTGGACGTCTTGTCGCTCGGAAGAGTGATTTTGGCCGTCTCTTAATTCGTGTGTTCTCTTTGAATAACCTTAAAAACTCTTGGAAGTTGCTATAAAAACTGGATGATACGCTTCACGGGAGCGCTATCGAAGTGACTAAAGTTTGTTTTGTGGTGAATTGGTGACAGTGAATTGGAGCTGGTCGCGCTACGTCCGTCGTCGTGCCTGAGTTGGCGTCGTCCCTCCGAGTCTCGCGAGGTAATGCCGAGACTCCTCTGAGGAGAGCGCATACGTGGACAGAAACCGGATTGCGGTGTCGTGCTTCTATTTCTTAAAAAAAGTTAGTGCAAAGTAATTGGATTCGCTTCTCGCCACGATTGGCACGGAGCTGAACGTAGTTCGAAAGACGTGTACCGTTAGCCGACGTCGCGGTCGATGCCTGCTCGCGGAGGCTTTCGTTAGTAATGCTCCTGGTTAATGCGAACTTTATCAAAAGTTAAGACAGAAGTGGAGCGGTGATATGATATGCCACGATCAACGATGATCTGAAATAGACGATCGCTGCCACTGCCTGACTTAAAATAAGGAAATGTTTACCGTGTTAGCATGTTTCAATGCCATTATCTTGATAAAGACGGTTACGTATGCGGAAATGGCGATGAGCAACTTTATTGTTCCTTAATCAGTCAGGCGTTGAACATCTGGCCTTTGTTAGATAGAAAATTATGAAATATGGAATGTGAAGTACTGACTAGGAGATATGGCTGCAGGAAGCGATAAAACATTAGAACACCATTTTCTAATTAGGAAGTTATTTTGACAAAGCTGGTCGAGTTAAAATGGTAGCCAGCTCCTCAAATGGGCGTGGCAAGTGGCCAAGTGCTTCAAGGCTCTCGGGGACGGGTCTTTAAATCGTGCTCTACGAGTGTGCCCACTTGAGAAGTTTCGACATCGCGGACGAGCGTTGGGTCACCAGACACTCGAGCTCTCACGATTCTGTTCAATCTGTTAACCATTTGCCCGACGACAAATTCCGAAAAAATACATCGTCACAAATGTGTTTCAGCAATAAATAAACACAGTTGAATTTTTTGCTGGCGCAACCAACACCACACCTCGACGAAAAAGTTTGAAGTAGGCGGCAACGACGGAACAATTGTTCAAAGTTCTCTACTCACCCAAATAAAACTTTCTATAATTTGAATGGATGAGATGACTAACGCGAAATGGATTTATTTTATTTAAAAAAAAACACTGAATTTTTAACATGACAGCGCTACTTTTTGTTAAAGTATATTAAAACGTTTTGAAGAACGAGGACAATTTTTGCTAATATTATTTCATGACAATGACATATACCTACGTAAGTCTCGTAAACTTAATTTTCAATATAATATAACAGGAAAAGTAAGCCATATAAATTATGTATACTCTGGACAAGGACAACTTCGATTATTCTTTAATACGACGATTCAAACTGAGATTGTATGGAGATATCGCAAAATGTAACAGAAGGTTCGGAACTTAGGACCAATATTATAGATAGACAGAGAGGCGACGAAAGAACGACATGATATGATGTTGGTCGTGCTTTCTCAACATTAGATCTATTTATAGAAGGATGCCATGCGCGATGAGCTGGGGCGATCGGTCTGCGCCAACAAACTAGGTCGCGATATTTGCGCGCGTACCTGAACACGCGCAAGCGACGCGTAGTCAATGACACTGTACGAAGGACGTGAAAAATCTAGCACTAAATAGGCCACCTCAATATCAAAGCAATAATAACAAACTCCACATCAGTCCTGATAAATTGGATCCATTCTGACAAGATTTATTAGTAGTAAATGTTGAAATATTTGAACACGTCTCCCAAATGCGCTGGAATGTTGGATTAATCTTGGTTATCGGAGATGAATTTCGAAGAATGCTCCCGAATAAACGGGTCAAACACCCAAAATAACGTGAGCAACCGGAAGTTTTGTGAATCACGCTTGCAGTTCGATGTCTGTCAGTTCATTTTAATTATTGTTCTTAATGTTATGAAATATGCTGCTGAATGCTTGTTTAAAACAAAGAGTTTATGTGTTAATTATGAAGAAATAAGCGAATCCAAAGACCACCGAGGTGGGTCCAAAGATCAAATTCATGAGTATGTTGACGGCTGACAATGTAGTTGGGAGGCCCTCTGTCGCAGTTGGCAGAATGTCAGTTGTTTCCGTGACGAAGGGCGGAGGCAGTGAACGACCGAAATATGGCGTGAAAGATAATTTCTCGCGGTTGGACCGATGTCGTCAGCTGATAGCCGGAGGTTAATGGCCTCGACTTTGTCTCGGTGCTCACGCTCATATCGTTCTATTCCACACCGAGTTAGGTCGATAGGTTATCGGATTATTTGTTGATACTGTAGATTTGAATTGATTGAATGATTCCGTGAATTCATTTACTAACACTTGGAACCGAATAAAGTAAGGAAATCTGATTCATAGATGTGAAGTATATTATTATGAGACTTCATGCATCCTGATGTCGGCTTTGATGGAGGTTCAAACAAGGAAGAATAACTTCGATGATACAAAATTATTCTAGCACGAGTTATTTGCCATTGACCTTGAATTTCCAATATCGGCATTAGGTGCAGACAGACCATACGGTGGAGGTGTGCCCTGCTTGGGCGGAGCACCGCCGTGTCCTCGTGGAGGCGATTGGCGGCACTGACCTCTCGCGTCCGGCCCTGGTCCAAGCCATGGTACGGAGCGAGAGGGTATGGGAGGCGATCACCTCCTTCTGTGAAGCAGTGATGCTCGTGAAGGAGGAGGCGGAACGCGTGAGGGAGAGGCAACAGGCAGCTTGCGCCCTCACGCACCTAACCGCCTCCGCTGGAGAAACCCTGGGCGTCGGGAATCCCAGGTGGATTCCCGGCCACATACCATACGGCCATAGGCGCGGGCTTGCGGACGGCGAGCAATGGGTAGCTCGCCGTCCGATAAGGACCAGGCCCGGGTCGATGGCGCATCCTGTTCCACCCGCGCCTCAAAGAGATGTCAGCACACCTGACGGGGTCCGTTAGGACCGATGCCTGCAAGGGTTGCGGAATAGTCCGAAAGGGATACCGGGACCCTGGCAACAGGCAACTGAAGAAACACGGGTGGGTTTTAGTCAGTAAGAGTCTGTCACGCCCTTCCGCCCCGCCCAGAGCGAGAAGTCATTTGATGATTTACCAACCAAAAAAAAAAAAAAAAAAAAACTGCAGACAGACATCATAGTCTTAACCTTGGTGTAAATTGCTGCAGTCAAATGTCCAAATATTGTAAAATTGGCGCTTGTACGGTAATCAATAGTCACAGTGTAAAAGGAAACAGACATTGTGATATCGGGGCCCATGACGTCACATCCTCACGAACAGGCAAGGTTAGGCGTTCGGCAGTAATTGAGCAAGATTGCCTTACACGCGTCCATGATTCATAATAATGCATCGCAAGAACCAGGTTTGTCTGATTTATGACCATTAATTCGCAAGTCTCGAGGATTCTTGGTTTTGTCTCATAAAATGCATGAAAAATGTTATTTACACCTGAAACAATCGTACCCTTTCCGAATATAATAACAGATTTAAACACAGTTCCAAAGCCAATAATGCCAATAATAATGTAATAATATGTATTATACGCGTCATTCATTCATATGATAATTGTTTTGATTGTCAAGATGATTTCTGCATAATAAGGAGTCAGGCGACTTGAATCGACACAATTGTTTTTTACGTCGGGATCGGGATCAATCAAAATTTTAGAGGGCAATTTTCTAGTGCTAGTTTTCCTACTAGTAGTTTTGTCATTATATATTATAATATACATGCTTTGGCCTAAACTAGTAAATGACCAAAGATTGACCCTTGGGAACACCTGTATTTATCAAAAATCCGGAAATCTCAAGTTTTTACTAACCATAATATACGAATGGGAAAATTTTGGATTTTATTGAGTCAACAGAAAATATATATGTATAAGATACCCATTTAAGCTTTCCTATGAATAAGTGAACAGTATTGTCTATCACGTTGAAATCAAGTCTTCTTGAGACGATCCTTTGAAAATATACTTGCCTTTGAATAAAAAATGTACTCATTTCATAACAGTAAAAGTAATTATCAAAGCCTTTTGACGAGGACCGGAACACACAGAAAGTTTATTACAGGCAATATCTTTAGGAATTCTATTAAGCGCACTTTACAGAATACCTTTACTACCTTCAACGTTTGCCATAGCCGGGAGCAACAAAGTTATCGATGTTTCAGGCCAGCCAGACTTAACTCAATAATGTGTTTTATAAACAGCTTTGTAATTGGCTGTACGCTGCCCGTGACTGAATCACTGTTCTTACACTTTGTAAAGGTAAATTGATTTGCCATCAAAGTGAGTACAAAAGCATGTAATCACGTTATGTCTGTTATGTTATAAAGAGAAGTAGTTTATGACTTCCAATGTATGTTTAACACAATTATCCACAACGCACTGTTTGCAATTGTCATTCACACGAAACGAAAATAAATACTGACGTTCATCTACCTTCACAGTTATAACTCCAAACAAATGAAAGTGTTGCTGGCAGCTTCCACCGAGTTTTATTGGCTAAATACTTGTTGCATATTTATTACACTGCTTTATATGCATAACTAACACAGCAGCTACGTAACGTTTCGTTACGCTATTCCTTGAAACGACCAGAACTACAACTTTATTAGACCCTCGATTAGAACCATTTGGAGCAATAAAATTTCTATGATAATGGCAGTTAGGTTAGTAATAGACTTTACGTAATGTATTATCATATTATTATTAAACAGGAAATTAATCTCCATGTAACAATAGTTCGCGTGATCATGTATGTAGGTGATACAGTTTGGAGCGATGCAAGTTCCGGATGCGCAGCGCGGGCGCGCGTTGCGAAACCGTCAGCGGCCTCAATCTACGATCAGGGTCAGCGTTATGGATTGCTTTATCAAACAATATTCGTTGACATTGGCTTGTATTTCTACTATATCATCCTTGAAAGATACTTCCTTGCCAAAATCGACGTAGCTTCATAATTTATTCTAGCTCTGACATATTTAAGCAAAACAGGTCAAAATTAGGTCAGGTTCAAATTAAATTAAATATAAAAGTAGTAGGTAACGGTGATAGTGTATTAAATCGAATTCGATTTAATTTGGATGAAGATAAAGAAAACATAAAGTTTTACAATAGCAAATTTTGCAGATCATTCTAAATTAAATAGCGTTACAACTAGTTTGAAACTGTTCAACTTTACAGACATACTGGAGCTTCAAAAGCGAGCAATTAGCCTAGTATTAGTTATAACAGTTAGAACAGGTTGTGCAAAGATTTAACGAGGCGACGCCGACGGCAGCGACCATCGGCCACCGCGGCCACTTTCACCGCCGCGCCGCCATCTTGCGACCGCCATGTCGTGCGTTTGCGCCGTTCATTGACGAATTGGCACGCCTATTGTTGAACGTGACGTCACACACGGCACTGTTTTAGGAAAATTATAAAAGACTGTCTTCTCTTGGCACGGTTTAAGCTTACATATATAATATTATGAAATGCCTTAGGGCGTAATAAAGTACATTCAAGGAATGATAAGGCATCTTGAGATTAACATTTTACTTGATGCTGGATTATTTTGCTTGTGTGGCTACAAGATTTTACACGTGATTTCAATGTGTAGTTAGTTTTATATCTTCGTCAAATAAATACGGAAAGTATCTTGATATCGTCAGTCATACTCATTACCTATTGAACAGATTTCTACGACTTTGAAAAGGAATAGATTTGTAAAACATAGAATATCATGATTTACTAAATCATTTCTTCTTCAAAATTGAGTTGACGAAAATCAAGGGCGACCATCTGTAGTAGAACTTCCATAACGCACAGTCAAGGCTAGTCATATAGAAATTGGTCCTTTGTCCCGGTCCCAAGCTGCTTACATCTTCTTGTTTTTTTTTTCCATAAGCAGCTTCATTTTTGAAAACTAACAGCTTCTATGTATACTTGCTATCTAGGATCGAGATAAAGAGTGTTGCTGGCTGGCCCGGCTCTCTTAACCCTTAAGGCTCATCGTTTAGCGACGTATGTTGGAGACTTATGTCCCGTAAAGGACATACGAGCTTATACGGTCACTCTCAGAGATAAAGAAAATACTACTGTATCAGTTATGGAAACGGGCAGCATTCCACAGTATTCCCAGTGCCAGTGGGTTAACATTGTGGTCACTGGTTACGTTACGTTCGCCAAGTGCTTCAAACATTTACGCTGTGGTTAACTCGCTATTTATATAATTTCGATTCTGTTTAAATCAACGAAAGCTGTTTCGTTTCATATTGGCAGTCGGTTGCGAAAGATGATACATTTAATTTACAGAGCACTCACCTGATCTGTAGAGTACCGGGATTTAATACTTCTATCATTTATCAAGAGTCAATGATATGACGTTGGGAGTTCTGCTGTAGATCAACGCCTCTCCTTGTTCCTATTAGAAATCCATTCATGAATTACTTTCTCAGTTGTGGCTTTCGGTCTGAATAACATATTTAAATTATTTAAAGATATTTCAATTATGTACATAGTTTCTAGATTCCGCTTTTCATGTTTTCTACAATTTGGTCCTCGTGCGTAGAACTTTAGATTGATTTTCGAGATTAAACATATCATACTTAATTAAGTGTCTAAATGTTAATGACAGGTGAAGGTATATAATTATATACCTTCACCTGTCATTAACGAGACACAATAGAATTTTAATTGTAATCGGTATTTAAAAGCCCGATTGACACATGCTGGGATATGTATCTTTTATAAACATCAATAAAACCTTAATTTATTTACAAGTAAAATGAATTATGTGAGTAGTTTTCCTACTTTTAGCATTCGATATCCGTGGTTATAACGTTATTTCAGCCTTGGAAAGGTATTAAATCCCTGTAGGAGTACAACAATTTATATTCTTGGAAATAAAGCTATTTTCCTGCAAAATGGATTATGTTTTGCAGTACCTATACCAATCGACATACAAAACAAACAATCCTATGAAATTGTTATCAGCTTGAGTTTAACAAAACAAAGTTCCGGAAAAACCGCTAAAAAACGAGCGGATTTGTCTAAATTTTCCTTGAATACGCGGGATATCCCTGTGTTTATAATACATGACCGCAATATTACTAAATCAGTACCTATATTATGCGGAGTAAGGCCTGGACTCTACCAAAGCGGAGACGAGACCCGAAGAGAGGATATGTGTTGGAAACATCAATAGTTATTACATAGCTCGTCTCCGCTTAGCTTGAGTGGATACGGTTGAGCACGAGAGATGTGAGCGGCGTGTAGCGAGCAGCACCGCTAGTTCCCCCGCGTCGCACAACCCTGCCCGCTCTAGCCAGAACACAACTCTGGCCCGGTCTAGCCGGTACCTACACATCTCCGCACAGTTTCGGTGGATTACACCCTAGCTGTTAAGCATCTCCTGTCCTCTCCGCTTCGCACATCTCCGCTTTGATGGAGTCCGGGCCTAAAGCGATATCTTCGTCAAGGTCGTTGATCAATAGTATTTTAACACGTGTATCGGTTTTGAACCCTAGGGAATACATGAATATATAGCGCGTTGTTATATTATGATATGACCCATAATGCAACTTTCAAAGCCACGTGTATGGATCACATAGCATCGTTTAATCTTCGGACCTTCGCTCCCGAGCACGTCGTTAGTTATACAATTAAAACAACGTTGCTACATCCAACCCGTTTTAAAATATTAAACAGATAGTGTAGTTAACTTGTAGTTAGTTACTCTGTTTGAATACTTTGAATTTTAACTATAACGTAACATGTTACCTCGAAGGGTTGGGCAGTGATGTACAGTCACGGACTTTAATTGATGAGCCATCTGGCACTGTTCGTATTTAGCCGTGTAATGCAAATCGGGCTTAGTCGGTTATACTCTTACATCCAGACATGGAACACTACCGGTTGGCTAACCTGAGAGCCAGAACTACAAACATGACAGTATCATTCTGCTGTTACCCAAAGTGAACCAATTGCAGGTCTAGCAACCGTAACCTAGCGACGATTGTTTTAGCGTAGCCATAGTAACGTTAGCGTACGAAGAACCGCTCTGACATCGACATTTCAACTGTAACTGTCTTCGGATAGGTTTTCAGAATTATCAAATTATTGAGCTCTGATTCAAAGGAGGTCAGTATCAAATAGATTGGATAAACATTGTATTTATTTATCATTGAGAACTTATTATTAGTCAACCTCTATGGATAAGACTATTTCCGATTACTAGTAATTTGTCATCTTGTTTACGAGCATGCGATTTGAGTTCGCGTTTAATTGTGTAATCTCGTGAATGTATGAAACTGCAAAATTGAAAAGTTTGAAAGTGGCTCATGAATTAAAGTCCGTGACTGTACCTCACCCATATTTCACGTTTGGATTTAATTTAAAGTATTGTTTATTATAGAAGCCATATCATAATAGAGATGAAATAAAACTTCTTAAATCGTTATCATACAGCGAGAACTATTAAGTATTATCTTACAAAAGCAATCAATCAATAATCGTTACATAGCATAATATAATAACCAACAAACAAGTAACAATTTGGGTCGCCATATTTATCTCTTCAATGTACAATAAACTACGAAGGAAAACGTACACCACTACTTACAATCGTTGAACTTTTAGATCAATCAAGGCTGGAAAAATAACGTAAAATAATAAAAAATACAGATCCTAAAATAACATTCAAAAAGCCTGACCTTAATATTAATAGTTTAGGTACTGACCTAACTGTATTGATAGATCAACATTATTTAAAATGAAAACATACGATCTCGAAAAATTTGCCAAAGTTTGTCAGTTGGCACTTCTCCCACTTGCCATAAAAACTGTGGTATTATTTCCGTGCCACATGTCAGCCAGATGAATGAGTTGTAAAATGGAAAGGGAAAGCTGATTTTAATCAGCGAATTATAATAAGAATAACCGACTTCAAAGTGTTTTAAATTCTTCCTCAAGAAATGCTCTAGAAGAGATAAATGGCAATCGTGAAAGCTGTGCCAAACATTTCTACAAGTTATATGTTAACAAGAAAAACCTTGAGGCTTCCCTAATTCTTTACAGTAACAGTAGTATTCTGCGGTAAAAGATAAAAAGGCAAAAGTACGGTCGTGTACGTCACCCACGCCGTTATTAGATAGCTAAATCCACTTCGATATTACGATCAGGTCTAATTTGACTTGAGATAGGCATTCTTTCATTTTATGGGAGCTATAACATTTTGCTAACTCAACAAGTTGACTTGATTGTATTTCTTTGAGCAATGCCTACGCAGCTACGCTGGAAGTCGTAGGCATTGTCGTAGCGTCGACTAAAAAAATTGTTTAATCGTACCATGTTGGGTATCAAATGAAAGGGCTTAATGAGCACATTTCAAAAATATGTATATCATGACCCCAAAAGAAATTAAAAAAAAAAAAAAAGTTATAAAAACTAAAACCCAACTACGACTAAAAAGGTCACACGTAATCTGTTCGATTTATACCCTAACACGTGTGACTCCGGATTTTTAATTTGTCTGTCTGTGGGGTCTTGTTTATACCTTTTTAGTCGTAGTTGGGTTTTAGTTTTTATTACTTAATTTTTTTACAATCCAAACAGTATCAGATCCAATTTTGAAAGCAATTATTATTTTTGTTGCAGATTAACAACAAACTTAGCCGCATCGATATTGCCAGAAAAAGGTAAGCAGATGTTAATATTCTCTGGACAATATTTTTTTAAATCAGTGACCAAAAGAAACATATTTTTATCAGAATATCAACCGTTCAAATTGACTATGACGGATGCTTATAAATAACTTCGACCTTCAAGACCTGAATGTTTATTATCATTAATACATACTTAATTATCTTGTACTTAATTAAGTATTTTATTAAGCTGATAGTAAACACACTGACCTTCAGAAGGATTTAAATGAGTAACCTCGTAGGGTTTAACTTTTTAGTTTAGTTAGGTGAACAGTTTGCGACTCTTTAACTTACATAACTATGGAAGTTTTTAGTTAGAAACGCGACTCGGGGCAATTGCTCAAATTCGTTTCGTAAAAAAGAATGTTATGACCTCGAATGCCAGATGCTCACTCGTTTTACTGTGATACATGTTAAACATTCGTACATATTAGAAATTCATCCGAAAATTCCTCGAAGAGCCTCGAACCCAGCGAGATATAAATTTAATAAATTTTATATAACCGCATTAATCGGTAATCATTATAAAGGTTACCGATATACCGAATTTAATTCATTTTGCTTTAAATTATCTAATCTAGCATTAGAGAATTTAATTCATTTTCCTTTAAATTATCTAATCCAGCATTAGATAATTTAAAGCAAAATGAATTAAATTCTCAAAACTGTTCAATATTTATGTTCCTATTTTGTTCTCCATATCATTCTCGTTACAAAACCTCATAAGATTCTGCTGTTTCGCGTCCATCAGCTGTTTATGATTGTCCAATGTCTGTCGTCGGCAACAGTTCGATAAGCAAGGCTGTCCCAACAATGGCCGCCGTTTCACAGGACGCAAATTGTATGTCCGTAGAAAGCTTTTACTACGTGCAAACAATAGCTTTACGATTATGACGGTCGGTCCGTGCCTCCGATATGCGGAAACGAAAAAAAAACAGCAGCCAAGTGCAAGTCGGACTCGCACAGAAAGGGTTCCGTACCACCGTACAATATGAAAATCTGAAAAAGCACGTATCTTGTCGGCCCCATTTTTAACCCTATTTTATTTTTACACGTCTGCCCAAAAAGGAGTGTAATGTTTTCAGGGTTCATGTATGTATGTGAGTTTCTTTATTCCACCATAACTTTAAAATACCTGAACGGATGTATGGGGTATCGTTAGAATCCTTACATTATCCTGAGTAACATAGGCCATGTTTTTTTTTGAAAAAAAAATAATATTGCGGCAGTATGGCTCCATTTTCAAATGTGAAAAAAAAATCTTCAATTATTTACAATATGGATATCCAATTGAAGGCCTTGATGAGCACATTCCAAAACTAACTTGTCACTAAAATGTATAAAATAAAAATAATTAATTAATTTTTAATTATTTATTTTAATTATTATTTGTTGTTATAGCGGCAATAGTAAAGGTTGTCCACTCCCGCATTTAACGCATCAGGTACACACTGAAAATTTCTAGTTTCTACCTTCAAAAGATACAGCCGTGAGACAGATGGACGGACAGCGGAGCCTTTAGAGCCTATACTACCTCAACTCAAATTCCAGCGAGTCGGACTGGGGTGCTGACGGCTCCAAGGCTCGAATAGTTTAGGTAATTGCTTTTTACGGTGAAAATAAAGAGAAGGTGGTAATTTTGTTTTTTTTCTATCGACAAAATTTTATGTAATCGTGTTTTCGTCAAACATTGTACCTAACATCAATCGTCAACTTTAACATATATTTATTTCAAAATTAATGCTGCAGTATTTTCGACATAACGGAGGATCATGCTAACAATTTGAGGTTGAACCCTAGTTTTTTCGTATCCTTTTTTATATCAAGCCGGTACCAACATTGTCTGTGCCTGTTTAATAATACACCAGGGGATATTTTAGAACGGGTACACTGTACAGTCATTTGATTTTCCTTCCTAATATTTTTATTGGAATTCTACGATAGGTACTCCGCGTTCCTTTGTAGCTTCCTTGACATTTGTTAATAGATTTGTTGTTTTCTTAATTATAAAGATTTCGTTTTTATCTTCCCAATTTATGTTTAAAGAAGTGTGTGTATTTGATATTCATGACTGATGTATGTATGAATGACATTGTGTCCGTTTGGATCCAGTATACCATCGATACTTTTATCATTGGCTAGTAACGTTGTTAGCATTATGCTCTACAAATTGGACGTGATTTGATCGGCTAAATCTATATAAATCGGCTAAAGCTGAAGAGTTTTTTTGTTTGAACGCGCTAATCTCTGAAACTACCAGTCGGATTTAATAAATTCTATTTGCACTTGATAGTCCAATTCTTGAGGAAGGTTACATCACGTTACGACCCTTAGGAGCAAAAAGAAAAAGATCAGAAAAGCTCTAAGCTAAAACGAAGAAATAACGGGCGGGCGATGCCTCAGTTATTGTTATTAAGATTATGATCATAAATTTTCATTTAATAGGGGTGAAAGGGGGAGAAAATACGAAATTCACGCGAACGAAGTCGCAGGGGAAGTGTTACGTAAAAATTGTAGTTTTATCGTCAGGTTATTAATAATTCGAACATCTCGTTTCAACTTCATATGATACGAGATTCGAGTCTTCTTATTTTTGTGTGGTTATTGACTAACCTAGTGTCAGAGTTAAAGCCGCCCATGGGCCTCTGACTTGGCTTCACATGACGTCGAGAAATATCTCTCAGGCATGCCGGTTTCCTGCCAGGGTTGCGGAATAGTCCGAAAGGGATACCGGGACCCTGGCAACAGGCAACTGAAGGAACACGGGTGGGTTTAAGTCAGTAAGAGTCTGACACGCCCTTCCGCTCCGCCCAGAGCGGGAGAAGTCATATGATGACTTCCTAGCCAAAAAAAAAAAAAAAAAAAGGCATGCCGGTTTCCTCACGATGTTTTTCTCCACCGTTTTCACGAGATTCGAATTAATATAATATTATATATAAGTATTTGACGTGGAGTTGCGGATACCAGCCCGTATTACCTATTATTACCTATATATAAGTAATATTATGTTTCGTATAAATCAGTCTAGGGCCGTCGTATAACGACGGTAGCCTGTCTAGAAAAGTTTGCAGCATTAAAATTCATGGCCATTTGGAACGCAGAAAAACTGCTGTAGTTATAGTTAACTAAATTTACTAGCTTTATTTTCGTAGGTGACGGTGGTAAGGTAATTTGTCCAGAATTCTAACGATTCACGATGAAATCGCACGCCTACAGATACAGAGCCAGTGACATCTGGCGTCACCTTGGTTTATTTATATTTTGTAAACACCATTGTGCCGCGGTTCTGCTTATAAGTTTTATGTTTTATGACGGAGTTGGATTCGAAAGAAAGTGAGTAGCGTTTTATTGCTTTATTTTTATTACCGTCATCAATCAACAATCAGGAAATGAGGTCGATTGAACTGTGGAATAGCGTAGACCATGGACGCCTATCGACTACACTTAGGCTAAGTCACTTTGTTGCTTTATATTTGTTCTGATGATGAGAAATAAATAATACATAAATAAACTTCAGTAAAATTGTATACCTACTTACGTAGTTTTAATTCCACAATAATTAGATTCAGATTTGAATGCAAAATCAATAGTTATTATTAAGTTATTTTACTTGGATTTCAGCTATAAATAACGAATGCACCTTAATTGCGTAACACACGATCAATCACAATCTGTTTCATTTTGACAGTTCAACAACATTCATTGCGTTATTTACGTTGTTGAGCAGACAAATTTTTCGGACACATGAAGCAATGGATTAGCAATTTCCTTCAAAATGATTCAGATGGTGATTGATCGTGTGTTATGGAATTAAGGTGCTTATTCCATAGCTTAAATAAACTGCATTCGTGTAATGATTATAATCGGGGTTATGATTACACACATGATTATTAAAAGATAATTATTTATGTAGGTAAGCGTGCCAGCGCTCGACCCAATTTTTAACCAACTTCACAAAATGGAAGGTTGTCTGTTCGACCGCATAATGTTATAAAACCCAACCTCCGCTTATAGCCAACATATTTGGTTTTCGTATTAATATTTAGTAAGACAGTACCCATCTGAAATTCATATTGGAATCTGTTTACCTACATTCTAAAATAAACATAACGTATTACGTTTACCCGGTTTTGCATTAGCATATTTAGACCACTCATATACCTACATAAGGTATGTCCTTACTATATCTTTCTTTTGTGTTATTTTGTTGACGAATCCGTACGAGTTTAAAATTGTCTTTATAAATATTATCATCTTCTGTCATCTGTAAATAGTGAGGCAAAAATATCACGTTAAAAGTTGCTTATATTTCTAAGTATTTCTATTCATTTGTAGGAAGAGTCAGAGATTCGAAGCACGATTGAAATTGAATGTTGTGCTGCACCTGCCATTTCTTTAATTAGTGCATCCGGTCAAACGTTCTATTGTTTTATTTGTGAATAGCCTTCTACTGTTTTCATGAGAATCTAATAATGTTAATGTTATTTGCGGATACGGAACATTTGTTTGTTGAAAGGAATGTAGGTATTGACTTTGCAGAAAATCTGATAGAAACTTGTACTTAAAGAAATGGTAAAGTGAGTTTTTGCACAATTTATACACTCTATATGGTAGAGCTATTTAAAGAATACGTGAAAGTAGGATAAGGAACCATTGAACTGTACAGTAAATAAGATATGTGGTTTATCTTGAAGATTTGATATGAATCGATAGATAGTGTGACAGCTTGATAGACGTGACGATGAGTAAATACAACGTTTGATGTGCTTTGCAGTTTCTCGGAAAATCAGAACTGCAAAAAAAATCTAATATTGAGTTCATGTCGACAAGTAAACAAGTCAGACTGTCTGGATTTTTAATAACTTTGTATAAAAAAGTAATGAGTTCGAACGTTAAAAGCTTTTAAAATTGACTTATTTATACGATCATCTTGATATTTTTCTAAAGGCATGCTTGTGAAGGTATTAACGCTTGAAATTCTCCCTCTGCATCTATTCATCCTCTAATAATGAACTTGACCCAGTGGGTCGGGTGGCGGGCTCAATGCTCACTTGTCGCCCGACGACCTTAGAAAAAGTTTTTGTTACATTTGTACGATTTGTTCCCAAACTGTACGATTTTCGGTGAACTTATTGTTGCCCAACTGACTTTATACAACTTCGGTTACAATATGTTGGAGTACGAATCTACAAGCGTGTTCGTGAATTAAATACCTGAGATAAATAGTCAAGGGCATAATTTCAGGAGATTCGGGTTTTGAGTTTTGACTAAACCTGTAAACAGTCAATTAAGAAAAGACTTAACCTCACAAGTTTCTTCTTGTAATGTCAAAATAAAAACTTTTTACTAAATTTATATGAAAGTAGGTAGGTATATTCGGTACTTATTTACATTTAATAAAGAAAATTAAAAAAAAATCACTGTCTGTTTACTCCGGCTAACTTTCGAAACGGCTGGATCGATTTTGACGGGACTTTCACTCGCAGATAGCTGATGTTATAAGGAGTACTTTTATTTTTGAAAAATAATGGGTGTCCACGCGGGCGAAGCCGCGGGCAGCAGCTAGTCAGTAACTAATTATATTTACCATTTTATCTACCTACCTATTTCGGACAAGGGATCAGGCACTGGGTCATCCCGACCATGGAGATACCCGTGCAATGAATGTAAATTAATTCACTTCAGTATTATTTGATTCATGAACAGTAAAGACGAAAAAAGTGGAATCGGCTACGTATATAAGTAAGTAAAAATAAGCTGTAAGGTGACTGAACTTAATTAAATATTCAGGGGCTTATCAAAAAATAAATATCCATTAATTAACAATGAACAGTTTCCGCGAACTTCGTCGACGACGGCCTCTGCGTGGCTCATTTAAAATAAAACATTTTTCGCTGGATGTTCCGAAACTTATTAATTCTTTGGAGATGAATACTTAGCACCGAAATTCTTTAAAATCAAAGACGTGTGGGGTACAAAAGAGGTCTTGTCTCCTGGTCTAGCAAAAAAGTGTCCGCTACATCGAATTTGATTCGCAGTGCAGCGACACAATGAAGTTACGGTGTCGTGGTGTCGCGGCTCGCGCCCGGGTTCGGGGGCCGGGGGCCGGGGCCGCAGGTCAATGACGCGCCCCGCGTCTGGGGCCCGCAGCCCCCCCCTACCCGTGCTCCACCCCCGGCCCCCAGCCCGCCTGAACCAGTTCTACATGTAGCTTACCGTCATCTCTATCTAGTTTACACCGAGTACCTACTTGCTTACCTGCCGAACATTCTCCTTAGATTGCATTCTGCTAGTAGGTACCCTTATGGACTATTAGGGACACCCCACGTTATCAAGTCAGAGCTATTACAACTCTTTGGAAGAAACTTTAAAAGTGAAACCAGATAAAGTATCTTCGCTTGACTTTTGAACTAACTGGCTTCACTTTTAAACTAAACCAGTAATTTTAATGATTCGTGTGAAATTTGAGAATAAACTGTAAATCGAATAACCGTTAAGTTGGGTTTCAACGTTAACCCTCTTCCGCCACTTATCTTATGTAAATGCACCTATTTACTATACCCTTGGCAAACTCTCGCTAAATAGATACCTCGGCCGGCATTTCGTACTAAAACTCATACTGCTCATCCAATTCACTCGAAACAGAAGCACAATGAAACTTAGATAGGTACATATAGTCATCCTGACAATGACATTCACAAAACAAGCGACTCAAATCAACAGAGATATCAGTCACGATTTTATTATTTGCAAATTCACAACAAAAAATAATATGTATTATTATCAATTCTAAATGCGACCGTGTAGTATACTGGCTGGTGGTTCCACCAGCCAGCCAGTACCTACAAAAACTGAAAATGATCAACAGATTGATTGTCGATGGTAAGTCTATGGAGGTGGCGAACGAAGTAGTTAACTGTCAAAAGACGGCGCGGTCAGGCGATGTCGCAACAAAATCGCTTTCGCAAATGGTTTCGTAACACCGAATGCCGAAAATAGTCGAAAGTTACTTCATGTTTTTTGTCCTCACGCACGTCTAGCTTTCCGGTCGTTCTGTAAAAATGATTTTCACGGATTTTTTTAGCTGAAAATTTTAAATTTTGAGACTAGTGTGTAAACACGTAGACTTTAGAGTAAATTTTTCCTTTGGCTGAATGGATGGATACATTTATATAATCAAAGTAATTAAACTATTTAATTGCCATAGTAGTAAAAATTATATTTTCTCTAAAAATCCACTGGAATTTAATCTCCACGTCGCGAAATCTCTAGCACTTTATTATACTGTGTCTTTAGTGATACGTACTTTTTCAAGGATCTTTACGTTAAATGTGATAAATCTGTAATGTTCGTGAATTTTTCATTACTCTTTTTCGGTCATCAATCAATCACTCGCACGTTGCTTCTTCGCCGATTACTTCAAGTTAGCAACAATATTGGAGAAGAATTCACCCAGACCGTACCTCATAGACTCATCAACACCTCACTTTACTAAATCTCTTCTTTTTGTAAAACAAAACGAAGTGCCAATATTCTTACAACTTCGTTTTCTGGACAACCTTGAACATTCGTAACAAAAATATGAAAGAACCATTGTAGCCAATGAATTATTGAACTTGTAAGTTAATTAATACGTTTGCGGAGATATTGCAAACAAAGTTCAAGGCTTGTCGTCGGCTGTTATTTGCGTTTGCGAATTGCGACCACAAAACAACAACACTTAGTACCGTGAGTAAATGGCTTATTTAAATCTACCAGGAAGGGAAAAGTGATATGTGTACCTACGTCAATTTTCTATAGCGGGAGTTAACAACGGTATCCTGAATTTCCAATCGCTGCTACTGGTAATGGTGTACGCTCAGTGCCTTGCATAACTACCGCTTCGTGCTGCGAACTTATCTTTTTAAAACAATGAGCATTCAGAAATAAGCTAAATATGACATTATGTTATGATGAGGAACTCGCTTTCTTCTTTATGTGAATGTTTCGGAAATAATGTGAAATATAATAATCATAGTCAATCAGACATTATTCAATGAGTTATCGGAATTCGATAAACGGTTGATTACTCTTCTCTCTCGTAATTGACAGATATTGTAAATACATATTTCATTGTGACAAATGTTTTGTGGCTTTTATAGACGAACTTTTGTAGTCTTCTTAATTAGGTTACTATCGTGTTTTGCCAACGAACATCGATATCTTCAATCCTAATCCAATATTTGATGATATGATTCTTATTTCGGATAAACTTAGTAAAATTTCTCCGTCTATAGTCATTTGTCACGATATATTACGATTCCCATTGTTTGCCCTCACACAGATTTGCGAAACAGAAAATATAATTCTTTACCTGCTGGTCGTCGTTCTCGTAAAGTGGGAGTTTGTTTGTAGAAAAAAATGTGGCCAACCACGTGATTTTATTTTAATACAGTCGTCAATTCTATTGATCGAATTGATTACTACCAATGAAACGTGTTGGTAAACAAGCATTCATTGTAGGTAGGTATGTATAAAAAACAAATTACGCAACGATTTGATCATCATTAATCTCCCTTCCCTCGCTGCATTGCGTTGCGTACGTTTCTGACTTAAATCCACTGAACCTACGGAGTTTTGCGATGTTGTTGAAAAACTCCTCAAGTTCTCAAGCAAGTTACGATTGCGAAAAATACACCTTATTAAGTTTCTTGTTATTTATCGAATCTGTGATTATTACATATTAAGATTAATTATTAATTTAGAGCTAATATAGCGCCACCAGTCGCGCGCAAACTTATGTCGCACGCACTCTACCTACCTATATTCAATATTCATATGAGATTCTGAAAGATTATGTTGCATTTGCGTAAAGGGGCTCATGGTGTCTGCCGTAGCAATAGCAACTAGGAAAGCATATAATAGGGCTACGACAATTACTGGAACGTGCTACGAAATGCGATCCCTCTCCCCCATCAAACAATGTCACTGTGATGTCCAACCTGCCCCGTACACTTGCAAACAGTAAGACCTGTTAAAGGCAAACAAGACGACACCAGCTACCGTACCAGACTGCAGTTCAAATAAAATGTAGTCACGAACGTAGAAGAATATTGAACAAAGATCGATCAGTTTCATTACAATCACTTGTCCCTCGTTAACGTCTTCAAATTCCAAACATTGTCATCATCTCGCCATGACTTCATAAAACCCCTGCTTGATTGAATTGGAATCATTCGCCAAGTAAATAAACATTTTAAAGATTACTTCCAAGTAAAACGCGGTTGGCGATCGTGGGGCAGGCACTTTAGGCAGGGAAATGCAGTCACAGTGGTCAGCAATGTTGGCAAGATGCCAAGGTCAACAGTTTTTAAATGTTTTTTAAAGGCCTGTGTCGGATATTGATTTGATATACTCATGAACCTCACTTATGAAAGAGGGCGATAATAATAAAGCGAATGTCAATGAACATTATTCTATTAGTATAGTGTTTTAAAAATCCCAAAGTAATGATAAAAAAACGATATTTAAGAGCACGATGGCCGAACGGCTCGGCTGTGTACACACGGATGTGGCCGAGGGGGTCAACGGTTTTCCTTGGAGGGGTGTTCACCTTCCACGACCTCATTCGCTGCGTATTGTGCTACTCGATTAGGTAAATTGACGTATTTTGCACAGTAATCACGACTCGATTACTTTTATAATGAATGTGCTGAAAATAGAGTTCCTATTGCGGATTAAATGGTCGCGCCAGATGTTTTACTTTTGTACATTGTCCGTAGTTGTTTACTAACTATTCATAGCTGCACAATGACTATTGTTTGTAGTGGTTACATAGATAGATAGATGCGTATCTGGGTTTTCTTTGCATGTCTCGAAATCTGAAAGCCGATAACTTTGTGTTTGGATCTACAATCAAGCACAGCTAAATGAGTACGTTCTCGAGGTAGTAGATACTAGTTATAATAACAGTGCCAACGTATTACTTTGCGACACCGACATGAGTCTCAAGCCAGTGATTTACATCGTGTCGCGGGCGGAGAAGTCCCGTTCAAGTATTTACACGAGAAAATTGGCTTTTTCGTCACGGTGACCTGCGCCGACGACTGGAGCTAAGCAAACTGAACCACATGTGCTCGCGGTGCCCCGGCCGTTCATACACCTGTTTTTGTGAATACCGTACTATCTATGTTGACCCTCTTGCCTTCAAACTTGTGTTTAAAATCAAATTATCTGAGCTGAATACTAGTTGTATGGTTATTTGTTTTGTTTCCTTTAAGATTTAATATTGAAAAAAGTAGAAATAAATGCTTATATTCATCCTACTCGAGGTTATAAAACTCACCGGTAGTTACGGGTTATGCTGTTGCTATGGGTGCGCCTAGGCTATCGACTTGTAAACTTCAGGCTTGAGGCATTATTACCATATTTAAACAAATAGTCTGTAGGTACCAAGTAGATTGTTTAAATAGTCTTTATAGATAACAATGCATGAGCTGTACAGTTTAAAACTTTTATTCAATGTTTAATTATACTGTTTACACACTCGTTTACATAAACCCACCTCTTATCACCTTCACAGTTTGTTGACATTTTCTGACCCCAACAAATTAATAAATTTTCAAGAAAGACGAGTTTCTGCGATTTTTACAAAACGAATCGAGCACCTTGGGTTTACCAATTCCGCCAATAAAGGTCACCAAATGACAGCTATATTTGGTTTGTTGTTCTCAGTCTGAGTCGCGTTCGTAATCACAAACAGAGAGGTAAATGGCAAGCGAACGTACGATAACAGTATGGTCTTGATGTTATACTAAGTTCAGTACACTGTAAAGGTATTTAATCGCTAATGGAAATTGATAAGTGATTTAGATGCGAACACAAAGTCGGTAAGGAAGCATGTTTAAAATATTCAAGTGAATCGAGTGGCGAACAGGCGAGCGAGTGGCGCGCGGTGCGTCGTGCGGCGTGCTCGCAACCTTGCGGCGCGCGGCGCAGGTCAGATTTTTCGAACGTCGATGACTCGCCGCCTGTAATCGCTTCGAGTTATTATTATTTGTTAACCAACCCCGGGACTACGAATAGTGTTTCGTATCGGCGCACGCATCGATGCGTGCAATGGGACAGTCCCCTTTCGATAATCTTGTACGGGTTCATTTATCATCTCCCCTAACCTGTTCGTTCAAATAGTTCGGGCGATTACAATTTGCGAAGGCTGCTGTTTAAATAAATGGTTAAGCAATTACGTTGACAAGTGATTGTATTGAAATTATGAAAAATTATCACAGTCAAATCAGCACTCTTTATTAAAATGTAAACTGTGTGCGGTTGAAGAGTCACATGTTACTAATAAATTCACAAAATGTCGAATAATTTAGGTGAACAATACGCGTCGAAGACGAAATGTACGCAACATTGTTAGCGGCCTTCGGGTTGCGCAACATCTGTGACCATACGTTAGACGGGAAACAAAAAATAAAATTAATAGCTTTGAGAATGATTTCAGAATGGGGATGATGATGTGGTCCATATGTATGATTGACATTAGGTTAGGGAAGTGACGTGCAACATGCTACACAACGTATAGCGTGTAGCGTGTCATGTTCGCGCAACGTGGCACAAACGTCTAGCGTGACGCATGTCATGTCAGTGTCACACCTCACTACATACGCGTGGGGGCACAAGCACAAGCGTGACGCATTTAACGATTTATTATTCGCGTAGCGGGAAAGCCGCAATTTTCTTTCGTTTTTCTAACACTTTATTTATAGAGATAGCTCACTGGGATCAGTAAACTGGGCAGTATGGACCTGGCTTTATCCTCACGCCCTCGCTACATTGTGTTGAACTTGACGTGGGTGCTATTGTAGCTCAGAATTATTGATTGTTTGTTGATGTTCATGTTCAATTGAGAAATACGGATTTGCAATTTGCGTTGCGTCTGACTATGCGTGTTTAATATCAAATGTCAGCCATAACGAGGGATTTTTTAAATAGTTACGTAGGATGACAACGCTTTCAATAACAAAGGTAGGTAGGTAAGTAGGTACCTAACCTAATAAATAAAATTAATGTTAAAAAATGCGACGTGTGACGTAACCCCAGTTTTTATTCTATAAATAGTAAATCACCAGCGATAATACAAAAGGGCAATAGATTGTAAAGTTTTTTTTGAAAGGATAACAAAAAATACTGACATCCCATCCCTTCTCTGGACCTGTGTAAACGAGAAGTCAAACTACCTGCTGTGGCTCCGATCACGAATAATGTAGTAAACGGGGAACCTTTCCCAACTCATGTCGTAGACATTTCACAAAAAAAAAAATTAAGTATTGAAAAAAGTTGTCGTTGGCGTTCTATTATTAAACGCAGCGTCTGCACTCTACAGGTTTGTTTGATTAAAGATCGCCTATAAGAATTTTTCTGAATGCTTCAACTTCGCAAGACTTCCAATTACAGTTTTATTTTTTTTAAGAATAAGAATAATTTATTGGTTCATTGTTAAAACAAAAAACAAAAATAGTATGGTATGCTTAGTTTAACATACCTAAGTAGTTCCTATTTATTCCCTAGTTATAGTACCTAGTTATTCAAAAAGTACTCTAGTAAACTAGGCAGCGCCTATATCTTGGGGGCCTGAGTTGCTATTTTTTTATTACCTATTATTGTACCTACAAGACTTTTATGAAAATTCCTAGAAATTCTTTTTCAATCATTATCACTGCTTATCGGAGTATTTATTTTTGAAATTCTGACGGATGTTATCGATATAATTATGTAGGTGGGTCGTTTCCCACGTTATCTGTCCGATTACGTATGTACTCTACCTAAGTATCCGAATTTCTAATCGTAAAAACATCGATGTTGGGCGACGCGACGTAGCCATGAGCGCAATTATACGAATTCGCAATGAAAACGATAATCGAGTGGAAGTCTAGCCGAAGGTTGAATTCGAAGGTCAGACAATTGAATTGCGCGGAAGCGGGATCCAAGCGAAACGCATGTTTGTCTGTCTACAATTGCCTTTATGTCTGAACTTCATCATTTTATTAATAAAAAAATAAAAAGTGGGGTTTATGTAGCCTATGGTCACGCTCGTCCGCTTTGTTACCCGCGTAACTACGCACCAGCAGAAACATATATTTTAATTTTAATTTACATTGTAAAAATGTGTCAATTTAGTGACACGAGCACATAGGTATAACTGGGTCCTTTAAATATCTTACTGATTCTATGTACGTACAAAACTTAATTTTTTTTGTCGGATCTTTTTAGTTTCTTAGTTTTCTTACCTATCTAGCGCTGTGCTCAGTCACACAGATTCATTCAATCTGCCTATTATTGTGTTAATATTAGGCCACCAAGATACAGGTTGTGCTACACCCATAGACCCATGAATTTACTTCTTTAATGGCTCTACGTGGCTCTATGGTTGTATACCCTAGAGTCTTGGTAGGCACGAAGGTCATTAAAAAATCATTTTACACAATCACAATTACACACAAACCGGTCACATCATCACGTGATTATCATTTTGCACACGAAACACACACACAAGGTCTAGTTTAGAATTTTAGAATAGTTTTGCCGTACGCCGCCCGCGCCGCCGTAACTCGCTCTTAAGTACAAACGTTCTAAAAAACTAATTAAGTTATATTAAGATTAATTATTTTTAAAACTACTAAACTCGTCTTTTGGTATTTAATTACAATAATTTAAAACAAGACGTTCGCACCACCCATCGATCCGTCCTACTCATGTATCATCACACTCATTTGTTTCTTTTTTTTTTTGCTGGTCATTGACACAAGGTTTTATTATGATTGTCAGCGGCAGTAGGTATGCAATTAGATACAAGCGATTGTTTATTACGTAATTCAAACGCAAACGTTGCTAGTAGGTACTTATTGTATTATATTCACACAAATAGGCATACATAGACATATATACCTTCGCAATCGTTAAGTGTTCGTATCCAATTTCTATCTTTAGTATCTTTACATTTGCAATTTTTATGTCTATGAACCCACTTTTAGAAGTCGTTCAACAGTTAGAAGAACTTGAGAGAGCTCTATTAGCTCAGTTATCCCTTTCATTACTCGCGTTTTCGCCTTCGTGCCAGATATCCTAGATAACAAAGAATTAATTAATCTATAATTTAAAACAATAAATTGGACAACTAATGCGATTATTTCACCCTCCATTGTTTACTAAGCAATTGAATAGATACTATCAAAATAGGTTCTAGCAACGGAAACGGAACAAGGTTTTACGTTAAAATGTAAATACATTTACTTATTTATGAAACAAAGTATTATGCGCATGGTTTTGCAGACATTTATAATCTATGTAATTTTCTTGTGTTATTACAAGTAGGTACACGTCCTCTAACCTTCTTCAAGGTTTTAGTCGATAAACTTATATTTAAACTAGCTTCCGCCAGCGGCTTTGCCCGCGTGGTATGTCGATAAAAAGTAGCCTATGTCCTTCCCCGGGATGCCAAATTTTATCGAAATCCGTTGAGTGGTTTAGGCGTGAAAAGGTAACTTAAGGAAAGACAGACAGAGTTATTTTCGAACTTAATATGGTATATGGGTTTAGTATGGATAAAGAAAATGCCTCATAATGCAAATGTTATGTCATGTTAAAGGTCCGCCAACTTTCTTTTATTTCTTGATTTTATTGAGTTGTTCATAATATCATCCAAGTTATCAGCGTTCTATTTTCGACCGAATGTAAAAATACAAAATCTTATTCTACATTCAAGACCAAAAAGATTGACAGCTACACAAACTTTTTAAATAAAAGAAAACGTGGTTTCGTTTCCATAGCAACATAAAAAAAACGTGTCTGTCACTTGTCGTAGGGGAATGCAACGAGCGAAAAAGCGCAAAATCGCTGACCCAGTGACCTAATTGTGGTGTCCATGAGCGAAGCAAGGTCAGCCCGCGCTCTTGTTCGGTTGTAATCAGTTTTATACCGACCACTAAACTCGATCGCCTACTTACCTACATTATTTTAAAGTACTTTAATAGATGGGGAATTGTGGATTTCTGGCACAGGTAATTTTATAGATATTATTTTATACTGGCTAAATACCTATCTAAGAATAGCTAATACCTAATGACTAAATCCGTAATAATGACTAAATCCTGCATATTTTTACCCGACTGCCCCAGAAGGTGGGTAGGTAATGTTTTTCAAGAGTATGTATGTTTGTATGTATATTTCTTTGGCACGGCTTGATGGATTTTAACATATGAGCGGTGTATATTTATAGGTATATTTAATCTACAAATATAAAATAAAGGAGCGGAAGGTTTAAAAAACAATGACAGTATTGGTAGGTATTCAAATAAAAGCTAGTAATGAGTGAATTCCAAATACACAAATAAACTTAGAAGCTTGAAGTAAAGCAAATTATTAAAGAAAAAACAAAAAAACCCAACTACAAAAACACATACTTAAAGAGAAAACCAAGAAAAGAGAGAAACAAGCATTACCTATATATACTTACAGAACTTTGCTTTTATATGGTATCGCAGCGCAGGCACCACATATAAAAGTTACCTACACCCATAGAAATATTTCTTATAAATCTATGCCTACACCATGCCAATTCTCTTACTAAAAGAGTTCACATTCACGTCGCAATCTGTCAAACTTGTCAAAAATTTTGGTAAATTGATGGTTTTTTTCGACAGATTGCGAGGAATTGCCCCGGAGGTTATTGGTTTAGACCCGCCTGCAATAGGTACTTACAAAGTGATTTTCTCTTTTCAGTTACCTACTTATGTTTTTTTTTTTTTTAATAATATCTTTTTTTTCTGTTGTTTTAATAAAAAAAGAATAGGAAAAATAGAGCCTGAGAAATGAATATTGAATGTGAAACGATTAATAAACATTTTAGTAAAATGAAAATTGTAAAGGACATAACAATTTCAATCGCTAAAAGTTAGACATTTATATTACAAGTGACTTCCCAACAGATTTATCTCCGTCGCGTGTAACCGAAGTACAAATCTGTTGTTTGTCCATTTTCACCAAATGGGATGGCACTTTTCGGATTAGGTAACTGGTTCACTATTTGTCATGTCAACAATTGAAGTAGGTAACATCTGTACTAAGAAGATGGTGGCAGTAGAAATAAACCTCAATTTATTCAAAAACGTGATTAATTCAAAAAGTTATTATGCGTTAACACACCCAAAGTCACGGGCAAGTCCTACTCATTATAATCAAGGTAATCAGCGATATTTAGGCCGTCATTTGAAACACATTTATATTTGTCACCATTTAGATAATGTAAATAGCAAATGAATACAGTAATTTGATAAGGAAGTGTCATTGAACGTTATTTACTTAAAGATAATGCTCGTTTATTATCTTTGTTAATGTTGATAATGTGTAACCAACTGTGCAGGCTGTAATGGTTTGTGTATGTCTTACGAGAATTCTGTATGACTGGTTGAGATGAGTTGCTTATGCAATCACTTCTAGAAGAAGAAGAAGATTGAGATTGCAAAAATTGCACCTTCATGCTGAACTAATGATCACAAAACATCTAAGTATTGTACATACATTGTAACAGCGAATCACGCCTCCTCCTTAATTTGGCCTAGGTCATACCTAAAGAGAAGACAGAGACTTAAAAAAATAATATATATATACGTATATTTACTTAAATCCGCGAAATTTTGCGGGTTAAAGCTCGTTAATAACCAAGTAATCGCAGATATGACTGTAGCTAACCTACGTCTGACCGTGTTTGTAAACTGTAGAATGACCTTTAAACCTAAACATTTATCCCACGCATGTCTCTAGCGTGTCATGCGTATCAGTACGATTAAGTCATTAATTACTTAACCCACATCGATATCGCTTGCAGCATCTGTCAAAGGGAAAACAACGACATTCCTAATGACGCAGTGATGTGACATCATAATAAAGTTTGAGATCGCACGTGTACAGCCGTGTAACTCAATAGTGTGACACCTCACGGCTCGCGGTACGACCGTAATTTTACAAGTTTGTATGCTGCCAGCCCCGTGTAACGTAACATCGAGTATAGTAGCGGCTCTCAGAGACCGTTTCGAATAACGGAAAACGAATACCACCGCACACCTCTACGTCGAAACACTTTTATTTTATACTCTTTAAAATTCACTACTAGTTTCTCAAAAATTTAGGTTCCCAGAAATCCGTGCCTAGTGTGAGAAAATAGTTTTAGTGTATTTTCCTTTAATATCTTACCGTAAACTATTTTCCGAGCCATTGAATCCATCTGAAGTAAGGAATGTAAGTAGAAATTATGCAGCTACAACAAATGGATTACCTAATTAATAAATTAAATGAAGTAGTCGTTATTCCAGTCATGAATCGAATCCCTGCGGTATATGCAGCTATGATTTTTGTATGCAGAAATACATAGTATATGCGTATATATATTCCCTTTATGCACTTTATACACAGATAATAAAATGCATTTAGGTAGTTACAAAACTTTCGGAAAACTTCCGCATATTGCGAATTGTCTATCATTGAAATCGATCGCGGAATCGCGTGCACGTGAAGTGACGTGACATCGTGACAATTTTTTTCTCGTTTTCTTTCCAAACGTGTCAGTTCATCAGTTGCGCAACTGGTCAAAATAAGTGAAATTTTGTTGCTAACCGTAACGGAGATATGACGAACTTTAAACGCGACCTCGTTAAGCAAAAAGGGGGTAACGATATTCCGCTAGAGCCTCAGTAACTCGGCGTGTACGACTCACCGAAACTCAACGATCACTTGGAAAGTATTCGCTTGGAAACGGTCACTTTCTCTAGAACAGGTCCCAGTCTTGATCCAACCGCGGAGGTACGTGCTCACACACGCATCGCAACGACTCTACCGACAGTGCAAATAAGCTTTAAAATGGTGAAATACGTGATATGCGGCTGACCGGTTGCTCACAATGTTAAAGTGCTGAGCCTGAGGTAAACTGTGTGCGTGTGTGGCTTAGCCGTATAAGTATTATTGACCTTGTGGATTTTGCAATAAGATGACGATTTTGCAATATAACCGAATATATCTCTGAGCGAATCGAATTGAAAATTTTTACATTGCCAAACGTCGTGAATACGGTACATTACAAATTCTCTGTTCGCTTGAATGTCGATGGTTTCGAGGCTTTGCAAAATTTCGCGTCGGCGAGGTACAAATTGTGAGTCCCGTTACTTGTATTAGAAATCAGAATTCAGTACAGAAACTGATAAGTTATAATACTCGACCTACATTCTACAATACGAACATAAATTAGGACAGCTTCTTTACAATCCCTACATCTATCATCTACGCTATTGTTGCCACAAAAACCAATCGTAGAATCTGCCGAAACAGCATATGTATATATGCTTAAAATGCTTGGCAAAAGGTTGGCAACTTGGCATATATGTTTAGAAAAAATGTAACCTAAAAAATCGACATTCTTCTCTCATGTCAAAATTCGACGACACGCAGAGCAATATATTCCAGGCATGAAGCTGTTTAAACGCGATTTGGAATTCAACCATGATGTCGTCGATATAAAATTTGCAATCACAAAAGCACCCATCACTCCCAACAGTGGTACCAGTGAAAGGTTCGTAAATTTTGCCACGAGTTAAATTGCTGCCATTAAAAATAAATAAACTGGTAAGGCAATGACTTGGCATAGGAATGAAAAAAAAAACGATCGAAGCGCGAGACAGAGAGAGGTATATAGAACCAAACAAGTGCGTTACCCCCACGAAGATTATCTTCGTATTTATTTTTATTTATCTCTGTGCGTAGCGGTCCGAGCGAGCACTGCTGCATGAGGATACACATCATATACATCATGTTTATTAAATCCAACTTTAACGTTTGACATTATTACAATTTCAAATGAATTGCCTGTTACCGCTTTTGTTTCCTCAAACGTAACAGAATTTAAATTATTTAGTTACCAGTTTCCACCTTCAGTTTATTATATAATGCTATAATAACGTAAGCCCTAATTACCCTATATCTATATAATATATAGTAGTTATATAATCGCTATGGACATTGTGTTCAGGAGATAATTCTGTAATAGTTAACTTATCATTAATGAAACGAGTTACTGTCCCAACAGGCCTTCGTTGCTTATCGTGGTTGAAATAGGTTTGTAATTAGTTTGTATGTAAAATTAGCTGGACCGGTTTGCGTTTATTTCGTGTTGTCACCTTCATAATGACTCGTTCTCCTAGCTCTATTATAATCTACTAAGTGTATTTTTCAACATGGAACTTAAATTCTGGCTGTTAACCTTGTTACAGCTAATAATTTATTCAGCGACATTGTCTAATATTCTAGGAGTATAATGGATGCATCTGCATATTTCCATTTCAAAAGATACCAAAGATACCTAATTCAAGAGATAACTAAGGCATCCCAGAAACAACAAATTTTAATAGAAACGTTTTACAACTCACAGTCGATGAATAAACAGACAAAGGGGAAATTTAACGCAACGCTATAAGATTATTTCCATGGCCCTTTCAACCTCAGCTTACATTTTATCAGCTCTTATCAGCAGCTATCTTATTGAAGCAAGTTCTTCATTTGTCGTCGATAACTTATGGATAGCTGTATTGATATCTCCCCGAGTCAATAGTCTAAAAAATGCTGTGTTCGTTTACAATTTTAGTTAAGCAATTCGACAAGCATTGTTATTTGCTGTAGCAACTACGCGATGACCTTTACGCTCGGGCGCCTGACCATGAGAAACTCCGAAGGTTGCGTATACTTCTCGGATGGTCGCTCAGTTAAAGTCTTGATAAGATTTATCTCTTGATCTAACATCATTAGTATCTCAAGTAAAAACCCATGTGGCTCGTGCAGCTGCATATGAAACTTCTATCGGTTCGTATTCGAAACCATAAGTATAGTGTCGCACTGCACAAAACAGCCTACAATCTTCTGTCTGACATTGCTGCTGTGTGTGTGTCAAGCCAATAGGTCGACCAACCAGTCGACCAGACGCTCTCCCTCCCTCGCTTTGTCCTCCGTCTGCCTGTTTCCCCCTCCCCCAGCGCCCCTCCATTGCGCCAGCCAGTCAGCGTTTGGTCGGCGGACAGACTGCACGTTTCGCACCTCTGCTACTACTGACTTCTTTACGTCATAGTTAATTTTGTGCTCATTTTAAAACTCACACAAATCTAGTAAGTGACACGTGTCCTATCATATCGCTATGTGTTTAAGAATGTAGTTTCATCTTTGGTGATGATCAACTAAAGTCATAAAACTTACTACCGCTTTGTCTTGTTACAGGTACCTACTTGGAACTGGGTGTGAACCCAGATACGGTGTGTGTGGTTTTATGTAATCTTATTTATACTGTTATTGAAGAAACTCACAGTGGAGTTGGTGAATTATCCGCTCAGTGTATGTGCAACGACAGAATTGTATCGGAGCTAATTGATTTATAAAAAGTGCAGTGTACACTTCATCGACAGTTCTAATTGTTATGCTCTGTAAACAAGTGATTTGTGTCATTATTGGATTGTTATCTATTTGGATTCTCAGCAGCTAAATGGCCATTGTAAGTATTTTTCTTTTCTTTATCTACATTTATGTCAAATTCACTTTTTATGACGATGTCTGCCGACGCAAATCAAGTTATCATCACGGAATAGTATTTTAATATTATTCTTAGATATACCGACAAGGTCAGGTTGAGGATACTCTATATTTCTTTATCTTGTACTTATAACGTGTACCTAAGTCGGGATCAAGTTCATGAAAAAAAATCTAGTATGTCATCAACATAGCAAAAGACCAAAATTTTAAACAAAATGCAATGCATCTTCATCTTTACAACTACGTTTTATTCCATTAATGAGAAGGAATACATTATATGTTGTAAAACAAATTAAAATGTAACGAGTTCATTAGAGAAAAAAAAAAACAATAGCGTATACCTACATAAAATAGTGGGAGAAAATTATTTGCCTGATGTTCACATAACAATAGGAAATGAATTAGAAAAAGTCAACCAGTCAGGTTCGTACAGCCCAAGATTTTTTTATGTCAGCCAGCCATAAATTGTGATTCGGAGAGTTCAGGCAGGTGCAGTGAACATTCTACGAATTCTCACGCTCGCTCGCTATGCTGGCCTTCTGAATCTATTTGCTACATGTATAAATTACTCATTGTGAATTGTTGAGCAAGGCTGCAAAGCTAATGAGACATCGAGATTGCGAATATACGGGCGCCATCTTTACGATTTGACTGACGCGCATCGCGACCTCGTGAGCAAGTTCACTAAATTTAGAACACGGTTGACATTCTGTACTCCCGATGCTTGTTCAAAAGTTTAATCACTGTTTACAACCCATATACAGTTTGAATACCTACTTTAACTGCGTGTTACCCATTTTCTTTGGTTTGGTTGAATCCACCCAGTTCCATAAAATCGGAAGGACCAGAATTTTGTGGTTCGTTCATATTTTGCGAAAAAATTATATTGGGGTACAGTCAACTCTCCTAAAATTTTCTGAACTTATTCTGGTTGATTTTCTTCATGTTCTTCTTTGTTTATGGGCTAGTTGAATAACTCGAACTCGAAGTTTTAAATTATTGCTTCGCAAACATGTGGTAGCGAGAGCTTGGTTCGCGCTCATGAAGAGGTATATAAAGTGGGTCAAGGCACGCTCGCGGGCGGCTGGCGTTTCCTACTCGCCGCAGACACTGACGATACGACAAGGAAGGCACTCGTTATTCGCACTTTAAAACTACCTCGACCACTGATATTAACTGCTTACGACGAATTGTTGCCAGTCAACCGATAAGACGGCGAAGAGTCCGCTGTAGATTTAAAATTCAGAGTGATTCTAGTTTGGATTTCAATATTTTATAGGTTCTTGGAAATGCTGTTCTAAGAGAAAACAATTTTATGCTTGTCAATACATGGTCTGGTTACAATAATGTTAACGATAAACTTGACGAATCAAAAAATGCGAAATGTGGAGGAAGCTCATTGCTTAATAAGTTGTGAAATAGGCAATTTCTAAATCGTTGTTACAATTTAGATACCTTGCATTGCTATGAGCCACTTGATCATTTTGGGTCAAGGATTTTATAGATAAACTCAATTACTGCCACCTACATTGATAATAATCGATTGGGCGTGCTTTCCTTTTAGCTATATTATTGTTCAGATTTGCAAATGAGCGTTTGACTGTTTATTGTGTACACAAACAGAGCTAAGTACATATTTAGCAGATAACAGCAGTTTGCACTAGTTAACGTTTACGCCGAGCACCGACCCACTTAGATACCGACTATCACTTACCGTTACGATAACGTCCGACCACTTTCTCTGCACACTCCATTTCGTGAAATACCTCGTCCTCGTGTTTGTTTACTTAGTACGCTAGTGCTAATTTTGTATCCACATTGACTTTGTCCATAATATCAGTGGTTCTTCTACTCTTAACAACTGTTTTGTCGTCATCTTTCCCCTCTAGTTTTACTACTGTGTCAACTACGTCTTCATCAATAGGATGCATATGTATATCATCGTTCTTGTACTGATCACTGTCAATGGTTCCAGCAGTATTTTATATGCATTTTACAATATTCATAGTGTTAAGATGGTGTAAAAAGATTTTGCGTAACACGAGAAAAATCTTTTTGAGCTCGGGTAAAACTAGTTAGCCTCTTGCTTAAATAGATTTAACGGTACAAAAGAACGGTAACTCTCGCGAATTCCGTCTGTCATCATGTGTGTCTCGAACAGCACGATTATCGAATGTAACATTGACTTTCACATTTGTGTCGTGTGGCGCTGATGTAACGCGGCCCGCCGCTGCGCCCGCGCCGCGCTGCGCCAATGCGATTAGGTAAACGTTGCGCGCAGCTTTCACCCCACTTTCACCTCCATTTCCGCGTTACTAGGAGCCGCTCATTGGCGCTCATTTATACAGATTATTATTGCATATTGCAACATTTTTATGGTTGTTGGAATTTGATTTTGTAGCACGGCTCAGACGTTCGCATTTTTAAAATGCTTGTTGTATTCAACTCTTAGTTATTCTGCGACAGTTTTAACTTTCGATTGAATTTTGCAAATCAATTCATAATTTTTTCAAAACTAATATGAGTTCATTTTTGTTTTTGCTAATAATTTCCGGAAATCAAACGCCAAGAGTTAATGCTTCTACTACTGACGTGTATTTATTTCAATTATTTACAAAAAATCTCTGTTAAATTGTATTTTTTTTTATCAATAAACGCGTAACTAAGCAGTCATTTAATACTTTTATATGATTCCAGAGCACTATGCTACAAAGGTTATCTGTTTAGATAACGTACGTTCTTCCTATATACCTACGAAGAACGTGGCGAGTACATACACAAATACATAAATATTACCTACCTAGAAACGTGCGTTAATGTTATTATTGTAATTTGAAGTTGTTTCGCTTGAGTTCACTCGAGTATCATAGAATCTGCTTACCCATTAATCTTAATATTTATTTTGCTTTTACTCGAGGTTCCAAATCTTAGATTAGATAATTTTATCAAAGTTTTCCATTCACTTGAAAAATCGTGGGAAAATATTGGCTCGATTACTCAGAAACTATTGTATCATCCAGATACACGTATAGGTATTGTACTGTAGTTACTTTTTATAATTCTTTACTATTAATTGACTATAGTTGAGTCATCGAAATACTTTAGAATTTGAAGAACTAGAATTATTTCAATTTGGAATGACTAAAACAAGTGAAGTAGTGCAAGAATTGTGCCGTGACATTGGCCCGGTGACCGATAGTGAAGTTCTTTGGTTCCCTATTCGTTTGCACAACTGCAATAGTGTTCAACTCGATACTCACTATTATCTGCCATCGAATGCAGAGATATTAAAGAATCGTGCGAAAGATTATCACTGCCACGAGTTATGTAACCGCAACAATATATACTGAATTGTGAACAAGTCTATTGCATGCAGGACAGGAAACGCACATTGTTAGGTAATCGCCCGTTCTGGTCATAGACATTATAGCCGGCATAATTGTTTTGAATTTGCCACACTTTATGCAACTCTAAAAAAAAATTGGGATGAAAGTTGTTAAAGGTCAAGTTATTATTATATTGTCTTTTAAATAGGCCAGTAAGTTTTATGAAACTACGCTTTAATAATAGTGAGCACTGAGCAGGTTCGTGAGTTGTTTGCGAATTGTACGGTTGCAGCCAACTATTGACCCACTGACACACTAACTGAAGGAAAACGACTTAGTTGAGTGTCACAATCGACCCGCCGATGTAACTATCGAGATTACTTTCGTTTACGATTAACGATACCAATTTTAAATAAAATTAAAGCAATTAAACCGAAGTGATTTGAGTTCCAAATGTTGCCATTTATGTTTTTCTTTTTTGTACCTAACCTAATCTCTTACCTATTTTTATATTCGGTTCGTTCATCACACATGAAATTGAATTTAATCGAGACAAACACCTACAGTGTCTTTGTAAGTTTAAGATGCTAGAGATTTTGCGGTGTTCATGTGGCACATATTCATTTACATATATACCTACTCACGTGGTTTGCGGTGTGACAATTAGATTCGTCTTACCAATTAACACATCCTTTGACATGGCTTGTAACATGGCAACATACCACTAGCGCAATGTAATCGGACGACTAAAGATGGAAAGAAAATTATGAGTAGGTATCATGAGATCGTTCGGAAAATTCAATCAGTCTGCAGTCTTTTCCCAACTATTTAGGAGTTGACTTCCATTCTAACCGAATGCTGCTTAATAAGTACCTACCAGTATTTTACATGGAGCGACTGCCTATCTGACATCGAGAACCCACCAAACTAGCAAAAAGTGGTTTTTAAACTATCCTAGAACCATTATTATCGAGGACTATATGAGACTTATATCCGCATATAAGTCTCGAAAAGGGCCCACTTTATAAGTCTACTTTTACTTATAACGTATTTATATTAGACCGCTGAAATGCCATATACGCCTTTAATGCTCCTGTAATTGAGTTACGTCAATGCAATTACTCCTGTAAATCTCAATATAAGTAAGTTATAGTAAAAAATGAGATTAATACGCGTCTAGAAATGCTTCTATAATATATTGTGAACAGTCGAAGTATGTATATCGCTTGTTGTGCTCTGTAAAAATTTTTTTTTAATATCTTGAGGTATTTATATGAATCAGAATTTATTAATGTCAATCTTAGTAGAAGAACAAAATCTTATTGTTGTCAAATTGTTAGTCTTATAGCTTATTCGTATGGGAATGTGAATTTTCTGTGAAATCTATCATGGTTTTGATTAAAAAATTAAAGCGCCTCTTGAAATTTGCTTATTTACATTTTAGTATTAATTAACATTAAATAAATATTATGAAGGCATCTGCCATTTTCTTGGTGAGCATTTCCAAGTATGACATAGTGCTATAATAAGTATTTTTAGCATTTCTAAGTGTGACACAGTCCCAATATAAGTATATTGGTTCTATATTGGGTTATATCAAAACCGAAAAAGATTCGCCATTTTTCCGATTGATATTTACTGTGGAATGCCTATATAAGTATGTCTAGGTTTAAAACGGCATACGATAAATCGATATAGAGAACATTTTATCCTACCGAGTGCTGTTATAATCTTGGTGATTTATTATTTTTAAAACGTGGATAAGTATGTAATTCATTTATCACTTACTTTTAAGTTTATGTAAAACCAAACCAGAAACATAAATGATTTACAGTAATTTAACTTTAATTTACTTAAATTGGTCATAAAATATTAGCTTATATGAGGTTATAAGTAAAAATAACAAGAGTATTTGCTCCTCAGTCCATATCTTCCTGGTAGCTGGTACATGCTCCTACAGGAGTATTAAGATTAAAATGGTCCGCAGATGTGATCTTATAGGCGCATATAAGTCTCAGTTACCGGAGTAATTACTCCTGAGTGCAATTACTCTTGTTTCATACTTTTATAGGAGTCTTGATCATATATTTGTCAGGAAATATGATCCTATATATACCGATATAAGTACCAATTATAGGATTAAACGTACTTGAGCAAAAACAGCATGTATCTATGTTAAAAGTGCAGTGGCAACCACCAAAACTATAATCGGAGTTTTATACGTCCACGTAGCATTATAAAATCGCATACCAGGATTATTTTGCTTGTTGGGTAGTTATTGGGTAACCCGATACCCCCTGGAAAAACAGTATCCGTAACGACTAACTGTCAAAGATCGGGCGGAAAATTGTTCGATAAAAATATTTTTCCGTAACGCAACGCGCTCTAGACAGGACGATAGCTGTTAAAAATAACTATCAAAACACATTTAAACACCGTTTAACAATGATGCTCTTATTATTATTATGTAATGTGTACTGCACGCGTTCTACGTTTGTTATGATGTGGCTGTGGCAACGTAGAATAATACATACCTATTATTCATACCGACATGCATGCTCAATTTATGGATGTCAAATATACGTGGAAACGGACACTGCACACTCAGCTTCTTGGAACCTTTTCATTATCATAAATAAGGTAAATTCATTGTAAATGGAAAGAGGCGAAGTAGGCCTGTTACATGAGAAAATGCTCATAAGAAAGCAATTCAGATTTCAGTCTGGTGGTGGAGGAACGGAGAAATAGAAAATGAAACATGTGCCGCCTGTGCCACCTATATTATTATTTTAACTTTCTCATAAAGTTTTTCACAAAAAAATCCCGCGGAAAATTCACAACTTTTTTTTCCCTATTAGCATTTCCATTCATCAACTTTCCCGATAACAATACGTATTATGCAAATCGGATTATTCGGAACAACTTTAGGTAAGCCCAAAAAAACACAAACAAAACAACACCGAAACTTGATGAGAAGTTTCCGAAAGTCGTAGCATTTCCTCCTTGTAGTTCGTAGATAGACAACAAAAGGACGATCGCGCGATCTTTATACTGTTAGTGAATGTTGGAGACACTCCAAATCGTCGAGCTCTAGTTGTAACAAATCTTAAAATAGACCCTGTAGGTATTTTATCTCAACCTATTTATGAGAATACACAGCTGTTCGGTCCTGTAAATCGAATTTTAATGAGAAATAGCTATGCAACTGTAAAATTATTGGGGTCAGCTGGGTATATGATACAACAAAGCGTAGATTGACGTTTACGTAACTTTAGCAATTTTGCAATCTATATTGATGTTCTTTTTTTTGCGCAATCTTCGATGTTTTCCCAAAAGCCTACGCTCGTCTCTCTCTACTAAGGTTAAGTTCGTTAAGGTCAACATAAAAGGTTCCAAGAATAATACGAACGGCTTCTATTACGTGTTCACTTAGCTTAGACGTTTATTTATTCACTCCTGTTTTGAATCATTTTACGAATTCCTGAACTAGTCTAAAATACATAGTTTATACGTATAGTATTACGCATTCATTGTAGTACTGGTGAGCTATAATTTTCCGTATTTACAACATAAACAAAATCGCTGGGCATCCCCGTGACTAAACATCGTTTATTGTGTTATGTATGTCGTGTTAATCTACTTTATGTACCTATGATTTTTTATAAAGTCACTGATTTTGTTTATTTTATAGTTTATCATGAGCAGGGTTTCTCACTTAACGAACTCATGTACGGAGAACCACGTAGCTTAATTTTTCAGTTTTCCATTTTCATTGTTCTTTTATAAATGATGTCAACGTATAACAGGTAGGTACCTACTGCTGTCCAATTAGAATAATATCTATCTAATTATTGTTCATTCTAGTTTACGCGTCTTTGTTTAAAAGCAGAGGTAAGTAATTGGTGAAATTAGAAAATATTTTTTCCGGAACAGTATAAATGCGATGTTATTCGTTCGTACTTACCTAGTGTTGTGATGTGAATGCACAGAAGATGAAAACACAAGATTTCATAACAGAAATAGAAACAAATACAGGAAGTAAAGGCAATTGAAATTTGCTGGTCGATGTTAGTCGGTCGACGGCCATAAACAATGCGGATCTAATAATAGAGGGCGCTGGCAACACTGATGAAAAATAGAACGCGTAATGTGGGCCACAGCCGCTCCCGCGCACACTGATACGTTTCACTGTGCCGGCCCACTGGCTGCCGAGATCCTTTGTGATCTATTCTAATCTCTAAATTGTTAATTAGAAAAATGTGGACACGCAGAGAGCTCTTCTTGAAAACTTTTTAAATCTGAACCGAATGTTGCCAAAAACAAACAAAACGAGGGATAAGTCGCCAACACCGCAAAATAGTCGTATTTTTGCTATCTAGCTAGAACTAAATAAATTAGCAGCGAAAATATATGCCAGTGGGACGACATCTCACCGCTTCTTTTATGATTTTAAGTTTTGTATATTTTTTGTCATCGACTTATTGATAATTTTTCATAGAGGCTCTATTTTTAGTTTGTTACATTAAGAATGTGATGTTATCGCTAACTTTTTTACTACCTAGACCTACTCTCACATAATCGTAAAATGTTTAAAATGTTAACGACATGTTGCTATGAGAGGCTTTAAAATATGTTTCGTAAGAAAAATCATGTTTTAATTAATTATGTATTATGTCAAAAATATAGAACTAAAGGTGTTTGCTCAGGGAATCAATTAAATATGACGCTATAGGGGCTTAGAGTGTAAAATGGCCGGAGATGGAGGGAGAGTCGATATAATTTTCATTCCCCTACGCATCCCCTTTGGCCATTATTTGCCTTGGTTCCGTGGGGAGCACACGTTTGGGGCAGTCGGTATGATTTCTATACGAACGTGCAGTACCAGGGTGTGGGGAAGATTAATTGACTCTGAAATTAGTTTGGAGCCTTTATTTTACGACATTTTTATTGCTGATGGAATTTAAGAAATTACAGAGTGTTTCTCGCGATAGTCATTATCGTGGATTAGCGACTTTACGTAAAAATTTTTCACGATGCGAATGTTCGAAACCTTCCGTTCTCATGATCGAATGACGATAAAATATGAACGGAAAACAACTCTTAAAACGATATTAAATATTCAGCTAAACAAATAAAATTAATTGTAAGCCAGACTTCAGTAGTCCTACGCCATTACGTAAAGTAACCAATTGTATTATTATTGAATTGAACTCTCCCTCGTTCTTCACGAGAAGCACTGCAGCATCGTTTGAGTGGGAAGTAGGAATCCCGCTTCCATTCGTCATTCGTATTGCTACTTGATTGAAAAAATCTTTTAAAGCTTATGGGAAATTCTCAGAACGACTCATTAAAATCGGCTTAGAGTTTCTAAGTATCCACACGATGACTCGTTACCTGACACCTACATTGTATGTAATACGCCACGTCTAGTGATCTCATTGGTACCCCTACCCACTACATTATTATTAATAGAAGTTGCGAAACTTTAGGTATAAAAACGTTTTGGAGTCTCATTTCAATAATGAAGGAGACAAAAAGTACAGACATTACGATTCACCTTGTTTCGCGCGGCTCGCGGGGGCAATGACCCACCACAGCTGTAGCGCGTCTGTGTAAGTGTGTACGTAAATAGTGTTTCACACACGCGCGCTGTTGTTGAAGATTTAAAGTTTTTTGACGTTTACATAGGTCAATGATAGTTACAGCAGTTTTGTGACCATCTGTAATCTTGGATCTTCACTAGTGCAGTTATAGAAAAATTATACATTAGTAGTTTATAGCACGATTGTATGAATTTAAATAAATAAATTTTCAATTTTCAATGGACTGTACCTATCATGAATATCAATCCCCATCATATTCCATATTGACTTATGATCTGTAGATCTACTAAGTCAAATAGGTAGTTATATTGATTGCTTATCTATTAGATTAGGTAATAGGTACCTACAGTTCGTTCGTAAGTAGGTGATGACTTGAAAATGTGATGTGCTCTGTTTGGACTTCGGATCCTCCTATTTACTCCTATTTCTACTATCCTAAGCGTCTCGAAGATTCCTAATTATAATTTCAAAGAGATTATTGATTGACATTTCAGCTTAACTAATTATGTAGGTAGGGAAATTAATTTCTCCATATCAGAGAGGTTCAACATCTTTAGCGTCACTGCTTCCACAATCTAGTGAAATTGAAATATGATCAATCCATTTACAAAGAGATCGAAACCTAATAGTTTACTTTACTTTATTTTCTATAAATAACGTAGCATAGTAAAACATTGCTCTATTATCTATTATAGTCTATATCTATTTGGTACGTGGTGTTTACATAATCGTAATTCGTATACACACACGCTGCACAAAACAAAACGCGTCATTCGGAATCAGAACATTCAGCCTATTGTATATTTTTTTATTCAACCAAATCGATTTAAAAGTCAATTCGCATGATGTGCTGAATCGCTTGTCAACGGATGTTGGATGTGGGTCAATGTCCATTTGGTGCAACACTTACCTAACTATCCGTGTGACGTATGTGTGCTGTAAACTATTGATAAAGTAACTAATGTGTGTTTATAGAACATCTTATCAATAGTTCGCGACGATAATTTACTTGATTTATAGTACTTATTCAAGTTACTGCGTATTGCTCATGTTGAAATTATTGATATTACTTCTGGCAATACGACCAAAGTAGATTTGCCACACTGAAAAAGTCATGTATTTTAAATATACGACTGAAAGACTTGTATCTATGGCCATGAATAAAAAAATATTTAAAAAAAAACATGTGTTTTAATAAAATTTCTAAAGATTGACAGCTGTCACTTGAAAAAATGGAGGAAAAAGTTCACCTTAACAAGCTCGTGGGTCGATGATTGTCAAATCAAGAAAATTAAATAAATACCTATTGTTCATTTTGTATCTATACATATTATAAATTAAAGTCGCTTTTCGTGTTTGTCTGTATGTCCGCGTTGTTCTTCTAAACCACGCAAAATAATTTGATGAGGTTTTCACCATCGTTTGGAGAATTTATTCCAGATGGTTTAAGTGTATAATACGTTCATAAGTTAAATATAGGTAACAAATAAAACCTCGAAGTCAAGTCGTAAAATCCGTGCGAAGCAGGAGCGGGTCGCTAGTTATACCTAAGGTGCGGGCCACACAGAAGAGACGTGAGACGGGACGCAGACTTCACCTGGCAAAAAACGTATAGAAGAGTCAAGACGCAGGCGCGTCGCTTTTAGATCTGCATACAAATTGCCGCGGCTGCGTCCCGTCCTCGTCTCACGTCTCTTCTGTGTGGCCAGCCCCTAATATAAGTATGTCAATGGTGCATGGCAATTAATGTAAGATGGAATAAAAGATTGTAATTAATGGAAAACGAACTAAGATTTTACTTTCACTTCTGCCTAGATCAAGATTATTCGTTTATTTATTTTTTATAATAATTAAGTATTCCTTTCTCTCTCTCTCTTTTCTTTCGCTTCCTTAACTTTTTCATATCGGCTTAAATAAGCAAAATGGTGTACATACATACTCGTGTCACCTATTCAATAAAAAATAACACGATTGTTATAATAAATGACGTAGGTAATCTTTTCTAGACCAGTTAATATAATGTAATATTTGCTCTTAAACTAATAACCTTGAATTTACTGTCTGCCAATAGCTAAACGATTAAATAGAGTCCGGTTTCCTACTTTACTTCTGCTGGGGAGTTACCACCAACATATAAACGATTTTATACTATACTAGTGCTTCGCACGGTTTTTCCGACGTTACAAAACGCGGAGAATTTTTATTATTTGTAAGTTAAATAATAATGTATTACTTATAAGTACTACCTACATGATAACCTTCCTACATGAATATATAACCTACATACCTACCTACATGATAACCTTCCGGAATAAATTCTCTAAATAATTGTGAAAACCGCATCAAAATCCTTTGCGTAGTAAAGAAGAACAACCCGCGGTCACACCACAGACACGAAATGTAGGTATAGAAGATGCGGTGCTAATGTTAAAGATCACCTTGACTTGCCTTACACAACATCAACTGCGAATCATAAAGCCTCGTGCAAACTGTCGCGAATTTCCTATCGAAAGTGTTCGAAAGTAATTAAAAAGGGGTTTCCTTTTATTTCAGGTCTCTCTGGAAGTGAAGCCGAAGACATGAACGCGCCTAGGGGTCGCCACTCTCATCAAGCAGGGTAGCCATTATATCACGTAAGTTTAATTCCTTATATGTACTTACCTATACTATTTTTGTTTACCTATTTCCTGATGCTGATATCAAAACGCCATTGTTTTAAAACTCTGTCTAGAGTTCAGCTGTAGGCATTAGGAATCATTATTCGGTATATAATTCTGGTCGACATAAATAGACTGGAATCATCGAGATAAACTTCTTATATGTATCGCATTTAATAAAGATCATTTTTTACTTAGTTGTGATGTCATGTCGAACTTTATAGTCTTGTTAGAGTTATAAATACGGAATCCGGATTAGTTCAATGGTTGACAACGAGTTCTGATCGGTCAAATTGATCGTAATGTACCTACTTTTCACTCTTTTCGGACGAAGCAATTAGTACAGGTAGAGTTTCATTAAAACATTTGCCAATGTCAACAGTTTTTTATGTACATTTCTTTGTAAACATAAAGTAGTGCCGAGAATGCAAACATCGGTAGGCGCAATCTACCTATCCAGCCTCGCTTCCATTTCGCATTGTTCTTTGGCCGATTCACAAAAGGACCACAGCACGGTACGAATTTGTTTGTCGGACGCTAAAATGTGTCAGCCCACAAAGGCACGAACGAATATACGTGGTGTATTATGATCTGATCTCCAACCATTCTTCTTGGTTTTCATACGTAAGTACTAACGTACTCTAATTATAATGAGTTCTTTTCGGTTTTATACCTGACTGACCATTGCTGATGTGGGTTGTCTATGATAGAACACTAAATACTTAACTAAAAATTATGAACTAATTAAATTAACCATAAGTCATGTGCCTAGTGCCAGCCGACCTATGAAGACAAGGCACTGAAATAAGTGCTCAAGCAACAGTAATTATTAACTCTTTACGATTCCATCTTGCAAAATTGGCTGAAAGATAGGCAGACGTACCTGTATAAGTTCCGATAAATTATAACTATTAATAAAGCGAGGGCTAAAAACCCGTTATGTAAAACAAATTCCGGTATCTTTCTATTACATAGCTAAGTAGATTTTCCAGTGGGGCGTTCTCATAACGGAATCCGCATAAGTGCGGCACGCGTAATTGCATCTTGTAACGCACCGATGCACACATGCAATTATTTCGCTTTAAAACAACCATTTTAGCATTGTTAACTGACTTCTGCCAAGGGACTCCGTCCGCGTAAAATTTCTTGTTTTAACATAAAAAATTATAATAACCTATGAAACTCGGCAATACAGTAGCTTCCCATTAGTGACAAAAAATTCGGACTCGGATCAGTAGTTAGTCAGTACGTTTACCTGGGGCAAACTCTGCGGTTTGGTAAGAAGAATTTTGAGAAGGAGGTTAACAGAAGAATTCAGCTGGGCTGAGCAGCGTTTAGGAAGCTTCGTCCAGTCTTCTCGTCGCGTATTCCACATAGCCAAAAGAAGGTCTTCAATCAGTGCGTCCTGCCTGTTATGACTTACGGAGTCGCGGCAGGTACTGTTGGTCTATAAATTCAAAGTCAGCTATGGAACGGGCTATGCTTGGAGTCTCTCTGAGGAATCGAATCCGGATTGAGGTGATCCGGCAGAGAACCAAAGTTTTCGACATAGCTCACAGAATAATTAAGCAAGCTGAAGTGGCATTGGGCCGGCCATATTAGCCGTAGAACTGATGACCGTTGGGGTGGACGTGTTCTTGAGTGGAGACCGCGACTCGGCAAACGTAAGGTAGGACGCCCTCAGGCTAGGTGGTGCGACGATCTACGCAGAGTGGCTGGACCTGGTAGCGGCTGGATGAGAGTGCTGAGAATCGAGCTAAATGGCGTGCAATTGGAGAGGCCTATGTCCAGCAGTGGACTGCTATAGGCTGATGATGATGATGATAATGATCAGTAGTTCGGAAGATTACCCCTAAAGCACAAATTTTACCTCTTTATAATATTTTGTTATTATACATTTAACTTTGTAATTACGGTATGAAGGCTAAATATAGAAATAAAACTGTTTAAAGTCGACGAAGTTGAGTTGAGTTCGAAAGCAGTTAGACGTTTTCTTTCTGTTTAGTTTTTGCGTTTGAATGTAATTTCATCGCTGAATTCACAAAGCTGAAGTATTTTAACGAAGTTTTGTAGAACCCTTTCAGAATAAAAGTATACGGTTATAAAAAAAAAAAATAGAGAGACAAGTGAATTTTCTCTATTTCCACAAAAATATATTTGGATGCTATGTGTTTTATTTTGTAGTGTTTATTATGGACCGTAATCATTTAAAAAACATACAGATAAGATAGAAAGCATAATATTTCAGGTTGGTTATCTCTCCGATTGCCGGTAAAAAGGGCTAAAGTAATTGAATTTTTAGATTGAAAAATGTTTGTTTCAAGTAAATACATAAGTGGTGCAAGTGGATGTCTAAGAATGTTATTATCTGTGATTATTATTTCCACTCGTACTATCATCTGACGTCTTTAACGCGTATATACGATATAGATAGCTACGTGCGATAGGTGAATAATGTAAGTCGCGGGGTCATTAACCCCGTATCTTTACAGACGGTCGGGTAGGTGACATTGACCTTTCACGAAATCACAAATAGACTAGGAGTAGGAATCGATCGGTCTTTCTGTAAATTCTCTAGGGACTTACCTACTAACATAATTGGACCTTAGAATTAATATTTATATTGCTTGTCTGCAGACTGGATTAAGACGTCTGGTTGGTACCAAAATAAATTATATTTCCCTTTTTGTAAGGGTCAGACGTTAGACATTTAAATCAGGTTTATTTTTGAAACCGTAATTGTATAGAGACCTAATTCACCAATTGTATACTTTTAGACTAGAAAAACAATTCGATTGTTACAACCACAGTTTGCTCTTTTTGTCCATTCAACAAAAACAATAGCTCATTCGTTAGGTACGTAAGCATTAGGGGTACATATATGAAAGTCGAACATTAAAATACCTACGGGTAAAATGTCACTGTTCAAAACATCGAAAATTTAAATATCGATTGTATCACAATAATCGAAAATTGTTATACCTACATTAAAATGTCTAAAATTAAAATGCCGAACGATAAATTAAAATGCCGAACTAAGTTCAAAATGTCAACATCTAATACACTTAAGTTCATTATATTTATAGAATGGTGAAAAAAATCCAGTAAGATGCATGCAAACAAGGATGCTTGCTTAAAGCATGCAGCATGCAAGCAGGCATGCAGCGTGCAAGCAGGTATGTAGCATGCAAGCAAGCATGCAGCGTGCAAACAAGCATGCAACATGCAAGCAGGCATGCAACATGCAGCAAGCATTGTTTCTGTCACGGCTCCGGCGCTGCGGGGTTTGGGTGGCCTCACGCGAGCTTATCGCCGCAGATGGTTTTAACGCTCACCACCGCAGCTTCGGCTCAGCCGCGGTAGCGGGCCTTCAAACCACCTGCTCCTCAGCTCGCGGGCCGCCCCACCCCTCCGCGCCTACGCGGGCTTAAATTACACTCTAGGGGTAGGGCAGACAAGACTGCGTGAAGTCGGTTTTGCAGCGATTCGTTTGTGTCTAAATTTTGTAGCACAACATAATTATTTTATGACATTATTTTAGTTTTATATTGAAAATGCTACCAAGTAACCGGTTATATATTTGTGACCAAATAATATTCCGTAAAATGTTGTTTCGGTGTGGTGAATATATGGCAAATAAATCATTTAACAAATGAAAAAAGTTCAAGAGGCTTCGGCCAATAGCAAAAAGTTATTTTGTAAATCGGCGAAATATGTATAGTTCGGTAAAATAATAACTATGACACATGATACTTCGATGATCTAAAAATATGTCAAATAATGCAATTATAAAATTAAATTCGAACAAAAAAAAATCGGAAAAGTGATTGGTTCCCATGTAGGCCATTCGATACTTTGTACTTCGATATTTAGGTGTTGCGATGTCGCTTTTGTAGATAATTAGATTTTAGACATATTGGATGTAGGTTATCTAACCATTCGACAATATAAACTTACGTTATTTTAATTTTCGGTTATAAGGTCATTCGATATTTAAGTTTTCGATGTTTTGAACAGTGACATTTTACCCGTAGGTATTTTAAGTTTCGATGTTCAAAAATGTAAGTACCCAAGCATTAGAGATATTATTTGTATGTTTACCTCTACTTGTCTATTTAACGTAGGTATGCAACTTTGGTATGTACATACCTAAATAAAATACATTTTAATAGAATTACCATAGAGGCAGTGTTTTGTCAGGTATACAATACCTGACAAAACACTACCTACTAATCAACCACATTGGTTTAATCAAAATCAAAAAGCATGTTTAGAATTCGCGGTATTTATTCAATATGGCGTTTTGCTTATGACTATTGACACAATGAACGTTCAAACTGTTCTATTCCATGTCGATGCAATAGTTCGGATAGTTTGTCCGGGGCTCACAACCCATCCGTCACCGTTGCCAGCGCTCGCCTGCGATCGATCGAGAGACGTCGCCTGGAGACCAGCTTCCGTCCGGGAAGCTTAACAAATATGTTTGGCAACGCGTAGCTGCAATATCAACAACAAACACTCACGGACTTGGTTTACGATACCAGTTTGTGTGAGAATACGATAAAAGTCCGGTACTTACATGAAGAATAGTTTTTTCATTTCGGTACATTAGCACTCTGAACTTGAACAATAAAACTGTAGCTTAGACAAAAACATTGTCATGGTATCCATGGATGGAATGATGGATCGAGAGAAAAACAAAGTACCTATCAACAGTTTAATTTTCCAGATGTTTTCAGACTTACCTTGCTAACAAGATAGGTACCTATTCGATGGTTGTCTGTTGCGTAAACAAGCGAAAGGTAAAAAATCTTGGGTTCTTTATTATTTCCCCTTATTTGTTACGTACCTACTTACCTACTTAGATAAAATTATGAACATTACTTTGCATGTAATTTTCTAACGTAGGGCTAATGCAACTTTTTCAGAAAATCATGATTGTGACGAGCATATGTCTACATTTAAAATGTATATTTCAGTCAGGGTCGCTGTTACCCTAACTCAATAACTTTTCAGTAGTCAACTGTCTTCATAGAGTCGTTTAGCGGGAAATGTAAATGAAGATTCTCGAAGCCAGTTACTGACAGCTAATTAACATTCGTTATTTCTTGATAAGTTATAATTACAGATAATTAAAGAAAAACGTTATTATTGAAGGTTACACATTAACAATACTTTTTTACCGTTGACTCCCAAATAGGTATGCGGCACCATTACTTTACTAGTGTTATTATTGTATTCTTCACAATAAGAAACAAAAGGTGTTTTGCGGTATTCCTCATTGCTAGAAATAGGTACCTACTCGAGAAAGACTATGTTCCATAAATAATTTAAAGTGTATACTATGTACTTATATAAGTTTCTTAGTATTTGGCAAACTCAAAATAAATAGAAGACTTTTAGGCTCTCACTTTTCCTGATTGCAGTTCATTCGAATCGTAATAATACCTATTATAGTTAGCCAAAAATTCAACCATGGTGATACATAAAACGTAAATTGTAACTTGTTTAGCAAGAATTGTAGCCTCGAAAGAGAATCGCTAATTAATTACACGGGGTTTTTGACATTCAATCGAATGAAGGTCAGTTAACTTTGAGCAAAATACTCATGCGGAAGTTGACACAGTGTGTGTGATATCGCGAATCTATACAATCGTGCGTATGTGTGTGTGCGGGGGCGAAGTACGTTCAAGGGCAGCCGCCGGGTAACGACCCAACCACGCACCTTCGACAAGTCGTGCGTTCAATATCGATATCGGCATTTACTCGCTCACTGCGATGATTGATGAATATCGCTTTTATTAGCATTTCGAGATTATATTAACAAGTACTTGTCTGATATCTGAATCTTTTTAAATAATTTATGCTTTGTTGCAGGTGGTGTCTAGAGGAGACGGAGTATGGACGTGTCTTTTAATAATGTACTGGAAGGGACGCGCCAGTACTTTATGGGGGTGCCGAAGCAAGCGCAGGCAGACGGCTCCGGTCAACCCCTATGGCCACAAAGTGCTCCACCACCAGAAGAGGGAGCCCCAGCGCAATCAGGGGCCCCAGCTGTCTCATCACGTCCGCCTTCTGCTGCCGCAGCCCCACCGTCCGTCCCGAGCTCGACACCCATCGCAGCTCCACCACGACCGCCCTCGGAGCCTATTGAGCCTGAACCGCACATTATACACAAGGCTACCGTAATGCGCGAGGCAGCAGAGAAGCGACGGGAGCAGCCTGAGATCGAGGATGATGAGGAGGCAGTGGGTACACTTTCACCTCCGTCACACATAATCCGCAAGCCGCAGCGGACGTTGCCCTCGCCCGCGCCTGCGCCTGCTGCTCCATGCCCGTCACCCTCACGACCGCCATCAGCCGCGCCACTGCAGCCACCTGCGGCTCCGGAGTCTCAGCTGGAGTCTCCTGCACAGTACCGTCAACCTGTACATCGGGTGCAAACGCCGACTGCCAGGCAACCTGATCACTATGCTCCAGGTCGACCACCAGATCCGTATCCCACTTCACGTCCTCCGGAACCTTATGGGCGGTATCATTATGATGCAAACATGTCGGAAAGTAGCAGAAATTCTCACGGGCCAGTAGCTTCACCTCAGCCTTCGAATCATTCGCGTCATAGTCCACAAACGTATGCAAGGTTATCGGGGTCGATGCCGCAACATCCAACATCGAGATTGCGCGATGTAGCCGCGCAAAGTCCACCTACACAACGATACCAAATGCAACCTGCGCAACCGCCGCCTCCACCCAACGATCGCGTTCCACCTATTCATCATCCGCAGCCAGTGCCCCCGGGCCAGAGGCACTCTGCTGATAGCAGATCAGCACAAATGCAATATGCATCTCTACAGCAACGTCGCGACCCGTCGCCGTATGGACGAACCACGTCACACTATGACAGGCATCCTGTGGTTCCACAGCGAAAATATGATCCGCAACAAGCATATCCGAGTTATCGACCTGCACCGGTCGCGCAGCCTGTTCAGAGTCACCGTGTAGATACACACCACCAAGTTCAATATAAACACGCACCGATGGATGTCATGGCTGCACATTATTCACCTAGACCACAAGAACGGTCGCCAGTGCCAATCCCACCACACCCACATGATGCTACTCGCTTGCCACAACGTGCTGATTATCCTAATATGAGTAGATCTGTAGATACTAGAAGCGGTTACCACTATCCGACACCTTCAACATCAACGTCTAGGTATGGACCTAGTGCGCCTGTTCCAATTGTTCAAAACCCAACGCAATCAAGATCTGTTTATCGTCCAGCAGCTGCACCTAAAACTAGCTATGAGTATGCTCCTTCTGCCCCCGTCCAAACTTCCCCCGCGCGCTCGACGGTAAAGCCTGGTTACCCTAACCAAGCACGTATGACGGTCTCTGTAACGACCCTCGTAAATCAAATGAATCAAACTAAACAAAAGCAAGAGCCGCCTGTCGCAGTAACGCAGGTCAGTCAAAGTAAGCAGAAACGAGAATCACCGTTGGATTTATCTGTAAAAACAGTCAAAAATTCTGCCGACTCGTCGACAACTCAAGACGACGCAGTTGATTCTGCGGCAGAAAATAAAATGATTGCATTGCCTCATCGGCCATCTTCGTCTAGTAGTCGTCACGCACATTTACCAACCACAAGCTATGTTGCATCTCATAAAGTAGATTTTGCACCAAATTTTACCCAATACGGTGAGAGGGGTGCTGCGCATGGATATGTGGCACCGGCCCAAGCGGCACATCCCTCACTGCGCTACAACGGCACATATGAAACGCGTCCGGTCAGACCAGTGGCTGAGGCATATCCTGTCGAATCTCCACATCCTTACCAAGAACGCGGTGTTCCAGTGAGAGCCGAATACGTTCCTAAAATTGATCTCACAAGGTCTCTTGGTGAGCAACGTCATCCTGATAATAGAGTTCGTGATGACCGACACTTTATTATAGAAGAGAGAAAACGTCCTGCAGGGCCAATAGTTAGTAACATTCCGGAGAAGATAGTTCGTTATGAAACCTGGACAGCAGATAGTCGGATAGACCATCTAAATCATTCAGCTCGAGAACAACGTGAACTCATGAAACAGCCTGTTTATAGCTATAGTAGATATAAACAACAGTTGGAAACTTACCAAAACGAACAAAAACGTCCTGCCATTCCTGGCGTCTATCGGGAACATCATAGTCAAACAAACCGCAGATACTCAAATAATCCATATCACCCTGAACTAACTCGTGAGACGAGCGATTATCATGCCCACTATCATGAGAGGATTCCGTCTGTTAATAGCCGTCATCATGTTATACAAAAAATTCCGAGCCATAGAGATATTCATTCGCATCATTTTGATCCATCCAGTGGGATACCTGCTGATAAAAGGGTGCTAAGTATACTAAGAAACAGTTTAGAAACAAAACAAACTGGCTTTGTAGAGCCACCTAGACAAGCCAAGCAGGTTCCAGACCTCATCGTAATAGACGATGCAGAAGATTCTGTGATAGATATCACAGATCTGACAAAGGACAATGACGCAGAAACAGCGTCTAAACATTTCGCGAAACTAACGTCTAATCACATTACTCCCAACTTACATCAACATATTCAAATGCCTAAAGCTGTAGATTCGTTACCACGCGACTCAGATTACCACAATAGCCCAGATACAAAACCTATTTCACCTGAAAACGATGTTGCATCCAGAATAAGAACAAAAGCAGAATTAAAAGTAATGCCACCATCACAAGATACCATGGCGAAGGTTGAGACAAAGCAGACACCACCTGAAAATGAAAAGTTAAAATTACTTCCTAGAAAGACTCATTTATTCAATCAAATAAGGGAAGACAATTTAAGGTTAGAATCTGTAATTAAAAATGAAGAGCCACCTGTATCAATTATTGCAGAAGTTAAAACAGAGCCAATGAATATTGAAGAAATTGAAAAAGACGCTGTAATATCTATCAAAACGGAAAATATTTTAGAAAGTTTAGAACCAGTAGGTATAAACGAAGTCAATGAAGCTGCTGTTGAAGATCTAGACTGGGCAAATGCGTGTGATAGTTTTATGGAACAGCTAAAGGTTGGTTGCCATAAAAAGAAAGTGAATAAAAGACGTCTTGACATCCCTGAGAACGAAAGTGAAAGTAAAGTCGAAAAGTCTCTAAGCCTAGGCCCCGTTGAAGACAATTTGAATAAACCGGTAGACGAAATAACACCTTCGGTGCTAGAGATCCCACCTGTAATAAGTATCACGTCACCCCCGGGACAGAGTACTCAACCCTTGGGAGAGACCACAAACTCCGCGGCACAGAGCACAAAACCTACGGAGGAGATCAAAAGACTTATGGGAGAAATCGTGGAACCTGCGGGAGAGATTACGAAACCCGTGGCAGAGACCACTATACCCGTAGAAGTGATAATACCACCTATAGTTATAAAACAAGAGCCAATGGATGAAGATGATATCAGGAATGAAACTGCAGCAGCAGTTGTGCTAGAACCAGTTCCTGTAGAAAAGCAATCCAATAAAAGTGAAAAACACAAAAGTGATAAAAAGAATGATAAACAAAAAGAAAGTGATAGGCCTAGCAAAAATAGAGCAAAAGCGAAAGTAAAAATTGAAAAAGCTGATAATTCGTCTTCATCTCTGTCATCTAGAAAGGAATCAAAAGAAAAGACACCAATTAAAACTGTGATAAAGGAAGAATGCGAATCTACAGATGATGATGAGCCACTTATTAAGAGTAAGATTCTAAAAGAAAAGGAAAAAAGTGATCGCCTGAAATATCAATTATTAAAGGACTTGTCAGAGAAATCTGCGTATGTTAAACTTGAGTGTTGTGATGTAGATGTAAATAAAAATACTAGAAAATCAGTGGATTCTACAATATCAAAGGATAAAGAAGAAAAACAAGGAAAGGGAAAACTGACTAGACAAATGTCAAGATCCAAGGGAAAATTGTCCATTGATAATAACAAAAATGAGAAACAAGATGTTAATTCTAGTTCCGATAGCGATGATGATGATCTTAGTGTAGCAAGAAGACTTCGAACACGCAAAAACACAAAAACTGAAGATAACAAAACTACACCCAACTCAAAGACTCCAGTGAAATCATCTCCCGTAAAGAAACATGATAGTAGCAGCGCAAGTAACAGTTCTACGCCAGTAAGGAAACCAACATTTGGTGATGGTTCATATTTTCATCCAGGTTGGGAAGAAGAATTGTATAAATATAAACGTTCTCTTCGTATGCCAACTAGACTTATTGCGATACCGCGAGGACGATCCGGTGGGCCTTTTGTTAGAGGGTCGGGAGCTATTTTTACCCGAGGTTCGACATCTCTACCTGATTTAGATCCCGCACCTCTCTCTCCTGCTCCTTCGTCGGCACCATCAGCAGCTACCGATGATTTGTATGCACGACGTAATGAGAAACTCACCCTTGATAGCGATTTGGACTCGAATTCTAGTTATTCTACACCAAATAAGTTGCATTATGATTCAGAGGCATCGACTTCCACCGTGTTATCTTCAAAGATTAATAAAAAGAAAAGTAGTTCTATTGTTGATGTTTTGATTCAAAAATGTGGCAAAAAGGAAGAGAGTAGAAAAGAAAAAAAAAGTAAAGAAAAAGACGAAAAAACACCTAAAGTGATAACTAAAAAATCGTCGAATGAACTGCTGCAGACGCCTAGCTTAGGGCTAGTAAAAAACGGAAATAAAGGCAGTTACAGTGTAAAGAAAGAAAAATTGATGGAGGATATATTTTATTTAGGAGCATTCAGAAAAGAGACTGTTACTGCGTTCAGAAATTCATTTATTAAAGACACAGATGGTCTGATTGGTGCTACTGAAGAGTTTTCTCCAGTCGTTCTAAAATCCAGGACAAGAACAGAAAGTCGAGTGCTTAAACAACGAGCAACGATCAAAGAAGTATTTGGTGACGAACGGCCGGCTTCCGCGCCTCCGAGCTCTTGTCGAGAGGAAGATCTTTCCGAAGAAAAGGAAATAAAAGTTGTGGAAATAAAGAAAGAACCAGAAGCGAAGCCCAAGTTCAAGCCTAGAAAGATCGTAAAAGACAAACTTAAAAGAAGATCCAGTTCAATAAGGGATGGACTTCGAAGCACTAAGTCACTAAAAAGAAACGATGCCAAGGGTCGGCTCATGCGCTTAAAAAAAAGGAACAGCATAATGAAATCGCTTAATCTCAAAAGAACAAAAGAATTGTCAGCAAATAAACATAAAAATGAAAATTCTACTCAGGAAGATAAAGACAAACCGAAAGTAGAAAGTAGTTCTTTACCTCCAACTGAAGGTGTAACTACAAAAAGGCGTCTAAAGCGTCTTTTTGGGAGAAGAAAATTTAGTTCTGGATTTGATTATATCAGGAAGAAGAAGAAAATAATACGAAGAGAAGAAAATGCCACTAAAATTCGTAGACCAGCTGTGAAGCCGAGTCCCGAATCAGTCCACGATATTAAAAAAGAGATCAAGGGCTGGTTTATAAACAAGAGCATTGGAGAAACGCATCTCCATAGAGCTGCCAGACTGGGATACACGGTAAGTTTCTTGTACACAGTTTGCAACACTGTTAAAACCTTTTTGGATATAGCTAATGAAGATCTTATTTACAGGATTGCGTCGCATATTGTTTAGAAAAACTGGAATCAGACCCGTCATCGAAAGACAACGCAGGTTTCACGCCATTACACGTTGCAGCCGCTAAGGGTCATGTCAGAATAGCTCGACTACTGCTGCAGTACGGCGCAAACGTGTCAGCCGCTGCCCAAGGAGGAATCAGGTCTGTTTACGGTTTTGAACAAAATTACAATTATTTAGACATGATTATCATTTAGTATCTAGCTAACGTGAACCATTTAATTTTCAGACCTTTACACGAAGCTTGTGAGAACAGCCACGTAGAAGTGATACGTCTACTTCTTGCTTACGGCGCGGACCCGCTGCTCGGTACTTACGCGGGTCAAACCCCTGAAGAACTGACGGAGGGCCCCGCTGGCATTCTACTGAGATTACACATTGCTGATGTACAGGGGAGGGGTATTGAACCCTGGCGATTCCCTCCACCTACTGAACTTATAGGTAAGAAAGAGTTATAATCCGTATGTATGTCTACTTCACACTTCTGCGTTACTAATTAGTAGCGGATCTTGAGCCTTCAACTGGGCTTGTCGCTTCCCCGCTTATAGTGTCCATGTCAAAGAGATCGCACGCCATACACGTGGTCACATTCACATTCGTGGGAGAGACTAATTCCGCGCGGTTACAGCGTGAAATCTCCTTATGACGTCCCGGTTAGGTTAAACAGTAGTTAGCTAATCAGTGAGTAAACAAGAGTCGTAACATTTACTCTTCACGGATGAATGTACTTTGATTTTATTATCTTATCTTAAATCGATGCGCCACGCAGTATTTCCTCTCCTTCTGAATCGGAATCCGACAAAATGACACCCGGAATACCCGGATACCTACTTTTGTAGGCTAAACAAATATAAGCTCCATTCCGAAATCGGATTCGTGACTTGACCAAGCACACACGAGCAACAAAGCTAAATGACTCAACCCCCCAGTGTCCTTTTACTAGACTTCTGCAAATATCATTGGCACATAAATCTAGGGCAACTAGCTTCATCTTTCTTACTGACCGAATCCTTTGATTGAAATAAATGCTTTCGAGTTTGAATCCCAACATTTTTCTATTTCGGAAGAATTGGAGAATACAACTATATAAATATCAAAATGTCCTCCTTCCAGACCGTGAGGAGATGGGTTGCGACGCGCTCTCGTCCCCGCCGCCCGCCTCACCGCCGCCACCCCCGGACTCCATGATCGAGATCCAGTGCACCGAGGCTCCACTGCCGCCCTTCTACAGCCTCAGGACCCCCACTGGCCAGCCGGCTGACGGGTTGTGGTGTTTGCTGCAGGATATTACTAATTTATTACAGGTAAATATATTTTACTAGCTTTTTATCATCACAGCAGCCATAGCAGTCCACATCCACTGCTGGACAATATTATATAGGCCTCTCCGATCTTCCGCCATATATCTCGATCCTCGCTACTTCCAGCCGCCAGGCAACTCGCAAAGATCATTGCCCTACGTAGTCTGAAGGCGTCTTATCTAACGGTCATTGGCTCTATGGTTAATATGACTGTTTTATTTGTTTTTTCATAAGGTGTTGCTTTTTTACAAGCTCTTAACTGTCTAGAATTCTTAGGTTACTTATGAAAACCTTTCTTAATTTTCAGATCAAATCCAAGGACAGTCTTCTGAAACAGATCCACTGCGGGTCTGGGTCACCCAAGGAATTGTTGCGCGAGATTCGCACGCAAGAGTTCTTAGAACGTGCGCAGTGTCACCAGCTACTTGGAGCAGGAGAGAAGGTCAACGTACGTGCTTCAAAGGTGGCACTCGTCAGGGTCACGGACAAGCTCAGGCAACTGCTCAAGATCGAGACCGTACTGGTTAGCTGACACTAGGACATACCCTCGGGCCGTTACGATCAAATAACCATTTTACGCTCTACGGAGGACAGGCCTAAATAAGTTAAAGATATCACATTATACTCATTTATTTTTTAAAGCAGTTTTTTTATGATAACGTCCCCGTCATTATCAAATTGTTTTTTAATGTGATTCTTACGTCATTTTGTTTTGCAGTGATTATAGTGGCCGTCTATAAGATGTTGCCTCTATATCTCTGGAGACAATTGACTTTATACTTGCTACAGGATAGCAATTCGATTCAATAATGACATGATACATAAATGCCTTAAGTAGGTACATATAACATTGTTTTTAAATAAACACATAATACACGCGTTTGATTGGAGACGGCTCAATAACGAGATCTTAATACCAAGCTTGACTGATTATTGTAACGTAACATGTATCTCATTTAAGAACAATATTATAAACATATTCGTTGTATGAGACTGTGTATTTTAAGGCAGCCATTTCATAATCAATTAATTTTTGTCACACTCTATAGTCTGGCTTGTGAGATGTTGTGTATACTAATGAATGAACAACTTGTGTAAATATTGTAAATAGTTTACCTGTAGTTAATGCATATAGATGTTGCTTTAAATGTTCGATATTCTCATGGGTGCTATTTAACGTTGGTGTACGGTGTATTGGGTAGATAGGTGAATAAGTAATGAACGAGGCGAGATGATTAGTGTAATTATATTAATATTAGAAAATAACGACATGTAGTTACCACACTGTTAATTGTAAGGCGTTAGCATAATCTTATACTGTGTGTGCAATAGTATACGTGGTTATCTTTGAACATTGTAGATGATTTTTATTATGTATTCGGAGTGAAGGTATCAAGTCACAGGGTTGGATGGCCTTATGCACGCGACTGTTGTACTTAAGTCATCGAGCATGAACAAGTGCAGTTTCGTATGCGACTAGATTATGAACATTATCGTACGCTCCTCGACTAGTTCTTCAATCTGGTTTTCCAGTAAAGTTTTCGTTATCAATACATCACCTATGAACTGTTATAATCATGTAATGTTTTGAGATTATGCTAGTAACTTCTTTATCAATTTAAATTTTAAATATGGCATTTTTTGTTCTTTGTTATGTTTGCTAATATTGTCTCCCCAAAATATTTTTATTAATATTGTACAATATTTTACTTTAATTATTAAATGAGTTATGTTTTTATATTTATACAGTCCTGTAAAAAATTAGGAAAATTTATTAAATCATATTATGCATATCGCAAAAATAAATTAATAATGTAAATAAGATGAAACTGTAAACAAATTATTTTTTAACTTATTTTGGAGCGGCAATTATCTGATCTAAGTAATGCCAATGTACTGTTTTTCACAATAGTAGATGTTATTCATGTGGCATTATTTAGTGCAGCACACAAACTTCTGTATAATATTTTGGGACTCTGTACGAAAGTAGGTAGCAGTTTTACATGCAGTAGTCAAGGCCATGTTCCGCCCTATCTATTTATTTCTTTGTGAAAACATGAAACGAAGAAGTACATTATTAATCTGTGATGAAATATTATTAGGAGAATTACCTTGCTCGCGGAAAAATGGTATGAAAAATAATGATAATTTTTGAAGTAAATGTAACTAACGATTTATACAGAATTGTATACTTTTCTGAATGGTATCGAAATCGTGTAATGTTTTATCTGTTTTAGCTATACCTACAGTATAAGTATTACTATAATTATTGAGTCTTTTCTTGTTGATAACATGGAAAATAAAACCGTGAACAATGAATAATATATTTTATTTCCCATCACACCTATTATTTATCCATTCTCCTACGATGCTGGGGCCTCAATGCGTGCTATTGACGGCAATTTGAGATGCTGTGACCAAGCACGCTTTCATTGCTGACTATACCTGCACCACTCCGCTAGTTCCGAGTAAATGAATAGACTACGTGCGGCAATTCACGCTAAATAAAGCATATGTATAGCATGCCTTCAAAATCCAGAGCAATCAGAAACTTTTCTGTAAACTGTACATAACAAATACCTACGCGAATAATTTTCTGCCGTCTCGAAGTTCATGTAATAAAATGAGAATAAGTTTTAAGCAATGGAGATAAGTCTTCAATTACAAACTCTCCAACTATGATCAATCCATATGTCTTGAGAATCTGTTTAAATCGCTACATATAGTATTTTTTATAGCTATCAAATCGGACACGGATCGGATTGTCACGAGTTTTTAAATAAACCTTGACTGAGATCAATTCGTTGTTCACCAACTGTTCGTCACGTAAACATAGTAGGTAGGTACCTATGTAACCACAAGAGCCCATCTTGGGCATCTCGAAATTCTCATTCTGGAAATCTGGAGTAATCTATAGTAAGTTACCTAAGGAATTCCATTCCACATGACCCTCAACGATTAGTGGCACAAACATACCTACCGCTTAAAGGTATGCGTATGCGCTTCGGTAATTTGTACTTTCGCGCTTTGTGCACATAATCACATAACTTATGAAGTTTCCGCTCTGTCAGTTGTCACTCAAAAATTTTGAAAAGTTTTGGATTTATACAGAGCTGTTAGGGCTGATGCACACGACGCTTTGCGGCGGCACCATACGTATACCAGACTTGTAATCCAGGAAACGAAGTGGGGACACGTGGCACCGCTGTCTCACCGCCAATGCGGCAAAATCTTTGTAGTGCGGCGCCAAAACGCATCTTAAAGAACAGGCACTTAGTTTAATATATTAAATTTAAAATTTAAAAAACCCCCGACAAAAACAAAGCATTTAAAAAGTAAAAAAATAATATGTATTGGCCCTTTAAGTTTAATATAAAAGTTATAGGTAATATTTTGATCCAAGCGTCGTCGCGTCGGGGGACGGCTAATGAAAACGCCAACATACACTAGGAATAATGAATATATGCTATTGTAGAAAGGATAGCTGCTGTTAATTTCCTATTTTCATGAGCCGTCACTTTTTAAATGCTTTGTTTTTGTCGGGGGTTTTTTAAATTTTAAATTTAACTTTTATTTCCAGCTTTTTAAATTTCATATTATATTACTAGTAGAAACGCTATGATCAACACGCGGCTCGTCGAAATCTGCGTAGCTGTACGTACTTTTACCACAGTGAAGCTAGTTACTAATTTAGTCTCATTTCTCTTTCCTACTCTATCATCAGACCCTGATCACCATCCATCTGTAACCTATTTTTTGAGACCTTTCCAATGAGCCCAAACACGATACCTCTGCTGTAAGTTGGTGAGGGAGTTGGGTATCCTGCATCCAGGTGATGCTGCAGCATCAGTTCCAGGTTACTATATTCTTCTAATTCATCATTGAAGTAACAGAATTCTAAATTTCCAATAGATTAGACCTGCGAAAGATGCTCACATCCATTCATCAACTAGAAAAGAGCTGATAATCTTCAAACAGCTGAACCGATTTTCTTGAATCATAGCTAAGAACACTCTCGATCAAGTCACCTTTCAAACAAAACAAAAAAAAACAAAATCGGTTCAGCCGTTTGGCAGCTACGATGGAACAGACAGACACACAGATACACAGATACACAGATACACAGATACACAGATACACAGATACACAGACACACAGATACACAGATACACACGTTAAACTTATAACACCCCTCTTTTTCAGTCGGGGGTTCAAAAAAAGCCAAGTAGTTCTACGGTTGTAACTTGTAACAGCTCTATATAATATTGGATCTTATCTCCGCGTGCATACCTACGTTTCTTGAGAATCCGCACTCAAGCGACCCAGTTTGTGTTGCCCCAACCATACAATTTTGGGGTTACCATTGTTGCCGGGTGCTTCAGTGGATAACGGTACCGATGGTACACAAAAAAAAAAAAAAATACTGTAAAAAAACAAAAAAATGTTTCACCCTTGCCTTTTTCTTGTCAACATAAATAATTAAAAAATGCATGATGGGCAGGCATGATGTTATAAGTGTGTTTCAGCCAGAACTTTTCAGGGCTGCCATTAACAAATAATGAAAAGCAAATCTTAAAAACCGAAAACGTCAAATGTGACATCATTACATCACTAAAGTTGAATGAATGCTTCTTCCTTGAATGAATCTATTCCAGTTGGGCGAGGCTTCATTTCAAGGTGTTTGTCATCATCAAGCTATTTTCAAATAAGAAACGAATTTTAAAATGAAACTGTGATATAAAAGCCTGCAGAACACGTGTCCATCATCACATAAACAATTTCTATCTGTGACATGAAAATAATGTTATTTATTTCTTTGTTTTGTAACAGAAAATGAAGTGTGTTTTGATATTACTCGCATTGACGAGTTGTGTGAGGAGTCAAGTTCCGGAGTCCAGTGGTACGTTCAATCCAAACTATCCTCAACAAACATACCAAGATAATAACCAGAATGGAACTCAGTATCGTCCAAACCCACAACAAGTACCTTACGGCAGCTTTCCCGTAAATAACAACGACTACAATTCGGGCCAGAGTTCGTTTTATCAAGATAATTTTAACTCTGATAACTTCGGCCCTAATGACAATGAGGTTGATCCACAAAACACGGCGACATATTATGCCGGCTTGGACTATGAGGAGAGATACAGGTGTCCGCCAAATTGGATAAGATTCCGGGAATCTTGTTACCGCTTCACTAAGTCGCCCGACCGCCCTAGAAATGAGGCTCGTAAAATTTGTTTGGCTTACGAAGCCGACCTGGCGGCAGTTAATAGCCCTGAAGAACATGGATTTATCATCACAAACCTCATGAGATTAGACCCTCAGAAAGGTTCATGGTATATTGGTGCCCACCAACAATCGCCAGGGTATTGGTCCAATGATGCTGATGGTTCACAGTTGACTGGATTGGAAAATGCATTCTTCAATGATCATTCTCAAATATACACAAGTTATAACTTATTGCCTCGTGATTACTTAGTGTACAGGTTCTCACACCCAGACGGGCGCTGGGGCTTGTCTCCTGTTGAAGGTACCCAATATTCTCATTTCATCTGTGAAGGGCAAACACAAAGACTGCACTATCTTATTGAAGAAGAAAGGTCATTTACATATGGATTGGAAACTTTTGACCCCGAGAGGATTCCTAGAGGACCTTACTTTATAAAAGAGCCAGTAGACACTGTCTATGATCCAATGAGAAATTATCATGTTCAGTTGACCTGCCTAGCAGGAGGGTATCCTTCACCTGTGTACAAGTGGTACAGAGAAGATTATCAGGTCGACAGCCCTATTTACACTGAAATAGATCCTTTAGTTGATACTAGATTTGTTCTTAGTGGGGGTACACTCATGATTTATGGGCCAGATACAGATAAAGACAATGCAAGATACCACTGCACAGCGTCTAATAAATTTGGTACAATTAGATCTGAGTCTGTGCGCTTGTCTTTTGGTTTTATTAGAGAATTCAATCAGAAGAGGTCCATTGAAAGTGGTAATCAATATTGGGGCAAAGTAATGTACTGTGATCCACCCTCTTACTATCCCGCAGTAAACTTCTTGTGGGCCCGCAATTACTTTCCTAATCTTGTGGAAGAAGACAAGCGAGTATTTGTGTCTTATGATGGAGGACTCTACTTTTCTGCTCTAGAGACAATTGACAGGGGCAACTACAGTTGTAATGTCATGAGCAAGGTATCTGATGCAGGCCGTAATGGACCATTCTTCCCACTCTATGTTTATCCACACTCTGATTATCAGCAACTTAAATTTCCAAACAATTTCCCAAAAGTTTTCCCTGAAGCACCAGTAGTAGGACAGGAGGTTCGCCTTGAATGTGTTTCCTTTGGTTATCCAGTGCCTGCTTACAATTGGACAAGAAGGAATAGCAATATGCCAAAAAAAGCACATTTGAGTAACTATGATCGTGTATTAACAATACCTAATGTTGGAGTAGAAGATGAAGGAGAATACCTGTGTGATGTTACGAATGACCGGGCGCACATAGCTAATAGTGTCTTCTTGAAAGTGCAAGCCATGCCTAACTTTACAATTCCCCTAGCTAATAAGCACATGGATAATAAAGGCGAGTTACATTGGAATTGTGAAGCTTTTGGTATTCCTGACGTAAACTATACTTGGTGGAAAAATGGACAGAAACTTTCAATGGATACTTTAGAACCTGATGATAGAGACCGTTATATTATTCAAGATAACGTATTAATAATGAAGTACTTAGATCCAACCAGAGATCCAGGGATGTACCAGTGTGAAGCTAAAAATCAACTGAAAGCAAGCTACTCAACAGGACAGTTGAGAGTGTTGTCCTTGAAGCCATCATTTAAAAAGCGTCCACTTGAATCTGAGACATATGGCTCAGAGGGTGGCAATGTTACATTGAAATGCAACCCTGAAGCTGCCCCTAAACCTACATTCACTTGGAAGAAAGATAATGTCGTAATCGGCGCTGGTGGTAAAAGATTTATTGCCGAAACTGGAAACCTTATAATTCGGCAGCTGTCTAGAGACGATGAAGGCGTCTATACTTGTGTAGCTAAAAACCAATATGGAACTGATGAGAGCAGAGGACGATTAATTGTGTTGCGCGCTCCACGCTTCCTCGAGCGACTCCCTCCGCGAATCACAACACAAGTTAATCAAGTAGTGTTTTTACATTGCAATGCTGAAATAGACCCCATGTTAGACACAGCTTACCTGTGGAACCACAATAGTATTCGCATGAAGGAAGCAGCTGATTTATACGCCGACAAAAGAATCAAAATCGATGGAGGTGAACTTACTATTTTAAACGTCAGTTTATCAGATGTGGGAGACTACGAATGTATTGTAAAATCTGCCATCGGGCGTATCTCATCCCACACACAGTTGCGTATCGAAGGACCGCCTGGTCCACCTGGTGGCTTACAGACGCTCAACATTCAACGATCCTCTGTCACGCTAGAATGGACTGACAGCAATTCGAACGGTCGTACAATCACCAGCTACATGGTGACTGGTCGTACACACTGGAACCCTACGTGGTACATGATAAGCGAGAATGTGGCCAACGTGATAGAGATTGACCGATATAATGGTCGTAAACGTGCTACTATAACCACGACTCTGATGCCATGGTCGATTTATGAATTTAGGGTGCAAGCTGTAAACCTATTGGGAGCTGGAAAACCTTCGGCACCTAGCCCACAATTCTCTACTCCAGCTGATAAACCATATGAAGCGCCCGCTAACGTTGGAGGTGGCGGAGGAAAAACTGGCGATCTCACTATTACTTGGAACCCCTTGCCATCGTCTTTACAGAATGGGCCAGGCATTTACTACAAGATATTCTGGCGTCGCAACGGAACCGAGGTGGAATTTCAGTCGTTGGGTCTCAAGAAGTTCGGTAATATCGGAACGTATGTTGTTCATATATCGACAACTTATTTCTTTACGCCGTATGACGTGAAGGTGCAGGCTTTCAATGACGTCGGTGCGGGTCCGGAGAGTGAAGTGGTGACGATATACTCTGCGGAGGACATGCCGCAGGTGGCTCCTCAGCTGGTGTACGCGAGGTCGTTCAACTCGACGTCTCTGAACGTGACGTGGAACCCTATCGATCAGTCGCGCGAGAGACTGCGCGGCAAGCTCATCGGACACCGTCTCAAGTACTGGAAGCAGGCAAACAAGGAAGAGGAATGCATCTACTACCTATCCAGAACGACGCGCCATTGGGCTCTCATTGTTGGACTGCAACCCGATACATACTATTTTGTTAAGGTAATATTTCTGCTACATTTTTTTTTTTTTTTTTGCTATGAACATTCGCAAACTATAAATGATGAGCATCATTACAAGTTATCGGCGCAGCGACTTGTTGACTCCAAAAATAGTCATAAGAGCAACCTTTTATTGCTTCATTTTTAGAGCAAACCTCGGCTTATCTTTACAAACTTTTTTATTTGTGTAGGTAATGGCTTTCAACTCCGCGGGCGAGGGTCCTGAGAGCGAGCGCTACTTGGAGCGAACATTCCGTAAGGCGCCGCAGAAGCCGCCAGCATCCGTCAACGTGTGGGCCTACAACCCAACCACCGTACGCGTCGTGTGGCGTTACGTGCAGCCGACCGATGAGGAGGAACCTTTGCTTGGATATAAGGTAACTTCTTATTTCACAGAATCACATGGCCAGATACCCAAAACACCACAAATGAGCTTCAAACGAGTGAGTTTCATTCGCGCTGAGATTGAAAAAGAAAGAAAAGAAAGAAAGAATAACATTTATTTGGACACAGTTCGTGAAACACAATACACAAAAAATTAAAAATTAAAAGAGAAAATAATGTTTTAACAATAATGTGTGCCTCACGGCTGCGCCAAACAAATGCTGCCTGACGCTGGTTTTCTAATGAACCCTTAGGGACAAGTGACAGGGAGTACACACAGTTTCAACATACTACATGCATATAGATTGCAACATGGCCCACTCGGTAAACTGTGCCATCATGGAGATTATCCATGCAACGCTATTGTATGGAGCTAGTTATAAGTTGGATGTTGGATGAATCGATAATCCCCCATTACGCCAGATTATGTTTGCAGCCTGAGTAATCAATCGGTTCAGTGCCTTGCTTTAAAAAAAGTCCACCTCAGTTTGTGTGTACTAAATGTCCGTTCACCTGCATCCTTGACGTTCTGAACAACGACACCGCAACGAACGTGGCCACCAACTGGGCCCAAACAGTATAACATAGACGTACCGTGGAAACGAAAAAGAGGAAGAAATTATCAGGAATATCCATTGGTTATATACATACATAATACACGTAAACTCACGTCTATTTCCACGTATAGACAGAAACTACAAAACGCCACCTGCTACGTTTCCAATACCTTTTAATATTTCATTTATTTATTTTATTATTTATGTACACACAGTAAAATACATGGAGATACGACATAATTATAACATGAGTACAAAGGTACTGCTTATTTGTTATATAATAGCTTCTAAACCTGTTCAGCCGTTTTAGCGTGAAAGTGTAACAAACAAACAAACTCACTTTCGTATTTATAATATTTTGAGTTAGGATGCTATTTTATTATGACTTTTGTCAGCAAGTTACTGTATTAAGCAATATTGAATGTTATTTTCAGGTGAGAGTATGGGAAATAGACCAAGACATGAGCACCGCGAACGACACGATAATTCTAGTGGAGCAAAAACTGGAGGCGTACGTCATGAACCTGACCCCAGGGAAGTCCTACAACCTGCGTGTGCTCGCCTACTCCAACGGTGGCGACGGCCGAATGTCCTCGCCAGCCATTACCTTCCAAATGGGAGACTACCACACAGACTCCTACGGGTACTCCGCTAGAAGCTCCGCCCATAAACAATATGTACAAACTTTTTTATTATTCTTTACCTCTATTCTTTTATGTTTCTCTCGTAAATGGGTAATTTCGTGATGTAGACGATATGACGTTTTACACATGCTATGACAGCTTATTTTTTTAAATTATGTATTTTTACAAATGTTAATTAGCATTCCTTTTTTTTTTGTTAACTGATTTTAGGTTGTGATCGCATCCGGCCATTACTTTCGCTCAGAACTCTAATAATGATATTTTATTGATATTTATAATTTTACTGAAAATGAGTTTGGAAACTAATTACTTAGGAAACTTTTTTAGGGCTTTAAGTTAGTTTTGTTAGTTTATCATGTCCGTATTTGCAACAATTAGACAGTTTTTTTTTTTAAATCATGTCCCTTGTGACAAGACTATGTTTTTTCTTTATTTTTGTGTACTAAAAGACTTCTCACTGCTTTAACTCAGTAGCACAAAACACCGTGATCTTTTCATTCATTTCCAGTAATACGACTTTTCTGTTAAACAGGTCAAAATATGTCGATAGTTCATAATGGTTATTGATACCAATTATATGTAGTTTTACATCTTTCTCATGATATATATATTCTACTATTTTTTATAATTATTATGTAATGTCCTGTCAATTTTATTGACAATAAGTAATTTAATGACATTTGATATTACTTATTTAGTACGCGGAATTTTATATGAAATTCTTTAATAATTAGGTCCATATCACATAGGGTAGATTAAGGATAATATTTTGTAATATATAACGGCTATCTGTAATGTAGCTACCACCAATCCGAGCCATTATATCACTGATCTGATTAATTTTTTATTATAAGCTTTATTTTTACACGACTGCCCAAAAAGGAGTGTAATGTTTTTATATTTATACAAGTGTTCAAATACAAGTTTAGATAAAAATGATAATAAAATTTCAGCTTGTTTAGTACATTTTGAAGGCTATAAATTAATTACAATAAATACTATTTCATCTCTAATCTTTTATAACAAAAATTTTTAAAACATGTCTGATCCGCGATCATTTCATTCATGACAGCTATTATTGCATAACTCGATATTATTTTTAATTCAAATAAATATCATTTTTTAAAGGGATAATATAAGCTTCTCCAAAACTAATTATGGAATATGTATAGCAAATTAGTACACTAATCCCGCCTATTTTATGCCTGCTAAACGAATCTCAATATTTCTGAAAATTGTTGTAGTGTACTAGATGTAAAAAGATATGAAATGCCTTATAAATGTTAAAATTATCATTGTAATATGTATTTGTTTCCAGTAAATTTTTAAAGAAAACGATTGTGGTTTGTTTCTTTACCTGTTTGTTGATCGACTTGATTTGAAGTTAGCTACCATAGAATGGAATGAAGTAGGTACACCCTTCAAGTCTGTCTACCATAGAGATATAATATAGTATAGAGAGCGCGTATTGCACAAATCGCTTAGTGCACATCGTAGACAAGTGAGCTATAGATACTTATATAAGTGTATGACAGATAGGGATGTCCAATGACGTGCCAATCGGCAACGAGCTATCGATAAGTTTTGTCGATAAGCTGTGAGTGTGATCGTTATATTGTAGGTTGTGTTTAGTCATAATTATATGTATAGATATTATTTTATTTATGAAAACACTCAGTTTTTTTAGTTTTACACGAGTATTCTTGTTGTTTATTCTGTTTTTTACCAACTGAAAAAACCAACTAAGAAAATATAGACTTATAAATACATACTCAATTAAATGAATCATCCATTTTAATATTTTATTCTTGATTTAATTTTACTTTTTTGTAATTGTTCAAAATCAATTAAGCAGTTTAGATGTGATATCGGAACATTCCATACTTTACGTTTACGCTATAATACTTTCGCATTACAAATATTAGAAAGTATATCGTACAAAAGTCACTTTAAAATTATTTATAATAAAATAAAGATTATAAGATTTTGAGTATTCAAACATAAATACATTATGTAGCAACAAACATTAAAAAAAAAAAAAAAATATCGACTACAGCGTTGGTCGCGTCAACTCACGTCACATCACTCAGTGTCACGCGAGGAGCGCGGTGCGCGGGCGAGCCTGTGCATGCCCGGCTCTCACGTCTCCTTCACCCCCGCGATACGTGATTTGTTTTCATAAAAATCAATTTACCGATTAAATGTAATATTGGATTTCAGTTTTGTGTATTTCCTAGTATGGTTTTTGCAAGATCAAACTGCACATTAGACCATTTTGATGCGTAAATATTAAAAAACTCTCTGGAGGAACGCACACTGCTAGCACTCAACCACGACTACTAGCGCTCGCGGCGGGAACGACGCGTTGATCTAACCCGTGTCTTCTGATCTAAGTTTGATGCGCACACTCTATACTAAATTATATCTCTATGCTGTCTACGCTTCAAGCATAGAGATATCATATAGTATATGCTTCAAGCGTAGTGCAGAGTACATTTTATTTATGGCGTAGTGTATTGTATGTCGGGTTAGTGTCCGCAACTCTACTTCCAAGTGCATAAAGGGAGTAGGGACCCCCCTTCAAACTTTCACATGAAATAGGTCTCATCATTATTTTTAAAACGCAATTAATTTCAAAGGTCTTTTTGGGGTTCCGTACCCGAAAGGTGCTAAACGGAACCCTATTACTAAGCTGTCGGTCCGTCTCTCTGTCAGCGGGCCGTATCTCATGAACCGTAATAGGTATACAGTTAAAATTTTATGTACGTTTGCCCAGCACGGCCCCACAAAATTTGCGTTTTAGGTGTGCGCCAATGGAATGTACTCGTCCCTAGGAGTGTACCGGTTTCTTTTTCAATGTACCTCTTTACTTTTGAAGAAATATGCAAAAAAAGGGGGCCGTGCCAGCCAAACGTTTTCAGCACGGCCCCCTTGTAACTTGAAAAATATATAGCGTATTAAAAAGTTTCTTAAACTCAAGGAATGTACTCTATTAGAACGTTATTTGTACCGCAACAGATGTTGTGAATTCGTAATAACAAATAATATATAGACGTGGATAGGGGGCCGTGCTGGAAAAAAATATAGTAAGAAAATATCAAAAAAAGACAAAACAACCTTTGCCAAAAACTATTAAAAAATAATTGATGTTTGGCAAGTAACATATGTAACGCATTGGATTCTCATACAACTTGCTAAATTTGAAAAATAAACCAATTTTATTTCATTCAGCACGGCCCTCTATAGTTGCCTATAGGGCGTGCAAACCGGAAGGTCTTCAAAACCGGTTTTTATTTTCGGTTTTTAGGGCCCAAAACCGGAAACCGGTGTTAGCCCCGGTTTCGGCAATTTTTTTATAGTTCTTGTATAGTAGAAGAAAACAATTTTATTTATTTATTATTTATGTACACACAGTAAAATACAAAGAGATATGACATAATTATGATATGAGTACAAAGGTACTGCTTATTTCTTAAGAAATTTCTTCCAGCAACCTGCGAAAGGAGAAATGAGAAAGAAATGTAGACAATAGTGTGAGAACAAGAAGAGAAAAACATGATTATGCGAAGTCTTAACTAAAATATTAAATATACCTACACATATACGCAAGAAAATTAACATATACTTAAATAAATACATAAAGCTTAAATATATAAACATAAATACACTATAGGTACCTATATAATTATATACTCATATTATTATATATATATAATTATATACAATATTCTTAGATACCCACAAAATCTACAAATAAAACAAATTTTAGCATAATTTTTAATCAACCATGTAATGTAGGAAATCTTCATAAAGTTCCCCATTTAGTGTTCGGGTTAAAAAATGTGGGCCAATTAATTGTCGTTGATAATACCCATCCAAATATTAAGCGAGAACTTACGCTGGGATGCGGTTGGTTTCAGATTTTAAGGGTTTGCTTCTGCTTTCAGTGACCAGTAATGTAAGTTGTGGTAATTTGTGATACCATCACGGTCAAAACATCGGTCTACAGCATATTTTTTTTTTAGTTTTCGCCTTCGGCGTCGGCACTTAGCATAAAACGACAAAATTCGAGCCGTCTCGGCGGATCTCCCTCTTCTAATGACTGGACTGGTTGGTAGTGGTATGGATGTCGGCCTGACCAGTGAACTACAGACCAGGCTTTCCACTGTGACATATCTAACTTACGCGATACGATGTTTATCGATAGTCGTCAATAAAACGTTGAAGAATGAGCTCCTCGTCCTGAGCCGTGTATCTCCTAGAACGACCAGTGTCAATTTTCCTGCTTCTTTGGACGCTGCCAGTTTCAGATATTCACCGATAAGTCGATCCGAAGACGGGAAAGCGAAGTTGATATTCTCTCCGCGCCTCAGCAGCGATACCGTCACAAAGTCCGTAACAATACATTAAACAGCAAATTCAGGATTACAATATGCATCCATAGTCAGCACTTATGAAGGCACAGCACAGCACAAGAGCAAGATATGCGGCAACAGAAGGCAAATATAAATTGAATATTGAATATTTATTGAGTGCGTTCGAAAAAAGTTGATTTAAATCAAAATGTAATTCAATAACTCAATAACGGGAAAACCGGAGGTAACTACGGTTTTGTCTCTCAACACCGGTTTTAAAAAATCGGTAAATTTTGTCCGGTTTCCGGTTTTTCGCGAAACCGGAAAATCGGGTTTGCACGCCCTAGTTGCCTATATCTTTTTAAATATGACATGTTTGTTAACAAAATTCGACATCCTGAATTATGATTAGGAGTACATTCGTTCCAAATAAATTACGATTCTGCTGTATTAGTACTTTTAAAGATAAATTGGATCAAAAATATCATATATTACAACTGATAGGGTGACCATGATTCCATGTATTAGGTATATCGGAGACGGTCGCTAAACGAAGCGCGTCACGTGAACCGAGTAGTGACACGCAGCTGACTTCGTGCTACGACGGAGCCTAGCAAATGGAGGGGCGAGAGTCGCCAGGGCGAGTTCTCTGGCCCATAGTAAAAGTACTCTGTGACCGTTCTGGAGAACAGACGTCTGTGGTGATTCTGATGCTTGTTTCGACGAAAGTGTATTAGCATCCTGAGCACACGTATTCGAAGTCAAGGATCAGGTTCCAGAATATCGTCTTCATCACAACCACCACAGAGCTTTTATTTCTGCCACCACCAACTATCCTACCAGCGCCACCTCCACAGGCGCCGCTATCTCGACCGCCACCATCACCGAACTCGACCAGGTATCACAAGTTAATTTCTCCCTAAGACCCAGGTCCTCGAGAGAATCTACTAAATGAAGATATAAGTGGAGTAACAGTAAGTGGCGAAACATTCAAGACAAAACATGTTCAAATCTTTAGTTCCCGTCAAAAATTGAAAATACAGATTTCCACATGTTCAATATTTCGCCAGTGCAAACGCACGGTTATGAACACAACTTGTTCAAACAATAGTAGACTGTATCACAGTGAAAAAAGACTTTGAAGAAAGACGGGAGCAGTGGCGGGAAAGCTTAAAAAAAATGTTATGTGTATACAACGAGTATAGAATATATATTTTGTACCTAATTTGTATGGAATCATGGTCACCCCATCAGTTGTAATAAATGATATTTTTGATCCAATTTATCTTTTAAAGAATTAATACAGCAGAATCGTAATTTATTTGGAACGAATGTACTCCTAATCATAATTCAGGATGTCGAATTTTGTTAACAAACATGTCATATTTAAAAAGATATAGGCAACTACAGAAGGCCGTGCTGAATGAAATAAAATTGGTTTATTTATAAAATTTAGCAAGTTGTATGAGGATCCAATGCGTTACATAATATCTTAAACGTCATCATAAATAGTTCCTTGCTCTTGTTTCATGTTTATTGTTATATATATATATATATATCTAACTATGTATATATTATATATTTTTTTAATATTTATATAGATAAGATAATGCTATACGTGTGTATGTATTTATTGTATATGTAAACGGTACACCACTGACTACCTGCAGTATTGTCTCTCCTTCTTACTTTAATCCATCCAAAGGTTGTCTGTAAAAGATCGCTTTTAGCGATAAGACCGCCCATTGTGTCACCCTATGTAAAATTTTCAAATTTATGTCTGTAATTTTTATGGTGTACATAATAAAGAGTATTCTATCTATCTATCTATCTATGTACTTGCCAAACATCAATTATTTTTAAATAGTTTTTGGCATATTTTCTTACTATATTTTTTTCCAGCACGGCCCCCTATCTACGTCTATATATTATTTGTTATTACGAATTCACAACATCTCTTGCGGTACATTTAACGTTCTAATAGAGTACATTCCTTGAGTTTAGGAAACTTTTTAATACGCTATATATTTTTCAAGTTACAAGGGGGCCGTGCTGAAAACGTTTGGTTGGCACGGCCCCCTTTTTTTGCATATTTCTTCAAAATTAAAGAAGTACATTGAAAAAGAAAACGGTACATATACTCCTAGGGACGAGTAGGTACATTCCATTGGCGCACACCTAAAACGCAAATTTTGGGGGGCCGTGCTGGGCAAACGTACATAAGTTGCAGTGTGGGCCGAGCGATGGAGTAAACTAGTTAGGTACCTAGCGTCTGACGACCCCAACGTTATACTCACCTACGGCGAGATGGATTGACGACTGGGACAGATTAGATGCGGAAGACCGGGTGTTGAAATGCAGCACTGTTGGGTAAGCTTGTTAAAAATTAAACATTAAAAAAGATATTAATTTTTTAATTATAATTTTAAACATAAGTAATGATAACATTTTATCACAATTTCCTGTATTTCCCCTTACGTTTTAAACATTTAGCATCTACATTATCTAGTAAATCAACACCAATAGAGTTCTTCCTTTTCAATAATCTCCCCTCTTCCATCGGCTGTGCCTGTTTTAGAGGAAGCAGTCCGACTGCAAATGGTATATTGTTTTCTATCGAGGAATTAATACCGTCAACATTTGTATGAGGTTCTTCATTTTCTTTATTCAGATTATCGCTTTCATTCATAATGTCTCCCCATTGCTCCGTCTTGTGATTTACAGACCCGGTCAAATCGATCACAGAATGTTCATACTGAGATTCTGACACCATTGCATCATCAATCTGACTTTCATTACTGGTTCGATGTTCGTTACTCTCATTAGAGTCATTCTCACCGGGCTCTTTATTACTCATATCTAGATTACCCCACTGCAACTCACCCGAGGTCAATGTTGCAGACAAATTTCCATTGCTATTCTTTGAAGAGTTTAACTCTTTCATATTCATATTGTCAGAGTCATTGTCGAACACGCTTGGAACATTAAGAGGATTCACGTTATAATTTTGAACGTTACAATCAGAATTAGGGTTTAAGTTATCTTGATCATCTTTAGCAGTTGAATTGTGTTGTTGTGCCATATTCATTTTGTTTTCAATGTTCATCAAATCTTTTATAATTTCATCTCTCTCTTGTGCTCGTTGATCCAGTTGCGTGCTATCCTCGTAATTATTTTGTTCGTCATCAACATTACGTTTCGGCGACGCCATAAGACAATCTAGAGCGTCTTCCTTAAAAACGGCACTTTGTGGGAGTTGCAGCCCAAAGTCATAACAGTCTTCGTTTCGTCTCAGATCTTCAGGGTTAAGAGGATTGTATTGTTGGCTTAGATTGGAACTCAAATGAGAACTTTTGGAGTCGAGTAACGAAATACTGAAATTGGTATCCAAGGAAGTACTTGTTGGACATAGTTGTTCAATAACTCTAGCGTCATGCAACTGTTGATCTTCGTAATATTTCTTTACGTCATCACTCATAGATTTCGTGAAGAACTGCATATCACCATCGATGCAGGAAAAGTCATGAGCATTTACGTGATCGATAGAATTATTGTTTTCTTGTAAGCGCGGATCTAATACCACATAGTTTTGCTGCTCTTCAAAGGATTCCAAGTTGTCAGGTAGGATTGCGTTGAGGCTGTTAATAGTGTCTTCGGTACGATTGTACTGCGACGAGTCTTTGTCGTAATCGGAGTTTGAGCCGTAACCTTTATTACCTAGTAACATTTCTCCTCTTTCTATGGACTTTGATAGATCGTCGATACTCTTGATTTCACTTGGGTCTGCTACTTTTTCGATAATATTAGGTTGCTCTATGACTTCGTATTGTATTTCGCTGCTTTGCACCATGTCTAGTAGTACTTGTTCATTGACGTTAATGTAGGACCCATCACCAGATTCAAAGAGTATAGGCAGGTCGGTAGGGAGTCCGGCACTTTTGAGCGCGTTAACATATTGAGACATGGCAGTACTGATACCTCCCGTCGAGGTGTCAACAGAACTGATGGGGTTGGTGTTAGAGTAGCTGGTGATGGTCTCGTTTCCTATAGAGTGTTCTTTATTGTAGGCGATGGTGGGATCGAGCACGTTGGATGAGACCGTCTGGTCCATGTACATGAGGTCGTTGTCAATGTTCATGTAGTTTGTGGAGGATTCTGGGCCACAGATGCTATTAACGGCTTGCGAGAGAGTTACTCTGTCCATGTAGTCCTGTAACAAATAGGTAAAAAAAAACAATGATACATAACGAAGCTCATTTTAGTTACTGGGTTGTGGAGGTCAGATAGGCAGTCGCTTAGTGTAAAATACTGGTATTCAGCAGCATCCAGTTAGACTAGAATACGACCCCAACATTGGTGGGAAAAGGCTAGGCAGATGACACAAAGAAGCTCATTTTGAATATGATTCACTTGTAAAATTGGTATATCTTTGTCATGGTGTTTTGTCATACATAGACGGCAGTTCTGAGTCCTACCTGCATATGCCTAGTCTGCAGATGTTTCAGCTGGTGTATAGCCTTGCGCGAGTCCTGTTCGCGACGCATCAGTGCGCGTTCAGCTGCGCGACCTAGTGCGCCAGTGCCGCCTTCCCACGCACAAGTTCGCTGTATAAAGGAAAATGCCAATCAAAATAATATTGATGTCTAATATTTTCGTGGATATTTTGGAGTTCGGAACAGCTATCGAAAAAGCTCGACGATGTTTACTTTTTCAGGCAGTAATATCTATAGGTAATAAAACGTGCGCTACGTGTAGTTGTAGTCCCTCAAGGGCCCTATGCTTTACAACCGCCTACGAAATCTATTAGGTATTTGTACCCACCTATGAAATTGGTGTTTTGTATGGGGAATTTTAAAGAAGATAAATTTTTCATACTCACATTTTCTTCTGCCTTGAACAAAAATGTTTTAAAACTTTTATGGACTAATGTTTAAAAACTAAGATAACGTATGCCATTTAGATTAAGCGACAAAAATAAGTTATGGCTAAGTTAAAAAAAAAAAATGTGGTCATTTCTGCTAACAAAATGAGGAGTCATTTTTAAGGTGTTTTTTATGTTTAGAAAACTATAAGGTCTATAAGTAATAAGGTTTTTTTACTATTGGTAGTTGTCTATGATGGTCATTATTCGATATAATACCAAGCAGTTGATGCATATTTTAAATCATAGAAGTGACGAAGTTCTCTATGTGTGAAAAAAAAAACGCCAATTTCATAGGTGGGGACCCAATTTTAACGGTGGCGGTGGTAGCCGTCTCAGTACAATTTAGGGGAGCTCCGGGATCTCAGCTGGAAATCTGGGTCTCTAGGCGAGATCCCTAGCGTTTTATATTTGACTTCTTGTAAAAATCATGGACGGCTCAGCGCTAACATTGATGTCATCAACACACCTTTTGGTATAAAGTCTAGTAAGTAACATTTTTGTGTTCGGTGTGCTGACTTGTGTCACATGACAGTGAACTTCCATTAGAGCTCCTTAGTTCACAATATCTACTATCTGAGTTCTACTTACTCTGACGCTCGGTCTGCCGCGGCGTGGCTTGATAGCTCTGGGCGCGTCCGAGTAGTCCACTGTATGAGTGCTGCCGCCGTTCTCGATGTCGAAAGGAATACGTACTACCATGTCCTCCTGAAAAATGATGTAGGTGGTAGACTACTTGGGCCCGCTAAACGCTTAACGCTAAATCATAAAGAACGAAAGGGAAGAAAAACCTATATTTGCGGTAAACATGACGCAAAGAAAAAACACAAAAAAAATCCCCCGACTTGTTGGAGGAAAATATGCATCACATCCACGCAAAACGGCCATCGCTCAGCATAATGCTGCGACCCTATGCGACACAGAGCCCCAGCGCTAGTTTTTAGCAAAAACCCGCGTTGGCGACAGAAACAGAAGGATGTTTTAATTATATTACTGAACCCATTTAATGATTTCTGGTGCTAGCGTGTCTTAGTTACAACCCGTAGGTACCATTATGAAAGTACGAAGGTACGTATGCATCCAAGATTACAATTTCACGTGCTGAAAGTGTTTCAATTCCAATAGTCACGTGAAAAGATATGTAAGACCCGTATGAGACCCGTAATGAGGTTCTGTAACCTCACTCAAAACAGGACAGGCATAAAGAGACGTGTAAGTAGGTATCCTACAAGCCTTCGATAAGGACGAAAGTGGATTAGGAAAAAAGACGCTCCCGAATCTGATAAAACCTACGGTTTCTTCAGATTTCAGCTAATTCTCTTATACCTAAGTACATAATTCGTTACGAGTTTTAAATAATAGGAAGTTTTAACAAACAATAATGTTACCGACCTTGTTATTATTTATTCTACCGTCCACCGGCTGGCTGGTGCTGGTCGCTGGTGCCAGGTGCGAAGTCTGCGACGTCTTATTGTCATTCTCCTTGAAAATTATTATTTTAAATTCCCATGCATTCTGCATAAATCACCTTAACCTCTTGTGATATAGGTTGGTAGGTACCTACTTAGTAAATGAAAAGTTGGTTTCTCCTATACAACTCTAAATCTAGGTGGCTAGGATTTTGGGAACATAGGGAACCCACTAGGAGTAGGTAATAAGTAACGCAATTTTTTTACCACATTAAAAATGATTAGGTAGGTACTTACTTATTGGCAACACAACAAACAGTTTAAAAAACATTGTAAATGTTAGGTACTTACTTGAGAATGCAAGTCAATTAGTGATTGCGGTGGTCTATTTATCACCACCGGTGGAGTGAAGATAGGCATTTCACCTAGAATTTTACAGATAATACTATGAAGATAAGACCGTGTAAGTTCGAATAAATTGTTATGATGAGTCTTTCTATTCTTTATTTATTTATGATGAAATCCTCACTTACTGTTATTAGCAATGCCCAGACCTTCCTTAGTGACTTTCGATAATCCTTTAATCTTTAGGAACTGTGCCGCAGACACCAGTTCATCTAAATTCTCCTCCAAGCACTGAGTTTTTCCACAGTACATAAATTCTACTAAACATTTTAACACACTGAAGCGCATCTTTAATATTATAAGTGGTTCCCCAACTTGCTTTTGTAGAACCTCCTAGAAAATAATCAATAATTATTAAAAAAAATAAGTAATGTGTAACAATTCTAGTCGGTATGGCGGCAAAATGTTTGTAGAAGAGTTTGCAATAGACAGAAAATTTGTACGTCAGACAAAATGTACTTACAAATACTTATCTAAATAAAAATATATATTTACCTGAAAGTAAGCACTACTCGCAGCAAGTACGGCTTTATGAACGCGCAAAGTGTGGGAGCTACACATCAGTGTCATGTCGACTAAAGCCTGCATTTGCAGGAGTTTACCAAATCTCGACATCAAATGCTCGGAATAGTCTTCATAGTGGAGACTGTAACGTATCGGAGTCATTTCAAATTATTTATGCGAAATTTTCATCACAACTATTGACAAAAAGCAGATATGTGACGAAAAATATGTCAATATTTTGATAGGTGGAAGATAAAAGACAATCGATAAATAATTGAATGTCATTTAAAAATTATAAAAAGAACGAGTTTATGCCCAGTTAAAAGAGATTTTATGGGAAAACAAAAAAAAAAGTGGTTATTTATTACACCTCAAATTAAAAGAGGTTTTCTTTTAAAATGTATGGTAGGAGAAAATAAAAAATAACATAATGCCTAATAATTATTATTCCTCGAAGGGCTTTATAGAGGTAATGTCATAATGGTAGTGGGGCGGGAAGAAGAATAAAAAAATAAACATAATTTATTATTGTTGGAGTCTTTTTATTCCATTAAAAATGCAGAAAAAAATAGTAAAATGTTAGAAAATGAATTTATTACAAATTTGTATTCATAGTGGATATTTTTCAATAATGTTAACGGAAAAATATACTTAATTAACAAAGTTTGAAGAACAACTCATAGAATGATGAATTGTAGGTATATTCTATCACAGACTAATTAAGTACTCAAAAGTTGAAAGATACAATGCATAATACAATTTTTGTTGCGATCAGACCATCATTTTGGAGTAACATAAAGCGTATATTTTTGAATCCATAGAAAAGAGGGAAATCAAACGAATAATAGGCATACAATTTGGAATGTAAGTAGGAATGTAATGATTTGTTCATAAGGCACTTGGAACAAAATATACAGTGATATTATAGTCAGATGCGTAAATATCAGATAACATCACAAAGATCTGTATTGAGTAAATTAAATATAGTTTTGATTAGAATAAAGTTTTTCTTTTATCCATTATAGAAAGTGTTTTATCAACTATAAAACCATTAAATAGATGTATAGAATCTAGTCACATTTAATTATATAATATCAAATTCACAATTAACATGTACTTAAAATCGAACTTTTTAATAAGGAAGAGCTAATAGACTTATACAAGATAAAACAAAATCACTCAATACGAATAGATTTCTAGAATTAAATTTTTAAAGGTACTTATGGATAAATGCAAATATCTAGGTATAAGCTGTAGTCAATAATCCAGCAGGTGTGGCCACTTGCTTATACATATCCTCACATTATCCACATTAGTATTTTTATAAAATACAAATTTGTAACATTTCCAATACTTTAGGATCTTCTTAGAAATCAGTTCCTATACAATACAATAGCTTTTACGTTTTACCCTTACCTCCCTACGTCGAAGCTCATAAACGCTGTGCCACAGCCGCAAAGCTTTCGCACGACTCACGAAAATACTGGAACACATTCTGATTAATATCTGAGATAGAAATAAAACCATCATAAAATATATACATACATGCACCTTTGCTGCACCTAATATACCTTATAATTTATTCTGTTTGTTGGTATTGATATTTCGCTGGGTCAGCATGTGTCTGACAAGTCGTTGTATGTGTAGTGTAGACGAAGGTTTAGTTATTTTATTAGTTACTGAAGTTCAATCGCAATAAAATAACGGATCCAAAATACATGGGTATTGAAAAACAAGTCTTTATTATCTCTCATATTTCTCAAATATAATTAACGATAATTTGGTAGCAGTTATTTTATTGCAATATAATTTAATTGTATTATGGCAGTCGTATTCAGAACTGTTCTATTATTTGATAAAGTAATAGTTACCTACTACAGTCCTACCCAACCTTCTTTGGATAAAAAAATCATAGACAAAATTCATTTATCACAAGACCTAATTTAGGCGGGAACCTAATAAAAACAAAACTTTTTTGTACAATTATTGTACCTAACAACTAGACAGCATTATTAACAATTACAATATTTCGAAGAATTATTATTTACTTACATTATGCACTACGATATTGTCATACTAATACGTGAATTAACAAAATTACATTCCATCCCAGATATTGCAGAACTAAAAGTGTAAAGAAAAAGTTACAGCCATGTGTTCGCTTACGTACGAGTCTGTTAATTATTTCGATTAAATCCAATACGTATAGAAAAATATTTTTATCAATAAAACCGTTTTACGTTCGTTTTTATTTATTGTTTTATACATCAGGATTTCATAGGATTCTATCATGTTTCAGGTAAGGAGAATTTCAAGAGTTTTTAATTAGTGCGTGATATTTTATGAGCATATTGAATTTTAAAATGATTGCGTCTATGCAATATGAACATGAGGCAGCATCCTTGTACCATCTTAAAAGGAGGCAGGTAAACTGAATTATTATTTACTATCGACCAACTATCGACCTAACGCTACTTAGTGATAAATTGTGATACACATTAACGACCGGCACGTAATTCATTTACGGCTGTCACGAATTAATGGAAACTGATGCAAATATATAACGAACGAACGAATATATTTAATTTTCATAAGGTATCGCAATTTACTATGTAATCTTATAATAGAACCCTATGTCAGCCTTCATTAATAAATTATAGTTACTTTGTATTTTGAATATTATGGTGTACAGGCAAAATTCTTAGACAACTATATTGTTAAACAAGATTGACATGCTAATTGACAGCTATCTAAATAAACAAAATGTTAGAAAATTTTAAAAGAATTAAGTAAAATAAAATCGAATTACGTAAAGTATTTTTAAAAGTAATTAAATAATCTTACATGAACACTTTACATAGTTTTGAGTAAATTTGTACAATACATAGCATGTAGAAAAAATAGAGATTCATTTTATAGAGATCATTCAGTGAAACTAGATCATTGCCAGTTACAAGTATTACTACGCCAAATAACTTAAGAAAATGGTTTTAGTTACCACAGGAATACTTACAATACTAATTTAAGACATATTGTTAAAGAAAATATTGCAAAAAGTTTTAACAGAGGTTCCAATAACATTAATGGCAAAGTAGTTAATTAAAATGAATTGTTTGTAATGAATGGAAACGCATTTAAAAGGCGTAAGAAAATACTGCTCTCAAAATAAGTTTAACTAAAATTAATGTACTTCTGAAGAGTATTATTGTTTACGTATGTACTTCTTATAACATTGCAAGTATGTACGACGAGAGAGACAAACTGAGCAATGGTCTGTTTCAGTGGCAGGTTACATTAGTACTAATATTAAAAGCAAATTACAATATTTACACCAGCCGACAATAGTACATCATAATATACACGTTAATTATTTGTTCATATTTTAAATAACCACTCGGTTATAATACGCTTACGAGTCCCCAGTAATACTTAATTATCAATTATTTTTAAGAACTCCTCGGGGGAGATGTGGACGTCTTCGGGTGGCGATGTGTCGGTCGCGTTAGGGACGGTGTTTTTGAGTTCACCGAAAGTATAAGTCGTTCGTTTTTTATTCCTAGAGTTGGGTCGGCGCGGCGCGCCCGCCAGCGACGCCTCGCAGTCGAGGCTGGCGCGCTGGCTCCAGCAGAACGCCTGGCGCGGCTCCGCGCCCGCCGACATCGGCATCGCTAACTGTACTCGGGATTTACACAACTCATTATCACTTAACTGTCGTTTTAACTTATCCTTCCCCACGACTAGCTGGAAGCCCCTCAGCCCACTGTCGCCGTGTGACTTGGCCAACTCCGCTTCACTGAGCTGTCTCTTAATTTTCGAAGACTCGGTCGGACTGGACCGCGCCGGCTTATCGACTAGACTATTTTGACGCGAAGTTCTGCTGTCTCCTTGTCTGGAACTCGAACTGTGTTTGAGTAGCGCACTGTCATGTCGACTGCTGCCAGATGAACTGCTCGTATTTGTGTTACAAGTATTAATATCGTTGGCGTTATTTCGTCGCAGCGATTCGATAACATTGTAGAAGTGTTCCAACTCAGAGGTGCTGCTATTTCTGGATCTGCTTATATTGTTTGTACTATGTCTATGTGGGCGGATTTGAGCTCTAGGTAAATGACCGTAGCTGCTCTGTCGAGCTATACCAGCACCGACACTGGTCTGTCGTCGAGGCATGCTGCAACTCTTAGGAACGAAAGCGTCTTGTGACATCACTACATTTTCATAAACGTGAGCGTTTTCACAATCTTCTTGTGATATAAGATTTTGGCGGCTCTCAGTAGTCTCTTTCTTTTGGCCAACGGAGTTACTCTTTTTATGTCCGTTGCGAACTTTAACTTCCGGTATTTTTTTCGTTAACTTACAGTCACTGGCACTTCGAGGTAGTAAATTAGCGTAACCATGAGTTTTGTTTTCTTGGTTTTGTAATTTTTCTAGTTTAGGAGCACTGGGAGTTGCAGCGTTATCTGCAATCCTCGTGGAATTAGAGAGCTTAGGGGCTTTACTGGATGGATTGGCTTTCGCTACATCCGCCGGAGCTAGTTGAGGTACTGTTTCGAGTCGTTTTCTGTCCACGTCGGGCTTAGAGGATTTGTCTAGAACGACTTTCGTTTTATCACTTTTACATATTTTGACACTGAACCTAAATGGAGGTTTGAACACGACTTGCAGTCGGGCCTTCTCGCCAGACAACAAGTTGGTGGCGCTCTTGGACGGTCTAGTTTTTCTCGAGCCTTTCTGTACTTGTCTATGCGTTCTTTCTGTGAGACCTAGAGGTATGGATTTCGATTTAGGTATGGCAGCAGGTTGCGGTGAACTGAGCAGCCACCTTTGCACCTTACTCAAAGCTTCGTTATCTTTGATCGGAGAGGCGGGGTGCTTCTGCATAGCACTGTAGTCTATTATTTCCTTCTTCATTTTCGTTTTTCGTTTCTTTACTTTACCTTTATGTTTTGAAAGTATCACATGTTTTGGTGATTTGCCTTCGGCGTTTGTGACGATGACTGTATTTTCTTTTGCTATTTTAGGAACTTCTTCTATTTTTGCTTGACTATTCTGCTTCTGTAAAAAATAATTTTAAGTATGTATTCAAATCATATACTTCGTTGTTTGTATCGTTTATGATCTTTTTAGCAACTTACCCTCTTCTTATTGGCACTGTGTAGCGGAGACGCTTTGTCTCCTAACTTCTTATGGTCTTTCTTATTGCGATAAGCTCGGGTTCGTAGAGCTACTTTCTTCTTAAGAGGTAATTTTGACCTGTAACATTATAAGGTAAGTAGTTATTAGTATCGACTACAACCAAACAAAATATGATGTGAGTAATGGATACTAAATGTTCTTTTTACAGCATGATTGCGGCGTTTCTCCTTTTAAAGTAGTGTAAATAGCAGTAGCGTTGCGTGTGTTATAACTTGTGTTATACTTTTTGTGGTTGCTACTTTTTTATCATACGCGTTATCGAAAACGCAGTCGTCAAAAATATTCGCAGCAAGTTCCGTTACAAAAAAATTGCGCGCAATTATGTTTGAGTAGCTTCTCATTTTTTTATTATTTTTACTTGGGGTTAATTAGTAATAAAGAAGTATTAGCGAGTTCGAGTATGACGAATTAGAGTGGAGTATAATACCTATATGCGTAGTAATTAGTAGTATTGGGCTGGGTAGTGGGTAGTGGTATTGGGCTGAGTGGGGTTAGGTTGATAATAATAAAACGTTCCTTCGGTGTTAATCTAACCACAAATGGTTCTCTCTGGCAAGCTAGCGATTATAATATTCTAATCGCTGTAGGTTCGTAAAAATAAAAAATAGCAAATAGCACATCAAAAATGCTTAGCATGCTTTTCCCATGTTGCTGTTAATGATCGAATAATAGAAATAACTTCCATCACTATTTAGAAAACATTTTATATGCACTTGAGCTTTAAAAAAAGTTTAATATCTCTGTTTAAGACGTCTGCTGGTAGATATACATAGTTAGTTATATACCTTATAGCCGTATGAACGATCAGTCCCTGGTCGGCAGCGTCAGGCAGTCGGACGGTCTCAGTCGTAGAAGAGTGGATGATGGTCACAGACTTCAGCTTCTTGCCGTGACGACCCAAGAAACGCGTACTCGCCACCTAGAAACACACATATTTAGGTTAGAACGTTCTTTTTTTAAAGTAGGAACAGATTAATACGTTTAAGTAGCTCTACTACTCTTTTTGTGTCAAATAACAAGACTGTGATGATATACAATCAACTGTAATAGATACTGGATGGATACTAGCTCTACCTTTTATTTTGATCAATGACTAGCAAAACCTGTAAAGGAAATGATTGCCACTCGAACGTAGTACATATTCTAGCTTGTAGTTATTTTTGTAGACACTGGCGAATATATTCTAGCTTACTAATACAAAGTTCCAGTAATATACCTTCCCAGAGGAGTTATACCTAAGCTAGACATTAACACTTAGTGTCAATTTCTACCGCAACATCAAGTGCGCTGCAGCATCGCTAAACAAAACGGAACATTTTAATGTTGATTGTTGACAGGAACAGAATATGCTCGTGTTTAATAAAGCGCCTTGTTCGGTTGACCCATGGACTATTTTACCATGACGAGTACGGGTACCTATCAAAACCCATTGTACAGTGTGTTAAGCAAATGACATTACATACAACTGTCAAAGAATGATATTGGGATTTACGATAAGGACAATCAATTGTAAGTATATTTAGTCTTTCGAACAATTTAAGTTGGTTGTCAATATGCTTAATTAATTTATCCGACTTTGCCAATGAAGGTCAGCTTTGTCAAAAAAGAAGGACTTACCAGAAGAGCGATGACTGCCAGCAATATCAGCAGTACCGCATACCAGTGCTTGAGTACCCATCGCTTGAAGCCCGCGATACTTTCGTCCGACAGCAGCAGCTTGCGTAACGTCGCTAAAGGTCCTGACGGGTCCACCTCGCGGCAACGTTGGAATACGTCACAGTACCTGGAATTAAAATTGGCAGAATTTTCTGTAAAAAACATCCATACCCAAGCTTGGCTGGCTTTGAATAAATTAATTGTCATAAGACAATGAATTCAAAGTCAGCCAAGTATTTCAAGCGGTGAACGAACTCACAAAAACAAGTTTTGCTAGGATCGAAAAACTTATATAAATCTGTTTTTCCATAAACAATCAATTCCAACAGCCGGTTTCTAAAAGGCAAAAATGTGTTAACATTTCACAACTCATTAAAACTGCTGAGATTGGGATAATGACAACAGCCAATCAAATCGCTAAACTATCATTCACCAAATCTTTGTTTTGATTAGCGTTTCAGAAACCGGGTGTGTGTTTTACAAATATTTAAATGTTTAGTTATTAGATATTATAGATTGTTGCATGGCAATTTCTCGGCTAACTTACCCATTATAATCATTGCAGGGCGTGCCCGGTTTGGCATACATATCGGGCACATCATAAGGCGAGGTGTTCCAGTTGAAGGAAGACTGACATTCGCCGCCGGGCTTGCGACAACACAGCTCACACGCAGAGCGCGGGTCGTCCTTGCGAGGTGCGCACTGGCAGGACTCCAGACCGTATGCCAGGCAGATGGATCCTGTGCATTCCTTGAGAGACAAGGACAAAATAAGGTAAATACATGCGGTACTAATCCACTTGTCTGGGACAAATCCTATTTTTCTTATCTTTATATTATAAAAAAATCAAACACGGTGTAATAAAAATGCCGTATGCTTTTTCGACCGCGGGTCTGTTCAATTTGCTACCATTTTCGACCACGCGATTATTCAACGTGCTACCTGTTTCAACCACGGGTCTGTTCAACGTGCTACCTTTTTCAACCACGGGTCTGTTCAACGTGCTACCTTTTTCAACCACGGGTCTGTTCAACGTGCTACCTTTTTCAACCACGCGTCTGTTCAACGTGTTACCTTTTTGACCACGGGTCTGTTCAACGTACTACCTTTTTCAATCACGGGTCTGTTCAACGTGCTACCTTTTTCAACCACGCGTCTGTTCAACGTGTTACCTTTTTGACCACGGGTCTGTTCAACGTACTACCTTTTTCAACCACGGGTCTGTTCAACGTGCTACCTTTTGTCGTTACTGTGTGGTTTGGGTAATGGCAAGTCAAATCAAAACAGTACCTAACATAACTCGAGCGGGGAAGGAAATACTTATATTAGGTGATTCCTTCAATGATCGGAGGGAGGTGTAGCTAGTTCTATGCAACAATACGATGTAAGCACGCTCTGCAGTTCTGGAAAATCGACCTTATTTTTTTTATCTATCTTTTTATTCTTCAGTAATATTTATAGATTTGTACGATGTCGATATATAATCGTACCCGTCGACTACTGAGTTATGAAGAGGTCTTATATGGACCTATACATCTACTGAACATGGTTAGCTAAAAACTCGAAGCAAACTGATACTTACTCCCATATAACACACGAGTTCCTTATCGCACCGCGTTCTATTGGGCTTGTGTCGGCTTTGCGGACAGTTGGCTCGCTTGCCGTCGCAAAAGGCCGCGTCCCGACACCCGTTGTCAGAGCGACACTTGTCGCCGAACTTGAGGGTACAAGACGCAGTGCAGCATGGACCCTGGAATGTTTACATTGTCTATTAGATTTTTACACTACATTTTCTTCTTTGTCCCGCTTTGAGCAAGCGTAGTGATTTAGGCTTGTGCCTTTTCTGTATGAGGCCTTTGCCCTACAGTAATAGGCTGGTATTGTTACCTGACTAGGACTGCAAACGCTGTGTTCAGTAAGCGTGCACGGTTTATAGTGCGGCCGCGCGGCTTGCGGGCGACAGCACACGTCAGTACACTCGGAAGCCCAGCCACAGTCGCATTCTTCACCCTCTTCCACAACGCCGTTACCGCAGATCGCTGGTTGAGGTTCTGTAAGTAAAAGATATTATCTCATAATAAATTGGTACACAAGTACGCCTCGCAATATCTTAGTATTTAATCTAGAGATAATCATTTCTGTGTGAATCTTGACTTGGCATATCATCATAGATTCATAAAGTTTAAGGCCTATATAGGCATAAGTAGCGAAAGCTCGCAAAAATCGCTTAACATGAGGAAAATGATATATGATGGTAGAACTAGCATGGGATGTGTCTTGTGGAAGAAAAGAGTTCTTCAAAGTTTGGTACTAAGAAACTTTAAGAAAGTTTGAACTTTGAATACTTAGGAGGGGAATCGTCACATTTCTGAATCCAAACGAATGCTAATTCCATCAATCCGTCAATTATTAGATTTATCGTGTATAATAATTTGAATTCAGAACTAAGTACTTTATTGCTGTTTTGTTTTAATTTCCGTGTGAACTATACCTAAAGAGCTGTAAAACTATTTTTGTTAAACTATTTCCTCCCATTTTAAAAATAAATTAATTACATCAAGTTAAAAGAGTATTAACAACTCTATATATTTCCAAGTCGATTGAGAGCGTCCGGTCTGCACCAAGTGCCAAGAGCAACTGATAAAAATCCGACAAGTGACGAAACACGAAGTTTGCCGAGGGACATTAAGAAAAAAGTTGTACTGTACGTGCTCGATGGCTAGAATTCTATGGATGATATAAGGACTTACCAGTAAAGCATCCCTTCGGTGACCTCGCCTTGTTGTTGAGCACCGGGTCAATAGCTCTGAGCGAGCACGGCGAGAACTTGTTGTTATTCTTTCTGTCGCCGCTGGTTGCTCTGGCGAACATGATGTAGTTGCCGTCTTCGCCGAACGGGGTGCATACCTCTGGGTCGTGCTGGAAGATCAAGAAACATTCAATAAATCTATAGCTGCCCATGTGCCCCCGGGGGAAAAATAGCATCTTATTTAAAAGCTTGTAAGTATTTTTTCCCATTGCAGCCAAAGCCCTTCCTACTCTCCTTCATTTGTCTCAATCTAAGCTAACGTAACAATAAAATGGTAATTAATTGTCTCATTATTCAAGACGTGACAGGTTACTTTAATTTCTTATTAATTTGTGGATATTTCCTATGGGTTATTTAATATCTGTAATGGTATAAGTAGTGTGAGGGAATTCACAAGCGTTCATTTGTTATATGCAAAACTACATGTAAGTTCGAAATAATGTAGTTGCCACATTTCTGTATTTCCAAGCAATTTCATACGATATGAAGTGCAGTTCGAAGTAGTGAACTATGTGACTTGAATCAGGTTAGTAGTAAATTAACGCAAGACTGGCGGCGAATAAATTACGACTAAAGTTTCTAGGACTGTACGATAACTATGAAAGTTACAAATTGACAAACAAGTCGGAGCCAGATATCTGATATGATTTGTACAAACGGATACTTTCATAATAACTGAAAACCTTGAAGGAGAACCACAAGGTTTTCAGTTATGTTGAAAGTTAAAAGCCAATAATTACCGGTGATCCGAAGTTGTGTCCGATCTCGTGAGCGAGGGTCACGTGGCTGACGGCCGGCGGCACGTGCTTGCCATAGTTCAGCAACGTCACTATGCCCGTGTTCAGAGACTTCATACTGCCGCGGTAATGCTACCAAACAAATTAGGTCGTATAATAAAATAAAATAAATCTATAAATATATCTGCCAAAATTCACACTCACCCCATTCTTCTCACAAACGCCACCGGCATTTTTCAGATCCCCCGTCCAAGCCAGCCCAAGTGTTCCCATTTCGAAATCTCGATATGTAAACATGTACGCCAAACAGAAGGCATCATAATCCTCCTCTGAAAGAAAATGAATCATTAATTTTTAAATTAAATCATCTCTATAAAAAAATTAAACAAGCCTTCCGCTTTTAAGCACTTCTAATTCATTAGTATAATAGCTTAACTTTGTGGAATTGCCCTCCGGAGAGCCGGCCGCTCTTTTGAATGCGTAATTGAATATTGATGAAAAAAGGCAAACCTGAAAAAAGTTCCAAATATTTTTCTACCCCATAGTTATTTGGAAACCTATAGGCAGGATCTTTCAGTGCATCTAGTGTGTGGACTTTAATTCTTTTGATCATAAACGTAATGTTGTCTGGTTTTCCATCTTGGTTAAAATCTAAAACAAGTTTTATCATTAGTAAAGGAATAGTTGGAAAATATAATTAACTCGGTGTATCTTGAGCAAAGTTGAAGATTACCTGTCACTTTATATATTGCGTTAACTTTCTGGACATGACGCGTCATGACTTCGATACAGGCCTCCTCTGAGCCGTATCTTTGATAGAACATGTGATCGGCCTGCAAGTACACAAGACACGTAGTTTTCCTCGGATCTACTGTCGCTCTCTTGTTCACATGTCGACCGTCGTCACTCGCGTTCGCCGACAATACAGTATACCCTACTGGCTCCTTCTTGACTATGTCCTTACTAACAGTTACAACTCCCGCTTTCGTTTTTATCACTTCGACGTGCGTCTTTGGCTTTGGTCTCGATTCTTCCGAATCGAGTCGCACCTTAGTTATGAGGTTACTTTTATCGATTTTGGTTTTAGGTTTTCTAGTGCTTAACTTATCACCCGGCTCGTTGTTGCTGGTGTATGGAAAGTCTAAGTCTAAAGGTAATTCAGGATTCTTCTTTGGCTCGTCGTCTTGCATTTCGTCTTCAGGGAGCCATCTTTTCTTGCGTCTATGTATTTCGCTACGGAGATCTTCAGTGAAATTGTTGAGGGATGAGTCTTTTATGTTTCGTTGATCGGTAAAGTTAAATAATTCAACTTCTTGTCCTAAAGTTCTTTTCATATGGAGTAGATGTGATGCGCACGGTGCCCCTTCACTTGTATCATGAGGGTGCTCGACGTCTGACCTTCGATAGACAACGCTATGCATGGAGGGATGGTCGATGTTATACCGAGATATAGGCTCCACGTAATATTCTTCCGTAGAAGTCCAAATTGTTCCGTCGAAAAGACCATCAGCGGTAATAACACCGTAGACGTGGGAGGATTCGTCATCTAAACAAAAACATTTTTTTTTACTTGTTTGATACACGTCACCTAATGAATATATTTAAAATAAATATAGACTTTTAATAACAAGACTTCAGGATTTCAAAATAAGCCTTTGAAATACAAACAACTTGGGGACGCTCAAATAAATGGCAGACGATATTTTATGCAAACTAATTCGAGGTGCAAAGAGCCTCGGGACTCTGAATGAATTAAAATCACAACTTGCAGTCGCAGTAAGGGAGGGATTGAAACCGCTCATAAATAACGGTAATTACTGCTCTCACCTACACTCCGTTTCTCCTTCATTCATTTTCTGGCAAGGGTAATAGGCAAAAATCGGTTTGTAAAACAACCGCGTAAGCTTGTAATGGACCAGAGATAACTTCTGATAAATGTTTTTAATATGGTCTGGTCTTTAGGGATAAAATCAGAGGCTGCATTATAACGGGCAGCCGGATCGCTGGATCAAGATTTTGAGTAATGGTGATGAGTAATTTAACGGAAGCCACCTGCCCCAATTCTTATGGGATTTTGATCTTTGTTCGAGTATAACGAACAAAGGGCGAATAATTTAAAAGCGAAGAATTTTAATAATTTGATAAATTTTTTGAAGGGCTCGTGATTTATATGCTCAAACTTTTTGTGTTTGGAATTTTGTTGTTCTTTAGCCTTGACCTCTATAAATATGATGAATTCTAGGTATTTAATAATTTTCTTACGTATACCTACCTAAACAAAAAGACGAATTTGCGCGAAACATACTTCATTAAACTTACGAAGTAATTTGTTCAAAATTCACTTTGTCTCCAGCGTTCCAGATGGGTCGCAGCACATAATTTCCTTTTATTAAGTTAGTCACAGAATGTAGAAGTTTGTTGGGCTCATGTTTAATTGGTTGTTTCAAAGACTTGGGAAATAAGTGAAGGGTTAGAGTATGTCTAAAGTACTCAACTAAATTATATTTTAATTAAAGCAAAACGGAATTTGGTAATGAAGTTAAAGGCGACAGATTTTTTTTATAACGCGGTGTTTTAGTAAGAAAATTAACTCTTTATGTATATTTACAAACTACAGACCTGAGTCACATGATATTTACACAAAAGTAACTGAAAGATTTGTTTACATTGTTAGATTAGAGTTAGACAATAGATTTACGACCCGGCTGTTCATTTGCTGAGTTGACGTAGGAAAAATGTAAACTTATTAACGACAAAGTCATTTTAACAGGACTTTCGCTCGTTATTAAAAGAAACCTCGTACAAAGAAGTAATCCGTTTAAGTAAAAAAAATTAAATCCGCATCCCGCCAAACAATTAATGGCGGGTAGGAATAAAAACGAACGTTCCCAAGTGCAATGATGGAAATTTTACAAATCGGCTCGTTTTTCTGTCGAGTTTTTGCGAATTGTGGATTTAAATCAAAAGTAATTTATGTAGAGATGCTTGGCGGAACGTTGTGTATTAACAGTTTTATTTAAAACGATTTTTTAAATCGTAGTTTCACTGTTCGCTATGTTAACTTCAAATATAAGTAGGTATAGACCTAAAGTCTTCAGGATGATAAAAATTATAGGTAACAAATCACAAAAAGTTACAAAATTAACAAGTTACTTATTTACTACATAATATTCTGTGCCTAAATCAGAAAGTTTATCACAGCTTTCTGATTTAACAATATCTAATCTAGCTGCACATTCCAATAAATTGTGAAGGCACTTAACATCGGCTAAGCCACTTAAAGCTAAATACCTCTCCAGTATGCTAACGATCCAATATACCTACACCACGAATTGCCCGGACAAGCTCAGGTATGTCCGTGGAATTCGGTAAAGTATTAAGAGCGTAGCCCTGCCTCACATCACATATTAGGAGGCTGCATGAATTGGCGCAAACGAGTCGGCTCGCACGTGACTGCCTTTGCTACAGTTCCTCATTGTGTAGGGTTGACGAATTGCCGCTTATGGTAATGGGGACCATAGACTAAATTATTATTTCTCTAATGGATTTTTATCTTTCGTATATTTTGTTGAAACTCTTGAATAATAATTTAATTTGAAAGGTCTCCGTTTTTGCAGACATCTACTTTTGAAGCGCATTAACCACCAACCATCTTCATTGGGTTCTTAAAAAAATCCAGAATCATCTTAAACCTCAAATAAGCGAGGTAATGAAAACTGTTATGAAGACGTCTTCGTCTCCGACATTTTAATTAAATCTTTTAATTATATTACTTAAGGCTCAATCTCTGAGAAAGGGAAAATAAATGAACCGAAACGCGATTCTCCCAGTACCTAGTAAAAATATACCATCAATATGATCCCATTGTTTGTTGTACAGTCAACCCTGCACAGGCATCTCTCTTGGCTAAGACCCGGGATTACATCACTAATGCTTATCTGATGCCGTAGCTAGATTATGTGATGTTTTATTGTGTTCATCGCTCTATCTCTGTGTATTTAACGCGGCAATTACTTTGGTTCCTCGACCGTTACTATAATATCGACTTCGTATTTTAATTAGTGGGTCGTATGATTTCACAGCATAAATGGTTTATATTTGGTAAGAGCCCATTAGATTTAATAATGCCTTTGACGTAACGGAGAGGCGATTGATTCGACCTGGATACACAGCAGACTTAAAAGGTTACCAAGTCAAGTCAGTCAGTAAGATCTATAAAACTTACTCTCTGGTGAAATTAAATTACAAATTAGGCCCATACACTTTGTTTTAAATTAGTATTAAACGGCCCGTAAAACCTCTATAAAATACCACTCACTTTCACGTTTAACAGGTTACATCATATCAGGAGAAACTTTTAGGCTAGACTGAACTTTGCGCTATAAATTGAAGCACATATCTCACATCTAACGTTCATTTTTAGTAAAAAGTAAGGGAACATTTCTTTTTGGTAAAAAGATTTCTATAAAGAGAAATAGCCTGGAAATAATAGCTGGCTTTGGTGAAAACTTTTGACATGATAAGGTTGTTTAAGTTGTTTAAGAGCAGATAACACTGTTGAACGCTTGCTGTGATTGAGGTTCTGGATTTGACTCCATATTGGGATATGTAAAAGGATTTCCTGTATTTTGTAGAAATGATAAAACTACCTACTGGAACATGAGGTAAAAAAATGCACCAGAAGTAAATTTCTGATGCCCCGAGGTTGTGATCATCAGCGTGTCTTGTAGCGTAAATGTTAGGTTTAACTACTGCACCACAATAGCTAATTTCCCCACAGTGATTATTATAATTTGCGCGAGATGTGAAGCAAGTTTGCGTTCTCACACTTTACTTTTTTATTTCTTAAGTAAACCGTCCTCTCGTGGTGGTCGGTGTTATGAGAGTTTCAACTGATATAAATGAAGAAATTTGTGAACACGATTTTTTCCTAACCTTCGCAAGTGCATCATCAGAATCAGAAAATGAGGTTCAGCATTGATTTAATTTTGTCATCATTAGACTTTTAAGTAGCTTCAAAATTTTAAACTAACCTTCCAGCTTCCCTGAATAGACCTTGGCAGGATTAAAGTCCACCTCACCGCCCGTAGAATGGAACTGGACGCCGTCTGCGAAAACTGAGCTGGGGTCGGGTCTTAGCACCAGCTTGAACTCCCTGGAACATTATAAAACGACTAGTTATTGAAAGTCTTCAAGCTCTCTCTCATTTTCATGCATGGATTTTGATGTTATGTCTACTTCGTTTTTGCCGAAGTTCTAAGGTGTAAGGCCTACTATATTTTTGCTATAGTTCCAACTTCCAAGTATCGTCAACAGTATCCAAAAATAAGACACAAATACATTACTAAAAATATCCTCTTTTTGTGTTTTTGTGGAGAACGTTGTTGGTTGCACATTTGTATAACGCTTAAGGTTCTATTTATTTGTAAAATATAATGTGTAATTGTTTGTTCTTCCGAATAAATAAAATAAAAATAAAAATCATACATCATATTCATTCAGGTTTCTTAGCATAAGACCCAGTGAGAGGCCATAGAAGCGTTGGCGGGCTGGCTAGGGAGGATGAATGCAGTAGTATAAGTCGACAACGCAGTCAACGCTAGCCGCTACGGATGCTTAAGTCACAGCAAAATAGAAAAGCCCAATTGGAAAACGGTCCCCGACAACAGGATCATTTTAAGGAGAAGATTTTGCAGATACTTTGGCCCATACTCCATTAATCAATATTGCTCCAAGAGAAACAACTCTCAGCGTTAATGCAAAAGTGCTCTTTATCGTCGCAGCATTAAGCTTGCGGAGGTGAAGTGCGCAAAGTTTCGCTATTTCACGTAATACGTCCGACCTCATATTATGTTCATACAGCACGTCCAACTAATTATGATTTAATGCTATTCATACTGAGTTCAAACTGTTCGTATTAAAATGTAGAGCACAGTGTAATGGCTAATAAATCAGGCGTATAATTCTGATATACTGGGCCTCGTGCCCTTTTAATGTTTTTAGTTGGAGAACTTTTATTTAAGGTACGTTTTGATAATAATGTGAAGGTCCTATAATAAGGTAGTGCACTCTCGGACATGCTACACCATGCTGGACATGATAATAATGTCTGTATGCTTGAATTTTAATGATGCACAAACGTGTATGGAGGATTGCGTTGAAATCAAATTTCCGGGCTGAAATAATGTTAGTTGTTGGACGAGGATGCGACAGTTGGATTAATATCTATATGACCCATAGTGATGTGAGAAAATAATCTGAGGGTGACCGCACAGGGGCAGTCATAATAAACGAAGGGCGACGAGGAAAACGTGACTGTGATGCTTTTACTTACATCTTACGTCTAGCTTAATTTTCATAGATTAAAATAACAAAGGCGAGTAATCTTATAAAGCCGAGAAGATTAAGATGGAAGGATTTGTCAAACAATCCTCAGAGGAGTCACGAGTCGCTTTGACAAGTTACCGCAAAAGCAAATACCTTATAATGTTACATGACTCTGAATACAATAATGTCTCATGATAGTATTGTTATAAAGGATTCTCTCCAGATACATTTATTCTTAGTGGAGCGACATGAAACATTTATTTGTATGACTCAACTCAAGTGATTTTATCGCTATTTGTCAACGAACTCAACATGAAAAGCTTTATATCTAGCTTTCAACTGTAACTGACAAAATTGAGTTAGTTAGGTACCTATTTACAGGAGCCGACGAATAAGTAAGAGGAAAAATATTGATCAAGTAGTAACATAATGCTTCCTTTATTCAAAGTTAAATCAAACATGACATTTATTCATTACAATTTACAAACTAGATCAAGAATCAACATAATATATTCTCTGTTGAACAGTCGACAGTCGAGGTATCGTAATCAAAGTGAGTCGCGTCACTATTTACGAGGCAGATTCTAAGATGTAGGGCGTCTGTAACTCAATAAAATTTTCACAATTCCCCCAGATTGGACGTCAGAAGCGGCACTAACGAGCGGTATCTAATGATGTTAGACGAATAGACGGTCGGATGTCGCTCCTGTTTGTCTGATCTAACTTCGTTATAGGAAAACTTGCTCTGATTCCAATCCAACGAAACCGATGAAGTGTTCCTCTCGACGGCGGGCGGAGCGAAGGTGTATTCACGGTGATGCGGGTGATCATTATTTTCAGCACGATTTTTACCTTTGCCCGGCCACGTGAGGAATTTCAAGCGACATGCGACATTAATATTATTTGGTGCGTTGATACTGCCGGAAGCATCACAATGTGTCGGATTTAAGAAAAAAAGAGCTAGGTAAATATCAGCATCCTCCTAGTAGTTCATCAATCACGATGCTTATTAATCTTAATTAAAAGTGGAAAGTTTAGTAGCTTAGAAGTCCGTTCTTCCAGTAAGATAAGCCGTTGTGTAGTGTATAAAAGTAGAGTTCGTTTGACTACATCAGGTAGAAGGTTCTTTCATTATTATATTCATAGAAGCTAATTTTTCAGTTCTTGAATTTTTTATGAGTTAAGCTAGTTAAGTGTTATTAATTTCTTTCCAAGAAAAATAAACTTCGGTAGGATAGGTACCTACAAAAATCTCATTTTTCACTGATCAAAACAAGAAAAAACTTATTTTTTCAACGTCTGGGTTTTCATAAACTATGTTTTTTTTTTTACTTTTTACTGAAATATATTCAAACGTATTTTTTACATTTAGTAGTAACTAGTTTAGAGAAATGCTTACTTAACTTTATTCAAAAGAACGTATACTGTAAGAAAGTTTCAAGATCGCTGGCGCAAAAAATATCGGTTAGAAGTTTAAGTACCCAGGAGCAATTACCCTCTTAGTAATTAGGCACATATTTATGTAAAGGCGAGTATAGAAAATGGCTAACGAGGCATAAAAATAACTTTTTCATTGTGAAATTGAGTGAGCGCGTCGGAATTTCGCCAGGTCTATTGTTTACCAACCGGATTTCTAACTTGATTAACGAATTAATTACCTGAGTAATTCCATTGGTCCCGCGAAATTAACTTGAAATAGTCTCAGGAGTAATATTTAACTGAGACTTGAGCAGGTAAATATTAATAAGTCGACAACTTATATTTGCTGGGGTTTAGGGACTCGTAACAAGATTAGTGCGGCGGGTTATTGAGTTGGCGGCGGCACTCGAGCACAGTCCTAAAGTTGTAGTAGTTGTATACCTACAGCTGTAAGAAACTGAGCCTACAGTGACTACGATGCCTACTCGAAAAAATACAGATAGGTCTTAGGTACTTCTTATGTTTTTAAGAATATTCTTAAAGAAACGTACCTAGTAGGTTTTAGGGATCCGTACCCAAAGATTACCAACAGACCCTATTACTGGCTCCCGCGCTGTCCGCACGCCCGAACGCCTGTACAAAAGCTGTGTACTACTAATAGGTACTATGACCGTTATAACAACAAATAATAAAAATTAAATAAAACAAGGAGGTCCCCAGCCATACAACAAACGAGTTTCTTTTTATTAGTATTAATGTTAAATATTTTACGGTGGTGCGGAACCCTTCATGTGCTAGTCCTCACACTTGGCCGCTTTTTAAACCAAATTGTTTAAACCGAATGTGTGTATCTACCTAAACAAATAGCCCTAGTAAACATTATTATTTTTCTGAAATTAAAGCTGGTACACGACAAGGACAAAAGAAAATGAAGTAAAATTTCTTCACGATTTCACATTTTCAGAAGCCAAACAGAGTCGACAATGATTAATAAACAAGGCGTTTAAGTCAAAACAAAGTGACAGCGAAAATTCCGCCTTAACTTTTATTAAGAAGTTGGTGTAGGTACATCAGCGCTCGTCCATCCCTATTTGTTGAGGGTAGATCAGACCTGAAAACTCTGTAAGAAGTTATTAGCGAAGGCAATTTCCAGAAGCCATTACTCATTTCTGGTAACAAACAGGCTTGGAGGCGGCCTGGAGGCTTCCTCGCAGTGTAATTGTGGAAACCCGAGCTCGAGAATATTAAGTGACGACGTCACGGGGAAGTGGTTTCACGTACGTTCACCGCTGTAATTGAACTGAAGCCTAATCTTGTCTTCTCAAAATAGGTTCCATGTAACTTGGCCGTATTTATAACAGGTACCTGAATTTACACGATATGTGTTGAAGGGCTCATATGGGTAAATTGTGTTTACGTGTACGAACTCTGTTTTACTTTCATTGCCTTTTGAAAATGATATACAAACTTCAACAAACTGGGCCCGCGAGGTGGATTACGGCCCACTCCCTCTCACAGGGAGGATGCCTGTGTCCCAGCTGTGGGAACATTATAGGCTGATTATGGCTATACAAACTTCAAACGAAAAATTCTATTTTTAAGGCACTTGTGTGAACATACACACAAGTGCCTATAATATGCCACCTATAAATAGGGAGTTAAAAGAAAAGGTTAACATAAATAAAAATGTATTCAGTACATATAAAAGGACCGTATCAACAAGGATTCATCAATTTGTGGAAAAGAAAAGTTTTATTGTCTTTAGACTAATGAAAAGTTCTTGGGATTGTTGAAAGTCGGTCTAATTTCGACCTTGATAATCGTCACGATATTTACGTAAACGTTTAATTAATTAATTTTGGAAACTTACTAAAGTATAATTTGAATAATCTACAAATAAACTGGGTCTCGTTATAAAAGTTAGGTGGGATAAAGCGTCCACGGGGGCTGTTCATTTCTATATTAAAATTTTAATAGGACTCAGAATCCAGAGCTTTTGAGATTAGATGGCGGTGTACGTTGCGCAGGTTTACTCACCGTGATGAAGGTACGCTCGATGACACAACGCTTACCCGAACAAAAAATATATTTACAGCCAATTTTCCGAGATTTACTTTTAATTAAGTAAAGGTATATTATTTTATATAAAAGTTAGGGTTACCTTGCCGTTTCTATATCGTTTTTGAGTTTTTTTTACTATTTGCTGTAACATTAAGTATTCGCCAGTATAAATGATACAACTATGCAATTCTATTTAAAAAAATAGTCGTCACAATTTGCCTCTAAATTGAGCACATATTTCACTGTTGAGTGCTGTGCTCGTACCAGCTCGTACAGTTAACTGCACGTCCATGTTAACGGTTTGACTTTGGCAGGGCTTTTATTTCGTAGCAGTGAGAGTGTTTTTTGTAGTTCTGCTGCTAATACGGTTGACCGTACCAGCTCGTACACTTGGGCAGGCCGCAAATCACATGGTCTTCAGCTTTATGTTCCATTTAGTGCCGCCCTGCGCAGCCGGACACGCTACGTTTATTTCCGCTCTATAACACTCTGTTACACTATTAATTCCTAACTAACTACAGTTGTTTGTAAAAATTTAACTTAAGTAATATTGGATGATCGTAAATATCTCTTTAGTCTCTATTTACTTCTTCTATATTAAATGTACACTTACGTACAGCTGAGGTTTGATTTTACATTCACCGCAACCAAAAATACTTTTGCTCTTACAGTATTTTGAAAAATTAGATCTTATCTGAACTCTAACCAAATGAATTCGCGAACTAAGCATAGCAACGAAAAAGTAGATATTCCATAAACAGTACAGTACGGCATTATGTGTAAGTCCAGTCGTAAAACAAGTCACGTTCTAGTGTTGCTGCTAAACACAAAATTTTGTTGCGGTGTGTCCGCGCCTGTCGCATTTCATGCTGAGCACACAATACGCACAGCGTTGCGTTACTATTACCATATTAAAATATGCAAAACGTATTATGACCGAAAAGTTTGTAATCCTAGTGTAAGCAGTGTGTGTTTGAAACATTTGTATGTGTCAATAGTTCATGACGCGTGTGCTACAGACTCGAAATGTTTCAGCCAGAAATAAAACAAATATTGAACTTTGTTCTTGTTCCTGTACCTAAGTTGGTTTTATTCTATACTAGCTTCCGCCCGCGGCTTTGCCCGCGTGGTATGTCCATAAAAAGTAGCCTATGTCCTTCCCGGGATGCCATCTATCTCCTTGCCAAATTTTATCGTAATCCGTTCAGTGGTTTAGGCGTGTAAAGGTAACATACAGACAGATAGACAGACAGAAAGATGGATTAATATCCTCCGTTTTCACTGTAACATTAATTTGTGAAAAATCCCACCACATAAATCTGTGCCCAATATGCGAAAAAAAGCGAAGCGTGGCTCTAGCGTTTAATAATTTGATTAAAAGACACAGGAAAATATAAAATATTCCTCCCTGCCCTACCTTATATATTCAGGTGTGTGTTTGACAACCATCACAACATGATTTAGGATTTCAGTAGACACGCGTGCCCAGTCTACCAGTTTATTTAACGAAAAATCAATAATCACATGTCTGACGGTTTTCACGCTTATCATATAAAATGTACAACGTATTTTGTGGCTGGATGTGCCGCATTACATTAATCTCTTTGATGTTACCTGTGAAGCGTAATTTAAATTTAAACACCTTTCTGTACTTTTGCCTTCGTTTGTGGGGACTCTCGTTGCGAGTCGATGGTTTGCTCCAATTTCAAGCTTCAACGCGGCTAAATGCGTGGGTACCTCTACCTTATCACGACGTCTTATGTAACAAAGTCTGCAACCGCAGCATTTTGTTTACACATTTCGTGCATTGAAGTTTCATCATTTTCGTGTACAAAGTGGATCATAAAGAACTTCAACTTGAAACACTGCTTTATAACTATTTTGTTTAAGATGGGTACGGTTCGGGGCATTTGGTTGCTGTACCCAGCTGCTTATCTTATGCTAATTTAGTTCTAGTCTAGGTAAAATATAAAAATTGTTTCAGCAGTTGGTATATTGGTATTACTTATATTTAAATTACCAATAACAAACAAAATACTTATTTAAAAATTCGTAATGAGACACGTTGTTGGGTCTTCACGCACGCCACATTTTCCGGCCGTGAGCAAAGGAAGAAAAAACACGAGGGAGGCGGAACGCTAATTTAAATATACCGGGGAGAGGTAAATTCCTTTTTCGCTCAGTATTTCTTGAGGGATAAGACCTCATCTTGGTCTTAGTTTTAGTCAAACTGTGACAGAGTCAATCGACCGCGAATGCAGGATTTCCTCTATACGAATGAAATTATCGGTGTAAGTACAATATACGAACGCGAACCCATAAGTAATAGAGCACAAGGTTCGTTTCATAGATGATTGATTTATATTTAACTTTATCAGAGACTACAGGAAACTACGTTAATAATACCCCCGAACTTATTTCAGTTTACCGCAAACTGAAACCATACATTCGTATTTTTATAGATAGTTCGAAGAAAGATAGATATGCTACGGCATCCTTCGTATAAAATCCGTATATTGGAATACAAAAAATCCGCCGCAACGTCGTTGTGGTGAATAATTTGGAACGTCAGACTAGATTAGTACCTATGTGCAAAGCGGTGGAACAGTTTGTTAGCATCTGGGTACAGTCCCCAGTACACGGCGCCGTCACGTCCCGAGTGCAACAACATCAGATAAAATCTAGCGGATTTTACACTTCGCAACGAAAATTAAAACGAACTTTAACTTTGTTATCTTAAGTTTAATCTTACGTCGTGTTTTTATCGCCCATTATGATAAATTGGCGTGTAAACAAATAAGTTGACTTTTACTCGTTACGCTAATTAGAAAGCAAAGTGTAATTACCTAAGGATAATGGAGTGTTTATAGAAATTAATGAGTTGATGGATTAATTATGTTTAATTTTTGCGTTCATTAATTAGGCAAACATGTCGAAACTATCATTCAATCAATTTACCGATACTTAATACTTAATTGAATTATTCCTTTCCAGGTCGAGGACTAGTAACTATTATACAAAACTTTGTAACAAACAACAGCTATTTATCGCACAAGTTAAAGTCTAATAGAGTAGGTAACATTACTTGTTGTCACAGACGCAGGTGTTACGGAGCATTATTCTAATGACTAAAGTCAAGCATAACTTTGTGATAGAGTATTTCACGCTACGAGTACTTAATCGGTAGAAGTGCTCCGTTTATTCTTAATGGAAAATGTTATTTGAAAAGGTGTTGCTGAGTTAGGAAAATTGGATATAAACCCGATGATTTTTAACGTCTAATAATTGTTAAACTGTCACTCTTCGTTTCTATCCTTGTTAAAAACATTTTCGGACCTCGATTTAAGTTGTGGAGAACAGAATATCCAATAAACAAGGCTTTACCGAGCGAAACGTTTAGGCCAGTCGATCCTCCCATTGAGTTAAGTGGTGGTTATTCTTAGCCCGACGTTGCTGGACCGGTCCAGTCCGTGATTCCAGCAGTGCCGTGACGCGACCATAACATTATGTGATCATTGCAATTCGTGATGTGGACCACAGCCGTACAATTGGACCGTAATACGATTAAAATGGAGTTTCGGTGTAACGGCAAGCTATGCGTGTCATTACTTCAAACGATTATATTAGGTAACTGGCTTTGATTAAAGCGGTTACAATGTTTCGCTTGAAGTATTTATAAAACTGTATATCTAAAAGCAACCCTCCATAAGTACTTACTTACCACTTATACATTAGTGATTAGATAATAAAAATGGGAAAAATAAATAGGTACTTACCTACACTAAAAGCTTCAAAGTTTTCCGAACGTTTTATAACGCAATCAAAATTCATTCCACAAAAAAGTTAAGCAAGATGGAAAACCCCGATCTAGCACGCAGCAATCAACTGTCATACCTACCCAATACCTAGTAACAATTTAAATTGACATCACTCACGACTGCGCCGAACAGCCGAAGAATAAAGTTGTTAACATCAATTGCAATCGGCTGTATCCTACTTGTCCCTCTTCCTATTTGAATAAATTGACAACCAATCATTTCGTTAACAATTCAAAACATAAAAGCCAGTTACTGTAATGAAAAACATGGCGTGCAATGAGGATTTCCTTTGGTGGAATACATGCATGCATTTAGGCTATGCACGGTAGAAGAATTAGAATGCATTATTAATTTATTGGTATGTAAATCTTCTTCCTAGTTAGCTACATCTCAAAGCTACCTATCTCTTTTCTCCTAGTATGCTGTAAAACATAAAGCCGCGAAGAACTAATCTAAGACAAAGAGGGTGAATCAAAGAAAATCTTACAAAGGTTTTCATGCATCCAGATAACTAGTTACTAACTGTTTTCTGCAGCTCTATCCTCGTCGGATTTTAATTTTCTGGATTGAAAGTTATCTAGGTCTTCCTTCAGGTAACTATCTGGCTATCTCTACCTGTCATCAATACCGTTCGCTTGGTAGGTAGTGAAGTGTACATGAAGGTCTCTAGGGTCCCTTTGTACACACTGATTAATCCTACGTAGGAACGCCATGGCGACAAATTGACAATCATCGCCTACAAAGTAAGGACTAAAACAATACCTTACACAATACACCGAAATTACAACGCTTTAGTTATGCAAAAGCCTATCTGTTAGAGCCAACAAGGTATAAAACCTCTTTATAATTTCATTTTTATTCTTTTTAATTTTAAATATTTTATAACTCATTTTGTTTTTTCTTCTGTTCTGTCATCTCATCTATGTACAAGGTAAAATAAATATTTTATAATATTTTAAAAGTTTTGTTTGCTTATGTCTAACACTATCAGATAGCTTACCTAAAGTATTTACCAAATAGTGTGATGGTAAAAAAATCCAACTACTTGGTTCTCGTTGAAATGTGTGACAGAAATCATTTCATTTCATAGGTATTCATCGTTGTTGACTTAATCTTCAGTGATAGATGTTGAAGCTGACAGTGTCCTCGAAATCTTGCTATAGTAATAAATATAAGTTACTGAGGACCGATCCTCTCATATTGCCCATCTTCAATACAGCTTCATTGAGAGGTCCACCAATAATACCTTGAGCCTAGACCTAACTCAAATATTATTGGCGCGGTCTGAAGAGACCCTGATGCCTCACAGGCGAACAGTATTGATAGACACGCAACTCTTATGTGACTATTTATTTATTTACTGCGCGATGCTCTTCAGGGAATAATAGTAAGAGGGAAGTGGAAGTAGAGCACCGCTTTGTTGTTTAATGGCATGATCAAGAAGTGAAGGAAGTGTTCAATAGCACGCATATTACGGTGTAAGTAGGCCTGCAATGAGTTTTGAAGTAGTCAATCTTTGTCGATTTTAGCCACATCACTTACGTTACATATTATGTTAATTAAAACACCTGTGTTAGAGAACTAGTTATAGTAACCTCGATTCAATAATGGTTTGCAGTTACAGTAAGCTATAACCATTTATATAAGTACTTATTGCTGTAATTGAAACAGATAATTAATACCCTCTCCCCAATAATTGCCCAAACACTAACGTTTTAGTTTGTTCATATAACATAAAATGCCCATGAACACGAGATAACAGTTATTTAGTTGAATTTACAAATTGATTGCAGCGAATCAACTTTGTGACCGTCGCTTATCATAGAGCGGTATCATTGAACATACGCGATCGTCACCAAAGATAATCTGGAATCGTCGGTATAAAGGGCACGTTCCACTATATTGGCGTAGGAACGGTTTAATTAAGGGAATGGAGCGGCCAACGGTTGATGTGCACGCTCGCCGTACACAACTTACAAATGGATTAGTCTGAAACACGTTCAATTAACTTATCTGAGGCGATGAACTGCTGTACCGAGTGCGAGCTTCCTTTTGAACTTCTGGTTTGAGTGTACACAATATTTTGTGGATCTACTGTGATTTTGAGCGGAAACGATGGTTTACGCAAATCTGTGTAGATTTAGCTCTTGTAACTACGTTTGGCTCATAAGTACCTATATCAATAAAGCAGACTTTGGACCATCACCAATGATCGCATGTATACGAGTAGGTTCCGGAAAAAGATTCGTTTATAAAGAGTAGTATACACTGAATTGTGCGATTCTATCTTCTTTATTTAAATGCACACAGAATTTTAAACAAATATTATTTCGATACCTACGTTCAGTTTTCCGCCTTCAGAACCAATATGTAACTAATACATTCACCAGCGTTTAATGGTGAGCTTGTGTCAGTAATATTTGCCAAACAACTCACATCCCGGTATTACGAACGTCCTAATATACGCAGATATAATGACATGCCTTAATGCGCATTTAATTGGATATGAGCTGCCATTACTCATGTACAATGGCCACCCGCTTTGAACACGACACATACAAGGAGATCAATTAATAATTAATTTCAGTCATGCTGCTAAGTTGTAGTTTAGATATTAACACTTCGTAATTTTGATACAGACGGGATTCGAAGCTCTTGTTGTTTTTATTATAATAACGAGACGAAGATGTTTTCTATGTGTTAACTGAAATATAAAGGTGCCTTCAGATTTGCCCGATTTTTGACAATAGAGACGGGTTTTTCTTAGTACCTACTTCTTCGCCTCATGACGAATCTGTTGGCATCTTTATAAACATACCTACATATGTAGGCACAACTTGTCTAATATGTATGTAGTTACATTTTTAAAGATAATTGTTGAAAATAAACCCATTTGAATGAGTTAGAACCAAACTTTCATAACAAGAATAAAGACTGAAAGAAAACGAATAAAAGCTTTTCACAAAATTTTTGGAGTAACGAAATGTTGCATCAACTTTTCCACAATATTGAATGAATGGAAAAGAGTTTTTTTTTAAGGACTACCTATTTACTCTGTACAGAAATAACCTTTTTCTCGAGTGAAATAAGTATCTACTTACTTTTAGCAAAAAGCTTTACTTAAGCTATAAAACCTGGGACCTCGCTAATTTTTAACGTACGGAATTAGGCACAGTTTTCCGAGTGCCAAACTCTTAACGTCGTCAACTTCAGCTTAAGTATATTTTTTATCTCACTACAAAAGCTAAAAGAATTTTCAAGAATTTTACTTTAGCAAGCCATTTAAAGTTTTCTTGAGGTAGGAAAGTATTTTTAGACAGATATAAGGCTTGTAATCGAGCCTTGTGCTACTTTACAAAACGATATCTTTAGAATCACGAAACGACTTATTCTTTTTTTTTTAAATACACTCTTTGTTATTCGTTTTTCTGTATCTACAACAAATACTGCTAAAAAACGTTTTAAAGCTACGCGCAATTTGTTTATTTCAAACACAAAACAACCATTAAGAGTCGTCATTTACGGTAACAATAATAAACACAGGAGATTAACGGTCAAAAAAAAATCAACATAGCCATGATCTCACATCATAACAAGTAAGACATTGGCCTCTAAGTCCATAAATAAATGATCAGATTTTTACGATACAATCTAACATTGAGTAATCGATCAGCTCTGGAAATCACTTAGCCGTCATGAGTCATTAGTCAACCTGCCTAGTCACACATCCACTTCAACGGTTTAATGAATTTCGTGACATTCAATTTGCTCCGCTTTGGTTTTAGAGTTCCGTAGTTTCATGCTAGCGACAAGAGTGTATTTTTGGAGTATTTCAAGTCCCATTTCAATGGTAAATGTAAAGGTACTAGAAGGGATGCCATTAGACAGGCAGCTCGATATAGGAGTACCAAAACCACGAATATTGCAACAAACACAACCCAAGGAGGGTTGTGTCTCAACCGTCTCAAAAACAGGCGGAAAGTAAACATGAAGATATTCCCATGAATCCCATCTACTTGATAAAAATCTTAAAATTGTTCATTCACTGACAAACAACGCACAGCCGGTCTAGAAGAATATGCACAAGATTTCCTTTTGTAACGAAGGCAAGGATTTTGGGTAATTCATCCCCTGAAGGGGTTAAATGGGGGATGGAGGTTCGACATTTAGCAGATGGCAAATCTCATAAGGTGCACGGTTTGTAATAAAATTAGATTTTTCTCTTACTTGTTATGAGCATGGAAGGACAGTCGCAAAGGAGGTGGCGGGGGCTCGGGCGGCGGAAGCGCGGCGCGCCGTAGCCGATGTCCACCCACGTGCGCATACGCCGCTGGCTGCCAGTGCCGCACGAATGGTGACAGCGACAACCCTGGAAAGAAGATATGAAACATCAGAAAGGTGTTTAATGTAAGTAGTAGTAGTCCAGCGGAGTAATTGCGTGACACATTACAATGGCAATGCCACAGTTGACCTGTTGTCGAGTTGAATTTTTCTAACATATACAGTATGCTAACTTAGGGCGTTCCAGTTAACCTACAATAAGCGTATATACATGCTAAAAAAAATATTACCATAAAAAAACATTTTTATAAAAAAAATGGAAATATATTCACAAAAAATATTATATTCATACGGAAAAGATACTCTGTACACGCACATTTGTCACACTTGTCTTTCTACGTTGAAATACAAGTGTGCGTGTACAAGGTGTTTCTTGTACGTATCAATTTAATAGTTTTGTGTTTTTTTTCTTTTTTTTAGCCTGTTTGGACTCTATCCTATTGCGGGTTAACGGGAACGCCCTTTGTTAGTTAACATACTGTATGATTCATTGGATTAGCAATTTCCTTTAAAATCTTGGAAATTACGATTCAAAATGTGTTACGCAATTAGGGTGCTGATGAAATCATTCAATGTCATTATCAGCGTCTTCCTATTAAGGTTGGTTGGCTGGGAAGACTACCTGCTTCTCACAGAATATAGCACTTTATAAGTGTCTGTCATCTTTTAAAACATTAGTAAGTGCAATACACAATAATAAAAGACCAGAACAAGTGTTCTGGTGCATTCAGATATTGTGTTATTGAAACAGCATTTTTCTTTTACGAAAGCAAGAAAGTACCTGTGGATCTTTCATTTGCCAAAAATATTTAATCACAAATACAAAATCCGTAAATTCAGAGAATGTAGAATATTTGGATTCTAAGAGCTCACGCATACTTGAGCGTTCTAGCATACTTGTGATCAAATAAATGTTACAAATTAAATATGAAGTTCTAGCTAGGCAACGACCCGCTATCGTGGGTTAAGAGATGGGTTACAGACGGTCAAATATATGTCTACCACAATAAACAAAACAATATGTAGATTCTATTCTCAACCCTTTTATGTATTATCTATTTTAAATTATAAATTAATGTTCTAGTTAGTTATTTAAATAAGAGACCCCATTAGAAAACATTTTAATTTAAACTTATAAACGATTTCTAGAATTTAGGTAACTGTTTGAAATTATTAAGGTTTTCCACTGGAACACACTTGAATAATAAATTCATTGACGACATGACAGGTGTAATGTACATTTACATAAAAGTATCGTGAAAACGCAGCTCTGTAAAGGATTTTTAATTAAAAATTTCGAAGCGATAGACATCTGATAAATCATAATGATTGACGGCATTTTAATTGAAAGTATTGTTTTAAATTTTCCATCTACAAGCAAAATGGTGGTTGATAAACGGGGAATTTACCTCCCTATTAAAGGCATTATGGAACTCACCAACACAGATTGGATGGATAACATTATAAAAGTTTTATTTAGAACTTGCTTCCGCCAACGGTTTCGCCCGCGTGATATCTTTACTAATTATAACCAAATGTTACTCAGGGATAATATAGCATTCTACTGGTGAAAGAATTAAAAAAATTGGTCCTGTAGTTTTTGAGTATATTCTTCATTACAATAAAAAATACAAATCTTTTCTCTATAAAATATTAGTGTAGATAACAGACACCATCTCCGATCAAAAATTCTCCTAGTCTACCTTAATAAATGTGTTAGTACCTATGACAGAAAAGATTTCCAATACTGATTAATTGGCTTCAATTAATAAAGAGATGTGCACATTTAACAAGATATCAGATATCTAACGCTGCGATTTATCACTTCAAACGGAAATATGAGTCCCACCACCGACGTAATTGGAAAATCAAGTGCAATATATTTCCTAACCCGGCTCCCCCGAGACTTTCCTAGGATTTACACGCGTCTAGGATTCAGAAGTTAGCCTAGATTAGCACCACCAGGATCGGAACGGGATTTATTGGGACTAAGCTCGCGTATGTTCGACAGACAGATGGTCTGAAACAGAATTATTGTCTTGGATTATGAGTTTGGTTGTGGGTGTATTCAACAAGCTAGTTCTTTAGAAACTTATTTGTTCAAGTAAAGGAATATATTAAGACTTCTTTCTACATTATATCTGCACGTAGAATCCACACATTTTGACAGTTTGTATAAATAGATTGTTAGAGATGTAACTTTAAGACCATTCAAACGTAAAATCATTGGCGATTTGCAACGCGAAAGTGGCAGAATAGAAAACTAGAAAATACTAAAGAAAGAATATTTAAATAATATGAAGGCAGTCTGAAAATATTGGCAAGTGTAATGCACTTGTATGCCAGCCTCGGAGAGAATGCAAAGTGAATAATTTTTCGCGCCATTTGCCGATGAGCCTGAGAGGTGCGCTAGATGGCGCCGCCGGCGGCGCGAACGAACGTGACTTCACCTTTGCTGACTACCCAACACTGTAATACAGTATGTCAAACTTTGCCCAAGTATGTACAAGTTACCTAATTTCCAAGTCCTTTATTTGTTTCCGAATGAAGTCAGCTGAACTGTTCACAGACCCAAATAAACAGAAATTGTTAACTGAGACTGAGATGAAAATTTTCAAGTTTCTGCAAATTAGCAGTCTGTGCATACTACCGGTTCTCAATAGACCCAATAAGATGGATCTCGGATGTAAATAGAGTTTGAGTTTGTTTAATTCCCAGTCGTCTAGTTCCTTTGAAGGATCTCTTCTTCACACTTTCCGATTTCGGGAACGTAAACATTCTTCGGAAAGAGGACAGGGTCATTTCAGGCTTACAAACGTTGAATCTTTTCCTCCATTGACGTTTTTATGTAGGGAAATTGTTTACATACAGGGCCTTTTCATTTTGTTGACAAATATGAAGAAATGTTTTATATCCAAGACGTAGGTATTTTATCTGCTAATCAACAGCAAAAGTTTGAATCGTGATTTATGATATGACATTCAAACTTCATTCGAAGCATTGTATTCAAAGTTCTTCGAATCATAATTGCGGCGTGTAGCAATCAAACGTTACATATTAACTTTCTCTTATCATTTGTATCTGAGCTATTGTCAAGTCAAATACCATTGGGCATAGTTAAGATACGAACGCGTATGGTATATAATGAAGCGATATAGTATTGGAACTCCTCAAATTCACGTCGCGTCAAGGCAAACGATGGTTATGGTTACGACACCCTTCAAAATCTTCGTTTTATCTAATAATTACGGCCTCAATCATTAGGTTTTTTTATTTTCCAAACTAAAGCACTAGGAAGTAAATAGTAAAGGGCGGGCATTTTGGGGAACTGTCTTAATGTAATTTTGACGTTCAAAAACGTTCTTTTCATTTTGATTTTTGTATTCCTGAAATAATCTCAACAATACGCATTGCAGAAACATTTCTTGTAATAAACAAAAGTTCATTGACGGAAAAGGAAACAGCAAATAATTTCAAACTCCTCCTCACAAACAAAATTCTACCAAGCCTATCACATTTTAGTTAACGAAAATTCATTATGCATGTCAATCTTCCTTACCATAAATTCAAGATAACAAGTGTACAGCTACAAAACTTTTGACAACAATAACCATTTAGGGGAATACTGGGAAATTCCAGTTGCCATAGCAACCCTGCTTTGCACTCACACTTATTTTATCGCGGAATAAATACTGCAAAGCGCTGCAGGTGAAGCCAGCGCGGATGAAACAAGCACTCTACGTTATGTGAAATGTGTAACATGTTGGTTTACTTTATAGGGATTCAGTTTACATATCCGCGAGGTAATAAATGTTTCAATTGAAATATTGCACATCGAAAATTAACCATGTCGTACTATTAAAAATATCTGTTTCATATTTTTTATTAATGTGTGGTTGGTCATGCCCATAGATATCCGTGGTCATGCCTTTATTAGCAGGTTCCACTTTCAATTGACTTTTAAGTAATAATTGAGATGTTCTCAATACAATTAAAGTTTACGATGCTATTTACAAGTTTGATAAATATACCTAATTTGATGATACAAGACTTACAATCTAACCAATATTATAAACGCGAAAGTTTGTAAGTATGGATGGATGGATGGATGGATGTTTGTTACTCTTTCACGTAAAAACTGAATGGATTTGGATGAAATTTGGCAAACAGATAGTTTATAACCTGGATTAACACATAGGATACTTTTTATCCCGATATTCCCACGGGATCGAGACTTACGCGGGTGAAACCGCGGGGCGCAGCTAGTTTTAATCATAATTATAAATCACTTACGCGTGTAAATTCTAAACATTATCAAAGAACCTGACACGGTCGTATAATATGAGGCTACATAGATTTTGATGCTAACCCTCTTATTCATAAGTTAAAGAGACGTATAAACGTCGAAAATGTATGGTTAAACAGTTGCTAATTCATAACTTAACTTTAAGCAACGTTTATGAATAAGGCGGTAAGGTTTTATAAATTGCGTCCACAGTCGCCGCTGAAACTCAACAAAGAGAACCTATAGTGAGGCTTCTTTTGAAACCTGACTGAACGTCGTTTTGTGGAGAATTACCTTTATTAGAGCTGAATAAAATCAATAGCGTCTCCCTCTGGCGTGGTTTAATGAAGGCCGCTTGAATGCTTATTAGCTTCGCTCAGAGTCCAAGAAAGGTTTAATGGAAAGTCGGATTCTGCGCCGGCAGTCTGCCGTGGCGTACTCCACATTAGTGCCAGTGATTAATACAAGCTGCGGCCCTCATATCTCTGGACTGTCATGGACAGATGAAAAATGCGTCCGCATCAAATATCAAAGGGTTGATCTGGCGGCAGATGACTTTGTTGCCGGCTTTTGTTAACAACCGTTTGTTGTCGAACATTATATTGCTGTCATTTTTCACTTTGATTGTGTAGAACTCAAAATATATAGAGTATTTCTTTGACCGCGTTGCTCTTCATTTTGAACGCATGGTTTCTTTCTGTGAGTAATGTTTTTTAACACAGTCCTATTTTGTAATCTTTATTAATTTCTTTGTTATATATGAGATAGAGACATCCACTTTATCTTTACAAAGTTTGGTGGCTTGTCATAGATAAGAAGCCTAAACAGTATTTGCTGTTCTAAAAATATGTCAGTATCGATCGCAAACTGTATCATTTTACCTACTTCAACGTTCAGTGACACAGCCATATCACTCCAACAACCTTCTAAAATAAAATTTATTTTGAATGTCAAATTCATTTGCGAATTTATCGGTCTGGCAATTCTGTCTCGCATTGATTTGAATAATATTTTTCGATAAAGAAGAGGTCCGTCTTCAAACGTTAGCAATCATGAATTTTAAGTACACACAGCTGTGCAAAATAATACACGAATGCTTCTTTCTTTTTTAGTATCTGCCGAATCGTAAACTGTCAGTTCATTGGTTTCCAAGTTTCAGTATAATATAAGTATTTTGTTACCGTCGTGAGCGGTATAAGAGATCTTATTAGGGTAGCGGTAGTGCATCCGGGTAGCTACGGTGCCACATAAATGGATTTTCCATTAGATGCAGTACTTGCCAATAGAAAGAACACGGCGCGAGGCGGAACTGTGGAGCACTGGTTTTGAATACACCCCGGTCCTTATTGAAGAGCACCCTGTTTATATCTTAGTATCCGTAGGCCTTTGAAACTTATTGAAAGAAATATGAAACAAAGTCCGCCATCTAAAAACATGAGATTTTTTGCTGTTAACTTAATTGATTCTTAAAACCATAATGGTTATATTAAAGGCAAATAATTTTCTTTCCTTCCTGTTGTAATGAATTTTTAAATACCGTGTAGTGTATTTTAAAATTAAAAATGCCTGCGGGATATTTAATTTGTAACCACGATCTTCATAAGTTAATCGATCGAGTAAGCCTCTGTAAATTACAGAGTAAGTATTAACGATGAAGCGAGACCGAATTTATTACTAATTGAATTACGGTAGCGTTTATGAATATCGTACTTTATATTAATTTTATTCAATCCTCGAATAAGTATGAAAATTACGTTGTAACTTGTAATAATGGTGAACCCCTAATTTATTGACCGCTGTGATTAGGTTCATTAACAGTTTAACAAACTTCTCTATCTCGGATTTACGAGAGGTTAAGGCAGGTAAGTAATGCTAACTACTCTTAGGCACGTACATAAATCCAATAGAAACTACATAATCCTGAGACTATTTTTTTGTGAATGCTCATGTCAATAGTATAGGATAGTTCATACTAATTCTATGTAAGTATAGTGCATAGGTACTAATTCCATGCTGCCATGTCATTATTCTAAGGTTGGCCATCTTGTTCTAAACTTTGGGCGACCGAGCTCAGCTCGGGTGAAAATAGAGAAAATGAATGTTCCTAGAGAGACCTAGCTAGATCAATTTTTCGCCCCCGTAAACCCGTATATTGCAACTTTCATCGAAATCTTTAGAGCTGTTTTCGAGAACTTGATTACAAATAAATATATTTATTTAAATATACAAATAATGCTCATTTTCTAATAACTAAGTATAGGATATTATATTTGAAATAATAAACAAAAATTAAGGTGTTTCTGTATCGCGTTTTTAAATAAATAGATGAAATTAAAAAAAAACTGTTTTAAATACTGATAGTTTGGGAGCAATTTGACCTTAATAGACTGAAAGCCTTAAGCAAGAGCCGGTCATGACTTTCTAAAAACGTGTATTGTTTTCACGTTTATAACTGTATTACGGTAAATAGCTATTCTCTAGAGATATAACTATACCACGGCGTTGACCATCTTATTGCGACACATACATTACTATATTTATATCTGTAATGTATATGGTATACATAAAAAGTAAGTATTCTATTCTATTGATTTGCCTGCTTACAATCGAAAAAAGATAAAATAAGTCTCAGCGTAAGAAAAACATTTTCATACTACAGTGAGTCACTGTACTATAGTAAAAAGCTATAAAACAATAATATTGCGAACATACATCTTATTGCGACACATACATTACTATATTTATATCTGTAATGTATATGGTATACATAAAGAGTAAGTATTCTATTCTATTGGTTTGCCTGCTTTCAATCGAAAAAAGATAAAATAAGTCTCAGCGTAAGAAAAACATTTTCATACTACAGTGAGTCACTGTACTATAGTAAAAAGCTATAAAACAATAATATTGGGAAGCTCTGTGATATATTGCGTCAAGAACCGTCGGCTCGATGAACCCTCGTATGTGAACTATTGCTTAGCTCTTATCTTATCAGCGCTATTTCCTTTCCGTGTATTTCCCTTTACGTTTAGCTTTCAACTTATTGTTTATTGCAATAGGAAGATTCCTAGGAAAAGAAAAGCTGTTTACGTAGTTTTTTGTCTTCGGGTTTCTTGCTTGCTTCTTGCGGGTGATTGCTAAGCCTCCGCTGTATGTCTGTCTGTCAGCGGGCTACATCTCATGAACTGAAATAGATAGACAGTTGAAATTTTCACAGAATGTATATTTCTATTGCCGCTATAAAAACATGTAATAAGAGTTTAATACATTTAATAAATTAATACCCCATACATCCAAATCCGTTCAGGCATTTTAAAGTTATGGTGGAATAAAGAAACTCACATACATACATACATACATACATACATGAACCCTGAAAACATTACACTCCTTTTTGGGCAGTCGTGTAAAATACGCCGAAAATATTTTTCACCTCACAAGCTCGGAAAGATTCTGTTTGTCATTCGAAATCTGCGTGGAAAAGAGCATTTTCCCCGCTAGCGTGGAAAGAGTTTTTAAAATTGGAACCTTTCTATTCAACAATTTTCTATACCGCCGGGTCGACTGATAATGCATGAATACTTATTTTATGTCAGAGCGCCAACATCATTTTTAGAATAATCGCACGGGCCAGTATGAAAAAAAATCGCTCAACGCGCCTAAAGAAGTTTTCACATAAAAAAACTTTATATAATTTTCTTCTGTATTTTCAATTCACTTTCCACCAATTGGGTTTGTTTAGCAGTGCAGAGTTAGTGCAAGCGGTACATAATGCCGAATTGAGCTTTCTTCCGGAAAAAATGCGCGAAAAGTACATAAAAGCTTAGGTACAATATTTTTGTTCAATGCATGGAGACACCTAGCATTTTCCTCACTGTAGTGAGGTGAAAAGTTGTGTGTTTCGCTCGGCAGCAAAGTTTTTCTTTTCTCAGGATTCTATATTTGAACCATGAGCAAAGCGAATGGTTCATCCTAGGTCCATCAATGGTTAATCCTAGAATCCTTCGCTTGCTCAGGTTTCAATACAGGTACTCGCGCGAAAAAACAACTTTGCAGCCTTGCATAACAAATAACTATTTTTCGGCAGTTTTTGCCCGATCTATTCTATGATCTATACTATACGGTACGGAACTCTTCGTGTGCAAGTCCGTCTCGCACTGGCCGGTTATTAGGACCATCAAAACTTATCATTTTTAAAAAATTTCGATTTCTCGCGTTCTTTGAATCCATAATCCGATCTAAAAATCTTATAAAGTGCTTCTCATTTAATTTATGTGTAGGCTCACACAAATTATTCTTGTCGTCATCGTCTCCTTTAAGGGAAGGGGTGATTAACCTGCCTCTCGACGACCGGGTGAGCAACCCGCGGCCCACGCACTGCTATGATCGTTAACCCATCAACTACACGTGCCTATGATGCTGTTGAGACGCAATTAGTGTTGCTAACAATTAAATTGTATTATGACTTGAGTAGGTGTAATGGACCACGTTCGGCCATTGTATGTTGTATACGGAGTAGCATTTCGATTTCATGTCTCGTTTCTGTCTATGTATTAGGGTTCCGTACGCGAAGGGTGCCCAACGGAACCCTATTACTAAGCCTCCGCTATCCGTCCGTCTGTCTGTCAGCGGGCTGAATCTCATGAACCGTAATAGGTAGACAGTTGTGTATTTCTATTGTCGCTCTAAAATAAATAAAGTTCATAATTAAAGAGGGTACATCATAAAAGAAACGTGTTTTTTTCGGCGTTTTTTTCAAGTCCGACTGACACTTGGCTGGTTTTATAGTTTTAATTTAAGTGATAGATTAAACCAAATTAATTTTGGTAGATATGGTACCTACCTATTCACTTAAAACAAGAAAAATGTACATGTATATAGGATGTTTTCATTATTTTTCATTAAGTACCGACTTCTTATTATTTTCTATTTGTGTAAAATTATTATTTCATCATATTTGGGTATATTTTCAAAAAAAAATTGAGTGACGAAATTCTCTCGAGTATTAAATGCCGAGCTTAATATCAGGTACCTATGTAAAATTGTAGATTTTCGAAGGAAGAACACACGCACTTAGTATAAGTAATGAGTATCATCTCCATAGAAATATAAAAAACAGATCATCTCCTTATCTGTACTCGGAGAATCGGGTTACGAGTTTCAAATTTCCCGGATGGCTTTTCGAATTCGGTAGTTAGCTGGCGCATTCATTGAGAATCCTGAGCGGCGATACCAGATAAGCAAATAGCCTTCGACGTATTTCTAATACTTCGAAGGATGTAAAATGTTATTGGAAATATATTCAGTTAATTTAAAGATATTCGGGAAATACATTTTTGAAGAATGGGCTTAAGCTTTTAATAAGTATTCTAAGAACAGACGAAGGAAGGAAATGAAATTGATAATTTTATACTTTCGGTTTCTATTAAGTGTAGGACTAGAAGGAGTTTAATGTTACATCCATTTCATTAATAGAGAAAGAGACTTACTATTTTTGTCACCTCTTTTATAAAACATAGGTACAGTCAACCTCAAATCTGTGCAATGGCAATTTGATATTGACAACGTCTAGGTATAAATCGTTGAGTAAGGGCAATCTTCGGAGTGAATTGTTACCACTGATGTACAGTTGACTGTACTAGAAAAATGCTCCTTAAAACCCAACTCGTATCAGAGTATGCAACAGAGTGTTTTGTTCAACCATGCAATGAATACATCGGAAACGTTGCTACACAGAAGACAGATAACTTCTCGTTCACATGCATGCAGCAGTTTTTCAATTATTTGACCGCCTCTAAACCCGATAGCCCAAATACTCCAACATTCCCATTTCAATGGGTGTCTGCAAAATGTTCAAGACCCCTGGCAGAGTTTCGAATAGGTACCGCTCCGCCGAATGGTCGGTGCATCGCTTTTTATTAACCACTCGTACTGCGCTTAATCCAATTAAAGTTCCGAGTTTGACCGTCAGTACGACGTTCAGCTGTTTCATTAAAACTGTATTTCATAGGAGTGGATCTGTTTAATTATTCTGACTGTGCATATAGCAGCTTTTTAGTCAAAACAGAAATTAACATGTTGATACCCTCTAAATATTTATCTTGTTAATAGTCTTTAGTTTATATAATACCCAGCCTTTGTATTATCATGATTCTGGGAATTTATAGAAGCCCTTTAATACTTTAAATAATTAAGCTTAAACATGGTTAGAACTTTCGATTAACAACAGTAAGTACACACCACGATATCAGAATACAGTAATCCTTAACATGTTTAAAGGTTAAACTGTCTAAGTAGTCAGATATTTAGGGTAGGTACTTATCTACCCGCGATAGATGAGTACTTGGAAATAGTTGGTAGAGCAAGTTGAAAATTATCTAGTACTATTACCTAACAATTAAAACACAATGAATATGCGAATAATTTTAATTGGCTACGAGCTTGCTAACGTTGCAAAATACGTTGCAAAACGAAAATTGTAATTATAACAATATTTCGTTAAATAAGCAGCTCATATTTCTACCATTGCCCTATTAATATTATGCAACGGAAAATGGGTGCATAAATTCATACATTACTGAACATTTTCCAGGCAGTATGTTCAATAAGTGTCGTTTCTCGTTCCCCTTGATATAAACCCCTGTATCCACTTACAGGAAAACATGTACGTAAGTAAAGCATAGAGGAATTGATTATTTATAAATTCGACCCATGCAGTGTCGGTCCCTTCGGGGAGAGTGACATAAACATCTGTTGTTTATTCATCGTGTCCTCCGAATATCGCTACACTTCTCCTTTCCCTTTACGTGTCTATTTTTGTTTGTAAAACGTGTCTTTCTAGTGCCTTTCGTACTTGGAGATAAAACAGGAGCAAAGCAATCACTCGAGTTTAATACAAAAAGTCCTTGTATTGTATACATACATGTTTTAACAGTAAAGCCTACAAAATCCCGAATTCAGAGTGGGGCTTAGTACAAATCTTGAATTTTAATTAATAAATAGGCTTACATTAACTTAGTGTTGGTTCTGCAGAACTCAAGAGACATTTTTTTATACATGGTTCTAGAAATCCTCAGAAAATAGCTCAGCTAACTTTGTATGTACGCAACTATTTGCACCTCTCACAAGTTTTCGAGAACTATGGCTATGGCAGCTATTCGCATAAGGCAATGATCGAAACGGAGGACCCAACTGGCATTCCATTGCAGGCAGAGTAGAGGCAGGTAATCAAGTGTCATTGATCGAGATGAATGCTCGGCACTCGATGTATCCCCGTCGAATTCAACCCTGTTCGTACTTGGGGTTGAGTATGTAACGTGTACGTAGTAGGTACTTATCCTCATATGACTACGAAACATGTGACGTTTGTTACATCTATGGCAGCTGCGAAGGCATTAGGCACAGTCTTTTTACGATGCAAAAGCTCCTGTAGTGTGGAAACATATTATAAGTCAGGATAAGTGCGTTTATTAAAAAGAATATGGGATTGACTCGCTCATTGGGAAAGAAGAAAATCAAATATTGAAATCTACAGTCTTAAATCCTCATTCCCGATCCCGAAAGAAACAAGATGAATCTGTAGCCTACTCTAAGAACCAGGTCAAGTTCGTTGAAACTTGAGAACGAAATGTCTGGAAAAAATTTGGACTAAAAGATGCCTCCATTATTACGGCAAAGGTAGTAAACCACTTAAGCAGAAAACAGTTGTTAGAAAATAAACGTGAGTAAGCGTGAGCAACTTTGTAAAAGCTAAAATAAACCAGTTTGTTATTATTAATTAACTGTTCCTTCCTGATTAAAGTTTCCGGTACAAGGGTACGCGTCAACTCACTTAGTAAACACAACTCGTGTTTGGCAGAATTCAAAACCCATACCGGCGTGAAATTCTATATTGTTTACTTTGAGGATTATTTCTCCTTTCTGTTTGGCTGATCGACTATTTCCATTCTGCTGAGAAATATAAAAATAGCTGGTGGCATATATTAGCAAGTGAGTTAAGGCACATATAGTGCAGTTCTGTGTTCGCAGACAGAGGTAAGCAACGCCTCTAGGCTCCGTGTGATGCATTAATTTGCTACAGTATAAACAGAATTACTCAAACGCAGTCGCAGCTGAAATATTCTACATTTGTATGTGCAGGCTCACTTTGTTGATGCCCAAATTCTCTAAAGAGCAAACAAAATGGACTAACGATGTAGTCAATACTATAGATAGATCAAAAAGATGTATCTAATTCAACCTGCAATGCAACCTTGCCGAACAAGGTGCTAAAATGAAAATGGATCATAAAATTATTCACGAAAATAAAAACATGACATGAAAAAGCTATAAAACAAAGCCTCGCGTTGACATATTGCGCTTACATTGTTAAGTCAAAATAAAAAGATATAAACATGAATAAAAGCGCAAAGATAAGGAACGTTATTTATTTTGTGAAACAATTTGGAACACCGTCAGACTCGCTGTAAACACCGAGACACCATTTGAACAGGAAAATTCCGAACCCGTATTTATTATGTTCAAGTATTTTAATTTGAAATTTAAATATTTCTCGAGAACTCATATAGCTTGATGCCTGGAACTTTAATTAAGTAGGTACATGTCGCTGTCGCTATAATTATGAAGCTCATTTAAAAAGTAAAAATTCAGAGCTTTATTATTTGCAATATTAGCTATGTCCAGTCACATTATCAGTGTATTCTTAATTACATGTAAGCGTGTTGCACTTGTACTCAGTGCTGATAAAACCTGTTTCATATTCGTTCATTTGATTGGCTAATAGTCGATTCAAAGAAATGCTTCCGCAAAATTGTGAACAAGCGAGACGGCCTTCGTCACGGTATCATGAACATCGCTAATATAAACACATCAATGACTCATTTATGCTATCTCAGGTGCGTTCCGAATACTAAATACCGAATACATTACTCGAAATGAATTGTGGAGACAATCGGAAACTAGGTCATCGTGCAATTGGAACGTTAATAGAATTCGCTAGATTAGGTTTGACAGGTAAACCACAAGCGCTGGGCAGAGTATCGGTAGGTGGTAACTTCGTTATATAACTGGCTGCTCTTGCATCTGAACACTTTTATGGATCACATAAGCTATTACGTAAGGATCTTTAGTGCACCTTACGAGCCATTCTGCACAACTTAAGTAAATGTGAGGACTCGCCAATGTGCTCTGTTCGAAATGAGAGAAACTTTTAATTTCGAATGATTCTACCACTAAGTGAAAATTCATTTGTCAAAGTTACTAGAATTTTTTTATTTGTGGAGACTCCTAAGAAACCCACTTGATTGTTTCCCAGCAGCCGGCGATCGCCTTCAATAAGCGAGGAGGGGTAGGCGCCGACCTTCCTTCAGTGCAGACTTCTAAGATTAGTATTCTTGCCTCGTACGCTACACGCAACTGGCGTCAACTACTGAATGAAATGCGACTCTGCTACGTTTCTTATTTACAAGCTTTAAAAGTTATCTAGTCAAGCGATTTTAGCTCTTTGTTCGTTGGAACTAAAGTGTTAACTGTAAATAACTGTTGTCAGCTGATGAGATCAGCGTCGTCATTCACAACATTCACGCACTAGATGTTATGTGTGCAGCTCAGTGGGTTATAAGGTCGAGTTATATAAATGTAACGAATTTTGTAAATACACGTGAAAATGACTAACAAGTACGTTCATTACGGCTGGTGAAACGAAGCGTAATTTCTTTCAATTTGTACGCGATGCTAATTGTTTACCGGAGGCAATTGTAGAGTTTCTCTTGTTAAGACCTCCTTCTAATATCTTTTGCAGAAATATATTTTAATGTTTCTTTACAATATGATAACGACAATTATTTTCCGCAACATCGATACCTACCTGAACGTACGAGTTTTTATTCCAGTCACTGAATAATTAATAATTTAGACATTTGGAATTTCATGGTGAATGCATAAACTTCACAATTTATTGACGAAACATATCATAATATGACCCTAGCCATGGACCATAGCTAGCTCAAGGTAACAAGGTGTCATCCGCACATTTTACTAAGACTATAATCAATGGAACCTTCAACAAGGTTATACAAAAAGCGGAAGAACTCCAACCTTGCCTGCGTGCATCATTGTGTAACGAGCTAACATCGTGCTGTGCAGTGTACAAAAATGTTATGTTGGGTACTCCAAATTTGTAATTAAATAATTAATAAACTCAAAAACGACACGACCAATTTCAAAAATTCTTCCTTTAGTAGAATGCTTTATTAGGTCGAGTAACATAGGCTATAATTTATAGAGATACTAGCTGTGCCCCGCGGTTTTACCCGCGTAGGTCTCGATCTCGAAAAATAGATTGCGACATATACATTTTCATAAAAATCGGTCAAGCCGTTTCCTGGTCGTCCGAGCTCTGTTCGAGTGAAAATAGAGAAAACGAATTTTCCCAGATATGAGACCTAGCTAGATCGATTTTTCGCCCCCTTTCATCGAAATCGTTAGAGCCGTTTTCGAGAACATGATTACAAATATATAAACAAGTATTGCTCATTTAATAGTATAGGATTAATATAAAAGCGTGGGTGCGAGTGACATTGTAATAACCTGTACATGGACTACTACTAGCTACTCTGACGCTGTTCAACCTTAATCTCCGTCAAGAATTTTCCTCTTACTTTACTTTATTTAAATCAACGCTCCGATAATAAGAAGCCTTCCTTTTGGATCATCTCCAAATAGCTTGGCCTTGTAACACAACCGTTCGAGGTCGCTATTGTGTCCAGATCTCTAAAACATTTTGCTCGACTATCATATGGGGTCCCGTTTTCTTTTCAACTTATGGGAAACATAACAAGTGTGAAGAAGACAGCGATGAGCCAAGAAAACGCCTTTAAAGTAGAGATACTCAATGGAATAGGTCGCTTTTATGTGAGCTTGCCAACACATATTGGGCCAGATATTTCAGATATACGTGTAAAAGCGAGATTCATTTCTTCGCACGACTTTGTATTAATCGGACAACAACAAACATTGGCTTTTTGATGATAATCATATCTGATGTTTGTCTAAACAGTATCGAATTGAAACAAGTTCCTGCGTTGAATATTCAAACCTTTTTAGGTTCATTCAATTGAATATTAATTTGTTCGTATTATCCAGGCTGTGATCATATTGTACGCACAACATTCCCGATATTCCCAATAGTGATCGCTGTAATTATTTTCTGTTACGGCATGATATGATAAATGAGAATCGTAAAGCTAAAAACAATACCCTTCAATTATGTATGCTCCAAACACCAAAACATGGACAGATAATGTTGCCTGCAAATGCTGATTCACTATCTCGTTTGGGCATGCATTCGTTATCATATTAATAAGAAGAACATAAATAATTAATGGTCGTTCGATACGAGGCAACTTTGGTAATTGGGAACAGATGTATTCGTCGGACCTCTATTTCTTTAGATACCTACGTATTGTGAAGGGGGAAAAGGGGAAAACAAGGCGCGACCTAGTGGCGCCGACTCGCCTGTTTATTTATGTTACGGTAGGGGTTAAGGATTATGTAGGGAAGCCTATATTACTTTACATGCATCACATGCATGCTGCTTAGATTTAATTTGTGTATCTTCTAAATGATGCACAAATTATAAATTAAAGTCGCTTTTCGTGTCTGTTTCTGTGACTGCGTTGTTCATTTTGATGCGGTCATTTAGAGAATTTATTCCGGAAAGATTATAAGTATATACATTAATATAAAACTTACATAATATAACAAATTCTCGATGTCTTGGTAAGTTGTAAAAACCGTGTGAAGCAGGGGCGGGTTGCGAGTTTCTAATAAACTGATAGTGAAGAATATGGGAGCATTATTATTGCAAGGTGTGCGGAATTTTGAACGGATATAAATCGTAGTATTGTAGTTGACGATACTACACTACCAGTCCATTGCCTATTGATAGATGTAACAGTCAATTTGGCTACAGCCATTGACAATGGCGTATTTCATGGGCTTTGTTTTTTAGAGCGCTCAGACAATTTTTTATCGCTAACGCTATCGAGTTCAGTGGAATTGGCCATTGGTATGAGGATGTATGACACTGAAAACGTATTAGTTAACATAAAATCAGGAGTTTTTAGCAAAAACAAAATGCAGGCAAGTTTAGGTATAACATAATATCCCATTGCCCATCGTGTCACCCTATGTCAAATTTCTACATTTATATCTGTATTTTTTAATGGTGTACCTACATAATAAAGAGTATTCTATTCTATTCTTTAGGTCTTTACCTATGAAATTGCCGTTCTGCAGTACTGGCCATTTCAAATCAAAATAATTTTTGTTTGGCTAAGAATTCTAATTTCAAATTAATTTTATTTTAAAAACATGGTTTTTTTTTTCCAAAAGTAGTCATTTCTTTATTGATTAGTGTTACATTTTCATCGCATTTCAATCTTTTTCGTCATCATGGATACGTTAAAAATTCGAGTAATTATGGAATATGAGTACCGTCGTGGCAGCAACGCGACACAAGCGGCACGCAACATCAACGACGTTTACGGAGCTAACACTACAAACCAACGCACCACCTGTTATTGGTTTGCTCGCTTCCGTTCTGGAAATTTCGACCTGAAAAATGAACCTCGCGGTCGTCCGAAGACTGGTCGACAATGACGAATTAAAGGCGATTGTGGAAGCTGATGATACACAATCTACGGCTGAATTAGCAGCAGCTTTCGACGTTAGCGTCAAAACAATATTGGTCCATTTGCGTCAAATTGGCAAGGTAAAAAAGCTTGACAAATGGGTGCCCCACGAACTCAATGATCGCCAGCGCGAAGTACGCGTCGAGACGTGCCTTGCACTGCTCAACAGACACACAAATGAAGGAATTTTGAACCGCATTGTTACCTGCGATGAAAAATGGATTCTGTTTGATAACCGCAAGCGCTCAGCAAGTTGGTTGGATCCTGGTTCAGCACCTAAACAATGCCCTAAACGAAAACTTACCCCTAGAAAAGTGATGGTCACTGTTTGGTGGTCTAGCGCCGGTGTGATTCATCACAGCTTCTTACCAAACGGGGTGAGCATTACTGCAGATGTGTACTGTGAAGAACTGAACACAATGATGGAGAAGCTGGCGCATCTCCAACCAGCATTGGTCAATCGCTCGTCTCCGCTGCTACTGCACGACAACGCGCGACCTCATACTGCACAGCAGACGGTCTCCAAGTTGCAAGAACTGGGGTTGGAAGCTCTCTGTCATCCGCCCTACTCACCAGACCTTGCGCCTACAGACTACTACTTTTTCCAGAATTTGGATAACTTCTTGGCGGGAAAAAAATTCAATACCCGAGAGGCAGTACAAAATGCCTTTGAAGAATTTGTTGCCTCCCGTCCAGCTGATTTCTTTAAGAAGGGCATCAATAAACTGCCACTGCGATGGCAAAGATGCATTGATTGCATGGGTGATTACTTCGATTAATACAAATAAAAAATTCATGAAAAAAAATCGTTTAAATTTTTTCATACAAAACGGCAATTTCATAGGTAAAGACCTATTATATAGTGTACCTATAGTATCTTACCTACACCCACATTTGACCAGTTATATTTTTAAGCCTGTAATAAGGAACGACCTGGCACAAAAAATAATCTCAGAAAGTTCCTGATGGAGAAACCCATTACCCAGTAACACTTTGCCCGACCTGGGAATCGAACCACTAGAACAAGGGAGGCGGTTATGCGGGTAAGTGTATGAACTTACATAATGTGCAAAAAGTTCTCGCACATACTGATAACAAGATGAATTTCCAGGAACTGCTGCAATATTCTTACCTCCCTAGAAAAAAGCTCGGTAAGTTTATAATCTAAAAATCCAAACCCTAACTTGTTTTGAAAAGACCGTCGCATCAAAGCTTTCAGACTCAATCTAGATAAATTCTGAGTTACGCTACATGACGGCTCTGGCTTCACTGGCACTTTCATGCAGCATTCGACGAGATACTCTTGAGCTTTTACCTAGGCTGTGGTGCAGTATACCTATGTTCCTAGGATGTGGTGCATCGTACCTGAGCGCCGCCTACCTAAGTATATCACGTCTAGTTAGATTACACTGATCAGGGAAGCTAACGTTGGGTTATTTATTGGTTAGCACCACACCGCATCGCACCTGCGATCCGCGTGGGAAATTCTGATAGAAAATGTTTTACTTCCCTGCCTGAAGCTCGTGATAAAGTTGTATTTTAGTGAGCCGAGTTTGTGGCTTGTTATGTGTAGTAAATTTATAAAATTATATTGTTTCTGTTATGGGAAAGCCAAATATGTTACGCAGGATATTGTACCTATATCACGTTAGTTATTAGTGTACCTACCTACTTACGAGATATTTTGTTAGATAAGCTAAGGAAAAACATCGTGGAAAACTCACGATACGAATTGCCAATACGCTTATTGCATTAACCTCTATAAGCTTATTGGCAAATAACAAGTTTTATGGTATGAAAATATTGCACAATGCAGTTAATAATACTTTTCTCAATCACTTTTCCATACCGCCTTGAGTTCCCGTAATGCAATATCTTGTAATAATAGTTCCGGGTCGAGATCTTCTTACATCAACACCTCGCCTATCATAAAGTAAAATATACTTTGTATAAAAAAGTTAATGTTGAGCTGCGAACTGCGGTAAATGATAATAATAATTTAGTTTACGATAGCGGTAAACTTTATAGCTGAAAGCCTGTATTTATAAAAGATGAAACCTATAAAACTCCGCACTACGTGCTCCGAGAGTCCAATTGTGAATGAAGGCCGCAGAAAGATTTGTTTCAAACTATTCAAAAACTTTCCGGTATTCTCTGAAATTTTGCATGTAAGTCGAGATTACACTGGCGGAATTCCCACAAAGTATTCAGACTTTTTTGTACATAAAAAACTAGTTTCTAGTCCTGAAACAAGACTAGTTTGAGAGATAACATTGTTGAATAATGTAGCACGACTCTGCACGACCCCATCTTTGTAAAAGATAAGAGATAAGCTGAAAATATTGGCCACAAATGACTTTAACGAAGGCCATGCTCGTTAGACAACCTGAAATAGTGCCTACAGACACAAAGTGACTCCGAATTACCACTCAGCAAAACTGAGAGTAGGCACAGTAAATAGTCTTAAAAAGCTAGACCTATTTAGTATAAAGCCTCAAAGTAAAAAGATTTTAGGTCAATTAGTTCAATGTAGGCTCGGGGCTTAAAAGATAATCTTCATAGCAGCTCTTATTAATTTCAATTCTCTCTTCGCTTATAATAAATTCACACACAAGTAAACAAATTGGATTCTATCAGGCGAATCGTCAAGAAATATAATAATACAATAAAACCAATTCCAGATTGAGACTGTGTACTGAATATCTACTAGCAAATTTTTTACAAAGGCAATACCTAGAGCTAAGAAATTGAATATTCTTTGAAAACAAAGATGTTTTAAACGAGTCGGTTTTATCTCTTTGCAGCTAGACTAGACTTTGGAAATGAGGACTACTACAGTTTTTGTACTTATCATTTTCTCCGAGCTATTGTTTTCAGGCTTTGGTAAACTCTCAAGTGTCCGCAGTTAGTAGAATTACGTTACTTACTTTGTATCTTATCTCCAATACTAGTATTAAACTCTGTAGATAAATGCTTTAACAGTAGCATTTTCCTTAAACGTAGCCTTCCGAACGCTGCTGTTAATTAATTCTTGCTAAATACACATTTAGTAAGCTTTGTTTTACGTTTTCGAGTCTAATAGGGCCTAAAATGAATAGGTAAGGTACCTACATATAGATACTCAATAACTGACAGCTGTTCATAGAAGATATATTAATTAATTAAAGCAGATTACACATCAACATAGCTTACCTACACTATCTATACCTAGATTAGTACTGTAGTATCGACAATATAACATTAATAGATGTTAATGAATCAAATCATCGCTCTATTGTAGGGTAATCAATCTCCGTACATGAAAGCTTCAGGACAATAAGAGAGCGACCTAATTAGTGGATGAATAATGATGCAAGTAATGTATGCCGCTAAACTAGAGGAAGTGCTTAATTAAGTTAAAGGATTATCACCCCTCAAATACGTCAGTCTGTTGACGTCATATGTGGTCAAAAACTCTGTGGCCAAAAATGGCCGCGCTTGTCAAACAGATTGGTGATACGAGGAAGGTAGCAGGTACCTTCTATATTTTGTAGTAATTACTACTTCCATGTGGTGATCACAATGCGTTTTTTTTGGGCTGTATTGCGTTTGCTGCACTCCGTTCTCCGCATATTATTTCGAAGTCACGACAAACTCACTTTTCATATTTTCTCTAAAATAGTTTAGGCAGTAAAATGTTAGTTTCCACAATGTTTAATTAAATGCAAAGCGATAGTAGGTCCATGCAATGTAATTTCCGTAATGAGATATTTAATCCGTTGCCATGGATTTTCAGTGCGGTATGCGGATTACATTGTGGTACGTCGTACACAGTCACTGATAGCGTGAAACTTGTTATTGACAGATTCACTAAATTCTCATGTTTGTCAAGCAATAAAGGTCCTTAATACTAGTCTGAGTAAAGTCGATAGTCCTCTACCTAATAGAAAATGCGGAAAACTCGCGTGTTCAATTCCCGGCATTTCTTATTTTGTTCCGAATCTTGTTTTCTAATGAAAGTAAACACAGTAACAAAACGGTTTGTTTAATTAAAGGAAAATGCTTTGTCCTTTTCTGTTTCTGTAGAGACCTTAGAATGGCGATAACTGTTTTTTTTTCTTTATTGTGAGTAGGAAAATTGACTTGTGAAACAAACATAATGCAAGGCCTGCAATCGACTCCGTACTCTAGATGTAGATAGATTAAGCTTTATTGAATACCAATATATTAATCCATGTTAGAATTAACTGTAACTAATAATTTAAGCAATACTTATTAAAATGTGCGCCCCCCAGTGTATGTCGTAACAACAATAAGTCTAACGCAGTAGAACATAACAACAATGCGTCTCATTATACATAATTAATGCATATTTATTAGTGCATTGAAATTAGAATAATTCCGTTCATTAGCCACATTTCTGCATTAAATCAAGAAGCCACATTCCACGAACAACATTCTACTGTCGTGTTTAACACCCAACATTCTTAAATTGGGCATGCAAAATTCAATTTCCACTTTTCCCCCTCCATGAGGCAAAGGAAATCTCTTCAGCAGCCTCGTACAAACAAGGTTGTATTTCATGAGTGAGTTGACAAAAATTACCATAGACACAAAAGCTGTTATCTCTGTCTATTTATACGAGTGAGCAATCTGACGATCCTCGGTCATTAAGATTTACGAGGCACTTGCTATCACTGACGTAGTGACGTCGATACAAAAGGGATAAAGATAAGGGACGAAATAAAGCTTTTATGGAAATCCTTTCCGACAATCGAGACGATATAAACACAGACTGTTCATTAAATATTTAGGCTTTATTACGTACGTACCTGCAGGAGTCGGACCGTTTGGGTATGGAGTGTTTCTCCTTGGTCTGTGCCAAAAGTATGTAATGAAAATGTAAACAAATAGACCAGAGTTCCCTAAAAACAAATGAATGTGTTACTAATTTCCTTCAGTGGTTGATTGCGTAAGAATTTAACCTGAATAGGGTTTGTTTACACTTTCATTAGCTTCCTTTGGAACAGACACATCCAACTATGACTAGTAATTTCTTAATTAGAATCATATTATAATAGCACTGAAAGGGTTTTCTTGATGGCAGCACTTTCTAATAATCATAATATTAAAGGTTTAGCATGTCAACACAAAGTATTAACAAGGCACATGTGAGGTGAGTGGGGATACCCTAGCTAGAAGGACATTAGTGATCTAATTGATCTTCAAAAAGGTCAAGAGCTTAGTACTCACAACCAGCGTGCTGGTATGACCGTAAACAAAACAAAAGGAGTAGCTTTTGCAAATCACGCTTATATAAAAGAAATAAACGAAAGCAATGAATCCTACATTGTAGCGCTTGAATAAATAGTAAAGCAGATACGCATCAAATGAATGGGCATTGGTGGAGGGAATGTCTACCTTACTTAGATAAAATATAATTGGTGCGTACCAAAATTCCAGGTAGAAGGGCTCGAAAACTCCAACTGTATGCCTTTACTATATACTTACGTACCTACGTATCACATTGGGAATATTATTGCGCTAGATAAACATAATATACTTTCCTGTATACCTATAAAAAATAAAGTTTATTAGGAACAATTCTAAACAAAAGACACGAAGATAGCTGCAAAAGTAAAATATTGTGGCGCAGCGATCAGCGCCCAACACAAAATACAGACTTCTTTAAGGACTCGAATCTTTAAAATATATGTTGAAACAAAAATGTGTTAGATAGAGACATTTTTGTTTTAATTAAATAGAGACTTGGCAAATACTGTGATTTAAAATCTAGAGTAATGACTTAAAATAAATTAAAATGCAATTCAAATATCAAAGTGCAAATGCATATAATGTGTAGTGTCGCAAGTGTTACATTTCATCGAATTAATTAATGTAATTTTATAGTTTTAGTTTAACCATTAATTAAGTTGACACTATCACTAAATTAACCTACTAACCTTTACAACTTGCAAAAACTTACGCAAAAAAATCCAATAACAGTCGTAGGGGAAATAGGGTTGTTCAGGAAATTGGACCGGTGACACCTCGCAGCGGCAGACTACAGCACCTGGGCCAATTACACTTAGCGGCACGGAAAATTGCCCATATGTGCACTGATTAAATTGTAATTTTCTAATACAAATACTTCAGGTTCTGATCAGAACTGCTTTAAATATGTTTATTCATTGATATGTGTCATCATTAAAGATTAGGTTTTAATTGTATCAAGTAATGGTATCAATTTCTAAAACCGGTTTTGAATCAACTTAAAATGCTACTGATGTCTACCCATAAAAATGCAAATCTCATCAATATACACAAAGAAATTATTTATTCATGAAATTCTGTTTTTGGCCCACTTTACAGTTTATTATAACAATAAAAGTGGTTTAACAAGTGTCCCACTGACCTGCTGCTTTCTCGCGACCTTGACTTAACACTTAACAGTTAACTGTCAACATTTCTTTTTCGTTTGGTAACTGGCCAACTTGAACATGGGAAAGCGAACATTTAAAGGTTACGCAAAATTCTAAAGTGACCTTCATGGATGCTGGATGCTCGCCAGTCCATGGTGCGACTTCGACCTAATAAATGAGAACAATCATTAAGTTGCCAGCCAAAATTATTTATTTATTGACACACCAACGACTTATTCATTAAATCATTACATTAAAAATATATTGTATTTCGACAGTTTTGCGGTGAATTCGTCACTTATAGGCGTGCACAGCACTTAAATATATAAAGGTCAAGTCTGAATAAAACGACATTAGATTAATCTAATGTATGTAGGAATTAACCTACATCCATTATTATTAGTTAAGGATATTGTTATTTCTATTTCTAGACTATTTTCATGCCAAGGACTTGTCCAGAACGAAAATACTACGGAAAACACATTACGTAAAAGATGGTAATACAGTAAAAAGAAAACCAAAAGTAAGTTCGTACGATAAAGGCACGTTCGTTTAGTAGTTGTGTTATATTTCACAGGGTTCACTACATGAGACCATATCGGAACTGCACGAACAAAATGAGTTTCTCGATTGACTTAGTTTTACCCCAAAAAGATTCAATAGGAAACAGGCGATTTCTGGTGCGACAAAAAGTTTTTCAGTCACGGAGAGATATGAAACTTCTCATTCAATATAAAGGACAAAAGATTGGTTTTTCGTGGAGATGGGACTTTTGACGAACATTGCTGTAGTGAGTTTATTTGTGGACATTGTGTGGGTCGTATCGAAAAACTTTACGTCATCACTTAAGAGAGACATAAAAGTGTTGGTGTGGGAGTGAGGCTATTCCGTGGATTAATTAGCCGTACAGGGCACTTGAATTTAGTCTTTACGACGCTCTTTTGAGTCGTATTCTCCACGAACATCTGCGGAGACAGTTGTAGAGGTTATAAAGCTAACGTTTACGGTCGCCGCAGTAAACACATGCTGTGGTCCGGCGCTTGAATACCGACACTCGTAAACGGCACGCCTCTAACAAAACGCAGACTCTCATTGTTTCGAGGAAAAAACACGTTTAATCTAAATTCTATCGTGTTTAGCTTACAATTAATGAAAACACAATGTTTTAATTTAAGCTATATCTACTTTCTGCAGAAAATCATCAAAAAGCTTTTACACAAAGACCTGGAAAGGAAATACAATGTAAATCGTTCGGTATTGAACAAAAAAGTAAACGAACGATTATACTATAACAACTGAACTAGGTATTGCGTTGCCACCTACAGCTACACCCCGTTGCTAAGACAAAAGCAAACTCAGGTTAACACGGGTTCCCACTCGGCGGGTTTAATAGGCGTCACCGGCTGATCGGATCGCGCCTCGGGCCGCTCGGCCGCGGGCGCACATCGACGACGAACACCACTCACATACAGCACTGTGTTTAGTGAACAAACAATTCATAGTTATTCGAAGTTGTTATTATTGCATAGAATACTACCAACAGTATCATAACTCATGCTGCAGTATTTTTAAAACACCAAAAGATAACAATGGCATGACTATTTCATTTTAAATTAAATTCATTTATTTCTGCGAAGTCATGTAGCTGCAGCATCCTGCATCTCTGAAAGATGTTGCAGCTCTCGTAATAAGTATGAATATAAACATTGCATATGAGAAGGATAAAAGTCTTCCTCTTCGTAGTAACTCACAAAAAAGCAAAAACAAGATTTGTACGAGTCATTTGAGAAATGGAAGAGAAGCTTTAACTGGGACAAAGTTTCTGGAACAATCGTTATTTTTATTCTCACTCGAAGTGTTCTTGTAACATAATATATTTATGTGTCATACGGAGCAGAACGGCAAGTGTGACGGGTGGTACAAAAACAGCAAAAAAACAACTAGGTACAGCAGAAATATCGTCCAGGCAAACACAATAGGAAAATTAGGTTATTTATACGCTTGATAACGTTGAAATCTTGAATCATAAAGTTTTCCTGAGAATCCCTTCAGCTGTCCCACTTTGAAGAGGAAATAAAGAGATCGACTCAACTGAACTCGCTCTGATGTTTGTAGGTAGGTACTGTTTTTGTTCACCCCTTCACGTATAAAGTTTAACGAACTCTTTACAGGACCACATTGCGTTGTTGATTTATATATGCTCTGAGGCATTACGAAGTTAATGGGCCGTAAAATTATGCTAGTGGTTTACCCGGGTTGTTTCAAGAACATGTAAGTAATCTAACTACGTGTGGGAGTGAGCAGGGAAAGGGTTTTCTTGCGACAAACTCCACGTTCTCAGTAATATAAAATATTTCGGTGTTCGGTCTAACAAATGTGTCCAATTTTCTTGCTTTTATTTTAAATGTGAATAGCACGAGTTTTAAAACTGCCATTTCAAGGCTTTTAGATGTCTTAACTTCGGTGAAATAGACTCGCCTACTGAAAACACCAGACAATGGGAACTAACGAACGGCCTTTTAAAGCAATGATATTATGATTTGGATAATTTCATCTTTTCCATTATTAAACACTAAATGGAAAGAAAAATAAGATAAGACGGCAGTAGATTGCATTTTTAGTATCCTAGGACCAATAAACCAAAGACATGAATTATTAATAAAAAAAAAAAAAAAAAAAAAAATTATATGAAAGAGTGTAAAGCAGGTCTCACATTAATAGAAAGGAATAAAAGAATAAGCGAGTTCATTAGCCTTTCCATAAAACGAAAAATAAATTAAAAATAACAATAAAATTTGTGAAGAGCTTGCACAACCGCGAATGTTGAACTACCACAAACATACAACAAAAGAAAACTCGAAACTCCGTTGCTGTGAAGTTGTGATATAAATAAGAAAGTATCTGACCAAAGCTCCGAAATGTTCCCTTTGTTCAGGGGTACATTGTTGACTGAAACTATTCAATAACAAGTGTAGTTAGTCCACAAAGCGCTTGCCTATTCCACCTGCCCATAATGGGACTTGGCAGTCAGAATGTAATTCCTTATTAATTTATAACGCACATAACCGAACGATGGAAGTTGCGACAACAATTTTGGGTATTTTGAATTTTCGACGTAATTTACTAAGTTCATAACAGGGGCTGGCGCATGATGAAAATTTCAATATGACGACGCAGGATAGCCTGTACCAGAAGTGGTCATCGCATTCTTGGTTCAGCAGGTTCATTAACATCAGTATTGTGCCGGAATATACCAGATAATCGTGGACGTGGTATGACAGCGGCTCGCCTGACATCATCTCTGTCAAATTGACAACAGCCGCGAAACTATCAATACGATTTTTTACCTGGACGTCCAATCCCTTCACGTCTAGTCGCCTCGACGTCGAGTCCCGCCACGTCGAGTCGCGTTGACGTCAAGTCTCGCCACGTCGAGTCGCGTTGACGTCGAGTCCCGCCACGTCGAGTCGCTGCCAAGTCTACATAACGCTCTGCTACAGGCTACAGTGACTGTTAGCAGCCAGTTTCACTACTCACTCTTATCCGCCCTCTTCGGTGGTTCCTAGTAACTTCGTAACAAGAAGACGCCACTTGCTGCACCGTTAAAATAAAATAACATGAGGTTTTATTAAGTGGAGAGTGGGTCATTGTTGTGCGTACCATTTATTTGCTGGAATGAGGGAAGTTATTTTTATTATTATTCTCACGCAAGTGGTGAGAATAGGCAATAACGCAAGGCTTGGACCTTTATTACAGCAACAGCAATAGAAACAAATATACTCCGAATAGATGGTCCTGTAACATACCATCTAAAATATACCTATTCGTTGCAAGCGAAACCACATTTTACTTTAGACTTGTACGGAGAATACTTTAGCAATCAATACGTAATATTTTAACATATTTTACTTGTTCTCGTCATTTAGTAATCTTGTATACTTGGTAAAAATTAAATTCCGTTCATTATGTAAGCGCATCACTTCAGAACGTCCGGACCGATGCACGATGTGGCAAATTGTTTTAAAATGTTCGTAATAGACCGAACCAGGTTGTGAAAGAAAAATTTGAAAACGTTCCGGGAAAATTGAGAAATTCGGAAAAGTCAACGTGCATTTTCTATGGAATTTTGTATGAATTATTGAAATTTGGACAGGACAACGTCTGTTGGGGCAGCTAGTAGGATATAAATAACAATGTTAAAATACTGTTAAAAAAACATCTTCTACATCTATCATCTACATATTTTTATAGCAATGGCGAAAAATATTTACCGCCGAGATTCTAGATCTAATTACGGACGTCAAACAGGGATGCAGCTTGATGCAGACTGCTAATTAAGGCAATCCCTAGACGGTTTGTGCCAACATATACTACATGAACCAACCGGACGTATATATTAGAGCTATAAATACAACTACACATTTACAACCATCTTTTCCAACGTGCTAATGCTGAGATTACGCTTCAGCACAAACTACATCACATAAATCCTGGTCTTAACGGATAAAAATAGAGAGGTTGAACAAATACGAGTTAACTTTCCACTGAACATGTCTCGGAGAAATATAACGTCTTCATCTCCCGTATTTACCTTTTTCTTAAAGATTTATGTACACAATAAATATAGGCCCACTCGCGCGCCCAATCACGCTCCCAAACTCCCAATATTCCGAGAGGTTACGTCCAGTCCTAAACTAACTCGACCCGGCCCCTAAAATGTCGATAACACTAACTTCTCTTTGCTAAATAAAATAGAGCTAATTATAAAGCATTATAATGTATGTGCGGTCATGCGTGACACTCTTAAGAGCTAAGGACCAGAGATTATTCAGAATTTTGATGGAACTGATCTGCATGGAAAGAGGAATGTTAAAAAGTCAATGAATTGTTGAGAGATCTTCAATTTCAATGTAAAGTGGAACTGTTATTTAAATTGCGAGGTAACTACTTTCAAACGTATTTACACCGCAATGTCACGGCAAATTAGAGCGAGATTGTGGCGGAGGAAAGGACCAGTAGAAAGTGTACAACTTATAGATGAATTATCTATAATGAGCTCTCATTTTCACTATCGTTTATGTTCATATTGTAAGTTAGTGTGAATTGTTTATACAAAAGCTTGCAGAACACTATTTCAGCTGTGTATGTTGTGTGTGTGTTTGTTAGCTAAAAAAAAAAGAATCTGACGTACCGCGTAGATAGGAGATAAATACCCGCAAGAAAAAAATTTGCAAACCCAGAAGGTAAGTCTGTACAAATGGCAGGTTTACGATTAGCGCAATATTAAAGGCCCAGGATTCCATTATCCCGGAGAGAGCCCGGACGTCCTAAGGGATGTCAAAGAAATTCACGTACGTTGTACGCTCCCCCAACTAAATTCGATAACACATTACAGATACTATAATATGTTTACAAATAATTTCTAAACCAGTCACATTAAATTCTCATATCACATTCACTACTCTATTCTCAATAGGTCTCGATGGCCTATCGGTAAGTTTCGCCTCTCATGCACGTGGTTATGGGTTAAAATCCGAGTAAGTACTTCAATTTATATGTGCTTTATGACATTACTGACATCAGAGAAGGAAAACATCGTGAGGAAACCTGATGTAACTAATATTATAAACGCGAAAGTTTGTAAGTATGGATGGATGTTTGTTACTCTTTCACGTAAAAACTACTGAAAGCATTTGGATGAAATTTGGCAAACAGATAGTTTAAAACCTGGGTTAACACATAGGATACTTTTAATCCCGATATTCCCATGGGATCGAGACTTACGCGGGTGAAACCGCGGTGCGCAGCTAGTAGTTAATAAAAGTCTGAAATCGTCAAAACTGAAAAGTCTGAAGTCTTGTTTGAAGTATGATATATGATGAGATGTATGCGTGCGGTGATCAATGCCCATGCCTTCTTAGTAAGAGAAGAGGTCTTTCCCTGCCAAGGGATAATAATAGCCTAGTATTACTCTATTTTCTCAATATGACACGTGTGAGAAATTGATACAAGTGTCTATTTTTATCACAATAGGCTTCACTATTTTACAAAAAAACACGTACATTGAAATTGAATAATGTTCATATAAGATGAGGAAATTCTATAGCCTTCGAGAAACCTTTTAGTAGCTCGGATAGAAAATACAGATCATGGGCGCACATTGAATGAGCAAATACCTTATGTCTCGGAGGTTATCTAAGCAACGACTTCGATTCCATATTCCGATAATAAGAAAATTGACAAGAGATTGGGTGGGGAGCGCCCCGACAAGGTCACCTACAAGGGGCGGGAATTTTCATTGATTCTCAAGAATTCCCTTTAGGCTTAAGAGGGATTACCGATCATTTGTTTCAGTTTGATTCTGTAAGACAGGGGCAACCGAGAAAATTACTCGTGCGTCGTTCGAGAAAATGAAAATGTAAAAGAAAAGACTTTCTTATTTATATTATAAATCCATTTTTAGGGTCCGAGGCAATGTTTTTACATTCTGTGACATACAGTACGATATTATGTGACGGTTTCCTTCTCACAAAAAGGTCCATGTATTTTGTTCATAATATTTTGTAAAAGTCAAGCACATTTAAGAACATAAATGTTTCAGAATATATAAAAATTATGAGTAGAACATAGTATCTACGTAAAATAAAGCTCTACTTGTGAATCTAATACACCTCCGCAACACATGAACGAATGTAGTCTAGATTTCCATATGAATCATACATTAATACGGGGCACATTACTTCGGCATTTCCTAAATTTCCTCTCAGTAAATCCTGCAGCCCTGGTAGAATCGTGAAGGCATTAAAGCCATTCAAGATTGGATGACTGTTTCAATATTTACAAAGGGTAATTCTCTGTACTTCAATAAATTACCTAAGCTAAGCTCTTCGTATAGCGACGTGGGGGCAAATAAAACTGCGTGGTGCTGTCCCACGGAATCCGGGCTAATGTGAAAGCTTTTGCTGTGCTGAATTATGTAAATTTAATTTAAATAACTGACTTGGCCAGTTTTGCTCGCACGCCACTACGAGCTATATGAGGCTACATGTTGCTTGTGGTGTCGCGTGGCCGCCTGCCCTCGGAAATAGCCTCACATATTTGTTACGTTAACGTTTCTACGTATTCCGCTAATTCTAGTTGGATGGTGAACAAGGCATGAATATATTGACTTTGAAACAAGTGTTCATGCCACGAAATTATTTCAATGTTCCTTATTCAAAATGTTTTTGTTTGCTACTTGGGTTTTGTTTTTCGTTTTATCAAAAACGACGAAAGTTTCAATCCTATTTTGTTTGCAGGTTTTTACGTAGATAGAAAAATCTAGATAAGTGCTTATTCCGTTGAATATTCGAAAACACTTTGTCATACTATGTAGGTGCAGAATCCGGACAAGGATAACAAAGTGTATTGGGGAATATATTATACACAACACAAGACGCATGACCCTTACCCTTTTAGAGTATTACAGTAAAGCACCTATATTATAACAAAGAACTTGAGAATAATAACAAGTGGTGTGATGAAATGCGACAGACTACGAGCACCTTCTAATTTAGCTTGAAGAAACATAAACTCTAATTAATTCAGAAGCTTTTGTCGCTAGCGCCGTCAACTTAAACATTCCGGGACTTTGACGACTTTTGTATTAAAATTACATAAATGTTGTCACTCCATTACGTCACTGTGGGGTATTGTGATAGCTCGGGAGTTTACATACCTGTCCACACAAGGTATAATTGACTGCGATTTACTATCTCTTGTTGTTTACGCTCGACAGGGAAAACAGTAGGAAGAGAATATTAAAGACAGACAATTGACTATGTCAGAACAATATAATATTATTTTAGGTAAAAGACATTAAAAGACAAAAATAATATTCAGTTAGACCATTAATAGACAAGTTTGAAAGTCAAAAACATTACCCTCCTTCTGGGGCAGTCGGGTAAAAATAGAAAGAAAAGAAAAATAGCCAATTAACGAATAAAAAAATGACAGTATAAGTAACACAGCTACAGCAACACCAATCTCTGACCCAAATGGTTTAGCCTTTAAATACTAATAAAATAAAACTAATAGTTCTCCTTCACTAAAAGCTGGATCCAATTCCCTAGCGTGTGCTATACACAATTTCCTATTTTATTACGGTTCGCGAGGGTCCTATAAACTTCTATAAGAAGATATTATGGTGGCCGCCATCCCTCAAGTTAATTGCTACTGTTTTAATCTCTTGGAATAAAACCCGTCCTAAACAAATATACGAGAGCACCTCGTTAGATTTTACAATCATTAATTTGAAAGCTTCATTTTCCGACCGCGGAGAAAGGGACCAAATATGACAGTCAATATATGGGTATAGAATTGTTAGCACAGTCATTTTATCACAATGGCAATCTAATTAAGTACATAATGGTTATTCTAAAAAGTACTTTCAGTAGGTAAATAATTTGTACATGAAAGTTGCCGACAAAACAGTCTTCTATTCTTTAATGAAAGTTAAATATGTATCTTACTAACTAAATATTTGTTAGTCGTTCAGGATTTGAAAGCTTAAATCGGAGACGTATAAACGTTTGCGTTTCACAATAACGTATAACAGTGATATTTTTTTGTACGTTATAGAGCTCACAAATATTGTTGAAGTTTAAAGTCTAAACTAAAAAGAAAAATACTCTTTTCTTTCCAACACTTTTATTCCGCTCAGTTTACTTTACTATTTCACAATCAAACGACGACTGGCTTTGCATTTTACATTTTAAAATGACTTTTGACCCACCCAGAAATAACGATAATATCATAACCGTTATTTCTAAGTGTTGCCAAAGTAAAATAATACATTCAGTTGCCAAAAATACATTTAAAAGTTTGATACAATATTAAAATTTGTACTTTGACAGTGTTGCAACAGTGGATATTATAATTCGTTAAATAATACATTTTTTACATTAAATGAAAGAAATCACGACAGGTCAAAGTAATTTATTTCAAAGGGTGTGTGTTTCGAAACATTCACTTGAATTTTTTATCCACTAATTTGTAATATGCTTCTTGTTTTACAAAAAGTATTTGACGAATTTTAAATTTTCTTTCATTTTGTTGCAATATAACACAAGGTATTTTGTTGTAACACATAACTCAGTACCCCACAAAACATTTATGTACTTACTTTAGATAATCTGAAAAATCTAAAAAATCTATTGTAAGGGTGGTGACAAACTAGCATAATAATATATAAAATGTTAAAAAGTTATGAGTCCCCAGTCACACATAAAGGATGTCACTGAGACTATGGCGCATTTGATAAATAGGATGCACGGAAACGAATGGAAATACTCAAGCTAGCTCGAACTAATACTCAAACGGTAATATTTCATCTTACTAACAGATTTTATTTCTTCATTTGACAGAATAGATATAGGTTATAATTTACCCTTTCCCTGACCCGTTATCACATGATTCATGAAGTTTTTTTAACTACCTATATATTATTAGGTATGTTTGTTTCGCGGACATTGAAAATGTGAATAAAGCCTGCAGGGGAATTCCCAGCCTCAAAAAAAAAAGGTATATAATTGCGTAACACACATACAATGGCCATCGATGCCTTTAATTTTAACAGTTCAGCTACGTTCATCGACATATACGTTGTTGAGCAGAATTTTTAAAACTTATGAAATAATGAATTAGCGATTTCCTTCAAAATCCTTCAGATTGTGAGTGTGAAATGTGTTAAGTACGCAATAAGGGTACAGATTTACACGGTTCGATTAATTTGCCTATGGGCTGGTATGCCATAAATTGGAGAAATAATAAAAGCTGCACCGGGTAGCGTTTAGACGACGCGAGTCATTTGTTGCCTCAATTGTATTGTATGCCACTAATGCCACAGGCAAGAAACTTGCATCGTGTAGTGGGGCCTAAGTATTTGTATAAAATACTTTGAAGGACAATTTGACTTATTTACAGATACGGTACCACGAGGTTATTTAAAACGGACGACTTAATTTTCTTAATTGTTCATGGAAATCCGACAACGCGTGGGAAGCCAAATTACTTAGTTAACGTTATAAGGAATGGAAATATTATATTTTTGTACGACAAGTATTGATGTAGCCAAATACAGAACATGATAAACGGGTAAATTGGATGTCGTGAAACTCAATAAGTAAGTCATTGAGTATTGAGTGGTTCAGTTCAGTCACCTTAAGTACTTTGAAAGGTGTAGTTAGTGAAGCGTAGTCACATAAGCAAAGGTTAGTCTGGTCTAGAGACTAGACTGCAAATATACCACTGAGTATAAGATGTCGAGCAGTGGTGGCCCAGTGAGCAGTTGTGGCCCAGTGGCAACGGCCGCGACTTACGAATTTTAGGTCGTAGGATTAAACTACATATTTCACCACCACTGCTCTCAAAACGGTGAAAGAAAACATCGTGAGGAAACCGACATGTCCTAGAACCAAAATATTCGAAGACATGTGACATCTACCAACTCGCACTGGGCCCGCATGGTGGATTATGGCCTACTCCCTCTTACAGAGTCCGGGAGACCTGTTTCCCAACAGTGGGAACATTATAGGCTTAGGTGTCTACACTTGGATGAGACTCCCACACACCAGGGAAGCATGGCGCACAAGACAGGAAGCATATACTCAGCAGTAGGTGGAACAAGACAATCATGATGATGGTAAGGTGTTTGGTGTTCAGACGAAACTATCTCCAGCTAGACACCCAATACTACTTGATTACCGTCTCATTTGTGATAGTAGTGTCGCTAAACGTCCGCAATTTGTGACACCAATAAATATAATGGTAAGTGTCTCGGCGGGCGCTATCGTGGACCTTCTAGCGTCCAGTCCCGCTGTGATTAAACGACTACAATATAAATGATGAAGGCTCGCAATTAAGCGGACTCGCCCACCGCATCAATCACTCCGGAGATATCTCGGGAACTGATTTTGTGAAGCCATTTTTCTGGTAGCACACCCTTTCACTTTGACGTGTATCGACGATTTCTATTTTGGGTATTAGATTATTAGTCCCTCGACGCGACGCTCTGTAGTCAAGGTTATATATAAGCCTGATGTGAATAAAATTAATCGTTAGCTGCTGCTTGTCTTACCAATAATCTGATTATGAATTTTGTTTGGTTTTGTTATTCAATATGATGCGTAACACCTCACACGCACTCATTTACCTGAAACAAAGGGAAAGCTTTTGTTAACAGTGTAAAATATTATTTTCATTATCTGAATAATTTTGTTTGAGATTTTATAATAAATTCGTTTAATCTTCTAAGCTGTTCTATATATTTTTTTAACTTTTTACAAAAAAAAAAAACAACCGACTCCCAAAAAAAACACAAAAAAAAGTGAAGAATTACTTTAATTTCGGAAGTCGGTGGCAAAAAACGAAAATTGTAAAGCAAAGACACGGACTTCCAAAATTAAAGTTATGTTTCACGGTCGGTTATTTTTTTTTTTATAAATTGTTTTTATTTTTCACTTTTTAGTTGTACCTACCCCACATATAATAAAATTTATACGGGGCTACCTTTGAAGTATGACCTACTAAACAAAAAAAAAACATCAAAATCGATTCATAATTGGCGGTGTATACGCGTGACATACAAACATAAAAAAAAAACATACAAACGAATTGAGAACCTCCTTTTTGAAGGAATCGGTTAAAAAGATACTTCACTTTCCAAAGGAGGCCCGTAGCCATCAATAAATGGCTACAAGTAAATGGCTACAAACCACAACTGTGTGTCATACATAGGTTATTAACACTTATGACTTATGTACGGCCATAGTACAATAGAAATCGCATCTGATTTCTTTAACTTGCGCAAGCACACATCCTACTCAACATTTTTTCACTCCTAACATTCAAGTTCATCACGGAAATGATAGCAAACGATTGCCCAACGATTCTCGATCTATTACAGTAAAGTTGTATTAAAACCTCATTATTATTACGTAAGTCACGACGTGTATGCACGACAAAGGTTAAATGACATTTCACGTCTCTTTGTCATCTTTACTTTGTCGGGGACTCGGGGCCGGGCTTCATCGCAGTACGAGCGCGGTGCAATAAAATGCAAGTGCAACGCTATTCGCCTTTGTGCCTCACAAGAATCCCATAAAGTATTTATTGCCTTGTTTAGTCGACATTCAAGTCTTTAAACGGTTTGAAATGAACTCGCACTCGGTGATGTTTCGCGTAATGCTTGAGTTACACGAGGCTAGTTTTTCAATGAAGCTAGGATATTATCATGATTGTCTTAGTAACCTAGCAAGCTAGTCACTTTGGTCTTGCGTATCCAGAACTATCATTTTTAGGCTAGCAGGTAAGCTAGTGAGAAAGATAGTAAACTAATGTGAAAATTTAATGAGATGGGGTTTTATTTTTGAGCTAGTAGCGCCCCCACCACTGATTTTACTATCCTGGAGAGGCTAATACAAAAGTACTAGACTCGTATGACCGGCAAAGCTCGTATAAAGTCACTGCCATGCTACTGGCCTATTTCCTAGCACCGTGTAAACAGCTCAAGCATATGCTTACCAGGATAACAAGCCAGGATATAGTTGCTTTCTATCCTAGCTTCAAAAACTAGCCTCGTGTAACCCGAGCATAACCGGTAAAGTGGATCATTATCGAAGAGTCCATAAAATACAAAGTCGAAATAATGTGTACAGTAATGTAGGTACAGTTTCTTTTGGATTTTCATAAAGTATATTATGCAGTAGAAAAGCTTTTGCAAGTAAGGGGTAATCTCTCAAGAATCTTGTTGACTTGTGCTTCAAAATCAAAATCAACAAACATTCTTGCATAATATTAATGTGGTACGGTGCGAGTGTGGACCGTATTGTGCATGATTTCAGCAGTTGACCTACAAAGTTTGAAAATATTGAAACATATTGCATATTGAATAAGTAAGCGTATCTACTGTAAATAATGAAACTATTCATTCGTGAGTGTACTTTCGAAATACGTGATTGCATAATTTTTATGAAAGTGCATTGTTCAACAAGTCATAATTTCAGAATGCTCTTTCGTGTTGATATTTATTTTGTTTCATGTCTTCGCTTCTTTTACATATTTTCAGACGATCGTACATTTTTTTTATTGGCGCCCAACCAAAAACACATGGATCATAATAATATTGTAACTTTTCACAGGATTACAATAAAAATTGAGTGGGGAATAATCGCTAACTAACTGTCAGAGTTGATTTACGAAATACATAGGTACACCTTTTTTTTTTTTTGGTTGCGAAATCATCAAATGACTTCTCCCGCTCTGGGCGGAGCGGAAGGGCGTGTCAGAGTCTTACTGACTAAAACCCACCCGTGTTCCTTCAGTTGCCTGTTGCCAGGGTCCCGGTATCCCTTTCGGACATAGGTACACCTACATACTTATTTCATCTCTCATTCATATCGTACATTATTATTTATTTATTTATTTTATTTAATACTTTAAGCACGGCGGACTTAATGCCATAGGCAACAACGAGATCTGGAAATTGCTGACTGGCTGTTATATTATTTACTAGCTGCGCCCCGCGGTTTCACCCGCGTAAGTCTCGATCCCGTGGGAACATTGGGATAAACAGTGTCCTATGTCCCATTCCAGGTCATAGTCTACCCATATGCCAAATTTCATCAAAATCCGTTCAGCCGTTATAGCGTGAAAGCGTAACAAACTCACTTTCGCATTCATAATATTAGTTAGGATTAGGGTTTGTTTAACTAAGTAGATGTATGTACAGAACATATGCCACAGCAGGTACCACTGTACCTCAGCCGTGCTTTCTGTCCTTTTCGAGATTTAATATTGAAAAAGATTCTCACCGGAAAAATAGATTTAGGAGATTTACATTTTGCAATAAGAAAACGTTACAGCTCATGGCAGGCACATGAAATGGCAGTGCTACGAAGATTAAACATACGGGTGTTTAATCTTCGTTTACTGAAAACGGGATTCGATCGATCTCATTATCTACCTACGTATAGGACGAGCACTCTTTAAGATAACGTTTCGATTGTCTTAATAGGGGCGGGGTTTAATTCCGGTATCCACACCCTTCGCTCCTGCCTATATGTTTACGAATGCTTACGTGGAGTGATTTGTGTTAGCACGTGGGTATTTCGATAGGAATTAGGTCGCGTGCGTAGGTACGGCTGGTTGGAACGATCACGATCAACCCTCAGTAAAACGACATTCATCACGGGACCGGCGTCGAGTGTAGACGTGCCAACGTCACCGCCACTCCGGAATCGATGACGTCACTTGTCAATAGGCCAATTTCGGTGGCCATCAATTCTGGTGGCTTTATCGCGGTCGCCGCTATGAATATGGGACAAACAACCCAATTTTTCACGTCATTTCTGGAAAATCTTTCTAGTTGGGGTATTTTGACGTGTATTCCATCTAGTCTGTAGTTTCTTGCCTCAATATGTCTCTGTCGAATCCTAAGTAGAATGGACGTTTCTTTGCCGTCGATGTGTCACTTACCGGAGGGCGTTGCGATTTTAGAATCGAATATTTCGTTGCTATCAGCATATTTTATATAAAACGGTAACAAAATAGGTAATACAAAATGTGAACAGAATAAACGGAAGAGCAGCAGTTCTCTTCACTTGAAGGCAATAATGTTAAAATCCTCAATACAAAGCTTTTTATCGGCGCTCAATTTCCTGGTTTCAATACATAAGTACGTAATACGCGCAAGTAATGTCATACAGCATGACATTACGGCATTTACGATAATACAGCATTGTTTGTTGCTGTCATTCAGTCCCAAATGATTGATGGCGACTTTCGAGAGTGATGCATCATGCCGGGCGAGACGAGACGATATTCAATAAGAGTTATTGTGGCTTCGTAACGTGTTACCGTTTAAAGGCTCGTGCAAACATACGCGATATCGCGGGCGCGACAGGCAGCGGTACCTTTGTCGACAAAGGTACCGCTGCCTGTCGCGCCCGCGATATCGCGTCTGTTTGCACGAGCCTTAATAATTTAGACTTAACACGACTCATGGTTAAGGCCGTATTATGTTAAATTAGTTACCTACTATTATTACAATTGTTAGTAGGAAATAGAATAATTGCTAGGTATTGTAAAAAAAACTAGAATTAAAGTACCTAATAGTTGACTGTCAATGCCAGCTTATTTATTTCACGGCAGCGAGTTTGCACGTTATCTATAATTATAAAGTACGTAGCGTGTCCAATACAATAGGTTCATAATTGTGTTCGCTGAACGTCGCTTCCCGGATAGCTGCGCGGACGCATGCGTGGGAGTGCGAGTGAACGAACTCGTGGTGACGCGACGTGTGCGCATATTCATTTGCCACCCACGTCACATTAAGCCCATGGCCCCTTTACTTAGCTAGATAAATATGCGGTCACGTTTGACAATGTTTGACTAACCTATTGCAATAGATCACTCACCAATACCGAAGAAATTCAGACAACTGTAATGTGTTTAAAGACATACATGTTTGTTACAAAAAAGATACCTTAACAAACGATAATGCTACCAATTCCTATTCAACAAAAGTAATTAAATACAGTTTTATGAAGACAACAGACAGAAAACGAACAGCGTTCAGATGAGTACTCTCCAAAGTTTAGTTAGGAGAAGTAGTTTCCGTCGTCTGGCAAGTACCCGCAGGCTCGCGGACCGATCCCCCTCGCGGTGTTCACGCCTTGCCTACCCACAGATTTTTTACAAAGTATGCTTATGAGGGAATATATTCTAGAGCACTCCAGATATTCTGATATTCTCCACCCCAACTTACGGCGCTCATAAATATGTAGTTAACTTGTGGTGCTGAGAAACGATTCCCACAAATTGGAAAGTCATGCATAACAATTTAAGTTTGGAATAGAATTGTATGTCGCTTAGGACTGCGGCTGTCGGCCCGCGCTGTTGGTGACTCAGATGAAACTCGTTCAAGGATCAATACACTTCATGAACCAAAATCCCTTTTCAAAAAAGTGACCACTATTTAATGCTGAATTCTAAGAATTTCCCTCCAACTTATTTCCTCTAAAGGTATTAATTTTTACGTCGTAATTAGGAAATACAAATAACGGCACACCAGACTGACTTCACAACTTCTAAATTAATTTATTTTTTAACTCTTTGAACGCTTAATTTTTTTCCATCTAGGCGTATAAATTAAGTTTTTAATTATACAGAAGTTAGCTTTTATTTAAACAGTTCTACAAAGGAGAAGTTTCATAAAATAATGTAATCCTCAGATATATTCTTAAAAAGAAAACTTGTTAACTGGTAACCTTTTAAAATTAAACAAAAGATAAGCTTAGCTTGAAGAAAAGTCTTTTTAAACAATGATTAAAAATGGTTGAACCAAAATAAAAGCAAAATAAAAAATATATAGGTACCTATAGTGTATTTATATATTTAAGCTTTATGTATTTATTTAAGTATATGTTAATTTTCTTGCGTATACGTGTAGGTATATTTAATATTTTAGTTAAGACTTCGCATAATCATGTTTTTCTCTTCTTGTTCTCACACACTATTGTCTACATTTCTTTCTCATTTCTCCTTTCGCAGGTCTGCTGGAAGACATTTCTTAAGAAATAAGCAGTACTTTTGTAATCATATCATAATTATGTCGTATCTCTTTGTATTTTAATGTGTGTACATAAAAAAAAAAAAAAAAAGAAGTTTTAATACACACAATACTATGTGTAAAATCAATATTTATATAAAGGACAATCTTTCACCGGGTTCGTAGATAAAACACTGGATTTTGATCAAACAGGCCACGTATAAAAAGAAGTCCCGTAAAATACTTTCGCACTCAAAATATTGGCGACGGGAACACACATACACATAAAACACAAAATATTGTAAGGTACACAGGGGGAACCCGAGAGATATTGATACTAGAAACATTTACGGCGTTTGCTTCACTGGATAAACCTCTGCACATAATATATAGCTCTAATATATTCAGACTATGACGAACGGTAAGAGGCTTTTATGGTCCGCCCTGGAATCTTTCTTTACTTTGAACTCCCGACTATATTTATTGTGCAAATATTCCAATATCTCTACATAGTTATGGGGAATATTATAAAAAAAACTATTTGGGCTTCTAATGGCGCAAACTTTTTAAATAAAAGAGCTACGTGTAAGTTTTTATTGCTGCCGTCGCTGTTAAAAGAAAATAATATAGGTAGCGAAGACATAATTAGCTCACAACTGCATTTAATTTTTAATGTTACAGTTACTATATAATACTCGTAAAGAAAAGTGCAAAAGAGTTTTGCGGGAAAATATACGCGCATACAAAGCTCAACACTTGATATAAAATGTAATTTATCACTAAAATTAAAAAAACTTGCCGTCGCTCGGAGTATACTCGTGCTCGTATCAAGAGCACGGGAGACGTATGAAGGCTCTACAGTTTATAATGAAAAATAACATGCCTGAAGTAACATTATAACTAGTTTATGTCAACCTCGACAACCAACAAGTTGTTATTTTAGCTAATCTAGAATTCTATCCACTAAAACAGCTTCGAACAAAATTGTTTCCAAATTGGTTCAGCGGTTTAAGGGTAATTGATCAACAAACGTGCGTGTATGATGTATGAACGTAAACGAAGCTAAAGGAGTATGCAAGGATCGTAAGCAGGTAGCGTTCTGTAGTTTCTGCCTACTCCCTTGGGAAAAAGCGTGAGTTTATGTATGTAGGATCAACAAACAGGCACAATAGATGTTTGTAAGATTTCCGGTTATTGATAAAGTTCCTTCACGATTACATCCTTACTATATTTTATACTGTATACGTGTACTAACACCTGCATCCATAACAGTGTAAACAGAGCACCCAGTTGGGAATTGGGTCACTCAAGAATCATAGCCGGCGATAAGTCAGACTTGCAATCACGCGTGGAAAGTGCAAGTGGCTGATCGCTTAACAACTAGGAAGGAAGTAGAAAGCAGCCTTAATTTATGTAAATCTGGTAGGTACTAGTGTCTGTACACCTATGATTTTACTGCCAATATATTCTGTAATAATCTCACCGGGAAAACCATTGAGGTTCAGTTTACATTGAACCTCAATGGTGAACACTAAACTTGGGTGAAGTGAGCTCATCCACGTGGAATGATAACTCACTTCAAGCTCACTTCACCTACGTTTTCACAGTGAGATTGTTACAGAATATACCGGCTGGAGCTAGGTATTAACACCACTGACAGCTCACTTCACCTAAGTTTTCACGGTGAGATTATTACAGATGTTTTTGACAGATTTCGTATGCCATATCTGTCAAAAACTGATCATTGTGAGACCACTGACCCGTTTGTAAATTAGTCGTCTTGGCCCCCAGATCGAATGGTATTAATATATTGCTAGTTTGATCAGGAGTGAAGTCCATTTAGATTGCAGAGTCACAAAATTGGGCATTGAAGGCAGGATCACAAGCGCAGAAACCTCGCGACAGTAGGTATATAATATGTTGGTTCCAAAGGAGCACTAATGAAGTATGCTACAGTTTGTGAAAGTAATAAGGAATCACTAACCTAACACTGAGTAAGTATTAACCAGACACGCTAACGTTTCTGAACAAACATTTATCTACGCCCCGTGCGTGCGCGATAAGCAAACTTAAGCATGAATATATTAATAACATCAAGTGTTATTCCATGAATTGTTCATCAAACTTCACGTTAATCTCAATTTTATACCAAACAAATTAATTTATTCCAGTCCAGTTAACGCCGCTTCGAAGCGTTTTCTAAATATTATTTTTGAATCGAAAAATTGAATCAGTCTCTACAATGAGAGTAGAAACCCAATATCCGATAAATAAGCAAAAAAGTAAGTGTATCAAATCAAGATAAGTGATCCGGCCACGTGGAAGGTGCCGCTCTATTGTGTTGTGTCCGAAATAATTTGGACGTGTTCGTCCCGCTGCCGCTGCGGTCCCGCCGCGATATTAAGCGATATTTCCAATCTCACGTCCGCACTCCTGTTTTATTAGATTTTTCACAAGCTCACGCTATCGTGAATCTTCAACGGTGCCAAATAATAATAACGAAATTCAGCGAAATTTGCGTTTAGCTCACCGCTCCACGTCGCCCTCTTTCCAAAATAAAAATGATAGGCATTTTCCAATGCCTTAATAGAATAAATCGTTTCAGCTGAATCACATAAATAAAAAATCGTCAGCGGCACTTTTACCCGCATACCCTTAGGAGAGCCATTAAACATTTAAATGTGGTACGCTGGTGAGTATGTTGATTAGCAAGTTTTATGCAGGCGGGCGCGCACAGATAGTTTGTGACGGTCGCCGGTCACCGGCCGGAGAGAGCTCCTGGACGTTTTATTGCCGCCGCCGTTGCTCAGTTTTGTGAAAAATTTAATTCAGCTGCACACTCGCCCACGTTCAGTAATATTTATTCGGACAGTAAACTACGCAACTGGAGCGAGCACTAGTTCTACACCATATCTGTTCTGTTAGCATCCTCAATCAATGTACCGGTGCTCCGACTCCGGACACGTTTATACAAACAAGTTGGGTTGCGTCTCTTGAACGTCCAGTACGTTGTTATTAAATCATCGTTGCGGGTGTGCGGCGGTGCGGGCGGTGCGGGTGTGCGGCGCGCCGGAGGTCGTCGTCGGTGACCGCATGTTGCCGCACTTGCACCCGACAGATTTAATCAGGCGCCAACAACCGCGAACACGATCTCAGGGCGTTCCACTCCACCGAGCACTTCACTCGTATCACTCCACCATTATGCACCGAGTTAGTTTTTTAACAGTTCTCGGAACGAAACCTTGCGGACACGAACGCTCGTTTTCTATTAAATGTTCCATGTTGTTGAATTCATTAACACCAAGAGACGCATGCCAACGTGCACTCACAGCTCTGAGACAAAAGGTGCACTTTAATAAAAATATTAACGATATCGGCATCATCGGCAACGTCATGCAACGAATTCGGTTTGTCACGATTCCGAGAACGAAATAAGTGAACAAAGAAACAAGGAGAGCATGAAATCGGTAAGAAACATGCAAATCAGCGTGATGTAGCGGAGCGGCCATCGAACCGCGCGACCTCACAGCCATCGCGGGGTTCAATATACGCGCACCACAATAAACTAAATTAATCTTCTCCCACGCCAGATAACGTATTCGGGTACTTAGACACACCCGGGTTCCCGTGCTGCACGTACTAAAAGCAATAACAACAGCCCCTAATGAAATGCGAGAAGTCGTTCCGCTGTTCCGCACCGGTGTCAACAGCCCAATGAGAAATATGGAAATAATAGACACGCACAACTTCCCACAATGGATTTGTACGGATTAAGATAAACAAAATTAATCAATTACTGAGCCGCGATTCCACGTAAAGTGTGATTGAAGATTGGGGAGTACATCAACGTCGGTGTCTGCGGCCGGAGGGCTCCGATCTTACTTTATACGACGCAATAAATTGCACTTGGGACAATTTGTCGACTGTCGCCGCTCGTTATCGACACTCTAAACTTGACTTTGAAGTACAATTTACAATTTACAATCAGAGGTCTATGATAAAACGCACATAGATGCGGATAAATATCTGCTTAGAGTCTTACAAACGTTGCAGTATCGTATTTCTTTGAAAGCAATTATAAATTCAAAGCAGTCAGACAGTTCGCTAGCCTCAAATAAAGTACAGAATGCATCATTACAGAAATATTGGCGTGCCGACACATCCATTTCTCAGAGGCTGTACAAGCATAATAAGAGGGAATGCTGCGAGTTATACAAATTGTGTTCCATTCGCTCGCCACTGAAAAATACGAGCTTCACACAAAAAAGGGTTGGTCGGGAATAATCGGATGGAGCGAGCTCTAAGTAATATTACGGGTTGGGAAGAGCCGGCGAAGAAATCCACGTCCTCCGTGGAATTATTGTTACGTTGACAAATGAGTTTCACCGGACTTTTGATATGATAATGAGATTATATTTGGATAAGCGTGTTGTTATTACCATAATTCGTGTTTTATCTTCCGTATTGTGTTTGATTCTACACACGTTGCTATAATACTTATAATACTGCCTCTTAATTTACCGCTTCACATAATTCCCAGAACACGTAAAGTCCAGAATCATCACACACGAAAACTTCTTCTTACGACATATTTTTCTATAAATTGGTAACGTAAACAAAACAACACACACAAGAACTGAAGACACACGAAAAAAACTGGAAAAAATCATAACGCGTCAGCAGTTTTAGTTTGCTCTCGGAACTTTGCTCTCCGTCAGTAAACAACTCCGAACACAAGTCTTCTGCAAAGAAATGTATTTAGGAATCAGCAACACGCCTCGGTTCGAAGGAAGAAGTCGAAAAACATACGTACGTGATATAAAAACATGTATTGATTTAAAATACACTCCGTTACTTTTTCCCGCGGTTAACTTTGCGTGCTCAACGTTGTCTGCTATACATGGTACGACCAGTTTTTTTCTGAACCTTGAAAAACGGTTTCCTATTATATTTACTTAGATTTTGTTGCGTTTTACTTTAATTTACACGATAGAAAAACATATCATATTGTTAAATGATAGTATCTAAATAAAACATGAACGTTTATTACATAAAGAATAGAAGAGGTATACTTAAACTTACACAAACCGAATACCCAGCCAATAATATCAATAGCACGAAGTAGGTACACAAATTCTATTAAAAGGAACGAACTAAGCGAAATATTTCACAAAGAAAACAATTTATAGTGAGAGGAAATTCAAAGCATTCGGGAGACGTTCGGATCACAAACTTGAATCGATCCGTCGTCCCGTGAATAAATAACATTTTCGCGTAATTTAACGGTAACATTCCGCGATTGTATTCAAGCAGCTATGGCGACGTCGGGGAGCACAAATTGCACCCGGTCGCGCACCCAACGCTCTGAAAAATGCTTTCCTTTTAACAACTGGAAGGGGAACGGCGCAGGTTAAATGGTCATATTCAGTCAACTCTTAGTCTCTTACGTACAAATGGGTTCTTGTGTGCCTCCTTCGAAGCTTTGTTTTGGTTCGCTGATGAACGTCTTGCTTTTAAGTTATAGCGTTATTGTCTTCGAAGCTGCGAAGGAGTGCTGGGAACTGAGAGGTTACTACGAGGCAGCAAGCTACAATAGTGAAGCTTGTGGGTTTATGATGAGGATTATGTGTTCTATTTCCGTTGTGTAAGGTAGGCAGAAGCCTTTGAAAATATCCAATATTTTTCCCAAACATAGACAGACCAATATAGAAGCAAAGTTCTTCGTCTCCCCCTCACAACTAAATTAAGACAACAGCACCCTAAAATTAATAAAGTCCCAATTAATTTATAAAAATAAAAATTAATAAATTAGTAGAAGAGGAAGACGATCATATTTTAGTCAGAAAGAGGCGTTGTTTTTTTGCAAGAATTTTCCAATTTACATACACAACGTCATAAAGCAAAAATACAGCGTGGAATAATAAGTTTTTTAATGCAATTAAACGAACCTCTGCGCTGAAGGGGAGCGTAAAAAATAAAAAGAGTAACGGTGGTCTTGCTCGCTCGGGTGTAGAGCCACTTTAGATGGAAAGCGAGGAAGATGCGAACAACTATAGCTTAGCAAAAGTGCGGGTAATCGTAACCTGACGCAAGAATACAATCGTAATTGCGGCAATAGAAATATTTTCTTGATATTTATGCGAACACTATTCATTGGAATGAATTCTTAGGTCCTTTATAAAGCTTTATGGTCACGGATGGGTGGGCAGGGGTGTATAGCCGTGACCAAGTGCGCTGCAAAAGGCTCGAAAAGTGAACAGAATGATAAATTTAACAATAAATGCGAAGTGATTCTTAGAATCTTTTGATTCTTTGAATTGCCTTTACTTTTGCGAGCTCCACTGTTATCGTTGTTAAAAGGCATTTAACTTATAAAATGGGACCACTTGAGAAGACTTTTTTAGATTTATTGCATGTGTATTTTATATTGTGCTATTGTCGAGGCGGACAGTTGCACAAGTGTGGCGACAGATGGTAAAGCTTGCGTTTTGTTCGCATAATGTGATATTTTCTCTCTGCAAATATTGCATATAAGCTTTCCACTTATATTCTATTCTAAAAGAATACTTAATAATACTAACATTTCCCGAAGTGCCTAATATCCTTGTAATATAACGTGATTCGAAATTAATAACAAAAAGCTGCAAAGAATACGTAAGTACCATGATTCCCGAACTTTGAAATTTCGCCCGTTGTTGTAGATTAAACTGCTATGAGCAGACTCCGTTGAGATTTAGGTACCTACGAGTGCTGACGATTTTCGCTCTAATCAATTCTGACTCGATAAGTTTTTAGCTTTTTCTGATTTCGTAAGTAGGCGCCATGCCTGCTTAAATTCAATTCAAATTCGTGGAGTAAAAATGGCTGGCTTAGGGAAAAGTTATGGGTTTTAAAGGTATTATGTGTTGGTACTTTAAATAGGACTGCACCATACCATACCGAAGTGTTTCTGTAAAATCTGAGTTAATTATAAAAGGTTAAACAGGAGTATTACCTAGATATACATTTTCCTATATTCAACAGAGAATTTTGTAGTTTGGGCCTTGATCAATAGTCAAACCCCACCTCTTCGAAACCATCCGCTGTGGATATTCACAAACACAAAGATAAAAAAGTCCATTGAAAAGTTCAATAACTGGTATCCATCCGCAATCCGCAGTGACCCCTGTTTTATGGGACTCTTGTCCTCTGTATCTCTTTCGTTTGAATGCACTTCACAATCCTCCAGCAATCACATTTACAATCATTAAACCCTACAGAGTACAGGAGTAAGTACTTCAGAGAACATTATGGGGGGATGAGTACAAGGCTTTTATGCAGTAAATCCTTTTCTTCCCCTTTTCTTTTTCATAGGAATTGAAAGAATACTTAGCTGTATTTGTGCCAAACAAAAAGACCTAGAAGAAATTCACCTTCGGCCTTCGATGAACATTTGAAGATCTTGGCAATGAAAATTATGAGAAAATAATAACAATAAATTATGAAATACCAATAAACCTAAGTAAGCAGCTTGTATATTAGCAATTATCAAAACTACATATCGTTTGAAGGTCAAAGGGGCAGTCCTCTCGTGACAGCTTGCGGTTAAGATAATAACATACTACGACTTTTACATCCCTCGATAATACCATATCGATTCCTAATATTCCAACGAGGGTATCGCATTGGCTTTCCATATCCGCGGATATTAAATCTGATTCGGTGAGCCTATCGGGTTAGGGAGTATTGTTTTTTTACTGGCAACATTTTTATAAGCGCCCGCCATGCTGTGCGTGCCTATAGAACGACTGCTGTAAATAATTTTTCAAAAATGGAACGCTGCATTCAACAGCGTGGAAGATTATTTTTTGGAGGGAACCCGCAGATTTTCAATTTTATGTTGGCCGACTAAATCGCAGAATAGGTATATTGACATTATGCTAGCCCGCACTGTCGTTCAACTAAATCGTAATAGTAATATTATATTGGTCGTTCGATAGTTGGCCAACTTACAATAATTTATTGTATGTCTGCGGGAGCTCTAGTCTGAACTGACTTTGATTTTCGTTACTGACTTTGAATTATGATTGTGAGAATACTCTCACAATCATAATTATGAATAATCGACACAAATCATTTTTCATTTTCAGAATAACGAGAAAATGATTTCTGAATACTTCAAAAGATTACTAGAGGAAGCTTGCTCAACTCACTTCCAGTAAAATCCATTTATACTGTAAGCATATAAGATGAGCATGAGCTCTGACAGGTATGAGAACCGTTTGAAGTGCGCGTGAAGTTCCAGCGCTGAGTTTAACGCACTTTGGGAATTCGGGAACTCCGGGAATGGTTATTTAAGTTGGTGTGGTTCATTAAAATTCAATATCGGAACGAGTGAGGCTCGATATCGATCGCATGCGGCGTGACGCGTAAACAACGCACCGGGGACGCCGCTGCATCCTGGCGCCCAACGTGGGACTAATAAACAGTAAATATTCTGCTCTCTACACACAAGATAAACTATTTACACAGTCAGTTTTCACTCATGTGTGAATGAAACATCTCTTTGCCGGGCTGTGTTTGTCTAAAATGGCCTGCGTGGATTTAGTACATTTGCATACGTAGTACTTTCATCGGTCACTAAATGTTGAAATGTTTGAACCAAATTGTGAAAATATTATTTTAAAATAATATATCTTTTGTTCATTTCATTGACGATATAACGAAATGGACAAAAGATATCATCCAATAATCCAATTAATTGTCTATCGATTTTAAACTACAGTTGCAGTTTGCAGTCCAACTGTTCAACAAAACCCGCCGTAGGTATATTTATTATCACGATTAATTGATATCAAACAGTAGTTTGCACACAGTTTAATTAATAGGTAATTAATATTGTGTTCGCGTTACGCTTGGCTGTTTAATTACTCAAAGAGAATACAATACCAGCTGAACTACTATTGTGAATATTTTTTAAATTAATTCATTGAAAATAGCTCGAACTATTTATATTTTGGACATAAACTACAAAAATAAAACAAGAGCTTTCAATTGAACGGTAATTTGTAGAATAATATTCAGTTAACAAGCTTCAATAGAAATGAAAGATACATCCCAAGGTGTGTCCACGACCTACTCTCGTTTGCTTACATTATTTACCGTACTCCATAAGTATAGCACTAAAATAATACAAAAACGCCTGTTCATTATTTTCTTGCTTTCATTTACAACAGCGCGATTGTCATTAAAATGCCAATGTGGCATCACAACTGTCCAGTAGGCCCATACTGAGTAGTCACATGTCGTGTACATTGGCCGAATAAAACGGTCGAGCGGTAACAGATGCGCACACGGCTACATGAGCCACAATGGCACCACAATGGCTTGTCAGAGGCTACTGCACAATACAGCCGGCAAGGGCCCTCGGCGACCGGCACCTCCATTACCGCCCACGGCTCGTCACCGGCTTTTCACATCCAATGCTTACACTGAAAATAACGTTGAAAGCCCGCTATATAATTATTTTCCACCGGTTCAGCTGCGCTTAAGACTATAAAGCAGATTATTGCTGTTTCGCCAAAGAAGTAATTCTCGGTTTTAACGTGGAACGTGGAGACTTGACTTATATTTTTTTAAGATTATTTTTAAGGGACTGATAAAGTTTGTTGTGAGTGAGAGACGTTCTCATTATCTGCGGCAATCATTATGCAACAGTATCTTCCGCAAGCGACTTCGCCCGCGCGATATCTTTATAAATTAAGTATAGCCCATGTTCGATTCAATCTCAGTGATTTAATATAGCATTCGACTGGTGAAATAATTTTTTAAATCGGTCCAGTTTTTTTTTTTTTTTTTCAAAACATACAATATACAAATCTTATACAGGGTCATATTAAATAAGCTAGCGAAACACAGATGTGATGGGTATCGATAATATTTAATTGACGATAAAAAAACGGGTTTTAAAATTCATCGTTTCAAATAACTGTACTTCCAGCGACCTTTGGACGCCAGTCAGCTGTAGTTCTTGAAATGAAGAATGAAGGAAGGTTCTTGAATTGAAGGTTCCATTTTGTTTTATCGCCTTTAGAGATACCCATCACAGCTGCGAAGTTTCGCTGGCTCATTTAATTTGTCCCTGTGTTAAGAACAAATTGAGGAGATCGTAGCTAAGTAATAACAGCCGCACGGGTCGATCCATCAGGTTAAGCTACGCTTGCCGGGGTTGGTCCGTGGATGGGTGACCATCTTTACATACCGAGACACCTCCGTGCCTCGGAAAGCACGTTAAGCCGCTGATCCCGGCTGTCATTCGTGGATCTTTGACAGTCGTTACGGGTCGTCAGAAGCCCGAAAGTCTGACAACTAGTCTTAGTCTTACCGTTACCAAGGGGTATCGTATTACCCAGTTACTCAGTTACTGGGTTGTGGAGGTCAGATAGGCAGTCGCTCCATGTAAAATACTGATATTCGGCTGCACCCGGTTAGACTGGAAGCCGACCCCAACATAGTTGGGAAAAGGCTACGCAGATTGATTGTATTAGGAACAATAACAACATTAATGTTTGGACGGTCCAAACCTACATAATAATTATTTGCTGGTAAATCTAACAATGCATTATCCGTGCTTGAACATCAAATGAAAGCGCCAGTCGACTGCGGTCTGCTATCATTTATTGATGATGTCCGGTTATTATAATAACGTGATTATGCTTTAACGCGTGTTCGCCACTAATTAGTGATAATAACTATCACACATCGAATACATAGCTAGCTTTTAGACTCTGTGGAGCTGAAACAGCGGTCATTGACTTTACGGAATCGTATTCAAATTGCCAATAGAATAGAATTCGTTTTAAAGGTAAGTGACAGTTGACAAGCGCTAAGACGTCATTTATATGAGAGAGGCCTATGTTAAGGCAAATGTCACACCGCCGACGTCGTCAACGAGGAAGCGTCTAACTATCAACGATTTTCTCGCTCAAAAAACAGACAAAAGATCATAAGGTCCCGTGTAAGTAAAAGAGATACATATATTAATCGTTGATCTGACCGCTGACTGTTCACACCGGCGCTGGCGAGTACTCGTTTGTCGCAGCGACAAGAGCTATCAAAGAGAGTACTCGCTCAACAACCCTCGCTTGGCAGGTGAGAGACTCACGCTTGGTACATACGCATATCAGCGAGTAATCGCTTGTTGCCGACGCGCACTCGCTGCTCGTTAGCTCGTTTTTAGTTGCTACTTGATTCGCGTTAATTGCTGGCGGTGGGAGAGGTGCCTTAACAGTGGTCTGCGACGGGCCGAGTTGATTATTAATTCAACATGTTATTTATTTTACACTCAGTAGCTGGACTATAGGTACCTACACAGTTCGCTATTCAAAATATACTATAATGGACCACCGAAATAACTACCAAGTAAAAAAACAACTTGAGTATATTTTTGATAGAGCTTTCTTAGAAGTCCTAACTAAATATCAATTTACTATATCAACAGATGACACGAACGAAATTGAGAATCTTGAAATAAACCTGCAAAAATATACGAAGAAAAGTGGGGATTTTTACAAATTGTCTCCTTTTATAAAATCGAAATGTATGCAGAAGAGTACGTTATTACGAGTTAAGAACATCACATGATATTACTTTAGATCTGAAAAATGCAATTTGTGAAGGAGTTTAAAGTTCGCAACACCCTTTAAAAACTCGTTCGTTGTAAAATATACCTCTAAATTAAAATATAAGTATGTTTCAAATTTTAAATACAGGCATAGGTACCCCACCTATGCCTGCATTTAAAACATGAAATATAATACCAAAAAAAAATCTGAAATAAATAAAGCTACCAACCACGACATGAAAAAGACAGATTAACTACATAAAACAGGTTTCGCTGTCCAAATAATCTGCAAAACTTGACTTTATAATATTTATAATCATTATCACTTATTTGTCAGAATATGGTACATTACATGGTCTTAAATATAGTCAATGGTGTCATCACGTGTGGCGTACAAATATCATATTGTATTATATTGAAAGGGCAGAAATTGAAAGAATTATAAAATAAAGGCTGCTTTACCGATAATTTCGTATGTATTTTGACCAAAACCTTTAATGTATGTTATGTATGGCAGTAATTGCAGTAGGAAACATTCGTGCGAGTATTTATATTATGTTAACGGAAAGAGTTCGTGGAAATGTTGGAAAAAAAGTTTTTAATACGATGTGTTCCGACTTCCGATGTTTTTATTATTTTACAAACTATTACCCGCAATAAATTTGCAGATATTGTGTGCAGAATTTGAACACGTAATGCTGTAGAAAAACGATTTTTTTTCAATGCGTCGAGTCTTTTAAAAGATTTACAGTTACTTGTACAAAATAATGTTGCGTATTTGCATATAAAATACATATTGTTTATGTGGGAATATCGGGATAAAAAGTATCCTATGTGAACGTCCTATTCCAGGTCATGGTCTACCCATGTGCCAAATTTCATCTAAATCCGTACAGCCGTTTTAGCGTGAAAGCGTAACAAACAAACTCACTTTCGCATTTATAATATTAGTTAAGAAGTTGGATTAAAGTCGCTTTTCGTGTCTGTCTGTGTGAACGCGTTGTTCTTCTAAACTACGCAACGAATTTTGATACGGTTGTCACTATCATTTAGAGAATTTATTCCGGAAGGTTCATGTGTATAATACATTGATATTAAACTAACATATAATGAAGAAATCTAGATGTTTTGCCAAGTTGTGAAAATCGTGCGACACAGGGGCGGTCGCTTGTTTATGTAAAACTAGCTGATACCCGCGACTTCGCTCGCGTGGATGTTGGTTATTATATACTAAAACCTTACGCGCGAACCACTATCCATTGGTGAAAACCGCATGAAAATCGGTGCAGGAGTGTTTGAGTTTATCGCGTACAGGACGACAGACAGACGGTCGCGGCGAAGGACTTTGTTTTATAATATTATGTAAAGATACTTTGTTACGAAAGCTACATAAACAACAGCGTCTCGTCTTCAAATTCCGTAGGTAATCTATTCCGCCAGTCTTGAAAACTATCAAAAACATTCCTGTAAACTTGCAACACAGTAGACGAACCACATCACAACACCCTGTCTACAGCTCCTGTATGATTAAATTCCTCTTGCTCCAGTCAGTTGATATTGCAGATTCTGAGAACGGCTCAATTGCCAAGTCCCTTTTAAATTCAATCGGATCAAGTTCCCTCGGCTTTAAAAAAGGAATAAGTACCTGGTCACAACAAGAAAGGGTCGTGTTATTAATTTAATTGGAATGCCTGCTATGGGCAATTGTGCAGTGCAGTGTATTTTGATGCACAGTGTATGTTTGTTAAGTGTCTTTCTTACCGGTCAACTGTCGATCGGCATTCTAAAGGCCGATAACAATTAAAATTCTATTGTGTCTTGTTAATGACAGTTGGAGGTTTATTTGTTTTTAATTTATTCTCAAAACTCCAAGTGATTCTTCGTCTCATTGACATTATGAACCCTGAACACGCAGTGACTGCATTAGAAAGGTCTGTGGAACTTTATGTAGCGCTTCCCACTAGCACCCTAATTGCGTAACATAGTATCAGTCATAATCCGAATCATTTTGAAGGATTTTGCTAATCCATTGCTTTTTCAGTTCGGTAAATGTGTCTGCTCATCAACGAAAATAATGCAATGAATGTTGTTTGAACTGTAACAAAATGAAACAGATGGCGATTGATCGTGTGTTACGCAATTAGGATGCAGGCAAGATCGGAAGATTCTTTCTTTTCAATAGAGGAGTTGTACTTACACCTTTTCACGCGAACGAAGTCGCGGGCAGAGCTAGTCTAACTAATATTATAAACGCGAAAGTTTGTAAGTATGGATGGATGGATGGATAGATGTTTGTTACTCTTTCACGTAAAAACTACTGAATGGATTTGGATGAAATTTGGCAAACAGAAAGTTTATAACCTGGATTAACATGGGATACTTTTTATCCCGATATTCCCACGGGATCGGGACTTACGCGGGTGAATCCGCGGGGCGCAGCTAGTACATCATAAAAACGGTTCTGAATTACTTACTTTCCATTAGTTTCCATTACCACAAAAACAAATACATTTTCTCAAAACACTTATCTGAGTGAGTCATATTTGCTTACCAAAAGACAAGTACCTAAAGTTATGTGTACATTAAGTAACTTATATCGAGAATGTTATTGTTCAACTTCATGTTTCCTGAAGCGCTGGGAACTTGATGACTAGGTGTGTCGGTGGGAACATTGTATATCATTAGTACATAATGAGCCACTAATAGAATAGTCAAGTTACTTAAATGAATAATAAAGTATACTGTGATAAGGTTAAACGGCTTTATATGTTTCCGTCATTGTGTAAAGCGACATTATATTACGATATATTTTATGTATGGATATTTCGCATTCGCACTCAATGTGTCAAGTGTCAACATGTATCTAAAATACTAGTAAATCACCATTAATTATTTAAATAAAATACGATACGTATTCAAACTACCAAAGCTACTGCAAAAGGAAAACCAAATCGAGAAGAAGAAACTGCCTCCCGGATGAAGCAATAGTAACTAATTCATTTAAATAAATAAAAGAACATCACAAGTAGGGCTAACCGTTTCGAAAGGAGATCATTCACCGTCCATACATTTTTGGGCTATATTTGTGAAAGTGCGAGGCCAAACAAAAAAAAAGCTATATTCCGAAAGAGTACCTTGTTCTCTTCATTTTTTATTACTACAAGATAATACTTTAATTAGATTACTATTAATTATTTTAACCAAAACGTACTGAAAATAGTCAGGGAATTGCCTTACAGATTTGGTCCGATAGTGAAAAGTGAAGAGATTTTTTTTTTTTGTTTGGGCACTTTCACTCTTTAGCCCAAAAGAGATCAATTATCTCCTTTTAGAACGCACATAACATAAATTCACGCCTTCTTCCCATAGGGGTGGCAGAAACAACAGAACTCCACCTTTTGCTTCGTTTACGTTCATACATTAATTTGATCATACACGCACGCCCCGGTTGCGAGTATTACGCACCTGATGACCTGGGAGTGACCAGGACGTATAGCTCCTTTCATTTCCCCCACTATAATACTGCTGTAAGCGGTGGTGACCCTGACCTTTCTGAAAAACATCACCAATAAGGTCAGAAGAGGTGATGAGGGGGTTTAGAAGTCCTGACAAAAAGTCGGACATTTGCAAAGAAATCCGGATATTTTACTTAGTTAATCTTTTTCAGTACTTTCTCATTTAACATATATGATTTTCAAAAAATTAAGTAACTTTATGTCAAAAATTCCAGACAAATAACACGGATGGACCAAGTCTGGACGGGCGACCAAAAATCCGGACATAACCGGACAAATCCGGACGGATATTAACCCTAATCTCAAATGAGCCAGTACCTAAGTAAGTACCTAATTAACCGTTCGTTTTATATGACAGCTACAGTCAGAGCCTATTATGTATTAACAAAGCGCTCATTAAGAACTTACGTTAAATTAACATCAACTCTTGAAGTATCCGGAGCGTGTCAGTTTAAATTTACTCTGAATTCATTCACGACGACATTCAAGAGTTAGTACGCATTTGTCTGAAAGTTAATACGGGTATTTTATGACACAGTGTTTTGATTTGTGTACACACGGCTACATATCAAGCATACATTTCCAGTTTATGCTGATCTTGCACTGTATAGAATTTCCGTATAATGCGAAGTCAGCTTATACTGGAAATGTATAGCTTGATGTGTAGCCGTGTGTACTAACTTAACAAAATAACATCAAGCCTGTACTCAACGGGTAGGCAGTGTACCTATAGTACACACACAGTGTTGTTTAAACCCCATTTAATAATTATGGGACTAGCCTATTTATTGCCATCAGCCGGGCACGAATCTAGACTCCTGGCTGCTCCTGAGAAATTCCAGAGGGAAAAAACCCTATAACAATTTGCCCGACCCCGGGAACCGAACCCAGCACCTTATGCTCGGCATTAGCGCTTGCGACCACTATACCAACGAGCCAGCCACTGTGTACTAACTTTTCTGTCTTTTTCAAATAAGGCTGTCTTATACGGGTTCCGAAGTCTCTACAAATGATTGGTTAATTAATATGCCTCCTCAAGAAGGGGTTTAAAAATGTAATCAACTGAGGTAAACGGATTATTCAGAATTAATTAAGATTTCGAAAAGAATTATTTAATCATCTGCAAGCTCCTCTTTTTTCTTAAAAAATGTCAATGGATTAATTTCTACTCCAATTGAATAAGAATTATTTCACGAATAATTTATCTCTATTTAAAATCTCTCTTCAAATTTTAGTTTGTTAATAGTTTTAGTTAACTTAGGATAGGTATTATATTTTTATTGCATTAATTAATTAGGTATAAATAAGTTATTATTTTTGATTTTTTTCTGAATCTATACTTACATATTATAAAAGTCGCTTTTCTGTTTCTCTGTATGTTCGCGTTGTTCTTCTAAACCATGCAACAGATTTTCGTGAGGTTTTCACAAAAAAAAAGGTTTTCGTTTAGAGAATTTATTCCGGTAGGTTTATGTGTATAATACGTTAATATTAAAGTTACTAAGAAATCTCAATTTTTGACAAGTCGTAAAAACCGTGCGAAACAAGAGCTAGTAAACAATAATATCTCTTTGAAAACATCAAGCAATTAAGGTCTGACGCAAACAAAATAAAAGACATCCAACAATTTTGCAGCATTCCTTACTTTACATCAAAGGCAATTTTGTAAAAAGGCACAACCATTCCTCACAGCAATATTGAAAGAAATATAACACGCTTGTGCATTACCGTCCCTATACCACGAACAGTATTGTGTTACGAGTTCCTGTACCTCTAAAAAAGTACTAAAATAAAAAAGAAAGTTCGCACATAAAAGTGCCGTATCCATGTTAAAGCTGTAAGTGTAATGAGATGTTACACTCGACGGTAACTTTTATTAAGTAACTAACAAGTAACACGCCTTTGTAGAATGTTCCGCGGCATATGGCGCGGGAGTTTTGTTATAGTTCGCTACGGCCACAACTTTAGATCATAAATACAAGTTTCGAACACATGGCAGAAGCAACCGAAACACGAGATATTAACAACACTGAAAAGCTGTTCGTTTTAAGAGGAAATAGGATCGGTCTTTTCTCCATACAAAAAGTCATAATTCGAGGTTCGGCTCTCGTCTATTTCCTCCTCCAATATTGAACCAATTTGAAAGATATTTTGTAAATTGAATAAGAAGGATACTGTGCCCCTATGTTTTTGATTTTTCATTAATAGTTGTCAAAGTACAATAGGCCTCTGATGACAGCGGTCTAAACAGGCAATTTTGAGCATTTTCTGAGGGTTCTAGTGCTTCTACAGATAATGTATCATCAAAACGGAAAACATAGGGGCATAGAACTAGTTGATATTTATTTTACTGAAAAATCATGCAAGGCCATAAACCAGAGAGAAAACAGGCGAGAGCGTTTGTATGGGGAGGGGGCCGACCCTATTTCCTCTTAAAAATAAGAATATTATTTTTAAGAGGAAATAGGGTCGGTAGGGCCCTACTTTTTGGATTTCGTTCTCAAATACCTATCTGGATTCGCTGGCTCGCCCCCTATTACATGGGACTAAAACATAACTGGCGAAATGTGGGTCTAACCCTTCGGGAACTACAGGTGTAATCTTATGTTATGATAAACTCTATACCAAAACCTCAGTTGTCCTATGAAGAATATACAGTCGTCGAGATAATGCGTTCCTGACACCTGTCAGTTGGACAATGGATCGAATTCGCAATATCACATTTTCGTTTGTATGAAACTGACAGATGTCAGGAATGCATTCTCTCGTCGGCCAGACTGTAATGTAATGAGATTCCTGAGAAGATGTATTTAATTATATTTTTATTGACACGCAATATAAAGATATAATATAACCCCGTGTGCTCATATTATTTCATCTCCCTTCATTTCATTCCAATATAAATTGAAACAAATATGTACAGCTTTTATTGATGAACATTTATTTTCTATTTTGTTGTATTTTGAATCCCGCAGCGCTCTCTGTTTCGACCAAAAATGATATTACACTATTTAAAATTTTCCCTATGCAAAGAGAAAATTAAAAAATATAAAATAAACATTGATATTTTTAAACAAATGGTCAATCGCAGGTTATTTTGTTAGTCCCAAGCGAAATCTATTTAAGTACTAATACTATAAAGTTGAAGAGATTTTTTTTGTTTTCTCTTTGAAGAGAAACACTTACACTTACTTACTTACAGCTCTAATCTTTGGAACTACCAGCAGGATTTGAAAAAATATTTTTGCTTTTGATAGTCCAATTATTGAGGAAGGTTATATGCATATTTAACTTCACGCTACGACCCTTAGGAGCCAAGCAAACAGAAAAAAAATTCAGAAAGAACGCTAAACGAAAACGAAGTAGGGAAAGTTGCGATATATCCTAATAGTGCAGGCAGACGAAGCGACGCGACGCGGGCAGAAGCTAGTCAAATATTAAATATATTTAGTGTGTGTGCAGTGGTCTGTGTTATGTGTGTGCAGGGTTGTGTGTTATGTGTGTGCAGGGGTGTGTCATGTGTGTGTGTGTGTGTGTACGGTACCTACTGTTTTCAATCCCATTGAAACACGAAAGTAAACATTAAATAGGTACTCCATTCCATAATACACTTCACATTTTTTCAACTCTTCCATTACAAAGTTCCGATCCTTCCTTCCTCCAGAAACATTAACCAAGAATATCTCACATGCTTAAAAAGAAATTCTTAAACTTTGTCTATGTAGAATCCCGAACAACTTTTTAAGATCCCCCGAGGTAAATGGACTAACCCAACGCAATATATTTAAGGACCGTTCGGCTCCTGCCAACTCTAAGTGCCTATTTAGACGAGCGAGATCAACCGGGCGTAATTCTACTCGTTTCTCTTATTTAAATAAACTTCAATTCGTTGGAAACAAACATAAGATGATTTACGCACGGGTCCTTTTGACTAGATAGATAAAATGCGAAATAAATCTAGTAAAAACCCTCCTAATCTGAGTAATAAGCCTGAGTCTAAAGGTACTTTATTCAACCCGTCCAAATAGTTATCTTGTTGACATAAAGCCTTTTTTAGGCTTTCTTGGTTTCAGCTGAAAATAAATTTCTTTAAGATATCAATGATAATATTGATGTTCAAATCTATTTAAAAAAGTAATTTAGCAAGTTTCTATAAATCTAATATCTTTATTTTACATATAATATCGTACCTACATAAGAGGTCTTAAATATACCTCTCTAAATATATAAAGAATTAAGTAGTTTTACATATTCTGCTAACTTATTTCAGCATACAAAAAATACTTTAAAATTTAATTTTATACAATTGTTAAAATTGTGATGTGGTCATGTGGTAAAAAATTAATAAAAAATCTTTAAAATTATATTATACTAGCTGATGCCCGCGGCTTCGCCCGCGCGGGTGTCGTTTATTATATACTAAACCTTCCTCGAGAACCACTCTATCCATTGGTGAAAACATCATGAAAATCGGTGCAGTAGTTTTTGAGTTTATCGCGAACAGACACACAGTCACACGGTGTTGTCATATTTTTAAGGGTGTGGTACAGACAGAGATTACGATGTTGGTCCCATGGAGAAAGTTGTTCACTTATATATATACACCCCCTTAATATGACCACACATTTCTGATACATGCTTTATAAAGACTTGAAAATAAACAAATTCAAATGTTTGTTTAGATAAACATAGTTTAATGTGCAGGATTATATCCTCATCAATAGTGCGTCGTTGTCTTATCGTCTTGTCGTGATTAGTCTGCAAGATTAATGACGTCAATCCAACAAACATTGGACCAGGCTTTAAATATATCTATGGTGTCGTGTGCAACATTTTCTTCTACCATAGTGCGTCCATTGCGGATTTTTTAACATCCGGTAGTTTCAATCCTCTTTAGGATAATTTTATCGCAGCGAACGACGTAACGACAGTCACCTCGTAGCGATATGGGCATCGATACATCTCAATAATGTGGACAGAGCCAAAGACGATACGAGTATTTCTTGTACTTCTGATATCTAATCAATGAACTCTTAAAAGGCAACCACAATTTGTTTTTCTGTTCGTCGAGAGCATACGTAACAAGGACTTCCCAGATGAAAGTTATCGGCAGCGTGTTACACAATACAAACGCCAACTGTCTTGTCTACAACTACAGATATATTTTCAAACAAAACGTGGCAATGTTCGCTTTGTAGTCGTAAACAATCCATATTTGCAACTGTTGTTCTTTTTTCGTTTGCTGCGTTAGTTGGCAATTTTCCGATGCTAACTGTATATTGAAAAACCACCCATTATCATTTGAACCACGACCTTTCCCTGAAACCTCTATTATTTCACCAGTATCATTCTATCGTCCTTTGATAATGATGTCCATAAAAATATAGGTAGCCACCAAGTGTCCGTGTAACTATGTGGTGGAGGCAGACGTTTATGGCATCGTCCACTAACCGCATAATTTTCGCATCTCGCCGGGCGCAGTCGTCGCCGGTGTCGCAACGACGCCGCCACGACATTCAACGACCAGCCTGCGGACAACTGCGACACCAAATGTTCACACTTCGCTGTGTAGCTACCAAATAAATGTAAATGAATTGATACAAACGAGCCTCTATATCGACTTTTTTCGTTTTCGTTACAATGTTTTCGTTCGAGACATTTCTTTGTTTATGCCTTGATACTTTGAGTCAATAAGGAGACTTAACTGAACCAAATGTTGAAAGGTTTCCAATATGGCCATGATATCTTGTGTGTTCTATTCCTGTACGGTTTCGCTGATCCAGTTTGGGTGTTAAAAGGTCATATTTTCGGCATACGTCACACTTTTCTACTAAGTTCTAAGCAGGTCACTCACAAAAGAGGTCACAAGAGGAATCATTATGTGCTAGAGACAATAAGCTCTCAAGGGTGTTGTTCCTGTCGACTTAGCGTTGTGACCTTTGGCGCAGCTCATTTGAATAATTTGAGACCAGACGACCAACGCACCAACATGTAGAGTAGTAACACAATTTTCAAGCAAGATTTAATTTACATACTTTGCTTTACAAGTTTCATTAAAACATGAAAACACTGAAGCTGAGGGTAATTTGAATAACGAATACAGCCGAGATTGTAGCTCACATAGCACTATAGCCTTGCTTTCTGTAAAATAAGGCAGCCCTATGGTGTAATTACGAATCCGCAACGATAAAATGCGAGTTCCACTCACACGCCTGGGGATCCGCACCAAGAACGTGAATTACAGAACCTACTCATAATAAAAGCAGAACTTACAGAGCTATTGTAAGCATGAGCTACATACAACAAGAGAATATTACATATTAATTAGTAAATACTTACGTAAACAGGCATAGTGCTATGGGCAAATGACGCAAATTAATTGTTGATTAATCCTTTGCCGCATTAGCGGGAACAGCTCTGCGGTCGGATTGGTCAGAACCCTTGATCACGTCGATGCGGCCCCATCAGTCATTTGGTACCTGACTGACGAGTGAGGCCACTCCGGTGTTCAGGATGAGAGCACGGCGGACTTCCCGCAAACCTATCATTAAGGATCGAAAAGGTGCATGTCCAAGCATTAGTCAACCTCACATTATAATTAAACGAAGGACACTTAGATGTAAAAAAAAATACAGTTTCGGCTATGGGGACAATTCAGCATTTTGGAAGCGAAATTAGTCTTCTTTCTGGCGCCAAACGAACTCAACCAAATCTAATTTGTCATCAGTCTTACGTGTACCTACATGAAGCCATATAACTAAATTAAATGTTTGAAAAAGTTTTTATTAAGTGCCCAACATGCCAGACAACAACCAAAGTTCTTATAAAAGCCGTAAAAACTTGGCAGATAACTCAACTTTTCAGCGGTACAAATAAAGAGAGTCATAAAATATGATAAAAAAAAATATTACAAGTGTAACAAATTGTTGGTGGAGTTAATCGCCTTTCGCTCGTTACTTATTCCCAGGCGTTGCTGATTAATTGTGGCAAGTTTGCCGTTGTCCGCCAGGACGTCGACCCTACGCAGATAACTGCGGTGAGCCTTGCTCCTAACTAGGCGTGCGGGGACACTTTCTAAGACGTGTGACTGACGGGGGAACATCCACTAAATTGCTTTATATCGAAGTCTTTGAATAGAACCGGTCTTATTACTCTCGGGACTGAAGGAATTCCTGAGATGCAATGGCTAATAACCATTATACAAAATGTCTTCGCTGACAGTCTCATCTATCGCTGACGTGAAGAAATATAAACCGAGATAATTTTGCAAACAAAATACTTTATATTGCTTATTCGACGTCTATGCTACGCGCACACACAATGAACGACTGTCGGCACATACCTACATGTACATAAAAGGCTATTACTTCGAAGCTATCGACATAATACTACCATCAAGTTCTTAATCAAGCCGGTGTTGACTGTAGTATAAATTAAATATAAAATTTAAATAGGATCTATAAAAGGCAGTTTATGTCAACCTCGCCGGCTCGGATATTGGCAGCGCATAAGTTTCAATATTGAAGCTCATTTAGAAGGGAACGAACGAGTTTATTACAGTAAACATGACTCATAAAGCCAGATCACTGGGCTAATAAAATGGCTACCCCTCGTTGTCTGCGAAAATACAGCGCAGCCCAAACAGAACCCCAGAACGGTGACCCTTTCCCATTTGTGCCCATGTCGGGGCTGAGGGAGACAGGGATGAAGAATTGCCACGTTTGGATCCTAAACAACAATAAAATCCGCAACAAAAATAGCGCAGAGCGCCAACAAATTACTAGCGGACCAAAAACATGTTTCCTATACAAGATATATGGGGCTACGTAAAGGGAGCGCTGAGGAAGTCAATAAATATTTCCCAATAACTTGATTACTGCAGAGCCTTTGATGGGAATAAATTTACTGCTTGGAACAGGTGCCGGATCCAGTACATTAGGAGGGTACACACGCATATTCAGACACACGTAATGGCTTTCTTGATTTATTTTACTTTTCAATTTTGTGTTTGACACGCAATCCAATTAACATTAACTACCAAGGGCGCTAGATGTGGTCAATGCTGATAAAAAAATCCGGACAGCATTTCAGGAATGACGAAAGGAATTTCCCTTTTGTTCGATAAAATTCTATACACAATTCGTGTCTGTCAAAATCAGTTTTCAGGTTACTGTTCGTCTTCGGGTTTCTGTCATCAGAAATGAGGTACAACTCGGATATGTTATTCACTTTTGAAGTAAAACAATATCTCTTTTTGTCCTCACCCCCGTTTTACTTTTAAGCTATTATACTTTTCTTTTACAACGTACATACGCTCGAAAATTCCTTCGTTTTCTCAGAGTCCATTACAGAAACAAAACCATTAAGTTTGATAGTTCTTAGTCTTACACAAGTAGAATAAAAAGTTACAATTCTATTTTCTTGGATGAATCTGTCGCTAGATTCGTTCAGTTAACTCGGCAAAACTAATGTAACGTATTTCCAAGGGTTTGTCACTAGTCTTAGGGGATAAATATAATGCTTTAACAGAGTTTAACCACGTCACCAATAAAGCTTACCCTGGATGGAATTGAACGTTTTTAGAGTCGCCGGAACGTGTGAAATGCGGCTGCCCTTTATAATATTCAGGAGGATACGTGGCAAAAATGTTCGGTGACCTCGAAATGGGGCTTTTTCCCGGAGGGCTCTCGCCGAGTCAATTTCGTAACACTTTGACCCTAAAGGTGCCGAGGAACGCTGCCTAAATTATCTTTGGGACAACTTGGGAAAGAGGTCACCTGTGTGATAAATAGTTAAGCCCAGGTTAATGGGTGGGACGTTAGTGCAAAGTTGTTTGTGGCTGGATGTTTAGTAATCACTTTACATTCGGAGAAACTAATAAATGCTTCAAGCTTAATTGCTTTATAATTGTCCCTCACACTAACAATTCTGCAAAAATGTTGAAGTGTAAATGGTAAATTCTGCTCTACGTGCTATCCGCCATGTGCTGACATTTGCATGCGAGGAAAATAATTTATCTAACATCGCTACAAACTACAAACAGAATACTATGAATTAGTGGGTGTCACAAGACTCAGTAAATCAGGACACGGTTCTTTGAACCATCTGTTATGCAGTTGCAAATTTCCGTTGCTTTGGGGGATAATATATTCGTGTGCCCAAATTATCTCGGTCAGAATAATTTACAGTGTCAAAGCCGACTAGTGAATGCGGTAATTTACGATTTGCGCTAGTTGTGCGAACGTAATTACAAAAACAAATGTCCAAGTCGTTGACTCGTGGACATAGCGAGCCCACTGTAGCATGAAGAGAGAAAGTAGGCGCGGCATCGGGAATGTACGCAAATTGGGTTTCGATTTCTATACAGCCATGAATAATTAGGTTTGTATAGGAAAGTAAAAAGGTACAAAAAGCCGGGAAGTGATTATTAACGCACATATGCCGCCTGTAATTTGCTTACGGACGTTTTTGTCGTGTTATTGGACAACCGGGGTGATCAGAGTGATCACGGTGTTGTTACAAACTCCTTTGCTCATAAAACAATATTGTTGTAGAACTAAACTTAGAACTGATAAGTCTCCAATGCTTGTGTTATGTGTACCTACTTCACTGATATTTATAAACACAAATATAAGGGGAATATACTGTATGTAATACGTGTTTACAGTTAATTATAGGTAGGTAACTAAAGCATTTCATTACAAGTTTAATAATGATCTGCCAGTTTCACGTTGCGGTTTCGTTTGTCTTATTACTTGTAATTTTCGTGGGCAACATTCTGATTAAAATATTAGTAAAACCGCAAAAGAACAATGAACGCTTTGCAACCTAAACATAATTTCTAACTTTTTTGTTTCATTGGTGATTTAAGTCAGAAGGCCAGTCATAGGTACTCGTTGATCGACTTGCAAATATTCAATTAGTTTTCATGTCATAATTACAAAAAAAAATGTTTATTCCATTAACATTCCATGAAAATTGGCATAAAGAGGCATTTCACAAAGAGCTAATTAAGCACAAAGCAGCTTAATTTAACTCATTTGTAAAAGGCGCGAGTTGATTTCTCAGAACAAGTAATCTTGTAACAACATGAAAAACCTGCAAAACCCGAACGAAACAAAAACCGGCCACAGTTAGATTAAAAAAACGGGTTGTCCTTCACCACACAATCCTCCTTTTGAAACTTCAGGAAAATCAATTTTGACAACACCAAAAAATTTACAAGAAATAGTCATAAATAGTCACCAGGATTCGTTTCAGTAGCACCCAAATATCACAGAGCCTCGATACTATAAAGCATGCACTGTTTAAAACAATTTCAAGAGCCAGTAATAACACGGCACATAATTCAGTGAGATTCGGAGCGCGGTCCCCGGTGGAAGGTAGCTACAGAATACATAAACAGTTCAATTTAAAGCCCCAGTAATGCATGAGGGAGTAGAGAACTTCGGCAATGAAAGTAATGAACCCACTGTTTTAGTTCGCCTTTACGAGGTGCCTGCGGTTGCCGCCTATCACACCGAACCGTTACGATTCACACCTCGACGATTCGGTCTTTCCATTACCGCAAGTTGGAAACACTCATTATATCTCAGAACTGTTCTGTCGCTCTCGAACATCGGTGTAAGTTCATTATTGTACTCGAAGCCGTTGTACGAAACTTAATCCTTAATGTCAATGCACTTAAACAAATCTAAATAGTAAATGGCTAATTATAAAGTCGCGACAAAGGCGCGTCCTATTAAAGTTTAAATAATATACATTTAAGCTATAGGCAATATAATAGACTTGAGATTTTAGAATAATAATTGGAAATTACAGTCAAAGTTACAAACTTTAATTGCACTTTGACCTTTGGTAATCTTTTGAAGTTAAATTGGTAGCCCTATACAATGGAATTAGGAAAATAAATAGGGGCTTAAAAGTTATAATGTAGACGGCTATTCATTTAATAGAGATGCCATTACAGAACGTGAATTATACGAACTACTTAGACTAAACTTGGCACAAGGCCTAATAGATTTTCGCTGTTGAAGGGAGGGGAATCAAACCCTCATCTCTTATCTCATGTCTAAACAAAACGCCGCGCCTCGTCGCCGCCGTCGCATCAGCGTTAGTCTGAACAAACATTAACTTCCCAACTTGAGTCAGACGTTTCAGAGCGTACTATAATTCTGTTACACGAAGGTACTATACCACCTCCCTCTGCATGCGTTGTCAGAACATTAGTATTCATATAACTGCCACACGATCGGTGTAAATAGCCATTAAGATTAAAGTGTGTATAAGAGCGCAGCTGGGTCGTCCGCGGAGCAATCCCATTCAGAGGCAAAGTGTTTAAGTGGCAACTCTAGGCAACGATCCCTCCCGAGGAGGTGTCTGTGCCCCGACAAGCAAAAAAAAAAACACTGAACTGAGTACTGCAGCTTTTGGACACTAGGTAGATATTTTTGTCTCCAAAAAAACAATTGAACATAAAGTTGTATTGTTTCCATGAATGAAAGAACCATTTAGATTTTATCATTTTTATTGAAATGCTGATCATTACTGGCGATCCTAATTATATTTCTGCGAATCGGTACAAATTATGGTTCGCTGACTTCGATTGACGACAAATCTTTACCGAATCGCTGTTGCATAAAACATAAAATTAGCAGATACTTGATTGATAAATAATTTATTTAGTGCACACCTAAAACCGATTGAAAATTGTGCGCAATGCGGCCCTTATCAAAAGAGCATTAGGTAGCAGAAACATGTTTCAGGTGTATAAAACATTTCGCACACAGCATATTTATTTACCAACGTTCGATGGGCATTTAACTGCTGTATACGCGAATCAAACGGTTTCCACTGTTTGATTACATGTTTATCCTAACCTAACCTAACTGTACGTAGTGTATAAGTCATGTGAATAACATGTATGAATCTGCACAATGTCAGTGAATCTACAAGCGATTTTCGTCGCAATGGCCCCTTACATAAATTAATGTTGCATCAAAGAGACCGCCTACATATCGCCACGGCAGTTAGAGTCGAGAGCTAGGCGGAGGGTCCAGAGTGGCGTGTAGTGGCTTCCTCTTGTTCTCTAACCCAATTTGCAGTAAAGAGGGCTTCTTGATAGTGCTTTGATTTAATTTCGAATTGGACCACTGTGAAGTGTGGATATCCAGTGGACTTGTCGCGTGGACTTTTAAAATTTAATTTGATTTTACGAAATAGAAAATTGAATAATGGTACTTTCTTTGCTGTGCCGGTGTGGCCTGACCTTTTTATCAGCAAACAGGAAAAAGCACCAAATACCATTTTGGCCGGTGGCCCATTAATATTATTCAGAAACGCGGAAAAATCCTTTTAATTTCTCGGAATTTCCAATGAACACTAAAAGAATTAAATAAAATCAATGGCTGATCGAATTACCAGACATTATTCAAATTCAATGAAGTTTAAAAACGTCCTTGTAAAGAGGACTGTACTGATTTTAATTTTAATCTTATTATTCCGTGAAAGAATGGGACTGTCGTAAATAAAACTTTTGTTGTAAACTGTCATAGAAAAACCGGTAAAAGGACACGGATCACTATTGTGTTGAATAGACAAAAGGCATTCGAAGAAGAGTTTAATAATGCCTAGCCCCTAGCTTACTCCGTTCTTCAACCGAGCAATAAATGAAAGGTGTGAAAAGGTTACTTTAATCTGTAGTAGGACTGATAATAGTTTCGGTATGTATGTCGCAGGGTGATTCGATAATTCGACACATTTCGCGAAACCCCTAGGAATATTGCGAAAACTCGGATAATCAGAACATGGTGAAAAAAGTTCTGCGAGTAACGAGTTTGTTTGTTTGAACGCGCTAATCTCGGGAACTAACAGTCGAAATTGAAAAAAGTATTACTATTCGTGAAGAAGGTTATAGGCTATTTACATCACGCTATGACCCTTAGGAGCCGAGCAAAAATAAAAAAAAGTTGGAAATAACGCTAAGCGAAATGTAACTATTTTAAAACAAGCTAGTAAATAAATATTACTTGTATAGATCTCAAGAGAACAAACATTTAAGGGCTAAATATAATAAGTGAGTACCAAGTACAACATGTGTTGCCACTTTATATATTTATGCTGTCTCATTACTGTGGCACTTGCCGGGACAGGCAGGGTCGGATGACGCCTTTGCCAGGGGTCACCTTAATTTAGCAGCTACCCTTTTAGATGTCCATGTTTACTCATCTATATTAGAGTTTACTAACCTCTTATTTGAACATCGTTTCTTTACTAAACTAGTATTAAAACAGAAAAGCGAGATTTTCGCTAGAATTTTTGAATTTTTGCGTACATTATTTTTTGCTAGTAGAATCTAGACATAGATAATGGACTGAAAATAAAATACATCACCACATTACGTTTAGGGGAGTTACTCAATATTTTTTTTTATTGAACTTCATGATTTTATTTTACCACTTTGCCGGCATGATTTATATGTATACCCATGCCAAATTATAGCTTTCTAGTACTAAGAGTCTCTGAACTAAGCCGCGGACAGACAGACAGAGAGATAGTCAACAAGGAACCCTGAAAATGTTGTTCATTTGGTGAGATATAAGTTGAAACCTTCTAAATACAGATGATTGATGATGTGTTACTTTCAATTTGTTATATTGAGGCACGGAATGAGAATTTAAACTGAACAAGGTTTGTTTCCACTTTCATGAGATACTTTTGGTACAGACCTGCTGCTTAACTTTAGATATATATATCTAAAGTTAAGCAGTTACGTCTAAAACAACAAGTGCGATGATCCATCCATCCTCTAGCAACTCTGCTTTGACCGTCGATTTTGTTAAATTAAATAAACGTTGATTAGAAAGGCAATTTGGAGCAGCCATTTTCGGAGTGAATTTACGAGTACAAGCTGATAGGACGACCTAGTGTTAAATCATCAAACGCGCTTGAACTTTTGTTTGATTGAATTTACCGACGAGCAGAGTTAAAATCCTTCAGAAAGTTACTTTTTTAGGATTCGTTTTTAGGGTTCCGTATCCAAAGGCTGTGACTGTGCGTCCATCCGTCCGTATATCACAGGACTGTATCTTTTGAACCGTAATAGGTAGACACTTTAAATTTTCACAGAGTGTGTACTACTGTGGTCACTATAACAAGTCTCCATACAAAAAACGTGTTCTTACTCGTTTTACTAAAGTAGGTATTTAAAAAAAAATTAGTGTCAAAAACCGTACTATGATACGGAACCCGGATTCGGATGATGTCTGTCTGTTGACTGGCGTGTTTATTTTGTAGTAATCAATAAATTAACGGTCACATTCCACTAACAAATCTATTGTTTTCATAAAGCCTGTATTATGCAGCTTGCTGAAATGTAAATATTTCACTCTATTATAACAACGTCACATACACTAGCGCACTTGTAATAACTACATTGTTTTCACTAAAATGTTCATTATTTTAACAAAATGTATTCAGTTCGTTATGTGCGCATTCGACGTACCTTTATATAAATTACCTACTAGTTTTTGCCCGCAACTTCGCCCGCGTGGAGGTTGGAAATTATTCCACAGAAAGGCCAATTCTCGTACTTAAAAAACGTTCACATTCAAGTCGCAATTTGTCAAACTTGTCAAAAATGTTGGTAAATTGATTATATTTTTGACAGATTGAGAATACGACTGCGGACGCTCTTAAAAATAACGGGAATTGCCCTTAGGTTATAAACTATCTGTGGGAGTGGGACAAATTTCATCCAAATCCGTTCAGTCGTTTTTGCGTGGTTGAGTAGTAACAAACATCCAAACATAAAAACTTTCACATGAATAATATTTTATAGTAGGATATTATCACAGTTAGAATTTGTTATCAAAATAACAAAATGTATTCAGTTCGTTATGTGTACGTTCGACGTACCTACCTATATATATGTAAATTATATTATATTCAAAAGCGAGTACTTATTTCTGTATTTGGAATGTTGGTTCAAATGAGAATAAAGACTCCAATTAAATATAATTTTCTTTTAAATAATATAGGGAGGTTAATAACGGCTTTTTAGACTTACTAAGAGAATCGAAACGGTATCAAACCTACCTGTTTCCTGTAAATTAAAATTGCTTTTTTACGAAAGATTATCATTAGAGGAAAACGTACTTGAAATGGTTCCTGTAAATACCTGTAGGTATTCAGGGCACGTTAAAGAAGATTTTGTTTGTTTTAACGCAGTTTTTTTCAGCAGATCTAAAGGCTGATCGTTTAACCGAAGAAAGAACCTACTAACAGAGAGATTATCTCGTAACAGGTAAGTTACTGCAATTACACTCAAAACATATCTTGCCTGAATACAATTAAATAGATGTTCTAAGTATCGCTATATTAACTACAATATCACTTAATCAAATCAAATCAAAATTTATTTAATCGGACAACAAGAGATCCATAAATATTAGTAATACCTTATAGCTAGTGTTAGTAGTAATAATAATAATAATACGGCGAGTTCGACGCCTTTTGCCCAGAAGATGACCAAGTAAGGTACAAGTTCCTCACCTGGCCATCCTCTCCACAAAATGCCTCAAAATGGGAGAATAGAAATTCTCTGAAACTGTTTTCAGAATGCTGTTGCTACTGGCCCTTGTTCTGGTTACAATCGAAGCAATTTTTTTTTCGAATGATCGCTTGGAAGCTGTCAGTTCGATTGTGTGCAAACGTTTCCGACGCACTACAGAAACGGGGCAGCCTCAGGAGCATCCTGAAAATGTTATTATATTGGACGCGTAAGACATCTAGCGACCTTTTGGTATAGCTGGTCCACAGACCGCCCGTGTACAGACCCGGACAATATGCTTTGAATGACTTAGTAGTGATAAATAGTGTAAACACAGTTTTTAGGTTAGTATCCGTCAGCATCCGTCCGCATTTGTCCGGAAACGTCCGAAATTTTGGCCACCGTCCAGACTTTGTCTGGACTTGTCTTTGTCCGGACTTTTCGAATTAGGGGATTTTTTTTAAATAAAAGATTAATTAAAAAAGAAAGATTAAATGTCCGACTTTTTGTCAGGAGTTTTCAAATTCAGACATGGTAACCCTAGGAACACAGAGGTGGACGCATCCATGCGGAAGTAGTTCGTACGAGTCGCACGAAAGACGCCATTGTGCCGCCAGACGAACCAACATGGCGACTGTTTTGTGATAATTCTGTGACGTCATCACACACGTTATGTGCAGAAGTGGGTTCAGATTTGATTTCATTATCATCTTGTCTGTATGCTGTTGGAGAAAGAAACTGGGATGCCCCCAAATTAAATGGTAAACTTGAAGCTCTAATGCTCGAGTGGACAACACGAGGCGAGGAGAATTTTTCAAGCTAGGATATCGAGTTTGTGCTAGTAAGCTAAGATGCTAGTCACTCTGGCCTCGTGTAAACAGAGCTATCCTCGTTTTTAGGCGAATACGCAAATGTGATACTTTAATACTATCTGACTTGTGTATTAGCTTCGGTCATTGCCTACCAGATTCAAGAGAGTAACCACCCCAATATTAAAAGTATAATCATTTAGATTTATGGAATTTAATATCTCTAAACCGCACAGGACTTTATAAATTTTCATAAAATCAACACAGTTATAAAATCACCGCGTATTTGAGTGGCACCTCACTTTCCCAACAATCACCTCTGAAAATGAAAAACGGTATGGAAAAACTTGTGAACTATCAAAACTCAATTTAAACATAGAGTCCGCGCCACCACTGCAGTCCATTTGACGCGGCGCTAGCTGACTTTGTCATTGCAACACATTGCATAAAAAAAACTGGCCAAGTGCGAGTCGGACTCGCGCACGAAGGGTTCCGTACCATTATCTATAGAACGCCAGCCCCCCTTAAATATTTGTTTTATTTTAATTTAGTCATTTATTTTTACCTGTTGCGTTATCAATATCGAGCAAAAACGAGCAAAAAAAATCACGTTTGTTGTATGGGAGCTCCCTTAAATATTTATTTTATTATGTTTTTTAGTATTTTATTTGTTGTTATAGCAGCAACAGAAATACATCTGTGAAAATGTCAACTGTCAAAGTACCACGGTTCATGAGATACAGCCTGGTGACAGACGGACAGACAGACAGACAGCGGAGCCTTAGTAATAGGGTCCCGTTTTACCCTTTGGGTACGGAACCCTAAAAATGTAGTTACTACAATTTTCTGCAGGCCTTCTTTCGTGTTGCGCACTCTAGAAGAGTTTTCATAGCAAGTATAGCTGTACTGCCATCTGGTTTTTTCAATACATTGCATGAAATACTTGCACAAATGTTTAAGGCGAAATGGGACTGACGAGAGCCGACCGAGGAGGGTGGTATGACTCCGCCCGCGCGCAATTTTAGTGCACTATGTTTACAAATATAATATTTAATTTTAAATATATAGAAAAAATAAGTCCACAATCCCTTAAAGTATTTAATAGTGAACACGTAGACAAAATTTTATTACAATTGCTTTGATAAAAATCGAATGGAATAGGTTTTTCTCTTTAAAAAAGCAGATTTTAAGGAAACTTTGCGGTTTTTTTGTATCGAGGAAAGTTTTGTCAATCGTGTTTCGGGCCTAATACTTCACTAAAGACACTCTTCAAGAGAAAAATTGATTTTGCGTGAAGTCGAATCGCGTCAAAACATCTGCGCCCCCCAGTCAACGTCATTCGAGCGCCTAATTATCCTTGTACCAGTGTAGACATACATAACCAGAATGTACTGAAGTTAAGTATGTGGTGGTGGGTGTAAAACATTAATACTCTAAGTTTCCACACGACGCCATTTGCTTGATGAAAAATTAAGTTAATCAAACGTAGAGCGGCGGCAGGTGTGTAATGGACAGATTTATTAGTTATGTGCCGTTATAAAATCTGCTAAGTACGTATACAAACGGTGTCATATACGTACTTAGCAGATTTTTATACGTAGGTATATATTTATGATATTAATATAATTTACCACTGGGATGAAAAGCTACTAAATCCTAAATTTAACTTGGCCTTAAAACTCAGTCCCAAAGGTCTAATGAGGTGTTTTTTTTTCTCTCTCAAAATTACGAACTTGTTCAACTATCTCGGCTAAAAATGAGGATTCTAAAAAAAAGCGTATATACCAAAGAAAATAAATTACAGAATCATTTCCCAAATTAAGTTTGGAACCTTATTTCCAAGGGTGAAATTGTTTCATAATTTTAGAACAAAAATCTCTAACGTTTCGGTAAGCAAGGCCCAAGCCCTTATCAAATTTGTTACTGGGGCTCATTATATTTTTTGGCCCGTAAAATGTTAGTCTAAGTTTACTTAGGCACTTGCCTACACATCAAAGTTGCCCTTTTAAAACGTTGTTTAGAAAACGGGAAGTACGAACAACTGTTTATTTTAATTTGGTTTGGGAAACACCATGGAGCGGAAAAGGATGTTTCGTGAAATAGATCCTTTTAATGATATAGGAGTACTCGAGTACTCGGTTTAAATAAGAGAATTGAGGTTGAAGAAGACAAGAACATGATTGTTTATCAAAAAACATTAAAAGACTAAGTATTTGTAACTACTATTGGACTTGTACTCTATACGTTGTAGTTTAGTATTTAATAAAAGTGCACAAAATAAATTAACGGTTTAAGTTTAAAGACACAATACAAAGTAAGCTATAAATATATATATTATAACAAATATTAACAACTTATAGTGAAAATATTTTCTCAACACGGCTACGTGCAGATGCGTTGAAATCTTCTACACAGCTCTACAGCGCTCGTAGCGCTACGAGAGCTCGTAACTCCGTAGCGCTACGGCTACGCTCCACTGTTTTCCCACCAACTTGTCGGATAAAATTTAAATAACGGATTAAATGCATAAGTTAGTGGTTAGTGGAATCAAATCAAATATATTTACCACGAAGTTTGTTTTACACAACAATTTGATTTTATTACTGCACTTTCCCGCGCCAATATTTCAATTTCAACAATAATGCCATTAAGCAGACAGATAATCCCGCGTCACTAATAAATTATCCATAATTAGTTGAATATGAGTTAAATTAAATTAGTGCTTAAATCTGTTTTCGATTTACAAAATAAATATGTGCACGGGTGATGCGGGAGCATCGGACTATTGGCATATACGGATTAAGTGACCGAGGTACAGAAGTTTTTATATTGATGATTCATTATTCAATAGCTGTTTTAACTCACACAAACTACCAAGCAAAGATTGCTTGGCAGTTTGTGTGAGTTAAAACCAATTCATGCAAAAGAAATAGAAGTAAATACTATTTACATTCTAAGAACTGCCAGTTACACAAAGCATCGATAGGGAACAAAATAACAAAGTTTCGCTAGCGTTGCCAAAAGATTCAATTATAGCAACGGTCACGGGCGTTTTCAAATTCTCTCGTATAAAAACTTCTAGCAATAAAGCCTCCAAGGAGAAATACGGAACAGTGAAAACAGTGAACAGTTGATTCCCAAAAGAAATCTCATTAAAGTGTCTTGCATTGAGGACTGATTAACGTCCCGGCGGCGCACCGGACGAATACTGATGTTAGCCGCTATTTACAACCGTTTCAAGAGATAAATGACTTCTTAAGTTAGCTGTGTAGTGGTTAAAGGACGTGGCCAGTTAAATACCAGACTAGAATGTGTGATTTTCATGTGAACTGTTCTGATTCTTTGTAAATTACCCTCGTTAGTTAGATCAAATATGTCATGTCACGTAAGTAGTTTTTTCCACAAGATCGCAAAGCGGTTTTAGGTGAATGTAATTTGAATAACACTGGTTGAAACTTTGAATAAACTCGACTGAAGTACCTACTACTTAAAAAAAAACACAGTATAGCTTTAAAACATGCAGTTAACTCTTAGGAAAATCCTTAACATTTGGTTATTTTATTTCACTTGCCAGTTGCCAGCCAGTTCAAAGATGAAACACTGTTCCGCATGAAAAGAAAAGATAGCTACTAAGATACATTTTTTATGCAGATAAATCTCTAGCTTAATTAAGTGCCATTTTCTTCTTAAAACGTCATCCGGCGTCGGCTAATGCCTGCCGTTCAGCTATTTGTTAAAAGCGGCTATTTAAAGGTTTTTAGCGTTAAGAGAGATTGCATTTCTTCCGTGTTACGAGTTTCACTGATGGAATTGGGCAATAAGGAGCTATTTTGTGCCCACAATTGTATTTAACGTGAATTTTTAACCTAATTTTAGTTCAAAGTTCAACGGAATTTTTCTAGCTAAAAAACTTCGTCGATTTAAACATTTCTCTTTCTGTGTTCAAATAATAAAATAAATCTGATTTTAGTGTCAGAAACAGAAAAGTTCAAGTGTAATTATAAAAATATTATTTATAGCGTGCCGCCAAATACCTACTAATTATAATTAAGAGAGCTGAGAATGCGAAAAGACGACATAAGAAGATTACCTAATTCAAATATAGCCGTGCGTGGTAATCAATCAATCAACTCAGCTTATCGCAGTCCACTGCTGGACATAGGCCTCTCCGAAGCTGTGCCATAACACCCTGTCCTCCGCCTTCTGCATCCAGTCTGTCCCAGCCATCTTCTTAAGGTCGTCGGTCCATCTAGCTGGGGTCTTCCCAGGCTACGCTTGCGGATACGCCGTCGCCACTCTAGGACTCGTCTGCTCCACCGGCGGCCATCGGTCCTTCGACAAACATGGCCAGCCCACTGCCACTTCTGTTTGCTTACTCTGCAAGCTATGTCGGTAACTCCGGTTCTTTTCCGGATAATTTAATTTCTAATTTTATCCTTCAAAGAAACTCCGAGCATAGTGCGTGGTAAGTCTAACCACAATTTTCCCAGAATACTTGTTCAAGACGTATAAGAACAGAAAATACTTTAAAAAAGAAGCTTAAATTGCATTTGAAGCACAAGTGTATGTAAAAGCAAAACAAACATAAGCGACAAATATGGGGGTCCTAGCTGGCATAGGAAACGCGTATTTGCTGTAAATATCCACTTGAAGCTAGTTCTGCAACTTGTTTGTCAAGAGTATGTTTGAAACGTTCAAACTTTGTGCAAACAGTGATATGCGTTAGCATCCAATTTCACGCGAGTGACGGCACGTTACAGCCCTCGGAACTCGTTAATCAGAGCCGCTGCTCAGTCTGACCTCGTGCAGTAACGCCGACGCTCAGTCTAGCAGCGATGCTCAGTTTACTGCTCACAATAATATGAGCGTACGGATCCAGTAGCGGTCTATTTGGATCCTAATTGGTACAGAAGTTTTATTGTTTCGGTGATGATAGTGGATTTGTTTGGACACGTCCCTAAAATAGATGTTCACGGTTGCTTGTAGTTACTAACAGTAGATATACCGCAAAATATGTTTGTTTGCGTAACTAACCAAAATCCGTATGATACATTCATTATTTTAAATTAGAGGACTACCAATGTAACTTTATATTACAACCGACGCTCCGAACCGCAAATACCTAAATGAAACCACGAATATCTAACCCTCGGTCTGGGGCTCTACGTACAAACAAATAATAACGGACGTGAACGAAATAAATTAAACGATATGAAACCGATTTCTGTAATAAAGAACCCGAAATTCCTGCGAACGCAATTCGTTTGAACAGATCACTTTATAAGCGAATATAATTTTTCAATACAGGAAGACGTATGAAAGTGTTACGAAGTCGACGAAAGAAAATCCTTATAAATCTGTGCCCTCGCGGCCTCGCGGGCCTCAGCTAAAAGGGGATTTGGTCCGCTACGCCTCCTCACCAGACTTTCATTAAGTCCTCGCTTAAACGCGACAAAGCTTTGTGGAAGACTTTAAAAAGGGACGTAGGTAAACCGAGTCGTAATGAATTAAAATACAGACGAGAAATATACATGGCAACGATTCAGTACATACCACGTGTAACATTAATTTAGGCAAGCCATCAAGATACCAATCACATCACTGAAAACGTATTTCAGGAAATAAGATTCGGTTTATTTCTGCGACATCAACTTTCATTTGACGAGATTACAATTTCTCATTCACCTACATAGTATAATGTAGGGCAAGAAAAGGTATTTTCTCCTCGAGATGGTCAGATACAAGACGGATGAAAGAGTACTTGACTAGAACCATTGTGCGTTACAAACATAGCTAAACAGAGTAATTACACGCTCATTTATTGCACGCGTTACTGCGTGAGAATATGTCATATAATTATATTGTTGCACTACATATCATACATAATGACGTATTTACATCATGCTTTCGTTCCTAGCACATTCAGCACACCTTATGTACCAAGACGTATGGTCTAGTCGACTTATTACTGGGGCTGAGCTATTGTTATCGCTCCACGCAATTGTTATTCGATAGTCCAATACCGTACGGAATTGGTGAGGATTCTTATTTACGACTATCACGAATGTCTAACGTGACGGGTTTGTTGTATGAATAGGTACACTTTGGGGAATAAATCGCGCACTCAACGCCACCGCGCCTGATCAACATCGCCACTACCAGCGGTTTCGATTTCGGTAAAATGTATGGAGTTTACAAATACACCCATTTCCAACGTCGTATTTCTAACAGATTGCCTCACGATATAGTCGGTAGATGCTATTTGCACAGAAGAGATTATTCTTTAGCCTTCTTTTTTCTTGGTCCCTCTATATTGATGATCGCGAACACTGATTCGAGTATATTTACAGTTCTGTATAATATGGAATGTGCAGTTAATATTTATGTTCCAACCGCGATTTTGGTTTAGTCGCTGCAAACATGCATCATGCAAATAAAACGCAAATCGGTGCTATTACAGGCACAAACAAACACTGCCTGAAAACATTATTTGCACTACATTAATCTCTAACCAAACCCACATGCAACATATTGGTAACTAAACAATGTAAATAGGGTAGCTACACATTGAAAATCACAATAGATACACATTAATGTGTAACACACCGTTGGGCGACAGTTATAGGGCGGTACGCATATCATGATATACCTATCAACGATACTGGTATATGGAGCGTGCGATACCATTCACTTAATCATTCGTTCGTTGCGGATGTTCACTCTATACAGTATGAATGAACTACTGAGCAGTGAGCATCGAGCATTCATATCCATTAGCGATGCGACTGTGCTATTAATAACATGGTTTTTACTGCACTTGCAGTTATATATTCCAACTTTACATACGGGATATTTAATGGATAATTTAACATCGTAAATCAATAGGAGATACTTAATTTCCTGGAGTTTTCTCGACATACTTCAGCTTTGAGTCGTTCGTTAGTAGGTAATCAATCAAGGTTTACTTAAAACATTACTTCAGGTTGATAGTGGCGCAAATCTGCGCCACAAGCAAGGTGGTCTTAGATATAATAATATTCATCCCGGAGTTCGAAGATGGTACGTTGGATGTTGAGCGGAGTAATCAAATGCCGGCCACGGCCATGTTCGGCAATCAATATACATACTATCCATACTATACGGTAATATCTTATCTAAAATTACAGGTCAAGCCTTCCACCGCTACCTGGCCTGCACATATTTGCGTAAGATAAACAAATTGCATGACATCTCAATACCACATTCGTATATAAACCATGCAAAATTACGAGCGGAGCCGAGTGCAATACATTTCATAATCACATCATTACGAATATTACGATATAAATTTACAGATGAAAGCTTATTACATTATTTTAATAACCAACAGTCGGCTTCAGAACTTAATTAAGTCGTATATTTCCAATAATATCGATAAAACATATCGAATGGAAAATGGAGACGATTATTTCTAGCTAATCTTTATTTACGGCTACGTCACAGTGCTCCAGCCGGGTATAAGAACACGCGATGTAAAATATTACGTTTTTTAATCATCATACATTTTAATAAATAAACTTGTACTTTTATAATGCGGGTCGGTTGACAATATTGTGTGAAAACATAATCGTATGATAATTAACTAACCACGTTATATTTGACATTTATGTAAAGGTCAAAAGTTACCGATACTGTTTTGAATTGTCTCCGAATACTTACCTAATAGTTATGTAAGTGGTCTAGTTATTTGACATTGCCCCTAAATTAGACGATAAATTCAAGCGCAATATCTTTCATAATACCTATTTGGCTACAGTACTACAGGAAACGACACCAACCCAAAAGGAATAATAAACTCAGTATTTCTATGTAGATAACAGGGTGAGCTTTTTAAAAAGTTTTAAAGCAATCGCTATATAAAGCGCTTTTGCAGCGGTTTTCAAAGCGATTTTCTGAATGGTTTGAAAGCATCACATGCAAAAAAACTAGCGTGCTAGTCTAGCTTAGAACCAAAACAATTTAGGAAACCGATCCAAAAACAACCCGTAACGAATTGCAAATGACAACGTTAGAAATACTAAGAATAATTTTTATTAATATTCCTAGAATCTCAAATAAGTAATTATTATCTGATCTACAGAAAAATGCTATGAGAAGAGTGAGTCTTTATTGCGAATAGAGATGTCTCGCGAATACAGATAATGTCAAGGCTGTATGTGCCAAGTGCCAACAGCTCCGTATAGTGAGGTGACATTGAGAACATATTATTATTAGTGACCCTCTCGCTGCAGACACGTCGCGGACGAAAGGCCGATCTTAGATGCTATGATCGACTTCTTACGTATGTAATAAGAATGTCTGAAAACTTGAAAACTATGTCTGCGAAAATATCTGAAGCTCGATGGGCGAGTGGAATAGCTGTTGTAAAACTGTTGTTGACCTTATATTATATTGTTCTGTTAGATCTTGTGAACCTAATAAAGATATTTTTTTTACTTACCAAATTACCATTTCTGGCTTCGTTCCTTGTGATATTCGATGTCGTAAAAAATTAAAGCCTTACGCAAAAGGTGAGGTAAGTCTTCAAACTCATCACTTATGTTAGTAATTTATTTTAGATTTACTTGGAATATAGAAGCCAATTTGCCTGCTTGTTATTAAATATCGTCTAGACAAAGCTCTTAATTTATTAATTTATTCTAGAATCTGAATATTGAAGGAGACAAGATACAGCCCTGTTCAAACAATTTGGAGACAATATTAATTTGATGTCTCTGAAACCAAACAGTTTTCTAATTAATAGCTAACTAGCGACGCGCCCCTGCTTCGAATGGTTTTTACAATTTAACAAAACATCGAGATTTCTGTATTATATTTAAGTGTAACATGAATGAATTATACACATAAATCTTCCGGAATAAATTCTCTAAAATGAAGATGAAAACCGCATCTAAATCCGTTGCGCAGTTTAGAAGAACAATGCGGTCACACAGGCAGACACGAAAAGTGACTTTAAATTTATAATAATGTACCTATAGACAAACTTAAAAGGGAAACCAATACATATCAATGATGAATATAAAATGAACTCTACGTTAATATGCAAAATACAATGAACAATGCCCATTGAATATTTTGTCACCCCTCATAATTCCTTTAATAATTTCGGATCAATAAAGTCGGGTATTGCTTAAAATGCTCTATAGCTAAAGTTAACTTCATAAATATTCACGACAACTTCGTAGAGAAAATCCGATAGAAGGAATAAATTGAGAGGAGAGGGTTATATTGGCCCAGCTTTAGCAGAGAAATGAAGTACTTTACAGCTATGAACTAGGCATAGGTAGGAAAATTCATTAAAAAAAAATGAAGTTAGCAATACCCCGTCCGTGCTATAACTAAACTTTCAGCGCGTATCAAAAATGTCTAGTCATGTTTAAGTTGGTACCATGGACAGTTTTATGGTTTGTACCAAAACCTTAAAAATAACCTAAAATTTCTGATAAACTCTGTATAAATCTTATAAAATATTATATTTTTCCAAACAAATACCTTTTGCTACACAATCTTCCGTAGCAAACAGTTTATCCAGACTAAAACTTTAAAACTTTCTTATTGTAGCACTAATACACTGCATCTAGTGCAGTGCACACTGCAACCATTTTTCTTCAAGTACTTTTCCATTACAGGCTTCTGTTTGCACACACTAACATATACTTGCAAATTGATAGCTCAAAGGGAATCGATAAAATACATGAATCCCATGAATCCGTCCACAAGAGCTATGTTGATGTACGAATTATATGGAGAGGTTGAACTGAATGATTCATGAGCACAACAAACAAAACTGTGCAAAACGTACAAAAAATACAACAAACTTAATCGAATACAATAATTACGTAGCCGTACATTGGATGTTTAAGTAAAAAATATTTCCGCTTCAAAAACATGAGTCACATATGCACGCCGAATAAATAATTTATGAATTGTATATTTAGCTCTCGGCTTTGTATGGTTGATTTAGTTGAATAATAAAAACAAAATCATTCTCTCATTGAAAAAACATCTACGTATATTAATATTTAATAACGTATAATATTTTCAAAGATTTGAAAACCACAAGAACACGCGCACACAGGACTATCTTTAGTATGTATTTTAATTGCTCTTGAATTAAGATGAAATCTCTCTGTGTTTTATTAACAGTCTGAAGCGCAAGATGTACTTAAGCTATTTTTATAATGAACAATCGAATGCAGTCGTAATTTTATCTTTGATATAATATTATGTTACAACACTTGAAATATTACGGTCTAGACAAGTCTAAAGTTTATAGACATTATAATATGGGTCACCTTCATACCGCGCTCAACCTAAATCAACAACAACTTTATACATTTCAAAAGTTACATTGTGTTTTGACTAAAACCTAATAGTTACTAAACATTAATTCGCTCGCTCTTTGGCCGCTGGCTGTTTCTGTATTGTTACGTAAAACTCGTAAAAGCGAGATTTTTTTTCTACCTGCGCGACAATGATTAATGTCGGCTCAGTGATGAAGCGATTAAGTATTCAATAGGAAGTTTTTCGCGACTTAATATTTCTTTTATATACAATAATGTGCGCCTAATAGCCAGTACAGTAGACAGTGGGCTAGACGTAAACGATAACCCATCATCAGCAAAGATAAATAGAAACGGAGATGGGACTTACAAAACAGTTGACAAACTACAAAACGATTCATTAGCTCTATCGAAATGACTCAACCAATAGCGACGTAGGACAGTTCGGTTTGACAATCTATTTTCCACAGACAACAGGCTCGTCATGTTGTGGTGCGGTGTGTTCAGATGACCGCAATTGCAACTAGGGCTTGCGGTCGTTTTACATCAGAATCGAAGGATCCGGTATTCAATCTATATTGTCGTCACCGCAGACTTGGGAAATACTCTGCAAAACTTCTGGTTAATTTCATAATAGTTAGTGGAATTATTTATTGAACAGTATTTTGTCTAGTCTGCAAAGGTATCACAGTAACATGTATATTGCTACATAAAGTTAACCTTTGGCATCTAAAACATTTAACTTTTCTAATTCTCATTTCTACCACGTTTATTACTGCGCAAGGGTTTCCCAACAAAATACCTTATCCAAAATTGATCAAGGGACGACCGAAGTTCAATTGTTCGCTAAATAATCCATTTCGTCCAAAGAAAACTCGTCTTTATAGGAACCAGCTTTTATAAGTCGTCGTCCAATAGCTGGTGGCCTACAAATTGGAGGACAGTCTGACGAAGCTCCGAGATCGATGTGGTATCACGAATTGGGAATCCTTTATCTACGACTAGGGAGAACGTGATGTGTTTTAAATTTTGTATCATCGGAACGAACGTCCTAGTAAGTGCCAAGTTTAGGTATAATGAATTATTGCGACAGACCACCGAAATGTATATGTATAATGTATGGAATAAATGAGTCCAGCCTTACCTATGGTCTGCCAGGGTTGCGGAATAGTCCGAAAGGGATACCGGGACCCTGGCAACAGGCAACTGAAGGAACACGGGTGGGTTTTAGTCAGTAAGAGTCTGACACGCCCTTCAGCTCCGCCCAGAGCGGGAGAAATAATTTGAGGATTTCCCAAAAAAAAAAAAAAAAGACCACCGAAATGTATACGGTTGTCACACTAATGTTTCTATTCAAAATTGCTTTGAGAAGTTAATCAAATATCCTGCCAAAAACAGTTTAAACAATCGTCACAGTACACTGAACTACATGTGTGTTCTAATTGTTAAATGCTACTTGGAGGCCAAAAACCCGAAACAGTTAAATATTCACGTGTCATACGACACACACAAAGGTCCCTGACACGCCCACACTTTTTGTTATTTAAACGACTCCACTACGAACAAGTATTCACAACATTACTCAGATTAAGCAAGCTAACATTTTTTATGTGGTTCAAAATCACACACGTGGGCGGAAGTGGGTTAACGATCCGTGATTCAGACGGAAGGACGATGCACTCGCAAATGATCCTCACATAAATCATGGCAAGTACTCATGGAGGTAATAAAGCAGTACATAGACACGACCGTACCGACGACAGACGATGAATAACAATTCCCTAGAACATTTCAATAAGGCTAAATTCATTTAAGAAATGGAAGTTGATGGGGAAGTAAACGCTATTACGTCAGCTAATAATATTACGTTGGAGGACGCACTAGTGTGAGTAAATAACAGAAAGCTTTCGGAAAATGGACAGAACTGTACTGTAGGTACCCTTGTTGAAACTGTGTCGCAAGAGCGAGCCCATTCTACGTTTCGCTACTGTAATAAAATTTAACAAAATCAGTGATGTTTGTTTAACTCTATATGCAAATGATAATTCAGAGAATTTATAAGGGTAACTGTATTGTGGACATTTAAAACTCATTTTACGGCCTAACTTAAAACAAAGCGAGACAGCAATATCCTTCTGGAAATCTCTATAATGTTACGCCCTAAGTACCACTTAAAGCAGAATTAAGTGTCGTTATTACACGCAATAAATAAAACTGTTTACTTACTTTGTGTAAGACACTGTCTAAAGAATAAAAATTTAAAAACAAAGCTTTCCTGACGACATTTCCCTCATTCCTCCGTGTCAGATGCTCGTACCATGACAACAACCTACAACAACAATAAAAAATATTCCATTATATTCTGTGAATTAGCGAAAATCATGACCAGCTTTGCGAAATACCGCGCTAAACATAACGTGACTGCTGCACGGGTCCTAGGTATGCGCATTTTAAACTTTCCACACCTCTTCCGATCTACTCGTACAATGTCACACTGTCACACATATGGGTGCGTACCGACCTTGCGATCTACAAGATAAGAACCGAGGGTTCCGGTTCACGTGCACACAATAAAACAACTGCTCTACTTACACAGAAAATACCAAGTAAATCATGTTTTTGTAGATTTTAGTCCTAAATCGATACTGTAAAAGTATGGATACGATAGATAAACACGTTATCAAACGAACAAGACAAGTTAAAACAGAGCTATAAACCACTAACGCTTGCAGAAAAAGAAAGCCAGGCAATCACTTCCAAACAAGAAAAACAAACAAAATGATGTTCCACCATTTCTCCACCGCAAACAGAAAACAAATGCCGCGATTATCTCTGACCTTATTACATACTGACTTAAATTAATATAAGGCCTACCGTTTCACGTTAGACTGACAGACGAAAACCACACGACCACATATTAGCGTCCGCGGCATAAAATGTTGCATGTTTGTCTATGTCCGTGCTCATTCACAACACTACACATCAGGGTCGGCGAGATATCAAACAAATACACAGAAACAACAAACAGGAATCATCACAGGCAACACGCACGGTCTCCATCAGAAGCTAAACGAAAAACTGGAAACGCCAGGTAGGAAAAGTAATTGGCTTGGTAAAGAAGTAAAACCTGTCCACATTTAGGTTTTAGCCATAGAATTCGTAGTCCTAATGTTTCTGGTTTAAAAAACAAAGAGCACAAGACACAAACACAGTGTTATTTGATTCAAGTTACATAATTTTCGAAATCTCAACATCACAGAACGGATTACTTACTCAATTAAATTGATCTAAACCAATTAAGACCACTTGACGGTCAAAACTGTACGTACAGTTTGGACTGGTAATGAAACTTGAATGCCAAGAGGTTGTTATTAATCACGTTCTATTTAAGCCTTAATTGTAACGACATTTGGACCTTTCACCCATTTATTATTTAGGTTAGTTACTTGGCATTTGTTTCTGAAGATTATTTCTAGAGTATTACCCATATATTTATATAGTTACGTATTCTTTTATTCTGATGTGGTAGGAACACTATGAACAACAGCACTACACCCTCAACTAATGTCAAACTCAAAAGTCAGGCGTTTCAGCAAAAAAAAAAAACCTACAGTTACGGTAGTTGACTGAGCATGCTAACTTTTTGACAACGCCAGTATCTGCGTTATAAATGTTGAGAATTCTATGTAGTTAAGCTTTTGTTAAAGTTTGCACTATTATTCAACAAAATAGCATTTATCATTAATATCAGTTGTGACGAGCGCTCACACTCACGTTTCCGCACTGTTCCGGTTGTCTATAAGCAAAGCCACCGTGACACGACGCAATGTCGTCGCGTCTCAGCACGCTGACAGCATTACACACGTTTAGAATTTATAATTAAAGGCGGTAATCAGAAATTCAAATTACGTTTATATTAAAAACAAATTAATACACGACTTCACTAACGACAATCGCGATTTCTTTAAAGAATTAGAAACGTCTAGCGCCGGAAGTCATCACAGGGTGTCACTTTATAATTAAACCACCATAACTTAGTAAACACGAGACGGCAACCGACAGCGAAACTGCCTCTATGTATAAATGAAGACACGCTACATGGGCAATACAATTACAGGAGTCAAATTAATAAGACTTTAATGAGACAATTAAAATGCTGAAATTCCCGCGGAGGGAAGGGGCGAAGCCGCAAGCAAGCGTTATTCTATCCCTTTTCGGGTGTCTCTTACCGATGGTACTTAGGCACGATGTAGGTTCTTCGAGTGCTCGATTTAAACTCGACGGCAATTCAAGGTATAATTGAAAGCTGTTTCCTTAAACAATTAGGTTGTCAGCAGTGGGGAAATGTTCAGGACGCTGGGGGGCGTGCGCGCCGCCGCAATTTTCGAACAAATAATTACTTTTGTTGAAAATTTTCGCCTCAACTTAGGAATCTCAACGCACGCGTCACTCAGGTAGGTATACTTGTTTACTGTTTAATCGAAATTACATCCGTTTCAAATTTCGCCATAATGAGAAAATGAACAATGCACAAACAAGCCCTAGTCGTGACCGCGTTTATGTTCTAAACGAAAAGTTTTCTAGGCTCATACAAAACTTTCAACGTTCCCCATCATTATCTTAATTATTATCCATTCACATTTGTCCATCTAAATAAATGACTTGATTGCTACAACGATGACCACTAGTTTAAATAAATACCGGTCATCGTCGAACGAAGCAAAACACAGACATGACACAAATATAGAGGTAAAGTTAAGTACATTCGTAGATGCTCATCGACCACAATATTTGTTTTCACATGTACATAGTAGAACGGTTTAAAACGTACCGCGCTGAATATTACATCGCCGTAATACTTATTCCACTAAATTATTCAGTGCAACCGTTCGCCAATTACGTCGGCACTAGAGCCATATGTTTAAGCACACTGTATAAAATTTCCCACAGTTGTTTTTATTTGACTCGTGCAAGTGTGTTGTAAATCTGTGAGAACAGTGTGCCTGCAAACAAGAGCGAGCTAATAACAGGTTATGCAATGAAACGAACACGAACTAAACCGCAGAGCGCGACTCCGATGAAATTAATTGAGTAATTATGGTTGACTTCGAAATTTCACTGGCCTACGTGAACGTAGGGTAAAATTAGGCAGCACGGAAATGAGGCCGATGTTCAGCTGTGACGGAAGACGGAAGGCACGGGCTTGTATTCAATTGAAACATTATTCCAATAAACTTAACGTTACGGTATTTTTTGCAAACACTGTATGGACTTGTTTAACGATTGCCGAAAGTAGGCCGTGTTCAACCACGCCTACTAACAAACAAGTACAATTAGCTGTCTCGTTAGACGAGACTAAAAAATTGTTAAACGTCTGAGTTAGGAACTTCGCTTTTCTTCATTCTAGAAATGATTTCCCTTGATATTTTTATCTCTAATCCTTAATAATATTATAAATGCGAAAGTGAGTTTGTTTGTTTGTTTGTTACGCTTTCACGCTTAAACGGCTGAACGGATTTGGATGAAATTTGGCACGTGGGTAGACCATGACCTGGAATAGGACATAGGATACTTTTTATCCCGATATTCCCACGGGATCGAGATTTACGCGTGTGAAACCGCGGGGCGCAGCTAGTACATTATATTGTGTGGAGAGCTAATTTTTTTTTTAAATTATTTACGATATCGCTACACTCACCTGCTTTTTTCTAATCTAGACTAACGAATGTTAAAAGTAATCATCACGTACCTGAAACAAAATAAATTGTCATTAAATAGGGTTCGTTCAATGAGGAAAAATTTATGAATATATTTTTTCCGAAGTTGCCAACGCTGACTACGTTGAACGAGCGTGGGAGCGATGGATGAAAAATAGCTCAATTAATAAGGTAATTTTATTGGAAACGACTCGATTTAATTATTTGTCATTTATCTGATACAACAGGAACACTTTATATTTATTTGAAAAATCGTAAGTAATTGGCTAGTCACCTTTGCCTACTAATAAATATTTTCCATTCATTAGGATTTTGAATCAGCGCTTGATTCAAAGTCTTAGTGAAATACATGATACATAGGTAACTAGTATCACGAACCAAGTTCTTTGTGATAGGTAAAATCTTCTATCGTGTCGAAGGCACGTAGTAGGTACATTTTTCCCGCTAGTATTTTGCCTGCCACACGGATAGCTTTTCCGTCAGCGTTTATTAGTTCCTCGTGGATGCTGGTGTCAGGATACGCAGGACCATGCAACATATTTGTCATTCAAGGTTACCACATGCAAAAATAACTATTGTTAGGTTGGCTATACGATCTAGAATTCTTTTCTTCTATTCTTTTGTTGCGAATTTCTTAATAGCTTTTACCTTCATATAATTAAATGTATGAAGTATCGACCAGTGGATTAACACTCGGCCTTTTAGTCACGAAGTGCGCAGTCTATGTAACTGCTGCAGCTTAACAAATGTACCACAACAAGCAAGATTACAGTAATACTACAATCTGTTGTTAGTCAGTAGTTATTGCATTTCCCGTCTTGCAGAATCCTTAGTAATGTTAGATCCAATAACTAACCCGCGTTCTTGGGCTTAAGTATGAACTCCTTACTGCCATAGACAATGGGCCAGACCCGTGTGATCGGATCGATGGTATTGCCACAAATTAACTGGTGTTGTAAGAAACCCAATTAATTCAAAGGGGAAAAATGTCCTAATATCCCTCGGGATCAATCTGCGCCGAGCAAGTGCTTAAAAATATATTACATCCGAGTTATAATTCAGTACTTAATAATATTTGGGGAAACAAAATCATTCATAATAAGATGGAAAATAATACTTAGATGATTAAGGTTCATCTTTAACGCTGCTCCCTTATTATCATGTCTTATATGAGTAGAATATTCGAAACTGAGTAATCGAACAATGTCTATGTTATAAAAAACAATATAAAATTACACTCCTTTTTGGGCAGTCGTATAACAATACGAAACTCAATCTTCTTTAAGTGTTAAATAACGGCGGTATTTTTATTCATCACTTAGATATAAGTAACATTATTCTTCTTCACAAAAACAATTTGATAGCTAGCCGGGCCCGAGGTGCCCGAAGCAACCTACCTGACCTTTCTGACGGCTAGAATATAAAAAGTGTGTTACGCCCAAGTCGTCTCGCCAAATAAGGAACATGTACAGTTACATCCCGATTACTGTAAATAACATTAATCTTAGCTATTAGTGCCAGTACACGGATCTAATCTATACATATAATAAATCTGTAGACGAGGCGTTTCTGTACAATGAAAAAAAAAAAAAAAAACATAGGTGGAGTGTCCAAGAATAACCAACAGATGCCATTTCTACCATTTTTGGAATTTTTGTCTGTTTGTCTGTTTGTCTGTTTGTCTGTTTGTCTGTTTGTCTGTTCGTTTGTTTGATTGTTCCAGTATCACGTAAAAAGTACGAAATCAATATGGTTAACTTATAAACTCAAATATTGTGTGTAACTCGATGTTTCTTTTGGTCTTTGTTTCATCGCAATCGCTTCAAAATATCCAAAGATATAAGAGTTTAAAGTATTCAAGAAGAAATTTTCATTAGGTACGTAATGTAGATACACGTAACGACGTCTATTGACGTAAAATGACACTAGCGTAAAATCAGGTAGGTTTGTGAGAACGTGTGTAACACACGATCAGTATCATCATATGTTCACATACTTCGCGCGGAAACATAACGCGATACATTGTGAATTTACCCAATCTAAAGTTTGGTTAATTCAAGTTTTCCAAATCTATTGTTTGGTAGTAGTGCCATAGGTGGCGCTATCTATCTTTTAAATCATGATACAATTTATTAATCACGAAAAATGGTGATAAATTTTAATTTCTTAAAAATTTTAGATTGTTACATCGAGCAAAAAGTGAGTAATTAAGGCACGAATGCGCTTACTAAATTAACACGAGTGCATTAATTACTCACTTTAGCAAGGTACGTAATCTACTTTTCTTTCAACTACCAATGTACCTGCTGCGATAAAATATACCTGCTCAAGGTTAACTCAACTCAATTCAAATCAAGTTAGGTCAAGTTAGGTCAAGTCAGGTCAAGTCAGGTCAAGTCAAGTCAAGTCAGGTCAAGTCAGTCATGGAACCCTAAAAACAGTCTTTTCTACATAGCTTACAGAGTGTTCGAACGTTTTCCCATATATTTTGACAGTATCACTTCGTGCTCGATAGATGGCGTTGTTCATTTAACGTCATTTTCTGAATCGCGGTGTTAAGAGTCTCCGTAGAAGAATGACTTTCGCCGAATTCATAATTACCGAGCATTTGGCTCATTTTAAATTGAACACATAATCCATACTAATCGATGCTTAAAAGTATAAATTCGATAGTAACTCTGTCTGTCTGTCCGTCAGTAATTCTGTATCGCCTGATCCACTGAACGGATCTCGATAAAATTTGGTAAAGAGATAGATGGCATCCCGGGGAAGAACATAGGCAATTATTTTCTCAAAAACAAATTTAAGGGGGGGGGGGGGATATAGGGGATGAAAGTTTTTATGGGAAACCTATCATTTTTAGAGTTCCGTAGTCAACAAGGAAGCTTTATAGTTTCGCCATGTCCGTCTGTCTGTCTGTCTGTCCGCGACTTAGCTCAAAAACTTTTAATCGACCAACTTACATGTGCAGTTGCAAAAACCCAAACATTCTGTATGCGAGAAGTTTTTTAACACTTTGAGGGACAGTAAACGCCCATAGACGTAATAACAATAAAACTTTGCGAAAGTTTGTTTGATAAATTAATGCATCCCAACTACGGAACCCTTCATTGTGCATGGTTCGACACGCACTTGGCCGGTTTTTTTTTAACTTAGGGCTGTGAAAATTTATGCTTTTTGTAACTAACAAAGAGTTACATTTTTCTAAAATCATCCCTCATGAGGGTAAAAATCCTTCTTTACCCGCTTGATTTTAAAATTCACTTAATATTGACCTTTTTGCGGGACTCTCTTCAAGAGCGTTAAGGGATTGAGAATATAGTCATAGTCCGTATCTTGAGAATCTGTCCACTCAATCAAAAGTTATTACTACTTGGCTCTTGGCTTGGAACGAAGAGTTTGAGTTTACCAGTGAGTACTTACTCGATAGATGGCGTTGTGCAAATGATGCGATTTTCTTAAGGGGGATGCGCCGGTAGCCCGCGCAATTCAAATCTTAAGTTTTTTGTAATTTGCAAGTCAGTGTTAGGCAAGTTGTATGTTGAAATGAAATGAAATAAAATTCTTTATTCTGTAAAAAGGTTATTGGAATCACTTTTACACGTCTTAATAATATCAAAAAATTGTAAAATTAAGCTAGATGAGGTCGGCGTTTCCTATCTGACTACTCTGAGAAGAAAGGCCGAAACAAACTCACAGTCTCTTTTAAAGTCCGGACATACCTAGGTCAGATATTCACATATTGGTCTGGCCCTATGAGGACCATGTAGATTAGAGTCTGAAATGATCTTTTGAGGAATGAACCACACAGATTTGAGTGAACCTGTCCTGTCACTGCAAGCATTTGTCAGTAATAGTGGAGCTCAGCTCAGAACTTAAGGAGCTCAACGACTCGACGAACAATACCAAAGAAAGGACATTTGTGTAGGCCGCATAAAGTTCTCAAATTGCCAGACCATTTTTAAAACTAACTGAGAACGAAACAATATAAGAATAAAAACAAAATAAACATCCACATAGTCCTCACATTCACAATAATACAATACTTTACAAAGTAATCATGTCATTTTGTCAATATCATATATAATATTCAATAATATGAATTTGTATATAAAACTGGTAGGTATATTTTGATGATTTTCCATAGTACTTATTCAAAATGTCACAATGCCAAAATGACAAAATGTAAGCAGAGCGAGCAACTCAATCCCATGCTTTTTGTCTTCAAAATAATCTGAAATTGTATAGTACCCTTTTTTACAAAGTTTGGTTTTAATACAGCTTTTAAATCGTTTAATGGGTAAGTTTCGAATGTCAATATGATTAAAATATGATTCGCGATCGTAGCAAATAGTAGCTTTACAGAATAATAACCATTAGATACAGGAATACAACTCGTGCAATATTAGTTAGATTAGATAAATAAATATGTGATACAACTGCGACTCATTATTTAGATCAACATAAAACTTGATACTGACCTGTAAAAAGCAAAAAACATAAGAAAATTTGAATTTCGCAGGCTCCCCCAAAGCTTTCGCCTTAGTTTCCATCGTCCATACAATATGCCATAGTGTTTTCATTAATCTTTCCGACAGTTTCATACTGCTGTCCATACTATCCACACTATCACCACAATATAGATATGGACTACCACTAATATATAAAGTTACTGGCTGTCTCATGTCTGTTACTTTTACGCCGTAACGCCTAGGTCACCCAGACAGACCACGTATGGGTTATGGGACATAGGATACTTTTGTCCCGGTAGCACATTCCCGTGGGATAATTTCCGACATCCACGCGGGCGAAGCCGCGGGCAAAAGCTAGTGTTCTTATATTATCTGCTTATTACACGAGGCTAACTAATTTATACGCGGAAATCCGAAAAGTACAGTTTAACGTGGCTATTTCTAGGAAACTTATTTAATTCTGTTTTCTGTATTTGAGTTTTGAGTTATATTATGCAAATAATGATTTTAATAACTTTGTAGAAATTATCCGCATTTGCATTTGGCATTGCTGATGATTATACAATTACCCAAAATGGCGAGAAAAAAACAATTTGAACGTTGGCATTCGCATCTCTTTCACAATCTGCCAAAAATACAATCAATTTACCAACATTTTTGACATGTTTGACAGATTGCTATTTGAATGTGAATGTCTTTTATGTACGAGAATTGGCCGTCTGTTAGATGTTAAAGTTAGTTAGATGGTCGTTCATTGTTTAATTTGGTTCTCGCAATAATCGGTTTTACCCGTTTAAAAGTTTTCGTATGGAGAAGAATGGGCAAGAAACTCCACGTTTCTTGCCCATTCTTCTCCATACGAAAACTACCTTTTGGAAGGGGCAACTAGAATCAGTTCTATTTCTTAGTTTTTTTTGACGTTCAAAAGTGCCTTTAATTTGCCTATTTGAAATAAATAATTTGACTTGACTTTGACTTGGCACGTTTTGCTAAAAAGTTATCAGCACCTAATGCACCTACGTACTTACTACTTTTTCAACTCTGTTTTCAGTATGTGTTTTTAAAGCCAACCTCGCATAAAATACAATGCTGTAGGTAACTACTATACTTACCCAATGTTTGATACAGGAAAAACAACAAATAAAAAGGTAAATATGTAAATTAAAGGAATAATCTCTCCACATATATTTGTTTAAATATAGATGTAAGTATCTTGCCTAACCTTACAAACTTGCATGGTTGACATGCAAATGTGCAGGTGATTGTATTAACCTTTACACGCACGACTATATGTATGAACTTACATAAATGTGTCTGCAAACTTCTGTATAATATTTAATGCATATTATGTATACACTCGCGACAATCTAAGAAGTCCGTTTTGACGTTTCGTTCTCGTACATGTAATAAAACGTTAAGCCTTGAGAATCAGTTTTTATCAATGTAGATAAATCGTAAATTACAAACTCTATAAGTATGTTCAATCGATATGTCTCGAGAATCAGTTTTTAAGAAACAATTTTTTTTTTCATCGCTATCCAAAGCATTTTGATAGCTGTCAAAACGGACTTCTTAGATTGTCGCGAGTCTAGATAGATAGATTTCTAGTCTGGTAAGTATCCGGTGTAACTGCATGTGAAGAAGTTAATGATTATCGAGAAGAAGTAGATAGGTAAGGTACCAACACGAACATTGGCGGTGAACCACTTTTCAACCTTATTACTAAGCCGCGGTTGTACCTATCTAATAGCACAACATCAATCCTGTAGTGCAGGTACATACACCGGGCAAAAATCCAGACTGCGGGCTGCTACTGAGAAATTCCAGATGGAAAAACCCAATAACAATTTGCCCCACCCAGGAATGGAACCCAAGACGTCATGCTCAACACTTCCTAATCTTTAGAAGATAATTACCTCCTGCACAGGCCTAACATCCCATAAGAAGTAACCAAAATAAATGCTAAGAAGAATTCATTCATTATGAAGTCTTCCCAAAATGGCATTTGCCTATTAGGTACAGCCACTCTCTGCACCTGATTAACCCAGATCCATTTCCAGGTCCATAATGGCTTAACAACTTTGAAGAAATTCTTGCTATTGTGTTTCCGACATTACCTACACCTTACCAAAAATAGTCAGCGCCTGAAATCTCAGCACTCAGATCACGGTCGCCGACATAATGCGATATTATGGTTTTTATCCTCTTATCCAACCTTACAAGCAATCTTGAATAGAAAACAATTTCAAGATCACGACCACAACACATCAAGATTTTCAATTTTGACTGGGCAAACAATTAATATTTTTATCTCCAAAAGTCTTTAACCAAATTAACTTCGACTCAAGATAGTCGTGATCTTCAAACAAAGATCACGACCACAATCTAATCTTGTTCCTTTTCGTATCATAAGTATCCGGCATTAATCGTCAGAAGGCATCCGACAAGGATGACGTGGTGACGTCACTGCATGCTCCACCGATGACTTCACCTCAGATGTAAACACATTCGGAGCTAACCGCAGCAGCCTTTTATTATTCAATTGTTCAACTTTAACATTTTGCAGAACCTTGGCAGATTAGTTAAGTTTTGAGGTTGCTGCACTGTCGCTTAGTGATGCACTATGTGCAATAGGATGTAACGATGTACCATGTTTTGTTCTGAAAACTTCTTCGAGCATTCTTAGTGAACTTGATAGATAGACGATCAATACGAAATGTTTTAAGATTATCATATATATTCCGGTAGAACACCTGCAAATTATCAGATATGTAAGCCCTATTCTCAGAAGTACGCACGCATGAACTGTCGGACTTCATGATCCTGATTATGGATGTACTTCATTGTTTTTGTCCATTTGGCCATCTTCTTTTATGAACTAATCAAGTTTGGCCTTATCACACCTACAACCATTTTAGTTAAGTGGATAACGTTATATATAATCTAAGTAGGTTCATGAACGTATTTACAGGCCTCTAAAAGTAATAAGTACAAATGCTAAGTACACATTAACGCTAAAAGCATTACAGACATAACATATGTACATAAAAGATGTCTAACAATGGATTAACAAAATAAAAGATAAAAACCATAATTTGAACCAATAAACAGATTCTATTGCTTTATTCATAAACATTGGCTTGAAAAGGTCACTGATTTCATTACCTATCTTGTATTTTCATATTGCATGAGTATTGGTCCTTTGACCTTGTCAAAGACATGCTAACTTTATAACATCACTAAGGGCGAATTTCACCGATGAAACTAAGCGCGATCAGCGGCTGTCAGTGTCCAATATTCCCATAGAATGCGCGGTTTAGACTCGCGACAATCTAAGAAGTCCGTTTTGACAGCTATAAAAATCCTTTGTGTAGCGATGAAAAATAAAATGAGTTACTTCTAAATTGGTTCTCTAGACATATCGATTAAACATACTTAGAGAGTTTGTAATCGACGTGTTATCTACATTGCTTAAAACTGATTCTCAAGGCTTAGCGTTTTATTACAAGTACGAGAACGAAACGTCAAAACGGACTTCTTAGATTGTCGCGAGTGTAGTAGGTATATAAAGAATTAATAATTTTCTAGCTGATTCTAATAACATTTAGAGACTAGTTTCGAACGCCCACGCATATTGTCTAGACTAGATTCTATCCTAATAAATGAGCACATTAGGTGCTTTTTCACGTTAGGTAGGTACTTAATTGGTTTTTCAATCAACTGAACACAATATGTGGGCAGAATCCCTAGTAGGTACTTTAATTCTAGAGGATCTAACTTATTCTTATATATTATTTTAATTAACACAAGGTGATAGGAGATATCTTTTTCAAGATTTAACCAACGAACTCCTTTCTAATAACCCTGCAGTTAAAGTATGTTTTACTCTAGATTTCTCTAATCAAGTACGTGACGGGTTCATGCGACAACCGGTCCCACACAGCTCATTACAGACAGGCCACATCGCGTCCGCACCAGTGTATTAAACATTATATAACTTATCATAAACAGCTAATGTAACCACGCAATCTTAATAAATGAAACGTTGCCGAAAACCACACCATTAGGCATACTCCGGCAGAATATACGAGTTGAGTAGATAATAATCAAAATTTAATTATAGCTTATATCCACAAGGCACGCGGCCGTTAATTGGCTTGTGTCGAAATAAGTACTGGAGGGGTTGAGGGGGCAAGGCGACAGCCCACGACCTTGCGGCTACCTTCCGTCTTCCGTTGACACCCAACAGTAACGTGTTATATTTTCTGGTCGAAATTGGCTGAGAATCTCAACCTTTCACTAATTGGAGATAAGCGACAAGCGATAAGCGACAATGCATAACAGGCTTCGGCCGACTAATTAACTGAAAAGGGATGTATGTAGCACTTGATGAAAACAGCTATAAAATTTTAATATTTCAATACTTAGTACTTTAAAATAATAATACACCTATAATTTAATATTATCACTATAAAAATAATGGTTTGCACTATAACTGTGCCGAAAACCAAATCCGAAACCAGTTAGTTACTGATTGATCTAATTAGACTAGTAGCGAAAGTCCTAGGGATATTGCGAAAACCCGGATAATTAGAAAATGGTAAAAAAAAATCTTATAGCAACTTGGAAGTAGCCCTCGCCTGTCGCTACAGCGGCACCGTTCGCTTCGCTCGCTGGGCTCGCGCAGTTCTAACCTAACCTAATTCAACCAGTTCAAAATGACGAATTGCACGAGCCTTCATACTATCTGCCGCAAAATGTTTTCACCATTGTCTAATTATCTAGTCATTCAGTTAATTTTAAAGCTAAGCATAATATTTATAGTGGAAACCATTATTTGTATAGTACATTCAATTAAATTAAAAGTGCGTTTATAATATTATATTCCCCATATAAAAATTCTATCGTAGCAGCATAAAACGAGAAGATATCAAGTACCAAGAATCAAGAGGAATCCTTCGACTTGCATTAAAACCACTTCTTGCTTGCAACCTGCGATAGGACCATAGCAGGTTGTAAGTAAAAACATAATGCATGTTTGAACATAATGACAGTAAACAATCTTTGAAAATTGATTCTACTTTTCAGAATAAAAGCCAACAAAACCACCGAATTTCAATTTAAAGCGTAATTTTGATGACCACAAAAAGTTATCCAAAAAGACAAACATGACGCAAACAAAAAAGGAAATTGGTTCTTTAATAGCTAGTCAGTTTTTAGCACGAACAGCGCCGTTACAAACGACGGTTCGCTTTTTATTTTAATTAATTTTGCTTGTGGCGACGTGAATGTTACATGTGCATGAATACAAAAAAACTCTGGTACGCATAATATCTATGCACGCTATTTTGCAATCGGTCTGATTGCAAAATAGCGTCTTAATGTATCTTATTTTTTTATGTATATAAAACAAATGACTACTGAATATTATGAGGGAGACAAGCGTTAAGTATTTGGAAAACGTCACTATCACCACCTAACAAACCAATCAAATGGTCAAGTACTTAAAAAAAAAAAAACTTTATTGACGTAAATAAGAGTTACAAAAACAATACAAAAACAAACTTTGAAACATCAACGTACAAATCTAACGTACCGTACCGAGCCTAATACAATTAGTAAGTTATTCACAACAATTAATTCTGTCGAGTAATAATAAGTTATATTAGTAATCCGGAATTTGATATGCATCATATTACCTGGATAAGTGGAACCAATCAAAGATCACGTTGCATTAAAATAAAAGAGCGTCAATTAAGTTTCCATTGTATTTTATATTTTTTGCAGATGGCACTAAGGAAACAAGTTTTCGGCGACCAAGGTTGTCCGTTTATGAACATTAAAAGTAGTGACGAAGACGGTATTTTTAGTAAAGGTCATAGAAAGAACAGGTTAGATCATTTTAGCTCCTGCGCACATACACATAAAATTATTGCTCAACAACCGGTCGGCCCTGCTAGATTCCCAGTTTATCTAGTCGCGGTGAGCCAAGAGATATATTAAGAAATTAATACTCCCCAGAGGTATACCAGCCTCTCCTAGTACCTACGACGTGGCGACCGTCATATATTGACTTATTTCAGCGCCATCTTCAAGTTTAAGTACTTAATGTACTTTTTGTTCCCTTAACTTTTTTCTGGGTACGAAGTAAGAAACGATAGTTGAGCATACCATACCTACAGCTTCTTGCATCGATGCTCAGAAGTCCAGCCCTTACTCCAAAAGATTAGAAATAGTGTTTCAGAGCATTGGTATCGTAAAGTAACATCAAAGAAGTGTTTTTCCTCAAATAGTTTAAGTTTGACCAGAATCCCGATGGACCCTCAACACAATACGGATAGTAAAGGTCTAGAGCCTCAAGGGGACATGCAACATGTTCACTTGTGAAATAATTCTCCGAACTACGAAAGTCTTCCTTTCTAACCCAAACTACAAACACAAGCTTTATTACAGTTTGTGAAATCTCTGCTAAGTAAGTAAAGCTCTTCTCATCTCAAACATTTGCAATAACACAAAATAGCTCCTGAAAGGTATGGCCAAGTAAATACATTACGCTGCAAAAGAATTGACTCGCCATAAAAAGAGGCTGTTTATGGCAAGCCAATTTGTACAAGGACAGTTAAAGAGATTCCTCGCTATTGGTTTACGAGTTCGTGGCGTAGACAAATGCAGGTTATATTTTTTGCCCTCGGAACGCTCCGTGTGTTCAATTTTTGTTCGTTAGAGAAATAACAGCGAGTGTATGGCTCTGAACGGTACTACCTACAAATTGTTCAGATACTGAGGCGGAGGGTATTTATGTAGCGTATAATATTGAAGAACGCAATACCTAGGCGAAAAATAACGGTTCACTTCCAAAAGCTACGGAAAGGGGGTAGAAATACATGTAACAATCTTTTCCCCAGAAAAGCAAGGTCATGTTGGGTTAAAATTCTCATTGTGCACCTTTTTGGCACACCAAATAGCTTGAGAGCATACTGCAACAAGTCAATGAACAGAAAATTAAGTGGAGAATAAGGCAAGATAACTAAAAACTATGAAGGACGATAAAGCGCTTGGATGTCAAGTGTTTGATAAACAATTTATATACCTACCATTAGCACTCATGGCAATTTTAACACGGCGGCCTCGCCAACACAATCGCGGCGGAGAGCCGAGTGCCGACGACAAATCCTGTCGCAATGTTCGCATCATTGATAATTGTGTTGTAATCTTATTATGTTGCTTACCCACAGGTTAAAAGCTATCAAGATTGAAGAATTCTTCGTATTTCTTGAGAATGAGTATTGTTCATTTTAAAGGTTGTGAAGGAATACTATAGACCCCATTGTTATGTGCGTTCAATGGGTTTCTTAAAACGGAGTTTATTTACCTATATTTATCACTGAGAGTCATTCAAATTCAGATTTGGCAAGAAATAATATGTGGATGGTCAAAGTTAAGTCAATCATTAACTAAATGGATACCTAGTTGCGCCGAAGGTGTTATTAACTACTTCAGGGAAGAAACTGTCTGAGACTGAACTGCTTCCTGTTCTAATTCCCTGAAATCTTTTATAGCTGTAAAAGATTTCTCTAGTACTCGTACCTTTTAGCAAAACATTCCAAGTGGCGGCCTTTAACACTCGTTTTATTCGAGCCGAGTCGGGGCGCAGCTTCTTTGATAGCTCGTTATATGGAACAAAGGCAACGCAACATCAAACGAGGTATTTCTTTACGCTGTGACATTTTAATAACGGTTCCCCAATTGGTTTCCCATTTTATTGTTAACGTCAATTTAACAATGGTTGGTCGCCGAGCGATAAATTGTTTCAATTGCGCACTTTAGGTACACAATTTCAATTACCTGGATGACTTAGTTGCTATCACATTGTATTGAATATCTGGATAGCTGATATACATCAGTTAGAGACACCCATTTAGAAATCCCAAGAGGTTGATAAGGTTTGGTCTTTGAAAACACTATGAGAACAACATCCTTTTTGCTCAGGACCCTTCTAGACAACATGTTTTTTATCTTGGAACAAGTTATAAGAGACCATTCTTACTGAACATGACCTGCCTTTACTCCCTGTACCTATAATGTAAACGAGCTAATACGTTAATGTAACGAGCCACTGGAAGCTAGCGAAGTCATTTGCCATGTAATGAGACTCATTGCCCTCTGCAAACCAGTTCGATGGACGCGCTAACACAAACAGGATTCACGGTTTGCACCTTCCGTACTCGACGATTACGAACCAATTTCATTACACGAACACGTTAAAATAGTCAATTTATATAAACAAACAATAACACTGTACTGTCTTTTAATATGTGTTTTAATGTAGAGTAGTGCTCAAGTGACCTTCCTAATTTAAAAAGCATCTTGGCATCATTGCGTCCGCCAGGGGCATTGTGTTCGATCAGTCACGGTCTCGTTCATGATCGCACGAATAAGTTCGCTCTATCGGACGGTCCGCGATCATGTTTCACAGTCATATTTGAAATGAGAAATGACGAAACGAGGAAGTTTCGTGAGAGTTTGCAGCGCGTTACTATCGCATCATCTAGATATGGTGGAAAAATTGCCAAAACACTTATCGGTGTGAGTGGCTGGATATATTATCTGTGGTGTTGAATCTGACACGATCGCGATAGCACGTCTAGACTCGGAGGTGGAGCTCCCTCGCGCCACAGTCCCGTTAGCCGGATGCCGCAGCGCCCGCTTGTTATGCAACTGATGTGTCCCTCGTTTGCCGCACCGACGCGGATCGTGCGTCGGCGGCGCGCTGTCCGCGCATGTGCTCACAACAATACAAGTTTCAAAATCCTATTATTTTAAAACTCACCGTTATCTACCCTAATTTATTCGTCAAGTGCAGTAGTCGTTTGCAAAAGTAGTTAGGCCATAACTACTTTTGCAAACGACTACTTTCATACTTAAAAGTTCGAACACACCTCAGTTCTACACACCCAAAGTTAAGCAAAACTACACACGGGTACTAAACTCATGTGTAAGATAGTTTTGCTTAACTATAGTGAAACATCAGTAAAGAGTAAAGTTACTTATAGGAAGTATAAGGTCAATTTCGCTTGCATTTCTAAACTGTACTGTTTTGGCGCTACCACTACCTACTTGCGTAGATCAGAAGAAGAAGCAGAAGCTATCAAGTTATTCTAAAGTTCTGAGTATTTCTTTTCTGCCATGAACTTTTGCGATGCTTCTTTTCTGGATATTTACCCCTTTATTAAACATTGTTAAAGTTAAGTAATTTCTAAGGTCTGCTTAACCATACCATTTTTCGATGTTAAAACGTCTTTTAACTTTAAGCAACATTTGCAAATAAATCCTTCTTAGCATAGCAATATGAATACGAGCAACTTCAGACATTTTATATAAAAAAGACACCAAGCTAGACTGCTTGAAAGACTAACATGGAATAAATGGAGGTGAACATCCGGTGTTACCAATACCATACAAGTGGCATCAGCTGTCGATTGAAATTGAATTAACAAGTTTAGTTTAGCCTTATTAGTACAGGATTCTTAAAGCGTACCTATAGAGAATTACTATATTCTTTTTTCACGAAACTGGCTTTTGGCGTCTCCAGCATGTTATCCAGTAATACGCTATCATAAATAATGTGACGGAAGATGAGAAGAGTGTGATTCTAGTCGAGGTGTGAGACTGTTCGATAAACAATGGATCATCTCAAATAACTCTTTTTTTAAACTGTAGAAGAAGAAAGTTTAAAGAACTAAGTACCTATTATATCTAAACCCTTCTGGCCTACAATGTTGAATTTGCAAAATGTTGAATTCGCTAAAAATGTTGAATTCGCAAAATGTTGAATCCCAAAATGTTGAATTTGTAAAAAGTTGAATTTCCCATCCGAATCACAATGTTGAATTTGCGAAATGTTGAATTTGTAAAAAGTTATTTTATCGAGAATATTCTATTCTATAGTAACTGGCTTCTAAGATACAGGCTACATAAACCTAGTTTAGAAGTCAGGGTTTTTCACTCTAGAGCACTAACTTAAGCCATTTTTACCTGACTACGGCGAAGCAAAAAGGAGGGTTATGATTTTGACCGCTATGGTTGTTGACCGGTTTGTATATATGTATGTTCATCTGTTCCCTCATAACTACAAATCATAATTTGACAAATGAGATATGTATCGTTGGAAGCGACTTGATCGTCGTTTGGATATAGGCTATGTAAAACATTAAATTGAAAATGGCGCCCTCTAGAGGACATAAAAGGGTCGTATTCTTCGCGCGCTGTTCATCGTGTTCACACACAGCGCTGGCGCGGGTCGGGCACGGTCACTACCCCCCCTTTTTTCTGGTTTCCCTTAAAGAAGAAACAGAGGTAATCTAACTAATATTAAAAACGCGAAAGTTTGTAAGTATGGATGGATGTTTGTTACTCTTTCACGCAAAAACGGCTGAATGGATTTGGATGAAATTTGGCAAACAGATAGTTTATAACCTGGATACATAGGATACTTTTAATCCCGATATTCCCACGGGATCAAGACTTACGCGGGTGAAACCGCGGGGCGCAGCTAGTATATTATGTACCCATGACATTTTGGCTGTATTGTAACGTTCGCCAGTTTCCTTAGCCCACGAAATCAATATCCTCAATAAAATTACGTGGATTGCAATTAAAAGAAAATGAGAACATTTCTCCGTGTAGCTTGATGCGCGTGTCGTGGTGGGAACGCGCGTCGCCCCCTTGCTGCCAGATTATCGACTTAGGGAGCAATTTGTGGGGATTTGCTGTAGAACTTCACAGAACATAAAAACGGTCGTCCTTCATTAGACAGCAAATATACTTAATTTGAAAGGAAGTTGAACTGTTCCTATATTTTGAAAGATTTGGTTGAGTAGTGGGCTACTGATGGCAGATTGATTGCCGCACAAAATGTCGTCGATAAATTCCCTGAAACGACAGGTTATTCTTTTATTGAAGCTGGTATAAAAATACTAAACCAAAGTTGAAGAAACTTTGGCTGGACTGCCAAACAAAAAAAATCGTGGCTCCATATGTAGACATAGTAGTTAATAATTGCGTTTTTTTAGGATAGCATTAAACTAACATACAACATAGGTACTTTAAATAATAATACCTAACAATAGCACTCCTCAGTCCACTTGCACCAGATAGTAGGACCCAAGCTTACAGAGATAAGGGAAGCATGCCATTGTAGAATTAGCTTCAATGTTCTTCATTTCTGGTTTTCAATAAATCACTCTTTCAGTTAAAGGGCAATATGAGACAAGTATGGGAACTGGAAGCCTTTATAATCCACTAAGGATGTAATTGTACATTTTAAAAGAACAAACATTACATAATGTAGTCATCAAAATCGCACCTCAGAGTTTAAACAAAAATAATGATGAAAAATGTATGAAAGTAGGTAAGGGAAAATGGAAAATTGTGAAATAGGAGAACCAAGAGCTATCACAGATGGAGAACAATTGTACATTACTTATCTTGGCAGGATTTTATTATAACCAAAAACATACTTAATTGGTCAACTATATTGTTATACACAATCTGTATTACTTCTTAGCAAAAAGTTTTGGTTAAATCTGTTTTTAACCAACTTTTTCAAGTCAATAAGTCAAAGGAAATGGCTCTGTATTTCAAATTTTTCCCTTACTTTCATACATTTATATTAAATATACAATTTAAATCATATTTTTTCTCAGAACAGTAGGGTTAGACATATGAATAATAATGGTTGGGAACATATGACCTTTAAAAATATAATAGCCGACTCTTACAGCAATTTCGAAACACAGCTTCAGATAGACCAGTCTGAGTTTGCAATATTCAAGTTAAATTCATGGTACCTATGAGAAAAAACAAAGTACAATAAATGTTGTATGAAAAAGTTATTATTTATATTCTTTTGCTGTTGTTTCATCTTTTCCAATGATGTTTGAAGATGAATTATTATAAAAATATTAGCATTCACACTATTCACAGGACAAACTCAATAAACAAATAATATACTTGAGGGTATAAGGGTCATTGACATACAAACTGTTACCATTATTTAATTCACTACATGGTTCTAGATGCCCGTAGCAAAGTTTTTTTGTTTTTTTAATAATCTCATCCATACATTTGGACCACATAGGTATTGCACTTTTATATGAAAGTAGAGTATAAAAGAAACTTTTATTTTTTTTATTAAGATGAAAAATCTCTTCACTCGGTCTAGAATCATGAAGTGAATTAATGGTACCAGTTCACACATACACCCTGCAGGGCTTACACCCTGTATAAACTGACCTAATAGGCATGCAGCACTTTAGACAAGTAAACAGATTTAATACAGCCATATCATTTTGAATTACCAAAAAAATTGTGAGCGTAGGTTGATTTGAAGAAATTTGAACAATTGACATGGTTACGTTGACATTGATATAAGTATTTACCTATATTTAATTATGGATCCTATTCACAAAGCTCAACTCGGAGGCAAGTAGGTAAATAATAATAAAATATTAAAATGTTACATTACTAACAAAAGAAAAAAGAGAAGTGAGAATCATCTACTAAAGTCATTTTAAACAGCTTTATTTCATGATAACAATCTGTTTAGGTTGTTACAAAGGTTTTTGCTCAACATCCAGAAATAACATTCAAGTGATCAGTGGTAAACAGTAGCAGTTAATTATTGAAGTTATTTTGATCAAAAAGTGATTTAACAATCAAACTTTTGGAAAGTTCAATGTGATTGTGCTAAAACGTCTACTAAATAAAAAAGCATGAAGATTTTTAAGCAAATCTGTTTTTATAAAGACAAATTGAAAAGAAACGAAAGTAAACATAAGTAGTAAAACAAGCTTAATGTGACATAAACATGCATAAAGCCATGCGAAGCACAACACAGACGGCGCTAGGTAGCAGCGAGGAGCGTAGGCGGCAAGGTTCCTCTCGTCTCACCTTGCGGGATCGGCGGCGCGGGATCCAGCGGCGTCGCCAGCACCGCTGCTAGCTGCGCCACCGCTTCCACGGCCCACAGCACCCGCCACATGTCCCACAACCACATCACAACACTCCACTATCTCATTATTGGCACAATATTCACACAACTTAACCAATTCGAAAGCCTAACTATACTAATAACTTCTACTGGAACGATCATACTTTGGAAAAAATCATGTCGCAATATAACCGTTTACTAGCACATTATCGAGCTCTATCTATCACATTATTCTACGATACTCGAGTAAAGTTTAAAACAAGTGTTATTCAAACAAAGACAGTTACTGCACGTCATAACATTCCTTTGCCTGCGAATTACGAAACAATCTACAACAGCGACTCAGTAACCACTAGCTCAGAAACTCGACTCGACTATGACTACCTTCACCTTGTGTATGTGTTGTGTTGACTACTGCGCTCGCTCGAATTTGACGTTCAGAAACTAGTGACAATTCACGATCGACTAATCGATTCGGAATAATCGAATAGAAAAAATCTAATAGAAAGTACATAAACACTAAAATTGTATCTTTTTAAAACTATGTAGGTACTACTTCATCCTGAAAACGTTTTGTTTGCATCCACATGGATAAAATGGTTGAATTGGTGGTAGATCTTCAGGTCCTAAGTGCATCATGAATTCTGCCATTTTTTCTAAGTATGGTAACTTCATTTCGCGATCCAACGGCATTAAAAAATCTGTTGCTGGTTTCCAATGCCCATTAGTAAATCTTGCGGGTTGGGAAAATATCCCATCAAAATGTAATCCAAAAGATCCTATTTATTCGAAGATAACGTTAGTGACTAAAACTTTAAAACCTATGAAAAACATATACTTAAATTGTAATGTTTCATAATTACCGTTGCAACTAATTCCTAAGCATATTATGTGGTCGGGACTGGGATTCAGAAGCCACAAATTTACCAAACTTATTACTGCTTTTGCTTTGTTTAATCTTGCCTCAGCAGGTCCCCGACTATACATTTTCTGAAAAAGTTTTTACAATTACATAACCGAAATGTAACATATCATAACATCGCTCCTGTAATAATCTGAAGGGTTAGGCAGAGTTACCAGTTACGTTGTCCCATGTAATAGGGGGGCGAGCCTATTGCCATCAACCGGACACAAATCCCAAATTCCGGGCTGCTACTTAGGAATTACTGATAAAATATTAAAAACAATAACACATTGCCGGACCTGGGAATCGGACCCAAGACCTCGTGCTCAGCAGTTGCACTTGCGACCGCTAGTCCAACGAGGCAGTAGTATTCAAAATGTATTTATGTACTTATATAGGTATTAATAACTTTGTACATAAAGAGCCGTCGAGAGAATGCGTTCCTGACACCTATCAGTTGGACAATTTCTATTATGGATCAAATTCGCAACTCGCAACACACAATCGTTAGTACGAAACAGACAGGTGTCAAGAGCGCATTCTCTCGACGGTCGGACTGTAATTCACATATTATTAAATACTTGCTTTCATTTCAGATACTTTTAACCATAAGGTAGTATCGAAATGCATCAAATAATATAAAGTTCGCATTTCCGGAGTCATTGATCCAATGTTTAGAGTAGAATTCCTCACTCTTGTGTATCTTCTATAAGGTTCGAAACTGTTATACTGGTGCACCGTTGTTCTAACATCCACCAGCTGGTTTATTCCAACAAATCCCCAAACAGGTGGACAGAATATATTTCTCATGGGGACTTCTGCGATTTGAGCTACTATCGGTAAAATCTCCATTCCTAAATCCGAAGTTGCAACAACTATGTTACTTTTATCAATATTAACGTGATTTCTGAGAATTGTGGCGTTATAACATGCTGGTCCTACATTGGGCAAAATTATGTATAAGTTACGTGGACCTGAAGCATTGATCATGAAGGCTAAGTTTTCCATTTTTTTTCTATTCTCAAGCAGCCATTGCCCAATTGGTTTCTTCTCACTGAAAAATGCACGATGTTCACATATATTATAATTAAATTAACATGATACAGAGGCCGGAAGGCCACCGCATTTTTACTTACTCAAACGGTTCATGGTCGAGGATTATCAGCATATTTGTACTTGTAAGCGCTATTCCAATTTTCTCAACATATTTTACAACTTTGCCTGGAGTATCAGTCCGGACATAAGAACATTCTTTTTCTACATAATTCATAAATGTTTTGGAACAGGAATCATCATACAAGTATATTTTACTTATTATTTTATCCCCACGTGTGTACTCAGGAGCCAATAAACCCGAAATCAAATGCATCGCTAGTAAGTGGCGAGCGCCAGAAACCGTTACCACAAAATGATTCTTGGGCACAGTGTTTACCGGAAATTTGTCTTCCATTACGTCGTGAAAAACATTTTCTAAATGAACCTTCCTTTTAAATTGTAGAATATTATCTAACAATCCTTCGTATTTCTCAGAAGCAAATAATGCATCGAAATTGTAATATGAATAACAATAATCCAGAAACTCTGACGCCCCACCGATATAATGTGGCTTGCTGCCGTCCATTAACAATTCTTTCCAAACGATAGGCGACTCCGTATGATGCCATTTGTTTTTCAGGTTGACCTTGCATAACCAACTCTAAAACAATTATGATTTTACTTTAATCAATCGCATCTATCTACGGCTACAGTTTGCCTCGGCTTTACTTCACACATGCAGGACGGTGATGATGATGATGATGATGATGACTGATGGTGACACGCATCATCTGCTTTTGCCTGAAGTGGTTCCATTTAAAAAATTTGTAACGTAAGTACCTTCCAATCTCGCACCGATTTTTGAATACAATTATACGAAAAGTTCGAAAGTTGTTGCGACAGATAATCTGCTAGGAGAACGGTTTCCGCGTATGCATAGCATTGAGCCTCACCGACAATTATAATACGAAATCCCATGATCAGCTAAGCAACAAATTATACGAAAATATAATTCGAGAAATTCTAAATCTACTTCAACTCTTCATTAATGCCTTTTGTGGAAGAGACAAGTTTGTAGAAGAGAAAACCATCAAATATAGTATGTTTTCGATCGATCTCAAGAAACTCAAGAAATAACGATGTTTTTGACACAGTTTGACGACGTATTGATAAGCTTTGACAAAGGTTTTTTTTTTAAATCAAAAGCCAATATGCCAGTATCTTTTGTTTGTTTTTAAACTTATTTTAAAATGGAACAGGTAGGTAGATTATAAACCTGACATTATTAAGTTGTTCTACAAGCCACAATAAATAGTACTCGCCAAATAATCGATTTGAAAAGAAAATCGAAAACTTCAAATCGATTGCTGAACAAAAATTCTAAACGAAACTAAAACTGTCAGGACTCTTGGGTGTTGGGTGCGTTCAAATAGTACGCTCGCTCACCCATTTTTTGGCACTGGCAAGAGCATCTGCCGCAACTGGTAGACTAGACTACCACAGACTACTTAGAGATACGAATTGAAATTACTGTCTCTGTGGGTAGTCTTGTTTTTGTTTAGGACATTGTTGAAAAAATTTTAGGTTAGGTTTTATTTTCTCGATATAGTTGATAAAAATATATGATTCTTGGAAATCGTTATGATAAAATATGGCTACTCGGAACTGGGGTTTTTGTGACTTATTTATCAGCAAGAATTTTGAACATGAGAAATTGCATCTGTTAGGACGACTTGGTTATAATACAATAGCTATTAATACACACGTTGAAGAACCTTCGAATGAGCCCAAGATAAAGAAAAAGAAAGGAGAAGCCAGAGATAAAAAAGACTATGTGCCTTCACCAATAGATATTTCAAAAGATTTCATAAACACCACAAAGCTTAATATTTTACAAAGGGTGACTATAGAATTCTCAGACTCCAGTGTTGCTCATAAAGTGAACCAATCAGATAATTTAAAGAAGTATGACATCATTGCCGTAATACCTAAAACTTTACAAGCATTCCAGTATGCTTGTGGATCTATGGATATAGATATAATAACATTTGAACCAGAAAGTAAGATCCCTTTTAAAATCAGTCGGAAACTGTACTCACAGGCTGTGGAGAGGGGTATATTCTTTGAGATAATGTACTCACCCGCTATAAGAGATTCAACATCCAGGAAGAACATAATCAGTACTGCTCACAATTACCACGCCGTTGGGAAGTCAAGAAACATTATTGTTACTAGTGGAGCTGAGAATGACATGCAAGTGAGAGATGTGCATGATGTTATCAACTTGGGATTCATACTAGGGCTTAATAGTAATGAGAGTCTTGAAGTAGTGAGGAACAACACAAGAAGGGTTATCCTGAAAGCTGAGGGCAGGAAGTGTGGTAAGCACTACATGCTGGTCGACTCAATAAGTGAAGCAGTCAATAAAATGTCTGAAGATTATATTGCATAATTTTATTATTTACTGACCCTATTTACAATATTATAATTTTTGTACAATGCTCAATATTTACTAATTACTCATCACAGACAGGTTGATAGAGGAGAAGAGATGAACGGTGGGTTTCATCTCTTCTCAAACCTCAATATCATAAAATAATTGATTACATAGTGCTTTTTGGCATAATAATTATCATTAAACGTAAAATAATAATTGCATTGCATACATATAATATAATATACCTAGTATGATTTCAGTCAATTAAATTCCTTGCAGTAAAGTAATTAAAAAATAAAATTGTTTGGGATCGCCTCCGCCCGCTGTGACATTACTGCCGGCGTGCCGGCATGCCGCCCGTGTCTCAGACCGGTACCGAGAGCTCCTACGCTTACACAAACGTTCCGACATTCACAGCGTGTTTGCACTTTGTAACCAGTAAAGCGCGCGTCGCTTCGTGAGATAATAATACTATACCACTAAGGGCGAATTTCACCAAACTTTTATACCGAGTATAAGGCTTATCCTGCGAATAAATTTGTGATTTTTTTACAGTTTTTCCATACGAAAACTGTCAGACGACAATTTTATTCCTCGGATAAAAGATATCTGACTGATGAAATCAGCCCTTACCCACATAAAAAAACAGAATTAGTATTAATTATCTGTTGTTTGAATTACATACTATTGTGCAGGTGCACTCATTACATACTAGTTTAGTTCTCATTAATGCCCTGATAACATGTTGAGTACTGGGCCATGCAGACTGTATCTGCTGTCTTGTAAATTGGTGCATGTAAAAGCTTCGGCCACACTCTTTGAGGCCAATCCTGCGCGGGACGGGAGACGCGACTCCGCGTGTCGATTGTTTTAATGAATAAGCAGTCGCGCTACTATTCGCCGGTTTAAACACCTCCATAGAAGTTTGTTGTTACCAATGGCGCGAGCGAACGTTCCCGAAACCCGAATTCGCCTCAGTTTGGTCCGAGCTTTAGGATGAGCCAGTTTAGATAGATTCTTAGCTAGACAGATTCTTCTTCTCTAAAGCTGAACATGTTAAATTTTAAATACCTACATAATTTCCTAAAGCATACAATAATTTGGCTTTTATTCTGTATTTCACAGCACCATTCCCTATTGCCATTTTATTCTGCTTTCATATGTTCCACTTTATCTATTTCTACCTTTTCAACAGCAGGAGTGCTCTCAGCCGCGACCCGCGTTGCATTTAAAGTCGATGTCGTCTTCGTTTCCTCTCGAAATGTGAACCCATCTGCTACCCACCTGAATCTAAATCAAAGGAACATTCGTTTTTAGGCATACACTTTTAGGTCAACCTAATGAGACTGAATAAAAGACCTCTAAATGCAAGAGTTTTACAGGCTAAAGCAATATGTAGATGCTTTGCGTCTAGTGGCAACCAGGAAAAAGCGTTCAGATGAAGTGCTAAGCATGTTATGATAATCTTCAAGTGCTAATGCTACTAGGGAATATTAAACATGTGTGGGCAGAAATAAAAAGGACCATATCAATTTTTATAATGTATTATTTCAAATGCAATCTCAACGTTTGGTACAAGATAATACAAAATGTATAAAATCCGCACACTAAATATAATTACTCTACTCACAAACAATCGAGATTCACACACAAGACTTACATAAGCGCCCTAGCATGCTTTTTCTAAGTACATTACAGGATAACATTACATATTTTATTCTTGTGGTGTGTCGTAGTTAATATTAATGATAAATTGTAGCACCACTGGCATTATTTCGTCAACTTTATACATGAAACATTTTAAACACACTATATTATGTGTGATCTAATTCTCCTAAAGTATACCTACTGCAAGTTTGCGCGTTAGTAGCACGTAAATAATGATAAGTAGCTGATGAATTCTTCAAAATGGATTAAATGATCGAGAGTATTAACATTTTGTGTGCTGAAGCTGATAAGACAGATTCCCTGCAACAGAGATCTAACAAGACTAGAATGTTGTATCAGTTAGCCTCGACAAGTAAACCACAAGAAATAAGAACAATATTCATCACCATTGCAGGGGTTATTTGTGTGATGTAAAATTGAGCAACAAAAGCTTACATAAATCTATAAGTAGTTTTATTCTAGAATAAAAACAGTCTTCAATGTCTTTTATAAATTTAAAATCACTGTGTGATATACTTATGCACAGCGCAAACCAAAAGAAATTGAGACAAGATAAATAATGTGGCTTCATATAAAAAGGACACCACAACAGTACATTTTTAATTTCATGGCAATAATAATCTTACACAATTGTTTAATTTAAATAATAATAAAACTAATTATTGTAATTCATTCACCTGTCACATTTAGTAATTACATAGACGTAACGAAATAAAATAAATAATCTCCTGTTCCTAATCATAACTTTAACAAATTCAGTCTCATTGGTAATAAAAAAATCAAATTTATTCTAGCGAGTCTTTCCTCAAAAACTTTACAATATTATAATTTACAAATAGCAATTATGACACAATTTGTATACAATAAAATACTAAAATAGGAACCGAAATAAATAGAAATAAATTGGTAGAAATTAAATGCAATAATCTTACTTTGTCTATCATGTATTCATGTTAGTCATTATATTTTTGTTTTTACTATTTTTATTACTTTGTCATTTCTGTAGTGAACACTTATTAATACATGTTTGTAATTAATTATTTAAACAAATACCTAGTAATTTAATTATTAATAATACCTATTAAATTGTCATTTATTATTACATTAAATAAACTTCAACTGCTCCAAAGTTTAAAGTATTTCAGAAGAGGAGACATTATTCTACAACACAATATCTCCATGCTTTAATATTTTCATTTGTATTTGAATGAACTAAACCAGAATTTGTTCACTGCGCTAGTGATAATGTTAAATAGAATGATGAGCCAGATCTGTGAACGATATTTCTAAAAAACTTATACAAAAACCATCCAATTTCTTATCGCATAGTAACTTGATCCAGCAGCCAGACAGGATGGATATAGCTGCTACATGAGCGCGGGCTTAGGTACCAGTATGAAAACTTGTACCTAAGCCGAGAGAACAAAGGATGTCAGACGCGCGCGGCCGTTCAGTTGTTGAGGAAAGACACGCAGTGCGCGACCGTGTTCACGTTTTCCACCAACCTGTTGTACAGTTCCCGGCGCACGCTGGCCGTGAACTTGCTGACGAGGCACAGTGTCACCGTGCCCGCGAATATGGCATTGTATAATAGAACGAGTTTGAAGTTTCCCAGCCATTCGATGCGGCCGAACTCACCCAACAAATCGAAGTTCGTTATACCTGGTGGTAATTAAATATACGTTTTACTATTATTATATTTATCACACATCACGGCTTGCTATAGGAAATAGAATCGCGTTTGAAAGTCATCGATTAACACGCCAAGCTCTAGCCTGAGAAATAGAGGCGAGAATGTCTAAACGCAACTCGCCAGGCTATTATCGCCTCGCCATGATGAGTGTCGCGTACGTATTGCTTACAGAAGTACAAAAAAATTCTCCTTTCGCGCCTCGAGAATCTCTCCTCATGTAACTGACCCATATTTCTTTGAAGTTTTTAGAACAAAAAACCTAGCAACGTAATTGAAGACTCGGAATTAAGACTTACCCAACATCTTAACAAGCAGCGGATGCGCAGTCGAGTAGGCCAGCAACAGCGTGCAATGCGCGATGATGCGCGCAAGCGGGGTGCGGCGCGCGCGTGGCAGCACGCGCAATGCGCGCAGCGGCGTGCTCAGCCCCGTCAGAGACGCCGCGTACAGGTACACGATGAGGAATGCTTCTAGGACCGCGCCCGCGCAGCCCAGCTTCGACAACGATGCTATGCCCAATGTGAATTGCTGGAACGTGAAACGTAAATATACTTAGATAATCGTAAATTTGCAATGGTTCACATTTGAGGCAGAACGGGCTACACCGTTTCTGAGAAACCTATAAACAGTGTTCCTTGTGGTCCTAAAATATTTCCAAAATAGTAATATTAATTAAACATTTTTTTCATATTTTTAACGCAATAAATTTTAGTTTGCAAAACGGGGAATTCTGTCGTGGCGTCGTGTGACTTCATTATTTCCGTTTTGATAAATATTTAAGTTGTTTTTACAATGTTGCCGAAACGCAAACTTCATTTAATATTCCTGTCGGAATTTTATAATATTCTTAATGTAAATAACATTACATCACGCTTGTAAACCGTGAGTGAACCAAGTGTTAGGCAGAGGTGTACCTATAGTACACCCACATTTCGCCAGTTATGTTTAAGTCACATGTAGTAGCGGGTGAGCCTATTGCCAACAACAACGAGCAAGCCTATTAACATCAAACGGACACAAATCCAGAGGCTACTAATGAGAAAAAAAAAAAAAAAATCTCTTTAAAATTCCATGTATAATCGTAATCGTAAATTCGCAATTCTTCTCATTGGGGTCAAAATTTGCAAGACTCGACTGATCATTAAAAAATATTTCTGAAAAGATTCTATGAAGAAAAAAACTAGTATTCGTTGGTACCAAATAAGGTGTCAAGCAGTCATTGACCCACCTGCATTTATTTAGCTTCTAACGGAATTTATTTCTGTTTTTGAAATAAAGAATACGTTTTCTCTATTTCAAAAACAGAAATAAATTCCGTTAGTTTCCTGAATCGATAACTATCGTTGTCGTTAACATATCACGAATGAAAGACCGTTATACTAGCCACCGTTATCCTTGAAACTATACTTTTTCTATAGGACCAAACATGAAATCGCGAAAAAAAAATCAGCTGTTCCATACATTTGTGTTCACTTATATCGACAAAATGTATGGAATAGCTGATATTTTTTTGCGATTTCAACTTTAGTCCCTTAGAAAAAGTATATTATAGATGACACCAAACCACTAGTTTCAAGGATAACGGTGTCTACCCTAACATCCTGTACTTGCCACTTTACTTGGCACCAACTAACAAAAGGCTCCAGATCATGGAATACTGGCAAATGCGTGCACTGACTAGACCTAGTCCATTCAAATCTGTGTGCTTCTTTTCTCAAAAGACAATTTCAGACATGACAATTTAATCTACATGGTCCTCACATGATCTGTCCCAGATAAAGTCTGGACTTCAAAAGAGACTGTGACCTCTTGAGTACGTGTCAATTTTTTTTTCTCAGAATAATCGGACAAGAAACGCCATCCTCATCTAGTTTAAAAATTATTATTATTGACATGTAAATGTGTTGTACAACAGCAATAAAATCATTTATAAACAGAGCATGGTATACCAACCCGTGTGCTAAGCGGCAGCGCTTTGATCCCGATGAGCAGTTCGAGGGTGTTCTGCAGCACCATGAGCACGGTGATGGTGGTCAGGGCCAGCAGCAGCAGCATCGCCAGCGGGTACACCACGTTGCGCTGCAGAGATGACGTCTTGCGCTGACTCTCTACTTCCTGGGGAGAGGAACGTAGCATTACAAAGATTGCTATAATCCAGCTTCGAGAATAGGGTAGTTGACTACCAATAAATAAAAAACTACTAAGATCAACAACTTCATTAACTGAGGGTCGGTGACTGCTGAACATTGGCCTACCTAGGTTAATCTTCTACTTAATAAAATTCATTCACTCACTGACACACAACGCACAACCTAAACCGCTCGGAATAGAAGCATGAAATTATGGACTAAGGCAGGATTTTTGAAAATTCATCGCCTAATAAGGTTAAATAGGGGATGAAATCGGGCACAAGGCTTGTAACTCCTATAACATCGTAGTGTCTTACCTTCCTCATAGCCACGACTCTGTGTAGCCTATCGCTGAGCCCGGCCTGCAAGGCACCGTTCCTCAGTCGCAGCAAAGGCGTTTCCTTGCCCAGGCGCACTGAGGCATGCTGGCTGTCCTTCGTTATCGACACATCTGCGTCTAACGGCGCTGATATGTCGCCGCGGTCAGGGTACATGGGCTCGGGGGATATGTAGCCCACTCCTGGAGAGTAAGAATTAACGTATGTTTAGTACGACACAAAGGTTCCATGGACAACTTCGTCGAACACGATCACTTCCGAACTACATAGAGCGTATATAAAAGACAAAGAGATCCTGCGTGCAGTTTTCAATTTTCGGCATTCAAATCATTAGTGCATCATCCACCATTTACCACCATTGTACCATTGCATTTGGACTCTCTTAAAAAACTGTTACTACAAACATTTATTTTTAAAACCATTCCACCATTTATAAAACCAACAGCTTGTGTTATTCTATTTCGATATAAATAAATAAATACATTTAAAGTGCCAGGTCTTAAAAAAAACATCTGCTCCCTACATTCATTTTCGCATAGCTCGTCAAAATGTAGGGAACAGCTGATTTATTTTTCGCGATTCCATGGTTGGTCTCATAGTGAAAGTTGTTCATAATGAATAGTACAATGACCCCATAAAAGAATCTTAAGGATTCAATTTCACCCTGTATAAGCACTTGTAAGATCTATAAATATATTGTTCTACACCAGACATTTATCGGTTAAGTACCGCTTATTATATTCGTAAATGACAACTTGTTTTAAAGATAAGATGTGCAGATCAAACAGCTAGATACATAAATTCTTTCAAAATAAACAGAACGGCGCACACAACTTTTTCCGTTGTTTTTTGCCTTACACTTGCACAACTCGTCAACGCGACGTTCGTTAACCTATCCTTAGATGAGACATTGTGTGATTGTGATAACCTCTTTAGATTTCTACAAGGCTGCTGGATAAATAATGTTATTTCGTAATAAAGAGATGTTTAGCTGCAGTATAATTGTCTGACTGTATTTCTGTCTATGAATATACCTGGCTTAGCCGAGAACGGCCAGGACTACATAAACCTCCCAATGATTTCAAAAATAGAGTTACTATCCTCTCAACACATGTACCTAAATGGTTAGTTGGCATACCTACAACACCCCTGAGTGAACAAGCAGTGTGTAGGTACGGCCACAGATTAAACTCAGTAGGTACCATAGCTAACGTACCAATAACTAAAGGTGAACCCTGTTGCAAAATGAAAAAAATTAAATAAAAACCATGTTGGTAACATTATTAATAAAACCGATGTCTGCTAACAAAAAGTTAATGATACTATCGGCTATCCAAACATAAAACAAGCGACACTTTTATATTATTTTAGTTTTAAAATAGGTATTCTTTTTACACCTTTGTCGTCAAATCAATTTTACAGATACTTTACTCAATTTGATGTTTTCGAAGATTTTAATATTTCACTAGAGCTAATCAACCAACCAGTGATTTACTTCTAAGAAAATTTCGTTACATTAGAATTCACAAAATAAACAAATACATCAGTTATGTAATGCAGACCATTGTAATCAAATCAATAGACAATATTATTATTTTCAGCATAATACTCAATTGTTGTAATAATGGTGTTTATTATTATATCGATAGAATTTCCAATGTGACGAACGTACCTTCGTACCGTGTGCAGTCAAGTTTTCAGAAAATTGTGCGGGGCAGCCGAAACAGATATTCAGCAGTGCGTATGATTAAATAATTATTTAAAAACAAAATTATTTATCATCTTAGGTTATTTTGTGGTAATCAAGAATAAATAATACAGATAAGCGGATTCATAGTATTGTTTTCAGAACATATTTATGTAGAAGACTCCTGTGCACAAATTCTAAAGCGTATCCATAGATTTCGAAGCAGTTCTACTTCTAAATGGACCCTGACTTATAAAAACCATCGTACCTAATGATGACCCAGAATATTTGATGAATGCTGATTGATAGATGGCTTGTGGCTAAGGCGCACGGGTCGCTCGATCAGGTTAAGCTACGCTTGCCGCGGTTGTTCTCTGGATGGGTGACCATCTTTACATAACAAGACCCCTCTATGCCTCGGAAAGCACGTTAAGCCGTTGGCCCCGGCTGTCTTTCGTGGAACTTTGCCAGTCGTTACGAGTCGTCAGAAGCCCAAACATCTGACAACCAGTCTTACCTAGGGGTATCGTATCGTAGTACCCAGTAAATGGGTTTTGGAGGTCAGATAAGCAGTCGCTCCATGTAAATACTGGTATTCAGCGGCATCCGGTTAGACTGGAAGCCGACATAGGCTAGTCAGATGATGATGATTGATAGATAACGCGTCTCGACGTGGGAAGGTTGATTAGGTACAATGTATGGCAGATTATAATCATAATTATTATAATAAGGCATTATTTTATCATCAATAAGCGATAGACACCTAGCAATACGTAGGAAGTGTGGACCATGTTTGGAAACACAAGTATTGTTCGGTAGATCACTCGCTGCTGCGCTGGCGCTCATCTTATTATGATACGGTTAAGTAACGCAGTTTGATGACTTCCCTTTGCCATTGAATTCATCACAATAACATTCCTGTGAAATATTTGAAGGAGAATTAGGGCAACACCCGGTGATTAGCGTATCTCAGGCCCGCTAGAAGTTGGGGAAGGCAGGGAGAGACATGGTCTTTGCCACTATTTTGGACAAGCTAGTTGATGGCCAGAGAGCCAGCCCGTACGCACTGAAAACGCTTCTAGTCTCAGTCAGTCAGTAGTCGTTCATACACATTCAACGCTGAGTTTACGGTTCACTTTGTGATTACTCTCAGAGAAGTAAACGTTTTAGATCACACTCCCTTATAAGCCCAAAGACACCCAAGATACGAAACGGAGATTATGCTTTGCCACCACACAATTTAAATTCTCATCATCCAAAAATACTTTCAAAACCAGAATAGCAATACAAAAATATACCAAGTGTAGCAATTTATGTTGTCATTACCGTCAGAACTCTTGGCTCATTTAGTTTTATCGTCATAAAAATCCTCAGACGATGTCAAACGATGGAATGTGAAGTTAATGAAACATTACACGTCGATTAGGCGCACCCGAACCGACTGGCATTGAGGATACGTTGTCACGTGGTAAATATCAAACAAGCTGACAGATCATACCTACCCGTTGCATAACATAGTGTATGTTTTGAGCACACTTAGCCCGCAAACGTATGCAGCGGTAAATGGGCTTCATTGAAGATCTACAAGGAGCGAACTGAGGGGATAATGGCTTAGTCACTACCCATACGGGAACAACTAAGTACTTATCGAGTTATGCAGCAGCTTATGCAACTAGGAATCATATCCAGAATACAATCCGAACATGGAGTCTCTTACTTTTAAAATTGATCAACAAAAATCTTAACAAACCGCGTCAGTTTATTTCAAACAGTTGAAATACCACACAAATGCCTACCTATAAAAAAAAATAAACAACTCATTGTGTAAGTGGCATAATCCGTGCTAATAGATTCTTAATTAACTGAATCATATGTGCGAATACAATCAATTGTTGACCGTACTCAATAGACTACGGTCAACAATTAGAATTGTATCGTACTAAAATATTATAAGTGCGGACTGTGATTGAATCATCGAAAACATACGGTATTATAAGCGAAAAATTTAATAAACACGATATATTAACCTACTGATTGTTCATCTATACAAGTATATACATACGTGACCGCGTTGTTCTTTTAAACTGCGCAACGGATTTTGATGCGATTTTTACCAACATTTAGAGATTTATTTCGGAAGGTATAATACAAACTTACATATAATAAAGAAATCTCGTTGTTTTATGAAGTAGTAAAAACTGTGCGAAGCAGGGGCGAGTTGCTAGTTATAATTAAAACAACTACGTGCTAACATAGATTTGAAGGAAGATGATTTTGCAATATCTATTTAGAAGAGGTGAATTAACATGGGCATCGGCGTGTGCCACTTTGTAATCATCGACCTATGATGCTGCTTGATGGGGGTCACGGCCTATCCGTTAACTTGACAGCATCATATCCCAGAAATTGAACATTCGCTATGATTATTCATAAGCCGCTGTAATTACCTAGCCCTGAAAATGACCCACTATCAACAACAACAATAGATAGATCGAATCATCTTGACCTAAAGATATCGTCACAAACCTGGAATATATCCTTACATATTATAAAACAAAGTCCTCCGCCGCGCCTGTCTGTCGTCCTATTCGCGATAAACTCAAAAACTATTGCACCGGTTTTCATGCTGTTTTCACCTCTGGATAGAGTGCTTCTCGAGGAAGGCTTTAGTATATAATTTGTCAAGCGGGCGAAGCCGCGAGCATCAGCTAGTTGCATATATAAATATAATGTACAATTGCTTTTTTCCGCCTACATAGTGGCACGTGCGATGCGATTTTAAAACGTAATGCGTTTGGAAGGTCGAGTCTTCGGTTCGTAAGGTTAGAACCACGTCACACGGATAGGAAGTAAACGCAGCTTCATTTGCGTCTGTTGTATCCTTGTGTGTGTGAGAAGTTTTGGCTACTACATTGTTTAGTTAACCTTCTACCTAGCTGATAGCATAAACTATTACGATGTAACTGTTAACTTGATTTATGTTCGGCTAACGGTACATTCACGATCAAAACACTTTCAATCAAAATACGTGGTCTACTTTGGCGCATCTTATGATTTAGAATTACTGCTTTGAAGAGTATTCTTGGTTCTTGTTCATTAATGCGTCTGATTTGGAACGTTTACGTTACAAACATTCTAATTCTAACCAACAATTAGGATCAAATCAAACATCAAATATAAATAAAATATTTTTTAAGAAAATGTTTAAAAAAAAATCCATCTTCATCTGACTGGCGAGAGGCGATGCAGAGGTTAGTGGTAGGTACTCAGGTACACATTTTCGGGTCGGCACATTAGGTTCGGCAGTATTTGCTGAACAAAAAAGCCAATCCGCATCAATTGGCTATATACATTCAACTTTCATTCGGTTTGTGCCGATCGGCAAACTAGCACTCCTTACCACAACAATATCTATTACCTGTAGAGACAGCATTATTGATCCGTCTCCTGATGGTGTCCTCTTCAAACGAGTACACATAGTACTCCTCGTTGAGGTCCCTCAGGAACTGCGGCTTGACGAGAACCCCGCCGACCACGCCAAACAGTCGCACGAAGCCGAGCGGAGTGAACACTGCACAAACAAACATTGTTATTAGAGGAACGTCGATCGAAATATCTGGATTGATTAATGAATGAACGATGTTTTGTATCATCTCAAATTTTATCTTCGACATGACTTCGGCGATCCAAACATATTTGAATGATTGTTGTTTGGGTTGAGGAGCTCAGATAATAGGCAGACGCTCTACGTAAAATACTGGTATTCACCTGCATCCGGTTAGACTGAAAGCCGTCCCCAAAAATAGTTGAGCAAATGATAGGCTACTCGAAAAAAGTAAATAACGTTTAATTCTGGTTAAAGTTAACAAAAAGTTGAAGTAGGTATCGCATACGTATTGGCGTTTTTGTCTGAAGTTAAAAGTCAATTGTTTTTGTTTTCATACGCACAGCACAGACGTATGTTTTGCATACACCACAACATAGAGAATTTAAGATTTAAGAAAGGATTAAGGCTCGTGCAAACAGACGCGAAATCGCGCACAAATTATTGGCACTTCATTTCAACCCCCTCCCGAGACCCATGCGAGGGCCCTGCCGCAGCGGATTTCGCGTCTGTTTGCACGAGCCTTTATACGAGGAAGCATATTCCCCTAAGTTTACACTGAGTTCACGTGTTTTATATTTACCACTCGGAAACATTTCTAACTCACCTTGACTTAAATATAGAATCAACTAGAACATAAAAAAATCTCGAGAGCAGTCGTAACTTCGTAACTTGCGAACGTAAATTAACTGTTGAATGACGTAAGAACTTTTTAAACAAAATAATAAATACTGGCCGTTTCTGGATAGAAATAAAGAAACTGAAAGTTTTTATTTGTCCCATGACATTGGTTTTTGTTTACCTTGACAACAGTTGCTATGTAAACTGTAACGTCAATGCAGACAGTTTGTCCACAAGCTAGATAGACTATTTTCAGAATTTCTAAATAATATTACCAAATACAGCTACAATGAGCATTGCCAACAACCCAGCTATAAGGGATAAAAAAGCGATAGAATTAGATGAAGAATTCAACAACTTCATGCAACGGGTCAATGAAGTATCAAGTCTAGTAAGGGACATGGGTAGTCCTGACAAAGGTAAGGCAGAAGCAGCTAAACTCCTCGCTGACCAGTACTTGGATGGAAAAGTAATACTTGACGAGGACGTCGTGCTGAAAGTGAAGCAAAATCGCACTCTGATAAATGAGAAAGCATTCAAAAATCTCGGAAAAAATGATCCGGTGAGCAGGAGCATATTGGATTCCTTAGATAATGATGCTATTTTTAATAAGGCGTGTTAAAAGTAGAAGCAGTATCCTGTTTATAACACCCTTCGTGCGTATATTGAAAAAAAAAAAGCACCTTCCTTTAACCCGTCGTATGTCGTAATTACAGACACAATTAAAAATCCATTGTGTCTCAACGAGATCTACGTTCCGACATACCAAAGGTTAAAACTTCGGTTTCTAGTATAAGGATAGTGTAGGGCTGTAGGGGAAACGAGAATAAACAGGTTTGTTTAGAAGTTGAACTCTTTAGAAGGTATGCTAACGATCCTGTTTTAACGACAAAGAACAATTTCTATATTACTTACACAATATCAAAGCATTCCATGACCATAGTCTGCGTTCCTAATCTAATTCTGTACATGGAATTAACAGAAGCATTAGATACGGTTAATTGTATTACTCAATACATAACGAAACTAGGTTATCAGAAGTACATCTGGGTATGCACTACATTACGGAATGTGTAAACCATTTTGTGTTACAGGTAGATAGGTACACATAGTGTTTAATACCCAGACATGTTGATCAGTGAAAAAATCACTTACGTAGGTGGCATGAATAAATATTTATGTATTTGCGAACGTCGACAGCACAATAACATGCCAAAGCGTTATATTTAACTACATAGGTGCCAGTTAACACGTGGGCCCGTAATTGGGTCGTCAAAACTCGTAATAGATTTATCTAGGTCTGATCTGATAATGTTATTATTGGGACCTACAACGAAATCACGATGGGTATAGATTCGGATGACAATCTCGTCTACTCGCTTATGGTTTATTCATGTTTTGACCACACCTGCATGCATTTCTAACATCAACCAATGCACTTTCGTAGTAGACCTCCAAGATTCGAGTAGGTGCACGTCTCGAATTATATTATCAGTGAAAGCAATTTGGCTCGCGTTTCTCTATAAATAAACATCTACCTCGTGTAGATACTGTTGTTCTTTTCTATTTGCAGTGCGGACAGAAATATTCATGTCCAGTGTTTACATACATTACGATGAGGCGTCTTCGCTGTCTTACTATTGATCTCAAAAATAAAATTACACGCAAAGTTCGAAACGATAATAACAGTTATGTCAGGGTAGAAAACTTTTTACAAAAAAAAAAACAACCGACTTCCAAAAAAACACAAAACAAGTGAAAAATAACTTTAATTTCGGAAGTCGGTGGCAAGAAATGAAATATGAAAAATAAAGACACCGACTTCCGAAATTAAAGTTATTTTTCACTTGTTTTGTGTTTTTTTGGAAGTCGGTTGTTTTTTTTTTTTGTAAAAAGTTTTTATTTTTCACTTTTTAGTTGTGGTACCAACCCCACACAAATTCGAATACCACTACCTGCTATGTAAATAGCAGTGACGGAGTCAAAGAATATATCGTCTACATACAATAAGTGGGAAAAAATACGTAATATTGAAGCTAACTCAAAAACTACGCAAGCAAAGTTAATAAAATTTATATCCACCTCTGAAGCATGACCTACCAAACAAAAAAAAGAACCATCAAAATCGATTCATAATTGGCGGAGAAATCGCGTAACATAAACACAGACACAAAAAAAAACAGACGAATTGAGAACCTCCTCCTTTTTTAAGAAGTCTGTTAAAAATTAAATAAATCATATCTAAATAAATACATCTATTCTTTGTTTTACCCGACAGCGGTGAAATAAAAAAGGAGGGTTATGTGTTTGACCAAGGAGGGTTATGTGTTTGACCTGTATGTCTATATGCGTGTAGGTATGTATGTCCATCCGTCTCTATGTTCCCTCGTAACTACTGAACGGCTGAACTGATTTTGATGAATGATATGTCGTTAGTTTCGTCTTTATTGCGCGAGTGTCATTGTGTATATTAAAATGATAAAAAATCAAAATCGCGAATTCTTGGCGCCAAAATGGATATTTAAATACTATACACATTTGTAGGGACTATATTTTACTACTTGTTTTTCTCTTTTCTGTTGTGTTTTTCCAGTCGGGTTTTATTTTTATTAATAACATCAAAGACAATGTGTATTGCTTGCTACGAACAAAAAGGAGGAAAATTTACTCTGATTACGCACTAGATACCTACCTACCTTTTTTCTGCGGGGGTTATCTAAAACTAAAGTTCCAATACCTATCACATATATTATACGTGTTAAAATAACGTTTTGGACAAATATCGGTCATTAGAACATAACGTGACTAACCGAAACCATTTGATTGTCATACAAAAATATTTACTTTATCAATCACTACAATGTTTACAAATGTCCACTATAAGCTGACCTCGCATTGTACGGAAATCCTATAGAATGCAAGATCAGCATAAACTGGAAATGTATAGCTTGATGTGTAGCCGTGTGTACCAATTGTTAGTAAAATATTTGGAGTATCTTGGACCTTGGTACTTATACCACCCCCACTGTAAAGGATAACCCCATAAAGATTATGATTAGTTAGGAAAATATCGTCAAAATCAAACGAATTGGTGACCAGAATATGTTCATTCATTACCCCCGACAGTTTCCCTACGATTTAATACTGGGAAACTCATGAACTGCTACTTACCTCACAGGTAAGTATGACTAAGCTTCATCAATATTTTGTGATAGTAGCGCCAAGGTAGTAACACAATTTTTGGCAGGTATTAGCACTATCGCTAGTGGTGATAAACGAATTAAATAAGCACCTTATCTACCTACAATTTTGGAATACATCATTATAAGTAATGACGAATAAATCGATCGAAGGCTACATCCTTCACAGCTGTTACTTTAATTGTCCAAAGACTAGACCATATCAAATAATTCTATTTGTGAGTAATTTCTGATTGATTTCTTTTGAAATGACCAGGGCGAGATGGATAAAGAAGTATGGATGGCAGAAGTGAGCAAGGATGCAGAAAAGCGCTACCAGGACCGGAAGGTTCGGCGTGAGAAAGCTGACACGCTGAAGACCCAAGCCATAAAGGCGTTCCGTCGCCAAGAGTATGACAGAGCGCTCTCATGCTACAACCAAGCCATTGACCAAGTGCGAGACGACCCTATGCTGTACTGTGACCGAGCACTCACGAAAATCAAGCTAAGAAAATTCGACAAGGTCAGTTCTAGAAACACGACACCTAAGTATTTAGAAGGTCAAAGTTCATAATCGTGACCAGTTTATTCCCAGACGAGGAAGCGTGGCCTTTTTTAGTAATTACGGATTCAATATGGAACCTAGATATTGTTATTACAATTTTATTGGCGTCTTGCATCGTTGGATTGGATTATGCGTTGATTCTCGCACCGTCTCTGCTGTGCTACCTTTTACGGATGTGGCCAATGTCCCGGATCCGCAAAGTAACAGACAGCAAGTGATTGTTGTATTTAATTATTTAAATAAATGCTAATGTGGAGATAAAACTGATAGGTTACCTAAACAAACGTGAACCAAATCTACAAATCAACAGTTTTATCTACATTGTTAACACATAAAAACCGCTTCAAAGATAATATTCGATTCTATAATGCGATTATTGCACAGATAACTTAGTACCTAAGTAATAATTAATTCGGAAATTATGACTCTACCTATCCTAGTCTACTATAAGATTAGCATTATCGACCGAAAATACTGCAGAATTAATTATGAAATAAATGTTAAAGTTGAGGATAAATGTTAAGTAAGTACTATGTTTGACGAAAACCCGATTCCATAAAATAAAAATGTATAGAAAAAAAACTCAGTTACTTCCAAACAGAACGATAAACCGTATTAAAAATACTTCAAATTATAAAGCACATACCTACTATGTTTTTTTTATTTTTATTATTAAGTATCATTATTTTCGCCATAAAAAGCAATTAAGTACCTACCTAATTCCTATTGGCTAATCCTATTGGCGCCTTGGAGGCACCCCACTTAGTCTCACTCTCACTCAGTCCGGGATTAGTATGGTGCAAGCGAGATAAAAAATAATTTGAGCTGAGGTAGTAAAAGTTCTAGAGTCTTTTAGTACAATGTGTCCGGTATCTGTTATAAGATTCCGTTTCAATGAAGCTTTGTAAACATTATAATTAACTCGGTCATATCAAAATTCAAGACCCATAATATTATTTATAGCTAGTGCACGTTTGTTACATACAAACTTATAAAATTATCTGTGTTGTAGTAATAAAATAATTATTTATGCTTTTGTCGTGAAATAAGTTTATTTAAGGCAATCGGCACATGTATGTAACCACGTTTGTTTATGATTATATATATGCATTATTAATTTGTACAAACATAATTACAGCTCTTTTTTATTAGGGCTGAGCTGTATTATATTGCGTTGCTATCCTAGCACATCTTTTATTTTCACTTTTTTTGCCAAAATATTTGTTTCTCTTGCTTGACAAGCCTTTTAATTAAAGCATCAACGAGTACTTCCATCATTCAGAATACGCAATTACCAGTAACCTGACATCACGCAAACTGAACAAACATTGTATGGCGGCCACATTCACATGAACGTTCCGTTTATATAATGCTACGGACAAAACGTTTGACGTAATAATCGAATGGGTACATCGATGATAACTAACTAGGGATAGGCCGCCATGGTATAAGTGCCAAAGTATAAATTGAAACCGCACTTGGCATAAAAAGATAAAATTCCACTCTTGACAGCGTGCCAGCTCATCGCCTTTCTACTTATGCAGGCGTAAAATAATATACAGATAAGTGCATTATTCTCTTGCAGGTTGCTAAGGACTGTGACCTGGCGCTTCGTATCAACGAAAACAGCTACAAGGCTCGCCTGTACAACGCTAAAGCCTACAAAGAACTTGAAGAATTTGACAAACTGCAAGAATCCAGGAAGGAACTGGATGAAATGTTCCCGCAGCACCAGGACCTCACTAAAGACTTTCTTGACAAGGAAGAACGCTACAGCGATGAGGAAGAAACCGAATAGATATTTATTTTAGAAAAAGAGTTTATTAATTATTCTATTTGCTTATTTAATTATTCTATTTTAAATTATTGCAAAACGGACATGTTGCCGGACGACGATAAAGGCTCGGGCAAACTGCCGCGATAGGCAGCGCTACCCTTGTCGCGCCCGCGATATCGCGCCTGTTTGTGGGAGCCTTTAAGACACGCTCGCCATCGCCATGCTTTGTTTATGTATTCACGTGTATACTTAGCTAATAAAGTTTTATTGGTTTGGAAAGATTACAGCTGGTTTAAATACACCTTATCAGTGCAGTCATATCGATAAACAATACTATTGCTCTACTTCACAGTAATCAAGTTTAATACACTGAAGTAACTATTTATGCCACCCACAAGTTTCCAGCCAACTTACTTTTATATCGGTATTGTTCAATCATATTGAAAAAATCCAATTTATCCCCAAGTTCGATGCACTCTACCAACTCTACCTTCAGTAACGACTCGCAACGAAATAAACAAAATGTAATAATTAGAGGTCAATGTCTGCGAGTGCCGCCACGTGACGTCACGTAACTTAAAGCTTCGATAGACCTTTGTGCAAAGAAACAAACATTCGTAGAATTGTTGCATGCAGCGCATACGCATGCGAGCAAGGAATGCAAGAGAACATTGGACGTTGTAAAATACTCGCTGTGATCATGTGCAATTTGATTGAAAAGTTGCATAGAACCTGTCTTTGCGTAGCCAGTTTTTACAAAGAAAGTAGGCAGGCTAACGACCGATCCACTGATAAGCAGTTGACGTCGGTTATAGACATTCTTAATTTAAAATTAAAATAACCAACGATAAAAAATAAATGTTAATGATAATGACTCACCTAGTAACATTAGAACTCCCACAAACGACACACAGGAATACAGGAAAGGGAGGTATGTCCACAAATCTGTGAGCAAACAATGACAACATGTTAATTTTACATACAATACATTTGATACGCGTCGTAGGTTTGATTGTCAGGGCCCGGGGTACTGATGTATCACGACGGGCATAGCAATCAGGACAGCACAATTTACCCGTGACCTTGCGTGTGGATGCTACGAATGAGCCGTTTAATCATAGTTTAGCATTTTAAATACGAGGAACCTAATTTAGCAGGATATGAAACCGATGCAAAATCTGTGAAGCAAGCATTACAAGAGAGAAAAAAAGACCAGTTCGTGAAATAAATACATTTTTAGAAATTGAACCGTTTAAACCAGCGTTTTTATTTCATTTGTATTCGGAAATTCAGTATTTGTTCAAACTAGTACAGTTTCCAGAGTAATCGGCGCATCCATTAACATTGACTGTGGCCGAACAATTACTGAGCTCGCTTTCTTCACACTCAATTGAACAAAGCGGACATGAATATCATTTACATTGTACTTATTTGTAAATCACAAAATACGTGTCAGGTTACATGAAATAATATGGGAAGTCACACAAATTCGCAGAATAAGTATTCATTTTGTTCATTTAGATGCGAGCATGGGAGTATTTATAGTAGGCGGATGGCCAGACCACCGAACTTGTCAGATCAGAGATCAGAGACAATAAACTGCGAAAATAAACAGTTTGTCATGGGCTCCTAAGGATTTGTATAGTTTTTGCTCTAAGCAAGTTTTTAAATACAAACTTGGTGCCTTTATTTTGGCTCCGAACTCAAAAGTAGCTGTTTCGTAAATAATGCCACAAGGCACTATCTTGTGTCCCGAAATTTTTCGTAAATATGTACATACATATGTACATGTATGTAAATAATAATTTATACTCACTTAGCAGAGCATCAATACTGGACCGATCACCTTCCAACCACGCTGAAATGACGTAGGCCAGACCCAGCATGGCAACACCAAGTAAGGCCAGAACTATGAAGGTTTCATAAACCCTGCCCTTCAGCCCCCGGCATCCAGGGAAACCGGAAGACTCCGAGAACAAATAGGCGAACGGCAGGAACACGAACATCGACAGGTTTGAGAACAGGAACACGTGGTTCCATAATCCTGGAACAATTTTACCATAAATACATATCTGCAAAGTCTACTACTATATACAGGAGGTATTCTGGTCATAGTAGTTAGTTTTGGATACTCCTTGTACATTGTACTTGTACCTTGTACTCCACCCACAAAAGCCTCAGCTTGTGTGTGTGTGTGTGTGTCCAAAACGCCTTTGTGCATAAGCTTTGTGTACCGATTTACCGAACAAAACAAGTGAAATGACGCGTTTCAAAAAGGTTTCACTTTACCATACATATTGATTTTACGGTGAAATCGTCAGAACGATTTGTCTTGCGGATACATCAACTCATACTAACGCGTCGTCTTTTATTCGTGGTATACTCGTAAAAGGTGTCGGCGATTATTTGTTTTTTATTTTAATTTTAATTATTTTATTTTCATTATCAATCATGTTCCCCTACGGCTATGCATTAATTAGGTAACTAAATCACGGTTAGAATACCCGAAGGGATATAGGCAGTAAAAATATAATAATATTATTTTAAAGTTTTATTCAGCAGAATTTAGCCGCGTGATCTGAGAACTGAAGACCAGCAGTCAAGCTCCCGCCGACCAAACCATTTAGGCGCGTTGCTAAGAAAATGCATATTATGAAACTTTTGAAACATTTGTAAAACTTTTTACAATAATTAGTGATGTTAAGAATAAATTTAATGAGCTAGTATGTTGTGTTATCGTTATTGATTTGATGCAATACCAACAATACCATTACATCACTACATCAGACTACACAATTTCTATTGTACTAGACAAAAAGTAAATATATGCATCATTAAAAAAAAATGTCTGTTTATACAACAGATACTAGGTATTATCAGCAAACATATTAAACATGAATTGTGTGTCTTAAAATTGTATAGTTTCCTTAATCGATACCTACATGGAAAATTGAATATGGTTACAAATAGCAGTTTTTCCAGAATAAATTTTACTTATTTCTTAATGCCACAAACAAATACAGGACTACATTTGGTATTTTTTTTTAATGATTCATGATTTCTAGCATATTTTTTGGAAAGATTCATCATGATTAATTTAATTAATATAATAATATAAAACTCACCCTGTATAAGAGAGCTGTTGAGCCATTTGACATAATAACTGTTTGGGTATAGTATGAGCACTTCATTGCTTACTATAGATACTGGCAGTAAGAGAGCGGATCCAAGTGACACGGCTAGTGCAAATGTACACAGCCACAGACTGATACGGTAAACTTTCACTTCATCTTCGTCCCCGGTGAAGTAATCCTCGCTGTCCCGACGTCTGAATTTCTCGATCAACATAAATGATACAAGGTACAGCAGAATAAATAGTAGCAGGAAGATCTGTAAGCAAAACAAGATACTTCTTTAGTTTTTCATTTAACACTTTGGCGGTCAGTAAACGCATATAGATGTATTAACAATAAAACTTCAATTGTGTCTCATTCACTGTCCGCGAAAGTGTTAAGGATTACCAGTCTGGGGAAATGTGGGTGTTCTATATACACTACCTTTGGTACACTTCTGCCTAACCCTTCGGGGAATACAGGCATGATATTAGTTGTATTATTAGAAATGAGAATTCTAGAGCAAATTGTTTGGCTGCTATGATTAACTATAGAAATACTTGTTTACAATTATTGGTAAGCCTATAAAATAAATAAATGTATTTTCACAACCATTTGGAGAACTTCTTGATATATATTGATATATAATACATGTGGAATTCTTTTGGTAACAATTCAAAAGTCATCTTTAAGTATCCCAGCGTAAACCAGTTCATAATATAACCAGGATTACATAACCACCCTTAAGACAACCCACTGACCTATAGACTTGTTAAGCAATGATAGCCATAGCGCAGATAAAAAGGAAGAAAATAAAAAGTATATTTATTATTGCTGCATAAATAATGAATTTCTCCTTAGCCTAAATAGCTTCTATTTTATACATTAATTTATATTTATTTATTTATTAATGAAGAAGGTATTATCATTTCCAATATTTATTTTACTAGCAATTTATTCAAATTGATAACTTCCTTTTAATTTTTCCTCAATTAATTAATGATGAAAAGCTGATTGTACACCTTTTATTCAGAACAATGAGGATAATTATCATCTTCAATTCTGCTATCATATTAATGCAATTGGAAATATTATTTGGCAGTCTTAGCCATCTTTTTGACTAATTAAAAATGTTTTTTTTTTTAATGATATTTCTTTTACAATAATAACTTTTCTACCATTGTAAATCTTCTATTACCACTGTAAAAGTTCTCATTTTAATCCAAGACTTAATATAATGCTGTCATGCCCTATTACCATTGTTGGATCAGCAGAATAGCTATGTTACAGGCAAGCTGTTGAAAGTTATGACTGTACGGAATATACACAATATAATTAAGGTGGTTGTAATTTAAATGTTTAAACCTGGTCTAAATATTCATATTTTATCTACTTTCTGACAACTTTTTGTGTTTACCATAAAATATAGGTTTTTTTTTTTTTTTTTCGGTATGATATGTCTGAAGGAACCTTGTTGTAATACAATTGTTATAATAATATACTGAGGCTCTTCAACAACTAGGACCACCCTTGAAAGAGTTGGATTTGATAACAGTATTGTCATGGTCACTCAAGTCATTTGGCACAAAATTGATGACACGGAAAACCAGTCTACTTGTTCTTTTAGCGAAAACGTTAGGTTTTGCCTGAATGGCGCTAAGAACTAGAATGAATGTAACATACCTAGGTTTAACCTATTCGTGTTATATACAATTAAAATCTAGGTTGATGAACAAGAATAAATAAACTTACAAATATTACATACGAATTGGGACAAAGTCGCACGGAGAATATTATTGTTGTTTGCACTAAGGCTATTATAATAGCCTTTGTTACGATACTCACGATTTGCTCCCTCACGTTGTTGTGGAATATCTGTTCGCGCAAGTCTGCCTCATCATCATCCATCGTCCCGTTTTTGTATAATTCTTATCTTTTAACAAATATTAGTGGTTCTTTGCAGTGTCTATCATTGAAATGGCACTTCATTTTCAAAAAACATTACATTTTGCTGTAAATTTAAAAACCAAGCACCGCACTATCCACAACACTAAGAATATTATGTTCACCAGTCACAGAAACGAAAATAGAGATTAAAGAACAATGATTATTATTTTATAGTTTGTTTTAAAAAAGTAGCACGCAGCGCAATGAAATGAAATTGTGAATGTAAATGTAATAAAAACACGTCCAATTTACTATGAGTGAATGAAACGAACTGGCTGAATGATGATAATGATACTGACTTATGCTGTCAACTGTCATTGTTGTTGCACTGATGTTTTATTTTTTTGGTATTGCCATAGTGTAATTATTTGTAATTTGTTCACGTTGACACAGAAACCGCAAAGAATTCATGAAAACCGTAATTTCCATATTATATTATACGAAATTCACATCCACAGATAGATTTTAGCTTCGCTGGGGTATTTTTAAATCGTCAGTCAATAGTTTATAAGATACGAGATATTTTCAGTTACATCACTACCGCAGAAATGACTTTGTTTTCATAGTTTTTTTTTTCAAGAAATACTAAGAAATACAAACTTATTTTTGCGGACGATAAAATCAATACATTATTTATTCCGAATAGGGAATCCTTCACCGGTTTTTTTAGACTGACTCGTCACCACAGATATAATTACCTACATAAAACTCGTTACAGTCGTCACTATCAAATCAGCTGTCAACACTCAATGTCACTGTCAGTCACTGTTAAAATAAAAATTGTAAACATGCTGGTGATCACGATCAGCGGTGATCAGTGATTTTCGCAAACAAGTGGCAAAGAGTAAAGTAACTATACAAGTGGCAAACAACTAGCCGGAGCCCCGGAGCACTAGTCTGTGGAGCACTGCTTCAGTACTATTTAGCTAAGAATTTAACTAACTACTCTCTTCCGAGAGCTAGTCACTGCTCAAAGAATAAAGTAACTATTTAATTACTGCTTCTGTAAGCCGGAGTTTGGGGAATCGTGAACAAGAACTCAACAAGGAACAAGTTGTAACGTGAAATTCACTATCAATAAGAATAAATTATATATCCGATTATAAGAGTGTATGCGTTAGATTTTATTATATTCATAGCTAAATGAGAATGAGCGCCTTGGATAGTAAGTAAAAATCCTTCTTTGTTTAAAACACAGCTCCCAGTAGTATTATATTGTATGAGAACGGATTTGGTTTCAGATAGTCGCGCGAATCCAGAATTTTCAGTTAGAATTGTAGTATGTGATCATTATTTGAGTAAACCAACGCCTGGAATCGATGTCATTTATTCAGATTTCCGAGGATCAGATATAAAACAGGTGAGTCAGTGAGTCTAAATAAACGTTTACTGTGTGTCTAATGGCGCCTTCTATACACACTTAACACACTTCTATAAACAATGTTTTGCAAATCCAGGCGATCAAGTCAACACAGAACATCACTATTCTTGATTAGTAGAGTAGTGTCTATCTAAGTTGTGTTGACACACCACTAGTTTTCGTATCGCAACGCCACACGGTGGATCGAAAATTGGCTGTAGAAGACATAGGATCTCGATTTCTTAAATGTGTTTTTTTTTTGCTGGAAATGACTTCTGCTGATCATTACTTTTCTATAAAATGTCATATGAAGTAAATGTGTGCACAAATGGAAGAGTTATAATTTTTATAAGAAAAAAATGTATGGAGCTAGTATGAAAAATCGAATTATCTCCTAAACGGCATGTTTAACCGTAATATCCTTGGAGGTGGTCATAGTGCTAATTATTTATAATTTTTTGGTTGCCGATTTGACGAAAAATTTCAGGCCGTTTTTTTTTTTAAATCGTCAATGTATTTTTATTTGTTTTTACATATGAAACGATTCCTTTTAGTATGTATGTTGAAGAACACGGACTTTTAACTACACGTAACATAAAATAGCATCACTCCTATATTTCCGAAGGAGTTGGCAGAGGTTTATAGTACACCCACACGTAGACAACTATGTTTGAGCTAGATATTTATAAACACATCATGAGTTTTAAAACTTTTCATACAACCAAATTACCAATTGTTTACTCTTCTAACGAGTCCGAAAAGAAGTGATTAAGTAACTACACTGATTAGGTCTTCTAATGAGTCTTTATAGGTGATTTAATGATTTTCAATATCTCACGACAATGGCAACTATGGATTACATTCAACTTTTCCTGATAAGTAAGCTAATTTGTTAATTAGCAGTGCTATGAGTTCTAAGAATAGTTAGTGACAATTATAAATTTTCATTAGCTAATGAGAAGATAACTAATGAGGGTAGTTACCTAATTATTGGCGTTTTGCAATAAAAGGGCTAAAGTTTTGTTTTATAATTTAGTTTGTTCACAACTGTGTAACTGCTAACACTAAATCTGCGACTATCTAAAATATAAAAACTATCGATATATATAAATATAGAATGGAAAGTTTAATCACCAATTTAGACTTGTTTGTTCTTCTACGAAGTAAGAGTACTTCATTTGATCATGAAGTATTGTTCAGTGCAGTTGTATCCCGCATAGGCGATTGCCTGTCTGACGAAGATCGTGTTGTTTTCAAAGAATTTTGTCGGAGATTTACGCGAGCCGCTTTACAAAGGTGGCAGAAATCCAACCGATTCCTTGATAATTTCAGGAGAAAGTACGAGAATTGGTTGGGAGCAAATATTGATTGGCCGAGTTTTGTGCAAACTTTAGTTAATCAAGAACCAAGTGTTGATGAGATACCAAGAGCGCCCTCAGTCTCTCCAGAACCGTTGACATCAACGCCCATTGGAACAATGACGAAAAGATCCCGTAAACCATTCGAAGATCTGGGAAGTAAACAAAAAAAGAGAAGATCTGATGAACACAAAGGCGAAGATTCCAGTGAATTGGCATATGCAGCTGCAGCACGTTTAAAAGAAGAAGGGCATGGAGATATCGCCTCTGTCATCGAATACATGATGAAAAATCCTGAAGCAGCCGCTAAATTAAATGAAACGCTTAAGAAAGCAGCGAAAACAATCATATTTACGTCAGAAAAGGCGCTTAGATTGCTTCTTTCGCTAAAACTCTCAAAGTGGCAATATATTACGTTGCGAGAGGCTGCCATTCGGGAAGGTGCTAAGGATATTTATCCATCTTACTATAAAGTGCAACAAACTAAGCTTGATTCCTCCGAAGGAATCAGTGACAGTTACTGATTCATCGGCTAGGATTACACTTCAAGCTTTACTTGATATCACAGTTACAAGAATCCTTCAAAGCCTTTCTAAGGAAGAGCATAACAAGCAGTTGAAGCTGATATACAAGTGGGGATTTGATGGTGCTTCTAACCAAAGCCGATACAAGCAGAAAATGGAGGGTGATGACTCGAGCATTTTCATGACCTCATTGGTGCCACTTAAACTGACAGATGGAGACAACATCTTATGGACGAACCCAAAACCATGCTCAGTTTTGTATTGTCGTCCAGTTCAGTTTACTTTTGTAAAGGAGAGTGAAGCAGTTGTCCTTGAGCTGAAAAAACAAATGGATGAAGAAATTGAGGCCCTTATCCCTACAGAGTGCAATAATAATAATAGGGTGACTCATGAACTAATGATGACGATGATCGACGCTAAAGTTTGCACTTACCTTTCTGAAGCTAAATCAAATGCATCGTGCTACCTGTGCTTAGCAAAGCCTACAGAAATGAACCGCTTAGATGCTGTAACATCAAAAATTGTGTGTTCTGACCTGTATGAATTTGGCTTGTCATCCCTACACGCCCGTATAAATTGTATGGAATGTCTGTTACACATTGCATACAGGCTCGACTTCAAACGGTGGGCAGCGAGAAGTGATGAGCACAAAGAAATGCTACAGACAAGGAAGAAAATAATTCAAAATAAATTCAAAGATGAGCTCAATCTGTTGATTGATATAGTAAAACAAGGCTCGGGAACCACCAATGACGGGAATACTGCAAGAAAATTCTTTGAGTTTCCTAATAAAACCGCAGCTATAACCGGTTTGGATGAAGACCTCATCAAAAGATTTGCTGTAATTTTACAAGCAATTACATCTGGAGAGCAGGTCGATATAATAAAATTTAGAGATTATGCCCGCAAAACAGCAGAAAAGTACGTATTATTATACGACTGGTACTACATGTCGTCAACCGTTCATAAATTATTAATCCATGGGGCTGACATAATCGAGAAAAATAATATTGTGTCGATTGGGACTCTCTCGGAAGAAGCCTCAGAGTCTCGAAACAAAGATTTTAGGAGGTTTCGAGAACATCATTCGCGGAAAAGAAGCAGGCAGGATTCCAATCAAGACATTTAAATATGCTTGTTGTTTCTTCGGATCCTTTGCTAAGTGCACAAAGGCCTAAGTTAGATGCCAAGAAAAAGCAGAGCTTTTTTGCTGAAACTCTCGACTTAATTCAATTTCAGGAAACTGAGTTCGAGTTTTTGGATATATCCAATCTGGATGCTGACTCAGAATTGGAGACTGACAACGAGAGTGATAAGGAAAATTTGTAAAAAAATTATATATGTACATATTTGTAAATTTGTATTTGAGTGTGTTTGGGTTTTTTTTTGTAATATTTAATGATATTTTGTATATAATATAACTTTATATGTTACTTAAATAAGAGTTTGATAATCTTTATTTATTTAAATTAATAAAAATGTGTCAAAAAACAGCATTTTTTTTATTAAATTTTTCTTGTTTTGTGTGTTCTTAATATTTGGGTTAATAACATATCGAACTTTTTAACTTGGACACTAAAAGGGATCGTTTTACATGTAAAAATAAATAAAAATATTTTGACGATTTTTTTAAAAAAAACGGCGTTAAATTTTTCGTCAAATCGGCAACCAAAAAATCATAAATAATTAGCACTATGACCACCTCCAAGGACATTACGGTTAAACATGCCGTTTAGGAGATAATTCGATTTTTCATACTAACTTCCTACAAATTTTTCATAAAAACATTATATTTCATTCGTTTTTGGGCAGAATTAACTCGGGTGTCATTTTTGTACATAGTAATGATCAGCAGAAGTCATTTCCAGCAAAAAAAATAACATTTAAGAAATCGAGATCCTATGTCTTCTGCAGCCGATTTTCGATCCACCGTGCGCCACTGGCTGACGGAAATACTGACAGCAACAGCAGATGACACTGACATTGGCAATGTTGTTTTGTTGGCGCACAAATGTCAATTTGGGTTATAAAAAAGTTGAGGAAAATAGGTAAACATATTATCTCTCGTAGCTTTAAACAACGTAATAAAGTTAAAAGTTTTGCTAAAGTAAGCTATAGAAAGCGTAAAACATGATTAATTCTCCTGTAATGCAGCGGCATGTGGAGTTACGGAAATTGCCCTCAGCCTCTCTGTATAACTTGGCAACTATTTTGGAGATCAACAACGACTGGCAAAAAGTTGTGCCACTCATACCGAAAGACTTGCAAAGTGAACAGTTTGAACGTAAATACAACCAAGAACATCTGAGGTAACCATTTTATTATCGCATATGCTTTTAAACTACGAAAGTTTTATTTTAAGGAAATACTACAGAAAATCTTTGTATTTTATTCCTTCAACAGGTTAATGGAAGAACATGCCAGAAACACAAGCCGGAAATGTGCTGAGGTGTTATTTGACGAATGGGGTACGTCAGGCAAAGTTAGACCAACTTTGGAAACTCTCATGAAGATTCTAAACCAGGCCCAAATATTCAGAGCTGTTGATGAAATCGCACGCATGCTAGGAGGTAGGCAATCTACTTCTGATGACCTATGCTTGACACTAGACAGTTGGGTGAATACAAATTTGTTTTATGTTACAGAGCAACCACCACCCCGGCCTGATTACGGCCCAGGAGCTCCCATACCAATCAACTTAACAGCCCTTCTAAATGATGAAAGTGTGGAACAAAGATTAAATTCGATGGCCTCAATTGAAAGTAATAATCTACAACACTCAAGCCATGATATAGCAGCTTGTAATCGCACTACCAGACAACTCAAAGAACCAAGTAACTTCATAAAGTTTTCTGAAACCATACAAAGCGCGGATATACCTAATCTCAGTGTATTACATACTTTTGGCAACAGAAGTACTGCCTTAATGAAACAACAATCAAATCTGATTAACTTTTCAGGCTCTAACTCTAAAGTTATGACTTCAGGGGAGTTTCCTGACTTTAGTGCTCTGATTCCTAAATCTACTGAATCTGATTCAAAAACAATGGATTCTGCAACAACTGCATCAACTTCTACTGAGAGTGAATCATCTCAAGTAGATATGACACCACAAACTGAACTATCTCAGTATGCTGCTGGTGGTAACTTGACATCAGTACATAACATATTCAGCATAATAGACAATGCGATATTAGAAGATAAGAAACTGGTTCATTTTGATTATAGAGAGCTGGAAACTATAACAAATAAATTTTCTGAATCATTTGTAGACAAGCCAGTTGGACCTAGTGGGAAAATTGGGAGTGGGGGCTTTGGAGATGTGTATGTTGGTACACATACTAAACATGGGTCTCTGGCTGTAAAGAGAGTGAAAATTCAATTTCAGATAAGCTGTGAAGTAGCAATGAAAGTGTTTAACACTGAGGTGAAATCATTGTCTCATTTGAGACATGAAAACATTGTCCCTATTTTTGGGTATTCAATAGACGGGCCAACACCATGTATAGTGTGTGAATACATAGATGGTGGGTCCTTGCTACAAAAAATTGCTGCCAAGATACTAACAGAGAAAGAAAGAATGAACATTATGAAAGGCACTGCTGAAGGACTGAAGTACATCCACCACAGTGAAAGGCCACCACAATATGATGACAGCGGAAATTTGTCAGAGTCAGTGTCTACTAGGAAAAGTTATTTTCTCCATGGAGATGTTAAAAGTGCTAACATATTGCTAACTCAAGACTGTGTGCCAAAGGTAGTGGAAAATAACATTGCTTATATAATGCATTTCAACTGTCTATCACTAACTTATATAACTTTTAAATTTTTGCAGCTATGTGACTTTGGCTTGGCTAAACAACTAGAAACAACATGCATCAACACCAGGCCAATGGGGACCACAGCATACATGGCACCTGAAGGCTTCAATGGTACAGTCACACAGAAAAATGACATCTTCAGTTTTGGTATAGTCTTGCTGGAACTACTAACTGGTTTGAAACCAATAATAATAGCTAATGGTGAGAATAACAATATTAAAAATTATGTTGAAGATAATTGTGAAGATGGTGATATAACAAATCTTTTAGACAATGTTGTTGGCCATTGGACACAAGCTCAGAATGTATTCATACTAGCTCAGCGTTGTTTACAGCATCACAAAAATAATAGGCCCTCTATTGATGAAGTCTGTGATATTTTAACTAGACTAATGTCATCCTAGTAATTTTCTTTGTACTCAGATCTGTGTCTGACAGGTCTAAAAATCTCCTTTTACAGATAGTGCCATCCACGAAGACGCGCCCCTCCGCAATTACTGTAAGTACTGTAATCTGTACTTTAGTATGGAGCAAAGCGGAGTGGCGCGCGTCTTCGGGGGATGGCACTATCTATACCCAAATGAAGTTTCACCATTACATGGGTAGCTGTATTTGAAGAGATTTACGTATTTCACCAGGGAGTAAACTCCTAGCCATCGAAATCATTTTTAAGAGATTAGTTATAAAGAAAAAATAAATTCGATAGACCCGTAGTAGGGCGACCGCGCGCGAGCTAGCGGGCGCTCCTGCTCGGTTGTCATTCATATTAGAGGGCTATGTCGGGATTTCTTGCAAAAACAGGGTTGCGCGGTTTTGTAAATCTCCTCAGATGCAGCGAAAACTGGATGAATGATGATGACTGATGTTTTTTTTTTAATATAAGATTATTTAGGTATCACCAAATCAGTTAAGTGTTAGTAGAAAACAAAATGTTTATATAAATAATATTACGACACGCATGTGTAATATTTGTATAATATACAAACAATTAACTCTACCTATTTGTAATCACGTTCTCGAAAACGACTAACAATTGCTATGAAAGTTGCAATATTAGGGTTTAGGTACGGGGCGAAAAATGGATATAGCTGGGTCTCACATCAGGAAAAATTCATTTTCTCTTTTCACCCAGGTACTATATAAATATTAGACTAAGATCTCTGAATAATAAATCAATAAAAATAATTAAATGGACGTACAATTTATTGTACAAAAATTCGTTTACTGATCGAAAGCTAACTAATGCCGATTGTCATAGGATATTATATTTTATGGTATAGTTGACTACCACACTGAAGTCGCGAGCAGAAGTTAGTATCAAATAATGTAGCTTTATGTATACCTATGTTTATCAAATGAAATATTGTATGTACTGATAGTGATACATGCCTTGTGATAATGATATATTTTAGGAGGGTTTCTTAAAGTTATACCAATCTTATAAAGAATAAATATTTTTTAAATAAATGAAACAACTACTTCAAGTACAAATACTTTCTTTTATTGAATTAATCCTTAATAAAAAATCGTTTTGTAATCCCTTTGGCACTGATTCCAGATTTCTACATATTTGCATCTGTTCTTCTTTAGTGCACAAATTAATTAATGTTAGAATCAGATTCTGAATTTGTAATATTGTTGTTTCGTCTTTGGCCACATAAAGAGTTTTAATTAGTGCAGACAGTATCTTTTGGTCTGTATGTAACTTCCAGATGCACCAGCAATAACTGATCCACATTAGGAGGCACTGAAATTAAAGTAATAGGTAATGGTTTAAAAAAAAATGTTTTAAACTTAAATCATACTGAAACAAGTGGACACTAAACCAAATTGAATTTCTAAATAACTTCATCTCAACACAAAAAAGCGGCCAAGTGAGAGTCGGACGCGTACACGAAAGGTTCTTTTCCATTATATAATATTTTATTTCTAAAAAAAAATAAACAATTTTCTTTCATGTAAATAAAATAAGGTTGAAAATTAAAGTGGGTTCCCATTTAATTATTTTTTTACTTAACTTTATTTTTATTCGCCATAGTGTCTACCTATTACAATTGAAAAGATATAGGTAGTAGGATCCCATTGGCACTCCTTTGTTTGGGTACAGAAGCGAAAAAAGCAACTTCCCGGTAAGTGGTTGCACTTGGGAGAGGCCTTTGCTAACACTACAGTGGGACAGTTTAGCCAAGTAAACAAACAAAAATGATGAAAATGAAAGTTACCTCCATAACATATTGTATTAGGATTTCATAAACACGTTCATTACAACACATGTCTAAATTTTCGCAAATGATGTCTTTAAATATTTTCTTCTTCACACAGTGGACACCATGCATTTTTATTATTTTCGTAGTGAAGTCAAAACAAACTGCCTTACGGTATAAATTCGTTTCTGTGTTCAATTGGTCTATGACACATGAAAACACGTCATCCAACGTTATTTTCTGAAAGAATAAAAATATTTTTTTAGATTATTTTTATTTGAGTTGACATTGCACTATTTATTTTGGTTATAATTTTGGAATGTTTTATATTCCTAATCTTCTATTCATAATGAGTTGACATTGTTGTTAATTTCTAAATATGTTATGTGTATAGTGAATTTTTATTTTATTTTATTATTATTAATTTATTGTACGATTTCAAACACAATGTAAATTGTTTGTGAATATATGAATAATAATAATGAATTGAATTGAACATATTTGGTAATTCCTAAAATTTTTATGTAATAGTCATTTTGCCAATAGGTTAAAAAAAACCTATTACTCACCTTCACTTGTGCAGGCAGATTTTTTAAGAAATCTGGGAAACATTCAAATAATGCTTTTGTTACTTCAATATCTTTCTCATGCATGTTGTGCCTGAGACTCCTGTACACAACTTCATAGTAATTACCAGTTGTAAAACTATCAGGATTCTGAAACAACATGGTCAGAAGAAAATATTATACAGATGTTTAACTACTGTAAACTTTGTTTTCTGAGAGTTCTCTCTCAATAATCTTTAGCTTCTGAACTGATTTCTAAATTATACTACAATCAAAACTGTTAATAACAACATCGCTTAAAACGACATACTAGTTATTACTATGAAATGTTGGGGTCCCAGCGTTTCTGTTCACTTACATAGTTTTTGGTTATAACTACTATTGGCTATAACAACTGTAATCAGATGGTCCCTTCAAAGTCTATAAATGGTTTTGACTGCATGTTTATTTGGAAAAAAAAACAAGTTTATTTTTACATAGAAACACATACCAAGCACTGCATTATCTGTACACAGCACTGCAAACCTTTGACTTTATTAGAAGTATTGTAGTCATCAACCATGAGTAAAGCAACCGGTAATACAGTAACTGGATTTACAGTAACATTGTATGCCTGGAAATAGAAGTTAATACATAACTATTTGAAATGATAGCTTATAATATTATGTATTATGAAAATAATATGAATATCACTCACCTGAACATTCTTTAAAAACATGCAGTAGACTTCAACAAGACTGGGATACTGCTGAAAATCAGCTAATGTTATTCTTTGATGCAATTCTTTAATGCATTTATCAAAAACTTCTTGTGCATTGTAAAAATCGTCTTTTAATAATACTTCTTCAAACGTAATATTATATTTAGTTTTGAATGCCAGGTTCAATTTTCCTGGATAATCCTTTGCTTTCATATCTTCTGTGTTCCATCGCCCATCAGTTTGTAATTCCATAAATAAAATTATTAGAGAATACAGTGTACTTGAACATATTTCTGGCTGTTCCCTGAAGTCTACATTTTCTACTAAATCTAATAATTCAGGAAAACACTGTTCGATCTTATTAATTCTTATTTGATATTCAGAGTGGTAATCTTTTTCGTGGCATAATTTGGAAAGTCTACTAAGTAAACAATTGTTGATACATTCTTCAAATTTTAAGAAATTATCTATCATTATCAATGATCACTTGCAATAAAAAAAGGAGCAAGATTGACGAGTGATCACTATCAAACACAATACACAAGATAATATAACGAGTAACAACTATAGTCGGAGAATACAATAGCAAAAGCAACACAGATTAGACAATTTTATTGAAACTATGTCTGTCAATGTCAAAGAGTGATGTCTAATGATGAAGCCGGTTCTTTCTACACGCTCGGCACTTGCCGAAAACTACGTTTACCTCAATAAACACACAAACGTGAGAATTTATAGCAGGTTCTTGTCGCCAATTTCATTTGATTTTGTCGCAAAATCGCCAGGATCGGCAGAATTTGATTTTCGTTACTTTACCCATTATAGAGGGCAACTCTATTCTTATCTTACCATGGCTGCTTTCCGAATTAGAAATTTATCGCTGTCAGCGCTCATATCGTTATCTTGTGTTCCGTTTTAATTATCACGATTATGACAGCTGACGGTTGTCACCAATTCGGAACGCTCGTGAACGCGCTCACAGTCCTCGCTCAGCTTCATAACATAAACATAACCTCAAACCTTGCACAAGAAATACCGATTGAATATTTTTTGAAAATAGAACTTCACCGCATTAGTTTGCTTGTTGACTCTATCGACTCTGGTCGCCATGCTAACGACAGCATTAACGGAAAAGAAGGGATGCGCAAGCGACAAACATTAGCCAATAGGACAGTGTAATTAAACTTCTTAACATTTAATAAATGATCAAATTATGTAATGTATAATCTATTTTGTAGTTTTACTAATAACATCCTTTTTATCATTTGAATAAGTTTTATATTTAGGTACATATGTATATATAGTATTTAAAAGATGAGAAGGGAACTTGTTACCATTGCGCCATGTATTGGGATGGGTATGTAAATAATGTTCAACAATAATAGTAATAAAACATTTTTATTAAAAATCAATTAGAATCACAGTATAATCAGACTGAACCTCAGGTAGGTACCCTGCTTGCGCTCCAAGCCACATTATTCTCCTACTTATTATGTATGCTAATATAAGAAAAATATCAAACAGTACAACAGTAACAAAAGTCATATGTACTTATATTATTAACTCCTTATCTATGTTTAGTAAATATTATGTAAACTCACAAACATTAATAAAATTCACAGATTTTACCAGGAATGTCTATTCAAATATTCAAACGGGTACTGATCAAATCTTAAAACTAATAAAAAATCACAAGTAGAGCAATACTTACTACTAATTAAAACAGGTAAGTACTTACTGATCAACAATCACAGTATACTACTAAGTCAACAGGTACTGATCAAATCTTCTCTTAAAAACTAATAAAAAATCACAATTAGTGCTACTAATAATAAAACAGGTGCTGATCATATCTATACAAATGCGAAGATCTATAAAAAAACTTAAATTTAATTGTTGTTGTTACACAACAACTGTAAAATGAATCAGTTCCGTGTGAACAACCAAAAAAACTTGACTGGCACTGGGTACCAGTAAGATTATTGTTCTTGCTATGACGTCATACACCATCTCAAGATGCATTTTTTCAAAATGTTTTCCTTGCTCACTGTATAATGTGAGTAGCAACAAAATGCATGCCTCGTTCCAAATGAATAGAGGTGGTGACTCTTGATCTACTGAAATAAAAAAATAATATTATGAAGGTACTTCCTACTAACACTGCAATAATATTGTTTGAGATGGATATTTTTATAAGAAAATGCTTTTTATAACTTTAAAATGATAGATTCTGAGAGCAAGTTGTTAAGAATGAACTGTCAATATACTAATAAGACAAAACCATAGAACACTTTTATCTTACTTTTGTTATAGATTAAGTTTTGGAGTAAGCGTTACCATATACACTGTTGTCAACATGATGTTATGCAAACACAACAGGCACATTCAGCTAATAAGTGTCTGCACATAACCAGATAATAATATAAAATACTTACCATATTGTTCTGTTGGTTCATTCAGCAGTGACTGTTTCTTGGCTTATATTTGCATCAAAGTCATTCACCAATTGCTGTACATATTCAGTATCTGTAAACAGCAAGAACTATATAAGTAAACATTATGATTGATCAGAAGACTAAAGAGTGGTTTAACTTCACACTTTAAAAACTATAAGGTAGCTTTTGCAAACAGACAGCTAAGCAGTTGTGATGAGTAAAACATTTGCATCATAATCGTTTGAGCAGTGGGAAGAACTGCAAGTGGGCTAAAATTCAGCACTTAACTCTCTGAGCCCTCTCCTATTGCTCCTGATGTGAGCATGACTGAAAACATGCGAATGTTTTCAATCATGCTCACGCCTCGTCGGCTATATTCACTTGAATACTCATGGTTATTTACACATCAAATTAAAAAAAAATATGAATATTATCAGTTTAATCATCAAATTTCTTCTTCAGTTTTAAAAAATACTGATAGTTATTACCCAAAACAACACAGTACAACTGTCAATTTGACAGCCACATTGACAGCGCTCACGGTGATAATAATAGAAGGCATGGTCGGCGTTATCGCAAGATGGCGCATGTCATGACGTCATCTATGACGATTCACGGGACATCGTTATCGCGATTTTAGTAATTCGGTACAGGTTATAGCACGTTCAAGGCTGCTTTCCGAATTAGAAATTTATCGCTGTCAGCGCTCATATCGTTATCTTGTGTTCCGTTTTAATTATCACGATTATGACAGCTGACGGTTGTCACCAATTCGGAACGCTCGTGAACGCGCTCACAGTCCTCGCTCAGCTTCATAACATAAACATAACCTCAAACCTTGCACAAGAAATACCGATTGAATATTTTTTGAAAATAGAACTTCACCGCATTAGTTTGCTTGTTGACTCTATCGACTCTGGTCGCCATGCTAACGACAGCATTAACGGAAAAGAAGGGATGCGCAAGCGACAAACATTAGCCAATAGGACAGTGTAATTAAACTTCTTAACATTTAATAAATGATCAAATTATGTAATGTATAATCTATTTTGTAGTTTTACTAATAACATCCTTTTTATCATTTGAATAAGTTTTATATTTAGGTACATATGTATATATAGTATTTAAAAGATGAGAAGGGAACTTGTTACCATTGCGCCATGTATTGGGATGGGTATGTAAATAATGTTCAACAATAATAGTAATAAAACATTTTTATTAAAAATCAATTAGAATCACAGTATAATCAGACTGAACCTCAGGTAGGTACCCTGCTTGCGCTCCAAGCCACATTATTCTCCTACTTATTATGTATGCTAATATAAGAAAAATATCAAACAGTACAACAGTAACAAAAGTCATATGTACTTATATTATTAACTCCTTATCTATGTTTAGTAAATATTATGTAAACTCACAAACATTAATAAAATTCACAGATTTTACCAGGAATGTCTATTCAAATATTCAAACGGGTACTGATCAAATCTTAAAACTAATAAAAAATCACAAGTAGAGCAATACTTACTACTAATTAAAACAGGTAAGTACTTACTGATCAACAATCACAGTATACTACTAAGTCAACAGGTACTGATCAAATCTTCTCTTAAAAACTAATAAAAAATCACAATTAGTGCTACTAATAATAAAACAGGTGCTGATCATATCTATACAAATGCGAAGATCTATAAAAAAACTTAAATTTAATTGTTGTTGTTACACAACAACTGTAAAATGAATCAGTTCCGTGTGAACAACCAAAAAAACTTGACTGGCACTGGGTACCAGTAAGATTATTGTTCTTGCTATGACGTCATACACCATCTCAAGATGCATTTTTTCAAAATGTTTTCCTTGCTCACTGTATAATGTGAGTAGCAACAAAATGCATGCCTCGTTCCAAATGAATAGAGGTGGTGACTCTTGATCTACTGAAATAAAAAAATAATATTATGAAGGTACTTCCTACTAACACTGCAATAATATTGTTTGAGATGGATATTTTTATAAGAAAATGCTTTTTATAACTTTAAAATGATAGATTCTGAGAGCAAGTTGTTAAGAATGAACTGTCAATATACTAATAAGACAAAACCATAGAACACTTTTATCTTACTTTTGTTATAGATTAAGTTTTGGAGTAAGCGTTACCATATACACTGTTGTCAACATGATGTTATGCAAACACAACAGGCACATTCAGCTAATAAGTGTCTGCACATAACCAGATAATAATATAAAATACTTACCATATTGTTCTGTTGGTTCATTCAGCAGTGACTGTTTCTTGGCTTATATTTGCATCAAAGTCATTCACCAATTGCTGTACATATTCAGTATCTGTAAACAGCAAGAACTATATAAGTAAACATTATGATTGATCAGAAGACTAAAGAGTGGTTTAACTTCACACTTTAAAAACTATAAGGTAGCTTTTGCAAACAGACAGCTAAGCAGTTGTGATGAGTAAAACATTTGCATCATAATCGTTTGAGCAGTGGGAAGAACTGCAAGTGGGCTAAAATTCAGCACTTAACTCTCTGAGCCCTCTCCTATTGCTCCTGATGTGAGCATGACTGAAAACATGCGAATGTTTTCAATCATGCTCACGCCTCGTCGGCTATATTCACTTGAATACTCATGGTTATTTACACATCAAATTAAAAAAAAATATGAATATTATCAGTTTAATCATCAAATTTCTTCTTCAGTTTTAAAAAATACTGATAGTTATTACCCAAAACAACACAGTACAACTGTCAATTTGACAGCCACATTGACAGCGCTCACGGTGATAATAATAGAAGGCATGGTCGGCGTTATCGCAAGATGGCGCATGTCATGACGTCATCTATGACGATTCACGGGACATCGTTATCGCGATTTTAGTAATTCGGTACAGGTTATAGCACGTTCAAATCGATTATGGCGTAACACGGAACGCACTGCAAATCGATTATGGCGTAACACGGAACGCACTGCATATACCCACCATAGCCATTGTTCGTGACCGTGATATTTGGCAATATTGGAAAATCAATTGTCAAACACTTGTCAAAGTCAAAAAGATTTTAAAAGATTGAAAAATTTAGATTTGTTGTGTTGCTTCGCATTACATAATTTCGAAGTAAATAAACTGAAAAACATTCACTTTGATGACCATTTATTCTTAAAAATGTTGAAGTAAGTATTGATAACAATATGCATGTGTAGTATGTATGTTTCATTGTTTTATTATTTGCATGAGAGTACAGTAAATTGTCTTGTCCTAATCTTAATAAATTATTATTTTTTAGATTCGGAATAAAATCAGCTGTTGTAGGCTCGGCGGTATATTACACCATTGATAAGGGAGTTTGGAAAGACAGTGCCACTACAACTGCTTTGTATGAAGAGCTTGAAAAAGGAGTTTCACCTTATGTAGGAGACCTCAAAAAACAAATACCATATGAGGTAACCTTCGATTTATATTCAATGCATAACCTATATGCCTATATTCACTGCATAAATGAATTATGAATCTATTATAATTTCTATTTTGTTTCTAGTTACCCCCACTGCCAACACAGGATAGACTTTCCTACTTGTTCAAATACTATTGGAATACTGGAGTGAAGACTACATTCAGCTTCTTAGTTGAACTACCTACACACACTAGTAATGCTGCAAGCAAAGCTTACGAATATATTAACTCGGTTCTGGATGCAAGTGAAGACGCTGCAACAGCTGCTATAGCTGCTAAACAAGAAAACAAATGAAGTTATCTATTTAGGAAAAATTGTATTTATTCAAAATGTGATTATTGTTTATGTGAAATAAAACCTAGTCAAGGTTGATTATTAATTTATTCTTGGTAATGAGCTGATAAATTGTAATAACCACTGTAATACCTACAGGAAGGTAAGTAGTGCATCTTCTGCGCCAAGGAACATATACAAACCTATGGCAAGTTCTGAGCTCTGATTATGTATCACTGTCAAAATCGCAGATCTTTATTGTTTTAAATATTTTGCCATTAGTTTGCCACAGGCAAGTTTTTCAAAATCATACCGATCTTTTGCTGCTGTCAAGAGGTAATAATAAACCAAAGAGTAGAGTATATAAAATAAGGGGGGAAGGCGTAGACAGAGAACTATAATAATTGGCTTGAAAAGTGGTATTATATAAAGTTAAAATCTAAGTGAATGTGATACTAATTCTCTTTGGCAAGTGATTACCACAGACTAAGTAGTACTGTGATTACGCTCCCCCTTAGCAATCTCTGTCTACGGGGGAAGGTTATACAATATTGTATTTTTTTTTTTTTTTTCTACTAAATTGTAACCTTCCTCATACATTTAATGTATCTATGTGTGAATGGTCTGTTTCAACAGTATCTGATGAAAGTGTAAACAAACCCTGTTCAGGTTAAATTCTTACGTAATCACTTGCCAAAGGGAATTAACTGTAGGTATATTACCACTTTTCGAGCAACTATTCTGTGATATCATATCATTAATAGATTGTAATTGAAAAATCATCGACGAAAATTGAGGTTATAAAAATAACATCTGAGTATATTTATGACGAATTCTGGATTTTTTGCCAAGGCTATAGAGGTGCAAGTGTTATATGTTGCAAGGCCTCACACTATCACGTCCTTACGTTGAATTACAATTCGCTCTGTTAATATAGGTTTCTCGTTTTACAATGGAACCCTAAAAAGTAGGCCACTCATGTCTATTTCTGTCTACGCCACATATAAACAGCAGCGGTGGCACTATTTTGTTCGAGTAGCAATAACTTAATGATTTAACTATTCAAGCCCGATATACCCATTGGAGCCAATGTTCCAAGACTACATCTTGGATCATATTATGTCCAATGTGTTGTGGTAACCCCGCCATTATACAAAACCATCACTATTAGTAGGTACTATTATTAGAACGTTTTTTTATACTTACTTTCTCTACCGCCCACACACCACCTTTAGTAGCTGACGGTCTAGGCCTGCCACGCACTAGCGGCCAGCGAGATAGATAAATTAGTATGAAATCGCCATGGAGCACGCGCACCTGGCCAAGGCCAACGGCCCCACCGAGTATCTGACTGGCCGCTAGCGAGCGCCAGGCCTTATTAATCATCAGGCCTCATTAGATCAACAGTAACTATCGATGTCAACATCTCAGCCGCCTATGACTTTTGCATTTGCAATGCTGCTTCCCGGACTATATTACTCATTTCAGCCGAAAGACGTCCATTTCTGGTCACAGGTCTCCTCCATGCACCATTACTTCGACCGGTTCTGTGCTTCTCTGTCTTCTCTCGCAATCACTAAAGTCTAGCTAGTGGGAGGTCTTCCGGGATGTGGTGGCCAATCCAGAACCTTTAGGTATAGTGTAAATAAAAATCAAAAGTTTACAAAAAACAGCCCACAACTGTGGCACAGTTTGATTTATTCCTTTCTTGCAGTGTCACATATTTTACAACTTTACCTAATAATAGGGTCTGCTCCATAAACATGTAAACATTTCCAAGCTTCAACAAATATTGCAGTTGACACAACACAGACGTGACTTTCACAAAACATGAACGCCCATCACAATTTCATTATAAAACCACCATTTAACTAATTCTCTTTTTATAACATTAACTATTTGAAATGAAAAAAAGCTTGGTTGTGTACATTGTATGTAACTGACGTCAACATGAATTTAGATGGGGAACAGCTCTGCAACAATCTCTGTAAAAATTATGTCTAATAACTAACTGTTTTCCATAAAATCGCGCCGATTTTAGTAATTGATACAATAAGGTACCAATTTAATATTTTTAATGGAATTAAAATTTTGTGCTCATTACAAAGACTAAAAAATACGTTTTAAAAGGAATGGTCTTTATTGTCTGATGAAATTACGCTTTTCAACAGTGCAATATCATCACCTTTGTCTGAGGGAAAGAGTCATCTTTTTATGTACAAGTATTAAATTGTGTCCAATGATGTACAAGTCAGTGAGCAATTACGTATTGAAAGCAAAAGAAAATTATATTGTTAGTTACCTAAAGTACAACAGCACACATAAGTTGCTTATTGTATCACTATTGCAAATCCCACATAAAAGGTATCTTGTACCTATTAAGTTATTAAAGTTTTAACAGTGGTCTCTAGTGGAGTAAATTCACAAGCCCAAAATGTTACACAGATTTACAATTTTAAAATTTGATATTACACGTATTTTCGGATTGTCGGCTTGTTAGATAGATCCTTATATGGGTATGTTGAGGGAAGCTGTAGATTTCATTTCGTTTATGTCCTGGGCAATTTATCCCGTTGCTAGGCAACAGTTTCGACTTCCATGGGTTCTTCAGCACCAGTTTTCTTTTTCTTCTTCTTGTTAGATTTCGCAGACGAGTTAAGAAGTGCCTGTAAGAATTGATATATTAGAAACGTGAAAATTTATTTCCGTTAATTAGCTTACATTATTATAAAAGCGGTTATGTCGTAATGAATCAAACTGAAGTGCGAATGATACGCAAATCGGCTCAAAAGCGTTACATTTAATTTACCCTGTGCTTGTTCAAATCACACCTTGTGAAAGCATGCTTTGAAAGATAACAGGGACAAGTTTGAAACTTATACTTATTGTAAAACAATGAACTTGTATCAGCAAAGTATTAAATATGTACAGACACGAGCAAAAATATGTATATACTCAGCAAAATTCAATAACGATTTTCTCATGGAATTACGATTGTAACTTTGAGATGATACCTATTTCATAATAATAGGGGTTCAAAACAGTAGGAGAAAATCACTTTTAAAAGTTGCTAAGTGTATACATATTAATGCTCGTGACTGTACACAATGTTATTAAAATGTTTATATAGTGCCAGTAGAGCAATATAACAATACTTACGTTGAGTTCAAGGTCCTTGATAGTGCGTTCACTCTTGCACGTACTTTTGTCGAAGGGCAGACCCGTGATACGATGCGTGCCGCTCGGTAACAGCAGGGCGGTGAACTTGAACTGTGCCACAAGCTCGCCAGGACGCTCATACAGAACCTAAAAATAAATGATAGCTAAATAAAATACTATCTTCCATCAAGGCGGAGATCATCAACCTTATAAAAATAGTGGTGTTTGTAATGACTACCTTGTTATGAAGTGGAACTTAGGCTGCGGGCTGGAAACCAGCGCGGCGGCGAAGAGCGTACGCCGAGCGGGGCGCTGGCGACGGAACAATTTTATACCGTCGCTATCGCCCCGCTCGGTCATCGCTCCTCGCCGCTGGTTTCTTGCGCGCAACCTATCAGTACTTAAAGGTTGCACCATTCTTGTGGTACTTCATAAATGATTATAATGAATTACATAATTATAAACCTGTACTTTTTTTCTTTGAATAGACTAGATAAGTATATTAAAAAAAGCGTATCATACCTGGAAAGGCTCAATAAGTTTGTGGTTGACACACTCGACGACGCCTAATCTCGCACTGGTCTCCTTATCGAAGCTTCGTAGGTTGAAGGGCATTGAACCATGTTTATTGCGGACCTGACACATAAATAGACATTAGCACTTTTAGAATAAGTCTGATAGGCATTAACAAAACAATTTTTTTTATATATTTGCTCTAATTATGAAACAATGGAATTGCTCTTACCTCACTATAGAACATTCTTGATGCTTTCATTTTCAATTGATAAACCTCATCAGTTTTCTTGTATATTGTACACCTAGTGTCCATTTCTCGGCCCTGGACATCAAAACATATAAATTTTATCAAGTAAACATTAAGTTTTGATAAAAAAGGAGTCCTTTATAGTTAAAATGTCAGTAATATAAAACCAAAATGCTATGAGAAGCATTTCAGTTAGAATTTCACTTGTTTCTATTCCCTGAGTACTGCCAGTAAATGTATCCTACAAAGACTGGAAAGAATTCAGGGCCTTGTTCAACAGAATGGATCTGGATGGATGGAATGGATAATCACAATAACTTACAATTTTCTGTAATTTTATGATCTTTATCCAAAGCCACAAGTTGCTTCACATTCTTACAATGTATAAAAACAAACAAAACAACATATACTTTCAAGTATTGAGCATTGTCAGATACTTACAACTCCTTCACCAGTGGATACTAGTACATCCATCGCATAAACTTCATAAGTTTCCATAGTTGCCTTCTCATGCTCTTTACGCTGTGCCTCAGAAGGATTCTGGATGATGCTCTTCTCTCCGTCAATACGGAACTGCTTTAGCTGGTGTGAGAGCATTCCCTCTACAGGCTTGCAGCCATACTCTGCAGTGATCTTCTGCACTGCATCAGTTACTGCATAGTTCTACAAAGAATAAAACTAAAATTATTTTCTGTATCTTGGTAATGTATGGCAACAAGTGTTATGAAAGAGCTGGCAGCTAGTCAAATATCTATATTTTTTCTTGTTGACATGGAATGTTTCTATTTAAAAACAGTTATAAATCTATGCATACAAGAAGCTTACTCCAAATACTACTAACAATAACAATTGACAAGTCATAAATAAAATCAACAAGAAAACTCAAAATAGCTACCTAGCTTAGATAAAAATAAGACACACAGAAAAAAAAAAACTTTCTTTATCTTCTTCTGAAGACAAAGAGAAAACATCTAAAAGTTAAAGTATACCTCATTACCGGGCCGCAACAACCTCAAGGCGGCTTCACTAGCATAATGGGCAGCAAGGACCACATCAGCGGCCTTTCCTGTCACCTCCACACCACCCACCACAACGGTGTGCGCAACAACAGCAATAAATCCATCTATGTGTGCACCTAGATCTCTGAAAAAAGACAGTAAATTACAATAGACACACAAACTAACCTCTAAATCTATTTATGGAAATTACAAAAATATAATTATATTCAGTACAAAGTCTCAAAAAACAAACTGGTTGAAAACAAAAGCATTAGTATGCGATTAATTGAGGCAACAGCTAATGAGGTTATAAAAGCAAGGGTGAAAAGCAAACTGCTACCAATGCTAAATATTATTCACAAAGCCAGCCTGCCTCTTAAATACACATTTATAATGCTGACTCAAAAGCAGAGTTCCTACGTAATACACTGATAGTTAGACAAAGAAATTGGGGCAATGAACGAGTTTCGAACTAGGTTCACTAGTACTTGAAATTACTTACATCTTGGCCAGGTCACCCTCCTTGAGAATATAATCGTTTTCGCTAGGAATCGGCGAGAAGTGACATATACAATTGTTCACCGAGACGCATGTTGAGAATGCAATACCCTTCTTGGAATCTTTCTCTTTTTTGAACACCTTTGAAGTCTCGTCTAGAATTTGCTTGTCGCCGAACTCACATAGCTCTCTGGCGGATGCGTCAGGCACACATTTAGCGATTAACTGTTCCAGAACACCTGTAAAATGATATTTGGACTGGGTTATAAATGCATCCGTATAGAAGAATAACTTGGCAGAGATAGCGGCACCACATTGTCCGCATGGCGATGACACGCGTCCATCGGTCCAACCTACGTAGCGTAGGTTCGATCACAAATTCTAACACTGGCGTTTAAATAAAATTATAATAAACTTAAACAGTTTCACATGAACTTACGATTAACAATTTGTCCAGCTAGTTTATACTTGGTTACAACCAAGTCTTCCGCAATAGTTTTCTCTACTTCTTTATCGTCAGCCATTTCTTAAAATTGTGGTTGTTGGCTAGTAGCATTCAATTTTGATTGGCCGGTTTAGGTTATGGTCACGTGATAGCGGCAACGAATCGCAAAGTTGGCGGGTAAATCAGAATTTCATCACACCTCAAAAATTATAAATTTCTATTTACGTAATATTTTCATTGCAATGCTTCTTCTTTATTACTTTATCCAGAGACCAAGATAACGCATGAGTCTGCTCGAAGAAAGAGCTCTAAACTCTATAGTGATGATTCGTCTGTCTGTCTGTTTGTTTTCTAGTCGATTTCGACCATAGTCACGGAGTACATTTTTTTTATGAGTATACAAAGGGATCGACACTAAGGTAAGCTTGAGTGCCACAGACTACGAGATATGTTGAGTGCGTTCCATCAAATAGTTCATTAATGCGGTGCCCCAGATGTTGGGTCTACTTGTACTTGTAGGGCCAATAAGACGCCGCTACTCACTACAGCGCTATTTAACATGTCCGTTTTTTTAATTTGACAGAGGAGCCAATAGTACGGCAAAGGTACGGTACTATTTGATGAAACGCACTCTAAAGTAGGTTCTAGACGTGCATACTTAAAGTACGCGGTTTTTAAGTTTACGACCTTACTCGGCTCGCCGCCGCCGCCGTCGTCGTCGGTGACATCCGTGAAGCTTGCTCAAAGTTTCATTGTCAAATTGGCGGTTCACAGCTCGCGGCTCGCGGCGATGACAGACGCTGAGCCAAGGCGGGTTACGAGCAAAATTTCAAACCTGTTGGATCGCCGGCGAATTTACTCAGCGGTTTTAAAGTCCACGTACTTAGCATGACACACGGGCGAGTAAGCTCGCCGAGCCATAAGTACAAATACGCGTACTCGCTCGCAGGTCTATCACCCCTTGATAGACGTGCGAGCAAGTACTGATTCCTCTCATAGTTTTCGACTAATAAGATCTTTGGGAAATACATGCGTCCCCGTATTTTTGCAGTCAACAGCTGTGCAACGGGGCATAAGCTACCAGACGAGCCGCGCGCGGACCGTATGACATTGTAGTTAATTAGAATTTCCTTGACGAATTAATTAATAAAATTTGTTCAAGTAGGACCTGTGGTTCCCGAGATTACTCTCTACATATACACAGCTCTCTCTCATTATAATATTAGTATAGACTAGCGTTTGCCTGCGGCTTCGCCCGTATGGAGGACGGAAAATATCCCATCTCACGGGAACGTATTATCGGCATAAAAAGTAACCCATATGCCTTTCATCCAAATGCGTTCATTCGTTTTAGCGTGAAAGCAAACAAACAAACTCACTTTCTTAATTATATTAAAAGTTACGATTTTTATAGATTGAGATGAGATGATTCCTCTAGCCTATCTTGCTGTGTCTGACAGGGTCCATAATGATCTAAAATTCTGTATATTTTATAATGTACCTACCACCTATGTTAACATTGTGGAATGCAAATAAATATATTGAGTATTGATTAGTATAGATATTTATGCAAGTAGGTATTCTAACCGTGCGTTTGCACTAGCAAAATATTACAACAAAACATGTTTTAAATCTCTAGTTCCTGTCAAAATTGTATGGAACATTGACAAAAAATAGAGATTTCAACATGTTTTTAACCGATTTCTTAAAAAACGAGGAGGTTTTCAATTCATCTGTTTTTTTTTTTGTATGATGTTACTCGATTGTTCCGCCAATTATGAATCGATTTTGATGATTCTTTTTTGTTTGGTAGGTCATGCTTCAGAGGTGGTCCCATATAAATTTGATTAACTTTGCTTGGATAGTTTTTAAGTTAGCTTCTCTTCTTCTCTATATTACATATTTTTTCCCACTTAGTGTAAATGATATATTGTTATTTACATAGCAGGTAGTGGTATTTGAGTTTGTGTGAGATAGGTACCACAACTAAAAAGTGAAAAAAAAAATTACAAAAGAAAACAACCGACTTCCAAAAAAAGGGGAAAAATAACTTTAATTTCGGAAGTCGGTGTCTTTTAAGTTTTGTCTTGAATGTTTCGCCAGTGCAAACGTACGGTAATAGTAACTTCGTCGCCGGTGAAGTCGCTGCGTGTGTAACAAGCATAACACGGTAACTAGTGTGCTGATATCTTGGCTGGTAGGTACTTAAAGTTTGTCTGTGAACTAACAAAATAATGTCACTCGTGACGTGACACGGTGACATTTGACATTTTGAAGTTGAGACGTTGACATGCCTATTGGTACCTGCAAAATTTTGTAAATAAATGAAATTTTATTTAAAATTCTAATAAAATGGAAACTTCTGAAGACCTGTTGACCTTGCTAAATGAAAAAGTTTCTTTTGGAGAAAATCTTATTGTCCAATTGGAAGCATTAAATGAAATCGACGGAGTTATGAAATTACAAAGGAAAATAAGGCAAGAAATTGAATTCTTGAGGAAGGTAATGAAACTACGAGGAACTTGATACTCTGCATTTATCCTTGAAATTAAATCATAAAAACTTTTTTTGTTCTAGCTACAAAAATCCAAGAAAGTAAAAATCGAACAGCTATCATGTTCAAATCTGAGACATCTTGGCGCGATGGTCGACTCCGCTTTGCGGCCTGGCGTTATCGCTGTGTGTAAAATCTTTCACATTAACGACACCTCTAAATTAGTTATTGATATAATTAGCGAGGAAGGCAGGGTGTGGACTAAAGGTGAGAAAAGAAACCAAGTTCGAAGTAGTATATTACAAAAAAAAACAATATTTTTTATGACAATTTGCCTCTGCCTAATACTTCATGGAAACAGGTGTGATCATAAGTTATGATGTTGTTGTTTATATTTCTTAAATATTTATGTTCCAGTAATTGCTAGAAATCCTAAGTCGCTATCAGCACTAAGTGCAGGCAAAGCTTCGTATGGAGCTCGCTCAATATTGGACCAAGCAGAGGATTATTTGGAGTGTGCCAAACTGTACCCATGCATGTATCAACCTCCCAAAGTATGTCCCATTTCATATGAATCTTAATTACATCATCCATCTGTTGAAATCTGTTCTTCATGAAAATGTGCAATTATTTAATTGTGCAATTTTGTGTATACATTATAACTTGTTAATTGTTTCATTGCCAATTTGAATAAAAAAATTGTAGATTAATCTAAAAAAATGCTTTTGCAATGACTTACTTATATTCTGGATACTGGAATAATACTTGTTATATTCTGGATTTCAGATTGTTTTTGAATTTATGAGTGGCATAGAAGAGAGTTTGGCTAATAAATTAAAAGCTGTTGGTGTAATAGTGAAAGGTGAAATATTGCCAAATTCTAACCTGTGTGAGGGTAGTAATGATTCTTGGGATGAAGAGTCCAGTGATGAGGAGTGCCTCCAAGGCAGGTAATCATTCCATCAATTTGATTTTAATATGAATGGTTTTAAAATACCACAACATTCAAAGGAGTTATTATAATAATTTATCCTCATAATGAATTTGGCTTTTATCTATCCATTAGAGTGTGTTTTTTCTTTATTCTGCTTATAATGTGAAAACTCAATCAAAAATGTTTTCAAAATGAACAGATTTTTAATTTCAAAACAAAAAGAACACTTTTCCAAAATAATTGTTTACATACCTGTCTTACTTTCAGCCAAGAATCATCACTGAAAGAAATGTCAGAGTGCATGGATAAGCATCCGGAAATTAAAACACTGAACCTAGATGTGACAGCAATGATGGCATTTGTGAGCAACATGACAAATGGACACTGTAATTACGTTTTTAAACAAGAAGTACTCACTCAGCAATCTGCATGGGAAGCTGAGAGACCAGTTAAACCAGTTTTGGAAAGACTATTTAAAGGTAATTTTGATAAAATTATAATAGTTTCACCAATACTGCAATACCACGCCTTAGGAATGCGCGGTGAGGCGAGGGGCGGGACGGCGTGAGCGTTGACGAATGAGCGGCCTGCACTGCGCCCCCGTCTCGCCGCGCACATACCTAAGGCGCAGTACAGCGCTACAGCAGTATCGGTCAAACTGTACTCAAGTCCTCTGGACATGTAATTATCATGTTGCAGTGCTCCTATAGTTCCAATTTTAAATAGTATTCATGAATTGCCTTTTTTTTTCAGACAAGACATTAGTATGCTGCAGAACAGCGTGGGATGATTTTGAGAAAATTGTAAATAACTTAGGTGGAGCAATGGAGATCAAAAGAACAGAGGAACTGAAGAACATGGTCAGAGTGTATCCTGATGAGTATGGTGGTTAGTAAACTATTTAAGTACCATGTGTAAGATCAATAACAGAACACTGTTCTTGTTCTACTCAGCTTTAGAGTGCTTATACACTGCGTCAAACCCAAATCCAGGAAAATTCGGATGGCGGCAGTCGCCGCATCGGGTTGTCGGCAAGGCATTTTCTCGGATTCGTATTTGATGCACTGTGCAAGTGCTCTAGGCGAGTTAGAAGCAGACCCTTGGTGCTGGTCCCATTTTCTGTGTGGAGAGAACTTATTTGTTTCTGCCATTCAATAATTTTATAAAAGATATACTTTTAATTGTTTTCAGGCGAAGATGATTATCCAAGAAAGAATTTAAAAGTAAGGGGCCATGTTAGATTAAGATCCAAAATTATATTTAACTTTGGACACAGGATCAAGGCTCTCACTGTTTCAGCTAATGAAGGGTTTGTCAGGGCAGCCATGCAACAGGTAATGAATCAATAATAATAAATTGTGTATTGTAGTTAGTACAGTTTCTTAACATTTTTTAAATAATATCATTTCAATTCCAGGGCATTACATATGCGTCATTTGTTCATGAATCGCGAGCCTTGACAGAAGGTAAAGAGCCAACAGCTACAAAAATCGTATTATGATATTTCATAATTTTTAGTATAACTATTCCAATTTTCAATCAAGAGAGAACAACTTCATGAATAATATAGAATATTGTTATTTTTACTCTAGTTTAACTGAATAGTTTTTCAGCATTACTTCGGCATTGTATGTTTTAAAGAATTTGCAAGAAATTATAAGTTTATTTTTTGTTACGTGTAGGTAAAGCTGGGACAAAATACATTTAAAGCTATTTAAATTTACCTTGATCTCATTTTTTGCAATTAAATTAAATTGCCTTTCATAAAATCTAATATTATAATAAGCACCCATAAGCAAATAGTTACATGATATACAATTACTTACTTAACATCTTTGGACATATAATTTTAGTTAAAATGGTTGTTGATACTTATTTATGTTAATTGCTAGTTTTAATCCCTAGTGTAGAATATTTAGATGTAAAATAGACCCTTGTATTAATATACCTACATAAGATGCCTGGTGGCATATTCTGTGATCACAAATAAATATTGAATAATGCATTTGTGAGTTTTTTTGACGAGGTTTTGGTACGTAAGACGAAGTCTAATTATGTTATTTGGGCATTTTCCGTTTTATGTAAGTAGCCGGTAGGTAAGGCAGTCCATAAGGTTGTCGAAGGCCATGCGTGTTCAATTTATCTCTTGTCGCGTCTTCCTTAGGGCTCGTGTAGACGGCACCGCAGCCGCGCCAGCACCGTAATATTATATCTTCTGCGACCCGTGTAGACTGAACGCTGAAACGCCGCCGTCGCAGCACTGTCGCCGCACCGTCTCCGCTTAATTTTGCCATAACACTATAATACGCGGCGGCGCAGGTGCGGCAACGGGCTGGCAACGTTGCATAATACACAGCTGAGAGGCGCGACGACGGCGGCGCGGCGCGGTGACTGCGAGGCGACGGTGTCGTCGCCCTGTGCACTTCAGGTCCTATGGCGTGAGTAAGGGCCTAATTCACGTCCATACAATAAGCAACCTAATAGAAATTCTCATTTGGTCAGTCTCATCACAAAAATGACGGCCAAGCAAGTCCAGCTAATAAGACGAAGTTTAAGGAGTATAATTAATTAAGATAATAAGGAAAGATCGCACCACGTGGCTCTTCCTGCCTACCCGATTTACCCCATGATGAAGGCTTGAATTTAATGGCGCGTGACGCGATTGGTAGCACGGAATTTAGTAGTCACGTTATTGGTATACTCGTCATTGAAACTACAGCCCTCGCCCGCCCGCCACGCCAGTCGCGGTGAGTATATAGCCTGTCCGAAACGCGTCGAATCGAAGTGAGTCGAATCGAATCGCATTATTTTATTCCTTGAGCGTCGAACGCAGCCGAATCTAATCTGACCGTTAATTCATGTTGTTGCTAGATACCGTTCACTATAGGCTTGTAGAAAAAATATCGAAAACTAACGAAATAATATCGTTAGATATTTATTATTTCGATATAAAATATCAAGGATCGAAAACGTATCAAATACGATATATTTTTAATAACAACACCGTTGTTGCTACTGACTAAAACTGCTGGAATACAGAGCCGTAATAAGTAGACAACAAAAAAAGTAAGTACTTCATAAAGTTTTTTTATTTTTCACCGTTTTTTTTTCGATTTATCGATATTGTTTTTTTTAATATCGATACTTCTTGCATCCCTATTTTAGTTCACTATAGCATGTCCCTTGCCGTCATGTTGGCACCATTGCTTGTTAGGCTGATCACAGATTCACAGAGTACCTACTTTTTTTTTATTGAAGGTAGGTAATTCGTTTTCCGAATAAATCATGCCAAAGCCATATGGAAGTAGTGCAAGAGAGATTGTTTTGAAGGTGCGTGCCTTTTGTGAGAGAGAAAAGGCAAACCAAGCTCCGTTAATTCCACTCGATCAAGTTCGATCTCGCGTCGCCGCCATGACAGGTTAGTTAAATACATAAAAAAAAAGGGATACCAGCTTCAGACATTATGCCTATATTATGGGTAATAAGGATAGTAATTATTTACTTATTAATTTAATTTGTGATGACTTTGCCTGTATTCTTTGTTGAATCATAACTAATATTATAAATGCGAAAGTGAGTTTCTTTAGTACTAGTAGACCATGACCTGGAAAAGGACATAGGTTACTTTTTAGGGTTCCGTACCCAAAGGGTAAAACGGGACCCTATTACTAAGACTCTGCTGTCCGTCCGTCTTATCTGTCTGTCCGTCTGTCACCAGTATATCCAGTCCGTATATCTCTTGAACCGTGATAGTTAGACAGTTGAAATTTTCACAAATGATGTATTTCTGTTGCCGCTATAGCAACAAGTACAAAAAAACAGAATAAAATAAATATTTAAGGGGGCTCCCATACAACAGACATGATATTATTACCGTTTTTTATAGATAATGGTACGGAACTCTTTGTGCGCGAGTCCGACTCGCACTTGGCCGGTCTTTTATCCTGGATCGCAGACGAAGTCGCGGGCAACAGCTAGTTTCATGTAAAAAGAATACCTACATACAGTTTATTTGTCTGTTGCAGGCATGTCGGAAAAAACCGTAAGTAGAATATCTAAAGAAGGAGAAGTTGCTGCCTCTACGTCTCAAAAAATTCAGTCTCCTGGAAAACATCGTCAAAGACGTAAAAAAGTGGAGCTCGATGATTTTGATTTATGTGCAATAAGAAATAAAATCCACGAAATGTATACCGTCAGAAAAGTTGTTCCTACCTTGAATGAATTACATGTGGAATTAAAGAATGACATAAATTTTAAAGGAGGACGAACGACTTTGTGGAAAATATTAAGACAAATAGGATTTCAGTACAAAAAGTGTGGTTCTAAGCGGAAAATGTTAATGGAAAGTAAATAATATTGCTCAAGAAGCTGGGAATATCATAAAGTTAACTGAAGAAGATTTTTCATCGATAAACCCACAGGGCTGGCAAAAACTGTGTGAATACATGACGCACCGCTGCATGGATACGATTACTGAGTTTGTAATTGAATTAGGAAATGACAGCGACACGGAATCGGTTATGACAAATGACGACGACACGCGACGTTCATACAAAATTACAAATACAAGGGACAGTGATATGTCTAGAGTCGTTCATTTAGACCATAATATTGTATGAAAATGTTAAAACAATAAATAATTGAAAATTTAAATTGTCTCGTTCACTAAACCTTTACTTACTTTCATAACGGTATATTATTTAATAATCAATTAAATAGTATGAATATGACATGTAGTGGCGTGAATACTGCATTTAGCTATTGGCAACACCATATCAACCATATGCAATGCTGCCAATTCCTTAGACAGGAGACTTCTTATGGTGAACAAGTATCGACTTCCGTACAATTACATCAAATGAAACAAAAATACTTCGTAAAAACTTTGTAGTAAGTATTTTATTTTCTAGGACTTGGAATTTCTATTTAATGCAGGGTTAAAACTCAAAAACTTATTTTTATTGCTGCAGTAGTTTACTAGTGGATGCGCTAAGGTAGCCCGCGAAATTAAAATTTTCTTACTTTTTTTGCAATTTGCAGGTCAGTATCAGGTTGTATGTTGATCTAAATATGATTTGCGGCCGTAACAAATATGGGTTTACAGAATTATAATGATTAGAATCCGCAATACAACTCCTTATGTTCATATAAGTGAATAATGTCATGATTTCATGAGTCATTTCACTACGGCCGCAAAACATATGACAGAACAGTACTACCAATTACATGACTGCAAAATTCATTGCTACCAATCGTGTCACGCACGGGTCAAGTTACAATACTTTATAAACTCAGCCCAGAACATATTTACTTGAAACTCAGGGTGGCAGCACTTTCCATGTTAGTGCTTATCTTTTTCAATTTATTATTTTACTTTTTTAGCATTTTCACGCATCAAATGCTTGAAAATATCTGCTGCCGTATGATTTGATTGTTTTAAGAACCATTGAACAGTTCGATTATTGTTAGTAACAATCTTGGATCCTATAATATAAATCGTATGTCATAAGGATATAGAAACTAGAAAGCCTCCTTATTTTGAATGGCAACTCTGCTACCAGCTGTTCTAGTTTTTGTTTACAAATTATAACGTCATCCATAATGTCTTTGTCAAATTGACAGTAATTTGTCTGTTGATTTTGATTTGATTTTCTGTGAAACAGAAAATGTATTTTTTATTTATTTTAAAACAATGATTTAGCTTATATAATGGCTAATGTGGATACAGAAGTTATTGATACTCAATTTATAGCCGAAAACATTGGCTTCTTAGATAACTGCTTCGATAATTCATTCATATTACAAAGTTCTTTGCAAGTTGTAAAAGAACACGGTTCAGAACAAAATGATGCAGAGTTAAAAAGAAGTGGCAAAGTACGCAAGAAACTTAACAGTTATTCGCAAAGTACCAAAATAATATTAGAAAACTTAACCCAAAACAATCCAGTGATATCTCAAATAGAAAGGAGTAATAATAAAAAGTTAAGAGACTGGGGATTGCCTCTAGAAATAGCAAAAAAATATGAAGAACGAGGTATTACAGAAATGTTTGAGTGGCAGGTTGCTTGTTTGGGTAACTCGAAGGTACTTTTTGACTGCTGTAACTTAGTCTACTCAGCACCCACATCTGCAGGTAAAACTCTTGTTGCAGAAATACTAACAATAAAAACTATTTTGGAACGCCAGAAGAAGGTGATTATAATTTTACCATTTGTTTCAATAGTTAGAGAGAAAATGTTTTATCTTCAGGACATACTGTCAAGCTCTGGGATCCGGGTGGAAGGGTTCATGGGATCTCAGTCACCTCCTGGGGGCTTACAGGCTGTCCATATTGCCATATGTACCATCGAGAAAGCTAATAGTTTAGTAAACAAACTGTTAGATGATGGTAACATAACAGAGTTAGGAGCTATCATTGTTGATGAATTACATCTGCTGGGTGCTCCCAGTCGGGGATATATTCTTGAATTGCTTTTGACAAAAATTAAATATGTATCATCCAATTCAGATGATGTACAGATACAAATAGTGGGTATGTCAGCTACATTACCCAATTTGGAGAGTCTAGCTAACTGGTTGGATGCTGAATTATTCATCACACAGTTTAGACCAATCCCTCTTGAGGAGTACTGTTTGGTGGGGAATAAATACTATGATAAGCTAGGAGCCTGTGTTAATACTATAGACTTGAGTTTAACTGCTGAAGGAGATAATGTTCTAAAAATATGTTTGGAAACTATTAAAGGTGGATGCTCAATCCTCATATTTTGTATGACCAAGAATTGGTGTGAAAGTTTAGCACAGTCTGTATCATCATCATTTTATAAACTAGGATGTGAGGACAGTGAGGCTGGCTCTGTTTTAAGAAGTCAGCTCAAATCTGACAATATTCTAGAAGTTCTCGAACAATTGAAGAATTGTCCAGTTGGGTTAGACCAAGTTCTAAAAAAAACAATATCATTTGGTGTTGCTTACCATCATGCTGGACTGACATTTGATGAAAGAGATATTGTTGAAGGTGGGTTTAAGTCTGGGGCAATCAGAGTCTTGGTAGCCACATCTACACTGAGTTCTGGGGTGAATTTGCCTGCTAGAAAAGTTATCATTCGGTCACCTGTGTTTCAAAGGCAACCAATAAATATCTTGACATACAAACAAATGATTGGTAGAGCTGGAAGAATGGGCAGAGACACCAAGGGTGAGAGTGTCTTGATATGCACAGAGGCTGAGAAGAAAATTGGGTTTGATTTAATGATGGGCACTTTAGATCCAGTGAAGAGTTGCATTGAAAGTGAAGATAAATATATGAGGGCAGTGCTAGAAATGATAGCTAGCCAAGTGTTGTCTACAAAGGAACAGTTAGATTTGTATTCCAAATGCACTTTGCTTTACAATCAACAGGAAAAATTGGCTACACAAAACTGCCTGCTTGAAAATACTTTAGAGGAATTGAAAAACTTTGAGTTAGTAAGAATTCAAACTGAAGGAGATGATAAACATTTCATTGCTACTCCTTTAGGAAAAGCATGTCTGTCATCATCAATGGCTCCAAATGATGGATTGTCTTTATTTTGTGAGCTGCAGAAGGCTCGCCAGTGCCTAGTGTTGGAGACAGACTTACATCTTATATATTTGGTAACACCTTACAGTGTGAGTAGTCAGTGGGGTAACATAGATTGGATACATATGCTGACTCTCTGGGAGTCTCTCACAAAGGCCATGAAAAGGGTGGGGGGGCTGGTGGGTGTACAAGAGAGCTTTATAATAAGATGTCTGAGAGGTGGTATCAAGCCAAGCAACATACAAAATAAAGTGAATATACACAAAAGGTAATTATGTCTTCAATATAAATATAAAATGATATACTTGATTTAATGCAGTATATTGTATGTTACTTCATTTTATTTTCTTTTTAAGGTTTTATACTGCTTTAGCGTTACAAGACCTAGTAAATGAGGTTCCATTAGCAGAGGTCGCAATGAAGTTCCAATGCGCGCGCGGCTTCCTGCAGAGTCTTCAACAAGGAGCTGCGACTTTCGCTGGTGAGTGCAGTTTTTTCGATAAATGTTTTTAGGTTTCCGTACCCAAAGGTGCGAACGGCATCCTAATGGGTTCTATCACCGTCTATTTGTCTGTAACAGATCTGTATCTTTAGAACCGTAATAGCTTGCCAGTTAAAATTTTCACAGAATTACACAAACAGGTCAAAAATACCAAAAATTATGAAAGGACCAAAAAATATAACATTCACAATTATGGCCACTATCATGGCAAATAATAAAAAGAAAATAACGTATAACAGTTTTGGTGGTACGGAACCCTTAGCACAAGACTTTAGTGCGCGAATAGGAATCGCAGTTGGAGAGTTAAAAAAAATAGTTTATAATTCATTCCCAATCCATTTTTAGGTATGGTAACAGCTTTTTGCCGTCAATTGGGGTGGACAAATATGGAAATGTTAATATCACAATTCCAAGACCGTTTACATTTTGGGATTCACTCTGAACTGCTAGAATTAATGAAATTGCCATCTCTGAATGGTACGAGAGCCCGAACACTTTTCGATGCAGGCTTTGAATCAATTTCCAGTATTGCATCAGCTGATGCAAATACCATAGAAAATATTCTTCACAAGTCAGTACCTTTTCAAAGTGAAAAGGAAAGAGATGATGACGACAGTGATGATATAAGGAAACGTAATAAGATTAAAAGTATTTGGATTACGGGCTATTGTGGTATCACTACTAAAGAAGCCGCCGAAAATCTTATTACGGAAGCTAGAAAATATTTATCTCTTGAAATAGGTGTTGTAGAAATTAAGTGGGATGCTAAATCTGCAGCAACTTCTAATTCTCTAGAAACTACAAAAAATAAAGAAGTAAATAATCGTCCAAATGGAATATTAAGTCTCAAGAATCAGGAAACTGATGAGAGAGCAATAAGTCAGGCTAATAACACGCAAGCAAACATAACAGAAAACAATACTACTAACAAAATCATAGAAACTAATCAAGTAGCTAACGATCATCAAGAAGTCGAAGAAAAATATAATAATGCTAATGTTAATAGTGTTTCACAAACAAAGATTTTAAATTGTGAAACCAAAGCTCTAAGTTTTATGGATAAAAATGAATTATCCAAAACAGGTGCCAATATTTCAAAAGAAATCGGCATAAAAAGTGAAAATAACAGTCCAAGTTTATCAAACGATATTATATGGGATTCTTTAAATTTCACTGAAGCTGGTTTAGATAATTTAACAAAGTTGCGCACATCTGACAAAATGTTTTCACCGAATATTAGTTTTGGTGAAGTTGAAGAAAAATCTGCGATCACGACAGATGTTTTGAGTTCGTCTACACATATGTCGACAAAAGACATAAGTTTATTTTCTTCGGATGGAGATAATTCTAGTTTATTTGAAGAGAGTTTGCCTATAGACTTAATACCCAGTAAATTGCTTGAAAAAGAACCAACTATATTGGTAAGGCAAGAAACAGCTTCAGATTATGCTAATATTAACTCCAACACAATTTTAAATGCTTTTAAGTCCACGTTAGTTGAGACTAAAGATGAAGACGATGACGAAAACGAAGATATTAAATTAATTTATGAAGACGAGAACATCATAGAAAGAGAAGTTGCCAAGTTTGAAAACAATCGCATTGCAGCCAGCAGTAATCTAGTTGATAAGAATCTTGTGGCATTAAAACGCAGAAAAACCTCATACAAAGAAATACAACCAGTGCTAAAAAAGAAAAAAAGAGAATTTTCAATACAAGACGACATGAAAATATTGTCTAAAGAAAAGAAATGTATTTTACCAAAGATACATTGTTCTTTATCCAAACATTTTTGGATCGAATTTCATCAATACAAAGTAGATTGTTATGTTTTAAGAGGAAATGATATTATTGAGAATTTACATGTTATCCAGAGTGTACAAACGGCATCTGTTCATTTGCTTTTGAAAAAAATGAACATAGCCAGTAATGAAATTATAGGAAGTAACATAGTTGGTTTTCATAAGCCTGTTCGGAAAATCGAAGAAAGAAATGAAGATTGCCCAATAAAAGGGATAGTTATATACTTGAATCAAGGAACAAGTATTTATTTAGACTTTACATCTTCAGATAGTGTACAAATGATCATGAATGTATTGCGTAGCTGGTTTAAGAATAACACGTTGAATTTAAAAATGTTGTGTTCGAAAATGGTGAACGTTTACCTAAAACGATGGCTTGGCATAAATATATCGACAAACTGTATCGATATATCTTTAATTGAATGGTTAATAGACAGCAGTGAAAAAATACCGGACGTTGATTATCTAGTAAGTATTGGAAATATTTTTAAACATACAGGTGCTTTTTTATCATTCGTGACTAAAATCGAAATTTCGTATTTTAGACTAAAAAGTATTGTGGAATAGATTTCACAAAAACGTTGTTAAAAGTCGGCAATCAGCAAAAAAGGTTGAAAAATTTCGATACGTCGGAAGGTTTGTGCTTGAAAGCCTGGTCACTTTGGATGATTGCAGAGAATCAAGAAAAAACTTTCCTGGCATCCCTACAACCTGCACGAAGTGTCATAGGTGCGTATAGCGTGTTTTTAATTTTATTTTTATTCTTTTATCCATCTTTTTCCATTATCAAAATCAGCGTACATAATAGATACGTGGAACAAGGCTTTATCAGCTCTACAGTGTGAGAATATTGGTATACAACCAACATTGGATATAAATGTCCTGAAAAATAATACAGAATTAAAATGATACTGCTGTCCCTTTAATGGTCTTTCCTTTACTTTTTACCCGACTGCCGCAGGAGGAGAGTAATGTTTTTTAGGATACCATCAAGAAATTAATTCTTGATGACTAGTTTATCTTGATGATGATTTAGTCCATCTATGTTAATTTAACGATCTTTTGACAGATATCGAGAACCGAGTCTCGAAGATTCTGGCCAACTGCGAATATTACGGAATCACCGTAGACAAGGATCTCGCGTCCCGACTTTTGATTGATGTAAGAAATTCCCAAGAAAGTCTGCAAAAGAAGGCGTATAAACTTTGTGGATATCATTTCAACTTTAACTCTTCCAAAGATGTCGCCAAGGTACCTAATAACTTTCGCAATACATACAATATGTCGCAGCGTTTGTTATAGTTTTATTACAGATACTAGCTTCTGCCCGCGACTTCGTACGCATGAAATTTCTTGGTCCCCCGAGCCATCGCATCGCCCGCCCGCGCTGTTACTTCGTTTTTAGCGTTGATTCTGTATTTTTTTTCCTTTTGCTCGGCTCCTAAGGGTCGTTGCGTGATGTTAGACAGCCAATAACCTTCCTCAAGAATAGGGCTTAGGCTTTTTCGTTTTTGACTAGCAGTTCCATAGATTAGCGCGTTCAAACTCTTCAGCTTTATTGTTAGTATGGATATGAAATTGTGCAGCGGCGTTAATATGTGGCACTTCGAGTTATTGGAAAGTTCTACGTCGCGTTGTATCTGTCAGTTTGTAAACATGACTAGCTTTTGGTCGCGGCTTCGCCCGCGTGCATGTCGAAAAATATAAGTACGTACGTTGTGTTAATCCAGGTTATAAATTTCAACCAAATCCGTTCGCCCGTTTTTGCTCCAATCCGGAACTTACATCCAGACAAACAGACAATTATGGACAAACCTACTTACAGAATTTTCATTTATCACTCATATTATTTCCTTTAGTAACATCTACATTTGAACAAGTAAATGATACTTAAATAAGTAATGGAAGAGCACAGTCTCCTAACAGGCGTATCTGTTTAAAAAGAGGCTCCAATCACTAGTTTAAGGTTGACTTGTTAAAATAATAAACGTCGATTTTTTCATCATCACTGATGTATTACTGTGCCACCGTCTTTTTCTAAAACTCCTCGAATCTTTTATCAACGCCCCGGGAACTGTTGATCATACATAAATAAAATTGTGATTATGTTTTGACAGGTTCTGGGAATATATAACGGACGTAAAGTGAGCACCAAAAAGAGCGTGCTAACTTCGCACAACAGTCCCCTGTCAAGTACTGTTATTTATTGGAGGAAGCTTAATTCTATATTGACGAAAACGTTGTATCCTCTCACTGAGAAGGCTTGTATCTACAGCGAGGGAGATAGGTAATGTAATAGTGTTTTTTTTTTACCGATTTCTCGGATAGTTCGACGGAATGGTGTAATATGGAAAATGGCTCAATAATCTACCAAAGGCAGTCTATACCCCATTTGAAATAAGAATAGACATTTAAATAAACCTTTTTTACAGTCCGTTCAACCTATTTTGACTTCAATTGCGTTGGTAGCATGACAAATGGCAGCTGCAGTAGACAGTTGGTATTGTGTAACGTTTTTTGCTTTTAATGCCATCCTTATGCCTACGGTATAGAAGTCAAAATCGGTTGAACAGACTGTATAAAGGTTTGTTTGAATGTCTAATCTTATTTCAAATGGAGTATAGGCATGATGTATTCAGTTTATCATTTCATATTTTTGCTGAGGAGATAGTTCCTACTTCCTACCAATTACCGCCGCATTTCCACATGGAGGTTTCTTTTAAGTAATTTTCACTTGCTAGAATAAACACACATTTTTGCTCAGCAGATTACACTGGCTACACCAGGTTAAACTTGCTGCGCAGATTAGCTTTCTACGCAGATGAACTTGCTACGCAGATTAACTTGCTACGCAGATAAAACTAGCAACGCACATAAAACTTTCTACGCAGTTTTCACTTGCTACGCAGTTTTCACTTGCTACACAGTTTTCACTTGCTACACAAATAGTTACAATCGGGCAGGCACTTTCAACAAATCGTGCACAAGTTTCTTCGGATATGCAAATACGGTTTAAGAACGAATTATTTAAGGAGCACAGTGAAAGAAACTCGATGAACTACCGTCCAAGTTTAATCCGCTCTAACCTGGAGGAAAGTAAGATTTCTCTCCACCCAGTAAATCATTTCGTAAGTGAAGGGGGTCGATACGGATCCATGTTGTGTCAGAAATATTTCATTATTAAGATTAATTAAACATGTAGAGTAGCGGCAGGCGCGGCTCGGTACGGACGAGCAATTTGTAGCAATTGCGCCTTCACCGTTATCAATCTTGTTCACCTTAGGCTGAGGGTACATTTTGGTTTTGTTTGTTATCTATTCGAATCGAAGGACCATCCCGCACAAAATGTGTAACCATTACCAATCGCAGATTTTTTTTTTAACCCCCGACTGAAAAAGAGGGGTGTTATAAGTTTAACGTGTGTATCTGTGTATCTGTGAATCTGTGTGTCTGTCTGTTCCATCGTAGCTGCCAGACCGCTGAACCGATTTTGTTTTTTTTTGTTTTGTTTGAAAGGTGACTTGATCGAGAGTGTTCTTAGCTATTATTCAAGAAAATCGGTTCAGCCATTTGAAGATTATCAGCTCTTTTCTAGTTGATGAATGGATGTGAGCATCTTTCACAGGTCTAATCGATTGGAAATTTAGAATTCTGTTACTTCAATGATATTAGAAGAATATAGTAACCTTGAACTGATGCTGCAGCATCACCTGGATGCAGGATACCCAACTCCCTCACCAACTTACAGCAGAGGTATCGTGTTTGGGCTCATTGTAAAGGTCTCAAAAAATAGGTTACAGATGGATGGTGATCAGGGTCTGATGATGGACTAGGAAAGAGAAATGAGACTAAATTAGAAACTAGCTTCACTGTGGCAAAAGTACGTACAGCTACGCAGATATCGGCGAGCCGCGGGTTGATCATAGCGTTTCTCCTAGTAATATAATATGAAATTTAAAAAGCTGTAAATAAAAGTTAAATTAAAAATTTTAAAAACCCCCGACAAAAACAAAGCATTTAAAAAGTAAAAAAATAATATGTATTGGCCCTTTAAGTTTAATATAAAAGTTGTAGGTAATATTTTGATCCAAGCGTCGTCGCGTCGGGGGACGGCTAATGAAAACGCCAACATACACTAGGAATAATGAATATATGCTATTGTAGAAAGGATAGCTGCTGTTAATTTCCTATTTTCATGAGCCGTCCCCCGACGCGACGACGCGACGCTTGGATCAAAATATTACCTACAACTTTTATATTAAACTTAAAGGGCCAATACATATTATTTTTTTACTTTTTAAATGCTTTGTTTTTGTCGGGGGCTTTTAAAATTTTTAATTTTCACAGATCGCATTAGGACGAAGGACCACTTAAAATAAAAATGACAAGTAAATTGGAATCACTTGCATACAGGGAATACGTACGCGGTGCAAATTACATAAAAGTGTTTTATTATAAGCAGTTTACACGTGCCCTTGCGGGCGGTAGGGGGTTGCATGAGGAGAAGGCAGCATTAATTAAAGTGAGAGCCGCAAACGTTATATTTTTTATTCACAGAATAAATCCGTCGTACACAATGTTCACTTGCACGGGACGGATCAGTATGCATGAGCCGAACCTACAGAATGTGCCTCGCACATTTTCAATCCCTGCTGAATACTTGCACAGTGTCGTAAGTGATGACGTTGTGGAGTTCAACTGTAGGAACATATTCAAAGCGGCCGTCGGCTACGTCATTGTGTCGGCAGACTATTGTCAGCTGGAAATGAGGATCCTGACTCACTTTAGCAAAGATCAGGTGTTGATGGACATAATGAACTCTGATATGGATGTTTTTAAATCTATTGCGGCGTCATGGAGCAATGTGCCCGAGGATGAGGTAAGATTTTCTATTTCAATCTCTTTGTCAATTTAGACTTGATTGTTTTCCGGATTTATATTCTTGATGCAGATATCGGCTGCCTTCAGTGCTGACCGACTTAAATATAGTGGCTTTATTGTTTTATACTTTTGTATCTGTCTAAGAAAAAGAAGTTTCATTATTTTAGACTCAAAATGTAGCTCCACAAATCTGCGACTTTGGTCCGCTATATTTAGCGTAATCTTCTATTGTTTGTTGTTCTTTGAAGCTCAACATAAAAGAGCACTTGACTGAGCCCGGCTTCTCGTTATACGTAGCTTATAAGTCATACCTTTTTTATGTGCAATATTGGAAAAACATTGAATTATTAACAGGTAGACGATGATCTCAGGCAGAAAGCCAAGCAGCTTTGTTACGGAATTATTTATGGAATGGGGAACAAAACACTGGGGCAGGTCCTCGATGTATCGGAGATGGAGGCGGCAGTGTTCATGGACTCATTCTATAAAACCTATCCGGCCGTGAAAGTGTTCACTCAATCGGTTATAGAAGAGTGTAGGGCGAGAGGATTCGTTGAGACGCTCACTAAACGAAGAAGATATTTGCCCGAGATTAAAAGTGTTGCTGGAGCTAAAAGGAGTAAGTATCAATAATAAGCTACTTGTCAGTTCATAAATTGTAATTAATGTAATTCTCTTTATAAAAAAAAATCTTTGTAACGCAAATTTTGTTAATGAGACCAGAGATTTAGGCATAAAAAGATCAGTAGGTACAATTATTCGGATACACTTCATTGTGTCGATAAATAATGCAGTTCATCATAACCATAACACCCCTTTTATTTCTGCTCATCAGGTGCTGCCGAGCGTCAAGCAATAAACACCACAATTCAAGGCTCCGCCGCAGATATTGCGAAAGCTGCCATGTGTTCCATAGATACCAGGACTGACAGCCTCGACCCAAAGCCTCGCCTCATACTGCAGATGCACGACGAACTCATATACGAAGTACCAGAAAAGTACCAACAGTACTTCATAAGTATTATGAAACAAGTCATGGAAGAAACCGTCAAACTAAGAGTGCCTCTACCCGTCAAAGTCAAGTCCGGGCTCACGTGGGGCACTCTGAAGGAAATCAAGTTTTAAATCATGAACTTTCTATTTAATTGTTTAGTCTGGATTCTGTGATATTTTATTCCCTTCACGTGATTTTTTGTCGCCGTAATGTAATGTAATTTGATTTTATAGGCAATAAACTATAAAATGTAGTACTTATATTGCTTTTTTTACTACGCTTAAACGGTCGCTAATAGAAAGTTATGTACTTAGGTACTCAGGTAAGCTAGCTGATAGGTATATAAATATATAACTTAAAATTGCGGCATTTAAAAACGAATTTGCCAACAGCCCTCACTCGGACCCACTCGACGTCAAGCATGTAAAAAGCCTTTCATAAACAACGCAGTATTCGAGGAAATGAAAAAACATGAGTACCGCGCACCTGCCGCTTTTGTTCATGTCTACAATATGTATAATTAAGTAAGAAAAAACGCGGGTGCATGTTAATAAAGTCGCAGTGAGGAACTTGCCAAATTCGTGCATAGGTGGTCCTGCTGTACGAATTTTCCATCACTACACATGTTTTTAGTTACATCTTGCAAACATCGAATTATTCGCAAAAATGAATGTTATTTATTTACCTTTGAACGCCAATGCATACGCAAAAAAACGCACGACGACGATGCACCCGCCGCCCTCTTAAAATAGTATGAAAATAATGTTATTACATCTTGCCTATTTCATCATAATTTTGATTAATTTAATATTAAAATTCTTATCAATTTAAATTACCTGTGGTGGGGACATGAATGTAGTTATTAATTATTTTTATTTTATAGTATCGGAGGTGTTGAAATTGGTCCTTGTGTTCGGTATCGCAGCGCCATCTCAGCGGGCTTTCCACGGGTTTCCCCGGTTTTTCGCGGCAGCGGTAGAGGTCGTGGGGTGCGCGCGCCCCCGTGCGCAATCAATACCTGCGCCGTCCGCCGCCGAAGGCTCGCTTGTCACCCTCCGTCACGTCAGCGAGCCGACCGACGCGCTCTCACCCGACCACTTCACAATCCAACATAAATGATCTTTCATAATCCGTTCCCAAATGTTTTATCACTAGATCCCGTAAAATGTGCGCGTTAAGTCGCCAGCTCGAGCGTTCGCGAATCGGCTCGCGAGTTCCGCGCGTGTCTGATTAATATACCGACGATGTTGTACGTTTGAGTTTACGTCTGAACTGAAACAGCGAAAATGCATCTTCACTTCGAGAGAAACGTAAATGCAAAATGCGACTGCTCCATTCTGTCGCTGTCCTGGATGGGGAAGGTGCCTGATGAGCTGCCCGAGGTGAGTTTAACTCATTGTTAATTTTGATACTCGCGATACCTAGGTCTCGCTGAAAAGAGAGTTGTACGATCGCCGCAACTTCGCTACGTATAATACTAATTTTAGAATCTACCTACGTGTGTGTGATCTTAGCTATTTTGTGCGGAACCTAGGCTCAATGCCATTTTATAAATCAATATTTGAGTTACAGTATATTTTATGTCATACTCACCTATTTATTCGCTGGCTCACTAAGTGCTAATGACTATCTAATATGACAGGTCAGAAGAAATACCTGTCTGTGTGGTATTTACTTAAAAATATCCATATGTAAATTAACTTTAGATAGGTAAGTAAGTATAAGACATGAAGTCCTGAAATAACATAAATATGGACGATAAACAAAAGCCACTTATACATACATAACGTGGGAATACGCATAGGTTCATAGTATCCTACTGTGCATATACCTATTGTTCCATTATTCATTGTTTTGTTACACTTTAACGTACCTAACATAAAGCGCCTTGTTTTCATGAATTTGCTTATGGATACTGAAATAGCTTTGCAAGAAAGATTTCTTGTGAGATGTTCAGGAGCCACGCGCAACTGTAATCTATGTACGACCAAACTGTCGAAGCTAGTGGTAGGGCGTTAAGGGGTCCCATTCAATTAACCTTTCTTCGGCTCTACCAGCTTTTGACCTATTTAATTCCATTTCTATGCATCGCTCGTCACCTAGGGGTAATTTGGACGAGCTACCGCGAAACTTCTCATAAGAATGCAACAATGTACCTCGCGATGGGCCCCATGGAAATGGGAGGAAAATAGCTTTTTTTACGACTGTCATCGAAAGGAATGAATAGATAATTTTGGAAGGGAAAGCCGGATGCTGCTTTCGTTTCAATGAATATATTAGGAATGTATGGTTCATACATAGTTTATGAAGGTCCTTTGTATAATTGGTTTTATTTTTATAGCTAGGTAACTTACCTCATCTTTTTCATTTTGAATGATAAAAGCTCGTTACGGCAATCTGCCTTCGACACTGTACTTTGCAAGTGTGTAGCTAATTATTATATTTTGATTTACAATTTGCATACCAACGCCAATTCAAATCTTTTCACTTGAGAACCCTAGCCACAGCTAAGAGGCCGTATACGAAATTTTGCCGATTTTGCTGATTTACGTGATTTTACAGTTAAAAAACCGTATTTCTTTAAGTTTTAATGCATAACATGAAGGAGCATTTCAAATGATCTAATGAATTCTAATTAATGAACCAATTTTTTATTTTATGAACGAGAGTTCTAAGTAGCCGACATCAAAAGCAATTCGTTGCCTATTTTCACAAAAACAGTCGCCGGTTTGTGGTCGATTAATCAAAATAATAGTGCAGTGGTGGCCCAGTGGTAACGGCCGTGACTTACGAGTTGTAGGTCGTAGGTTCGAACCCAGACAGGCGCTTTACTTTGTGTAAATTATTTCATCACCACTGCTCTCAAAACGGTGAAGGACAACATCGTAAGGAAACCGGCATGTCCTAGAACCAAAAATTCGAAGACATGTGACATCTACCAACCCGCACTGGGCCCGCGTGGTGGATTACGGCCCACTCCCTCTCACAGAGAGGAGGCATGTGTCCCAGCAGTGGGAACGTTATAGGCTGATTATGTAATTAAAATAAAATAATAAAAATAAAATTGTAATTCATACATTAGGTCGTACCTAACTGAAATGATCTTTTATGTTGTGCATTAAAACTTATAGAAATACTATACTTTATCTGTAAAATCACGTAAATCAGCGAAATCGGCAAAAATTCATAAACGGCCCCATATTCTGTATTTTATTTGTAATTTTTCAAGTATTTTTGTTTGTAATGACTAAACTCAAAAACTACAGGACCGATTTTTTGAATTCTTTAGATAAGATAAGATAACTTTATTTGCTCAAACATGTGTGTACATACAATACAATGCATGTAATGTGTTATAAGTAGGTACATGGAGTTGTGCTTACAAGTTTACCATAAGTCATGGTGTGCAAATATTTATAGAATTAAAAAAAATATATAACATTATTCTTTAACATTGAATGCAATAGTTAATCAATTAAATAATTTGATTGATTACAATAATTAATTCTGAAGGAAATAGATAGGACATACCAAATTGTCAAATAATATTAAATTATCAAAAAATTAAAACATTCTTAATACAATAAAATAAAATAAATTAATGTCAACTTATGTCCAAAATATTCAATACAATACATCACACATACATTCCAGATTCAATTAATATTATAAAAGAGCATGCCAAATTATGAAACTCATTCCCCTAATAAAAACGTTTTACAAAATAAAACCGACTTCCAAAAAAAACACTCAAAACTGAAAAATAACTTTAAATTCGGAAGTCGGTGTCTTTGCTTTTCAATTTTCGTTTTTTGCCACCGACTTCCAAAATTAAAGTTATTTATCAGTTTTGAGTGTTTTTTTTGGAAGTCGGAAAAGTTTTTATTTTTCACTTTTTAGTTTAGGTACCTACCCCACACAAATTCGAATACCACTAGCTGATGTAAATAACAGTGAAGGAGTAAATGAAGACATCGTCTAGATAAACGAATTGGGAAAAATACGTAATATTGAAGCTAACTCAAAAACTACGCAAGCAAAGTTAATAAAATTTATATGGGACCACCTCGGAAGCATGACCTACCACACAAAAAAAGAATCATCAAAATAAATTCATAATTAGCGGAGTAATCGCGTAACAAACATACAAAAACATACAGACGAATTGAGAACCTCCTCCTTTTTGAAGAAGTCGGTTAAAAATTCATTAACATCATAATATGCTTTACCAGCTAAAAAAGATTTTAATTTCCTTTTAAATGCTTCTAAGCCTAGCTCTTTCCAGTCGTTGGGAAGCTTATTGTAAATAATAGGAGCCATACAAAAAAAACTCCTGTCCATCAGTGCAGTCCGAGACCTATGTTGACAGAGTTGACTGTTATCACGTCTATTTCTAGGAAACCGACGAACGGATTTAACAAATATCGCGATTTCTAAAATATAAATTGATGGCAAAGTCAAGATGTTGTGGTTTATGAAAAACGGCTTGCAGCTATCAGTCATTTTTAATTTAAAAATGGATCTGAGGCACTTTTTTTGGGCTTTAAATGCGATATCTCTATGCGTAGAGAGTTCCCAAAAAATAATGCCTTTCACCAGTAGAATGCTATATTATCACTGAGTAACATAGGGTGTAATTTTAATAAAAGATAAAACACGGGTGAAGTCGCTGGCGGAAGCTAGTTTTTCATATTTTAGTAGTAGTTTCTTACGCTTAATTTAAATAATTAGAAGAATAGCGTTAAAAGCTAGTTAAAATTCTATTTTATCATCGTCTGTTAAAAACTCTCATCTCGTTAATTTATTCAGCCATTTTTTTCTACATAGGTCCGCCGTCGAAGACTTTCAGTCAATTAAATATAGGGTAATATAAAATATTCGAGACTACGTTCTACCTTTTGTTTAAATAATAAAATATTGCGCATCGAGTCGTGAAAAGATAACATGTAAAGAACTATGTTTGTATTACTAATGGATAATTCCTTTACAGGCAGCCGTCGCGTCGGAAAGATCCTTGTGGACCTTGTCGCAAATATATTTTAAATGAACTCTCAGTCCTCATTAGTCACAGGCAGTTAGAGACACTGAACTATGAGCACGCTCCACGCTTGTGACTGGTTTAATGAAGTGGCGGCGTCTCCATTTTAAAGTTTCCGACCGATTTCACTCTTTAATAATGTTATACATTAGAGAGTAGCGCGACCCCTAAGAGTTCCCTTAAAAGCCCTGTATTATAGATTTTTCTACAATTTCTTATTATTATCCCCTTTTTTAGGGTTCCGTACCCAAAGGGTAAAACGGGACCCTATTACTAAGACTCCACTGTCCGTCCATCTGTCTGTCTGTCCATCTGTCACCAGGCTGAATATCATGAACCGTGATAGTTAGACAGTTGAAATTTTCAAAGATGATGTATTTCTGTTGCCGCTATAACAACAAATAGGGACTAAAAACAGAATAAAATAAATATTTAAGGGGCTCCCATACAACAAACGTGATTTTTTTGCCGTTTTTATAGATAATGGTACGGAACCCTTTGTGCGCGAGTCCGACTCGCACTTGGCCGGTTTTCCCTGAATTCTATTTTATTTAATCGTTCCTTTCCACTGCTTTTAATTAAGACAGCTATATTAAGTAAAGATGGACTTTTCTAATTCTTTTCACCTTTAGCCGAAAAAAATGGTCCTAAGTGTTGTAGTGAACCTTGGCTACGGATTAATTTTGTCATTGTTAGGAGAACGCCATTAAATAAACTCTCTTCAACCTTCTCGGGACTGTAGAGCTTTATGTGTGTTAATTTAGGATTTTGAAATCGAGTTAAGTCCCTTTAATCCTATTAATTTGTAAAAACCCTCAGGGCAAACAACAAAACATTAGTAGACCAGGTACCTGAAAAGGTGACTTTAAACAGAGCGTAGCGATCCAAAAGCATATAAGGTATGGTATGAATCAATTTGTCAACCTGTAGAGTGATTTCCCAACAGGATACTGTAGATATTGGTAAGAAATGTGTCCTAATTGGGCGGCCACGTATGGATTAATGGAGGGAAGGGTGTCGGATCGTAATATCTAGCTAATTGGCAATTTCGCCTTCGATCTCCGGGCGGCCGTCGACGGGACGGGCATGCACCATTACGTGCCTGTTAATTGCCTGGCTTCCTATTAATGCGGCCCGTACAAGTGAACATGCTATTTGTAGCGATATTGAAAATTAATTATTCGTTTATTAACATTTTAAATAAAATATACAATCTAAGTCTAGCAATATGCACAAAGGGAAAAAATTATATATAAAGGAAGGGCTCATAGGGCGTCAAAAAATTCTTCCGCATCGCTGTCAGTGGGAAAAGTGCCCAAAAGGCTGGCAGCATTGCCATTATTCGTTATGTGCAAATCACAACCTTTCAGTTTTAAGTACATATAAAGTAGGTGTAAATACTGAAAATAATACTGCAATGATGTGCTAAGGCAACGGTGCGGTTTAAAAGATGTACCTAGTGATAAAAATATTAAAGATGGTTTCATGGTTTATATTGACCATAAGTTTAGGTTACAGTACACCGGTAATACATATTTACATAGTAGATAGAACATAGTTACAACTTATAACAAGGTAGAACTTATCTACAACAAGTAGCAAGGGGAGTAGAAGAACAGTTAAATTATAATAATGGTATCACAAGTAAAGCAATGGTTCACATAGGTACTTGATAAAATATATAAATGCCCAATGACGGTATACAGAGAAAAGCTCTTTACCTCCCGTGCTAGTCAAGGACTGTGTTACGGCAAGGTAAGATTCTCGCTCATGGAATAGTTTGATGGTATGTTGAGAGGATGAATGAAAGACGACTAACAAAAGGTATAATTATTACAACTCATAATATGTGAGTGGAAACGCCGGGATCTGGTCCTAGGTATATTTCGCCATTGGTTTATTTTTTTATTTATTATTTAAAATCACAGAATAAACAATTTTATTTTATTATGACCAGATCCCATGTAATGAACTTAGCCGAAGCAAAAGGAGGAAGGAGGAGGAAGGATAGCAGGTGGCGTTCTGTAGTTTCTGCCTACCTCCATGTGAAGAAGGCGTAGGTTTATGTATATGTATATATGTATGAATAAATACTTTTCTACCTACTAGGGCAAGGGCAAACGTTTCGGTTGATTGCATTAACATTTTCTTTAGCGGGACCATTTCTCATGTGCTATAAGTATAGTGGGAGTGTTTGATGTGCTCTAACGAAGTTAGCTAACAGCATAAGCGAGAGTGTGCAAAGATTTAATTTGCCACCTACTCTCTTGAAAGCCAGGAATATTCATGAACCTTGTAAAATTATCCGTAGGGTTACTACTGCGAGTCCGTAGAATTGTTAAATTACTTCCGTTCTTGAATGTTTGTCGTTATGATTTTTTAAACGAAAGTTCAAGGAGAATGTTTCATGTTGTTGTTTCATAACCACGGGCCATAGAGATATAATATAGTACTAAATTATATCTCTATGCCACAGGCGCTTTAGTTATCCTTTCGGTTGTGCTCCTCCTTTCTAACTAACGATATAGGTAGCCTTCGTCGTATGTTTATTTAGGTGGATGCGCTAGGGTAGCCCGCGAAAATCAAATTTTCTTACGTTTTTTGCAATTTGCAGGTCAGTATCAGGTTGTATGTTGATGTAAGTGCATTGACTGAAATTTCATGAAATTTTCATTCAATACGCTTTCATGAACTTAGAGAGTTGTATTGCTGATTCTAATGTTTATAATTCTGTAAATCCATATTTGTTACGGTCGGTAATATTATAATATTAAGATCAACATACAAACTCGCGGCTGTCACGCGATGGACGCGATGTGTATGTAACACATCGCGTCCATCGCGTGATCATCATCATCATCATCGTCTGTACAGTTTTAATTTCAACAGATTTTTGTGTAGGTACCTAATGTATGCAAATGTAATAGGTACTCTACATTTTCATTTAACGTTTTTCTATAAGTAAATTGATTTTTTAATCATAAAATTGTGTATAATTATATAGGTCCCTCTTACCACTCGCAATTATTCCAGAACAATAGATTGCATTTTCATATTCATTGTGACCAATTCACATGAATCGCTTTAGACTGCGATTTAAAGGCAACAATTCCTCGCTGCACTGCTCGTTATTGCAAGGCCAAGGTCTTCATTCGAGGCTGGGCTTGTTAAATATGTGGCGCGATAAAAAATATGCTTTGTTTGAATAGGAGGAAGGTTGGAAGTTGAACCGCAACAACTACTACCAGGAGGGCTGGCTGGCTACTGGCAACGTGCGCGGGGTGGTCGGAGTGACGTTCACATCGTCGCACGCGCGCCGCCCGCACGAACTGCCGTTGCGTACAAATTACAATTTGAGGGGACACCGATCAGACGTAAGTATTCCTGTTGTATTTATGTATTGTGTTTACTTATTTTCTGCAAAAAAGAATAATGCCGCGGGTCTTACAAGAGTTCAAAGCAGATTGTTCGGTGGATTTAATAGTATTTTTTTCCTGTTCGCAAACTGGAGGTACCTTATTTATTGGTACGTCACATTTTGATCCCGTCCCTTCAAGAGATTTTCACAAAAGCGGTGCAGGAAAACTTCATTGATTTTCTATTTAGGTTTGGGTTCAATGTATCTTACTCTACCCGAATCTACCCTGACCTAAAAAAGTTAGTCATCCATTTGGGGTCCGTGCTATAACAAAGTCTACTTTACGGTTCGGTTTTGACGACAAAACACACGGTAAATTCAAATTTAATTGCATGTCACGATCTCGCCAATGGTTTTTGAATGGATGTGATCGTTGTAAAATGTCGTTAGTCGTTACACTTTCATAATGCTTGAATGATTTCCAGTCCGCTGAAATATGAAATGACAGGCAATGTTGTTCGAATAATGCAAAACGACACTTAAATTTATTGTTGTGACCTTTCGATTTGTCAGGGAAGCGACATCCTAATCTCGATACATATCTGTGTAAGTGACATCGCGTCCATCGCGTGATGCGATCTCATGAAAACGGCAAAAATCTAAGTATAGATTTGATTGGGTTTACATAAGATAGCTTACATAAGAAGTAGCGGTACCTGGTCTACCTGCCTACGCATTTGAAAGGTTTATCCTCGCATTTGGTTTTTATGGATGATGGAAAGCTTGTTCGTTCAAGACGTCGGGATTCTGCGGCCACGCTAATGACATTCTATGAATACAACAAGTTCCAGTGAAAATCCGCGCATAAATAATTCTAGCCGAAAACCATTTTCGTTACTGAAAATGCTCACTACAAAAAAATATTCCGCACCAGAAAACCGTTGAAATACGACGACTTAGGTACTCTTTTTATTGAAAAAGGAAACCTTACCGGTATAACTGAGCTGAAAACCTAGCGAACTTGCGACCTATTCACGTTAGAAAGTTGAGATTCGCTGAAATGTGGGAACAGGAGATAAGCAAGCGCTTTTAACAGCTACATGACCGTGGTTTGCGCATTGGCGTATACGTTCACAAAATAAATTAAATAAAAAGAGCGTACGGTCAGCTAAAACAGATGTGAAGTGAGATAAACGTAGACTGTAGGAACGTAAAGCCGTGTGTTTAAAATATCAGAATCCTTAAAACACTGTCCTTAAGACCACGTCGTATTTATATAACAGTTGAACACAATATCCTCTTATTATCTTCATTATATAAATCATCGTGTTGGTATCTCGGAAGACGACCTTTCCTCATTAAAATCTTGGTACTTATTTACAGACTGTTCTATATCGAGTGTTTGAACTGTGATTTAATATTGTTGCTCAAAACCGGATTCCTTTGTCCTCGTTATTTGTTGTCCTGTATCTTTTTTTTTTTGAGTGTGGGAAATCATCAAATGACTTCTCCCGCTCTGGGTGGAGCGGAAGGGCGTGTCAGACTTTTACTGACTAAAACCCACCCGTGTTCCTTCAGTTGCCTGTTGCCAAGGGCCAGGTATCCCTTTCGGACATTTCCGCAACCCTGGCAGGATATTCCCGCAACCTTAGCAGGACATTCCCGCAACCCTGGCAGGGCTGTTCTGTAGGTACCTACATCTGTATCTGAGAGCTGAGAGCTCGTCAGTAAGTATTAACAGCCATACGCGTCGATCCATCAGTGTCGCGGTTTCTAGTCCGACTTACTGATGAGTAACTAGCAGTAGCGAAAAACAGCACGTAAGTTTGGTCCATTTGGGAATACCGTCTTGTAGGACCAATTAATCAACCTGTAATTTCGCCTAGTCCAATTGGTTGTAATTTTTGATATAGTCATTAGCAACTGTATTAGCATTTTTGAATTCATGAAATATAGCCTGCTGTTCCCTGAAAACTAAAATTTGTAATTACTTCACCAAGTGTATACTTCACTCACGAGTCACGTATGATATGAATTTCAAACTTAGCCACACAGTATGCAAAGCAAGCTAGGGATGTAAAGTTTGCGCAGTCTTGTTTGCACATCTTGCAGACGAAAAAATGTAGAAATGAGTGGACTTCGTTAGATTCAAAAGGCAAAGTCCTCGAGCGTCTTACATGACTTTGTTTTAAGCCCCTATCGTGTTTAAGGGCCACTCGCCGTGGCCTACTGAAGCCCTTTTATATTTATCCAAGCATATTATTAGCAAAAATAACACTTAAGTACTCGTGCTGTGCCTATTTATTCGTTCAAGTGTGGCGTCAACGTGTTGTTACTAATAGGCTGGGGTAACACTTGCAGCCGACAGGCAAAAATGTAATTACCGAACTTGGAAAAACTTTTTGTTTATCGAGTCGAAATAAACATTTCAAGTATTGTAGTACTTCGGTGTATTTGGTAAATTAATATATTCTGAGGTAATTTTACGAGTTTCCAAGTAATATGCAAAATATCCCAAGAGACTGTTATTGCTCAGCGGTTCCTTGCTTAAAGTTTAGTTTCTAGATGAACATAGGTACGTAGGTACGTGGTTTAGGATAATACGGTAAACGTAATCTCACAGAGGGCGCTCTTCCTTGCTTTGAAAGTTATCGTTGTCATTAACTGATTTTAATCTTCCGCTGGGGAATACGACTGCGACCTTCGAGGCCCGCGACTGTCTGGTTGCCAAGCAGTACTCCAATGGATCCCACTTTGTTCCTTATTCAGTAGACTCCTCTTTTTCCACCTCGCAGCTAATATGAACTATTTTGCTCTACTTCATCTACTACAAAATCCGGCTCATCATCATTTCAGAAACGTTCCAATTTTATGCGATACCTCGTCTGCCCTATGTTAGCTCCTTGTTAGACTCAGTACTCACATCCAAAATATACATAGATAGACTGTATCTGCGAGCAGAAGGTATACAGACATAGTTTCACTAAGAGTACTAACGTGCACACACACTACAGTTATCTATACATGCGACCTCATAAATTGAATGCTCTCAGTGCGGAGCCGAGAGCCTTGTGTCAAACGTGTGATTGCTGGTAGTGTGTGTAACGCCGGATTCCTTCGCATCCCAACTGTTTTCTCTAAGTGGGTGTAACTTATATGGAGCGAAGGGCACGTGGAATGTGTAATAACATTGCGTCTGGAACGCGACGGCTATAATCTTCAAATAATATAGTCTTTTTGTACCTATATCTCTTGAGAAGCTCAAGAACGTATAGAATGCCAATTGAGTAAAGAGGAATTTCCTTGATGTTAATATTGTTTTGTTGTTCCACTTGAGTAGTCAAAGCTGATTCTATTAGTAGCCATAAAGTTGAACGAGTAGCTTTTGTATTATACGCCGAGCTGGCAATATAGTCTTCAATTTATTGTCCCGACCTTCGTCCTTGAGAATCGTATTGTATTCTATCGTTTACGGTATTCTTTTACGAGTTGAGGAAAGTTTCATGCGTTTGAATCCTAAAGTGTCGATGTGCTGGTGTCGTAGCGTGAACAGCAAAAAAATGAGTAATTGGGTGTGAGAGTTATAGAGTGTTATAGAGTAGTTGTAGTGATGGATTGCAGCGGGTGCATTGCATCGCTCTACGCGATCAGCGCGGCGGGCGGAGTCCTTACTCCGACCGCGTCCGATGCTGCATGCCGCCACCAATCAATTACGTCCGGCTAACTGCTGCGGGAGCACTGGCGGGATCTACTCAAGTATTGGGCCCAATTCATAAAATATCTGAACAGCAAAAAGATTTATTTCGTCCGTTTCTGAAGGATTATAAGCCGACGATAATAGATTTTATATCCTTAATAAAGTCGGATTTACTTCAGTAAACTACAGAATTAATATCGTGAAAACTCTGGGGATCTTTTTCATTTTCAGAATTCCATTTTCTGAAACATCTGTATTTCTTAGTAGGTACGAGTATATATTACTCAAGTACGAGTGTTTTACTTAGTACTGCACCTTATTTAATTAAAACTATACGTACGGTAATTAATCTAGAGCTGTCACTAGAGTGGATTCTTGGCGCTAGACATATAACGAGGGAATGTATTCGTATTCGCAATGTAGATGTACCCCTAATTATTGTTGAAGTTGACAAATTAAAAAGTTGGGGTCGTGTGTGGATAGCTATGGTACTTATTCTGACATAATAGAGTTAGGTAGAGTGTCGGATGTTAAAATAGTTTTAAAACATACGACTCCCAAAGGAGAAAAGAAAATTGTTTTAGGTAAAAACAAATTAATGTACCTATTAGATAGGTACACCCACCACTCCTACCTACAATACACAAATGCTCAATCATGGTATATCCATGGTTTAGCCTCTATGAATTACAATTCATCTAAGGTAATAAGATTTACTTATGAATACCACGCAAGGTGCTTTCTACTTTTGGCAATCCTAGACAGGTATATTCGGAAAGCTCCCAACCGTAACTACGTTCTGTAGTAATTAACATGGATTAGTGCGAATCTAAGCAGATTTATTAGTGCGTTAATTTGTGATGTAATTATTGTAATTAATCTTCTCTTAACTTAGGCCACTGCTGAAACTGAAAGGAGCAGAAGCTTGGTGTCGGGTATCGAATCAGAGGGAGAATTCGCGTATTTTTAAGAACGTTCGAATTCTTTTCGCAGTCTCAATCCTAACTAATATTATAAATGCGAAAGTGAGTTTGTTTGTTTATTTGTTTGTTACGCTTTCACGCTAAAATGGCGTTGGCACAGGGGTAGACCATGACCTGGAATAAGACATAGGATACTTTTAATCCCGATATTCCCGCGGGATCGATATTTACGCGAGTGAAACCGCGGGGCGCAGCTAGTTTGTAATAAAACAAATTATTTAGAAAACAAAAAACCAAAAAGAGAAAAACAAGCACTGAACTTTGTTTATTGTAAGGTACTGCAGGCTGGGACAAACAAAAGTTAAGTACAACATATTTCAGGTTATTGGTTTTATTTGATACCAATATTGTTGTAGTTTATTTTAAAACAACCTTCCCCTCCGTTTTTTTTTGTGTTTGCAGATAAAATATAAAAATAAATATAGCCTATGTCACTCCCACAATTAAGACGAACCTAACGACACGTCGTATGTTAAAATCCATCAAGCCGTTTAGGCTACAGAGCGTGTCAAAGAAAGACATACATACATACAAAGATACATACATACTCTCGAAAAACATTATCCTCCTTCTGGGGCAGTCGGGTAAAAATACCTCAAATTAACTAACATTTTCGACAAGTTTTTTGACATTGACTGTTGCTGAGATGAGATTGAGACTTGAATTTTAACGTTTTTTAAGTATTTAATTGCCCTTCAGATCTTTTGCACCTGGCATAGGGTATTACCGAAGGAAGTTACCACTAGATATGACAAGCTAAATATCCGGTAGGCGATTCAGTTGACAGGCCCTCATTATTTAGAATCACCGGACCTCGACACACTTTGTCAGACTCGCGTTCATTGCATTCGACGTAATTGTGCAGTTAGTAGGTAGCCTTCACCTTACATATCCTACCTGGGCAATTCATGTTTTATTTTTTACGTGTTTCGTGTGTTTTTGAACAAAACCCGAGAATTGTTTTAGTTTTACAGCTCCGTAAATAATTCGCACTTTTTGGCACAAAAAACGGTCTCAGTGTTTAATTGTTTTCAGAAAGAACTTGAGTGATTAATTTCTTTTTTTGTGGAATTAGGTTATCCTGGTGAAATGGAACGAACCGTACCAGAAACTGGCGTCGTGCGACAGCAGCGGAGTAATATTCGTGTGGATCAAGTACGAGGGGCGATGGAGCATCGAGCTGATCAACGATCGCAGCACCCCGGTCACTCACTTCTCATGGTCACACGATGGTCGGATGGCACTTATCTGCTATCAGGTTTGGCCCTGACATTATTATTTTTAAAGAAGAGATTTTCATGTATGGGTTTGAACAATTAACTATGTTAGGTATTTTTAAACAAAAGCTAGTGTAAAGTCTCCTCCTGTTTATCTACAAAACGCTGCGTTAGTGTGTGTGTGTTACATAAAATAAAATATAAAAAATAAAAGCTAGATTTTACTTGTAAACCGTTACAATTCAAACATGGTCCTACGTACCATACAGATAAGTAGGTACAATGGTGTTTGTAATTTCTTTGAAACCTTTCGTAAATGAAAAACTTGACGATCGAGGTATTTTTTATACAAGGACGTTTTCGCAAGATGATACAATAAGTAATATACCTATATATTAAAATTGGACTCTGCATATTTACCTCCTTCGAAGTCCACAAAGTGATTTATGTGCCGAGACCGCACGGTTCTTCAGAATATTCTTCCTAGAATCACTTCCTAGAACACACTTATTATTGCCGAAACCCTCATAATATGAAGTCGATAAAATATTCATTCGTATGTTAAATCAAGGGAGAGTAAAATAAAAGAAGGGGTCCATTCCATTTGATAGCCCAGTTGATAGTCCAAACGGATGGTAAATGTATTCAGAAAAAAATTTCAAGCTACACATACACACGTAGGTACATTATTCTTAATTTAATATAAAATTCCTCTTCGTTCAACCTAAAGTTATGAATTATATTATAAACATGCAAATCAGACTTAATTTGTATGTTAATAGGTACCTATGTGTGAGCTAAACGAGGTCGTAAAGGTATCTATTACCTAAACTGGCGGAACTGGCCTACAGCTCCGAAACCTTTCAGTGTGAGCTTGTTATAAAACAATGTTTGGCGGTGTCTTATGTAAGCAAATTGGATGTATTCTGCTGCCCGGTAGCCGTTTCCGTATTCAGACTTAGCTGGCGAAAAAATAAGGCTTCGACAATTGAAGAAAAATGTTTGTATTTGTTGAAAATTGTTTTCCTTAATTGAATTTATAATGGGTACTTATTAACCCATCGGGCTTTGAAAACTAAATGGAATAGGTAAGTTACATATTTTTCCGAAATGTTAACGTCAACCCTAATAACTTGTCACATTTTGTTCGTCCTTTTGCTTCACGTTCGCAGTTGACCGATTCGCTATCAAAGTATCGACACATCGACAACGTGTCAGTTCAATTCGCCACGTGATGTGTGCATCCACGTGAATTGGGAGCAAAGCCTCTGCCGGATCAGTCAAAATGTCGCAAGCAATTTGCTAAAAGGCTTCCCCGTGACGCCGAGAGGCGAACGTTACGTGACACCTCTGAACACAAACAAACGTGAAACGTGCTAAGAAAGGTGTGACGATTTCGCGGGGGCGTGCTTCGATCTTGATATTACTCGTCATATTGTCTCTCAGACTAGACAGACAAATACGTCAACGATTTATAGGTACGCTACCTAGTGACTGTCTAGGGACTTGGTTGTCGCAAGTTACGTAATGCACCTGTCGACAGGCTGTCGGTATAACCGTTAGTCTGCTGCAGATAGCAGATCTGTAGTAGGTGTATTTGTGTTCATGTCTAACGAATAAGCGTGTACAAGCATCTGATATTGACTAAATTATACCCATAAAGCTTGTCATTATGTTACGAATTGGTACGTAATGCTACAGCTATAATTTACGTGGAGTGACGTCTTCCATTGTCTTCAGTAGGTCTGTCTACGATAACTAGGACACACAGACCTTGACGGTATGGTTTTTGGCACAGCTCCTCGTTGGGTTCTTTTTATGCTAATATTGGCAGGCGACTGGGGGACCAAATACGGTAACACCCCTGTATTGATGGAAAAGTTTTGCCGGGTCACAATAAAAATGTGAAATCGGTTAGGGCCCGATAAACTTTGTAGCGGTTGTGGGTCCAATCCAATTTATTATAACATCACGGTGATCGGGAACGTTATAAGAGATGAAATCTTTCGGTAGATTGATAGCCCATTTTCTTCGGTTTACGGGCGTCCTTTATTGTTACATCCTTTCTTACTTATTTTTACGCAATCGAGGAAATATGTTGTGCTTAGATTCCGTAGATTGAAAATGGTAGTGTGATATAATATAACGAAATGCTGGAAGTATAAATAAACTGTTGCCGAATAAGTATACAGCTGTGTTTTGTTGATTACGTTATTACATTATTTGGTAGCACATTCGATTAAATTGCCGCGTAGGTAATTAAGTAATAATGATTTACTTGAAGTGTTACCTTCGTTACGTATTATTACGAATGAAAATGAAACGTTAACTGTAATTACTTAAGTACATATGAGTATATTTCAGTGTAACAAATAGCTTTTAGAACAATATTATGTTGTGTGCTGTTTAGCGTTCACACATCGGTTTTTCGGTTTAATTTACTCTCAATTGAGATGTCCATAAAATATGCAAGCTTTTGCCTGACTAGGAGGTTGTAGTTAATACGTAAATATTATTATTAGCACAGGAGGAGGCTGCACATCTTATGGTGGTAACCTTTTGCGACACCCACGAAGTCAGATCGGGGGTGTCGGCTATAAATGTGATGTACATTCAGGGAAAATAGTTGAGCAGATTTCTATTCTATTTTATTTATGGCAATCATGCCGACGTCGACACCTCCGCCAAGGTCAGATGAGATATGGAGAGAAGCGTGTGAGGGGAAAAGTAAAAGACTGGGAGATCAAAAATTAAATAAAACGAGTTAAAATTAATAATTTATATATGTTTTTCTTCACGTTTTGAGAGCAGTGGTGATGAAATCAAAGTAAAGTGCCTGTCTGGGTTCGAACTCACGACCTACAACTCGTAAGTCGGGGCCGATACCCCTTCCGCTGTCAGAATGACAGTTGGGATTTGAATTTTCGGAGAATTTAAGTTGCTAGAAAAATTCCTTAACAATTATTCCCTGAATTTCCTAAAGAAATGTTTGTTTGCAGGACGGGTTCGTCTTAGTCGGTTCGGTGGCCGGTCAGCGATACTGGTCGTCCATGTTGTCGCTGGACGCCCGCATCACGTGCGGCTGCTGGACGCCTGATGACAATCAGGTGTACCTGGGCACCGCCTCCGCGCAGCTCGTGGTCATGGACGTTCATGGGGCTATGGTGTCACAGGTTAGTATTGGATTGAAAGAAAGAATGTATTATTTATTCAACACAGTATAAGACCCGCAAGTGCGACACATTCTGCTTCAGCCCGCGACTTCTTTCGTGTGAAATTTCGTACTTTAACATAAAATACAGGGTCAAATCAAATTAGCGAGTGAAACTCCGCAGTTGTGATGGGTATCGATTTCAATAAAATAAAAATGTTTTTTTTGGGGTCACAAAATAAATTTTATTTAAAAAACTGATATTTCAAGTGACTACACTAATAGCGGTTGATGACCCCAAAAAAAAACATCAATTTAATGTGTCATTATCAAATAATTGTGTTATCATGTACCTACTGATGACCGCGGCTTCGTCCGCGTGGATGTCTTGACAAATCTATTCTATACATATAATAAATCTGTAGACGAGGCGTTTCTGTACAATGAAAAAAAAAAAAAAAAACGTAGGTGGAGTGTCCAAGAATAACCAACAGATGCCATTTCTACCATTTTTGGAATTTTTGTCTGTTTGTCTGTTTGTCTGTTCGTTTGTTTGATTGTTCCAGTATCACGTAAAAAGTACGAAATCAATATGATTAACTTATAAACTCAAATATTGTGTGTATTATACTCGATGTTTCTTTTGGTCTTTGTTTCATCGCAATCGCTTCAAAATATCCAAAGATATAAGAGTTTAAAGTATTCAAGAAGAAATTTTCATTAGGTACGTAATGTAGATACACGTAACGACATCTAATGACGTAAAATGACACTAGCGTAAAATCAGGTAGGTTTGTGAGAACGTGTGTAACACACGATCATAATCATCATATGTTCACATACTTCGCGCGGAAACATAACGCGATACATTGTGAATTTACCCAATCTAAAGTTTGTTTAATTCAAGTTTTCCAAATCTATTGTTTGGTAGTAGTGCCATAGGTGGCGCTATCTATCTTTTAAATCATGATACAAATTAATCATGAAAAATGGTGATAAATTTTAATTTCTTAAAAATTTTAGATTGTTACATCGAGCAAAAAGTGAGTAATTAAGGCACGAATGCGCTTACTAAATTAACAAGAGTGCATTAATTACTCACTTTAGCAAGGTACGTAATCTACTTTTCTTTCAACTACCAATGTACCTGCTGCGATAAAATATACCTGCTCAAGGTTAACTCAACTCAATCCAAATCAAGTTAGGTCAAGTTAGGTCAAGTCAGGTCAAGTCAGGTCAAGTCAGTCATGGAACCCTAAAAACAGTCTTTTCTACATAGCTTACAGAGTGTTCGAACGTTTTCCCATATATTTTGACAGTATCACTTCGTGCTCGATAGATGGCGTTGTTCATTTAACGTCATTTTCTGAATCGCGGTGTTAAGAGCCTCCGTAGAAGAATCACTTTCGCCGAATTCATAATTATCGAGCATTTGGCTCATTTTGAATTGAACACATAATCCATACTAATCGATGCTTAAAAGTATAAATTCGATAGTAACTCTGTCTGTCTGTCCGTCAGTAATTTTGTATGTTACCTTTTCACGCCTGATCCACTGAACGGATCTCGATAAAATTTGGTAAAGAGATAGATGGCATCCCGGGGAAGAACATAGGCAATTATTTTCTCAAAAACAAATTTAAGGGGGGGGGGGGAGTGAAAGTTTTTATGGGAAACCTATCATTTTTAGAGTTCCGTAGTCAACAAGGAAGCTTTATAGTTTCGCCATGTCCGTCTGTCTGTCTGTCTTTCCGCGACTTAGCTCAAAAACTTTTAATCGACCAACTTACATGTGCAGTTGCAAAAACCCAAACATTCTGTATGCGACAACAAGTTTTTTAGCTACAATGTTAACACTTTGAGGGACAGTAAACGTTCTGTAAATAGGTTATTGGAATCACTTTTACACGTCGTAATAATATCAAAAAAATGTAAAATTAAGCTAGATGAGGTCGGCGTTTCCTATCTGACTACTCTGAGAAGAAAGGCCGAAACAAACTCACAGTCTCTTTTAAAGTCCGGACATACGTAGGTCAGATATTGGCATATTGGTCAGGCCCTATGAGGACCATGTAGATTAGAATCTGAAATGGTCTTTTGAGGAATGAACCACACAGATTTGAGTGAACCTGTCCTGTCACTGCAAGCATTTGTCAGTAATAGTGGAGCTGAGCTCAGAACTTAAGGAGCTCAACGACTCGACGAACAATACCAAAGAAAGGACATTTGTGTAGGCCGCATAAAGTTCTCAAATTGCCAGACCATTGTTAAAACTAACTGAGAACGAAAAAATATAAGAATAAAAACAAAATAAACATCCACATAGTCCTCACATTCACAATAATACAATACTTTACAAAGTAATCATGTCATTTTGTCAATATCCTACATATAATATTCAATAATGTGAATTTGTATATAAAACTGGTAGGTATATTTTGATGATTTTCCATAGTACTTATTCAAAATGTCACAATGCCAAAATGACAAAATGTAAGCAGAGCGAGCAACTCAATCCCATGCTTTTTGTCTTCAAAATAATCTGAAATTGTATAGTACCCTTTTTTACAAAGTTTGGTTTTAATACAGCTTTTAAATCGTTTAATGGGTAAGTTTCGAATGTCAATATGATTAAAATATGATTCGCGATCGTAGCAAATAGTAGCTTTAAAGAATAATAACCATTAGATACAGGAATACAACTCCTGCAATATTAGTTAGATTAGATAAATAAATATGTGATACAACTGCGAATCATTATTTAGATCAACATAAAACTTGATACTGACCTGTAAAAAGCAAAAAACATAAGAAAATTTGAATTTCGCAGGCTCCCCTCAAGCTTTCGCCTTAGTTTCCATCGTCCATACAATATGCCATAGTTTTTTCATTAATCTTTATACAATACTTTTTCATTAATCTTTCCGACAGTTTCATACTGCTGTCCATACTATCCACACTATCACCACAATTTAGATATGGACTACCACTAATATAAAGTTACTGGCTGTCTCATGTCTGTTACTTTTACGCCGTAACGCCTAGGTCGCCTAGACAGACCACGTGGGTTATGGGACATAGGATACTTTTATCCCGGTAGCACATTCCCGTGGTATAATTTCCGACATCCACGCGGGCGAAGCCGCGGGTAAAAGCTAGTTATATACTAAAACCTTACTCGAGAACCACTCTATCCATTGGTGAAAACAGCATGAAAATCGATGCAGTAGTTTTTGAGTTTATCGCGAACAAACAGACGTACAGACGCGGCGGAGGACCTTGTTTTATAATATGTAGTGATAGTGATAAGTGAAAGAATTTCGGCATCGGATCAACACGCGTACGCGTAGCATGACCACTATAGACATGAGTTTTGTCGACGTAAAACATATCATATTTTACTGAGACATTCTATCATAATCTTATCTGAACTTATCCTTATCCTTATATATTATAAAACAAAGTCCTCCGCCGCGTCTGTCTGTCGTCCTGTACGTGATAAACTCAAAAACTACTGCACCGATTTTCATGCTGTTTTCACCAATGGATAGAGTGGTTCTCGAGTAAGTTTTTAGTATACATATAATAACCGACATACACTCGGGCGAAGCCGCGGGTATCAGCTAGTTATAATATAAAACTCATCCGATAACTACAGGTTCAATTAGTCGCGGAGGGCGGCATCACATCAATGGCGTGGTCCTGCGAGAAGTTCAAGATGGAGGAAGGAGAGGAGGGTGGGGAGAACAATGGCGGGCATGTGCTGGCCGTGGCGCTCGGCAATGGGGAGATAGTGCTGCTGAGGGGACATGATGACGTCAGCCCTGTGAGAGTGTCGACAGGGCTGAGGGGAAACACGCTTGCTATGGAGTGGGCCAATTCCAGGGAACTGTTGGCAGTAGCTGGCACATTGATCGCTGGTGAGTATCGACGAGCCTGTTAGTCTGGTGGTAATCCACAGATGATTTCTGTCGTAACTATCGAGCTCGATTCTACGGCCACAGTGAAATACAGCCTTGCTTTACCATAACAGTTCTGAACTGACCAGTTGAAGCTGTATTTAGCTCCTAAAATGGAATAATTCTCGTTTAAAGCCCGTGAATGTATTATATATGTTCTACCTTCAAATGTCAAAAACCAAATTTAAAAAAAATGGTTTAGCTTAGATAATTTTGCCCGTATCCCCCGTGCTTATAAAGATGCTTTAATAGTGTACCAAAGTCAGCCCCCAAATACTACGAAATCAAAACAACCCGCAAGTCTGGTAGGTAACGAAGTTGTCACCGCACACCTTTTTGCGCGTAATCACGTACATAACGCGTCGGCCCGCCCTGAAGGCTTTCTATGAGAACGTGATATTGATAAATTGATGTGTTGAGTGAGCCTTTCTATCGTTTTGATAAACGACGCATTCGAGGCTGAGGTTCGCTTTTCAATATGTTACTATATTTGCGATTTTGTGAGTTGTTAAGCTTTGTGTGATAGGGAGCCATTTGGGTTTTTAGGTTTATGTTAGTCATATTTTGACGGTCGCATCGCATGAAACTAGCCTTTGAATGTTCATGGTCGAAAATTCGAACAGAATATTAGTAAATAGACTGTTGATCGGTTAGCCGATTTTTAGGATTACCTAAATTAGGATATCAGACTCATCCGAGTCTGGTAATGAATATCAACTTGGGGTTGAGTCACAAATGGGTAGAGGCCATACCATTTTCTTCATTTCATGTCTATGCAATTATGCATGCATAAGCATAACCAGCCATGGAGCTAGTCTACTCACTATTTACCACGCCTTGACGTTTACAGAAGCGGACGAGCCGGTGGACTCGCCTCCTTACAAGAACGTCGTCAAGTTCTACTCGGATGTCGGAGCTCTCATCTATACTGTCCCTATACCTTATACGCAGGTCAGTTTAATACATTGCTAGTATTTATTTATTTCTTCTATACCCGGCCGTGTAGGCTGGACGTTGTCTGTAAATGAGTTTAAGATTTATATTAAGTATTACATCTACTTAATATAAATCTTAAATTCACTTAACCCCTCATCACATGTGTGTGTTGCACGTCCAGGGCGTGGTGCGCGCCCTGACGTGGGGCCACTGCGCGCGGCGCCTGTTCGTGTCGGCGGGCGGCGCCGTGTGCACCGCGCGCGTGTGGCGCGTCGTGGCGCCGCTGCAGCTGCTGGCGCGAGTGCGCGCGGCGCAGGCGCTGCGCGACCCGCGCCTGGCGCCGCGCCTGCCGCTGCCGCCCCGCCTGCAGCCGGCGCTCGCCAACCTCTTCGCTCACACTATACGGGTAACGTTAACTCACACGCTCGCGCGCGCGGCGCAGGCGCTGCGCGACCCGCGCCTGGCGCCGCGCCTGCCGCTGCCGCCCCGCCTGCAGCCGGCGCTCGCCAACCTCTTCGCTCACACTATACGGGTAACGTTAACTCACACGCTCGCGCGCGCGGCGCAGGCGCTGCGCGACCCGCGCCTGGCGCCGCGCCTGCCGCTGCCGCCCCGCCTGCAGCCGGCGCTCGCCAACCTCTTCGCTCACACTATACGGGTAACGTTAACTCACACGCTCGCGCGCGCGGCGCAGGCGCTGCGCGACCCGCGCCTGGCGCCGCGCCTGCCGCTGCCGCCCCGCCTGCAGCCGGCGCTCGCCAACCTCTTCGCTCACACTATACGGGTAACGTTAACTCACACGCTCGCGCGCGCGGCGCAGGCGCTGCGCGACCCGCGCCTGGCGCCGCGCCTGCCGCTGCCGCCCCGCCTGCAGCCGGCGCTCGCCAACCTCTTCGCTCACACTATACGGGTAACGTTAACTCACACGCTCGCGCGCGCGGCGCAGGCGCTGCGCGACCCGCGCCTGGCGCCGCGCCTGCCGCTGCCGCCCCGCCTGCAGCCGGCGCTCGCCAACCTCTTCGCTCACACTATACGGGTAACGTTAACTCACACGCTCGCGCGCGCGGCGCAGGCGCTGCGCGACCCGCGCCTGGCGCCGCGCCTGCCGCTGCCGCCCCGCCTGCAGCCGGCGCTCGCCAACCTCTTCGCTCACACTATACGGGTAACGTTAACTCACACGCTCGCGCGCGCGGCGCAGGCGCTGCGCGACCCGCGCCTGGCGCCGCGCCTGCCGCTGCCGCCCCGCCTGCAGCCGGCGCTCGCCAACCTCTTCGCTCACACTATACGGGTAACGTTAACTCACACGCTCGCGCGCGCGGCGCAGGCGCTGCGCGACCCGCGCCTGGCGCCGCGCCTGCCGCTGCCGCCCCGCCTGCAGCCGGCGCTCGCCAACCTCTTCGCTCACACTATACGGGTAACGTTAACTCACACGCTCGTTCCCCTCACAATATCATAAAGGAAATTAAATAAAAATCCGTTTTCACTTAAGAAATGTTTGTCTTTATGGGTATTACCTATCTCCTTCTGTAAAGATTGATGTGTTCACCACTCTTAAAAAATCAAAAAAATCTTAATCAACACCCTGGTCAGCCCTCGAAAAAAGTAATTAAAACCCAGCCCTAAATCAATTTACACATTGTAGTGCAACGTCCCCGAAACAAACGAGCTCCGTCAGTTCGTGTCGCGCCCCCCCCCGGCGGGCGGGCGCCTGCACTGCACCATGCTGCGCCACGACGACGAGGAGGCGGGCGCCTACACGCTGTACCTGGAGCATCTCGGGGGGCTGGTGCCGCTGCTCAAGGGACGGAGGACCAGCAAGATTAGACCCGAGTTTGTTATCTTCGATCCTCAGGCTGAAGGTATGTGAAGTAAATAAAACCAATATCAACTTGTTATTATTCCTCCAACGTATAGTCTGTCGCAAAAGTATCAGATGGAAATGTAAATAAAACATATCCAGAACAAATTAGTCACATATTCATCTGTATTAAGGCTGAGTCCTGAGTGATGGCGCACCGTGCAGGCGGATTGCGGAGGGTATTTATCAGACTGATGTCTAGTGGACGTCCTGAGTGACGGCGCACCGCCGTAGTTTTTGCTATGGCACTACCGTTGCCATAGCAACGAACCCAAAGACGTGATATTGTAATAACGTCCTGTCAGAATATTAATCGACGATTAATTCGTGTTTTTGAGTGCATTTTTCCATTAAAAAGTGAAACTTGGTGCTTTCGAATGATACTAATTGTTATAGTTTATGGATAACATAGTAATCAATGAGTATTATGAATTTGATTTTTCGATCTTTTACGTTATACGTTCATACAATGTTATCGCGGCAAGTATAATGAGAAACGTCGAATGCGCCGTGAAATGTGCGCGCCCGCTCGCACTCCGGACAAGTTCGAACATCTCGAACATTTGTTTTATCCGCCGTTCATTCCGCCTGCGCGGTGCGCCGTCACTCAGGACTCAGCCTTAAAAGGTTTAAGCTTTATATCGCACTACTTTTTCCAACAATTATTGTTTATTGTTTGTTTGTTTTTCTTATAATATTAGGTACTAAAATTGATAAATCATCGACGAAAATTGTGGTTATAAAATTAACCTTAATTGTCGATTGAAACACATCTTTACGGCTATTTAAAATTAACATTTCGGGTTTAAGTATTTAAATAATTTAATCAAAGCACTAAATTTTTAAGTGGTACTACAAATTGGCATCCATAGGTACGTTTTCTGATTGATTTGTTTACATTTTTATAAGATACTTTTGGAACAGACCATAGAAAGTACATGATTATGAAATTGAAAATAGCCTATGAGATATTTTCTTTGGGTACTTAAAAATTTGGTCCTTTTACCGACAGACTGTTTAACATTGTATTATGACGTCAAATAACTAGCGGAGCAAGTATCGAGCAGCGTGGTAGTCCGCGCCAGCAGCAGTAGCAGCAGCAGCGGCGCGGGCAGCTCGTCCAGCGGCGGCGCGCCCTCGCCGCGCGAGCCATCGCCGCGCGCGCCGCGCGAGCCGCGCACGCCGCGCCACGCACAGCTCGCACACCACACCTCGTCCTCGGACACCGAGCGGGAGGAAGGTAGCTAACCTTTATGTAGAGTGCAACGAGGATCTTTTGGCGCCTGAATGACATTGTTGGTAAACATTTGTGATATTTTCACAGAAATTGCATTGACAAAACAAGATGGCGGCATTAGTTCCGATTTTGGCCACGCGCCAAATGAACCTAGAGTTGTATACATAACTAGCTTTTTCGCGCGTCTTCGTCCGCATGGAAGTCAGAAAATAGTACAAATATGAAATACTTTAGCCTGCAAAAACCACCGCGTGGATGTGGAAAACCAATATTGCATTGAGTACGCGCAGAAAGTTAAAACTTCAGTTTTTGATGAATTATTAATAGAAAATAATACAAATGTAAAAATGATTTAGGAAATGAGAAAACAATTTTTTACTGAACGCAGTACTTCCATAAATCACCTAATATGAATTAAGGTCAAGTATATTATAAAGTCATAAGTCAGATTTACTTTGCGATAATAGATACCTATGCATATGTATACGAGTATATCCATCGTACAGTTGCGAATATTTTAGGTATTCATAGTGTCCAACTTCAATCAAATTATTCTCCACACTGTTCCACGATGCTGAACGCTCACTACAAATGAATCGTTACTGTAACATCAGGTTGTTCGGGCTCACCGCGGCTGCAGCGCCGCCGCCGAGCGCGGGAGAGACGAAAGGTACGAAGCTCCGGTGAGAAGGACGAACCGCCTGACGAACTGGCTTATATTGACTCCTTGCCAGAGGTATGCTACCACGTATTTGTAGAGACTATGGGAAATAAACACGTAGAATTTCAATATACTTACATACTTAATTAATATACTTTCTTACTCTACAACCATTTTCTTAATGTCCCTCGGGAATCATCGCATTTCCGAATACAAACGAATGCTATTTTCCATGTCCATCAATTATTATATTGATCGTGTGTAATAATTTGAATTCAGAACTAAGTAATTTATTGTTGTTTTGTTTTGAGTTCCGAGTTTTGATGTGTGAACTATATAGAGCTGTAAAACTATTTTCTTTAAACTATTCGCTCCCATTTAAAAAATAAATTACTTAAGTTGAAAGAGTATTAACAACTCTATGTACTTGCAAGTCGATTGAGAGCGTCCGGTCTGCACCAAGTGCAAATAGCAACTGATAGAAATCCGACGAGTGACGAAACACATATTTTGCCGAGGGACATTAAGAAAAAAGTTTACCTAAACCTTTATTTATAATTGTAAAACGATATGTTTTCACACAAGTTCTTGTTGCAGGACGTACGTTTAGTAGAAGTAACATCTAATATATGGGGAACTAAATTTAAAATGCATGGTTTAGCTAAAAATGTACCCGCCAATCTCGGCCAGGTCACGTATAAGACCTCGTTACTCCACCTCCAGCCGAGGCAGATGACTCTCATGATCACAGAACTCAGGGATGACTATCCCGTCGGTCCAGACCCTACGTTTAATCCAAACATCTTCTCCGAGGATGAAGAAGAGGTCTTTCAATCCAACGACTCCAACGATTCTCCGTCGCACACTAATAATAATAATATCAGAAGGAAAGAAGGAAGAAAGGTAACTCTCAACGAAAGAATGAACAATACTAATAACATCAATCAAAATGAGAGTTACACAGCTAATAATAATAATCAGAACGGTCCGTCGCTTGCGAGAGCGGAGTCTTACGAAGAGTTTCCGTATATTGATACTAATGAGACGATTAACAATGTGCCTGAGAGTGTGTACTCGACGCCAGTCAGGCATGCCAGCCAGCCCGCCGAGAGGAGAGTTAACAACCCGGCCGGGGTGCCCAACAGACACGCTATATCACCGCTGAGGTGTGAAAGCTCAGTACCAACCTTACAATCGCCAAAGAACGCCGTTGCGCCCACAGATATCATATTCGAGAGACCCTCCCCGCAGACCGTAACCTGCGGGGGGAGGGGGGACTTCTGCGGAGGGAGAACCGACTACAGTGTTCGCGGAGACAACGTTTCACTCAAAGGAAATCTGTCCAACTTAGAACAGCAATCTTTTAACCTCAACCTAAGTATTGAGCCAAGCCGACAGGTGACGATCAAAAAGTGTGATAACCACGTCACTGACAACTGTCTCTCAAAACTGCGTAAAAATATCTGCAGCAGAGGCGAATCAGCTTCGTTCGAAATGAACACGAGGATTCTCAAGTCACTTTGTAACAAGAACTATGAACATGAAGTGCATCCGGACGCTCTGACCAAGCGCGGTGAAACGATCAAACATTTACAGAAGAGTGAGGACTTGAAGTTTATTGATGAGGAGACTCCGGTTGATACTACGATAAGTAACCTCACTGATAAAGCTCGGGAAGTAACCGGTAAAGTACAGAGAACTACAACTGTAGTACCGATTAGTCCCGTCTGTGCTACCGTCCCTTTTTATGACACGATGACTCGAAGTTGCAGTGTCGGATATCTCGATCTAGTTGACCCTCAGGTCTTACACGCTCAGGTGAGTTTGACCGCCTTGCGCGGAGAACCACCGAGGAGACTGGTCCTCGTCAACAACAAACGTCACAGGAAGAACAGGCGTCACGTCCGCGCGAGCGACGCCAAACAAACCGAGTGCACTAAAACACCAAGTTTACGACGATGCGGCAAGTCCAGGAGCCTCGACTCGAGTGAGATGTCTCTGACGGTGGACAAGAGTAAGCGGCAGTCGCGGGTCGATTCAGTGTCACCGAAAACGGACGTGACGAATTCGAGCAGTCGGTGTAATAGTACGGGAGGGGAGGATAACAGTGGGACGTCGGCTTCGGAGGGCACGAGGCGGCGGCGGGACTATCCCGTGTGCACCGTGTGCCGGCTGGTGTCGCCCTACGACCGGCGCGACGTGGACGCGCGCACGTACGTGTGCGTGGCGTGCAGCTCGCGCGCGCCGCCGCCCGCGCCGCCGCCCGCGCGACTGCACACCGACAGCGACTCCGACTACAGCAAGTATTACAGTTAGTACGATAAGTAGATGCTTTACTTCACCCGCCATCGAACACACCTTCGGTGGTGACACCGCTCGACGCAGGATCTCGGGTAACGTTTCGACGGCTTCTATCCCCGGCTGCACCCCTAAAGGTAGATGTTAATTTTAGTTGGGAGTTCACCAGCCGGTACATGGTCACTAACTCCTCGTTTCGGCTCGCACGGCCACTTGACGCGACACCCGGGCTTGTCACGCAGCACTAAACGCTTCTACTCCGGTAGCCGCCCGCTTCTCTATAGAACGCATGAAGCTTGTCTAGGTCGGCACGACTCGGCATGGACACAGGTAGACCCCGCGTCCTGACCAAAGTGATCGTTCGCGCGAATACGCGATCGAATACGTTTATATGACACTTATTTGTTCAGAAAACCGAATGGAGCCGCGACGTATTCGGGATCACCGAAAAAAAATGAACGCGACGGTCGCGTGTTCGCGTGACGATCGCTTCGGTTCAGACGCGGTCAGAAAGGACAAAACCTTTAAATGAAACTGCAAGAGATATAATAGGTGTTCTGTGTACAGGTTCGTTGGAGCAGTTGGCGTTGCGTTTACTTGCGTCCCGGTCGTCGCGGCGGGCGGACAAGGCGGGCGGCGCGGGCGCGGCGGGCGCGGCGGCGCGCGAGTGCAGCTCGGCGCCCGCGTCGCCGCGCCCGCGCGCCGCACGCGAGCACGCCGCGCGCGAGCACGCCGCGGGCGCGCCCGCCGGGCCCGCGCCCGCAGAGCCCACGCCGCGCACTCCACCGCGCAGACATCGCTACTCTTCTGCTTCACCAATAAGGTAAATCCTCTATTAAAGTTATTATTGCCAACATTAAAACAACTAGTGCCATAGTAACCATTATAATTATCATCCAAACGAGTTTTATATAGTTGTACTAAATTTAATTTAATTATGCAGCTCATTTAAAAAAAGAACGTTGTAATGCTCGCGCGATTCACAACCATAGAGAGCCGTAATAAAAAATAAAAACTTATAGGTTTTTCGAATTCACGTCGTATCCCGCCATTTTTGTTCGATATTAGTATTGCAAAGAACCTTTTATAGAGGATTCATAAAATGGGTGTAGATAAATTTCCACATTAATTTGGATAAGGGCAGGAAGAGATGGCGAGACGATCTAGACGCGTACCGCAAGGGTTGGATCCAGGTAGCCAAAAGGGCATGAGAATGATTATGAGATTTAAGTATTACAGTGACACATTTTTTTTTTATTTGTCCTATTCCAGGCAACTTCTGAACTCTCCTCTGCTGAATCGAAGAAGAAACAAGAAGCCGTCCGAAAGTTCAGACGACGAGTACTCCACCGGTGGTGGATACAGCGAAGTCAATGGCAAGAACTACAGAGATCTGGAGAGTTTTCAGAAGGCACAACTCAGGAACAAGGTAATATACTCAATAAACCGTGAATTCTGAACGGTAAGCAAAAAGAACGCGTATTTTTGCGTTCTTTTTCTCGTACAAAAAATAGACCGTGGCTTCTTACCTTCGTTATTTGTTTTGGTACAAAGATGTAACAAATAATTTTTAAGTAGGGAATAATTTAAAGAATAGTATTAACTAATACAATAATGAGTATTTTTTTATTAAAGATCAAAATACAATGATGTTTGACTTTTGTCGCTGACTACACAATTTGGTAAACTTTTAGTACTGAGCTTTTGCTTTATTTTAAATATTCATTCCTTTTTATTAGGGTTCTGTAGTCAACAAGGAACCCTTATAGTTTCGCCATGTCCATTGTCTTTCTGTCCGCGGCTTAGCTCAGACGTGATTGGTACTAGAAAGCTGTAATTTGGCATGGTAAAATAAAAACATGAAAAAACATTTTTGTTCGGGTACCTCCCCTACACGTAAAGTGGCGATGTAGATGTTTTTTCTCGTCTATCCCATGGTTTGGGGTGTCGCTGGAAAGGCCGTTCAAAAATATTGAGAGTTTGTGGAAACTATTTTTCAGGGATTCAGAGATCCGTTTGCGAAATTCTATATGTAGCTTTAATGTGCTAATTTTTGTTAGTCAATTTCAAAAAACAACCACAGGGCAGGGAGCAACCCTGCCAGCTAAATGATTGTTTTTGGAAATGTGAAAAATACCACGGCAGTATTAATATTATATCCTTGATTTCATTAAATCTTTTTTTTTTTTTTACCAAATACCACCTTTTTTCCAGCTAAAACGCGCCGGCGGCGTGGTCACAGCCACAAGTTCGACCAGCGACAGTCGCAGCAGCAGCGCGCGCCGCCAGCTGGTGATGCACAACAAGGCGCCCATGTGGAACGAGAACAGCCAGGTGTACCAGCTCGACTTCGGCGGCAGAGTCACCCAGGAGTCTGCCAAGAACTTCCAGATTGAATATCATGGGAAACAGGTCAGGTTTCCCATTATGAAGCGCTTCGCTTTGCGAGTAATACCCATTGTATCTATTAACAACTGGTATTTTCTTATTAATCCCTTTAATATTAACTAGCTTCCGCCCCTGATATCTTTATCACGAATTATAATACCCTATTTTACTCACTGATTACTAGCATTCTACTAGTGAAATAATTTTTAAAATAGTTTTTGAGTTTATTCAATAACAAAAATACAAATCTTTTCTCTTTATAATATTAGTTTAGAATTTTAGATATTTAATTATTCATTTTAACCAACTTCAAAAAGGAGGAGGTTCTCAATTCGATATTACTGAAGGAAATATTATAGGAACGCTTCCTATTAGGCTTTCTTTTATTTTTTGGATGCATTAAAAATTTTGTTAATAGATATTTCACCACTTTATTAAAGTGGTGAAAAAGTGAAAAAGTTTAGCGCCAAACGGCCAAAAACCGTGCCATTATCCCGATAGGGGTGAACAAGCTAAGCTTCTAAATTTATATTATCCATTCCTCAGGTAATGCAATTTGGACGCATCGACGGCAACGCTTACACTCTGGACTTTCAGTACCCATTCTCAGCACTGCAGGCCTTCGCAGTCGCCCTCGCCAACGTCACTCAACGTCTGAAGTAAACTCCATCCTAGCTTATAGCCGCGCGGTTCTTATAGCCACGTGGTTTTTATAGCCGCACGGTTTTTATAGGCGCTCTCGGTTCTTATAACTACGCGGTTCTTACAGCCACGCAAGCCGCGGGATGCGTAACATAAATAGATATTGAAAATTATTATGAAATTATGCAATTCTTTGTCAAATTGTATTCTGTTGTGAAGCAGACGGCAGGCGGTTGGGCCCATCGTTCATGCAACTGATGGTTTATCATGTTTGTTCTATGTTGACCATTTTAACGGACACAAAAGTGCTCTGCTGATTTTCTGCCGTATGCATTAGGCTCCTAGAGGCCAAGAGCAGATAGTTATAATTTCTCATGAACTGTTGTCAGAGTTTGTGTTCGCGAGTAATATCCTCTTTCGGCGTCCATGTTAGCATTGCTCGATATAAGCTTTTTACACCCACTGTCTTAGTTTACGCGTATTGATCAGCGAACTCGCCCATCCATTGATATTTTTTACACAAGCGTAGATAGGATAGCTTTGTAAAGTTTTAAATTCACTGTCTCAATGCCGAAAGACGAACAATAAATCGGATTCATTGGGACCACTGACATTGGATAGCTTACATTTATAATTATGTCATAGGTATAATAATCCATAATCTCATTTTAGGAACGTATACAAATATTTTTAGGTAAAAAAATTATATATTTTCACAATAGACATAATTTCCCGTATGAAACCATTCTGACTTGATGTATTGGCCTATAGTTACCACAACCTCTTGGCTCTTGATGTTGTTGAGCGGTTTTAGACATATGATTAATTCTAATTTAGCCTAAGGGTTATATTTTATACACAATAACAATATAATATTCTCTATTACCTTTGTTGTGATTGGTTACTGATGCATATTGCGTTTTAAATGACCAATCATGCGTCCTAGGTATGTCACGCATTCTTTCAGGTAAAATAAGTAATACCATGTCCATCAGTCAATATCGAAATTAAAATCTAGTAAATAAATGTGCGTGTTAGCACGTTCTGAATAGGTCGATGAACATTGTTGTAATGTGTGTTATCTATAAAATAATGTTGTTGTCTTTGTATAATTACTATTGCATTTATAACCATGTTCTAGGTGTTTTATCATTTTGTTAATGAAAAATTTCGAATTTTAAATTTTCTTTGAGGCAAATGAACTGATTTATTGACTCGTAATACCTGTGTAAAAATTATACATAAGTGCTTACCTAGCAATTAGTATGAATAAGATAATTATGTTAATTGCACTTAGGTATGGTTTTTTTACTTTCATTAAAACTTACATATCTATGGTTAATTATTACTAGATTTTTAGACGTGTTAGTCTTTATTTCTCACAGATTCGTTTTGAAGACTGCACATCGTGAATATATTTTGATACCTATTTTATTAATTACTGTGTCGTCTAATTTAGTAAATCTTAATGTTAAGTAATGTTAAATAAGCCAAGTTAGATTTGTTTCTGTTGCTCAAGAACTTTTGGGTTTTTGAATGTTGTGGTATTTACATAGTATTATAACAGATGTCGCCTGCTCAACTCCTACTTGATCATATTTTATGTCTGATATTTTACTAGCTGATCAAATTGACTGAAAAAATCAAGTGCAGTACAATCTCTACAAGTTCGCATATAAAACCATAATATGGGAGTGTAACAATGATCCTAGCATCGGTTTTGAGCAGTGTTAGTCACGCTTAGGATGTTTAGCGGACGGCATTATTTACTGTTAGTTTTTTCTGTATTGTTAGGGAGAACGAATATAGTTATTATATTGATTGATTTTTATGACGTTTTGTTATTTACAATCGTTTGTACTGCATATTATGTCAAGTCCGTTGTATTGGCAAAGCTGCACGAAACACTAGTGATCTCTCGCGCTTTGTTTTTATTGAGCTGCCATTTATAATAGTTGTCCCATCGCTTTTTCTTTGATATTTCACTTGTCCGTTGTACATACCTACTTTAGTGACAAAGTGTAAATAAAATATTCTCCAAGTAAATATAAGTAGTTTTATTGAACAATAACTGAGTAACTGGGTAAACCACATCTGATCGAAGGCCGCGCGTCAGCCGAGTAGGCGTATAGTTCTAACACTCGTTCACTGTCCCCTCAACGAGGGGCACATCATATGCTAATCACTTTCACTGCCGCTCTGTCCTGGAACATAGTCTGCATCATCTTCGTCCGATATTTCAAGGTCATCCAGGTCTTGGAACAGAGATTCGTCGACTTTGACTGCATCTCCTGTAATAGATAAGTATTTTTGAGAGTTATTAAATTGGTCCATTGTATTTTTGGCCAGGAATTCTGGAAATTAAATGAAATTGTTTATTCTGTAAATAGGATAATGTAATCACTTGTAGTCATCATTACATTTCCTATCTGACTACTCTGAGAAGAAAGGCCGAAACAAACCCACAGGTCACAATCTCTTTTAACCGTTGGCATGCCGGAACGTAGATCTCGTATAGAAACAATGGATTTTTAATTGTGTCTGTAATTACGGCATAGGACGGGTTAAAGTCCAGTGGAACAATGTTCAAACATAAATTATATTACACTGCATCTAAATCACTACTTCCTTAACAAATTATGGATTGAATATTCAGTCATCACCTAAATGATCATCAAATAAGATCAGAAACATAAAAAAAGACAATCAGACAGACCAAACAAAATTATCCACAAATTTTATAGAAAACTCAACACTAACCATCATCAAGGAATTTGAGGTCAGATTCATTGAGGGTGGTGTCTCTCAAGAACAGTTCCCTGCCAGTCAGTTTGTTCTTGTCCTTTGCTTCCTTTTCCCTCTTGGCTGGAATGCCCATGTCAATCTCAAACTGTTTCCTCCACGCCAGGAATGATTCTACTGTAACTCTGGTACCCTCAAACCTTTTCTGTAATTAGGAGAAACAGACAAGGTTAATAAAAATTATTGAAAGCATCCACTCTAACATTGTAGCACTTCAATAAAACTTATGTTGTATGGAATGAATATCACAGAAATTGCAATTTAATTATCTCTACCTGATACAAACATCACAGATAAATATTGTTCAGGGAATGAATAAAGGGATTGTATCAAGCAGGTACCTTGCTAAGCTTAGCAAACAGATTAGATAGCAGATAGCTACTTACAGAATTAACAAGTGATCACAACCACTTAATTTTTGACAAAATATTTTTCCCATTACTGTGTAAAGTAAAATAAAATGCAGCTTACCTGCTCAGCTTCTTCCTCTGCCTTTTTCTTGGCTAGTACTTGTTCTTCTCTTTCTTTCTTGATGGTGTCCCACCTCACATTGAGCCACTCTTGTCCTGCTGATACTAATGTGAAAACCATAACCATACCTACATTTTCATTTCCCTGAAATAATATAAATTTACACTACTTTTTTATTTTGTTAGTAACTTCACACCGCTTTTTTTTATATAATTATATTTTAACTGAACCATAAACAACAAGGATTTAATATATTCAGATATGGCCAATCTTCAGTGATGCTCCCATCACTGAAAATTGGCCATATCTGAATATATTAAGCAGGCATCAGAAGAATATGTAATTGAACAATAGTTTATTATTATTTATCGGTATAATAATAACTTTGAATACCAATGTGACTAGAGTTTTGGCATTTACTAATTACTAACCTAAAATAGAAAAAGTAAAAAATAACAAAAGTTTTAAACGGAGGGGCAACACTGGCTCAGGCTCACACAAAATTAATCAAAGTTAGGAGTTCTACATTACCTGTTCAGTTAAATGAGAGAGTAATTCATCCTTATCAACTAAATCATCAAAGTTTTCTTCATCTTCTATTTCTATGACCGGCAACTCATCTGGGTACTTAGCTGTGTATGTGAAGACTAGCTGACATGCAAGGCCTTCTCCATCGTCGAAACCTTCAGACTTTATTGGTATACTAAACTTGTGGAAAGGTTTTGTTTCAATGACTGAAATCAAAAGTTAAATAGGGTAAAAGAGCATGTATTGAAACGAAAAGTGCCAAAAACAATAGACTTGAAAGTAAGTTTATTTCTATAAGAATTGTAGATACATGAATGTAGACCGACCGGCGTACGAATGCATGCAAAGAATGGTTGTATGTTGTACAGAAAAGTGTAAGATTATTTGTGTGTAAGTAAGCCACAACTTACCTTGCATATCTCCATAATAAATAGAGTCTAATGCTTCCACCTCACTTGTCTGCTCATAATGGTAATCCATGATTTCTATTAGATTTTCTATAAAAATTCACACGTTTTACAGTTCCCACATACACATTTTTTTTTAATCCGTCAATCTGTTACGTCAAACGTCAAATGTGACAATTTTTTGAGGGTCTAGAGTCTGTGGTCATTCTTCTGTACAATAGATAATTGGACCCAGTTGTGCCAAAATGTTCCAACCCACAATTTTTTCAGAATCGAGTTATCTATACCAACCAACCTAAAATGAGCCTTATTTTCATATAGCAAAGACTCATATTATTATCTGTTCTCTAGGAAAAGATATACTGCATGTATACCAACCCACATCTATGGAGCTTTTGGAAAATAAAATGCAGAAACGATTCGTGCTATTTGGAACAAAAAAATCTGGTTAATTAACACAAATCGGTTTTGCCACAATGATTCAAGTACACTTGAATCATTGTTGCAAATTAGACATTGAAAACAATTGCGATTCACGTAGTAAGATTGAAGTCAATTTTTATGTTAAGATGCAATGATATTAAGAAGGCAAAGTATAACATGTAAAAAAATCCATGTCTTGCAACGCACTTCTTCTACCGCAAAAAGATGTGAGATTTAATGTAAAACCTAGTCTGTTAATTTATTCATGTACCTATATATTTTCAGCTGTGTTTCTTTAATAAATAGAATTACTTGGCAATAGAATCTACATACAAGAAAATCTACCTAATATTAGCGTTTATTTAACTAGGACCATTTAAAATAGAAGATTATTCTTATGTGATTAGGTATATTAAAAAAAGTAAACTGGCTGGCGAGGTGGCGACGAAAGAAATTCTTTTGAAAAAGAACCACTTCTTTTCGATTTCCAGTAGAAGCGGTTTTGATAAAGATTCCAAGAGATTTTGAGAGTGAGAGACATTCAAGATAAAATCTGGAAAAGGAGTATGTTTAATGAAAATCGTTAAAAAGAATCTATGTTCACTGTGGCCGCATGGTAAAGAGATGATAGCTCAGTAAAGCTGGATGACATAAAGTCTATGATGCATTTAATTCCAGATGATTGTAGAAAGTTTTACGAAAATTTTAAAGGTAACAAAAAGGTGACCTATGATGTTGACAGATTTGGAACACTTGATTTTGACGTTGAAAACCAAAGTAGATATTAAAATGTTAAAGCAAGTGGGTGGCTTGGTTAGTAATAGTACTAATAATGAGGTGGTGAGCCTGAATAAATGTAGCTCAACTGCTACAAATATTTATACAGATTGTACGAAGGAGGTTCCATGTCCCTCACTCACTATGAGTTCACAGCCTGGTGATGACATTGAAGTCTTGGGGTCAACTCCGGATAGTCATTTAAACTAGATTGTAAGACAGCAGAAGGTACCTGTAAGAATATTCTTGTAACTAACAACAACAAGGTGTCTTCTGGCTCTAAAATAAGTAATTACAAAAAAGGAGATCAGCAGAATGCCTTGAAATTATTTCATCAAAATATTCAAGGTATTTCTTCCAAATTATTAGAAATTGATTATTTTTTAGAAAAAACAAAATATGATATTGTTTGTTTTACTGAACATTGGCTAAAGGATTACCAAATGCTAATTAATTATGAGAACTATAGTGTGGGCAGTTGTTTTAACCGTAAATCTATGCTGCGTGGCGGTTCTCTAATCTTGATAAAAAATTGTTTAAAATCTAAACAACGTAATGACACAGTTGGTTTATCAGTGGAACATTGCGTCGAACTGTTCTGTGTTGAGTTGGATAAGCATGTTGTAGTGTGCGTGTACAGACCCCCTAAATATCAGAACTTTTCTTTATTTGAGTCAATAATGGAAGACGTCCTAGCGAAACTTGCATCCAGTAATAAAGCTGCAATTATTTGTGGTGATTTTAATATTAATATTCTGGAAAATAATTCAGATAGCAGTAGATTATTAAGCCTTTTTAAATCGTTCAATTTATCTAATATTTTTACAGAACCAACTAGAGTAACTCCAACTTCTGCTACTTGTATCGATAATTCTTCTGCGATTGTGATTATTTAGATAAAGCCATCGTTAATTACTTGCCGTCTGATCATAGTGGGCAAACGGTAACTTTTAAGTTTAAAATACCTTTGCAAAAAGTACAAATACAATTTAGACCCATAACAACTGGCAAATTAAGTAGATTCAATAGTACCATAAATAATAAGTTAAATGTTCTGGGCTATAATATGAACGATGCAAACAAATTGTATGAGGATTTCTTTTCAGTAGTGCACACTGAATTCAATAAAACTTTTGAAAAGAAAACAATTTTTTTTTTCCCTAATTTTATATTTAGTGACTGGGCAACTAGCGGTATTAGGATAAGTAGGGAAAGACTGTTCGAGCTGTATGGCCTTAAGCCTCACATAAATACTGAAACTTTCAACAAGTATGTTGCTACATATTCCAAAATTTTTAGAAATACCTGCCAAATAGCTAAAGCTCTGTATATCAGCAACAAGATCAAATCAGCAGAAGATAAAATAAAAACGGTTTGGAAAGTTATAAATAATGAAACTAATGGAAAAAAAAAACGAAACACTGATTTCACACTGGAGACTTCACATGGTGCCATAAGTTCTAACTTAGAAGTAGCTCAGGAATTTGTACATTTCTTTACTAATATACCCTCTAAAACGACGGAAGCTTTAAATTCCTCACCCAGTGTTTCAATTGATTTATTAAGAGCGAACGTTCCAGGCTGCCCGGTTGAATTTCAATTTAAACATATAAACCCAATGATAGTCATAAAAGTATTTCGGCAAATAAAAATCAAATTGACCGAAGATCTATGGGGATTATCTATCAAAGTTTGTGCATCCATAATTGAGACTATAGCACCATATTTAGCTTTAATATTTAACTTGTGTGTGGATCAAGGAGTCTTCCCAGATTTAATGAAATATAGTAAAGTTGTACCTCTTTTTAAATCTGGGAACAGTAAAGACACCAACAATTATAGACCAGTATCCGTGTTGCCGGTATTCAGCAAGGTGTTCGAAAAGGTAATGCTAAATCAAATGCTTATTCATTCTAACACCAACCAAATCTTACACGATCAGCAATATGGTTTCACCAAAGGACGTTGTACGACTGACGCCGGTGTCACCTTATTAAAACACATATTTACAGCGTGGGAGGAGGCGCAAGATGCCATGGGAATCTTTTGTGACCTCTCCAAGGCATTTGATTGCGTAAATCACGAAACCTAACTTTTGAAACTTGCGCATTACGGACTAGGTAAACTTGCGCTCAGTTTAGTAAAATCTTATTTAGACGATAGACAACAGCAAGTTCAAATAAATGGTGTCCATTCAATCGGTTTAAAAGTAAAAATGGGTGTTCCACAGGGCTCGATATTGGGTCCTTTCCTCTTTCTAGTATATATTAATGATCTACCCCATTCATTAAAAAACCAATCACAAATGATGTTATTTGCTGACGATACTTCATTAATTTTTAAGATAAATAGACGTGCATCAAATTTGGACGACGTAAATAACGCCCTACTGCAGGTCCATAGTTGGTTCACTGCTAATAATTTAGTATTAAATGGGAAAAAAACTAAATGCATAAGATTTGCTTTACCGAATGTTAAAAGTAGTGATTGTGACATAGTATTGGATAAGAAGAAATTAGAATTCGTCGATAAAACTGTTTTCTTGGGGATCACCCTCGACTCAAGGCTGCAATGGGGTCCTCATTTAACATCTCTTGCAAGACGGCTAAGTTCAGCAGCATATGCTGTGAGAAAAATCCGTCAATTTACTGATGTAGATACCGCGTTTCTTTCTTTGTTTCTTTCTATTTTGTTGTGGGGACGGGCTGCAGATATCGAGTCTATATTTATTCTGTAGAAAAGAGCCATCAGAGCAATATATGGGCTCCGCAGGCGCGATTCTCTAAGAGAACTGTTTAAAGATATTAATATCATGACGGTACCTTGTTAATATATCTAGGAAAACATCATGTACGTAAGGAAAAATCTAAGTCTTTTCAGTAAAAGAGGTGAAAGACACACTTATAGGACTAGAAATAGGGACCAATTAGTTCAACCGGGTTTCAGACTGGCTAAAGTCGACTCATCAATAAAATACCTCCCAACATACTTCAACTGAATGAAACGAAATTTAAATCTTGGGTAAAACGCACACTATGCCGCTGCCGCCAAGCATATTATAAATTGGGGGATTACATCGCTGACAAAAATGCTTGGCTTAGCGTTACTCCAGCTCCACAAGGACGCATAAACTAATTGATTGGCATTCGAAAATATTGTTGGAGCTGCTGAAGATTGTAAAGACTATCTTGACATTGTATAAATTCAATCTCCTAGTATTGTATAATTTCATAGCACATATGTGAGCACTATGTACTTATCTACCTTAAAGCTACCATTTACTAGGTACGTCTTTCATTGACTTGAATGTGCCCTGGCGGCTGAGAGTATGTCATGCTCACTCAAATGTCTCGCTGGTGGTGGCGTTTGTGTTGGATCATTAAGTTCCCTTCAAAATGGTTGAGCTGAATGGTGCCGATCCATGCGTCATGTTCGTGAACGGGCGCCGCCAGTAGGGACTGGTAATCTCTAAGCTGCCACGGCTTATTTTTAATTTATTTTAATTTTTGAATTGTTTTTTATGTTTACGGACACTTTTAACGTGCACGTCTCTTTTTTCTTTTATACATTGTTCTAACATGTTTAATTTCAAATGAATGATGTTACCAATATATTGTAACAAAATTTTGATTTAAAAGAGTGTCCGTGGAGTTTCTTGCCCGTTCTTCTCCATAGGAACCTATTACGCTTTGGAATGGGCTTCAGCTTCATTTTTTTGACTGACTGACCCCTTGGCAATTCAAAAGTACCTGTAATTGGTTTATTTGAAATAAATGCTTTGAGTTTGAGTTTGAGTTGGATCATTATTGCAAAATTATTTTTGACATAGACTCATAGAAAATTGTTTTTTACAGAAATGATCCAGACGATGTTTTTGTTTTTCATCAATATCTGAAAAACTAGCAGCGGCTGGAAATTGTAAAGCATACTATTAGACACCATATTCAATATTCTAAATATTAATACCTTCATGTGTAATAAAATCAGAATGTTTAAATGGGAAAATTACGTTTAAATGTTTAAACTTAAATATCTCAAAATGTGTCCATTGTGGGTTGCAACATTTTGGCACAACTGGGTCCAATTATTAAAATAGAAAACGAAGACATTTTTTCATGTTTGCCATTTCCGTGATTTCATTATGAACTTTTGTTTATGCTAATCGTTAAGGGGGTGATAGACGTGCGATCAAGTACGCGTACTCGCGTACCGCGGCTCGGAGAGCTTACTCGCCGGTCTGAAATCGCCGCGAGCCGCGAGTCAATTTGAAAATGAAATTTTGAGCAAGCTTCACGTGTGTCACCTACGGCGAGCCGAGTAAGGTCGCGACGTGAACTTTAAAACCGCGTACTTTAAGTACGCACGTCTGTCACCCACTTTACTGTGCGTTACTTTGCACTAGCAAAACATTCACAAAAAAACACGTTTAAGTCTGTAGTTCCTGTAAAATTTTGTATGGAAGATTGACAGAAAATAGAGATTTCAACATGTTTTGTTTTTTATGTTTCGCCTGTGCAAACGCACAATTAGTTTCATTATTAGTTGAGTTGAAAATAGCAACTGACAGCACAATAATACCAATCATATTACTGCAAAATTCAAGGTTAACAATCGCGTCACGGGTCACGAACGCACTTTATTTTTAATTTTAAGTTAACAGGTTGTTGACATTGACAGTTGACACTGTCAAAGTCATAAAGCGGACACGGTCGGAACTATCAGTAAATAAAAATATATACATATTACTTCAATTTGTTTTTACGAAAGTAAAAATAGCTCTTAAACTACGAATTAATTAATCATAATGGATACCCCGGATTTATTGACAACTTATGTCCCTCAGTCGGATTCAGAACAATCGAACACTTCAGGGTTAGTATTATAAAGTTAGCTGAATTGGCTTTAGCAAAGAGCAAACTTTGATTTATTTATTTTATAATAATTTGATTCTGTTACAGAACTGTTCCAATGACCATAGCCTCGTCAGAAAACGAAGACTTCTCGGAACTTCAAGAGCAAGTAATGGCAAATTTTCAAAAACCCAACGTACCCAATATTAATGTACCAGAAAAGATAATTCTTTGTTTGGATGTTTGCTACGACAATCACAAATCACTTTATCGCCTAGGCGATGGCACAACATTCACTCCTATAAACATGATGAAGCGTGTTCTCGACTTTTTTTTACATTCGAAAAATGCCATCAACAAGAAGACGGAGTTTGCCATAGTAGTACTGAAAGCTACAGAACCATGCTGGCTTCAAAATTTTACCAGCAATTTGAAGGAAATTGTAAATACAATTGACTATATTAATCCCGAGGACTGTGATTCTGAAACTTTTGATTTTAAAAAGCTTTTCCAATTGATAAAGCAGAAAGTTGAAATACCTGAATATAAAGATGGAGAATGCATACAGCCTCCTTCATATGTAGTGCGTATGATTGTAATGTATGGAAGATCTAGTTGCATTCCAACAATTCCACAAGATGATGCATATTTTACCTTTTTGAAGAAACAGTTGTATTTCTACATTGACATACTTCTGGCACATGAAGAAGAATGTTCACTATACAAATGTGAAGAGATCTATGATGCGCTTCAAGACCTGGATAATGGCTATTCTTATGTTTATGAAGTATCAAGAAATGCAACAAAGATTCATGATTGCATTGCTAAACTACTTGCCCATCCCCTGCAGAGGCCATTACAAAAAAACACTGATTATGCATTTGGAACTAAGTATTAATATATTTCTAAGATAGTGATTTATATTTATTTTTTTATTATTCTGGTTTTGCATGCCTGAACTCCTTATATACCTACATAGAAAAACAAATGATCTGCTGGTAAATACTTACATTACTCTGCTGATTACTCTACAGTAAGACTCAATTTAGCACAGCCACCATCGCAACTCACTGCCCTATCTCATAATTCTAGCAAAACTCCTTGTTAAGGTTCAGTACCACCAGGTGTGTGTGTGTAGGGAGAGAGTAGTTCGCCTCGTAATTCCTTTCTCACTTTTGACACAAAGTATTGAAACTTGGTCACATTCGTCAAGCAAAAATAGACCACCCTTATTGCGTAAAACACAATCAATCCCAATCTGTTTCACTGACTCAAATATTGCATGTACAACCCGTGCGCATTAACATGGCACCTGGCTCAAATGACGTTAGTAACGCATCCCCGCACGGCAACGGCCGGGCGCCGCGCGGGTAGCGGGGTGTGTATTGAGTTCCAAGTCAGGTGCCATGTTAATTCACCCGGGTTGTAACAGGTGGCTTAACTGTACAAGGGTAAAAAGAAACAAGGAAACTCCTTTTGTGATATTTATTTCAGCTCTTAAAGGGGTTATGATTGGTATAAAAGAAAAAAAAAACTAATGCTATTTTATTACACAATAGTTTCAAATACTTAGACATTTATTATGTACTTTTACAGTTGATCAATATTTATCAGGCTCCCAAGAGTTTATTTCACATCATATATATACATTTTGAATAAGCATAAAATGCTGATAGATAGACTGGTCATTTTCATTTCATTATTAATTCTGTGAAGTTATAGGCTGTCTTATGACATACAATGTTATAATACCATCTAGAATAATCCCAATAGCTACTTACAGAATCAAACTGTTAATCTACATTTTCCGGCACAGCCAACATTTTAATTCCATACTTACCAATAGAGTTTAATTTATAATACTTGCAAGTTGACTAATTTTGGATAAGATTAAATCTGAATTTTTTTTGAAATCATAATAAGAAACAATAAGAAAGTTAATAATTTTTTTCAGATTGAGCAAAACTAGCAAATGAATGATTAATGCTTATCAGACATACAAATCCCATTATGCAGAGTTTTCCTTTGCTTCTTAAAGATAGATTAGCGAGACAATATTATGAGAGGAATAAAAATATCACGTACAGGCTGTTAAATGTCACGAACACATAGCAAACATTTAATAAAATAAAACAAACTCGCCAAGCTATACATTTAAGTAAAACATATAAAAATAAAAGTAACATGTAAACAATTCATAAAAAATATTGATTTATTTACAACAATAATTGGTATACATCTAAAGCGAATTTAATAAATCACTTAAATTTTTCAAGGGAGAATGCTTTGTTGGAATTTGAATCAATAAATACAGAACATACAAATACAAGCTAGAACGATAACGAACGGGCGATAGAATCATAAGTTATCTTTGTGTACTTGTCTCAGCTATGTTTGATAGCATTATTATAATTTGAAGACGACATGTGTCTGTTACATGGGCTTAGCATGAAGCACTAAACAAATGTTTAATTACCATTTAAGCTGCAACACTTATCATCAATAGATTACATAATTCAGATTTTAATATCCTACTATCACTATCTGCCTAATGTCATTAGACTGTTAAAAAATTAAATAAAGCTTGTACATTAATACGTGATTTTCCCCAAGTACAAATGATTGATCAACACGAGATTTCATACACATCAGTCACAAACATTTCATTCTATAGCTATAATATAATTACATCTGAGATCCTAGGGGTGTAATGATACACTATCGATGCCTAAGATTTGACACTGGTTAGTTTACGAACGAAATAAATAACTTCATGTATCAGTCTCAATATTTTAAAAACTATTTACAATATTGTAATAAATTCAGCCGTTGTCAAATAAAATACCGAGTGAATATCATGCGGAATAAGAATGAGTCAACAGCTATTCCTAGCCACTTTATCACTTTCTTAAATCTGTACTCTAGAGAACAGTGATACAGATTATATGGAATGATAAATGATTTTACTTACAGTACCTTAATTAAGCCAATATTTGTGATAGTAAAAGAGAATAATTAAAGCGTATAACCGCTCAGCCTCATCGCTGACGCGAAATGTTACAACGGAACTTCCTAACGGTACAATGAAATTTATAAAAAATGATCCGAGGTTCGTCCGGCGCGCTCGACGGGTCGCGAGCTCGTCGCTCAGTCGTCCACGACACGGCCGGGGTAGCCACTCACTAAATATAATTCACGGCACAGTCACTCGGAAGTAACACTCGCGCACTCCAGAGACACTCTCGGGCGTCCGCCGCACTACTCTACCATACACGAGCGGGAAGACGGGACTAGAGGGGGCGCGCGTCGTGCGCGCACGTGCACAGGCACAGCGCGCGCATGCACAAGCAAAGGGCGCGGGTGCACGGGCACAGCGCGCGCACGGCGCGGCGGGGTCACAGCACGCAGGCGGCGAACACCGCCATGGCGCGTCAGGGGGGCGGCGCGGCCGGCGCCAGGGGCCCGGCCGCCGGGGCCGCCGGGGGCCCGGGGGCCGCGCGCTCGGGCACGGCCGGGGCCGCGTCCTCGGCGCCCGCGCCGCCGCCGCGCGACCTCATCACGTACGCGTACGTGCGGTACCTCTTTATCTGTCATACATAAACTATCATTAGTAGAGGACTGATGGAGACACGGAGACGGGAACTCGTGCATGTAACAATGGTAGCGTGCTTACGTCATACGTCATGTTCGTGAACGGGCGCCGTCCCAAAGAACTGGTCATCTCTTAGCTGCCACGGCTTATTTTAATTATCTTAAATGCTTGGAATTACAATGGTGTCATTAGTACTGACCTCGTACACGAGGTAGTGTTCCTTGTCGCGCGCGTGCGGCGCGTTGTCGCGCGCGTGTCGCAGGGCCGCCAGCTCCTCCTCCAGCCGCGCCGCGCGCTCTTCGTGCTCCGCCAGCTGCTCGCGCTGTAACAACGTAACATAATATTATAACATCACTCCTGTAAGGGCTAGACAAACGTGTACCTATAGCACACCCACATTTCGCCAGTTATATTTTACTCCTAAGTAATAGGGGCGAGCCTATTGCCATCAACTGGGCACAAATCCAGACTCCGGGCTGCTCCTGAGGACAAAGTGTTATAATAACGCTTTGCTCGACTTGGGTATCGAATCCAGGACCTCATGTTCAGCAGTACCGCTAACTTGTACGACGAGGCAGTCAGATAATAATTTCGTTGTTTATACTGAGCTTTTCTTTTTTCAATTGAAACTTAATGACAAAATACATAAAACAAAAATTTTCTTTAACTTAATACACAGGTTTGGCTGCTAGATTATTCACCACTGCACCAAATTACAGAAACGTAATCCAAGTACTGCGTCATCGTCTTAAGTTCAGACACTATCTTGGTCTGATCACGTGAGGACCATGGAGTGGCCCTGAAATGGTCTTTTGAGGGTGGCACTTACCATGTTGAGCTTCGTATGTGTGCAGGGCAGTAATGGGCGCTGGAACTTGCGTTGCGAGCCGACCGCTCCCGCCAGCGGAGCCGCTGAGTACGCCGCGCACACGAAATTAATTGTCTCCACCCACGAACATAACTCTTTCGAGTCGCTGTCGAAAAGTAAGGGGAATCAAACTCAAAGTATTTATTTCAATCAAACCAATACACGCACTTTTGAACTGTCAAGGAGTTGGCCAGTCAGAAAGATGAAGTTGCCCATTCCAAAACGGTTTGTTCCTATGGAAATGAATGGGCAAGAAACTCTATGGAATACAATGTTTGAAACGATGCTAGAAATAGCAGAAAAAAATGTTAAACGAGAGAATGAAATGAGACAACAGATTTTTTATCCTAGTTTTACGTTTTATGACCGGCAAGCGTAGAATAAGCATCCTCAATGGTTAAAATAATTATAAGTTTAAAAATTTTAAAGCTAGCAGGAGTCTGCATTTCCCGTGTCTTTGACATAATAATCAAAACACACAAGACTTTTTAGTCTCACCTAGTTTGAAATAAGTATTCGGCCTGGTCCGCAGTCTGCAATCTAAACACGTGCTGCTTTTTCGTATAGTCGGTCGCTTTCGTCGCCAACGCGTGGTGTATTCTGCAATTGAAAATGTACAAATGAGTTATTACTAGTTATCGGGATTCGGTCCGGATAGAGGCACTATATCGTCATCAACGACGATATGTGATAAATAATTCCCGAAATTCCGTTTTTTTATCTCCACTTATTATACTATGACAAGCATTTAACATATGTATTTTACCTGATAGCGTTATGTAAATTATCGGACATCTGACTGCGCCTGAATCCGTGTTCGTCTTTATGAAGATAAAGCACCAAATCTCGAAGCGTACAGTAGAACATTTTCCACCCTCGACGGCCGAAGGGAGCTGATGAACAATTTTTACAATACAAGTTTTTTTTAAATACTGATTTATTGTTCGGAATATCAGGCGGAGAGGAGATAATCTTGTATTATTATTTGTGTTGTATTTGTGAAAACTTGTAATTGGCCATAATCGTGTTATTAACTAATTTGTAACTAAACTGTTTTTCAAAATTTATAAAGTAAAAAATAAATACAGTAAAATTTTGTTTGTTCACAAGACATCTCTAAATAAATCTAAATATATCTACGTCTATTGTATTTTATGTGTGAAGTTAAAGCACTTCAAAAGAAACTGGCCTCTGAGTTTCTTTCGGTCTTTCTTTCCAGAGTAGGCGGATAGGAAACGCCGAACTCATATAATTTTAAGATATAATTTAATATTCAGTTGTATTTTTTTTCCTGCAACATGTATTTTTCTTCCATACTTCTCTATTACTCGTTATCTCGGTAGTCAACCCCTTTCTAGCCATATCATCTTTCACACAGTACATCCATCGTTTCTTTAGTCTTCCTCTATTCTTATAAGCCATCCACATTCAAACTCAAAACTTTCCTCACTAAATGCCCATACCGTGACCTACCACGATCACCGATTTCCACACAACTTTTCAGACACCGGTGCCACTTTCACACGGACTTAAATATAATTGATGACTATCATAAAAGCAGTGCCACTGACTCTTCTTCCCGTTGGCGTCGACGCAGCACTTGCGCATGACGTAGCCCTTCTTGTACTCGACGGCGCGCGCCTGGTCGGGCACGTCCAGGAACGGGTTCCCGCCCGCGCCCGCGCGCGCCGAGCCCGCGCCGCCCGATGCCACTTCCGCGTCGCTGTGGAAACACTCATAAATATATATTGACAAATGAAACCCTTTACATGCACTTTAGAATGGTTAATTAAAATGGCAAGCGCGCGCGCGGTCTTGAAAACGGAAAGCGAAGGAACAAAAGTATTGATCCAGAATCCTGTACTATTACCGTACTGGCACGTTTTATGACTGCGATTGTTACGAGCATTTGTGTCTCGTATCTTCATATTTTATTGCAGTTAGGTGCAGGGGCTTTTTTCGAAAAAGACGATAAAGTTCGTATATTGATATTCATTGCTTATAAATAACATCAAATTGATTCAAGATTTTGAGCGGTCAACGAACTTTTAGCAAACGGTTGGTTGGAACAAAGACTAGTTTTTGATGTCCGCATTGTTTAGTATATAGTTATGTATGAAGTACCTACATCGTTTGGAGCGTCGTGTCCAGTAGTAATGGCAATTAATGCGATTTTTCATTAATTTCATTAGCATGTGAATTCTTGAGACTTAGCATGATAATAGCTATTGCCATGCTAATAGCTAATATGACGATAATGGCCATAACTTACACATTGTACTAGACATTAAAATGTATTATAGCTGTAAGTTTTCCTAAAATTAATAAAATAAAATAAATAAATCATTGAATTTTGTTAATATGCGAATTAAAAAGTGCGTTCGTCTTATGACGTCTCCTGGCGTGTTTTTATTGCGTACATATTAGCGTGTATTATCTATTTAAGTATATCTACCGCTGCGTGTGTCGACGCTCTGACGTATAATAAATAGTATGAAAAATTACGAATAAATCCACCTAGCATTTCACAGAATTTCGAAACTACATTTCATTTGGTAAATGCTAAATGAGAATTCACTTGCTAACAAAGAATGCGATTGCTAATGAATCCATCCCTAGTGTCCAGTATACATACAGCGCCCACTGCAGCGGCTGCGTGCGGATGGCGTGGTAGAGCTGCTTGAGCGTGTCGCGCGGGAAGTTGTCGCCGTCGTTGAGGTCGGCCAGGTTGTCGATGAACTCGGCGCACGACATGCGGCGGAACGTGCCGCCGCCGCCGCAGCCGTGCAGGTCCGTGTTCAGCAGCATGATGGCGCACGTCAGCGTGTGGACTGCGTCTGCGGACCACATTTTTTTTTGTAGTTGGTTGGGAAATTGCGACCCGTCTTCGGTCATTCTATCAGCGATAACCACGTTTAGCATGACCACAATAGAAACGGGTTTTGTCAACGGAAGAATGGACAAAATGACAGATAGACAATCACAATCTGTCGTTTTGTCTATTCTTCCGTCGACAAAACCCGTTTCTATGGTTGTCATGCTACGCATCCAGGGGTACGTAATTTAAGTACAGTACAACTTTTTTCTGAATGTTTCTCGGCAAACTTCGTTTTTCGTTAGTCGTCGGATTTCTATCAGTTACCTTTTGACCGGACGCTCTCTATCGACTTGAAAGTATATAGAGTTGTTAATACTCTTTTGACTTAATGTAATTTATTTAAAAAATGGGAGGAAATAGTTTAAGGAAAATAGTTTTGCAGCTCTCGGAAATCAAATCAAAACAACAATAAAGTACTTAGTTCTGAATTCAAATTATTATACACGATAAAACGAATAATTGATAGACATGAAATTAACATTCGTTTGTGTTCGGAAATACGATGATTATCGAGGGACATTAGGAAAATAGTTGCACTGTACTAACGAATTGGATGCGAGATTTTGTCATTCTATTTTATATTAGGCCTAGTGCACATACCTTGCGAGTTGAATGAGCCAGGGTTACACTCCAGATACCGGCGCGAGAAGTGCACCAGCACCCTCTCCCGCTCCTGCGTCTCGCCGCTGAGCGCGAAGCGGGCGAGGAAGGTCCGCAGCGCCGAGTCCAGCGTGGCGCCGCTGAACTCGAAGTGGCGCACGTACTCTTCTGCTACCGCGCGGGAGAACTCGTTGCTGAACATAGTATACAACGTAAGCATGAGAAAAAGAACTGATTTGCCGATGCCGAAAATATTCAAAAAATCCAAAGGCAGGCAACAATTTTTTTTAAAAGTATTTATAAACATATGGACATGTGCACATGACTTGTGAAAACCCATATTTTTTGTATCCATATAGCTACAAGCTTTCTACTACATTTAAGTATCAATACTAACTTTTTACTTAAATGTCTGGAGACATCAGACTTCTTGAAGCCATCGAGGTGGTACAATCTCTTGGCCAGGCGCTCGGCTGAGGGGATGTCAACGGCCTTGGGACTGTAGTGGAACGAGTGCAGAGAGTCACCATCAGAACCCTCGTCAGACCCGCCGTCTGACCCACTTCCGAGCTCCTGAAATATTTTACAAATATGTTAATAAACGTCAAATACAAACATTTTAACAAAATAAGTACTAAATAAAAATCGTAAAACGCCATAAATTGACAGGGTCTTAAGTCACAGTGACAGAATACTTAACGGCGCCAAATCTTTGACGAAAGTAGTGTGGACTGGTGAAAAAACATAAAGAAGTTTTAAAGTAGCAATAATCTCAGACCTTTACCTGATATCCTTGATTCTCCGGTGAGTTATGTCCGTTTTCTTTACCATTCTGCGTGTAATTACTATTGTTATTATTATTTACATTCTCTGTCGCGTTCGCGTTCTGTTTGTCAGGACCTTTGACTTGTATCACTATTCTGTAGTCGTTGTTGTGGTCTCCGTTCAACGTAACGTCACTTCCGTGTTCGTTTGAGTATGAGGAGTTGGATTTGGCTCGTTTGTGGCAAGGTTCGGAAACTAGGATAGTTGAATCTGAGTCGGAGGGATCGGATAGTTCCATTCGGGGACATTCGCGGCCTGTTTCGAACATGTCGTCCTGATCTTGGTAGTCTGGACTTGAAATATTCGACACTGCTTCTGATAGACTCATGTCACCTGGAAAGTTTAAAGGAAAGATCAGTTTTGTTGAAAAGTTTCACGTCAGTCAGAAATCGTTCTTCATAAACGACAACACTCTTGGTTTCACGTTGCTACAAAGAGCAAAATTAATTTCTTTCTGACGATGAGCAAGACCAACCAGGGTCTCGAAAGCCTGTTCAATACAATCTGAGGGGCAATTCCCGTAATTTATAAGGAACGTTCGCATTCGCAATATGTCAAAAAAACAATCAATTTACCAATATTTTTGAAGCTTAACAGATTGCGAATTGAATGTGAACGTTTTTTAAGTACGAGAATTGGCCATCTGTTATCAAATCTCTGTGTCATTTGTCTGTTTTTATTTCACAGCTACCGTGAGATTCGAGATAAGTTTTTCCGATCACAGACTAAGGCCAATAAAGGTCCACTTGCACCACAAATCACTATAATCGAATTTAAAACATCGTTCTGTTTCTGTTAATTGATTGAAGTTGATCGAAGTTGTTGCGCTAAACACATTTCATTATCTGTGGTGCAAGTGGGCCTTTATCGGCTTTCAAAAGCCAGGATTAAGATAGGGTATCATGATATTGTTACCATTAAGCGGTCGATGGTGGTGGTGCGCGGGCAGCTGTCGGTGCGGCGGCGTGGCGCGCGACGACATCACCGACGACGACGCCGACGTCGGCGACGCGGGCGACGACGAACTGAACGTACACGCAACTTTATGTTATAACCGTATAGAGCAGCACTCGTGTTACAAACAATTATAACTAAGTATAGATAGCAAACACTCAAGTTTTACACATTGATCATAGCATACAATGACAACCGGTGTGAAAAGACGCTTAACGAAGAGACAAGAGAACGAGAGCCACACAACCACAGGATATGGACTTATAATCCCCGTTATTGCTTTTTTTTTCGCACTGTACCATACCTGGGAACCTACTGGTTATGGAGATATTGAAGATCAAAGCTCAAACATGTTTATCCCGAAAACAAGTTTTAAATGTTATTAACTTAACTTTGAATACACCACAACTTCTGTACCGGTCCATGCAACCGTAAGCACAATGTTTTGAGTGCGTTACATTGCGCGCTTTCTGCTGGGGAGTTTGTTCCGCACTATCTTCTTCCCAGCTAAAGCACTAGGAAGTGGTGAAGGGTGGGCGTTTTGGGGGACTGTCTTATGTAATTTTGACGTTCGAAAAGTGCTGATTCTCAGCCTATAAACATAAAACTGTTTTCTTTGCAACAATTTTTGCTCATGTTAGTTTGATGTACAGAATTAATAGATAACGGCTATGTGATGGGTCTTCGTCTGATCGATCGATCTTATTTACTTATTTGAGTGGAGCTCTTAGGGCTGAAACTCGAAACCGCGAATGGAAAAACAGGCGATCCCGTTTTCTTCCCCTTTTTTATCGAGCTGATAGATGTCACGAACCGAATTCATCGGACATAATAACCGAAATATGCAAGTGTGTAAAACCGTATACTTACAATAACGAAAAAACACTTATTTACTATGGTACAAAATTCATTAGAACAAAGTATTAGTTACTAAAGGGGATTATATTATTTATTTTGTCAGTATTAACGCCTTATTGCTCTAGTGTTAACAAGCACTGCATCGGACTTAATTTCTGATATCTATTTAGCCTCCAGATAAAATTGGGGAACTTTAAAATCTCTTTTATTGTTTTTTTATGTAAAAGAATACCTGTATCTAGCTTGAACGGAAGAAAAAAAGGGCGTTTAAGGGGCTTTAAGAGTGGGCCGAGATTGAAAGTATATTTTGATACCGTCACCAGCGAGAAAAGAGTGATTTTTTATGTTTCTGATAGTTGGATACAGGCGGTAATAGAGTAGTTGACTAATAGTAAAAACCTTCACAGACTGTAATATTGTTTTAAAAGAATTTTAACAATTTAATAAATTCAGGAGCTTATAATTTGGCGCTGGAATTCCTCAGACGAAGAGTTCAGAAATAGCATTCGGATGGGTTTCATTTATTTTGTGGAGCGTTTAAGTTCAATTATTATTCGTATTAGCTTAAAAATATTAAAATCGTTTTTGACTCACATAAACGTTTTGCTCTCGTATAAAAATAGTCAACTACCCTACCAAAAAGAAGTACTATTATAAAAATAGGCACGTTACCGTTGGGACATGCCGTCCGAAATGGAAGTGGAGTTGGATGTGGCGCCCGATCCGTTGCAGTGCGTTCGTTCCGAGGCGCACGACACGGGCGCGTTGTACGTCCACACGATCCTACCACACACAACCGTAAGACCAAACTACCAGACTACTGTAATACTGTTACAGACCAGTTCACCACTCGCTGGTACTGAGAGTACAGCCTTTACTTGACAACCAAATTTAGTTTTTTCAGACTTTGGGTGCTTTCGCATCTGGCGTTGGTTGACGTCGAAAGACGTTAAGCTAGTGTCGCATGGACTTGATTTTATCAAAGCTGACGTCAAGATGGCGCAGCGTACACTGTACCGCGGGCTTAAAAGGAGCGTTTACGTTCAACAAACGCCTACACTAGATGCGAACGGCACCTGCGAATCGCTTAGTTCACTATCCAAACGTTTCTGCTGAGATTAAAATAATTTCACAACAATTGAATTTTATCGACAATAATTTACAAGTTACCAACAAATGGTGAATCCGGCTAAGTTGAATTAATAACTTAATTGCTTTGCCGTGCCAGAAATAAACCGAGCAGTGATGCTAACGCGAAGCAGCGTGGTTAAAACATAACAACATTGGTTGATGATGATTCTGAACTGTGTTACGGGTAGCACATGATGGCTGGTAGCGCTGTTACTTAGTTATTACAATGTGTAAATAGTACGCGGAAAACGATGACCAATATTCAACAATTTATTGATGACCGGATTTAGAAGGAAGAAATATACTTGCTTTAAGCGTATCTTCGTATATTCCGCCTTTTAAAATCGCACTAAAATAGGCGTATTTGCGAGCAAATATTCGCGCTGTTTTGCTAATATAAAATGAGCTTTATTAAGTGCACATAAGGTTTATTTTGGCTCAAATTACATACATATTTGGACCAACACGCCAAGTAAAGTGTCAGAGTATTGAATGCACAAAATCCAACCAAAAATAAGTGTCTCTAATCACTACTCTCCTGCAAGACCTTTAAGAAAGCATCACTAGCAAAATCTGCCAGTATTTTTGGCCTACACAAATTATGACGTCACCACAAGCCATCACGTCCTATAGCTAAATAAGTGCGCATGCGTGTCACCTGTCCCGCTCTGGGTCGGAGTCAGACCGCGGCCCAGGGGTCGCGGAGTCTGGTCGCGCGTCCAGCAACGTGTTCAGCGATGACGTCACGTCTTCCTCCATCTCAACCGCCACTGCACTCAGTGACGACTCCTTCTGGAACTTACGCCGCGATACTCGACACTGTTGTATTTACATATTGCTGAAGTACCTGTTTATCGAGCTATAGAAAAGGGACTGTCACACAGGTATTGGGAGTAGCGAATGCAATTGCAATGTCGACTCAAGATTGGCAACTCGATATCTTGCGCGTGTTAACGACCATTCGAGATCTCGCCCGGCAACAACGCGATATCTTATTTTGAGAAGAAGAGAAGTATGGAAGAAAAAGGCACCTTGCACCCCGAATAAGTTGGAATAAGGGCAAGAGAATGAGGAAATGGAATGCTTACCTGCAGGTGGTCTTCGGAGCGCGAGGTGCGCACAGCGTGGTGCGCGCGCGCACACACGTCGCTGTTGGCCGCGCCCGCGCCGCTTGCGGGCGACGCCGGCTGAGATATGAACCTGCACCATTCAAAAAATATCCTGTAATTATATCAGTAAAACCATGATGGAAGGTGGTATATGTTGAGGTAGACTAAAGAGTCGACTGAGCAGGGCTGAGTACATTTAAATCACAGTATAAAGATCACCAGCACCTTAACTACCTTTTTCTGAAAACAAAAGCTACGCTCCAACGGGTGTTAGGGTTGTCAACCAAAGTTTTTAATTAAAATGCCCTACTACACGTATGAAATGTTACCATGTGGTGTTAAGTTCATACATTTTACTAGCATGGTCTCCGACGAGGCCGGTGTCGGGCGACGAGTTGTGTCTCTGCGCCAGCTCCACGCGCCCACACATGCGGTTGTCACTGGGGGACGCTGGTGTTGAATTGTACCTAAAAAATACACCAATCAGTATCACTGAATTCATTAAAAAAACTGACAAAGCGTAATGCGCGAGAGGTCGAGCAAACCAGACCGTGTCTAGAAATATCTAAATAAGTCTTAGCGGATCGCAACACGGTTCAATTGATGTTGGTATTTCCTGATGCGTCATAATTCGGCCTCTAAAGGGGCGTTTACGTTATTGTGATAAGTAAGAATAACTGGGACGATTCAAAGTGTGCTGGGTAGTCTAAAACAACTGATAACAACATTGACAAAGAAATAAGTAATAGTTACAATGACCAGGCTATTTTGTCGCTTACATATGTAATCTGTAACTATGTGTGTCATCAGCATTGAAATCTCCCGCCTCTTAGAAACCCGACAGGAAGTGAGGACTGAGAGACACAACACCATCTGACCTTTTAAAAATAGTCCTGTTGATCAGTGTTACAGTGAGTTGCCTTAATTGAATATCAGCGGTGCACGAGGCGAACTATGGCATTTAGACTCAAATAGCTTTATCTTAAGAGTATAGTGTAATTGTATTAGGATGAGGTCTCCTTCCTGTATACTTCATCGTCCTTAATATAATATGGCGTGTTGCTGTCGAGTCAAGAGGCTTGCCATGGAAATCTACATTATGTGGTGTGATCTCTTGGAAATTGGAAACGCTTACTTCAGCTTAAAAAATAGTTTGCGCTGACGCTAAATGTCACTGATAGATAGCGTTTAACCTAAATTCCATTGTAGTAGTGTTGTAGGCATGAGTATTGATCATAACGCTTGCTCAAGGCGGATTGGCGATTTCAGACTTATATAAGTATAAGTCCAGGTTTCCTTACGATGTTTTCCTTCACCGATATTAGCGTTCCGACTTACGCAGGGAATAAATGAGTACAGCCTGACCTATGGTCTGCCAGGGTTGCGGGAACGTCCGAAAGGGATACCGGGACCCTTGGCAACAGGCAACTGAAGGAACACGGGTGGGTTTTAGTCAGTAAAAGTCTGACTCGCCCTCGCGCTCCGCCCAGAGCGGGAGAAGTCATTTGATGATTTCCAAACATAAAAAAGCCTTACCTATGGTAGTGTGTTCGGTGCGTGGGCGCGTGGTGGTTGTGGTGCGGATGCTCAACACGCGACAGGTTGAGCATGAGGTCGCCGGTCATCATGTAGGCCTCGAACTTGGGCGTCGCGCGCCCCCGCCGCTTGTCCTCCCCTCCCACCAGCGCCTCACAGCTGTCCCCCGACTGCACGCCCGAGCCGTTGCTAGACGAGTTGCTAGATGAGTTGCTGTTCGAGTTGCTCGACGGTGGTGATGCCGATCTGGCGGGAATTACACGTTTAGCCCAGGTAGGCACGAGCGACTTTTTAACGCGACGATTTTTAATCGCACATCGGATTTTCAACCTCATTGTTGAACCGAGCAGTGAGAATCCAACACAGTGCACCCCAGCGCATACACTGTGTTGGATTTTAAACTCTCGCCGTGTTGAAAATCTACTGCGCGATATAAAATCGCTGGGTAAAAAATCGCCTTAGAGATAGTCTATGCTAAAATTGTGCTCTCCTCCACAATTTTTCTTTATTATTTTACAATTTATTACCTAAGACCAGATTGCACCAATCTCCTTAAATATTCCGGTATGCTTACTTACGGATCGATGATGATGGCAACCTATTTGTAATAATTGCATCTACAAACTTGACATATTGTGTGCATACATGCAATGGAGGGGCGCGCAGTTTTTGCTTAGCGATCTATCGTACCCTCTCGGAGTAGTAGAGCCGCCTCCCTAACCTGAGCATAGCGCACGTGTGCAAACTAAGTAAACAAGTTCAACTGGAGCGAACTGCAGTCGATCCAATCACAAATAGGTTACAGATCATAAACTAAAGTTTTCAGTACATTAACCACCATTAACTGCAGTCGACACAGTAACTTTCGTTTGCGATTGTCATGGCGTATGCGGGAGATAAGTAGGTACCATATGCATACGTTACATGCTTGCCTTACTTTATTATTATGTAGATATAGCTTTGTTTCCACAGTAGATTGTTGTTTCATGAGGAGTAGCAATGCAACAGTACTTATACACTAAATTAGTCAGAACATATCGGTGACATGTGCTGTTACGCAACCGATAACTTTGATAAAAATAAACTGCAGGTTTTTGAGATGACGCAGAGTTCGCTCAAGAAAATGTAGCCACTTAGTAATAATGAATGTTTTACTAGTGAGAAATGTGTTGTGCAATTGTTGTAAACAATATCGTTACTAAGCTTTCTCTTGTATTACGATAAAATATTAATTATTTTATTTGTAACACAGCGGTTATTAGTTTCCTCATTGTTCAGTAACATACGAGAAAAGGTTAGTTAAAAAGCTCTGGGGTAAAAATGTTTTTGATAAACTTAATTCAGTAAGATAGTTAAGATATGGTCTGGAAGACTTGTTTATATATGTTTTCAAAAGTTCTACTTGTCTGATGTAGTTTTTCACAAATCTACAGCCATGGCCATGAGCTTAGTTAGAACTGTCAAGTTATGCTTTCAAAATAATAGGTACAAAACGCGTCGTTTTGCTCTATGCGTGTATACTTTTGTTTTAGTAGCTCTCTAAGAGGCACCTACAGTTATACGGATACCGCTTTTAAGTTAAAGATCATACCTACTTATGCAAAATTAAAGCAGCAGGTTTTCTAAATTGAAGCGGCCTTACTATTTATGATACAGTACATCATTGTCTATGAATAAAAAGCACCTGAAAGAACACAATACCTATTCGAAAAATATTTAGATGTTCAATCCGTTTTAGAAAGCCGTTAAATCGATCTCATCAATTGGCAACAGCTGTTGGTATGTAATGTTTTTGGAATATAAAACAACCGCGCTATAAAACATTCAAAGCTAAAATAAGCCAAGCATACACGTATATATAATGCATACACATTCAAGGTTTCCGAGCATTCAATATTTTAATTATCAAGGAATATAAATTATAATGAGACGCATACGTGAAAATCTCGCCGTTTTATATCCTTATGAATTGCTAATATTTTTTGTTATTTTTATTATTGAACTTTTAACATTTTGGTTCATAAGGGAAATAACCTGTCACAATTATATTAGTCTTTACTTAGTTTAGGTGATGATCTATCTGCAAATTTTATCTTTTTTTTTTATTTATTTTTTTTTCAATATTTGGCTGTGTATATTTTGTTCCACGGTACTTTTAAACCAGACAAGCTCTAGACGTGAAGACCTGTAATTGGCTGTCAAATTATCATACTGTTATTTATCACCGTTGTACTTAGCTGAGTCTTCCAAGTCTTCCAAAGATTTTAAATAAATTACATTATGGTCACTCGCAGTGTAGTACGTTCCTAAAATACATGTCATGAATACAGAGAGAGTGACGTGTCGCCATGGCGAGGGTGGTGACTACCCTCGGGCTCCGTCGCGACACATGCTACCAATAATCACTTATCGCCATCGGAAATCAGCTGTCGTACTATAAGAGGGGTAAGTTAGCTTCCCATTACTTACCACATGCACCAGGCTTCACTCGTGAAGCGAACGTCATTAGAACAAATAAGTTCGCCACACTGTCTGCGATTTCACAAAACAAATTTTATATGTCTGTGTAACTGTGGATTTATTTTATGTAAGTATTGATTATTTATAGAATGTATGAAAGAAAGTAACAAGCGCGCGCAAAATCGCTGTTGAAGCAGCAAGCAAGCTTTCACAAGCATCAATGGGCTTATCTGTATAAAAATCACGGCAGAAAACAGAAACTCACTTGTCGTGGTTGGTGCGTGCGCCCGCGCCGCTAGAGCGACGCTCGGCCGCCGCGGCCAGGTATCGCCTCACGCTCGCTTTGATCTGTGGGTCTGCACACATCGGTCTATCAGCTGTTATCTCACGCACACCCAAACGTCCTGTAACTATCAACGTATGTACCATTCAAAAGGAAAATAACACCAGCACAATATCTATAGCGACGTGTCGAGATATTACATTATTAAGGGGAACAAAGCCACTGTGAACGAGAGTTATCCCGGCCCAGATCCCGAGAGCCACCTATAAAATTACTTCGCGTATCGCTACTCTTATTTGTAGCGGCTTACTTCGCAAACTCGACCAAACCACTCGGGGATAAACGAATTTTATTACTTGCAGCTGGCACGATATATTCCCGTCTCGAATGTCATAGTTCAAATAGCACATAACCACCAATACATTGATATATATTTCGGGTAAAATATTAAACTCACCCTTTCTCAGTCTTAAGGTGACGGGATCCGACGATAGTCGCAAGCATTTTAGAACTGTAACAATTAAATTCAATCTCTAAAGGCACATATAAATAATGTCTAACAAATTATTTATTAATTATAAATACTTGACGAAAATAAAATGTAAAGCTTTCAAATAATCCAGGTCGTAAGAAAGAGAACTCATAGATTTACTTTGTGATAACATCTTGATAACATGTCGGAGGAAATCAATTTTGCGGGCTAAAAAGGTTATTTTCCTATTGTTAGTATGTACGCAGACGTGTGAAATGTGAATTGCGAGGTTGCGTGTCGGGCACGAGTAGGCCATAACGCGATCATTGAATTTGTGTTAATAAGTTCAAAGATAGCGGTCAGTCTTGACGTTTTAATAACAATATTCGTGCGTAAACTTCGTGATTGACCTGTACCGTGCACAAGACGCCAGCTGCCGCCATTCAGAATATTTAAACTTTAATTAAATCACAGTGGCTGTTTAAAAGTATTTACATACGAGATGAAATAACATTTTCAATAACACTCTGCCAGTTATCTGTATGTTAAGAATGTTTCGTAGATAAGTGGCATGTGCGTGATAAATGGCAAATTCCTTACCTTCTCGGGTAGTGAACCGGTTTACATCAGTCCCATTAACCTTGAGCAAAACGTCTCCCGCCTCGACCTGTAATCCAACACGCGTATTCACTTACTTATTTCAAATCTTAAAACATTGGGCCTACTGTACCTTTGTGAAACAATAAAATATGGATACGATGCATGGGTTCCAGTTGTAGGTGGTTGGAGTGTAGCCACAGCCCATTGGATATTAAACATAACTGGAAAGTGACTTGCTTGGTACATCCAAGCTGCGGGAAGGAGTGACGATACTAACAATCGATCCAGTATTGTAAAATAATGTAGTTTAAACATGCATATGCATGAGCTCCGCAGCCTTCAATAGCAGTCAACACGTGACTTTAAAACTTACAGGAGAAAGACCACAATCAAACAAGGTCTCAGTACAGAACCGGATAGACGTGAAGTTAAATTTGGCTCAATTAGATCACCTTCGCATCTCAAAATTGAGAAACTTTCAAGCAGTGACATTTAACTTTGGTATTGTGTCAATGATATCCTCTGATGATAAACAGATAGAGCCAGTCGCAGATGTAAGTACTCAAAAATCAAATTGAGCAGATGAGCTTGATAAATTATATTAAGTACTATCCAAATTTGGCAATGCTGCCAAATACCGACCTTAAATTTCAAATCACAGGCAGATAGTGAGTAGAGTTCAGTTTACTGCTAATATAGAGTCACACACCCACAGTTTATATTATTAACACAGAAACTATCCACAATAGTACTTTATTGACGATTAACAGTCGGTATCTCCGCATCCTTGCGGCGATGTCAATGATTCACTGAGGCGCAGTCCATTAATCATGACCGGTTTGTTAAAAACACTTCGTAACTTGAAACTCAAACAATCACACTGCTCGGTTCTTTTTTTATTATCTTTTGATAAAGGTCTTATTTATATCATGATGCCTTTTCTGGTCACAGGACTTAGACAGGATTTCCTGAGCACAAGCACATTACGATGGATAAGTTTATCTAATGGGGAGTAGCTGCGACTGTGCGAGCGTCCGCCGCGCCCGCCGTCCCACTGTCAACTTGTCGTTATCACACGAGGGTCCGCTAATGGATTGAGCTTACAGATAAATTCGATCAAACTCCTGCAGAAGTGCGTAGCGGAAATATGAATTGTGTGGCAGCTGGGCTCCGATGATGGACGTTCCAGCGCCTACAGCTAACTTTGGAGTTCCGGCACCTAATTCCATAAGACCTAACAGTGCTCTCTCTTTATAGAAATAGTCCATTGGCATCTTGTTTACATACAATATCATCTGTTTCTTTTTTATGTCACAGTGATAAACAGTTACATTTGAATTTATTAGTAAACACGTCGGAGTCATCATTTGTGTGGTGAAACGAGTTTAGTTGATTGTCCTATCACGAGGAGGATGTGGGGTGGATCGACAAGGTCAGGGATACCTGGTGCAAACTTATTTATTTTGCAAGTGTCTACAAATAGAAGAAATATTAATAGACAGATCTTCTAAGGATGGTTACTATGTGACGCATTTTTCTTTGTTTGATAGCCTGCTTGTTGATAACTGATAGCAAAGGAGTAATGAACGCGGTTAGACAAGTGTTGAATGAAAGGCATCCAAGTAAGTTTACTTGTTTGAACGATATCACAAGACATGCTGACGTAGCATATATGAGATGTCTTCCAACTTCCAATCAACTTCAGTGTTGTTTATTTGTGTAATGTTACACTTACATAAAATGTGGCATGTGTTTGCAGACAGGAATTTATCGCAGTCGTCTAGTGGCGCGCTTGGGGCGGCCAGTAACTCCGACCGCAGCCACTACGCCCACTCCCGGAGACTTCTTTTATGTTCCACCTACATGCTCTTAGTACTTCTTCACCCAGTGTTTGTTGTTCGCTTCTACGTTACCTTATATTCAAGCGATTCAACGATACGCATTATTTGTTTATCTATACTTTGGATGCTATCTCTAGCTTGTGAGAGAGTGAAATGAGCTCAAACGGACCGCGACCAGCTAGCGTGCTTATAGTGTATCGAATTGCCAATGCTACCCTACGCTGTTCACAAAGAGGGTCACTACCACCGACTGTCAATATACTAAAGGTTGTTTGTGAATTAGTCACGTCACGTTCTGAAGTCCTGTGTTATCTTAAAACACCTTCAACTAAATTATTCGGAAATCCAGAAGTGCCTAACATTTTAATTCAAATGGAACTTGTTTTAATATTCTTGCTAAGATATTTCCTGTCCCGGAATACGGTCGTCTCCCACGTCATCATGAACCAATTATACCAAGAGGTGTTAACTATATTTATAACGCGGAATCATTGAATGAGCTGTTACAGACGTCCGTCATTAACATTTTACGGGAAAACAACACCGTTTGTATAATGTTACGGGCCAACGGCAATTTCAGGATAAACTAGTTTTTTTCTCGAACTGTATAATTTTATGCAAAGTTAAGCAAACAGGGTGTTGCTTCTTTAAAACGACACCGAGACGTAATTGCTCGAACGATTAATTAATACTTAGGTAATGGGTTTTGCTTCCATGTCGTTATGTTATTCCGGGGGTAGTGTTAGCCTTTTTTAAGTGGAACTATGTAGGTATTATAATATTATGTGTGGTTATTGTCTAATGTCCGTCAGTCTGCAGCTAGAATGAATGAATGTCCTCTTTTGTTTAAGTGTGTTCTGCGTCTGTCTGGAGTCTGGAATGGACACGTTACTATAGTTTCCGCGAAACTTCAAATTTATTCTTCGTACTTTATGAAAAATCCTTGTCTTTTTCTACTACATTATGGATATGAAAATATTCTTGATTAAGAAAAAAAATGGCTTCATGAAAAGAAACAAAAACGAAATCAGCATTAGGCTAACTAGGTAATGATTAAATCAACAAACTACCTTCAGGCAGTTTCTGGCTTGGGTTGTCATATAGATGACCACAAACATACCCACATAAGCTAAGAAAAGATGATCAATTAGTCAAGCTTAAAATCGCCTTACACAGGTTTTAAGTGTGAGAATAAGACAATACCCGCTTCCTATTATAACCGTTTATTGTAGAGCCTGTTACAGGCTGATATCATATTATAAATGCGAAAGTGAGTTTGTTTGTTTGTTAGGTACGCTAAACCGGCTGAACGGATTTGGCACATGGGTAGATCATGACCCGGAGAAGGACACAGGCTATTTTTCATCCTGCAGCTAGGTAAAAATAATCGGACGATTACCTACGTCATCTCTAAATGATACTAACGCTATTAAGCACAAGTCTCATCAAATGTGAAAGGTCTATCAACGCGAAAGGCGAAAGTATACGGAAGAGAATCGTTAACACCAAACAGCTGTTTTACATACAACCGAATGCCATTTGATAGTGATGGTGGGTGTTTTATAATTAAAAACCTTGATTACTTATATAGCCTTTTGTACCAGGGTCTTTTTACATGGCACATTAACGAATTGATAGGATTAGAAATGAGTACGCCCCTATTACGTGGGACTTTAAATATAACTGGCAAAATGTGGGTGTACCATAGTTATACCTCTGCCTAATCCTTCGGGGAAATACAGGCTTGATGTTAAGTTAGAAATGAAAGAGGAACACTGAAAGTGACGCCGGCCGGAGACCAAGAAGTTTTGTGGAAATTGATTTTCAATGTTTCCATGGTATTGGCTGTAATGGGCATACATAATTCGGATGAATTGGAGAAACATGTCGTGAGAAAAGTTCGAGTATGAATGTGGATGGCTACGAGTAGGGGAAGACCAACAAATCTATAGATTGATTGTGTTAAAGATGAAATGGTTAGAAAGGGGATGAATAGTGAGGAGACCGCCTCAGACCCATTTTATTTGGTCTGAGGAGACGACTGGAAGAATATTGATGAGGCAGGACGTTGATGATGACGAATAACGTTGATACTGGATCTTTGTCCAAATCAATTAAAACAAGTTTAAGGTTAGCGAACGGAATCAAGGAATATACGTCACGTATAAACACTAAAATGGGAATAGAGTTCTGCTATGACATCAACTTATGACAAATAATTATTTGCTAGCAAGTTAATTGTAATTAAACACATAATGAATGACATGTGTGCTCTTCATTAGGTATTGTTGTAGGTAAGCCTTTATTAGTTCTAGTTATTACACTTAGCGAACCGTCCCTGCTTCGCGCGGTTTTACAGACTTGACAAAACATCGAGATTTAATTTAAATATTAATGTATTATCCACATGAACCTTCCGGGATACATTATCTAAAATTCTAAATAATGGTGAAAATCGCATCAAAATCCGTTGCGCAGTTTAGAAGAACAACGCGTTCACACGGACAGACACGAGACAGAAAAGAGACTTTAAAATTATATTATGTAGGTATATAGATTTAGATTCACTTTTTCGACAGAAATTAGTGTCTATGAATTTTTTTGTTTTGACGTCTCACGACTTTTGCGTTCAAAGTACTAAATACGCATTTTAATCAAACAAATTGATTGTAACATAAATTCTCAAAACAGCCTCGTTTACTAGTAACTATAATAATTAGTTATGAAATTCAGTTGGCCCAAACGAAGGAAGCCAATTAAACTATGACTTAAGTTTCCTCAGTCTGTTTATAGCGGAAAAAGGTTTCTAATGATTTATGCGAGGCGAGGGATCCAACTGTAATTGTTCATTATATAGGTTATTATTACAATAATAATCCCAATAACACAATGCCATTGATCGAAACAAGACGTGTAGGTTAATTGAAAAATCACAATGTATTTTTTATTCCTCCAATTTAAAATATAAATCGACCATTTTTGTGTTAATTATTTGAAATGCTTGAAAAGTATGAACAAGTTGAAAATTACGGAGGAAATATTACGAAACGTACACAATATGAAAAACTTAGGTGAAGTGGAAATGAAAACCAGAGACTAAGCCGCTATGATAAAATACAATGGCCGTTTTTAATAACGTCTGGTCTGAAGTTAATAAAAACGGTGTTCGGGTTGCGAAGGTAATTATCGGAGAGTATCCTTACTTTCTCAATTATTAAAGCTATTCACAGACGTTGCAGATATTGCTTCAGCGAGGCAATCCAATCCGTTAAAAAAATATTGATTAGATATACTTATTATGAAAACCATAAAACTAAAGAGTGAATTTGAGAAAAACAAGTTCATTGCATCCAATCCATCTTGGTAACAAAAACATCATAATCGGTGCAAAGATACCAAGTGTTATGGTTTGTTTTGCCGACGCTTGTCTAATCTCATGCACCTTATCATGTAAAAATTGATCGATTACATACTAGGCAATCATGAAGTGAAAGAATGTTTATCGGTTTGCTTTCGCATTATCGCGTCCAATCAATGGTATTGAATTAACGAATGACATTTGATCCTAATCGCAAAACAAACACGTTTATTAGTTGTTTGTGGTCGGTGCATATTATGCCGACGTATGACGAGATTAAGTATTACGAAGCTTCGGATTATAATACTTTACTGTGACACGCATGAGCGACGCAAATAATTCACTAGATAATTGGAAAATCAAAAGCGTGATGACTGAAAAGTGTAATATTGTAATATCATTTATTAATCTCTATATTAAATTATTTTAAAATTAAATACCCAGTTTACTTATATTAAAGTACCCAAAATGATGCGAAATATTATGGTAAACCTTAGATTTTACTAAGTGGTCAACTGCGTATAGGGAAGGGAGGAGGGAGAGGAAACTGCTCGAATTATTCCTGAAAGATTTAATAAATAATTTTGTTTGGGGAACAACAACAAATGTTAGTCACTTAGTCGTTTCAACGCTCCTATTATTCATCCTGCTGGCACAACTTGATTTGTTCATCATTCGCATGGCTAAAAATTTTATTAATAAAATTAATAAGTAACGATTTAGCAATTGCCGGATATAGATAAATTATAGTGGAATAATAAATAAAAAATACTATCAATGACTAAAAAGCAGCGAGTGCTGACTGAGCCACGCCTGCGTGGGATTACGGGTCGTGTCCATGAATATAGGTACCTACATGCCGTTTAAGTAGTGAAAACTAGTAGACTTGTATGGAATGATACTACTACATTCTAGTACATGAGTGACTCGACTTCTGAGAATGTTATTACTTATTTTATTAGACGTCTATAATCTAATTTACGAAGTTAGGAGCTACTTTATGTAGGTAATTCAGACATTGAATTGGAAGGTTTCATCAATTGACGTGACAATCGCAAAAAATGAATGAGTTGGTCAACTGTTAAGGAAAACAAATAAGGATTATTTTACCTACATTTACTTCGTAAAAAAAGTTGTAATTCAAAACACGTGTGGCGAGTTGATCGCTGCGGTAAACGGCGACACCTATCACGTTGATTATTGTCAACCTTCGACACAGCATGAGCCGCATGATTTGCATCTTGTTCTTATTTATAATAGCCCTGGAGATGTTCTGGTTTTTTTTCCATTTCGATAAAACAGTCTGCAATCGTGAGTAACAGGTTTCATGACTTTTGGTCGTAGCTTCACTCTCGCATGGCCTTCAGGGTCGATAAAAAATCTCTTTACGTTTAACGGTAATGTAAGTACTTAAGTAAGTACCTCAAGTTCATTTAAAAAAAAATGGAAACAATGTTTTTCCTTATTATTTTTATCCAGGCAGCTTTTGTACGTTATATTAATTAATTTATTTAGAAGGTTTAAGTTAGAAAATGTATGGTAAGTAAGTACCTAAATATAGACACATAGTCATGAAGATATGTTTAAAATGACCTTGATATAATTTGTGAGTGAATTAAATTCAATCGTCTGTTTGACCCAGCGTGTCATGGCAGTATCACCGACTCGCAAATGCAGTGACGCTACATCGTCTTTAATAAAGAGTTATTAGTTATTTAGTACACTGAAATTCAATGACTTCAATCTATGATGTCATTTGGCAAAACATAATACTAGGTAACATATTATTCAGGTCCTATTGTACAAGTTGTTGTAAATGCCAGTTGTAAAATTACCGAGTTTCAATAAGAGGTGGGGCCATATACAAATGGGAAGTAGCTTGATTCTAATTTTGTTACATTCAGAGTCAGTTACTACACTCAGCACTGAATACTTCAGTATTATGTTCATGTTATACTGGTAGATGCCAATCTACATGATAGGCAGGAGCGCATTTAAAGGTGTGGAGGCTCAGGGGCAGCCAAAAAGTGGGAGGCCCCGCAAATTTTATGGACAGACGAAAAACAATTTTTTAATTCGGTTTTCGGTATCAAAGTAATTTAACATCTCATTTTTGAAACCATCAACCCAGGACATGAAAAGAAAATTATAAAAGGTTCCTTGTGAACATGAACTTTTTTTTAACTAAAAAAAAATCATATAGTGTAGGTTGCCTGTTGCCACCTTAAATCCGGCTCTGATGATAGGTGCAGCCCATTGAAATTTGAAGCAGTAAAATCACATGGTGATTTTAAACATAACATTTAAATTCACTATTTAAAACTCTCTCTTTCTCTTAAATTTTTATATTTAGATGCAAATAAGATCATTATAGTATGAAATTAATTAGTATTTTAGCATAATATCATTAATTCATTGTGCAGTTGACAGCAGTAAGGTTATCATAAATCAATAACATGTTTAAAGTCAGGTATTAGAAGGACTTATTGGAGCTTGATAATCTTATTGAGTTCGAAGCACATGGCATTTAAAGGTTTTCTTTCAGGGTAATCAACAGCAAGTTGCCAAAAAAGGCACATATCAACAACTATGGTCATTATTAGTGAATAAAAATGAGTTAAAATGTACATATACTGTTAATAAATGGAATATTTAGCACTGCATAAGTAATTAAAGTTATGCAGGTAGACAATTAAGTATAGGCAAATGACCTGCATAATTAGGTACCTAAACATGGTCACCTTGGCATGATAGGGATAAAGTAGGTAATATGGTGATGATGATGATATAATTATGCCTCACAGATGCAGGTGGCAGTAATGTAATTTATCCATTACGTTATATGCGATGCGTTACAATAAAGCACCATTTTCAATGGATCAATAATAAAAATTTAAAAAATCAGAGATGCAATATGAATAAGAAAGGCGCAAGGGTCTTTAAAACGCACGGTTTTATAGAATATCAATTCGCAGTTTCATTTTTAAATTGTTTCTATTAACTATTATTTTATTTGTATTTATTATAAAATAACATTTTGGTTAGTGGGTTGTCTTAATTTATTAACTATATTAATTGATTTATGATATTTTTTTTATTTTATAAATATAAAGTTAAATCTTGTAATACAAATAACATTATTATTTGTCACCCACATTATTTTCTAATAAAGCAGTCTTATGTTCCACTGATCAGGTGCGCCTGGTCATAATACTAAAACCATGTTACTACGTTTGCCAATATTTTCTCTAAGAAAAGAATTGTGGCACTAAGACATAATGCCTATATGTTTTGCTTAATAGTGAATGTTTATAGCCAAGTCTGTAGGAATAAATTATTTATTAAATATACATATTTATTAGTAACATAAGTATTAGAATATTACTAAAATGCCTAATTATTTAATTGTTTCCTGTTAACAAATATTGACAATACAATACTTGGCATAAACAAAATATTCATACTAAATCTAAAATATTGATATTATTTATTATTCATAAAGCATTCTGACTTAACTAAAAGCATTGATAACTTACATCATGAATAATTTAATAAGTTTTAACAGTAAGGCAAAAAAGTGTAAAGTAGTTACTAAACATTAATAAACCAAATAAAACCTATAGCAAAATGCATTAAAATGTGGTATTGCTGTGAAATATTTTGAATGCAATAAAAAATAGTCCACTAACTTTATCTTCCTTGAATATCAAGTTTTGATAAAATTATGTCATCACTGTTTATAATATCAGAAAACAACAAAAAGAGTAACACATATAATTTACCACTAATTAAGTTAGGTACATGTAAATTGCACACACAAAGCAGAATTTCAATAGATCATTATATGATTGGTTAATTATTTTTAGCAACATTCAAAGTTTTATGTGAATCATACTGGACCAACAGATAGAAGGCACAATGGTTTTGGGTGTTTGCCTACTCCATTACTCACCGCAGTAACATAATGTATTGGGATTATACCATAAAATGACTTACGTTCATTAAAAAAAACTAATTAGATCTTGATTAGTAAACATGTATTCGATCAGGATTCTATTTCAAATTGTATGTACCCCACATACAATTTGAAATAGAATATTTCAAGTGGTCAAAATTAATTAGAACCAAAAAAATATGTTAAAAGTTTTGGATTGTTAAGTTTTAATGCAATTCTGATCGGTTTATTATTTAGATTACTGTTTGTTACTTCGACAAGCTGACGAATTTGTAGTTAAAAGTAGGTAGGTATTATACTAGTGTATTGTATGTGTGAAAATAATAATTTCAATCTTACTTCACCACTTCGAGCGGCAGGGGAATTTTCTTCGATCTCGTATATAATATGTGGCAAACCGGCTTCGCCAAGCAAAGAGAATCCGAATCCCAAATTGTCACTACGATTCAGAATCACTAGTCTTTCGTCAGCCATATTCAGTGTACAGCAGCATTGATTAGGATCCACCGAAGGATTTCACTATTAACACTTTGGAAAAACTACATGAGGGACTATTAAAATGGATATTATTATAATAAAAAACGAAAAATATTCATAATTTACAACACACGATAAAAAGCAAGCGCACCCAACCAAAGCGAAGACAGATACAGATACAAAATTATTTTGAAGTTTGATTTGTTGGGGTGAAATTCTGGTCTCTGCTTATGGCGATTATTGCTTAAGGTCGAAACGTCGCAGTTTGAATTTTTATTTCAAGAGTTTCCTTTTCTCTGGCCGGCTCCTGAAAGATGACCGTCCACGGCAAACCATGTTGCAAGGTAAGGTTGTGCATGACTAAAAAAGCTGTCGCCGGCATGTAAAGGTGCTCTCTATAATACACAGATAATTTCATGAAAGCAATGGGAGATCCCATCCATCCCTCCCATTGCAGCGGGGCGTTTGTCTTTCCGGGGCTGTGCTGGAGCCTGGAGCTGGACTGGCCGAACTACCCACCTAGACTACGTAGCCAACTGGCGTTATTCCACTGAATAACGCCCTTAGATACACTTGAGAGGACCTTAGACGATCAATCTGGCATCAGTTCAATCCGTACTCTCGGTTACATTGATTTCAGATCGAGCGTGTAGGTACGTTTGCACTAGCGAAACATTTACAACAAAACATGTTGGAATTTGACAGAAACTCGAGACTTTAACATGTTTTGTTGTGAATGTTTCGCCAGTGCAAACGCACAGTTAAAAAATATATCTTATTTGATATATTTTCTATACTTGATACGAAATAATAGATATCGCCAAAACATATCATCATATTCTCTGTTTACGGCAGTATATAATTACAGTAATATATTGTACTAGCTGCTCGCCCCGGCTTCACACGGGTAGCACTAAGTACTTATCTACGGCTATTTTAGGTATTTTTTACACCTTGGGTTACATTATTAGAGTTTTAGTAAGGAGCCCAATTTTTTTGAAAATATAATATAGAGTATGTCAGCCGGGGATAGTGTAGCTTCCCAACAGTGAAAGAATTTTTCAAATCGGTTCGGTAGTTTCGGAGCCTATTCAATGCAAACAAACAAACAAACAACCAAATCTTACATCTTTATAATATTAGTATAGATAAAATAATATAGTCTACGGTCGAACGCACAAAAAAAATCGATAGATCGGATGCATCGCTAAGCCTAATTGTCAGGTGTCAGTCCGTGTCAGACTGTCAGTGTCAAATCACAACAGTTGTTCCTGTTCAGTAGGTACGGTCATTGTACCAAAGAGTACATTTTTATTATTTACTATTTTAGTACCAAGGAACTTTAACTCAAGGGAGTTTCTTACATTTTCAATTATTTTCTTCGTTTCTGAATTTATGAGCAAGTGTTCTGTTCCGTGTCTGAACTATTTTTTGTAATATTATTTTTATGCAGTTTCAAAATTACCGCCACTGATCATGCTAAAGATTGAATTTTCGATGAAGTATGCTGAACATTGTAAATAATTCACTATGGTTGTGTAACTGCGATTACGGCGAAGTACTTACAAAAACCAGTAGTACAAAGAGCGGCGGCAGTCAGGTTGCTAATGCCATCAAAATTATAATCAAAATAACTTAAAATCATCAAAATGTACATTATCTCGAACTTAGTGAAAGTAACCATACCTAACTATTTGGCTGGACTGCCCATTCCTGACTCTATCGGGGGTTGGTTTCGCCTTGGAGGTAAGTAGAAAAACACCATGTGTACACAATATTCTAAAAAACAAAGTTAATTTAGATAAAATCGCGAAGGAAGGCTGCGGTTGGGAAAGGCCCAGATCTAGCTATAATCAAAATATTATATTTATTATCTAGTTCCAGATAGAGTTACAAAAGAGGTAGCTGTACTTTACTTGTTTCTTACAAAAAGTACACAGTTATAAAATGTAGCTCATGAGATAATGAACTTTATGTACTTGTAATAAAATATATAATAGCCTAAAGTATTGTTAAGGTTTTTTGTGGTATTCCTGTACAATTTTCAATGACATACTTTCAAATGCAATGAATTGCCTTAAACTTAGTTTCATGATACATGAAAGATTATAGATAACATGCGGCAGTTGTATGTTATGGGTTTCGTTCCTGCACTTAGTCCATTGGACCATTGTGCATGGGCCATGGCGGGTGTTGGTGGTTATTCCAACTACACAGGCGCGGTCCAAGGGGGGGGGGCCTGGGGGTCATGACCCCCCCCCAAAATCATTCAAGCCTTCGAGAGACTGAATGTTTTGTGTACTTATCAATTAACCATATCCCTAAAAATATTCCTCGGCACCAATGGTGACCCCCCTCCAAAATCTTGGCCGTGCCTGCAACTACATGCAACTGTCATAATTCATTAATCATTGATTTTATTAGTCATTGATTTTAATTGATGCATTCTAAGCTGTAGTCAGTAGTATTAAATCTAACTTATTTTTATTTATTTTGCAGTTAGGGATTGGCTTGCCTTAATCCCGCCTGCAGTAGTGGTGGGAGGCATTTCATATTACTCATATGACACCATTAAGAAGGCTCGTGCTGTTGGAAATGGTCAAATAAATCCATCCATCAGAAAAGATATCAACAAAGTGGTTGATTTTGTTGACATTGAAGACATCACTGAGAAGGTGTCCCTGTGTCGTTGTTGGAGGAGTAAAAATGTAAGTTTAATTGTTATAAAGCAATAAAAAACATTTATCTGGCTTACATAATTTTTGAGAAACTTGTTTTTCAAAAACCAAAATGCTATTGTTATATCTTCTGAAAATGGCTATGACTCAGTAAATTATAATTATTAGAACTTATTATCAGCAAAACGATTATTCCCGATGGCCACACTCGGTTGGCCACCACTGGTGGACAACGAGAATAAGTTGCCACTGGGGGATAGCGAAATAATTTTATCATTAACCGCTAAAACCAAATCCGTAAGTGTAGTAGCTATCCTTTACTGGTCTCTAGAGAAAATAATGATGGCCAGTGGCAATAGGATCAAATGTTTAAAAATCCGTGTCGCTCTCCAGCAGTGCTGGCGAATGGAAATAATTTAGAAAGTTATGACGCTGTCCCCCAGTGGTGGACAACGAGAATAATTTAAAAGTTGTTTCGCTGTCCCCCAGTGGTGGCCAAACGAGTGGTGGACATCGGGAATAATCGCAGCAAAACAACCCCTTAATTAGAATATCCTCATGTCATTTCATGATATTATGATGTCATTTCATGATACTAGTAATTCAATAGGGTTGAACTTGAGAGAGTTGTATTGATGATTTTTACGATTATAATTCTATAAATAAATATTTGATATGGACATCTTTACATCATTACATCAAATATTTAGATCAACATACAACCTGATACTGACTTGCAAATTGCAAAAACTGTAAAATTTAAATTTCGCGGGCTACCCTGATACTTTCGCCTTAAATATTTAGTTTCCTTGTTTGGTTACTCTATTTCCATAGTTATCAACACACTATGTAATAAATTAATGCATTAAATGCATTATTTAATTATGAAGATAAATAGTACTGCTGTGAATTTTATTTGTCAGTCATGGCCTACATAATTCATTATCAGTTTTTCAGTTGACTGATGCGGATAACAGATAAGGAGAAGGAGTGTTTGTAAATAAATAATTAGTATTATCTATGTTGCTATTAAATTTTGTAAGGAACCAGCCCTGCGTGACTATATTGGGTGTTATTGCTTGTTTTTGTTAAAAAAAAAATTTTATATGTTTGATAGTGGCCGTATTGCGACGGTGCTCATGGCGCCCATAACAAGGCGACCGGTGATAACGCCGGCCCCGTTGTTGTCAAGCATAAGGAAAACAAGTGAGCAACAACAACATACGTAACAAGGTGATAAACAAATTGTGATCATATTTATTACAGAAATTGTTAGCCTCTTCAAAATATGTATTTTATGTAATTCACAGTAACAAAAGATGCTCATAATAACCCGTAAGAACTAATGTTAATATTAATTTTACTTTCGTTACATTTTTTTATTTTGTTGATGTTTTGTTCTTGGCCATGTTTATTGTAGCTATTGTAATAAACATCATGTTTACGTAGTATTTTTAGATGATGAACAAAATCAAATCATTAAAATTGTGGACTGTTATGAAATGGGTTTTTTTTTATTTGAATTTAGTCCAGTAAGCTACCATACCATATTCACCGAGATTATCTAGAGACCAATGATATTATATTAACACATATTATGTTATACACTCACAAAACAACCGAAAAAAATGTTCCGCGCAGCAGCGGCAGCACACATTGACTTTTCATTCATTTTACATTTCACTACAAGTAAAAATTATTGAAAAGAGATGGCTTGATAAAAACAACAAGAAAAAAAGAGACAGCTAGTGTTTTTAGTTGTTAGCTACTTCAACTAAGCGTATTACTCGTCGCCATGCGTGTCGAAGACTATAGTCAATACGTCCCAATTAGGACGTTTTCGAGTCTTCACGATTGCGCGCTCATAACATATCTGTTTAATATAATATCATTGCTGGCTAGAGACCATATACATATATTTATGAAAGAATAGAATATATACTAAGTGAAAGAAAAAAAAAGACTTATTCAATTTAATCACCAAATTGTCTTAATTAAAAACATCACAGACATGTTCTGACTTTAAATTATAAATAAATATTTAAACATGCCAATAGTTTAGACAGATAAAATCATGTTTACTGAAAATGACTATAATTACCACTGTTTGTTCAAAGAAAGAAGTGTTATGGCACTATTTCTTAGATTGATTTGCAACCAGCATAAGTTTAAAAATGATTAGTACATTTTTTCTACATTCAATCAAGTGACTTCGCCAAATTCATAAAAATAACAAAGTATTCTACTTAAAATATCTATGATATGTTACTAAAAGTAAAAGTTACAAAATAGTTTTGTAGTATAAAAGGATTCCTTTTTAGAGTGCCTGCAAAAATTACGATTTATTTCTGGCTGAAAAACTTTAGCCTTGACTAGAATCAGTGGAGCCTGATTACAAGACTACAATCAATAAAGATAGTGCAACACATTTTCACGTGTACTTTCAGTGACAAGAATCAATTTATCTTATGCAAATGTTCCAAAGATATTTGACCAAACATAATAATATCCAATTGTAAATTGATAAAACACCTTATCTTTACAGCAAAATAAGTAACATTAACCATTATAAGTGTTTCATGTATGGATTAGAAATAATTCATTATTCTACGAGGCCTACTTAGTTGCTAATGATGTTTATTCTACGGAATTTTAGTGTAATTCAGTCTTGAAGCTTCTCAGATAGTGCCACCGAAACTTGATAATCTGGAGAAATCGAGTAACGCGTTCAGGAGGCTCTCCTACTTCTAATTTTCAAAGCTGAAAAGAAAGTTAAATAATTATTTTCGAGACGTGCCTATGCCTACCGAAAAACATAACTATCATGTCATATATTATATTCTTAGATCACTTCGGAACCCAAGATGAGAGGAATTGCTAATGTGACCGTTTTAGGCTCACAGAAGGCATTGTAAAGGCATTTGTTTCTTTCAAAAAACAACTCCAAATAGAACGGCGGCGTTCCACAAAGTAGATTGATGGGTTCGCTCTTATTCTTAACTTTTAGTGTATAATAAAGCATTGCAACAAAAATAAAAGTCATTGAAACAAAAGCGCTTGACACAATAAAACATCTTGTTGAAACAAAATGCCGTAAAACGAATATTCTTTGGCACATATTTGCGAGAAATAAAATATTTTCATAGTAATGACTTTCTCTATAAGAGCGTCGATTAACTATGATATCTACTTACTTCTATCCTAGTCTCTGCAATATTTTCTTCATTTCGCAGAAGCTCATGCTTGAGTCCATTACGTTTTCTGGAAAGAGCATAAATTCTATTTTAGTTTAAATTATTTCCAACGCGTATAAAAGGGGTTTAGAAGTTTGTATCGAAATGCAATAAAACGAACAATAAACCGCTGTGAAGTCTTTGTTCGGCGTTTATGTCGTGAGAGGGTTATATTCACTTGGCATAACGCGGTTTCCGTCCCAGTTGACCGCTTCCTACGCACCGGGTCTCGGGAAGGCGCATATCGTATTACACCACACAATAGGCGCTTTATACATATAAACTTGGAACGTACAAATAAATATTATATTAAGTGCGACTGTTCGTTTACATAAGGTAATTCGTATTTATTGAAGGGGTTTTGGTATATTTACAAGTATATCCTCCTCCACACGATGAGTGCTGTGTAGGCGAGGCACACGATGCTGCAGGTTACCAGGACCATGATGCCAGCGGCAGCGCCTATCGGCTCTCCTCGGACGGTTGAGTTTCGTACTTTCTGGGAATCCTTGCGAACCGCTTCTCCAGGAGCTGGGAAATTAAATTACTATAAAGTTTATCTCTCTTTTGCGTTTCGCAAATCGGTACCTATGATTGCCACCTTTGCAGCGCCGCAGTGACAGTGCAGAGGAATTAAAATGCTAAAATAACTCTGTAGTTATTTAATTGTTTTAATTCCTCTAAGCGGTCATTTGTTGTGTTCATTTTAGATAAAACTTTCTGATCTAAAATGGTAAGTGATTCACTTTATTGATGAATTTATTCATCTATAGCTTTTTGATAACTATACCTATAGAAAAGCAGTGGTAGCCCTGTGGTAGCGGCCGAAACGTACGAGTTGTAGGTCGTAGGTTCGAACCCTGACCGGCACTTTACTTTGTGTAAATTATTTCATCACCAATGATCTCAAAACGGTGAAGGAAAAAATCGTGGCGTGAGGAAACCAGCATGTCCTAGAACCAAAAATTCGAAGACATTTGACATCTAACAACCCGCACTGGGTCCGCGTGGTGGATTACGGCCCACTCCCTCTTACCGAGATGGGGAGATCTACAAATCTATCTAATCTATGGGGCATAACCCTGAAAAAGACTGCTGGGAAGCGGTGGGAACTTTATAAGATTATGCCAATAAAATCGTGACTCAAGTAATTATTTCATTGTTATAGGGTACAACAGTATGTCCCAAAAGTAGGTAAATCGCAAACGTGTATCTAGGTAATGAACGAAGAACAAAATAACGTTGATTGGTAGAAAATGTTTCAGGCAGCCAACCTTTTTATAGTAGGTATACTTATGCATCAAGCTTTAATAAAATAAAAAAAGGATAGTATTTACCTTGCAAGAACTCTGCCTGTGAGTCGGGCACTGAAGGCACCTCCGCGCGAGCATCCTCCGCGTCTTCGGGGAAAGTGGGCAAGTCCATGTGTTTTTCATTGTCGTCTCTTGAGTGGAGCATGTCGAACACCTCCGATCTGTAGAGACCGTTGTTTCCAATTAAATTCATTTAATTATCATCAGTTATCGTTTGTCGTCTACCGATGGACAGTGCTGGATAATTGGATATGGTTCCCTTAAAACTTTTAATTTAAGTAATTTCGATCACAGACTCACAGTTGACTATGAGCCCATAGTGGACCGGACCGCTTATTGTTTCGACACTACCGTCTGTTTCAAGTCGCCTTCTAATATCTACACTTTCGAAATTTATCTTCACGACTTGAGTACTAAGTCAAGTTTGTTTCCATTATCAGAATAGGCCGAATATTTTTCGGTAAACATTTCTTACGGTCTTACCTGCTGACACCATTTTTGTCATCCACTAAAAGCTTTAAAACAGTTGCGTTAGCTTCTAGTGTTTTGTAACGACTGTTGTCCTCCACCTCCTTAGCGAGTTCAGACAGAGTACTTTCTTGTTCCTTCAATGTGGCCGAGTTCTCGCCGTAACATGTTTTTAAATCTGGAATACGATAATCAGTTCTGTACACAGATTTTACTAGAAGATTAATAAAAAAGTGCTAAGTGACACAAATCAATTAACACGGCCGATGTGAAAGTTTTATGAAAATGTCGAAAAACCGTTATCGCCATGTTCAAAGTGTGCATTTATAACAGTGTTAAATTGTTAGCTAACAAAGAATGAACTGCAGTTCACTCTAAACTTATCTAAATGCAAACATTCTTGTTGCCGGCCGGCCAACACTTCAATTAGTGGGTCAAGCGCAGCTTTAACTTAATGTGTACTTAACGGTGTTAAAATCCGGTTCTCTGGGCTACCATCGTCTGAGCTCATATTTTAGTATGTTATTTCCGAATGATACAGCGACTGATAAAGTGACTCACAGCCAGTCATAGCTGTCTCATTGTTCAGAGTAACCTCGTATCTCCAAGTGAAAGTATTTATCGGAGCAAATCGACTAGATCTTGTTAGTACGTAGAATATTAGCCGGAGGCGTTCCTGGCGAATGTGATACATTACGTCGAACTTAACGCACGAGATGAGGCTTATTAAAGTATGACTTCTCGTGCTGCTGCAGTAGGTCGCGAAAATGTTTTTTTTTGTTAAGTATTAACATACCTAATCTAGTTACGGATGCATATAGGTAGCTAAAAGGCAGTGAAGTTGAAAGTTGTAACAAGATAATTTCGTTCAGTGTCTGCATCGATCTTACGTAGATCTTTATAATTTTTAATCAGATCAATCAATCATACCATACAATACAAATCAAAATCATTCGTGTTGTTTTTCAATTCTCACTACAAAGAATCACTAATTTCATTTAGAGCGGGAATTTCCATACGCGTATTTTCAAAGAAATCGATTTATTACCGACAAAGACAGTAGGTAATCAATCATTATTATATTGATGCCGTTGCAATTAGGTATTACCTCAATTCCGTGTATTTCGCAGCCGCCCTGATGTTACACCGATGAAGATGTTACATTTTTCTTAGTAAGCTCCTTATTTGTGCATGCAGTAGGTACGTCATTGTAACTAATTGGGCGACCAAGCAATTAAGTAATCTTGATCAGTAATGGTTGTGTCCATTGTGGTTCGTTTCCGTCAGCAATAGATTACCTAGCTCTGCCATTTATTTAAACATTGATTCTATAGTGTTTTAACAAGACTTAAATGGTATTATTGCTGCCATTCTCACGGCCTTTGCCGGAAGAATGGTAAACGCTTCCGCGTATAATCACTGAGCACTCACGAAGACTTCACATGAAAACTACTAATTGATTCAAAACCATGCTTGTTGTAATTATTAATTTATACGGCTACACTGCATAATCCAATTGATGGCACTGGTGTAATAGCACAACAATAAAGTTAAAGATACTCTTCTGTTTAATCAGAAATCAACATACGAATTAATCCGAGCAAATTAGCGAATAGGTACTTGAACTCTAAAAATACTCTAAAATAAACTCACGTGTATTCACGTAATAGTAGAGTCGATATCCAAACATGCATTAATAATGGTATTAATGAGTCGATAATAATAGTAAACAGGGCCGATCATATGAAATAATAATTATCTATAATATACTACTCTAGTAGGTTCTAGAACAGCGCCCTAATATTGCGTAACACAGTTTCAATCACAATTGCGTAATGCACGATCGGTCAGGATTTGAATCGGTTTGAAACAAATGTCTAATCCATTGCTTCATACAAGTTACATTGTTGAGCAGATTTTTTTTCGAACTTTTGAAGCAATGGTTTAGAGACATTAGTTGATAGCTTATGTATAACGCAAGTAGGGTGCTGGAAGATTTTGAAGGATATTGCTACCTAATCCATTGCTTCAAAATATGTTCGAAAAATTTGTCTGCTCAATAACGTAAATAACGCAATGAACATTGTTGGAACTGTCAAAATGAAGGCAATTGCTACTGTTACTATTACCTATAGGTACAAATATAGCATATTTACAAATACAAAATAAATACAGTATGGTTGGCAATCCTAACTGTAAGTGTGATACGTAATTACCCCGCAGTTTTGTGTGTTGCGCCTGTTATCTGCTCAATCGAGTCATCAACATATAGGTAGATAAAATTCGAGTCTTCCTTTTGTCCGACCATAAATTGGTTAAAGCGTTCTCTTATCTTGGGCGCATACCACTGTGAGACTGTAACTTTCCACAGATCAGAAGCTAAACAAACAAGAATATTTGGATCCTTGCATGACTATAAGTAGGTTTATGTGCCTCTATGCTTCACCTACTTTTTGTATCAGTATCTTGGTAGGTAATATTTTATTTTTATTATATTGTTCAATTTCTTTTTCATTGAACTTCGCTACCATTATTTGGCCTAGAAAGCGTAGCTGCAGATTTCTGATTGGACTATGGCAACGAATTCATAATTTTTGAACTGTATTTGTTCTAATATTTCTTCTAGTTGCCTCTGGTGGTCGCGCAGTCCCTGAGAATTCCATGGGCTCTATAAGTAGGTACTTATGAGTGTGTAAACATTTACTGACTTGACATTGGCTAATGGGCTTCTGAAAACACCGTTGACCAATAGACAGATCAAGCAAACTGATTTTACTTAGACTAGAGACAAATATGTCACGGTGGCCTGCGAGAGACGTAAAGTTTTTTTTTAAATTGAGTGTGGGCGTAGCTACATCAAAAGGTGCTTAGCCTTACGACAATAGACGATCAATGTTTACTGTTATAGCTGGTATCATTATCTTATTCTTGATTTTTATTAAATTCTTATTGTAGAAGGCGTAAGCACCGTTTATTCCATAAGTCTCTGGTTCAGGTCAGTGCGTTTATATACTGGCCATATATATATGGTCGCAAAGGTCAGTTATAATCAAAGCAGAAACTTCCATTCGACTCTAAAATCTGTATGCATGTACATTGAACCGATGACCTGTGCTGGGAAAGGGAATAATCTACTTGGGCTTGGGTCCCTTCTCTAACTGAGCCTGGTCACGTTTCTTCTATGTACCTCGCGTAGGTAGTGACGTTGGATAGCTTAACTACCATAAAATGGTATAGTATTTAACTAGACATATCTACTATGTGTCTAACTCTGTACCATCATCATTCTCCTACCCTTATCCCAATTTATTGGGAGTCATGGGAACATGTCTTTTTCTTAAATATTTCTTGACCGTAACTCTGTCTTTATGTGTCTATAAAAACTTAGTTTTAAAAGTAGGCCTCACATGTTAGTTCACATAATATGTTCTCACTATTTTAAGCTATCAGTTTTTGCGATATGACTGTGGTCCCATTTCATTAAAAAAATATTTCGCTTGTAATAATGTGAGACACCAACTCGAAGTAGAAAGGCCACGAAGAGGTAAATATTTAAACAAACTACATTCATTCACGGCCACCTGAGATGCCAATAGCCAGCTATGAATCACTATGTAAATCATTTTACGCTACTTACTACTACAGACGACACTCATGTTTTTTGTATCTCTGATCTCACATATAAGGTATATTTACATAACAAAAAGAATGGGTTTCCTTATGACTTATGAGTCGCTTGCATTGCTCTTAAACTAATCATCAAAATCATGAATCACACCCACGTAAATGATATTCTTCTCAGAATTTGAGAGTAACAAATTGTATACGATTAAAGCGCCATTAGTTCCGTGGTAATGAGTCTGTAGTCGGATGTTGAGTGCTTTTGGAGATATTGAGTTATCGAACTTGCACTTGACAATTTAATTTCATAGCAGTTGAGTATTTCGATTGCTTGAGGCTTCATTCGTAATAATAGGTCTTTACCTATGAAATTGCCGTTTTGTATGAAAAAATTTAAACGAATTTTTTTCATGAATTTTTTATTTGTATTAATGGAAGTAATCACCCATGCAATCAATGCATCTTTGCCATCGCAGTGGCAGTTTATTGATGCCCTTCTTAAAGAAATCAGCTGGACGGGAGGCAACAAATTCTTCAAAGGCATTTTGTACTGCCTCTCGGGTATTGAATTTTTTTCCCGCCAAGAAGTTATCCAAATTCTGGAAAAAGTAGTAGTCTGTAGGCGCAAGGTCTGGTGAGTAGGGCGGATGACGGAGAGCTTCCAACCCCAGTTCTTGCAACTTGGAGACCGTCTGCTGTGCAGTATGAGTCGCAAGTTGTCGTGCAGGAGCAGCGGAGACGAGCGATTGACCAATGCTGGTTGGAGATGCGCCAGCTTCTCCATCATTGTGTTCAGTTCTTCAGTACACATCTGCAGTAATGCTCACCTCGTTTGGTAAGAAGCTGTGATGAATCACACCGGCGCTAGACCACCAAACAGTGACCATCACTTTTCTAGGGGTAAGTTTTCGTTTAGGGCATTGTTTAGGTGCTGAACCAGGATCCAACCAACTTGCTGAGCGCTTGCGGTTATCAAACAGATTCCATTTTTCATCGCAGGTAACAATGCGGTTCAAAATTCCTTCATTTGTGTGTCTGTTGAGCAGTGCAAGGCACGTCTCGACGCGTACTTCGCGCTGGCGATCATTGAGTTCGTGGGGCACCCATTTGTCAAGCTTTTTTACCTTGCCAATTTGACGCAAATGGACCAATATTGTTTTGACGCTAACGTCGAAAGCTGCTGCTAATTCAGCCGTAGATTGTGTATCATCAGCTTCCACAATCGCCTTTAATTCGTCATTGTCGACCAAAGTCTTCGGACGACCGCGAGGTTCATTTTTCAGGTCGAAATTTCCAGAACGGAAGCGAGCAAACCAATAACAGGTGGTGCGTTGGTTTGTAGTGTTAGCTCCGTAAACGTCGTTGATGTTGCGTGCCGCTTGTGCCGCGTTGCTGCCACGACGGTACTCATATTCCATAATTACTCGAATTTTTAACGTATCCATGATGACGAAAAAGATTGAAATGCGATGAAAATGTAACACTAATCAATAAAGAAATGACTACTTTTGGAAAAAAAAATCCATGTTTTTAAAATAAAATTAATTTGAAATTAGAATTCCTAGCCAAACAAAAATTATTTTGATTTGAAATGGCCAGTACTGCAGAACGGCAATTTCATAGGTAAAGACCTAATATATAGAGCAAAGACGAGCTATAATAGGTAGCTCATTAGTTATTAATTTTATAGTTATTTTTAACATGTATATGACACTCTACTTACGTCGAATTTGAGGAAATGTCTTTCGACTCTTTCTCCACAAGCCAAGTATAGGAGTGTATTAAATGGGGTAGTATAGTGTCTTCGTCATACCTTATTAACATAACATAATCAGCCTATAATGTTCCCACTGCTGGGACACAGGCCTCCTCTATGTGAGAGGGAGCGGGCCGTAATCAACCACGCGGGCCCAGTGCGGGTTGGTAGATGTCACATGTCTTCGAATTTTTGGTTCTAGGACATGCCGGTTACCTCACGATGTTTTCCATCACCGTTTTGAGTGCCGTGGCGATGAAATAATTTACACAAAGTAAAGCGCCTGTCAGGGTTCGAACCTACGACCTACAACTCGAAAGTCGTGGCTGTTACCACTGGGCCACCACTGCTATACCTCTACATACCTTATTACGAGATATAAAAACTAGGTAGAGGCCTAACTTTGTTAGTGTCTGCTTATCACTTAGCCTAAACTTGTTCTGCAGCTCAGAACCAGTACATAGAAAGTTTTTGTAAGTAATGAAAACTTCCTTTGCAACTTTGCGTTTGAACATTCAGTGAGAAAGATACGCAAGACTCACACGTGGGTACTAAATAACAAGAGATATCCATATCCTGAATATCGTTAAGCGCTGTTATTATGTATTCATGCCAATGTGCCACAAGACGAGGCTGAATGTGATGATTTCTTTGCCAAGTTCCTGATCAATGAAAACATTAAGAATCTTTTTGTAGTCTGAGATAATTGGAATAATGTCTTATTATTCTAATTATGGAATCGCCAATGAAAACATACCCATCGTGGCGACGATGATCAAACACAGAAGCTGGTAGCGCGCCATATCATTACTCGACCTGCAAACAGATAACCGATTGTATTATTTATGTTAATAGCGCTACTGTATGCGCTTATCTGCACCGGTCACACTTTACACATACTTAGATACCTAAATACGTAGGTGATAAGCGGACAATGACAATTAGACTGATTAGAAATGTTCAGTTCACGACTCAGAAAACAATCTATATTATACGCAGATGACTATTTATATTTTGAATGTTCTATGTAAGAATGTTTGTAGCTATTTGGAAGCGTAAATAAAGCCGACACGTTCTGCTAATAATAGAATGTTGTTTATCTCATAGGTACTGCCCATATACCCAATTACCCATGTCCTCCACTGTTTCAACTCAAAATTTTTCACAACATTATTTTATAAGTAAAAAATATATAAAAAACAGAAACGAAAATATTGTGTAATGTAAGTTATAATACCAATCTTATTAATAACAAGATATTCGAGTCACTTTCGCGATGTTTAAACTAGAAAACCAGTTCTGGATGAGAGCACGACTGCTCTAAAAATACCTGGGCCTTGGACTCGTCGCGAGGGATCCGGCCTTTGCAGGGAAGTACCACTTTGCACGATCAACTTAATTTTATGTTCACTGGTTTTGTCACTATTTCGATGTGCGAGGTGCGCGGGCGCCGATAACCGTACGGACGTTCGCCTGTGCTCGAGCCGTGCGGTATTCTGCGCAAGAGCCGACTGTGCGGTGCCGCTTGACGGGAGCCTGAGACGCTGACCTCACTGATGCAGGAAATACACTAAACTCGCAAATTGCGTGGATATGGCAAAGGTGAAAATAATTGTTTACACGATGTTTACACGGCTTTACCTTTTAGGAGCAATGTTGTTGGTCGCCATCAGTCTGACGGTTAAGGGCTTTGAAATTAGTTACCTACGTAGAGTAAGTTTCCATATATCTGACGAGGCTGTCGTTTGAATACTGATTGGATTTCTTAGTGTTTATTTCCTATGGTAAATAGGTCTCGCACTGTGTCAGTAGTTCGATCAGTACACAACACACGTGTAATGAAATTAAAAGCAAATCATGGGTATACTATCTGTTGCCCACGGCTTCGTCTTCAGCCACATCACATCTACCTATCTATCTATTTAGCCTTAACTGTTCCCCTGCTGCGAAAGGCCTCCGTCTCCCTTTTTCACACGTCTTTGCTCAGCTATTGCGGGCCAGTCCTTTCAGTAGGAGTAAAGTTCGTCCCGCCATCTTCGACTAGGTCTGACACATCACATACCTACCGATCTACAATTTACATCTTCCCCAGAACTCCAGGGATTAAAAAAAAACTAACCGTCAATCTTTCTATCTTTAGTGAGGCTGTGCGTTGTCTGTTATTCAGTCAATCAATCAGTCACGAATAATTCCGATTTTAGATGTACCTACCAGCTACCTAAGTATCTACTATTCTTTTTATACTTAGATACGTAGGTACCCCTAAGAAGCTAAAATATCTCGCCAAATAGAGCCGATACGTGCAAATAGGTATCGATATTGTCACATCATCGTTCCAGAAATATTAGGTACATACTTCGAGTCAGTTCAGTAGGTACAGGGCCTGTTTTGCAGAGATTGAGATAAAAACCTCTTTGTTCGTCAAACAGCGGCGGGTGCGCGGGTGCGCGTGAGACACTCGCAGGGAATTCGCGCCCGGCCGCATGCACGCTCCCGGTTGACGTGACGGGGCGATCGATGGCCGCTGACCCCATGCATGTGATGCAGACTTCATTCTTAGGCTTGAAAAGTCGACTAATAAACGTTCGTCTTCTTTTCTCGTGTCAACTTGTCACTGAATATAATTGACGAAGCATACGTAAATCGTCAATTATTTTGTCTTGTCCTGCTGTCAAAAATGAAGCAAACCGTTATCTCCTTCCACATAAGTAACTGATATTAAAAAATAATATTCTGCTCTCCTTAAAATATAATTAAATACAGGGTGAAATAATTTAATTTATGGGCATCCTCTCAAGGGGTCATTGTACATCATTATGAACAATTTTCATGGGACCATCCCTAAAATCGCGAAAAATAATCAGCTGTTCCCTACATTCTTACATTTAGACTAGGAACCTACCTATTCTCTTAGACGTCAGTTGGACTCTGCCCTCGCTTCGCGTCGTGGAAAACAACCAATAAATACCTATGTTGATTAACAGTTAAAACGCACTGCATTCATTAGTAGATATTACTAAAAAATACATTAAACAGAGTGTTGCTGGAAAATGACTTGTGTACCAAAGTTTTCTTGTGCCATGTATCTTTTTTAAAGGCCCTGTTCCATGCTCAATCTAACTTGCACATTAATATTCCAATCAACGGTTAACCGCGGAATGACCGGGGATGTACTTGTACCGTGTATTTTGGTTTACGGGTATGCCACCCCGTGTCTCGATGGACTTGAATGCGCGAAAAAAGTTTGTGTAGAGGTTTGGGCCAACAAGGCCATGCAGAACGCGGACGACCACACGATAGCGAAATGACATGCGTGGCGTCATGGCGTGTAGGAGTACACCATATGAGTTCGTTAGAAGGATTCAAGGAACATACCTATTATATACTCATCTACGGCGAGGAAGGACTAATATTGGACTAATCCTTTCAAGGCTTGGGCAGTGTTTCGTCAGCTCGGGCAAAAAAATAAGAAACTTCAAAACTTTGTTTGTCAAAGAGACAGCTGGATGGTTAATGGGCATAAGTAAAATGTGATATTTTTTAAATAAAATAAAAATAGTAAAAAAACTTTAAAAGCAGGACCATATTTTATACCTACTTACGGTATAAATAATAAATAACTTACCTGCAAAAAAACATTCGTTAAAGATCTACCAACAACTTCAAGCAATCTTCTTCGATGTATCCAAAATAATAGTAGCAGCCGCGTGTCCTGGACGCGGGGTGTTCAAAATAATCCAGAAGATAGAAAAGAAATGACCTCAACTCCGTGCCCGCGCCCAGAGTATCTCAATAAGAAAGAACTATGTACCTATAGTATGTCTCGACGTCCGCAAGTGGGAGAAGAATGTTGGACTGTACGTAATTGTTCCCTGCGCGCAGAGGATCACAATCAGAAAGAAAAAAGCAGCTCTATAAGTCTGCTTGCGCTGTGCGCAGAGCAGCTCAGGACGAAAGAACTATGTGCCTATAGTTTGTTGTCTCGACGTAAGCGTCCGCAAGTGGAAGAAGAATGTTGCACTGTACGTAATTGTTCCCTGCGCGCAGAGGATCACAATCAGAAAGAACAAAGCAGCTCTATAAGTCTGCTTGCGCCGTGCGCAGAGCAGCTTTGGGCGAAAGAACTATGTGCCTATAGTTTGTTGTCTCGATGTAAGCGTTCGCAAGTGGAAGAAGAATGTTGCACTATACGTAATTGTTCCCTGCGCCCAGAGTATCACAATAAGAAACAACAAAGTTGCTCTGCGCCGTGCTCAGAGGAGCTCAGGGAGAAAGAACAATGTCTAAATCAAAAAGAAAAAGAATTAATACAATTGCAGAAACATCTACAAAAACAACGAAAACAATTAAAAAAGAAGTTGGATACTAAAGCAAAAGCAGATTTGAAAGCTTCAAAGAAATTAAATCGAGCTCGAAAAAAACTACAGTTAACTGTCAAAGCGACTAGAAACATAGGAGGACATCGGAAGAAAAAGAAAAATGAAAGTAAATGTTCGAGTGGACAGGCCCGGGGCAAGTGGCCCGATAAAATACATTCAATTCTGGAGAAATTTTACGGCAATCTCTGTTCACGTTTCTGTGATAGGAGGCGTGGATTTAGCGACTTATGTGGATTATATGGTAGGAAAATTAAAGAATCGACTCATCATAGTCAAGAAGTTTGGGCAAGATGTACCAGGAGTAGTAATTTAGACTTTTGTCTCGGAAACGGGCCATGCAGAAGAACAGCGTGTAGTAGATTGCAATCGGCTGCTGGAGATTGTTATGGGATGGCATTAGGTCCTGTCCTTTGGTCATGGCCATCTCCTAGACCTCCTTGTAGGATGCTGCTAAAACAAGCCGGGTATTTTTTAGGGATAATAGCTAGTTTCTTATTTTGGTTACCGTGCTTGTTGTGTGTAGCGCTGATGTGCTCTTGTTTCTGCGGCTCTGGCGATTGCTGATAAATAAATCATAATTGAATTATAAAATAATTATGGAAGACCTAATAAATGTATGTTGTTGTGTCAGTTGCTAATCTATTGATTGTATCTACTTAAAACACACTAGCGATGCATGGGCAATGTGTACCTACATGTGAAGACGGTATTATCACGAAACGTTGTGTACAAGTTCTGAGCAGTACCCTAATGAAAAGTACTAGGCTGCCATGAATTCAAGATAGTATTACATTACTATTTTAAGTCCTTATTTTTAACCGACTTCTTCAAAAAAGAGGAGGTTCTCAATTCGTCTGTATGTTTTATTTTTTATCTTTGTGTGTTTGTTACGCGATTACTCCGCCAAATATGAATGGATTTTGATGATTCTTTTTTGTTTGGTAGAGGTCATGCTTCAGAGGTGGCCCCATATAAATTTATTATCTATGCTTGCGTAGTTTTTGAATTAGCTTCAATAATTACGTATCTTTCCCACTTTGACTTAGTTTATGTAGACGATATTTTATTTGACTCCGTCACTGTTATTTACATAGCAGATAGTGGTTTTTGAATTTGTGTGGGGTAGGTACTAGAGGTGTGCGCCGATGCCTTTCTTACCGGCGGCAGCGTCTGACGTATTTTTTGCCGGCGGCGGCGGCGTCATCGTCGTCATCGGCGTAATCGGCGTCGATGAAATAAAAGAAATTACAAATAAAAGTACCGCAGTGGGCTGTAGGTACTGCAGTCTCTGCAACGGTGCCAGATTGACTATCGAGGTGCTTTTATTTTTTTGTGGTTGGGAATTCATCAAATTACTTCTCCCGCTCTGGGTGGAGCGGAAGGGCGTGTCAGACTTTTACTGACTAAAACCCACCCGTGTTCCTTCAGTTCCCTGTTGCCAAGGTCCCGGTATCCCTTTCGGACTTTCCCGCAACCCTGGCAGGTATCGGTCCTAACGGACCCCGTCAGGTGTGCTAACTACTCTTAAAGGCGCGCGTGGAACACGACGTGCCATCGACCCAGGACTGGTCCTTATCGGACGGCGAGCTATCCATTGCTCGCCGTCCGCAAGCCCGCGCCTATGGTGGCCGGGAATCCGACGCCCAGGGTGTCTCTAGCGGCGGCGGTTAGGGGCATGAGGGCGCAGATTTTGCCTCTCCCTCACGCGTTCCGTCTCCTCCTTCGCGAGCATTACTGCTTTACAGAAGGAGGCGACGGCTTCCCCTGCCCTCTTCGCTCCGTACCATGGCCTGGACCAGGGCCGGACGCGAGAGGTCATTACCGCCAAATTGGATCCCCTAGATTGGGCAGGAGCCGCCTTAAGGCGGCCCCAGCCCGGTACAGCCTGGGAGCCAAACGTCGGAAATGCTCCACGAAGTTCCACCGGCTGTCGAGGACGAGTCCTAGGTACTTCATCGTCAACTCGACGCCGATGTGAACCCCTCCTAGTACACCGAGTTGCTGAAGTGTTTATATGAAAACGCTACTATGTCAGTCCGACTCCAGGACCAGACATCGAAACCTATCCTTCTGCAGCAAGGGGTGAGACATCCCAGACTGTATCTCTCCGAAATTGTTCACCGCTGCACTGGAGGATGTCTTCAAGGTTCTGGACTGGAAAGGGATTGGCAACAACATCAATGGCTATAGTGTGTGTTGCCAGTGATGACCTATGGCACTGAAACGTGGTCGCTCACAATCTCATTAGAAGGCTGAAAGTCACCCAAAGAGCAATGGAAAGGGCTAAGCTCAGAGTTTCCCTGCGTGATCGAATCAGAAATGAAGAGATACGCAGGAGAAACCAAGGTGACCGACATAGCCTGAAGTATTGCCAAACTTATGGGCAGGGCACATTGCTCGCAGAACCAGGTTTTTGGAGTGGCGACCGCGTACCGGAAGACTTAGCGTTGGAAGACCCCCCACATGGTGGACAAATGACCTGGTGCAGGCCTCGTGAATCCGCTGGATGCGAGAAGTATAGAACCGGTCGAAGTGGCGGTGCTTGTGGGAGGCCTATGTCCAGGAATGGACATCTTTCGGCTGAAATGATGAAATAAATACGTCGAAACAAACCATTATGATGGTTATATTTAGTGTCTAGTTTACTAGTACATTGTACCTAAAAAAACAAATATTACATATTTTGACTTTGGCGCCGATGACGCCGCAAAAAATATCGGCGGCGGCGGCGTGGCGGAAATCATCGGCGGCGTGCGCCACGCCGATCGGCGCACACCTCTAGCTAGGTATCACAACTAAAGTGGAAAATAAAAACTTTTTACAAAAAAAGTTTTTACAACCGACTTCCAAAAAAATTGGTACTCAAAACTGAAAAATAACTTAAATTTAGGAAGTCGGTGGCAAAAAACGAAAGTTGAAAAGCAAAGACCGATTTCTGAAATTAAAGTTATTTTATACCTTTGTCTTTTTGTAGTTGCCACTTAAAATGTCATAATTATGTGTTAACATTAGACCACTTAAGAACGACAAACAGTACACATAAGAGTTTTTAGTTTTTAATTATTCGAACAAAATGTCTTAGCACATAAGACATTTTATATCAGGAGGAGAAAGGCGGGTATTTAAAAAAAAAAAAAATGTCATTGTGTAAAACGAAAGTTTTTTAGTTTTCTGGATGTACCATACCATTTTTACCATCCGTTTTACAATTTAATACGGGTACGACACTTTAGGAGTATCAGGAGTAAGAGGAACAGGGTGTAAAGTTCACTCATCCACCATAGAAAAGGGAGGATCCTCCGACCAGACGGGTGTTGTGTCTGGCGGGCAACTGCCCAACGGTTGTTTTTTTTTTAACTAGGGCATCTCGTAGTTGGTTTCTGAAACCGTGACTACTTAACCGGACTTTCCTGTGGCTGCCTTAAGCTCCTAAACTTGAAGCCTCCAGCCAGGGGCAAACAAACTATGCTAAATTAAAACGACAGGACTAAACTAAAATTTATCGGCTGTCCTTTTCATATTGAAATAGAAAGAAAAAGATGCACTGAACTTAAATTTAGTTTAGTTTGTGAACAAAGGAATCGGCACCATTGTGTCTGTATTCGTGTATTAATTAGAGAATTACGTAAGTATCCTTAAAAATGGATTAAATGACAAATTTACTAAATTCAGACTAGTGTTATCAGATCCAGCAAGGTATTTCTAAAAACTGAAAGGTGTGAATAACATACCTAATGTTTTCAAACTAACAGCTGCAAAATAAAATAAAACCTTCAGATACGTTTAATACTTTTTTGATTTATGAATAGAAAAGAAAAATATTTTATCATCTACCTATAATGGCATAATGGCTATTGACCTGTCAATTTTGATAGTTTGTTTTTAAGTTTTTAAGGTTTATTTACAATTTTATATTGTTTTATTATATATTTAAGTCTTTATTTAATGCGACTAATGATAATTATACTATTCTCGTTTTAAAAAATAATGTATATCCATGAAATGCCAAAACAAATATTTGTCATATAATAAAGCATGGATATGCATAGATTACGAGTTATGGAATTCAATACGTCAGTAAGTGGAAAAGAAGGCGAGAAGAAGTATTTTGCACAACATGAAGAGTGTAAACAAGAAGACTGGAAAACCAGTACTGATGGATACAAGGATGAAACCGGAGACGAAAATCAATGTCTAAATGACAACACGAGTCCGCCAGGGCTGTCGAAAAAATATCTAGATGACAAAATAAGTCCTCCGGGAACTTCGAAGAAATATCTAGTTGATACCTCAAGTCCGCCTGGAACATCGAAAAAATGTCCAGATGACAAAAGATGTCCTCCTGGGACATCGGAAAAATACCTAGATGGCACCACATCCACAAGCCCTCCAGAAACATCGAAAAAATATAATTTCGCCCGAAGTAAATCAAAGAGCGAAATATTTAAAATTCCACCTAAAAGTAAGTTCGGCATCGGCTTCATTGAGCTGTGTAAGCTGTGCTTAATTGAGCAGGGTGGAGAGTCGTGTGGGCCCACGGAGGGAAAGCAATTTGTTTATAGTTCGATTTCCGGATCAGGCAAACGACTTCAAAAATATTTTGAACGCAGCTTTACTGACTTTAAAAAAAAATGTTTTAAAGCAGTTTTACTGACTTTTGAAAAACAATGAATGTTTTCTTTGCGTAAAAATTGTTAGTACTTACTTATCAATATTTATTAATTAAAGTATTGTGAAATACTTTAATTGGCTTCGAATTCTTGAATTTTGCTTCAGGGTCCGCTTCAACTTTCCACACTGTTTACTGTATAATGTAAACCGAGACATGTTGCATGTACCTATACATACAACATGTCTCGGAAATAACGCCCATCACCAAACACCCCATTTAGGCCCAATTGCGCGTTCATAGTTAGCTAAAAAAGCTAATTCAATAATTCTCTTTGGATTAACCCTGAGTTAGCTGTTAACTCCGAGTTAGCTGTTAAGGCGTAAGTGGGCCTTAGAATATTATGTTATAACCAAAATATTCACAATACATACACTGAAATTATTTGATTAAATTCTTCATCATCATTGGCAACCTTTTCCACCCACTGCTGAGTATAGGCCTCCTCCCTTTTGTGCCATGCTTTCCTGGTCCGTGCGAATCTCATTGAAGTCTTCCCCGCGTTCCTTTGTAGGTCGTCCACCCACCTGGCTATTTGTCTGCCAACGCTCCTTCTACCGTTTCTTGGCCATCATTCCGTTAGGATTCTGCTCCACCTACTATCACCACATCTAGTCAAGTATCCTGCCCACCTCCATTTCAGAGCTGCTACTCGTAGTCCTACGTCTTGAATCTTAGTCCTACAAAAAATAGTTCTTTCAGTGATAGGCCTAGCATGGCGCGCTCCATAGCCCTTTGTGCAACTGGATTTTGTACACAGTTTCTTTAGTGAGCGTCCATGTTTCTGACATATATGTCATGGTATGGTAGGCAAGAGTGGAAGACACATGTTCATACAATTTGGTTTCTAGGCATTGTGGTATCTTCCGGACTTGCAACCCCTAAAAGCATCATCCAGCTTGCCAAATCACGTCAAGCTCCCCAGACACCCCATCATCTATTTTGCTGTTTATAAATTCATAGTACGCAATGTGTACCGAATATGTACATACTTAAAAAAAGAAGTACCTTAACAGATTAACAGGTAGGTATAGGCAACTGAATTATAACTTGCTGTAGAGCATCTCCCCAGTAACTCCAAGTAAAATTTTATAAATTTTACTAAGACACTTACTTATTAGGCAAACAAGTGATCGATAAAAAATTTACCCTTATCCATACAATGTACTTACCATCGTTTTTTTCATTAATTTTTCCGAAGTTTCATACTTTCGCGTCCATACTATCCACTAATATTATACATTAAAAAGCTACTGGCTGTCTCATGTCTGTTACCTTTACACCGCGCACCGTAACACCTAGATAGATAGACCATGACGTGGGTTATGGGACATAGGATACTTTTTATCCCGGTAGTACGTTCCCTTGGGACAGTTTCCGACCACCACGCGGGCGAAGCTGCGGCCACAAGGTAGTAATTTTATAAACCACACATATCCGTTATCAATTTAGCAATTATTATCAGAGCTATACGAGAAAACAACATAAACGAAGCGTACACAGTTTATTAGACACAGATATCAATTAACAAAACCGGCCAAGTGCGAGTCGGACCACGTACATTTAAGGATTCCGTAGTTGGGATGAATTGATCACAAGAACAAACTTAACATTGTAGTTGAAGAACATGTTCTCCTATATGGAATTTATGGCAGAACATGTTTTTGCAACTGCAAGTGTAAGTTGGACGATTAATAATAATAATAAGCCCTATTATTCTAGTAGTAGTATTTTTCAGTAGTTTACAGAATGTCTCTTAGTTTGCAGTGTGCCTTTTGGCAAAGGCCTCCTCTAACGACTTCCACTCAGTGCCGTAACTAGGGCGGTGCCAGCGGTGCCCAGTCACAGGGCGCAGACCCTGGAGAGCCGCAGAAATGACCAGACCAGGGCCACTAACAATATCTATTATTTATTTTTATAGACAATACATTTAATTGTCAGAACCGGTTATGATTAGAAAATATTTCAAGGGCGCGGTTATAGCAGCTCGCACCGGGCGCATAAAAGGCTAAGTACGGCACTGCTTCCACTGAGTCCAATCTCTCGCAAATCTTCTCCAATTGGTCCCCGCTGTAAGCTTTGGCTTCCCATCTTTTAAATTGTCTTACCCTGTTCCTTTTGCCATCTCTGGGGTACAGTCACCACATTCAGTCACCACTTGTCTCGAGTGTCCACTTTTGTTGGTCTATTTTGGTAAGAACATCAGTATTTTTTTTCTTTTCCTCTAATCAGGGTATTTCGTATTCTGTCTTTTTTTTGTAATAGCAGTCATCCTTTCCATTGAACTTTGGCACGGTGCTAGCATTTCTCTGTGGTGTTTTGTGAAAGACCAAGTTTCGCCGCCCTACGTAATGCAAGAAAGACATGTGCTGAAGACCTTCCGTTTCAATCCAATATTTAGATCCGTTGCTTTCATGACCTCCTTCAATTACCAGTATAGCCAGTTGATCGATTATTATTACTCGTTAACTTGTAGAGCCTATTAGCTGTGAATGTGCTGTCGTTTGAATTTTTTCACATATCCAAAACCAACCATTTAGCTATAAGGGGGGGAGGAGGGCACTTGACTCTAACAAAAATGAGCTTAATATTTCGCAAACCGATCCCTGAATCCAAAAATGTTTGATAACATAGATCCATCTTAAAGAAATGATAATACCCACACTCCTTTCACCTTAAAGGAAGGTAGGTATTTAATGCGAGCATTCGCTTTGCGAATGTGTTTTGCAAACATTCGTTCGCGAGCACAGCTATTAAGGCGGTCCCTCACCGGAGCATTCGCCTGTAATGTAACAATCCAAGATTCCGCTGTAACAACTAGGGCTATGGAAAGTAGACTGCAAGTGCGCAGGCTGTTAACTAATAGTTAGTGTAGAGACATAATTGAAACCACAATTGACATAATTGATATAGGTAATTGATTGGATAGGTATAATTAAATAAGTAGAAGTAACACGGCGAGGTCGCGGGTAGGTATAGGTTACAAATTACATGTAGTATTTACTCACCAAACTATTCGTTTCTCCGCCCCTAAGATGACCTACTGACCGAATGATCGCAAAAGAAATTCGCAAAGCGAAAGCTCGCGGTGAGTATCGTCATGAGAGGCAGTTTAGGAATAGCTATGTATACAGGATGTTAGGGTAGACACCGTTATCCTTGAAACTAGTGGTTTGGTATCATCTATAATATACTTTTTCTATGGGACCAACCTTGAAATCGCGAAAAAAATAAACAGCTTTTACATACATTTGTGTTCACTTAAATCGACAAAATGTATGGAACAGCTGATTTCTTTTTGCGATTTCAAAGTTGGTCCCATAGAAAACGTATATTTTAGAACTCAAACTCAAAGCATTTATTTCAATTAAACCATTTACAGGCACTTTTGAATTGTCAAGGAGTCAGTCAGTCAGTCAGAAATATGAAGCTAGTTGCCCATTCCAAAGCGTAATAGGTACCTATAGAGAAGAACGGGCAAGAAACTCCATGGACACTCTTTTAAATCAAAATATTGCTACAATATAATGGTTACATCATTCATGTTGAAATTATACATGTGAGAACAATGTAGAAAGCACGTTAAAAGCGTCCGCAATTATAAAATAAGAACAATTCAAAAATTAAAATAAGCCATGGCAGCTCAGAAATTACCAGTCACAACTGACGGCGCCCGTTCACGAACATGATGCATGGATCAGCACCATTCAGCTCAACCATTTTGAAGGGAGCTAATGACATTCCCAGCCGCCAAGGCACATTCAAGTCAATGAAAGACAAAATACCCGGTAAATGGTAGCGAGGTACATAGTACTCACACCTGTGCAATTATATAATACAAAGGAGATTGAGTTTATACAATGCAAAGATAGTCTTACAATCTTCAGCAGCTCCAGCATTTTCGAATGTTAATTAGTTGTTGTGGTTGTGGAGCAGGACCAGCATTAAGCCAGACATTTTTATCAACCTCCAACTTATAATATGCCTGCCTACATAGTGTGCGTTTTATACAAGTTTTGAATTTCGTCTCATTCAGTTGAAGACGTTGAAGTATGTGGGGAGGGATTTTATTGTAACATTTTAAACAGTACCCCATGAAAGATAAGTCTACTTTAGCCAGTCTGAAACCTGGTTGAACTAATAGGTCCCTATTTCTAGTACTATAATTATGTCTATCACCTCTTTTACTAAAAAGATGTAAATTTTTTCTTACGTGCAAGATGTTTTCACATAATTATATAAATTGACAAGGTGCCGTCATGATGTTAATATCCTTAAGAGCGGGTATGAGCCAAAATTGCCTGTCTTCAATTAGATTTTTCATGAAATTGATAAGACTTAGGTATAAAATAAAAATAGTATGAGTAACTACATGATATTTCCAAACTTTTTGTGGAACAGAAACACAAAATATTAAAATTTTCTCGATAAAAAAATATCACGAAGTTACCTCTAATTTTCACGTATTTTCGATTTGTACTTATTATGTAAATGCTTAATAAGATAAAAATTGGATGATTAGTTGTATTAATACAAGGCAAAAAAACTGTGTAGGCTTTTTTTTTATTCGTTTTATTTTTGGTTTTATTACGATTCTAGCTTGTAGGACTTACGACGTTCTTAGTTCGTGGAAGAAGCCATCTTCCGTCGCACATTGCAGGAACTTCAAGCATATTTTTGTTTCACAAATCATTAGAGTACATTTATACCAAGGGTATAAATGTACTCTTTGCTTTTGCTTTGCTTTTCTTATGCGGTGAATTTTCTTGCGGAGAAAATTTACAACATAGCCAGCCTATTCCACGATCATTTGAAAGTTCGCACTGGAGATTTTAAATCTTATTGCGATTTACTTAGTATCCAAATTCGTTTACTCCCACTTTTTTTGACAAACTTCTTAAATGGCTCTGATCGCTCTTTTCTACAGAATAAAGATAGACTCGATGTCTGCAGCCCGTCCCCATAGTAAAATACCGTAAGACATTATGCTATGAAAGTAACTAAAATAGACTAGCCTCGCGGTATCTACATCAGTAAATTGACGGATTTTTCTGAAAGCATATGCTGCTGAACTTAGCCGTCCTGCAAGAGATGTTAAATGAGGACCCCATTGTAGCCTTGAGTCGAGCGTGATCCCCAGGAAAACAGTTTTATCGACGTATTCTAGTTTCTCTTGATTCAATATAATCTCACAAATCCCTACTTTTGACATTTGGTAAAGAAAATTTTATGCACTTCGTTTTTTTTTCCATTTAATACTAAATAATTAGCAGTGAACCAATTTTGGACCTGCAGTAGGGCGTTATTTACTTCGTCAAAATTTGTAGCACAAGATGACACCAAACCACTAGTTTCAAGGATAACGGTGTCTATGTCTAGCCTAACACCCTGTATAGTACACCTCATCGCAAAATAGTTCATGTGTTATATCCAGATATTGTTTTTTTTCCTTGATGATAAGAAGCTGGGTAATGTTTTTTTTGTTTCAGTTAAACCAAGAAAACGTGACTTAAAAATCAATTCGAGTGACATAGGTCTTACAAAACTTTTTCAGGACAGTGCATATTCACATCAAAAGAATCGAGCGTTCAATTTGCGCAAAAGAAACTCTAGGGTTCATCACAAAATTGAAAATGTTAAGAAAATGAAAGAAAAGAATGAAGAAGTACACTTTTTGTTTGCGCGTGAAACACCTAGTTTTATAAAATATTGTAAAAAATATGCAAAGAATGAGAGAACGACACCGAAAAAGAAACGCGATTCCGAATTACCGACTGAATTGTATGGCTTTCAAAAAAGTAATCGAAGGATGTATGATGAATATCGGACGACTTGTTTCAATTTCATAAACAAAGATAAAATACCCTTTAAAAAAGTGAGAAGAGGATTACACCGTAAACACAAACCACCGCAGCTAGTGGTAGGCAGAAATTGCGATTGTAAACATCACGGAATGAAAGTACTAAACTCTGCTTGCGAAATGAGCAAAAGTCCATCAATGTATTATCATTTGGGTGAACGAAGTGCTCAGAAAAAACGCGATTCTGATCAAGAAAAAGGAGAAAAAGTAGAGAAGTTTGTGAGGAAACGTTCACAGACTATGACTAAAGATGAAATAATAGAAGTTTCGTCTTCATCACTCAGTCCCGTAGAAAAAAGTTGGCGTGATGCGCGTATAGGCTCTAGCAAAGTGCAGGTTTTATCAGCCAACCGTCATGGCCCACCAAGTGTACGAGAAAAGTTTCTCTCCTTCGATAACGTTACATTTTCAAACGAGTATAACCAGCAGCTGCGCCCGCTACCCTCTTCACCGATACCAGGTGCTGCCGCACGAAACAAGTGCAAAAGAAAAAAGCATATTAAAAAGAAAACAACCAAATTGATATCCAACGTTCCTCGAGGACTCATTTCGAGATTTACAATGGGCATTATTGATTTCCATTCAAAAAAGAAAGTAACAGGAAAAAGCTGTATAAAATATTTCGTTTTTGGACTACTTATTGTGGTGTGGTCTCCATGTCTGCTGGCGGTAATTCTGGCATGGGTAGTCATGTTTCCTGTGAAATTATTTAGTTTAAAAACTGGTAATTCAAAAAGATTTCGTAATAAAAATGACGCACGTTCTGAATACCAGCGAATGTGTTTTGAAAATTATTTGCCGGAAAATAAAAGGAGTTTTATGACGTCAGCGTCGACTTGGTACTCACGCAAAGTTGGCAATTTTGTTAAAATTTTGACATCTTTACTTAAACTTAAAAAGAAGGCGCCAACGGGTGCTGGTTCTTCGTTTTTGCCATCACCTCATCCAAACCCGAAAAAGAGGTATACTTTGTTCTATGCGGAAAATAGAGGATGGTTGATGAAACCATTACGATGTAGAAAATCACGATCTTCTGCGTGCACTCGAGTAGCGCAGAGCATGTCATGTCAAGTTAGACCAAAATCCGGATGCCTTGAAAATTTGCAACAGAAATCAAAAAAAAAGGTCTCGTATGTTTGTCCGATCCATGGGCATAAATCATCAAAAGTGTGCTGTCCATTTACCGTAACAAGCCCATGGCAATTTCTTTGGAAGAAATCGGCATCTTGTATGATTAAGCGGCTAGGATCACGTGATCAACGACGCCAACAGGTAAATATTCCACCGACATTTTCTTACCCAATATCTGGTATTGCATTAAATTCAGCTGATAAAACAATAAATGCAAAACAATTTAATTCAAATGTTAAAGCAGATTATATCGCACATGAAGATTTAGCGAAGTACCATCTGGGTCAACGAAAAAATGGGACTCTGCCATTTGGGGTAGTTTTTAAATATCCCCGTGGGACAAAACACCCACTAATAATAACGAATTTGGAAACATTTAGAGCTCATAATTTTGGTTTAGCAGGTAAAACTCTAAATATGTCTACAAAATGCACTCCCTGTTTTTTGATAAAAGGCTTGCAGGGACAGTTACCTAAATGTTGGACCAAGCACGAAGCAGGTAAAGCTGTTAACAACACTCCTGCTGTTCGTAGAATTACTAGTTTTACAGGCGTGCCTAAACACATTTCATGTTATAGACAGAACACTAAGCGCGAAGAAGCTTTAAACTCCCCTTCTGGCAGAAACCATAAGGCGGCAATAAAAGATAAAAAGTTACATACTCTCCAGAAGAATCTTAACTTCCGTAATAAATGTGTTTTAGCAGACATAACTCAATCTACGGGGACTAAACAAGCTAATACAAGTTCATACGATCAAATAAATTACGCACATGAAACACAAAATACCTCAAAACACATTCTATATCATAAGGTATGTACTAATAAACCGAAAAAATCGGAAAAAGCTAAACACGATATGGCCTCGAAATGCGCCAGGCACACTCAACCTAAACAAGCTTACAAATATAAAACCCGTTTTCCGATACAAAAACATTCAAGCCCAGCTAAAATCAAATCAAGTATGGAACCCGATACTGTCTTAAATTCCTCTGTTAGAAAGAAACACAAACAATCTGAACAAGGTTACAAAAACAACCCAGATTTATTCACGAGAAGTACCAATGTAAATATAGCTTTGAATTACCCTTGTGGTGACAAGCATAAAAAATCTAAGCAAGCGAATAAATATAAACTATATCAAGTCTCTGTTGCAACTCAAAAGCAATCGAACAAAGCAGACATCACGACAAATACCAATGTCAATAAAGCTTTGAACTACCCATATGGAGAGAAATACAAACAATCTGAACGAGCTAGTACATATAAACCACACCAAGTCCCTGTTGCAATTCAAAAGCAATCGAACAAAGCAGACATCACGACAAGTACCAATGTCAATAAAGCTTTGAACTACCCATATGGAGAGAAATACAAACAATCTGAACGAGCTAGTACATATAAACCACATCAAGTCCCTGTTGCAATTCAAAAGCAATCGAACAAAGCAGACATCACGACAAGTACCAATGTCAATAAAGCTTTGAACTACCCATATGGAGAGAAATACAAACAATCTGAACGAGCTAGTACATATAAACCACATCAAGTCCCTGTTGCAATTCAAAAGCAATCGAACAAAGCAGACATCACGACAAGTACCAATGTCGATATAGCTTTGAATGGCCCTTGTGGCGAGAAGCACAAACCATCTAAATATGGTAAAAAACATCAACCTCATCAGATCTCTAATGCAACTCAAATGCAATCGACGACAGTTGACAACACGACAATGACCAATCACGATTTAGCTTTCAATTACCTTGGCGCTGTCAAACCGAGCACTGCTAACAAAAATACACTATGTATTTCAAGTACAGTTGATACGATATGCACTCAAGATACTTCATCAGCTTATAAATATATACCAGAAATACGAAAACACGAACGATCTAACCAAAATTACAAATATAAACCCTATAAATCCACTGTTCCAATTCAAAAGCAACGAAGCACTGCAGACATCATGACAAGTACCAATGGCGATGTAGCTTTGAATTACCTTGACGCTGTCAAGCCGAGCACTGCTAACAAAGAGATATTATGTATTCCAAGTACAGCTGACAAGGATACGATATGCAATCAAAAAACTAGTTCACCAGAATATGTCCCTAAAAAACAAGACAAATCCATACAGAAACAGACTTCTAAAATCGATATATCTGTAGATTGTACCAGTTGTTATGCCAGTGCTAGTTGTGAAAAAAAAGGCTCATTAAAACAAACATCATCTTTAAACACAGAGACAGCCTCGGGTGGTGAGTTTGGAGAAAGCAGAAAGTTAAATGGTCCTTGTTTGTATAAGGGCATTCAAACTATTGCGTCCTTGATCTCTCAAGAAAATGAAGGTAAAGTTGAAACCGATCGTCCAAAGCGGGCTTTTACCAAGAAAGTGGTTGACTGTGGTTGTTGGGCCGACGAACGACAAGCAGATACATTTACACAATACCCATCCCAGCAACAAATCCTCGCAATAGACTGCGGTTTGGCCACCGATCAAAATTTAAACACATTTGTAAGGGAATCAATTTCTACTAATCGGACTATTTTAGCAAACAGAACAGAAAACAACCTTACGAAGCAACCACTCAGTCAACAGCCATCTCTTGTTGGGATGACGTTGGAAATTAGACGTATTTCAACTACACAACCATTATCCACAAGACAACTTCCAACAGACGAGTTACTAAAACAATTTCAACCACACGAAAATAGTCCGCTGCTTGGAATGTCGTCAGACTGCCGTCACGGTTTGGCTCCTCAAACTATACAAGTTTCAAGTGTACAAGCAAGTAGTTCGCAGTTTAAAATAGCTAAAGACTGCAAGTGTGGCACAACCCCCCAACAAAATGAACCTGATAAACAAATTGCAACTGTTAGTAAAAAAACAAAAATTCATGAAATTAGTTCAGCAAAAGAGCCCCCCAGTCAACAGCCAAGATTGACACAAGCTCCGTCTCACACTTTACAAGAACACCCTAAAGTATTCGGTATAGCTTCTGACTGTCCTTGTGGAATGGTAACGGGTTCCAAATCACACGCAAGCAGCACACTAGCTTTAAAAAAATCTTCAGTCAAGTTACCCAAGTCATCTGACCCTTTACCACCCTACTTACTTACTTCTTCACCAACACAACCAGACAAAGATTCTCGTAAAACTCGTATTGTGACAGAAACTCCGCCAACCACTTCAACTGACATTCAAGAGCTTCCATGTGACTATAAGTGTGAACGTAACTCTCAACAGCAACTTCCTAGTGCGCAACCAGATATCTCTAAAATAGATTCGCTTCATGGTAGTTCTCAGTTAAAACAGTCATCGCTTCGCAAAACTTCATTAGGATCTGAAGGGCAACCAAAATTCTCACAGCACCTTCCTAGCGTGCAACCAGATATCCCTAAAGTAGACAAGATTCAATCAAAGTTTCCTAAATCACTTGAACATTTGCCATCCAGAGTGTCACGAGCAACTAGCCCGGTGTTAGCGTCCGGCTGCCGTTGTTGCCGTTGTGTTGTTACGACCCAACAAAATGAACCTGATAAACAAATGAAGCAAATTGAAACTGATAGTAAAAAAACAAATGTTCATATAACTAGTTCAGCAAAAGCACCCCCCAGCCAACAGTCACAATTGACACAAGCTCCATCTCACACTGTACAAGAACAGTCTAAATTATTCGGTATAGCATTTGACTGTCCTTGTGGAACAGCAACGGGTTCCAAATCGCACACAGCCAAGAAAACGCAGACAATGTCTCCGCCAGTTTTAAAAGAATCTTCAGTCTCACCACTCCCGACGTCTTTGCTTCAAGAGTGTCCTTGTCCGATTGCCACTCTGCAGGATCCTGTAGGTGAACAACCTCATGACACCAAAGTAAGTACAACTTCCTCTCAGAGAAATATTGTAAAAGTAGATAAGACTCGGTCAAAGTTTCCTAAATCACCTGATCATTCACCACCCCCGAAGTCTTTGCCTCGCAAGTGTCGGTATCCAGTTGAGTCTCGCCTGCCGAAATCTTTGCCTCGCAAGTGCCGGTATCCGGTTGAGTCTCGCCTGCCGAAGTCTTTGCCTCGCAAGTCTCGGTGTCCGATTGCCACTCTGCTGGATCCTGTAGGTGAACAACCTTGTGGCACCAAAGTAAGTACAACATCCTCTCAGAGAAATATTGTAAAAGTAGATAAGACTCGGTCAAAGTTACCTAAATCACCTGATCATTCACCACTACCGAAGTCTTTGCCTCGCAAGTGTCGGTATCCGGTTGAGTCTCGCCTGCCGAAGTCTTTGCCTCGCAAGTGTCGGTGTCCGATTGCCACTCTGCAGGATCCTGTAGGTGAACAACCTTATGGCACCAAAGTAAGTACAACATCCTCTCAGAGAAATATTGTAAAAGTAGATAAGACTCGGTCAAAGTTTCCTAAATCACCTGATCATTCACCACCCCCGAAATCTTTGTCTCGCAAGTGTCGGTGTCCGGTTGAGACTCACCTGCCGAAGTCTTTGCCTCGCAAGTGTCAGTGTCCGGTTGACACTCTGCAAGGTCCTGTTGGAAAAATATATAAGACTCGGTCAAGCTTTTCAAATTTTGAGAGTCTCCAGGATTCTGGAGGTAAAAAAACATCTCAACGTTCTCCGAAATCAATTTTCAGTCGCAAGTCAAAACGCAAGTCTTTAGATTTTCAACAAGAGTGTGCTTGCTCTCCTGCATCGGATAATAATATTGACAAAAGATGTTTCGAATCAGATATAACAGACCTACGGAATACTACAAGACAGTTTTCTATTCAGTCATGTGAAAGAAGCGAGGGTACCTGCTCTGTTAATGAACCTTCTTCTCGGGTTCAATATAGAAGTAAAGTTAGTAGATTAGTAATGAGTTTACGTTCTAAGTTATTTAGCCGTAAGATAAGTAAACAAACAAAAATACCTGAAAATGCAGCTGAGAATCCTCGGCCAGAGGCTTTTTCTCCTTTGCAGGTTAATCATAAAAAAGTAAATAAATCACATACAAGACTTTTACGACGTGGTCAGCAACCGAAAATATCTCAACGCTCACCTTTTTCACCATGTTTATGTAATACCTCGTGTCACTTGCATCATTGTCCGAACGATGAAACTGAAAAATTATCATTTATTTGCCGCAAATCTATGCTAGATGACGAATCAAATCGAAATATTTTTCGGCGAAATCATATTATGTCAAAAACGTCCCAAAACCCTTCTTTGGCAGTTCATTCAAGTCACAACATGTTCCAGAACAGTTGTTCATGCTTGATACACCAAAGTTTTTCGAGGCAATCTACAAAAAAAAACCGGTATAAACGTAAACCTTTGCTTGTAGATACATCATACTCGTGTCTACGTATATCAAAAACTTCTCAACGACCATCTTTTCTATCACATTCAAGTAAATTAGAGTGTCGTTGCCGAGCCGACAACACTTCCTCTTTAAGACTTAGTAAAATTTCCTGTTATTCGTACCCTAGACTTTCTCAACGTATTAGAAGTCAGAGGTCTAAAACATCTGAGCATTCATCGATTGTTATGTCACAGACTCCAATCGAGTGTGTGAGTGACGAAACTTTTCCAACTTCGAAGGACCAGATTATGAAAACGCTGTTTAAGAGAAACTCACATTCAAAATTACAACACCTTCCAAATCAACGAAATAGATCCCAGGAAACACTTTCTGAGAAACAATCAATACTGACACAATTTCGCTCTCTATCGCATACAATACTACCAGAGATGCGCAGATGCGCGGCAAAACATTTAGGTAAAACTACAAGTCGTCAGTCAAATTCAAGACCTCAGCAACTTCCTAATCATCAACACTTCAATCGATCTCAGAAACCAATCTCGGCACAAAAACAATCCTCTAAAAAGTTTGATCCGCAATATTCCTCGTCTCTCAATAACTATCAATCAATGCAGACGGCGAAACAAACGGTGCCATCGCAACACCCGCTGAGTCCGGTTCCTCTAAAGTCTAAACGTTCATCTTTATTTAATCGTTCTCAATCGAAACCATTGGTCAACAAGAAAATAGGATCTATTACTGATAAAATATCATCAAATTCATGTAAAAATAATCAAGAAAAAACATCATCTACCGGTGGCGCTCAAACGGCAGTCATATTTCCGAGGGAGTGTTGTTGTTGGCCCAAAAAACTGCATAAATTTTCAAAGAAATTATCACAGCTTTCCCGTAAATCCGTAGATAAAACAACTCCGTCTAAACCACCACTCCACTTGCCGAATGCTCAATCAACAGAACCACACAAAAACTCCAATAAAACAAGGGTCGAAACTGAGGCCCAGGTTGAGAATCCGCAGCATCTTTCAATTCGGCAACCTAAAGTTTCTAAACAACCACGGCAACCTGAATTCTCTCAACACATTCCTAGTGTGAGTGCGCAACCAAATATTTCTAAAATAGATCATCTTAGTCGTAGTTCTCAGTCAAAACAGATAACGGAAAAAGTAGAGAAAGAGTTTAATGCAATTCCTCAGCAACCTACAGCTGAAAAAGTACCAATCATTCCAGGCAAGTGCAGATGCGCAGAAGGAAAAATTATTAAAATAGAATATTCATCAGGCAACAAATTACAACCTTATACAGATTTGCAACCCACACGAAAAGGTACACTAGAAACTAATAAGGAACCTGAGTTGCCTCAGCATATTGCTAGTGTGCAACCAGATAACTCTAAAATAGATTCCCTTCATCGTAGTTTTCAGTCAAAACAGTTAACGAAAAAAGTAAAGAAACACTTTCATGCAATTCCTCAGCAAGCTGAAGCTGAACAAGTAATACCAATAATTCCAGGCAAGTGCAGATGCGCAGAAAAAACATTTAAAACAGAGCATTCATCAAACAACAAATCACAACAGATTCAACCTTCACATTCACCTAATTCACATAATTTACCAACTGATACACAACGATTCCAATCTCCTACAGCATCGCATCCCACACGAAAAAGTACACTAGGAACTGATAAGCCATCTGAGTTGTCTCGGCATATTTCTAGCGTGCAACCAGATAACTCGAAAATAGATTCGCTTCATCGTAGTTTTCAGTCAAAACAGTTAACGAAAAAAATAGAGAAACACTTTGATGCAATCTCGAAACACTTTGATGCAATGTCTCAGCAAGCTGAAGCTGAACAATTAATACCAATCCTTCCAGGGAAGTGCAGATGCGCAGAAAAAAAAGTTAAAATAGAGCATTCATCGAACAACAAATCACAACAGATTCAACCTTCACATTCACCTAATTCACATAATTTACCAACTGATACACAACGATTCCAATCTCCTACAGTATCGCATCCCACACGAAAAAGTACACTAGGAACTGATAAGCCATCTGAGTTGTCACGGCATATTTCTAGCGTGCAACCAGATAACTCTAAAATAGATTCGCTTCATCGTAGTTTTCAGTCAAAACAGTTAACGAAAAAAATAGAGAAACACTTTGATGCAATCTCTCAGCAAGCTGAAGCTGAACAAGTAATACCAATCCTTCCAGGGAAGTGCAGATGCGCAGAAAAAAAAGTTAAAATAGAGCATTCATCAAACAACAAATCACAACAGATTCAACCTTCACATTCACCTAATTCACATAATTTACCAACTGATACACAACGATTCCAATCTCCTACAGCATCGCATTCCACACGAAAAAGTACACTAGGAACTGATAAGCCATCTGAGTTGTCTCGGCATATTTCTAGCGTGCAACCAGATAACTCTAAAATAGATTCGCTTCATCGTAGTTTTCAGTCAAAACAGTTAACGAAAAAAATAGAGAAACACTTTGATGCAATCTCTCAGCAAGCTGAAGCTGAACAAGTAAAACCAATAATTCCAGGCAAGTGCAGATGCGCAGAAAAAAATTTTAAAACAGAGCATTCATCAAACAACAAATCACAACAGATTCAACCTTCACATTCACCTAATTCACATAATTTACCAACTGATACACAACGATTCCAATCTCCTACAGCATCGCATCCCACACGCAAAAGTACATTAGGAACTTATAAGAAACATAAATTCTCTCAGCATCTACCAAATCAACCACTTGAAACACCAGCGTCCAAACTATCGCAGCCTCACCCAAGCCAACAAGCTGATGTTCCTCACAATGCAGCTTTACATTATTCTCAACCGAAACGTAAAAAACCTTGCAAATGTCGTAGCTCTAAACATAGGAATGAACAAGAAATACCAAAAAGTTTACACAAAATCGCAAAGGCTCTGTCTCCAGGAATGACACATTATTCCTCTGAGAAATTTAAAAAATCGCATTTAATTTCGTGCGTACATCCTGTTACCGCGAAGAAAAAACGGTTAAGGCAAAATATAAAAATACAACAGCCCAAAAAATCACTAAGCTCGGGAAATCCACAATTTCAACCAAATCCGCAAATTCAGTTATATCAGCAAAACCTGCAATATCGAAAAAGATTTTCACAAATTCCCACAAATTTAGGCAAACCACCCCCTGGATTTTTCCCACAATACCCACAGAGACTCAGACGAACAGGTACAGCTGCGGGTGGAGTACAACAATTTTACAATCTAAGACAACCACCATATCCTGACTTTAACCGTGTATCTATGTGCTATCCTGGTCATAATCCTCCACGTAGTCAATCAGAGCCGATTCCTGGACCGAATCGTCAATCTCGTGCCAATTACCCACCAGCACCTCCAGCACCTGGAGCTGCACCGCGCCCAAAATACACCCGCGATCCTTGCTATACTAATCAAGCAGATAAATGTGCAACGCAGTCACCTTATGATGAGTCCGCTCTTAGGCGTGCTTATAAACGTCGACCATTACGATACACTCCACCTAGACAACAGTTACCAAGGGTTGTCATGGAAAACAAATTAAAAGAAATAAAAGAACAAAAAATGAAAGTTGCCGCGGTTATGCAAAGAAACCCGGGAAAATGCTCTAGGGTCAAGGAGTTTTTTAAGTGTTTACGAGACTCAATCAAAGAGACTGAGCGGGAAGCATGGCCAAACAAAATTGAATGTCGTCCTATGTGGATAAACGCTTTAAAACGTAGGCCTTGTTTCTGGATTTACAAGATGGGGCCACGCATGTACCAGGCATTCTTAAATTGTAATAAATATCAACAATACTTTGGTCAAATTTGTGTTTACTTTCTTACATTATGTTTTTGGAGTCCACTTCTTTTCTGTGGTTATTATTGTTGTAAAGGTTGTTAACAAAATAATAAACGTTCATTGAAGGAAAATATGTAAAATGGAATTTTATTGATTTTTTTCCTTTAAAACAGGGTGGCGTTTACAGTCTAACAAAATGTGGACTTTTCAGTTAAGCTCCTAAACAAAAAAAAAGTCACTAACTTATTAGTCTTTACATTCACCTAATTCGCACAGCTTACCACCAGATAATCAACGATTCCAATCTCCTGCAGCATCGCATTCCACACGCAAAACTACCTACATTAGGTACTGATGGGGGAGCTGAGTTCTCTCAGCATATTTCTAGCGTGCAACCAGATAACTCTAAAACTTTTTACAAAAATGTTTTTATTTTTCACTTTTTAGTTGTGGTACCTACCCCACACAAATTCAAGTACAGCGCTATGTAAATAACAGTGACAGAGTCAAATAAAATATCGTCTACATACACTAAGTGGGAAAAATACGTAATTATTGAAGCTAACTCAAAAACTACGCAAGCAAAGTAAATATTTTTTTTATGAGACCACCTCTGAAGCATGACCTCTACCAAAAAATAATCATCAAAATCGTTTCATAATTGGAGGATTAATAGCGTAAAATACAAAAAAAAACAGACGAATTGAGGACCTCCTCCTTTTTGAAGAAGTCGGTTAAAAATAGATTCGCTTCAATCACTTCATCATAGGTTTAAGTCAAAACAGTTAACGGAAAAAGTAAAGAAACAGTTTGATGCAATTCCTCAGCAACCTGAAGCTGAACCAGTAATAATAATCCTTTCCAGCAACCTGAAGCTGAACCAGTAATAATAATCCTTTCAGGCAAGTGCAGATGCGCAGAACAAAAAGTTAAAACAGAGCGTTCATCAAATAACAAATCACCTAATTCGCCAAGCTTATGAACTGTTAATCAACGATTCCAATGAATAATTGAAATTGTTTATTTTGTAAATAAGATACCGGAATCATTTTTACACGTCATATTAAAAAATATTGAAAATAATATTATAATAAATATGTATGTAATTATTTATGTATCACAAGTTGATTGCGTATTTATGTGCTGTAAAAACTGTTTTATCTATAATGCATTATGATATATATATTTTTCCTTATTTTTTTTTATTTTTTTTCTCTTTGTTCCTCTTAATCAGAGCACCCGCCATCTAATCTCTTCACCACCCTTGGTTGACTGGTAGAGAATGCCTAAGGCATTAAGTCCGCCTTTGTACCTTTTTTGTGTGCGAAAAGTTTAAATAAATAAATAAATAAAATAAGCTTTATGAGGTCGGCGTTTCCTATCTGACTGCTATGAGAAAAAAGGCCGAAACAAACTCGGAGGTCACAGTCTCTATTAACCGTTGGCATGCCGGAACGTAGATCTCGTAGAGAAACAATGGATTTTTAATTGTGTCTGTAATTACGGCATACGACGGGTTAAAGGCCTGACATAATTTTGATCAGGTCTTATGAGGATCATGTAGATTAGTATCTGAAATGGTATTTTGAGGAAAGAACCACACACTGAGTGGACCTGTCCAGTCAGTGCAAGCATTTGTCAGTAATGGTGGAACAAGCTCAACAACTCCACGAACTAAATAAAAATACATACCTACTTACATGCTTTCAGTATTGAGATGCGTTTATTTACCCTCTTTGACTATTGCATATTCAAAGACAATAGTAAACTCCAGCTGTTTGTCGGAGCTCACAAAAAAACTTTTTTTTAATTTTCTTATTTGCCCCCCAAAAGTAACCCTCATAATCAAAATTCATTTATTTACGTTACCTACACGTCAGTGTTTTGGTCACAGAAATACAATATGTGTACCAAATTTCAATTCAATTGGTCCATTAGAGAGCGGAGCCTTCTAATACAGACAAGGAGGCTCCAAACACATTTAAATGTAATGTATTATTCTATTTGTCACAATAAACTATTTTGAATCTAATACAAAATAGTTTTTTAATAGACAGACACAAGAGTGATCATATAAATAAAGGTTCCGTTTTTCCTTTTGAGGTACGGAACCCTAAAAACCCTGCAAATGTAGCTCAAAACATGGAAATGAACAAGATTTTTTGGAACCAAATATGGTGACATGATGTGTGAGTGAACATGCACGAAAATTCGTAGTGCCTATGTTCAAACCTGGCAAGATAAATCGGCCGTATTGTATGTCCTGTTAACGCGAAGAAAAAACGGTTAAAGGAACATGTAATAAATCTACAACGGTCCGAAATATCACTAAGCTCGGAAATCCATAATTTCAATCAAATCGGCAAATTCTGTTACAAAACCTACAATATCAAAAACGATTGTCACAAATACCCACAAATTTAGACAACCCACCCCCTGGATTGTTTCAGCAATGCTCACCGGGACTCAGACAAACATGTTCAGCTGCGGGTGGAGTACAACAACGAGTACAACAAAGAGTACAACAACGAGTACAACAACGAGTACATCAACCATATCCTGACATTAACCGTGCATCTATGCGCTGTCCTGCTCATAATCCTCCACGTGAACAACAGATACCAGGACGAATTCGTCAACCTTGTAGCAATATTTGCCCACCAGCACCTAGATGTAAACGGCCTCCAACATGTCCACCGCCTCCATGTCTACCGCCTCCTCCACCGCCTCCTCCACCGCCTCCTCCACCGCCTCCAAAACCTAAACCGCCTCCAAAACCTAAACCGCCTCCAAAAAAAAAGAAAAAAAGGCGGTCTAGGATCAAGAAGTTTTTTAGGTGTTTACGAGACATAATCAAAAGGACTGAGCGGGAAGCATGGCCAGATGATATTTTATGTCATCCTTTGTGGTTAAACATTTTAAAACATAGGCCTTGTTTCTGGATTTACAAGATATGCCCGGGCATATACCCGGCATTCTTAAATTGTTATAAACATCAACAATACTGTGGTCAAGTTTGTGTTTACTTTCTGACATTATGTTTTTGGAGTCCACTTCTTTGGTGTGGTTATATATTTTGTCGCAATTGTTAACAAAATAATAAACGTTTATTGAACGAAAAATGTAAAATGGAATTTTATTGATTTTTTTCCTATAAAAACAGGGTGGCCCGTTTACAGTGAGTTAAAATGAGTCCTTTTGAGCTAAGCTCCTTAACAAAAGGAATCATAAACAAATGTGTGTTGGTGTTAAGAAAAGACCTTTGCTTGAGGCTTCTAATAATCGTTTTGGATCGTTGTAAACGGGCCACCTGTGTAATAAATCCCATATTTTCTTATCTTCGTCCAGTAAAGTTTACAAATTTTAGATTTTATGAGAAAATCTATCGAGCCGTGAGTTCCAATCTCATGACGACTCACATGACAGCTTCATCCTCTCTTCTTCGTCGTTCCCGTAATGCTGAGCGACCACAAATGACGCGCCTCCAATACGGTCTTCTGCAGTGTGGACCGCTTGGCAGATGCCTCCAAAAACCTTCTTGATCGCGTCATGACCATCTTGCCGGTGCTCTGCCTAACTATCCTAATCCTAACTAATATTATAAATGCGAAAGTGAGTTTGTTTGTTTGTTAAGGTTTCAGGCTAAAACGGCTGAACGGATTTAGATTAAATTTGGCACATGGATAGACCATGACCTGGAATAGGATAGGTACAGAATACTTTTTATCCCGATAATTGGGATAATTTTCGGCCTCCACGCGAAGTACCAGTAGTCAATCTGGCACCGTTGAAAAGATTGTAGTACATCCCAAGTCTCTATCGAATCGAAGGCTTTCTCGTAGTCCACAAACGCTGAGCAGAGAGGCAGGTTATACTCTTCGGTCTTCTGTATAACCTGCCGTAGCGTATGTATATGGTCTACGGTGCTAAAGCCTTTACGGAATCCGGTGTCGCGTCACGTATTGTGATTTGTGAACACACATTAGTACACGTGGCTTCGCCTGTATATAAGATAAGTATTTAAAAGTTAATCAGGAACGCACTCTTGTCAAGTGGCAACACTAAGCCAAGATCCGGGGCGTTACCCATAGCGGATAGCGTCCATTAAAACTGGGTGATAGATGTGCGTACTTAAAGTACGCGGTCTTTAAGTTCGCGACCTTACTGGGTTCGCAGTCGGTGCACACGTGAAGCTTGCTCAAAATTTCAGTGTCTGGTTGGCTCGCGGCTCGCGGCTGGCGGGGGTGACAGACGACGAGCCAAAGCGGGCTACGAACAAAATTTCAAACCTGTTGGATCGCCGACGAACTCACTCGGGGGTTTTAAAGCCCGCGTACTTAGCATGACACACGGGCGAGTAAACTCGCCGAGCCCTATATACGCGGACTTGCTCGCACGTCTATCACCCTTTTAACCGTGCGTTTGCACTGGCGTAACATTTACGACAAAACATGTTGAAATCTCTCTATTTTCTGTTCAATGTTCCATACAATTTTTGACAGGAACTAGAGATTTCAACATGTTTTGTCGTAAATGTTTCGACAGTGCAAACACACGGATAGGTAGCGTCCCTCTCTTACTTGCCAACAGTCGCGGGACGCAGACTAGATTGTAAGTCATTAGTTTACTTTGTCCCTACTAGTTTATTAGATAAATTATAAGTGCTAATAGTGTACCTAAACTTAAACTATGATACGTGTGTGAGAATTATAATAATATTAACAGTTTCAGTTTCTCTTTTCGTTTACAACTTCACCTCCAATACGTGCAAAAGGGGACAGGTAGAATGCCTTCGACCTATGTCCCCAAACCGGCTTGTTCGGGAGGCTGGAAGTCGTCAATGCTGCGCGCGAGACGGTTTGTGATGACTCTTGATAATCTCCTCATTTTAGACGTCGGTTATAAACAACTTGTAGACATAATATGGCTCAGAAGTGAAATGGGCCTATAATTCTTAAGCAGGGCAACAATGCCCTGCTTAAGAAGAGTACCACCACACCTCTGTTCCATGCCTGTGGCGTTTTAGCCTCGAGTATGACGGAAGCTTTTGGAGGGGGTTTTTTACCTGCCTTCAGGAGTTCGGCCGTTCACCCGGTGCCTTCTTTTTTTTAAGCTACTTCAGAGCAATCCTAATATTGTACTAGCTGACGTCCGGGATTTCTTCGGAATAGTGTCGGATCAATTTATCTCTTGGGTCGTTTGCCAGATTCGTAACTCATTGACGTGCATAGAAACTCTCGATCTCTCTCACTAGTTCAAGTTTCGAGGATACGATCCTGCCATCATCGGTCTTCCGTTTCGCAAGCTGGCTCTGCCCAATAGACAGATCTCTTGCAAAAACCTTGGAGCCCTTGTTCCGCTTTATCGCGTCTTTAATACGGTTCGTAATAACGGTCACGCTTTTCAAGGATTTAGAGATCTGCCTATTGAGTATTTGAGGGCATCGCCTAAAGACTGCAGGATCATCTCGCGACTCTCCTCCATCTGTAAAGTAGCATCTCAGAGCTTCTTGTTTCGGTTTGTACGACGGGTCTTGAAGATCTTAAATGGGTGATAGACGTGCAAGCAAGTCCGCGTACTTATGGCTCGGCGAGCTTACTCGCCCGTGTATCATACTAAGTAGGTACGCAGACTACCGTGGAATGACCGGGGATGTACTTATACCGTGTATTTTGGTTTATGGGTGTGCCACCCAATGTCTCGGTGGTTAAAAAAACTTTATATGATTTTCTTCTGTAGGTATATTCAATTAGCTTTCAATCATTTTGTCATGTCTGTCATCGACGGCGAGCCGAGTAAGGTCGCGAACCTTTAAGTACGCACGTCTTTCACCCACTTTAGACCCCACCGTATGAACAGTTTTCGAGAGGAGTCGAAAACGTCCTGAATGGCTTCTGGAAAAGGATATGACGGCTGTGCAATTGATTGTGGTTTAATTATGATTGATTATGATGTGACTCAAAACAAAACAACACAACTGTAATTTTTGACAGCACTCACGGTTGGGCATGGTCGGCGGTATCGCAAGATGGCGCATGTCATGACGTCATCTATGACGATTCACGGGAAATCGTTATCATGTTCACGCTTATTCGTAATGGGTCATAAGTTCATCACTTACATTTGGATTACAGCGTAGCTCGGAACTCCCTTGTTTAAATCGAGCAATAAATATAATTTCTATTAGATACCTATTTTCATGCTGTTTGGGAGACGTGAGTTCGATTCAAGACGATAGGACGTTTGAGGCAGTCCGTATTGAGTTTGACTTCCAACACTTGCACTTTCAAAAGTATACTGGACTAACTATTATAGTAGTACTTACTAACTCCCTGAAAAGAACGATGAAGATAGAAATAGAAAACGTCATACAACATAATGTCATAGTGACATTGACAAATTTTGATGGCGTTTTGGTTTGATCTGTTCTCTGTTCTGCAGTGTGTATTGTTGATTGATATTTATCCAATCTTTTGCATTTGATATTAATACATATTATTTGTTTTAGCTTATTCTATAAGCAGCATTTTAGTAGTACAAGTTTGCATGAAGCAGTTTTGTTTTCATAACGAAGTAACTACTGGGATGTTAGGTACAATGCAAGCGGAAGAAAAACGCTCGAAACCAACCGTTGATTTGGCTTCTTTAGAACCAACAGCGAGGGTCAAACAATTAGCCAACTATGGAGCAGTGGTAGACGTGGATCCAAACGTTCCACCGAGGAGGTAATTATAAAAAAAACGGGACAAGTGTGAGTTGAAGTCGCGTGGTGAGGGAACTAATGTTTTTATCCCAAGAACAAACAAATAACACTGTAGACCTGTAGTTTGTAAAACATGTTACGTTCCAACTGCAAATGTAAGTTTGTACGCACAATATTGAGAGATTTACCATATTATTCTAAGACCTTCTAAGAAACTTCATATAGGTTTTCCTGTACCTAATCTATAAGTCAAGAAACATACTCAATTTTTTTTTTTTTTAATTTTAAGCTCATTAGTTGTAGCATTTACCCATATCACTGTATAAGGGTAAATGGTCACAGTTACAGAGGTAGGGGTAAATGGTACAGTTTGCATAACTCTTTTTTTTTCCGATTTGCCCCCATAAAGAGATGGACAGACAGAGACAAGACACAAGTTACTCTTCAGCTGTTGTAACTCCTGGTTCAGTACCTGCACATGTTAACATAAATCCATAAAATATATCAATGTAATTGAATCTATTAAGACAAATTGATCATGTGAGACCATTTATTGCAAATGTTTTGCACATTTGCAACAAATTAAAATAATATTCTTCGAAAAACTAAATTGTATTCTGTTGTGGTGGCACCCGTCTGGTTGGATGATCCTCCCTATTCAATATGTGTATGAGTGAACTTTACACCCTATTCCTCATACCTCCTAAACCGTCATTGGTTAAGTTAATTTTACTTAGGTATACAAATTCTGAAAAAAAAAAAACAGATTTGAAATGATTGATTGGATGCTATTGTGTGATTACTTATAAGGCATTTTTGTTTTGTTTTGTTTATAAACATTGCTTAAAGTTAAGTAATGATTAGCATCTGTTAAACCATACATTTTTGACATTTGCATGTCACTTATCTATAAGCAACATTTATAAATAATCCCCTAACTGACTACCACAATACCGTGTTATCTGTTGTCTAAGCTAAACAACTCATAAACAAAGTTTTCTGGTAGTAAGGTAAATGTAAACAATTTCAGGTATTATAGGTCAGGTTTGGAGATGGTCCGGATGGCTAACGTATACCTAGCAGAGGGTAGCCTCGAGAATGCTTACATTCTGTATATTAAGTTCATGACATTATTCTTGGAAAAGATTCGCAAGCACCCGGAGTACGCATCAGTCCCAAATTCAGTGAAGGCTGTGAACCAGGCTAAGCTAAAGGAGGTGATGCCCAAAGCTGAGAAACTGAAACAGAAGCTTCTCGACAAATATGCCAAAGAACATGTTGTCTTTCAGGATGAGGTAAATGTACATACCTCTTACTTGTGGCAATACTTTTTGATCAATCTTATAATTATCCCCTTTGGCAGTGAAAGTTTAGTAGTAGCAAATTAGCATGCACTGAAAGTGGTGATTTGTCTCAAATACTATTGCTAAAACCACACATTTTACTAAGACTGTATGGTACTAACTCATTCAATTGTATTAGGAAAAGAGAAGGCGTGCAGCAGAAGAAGAAAGGAGAAAGCAGGAGAGGGAAGATGCAAAGCTGGCTGAACGTTTGCAAGCTGATGAGAACAAGAAAGATGCACACACTACAACACCACATCTGCTACATGATGTGAGTCTATCCCACTGTTTATACCCACGAGTGCCGAAACACATCTGTCCAACTTAACTTCGCCGATATTTTGTCGTTTACTCATAACTGCTTATTATTAGTTAATTATCTTAAATACAAGAGTGGAGATCGCATAGCAGCTAGATGGAGCGACGACCTTAGAAAGGCGGGTTGGGAGAGACAAAAAGGGCGGGGCTTTCGTGAGACGGACTTTAGACGCGTTTTGTGACGTAACTAGGAGAAGTCGAATGTCCAGCTGTGGACTGCGATGCACAGCTAACTTACTGATTGATAAGCCAACGAAGATGCATGTCATGTTGATATACAGACGTCTATTCCTATGCGATTGCTATGCGACATATTCATAACAGTAATTATGAGTACATTCGAAATCCACTTGAGATTAGATATGGCAGAGTATATGTGATAGATTTGGCAGAGTAGTTGCTTCGTGAGTAATCGGCAACGCTAGTGTTTCGACAACATTCGGTGTAACCACTGCCATACCTTTGTTGTGTCATATTTTTGGAACTACAAATCAATCAAAAGTAATTTATTCAAATTAGGCTGAGAATCAGTACATTTATAACGTCAAATTTACATAAGACAGTTCCCGAAGACGCTCGCCCTTCACCACCATAAAATGCGTGTGCGTTCGCGTTTTAAAGAAGTAACAATGTTACATGTTGAGGAGTGTAGTCTAGTGTGTGTGTGTGTAAACATGGTGATTCAGGAGCAGTGGGCCGTGTCGCCGTCGGCTCCGACAATGGATGGCGTCCTGTACCCGGACGACTTCGCAAACGAGCCGCCGCGGGCACCCTCGCACCACTACCAACCCGTGCCGCCGATCATACCGCCGTCACGGCCGCAAGTGTGAGTATCTCTCTTATATTAATACAAGCCATCGCAAAGCATTCTGTACATCAAACTAAGTAGCATCACTTATCAAAAATAGTTGCTGGGAAACGACTTTTAGTTTTGGTGTAAAAATCGCTGTTTTAGCGCGCAATGAAACACACGCAAAACATTGCGCTATGGGTGCATGTAACGACATAGGGGTCATGACATGAGGGTATTGAAATTTCTTTAATAACGTAATGTTGGAACTTTGACCCTCAAAATCTCCGTAACCAGAAAGCAGTAATTCAGCTTCGTTAAGTGTCTTTTTTGTATCCGTTATAGAATGTAATTTAAAGGTGGAATGTAACATTATATACAGCGGTGGCGCGAGTGTGGAGTCTCTGTATGGGGCGGCGCGCCTGCGCACTGTGGTGGTCCCAGCCGCACTGCTGGCAAAGTTTCTGCGCCTCGCCGCCAGCAACACGGCGCGCAACGTCGAGACCTGCGGCATACTCGCCGGGATACTCGTGAGTTACACTACACGTTACAGGACCAGAATACCCTTTTTTTTTTTTTTACTTTGTGAAATCATCAAATGGCTTCTCCCGCTCTGGGTGGAGCGGAATGTCAGACTTTTACTGACTAAAACCCACCCATGTTCCTTCAGTTGCCTGTTGCCAAGGTCCCGGTATCCCTTTCGGACAATTCCGCAACCCTGGCAGGCATCGGTCCTAGCGAACCCCGCACACATCGACCAGAATACCCTGAGGGCGACATTTCCCAGACCGCCTTTGGTAAACGTTGAGAATATGAATCTTATTCTTATGCGAAACTACTTAGGGCCGATTTTTTAATCTTCAGATAACTTTTATCTGCGGTACAAAAATACGGTTTGACAGTTCTCCCTGCAAATACTATTTGTTTAGAATGCAGACAGTATTTGCAGGGAGATGTTATTTCGTTTTCAGTTGAAGCCATTTGTCCTATTCTGAAATTGACCACAGTAGTGCGGCTAACACGATTCAGTTTAGTTAGTACTGACCACAACCATTATGACTTAATAAAATCTTTCAATAACCATAATAAACAATTGCATGTCCCCATTGCTATTACGATACAAATAATACATTTCTAATCAGAAGTATTTTAAATATTTTCTTTACATCGCTGGTTTCATGTAGCATAATATTTAACGCACATTACAGGAGCGCGACCAGTTGAAGATCACACACGTCATCGTGCCCAAACAAACGGGCACCCCGGACTCTTGCAGCACTAACAATGAGGAGGAGATCTTCCACTACCAGGACCAACAGAACCTTATCACTTTGGGATGGATTCATGTGAGATAAACCATAAGACACACGTCTTCCCTTCGTCTCGTCTTCTTTAGTACACATCCGGGCACACGCCCGATGGGACTAAAGAAGACGAGACCCCAGAAAAACCCAATAACACTTGACACACTTCTTCAGTTGACGAAATTCTTACTTTTCGGCATAATAATATCGAAGCTTATATTTATTATTCTTACTAAGACTGAGTCCTGAGTGACAGGGCACCGCGCAGGCGGAATGAACGGCGGATAAAACAAATGTTCGAGATGTTCGAACTTGTCCGGAGTGCGAGCGGGCGCGCGCATTTCACGGCGCAGATAACTTTGTATGAACGTATATGTAAGAGATCGAAAAATCAGATTCATAATCCTCATTAATTACTATGTTATCCATACACTATAACAATGAGTATCATTAGAAAGCAGCAAGTTTCACTTTTTATTGGAAAAATGAACTCAAAAACACGAATTAATCGTTGATTAATATTCTGACTGGACGTTTTTACAAAGTCATGTCTTTCGGTTCGTTGCTATGGCAACGGTAGTGCCATAGCAACAAAAAACAGCGGAGCGCCGTCACTCAGGACGCCCCGTCTGATAAATCCGCTCCGCAATCCGCTTGCGCGGTGCGCCTTCACTTAGGACTCAGCCTAAAGGCGGAGCGTTTCACTGAGTCCGTTCCTGAGGTAACGACACCCCTCGCGCACTGCGCAGCTACTTCAGAAACGGACTCAGTTAAGTGGTCGGCCTGTAGTAGATCCTCATACCAACTATTATTTCTTTGATACAAGTGGTCTGTGTTATCATCATAGACATAAAAGTGTGTATTATTCCAGCGGGGTTATTGCGTAACACACTTACAATGAGAATGCCTTTCATTTCTACAATTCAACAACATTTATTGCGTCATTTACGTTGTCAAGCAGACGAATTTTTAAAACAAATGAAGTAATGGATTAGCAATGTCCTTCAAAATACTTCAGATTGTGATTTGTCTGCATAAATTAATCCAAACCCGTTCAGCTGTTTTGTCGTTACTGTGTTCAAAACAGACCAATATTCGCATTAAGTACTTTCATTTTAGTTCATACGCTTTGGCCAAACTGGGAATGAATCCGAAGTATATAGTAAACAAGATAATTATTCGCTAGCATTAGTCGCTCATTTACGGTTGTGACTCATAACCTAGCAGTAACTAAACTATAAATATTCCAATGTTTTTAATCTGGAGTTCATTATCAGTTGGTATCAAAATGGGAATAATACAAAGACCAAGGTTTTTGTTTTATTTACCTATCTGAGTCACTGTTATGACAAATTAAATAATAATTATCGACTAGCAATGTTTTGAATACGGTACTTTATGAATCACTCTTTATCATATCTGTACGGTCTACATAATATATGTGTACGGTCTACATAATACACTAGCCACTGCCCGCGACATCGCCCGCGCTTAGCGTTCTTTCTGATTTCTTTTGTTTGGCTCCTATGGGTCCTAGCGTGATGTTAAATCAAATCAAAAACTTAATTTCGAGTAAAGACTCACATAGGGTTAGTAACATTATCCTGAAAACTACGTGTCACGCAAAATCATTTAAATAAAAAGCGACTCTTGCTACGACACAATAAAGTGCAATTCAGGTCGCACAGCGCTAATTACCTACAGTTATATTCACCTAGAAGTTGCCTCTCTTTCTATCGCGTAACTCTTATATCTTCTGACTACGTTACATTCACTGAATTGGCTTGTAGCTTAATATCTAAAATGCGGAGTGAAACATCTGTAGTAATCGGTGGTGTTAGTAAACAACACAATGCGGTGACAAATGTGCTGCAGTGAATTATATAAGGACAGTCCATTCTGTCAGCTATCATTTTCAGAACCCTGTTGGGGCGGCCATGACTCATGTCTGCGCATTATAGTATAAAAACAATCTACACGCGCCGCGCAAACATCCCTGACGCACTGCAACGCCATCGCAACTCCGTCAGTTTTCTGAACGCGTTATTAAATTGGACACGAAGGGCTCCATACGATGCTTGCAAATACCTAGCCTATGATATAACCTTCCTCAACAATTGGGCTCAAATGCAGAAAGTTTTGTAATAAAATCCGTTGGAATGTAATTGAAACTTTGTCGTGTATGACATTGAGACTGTTTTCTCCAAATTTGAATTTTCCGAGATTCTAAATTCAATTACTTATATATTGTTTATTTCAATTGTTTCAGACTCATCCAACCCAGACTGCTTTCCTGTCGTCAGTGGACCTTCACACGCAGTGCTCGTACCAGCTGATGATGCCTGAAGCGATCGCGATTGTGTGCGCGCCGAAATACAATGAGTAAGTGGTACATAGTGCATTGTTATTTACTAACCCACTTGAAATTTAATAATAATCAGCCTATAGCGTTCCCACTGCTGGGACACAGGCCTCTCAGTGAGAGAGACTGGGCCATAAGCCAACACGCGGGCCCAGTGCGAGTGGCGGATTTCACGTCTTTTAGTTTTTTGGTCCTAGGACATGCTACTAATATAACTATGCTCTTGTTAATGTTATGGCAATTAACTGAGACGACAATAATATATAAGTATGTAAAACAAAATTTATTTTCCTTTTAAGACGTTTAAGTATATGATAGGGATGCAAGAAGTGCCAAAAAGTATCGGTATAATAAATATCGGCAAAAAATATCGATATTTTTATATATTGATAAATTTTATTCGCTTTCGATATTTTTATTGTATATGGTTATTGCTAAAAATAAATAAATTGACGCGATGTTTTTTATGGCAATTTTGACAAAAATACCAAAAACATTATCAATGAACTGTCAACGTCTCTAATATGTCTTACAAAATTGTTAAAAAATGAACAAAGAAAAAACGTTGTAATAACTGTATCTGTAGCAGAATTTTCTCTAACATGAATGTCATATTTCAGAACTGGCTACTTCGCATTGACTCCTGAGTACGGCATGCAGTTCATCACAAATTGTAGACAAACCGGGTTTCATCCGCATCCGGACGACCCTCCTCTCTTTCACGTAAGTATTACCTACAATAAACCATAGACAAATTATCCGTGAACTGGTTCAATAGACAGTTCTATTGCTATCCCCTCCCGCAAACCTCCCAGTTATTGAGCGTGACAGAGACAACTGCAGCTCAGACATTACCCATGGAGGAAACTGTGGAATAGGTACATTTGTATGCACTAAACATCCGCATTCCCAGCCGCATTTCCTCTTAAAACTGATTTAAAACAAGCATAGGCAGTTGTCCCACCGCGAGGAAGCGACTAACTATCGGCTATTTTCTCGCTCAAGAAACGTAAAATAGATATATATTCCGTGTAAACAAAAGAGATGCATATATTAATAGATGATCGCTGACTGTTCACACCGCCGCAAGCGAGTACTTGCTCCGCTAGCTATTCACACCGCTAGATATTCTATATTTGTCGCTGAGCGACAAGAGCTATCAAAGATAATACTCGCTCAACGATGCTCGCTTGGCGGTCAGAACCACGGAATATAGAAAAAAGGTCAAAACTCACGCCGAGAGACTAACCAGCGCTCGAGCGAGTGGTGCGAGTAATCGCCCGTCGCACTCGAACACAAGCTGATAGCCCAGCGACAAAATTATAGGAACTACACACTCGCTGCTCGCCAACTATTTTCAGTTGCTAGCTCTACTCGTTAATCGCCGGCGTTGGGACAACTTAACAGCGGAAACATGGTAAATGCTGCTTTGATTTGTAAAATATGAACTTACTAGCTATTGCCCGCGACTTCGTATGTGGACTAGGATGAAAAGTAGCCTATGTCCTTTTCCAGGTCATGGTCTACCCATGTGCCAAATTTCATCCAAATCCGTTCAGCCGTTTTAGCGTGAAATCGTAACAAACAAACTTACTTTCGCATTTATAATATTAATTAGGATTAGATTTTATGTTTCCTGCATACCATCAGCTGTAATCTAAGTTAAAAGTGACATATCAAAGATACATGGGACTTCCAACCCGCGCGCATTAACATGGCACCTGGCTCGCCCCGCCGCCCCGCGCGGCGCGGGGAGTGGGGAGAGTATGAGTTCCGAGCCAGGTGCCATGTTAATGCGCGCGGGTTGTAACATAACTTGTGAAATGTGGGTGTACTGTAGACACCTCTGCTAACCCTTCGGGGATTCGTGATGTTATGTTATTTAAAGATTTTTTCTATTTCACTTTCAAAGATGTTTAGCCAGCCTCCAGCTGTTTATCAAAAAAGTTACTTCATTCAAATAATTCCTTTCCAGACTGTAACACATATAAAGGTGGACGACTCAGCGCCAGTACAAATAGTCGACCTTAGAAGATGAACTTCACCCTTCAGCGAATTCATTCACTCTTCCACAACAAGCTTGCGTTCACTCGTAGTGCATTTATTACACTAAACGCCAAGACTCGTGGCAGTCGCGGTCATAAGAAGTGCGAGTAGGACGGTGAATATCACGTGCCATCTTGCTTCCACGTCTTGTGACCGCGGCTGCCACGAACGTTGGTGTATACTAGCTCGCTTTATCTTCTACGGATCATATCCAATACTGTTCAATACCAATTTAAGTATTATTCGGAATAGTCGATAGTGTAATGTATTGTAATTATAGTGGGTTAATGTTTCTTGTTTTATAAACATGGAGTAGTAATCAAATGGAGTGTTAATTGACGTAGGATCGCGTCTCGCGTCACACCTCATCAGAATATATGCTGAAAAGTGACTTTTTAACCGACTTCTTCAAAAAGGAGGAGGTTCTCAATTCGTCTGTATGTGTTTTTTTTTTGTTTTTTTTTTTTGTGTGTATGTTATGCGACTACTCCGTCAATTATGAATCGATTTGGTAGGTCATGCTTCAGAGGTGGTCCCATATAAATTTTATTAACTTTGCTTGCGTAGTTTTTGAGTTAGCTTCAATAATTACGTATTTTTCCCACTTTGTATGTAGACGATATATTGTTTGACTCCGTCACTGTTATTTACAGGCAGGCACGTATTTCAATTTGTGTGGGGTAGGTACCACAACTAAAAAGCGAAAAATAAAAACATTTTACAAAAAAAAACAACCGACTTCCAAAAAAACACTAAAAAAGTGAAAAATAACTTTAATTTCGGAAGTCGGTGGCAAAAAACGTTAATTGTTAAGCAAAGACAGCGACTTCCGAAATTAAAGTTATTTTTCACTTTTTTAGTGTTTTATTGGAAGTCGGTTGTTTTTTTTTGTAAAAAGTTTTTTATTTTATCACCACTAGAAACAGACTGTAAAATGTTTTTCTCTGTAAAATTCCCCAATGCGTAAAAAAAAAAAAGAAAAAAGGTAGGCTTCACTTTCTTTTGCTTCGCCTTATAAAGACGAGCGCTAACTACTTCCTAATCTTAAGGGGAATGCGCTAAGGTAGCCCGCGGAATTCAAGTTTTCTTAAGTTTTTTGCAACCTGATACTAACCTGCAAATTGCAAAAAACTTAAGAAATTTTTAATTTCGCGGGCTACATTAGCACATCCCCCTTAAGATTGGCACTCCATTTGTTTTCTACTCCATGGTACGTAGCTGACTCGTAGTAAGCATGTGTTCAGTATGCATAATCAAGCTTTTATTAACTTTTGTATGACAAAAGTAACATTTGTATAAGTGTTAGGAAAGAACGGTATGTTATTTTGCACTATTATCAGTTCATCACACGTCACTTAGTTTTGTGTAGGTCAACACTGAAAATAATTTTTCTATTTTATTAGATGGCAATGTGATAAAATATAAAAAAAACTTCTTAGATGCTTAAAATTATAATGTTATTAAAAATATTATTGTTCTTGTTAAGATTTTATTATATAGTAATTATTTCGAATGATTACATTTGTTGAAGCATGGATTTTAATATTTTTAATATTTTAAAATATATAATTTCTACAACTGAATCTTGTTTAGTTTCAAGAGTATTTACTATATAATAGATGCTCATATCAGCTTGTTTTATAACTGTTTCTGTAGAAACAGTAGTAACGTTAAAATGATAGTTTCTCAGCATTTATTTTAAAAAAATCGGAGTGAAAATCTAAATCCATAAATAGAGTAAAAAATGAAAAGAACACTGTGAATACTACTACTAATATACTAACGGTGAATGAAACTCCGTTAAAAAGATTTTTTCAAAGAATTTTATTCAGAATTTTTCTGCTAATCATTTGCTCTCTTGGATAATATGAGTGAATTCAGTGCTTTTAACTACACCAGTAATTGACATTTCGTGTTCAATATAGCGAGACTGTAGAATAATAATTATTATATATTTTAAAATAGGAGAAGTTTTTACTTACATGCCAGTGAATCCGAACAGAATCGAATTATGAAATAAACCAAGCTGAAAGAATAAAAACACGAATGAAATGTAAGGGACTTCCGATGATTCCCATACATTTCATTAGTTTCTATCCCTTTCTAGTTGACGATTTTATTGTCTATCTTGAGCTATCATTATTGATAAATACACTATAATATTTATATTGTGGAATAAACTATAATACGCAGCCTGAAGACTGAAGCTTAAAGTTTATATAAAATAGATTTAATATATTTATATATTTGTCGACTCTTGTAATTTATCAGCTCCGACATGATGTGGAATAATTTCAGCTATTTATTTTGTTAATCATTAAAAATTTATACAGGATTTAAATCCTAAAAATATTGTTGCCAGTTGAAGGTCTGTAAATATTTTGTGTTACGCTAAAGCTAAGCGGAAGTAACGCGTTTCTTTTGTATATTAATCAAAATTTTAATATATTTTATATTTATATTATCACGTGCAATTGTTTGACTACACCATTTATTATTTTGTGCACATTCGTGTCAAGTATAGGGTGATGTTTTTCGTGCCATTTTGTATAATGTATGAGGAAACTACTAATTATTGCATACATTGCAAATAAACAAATGTATACAAGTGTATAGTAAAAATGTAATCTCATTCGTGATGGGGGAGTAGTAAGATACGGAAAATAATGTTATTTGTACCAATAATAATAATCTTCGTGTATACTTAAACTCAGACTGAATTTAATTATATTATAGGCTGAATGAGTATTGGTTTAAATAATAGTGAATTTTCGTATGCGTGTGGATCGACAGACAGAATGTATTCCGACTGTGAAATACAGTGGCAAATGTAGAACAGTTAGCATGCTCCGGTAAGCTTTATTTAAACTGCAATTTAACTACGATGGATAAATTATCTATATATATAAAACACAATCTATAATAAACAGCATGTATTTGCTGCAGCTGTCGCTTGTAGATCTTTGACAGTTGTTAGTTGTTACGGGTCGTCAGAAGCCCGACAGTCTGACGACCAGTCTTGCCAAGGGGTATCGTATGACCCAGTTACTGGTTTGTGGAGGTCAGATTAGGCAGTCGCTCCATGTAATACTGATATTCAGCTGCATCCGGTTAGACTGGAAGCCGACCCCAACATAGTTGGGAAAAGGCTAGACAGGTGATGATGTATCAGAAAGGTGTAATCATGTTTAAGGATGTGACACAGACCAACAAACTTTTTTCCCAATTACGATGTTGATGATGGAGATCGTAAAAATCTACGGTCATCAAATAATCGCGTTCTTCAATGTCCCACTCACCGCACAGACTTCATTCACTCTTCCTTCTTCGTTCAGTCTATCTCTCTGTGGAATGCGCTCCCCCTGGAAATCAGGATGGCACCAACCAATTAGTTCGCGAGTACATTCGTAGAAGCTGGCAGTATCATCACAACGTAATTTTTTTTCCTATTGTTTGTCTGATTTGTTTTAGTATATTTGTGTATATATTATTGTGTTAGTATATTCGTGTATGTATTATTATTTTAGTATATTGGTGTACTTATATATTATATTTATTTGTGTTAAATTTATATATGTATAACTAGGTTCGGTCCGCGGCTTCGCCCGCGTGTTATGTCGATAAAAAGTAGCCTATGTCCTTTCTCAGGCTCTAGAATATCTGTGTACCAAGTTTCATTTAAAACGGTTCAGTAGTTTTGGCGTGAATGCGCGCCAGACAGAAAGACAGACAGAATTACTTTCACATTTATAATATTATTAAGGACTAGCGACCCGCACCTGCTTCGCACGGTTTTTATGACTAGACAGTATATCGAAAGATCGAAGATTTCTAAGTAACATGTATCTTTAATAATAACGTATTATACACATAAACCTCTCGGAATAAATTCTCTAAACGATGGTGAAAACCTCATCAAAATCTGTAGCGTGGTTTAGAAGAACAACGCGGACATACAGACAAACACGAAAAGCGACTATGTATAGATTAGCCATATATGTATATATTAATAGTTTGTGTTAGGTGTATGTGTATCTTTATATTTAAGTAATGTTTTATTCCTCAATTTTTCTTTATTGCTCCTACCACTGTTTGTCTCTGCATCACCCCAAGGTTGATTGGTAGAAAATGCCTTTGGCTACAAGTCCGCTTCTGTACATTTCTGTGCTTGAAGTATTAAATTAATAAATAAAGTTGTTCAGTTTGATGATCTGTACCACACCCTTAAAAATGATCACACTTTTCTGATACATGCTGAATATGATTCAATTCAAACGTCAAAACTGCGCAAGCGTTATTTGAGTCAGTGACGAGTGACGACGGTCGTTTTGCAGTTTCAGTCTGACTACTAAATATATGTAGGTACTAGCAGGTCACGCAGTGATAGCCTAGTGGTGTGACCGTCGGACTGTCAAGTCATAGGTCTCGAGTTCGAACCCAAGCCACGCACCTCTGACTTTTCGGATTCACGTGCGTATTGTATGCAACATTAATTTTTCTTTATGCTAAACCCGAAAAGGGGTCATTGTACTCATCATTTTGAACAACTTTTTTTAAGGGACCAACATTGCAATCGCGAAAAAAAAGTCAGCTGTTCCCTAGATTTGGGTTCACTTTAATCAACAAAATGTATGGAACAGATGATTTTTTTTTCGCGGTTTCTGTGTTGGTCCCATAGAAAAAGTTGTTCAAAATGATGAGTACAATGACCCCTTTTCGGGTTTAGCATAAAGAAAAAATAATGTTGTAATTATCACACTTTAATAACGGTGAAGGAAAACATCGTGGGAAGCATGTCTGCATATTTCTCGACGGCATGTGAAGCCAAGTCAGAGGCCCTTGGGCGGCTTTAAAACTCTAACACCAGGTTAGTCACTAACCACATGAAAAAAAGAGGAGTAGGTACTTGTTTACTTATTGCATTTAAACTGTATATTGCAGTTCGAATGGATTCTTTTTGTACTGATTATTGAGAGCGGGGTTAAAGATCTAATGTTAAAACTCAAGTCCCAGCTACTGCAATGTTAGATATAAATGTGCAATTGAAGTCATCTAGTATACATATAAGAGCAGTCTTATGTATGTGTGATTCAACTAACACGGACCAATGTGAATAAAAAGTTTATTAAATTCATCATAAGTTTTATTTATTGCACAATACATGGTTATGATATGCGTCGTTGGCAGTGAAGCGAGACTATACGTACACTGTACTTCACACACACCTACATAACTTTAATGCCGTGGTATTTATTAGGCGACAATGGCAACACTGGGGGCCTGCAAATCAATAACATTGGCCTCTGGTGTTGACATTTTTTCAGTTATGATGTAAGAGTACAATTCCAAGGCAAGACAAAACCAAGTGTAATGTATCGTTAATTTAATCAAACACGCGTATATTTGAAAAACAAAAGACGATGTTGCCACAGTATAAATAAGTACTTAACAGTATTATATCTCGGCAGTGTCCTTGATAATTACCTACGGCCGCACACTCGATACTGTTGCGTAAGTACCTACTGATATACACTTGAGATTTCTAAGCGCGTCCTTTCGGCCGTTTTCTATAAAATATAATACTGTTACTTATTTTATACTGTGGTGTTGCTTACCGCGTTGAGTTTTGTCATAACAACACAAAAATATTCTGCAAGTCTTGTGACGGTCGCTGGGTGATTTTAAGGTGTGCTACACGCTGGTTCGGGTCGGTATGATTCGGCATAGCTGGGCGGTAAAATATACATTCGGTTTTTCCCCCCATTCTGTGCCGAATCATGCCGACCACTCAGACCAAATAAAAAATCAAGACAGAGCGCTGCGAACAATACAGTGAAGCATGCCAAAACTACATCTCCGTTCTGTGCATACACGGTCACATGCACACATTTAAAAACATTTACATTCAAACTACACCTCTCTAAGTGCACACACGCTTACGAAAGCGGCCTCACGTCATTGTTGACAGAGCTCTGTCTTGGTTTTTTATTTGGTCTGAGGCTGCGGCAGACCCGTACAATGTACAGTCACGGACTTTAATTGATGAGCCACTTGGCACTGTTCGCATTTTAGCCGTGTAATGCAAATCGGGCTTAGTCGGTTATACTCGTACATCCAGACACGGAAAGTCTTGTCTTCATATTATAGAAGAAGAAAATTATATTGTAATATATTTACCGGTTGGCTAACCTGAGAGCCAGAACCACAAACTTGACAGCAGAGTGACTACCCAAAGTCAACCAATTGCAGGTCTAGCAACCGTAACCTAGCGACGATTGTTTTAGCGTAGCCATAGTAACGTTAGCGTACGGAGAAATTTTAATTAGTCATTTTGACAAAATTCTTAAATAACGTCTCTGACATCGACATTTCAACTGTCACTGTCTTCCCATAGGTCAGAATTATCGAGTTAATGAGCTCTAATTCAAAGGAGGTCAGTATCAATTAGATTCGATAAACTTTGTATTTATTTTTTATTGAGAACTTATTAGTCAACCTCTATGGATAAGACTATTTCCGATTACTAGTAATTTGTCATCTTGTTTACGAACATGCGATTTGAGTTCATCGTGTAATCTCGTAAATGTATGAAACTGCCAAATTGAAAAGTTTGAAAGTGGCTTATCAATTAAAGTCTGTGACTGTACATGTGTGTTTGGGTTGATTTGTCGCCTAATAAATACACGGCTAGGGCGCGTTCATACTGTGTCGTGATGAATTATCGTTTCATTATGGTTTAAAAAGTTGTGGACGACAGGTCCTGTGAACACCTCCATATAAATACACAAGCCACGACGCTTTAAACGACACGATAATCTGTCGTCACGACAAAGTGGAAAGGGGCCTGACACAGGTTAACAACTACTATAACGAGGAGTAAATTAGTGTTACTTTAGAAGTATACAAAGTGCACACGATTAATAAAGAACATTGCTTCTTTTAAATACTTTTAATACAGCTTAGATATTTTCAATATTCATAATAATTTCTTAGATATTTTTTCATCATAACGATAGACAACAACACAATTATTAGTGATTATCCTTATAACTTATTTACATTAATTATGTACTTACTTATAATATTGATATACTTCATATTACTAAGCATTTTTACAGACTACTTTTCGATAAGGCACTCGGTGCATGATTTATTTTTATAAAATTATTTTTAGAATTCAGAAATAATTACTACATAGATAAAATACTCATACGACACTTATATTTTTACAAATAATTATAAGTACAAACAATCATATTCTCGATTAAAAAAATATAATTTTAACTAATTTTAATTTTATATATTTTTATTGTTTGTGTCAAGTACACGTAGGAACCTAGTTTTTTTTACGGTCGAAAACGAAAATTGTCTTTCTATTATCGAAAACGAAATTCGATCGGACTCTGTAGATAAACAAAATGTTCAAGAACGTTGTGCTCTCTGGTTATATTTGAGTTTGATTCGGGTTGAGCAGAAATGTCTCGAAACTAATAAGTGAAAATATTGCATTGATGTGACAACTCGAGTGAAAATATTGCATTGATTTTAGTTTAGTTAATGTATATTCATGTTTTTAACAAGCTTGTGGTAGGAAAAACTTAGAACACACAAGACACAGCCACTTTCTACGCTATCAACCTATAGACATAATATCAATGATATAATATCATAATTGTAATGCTTATGCTACAATAATAAGTGAACACATCCACATGAATAGCAAATCAATGACTTTCACGTACATTCAGAAACACAGCTAATATGCGTAAGTATAAGGCACCATCTCGGATATGACATTCGTACTCACAAAGGCACTCTATGTAACAATTAATAAATTCTACAATATAACTAGAAATTGCTATCTACTCTACTATTTATTCGCTAAGTAATAAATAACATTTTTCTAAATTATTTTTAATTTTATAAACATTTATAAGAGATGAAAATGTTAGAAGATGAATAAAATTATAATTTTACCAAAGACCACCAGTACCACCACCGCATACAGCAGTATTATTATAATCTTACTTCGTGTTCGTGGGGGAAAGAGATAGAGCTATACGTCCTGTAGCGCTTCATCTCTTTCCTACACTGTAGTTTTTCACCGCAGGATACGTTTTCGTACTTATTTTAAACAAATTCTGTTGAATTTTTGGATTTATCTAGTAGATAGTACTTTTTGGGATACTGTAAAGTAGGTCCTTAGTAAACATTGAAATTAACTAAAAGAAAACATTGTCCAATTCGTTATAGATACCACAATATTAAATTTTACACTACAGCATGCATCACTGTCAGGGCAAGTAGAAAAGCCGTCAGGTTTACACAAGGTTCAGCAGAGTTACTGATAATCTTTTTGACTTTAGACGGCAGTTCCAGGGGCGCAGTCTTGTTCATCATCCAGTAGAAGACATCAGTTTGTCCTCGAGACTTCAGCTCGGGTCCTACTTCCTTCCTTATTCTCTCGTTGTAGCCGTTCAACCATTGGATCTGAAAGGCACATTGGTACAGCGAGCAACGTTAGCGGTTGACCTCTTTCGTAAGTGTGATAAGTAGTCAACCGCCAATTTTGTCGAGTGTACTTATGTATTTAATTAAACACTCAAACACAGCTCTGCAGTCCTTCCACAGTTATTTTACCTCTGAAATAGCAAACTAGCTTATGGCCCTTTGCACTCGGCACGATTTCTTTACGGTACGGCACGGAAAAAACGTGTCTGTCAAATGCTTTCATAGAGTGATTCATACAACACTGACCACCGTATCTACACACAGCGAATACACACATTTTTCACTGTGAAAGGACTAAATGCTGGTTGACCGCATATCATGACACGTGTGTGTGACTTCGCACTTCACTGGAAAAAAGGATTCATAGGTAAGTACCTACCTAGCTCTACAAACTAATGTTCAATCTTACCTCATATTCAGTTAGCATACTCCTGTCGATCAACTTAGGCTCATAAGGTATTAAAGTGGCCTCATGAAATCCCAGGTAGCCGTTCGGTTTAGACACCACTTCAAGAATATTTCCAAGGCGGACGCCGAATTTGCCCGTCTCGTACCAGCCAGGTTCTATGGAGGAAAAGGGATTTATTAACATTTTGTTAGGTTATCATAAAAATTAAACCACTTAAGTAGATACAAACGTACCCGCTGTGATAAAGTATCCTTCTCTGAGTGTATGCAGATTGGTGTCTTGTCTGTAGTCAATTACAACTGGATCTGAGAACCCAAACAAAATACAAGCGTGTCAAGTGTTAGGAAATACGACTGTAGCCTATGCCTTAAGGCTTGAATCCCTCCTACGCTGATGACGGTCACGTAGGTACCTACGTCTGTCGCGCGTACGTATTAACATTGTGTTTTATACAGAGTGAAATTGAATTTATGGGCATCCTCTTAAGGTGTCATTGTACTCATCATTATGAACAACTTTCACGAAGGGAGAAAACATGAAATCGCGAAAAAAAAAATCAGTACCTCCCTTAATTTTGACGAGCTATGCGAACATAAATGCAGGGAACAGCTGATTTTTTTTCGCGATTTCAGGTATGGTGCACTAGTGAAAGTTGTTCATAATGATGAGTACAATGACACCTTAAGAGGATGCCCATGAATTCAATTAATTCTGCATCAGTTGCATTAATTCTGCATCATTTTATATTTAATTTATTTGCGAAATGGGCTAGCTCTTTGTCTCGATCTCCCTTGATGGAAAGCGATGGATGAGGTCTATAGTCTAGTAGATGACTGTTCACTCTTGGTTGTGAAGGCTGATGAGTTATACGTGAAAGGGAACACAGACGCTGGCAGGGAGTTCCACACTTCCGCCGTGCGCATAATAAATGTGATGGAGAAGCGACGACCTACGACTAGTCGGTATATCGACCAAGTGCGGTTACAGCACGCATTACTTACGTCTGTTCATCCTTGTAACTTGTAGTAGGTAACATATTAGGTATAAAACAACGCTATCCTACATACCTTCCTTACGGCTAAGCGCGGCTCCTACCCCGTGTCCCGTGGGATGCGGGTAGTCTTGCTTGGCGGCCCACAGCGGCGCGCGCGCCACAGGGTCGGCGTGAGCTGCGGGCAGTGCACCCGGCGCTCGTAACCCTGCTAATGCTGCCAGCGAGCGCATCACCGTGGTGTAGGCTTTTTTTTCATCTCGTGATGGAGAGCCATAGTGCACTGTGCGGGTTACTACCGTTGTTCCCTCTGTGAATGTAATGTTGCAGTTAAGTTTATAAACGCTTTTGCAACAGACTGGGGTCAATGCCATTGATCTATGGCTAAGACCATAGTCAATTTTAAACTGGATAAACTGGTAATTTAATCTGGGAAGAATCGAGCACCATTACCTATTGGACCTATGTCGAACCGTATCTCCTTGGCAAATCTTAATAGCAATAACATTATACTTTTGTATAGAATCAATTTTCTCTAACTGAACAGACAGCTGTGCTGCTGGGGAGTTTGTTGCACTTCTTCTTCCTAGCTAAAGCACTAGGAAGTGGTGAAGGGTGGGCATTTTGGGGGACTGTCTTATGTAATTTTGACGATCGAAAATTGCTGATTCTCAGCCTAGTTTGAATAAATGACTTTTGATTTTGATTACCATCATACTGTCCTCCAGATCGTATCACCAGCGTCGCGTTCTTGAAGATTAGTTTGTTGGTAGCGTTGGTGGCTCGGTAGTCGGGGTCTGCGGCGTTTGCGGCGTACGCCACGCGTGTTTTCATCGATGGCCCAATGTACCCCGCCTGCGTGTCGCGGGTTAGATCTGTTGTTTGCTCCACCGACATCTCGCTTAGAGCTGATTTAGTCTGAAAGTGGCATAGGAAAAGTTTATTTTAAATCAGTAATCACTTAGACATCTGACTGTTCTCTCCCGACGAAGGCACCGTAATAATTTGCAGCTGTATCAAATTGGCTATCGCTATATCAATCAATCTGCCAAGCCTTTTCCCAACTATATGGGGTCGGCTTCCAGTCTAACCGGATGCAGCTGGATACCAGTACCTATCGCTATATGATGGTGATGATATTAATTAATCGTAACTAGCCAATTTCCCATCTCCAAAAGTTATTCGCTGATGTTTTGCCGCATTAATAATCATAATAATGTAACGCTTTTTCATCAGAAAGTAACAATATAATGGAAACAAAAAACACCGACATCGCAGAAATTGCAGACATCGCGTCTACATATAAAGATGTATACATATGCACAAACACCGTACCGATATCGATGCCATGATGTAGTGATCACTCGACCTTAACTACCAGTGGCCTAAAACGGCCACATCAGCAATTAATCTAAAAGCATTTAATTTCCTGAATTTCCAGTTGTTCCGATATTTCCTCTAATTTGACACTAAATCAATTCATAATATTATGTGGACCATTTTACGAATCTCCATAGAAAACTGTCAAATAGATGAATTATTTCGTAATATGAATCGCACGCAGATCATATTATGAATTGTCAGGTTGTGACATTTAACGCTGATTCATAATATTTTCCTATTATGATTCTGCCAAAGTGACTGTTTAGCCCACTGATCTATTGATAATCAAAAGATACACAAAAGTTTTATTTCGCTGATACAAAGCTGTCATCACCTCAAGATAACTCAGCAAGGTGCACATAGCAACAGCATCCCTTAGATGCGCCTTCTTCATGCCTTTAACTTCAGCCTCGTTCTTCTGTGCCTTTAGGTAGATGATTGGAGACAGTAGGAACATCCTCTTGGCAGGCGGCACGCTCTGTGCGATGGCCGCGGACGCTCCTCGTTGGAAGGTGCCGGCTGCAGGTATCAGGATCTTGGCCTCAGTAGCCCTACGGAGCTCGGAGTAGATGCTGGTGTAGTCGTTTACCCTGAAAAGTATTTGTTAAACGTGGCTTTCGTGATCGTTAATCACGCATATACATTTACACGTTACGAAACATTTTGTTTACACCATTCGCAATTTGCCTGAAAGCAGACCTCAACATAGTTGAGGCAACGCCATATTGTTGATGACGTCAGACACAAAGGCGGGGTAACACGTTGAGAAAACCATTCAGATGTTGGGTGTAGGCTCTAGCTAGACTTATTATGATCCTTTACTAAACCATAAAACACAGATAGCGATGGTTAGTCTCTGTGTGGACATACTGACTCAAGTACAAGGTACAGTTCGATTCAAACTTAATGGCGGCTCGAAACATGAGGCGAGTCGTTGCGCAGTAACAATTTCGTGTGTCAACGGGTGTGAGGGGTGGGGTACTGCGCAGTTAAAAGCTAACTTCGCAGCCGCCAAGTTTGAATCAAACTGTAAGATAATGATAACACAGGATTACAGGCCATGGTCAGAATAAACTGGCATGTAGGGAACTGAAAGATTTTTTGAAAATTCATCAAGTAGGTGATCAAAGTTTGTTTGGAAGTTAGTTAGTTAAAAAATATTACCTTGTACAGTTATTAGTAAAACAGTTATACACAGCGAGTGCATCCCGCACATGTACAGACAGCTTCCCCGGCGGAACGAACACCTTCACCTCCCTCAGACTGACTATCACGAAGGCCTTGAGCAGCCTGGCGTACGGCAGGTCCCTTCCCCTCACGTTCAGCAGCCAGGCTACTTCGTCCAAGGCGGTGACTATCATGGCGTCTGCTCCGACGGCGCGCAACTCGTTTCGGACCGAGAATACCTTGTCGCGCCAGCTTATACCTGAAATGTTTCATTTTGTAGTTTTTTCGTATCTTTTTCTTTGTACTACCTATAGACAAAAAGTATCAGCTGGACATCATCTTGTTTTACATTCGTTGCATTATATGGTGATGTTGAACACTGAGTATGTATGTAAGTATATTCTCATATTGTATGTTTATATTTATATTAGTGAATTGTCTCTTGATTTATGTATTTTGTTTCTCTTCTACTCTTACACACGTTAGAACGTAGAAGAGATGTAGACACATCTCTTCTATCTACTTTCCTATCGCAGGTATGCTGGAAGAGATTTCTTTAGAAATAAGCATTGCCTTTGTGTTTGTACGTATTTTTCTTTTCCTTATTTATTTATTTAACTATTTATGGACACACATATAAATACAGACAACAAGAAAGGAACAGAAAAAAACCAATTCCTTGCTTCTTGTCTGTATTTATATGTGTGTGCATAAATGGTTAAATAAATAAATAAATGAGTCACGGGATGGATTCTTACAAGGGTCGTAATTCTACTAAAATAAATGAAAAAATGTTACAAGTATATAGGACAGTGAAGTTAGCTTTCATGAACTCTCATTCTGTATAACCCCACAAAAGGACCATCAAAGGACTAATCAATTATTAGGGAATAAAATAATTAATAATTAATTAATAATCATTATGATGATTATTAATAATTATTAATATAATATTTGAGAATTATTAGGGTTAATTATTATTATAAGGGTATGAAAAAGAAAATAACCAGCATATTCAATTTCATAATTCTTGGCGACAGTTTTAGGGAAGTCGGGTCTCCTTAGGTCTGGGTCGGGCTCCTCGTTCCAAAGCTGATCCAGTAACGTGGGTATGTGCACCAGCTGCAGACCCTCGCGCTGTAGGGCGGTCGACAGGACTTGCCATTCGCCTACCGACGTCAGCCGAGCATCGCCGCCTACGCGACCGCTCCGGGATAACCGCTCCTACGAAAACAAATATAAGTAAAATGACTAAGTTCAAGCACAATTCAGTGGCACCTCAGACCAAATAAAAATCCGGTTTTTTATTTGGTCTGAAAGTGCCACTGAAGCCACTGAATTGTGCTTGAAGTGCAGAGTAGGTTATAGGTTCAATAGTTCTTCAGTGCAATCATTTAAGGTACAAAATCGCATGACACGTCACTTTACGCCTCATATAGACCTTTAGGGGTATGAGGAATAGGGTGTAAAGTTCACTCATCCACCATAGAAAAGGGAGGACGACCAGACGGGTGTTGTGTCTGGCGGGCAACTGCCCAACGATTGATGTCGGGTTCTTGTATATATATATATGTTCATTGCACGGTAAACTTTAATTGCGCGATTCAGGATTTATGTGACGTCAGGTCTTTGATGCGTAGTTCGCAGTTGCTATTACAGTGTGTGGTAAGGCTCTATCATAGGACTATAGTCTACGCTGGGCTATGGTATTGGAGCACTTAGCTAATTACTGACCGATATCCATTCAGTAATGGTGGGCTGGCTAGGGTCATCAGCATCGATGACAAGCCATGCGCAGGTGAGGATGGACCGCGCTCGCCGCACGTCCCCGGACGGCACCCACACGGCGGCGCCGCCGTCGGCCAGCACGGCACCGGTGCCGGCGCCGTCCCAGCCACTGATGTATTGAAGGCGACGCTCTGGCATTAGAGGCTCTTCGCTCTGGACGAGAAATAAAAGTGAATTGAAAAGCCAAGCAAAGAAAAAAATCTTGCTTGGGACAGAAGACTGACAAAACATAAACCCGTAACTAAAACCCAATAATATTTGTCATAGGTATGCATAAACATATTTTACAGGAAATAGGTCTGCTGCTAATACATAATTTAATTATATTTCTTACACATTTGATTAGAACAATATTTTGTAGTGTCACCAACTCATCAATGATGCCAAATACGACATAAAACTTGGTACAGTTGCGAAGAAAAATGTTTAAAGATACCACGATAGATTTGGTTATTAAATATGAATTCAATTATGTTGGTCGTCATATTTATACAATGAAGAATGTAAATTGACGAGAAAAAAGACACGGATAATTACTAATTATAATTTCCTTTCAAAGTGAGAATAATTATTTAGGTATATTTTTTTATTGTTGAAATCGATCTTACCAAATGCTCATCGCTATAGAAAATAAGGAAGGCATCAAAGAAGGCGTTCATTTGTGTGTAAGCGGAATTTCTCATGGCACTGCGGAGTCTTCCCAGCGGGTTTTTGACGTCTGTGGCATCGGCGCAGACAGGCGGCGATGGCAGAGTCGGCTGTTCCTGGAGGATGGTCAGCGGCACTGGTAACATGGACGTGGTTGGTGGGAGAGTCGAAATTGTTGTCTGCAGGGACTGCTGTGCCATACGCACACCTCGACATACTGGAATTAAAACGTCACGTTAATTCATGCTGCAGAGAAAAGTAAATTAAGTATGGTTCTTTTACTAATTATACGATTGCTTTTGCTGAGTAAATTATCTGCTCATTATGAGAACAGCATTACTAAGTTATGCATTCAGCTTGATGAACCTTGCAAGCGATAGAACGAGGTACGACTGCTTCGATTATTTTGTTGTCTCTTTCTCGACTCGCGATAACTAAAAAAGTTCATCAGAAGGAGAAAGCGGCTAGCGACAGTGGCGTTTGTAGCGCGGGATTGTACCAAGGCATCATGTGGACCGAGGAGATCGAGGAGACAGAAAGCTTTCAAAAGCTCACGGGTGTGACAAGGATGGCAAGGGGCCACCCTCCCGTTTTAGCTTTGTCCCCAACACCGCGGGGTCCTTTTATTGTTGGGGGCGTGTCTTACCCAGCCTTCCTTTCATAGCTAATACCGACCCGACCGTAGTATATATAGGACAATACAGTGCTCCTTTGAATGAATTGTCAGTATAAAGCCAACTTTATCTTGTCTCATAGAATTGGTTCAAGAAAATTATTTTTTTCTAACATTTTTGTGAGTGATGTTACTTGGACTTATACAAAGTCAATGCTTGCTAAACAAATGACTACGATTCTTTTGAGACCCATCTGGGCCCACCACTGTTTTTATGCCTTTCTTATATTGCAGTTTATGTGCATACGAAAGAAACTACACATAATTGTGCGTGAGGACACTGATGTGAGAATCCATTGCACAGGTACTAAGTTAAGGTCAATGTTCGAGAGGTACCCAAGGGATGTGGATTCTATTGGAATGACGTCAACAACTAGCAGGACTTCAGAAGGCGCAAAGATGTAGGTACTTTGTCCTTTCCTTTTCATTCAACGCTTGGGGGTGGAGATCTCTGGGTGATAAAATGAAGTATGTAATTTGTTACGCCGAAATGGCTGAAATGACGTCTGTAAAATCCAGGGAGGCATGATTTTGAAGAGGTTGAAAAGGAACAAACAACTTGATGTTTTTGTATTTGGTAGAACAAAGAAAAAAAGCATTAATATACCGACGGCGACGTAAGCGTATTTAATTTAAGTACATTGTATGTATTTTATAAAAAGACAATTTATAATTTTGAAATACTCCTAATAGTAGTTCGTTTGTAACGTCCCTATAGCTCGCCGCTTATCTACATATTGATATCGTCTCGTTAAATATTATCCTTAAAAGTACCTACATAAACATAATAAATTACATTTTTAATAATTCCGATTTTTTTAAATAAATAATGCAATGTTACAAACGACTATTAATTATTTTCTTTTAATATAAAAAATACTGAAATAAAAGAACAACAACACCGTTGCAAATATTGGCAGGTACATTTTGTTTAGTCACCTATTTGTACGCTTTGTTGTACAGAAAATTCTGCTTACGTGTCGTATGTCCCTTAAGGATGTCTGTCGTATTTCCCAAAGGGACGAAATATCCTGCGAAGTACTAGGCTGGCATAAGATATAAGAGGTTTGTGTGAAGCGTCGTCCTGTTCAAGGATACTCAAGGATAAAAGGCAACGACCGTGGTCGCCCGCAGTGAGTGCAAGCGACTGCAACGCGCAACGGCCATTCACTCCGACTACGTAGAAGAGTTACGACATTGATAATAAATTAATAATGCAAGTCAATGAGCGATAAAATGCACGACTAAGGACATTCTTTGCGTTTGTACTTAGTTTGGAAAAAAATAATAATTTTAATATGAGCATTGTGATTAGGTACCTATTGCAAACAAATTTGGTTCAACTCCGATAAAAATCAAATCTTTGCCATATTCTTAGTTTTTATTTTTCTAAATGAAACTGCCTGATTTATGTTTATTTAAATATTATGATTTTATAAAAAGTAACTAAGTTTTAGATGTACGTTTTTTAAAATATATGAAACATTTATTACAATTTAAATATTTGAATTTTACATTATCTTGCAAAGCTATATATGACGCTCTATGTAGAGCGAAACTGATTTTATTTGGTGGTGATTAATTTAAATGATTGCTGCAAATTGATAATACTTTCAGTGTTAGGGAGGGGTTTACACTCACGACACAAGTTTTCTCCCATTCATTTCACCACACAATATTACCAAATTATATTAATTAGAAAGAATCAGCTAGAATAACATATTTTATCATTCTAAACTTTATGATCCCACTTAATTATCGTAAAAAGTAAGCAAGGTATTTTATTCATAGTATTTTTCATTCAGTCCTTTGGTCCTTTGGTGCTTTGGTACGATAGTGTAGGTGTTTATGTCCCTCTCTCTTGCTTCGGGCCGAATCTCCGAGTAAACGAAAACAAACGAGTTAATACGAACGAATTTCCCATCTTTTCTACCAAGGAAGCATGATCATGAAGATGTAATTTTACATGACGTTTTACTTTATAAGCGTCATGTAAAATTGAAAGGACTCGGAGAATCTTTTTCCTCGAAATCTTTTACTATAACAATGTTGTTATTATTTAGATATTTTAAATATTTTTTAGAAATATGACAGGAATTTCTCGGTAAATTACATAAAATCGTTTATTCTATATTAAATTTTTACTTCAGCTATCCTAGCATGGTCATCTATTTCCACTAAAATGTAGTAACGGAATTCCAAAAAAATGCGTGTGCGTAAGAACAATGGTTTGCCCCCTTTTTATACCAGGATAATATGGGTCGCAGAGAGATGTCAGTTTTCGAAAGGACCGCCATAACATCGTGTGGGGTGTTGTGTAGGCGGGATCCGACGGACTTTTACAATGGCCGGGGTGTGCGTGTGCCGCTCACTCACGGAAAAAAGGAAGGACCAAAATATTATATCAGGCGATATAATATTTTTCAATTCAATTCAAAGGACGACGTTGATCAAAAGAGCAATTTACAAAAAAAGTTTAATTTTTATATTATAGTTTTACATTAAACCTGCCATTTTAGGTACAACTATTGGATTATCGTTTACCTAAATCTGTAATTAAATTCTTCTCGAGAGTATAAATAGCTATTAATTTATTATATTTATTCATTCTGATCAGATCATTATATATCTAAAAGCTTCATTCAACTGTACCTTGTTGCTAGTTTCGTGTATAACTCATAAAGCGAATTAGAAAGAGACGTTGACGTAGGTAAACTTAAGACGATAATGCAATATTATCGTCGGATTCAGTAAAAGTATTTTTATTAACACGTCTTATGACGTCAACTCTCACTAGGTTGCCATAATTCGGTAGGAGTTAACTTCCAACTTTCCAAGGGTAATGAATGACGGGACGGGAATATTGTTCAGCACTGCTACGTCACGCACAATAAGTCATATTTTCGTAGCATGACGTCCTAGGACAAAATTCCATTTTAAAGTTTGAAATTTGAAAGAATTTCTCTACCCAAACCCATAACAATATTTTTAACAATTTCTCCTCTAATTTATAATGCAATTTCTAACAATTTCTTATCTGCTTATAAGACCCAAAATAAGTGGTTTTATGATTAGGAAACAGAAAGTTATGGTAACGAATATAAGTTAATTAATTTTTCAGTAAAATATGCATATAACAAGGATACTGTTGATGGGTCGAGTACTACGTAACCCGTTCGCGTTTGAGGTGGATCGTTTACTAGGAGCACCTAACTCGACAGAAGGTGGCTGCTATTCCGCCTGAGTAATAGGTGCTTATTGCATACGAGAAGGTATATAATGAAACGTCAGATATTGTGTATCTAATACTTTACAATTTTTATGTTTTCCGCGTAGCTTCAAGCAAAAGTTACTGCATCCGGAAAGGAAAGTCTGATGTGGGAAAAACCTGTGCAGATAGATAGTTCACGAAGACATTGAAAGATTTTCTTTTTGGTCGTAGAGTCTTCATACAGTTCAAGAAAGTTATCGGACACACTGAATCTTGTACATGTCATGTACAATTAATACAACCAAAATCAAGGCGATGACTGCGACGTTGCAATAATTTTAATCGAATACTCTTATGTAAATAGTAAATAAGCTCTAAGTGTTACTTTACTAAATTATACAAGTACAACGCTCTGTAGTTTGAACTGATGGATCTTACGCACTTCGAATCATAATTGTTCACAGGAATTAAAAAATGTAAAGACAGTTGATTTTTATCAAATAAAGATTGATTTGTTGATGAAAGATTGAAAGATTGATAAAAAATTAACTTTGCTAATTAGTACCCAGCCAGTTAGTCACATAAAGTTTATTTTTGTTACCATTTCCTATAATTACATATTATAAATTCAGACAAAGGATTTTAGTTAGTTAGTAGTTTCAATTAAGGCGAAAGCATCAGGGTAGTTCGCAGCTACAATGCTCATTCTAATGATTATAATTATGTAAAGCCATATTTGTTACGGTCGCGAATCATATTTTAATCAACATTATTACACGTTAAGCCGGTTGGTCCCAGCTGTCAAACGTGGATCTTTGATAGTCGTTACGGGTTGTCAGAAGCCCGAAAGTCTGACAACCAGTCTTATCAAGGGGTATCGTATTACCCAGTTACTGGGTTGTGGAGGTCAGATAGGCAGTCGCTCCATGTAAAATACTGGATTCAGCTGCATCCGTTTATACTGGAAGCCGACCCCAACATAGTTGGGAAAAGGCTAGGCAGATTAATTGATTATAACCTGACACTCACTTGCAAATTGCAGAAAATGTGTAAGAAAATTTGAATTTCGAGGGCTACCTTAGCGCATCCCCCTAAAGCTTTCTAACTAAAATAATATAGGTAGGTACTTTCTTAAGAATATAAGAAATGCTGACTGTGCGTAGCTAAACAATGGTTCACGTTTCTATTCTTTTGTATTATTTATTTACATGTTAAAAGAAAAATAATAAATAATGCAGAAATGTTAAAAGATTTTTTTTTTTTGTAAACAACTGTGTCATAAAAATGCGTAATTATCAGATACATTGGAGCAGGGTGTCATGAAAACAAGAAGATACTTACTTTTTTTTTTATTTTACATAAATAAATAAAGTACTAATTCATATGCATTTACTTAATTCTCTTATAATAATCAAACATGTTGCAAACAAATCATTATCATTGATTAAGTCCTAAATCAATGCTCGTAGCACCTATAAAAAATCGGGACAGCCTGCTACGTTTACAACCTACAAACCTCTACGAAGTCTACGAGCTACATTTTTGTCTATTCTAGACATAACTTCGTCGTAGCAAAGAATATGTTAAAAGAAGAACTACACTAAAAGAGTACTCTACACACTATTTGAACTCAGTCATACAGTTCACAACAATATTAATGAGTAAACATTTCTTTATTAGTACAACTTGTGTGAGATTACAAGAGTAAAAATACTATCTGTGTGTTAGATCACACAGGCGTGTTGCCAATGCATACAGCAGCAACGTGAAAGACAGAGATGGTATTTGTCAAGTATACTGTGAGCCCTCCATAGCGAGTTGGTCTCTTTCTCCCAACGCGCGTCCAAGGCAGTGCCACAAGCGTTGGTTGGAGAGAAACGGAGGGAGGTGCGCGTGCAGTCAACTGCAGGCCTTGTTAAACTGGCTGGAAGTGTAATGAAGGGCAATGCACCTCTGAGGCGAACTGTTTGCCTGGTGCAATAGTCGCTGTTGACGCATGTCACTGCGTCACGGGGCGTGTGCGACGGCGCGGATTGCCCGCTTCGCTTCTGTGTTGTGGTAGCGAAGACAGCACATTTGCATTATGCTTGCTGTTCGTACATGTTTCACCGACATGTCAAACAATAATCATGTCTGTAGTAGATCATACATGCGTGTTAAACATGTGTGTATTTGCGCTTAATTTTACTTAGATAATTATTTTAGAACTTTGTTCTCCATTACAAATATTATTTTAATGTGGGTGCATGTTGATATTGTGTAAACTACTTAATATAATAAGCTCACGCTATAACTTAATTAACCATAATATTATAACTTATATTTCAATGTGACTGCTCACATACTTACTCTACTAATTACATAAAGACATGAAACGCTAAATAAAATAAATTGACAGTCGGTAGTGTGTGGGTCACGTACAGTATGACCACGTGTCGGAAAGGGTTGCACATGTGGGCTATAAGTACCAGGGTTGCAGACGAAGGGTGGAGTTCGAAGTCACATATGTGCTTCGTCAGTGTGTGATCACGATCAGCTGTTCACGAGGGGTGTGGAAATGTGCGTGGGTAGTGGCGAGTGTGTGATTCGCTACGTGACGAAATATACGCATGTGTAGACAAGCAAGCCTAGGCTTACGCTGTAGCGGTTAGATCTAGGATGACGTCACTAAGGACGATTTTTTTCGTAGCAAGTGCTACGTATTTTGCATGCGAAATCGATGTCTTTTGAGTTTGTCGCAAGTGTAATAATAAGTTATTTCTCATCTAGGATGACGTCATAAAGTTCGAATATTTCGTAGCAGGTGCTACGAAAATTCTACCATCTCACAATCGAGGTATTTTTTTTTTTTGATTTTGTTAGTTGTGTGTTGTAATAAGTTATTTTTGTTCATTTAAGTTTTCGTGTTTATTTAGGCACATATTTATTGCAACCGTAGTTAGATAAAAATTGCCATTCGCATGATTATAATTCTAAATAGCTTGTAAATAAGTAATCGATTTCGTAGACGATAGAGCCATATTTAATCTTGAAATACTTACGAGTTAGAAATTATTCGTTAAGATCTTGGTTGTATCTAAACACAGAAAACATTAATGTAAGTAAGCTTAACATGCAGTTTTATTGTAATAAATAATATTCAAAAACTCGTGATTAGGATAAAATAATGTATCGCGAGCGTAACGTAGAGTAGGTAGCGGTATTATTAAATTAGGAATAAGTACCGATGTTTAAAAATGTAACCAGCGCCAACGTCACTAATTCTAATGCTATAATATATAAAAATGATTCTTTCGGACTAGGTAGGCACAAAATAATTCCATCAAGTTTTCCAGTTGCAAACATTTCTCCAAAATGTTTCCAAGTCCGCGCGTTTTCGTCGGCATTCCACAGACTACTATAGCATCATGTTCGCCTGGTATTTGGGATTCAAGTGAGGCCATCTTTGCCGGAATTCTTACCAAAGAAAAATACCTTGGCTCTAAAGAATTTGTGGTATTTCAGCTATTTTCGTATGGAAGTTTCAGCACGTGTACTATGATTGTGTAACATTTTTCGTGAGGCCTTCAATATTAACTGGTTGGTGTAAAATAAATTATCTGTAAAAGAAATATTATTTCGTTTTGTGTGTACTTATACTCACTCAATATAAAAAAAAAACGTTAACAGCACATGCCAAATCAAAAAATAGTTTTAATACGAATATTAAAGGACAAGCCGGACCGAATTAACAGAATTAACCGAATTAACAGAATTTTGGACCTTGACTAAAAAAATCTGTTAATTAATTTAACGTGCCCAGGTTGATACCTGATATTTATGTTAGTTATACAAGCTCTCTGAAAGAGAGAGGAGCTCGTGTCTAAGTAATAACAGCCGCACGGGTCGATCCATCAGGTTAAGCTACGCTTGCCGGGGTTGGTCCGTGGATGGGTGACCATCTTTACATATCGAGATTCCTCCGTGCCTCGGAAAGCACGTTAAGCCGTTGGTCCCGGCTGTCATTCGTGGATCTTTGACAGTCGTTACCGGTCGTCAGAAGCCCAGAAGTCTGACAACCAGTCTTACCAAGGGATATCGTATTCTGCATCCGGTTAGACTGGAAGCCGACCCCAACATAGTTGGGAAAAGGCTAGGCAGATTGATACAAGCTCTCTGAAAATTTGTAAGAATACTTAATAAAAAAATTGAATCTAATAAAAAAATTATTACTTGCTTGAATTAAAAATAAAAACTTTACGTTGACTAACTTAACTTTACGTTCGTAAAGTTTTTATTTATTTTTAGTTTTTTTTGTTAGTTATAATTTTATAGTTTTAGGTAGCTAAGTAAAAATAAAAATAAAAACTTTACGAATACGAATAAAGTTTTTATTTTTATTTTTAGGGTTCCGTGTTTTAATACAATCCCATAATTAATATGTTGTCTTTAAGATGCTGAAGCTTCAACTTTTCACTTAAACTGATCGCACCTGATAAAGAGAATTAATAATGCGTTACAGTCATATAGGTCACTAATACCAAAAAAATATTAAAATATTCAAATAAAATATATTTCTAACGTTACTGACTCATGCCATGCCCTACGTTTTTGTTCAACAGAACAACTGTCAGTTGTTCCGGGTTCGGTCCGGTCGGCCCTCGAAGGTTAGCGAAAGCCCTTTCTGAGTACAACTTCTACAGAGATATGTGAGCCTGGTACACAAAGTCATTGGGAGTGACATGCCCATTATTTCTTACTACAAAGAAATCCCTTCTGTCATTTACACCTTCTTCAAGGGCTCTAGGCGTCCCTTTTTAATAATTTGCATATTTAATTACTGTTAATTATGTTTTTGTCTCTTAAATTTTCTATGAGTGGGAAGGAGCTGGCTGTTTGTGAGACATTGAGCGTGGTGAGGATTTTTGTAGAGACAAAAATAAAAATACTGTTGAAACAATAATAATTGTAAATGAGCAAGCATCTTTTGCTTACATGTAATTCAGTTGTTTGTTGTCAAATTATAATAATATTGGGGAGCCCTTTAAATTATTTATAATATAACACAGATTACTAGGAACGCAAAGAGTATGAGAAGTTCGAAAGGGCCGTCTAAGGGCCTGTCGAATTTCACAGTTCGGTTTACGCATTGGGCGTGGCTTTACCAACCAATCAGAATGGAGCGAGTTACGCAAGAAGTTACGCACGTTGGCAAAGACCCTTTTGTACCTACGGATTTCTGTGTCTCTTTTTATTTTTATTAACAGAAAGAGATGTAAGAATTTATTTGAACACGTGTACTTGAAAGGTTGCAACAGTCACAATGCAATGGTACAATACAAGAACATAAACCAACGCCTATGCATATTGTATACAATGATAAGATAAATAGGCGTCTGCGAAGATGGAATAGATCACCATTAAACAGATAACTATATCTTTGCACGTTAAAACTCATCTGTAGGTACCCGTTCATCTGCAGTACTTACCGCATTCAGTTTCAACAGCATCATTTATATTAGGTAGGAGCATGATGGTAATGGTGCTGAAACCGAACCTGAAAATGCTTATTTAAAGAGTAGAGAATCCAAAAAATTCCTCCATCCCACATAGTTTTAATTGTAACCAACCTAAACAGCTGTTCGGGTGCGGGTAATAAAAGCATTAACTTGATTATTTTATTTTAATCTAGCCGAAAACTATTAAGAAATATTTACCTACACATTTTACATTTATTTAACACCTTCAGCGCCTTGTATATCTTTATGTCACACAATGTCTGGAACATTGTGTGTAAAAAAGAATACACATAACATCACGCCTGTATTCCCCAAAGGGTTGGGCAGAGGTGTACCTATAATACACCCATATTTCGCCAGTTATGTTTAAGTCCATACACATCTTTCTGCTTGGTAAAAGCGCTGCGTATTATTTTAGGCACACGTTCTCGATACATTTAATTTAAGGCTCCCACAAACAGGCGCGACGCGACTTTAACAAAACGATTACTGAGAAAACTTCACGGCGAACAATGCGGCGGTGTCGCGTCGCGCGTCTAGTCGCGCCAGTATGTAAGAGCCTTTATGCAGAAATTAAAATGTGTCAAAAATGTAAATATGGTAAGACACGTTGCACCTTCACGCGGCTTGGTAAATATGTACTCATATCCCAAGTAGAATCTAAGTAGGGTTTGTGTCTTCGGGCCACCGACCACACCTGGTAATATGACACACCATTCACCACCATATAATATGTAAGTATTAGACACAGGAAAACCAACTTAGAAAACATTGTCACAAAATAAAGTCTCCGACACCGGCCATAACTCAACCGATAAATTTTTCTACTGCCGAACATACAGGAAAATCGTAACTAATAATAGAAATGCGAAAGTGAGTTTGTTTGTTTGTTACGCTTTCACGCTAAAACGGCTTAACGGTTTTGGATGAAATTTTAACCTTGGGTAGACCATGACCTATATAGTATACTAATTTATCCCGGTAGTACGATCCCGTGGGATAATTTCCGACATCCACGCGGGTGAAGCCGCAGGCCAACGCTAGTAATATAATAATTAATCGTAGTACACATCACATTGATGTGTTCACAATATAATAAGTAAGTACTTACCTATTTAATATTTTTTCTCTTAAAAAATCAAACAATTTAATTTGAGGCTACGCTGCGCTGAGCTACGAAATTCAAAATTTTTATTTTTTTATTAGTAAGTATCCAAAATAACCAATAACATTTCCGTTGAAATTATATTGAACTCCTCTAACTCCTTTACTGTAGGTATTTGTTTTTTTACCCAAATTTACTAAGCATCTATTGCCCAAATACTGTGTTCATAGCGTAGCTACTTTTAAAATAATTATGTTGACGACAAATAATATTTGTACCCATTTTTTTTTTATTCACCCCTTCTTCGCTGCTACGAAATTCGTAGCAATAGATGTTTTCCTATTTTGTTCCAAGATTCTGTTTATAAGCCAGCACCTTAATTGCGTAATACACGATCAATCACAATCTGTATCGGTTCATCAAGTTTTAAAGAATCTGCATTGCCATACAACGTGGCAATGGATCTTTGACAGTCGTTACGGGTCGTCAGAAGCCCGAAAGTCTGACAACCAGTCTTACCAAGGGGTATTGAGGGGGGGTAACACGAGGTCAGATAGGCAGTCGCTCCATGTAAAATACTGTTATCCAGCTGCATTCGGTTAGACTGGAAGCCGACCCCAACTTAGTTGGGAAAAGGCTAGGCAGATTGATTCATTGAAATTCCTTTTGACCTCAAAGGCACCTACAAGTTGTTTAAAAGCAAGATTAATATTTATATTTACCAGATAGAATGGCGAGACAAGCCGACCATAATCAAGGAATACATTAATTAAATAATACTACATTAATAATACATTAATACATACATTAAACCGATATGATTTTCGTTTAAAATATAGGGTAAGGTAATGAATGCTACGCGGCTGCGCCTACTACGAGATTTGTAGCAAGGGATGGTTTCCCTTTTGAGGTTCAAGGAATAGGGTCTAATTCGTTAGGCAAGTTAAAATGAATCTCTAACTACTATATTACTAAGCTTTGCCGATTCCACAAGAGTTTACAAAAGGCTATGTATAAGCACCCGTTATATTTAAGCTACAACTTTCGTGGAAAATGATTGGAAACAAAGTTGGAATTTTTTTTTTAAACACAATTAATATTTATCTTGGATATCACTGATTTCGATAAAGGAAAACATCGTCAGGAAACATGTTTCTTTTTTTGGGTGGGAAATTATCAAATAACTTCTCCCGCTCTGGGCGGAGCGAGAGGGGCGTGTCAGACTCTTACTGACTAAAACCCACCCGTGTTCCTTCAGTTACCTGTAAGTTGCCATCAGAGGCCACGGTATCCCTTTCAGACATTCCCGCGACCCCGGCAGGCATCGGCCCTAGCGGACCCCTCTTTTGCTGACATCTCTTTGAGGCGCGAATGAAACACAACGCGCCGTCGAACAATCGTCAGGAAACCTGGACTTATAATCAATAATAGTCTGAAATCGTCAACAACAATCGTCTTGAGCAAGCGTGGTGATCAAAGCTCGTGCCTTCTCTGTACGAGAAGAAGCCTTTGCCCTGAAGTTTGTTGCCAGTTCTTCTCCATAGGAACCTACTACGCTTTGGATTGGGCAACGTGCTTCATCTTTCTGACTGTTCAAAAGTATCTGTAAAATGTTTATTTGAAATAAATGTTTTGAGTTTGAGTTTTGACAATAATAGGCTGGTATTTATACCTATAGGACTCCAGGACCTGCCGAATATAAGAGATTTCACATAAATCTTAACATCGGAAACGGAACACATCGGAGTGGATTTATTGAAATGATAAAAAAAAATATACGCGGCTACGAAATTCGTAGCAACGGAAGTCTAAGGGATGGGGTTCTGTTTCAAAGCAAGTTTAATATTGATATCTTTATTAGCATGACGAGATCTGCTGATCGTACAAGTCTACAAAACCGAGATAATTGTGTTTTTATAATATTAAAATTAAGTCTGCTTACGCTGCTACGAAATTCAATAGGTAAGTATCTTATATAATCTTAAAATGGATGAAGTAAGTACCTAAGGACAAAATACTTATTTTACCTGAAGTACCTATAATAAATATTTGCAAGGATAGCGTTCTACACTACTTAAGCTTCAAACAAGATTTTCATTATAAGGCAACTATTTGATTAAATCGTTCTACCTTGCTAGAAAATCGTAGCTCCCATTTCCGATGGTAAATGCGAAAGTGGGTTTGTTTGTTTGTTACGCTTTCACACTAAAACGGATGAACAGATTTGGATGAAATTTGGCATAGGGGTAGACAACGACCTGGAATAGGACAAGATGCTTCTTATCCCGATATTCCCACGGGATCGACTCTTACGCGGGTGAAACCGCGGGGCGCAGTTAGTAAATTATATATTTAAATATCGTGAAAAGCTTCGCGTTATGGATTTCGTTTTAATTATAATAATCAAGTATGTAGGTACCTAGGTACATAATACGAAATCGAAGAATCAGGCAGTATCGTAGAAAAAATGTTTACAAGTAAATAAAATAGGGACTACAGATTTTTCCGAAAATTTTCCTTTTGATATTCCTGCACATTATGTCTTAAATACATTGGGAATACATTTATTTAAGAATAAGATGTTAATGGACTCAGTAACTTTGGCGTACTGCCTTCATAAGTAGATTATAACCTCTATAAAAATGAGTAGGTCGAATTTAAACTTCTAAAGTTAAAGAAATACTTTAATCAATTTAGAAAATCAGTTCGGCAAGTAAGTCTATGTATAAAATTTTACCGTTGGGAAAGTAAAACAATGTGTTAAGTAAGTTGAAGGAAGGCAAAATGATTAAATTTAATAATGAAACAAACATCGAGTAGGTAAGTAGGTAACAGTACAGGCAGCTGGTAAACGAAAGCGATAATTACAATGAACTTTAACACATAGACAGGTATAAAGTACGTACGTATGTGTGAGTATATCAAACCTATGGCTTCTATAGTGAGTAACCTACACAAATAGCTTTATTCTATCTGTGTGTGCAAATACGCGTTAGTTTAGCGATGGCGGCCATGACAGGGTTGCAAGGGGTGCACTGTACGCGGAAGCCAGCAGTTCAAAGAGGTGATCCAACCCCCTGATACTAGCTCTCTATTACTAGTAGAGTTGTTTAGATATTTTTAGTTCGCACGTGGTAGAAAAAGTATTTAAAAATACTTTAAAACTTTACTTAAAACTACTAAACTTTAAAACTTTTGCTACCCGTTGTTTGAATCTCCATTTTATTCGTAAGTGTAGTTATCAAAGTATTTATTTTTATTTATTTTATTTACAAGTGTAAATAATTGATGAAACTGTTTAGTGTATTTTAATTCATAGGGGTTAGCTCCATACAGGAGCTCATTCGACGATTTAGTTGAATTAAATAACCTCTGAAAAGCTCAGAGTATCATACTGTCAAAACCCTATAATTCGAGAAACATCCCTTTGTAACGTAAAAGTAACTTTAACATCCCTAAGTAACTAATACCTAAACTGACCTAAACCCTGAAGGGACTGTAGGTATTTTCACAGTTCGAAACTCTACCTACGAAATCAGAGCAAACTCTTCTATAGTTCTGCAAGCCTAGTACGCCTGTGCGCGGTATTGCTGCGGATCCGACTCTCGACAACCAAGATGGAGGGATGCTATGGCTCCGTTTGTTGCTCGATGCATCGTCAGCAAAATTATAGTTGATTATAATTTATTGTATTTTTTTACAAAAAAACGGTATTAGGACCAAACTTAGTTATCACAATTTATTAACATTAATATTTTTTAGTTATACGTATACGGTTTTATTTAACTTACTAGGAAAGTTCTAATTTTCACGGTCTCCGCGTTTCCGGGGTATAATCCGGATATGGACGGATTTGAAACCGGAAGTTCCTTCAGGAGTAGCTAGGATACCAGGAACTGAAAATGGTTGCTTTGTCTACTCCTGAAAATCAATATCCGGGCGGGTGGGGTGAAAATCTAGAAATAGCTTCGTATACTTACTACACACGTATTACGACTAACAAAACAAAACTCATTTATTCTGAGTTAAGGATTCTGAGTTAAAGCAATTAAAAATGTATAAAATCAATATAAATTGAAATTGTAACAACAAAATATAACTTTATTATAGTCCTATTAGTTAAGGGGTGTTCCTTTAGCTCTACGATTGTCGATATTTCTCGGTTATTAGAAATGTATCGGCGATTGCCGATAATGTCGAACCGTTCGGAAAGCACCAAGGCTTCATAGGCGTCGAGAAGTGAAGCTGACCAGAAATCGATATCCCATTAATACGTGTTCGAAGCTATAGAGCACGGTATATTGGTTCGGGAGCAGGTGAAAGGGAACGTGAGGGATGGATGCATTTAGGGTGAGGCGGGACTTAGGACAACGGACAGGCGCGTGCGCGAATCTGAAAATGGTCGCTACGAGACTGTCGAACTTCAGCAAACTGACTCGCGAAAAGTTTTGACTTTAAATTCATTAACTTTAAATTTTTTACTTCAGTTTTAATTTATTGGGAGTTAAACTTGATTCTTCATAAAGTGTAGATTTTATCAAAACGAATAAAACAATAATATCCCAGACAAGATAAATTGTCCCTATGTAACCAAAGCATACATATCTAAACAACTTTGGTAAATAGTGAAGTAACTAAATAAAAATACCACCCACAGCTCCAAACAAAAATAAATAAATGTGCTCTAGTCGTTACAGAAAAAAATAAAAGGGGGTGACATAATGATATGCGTAATTAGATCAAAGAAGTATCAGGACAACATATTCTGTAGGTAGAAGCGTTGCCGGCAAAAGGACCAAAAGGGCACGAAGAACTTCCACGATAAACTCGGTAACTCGGCTCGGAGTGCGAAGGGTCTTGTTCGTTGCTATGGCAAGTATGCGCCGCAGCGCCGCCGACCACCACGTTATTTCCCTTCCTGAAAGCTCGCAATCTACTCCTACTAGGACGCCAGAAATGATAGCAGGTGTTCGAAAGCGTGAATGGTTTCATCCCCCAAGGTAGGCGGAGAAATGCGCGCGCGTGGGTGTTGTTATGGAAACGGTGTTGCCCATCTACTGGTAACTTATAAACTGTAAGAGGTGTATTCTAAGAGGAAAGTTGGAAGTTTCAACTTAGTAAAAGTTCAGTTTGAGTTCAGTGAACTTTAGTTGAACTTTCCTCTTTGTTTCAAGGACGATGGATGTATAATTTTGTTTTATTGTAAAAAAAAATGATTTGCTGAAGATTAATTAATTGTCTTTTTGAATGGGAAATAATGAGTGCAACATCAAAAGTTTTTTATGTCATTATGCGTAAATATATTTATGCTATTGAATGTTATGCTTATACATTATTATGATGAGAGAAATTATGCTTAAAATAATTATGCGTAGGCTGTTATGCGTAAATAATGTTATGCATAAATATAGTTCCGATAAGTAAACAAAAGTACCTATGCCATGATATATTATGTCTTAAAATTGTATGCAAATGGATAGGGAATTTGGGGTAGATAATAATCAAGTTATTAATTACTTAAGATGGTAATATTCGAGGCGGCTCTTAAACACCATAAAAATGGAAAAGCCCCTGGTTAGGACGGGATTACGACTGAGCTCCTGAAAGCGGGAGGGAGTCCTGTACTGAAAGAGCTTCGGGAGCTTTTCAACTCTGTCCTGTTCTCTGGGAGAACTCCAGAAGCGTGGCGAAGGAGCGTTGTCGTTCTCTTCTTTAAAAAGGGTGATAAGACCCTTTTAAAGAATTACAGACCCATTTCGCTCCTGAGCCACGTATATAAGTTGTTTTCAAGAGTAGTCACGAATCGTCTAGCGCGAAGACTCGACGAGTTTCAGCCGCCGTAGCAGGCAGGGTTTCGAGGAGGATACAGCACCATAGATCACATCCACACAGTGTATAATCGGCCCCTATGTCTTGTTTTTGTGGACTATGAAAAGGCTTTTGACTCTATCGAGACCTGGACTGTTTTGGAGTCTCTGCAGCGATGCCAAGTTGACTGGCGATACATCCAAGTGCTGAGATGTCTTTATGAAATCGCCACAATTACCGTCCAAACTCACTCATCAATTACTTATGCTAAAATATAAAAATAAGTATAGGTGACTTTATGAAATTAGAGTACGTTGATATTATCATAAAGATGTAGTTGATACACTTATTAGAAGCTGGCAATGCGTAGATATATCACAAATTGTTGCTTATGAAGTAGGTATGCTGAGTCATATTTACAGTAGCTTGTTTTACAATATCTGGTCGTTTGAAAAGCATTTATTAGACGCTAAAAGTTTGTCGCAGATCTATTAATTAATTAGGCAACTAAATATATTTGAAGACGAGACTGACATTTTAAAACAACTGCGTTAATTAGCACTTTTTAAATTGAATGACATAGTGTGCTATATGTTAAATACCATAATATTGTATCAAATTTATTTATCTATATACATACATAATTATAATAGTCGCTTTTTAACCCCGAAACAGATTTGATGAGGTTTTCAGCATCGCTTAGAGAATTTATTCCGGTAGGTTTATGTGTATAGTTCAAGTTCAAGTTCAAGTTATTTATTTTTTAACAAAAATACATTTGTGTCGAAATATTTGCACAGTACGTACACAAACAGAAGCAACATAAAAAATTATAATAGGTACAAGTACTACGTAACTAAGAAATCTCGATGTTTGTCAAGACGTGAAAACCGTGCGAACCAGGAGTGGGGTCGTTAGTATACATTTATATAATAAAAATGTGCTGTTCGTTGGTAACTTCAGTTGAGAACGTGTGGTACGATTTCGCTATTTTTTGTTTTAAAATTTTTCGTAATAGGTTAGAAAGAAAAATTGGAAAAGTTCCCCGGATAATATTCAAATTCGAGAAAAACTGAACGTCCTTTTTTATATCAACTATTGTTTGGAGAGGACAACGTCTGTCGGGTCAGCTGGTACTTACTTATTTTCATATTTTTATTTGAGCAGATCCACGTTTGCTCTGCTGCATTATTAAACATTGACAATTGCAACGCTGTAAAACAGCCGAACGTAGGATGACGATGACTCTAATTAGTAATTACCATTGAAGAAGTAGAAACAGTTGTTGATTTGTCATTATGTATTCATCATGTCCACGAATTTAAATTATCATTCATCACTATTGGTCTTCAACATGCCACGTAACTCAGTCAAATTCATTATTGTCCTGGAACAGCGCTTATATCTTCAAGATAAGGTAAATCATTATTGAGTTCATTAGCCACGTAATGTGTAATTATTCGAAGAGGGACGGAGGGACGGAGGTAGAGGCAGGCGGCGTGGTCAGCGCGGTATGTGTGCCATGGTCGTGTCTGTTTGTCTGTCTGGTTGCCAAGTGGCCGGCGAGGTGGGCTGACTCGCGCGGCCACGCCACCAGGCGCACAGGCGACCGAGGCGGTGTGCGCTGCAACTGCACAAGTGCATTCACCGCGAGAGCTGCACTTTATAAAGTTTACTGACATCACAGACAGCGCGGACCAGCTGTTGAACGCGCCTACTTGGAGCGCAAGGTGCGTTCGCTATAAAATGTGGCAGAAAAACTTACCTTAGCTCTAAATTATTTTTTGCACATGGAAGATAAAAATCAGCATGGCTGCAGGTTAAAAATAAAAGGTAACCCCATAAAAGATAAAATCGTCTGCTCTATAATATAACTCGCCATAATGATGAATATTACCATAACACCATAACAGTGTCGTCCGGTCAATTTACCGCAGCGGGCGCGGCTGGCATTTTGATGAGGGGATGAACACGCCGACTTTTACCATCTATTAGGTATTTTGTGCAAGTTCATGTTTTACTAGACGAGATTTATTTGCATGCTTTTAAGGAAAATCATGGATTTTCCGATATCTCAGAAAAAAAAAAGTTAAGAAGATGTTATTTAGGTACTTTGCTTTGCACAATGACAAATATGATAAATAATGGCCCAATGAAGTAAGTAGGTACTATGGTTTCATGAATAAAAGCCCTACCAAAAAACTAAATCAGAAAAACTCATTGAACAAAAACGCTGCCCCAAAAACAACACAATTTAATTACGAGCAATCTCGCTGGCGATTTTATGGGTCATCAGAATTGAGGCAGCGCAACCCTTCGGTAATAAAGAAAGACAATGGGCATCATTTGTCACCGCCCCGGACCCCGCCCCGGCCCCCGCACCCCGCCCTGGTGGCCTCCGGACCGAAGGACCCCGACCCCAATATGTGTCACCACTATACCGCGATTTAGCCTGATTCCCTAATCCCTTCCGACTTAATTACCTTTGTAAGATCGTTAATTTTCACCTTTATGTTCCCAAAAACTATTATTTGGATAAATGATACAATTTGAGGTTAACTGCTCCGGATTATTAAGTACTTAAATAGGTAACTTTGATTCAGATTTACACCAGCATAAAATGGGTCACAGAGACCCATTTAACTATTTCTTTGGGTAAACCTGCCATTATGTTTAGGTATCTATGACTGAAAATTGGAGACACCGCTGTTTAATAAACGCGTGTGATGTAGGGACTCAATGATACGGTTTAGAATAGTGTAAAAGGACGAATCCAAGCGAAGCACACGTCGCGGGTCTCCCTATGAAAAATAGCAACTAGGTACCTCCTTATTTCACTACAGACGGAACAAATCACAGGCCTGTAAAGACCTATGATGTCTAAGAGACGGTCGAAAAAACGCGATTAAGTACCTAGGTACCGACTCAAAAAGTTTAATTTCCAGTCAACATAATGATATAAGGAAATTGTATAAAAAAAAAGTTTTAAGCACTCTCCATTTATTTTGAGTGGCTGAAAGTTTAGCGAGGATCGTTTTCGCAATTTCGGACGCCTTAAGACAAGTTTGAAGAACAATCTTCAACATCCATGACTTTGATGATCTAATTTGATTTTGCAATTTTGGTACGACAAATTCATGTCCTGAAAGAGTTGAAACAAAAGCTGTCCTACTTTTATCGACAGAAAAGTTTTTGCTCAAGTTTTCCGAACTTTGAAGTATTGTTACTGAAATAGGTATATAGGGAAACTTTACGAAGCATTTTCAATTTTCATTCAACACATAAAACCTATATATTATGTGGCATACATTATCAATTAATTAATGAACATTTATTATCAATTCTAATTAAATCCAGCCGAAGAAGTAGAACAAAACAGGTTAGTGGGGCGTTGTTAGAGCAGAACGAGTTTATAGGGCGCGGCGAGGCCTTTGCGAAGCGAGCCTCCGCGTGCGATGCTACTCTGGTAGATATTTCTTTTTATGGTCTACGGATAAATGTCAGGGGAGTGCCCGGCGCGCCTACAAAGAACCCTGTGCGTTATGACTTTCAGCTTTAAGCGCCTGCTATAAAAAGAATGGGGCACATTTTCCAATCGTTACAGATTGTCTATGACCGTGGAAATGTATTATGACAAGTTTATTTCGCACCCTGACCTTTGAAGCCGTGGTTAATTAATTATGTTTTATTAGAATTTTCCTTAAGACGCTGACAACAGATAAACCGCGGTCACTGTCGGATTGCATAGAAAAGAAAGATAAGTGCGATGACATAACGCTTGGAATTTATTGCAAAATATGAAGCAATTATCGATTTATTCAAAAATGAGTTGAATAATCGAAAATTAAAAACAACCAAGTTCTACATTCAAATAAGACGTTCTTGTTATTAATTAAAACACCAACGTAGGTTGATATTTAATACAGATATTTTAGATTAAGGAAAGAAGACAAGAGAAGACTCAAGGTAAGAGGTTAGTTTACCGTTAATTTGTGTCGAGATTTTTTTTTTCAAAATATGTTTTGGAAACAACGAAGTTCTGAGAAATATGTTCAAATTACACTTTTTTTTTCCGCTGTCACAAACTATATAGATTTGGCAATTTTTTTGTTTAAGTCAAGCCTACTTTTACCGTTTGGCTGTTGTCAGCGCTTTAACTTTATTTCATTAAAATCCGGTCCATCCAATCCGAGGAAATATGCCAAAACTTTTCATTTAATTTTCATAGGAAAAGAATCGTGACATTCGGTGTCATCGATAGTTATCTTAAAACTTCGCTCCAACACAATATAAGGACTCAAGTATTCCCGCCAGATTCCTCGCGGATTCTTCAATATCCTACGATGTCATGTTCTCCTAATAAAAAGGACACGTCAGCATCCCGTATTTCTCACGCTCGCACCCGAACAGCCTCCAGCCTCCCTGTTTTGTCTCTTTTTATTCCCTGGGACGCGCCACTCACACACGTTGCCGTATCGTGGGAATAACAGATGAGAACGACACTGTTCCTTTTGTGATTCGTATACAAAGGCAGTTTTTTACGTAATAGTTCAGTTTCTGGCATAGTATACTAGACTCATGTAACATAAAATAAGATGAAGATTATTAAGATTATTTCAAGTGCAAAAAGGGCCATTGGATAACTTTTTTTTGCCTATACGCATCCGATAGAGACGAAGAGATAGGCACATCCCTTTCGAATGAAATACTTGAGATATTTTTACACCATATTTTAATTTTAAGTGCACCATTTGTGTCTTCGTTGAGTGATAACATGTAAACAATTTTAATTTAGGTGTGGCTGCGTTTGAGCTAAAAAAAATGTAGATGGTTATTTTAAAATTAGATTGACCTGTTCTACCCAGGGGCGTAAATAAAATATTTAGGTAGGTACTACTATGTTATAACTAATTTACTTTTTGTTATTTAACTTTCAATTAAGTACTTAAATAGTTAAAAAAAAAATGCAAATACCAATCACCATTTCATCGAACACAAACTCGCTCTACAATTAACTAATTAATTAATGAGAATGAAGTTTACTGATTAATGAACAGAGGGATTCCTAGCAAAAAGACAAGTTACCCTGGAACCGTACCTACTACCTTCCCATTTCGTCACGCTAGTCAGCCGGCAGCCATGCCTGCGAGCATTTTATCAGGGGCAATACGACGTTATTTATGTGACATTTACACAGGAGCGACTTGCTGACCTTCACAAAGCTGAAAATAACTTTTAGGTCATACTTGTAATAAAAGGCGTTGTTTTTTTATTAGATCTAATTACAAGAGGTTTACTGAAAAACTGTTAAGCCTTTGGCATTCCTGAAAAATTATAGGAACTCGGCAATTTACAACGTTTCTTTTTAAATCAACTTACATAACTATAACCCACATTATGAAAATGTAAAAAAAATAACATTATTTTAGTCTTTGGTAGCCCTTAATTTAGGCTGCGAGTAAAGCCTGACGTAAACCGGAACTTGTCACCGGAAGTGACCCAAAAGGTGGCGCACGTCTGACAGCCCGCCGCACGCGTCACTTTTGATATCGGATACCTTGAAAACTTTGACTACAGGTTCGTATCCATCAACTTTGTCCAACCACTTACGATTAAAGGGGAAAAGGAAATATATATGCGTTAGTTCATCACCACTGCTCTAGAAACGGTGATAATATCGTGAGAAAACAGTCATGTCCTAGAAACAAAATGACTTAGTCATGTGACACGGCCTGCATGGTGCATCAAATTAAGCAGTAGCTAGGGCAAACATACCGACAATCTACAGTTACACCATCGTCAGATTAACTATTATGGATGTGACAATTAGAATTATTGAAGTGACTTTTAAATGGCCATCTGTGATCTCACATATTATTCGATTGACGACGCTGTTGTTTTGACCCTCCACTAATTTATGAAACTGAATAAGTTTGTCCACGTTTTCATTGCGTGTGATGTGATATCTTTCTAGCTCTAGAGTCTAGACAGTAATCTAAATGTTTATTTGGATTAATTTATTACAATAGGATTCCTCTTTTAACAACGTCAATAAAGATGGCCTCAAGTATTTCTCTGTAACGGCTCTGCCAAATTTTATGAACCCTATCCAATCTTGAAGACCATATTAGACTAATAATAAAATTTAGAACACAATGTGAATATTTAGCACAAACTATTGGAAAAGTTTTACTCCAATTGATTTCTGAATAAAACAAGCCGGTAAATGATCAACGAAATTACTTGTAACTCAAAAAAATTATTCTCATTGTTTGCATTCTATTTGCATTGGATTTTAAAAACTTTTAAAGTACAGTATATTTACTACTGAAGAATCATAAAATAAACTTACCTGAAACTAGAGCGGCCACTGCCGCCAACTGCAAAATTTTTTGCTTCCACATAATTTCAGTTGCAGCCAATTATCAAACCACCAACTTGAATAAAACTCATACGCAAATCATACCAGAAGTAGGTACATAACCAAATTATCGCATTGAGGTCATATAAACAGTATGAATAAAAGTAAATTTATATGTTAATTACAGCTGCATTATCAAGAATTAATTAAAAACAAGATGATTGCGAAAAATATAAGTTAGAAAATCAGTTTGGAGTGAATGGGAAGTCGGTGTGTTTCGCGAGCACGTTCGTCACTTTGTCAGTCGCTCAACTATTTCAGCAGTCCTGAAAGCTTGACTGCGCCCCTCGCAACCCCACCACCCTTTACGTGGTGGTGCAGAATGGGGACAGGGAGCGTCCCACGGACTATAAAGAAAATTGTCTTCACTGCGCTGATTGAAACAATATTTGTTAGCTTGAAAGGTGTCGTGCAGGTTTCATTGCCGCCTCGTTAACTGTCCCGTGCTGGTATGTTTTTCATGTTGTGACAATAGCTGATCTCATTTTGTAGATAGGAAGATATACGTAGCTAGCTGATTAGGTAGCTACAACAGAAATACTTTTAAAAACGTCTCATAGTGCATGAAACAACGCCTATGATACCTTCAACTGTCATTACGAGACACAATAGAATTTTAATTGTTATCGGTATTTAAAAGCCCGATTGACATTTGATGGGGTTGAAGGAGAAACTCATGCATAGGTTTTGAACTCCCATCTTCGTGCATCGATGAAGCAGGACAGAGAGCTAGTGTTAAGTAACTCTTCTCCTAAACTTTTCATGTAACCGAAACAAACAAGTAGGAACCAATTCTTAGCTATCTTAAAACTTGGTCATGTCTATCGAACTATAACCGAATGATATCGAATGTTTGAAATATTTTCAGATACTAAACTTTTCTACCTCTGCCGTTACCAAGTTTTCTACCGGTTTGTTCTTAAGAGGAATTAGGGTCGGTCTTTTCTCCATACAAAAAGTCATAATTCGAGGTTCGGCTCTCGTCTATTTCCTCCTGCAATATTGGACTAATTTGAAAGATATTTTATAAATTGAATAAGAAGGATTTCTTTTTCATTAACAGTTGTCAAATTTGTAGAATAGGCCTCTATTGACAGCGGTCTAAACCGGCAATTTTGAGCATTTTCTGAGAGTTCTAGTGGTTCTACAGATAATGTATCATCAAAACGGAAAACATAGGGGCATAGAACTATGTAGTTGATATTTATTCTACTGTAAAAAATCATTGCTCTAAAGTCATAAACCAGAGAGAAAACAGGCGAGAGCGTTTGTATGGAGGAGGGGACCGACCGTATTTCCTCTTAAGTGTGATGTTATTTATCATTCAGCTTGCTTGACTTTTGATAAACTTTAGGTCATGACTTCTTGAGTCAAGAGGAGCGATAGTTGATTCATACACGACGTTTTTCACATAAGACAGATAGCAATTAGAAATGTGACATAGGAGACAGGTTCCTGTAATGCGTTGATTAATTAGTCTTTTCTTTGTTTATTTAATCGAAACATAAGAACCTACGCAAACTAAATAACATAAAGCATATTCATCCTATAATGTTCCCACTGCTGGGTCACAGGCCTCCTCTCGGTGAGAGCGAGTGGGCCGTCATCCACCACCTTGGCCCAGTGCGGGTTAGTTCCTAGAGTCACATGTCTTCGAATTTTTGGTTCTAGGACATCCTGGTTTCCTCAAAATGTTATCCTTCACAGTTTTGGGAGCAGTGTTGATGAAATCGTTTACACAAACTAAAGCGCCTGGTTGGGGTCGAAGCTACATCTCGTAAGTCGCAACCGTTACCACTGAGCCTACGCAAAAACCAAAGCATATTCTCCACAAGCGAAAAATGATAATGTGCAAATAGGCACATTATTGCTTGTAGCCAGTTCCAAGCTACCCCACCGGCCTATAAAGGGGGTGCCGAAAGGTAACGAAGCCATAAGCCCCGTAAATGCCGCGGCATGATTGTCTATGGGCTAACATTTATGCAGCCATCCAATTAGGGGACGTGTTTGTATAGTTGGCGACATAACCTTGCAGCGGCGGGCGACTATTTCAAAGGTTATGGTTTATGTTCTAAGTAGTGTACATTCTGATATTATTTTGAACTTACGATATCTAAAATTTCGTGGATTGCAATTATGATTAGTTTAACACAAATTTTACGACGAGGCTACGGCTTTCTTGGGTGTAGGTTTGCCCTCCTTGAATCGTGATGGCCCAGTGCTTATAGCCTCGCCTCTCATTCTGAAATCGCCAATACGCCTTAGGCAAGCGTGGTTTAATGTTAATACCTTCTCTGTATGACAAGAGGCCTCTGCCCTGCAGTGGGACAGTTGAAGGCTGGTAATAGGGAGTGCCTCCGCTGTCGACGCCGGCTCCCAAAAATGACGCCATTGGGAACCGGCAGTAACATTACTGCCGGCAGCCGATGTTTTTAATCTCTGCTGCCGGCAGCGATGTCACCGCCGGCTCCCATAATGGACACCAGCGGCGCGGCATTTATGGAAACTCTTCCAGTATTCAGAACCCCAACTAACTAACCCTAACTAAAATATTTTTTTCTGTACATTCTAGTCGTTTTTGACGTAGGGGGTCACAGTTCTAACCTAACCTTTTTTTTGCGATTACAAATATTCGACCTAATCTAACTAGTTCGGTTCCGGGTAGTATATACTTTATTACTCGAATAGGGACATTATTGAGGAAAAAAAAATTACATGTTTAATGCGGGTACATTAAATATCGTTTATTACAATGAACTTAGGTACTAAAATACACAACAAACTTATAACATCGCGAGAGTCGCGGAGGATGCGTAAGTATATAGTACGTAGGCACGTCTTTACGTCTTTTCCCGTCGGTGATCAGAACTAAAACTCTTTGCTAGCAACAGCGACGGGCTTTTTATAATACTCAGAAAGTAGGTACTTCAAGCGATTCATTACTTTCGGTGTTGTAGCCTGACGACGCGATGTCCAACTTCCCCCACCCGACCTACGCACCAATAGGCGATTTTCTTATCTAGCGAGCGAGCCCCATAAGTAGGTGAAACAATAGGAGCGAGCGAGATAGAGAGCCGCTGCGCAGTCGTGCTCTTTCTAAGCCGTGGTAAGGCTCGCGGAACAACTTTATTTAATTTATTTAGTTTGTTAGAGTTCTCGCGTTACATTCTCCCCCTCTAGCCTAACTAAGTGTCCCCACAGTTTGGCTAGTCTAAATATCTACGTGGCCTACCCCGTTTACGCTTCTCCCTAACTGGAGGTTCTATCTGACCAGCGAACGGCGTGAGGTGCGAAACGTGATATTTCCCTATGTTTCTCTCAGTCTGTATATTCTCCAGACCGTACGTGGTTGGGGTTATAACCTTCCCTATTTTATATGGGCCGTCGCGGCGTGGGATAAACTTCGCGGTTTGTCCGCGTCCGGCGTCGTTCGGTCCTCTTGTCTTAACCCAAGGTCTCCCCCTAGAGGGTTCGTCGGACTCCATGTCCTTAATGCGTAGGAGTGGGTGTCGATCCGGCTCAGTTACCGCGTTACGCTTCCGGTAATCAACACATGGCCGTAAAGTTCCGCCTTTCTTACCTACCAGTACCACGTTGGTGGTCCAAGGGGACTCGTACTCCTCGATAATGTCATCTTGCAGCAGCTTATCGGGCTCCTTCTGCAAGGCTTCTCTCCTATTCTGTGACATCCTATATGGTGGACAAGCAATAGGTTCCTGGTGTGGACTCACCTTTATTCGGTGCGTAGCGTACTCAGTGGCCGGTCCGCTGCGCGTACGCCGCTGCTTGAGGTTTAATCTAGTACCTTCATCCGGACGCAACGGTAACTCTGTGGATGCAGCTTGCATAATGTTCGCATCCGTCGGGCTAAGCGTGTAAGAGTACACAAAATCATAAAATTGCTCGGGACTATCCGAGAACGTCCAGATGCTCTGGGCGACATCTATTATCATTCCAGCTCGTGCCAAAAAGTCTACACCTAAAAGCGTCCTGTTATCACTGCCAGGTAACACTAACAGCTGACACGTCACCTTACGACTTTCAATAATAATATCTACCTCGGCTGTCAACAGGTTTCTCCACCCTTGTGTTCCATCAGCCAGGTGTACGAACCGTTTAGTCTCACTAAACTTAACTCCAGAGTCTACCAAGACTCGATACAACAGCGGGCTCGCAATGCTATGCGACGCGCCGGTATCTACAATCGCCACGCCGCTACGGCCCATAACATTAATATTTACCATTGGGTAGGATTCGCGCGTATTTATGTTTGCTACCCGTACGCACGAAGTATCACCCATACTAACGTTATCGTTATAACAAAAATCTAAACCTAAATGCACACTATTGAATGAAGTCTTATCATCTGATTTCGACGATGTCGTCGCGCAAAAATCACATTTCGACCTCACTACGCCCTCTTTACCACAACCATAACATCGCAAAACCTTTTGCGTATTTACAATTTTCGCGCCTTTAATATTATTACTACTGGCTTTATCGCGATTACGACACTCGTCGCTAACATGCCCAAATATTTTACAATAACTACAGCGCGGCCTATTCTTATTATTACTACGCCCCGTAGTCGACGCTCTCGTGGTGGGGGATGTCGAACGCGTGAGTTTGCCGTCATTGACCACATTGTTATTATTATTGACAACAGAATTTTTTTACCTTATTTTCGTTGTATGCATCCTCTGCGATCCTTGTTTTACACATAAGATCGTCTAAACTACGAATGGTATCACGCGGCACTCTTTTTAGCACTCGTCTGTGTAACAACCCGTAACAGACGTCGATTTGTAACACTTCATCAAGCTTATACGGTAGCTTGGCTATTAATGCGCGCACTTTACACAAAAATGTCTCGGCACGTTCGTCGTCGCGTTGCTCGGCGGCGTAGATCTCACGCAGAACCTTGTAGGCGGGCTGCGCCCTGCCATACATAGCGCGGAGGCTGGCGACCGCGTCGGACCACGTAGTCACCGACGCTTTGATGCCGCGCCACCATACTGCCGCGTCACCTTCCAGCAACATTGGCAATCCTCGGAGAGCATGCTCGTCTCTTACGGATGCGCACTCCTTGAAGATCTCGACGGCGTCCAGGAAAGCTTCCAGGACCTCAGCGTCCTGGGATGACCCGTTGAATCGCGCCGTGCACTTTATAAAGTTTGCACTCGAGCTAGCGCTAGCGGCACTTCCGCTGTTCGCGCTCGTCGATGGAGGCACCCTGACTGGGGTGGAAGTACCAAAATCACCGTTAGACGTCATCAGCGAATTTATAAGACATCTATTCGCTTCTGCTTGCGTGCGCGTGATCGTCTCGATCAGCGTGGACAGGAACTGTTCTGTGGGGAGCTGGAACGCTGGTTGTTGTGTCGGCCTCGTGTCGACACTTGCAGGTTCGTCGGCGCGATCGCGCTCGACAACGCTGGCCTCCACTTCGGTGAACGTAACGTCGTCATCCTCTTCTTGCTGTTCACGGAGCGCTTCTCCTCGACTTCTCGTTATTGGCATCTTCACGTGTGTGATGATAACGAGTACGGTAGAATGTCCGCGGTTTTTCAAGCAAGGTAGATGTATAGTTCGTCACGAAAACACCGTATTACAGTTCGTACTATCACTCGTACGCGGTTCGAGCCACAAGTATGGGCGCCAGTTTAATGTCACTTGATACTGTTCGAGCCACACGTATGGGCGTCAGTTTAATGCGGGTACATTAAATATCGTTTATTACAATGAACTTAGGTACTAAAATACACAACAAACTTATAACATCGCGAGAGTCGCGGAGGATGCGTAAGTATATAGTACGTAGGCACGTCTTTACGTCTTTTCCCGTCGGTGATCAGAACTAAAACTCTTTGCTAGCAACAGCGACGGGCTTTTTATAATACTCAGAAAGTAGGTACTTCAAGCGATTCATTACTTTCGGTGTTGTAGCCTGACGACGCGATGTCCAACTTCCCCCACCCGACCTACGCACCAATAGGCGATTTTCTTATCTAGCGAGCGAGCCCCATAAGTAGGTGAAACAATAGGAGCGAGCGAGATAGAGAGCCGCTGCGCAGTCGTGCTCTTTCTAAGCCGTGGTAAGGCTCGCGGAACAACTTTATTTAATTTATTTAGTTTGTTAGAGTTCTCGCGTTACACATGTTATTTTAATTATGCCAAATTGACAACCAAAGTCAGCGCCGGCAGCTAATTCAGCAACCGGCGCCGGCAGCGGAGGCACTTCCCTGGTAATATAACCTTGCAGTAGCGGGCGACTACATTCAGGTCATGTTTTATGTTCTAACTCTCTTATTCATAAACGTTTCATAAAGTGTATAAACGTCGAAAATGTATGGTTAAACAGTTGCTAATTCATAACTTAACTTTATGCAGCGTTTATGAATAAGGCGTTAAGTAAATAATTTAGAAGATATGATAACTGATTGAGATTTTGTGGCACGAATTTGTCGACGAGGCCATAGTTTTTTTGGATGTGGGTTTTCCACCATGAAGCAATTGCGGAAACGCCTACTCACATTATATTTTATGATAGTTACTTTTTCAAGGTGACGGAATGATCGAACTGAATTATGTTTGTTCATTAGACTACTCAGTGACCCAGTAAAGTTAATAAGAGCAGTCCAGATCTTATGGGTGAAAAGCAATTTGTTTCATGTCCTTTGTCACATAGATACGACAGGTCTTATAATGTGCTGTTAAAGGGTCACCAAAGGCAAAGGATTTCAATAATACGTTTATTATCCTTGTCATTTTATAGATAATAGGTGTGTTTTACTAATATTACGCGAGACGTATTGTATTTACGCAAACCCACAGCAGGAAACTAACATTTTACATGAAAAAGGAAAGATTTTGCGTGCCACCGTGTAGTTCTCAATACGTGTGAAATTATAAGAAATATGAACAATGGACAACTGTCTCGGTCTGTTTTTCCAGTTAAGACTGGATCGTCCTATTTTTTCCCTTGGGCTGTGTGTAATTTCATCAATTCTTTATTTTTTTTTCTAACTACAAATTAACACAGGAAATACAGAACAAATTTTCCTTGTAACGTGTACAAGGAAAATGTTGTTTTTATTACACTAACGTCCTTTAAGTATTATTTAAATATTTTGCTAAATCAATGTTGATCAACAGGAAAAAATCAAAACAAACTGATAATGTTTATAAACATGTTTTTATTAATAACCGAAAATGTACATTATTATTTTAAATACTACAACTTCATACATACATAACCATAACAGGCAGTACATACAGAACAACTATATTATAGGTGAGGTTAGAACAAGTTTCACCTTATACCGACATTTACTTTGTTAGGACAACATACAGAAGAGGCAGTTTACATTTTGATACAATTATTTCACAAAAAAAACTTTAATATAACAGTAATTTTATTGGTATTTGATATATCTACCTTCACATATAAATAAAGGTAAATTTAAGAAAAAAAAGGTTTTAAATAATAATTAGTCACATCAAACAGTCAAGTCTAATAAATTATTATGCCATTTTGCGATTAGTGCATTAGAATAATTAACACAAAAAATATAACTGGGATACAAAATAAATCATGTCAATTCTTTCATTACTAATTTAGAAGAAAACAGCTCGAACCGATAGATATAAGAGCGATGGTTTGTCTCGGTTTTGGACTGTAGCCCGATTTCCACCAAAGCAGATTGGAACAACTAAAAGATGGCGTTGTTTTCATATATCTCTGCTTACCCCAAACGCAATACAATACGATAGGGTTGTGTGTATTCTACCCTCCACTTTAATGGAACATGGGCATAAAACACTTGAACATATCTGTTCAAATATATGTTATTGTTTCTCTAAGTTACTACGAGCGAAATCCACAACAACATCATGCCAGGCTTCCTCCACCATACTCTGCGGATGTTCTATGAAGACACTTAAAGCACATTGAGCACAGGACACGTGGGGATAATTGTCTAAATACTTCCGCACGAGTTATAGTTTAATTTGCTGATAGTGGCAATACAATTTCAGCCAGAATGCTTGAAATACAATGATATTATATTAAACAGATAATTTGTGAGCGCGCAATGGAAAACGTCCTAATTCTAGACTAAAGTCAATACGTCGCGTATTGACTTTAGTCTGCGACACGTATGGCGACGAGTTATACGCTTAGTTGAAGCAGCAACACTAGCTGTCTCTTTTTTTCTTGTTATCAAGCCATCTCTTTTCAATAATTTTTACTTGTAGTGAAATGTAAAATGAATGAAAAGTCAAGTGGGTATGTATGCTGCCGCTGCTGCGCGGAACACTTTTTTCGGTTGTTTTGTGAGTGTATAACATATCTCTTAATATAATATCATTGTTGTAGTAGAAAACTCTGGCATCTTTTTGTGTCGATATCCATGCTCATTGCAATAGGTATCGACAGTTACTAAGACGGTACGTTGTGGCAGGCAGCGGTCGCGTAACATGGCAGTACAAAATATAAATTATATAAATATTATAAACATAAATATGTACATCAACAGACGCACACCACATCTCTTAATTTAAAAAGTAACAATGTAAATCTACACACAGAAATCTAAAACTAAAATATTTTATCGTCTATGACTATTATATACACAATTTACAGTTATTCAAACTACCTCGTCTAATATCAGTGAGTGATCCAATGTTTAGTGGAGAATTCGCTTTTGGATTAATTTAAAATGAATAAAATTTACTCAACAAATAATTACAAAGAATGATTAATTATTTTAATGCTTTATTAACAGGTGCAGAAAATTATAATAAAATATATTATGTAACTTTGTATAATAATTCACAAATTACAAAGCAAATCGCTTTTATTTGTAAAATGAATAGATACATATAAATGATTCCATTGAAGACTTGTTTGTGTTCAACATTGAAACAGGTGTCCATGTAAATTATTGTTTATTTAGTCAGCTCAGCTGTACATACAATGCTTCTAAAATGACTTAAAATAATATCAACTAAATTACTCCAAAGTTTGAACTGAACAAATAAATCCCTAGGCCGGTCATGTGAAATATTATGTTGTGTGTTATTTAATTATGTTTTACATACTAAAATTTTATTTGCAGATATGTTAGTTTGCTATAAACCGAATTATTATGATAAAGTTCAAAAAAGGATAACTATAGAAAATATATTTCAAGTTTATAAATACGAGATCCAACACAATCAAACTTTTATTAAACATAGATAGAAAAGTAAATAATAAGTTTCAATAAATAAAAAATATTTTCCTATTCAAGATATCAGTTAAATTACATATCAATAGATATATCTAATTAAAAATCACCCGTGACGTGCGTTTATATTATAAAATATAAATGATGGAGTGCGATAGCTGCTGGCGTACTTATATAACATAGTTCGCACGTCCAGGGTGTCGAACGATAACATTAGGTAAGCATAGTATATAGAAAGTGTGCGGTCGCGGCTTCGAGCACAACCCGGACGAAATCTAAACCTATGCAGATCTGACCTTAACTGCATCATAAGTCTAGTTCAATTCTCAAATCACTCATTGAAACAGTACAAAAACGAAGAGAAAGTCAGATTAATAATTATGACATTTGTTTTGAAAAGCGTAAACACTATGTACTGTAAATCAATGAGAAGTTTTGGATCTGAACCTATTATGACCATCATAACTATGGACAGGAAAACTGGAGAAATAGTCCGCACAACAGAATATATAAAAATATTATAATTACAATTAATTCTAAGTAGCATGCAGAAGTCCTTGAAGCCGCAACCGCTAAGTAAAACCAATAGTTATGTTTGTGCATATTACTTAGTAATGCCCGCAATTAGTTAACATTGGTCGTTATTACTGAGCCCTCCCATCCACCATCAGATCTTTATTCATAATACATTTTGATATCAATATCTAATCTCAATCGAATATTATTGAAGAAAATATTTCAATAATTTAAATTAATTTTGGTTAATAAGTGTAACTTTTGACCTATACATGAATTTACTATAAACTGAGTATTCATAGCTAATAAATTAATAAACACCATTCATCATAATATACATATACTTTAGAATTAAGGAGAATGTAGTAAATAAATAGTCATACGATAAGTGTAATTTACACAAATGCGAAACGATACGTTTGTGAGAAATCATTCAAGAATTTTATGTGAGAAATTATGATATTTCTAGAAAAAAATTCTAAGCTTTTTCACATTGATTCAACTTCAGACAATAGTGTTTTGTGTCTAAGTTTGTCCTGACGATTGAGATCACGGATATTTGAACTGCGGGTTATATTATACCGTTATATTTACACTACGAATGTGTCGACATCCTCTCTAATTGACTTGAGCAACATCACCCTACATTGTATAGCGTAGTACTGGACGCGGCGAATTCTTGCAATCATGGGAGTAATTGTTTTATCTTGTTAATTACTTGCAAATTAGTTATTTAAATGCTAATTATCGATATGGATAACTTTAGTAGGTTAGTTTTACTCAAATAACACCTAAGGTTGGCTCCCAAAATGTTTACATCTTTAATAGCCGCTTAATGTTACATGCGCATTTGAAGAATTTGAATGAATCAACTACGCCTTAATATTATTTTATTACTAAAGTCTGTTTTTTAATATCGTAGACTAATTTGACATTAAAAGTGATTGTTCTTTGTTTTTTCAATTTGGAGTTTGACATTTACACCTGTCAAATTAGTCTACGAGATTAAAAAACAGACTGTACGTACCAAAAATCTGAGAGGAATATACGTAGGATACCATACGAGTGTGTAGGTTTAACAAATAATTTAGATAAAAGGGTTATATTAGGAGTTATGTGACGATGAGAGTAAAAAGGGATAGTTTATAGATTTACAGGAGTAAAAACTACCTGTCCACGTCGATTCCCCAAAAATAACCAAGAAAGTTACTTTTTTGCAGAATATCATGGGGAGTTAAAAATCAATTTCAAAAATCATGTATGATAGGCAGTTTTTTTGAAAATAGGTCACACAATCTAATTCTTCTTCAAATAATCGAAGGTGGAACAAACCGTTTGGTCATTAGAAATCATCTGAGTATAATTCCATCAGTATAGTAACCCGCATATTATGCTATCTTGTACTTGTGACTCAACATTCCTACTGTATCTTACTTCACAAGTTTGGTGGCTAAGAAGCCAACCAGTAAAATCGTAATACCAATAACATCGCGTTTTACCAACAACAGCAAACGCGATCATCATGACCCGCGGTACAGTTGAAGACAAGCCATAAACGTTTTTTTTTTATTGCGAAAAATGGCCGATTCATAATTTGAAAGCCGATTTTTTTCTCTACATAATAATAATAATATGCTTCTTAAATGCCATAACAAGCCGATCAAGACTATTGGATAATTGAGTGGAATGCTGCTGGCTTAGCACCTCAAGAACCGCGTTTTTCTCAGTGCCATTAAAACTGGCTAATATTTGGGAATGACGTCACTATTGAGAGTAGTTTAATTTTCACGTATAGTGCTACAAGGTCAATTTGGCGCGTGGTCAAAATTGGAACTAACGCCACCATTTTGTTTTTTGAATACATTTCACATAACAACTTCACAAATGTTTACCAACAGCGCCTCCCTGGCAACGTCATTCAAGCGCCAAAAGATCATTGTACACTGTTACAATGATCTTCAGTCTGTTAAAATGATCGGCTAGTATCACTTTCAACTGATGAATCGGAATAAAATCCGCAAATAAAATTGTCAAGTACGATCAACCGCATTTCATAGTAACACTTGAACTACGAAAAGCGTCCTTACGGCTCAAACGAATTTACCATAGACGTGCGATTCAGTGTTTCGGCGATCGCACTTCTGTACCGGTTTGTTAAACAGTCTGACGACTGCAGGTCTAACGAAATGAAACATTTTGAAATCAAAGTACTTATGACTCCGCCGCCTATATTCTGTTGTTTTCCTCGAGGGCTTCGAGCGGTGCTGATAACTTCGGAATCTCGCGGTACAGTGGGTTCTTGCCTTTGATTGGCAAGGGATGTGCTTCCGTGTTGAATACCCACTCGTCTAGCGACACGAATGAGTCGTCGGCGAATAGCAGGTAGAGGTACTGGAATGTAAGAGAAATTAGTTAGTGTTTGAAGTTTAACAGTCTCTTCAAAGTAGACAGTGGTAAATGGGTTTTAGTTGATTAATTTGGTTGGTCAATTTGCAAAGGCGATCATTCACCGTCCATTCATTTTTGGGCTAAATGTGAAAGTGCCAAACAAAAATATAGCTATATTGCGAAAGAGTACGTTTTTCTCTTCTTTTTTTTAGTAGTAAAAACATACTGAAAACTGTATTTTTCAAAATCGTATAACAGCGCAGGATATTGCCCTACAGATTTGGTCCAATAGTGAAAAGTGAAGAGAATAACGTGTTCTAACGGAATATACCAATTTTTTTGTTTGGCCGGCAGTTTCATTATTTAGCCCAAAATGAATGATCTCCTTTCAATCGTATTCTCAACTTAATTCGAACTCCGACAAAGATCGCCGGAGTGCTAGCGAAACGATTCGAAAACAATTGGAATTCGGCTTTAGATGGCTTCGCATAAGGTTGAAATTGATATAACGAATAAAAATGACAATAGGATATTCTCTCGATGGCTTTCCCTGACCTTAGATTACATATTCGGTACTATAGGTACACTTCTGCCTAACCCTTCAGGGAATACAAGCGTGATATTATAATAGTATTTAAATATAAGGCCATTTTTATGCACTGTGTGCGCACTACGTATTATTTGTGCCACTGTGGGCAGCGGAATGACCTAGAATCCTTATTAGGGTCAGGACAATTGATGGACTGGAACTAAAATACTGACACAGGAAATGGAGCAAGGCTATGGAGGGAATAGTATTTATAGAACTTTCAATTATATTTTAATAGGTCATTCTAGTATTTATAAACGGTTACATAAGGAGGATGGGTATTTCTGTATGAAAGTATGTTCAACATTCTAACAGACTTGATGCCTGTTGATTGAATATGTTTCTTGATAACATGATCTTAAGATACATTTTGGAATAATCAATTTTCGACTTTCAGATAAATTTAGTAGGGTCTGAACTAAATTCTTATAAAAAAAAATTTTTTTTAGGAACCAAACTTTGTCATGAGGGTAGTGTGAGTGAGAGAACATGCGCAAAAGTTCGCAGAGCCTTTCAAGTTATATCGGGATCTAGACGGCCTACCACGACCAGTGGTCGCAGCGACCAAGTAAGCTATAGAAACCGATTCGAATCGCGCACTTGGTCGCAACGGCCAACTAGCCGCAGACAATAACTACTATACGACCACGACTGGCCGGAATCGTGGCCGTCTTGTGCGCGAGATCCCTTAATGCTATAGATTATAATGAAGATGTACCTTAAGTGTCTCAGCGAGGAAGAAGCTCTGCTGTACGTCGTCACCCTGCGGGTTCTGATGGTATACGTTCACCAGACCTGTGTAGCCGCCTTCAACTCGACAATGTTTCTCCAATGCCTGAATCAGAACGAAGTGGTTTGATGATTATTCATCTGGTATGTAGTAGGCGGACTTAAATGTAGCTAAGTATCGACAATGTTAATATAGCTATTCATGAAAAGGTTCTGCTTTGTAGAATCTCTGGGGGCGTCTATTATTACATGTGGATGTGGCGATATTTCGACCCTTTTTTTTTGTTGAGATGTCGTGACATTTCGCTCGAACCCTCCCCTCCCTAATCTCACGTCAGATTTATCAAAATGCGTTGGACTTATTTATATATAAATATTTTACAGATCCTTGCGAAAAAAAAAACGATTGGGCTCAACCCCCTACCCCCAGTATGATAGACTGATAGTTTCTTTCTTTAGTTCTTTGACAATTTCAAGTAAAAAATACAGATCACATATAAAGACAGCACGCACGTCTGTGTTTAACTCTTTTTTTTTCAATCTTTATTTTTTTTATTTACAATGGGTTTTTGACCAATAAGGATAATGTGAATCCCATGTGTTTTACTTCCTCGAATGTTTTACACGGCTTTGTGTACTATTTTCCTTTTTCTAGCGATATAATTGTGAATCTGTTTTATCTCAGTTACAAATTAACTAAAGTTAGCCAGTTCTGTGTTTCTGTAAAGTTGTTGCATACCTGAACGGCTTCCCATCCCCAGTCGCGGTACCGCTGCTGCTTGGTAAGTCTCCACATGATGAAGTAGCTCTCGAAGGTCTCTGGTCGCAGTAGGAATACCTTCTCGTTGCTCTTCTGTGCCCGCGCCTCTACCGCGCCGGAGAATCTGAAAAGGACAATTATTTTACTATACATTGTAACATCGGATAAATTGTCACGCCTCCCCATTAAGAGCTAGGGCAAATATTTTTTGATATTCGGATAACTCATGACCTAGAGAGGTGCCATACAAAATATGAATTAAAAAGTTATGCAACAACGCGAAAGGGGATCATTCATTTCACAGAGAAAAACGTACTCTTTCGGAATATTGTTTTTTTTTTTGGCCGGCACTTTCACGTAAAGCCCAAAAATGTATGGACGGTGAACGATCTCCTTTCGCGTATAAACACTTGTTTATTCTAATGATATTAAAAAAAAATACAGCAATTAGGCGGCTTTAGTTGTGTTGCCCTTGTGGGCCTACACATAAAACCTCTTATTCATAAACGTTTCTTAAAGTTAAAGAGAAGTATAAACTTCGAAAATGTATGGTTAAACAGTTGCTAATTCATAACTTAACTTTATGCAGCGTTTATGAATAAGGCGGAAAGAATATTACTCGTATATCAATTAGGGACACCCTTTTTGTTTTTTCAAGTACTTTCGTTTTTTTTCACGGTGCTGTTGCGGCAATGTCAAAACTCATCGAGATTTTTGTGCTATATGTGAATTAAATATTAATTTATCACAGATGAATACAGATGTTTCACTCCGAATTTTAGGTATGAAGCTACAAGCAGGTACGCAGTTGGCTCAACTTTTCGAATTCAGTGGGCGTAACGTAGTCAGAATATTATACGAGTTATGCGATAGAAAGAGAAGCAAAGTCTAGGTGAATATAACTGTAGGTAATTAGCGCTGTGCGATCTGAATTGCACTTTATTGTGTCGTAGCAAGAGTCGCTTTTTATTTAAATGATTTTGCGGAGTGAATCATCTGTATTTATCTGTGGTATTATACACATAAACCTTCCAGAAGAAATGCTCTAAAGCTCAAACACACACAAGGGTGCGTTCCGGGCGCGGGTTGCGACGACAGTACTGCGAGGCTTGTGTACAATTGTAATTCCTTGTATTATATGGACGTCATCACACGAAACGCATGCGCGGGTCGGGAGCGGGAGCTGCGCACACTTTTCGTGTGGTGACATCCATATAATACGAGGAATTACAATATACACAAGCCCACCGTAGTCCCGTCCCGTCTCGCGCCCGTTTTGTGTGTGTGTTGAGCTTAAATGATGGTGAGAACCGCATTTTATAAGATCTATACTCCATTTGAAATAAGATTAGACATTCAAACAAACCCTTATACAGTCCAATCAACCGATTTTGACTTCTATACCGTAGGCATAAGGATGACATTAAAAGCAAAAAAGGTTACACAATACCAACTGTCTACTGCAGCTGCCATTTGTCATGCTACCAACGCAATAGAAGTCAAAATCGGTTGAACGGACTGTAAAAAAGGTTTATTTAAACGTCTAATCTTATTTCAAATGGGGTATAAGTATTTTTTTTTTTTTGTAAATGCTCTTTTTTATAAATCTGCACTTAGGTACTCTTTATTTACCCTCTCTGAAATAATTTATTGCTTTAATAAAAAGTAGGCAATCCCAACCCCCCCGCCAAAATGAATTCGTGGCTACGGCCCTGCCAGAAATACAGGTAAAGCGACTTTGTTTTATACTATGCATGGATGTAGACAGATTAGTCATGTGGTAAAAAAAATGCGTTGTTTTTTCCTTTGAGGATAAACTGAAGGTTATTTATTGCTTGTATTAAACAATACGCCTTCAATCTGCTTAGGAAATTTACATCCTAACTTATTAATTTTATAAATGCGAAAGTGAGTTTGTTTCGCTTTCACGGTAAAACGGCTGAACAGATTTGAATGAATTTTGGTAGCTGGATTAAGACATAGGATACTTTATATTCCGATCCCACGGGATCGAGACTTATGCGGGTGTAACCGCGGGGTGCAGCTAGTAGCAATTAATTGTTGCATGTTTCAAATACGTATGGCATGGTTGAATTTCTACATTTACCTATATCTGTAATAATTTATATGTACAAAAGAGTACAATTCCCATTCTAGGAAATTCATTATAAAATGTGACTATTTAAGGAAATATTACCACACACACATACATTAATATTCATCAGTTTCAGTTTACCTAGAAAGAACTAAGTAAGTATAATGTAATGCAGTCTTCAGTATAATTTTATTAGATTTGCGCAATTGCGTTGGAATTATTGATGGTATGTTGACTACTTCACGCGTTTTTGCATTATATTAAACTAAACTATATATCTAGATCTACGTCCTGGTTCACCCGCGTATGTCTCGATCCTTCATCCATATCTGTTCAGCTATCACTACAATATCTGAAGGCGCGCTGAGCGCTACTACTGAGCATGCAGTTTATGCAGCCCTGGGTTTGATTCCTGTGTCGGGCAATGTGTTATTTAGTTTTCCATCTGGAATTTTTCAGCAGCAGTCCGGACTCGGGATTTGTGCCTGGTGGATGGCAATAGGCTCGTCCCCTATTACAGTTTAATTCAAACTTAATGGCGGCTCGAAACATGAGGCGAGTCGCTGCGCAGTAACAATTTTATGTGTCACCGGGGATGAGGGGTGGGGTACTGCGCAGTGAGAAGCTAACTTCCGAGCCGCCATTAAGTTTGAATCGAACACATGGGACTCAAAAATAAGTGGCGAAATGTGGGTGTAATATACATACACCTCTGCTTAACCCTTTGGAGATTACGGGCGTGATGTTATGTAATGAGTACAATACCTGAACGCTTCAGGCCCAAGCTTGGTGTCGGACCGCGCGTAACTCTCGTGGCAGGTATTGGTCAGTTTGTGCGCCACGTCCATGTATCGCTCCGACATCGAGTTGTCTAGGGAGGTCGATGCTAGCGCGAACATGCCGCCTGGAAACACATGGGATTGATTTTATTTATGGTAAATACGAGTATTAGGTAACGTAACGTTACAGTCGCTCCATGTAATTTCAGATATTCAGTTGCATCCTGTTAGACTGGAAGCCGACCCCAATATACAGTATCTTAACAAACAATGGGCGTTCCCTTCACTTGTCACACTTGTCTTTCTACGTTGAAATACAAGTGTGCGTGTACAGAGTGTTTCTTTTACGTATCAATTTAATAGTTTTGTGAATAAATCTTTTTTTTTTGCTTGTATGTTCGCTAATCTGTTGCGGGTTAACACCTTTCGTTAGATAATTGACTGTATGTACTTTGGAAAAGGCTAGGCAGATGATGATTAAGTACAACGTATAAGGGGGGAACGTATAACTTGGTTTGAAGACAGGACGTGTATTTGTGCTAAATATATTACGTGCAACATAACAGGAGGAAGGAGATCTTTGATCAACAATAATATCTACCGATTGTTAAAAAAAACTGCAACTACGTAGAGGCGAGTCCACACCTGCGCACGGGCACGAACAGTGCAGTTCGCGTGTATCGTGGAAACAGTATGGACACCTCTGGACATGTTCGCGAGCGGTTAGCGAGTACTTCGCGTTCAACTTAAATGTCATCTCGCGGACACTGTAACTGTTACTGTACTTGTGGATCCTTGCACGCGAACCGTTCGCAACATGCGCGCGCGCATAGAATATGAAGCGTCCATACTAGTCCATAGCCATTCGAGGCACCTAGCGTGCACGGTTCGTGCGCGTGCGCTGGTTTGGACCCGCGTTAAGGCTACAAATGTCTGATCTCATTGGGCGTGTAGTCTCAGTCTGTCAGAATACATTATAAAAACATGTGGTAAGTCTCATCTCATCATCAACAAATCAGCTACTCACCAGCAAAACACGACAGATGGTCCATCTTCTCTTCAATAATTCTCCCGTATTTAAGCTCAGCCAAGTAAGCTAGTCCCGAAGGTGAGACGCGCAACATTTTGTCCAGTGCAGCCTGCATCGCCGTGTCGAACATGATGCGAGCCTGCTCGTCGGTCCCGCCAGACACTAACCAAGCCTTCAGAAGGTACTCGTAGAAAGAGTCGCCCAGAGCGCCCAAAGACATGTGCCCTGAGGGACGGGGGGAAAACATTTATAATTATTTTCATATACATAATACAACGTTATATGTATTATCGTATGTTATATTATAAATCGCGAAAAAAAAATCAGCTGTTCCATACAGTTTGTCGATTTAAGTGAACACAAATGTAGAGAACAGCAGATTTTTTTTTCGCGATTTCAATGTTGGTCCCATAGTAAAAGTTGTTCAAAATGATGAGTACAATGACCCCTTTTCGGGTTTAGCATAAAGAAAAAATAACGTTGTATACATGTACTTAAACGGACGTTTTTTTCTTCGCCTTATCGTTAAGTGCATCAATCACGTTATCAGTTCATCAATGATTTTAAGAAAGGTAATGTCCAGACACTGTCCAGGAAAGTGAAAAAAAAAAATTATTGGTTTCATAGAAGCCATCTAACGGTCATTATCATTAACGCATTACTCCTGATTTCTTTGAAAAGAAAGGTGCGTAATTCACTGTGATCACTCTATCATGGTGAACCATGTAATAGGGGTAAACCTGCCTACTACAACAACCTACTGAGAAATTTCTAATGCAATAACCCAATAAGAGCCATACCTCCATGGCGACGTCGCTAGGCGGCGCTGCCAACTAAATGTAGCAATACATAGTGGGTGGCTCACCTGGGATCCGCTTGGTTACGCAACCAACCATACATTTTGTTGACGACGCGACCTGGCTGTGCCGCCATGGCTTCACGGTGTGGTATGGCTCTAACAATACCCTGTCCAGTGATTGAATCCATGCTCAACAGTCGCGCTTCAACCACTTAGCACTATACCAACGAGGATGATACAAACGGTATTCAGATGTAACTTTGTTCAACAGAACTGTTTTTAAATAGCCTTGTTACGTCTATTAAGTATAAATTAATTCAATGGATTGTCGGCCGCGTAGTACTACGCGAAGAACAGACCAACTCTGTATCCAACTAAAAGTTTTAAATACTTATTTGTTGTTGTTTGTTTCAACTTAATTTCACATGAATCAATTGCTTCAACGTCAGTCTAACGGTCAGCATTACCATATATTTTTATACATTACCTAAATACCTACTTACATGAATTTATGAAACATCAAAGAACAAATTTAATTTTGAGGTAGGTACCTATAGTTTTGTATTGTGTTTATTTATTTAATTTTATATAAGAACATCTTAATTAATATTGTAAATGCGAAAGTGAGTTTACTCAATAATCTATTTTTTATTAAATTCCATAGTGTGTTACATAACAAGTAAAAAAATCACTACGGACCCACCCTGTCGGGCACAGCAAAAGTTTGTTTGTATATTACGCTTTCACACTAAAACCGCTTAACGTATTTGGATGAAATTTTGAACATGGGTAGACCATGACCTGGGTCTGACATAGGATGACTTTTTTTATCCCAATATTCCCACGGGATCGAAACTTATGCGGGTGAAACCGCGTGGCGCATCTATTATTTGTATATTAATTAATAAAATAAGTACCTAAGTATTATTGAAGGAAAATTCATTTGCATGCCACACACCGGCAAAATATTGACTTATCGGTTAACACCTGTATTTTATGCAAATAAATAATTCTTCATTCATACAAACAGGCATATAAAGGGTAAAAGGGTGTTATGTATCGAGAGTTGAGACCAGTTCACGAATCAATGGAACTTGTAAAATCTATTCGACCTTGATAGGTACTATTCTGATAGCGTACAAATTCACAGTTGATCGATTACATCAACTGGTCTCTAATCTAATCAATTGGTTTCGCCAACGGGACAAGACGACAAACTAGATTATGGCCGGCTAAATCCTATCAGGGACGTCCATCTTACATTTAAGTGTTCCTCGTGACGATCTATATTGGAAAATACGCGAAGTTCCACGTTCATTGCGGCATTTCTATGACGTCATCGGCGTTACAGCTGTATATTACAGCAAGGAATACTGCATTGGAGCTATTAAAACATTTCCTGAACGTTACGTATTCCTGCTTTAATTAATGAATGATTGAATGTCCTCCGACTCCGAATGAAATATCGTCCGAATAAAAGTAAACACCGAGTGTTTACTTTATTCGGACGATATTTATTTCGTACCAACGAACCGCACGGTTTTTAGGACTTAACAGCTGTTCCGTACATTTATGTTCGCATAACTCGTCAAAATGTACGGAACAGCTGTTTTTTTTTTTCCCGATTTCATGTTTGTTCCCATAGTAAAAGTTGTTCATAATGATGAGTATAATGACTCTTTAAGAGATTGTTGATGTTTTACCAATAACCCTGTATATTCTCCAAACGATGGTGTAAACCGTATTAGAATCGGACAACGCGGTCAGACAGGTCACAGACTAACACGAAAAGCGACTTTGATATATTGTATAGATTTTGCTACTTCACTTCTACATTGTTTATAGTTTGAGGGTGGTTTGAGTATAACGATGACGTCCATATTATTAGTAACAAACAAGTGAACTGTTACAATCAACGCTTGTTTTTAGGGTTCCGTACCCAAAGGGTAAAACGGGACCCTATTACTAAGGCTCCGCCGTCTGTCACCAGGCTGTATCTCACGAACTGTGATAGCTAGACAGTTGAAATTTTCACAGATGATGTATTTCTGTTGCCGCTATAACAACAAAAACAAAAAAAAAAAATTAAGGGGCCTCCCATACAACGTGATTTTTTTTGCCGTTTTTATAGATAATGGTACGGAACCCTTCGTGCGCGAGTCCGAACCGCACTTGGCCGGTTTTTCCTGTTAAACTTTGTCAATTGAAACCGTCAAAACGGTTTAGTAGGTACTTTTAATTTTGACGACGAGATAACAATTGGTTTTATCCACCGAGTCAGCCAATTCATGTGAATTAGGACATGATGTTCATACTGCCACGCGACGAGTCCGCGGTTTTTAACGTTGTATGCAAGTAGCTCAGTTTGTTTGTTTATAAAACACGCTTGTTAGCTTACACTAAGGTGTTGTTCAGACTGCTCCGGCAACTTGTGATTATGATTATGTATCGCGTGGCACGCGTGACACAGATATCGCGCGTTTCGACGTAGACCGCGCGTACTTTTCACTGAGCTCCGGAGCTCCACGCGGCGTAGAAATCACGCGCGTGATCGGTCGCCACACGCGAGTCCCACAACCGGTAGCGTGTCGCGGAGTAGTCAGAATAAGCGATTTTTTAACGCGACGATGCCGTTTTTTTATCGCGAACTGAATTTTTCAACTATCAGTATTGAGGCGAGCATAGAGAATCCAACGGAGAGCATCATCGTCATCACCAATGACTAGTATCTACAAACACAACAGTAAAGAACTCACTTTGTCCCCACTGTCCGGTGCGCGGGTTGATGAAGTTCGGGTACAGATCGCCTGGCTTGTTAATGTTGTTCAACACCTCACGGATGCGGTTCACCTTCTGTCTATAGACTAGAAACAGAGCAATCGTTAATATTTAAAAACATTGAAATCAGAAGATACTTTAAAAAGAAAGGAAGCTAGCGGTAAAAAAAAGAGGGTGTGTGCATTTTCACCAACGAAAGCTTACGACTGGAACCGAGTATAAGCGATTCCAATTTCTATTCCGACCCAAGCGTGACGGTTCAGTTTCGTTCACTGTTCAGAAAGAGCGCAAAGTGCGTCTAAAAAAGTTTTCACTTAAAAAATGCTTGAAGTGTGTCTCCGAATCTAGACGCGACTTTAACGTTTCGTATAGAAACGTTTGCGCTGCGTATGCGTTCTCGAAACAGTTACCTATACTCAGAGAATACAAACACTCAATACTAACTAGAATAACCATTCACTAAGTACTTTAAGTACACATTATCGGTTTCAAAATCACGACCACGCTCCGGAGTATCTTTTAAAAATATCTTGAACAAAAGGAAAGACTAAAGCGCAAAGAACGTCGCGCGTCGGCCGCTTGAAGAGGGAATGATGAATGGCTGTTAATAATATTGGAGTATGACAAATGTGCTTACTATCACGGCCCGTGACGTCACTAAGGTACGTGAACTCTAGATGGAGAGTCCCCAGTTCGGAGAGGATGCTGTTCGGTCCCGCCCAATGGTACTGACGACTTGCCTGTGAAATGAACCGAACGTTATAATGGAGTTGGAAAGGAACTTGCGCTTGTAGAGGGGCGCATAATAATTATGTCGTGCAAATCTCGAAAAGGTTGATTTAGAGATTAAATATATTGCTTGTAAAAAAAAAAACAACCTGTACATGCCCTTGTATGCAAATAACATACACCTACAGGGTGCATTTTATATATGTACAACTACTTCTGTCGTCTGCGATAAAAAACAAAATATTTTAATATCCATAATCAAATAATCATACATAAAGTAATATGCGCTACATGTTTATATTTTTAATATCATGAACATGAAAGATAATGCCGCGTGTCCAAATCCTATTGGATTTACGAGTAGCTTTGTGTCGAATCCACTTCAAATATCTATTTACATTTTTTTTAATTCGCTTGATATGTGGAACATGAAACGTTCGTTTAAATTACATATTACAGTTGCATATTCAGGTATTACTTGAAAGCATAAATAATTTATCAGAGCACCGGTCAATATGCGGAACTTTCAAACTAGGTTTTCAGTATATTGCGGAAATTGGATCTTTGATTAATTTAATAAATAGCTCGATAACCTAGCAATTTATTCAATATCGAGTATGCAAAACTTATTACCCTAATATTACTGCGATCATCAAAATTTTTATACTTAACAAACTTTTTGGACACAAAATTTTGGCTGGGCCAGAAATTCCGTGCGGAATCTTTTGGGCAAAAAGCCGCGTGGTAGATAATTTAATCAAATTAGCGTAGTTAATCTCCGTTTCATGTGACAGTGAGTAGACAAAATATGAATATAATCCATAAATTAGCAGGTTCCACGAAGGACGGCCGTCCCTACGATAATTATGTTATAGACATTTATTCCACGCATTATATGTGTCAGTTTGAATCGCTATTAAGATTCCAAGATATTCCACGACACTATTCATCATAAATGTGTCTAATTATTCGATAAAGGTCGTTTTAATTGCTAGTCATTTAAGTACATGTTGCGTTTTAATAGCTAGTTTGAATAATGCACATTAATAAATTATTTTGACATAAAAATGAACGACAATGTGACTGAGGCACGGGGTGTTTGCACTTACCCGAATTAGGCTTGGATACTTAGCGTTAGTACAGATGGTCGCATAACTTCTTTTTAAAAATTTCTTTTTAAAAAGAAATACACAAGATAGCAACTTCCTCTTTTCCCTCGAATGTGAAAGGCGATTAAGAGATTAGGTACTTATACATTTTTTTGCAAGCATCGCTCATTTTGGCATATTTCGTCGCTAAGTAATATGCAAACTGTAAAAGCTCGCATTTTGGGACAGCAATCTAAACCGAGGCTTCTACTTCTTCCAACATTACCTTAGTGGAAGGGTTGATCAGTGCGTATGGCAGTCCAGTAGGTGTATCGAAGGCTGGCAGCAAAGCATCGGCGACCTCAACCGCCTTGTCTTTGAACATGCTGTCTCCGGTCAAAGCGAAGCATGACAACAGGCCGCCAACGAATCGGATTGTCGTCTCGAATACTGACAGGTCGGAATCCTGGCAAAAGAAAACAAAATTATAGTACAATCTGTCTACGTTTAACTTTCCTGATTGGGTTTCGATTACAAATAAGACCATTGGTTACCATGAGGGTCGTTAAGTTCCGCTTGACAACTAAACATTTTCCTTTCTAACAAAGTTTAGTTTTCAAGCGGCAACTATTTTTGCGAATGACAAACAGTCTAGTTATAATAGGCTGTATAAACAGCACCCTAATTGCGTAATACACGATCAATCTGAATTGGAATTGAAACAAATGCCTAAGCCATTGTTTCTAAAGTTAAAAAAAAAACTGTGAAGCAGATTTTTTTTTCACATATGTAAATAACGCAATGAATGTGATTGAACTGTAAAAATGAAAGAAATTAGTCATAATCGGTTACGAAAATAAGTTACGCAATTAGATAGCTTTCAGCAGATAGCGTTCAGCCTTCATTTAGGGACCAACTTACCTTTGACAATTTATCTTAGCTATCCGCATAGCTAAGATAAATTATCAAAGGTAAGTGGTCACACATAAAATAATAAATCTTTTGTAATTATTCTGTTCTTGCACAAATCGATTCCATGCAATCAAAATTAACCGCTGTCAGCATCAGGCACTAGATATGTAAAACAATAGATTATTGTGAAAGCCGAATGACTTTATGAAACTGATTATTGTTATTAGCTATTATTTTATTAGTTTTGATATGGGAGTAATAAGCGTCATCGCCGCAAAATGATATTTTCTTCTTACTTATATCAAAAACTGTTTACTGTTTATTATTTCAGCAATGCAAAACATCAATAAGTATCTGTAAGGCAAGCCTGAGTTGCCTGACTCAATAGAAAATGCCCCCGCGTCTGATTCACTTTCGAAGTCTCGACGTTGCATATCTGTTTCTAAACTACATACCTACTGCTAACTAATCAAATAAATATAATTTCCTCACTGACACGGATACCTAAATATTTGAAGTGCCCTACATTCAAATGAAATGTGGCAATCTAACTCCCTTGGCCTTTGTTATCTCGACATGCGCAAGTCTCAGTTCATACGATCCGCATGTGAGGAGTCCATTAATAGACGTTATCCAACGTTACGGCTAATTTAACATTTCGATCTACTTTACTGAAACTAGCCAGTTAATTAATAACGAAGAGAAGCCTTTTAGATATTCCTTTTTGTTTGAATAACGGGAAAAGCGTTGAATAGTATTTTAATTACTTACTTAGAAGTTAAAAAAATATTACTGCCTAGAAATAATTATTCGTAGAGGAAAGTGTGTTAGTTATCGCTTGTGCTATTATTAGGGTTCCGTACCCAAAGGGTAAAACGGGACCCTATTACTAAGACTCCGCTGTCTGTCTGTCCGTCTGTCACCAGGCTGTATATCATGAACCGTGATAGCTAGACAGTTGAAATTTTCACAGATTATGTATTTCTGTTGCCGGTATAACAACAAATACTAAAAAACAAATTAAAATAAATATTTAAGGGGGCTCCCATACAACAAACGTGATTTTTTTGCCGTTAATATAGATAATGGTACGGAACCCTAAGTGCGCGAGTCCGACTCGCACTTAGCCGGTTTTATATTATTAAGCTTTTTATTCTCACAGGAAATTAATAATAAAGAAATATCCCGTGTCCTACTCAGGGCATAGTGTATACGTGTGCCAAATTTCATCCAAATCTGTTCAGCCGTTAAGGCGTGAATAGGTAACAAACAAAGTTACTTTTATCACTATCAATCACCAAATATTATAAAACATAGTCCCCCGCCGCATCTGTCTATCTGAACGCGATAAACTCAAAAACTACCGAACGAATTTTCATACAGTTCTTACCAATGGATGGAGTGATTCGTGAGGAATGTTTAAGTGTATATTTCATGAGGATTTGTGTAAATTGACTTAAATATGACGATGATTGTTGCAGATAAATTTGGTTCTGGTTTAAAGTGATAATATTAAATTATAGATGTACTAGCTCCGCCCCGCGGATTCACCCGCGTAAGTCTCGATCCCGTGGGAATATCGGGATAAAAAGTATCCTATGTCCTATTCCAGGTCATGGTCTACCCCTGTGCCAAATTTCATCCAAATCCGTTCAGCCGTTTTAGCGTGACAAACAAATAAATAAACAAACAAACTCACTTTCGCATTTATAATATTAAGTAGTTAGGATTAATTTGTTAAAGTGCTGATATACAATTTTATAACTGTTTACACCAAATTTAAAGTGCTATAAGTTATGCTGACTAGATTTAAATGGGATGTATTTACTTAACATCCCATTTAAATCTAGTCAGCAAAACTCAAATCACGACTGAAATGACAATTTTATGCGGTTCATTTATCATTGTGAAGGTCCTTCCTGTCATTACTTCCTTTAATTTTCACGGTTGGTCTTACAAAAGTTTATTTAAATGAGCAGCATGAAGATAGGTCCTATTTTGTTTTAGTCACAAGGGTAGCGCCGACGCATCGTGCGAGAACTAGCCTAGTTCATTATGATAATTTCAACAATGCAACTTGTGCAAACAACTAGTCCACATAATGTGTCATTATTGATTGCACCTTGAAAATTATCTTATTTACTGGCATTTATTGTCAAGTGCAAGGTGAATACTTAGTTCACACACGTAGGTAATTATTATAATTTATCAGCATCCTGCTTGATATTACATAAGAGGAAAAAAAAATGCCTTATACAGTAGGTATATTAATCTTTTATCCGGTTTACATCGGTAAACGTAGGCGTACGTAGGTACCTATTACACTACCCTAACAAAATATCCCTAATAAATATTCATAAAGAACAATGCAACGGCCCGACAGTCGAAGTGACGTAAATTAAAATCTTTGCTAATTTCATGAATACTTCAGTGAGCTCCCTAAAGTATTTGCAAGCGACATCGACAGGCTTTGTTTGACTTACGATTTCATTAATATGCAAGTGATCAGCGACCCAGTCCCGACCCTCCCGGAATTCGTCGTTGAGTCCCATGAGGTAGAGGGTATCGAGACCATCGACGATGGTGGCTCCGAGCTCGCCCGCGCCGAACACACTTGACAAGTGAGCCCGCTTCGATATCGGCTTCAGCTCGTTCTTGCCCCAGGCGTACAGCTTGTAGTTGTTCCACGCGTGCATCATCATCTGTGGAAGGACAGTCTTTGTTATTTTCGGATTACAGAGTTTGTTTCATCTATAATACAAGGAAGGTAGTACAGACATTAACAGCTCATCGTAGTAAGCAGACACATTATCGAGACATTACGGACATTAGACAAGCAGCTTCATGATGACATTTCTTCACATTCTGTAACATCATTTGACATCGCATCATCGTTAAATTAAATCAAACTTTTATTGTACAACTTTTATTGACAGGTATGTTCGCCGACGCTCACACTGATGACTATTTTGCAATAATGCGTAAGAAGGTGGCGTCGATAACATGCAGAGTGGAGGGAAGCACCAGAGGGTGTTTGCTGAAAGGCTGGACGGGCCTACCATGGGTTTACCAAGCTTCATGTATTACATTAGGCTTGGTGAAACTATCCATGGTCAATATAATATTATCACCTTTCTCTTTTTGTGTGTGCTAAGTTTATACTAACATAAGTTTATAAGATAATTTAAACACTAACACAATGTGGGCCTATGTAGTCTGTAAATAATAGATTTTATTTTATAAATATTGTTACTTAAAACTCGGTTGCAAGACTTGCAAGATTAAAACGTCAGTATGAAACGGTCGCCACCACGGCAGCCACAGGAAATTCAAAATGTTTTCCAGATCATGTGAACAAATATTTTTTCATAAAGTACGACCACATTTCACATCTCAAAGGCGTGCCGTGAACGAGGTCTTTTCAAAAAGTGTGCTCGCAAAGCTCTTATTCTGAACAAGTTTTAATCTCGACCGCTCCGTGCGGAGACGGGACACTAATGAAAGGATATCGGACTTTCGTCGGGGCCATTAATTATTATTAGGTACCGGGAAACTTCCAGTCCCCAGTGACTTGGAAAAACTGAGAGACTTAACCAATTACACTTTAAATTGAGCATAGTGAGATTTAAGAAAATAAATTATTGGAAGTGGCATTTCTCCGACCTCTACTGCTGAACAGGAATAATCGTAATTAGACAATGAAACAGATTTCTAGAATATAAGTTCTCAACGAAAATGATTAATTATGTATGAAAAGCCGATAAAACATTTGTTCTGTAAACACTTAATAATTTGAGGCCTATCATTATTAATGACGCGGGCCGTCAAAAGTTCGATTGTCTTTTTATGGTCAATTAGAAACCAAAAACTCCCACCTGAATAACATATTGCCGTTTTTGGATTACAGTGTCCTCGTCGTCTGGTCCCGTAATACTATCTAGTTTAATTTTTTCAGCCACGTCTCGTGACGTTCGACCACGTCTGCCTCTTTGGTGCCTCGACGCCCTTGAATCGAGATCCGACAGTTGGACCAACAATACCATTCCAACAGTAAACGCAATCCCGAGGAGCACCAAACGCAAGACTACACGCATTTTCACCGGCTGTCATACGCGACTGAATTTCTACACAACTGCTAACTTATTCAAACCCACTAAATTCCATAAATACTTTGGCTGTCTTTAACTATTTATTAAAGTATTTAACGTATTTTCTAATTGATTAATATTTTTTTAAATATCGAATCGGCAAAGTATGTTCATGTCGTGAACCCGCGACACGCGTTAAATATGATCCAACGGAATGATGAATGTTTTGTTAACAAATTATGTGCCAAGAGAGAAGCGCGTACACATGCGCGTACGTCGGCGCCGCGCAATGTATTGATGATGTGCCGTCTCTCACTCTCAATCACGATGTTGATGTTTAGAGATCTCTCAGATATCAGTAAAACTATGTATACTAACACAAATTGTTATCGTACACACATACCACCGTATTACTAATAATATCTGATATTGCACGAGTTTTATGTGTAACAACTGGGATTTTAATTTTTTTTGGCGTTTTTGAAATCTTCATGGTTGTCCCGCCCACCAAAAAACGGTACTTATAGGAGTCTCTCACTGACGACTGAAGAGCGTTCTTCCAACATTCTCACCCACGCCGGCAGATAGTGGGGTGCCGTCAACCTCTGCGGCCGCCATCCTACGGCCAGAATTGCTGCTCTAGCACACGTGCTACGGGGCCGGAAGTCACGCACCCTCCGGTACTCGGTGCGCCTATATTGGGTTGAAAGAGAGGGTGTAGCCTCTCCCTTTTCCCCATTTTTTTTGTTCTTTGGGACCATCACTGCCTGACAGGGAGGCGTCGGTCTTGGTCCTGACCATGGAAACTGGATCACAACCGAGAAAAATAGGTTCCTCGCAGTACCGCCTGCTGCGATGAAGTCGCGATTCTTTCTTCTATTGCACATTGGACACGTGTCGATCGGTCTATATGGCACAGATACTTTCCGAAGCACCCACCACCAGAGAGCATCTCTGTTAATCGGAAGGAGAGGATGCCATGCCGTCTCGTTATCCCTCTATGACGGGACATGCCACCGCTATTGTTACATGCCCCAAACCTCGTGCTTTCAACTGACACGTTCAATGCTTCGAACCAAAATAAATATAGGAGAGTATTCAAAATAATACGAGTTAAACCCACAGGAAAATAATTATTAATAGCGTAATGATAATGATAGTACATAATTAACAATTGGAATTTCCCTGCTATTGTCTAAAGTAGGTAGGTAGTACCTATTTAAATATCATATTTACTTGTTTTCGTTTTCAAATAATTTATTTAACGATATGATAACCTAAGGTTACCAGACGTTTTGTGTTAATAGCTGATAATTAAAAAAAAACAATGTCTTAAGACTAAGGTTCCAATATGAATTAGCACTGTCGACACAGCAGCGATTTCGGAAACTGTTTTACACAAGCAGATATAAAATTCAGGACAGTTTGTAAGTAAAGCAGGAATAAATAATGTAACATCTTCAGATTAGAGAAAGACGTAGTGCTTTAAGAGGCGGTCGAGATAAAGAGAGATATTAATGATGCCGAATACATTTTGTGTCAGCGCAATAAGAAATGATGGTGACAAAGACTTGCGCGAAGATTACATTATATGAGATCGAAGTAAGAAATCTTTCATCGTTACGTATTTGCTTAATTACAACGTTCTTGATGACCTAGGTCTGTGCTACGTGTGCTTTTAATTTTCTTTTACAAATCAAGACCCATAAATTTAATATTTATTTTCGTCCGTTTAGGTGGTATTTTTAAAGATGCCTTAGAGAGGTGGAAAACGTAACCATTCATCTGTGTACAAAAACAATAGCACGTGTTAATCGGTAGCATTGAGGATCGGGATAAACAGTGGATGATACTGAAAAGTAGTCGGGAGGCAGGAGGCGGGACTCGCGGGGCATATATGCCGACGCTCGGCACCGCTAGGGAACTAATCTCGGCGGGCGGTAATTAAGTGTGGCCTCCAGTGCACTGCGGTCCGTAAATCCGAGCCTCCTCCAGATTTACTGTTATAGCCCGCGCAGACACCATAAGACCTCTTCCTCCACACACGTCTTCACACTGACTTATTGCCCGTGCGGCTCTCCGAACTATCACTTTAACTGCCGACCGCGACGCCACTAAACCTTTATCCCCGGAAATCCACTACGCAGCTCAGTTTATTTGTCAATACTTTGTGCCTTTACTGTTTTATGGCAAAGAAATGTTATTGGCACGACAGGTTTCACACTCATGAAGAGATTAATTTTCTGAAAGAGGAAGTGGATATGCTGACGGCTTATAAACAGTTCTTTGTAGTTGAAAATGACCTGGATGAATCTGTGTTACTTTAACACTTCTATCATCAAACTGTTCTGCTTACAAAATGTATATTGTTGAGATGTTGAGAACTTATTTACATGTTGTCGACGGAGAAGAGGCTCTTCCGTAAAAGTTATCAAAGAGATTGTATTATATAGTTGTCGCTTTACACTGAATTGCTGATTTGATGCTTTGACCTTTATTTTGGGATTCGTGTTCCCATCTTAACTCAATGTATAAATGATATTTTGATGTAGCACTGTTCAATGGACCGGTTTTGTTTGGCCAAAACTTATTCAGCCACGATCACTGAGGAAGTTGTTCAAAAGTAGATATATTGCAAGAATCCATCTTAACATACACTAACAAGTGAAGATAAATACACGCTAAATAATTAATTAAATTAGGCCATCTCTGCTCATGACGTCTTTCGTTGCTTAATAGAAAACAAGACATTAGGTAAACAAACAACGAATAAGTACAAACAAAAAACAGGAAAGAATTAAAAAGGAAAGTTATCTCGGCGATTGCCAGTGAAATGGAACAACATTATTAGAAATTGCCGCAAAAACAGGCGATTTTATGACAAAAGCATTAAAAACAATGTTGTTTACTGTGCCCACATTGCATTGTCCCTTCACGATATTTCGAAAGAGGAGACTTTATAAAATCAGTTTCTAAAATCTCTTCTTTCGAAATATCGTCACCTAATCGAAGACAGTTGTAGATCAAAACCTTTCTCTTTGGATATCGGAAGGGACAATACAATGTTCTTTGATATTCCATGTCCATATATGTAATTGATATTGAGCAACTAGGGATTGCAATTGCTGGATCCAGCATACAGCAATCCAGCTGGATCCAGCGCCTTTTTAAACATGCTGGATCCAGCATACATCTTGATCCAGCGATGCGGATCCGCAAACGTATCAATTTCTATTGTTTAGTTTTGAGTTGCCGCAGAACGCAGAACGACGCCTGTCCGAAGTTACTGGTACGTTAGTGTACTTGAAAAATCCAAAAAAGTATGAAGAAGCAGTAAAAAAACCTGGCTATTTTCCATTGCCAAAAAAGAATGCGATGCGGCAGGAGATAAAAACATTGTTAAAACGAGTAAATAAACAATATATTGTAGAGCCGGTGCAAGAAGATACCATGGAGATAGAAGAAGATCGTGTAGATGATGACGCATAACCCGTTAAAATGACTTTAGAGCTTGAGATAGAACTTAAAAGAGAGAAGGAGAACTTTAATAAACAAAAGCCAAGTGGTCAATTAGATTACGAAAAGATCCTGAAAAAAGAAATGAGCGTTTATGAGAGCGAAGGAGTGCGAGGTGAACATTAAATTTATCAATGGTTTATGAGTATTTAATGACCTTAAAACCGACCAGTGTAGAGGCCGAAAGGGCATTCTCAGCAGCCGGCTACATACCTATGCAGTTATGTGCGAAGCAGGTTGGGAGATAAGACTACTACTTGTTTTCTAAGGTCTTACTTTCAGAGAATTCAAAAAAAGAAGTAGTCTCTTATCGTCAGACTTTAAACTGCTTAATTATTAAGGATTAACGAGCGGAGAGAAGATTATTTCAAAGCTTTTTTTGTTTGATACAAAAATACTATTGAAAATTAAAATAGTGTTATTGTTACGGTCCTTTTTTAAAAGAATGTTAATTAAGTTAATTTTAAAAGAATTTGTGAGACTGATTGCTACTGATTAGCCGTCCTATCATTAAACATAAGCGTAATTAATAAGATAGTGCTTACTTAGAAACATTATCTTAAATGTTATATGAATATAAGGTTATATGTTTGTTATTTCATTTTATGTTGATTATTTTGATCTCAAATTATTAAAAAACCAAAGCAAATTAATATAAGATATCACCAAATGAGTGGAAGATTTCAAAGATTATCGTAAGAAGTACAAATTAATAAAAAAAGTCTTAAAAATGTCGTCTTTTTATTTTCGTTCCACGTTTTGCTGGATCCGCGCTGGATCCAGCTGGATTCAGGTCAATCCAGCAAAAATTCCGCTGGATTGAAAACGCCGCTGGATTGCAATCCCTATGAGCAACTACATACAGTCCTGCACTGTGGACTTTAGGCTGATGATTGTGATGAGCTCTAAGTCTGATGAAAGTTTTAGCCTAGAAATTCGACAGTCTCAAAAACGATAAGTAATTACTTCATTTCAATAAAAGATATAAACTAATCAATTAAATAAGGCTCTAAAAAATCTCATAGAGCTGACGAACCATATTCGGGTCGCTTTATCGTGTTAAATTCGACTGAAATGAGCGGACTACGCGTGTTTAACGAGAAACCTCGCGACCCTCGCCTCTGTTTGAGGTGTCAAATTGACGCCCTGTCATTGATCGATTGTCTTGTTCCAAAACACGTTTGTCTATTTCGCTTTCAGTCACCAACAAACACATACATACAGCCTGTTAAACGCGACGTTGACAGGCACAAAACGTGAGCCAGCAACCCGTAAAATTAAAATCGTAAATGGTTTAATTTGTCGAGGGGGTTAAAATAATTTTGAACCTATTGTCCTTATTCGTCACACTGTTTTCAGTATTGAAAGACGGTAGAAAGATTGGGGGATAAAGGTCCGTATTACAGAACCAAACGTATTACAAAACTAAAGCATTACTTAAAACACGATTAAAGCCTTTTGATTGGTTGAAACTAACTTTAAGTAATGCTTATGAGTGGAGTAAGGTTCTGTAACGGGCCTTAGTCGCATTTAAACTAAACAGGAGACAATTCAAATACAATATTCGATTATATTAGCACCTGGTTCGATAGCGACCACCACAGGCCGCCCAGAAAGATGGATTGAATGCTCTTCGTCACGATAACGCGCAGGATGACGTAACTGAAGGACGCAGCCACTGTTTGAGTTTTTCTCTAATGGAAAATCTGCATAATGGCTGGCTCCCCCGTGATTCGATTTGCACGGAACACGTTATCGTGGAGGCGCGCGCGCCGTCACCCGCGCCTCTAATGGACCACTGCTATTTACTCACCGACGGAAGACGACAGTTTTTTGTAGATCTCCTTTTGCAAAGTGAACTTGTAAGTAGGCCGCCTTTGTGACTTAACTGCCTTTCACGAGGATAAAACGAGCGATCGACGGCGCCTGTCTCAACGACAAACATGGGAACCCTTGTAAGCGATATCCAATAATGCCGGGCCCTTGAGCTCACTCGTGTTTTATGTCCATTATAAGGGCACGCCAACCAAAAGATTTGCAAGCATCACTCTGACCCGCGACTGACAGCGACCAAATAAATCATCAGCCAGACAGAAATATTAAAAAATATGACGAAGCACAAGTAATTAATTATTGTAAGCGAGCGCTGACGCCGCTTAAAGAATTCCTGAAAAATGTTGGGATCATATAGCGGATTTGTATTATTACTAAAACAATAAAATTCTTTTTTATTTAGATTCATGAGCGGGAAAGGGTCGGAATCGGAAAATATTTTTGATAGGGGTTAGCTGAGGCCCACATTTATCATTATCACGTCGTCGACGTGGCAGGTCACCGCACCTTTGCTGTGCCTACTAAATCATAAAAGTTGCAAGTCGGAATCATATTTTACCTAACTGTACATATCAACAACATCCATCAAGTAATGATAAATTATTACGCGAGGACCTTCACGCAACGTAACACTTTAACTGTTGAGCAATCATGGTGTATTAACTACTACTTAATAATCTTTAACAAACTATAAAAAGGTGTCCATTGTGCAGGACACGTTTTGTACCTAACTATTCTAATGTAAATAGCAATAGCTAAAAACTTATCATGAGTAAAAGAAGCTATATTTATTTAAGTGAATAAACATGTAAGTAGAAATAAAATAAAAGAACAATACAAAGAAAATGTTTCAGGCATGTAGAAAAAGAAAATGTAACTGGAGGGCATTTATATACGTGAGTAGTTACCGTGTGAGCCGACAGGTGCGGGTAGAAATATTTTCACACTGCTCTTAGTTCATCCGACACCCTTCGGCAGAAAAAGGCTACACATAAATACAAGACAAAACAACTAGACGCGCTGAATCCTTTTAAAGGATAAATAGTTAGGATGACTTGACATCGTTTATCAACTTCTGTCGAAGCTGAATCAACATCAGATAAAAAAAAGAAATTCACTAGGATCTGGTAATAGTCCGTCGGCGAATCTACTTTTTTAAGGTCTTTCCTTCCATATTTTGAAAAGAAAATTATATAGCTATCGTTATGTAAGCTTTTGCTTTTAATAATGGATTCTCTAATACAAATCATTCAACAATTACTTACTTATTAATAGAAAATAGAAAATCGTTTATTGTCCAGGTAATATTACAGTAAGCACGTTTACAGGTTACAAAAACAGGTTTGCAGGTTACAATATTACCTATAGTTAGGTTAATAAAACTATTAATACATTTTATTACTTAGATGATAATGTTGAAAGTAAGTGTTAATTTTATTAGAATCGTAAAGGTCTCGTGGAAAGAGTAGTTTCTAAATTGGGAACAACAAAACGGAAATCCAACACCTGCTTTTATTGGGTTAGTAGTAATCAAATATCGACCGGTGAGACCTGATACGCACGAGCCACACTTGCGTATATTGTGTTCGGCGTGTTCATTTGAATTTATAAATGGTTGCATGTAGCGCGGCCAATGAAACGCCCATTCGGAGGGCTGCAATAGTACCGCTCTATTTGTTCAGGACAGCGTAGACGGAAGTTCGTGTAGGCGCGGATCGCAAACACCGGCGCGTTTCCGCTTTTGCGGTGCACTGGTTCAATAAAGCAATACTGGCTTCACTTCAATGCAGAATACAATACTCGCACACTGTAACTAGTACGGAACTCGATGCCTCGATAAAGCATCGTTCATGGCGGTTCATGGCCAAAACATAATATTCCTCACAGAACATGTTTCGTTTAGTACCTTAATAAATACGTTGATATCAAAAGTTTGCCTTTTGAGATGATCATTTTCAATCAATTCAATAAACGCGCTGTAAGGCAAGTTACGAGTGTCCTATTACGAACGAATGGGTCGAAGGAGCACATTTCCTCCGAGGTGTTATTTTTACTGCAACACCTGCGCAGTCCGTAAATTACAGCAGAAATCCTTAACCTAGGCTTTATTGCTGAACTACCTGGCCAAAGAAACACAAAAAAATGGTTACTTAACAAAAAGCTTCAGAACTTTTTATTTGAATTAATGCATGAAGCGTGACGGTTTTGTGACTTTCAAATGTCACAAAATTGCAACTTGATTGAAGTCGTTATAAAATATATACCCAGATTTCATATCTCGGTATATATTTTTCTTCTCCTTTTTTCCTTCTCCTCTATAAAACATTCAATCAGAAATGACAAGTTTTTGGGAAGCCAAGATATACTCGACTGAGTCAATTACATTCGTAGTGTTCATTCATCTTATAGGGAATTAGCGCTTTTTAGATTATTTCGTCATTCAATTTCTCATCAAAATCTTCCATTAGTAAATTGGATTTCATTTCTATTAGGCAAGCGCCACAACTATATGTATAGACGATTGCGTATATTTCCAGCTTGCAAGTTTATGATTTAGTAGGCGAAACAAAGGTGCGGTGACCCATCACGTCACTTTTATGTACTCGTAGTAGTCTATCATAATAATTAATGTCTTGAAAATCGAGGTATTATGCAATAGTCTCGAGTATGTTTTATTATTTTACTAGCGTACCCGCTCCTGCTTTTTACGCACGGTTTTTACAACTTGACAAAACATCGAGATTTCTTAGTTATATTGAACTTTAATATTAACGTTTTATACACATAAACCTTCCGGAATAAATTCTATAAACGATGGTGATAACCTCTTCTGTTGCGTGTTTTCGAAGAACAACGCGAACAACGGACATACAAACACAGAAAAGCGACTTTTATTTATAATATGTATAGATAGGTCAGCATGTACACGTGAATTAACACTTAACCAACAAAAAAATTAATGTAGCAGCGAAACAGAAGACCGTTGGTCTTACTGTAGCTTTTGTAAAAATAAACAGCGATTCAGATTACATAAGAAGGAAAGTGAAAAAGCTGAAAAAGAAGGGAGGCATTTCGGCTTATAATCCGTCAAACGTTGGCGCGATTCAAATCCGTTTATTTAATTTCTATATCTTTCACAATTTATCCATACACAAATAAGATTATTTAGCTGTGTTTATTGATTTTTGCAACATTTTCCTCAACGTCATTTATTTTGGATGACAAAACAGCTTATTAGATTAGACACAGAACAAAATTCTGTGTTTAATTATTTTGGTATTATATTATTTTACTGAAATACTTGCTTGACAAGGCCATCCAAGTTATTTAATAAACATGTAAAGAAGACGCAATTTCTGTGCAAAACATACTTATGGAAACATGTTTTGTTATCAACGTATTAACGTTTTTGACATCGAATTACTATGTTACTGAGTGGTTAGTGGTTACAAACGCGTCATATGCTTTAAAAGTAAACTCCAAAAGTTAAACTGTGAACAAAATAGAGTGCATGTTTTAAGATTATTTTAGTCGGAAGATATTCTTTTGGGCGTGCTTTAAACGTAGCTTACGTATCTCCTAAATTCCTCGTGATGAAATATCAGGGTGTTACACAGCGTGAAATAGAAAAGCTAATCTGTGGAGTAGTTGGCGTCGAAGTGGAGGCGAGTTTATCTTTTGTGTAAACTTTCATTCGGCGCCATTAAGCCGCCCAGTTTAAACCTTAAACTGCAAGGTAGCTGCGCGTTTCCGAAGAATGCGCTTTAATAAATGTTTATACTTCACATTTTCTTCTTAGAAATTAAAGTGGGAAATAACTTGCTTTAATACTTCAGCTTTATGGCTTTATGAATGATTCCTTTCAGTTAAGTTTCGTTTGAAATAACCTTTTTCAGGACGGAACGTTTATTTCAAATATTTCAACGTTCAATTCGTTTGACATTTTCTGCTAGTGCCGTATAAAGTACAACAAGATAACTTTGTATAAACATCTTATCTTCTTACAACCCTCGCTTAGATTGTAGGAAACAGAATTATTGATTTGTATTAGCAAAATCCTATTCAAAGCTCTTTTCCTTCCACCAATAAGAAAAGAGAAAAAGAGAGAGAGTGTAAAAGAGCATTATCTTTCTTCTCAACTATGAGTATATAATTATGTAGGTACCTATAGTGTATTTATGTTTATATATTTAAACTTTGTATTTATTTAAGTATATGTTAATTGTCTTGCGTATATGTGTAGGTATATTTAATATTTTAGTTAAGACTTCGCATAATCATGTTTTTGTCTTCTTGTTCTCACACACATTTGTCTTATTGTCTACATTTCTTTCTCATTTCTCCTTTCGCAGGTCTGATGGAAGAAATTTCTCAATAAACAAGCAGTACCTTTGTACTCTTGTATAATTATGTCGTATCTCTATGTATTTTACTGTGTGTACATAAATAATAAAATAAAATAAATAAATAAGAAGACGGAACACAGTGCATCGCGGGTACGTTCTTAATCATAGTTTACGTTTTCAATTAAACTGTATACGACAACGTTTTTATTGTGGGATGCATTAATATGCAGCGGGAACACACTCTGCGGGTAATCTCCGAATTTACGAGTGCTGACAGCGGGGCCCGTGCGGTATGGCCGTAGTGCTGCACAGAATATTTGCATACTACCCGCACACACGCTCCCACAACTTTAATCACGGCCGAGTCAAAAATGTAATGAGTAATTTGTATTGTTTTTGTAGACCGCGTACTAATTAAGGCAGCCTACGGCAAGGCGTACACGATTGTGCACTACTGCACCAAATGAATGAAGTTGAAGAAAATTACAATTGCGAATCTGACGTTTGTTTTGATTTGGTTGAACCTCGGGAAAAAGGAAAGAGAAGTTTTGGAAAAGAAACACTACGATACATTTTGTATGTGAAAGGTAAACATTTATGAAAGGCAGAAGAACAAGCATGTCAGATATTTAAACCTCAAAAAATGTGAAAATATTAATCAAGTAACAGCACAATGCAACGCATAAATTGTGAAGATTATCATAACAAATCCTATCATCAACATTCAACTCTGAATTCGTATTTTTAAACAATTCCGTCGTACGGCCAATGATGGGAAGTGTAATACAGACGAAATAAGAAAATTCAACGAATCACGAATAACATCTCAAAAATCCCAGTCATAACGCGACAAACACCCACCCATAGCCATCGAAGGAAAGATAAAGTACGAATGATACGTATCCGTTGGGTAGAAGCGAAAATCGAGGATAGACTGAAACACTAGATATTGGCAAAGTTTCGAGGGCTCGAGCATGGTTCGGCTTTCACGATCGCTACTCTATCAACAGTGTTATCTTATTGTTTTATTGTTATTGCCATTTTATTGCACTGCACGTTGTCACGCGTCGTTTACCGTGCGATACTTACGGAGTTACGGCCATAAAAAATCTTTAAATTACAATTTTTTACAATACTTTTATGTTATTAAATAATGAAATTAAATGTCCTGTGCATGTTTCTTTTTCAATCGCTGAATCTAATAGGTAATATTGGCTGCTGGCACGTGTGGTAATCAGCACGATTATTTAAGCATGGTTATTTAATGGTTACTTAACGTTTGAACCATGTCGTATCGTATACTGTTGCCATTCCGCCAAGTATTCCAAAGCGGGCGTCGAAAAATAATTCACCAGATCCTTGCGATTTGTATGGAAGATTGAAAGATTAAACAGTTCCATTGCAGACTCTTGCAGTAACCCAAGAAAAAAGATGATACCGGTTTATGAAGACCTCAAAACGTACATAGATGAAGATATATTTTTTACTGAAACCACAAGACTGAAACATTGGAAAACTTTTATTGCAGCTACGAAGTAAACGTATAAAAGGGTATTATTACGTAGTACGTGGCTGAGTTAAACCGAACGGCAGTTACAGTAGGCGATAGAGAAAACTCGATTTATCGTAGTGGACAGTCTCTAACGAGCGGTCCCCTGTGCAACGACTGGCGCAATACCAGGCCGACATGGAAAAGGCGGGATGGGATGGAACCGAGTGTGGACGCAAAAATCTTCCCTTTTTGCTCATGTACCGTGTTTGATAGCATTAAATGCTTTTAAAGGTACAGTAAGTTCTAAATTACATCTTACGTGACACGTTTGTATGGAGAAATGGAAACAATCGGAGTTATTTGCTGCTTATCGCATAGTACGGAGCTAAGGAGTATTTCGGTATATAGTATCAGTTAGGGGCTTGTGGCCAAATGATAACAGCCTTTGATCGAAAGTTAAGCTACGCTTGCCGCGGTCGGTAACTGGATGGGTGACCATCCATTACATATCAAGACCCCTCTGTTCAGGCTGTCATTCGTAGATATTTAATAGTCGTTACGCGTGGTCAAAAGCCTAAAAGTCTGACAACCAGTCTTACCAAGGGGTATCGTGTTCAGTAGCTCCATTTAAAATACAGGCATTGAGCTGTATCCGGTTAGACTGGCAGCTGCCCCCGACAAAGTTGGGAAAAGACTTGACAGATTGATTGAGAAATTGTATCAGAGTTACGGAGTTATGGCCTTTTGAGAATACCCCAGTAGTGTTTCATTCAAACGGTAATATAACTCCCAGTTAGCTTTATCTTTGTTTGTGCAACTGTTTTAATGAACAGGTAAAGACCAGTTAAGAAACGATAACGCGGTGGCGGTATATTCAGTGTCAAACGTAACGGTAAACATATGACTCGCAGATTAATTGAACTGAAAGTGTTTCTAACTTATGTTTGTTTAACCCTGAAAATACAAGTGTCATTTGATCAAAGGCACCTTGATCATACTCGTGCGCACTCTTTTGTGACAGCTACGATAATTCACAGGAAACCATTGTTTATGACCCCAGACTGCATGAAAATACTTCCTGAATGAGAAATTTAGTTACGTCATACGACCAGCATTTATGGTAATGATAGACAATCATACTTATCTGCATCTATTCACAGTTTGATCATAATTATATAAAATTACTATATTATTTTGTTTCACTTCAGTCCCTATTGAGGCATTGGCAATAATTTCCAACTCAGGTCAGGGGGCTTAAAACAGTCACTTTGGCAGGATAGGAAAATATTATGAATCATCCTAAAATGTCACAAACTGACAATTCATAATATGATCTGCGTGCGATTATTACGAAATAATTCATCTGTTTGACAGTTTTCTATGGAGATTCGTAAAATGGTCCACACATTATGAATTGCTTTTGTGTCAAATTAGAGGAATTGCTAATGACAGCTGGAAATTCAAGAAATGAATTTCTTTTAGAGGAATTGCTAATGTGGCCGTTGTAGGCCCGCAGATCTTCTTCCAGACTTCTATCATTTCATGTAATCAAACCAGTTCTTCTATATAAGCGTAATCAGCCTATAATGTACCTACTGCTGGGATACAGGCCGGTAGGCGTCGTCCCTTCTCTCTTCGGCTGTTTGTAATCTATCACGCGGGCCCAGTGCGGGTTGGTAGATGTCACATGTCTTCGAATTTATGGTTCTAAGACATGCTGGTTTCCTCATGATGTTTTCCTTTCACCGTTTTGAGAGCAGTGGTGGTGAAATTGTTTACCAAAAAGTAAAACGCCTGCGTAGGTACGAACCCACGACCTATAACTCGTAAGTCGGGGCTGTTACCACTGGGCTACCACTGCTTCTCCATATTTTACTGATAAAGCGAAATCCCGCTAAATTCTTGTTGTACCTATACCTATACACTTTCACAATGGATGAAACCATTATGTTTACAGAACAAAGGTTGAATGGAAACTCTCGCACTTGAGTCAATGTCACTGTCGCTTTTCATAACACACCCGGCGTTTAGATAGCTAAAACAATTAACGATAGGTGGCATCGATCTTTATTGAGGGGCTCGTGGCTAAGTAATAACAGCACGGATCGATCAAGGTCGGTTTGTGGATGGGTGACCATTTACACCGAGACCCGTCTGAGCCTCGGATTCGGAACGCACGTAAGCCCAGGCTGCCTCCTTCGTATATCTTTGACTATCGTTACTGGTATTCAGAAACTATCAAGTTGACAACCAGTCGTGGGTTGTGGAGGTCACATTGGCAGTCATGTAAAATACTGGTATGAAGTTGCATCCGGTTGGACTGGTGGTCGACTCCAACATCGATGGCATCGATCTTTCTTGTATAAGTCTATTATTTCATTAGTGTTAGGGGGTTACAACAACAGGTGCATTCATGATTAATTTATTTGAATGCGAAACTCAACAGTACCTACCTATAAATGAGCACCAGACCTTGACTTCGTCATTATTAAGATGCAGAATCAGAACTTACCGACTTGAATATAAAAGATTCCTTATAGTTTATCTAACGATAACTTCTGCGAGTAGAAAACGTTTTAAAGCCAAAACGTTTTCAAATCACGTATGTAGCAATCGAGATTGTATCGAAATGCGACAAGATATGTCGACGATGCATGAAAGGAAACGGTGAACAGTCCGACTAGCACGTCTCTCCTTAATATTCCCTGTGATGGCGGGCTGCGGTGCACACCACCACACTACCACCCGCCACCACCCGTGCTCTGAATCGAGCAACTTTAAAGAAATCTCTTTATACGAATACTAAGCGACGCCTCCACAAAGTTTCTAAACGCTCGCCAACTTTATAGTCCAGGCGATACGTGAATGTTTAAAATCCGTATTAAGTACTCATATTGTTTATGATACATATTTATTGTAAGTCACATTGCTCACCTAGCAATTTGCATAGTTTAACATATTTAATAAGATACACAATAATACAACGGGTAAAGTTTACACAAGTGGACTCGTGGATGACATAAATATTAAACAATACAACCGTTTAATAGCGTATAAACCGAAACACAATACACATTACAAAAGTAAATAGAGAATGTAAGCAGAAAGTCGAGAGAGTCGTGTCATGCGGGTCAATATAAAACTCTATGTTTGTACTGTTTCAGAGTGTGGACACAATTACATACTACCCTCTTAATCAGTCATCTGAGCGACCAAATGAAATTAAAACAGAAAATGTAGTTTCACAGAAATAATGCAATTTTTTTATAAAAACCACATAAAGAAACCTATCAAATCTGGTTAAAAGCAGAGCTTTTGAAACTTGTATTAATGTTTCTCCGAGACAAAGCCTTAAGAGAAAAAGGCCACAAAGTTACAAGCTTTTCTCCAGGCGAAATGTAATTTCAAAGTCGGTGGCGCTAAGTTAACGCAGGCTGTGCGATACTCAACGAAATTGCTGATTTAAGTCATGTACAGACTCTTTCCTTTGACACGACCATGCTGCTGTACACGCTCATTTATTTAGACAACAATTTTAAAAATTCAATGAATGACAGAGATTGAGCTTCTCTTGCCGAGACAAGACATGATTCCACAATTCTTTTAGAGGCGCTTGCATGTAAGAAACGAATTGTACTTTCAGAATGCAGCAAAGGTTCCGGCACGTCAGATTCGCATTGTTAACAGACATAATGCCCAGATGATGTTTTTACTTGGACGAGCTGTTGTTTTTACTCCAGAATATTGGAATATTTAATGTTACCACAACAACTATCAACAAGATCGATACAAATCAAATATACGGCATTGCAGCCAGCTTCTTGCACATCGAGTTTTTATGTCTCAATAGATACAGATCAGCGAGTTTGGCATCGACGTCATATTTGATCATTATTTCATTCGGATGTCGGAGAGAGCTAGCTAATGATGAGCCACGAATGACTCGGCAGCGATTGGCTAAGTTAGCGTTTGGCACGTACATTATCCATTGAACGACGATGAGGAAGGACGGCGCGCTCGAGTACGCGCCATTCAACGACAAGTAGTCGCTGGAATTTCTCTGTGAATGCAATTAAAATAAAGCCCGTTTGTTTACTTAAGAGTTACTAATTGCTTATTTGCAAACAAAAGCTATTTAAGCAATGCTCGGAACTACAACAAAGAGCAAAACAGATCAATTATTCCGGAAGATGCCGTAAACACAACCGTTTGATTTCCAACTTGGAGATAATCAAACACTGTATTTCTTGGTTGAACTTACATAAATTACGGTTCAGCGGCTAGATTCCACTTTCGTATCGATATAATAAATACAAGGGAATTTATGTCAGCGTTTAATCTGAAGACAAAATCGCATTGGCAGTCACGAGTTGAGCAATAAGGTTTTCACACGACCCTCGCGCGTGCTCGCCTCGCTACCAATATCACAAATAATGTTCGTATATTTCAATAATTTCATCTTGATGGAGGATATGAAAGTCATGATCTCTAAGTTATGGCGGCTATCTCGCCAATATCTCTGCCCTTAAATTTAATTGAATATAAGACGATAACATATCTAATATCATGTTAAGGCATAAATAGTCGCTTCAGGAAATTCTAGTTTATGATCTTTATAATTTTGCGACCGTAGTAAGAGACCTGGACCTACATTTTGTACAACAGGAAATATAAACAGTGCTATTATTATTTCTGTTAATAATCTATGAGCAAGTAGAGAGTCTAAAGATCACAATATGAATTAATTTGAAAATTCAAACAATAATTGCTTTATGGAAGGTACTACCAACATAAACCAATCGGTATTCAAAGGCCTCGATTCATTGGTTCGTCACAGTCTGTTAAAAATGAACAAGCATTGCAGCCGATTCGGAAAAAGACATCTCATTCGAGATCCAATTTACGCCGGAGCGGGAGCAAACCGCATATAATCCAGTTGCGGAGTTGACTCCGCAAACAATTCATTTCAATTTCAATCCAAGTGTGTGCCAGAGCCACTGTCCGCGGTCACTGCTCACTATTTCATCTGTGTAAACTGTTCCTACAATATGATACCTTCAAAATTGTCGACGCCATAATTGAAATGCTGTCCAATAAAATCAAATAGTTTACCCTTGTTTCGAACGATATCGGTTATCCATATTTCATTTGCATTTATTACAGCGATTATAACTGTCTTCAAATTGATAGATTCTATGTTATCGGGTCTTTTGGAAAATTTCTGAACTATTGAAATTGTAATTTTAGTAATGACTTCTGGATTGTAGAAATGAAGGTTGAGGGAAAATTTTCTTTTCATTTGTATTTTTCTGAATCAAATTGGAAAAAGGGCTTATTTTATTTTCTGAGATAAGTTTAGACGTATCTCAGAAAAAGAAATTAGATGACGAATTTTTCGAAATTAGATGACGTCCTTTGAACTGAAATCACAAGTTTGAATGAAGCAATCAAAGTTTAGTCTGCTCTCCAAGGTCTCAAAATATTTGAGAAAATATAATTATGGATAATCCGGCTTCAGATGGATTGTCGTCCAAACTCGGTAAATAATGTAATATTCATTCAAAAATGTTATCAGAAATCTACATCAGGCAAATCACAAATCACTATAGAAGTATTTATGTGTTGCGCATGACCGATATCTACGCAATTTTAACGTTTTCATTCGGCAATGATTTTTTAGATTAATCCGGTATTTGTTGTAAAGTCATTGAGTTTGTTTTTTTATATTGTGCCCATAAATCTGATGAAACCAAAACACAGCCCCTGTAAAATATGAGGTAAAATTGCGAGGTTCTTTAAAGATTTTTCAAGTACTTTGCAGAAACTATAACAAGCACTTCCACTTGAACAAATCATGTGTAAATTCGAGCTTACATAATGGAAACTCTCGGAGAGTTGTTAAATGTAAACTAAAATCTTCCTGACTTCTTACAAGGAGAGAGAATGGAAAACAGGGTGCTCGACCCTGCGCCGCGGGTCGGGGGAGGCGAAGTTGCTCGTTTTATATGCAAATTTTCTACGTCCTTATGAATATGAAAATTTTCTATTAGAACGTGTCGTTGTCAGCGTTCCCTTGATGTACTGAGAATGATGCCTTCTTTTTCATGGATTTTCGCCTTTCAGCAGTTTGCAACGAAAATGCAAATTGAATAAGAAGTCACTCTGCTGTCACTTTAAAGTGCAGCGTTTGCGTGCTTGCAGAAAAGGAGCGCATGTCTTCGAGATGTCTAGATCTTTTGACAACATTTTATCGTCAAATGTGTTTGATATAACTTGACGACGTGATTGCAAGCGATGTTTTCTGTGGCCAAATAGCTCCAAGGTTATTGTACCTAAGTGGATAATTTATAGCAAATTAGACGGATAAAATTTAATCGGAGTGTAATGATCCACATTACAAGTTGGTAGTCGAGGACTCACGAGTTTATGCCTTAAACGAGCGAAGCGGTGTTTGTGAAACGCGCACATGAGGCCTCGGGCGTTGCATACGGGCACGTAACTACTCCCCCAGGACTCAGGACTGCGACATTCACTGAATATCTTTAAAGTTAGCGGGCACACGACGCGCCTGTTTCAAACTTCGAGGTAGAGAAACGATATTAAGCCTATTGCCTTTAAAATGTAGACCGTATATATCTTTTTCAGAAGCATAAAAGTAGGTAAATTCTACATGTTTCCAACTGCTACTACTAAATACTAGAAATTATATTTAAGTTACAAGAAATAATTAAATGAAAACAGCATGAAATAATTATTTAAATTGCATATTCAACTCTATTACAAAAAATGTATAATGTTTTCTTAATGTTAAATCGATACGAAATAGGCAAAGAAAAATACTATTAGCGAGCAAAATTGTCAACTAAAGATTGCAGTCGTAAGAAAAACTATGCTTTTGCAAGATTATATGTTGTTGGCATTACGTACGGCGGCCATTGCGATGGCATATGCTCTTATAATGATAGAAGATGACAACAAAGTTATGTAAATAAAAAGCAAAGTTATGTAAATAAAAAGCAAAGTTTCAATCTTTCGAGTAGAAAGTGCGTTAATCACAAAGACAGGATAGATTTCTCAGTTTTTCTACAAACACTTTGTTGAAGCCGTTTTGAATAGCAGGATAAGGTCCTAAATTCTAAAGTTCAAAGCCTATGGATATAAAGTCTACTTAATAGTACTTTATGTTGTTTTAAGAGCCTTGTTTCTAGTTAACAACTTGGATATAAATAGAGGACAATTAGATACACGATGCAGAATAAAATTGTTTGTCGGACCAAGCCGTAATGAGTGGTCAAGGAACAAATGATAATGACTGACATTGCAAACCAAATTGCATTCGTCAAATGCACGAAGTCATCATACTAACATTGCATAGAAGTACTATAGATGCTCATCAGACAAGACGCTTCGTCCGGTATGAAGGAAACAAATACACAATTTGATACCGTAAGTCAAGAATCTAGATTGTCATAATTATAATAACGGGGGACCGCTAGTTGCAAAAGTCACAACCTTAATAACACCGCGAATGGTATTTTTATGACACGGAATCCTGTCTTTAAAGAGGACTTATAAGTGAGGCGAAAGAATTCATTTAAAGCCGAGAGGGAATGTTTTGAGCGGTAGAGAAAAGTCTGAGGCGTTGGCAAGAACTTAAGAAGAAATACCAATGTTAAAGTTTGTGAATGCAAGTAAGTCGTGATCAAGAGGCGCAAGTGCATATACCAGACGCCGCCGTCTCGTGGTCCTCTCTCATTTAAATTTAATACGTAATAGAAAGCATGTAGACGAAATCGATAATGGCGAGGCTGTGTTCAGAGTTGGTACAGCGCACCTTGGTATATTTTCGGACAAGTAAAGGATGATACAAATAAATAGCTATAGTTATTTTAGGCTTGCCCCCATGGGACACGGGACTTAAACATAACTGGCGAAATGTGGGTGTACGATAGGTACACCTCTGCTATACTCTTCGGCGAATACAGGCGAGATGTTATGTTATGTGTTATTTTAGGGGAATATTTAAGGATTGGTTTTTATTAATTAAATTGTAAGCTTTCCATTCACAATATTATTATTACATCTTAGTAAAAATAAACAGAAAACAGAGTGTAGGACCAGGAGTTGGCCAATTCAGCCTAATTAAAATTAGATACATAAACGAATTCGAACATCTAACTAGTGACGCTATAATTGTAACTTAAAGTCTACTGCAACGCGGTGACTTTTAGAATGTTTGTTTCATTATGTTTGTTGTATATGTGATTGTATTATTATACAATGGCATGCAGCAGGTGCGCAGGCAGTGACGATAAGAATGTGAATATTGTTTGTTGAGGGTATAAGATATTGCCCTATACTATGGCATAAAGCAGAGGAGCAATCAAAGTAGGTTACAAGAATTAAAACAATGGAAAAAACAGCACAAAAGGTAGAGCATGCGAATAAGTAGCGCTTGCTCGTGACGTTAACTGTTCTAAATTTAGATAAATAATCCCCAGTTGGTGCTCAGGACAGGCGCAGCGAAATGCCGAGGTGGGTACAGATGCTGTCGCAGGCCCGAGGTCGCTCTGAGAGCAACAATTCGTGAAAACAGGCACTCTGCCAACGAATGCAGACCCAACCGGGAACATTTAAGTGCTTTAAAGCACATATACTTTAAATGCGAATCCAGACGCTATAGAATTGGAAAACTGTAGTGACCCCACACAGAGGCGCTAAGTAAACATTAAAAAGAGAATTTTCAAGTTCTCAAGACACGTATGAAAGAACTTTAGCAATAAAAGGAGAAAAAGGGGCTTTCCGGGCCATAGCTTTTACCGAGTTAAAGTTACTCAAAGTGGCGTACTTTGGTGGAGGCTAACTTGGCGATGGTCAATAAACTTAGCTGCCGCCGCGTCTGGCTGCCTCTCACAACAATGAAGCGGAACTTCCGCAACAGTTTATCTCATGAAAATCTTACAAAAAAACTTTTAATATTAATCTTCAAAAGATGAAAGGTGCTTAGAAGACGTAGGGAATAAAGGAACGATTAATGTTCACGTTTATAGTAAAAACTGTTCCGCGTTGGGTTCAGTCAAGGCTGTGGGTCTGTTTGCCAAGAATTCAATCGGGACAGCGGTGCGGAGCTGAGTAGGGGGGCAATATGCACTCGTCCCGGGGGCTGACGGCGCCACCCGCTCATTAATTGAGATACCAACATATCTACTACTGTAAGTGCTTCTTCATTGAAACAATGCGATGCATGCTTGGCTGTACAGAGTGATATTAGCCTTCATTGCTTGAACTTGTTCGGCACATATTCTGCATTGGATCCTATAAAGTATGACTTACAAACGCAGATAGCAACGTTCTAGCAAAACAAGGAGTAAAAAATGCTGTTAAAAATACAAACTGTCTTATTACATAAATAACGTCAGTAAAGACAGGAATAATATAAAACTGACTTATTTCTACCTTCAGTGTTTCGGAACATCAGTTTTACGACGGTTCGTAAATGTCTGCGGGTGGTGGAATAAAATTTTTGCGACTAGCTCTCGTGCAAAAATCTCCGGTGTCACAGAAACAATGTAAAATCCAATTTTCTAGGATCCCTGGTGCCTGTGACGTAACGATCGTTCCTTTACGACCATCAGCTCTGAATGCTTGCGAGTACTTGGAGTAATCAATCAGTATTGTGAACTAACCGAGAACAACGTGCTTTGAGAGCATTATGTCATGCTCTGTTTTACTGAATCACAGTCAATGGCGTGTTTCGTTACTTGGTGAAGCAATCTCTATTGAATATCACCTGTAGTATAATACACGCAATGTCTTTTGTGTGCATGTTGAATGGGCTTTCAATGATATAATACTTCGCTGAATATTCATCAAAACAAGATTATATCCATTAATTTTGTAGGAAACATACTAATATGTCATCGTTTTTCTCAAAACACACTACGAGCTGCATTTAATAATTGCGTTCTTTCTTTTTTGAGCACACAATTTTACAAGTCCAAATTAAGGTTTAATTATTGTATTACTTCGTGTGTCGAATGACAAGTTCCAATATGCCGCCTGGTGAGACAATGAGACGAGACGTCTGACGGAGGGCAAAAACAAAAGCACGCCCTTCATCTCCGACGGGCACCGACAGAATTATCAAACACGACGGACTCCACCGACAACATGCAACATGATTAATGCGCCACTGAACCTCAAATTTGATTTATTTAACGACGCGACGAAAACTCGTACCGTTTAAAAACCAGGACAAAAACTCCGACGACTTTAATCCGCACAAACCATAACGAGAGCGATGGAACCCCTTTCAATACAATGAATACCGAAAAGATAAAGGTAAATTAGAAATGCAGAGTTGAAGGATAAAGAAGATAATATGATAAACGAACCACGACTGATCACCGCGGGGGGTTTATGTTTAATGTAAGATCGCAACAAGTAGCGCATTATAATGTGCGATGTCCTTATCGACAGAGTGTAGCGGATGACAGTCGGGGAATTGATGAAATTATCAATTTTCATACATAAACGCTCAGACCAAATAAAAAAACCAAGACAGAGCGCTGTCAACAAACAACGTCAGTGACGTGAGGCTTCGTAACACGGTGAGGTGTAGTTTGATTGTAGCGTCATTGTAAGTGGGAGCGTGTATGCACAGAGCGGTGTAGTTTTGGCATGCTTCACTGTATTGTTCGCAGCGGACGGGAGTTAATCTAAAACGTTGTATCGAACAATAAGAAAGATTATAATATCTTTCATAATTAAGTATGCAACTTGTCAGTTTTTAATCATGCTGATTGTATTGCCATCGTAACAACTAAAAGGCGTGTTCTGTTCAAGGCTGGCACATTCACAGAAACAATTCCTTTCCAGTCTTTTTGTGTTCATCTAAATATGTTGTCGAGTGCGCGGGGATTTATATCCTCCGCCCGTCTAATGTACAGCTTGGTGTCTGCAAAAAGCTCGGGAAGCATCCGTCTGAGGCGGCATCCGCTTCGATGACGGATCGCAGCCAGCGCGCCGCATCCATCACCGCTGACTGGACCCTCCGGGGTAATGTAAGAACACTCATTCTCAACTTACAAACCACACACATACATATAATGCGCAATAAAACGTAATAACAATCGTAAAATTAAAAACGTACTAAATTGCTGAACAGTAAACCACACAACATGATGTAACAGTTGCCGCAACACCGCTAAACACTTCAAGCATATTGCTGCTACACACTACACAAGGATTAGTTACAATATCGTATGGGTTAAATCATTACCGCAAACTTTCACTTCGAGTTACCCGCATACTTTCCTATTTACATAAATTTTCCACTTTTGAGAACTTTCCTTGGATGTTTCAACAACAATTTTCACATTTGCATTTGTTTTCAATTTCACCGCTACTTAGCATTCGTGTATCTTTTTAGTGTGTTGACATGTTTAAAAGGAGGTTCCAAACATTAAAGAGAGATTGAATTCAATTCGAATGTACAGGAATAATAGCGTAGCCGATACCACTGTCTATCGAATCGCAGCCGAGTTTCTCTTTGTTGTTATGTCGTCATAAATTTAGGGAATAGCACCACATTTCATGTAAATCAGAGACAGAGAGCATTAATCATAGCTATCATTACTGGCCATATTGAAACGCTTACATAAACTGCCTTTCACGTTAACACGGCCTTATTGAATAATAATAAATGTACAGTAAATTAGCGTACATTTTCGGGAACAAGATAATAACGTGACGTTACAGTGAGAAGCAAAACCCAAAGGTATCTTTATTGCAATCTAGGTAGTTTATATAATAGCGGGTGGCAAATTAATTCATCGCACGGCGGCGGCAGCATGGTCCCGGTATCTTCCACGATAAGTTTCGGACCGGCCCCGGGGTGCTGAGCACCAACTATCATAACGAGATCGGGATTTCTCAGAACGTTACGTTGAATGCTCGAATCATTACCACCGACGTATGCGCTGGTACTCTTATCACGATTTTCGCTACATCATTTACGAGCCCAAATGAAAGTTTGAGGATGTATGAAGATTGAGATAGAGCAAATATGATAAAAAAGGGTCCCAGGAACATGTTAACGTTTTAAAAACTTGCGAAGTATCGATCCTCCGACAAAACTTGGTAAGGACAAGGCTTAGGTGACGGTGACGGGCACGGAGCATGAATATGAACCGTAATGCCAATGTGTCCTGATCCTGACCTTCACAAAACCAATAAATGTTAAATGAGACAGCTTCGTTGAACAGTACGAGAAGAATAATATAATACAATCTTAAAATTGAATATTTTTTGTGAATATGTTACTTTTTTTTTTTTTTTTCATTTAATGGTAATTTGCATGTATAGACTATACTATTGCAGGTTAACAGGAACATCATTCGTTAGATAACATACTGTATATTATTAAATTAAAGTGTCTTAGTTAATTATGTTTCCTCAAATAGAGGATTTTTTTTTTTGATCGTGATAAATCATCAAATGGCTTTTCCCGCTCTGGGCAGAGCAGAAGGGCGTGTCAGACTTTTACTGACTAAAACCCACCCCTGTTCCTTCATTTGACTGTTGCCAGGGTCCTGGTATCCCTTTCGGACTTTCCCGCAACCCTGGCAGAAATAGAGTAGGACTCACAATACGTATATCCCTACTAGTCAGATTAAAATGTATATCAAATGTAATAACTTAGTCGAGTTGTATGATAAAATACTGCTAGGAAGGATTTTGTGTTTGCCTGGCAGTCGGCCGGCACTTGTTTGCTCCCGCATATTCTTATTTACCTACCGTTCCTGAAAGCAAATAAAAACCCCAAGAATATCGTAGGTATAGGCTTTTGTCGTGTGCCTATATGAAAATACACGTAGACAATGAGTTTATTGTACGATGGCGTGCGACTCGACCACAATATTTTAATCATGGAATATGTTAGCGGCTTTTTGATGCCTTTTTGCCAGAAATAAAGATTACCTTGTAAAGTTCTCTTTAACTTGCTAAAGAATGTAGATTATGAATAGTCTGGTGTTCACTTATGGAATAAAGAGAACCTCTTCACACTGAAGAGGTTCAGGAAACAGCTAGCATAATTTATAAATGGGCAATAAATCCCCTTGAGATTCAAAAGAATTTATAAGTAGCTTCATCAGCATTTAAATGCTTAATTCATACACTGATCGTGTACGAGAGATTGCACCGACTGATATGTAGTGGACATTGTGTATGAGGCGAGGTGCCGGCGGCCGGCGGTGGCGGCGCCCACACGTTGACAGGACAATTGTCGATTTATGCTTCAGGGATCCGCACTGCCCAATTTACGAGGCCCAGTCACCGTCTGGTCAGTTCTCCAAATCAATTGCAAACTTGCACGTACCATTTACAACAACCCCGCACTAAATTATAATACCTAATAACAGTCTCATTTGAACAATTGCGAATACTTCCAGACGGTCCTTTACGATAATGTAACGATCAAATTAATTTAAAACTTTCTTAAATACTAAAGGATCCCTTCGAAATTGGTGGGCGGCATTAAAACTGTCCATTATAATCGGCTCTACACGCCATTAGAGAGTTACGTTTGGCGATCAATTTGGTTGAAAGTTTCCATGATATTGTGGAGTGAAGCTGGGGCGGGTGAATTCGTTCGTAAGCTCTCGATTATTTATGGGGACAGGCTCCGGAGCCGTCGCCGCTACTGCCGCACCGCCACCCTCAGCGTATCACTACGTAAAGAGGAGTAATCGCTCGCGGCTGCTGGTTGAGTGATTTTTTCCATTCGGAAAATGGTCGAAGGAATTAGGCATCTCAGTTTTTCAGGGAGAGTCTGGGAGAGGCGTTTGCGTGCCCTTCTCGCCCTCTGTCTGGGCCATGCCGAGAAAACAAGTACAGGCGAGCCCTGAGTCGTTTTTTATGTTCCTCGTAAAAAGGAACATACAAAAATATTGCCCGAACAACGGAAATCGGGAATTGCCACAATAACGCAGTTGTGAGAAGGAAATATAAAAATGAATTAACTGCGCAGTAAGCTTTTTCAAATATTTCTTCTTGAGATATACGGAGGCGCTTTGTGTTTCATAAATTACCTGAAACAATAAAGATTTTTATTAGTTACTTACTAAAATATATTCTCATACTTAAATATTATGCTTACAATATATTTTATCCACCATAACTGTTTCAAAAGTAGATGCTGTTAGTCAGATACGAGGCATAATAAGCAGCATCCTTTATTTGTACTTAAAATTATCACTAGAATGGTTCGACTGGCTGTGTAACGATCCAATTAGCCACACAACTGTCCAGTACCATTGGTATCAGGTTCTAGGAATAGTTAACGTGTGTAATTCTGCACCTAAATAACACTGGAGTACTATTCAACGATATTCATCTAAACTGTTTTCTTTCGTGTGTGTATAAAACGATATGGCACCAATTTACATGAACGAGCTACATTTTAATTTTATTTTTATTGCAATAGCTAAACGAACTCGTTATTAAATAAAAACTTTTTACAAAAAAAAAACAACCGACTTCAAAAAAAAACACAAAAAAAGTGAAAAATAACTTTAATTTCGGAAGTCGGTGTCTTTGCTTTTCAATTTCCGTTTTTGCCACGGACGTCGGAAGTCGGTAGTTTTGATTTTTGTAAAAAGTTTTTATTTTTCACTTTTTAGTTGTGGTACCTACCCCACACAAATCCGAATACCACTACCTGCTATGTAAATAACAGTGAAGGAGTCAAACAGGATATCGTCTAGATAAACTAAGTGGGAAAAATACGTAATATTGAAGCCAACTCAAAAATAACGCAAGCAAAGTTAATAAAATTTATATGGGACCACCTCGGAAGCATGACCTACCAAACAAAAAAAGAATCATCAAAATCGATTCATAATTGGCGGAGTAATCGCGTAACAAACATACAAAAAAAAAAAACATACATACGAATTGAGAACCTCCTCCTTTTTGAAGAAGTCGGTTAAAAATAATGAGGATTTCTTTGAATAAATAATTACTCGTTGTAGTACTGAACCCGCTGGTATACTTAGTTATTCGTAAACATACGAAAATTATAACAGCTGCGGTGAAATAGTTAAGCAAAATAATAGGGACTAGTTCCTTCAGCAGTTGGTTCTAGCATGCACGAAGTAGACCTTTCTAAGTTACTCTGTTAAAACACGGTATCATTTAGAGCAGACTCGCTTGAAGATTGCTCACGACTCGAGGAGTACGGAAACTACGCTCATAAAGAGACCGTGAAGCGCTGGAACAAATTGCAGCCTAATTTCGTACGCTTTATACTTGTGATAATAACAGAAAGTGTAAATATGAAACATAACGTAAACAGAAACAACGTATTACAAAACAAAACATTGTTTCAGTACAACGAACTCAGGTACGTTGATCCTTATGAGTATATAAACGTGTGAAATATGAGTGTTTGGCCTTAAAATGTCTTCGCTAGAGTTTATGATATGCGAAGCATGATTTTCGCATAAAACTGGCGTTTCGTGGCTGAACCGTTGAGGGCTAGAAGTGTCCGTATCGGGCTAAAGAGCTTCCCGGAGGACAAACGAGCCAGATAAGGCACCGTGCTCGCTAAGCATCGCTCGCGTTTTACATTCACGAAGATATTGGATTTGAATTTTTGAATATCATTATAGCAATTTTAGAGGCAGTGGCATGAAGGGTAGACACTTACAAGTGTACCTAATGAATGATTTATTAATGTGAATAATATAACAGGGTTATTTCTGGCAGCAGTTTAGTAGTCAACTGATTTGATTGATTGATATGATAAACATATTTAATTTTAATTTCTCCAAGATCTCATGAATTTCAGTGTTTTATGCCGTCTAGCTCAATAGACTCCAACGAATTCCCACTAGGTTAGTTTAAAAAGAAAAACGGTATATTGCATTTATAATACGAGTTCACGACCTTTCTAGTTCTTTGAACCGAAATACGAGTAAATTTTTGGCTAGGCATGGTGAGGTGGCCGTACGTGCTTTGAGTAAGTATATAAATAATTATCGGTTCATTCCAAGGCACAGCATAGCAACACGGTTAGTCTGAAGTGTGTAGTAGTAGTGGATCAGATAGCAAATATAATCAAGAGAAATCTAGATGACTTCACATGGTATCTTACAATACATAATATTACGATAAGGATAACTGCAACAACAGCATGTGTCAAGTAGTTACGATTGTGGGTCACCATTATTGAACGCTATCAGAAACAAGATTACAAAATCACTCTCTGCTTTATCACTAACTCGTACATTGTTTGATTACCTTCAAGTAATCGTATGGACACAGCAAATAACCGTTTTTATCGGATGGCAATAAAATATAATCCCAATCCCAAATATTAAATCAATGTCAACAATCAATACTTCAAAGCTATTGCCGATGTTTAGGAAGATGTGGACTTCATTTATGATCTTATTATGTATTCAGAAATCTACCTGAAGGCTTTTAACATAAGAATTCGCCAAATATTTATGTGAAGATTTCATTATGGAAAAGCATTAGTATAATATTATCTCTAAACACTTCAACATTTTCGATCTAACAAAATGTGAAATAGCACACAATGACGCATAAATGCATAATACAATGTCCTTAGATAAAGGATCTTTATATTAACACTTGCATACGAGACTGCTAAAATAGAAGACCACGGTCCAATATACTCCGTCATAGAGACTGTACTAATCTCAAAGTAGCATCCGAAAGACAAAACACGAACGACGGAAAAGTTTTGGCAATTTTTATAACAAAAAAAAAGACGAAAAAACTCTGCAGCTTTCATAGACAGTAAGATGATGTCCCGATGCTGTGAATAGAAATTCCATGACCAAAAACGAAAGTTACACCTTTAACTTGAACCTTTTTGGATGTTACTGGCCTATTTATTATAAGGCCTAGGAGTTCGAGGGCCATTTTATTTACTATAACCTCACAAAATCCCAATTATGTAAAGTACGACCAGACTATCAAGCTAGCAATACCTAATAGGTGGTATGCCATTAAGAAAATGAGGTGTCATGATCAGGCATGTAGAATAGTAACGAAGTCTAATGATTTCATAAGCAGTATAGGCGGGTGGTCGTGTCAGGCGAGTGATTGAGACTCGTTACCCCCCACCCTTACCCCCTATTATCGCACATTAGCCGAACATCAAGCGGGAACAACAAGCGTATTATGGAGGAAACATATTGAGCTTAAGTTAGAGACATTTAGCTGCGGTATCCAAGATGGCGTTGTTGTTAAACTGAGCTTTTTCGTGTTTTTGAGGAAGTTCGGAGATTCTGTACTTAGCAATCATCGCATTTTCGACTCGATGCTTCTTAGTTCGAATTCTGCCTCGTTTTCTGTGAACTAGTGTTTTGATTCTTCATGCCTGTCTATTGTTCCATAGCAAATAGTTTGTTTATGTACGCTAAACAAACAATAAACACAGGATGACTAAACTCATGACTTCATCAAGAAGAAAGCAGCATTCAGTGCCTTTGGTTCTAGCACATAATAACGTAAGCAGAATATTCTTATACTCGTTTGGATGGATTTATTATGTAACGAATACCTACCATTCACGGTGGGCCAACTAAGCAAGTAAGAAAAACGTGTTCTGTTTCTTTTCACAGTCCATTAGTCCACGCTCTTTCTTCACGAACATCAATGAACGTTGTCGTAACCGTTGCAGAAAAACTCTAATGGGACATAAAATGTTAAAATCTTATACTCAAGATATTTTTGGGACTCTCACAATCGGTCGATAACTTTTGAGATCAACTATGGACAGTGAGCAGGCGAGGAATGTGTATTGTATGACTCAAATCATACATGTATATGTCCGGGCATTATGGAAAACTTGTTTAGCAAGTTCGCTTAAATTATATTTGCATAACACACACTAAAGGACAGCCATCATTGATATTTATGCAAATTCATTTAAGTAATAGAATTTTATCAATCAATTCAGCACTTTTATCTGAAATAATCATGAATATTTATCTACATAAAGGCTAATCTAACTTACAGGGGTTTTTCGCTTTTGTATATACAATCTTATTGCAGTTCATTGACACGAATGAAGAACGAGCAAGCCAATGGACAAAGGAGGGTCCAAGTTGTTGTGGTTAGGAACGGAAGACACTCTTTACGATATATCCTACCGGCCATTGCTAAGTAACCACTTTAGATATTGGATCTGTGACCGTCGAAGAAACAAAATAAACAATTGCATCAATACTTTGACAGTAGAGCAAGGCACTGAACAGTAGCTTCTAAAGAAATTAAAGTTGAAACATTTTAAGAAATGTCAGTCTCGTCAGGAATCTTGACTCGAGAGCCAGCCAGGATAAAACATTTTGACCACAATGCAGTCTGCCCATTTGGTTAAGCATTTCGGTAGCGTTCATTTAGTAATGTGGGCGCCTCATGTAAGACTTTTTCATCCGTTGATATCCAACCCACGTTCATAATCGGCAACACAAAAAAAGTACAATCGGGCTACAGTGGATGCGATGCGCCGACGTTATGTAAACGTACATCAGTACATCATACTCAACAGACAGCACACAAAAACGGCAGTACTCGGAGGCCCGTACAATGACAATGTTGAGGCTGTGAGTAATATTGTGTGTCAAAAAGAGAGCTGTGTCACTTGGCATCTAATTAACATTTTTATGAGGCAATATCGAGATCGTAGTACTGCGTAGTGTGATGAGGTCTCGGCGACGACTGTTTAGGCGGACATTAAACGCAATAAAAGTTCTCCGGAACGTCCTGTGCGCTAATTGCGGCACGCATTAGGTCGGACCGGCGCATTTAATACGATTAGTTGCAACTAATTTAAACGGTCACACGATTTAAGCTACCGGAAACACAATGACATCATCATGTTTAATTTATTAACAAAGAAGATGATAAGCTTAATGTCTGCGAAAGTATTTAGACGAAATATTGTTTAAACTAAGTGTTGTTATGGTTCCTAATCACGGTTAAACTTGCTTAAGGCTCCCCGCAGACAGGCGCGACGCGACACCGGTAGAACAATTTCCGAGCAGTTTTCATAGAAATTGTTCCACCAGATAACCAGAGTCGGGTCGCGCCGCGCGTCTGCGGATAATGCATCAGTTTTTTACTCGCTTGCAAAAATTAGTTTGTAGTTTTCAAGTTTTTTGTCGAGTCTATCCGGTCAAGAGCAAAATACATAAAGATCGCATAGCGGTTCAATCAAATTGATGGCTTAGTGCAAAGATGGCTGATACAGGTTACCTAACGGTAGCACTTTGTTAATAATTAAATAAAATAACGCTACATATTTCTTTTACAGCTTCAAATATAAAGGGTGTTAGGGTTAACACCGTTATCTTTTAAACCAGTGCTTTGGTGTCATTTATAGAACGTAAAATCAATGGAAAATTTTTTTTTTTTTTTTTTTACATTACGTTTTACCACTCGAGTATTTCAACCTTTCACCTATGCGCTAGGGCAACGGATGCGTCACAACACGAGTACACGAGTGGGGGTAGCGGGACGTGACCTGACCGGCCGCGAGCGCGACCCCTCCCTCAGTTAGTCAGCTGTTTCGCTTGCGAGCACGGTGTCGGGTAGAAACTTTTTAAAATCTTTTAATGAAAATAACGGTTTTTTTTTGTTGTTACTCGGTCATTTATTTTTAGATTTAATTCAACTACCCATGGTTGTCACTCAATCAAACCAACCAACGGTGTTCACCCTTACATGTTGTATAAACACAATAAAAATTGATTCGCGTGTCAATGTCAGTTTCAGTATCAATATATAAACTAAAAACACATGGTCTAAATAGTACTTACTTATTGATTTTTCAATCGAGGTTGGAAAATGTAAAATGAATTGCACAGACCTGACACTTCAAGTAGTTGTAGAATAGACTTTAAGTCAAACGAAGTGTATGCAATACGTAATGTTAACCGGCAGTTGCAAGACGAAGAAAAACGCTCAAGGAAAACCGACGATAAAATCTAAAAACTACATAAGAATAAACCCAGCTGCAAAACAAAGGAGGAAAGACCGAATGTGCGCTTTTATAATTGAACGTACACGATAATACAGTCAAATCAAAAATCAAATCTATTAATTTGCCTGAATATGAGTACATGACGTGATAAATACCGTAAAAAGTCTTTAAGCCATATCCTACCCAAGGTGTGCAAATCTCTATTATAATAAAAATATTTCGTACTCTTTTTTTGGGTTCCGTACCCAAAGGGTACGGGACCCAATTACTAAGACTCCGCTGTCTGTCTGTCTGTCTGTCTGTCACCAGGCGGTATCTCATGAACCGTTATAGTTAGACAGTTAAAATTTTCACAGATGATGTATTTCTGTTGCCGCTATAACAATAAATACTAAAGAAACAGAATAAAATAAATATTTAAGGGGGGCTCCCATACAACAAACGTGATTATTTTGCTCGTTTTTGCTCGATATTGATAACGGCAACAGGCTTGAAATATTCACATAATATATAGTTATATATTCACTTTAAAAATAAATAGTTAAATTAAAATTAAACAAATATTTAAGGGGGCTCCCATACAACAGACATGATTTTTTTTCCCTTCGTGGCTGGTTATTTTTTTCCTAGCCTGCGCTGTCCCGCTCCTGGGCAAAGGCCTCCCTCCACTCCTTCCATCTTTCGCGAGCCCGCGCGTCCTCTTTCCAGTTTTGATGGAACCTCATCTCCTACTTTACATCCTTTCGTACATTATTTATTAATTTAACTATTACAAATATAATCACTTTAGAAATTATAAAAACGCACAATCCCTGTACCGCAATCACCTGCAACGTTTGACAATAACATTTGTTATTAAGGTAACAAAGATACCATTGTAATTACAATATTTCAAGTTTTGATAAACCTATGGTAAGCTGTCAGATAAGCCAATATAACTATGGTTCCTTTACAAAAATATTAAAACAGAACTCTTTTATGATATTGCTGCGATTGGTCCGGTCCGTAACATTTCATTTTTATTGCTAGAGGAGAATGTTTTTGGCTGCAGATGACCTTAGCCGCTTCATCGATCGCAGGAGAATGTTAATTTATCTTGTTACACTTACAGATCAGATTAATGTGCTGGAATGGCATTCAATTGGTGTCAAATTATAATAAATAAATGTATTATTTGCGTTTTATTTGTAAACAACGGCCATAATTGTGTAACCGGACAATACAACAGAATCCAATGCTTCATATCGACTTGACAACAATAATAAATAACGCAATGGATATTATTGCATTGTGATTCCGAGTGGGTATTGCGTAATACGATGTTGGTGTTTTCTCATAAGAAAATGAGAAGCAGCATTCACTCATACCATAATGCCACATGAGGAAACGACATCCATTCAACTCTGTTTTTGAATAACAGCCAAGCTACTTCTAATGGTTGGTGACTTCACGCTGTGTCCACAGCTTTCCGCAAACGGAGAAAATGTGGCTAGCCTACTATCATTCTCTTCAAGTATGCAGCATGTTGTCTCCTATAACTCTAACAGAGCGGTCTTCTCAATATTCGCCCCTTTGTCCGTCCTGATCATCTTTTACATTATCCATCCATAGTTTCATTGGTCCCGTACTCTTAAGGCCATCTAAATTAACCCTAAAAACTTTCCTCACCACATTTTCCTCATTCAGAGACAACTATGGTGTTTCAATCTTTCTAATTGTGATACCGGACGCCAGGACACATTTTGGAGTTTCAGCGTCACCCTAAACACACAGGACAGGACCCTAAATCAGCAAGGAGTTTCGCTCTTGACCCGAGTTTTTTTATCACTTCCCTCGACGCGATACTGAGGGCCGGCTAATTGCCCCGGTTTGCTCTCCACAAGCCGTCGTCAACAAGGTTTTGTTTGTTTTGTCGCTAACTTATCGACGCTTTGCCGACGCCGACGCCGTCCGGATTATCATCCGAATTAAAACAATGTTTACAGCCAATTGCTGGATTATTTCTTGGTAACGAATGATAGCTGTTACTGTTATGGTTATGTATGCAGGACAAGACAGATCAAATCGGTATTGTATTCTTTGTGACCAGAAATTAAACTCGTATAGAACCTTCTCTATTGATCATTTTCAGATCCTTGTGTCTTACTCGTGGATGGTGTTTTGTAGCATGGATCGCAAAAGCGGATTCAACTAGAAACGTAAGAGGAAACCAGTTTAAAAACTCTCAACCACTGTGTAAAATGGAACTTGGTTTACTTTGTGCGACATGCGCTGAGTCAGTCTTCAATAATATACTATTTAGACCCCGGAAGTACGGTAGGTAGGTCGGACGGGTCAAAATGATGCTGTAATGACGCAATTTGTAGTAATTTATGTGGAATTTGCATCTCCGGGGCAATTCTCTCCCAGCAATTTCTATAGACATTATGCGTGTACAATGGACCAACCCGAATTTTTGAGTCAGCGTGGAAATAAATATTTTTAAAAGGCATTCCGTAGTGATACCGTAGAAGTATATTTGCGAGAAAGTGTCGTTAGTTTAGTGTGCAGTGAACGGTGATGTCTTACTGTTTTTGTGGGAAATGTGTGTCGTGGGGTCACCGGCGATGTCTCGCCGCGACCGATTCGGTGTGCCGTTAGTTACCTTACGTACTTAACACGGCACTCTGGCGCCGATACAAGTAAACTGGGTCTGCACGGTATTTGCGGAATGTGCTTTTTAGATCAGCACAAGCACAATAGATCACACGTTGATGACAAGGAAGTTTGGCAATAATTCCTTCTGCACATGTGGCTTCCCTGGTACCTTATAAACGGCATAATTATGTAAGAGTCTATTAACTGCTCCCAAATTACCATGTTTATTCTCTTTACATTCATCCTTGACATAATCATTGTATTTGACATTATTCCTATTATTATAGATACCTCCAATTTAATTTCAACTCCTAGTAGCTTTTGTGGACATGATAATTATTCAATTTGTTACAGTTGTAATAGCAATCACGTCATTTGGCTGAAATAGGTTTTTATTTTTATTTTTTATTGTTTGTCTTTTATATAGATTATTTTCTATTTTGTGAATGTGAGAACTTTGTAGGCTTATTGGACTGTAGATTTACTGAACATCTATTTTGTTAAGTACCTGGTACTTACTTGTTGAAAGGCCTACATTGTCCTCCCATGCCTACTAATACTGTAATTTGAAAATATTGTAAAAGCCAATTATTTTTAAAAGAGTAACCGTGGAGTTTCTTGCCGGCTCTTCTCCATAGGAAACGACCAATTGGAACCGTGCACCTAGCTTCTGACGTTTCATAAGTGCCCATGTAGGTTTATGTGAAATAAAATATTTTGATTTTGATTTTGATTTTGAGCACAGTCCGCGTGTCATTCCGTGCTCTACTCGTGTACGTTCTACATAGATATAAATACAATTCTGTGGGTCAGGCAATGCAACAGAGTTTATTTGTAGAACACATTTTACCTACATTGAAATATTTTTTGTGACTTCGTCATCGTACTTCAAAAACTATATTCGTTGAATTTCTAGTCTAGGAATAATCTCATTCGACTCGTATTTAAAGAACTTGGCATCCAGTCATGATAACAGCTCGTACGAGTAAGTTGTTTGCAGCATTCCAATGCTGTAATTATGAGGAGCATAACTTTCCCTTTGGTAGTATCGTGAGCGTCTGATTAGGGTTACATTCTTGATGCTATAGAAACTTACTTCCTTTACTTTACCGTCAGTTTCAAAATATGTTTAAAACGTTGGTGTAGCCATTAAAAACTAGAGTCTTACACAAACGAAAATATGTTTTTCTGACTCTAGGCTTTCACTACCATGCATAAAATCGATAAAATACGTCGTTAATTTTATTGGCGAAGTGACGCGGCGTACACAATACGTTATCAAAGAACAAAGCACTAAAATGAATAGAATTAACTTTGTGTTAGTTGACTCTGTAGCTGTTCAAATATTATCACAATCACAACAGCAACGCTAGCTGAAATAATACTGATTGGACGTTTGTAGTTTTGTACAAAGCCAGCAGGTGTATAATCATGAAAATAAACTTTGATTCGAGTGATGCAATCAAACAGATTGCCGTATAAGGACTGGGAACTTTTGTGGCCTTAACTGAGCGTTTTGATGGCAGAGATAATGTTTGCGGAACCAGAAACTGACACAACTCAAACCGGCAACTTAGCCATCGATCGTGTGAAAAAAATAATTCAATAAGTAGAAAAAACAAAAATTATTTATTTTGTCTACAATTCTAGTGAAGCAAAACCGCGTTTCATTGAACATTGTATTCGCATTCTGTAGTAGTAATTCAATACAGATGAGTAGAACGAGTAAGTCATGCGAGTAAGTATAAACAAATGATTTCACTTGTAATGCATGCGTGCGCGCATGGTGCCTTGAGGCACGTTGCGCAGCCGGCGCCTCCGGTCATCGACAAAAACGAAATAGTGCCAAACGGCCCACCATGAAAGTTTAAGAGAAAGCCTAGACCTCTACTTATAAGTACTTGCAAATACTTAGCTATTCTATGATGAGTAATTGATTTGATAGGATCCAAGCTGTTTTCTACAGCGAATACATAAGTGGATAAAACTCCAAGCGTTATCAACACTATGTACATTGGTGTCGCGTGATACTTGATGCCTGCAATCGCAATGCGTTGGATTTGCAGATTGTAATAACTGGCGCACAAGTATTAAGAAATTACTAGGTTAAACCATTGCGTAAGACCGTGCAAGCGCTTCATGGGACCATGCAATTCTCTTAGAGCTGACTTTTAGGTCCGTATTACAGAACGTTCCTCAAGTCCAGTTTGATCTGCAATCAGTTGATCACTGTTTGAGAATAGAATCAGTACTTGAGCATCGGTCTTATTCCAGAACGGTAATCAATCTATACTCAGCTGAATCGAGACTCAAATCGAGCCTCAAGCAGAGATGTGTATTGTCTATGCATCAGCCTGTTTTCGTTTACGATTTATTAGAATAACCGACTTTGATCCGATCTTCACTGGATTAGAAATATTTTAATATTTCTACACCATAGAAGCCCAGTTATTTAGGAAATCAGCGTTATTATTTCATTCCTGAATAGTAAAATGCCCCATTTATTGAAGTAAAGCTCTTTGAAGTGAAGTATAGTATTTTTGTAAGCAAATTTGTCAAGCTTAAAAGACTTGTATTTGTGGCCTTAAATAAGTATGCTATTTAAAATGTCAGTATGTCCAAGCATCAGCGTGAAAAACATTAGTTTGTTTTAAGTTTGTTGTTTGTCAACTTTAATTATTTGTTTAGCTGATTTTATTCATATAACTTAACACTTTTAAAATGGCAGGACGGAAGAAAAATTTTAGTAGGTACTTTGGAAAAAAACCTACTAATAGAAATTTCTCTTCAAATATATCCATTTTGATTATGATTTTGATAGTAGGTACCTAATATTTAAAAATATCAACAGAACTCGACAATGCACTATTTGAACAGAAGAAATATTGACAATTTGTCATGACAATCTATGCTCAAGCGCGGTCTCGACCACACTCGGGTGATTATAGATTTGATCACTGCTTGGGTTCGATTGAGTAACTGAGTAGCGATCTAAAATAAAGCCAAACACAGTTGAACTTAAGATCTATGAATCTATGCTTGAGCAACGTTCTAAAATTAACAGCGGACTTAAAACTAGTTTTAAACAGAGATCAATACTTGAGTTACCTTCTGTAATACGGACTTTAGAACCTTCGGCTCAGTTTTGAACGAAGAACAAGCAACAAAGCTGGGCCCACTTTGTGTTTTACCACAGATTTGATGAAGAAGACACTTTTAATACTCAGTAGCAGCTGCAGTCTTTTGCAAAGGAATGAAAATATTGGGAAGCCTCGACCAGAAATTGATTTCATTTAATAGTTTTCAGCGCAGTCCTGGAACGGGTCGTAAAAGCGTGCTTAACAAACACGTCTTAAATTCTAAGCGGATCGTTTATCTTTCAAGAGGTACTTTATTAGGTACTGAAATCTTATTTACATTAACTTTGAACATTTATCCTCTGTAATAAAAGTTAACTTAAATCACGGCCGTAAGGATTAATTATTTGTATCGTTAAGTTAAATCCTTATACTTCCCTTATCAAGTAATTATACAGCTTCAGAGTAATGGAGCGATAAGAATGAAAAATTCTAATGCATATTGTTGACATACCTACATACTACCTATTACTTAAGTACAGCGATTATCATAGTTTAACGTGATTTTGTTATACTGGGGCCACACTAACGGTCAACGTTAATGCCCATCATCGCCATAAACAACTCGGTAATTATTCCGATAATTATAGCGATTAATTCAGTGGCCGCACTTGAATGGGCAACGTCAATGTTCATTTGCCGCCACCCGAGTTATCGCTTAACGTCAAACGTCAGTGTGAATGCCGTTGTCAAATTCTCGCGATAAGCTGTTGTGGCTACACTTACGGTTAACGTCCATCATCACGATAATCAACGGCGTTTCCCGTTGGTGTGGCCCCAGCATTACAGTATTGAAAGTAACCGATTAGATAAACAAATTGGTTCAATCGTTCGATAACCTAAGCGTTATTATATTTTACCATTCGTGCAGCAAAAAACTCCGCTGCAACAATATTTTGTTTTATAGACCTGTAAGGAACTAAAACACAAGTCCGAATTAATTTAGTTGCTGCAGATGTGGCCGATGGGATCTTGGAATCAAAGTTCATGAAGCTATGTTACCAACACTTGGAGTGGTGATTGCTTTGCACTCATATAATAAAGATAATATCAAGCCACTGTTCATATCAGTCCTTGAAAGTCTTCAACTAAACAGTGCCCTCGTAAAATACCGCGATAATGAGCGGCTATTGTGGAAATTTGCCGTTCGCATCACGCATAGGCTGAATAATTTAGGTGTATTGACAGCGATGAGGAGGGTTTGGCGTGGAATTTTCTCCCAAAGGAACGTAGTTTGTATGAAAGGAACTACGATTCTGAGTCACACTCCAGGCTATCAGGGAGATGATGTAGATTTGCTAAAGAAAATCATTCTACTTAGGCTTGTTGACCGAATTTCTGCAGGACTGACAGGACGGACACTTATCTTTTGCTCACTGCCAAATGCAGGCAAGTTTTGTCGTCTTCCTTGATAATTAGATATCAAGCTCAGAAGTTTGTCTCGTCTTCAATGCCTTAGTCTACCGTAGGTTCGCCCAAGGTTCGGTTGGCCCCAGTGTTTTTTTATCCTACAGCTCATCTTACTTCCTGCAGATATCCGCTTAAGCTTAGCAGTAATCAAGACAGTTTTTTTTAAAGCACTCTTCCCAGCAGCTAGACTAGAATATATGACAAATTGCGACATCTCAGACCGGTTGCCAAAACTAAAACCGAATGGCCTCACCCGTACATTGACGTCAAGTGGTCCAAGATAAGAATATCAGATTCGAGAAACATCTTGATTGGGAAAAGCCAAAAAGGTAGGTAGATTCGCTTAGTAGGGATTAGGATAAACCAAGATAGCACGTGGAATCAATGAAGGCCTGCCACGGTGACTGGCACACGCGAATCAACTTCCAAACTATTTGTTTTGATATCGCCATGGTACACGGCACTTGATTAACATGTTCGCGCGACGCCGACTGTGTGATTAGACACGGCAAATTATCATACGACCCTGAGCTCTGTGTTACATACATAGCATTAAATACTATTTTATAAGATAGCTGATTACTATTTTTCTGCAACAAACACACTGATTATGGCCTTGCGCGTAAATTATTGTTTGCTTACTGAAAAATATTCTGAGAATAATCTTTTAAAGTTATATTATTAGGTATATATATACGAAACGCTGCGAAACTTATAATTACAGAGCAGGCACAATGAGAAAAGGCAAGGACAAAAGGCTGTGGCAGCCCAAGACCAATATATCACAATTAATTAGGCCACGGATTTTAAGCTGAGATTACCAGCCAGTAATCCTCTTAAACCGACGTAGACGAATAAAAGGTAAAGAGGAAATGGAGAATATAATGATCGTAGAGAGGTTTTAAGGTTGGGTACATGTGTTCCGCGGTACAGATTTATCCGCCAGCCGTGTTATCAATCACGGGCAATTGTCGTGTCGGATTGTTGGCGACCTGATAACTAAAATAATTAAGAAGGGGATGACGTCAGTAAATCGTTATATATGGCATGGATGTGCGTATTCTGCGTACCAAGCAATAATCCATGTAATGGATAAAGTTTATTATTTTATAGTCTGTGGCGCCATGGGAAGTGAAACGTGTTTATGATTACCTACCATTAGATTTGTTTATTTTAACGACTAGTAGTGCCGAATGTGATGTGAAGTATTGTATAAACAAGATGGGGATTAGAAGAGTTCAGAAAACGGGGCATGGCTGCCGCTTGTTAAACGAAAAGATAAATATAATCAAAGATGCGCTAATCTTTTATAATGAAAGTTAAACAATTTTCCGATCTACTTATAACAGAAATAAACTTTAAATCAATGTTAAAAAAAACACTAAGGAAAAATTACCAAAATAATCACGAGATTGAACAATTATTTAACAGTAATAATAAGGATAACACCTACAAATTACATAAAATATAGAGCAAAGTTGTATAATAATAGCATCAGATTTTATCTAGCAAGTAGATAACCAGTATTGATTGCACTTTCTTACTTGTAGAGCTTCTTTGGAGTCAAGGCTAACAGTTTATCTAGGGTAGTCAATAACAGTCTCATTGATTGAAAGTATTTAGTGTTGAGAGCCCTAAAAATATCTATTGTTTTTTAAACTTAAAATCATACATGAACAAATTGGTTTTACTTGTTTTAGTATAATGTTGGTTTATTACTATATTTTTAATTCTGCTTGCCAACTTTTTGATGAAAAACATGCTTAGACCATAAACAAGTAGGTACCGACCATGGACAATTTTATTCCTTTTTACTAACTAATTATGATGTGTAAAGTTGTTATGTGAGCTTTTTAAATCAAAATTGGTTACACTTTTGTAAAAATGACATCGTTAGACAGGATTACGGGGTTAGTCACTAGTTTTATGTATTGAAATCTAGTTTTTCCGTAATTCCGTATCAATTTATTTATTTTTTAGCTATAATAACTGCAGATCAACTCAATGGACACTAGGTTGCTGCTGGTTTTCTTCATTTAAATGAACCGGACAAACTCTTTGACTAACTGACCGCCTTTAGGACATTTCAAGAGTGCCTGTAAGTTAATGGTGTAAGCTCAAACCAAATTAAAAACCATGACGAGCGCGTAATAGATATAAATAAAAAAACCTGAGACAAAAAGAGTGCATTCATAAATCGTAAACCTACCATTAAAAATCTATTGATTAAAAATGCAAGAGTTGAAGATAAGAGTCCCAAATGATAAATCACAACAATAAATGTATGTTTTCATTGAGAAATATTGTAAAAGATTAAAATGGATTACTTCAACACTTTGAATCTGTTGTTATCAATCAGTAGTCAACATTAGATTATGGTATTTATTGATGCCCAATATTTAAACTGATAAAAATTATTAATAGCCAATACAACTGATAAGGGAACTTGACATGCTAACTATTTACCTTACGCTTCACTTTTTTCTATGAGAAATTTGTCCGTACTTAAAGAATACCAGCCTATTTTGTCCCACTGCAGGGCACTTTTCATATTGAGAAGGCACAAGCATTGATCACCACTCTTCCCCAAGATAGGCTGGTGATTTCTGACTTCGATCTTTTATTTAAAAAGAGCTGAATATCAATATTCTGTTGGATTTGATTACACATGCAATGCCTAGTAGACGAGATACCTAATGTTTAATGGCTTCTCAAAAATTCAAATTCATCTAATTACAGAAATAAAATCATTTATCAAATAGGTCTTACTAACATTTATAGCATCTTATAGAGTAATCAACAGTTTTACTATTGTGTAAGTGTACTTATTATGCAAACATTACTTTGTTTTGTTATGCTGTGTTAATTCATAACTCACATTTACTTCCTCATTCATGGTGCATGGTTTCTAACACTTTTACTTCAAAATTACAATAACTACCTCAAACAAATCATTAGAAAGTGAAATTAACTGGCTAATTTGTTGATAATCACATAGTTTACTTTCTATGAGAAGTGTTTATTTAGATGACTCACCTTTTTGACAGTTTCCAGTTTGTGTTTGAGATCAGGGTCAGCTCCTGGTGCCTGTGCTACAGCCACAAACTTGTCGGAGCTCTCCGCCTTGGGCCCCGCCGGCGACACGTTCTTGCTCGCTGCGTTGTTCCCTGCCGCGGGCTCCTCGATCGCATCTACTGGTGGCTTGCTCGGCCCCCGCGAAGACGACACCGATGGTGCAACATCGTACTGCGGCCGCTCTAACACTTTCATGCCCATATCCTCCTCTATCTTAGCTCGCAGGCGGTTCCTGTCCTCCACTATGTGAGGATCATCACCCTCTTCACCGTGGTGAACGATCCCCACCACGGGAAAGTCCCCGACGTCGTTTTGTGCGAGCGGAGGCGGCATGAGGAGCTCAGGGCCAGCCTTCTGGATTCGTTTATAAACATTGTAAACACTATCGTTCACACTATTGGAACTTTTAAACTCTGGCAAGTAGAACAGTGCCCCTAACCACACGATCCCGAATGTCAAAAGTACAGAAACAATCAAATATTTTTCCCGAAGGCGGAAGGAACGCCGAGAAATGGACGGCACAGGAACTCCATTTACAAAACGCTGGTATGTAGGCAAAATTCCCGTCATGTTTACGTCAACACGGAACCTACACTTAAAAATCTAAAATAATAAATAGTGACAGTTTCCAGACAAACGACCCGTCACCCGTGGTCGCCATTAAAGAACTGCCAACTTGAAGAAGTTGAAGTTGTTACAGCGAGTGTTACCAGCTATAACAATAAAACTCCCAGTTGAATACAATCAGGCAAACAATAAACACTGACTTAGTAACTAATGACTCACAAATAAAATGTAAAGTAAAGAAGGGATATCAAATGCAAAATCATAGGGAATCTTCATAGGGTCTTAAAAAACACAAAATCCTACACTATTACAGTTTTCAATAATTGTACTTATAAACCTATTAACAGAGAGTTATGCAACAGTTTCATAAACTACATTGAATCGGTTGAAGCCTATTATCATAATAGGTTCAATATGATAGGTACTCAGCTGACTTTAAGGAAACATTTAAGTTTAATATTTATTAACTTGGGTAGCAAATACTTAGCAAGTCCTCGCTAAAGGGGAGTTCAGATAGAATCGGGTAACATTTAAATTAGTGCTGGGGATGCCATTTTATAAGACCTAAATCTACTACAAAAATAATAATTCGAAAACAAAGTAAGAGAAATAATAATTATTTTTGTAGTAGATTGTTGTGTGGAGTCTTTTCATTACTCGATTCTATTTTCAGGAATAAAGATTAAGATACGCATGTGACGAACATGTATTGTTTTTGAGAAGGCAAGAGTAGATCTTGTATATTTTTTATCCCATTTATGTACACTAACTTATTATTGTATTCAAACAGTTTATTATAGTAATTGGAACAAATTAAATAAATCAAGTAAGTAACAGTTTTATGCTTATTTTTAGGACTTTTTCTTGTAAGTTTTAAATTACTTTCGCGAAAAAAAAATCAGCTGTTGCCTACATTTAATTCGCATAACTCGTCAAAATGTAGGGAACAGCAGATTTTTTTCGCGATATCAAGTTTTTCTTCAGATTCTATCACCAGACATATCTGCACCTACAGGTACACCATCATCCAGCCATCCATCCACCAGTCAGGAACAGCCTGCAATATATCGCAATCGCAAGCCACCATCATTGGAACATTGCGCAAGTCAGCTTCGGGTCATTGAAGAGCAACGTCGTCGAATTGAAGTCGAGGATATGTCAGTGCAGAACGAAGCTCAGATGATAAAGCTTCAGTAGGGTCTTACAAATCTGCTACAACTTTATGCTGACATTGCACGAGAGTAACTGAGTATGCTAAAAGCTCGTTAAAAGTAAGGATTAGTGTGAAATCAAATGTAGTCGACCTCGTAGTTGCTTTACAGTATTTTTATCTCACGAAGCGACGCGCGCTTTACTTGTGCTAACCAAGTGTACAAGCACGCTGTGGCCTGGAGTGTGTGCTTGAAGACGAGTAGCGTCAACAAATAAAGCTAGAAATACAGTACTGTGTGTGTACCTATAAACTCTACCTAAAATATTATAACGTTACCTAATTGTCAGAGACATATTATTTCTTTTTTGATACTTGGAAAATACGTTGACAAAAATAACTACGTGTGTCTTTTTATGAAGGTAGTAGGTATCGTATTCGCGATATTCCCATGCCGATTTCGGGTACGGTGACTATTCTATTACTATTTTTGACGGCTTTGGGGTTACGAGCGTGCGCATTTATGAGGCTATTGGGCTATTGTAAAGTAACCCATTTTTGCAGTACAAGTACGTGCACACTACCGAGGTACTTAGTACCTAAACTATGAAATACTATGGTACAGTCAGCACGTCCGTGGTTCTTGCGTAGTACGGAGCTTCAATAGAGTAAAGGCCAGCTTTAACGGTTTTTGTTACCAATCACGTGCGGTCTATTGTACACACGGCTACACATCAAGATACAACATTTTCAGTATAAGCTGACCTCGCATTGTACGGAAATCCTTTATAATCCGAGATCAGCATAAACTGGAAATGTATAGCTTGATGTGTAGCCGTGTGTACAAACGATATAGCTTGTTGTTCAAATAGGGCTCTTGAGTTTATAACTGTTATTACTACCATACGTAGTATTATACTATCTGTGCTACCATTATGGTAACTTAAACTATGTGTATACGGTAATAATAATGGAATTATGGAACATTATTCAGTGAACTACCCACTAGCGACACCTACCGCTACCGTGAGGTAAAATGGCAGCACTTATCTTACGCTATACGAGTTTCCAAAGTTTTTCAATAGATGGTTGCTAATCGTAGCATGTAAGGAACAATAAATAGTTGGGTAAAAAAAAGTACGCACCTACATATACAAATCTTATTTTTCTGTTACATTTGCTGAAGTATCGGGTGCAATAGCTGTAATTATTATCATCAAAATTACTGCCCTATTCCACTTCTGGAAAAAGGTGTGTCACCACTTTTGCTGTTTTTTGTTTTTATCAATCAATGGTGCCGATTCTCTTGTCACAAAATTCTCAAAACTAAACTATAAATCACTAAAATTTAGTTTAGTCCTGTCAAACGATCAAACTCATTCTGAAATAGAATGACACAACTTAACTATAATTTAGTTTGACAGCACTAAGATGGCACTGAGATTAGTTTAGTGAAAATGCTATTCTGAATTTGACGATTTAACCTAAAATGTTGTCCTATATCTAAAATCCTCTAACTAAATCTGACTATATTTAATCGCGATTAAAAATGTGTGGAATAAAATTAGATGTCATGAACTAAAATTCAAACCAACACCTCGACTGCAGTTACAAAAAACAGTACTGTATTTTTTTATTTTTTTTTGCATAAATCTCGAAAGCGGTGTGTCCTATCGCAGAAATAATGAAAATTTCGACCCCCTTTAGGATACCCTTATACCCGTAATTCTCAACATGTTGGTAATTATTTTTTATTTTTTTTCGTTATTTTCCATACAAAAACTGAAAAATTCCATTAAAAACACGTCGAGGCTGCCGTGGATGCGCGCCTCTGGCTCTAAAAAAAAACACGGGGTAGGGAAAACAAGTACCCAGTGGAGGCGCGCGGTTGTCAAATTCGATTTTAGTTGTGTCAAAATAAGTTTTAAATTTAGAGAAATTATTTGACAGAATAGCTCCAAGATTCCCATAGTCAAAAGTAAGGAATTTTAGTGATAGTTTAGTTAGTTTAGTTCGGTGTACAAGAGAATCGGCACCATTTACTATCGTTTTAGTTTACCTATATTTTATTGTTAATAGCCTTACTGTGTAAGTCGCTCATATGATTTATTCACCAATTTATTAGGTACGAGTATTTTCAGCCATAATGGTTCCGATTAATAGCTTCTCTATAGCTACAATGGGGAAAAAAATCAATAACATTTAATTGGAAATAATTTATTTATCTTCACTTTAAGGCACTTTAAAGAAATAGATTAAAATTCATTAAAAAAAACTTACAATTATAATTCTGCAATGTTTATAAAAATATTTTCCCACATGAGATCAGTCAAGCCTTAATACAATAATCTATTTTATAATCTGTTTCATTACTTAACAATTAATACATAGGTACATACATGTAATAACTAACGTCCCATATGGGTTGAATCGAAAATACAAAATTAATTGTAATAGTTACACTATTGAGTATACTTTGTCACATTTTTCAATATCATATTATTGCTATGAGCGGGGTTTGAACCTAGACATGTAAAAATCACAATCGGGACAATACATCGCCGGTGGGTTGATAGTCTTCTTGCGACATAGGTTGCAGACGGTCTTTTGTAGCGCCTGCGCGTCGCCGGGCGGGTACGCGAGGTTGCCGTTCATCTGCGGCGGTACGGGCGAGTCCGTGCCGCCCTTCGTGCCCGGCTCGAACGATACCGACTTCTTTTGCAGCTGTTTCGGCGGCGGTATGAGCTGATACGGATTGTAACCGTTCTGGGCGTACTGGTATTGCCCCACTTGCTCGGTGTTAACATCTATGTTAACGTTTTGGTTATAAATGGAGCGCTGGTGCTGCGTGTTAGCGTAGTGCCTCGTGTCCTGGACGCGCGGCTGGCCGGACGGGTTGTCTACGTAGTAATTGTTAGGCATTTTTTGTGGAAAAGTATTGTAGTTTTCGACGGGTACGTCACCGTGTGGCGGCGGGACCCTCTGGTACGGCGACTGGGTGTAGTGGTTTGTACTATTCGCCTGGGGGTATCGACTAGAATATTCGGAGCTCGCATAGCTTGTCGGTGGGTTGTGGTAGCTCTGGTAAGCCGGCGAATTGGTGGGCACGCTTTGATAAGGCGAATGATTAGTGTTTGGCATATTGTGTGCATACTGGCGGCTTGTGGTGTAGTTGTTGCTGGGCATGGTTGTCGGGCACGATGTTGGTGGCACTCTGTGGTAGTAGGCGTTGTTGATGGCCTGGTTCAGAGCGGGCGCGGGGCGCGGCAGGCTGGCGGGGTGTTTGGACATGTAGGCGGGGTTGTGCGTGGGCGTCAGTCTGTTCGCAGGCGTTTGGCTAAAGTTCGGTGGGCTAGCGTTGCTGTGGTTGGAGTACACTGACGGTGGCTGGTTGTACGGTATCGGGCTGGTGGTGTTCTGCGGCGTGTTAGTCGGAAGCGTTTGGTATATCTGGTTACTGTTTACTGCGCTTTGATTCTGCGTTGTTTGTACCGGCGAGTTCGTTCCGTAAACACTATTATTCTTTTGTCCGTTGTATTGTTGTTGTAAACGATTCGGCGGCATCTGATACGCTGGATAATTGTTTTGCAATCGAACGTACTCGGCGTGTGTATTCTCGTTGGGTACGAATGAGTTCTGTGATAGCGAAGATATCGTCGAGCGAGACGACTGACTGTCGAACGAGTCCTGTCGTTGAAGTGACGGTTTATCTGATTGGAGAGGCATCGTCGTCAACTCAGGCTTGTTCATAGCCGATTTCAAAACTCTCTCTAAGATAGGGTTCGGAATGTAACTATCGTCTTCTTGGTCCTCGGCCGTAGAAACTAGAATCACCTGATCGCAGAACGAAACTGATTTCTTCTTAGGCTTGGATCGGTCGCCGTATGCGTTGTTTACAGATTTCTGTTCGCATTGTTCCTCTTCAATTTGTTTCGGATCTATCGACGATGCTGAAGCACGGCGGTTCAGTCCAGCGTTAGATTGGTCGGAGCAGTTAATCACGTCTCTATTGCCACTCATGCCTACAAAACCTATATGCGTCCGATCCCCATCTTGTGATGTATTTTGAGTGTTATTTTCGAATCTGGACGCGATATTTCTAACGGTATTGCTGCTCTCATACATGCTGTGACCATCCATAGGACTGGACAGTTGCCCCTCCAAAGAACCAGACCTTTTCAATTTGAACGTCGCCTGTTTGGCTTGCAGTTCCTTCAATAATGATGGATGGACGTTTAACTTCTCAATCTGAGTCATTTGAGGGGCGCATTGTTCGTTTCTTAAGATTTGATTTCTTTTCTCCTGAAGACTTGCCAGTAAGGTGCCTTTGGCTACTTCCATATCATTAGCCATTGATATTTCACTAATACTCTGGATCTTTTCGAGTTCGTCATGGAGTGGCGTTAAATCAATGGGTGGCGGAGGTGGCGGGAACTCTTCACTGGGTTGCCGCGAGTGGTTGACCGAGTTCATGGGGCTGGGGTAGGGCGGCAGCTCGAACATGGTTGGGGACCGGCGCGGAGGAAGTGCGCAGTCCACCACGTCCACGCCGTTGTCGAACGTGTGCGTGAGGTTCTGTATCGTGTTGTGAGTCGGCAGTATCGGTGGCATCGTGTCTCTCTTCACGGGACTTTGTTCCTGGTGGATCATAGCCTTCGTCACCACCGTGTGGAAGTTCTGTGCCGGCGATGTGTCTAACCGGTCGTAGTGGCTGCTAGACTTGTCGTCGTATGGATGGAGGAACGGTAGAGAATGAGGCTCGTCACCATACTGTTCCGAGAAACCGCCATCTTCCTCAATTTCAGGTGGATATGTACCTTTTCCATGTTCCGAATAAGCGTATTTGGACCCGGTGAGTTGTGAAGTAGTACGGAGTGGTGGTGGAGGTGGAACTTTCGCGGCTGTCAGCATCTTACCGGCACTGCCATGGAAGCTCTTTCTCATAAGTTTACTCCTCTCGAGGTTCGGATTGGTGCCGCTAGCAACAGAGTATTCCAAGTGCCCTTCCGATAAGTAGCCGCTAAGGTTTGTTTTATCATCAATCGTCCGGCCGACGTCAGTGTCGTCAACAGAAGAGACACGCTTCTCTTTGTTACTCGTGTCGTTGTTTCCGTCCGCACCCTCCGTCAAGTCTGGCATCGATCTATTCTTCCTTCGTATCAATCCGCCCATCAACAACTTTCTCCGGATTTTATGTTGTTTTTTATTAGCTTTCTTGTCTTCAGCTGATTCCTCTTTTTTCTCCGCAGGTTTAACAACAGGAGCTTCTTTTCTGGCGCGACTCCGGTCCTCACTCCTCGAACGCTTTTCTCTTACTTTGTCATCATCCCTAGATTTATGCCTCGGAGGCCGCTCGCGTGTTACAGTGTCGATATCATCATCAATACATTTTGGAGATTTCTTGGAAGAGCCCTTCTTTTTGGGTAATGTGGCATAGATTTCGATAGTCATTGGTGATGCTTCAAGACCACCTTTGGTATTCCTTATTGGGGCAGCCTGAGGGATTTCTGTCACTCTGGTCATTCCAGCCATTCTCCTCTGGAGACTGCGCGCACGCATTACGCATGTGTTGTGTTTCATGCGAGCGAATGTGACCATGTGACGGTTATTGTAGGGAGCATCCATTGCTGCCCGAGCTTTAGACGCGGCGGCGTCGCACAGAACTAAGGCTGTTTCGTAATCAGCAGAGTCCTCTGCGTTACGGGACTTTTCCAGCAGCCTGTCAGCTTCTAGGCAGAGTGCCTCACATTCACCACGAGTGGTTATTTCTGGTATCTGTGCCAGCTGTAAGTTGTGGCGCAGACCTTGTTGCAGAGGTAGGCTATCCGTAGAGGAGAGGGAGTACGAGTCGTAGCCGGCGTCGCAAGAGCCGCCGCTGGACAGTTCTCCCTTGCGCGTGGGGCTGCCGGGCACGCTGCCCGTGCCGCGCGCGCGCGGGTACATGTAGGGGCTCTCGGCTGTCGACGACGACGCAGATGACGCACTGTTGCGGTCTCCGCTCCAGTTGCCCGAGTCTCGTCGTGCTCGCGGCCTCTCCTGCGTGTCTGACCCGGAGCCAGTGCTCAAACTACGATTTAGTTGTGCACGTCGGTTGGCCTGTACTTCCAGCATGTTCTCTACGGCTTTTCTGCTGACGTAGTCACTTTCATTGTCTGGCCCTGGAGTGACGGCTCGCCGAGCAAATCCGTTCGCTGGACGCTCGGGCGCCGGCGTCACCGCTCGGCGAGGTTCGGGCGCCGGGAATGGAACAACATCTTTAGGAGCATGACGAGTGTCACACGGCGTTCCATCGACCGCAGCGTATAAAAGAAGGAGCGGTTGGAATCGTCCTCTTTGACATTTTTCGACGACGTGTGACCACTCCGGTCCTATTTCTTTGACATCCGCATCATCGAAGTATATCCATAGGCGGAGTTTGCTGTGGAAGAAGAAGGTGGAGTAGTGCTTGCCGTAGTAGGTGACGAGTCCGACGAGGCGGTGGGTGGCGCGCGCGGCCCAAGCGCGGTCTACGCATGCGTGGAAGGCGTCGGTCGGGCGCAGCTCAGTCCCGAGCGCTGCATACACGGCGGCTACGTGTTCCGCCGCGGGCCTCTCCGAGTCCCAAACCATACCGATTGATACCACCTCTGGACGATTCATCAACGTTCTGCATATTTGGATTTTCGCTCCACATGCATTCTGCAAAAATGAGAAAAGTATATTGATTATTTAAATCAACACAAAAGAATCATTTAGAATTTCCAAGAACTATTCACCAAGAGTATGGTGCTTGGTGTATGTCTGAGTTCAAAACATTTGCAATTCATAATTGACTACTTACCGGACAGTCTCTGATATCGCCCATTCCTCCTGCTTTCCTCAGTAGCAGTCCGAAGCTGTCACCGTGTTCACCTAAAGCAGCTTGAGCTGTTAGGGCTGTCGCTGATACGTAATGAACCATCTGGAAAGATTGAAAACATACTCAATTACCATGCTGCATGAGAAAAATGTAGTCAACGATATCAAACTATCAGTAAAATATAGGTATTATGCATCTTCTGCAATTCTAATTCAGCTGTAAGTACATAAAACTATACCTTACCTACCTGTTCTAAAAGTATCTGATGAAATGTAAACAAATGGATCAGAAAACGTGCCTGTAGATGCCAATTTGTAGTGCCACTTACAAATTGAGAGCTCTGATTTGAAGTTTTTAAATACTTCATTCCGAAATTCTAATCTTAAATCACCATAAAGATGTTTTGCATTTGACAATTGAGGTTAATTTTATAACCTCAATTTTCGTCGACGGTTTTTCAATAACAATTTTATAATGTTATTCAAACAATAATTCAAAGAATTATTGTAACTTTATAAAGTTGAAACCATTGAAAAAAAGAAAGAATTACTAATTCAGTGAGTGATTATGTCAGAATTTAACCTGAACAGGGTTTGTTTACACTTTCACCAGATACTTTCGGAACAGACCATAGTTTGCTATAAGTAATTGTACGTTACCAAAAATTGCAAATAAAAAAAAACAATAGACTCTCTAGGTCAAGTTCTCACCTGAGTAAACGGCAGGGGTTCGGACGTGGCCTGGCAGGCGCTGCATACAGATTGTTCGACGAGCATCATGGCGAACTTTCGGTGGGGTACGCAATGCGGTGCGCGGCAGGCGTCGTCATCCCGGCGGTCGGAACCAGCGGCCACGTGGGCATGTACTCGGAGGAGCAGGTGTTCGAAGCACTCGCTGGCGTCGGCCATGCAACCCAGTTGGAAGCGGGCGCCGCCGCCACCCAAAGCGCGACGAAGGCCGTCCGCGGCTGGGGCGCGCTCTGCTGACCATTGTAGTTGGGTAAACAGTTCCTGTGAACAAGTGAAGTTGTGAGTTAGATAGGTTTGGTAAAACTGGTAAAATTCGACGTTTTATAGGTTTTTTGTAGTCAATAGTGAATAGAATTACCTAGGTTAAACAGTAGGACTAAATAAAATAGGCAGGTTGTTAGTGGTAATTACTTAATTAGTATACCATATACCTAATTTATTTAATACAGTGGACCTTGTTGTATATACCAAATATATTTGACACAAATCTTTATATTTTGAACCATCGAACGACTTACGACGTAAAAAAATACCCGGGGCCACTACAGGCTCTGCATAAAGAAAGTTGTGACCGACTGTCCGCTATGTAAATTTAGGTTTTAATATCCATACAATAAGATTGAATATAGCGGTAGCACTGCAACAAAACCAGTATGGCACGAATACGAGTTAAGGTATAGGTCACAAACATGGCGTGACCCGGCCGAGGTGATTTACAAACGTAGATATATCTCGCTGTTTTACGATTTCGTAACCGTTAGAATACTAAAAGTTATTCAACTTTTAGATTCATCGTTAGATGGCTGCATCAATATGAAAGTTTAATGCATTTTTAGCTCGTAAACGCAGCAGTTGTTGAGATTTTGCATTTTTACCGTGTAAAATAATGATGTTCAAAGTTATGACATGTATTCAGTAATACTTAGTGAAAATAAAAATTATTTGAGTCATGTGTTGGTCCGAGTTGATCGCAAACATTTAAGTTGATAAAGATGAGTGCACAATTAAATAGCGTATTATCCGGTGCACGGCGGACGCAGCTTGCGCCCGCGCCTTCCGTTAGACGGTTTTATAAACATGGCTAAAAACCAGATACGATGTTACCGGGCTGTTTAATTTATACAACCTAAATACTGCGATCGTGTTTATCTTTTTAATTCACAAAAGCGCTTGTTTGCTTGGATGGGCACAGGTTTCAGGTAGAAATGATTACATGCAAGAGCTTTTATTGGAAACATGACCTTAGGTTATAAATTCATTTAAATAAATATTATAAGTAAGGTAAATTACATTTTTGACTTGAATAAATAACTGCCAAATTAAGTATTCCCGATGTTTGTACAATTCATGAAACAGCCGTTCTCACGAGTGTTTTAAACGATTAAATCATTATTTTATAACACGTAATTTCACCTACAGATTCAAAAGTCTAGAACCTGGTTAGACAGCCAGACCAGTTTGCAGGTCAACGCCTTTGAGACTAAACAAAAAAAAAACTGCAAAGGCTTATATTTCCTTGTATAGACTTGCACAGGATACTTACATTGTGCGATAGTATAAACAGACATGCTAATTGATAACTGATTATGATAACGAAAAACGCATACACCTTTTGTTAGAGCTACTTTTCTTGCAATTTGTATTATTAACAAAGAGGTTGCGTCTTCGTCTTGCCTTAGATTTTATGTATTTTTTTCGGTACTTCGTAGCATTAAATAACGGTTAATTGATGTTTCTATGTTCGTAGCTAAATGAGACGTGAAACGAATGAAAAAAAAAGATTAGTTTTTGGTTGCCTAATTTCAGACCATTTAGCTCTTTAAGTAGTCTGGCATAATTTCTGCTGGTAATCGTTCTGAGTTGTGTAAATAAACGTTGCGTCTAAGAAACTTTTAATGCATATACATCTGCTTTCTTACCGTGCGTTTGCACTGGCGAAACATTCACAATAAAACATGTTCGAATTTCTATTTTCTGCCAATGTTCCATACAATTTTTGACAGGAACTAGAGATTTCAACATGTTTTGTTGTGAATATTTCGACAGTGCAAACGCACAGTTAGATTACAAATATAAACATAAAATAAATATTGATGAGAGGATGACACTGGCAAATCGCCATACATGGTTCTCGAGGACTTCTCAAAGGAATACAAACGCGTTGATTAAGTTAAGTCCCTATCTTGTAAACTGTTGTTTTAATGAACAAACCCGGAACTAATGTATCATATACATGACATTAGTGGCACAGCAGCGCTGTGGGTGAGAACGCGGCTACAGTGAGCAAGCTGAAGTAAGCAAGCCTTTGTTACGTGAGAATGATGCGGTGAACCCAGCCCTGACCCTGCTTCTTGTCTACATGCTCGCCTGGTACACAATGTTTCTGTACAAGGCGAGAAAACTGGGAAAATTGTGCCATATATGTCTTAATGAACGTGAGACGTTTTTTTTAATATTGTTAATGCCTTTTGACAAGGAAATTGCGGATAGGGTAGGAAATATATTGTATGTTTATCTTGAAGCAAGGTTGCGTTTTGTTAGATAAAAATAAAACGTACGTCACTGCATATATGTATAGATGCATAAACTGTTGCGTGTGTGTTGTGAGTCAACAGTGTTCCTTTTTGGCGCAGCCGTGAGGCACACATTATTGTTAAAACATTATTTTCACATTTTTTTTGTATTTCGTGTTTCAAACTGTGTCCAAATAAATGTTAATCATTGATTCATTCTATATTCAGTTTAAGTAAATTTTTAGATCATAAATCATAACACTGGAATGGAGAATGACTCAAATTGACTTCATTTAAAAAACGAAACTTTATCTATCCCATTAGATATTCCCATTAAAAGCACTTAATCTTGAGTAGGTACCTATACCTTTTAACGGACGTTTAAACTTAAAGTAACATACCTAATTGATATTACCTACCTTCGTCAATAAAGTTAAAAACTTAATATTTTATTCACACCAAAGTTCGATGATTCCAAATAAGTTAATTTCCTGAACACAAAGACGCTATAACCCCAAGCTTTATCTATCTGATGAATATTAATATGTACCGCAGCGTGAAGTATGCGCGTGTTTAAAATATGAATAATAAAGAATAAAGTTCCAATATAATATTGAAGTACAGTCAAGAGCAAAACTATGTAAGTATACAGATAGGATTTCCTCCAATAGTACCTGTAAACATTATGAGGTGTTGTTCATAAATAGTATCTTCGCCATTACTCTGCGAGAACCTCGCTATTTAACTTTTCTAAGTCACCCCTTTTCGGAATTTGAGGTCTGCGTCTGCGCAGCACGTAAATCGTTTGAATTTTACTTGCTTAATTTAATACATATTTTTGCCTTTGACTGTACCTATGTCACGAAGAGACAATAGTCAATTCAAGGCGCGAGTTACGCCGGAGGACGGTGACGGTTGCGCATACATACGTAAGTGGGCATTTTATGTATTCCCGAGACAAATTGCCTTTGGAGGCATCGACACAATAGCCTTTAGAGGGTCAGCGACGAGTAACGCATCGACAACTTATTCTCAGTCAGTTTATTAAGTAACTGTATTGTACTTGAAGGTAATATGCATATTTTCCAATCGCCAACAAAGGCTCATATAAATCTTCATTATGACTGAAAGGGCTCGTGAAACTGAAGTCTTTATAATATTTTGCAATGTACCACCGCGGACAATGGCGGTGGACCACTTTTCAATCTTATTATTAAGAGCATAAGGGTGAAAAGTGGTTCACCGCAAGTTTCCACCGTTGTATGTCGCACTGAACTTTGCATTTTACGTACTATGCGATTTCCGAACTCGTTAGTATATCGTTTATAGGTAAAGCAGGTTTTCAACGTATGGTCATGGACTCGACATTTTATCTAGATTTATGAACATGAATAATCCAGGCCAATCGTATTGAAATGATTAAATCGAACTTGTAAATAATCCAGTAACCATTCTATCTACAATTCCAATATTTTGATTGCATATTTAAATAAGATTTAATTTAACATTAATATTCATGAACCGTATCGATTCCACAAACACCGCGAGTTGTGTTTAAATAAATAATTACATGTGCAATTAGCAACCAATGAGGTAACGACAAGATTACATTTGTAACTAAATCGTTGATGTCTTTTGTTCGCTGTAGACCGGCTACGGCATGGTAAACTTGGATTTGTAATTGAAATAAGCCACCAATTGCAAATTAGTTGCTGTTTGTAAAATGTTTATTTACAGTTTAATGGTTTTTCATATGCCTACTTAATGTGGTTGAGTTGAATGCAATAGTTCAAAAAAACTGGTGTACCTACAAAGAATTGGATTACAACGCAAAAAACTAACTGAAAGTGTAAAGATCGCAAGCCAAACTTACTCTAAACAGCAAAATGGTTGTTTGGCTGAGCGGTGATTCAGGAGGCTCTCGCCTCGCTGCTGAGGAGGGTCGCGAGCGGGGAAGAGTATTGTTCCTCACTCCGGCCAGCGAGCCCGTCAGCAGCATGTCCTTAGGAGGCAGCAGCTCCCGGTCTCTAAGACCCTCGATCTTCGTCTTCTGTATCGTCGCCGCTGTCCCACTTTTCCCGCCATCGCTCGACTCCTTACGCTTATACCGAAACTTGATCATCGTCTCACTGTAGTCCGCATCGCTCACTCCAAGCACACAATTAACCAAACGAATTCAGTTCCTCATTTGGATTCAATCTCCATACCTATCGCAAACACAATGGCCGCAAACTAAATATACATTTGTTCTTCGAGTCCGCAAACAACTCTATACGGCAATAAGTAACCGACACACGTAGGGTTGAGAAACTTTTCATTTGAATTCCACTCCGCACGTGAACTACGCAGAGATATGCCCATCCACGATACTATTATATTGAAACTAGTGCTTAAACAACTGTGGTAGGATTTTAAGAAACCTTAAGTTTTCGGCGCGAAAACGTCAGATGTCTTGAGTTGAGCAGCAGGTGGTCACAAAAGATATTAAGCGCAACTGTCGCGTTGCTACATCCAGCTAATGAAAGCACTCAGAAACACAGATACAAGTCGTTATTAATTATGTTTCACGATTATTTAATGACTGCCTTGGTTTCGAAATCGTAAATGAAGTTAAAATAGGAACAAACGCTCGACTCTACGAAGGCTTTCGTGCAGACTGACTTGAGACAAGCGGTGGAGGTGTGCGGGGGCGGGCCCCGGGCGCCTGTACCTTCCAGGTACCACGTTTTTTCTAATCTATTGTTAACGAACTCACGTGGGCCCTGCGTTGTCTCTGTCTTTCTATTAGGAGTTTCTGTAAGCCCGTCTCAGCCATTTACGACGACGCGAAGCTTTGTTTATATTTCTATGGCGATAAGCTCTAAAAGCTCATAATGTTACAAAATTTTAGGAAAATGCCTTAGTTGAGTACACGTGCTGAGCACATGTATATAAATAATAGGTAAATCTGTAATTCCCAGATTATTTAAGATTATTGAGAGAGAGTTTAGAGTGTTTTCGGTAAAATCACATGTGCTAAAAGTGCGTTTAAATGCAAAGCACCTGATAGGTAGCCATTTGGGTTATACGAGGCTTGTGTATGCGCAGTTCACTCACTCTTCAAACTCAGATCATTAATCAGCACTTCAATATGAACATTCTCGTTCTCACTCCCAAAAAATCCGTTTCAATGATTCATACCTCAAAAATGCTAAGGGTCTAATGATCCCATTGATAAACGACCCTTGACGCCCAAATTAATAGTAAAAATAAACATATTTTTTTGTAATAAAATGTTCTTATGTAAGTAGTTCATCATATTGAAAAGTTCTATGCGTAATATGACTGAACTTCCACGCCACATGAGTCAGTGTGTATGCCGAAGTTGTAAAATATGTGGTCAGCTTCCTCGACGGACGGTCGATACGTCATCAGGGCACTTCTTAAAACAACCCATAAAAATACTTGATAGTGTAAATAGCTGTCTTCTACAAACAGTACTTTGACACATTACAAACTTTAGTTGTTACATCGGTTTTCATAACAGGTTGTAGGCTTGTAAACAAAAATAACGTCATCCGCTTCCCTTTTAAGTAACTTGTGTTTCGATTTCTAAAACAGAACATAATATATGCTAATTTGATTACTTCTAAATTACTTGCACTTCCGAGGGCGAAGTGATTCATTCATATTACGTATTGTAAAAGCAACGAATACTTTATAAGTCCAAAGCTTCGAGTTCTGAGAACTGAGTTAAGGTCGCCTCATAAGGAAAACCGAAGATCTGCGCCCACGCAGGCGAATTTTGGTTGTATTCTAGATTTGCCATTAGTGGCGTGTGAATGAGTTGAACTTTACTAATAAAGTAGTGACAGTTATAAACGTTGCTATTATTACGGCAACATTTAATTTTGTATTTTATGACAAAACAGACATAGATTGAACTGCATGCTAATTTGGAGTTGGAATTGTGTTTTATGTAACGCCTGCTGGTATTTTACATTTGAAGGTTCTTTCAACCAGTGACTTATATAGTGACAAAAGAATTTCCAATCAAGGGAAATAAAGTAACTGAATTTTATTGACGGATATTATTAGGTAATAATATCCGTCAATAAAATTCAGTTACTTTAGTAGAGCCCATAAGAGGTATCAATGTATACAAGGTATCAGGATACCTCTTATGGGCTCTACTGGCTTTAGCGATAACAACGCCTCATTTGTTTTATTTTTTATTTTTGAGGCAATTCTATCTTCAATTAGGTACTGTTTTTACTTAATCATTATGAGCGAAGAGAGATTTTAATTGCGAAAACGCGGCTTCAGAATGGAGAAGATAATTTACATGAAATTTTTCTTGTAGAAATCTCAGCATCTTACAAAAAAAAAAGCTGTGAATAGGAAAAGTGTATATTTAATAATAAATGTGGCTTCAATAAGTCGGTGTTCATGAACCGTGAGAGGTTCTCACATATGAGGTAGCGATCCAGTTACAACTACCCACAGAACTGCTCGTGTAGCGGACTGTGAGAAACTATCATCTTTTTATCAATTAACTACTTCCCGTTTAATTAAGATCCCAGATTTGCGATCACACCATAATCTTGTCGACATTGACATTTTATAAAAAGATAAATTATTATGCTATGTTATCTGTATTCATTAATTCACTGTTAGACAACGCACAGTCCTAAGACAAAAAATATCATGCTTCTAAAACCAGTGGCTTAGATTTTAGAAGCATGAATTTTTGCAAAAGAGTCCCTTGAAGGTTATTGTAAAGGAATTAATAAATTTTTGTGGAAGTTAGTCACAGCTTATGAAACTTTGAATTTCTTTTACGAAACTAATCTATACAATAGTTCTTATTCTCTTAACACCTACCTACATATAGAACGTGATGTTACGGAGTCATTACATGGTATTGTTATAAAGCTGGAGTAAGTGTGTTCGTCATAGCCGTCATGTCAGCGGCGTGTTTCGCCACAGCTTCTCCGAATAAGGCTATTCAAGAGGCGGATCTTTTCGGCGTATCAAACCATCGGTTACTCACAGGCTTGCGACAGGGACCTTGACAATTTGTACTATTTTTTCCTTGGAATAAGACTAGAGATCGGTGGGGTTATTTTTGATACGAATGTGTCAAATGTCCTCGAAGAGTTAGAATTGTTGTAAACGACTAGACTCATAATCGTACGAGTATACGTACTTACGTTCGCTCTAGATGAAGTGGATGTGTTAATAGTCACTTATTCATCCATCCACTGTCCACACCTATGTTTTGGAATATAATCAATGATTTCCTTTGCTAGAACATCAATATTTAGACTTTAGGTACAAGTACAACTTGTGTAAATGTGCCTAGGACTTGTAACTTGTTACTCATGAGTTCGTGACTAAGAAATCATGCGTTAGATTTTGAATTAAAAACAAACCAAATTGAAAATAGAATTGGTTAATGATTACCCCAAATGGTATATTTCTGCGTTACCAAAACCAACATATTTTGGGTGTGGGTGTAACTTAATTGTTATTGTAATGCTGCTAAAGCCCATATGGTGTGCATACGACCTAATTCATTTGTAATTACGGTTACCAAGGTGTGAAGCCACAAACAATCGACATTACAACACTAAGCGGAACCCTTAATTCTGTAGAATCCAACATTGTATCAATTACCTATTGTAATGCAATCCTAATTGTTCTTCGAAATTGTTACAAGGAGATACATCTATCATAAGGTGTACAAGATTATCTCGCAAAATATATGCGAGTATGTAGTTGTTTTGTTTTGCTTCCAAATAGGATTTGGTTGGATGGCGCAACTCAATTGCCAATTTAATTCATGCGTTTATTTGAAATTATAGTGTTACCTAACTTGTTTTGGGAGAACTCAAGGCTTCGCAAAGAAATATAGAAATTGCAGAGTATTTTAACAAGATGAATCAAATGCGTTGAATATAAGAATTGTATAATGTGATAACAAATGTCACCTTCTTAGTAGTAAAAGTCAAAGAAATGAGATCAATCGTTATCATAACGCAAGTGTGATGAACTCTAACGTTCTATTCGATTACTCGGTGCAGTTATCGGCGCCACAATCGATTCGTTCAACTCGTAACATCTAATTCAATTACTGCTGCAATAAACCATTGTGCAAGTGAGCTCTGCGATAAACTTGGATGTGTGATTTATCGATACACAACCGTAGCCCTATAGCATCATGTTTGCAAAGATGATTAATGAAGGCAGTGGAGAAACTGGGTAAACGAATTTATATGGATTGATGTTTAAAGGCATCCAATATTCATAACCAGCGTGGCAGTGAGGTATTTAAGATCTTTGCAAATATATTGTGCATTGACCACTCACTTAATATCGCTAATAGATTTCTCTCTATTTAGAGGTGAACAAAAAATTGCATCAGAAGTTTTTGAGGTCAGTTCTAAATTCTGTTCATCTATTAAAGACAACCAAATGAACAGACCACCGGAAAAGGTAACTGGGATAGACTGGATGCAGGAGTCGTACCACGGTACGAAATATCGCTTACCGTGCGTTTGCACTGGCGAAACATTTAGGACAAAACATGTTGTAATCTCTATTAACTGTCAATGTTCCATACAATTTTTGCCAGGAACTAGAGATTTAAACATGTTTTGTTGTAATGTTTCGCCAGTGCAAACGCACGGTTAGCTCAATTAGACTGCAGACAGTGGACTGAGTTTAAAGGTTTGATTTCATATTAAAATCTTGCTAGGGAATCTCCTGAAAGGCATAGTGATCAAGTCCATTAAATTCCTCAGAAACTTCTCATGGAACGGATACCTGCATATTAATAAAACTACCAACATCCGTAGCGTGAGGACCTCTATGCAAATTTTGATGATTTCACCTTTACCAAGTTACACACATGCAGGTAGGTCTTCGATTTAATAGACACCAAAGGTAAATTGCGTAAAGGACAAAAGGAGTCGCCCTGTGGGAGTAATGTGCAATTAATAACAAGGACATCGAGAGCATTTATTTATCACAAATGTTTGCATGCGCAGGCGTCTTGCTTGGCAAATATGTCTCTACCGATACAAGTGTACGAATTTGTCACACGGTGTGGGTGAAAAGACAATGAGCGACAATATAATGGTCGAAATTACTGACGTAGTTCTTATAACAACTGTTCAATTAGGTACCTAAGTAGGTATGATATGAGTAGGAAGTTTTCTGGCCAAGGTATTCGTTTTTACTTGGAAAACTGGTAACTCTACCTGTCTGATAAAAGTTCAAGGTGTTCAACATTACTAAAAGGATTTATTAAACAATTTGGTAAGTTAAGGAAGGTGTACATTTGGACACATTAGAAAATTGTTTTTTTCATTACCTTTCTCAGAAAATATATTTGTAGAGCTAGACTTAGATAGATTAGACACGAACAGACGCATATTACAGCTAGACGTATAGTGGCGCAAGTCTACTCACTGTGTGGGGCAATACATCGAATTTTATAAACCTAACGATTGCTTCATTAATTTCTCGTTTCGATAACCGAATAAACGCGGCCCTGAAAATCGCATTTACTTATCGCAGCACAGGGTTGTCTCGTCAAATTTAAATAAATGAACACTTGTATATTTAGTTTGCAGTCGTCGAAGAGCTGTCGTTTACAAGGCTAACAACTAACCAATTCACTGTATAAAACACATCCAATATAGATACAATACCGTTCACTTGATTAGGACACGATTTTATATGATAATGACCTTTAACACAAACACATTTCACTTGTGTACTGCACTTTCACTTTGTTATTATTGTGTCAATATATGGTATTATCACTTAATAATCCAGGTTTGTGTGATGTTTCACGTGTGTTAAAAGCGCTTTAGTTCGATTAAATACAAAATAAACACGCGACGTGCGCTCCGGTAGAGAGGCGTCATGTACGACTGTACGTGGAGTAACCGCGCAGTGACAGGCTGCGCCGGCGCACGCGTGGGACAAAGATAACAGATGAAGGCTTTGGCGCCAAGTCTGTGCTCGGCAGTGTGCGAGCGAGACAGACGAGAGGCTTGCGCAGGAGTCCGGTTATGTATCTTACTTGTGGTAGCAAGGAGATTATAAGTATGTGGAAACTAGAATTTACATTGCAATTATAATTAAAATTCCACATAAACAGTAATATGTCACAAGTAATTGTATAAAATTATACATTTTATATATAAAGCAAAGACTGCGAGCAGTTAGGTTAAAAGACTGACTAGTTTTAGAATAATAATAAAAGATACAGCGAAGGTGGGTATTGCTTTTGGTTTTCATTGCATGAATATGTATTTTTTGAGGATAACCCAAATATATTCTAAAGATTTTCAAAATTTCCTTAAAGGTTTATAAGTTTTTTAATGTGTATTCGAAAGCTCCGCACGCAGCTTGGCTACGAACAGTAAACCATCGAAAATGCGCTGAATAATAAAATCAATCATGTAATTGAAGTTAGTTAGTTCATAAAGTAATCGATTTCTTATTTAGGTAAATAGGTATTGCTAAACTTCTAAGCCAGTCTCCTCGTGTCCCACTTTTGCAACCTTTAGCAAATTATATTCAAGGAAAGGTCCAACCAAACTTTACGTGCATTATTGCCTTTGTAATCTAGAAAAGGTACCTACATAGTGGTGACGTCATTGTCTTGACCACGGAACGTTTCTCCATGACTTCGTAATTAATCCAGTGCGCAGAGTTAAACACTGGTCTAGTCTGTACCATTATCTTGCTTAGATCATCGACCGCGGCGAGTCTCACCCTTCACTGTTTCTCAAGTATTGCATGGACCACACTCTAATTTTGACAGTATAGGCTTCAAGATATTGCAATTATCAAATATAGTAGATGAAAGATCTGCGGTTTATATGCATATTGAATATGGTATCGCAACAACAAAGGATTTTGCCAGGATATTGCTTCAAGTTTCGCAAGCTCATTATTAGTGTCCAGTCACATCCAGTAATAGGACAATATCTGCATGATCTCGTAGATATAGTATATCATGCTTATGCAAAACAAATCTGGTGACTGCGGGGTCAAGCTGCGGTTGCTTGTACCGGTTTCAGTAAGGCCCTTTGTACACGGCACGATTTCTTTACGGTACGGCGTGATAACCGTGTGGCGGTATCTACATCGCCACATGCGAACTACGTATCAAAGACCTGACGTCACATAAATCCTGCATCGCGCAATTAAACTTTACCGTGCAATGGACATATATACATGAACCCAACATCAATCGTTGGGCAGTTGCCCGCCAGACACAACACCCGTCTGGTCGGAGGATCCTCCCTTTTCTATGGTGGATGAGTGAACTTTACACCCTGTTCCTCATACCCCTAAAACCGCGCCGTAGAAAAATGACGCCGTGAGCTTGTATAAGCGCTACGGCGACAGCGCCGTGCCGTAGTGCAACCAGTCTGTCAATAAGCTTCCATAGTACTTCACACAACACTGACAACTGTGCCTTACACACGGCTAATCAACCGTAGTTTTTCACGGCAAGAAAAACGTGTGTCTACAAAGAGCCTAACGCGATACGACGAAGTAACGACACCTCGTTGTATGTATACGTATACTAATGATAACGTTGATACTTGACGAGGCAACGTAATGTGATGCCTTTCTTATCGTGGCTCCTGATGAGACTACTGGCGCAACGAACCCTGGCGATAAACAAATGAAGACGTTGATCGTTTTTTAAGTTTTTGTTCCTGTCTGGCTACGTAGTAATGAGTTAGACACACGAAATGATAAAAAATTACTATTCTCAAATTAAGCTTACTGACTTGCGTAAGCAAACACATAAAGCCATATAGGTAGCATACAGCACCCTCATCTTTTAAATCCGAAGTTTTTGCAACACAATTATTTCATTGAGCTCTTAAATTGGTCTTTATCAGACACAAGAGGTTCGTTAGATCGGCAGTGCGGCGCAATCGTAAATGTCAAAGTTTAGTTGCAAGTAACATTAAAGTCTATTGAAATGTAATCTCGCAACAACGGGTTTCCGTGACCGTGAATATGAACACTAGCCTTAAGCCTATGGTAATTCATTAACATATCATTAATATATCTTGTACACTAGGTTTAATAGGTATAGAATTGTTTTATAGAAGTTCTAGGAAGACAAATAGAACGTAAAACGTAAGAGGAAAAGCTTCATTCAAGAAACCATAAGAAAGGTCTCAACAGTTGCATTTGTCTACTTCATTAAAAAAGTAAAACTCGAACAACGATCTGAAATTGATCACTCACCGACAACTAAATCCGAAAACAATAATAGGAATGTTTCTTTAGACACAGATCGTGAAGTCTACAGTTATTGTAATAAGAGATCGAACATTGCACCAAACATACAGATTGTAGGTACTGCTCCAAAGAATTCAGCAATTGTTAGCAATCGCTGAATAAAATTTAACATGGCAATTTTTAACTACCGCGTATGGATGAGGCATCATTCTCTTGGAATTCAAAATTATCGTTTTACGCGTCTTTATCTTCAAGCGTGTGAATGAACAATAGCAATATTTTTGTCTATAAAATTTAGCTCGTTCAATACTTTGTTTCAACTTCAACTAACAAAGTAACAATTGTTTAAGTGACTGAGTAGACCAAGTTCTGGGTTAAAAGTGAGTCGTTGTAATTTACTAAGTACTAACAAAAGGTAAAACGAAAAAAAGGGAACAAGAAAATATTCCGAAACTACACAGCGTGCATCTGAAATGAAATGAATCGGGGACCTATAGACGAATCACCACAAATCAAAATACGTGCGTACAAAATGGACGTTTGTGCTTAGTTTGCTGAGCTGAATCTTTTATTCGTCCGAACATAAGTTTTTAATAAAAGAGCATTAACCCGCACAATAGAACCACCTGCATCAGACGAAGTTCACACGGTAATAAAATATGAGTTAAAGACCGATGGTGGTCAATACAGGTTAAAGAATACCGTTTTAACAGAAATTGTCCTACCCGTTGTTTAAATTAAAGACACTCCAGATATAATTGACTTCACCGGTTTAAAAGAGGTTTAAATAATTTAAGGTTTCAGACAAGTTTTCGTTGGTCTGAAACGGGAATTTGAAAGATTTTTCCACTGGTTCCGGAAGATCCAACTGATAACCAATAACGTTGCATTTTCGAAGTTTTGTGGAGAATTTAATACTCATATTATCTTTTGAAGACCTCTGTCTGTGAGTAATTTCTTTAGAAAAGATGTATGCGCTCGAGTGCTGCCCACTCTCACTATATTCATAATGTGTGTCATCGTCCTAGTTTCTGTCCACTTGTTCATTTCACTTAAAACGTGTTTGACGCACAAACATGTCCCCTCAGCTTAACGTTAATGGTTTAATATTGTAATTACTGCTTTTATGTCCATTTCGGTTGGCAACTTGATAGTTTCCGTTATAAATTCCAAGTGAGTTTGATACTTAGCTCAAATATTTGCAAGCCAAATTAGGCGTTCAAATCAATACTTAGCGCCCGGTTTTATTAAATACATATTTGCCTTATGCTGTAATTTCGTATCGGTAATAGGTGGTAAGTAATGGCAAGTAATTTAGTGCGCCGCCAAGCAATTGCGGACCTGATTGAAGTTACGAGTATAATTCAATGATGATAAGCGTAATCGTGAGTCCGTTATAACATATATTGCCCATATTAAGTCACTTGAGAAAATTCCAAACGAACTGTATCAATCTCGGAAGTAAATAAAATAACATAGTGAAAGAAATACGTCTATTTGAAAAAGGAAACATGACTACATAGGTAATGAACTGATCTATGGAAAACTTCAATCAGCACACAAGCAAAAAAAAAAAAAAAAGTTTTAGTAATAAACTAAAACTAGTATTGCAAGTAACTGCTGAAAATATAATAGATTCCAAATCCAATCTAAGATGGATTTCGAAACAACTGAGTCTATTAGTAATTACAGTAGATAACACCTAGCTAAGATAATAGACAACGATTGCGCATTCCTTACTTAGTTGTGCCTAGCCTCTCTAAGCCAGTTGAAGGTTGAAGGTAGTGTCTCTGGTACTTTAGTTTCAATTGTAGACTTGCTTGCCCACTCAAACAACTAGATTTTTCTATGGTTTAGAACCTGATTGATGCAGATTTTGTCAGGATCTTTTTAGGATTTGCAGAATTTATAAAGCATTTTGTTGGACAAAGCCCCAACTCTTTACTTCCTAAGCGGTAAGCATCATGAAGGGTTCAAGTGGATGGGAGGACACTTGTTAATAATGACAAACATTCAATGAAAAATGCAACGCCATATTCGTGTCTTTAAACAATGCTTTATATTGACAACGGTCGGTTATCGTATCCACACACGCATGACAGTTGGCTATGGACATGTGCGTACGATGATTGACATGCGCTTGGGCATTGCGCTTACGTACATCACGAATTCATATCATAATGTAGAAATTTGGTTTTTAGCAGAACAGGAATAGAGGACACAATTGCATGAAGACCAGGTGCTGAACTTATCATTATGAATACCACACACAATAGATGCTATTGGCATTTTGCGGTTGATGATTACTTTTGAAAGTGTCATGAGTTTTTTCAACCATACTCATACTAAATCTATAAAGGTACAAAGGAGCATTCAGTTTATTTTAATTGGACTTCTTGCAGTTAACAATGTAATTAGAATGTTACCCATTCCGGTGTTCACGTTAACCCTATTAGACAAATACAGTAAAACTTTTCCTATTCCATTAAAATGATAAATCGACCTCCCACGAACGTCCCAAGACCGTGAACTCTGACAGGATAGCGGGCAGCCCGACAAGCTTAATTATGTAATATATCAAATAAAACATAGTTTACGATGTAATCCGTAATGACTTGTAGAGCGGAGTAGTTAGGAAGGGAGATTGCGCGGGCGCCCGCGCCGGCGCCGCCGCCACGACGGTATCTTTCGTGACCGGTCGTTCGCGCACGTGGCGACTCGGCCAGACCCTAAAAGGCCTGTTTTCACCACTTTCCAGTTAGCCATAAGTCAGTGGTGGCGGCTAGGTTTCCCAGACACTTCTTATGATGATTTTTCATGGTTTATTTTAGACTAGTTTCTTGACGGGTTTAAAGAAAGAAATCTATTATTTATGGAGGAGGGGAGTGATAAATAAAAAAGATGATGAGGTCTAAAAGCTAATTTGAAACGTATTGAAGCAGTACGTTCGTACTCAATGGTTCAATCCATATTAAGGTTCTTAGTCAACTAGCTTTTTCAGATAAGATAGTAATCAAGTCGTCACCAACTAGTGGGCGAAGCCTTGGTCACTACCTTCTACGTGGGAGTGACGTGAAGCTTAACTTTTAAATAAAGCGTGTTACTTTACGTCACTTATACATTTTCTCGGCTTAGCAGGGCTTATGTGACTATACTGCATTGTATTTCATGGAATTACACTTTGTTACTTTCTTAGGGTATGTGTTTTGATGCTCTTGGATATAAGGCATTTAATGCCGAGGGAGTATTTTAGCCGCTTAGAGGTCACATAATAAAGGCAGATTGGATGAATCATTCTAAGAATTTCGTGATTCCTTATATTGTTTTAAATGCTCCCGAAGATGGCTAAGAAAACCCGCGTGCAATGACTTACCTACAATAAGTGGTTCACTAAAGAGGTATAATATGATTCCGTTTCGTGGAACCGCCGAGCTGGTGTAGTACAAATGGTACGTCCATTGTTGTAACTGATACCGGCGCACAATGCACAGGATGCAGACCTCGTGGAGCAGGTAAACGTATAATTTTTCGCAATAATGTACAATAGAAGCTTTTTCTAGTAAATAACGATATTGTTGTAGGAGATGTTTTACACACGTTTAGACAGCTTCAGAGAAAGAAGCATCCAGAAATTGCGGTCTGTTTAAGGATTTCAATAAGTTCTGAATAAACTGTATATTAGGATCATCGAATGGATCTCAGATTAAAGACTACCTGGATTCTGATGGGGATCTGCTGTCATTTGGGCTCAATTATATAAATAATAACCAGTTAGGCGAAGTAACCTAGACATACTAACAGGGACAAAAGGTGACGAAGAATACTTAACGATATAGTATTTAATGGTGCTTTTAGCTAAGAAGTGGACTTTTTACATGAGGCTATCAAAAAAAGTCATCGTTTAAATTATGGATTTCTTTAGCTTTTTGCTTCTGTAAGTACCTGTTTCATTCGCGAGATTGTTAAGCATGTATAAATTGGTGTAAAAAAATCATTTCGCGTCTCTAACTTTAACAACAATGACATGCTGAGTTAGTTCCACTTCAGATTGCTTGGATCCCCCACTGAGCCTGTTTTTCTTGATATATTGGATATCTTAATTTCCACTAAAAACTGTTTCCCAATATTGTCAATCCTGGTCTTTTTTTTTCCTTCACCAGCGTCAAATAAATATCTCTAAACGCTTCCGTCGCGTTTGCGTTTAAAACATAAATCATAATGAAAGTCAATCAAATCAATCCTTCAGCACACCACAGCATCCGGACCTTACGACTAAGACGGCTTTTACGTCCATCCCAACACTTAACTGTATAGCTATAAACATTTATAGTAAAGTATGACATGGCAGAACTTGGAGTAAACGAGAAGTCAAAACCGGTCCTGCAGCTGCGCGTGCGACGCTCCTATAGATACATGGTGTAATGTAGATCTATTATATTACGGGTACCATGGACTATGGACCAAACATACCACAAAAATCGTAGGTACAGAAGGTCCGTTCCATACAACGACCTAAAACACATCGACACGCGTCTACGTACAGCGAGTGTTAGCGCTCTCGCAATTGCCTTTTGTTTGAGATCGCCGTGCATTCGCGTCTACGTGTGCGTTCGCCCGTTTTCGCACATTGAATGAAGCAGGTCTTCTGTATCTATCTATTTTGTGGCATGGTCCCAACATCCGTGGTCGGCGTGGCACGCTCTCGCGTGATCTACCCCCATGAACCACATTATCAATCTTAAGGTTTTCACGACCTTTTATTCCGAGAACGAATTTAAATGCACGATTTTGACACGTGGTGATGGGATTAATATTAATTGAGCTGTTGTTTCTGGCAAATATTACTTCTGTTATTGCGTGTTTAATTGCTTTTAGATAATGTTAATGTCAGTAGCGAATTTATAGATACGCGTAACTAGTGTTCGGATCCTTCAATCACTAGGGGAATCCTGTTTACCTACTTCTTGAATAATCAAAATCGGTTCAGCCGTTTGGGACCTACGGTGGCGCAGACAGACACACAGATACACACGTTAAACTTATACCACCCCCTCTGTTTCCTTCGGGGTTTAAAAATAATAAAAGTCAATCGTGATGAAATCATTCATAAACGTAGGACGCATATCCGTTGGTGCTGTAGAATGTGGCGCCACTGATTTATTGCGTCAATGCCTAGGTAGTGGAATTACAAGAGAATTGTTAGAACAATGTTTTTTGCTTTTAACGAGACAAATAAGACAGAAACATAAGAAATAACTCCAGAAAAGGTAAGGTTCGCCATAATGATAAATGTCTGCTTTAACGCAACAAAGTAATTGAATTGCAGATCTGAATGAGACAAAGTCATAATATTTCTACATGCCAGGCTCAAAGCGACTATTATGATTGTTTTTACAACGTAACAATACTGTTGAAGAATTGTGTGGGTAGGAATAATATCAAAATGACTGGGGAAGAGCCTCTAACCTAAGGTGGGCGGAAAAAGCTGATGATAATGGCTACTGATGCAACAGACTTATTAAATCCCACTAATGTTGACATATTGACCCCACCTACGATAACTCTATCTTATTCCATATTTATGTTCAAAAGCTAATGAAGAGTCGATATCTGAAGCTGGCTTTGGATTTAACGACAATTTATCATGTTCCAATTTTAACCGACTTTTAATTTGAATATATGTTATCTTACGCAATAAAGCATTGCCTTATCTACCATGCAGGTTTCGCTGCACCATATTTTCTCCAATTCCGAACAAATGGAACCGTATAGCTTCCAGAAAAAATCAAGCGCATGAAAATTCTGAATATCTGAGTAAATTCGTTCTCTATTCAAAATGTATTTGTAATTGTATGATTGTAAAATGAAATAAAACACACAAATATCTATATAACTTTAACATAGTTGTGTAATATTATCTGAGTAATTGGCTGGCCCAGTTTGTGTCCAGCTCGGGGCACGTACTACCACGGCCCGATTCTACGGAACGTGCCTAGATCATGGTCTAGCGTTGTTGCTACATACCACACTAATATTTGCCTTAATGTTTCACTTATTATGTAGTTAGATCAGGGGAAATTGATATTTAAATTATGGTCTACTTAAGTTACATTAAGTTGAGTTTGCTTTGGAATAGAATACTCTTTTGGGTTTGATTCTAAAGCGGAACGAACCTTTGGTCTCATGCTGTTCTCGCTCTGTTTGTTTGTCCAGTTAATTCTTTATTCATGAACATTTTTTAATATGTTTTAGGCTGGAACTCAAGGCTCTACAGAATTACCTTACAATACAGACTGGCTACACTTGATACTACTCAAGATTTGATGTTTAATTTTAAGACGTTATGTCGTCAAATTGCAACATCATCATTGCCTTTTTAAAATTGCAATTAACATCGCTATAATATCTACCTACATGTGTCTATTAAGAGAAACCGTAGCTAAATGTCACTGATTAGATACAGTATTGTTTAAGACCCCTATTAAAGTTTTTGCTGTACTTTTATATTCTGTGTCTAAATTGCCTTCCAAAAATGGCTTCTTGTAATTTATATATGGTCAGATCATGCAGCTTTACGTACTTTATAAACCCGATAGCTAATTGCTAAAGTGTAACAGCTACTAGGCAGAATATATTCGCTGTGAATTACCGGCGTCATGCCGTTAGATGAAAGGCGAACTGGCGAAGTAAAAGTTTTAATTGCCATTTGATTAGCAGATAAGGCTAAGAGTATGCTTGATCATTGTCTGCTATATCCATTACTAACTGTTCTGATTCACAGCTCTCACGACACTTCTTTTAAGAAAAAAAACCTCTAAAAGTCTTTGGTACAACAACATTAACGCTGAACCTAGATTTACAATGTGGAGACAACAATACGAAAATAAATGAAAGAAAACAATGGTAAAGAGTATTTCGGAACTATCAAATATCAGCGAAATAAGAAATGTGCGAACAAACTAAATAGTATAGTGATGGGTAGACAATGGATTTTGCCGACCGATTGCTCATTAGATATTAGGTCCCCACCTATGAAATCGGTGTTTTGTATGGGGAATTTTAAAGAAGTTGCATTTTTCATACTAACATTTTCTTAATTTATATAACAACCATGAAAACTAATGTTTTAAAACTTTTATGGACTAATGTTTAAAAACTAAGATAACGTATGCCACTTAGATTAAGCGACAAAATAAGTTATGGCTAAGTAAAAAAAAAATAGTGGTCATTTCTGCTAACAAAATAAGTAGTCATTTTTAAGGTTTTTTTATGTTTAGAAAACTATAAGTAATAAGTTTTTTTTACTATTGGTAGTTGTCTATGATGGTCATTTCTCGATATAATACCAAGTAATTGATGAATATTTTAAATCCCATGCCAATTTCATAGGACCCAATATATTAATTTATAGTTGTCACAACCTTGTATACCTACACCTGCATCACCTGCATTGCTATTCAGTAACCATCTCACCGTGAAAACTTAGGTGAAGTGAGCTTGGAGTGAGCTATCATTGTCATCGATACCTACTGATGCTAAGCCAGTGACAGTTCACTTGAAGTGAAATGTCATGCCATCTGATGACACTATTGACAGCTCACTTCACCAAAGTTTTCACGGTGAGATTTTTACAGAGTAGATCGGCTGGATTCGAAGTCTGATGATAGTTATCGGTTGGAAAAGATTGAAGTAGCACCCGTAACACAGGTATTCTATGCCTCTTTCGGGCACCAGTCTCTCACAAATGTTAACCCAACTTTTTAGATTAAGCACTCCCTGTGCAAATCAACATTTGTGATGAGAAATTAATAAATGAAATTGAAGTATTTGCCATAAAAACCTCAAGGTTCTCCCAACCTATTAAAAGTATCATAAAAATCGTATAGGTAATCATTAAGCTATTGATTGATTCCCTCAAACTATCTTCATAATAGGGCAGTCAATTTGTGCTTCAATCTTCCGGAACCTCATTTTTGTTAGGACTAAACTCACTAGAACCTTCACGCCACCTTTCACTACAATATTTTCTAAGAAATGACTACAGTTATTGTTAATTCAAGGGTCTACATAATCTGGTTGTTTATGAATAGAGAACGTTAAGGTTGGATTCATGTTCGTGGTTCCGTAAAACAAATTCAATTTTGAACGGGTGAGATTGCACCCAGATTAGGTCTGTTAAACTGTTAGTTAGGTGATAAAGGTGTTTATTTCGTAATTATTTATGGTGTAAAACTATCTATTGCATAACTGAAATATCGTTACATTTACTTAAGAACCTTCTCAAAGGGTATTGAGCTGGAATATTCTACATCGCCAGCTTAGGGGAGTTGTTGCATCTGACTTGTTTTCGTCATAGCATTTCAGGCTTTGAAATATTTTTAATAGTTTTTCTAAGTAAGTATTTTGTTGCACAACCTTATTGTGCGCTTTTATCATTTCTATCCTGACGATATTGTCGTGGACGTCCACGTCCATAAAATGTATGGAAATACGTGCACGTTATAACTTCAACGTGTAAGAAAATTTAAAAAAATCTTCATATATTTCCATACATTTTCTTTCCCGGTGTTATCGTGATGCCGTGACGTGTACGTCCCCGACAATATCAATCATTACGTTAAAAATTCTAAAATCGCGCAGCAGCTACCTATTTTAATTATAATGCAAAGAATCAATCGTCTCCGACGACAAACGTCAATAGATTTTCTATCATCCCACTATCTAAAAATATCGACAGAATATAATAATCTTTTTATTCTTATATCTTGACTAGCGACCCACTACTGCTTCGCCCAGTGTTTACGAGTTGATACAACATCGAGATTTCTTAGATATATGTAACTTTAATATTAACGTATTATAAAACCTCATCAAAATCTGTTGCGTGGTTTAGAAGAACAACGCGAACATACAGAAAAACACGAAAAGCAACTATAATTTATTGTATGTATAGAGAACAAACTGACTGCGCAATTTTGCTGGAGTATATTCATTTTCACCCACGACACCAGTTTAAAACTGCTGTGGGCGATGAAGGTAGCTAGTAGATACCAAATTAATTAACAGTTTGTTAGAAGACAATTAATGTAGTAGGTTAATTAAATAATTGCAGGAATTTTTAACTACCCGATCAAAACCGTTCAATTAACTGATGATGTTTTTTTTTTATATTGTAGTTAATTTAAAATTGCAAATTGAAACGCTTTTTTAAATTATAATTTTGTTCATAGCACAAAAAGCTGAAACTTTATATTTTCTTGTTAACTTTACATTTAATAATATTATTGTTTCTATTCTAAGAAACAGCAATGATCCAATCATAAAGGTTGTATTCTCATTAGCATTTGACGTAGTGATAAAAAGAAAGGAGTGAGTGTACTTGGCGCCACAACACTCGCCGTCCAATCACGGCTGAGGCTAAAAGTTCTACGAACTTACGCGCGCAGCTCATTGGTCGAAAAGGGCGCCAACTTCAAACGAGTTTGAAAATGGAAATGTAACGGCTTGTGCGCACGCGCTGCCTTTGCCGGTACCAAATACAAACGTATACGAAATAGAAAGTTTTTTCGTGATACCAAACAACGAGAAGATTCTCAAATGTATTTCAAATTATAGTCACAAAATCTACGTAGGTAAGCTTGAATTTGAATCATATTATTGATGATTGTAAAAATGTATAATTATTTATACGCAGTTGCAATCATTTGTTTTATTATTTCAGCTGGCTAACGCTTCTGCTATTTATGTAGGTACATGAACATTTAAAATAACACTTGGCTATTGCTTGTCAACACGCTACACTTGCGTAATCATGCCATTTCTTTCTTGTCGACACCTAGAACCTATCATAAAAAGGAAATACATCATCCAGTATAACGTCACAAGTCTCCTTACAGCATTATTTGACGCTGACAGAACAATAAATAGGCTGGAAGGGAAGACAAAGGGCTATAAAACTATCCCAGAGCTCAGGGCCAATCTGCAGTTAACAAATATAAAGCGGGTAGCTAAATCACAACGAGGCTGGAGGCTGCGCGGCCCATTCTGCGAAACCAGTCGGGCCAGTCTAGCTCTACTAGATTAACCCTCCATGTCCTTGAATCTCGTCTCACTTCGAGTATTACAGCAGAAGCTATTTTAAGACCGAAACAAGCTGCCAGTTTTTGCAGCTTACATGAAAAACCTCGTGTTCATACATTCTCTAATACTTGCACTAATTTGTCTTCATACAAATTATTCGCACTTTTATTACTTCGTATGCGTATGTAAAAAGTAACGCAGAGAGAGGCTTCGTTATAAAAACGCCATGTTTCTTTATAATATTAACGCGTTGAAAGCTCGGAGATTTCGTTTTGAATAAGGCTATGAACAGATTCTATTGTTCACAAAAGGTCACGTTTGTCTGCCGGGCACCGGCCGAGGTCACACCAGTTCTTTCGCTTTGTTGTAGAAGTACTTTGTGTCGTTTCGAGTGGTCAAAGAATCATGTTTCTGGTTGTTTAAGTTCGTCTAGTCGTTGCGCAACTAAAACAAGCCGTTTAAGTGTAAGAACGAGAAAGGCTTTTGCACTTTCAGCTGCGACCCGAGACGTATTGCGTGTGTAGCAAATTGTGCAAGTGCGGAGAATTTTAAAGTACATTGTAGTAGCGGAACAAAAGGTACACAGCAGGAAATCTTATCGCGAGCTTTCGTTGTGAATAGCTAACATGCTAGCTAAATATTATCATTTCCATTAGTCACCGTTCCCATCCCAACGTGACGATATAATCGTGGACATCCACGGCATCACGATAACACGCCTAAGTGAAATGTATGGAAGTATTATGAAGACGCTTTTTTTTCGTCCACGATAACGTTATAACGTGCACGTATTTCCATGGACGTGTACGTCTACGATAAAATGGGCATATTGCGAGAAATAATCTTCTTCGTGACTGCAGTAGTACTGGCAGATGCTTACTTTTAAATAGTGAAGTAATTGTCTTACCTTTAGGGCGCAAAAAATACAGGACGGTCCAAGGCAAGCGTGGCCAGTGAGCTCGCGGAAGCTGCGCCGGAATATATCCAGATGCCACAGCACCTGTGACACAAAAGGACAAACACATTAAAGTAAATTACACTACTTCATGTCATACAACATACCTATAAGTGACAACACTGACAACCCTATTTATATATTTTTTTAATAATTAAAACATCGGTAATAACTTCTAAAATCTACATCATAAAGCAATCTATTTATTTCGTTATAATTCATAATTACTCCAGCTAATGACACAGTGAACATTTACTTTTCAATTGCTTTATCAGGCATCTGTACTAACAGTAGTCATTACCTACAGTTGCATCAATTTCATTAAAATTCTTCACATTAATTCATGGTTTACTTGGAAATATGCGCTTAGCAGGTGCGCTAAGTTAACTGCGTTTAGTCTAATTAAGTCCATGTACTTAGATATTTAAATTTTCACGCACAGTCTTGGTTTAGATAACTTCTTAGTAGGTATTTTAATAATGATAGAGGCGTGTACTTCAGTCTTTGTATACGCAAAAAGTCATAGGTGCATACGTAGTGAAGTTCAATATTTTGTCATGATCAAGGAAAACATAATGGATTTTCATCCTTAGAGCAAAAGATAGAACAAGTAGCTTGCTGTCTCATTTAAGATCAGCAAAGGAGGGTGTAAAAGAAATTAATTAAGTTTTATATTAAAAGCCCGATAGTATCAGTAGGTTATACTTTAAAGGAAGCACATGCTAATAAAGAAACGTTTAACGTTAGGTGCACGTGGCAGCGTCAGGTTTAAGCGACATGTGTCGGGAAACGGCGCGATTATAGGCAGCTTTGGATAATCAACGGTTTATTTATGGAGCATTGGGTTAATCCATCAATTATTTGATGTCAACGGGCTCTAATGTGTGAAGAAAGCTGTTTTAGAGCTTTTCAATGTAGTGCAGCTGGCTTTGTTGAGTGCGTTTGAACAGTGCAGATTTCAAAAGAGCTAGCGTTTTTTATAGAAGACATCTTCTTCTAATAGATTTGAATATGACTGAATTCGGGCAGGTACGATTATGGAAACGGGTAATGTGAGTTCGATGTCTGAAACAGTAGTAACTGGATCTGCCATTTCATTAACTATTAACAATGTCATAGATATTAAAGATATAAGCTGAGCACGTATCAGTAACATTATAATGGTCACAACGCCAACACACTTCCTGCCGCCCACATAACATAATATTAAAACATAAATACACATGTCATCGATTGACTACCTTATTTTTTGTAAAGATTCAAATATCAAGTTGAACAGGTACAAATTAACATTTCACTCCAGTTTCAAAAGCAGAAATGGCAATTTGAATGCTACCACTGCGTTATAAAATGCATAAATGCCTCTTTTTCATATCAAACTAATATTTACATTAAACTTTACTTAACGTACTGACTGTAGTATGTGGTGTACGTCCGTACGTACGTAACGTCGCCAGACGATAGTAACCCTATTTTTACGCCAAGATAATTTACAGCAGCTACGATGTACACATTTGCATTTTTTTTTTAAATAAATGTCCAAAACCTTATTTTGCACTTTAACTTTATGGTTTTCTCAACACCTTCCGCCCATCAATGTATCAACAATATAAAGATACAAATTGTAGACTTAACTACATACATCTACGAGTGTCTACGACCACCTTGCGCACTTAAAAAACATTCAGCCATGCAAAAAGTGTCATTATTCCAATTACATGCACGTTCGATAAGAACATTGTTTACTACAGAATTTATAGCAATAAGCTGGCGTGGGCAATTATCGTATTTTAACAGTAAGCAGACTCCCTAGCGTCGCCTTAACATGATCCCTCACCTGTTATTGTAATGAGAACGATACGTGTCTCGACTATGGCAGGTTTTTCGCGATTGTTTTCGGGCGTAGCGGGCAGGTGGACGCTGACTCGTCCCGAGCAGATGTCGAATGCTCTCATAATACACTCCTGTTTTATTTTGTATCTTGGAATCGTCCGTGAGCCGATTTCGTATGTTATTTTATATTCGTATCAACGCTGCACTTGACTCAAGTAGCATACAAACACTTTACGATAATTCTTATCTTATCTAAGTACACGTGCTTTGATTTCGTAATATTACAAACTTTCATTTTATGGTTATTAACCCAAGCCTTGAGTCGTGTGGTGTTTATTGCAGGACAATGTACAGGAAGGCGAAAAAAATTGAGGAAGGATGACAGATGCGTTCCTGACAAGTGGCGCATGCGCTGATGCGCTTGCACACCGGTAGCGTAATGTTCCGCGAAATGAGCTTAGTGCGCGGCTAGCGGCAGATTAATGCTGATTTTTCTCAGTCACGTAACTAAGGTACTGTTACTGGCGACATATTCAGCGTTTATAGACTACATAAGTGGACCTAGTACATTAGAACTCGTTTCTAGTAGTCGCGGAGGCAGAATGTACATATAAATGTGATAACTTTCCACATCTTAATTTAAATTGACCAGAAATATTTACTTCGAATACATAAAATGTGCTCTAGATCTATTTAATGGATTCTATGTGAACGTTTATCTTATTTATGTAACTTATCTTAAGTTTCACCATAAGAACGTCACGAAAAACTGCCTTTTTAGTGTTTGCCCAATGAATTATGACGAACGTGAAGATTTCGTTGTATTTCTATAAAAGCATCTCAAACATACGCAATAAAGGCACTGTCCTCAAACAAACAAGGCACTAAGGCTGCGTTCACACTAGCTCTATAGGCCTACAATTGCGATAGATTCTGAGGTCTATGTTAAGTAATCGACAGAGGGCCCGTGTGTATCCAGCCTACATTTAGAAGAGCTCGTGACAAACAGATAAAATTTCTCGCTAATGGAAGCGGGGACGTATTGTCGCAAGATAACGATTTCGAAACAAGACGGTTTCGGGAACAACGGTTCTTGTCAATGTTTACACTGATAAGACGAAAGTTGTTTTGGGTATAAAAATAGATGATTAAAATATTCCTTGAAAGGCAAGAAGGAAAAGAGGGAGACGGAGCAGGAGCACGCAGCCTTGCCTTTCCTTTATCTTTGGAAAAATTAACTGAAAGCAGAAAGGGCTTACCTTTCCATACAATATGCTATAAACCCGAAAGTTTGTAAGTATGGATGGATGGATGTTTGTTACTCTTTCACGCAAAAACGGCTGAATGGATTTGGATGAAAATCGACGATAGTTTATAACCTGGATTAACACATAGGATACTTTTTATCCCGATATTCCCACGGGATCGAGACTTACGCGGGTGAAACCGCGGGGCGCAACTAGTTATGTAATAAATTATAGTCGCACGTTTAGACTTTCCAAGTTTTGAAACGCAATCAACAAATTTTTATTTCAATAAAAAGTCTCGCAAATCGTTTCTTGTAATTATTAGAACACTATTTGTTTTAGCAAACCAGTAGTTCCAAAGACGTAACTTCAAAACCGTGCAATTGGTATGTAAATTGTACCACTCATTCTAAACTTTATATCTTGCTAATAAGGTTCAATATCTTCGGTTAGTTATTCCAGTTAAAGACAGAGACATACACAGAGTAGAGTATCGCATTATTTACTCTAAAAGGTCTTAACGAGTTACATACGACGGCAAATAACGGGACGTAGCGTTTGTACGTACACTACGAGACACGGGTTCAAAGGACTAATACGCTGATGAGTGGCTTTTAAAAGTGGGTCGGAATTATTTATGAATGCAAGGATTTTGTATTTTAGACGCCGATTCTACGAAAACTAGCAACATTTTATTATAGTTTTTTAAATTGATTTGAAAAACAAGCCCAAAATTATGTATACAACCCTTAAATTGACAGAGTGTAGCCGGCTGGACATTAATAAAAAATAAATATATCTTTAGACTGTAATTAGTGGCGAGTTTTTTTTTTAATCTTTATTTTTTTAAATATTTTTTGTACGCATAAGCGACGATGTCAAGAGGAAATAAATGACTAAGTATTATAAAAAAATGATTTCTTCCATTTTCCAAACACTTATTTAAATTAATAGTATTTATTTTACACAAAAATACACTATCCCTAATTATTTTTTTTTTTTTAAACTGAAGCGTTTACAGGAAGAACTGTTCCCTACTGTAAATACCTTTAACAACATTTTCAGGAGTAATGTGTAAAATTCTAAAAGAAAACTTATTCACGTTCGCTCAATTGATTTCGCTAGTCTGTGTCCACCTCTATCCCGATTTCCGATAGCATTTATCAAAGTGCTGTGAACCGTGTAATGATACCTGAAGCGTTTTCTAAAGCAAAATAAAAATCATAAGTACGACCAACTGTTTGTACTCTGATACTACTACTATTGTCAACCGTATTATGGGTAATTTGACACATATACAAACAATTTGTTACAAAACAGAACAAAACTGATTATTTGTATACATGTAGGTACAGTGCATTCTGCAGAATTTTATATACGAATGATTAATGTAAGGAGGCGTTGACCTGAGTATGTTACGATCACAATAAAATCTGTTTATGTACACATATTTTATCACTGCGTTATTTATAGGTACTTGTTTATGTTTATTTACAGTTTGGCGCATGTGTTTTACGGCAGCAGATTGACCTGAATGTTTTTAATACAGTATTAAAAATATTCAGGTAGGTTTGTTGGTTCAACGCTGCACGTTTTAATAAAAAATATAGTAGCTCAATTCTTTTTTTCAAAAAGATGTAATTGAGTTAATAAAAAAAAAATGGAGCTGTTCTAAGTCTACGTTTAAATCCCTTCTTTAATTGAAACAACATGTAATTACATCACTGCTATGATTTAAGTGCACTGTTTTTCCTTGAACAACGTGCTAAGTATCGTTTTTTAAGAAATGTGAAAGGGAGTGGGTCAATTAGTACACGTTTTTACATGCAGAGGGGGAGCAGTGATGCGTTGGACATGTATTGAATAATATATACGAGGAAAAACCACGATTTGACGCCCCGTAGGTCGCGTGGGAAGACGACAGCTCGCACCAATGCACCATTCAACTCCTACTCTTAATCGACTTATAATCTGTTATCTAACTGTGTGTTTTATCTAGATTTATTCACTTCATAAGCTAGTTTGACAGTTCTAGTTTAATTAGGACTTGATTTCAATGAATCATCGCTAAGATTAATTCAGTAAATTCAAGCTATGCTGTTTTTTGTTCAAAGCAAATCTAGGAGTGTTATTAAAATAGTAATTATAGTTTTTATCCTCTACATGCACATTGAACATCAAGTGGGCTTATCAGCCAATCGGTATCGGTAAGCGGAAGTAGTATTTGAATCAAAATATGGCCGGTGCACTTCCCCTACGGAAGCGCTTGCGCCTCACCTCACCTACACTTAAACGTATTAATAATTTCAACCAATGAATTTGATGGGTTATTTTTGTGATAGCAGTGTATGAAAACAGCTGTCAAAACTCAATATGTAAAAGACGGTTATCCAATGTGCACGGTATGTGTGGTCGTCATAAAGGATTTCAATAAAAAGTGTTAGAAAAAAATTCGCATGTTTTTTTTTCTAATTATTGTCCCCAGTCTAAGCAGGCCACGTTCATTAGTTCCCTCGGGCATCATCGTGATCAATGTATGAATTAGGTATCATTATACATGGTAAAATAATAAACAATTACATCATCTAGCTGAGACGTAATTACTGGCTGTATTAGTTATACACTTCGATCAATAATTTTATACAGTACATAGTATTGTAGTATATAGTATTGTTTGAAATTACTGTTCAAGGTCTAGACTTCAATAACATACCTCTAAGAATATGCATTCCTCACCTACTGTTGTGCTGTTAGGTAAGTACCTAAAATTGTATATAACTACCTTCCGTACCTTCTACTATGTGGGATTTGAGCCAAAGTCAGAGAGCACTTACGTTATTAACGTTACACACGTCACACGTTTTAATTTTTAGGGTATCGTACCCAAAGGGTAAAACGGGACCCTATTACTAAGGCTCCGCTGTCTGTCCATCTGTCACCAGGCTGTATCTCGTGAACCGTGATAGCTAGACAGCTAGAATTTTCACGGATGATGTATATCTGTTGCCGCTATAACAACAAATACTAAAATACAGAATAAAATAAATATTTAAGGGGGCTCCCATACAACAAACGTGTTTTTTTTTTTGCCGTTTTTTTAGATAATGGTACGGAACCCTTCGTGCGCGAGTCCGACTCGCACTTGGCCGATTTTTCGATGTTAGCAATATTACTCATCATGAGTCCTCAGACCAAATAAAAAACAGACAGAGCGCTGTCAACAGTGACGTGAGGCCGGTTTCGTAAACATGTGTGCACATATTTTGGTGTAGTTTGATTGTAAATTCGTGCGTTTGAGCGTGTATGCACAGAGCGGTGGTGTAGTTTTGGCATGCTTCACTGTATTGTTCGCAGCGGTCTGTCTTGGTTTTTTATTTGGTCTGAGCATGAGTCATGTAATGTTATTTCATTCATTAGTTATGATTTATTAATTAAATATGTCAGCAATTAGTAAATTATAAAAAATGAGCAGCGTTCTCTATAATTATTGCAATTGTCATTTATTTGTAATTCGCAAGCAAATTAACCACGATAATTATTTAGCTAATGGCAACACTTGTTCATACAATTATATAAAGCAATAAACCCGGTCTCTAGTCTAACTTATTCTGGCAAGTGAACTACAAATTACCATGTTACGCTCTAATTAAGAACCTATTAGGTGGAACAACAATCACGTATATGACAAACATGTTTAGGCGGTGAATGTATCGTGACATTTGAGCTCTGAGTCACGGATTGTCACTATGTGATATTGTGATAACATAGCGCCATTGAGCAGGTATGTTATAACATAACATAACATTAATGTAAGAACGTGATCTTGTTAAATTGATGACTTGGAATTCTGTAACAAGATTCGAGTCATACAATCGGTATGAATCGATGCTCGTAACGAATGTGATGTTCTCGAATCGATGTTTATAAAATGTAGTGTGACCTGTGTGACTAACACGATATGTTTTTTAAATAATGCCCTTTGCCATTGGCTAAGAATATAACCTGCAATCGCTCTCTCTTTTTGTTTTTCCGAAGGTTAGTTGCCAACTTTTTCATTTTGTTCCAATAGGATTGTGTGCATCACAAACAATGGTGCCGATTGTCTTGTACACCGAACTAAACTAACTAAACTATCACTAAAATTCCTTACTTTTGACTATGGGAATCTTGGAGCTATTCTGCCAAATAAATTCTCTAAATTTAAAACTTATTTTGACACAAATAAAATCGAATTTGACAACCGCGCGCCTCCACTTGGTACTTGTTTTCCCAACCCCGTGTTTTTTTTTTAGAGCCAGAGGCGCGTATGCACGGCAGCCTCGACGTGTTTTTAACGGAATTTTTCAGTTTTTGTATGGAAAAAAACGAAAAAAAATAAAAAATAATTACCAACATGTTGAGAATTAGGGGTTGAAGGGTATCCTACAGGGGGTCGAAATTTTCATTATTTTTGCGATAGGACACACCGTTTTCGAGATATAAGCAAAAGAAAATTAAAAAAATACAGTACTGTTTTTTGTAACTGAAGTCGAGGTGTTGGTTTGAATTTTAGTTCATGACATCTAATTTTATTCCACACATTTTTAATCGCGATTAAATATAGTCATATTTAGTTAGAGGATTTTAGATATAGTACAAAATTTTAGGTTAAATCGTCAAATTCAGAATAGTATTTTCACTAAACTAATCTCAGTGCCATCTTAGTGCTGTCAAACAAAATTATAGTTAAGTTGTGTCATTTAAAGTCTATTTCAGAATGAGTTTGATCGTTTGACAGGACTAAACTAAATTTTAGTGATTTTTAGTTTAGTTTAGAGAATTTTGTGACAAGAGAATCGGCACCAGTGTCCCCCACTTTTATGTGTTTCTTGAGATCTTTAGGCGGTCGCCGGTTTAGGTACGCCATTTTCAAATAGTGCTAGACTATTTAAAAATGACATAAAACATGTTTTATAAGTAAATCGCAATGAATAATTATTAATTGGTAATCTAGCTATATTTATTGTCTAATAGAATATCATTATTGCAGCCACAAGTGAATATGATAACTGCTTCTAGACCTAATAGAAATACATTTGGTCATCAATCTTAACCAATATTATAAATGCGAAAGTTTTGAAGAGTTTGTTTGTTTGTTTGTTACGCTTTCACGCTAAAACGGCTGAACGGATTTAGATGTAATTTGGCACGTGGGTAGACCATGACCTGGAATAGGACAAAGGATACTTTTAATCCCGATATTCCCACTGGATCGAGACTTACGCGTGTGAAGCCGCGGGGCGCAGCTAGTAATACAATATTTTAAACTTTCTATTGAAGTTTTAGCTATCCAATTTAAATGTTAAATTATGGCTCATAATATGACAAAGAGAGATTTACTTTCTATGATTGTATGTACACAGCTTAAATACTGGCAAACAGATAAATTAGGTAATAATCTTTTTGCGTCAGAAATATTCTCACTATTCTTAGACAAGCAACTGGTGTAAAAGATCAGAAACCCGACAGGATACTATTGAAGTAATATATACATAATCTATCTTGTTATTTAGTGTGGTTTGATTTGCGGTACTTCTATAATTTACTGGCGATGATTGCCAGGGTACTGCTATTAATATAGCGAGATGATTGAACAGTAAAAAAATCAAAGTGATATGGTGTTAATCCAACCCAGCCGGAACCGGTCGGCGAATTGAGAGGAGCGTGTGCTCAATTTCCGAGAACCAACCACATCTCGACCAATTTACTTTTTAGATCGCCAGAAATCGTGGGTTAAGTGCTCATTAAATACAAATTAGGTTTTTCATAACTAAGTATTGCTTTAAATTTGTATTTGAAAATTATAAGTTGATAATTATGTAACCTGTAAAGATATTTTCATTATTTACTGAGTAACTTTAAAGACCACGTGGCGGCTGAAACAAAATACATAAAAGAAAAGTTCCGACATCAAATCCATACTAATATTATAAATTCGAAAGTAACTCTGTCTGTCTGTATTTTACCTTTTCACGCCTAAACCACTGAAGGCAAGGAGATAGATGGCATCCCGGGGAAGGACATAGGCTACTTTTTATCGACATACCACGCGGGCGGAAGCTAGTATTACATAAATAACATGCAAATGAAAACCTCGATTCCAAAATCTAACGAAGAATAAGTAAAAGGATTGTTCCATTCACGCATCATTAGCACTCACTGGCCGAAACGAAAGACCCCAAAGTTTAAATGCCAGCACATTACATACGGTCAAAATCTGCCCCCTGCCCATTATAGAGCATCCCTTTTAAAAATGGGGAGATCGGCCATCCGTGCAACGGCCACTACCTGTACCTATAAATGTACCTGTATACGAAATCCCAGTCCTTAATTATATACAAAATAAATAAGTATAAGCCCAGCTACAGGCGACATCATCGGTCTCGCTTGCACACACACAATAATACCTTTAATGTATTGCTGTCTCGTTTGTTCGTGTGCGTTGATGTCTTTTACTCCAAGCGTAGGCCCCGTAGGGCCACAGTATAGAGGAGAAAATCAGATACCTTTTTTTGTTTACGTTTAGAGGTGAAAAATGCATTTAGTTTTTTGGAAATGTTGTCGATGTGTAAAATAATGCGCGTAAAATGTATCTCATCCTGTTTTCAAGCATTTCTATAACATTTATTTTCATAAGTAAAACATAGTACATCAACCTTTTCCCGCCTAAAAGGTACATAGGTGCTTAATATATTTCTGTGGTAGTTCCAAAAAAATTGGAAACAATAAACATAACGTACCAACTTTCTAAACAAACTTCTTTAATCAATAGGCGTATTTTAAACACAGTTTATTTAGGTACCACTATCAGGTACAAGGAAGTAGCTTTCTATATTGGCTTACTAAGTCAACTCTTACATAACGATAAACCAATTTCTGAAATGTTTTCTGTATTTTTGTGTATACTGTGCGATGCGATCGCATATTTTAAATTGGAAGCACGGAGGCTTCGTAGGGCATGCGCGGGAGAGGAGGGATCAAGATTCACGACGAACGTCCAGAGAACCGGACTCGAATGAATTACCCTCCATATTATAACTAATATAGTACAATATTTGAACATTTAATCCATTCTCAACGAAATAATAACATAAATGAGGAAGTGTCGCATTTGCAAGTCAGAATTATTGTTGATTCATTTACATAAATAACACGCTGACTGATTGTGTAAAAATTACCCCTTTCAACCACTTTTTGGGGGTCATCTTTATGTAAAAGAAAGCTAAAAAACAGCACTTTAATTGATGAAAACACAAAATAATAACAAATTAAAGTAGAAGGGCTCACCTTCGCGCTGTGGTACAGAGCGCTGCTTCGTGTTATCTTGGCTTTAGTCATCGTAAATCCTTGTAATCCGTCCAGTAGTCACATAGATCACAGTTCATAACAACACTTCCAAACAAACTTTCATGTTTACAATCGTTTTTAGTCCACAGGGATACGAAAACTTAGCACGCGGCGTTTGCGACTGTGTTTACAATGAGAGACCGTACGTGGGAGTGTAGAGTTGCGGCCGTTGCGGGTACGCCGCCCGTGACGCCAGCGCCGCCATCGCTAGCAGCGGTGTAGTACCTAAACTAAATGATAAGCGCCGCGCGCGGCTACGGCGGGAAACAGGCCTACGACCCAGGATTTTGAGGCTTCGAAGCGGCCATTTTGTTTTATAGAACCGAGACGCGCAATGCCCGCGGGATCCCGAGAATAACGATGACATGAGCAATAATTGTTGTTATTATAAACACGTCAAGGGAATACGTTCTATCTTAGAAAATGTGACATTCCTTATAAATTATAGTTATTACAGTGTTCATTAGAAACACTATTTATCGGTTGGAATTTGAACCTTACTTCAATGTTTTGGCTAGGAAAAGTGGAAAGCTAATCCTTATAAAGCATAACCTTTCTTTTTATTTGCCTCGGAAACGTAATAATATGAAAGCACATCATAAACAACAAAACGTGCCAAGCAGAGTGTTGAGTTCAAAAATAATAATAAAAATTACCTGTTCTGTCTTATGTTTTTTTATTCGCTTTAAAGCAGGTGGTCGGAAGAAAAAAGTTTTGAACGTGCGAGGGAGCTCTTTTCGGCTGCACAGCGGGATGAGAGATTAAGGCCCCAAAAAAAGGTTCATCGCTAATACTGAACACCTTGCCGAGTACAATATGTAATCGCTCGTAATACCTTATCAATTCCCTAGAACATTTCAAATAGGTTTCCTATTCATTGTCTATAGATTGCGTGCGTGACTAATGTAATACTGTACGCATAAAAATTCTGTAAGAACTTGTCTATTATAGCAGAAATATATCTAGTAATGACGCAACTGATTGTGTTTGTAGTGTGAAAGTAAAACGGAGTTTTCTTTAGTTTTTTACGGTCATTAGGAGTCTGTTTTCAATCATGCTATCCCGTAAAGTCCAGTCTCTTGTAGTTATTAACGTGGTAGTTATACTGTAGAAATTCGGTAGGTACTTACATACTTACTGAAAGTCTTCAGGATCTATTTTTCTATATGGCGGCCCAAACCCGAATTCATATCAACTTTTATCTGTACCTAAGGCTGATCATATTTAAACACACTGTCAAAATCAGACAGAAATTAAAGTGGTACCTGAGCAAATATGTACACACGATCATATTTGTCCGTGAGCTCAATCTATTCCTGCGGTTGACAATCGACTAACTACTGTCAATACAATTTGTAAGTAAGTATACTGTGGATTCTATACCATACAGCTCTGAGCCCAATGGTAGTGGCGCAACAACACCTCTGTAGTAACTATGTAACATAGTAGTTAGGTACTCCGGCGCTGTCTCTTGTTCCAAGCACAAAGGTTTCAAGTTCCCTTTGTCTTTGCGCACGTGCGGACACAGTTACTTATGCACGGGTCCATATTATATTCTAAACAGGGTCAATCTCAATAACAAAACATCCTACCATATAAATAGTCTCAAATTGAAAACAAACGCACCTACACTACAATAAATAATCCTTATAAAGGACACAACTCGATGGTATTTTCGAATCTAAAAGTACACCTCCTTATATATCAGTAATCTTATTATCTTAACTTAAGAAGGTAATCGATAAAAATGAAATAAAAAAGCAGTAGAAGCATTTAAAGAGATTGCTCCACTACCCAAACGGTAAGCGGCCCGACTGGTCCATGCTACGGGTATTACTTATTCCATTCCGTAGTAATTGCGTAGTGGGCAGTTTGGCCCAATTATACACTCCCGTCTAGTCAGGTGAGAAATAGAATATTGCCGGCATGACGACGGATCAAACTATTATTTTTACTCACAAAATTGTAAGTGTAATAGTACGTTCGGTTACGAAAGTATGGCGATGAGAAGTGTTTATTGGTTGCTGGTTAGAATTACCATTATGGATGATGATACGTCTTCAAAAGGATTGGGAAAGATACTTTTAACTTTCCGTTCCAATGCTGGTAATTTGATCACTTGAAAATTGTCAAAACTGGACGATCTAAATGGCGTTGATGGACAATAATTGATAGAAAGAAAGAAAGAAAGAAAATACATTTATTCAGCGCAGACTAAAAAGGCCTAGTTCAGCAAAAATGCCAGACAACTAGTGCCTGACGCTGGTTTTCAACCGGACCCGAAAGTGTGAGGTGACGGATGCAAATCGTTTTATAATGTGATGTGTGTATGCATACATATTCATATATGCTACTGGCGAAAACTGCTGTAAAATTGCCCACCATATCATCTATTAGGTAGATAAACGTATACAATACACCACCACATACCCAATTAACTTTTCCTGTAAGAGTTTAGCGATTCGCAACTGTACTGCCCTGGCATGATCTCTGCACAGCCCTGAAGCCCTACGTTATTTAAACCAAAATAATACCCATGACGCAAACATTCCTCACACGAAGGAACGCAGAAGGGAATGCGTTAATAAGAAATCCTTGCCTCTAGATGATGACATGGAGGCATTTAACTAGCCTCCTCCGATACTGTAATTAGCTGTGGTAATTACTACAACAGATGGCTGCAATTTGTCTCTTCTGTGTTTTAAATCTGTACAATTTTCATTTAAAGCTTAGTGACTATAACGGCATTGTGATTGATAGGCAAGCTTCTTGTATGTATGATAGCTTTGACTGTATCTTTTAGTATTTCAGAACATTGATACAGCAAGGGGAGCTGATTCTTTCCGCGTGTGGCATAACATTCTATTTGACTCTATCAAAATGTTACATATTTCATAAAGAAAGTGGAAAACATTGATTACGTTTATTTCGACATGAAAAAGCCATACTTTTAATGAAAACTGATACTGACATGTGACATGAAAAATACTATACTCCATTCGAAATAAGATTAGACATTTTTCGTTTGATTAGGCGATTATTCGATAGATTAGGTTTGGAAAATTTCTAATCTTATTTCGAATGGAGTATAGGTAGGTATATTTTCCTTTGTAGTAGTAAGTAAAGTCTCCTCTCGGTTACTTATCTCCTCTCTGAAGAAACTAAAGACAACTGCAATTAATCTCTTGTGGTTTGCGTTTGCTGACAGAAATAGTACTTAAATATCATTATTTATTGGGAAACTTTTAAATAACTTTATAACAGGGAACCTTAAGAACTCCAGTCCCGTTCTTATTAACTTTAAAATCATACAACAAAAGCCCACAATACACTAAGCATAAAAGAATGTCAGACTTCCTCTATTCAACCCTTTATAGCAAAAAGCAATCTAAATCTTATTTAAGAACAACACGTCCAACTTAATGGAAATTGGAAGCATGAGAGGTTATTTAAAAAATGGAGATTATGATCTAATCCTTTGTAAGCTTCTTTGTAATTAGCTAGACGTCTTTTTTAAATCATAGTACGGTATAACGTAAAATATATTGTAATATATTACGGTGTTGGTACAGTTAGCAACTCTTTATTAAGGATATTTTCATGTAAGTATTTCATTTTAAAAAATCGGGTTTAGAAATTTGGAACTAACTTGAAGTTTCATTTTTCCTTCGATTTGCATTCTAATATCTTAAAGTAGTTTGTGCTTCTTCTGATATTTAAAACCCTGAAAGTAGAGGTTCACAATAAAAATGTATAACCATTATTCGATAAACGATTATTTTTAACTACATAATAATTATGTCCTATGTGGATATCTCCACGAGTCATCTTATTGCTGCACCTTTATTTCAATTTGTTTCTTTTTCAAACTAGCTTTTCGATTATTAAAAGAAACTTACTACATGTAGATATGTGTGTATATTAATATGCATATAGTAAAATTACAACACCCCTAACCGGTTTTCATCTCGTAGTAGTACTACACAAACATATACCTGTCTCTTTTACTCACATGGAACCCTTTTTTCCACAGTGTAAACTAGCCTCTAACACAATGAAAAAAGCTTTAAAATCCTTTGCTATGAACTTCGTAGCCCGTAGACTGTTGATCTTGTAGTAGGTCGTAGTAAGACGAAACGAGTTTTGTGTTAAGAGGAAATGACCACTCCGCTCAAAAAGATGTTTACCGTTAAAGAAACGTCCAAATATAGGATATACAATACATATTAGATATTGTGTCCACTATTCTACTATGAAGTTCATAATTAATATATCTACAATGAAAGATTTACCCTGCCTATGTTTAAAATAAATAGTTTAAGAGTTGTAGGTCTAATTTATTGCAATTCATGATTTAACATAATTTGGGATAAAAACAACTTTGCTATCAATTGCCTATCAAAATATAACTACATATTCATCAATAGACAAAGCAAAATTAAAACTGTGCAAGCGCATACAGAATTACGGATTCTACAAGCGCCTAGTAAAATCAAAGAGCAATCATTTGTGTAGCAGCACTGTGGAATGCTACTTTGTACAGGCGCTTTCTACAAGTGTAGCGTGAGCAAATATAAATTGCTGTTGAAATTAAAGGAGAAAGATACCATGTTATAGCTCATAATATGACACTAAAACAATGGATCATAATTACGATGTTGACAATCAGTTTCTAATAAACAGTCTTCGCCCTCGCCATTGTTCTGACGGTAAATATTTCCCAGATTAGTAACTTTCGAGAAGCGTTTCAAGCACTAGCACTAGATTGATACATGCGGGTGCTACTACGTTTGTAACTGCACGCAATTCCCACGACACCGCCATTCACGAAACCCGCAACACTTGAAGTACCTAGTTAAGTACTCAGACGGGGTGTAACAAACTGTTACCTTGGTAATGTTATGTGTTTGAATTATGGATGAAATGAGGTATAAAGAGACGATCATCTAGCCAGGCAATTGGTATTGTCAGGTGGGCTACCAGGCCCAACGATTGCAGTCGAACCTTGCAGGTACCTGTTCAGATTTCGCGGTAAATCTCTGCTCGAGTTGTGTTGGATTGTTTGAAGTCAGTGTCGTCATTTAAAACTAGCCGTATATGTGTCGTAACATGACAAATATTGCAAAAATACCAAGAAACCTGTCCAGTTTTCGTTGTCGTGATGAAGGAGAGAACTTTCTCGACATTGACTCAAATTCTTTGCTTTCTTTCATGCATATGTATGTGACATTCTTTTAGATAATAGAATTATTACTTAATAACATTTTAGAAAGAATTTAACATGATACAATAACGCGAATGGTACGGTAACTTAGTGTTATTCTATCGGTCGACTAATCCACCAATTTCCTTAATTGTGTTGTACGACGAAGTTAGAAAGGATTTAAGTGCCTTAAATTTCTTTATCCATTTAAACCTCTTTTTAAACACTTTTATTGGCAGTCGTGACTCGTGAGGATTATTTCTGTTAATCCATGTAGGAGGTCTGTTATTTACAATATCTGCTTGACAAAAACGCTAGTCACGACAATATGGCCAGAAAAAAATATACATAACTAGCTGCGCCCCGCGGTTTCACCCGCGTAAGTCTCGATCCCGTGGGAATATCGGTTATAAACTATCTGTTTGGCAAATTTCATCCCAATCCATTCAGCCGTTTTTGCGTGATTGAATAACTAACATCCAAACACACAAACTTTCACATTTATAATATTATAGATATTAGGATAGTAGGATTTCAGATAAGCTCTACAAAAGGTTGTAGTAAGAGCTCGTCGTTCGTTGCAGACAAATACATTGCCGCTTATATCCGTCGTATCAATTTACATGAGAGATGAGCACGAAACTGGATCGTCCACAATATCGCACGAGGTTTCTCTAATCTACGACCGGTTTCCTCAGTGTCTTATGGATATTTCCCTAAATTTCAAAATGTAACCGACCCGTAGAAATGGCCCACTCTAGCTCGAAAACCGGCAATTTTATATGACCACTCAAGCTGAGGTTTACAAATGGCTCTCCGAACTTCAGCGACTTTTATAGTTTCCAATCTTAAGTTTTATAGCCAAGCGAGAACAGGTTAACGTCCAAATGATAGTCTTTGAAATAGCTCATTTGCATTTTAATACCAGCCTATGCTTAAATGATTATTTTATTTAAAGTTACGGTACTATTGTCTGGAGGATTTGTACTAAATTGGAACCACAAGATTTATAGCTGCTTCATCGCTGTTTGCTGTCACCTAACTGAAAGAAATTGATATTCAACTTGAACTAACTGTATTCAAGTCCTAACAGTCCGTATTTAAGGGTCTATCAATTCTCGCCAGAATAAATTACATACCTAAGCGAATGGTCAAAAGAATTACCATAACAACGGCACATATCCACATGCGCTCGCTCCTTGGGCAAACGATCTCTGTCAACAAATAGATGGTAAGATGAACAGATACAGATTTTCTAAGGAGAAGACCCATAAAGCAATAAAATTGTCAGCACGTTTTGTGGGAGGATTGATAATCGAAATATGATGACATCAAAATGTCAAATGTAGGAGGCTGCCGATTTCCATCTACGTCTTCTTTTGCTAATTGGATTAACAAGCAGTTAAGAATTCTAACTAATTTAAGGGTATTTTTAGGATAGGGATAAATGTAATTAAACATTGAACATTTGTGATTGATTAAGCACAATTTAAGCCCATTTATGGCCGATTCCTATAATTTACGGACCGTAAATGGTTAAACTTAAGACTCTTGTATCTTTACCAATAATGAAGCAAAGACCTTATAGTTTTGTATAGTAGACCCTCCCTTATGGGGGTAGTTATCCCAGGTAAAATTAGCTTATGAATCTATAGTTATATGCCCAGTTTGGCAATAAAAAAGCTACCATTGGTAAGCAAAACGACTCGTTTTCGTTTATAGGAACCGAGCATTAACGGTTATGAAACGTATAGGTACTCTTCTAAACGAATGATGGCGCAGTATATTATTCATCCGTCAAAGCGTTTACCATTATACTCTTTATATTTATGTAGCATAAAAATATAAATAAGAAATCCACGAACCGCAACTAGCATATAATTTCTCACGGCGATCACGCATGGTATACAGCGCGTGGCTGCGCAGGCGCCTACCCGTGGGAGTCTGAATGATCCAACCGATACTACGTCAGACTACGTATTAGGAAACTGTTACCGATATGGTGGCGACGAAGTTCAATCACAAGAAACCTCTGGAAATAGTAAGGTTGGCGAAGCACGTTATACGTTGACACCTTAATAAACCGCTCTTGAGGATTGATTTGTTTCTGACTAAACAAAATTGAGGCGAATATAATTTCCAACTCCAAAATTTGTATATTTGACTTCTCTAAGCCAGGTTGTCTTTTAATTTAGACAAATGTTTGTAAACATTGTAAGTATTGAAACCACAACATTGGAAATGATTTTCAGAACAAGCGGGAATCTTGAATCAACCGCGGTCCCACAGTTATCCTACTACCATAAATTGATACAATTGTTTCACGAGACTTTCAATTTCAAACTGTGTATATTGGAAATAAATTGCTACTTTACCATTTAAGTCTGGATAGAACAAAGGACGGAACATCTTATTTATTGAATTAAGTTTGCATGAATTGCTATTCCAAGACCAAGTTCTCATGGAAGGCAGTAGCTACGTAAACAGAATTCTGATCGTACTTAGATTGTATATGGGTAGGTACACACGACATTTGACTTTGATAATGATGTCATTATATCTATAAATTCATTTGCACGCAAAATTGAAAGTTTCTGCCCCACATCGTGAGAACAAAGCAATCCCTATTACTCCTATTCTATTAAAACCTTAGGAAGTACCTTCTAACTTTCACACAACAGACCATTTCCAGCTTGTGGAACAATAAAATTGCATAGTCCATGTCCTTTCCAGTCACATCCTATTATAGACTTCCTATCAACACTGGTTCCATCGCTTCCTTATTGCAGTGCAGTACAAGAAATTGCCTTTAATTCAAGGTCCTGTATATGTGTTCAACCTTTGACCGGGCACCTGTCAGGTGTTGTAATTAGATCGTTACCCGAAGCATGGCCCGTCGGTCAAGCTTGGCTGGGTTTCCCACACGTCTTGGCATCTAAGGCGGGACCCTCGCTATTCTGATGACGAGATTAACCCGCGCTTCCAGATATACCGATACGCGACTACTTGGGACTGTTTTACGTTAATAGCATAATTTTCTTCGGTTGATAACGGATAAATGATGGAAGAATGGAACAAGTATTTTTCCTACATGTGTTAGCTGATAAATCTGCTAATGCGAGTTGATTTATTAGTAACAAGTAACGGCGTTGGATATTTAACACATTTAGATTTAGTAAGAACTCAAAACCCAGATTGAGGAAGGCACACCTGCTGTTTATGATACACGTTAAAGATTAGTCGACACTTACTAATAACTTTTTAAAATTTATATCTGCTTCAAACGCCACAAAGCTGCCTAAAATGGAAAGTTCCCTTAAGTTTCGGCTGTTGTCGTAAATGTCACGCCGAGTTACGACATAGCGTTACAATGGACATATTCGAACAATGGAGGTTTTTTACTAAGAATTAGTCACAGGAGTCATATCCTTGAAGACGGTCAGGAAGGGTGAGTCATCAAAAGTCGCGGGTCGGGGGTCGCGGTTCAGTGCTCGCAACCGAACTGTGCCAATGTTATATACTGCGCTGGCATAGTTACGTCATTTTAAGCTGTTATATAGCGTACCTCCGTTTCTTTACTCATGAGGTACTGGCTTTGTCACGAAATTGAGACAACAAAGGATCGGCTTTAAAGTATTTTTGGCTAATAACTGTTACGTCATTAACCGAAAGTTAGTAATCTCTAAAGTGAACTGACTTAAACATTCTAGAATCTTTACACATCGTCTATCAGCTCATAATTAATAGTAACAGTCTGTACTGTATCTACAATTGTACATAGTACATATATTTCTACATAGGTAATGACGGTAACTAAACTGACAATGGAAAAAAACTGGAGGCAATGAAGCATGGTGTCGTACGACAAACTCTATTGAGATGCAAGTGTGTCCAAGTGATCAACAGACCGACTAATGCGCTTTAACCAGGGGCCAACCATGAGGTCGATCCGGATTTAACATTATCGTACAATCAATCTGCCTAGCCTTTTCCCAACTATGTTGTGGTCCGGCTTCCAGTCTAACCGTAGGCAGCTGAAAACCATGCAGTATTTTACATGGAGTGACTGCCTATCTGATCTCCACAACCCATTAGCGGGTAATACGATACCCCTTGGTAAGACTGGTTGTCAGACTTTCGGGCTTCTGGCAGCCGGGACAAACGGCTTAACATGTTTTTCGAGACACGGAGGAGTCTCAATATGTAAAGATGGTCACCCATCCACGGACCAACCCCGGCAAGCGTAGCTTAACCTGGTGCGGCTGTTATTACTTAGCCACGAGCTGAAATTATGTTAGTGTTACTTTACTATATCGAAAATCTTCAGGTAAACACCAGTACCTACCCAAATTGCGTAACATATTTTGCATCACAATCCGAGAGCTTTGAAAGATATTGCTAATCTATTGCTTCTGCTTCATAGGTTTAAAATTCGTCTGCTCAACAACGTAAATAACGCAATGAACGTGGCTGAATTACGATCAATTGTCATTTTATGTGTGTTACGCAATTACCCTGCGGGCTCCATGTTTAGGGATATACATCAGGACCTTATTCATCACTTTTGAAGTGCTTTGGTTGATTTTGATATATCTTATCTCTCAGGATATATGTAAGTATGTAACCAAGTAAATATGATGAATGAATAAAATTATTTCAGTTAAGTATATCAGTTACTCTTACATATTGTACTTTACTATCAAACAGCTGGAAGGGAATCATTTCTATAATATCTGTAAACAAAAGCAGATAACGGTATCAATTTTATATTTGACACAAATCTCTCACATTTCATTACAAGAGTAATGACAAAATTACTGATGTTGCATCATTTTCTCATTATTTTCAGATTAGATATACATATTTCCGTTTTATTTCTAAAAGATGGAGCAGCCGAAATGATCGGAAGTCGAACATTACAGACTTTAGTTCTGATACCATTTCCGGACACACACGACGATGGTTTTTAACCAAAATTGACGAAAATTAGACTTCATGACGTTGTTTTTATTTGATTTAAAGGTATAATTGAGTAAACATTATTTGAAATGGTTTTAAAATATGTTTTACTGCATGTGTAAGTTATGGATATGAAACCAATGATCCTGAAAAAAGTTACCAACGGTTTAACATTACTAGGTACATATCGAAACAACATTGAAATATATAAACTGCATCAATCAACGAAACAAAAAACGGTACATTTCCCAGTTTCCTGGCCACAGTAACCACCTGTGTTACCTGAATCAAAGAAAATTTCAACCACAGTTGAAGACAATGTTACAATAACAATTAAATCGTGAACCGTGACGGTTGCACTCGTAACAGCTTATTAGAAATGCAATAAAATTGACCCACAATATGGGAGCCATTCAAATACCCAACCGTGGGATCCGTAAGAAACCGCACATTGATTTAGATAAAAAGTATCAAACTCGATCAGCAAGAAAATATGGACGAATGAGGAAAAGGGCTGCATCACAGAATTTGTTTAACATGCAGGGTATGCTTTTAAGAAAAATAAAAGGACTGCTAAATGAACTTAATTAGATTTACAACAACCTCAATTTACACTATGAAAATCTGTATAAATAGAATAAAAATATTATATAATATTTTTTATACATAAACGTTTAAAAAAAGTGTACATTTGAAACGAAATTAAATTAAATTAACGTCATTAGGAAAACCTGTAACAATAGGAACGAAATTAACGGGTTCATAATAATTATCGTATGTTACGTGCGATTACAGCGTTTCTAATTAAATGTCCATTTATGTACACGCCGTAAAATTATATGTCATTACAAGGAAAAATCTAAATGATGATTGAGAGGACTTCGACGAAATAATAGCTACTACCATAATATTCAAGCCGCATAATTCACAAACCGACACAGTGCAAAACATAACATAAACAGTTGCAAAGCAGTTTTGTCTATCGTTGTCAAGCTTTTCAGTATAATATCATGACCAAAAGATTATTTTAGTGTGGTGTTCACACAACACAATCTTTGTTTTCATAGAGCGAGAATCTTAGATAAGTTTGTCTAGGTCTGAGCAAGCCCTAAAATCAGTGCTGCACCGTTCCTAGTATGTTACGTAGATAATGAAACACGTTTTGATGACTAGCATCATGATGTGTTAAAGATATGTGTTATCATGAAGACTTGTGTCCACTCTACGGATATCGAAAAACGTGTGTAATCAATACGGAATCGTGTTTCGACTATGAATGAAGTGTTGTGAAATGTGAGTTAATTGTGGTGTGTTTTAATATAGTTTGAGGTTGGATCTCCGTGGACATAGTGTCTTAGCACAAATAAAAACAATGGCTTCGCCTTATAGGACATTTCTTCTAGTTGGATTTTTGGTAAGGTTTTATAATTTACTGGCGTATTTGTGTTTGGATAAATCCCTGGGATTCAATCTTGAGCAGTTACAACAAGTGATACTTCACAATAGGAAAATTTTCAGGAGTTATTTTCGCTACTTCTTACTTCATCAAAAACTTTCAATAAACTGATATATTTTAGATCATCATCACGTCATCACACTGTGGGAGGAAAAGAAGTACTTATTTTTTTTAAACCGGACTCGCTCTTAAGCTTTCCGTACCGTATTAAGATCGAGCAAAAAACGCCGAAATAAACACGTTTCTTTTTTCTATAGCGGCAATAGAAATACGCAATCTGTGAAAATTTCAACTGTCTAACTACTATGTTTCATGAGATACAGCCCGTTGATAGACAGATGGACGAAAGGACAGCGGAGGCTTAGTAATATGGTTCCGTTCGGTCTAAAAAAAATATGAAAAAGTTGTTTATCGCAGACAATACTTGCAATTTCAACCCTAAAATATTTCGCCCATAAAATCGGGTTTTTGTAAAGACTAGTTCCGATTGTCTTAATTAAATTAGATGGTTTGGCCTGCGCACTCGAGTATTTACATTACATGATATTTCTCTTATTTCAGGATTTGTTGTCAGTTTTCTTTATATTGCCATATCTCGATATTCACGCGAAAGAGTTGGGCTTCAATCATATTCAGATTGGAATAATCGGAGCTATCTTTCCAGGATGCCAGATGATATCATCGCCCATTGTGGTAAGTTAAACATAAAACAAACTCTATTGTCATAATAAATGGTTATAGAGCTAATAGACCCAGTTGAATAACAGTCCTTTGTTTTATTTTCAGGGAAGCTTGAGTGACGTAATGGGCAGAAGACCGATATTTTTGTTATGTTTAATTATCTGCTCGTTTGCTTACTCCTGGTTGGGAATTACATCATCTCTTCTTGTTTTCTTAGGTATAAAAGCTGCATTAGGTAAGCAAAATTATCCGTTTTTATGAGAGAAGGAAGGATGCAGTGGTAAATAAACTCGTTTTCCCATTAAACTGGAAAATTGTTTATGAAAAATCCGCTGATTTGAGTCAGTTCAGAAAACATTGGCCCTTTGCCAAAATCTTTCAGATAACTTAATGAATATAAAAGTGAAGTCCAGGCCAAATTTTTAAAGAAGATTGTGTGTCTTATCCATGGACATATCGACGGCGAAGTGCCAATAACTCTAACTGACATTTTTCGAGAAGTTCACTTTTATATCGTTTTGAATTTAAAGGCGTTATTCGCATGTTTTAGTGAAATCTAAGTGTATTTTTTGCATTAAATTAAAATGTAGAAATACCTCCCAACTTAACCAACGTGTTCTAAGAAATGAAACGTTATTTTTTTCAATTTGTGTTAATTGTTTACTTTGTCAGTTAGGTGTTTTTGTGTACTTCGCCGTAGATATAACCTATCTCAATGGTAAGACCATCCGAATTGTTTCAGGAACATTTAAGCACACTCAAACATTAACAAGGGCATTAGCACCAGACTACATAGACGATCAAAACGACGTTACTGCTTTGTATGGCAAGTTAACATCACTAGGAGGTCTCGGGCTAGCGCTAGGCCCCGTTCTTAGCGGATACATAATGGAAGCGTTCCCTGAAAGCGGTTTTACCATCATGTGTGCAGTTGTTTCGGCGGTTTTTATACTAAATGCGGGTAATGAACATTTAATTTGCTATTGATATTAAAATAACGATGGCTCAAAATAACTTACCTACTAAAATTATATGTAAATTCCAATCAAGCTACGTAAGTTGTCAAGCGTGATTATGAAATGCTAACTAATATTATAAATGCGAAAGTGAGTTTGTTTGTTTGTTACGCTTTCACGCTAAAACGGCTGAACAGATTCAGATGAAATTTCGTACAGGGATAGAACTTGACCTGGAAAAGGACATGGGCTACTTTTCATCCTAGATCGCAGACGAAGTTGTGGACAAAAGCTAGTAAGATATAATCTTCAGATACTTTGTGACTCCTCCCACTCTCATTGTTACAGGTTTGATCAATTCCTTGCCAGACATCCCAAAAGCTAAAAAAGAGAAATCAGAAACAGTGCTAAAAGCAACAAAATTATTTGATCCCATCGTTAGTACATTTAATCAAACTGTTAATAACTTCTACACTCTAGACTGGAGCATATACTGGGACATATTTTTATATAAATTTCTCATGTCAATGTCTATGGGATTATACTTTAATAATTTCCGTTTATTTTTAAATACTGAACACGATGTATCGCCCTCCGTTCTAGGCTACATCACAACTCTTCAGGGAATCGTTTCATCAATAACAAATGAGAAGGTTTCCTCTGTAAACAAAATATATGTTAATGATAGAGACTATACGCAACGGATCTTTCATATATTTCTGTTCATGGTATTGTCTTTGATAGGGTTAGCGATGGTACCTGGTATACCATTTTACATTGCACTGCAAATTCCTACAGCGGTATGTTTTGCCCTTGCAAGGGTAGTTGCTTTGGTGGTAGTGTCAAATAGAAGTGTGACTAGTAACCGTGGAACTCTCATAGGGGCGTTTAATAGTGTCAGTTCTGTGTCTGGTATTGTCACGCCGATAATCGGCGGTATTATTAATCATTATTTAGGTGTAACTTATGTATTTTACACTGGTGCCATGATCGCTTCAATAGGTCTTGTATTAAGTTATCGAGCGAGATCGATATCTTTACAAGAAAAAACAAAGTAGGTAAAATTTACTTTTTTAACGGCTAGCCCAAAATTTCATTAGTCCTCTTTTTATTCGATTTCATGACACTTGAAAAGTAATTTAACATATTGTTTAGAAGTTTAAAGAAAACTTTCTTCAAATCTCTCACCCAATCATTACATCAAACGTAATAAGATCTAATTGTTTTAACACGTCAGAACCACACGTAATGGGTGTGCTCTAATTATCAAAACATTATGCAGGTGAATAATAAGGGAGTATATCGTAGACCGTAGTGTTGTGCTCGGTTCCCACGACTCGGTTCCTTCCGGAGGCGGCGACCCGTGACGCTACCGTCTTGGCGCCCACATCGCGCCTCTCATTGTTTCACCGCTAGTTACTGAACCTCTTAAAAACGACAAGGGCCAATTTTCTAATGTACAAATTATGTTTTTGGACCTCGATCTGGTCGAACGAGAAATAATTTAAGCGACTAATGTAACGTGAGTTTTTGGAACGAACTTAAGTATAGGGCTACAAGGATCTTTAAACATTTGTGCAATGCAATAAAAAAACCGGTCCGTGCGGGGCAAACGTACATGCCAAGTGCGAGTCGAACTCGCGCACGAAGGGTTCCGTACCATTATCTACAAAAACAGCAAAAAACATCATGTCTGTTATATGGGAGCCCCCTTAAATATTTATTTTATTCTGTTTTTTAGTATTTTTTGTAATAGCGGCAACAGAAATACATCATCTCTGAATATTTCAATTGTCTAACTATGACGGTTCAGAGATGCCTGGTGACAGACGGATAGACAGAAGGACGGACAGCGGAGTCTTAGTAATAGGGGCCCGTTTTACCCTTTGGGTACGGAACCCTAAAAACAATATGGCGACGTTAGTACTAATTTTGGGCACGCGCCAAATTATCCTGGTACAGCTCTAGGTACCTACGTCGAATCGTTCCGTTATTGAGATTTCAATCTGAAGGGATAAAAATGATACAGCAAATTAAAAATAACAGTAAAGCAAATAACTGGTTAAGTATTGTATGATCCGTCATCAATATTAATTATTAGTGGAACGATGAAAAAGTGGGCGATGTGACGGAAATGTCTGAAGCGCCGGGAGTCTTGCTTGGCACACGACGGAATGTCGGCGCAAGCGCTGCAGCTGTGGCCAAGAAAAAACTTTAAGGTGACCCTTCAGTATGTCCAAGGTCCATTGTGTGAGCTGGAAAGCTTTTAATATGGTACTGTTGTTGGGATGTTTGCAATAGATCACCTTTTCGAAGAAATGAGGCAATTATAATTGTAAGGACACCACATACCTATTGTCTTTTGTCTACCATTTCTCATCCAACTTTCCTGTCGCAGGTCTGCTGAAAGACATTTTCGATGAAATGAGCAGTACCTACGTATATTCTCTTTTATCCGTGTAGGTGAATGAATAAATAATTACCTAGGGATCAGAAACTTAATAAGTACTCACGTTTCATTAGAAAAATACAGTCTTTATTAACATATTGATAGTCTATATCGAAGGTTCATAATTCCCATAACACTTCATCTTTACATATGAGAAAACACCTTTGCTCTATGCACCGCATTATAAATGTTAATTACAACGCTGACATTTAATTACAATATAATTCCCGTGCGCACGCGCAACGTGAACAACTTTTGTGAATTATTGTATGGAGATCGACAGGTGGATGATATACACAGGTGTTTCAGTGTTATAATGGCGAATAATTATGTTTTTAGTTTCTAATTATGTAAAAGCTATCATTGAAGAACTTACTCATGTTGAGCTGGTTCTCGCATTGTATTGCTAAATGTTTCGTTGCACTTACGATCATTATTTTAAATCTTTAGTTATTAAGTAATTTATTGTATGATAATAAAATAAAGCTTTTATTTGTATATTTTGTATCTCTATCACATACTCTACCTCTTCCACGTATTGATCATTAAAAGATTGAAGAAAGATTGCGTATATGTTTAGGTATATTTAATATTTTAGTTAAGACTTCGCATAATCATGTTTTTCTCTTCTTGTTCTCACACACTATTGTCTACATTTCTTTCTCATTTCTCCTTTTGTAGGTCTGCTGGAAGAAATTTCTTAAGAAATAAGCAGTACCTTTGTACTCATCATTATGTCGTATCTCTATGTATTTTACTGTGTGTACATAAATAGTAAAATAAATAAATTAGAATTGCACAATATTTATGTTATCCTATGCTTTGCCTTTGCGGAAGAAAAACCTCAATATACTTTCAGTATTAGCTAAAGACCTGGCATTTACATAAATTTCAGTTCTAAATAAACGTCGAAGAAAGTTATGACGAGTATAAATTCAGTCTAACAATGCGTTTATCGATAAATCTTGCTCCAAGCTTGTGAAAAACTTTATACATGTGTATATCGCGTAACTCGAAAGTATTTTATACAAATGTCTTACACGTATACATTTTTCCTACATTCCCACCATCGAAATCAACATAACTAAATCACGCTTATGTTTATTATATTCCACATGTTCACACATCCTCATTTCATATTCATTGTTGGCAACTTCTCCTCACTACGTTTATATACGACGATTCGACGTGGTCAAAATTAGAATTGAACTAAATTAGGCGTAGTATTTCTGCACTATGGCATATCTTATTTTTGAGAACCATAAACAATGACTTTGAAATAGGCACTTACTATGCTAAAATAACATTCTTCGGAAGTTTGTCGGTGGGTGTTCCAATAATGGAATGAATGTTTGGTTTTATCGCGATATCTACGAATATTTTCCTCCCATCCCTCCAAGATAACAGGCATAAAATAAGTAAATCCAGTTCATAAAACCAGATTTCTCGCCAATAATAAAAGAATAAAACAAAGCCTTTTGCTCGGGAGGTCAATCTGAACATTAATATCGCGATGTGGAATGCCCAAACACGTACAACCAATCAAACTAACGAGCTTACGTTTTATCACCTTCGTATTGTTTTTATAATTACTTTTATACCACTTTTTGAGTAATGGCTGGCTTATATAACCCTTTTTTTAGGGTTCCGTAGTCAACAAGGAACCCTTTATGCTTAGCCCAGAGACTATTAGTACTAGAAAGCTTCAATTTTGAATGGGTATATTAATTACGCCGACAAAGTGGTAAAATAAAATCATGAAAAAAAGTCACACTTGTAATCCCAGAAGGGGTAGTAGGCAAAGGAGTACCTATAGCAAGACCCACATTTCGTCAATTATGTTTAACTCCCATGTAATAGGGGACGTCAAATCCTAACTCCAGGCCGCTATTGGGAAATTCCTGAATTCCTGATGGACAAACTGAATAAATAAAATAGCCTACACAACTGATTTACTATTGCTTTTGAAACCAAATAAAAGACATTGCTTATGGAGATCACTATTCTTTACACTAATGTGATACATTTTTTTTTTTCATTTTTTATTACCTATGTTGTGTCCCACTGCTGGGCAAAGGCCTCCCCTTTTTCCTTCCAAATCTCTCTGTTGGCCAGAAATTAACATAACCTTATCTAACAATAACAAACCAATTACAAAAACTAGCATTATCATACTAAAAATTCCTTTAAAATCCAGCAAAATAATGATAACTAATTGTAACATCTATTACAGATACTAACTAGAAAGCAATTAAAGACCATTACGTAAGTTTATGACAAAAAACATACACTCTAGGTTGGAGGAGGCGCCGAAAGTAAACAACTGACTCCGAGGCGTGAGTAGAATAGTCGATAGTTAGTAAAATAACTTGTGTAAGCACACCACACATGCACCTGTTCAAAGAGAATTGTTTAGAAAACTGGCAGCACGAACGTTCCCGCTTTATTCCATAACAGGATTATACCTTTAGCTTGCTTTCTCACTCGCACTTACACCAAAAATTTAAAAGAAAGAAAAGAAACCTATATAATATATGCAGTTTGTTTTTTATATAAGCTCGTGCTTCAGGTGACTAGCATTTAATTCTTGTTTCGACACTCAAACGTGTGTAGTAATAATAAAGAAAGAAATTAATGTCGAGTTAAAAAGCGCGATCATCTTTATAATGACGACAAATAGTATCCAGGTGGGTTCAGTAAGCGATTTCAATAATTAAGGACTATTAAACTTCGGCAGTATCATCTGTGGTCATTTAAAGAAAAGTTAGTATTGCAGTTACGAGCCATAAAACTTTTTTTAATGCCCCATATTTTGCAACAAGAACCTTTGCGATGAACGTGCAAACAAATTACATGGAATTTGAATACAAAAGCGAACACTCAATTCAGGAGATAAAACCTTAGGAAAGTAGTTTATCACAAAAGTTAAGATTTGTCTAACAAGTGAAGTTGTGAGCTAGAGTCAAACAAACAGTCTGTTTTACTAAATGTACTAATTAATGAAGAACACAAAATTCTAATGAAATTAACAACATGACGGCTTGGAACAGGAAGTATGTCAACATGAAAGGAGAACAACGTTGATTGAAGGATCAGTAAAAAATCAGTTCAAAGAATTATGAATCAGCTTCGTGGGCGCATAAGATTTGAAAGTGTATTTTACTGTGCATCAAACGTCATGAGTAAAAAAATCAGAATTCTGAATAAAAGCGTTTATTATTTAAAATTCTGAAGAATTCTGGATACCTAATGTTCCAAATAAACGCTAGAAACTGGCAATGACTCAAGCGCTCACAAACGATACAGAATATTGATAGAAACAATAAAATAGTGACTTCATTGCGTGGCTAATCTCCAATTTCAGACTAGTGCTTTTCCGCCAATGGTAAAACCATTGTTAAAAAGCGTAGGAAATGGGACGTCGATAACGACTCCTTACATAAACGACACTTATATTTCCTTTACAATGAAATCAATAGTTTGTTTACTTCGCGACGTAGTGAGTAAATTAACTAGTTGATATTGTACGCAAACGTTCTGATTAGAACACACTCGTAAACTTTATTATCAACACCTATAATACCGTAATGCTGTTTAAAGACCTCCGATAAAAATTGTACCTTTTGTGGCACAAGTTTGCAACTTGAAACTAACTTAAGCTTCTGCACGCGTAGCATGACCACCATAGAATTTTGTCGACGGAAAAATAGACAAAATGACAGATTCACAATCACAATCTGACATTTTTTCTATTCTTCCGTCGACAAAACCTGTTTCAATGGTGGTTATGCTACGCGTGCAGGTTTAGGGCTTGTACACAAAACTGCGAATTCGTGCGAATTCGCAACGCAGAAGCTAAGCGCGCTAAGAAAATCTTAGGGTACCGTCGCGTCGCTGATTTTTGCGATGCGACGTCGCAACGCAGTTTTGTGTACAAGCCCTTAGACCACTAAAGTACCGGCAACGTCGCGTTATACATTTTGGGCCCATCCATTACGGAAGAGATAAGACGAGTAAAGAATGGAGTAAAGGCTAATATGGGCTTATCTGCTCAACGCTTCCACGAACAGGTGCACAAAAGTATAACGAACTCATTTTATGGTACACTCTGTGGCTTATCACTGAAACACTGGAACTTGAGAGCTCGGGCGCAAACAGTAAAGCCATGAAAATTACTAGAGAGTAGAGACTATATAACTGCAAATTCTTTGTTGGTCATTGCATTTCTGTCACAGACTCTGTCTGACTGTCACAACAGACTGTGTGACAGTCAGACAGAGTACACATCAAAACAGCGTTTCGTATACCGCAAGAGCGTTGTCAGAATCTAACAACTATAATATTAATATTGTTATATCTTCTATTCATAAGATTTCCCACGTAACTAATTCGAATCTACTTAGTTCGCCGTCACTTTTATTAGAAAAACTATGTTCAAGACACTGGCTTTGTGACTTGTTGACACTTGGATAATTAAATTTTGACCAAACATGTTGACAGCTTGAGCCTTTTTCAAGATAACAGAAGCTTCGGTTTTCGTTTTTATCCGTGTTACTCTTGACTCTTAATTACAAAACGGAAGTTCATCGACCGTACTTTAATTCTATCTAGAAAGATCTCTCATTTAGGAGTATTAGTTTCAAGACAATGAAGTCATTTTTGATTCTATTACTGAGAAAGATTGATAGGGCTATCGCGTGCTCCAATTAAATCTACCTTTATGGGAACGCGACGGCTATTAGAAACCCCGTAAGAATATCCCCTCTTCAGGCTAAGTTCACACGATCTTTGTTTCGTTTTATTAATACTCTTCGCATTAATATCAGTCTACTCAGGGTTACAAGTTAGCGGTATATTTAATTCGTCTGTTAGTAGGTATATTATAAACTGATTTTTTCTTCTATGTATTAGGAAAAAAGAAATCTGTCCCGTTAATCCTAGGAGTTTTCAGAGTCCAAAGTGATTTAAGCAATGACAGGACGATTAAACAAACGATACCGAAGGTTTCTAACCACAAATAGTGATCGGTCATAAAAACAGATTGAGGAAAGGGATTAAAAATAATTTTCACATAATAACAAATTGCCCAGGTTCATCTCAAGTCGCGTCGTATTTTCTAAGAAGTAACAAGTTGCGAGTCTTGCGCGGCATCATCCATCATAAGCCAGACGACGCAATCTTAGCCGCGTCACGTTACTTAGACGCGAATCCCATGTCGCCTTCAACACTTCACTTTTTCTTACATTCCTGGCTCGTGCCAACTATTCATGGTATATTTCTTTGGTTACGCTTTTAAAGCCGCTGGAATGTTATATAATAAAATGTTTCTACGACTGTTTGATTGGAACTAAAGACTGAGGTTTGCAAATCTGCGTAAAGGAATTGCTGATGTCCCCTATAAAATTGTTTTCATTGCTACTTACAAGTAAGGTCTGTTAACATTCCATTTCCTTTTGAATCTTTGTTTTTCTTTTTGCATTCGATACAAAGTGGCTGGCTTACGTGCCGACAGCTTTAACATCAGAAGCGGTAGCGACTCGATGCAGAACGAGTAGAAGGCCAAGCTACTTAGAGGTCTACGAGTGCCTTGTTCACCTACATGACTTCATGCATTGACTGACACAAATATCTCGACAAGACATTCTAATAATTGCTTATTAAAATCTTGGCCCTAAATAAGATCACACACGTATACCTTGGAGCTATGACATCATTTGTCTCATTTCGTGGAATCTTCACGCGATGTATAGGCAGGCATTTTAATGGGAGTTTGATGCGGCACCCATGGTACCTACCTACCTCCACACACGTCATTATGCCCAGAGCTGATGGTTGTAAGTTTTTTGTATGCTCTCGCGTCTTTTCCGTGTGGTAATTACGTCTATGTAAATTGGATCAGATTTATCAAGTGCGTACGAGCGATGGAACGTCAGTTATGCGTGTGTTTAGAACCGGAATACATAGTTTGGGCGCTGACGATTAGTTTTGACTGATTGTAAATGTAATAGAACACGTGAAGTAAACCAGATAACTTTGGACAGGTATAATAAATAAGAAACTTATTTCAGAAAAGGTTTTCTACAGATTGTAAAAGCTATTTAGTCTTAGCTTGGTACGATTACGAAGACGATTATTCTTGAGATATTTTATTCCTCGATACTTTAAATTAAAGGCTTTCAGAATTCTGCAGTTTAATAACGAATTTTGCAACAAAACGAAAATAGTCCTTATCTCATCAATGAAATCAATCGCAGACAACAGTAATGTGATGTTTACTAATTAAACCAAGCATGTTTTTCCCACGATAGCGCTAAACCAATTACCGGTACGCCGTAGGTAACATTTTCGTTAAGTATCTCGAGACAGACTGTAGGTGACATGACGCCGATGTGAGAAATGTAACACTATACATAAGTGCTTATTGTCTGAAAAGTTATAGCTTCATCGACGTCTTTCTTTTCACATGGATATGACACGCGCGAAAATATAAGACTGGCAATTAAAACATTGTGATGCTGTAAAAGTGTAAATACAATAGCTTAAAACTGGCTATTCTCCAAGAAAATACAACCGAACGCAACGCCCACGGAAATTAACGTTTTTTTTGCAGAATGTAAATGTGCATGTCTTTACCATTCATTACCAATTTAATGTTCAAAAGGTTAATTGTATCCCTCAAATATTTATTTTCTCATGGTGACCCAAATTAGTATCAGGTAGAGAAATAAGAACTCCCCATGTTCAACTGATGTCACCCGTAATTTGATAGTTTCGGAGCCCACCAGCTACTTCAAAATATTGACGCTACTGCTCAAGAAGCCTTTAAACAGGTTCTAACATTATTAGTATAGCAGTCACGTCAACAAACGACCCCTAATGGAAATAGCCAACAGTGTCATCATCATCACATAATACCACACAAAATTCAACTTTACTTTCAGTCAGTTAAGATCCCTTTTTGTTGTAACAATAATCAAGAGAACCGGTGTAAATGAGTACACGCCGTTACTTATATCGTGTGTCACCAAACCATATTGTCTGCTTATAATTTGTGTATGTTTACCTTTGACCATAAAATCTTGGAATAGCAGTATTTTATATGAAATGACGGGTCAATTTTAGATCTTTTAAAATGCGAATGAAGAGGAACATAGGAGCATTGTATTGTACACTATCTAACTGATATTATAAACGCGAAAGTTTGTTAGTATGGATGGATGGATGTTTGTTACTCTTTCACGCAAAAACTACTGAACGGATTTGGATGAAATTTGGCACACAGATAGTTTATAACCTGGATTAACACAAAGGATACTTTTCATCCCGATATTCTTTTCTTGCGCGGGTGAAACCGCGGGGCGCAGCTAGTTAGAAATAAAAGGAGGGGAAGACCAAAGAAGCACTCGATGGATTATTATAGAACGTCTGATATCGAAGAGGATTAGGTATGCAGCATCAACACCACATCAAATTGGGAATAGAGCAGGGGCCCGAAATCATGATACACATTTTTTTTTATTAAATTGAGAGAACGCAAAGAAAGAACAAAACCACCTACCTATATACACAAAAAAAAACAAGTTGGGGGGAAATATGCGTCACATCCACGCAAATTGTGTTGTCTTACGATAAAACAATAGAATTATAGAGTATAAACAAACGGTAATAATTAATAACGTACATAATGAACCAAGAATGGAGAGTTTTCAAGCAGAGTGCCCGTAAGAACACCCACCAATATAAATTATCTTAAGATTTCCAACCTTCGCTCCTAATATCTGAACGCGATAAGGAATAATGCTTTGTTAAATATACCAGATAGAGGATTAGGCCCCCAGCTTACTCGATGAAATTTGAATAATGCTCGAAGGCGTGCCAATGACAGCCTACTAATGCTTCTCGCTTATCTCCGAATTTATCACTCAATATTATTTACGTCAACTTAAAATATGAAATCTTTTTAAGAACACAAACGAATGCTGTTAATTTATACATTTCAAACGTTAGTGTTAATGATTCTAATCATATTGTTGCCAACAGTTAACATGAATATGTATTGAGTTGTAATTAACTTCGTTTTGCATTTTTAATGCGAGTGATACCTACCTATATGAGCTGTTTCTAAAGAATTTGGAAAAAAACATCTAATACTGTTTTGATTGCATCAAAACATCGAATTAAGATATTAAAGCTACCCAAAACAAAGAATATAAACATTTCTTTGTGGCCAGAAATAAAAATGACGTATTATACTAAAAATCTCACGACTATCTTCTAATAGATTCACGTATTAACCACGTAGGTATTTCTCTCTACATCAACCATCAACACACCACCCACGATAGTCAAACAATCAAACACGTTGAACTTCGCACACAGCCATTTAAGTACTTGTTTGCTTTTAACCTTCGAGGAATTTTGCCCGGGCTTATTAAACAATCCTATGAGTGAAGGTCAGGCAGGTCACAGATAACACTAACTACTACTACTTAGGACATGTATTTCGGAGAATCATCTTGGTTAAAGCTAACCAAGAACCATTGGTGAAAGACAAATGAAACACGAGCGCAGCTGATGGAAAAAGACGCGAAATTATAGAATAGATGATGAAAAGCAAGTCTCGTAATCGTAATAAACAAATAATAGCACTAGAATCGCGTCGAAAAAAAAATTGGTTTCTTTTATACTGACTCTCGAGACATATCGATTGAACATACTTAGAGAGTTTGTAATCGACGACTTATCTACATTGCTAAAAACTGACTCTCAAGGCAATACAACGTTTTATTACATGTACGAGAACGTAACGTCAAAACGGACTTCTTAGATTGTCGCGAGTGTAAGTCGCATCTTGTCATGTACTTATATTCGCAAAAAAGTAGGTAGTAAGAACAGCTGCGACCGTATCGCGTTGTCGCATTTGACTCTTGCCAAGGCCGATTAAGAACGGAAGAAACATGGAGCAAAAATGACTTACCTGTACAGCACTGTTCAAAAAACAGTTGTTCTGTCCCGGGGCATTCCACAATCCTTTCGTAGTGTGAAAGATCCCAGAATCTCGAGATCCATCTCTCGAATGCTGAGGTCGGAGTTCAGCGTCGCGCGCGTAACGATCGTGCGCGGGAGTCACCATTGTTGGCGCCATTTTTATCACCAATCCGCCATCTTGATGAAGAGAGCACTAAAGTAATTTATCCACTGTCCACATTTCGGTATCTGAAAAGATAAAAGTGGAGACTGTAATATCCGCAATTTCGTTAACAAGGTTGATTTATGGACGACTGTTGGATTATCTTCGGGTATAAATAAATCTTTGGACGCCTACATATTATTAAGGTATATTATTATTCAGGATACACGTGTCTTGTATGTCTCATGTATCTTGAATTCCTGAACCCAAAGCGGAAATGTATCTTATGCGACAGATATATCGTTAGATAAATCCTAAAACAAAACAATTTTCTACTCGAACAAGTTATTTTGAGTCCCTAAAAATCAGGGGGCCTAAAACGGCCACATTAGCACTTCCACTAAAAGCATTTCATTTCCTGAATTTCCAGCTGTCATTAGCAATTTCTCTAATTTGACACAAAAACAATTCATATTATGTGGACCATTTTACGAATCTCCAAAGAAAACTGTCAAACAGATGAATTATTCCGTAATATGAATCGCACGCAGATCATATTATGTATTGTCAGTTTGTGACATTTTACGTTGATTCATAATATTTTCCTATTATGATTTTACCAAAGTGACTGTTTTAAGCCCTCAGACAACGGTTAGTAATTAGGATAACAACTCGACAACATTGAGATTTGCGCGAAAAGCGTCTAAGAAATGAGAATAGCCGTCAAAGGTAGACAACATGGTACAATAATTTGACGAAACGTTCACAGTTTCTCACAGCCTAGACAAAACAATCGCTGGGCGGAGTTAACTATCGTGTTCTGATTTCTCATTCATATAATTGTTACATTGGGGTTAATAAGGAGAGTTTTCATATTTAATTACACAATGATTCATTAGCTGATTCCTTTCACTACTCGAGTACGAGCGTTAAACTGCGACTGCTACCATCGACAACAATGAACGAACAATGAATGAACTGTTTCGTTGCCTACAACCTTTGTTAAGTGCAGGCAAACGGTTGCAAAGCTTGCTAATTATCGATAGATTGTTTGTGGCAGACCGTGAAAAATTGTTTTAGCAAAATATAAGTCAATTTTGCCACACAAAACACAATAGGTAGATCTTTAACTAGAACGGGATGACGTCACGCTTGAGCAGGTGGTTTTCAAAATTCGTTGCGCTGATAAATATAAAATACGGCTTTGAAACAGCATAATAGGTACAGGTAAATTAGTTAGGGGTTTATTTATAAACGTTGCTTTAAGTTAAGTTTAAGCAACGTTTATAAATAAACCCCATTATCTCCAAAAAATATGACAAAGGAATTTTTACGTGGCTGATAGAGACTTATGAAGAACTCACAGTGACTTTTTATAAAAACCATGCCCGGAAGACATTACAAGATCCTAAGTAAGGAGCAAAAATGGCAATTAACAGAGTTACAAGCATACCTGCCGCCAATGATTAGGAACTATAAAACAGAAGCTACCGCATTTCTGTAGTTATATCGCCTTTATTAAATTTTAGTTACAAAACAAAGCAGCCTGCAAATGTGATTGTAAAAAAAATCTGAAATCCATTCAATGTAACCAAACAAAACACCACTTGATTTAAATGCCCCAATTACTTTGTTCATTTATTAGCCGCTCATTTGTTCTTTTCGATTTATACAATGGAAATAAAGAATCGGGGTTTTGCCGACGGCTTGTCCAAATTAGTGTTGCCAGTCGTGCGCCGGCGCCCCGCGGTGCATCAGTCGAATGCGTAAGCACATGTGCGGGCTTCCGCGAAACGACACGCAGTAAAACGGTTTATTTCAAACTGCATGATTTATATTGGAACGCCGGCCGATCGGACGATTCATGAATCCACCAAATGTGTAGTTTTACCTTTGAATGACTCGCATCAACAAACATTACTTGCCTCAATTTGGATAATGCGATTACGGACTCATGAATGAAAGTTATTAGTACCTACGTTTCCAGTTACCATTTTGAACTTTGATCCACCTCCAAGACGTTTAATTTGTCTATACTCGCGACAATCTAAGAAGTCCGTTTTGACGTTTCGTTCTCGTACTTGTTATAAAATATTAAGCCTTGAGAATCAGTTTTAAGCAATGTAGAAACATAATTTAGAGGGTTTGTAATCGACGACATACGTCGATTACAAACTCTCTAAATTATGTTTAATCGATATGTCTCGAGAATCAGTATATAAGAAACCAATTTTTTTTTCATCGCAAAGGATTTTTATAGCTGTCAAAACGGACTTCTTAGATTGTCGCGAGTCTAGTACAACAACAGTTTCAATATGCACCACGCGACATCTACAAATTCCTGCATCTAACATCTAACAACACAAATCTTCATCACCATGAATGCACTCCATCTCTTTTTGGATTCAAATAAACTTAATGGTATTGGTTCCGTTAAAGGCGCCAATATATTTTGTAATGCAAATGCAAGCGTACGTGTTGAGTTTACATGTTGTTTCTAAATTCTAAGCAAACAAGCTGAGCTATTTCAGTCAGAAACTTGCGGCCACACTTCCGATCTATCGATAATTTAACAAAAAAACGGGGTTAATTCCTGGATATCATTTGCTTGTTGCGCAACAAGACACGTTCTCGTCTCGGTTTTTATTTACAGATTCTGTTACAAGTAACTGAGATCGTGATTACGGATTCCAGAGCATAAATATTTGTAGTAAGTTGAAACAGCTCGGTGCAGAACAGTCGGTAGCAATAAACATTGTGTATAGGTAATTGAATTATGAAACTTTTCCATTCTTTCTCTAGGACTTTACTAAGAGCTTCTGGGACCTTTCACACAAATTGTTTTGTATTTAACCATAATATTAATTAACATATCCCAACATAACTTTCAAATTATCATGTTATCCCATTCTGATTAAAAACTCAAACTGGATGCATTTTAATCTTCCAAAAGTTTAATTAAACGTAACCAACAATTAAATTACAGAAGTAAAAGGGTTAAAAACCCCATAACAGCGTCCGTACCGATACACCGTGCATAATCCGTGCACCCAAAATAATTAATCTCAAGTGTTATGCTCCAACCGAAGCCATACTTGGTTATAAAAGGTTTTAAGTAAGTAAGTAAAAGTAATTAACATTTTTTGTTAATTGTAAAATATGTTTCAGCTTGTTTTGTCAATTCCATTATATCGTTCACGTTAGAGTCATTCGTCAGGATAAAACTACATAACATCATGTCTGTTTTTGCTGAAGAGTTAGGCAGAGAGGTACACCTATATCTCGCCAGGTACCTATGTTTAGGTCCCATGAAACAGGGGGCGGGCCTTTTGCCAGGATGCCTATTGTGCACCTAGCTTATGACGTTTCATAAGTGCCCATGTAGGTTTATGTGAAATAAAATATTTTGATTTTGATTTTTTGATTTTTTTGATTATTCATTTTCCTTGTGTAAATTCAGTTTTATGTACTTACCAAATTAAATACAACACATCAAACCTGAAGTCTTCTTAATCATGTGCACAATTATGGGGCATAAACATGAAACCAAAGAGGAGCATTGCTTTGATATTGCAACAGTGAGCTTGAATCCGCCCTGTTCGGTGACCGCCACGGGTTTCAATTAGTGGGTGTTATTGGTTAAAGCTGTTCCAATCGAGGTATCCTTTAGGTATATAACATTGCAGGTAAATATAAGTACCTATATACAAATCCTACTTTTCAGTAGCAGACAGCCTGTGAAGTAGAGCACACGACTGTAGGTGTTTCAAAATACCATATGATCATAAAAATCAAATCATCAGTAATTGAATTATTATAAAGAAATAAATCATAAGTTATTATATTTTTTACGTCGCCGAGGAGCTAGAAATGGACTGTAACACCACGTGAGTAATAAGTAACAACAGTTGTGATCACCGAAATGATCCGACTGACGACCGCAGTCGCATTCCTGCGTTAGATACGCTCAAGATTCACTTTTTATATCTTTTTGTAGGACATTTCACTTCTTAACTCCAGAGACTTTAACTTTCTAGCATTTTATAAACAAGAATATAGCAGCCATTATTTTTTATACGTTTTTTATTCAGAGCAATCATAATTAAAACTTTCAATTGTAATCGTGGCACACTCAACATAGAAATAAGACTTCAATCATGTTTCATGTGTATGATGATGCGTTTTGTCACTAAACGTTCTTTAAAAGCTTAATAACATGTTAGTTTGGGCAGTAATCAAGCAATTGTTGCTTATTGCCCCGTCACGTTCCTTTTACCAGATGACTGGTTCCATACAAAGAAATTGATAAATAATTGACGGTTACTTTAAGTGTTTGTTTACTGTAATCTTGGAAATTGTAGTTCCTATATTTCATCAGTAATGTTTTGAGACATTTTGATTTAAAACATGTTGAAGTAAATAAAGATAATAGGTACTTATGCCATTTGTTCCCGGAAATTGCATTTCAAATCGCACTCCACACAGTTGTACAAAAGCGAGGTGACAAGTCAAATTGCTATTCTGAGAAAATATTCTCAACTCTAATCTCGATAACAAATCTCAAGCGGTTAACTTGGCGTGTGATTCGGCATCAAAGCTGCTCACATTGCTGAAAAAAATAAGAAAACGCTCAAGTGGTTGCACATTACCATGGGAACAAAAAACTTAAACTTAATACAAAAACTTAAGAAAGCGAGGGATTGTTTCAAGTGTTCCATTAGTAATAAATAATTCGAGTGATAACCTTAAAAGCATTCCCTTTGACTCAAGCACCTATAAAGAGTTTGTCGAATGTTGTGAGTAGCTAGGCGCACGTAACTTTGTACCCTCATAAAAAAGTTATAGCCCATGTTTGATCAATGCTTTACTGAATACTAATGGGTATGTTACCTATGTAGGTATGCTTCACTTACAATAAAAACAAACTGGTGTTTTAGAGCATCAAGAGTACTTTAATCTGACTGAGTAAATTCTGTAAATAATCGAGTGCAAGAAAAATAAAATTTCTGGTTTATCGAGGTGCTACCGTGCTAATGCACCCCTAACGCAAAATATTTAAGTAGCGTTTTGATTAATATAAACTCAAAAACTACTGCACCGATTTTCATGATGGTTTCACCAATGGATAGAGTGGTTCTTGAGGAAGTTTTTATAATTTGTCAAGCGGGCGAAGGCGCAGGCATCAGCTAGTGATTTATAAAATTAAGGTGTTAATACTACAAAAGAAAAGTTCAATCAGAACGATAGTTGTCTATAAATTCTACGATATAATTATCTTGCCATTGCGGTCGGAACGAAGCCTCAAGCTAAATAAAATAAAACTAAAAGAATACGTGCCACATTTTTTGTATTTACTTCCACTGCCAGTCACTTACACATAGTAGGTACCTACACACGTACTATTGTAAGTGTTTCTTTCTAGTTGCTTCAGCCATGACATAGCTAGATAGTAGTATTAAGTGGGGCGCCTGCCTTTGACCTAAACCCCGAGGGTATTGGAGGTTAGATGGCACTCACGGAATCCAGTTCTTAGTAGCTTGCGGACTATATTATTAATACTTTATATCGACTGCTGAAGGATACATAACGATGAACTTCTGACTGTTATGCAAATCTGGGATCCTAATAGAAACTCATTTAAGTGGTCCATATAAAAATAATTGGACTTCGTAGAGATACGAATTTGAACTGTATTCACCTCCTAGTTCCAACAAAAAGGCTCCAACTTCAAAAACTCGAGAATTGCTTATTAATTCATCTATTTTTAGAATGTCTACGAATACAATTAAATCAGACAGGTAGGTAATTATTCGGAGCGCAACACAAGAAATACAAAACTAAATCCGTACAAAGTTTACACGTTGATGTTGAAGCACAGACGGTCAAAGAGTTCTTACAAGCAAGCACACGTGCGCCACAGCACACCATTAAAAGGAACGCACACATGCCAACGTCACGAACTTGATTACACGTTACAAAAAGAGGAAGAGCGGAGGCTGCGCGTGCGTCGAGTCGCCGACCCGCGAGATGGCACGAGTCAAAACGCCGCCGCGGCGCGTCGCGCATAATATTACTATTATTATTTTATGACACTATTCCTTCTATACGATCAACACATTTGGCTCCGTAACTAATAAAAAACAGGAGGCCCGTAAACAAACGAGACGATCATCACTAAAATAGCTGCAGCTTTTTATTAAGACAGAGTTCCATAACTTATGCAATGACATGAATTAATAAAGTGGATATTACCTGATAGGTAGAAAAATAACAGCCTTATCGATAAGGACTACGCAATTTGACAAGTAAAGAAGTTAGAGACTAGTAACATCTGTGGGCACAATTTTGAGCCTTCGAATATTTAATATTCATATTATGCAACCACATCTAATTACACCTGTGTAGAATATCTTCTATTCGTATACCACTACCAACTCTACTAATGGAAAGCAATGAGAACGAGATTACTTGAAATGCATTGTCCATTTATTAAAACTTTCATTAGACCACCTACGATCACAGAGCACAAAGTCATCTAAAATTGAATTGAATAATATAATGTCGAAGTAGCGTATCTAAGTGGCGTGACGATGAAGGCGTTATACGAGCATAAAATACCTATAGCTCGTTCAAAAGAGAAGTGTCAACGTGCGGCATTGGCCATTAATGACTGTCATTCCTCAATGTGCAAGCCAACAAAGAGAATTCAATTGGTGTCCAGACCTCTGACTGATGAAGTGATGACACAAGGTTTTAAATGATGTAGGTATGGACATATGTACATAAGCAGAACCTTTGAGTACCGACCAAGTTTGCTGATGAGAGGGTCTTACGAGACGAACCGAAGAATATTCCCCCAGCTAAAATGGATGGCAGTCTCTGCGAAAGCTTCAAATACTAGACACGTAATTTACTTAAAATTTACGTATCTTCTCATAAACACATGTGAATATTGTAACTAAAGCTTCATCAAAATGATGTCACATGCTATTATTGGCGATTATGGCCCCTATCAGCCAAACATGACTTTATTACAAAATGGTAATGTGCTCTCGATTGTATGATACAATGTATTCATTTCGCCATATCTATGAAACTCTATCTAATAAACTACTTTTTTATTAGATGTTTGTTGTTCCTTTTTTATTGGGGCAAAACTGAGTTGTGGAGAGACCAAAGTTATAACTGAAATACGGTCAGGTAAACAAGAGCTTGTTTCTCGTTACGGACATTCATATTCGCATATGTTTGTCACAGTTTCACAAACCATAGTTCCCGCGGTCTATTGTTTACAAGTATCTACGTTCAATGGTAGATTGGCTCAGATTACCCAGTCGTGATGTGGCCCATATCTCGATGAAAGCAATCACGATCACCGCCAGAGACATACTTGTCACACGAACAGTTCTCGAGATGATCACGATATGGCCTCGAGCCTGAATCATATAACCATAGTAACATAATCTCGAAACAAAAGAAATGCTATAAAAATATTCAGGATATGAATAAATAAAACAAAAGACGAACGCTGTCTTCCAAGAATGAAAGTTCTATGATCTTTGAACTTTTATGAATCAACAAAGCGACGAGCAATCTATAAAAAGTGACCATGGCATCAGAAACAGTACCTACTAGCAATCTCTGCAAAGACGTGGTCTGACTAGAAATTAAGAAACGACTAAACTCCTTACCAATTCCCAAATCATCTATATACGATGGGAAATCGTTAGCTAGGTGACATGAAAATATCATGACAGACGCACTGGTTAGAAGTGGGTTAAATCGAGCATGCAATATTTCATGCTCAGAAGCATTAAATAATTGCACACCGTGGAAATATAACTGTTAATAAATAGTAGGATCTGTGCAATGACAGAATCGCCTATGAACATATTTATATAACGGGGACCCGTCCGTGAGCTTGTTAACTTGTGTACACATTGCAGCTACTCAATTCCTCCAGATATCAGAGACGGTAGCTCGATTTTAATATTAAACGAACGAACCTGTTCTTTGAATTAGAATAAGCTTTTAACACGAAATCAACAAAGTACCAATCAAGTTTAAAAGCGTTCATTGGGTACTAAAATACAAAGCATTACTGCAGTTCTCGTATAAGCAAAATGATGGGCATATTTATCTTCATAGACATAGTTAATTATACAGATATTAAAAAAATTGCTTTTCCACCTGGCTCGAGGCACGTGCCCCGTTCACCTGTTCTTTAGTCGCACTTTTAAATAAGTACTGCTCTCGAAACCGGCAGTCATAGCTGTTTGAACCATGCCATTATTTTTTGTATATGTTACAAAATTGCTGCATCGCCTACGTAATTATAAGTCAGCAGTAGTTTGTGATAGTAAGCTGCTATTATTTTTAAATGATGATTAGGGCGTAGATGTGGTTTTAAATCATACGAATGCTATTAAAAAACAATCGTTTATTTTCTCTATTCTGTTGGTAACAGGTATACAAATAATATAACGGAATCCATTAAGGTATTAAACTTGTATTAGGTGCAATAAGGTCAAGCATTCATTAAATTCGTAAACCGTACATGTTTTTGAGCTTCGGGTTTTATAACAGCTTAAAAAGAAAACATCGTGAGGAAACCTGGACTTATAGTAATTATAAGTCTAGAAACGCCAATCCGAATTGAGAGCGTAGCGATCAATGCTCATGCCTTCTAGTATGAGAAGATCCCTTTGCCTTGCATTGGACAGGCTGCACGCGTAGCATGACCCTTTCTATCTCTACGAAGAATAGACATAGCTTTTTTATACTAAGTGACATTTCGTTTCTTCATTTTTGACATCGCACCGAAGAAATCCTTCTACAATCTGTCATTTTGTCTTTCGTTTCTAACGATCTTTGTCTACGTCTTTTTATATGTAGACTATTTCGGAAGAAAGTTTTCTACTTAAACTGTCAAATTCACACTGACAACTGACATTTGTCTATAGTAGTAAAGACAATTTGATTTTGGAATCGCCAGTATAAAACTTTCTACTCGACGGCCACAAAGTATAAACGGTTATCTACAAAATCATGATTTTACAAGGGAGCGTTATGAACGCAAAACTATGATAATTAATAGAAGAACAAAGCTATCTTCTCCTATTTTACATCATTTAGTTAATAGAGCATAAGTACCAAGGAAATAGTTAAGGCCAATATTACTGTAAAATTGTTTGATCCAAAATACGGTACTTCGACACTTTGAGATTTTTTTTTGTAGTTGACGTGACTTAAAATCAGTAAAAAAAAAACGAAAATCAAACAGAAAATAAAATCCTATGACAAAACAATTTTTTTTATTTAAAAGAGTGAATTTCGTAAAAAGTGCAGTTGACTCTTTCTACTTAGCTGCCGTCGTACTGTCTACACGAAATGTCATTTTTGTCTTCTCTTCCGTCGACAAAACGGTGCTCATGCTACGCCTGGGTATTATAGTTACTCTTATCTTGTCTCTACAAGATATGCTAACGATGCCTAAGTCTAGCGCTATAACCGTACCCGACCTATGGATCCGAGGTTTAATATCTCTCTTAGTTGGGCTCAATTTTATTATCATTTATCACAGGTTTGGGCTGGCAACATTCATTGCAATACTGCACCAAAATGTTGGCCTCAATATTTACATAAAATATTGATTTCTACAGCTAACTCTTATTTGGCGTGCTGAAAAACCATTATTTTCATATTCAAAGCGCTGTGTCAAGGTGGGACAAAATTGAGTTAAGCGTAATTACATTAATGTCTGACTGTGCTCATGATTACATAGTAGACCACGATTCGTATCACTCTATGTTGCAAATCCTTTCTCCGTTGAGAAAGACGGCGTCTGAACAGAACTATAACTTGGCCAAATGTCGATTTGACCGACTTTAGAGTGTCTCTCTATTAAATTAATTGCGATATACGACTAGACCGAACATAATAATAGGTAGTTAAGTAAGTATGATAAATAGATGCCCTACTAATGCTAGTTCGTTCGTCTGGGCCTTAGGCATTGTCCTTTAAAAACAACTAAGTAAGTAGTGTGGGAGGATAAGCTAGTTTTAAAACAAAAGACTGACACGATCGCGTAGTAGTCCTTGAAGTAGGAAAGAGAGTTGTATACTAAACTGAGGGCCTAGACAACTGACAATCGCTTCGAAAGCGTTTCGTATTTCTACAACGACTTTCAACAGGATTGACATAAGCTTTTCGATAGCTTATATCAGTCCTATACATTTTTGCCTTTTCCATCATCGTTATCGCTGACAGAATGTCACTTTGTCCTCTGAACCGACTGACCATTTGTAGAGAAAACTCTTAGGTCATTTCAGCTTCTATTCAAAGGAAAGCCACTAAGGCTCAATAATTATTTAGCCAAAGCCTGTAATTGTCAATTTTCGAACAAGAACTCCTTTATATCTGATCTAGACACTATCTTGGTCAAAGGTAATGCCTAGACTTTAAAAAAGACTTTGACGTCAGAGATCTCGAAAGAAACACGTAAACGAACTCTAAGTTCGTTTAGGTGGTCTTTTCAGAGTACCAGTCGGTTAGGTAGGAACCACCGACCTCATCTAGTTAAAAAAAAAAAAAAACATTTAACGTGTTTTTACAACAAATGTTCAGAAATAAAATAAATCATTTAAAACCTCTATTTTTCACTGAAAATAGAGGTTCTTTCTCTTTCCCAACCATCAATATGTTAGCCGCAAGCTCGAGCCGGTCAGCAGTCGCAGTGCTTTGACCACAAGTCAGTCCGAGGCGGTTACGTTTTAAAACAAAACAGGACGCATAGGCTCAGAAAGCTCGACCACTCAAACAATAAGACCAAGAAAGGCACACCTACTGAGATTTCATTAGTATGCACGTCAACATATAGTCAGAATAATATAATCATTTTAGGTAACAATGGGTTCAGCTTTTGTAAAGAACACGAAACCATACTCGCTTCCTCTGGACTCCTTGAAAAGGACGGAAGTATTCAAAACAAAAATTACTCTGCACTTGCAGCTAAATAAGTAAGTAGGTACTCGAAACGGACTTGTTTAGTTTTTACGCGTTGAACAATTTTTTTTAATTTTTTGATTACCTTTTAGTATCTTGAGTTTAGTAATTTTTTTTGTGCCAATTGGTAATTTGTTTAACATTTTTTGAGTCTTGGAACTTCTTTCATTAGCTAAGTTTGACTTAGTTTACTAACAATTCTATATTAAACTCGTGCAGAAGTAACGATTTTATTTTGCGTTTTAATATTCATTCATCTTCGCTTTAAACAATTTTAAACAATATAAAGAGTTCAAGTTCGCACTTACCATAAAATCCGCACGATATCAGAATGGCAGTCCTTTTATTCACACTTCAGCATACAGTCAGCATTTACACTTCAATAAATTTTATTTCACCTTTAGTCCCACTTAATCCATCACTCGGGGTCCAAATCACGAACTGTACAAACCAAAGTTTAATACAAAAGTTTTAACACCAATGTCCGATATAAAAATCAAAGAAATCGTTTACCAAATGTCTGTTGTAAAAATTAATTCGCAACGATAAAGAAATTCACATTCGAATTTTGAATCAGCACTTTCCCGCCAAATGTTTATTTATTTCGTCGGTACCGGCAGGCACAGGCACAGCGGCGCGCGTCCAACCACGAGCGGAGCCGGTTCGCTGTTGATTGTTTTATTTTGAACGCGGCCGCGCTGCCGTGGTTCAAGCGCGCAACGGCCAAGCGTCTCTCGATATACGATACCAAAAAAAGGTACTCTTAAAAACAATCCCTTTTCTACTGTAATGGGATAACTTTTTAAATGAGATGAGGCGAAAAAATAATTAGCCGCTCTTGAATATAAACCTGTTTATTGTGTAGCAAGCAAGCTACAAAACATTTTGATCAAACAGAATAACAGTCGTTTAGGTAAAAGGCATAACAAAATAATATAGTTGTATAAAAAAACAATTGGGATTGCTTACAGGCTATTTTTACAGTTATTAAATTGATAAAGTTATACCTAACCATTTTAAATTTTTGGATAAACAGGTACAGGTATCGTATTTTACATAGAAAACCCTTCAAGAGGAAGGATTCTAATTAGATTAGTAAAAGGAAGTATTTGTTTTTCTTCGTAAATAAACCATAACACAATTCATATTATATATTTACATTAGGTACCTTCCCAAATAAAAATTTGTCCTTGGTTTTTCATTTAAACTTTTTATCCGTGACAAAACCTCACTTTATATTACGCTGTTCAACTAGCGCCATCTTTTGGCAAATGAAACTAATCAGCTTTCAGCTGCTTCCTCTTGTTCATTTTCTTGTTTCTCTTCTACATTATGTTGTTTCTCTCCTTCATTTTCTTGTTTATCTACTTCATTTTCTATTTTCTCTATATCCTCTATACTTAAATCTCCGTCAAACTCATTCTTATCTTGATTTCTATTTATGTTGGCTCGTTTTAAGAATGGTTCATGCAAAGCTTTGTGAAGCTTTTTTGCCTTAGTAGCCCCAAACCCGGGACATTCCGCAAGCCTTGATTCTGATGCTTTTATGATATTCTCCAATGTGCCGAATTGTGATATTAGCGTCATGGCATCCGTTTTATTGACTGGTTTTATTGTAGTTAATGCATTTACCACCTACAAGCAAACATAAGGTCGAATTTAGGAGACGTATTCCGGGTACTTACTCTAACTAAAGTATGTTTACTTTCGTCATCACTATTTCGAGGAAAAATTATTAGAACAAATATTATTTAATAAAAACTCTATAACTTCCAACCATGTCACACATGACGCGGTGCGCGTGCGCCTATAAGAAATATCGCGGCAATGAATTACCTACCCATTTTAACTACCTAATTATTTTTGAAGCTCCCTCAAACGGTTCTTGTGACGTGTTCTTATAATATAAAGTATCTGGTCGACCGAGGGTGAAAATAGTTAAACAAATATCCTCCAATCCAACGTTGTAACACATTCCCGAATTTTCCCAGATATGAGACCTAGCTAAATTGTTAGAGCCGTTTTCGAGAACGTGATTATAAATATATATAGGCATATATATTATATATATATATACGAATATTGCTCATATAAAAGTATAATATAATACAATTTTTATTATTTACCTTCTGATGAGGATCATTCTCGATCTTCTCCATGATCCTGTCAGGTGGTTTGTTTTCATAAATCTTATAGTTTTCTATAATCTTGGCTGCCTCTTCTGGATTCCATGCTAACATCAGAGTTAAGTCAGTCAACAGACATATTCTTGTTAAGTTCTTCAATACTGTTTGAGGCTCTTTGAGATCAACCTACAGGTGAAAATTCAACATTATTGTATCATAGGATGATGATTACATATTGCAAAAGTAAATCCTAATCCTAATACATACTAATATTACGAAAGTGAGTTTGTTTGTTACGCTTTCACGCAAAAACGGCTGAACGGATTTAAATGAAATTTGGCACATGGGTAGACCATGACCTGGAATGGGACATAGGATACTTTTAATCCCGATTTTCCCACGGGATCCAGATTTACGCGGGTGAAACCGCGGGGCGCAGCTAGTAATATTATAAATGCGAAAGTTTGTTTGTTTCTTTCACGCTAAAACGGCTGAACGGATTTGGATGAAATTTGGCGCAGGGGCAGACCGTGACCTGGAGAAGGAAATAGGCTACGTTTCATCCTTGATCGCAGACGAAGTCGCGGGCAACACCTAGTTATAAAATAAAAACTTTTTACAAAAAAAAAAACAACAGACTTCCAAAAAAAACACTAAAAAAGTGAAAAATAACTTTAATTTCGGAAGTCGGTGTCTTTGCTTTTCAATTTCCGTTTTTTGCCACCGACTTCCGAAATTAAAGTAATTTTTCACTTTTTTAGTGTTTTTTTTGGAAGTAATTGTTTTTTTTTTTTGTAAAAAGTTTTTATTTTTCACTTTTTAGTTGTGGTACCTACCCCATACAAATCCGAATACCACTACCTGCTATGTAAATAACAGTGAAGGAGTCAAACAGGATATCGTCTAGATAAACTAAGTGGGAAAAATACGTAATATTGAAGCTAACTCAAAAATTACGCAAGCAAAGTTAATAAAATTTATATGAGACCACCTCGAAAGCATGACCTACCAAACAAAAAAAGAATCATCAAAATCGATTCATAATTGGCGGAGTAATCGCGTAAAAAACATGCAAAAAAAAAAAAAAAAAAAAAAATGACGAATTGAGAACCTCCTCCTTTTTGAAGGAGTCGGTTAATAAAGGAAAATATTTCATTACTCCTCAAAAAACCTTTGCAACTTCTAAAGATGTTCGGTTTTTTTGGGTTCCGTTGTCAACAAGGAACCCTTATAGTTTCGCCATGTCCGTCTGTCTGTCTGTCCGTCTGTCCGCGGCATAGCTCAGAGACTCTAGTACTAGAAAGCTGTAATTTGGCATGGGTATAAATATTAATAAGCCGACAAAGTGGTAAAATAAAATCATGAAAAATCTATCCCATGATATGGGGTATCGTTGGGAAGGTCAAAAATATTGTGAGTTTGTGATTAAGCTTTAAAGTGCTTCTTTTTATCTGAGTCAGTGTCCCCCCCTTACCAGCTAAATGGTTAGTTTTGGATATGTGAAAAAAATCAAGTAGTATATATTAAAAGAAATCAAAAGGAAAACTATCACAGCTAAGTAGGCTCTACAAGTTAACAAGTAATAATCAACCAAATTAAATTTGCAGTTGCAAAAACACGTTCTCCCATACGACGATGTTTTTCAACTACAATGTTAAGTTTGTTCTTGGGATAAAGGCATGCCAACCACGGAACCCTTAATTATGCGTGGTCCAATACGCACTTGGCCGATTTTTTTTTTAATGTGCCTCTTTCTAACTTTCTAGCTTTTTCTCAAAATTGGTTGAAGTGACAGTGACAGTGAAGATATGGCAACAAAATGGGTTAGGTTAGAACTGTGAACAACCCCGCACAAGCTGAGCGAGCGCTACATCCATCTTAGTAGCATTTTTGTGGCTTACTAAAAGAAGCACGTTTATTACATTAGAGTATACATTTATATTTTTAGGACATCAAAATGGGAATTATTGCGGTACAATTCTAATATAAATAGAAATACTTTTTGCTAGCAACATCGTGAGATAAGCACATAAAGCATTATGAGATAAGCTTAGCCAATGACTAGCAGAAAAAAGCAGAGTGAAAGTAAACAAGTAGTTGTCCTGCCAAGGATACGTATGTATTAAGCAATTTTGAAGGCAACAGCAGTCATTTGTTTGTTATTTCCATACCAATTCATCAATTATACCAATTCATTTATTAGATAATTTCAAATGAATAAATTATACCTGTACTAAAAGTACCCTAAGTTCATATTTCTTTCCAAGCTCCTTGATTCTATTGTGTATGTAATCTGGGTTCATGTTGTGGTACCGCAGTGACAGGAAAAGTAAACAGATAGTTTTCCCCACTTCATAGTCCGGAATTATATCATCATACTCCCATGGAACACTTGTGATAAACTTTAGTACGGGATTGCCTCTCTGTAAAATAAAAAAAAATGGTTTAATTGAAATAGGAGAGGAATATTTAAGATGTTCACATGATTGTGTAATGATAACATGGTTAAAGGTTAATATTCATGTTAAACATGATTCACTATCATTTAGTTGTTTTTAATACCAGAATTAGAAATTAAATAAGTAAATAATAAAGTACTTACCTGTTTCTGGTTGACTAATACACAGTGCGTCTTAGAAGAAGCAGGTTTGGATACAGGCTCTTTTGATGTACCTGAAACAGTAAATAAAAAAATGTAAAAAGCAAAAACTTATATGCCAATGTTTACAGCTTTAATAGTAGGATGTTTCATGGTGATGAAGAGTTCTACAATGTACCACTAAATTCATGATCTTGTATTCAAAAAATCAAAATATTTTATTTCACATAAACTTACATGGGCACTTATGAAACGATTGCTTACAGCTATTGAATTTAGCTGTTCATTATGAGTGCCAATATAGTAAAAGTACTCTGTGATTATGAGTTCCTTTCAAATACAAGTTGCAACAGGTAGGAGTAAGGTTTTATGTATTTTTTGGTTTTCCATTGAATAATACGCTATTGATTCTTGTAATGAAGAATGTCAAAGAAATAAAACAAGCCAGCAATGGCAGGTAGAATACGATGGTTTCTTTTGATTTTCTTACCAGGTTGTACTTGCTGTATACTTTCGGATTCAATTTTAGGTTTCTTTGGAGATGTCGGCTCGCTAATTTCAGCAAGTAAATCGTCAAAACCATCTTCTAAATCCATGTTTTAAGAAAAGCCAAGGAGAGTGTAATTTCAAAGCTGAAAAAATTAACCACAACACAAAATTCAAATACGCTGCCGCTTGTTTGTTTTGACAGCACGAGAAACACATGACACTATTGACAGTGACTGATTGATTGACATTTGACAAATCATAAAAACCACAGAAGAGAGTTGGAGACTTTGGAGATTTACGTTTGCACTGGCGAAACAATCACAACTAAACTCTATAAGGAAATCTCTATTTTCGGTCAATGTTCCATACAATTTTTGACAGGAACTAGAGATTTCAACATGTTTTGTTGCATTTTAAGATTCAGCGCCCTGGGCCTATAAGGTTTGCCGCCCCATAAATTAAAGGAAAAAAAAGCTACGAAACTAGTCCCGAGTCGTGACGGAGTCCGACCGGCCGACAAGCAGCGCCGCCACCGCCGCGCCGCCACCGCCGCGCCGCCACCGCCGCGCCGCCACCGCCGCGCCGCCACCGTCGCGCCGGTAAGTAAAGCTCAAAACACACAAGGCGGGTGCGTGTCGTCAGCGGGTCGGGTCGTTTTCTTCGCTGGAGCCGCGCTGTCATCGTGTTCACAAACAGCGGGGGCGCGGGACGGCAGCGAGTCGGGCGTGGGACGGCAGCGGTTCGGACGCGGGCGTACCACTAGCCAGGCGGCGGCAAACAAAAACGACACGCTCCGCGCAGGACCCGAACATGGATGTCAACACGCCCGCGTTCTATGTGTTAACTTAACATCCATATTATTATAATTCCTTGAATTGCAATTTATTATGCCTGCCATACTCCCGCGTCCGACCCGCATCCGTCCCGCGCTATCTGTGGTGGCGGGCGGCTGGCGAGGCTCCTGCTCCCGTCCCACTCCGCGCCCGATCCGCCGACGCGTTCTGTGTGTTGGCATCCATATAATTCCTTGAATTACAACTTATTATGCCCGCCGTACTCCCGCGCCCGTCCCGGTCCCGACATGCACCCACCTTGTGTGTGTTTTGAGCTTACGATAGTCCCGTGTCTTGATGTCTATCAAACTTACAACCAAATGAGTTTTATTTTTGCAAAGTAAGCTTATTTTTAATTTCTTCAAAATGAAAGGCTAACAAAGCTGAGCGTGAGGTTCGGCTTATGCCGCCCCTCGCAGCCTACCGCCCCGGGCCATGTCCGTTTTGGTCCTAGGGTAAATACGCCACTGAGTGCCAGTGAAACTGGGGGCTAACTTCACGGAGGTGTGGCCTCAGAATTTATCGGTTTTATTATTATCTGTTGTGATCAGCTGTCATATCAACTGACACCTCGTCCTCCTGTCACTAGCAAGTCAGTGCCAGTGCCACCCATTCTGACTGATTCATTCAATAATCAGTCAAATTTATCACTAATCGAAAAACCGCGCAAAGATTTTCCAAATAAAACTTTGTTTCATGTTTTATTAGTACTCTAAGAAAATAGTTTAATTGATGGTGATTATTTAAGTGTTATAAAGTAGCCAAAGAACATTTTATCGTAATGAAATATGTGTCATAAGCGCCTATTATTTATCAACACAGACAAGTAACAATTATGAAGAATTACTATGAACAACTTGCCTAGCACTAGTAAAACAAAACAAAACGATGAATTCGAAGACGACGAAATATTCGACGACTCTACGTTACTGGCCCATTTTAATAATTCCTCGTTTATACAAAGATCAAGATTTTCTGAGAGTAACATAAATGATTCGGCTAACGGGAGCGCTTTGAACATTAGGTAAGTTCATTATTCTGGATTTACTCGCTAATGTATCAAGTTTCCATGGTAGGTACATTAACATATTTGCGACTTATACTACAACTTTGCTGTTTACCATTGAAAGTACCTATATTTGTTTGCAACCTAATTAACTTATGTTTACCTTACCTTAATTCTGTTAATTGTACACACGCCATATAATTAAACATTAAAACAAAAGGGCATTTGGACAAAAGTTAAATTAACAATATAGATTAAGCTCTTCTTTTCCAGTCAGACTTTAAACATTAGGAAAGGGGAGGGAATTACGCGACTACTTTCTTTACCTCTTGTGGGCTATTCTAAGGATTAAAAATATAAAGACATTCAGTCAGTTCTTGTGTTTTACATCCCTACTTCACACACATAAACTTACAAGCATATATTTTCAGTGCTCTCTGCTGCGATGAAGAGATCAGTGGGTATGACAAGCTGACTGGGAAAACATGGATCTACCCAACCAACTACCCCGTGAGAGACTACCAATTCAATGTTATCAAAGCTGCCATACTTAAGAACACTTTGGTAAGATTTTTTTTGTTCTCATGAGATTTTATATGGGATAAGTAAAATGTTTGAATTAAACTCTGGTAATGAAACAAAACTATAAATAGTCCAGTGTCTGTTTTTTACTTGTCTATGTATTGTATATTTTAGCAGTGCACACCCAAACAACATAAATTACTAAACATGTACTGATATCAAAACTATAGTAAGGAAGTTAAATGCTATGATTACCATCATATCATAAAATCCACTGGGAGGAAACTGGCATGCCTGAGAGATATTTGTCGATGGCATGTGAAGCCAAGTCAGGAGCCCATGGGCGGCATAAAAACTCTGACACACTAAACACATGAAAAAGAAGAAGACCTTAATATACATTAATCACGTTTACCAACCCATTAGTATGTGTCCAGTCATGTCTAGGTAACAGTCATGACTAGTTAAACTTAGCCCCTTGTTTGATCCATTGATAGCTGTATTTTTAACCGACTTCTAAAAGGAGGAGGTTCTCATAGTACCAAGTACTCTTTTACTTCAGTCAACAACAATGTTGGTTTGAAGCCTGAAGGCTGACTGGCTTCATTTGGAAGCTTGATTAACATATTGATATAGAAGAAAGAAAATACATTTATTTAGCACCTACTAAAAGGCACACAATATAATATACATAAAAATATAAAATAAAAAGTGTAAAGTAAAATGTGAGAAATTAGTAGGATAGTGTGCCTCACGGCTGCACCAAAAAGGCCCAGTTTAGCAATAATGCCAGACAACTATAAGTGCCTGACGCTGGTTTCAATTGGATCTATGTCAAAGACTACATGTAAATCTGAATTTTACACAAAACAATTTGCCCCACAGGTCAGCCTACCCACTGGGTTGGGTAAAACATTCATAGCTGCAGTGATTATGTACAATTTCTACCGCTGGTATCCACTTGGCAAGATTGTTTTCACTGCACCAACCCGGCCACTAGTCGCACAACAAATTGAAGCATGCTACAATATCATTGCTATACCTCCCAATGACACCATTGAAATGACAGGTAATATTTAAATGCATATCAGTTTTAATTAAATATGTCTTTAGCCCTGTTGAGATAGGCGCTATCAGAGCTCTATCTACTAGATAAATTTAAAATTGAATACAAATAAGTTAATTAGAAATCATCTGTATTGAATTTCAAAAAATAATATCTGAATGATATTTTCATTCAGAAATGATTTCATGGACACATGAAGAATGTATGTGGGACCTACTTTGATTTGCAGCATCAGCCAGCAAGTGGCAATTAGCCAAGCATGTATTATTTACTAGCTGCGTCCCGCGGTTTCACCCGCGTAAGTCTCGATCCCGTGGGAATATCGGGATAATAGTATTCTATGTCCTATTCCAGGTCATGGTCTAACCCCTGTGCCAAATTTCATCCCAATCCGTTTAGCCGTTTTAGCGTGAAACCGTAACAAACCAACAAACTCACTTTCGCATTTATAATATTACTAGCTGCGTCCCGCGGTTTCACCTGCGTAAGTCTCGATCCCGTGGGAATATCGGGATAAAAGTATCCTATGTCCTATTCCAGGTCATGGTCTACCCTTGTGACTTTCATCCCAATCCGTTCAGCCGTTTTAACGTGAAACCGTAACAAACCAACAAACTCACTTTCGCATTTATAATATTACTAGCTGCGTCCCGCGGTTTCACCTGCGTAAGTCTCGATCCCGTGGGAATATCGGGATAAAAGTATCCTATGTCCTATTCCAGGTCATGGTCTACCCTTGTGACTTTCATCCCAATCCGTTCAGCCGTTTTAACGTGAAAGCGTAACAAACAAACATACTCACTTTCGCATTTATAATAGTATAGTTAGGATTAATCAATCACATAATTAATGTCTGCCTTGTTTTAAGCTTCATTTGCATACCCATAAATGGCTTACACTACGCCACTTTACCTTTTCAGGTCATATGCAAGCTACTACAAGGAAACAGCATTGGCAGAACAAAAGAGTGTTCTTCGCCACTCCTCAAGTCATATACAATGATATGAAGTCAGGTATTTGTCCCTGCGATAAAGTCCGATGCTTGGTCATTGATGAGGCACACAGAGCTAGAGGCAACTATGCTTACTGCCAAATAATATCGACCTTGGATGATATTGGACATAAGATCTATAGGGTGCTGGCGTTATCAGCCACTCCAGGCAGTAAAGTTGAAGATGTTATTAATGTATGTATACTTGAAAAGGGTATTTTATAATGATATAGCAAACTCTTTAATATTACTTATGTTGGCTTCAGAAAATAGTTATTTGTTATGCAAGGCTGCAAAGTTGTTTTTTCGCGCGAGTAAGGTACAAGACCCAGAAAAACTTTGCTGCCGAGCGAAACACACAAATTTTCACCTCACTACAGTGAGGAAAATGCTAGGTGTCTCCATGCATTGAACAAAAATATTGTACCTAAGCTTTTATGTACTTTTCGCGCAATTTTTCCGGAGGAAAGCTCAATTCGGCATTATGTACCGCTTGCACTAACTCTGCACTGCTAAACGAACCCAAATGGTGGAAAGTGAATTGAATAAACAGAAGAAAATTATATAAAGTTTTTTATGTGAAAACTTCTTTAGGCGCGTTGAGCGATTTTTTTTCGTGTTGGCCAGTGCGATTATTCTAAAAATGAGGTTGGTGCTCTGACATAAAATAAGTATTGATGCATTATCAGTCGACCCGGCGGTATAGAAAATTGTTGAATAGAAAGGTTCGAATTTTGAAAACTCTTTCCACGCTAGCGGGGAAAATGCTCTTTTCCACGCAGATTTCGAATGACAAACAGAATCTTTCCGAGCTTGTGAGGTGAAAAGAGAATTTTGTCTCTGATGGTTTATTTATCCCAATGTTTTCATGTTTCGTTACCAAAGTCAATTGTATTTTTTTTGTAATCAATCAGTCAAATTATAAAATCATACATCGGAATCAATGTTTTGTTTTGATTTGACCACTTAGATATAAAAACAATAAGTGTAATGGAAGGACCTTGGATGCAGAAATGACTCAGAATGACTCCTTGCATGCGTTGCTAAATGATAAACAAAGCTGCGGCAAAATGAACTCAAAGACTAAATAAACTGAAGTGCTGCTTTCAGTTGTAATAACATAGAAAAAAACCCACGTCAGTTACGGACATAAATCTACAGTCTGCATTCCAATACACATAAATTACGTGAAGTAACAGTGAAAAAATTTCCATACATCTCACGACTTATGACGGCAATGGAGATATACATACAAGATATCACTCCATCGATACTTACCTACTTATAGTTATCACATTCATCAATACTTTGAATAAGTGGATTCTATGTCAAGCCCAAATATTTTATCATAATATGTTTATATAATTCTAGGTAGTAAAAAGCCTGCACATAGCCCATTTAGAGCTCAGAACAGAGAACTGCATCGACGTCGCGCCGTACAGTCACGCGCGGAAGATAAATACTGTGGTCATACATCTGGGCCTGCAACTGTCTCAACTCAGAGAACAATATATTGAGGTAACACTACACTTCATTCATACCGTATCATATAGGTACAGTCGTTTTCAGAATGTTGACCATACTTGGAAACTTGTCATATTACATGTGGAGTCCTGCATCTATTGGTAAGTAAGGAGTCCAATGTGACAAGGCCTAAAAGTGATCAAAGTTTTTCAAATCAAAGTACGTGACATTTGTGGAGACTCACACCTAATAAAAATGACCAGTGAAAATGAGCCAAAGCAACTGCCAAACGTGCGGTGCAGGTTCTCCGTAACAGCAATCGTGGCCCTATGGCCTAATATGCTTTACAGAAATCTCTAGTACCTCGCATACAAGCTCTATTAATGAAAGTTTGTACGGTCGTTCTTTATCTTGCAGATGGGAAATCCCGTCGGATAGACAGCTTGTAATAAATAAAATCTTAATATTTTGTATGTTATTATTGCAAACTTCAACTTTACATAGCGTTAATTATTATCAGGATAAGCTCGTACTTTACAATGTTAACTATTTCAAGAAGGATGATGAGTCACTACAGTATAACACTCGACACGCACTCACAAGGATCGAGCGGTGTGGAAGCATGAATTGATAGTAATTAGTGTGATCTAAATATTTATAATAATGCCATTTTACTCCAACGTTACTCTATGTCTCAAATCTCATGTTAATTTCATCGACACTTTTAGCGTCAGAAAAAACTAAGTGCCGTTTGAAATGCCACGATTTTTCTAAGATATAACCAATTTAATGAAGTTAATGAACTATGTCTTAGAGTTAGTTCACAATATCGAATTTATTTACTACACGATAAGGTACACGCGCCGCGCAGCACGCGTATCTCAGCGTACTTTGACTCGTGTCACCGCTCGCAATGAATTTATACCTTATCGTGAAGAAAATAAGTTCGATAATTGTTAAAAATCGCGCGCAGCGTCGCGTCGCTACACGTCGCGGTCTGAACTGACCGTTAAGGGAACTCATTTCATGAATTTGAAAAAAACTGTTGGTATATCACCAACCCATCTTGAGCAAGCGTGGTAATCAATGCTCAAATGCTCATGCCATGTTTGTATGAGAAGCGGCCTTTGCCCTGTTATATTTCTAAACATTCATAGTGATGGATAGAAACAAAACCTAAGAGCTGTTCTATATTCGTGTTTATGGTTTTGTCTTAATTTTTTTTTTAATGACACACCTATGATATGTGTCCCGATCCCGAATGTTGTATACATAATATTTAGAGAAGTAAGTACATACCTCCAGTATTTGTTATTTCAGATTTTAGACGGGTACGCAAGAAGGTTGAAGCAAATGAATATACTGCCACCTATTTTAGGAAATCTGTCTAAAGGCCGTATTGTGATGCTGTACAAAGAGTATCAGACTAAAGAACGCGGAGCTAGGTGAGGAATTCTTCTCTACCCTTTTTTTTTAATGTCTTCTACAATTTTTTTGAATTATCAGAACCAATTTTTTTGTTCACCTCTTCAATTAACTTTAACATTCTATTCTTGAAAATCTCGGTATTGCGGAGGAATGGTAATATTGATTGTAAGGGTCAATTCACACCAGGAATGCCGCGGCGCGGTGAGTACTTTCAGTGTGAAATAATTTTAAACATAATTAAAAGACCAGTATCGCTTGAAAAGGTCGCGCAGACACGCGAGTCTTGTCAGCGGTACTGAGGCCCTAGACAAAGTGACATTCTATCAGCGGTAACGATAATGGAAAAGGCAAAAATGTATAGGACTGACATAAGCTATCGAAAAGCTTAGATTAAAGCGTTGTAGATATACGAAACGCTTTGGAAGCGATTGTCACTTGTCTAGGCCCTCTGCCCGCGGCCGGCCTCGTCGTGTCGCTGCCGGCGTCTGCCGTTCCGGTGTGAATCGGCCCTAAAAAGCAGTCCTAAACTCCAGAAAATGCAATACGCATTTTAACATATCTGATGAGTTTGTATTCGCAAAGTGTTTTCCTCATTAGAACATGCAGTACCTACCTACTGAGTTTGCATTCCAAAGTTGATTTAGTACTTAGTTACATCATCTCCCATAATAACTTGCTCAAATACCAATAAAATAAAAGTAATAACATTTAGAAGCGCCTTTTACTGCACTAAGGAGTTAATATTGCACATCGACCTTTAGAAAGAGTCAGTTATATAGGTGTGTGAGTGACGGATACGAGGCTCTACAATGCCGAATTTTTACCCGGCGTCCTATTTAAAAGCAATCGTCGCGCGAATACGCGATAGTCGCGATAATATGCGACTTTTCGTTCAGAAACCCGGAAATCGCCCTCCGTCAACGCGACCATGCGTTCAGATTCACCGAACAAAAATTTACATATGAACACGACGATCGTTTTTAAATGGGACGTAGCCTTATTATTACAGACGCTTTACTATTTTACTCGCTCCATTTGTAAGTGCTTTTAATGCGTTAAAATAGGTATTATACTGCAATTCACGAGCGCGAGTCATATGAGTCTACTGTGTGTCTAATGCCATTGTAATAAGGTATAAATTGGAATGAAATGCAACATTATTTACACTTCTACAGGCACCCACAACACAACTACATAATGAAAGACTTCACCCTTCTCATCGCTTTATACCACGGCTTAGAGTTGCTAGTCCAGCACGGCTCCAGGGTATTCCTCAACTTCTTCGACGAACACCCAGAGAAGTCCTGGATTCAGACAGATGACAAACTGACAGCTTTGTTGGAGAGGTTAAGGGATGATCTGGGAATCAATCCTTTGTCGTTGGACAGGAGTATATTGCCTGATGGGACGATACCAGAGGTGAATATTAGTTTAATATTATTGGGGAATTGGTAGATTATGATTAGGATGTGTAAAATTGTCTTAAAATACTTTCATTTAATTATGGTGGATAATAATTATGTCTTGTTTGGTTGTATGTTTTGTTTGTTTTGCATCTTTACAAATCGAAACTCCTCCGTGCCTGGAAAAGCACGTTAAGTCGTTGGTCCCGACTGTCATTAGTGGATCTTTGACAGTCGTTACGGGTCGTCAGAAACCCGAAAGTCTGACAACCAGTCTTACCAAAGGGTATCGAATTACCCAGTTACTGGGTTGTGGAGGTCAGATAGGCAGTCGCTCCATGTAGAATACTGGTATTCAGCTGCATCCGGTTAGACTGGAAGCCGACCTCAACATACTTAGGAAAAGGCTAGGCAGATGATGAAAACATCTAAATACGTTACGAGTCGCGGGTTGGATCACCACACGGATCAAAAATTGGCCGTTTCTGTATTTAAGATAAGTGTTTGTAATCACACTCCCGGTCTAGTAGAAATACACAATGTAGGGCAAAATTATAAACATAATTTTACATCTATTAATGTTACAAACATTTTTATAATGTTATTTTTTTCTTTTTGTTGTAGATGCCAAAAGACTTGTGCTTCGGTCATCCTAAGTTTGAAAAGTTAAAAGAAATAATGACGGATCATTTTACTAAAGCGCAACACAAGAAACAAGATACAAAAGCAATAGGTATGGTTAAAAATTAATTTCATGAATGATTTAAACATAATTTGTATAAGTACTTCAATATTGCATTTTACACAAACGTAATAACGAGTGAATCTTTATTAATAGCCGTTTTTTAACCAAACTTGAAAAACGTCTAAGGCCGCATGCACACGGGATCCGTCATTGACGATTCGTCAAAAAATTTCAAAGACGATATGTCTTATGTGACGTGTCGGTCATTTTTCACATTTTTGAACACGGATTTAAGAAGAATTGACGCAGTCCAAAAAAAAAACCAATCGTGAAAAAAGATGATTTACAAAAAACACGAATCGTCCTCGTGTGAATGAGCCGTTACCAATATAGTATCGCCTCTTTGCTTCAATAACGTGATAAGTCCGACAATTCTCTTTTTTTTTTAAATTTGATTATCATATTAAAAAAATAATGAACTGTCGGACTTATCACGTTATTGAAGCAAAGAGGCGGTATCATTTCACTTCTTCTAGCTAGACTGTAAGTCTCAGCCTGTATAGCACAGAACAGCCCATTTCTGCGTAAAGCCTTAAATACCTCTTGATTTCCAAACTTCATGTTTTTGCACTAAAGATGTTGATGTTACAAACAATGAATGCACCCCACACAACCCACTGCCTGTGATCGAAGTCGTGTTGTTCTTTTCCAGTATTCTGCGAGTACCGAGAGAGTGTGAACCTGGTCCACTGCTTGTTGCTACAGTGTCGGCCGCTGATCAAGCCGCAGATGTTTGTGGGACAAGGCGCTTCGGGTAAGTTTTTTTATTTTTGAGATTTATAGGTACCTTTTTTACAATATTTTGATTAAACAGGTCATTATTTTATTCTTATACATGGTAACTGTTGTGTTTAGAGGAGCTTGTGGCTAAGTTGTAACAGCCGCTTGGGTCGATCCATCAGGTTAAGCTACGCTTGCCGGGGTTGGTCCCTGGATGGGTGACCATTTTCACGTATCGAGACTCCTCCGTGCCTCGGAAGCACGTTAAACCTTCAACTGCCATTAACGAGACACAATAGGACAATAGAATTTTAATTGTTATCGGTATTTAAAAGCCCGATTGACACAATGATGGGTGCTGTTGGTCCCGGCTGTCATTTGTGGATCTTTGACAGTTGTTACGGGTCTTCAGAAGCCCGAAAGTCTGACAACCAGTCTTACCAAGGGGTATCGTATTACCTAGTTACTGGGTTATGGAGGTCAGATAGGCAGTCGCTCCATGTAAAATACTGGTATTCAGCTGCATCCGGTTAGACTGGAAGCCGACCCCAAGGTAGTTGGGAAAAGGCTAGGCAGATTGATTGGTAACTGTTGTGTTTAGGTACTTATTTCGGGTTTGCCCTACTATTTTCGAACTCGACCACAGTGTAGTTCATTTATTAATGTGGTTCATTTGTTGTTCAGACTGTAGTTCAGTTTATTGTAGTTCATGCGACTATGTTACGAACCTTGTCTTCTATACTTAAAGGGACAAGCTAAGGTATAACTACCCATATAATCGTCGATCCGTGGACTGTGACTATTCCGATGATTCTAGCTATATTTCATGACACATGACACAAATATAGTGTGTATATATTTGTAGGTAAAGACGGCAAAACAGTAGTATCACAAAAGCAACAGATGCGTGTAATGCGCAATTTCCGCGAGGGTCTGTGCAACGTGCTGGTCGCGACGTGTGTGGCCGAGGAAGGCCTGGATGTCGGCTCCGTGGACCTCATCATATGCTTCGATATATCCACTAAGTCACCCGTACGACTTGTGCAGAGGTGAGCCTATAGAATGAACTCGTGAAATATGCAAGTAATTTTTAAATAACTGGAGACAATTTGAAGACGTGGGGGTTTCTGTATAAAACCATAATTAATTTTCAAGTTGACCTCGTAATCAGCTGTTTATAGTTGTAATTTTAAAATCTCGTTTTTTGTTTTACCACAGATTAATACATATAAAAAGGGGCTCTTGTTACTACACAATAAAGTGCAATTCAGGTCGCACAGCGCTAATTACCTACAGTTATATTCACCAAAAAGTTATGTTTGCCTTTTTCTATCGCGTAACCGTAACATCTTCTGACTACGTTACTCTCACTGAATTGGCCCGAAAAGTCGACCTCGCAGCGTACTTTAACTTCATACCTAAAATGCGGAGTGCACCTTCTGTACTATTCTGTGGTTTTATTGCCATTAGGTTCAAATTTGTGAAGTTTCACCAGTTAATTAAAAAAGAATTTAATTGAGGCGAAGATTTTAATTTATAAATTGGTGTTTGTTTTAGACAGATTTCAAGAAAAAGTGTTGTTTGTTTTATTTGAATTGAGAATTGTTTTTTTTTTTCTTTTTGTATAACCGGTATTATCTGTATCTACTAAGGTGTGGACGTACGGGTCGTGAGCGTGGGGGACAGGTCTTTATTCTCGTCACTGAAGGCAGAGAGCATCAGGTAAACTTAAATATTTGTTACACTATTCAAACTTTGAGATTGATAAGACATCTATTGTCTCATTCAGTGTCTTTGAATGAGTTAATCATGCATTAAATAACTTAGTGTCAATTTCAAACGTGAAACAGAGAATAATACTTAATTTTTAAATCCTAACTAATATTATAAATGCGAAAGTGAGTTTGTTTGTTTGTTACGCTTTCACGCTAAAACGGCTGAACGGATTTGGATGGAATTTGGCACAGGGATAGACCATGACCTGGAATACGACATAGGATCCTTTTTATCCCGATATTCCCGCGGGATCGAGACTTACGCGGGTGAAACCGCGGGGCCCAGCTAGTGTTTATATAAATATAATATTTAAAATGACAACATTGACTCGACCGGTTTAATTAAATAGATTTCTTTAATAAACTAAGAACAAAAAACAAATGAGCATCACAATAACATAACAATCTTTCATAGTTTATTTTTTCTTCTAGACATTATTAGAATGTATGCGTCAAAGAGACGGCCTCAACAAGAAGGTTCTACAATCGAAAGAGGTGGAGAAAAACCTGTACAAACTAAATCCAAGGATGATCCCGCACGACTTCACGCCGCAGTGCCAGAAGATGTTTATCACTGTGGAGAAGAAACAGGATCCCAAGGAGAAGAGTAAAGAAGGGATTGAAAAGGCTAAGAAGGTAAGTGGAATTTGTTTAAATAGTGGCGGCATCTACATCGCCACATGCGAACTACGCATCGCACTGACGTCACGCAAAATCCTAACCGCGCGACTCACATATACAGGGTGTTAGGGTAAACACCGTTATCCTTGCAACCAGTGGTTTGGTTTCATATAAAGAACGTAAAATCAATGGAAAATTACAACTTTTTTTTTTTATCTACCTTTTACCACAAGTTCGTTGCCCTAGCGCGTAGGGCAACGAACTTGCGTCTCAACATGGGCGGGGGATGCGGGATGTGACCTGACCGGCCGCGAGCGCGACACCTCCCTCAGTCAGTCAGCTGTTTCGCTAGCGAGCATTACACTTAAAAGCATCACTGGGATTTTGTCAACATTATTACATTACAACCTCACTTAATATTTTTGTTTAGGGACATAAAGATTTAAGAACAATGCTGTTATCAAAAGCGTCTACAAGCAGTTCAGGTTCTTCCAACAAAGACGTGGACAGCGGTCTGATCACTGAGAGTGAATTTAAAGAGTTGTTTCCCGAAGGATATTGCAGCACTACATTGTTTGCAAAACCAAAGGAATATTGGGCGATGAACAGTGGTAAGTGAACATAGGAAATAGTAAATAAATAGATATGCTAGCACATTATAGATGATGAAAGACTAAAAAGGGCAGGTGCGGAAAGGCACCCCAAAAGGTGGACCAAAGTCTTACCGAAGGAATCCGCTGGGTATAAGCTGACCAAGACCAGTCGTTATGGCGATGCTTGGGGGAGAACCAAGCCCAGTGGACCTCTTATGGCTGAAATTATTATGATGATTGTACATCCAATATCGAAATGTTAATAATTTTAAATCTTCCAGAAACAATAACGACTATCGCCACATCAGAGGGAACAGAACTAAAATTGACAAAATGGTTGGAATGGCAGCGGACACTACAGAAAACTGTAAATATACACCACTCGAGAGAGTCAGAAATATTATCAGAACTGTTGCAGTACAGTGACGCTAAAAGATTTGAAATGCCACCGTCTACACAAAATCCATGTAAGTATGAACCATAAAAGTGTACCTGATAGTTAAAAAAATATTAAAAACTTTTAAATGATTAATATGAATATTATTTTATTCCAGGTTTCGGCAGTCAGGAACTTCATTCACAACCAACCACATTTACGTCACCGGCCAAGCCAAAACAACCAGCCATTTTTACGTCTCCTGCAAAACTAATACAGCCAAACATTTTTATGTCCCCGGCCAAATTAAAACAGCCGCTAATTTTAACGTCACCAGCCAAATCAAAACAGCCAAATAAAAAGAAACAAAAAATACCTCTAACGAAACCTTTTGATAAAAAAGATGGCGATATAAGAGCTCTCTTTAGTACTGCTACCAAATCTACCAAAAGTTATACCAAACTTATAAATGACTTGGGTCTTCAAAACGATGGAAGCGTTCCTACTCGTTTGATTAGTTTACTCGTTGATTTGAGTTTAGATAACACTAACGCTCCGAAAAATTGTTACATTTGCCAAAATATTTGCGAATGCACTCTTTTACAAAGTGTAAAAGCTGACAAGAAAGTTTCAATGGTGGTGCTAGAAACTATCAAAAAGCCTAAATTACCTGATATCAATCTAATTGACGATTTTGATGCGGATACTATATTGTTATGTGTCAAAAAGCCTGAAGAGGATAAACATAACGTCAGTGTTAATAGTTTCGATTTGGAAATGGATTTAGGAACAGATTTTCTTTCAGATCGTGAACTTGATATTAAAGACGAAGCTAAGCAACATAATATTTCCATAGCTTCAGATATTTTCGATATCGGTGATATTGCCGACATATTTGCAGATAACAGCAGCCCAGAGGAAGCTATAGAAAAAGAAATTGCAGTCAAAAACGAGCTGACTGACGATAAACAATCATTAGGCTGCAGCATAATATTCGAAGATAGTAATCCAGAGGATGCTATACTAAGAGAAAACTGGGAAGAAGTTATAAAAAGGGAGAAAGTTGTCAAAGATACAATTATAGAAAGAGAAGATGAGGCGGCGGACGTTAAAGGTTCATTGGGCTACAACATAATATTTGCTGATAGCAGTCCACAAGAAGCTACACAAAGCTCAGTCAAAGAAGATATTACTGACAGAAAGAGCACTGTCAAAGATATAGTTATGGAAAGTGAGGTCGCAGTCAAAGACGAAGAGCCAAAGAAAGCTAAAGAAACATTGGGCTTCTTTGGTTTGGATAGCATTGACGACATATTTGCTGACGATGAAATTGATAATACACCACCAGAACTCACCCAAAAGAAAGTCAAAGAAAACAATGTTACACAAAATGTTATAACCATTAGGTCTCCTTCTACAGAATATCTACTGAGTCCCTCAATTTTGTCTGGTAGAATAAAACCAGTACCTACTTCGCCAATACTTTGCAGTCAACCTCGTAAATTCCAATTGAGCACAAAAAAGGACCGGCCTCATAGTTCAACACACAATATTAGTTGCAGAAAACAATTAATAAAAGAGCCAACCAACAATAATAACTTAATAGATGCGCCTTCTATAAAGCCGGAGATTTCGATGAGAAATAGTCTCATAGATACAAGCAATAATAAAAGTTTGATGACTATAACGCAACTAGTGAATATGATCAACAAATCTGATGGTAATGTGTCTGTATCGAAATCTGTTTCCGATAGAGTACAACCAGAGAAGGAAAGAAGCGTCTCACCAATTCTTTTAACACAAGCTGATAAAAAGAAATCTTCAGTAAAATTTAATACTTTTGACAAATCTATAGCATCGACATCCCAAAACAAGACAAAAGACAGTCTTATCATACTCGATAGCGACAGTGATTCCGATAGTACACAAATATATGACCCAACTGACTTTAACAACACTGGTAATAAGAATAAATCTTTGAACAAAACTAATATCAGTCCATTGGGTGGGAAAAGAAAACGAGAAATGGATGATAGTTTCGTCGTAACAGCCTCACCATATTTCAACAAGAAGCAGAAAGTAGACAATGAAATAGACAAACAAATGTCTTTGCAAGAGAAATTAGCTGTTATGAAAAATAATAAGAACATGAGCGTAAAAAACGATAACACTATTTTAAGCTGCGTAGTATCACAACCGAAATTTTCATCACAAAAGGAAAATAAAAACCCTCAGTTCATAAATGATAATCATAAAGATGACGAAACTGACAAAAAGGATATTTTGGACATGCTACAAATGTTCAGACGAGATAGTAAACTTGCAGTAGATAAAAGTAAACTAAATGCACTATTCAAAACTCCCATCAAGTCTCCATTAGGCGAAAATAAACGAAAAATGGCGTTTGATGATAGCGACGATGATTTTGTTTGTGAAGAAAAGAACAATCACACAAGTCACATACATCACAAACAGAATGATAATACGTATAGATCTACAACTAATCACAAGACTCGGAAGGTACTTTATAATTTATTAATTAATAACCTGTTACACTCTAATCTTGATACCTGCTATACTTTTTATCAGCTAGAAAAACTGTCCATAAAAAGACGTTTTATGTGCGTACAGATACTACGAGCTAAACATTCCGTCCACATGCGTACATTCATAATCAGCCTATAATGTTCCCACTGCTGGGACACAGGCCTCCTCTCTGTGAGAGGGAGCGGGCCGTAATCTACTACGCGGGCCCAGTGCGGGTTGGTAGATGTCACGTCTTCGAATTTTTGGTTCCATGACATGCCGGTTTCCTCACGATGTTTTCCTTCACCGTTTTGAGAGCAGGCGATGAAATAATTTACACAAAGTAAAGCGCCAGTCAGGGTTCAAACCTACGACCTACAACTCATAAGTCGTGGCCGTTACCACTGAGCCACCACTGCTCTTGAGCCACCACTGCTCTCACACACATGCGTACGAGTCCATATAATCGAAATGCGTTATTGCATCCAGTATAATTACAATCGATAGTTTATGCGCGTATCACGCGCGTTATTTGTACATGCACTAAGGAAACAACAGACAATATTCTACCCAAGTTTTACGTGTGGCGTAATTTTTAAACTGGTATCTTACCTACGTAATAATATATAAATTTTGTTTATTATTCCCTTCAGAAAAAAAAGAAAGGCAACGAATTCTTGGACATGGAAGCTGAACTATCCGACGAAGAAGGTCACAGCGGTGACGAGCTCTCTGACGACAGCGTCGGCAGTATTATCGACTTTATATGCGACGATGATAATGTCACTCATCATGAGGACATACAGGCAGTCTACCTCAAGTCTATCAAGTAAGTTTATAGCTAGTGTTCGAGAGAGTTCTACCTGTCCACATTGGGGACATTTGTGGTTGTCTAACGTTTTTCAGTGAGCCACTTTGTATCGAGAATATAATTATATGACGGCGTCAGCGATGGCTGAGCGATAGTTGCCGTCATCATCTCGATTCGGTGGTACGGACTCGATAGTGTAGGTCACAATAAAACACGATGATACAGCAAATCATTTAGTATTGCACTTTCAGAACAAGCATCTCAGTAGGTACATTACTAATAATGTTCACACACTACTGTCCACGTTCGGGCAAACCGACAGACACGACTCAGTCCACGTGACGCCCCACTCTAGCGAGCGCGTCACGGCGTTTACCCTCACCTTAGTACTACAATAATCAATTGAGATACTATTATCGCTCAACTTTCATAATCTACGACATTTATATGTTAAATTATTAATTTTTCAGAAGTCCCGTAAGAGGAGGTGCATTCAAAATACCAGAACTGCCAACAAGGTTCAATAAGGAAGAAATTTTATCACAGTATGTTGAAGAAGATTCGTATGAAATGGTACGTTTATGGAAAAGCATCATCAGAAATAGTAATATCATGCCTACGCACAACACATTATTTATAATTGTTTTTCTGTTCGCAGGATAGCTTTTGTGTCGACTCCAGCATTGGCTTAACACAAGTACACGAAGTTTCTGAGCTAGAGTTAGCAGAAATGAGATTGGAACAGGAAAGGAAAGCCAAGAAAAAGTTCAGGCGAATATGTACACAGGATGACAGTCCAGATGTTACAGTGATAAAGAAAAATAAACCTAAGAGAAGACTGATTGATAGTGATTCTGATGACGATAGTACGTGAATGATTAGTGCGGTTTAATAATGATTAAATTGATCTGGTGCTAAACTGAGAATGTGTGAAGGCTCAGGTATTTTTCTCAGTAAACCTTTGCTTTGGGACAAGACATTCTATTGTTTATTACAAAGGTCACATATTCAAGTCTGGAGAAAGGAAAGCGATTGCAGCGGTTGGTGCAAAAGAATTCCCTTTGCTTTTCCTAATGTGTGTGTGATATTGTTCCAAGAAGTTTTATAAATTCGTCGACTTGTTGATACGCAGTTGGAGACAATATTTTTGTCGAAGTAGTACAAGAAGCTATAAGGACAAGTATCCAGCCGGCCTGGATGTTACTCTTACTGTGATATAATTATAAATTATAGTAATGATACTTTGTATTAATGATTTTGATACGTAAATTGTAAGTGCAACTTGTAATGTATTATGATTTAATGCTATGTAATAATTAATAATTTTCTATAATTAGTGTAAATCATGTTGTATATAAAATGTGAAAAAAATAAAAAAATATTGTCACTTATTGATTAGTTTTTATTTCCGTTCTCCGTCACAATCAACTATTTAGGAAACAATCAAATTATAAAGAAGTGCAATTCCTGCGACGAAATATGAGGTTTGTTTTTGAGAAATTCACACAATCCGTTCATGTCTAATCATAAAAGGTAACGATGCATTCGCCCGCTGCCTGGGACCTACTTAGGGTGTTATTACACTAATGCCCGTTTTCACTAAAGGCGACATCTAAACGATTGCCTAAATATTATTGCACTGTTGGATTTTCAGCATTCGGCGCTGAGCCGAGCGTTTAAAATCCAACAGTGCGGTTTGATTTAGGTATTTATTTAGATGTCGCCTAGTGTTAGTAAAAACGGGCATTACTATACAAGACCGTCTAAACATCGCGTAGGAGTAATAGCTCAGAATAATTGATATATGATTGCGGTTGTAAGCCGCATTAAACAAAAAGGAATCAATCAACTTTGTGATATTCTAATAATCAATCAACCAATGCCGATTTTATTAATTCATCGGCACTCACGACAATTCAACCGGTAATCAGACACGATTGACGTCGAAACGATCACATGGAGAAATACCATTGATTAATATTGATCGTGTGAGTAAAATAGAACAGCGCAGCGTGCTGCCAAACAAATATCAACATTTCAAACCGTAAAAATAAAGTCTAAAATAAATAACCTGAGACGCCTCGTGACTGCTTTGACGCTCTCCCCGGCATGCAAGTTTATTTATTCTCAACTTTATGTCAACTCTGGCAAGCTCGATATTTGTTTAGCAGCGAAAACTGTGATGCACCGGGCCTCGAGAGATGTGCGCCGGCCTAAAAAAAATACAAAGCTCATATCTCGTTACGAAAACGTATCGTATCAATAACCATTTCGTATTTGTTACTCAATAATAATATTATTTCACTCGTCAGACGTCTTTGACTCCACTTCTTTGGGCTGCCTTAATTTGTGCAGATCCTCTAACTCTCCTTGGAGTTCTGAATATCTCTTCTGCAATTGTTTTTCTCGGTCCGTTTGCCGATTGACGTCTTCTGTCAATGACTGTAATAGAAAAAGAAGATGATTAGAACAGATTTTTCCCTGCGAAAGGGCTTAGAAGGAGATGGCGGGATGAACAGGACTCATATTTAAAAGACTTGCCTCAGATGGTTGTACACACAGATATAAGAAAAAGCCTGAATTCCCCGAAGGCTAAAGCAGAGTACATCCACATTTCGGCTTTAAGTCCCATGTTATAGTGGGCGAACTTCGACTCCAGACTATAGTTGCAAATAAACCGTTTTAAACCAATATCCGTGGTTTAAAAAACGTGTTAAATAAATTTAAAACGGTCTTTAAACCACGGATTTTGGTTTAAAACGGTTTATTTACATCTATACTCCAGACTGAGAAATTCCTGATGGAAAAACCCAATAACATTTTGCCTTTAGGGGTATGAGGAACAGGGTGTAAAGTTCACTCATACTCCATAGAAAAGGGAGGATCCTCCGACCAGACGGGTGTTGTGTCTGGCGGGCAACTGCCCAACGATTGATGTTGGGTTCTCGTATATATGTCCACTGCACGGTAAACTTTAATTGCGCGATGCAGGATTTATGTGACGTCTGTCTGACGTCAGGTCTTTGATGCATAGTTCGCATGTGGCGATGTAGATACCGCCACATGCCCAACCTGGGAATCGAACCTAGGACCTCATGCTCAACTGTAGCGCTTGCGACCACCAGACCAACGATGTATGTAGGCAATAACAAACAATTGTCATCATAACTTACTTCTATTCTACGTGGAATGGCTGCTCTTTCTTGATCCGACAAGAACTTGAACGTGGATAGCTCCAAATTGGCCTGTTCTATCTGATCCTGTAATTCTTGGAACTGCTTGATCAGGGATGCCGCCCGACTTTGATATCCACCTGAGAAAAAGAAATAATGTTTCAGTTAGATAAGCATAAAGTGACCTTATGGCATCTCATAGAGAAGTATGGAAGAAAAAGACTAAGTGACTTTCCAGATAAATTCGCAAATGGAAAAACGTTTCTATGAAATTATTTGCAAGGTAAGTTAACTGTAATTTATCTGAGAGTCGTTGAAACAAGCTATTTATTTAGTCTTCATTACAATAGTGAGAAAAAGAGTTGCGAGTCATACAGAATGTAACGTGCCATACTTTTTGCACTATGCATCATTGTGTGACACATACCTGTCAAAACCCTAAGTTTCTTCTCCATTTTGGAACATTTCTTGGCTTCTTTAGCCATGTGGCTTCTGTTCTGTTCCAGCCGTTTTTCAGCGGATTCCAATCTGTCTTTCTTACTAGCTAAGTTGGCACGTGTGTATCTGTTTTGACCGGGTAGGAAGAGCACCTGAAAAAAAAAAGGATATAAGTTTTAGATAATGTTTAGACCTCACTCTTTTGACTGCTCGAATGTAAAGATTACTTTCAATCTGCAATTGGTACATTTGAAACATAAGTAAAAGAATATTTAACTTGATCAGAGAGGCTTATTATAATTACTATAGCAGCTTTCCCGAATTCAAAGAGACTTCGAAGTTCCTTCCAAATATGTTGAGGTTGGCTTCATCATTTTTTTATACCTATTTCTACAAAAACCCAGGATGAAAAGTAATCTTATGTCCTTTTGCCAGGTACCAGGTAACTATCTGTCAAATTTCATAACCAGTCGTTCTCGATCGGAAAGATTCAGTGGTTTAGGCGTGACAAGGTAACAGACAGTTATTTTCGCATTTATAATATTTATACTATAGGTTGTACTATAGGTACACATGTGCCTAATATGGATTAATTCCACTCACTTGTGCAAGACACTCCTCCCAAACTTGCGTATAAGCATCCATGCTCAGTTCACCATGCCCCATGCCTGCCTTCACGACTTCCATTTCCTTCTTCATCTCCATTTTGGCGACTTCTAAGTCTTCGGATGAAAACTCTTCGTAGGGGTGTTGTTCTAGATAGGCCAAGTGAGAGGCCTGTAGTTGCACCGCTCGTTTCTTGTCTATACCTGTTTTGACGACATATATTTTTTATAAGTAAATAAGCAGAAGGAAAAGATAGTTGGATTGTATTAAAGATGATATTATGGAGAGGAAGAAAGAAAGAAAAGAAAGAAAAATGCATTTATTGGCATTGTGACATACAAATACACCTTAAAACTATAAAAACAGAAACAATTAATAAAATGCCAAAAGGGCCTCAGCTCAGCATACTGTCAGATGGCAACACAAAGTGTACCACCTGACGCTGATTTTCAGCTGCAACCCACGAGTGTCATACGCTAGAAAAGTAATATAGGTTATAATAAACAATTAAAATCTGATATATAAGATAGAAGAAAAACAATATATAAAAATACCTAATAAATGTGAATGTTTATAAATAAAATATAATATTTAAAATGGCAACATTCTGTTTAGCCGGCATGGACTCGCACGCCGCCGGCTTAGAATAATCTGTGCGCAAAGCTGTCAAAAATAAATTATTAATTTGTCTGACGTTTTCAACGTTTTGACATCTGGTTACTTAATTATACGCAATACATTAAGATGGAATTCATTATGATGTAATAACAAAGAATGTGTTGAGTGATTGTGTAGGTATTATTCTTTTCCTAAACAGTGTACATTGAGATTTGTGGGGGATGGAGTAGATGACAGCTCGGTAATTTATCTTGTATAGGATGAAATATAAAGGGTAAATTAAGAGACATGAGATCAAACAACAGATTAATGACAAAATGGTAAGTGGTTAATTATATTTATATTAGAATTTTATGCACTGTGATTGAAATGAATTTTATTACTATTTGAATAATAAATTAAATTAGATTGGTTAATTATTTGAATTAGGATATATTTTATCAAGGAACTATACTTGACAAACCGAAGTGAGCTAGAGTAGATTAATTAATTAAGTTTCTAACTGTAAATTACAGAAACGAGATGGTGTTCCTAAGTTTATGGGATGAATGCAGTAGCGAAACACCATCACCAATATAGCCGGACTCACATAATAGCGAGTTCCCAACAGCCCACACCCTAGGAGATCCCAAGCCAAGCCTGCGTGCCACAACCCCTTAGGTACAGTGAGCCAATACTAGCGTACATGTTAAGGTTGAAAGGGAATTTGGTCATGTAAGTATTAGTAACTTTATTCTTGGAATTTGAAGGATTGTACTGATTTCAGGCATCGCATTGGTGGTGAGAGATCATTCCAAGAAAGTGTGGCTGCAAACCCGAGGCACCCCCTGTGTGCTGTGATTCTGTGCAATGGGCTCCGAAGGTGGGCCGTGCAATTGGCTCCGACAGTGGACAGAAGACTATACTTAGACGGCTTATGTATAGAGTGACACAACTACTTTATACAAAACAAAAAGAAACACACTCAGGCGTTCTGAAAAATAGAATCATAAAGATAGAATAAGTTGGTATATATGGCAGATATGTCGGCTCGGATATTTTCCGCATCCTTCTGATGGCCTAATAAAAAATCTCTCAATTTCAATTTGAAAGTTAAGCAACTACTACTATATTTTATGGGAGGAGGGATATTGTTCCAGCATTTGGTAGCTGCGTAGCGAAAACTGCCTCTAAAAGCTGCCGACTTGTGCCGTGGAATGGAAAGCTGTTGAGAACATTTTCTTCCCTCACCGATTCTGTGTCTTCTTGTCCACGATAGTCTGTCATATAAATAAGAAGGCGAATGAGACTTAATAACACCAAAGAGTAGGCTTGCCAAGTGGAGTTTACGTCTAGCTTTCATTTTTAAAATATTGTGCTCATTGAAGAAAGGTGTTACATGCCCCCTAAAGGGAATTTTAAAACAGAAGCGTGCACAGGCGTTTTGAAGTCTTTGGATCATTTTTTCAGTTTTTGACAGTAGTCGTTGGCCATACACCGTGTCTGCATAATTCAACTTTGATAAAACCAAAGACTCCACAAGCAAGATTCGCAGTTCTTCACTAAGATAGGGACGGGCTTTGTATAAAATCTTGAGTCTATAATAGCAATTACGGATAGACTCAGATACGTGTTTGTGAAAACGAAGTTCCGCGTCCATGATAAGACCCAAATTACGCGCTTCGTAAACCCGTTCGATAGGTTCTCCCATAACAGTCACACAGCCGGCACAGGGTTTAATTTTACCTAACTGCTTTTCGGTTCCAAAAAGCATGTACTTGGTCTTGGTAGGGTTCAAGGCAAGCGTGTTGGCATTGGACCATTGCACTATGTTTTCTAGATCTGTATTGAGATCGTTTAATGCTTGTTCATAGTCTTCCGGCTTAAATGATATATATACTTGTGTATCATCGGCATAAATATGGTATTTACATTTATTTATATTTTTAACTATATCGGCACAATACAAAATAAACAATACTGGCCCAAGAATCGAGCCCTGTGGAACACCCCTACCCACAGCGCGATGTCTAGAGACAACTGTTGAGCCGTCCGCCCGCCGTATTTCAACGAATTGCGTACGATCGCCAAGATAGCTATCAAACCATTTAATTGTGTCCTCGTCAAATCCATAAAAAGCCATCTTTGACAATAATAGAGGCACGTTAATGCAGTCAAATGCACGTGAAAAATCAAGCAACACCAAAAGAGTGCACATACCACTATCTTGAGCCGACAAGATATTGTCTGTCACATCCAACAAAGCCGTGGCTGTACTACGGCCCCTCCTAAACCCTGATTGAACATCTGGGAGGATCTTATTTGTCTCTAAAAAATCAACCAATTGCGCACATACTACTTTCTCTAAAACTTTAGAAAGCACCGGCAGTATACTAATAGGTCTAAGATCCTTCAGTTCCAATGCATTTAGAGTCTTCGGCAGTGGTCGCACTTTAGCAATTTTCCATAACTCAGGGAAAGATGAGGATGTGACAGATGTATTTACTAAGGCAGTTATGGCGTCCAATGTCACAGGGAGTGTCAGTAATATCATATTTATGGTGAAGCCATCGCAACCTTCAGCATTCGATTTAATAGTAGACAGTGCGTTCGCGATTTCCTTGCGTGTTGTGGGTCTCAAACTAAACGTAGCACCATTATTTCGCGCGGATTCAAAAAATACAAGCAACGAATTATTAACCGTATCATTACCCGGCACATTCAGAAAATGGTCACAAATTTTGTCGGGATCATTAAAGTGCAGAGGTAATTCTTTATGTTTAGATGGGAGCAGGGTAGACTTTAGGTTTTTCCAAAGCGCACTGGAGTCATTTATTTGACTGTTGATTTTATGTTTAAAGTACGCTGATTTTTCGTAAAATAGAAACAAGTGACTTTAATTCTTTGTAATATATCTTTTTAGAATCAGATTTTCTGTTTTTTAAATACTCTGCATGCGCTTTGTTCCTCAAATGCATCATAAATCTAACATTGTCAGTAATCCACGGGTAACAGGTCTCTTTAATAACACTAGTTTTCAGAGGTGCATGGATATCAAATAGTGTAAGCAAGTTCGAGTTAAATTCACTGACCATTATATTAACATCGTGTAGCTCGGTTAACGCTTTCCAGTTAAGTAACTCGAGATCCCGGTCAAAAAATTCCCTAGCAATGTCCTTCAGTGGTCGATAAATAATGGTTCGCGATGGAATTTTCGGGCGTTTAAAGCTAAATTCGCCGGAAATCAACGCGTGCGCACCTAGATCCGGTATTACATCGACTGATACAGATCGTGGTTTAACATTTGTACAGATGATGTCTATCAGAGTGCTACCATGCACTGTAAAGTGCGTGGGTGACTGTACCAACTGTGCAAGACCTAGGCAGCTCAAAAATGAGACTAACTTTTCCGTCTTTGGGTCCGTGTTAGTAAGCATGTTTATGTTAAAATCGCCCATCATTATCGTGTACTCACATTGCGTTAGGGAGTTTAACGAACCAGATACAGCGTCTAAGAAAAGGTCAACATCTTGCCAGGGCGGGCGGTAGGCGGTACCTATTGCTAGCTTAACTCCGCGAACACTAATTGTGACCCACATCTGCTCGACAGTGGTGTGCAATGGGCTAGCAGAGTACGAGTGACTTCGAACATTTATACCGTGCCTGATATAAAAACCAACGCCGCCACCACGTCCCTTCTTGACAGATAATGGGCGCGGAATATGCCGTAGCCTATATCCAGGCACAGTGGGCGCGCGCCCTTCTTCGCCTGCTCGCAGCCACGTCTCATTAATGGCCATAATATCGACGTCCAAATCCAGTAATGCTGCTATAAACTCGTCGTGTTTCGTGCCCAAAGAACCCGCGTTCCAAAAACCAACCTTAAGGTTTGTAGTGGACATCATTGGATAGGTAATTTACTACCGATAAATAAAAACATCACAGAAAATACTAAATAAAAGAACTCACAGATTAATATAAGATGCATGTAAACACGATTATTGTCATAAATAAATAATGTGTAGTGAACGAGTACGAGCAAGTGTATTATAGTATACTTCATAGAAAGAATATATAAATATGGTCTGGCACCGTGGGCAGCGTTAATATTATGTAAAACATTGCAAATTTGAAAATGAAACTTGTAAATTAGATGAAACTGACAGGAACATGAACAATGTTTACCAAAAGTAGTTAAAAACAAAAAGGATGTACAAAACAACGAGATGCAACAATAATCCGACAATAAAACATAAAAAACGTTGATAGCAATTTCTACTTTATGCACGAACAAACCTACTGAGCGATGAAAAAACGCGAGATGTCCTTTTCCGTTCGGATGTGCACGGCTGACTTTCCCTCTTCTTTACGCGCAAGTATGCGGCCATCTTTCGTCCAGGTGTATTTCCATTCCAGGCGACTAGCAGCTTGTCGGGTCTCGTAGAATAGTTGCCTGTTAGTTTTAGTCAGGCGCTCGTTGAGGTAGATGCGGTGTGGTGCTCCCGGCACTTCGATGTCAGCAGTGGTGAGATTGCGGCGGACGCGCGCGGCATGCAGCAAATTATCACGCGTCGCGCGTCTTGCTAGTCGGACAACGATGATACGAGGGCGGGGCGCCTCGCCTTCGGAGTGGTTACGCCGAACGTTCCCAACACGTCTAACGAAAACGACGTCCTGTTCTTCGAGCTTTATCGCTAGTTTAAGTGCAAGGGTACGAATCAATTGAGCCGGGTTTTCCCCACTAGACTCGGTCACACCAGACAGTTGAACATCGTTTAGCAGTGACTCTTGTTCACGTTCATTCAGCTGCTGCTGGAGTTCCTCAATTGTTTCCTCCAGCTGAATTAAACGAGGGGAATTCGTTTGCTCGGTATTCTCTTCGAGTTGTTTGACACGACCTTCCAGGGTATCCATGCGGTTATAGCACTTGTCCACCTTATCGTTAAGACCTGAGAACTCATCCCGAAACTGACGAATTTCATCACGCAATGCATTGACCTCACTGCGGAGACCACGAATTTCCATCGCTAGGCTGATCTCTTGAGTATCCGGTGTATGACTTTTTGTTGTAACTGGGATGACAGCCTTATCAGTGGGGCTGACCGCTGCTGGACTGGTGGATGAACTTGTCTCCTCTGTTCCCTTCACAGGGGTTTGGGAGTTGTCTACCCGAGGCACCTTTGCCTTACATCCAGGGCACATCCAGTTTGCCGAGAATGTTGGAGTAGGAGCAAGATTTACGCAGACACGGTGATAAAATCCCGGACATTTCGAGCATTTTGTGCCGTCATTTACTGCCAAAAATTTTCCGCAAGCTCCGCACTTCGGCATACTCGATTTTCAAAACGACCAACAAATTATAGGATCACAAAAAGAGATTTGCTCAGCGCGGATTTGAACCCACACTCCGTGGGTGCTAGGTAGAGGAGCGGCCTTAACTGCTCTTGCTATTTGGACAGTTAATTAAGTGGTTAAATTAGTTGAGCTTATTACAGACGGACAGCAATTCCAGAATTGGTGAGGGTGTGAAGATATTGTTTCTAGTTTAAATACACAAACACCTTGCACTGTACTGTCACTTTGAATTATATTTTTTAGTTTTTGTTTTTATTATATTTTGATGTTTTACACTGCTTGTTTTATTGGAAATAATGAAAGTTAAGGTCACAATCACCGCTTATATGACTTTCCAAAGTCCAGACTTCACAATTACAACTACAAAATAATTTTTGTTACGGAGCAAAAAGAAATACGTATAGTCAGATTCGAGCGTATGACGCGTCTCTCAAGAGTATACTGAGATCACGGCTGATAAATCTTTATGTATGAAAAAAGATTGAAAGAAAGCTCCAAACAAAAATTGGAGCTCTAGAATATTTCAAGCACACAGTTTAGAAGAATGACTGCTAGTTGTTGCACAATCTCTTGAACAGAATATATTTTATATGGTTTTCCAACCCCTCAAATGCAAGTCGTCGAAAGAGATTGGAATGTCAATAAGAATTTTATGCTGATACACCATCTAGGCTACATGTAATAAAATAAGTTTATTATTCATTACAAGCTACACATTGGTATTATACACATTTGGGTTCTGGCGAAGATAGTCCCTAAATCGTATGCGACACTGATGCGTAGTCAATTTCTTACACGGCTTCTAGAACATTCTAGAAGATGGGCCCTTATTGGACGAGCGAGTGGGAGCGGTTAGGTGCTTTCAGAAATAGGTTCGAGTTATAACGGCTATTTCCAGCTCAACATTCATAAAGGAAGGGTCTCATCAAGTTGGCATAAGATAGTCACTTACCGGGCGGCGGGTCTCTGAGCGCGTCATAGTGCAGCATGGTGACCATCTCCTGCTTGAGCAGCTCCTCCGCGTGCTGCAGCGCGCTCAGCGCCGCCCCCCCCCCCGCCCCCCCCGGCCGCGCGCACCACGCTCACGTTGACCTCGCCCGGCCGCACGCAGCCGCGCTGGACGGCGGACGAACGGAGCTTCATAGCTGCCGCGCCTGAAGGAAATATTAAGTGTTATAATCAACTTGGATCACAGGTAAAAAATGAAAATTCGAAGCAAGCAGGAAGTGCCTTATCACACTTTTTGGAGTACACAAAGCATCCTATATCGTACTATAACAAAGAAATAATTAGGGGCCCTAAAATAAGACCTTGTGGTACTCCAAATGTTAGTTAACCAAGATAACACAGTTCGGCCTGGCTCCACCTACCATCCAAACTGGACTAGATTTGAAATTATATACACAGGGTAATACAGCATTGTAACAGTATATTTTGTAGCTCATATTTCTGAAGCTTATGAAGTCAATATTATGTGGTCAACATCATCAAACGTTTTTTCAAAGTCGATTTATTAAAATAATTTAAGACACACACAAGAGAAAATAGATTTATAAAGTTGAGGTCAAAATATAAAAAAGTTAACAACACTTTCATAAATCCCTCACAGTACTTCTGACATGCCAATAAAATCTTCGTTTATTCATCCGCAAACAGATCGTTTGTCGATACACTTTATGATTCGTTTCGATATACACTACGTTAAAGAGATTTTATAACAAAAGTATTATGGAAGTTTTCTATTTCAAAATCAAAAGTCATTTATTCAAACTAGGCTGAGAATCAGCACTTTTCGAACGTCAAAATTACATAAGACAGTCCCCCAAAACGCCCACCCTTCACTTACGTATTTCCTCCTGCTCCTGTTGTAGTCTGGCATCAGCATCGGCCTGGTCTTCCACATGGGATACAGAACTTGAACTCTCCATCGGTTCATCATCTTGATCAGGAACCACGATCTCATAGTCGTTGCGTGGCGTCGGTAGTGACGATAAAGCGTTGCGAACTAACGATTTTTGCTGTGATTATAAGGGAATTATTGTTTAGTCGTTTTTAAGAATATTACAGTAACAAAAGTGACTACTGCTATTGCATAAGTTGGCAAAATGGTCTGTTTTTTACTGAGAATAATATTTGTTTGATTAATTTGTAAGACATGCTCATCTATAAAATAAAAGGATTTTTGCCCTAAGTTGTGTATCTCGCATTGTACTGAAATCCTATACAATGCGAGATCAGCATAAACTGGAAGTGTATAGCTTGATGTGTAGCCGTGCGTACCTGTTATTTATATTTTATCTAAATTTCTAATTAAACATTTCGTCATTCAATTCCTGACCCTAACTGGTAGACCAAAAGAAAGGGGAGACGGAAACCATTCTACTGTGGTAGGGAATAAACTTAGAAAAATAACTATCACATTTACCTGTTTTTGTATTTGATTGGCAACTTGAGGCGTATCTCCAGTACTTAGTCTGTCTTCTGGGTTGATACTCAACTTATCACGGAGACCTGGAGTCTGCAAACATATGACCATTATTAAAAGACCATCATCAATCAATCTGCCTAGCCTGTCCCAACTATGTTGGGGTCGGCTTCCAGTCTAACAAGTTGCAACTGAATACCAGTATTTTACATGGAGCGACTGCCTATCTGACCTCCACAACCCAGTAATTGGGTAATACGATACCCCTTGGTAAGACTGGTTGTCAGACTTTCGGGCTTCTGAACACCCATAAGGACTGTCAAAGATCCACGAATGACAGCCGGGACTGACGGATTAACGTGCTTTCCGAGGCACGGAGGAGTCTTGGTATGTAAAGATGGACCCATCCACGGACCAATCCCGGCAAGCGTAGCTTAACCTGATGGATTGACCCGGTGCGGCTGTTATTACTTAGCCACGAGCTCCTCCTATTAAAAGACCATCATGTACATGTAAAAACCGGCCAAGTGCGAGTCGGACTCGCGCATGAAGGGTTCCGTACCATTATCTATAAAACCGGAAAAAAAATCATGTCTGTTATATGGGAGCCCTTAAATATTTGTTTTATTTTAATTTAATTATTTATTTTTAAAGTGAATCTACCTGTTGCCGTTATCAATAACGAGCAAAAACGATGCAAAAAAAGCAAAAAAATCACGTTTGTTTATTTATTTATGGGTTTGTTGTATGGGAGCTACCTTAAATATTTATTTTATTCTGTTTTTTAGTAGGTATTTGTTGTTATAGCAGCAACAAAAATACATCATCTGTGAAAATTTTAACTGTCTAACTATCACGGTTCATGCGATACAGCCTGGTGACAGACGGACAGACAGACAGCGGAGCCTTAGTAATAGGGTCCCGTTTTACCTTTGGGTACGGAACCCTAAACACTAGTAAAAGAAAAATAAGTTATACATACAGCTAGACCCGGTTGCACGGCTGCTTGACTAGGCGTGTTGAAACTGCCGGGGGTCGATACTTCACTGCGTGATGATCTGTATCAAAAGTATATAGAACATTTCAGTAAATTATTATTACTTCTGTGGCGGCATCTACAACGCCATATGCTAACTACGCATCAATGACTTGACGGCACACAAATCCTGAATCGCGCCAGCAGAGTTTACTGCGCGACGAGTGTATATACAACGTCCCGACATCAATCTTCAGGCAGTTGCTCACCAACAACAGCCGTCTGATCGGAGGATCCTCCCTTTTCTATAGAGGATGAGTGAACTTTACACCCTGTTCCACATACCTCTATACTTCTTTTTCCTTTATCAAAATAACTATGAACAGTACCCGTTCGTTAATATGTATATTACAACTAGTCTTAGGAAAAGTTCGGCTTTGTAGAGCGTGGTCTCTGTCAGTCTCTTTCTAAAACTCGATATGCCATATTATAATACCAGCCTATCATTGTCTTACTGCAGGGCAAAGGCCTTTTCTTATACAGAGAAGGCACAAACATTGATGCTTACTCAAGACAGGTTGTTAGTTTCAGACATTAACTACTAGCTTTTGCTTGCGGCTTCGAAAATATTCAATGTACAGTTTTGACTTTCTTACTATTTAATTACATTACATAAATATAAGTCCCGGTATCCTGTCGGTCTGCCTGGGTTGCGGGAAAGTCCGAAAGGGATACCGGGACCTTGGCAATAGGCAACTGAAGGAACACTGGTGCGTTTTAGTCAGTAAGTCTGACACGCCCTCCCGCTCCGCCCAGAGCGGGAGAAGTCATTTGATGATTTAACACCATCAAAAAAAAAAAGGTATCCTGTCGACGCGTTTCCTTCAGTGTTGTCATTAATGTCCAAGATAAACTCAGGGTCATATTAACGCCCTGCACCCTTAGCACAGAAAGGGGTTTTGTCGACGGAAGTATAGACAAAATGACAGATAAACAATCACAATCTGTCATTTTGTCTATTCTTCCATCGACAAAATCCGTAGAAAACCCGTTTCTATGGCTGTCATGCTAGTATGCGGGCCGAAGTAAGTAATATTTAAACATACCTGAATGGTGTGATGAGCACAGTATTCGGCGTAGCAACGGCCTGAGACTGCGGCAATGAGCCCGAGAAGTCTGTTTGATGCAGCGGAGTATTGAGGCCTCCTTTCAGAGGAGTATCTACGTGGGTTAGTGCCATCACGTTCTGAGCTTCCATTAGGATTCTGAAAGTAAACTGTTTCTTCAGAAAATATAAGACAGATGAAGAGATGGGTCGATTATCGAATATTGAAGCTTGTTAAAAAGGGTTAAATTAGCACAAATAGAATAAAACCATAGATCGAATTAGTCAATTCTAATTTACTTCATTTTTTAATTATTATTACTTCTTTTGAATTACTTAGTTCTATTTATTCTTAACTAGCTGCGCCCCGCGGTTTCACCCGCGTAAGGCACGATCCCGTGGAAATATCGGGATAAAAAGTATCCTATGTGTTAATCCAGGTTATAAACTATCTGTGTGCCAAATTTCATCCAAATCCGTTCAGTAGTTTTTGCGTGAAAGAGTAACAAACATCCTTCCATACTTACAAACTTTCGCGTTTATAATATTAGTTAGATTCATCATCATTCGCTTGCCCTTATCCCAGTTTATTCGGGGTCCTAGCAGCATGTCTTCGTCTTCCATACTTCTCTATTCGCCGTCTCAGTAGTCAGCTCCTGACGGAAACAACTGCTAACGTCATGTCCAAACGAAAGCTGATGTTACCTGTCCTGATGCTGCGCCGGCGTGCGCAGCGCGGCGGGCGTGGCCGGCGCGATGGCGTACTCGGCCAGCAGCGCGTCGGTGGGCGCGCCCGCGCCGCCCGCTGACTCGCGCGCGGCTTCCGACGCGCGGCCCAGCTTCACCACTTGTTGTAACTCCTGTATGACAGAAAGACGAAAGTTAAAACCATTATACAACATCAGTGGATAAGTCTAAAGAACATCGCATTCAAACTCAAATTATTTATTTCAATTTTTTCGGGTACTTTTGAATTTTCAAGGAGTTGGTCAGTCAGAAATATGGAGCTAGGTGCCTATTCCAAAGCATAGTAGGTTTTCATTCTGATCTGTCTCAATCTGTTAAAAATACCTCGTTAATTACGAGGTATTTTTAACACCTACATTCTCAGTAGAATAAATACGTTTGTTTTAATACATTACCTGATCAGTAACTTGCGGCTCAGGCAGCACCAGTTTGCTGCGCTTGCGTGCTGGCTGGTCGCCCTGCAGCATCGCTTGCGGCACATCGTTCTCTTTGCGTTGTTTCAACTTCTGTTTGTCCTTGCGTCGGTCTCTCTGTAACAAATAATGTTAATTAAATCATCTATCGTCTGTAGAAAAAAGAGCAAGCTAATATAAAGCTTGTAATAAGATGGCAGCTCTCCATGACGTCAAAATGCAATTCGCGAAAGTAATGATAAAAACATAAATATATTTCTCTAACTTATATTTTATGGGTAATATTAATTCAACATGAAAATGTGACATGAAAACATATTTGTTAGATTATATCGGTTATCAAAATGTAAGCTTCTATGAGCGTTAGTAATGTTACCTCCTCCTTTTCTGAATGCAGTTCTCCGTCAAGATGTTGCTGCCTGAGTCGTGAGAAATCCGGGGCCATGGGGTCCACCACTTCGGTGGACGTGTCGTAGAACCCAGAGGCGGGCTTCTTCTCAAACGGTATCTCTGAGTTGTAGTCTACGCCGCGCTTCTTCTTGCGCCTGAAAATATGAACAAATGTGATTTAAAAATAAAAAAATTGTATAAATGTATGATTTTTTATTTTTGAAACTGTTTTATCTGTGAAACAATACCTTTTCTTATAGTATTTTAAGATAAAAAAAAAAAAAAAACATGTGTATTGCTGAACAAACAGATTGAAACCAAGGTATCAAGGCAAACCAACGTGACTAAAGAACATTTTCGGATCTAAAATCATCACATCTTAGTTCCATGTGTCCTGAAACTCTTAGCCTACATTAATTATGCCTTACCTGATTGGCACAGCAATACCAGCCGCACTGAGTTCCCTCCTCTTCTGCAAGGCGGCAAGGCGCCGCGCTTCCTCCAGCTGCTTTTCACGGGCCTTCCTCTTTGCCTTCTTACCTTGTGTGTTGGCTAAACGAGCACGCGCTTCCGACAACATCTCCAGTTCTGTGGCACAAAGTATAGTTTTTTTTATAGTAATTTGGTATTTAGCCCAGGAAAACATAATTAATGTCTGTGAAAAAAGTTCTAAAGTAGAATTCTCACTGGGATCATCATTATTTAATTTATTATTTTGAAGTAGAATTCTCACTGGGATCATCATATTCATCATTATTTAATTTATTATTTTGAAGTAGAATTCTCATTGGGATCATCATATTCGTCATTATTTAATTTATTATTTTTATTCTTCATTAGAAAGAGAAACGTTTTATTAGTGTTGGCATAACGCAACATTTAAAACAGTAGTTTGCACTTTACTTGATAGTTACTGAACCATATATTTCTAGAACTGTTCGTCCTATGACACTCTCATTGAGGACTTTTTATGCAGGATTAAGTACAGAAGAAACTTGTTATATCATAAATTGACAAATAAATATTTGCAAAAAACAGACTTTTGACAGCCAATATTTTTTATTTTGCATACCAACTTGTAACATTGTATGCAAAACAACAAATATTGACTCCAATTTTAATCAGTGCCGTAACTAGGGCGGTTCCAGCGGTGCCCAGGCACAGGGCGCAGAAATGACCAGACCAGGGCCACTAACAGTACCTATTATTTATTTATTTATACGTGTGGAGTCGCATCGTCCGCGTATATTATTATTCTTCTTACAAATAAATAATATTATCAATATTAAAGACGAAAGAGATGAGATTGATTGATTGAGACGTTTTTTCACCTAATTTTTAAATGCAATTTATTTGAACTTCCTTATTCAAAACCTTAACCTCAACCTTATTCAAAATCTATCATCCAAAAACGAAGTTTTATATATTTATTTTTATAGACAATCCATTTTGTTGTCAGAACCGATTATGATTAGAAAATATTTCAAGGGCGCGGTTATAGCAGCTCGCACCGGGCGCATAAAAGGCTAATTACGGCACTGTTTCTAATGCCTGAATATAGATAGTCTGAGTGATATCTCATCACTAGGATTTAGTTTGTATGTCTGGGTTAATTGAAATGGCAATAGGTACCACACCATAGGCAATGGCATAGGTAATACGGGCTGGTATCCGCAACTGCACATCAAAGCGCGTATTTTGTGTATGTTCCACATCAATAACATGGGACTAAAACATAACTGGTAACATGTATGGGTGCCAAAAACATTAAAGCCTAGAAGCTTCTCTTGCTAGTCAATAAAGAAAGATTTGTAGTTTTGATACAAATGCATAATTAGCTAGAAGAGGTTACGGGAATAATTGACAACCTAGATAACAATACTAGTACTGGTGTTGATGGAATTAGCACCAAGGCAATTAAATGCATCAAATATATTATAGCTCAGAGTCTTACGGACTGCATAAACAAATGTTTTAAGGATGGTGTCTTTCCTGAATCTCTTAAAATTGCTAAAGTAAGCCCTATCTACAAGTCTGGGGCGAAAAGCGACCCCGGAAACTATAGACCAATATCTGTTCTTCCAGTTGTTTCCAAGATTTTTGAGAAGATTATGTATACTCGTTTAGACAAATATCTCACAGATAAAAACTTTATAATCGACCAACAATACGGCTTCCGATCGAAATCCAGCACCCTTTCGGCTACTATAGACCTGATAACAAAAATGAAAACAGCCATTGATCAGAAACAGATAGCTCTAGGTATTTTTATTGATATAAAAAAGGCTTTTGACACTGTCAGTCACGTTAAACTTCTGCAAAAGCTAAATAACATAGGTGTTACCGGCCAAGCCTTGAGAATATTCACGTCCTATCTACGAAATAGGTACCAAACCGTTAAAATTGGAGGTGTATTCCAAAGTGGTCTGCAAAATATTAATTGTGGTATTCCCCAAGGATCAGTTTTGGGAACCTTACTATTCCTAATTTATGTTAATAATATTAAAAACTTAGCATTAATTGGTCACCTAACCGTGTATGCAGACGATACTTGCCTATTTTATTTTGGTAACTCAATTCAAGATATAATAGCTGATGCCCAGAGTGATTTAAACTTGCTCAATGAGTGGCTCTTATACAACTTATTAACTATTAACACATCAAAAACCTCCTACATGATTTTTGCTGCTAAGAATAAGAAAATTCAAAATTTTGCGCCTTTAACTATAAATAACAATATAATTCATAGATCACGACAGGAAAAATATCTCGGTCTGCATTTGGATGACAGACTTACTTGGAAAGCACACATTGAGCATATCAGAACCAAACTGAGTTCAGTCTTGGGGGCACTCCGGAAAGTAACTAATTGCATACCAGGGAAAGTACGTGGTTTGATATACAATTCACTTATAAAGACGCATCTCGAATACTTGATAGAAATATGGGGATTGGCTACAAAAACTAATCTAAAACAACTACAAACCACACAAAACCGAATTATTAAAACATTATTCCATTACAATTATCTAACACCTACAAAGGAGCTATATACTAAAACTAAATTATTTAACATTACGCAATTATATACATTCAACACTTGCAACCTAGTTAAAAAAATAATCACAGGCAACATCCACTCAAACATTACATTAACTCAAAAAACACAAAAACATTACTTAAGAAACAGATACAAATTAATGACAACTCGACCACGTACACTGACTTACGGCAAAAAAACCATACTGTTTGAGGGAGTACAACTTTACAACAGCCTGCCAAACGACATAAAAATGTGTGACAATTTAAATATTTACAGAAACCAACTAAAATCGCATATTTACAGTCACTATTTCTAAAGAGATGCTGCTGAACAGATTGTGAAATAAATAATAGTTGTAATAGTATGAAAATTGTCGCCCTAAGCTAAAGCTCAAAGCTGTATTTTAATTTAAGATATTTTTGTTATTCTCATTTTAAGTGAACAATGTTCTTATGAGAAATAAAGTTCTTTAAACCTAGCTTTACTAGTCAATCAAACCATCTATCTTTATAACAGTGGGATGATGCAGGCAGTCAGTAACTAGAGGTGGACTTTAATGATTGTTTTTACTCTGGTCTAAAAATATGGTTAGTAGCAATGAGTGTAATCATCACAAAATTCAACTTCTCTGTTGAAACACTTACCATCTTCATCCATATCCTTAGGATCGGGCCTGGCTGGCTTGGTCTCAGGGTTGGGATCTATTTCACCTGGCTTCAGCTTGCGAGGGTCATCACCCATATCCTCCCCTTCTTCCTTCTTCTGAGCTTGATCTCTGTATCATTCATAAAAGGCATATGTTTATAAATATTCTGATAACATTGATAAATTCGATGTCTCAAGTTTTTACGTGTTATTGAAATCCATAGTAATCAGTGTAGGCCCTATAACCAGCAAAAACTATAGTAGCATCAGAGAAGTTGAGAGGACAAGTATTCAAAATTTAAATGCTTTATATCCAAATTACTAAATAGGCACAGACCGCTGAAAAACTCTGACCAAATAAAAAACCAAGACAGAGCGCTGTGAACAAAACAGTGAAGCATGCCAAAACTACACCACCGCTCTGTGCATACACGCTCAAACGCACATATTTACAATCAAACTGAACCAAAATATATGCACACAGGTTTACGAAACCGGCCTCACGTCACTGTTGACAGCGCTCTGTCTTGGTTTTTTATTTGATCTGAGCTGACAAACAATATTATTTTAGTAAGTTAGAATTGGATATTATGCCCAAATATTTCAGTATGGAAAACATCTCCATTTATTTAATAAGATGCCTTTGGAAGATGGATTTGGTATTGTGGTTGTACCCTATTCATTTGTATGGCCTACTTACAGCAAATATTCGTATCTCTCCAGACATTGAGCAGCTGTGCGTCCAATGATGGGCGCAATGGTCCTCCACTGTGTGGGCATCAGCTTGGCCAAGTGCAGCAACTTCTCGTCCTCCTCGCGAGACCATTCCGTCTTCTTGATGCTCGGGTCGAGCCACTCGTACCAACGAGCCTTGCATTGTTTTGCAGACTTTCTATGCAGCAGCGACGCAATACGGGACCATTGGTTTTTGCCATATTTCATCACCGCCGCTTTGAGGATTTCATCCTAAAAATTTAGTATTTGAGTTAGATAAATAAACGAAAAATATAATGAATGGGGTAAAATAATTGGACCAAAGATAGTTTTACAAACCTCGGTGTTGCGCCAAACGCCACCTTTTATCATAATTCGCGGCATGGTTAAGGATTAATTTATGCTGCCGATCACAAGATAAGTATTATATTGTTCTAAACACTTGTAGAACTGACAAAAAGCTTCAGTCTAGATAAGAATCACATATTAATTAAATTGCTTGAAAATACAAATAACCAACATGAAACCCGATTGTTAAAATGACGTCCAGTGGAAAGAAGAGTGAAGTTAGCGTCATTAGCGTGTCATAGCTCATAGCTGTCATATTTTATTTTTATACTGGCAATTAAATGATCAAAGTAATTTTTGGATTAGAAAAGGGGCATATGGAAAAAGAAAAGATGAATCCTGCTAAATAGGATGGTAAGTACCGCATCGGATGGGTTAATCGGTAGATTGGCAGCAAGCTTAGACCATCTACCGTTCCGATGGATACTCTCAGTTTTTGTGCACAAATCAACGAAAGTTGCGGCAAGCGCTTCCGATGCATTAGGTACACGTTTGTGGGTGAATGTGTCGGGCCAGCTTTTGATTTGGCTTTTGATTACAAATCAAAAGATTTGTAAAAAAATGTTGACGAAAAATTCGGCCACCGAACAGAATTCCTTTGCTTGTAAATTCCGCTACGGATCAATCTTTTTTATTATTGTTGTTGTTTGATTATTTGTAACTCATAAAATTCCCAGTTAATCCCAGAACCACTTAAAAGTAGGAAAATACCATTATTTACAATTTTTTTACCAAGAAAAACTTAGTGTCGAAGAAGAAAAATCAACTGGCATTTTGTTTATGGCAAGCTTAGTTTCCATGAATACCAACCTTTCAAAACAAACTGTCAAACTGTTGTAAATCTAAATGGGTGATAGCGTTTCTGGCACTCCCTTTTCCTTGATTATTGGTGAAAACGTATAAAAGTGCAGAGTAAATTACTATAACATGAATTTCCATTAGCAGATGTAGTTCCCTGATTAACATGAAACATTGTTTTGCTGCGTAAAGTTAGTTTGTGAACTAGCGCAGTGAACTAAGGTAACTATGATTCAAGCATATTTATCTCCGCGGTGGTACTCTCGTGCTACTTTGCATCCGACTATTGTATTTATTATCATTGCCTACAGTTATACATTGGATACTGTATAAAGGAGACGCTAAGTAATACCTTGGGAGTGTTATTTCTGTTAAGGATTCTATTTGTGCAATCAGGAAGGATATGATAACACAAATTGGATATGCGGCATTCAAAGCAATTGATTCTGAGTCGTACCTCGTATTTCGTAATTGTCTCGGTTGTTGTTTTACCTAACGCAATAACTGTACCTTTCATATCTTCTGAAAACTTATTACAATCAAAATATTATGGATTTTATGGTACCTGGATGTTTAGAACATAAGACTTATTCATTCCTCATAGTTTGTTAATAATTACAAATTATTAACTATGATAAAACAATCAGTTTAATGAACACATCTAGACCATTCAATAACTAATTGATTGGAGTTATAGCACATAATGAAAGTTATTTGAATAGCCAGTGACCCTCTGGGAATCAGTGTGAGTAGTAGGCATGTACTACTTATTGCATGCCTACTTGCTACATCCTGTTATTGATTCAACTCAGTTTTAATATCCATCAATTAGGCTTAGGTTAGTAGTAATATGAATAAAGTTAGGTGTTCAAGCTTAGTAAAATCATATGAAATATGACTTAGATTTAGCTAATGTCTATGTATTTTTCTTTTTTAGAATCATGTCAACCATGTCAAGATCAGTCCACATCAGCCAGCAGAAGCTGGCTGAAAAGCTCATCATATTGAATGACAGAGGTATTGGGATGCTGACTAGAATCTACAACATCAAGAAAGCATGTGGAGATGCAAAATCTAAACCAGGCTTCCTGTCGGACAAGGCCTTAGAATCCTCTATTAAAAACATTGTTAGAAGGTTCCCTAACATTGATGTCAAAGGCCTTCAGGCTATCACAAACATCAGAAATGAAATCATCAAATCCCTCTCATTGTATTACTATACATTTGTAGATCTTTTAGATTTTAAAGATAATGTTTGTGAACTCATCAACATTTTAGATGCATGCCAGGTAACATTAGACCTGACTTTGAATTTTGAATTGACAAAAAATTATCTGGATCTGATCACCACCTACATCTCATTGATGATCTTACTGTCAAGAGTAGAAGACCGCAAAGCTGTTCTAGGCTTATTCAATGCTGCTCATGAAATGGTACACAATCAAATTGATCAAAGTTTCCCTCGCTTGGGTCAAATGATTTTAGATTATGATGCTCCTTTGAAGAAACTTTCTGAAGAATTTCAACCACATCTGAAGGTGCTGACTAGTGCACTTAATTCACTCTGGCAAGTTTATCCTGCAAGAAACCTAACAGCTGAGCACTGGAGATCTGAACAAAAGTTAAGTTTGGTGAGCAACCCTGCTCAGCTGCTGAAACCCTCAGAAACAAACACCATGTCTTGTGAATATGTGTCATTGGAGTGTCTCGAGAGATGGGTGATATTTGGCTTTGCTATTTGTCACCAAATGCTACAACAAGATCATGCAAACAAAATGTGGGTCAGTGCCTTAGAGTCTGGGTGGGTTGTAGCACTATTTCGCGATGAAGTCATTTATATTCACAGTTACATCCAGAGTTTCTTTGATGGCATAAAAGGATATGGTAAAAGAATATCTGAAGTGAAGGATTGCTATCACCATGCAGTCCAAAAGGCTGGCTACAAACACAGGGAGAGGAGGAAGTTCTTGAGAACAGCTTTGAAAGAACTTGGTCTCATATTAACTGATCAGCCAGGATTATTGGGACCTAAGGCATTGTTAATTTTCATTGGTCTCTGCTATGCAAGAGATGAAGTGTTTTGGTTACTGCGACACAATGACAACCCTCCACAGAAAGTAAAAGGCAAAGCAGCTGAAGATTTAGTGGACCGTCAGTTGCCAGAACTTCTGTTCCACATGGAGGAGTTGAGAGCTTTAGTGAGGAAGTACAGCCAGGTTATGCAGAGATATTATGTGCAATATCTGTCAGGTTTTGATGCTGTTGCTCTGAACTTGATGATACAGAATTTGCAAGTCAATCCTGATGATGAGAATATAATACTTTCATCACTGTGCAGCACTGCCGCTAATTTAAGTGTTAAGCAAGTTGAAGACAATGAGCTGTTTGACTTCCGAGCATTCCGCCTAGATTGGTTCAGATTGCAGACATATACATCAGTTGCCAAATCAGCATTCAGTCTAGTAGATCAGAGGGAATTGGCACAATTCATTGACAAAATGGTCTTCCATACAAAAATGGTTGATAATCTTGATGAAATTATGGTGGAAACATCAGATTTGTCTCTCTTTTGTTTCTACAGCAAAATCTTTGAAAGTCAATTCCACATGTGCTTAGAGTTCCCAGCACAAAATCGTTACATCATTGCATTCCCACTGATTTGCAGCCACTTCCAAAACTGTACTCATGAGTTATGTCCAGAAGAGAGGCACCACATTAGAGAAAGGAGTCTTTCTGTCGTGAACATATTCTTGGATGAGATGGCAAAGGAGGCTAAAAATATTATCACCACAATTTGTGATGAGCAGTGCACGATGAGCGATAAACTACTGCCGAAGCATTGCGCGCAGACTATCGCGCACCTGGCGAACAGGAAGAAGAAAGACAAGAATAAGAAGAACACGATCGCGATTGTTGTGCCAGGCGCTGAGAGTTACAGGAAGACCAGAGAAGATCTGACCACTATGGACAAACTACACATGGCTTTAACAGAACTGTGCTATGCTATCAACTATTGTGCTACCGTCAATGTATGGGAGTATACATTCGCACCACGAGAATATTTACACCAACATTTGGAGACTAGATTTTCAAAAGCATTGGTTGGTATGGTCATGTTCAATCAGGATACAAGTGAAATTGCCAAACCATCTGAGTTGTTAGTCAGTGTTCGGGCGTATATGAATGTCTTGCAAACAGTTGAAAATTACGTTCATATTGACATTACGAGAGTGTTCAATAATTGCCTTTTACAACAGACACAAAACACAGACAGCCATGGAGAGAAGACAATAGCTTCGCTTTACACACAATGGTATTCAGAAATCTTACTCAGGAGAGTAAGTGCTGGGAGTATCTGCTTTTCCATGAATCAAAAAGCATTTGTAAGTTTAACCGTGGAAGGCGCAATCCCATTTAATGCTGAAGAGTATTCTGACATAAATGAGCTTCGAGCTTTAGCTGAACTTATTGGGCCTTATGGCATGAAGTTACTGAGCGAAACATTGATGTGGCACATTGCAAGTCAAGTACAAGAACTAAAAAAGTTGGTAGTACAAAACAAGGAAGTTCTTCAGATGCTCAGGACAAACTTTGATAAACCTGAAATAATGAGAGAACAGTTTAAAAGATTGCAACATGTGGATAACGTTTTGCAAAGGATGACAATAATCGGCGTCATTTTAAGCTTTAGGCAAATCGCCCAAGAGTCTCTTTTAGATGTTTTGGAGCGTCGCATTCCTTTCTTGATTAGTTCAATTAAGGATTTCCAACAGCAATTGCCGAGTGGGGATCCGATGCGTGTCATATCAGAAATGTGCTCAGCGGCTGGCTTGGCTTGCAAGGTTGACCCGACGTTAGCATCAGCTCTGCGCCAAAATAAGACTGATGTTGAAGAGGAAGAGCATCTCATTGTATGTTTGTTGATGGTATTCGTTGCAGTGTCCTTGCCCAGGCTTGCACGAAGTGAAGGGTCTTTCTACAGGCCTTCTTTAGAAGGTCACGCAAATAACATTCATTGCATGGCGCCTGCAATAAATCACATCTTTGGAGCGCTGTTTACAATATGTGGACAGGGTGATATTGAAGATCGTATGAAGGAGTTCTTAGCTCTGGCGTCTTCATCTCTGCTTCGACTTGGCCAAGAGACCGACAAGGAAGCAATAAAGAACCGAGAGTCAGTCTACCTCCTCCTTGACCTCATAGTTCAAGAGTCTCCATTCCTGACAATGGACTTGTTAGAATCTTGTTTCCCGTATGTTCTAATACGTAATGCTTATCACGAAGTATACAAACAAGAACAAGTGGCGTTGCATTAATAATTTTGTAAAGATGACGAAAGATGGAACGCTTTGAGAAGTTAGCTGTAGGTATGTTTTATTTAATAATAATTATGTCGCTCTATAGACAAATTCCAATATTACGAGTATTATTAAGAAACAAACAATGTAACATTCATCATTAATATGTTCAGACAATATGTATAAATACTTTAATTTACTAATTAGAAACATGGAAACAGATTAAGTTATTACCCGAAACATTTGGCTTTAATGAGACTGGCGAACTATTCCCTTCTTTATCTAACGGAATATAATTGTTTACTTGTAAGCTTCTTTTAGTCGTAATGATTTATTATTAGAGAACATATACGTTAGTTAAGGAAAACAGAACAGTTCAATAATGGTCAAAGATTAATCGCTATCAATTAATTAGTACCGTACCTATTGTGTAAGAGACGCAATCCGTAGAGACAATCCATACATTATAAATTCGAAATTACTCTGTCTGTCTGTATGTTACCTTTTCACGCCTAAACCACTGGAGACGGATTTGGCAAGGACATAAATGGCATCCTGGGGAAAGACAAAGGGTACTTTTTATCGACATACCACGCGGGTGGAAACTAGTAAATAATAAAATATGAATTCCGTAGCTACGACTCACAGGCCGTTTGTCCACCGCACCGTGAACGGGTCGTCAACGAGAACGATATTATGACGACGCCCAAGTACCGACAGTACATTTACTTACTATGGCCGCGTAATCTCGTTTCTCGTTGACGTCCCGTTCAAGGTGCGGTGGACAAACGGTGACAAGGATATCTTAGAGAATACGTTTAGGTAATTAGTTGTATAATTGCCTCAATGCTTTTATATGGTTTATTAATATTTTATAGATATTCCAAAATTTTATTAATTATAGTTAATGAACTGTTACTTTTATCATCATTTAGACACCGCCTAACAGTCTAAAGTAACATCAATCTTTCGAAGTACTTCTATCCATGATAATTCCCTATTCCAGTATTTAATATGTAACAGATACCTTTCTATTTAGCTTTATAATATGATTATTTGGCTATAAACCGATTTTGTTGTAGAAAAAAAAGACACTTCTATTTCTAAGATAGCTGTAACTATCTTCGGCAGTGATATTTTAAAGTTATTCCGAAGAACAGAAATAGATTTCGTGATTTACAAAAACATGCATTTTATCGGCACAGTTAACAGAGTCAGACATGACTCAATAGGAAATCCGCTGGAGATAACCTTGGAATATCCCTGTTTGAGTCTTTATTGCAAGTGGAATCACAAAATTTTGTATGTTTTCTGCACAGTTCTTCTCTTTCCGTGCTATAAAACTCAAATGAAGATATGATTTTGCGTTCGTTATTATAAAATGTATTGACATATTCACCTAATACCTATTTGTACACTTCTGTTTATGATCTAGCTTATAATTATTATGATACTTTTGTACCTTGTATATACAGATATATCCTTTATTAAACTATTAAATAATATATTACACTCGTTTTACGTTAATGAAGTACCTAACCGCAATTAATATTACCCCGAATATAAATTGGGATAAGGGCTGATGATATATGTATAATTAAATTTACATTTCTATTAATACCTGTTAAAAAAGTACCTAATCGCAATCTCAAAGTAGATATTATGTACAGCAGCAACAAAACTTTAATCTACACTATTATTATAACGAGAATAGAATTCTATACTATCACTGAGTAACATCCTTACTAATATTATAAATTTGAAAGTAACTCTGTCTGTCTGTATGTTACTTTTTCACGCTTATAAAGATCTTTTATTGAAATCCGTTCCTACTGAACGGATTCTGAAAACTGTCATTCAGAAAAGACTTTTGAGATAATAGTTGGGACAATCAAACGGTTGATAATTTTATAGCGCGGAAGTCCAAAACTCATGATGGTGAAATCCCCACATTTTGAAATCAGCCTGCTGTAAAAGGAGTAGGTATATATAAATAAAAGCCACTAGGTTCATGTAAAATTTATTGTTTTTTTTTATTATTTTGAAATCACATGTTGTAACATTCATCTTGTTAATTAAAAATATTCACATTGTCATTTAAATAATCTATTACGGTAATCTAGCTTACACTTATGAGAAATAATGCCATTGAGTACTACTAGTGACGGACATAATTTCGCCCGTCGGTTACACGATTGGTCAAGTCATTCTACAACAGAACATTACCCTCAGTTTACATACATACAAATATACAGTATTATAGTACAATTACAAGAACTTGCGTATTGTTTCGACATTCACTAATAAAATGGCATTAATATGGTATACTTATAAGACCGATTCTTAACATTACAATGTATAGAAATAATAAAAATACTACATCATGCTCTTTGGCTTGCACGACGGAAAGTAATAACACTACGCATTATGATTGTTAACATAATCTCATAATCTATCAAAGAGATCAATTGAACTGCACGTCAGATATACTGGTTCACAGGTATAGGAAGGGGAGCAGTGTGTGATATGCAAGTTTGTAGTACACCGGCTGACGCGCCTGCGTCGTGTCCTCTGCCTGAGCCACTCACGGACTACGCACAATTAATACAGTCACAAATAATACAAGGAATGAGTTTATAAAACGTCATCGTAGCAAGACGAAAGTTTCAGTCTAATAACATTTTGATCATTTGGCAATATTGTTAAATTTCACATTACATTCTACTTAAAATAGGATAAATAAAATAAACGAATACAAAAGTACATTAATCGCCATAGGAAGACTAAATGCATTATTTTTTTGAAAATATTTAGGTATTTGAGCCCATTACTAATAAATTATCAAATATACTTATGATAAAATGTATTATCACGATGCAGTGAGAAATGAAGAACTAACGATTAAAGGAACAGGAATACAAATCGGTATAATGGCACCTCGACATTCCACTTACGTTACATTAAATACGTTAAAAATAACTTTATATAAAAATTACAATTACGGAGATTCGAGTAAAACAATGCAGTTAATTTACAATTACCTCTAGAGTCGGTATGAACGTTCCGGTTTATAGTCGTATGATATTTTTACATCGTAGCCTTTGTATACCTCTCCATTTATATACAAAAATATACATAAATGTCCGGTTACAGGAGCAACACTGAACAGTTAAAAGTATCACTGGTTCACACGAACATCGCGCCGTCCTAGAGTTCCCTTGCTATTTATGTATAAAAATAATAATTTGATAGATCACCGCGTCGCTCGCGAATATTTCTACTTTTGAGCTCAGAGAGAGCGGATCGATCGCACTAATCCGCATTGAGCAAATAACGTGGCACCTCGGGAGAGGAGCAAAAGAATTTTGTCACGTCGTCCTTACTTCGTGGGAGGTCCGTTTAGTCACCCGCGGTTCGAGCACGTTCGAACCGTACATGTGCTACGAGCCGCCGCACCGAAGCGTGTTACAGTGTGCGAGTAACTTATATATCAGCTTGAGGGCGCTGCGGGTTGGTGACGGTGAGCGACTCGGGCGAGTGCAGAGTGATGGTGGTCTGCGAGGCCACGGTGACCGTGCCGGGCTCGGGCGGCGCGCGCTCGGCGCGGTACACGTAGCCCAGCAGCAGCGGCACGCCGGGCGCCAGCTGCACGCCGGGCGCCAGCTGCACGCCGGGCGCCAGCGGCGCGCCGGGCGCCAGCGCCACCAGCTCCAGCGCCGCGTCGCCGGCGCCCGGCGCGGCCGCGCCGCAGTACTCGTACTGTCAGACCTTCTGCGGGGGCCGCATCTCGTACGACTGCGGGTACGCGTTAGCATAGGGCTCCCGACGCCCGCTCGGGCCTGCCGGCGCAGAGGCCGGTGCTATAAAGGAATGATTAATTAGTTTAGTGGATTTGTTTTGCATTCGCCTCATTTTGATTTCCTTTGTTTGACCCACATTTTTGTTCCTTATTCACTTCAAAATAATTACGAAACAAAAGAAAAACAAAAAGAAAACTAGTTTCATCTCGCGGTTTAATTTGCTTGGAGATTAGAATTATGACCTTTTCTAGTACAAAAGGAATCGAAACTCGGAAATAGAGTATTTTTTTTACCAGTGAGAGACTTATTATCAATTATGAATTTCAGGTATCTTCTATTTAAAAACATACGAACTCAATAGTGCTCTACGGATCTTTTGGCGCCTGAATGACGATGACCGGCCGGGACGCGTTGACGGTAAACATTTTGTGAAATTGTCACAGAAATCGTAATGACAAAACAAGATGCCGTCGTTAGTTCCGACTCTGGCCACGCGCCAAAATAATCTAGTAGCGTTGTAGTATATTAGGAATGAGGAGATATATTTTTGGGAGTTCAATATCGACCGGTCCACATCGATCGACTGTAATCTAGTTGCATCTCAGTATTTGTATTACAATGTGTCGCTACGCACCCAGGTCCCTGTGCGCGTAGCTGAGCGGCGGCGCGTAGCCCTTGTGCGTGCGCGCGCGCCGATGGCCCGGGCGCGGCGCGCGCGCGGGCGAGCGGGCCGCGCCGCCCGCGCCGCTCGCGCCGCCCGCGTGGCGCATGCGCCGCAACGTGTTCATCGGACGACGCAGTGTCTCTGATAGTCGCCTGTTATACAATTGTTTTATTAGTACACGATAGTAGAATTTTGTACAATGACCATAATCATTATTTTGCCCGTAACCCAATTTATTTGGGGTCGGCGCAATGTGTCCCTTTCTTCCATACTTCTCTATCAGTCGTCATCTCGGTAGTCACCTCCTATCCAGCCATATCATCTTTCACACAGTACATCCATCATGTCTTTAGGTCGTGCGACATTTTCCACATTCTGTACAATCACTAACTAACTCAAGTAAAACATATTCCCAAGAATAATTCCATCTAAAAAGCAAATATTAATTAATAAAAGAACCGATATTTGCGTGTATGTCAAATTCACCCAAAATTCTTGCTACACTGCACCAACAAAAGTATTAGTACCTTGTCACAGTTTTAAACCTTAACCCCCCAAATTAATAAACATTGGTGCCGATTCCCTTGTACACAAACTAAACTAAATTTATGTTGATTATGTTGTTATGAAAAGGACAGAAGATAAATTTTAGTTTAGTCCTGTCAAATTAATCAGCGCCTGACATAAATTGACGTAATTTTGGTAGGCAAGTTTTTAATCGCGTCTAAACTTGTTTGGAGTAGTGACAATTTGACAGGACCAAACTAAAATTGATCTTCTGTCCTTTTCTTAATGAAATAGAAAGAAAAAGATGCACTGAACTTAAATTTAGTTTAGTTTGTGAACAAGGGAATCGGCACCATTGAGTAAAGTTACAATCATTATAACCTTTAGCTTCACCATACATTTCCATTTACCTTTTTCGAAGTTTAGGTTTGACATAAGTTTACGAGAAAGCCCTCCACCACAATAGCACAATTCAACAAAACAAAAACATAAAACCTACACATACCTAGCCGGCGGTCTCTTCGGGTTGGACGAAGGCGTGTGTACCGCACAGCACTTCACGAAGGCGCCCATACACACGATTAGCCCGACGCCAGCCAGTAGTACTACCCACCACTGCTCTATAACCCACGCTTGAACAGTTTGTAGGGTCGCTCTGTTTAGGAGAAGGTTCTTGAGGCGGGCTAAAGGACCCTCAGCGTCGACTGCACGGCATTTGAGGAAGACGTCGCAGTAACCCTGGAAGGTAAGAAGTTGAGGATCAATATACAAAATAATAATAATTATTCATTGTAGTATGTGGCAATGTGAGTTCTTTTTGTGCCATGCTGTACCATTTTACCACTGGCAAGTTGTCGGCAGTTTTACATCTGAATTAATGTTTTCTAAGTCACTGTAAAACTGCTAACAATTTAACTATAACAGTTCTAAAACTTAACAATTTAAGTGTTATTTGAACTCGAGGGTGAGAAGGCTTTGGGAGGAGTTGGTACATTTTTTACATCAGTCATACGTTTTTTGATCGCCGCAGACGGTCGCGACAGAAACGCATGTTGCTAACATTGCATATTTTCTACTATGAATATTAATAACTCAACAGGCGTTAAATCATACACAATTTACGCTGCACTTTACCGATGCGCATCAAAAATTTTCGTTTAAACTTTGTTACAAGTACAACAAAAGTCACATGATTTATGGTCCTATAGTATGACCGAGACCGCTGATGCGTGCCTCAGGGGCGGCAGTACAGGCAGCTAGTTCGTCACAGCCGAGTCGCGCGCCTCCCGCCCGCCGCTGATTGGTCAACGCTGCCCCCCACCTCGCCGCGTATTCCTAAAGCGCGTAACAGCGGTCTCGGTCAGACTAAAAAAACACTGTTAGCCTGCATCATCCCAATGCTGGCCAAAGGCTGACATCCAGTTCTTTTGATCCAAGGCTAATTTGGAACACTGGTTGTTTGTTTTTTCGAGCTCGTCTTGCAATCTTCTTCTCAACCTTCCAAATAACCACATACCTGGAAATTATCACAAGGTGATCCTGGTCTCAGACTAATCCCTCCAGTCGGCAATCCGACCCGATGCGCGAAGTCCGCGGTACTTTGACACGAATCCTGCTTCGGTCCGGTCTGACACGCTAACTGACATAGCGCACGTCTATCGACTACGGCCGACACGCCGTCACCGAGCGAGCGCGGTGCGGATGAGAGGAAGCATTCTGTCATGTTCCATGCCAGGCATATGGAGCCGCTGCATTCACCGCTCAGGCAGAGTTGAGTTCCTGTTGAGAGATAAGATTGTTGTATTACGTTACATTAAAAGTTTGTATAAACAAAGAAATATTGGTTTATTTGTTTGGTCTTCACCAGATAGGTCTTCGGCACAGTCGTGTGTAGAAACGACACGAATTCTTTCATAGACCCGGCGATTTTTCTTGCCGTGGACACGCGGCCTCAGCCCCACGTAATTGGCAAATTAGTAATCATCGATTCTGCTAACACTATCAGCAGAATCGACCCGCTATTTTTATGACATTTCTCACTGGATATTTGATGTGTAGCTTGGACCATGTTCCCGATACCGGTGGAATAGTCTTATATTATTTGTAAATATGAAATATAATAAAGAACTAATCGACGCACCATTATTACACTTGGTATGGTTGGGCATGGCCCTTGGCTCGGGACAGTCGGCCGAGTTGCCGGAGCAGAAGGACGCGTGGCTGCACTCGGACGCCTCGCGGCACGTCTGGTTGCGTGCGGGCGGCACGAACTGGCACGTGGCCGCGTGGCAGCACGGGCCTTGCGACGGGCTGGAAGGAACAACGTTATTACTGAAGAAAAAAACCGGCCAAATGCGTGTCGGACCACGCACAATGAAAGGTTCCGTAGTTGGGATGAATTTATCCCAAGAACAAACTTATACATTGTAGTTGAAAAACATGTTCTCCCATACATTTCAACAGCAAATGCAAGTTTGTACGCACGATATTGAGAGATTTACCATGTCATTTTAAGACCATAGAGTTCTTATAGGTTTTCCTGTAATCTATAAGTAAAGAACCATTCTCTGTATTCTTTTCATTTTAGGCTCAGTAGTTTCGGAGATAATGGTGTTCAATTTACATCTATTTTCGTAAATATCGTTAAAAGTATTTAGTAGATTTGTGGTAGGTATTCAACAAGTTACAATTTAAAATGTAACGAACCTGCATTGTGTGTTGGCTTTCCTGGTGCATCCTTTAGCAGTGTAGTTCTTCTCTCGCTCGTAGGCACTCAGCTGACGCGGGTAGCAACAGCGATCCTTGCACTCGTTCTCATCATAACCTAAGTAATCAAAATTGTTTTAAAATAAATAATGAATTCGTATGGAATAAGTTTTATAGTAGGCACAAGAGAGCCTTGTATTTATTTATTTATATATACTTTATTGTACACCAGAAAATATATAGCGAAAATAAACAAATTTAACACTACAAAACATACAATTGGCAGCCTTATCGCTTTCTGAAATCTCTTCTAGGCAACCTTAGAATGGACAGTGATCGTGGACATAAAAAAATGGGCTTGTATATTCAGAAATAAAAAAATCCTGAAAACTATCATAGCCAGAATGAACTTTAGAGTTTTAGATATATATATATATAATACTACATTGTCACCTGACGACGGTAGATGAGGTAGATATCCATGAGTTGCCTCATGTAAAAAAGACATAAAAGAGATAGAAGAGCTCGTAAGAGGAAGTGCTACCATAACATCTATTTGTGCCGCCATGCAGCCTTGCGGTGTGTGTGTGTGTGCATGGGTGTCTGACTAATTGAAGGAACATGAGATGTTTCAGCTTCATCTCTAGAATGGAGATGCACCTGTGATGTTTTTGTTAATGTAGATGTCCATAGGGAGCGGTCCACTTATCACCGGCACGCGTAGCATGACATTTGTGCATCTATCATTTTGTTTGTCTATTCTTCCGTCGACAGAACCCGTTTCTATCAGAATAGAAACGGGTTTGTGGGCCGTTTTCTTATTTGCCACCCAATAATATTAAAAAGCTCACTGCTTACCGCAATCGCACTCCTCCCCAACTTCCACAATCTTATTCCCGCAGAAGGCGCCGGCGCTGGCCGTGAGACAGTTCCGCTTGCGGCCGTCGCGCACGGCGTCCAGCACGGCGCTGATGTTGCCGACGCTGCAGGTCGAGAACCGGCTGTTGTTGGGCCGGTCGCCGGACGTCGCCGATGCGAACATTATGAAGTTGCCTTGCTGGCCGCCGGGGCGGCATTCGGAGGGGTAGTCGTGCTGTGGGTTAGAGGAATTTTATTGAGAATTACGCTAAAATACAATGAATTCTAATTAAAATCGTGGGTCCACATGTTGTGATTTCAAAACGACTGTCGTTTACGTGTATTGATATGCGCCCGATACTGACTAATAGATTATTTTCTCCAGTTATGTTTAAGTCCCATGTAATATGGGCGATTGCCATCAATCGGGCACAAATCCAGACTCTGGGCTGAGAATTTCCAGATGGAATAACCCAATAAAACTTTGTCAAACTCGGGAATTGAACCCAGGACTTCATACTCACTGCTTGCGACGACAAGACCAACAGTCACAGTTTAGCATAGTTTTAGATAGTGTCCGTTACAATTCGGCAAACTACACGACGCACCAAAATAATTTCTCCCAAGAACATTTTATATGTTTATCATCATCAAATTAAATCATTTTGTCGGCAGTTACAGCTAGACAAAGGCCTTCCCAATTGCTCGCCGTCTATCTCAAACCTCGCCCACTGTCATACGGCAGCTGCTGGCTACTGCTTGCTTTCACCTATTTTTAGGGTTCCATACCCAAAGGGTAAAACGGGACCCATATTACTAAGACTCCGCTGTCCGTCCGTCTGTCTGTCTGTCCGTCTCGTCACCAGGCTGAATCTCATGAACCGTGATAGTTAGACAGTTGAAATTTTCACAGATGATGTATTTCTGTTGCCGCTATAACAACAAATACTAAAAAACGGAATTAAATAAATATTTAAGGGGGCACCCTTACAACAGTCATGATTTTTTTATAGATAACTAGCTTCCGCCCGCGGCATCGCCCGCGTGGTATGTCGATAAAAGTAGCATGTTCTTCCCCGGGATGCCATCTATCTCCTTACCAATTTTATCGAAATCCGTTCAGTGGTTTAGGCGTGAAAAGGTAACATACAGACAGACCGACAGACAGACACGAGTTACTTTCGAATTTATAATATTAGTATGGATGGTACGGAATCCTTCGTGCGGGTTCGACTCGCACTTGACCGGTTTTATAATCCTATTCGATTCGACTCTTACGATACTCCACGGCATTTAGCGTTCGTCCCGTGTTCTCAGTCGTGCTAACAATCTGTTTATTGGTGTTTATTGGCTAATCTTTTCGCCGCGGCATTCGCTAACATTCTGATGCTGACACGAGTGTTGAGATAATTTGACTTTTCTGCTAATAAAACTTACCGGCGATCCAAAGTTATGTCCGATCTCGTGAGCTAAAGTCAGCTGACTGACTTTGGGCGGCACTCGACTGTTGTAGTTGACGAACGTGATGATGCCGGTATTGAGGGACCGCTTGGTACTCTGGTACATCCCTCCGATAGTCTCCGTGTAAGTCTTGTACTTTTCGCAGATACCACCTGAAGCGCCGCTTGCACTCGCTACCCATGCTAGACCTAAAACGTTGGACATTAAATTATCAAATCAATCGCTTTTTTAATCATTCTATAACACTGCTTTAATTAATTATATGTTGTAGTCAAGTCTGCTTTACAATTTTTTTTATTTTTTTTTTATAATTTTTTATTCATGGCCATAGATACAAGTGTTTCAGTGGTATACATAGATGGTTGTAACTTAGATGTTGCTTTACTTAAGAAAAAAATATATATATTATAACCCCAAAAGAATTTTAAAAAAAAGTAATAAAAACTAAACCCAACTACGACTAAAAAGGTATAAACAAGACACCACAGACAGACAAATTAAAAATCCAGAGTCACACGTATTCCGTTCGATTTATGCCCTAACACGTGTGACTCCGAATTTTTAATTTTCGTGTCTGTGGTGTCTTGTTTATACGTTTTTAGTCGTAGTTGGGTTTTAGTTTTTTAGTCTATTAGAACCACCATATAAAGGTCAAAATAGGCGTGTAAAAGATCAGTTTAGGGCCCGGAGCACGGCTAGGTTTGGTTACCAGAGTAATTGCAGGCACATCATGAGACATGCTGAAATGCACAGGTGCACACGGCTACACATCAAGCTATACATTTCCAGTATAAGCTGAATTCGTATTGTTCGGACATTTTATACAATGCGAGATCAGCATACATATCCAGTTTATATGTATAGCTAGGTGTAGCCATAGCTAGGTGTACACAACAGATTTGTCTCGAAGACGGCAACACATCTATGATGCTTCTGGTAACGCATATGTCCACAGCAAAGAACCACCCTTGTTTGCCACCCAATAACATTTTAACGAGAGATATAATTTACCTTTTTGTACCTACATGCATACGGAAATTTAGAAACGTAAAATTTACTGGAAATTAAAGGCTTTTTTATTTGATTTTATATTTAATTGAGCTACATCCGAGTTGGTCGCAGTTAATTGGCTATTTAGTATTTTAGGACAACAAAGTGGGCATTAAGGCTCTTACATACTGGCGCGAGTTGCCACGCGACGCGACGTCGGCGTCGCCGCAATATTCGCCGTGAAGTTTTCTCAGAAATTGTTTTGTTAAATGTCGCGCCAGTATGTAAGACCCTTAAGGAGTTCAATTAAATACAGCCTTTAAGTAAAGGAACTTACCAAGCGTGCCTCCAGTAAAGTCCCTATAGGTGAACACATACGCCAGACAGAAGTCCTCGTGGTTGCCGAGCGAGTGTAAGTTCAGGAAGTTGGAGACATCGATGTTCTCTAGACAAAACTGATTCGTCTCGCTGCCGAACTCGTGGCCTTTGCACATTGAGTCGTCGTCGATCTGTTAACAATGAGTATTGATGTTAGCATGGAAAAAATATATCAACATACTGCTGCACTTATCGCAATATATTAAGGGTAGTACAGCATGTCTTCATCCTTACTTCCAACTAATATTATAAATGCGAAAGTGAGTTTGTTTGTTACGCTTTCACGCTAAAACGGCTTAATGGATTTAGATGAAATTTGGCACATGGGTAGACCATGGTCTACCCATGTGCCAAATGTACTCATAATATGTAATAATATAATCATACCGATATTCCCAAGAGATCGAGACTTACGCGGGTGAAACCGCGGGGAGCAGCTAGTCTTCCATACATTTCTATTTGCCGTCATCTCAGAAAAAAACGCAAGGAAAATCGAAAAAATAAACTCACGGTAAACATCAATGCTATCAAGAGCTGAGTTGAGATGGAAAACAATTGGAAATGACTAAAATGTTAACTAGTCAGAACGATGAATAAACTAATAGTAGGTATTATTTCATCACTAGTGTTGATGTTTTGAATGCATAAATGTTTATCTGGAATTCCCATAACATTATTCTTTAATCACAAAACTGGAAATTCCGACGCAATCTTAATAACCTTGCCAACCTCTGGTGTCATAAACTATAACTGTTAATTAAGTATCTTTATGAAAAAAATAAAACAAAACAGACTTCCGAAAAAAAACAAAAAAGTGATTGAATTTTAATTTCGGAAGTGTCTTTGGTTCTGCATTTCAAAAAAATAAAAAATAAAACAACATTTCTAATGAGTTGAAGCATAAAGAGTTAGCCTTTTCGTTTTTAAAAAGGGTATTGGGTATTACCAGTACTCATATCTCTTTTCTGCCAGGGTTTATTTTTAATCTTATATTTTGAATTATTTTTGATTATTTTCTGTTTTACATTGTTCTCAGATACAGAAGCAACAAGAATACTGTACCCAGGATTTTGTAAAATCTATATAATATCTATATTTAAAAGAGTGTCTTTGGAGTTTCTTGCCCGTTCTTCTCCATAGAGATCTATATTTTGGAATGGGCAACTAGCTTCAACTGACTAACGGACCGACTCTTTGACGGTTCAAAAGTGCCTGTAAATGGTTTATTTGAGTTTGAGTTCATTTATGTACCTAGATGAACCGTTGCTAAAATATCAGCCGATAACATTCGTAATGGTTAACTGTTTCAAATCAAATTTTTCGCTTGATTAAATATATGAGTCATTCGGTCATACTATATTGACGATTATGCCTCACGTTCCCTCTTATAAGTCACTAAAGAAAGGGACTTTTATTAAAGAAAAATACATGAGTCCCTGCTACACATCATTGCCCACTGGGTTTATAAGGTCGGATATCATCCTTAAATAAAGTACAGTTTTCTAGATAAAGTTTAACGATAATAACGTATAGAAAAATAACGTACCTATATTACGCTCCTACTATGAAGCTAATCTATCTATTTTTTTTTTTTATACTACCGATTTCCACGAAGAAAATAGGTAGTTTTTTTTTTAATTTCATTTTTATTTTATAAATAAGCAGAAATTTCTTAAGAAATATATATATATAGCATAAGCATAGCATAATCAGCCTATAATGTTCCCACTGCTGGGACACAGGCCTCCTCTTTGTGAGGGTGTGGGCCGTAATCCACTACGCGGGTCCAGTGCGGGTTGGTAGATGTCACATGTCTTCGAATTTTTGGTTCTAGGACATGCCGGTTTCTTCACGATGTTTTCCTTCACCGTTTTGAGAGCAGTGGCGATGAAATATTTTACACAAAGTAAAGCGCCTGTCGGGGTTCGAACGTGCGACCTACAACTCGTAAGTCGTGGCCGTTACCACTGGGCCACCACTGGAGCTCCCACCACTGCTGCTCTCATACTCATATTATAATTATGTCGTATCTCTATGTATTTTACTTTGTGTACATAAATAATAAATAAACGTTTTACTTATATTTCGTTAATATTAATCAGCGTTTCGTTTTTTGGACCTTCATACATAAATAAACAAATGCCTTTTTACAGCAGACATTTAATACCAATGCCGAATGTATTCGTGATGTAAAAACAGGAAATACCTATCTGAGCTGTAGTGTAGTGACCTAACCACATCCGAACTCGGACAATATGTGGTCACGCAATTCTAGACTTGTTCGTATTTCCTCAAGCGATAGTGTTAATTAAATTAACACTATCGCTAAGCTTGTTGTTTTATGGTTCACTTATACCCGAAACGCAAAATCGGGGCGGAAAACTGAAGAGCGGCGACAACTTATCTAAAGTTAGTTTGGAAAACGAAAAGTCTTAATTTTAACCCTACCCATTGGACTATGACTATGCCATTGACACCATAGCCAATCAGGAGAGGCCCACGCCCCGACTGTGATACACTATTTTAAGCTGGTTCATAACTAGACTATCTTCATTCATATTATATGTTCCCAAAGTGACATATTATACTACTCAATCACACATAAATGGGTAAACAGATTTCGCTAGAATTTTGCAAAAAGATTTACATAGGATACTTTTTATTCGGGTACATGGACTAGTTTCCTACTACTACAGGAGCTCGTGGCTAAGTAATAACAGCCGCACGGGTCGATTCATCAGGTCAAGCTACGTTTGCCGGGTTTGGTCCGGGGTTGGTCTACATATCGAGACTCCTCCGTGCTTCGGAAAGCACGTTAAGCCGTTGGTCCCGGCTGTCATATGTGGATCTTTGACAGTCGGTACGGGTCGTCAGAAGCCCGAAAGTCTGACAACCAGTCTTGCTAAGGGGTATCGTATTACCCAGTTATTGGGTTGTGGAGGCCTGATAGGCAGTCGCTCCATACAAAATATTGGTATTCAGCTGCATCCGGTTAGACTGGAAGCCGATCCCAACATAGATGGGAAAAGGCTAGGCAGATGATGACATGGACTACTTTCCTTATGAAGTGAGTAAATCGAGGGCAACAGCTAGGAGGTAATAATCGAGAAGTCCCACAAACCTTGATTCTCTGCACTTCAAACTTGATGTTTCTATGTTCGAGTCGTCCATCGAACTTGGTGTAGCTGTAGATATAGTTGACGGCAGTGACGTGGTGTGATATTAGCGATAGGATCTCCTCACGGGTCTTCATGTCGACCTCGCTTTTCTTGCTGGGGTCCCGATGCTGGAACAAAAAAAACATATTTTGATACCTACTCATCAGATTTCAATAATTCTTTCACTGATAAAAAGGTCGTGAGAGAGCTGGTGGCTAAAGTAATAGTAGCCTTACGGGTCGATCCATCAGGTTAAGCTACGCTTTCCGGTGTTGGTCCGTAGATAGGCGAACATCTTTACACACGAGAATGCTCCGTGTCTCGGAAAGCACGTTAAGCCGTTGGTCCCGGCCGTCATTCGTGGATGACAGTCGTTACCGGTCGTCAGAAGCCCGAAAGTCTAATAATCAATCTTACCAAGGGGTAAGAGCAAGCAAGCAAGTTTTAGCAAAGGGGTCATAGTACCCAATTACCATGTAAAATACTGCTATTCAGCTGCATCCGGTCAGACTGGAAGCCGACTCCAACATAGTTAGTTTAAGGCTAGGCAGATTGGTTTTTCACTTATAGAAAGTTACACTATTGTCGAGTGCCAAAAGATATTCTTTATGTTTACACAAGAACGAAGTCGCGGATAGACGCTAGTTCTTAATAAAAGGGAAGGGCCGCCTATAAATATATCGCTATGAGTCATACGATTGACGTTACGGTCTTTGTAAATCCATGCTAACTAATAGTGTGCAGGCGCACGGACTGTCGCTTGGCTTGAAGCGGTTAATTTTAAATATTGGCCAGAACAAGCGACATACAGAGAAGTGTGGAGGGCTCTGTAGGGGACAGTCGCCCAACAGTTTTATAGTTAAGTAGTATTTTCCTCCATTGGACAATCATCATCATCATTTCAGCCGAAACACATAAAATGCTGGACATAATCCTTTCCTAATTCATAACACCGACCAGTCATGTGCGTCTCACATCTACCGGTTTATTGGACAATCTCAGACCAATGGACAAATAGACATAGGAATAGGCATATTAAGCTTGGTCTGAAGTAGACAAAGCATTTGATAAGGTGAAAGAGTACAAGTAAGCAAAATTCTGAAAACACGAATATGAAATAAAAAACAAATGAATACGTTGTTTAGCATCAAGCGGGCTGATGCATGTTTTAAGTCAAGGCATATCCGTGCGTGTGTCAGCGGTACGAATGTGAAACATCTTTTGATCAGTGTGTATTGGAATCAATGAGGTCATGCGCTAATATTATTAAGGCCTACTAAATTCAAAGTTACTTTATATTTCTCATATTCCTGGTATAACTATAAGGAGTTTTTATCCAATTTGTCATTTACTTCCATATATACTACTTCTATTAGTCGTCATCTCGTTAGTCACCCCCTTTCTAGCCCTATCATCTATCACACATTCTATCCCTCGTTTCTTTGGTTTCTACTATGTATTATGAGATAATTGCATAAATATAATTTGGATCTAACAAACCGTGAATAGGATAAGGATTTTTACTATTGAGTTACAGCTCGTTACAAAGGAAACTATTTTTCAGGGACATAAAACATACGAAAATGTACCGCGAAATGATGAGCGAAGTGCGGACGGAAAACTAATGATGACTTACGTCCGGGAATCCCTCCCTAACGTGTCATCATATTAGCGGGTCTATCTGTATGTGGAGCGAGCATGTTCCGCGACGGATCGTCGAGTAGCTTATCTTTTCTACTATTATAATTTTGTAATAAAATCATTCATCAATGACAATTCTAATTACCACATTAACGCCCGAATACGCAGTCACTGTCGGACTGCATAGAAAAGAAAGAGAAGCGCGATGACACGACCCTGGAATTACTTGCAAAATATGAAGCAACTAGCTTCCACCCGCGGCTTCGCCCGCGTGGTATGTCGATAAGAAGTAGTCTATGTCCTTCCCCGGGATGCCATCTATCTTCTTGTCAAATTTTGTCGAAATCCGTTCAGTGGTTTAGGCGTGAAAAAGTCACATACAGACAGACAGACAGAGTTACTTTCGAATTTATAATATTAGTATGGTTTACCATCTATTTACAAGAAGCTATTGATTGGCCTAAAAATTGAAAACACTACTTCGTTAATATATTGCTTGTAGAATAATCTGACAAAAAATCGTAATAATTGTGATTTTTCTATCGTATCAAATTAGTTGTAGCATGTCATCATATCCTGAAGAATATAATTAATATTTTTCTGATTTTGTTTACTGCAGTGAATAATTTACTTTTAGCCATTATAAAACTTGCGTTTAGCTCTTGTAGGCCCCTTAAACGTGACTCCATTTGTTATTATAAGAGCTTGTAATAAAAACGATTCATTTATGATAAGCCACAGCTTTATAATAAGCATTGAGCCAGTATGATGTTACTTATCATCATGATAATGAACTGAAACAGTAATAGTGTAACTATTGTACACATGGTGCTTATTGCAAAGCCTGCCAGTTGCCACGCAATCACTACAACACATCGACTAACAACAATATCTATGGTGTATTATGAATATTATGATTGTAGCTTATTCTTTTATGTTTATTTCCATCACAAATGCCAAATGGTTATTTTAGAGCTGAGGCTAATCTGTTCCATAGGTAACAATTAAATTCACGGTTGCTCGATTATCGATTATTTTCCAGAGTATATCGATATCGCCTAGATTTAACGGCAAACAAAATGGAGCGTTAAAGTTGTTTTTTATGGATTTTAAGTCGCCCTTATGTTTCATTATGTCACTCAAAGGTATATTCTAGTGATAGAAATAATCTAAAGGTAGTCAAATTTGAATGACGTAAAACCATTAGCAAGTCATATGCAATGTAGCTCGTATTACATTGTAATAAGGTATAAATTAGAATGGTTCCCGCGAGTTTGATAAAACTTTAGGGGTATGAGGAACAGGGTGTAAAGTTCACTCATACTCCATAGAAAAGGGAGGATCCTCCGACCAGACGGGTGTTGTGTCTGGCGGGCAACTGCCCAACGATTGATGTTGGGTTCTCGTATTTATATGTCCACTACACGGTAAACTTTAATTGCGCGATGCAGGATTTATGTGACGTCTGTCTGACGTCAGGTCTTTGATGCGTAGTTCGCATGTGGCGATGTAGATACCGCCACAAAACTCTCGACAATTATTCATCAACCTTGCAATGACTTGGCAAATGGTTTTACATCAGTCATGAATGTCCTAAATAAGTGTAGTTTGAATGTTTCCAGGAACATGCAACGACGAATGAAAAGAGTACAGAATAACTTACGTCCGGGAATCCTTCCCTAACATGTCTCCATATTAGCGGGTCGGTCTGTATGAAGAGCGAGCAAGTGTTTCGCTTGTCGAAGGTAGCTCGTCGCGAGCGCGTATGCTCGCCAGTGTTCGCCGCTCGCGAGTATTTGTTGTAATGGTGCGCGTCCCAGTATCTGGAACAATATGACGATGGCTTAGATAGGTACACAACAATAAAAGTATGTGTGTGGTGAAAAAAATATACTTATACAAAATTAGAAACACTTCAATCAAAAGCAAAGATTATGGAAATGGCCCTTCCTTTCGTCTGTCGCTGGATAGTATCACACGGATATCTATGATGATCAGTTGATCACACATGAGTATCAAACTGCATTCAGTTTTTTGTAATTCTACATAATACCCTTGTATATAAAAAAATAACGCCATTGTTTCAACTTTATCTTTAAGTTCAGAGACAGGATAGAAAAGCTCGGATAGGGTTCCACGACAAGGTAACTACACTCGCGACAATCTAAGAAGTCCGTTTTGACGTTTCGTTCTCGTACATGTAATAAAACGTTAAACCATGAGGATCAGTTTTTATCAATGTAGATAAGTCGTAAATTACAAACTCTCTAAGTATGTTCAATCGATATGTCTCGTGAATCAGTTTTTAAGAAACTATTTTTTTTTTCATCTCTACACAAAGCATTTTGATAGCTGTCAAAACGGACTTCTTAGATTGTCTCGAGTCTAGATCATTTCCCATATTAACCTATCAACCTATTGACCTACCGATAAACCGGTAATAATACTAATAGGTTCTCTTCTATCTATACATAATTATTAAAGTCGTTTTTCGTGTCTGTCTATGTGACCGCGTTATTCTTCTAAACCACGCAACTGATTTTCATGCGGTTTTCACCATCATTTAGAGAATTTATTCCGGAAGGTTTATTTATATGGTACATTAATATTAAACTTAAATATACCTATTAAACAAATCTCGGTTTTTTGTCAAGTCGTAAGAACCGTGTGAAGCAGGAGCGGGTCGCAAGTTTCGAATAAAGAATAAAAAGCCTCGTGCAGACTAGCGCGACACGACTGTAACAAAACAATTTCTAAGAAAACTTCACGGTGTAACAATTACTGGTATCGCGTCGCGCCAGTCTGCACGAGGCTTAAACCACGTCACTTACGAGCCGAGTTCAGTCGTGTAGCAGCACTTAATTGGGCGTGGTTAAACTAAATTTTTTGCCCCGGCTCCGTTCCACGTGTGGCATGTGTCAGCCCATGTGGGTCATAAAAAAAGGTTTTAAACTTTTTGTTGTAGGGTACACAAATAATAATGTGTCAGCCGCGGGCCTGCGTCACAATTTATGTTGTTTATTTATTGTCATTCTAAACAAACTGTAATTTTTGAGGTTGGCTGCCTTCTTTGAATATAAGTTTTCGTTACTTTAATAAATATATTTTCGATAATTACTTCTACAATCAATGAAGTTTGCTTATTACACTTTTTATCTTCTTGGCAATAAAACGAACAAACCGATGAGGTTTCGTGAACATTGACTTTTAAGCGTACTCACTTAGCTGCAATGAAAAAAAAAAAAGTGATTGTAAAATTAATTTTATAATGAAAGGAGTTCTCATTTGTCTGTGATTAATCGAAGTAAAACAGAACGTGCATTAGAAAGAAGGTTAATAACTATTTGATTTATTGCTGAAGTTTTAAAATAAACTATTTATTGAATAGCTTTATTAGAACATGCAGTAAAATATTTATTTCGAAGCACGATAACAAAGAGCTGTATACTTAGATAAAATAACTTTGATAAAAGAGCTTCAACTTTAATATTTTAAATTGAATATATATCGTAAAACTTACGTCTAGCCAACTAGTCTAGTCAATAAACAGAGCTTATTAACCGACTTCAAAATGAAGGAAGTTCTCAGTCGATTACTCCGCCAATTATGAATTGATTTGATGATTCTTTTTTGTTTGGTAGGTCATGCTTCATAGCTGGTTCCATATAAATTTTATTAACTTTGCTTGCGTAGTTTTTGAGTTAGCTTCAATATAACGTATTTTCCCACTTAGTCTAAATTGACTATATTCTCAGACTTTTGTCTATACTTTGTTACTGCCATATTTAGTATGATTTGCTAGATGTGACTCATGGTCAAAGGCAGCACAACCAAAATCTTATCAGCTGCAGCCTCACTTGATAAAAAACTATAAATAAAGCTTTCGGCCCCAAAAATGAAGCCAGGGGACATTGGTCATAATCATAAAGGCTCGTGCAGACTAGCGCGACATGTCGCGCGAGTAATTTATTAGAGATAATTTAGGGGTATGAGGAACAGGGTGTAAAGTTCACTCATACTCCATAGAAAAGGGAGGATCCTCCGACCAGACGGGTGTTGTGTCTGGCGGGCAACTGCCCAACGATTGATGTTGGGTTCTCGTATATATGTCCACTGCACGGTAAACTTTAATTGTGTGATGCAGGATTTATGTGACGTCTGTCTGACGTCAGGTCTTTGATGCGTAGTTCGCATGTGGCGATGTAGATACCGCCACAGTTCTATCATGAAGTTTTCTCAGAAATTGTTTTGTTAAAGTTGCGTCGCGCTGTCGCCTCGCGCCTGTTTGTTAGCCTTTAGTCATAACTGTACAGACACAAACCAGAAAGTCAATGGTTTTGTACTGTCCGTCACTAGATGTAGGTAGGTATTTAAGGGGGATGCGCTAAGGTATCCCGCGTAGGTCAGTGTCAGGTTGTATATTTATTTACCTACAGAATTATATTCATGAGAATCATCTGTCCTGCAAATTGCAAGAAAACTAAGAAAACTTTATATTTCGCGGTCTGCCTTGGCGTTTTCGCCTTACCATGGCAAGTTCAAGGTAAAGTTGGGACGGGCTTTATTGGAAAGGGCTGTATATTTCATTGAAGTAGTTTACCTGGGCTCATCATCCCGCAAGCTGTTGGGATGAGGTGGCTGGGAAGCGGGCGCATGGTGGCCGAGCGACGGCGGCGGCGACGGCGGCGGCACCGACGGCGTCGGAGCAGGCGCCGCCGGTGACGTTTGCGGCTCGTCGTCAACACCAGAGTTCTGGATACGCTCCATCCATTGCACCACCTCGTCTGTGATACCGCAGCCGCCTACGTGACCTGGTATATCAAAAAGGTTATTTATAACGCCTTTATATGATGGAAATCGTGTTGGATTGCCGTCTCATCGGACTATGAGAGTGAGGGAAGAGAGAGTGCACCTGTGTTTGCGCACACACTTGTGCTCTTGTCTGGAGGACTATTATATTTTTATGCTATGGAATGTCAGTTTCAAGGGTAGATACCTGTAGCCACGGTAGTTAAATATGCAAAACAAACAACAATAAGTACCTAATACGTCTGAAGGCCAACTTAACGGTATGTACGGTAAAAGGTGATACAATAAGTCTCAGTCAATCCTATTATGATAATAAATCATTATCATATTCATTAAGTCTCAAGGTAAACAAGTAACTATCTCCATTATTTCGGCGCAGATACAATAATATATGAAGCTACACACAGGAAACATAATGAAAGTAACCCCTCATCAACCGGAGATTTCAATAATAAATGCCAGCCGTGTCTATAAGCCGAAAAATCTGGAAAATTAGTCGAATATCAAAATGTAGAGAAGTAGTTGTTGGACCTGGACATATTGGCTTCCAAAACAAGCTTCACGCGACTTTTAATCGTACGTACATAACGGGGACGTCCCACGCTCCGTTTTTCGGCTCGCGGTCCCGATAGTAGATCTTCGATTTATGCATTCGGTATTCAACTATTCAGCCTACATTCACCCACTGCTCTGGTTTATGCTATCTTCCTGAGCCAGTCTCGTGTATTTCCGCTCACATTGGCAATATTTACAGCGTCACCATCTTGCCATTGTGCAGGGTTTATCTGACAGCTGTCGTCAGTCTCCAACCGACATTGCAAAACGTAAATTACCGCATGTTATGAAATCTTCGAAGTCCGTGAGTCAGTCTTGTGCAAGCTGATCTTCCAAATTGTTTTACTATCCCTGAGATTATACTTCACATCTTTGTTTTGTTTTCAAAACAGTGCTGCGAAAAAAATTAAAGTATGTGTTTTTCTAAGAAAGGAACTGATACTATTTCACGTATTTTAACAAAATATTACCACGCTTCACCATGGGCATTAACTCAAGCACATAGTCGCAATGCCGTACGTGTCTCGAATACGATAGCTCGATTTACCGAGATTTATAATCCAGATCAGTCGTAGCGATTGAGTAAAAAAATTAATTCCATGTGTCAATCGACAGTTAAAAAGAATATAATCAATAGACTGGCGATGTTGCTTCTTAATGCCACAATGTTGGAATATTCTACAAGATGTACATGATATTTTAAATTATTCATGATAAATCCCAAGTTTTGCCGTTAAAGTTGGGAAGAAAAATACGCAGCGGACCTCGTCTCGACTCGACCCGTTCGTGGCGAAATAAATACCAAACGCTGACACCAAACTCTTTTCTATAGCGCTATTCTGAGATTTATTTATCATCCGAGTTCTTGTTAGATTTATAACCCTAATATTTATTAATCTCTTTGTTTTTTCTCTTCGCTGCGAGATGTAGGAAATGCCCGAGTTTGGACTGACTGCTCTGTGATATTTTGCCATGTGCATTTGACATAGACCTGTTGGTTGGCCATAGGTACTTATAAACAGCTTGCAGCTTTTATTATTATAGTTTTATTGAATATAAGGCATAGGTTCAGTTATCTACAGTGTGTACCTATATTCAATAATGCACGTATTGTGGCTATGTGGTGTAAAGGAAAATTATAAATAGCTAACGGGCAAACCTAACGCGTTGTTTCCTTCAGACTAAATCTAAACTGCATCATTGCATAGGGAAACCATAATGACGCATGAAAAGTACAATGCGAGCGAAAAAGCGCAGTTTTAAAATTAAAAAGCGCTGAATAGTCGAGTTTTTTTTTCAGCTCGTGTGTCGTGTTAGAGCACATTGGCGTTTCGCATCCGGGCGGGCTGCATTTTAACGAACCTCCTGTGCGCGAATGCGGCGGCAGCCAGATAACGGAAATTACCGCCTGCTGGCGTACATCGCGACTTTAAGCCTGCCGAGCTGCTATTCAAATGTCATAATTTACTCGCAGATTTGAGACGACTCGTGGTCATTGTGTGTAACGGACTTAAAACGTTTTCTGAAAGATTTAGCTTTAATGAGTCTTAAATTAAGATTCTTAATTAATAAAGAACGTAATTTAGCGTTTTTAGCATTTTTTTAACGTAGTTAGCCCACAGGCTTACCTCTCCCACAATGTGGCTAGGTACTGGAAAACGTCCAACGACATGGTGGCTATAGCAGGCGATGATGGAGACAGCAGGACGAGCTTGAGGCCAACAGGCAGGACTGGTCCACACTATCTCAAGATAGAGCTGAGCTGAGAGGAATGGAAAGAAGAAAGGGAGGGTTTTGCCCTGCACTAGGACAAAAACAGGCAAAATATAAATCGACGAAGCGAACCACCTATTGCCACGTATTACATGACAGCTGTTGAACAAGCACGGGAAGGCACGTCTACAACAAGTTTTAATGGGCTATGTAATGTTTTAAATTATGTAGTCGTTGGAACCAGTTTTTTTTTTTAAATTCCATAATTAGTAAAACCACGGTAAATAAGTTCACTATCAGAAATATTGTCCGTATGATTAGGACAATGGCTGTCGATGGAAATTCCAACACACTTTTTCCCTGCTATTGCTGGGCCTTTTATAAAGTGTATAAACTGCCTAACAAAATACAGCTAAGTTCAACGAACAAAAGTAAAACTTTAAACTATTAATTAAAATGTTGCGCGCTGAAAGATCTCGAGCAAAACCTTAGCATGCCGTTAAACAAATAAATTGAATTCTTCATAGTACCTATACTCCATTTGAAATAAGATTAGACGTATAGATAAGCCTTTTTTACATTCCGTTCAACCGATTTTGAATTCTATTGCGTTGGTGGCATGACAAATGGCAGCCGCAGTAGATAGTTGGTATTGTGTAACTTTTTTTGCTTTTAATGATATCCTTATGCCTACGGTATAGAAGTCAAAATCGGTTGAACGGACTGTAAAAGGGTTTGTTTTAATGTCTAATCTTATTTCAAATGGGGTATAAGTATCATGTTCAAATACCAGAAACCTACTTTATTGTTAGATTAATAACCAGTAATGGTAATACTAATAACTTCAATTCGAAATATTACGTACATTTATCATGCAAATATTCTCGACGGCGCAATTGGGAGTTGTTGTGCTAACTCGTACCCATACAGAGTCAAGTAAAGTCCATATAGAAATACTTAGCTGTCGATTGTTTGTTCTGCACGGAACATAATGTAAGTAGGTATACCGTCTATTTTTAAAGGAACATTCACTCAAATCTGCCCGAGGACGGAACAAACATTCTCGATCCGTATCATCTTATATTTCTGAACACCATTAAACTTTCAAAAATATCTGGAGCGTTTCTTTTATACAATTTAGCGGAAAACCTGCTACAATATAATATGATTGGGAGAGAAGCAATGCGATGTAAGGATACACTGATACAGATATTAAATGAAGCGCTTAAATAAGATTGTGTACAACAGTTTGTGTAACGAAACGAGAACCTCGTTCGTGACTACTCGCGAGTTTGGACAATATTAAATTAGTGATGCTCCACAGTCTTCGTAAGACGGTTTACGAGACGTATTTTCTACTCGGTTAATGCGTTTTATATGTACATGAATGGGAAGGTAAACAGCAATATACAGTGTTATGTGTGTTTTGTTTGTCTTATCTAAATTACGGTTGAGCACATACGACAATTTAGTATTTCGACAAAGATTGTAACGCGTATTTAAGGCCTAAATAGGCCTGTAAAATTTCGTTTCGTTTACAAAAATTATGTGATAAGAAGTCGTTCGTTTAGTTTTTCCGCCGTACGTATCCTTGATTGTTTTAGAAAAGAAAATTAACCGCCTTATTCATAAACGCTGCATAAAGTTAAGTTATGAATTAGCAACTGTTTAACCATACATTTTCGACGTTTATACGTCTCTTTAACTTTAAGAAACGTTTATGAATAAGAGGGTAAGAATCTAACAGCACCTGCTAGAGCTGATTTCAAATGAACGTCAGGTAAAAAAAAAGTAAAAGGTGTTCAGTACCTTATAACTACTTCATTAAGGTACAAATTTTGGAGAATGGTTTATGTTTCGATGTTTTATAAGCAAGAAAGTTTCGTAGAACAAAATTGCGCTGCCTGTTCTTGTATTTTTTGTAAAAAAAAATGGATCCCGTATTTGGTTGGTCGTGAAAGTCTTTCATATTCAAATAAAAGCTCCATACAGAACGCGTAGAGCGGGGTCCCCCTGCCGCTGTTCAATAACTCGTAATGAAAACAAATGTAGCTACAAACGAGAGAACGCGACCCTTCCTGCTCACTCAATACCTCCAGAATTTATTTTCCGATCAAACGTAATTTTCAGAAGCAAAACAAATGAAAAACCTTGTTAACAATACAAAGAAAAAGATCACCGGAAACACGACTCGGTACTTCCCGAAAACCCAGGCGGAATAATACAATGTAGAGCGAAAATGTGATCGCAGGTAGCAACAACAAGATAAAAATGATGTGCTTCATACTCGTCCCAGTTTAATATGGGTATATTGTGGGTATTCAAAAGCAATGCTGAAAGGGGACTTGTGTTTATGCAATTCAGTAGAGTCGCATATTCAGGTGGCTCGCTATTCGCTACCGCTACATACAACTGCACAATGAAATTGCATCTACAACACAGTTGAAACGGCAAAAATGCAAACTCGGCAGGCGGGGCGGCGTTGTTGACGCGAAATTACCATTCCAGCGCAGCCTACGGACGAATGAATATGTAACGTGGAATTTAGTCTGGTTTGATGACATTGTAAACCGTGCCAAATTTCATCTACACAACGATTACACAATGATTTAAAGCATGTTAAACTCGCAAATTAAAGTTGACTGAACTCTGAATTAATTTATGACAACGGCGCCGAATAAATGAGTCGAACGTTCCGTTATAAATTATGCGAATTTTCCGATGCAAGCGGTGTTGCAATCAGCCGGTGCAGCGGTGACAGCGCGCCGAGCAAATGGGATTAAACTTTGTTAAACGACCTTGCGTTGCAATCCATTTGCCGTGCGACATACTGTGGCAAAACTTCCACGCGACTCGCCTCTCCCTCCTGCACTCCCGAACTCCCGACTCCACTAACTGCACGTGTAGTTACAAATTTCTACACAGTTAATTTTGTTATTGCACCTATGCGAAGGAAACTTAATTGTTCATACATTGCGTAATGGGATTAAAACCGTAAAACGCGATTACTTCATTTGATACGACTCATAAAATAGCGGGTCGGATTTTCCTCGCAACAGTAATAATACTGATTCAGCATTGTTTAGCTCTATAGCATAACTTCTGACATCCGATCATGGTTTGTGTGACTGCGTTATCTTACCCGAATCGTTTCACTGCTTCCAAGTGAAAATATTTCAATTATTCTGAACTCTACTTGCGTCAATAAATGAACTTGTTCAACCCTAAACCTTCATTACTGTAGCTGGAACCGCATCCACCCAGTGGTTTGCAAAATTGGCTCGAGCTTACAAATAGCTGTCTGCCGTGGCTTTGCTCGTATAACGTACAATTACGAGTAGATCTAAATGGCAATGTATCCTTAAATTGGCCAGGTTATTGAAGGTTCAAAGGTGTACTTACCATGTCTGTGATGGTTGTATGGGTCTCCGACGTCACCCTCTTTGTAGATCACAGAGTGGACGCGCGTGCGGGTGCCATTCGGCGGGAAGTATCGTCGCGCATGCTCCACGTAGAACGAGCCATCGCTCGCTACAATCTTCCCCTCGAAGACACCGTCCGTCACCGAGCCGAACACCGTCGATTGCGGATCATCTGCGCATAAACAAACAGCATTATTTTATACCGCAGCTTCGCCGTCACTTTGCATACATAGGACCTCGTCTGTCTCTCCAACAGAATTATTCTCGGCCTCCGCATCAGTATCCATCCTTTTACGCGCACTGAGAACAGCGGTTGGGATTATTATAGTAACCAATGGTATTACCAGTTTTAGGCTCTCGTAAATCATGTTATTTGTGTGAAGAAGGAACATCATGTTGCGATGCACTTTCATTTATGTATTAAAACTATGAACGTTTCTATCAACCTATTCTAAGGATTTTGCTTTGATCAACAGGCAGTTTTACGACTACATGTAACGCAGCGTTTAAAAAAACGATATGATTTTTTATATGTATAGAGTTCTACCTAATGCATACACTTGATTTTTTCTTTAGAGCAGGAATCATCAGAATAATGATGGAGCATGTGAAATGCATTTAAAAAAAAACCTCGCGCTTCGTAGCGAAGATTAGGTAGCCCAACATATGAATTAAAATTAAACACACTAATATATTATAAAAGGAACAAAGTCGGAGCACTACTTACCGCTCAAAATTTCATTACTTTCTACGTATATTACAAGGCTTTCTAAAGTCTCGACGCTGTTTGCCTTCATATGAGTTTGTTATAACGAAATTGCCTCTATTAAGACGGTAAGTATGTGTTGTCTAATATTAGGGTTCTATTCAGAATTTTATTAGGACCAGACCGCGAGGGAGTTTGTCGTAGACGTGTTCTCCTTTATTCCCATTAAGGGCCTACTAGACTGCTGGATATTGGTGTTTCTAGCTATAGGTACTATCATAGAAATCATATATCTATGGGTACTACTGTCGTACTAGAGTTTCCTAATTCTAGTATGATTCAGATTCAGATTCTTTATTTGTTAACATAGGAAGTTACAAACAGGTGTTACATTCTCATATGCGCTCTATGTTTTGCCATTTAGCGTGCTGTATCTTTCATATATCATCTAAATTATATCTAAATTTTAGGGCAAAAACTTCAGAACAGCACGCCCATGTGCTGCCCACGCCCATTCCCTTTTTGTTTATTCAGCATTTATTTATTTACAAACCGTGTGCCCGATGGGTTTTGTCATCGGAAAAAATGACTAACTGCCATAAACTTTCACCCCATATTCTGAATTTTCAAAAATTCTTCCGTTTTGCTCACCTTCCGTATACACTACATATTTGCTACATAGCTGCGCGACTGCTGAGTGTGGTGTCCTGGGTTCGATTCCCGGGTCGGGCAAAGTGTTATTGGGTTTTTCAATTTGGAGTTTGGAAGTTGGCGGTGTGATACCCCCGTGCCTCGGAAAGCACGTTAAGCCGTTGGTCCTTCGCCTGATCTCTCCGGTCTCCCTCCGGTCGTGTCGGATTGCCGTCCCATCGGACTATGAGAGTGAGGGAAGAGAGAGTGCACCTGTGTCTGCGCACACACTTGTGCACTATAATATCTCCCGCGCCGAAGGCTAGTCTCCGTTGAGATTGGCCGCCGTGGCCGAAAATACGGTCAGGAGGACTATTATTATTATATTTGCAAAATTCCATGCTTCCAGGGAGAACCAGCGGTTTTGGCTGTGCGTTGTCTGACAGTGTATTTCAAACATTTTTATTAAGGTTGATGCCAATGGTCGTTACATTATCTCTTGTTGATTATTTGATATTTATAATAACGAGTAGGAATGAACTATTAAGTAATCTATATTATTAGAAAGTATTATCACTTACTTAGTTATTTATTGCTAGCATGTGATAAACTCTTATCATTGGCTTAATATCTTACAACATATACGTAATATAGCAGATAAGAAGAATGATAGTGGGAGCAACTGAAAGCTCAATGTTAAAGATAAATAAAGATTATCTTTCTTTATCGCCTATATTCATTGATTTGCATAATTTCTAAAGACAATCGCAATTTAGCGCAATACTTCATCGAAAATCTAAGCAATAACACCAAAATGTTGCCACGATTTTCAATGTTACTCCCCAACTACTCGAACAAAGGTTTCATTACTCAAAGGTATAAGTTTAATACTCCACACCCGAGTCACGTTCAGCCAGTCTCCACTAATGCTCCATATTTCGAATACTTGTCTTAACGATACCCCTTATTATCGGTCTCGGTCACCCGAAGCTCACAATTTGTTCGAACGATAACGACGGAGCTTCCACTTCACAATTGCTGGGTGTCGTGTCACAAGCACGTTAGTTTTCAAAGGTATATTAATAATGATACCTGGTGAGTCATACCGTTGGGCTAATAGGGGCCCGAGGTGTATTGTACGTAAATTGAACGTTGCAATTACATTTGCTAAGGCGTACCATTTGTTTGGTGTCCCCTACCCACAGTACCCACTGAGACATGCAGGTGTGAGCGGTGCGATCAAATTGATTACGCGCTTAACTGCCTCTGGTGACTATGGGTTTATTATAAAATTATATAGTCGCTAGCATTGTTGTAAGGTTATATCGTTTAAATAAAAATTATATAGCTTGATAATTGTCTTGTAGAAACCTTTGTACGCATGTCAACATTGTTGAGAAGAATAATATCGATAATCGATAAACAGCCAAAGAATTTCTGACTAGTCTGCTGATGGTCGGATATTCAATACCCAATAACAGCACTACTTGTTCCATCATCTAGTCTATGTAAAGTTTCTGTTATATCTCTGAGACCCTCACTAAGAAATATTTGTGTTTCTAGTTGCTATATACAGATCCACCAAACGTATATAACTTAATCCCTTTCTAAACGGCTTATATGAAAAGTAAGATCTGTGCCCTGTTTATCAAAACTTACAAGACTTCAGACTCGGGCATCAGGTCATCTCTCTCTTTTGACCACATTTAAAAAAAGAAAATCGTATTTAAACATTTATTCCGGTACTAAGCACGACGTTTGTAAACTCGTAAGATGGAATAGAATCGCCGGATACTCTCAGGATTAGTCATGATTTTCTATAACTATAACTTGTAACTTACAAATAATTTTTTGATAAACAAAATCACGAATAAAAGTGTCAAAATATAAGTACTTGTGAACTAAATAATGACATTTGGTACATGGCTAGTAAGTTTTGATAAACAGGGCACTGGTCTATATCCAACTGGAATCATATACATCATACTTTTGTCCCATAAGTTCTGTAATAACTTAACGTAACTTTCAAGTTTTAAGTCAAGTTTTTACTGCAAATATTCAACTTGAAACAAAGATCTTCGTATTCGCTTTAACAATAATATTATATCTTTGGTGAGAACCAATTCTGGCAAGACAATGAAGTATTGCATTGACGACAGCGACAGTTCAAAGAACGGTAAATTTAGGTAATCAAGTGACCAACGTCAGTTGATAAGACATGATTATTCCTGGAATAAACAACAATAACGACATTACTAATTCTCATGAGGATAATAATAAGGATAATCATGTTCTTGCTAATAAAGTTCTTATTTGAGGACTATAAACACATATTCATGTGCACATAACATTAAGTATATATTCAGAATGTACGGAGGAAACGGGAAATGTATTCCGCACCAAACCGCAGGGCTCCGAAAAATGTTTTTCAGTAAAATTCAAGTGCGACGGCAGAAAAACTCGCGCTCACTTTTCTGAAGTCAAGAGCACTGGTATCAGTTCTGTTTTATCATTCAGTAAATTTTGTTTTAACCAAGTGACTATTCAATTTCATAACATAGCTATGGATCTATTGTTGTGCTCAACGAAAGTGAAAATTTCCTAGAAATAGTTCTCGTATAAAATTCCTTGTTTACGCAATGTTCCTCATTCCTTGACGAGTTTCAATGGATGACCTAAATAGACGCAGAATTTATAGAATCTCGTTTCATAGACTGAAAGACGTAAAATGATGAATATAGCTTTTATATTTATTGTTCGGAATATTTTCAGGGAAGCTGATAATTTAAGTTTTTTCCTGAAGTGTCCATATTCTTTGCAAAACTTATCCATTTATTAAAGCTTAGACTTTAGTTAGACCTACGCTTATCGCAGTTTTGATTAAAACAATAAAAACGCAAATCGTGTTTACAGTTGCTGATAAATATGTGGGGACGGTGGGTAGTGCATGCAAAACGTAGGTTGCAACTCGACGACTAAGTGCATCGGAGACCGCTGTAAGTAGGGCGACGAACTGCGATCGATGCCGCGCCGCCCTCCGCACAACTTTATCCATTTACACTGTTCCAAACTTTCACCATCATAACACCCGCACCCGAACTCCAACTCGCACCCGCATCGACGTCGATACGCATCACCATCACACTTTTTCATTCATTGAAATACAAACTGGCAATATAAGTATATACCAGCAATATCTATCTTATCAAGTATTGTATATATTCATCTTTTTTACATTATCAACAGTTTACTTCCGATTGCAATTCAGATAATGAGTAGGATCTCAGATTCTAGTAGCTATTTATGCAACATATAGAATTACGAGCAGATATTTGTTTTTGTACGAAAAATTTTATGAATTTCTTTTGAAAATTTCTTTAGCATATTTCGCGAAAGAGAAATGCGGAGCAAAATTTTCAACAGTGTAATTATTTACATAGCGGAGTTATAAGCCTGCGGAGCGTCCAACCATCGGCGCGGCATCCACCCGCCAACATTAAAAGTCGAGTGGCCGCCGAAAGCTCCCAATTAGCCAGGACTTTGACGCCGTCCCGCCAGTAATTGCAAAAAGAAATATGTTTTAGTGCTCTCCAAGAATTATTAATGTCGGGAACGAGAGAAGCATCTAGCCGGCAAGCCTCGAGCTGGTGCGGGCGTGGGCAGATGCGAACCGAGAGTTACCGTTCGGCTTTTGTTTGATTAAAGAGAAACACAATTGCGGTCGACATACTCCGAGCGGGGACTTATTAAATTTTCCCTCGGGGTGAGGGCAAACAATAGCGTCTATCTTGGGTGTAGATAACGTCGGTGTTCTCCGCTCCCGGTGTACAATGGGAGTGGGTCCCGAGTTGCGGCTGTCAGTCCGCCGCACGCCACCTCACAAGTTTGTGTCTGTCTTTTAAGTACGTGAGTGCTCCGATTCGCGCTAAACTGCTAAAGCTCTCCACTTCACCTGGTTTCACATTTAACTGATTAACTCATTCAATTTCAGCTATGCGAGTACTGTTTACTATCTTCTGTCAAGAGCTCCGATCAAAACAGCATATTTATACATATAATGATTCACTCCGCGCCATTAACAAAGTAACACTTACCAGCCAACTCCCCGTGATAAATGTGTGATGTGTCGACTTCATGTAACTGCCCTTTTGCGCCCTCAACCTGTACATAAAACGATTACATTGCGAACAAGTTGCATAACCTGAGTGACATTAAAGTTTTAAACAAGCTGCCATTACTTACTTTAAAGTCTTCGCTGAAAGCGGACAAGTCCCGCCGCAACCGTAGGTGGAAACTCTTTTCATGTGCGCGAAAGTGAAGTCTTAAGTCTGCCGGCGTGTCTATCGAGCGACGTGCACGCAAGTGTTGCTCGTGCAACGTGTCTGGGTCGTAGTCCAGAGCCTCGTAGTGCTCGATGTACTCGTTGAGACGTCGGCGAGAAGCTGCAGAGAAAAAAGCCAATAAGACAGGCTGCAAGATAATATAAAAGCTTTTATCCGTAAGCAAGAATAAAGAGCAGACAAAGATAAAGTAGATACGGACTACACTAAGAAATAGGACAAAAGGGATGGCCGCAGAAACTACGTAGATTTTACAAAAAGTTTAATCCCAACAGTTGGTAAAAATGCAATTCAATTTACAAGGATAATAAATAGGCTTGAAAGTGAACAGCGACCGCGGTTTTTTATTCAACCAGGATTTTCGAAAGCCACTAAATCTTAATTGGACTCCACCCACGCAAATGCTTCGAATTTCCAGTATTTCGCCTTATAACGTCTCCCAGTTCTTATTTTACCTGTAGCTGTGCTTACAGCGTATGTTTAAGGATAATAAGGTAATGTTTGAATAATGTTGGATATAATAACAACCATGTTCTCTAAAAACAACGAAAACTTAATTAACGGAGATTGTTCAATTCAAAGAGAAGTGTTGAGTCCGCCAGGCGACTCAATTCACGGGCAATTGCTAGTTTTATGTAAGCTCATTTAGTTTACAGCTCAATGTGACGTGATAGTTACGAAGTAGTTGGTTGGCGTCCGGTCCCCCGACAGTCCACGACTCCGAAGACGGAGCACAGCACTTCACACGCTTGCTCAGCTCCTACACTTTGATTAAAAGCCACTTGCGAAGCTACCGATTTTCTCCTAACTAATTTTTCCCTAACATTAATTATAAACTTTTTGGGGCGCTTACTTGGTGAGATTCAAGTTTAAGACACAATGGACTTATAAGTATAGTTAAGTTACTTTCAGCGCCGTGAATTCTCTGGCAAAATTGGATACTTCGGAGTCTTGCCATTTGATAAAGAACATATTTTTCAAGGGTTTGATAATCTGCCTTCTACAATGAGTCAGCAGGAATTAAATATGTAACAAGTCTGATCTCGGGAAAATGTATAACAAGCTCTCCACTGTTAGTATTTAATTTAGTGTCATTAACTCATTACACATCCTCTCTACATATTCATACGTATAAGCCCGTGTATCCTAGAACAATACGCGGCTGGTCTCCGACTACGGTCAGTTATTTATATTCTACCATTGTGTGGTGTATTGTACACTACACTTATTATGTACAAGGTGTCCAGCACTGGATATGGAAGTTGTTACGTGGCCAGCGCATCGGGCACGTAGGAAGCTCGGCGCAAATAAATAGCCTATACGTTCTCGTTAGGCCTCCATTTCGAGAAAATGCAGCATGAAGCGACAAGAACAACTTGATGTAGGGATTAAAGCGATATGAGGAAAAGTGGAAACTAGTTTTCGACATAGAGAAATTGAACGGAACTGGTATTTTGTTTGTGATGCGATGTGCAGCGGGACATAAGTTACGAGGAGCTGCAGCTGAATGCAATCTGAATGCGAGACAGCGTGAGACGCGGCGGATTTATTTAACGTCCCATCTGAAATTGATTCCCTTGTATGCACGCAAATAAAATGCGCAACATGTCAGCGCCGCTGTCTTCCGCATTACTTACTAACATGTCAAACTGATTTGAAAAAGTACGGGACTACGGGTTCGGCAATTTCTGTATTTTGCAAAAGGAAAGCTTTGTGGAACCGAATGATTGGGTGCAAAAAAAAAATGTATATATGAAAAGGGGTAAAAATGCGACAACTGTTTTTTTACGTCGTTAAAAATTCGACATATTATATCACGTTAAAAAACACATTAATCATTTATCAGTGTTTGCGCAGCGTGACGTTTGTGGCTGGTCGTTCGTGTGTAACATTTACATACGCGTGTATTTGTTCAGGCGTACAAAGTGAAGCTTTTTGCTTTGGGCAATAGGTACCGTGTCACTGGGTTATTAGGACAGGAGGGCTGTGTTCTGGACGCGAGTATATAGCCAACCGTGCACGGTTCCTGGCTTTATTCCCTCATCGTCAATTTTTTCAGACATGCAAAAAAATATCTTCTTATTTTAATCCGATTTTTTTTTTGTGTTCCTCCACTGCACTGCTGAAATAATTTGCGTGCTCCATAATATACCTCTTTTCTCCCAACCTTTTTGCGATGGTTAAATAAATAGGGATAGGTAGTTAGTATACAAACCAAGTATCTATACTAGATGTAGATAGGTACTAGCTTTAAAATATTATTAAATACTTATGTCCCTTAGTAGGCTTCAAAACCTCGCGAGTGAGAATATGTAGTGAGTGTACCTATGTTACGTAGGAACGCAACTGTATTATGTATTATATTTGAATGAAGAAAATAATCATTATAATAGTGCTATCTGTCTTCCCACGCAGTTGTTAGTATATCAACAAAAGGAGATGTAAACTAATTGTATTCAAAGGTGGACTAGTTGTGGACTATTGAAATACTTAAACCATGTCTGCGTGATTTATAGCGAGCCTTCTTAATTGTATTTCTGTTATCTACGCTTGCTACAAGATGATTTGCCGTCGATACACTTTATCTTACGTTTTTGAATATCAAATCTGTACTCTAATTATACAGGTTGTTAGGGTAGACACCGTTATCCTTGAAACTAGAGGTTTGGTGTCATCTATAATATACTTTTTCTATGGGACCAACTTTGAAATCGCAAAAAAATATCTACCCTAATACCCAGTATACAACCAAACTCGTATGTATAAGTTGAATACGCTAAATTTGTCTACCATAGAGTTAAAATGTAAGAAAAGTTTAAAACTTTGAACCAGGCACAAAATAACAATTACTTTTCATAACAGGATCTGGACTTGGCTTAGACAGATCAGAAACTAAATCTAATTTTGGAAACAGAATATGCACACGACCAGTAGCTGCAGGAAAACACGCCTATTAGTAAGCCGAAATGCTTATTTGAGGAAGAACAGTAACATAAGACATAACTATGATTCAGTTCTAATTACGAGTAAATGTGAAATTGGTCCGCAGTTCTGCCTAATATAATAATATTAGACAGAAGTGCAGACCAATTTACCTGAGTTGTTAAACAATAAAGCACTTTATACTTGAATAGACGAATTAAAGCTTAAAGCGATGATTAACTTTGGGGGTAAAGTGGGCTCTATGATTGATGCGTCGAGTATTCCGATGTTAGATCGCAATCGCATTAATTGGGTCGTTTATTAATCCGTCCGTCTACTTTCACATGTAAACAAGATGGGTACGAGTTATAGAAGTGGCGATAGTCCTGCGGTCTCAAGTACCGGTTAGTTAGCGACTATCATTAGTTAGAACATGGGCGAGTTTCAATTTGCAAATACATGTAGGCAGTAGCGTGCCTAGGGTTCTAAATTAGGGCAAGCCCACAGACAAATTACGATAAAAAAATAAAAAAAACAGCCAAGTGAGCGATTTACGGATTTTCTTTGTTGTTCATGATAACACCATTATTATAAGTAAGCGCCATCTATATTAAAGAATGCGCGTTACCACACCGATTAGGACCTTTTCACCATAATAAATTCTTTCGCTTGTCACCAAAATTATTCAATCATAAGCCGCTAGATGGCCCCCAAATTATCGATTTGTTGTTCTTTTACCGTAAGCATACTTAGTTTTATGAATTATAATGTCGATTGAAAATGTTAAATGAGATATTACATTAGGTACCTATATAACATTTTATAATTAATCATAATGACAATAGCCAACTCTAATCTTTATTTCAAAACACCTAGTTACGAAGAATACCTATCTTCGATAAGAAAATTATTGTGTTTTATGATCTTGATGAGATGTAATAATAATAAGATGGTTTGTTTTTCAGTGGTTTACCGAAACTACAATTGCCATACAAACAACACTATACAAATTTTGATGTATTTCATGCCACCAGCTACCTAAGTTTGTCATACTCATCAACATAATAAACAATCGAATGCCAATTTCAATTATATTCTTCAACTGACAAAAATACTTGTTTTTTTCCAAATTTTATTAGGTACATTCATTTGGGGTTGATTACGGTGAAGTAAAGAGAGAGTTACACTGCCAGAAAACTCAATGTAGATACTTACCTTTTCGAACACAGTTTCCGAATTCACATTTTGATGATAAAAATAACACTGTACTTACTAAGACACACACACTTACGAATTACAGCCGCAATAACTATCAAATCATTTTAAATAGTAAAACTAATTCATTATCTCAGCACTTGGAAATAAAATACTGATCTCAAAATATTAATTTCAAAACAATAACAAATCGAGTCGCGTCGCGTACTTGCAACTCACTTTACGCGGGTCAACATCGCGGCTAGTGCATTTGCGCGAACTTAACTCTAAAAAAGCCCGGCTTTTCATTTCATACAAATCTGCGTATAAGTACTTACCAATATATCAACAAATGTAAACGTTTCTATAGCAATTTGTAGGCGAAAACTGCTAGACAAAGAAAGGTAAGGCAAGCCCCATTGAAAGCCGACGAGTGTGAGCGAGAAGGCGCATTTGAATGCATTGTAGTGGCGCGTAGGTTTGGCAACAAAGCGCGGTATTAAAAATTGTATTCTTATGAATGATTGAGTTCAATGAGTGCGTAGATCTGGCACCCTTGCGCAGTGCGCGCGGCAGATAGAGCGGGGATTTCGAAATTTGATTATTCCTATGACATGAATGATTGAGTTCGAGATTATTGACTGTTTTTTTTAATTTATTTTTTATTGGTAGGCTTACGTTTGTTCTTGTGAATAATGATTTTTGAATATGAAAGTACCGCTGGGTAATACCATTATTATATAGTGTTATTTTTTATTGATAGGCTTAATTTTGAAGGCAAGCCGGGCTTTTGGGCTTCTATGGAAGGAACGCCACTGCATGTAGGCGAATTAGTTAATGCTGGGTTCAGACACATTATTATTGTGTTACTTACATACTAACTCGTACTTACAAAATAATTAATATCTACATAGAAAGGAAGGTTTTATTTGTATGAACGATGAAATAAAACATGGAATATTCTCTAAAGCATATAGGTACTATTGGTTTATAACCTATAAGTATATAAGTACAAGTCGTGTGCCCGTTGGGGTTTCCCTTCGCGAAAAATTACGAACTTCCATACTAGCTTCATTCCCTATTTAGGGGGTGAATTTTCAGAAATCCTTCCTTAGTGCTCACTTTGCAATTTTGCACAACAGTTGTTGTGCAAAATGTCAAGCTTCTAGACCCAGCGGTTTTAGGGGTGTGTTGTTTGCCAGTGAATTATTAAATTAAAGATTTTTTCACCTCACTCGCTCGGAAAGTTTCTGTTTCTCATTCGAAATCTGCGTGGAAAGAGTTTTTTAAATTCGAACCTTTCTATTCAACAATTTTCTATAATAATATTTCTATTTCTATAATCGACTGATAAATCATCAATACTTATTTTATGTCCGAGCGCCAACCTCATATTTTGAATAATCGCACTGGCCAGCACGAAAAAATATCGCTCAACGCGCCTAAAGAAGTTTTCACATAAGATTCAATACAGGTACTCGCGCGAAAAAACAACTTTGCAGCCTTGCATAACAAATAACTATTATTTAGTATATTATTAAGTAGATGTGAACATAAATTATATTAAAACCTTTTAGAACGACGCTGGCCTCTGTCACAAACCCTCCTAAACAGTAATGTCCCGACAGTGAGACTCTTGTGGTCCATTATATTAATATGCCAAGTTCACACAAAGGTCTGAAAGTTTATCGAAAGTCTTAACACCTTGGCTAACTTGGAATGACTAAGTTGGTCCGTGGACTCATATGATAACATGATAAGTTACAACTTGACGTTGCTCAGTGTCGAATAAACTATGTAAGTTTCTCAAATTTTCACTATGTCTAAGTTTCCAGAGGTGTAATCCAAGTATTATAATGAATCTACAGGGTCTAATAACCATTTTAACATATCATTAAATTCCTCTAAAGGAGTACTTAATTTTAAGTAACATTTCCCATGCCAACATTAGAAAAAAACCTGTTTAGTAAAACTGCTTTTATCACTAATTTGCCACACATTTAAAACCGCTATGTCACTAATAAAAAAATAAACAAATCGTTCAGTTGTGTGTGTGTGTGTTCTATGTATTCCATTCTCCGTTTAATATTTTACGTTGTTATTTTACTTAATTGATACAAATAGTTAACTCATTATTACAGCTCAAGTTAAATGAAGAAATGAGATGATTATTGTTTGTTTTAAAAATAGCACTCTTTTAACATTCATAATCTCATCGTTTGTTCTGAGATTGTTTTAAATATTTTAAGTACTTTCAGTATTTTCCTTATCGCAATCCGTGTACCGTCGTAACCCTTGATTGAGGATTAATTACTTTTCAAATCACTTTTGTATATTTGGTCAGGTAGACGACGGTTATTATACAACATTTATACTTATCTATTTATTTATATATGTGTATATTTGTATGTATGTTTATTGTAAACTGATATCTATAGTCTAATTAAAGATTTCCTTTATTTTTTTTTTACACACTGTGTCAACGTTTCTCATCAAACTCTTCTGTCGCAGGTCTGCTGGAAGACATTTCTGGTAAAAATAAGCTTTAGGTATGTATTTTGTTTTATTAAGTATTTTGTGTGTACGATGATTATCTGATATTAAACAAGCCGGATTTCCACACACATTTCTAAGGTGATTGTGTTTGATATTACCTCAAGAATGCCTTTCGTTACTATGTATTGATATCAGATGTTCAATCCATCGCTCTGCGTCCTTTAGCGTCGCTATTCAAAGTCTTCGAATATCTTAAACGTCGTCGAACACTTTATCGCCACCGAGCCCTGAATTTACTATCCAATGAAAATAAATATTGCCGCATTCACGTCGTATCGTGGGATATTAACATTTAAGTCACCTATTTGAGGCGTTATTATGAGTGACGAGAAACTTGCCATAAAACTGTCTATGGTAAGCTTTACAGCATATTGATAAAGCAATATAAAATCACATTTATTTCCTTCCTTGTTATCAATGGGCTACTTTCATCTCCTCTGTCATATTGGACGCGTTTAAAGGTTTTTATCAGATGGTAGTGGAACAATTTATACAACAATAACATCATACTAAGTAAATTCAGTAAACCTGCGGAGCTATCTTTAAAGCATTTGGACTTTTAAACAGTATCATGTAAAGTCTTGATGTTTTCGAGAACTTAACTAACTTCTTTACTTATATTGACGACGTTTTGTTACTTTTTTCAGTAAACAAAATAAAAGTTAAGCAAATATCCTTTGTTTCGTAATGTTTGCAAACCATAACTCAGTGAGTGGAGGGTCGCATCCTCATGGTAGTACCTGCACGACGTGACGACCCAATATTATCAGAAGTGAAAGTACCCACGGAGGACGGAGGACTCTCCTAGGGATTTATGGATTACTCGACTGTCTCTCGGGATTCGTAACTTTGTTCTGCGTAGGCCTAACTTTGTTGTTGTTTGAATTGGCCGTATACAGTTATGTCACGCATTTTGAGGAATTAACGTTACGTAATCATGTTACAATAATGGTGTCTGACGGACACATTTCGAAGACAATTTTTTTGTCCGAGTGTCATAAGATAAATATAATAATAATATATTTATTACGAAGATTTTTATCGTTGTTTTTCGATTTTTTATTGTTAAGATGCAACTTACTGAATCCAATAATTTTGTAATCTGTTGACGTATAAATCTCCTCTCCGATCCATTTACCATATTGTATGTCTAAAACCATTCTTGGATAATTGTTCTAATCTAAGTAGAATGATCATCTACGAGATATTTTGATATTATAAATGTCCTAAGAATGAAAAAAGCACGTAGTAGTTTAAGCTCATTTTATTTCCATTATCGTTTATCCTCTATGATCAAGTTATTGTAGTCAACTGAAGGAAATGGCTCGCTAAACATTATGGTGCTCGTAAACGACGGGTAGAGGCAAGGCACCTCGTCACTACTTGTGTTCTATGGCAATCTTTAAATATACTATAATGTTACTGCTGCACGAAGCTTTAACATTTTATATCACTTTTGTTGGCACCTTTAAAAGCTTTCTTAAAAGCAACTTACGTTTATTAAAAGTTATTAATAGATATCTATCACATACAGAAATGCACGAATCTAATTGATTGCCATTGACAAAAACGAAAATGTTCAGACGGCTATGATAATGGAAATGATTACGTATATCAAAGAGGTTTTCTACGAACCCTGGTAAATAATAATTAAACCAAGCTACATGAATAGAATATCAAAATTAATTGAACATCAAACCAAGCAAACACTCCGTTGTTAACCTAAAGGTACTAAAGTAAATTGCCACTCGAGCAATTACTTCAAGATCAAATTGTATTACAGACGTTGGTGCCAGTAAAATTGGCTGCATCGAAAATACATCAAAAGAAATCGATTGAGATGAGACAGTCACCATATAGAGAAATCTAATTAGTTGGTGAAGCACAAAACAAGCTAGAGCAGCAAAGGAATACCCAAGAGAAGGGACCAATTACTTAGCGACCAGTCCCGTCGATACAAGCTTTCCCTACAAGAGCTATCTCCAACACACAAAAGCAGTTTATGTACTATTGACCAATCGAAACGCCACGAACCAATGTGCAATAAATTAAAATTACACTCGGTGTGTTTCAGAAATGTTTCGTATTATATCATAATTCACAGTATTGTAAACTAACTGAAAGACCCAGATACAGCACGACTGCTTTCCGACAAAACGTTATATGCTCTCCCAAATTGAATTCAATACAATAAAGCATCTTTCAAAATTTCAAATAAGGAGTGGTGATTCGATTTGACACACAATAGCCACATGAACTGGATACGAGAATTGCTCAATCAATGAACAATATAAATACTGATGGAACCAAACTACCGTGCGATACGACCTAATTGATAAACTGGGTGCCTGGTGGAGCGAATTTGTGCAGCTCCCTCATCCAATTAAACTGACACAAACCAACCCCCACCGCTTCCCATTTCTTTGTTGAAAGTTTGGTTAAACAACTAAAAGTAATAGGTAGTTACAGGCGACGTTCGTGGACACAGTTTCAGTCGTTAAGATTCAATTTGTTATTAGGCTTCTACCAAAATAAATTAGACGGGCCGAAAATGTTAGTTTCTGAAAGTAATTGGCGCACGTCGTCTGTAAGGACTTGGTGTGTAGGGGAAAATAGAGCGCGTTGAAAAATATATGAGTAGTTTAGTGTTAGTGTGAGAGTAGTGCAATAGTTGGAGTGCTCTTTCATAAGAAGACGGTGTCGACGGCATGTGTCGCTAATTGCCTTCGTTGGGCAGCGAGTGCGAGCTCGCGGCCACTCGTACCCGACACATTATATCTGTACCAAATTGCTTTTGCGCACTAAACGCTCCCTAAAGTATTGTATGGCGAATATTGTGGACACATTTGGTGCACGTCTTTGCGTTAATACCAGAGAGTGTTTGTATTATGAATACTACATTGCACAAGAATTTGTAGTAAAACGGACTGTTTATTATCTATTGATAAAATAAAACCATTGTAACTGACACAATATAGGAAACAAGACTTGACTGACTGACAAAAATAAAGTATGAATGTACTAAATAAACAACAAGTATGAATGTACATATAAAAGAACTTCTCACAATGTTATTTTTATTAATGAATCACTATGTTGATATAATAATATAGAGATAATACGTTCAGTGCAGCAGGAAATCAAAGGAGTGTTATCTAGTGTGAACTCCCAAGTCCCACCCCCTGTGTTCCAGTGACCCAATTATAATACAGCTTCATATTATAACTCGGATAGAAATACCTTCAGTTTCTATTACATTACAAATCTAAGCCAATACGAATTTATTTTGGTAAGAAATCTATTATAATAAAAGCCTCTCGTTCATTTGTAACTGGAGTTACAATCTATATTATCGTTACTAATAAAGATTTCCTAAATAGAATAATTGCTCGGTCGATTAGGCGATTATTTTGTAAGCGTGGCCAATTAAAGTGAAGTGTCCGCACGGACGGGTAATTATCTATTAATTTATGTAATACGCAAGATTGACGGTCTGACGAACGTATTTATATCAACAACAATTCCATATGGTGTTATGGACACGCAATGAATGTCTTCGCAATAGCCATTCGTCTTAAAATACCCGTAAAGAGGGCAGACGATTAATTTAAGTAACAAGTCATTAGAAATGTTTGTGTGGCCTATAAACGACTAATAAAACTGATTGTCTATTCATCGGTAGCTATCGGCATATTCAGACATTTGTTTATGTTTGCAGGGCGCCTAACTACGGACGACGCGACGGGCCGCCCGCCCGCCCTGTAGCATGGATGCTCGCTACAGCGGGGTCAACGACCGCGCGCTCCCACTGCTCACAGATTTTACAACATAATAAACCTAAACCTTGTCTCGCAGGATATTTGCTACGTGTTTTAATTCAAAAGTCTCAATATTATATCATTATTTGAGCCATAAAGCAATGATGCCGAAAAAGGTAAAAAAAAATATGATTAAGAAGGAAAAAGTTTTAAAAAATCTCTTAATCATGAACTGGTAAAAATCCCGGTACATGCTCCTGAGGATAATTCACGTATCCAAATATATAATGAAAAGGAAGATTATTCAAAAAAAATTACGAAACAACACGACAGTGATAGAGAGGAATCAAATTCGTCAGACCTTTCTGTTATTCAACTAACAAAGCTAAAAGTTCCAAATCACAAAAGAAGTCTAGATCCGTATTCTGTTATCGTAAGTAGACAATGCGACAACTCCAGGTTTCCCTCAATTTTTGCACTCCAGTCTCAGAGCGTTTAATCCTTGGAACTTGGAACGTTATCTGTCGACACACTACTTCTACTACCATAATGACCACAGACTAACTAGTCGACCGTCTCAGACTTCGTAATTAGTAGCCATTTCTACACGGGCTAATGGTTCAAAATTGTAGCCTATTTTTACATTTAAAAACAGAGACTGGGAGATAAATACTTAATAAATCATGTTTGAAGAATTGAAGACGTTCGAAAGCAATTTTTGTTCAAGTTAACCTACCTCGATATTACATCGTGCGAAATATAACTAATGGAGTGTTGTAATCAAATTATACGCTATTCAAATTAATTACATAACTTGAAATGGATACAATGGCTAAAAATACCTAAGTATTTAGTACTTCGCTGAAAACCAGACATGTAGAGATTGTAGAGGTATTTTGTAGTCAATACTGGTATTTAAATATCTAGAACATAAAGAATTTTATAAAAAAAATTAAAAGTATAATAAGATTGTGTATTTCAAATATTGGAAACGCATAAGATATATGTACTTATATGTGATGCAGGAAAACAAGGTTCCACGAACAAGAACGGAAAGCCAAGGTCCTCTTCGTTTTTGATAACATAATGTAGAAACATTGAACAACTACCTAATAAATGATATGCCTACATTACAAGGGAAATACCTGTATTATACGAAATATATGTCTAGTCAGAAATATCTGAATACTTAATTACGTTCCTTATAAAAGCTAAATATACGTTTAAAAGTACAAATAGTAGGTTATAAACAAGTCTGGTACTGGTATCATTCACAACATGAATAAGCTTCTTAGAAACGACGCGACGTACTTATCAATTTATTTCTTATTGGCTGAATCAACATTTAGTTTTGAGCAAACTCCATTGCACGTAAGTAATATCAATATTTGGAGCACTGAGAACGAACAGAACCATTCCAATATGTTTGGCTTATCTCAAGCTAACATGCTCTTACTGGTACTGATTTTTACTACAATATTTATTTTTACTACACTGTATTTCTTTTATCGGGATTATCTAATAGTCTCTTTCAAATAAGTCAGACAACGTAGTCTTCGATAGGAATTACATTTGCTCAATGAATACCTCTTCGATTGTAGCTAAATAAATAAACTTGCAAACATGTAATTGAATTGTATCTAATAAAACTTAAGTACATTTATCTGAAACATTTGGATTGTCTCCGCATAATAGCTTGGCATAATGAAGAGAACCTTGTTTACTTATCGAAAATGGACTCGATAATATCTATAATATACAAGGTGAAGGTATAATAATGATTGACGAAGGTGAACGTAAAAACTGCATGATTCACGCTCAGACTCAAATATTACTTAGGGAAACAACATTTTGTTGCTAATCTGACCCAAAAGTAACTTAAAAAATAAGAAATATATTTTTTCCCAGAACACCAAAGTTCCTTTGCAAACTCGCTAACAGACATTAGCAGAAGTTTCCTAGGATCTGCAAAATCGAAGATTCTAGTTTCAATTAGTGTTGATGAATCACGCGTTAACAAGATTTGCAAGGAAAAATAAGGTTGGCGCGTAATAGTGTGGCCGAGATCGCATCTAAGGTACAATAGATTAAAGATATTGGCGCTGGGCTGCGTTGCCGCGTCATGCTCGGCGGAGCGTGGCCGGCCTCCAAGGCTGCTGTAACACGATTTAGAGCCTCGCCTGAAGCTAAACAGCTCTACGTAACAGATTTTTTTCTACTATACACAGCTAGACAAAAGCTGAATCATGAACGGATTCAAATTGCGTGTTGCGTGTTCCGATATTTGCTTCGTCTACTGTTTTGCCTAGCACTTGGTGTACATGTAGGTACTGTTCGTTTGGGACTGGTTAAACATTAAACACTAGTAACTTACGAATACTAAGCCTAGTCTAACGTTGGTAACCCCTTCTTATAAAATAATGGCTCATTAACTTTAGTACGTCGACCTTCTACGTTCAGCACGCGTGATCGTGACTATAAATTACTATTAAGTAGCACGAATGAGTGTCGTTGTGCTAGACTTCTAAAAATTCATTATAATTGCCGTGACAATAATTTTAGAAACCAAAACCTTTGTTTTTTTTTGTCATCATCATCATTGGCAGCATTGTTCTACCCACTGCTTTGTATAAGCCTCTTCCCTTTATAATGCTTCCCTGGTATGTGCGAATCACATACAGGTGCTCCTCCAACGGCCTTTCGGGTTTTTGTTGGTCTTGTGTTGTACGTTTTTTGTGTACTGTACTCTATACTGTTATCTCACAAGGTTACTTGCAACACGTACTGTTTCATTGATGCATGTAACCAAATATCTACTTATAAATAAATCTCCCAACTTGAGAGTCCCAAATTAGGCAGAAAAACGACTAGTACTTACACTATACTAGGAAAAGCCCCAATAAGGCCTCTTTCCTACATCCTCCAAAAGTTTTTGCGATGTTGGACCTTAAGGACAGTATATCGAAGTCCTAACTTCAATACGTCGAGAACTCGGGATCCAAGAATACTTTATTTACTGAGCTAAGCAAATGTTTCTGAAAGAACATTTTATCTACATTAGAGGTCCATGCCAGTCCAAAGCTAAGCTCTGTATTCGGCGAACATTCTAAACGTTAGTCAGCGAATGGGATATCAATGCACCTCTTACAGCCGCGCATTACCCATTCAGGGATTACCGTCGGTAGTGCCAGGACTGCCAGGGGGTACTCTAACCGCCCGGTGGCCATTTTGGAGATTTGGCTCCGTTGTGCGGTACATGCTCGCATCATAATGCTGAAATAGGACTGTTACCATAATACCGGACTCTTAAATCGAGCCACCGTGCATTTCCATACGTATCAAGGCCTAAAAACATCAAAATACTGATGAATCAAAAAAAAGTTTTTATGCAGTTTTGAGACAGACACATACAGGCGATCATTTTTGTATCATCATTGTTCCAAAATTCGTGACCATTAAAAGAGTCGTAAAGTCATTTATATAAAAAATGCAGGTTGGTTCGAATTAGTACGGGAATGTATTATCAAGCCAAATAGTCAAATATGCAGTTATATTTAATGATTTGATTACTGATGATTACCCTGTACGTGATTTCTCCTCTTATCTCATCTCTTGATTGAATAGATTCTGATTAAGTTACTTACTGTGATTCAATATGAAACATGGCCTTTCATTGCGATGAGGTAATTATTATTATACGGTCATGATACATGAACATGTATAAAGGTTAATGTCATACGTTGAAATAATGGTGACCAAGTTGACGGTCAAAACAGCACTTCCTGTGACATTATTCTGTTATCGCAAAAACAATGATGGTATTGAACCGTGCTGCCTAACTTTACTCTAAACTGCACAGGCTACAAATATTTCGTAGATTATTTGAATTAAGAAAATAGGATTTTTATTAACTGCCTATCGATATCCCTGTTTCTATCGGTGTGGACATTAATCAGTTGGTTCCTGTAATCTCCACAAAATCTGTAATGTCCACAAATAAATTGGGATAAGGGTAGGAGAATGATGATGTCTCCTACCCTTATCCCAATTTATTTGTGGTCGGCGAAACAGTCTTTTTCTTCCATACTATTAGTCATCATCTCGGTATTCACCCCCTTTCTAGCCATATCATCTTTCACACAGTCCATCCATTTTTTCTATGGTCTTCCCCTACTCTTATAGTCATCGACATTCTTAAGATAGTGAAACCCAATCAATACAAAATTAACCGACAGTTTGGAAACTCATTGAATGTTAACTGCAGTCATTGGCTGACAGAAATAACATGCCAAACGAATCACTTGACATGAGTTTGAAAATCTGCCAGTCTTTTTTTTTGTCCCTTTCAAAAGCTTTCAGAAAAGGATGATATTCATAAAAGACTGTTCTGGTACAACGCTACACGCGTTAAAGAAACATAATCTTGCAGAAAACTCATAATGTTGTGAGAACGTTCCACTACGTTTACATTACGTGATACAACAGACAATGACACTGTACACAGGTAAACGAGAAAAACTCGCGTCATACATTACAAGTATTATAACATTGTTATGGCATTTTTATAATTAAACCTATAATATTTCATGCAAAAGTACGCAATACCCGCGCAATATTTTCAACGTCGCGTGTACATTTTCTAGGGTTCCGTATAACGAAAGGGTACCAACGGGACCTTATTACTAACGCTCTGCTGTTTTTTGAAATTCATTCATCATCATCATCATTTATTTCAATAGAAAGACGTCCACTGCTGGACATAGCCTTCCCCCAAACACCGCATCTTCGACCGGTTCTGTGTTTCCCGCATCCAACGGATTCCTGCGGCCTTCACCAAGTTATCGGTGTACCTTGTGGGAGGCCTTTCAACGCTTCGACTTCCGGTACGCGGTCGCCACTACAGAACCATTCCCTATCGGCCATCTGTTCTGCGAGGAATTTGCCGCTGCCCACTTGCCAATTTTTCGGGCTATGTCGGTTAGGTACGTTGGTTCTCCAGCGGATATCTTTTTTCTGATTCGATCACGTAGGGACACTCCAAGCATAGCCTTCTCCATTGCCCTTTAAGAAACTTTTAGCTTTCTAATAAGGCCCATTGTGTGCGACCACGTTTTAGTGCCATAGGTCATCACTCGCAATGGCAACACGCACTAGGCAAAAACTTTCGTCTTGAGACATTGCGGTATGTGAGACGACAAGATATTGCGTATATTCCCGAACGCTGCCCAGCCGAGTCGGATTCGACGATTGACCTCTTTCTCGAAGTTGGATCCAGGAGCTTGGAGCCAAGAGTTGGACCACCAGGAGTAGTTTATATTTTCGAACTCATGTCCAGTGATTTTATTGGATGTTAACATGATGATGAGTTGGATAATCTGTCAGCTTTTGACTTGATTGGCTTTTTAGAAACAGGGTGAAGGCGGTCAATTTCTTTTAATGGTGAATTTTATTTCCCTTTCTCAATACAGGATTGAGGTGTTTTGTTATTTCATTCATATTATGTACACTATTGCTATAAACGTTTTACGAGGCTACTTTCGACGAAACTGCCGTTCGGCTTGCAACGATTGCTTTGGCTTTGTCTACTTAACTGTGTCAAACGCAGTAAAAACTTCTCAATTCGCTTAAACATCGAGCGAAAAACGTCGCGACAAGTCTTTTTTTTTCGTAAACTTTTTCGATCAAAATACGTGTTCTAAAGTAAATAGAAAACGTAAGTTAATTGAGTGTAAATTGCAAAGTGTACTTTATTGGAGTAGGTACGCTCGTTTTAGGATGTAAGTGGGAGATTAAGTTGACAGTTATTTGATAGGGTGCCAAGAGAAAACATACTTTTGAACAAGTTTGTAATTTTATCTATTTAGAACTTTTAGGCTTTTCGCCTGTAACGATTTCTACAGTTAGGTATCAATTCTTGTTATAGTAACCTTAACGTTTAATAATAAAAATTGCAACATGGAAAAACATTAATAATATCGCTTTCCTTAAAGCTTTGTTATTGTATTGTACTTTGTTCAAACCACATCATACTGATTATACCACTTACTAATACAATTAGTAGGGCTGTAGGGACAGAGAAACACATTCAAGAACTTGAGAGAGTGAAGCTAAAAATATCTTGTTGATATGTCGCGAAAGGGCGCACAATATCCGGCGAGTGGGGGACACACGACACAAGGCGAGATCAAGCTATGAATGATGAGTCGAGGAGTGATGTGTGCGATAGTGTCGAGCCGAGTATCGCTCGGTGTCTGTCAGTCACTCGGACTTGGCATCGAGTGCGGAAAGAGTGTTTGTAAGCCGCACACGTCATGGGTGGACGTGACCTCGCCGGTTCAACGAACGCGCCCGTCGCCGGCACAGCCCGCGCGCAACGCCGCGATGCGTCAACCCGACTGTCTCACGAGAGCAACACTCAAATGATAAAATTATTATTAACTGGGCCTAACAGGTGCTAATATTGTCAACTTTATACTGATGAACAGGCTAACAGCCTTTGTTGGTATCTGCGATTATATTTACCACACAATACAGCACACTGTATTGTGTGGTAAATAAAGATGACGAGTAGGTCCCTAAGTTTCTTCGTAATAGAGACTGACATCGCAAAGTTTGCACAAACAATGCTCACAATTGAACAACATCATTGAATTGAAAGAACAGTATAAAAACAAAAAGGATGCTCGTTTTCCTTGGAGACAAATTGCTTAATTTTTATTAATTTATCTTTCAATGCGCTTGTTTCGTACTTGACAACGGTGAGTCATGCATGTCGTGCTGCAGTGCTGTAAATCGGAGTTTGCTCAAGAACTTATTTTTGCATCAACTCTGTCCATTGACACTTTTCGAGTGCTTATCCAGCATTCGAGAGTCTGACTAAAACATATTCAAGCCTATTCTTATTGCTAAAGAAACAGTAAGTGTAGCAAAAACTTTACGAAAGTAAACAACGTGACGGTACGTACAGCAATAATTAAAGTTATTAGACTCAGTCGGTTTTTCGCGTCACGGTCGTAAAAGGCTAATTGTTTTAATTTGAAAGATTGGCTGCCAGCTCCGAGAGTGTACAGATACTTGGGTGGTTGACAATTTCATTACAAGTTGGTGGACTGCACTGCGTAAGGCCTAAATAAAAAAATACGAGGTAATTTGTGGCAAGGCTCACCAGATACCGTTGCAGCGCAAATTAAGAATAAACGACCGAGTGCAAAACATGCTCTCGTGCGAAATAAATAAAAATCCACGAAATAACATCAGCTAGGGTGAATCTCTTGCACTGATTGACGATCATTCGGGTTTCTGAACTGAAGTTGCATATTAAGAGTTACTCGTATCTGAGTGTATTTTGCTTTCACTAGAGGTAACTTAATAAAAAATACCAAACGTCTAAATACCTGTACCTACACATTAGAGACTCAATGAATAGTAAAAATATACAGCGTAAGTTGAAAGACCATTACTCAATTATAACTTAGCGCGTTGATCAAATCTCAGGCCATGGCATGCTAAGACAGACCCCAGAGGTCTCTAACTGTGTGCTTTGTTTAAGGAACTTGTACTTAATTAATAAAATATATAATAATACCTACCTACTCATTGCATTATTCATAAAATTAGTGCAATCAGAGAATTATTCATACCATTTTCCTCTTTTTGTTTATTAAACATGTTATTCAGAGAACTTTAGGAATTTGCGCTGCTATCGCTTGGCAAAACCCAAGTTCGATACCTATTAGTCGCAATAACTAGCAATGATAGATTATTAAATTCTTAATAAGAACTAGTTTTTCGATTCTAACGGTAAGTAGAGCGAGAGAACCGGACGGATGGACTGGCGCTGGCGCACTTCGTTGACGAGACGAAACAAATGACGGATTTACGCAATCACCAAAACAATGGACTTCTCGATCGTAATTAGGTAGCGGTTTGTTACAAGGACTATCATGAAATCAGAAAGTTCTAATTAGCTAATTATAATTAACTTCTAAAGTATGTTATTGCTTATTATGTGGATGTAACACACATTCTCTCGATGTACCTAATGAGTTTCTGAGTTACAAATGGTTAAACATAAAAACAAGAAGCTAACTGCTGTTCAGCAAATACACATTAGTAACAAGGAATTAAAGTAAGCAACTATTGTTTACTTTGGAAGCGGAAGAAAAATAACACATGTCAACTGTCTGCACACCTGACTAAACAAAACTACCAATAATGTGAATTAATTTTACGTTTGCTATTAAAAGAATATTGACATAACGTAATATTTTAGCTAAAGGACCGGAAGGGCTATCTTTGTTGTAAAATAGCCATCGCCCTATCTTAGGAGTAGGACAGCGATCATTATTCTTCGAGGAACGTATAGATAGCGCATGAATAGATGTTATTTCCTCCAGCCGTAACGGGGCCATTTGCTTTTTCACACGATCGGAGCACCCTCACCTCAAGCCAACTAGGACTGGAATAAATCAACCTGCCTCTAAAGCCTAGTTGTGTGCGAATATATTTATGGACACGGAAAAAATAGGACATTCGGCGTTAGGCCACTTTTTAGGGGGAAAACCGGCGAACATCAATGTTGTGTTGTAAATGTGTTAGGGTCGGCTTCCAGTCTTACCAGGTGCAGCTGAATACCAGTATTTTACATGGAGCGACTGCCTATCTGACCTCCACAGCCCAATTACTGAGTAACACGGATACCCCTAGGTAAGACTTGTGGGTTTCTGAATACCCGTAACGACTGTCAAAGATCTACGAATGACAGCCGAGACCAGGTTATCGACTGTTACTGTTCCATATTATTTATTGATCTGTGAATGCACATTTCATATTCCGTATTTACCGCCCTGACGGGTTAGGTACTTCTGAATGATAGCGGATAGGGACCAGCGGCCTAACGTGCTTTCATAGGCACGGAGGAGATTCGGTATGTAAACGATGGTCACCCATCAACGGACCAAACTTAGCTTAACCTGATCAATCGACCCGTGCAGCTGTTATTATTTAGCCACGAGCTCCTCCTATAACATAGGTACCTATAATACATAAAATCTTGCCATTTTCCCACGGGGCAGGCAGAACGGACAGGAACATTAGCGTTTAAAATAAAATCCACTAGGTATATTTATTGATTATTGTTTTAGGTACTAAAAAGCACTTATTATAGTCTATTAAAATAAGTTGCCTATTACGACCTAGTAACTGTTAATAGCTGGTCCCGTTAGTAAGTAGGTAGGTACGTAATTAAAGACTCGAGTATATTATTGGCAAGCAATAATAAATATTATGTTCTTTAATCAATTTCCTGTAAGTACCTAGTTATTGGCGGATCATGCAGTTGTGTTTTAAGCGACCGAGCCACGTGAATAAAAAACCGGAGCTATCCCGATTCTAATGGATCGAATGGAACTGCAACCCAAAGGATGCAAGCAGATATCCAAAGTGGATATTTCCTCTGTTTATAATGCGCTACATTTTATAGGTATAATGTTGGTGTAAATCCTAAAGGTGTGTCCAAACATTGAGCACAATGGTGCACGGCTGGCGCGCGCGCGGCCTGTCGCGCTTTGATTGGACGACTGCCGCTCGCGAACGCTTCTGTTTGCCGCGCACAGCCATTTCTAGCAAACATTCGTCAGTAAATTGTGTTTGGACGAAATTATAAGCAGAGCTGCGACATACGCAAACGCTTTCATTTTACTTCTGATGCAAACTGAAGTGCGCGGCATATCTCGGATATGCCGCGCAGTACTGCCACAAACATTCGTCGGTTTAGTCCTAACTAGAGCGCGGCAGAAATGTTTCCTGCAAACGCCACATGTTGCTGCCGCGGTCTGGCCGCTCAATGTTTGGACACACCTTTAGGATTTACACTATCATATCAGGTACAGATATCGCAAGAAAAGTAGGTATGCGCTTCGGGGATCATCGTCTATCATCAAAAATACTAACGCGCGAATATGATATCTAATATGGAGCTGTTACAACCATGAAAGGTATGGTGGATAAATGGCAAAAAAAACAAATGCAAATAAATTGCATAAGGAAAACTGGTGAGTTCGTTCTGGTCCTCATTCGCCTGTGAAATGTAACCATCCACTACTCCACTATAGGCAGCCTACTCGTTGCTACAGTCAACCGCACAGTGGTAACAATTTGACATTGACAGCTTCTTTGCAAGTGTCACCACAGACGTGCGGCCTACTGTACCAATTACTAATTGCAACACTATTGTATTGTAAGCAATGGCAACCAGTCACCAACTAGGCAACTAATAAAGTTAATGATATCCCGTTTCCCTAACTTGATTTTAATAACTTGGATAGAACAGCATAATCATCAACAACAGGGTTTTTCCATCTGTTGGTTTGAACAAATTTTTCAACATGCTTTTTTTAGTAGCTAGTTGGCAGCACTACATTTTATAGGTACTTTTTTGTGAGTCAATGTTTTGGTGATGCAATTCTATTTTGAGAAATACAATCATTCAGTAATGTTGGTATCTAGAAAAACATTAAGATAGTAGATAGGTACCTACTACTTGATTCGTTTTTTTAAAGAATAAAAATTAAAATATTATAATGAACTAGAGTCAACTGTTAACTTTCGAAATTGGGGCTCACAAAGTAGGTAGAGGTAGATGAATGACACGCCTGATTTATGATGAGTCAGAATTTAAGAACTGGTTTTTCGCGCGGCTGTATCGAGCATTGACAGCACAGGCGAACAACGAATGTGGAACAAAAAGTATCTATTGTATGTATAGCTAGTTTAACTAGTATTTTGTAGCCAGTTAACTGTAATCATTGATGAAAGTGTTTTGGAAAGAGTGCAAAATATATCTTGTATTATAAAAACCATTATAGGTACATTTTTTTCAGCAGGATAAACTGGAGTCATATCTATACCTCCAACTGTCATTAACAAGATACAATAGAATTTTAATTGTTATCAGCCTTTAGAATGCCGATCAACAGCTAAGCGGCTGGATTCATCTCAGAGGGCAAATAAATGGAAAGAAAGAAGAGATACCTTTACACTGCAGTGTTCTATAGGCTTAATAATAATTAGGCTTTTTCCCTGTATACAAATTAATTTTAATTAATTAATTTATTTATTTGTTAATTAGGCTTTTTCCCTAATTTGTGATGACTAAGAAGTAGAACAAAATTGGATTTGTATTGAACTATAAGGAATTTCAAACTGTGCACTAGTAAATGCATATTTTAAAACAAGGATATTGTTGAAACTATGAAGTAGGTTGAATTTGTGTGTTTTTATTTGTCAGCAATGGCATAAAAATGAGCTACAAGTCATCATCATCTAACTAGCCTGTCCCACTTATGTGGGAGTCAGCTATACGGGTGTCGGCTGAATACCAGTATTTTACATGAAGAGACTGCCTATCTGTCGTCCACAAGTTACTGGGTAGTGAGAAACCCTATGGCAAGACTGGCTACTGACTACCTGTAACGATTGTCAAATATCTACAAATGACAGCCGGGACCAACGGCTTAACGGCGGCTGCCATAATTTAGCCAGAAGCTCCTCTTGAAAAATGAGCTACAAGTCTACAACTAATAATAACATTTAACTCCTGATGGCCCTAGTGTCCATGAAACCTGGGGCTGCTTCTCACAGAAAACAAAAAAAAAAGAGTAATTGATTGAACCCAGAAGTCCAGATAGGATGCAGTCACAGTTACAGGCTTTAGACAACTAAGGTGGTTGCCAAGTCAACTCTATTCAAATCGTTAAATACATAGAGCTCCTTTTCTTGAAGTTGGTTAAAAATTGATAAAAGCCTATCTCTTATTAATTTGTTACTCTTTCACCCAGGTAGCAATATTTATTCTTTTATAAAATATGCTGTCAATGCCTCAAATATGAAACCTGTTCCTAAATACATTTTCTATGCTTGACTGGCTCATGAAAGTGATGTTGCCAATTTCTTTTTGTCATTTCCTATTGTCTTGTCATTACCTCAATTATGTTGCTAAGTTATGTGCAATTATCAATTGAAAATTGTAAAACTTTGACATTAAATTATTATGAATAGTCATAAGGCTTGCTTGCAGCCAAATGAAGAAAATATATGTATAATGGTGATTAAGTCACCTGCATCCGTCAAGGGGGTGATTCAACCCGTCCTTCTGAAAAACTTTTCTTACCAAATCCTCATCAGATTTGTACAAAAAAAATTTTTTTTTCATACATGCATTGCAATAGCCTTTCTACTGTTGTATAAGTATAAGTCACAATCTGATATGAGTTTCATATCAAACGTTGTTTAGTATGATGGGTAGATATGTGTAGGTGTAGATGACTTGCTAACTAACCAATAGTATTTCAAAGGCTGAATGAAGACATAAATATCATCACTAATTTCATAAGAAAACCACAACATTTCTGTCATGACTCAGTGTAGTCAGTAATTCCATAAAATAATTATTTGTTTCTTAACACAAATAATTGTTTTATGGAATTACACTTACTAGAATGAAACAGAGTTTGTTTACTATTGACAAACAGTACATTATCATGAAACTATAACTACAAATAAATAAATAATATAGATACCTACAAAAATATTAAAATAAAAAGTTTGTAAGATGTGAAATGGCCAAGGTGAACATTAGTCTCTTTATTTTTAATGCAGCTTCTAATGATAGTGGTTTGTGAGAAACTGTGTCAAAGAAAACATTAAAAATATCATGTTGTCATAAGATTTTTTGTAGATTAAGTTTCATATTTTTTTTAATTTAAATGTCCTGGATTTAAAGATTTTATCACCATTATGATGATACCCTAACAATAGACATAATAGTTGATGATATTATAATTAGTAGACACAACAAAGTTAGTTTGCCCTGCAGCAAGACAATGCAGAGTTCAGCAATAAGACTGAAAAGGTTCATTACTTTGCCTATGATTAATACAATGCTTTGGTCCCACAGCCCTTTATTAACACAAGACAAAACAAAAGTTTGTTACCTATGAATGGACATGTAAATAATAAACAATACTTATGTGTTGTGTACTATACAGATACAATTCTATTTACAATATTGTTGTATTGTAAATATAACTGGCTTACAGCAGTACAGTTGCCTGGCTGGTCATTGACACTGTACATTTTTTAGACTATTCACCTTTGTTGAGCACTTGCTAAATGCTAAGACTGAATGCTTAGTCAATGTACTCATGAATTATTTACAAATTCTAGACAAATAATGATGAATATTTTATGTGGGAATGCTGATGAGGTGGTTTACGTAGTCAATGTAGATTATCGAAAATCATTGCAGTGTTTAGTATTTCAAGGCAATCATTAAAAATATAGGTGAAGGGCATCATAAACACAATAATGTAGATATAACTGTAAGCGTAGGCCTATTCTATTCATTCAAACCATTTACTTGTGCCATTTACGACACATTTCGGTTGGCAGAATAATTGCTCTATTATTGTAAGTGGGTTGCAGAAAAATAACTTGTTTCGGACTTACCACTTTCGATGTACGGTAGAGCAAGAAGTAGAAAAACTATGTATCCGATTTCACTGAACATTGTCGCTTCCAAACACACACTTTTTGTATCACTAAGTCATCGCACATAAAATACAGCTGATTTCCAAACCATACAAAACCTTTGTCTGTTTTTGACACAAACGCATGCGCGAGCAAACAATATTTTTTTATTTACATTACTTCTTGCACATAATAACCAATCCGCACTTTAGTCACCAAGAACTTATAATAAGACTACCAAACCTAAGTTGAATCGAAACAATAAATAACAACATGAAACGTTTCCGTGTCTAATAAAAAGAGAAACGAAAACCTGAACCACGTTATTGCAACATAAATGAATCATCAACAATGCACTGAGTTGTTTTGTTGTATCATTTTTACTTTTTATTCACAACGTCCTATTCTTATCCTAAAATATTAAAACTAAACTAATTTCTCGACTTGCCCAACTACAACCTGACATATTGGAATTGGATTTTTTTAAAGAGCTTTTCTGAAATTTACTGTGTTTGGAATCTCAGTATTTGAGTATTTGAAAGAGATTTTGGGAGAATTTAGTAGATTTTGCAATTAAATTGAATTGGTAACATTGAATTTCTACTCCTGAAAAAAAAAAGAGAACAAAGAACTAAAGGGAAGGGGCCAACCAAGCAACAAGGCTATTTTGTTGGTAGGGTATGGGAGTCTAGATTTAATTTACAGAATGATTTATGAGAAAAATCTAGGAGGCTACATTAACCGCCTTATTCATAAACGCTTCATAAAGTTAAGTGATGAATTAGCAACTGTTTAACCATACATTTTGGACGTTTATACGTCTCTTTAACTTTATGAAACGTTTATGAATAAAGAGGGTAAGAGTTTATTTCCTACAGTCCGTTGAAGCGTTGCTTAGACTACGCACATTCACATACGTCTCGGACAATACAACTCGTCAAAACTTGTAACAAATCTACAAAACTTTCGCGACAGCAGTACACAAACTTAAAAACGCGGAGGTTGTGTCTCCCAAGACCATAAAGAAGTATTTTAGTCACATTTAGTTTCTGGCTTTTTGATTAATCACGGTAGGAATTTTGGAAATAAAATTATGGTAGAAATTTGATAATATATTTATGGTAGAATTATACGTAGAGGTAGAGAGAAAGATAAGAATTTATTTTATCGATATATATACAGGGGGTTATAGAAATATGGAATGTTGTTTTTTTTTTTCAACTTGAATTGTCTCAGTGCCATTGCCAGGCAATCCAGTCTTTCCCGTGAGTTGCCTATTCTGATTAACATGCTCGTTTCTGTGGCATCACTACACGTACCCACTAAGCTACGTATTGTAACTATTCTGCTCCATCTATCCCGAGAAGCATTTTATATTTTTTTGTTAATCATAAACAAAACTCTTGCAAGTAGGTAGAGTACCAGTGGTGCTGGTGCATGATGAGGGTACAAAGGTCATTGGTTCTTTTGTAGGTACTAAATAAATTAATATTATGTATACCTCCTATACATAATATTAATTTATTTTACAGATGCTCAGAGACGATCTGAAAATTCCTGTGCTGTGGAATCCATGCTGTAAAATAGTACTTTGTAACGAATATTTACTATTCCAGTGATGACTACTCGATAAAATTCCACAATAGATGCTGGGGGGCATGCAAAGTCATCATCATCTCATTCTCCTGCCTTTATCCCATTTTTTTTTCCATACTTCTCTATTAGTCTTCATCTCAGTAGTCACTAGGCTAGAATTGGATTCTAGCCTAAAAATATTACAAATACCGCTGCAGTGTTCATTTAAAAAAATCTCGTATTCATCTTTCAGGTTCGTACCCAAAGGGTAAAACGGGATCCTATTACTAAGGCTCCGCTGCCCGCCCGTCCGTCTGTCAGCAGACTGTATCTCATGAACCGTGATAGTTACCTGTGAACATCCCTGTTAATTAACTTACGTGTTAATTGGATAGGCTCGCGCCGGCCAGTTGTTTACCGGCAGTTGAAATTTTCACAGATGTATTTCTGTTGCCGCTATAACAACAAATACAAAAAAAACAGAATAAAATAAATATTTAACGGGGCTCCCATGCAACAAACGTGATTTTTTTGCCGTTTATATAGATAATTAGCTTCCACCCGCGGCTTCACCCGCGTGGTATGTCGATAAAAAGTAGCCTATGTCCTTGCCCGGGATATTATCTATCTCCTTGCCAAATTTTATCCAAATCCGTTGTGGTTTAGGCGTGAAAAGGTAACATACAGACAGACAGACGGAGTTACTTTCGAATTTATAATATTAGTATGGATGGTAAGGAACCCTTCGCGCGAGAGTCCGACTCGCACTTGGCCGGTTTTATTTTAAATCCCGGTAGTAGTATACTTCTTGTATTTGTTAAATAAGTGTTGTATTGAGAAAACTAATTAAAATCTGCTTTACAATAATTTTATTCTTACATGCGATTATAACAGTAAACAGTATAACAATCTTATAAAAACATAGGTATGTATTGTTTATGAGCTACTTATAGTATTTCGAATATTTTTTAAATTAATGGATGCAGTAAATTTAGCAAAACTAAACACATTTACAACTTCGTTATTTGGAATCGATTTCACTCAGTTTGTCTGGTGCAAATACTCCTTTTTCTGTGATAATTCCAGTAATTAGAGCAGCAGGCGTGACATCAAACGAAGGATTCCAACAACTTATGCCTGAAACAAAAAATGATTATATTTTTTATTTACTTACAAAAAAAGCTATTTAAAAAATAAAATTAATATTTAAATACGAAATGAAACAAAATGGCAACACTTAGAAAGAAAACTAAAGAAATTAAATCAAAACAACAAATACATCAATAATATTTCTTGAAAGTTGCACCTAAATTAAGACGGCGAGAGGCGTCGATATTAAAGTGTCCATGATGTATCTTCGATGATGGAAGTTTAAACATACCAGGGGCTGCAATCCTATGCTCTCCAACATGAGTCATTTCTCTGTCTGGCCTCTCCTCTATTTTAATTCTATCACCCGAAGTTAGGGCCATGTCTATGGAAGTGAGGGGGGCAGCAATGTAAAAAGGCACTCCATGGTGTTTCGCTGCAATCGCTATTTGATAAGTTCCTATTTTATTAGCCGTATCACCATTCGCGGCAACCTGAAATGGTTAAATAAAACATTTGCATTTATTTTCCATTACTATAATAGTGGTTTTGGCTTTTATGATCAAGACAGTGATATCATAAGTTGGATGACTTATAATTTATGCAAGTTGAATAAAATTATTTCCTTATATGTGCTGTTTTTTGTGTGATATGGTCTAGTTATAATGGTTATTAAAGCTTCTACATTCATATTTTTACTCTGCATGTATAAGCATAATCAGCCTATAATGTTCCCACTGCTGGGACACAGGCCTCCTCTCTGTTAGAGGGAGCGGGCCGTAATCCACCACGCGGTCCCAGTGCGGGTTGGTAGATGTTACATGTCTTCGAATTGTTGGTTCTAGGACATGCCGGTTTCCTCACGATGTTTTCCTTCACCGTTTTGAGAGCAGTGGCGATTAAACAATTTACACAAAGTAAAGCGCCTGTCAGGGTTCGAACCTACGACCTACAACTCTGCATGTGATCATCAATTTAACAGAATGGCGGAACAAACAATAAAATCTATTTTATAAAGATACTCACTCTATCAGCACCTACAACAACAGCACTGATCCTCCTCGAGTTCATAAGAGCTGATACCACACTATCTACTATCAATGTGGATGGAATCTTCTCATGAACCAACTCGTAAGCTGTAAGTCTTGCTCCTTGGTTATATGGCCTAGTCTCCGTGCAGTATACATGGTCTGGAAAAAGTTTAAGAGAATGAGAAAACTAAAGTCATAAATGAGCTTACCTATTATCAATCTGCGTAGCCTTTTCCCAACTATGTTGGTGTCGGCTTCCAGTCTAACCGGATGCAGCTAAATACCAGTATTTTACATGGAGCGACTGCCTATCTGACCTCCACAACCCAGGAAATGGGCAATACGATACCCCTTGGTAAGACTGGTTGTCAGACTTTCGGGCTTCTGACGACCCGTAACGACTGTCAAAGAGCCACGAATCACAGTCGGGAACAACGGCTTAACGTGCTTTCCGAGGCACGGAGGAGTCTCGGTATGTAAAAATGGTCACCCATCCACAGACCAACCCCGGCAAGCGTAGCTTAACCTGATGGATCGACCCGTGCGGCTGTTATTACTAAGCCACGAGCTCCTGAGCTTACCTATTATAATCCTTGCTAATATTATAAATGCGAAAGTATTTCTGTCTGTGTCTGTCGCGCTTTCACGCCAAAACACACACACAAAACACGACATACGACGCGGGCGAAAGCTAGTCTTGTATAAAACTTCCGTACGCAAAATACGCGCTTCGACTAGAAGTTGTGGACGTCGCGTCGGTTCGTCTTAGTACTACTTGTATAAAACTTTATACAAGGTCCATTATCCTTTTCTCTTGTGTTGGCATGAGATTTACATGTTTACTAGCTATTGCCCGCGACATCGTCTGCGATCCAGGATGAACAAACAAACTCACTTTCGCATTTATAATATTAGCTAGGTACTAGCTGTGCCCCGCGGTTTCACCCGCATAAATCTCGATGGGGATATCAGGATAAAAAGTATTCAATGTCTTAGCCCAGGTCATGGTCTACCTATGTGCCAAATTTCATCTTAATCTGTTCAGCTGTTTTAGCGTGAAAGCGTCACAAACAAATAAACTCACTCACTAATATTATAAATGCGAATAATGTTAGTTAGGATAGTTAGGATGATAACATGCCATCACAGGTAGACCAAACAGCAACCTCGAAGCATGGCTTACTGCCCAGGACGAACCAGACAACACTTCATACCATCACCCATTGATATTGCAAGGTCTATAATCATATATGGGCATATTTAATTTATCATTTTAATGTTTTTTACTCACCTAGCCTCTTAGTTTGTCGTAAAGACCGAATAACTCCTAAGGCAGTACCGTAGCCCGCAGTGGCCAATGAACCAGTGTTGCAATGTGTCAGGATTCTAACTGGTCCATCACCCTCTAAGCTCTTCAGTATAGCCTCACATCCATATCTTCCTATAGCTTTGTTGTCCTCTATGTCTTTGCTAAGCATACCTTCTATCCTGCTTATGAACCTGATAATAATGGAACTTGAATGAGTATGCAATTGCAATTGCTTTAATGATTTTTCAAACAAAAATGCACAGCTGGGTTTTTATTTCAAGCCAGAATAAAATTGATTTAATACATTTTCTACCCCACAAAGTTTACACATTCAGCATTGTTGAAACAATTAAGACAATAGGATATATCTATTGATATGTGTAATTGTGTATGCATAGAAAATAAATGTATTCCAATAAAACCCACCTTTCTTTAAACTCTTCAGGTGTAATACTCTCATTGGCACTCAGGGAATTTGCTAAATTTATTAGTTCATCAGCTGCCAGTTTTATGTTTACAGCTGTTGGCCTCGCCGACACTAGGTAATTAAGTTTACCTTCAATCTGTAACCATAAGAAATGTTGCCAATTACAAATATATGTTCTCATTAAAATATTGCTATTTATACACTGTAATGCAACTAATTACTGAACAGTTTCTAGTTATGAATGTGGAAGACTCCTACTAAATGTTTCTCCTCTGTTTGACAGCCAACCAATCCGTCTGATGTAGAAATCTGATGATTAGTTAATATTGTTACACCACAGTACTTGCAGTAGTATCATAATTAAAAGTTAGCCCTGAATCTTTGCAATTGTTATCCATAAAAGGTAGACGATGATACAACAAAAGATGGTTTTCTATAAAAGAATGTAAAGAGCAAAAAACCTTAAGAAAAAAAAACTCCACACATTTATGACCATTTGCATAAAATACTAGTTGTATTATACAATATATTAGTGTTTTATAAATCGTTCGTTCTTATGCATATAATTTATTACGGCATTAAGTACTTGGGTTCCATCTATAATTCAGAAAATACAGGGTGTTTGGCAGAACATTGAACATATGAAAATGGTGGATAGGTGGGGTCATCTGCTACTTATTCAGCCCCTGGATATTTTTTTCTTCTATTTTCACCACTTTCTTACACTTTCACTTTTTTTTTTAAATTACCCTTTATAGTTGAGAAACTGGTGAAACTAGAAGAAAGCAAAAACAATTTTTTTTTAATATCCAGGGGGCCAGGGCCAAATAAATTAGGGCTGAGTAAGTAACAGATGACCCCACCTATCCACCATTTTCGTATGTTCAACGTTCTGCCAAACACCCTGTATGTTTATAATTTTTGAACATATGAATGCATACAGTTTTTGTTATGTATGCAAAATTACATAAGAACTCTCCATCCTACCACTCCCTTTATTAGAGAGAAGAGATGATAAGAACAATGTTGATAACTCATCTCACGTATTGTAACAATGATAAGAGGCTTATCTATTTAAATATTAGCTCACATCACTATCAGGTTAGAGCTAAACTTCATACAATAGTGTGTATCTCTATTAAGTGTACAATATAGTCTACTTATCAATAAAGAGGTTAGGATAAACTGACCTCTTGCCTCATGATTTTTTTGTCAGAATTGTTGTCTTTTTCTAGTTCCACTGCCAGTGATAAGCAGCCAACTATAGCTATGGCAGGGGCTCCTCGCACCTAGAATAGAGATTGGAATTTTCTTAATATTATCATAAAAATGTTACAAATAAACATTTCACATGTACGTATATAGTGATGAATAGATCTGTTTAAGCACACCTATGATCTGAGAAAATACAGAACACATAAAAACATGTTTTTAGTTTTTTTAAGTAGCAATTTAACCAGGGTTTGGTAGACTAAAATGGTTAATGGTTTATGGCAGTCAGTTAACAAGTTAAGGTATTAATGCTAATGTGTGTTTGATCAAAATGATTTCTGATGTAAGTTATCAAATAAAACACAGTTACACATATATATTATTATTTCTATTGCCACACGTGTTTGTTAGGAATGCAAAAGTTGAAACGATTTTTCTACAAATCATTCTGATCAGATGCGCTGAAAGTTAATTTTAATACATTCATATCATTATAAAGATCTAGTTGAATGAAATTAAAAATATTTATTACTTATCTGATATTGACTTTATTATCACGTAAGATCATAATTTACAACTGGTATTATGTAGTTGAGGTGCCAATCGCTCCTAAGAGTTATAGATAATAGTAGCATATGCTGTAAAATCGGAATCATTGCAAACTTATGTACCTGCATTTTGTTAATAACTTTCCAACCATCTTCAACACCTTGCACCTTAACGTATCTTGTCTGAAGCGGAAGAAGTAATTGATCTAGAATCTCTAAACTCCCTCTGGCATATTTTATGGATTCTAAACTCATTTTGTACTGAAATTTTTCAAAAGAAGGAAACATGTAACAGCCGTTGACAACAACTTATTCGTATGGTAAGTTTTTGATTGGTATACATACCGTTACAGCTGGTTAAAGTTATAAGTGGTAAGAAAATTCACACAGAATAATACTTTTATTTCAATTCATATGGTTAATACGTGTATATCTTTTAGCTACATGAAATACGTACTGACTACTGAATCTGATTACTGAAATTTTTAATGTCAGTTTGACAACTTTGTGACATTACATGAAAATATAGAAAATCTGTCAAAAATGTAATTATTTACTATCTAGGTAGTCGCTGGATTAGACTTATAATAGGGATGTGCTAGGGATAAAAGTTTGGTCGAATTCGCTGCTCCATCTAAATGGTCCGTTATGATCAATAAATAAAAAAGAAATGATGTGTGTTCTATTTTCAAATAAATCAATAGACAACCGGCATGGTGTATATCTTGCCAGTGTCAAACAAATGAGTAAATAATTAACTATCTTCTTTTGGCATGCCCCTCGTACACAGTTTTACTTGGATCGTTCTGAAATAGTGGAATAGAAAACATTTGATTGAATACCAAGAATATACCGATACCGAAAATAGAAAGACGCAAAGAAGAATGGCCAGCAACAGCCAGAATATGCCCATTCTTTTTTATGACTTTTAATGTAATTTTGTAGTAACTTCCGTCTTACATTTACTAACTCATGAATGTTATTGGTAATACTTACAATTTCATAACAAATAATTCATCAGTTATTTACATCAATTTACAAAGTTACAATAAATTTTTACATGTTCTGAACGTCGTAGGATATGACGTAAGAAATTTGTCTATGCTACATTCTGTTTCCGCCCGGCATCGACAGGAGACGCATCGTCATTGTGGTATATAAATCTATTTCGTCTGAGACTCTACATAATAAAGCAATATGGCTTTACCCCGAGTTTATTTCGACGTTAACGCTGATGGTACAGGTTTGGGAAGAATCGTTGTTGAGGTATGTAACATCTTGAAGTTTCGGTTACATCTCGTCACACCGGTGCTCCGGCCGGCGTGATTTTGCAGAAACCACGCTTTCTGTCTGTTATCCCTATATGTTCATGGTTTACTTATTTATAATTTGATCAACAGATTTTAATAGTTTTATCAATTTAAAATAAAACTTTTTCGACTATTACATGTGGAGAATCGGTATAGTATATCTATATATAGATGTATGTAGTCATATTAATTCTCGAGTAAGATTACCTACACTAAGTGAAGGTCAAATCGTCAAGCTGTAGATAATTATGAACGGAGCGGAATTTGCCAATATCATGATGTTTGTTTTTGTATCTTGATGTAGCCTCCTTGGTTGTTGTGATTACTTTCACACGTAGGCGATGCGCCGGCGACGGCTGCATTGATTGGAGAAAATTTGTATTACTCATTCGGCTATAAACAAATCGGCATCGCGATACCTACTGACACACCCATAAAAAGTCAAAGTCAAACATGTCACAATATTCAATGGTTTTTTTTTTGTAGCAGTTAATAATCGCTCTACGGAATGATCTAGACGGCAGAACGGCAATCTTATAGATCCTTTTTTTCTTGTTACAGCTAAGAACAGATGTTACCCCTAAGACTTGTGAAAACTTCCGCGCCCTGTGCACCGGCGAGAAGGGCTTCGGTTACAAGGGCTCCACTTTCCACCGAGTGATCCCCAACTTCATGTTGCAAGGAGGTGACTTCACAAACCACAATGGCACTGGTGGCAAGTCCATCTATGGTGAAAAGTTCGGTGACGAGAACTTCGTCCTGAAGCACACTGGCCCTGGTGTCCTGTCGATGGCCAATGCTGGTCCCAACACCAATGGATCCCAGTTCTTCATCACTACTGTGAAGACCTCCTGGTTGGACGGCAGGCACGTCGTCTTCGGCACTGTTGTAGAAGGCATGGATGTGGTCAAGCAAGTTGAAGCCTTCGGCTCCCAGTCTGGCAAGCCCTCTAAGAAAATCATCATCTCCGACTGTGGTCAACTCTCCTAACTTAATTCTTTAATAATATTAAAAGTATAACAATATTTTTTAAGTTTAAAACTATGTCCTCCCAGGTAATACCTTCCCAGTCTTCAAGAGAATTGAATATGGTTCATTCCAATTATGATAAAACTTATTGCTATGTTTTAGGTTGCAAACTAGGGATTGCATTTATTTCTGTGCATTGTTTATTCATAATAAATTAACTTATACAACTAAATTGTATTTTTTGTTAACCCATTTCATATCTTTGAACTTGCTGATATTATCAATTACCTACTCATTTATCTTGACTCAGGCTATTGGTATGATTGAATCACCATGCTGCAATGAAGTAATAAACCATTTTGTGATAACAATCATGATCTATTAGTCATAATTACCTATACCCCATTTGAAATAAGATTAGACATTAACACAAACCCTTTTACAGTCCGTTCCACCGATTTTGACTTCTATACCGTAGGCATAAGGATAGCATTAAAAGCAAAAAAAGTTACACAATACCAACTATCTACTGCGGCTGCCATTTGTCATGCCGCCAACGCAGAATTCAAAATCGGTTGAACGGAATGTAAAAAATGCTTATCTTATTTCAAATGGAGTATAGGTACTAATAAGACTAAGTAGTTACGCGATATCTGAATTTATATGGAATTTCAGGGTGACGCGACTATTATGATTATGACACTAAAAACTTCGTTGTGGTTAGTTAGGTAATTTATGTAAACAATCCTTGATCAAACATTAACACATTAACGCCTAAAGTCGATACCTGAGGTAGTTTTCATCTTTATACATTACCTACTACACGATGTAGATAGGGTACTATATAGGTGTTCTATATAACGGCGTTCATTAACCTTTGCGGTCATGTAGGGCGATTTAATGCCTACATATGTGTTAGATCGAAACGGGCGCGCTAGATACATTGTCATTCAAGTTAATAGTACTTTATTCGGTAACAAAATGAATTATCCAGTCTATAATCACCCAGGCAGTTTATTAAACAAACGTTAGATTGTGAGATAACTTCTGTAACTTTATACCTACATAGTTATCTTATATGTATTGGAATTTGTTGGAAAGCATAAAATATTAATAATTTGATCAATGTAATATCATCAATATAAGTTTGGATAGGAAGATTGAAGTAGTGGTCGCTATTCGGCATTGTATCCCGCCCGAATTCTTGACGGGTGGGTTACGCTTACGCGGTTACGCTTGAAAATGTTGAGCAGTGTAAAGTGTAAGCTCTAAAACCATTTACAAGTTCGTAATTGCAATTCATTTCACGTTCTGTCACGAAGTCTTAACAGATGATGTAATGCTTACCTACCTAGGTATACTTGCCTCTCCTACACAAATATACAGACGGCTATATATTTCCAGTTTATGCTGATCACGCATTATATAGGATTTCCGTACAATGCGAGGTCAACTTAAACTGGAAATGTATAGCTTAATGTGTAGCCGTGTGTACAAGTTGCTCACAATATTATGGTAGGCATTCTTGTACTTACTGAAAATAAAGTGATATTAGGTAAGTACTTGTCTGTATTGAGGTACCTACTTAGCGAGTTTGTGAATCACAACTGCTGACTAGATAAGTCAATAAAGTCGCCGATAAAACGCTGGATAAGTGGAGTAGTAGCAAAAAAAATGTTTCTTATACCCAATCATCATCACCTCGGTCCTGAATATATTCACTGGGTAATATAATATAATATCACGCCTGTATTCCCCGAAGAGGCAGAGGTGTAGATAGCCGCGCCGGGGTGGCTTGTTCACTGGGTAAAGTGTACCTATAGGGCTCCTATCCTTTCTGTTAGTCTCCACTGTTACGTGTGTCTTTCCTCTATGTTTAAAAAAAAATAAGAACTAGCTCAATATGCAGTTGATAGTAGCATTAGGTAGGTTGCCCTGTGGCTGCACGTCACGTTACAAAACCAATCTTATTCTATTGAATGAAACTCCCCTACGCTAGGTCCGCTCAAAGCCAAAGTGTGGTCGACTGTACCATATCACTATTAGGTACATAAATAGGATAAGACCTAGTACCGTTTTTGCTAAGGGGGATAGGCAGAACTTGCAGAGTGTCCCGCCGCCACAGCTAATGTTAACAGTTTATAATAACAAGACGCTTTCTTCAATTATCTTTATTTAAATAATTTTAACAACATAATTTAAAATACAACCTGAAAGGATTCATCATACGTTTATGATACAAATATGAAATATTTGAACAAACGTTTACTTAATGATTTGTGGATTGGGAAGTGATACTAAGGTATTAAAAAATCGTAGAATTACTGAGTAGCTAGCTGAAGCAAAAACTAAATTGTTTTGTGGTCAGATATGGCTACCACAGAGATATGCTATCAGCGCCCGATGGCGTTTGAATAGGTATCAAAGGGGTGCTATGCTTATATCTGCTAATGTAGGTATTGTTACATTACAATAGTTAATTGTATCAATACTATGATTTTTTTGTTCCTACTTTCTGTAGGTAAGTAGTTACTTAACCTACATCAAAATGGGAACATTCTTTTTAAACTATAGGTAGGTACTCGATTCTAGAATAGGTCAACTATTCTAGAATCGTATTCTAGAATCGAGTAAATAGATTCTATGCTTATGGGTCCTCAGTGACTGATTGTCATTTGTAATTAATAGCACGTTGGTGTGTACCTGACAAATGTCTTGGGATCCAAAGCAATCTACCGCTCCTGAATAGGCTGTTGAAATTGATTCTATGTACAACATTATGACATTGAAAAATTAGTATCTATGATTGAATAATAATTATTTAACCTACTACCTATCTTTGACAATCGTTACGGGTCGTCACAAGGCCGAAAGTGTGACAACCAGTCACCTACCTACTACCTACCCAGTTACTGGGTTGTGGAGGTCAGATAGGCAGTCGCTCCATGTAAAATACTGGTATTCAGCTGCATCTGGTTACACTGGAAGCCGACCCCAACATAGTTGGGAAAAGCAGATTCGATATGATTAATGATTAGGTAATAATAAATTACTTAGGATATAAAATCATCGGCAGAGTTCTTAGGTACTTATTGCCTTGGATGTTCTTCGTATGTTGTTACCCGATTGCCCCAGAAGGAGGGTAATGTTGTTGCTAATATAGGTTTGATGTAGGTACAGTTCGATTCAAACTTAATGGCGACTCGGAAGTTAGCTACTCATTGCGCAGTACCCCACCTCTCAACCCCGCTCCGTCGGACTTTAATTGATGAGCCACCTTCAAACTTTTCAATTTTACAGTTTCATACATTCACGAGATTACACGATTAAACACGAACTCAAACCGCAAGCTCGTAAACAAGATGACAAATAAATTACTTATAATCGGAAATAGTCTTATCCATAGAGGTTGACTAATAAGTTCTCACTTATAAAAAATAAATCAAATGTTGCATTAAGTTTATCCAATCTATTTGATACAGACCTCCTTTGAATCATAGCTCATTAACTTGATTATTCTGAAAACTTATCTGAAGAGATTGACAGTTGAAATGTCGATGTCAGAGACGTTAATTTCGAAGTTGTCGAAATGACTATTAATTAATAGGTATTTCTCCGTACACTAACGTTACTATTGCTACGCTTAAACAACCGTTGCTAGGTTACCGTTGCTAGACCTGCAATTTGTTGACTTTGGGTAGTCACTCTGCTGTCAAGTTTGTAGTTCTGGCTCTCAGGTTAGCCAACCGGTAAAGTTATTAAATATAATTTTCTTCTACTAATACGAAGACATTATGAATTTCCGTGTCAGGAACAGAATAAACCCGATTTGCATTACACGGTTAAAATACGAACAGTAACAGGTGTCTCATCAATTAAAGTCCGTGACTGTACATGAAATTGTTACTGCGCAGCTACTCGCCTCATGTTCCGAGCCGCCATTAAGTTTGAATCGAACTGAACCTGTATGTATGCGTATGTAAGTAGGGTTAGGAAGGGTATATAGGTAGGTAATAGGTACAGTCACGAGCAATAACATAGAAATGCCCTTAAAATTCAAATTCATGTAAGCAACATTAAATCGCAAAAATAAGTATGCTATCTGTGCCTAATAATTATGTAAACGTTAAATTGTGTCAAAATTAACTACACATTTTTATCAAATTTTCGTTAACAATAGGTTACCAAAAAATAATATTAACTTTTAGTTACATAATTATGTACCCAAGGAAATTTCAAAAGCATGTATATAGTACAGTTTCGAAATTATGTAAACAATTACAAAACAACAGTTTCAAGCAGCTTGAGCTCGGAAATAAGTCGTAATCTCAAAGACACGAGATGCAAATAACTTTGGTCTCGTGTAAAACATACAACTTTTCACCTCAGCAGCGAGAACATATTATTATTAGGGGTTTAAATATGAAATTGTAGTCTTGTACTGAAAATCTGTACAGGTTCAACAAGGTAGGCAAGGCAAGCTTCAAATTACAAATCCGGAGTCACACGTGTTATAAATAATAAATCGAACAGATTACGTGTGACTCCGGATTTTTAATTTGTCTGTCTGTGGTGTATTGTTTATACCTTTCTAGTTGATTGACTTTTTTGTCGTAGTTGGGTTTTAGATATTATTACTTTTTTTTTTTGGGGTTATATATCTTTTTTAAATGTGCTAATTAACCCGTCATATGTCGTAATTACAGACACAATTAAAAATCCATTGTGTCTCAACGAGATCTACGTTCCGACATACCAAAGGTTAAGCCCTTTCATTTGATACCCAACATGGTATGATTAAAAAATATATTTTTTAGTTCGTGACTTTGTCCTCAAGAGGGCGCCATTTTAATTTAGTCGTCACATAGCCTATCAGCGCACAATCAAGACGCTTCCAACGATAGCTCATTTGTCAAAATGTGATGAGTCGTTTAGAAGATATGAGGGAACAGATGAACATACATACATACCGGTCAAAATCATAACCCTCCTTTTTGCTTCGCGGTAGTCGGGTAAAAAATAATTTTCTCTAATTTTCAAAAAGTATCCATGTAATCTCTACTTTAAAAGCTGAATGCAAAAACAATTGAAAGTCAAAAAATCGGGAAAAAGTAGTTGTACACTTTCAATTTCATTTTAATGTATCCATGACAATTTCTATAACATGTATACAATTGTATACATATTATTGAAATTGTGTGTCATGGATACTTAAAAATTACATTACAAGTGTCAACTTTTTACTGATTTTGTTTCGTTTATATTACTGTGAAACCAATGTATACCCAGTTTTGACACAGTTTGACGGGTAAGGTTTATTTTTGGAATGGTAGAAGTTAAGATATTTTAGAAAATGTGACAATGTATACATATTATTGCCCGTGACTGTACACGTAGAAATTATAAGAGTTACTGGTATGGTAGCGTACCTTTTGATAACAATTTACCTAATCACAAGGTTCTCTTTGGCTTTACCTACTTAAAAGACTAGTCCTTATAATAGCGCACTATCTACATAAATATTACATGATGTAACATCTCTTTCTTTATAATTTAGATTTCAATCCTGATACAGAATAATATACCTAATATATTAATTTTCTTAAAGGCCAGACATTTAAACCATCGTAGATTGCAAAAATGGCACTGTAGGTCCTGTTTTTTTTGGGATGTTGTTAGGAAAAATACCAATAGGTAGTGTAAAACCAAGTTTGTAGCTTCGAATGACTTTTGATAAATGCGTGGTGCTCGAAAAAACTAAATTGTTGGACTACTTTCAGTTTTTGGCTTTTATAACTACTAAAAGGTGCTTCTATCCTAACAAAATTCCAAAAAATCAGTAAGTGCTTACCTACTGTGCAATTTTTTGCGACCTAACGCGATTTTTGTGTCAACGGGTGACTAGCGATGCCGATGGTATTAATATTAATAAAGCTGAAGGATTGAAAGCAGATTTAAATCTAACAAGAAGTCGGTAGGTACCTATGTAGGTTCCTACCTAATACGTATTATCCCAGCATATTGTCAAAATATCTATCTACTTTTATCATAAAATGTAATGTGTAAATGTATGAATAAATTGTAAGGAACATATATTTATCTGGACATCTGGAAAGCTTCATCTATCTACCTATAAATAGTAAGTAATTAAATCTTTTTTAAAATTTAATTTGCCTGTTAATAGGTAAGTATTTATAATAATAGCGTTTGTCCCGTTAGGAACGAAATTCCTTACGCGATACTCGCACCCACACACACTCGTTTATAATAGAAAGAGACAGAGAGAGAGAAAATCGCGTAACGCTTTTTCCTTACGTGGTAATTTTTTACCAGTTAACTCCTACCGCAAGCCGCGATATGGAACTTCGTTCCAATATCAAGATTATTTTTATTTTTACACGCAGAGTATTTAAAATTGGTAACGGATGAGTATTCCTAACATTTTTTGGTCATAGAGATTCTATATTGGTTCCTTTTTCAAATTCGTATGTAGGTAGGTTTGTTGGGATTATGAAATCATCCACATTCGTTCCAAAGAATACCTGTTTTTCGCAAGACAATCCTCTATGTACATAGTTACCAATTTTCTAGATAACATTTTTTACGTGGATCAGCAACACACAATCTCTTATATCTGACACGATCAATCACAATCTGAATCATTTTGAAGGATATTGGTAATGCATTGCTTCGTATGTTCGAAAAATTTGTCTGTTTACAACGCGAACGCAATGAATATTCTTGAACTGTCAAAATGTAATTGTAATTGATCGTGTGTTACGCAATTAGGGTGCTGGATAGTTATGGTCTTACGTAGTTACAGGAGCAGAAAAGTCGTGATATTTTATGCATAGGTATCACATGACTCACTCGACCAACATAGCGTCGGAATCTGATATTAAGGCTCGTTCAAACAGGAGCGATATCGCAGGCGCGACAGGCAGCGGTACCTTTGTCGACAAAGGTACCGCTGCCTGTCGCGCCTGCGATATCGCGCCTGTTTGTACGAGCCTTTAGTGATTAATGTCATGTTAGGCACGTCCTTACAAAGAAGTGTAAGTTGATCGATATGCAGACAAAATTTCGAAATAGGTACTCCCGTCAATTCTTTGGTACAGATGTTTCAAATCTAAGTCCACAGGTTTAGTCATAATGAGAGTAACAGGACAGCAACAGGCATGATAAGGAGGTCCAATGCATTCTCGTCTGATCCGGAGCCGTAGTTGCAGAGAGATGTGGTGCAGCATGATGTGCAGGCGTACAGTTTGGTCCGCTCTCCGATGACGATGCAGCCAGGCTCGCAGTGCTTCGTACAGTTGCGTTCCAACGCCCACATTTTTGGCAGCGTCGTGGAATTCTCGGTCGACGTCGTGAAGGAGAACCGTTTCACCTGCAATGTGAAAAATGGTTGAAAGACAAAATAAACTGCATGTATGTGGTAAATATATTTAGCATTGGCCTGGATTCAGTTTCAGTCCAGCTAGGAGGCGCCCTCAATTCTGTACATTCCATTCTATGTTGCAACATATTCAGTTTACATGTGTGACATCATAAGTAGGTAGTAAAATTAGCAGAGCATTAATTTGTCATGATAAAAAAAAGATAACTGCTCATGATAATCTCGTTGAATCAGTCACGTGTTGACTTTTCTCCAACATAATCAAGGAAATCCTTTAGAAGAAAGAGAGACTCCCTTTCCTGTCTTGTTTTACAGAAACCTAAGACAGAGCGCATGTCAAAAATACATCTTCGCTCTGTGCATACACACTTACACGCACACATTTACAACCATTTACAATCGAACCATATTCAAACTACACCTCACTAAGTGCACACATGTTTACGAAACCGGCCCTACGTCACTCTTGACAGCAGTCTTGGTTTTTTATTATTTGGTCTGAGATGGGTCTGAGATAGAAACCATCTACTTTAAGCAGTGTCCCCTTCGAATATAAGATTCTTATTTGTAAAACTAGGTCACTGACAACCTCATGGGTTTACGAGGAAACGAGGAATCGTTATTCCAATAAACGCAAGGCATAAATCCGAACCATTATCGCCAAGTACAGCTAAAATGCCAGCTCAATCAGTTCTGTATGAATGCAGTATCCACATAAACTAAGTATGAGTAGGACATCTAAGATTGTACTGTAGGTATTTACATTTACCATGCACATCCGGCGATCATTGTGGCACTTATGTATGAGTGCGGAGTTGTTGTGTCGTAGGTCAGCGCAGCGGTCATCCGGTACTTCGGCGAGGCACTTGTAGCACCAGAGCTCATTGTTAGGCCTGGCTGCAGCTGACGTCACGTGCACACTGTCGCGGAGCAGATCACACTCGCTCTCTGGAATGCAATTTTATAAACATTAATAAGTCATTTTGTACAGAGATTATCATTTGGGCAGAGATCGCACGGAATAGAGAGGTTTGGAAAGGCTTTTTCCCAGCAGTGGGACACAATACACAAGCGGTAGTGAACGTAGGCAAACAAAAGAACAAAAAATAATTTTGGGAAACTTAATGACTGTTATGGTTTGTTTTGGTCTTCAGTAGTACCTTGTAGGTAAATGTTTTTGAAGTTGTGGTACCTAGATGTGGCCCTAGAACAAGCATTTCAATTATTTATGTTACAACACAATCATGCAATAACTATGCCATTTTGTGAATCAACAAATTAAAATTCGTATGCTTCATATATATCCGCAAGCAATAGATTTTTTTTATATAGTTACTGGCTAAGTGAAGCAGATAGGAGAATGTAAAATTAGGAAGATCTTATAGGATTCCGAAATGTAAACATAGATGATGTACCTAAATAATTAATAACATGTTCTGCGAAACCGATTCAGGATGCTTTTACAGAAAGCTGCGCTTCTATAAGTGAGTATTTGGCATTCAATCCAACATAATTACAGGTCATAAACATAGAAAAAATAGGACAAATTCTAGAATCAAAACAAAGATCGCGAGCCATAGACAATCAACTTTGACATTTGCGTTCTAAGATTGGTGGTTATAGGCTATGATTTGAATGGGGATCAAGAAAACAATAAACACACTAATAAATCACATTATTAAGAGATTAGGGGACAGATAATAAGTATTAAAAGCTTATTTCTACATACCTGAAGCGAGTAATGAAAAGACGAGCAGTATCAGGGAGCGCATTTTGTTTGCAATGCTCAGTGCGCATGATCCAGCCTCCGAGTATCGATCCAGTCTGGACCAGGACCTGTTGCTGGTCCCGGCTGAGCCCCTCCCCTCACTTCCTCTCTGAGCTTCTCCGAAACACTTTGATGAAGCAAAACAATCTCAACTTTCAGAATTCCTCGGGAAATTATAACTTTGTCGGTGGTCGTTAAAGGAGAAACGCTTCTTAAAAGATGAAGTAGAAATTAATTATAGTTACAAGGTGATTTCGAATACTTTGCATGCAATATCCGATTCCATTTTTAATTGGAAATGTTACCTACCTAGCATAGGTTTTGATAAAATTATAAAATCACGATATAGGTAATCTAACTTCTAACTAATCCTACTAATATTATAAATGTGAAAGTTTGTGTGTTTGGATGTTTGTTACTCAATTACGCAAAAACGGCTCAATGGATTTGCATGAAATTTGGCAAACAGATATTTTATAGCCTGGATTAACACATAGGATACTTTTTATCCCGATATTCCCACGGGATCGCGACTTACGCGGGTGAAACCGCGGGGCGCAGCTAGTACTTTATATAATGAATTAGCCTTGTTATATTTTCAAACTGGTTAATTAGGTTAAATTCTGTGTTTAATGGATCGTTAGACCTTTTATGATTGTTATTCGAATAAATTTAATCGAGTGTAAAATTAATTATCTGAAACCCTAGCTAGCAATTATTACTTTGTTAACTTTTAATTAATGGTTTTAACGCAACGGATTCAATTACCTTTCCAGTTAATTAAAACTGCGATATTTTTATCAATATCTTCATCCGTCTCCCACCCTATTTATTTGGGGTCGTTGCAACATGTATTTTTCTTCCATACTTCTCTATTAGTCGTCATCTCGGTAGTCACCCCCTTTCTAGCCATCATCTTTCACACACTCCATCCATCGTTTCTTTGGTCCTCCCCTACTCTCTGACGTTTGACATTATGTTGAGCTGAGGCCCTTTTGGCATTAAAATCATTATTTTTGTTACTTATAGTTTTAAGGTTTATAGGAGGAGCTCGTGGCTAAGTAATAACAGCCGCTCGGGTCGAGTCATCAGGTTGTCCGTGGATGGGTGACCATTTTCACATATTGAGACTCCTCCGTGCCTCGGAAAGGACGTTAAACCGTTTGGTCCGGGCTGGATCTTTGACAGTCGTTACGGGTTGTCAGAAGCCCGAAAGTCTGACAACCAGTCTTACCAAGGGGGATCGTATTACCCAGTTACAGGGTTGTGGAGGTCAGATAGGCAGTCGCTCCATGTAAAATACTGGTATTCAGCTGCATCCGGTTAGACTGGAAACCGACCCCAACATAGTTGGGAAAAGGCTAGGCAGATAGTTTTAAGGTTTTTCTTCTGCTTAATGCCAATAAATGCATTTTTCTTTCTTTCTTTCTTATAGCCGTCTAAACATTCATAGGGACCCAAATTTTTATCACGAATTTAATCAGTAAAAAAAAATACAAGTTATGTATTGTTTCTTTACCTACTATTTCCTTTTCTTCATGTTTCCGATTGACCTGCATGCAAGTCGGGGGCTATTTTCTGCCAATTGGCTCTCAGTTGAAAATTACCGAGAATATTCGATGAGATGCGATCGCACGATAATTTGGCTGTCACTCTTTATTATCCGGTCGCCATAAACAATCGCTTTTTTGCTGTGGTGAATTGATTTCTTAGCTTTTTAAAACTTAATTGTATTTGATTTAAAACATGTCTGACAATGAACCTCAGCCGATGATAATATTAAAGCTTAAGTAAATAAATACGTACTGTGGTCTCATGAACTTGAATAAAAGCAAAGATAGTGCGAAAATTCCAAAAGTTGAAACTCCGATGTAGCATAATCAGACTATAATGTTCCCACTGCTGGGACACAGGCCTCCTCTCCTTGAGAGAGAGTGGGCTGTAATCTACCGCGCGGGCCCAGTGCGTGTTGGTAGATGTCACATGTATTCGAATTTTTGGTTCTAGGACATGCTGGTTTCTTCAGGATGTTCCTTCTCCGTTTTGAGAGCAGTGCTGATGAAATTATTTACACAAAGCAAAGTGCCTGATTAAGGCAGGCGCTTTAAAGTCGTAAATGGGGGCCGTTACCACTGTGCCACCACTGCTCCTCTGTAATGTGGGTGTGCGCGGCATCTACATTGCCACATGCAAACTACACAACACACTGACGTCAAGGCCCATGTAGAGTTTACCGCGCGATCAGCATATCATATATATATAACTTCCCAACATCAATCGAGGGACAGTTCAGGCGTGGGGCAGTCCCTTTTTTTATGAAGGATGAGTAAACTTTACACGCTGTCTTCCTCATGCCTTTAAATGGGTGCACTATAGGTACCTTTCGGGGAAAGCAGGCGTGATGTTACGTTTATGTTATGAAACTATACGAGCTATCCTTTTTCCAAATCCTCAGCGTCATTAATTTTCACATATCAGTTTTCTCAGTTTAGCACCTGGTAAAACTATACCTAATTAACTAATCTGTGCTTCGAGTACTCTAATTAAAATGACATGTGAGTACATAAATAATTAAATATTTTTCGAAATGCAGTGCAGCGCATCAAGTTAGTTACATTAGTCGTTTTCTTGCTAATGTGATTACTTGAAACTAAAACATATTCTGTAAGCTCTGCCTCGCTAACTTTATAGTTATAATTTGAAACATTACCTTAATGAGAGCCACTGACGTCGTGTACCGACTTGTCGTATACGAAACCAGATTCCGAATTGTAGTTAACTTTCCGTGGGGATTATGAAGAGGAGTATTTTATTTTCCCTCATTAATTTGGCTTTGGATATTTTAATTTGGGCTTTGGCCGAGTTTTGTTACCGTCTTTAAAAAATTCGGCACAAATCTGCACGACCACCTCTACCAGCCGAGTTCCTTTGCTGTACAAAAGATTTCTCCATCCGTTTCAATATATTGCTTGTTTTTATTGCATGATGTGATATTTTAGGGAGCACATTGTATAGATTGTTGTTCTTGTCTTTGTATTATAGCATGTAAGGTGTATTCTTTGTTGGAGATCCTAATAAGATAAAAAAATTAAGTAATAAAAACTAAAACCCAACTACGAATAAAAAGGTATAAACAAGACCCCACAGACAGACAAATTAAAAATCCGGAGTTACACGTGTTAGGGCATAAATCGAACAGATTACGTGTGACTCCGGATTTTTAATTTGTCTGTCTGTGGGGTCTTGTTTATACCTTTTTAGTCGTAGTTGGGTTTTAGTTTTTATTACTTAATTTTTTAAAAATTTCTTTTGGGGCTATAATATATTTGAAATGTGCTTATTAAGCCCTTTCATTTGATACCCAACATGGTACGATTAAACATTTTTTTTTTTTAGTTCCACTGTTTATGTCCTCTAGAGGTCGCCATTTTTAATGTGACGTCACATAGCCTATAACCAGCGGACAATTAAGACGCTTCCAACGATACCTCATTTGTCAAATTGTGATGAGTACTTTAGAAGATAGGAGGGAACAGATGAACATACATACATACATAACGGTCAAAATCATAACCCTCCTTTTTTCTTCGCCGTAGTCGGGTAAAAATAAAATGAAATATAAACAACGGACCTGTTCTGTTCAGCTCACACATGTCATGGATATTCCTGAACCTTGTCATAGTGACTTCTATCAGCAATAACGATGAAGGAAAAGTCAAAAATGTATAGGACTTTCATAAGCTAGGTAAATCCTGATGAAAGTTGTTGTGGAAATCGAAACGCTTTGAAAGCTATAGTCACTTGTTTAGAATCCCTCAGGTCGTTTTCACGTCTGTAGCTTTCTGATCATCAAATAAAATTATAGGCTCCACATTGACCATAGAAAATCGTTTATTGTCCAGGTAATATACAGTAAGCAGGTTTACAGGTTACCTATGCAATGTACAATATTACATCTTAGCAATATTTCACAAGTTTACAGTTTGCAGGTAACAATATTACCTATAGTTAGGTTACACAAATTATTTACCAAAGTGAGCCCCAAACTAGACGGTTAGTCTGTATCTTGGGGCTCGGGGTACGACTAACAGAGTGGAGACTAGATAGGTGTTTTCAGATGTTGTATGGTATTTTGTTTGTGTATGTGTGATGTGTGTGCGGTGTGTATGTTTGCGTGTAATATGGCAATATCATCGTCCATATTGCCACGAATGTGCCTAGCAAACTTGGAGATTGGTGAGCGGTCACCAATCTCAGATTGGTGGCAATATGGATCAGAGTAGGTATGTTGTTATAAGATTAACACACAGTTTTTTGCTGTGTGTCATTTAAACATTAAAATCCGTTTTCCGCGTTTTTATACCACCCGCAAACGAGATTACCCGCGATAACCTTTATCGAAAACACCTACCTACCTTACTAAAAGAAGGCAGGTACCAAATGGATAAATCTGGCGTTCCGACTTTTTCCGAAGCGTTCCATTGTACGTTATTTAATGTATTTTCAAATAGTAACATATTGGGGGCCGTGTGTACACAGACCCCGGCAAAAGAGGTCATTTTGCTGAGTACACATACCTCCGGAGTACGGAGTGAGTCTTGTATGCATATGTTTATTGAAGTTTAATATTACTATTTGAATTACGTACCGTATCCAAGCTGTTTTGATAGCCGGTCCTCTATTTGCAAGACGGATTTATGGTAGAAATAATATACCTAGGTTTTTACTGTAACGATCTTTGTCTTAATAATGTGGAGTGTTGTTTTATTGAATTGTATTGTAATATAATGATATTTTTTACTATATATTTAGTAGGTGGAATTCAGGCCTGGGTATGACTGGAGATTCACAGACAAAAGATGAAATGTATTATTTTACAGCACATAGGTAACAGCTAATGTACAATGTACATATCATAATGTACGTACATTCGCTGTGTTATAAGTAAATATCTAGGTAGGTAACCACACAACCGCCCCTTGTAAGCCTTTTAGACCAAGCCGAGGGAAGATGGCCATGTATCTACTGAATTACCACCCTTGGCTGGCTAATTGGTATCTTATTCCGTTGTTCTTACATAATAATATAATACAACGTGACACTATTTTGTGCTCAAGTTTTACAACATTGAAACCAAACCAGATTGCAGTGTAAACATTTGTTTCTACATCATCATCGGTCTTTGCATTAAGAACATTTTTCAAAATTAATAGTTTTTTGTAATTCTTTAGTAGTTCTTTAGCTTCTTTAGCCTGATAAAATTTTATTTTTGGAGCTTGTAGCCCGGCGGCCTCGACGTGAATTTCTCCGTCCCAGGCAAGAAACAAAACACAGCACATTTTTGTAAGTGTTGATCAGTTTAGCAAAGCGAGTAATGCAGACGAAGACAAGCTTCAAACGAAAACACTGATAAAATTATGAGTTGAGACCAAAATAAATAAAACAATTGGGACTTTCTCTGATTCTTTTCAAACAACCAAGATATTTTTTAAAGAAGAGAAAGGTAGGGAAGCCCTCTTATAAAACTCAATAGGCCTTCTTTTACAGAAACCTGAGATAGCCCTTATAGAAATGAGATCCTATTTGAGATCTTTTGTTTAAAAAGAAAAAGAGTTGCTGCTCTTTCTAGAGTTCTATTTTTTACTGAGATATGCCAAGCCTAGTACTTTTTTGTTAATTATAAACTATACTAGCTGCGCCCCGCGGTTTCACCCGCGTAAGTGTCGATCCCGTGGGAATATCGGGATAAAAATTAACTATCTGTTTGCCAAATTTCATCCAAATCCATTCAGTAGTTTTTACGTGAAAGAGTAACAAACATCCACCTATCCATACTTACAAACTTTCGCGTTTATAACATTAGTTAGATTTGTGTGCCTTTTATCCAAATCTTATTAGTGGGATAATACTAATGATGATTGTACTACTATCTTAAATTCATGCAAGCCTAGTCATTTTTGTTAGTTATAAACTATTTATGTCCCTTTCATCCAAATCTTAATATTGGGATAATACTAATGATTTATATCTTGAAATAGTGGGACTTTATGCAACAATTGTTGGACAAAGCCGCGCAATATTTCATAATTTCACAGAGCATCGTGTCGCCTCTGTTTCTCGCCCAGGACAATGGGCCACACAAACTATTGACTAACGAGATTTGGTGCTCACAATTGCGCCATTAGGTACCACGCTTCACAGAATCCAATTCGGTATATTGTGTCTTTATTTAGGTACACTTCGTTTCAGAACAACTTGGTTACGGACTATGTGGTTTATTGCTTTTAGATCAAATTCAGTTGGGATTCAATCAGTTACTCGAATACAAATATTATTGTTTACTTGTCGTGTGCTCTTGGCTACGGAAAGCAAATAGTCCTCTTCGGAATTTACGGAGTCTAACGACGGTAATAAAATTAAGAGGATGGACCCTTCTGTGCTAATAGTCTTACTCCGATTTCCTTTCTACAATTATGTCAATATCTTCCCGATATTGTTGTAATAAAGATCAACAGGGATAGGGCAAGTGATGATAAAGCAAAGGTGTTCATAAATTATATTTTTACAGCTAGAAGTGTTGTTTTAAACTCCGATAAGGTGGAACAATGAATATTTAAAAAGCAATTACTTACTGTTATAATATCGTGTCAAAAACACTTATAGGTACCCGATACAAAATCCCATGTGGTTAATATAGAGTTTATTTAATATTTTTCATAGTTTTTGTCGACATGGTTTGGATTGAATAAAGTAGGCCTACTATTATTGAATAAATAAGTCGATGGGTAATGTCCTTAGCAACACCTGAATGAATAGCTCCTTGTATTAGATTAGTGGACAAGAGTCATCGATCTCCTTTCAATTACATTACATCAATAATCTCAGCCTTTTATAGTTGGATGAGCACCACGCGAAGCGAGAAACGACTCTTTGAGTAAGATATATCTTTGATGTCGACTTAATGGGCTATAAACGAATCTCTTAGAGCAAATTTCATTAAGGTTTATTGTTGGTGAAAAGCTGTGACCGCACCAAATTGCCTCACAAACACTTCGGCGAGTGAACGCGCGTTGTGAAGTGGCGGGGGCCGGGGTCGGCTCTCACCGCACCACGTTATAAATTCTCCACGTTATAACTTTCAAAATGTGTCTAAAACACCGATGTATCAAATTAAACATCGGTGTTTTAGACACATTTTGAAAGTTGACGGTTTAACTAGATTTTGTAAACTCTCAATCAACCTGCCTAGCCTTTTCCCAAATAATTATGTTGGGGTCGGCTTCCAGTCTAACCGGATGCAGCTGAATACCAGTATTTTACATGGAGCTACTGCTTATCTAACCTCCACAACCCAGTGACTGGGTAATACGATTTGAAAAATCCTAACTAATATTATAAATGCGAAAGTGAGTTTGTTTGTTTAGCTTTCAAGCTAAAACGGCTGATCGGATTTGGATGAAATTTGGCACATGGATAGAAGAACGTGATCTGGAATAGGACATATGATACTTTTTATCCCGATACTCCCACGGGATCGGGTGAAAACGCGGGGCGCAGCTAGTAAGTAGGTATATATTTAATATTGAGTTATTTTTGCCATCGACACGTAAGAAAAAGTCAGAAAGTAACACCTAATCTAAATATTCAATTTTAAAAATATTGTAAGAAATGAACTGTTAAGTCTATTTTAATCCATGGCATTGAGACTTATATGATCACGGTCGATATCACCACGTGTATAGTCACAAGCATAAATATATTGCTATGGATAACGCGCCAACAATATCTGTTATCATTTTGCATAGACACATAGTTTTGAAGCCATTGCAGCACTTGTATTTTGGCGTCGCTTCCCTCGTCAGATAGTTTTGGTGTTCCTTCGATGTCACATATTTGTGCTGCCACTTGTATATGCCTTTCACAAAAAATCACATAATATATTTGCCGTCATCTGTTAATGGATGAATCATTGAGTCAGATATTATAGCCTCGCTGTTTGTAGTAATATATTTAAATCCGTGACTGTACCTATACAAACAAACGTACTAAGTTAGTATAACAATCCGAACTTTTCACATAAAACTGAATACTGGATCGATATTAGTGTCTACAAACGGTTCTCGAGCAATTAATAAACCAAACCGTTCCTAACTGGGGAATGAAATGTAATGCGCTGCGTGCTTCAATGTCGGTAATGAACGATGTTAATTTATAAATTGAAACGGCACCCGAGATACAATTAACTAATTAAACAACGTAACAGTTACAGAGATCAAGTATGTAGTTACTTGTGGGAAAGTCCGAAAGGGATACCGGGACCCTTGGCAACAGGCAACTGAAGGAACACGGGTGGGTTTTAGTCAGTAAAAGTCTGACACGCCCTCCCGGTCCGCCCAGAGCGGGAGAAGTCATTTGATGACTTCCCACACTAAAAAAAAAAAGGGTATTTTGGTAGGTACCCATAACGTTGTAGTGCTAGAGTTCTCTCTGGTATAAATGGTACTCATTTGTTTGTGGAAACTTTGAGGGAATCAATAAGTCTATGTTTTCCTCACAGAACGTGAACATATTGTTTTCTGTTAAAGGTTTCTATTCAGTCGTTGTTTTTTTTATTTTTATAGAACTCTATGTAAGAAATATCGTATGGTTTGTTGGTAAAGTCGGTTCGAGACTTTTCTTTTATCGGGAAAATGGAATAATGTGTTTCTGTTTCGTGGAAATATGAACGAAACCGCAAGAAAAGTTTTTTAGTCATAGTATAATAGTTTTATATTATCTACTAGGTATGTACATACTTATCTACTAAGGGCCGATGTTTCCAACGCTAGATGTCTTCCGAGGAATAATCTTGAATTTGTTTTTCCATACAAAAACTGTCAGACGCCAATTTTATTCCACGGATAAAACGTTGGAAAAATTAGCCCTAAGTACTAGATTTATGATTACTTACCCTTTGCTCATACATAATTAAAATATGTTAAATGGAAATAATTATATAATTGTAATACAATATGCTTAAATTAAGCAGGTATTTGTTAACTTGAGACGTACTGACACGCATGTGATTAAATTAATTGGGCAGATTAATGTCCGTAATGTGGTAATCCAACTTGTTAGCATAGTTAGCTCGGAGCGAAATTCAATAATTGAAGTCTTGTGTGCCTAATAGATTCAATAAATATTCTATATATAATATATATATAACACAGACATTATATTATAATGTCGAACTTGTTGTTACGTTTCTATCGTCATCATTGCACAGTCAACCACAGATCAGTGGTAACAATTGCACTATGAAAATCACCTTTACTGCTAGACAAAGACATTTATTCGTCCAATATGGTATGTTAATGTATACATATATAGACGCTGTTAATGTCAAATTGTGTAAACCAATAACGCGGGGTTGACTGTACCTATTTACGTATCGAATTTTCTATCGATAACAGAATAAAATTACGAAGTACTTTCCAACTGTCTGAAACAACAGTGTGTGGACAATATCGGCGATTCGTTCTTCGACCGAGTGGACTCTTGAAGCCTCGACGAGTTTCAATCGGGTGCACGGTTTATTCACGACATTTCTAGTGCACTTCAGCTCTATGACGTTCCTTGGGGAGTCGCCGAACTATGTTAAGGGGGATGCGCTAAGGCAGACCAAGATTTTTTTTTTCATTTTTTTTTTTAATTTGGTCAAAATATGATTACACATGTAACAAATATGTATTTACAAATTATAATCATTAGAATCATAAGGCATCAAAAGTCATGATTTCATGAATAAGTCGGTAATTAAGGTAATATGAACTTACAGAGTTGTATTGATGATTTTAATAATTATAATTCTGTAAGTTGATATTGGTTACGGTAGCAAATCTGCTTTTGATCAATATTCAATTGAAACCTACCTCAGTAAAAGAAGGTTCCAGTCGGGAGAACGGTTTATTCACGACATTTCTAGTGCACTTCAGCTCTACGGCACTCCGTTGGGAGTCGCCGAGCTATGTTAAGGGGGATGCGCTAGGGTAGCCCGAGAATTCAAATTTTCTTTCTTTTTTTTGTGCAATTTTCAAGCTGAGTCGAACGATACTTTGTATGTTGGTCAAAATATGATTGTACACTTCATCTCTATGACGCTCCGTTTGGAGTCTCCGAGCTATGGTGTATTTTTTTTTTGGGTGGGAAAACTGGTGTATTTTCAAATAACTTCTGCCGCTCTGGGCCTATGCTTAATTATTATATTTATTTATTTCAGATCACATGATCCGTAAATTGTTAGGAAAGGTCTTAATCTAATGTTAGTAAAAAACCACACTATATACAAAATACGACACAAAACGACTGACACCTACGTGTGCAGCCGTATCCAGTGAGCCAGCATGGGTCTGTCCCACCTATCACAAAATAAACTCAGGATGCTGTGGGAGCTAGCACGCATTCTACCGAGAATAGAAACGCACCGTTTCCGTATAATGGCATGAAAACCATCAACCCTGGCCTCGGTGAACATCCCGGAGGCACTACAAAAGTGTGGTAGACCCAACAGCATCCTGAATAAACTCAAACTCAACTCAAACTCAAAGCATTTATTTCAATTAAACCATTTACAGGCACTTTTGAATTGTCAAAGAGTCGGTCAGTTAGTCAGAGAGTTGAAGCTAGTTGCCCATTCCAAAACGTAGATCTCTATGGAGAAGAACGGGCAAGAAACTCCAAGGACACTCTTTTAAAAAATGGATATAGATATTACAAAATCCTGGGTACAGTATTCATGTTGCTTCTATATGTGAGAACAATGTAAAACAAAAAAAGAATCAAAAGCAATTCAAAATTTAATATTAAAAATAAGCTCTGGCAAATAAGAGGTGACCAGTCTCAACTGACGGCGCCCGTTCACGAACATGACATGTGGATCAGCACCATCCAGCTCAACCATTTTGTAGGGAACCGAATGATCCAACACACGTGCCACCATCAGCGAGACATTTAAGTGAGCATGACATACTCTCATCTGCCATGCTATTTCAAGTCAACATACATCATACCATACTAAACGGCTCCATGGTACTCACATTTACAATAATTGAAAAAATGCTTCTAAATTATACAAAACTAGTTTGCAAAGAAATTGAGCAATTAGTATAATATTATTTTCAGGTTAAATAAGAATAAACAATAATTTCGTAATGTCAGGAAAAAAAAATAAAAAATAGTAAAAAGGGGGAAGCAACACTTCCAATTATGAAATTTTAACTAGTGAGCCCAAGTGCCTGTGGAGTAGGACCAGCGTTAAGCCAAGCATTTTTATCTACGATATAATCATCCAACTTATAATATGCTTGTCTACATAGTGTGCGTTTAATGCATGTTTTAAATTTCTTCTCATTTAGTTGAAGAATATCGAGTGGAATTTTATTATAACATTTTACACAATACCCCATAAAAGAAGTATGTACTTTAGACAATCTGAAACGTGGTTGATCTAATTTGTTCCTATTTCTAGTGTTAAAATTATGCCTGTCACTTATTTTACTAAAAAGATGTAGATTTTTCCGAACGTACATAATGTTTTCATATATATACTGACAAGGTACCGTCATGATGTTAATTTTTTTAAACAGTTCCCTTAGAGACTCGCGTCTGCGGAGGTTGTAGATGGCTCGAATAGCTCTCTTTTGCAGAATAAAGATAGAATCAATATATGCAGCCCGTCCCCACAGCAAAATACCGTAAGACATGATGCTATGAAAGTAACTAAAATAGACCAGTCTCGCGGTATCCACGTCTGTTAGTTGGCGGATTTTCCAAACAGCGTATGCGGCTGAACTAAGTCGCCCTGCAAGTGATGTTAAATGAGGACCCCACTGTAATTTTGAATCAAGCGTAATCCCCAGGAAAACCGTCTTTTCGACGAATTGTAGTATCTCCTTATTCAGTACAACTTGACAATCACTACTTCTAACATTCGGTAACGCGAATCTAATGCATTTTGTTTTCTTCTCATTTAATACCAAATTATTTACAGTAAACCAATTATGGACCTTAAGCATAGCGTTATTTACGTCGTCAAACTCCTGTGCATGTCTATTTACTTTAAAAATCAGTGATGTGTCATCAGCAAATAACACCATTTGTGGTCGGTTTTTCAGTAGATGAGGTAAATCATTTATATATACTAAAAAAAGGAATGGACCCAATATCGAGCCCTGTGGTACACCCATTTTGACTTTTAAACCTAATGAATTCACACCGTTTATTTGAACTTGCTGCAGTCTGTCATTCAAATAGGATTTTACTAAGCTAAGCGCAAGTTTACCCAGTCCGTAATGCTCAAGTTTCAAGAGCAGTGTTTCGTGATTCACGCAATCAAATGCCTTAGATAGGTCGCAAAAGATGCCTATTGCATCTTGAGCCTCTTCCCATGCGTTAAAGATGTGTTTTAATAAGGTGACACCGGCGTCGGTTGTGCAACGTCCTTTGGTGAAACCATACTGTTGATCGTGTAGGATGTTATTACGATTAAAATGATTGAGCATTTGATTTAACATTACTTTTTCAAACACCTTACTGAAAACCGGCAAAACCGAAACGGGTCTATAATTATTAGTGTCTTTGCTGTCCCCGGATTTGAAAAGTGGAATAACTTTACTGTACTTCATTAAATCTGGGAATACCCCTTGATCAACACACAAATTAAATATTAAAGCTAAATAGGGTGCAATTGTCTCAATAATGGATTGACAAACTTTAGTAGACATGCCCCACAGATCTTCGGTAATTTTGATCTTGAGTTGCTTAAAAGCTTTTACAACGACCCCAGGGTTTATATGTTTAAATTTAAATTCTATAGGACAAGTTGAAACTTTCGCTTTTAGTAAATCAATAGCAAGTGAGGGCGAGGAATTTAAAGTTTCCGTAGTCTTAATTGGAATATTGGTAAAGAAAGTTGCAAATTCCTGAGCAACATCAATGTTAGCGCTAATGAGACCGCGGGAAGTGTCCAGTGTGTAATCAGTGTTACGTCTTTTGTTCTTGTTAGTTTCATTGTTTATAATTTTCCAAACTGTCTTTATTTTATTGTCTGCTGATTTAACCTTGTTGCTAATAAAAGAAGCTTTAGCTACATTGTTATACTGGACACGCAGGGCGTTGTATGCCTTCAGCGTATACCTGACCCACAGATTGCACGTATAAAAAGACTGGCAGTTATATATGCTCTGAAAAGGGTTAATTTGACTTGTGTCGTACAACGTGGAAATCTGCGGATCAGCATATCGCACGCTGAGAACGAAAGTAACCTATCTCAAAATTTTAGTAAAGTGAGTTAAATATACAAAATGACTCAAATGAAAAAACAAAATGACTCAAAATGAACATACAAAAAGTACACTCTATCACACTTAAATTAAAAAACAGGCCATTAATGGTCAGAGAGGGATAGAGGGCTTTTCGGTATCTTTGTATTTGAGCGCTTCACACTCCCCGCACCAGAGTGAAAGGGACGAAATCAGTACTGCACCGCGAGTAGATGTAGCTGAACGTGTCAAGTTTAGTACCGTAGCGACCGATTACACTTTTCGTCAGTTTGTGGGCGTAAGTTTTGCTACAACATTTGCTATAATCATAAAGTGACCAATTTATGGTATAGGTCACTTTCTTATTTCTAATATTAACAACCTAGGTGACATAAATCAAATTCGGTCACTTTCTTATTTCTTATATTAACAACCTAGGTGACATAAATCAAATTCGGTCACTTTCTTATTTCTTATATTAACAACCTAGGTGACATAAATCAAATTCGGTCACTTACTTTTTAAGGCATGAGTTCAACTCATGAACTCATTTCTAATAATAAAGTGACCTATTCTTTACAAAGGTAATTTATTATAAGAAAAAAAAAATGTATACGTATATTTAAAGTGATAAACCCAAATAATATTATACAAAAGAAATTCGTAACTTTCGTTTTCATATTAAAAAGTTATTCTAGAAAGAATAGAAAATGTTCAATCAGTCGAAAACATTTTATTCAATTCCCAAAAATCGTAAATTTTGACTTGAGTCACTTTCGTTCTCAGCGTGCGACACCTCGGACAGCCATCGCCCTGCGTTCCCTTTCTATGTCTTAATAATAAACCTATGCTTTCTAGGTTATCAAATATTTCCTTCGTAACGCGATGTATGTCGGCCCCTCGTGAGGTAGCACAGAGTGGTCCAATCGTTGGGTTCATTGCAATTTTCCTAAGTATGTGTTGTGCATACATGTCGAGCAATTGTTCGGACCGTTGTTTATTTACCGATAAATATTTATTGAACAAGTCTCGGTATTGAATACTGAGCTTATGTTGGCTTTTGTGATGCCCCTGTTCATTACTTCGTTCGTTTTGATCTGCGTATCTAAAGATACTAATAAGTATAATAATCTATATACAGGGTCATTGGTTATACGTCGGTAATCCGTTAAGGGGATGTAAGAGAGGTCATTTGCAACCAAATGACCCCTGATGACCCCTATGCCAATGTCAACAATTTTCAAGTAATTTGACATTTTATATTTCAAAACGTATGAAATAAAAATGTAAAATATCGAATGACTCGAAAATGGCTGGGGTCATTTGGTTGTAAATGACCCCTTAGTGACAGTTGGAGGTTTAAGGCGATAAATCCCCTAACGAGACACTATAGAATTTTAATTGTTATCGGCCTTATAAAAGCCAATCATCAATTAAGCGGTGGATTGCCGACGTATAACCAACTAGCGTCCACCCGCGGCTTCGCCCGCGTGGTATGTCGATAAAGTAGCCTATGTCCTTTCTCAGGCTCGAGACTATCTGTGTACCAAATTTCATTTAGATCGGTTCAGTCGTTTTGGCGTGAAAGCGCGACAGACAGACAGACAGAGTTACTTTCGTATTTATAATATTAGTAAGGATAACCCTATATTCTATAATATAATAAGGATGTAGACTTTATTTGAACGCGCTAATCTCTGGAACTACCAGTCGGATTTGAAAAATTCTGATTGTATTTGATAGCCTAATTCTAGAGGAAGGTTATAGGTTATTAAACATCACACTACAACCCTTAAACGCCGAGGGAGGCGGGTGAAACCGCGGCGCAGAGCTAGTATAGATATAGTATGTTGATAAGGCCAACTTCTTTAAAACTCATGTTCCGTTCCGTAGTAGGTAAAACTCTCTAGCTGAAGAGACCTATTATATCGAGTAATAACGACAGATAGACGTTGCTAACTTCAAAACGAATTGCAAAATATTAACCAAACTCAGACCAAGCTAAACTTTCAATAAAACCCCACTGTGGCGTTCTCAAAATAAAATTGATGATATTAATGGTGGATTGATAAAACAAATTGGATAAAACCTCTGTGATCAGTGATCACCGAAATCACTGAACACGAAGCGAGCTTAGTTATTTAAACGTAGACGTGAAAACCCTTCTTCTATATCTATACTTATGTATTATAAATTAGATTAGATTGGCTTTTTTATTATTATATTTTATTATCCATTGGTACGACGGCGCTCGCGAGCTGTCATGTGAGACTTACGTCACAGCGCAACCGATTACCAGCGCTACTAAAATGCCGTGGATCTTCCCCGATAAAAACGTTTGCCAAATGAAAAGTATTAAAGCAATTTCAAAATAAAAAATACCATTGATTACGTTAGCGTATAGAGAATAAACTTAAATAAAAACATGTGCTCCAAACTTACATGGATATACTTTAAAAAAATGTTAAACAAACCGATCGTAAACAAACTCAAACGGCACTCGTCAACTTCTTTTGCAAAATGTATCACCTTTGGAGAATAAAAGAGTATGATAATTATACACCATAATAACGTGTACATTGTCTAGAAAAATTTAATATATTACATTAATAGAAATATGCAATAAAACATAAGCACTTAAGACATAATTACGGTGACCGTTCTCACTTAATTTCGATTTTCGTGTCTGTTTGTGTGACCACGTTGTTCTTCTAAACTACGCAACGGATTTTGATGCGGTTTTCATCATAATTTACAGTAGCCTAGCCTTTTCCCAACAATGTTGGGGTCGGCTTCCAGTCTAACCGGATGCAGTATTTTACATGGAGCGACATGGAGCGGAAGGTTTATGTGTATAAAACTATATTAAACTTACATAATATAATAAAACGCACGGTGTTTACATCTCTTATCCACTTTCCTATCGCAGATCTCAGACCAAATAAAAAACCAAGATAGAGCGCTGTCAACAGTGACGTGAGGCCGGTTTCCTAAACATGTGTGCACATATTTTGGTGTAGTTTGATTGTAAATGGTTGTAAATGTGTGCGTTTGAGCGTGTATGCACAGAGCGGTGGTGTAGTTTTGGCATGCTTCACTGTATTGTTCGCAGCGTTCTGTCTTGGTTTTTTATTGGGTCTGAGTCGCAGGTGTGCTGGAAGAGATTTCTTTAGAAATAAGCATCACCTTTGTACGTTTTTTTTCTGTTCTTTTCTCCTTGTCTGTATATTATGTGTGTACATAAATGGTTAAATATATAAATAAATAAAAAATCTAAATATTTTGTCAAGTTTTTAAAACCGTGAGATGCAGGGGCGGGTCGCTAATCCTAACTAATATTATAAATGCGAAAGTGAGTTTGTTTGTTTTTTACGCTTTCACGCTAAAACGGCTAAACGGATTTGGATGAAATTTGGCACATGGGTAGACCATGACCTGGAATAGGACATAGGATACTTTTTATCCCGATATTCCCACGGGATCGAGACTTACGCGGGTGAAACCGCGGGGCACAGCTAGTTAAGAATAGATTCCATCACAATTCAGTAAGCTGCTGTAATTTTGACAGGCAGCTGTACTCTCTTTGATGAGGTTGTACCTAATCTATTCGAATAAATTGGATCAGCCGGCTTCTTGTATTGTGTAATAGCCTTATTATTAAGGATTTCTATTAGGTCCGTATTATCTGCGTACAGTACGACACGAATTCGAAGCTTCCTCGATGTATGGTCAGGAAAATTTATTGCTTATCAAATTGACACTCGACATCCATAACATACGAGTGTCAAAAAATGGCAGTTATGATGTTGGTACCTAGTCGATTTGTTAAACACCAAATTTTTCTTTCTTTAATCAATCGAACGATTATATAAATTACGATTATGCATAATGTGAAAAACGATTGCATACAAATATTATTAGCATTCGCTATTCATCTCTCCTATTACGTTGTTGGCTCTCTTAATTCTTGCCCGATCCTTGGTCCTAATTATTTACTAGCCGCGTTCCGCGGTTTCACCCGCAGAAGTCTCGATGCCGCGAGAATATGGGGATAAAAAAATCCTATGTCCTTCTCCACGTCATGGTCTACCCATGTGCTAAATTTCATCCAAATCCTTTCAGCCGTTTTAGCGTGAAAGCGTAACAAACAAACAAACTCACTTTCGCATTTATAATATTACTAGCTTCCGCCCGCGGCTTCGCCCGCGTGGTATGTCGATAAAAAATAGCCTATGTCTTTTCCTAGGAAGCCATCTATCTCCTTGCCAAATTTAATCAAATTCTGTTCAGTGGTTTAGGCGTGAAAAGGTAACATACAGACAGACAGAACGACAAGACAGACAGAGTTACTTTCGAATTTATAATATTAGTGTGGACGTATGGATATATTAATACTATAGTTAGGATTAGGTAGGATAAAACCATGAAATCTTTGACTCACAAACTAGGCAAGAAATACCTGTAGCTTGGGACCCGATAAATCTATCTTCCTCCTAAAGAAAAATGTCTTATAATAAATTACATACATACTACATTTATTTACATTTACAAGTAGGTTGTTACTGTTAGATTACTACATTATTTATAAATCTACGGCGAACTAACTTTTGTTTAAATCACCATGTCAACTTTGCAAAATAAAGCGATCGTGTTTGACGAATTTTGCCGAAGAAACCTCTAAGTTATGTCGTTACATACGCCTGAGGACTCGACGCCATTTATATTTATAGCTAGATTGTTGTTATCGATTTGTAAATGTCAGAGGATTTCATTTGTGTTACTCTGCCAGATTAATAGGTAATGAGGCTTCAGTTATGAGCTGAACACGTGTTTAAATTTGCCTACAGCGGTAATTTTTGATTTTGTGTACACATTTAAGAGACAGGTTAAGATTATATTAATCTGTAAAGGTGGTTTAAATAAAGTCAAAGTCAAATTCAAATAATTTATAGGCACATTTTGAACGTCAAAAACAAAGAAATACAACTGATTCTAGCTGCCCCTTCCAAAAGGTAGTTTTCGTATGGAGAAGAATGGGCAAGAACATAAAAAACCACCGTTACTCTTTTAAAAAATGTTTTACAATATTTTGTATACATGAATTATATAATTATATGTGAAGGTAGAAAGAATTATAAATGGAGCAATGACACGTAATAAATATATCATAATCAGCCTATAACGGGGACACAGGCCTCCTCTCTGTGAGAGGGAGCGGGCCGTAATCCACCACACGGGCCCAGTGCGGGTTGGTAGATGTCACATGTCTTCGAATTTTTGGTTCTAGGACATGTCGGTTGCCTCACGATATTTTCCTTCACCGTTTTGAGAGCAGTGGCGATGAAATAATTTACACAAAGTGAAGCGCCTGTCAGGCTGCCGTTACCACTGGGCTAACACTGCTCTCAAATAAATATAATAATAATAAATATAATAATAATAAATACATATTCCTTTCGGACTATTCCGCAACCCTGGCAGGATTGGAAGCACACCCTAACATAGTTGGAAAAAGGCTAGGCAGATTGATTGAAGTTACAGCAAGTTCATCTGATCAAACATATTAATTGTTTATAGGTGTATAAAGTGGCATAAATATTAAGTCTTAATAGTTCCCAATAAGCAGAAATAATGTTGATTCAAGAGGAGCCTTTACTTATTATGACTTGAAATTATGAAATGTTTTTTTTTCATCTATAAGCAAGATCTTTTAAGACATGTTTTACTGGCTGATCCCTGAGAAGTAATGCCGAAACAAATTCAGATGTGATTGTATCTTTTAAAGTCCAAATATTTGTGAGTCTCAGGGCCATGTCTGGTGGGTAGCTCGCCGTCCGATAAGGACCAGGCCCGGGTCGACGGAGCGTCGTGGTCCACGCGCGCCTCAAAAAGATGTCAGCACAATTGGTGGGATCCGCTAGGACCGATGCCTGCCAGGGTTGCGGGAATGTCCGAAAGGGATACCGGGACCTTGGCAACAGGCAACTGAAGGATCACGGGTGTGTTTTAGTCAGTAAAAGTCTGACACGCCCTTCCGCTCCGCCCAGAGCGGGAGGGCGTGACGATTTCCAAAGGTAAAAAAAAAAGGGCCTTGTCTGGAAGGTTCTATTGAAGAAAGAGTAATTTCAGCCTTGAGTTAACCTGAGAAAGAAATTTGAACCGAGTTCTAGTTAAATACAGCCATAAATACGGATAGGTGACATGTTTAATATGTACATTTTCTTTCCTGTTTATGTTTCTAGACAGTTTAACCCGACAGTTATCTATTAGCTACATATGCATCTCTGTCGGCATCGCAAAGTCGTAAGTTCCCGCTGACAGCGCGACATTCAAGTTATAAATGAGTGTTACGAGTGTTGCTTGCAATGATATGCAGTTTTGGAAGTATATTAGGTTATATGGAACAAGCATTCACACGAATGTTTGTTTGTTTTCCATTTTCTAAACGGACGATTACAGTTTTTTATAATCTTAATTAAGAGTTTTTATATAATGCTATTGTGCATGAAAAAACCCAAGACTATTTAGTGGCCAATCTATACTTAATAATATTTTGTAAGTTTGTATATAGGGGTAGTCTTCGGAACTACGTACTGATCCGATTACGTAAATTCTTTCAATAATGGGAAACCGAGTGTCATAAATATATTTTCGCGGGCAGTAGCTATTTAGGTAAGTATAAATCTCAGACCAAATAAAAAACCAAGACAGAACACTGCGAATAATACAGCATGCCAAAACTACACCACCGCTCTGTGCATACACGCTTAAAAGCACACATTTACAACCATTTACAATCAAACTACACTAAAATATGTGCACACATGTTTACGAAACCGGCCTCACGTCACTGTTGACAGCGCTCTGTTTTGGTTTTATATTTGGTCTGAGGTATAAATGTATGAAACTGAATAAATGTTACTTATTTTTCCTCATTGTTCTAACCGATGTTTTTCCACTTTGTTTACTTCTTGCTTAGTTCTCAATATGTTTTCATTTTCATACTAGTAACCTCCCAGCTTCGCACGGTTATACGCAAAAGCGTGGAGATTTCTTAATGGTGCTTAAGTAAAATATAAATGTGTTATGCACATAAACCTTCCAGAATAAATCCTCTAAATTGTGATGAAAACCGTATATAAATCCGTTGCACAGCTTAGAAGAATAACGCTATCACTCACACAGACACGAAACGTGATTTTAATATATAACTATAGGTATAGCTTAGTTATGGGCGTTATTTCACGTCACTAGTTACAATAACGGGCTACAGGGCATGTAACCGAATAACTCGTTTCGAGTCACACATAAACACGTGATTTTTGTAACTAGTTACATTACAATGTAGTGATCGAATGAAAAGCGAGAAACGAAACAAAAGTATGATGTAACTACTTGTACCTACAAAAACTCATTCGTTCAAAAAACTTAAAGCTAACGTAATGTAACGTATTACTTAAGTAACCATTTATATTTTCGTTTCGCAAATAACTGTAATACTTCGATGTAATCACCATGTTGAATCACCGAATAGAATTTGAAAAATAACTAGTTACTAAAATCACTAGTTTTCAAAACAGGTGACGCGTTCCAAGTGTAGTAGTTACGTTACGTTTCGCGAAAATCACGTAACGACTCATACCTAGTATAGCTATAAAAGACGCAGTTTAATCTAAATCTTTATTATCCGTATAGATTACCTGTTAGAATTAATTTAATGCCAATAAATGGTCACCCATACACGGACCAACCCCGGCATGCGTAGCTTAACCTGATAGATTATGCCTGTGCGGATGTTATTACTTAGCCACGAGCTCCTCAAGGGTTCCTTGTTGACTACGGAACCCTATAAAGTCCATTCTATCAGACAGGCGCACTAGAAACATTTCACATAATACAACAGAATGATATTGACACAGTCAAATCATATGTCATTGCATAACAAATAGTGTGATTGGCTTCAGTGAAATGTTTTAGCAGTTTCCCTGAACAGGCAGCTCGATAACCGAACTAATTAGTGAGGACTAATTATTTCCACTGCCGAAATCGTATTATTATGAGTCACTTCAATAGATTTTAACCGTTATTCGAAATGTTAAACATAGTTTATCGATTGTTGACTTTAGTTATGCTGTAGTTATCGACAGTTAAATTCATTTTGAATTTAGAGAGATTTGATCGTAGGTACTTTTCGTCCTATAAACTGATATCAAATTGAGCACTGATGACTGGTACGCTCATCAATTTAAAACAACAAAAACTGCAACTACGAACAGTTCTTTACATCTAATATTTTGTGCTGTAATTAGAATAAATTTATTAAAACAATACCTTGGACGTAATTTTTTTAGTTAAACCACCGCAGTTTGTTTGAAAGTTTTTATGCTTAAACCCGTGTAAAGTTTCTTTAAAAAAATGCTCCTCGTAGCAAGCATTTAACATTATTTCCCGCATCACCGATCGATTTACCGTTTATCATTATAGAATTACGAGAGGTGACGTGAATGACGTCACCATATTAATTGACTCGGTTACGGTTGAACGTTGCCTGAAATCCAGTTACATGCCCTTCGGCTACGCGGCTACGAAACTCTACGGTGCTACGGCGCTACGAACGGCGTAGCTTCGAGCTACAAACTAAACCTCATTTGGGTAATGTTATAATGGTAGTTTAACAGTGTATGCTTTGTTGAATTATAAGGAAATTATAAGAGTTAAATAAAGCAGAAGAGAAAGAGGAGAGAGAGAGCAGGGAGAAAAGTTGTAGTAAATGTTCTCTTTGTGAAAGAGCTCGACCAGGGAAGTATTACCACCATACTTTCTTCTGTAACCAAGCAACGTTTCTGTGACCGCGTTTGAAGGGTTTTGAGGGCGGTATAATGAGGGTTTTCTGCAATGACGTACACTAGGTGGCAGCATTGAGATGTCAGGTCGGAGCAGCTGACAAAATCGTCAAAGCGCCTATATTTTCTTTAGTCGTGGCTAAATGATGAACGAACGAATGAATGAAACGAATGATGAACGGTGTTGCACGGTGAACTTTAATTGCGCGATGCAGGATTTATGTGACGTCAAGTCTTTGATGCGTAGTTCGCATGTGGCGATGTATATACCGCCACAAGCTGTTCCTTAAAGAAAAGATTGCTATTCTCAGTTCGTTGGTTCACGTGCGACTGCTGCGAAGCTTGATTCTATGTTTAATTTATGAGTTCATTATGTTTAGTGTAAAGTTACTAAGAACTCGGGGACTCACTGAATTAGATCAACATTAGTTAACTAACTTTCGTAGTTCAAGTTTTCTGTCGAGATATAATTTAATGGTATTCTCCTGCCAGTCTTCTGGGCACGTTTCCGGATGACAGCGATGCGGACGAGTACTTCGATGACTTAGTGTCAATCTGCCTAGCCTTTTCCAAACCTTATTGGGGTCGGCTTCCAGTCTAACCAGATGCAGCTGAATCCCAGTATTTTATAAACTAAAAATAACCGGTCGTCTATTGATGAACCTGTGATGTGCAATAAAATTCAATGGAATTTGCTAATTAAAACCTATTTTGGACCGTTGGAAATATTAAATAGAAATGTAAATAGGTACTTTCCTCTTGTAAAAATCAAATCATATTTTATGCACGCTTCCAAATATTCACATAACAATGAATAATCCTACAATACGTCCTATCTATTCCAAAACTCCGTTCAGTTCCGATTTAATCCGTTTCTATTAACGGTCAAAGTTTCGGGAAACCGGGACCTTCAACGCTGTCGATATGATCCAATCGAACGAAGTAAAATTAAAATTATTATTTTCCCTATAATTTTACTTGGATAATATTGAATTTGGTATTTGCGTATATAATCTATATTACATAACAAAACGCCTTCTTTCTCCGAAGAGGTGTACCTATATCACACCTATACCTATATTTCGTCAGTTGTGGTGTTTGTTTGTTGCTATATTGTGTATGTCTATATCCACACATATCTAATCATATAATAAAATAGTAACGAATTCAAAACTGTACATTAATTGTTTTGGAAAAAAAGAAATTGCTTCGAGTTATGGGAACGAGTCTAATGCCGAAAATAGTTTTTAGAATTTTTGTCCGTTTGTCTGGGTGAAAACGGCTATAATTGAAACGGATGAAATTTGGCGTATTGATAGTTTATAACCTGGATTAACATAAATGGTACTTTTAATCCCAGTAGTACGTTTCTGTGGGCTATTTTTCGACATCCAAAAAAAAAAACATATCTATTAAATTTACATAATATAATAAAGAAATCCCGATATTTTGTCAAGTCGTAACATCCGAGCGAAGCAGGGGCGGATCGCTAGTTACTTAGAAATTAAATGGCGTTACAATAGTTTTTAGATATATATGTTGGTTTATGTGAGCTCTCGTAATACCTAGTTTGTGAAATAAACGGAATTCGCCAGAAAATATAATTCGAGAGCCGAGGCTCTATTGTAGATAAGTACTCTTTTTACGGAGCTTTTTAGAGAATATTTAATTAAAACCAACTAATTTAGTGGATTTTTTATTATTTTCAAGATGATCTTGTTGAAGTACGGGTTTTGTTTAGAATTCAGATTAAGTACTTGCTTTTTTCTTATTTGCTGTTATCACGATTGTATTTTTAAGCTTAGATATTAGTAAAAGATAAAATATTTTGTTGACTATATTTTTCAGTACTACTTATTTATTTATTTTAAAGAAATTGTAATCACGGCAATAATAATATGTGAAGCTCAGGAAGTGTAGGTACAAATTATAATAACGGGTGTAAAAACCCGAAAGTCACTTGTTATTCCCGTAACTGTGATTTTTTTTTGTTCTGGTCCATACCTTGGTAGGTATCTTCTGGTTACTAAGATATGGAAGGTCAAAGTTCCAACTTTTTCAGATGTTTTTTTGAGAAAGCAACTTTTTTTTCTTTATATTCAACTATTTCATTTATTTACATTTTAAATAAAATATACAATCTAAGTCTAGCAATATGTACAAAGAGAAAAAATTATATATAAAGGAAGGGCTCATAGGGCGTCAAAAAATCGTCAAAAACCTGCATCGCTGTCAGTGGGAAAAGTGCCCAAAAGGCTGGCAGCATTGCCACGTTGGATGGCAATGCTGATTTCTTGAAAAATTGGCCAGCCCTCTGGTCACGTGAAGAGTCGACCAACCGCTGGGCGATAAAAGCAAGTTTTAAATGTTATAACTTAATTTAAAATACCCCCGCGAACCCTGAACCGTTGCATACACCCATAAACACAATGTTTTGTGTGCGTTACGTTACGCACTCCCGAAAACAGCGATTTTTCACACCAAAAATAAAAGTCGTCGTTCGTAGCAATTATTTTTGTGCAATACTTATTTTTATGTAGGTACAGACAGAACGCGTGATAGGTCTTTTTACATTGAATAATAAAAGTTAGTATAAATAAAAGGAGAACGACCACCATTCCAACCACCATCAATATTACAAACAAATTACTTTTTATTTAATTCAGAATATTTTCGTAGTTAGTTTAGATATCGTCGTCGTAATAAGTATGAAAGACAAGTCTTTTGTAAAGAATTTACATTTAATTCTGTGAAGCAGCGATGAATTCAGCTCCTCTGCGCCACTATGTATATTTTATACCCTCATTATTTTCTCGTAACATTCCGCTCGAACAAGGGCGAAACCAATTTAAATGTCGGTTAAAATAAAAAATACAGAATTTTGTCGAAACATTTCGCTGTAATAGATATAAAAGTGTCATAAAAGTTTTATTTCTATTACAACAGCTCTTTTTCCATTACGTTAATACTACCTGACTAAACAGTCAGACGGTTTTATGTTTTTTTGGCGTTTAAAATGTTTTTTTTTCAGGTGAAGTCGTAAAAATGAGACACAGCGAATCGTAAATTATTCCGTAGCGGTGCTGGAGGGGTGGAAGTGTTTCCATCTCACTTTATTATACGGAATCCAGTTCGCCATAAGAGATACTCGGCATGATATTGCTTTGATTTATGCTGAGTCTCATAGTCTTCTATACTACTTAATTCTATAAAGAGAGAGTGAGAGAGAGAGAGCGAATTTTGTGAGTTTGTGTATATGTGGAGGGTAATCTTCGGAACCATAGCTCCTATTTGAAAATTTTCACCGTTTGAAAGGTACTTTATCCCAGATGGACATTATGTAAATATATAAAAAAGAAGTATATAATAATAATGAAATACTATTTTGAATTCATTCAAGCCTAGTACATTTTGTTAGGTTACTGGAACTTGTGCGCAACGGGTCGTGAACAGAATACCATAAACAATTACATGTATTCACATGTAAATTGCACCTTGGCGAAGCCGGGGCGGGTCGCTAGTTTTCAATAAATCTCAAAGTTTTGGAACGATACATCTTTATTCGTGGCTAAGTAATAACAGTGAATTTGGACGTTATAATAATATCAGAGAGAGCAGTGTTGGTCCCCATTTACGACTTATAGGTCGTGAGTTCGAACCCAGCCTGGCGCTTTACTTTGCGTAAATAATTTCATCACAATCGAATCGAGGAACTCGTGGCTAAGTATAACAGCCACACGGGTTGATCCATCAGGTTAAGCTACGCTTGCTGGGGTTGGTTCGTGGATGGGTGACAGTCTTTACATATCGAAACTCCTCCGTGCCTTGGAAAGCACGCTAAACCGTTGGTCCCGGCTGTCATTTGTGGATTTTTGACAACTGTTACGGGTCGTCAGAAGCTCGAAAATCTGACAACCCGTCTTGCCAAGGAGTATCGATTACCCAGTTACTGGGTTGTGGCGGTCAGATAGGCAGTCGTTCCAAGTAAAATACTGGTATTCAGCTGCATCTGGTTAGACTGGAACCCGACCCCAACATAGTTGGGAAAAGGCTAGGCAGATGATGACGCCTTTATTCCATTAAGGCCAAGCTTTCTGCTGCTCGGGTATCAAATAGAACTTTGAGATTAGTTAGCAGATTATAGTCCGAGGTCCACATGAAAAATTGAGTCCTTAAAAATTTATAAAATGTATGTGAGCCGTCAGTCTCACACCCAGTTGCACAAAGACAAACCCATTACGATATGTATCACTAACGCTAATGATTTCATTAACTTCATTAAAGCACCTTTAAAATCGTGACTAATGTTGCTTTCTGCAACAAGTTAATGGAAGATTAGTATTTAATGACAGATTTAAAAGTTAAAATCGTTTCTGCAATTTTAAAAACATTATTTTAATCGTTAGCCATTAAAGATTACAGAAACAACTGCGACAATACGGATGGAACAAAAAAACAAAGCCAAAATAAAAACGTTTTAAGTAATAAGAAGCATTGAAAGGTACTTGGAAAAGTGTTAAGTCTACATCGGAGGAGCTATTAACATTTTTAAGACTGCCAGCGAATCTTGAGGCCGGTCAGGTGCTCGGTGCGCGAGACGGCGCAATTTATTGCCCCAGACACTTTACACCCGCTAAACGACCTCTCACTTTTACCCCGTTACGTTAAGGGGGGTGCGCTAAGGTAACCCGCGAAATTCAAATTTTCTTACGTTTTTTGCAATTTGCAGGACATACCCGCAAATCATATTTCTAAATCAACATACAACCTGTATGTTGATTTAGAAATATGATTTGCGAGTAAATCCATATTTCTTACGGCCGCAAATCATATTTAGATCAACATACAACATGATACTTTGTTTTTTTTTTTTTAGGGTCCTCAAATGCCTTCTCCCGCTCTTGGCGGAGCGGAAGGGCGTGTCAGACTTTTACTAACTAAAACCCACCCGTGTTCCTTCAGTTGCCTGTTGCCAAGGTCCCGGTATCCCTTTCGGACATTCCCGCAACCCTGGCAGGATACAACCTGACCTGCAAATTGCAAAAAAACGTAAGATAATTTGAATTTCGCGGGCTACCTTGGCGCATCCCTCTTAAGGAAATATTTGTCACTTGCTCCGTTCTTGTTAGTATCATGTATCTGAATTTATATTTTTTTGGAACGAATTTTCTTAACGCGACTTAAGGTAGGAGTTTACTGGTAGAAATCGTCACGTAAGGAAAAACCGATATACCCCCTCCATGTGACATTCTCTCTCTCTCTCTATCTCTTTCTATTATGTACGAGTATGTGTGTGTGTGCGAGTATCGCGTAAGGAATTTCGTTCCAGACGGGGTCCTCCGACTGCACACGTTTTTTTCTTTATTGCTGTCAATGTTTTGAAGGTCGGGTTTTCGGGCAATTCTATCTATGACAGCAGATGAGCGTTGAATGTTTTACAAAGCTTAAGTGCAGCACAGGCCCTTCCATAAAAGAAAACGTTGACATACAAGTTAGATATTCCAACATACACCAAAACCGATAAAAGTAAGGGAATTGATTCCGTAACAACGTTGACTTGAAATAGCATGGCAGATGAGAGTATGTCATGCTCACTTAAATGTCTCGCTGATGGTGGCACGTGTGTTGGATCATTCGGTTCCCTACAAAATGGTTGAGCTGGATGGTGCTGATCCACATGTCATGTTCGTGAACGGGCGCCGTCAGTTGAGACTGGTCACCTCTTATTTGCCAGAGCTTATTTTTAATCTTAAATTTTGAATTGCTTTTGATTCTTTTTTGTTTTACATTGTTCTCACATATAGAAGCAACATGAATACTATACCCAGGATTTTGTAATATCTATATCCATTTTTTTAAAGAGTGTCCTTGGAGTTTCTTGCCCGTTCTTCTCCATAGAGATCTACGTTTTGGAATGGGCAACTAGCTTCAACTCTCTGACTAACTGACCGACTCTTTGACAACTCAAAAGTGCCTATAAATGGTTTAATTGAAATAAATGCTTTGAGTTTGAGTTTGAGTTTGAGTTTGAAACACAGAAACCAATCACCACAGGCCACTGTTTCAACCCTATTATTTTAATATTCAAGTTTTATAAATGATAATGCATACGTTTCACATTGCTATGTAATCATACTATCTCAGTATCAAATAAATCATGTATCAAGTAGAATGGGCAGCTAGTTTCATGTGTACTGAAAACATCGTAAATCATTGGTCCGTGACAGCGTTGATTGGTCGATGTGTCGAAATACACACTGCCCGATACCTGCAGTGAACGTGTGTATGATAAATGTATTCAATACCCGGTTCCCAAAGCCAAAAACTGTGAGTCCAGGCCGAACGTATGACCGTAAACGTAACGAAATTTCGAACAATTTTGAAATTGGAGTTACTCGTTTCACACATATTAGGTCTTTACCTATGAAATTGCCGTTCTGCAGTACTGGCCATTTCAAATCAAAATAATTTTTGTTTGGCTAAGAATTCTAATTTCAAATTAATTTTATTTTAAAAACATGGATTTTTTTTTCCAAAAGTAGTCATTTCTTTATTGATTAGTGTTACATTTTCATCGCATTTCAATCTTTTTCGTCATCATGGATACGTTAAAAATTCGAGTAATTATGGAATATGAGTACCGTCGTGGCAGCAACGCGGCACAAGCGGCACGCAACATCAACGACGTTATTTAACCATTTAATCACTGTGTGTTCATACATGGTTACATAAATAAATAAAATATATAATAGGTCTTTACCTAATTGCCGTTTTGTATGAAAAAATTTAAACGATTTTTTTTCATGAATTTTTTATTTGTATTAATCGAAGTAATCACCCATGCAATCAATGCATCTTTGCCATCGCAGTGGCAGTTTATTGATGCCCTTCTTAAAGAAATCAGCTGGACGGGAGGCAACAAATTCTTCAAAGGCATTTTGTACTGCCTCTCGGGTATTGAATTTTTTTCCCGCCAAGAAGTTATCCAAATTCTGGAAAAAGTAGTAGTCTGTAGGCGCAAGGTCTGGTGAGTAGGGCGGATGACGGAGAGCTTCCAACCCCAGTTCTTGCAACTTGGAGACCGTCTGCTGTGCAGTATGAGGTCGCGCGTTGTCGTGCAGGAGCAGCGGAGACGAGCGATTGACCAATGCTGGTTGGAGATGCGCCAGCTTCTCCATCATTGTGTTCAGTTCTTCACAGTACACATCTGCAGTAATGCTCACCCCGTTTGGTAAGAAGCTGTGATGAATCACACCGGCGCTAGATCACCAAACAGTGACCATCACTTTTCTAGGGGTAAGTTTTCGTTTAGGGCATTGTTTAGGTGCTGAACCAGGATCCAACCAACTTGCTGAGCGCTTGCGGTTATCAAACAGAATCCATTTTTCATCGCAGGTAACAATGCGGTTCAAAATTCCTTCATTTGTGTGTCTGTTGAGCAGTGCAAGGCACGTCTCGACGCGTACTTCGCGCTGGCGATCATTGAGTTCGTGGGGCACCCATTTGTCAAGCTTTTTTACCTTGCCAATTTGACGCAAATGGACCAATATTGTTTTGACGCTAACGTCGAAAGCTGCTGCTAATTCAGCCGTAGATTGTGTATCATCAGCTTCCACAATCGCCTTTAATTCGTCATTGTCGACCAAAGTCTTCGGACGACCGCGAGGTTCATTTTTCAGGTCGAAATTTCCAGAACGGAAGCGAGCAAACCAATAACAGGTGGTGCGTTGGTTTGTAGTGTTGCGATGTTGCGTGCCGCTTGTGCCGCGTTGCTGCCACGACGGTACTCATATTCCATAATTACTCGAATTTTTAACGTATCCATGATGACGAAAAAGATTGAAATGCGATGAAAATGTAACACTAATCAATAAAGAAATGACTACTTTTGGAAAAAAAATCCCTGTTTTTAAAATAAAATTAATTTGAAATTAGAATTCTTAGCCAAACAAAAATTATTTTGATTTGAAATGGCCAGTACTGCAGAACGGCAATTTCATAGGTAAAGACCTAATATATATATATAAAATAAAAACATATATACTTACAGACAAGAAGAAAGGAACAGAACAATTCGTACAAAGGCAATGCTTTTTCTAAAGAAATCTATTCCAGCATACTTGCGATAGGAAAGTAGATAAATAGAGATGTAAGACAACGTATGTAAGAGTAGAAGAGAAACATAAATAAATAAAATATAAATATATAAAATAAAAACATATATACTTACAGACAAGAAGAAAGGAACAGAAAAATTCGTACAAAGGCAATGCTTTTTCTAAAGAAATCTATTCCAGCATACTTGCGATAGGAAAGTAGATAAATAGAGATGTAAGACAACGTATGTAAGAGTAGAAGAGAAACAAAATACATAAATCAAAAACAATTTACTAATTAAAAAAAATACATTATCTGAATATACTAATAATATTTAGATTTAACTTTATTCGTCGTACTTTGTATCTATGGGTGATACTGATACTTATTATGCTTGTCACGAGTACAAATTAAACCAAAATGCGTGTCCGTACGCCTAGCGAGACCCTGGACTTATAGGATAGCTGAATTTTCGATTTTTGTATTCAAAAGCCGTTCGAATTTACGTGACATTTACTTCGGGTATCCGTGCCTCTGGTGCCTGCAGTCGACGTGTTTATGATATAGGTTCAATACCCGGTTCCTGAAACCGAAAACTAACTTACCATTCGTAACTTTGACTCATAACTAACTGAAAACGTTTTTGACCAATAAACACCGGTAAATCTATTTGGGATTTTTTCATCCATAAAATATACCTACACATTATAAATTCGTCATTTTTCGTGTCTGTCTGTGTAGCCGCGTTGTTCTCCTAAACTACGCAACAGCTTTTGTTTCGGTTTTCACCATCATTTAGAGAATTTATTCCGGAAGGTAACAGTAATATTAAAATATTTTTTACGTCAAGTCGTAAAAACCGTGTGAAGCAGGGCATCGGTATTAACTAGATGTGAAATGAACTATAAATATAATTATTGTGTACCTAATGTTTGGTCTTTTGTGTAAAGGCAGGGGTAGATATCCAGTCGGGAATACCAGGCGGATTCCCGGCCACCATAGGCGCGGGCTTGCGGACGGCGAGCAATGGGTAGCTCGACGTTGATAAGGACCAGGCCCGGGTCGATGGCGCGTCGTGTTCCAAGCGCGCCTCAAAGAGATGTGACACCTGACGGGGTCCGTTAGGACCGATGCCTGCCAGGGTTGCGGGAAAGTCCGAAAGGGATACCGGGACCCTGGCAACAGGCAACTGAAGGAACACGGGTGGGTTTTAGTCAGTAAAAGTCTGACACGCCCTTTTGCTCCGCCCAGAGCGGGAGAAGTCATTTGACGATTTCCCACCCAAAAAAAAAGAAAAAAAGTGGTCGTGGTTTCCCTTTAAAAAAGATAAATTTTCAGTATTATGAAGTAGAAAATATAAAGAAACATATTGAATTTAATCAATAACATAGTTTAGCCCCGTTAAAAATTGTTATTGTAAAATAGTTTTCCAACAATATGCTTTGTCATGGAAAACAATTTTTCTGACCACACTGTGTTATTATATTTACAGCTGCCGTCCAAGTCACGCAAAGCGATAAGTTATCGGCCTTGAAAGACCTTCACAACTTGTAATAACGCACAAGTCAATATTCTGTGATTACATAGGTATAAATAGTACCTATACCTTTAATACCTACCCATCATTTTCTTTTTTGTATTTTATTGGGCACTTTCCTTTGGGTATCCCTTTGATCATAGACATATGAATGATCAGACCTGGGGGCCTACAACCACCGCTTACAGCAGTATTATTTTAATCTTACTTCGTAGGGGAAAGAGATGGAGCTATACGTCCTTTAGAGCTTCATTTTTTCCTACACTGAAGTAATCTAACTAATATTATAAACGCGAAAGTTTGTAAGTATAGATGGATGGATGTTTGTTACTCTTTCACGCAAAAACTACTGAACGGATTTGGATGAAATTTGGCACACAGATAGTTTATAACCTGGATTAACACATAGGATACTTTTCATCCCAATATTCCCACGGGATCGTGCCTTACGCGGGTGAAACCGCGGGGCGCAGCTAGTAGGCTATAATTTATAAAGATATCACGCGTTTGAAGGCGCTGGCGGAAGCCAGTACTCAATAAAATTCTTAAATTCATTAAATCATTCACTGATAGACAACTCACATCCTGAACCACTGGAGTAGAAATAGAAGCATGAAATTTTAAACAGCAAAAATTAGTCAATAAGGAAGGATTTTTGAAATATCATCTCTTAAGGCGGTTAAATAGGGGGTGAAAGTTTGTATGGAAGTTCGCCATTTTCACCTATGGGAAATCCCGTCGGGCACACGTCCTGTAGGAAAGAGATGAAGCTCTACAGGACGTATAGCTCCATCTCTTTCCCCCCACGAAGTAAGATTAAAATAATACTGCTGTAAGCGGTTGTGGTAGGCCCCCTTTTTTTATTATTTGATGTTGGGAAATCATCAAATGGCTTCTCCCGCTCTGGGCGGAGTGGAAGGGCGTGTCAGGCTTTTACTGACTAAAACCCACCCGTGTTCCTTCAGTTGCCTGTTGTCAAGGTCCCGGTATCCCTTTCGGACTTTCCCGCAACCCTGCCAGGGCTGACCAGTCAGTGCAAGCATTACCTAAAGTGCTCGCAAGATAAGTCTGCGCGCGGCTGAAATCGGAACTAATAAGTATGACGTCTTGTCGTTTATGTAAGGTCAAATAATATAGATTTAATAATTTAGTTAATACAGTAAGTAGCACGCCAGCGCCACCAATCGCGCGCACACTTATCTTGCGCGCACTCTACTTCGATACCATCGAAATTGGGTTACAAAAGGTCTACTGTCAATTTATTGTCCATCAAATAGAACCTTTGTGAGGCAATATTGCAGTAATCCGCTTAAAACTCGATTTAGTGAAAAAAAAAGTTTTAATAATAAGAAAATGGTTGCTCATCCCGTCTAGAAAATCTTTAAATCGCGTTTTAGAAGAACGTCAGAAAGATAGAAATTGCTCCCATTTTTAAATTAGCTGTAACAGCGCAGAATTTTGTCTATTCAAAAATGTTCAACAGAGCAGTTGAGGAAATTGTCATGCAACTCGTTATGTTAAAGCTTATTTTGGAAAAAAAAATATAACACGCTTATTGCATACTAGATGCGCCCCGCGGTTTCACCCGCGTAAGTCTCGATCCCGTGGGAATATAGGGATAAAAAGTATCCTATGTGTTAATCCAGGTTATAAACTATTTGTTTCATCCAAATCCATTCAGCCGTTTTTGCGTGATTGAGTAACAAAAATCCAAACACACAAACTTTCACTTCTAACTAATATTATAAACGCGAAAGTTTGTAGGTATGGATGGATGGATGGATGTTTGTTACTCTTTCACGCAAAAACTACTGAACGGATTTCAATGAAATTTGGCACACAGGTAGTTTATAACCTGGATTAACACAAAGGATACTTTTCATCCCGCTATTTCCACGGGATCGTGCATTAGCTAGTTTATAACATTAGTAGGATAGTAGGATTTCAGAGTCTGCGAGTCGTTGGCCTTACAATTTTCCTTCGCTACCCTTATTCACAGATAAATAATACCCTTGTTAAAGGGTACTTAATTTGCACTGTCATAGAAATGTAGAATGTGGGTCTGGAATCTGGGTATGCTGCACCAAAAACCTAACAAAATAAACGAAAAAACATGTATGTATATTGAACATGTTAGCGAAACATTGCAGTTTTATGTTTGCAATGTTCGAGAGCAACGTTATAAAATAAACACACCAACTCGTGGTTTCCACTTTATTCGGATAACATGTATGTGTTTTTAGTTTGGTCAAGCAACCGTATTTTGTCAAACATGTTACGGTCTGTTTTCAGCAAAAATATTGGTCGCTGCAGATATATCGCTTACTGTTTACGCACATAGTAATAGTGCAAAAGTAGTAGGTAGTGCTAATAATAATAATATCCTCTCTCTGGAGCCCCGCCCGCCGATAGCTTGGACCCTATTCCCGATACCGGTGGGCTAATATTGTTTATATTTTTAAATGTGCTGTTTATTTTTAATCTAATATTTAAAACTATAATATGTATGTTATTAATGAAATAAAGGAAATAATAATAAGTATTTTTTAAATGTATTTATTTTTGTATTTTATAAGATTTTTCTAATGAAATAAGATGAAAAAGTAATAAACGACTTAATAAGTAGTTTATTTTTATTCTAATACATATTTAAAAATTTAATGTGTATGTAATTAATAAAATAATTATTTATAATAAGTTTTTTTTTGTGTTTTATGAAATAGTCAAAAATTTAATTTTTAGGTGTAATAAGTGAAATAAAGGAAATATATAGTAATAGTTGCTTTACTTATATCAATAAACAATTTCAATTTCTTATCTTCCTTCCTTATAATCCAGAACACTGTAATTAAAAGCCACAAACAGTGATCACCAATTCATTTGTAATATTTTACGATAAAGAAGGAATATTTATTTATTTACTAGCTTCCGCCCGCGGATTCGCCCGCGTGATATATCGATAAAAAGTAGCCTATGTCCCTCCTTGTGATGCCATCTATCTCCTTGCCAAATTTTGTCGAAATCCGTTCAGTAGTTTAGGCGTGAAAAGGTAACATACAGACAGACAGACAGAGTGAGTCACTTTCGAATTTATAATATTAGTATGGATTAATCTCTAATTCAGGCACATTACCCACAACGTTGTTAGTATTACAACCACTACCCGACCTTCTCGACTTCAACTCAGTCTGTAAGGCAGGTATCTCCTGAAACTTCAACAAGCTCGAAGTCAAAGTAGCTAAGACCTTTCCAAGTACAGGACGAAGTCGGACAGACAGAAACTTTATTTAACGAGCTTCAATTATAAAGTAACCAGCGAAGTAGTGACTGTCAACGTCGATATAAAACACAGTTCAAATGTGTTTTGGCTTATTTGTGTTATCCGATATTACTTCATCATTTCAGGTGTCTCCATATCGACCGGTTCTGTACTTCTCTCATCCAGCGGATTCCAGCGGCCTTCACAAGGTCGTTGGTCTTAGTTGTGGGATGCCTTCTAACCCTCGCTGTGCCTTTAGGCAGTACATACTTACGTTTTACATATTATATCGGAAGTTTTTTCAATATTCACTTAGACAGGTACTCTTTTTACCCGACTGCCCCAGAAGGAGGGTAAAGTTTTTATAAGCTTTTATTCAACTTGCAATGTTTGTATGTTAGTTAGTTTATTTGTTTAGAGCGAATCTTGCAAGCTGAATTAAAACCACTTGATCTTATCATACGGAGTTGTCATTTTACATACTGGTTCAGTTCCAAAGACAATGCATTTTATGATAAGCATGACCTGATTGGCCATCCAGGATTGGCTCCAGACGAGGAAATTCTTCAACGGTCTACAGTACAGACACTATTTTTTTACACTTTAAGAAGCTTATTGTCCGCGTTCATAATTTCAACCAATAAACTGCTCTTGACTCCTACTGCTCCGAATCTTCCTCATAATGTAAACTAGGGCTTTCAGTCTCGAAGAATTTCAGAATCCCGGGAAAAAAATATCGGGACTCGATGCGGTCTCGAAATTCCCGGGAAAAACGAGACTATTTCTATATATAAACATGTATCTACTTTAACAAACTCAAATGATAAAATCAAACATTATTTATGAAAGTTTATAATTTATATAGTGGGCACGAAAGAAACGAAAGGTAATATAGTTTCAGACAGAGAGGACCTGATTTTGTAACGTTTGGATTACTGGTACTTACGGGATAATTAGGTATTGTCAGTTCATCAGTTGTGGATTTTTTTGACCGTTCGTACAATTCTTTTAAAGACACTGTAACATATAACATTTGAAAGCCAAGCATCCAGCTTCTTTTAAAAAAGCTGTGAAAGGCGGTGCAAGTAATGTACTTGCCTCAATCAGGCTATTTAACTTATTAAAGATACGCAGTGAATTGGCGAGACTTAGGTTTCAAAGAACTTTGTTATTAGTCTAATTTCTTTAGAAAGAAATTTAGTGCAGTGTCTGTTATTCAGAGTAGCGTCTCGCCTAGAAGACAGTTTTTCTAAGGTCACTTTCATGATACCAGGTGAATTTGAGATTGCTTCCAATGTAGTATACTCTGATTCAGTGAACTCTATTCTGGATTAAGCATACTTTTTCGAACGCATATCTACATATATCGTTTAAGTATTTCAGCCAAACTGGTCAAAAATCATCTCGTCTTTCATTAGGTACCTAATTATTAATTTTAATTGTCTGTGAAACTCTTCCTCTATGTATTTACTTAGTATAGTTTGTTTTTTTGGTGATATATCTGAACAACTTCGCTACTTTTCGGAATTTATTAATCACAACATGTTCATAAATAACTTTTTATTTTTACCGTGACTTAAATCTCAAAAGTCTCGGTATTCCCGGGACCGACAATATCAGTCTCGAGTCTCGAAAATACCAAAAACTCGTCGAGACTCTCGGAAATTTCGAGACCGAGATTCCCGGGATGAAAGCCCTAATATAAACCTAACCTAGTTTTTTTTCCAGACCCTTGCTCAGAACCCACGAAATTAATCAAACACATCTGTGTGACTAATGGAAGAAGCTGTGATATACTTTTTTCCTATTTTTTATGTCACATAATATATATTTTACAAGCCTTACACGCTACAAGTTATTCTGACCTGGAACAGATGGATTAAAGTGGACGGAACTAAATAATATGTTTGATTTCAGAGCATATTAGATCAGGGTACATCCCCAACACAGGAATTTGTGTAGGTCGACTCACTTTTTATATGCCCTATGACCCACCCTTCCGTATATAAGTTCGAAACATGCTAATCTAAACAAGTTAGTCCTTTTAGATCGATTTTATGACAACATAACCAAAACCATGATTCAGGGTATCGAACTCACTGAGCGCCTTAAGTTCTGAATTGAGCTGCTCGATGATAGACAAATGCGTGCACTGACTGGACAGGTCCACTCAAATCTGTGTGGTTCTTTCCTCTAACGACCATTTCAGACACTAATCCTATATGGTCCTCAAATGATCTAACCAAGAATATGTCTTATCTTTAAAAGGGACTGTGACCTCTGAGCTCGTTTCGGCCTTTCTTTTTAAAATATTATTCACGTGTACACGTGTTTGTACAAAAATACTTAGAGAAATAAAATAATTTATCAAATAGATAGATAGAAGACAGAATACTCTTTATTATGTATACCATAAAAAATACAGATATAAATGTAGATTTTTAACATAGGGTGACACGATGGGCGGTCTTGCCAAATTATCACTTTCTTTCATTACTATAATCATTTTCGAAAAAATACATCCTATGCTAAACATACGCTATCCTCTATGTGATTTGCGTGTCACTTATCAAATGTTGTTACGTTGTAACCCTTCCGTATATTGAACATCATTTCGCTAATTCCCTTAATTCCAAGAAGGGTAAGTAAAGGTTGATCTTTGTAGTGTGTGGTAAGAGAAAATAGGATACTGATTCACACAAACGGTTTACATACTGTGTCGTCAAAGGTAACTGAGAGACTCGTGAATATGAGTAGCGTACCTATCTTTTTGCAAGTTTCAAAGTAAGTAAGTAGTAAGTAAAGTAAGTAAATCATTTATTTGCGTAAAACATGGTATACATTGATGTTAATATTATTACAGTAGCTCAACATGTTTCGCTAAGATATAACATAGCATGCAAAAATTTATATTTTAACAAAAGGAATCAACATCTCACATGCATAAAATCTTTTAAACTGTATAAATTACATTCAATAAGCCACTTGTGTAATTCTATCTTAAACTTTCTCGAGTTCAATATTTTAAAGCGACTTGGTATTTTGTTATAAATACGTACGCACATTGCAAGGCACTTTTTGTTGTATTTCGCAAGTCTTGGCAAATCACTTAATACCAGTTTATGAGGATCTCGTCAAAACATCATTAAAAGCGTGCATTCTGAAAGTGGGCAACGTCGCAAATAGATGTCAAATATTTCGCTGTTTTCATTAATTTGGCGATGTTACTGTATGGAAAGTATACCGTATACCGTATGTGGCTACCTAGACTCGCGACAATCTAAGAAGTCCATTTTGACAACTATAAAAATCCTTTGTGTAAAAAAAATATAGTTTATTTTATACTGATTCTCGAGACATATCGATTAAACATACTTAGAGAGTTTGTAATCGACGACTTATCTACATTGCTTAAAACTGATTCTCAAGGCATAACGTTTTATTACAAGTACGAGAATAAAACGTCAAAACGGACTTCTTAGATTGTCGCGAGTGTAGTGTAACTTTTCATCCTGGATCGCAGACGAACTCGCGGGAAACAGCTAGTTTACAATATTTTTTCATCGTAAAACTGATCGTTAAAGTGAAATTGGTTTACGATTTTTTGTCGACTCATTTTCGTAGGAAAATGAGGTCTACCGTAATAAGAATGTATGTGATTACAATAAACATTTTATTTTTTATAAAAGTTATCCGCAAAAAAACAAAAGCTATTATTGTAGCCATAGCATGGTCAAATAATAATAACTTAAATGCATGGTCAACAAAACCTAGGCCGGGTCTAATTTACACATTAACTTATAGCTGCACGCTGTAGCGTGTAAAAAGCGGAAACCCTTCTATTATTATCCCCGTTGGCCTCGACTAAAGGTCAAAGGGTCTACAAGGAGCCCGAGTATTTTTTAATAACATTATAAATAAAAAGAATCTGCGTAAAACCCTCCAGTACACTATGAAATTGAAATTCTTGGAACATGATTGTCCGCTGTGGTCAATATCGATGAGCCGACCCTTGTTTGCGTTGCTATGTTTTCAAATAGTTTTTTTTTTTTTTTTAGTATAGTTTGAATGTAATGAAACTCTAGTGTTGACATTATAAGGAGGTAGTTAGAGTTCGTTTCAGCAAATAGTTCCTTTGCCGTAATGTTGGCTCTACGGTTAAATAAATAAAAAAAACAGACCTATTAGGTAGCGCCGTAGCGTATTCGTATTGGTTGTACAACAGTGGAGCCAACATTAGGGCATAGGTACAGTCGAACAAGCTATTTGGTATACAAGCAGATAACTTGCAACTACTTTAAACATATTTTTGAGTGTTTTCGGTAGTCAACAATACTTTTACGTCACTCTCCTAAGCTCAAAAAGTTAAATTGCTTTTAACTTTTTGGCAGTATTAATTATTACGCAAATAGCTTGTTCGACTGTACTATTTGATGGTACGCACTATATTAGACTTTATCATGTTATACAGCCTGGTTCACATTTTCATTAGTTTTTAGTACCTAGTAGGTTCTCGAAATGAGTTTATACCTCTATGTACCTATAAGCTGTTACAGTGAGAGCATGAACTTAGTTGATTTGCATATTGCAAGGTTGTGTCCAGAAAACACATTATAACAAAATAAACACAATTCCTAATGTAGAACTAGCTGATGGCTTCGCCCGCGTGGATGTCGGTTATTATATACTAAAACCTTACTCGAGAACCAGTCTATCCATTGGTGAAAACAGCATGAAAATCGGTGCAGTAGTTTTTGAGTTTATCGCGTACAGGACGATAGACAGACAGACGCGGCGGAGGACTTTGTTTTATAATATGTAAGAATATAAAAATAAAAACTTTTTACAAAAAAAAAAAAAAACTGGCTTCCTTTTTAAAGAAATCGTTTAATAAGTGGGACACGTTTGCCATACCAACCATGATTATTGTCTAGTTATTACATGGTTTTTCAGTCGCAGACGCCTTCTCGCTCCATATAAAACAAATTACTCGAACCACTAAAACGAATGAAAGTGAGAAAGGAAACATTTTCTAACAAGAATGCACAACAAAAGGCCTTTAAATTGCGGTCCCGACGAAAACGTCATCGCATAAATGAGTTTGAAGATACAGAGAGAGTGAGACATTTCTAACAGAATACGTTGTTAATTGCATAAAGTGGGCCATTTTGAAGCTAATTTGAATGTCAACTCAGTTTCCAGAATTAATTGTGTTCTCTCGGAGCGCAGTACTTGAGTGGTGGTAGTGCCAACCTCTAATAGACCTCAGTGCTCTCGTAGATACATATTTTAGCGAAATATGCATACGTATTGCTGTAATGTAATGTTATCAAGCCTGGACTATTGTATCAAATAGTTATTAAATAAGGCTTGATTGTATAATGACAATAATATAATAATAAAAGATAATAGCAAATTCAGACGAGTTATTCCATTCTAGTACCAAAAACTAATACCACTGGTATTTGTTGGAACTAATATTTATTTTAGTTCCAACAAAATAAATATCACTCCTTAAATAATTAAATTTAATGTGCAAACAAATAGCAACAACTTGAATTTGGTACAGTCAGCTCCGTCAAACCTAAAAGAGAATATAAAGTATTCGTTATTATTATTTCACTATATCGATAGAAGTCTTAAAACTGTCCTATACCTTTCCTATAACTGTAATGTCCTATACCTATTATAACTATCAGGAAAACAGAAATTAACTCGAAGTAGTTGCTTATGAAAAACACCTGTTATTCTGGTAGGCGTCTTTCGGAAAAGCCCCTGAAGTTTTTTCATTATTTCATTATCACATAACATAACACACTTTTTTCATTATCACATAATATCTTGTTCGTAAAGTTTCTCAACTTATAAGCAGATTGATCGTTCACATCTTAGAAAAATGAAATTTACATACAAAGCATTTTTACTGACTGTACCTTATATCTTCGAACTTGTTTTGGTATTAGTTTAAACAATGGTATCGTTGAGAATAGAAAATTAATATGAGTTACAAATACCAGTGGTATTATTTTTTGGTATTACTATGGAATGACTCATTCAGACCATTTGAAACTTATGCTACCTACAAAAATAAAATTATTCACAATTTGTACATTTTTTTTATTTATTATTGTAGCCCAAAACTGTTTGCATGCCTTAGATAAGGTAGTTAGTTTAAGGATCATATTAAACTTAACATCTGTAAGTTGTACCTACTTTCTGTGCGAATAAAGAACTATTCTATTCTATTCAAAAAGTTAAAATAAATTTGAAATAATTGTGTGCCCATGGGCATATGCCTCCTTAATTTCTTTCCATTTATCTCTATCTATTGCTAATCGAGTTCATAATTTTCCCCCTATAATTTCCAGCTCGTCGCTCCAGCGTTTTTAATTTTGAATACTGAATAAATATTCTATTCTATTCTGCCTTGCTCTATTTCGTTTTCCATTTCTTGGATACCAGACTGTTATTCTTTTGCTCCATCTGTCTTGATTGTATAACGACTCACCAAATATAATCAGTACAAAAGACGAATGATTGAATTCCTGTCATTCATCAGATTTTAAATAATGTATGTGTTCTCTGTTAAAAGTCCGACGAAAATTCATGCTGCCTGACTGTTCAACTGTTTATGAAGTCTCACTTTATGTTTATTATTTAGGTACCTACCGATGACCTGGGGGCCTAGAACGGCCACATTAGCAATTCCTCTAAAAGCGATTCATTTCCTGAATTTCCAGCTGTCATAAGCAAGCCTCGGATTCGACACAAAAGCAATTCATAATGTGGGGACCATTTTACGAATCTCCATAGAAAACTGTCAAACAGATGAATTATTTCGTAATATGAATCGCACGCAGATCATATTATGAATTGTCAATTTGTGATATTTTACGATGATTCACAATATTTTCCTATTATGATTCTGCTAAAGTGGCTGTTTTAAGCCCCCTGGTGTAGGCCGCGGGAATCTGCTGGATACGAGAAGCACAGGACGGGTCGCAGTGGCGGTGCTTGCGGGAGGCCTGTGTCCAGCAGTGGAAGTCTTTCGGTTGAATTGATGATGATTTAGGTACTTACATACCTACCCTCGGGAAATCTCATTTGGTCGAACATGATGCTAAATGATTTCATATTTTCAGCAACTTGTTGATATTATTGTATTCGTTATTGCTTGAGTTCTTTACCTCGCCGATGCCGCGTCGCGTCGTATTCAGATTCAAAGAAACAACCGTACCTACGCAGCTCGGTTCTTCCATACACGTATAGAACAACAGAGTTATGTACTATCGATCTCAAACTTCCAAGGATAAATGACGACAAGAAATTATTGTTTCGTTGTCGGCAAAGTTATGGGAACATTAACTATATCTCCGAAGTTTATTTTAACTTAAACGGTTTGAGAAGCTCACCTATCCAAGTAATTGAAAAAGTTATCACGTAAAACTTGAGAAAATTGGTGCCGATGTCACTTACGAGTTTGTTCGGCTTCGTTATTTAGAAATATGCGTCGGCGATTTTTCTGATATTTTAAGGCTTTTTTGATGTTATGAAAAAACAAATGGTTTCACAAAACAAGATATAAGGGGCTAATAACTAGACATACTTACTGTTGTATGATGAAGGATGAAATGAAAATGCAGTATAACATCGATAAAAACTTTTATTGATTAAAGACGACAGAATGTCGCCTTCTTCTATTAAGCGTACGTTTCTCCCGACGTCTCCATTTTAATGTCTGCTATATGATAAAGTTTAATTGTTTTAATGGTAACACGGGATACACAGATTCTTGAACGAGACGGGTAGGGGCGGGCGCGCGGTGGGAGGCCGCCACTCGGCGTGGAAAACGCGCGCCCGGTCATTACGAATATAATTCTCTATCTAACAATAAGTCAATATTCTGATCGCTAATATCAAAAAATTTACAATGAAAATAGAATTTACTCTAAAAATAATTTTTACGCGAATCAGGCGTCGGTCGTGAGTCGACTCAGGACGACCGGCGCCGGCGCGTAGGCTATCACATAGAAAGATTCATAAAGTACAATCAGGCACGCCGCGGCCGCGACCACCGCGGTCCGCTGCGCAACACCGCTCACTCTCCATTTTAGAAACGAATCTTTACTCGACAACTAAAGGTATGTTATAATTTACAAGAGTTTAAATACACACGTAGTGTCTACACAAAAAGGTCTTTTAATGACGAGCAGAGAGAAGCGTCGCAACTCTCCGTCGCTTCCTCCTCCTCTGGCCTGTTGGGGTACCAGCGCTCTCCCTCCGGTCGTCCTGTCTGCCGGACCGTAGCTGGAATGTCTCGCGTCTTCAGTCGAACCTCGGTTTTTGTTGCCGTTTCTTTCACAACTACTGCTGTACCAGATGTCGATGATACTGGTTCCACAGCAGAACTCTTCCTAAGGAACACTTCGATGGCACTGCCGAGTGCACTTGCATCTACGACGGATCCTGAAGGTTTATCCCAGACCACAGCCGCTACGTCTCCGGGAGCTGCTTTTGAATCTGGGGCAAAAGTCACTTTGCTCTTTTTGGGTTCATTTTCTTGTTTCTTCGTGGCTAAGGTCTGATGTCTTCGAGTGAACCAAGTGGTGCCTGAGTCCAAGGGTTTGTCTCGCAGCGAGGATGCATCGAAACTGCTGGATCTCATGTCAGCCAAGCGACGGGTTCGCTCTGGCTTTCCGCAGCGATCGATCTCTGTGGCTGACGAAGTGAGTGCATTGAGCATTAAATGAAGATCTGTATCGGTACAGACCACGCCGACCCCAGCGCCGCTGCGTGGTGGGATGGGTGGCGGCGGTGGCATCTCTGAAGCTCGGCGACGCGCTGGTATTGGCGGCAAGGGCGAGCCTACGAAGTCTGAGTGCCTGCGACCACGGTTTGTATAACGCACAGAGCCGCCCATAGGCGAGCGTTCGTCCATTGGTTGGACTTCACATACTTTTTCATTCGAAGTGTTCCAGAGACGCATGCGTACTTTGCGAGCTTGTACGATGTCGTCCATTATGTCTAGCTGTAGGTTGTGGGTGCTACCGAGAGTGTCTGTGGCTGGAGGGCCTGCAATGGAAACCAGAGCTGAACGCAAAACATGTTGGCTGTTCATGTGAGATACACATGTTAATATAAGTTTCTAAATCGTTGGATTCACTCACATTTCTTGGAGCCGGAGTCTCTGCGCTGCCGGGCTAGAGCTGGGAACGCAGCGATGGACTCGCGGCGTCCACGTCCAAACAGTGCCTGAGGCACTCGGGATATTGTTACTACGGAATGTCTGAAAATAAATGTTGAGTTAGCTATTGCGATTGTTGATACAATACGGGGAATACTATGTAGGAGGATGTCCTTTAAAAAAACGCCCGTACATTTAATGGATGTAATGGATTGTATATTTAATTAACATGTTAAAATGATGCACTAATAATGTGGGTAAGATAAAGTTGATGTGGGTAATTTATAATAAAATGAAACTTTCTTCAATCTTTTAGCAGAATTATATTATGATATTAAGGTAATATAATTCTTATGTAAATAGAGATATTCCACGAGAATCTCACCTTCTGCCGCCAGGCTGTGGCTGTGTAGATGTCAGTGTTGCCAGGAATGCAGCCTCGCGCGCCTCGCGTGCCGCGCTCTCGCCGCGCTCCGACAGCCGCCGAACCTAAGTACACAACATACTATTATTACACAAGGTTTTTATATGCGATAAAAGTTAACCGGAACTTATCCCGAGGGGGTGTAAAAGGCCATAGCTACATTAGAGAAAAATATAAATCCCAGCAGTTGCTCATTGTTCCGTGATACCGTGAAATTAAATGAAACGCAATAACTATTAAACACAATTTACAGAGTTCTTAATTAACAGTCATTCATTATTCGTCAAGACTCCGAAAGATTTTGAAGGAAATTGCTAATCCATTGCTTCTTAAGTTAGAAAAATACGTCTGCTCAACCACGTAAATAACGCGATGAATGTTGTTGAAATGTCAAAACTAAAAGCATTGTGATTTTTAGTGTGTTACGCAATCACCCGCTGACCTACATTGATTACTCGGTTACCACATTGGTCGATCGCATTTAAACACGTGCAAGTATTAAGGGGTTGTATTGTTATACAACATTAGTTTTTCTTTATGCTAAACCCGAAAAGGGGTCATTGTACTCATCATTTTGAACAACTTTTTCTATGGGACCAACATTGAAATCGCGAAAAAAAAACAGCTGTTCCATACATTTTGTCGATTTAAGTGAACACAAATGTAGGGAACAGCAGTTATTTTTTTCGCGTTTCCTTTTCGTGTTTAGCATAAAGAAAAAATAACGTTGTAGTGATGCATTCCTTTAGAAGATCTTCGACAAGCTTAAGACCTTTCTTAAAACAGTGGAAATATCTACTGTAAGTACCATCATCTATGTCTATTTTTATGTTATGTATGGTAGGTATGTTGAAACTGTTTGTACTTCCCGTCACTTGTCCCTTTAAGGTTCATTAGAAATCCAGCGTCAGACGGTATCTGTCTGGCGTTAATGCTGAAATGAACCTTTTTGGCGCACCCGTGAGCCACACACTATTATTGTTAAAACATTATTTTTCACTTTTTATTTTGTTGTTTGTATTTTGTGTTTCACAAACTGTGTCCAAATAAACAATATTCTTTCATATAACGACTTGCATTTATGCAAACGTGGTTGTAATAACTGAGTGATTACTGATTGAAACTTCGCGTTGCCTGTCGGGGTTAATTCCTGAATGGGTCGATTAATTATTATGCATAGGTGGATCGTAACCGCATCCGTTCATATTTGCATGTTGGTATGCCCAAAATATCTACGTAAAACCATCTTTTATTTATATAGAAATAAATACAATTTAAGTGTCTGTAATGTCAACATTTTACTTATTATCCTACTTTATCCTACTAATATTATAAATGTGAAAGTTTGTGTGTTTGGGTGTTTGTTACTCAATCACGCAAAAACTGCTGAACGGATTTGGATGAAATTTGGCTAATAGATAGTTTATAACCTGGATTAACACATAGGATCTTTTTATCCCGATATTCCGACGGGATTGAGACTTACGCGGGTGAAACCGCGTGGTGCAGCCAGTAAAAAATAAAATATAATAAATATCTCTGTCTGTTTGTTCGGGATAATCTCCGAAACGGCTGGACCGATTTTGACGGGACTTTTACTAGCAGACACCTGATGTTATAAGGATTCATTTAGATTTTTTTTTATATTAGAAAAAGAATTAGGGCCCACGCGGGTGAAGCCGCGGACATCTAGTTGTAGATTAAATCTGATTTCAAAATTTCTTTTTATATGCACACCACAGCACACCTTTATATCCTTCAATTTTGAGATTATTAGTGGCATGAAAGCAGCCCATCTTTTATAATTCACTGTTAAACCCCATGTACACGACGCAAGTTTCTTGCCTATGGCATACCTACAGTAAAATTGATGCAACAAATGATCTGTGTGCAACTTTTATTATTATGGCAAATAAATACGGTAACTACACAAATTACGAGTTTTCGTGACTCTCGCTAACTCCGTGGCTCACGTGGATATCCAAACAGTCTTGATCTTTGTAGAAAACTCATACACATACTACAAACACAATTTGAACACACATGTGTACAAAATCTCGGCTTTTTATCAAAAGTTACAAGTCACCTAGAATGTTAATTTTTTAAATTCGGAGCTCATCTCCATATTCATAATCAGCCTTAATGTTCCCACTGCTGGATCAGGTCATCTCTCTCTTTTGACCACATTTAAAAAAAGAAAATCGAATTTAAACTTTTAATGCGGTACTAAGCACGACACTTGTAAACTTGTAAGATGGAATAGAGAGTCGCCGGACGGTCACGATTTGTTATGGTTTTCTACAAGTTGTAACTTACAAAGAAGATTTTGCTAAACAAAATCACGAATAAAACTGTAAAAATATAAGTACTTGTGAAGAAAATAATGACACTTGGTAATACAAGGCTTGTAAGTTTTGATAAACAGATCACTGATGACCGGGCGACTTATCGTAAGCGACATTTTTACGACAATGCGGTTCGATTATTATATTTTGGGGAAAGTTAATAAAAATACACTACACTTTTTAACCGACTTCTTCAAAAAGGAGGAGGTTCTGATTATTATTATTATTTTTTTTTTTTTTTTTTATGTTTGTTACGCGATTACTCCGCCAATTATGAATCTGATGAAATTTTGATGATTCTTTTTTTGTTTGGTAGGTCATGCTTCCGAGGTGGTCCCATATAAATTTTATTAACTTTGCTTGCGTAATTTTTGAGTTAGCTTCAATATTACGTATTTTTCCCACTTAGTTTATCTAGACGATATCCTGTTTGACTCCTTCACTGTTATTTACATAGCAGGTAGTGGTATTCGGATTTGTGTGGGGTAGGTACCACAACTAAAAAGTGAAAAATAAAAACTTTTTACAAAAAAAATAACAAACGACTTCCAAAAAAAACACTAAAAAAGTTAAAAATAACTTTAATTTCGGAAGTCGGTGGCAAAAAACGGAAATTGAAAAGCAAAGACACCGACTTCCGAAATTAAAGTTATTTTTCACTTTTTTAGTGTTTTTTTTGGAAGACGGTTGTTATTTTTTTTGTAAAAAGTTTTTATATGTCATTCTTTTTAACATTTAATGTTATTCCTTGGCACAAAGACAAAAACTTTTACTTGAAGCCGGTCAAATACTTGCTCGTTATTCAACAAAACTGCTTATACAATTACCTAGAACCTAGTCGACAGTCTTTTAGGTCAAGCTTCTATTATTCGATATTGAAAAAGCCGTCAGTAGAAGGTAATATCCTGCAATAACTGTGATATTCCTGAACGACTGTAATCAGATAAGCTCTGATAAGCTGAGATTAGGATGATTAGGATACGAATAAATTGCTAATTTTCTCGATATTAGGAAGTAATGTTATCATTGATTGCTGTAATATTGGTGCTTGAGTTATCAATTTATATAAAAATGAAATTCTGTTAGTCAGTAAGCACATCGCTTGCTGACTAACAGAATTTCATTTTTAGTACCTGAGAACGGCTGGACCGATTTGGCAATATTTTGTTTTAAAATGCACGTAATAGTCCGAATTACGTTTTTACGGAAAAAAATCCCGAAAGCAGCTCAAATGGGTTGGATAGGTTCCATAAAAACTGGAAGGAGGACGCGCGAGCGCGCAAAATATGGAAGGAGTGGAGGGAGGCCTTTGCCCAGGAGAGGGACAGGGTAGGCCAGGAAAAAAAAAAAACCTGACGTACTTTTTTCCATGGGTTTTTTGGTTGAATTTATCGAAATGTGGCCAGGGTAACGGGTCAGCTAGTTTGCTAGATGAAAATCGTTATGGCTCGTTGATTGTTAAGCTTTTAAAACATAAGTAGTAAGTTTTGAGCCGTTTGGGGTCGAAACGGGTCGGGTCATGGGGCCCGAGTGCGCGTCTCCTTTTTAAGGAAATCTCCCACCGACTGGTCGACACTTCACGTGACCTGAGAGGGCTGGCTTGTTCTTTGGCCAAAGAATTAGCATTGCCATTCAACGTGGCAATGCTGCCAGTCTTCTGGGCACGTTTCCGGATGACAGCTATGCGGACGAATATTTCGACGCCTAAAGGTCCCTTTGTTTTTATATTTAGTTAGTTAGTCCCTTTAGTTTTAGTTTTTATGTAAATAGTTAGTAGTGTTCTATAAATATTGTGTATAGTAATGTAAATAATTCAAATAAATATCTGAAACTTAAAAAAAAAAAAAAATGTTAGTTCAAATTGAAGTTATAATGAAAATTCTACGACTTTTTCCAAGGGTTTTCAAGGTTTTGCATTTGCATGGTTTATCAAGGTTATTCAAGACTTTATGAGCTACTAACCTGACTGGCTGTGGGCCCAGTGGTACAAGATGGCGTCGGCAGCGAGTGCTTCCGCGTATCACGCCACGGCGACAGATGGTAGGGGTCCGGGGGCGACTCCTGGTCAATGGACAAGCCGCGCGTGGGGACCAAGGAGTGCGGGGACGAGTCTGTGTCCTCGGTGCCACTCTCTTCCACGACGATCAGCGGCTCGCCCCCGCCGATGGCCGGCATCGCCATCGAACCGCGCCGCATCATTGCTGTATAACAGAAAAGTTTTCATTATTTATAAATAATACTGATGAGTTTGAAACCTAAAATAAGTATAGGTATCTAAATGGAATGATCTAATGGATCTAAAAATGGACAAATGTGTGCCTTTAGAGAAGGATCACAATTGCAAAATGGACATCAGAATGACACAAAAGGGATGGGTCGTCTTTGCGTGGTCATTTAAATAGGTACCATAATGCATCCCGCCTTAGTTTATAATAATATCACAACAGAAGGGGTCCGCTAGGACCGATGCCTGCCAGGGTCGCGGGAACGTCCGAAAGGGATACCGCGGCCTCTGGCAATTTACAGGCAACTGAAGGAACACTGGTGGGTTTTAGTCAGTAAGAGTCTGGCTCTGTCCCGGAAAGGAAAAGTTATTTGATAATTTCCCACACAAAAAAAAGCGTTAATAAAAAGTTCAATTCATGAATAAATAAATAAACACGTGAAAAATAACTTTAATTTCGTAAGTCGGTGTCTTGGCTTTTCAATTTTCGTTTTTAGTGTTTTTTTGGAAGTCGGCTTGCTTTTTTTTTGTAAAAAAAAAATATTTTTCACTTTTTAGTTGTGGTACCTACCCCACACAAATTCGAATACCACTACCTGGTATGTAAATAACAGTGAAGGAGTCAAACAATATAAATCGTCTACATACACTAAGTGGGAAAAATACATAATTATTGAAGCTAACTCAAAAACTACGCAAGTAAAGTTAATAAAATTTATATGGGACCACCTCTGCATCATGACCTACCAAACAAAAAAAGAATCATCAAAATCGATTCATAATTGGCGGAGTAATCGCGTAACATACACACAAAAAAAAAAAAAACTTCCAGACGAATTGAGAACCTCCTCCTTTTTGAAGAAGTCGATTAAAAAATACGAAATCATGAGGTGGGTTCAGTTTGGGTTTTTGGCCGTTCTAATTATTAACAGTTAAGTTAGCAAACCCGCAAGTCATGTTTTCTCTCTCTGATGTTTCCCTTAGTTTCTTTGATCCCTATAACATAAAAGGAAACGCTTCCTGGTAACCACCCGGTTTTTCCCAAATACTTAATCTTATTAGAAATGAAGAAGGTTATCCGTATTTGATGGCACAGTATCCAAAGTTTACGCGGTCAGTACAGGTGTGGGGTCACATCCGGACTCGATGTTGATAAAAGCTGATTGCATGGGATAATAAACAAGCCGGAGCTGTTCGATGTGAAGGTATAAAAGTGGGTCATTCGATATCGTCATTCGTAATGTCAATCTCGTAAAATGTATTTCATAATTTTGTCGATAAACTGATGTAGGTAGGTAAAGTCGGGGAAATTAATTATTAGTCGAATTGACTACCAACTTGAATTCAAACACACACACAATGTAGGTAGGTATATATGTTATGGACCAAGTAATAAATACGGGCATTTTTCATAATGCCCGCGCATTATGAATAATGACAAGCTACTTAGGGCAAAATAATTAAATATAATTTGAACTTCCTTATTTATCACATTGCCTCGTCATTATAAATATTGCCCTGTGGTCTTTGGGCAATCTAATAATATACAGGTATTTAATTATGGTAAAGTCATCATAGGTCAGCAGAGTGTCTATGAATGGAAATATTTTATATGATTTTAAATATTGATTCTACATTTGAAATCAAAATAATAGAAATAAAACCTGGTTTTAATTGTGCTGCCCCAAAGGTGACTAGCATAATAAAAAATGCTATATATACTGATATCATACTGCCCTCTCATATTGGGCATTTTTCAAACTGCCCGGGCATTTTTTATAATGCCCTAATAATCACTTGGTCCATAACATATATTCACAACTGTCAGTCTTTGACATGGTATAAAATGCATCGATAAAGGTACCGCTGCCTGTCGCGCCCGCGATTTCGCGTCTGTTTGCACGAGCCTTAACATGGCAAATTGACGCAATTTGAACTTGGTACCTATTAATTTCCCTATAAAGTATTATTGATTTTACATACATACAATTCACGCCTGTAGGGTTAGGCAGAGGCGTACCTATGGTACACCCACATGGTTTAGTCCCATGTAATAGAGGGGGCGAGCAATTGCAGATTGCCATCAACCGGGCACGAATCTAGACTCCGGGCTGCTACTGAGCAATTCCAGATGGAAAGCCCCAATAAAATGTATCTGGCGGCTTGTACACATCACACCTTTGCCTACACCTTCGGAGAATAGCTGTGATGTGTGAGTAAACTGGAAGCCGGTTTTCGCGCATGTCGAATTCGTAGAAAAGTACGAATTCGGATTTTTTTCTCGTGAAACTCATTCTCCGCATGTCGATGGCATCATTCCTCGCAAGAAAGCCACTTGTCATGTTTTAGTTTAAATATGCGACATGCTAAGAGATGCTGGTGATGTATGCTGTATTCTTTCGTGTTTTTATCAGATACCAGGTGGCTAAGTAATAACAGCCGCACGGGTCAATCCATCAGGTTAAGCTACGCTTGCCGGGGTTCGTCCATGGATGGGTGATCATCTTCACATATCGAGACTCCTCCGTGCCTCGGAAAGCCGTTGGTTCTGGCTGTCATTTGTGGATCTTTGACATTCGTTACGGGCCGTCAGAAGCCCGAAAGTCTGACAACCAGTCTTGCCAAGTGTATCGTATTACCCAGTTACTGGGTTGTGGAGGTCAGATAAGCAGTCGCTCCATGTAAAATACTGGTATTCAGCTGCATCCGGTCAGACTGGAAGCCGACCCTAACATAGTTGGGAAAAGGCTAGGCAGATGATGATACAGATACCAGGTGCGTAATACTCGCAACCGGCGTGCGTGTATGGCCGATGTATGAACGTAAACGAAGTAAAAGAAGTACGTACGTAAGGATCGTAGCAGGTGGCATGGCATGGGGTTCTCATGGGAAGAAGGCGTGGGTTTATGAATGTATAAAAATATCAATTCTAACAGCCTGGTAAAAGCTGGAGCCATAGCTAATATACTTAATGAAGTATTCCATAAAATACTCGTCTTTACATAGTGCTAGTAAACAAAGCACCCGTTAACAAATAACAACTCTATACAATCGTTCAATTTACAACAAAATGCACGTAAAACAACCATTCAGAACTCATAATCTTATTATGAAACTTTATGAAGTTCAAATTACTTTTGTTCTGTCTATAAAAGATTACCGGTACATTACATAGGTTTAATTAATTGTTAATTAAAGTTAGTCGGTTTATTTGTCTTAATATTATTTAAATTAGACGTTCGGGAGTTTTTAAGTTAATTTCGTTAAGCGTCCGAGCTTCATTCTTATTAGTTGGTAATTGCCGTCAGGAAGTTAAATTATTTCAGTGATTTGTAATTTTATTCAATTTTAAGTCCACCGTCGCCGTCCGCTGGCATTTTCTATGTAGAGACTTTTAATGAGTTTACTTGACGATTTCATGTTTTGAATTAATGAACTTAAGTTGGCTATGACTTGAATGTATAATTTTTCACTCATAATAAAAACTGAACAAAATGGTCGCGGCTGGTAAACTGATGGAAATTTGTTTAAGCAAAAAAGCTTTTTATAAAAAAATAAACAACCGACTTCCAAAAAAAACACAAAAAAGTGAAAATTAACTTTAATTTCGGAAGTCGGTGGCAAGAAATGAATATTGAAAAACAAAGACACAAAATAAAAAGTTTTTATTTTTCACTTTTTAGTTGTGGTACCTACCCCACACAAATTCGAATACCACTAGCTGCTATGTAAATAACAGTGACGGAGTCAAAGAATATATCGTCTACATACACTACGTCGGAAAAAATACGTGATATTGAAACTAACTCAAGAACTACGCAAGCAAAGTTAATAAAATTTATAAGGGAATCTTTTTTGTTTGGTAGGTCACGCTTCAGAGGTGGTCTGAAGCGTGACCTACCAAACAAAAAAGAATCATCAAAATCGATTCATAATTGGCGGAGTAATGGCGTAACATAAACACAAAAAAAAAAACATGCAGACGAATTGAGAACCTCCTCCTTTTTGAAGAAGTCGGTTAAAAAGTGTTTCGCACGGTCTTTGTGCCTTGACAAAACATCTTAATTTCTTTATGTATGGGTACATGTAGAGGAACACTGACGCACACATATTCAAAATGAAAAATTGACAACAATAGGGAATATGCATGGGATTCAAATAAGGGTCAAGTTTTTTTTTTATAAACTATATTACTTCAGAATTATTTTTGAATAATATTTGTTTTTGAGCGAGATTTTTATTTTTTAAAGTGCCGGAAATCTGTGGGAAATTCAAATACTTGAAAAGCGACGCTCTGTTGGTCAGAGCGGATGTGACGTAACAATCTGTGACAACAATCAAAATGTCAATGTGTTTTGTAGGAGTCTTTGACATTGACTTGACACTTGTTTTTTGTTTTCATAGAATCTGACGTCACCACACCAAGCGCGCCAAAGGGAGGGCGTTTAAATAGGTCGGTTGGATATTTTAAAAAAAAATTTAAAGAACTTTAATTGCTGTTTTGCCGTCGATTTTTTGTTTACTATTATTTGGCGATGTATCAATCGAAAAAAATTACATGCATATTCCCTATTAATCATTTTCAACATCGGTCCAAAAGTGACGAAAAAAAATGTCGACCTAACTCTGTTCGGGTGAAAATAGATAAACATATTGTCGAGGTATACCAACGCTGTATCACATCTCCGAGGCTGTGAAAATATAGAAAACGAATTTTTCCAGATATGAGACCGAGCGAGATCGTTTTTTTGACACCGTAAACCCCTATATGTTTAAATACGTATCTACGTATTTAACCAATAATCGAATTATCATAAAAACCACCTGGTTGTTATGATCATTCGGTTATTGCCCCAACTGAACTATCATAGAAGTTAAGACTATAGGTGTAATCATGGTCAGATGTTTACCATAGAAGCGGCGTTTTAACTTAAAAGGGAGGTGTCGATGGACGAAAAACATAGAGAATACATAGATTACCGACCATTCCTCTCTGTTGGCAAGTGCTGAGTGGTAGTAATATGTCTATAATAACGAAAATTTTAGGTAGGCGAGCATAATCAGCGTATAATGTTCCCACTGCTGGGACACAGGCCTCCTCTCGATGAGAGAGAGTGACAGCCTAGGACATGGGTACATCAGTACTGCTGTGCTATTCTGTAAAATTCTCACCGTGAAAACTTAGGTGAAGTGAGCTGTCAATCCCTACCGTCAGGTGGAGTGACAGCTCACGTTAAGCTCACTTCACCTGCAGATGTAGATGAGGCCGGTATCGTATCATATATATCTACTGTTAACGTTTTCTACAATTTAAATCACAGAGAACGGAGACGCTTTGCTTCTGCTAGAAGCGGCATTGTCAACATTCCATACAAACCAAGCGTGTCGCCGTTTACTCGCACTATGTATGAAACTGACGGCTTTGAAGGCGGTCCGTGACAGAAGAAGTATGCTTAACGCACTTTCGGCGCCACGATTTTTTTTTGTGACTACTCGATGCCATCTCTAGAATTCTTCATCTCTAGATTATCCTGAGTTCGTTTCGCTCCATGTTAAATACTGATATTCAGTTGCATCTGGTTAGATTGGAAGCCAACCCCAAAAGGATAGGCAGCTTGATTGGGTAGTCAGATAGGAAATGTCGACTCCGTCTAGGTTATTTTTGTGTATGACGTGTGTATACAATAATCCTAATCCAGCCGACAAACTGCCACGCAGTTTGGCAGGTTTATAAAAAATGTACAATGTTTGGTCCAAATTTTTTTTATATTTTTTTTTATACATATAAAAGTGATTCCGATATATCCTATTTACAGAATAAACAATTTCATTTGATATCATTCCGTGCTCTGTGATTTCAATGTTATTTAAACATAATTTACTGAATTATTAATAGTGGGTTTCCCCTCTTCAGTAGCACCTGTTGGAACTGTAAAGTATGACTTTTGAATTACACTTTACATTAAATATTCATGAATAAATAATGTGTCCCACGTTCGAATTCCATTAATGAATTATATGTTTAGTAAGGAGTAATTATATAATAACATAATCATTATTTGATTGCTATGAAACATCAATACGTAAATTATAATTTATTATAAGGACAGATTTTTTTTTATATGTACAGTGATACGTTTTTTGTAATTTACAGGTCAGTATCAGTTGTATGTTGATCTATATATTATTTGCGACCGTAACAAATATGGCTTTACAGAATTATAATCATTAGAATCAGCAATACAACTCCTTATGTTCATGTAAGTGCATTGGATGACTATTTAATTTTCATGAACTCGTTATTCAATGCACTTAGAGAGTTGTATTGCTGATTCTAATGTTTAATTATCGGCCTTCTAAAGGCCAATCAATAGTTGAGCGGCAAACCCTATAAGTCATACAGGATGTATTCAGTTCTGAATAAAAAGTTATCTTCAAAAAATTAAATATGAAAAACCTTATACCCATGCCGTATCGTCATACATCAGCCATGGCATACAAATCCCACCAGTGCACACTGACGGAACGGTTTGCATAAATAATAACAAAAAATGTTCAATTCGAAAACAATAAGTTTCATTCTGTAAATCTCCTAAAAATGTGGGCACACAGTCATTGTTGACGTTTTCACGGTAAATATAAATATCTGTACTGTAACTCTTTTATATTTTTATTGTAGTTTTGGAAAAATAACAAAATTATACAGTGTGCCTGGTTTCCACCAAATCAGAGAAGAGAGACAAAATCTCGTAAAAAAACAATATATTACTGTAGTTAGCCTTTCCATTTGGGGAATATAATAATCCTACTAATATTATAAATGTGAAAGTTTGTGTGTTTGGATGTTTGTTACTCAATCACGCAAAAACGGCCGAATGGATTTGACAAACAGATAGTTAATAACCTGGATTAACACATTGGATACTTTTTATCCCGATATTCCCACGGGATCGAGACGTACGCGGTTGAAACCGCGGGGCGCAGCTAGTATTATATATACAATATAAAAGGTGTGATGTTTAGTGTTGTTATTGGGTTGAAAATAGGCTAAGAGATGAAAAAATCTCTCCTCACCCCTTTAGTGGAAATCAGCCCATATCAAGGAAATGATGAGTCTATAACAATTTACCAATGAGTTCTAGCTACCGACTGTAGGTACTCCTTCGTCTCCTTCCTACCCTCTGATATTACCCAACACGCTGAGCAACAATTGTAAACATGACCACGCTGCCTTAAAATTGGAAAACATGTTTAGTGAAACAGCAAAGTTAAGTAAAAATGAGTTATTTACTTATGAGAAAAAAAAAACCTAGGTACGTGTGAAAAATCTCATGAAACCGTGAGGTCCTAAATTGGCTCACAAATAGCTTATATAATATTCATATTATGTCAATATGTTAATAATAACATACATTCTATTTTAAAAGTTCCCTTAATTTATTACCATCACAATCTCCTCAGTAATCCGATACCGTACAAAAAACAAACACACGCTGAAACTTTTCTTCCACTTTCACAATTAACTAGATATCACGATCTTCGCACAAACGTTCTGAGCATCCAATATCAGACATTATCTAATCGGGTGTTGCGATCATTTGATTCAGTATCAACAGGTCTGGCAGCGGCAGCCCCGACAGGCCAAGGCTGCTTTGGCACTGACCCGCTTTTGCGCCACACCCCCCGACCTTCCTTACCCCCCGATCCCCGCTCAGCCCGGATCTCCCGCCCTCTCTCCCGGGGAGCATCCAGTTGCAGTAACTATTGCAGTCCGGATATACCTGTCAGATATAGGCGACAGTTTACTGCTTTTATTCAACATGTGTGTTGCGTGAAAATATGGAGATGTTGTGACTTTAAAAAGGTGTCTGTTCTGTTTCTCTTTTATTTATAAATGAGAAATGAAAATACATTATTTATAGAGTTTCAGACAATATGGGAATGCATTTGAATTCATATAGAGGTAGTTAGTAAAGGGAACGTTAATCTTAATACACATCCACAATAATGAATGAAATGGCTACAACTGCTCGACCTAATTACATTTCAGTATTCATCAGTTATCTGTCGTGTTACCTTGTGAACAAGGTACAAACAAAAAGTAATTATTCGTACGAAATTTTCGAGGATACAGTTTTTGGGGCAAGTCTGCGAGGTAGCCGGCGTCGGTGTAAATTGCGACCTCGCTACGAAAATCGAAAGTTTTAACCCCGAAAATTGGTACAAAGTTTCCATCGGTTGCCCGAAAAGAGTAGGTATTATCGGATGATCATGAAAGCCAATGGATTATTACCGCTAACATGAAACTTTACTCTCGTAACCAAAGTGAAGTCGTAAACTTCTAACGAACCATTTCGAAAGAATCAGGCTTATATTCCTTTTAGAAATATTTATTAGTTTGGGAAACATCTGAGGATTCATATAAAACATTTTATTTGTGAATCAATGAGCGGACAGGTGATCAACGTATCTAGAATTGAAGTTTGATTTTGTTAATGAAACGTACGCGTTACCAGAAAATTATTTACTGGTAAAGATTGGCATTTCTTACGTTTACATATACAGCGTGTAAAAAAAATCCTGTCCGATCCGAAAGGGGACATAGTACTGCAATAACGTTAGCAGGAAATAATAACAAAAAAAATGTTATTCAGAATAAAAAAAGTTATTGCAATTTGAAATTCACGTCTTTAGTACCAAAATTTCACTATAAATACGAGGGTCATGCCAAAAGAAATTAGATACTCAACAATTATATATTTTTTCTTTATTACATGTATCAGTATTTTCGAATGATTTACTCTGAGCACGTATGCACTTTTCCATACGTCTGAACCAATTGGAAAATACCTCTGACCTGACTCTTCTTTAGACACCTCAGCAATCTCGAAATTATAGGCAGTTGGTGCATTCTTTGCTTTCAAACCTTATCCCCTTAAATTTTTCTTTGTTTCTTGGAAACAGATAAAAATCACAAGGCACTAGGTCAGGGGAATATGGTGGGTGAGGAAGGATAGACACGTTTTTTTAGTAAAAAAATTCGAGTGACGTGTGGGGGGGCACCGCATTTTCGTGGTGCCCGAGAAGGTGCCAGATTCCTGACTGCGGTCGCTTGTCACACCAAGCTAATATTACTGTTCGAGGACAAACTGTTTCAAATATGTCAATAAATAACCAGCCTGTAAGATAGTGAATAACTTGCCAGTGTCAAACAAATTAGAAAAGAATATCTAACTTCTTTTGGCATGACCCATGTAAGCAAATTTTCTACAGAGGTCATAAGTTATGACTTCTGTAGAAAATTCGTTTGGCGGGTGTGTAGACACCCGCTAAACGACGGCCGCTTACGCCCACTGTAATAACCCGGTGATATACCCCACTGAAAAAAAATGCGGTGTTTTTTTTTTAAATTTTTCAAAAAAAAACTCCTAAATAGACTCTCAGTATGATTCATAACAACACCATCACGGATCGGATAGGGTTTTAGTTACACGCTGTGTTTGTATCTTTCTGTTTATTTCCTGATCTGTTTTTCTCAATCTACAAATAGTTCTAAAACATCAATTTAAATTTTCCTACTTCTTAATTAAACTCCTGAAGATTGAGAAGTTTTTTTTTATCAGAGTGTCATGTTTTCCATTTCCTTTCTGTTATACATTTCCATGGGGTGAATGACCTCAATCCGTGTTAACGAGGTTAAAATGGAGTGCTACACATTTTTCACATTCAGATAGAGTATCTACAAACACTTTCTTGTATTAACATTCGAAAGATCTTTGTTTATCAACCTTGTTACTGAGCTGGTTATGATAACCTAAATCTCTCGTTTGAGGCAAATAAATACAATTTCGTTTGTAAACCTCGGTTACTAAGCAGTCTTGGATTCGTTCTCCGGGTCAGGAAAATATCATTACGATATTTTTGATCTGTAACATCTTTACTCTAGCTTTTGTGCAATCTCGCTTTTCTGCAACCTGTGGGAGTGATTTCGTAAAAAGGGACGGAAGCAGGGCCGTAGGCAGGTTTTGGGAAAATGCGCCCCCGAAATGCGAGAAACCAGAATCTCAATCCAGAGATCGAGCCCTGGGATACCTCCTTATACAGATAATTGTAATCTATTTCGCATAGGCGTACTTTATAATCTACAATACCAGTAAAAGCAGGTATGCTTAAATACTGTATTTTTATCGACTCTGACTTTGTATTGAATCAATTCCTGCAACTTCAGCATTCTCTGAGATATTTTAACCTCCCCCAGCCTCTCAGTAAGAGTATGCCTAAATACTGTATTTTTATCGACTCTGACTTTGTATTGAATAAATTCCTGCAAATTTAGCAATCTCTGAGATATACTAACCTTCCCCAGCGTTCTCCCAAGCGGGGTGCTAAAATTTTCGAGCTCACTTCGCTCGCTCTTGCATCTTTTCTGCATCATCCTTCTCAAAATTTTCTGCTTATTAAGTCGATAAAGTTATTTCTATTTCTGTATGATCGGTCAAAGAGAAAGAAAACCTAACTTATTCGAAGCTGGATGCTAAAAATTTCGAAAAAAGAGGAAAATACTCTTTTTTTTTAAATCTATATTTATTATTTTTCTACCCTCTCTGAAATCAGAAATAGGTACGGTCTTTAAAAAAAAGTTTGCAACAACCCCCCCCGAAATGAATTCCTGGCTACGGCGCTGGACGAAAGTGTGTAACAGGAAGCCGGGGAGGATACGTTATTTGATTTGACCAATGAACGCGCTTGGTGCTAGAGTTGGCCGATGATGGTACCAACCCATTTTCTGAGAGGCTGTAAACAGGATGTTGATGATCATGAGGATGATGATGACGATGAAAACTACTTTTTGGAAGGGGTAACTAGAATCCGTTCTATTTCTTTGTTTTTGACGTTCAAAGGTGCCTTATAGTTGCCTTTGAAATAAATTATTTGAATTGACGACGATGATGGTGATGATGAACATTGTTTATATCATAAACAACATTAGTTTTTGTTTATGCTAAACCCGAAAAGGGGTCATTGTAATCATAATTTTGAACAACTTAAGGGACCAACTTTGAAATCGCAACAAAAAAAATCAGCTGTTCCATACATTTTGTCGATTTATGTGAACGCAAATGTATGGAAACGCTGTTTTTTTTTCGCGTTTTCAGTTTTGCTCCCATAGAAAAAGTTGTTCAAAATTATGAGTACAATGACCCCTTTACGGGTTTAGCATAAACAAAAACTAATGTTGTATAATTATGTCAGCCAAGATGTCAGATGTTACACATCATATACGACTACTATAAGGCTCGCTCGTTTTTTTTTTAAATGGAATTCTAACTAGCAATCAGATAGTGCCAGCGTTATGGCAAAAGGCTCGCCTACTAGCACAAAGTAAATATGGGTTTGACATACCTCTGCATTCCCCTTCAGAACAACAAGCTTGATGTTTTGTCTTTAAATTAATTTAGAAAATAAAGGAAATTAAAGGTAATTGAGGCTAAATATCGTCTCTAATGAAAAAAGCATCTTTTATAATGAAAAGAAAAACGGTGGCAGGACCCGTTAAGTACCTCTCTGAAGGGAGAAGCCGCCCGCCTGTCTTAAGGCTTTAATTACGGCATTTAGCCCTCGTACTCACGGGCGATTTTTTAATTCGGCGATTTTTTTTGTCGTGCACTGGATTTTTAACGCGTTGCTTAGCGCCGATACCTGCTTGAAAATCTGACAGTGTATTTTTTTGACGGGTTGCACTCTGTTGTATTCTCACCTTTCGGCTCAACACTTAGGGGTTTATTTATAAACGTTGCTTAATTAAGTAATGATTAGCGACTGTTTAACCATACATTTTTGACGTTTGAACGTCACTTAACTTTAATCATCGTTTATGAATAAACGACCCGTACGTCGTACCGTCAGACCCCAGAGAGTTGAAGAGAAGTGCGTGATAAAATCCCGCCGAAATATTTTTACGCCCGTCTGACCGTTGGCGAAGCCTGCACTGGTTTCTCGGATGGCACATTAAACCCAAGTTCGCACGGGCGATTTGTTAACCCGACGATTTTTTTCGAGCACTGCGGGTTTTCAACTCTCGGCGCTAAGCACTCCCTTGAAAATCCAGTGAATGGCACAAAATTAGCGCATTAAAAAATCGCCAGTGCGAACCGATTTCATGAAATTTTCATTCAATGCACTTACATGAACTTAGAGAGTTGTATTGCTGATTCTAATGTTTATAATTCTGTAAATCCATATTTGTTACGGCCGCCAATAATATTTAGATCAACATACAACCTGATACTGACCTGCAAATTGCAAAAAACGTTGAATTTCGCGGGCTACCTTAGCGCATCCCCCTTATAGTGCCGTCCGCGTGCCATTTCAAGCTTCCAGTTATCTACGACTGTTTCACGACTTTCGAAGTTGCTGCGTGTAAAAGGGTTTTGTTTGTAGCAGAATGTTTTGTTTTGCAACTGTTTTGTACTTGAGTTGTCACGTCTTCCGGGCTCTTGATGAGGTATAATAATGTAAATGAAGACGTTTCAAATATCACATTTCTACATTTGGCATATGATAGATAAGCAGTCGCTTCACGTAAAATACTGGTAGAGCACCCTAATTGCGTAACGATCAATCACAATCTGAATCATTTTGAAGGATATTGGTAATCTATAACTGCTTGCTTCATACGTTCGAAAAATGTGTCTGCTCTACGTAAATATCGCAATGAATGTTGTTGAACTGTCAAAATGAAACAGTTTGCGATTGATCGTATGTTACGCAATTAGAGTACCGGCTAGGCAGATGATGATGATGATAGACATATGATATGAAAAGAACTCTGATACCAACTCTTTAGTAAGTAAACATGTCCTATTTTTCATATTAATAACAATTTATTTCAGGAAAGCAAGTGGGAAGTATTTTTTTCGTAGTGATTTATGAAGTCAGTTAGACATCAACACAAACATAACATGAAACGTACAAAATATTGGTTTTCTTGTCAATAACTCATAATATCTTGACCGAATGTTATTGTGGTTTGTTTTCAAAGAAGCAACCAGACAATAAACATTGCAATATTTTTTCCAATATTATTTGAGTGCGTTATCCTACAATACTTACATATAATATTACATTTGTAATCACGTTCTCGCAGACGGCTCTAACGATTTCGATGAAAGTTGCAATATAGGGATTTACTGGGGCGAAAAAACGATCTAGCTAGGTCTCATATCTAGGAAAATTCGTTTTTTTCACCCAGGTCCCACTTATGCCCAAGGCCCGGTTATCTTTAAATAATATTATGAAAAAGCTAACAAAATATTGGGCAATGATTCAGGTCTGACTGTCTCTGTTTTCAATAATAAAAATAAAACAATTAAATTGCTCTTCATACATTAAACGCTTTTCTAAAAGTAACGTGTTTAACATCATTCATCTTAATTCTTACAAGCGACGAAAAGTAATTTTTACACGCGACGAAAAGTAATTTTTCACCGAAACTGAACAAGAGAAAGTGACATAAAATTAAGTGCTTTAAGTAATAAAAGGTGGCAGCACATCGCGGTAATTTTACGGCGAAGGTGAGAGCCTGTCGCGCCTACATCTACGAATATTTCTTTGTTCTATGTCGTGAGTTTAGTGCCGTGTTTACGACCCCTGAACATGTTGTAGATATAGGTGTTAAAATGTTACGAGAATCTATTTTTGAGAAAAAAAAAAAGTTTCGTCACGTAATTGATTAGCATATTTTCCTACCGCTCTTCCATCCTATTGATAAAAGGCGTGGTGGGTTCATAATTATTTGGAACTAGCTTTAGCCAGCATGGATTTCGCAAATAATCCCACGGAAATGTAATACCGGAATAAAAAGTTCCTATCCCATGTGTTAACGCTGGTTAAAAACTATCTATTTTCCAAATTTCATACAAATCCGTTCAGCGGTTTTTGCGTGATTGAGTAACAAACATCCAAACATACATACAAACTTTCAAATTTTATAATATTTTTATCAGCTGCGCCCCGCGGTTTCACTCGCGTAAGTCTCGATCCCGTGGGAATATCGGGATAAAAGGTTATGGTCTACCCATGTGCCAAATTTCATTTAAATCCGTTCAGCCGATTTAGCGTGAAAGCGTAACAAACAAACAAACTCACTCACTTTCGCATTTATAATATTAGTTAGAACTAGTTAGGATATTCCGCAATGTTTTCTCATCAAGCGTGTGCTACAAGCGATTTTGGGGATTGTAAACATTTCCTAGGATAGCATTACCTGTTGAACATAATATTACGGTACATTTTCAAGTAATTCCTGTTTATCTACCCGAAGCTTACAGCTGAACATAATATGTAAATGCGTAAACAGAATAATAATGTGTTCTTGTGTTAAATTCATGAACGCTTAATTACATTGTTCCTATCAAGAAATAATTGTATGTGAGGCCCAGTTTCACAGCGTTTGGTTAGGCAATTTTTACCAGATAAATAAATAAAAAAATGTGGAATTTATACGAAAATATTTGGCTGAAAGGAACTTATCTGCAAGTGGCGAAAATAATGTATTTTTCTAGTAATTTTCTAGTAAGAATACAAAATAATAAGAAATTGGCTGGAAGTATCTTAAAACCCGCGTACAAAAACGGGTTTAAAAAACTCATATCCTCGGCTTAAGCTTTACGTAAACATAATTAATAATGTAAAGTGGGAGCGGCGAAGTAAGTAATTGATTTCCATTCGATACTTTCTAACTTTAGCTTATATATTATTCATGTATTTACCTAAGCTTAGTAGGTATTTGTTTGTTTTATCCACCCACTACCTATAACCACTACGTAATTAGGAACAAGCAGCCAGTTACCTAGGTATACTTTTTTTTTCTGAACAACAATACGGAAATTTGTGAATTGTTTTTAGATTTTATTAAATGTATTTTGCTTCTCTTTTACTCTTATACACTGTGTCTACATATGTTTTTATCTACTTTCTTATCGCAGGTATGCTGGAAGAGTTTTTTTTTTTAGAAATGAGCGTTTTTTTTCTGTTCTTTTCTTGTCTGTTTATAATTTAAGCGTGTACATAAATCGTTAAATAAATAAATGCGGAAGCTGGGATTATTTATAAAGTGTGTGACAACACACTTCATAAATCAAAACAACTCTACGATGACACGAAAGCTTTACGACGTACGTAATTTGATATTAATTTCAACTTGATACCATCATTCGTTCCTGAGTAAAAGTGTCTTGACATACTGACAGACAGGCGGACAGAAGACGAAGTGATCAGATGAGGGTTCCGTTTTTTTTCGACGAACGGAACCCTAAAACCTAGCACATCATATTATGTGTCTTCAGTGTTGTTCAACAACATTGAAGACACTATTAGGTACTTATGCCTCTCATACTACGTTAAGAACTCAAAACTCCTAAATACACCTAGTAAAGATGCCTCATCTACTTTGTAACTAGCTTGGGAACTGTCAAACAACTTAGCCGTGTACAGTCTGAGTACTTCGCCGCTTTCTGAGTACTTCGCCGCTGTAATTAGGTTAGTGTCATTTTGTATGGATATTGTGCAAGCTCCCCGTAATAGGGCTGTTATATTACCTGGCCTCTTCACCGCGATTCCATTAGTTCTTAGGAGTTATGGTTGACATTTTACTTTATAAATGATTAGCTTACAGGAGCTTAGATTACAGGAGTATTGTGGCTAACCGCGTCTTAATTTATGCAAGTACGGTCTATATTTTGCAGACTTTTTTATAGCCTTGATGTAGATTTGATACAGATTAAAATACGCTTAACGAAACCATCAGTCAGTTGTTCCCCACGTCAATACGATATTTTTTCTATTCTGGACCATGCGTGGGAACTTTCTAGTTACAGAGATATCGAAGGTCAGATTTAAAAATAAAACCGGCTAAGTGCGAGTCGGACTCGCGCACGATGGGTTCCGCACCATTATCTATAAAACGGCAAAAAAATCATGTCTGTTGTATGGGAGCTCCCCTTAAATATTTGTTTTATTTTAATTTAATTATTTATTTTTAAAGTGAATATATAACTAAATATTCTATATTAGGTTAATAGGTCAGATAGGCACTCCATGTAAAATACTGGTATTCAGCTGCATCTGGTTAGACTGGAAGCCGACCCCAACATAGTTGGGAAAAGGCTAGGCAGATGTGATATAACTAAATATTCTGTGAATATTTCAAGCGTCTACCTGTTGCCGTCATCAATATCGAGCAAAAACGAGCAAAAAAATCACGTTTGTTGTAGGGTAATTTATTCTGTTTTTTAGTATTTGTTGTTATAGCGGCAATATAAATACATCATCTGTGAAAATTTGAACTGTCTAACTATCACGGTTCATGAGATACAGCCTGGTGACAGACGGACAGACGGACAGACGGACAGACAGACAGTCAGACAGACAGACCGACAGACAGACAGCAGAGCCTTAGTAATAGGGTCCCGTTTTACCCTTTGGGTACGGAACCCTAAAAATTCACCAACTTTAAAATATTATTTACGCACAACTCCTGTACTGTTGCATGCCCCTATGCATAATGTTTTGCATGCAAATTGAGAGTTGCCGTAAACAGCATTATTTCTCACCAAAAATAAAAGTCGTTTCCCAGCAATAACTTTTGCTCAATGTTACTTAGTTTGACGTACAGATTGATTAGATAAGATTTTACACCTAGTATAAAATACATTACAAGCTGTTATTGTGTTGTCACTCACGTCAATATTAAACACGAGAAAAAAGAGTAAACAATTTTGGGATTCAACGTTTTCCGAAGTAAACATTTTGCAAATTCAACATTCTAATCCAGAAGGAATCTACAATACCCTTGACAGTTCAATCCATTCCTCGAGACGATCTCCAAAATCATTAAAAAAAACCGTCATGACATGAATTTATGTTGCGATGCGGAGAAGATTTCAAATAAAAATGTTTATTCACACTTGAAAGATATTGTGGCCTAAAGAGTAAACAATTTTGGGATTCAACGTTTTCCGAATTAAACATTTTGCAAATTCAACATTCTAATCCAGAAGGAATCTACAATACCCTTGACAGTTCAATCCATTCCTCGAGACGATGTCCAAAATCAATAAAAAAAAACCGTCATGACATCAATTTATGTTGCGTTGCGGAGAAGATTTCAAATAAAAATTCACACTTGAAAGATATTGTGGCCTACTTTATTATTAATAGAAACCTCGATACAAAAGGGCAAGATTAAAATAGAAAGAAATGTAGGGGAAACTGCGTTCTAATCTTCTAGTTAGTGAGTCGACGTAGTTAGCGGAGCCACTCGATCCTCGTGGGGTGATAGATCACGACGGATTTGACAAATGACAGTCTATCACAGTTCACACAGTGATATATTACAACACTTTGGAGTTTGTAAGATGTCTCACCGTTTGATACTCTATTTATTATTAAGTAGGTATTCATTTTATGAAGAGGGTTTTTTATGTATAAACTTACCTAATTTAAAAAGGATTTTATATAAAAATAACCTATAATTGATGCAATCTGATAGGTACACAAAAATTATTATACTATATTATAACAAGCTTTTTTTCGGAAAATAGACAGTTATCTCTTGGAGGCGTCGTGAGAGGCGGTGCCAGGGTTGCGGGAAAGTCCGAAAGGGATACCGGGACCTTGCAATAGGCAACTGAAGGAACACCGGTGGGTTTTAGTCAGTAAAAGTCTGACACGCCCTCCCGCTCCACCCAGAGCGGGAGAAGACATTGGATGATTTCCCAAACTAGAATCTCCGCATCGCATTACAGCTCAGCATAAATTACATAAATAAAAATATACTATGCGATGGCGAGTAGGCACTAGAAGGCCCATAATTAGATTATAACGTACGAATCGATTATAATGATAAATTGATTAAAATGAAATAATTGATATATTAAGTCGATGATAATAAGATGATGATAATTCATCAAATTACTGTACGCGCCGCAGTTTTGATTGAATTTATCTTGTCTCGTATTAATACAACATGATTCTGAGTGATTGAGTGTTTAATACAATTATATATTGTGGCAAGCGTGGCAACTAACACCGTAATATCAAATACGTATACATAGTAACCGCGTACACTTATTGATGAAAGTCATATAAATAAACATAGATATGTGACTGATTTTTGACCAAAAGCATAGTTACAATCACAAACAGCTTGGAGACTTCTGACCGTCATTACAAAATAATAACTAAAAAAATACTTTTTACTTATAAGTATTTTATTGGTGTTGCAGACTAATTTTACCAGTCAACGATACCTATTAAAAAAGGGCTTTGGATTGGTTCATTAGCACATTTACTTAATTTTTAAACATATTAAAGGAGAGACTTAGATTAGGGCAACGGTGGGAGGCCTTTACCCTACCCAGTACAACATTAGGCTAAAAATAAAATCACTACATAATATAAAAGAAAGTTCCCGCGGTATACTCGGTTTTCCCCAATGGACGGAATGATTCATGAGACAGGTTTAGGTGTATAATTCATGAGGATTTTGTGTAAATTGGCTGAAATATGACGATAATTGTTGAAGATGTTGGAAAAATCATGCCAACTTAGCTTTGCTGACATACGCCGCGGTAACCAGGGTTGTATGAAAACAATGTTGTACATCGCACTCGCCTCCACAGAGTAGGCAACTCGTTCATGGGTCAATGTATACGCTTTTATAATAAACTCCCCATTGACATTCGAATCTTACCCTTGATTCAAAAGTTGTATTAAAACCAAACTTTGTAAAAAAGGGTACTATAAAATTTCAGATTATTTAGAAGACAAAAAACCAAACTTTGTAAAAAAGGGTACTATAAAATTTCAGATTATTTAGAAGACAAAAATGCATGGGATTGAACTTCTCGCTCGTGACATTTTGATCACTTATTATGGAAAATCAACACCGTTATTTATATACAAATTGACATGATTAAATATTACATACAAAATGACATGATTACTTTGTAAAGTATTGTATTATTTTAATTATTGTGAATGTGAGGACTATGTGGATTTTTATTTATGTTTAGATTTTCTTTTTTCTTTTTCAGTTAGTTTTCACGATTGTCTGGCAATTTGAGTATTTTATGCGACCTACCCAAATGTCCTTTCTTAGATATTGTTCGTCGAGTCGTTGAGCTCCTTAAGTTCTGAGTTGAGCTCCACTATTACTGACAAATGCCTGCACTGACTGGACAGGTCCACTCAAATCGTTGTGGTCCTTTCCTCAAAAGACCATTTCAGACGCTAATCTACATGGTCCTCATATGGCTTGACCAAGATTATGTCTGGACATTAAAAGAGACTGCGATCTCTGAGTTTGTTTCGGCCTTTCTTCCCAGAGTAGTCAGATAGGAAACGCCGACCTCATCTAGCTTATTTTTAATATTTTTTTAATATGACGTGTAAAAGTGATTCCAATACCCTATTTACAGAATAAACAATTTCATTTCATTTCATTTCAATGTATTACGGAATGAATACATTGTTTACCTGGATTAACATATAGGGTACTTTTAATCCTGGTAGTACGTTTCTGTGGGATATTCGAATCAAATCACCACATTTATCAACGCCATCACATCAATTACCTTTCCATAATTTTTTCTAGCTACGTAGACGTACTAAACGAAGCTAATTGTTCGCAATTATGTATTTGAAGTCTCTAACGAAGTGCGACTCACTTGCGAACGGGTCGAGTTCATTAATTAACTTAATGTCACGTGTTGGCGCTCCACGACGCGAAGCTTTGTTTTTACTTTACTCGTTTATAAAAGACTAGCTGTGCCCCGCGGTTTCACCCGTGTTGGTCTCGATCCCATGGGAATATAGGAATAAAACGTATCCATGTCCTATTCCAGGTCATGGTCTACCCGTGTGCCCATCCTCTCCTCTAGAGTAGGGAACGTCGCGGCAGCGCGGCGCCGGCGTCGAACGGTTCGCGTATTGTATTGTTATACTCGTCATAACTTCGAAATTAAATGTCCGATTCGAATGAATTAAAAATTATTTTACTACTACATAAATACCCTTGATGTTAAAACTATTTATTTGAATAAGAATTAATATTATGTTGATAAAATTTCTTCGCAAATAATGCATTAATTGCGAACCAATTTGATTACCATAAAAAAAGGTTATAGGGAGTCAATTTTAAAAGATATATGCTGCCGCGGATTTTTTTTTAGAACTTTTAATGATGATCAATTCCGTCATACATGATATTTGCGTAACTTAAACCGTTTACGCAGCGCACGCAACCGAAGCTCTCAAAAATTAAATATTTTTTCCCGTTTTTGCAACATTTTTCATTTATGCTCCGCTCCTATCGGTCGTAGCGTGATTTTATATAGCCTATAACCTTCCTCGATTAATGGACTATCCAACACAAAAAGAATTTTTCAATTCCAACCAGTACTTCCTGAGATTAGCGCGTTCAAACAAATAAACAAACTCTTCAGCTTTATAATATTAGTATAAATTTATTCAGAATTAAAATTAAATGCACATAAATAACAATTTATACCTACTTAATTTAATTCATATATATACCTAATATCTTAACCTAACTAAAACTATTAACAAACTAAAATATAGCGTAGAAAAAATCCTCCACATCGCTGCAACTTGTAATGTAGGCACTCAACTACTGGCGGCCTAATGCCACGTTGTATGGCAATGTTTAGCCTGTGGCCAAGGAAAATGTCAGGCTTGGGGTCACGGGAAAGGTCAAACTCGTTTATCACTACATAAGTATTATAAAACAAAGTCCTCCGCCGCGTCTGTCCGTCGGTCTGTTCGCGATAAATTCAAAAACTACTGCACCGATTTACATGCTGTTCTCATCAATGGATAGAGTGGTTATCGAGGAAGGTTTTAGTATATAATTTGTAATGCGGGTGGTGCCGCGGGCATCAGCTAGTTATATTTTAAATTGACATTTTGTATTTTTTAATAATTACTGTATTTTCTGAAGAGACATAATTTTGTTGAATTTACCGTCGATAACAATCGACATAAATTTTCACTAAAATGCTTCATTCACCGCAAAATTTTAATCCGGAACTGAAATATTAAATGTGTGGTTAACGTTAGAGTGGGCGCAATGCTTTAGCAATATTTGAATTTATACGTACGGTACGATTCATGAAAAGAATATTCTAGTTTCGTACCCAAAGGGCCGAACGGCACCCTATTTACTAAGCCTCCACTGTCCGTCAGTCTGTCTGTCAGCGCGCTGTATCTCATGAACCGTAAAAGGTAGACAGTTGAAATTTTCACAGATTGTCTAATTTTATTGCCGTTATAACAACAAATAATAAAATAAAACATTAAAGGAGGTCTATACAAGAAACATTTTTGCACCCTAATTGCGTAATAAACGATCAATCATAATCTGAATCGGTTTAAAACAAATTAATAATCCATTGCTACACAAGTACGAAAAAAAAATCTGCTCAAAAACGTACCTAAATAACGCAATGAATGCTGTTGAACTGTCAAAATGAACAGATTAATCGGTTACAAGGTTCAAGAACGAAATATATAGGTATCGAACTAGCTATTTCTTAGCACATTCTTACCCAAAATCACACCGATAAACATTCCTCCTATCTTCCAAACATTTCGACCAAACCAAAGGAATAACAAAACAAAAACTTTCCGATCGCATTAATATCCATTATAGTAAGTCTTATTACAACATTCCAATGATGTAAACAAAACAATATCGCGACACTGAGCCGCAATCACAACCCGATAAACCTTAACCAACTGTAGCGAATAAAACACAAGCTTTTTCAAATATTTATTCGATAAATCCGAGATAGGTACGATATTTATCCACGTTCCAGTGTTCTGTGTTGTTATTAATAACAACAACAGCTTCCATTAAGTAATAAAACTAACATTGGATTAAGATTGTAATGAAAGTGCAGTTTTTGCAAGCTTTTATTTTATTGTTCGTATGGACGCGAATCAGTGTTTGTTTAAATACAGTGCTCATGCTGGTTGTTGATTGTTATCTTAGATTGGTATCACCTTTTTAAAATTATATGGTATTCTATTTCTGTAAATTGATGAAGAAGATCTGTGGTCTGGAATATCCTACTAATATTATAAATGTGAAAGTTTGTGTGTTTGTTACTCAATCACGCAAAAACGGCTGAATGGATTTGGATGAAATTTGGCAAACAGATAGTTTATAACCTGGATTAACACATAGGATACTTTATATTCCCACGGGATCGAGACTTACGCGGGTGAAACCGCGGGGCGCAGCTAGTACATGATAAGTTCAAAAATATGATTTTACACAATCTTTGGACTTATCATGTAAGATTTTTTGGGATTTTTTGTAGGTTTTTTTTAAATCCTTCTTATCGGAATAACTATATAATAAAACGAATGAATGATAATATAATTATTGTGCTATAGTCTATAGTAGGTACACAAAAAAGAATTAAACATCCTATAGTTTATGAGTTAGATAGTGTTAATCAATTTGTACCACACAGGAAGAAATTAGTTGAATCAAAACCAGGCCATTATTGAGGTCACGAGTTAAAAAAAATTGAACTAAGATCTACAATCTGACGTTTCATTTCACGCAGTTTTACATGACCTCAAATGGTTGACACGCTGCATTGATAATCGCAAAACGTGCAATTGCAATTCTTCTTTCAACACGCAGAATTGCATAAAAGTTTCGTAATTATGAACACTTTTTTCGAAAATCCATCTGCGACATAATATAATACCAAACACCTTAGATATTTATTATGAATATTCTACAAATTTTGGATATTTTCCGACATCCACGCATGCGACGCGCGACGCCGCGGGCAAAAGCGAGTTCATAAAAAAATAACAAAAATGCAACTAGGTCATCAAGACCAAAGAGAAAATTGAGCAATGCATCCCAAAATATATGAGTACGAGCATAAAGGAGTAAATCACGAACACCACAGTAACACCATAGCCGTAACACACGGCTATAAAACAAATTACTCAACGTTCGTTTTAGCACCGTCACGAATTATTTACACCCATCATGTTGGATTAACGCGTTTCAACTGTACGTACTGGGGAAAATGTGTAGGTTAGGGAAATTCATTGTTCAGAAAATGGACACCCTGTGTCAATTTACCGTGATTTAAATCGCAATTTTATACAACTGTCAAAGAATGACAGTTGTGATTTTATTACACGGACTTTTTCCAGTTGGTACTCAATTTGCAAACTGCATAAAATTGAAAAACTGGATATTTAAACCTGTCAAGGTATTCCAAATAGGTACTTAACAGTTTTGTATACAGTATGAAATTAAATTCGTGGGCATACTCTTAAGAGGTCATTGTACTCATCATTATGAACAACTTTCATTATGGGAAAAACCCAGAAATCGCGGAAAAAAAAATCTAAATCTAAAAAATATGTCAATGGCTGTACATTTTTTTTTTTTTAATTTGCAGTATCCTCAAACGACTTATCTCCCGCCCTGAGAGGAGCGGAAGGGCGTGTCAGACTTTTACTGACTAAAACCCACCCGTGTTCCTTCAGTTGCCTGTTGCCAAGGTCAGGCCGTTGCCGTTATCCCTTTCGGACTTTCCCGCAACCCTGGCAGATCTGCTGTTCCCTACATTTATGTTCGCATAGTTCGTCAAAATGTACGGAGCAGCCGATTTTTTTTCGCGATTTCAGTGTCGTTCCCATAGTGAAAGATGTTCATAATGATGAATACAGTGACCCCTAGGATGCCGATGTATTAATTTTCACCTTTACACAAACAGATAATAATATCTTGACTATAATTCTTGATTGGAATTACTGTCAAGATATTATTATCTAGAAAAGAATCCTATGAATTTCATCAAAATAAGGACTTCTGAGAATTAATACGATATTTTCCCGCACAAATAATAATATATTAAAGTGGATATAATATTCCGTTGAGTGGATACGTAAAAGCCGACATCTTTGCGATATTGCAATCTTGATTTATCTGACATACGTACTGAAGTAATGCAAATAAACTCTGCAGCGATTGCCTACGTCTCGTCTAAAGGAATCGGATACGATCAATATTTGTTCGATTCAACTTTCAAGCTTTCATTTGTTGTCAGACGGCTTGTTCTATAAATGTAGAAGAATCTTTTTGGTTTATACCTATATGCTTTTATCTACAGACAATCTCATTAGCCTATTTGCAAAATAGGCTGACTACTCTCGGGGTGGCCTATTAATTGTCGGTCACCAAATAGCCACATCAAAGTTGTTAGGTTTTTTTATGAAAAAAATACAGTATACAACATTCGTTTTTGTTTATGCTAAACCCGAAAAGGACATTTTACTCATCATTTTGAACAAGTTTTTCTATGGGACCAAACTCAAAATCGCGAAAAAAAAAATCTGCTGTTCCATACATTTTGTCGATTTAAGTGAACACAAATGTATGGAACAGCTGATTTTTTTTTCGCGCAGTCCAGCATGTCGAGCACTGGACGTCTTTCGGCTAAAAAAAATATGATGATGATGACCCAGCTATCATCATATTGTACAGCTACTTCAGCATGAAATTGTATTCTGTTGCATTTCATGAAGCCAGTTGCCATTGTTGCTAGGTGGAAGCTTTTACAGAGAGGTCTCTGTAGTACTTGCGGACGGCCGCAAACCAACAGTACCTCGGTAAATTGTTACACCACAGGATATTAAGCGTTATAACACAATCTATTAGAGCTAAAGCTTTATCAGGCTGTAATGAATTATGACTTTATATTGAGGCTGACGGATATTCCCTACTGCTTCAGCTTTGATTGTTTTGGATCTATCTTTTTCGGATAAAAAAATACGCTAAGTACTGCATTAGACTTTCAGGAGTAAGTTATTAATGACAATTCAGAAGTAATTTATTAATGTTTTCACACTCAACTCATCGATCAAAAACTTTCAATCATAAACTCGACAAAAATGCTAAGAATGATAAATGTGGGAGGCGCAAAAATACTACGATTAAACGATTGAGCTAATTTTATACTTCAAGACGAGTAATCCTAATCATAACTTCTCAATATTATAAATGCGAAAGTTAGTTAGTTACGCTTTTACGCTAAAACGGCGGAATAGATTTGGCTAAAATTTGGCACATGGGTAGACCATGACCTGGAATATGATATAGGATACTTTTTATCCCGATATTCCTATGGAATCGAGACTTACGCGGGTGAAACCGCGGTGCGCAACTAGTATCCTAACTATATCCTTACATATTAAAAAACAAACTCCTCCGCCGCGTCTGTCTGTCTCTCGTCCTGTACGCGATAAACTCAAAATCTACTGCACCGATTTTCATGCGGTTTTCACCAATGGATAGAGTGGTTCTCGAGTAAGGTTTTAGGATATTATAATATTTAACATACATACACGCGGGCGAAGTCGCTGGCATCAGCTAGTAATATAATAAATGCAAAAGTGAGTTTGTTTGTTTGTTACGCTTTCACGCTAAAAAGGCTGAATAGATATTTTTGGATGAAATTTGGCACATGGAGAGACCATGACCTGGGTAAGGACACAGGATAGTTTGTATTCTCCGATATTCCCACGGGATCGAGACTTATACGGGTAAAACCGCGGGGCGCAGCTAGTAGAGTAATATATAGAAAAATTGTAGTTGATTTTACTATTCATATACTTAATCGCGACGAAACACCGACCACGCAGCAATTGATATAAACTAAACAGATTGATCGACAGATATCTTCCTCACGGAGGTAAAAATCGTTCGTAAATCATCCATCTTTGTTTATAATTCAAGTTTAGTGGTTCTTGACTATTAATAGAGTCTATGTAAATGTGGAGAGCACGAGAGTAGGTGCATTAGTGAAGCGACTCCCAGTGTTATGGAGGACTGTTATCTATCGAAATACGTGGAGTACGATGAAATGCGTGAGTGCTATTCGCTGCTGTGATTAGGAATGAAATGCATTAAGGCGAAGTGGGACTCACGGGAGCCGAGGGGGGCGGTATTCTATAGCACTATGTTTACAAATATTTAATTTTAGAATTTTATTTGTTTTTATATAGAAAAATAAGTCCATAATCCAAAATAAAAAAGCAGATTTTAAGGAAACTACGGATTTTTTGTATCGAGAAAAGTTTTGACAATCGTGTTTCAAGCCTCATACTTCACTAATCATTGAGTAATCATACTTCAATTTTCGTAATCATAAAAAATAAATACGCAAATACGTTGTTTTTTTGCGAGAAACATTGAAAGAAAAAAAAAGAAAGAAAAATGCGTTTATTGGCATTTTAACAGAAAAATACACCTTAAAACTATAAAAACAGAAACAATCAATAAAATGCCAAAAGGGCCATTGATTTTGCGTGAAGTCGAAACGCGTCAAAACATCTGCTTTGGAACCATTTCACCTTAAAGTCTGTTCAGTAGTGGTATTCTGTAAATAACTTACCGTGAAAACTTAGGTGAAGTGAGCTGTCACTCCACCTGACGCTAGGGCTTGACAGCTCACTTCACCTAAGTTTTCACGGTGAGGTGTTTACACAATAGACCGGCAGGTAAGGATGAGATGCAGAACGAGAATATGCCAAATGCTTATCGATATCGATTTGAATACACCGGAGGTAAACTAAGTAAAAAAATCCAGTCGTTTTTTATTTATTAGAGTAGGTATAAGCAGGGCTCATGGCTAAATAATAACAGCTGCACGGGTCGAACGAAGGTTAAGCTACGCTTGCCGCGGTCTGTTCGTGGATGGCTGACCATCCATTATATATCAAGATCCCCCGTGTCTCGGAAAGCACGTTAATCTGTTGGTCCCCGCTCTCATTCGTAGATGTTCGACAGTCGTTACGGATAGTTAGAAACCCAAAGTCTGACGACGAGTCTTTCCAAGGGTTATCGTGTTACCCAGTTACTGGGTTGTGGAGGTCAGATAGGCACTCCATGTAAAATACTGGTATTCAGCTGCATCCGGTTAGACTGGAAGACTACCCCCACATAGTTGGGAAAAGGCTAGGCAGATTGAGTAGGTACAGGCAGTGCCATGCCATTTTTACTCTCCCTTCTAAAAAAATAACACCTTTTTACTTTTGATTTTGATTCATAATTAGGTATTTTTATTTAATTGGGCTTTTTCCCAAGCCTTGGATCGTTGATTACACAAAGAGCCGACCGAAAGTTATTATCTTTTAATTGCTCCGGTTTTCATTGGTGCTAAGAAATAGAAAACAAGAGGAAAAGGTCCTAATAAGTTGACGTTGCTCTGAGTTGCTTAATTTATAATAATTTGTTTTGAGCTCAGACATCTTAAATATAATTATATTATATATTTATTTTATAGCAAAGGCTTTTACTACAAGAAAACGTTCCCAAGTAATTCTAATTTCAATCAAACTCGGTGTTCGACAGTAAACAAATTGTTCGTGTAAATATTATTCTATCGCGTCTTGCCGCGTCAATATGGTACAGCCCTAAAATCTACGTAGTGGTGGCAGAATGTCCGATGTTGTTCGTATGTAAATAAAGCTGAAATCGCTTTCACGAGTACCGCGTTAAAAGTTTATTTTAGGTAGGTTAGGTACTTTTACGTCAATCCTTTGAACGTTTGAAAACTGAGTTGAACAGGTAAAAAACGGGTAATTTTGTGCCATCCCGCTGCAGTAACATTTGCACAGGTTTATTGGAAAGTAGGTTCGTAATTGGAAATTCACTGCGTACAGAAGTAAATGAAAAGTGTTTGTGGTTGAAGGAAGGCAATTAATTCTTGATTTAAATTAGCAATAATAAATCGTTATCATTCTGCAGACTTTAGGTACTCTTAAGACATTGACATTCCCTAATGAAATCTAATTAATTATTGATTTATTTAGTTTTTGTATTATACATATAATTCTGAAGTTACTTCGTGAATGATGTAAAACGGATTACGAAAAAAATTATGTTATTGAAAGACAAGTTATCCATTAGTTGAAAACTTGATCATTTAACATTAATGAATCGCGTAGTAGATTATGAGAACGGGAAAACGTTGTACTCAATTTTTTGTTTTTATATTAAGTTATTGTTGTTATTTTGTAAAATCTTTATCGACGTCTTTAATACCAAAAGAATCTGTCCCCTACTGGCCATCAAATAGCAATCATAAACAGCATTAGCCCAACTACACTGCCTTGAGGGACACCTTCTCAGAACCATCTATTCTTTTCCTACCGGAGGTATATGTAGATGTAGAGGTTGTATACATGCATGGAGTTTGCTTAATATGTGCTTATGTAGGCAGCCCTGACCTTTACTAAGGACATAAGCAAATTAAGCCAAGAACCTTTTAAAATTATCATGTCGTTTGCTGCTAAGCGATCTAAATTATGACGCCTGAATTGGTTAGTCTAGTATACATCCTCAATGTGATTTTGTATTAGAAAAACTTGTCTGAAATATCTCTCTGAAATATCTTGTTGATCATTTAAAAATAAGTCTTTGTTAGTTGATATATAATTCGATTTTGTGATCGCATAACTTTGGAACTCAACATTAGCTTGCCAGGCTCTTAAATTAAAGTCGTTTATTAAATCCTAGCAGATATAATTTAGGTAAATGACTCATAGTTGGGGACACACCCACAAAGATTGAGTGAAATGAAGCGGGTCTTAATCGAGTACGAGTTGCATTTGCGAGAATATCAAAGACACTAATACGTATAAGTTTCACTACTCAACACCTTCTTTGAAACTAACTTAAGGAATACGAAATAAAGTCGTGTTAACTGTCCGCCGTGAAAAGCTAACTTAAATCCGGGCCGGCGGAGTTTATTTTTAGCTAGATAAATGTCAGCCATCTGTAGCTTACGACAGGGAAATGTCGCCGTGGATGTAGGAAATAGAAACAAAATAATCACCAACCTGACGGGTCTCCAGCAGCCGATTAGATATCTTCCAGAGAAGTCTCCCGGACTAGGGCATAGCCCGCTCCGATTCCAAGACTTACTGCTATTTACTGAATAAACACTCGAACTTCTAAGCCTAAAACAGTTTTAACGGTATTCCGGTCAGGCACCAAACATTTATCTTTGTTTATTACAATTATAAAGATCCCGGAATTAGAATTAGTGTTTTAGGTAGATTACACGAACTATTTTCGAAGATTGGTACGCATAACGTTGCGGGCGTGATCGTAATTAAAATAAATAGGGCGGTACACAAACAATAAGTATGGAAATAGTGATAATGATGAACGATGAACTTCTACGTGTCGTGAATAGGTAAACAAAAACAGATGAGCGGATCTTCAGAACGTTGAACCCTATAAATATTAAAACTGAGATTAAACGAAACCGAAAGATTAAACAGCGTTCGAGAAGATGGCGTTAACGAAACATGTTTAGTTTAAAATTAATCTGCCTTTTTAAGAGCTTGTCTTATAAAAATGATATCTTGTGGGATGGGAAGTGATTGAATTTATAGATTTTTGGGCTAAATAAAGGAGAACGTGGACCAATTATGAATTCAATCACGAAGTCACGGAAATCCGCTCTTTGTTTCATGAATTGTGATCGCGATATTTCTACAGCGTCATTAATGTACCTGATCGAAATGACTGGTGAAGTGCGATTGAATTCAGAGGTTAAATAATTGTTTATTGATTTTCGAAACATCAAATAGTTTTCATAATCATTTCATTGGACACTTATTGAAAACAAATAATTAAAATTATGTTGATGTAGTCATCTGGTCTGTAGAATTTAATTTATGGAGTACAGTTAGATTTTATTCGTTTTATTTCTACGGTTTCGTTTCTGTTTCTGCTTTAATCATTAACGTTAGCTTTAGTCATTAACGTTACGTTTTAATCATTGAATACTTCAGAAAGCTCAGATATATTTTTTTGTAATATATTACAACTAATCCAATTAGCCGTTACATGTAACGGATATCAAAATACTTATCAATAATATGGAAGCACAATGAGCTTTGAACAAAGGAACAAGACAAAGCTACGATTTCTGAGAATAAAGCATAGGGAGTAAGTTTTATACAAAGATATTCAAGAAGGCGCCTTCAATATCTTTTATTTTACGTGAAATAATAATAGATATTATCATTAATTGGCTTGATATTGTTTTATAGAAATATTCTGTTATGAAGAATTTATATCAGAATATTTAATGAAATGTTTTTTAATTATTAAACGTTTTGCGGAATAATAATTTATAGACCCGGCATGGGTTGAAAACTATGTTAAAATTGCAAGAAATTTTGTTGGATATTTAAGATCGATTTCATTGGAATTTCCGAATCATTGGAGTTTAATTAAAACAGTAACTTATTTGGAAGACATGAGGGTTTACACCTACGGTGGCCATGATAACCGAACTTCAAGGGAGTTGGTAGGGAATGCCTTGACCTAGTGCCGCCCGGAGCGAGACCTCGAGGTCGACGAGAAGATAGCTAGATGTGCAGATTGATACGAGAGCCAATGAGCTGTTAAGGATGGCGAAGACTGAGTTGAAAACGAGTGAACTGGAAAACAAGTCCTAGATACTGCCCACGCTCAGTAAAAAATAGAAAATACTCAGATAACTTTTGAAAATACTGTTGCTTAAAAAAAGTTAACTTACTTTAATAAAGATAAAATTTCGCCCTAAGTCAAAGGTTTTAAATTAAGTATTCTTATAAGTTATGAAGATTGATTGATTAAGAAAGGCAAAAAAAACATGAATGATATTATCCTTGTTGAAGCTTCTACCTGTTTAATTCATCGTCAAAAATGTTAACAGATTTTTGGAAGCTTGATTAAACGAAAGTTAAACGAATTGGGGCAGATTAATAAAGTTGTTTTTGCAGATATTTCACGATATCTGAGGGTGCTCGAGCGAAACATAAAATTCTTTTTATTGTTGAGTCAGATGTATTTTTATTTAATTTCAGCGGAATTATGAGCACAAAGTGTTCATAAATATGAAAGGAAATAATTCAGTCAGCTGGAAGGGTTGGCATAAAGTAGGGTTTGTGAATGTCTTTAAATCTTGGCACGAATTTAATGTAGAATAATTTTATTGCAATATTTCCCAAGGTTTATTTGTGTATTATGACGCAGTTCTCTGATATTCAATCCATTATTGTGCGTTATTACGATGCAGAAACGTTTTTTGACTGAAGTTTCAATGGGTTGCGATGTAAGAAGAACGAATTTAGTGCGCCGTTAACTGTTTACGAGGTAATGATTTACATGTCCGACAAGATAGAGCACCGATAAATTGACTAAAGAAAGATAAACATCAGAAAAGGGAATGCTAATAGAAGAGAACTAGTTAGATGTTTAGAAAAAATCTACAGGTATGAGGGGATATTTACTATAGAAAGGTAGAACTATATCCATGCAAACAATAGTGATATAAATTATACCGACGGTGAATACGTATTGCGGGAACGTTTCATTGTTAATGACAACAGTATCGAAGTGTGATGCTAATTGATGATCAACGTGTGCGTGTAATACGTATCCACCTGGTTGGGGGGCGGGGGAGGGGGGAGCACGGGGGTGTGAGGGGGGAGGTGTGACGGGGGTCAGGGGTGGGGTGGTGATGCATGCGTGTGTTGGTGTCGCGTACCGACCGGCGGGTGGTGTGGTGTGCGTGCGCGTCCCGGCGTGCGCTCGTCGCGGCGGTCGAGCTGCCACTGGGCGGGACGCGCGCCGCAGCCTCTCCGGACCCGTCGCCCGCCCAGTCGCCCAGTCAATCTCACACAGAAAACTTTTGATGCATCCTTAAACGATTCTCAAGCTAGCGCTCACTTTACTAACGCTTTAAATGTAAACATGCTCTGTGTTAATGTTAATAATGACTATCTACACCTTAAATTGTTTGATTACTTGAATAAATACACAAATAAAGGGTTAAAAATAACCACTAATCAGCGCAGTGAATCAGTCTAATGGAAACAAATCCAACGAAATGGAATTTGGGTGTGTTGAATGTTTTAACGGATGAGGGATTCTCGTACCTACTTAAATGTTATTGAATAAAACCTGCGTTTTGTATCAATCACTGGCGATTAATTAAAAATACAGGTGCTGTATGTTAATTACAGGACAGAAGTTAGCTCAAGCGGAATTAGTTATACAATGTTCCAATTTCCGGCTAAAGTCCGTATTATCCTGGTCCAGTGGAGCAAGCTCAGAGAAGCCTTTGTCCGATCTTGTGCACTGTGTACACTGTGGTTGCACAACCTATTTGAATATACTAACATCAAATACAGTACATTCCTTCTAATTGAGCTCTGCCAGCTGAGCTTTGTTCCCGACAGTTCATTCGGACAGTAAATTTACTTAAGGCTGTATTTAAATAAGTGCTCTGAATGTGCTTATTTGCTTGGCTCTCTTTGCTCTTACTCCATGAGAATTTAAATTACACAAATGCTTGGACGACGGCCGAAAAATTACGAATTGTAATTTGTGGAAATTTGAATGCGGCTCATTTGTCAAAGGTCTCAAGTCGTAATAGGTGAGGCTTATTTATAAGTTTTAAGTTACAATTAAATTTGTTTGGGAGCTGCACCGGTCGGGCAGCGAGTTTATTAAACTTGTGACAAAAATCGGCAAACTATGTGACAGTGAAATTCAATGCAGTGTTTATATTACAGAAATATAATTATGGATATATATTGGTTATTGGGGAGAGGGTTTTAATCGAAACAGAATTTCTGTTCCATTACCAAATAAGGCTTTCTTCGCTCACAAAATATTTCCTAAATTGTAGCCAACGATTATTACCCATTCCGAATCCAATGAGTATTGACCGTTTCTTATTATTAGGTTAAATGATAATGAGTGGATGTATCCCAATTACAAAATGGAAGAAATATAATAAGATTGAAAATAATAATTACAGAAATCTAACTAAAAGTCTTCTATTAAATTAACTAAAGAACTAACTAACTATACCAATAAAATACCACAAAATAATAATAGGTTTGGATAGGTTTAAAAGCTATGCGCCATCATTTACTAAAGAATGTGTACACTATCATATCGGGGAATTTCAACGATTGGGTCACTCATGATTTATACAGATATATACTTCCGAATTTTGACGAAACCACTTGATGATGATGAAGTTTCTAAAATACGTTCTAACATTACGTCATTACCAATAGTATTAAGTAGATAACCTATAGGATTATTTATCTGAATCACAATTGATCCGTAGTTCATTATATTTCCACGTCCAATAACGTTATGTTAACTACATGAGTACAGTCTAGAGCACCAAAATGTATACACTTAGCAACTTTTAAAAGTGATTTTCTCCTACTCTAATGATTGTAATTGTATGATATTACGAACATAGTATTTTGGAACCCCTATTATTATGAAATAGGTATCATATCAAAGTTACAATCGTTATTCCACGAGAAAATCGTTATTGAATTTTGCTGAGTGTATACATATTTTTGCTCGTGACTGTACAATATGACACAACTAAGATGTAGCATAAATTCGAAAATTTTCATTAATTAAGTTCAATTTTACGAATTGTTTTAGTTATATGACTTTACGAGTTATTGCGGTGGCGTATAGATCATTTTCACCTGAAGCAGTAATAAAGATTGGTGATTTTAAAGGAGCGCTCAGTTCGTATGGTGATCGGTTTTACGAATTATGCCGATGCTACATCTAAGTTGTGTCGTACTGTACTCTTAACTTCTCAAATTGTATTCAAGGCGTACACATACTAACGCGCGTTCACTTAAACGCTGCGCCTACGCTCGACTGTTGTTAGCGCGTGTCAATGCGGCTTTGAGATCATTGCAGGTTTACCGTGCTACCGTTCAGTTGAACGCGCGTTTTTGACGCAGATGGACGTATTTTAGGGATGTAGAACTCCGACTGAACCGGGACCGCACGCGTTCAACGCCTGATAGACGCGCAACATGTGTACGCTATACAAAAAACTTATTGCGCATTCAACTCGCGCTTAGCGCGTATCATCTGTACGTATCCTTATTGTGTCTATAAATAACTTCTAATCATTTACGGAATAGTATTAGCCCTGGCAAAAACGTTTTTATTAAATAAGCTTTAAGGGGCTTACCTTAAATTGGATAGCTCGTGGATGGTGGCCGTTTCTTACGTGAAGATTCCTTTCTGGCTTCACATCAATCTAAGGATAGTCAGACGCCCCAAAGCCTAATTGCCAGCTGTCACCTTCGTAAAAAAAAGATACCGAATTATTTTGTTACACTAAAGCAAGACCCTATAAAATAACTTGGAAATGGAAGATACTGATAGAAAATTAAGAAAGGAGATCATTCACCGTCCATACATTTTTGGGCTAAGTGTGCAAGTGCCAAACAAAAAAAAGCTATATTCCGAAAGATTACGTTTTTCTCTTCATTTTTTATTACTATAAGCTACTACTTTAATTAGGTTACTGTTAATTATTTTAACCAAAAGCTACTGAAAAAAGTATTTTTCAAAATCGTATGCCAGCGCGGGAAATTGCCCTACGGATTTGGTTCAATAGTGAAAAGTGACGAGAATAACATGTTCCAAAAAATCAGCTGTTTCATACATTTGTGTTCACTTAAATCGACAAAATGTATGGAACAACTGTTTTTATTTTTGCGATTTCAAAGTTGGTCCCATAGAAAAAGTTTTTCAAAATGATGAGTACAAACCTTTTCGGGTTTAGCATAAAGAAAAAATAATGTTGTATAAGAAGGCAGTACCAGACACTGATCAAACTTCGAACTATTTTATATTATGAGTCTGCATTAACTTATATAAGAACTCAAGCGTCGTCTGCCAGAATAGATGACATAGATATTAGATATGTAGTTCATTAAGTTTTTAGGTCGCCAAGTATGAGGGGACGTGAATTCATATCGCCGACTTAAAGCTCAGCTTATATAGAGAGACGTAATCTGGAAATGTATCGTCATTATACCCAGGAGCTCAAATTTATGGACGAGTGTCGTGAAGGAATGGCCGCCGCCTGACTTTTATCGTAATATCCACATATATTCCCTATTGTTAACGCTCTAGTGCTGTTTTATTCCTTTGTACGGACGTTCCGTTATTCTATAGAAATTCCATAACTTCTGCGCTTAACTTTGGAATGATTCAATAGGACTGCTCCAGTATTTTTCACGTTTTATCTGTGTCGTATATTCATTCCTCTAATTTCACTGAAATGCTGATAAAATGTTTTTTAACATAATGATAAAGGAGATTACTTGGTCGTGAAAATAGTGTAAAAAAATACTGTTAAACAGTGTTTATACAGGCTTCGTCGGCGAGCCTGTCTATTATGTACAAAACGTCGACATGAAACAGGTCAGCCGTCCGTTTATCTTGTAGATAAAAGTAACAAAGTCTATGTTTGAGATCGCGACCTATCTAAGAATAAGGCTGTTTTTAAGTGTAGGCTGTTGATAAGTATTCCCCTCACGGTGTTATAAGGGGGTGTGGGCTCGGCGCGAGTAAACACTCAGACCTGTTGCGTAGCGGGCCAGTTCCGGGCGGCTGACAGGCGGCTACGTAATATGCTTTAGCATTTTGTGAATAAACACATTTACGTAACAAATGTTTTTCTTTATCGTTGCTAATGTTACGATCGATGGAACTTTTATTGTTGCCAGCCTGTAGATATCGAGTAACATGGAGTTTTTCGTCCGTTCTACTACTAATCTATACTAATAATAAAGCTGAAGATTTTGTTTTTTTGTTTTAACGCGCTAATCTCTGGAACGGCCTGTCGGATTGGAAAAAATATTTATGCGTTTAATAGCCCAATTTTTGAGGAAGGCTATTTAACATTGCGCTAGGACCCTTTGGAACCGAACAAACACAAAAAAGAAGCCAGAAATAACGCCAAGCGAAGACGAAGTCGAAGGCGGGCTGCGATGCGACAGGGTGGGTCGGGGAACAAGAAATTTCACGCGGACGAAATCGCGTGCTGAAGTTAGTATTTTATATAACGAAGAGGTAAAGTGTGTAAGTTTGGATGTGGGAGGTAATCTGTGGAAGGTCTAATCCGATTGCAATATTTCTCTCACTGACAGAAAGCTACATTACTGCCGAGTGGCAGGGTGTTTTATAGTATAGTTGACTAGCACGCGAGCGAAGACACGGGCAGGAGCTAGTGGATGACTAATTGAAACCGCGCTATTATTATCTACGTTTTCTGAATGGTCTATGAAAAAATAAAGGTTTTAAAAGTCTTTGAGTAGGTAACAGTGCCGGGGTATGAACATCATCCTATTATTATACTCGTAAATGATAAAGTGACTTTTTTTGTTTGTTTGTTACGTTTTCACGCTAAAACAGTTGAACGGAATTCCCACGGGATCGAGATTTACGTGGGTGAAACCGCGGGACGCAGCTAGTCCATACTAATATTATAAATTCGAAAGTAACTCTGTTTGTCTATCTGTCCGTCCGTCTGTCTGTATGTTACCTATTCACGCCATAACCACTGAACGGATTTCGACAAAAAATTGCAAGGATATCGACATACTACGCGGGCGAAGCCGTGAGCGGAAGCTAGTCTCCTATATTTTACAAGTAGAGTGCTAACGCGTTGGTAAAATGAGCCAACATTAAATTATACTCCTTACGTGTGTCATATTATGTCATAAAGTGAGCGTTTAACGACTACATAGTACGTTCATATAAATTCTTACATAATTATACGATGTAAGAATTGAACAGGGTGCGAATATAGCTACGGGAAATTGTGAAGCCTCTCGTCGTTATTATGTTTTGTTTTCGTAATTTTTTTGAAGAACAATCAAAATCGAATCAAAATCAAAATATTTTATTTCACATAAACCTACATGGGCACTTATGAAACGTCAGAAGCTAGGTGCACGGTTCCAATTGGTCGTTTCCTATGGAGAAGAGCCGGCAAGAAACTCCACGGTTACTCTTTTAAAAATAATTGGCTTTTACAATATTTTCAAATTACAGTGTTAGTAGGCATGGGAGGACAATGTAGGCCTTTCAACAAGTAAGTACCAGGTACTTAACAAAATAAATGTTCAGTAAATCTACAGTCCAATAAGCCTACAAAGTTCTCACATTCACAAAATAGAAAATAATCGATATAAAAGACAAACAATAATAAAAAATAAAAAAAACTATTTCAGCCAAATGACGTGATTGCTATTACAACTGTAACAAATTGAATAATATCATGTCCACAAAAGCCACTAGGAGTTGAAATTAAATTGGAGGTATCTATAATAATAGGAATAATGTCAAATACAATGATTATGTCAAGGACGAATGTAAAGAGAATAAAATGATCTAATACCAATGTCTCTATCATTGCTACATATTGTGTTGTTGCCAGAGACAAAGAATACGCAAAAAAGATGATAAAATAACCATAAACCTAGATAAATACGTTTTTATCAAAGTGAAATACGTTATTGCTACTAGTCCTGTCAAGTAAGCGTTTAATCTACACAAGACAAATTACTCTAGGTTTACGTGCTAGCACGTCTAGGCTTTACGTGGCCTCAGTCAAATATTGAACATATTTGACTGCGTGTGTTTTGTAAAGCGTAGCAGCAAAAATAAACAAAATAATAATAAAAGGATCACGGTCTAAATACAAACGGAAAACTCGTAGTATTAAGATACATTCTACCTGTATCTGTTATTCGATACCCACTGTCAGCAACTCAGCAATAAATAAAACAGATGATACTGAAACCTCAAATCAGGGTTCGAAGTATCGAATTGGAGTGTTGACGTCGATCAATCACTCGAATTCGAATCGATTGTCGCGTCGCCGCGGTGCTACGCGCTACGAGCTACGAGTCTAATAAACGGGGAGCTTTGCGTAGCATATACGTAGCCGCGTAGCCGATCGACACTTTTCCGATTGAACTGTTTTTATATCTGTTGCAGGAGTTTTATTGTATTGTTTGAGTTTTCAAGCATATTTGTGATACTTTTATTGTCTTTTTTCTCTCTCTGCATTGTGAGTGCCTCGGTGGTCTATTGGTTGCAAGCGCTACTTGCTGAGCTTGACCTTCTGGGTTTTGAGTTGTTCCATACATTTGTGTTCATTTAAATGGACAAAATGTATGGAACAGCAGATTTTTTTTTTGCTATTTCATAGTTGGTCCCATAGAAAAAGTTGTTCAAAATGATGAGTACAATGTCCCCTTTTCGGGTTTAGGATAAACAAAAACTAATGTTGTACATGTTGTATTGTCTCCCGTGGGGAAAAACTATAAAACCAATGTCTATAGTTGCATTTTGGTGAAGTATGAAGCTCTTATTCCTTTTATTCAAATGAATGCTCCATCAATAAATAAATACATACTAGTTCACGAAACCTTTGGTCCTTATTAAAAGCCTGCACTCTTGCAGTATTCACAAGTCTTTACAGAACATACAGTCAATAAATTCCACTCAGCAGTCGTACCGGCTATACATTTTTAACCACCGACAGAAGCGCTCATCGGCTAAAAGTCTATCGTTAGCCTTTGAGAGTCGGTAGTCGGTATAAAGCACTAAGCGGGGAAGTTGGTAGACTTGTTGCTCCGGCGGGTAATCAACTCGAACACAAGCGCAACTCGCTATTAATTTATAACGTTCATACGTTTGAGTATGTTGGCGAGCTTTTCATATTAAATGGATGACTGGATGTATGAAATAAGTTCACGAGTTGGCAAATATATTAACATAATGAAGTCTGCGTTTTGAGAGAAATGTTGTGGCAGCTATTTTACTGAAAAAGTATACTGATTACTCTGGTTAAGGAAAATATAGTTTCATTATATTTTTCTACCGTATCTGGTTCACCTTGCCAAAAAATAAGATAGTCAAATATTCAGAATTCGTAAGGCAAAAAAATATTATGCGGCATCGGTAATTGTTATACCGTGCAGTTTTCTTAGAAAATGATTTGCACGTCGCGTTGTCGCGACGCGATGGTTTGTGCGAAGCTTAATTCGTGTATACCAGATGTTCAAGACGCAATAATCACATGCTATTTAAAACATAAAATACGTATTGTTAAAGCTTCGCATATCTCAAAATTGAAACAGGAAATTCATCTCCCTTCCTTATAACTGTCACTTCAGTCCCAATACTAGACCCATCTGCGCTGAAGTAACAAACACGAGACAGATTCTAAATCGAAATGTTTTTCGTAGAATTCCAGTTATCGGAAAAAATGTTTAATCATTATCTATGTTAGTAAAGTACATGGTTCGTTCTGTTACTGAGATTTAGCTTTAGATGTGATTTTAGATAGAAATTAATGCGTTTAAATGCTTACTTTGTAGCAGTTTTAGATGTACCTATTGTTAGATGTTATGCTGATGTTACCTTAAAACGGTAATAATAAATAATAAATTCAATAACGAATAGTAAATAATAGAATAATCTTAATTATGTGTATGCCAAAAAAAAACAGATAAAAATATAGTAATTTTACATATGGTGACACAATGGGCGGTATTATCGCTAAAATCGTTCAAGCAAAAAAGCATTCGTGATCTGAAAACTGTTTCTTTATTTAAATTTCGTGTAAAAGAGCATTATCTTTCCTCTCAACTATGAGTATATAATTATATAGGTACCTATAGTGTATTTATGTTTATATATTTAAGCTTTATGTATTTATTTAAGTATATGTTAATTTTCTTGCGTATATGTGTAGGTATATTTTAGTTAAGACTTCGCATAATCATGTTTTTCTCTTCTTGTTTTCATACACTATTGTCTACATTTCTTTCTCATTTCTCCTTTCGCAGGTCTGTTGGAAGAAATTTCTTAAGAAATAAGCAGTACCTTTGTACTCATATCATAATTATGTCATATCTCTTTGTATTTTACTGTGCGTACATAAATAATAAATAAATAAAAGCGATCTTTTACAGACAACCTTTAGATGGATTAAAGTAAAAAGGAGATACAATACTGCAGGTGTACCTTTTACATATACAATAAATACATAAAGAATATACTTATCATATATTTCAGGTCACGTTAGAAATTATAAAAGAGCACATTGACAAAAAAAGAGAAAAAAGAGTTAAATTAAAATAAAACAAATATCAAACCAAACTACAATTATAACTTAAAGATTGTGTGATTGATGAAAAAATTTACAAACTCAGATACGTCAGAAGAAACACACTGTAGAGATTATTAGAAAATTATTTCCACATTTTTTTCACACAATCTTGTGTCATGAAAAATTGAAGATTTCTCGAAATAAAATGTTTACACATTGCTTCGAATACAAAGAGAAATCATCAGGTATTCATTCAGCCCTCGTTGAAAGATTGTAATTTAGTGTTATATTGTTTGACGTATAAAGGCGCTGTTATAAACTCGTATTGTCTTGTGTGAGTAGCGCACAAAAGATTGCTTTGTTTTGTCATGATATTCCTAGAGATTTCTGTGTGTAATTGGAGGCTTTAAAACAATATTGTCAAAATATTGTTTTCTTGTATTGTTTTTAATGAGAAGTTTGCCGACGGATGAAAGACTATTTTATATATCGGTATTAAAGTACACTGTGAGTGTAATATTAAGGTTCCCGATGACATCATGGCTATAATAAAAATAAAAAAATTCATTGTAACATAAAATTCTGCTAATATGCTAATAAATATTTAAAACCGTGTACTGACCGGTGTTACGGGGTGTAATGTAGCATGTTACAAAGCGAGCATTCGTGCAGTCAGTACGTGGAAACGAGCACAAACACGCGAGCAACGAGCGTATGTTACACGGAGTTTAGAATACGGCGTTACGTAACATAATCGCTGCGAATGGTACAATACCCCCCGTATCGCCGGTCAGTACATGGATTTATAATAAAACAAGAATCTAGCCACTAAATTTTCACAAAACGAACGCTGACCCTGAGCCGGTATTCGCTTCGTTAGCGAATGAAACTATGAAAGACCGGCTCTAGATAGGCTGTAGAGCTGTTCTTTGTTTATAAAGTACTAGGAGATTTAAATGATGCAACACTATTATCGGAATAAATCTAATCGGCCATTTAATGTAACAACTAACAATTCTAATTTTAATCCTAACTAATATTATAAATGCGAAAGTGAGTTTTTTGTTTGTTTGTTACGCTTTCACGCTAAAATGGCTGAACAGATTGGAAGTTTGGCACATGGGTAGACTATGACTTGGTAACTGGACCTGGATATTCTATCGTGATATAGACTTATGCAGGTGAAACCGCGGGGCGCAGCTAGTGGTTAATAAAAGTTCTTTAACTAATTTAATATTCATCCCTCGATGTTCTACTTTACATTTTAGGTTGAACAGTAAAAAACCAATAGGTACCTGTGTTTACCCATAGATAAGAACTTTTCGTAAAATGTTGACTCTGGTTCTCAAACAGTATTAAACTGAAGCCTATTAAGATGATACGTGACACGATTTTTAGTACTTTGGGAAAACCTTTGCCTAACGTGGCGGTAAAGTGTCAATCCAATGAGGAGTTTTAGCCGATATTTAGGCCTTAATTCCTCTTACGCTGATGTCGGTCGCGTACCTACGGCTGGTCGCGTAGGCGCCGCGGACGTCAGCGTCGCAGTATGGTGCTGAACACAATATATATGTTATGGACCAAGTGATTATTAGGGCATTATAAAAAATGCCCGGGCAGTTTGAAAAATGCCCAATATGAAAGAAAGAAAATACATTTATTCAGCACAGACTAAAAGGCACACAATATACATAATATACAGCAGATAACAAAATAAAAATAAAGAAACAAATTGAGAAGGTAAAGAAGGACATTATCAGGGGAGTGTGCCTCACGGCTGCGCCAAACGCCATATGAGAGCGCAGTATGATAACAACTATTGAAATAATCGAATCGACCGGGCATTTTTTATTTTGCTAGTCACCTATGAGGCAGCACAATTAAAACCAGGTTTTATTACTAGTATTTTGATTTCAAACGTAGAATCAATATTTAAAATCAAATAAAATATTTCCATTCATAGACACTCTGCTGACCTATGATGACTTTACCTTATTTAAATACCTGTGTATTATTAGATTGCCCAAAGACCACACGGCAATATTTATAATGACGAGGCAATGTGTTATATAAGGAAGTTCAAATTATAATTAATTATTTCGCCCAAAGTAGCTTGTCATTATTCATAATGCGCGGGCATTATGTGAAAATGCCCCTATTTATTACTTGGTCCATAACATATATACGCACGCGCGACCGACGACGTACGCGACCGACATCAGCGTAAGAGGAATTCAGGTCTTAATGTAGAGAAGAAAATATTAACGTTAGCTATATTTGCAATTTACACATAACATTGCGCCTGTGTTTCTCGAAGAGTTAAGCAGAGGCTTAACTCTACATTTCGCCAGTTATGTTTCTGTCTTCTTAAATCTTTAGTAATAGGGGGCGAGCCTACCATCAACCGGGAACAAATCCAGACTCCGTGCTGCTAATGAAAATTTCCACATGGAAAACACAATAACCTAAAATAGTATTTGCTATTTATACGTACAGTCACGAGCATAAATATGTAAGCAAAATTCAATAGCGATGTTCTCGTCGAATAACGATTACAACTTTGAGATTAGACCTATATCATAATAAATTCGGTTCCAAAATACTATGTTCGTAATAACATCAAATTACAATCAATAGAGTAGGAGAAAATCACTTTTAAAAGTTGCTAAGTGTATGTTAGTGCTTGTGACTGTACACGACGGATTCTTGCATAGTCCGCACGAAACGAAAATGTTCATAATAATAATTATGTCTGTAAGTGTTTTGAGTTTAAACATAATAATGTTTAAACTTTGAAAGCTTAAACTGCTTTTCGTGAAAAGTTTTGCGGCAAAGCCATGTAGCATCGATTACTTACTGTGCAAACTTCCCCTTCGTAACTCAGTTAGGCCGACATTAATAAAAGTTATTTAGAATGTGCTTTTTTAGCTTACAAGTATTCGTGATTGTCTTATTTGTTTTAGTATATTCATGTATATAAGTGCATTGTTTTGTATTTATATTTATATGTTATTAGGTATTTAAATTATATTCATAGTTATTAAAACGTATAGGTATAGGTATGCTTATTTAAAATAAAAAAAACACAATTTTCGTTCAGCACCTACCACTGTTTGTCTCTGCATCACCTAAAGGTTGACTGGTAGAAAATGCCTATGGCATTAAGATCGTCTCTGTACATGTGTGTGCTTAAAGTATTAAATAAAATATAAAATAAATATTCTGGTCAATGTCGCACAACTGTCAGACTACGTTAGAAAGATTGACAGATGCTGTCTACAATCTGAAAACATTACATGAGCACATACCGACACTATTATTATTTACACTAATAATATAAAGATAAAAAAGATTTGTATTTTTGAATGTTTGTATTTTATTAAATAATTAATTAACTAAAAAACCATCAGACCAATATTGAAAATTGTTTTACCAGTAGAAAGCTATATTACCACTAAGTAACATATATTTTCATGTATAAACCACTGGCGGAATCATAATTAACTAATTATATGCCAATGTTTAACATTATTTTATCAAATACAATAGACGTAGATATATTTAGTAACCTATTCCGCTAGACTATTCTTCAAGAGTCCTAAAAAACCCTTTCACTTTGCTTCCAGCGCTCGGTGTGGTAACACGTCGCGTTCTGGTTTGCAATTGGTCAATCGTCATCCTGAGGATGCCTCGTTGAGAGGTGAAACACGTGTCGATTTCTTACAGGGTTTTTTAGGGCTCTTGAAGAATAGTCAAGCGGAATAGGTTACTAAATATATCTACGTCTATTGTATTTTATCATGGATTTCCGCAAATTCACGCCTGAATCAATTAACTATCTATTATTTTATCATTTGAATTGAGTACTGTACGCTTCATTGAATCCAAATCTCTAGAGGCATGACATTCAAGCAATCGATGCAACATTTAAAGACTCGGTTAAATTGAGAGAAGAATTTAAAAGTCTTTTATATTCTTTGATTCCTTTGCCAATTCAGCTTTGTCGTTCAAATACCTACCTACCCCTCGGCCGAATCCGAGAGAATTCTGAGCTATTTACATTCTATCGAGTTGTTTGTTTTACTGCATACCTTTTACCCACATAGGCAAACTAGCAGAATAGATAAAATCCCTAACCAGTTTTACAGAGCTACTAATTCTGCATAAAGAAGCAATCCTAATGAATTATAGGCAAGAGACTTTGATGTCTAATTGTAGCTAATATGACTGGAAACCCATCTAGTGTAGATAATCGATAGAACAGCTATTTCTGAACGAATCTAGGCAGCTAGTCGGATTAGGAACGCAAGACTTGCTGTTATAGTATTCTGCATATTTATTGACATGAGAAATTGCTAAGGCTGTGATCAACTATGATGTTAGTTCACACTTAGTTATGTTCAGTATATCAATCTAACTAATATTATAAACGCGATGGATGGATGTTTGTTACTCTTTCACGTAAAAACTACTGAATGGATTTGGATGAAATTTCGCAAACAGGTAGTTTATAACCTGGATTAACACATAGGATACTTTTTATCTCGATGTTCCCATGGGATCGCGACTTACACGGGTGAAACCGCGGGGCGCAGCTAGTATAACATAACATCACGCCTGTCTTTCCCCGAAGGATTAGGCAGAGGTGTTATACTAAATAATATAATAGTACACCCACATTTCGCCAGTTATGTTGAAGTCCCATGAATTAGGGGGCGAGCTTATTGGGCACAAATCCCAGCTCCGGGCTTCTACTGATAAATTTCAGATGGAAAACCCAATAACACTTTGCCCGACCCGGGAACCGAACCCGGGTCCTCGTGCTCAGCAGTAGCACTGAGTTAGACCAACGAGGCAGTCTTACAATAAATTACGTACAACTATATTCCTATATTTGTGCGTAATTTGGTGTGAGGAATGGTCAGAGTCGAATTCAGAACATGACCAATTTTCTAAAGAAGCAACGAAATGGTTTTAATGTTGATACACAATTATGGTTCAAAACGATTTTGATGTATTAATTAAGAAGTAGATAAAATCTGAAAGTGGATGTTACGATAGGGAAAGCTGCCCTCGATGGCTCGGCCACTGGGGCGATCAACGATAGAAGAACTTTTGATCTATGAGAGCATTAAAACCGTAGGTACCAATAATAGTATACAGGGTGTAAGGGACAGCCCTCCGCAAATGAATAGGGGGCACAGCTCCTTATTTTGAATTATATTCCACCGGAAATTTTCTTCTCAGGAAAGTTTTTTCAGGTACTATTCCTTTATTTCAATGTAAAGTTACATTCTCTGTACGCAGCACTCCATTTATGTAAATAAAACAGCTAAAAAAAAAAACCAGCAATGGGCGTTGAAATACTAGAGCCCCCCCCCCCCCCCCCGACACGGGAAGTGTGACTACGCGGGCCACGGTAACGATACATTGCGCGTGAGGTAAACATAACATAATATATCAGGTTTATTGGATTCTCATAACGTTCCTGAAATAATTTCATGCACCGATCGTGCTGAATCATCCCATCAGACTGCGGGGGCTGTCCCTTACACCCTGTATATTAAAAAAATCGATTTCATAAATATACAATACCCACAATAGTTAACTATATTTAAACTAAAGCGTATTTTATAAATTCGTTTTCAATACGCGTATCATTTTCTAAACGCAAACCTACTCCAAGATGTTAGAATACTCCGAGAGAAAAGCTTTCCTTGCAACCTACATTTTACCTACAAGGAGGCTTACTCAGACGATCTAGAAATTTACCTATAAATGTAGGTAGGTACCGAAGTATAAATCCTTTGCGTTGAACTGAATTCGCGTCTGGATAGAATTATATTACACACTACATAGCGAAGGATGTTTTAAGTGTATGATAATCCTTTACTAACGAACTGTCTTCATGTTAACTAATACAACCTGACGTTAATTTATTATGATCTAGACTTTACGATAAGTATTCAATTTGAGTTTTTAGATTCTTAGATGTACTACGGGTACTAATTTTAATTTTGAAAAAAGAAGAGTTTTGTAAGAAGAATAAATCAATAAGTCCCATGTAGCAGGGGGCGAGCCGTGCACAAAACATAACTGGCGAAATGTTGGTGTATATGTTATGGACCAAGTGATTATTAGGGCATTATAAAAAATGCCCGGGCAGTTTGAAAATGCCCAATATGAGAGGGCAGTATGATAACAACTATTGAAATAATCAAATCGACCGGGTTTTTTTATTATGCTAGTCACCTATGGGGCAACACAATTAAAACCAGGTTTTATTACTATTTTGATTTCAAACGTAGAATCAATATTTAAAATCAAATAAAATCTTTCCATTCATAGACCGTTTTTAGATTGCCCAAAGACCACACGACAATATTTATAATGACGAGGCAATGTGTTATTTATGGAAGTTCAAATTATAATTAATTATTTCACCCTAAGTAGCTTGTCATTATTCATAATGCGCGGGCATTATGAAACTCTGCCTAACCGTTATGGGAATACAGCCGTGATGTTATGTGTTAAAAACAATAAGGTAAATAATTATGAAACTTAGTTTCCTCATTTCTATTTTTTTCTTCTCCTGCTTCAAATGGTGGCAACCAATAATTATAAAATAACCCTAGCATGCAATAAAAATATGCACGAACAATCGTGGCGACATGACATGACGATTTTATAACGACATTTCTATCCTCACGTTTGAAAATGTAGAAAACGTCGTACAATTTATCAAGCGCTGTCTCAGCTTAAGCTCGACTTCATCGCTACAGCACATCGTTAAGCGCGGCTGTCAGGATGTTATCGTTGCGCATTTGTTCAGGCGCGTCGACTTCTATAAAACTCACATTTCTCGATCCAATTTTACTAACACTGTTGTAAGATTCTTCAGTCGCATGTTCATTGGGATGTAAAGTTGCGGAACATTGTTTCAGAAACATGTTTTTGTATTGCAGGTAACATGACTGTCATGATGGTTATATTGAAAGATAGAAGAAAAGAGATGTTTATTCTGTCACAGAAACACGTGCACATAAAAAGGCAAGTTAGCTTAAATACCTAGGTACTTATTACTTAAAACAAAAACTTAATTAAAAACACAGAAAAATTTAGTTGGCAGCTGCACGTCGTGATTGTGAATAGTTATTTGGCTGCAAAGTTGTTTTTTGGCGCGAGTACTTGTATTGAAACCTGAGTGTTGCGAGGGTTTCAAAGGTACGAGACGCAGAATAACTTTGCTGCCGAGCGAAACATACAATTTTTCACCTCACTATAGCGAGGAAAATGCTAGGTGTCATCATGCATTGAACAAATATTGTACGCTATTATGTACTTTTCGCGCAATATTTCCGGAAGAAAGCTCAATTCGGCATTATGTACCGCTTGTACCACTAACTCTGCACTGCTAAACAAACCAAAATCATGGAAAGTGCATTGATATACAGAAGAAAATTATGTAAAGTTTTTTGAAGTGAAAACTTCTTTAGCTGTGTTGAGCGATTTTTTTTTCGTGCTGGCCTAAATGAGGCTGGAAGTATTGTATTGCATTATCAGTGAACCCGGCGATATAGAAAATTATTGAATAGAAAGGTTCGAATTTAAAAAACTCTTTGCACCCTAGCGGATCAAATGCACTTTTGCACGCAGATTTCGAATGATAAACAGAATCTTTCCAACCTTGTGAGGTGAAAACCATGTTGCCGTGTTGCTAGCAACAAGCCATGCCATTTATTGACGGTAAATAAAAGACGCGCAATATTATTTCCAGCAACAAACAACATAGAATGATGCTGCAGGAAACAATGTTGTGCAACTGTTGTGCAACTGTTACTCAACTGGTTTTTCACAGATACGGGGCTTTATGGACATCAGTTATGCGTATTTTAATATCAGCTTGCTTAAGATGGTGAAATTCGTCGAATTCTTGATTAACTATTGGAGCGTAGCCCCGTTCTGGTTAAACTTGTAAAGCCAGCTAGCTACTTAGTAATATCCTCTTTGTTTTCGAAGTTGGATTTCATTTTGTTTACTCTAATATGATTAATTTTATCTTTTCGGAATTTTCATTTCCCTTTTCCCGATTGTGTAGCACAAAAGGGATGTTGATGATTTGTTGCATGGGAACTGTTTGTGGGATTTTTTGTCGAAACGTCTTGACGGTTGGATGAATTTGTTGGTACGCTTCGTTTGATGTTGTTATAACATTCTTGTTCAATACGCAAAGCTAAAAGTCCAAAATATTAACATATTCACTCACTAGCGAACATGGTATAAAAATCAAATCCTCGACATTTGATTTTTATACCGTGTTCGCTAGAGAGTGAATATGTGGTTCTGGTTTTATAAATAACTAGGTAAAAGGTCTTTTAAATCAAGATAAACACTTCTTTCTATACCATCTCCGTATGTTTTTGGAACAAAATTCTTTTACGCGGCTTGTAAACTTTCAGAACTGCAGAGAGAGAAAGTATGAATTTGGTCAAAATGAAAATTCAAGATGGTGGCTGCGAAAATTTTGATATTGTTGTAAATCCTACGTGAGATGACACTTCGTTCTTAACGGGAGTCCCCCAACCCCACACGTTTTTTTTATAATTTACATTTAGGGCTACGTCGTTGAGAGCAGTGGTGGCCCAGTGATAACGGCCACGACTTACGAGTTGTAGGTCGTAGGTTCGAAACCTGACAGGCGCTTTACTTTGTGTACGTTATATCATCGCCACTGCTCTCAAAACGGTGAAGGAAAACATCGTGAGGAAACCTACATGTCCTAGAACCAAAAATTCGAAGACGTGTGACATCTACCAACCCGCACTGGGCCGGCGTGGTGGATTACGGCCCACTCCCTCTCACAGAGAGGAGGCCTGTGTCCCAGCAGTGGGAACATTATAGGCTGATCATGCTATGCTTATGTTACGTCGTTAAACGAATGTTCCGTCAAACCACATCAAAACAAAACAAATCTACTTTAATGTAATTTAGCATCTGCTTCATAAACATGAGACGTTGTGGCCGGTGATCCGAAGTAATCCTTAGTACCGACAACAATGGGGCCGGGCCTTACCTACCATCAAAACTTACCTTACCTACAATATACATACAAACTACCCACATAATATAAGATATAAGTAGGTATATAATATAAGGGGCAGGCAGGGGCACCTTTATGATGTGATACTGCACTGATCTTTAAGGTTGCTAGGTGACAGGGAATGAAGATGGCAGAATGCAGATTAAAAAGTTTTTATTTGTCTTTTTTACTCTGTAATTTTAGTGTATTTGATAAAATATTTTTATTTACCGTACCTATGGAACGTATTTACATAAAGGGCAATAAAGACTTTTATTAACATCAAATAATAATTTTATATTGTGCTTATTTATCTGAAATAATTTTTAGGGTTCCGTACCCAAAGGGTAAAACGGGACCCTATTACTAAGGCTCCGCTGTCTGTCTGTCGGTCTGTCTGTAAGTCTGTCTGTCTGTCCGTCTGTCACCAGGCTGTATCTCACAAACCGTGATAGCTACACAGTTGAAATTTTCACAGATGATGTATTTCTGTTGCCGCTATAACAACAAATACAAAAAAAACAGAATAAAATAAATATTTAAGCGGGCTCTCTGATTTTTTTGCCGTTTTCATAGATAATGGTACGGAACCCTTCGTGCGCGAGTCCGACTCGCACTTGGCCGGTTTTTATATTTTAGTAGTGACTCGCTCCTGCTTCGCACGGTTTTTACGACTTAACAATACATTAAGATTTCTTAGTTACAATGTAACTTTAAGATTAACATATTTGTGGCGGTATCTACATCACCACATGCGAACTACGCATCAAAGACCTGACGTCAGACAGACGTCACATTAATCCTGCTTCGCGCAATTAAAGTTTACCGTGCAGTGGACATATATACGAGAACCCAACATCAGTCGTTGGGCAGTTGCCCGCCAGACACAACACCCGTCTGGTTGGAGGATCCTCCCTTTTCTATGGAGTATGAGTGAACTTTACACCCTGTTCCTCATACCCCTAAATATTATACACATAAATCTTCCGGAATAAATTCTCTAAACGATAGTGAAAATCTCATCAAAATCTGTTGCGTGGTTTAGAAGAACAGCGCGGACAGATAAACACGAAAAGCGACTTAATTTATAATATTATTTATTCTATTCTGTTCCCTACTTACTGCAAATCTGCAATTTTTTACAGCTAAGGCTATGGTTCTAAACATTTGTAAGTTATTTAATTATATTAATATAAACGCTTTTTCCATAACTTAACTTTTTCGCTTATAGGATGGATGATGATTCACAATATAGGATGTAGTAGAGGATATTAAAGGGTTCGATGTGAATACTCACTACGCATCGATTCAAATTAAAATAGCTCTATACCGGACCTGCCCTTCCTATAATATCCTTTGCCGAAGTACGGTCAAGGGTAAAATTGCTACATCCATATATTACGGCACACCAAACGTACCTAATAGCGGTAAATGGAGTATTTTAGAAATGATTAGGAAAATAACTTGGCTTTTAATAAATAACAATAATGATATACCTACCTACATTTTGTTTAGGTGAGTGAATCTTATGCCTTTTTCCCAGTGGGTTAGGATGGAACTCCAAGGGCGTACTAACTGACAATGCAACATATTTGTCGAAAGATGACAATATTACACATTTCTACGACAGATGCCTAATAATAAAGTAGGTACTTGAACTATGAAAAAAACTTGTAAAATCGTCGAATTGTCAGATTGTCACCTGTCGCCTGTCGATTTTATTTAATAGGCCCCTGAAAGTTGATTTTAATTAAGGATAATATTATTTAAGTGCAAATATAGTGGTTACTCTTATTGATCAGTTCATCCATATGCTGATGACAATTTTTTTAACTGTTTTCCTTTAAAAACATGTAGTGCCAAGCTCTCAGGCGTAATGAGCAGATTAACACCCTCGACGCCTTTACAATGGTTGCCGGCACTGACCTACTTTCGCGACTATATTTTTTTAATCTAGCATGTTGGTGAAGGCTCGAAAGGTAGAGGTTAAAAGCTTTTTCAGGGGCTGCACTTGTGCAAGGCCGTTGGAGAAAAAAGTAAGCGAAACTTCGAAATGTCAATACTTTCAAAGGATTTGGAGTCCAGGTTCATTTCTGTTACATCACTTTCGGAATTTGGACGTTATAATAATATCAGAGAGAGCAGTGTTGGTCCCCATTTACGACTTATAGGTCGTGAGTTCGAACCCAGCCTGGCGCTTTACTTTGCGTAAATAATTTCATCACAATCGAATCGAGGAACTCGTGGCTAAGTATAACAGCCGCACGGGTCGATCCATCAGGTTAAGCTACGCTTGCCGGGGTACGGCCGTGGATGGGTGACCATCTTTACATACCGAGACAGGAGTCTCACGCACTATCCGAAGCACGGAGGACCGTGCTTCGGAAAGTGCGTTAGCCTTTGGTCCCGGCTCGTCATTCGTAAGTCTTTGACAGTGTTACGGGTCGTCAGAAGCCCGAAACTCTGACAACCAGTCTTTCCAAGGGGTATCGTATTATCCAGTTACTGGGTTGTGGAGGTCAGATAGGCAGTCGCTCCGTGAAAAATACTGGTATTCAGCTGCATCCGGTTAGACTGGAAGCCAACCCCAACATAGTTGGAAAAAGGCTAGGCAGATTGATTGAAATAATTTCTGTTGTGTTGAGCGGTTGTGATTACTAGTTTATTAACCTGAATTCTTCCTCTCCGATTAACGAAAATTAAGGGATTTTCGACACGAATGTCGAACGCTATTATAGAGAGCGAGTACATAATTCGTTGAAATGGGAAGCGCGGATAAAATCCCGTTCCGATCGGATCCGACCCGACGCCCTGTCATGTCGAGTGCGAGGTGCCAGTAGCATGCATTGTGTACCACTTGTGAGCTTTGTGGGGTTAAAATCACTGCTAACCCTTACACCACGACGAGTGACACGGTTTAATTTTCGAAATAAAGTTTGTATATGATACAGAACGACACAACTTAGATGTAGCATCGGCAAAATTCGTAAAACCGATCACCATCCGAACTGAGTGCGGCTTCAAAATCTCTAATCTTTATATCAATCTTCAAAAACTCTTGAAAATGATCTTTACGCAAACGCAATAACTTGTAAAGTCATATATCCAAATACATTCGTAAAATTGAAATGAATGAATGCTTAATGCTACATCTAAGTTGTGTCGTACTGAGCCCTCCTATTTCTGAGCTTCAAATGTCGGTCGGGGCTACCACACATCTCTAACACTTTGAAAACAGAAACAGATCTTTCTGAGCTACGAAGGTAAAAATGTGAAATCTATCGTCGGTTTAATAAAAAAAAAGGAGATGGAGTTATACAGGACGTACTATTGCCATCCCTTTTCCACGCTGAAACAATGATGACTACTTAGGTCTTTGCTAAGACAATAATTAAAAATATAAACGAGCGCACAGCTGACTCAGTTGTTATTCTGGTAAATTAACTTATTACCGGCAAGGAAAGGGCGGATACGCTGCCAAAAGCAAATTAAAACTTTAAAAAATGTAATGTCTGCTACGCTGGAAACACAGACGATATAAAATACGAACTTTAAAAATACTTCATTTGCACTTCAACAGTATATTTTCACAAATTACAACAAAAATTAAACAGTTAAACACAGTGAACTGTGTCCAAATAAACGTTATTCTGTCTTCAGTTATTATAATCACTAGCTTTCTCCTTCTGGTCACACGGCGAGACCAATCTTTTGGCAGTCTCGAAAAAGACGGCAAGCTCTCGGAAAAATAAAATGATAACGCTAAGTAATCGTCGATTTGATGATGTAATCTATAAAACAGCGGCGGCTTGAGACGAGACAACGTTATTTCACGCCATTAGCTCCCATTGATTTCCCGCCCGACGACTGATGGTGCACGCAGCCCTCCAATTAGCCGATTGCCTTTTCCTCTCGGATTTCTCGGTTCGATCGCATTTCAAGCGAAATAACATCCGACTTATGATGTAAAATTGGTTTACAGATTCTGTATTTAAAACGAAATTAATGATCAATGTAAGTATCAAAGGTTCTAAAGATTAATTCATTAGCATGGCTTGTTAATGTAACTCCTATAATTCCTGATTTTCGTCTGTTTTCATTTTCCTATGGAAACGAAGTTCCTTATCGCTCGATATACTCTGTACATTTGGCGATTGGGAGCTAGACCGAAAAAAAGTGTAATATTTTGACCGTCATGAAACGTTTGATTTTTCATTTAGTTACTTCTCAATTGTTGTTAATTTATTTTATTGTGCCTGTTATTTATATTATAAATAATATACAGCTAAAAGATGTTACCAATATTTTGTATCAATTTTTTTTATTCAAAAGATTTTCCGTGGAGTTTCTTGCCTGTTCTTCTCCATAGGTACCTACTACGCTTTGGAATGGGCAACTAGCTTCATATTTCTGACTGACCGACTCCTTGACAATTCTAAAGTGCCTGTAAATGGTATAATTGAAATCAATGCTTTGAGTTTGAGTTTAAGAACTCCGTCCAGCTGGGTGTCTCACGTCACCTTTCGACTTTTGTTTCTGAATTTTTTGCGTGAATTCCAAATAAAGGTTTAAAAAAAGTTACGTCCGAAATTCAATCCCTCAGGCGATGAAACAGGATTTTCGGATTTGTTTTTATATTCTGCCAAAACATTCTACCGCGTGTGGTACTAAAATAATATTTATCTCCTGTGTTCCTTTCAACTGCTGTACTAGTAAAAACAAATATATTTGTTCAAATAACAAGGTACCAAGTGTGCCTAACTGGCGAAAGCTAAATTCTATCCTGAGACGGGGAACGTTAAAGTTTATGTCCTGAAAATAAGCGCTCTCTGAGAATAACGATATTCGAACCAGTCTGCCGTTCAAAGTTTTTAAAGGATTAGCTAGAAAATATTTATAAAAGGATTTTTTTTAGTTTATTTTTATGTTTTCCTAAATAATCTTGCTAACGAGCTTGTCGCCAGTATAGCAATGGTACCGAAATCATATACCTACTTTGAAATAGACACAGAACGCTCGTGTTTTCAGGATAAAGGTATTTTGAATAATATTACAAAATAAACAAAAACGACTTATTTTAATTTTATTATATTAAAAATTTATGCACAAGTAAAAGAAAAATACTGTACGAAGGCGGACTTAATGCCTGAGGCATTTTATACCAGTCAACCTTAGGGTGATGCAGAGACAAAAATACTGGTTCTTGAGTAACCTAAACCAATGAAGTTCGCTCGAGCTGTAGACAAGAAATAGCAATATTTGCAGTGAATATTACTAACCTAACCGCCAGATTTAGTTATTTTATTACATAGATTTTCGAGTCAGATTTATGTGAGATTATTATTATAACTATATAAATAATTCCTAACGTTTATTCTGTACGCTGTGTTGTAGTGAAGTTTGAAGGACGATGGGTTCTATTAATTTAACTGTCGACATTCAAATGTAACCCTCAGTTCGAGCTTAGGGCGCTCTTGTAATTACTTCCAAACTTCCGAGTTACGCGACAGTAGATTTATTGTTTTCTTAGCTAACTTCTTGTTACAGAGTCCTTTAATACTGGATTATAATTATTTTATACACTTTACACCTACTTTATAAAGAGAGAGTTGTATAACGCTATTTTTGTTTTTGACTAAAATAAATACCTAACCATGTCTCTAATGTAAGTATATCGGTTTCATCATTTCAGTACTGCATAATAATAATTATATACAATTTAATTGGTACTAATGCAGCCATAATGAATTCCTGAAATTTAGCAGATTTACTAGTCTATAACAAGTTCATTTAGATGTCACGTAATAGGAAATGCGCTGCCGTTAATTATTCCGGAATATAATGATATCTGCGAACAAACCTGTCGCGTCACTGCTAATTCAATGAACCGGCAACTCGAATAACCAACCACTGACCGAAAATTTAAATTATGAATACCGCCCGACGCAAAATAAACATGGAATTCGATTTACTGGGGCTCGGCCGGTCGTTTTTAGTAGAAACGGGAATATGTGGTACACGGAATTTTTTCAGAAATATAGTGAGCTATTTTTATAAATTCCGACAATGAACACATAACATAACAACACGCCTGTATTCCCCGAAGAGAGCTGTATTTCCGGGCAGAGGTGTACCTAATAGTACACCCACATGTCGAATAGGGGGCGAGTCTTTTGCCATCGACCGGGCACAAATCCAGACTCCGGGCTGCCACTGAGAAGTTCCAGATGGCAAAACCCAATAACACTTTGCCCGACCCGGGAATCGAACACAGGACCTCATGTTAAGCAGTAGCGCTTGCGACCACTAGACTAACGAGGTAGTCTTACATTGAAATATCTTTTAAATTGGTCACCTTTTCATTCTTACCTTGTATTTTGCTGATTTTGTACGGTATTGAAGAAAAATAAAAAACCTTGCCTTTAAGAAAACAAAGTTTAAACTTCAAAAATAAACACTAAACTAAGAAGTAGTGAAAGAACGTTAGCCAAAGTGTTCTGGCGCGTAAAATCACGTGAAATGTTATTTTATAGAGTGAAGTGGCGTGACCAATGGTCGGATAACGCTGTTAGGTACCCTTTTCACGGCTTGCAACTCTCCTAAAAGCTCCCAAGGAGGGGACGATGAAGTTATAGTGCATATTGGCTAAAGTAGGGAATGGAACAATTGGGTAAGAATCTAAGATACAAAATGTATCGTGTCAGATTGTAAATGCATTCTGTATTTCATAAATTAGGCAGAGGCGTATAGGAGTTCTATTCACCTCGATTTATAAAATAATCTTTATTGCAAAAAAATATTACAAAGGGTTTACATTGGCCCCAAACTAGGCAAGCCTGTATGATTACTGATTACTGATTTTTGGAATAGGGGCTATCCTATTGTCATTAACTGGATTTAAATGCAAACCTCATCAAATGTCCAAAAGTCCATACTCGAGTTTTATAACGACTGCTTCTTCAATTCTCTTCCCTCCTTTGCGTCATCATAATTTTATTTTTTCTCCTCATCCGCCTTTACACGACAGGCGCTTTCACGCGTGATAGGCCTTTCGCGCAGGAAAGATCGCGCGTGTAAAGATGAAAACGAGAACGAGAAAGCACGCGCGCGCCGCCCGCTCGCTCTTTCATGCGTTCAAGTTTGTGCGCTTCGAACATAATTTCAAGGCACATAAAAATGGATAAAAATAATCACACACGATTGCGCGTGCAAGCTTTCCCGCGTTCAACCGTGCACACTCCGACCGCGAGTGAAAGCGTGTGTCGAGTAAAGCGACTTTATCTGCTTTCTTTCATTTTCTTCTTTCATTTCTTTCATTTTCTTTATCTGCTTTCATTCCACGTATCTTGTGGGTTTTCTTTCGGGTTCAATCACACGTAAATATGTAAAAACGGAAGGTGGAAGGGTAAACGAAAACATCGGATTCGCAACCTCGCATTCCTGACGTGATTTTTGGTTTACGTGATTGAATGAATATTTCATGTTTTAATTGTATAAACAAATATCTAAGATCTACAGAATTTAATTGGTTTCCAGTTTGCTCGGTTTAAGCTGAAGTGAATAGCGTCTGTGAGTGAAATCGCTACTTACAGAACGTTGGTCAATTACTCGTAAGTCTGTAAGCTTCAACCAAGATTTGAGACCTCAAGCGGCTTGTCTTTGCTGAAACCGCTTACCTTGTAGACACAGGATCGCTTTATGCGCTTTATACTCTTCATCAGTACTGATAAACCTCTACGTCTAGTTAAGTTATCGGTCAAAATAATATACTTTATATACCTTATTCCGAACCGTTCAGCGAAATAGCGCTTTTATCGGCAAACAAGATGCCGCCGAATTGCTTTTAGATTTTGTTGAGCTCAAGGGGAAAGTAAACTGACTGATGTATCCTTTAGGTGAGACTATGATTTGGTGTTAAGGATTGAAATCTTTTGAAATAAATATTGGAATATGTATTTATAATCTATAAATGTTTTGTTAAATACCAAATTATGCTACAACAAAGCATTATTTTGCAATGCCTACTTTAAAGTTAGGTAACTATGTATATGATTTTCTTAAAAGTTATGAATGCCTAATAAAATATTATAATATAATGAAACCCAGAAGAAAAACATCTTATCTTACATGAATCGCGATTGTTATGAATATACAAATAAATATATCAAATATTATACACTACAATATTTATTTCAAAATGGACTGTTTCATAAATATTCCAAAGCGAGAGACGATGTGCCGATGTTACACTGAAACTGAAAAACGAAAGCAATCAAAACTCCATATTCATTAACATTCAACATTCCATTTTCCATTCGATCCATCAATGGTTACTTTCTAAAAAAAACTAGAATTTTAAAAGCTTTTCCCGAATCATTCATCAAAATGCAATACCTAGTTTGAAAATAGATAACACACTTAATTCATATGGATTGGTTGTACCGACTATCATCGGCTTTACTCGGTTATATCTCTATATAGCCAGAGATTGAAAACATTTTCGAGCAACGAGAAAAAGGGGCAGCGGAAATTAAAAGCAAAATACAGATACCTACAGTGCGTCATTCAGATTGGGCGGCTGACGTCTGTCGGAGTTATTAAGACAAGTCTGAATAGATACCTCTAGCCTAGTATAATAAAGAAACAGTATTATATCTCGGCAGTGACTTTGAAATAATTACCTACGGCAGCTCGGTAGATAAACCTTCCGCGTCTGTGTGTAACTGCGGGGCATTTGATACTATTGCCTACTGCTGAGATTTCAAAGCGCGTCGTTTCGGCCGTTTTCAATTGAGCCATAATACTGTTACTTATTTCTACTGTGACTCTAGTCTGGTTTCTACGGCGAGGACGGGATTCACACTTAATGGCATATTAATTCGGTTTGCGTACTTTATGCGGCATAAATATTCCGCTAGATAAATAATCTTTGTGTTTTTCAGACACTAAATGAGAGTACTATTAATGCTTATTTAATTAGTCGAATTTTTATGGACCTATGATTCTGAAGATTTGAGAAATTTAAATTCGGATAATTAGTTGTCTGTAGAAAATAAGTAGGTAGGTAATGTTTCACTTGTTCAAACACGTAAATAAAAACCTTGCTCTTTAAAGGGTGAAAAAAATTGCAGGTCCCTCCGTCATCCCTCCACATAAAACAATTTACTGAAACAACTCCCCTGCGTGTCGTAAAAGCAAATAACGTTTAAATTACGACTCTAATGATTGCATAATTCAGGTTGATTCTGTCTGGCGAGTAATAAGTATACGTAATATTAAGGGCCAATTAAAAAAACAAATGCTCCCAATTACTAAGAAGACTTAAAAGTGCAAACGTTTTCTGGAGCAAATTGAGGAAACTTTCCTACCTTTTGTTTTAGTTCGTATTTTGTTTTTTTTTCTTTAACTTCGATAGGTACTTTCACAGATTGAGTTGGGGACAAAGGCTGCCAACATCCCGTTTTCTTATTTCTGTCCGGAACACTGAGATTACAGGCAGCTTCGCAGACGGTACCTAAATACACTCGTTTTTTAACGAATCTTTTATCCAAGTGCTTTTGAAACGAATTAGAACACTTTTAACTTTGAAATGGCAGAGTTCTAGTGGTTCTTTGGTGGAACATTTTTCATTTATAACGGCATTATTAACTAGCCTGTGTCCTTCTCCAGGTCAAGCTATCTCTGTGCCAAATTTCATTCAAATCCATTTTAGCGTGAAAGCGTAACAAACAAACATACTCACTTTCGCTTTTATAATATTAGTTAGAATAAAAGGATGACGATTTAATGTAGATCTTGAGCATACTTTATAATAGCATCAGTATTGAAATGTTTAAATACCTATGCCATCATGCCTAACTGGCTTTCTAAAACATTATCGTAGAATACTTATAAAGTTATAATAAAACATTCATCAAACGATAAAAGGCACTCATAACACTGGGTTAACGAAACCATTTATTGCAATAAAATATCACAGTAATATCAATTTATACAGAAACCTTCCGCTCACAGCTAATATTGGAAAACCGTGTTCCGCCATAACTTCCATGAGCTTTCATAACGCGGCTACGATGTGGAATTATATTATTATGTACTAGCGACCCGACCCTGCTTCACACGTTTTTTATGACTTGACGAAACATCGAGATTTGTTTATTATAGTTTAGTTTAATACTATATTGTCCTATACTATTAAATGAGCAATATTTGTATACAACATTATTTTTTCTTTATGCTAAACCCGAAAAGGGGTCATTGTACTCATCATTTTGAACAACTTTTTCTATGGGATCAACATTGAAATCGCGAAAAAAAATCTGCTGTTCCATACATTTTGTCGATTTACGTGAACACAAATGTAGAGAACAGCTGACTGTTTTTTCGCGATTTCTAGTTTGGTCTCATAGAAAAAGTTGTTCAAAATGATGAGTACTATGACCCCATTTCGGGTTTAGCATAAAGAAAAAATAATGTTGTATATATAACATAATATAACATCACGCCTTGTTTCCTCGAAGGGTCAGGCAGAGGAGTACCTATACCCACATTTCGCCAATTTATGTTTTTAAGTCCCATGTAATAGGGGGCGAGCCTATTCCGTATAGGAAAACCCAATAACCTGGGAATCGAACCCAGGACCTCATGCTCTTGCCTCATGCTTGTACCTATATATTTATATTTGTATCACGTTCTCGAAAAAGGATATAACGATTTCGATGAAAGTTGAAAGTTGAAAGTTGCAAGGGGTTTACGGGGGCGAAAAATCGATCTAGCTAGGTTTCATTTCGGGAAAAATTGTTTTCTCGATTTTCACCCCAGCAGAGCCCGGTCGACCAGGTACTACAAATAAAACTTCCAGAATATATTTTCTAAATGAAGATGGAAACCGCATTAAAATTCATTGTAGAGTTTTGACTAAACGGGCACACAGACAGACGCGAATACCGACTTCATTTTATCGTTTATTACTTCCTAATTATACTGTTTTATAGTCTATTTGTAGTTAAAGATAAACCTATAAGAATTTCCACTACCTACATTATTAATTATGCCTTCATACATTTTACTTTGTTGCAGTTTTATGCTTCTTAATAAATGAACACCGGCACTTGTAGAAGGTCAAACGTGTGCGTATAGAGAAGCACACCAATGAATAATAATAAAAAACGAGCCTTGTAAAGTCATAGAGATATAATTTAGATGCTTACAGTAGTCGTATATAATGATGTGTAACATCTGACATCTTCGCTGATAGTAACAACCTCTTGGATAGTGGGTTGGTACTATGTGATGGCCAACTCTAGAACCACGCGCGCTCATTGGTCAAATCAAATAACGCGCGCTTGGCCGGCTTCTTGTTACACACTTCCGTCCCTTTTCACGAAATCACACAGATTGCAGGAATGCGAGAGGAAAGATGGTTATCAAAAAGGTAGTTATTATTTGTTATTAATTAATGCATATTACCTACTGAACTTAAGTGAAACACCTTTGTTTTATTGTTTTTTTATTAATTAGTGCTCCAGGAGGCATATTATGAGTTATTGTATTATCTATAAATATAATTCAGATGCTTTATTGCGAAACACATGTCATGTACCTACTTATAGAAAGATAGGTTTCTATAAGTAGGTACATGACATGTGTTTCGCAATAAAGCATCTGAATTTAAATGGAATTTAAGTAATATTTTTAATACCAGGTTATGTTAGGTGATTTTTAATACCAGGTTGAGTTGCGGTTTCTCACCGCCCTATAAAGTGATGTTTCAATATAACTGTAGCCATAGAACTCGATGGTGTAGCCGGCAGCCGGCGGTATTGATCTCGCCGGCTATTCTTTCGTTCACTCTGACAGCCCAGTCAGCGGTATTCACGCCAAAATGGAGCAGCCTTTTTTTTCAGGTACGAATTACAATTTTGGTCTGATACCTGTTTGTGGCAGATTTTGTAGCAACATCAAGTTTTTTTTATTTATTTTGCTTCAATTTTTGGGCTGGTAATGGTTAAAAATAAGTAAGTAGCGTGTAGTGATGGTGAAACGAAATATGCGATCATACCTTTTATAATTTCTATGCGATCATACAAGGTCACAAGTCAAGGTCCACGTCCACGTCATTTTGATGTAGTGGACGTTTATGGTAAATCGCCACGTCACAAATTAGAAAAACGCACATTAGGTACTTGAAACTTTATCACTAAAACAAAGCTACGCGAGTCTTGGGGAATATATTATTGAGAATTTCAAGGAAAGGCAAATCCTTAGTTAATATCTTCTTAATTTTGTCTGTTTGTAGGTATGTCTGATGTCTATCTCTTACTTATTTACATTATACCTAATGTAGTTGCAGTTAATCTCACAGTACCGAAGCTGGAAAGTCACCTGGCCATAAATCAAATGTGCAAACAATGCACGCGGTGACGTCACTGCTCAACAAAGCCACGAATTGATAGTCCGAAACAAACATGAATAAATTAAGCCATATCGTTCTGCAAATGCATATGCAGAATAGCACTAGTTGCAGAAATTAGAACATTCCCATTACAATGTCGTTCTATTGCTGAAAGCTGGTCTTCTGATTGTTCTTCTCTCATATACAAAATAACGCTAAGATTATAGCTGTGCCCTTTCATTTTTTTTTTTCGTTGGGAAATCCTCATGGATACCTTCCGTGTTACGGAGGGTTATGGCGGACTCAAATCTCACTGTTCCTACTCCTACCATGAGTCGGGGGCAAGGGCGATACTTGTACATTCGCCGCACCCCCTACTAGTAGGTATCAGCCCGCCATGCCTAGAGGGCAAGACTCGGAACCGGTTTAAAAAATACCCGTTAATAGCGGTTTATGTCGGTTTTTCTCCGAACGTTTCTAAAGAACGCGAACGTTTAGAGAACTTTATTTTAACCTAAACCGTAATATTATAATATCTGTGCCTAAACTAACCGGTTTATTCGGGCAGCATTTCGGTAAACTTATGACTACTTGTGAGGATGCCGCGCTGAATAAAAACTGAAGTATTAACCGGTTTTTATTGCTTTAAACCGGTAAATCAGAAAAACCTTTATATAGGTAATATTCTTCTAAATAACGGTTTTAAAAAACCGATATTTGCGAACGAAACCGAATGTAAAGGTTTTGCGTCAAGTGCATCATACCGGTTTGAAAATTTAACCGGTATCCGAGACTTGCTAGCGGCCCCATCACAAAGTGCGGCTGATCCCACGACCGCACGTCCTCCTATAAAGGCGTGCGTGAACCATTGCGTGCTACCTCTTTGAATAACTGTACCCTAGGGCCCTAGAAACACTGGATATATGGCAGTTTAAGCTAAGTTTACAGCGCTATGAACGATCAGAGTATAAATCTCCAGCCTTAATTAAGAAAACCCTGATGATAAACGATCACTATAATTCCGTATTGTAAAACAAGTAAGAAACAAACAAAAGTATTGCATCACTCTAAGGTTGCCTGGTAGAAAATGCCTCAGGCACTAAGTCCGCCTTTGTACAGGATTTTTTTACTTGTGCATAAAGTTTTAGTAAATAAATAAAAGTAGTAACATCACCCAGTAAAATTTTAGTTATTCAGACTTGATTAAAAACCTATAGACAACCTTATTTTTTCTTTATGCTAAACCCGAAAAGGGACATTGTACTCATCATTTCGAACAACTTTTTCTATGGGACTAACTTCGAAATCGCAAAAAGAAAATCTGCAGTTCCATACATTTGTGTTCACTTAAATCGACAAAATGTATGGAAAAGCTGATTTTTTTTTCGCGATTTCTTTGTTATTCATTTGAATAACAATGTATGACATAACGCAACGCGTAACCAATAGTAACCATATTATCTTTTAGTAACCATATTTACGTGATAACTGCAGACGATATTTCTCTACATATTAAACTAGCTGTTTCCCGCGACTTCGTCTACGATCCAGGATGAAAAGTAGATTATGTCCTTCTTCGGATCATGGTCTATCCATGTGCTAAATTTAATCCAAACCCGCTCAGTCGTTTTAGCGTGAAAGCGTAACAAACGAACTCACTTTCGAATTTATAATATTAGTTTTTGGAGGATTATATACTTAAAAGTTAGGATAGAGGAAAGCAGGTACTTAGGTACTACGATTTCTTTTTAAAGCACCAATTTCTCACCCTCGCTAAGTACTCTTATTTTAAACGATGCGACGTCTTTCTGCGATGTTCCTAGGACTGCCAGTTTTAATGGCTGATCTACAAAAAGTTTAGTCCCGGATTTGCATTTTGGAAGTTCTATTCAAGCGTCGTTATCCCTGATTTATTGAATTGGAAACTAGTTGGAAATCAGTTTAATTAGAACCCTTCTCAGCAGAAGATGGGACTGGCTATTAATGTTGAGTATTCAAGGAATAAAGGTAGATTTCAGATTTACCTATTTATGAATATTTTTGACAGATTCAGGCTAAACTTGTTTATGGTTATAATGGTATAAACCATAACACTACCATAAAAATGTCGGCATATATATATCGAAATATATTGGCACATAATGTAGTCATACATTATCATAATGTGTTCGCCGTATAAATTACAGCAGTGAATAGCAACGATATTATTACATCCCAGTTATTATGGTTATATACCTTAAGATGGGAGAAACGAGGCATCTTAATAACACAGTTACTGGCGTGAATGTGGCCGTAATAATCTCAAATTCAGGATGTGATGTCTCGATGGGCTTTTTATTAGATTTGTATACTTACCTACCGTCGATTTCCGGTGGGGAATAGACAATGTGCTTTATTTATAAGTAGGTATTTGGAATAAAGTTCACTTTGGGTTTGATCCTCAGGTCGGGAAAAGTAATTTTGATTTTTCCATTAGGAATTTCTCATTACTTTGTTGATCCTCCAAATATGGAATAGTGGATATTCCATGTACTTATTTATTTATAGGTACTATACAGGGTGTAAAGAACAGCCCTCCGCAAATTAATAGGGGGCATTCAGCTCCTATTTTGAATCATATTGCTCAGGAAAGTTTTCATTTTTTTAATTGTTTTTTTTAGTTACCTTTATTTCAATGTAAAATTACATTCTCTGTACGCAGCACTTCATTTTTGTAAATAAATGATGAAGATGTTAAAATACTCGAGCGCGCCCGCCCCGACACGGGGAGTACAGCTACGCAGGTTTTGCCACGGTAACAATACATTGCGCGTGAAGTAATAATACAAATCAGGTTTAATGGATACCCATAACGTTCCTGAAACAATTCCATGTACCGATCGTCTTAGCATGATATGCTGAATTCATCCTATCAGTCTGTGGAGGGCTGTCCCTTACACCCTGTATACTTTGAACTACATGTTTTGTTATTTTTTTGTGGTGTACAATGCACCACAAAAAATAACAAAACTTGTAGTTCTGTGTCTGTCTCTTCTGAGAATACAGGCGTGATGTTATTTCGTAAGCTTTAAACTGAAATGAACAGCAACATTTGGTCCTACTAATGCTTAGTAGGACCGAACAGAAAGGTGTCCAAGAAGATTTTACAACCATTATGCAGTAAAAGCTCTTCAAATAACAACTGCATTTCATTTGTGTTGCTTTTGTGCTAGAAACAGCACGTTTAACTGTTTATACAAAGCCTTGTTTTCAAATAATAAAAGAACAGACATGTCTTTCTTTAAAAAAATCTAAACCACGCGTTGAAATGTTCACATTCACACCTAATATTTCCTTAAAAAAATACAAAAACATTCAAATGTTCGCAAAGGAAAAAAGAATGTTATTGTCCAATATGTTAATTTGTAAACCCGGTGTGAAGAGGACATCCCGTTTTATAAATCGGCTAACAAAATTCATTTCACAGTTATCCAACAAGCTTTTTTTTCAAAACTTTTTATCGTGCTCGCGTTTTATGTGAAAATTGTTCAGTCGAAACTATCAAAGTTAAATTAAAAAATTGTACATAGGTATAATTTACATAGATAAAAACCCTGTATTTTTGTGGAAATGAGTTCAAACAAATTATTTTTCCATATCAAGTACTTTGAGTCGTCAACGAAAGAATTAATAAAGCTTTCATAGCTTTTAAAGTCGGTTTTCATAACTACTAGCTTTAATCCGTCTTTAATCTCTCTGGCAGTAAAACTATAGACAGCACTTTTCACTGATTAAATTCGGAAATATCGTGATTTTGTATGATGTATCGTTATGTAGCATAAATCTGCAGAGTATCGTTTATATAATTATAGTATAATTACTATGAGTAGGAATCGTTTGGCCCCCTCAAAATTGTGAACCGTGTACAAAAGAATATTCGGAATCGATTCCAATGAACATATCTCTGCAACTCGGTCGATATTATTTATATGTAATTGCGAGGTAACGGCACTGACAATGAATTGGGTACCCACAGGCTAAAATGTATACATATTTGATACTAGCTGTTGCCCGCGGCGCACACAAGGCCGGTTTTCTAATTTACAATGACAAAAATATAGTTTTGTGATGTCGAGAAACTTAAAAAAAATACTTTGTTTAGCTCCTTCAATAAACGAACAATAGGATCATAAAACAATAACATTGACTAAAGTAACACAAAAGCCTGCGTAAGCGCGCTTTGTATCCCTTTTTTCGCAGGGCAAACGTGAGTCAGTTGCGCCCGAAAGCTTGACTAAGTCAACACGTTTGTTTTGTGCCCCAGTGTATAAAAATTGTGAGTTTTTAACATGGATATTGAAGCGTCAGGTGTGTACTCTAATTATTATCGTTTACTTTTCAATTTTCTTTATAAATCGAGGAGTAATATAACTTCACGTGGAAGCCTAATTTTATACGTAAATCTTTTAGATTCACTTGAGTTTATAGACATTTAACAAATGTTCCACATAGTTCCATTATATTTTATAATTCCTTAGAAACTACGACCCGTGAGGATTCAAAACATGCAAAGAACTCGTCCCCGTATCGCTCCCTTTGTAAATTATGCCCTTTATTTCCAGGTAGTCGAATTGATCCCGTTTCACAGCAAGTCACAAAAATTACAAAAAATTGCGACAATATCACTCCCGGAAAACGTCCAGAATAAACACTAATACGGATATTCTTCACTGGATGCTTGTATCATCGGATCCTGTCGATACTAGTCACAGGGAAAAGCCCAAGAAACAAAGAGAGATATATAATGATGTTGTTGTAGGAATGTTACGGATGCCTACATATCTTTGTAGCGAAGAGGTTGAAAACAGAGATAATGAAGATTCCGATAGTAATATGGATGACGATGAGTTGTAGGTAGCAATAGAACTTAATTTAAGGACCTTTTTACATAATACTTTAAATAAAGCTTATTTTCTTTTTAATTCTTTTTTTTTGTTGATAGTACCATCTCCAAATTTTGTTTCTACCTTGTAACAATTATAATACATAACTAACAAGTCAGAAAGTATGTAAAAACCTACACTTTATTTTTGTCATCTTAAATTGGCAATCTGGCCCTGTGTGCGGCGACTTCGTTTGCGATCCAGGATAAAAAGTAGCTAAGGTCCGTCTAAGGGTCTGTTCTACCCCTGTGCCAAATTTCATCCAAATCCGTAAAGCCGTTTTAGCGTGAATGCGTAACAAACATACCAACAAACTCACTTTCTCATTTATAATATTAGTTAGGATGTTAGGTATGTTAGTACCTATTCCGTACGGCGAGCAATGGGTAGCTCGCCGTCCGATAAGGACCAGGCCCGGGTCGATGGCGCGTTGTGTTCCACGCGCGCCTCAAAGAGATGTCAGCACAATTGGTGGGGTCCGCTAGGACCTAGGACCGATGCCTGCCAGGGTTGCGGAAAAGTCTGAAAGCGATACCGGGACCCCTGGCAACTGGCAACTGAAAGAACACGGGTGGGTTTTAGTCAGTAAAAGTCTGACCCGCCCTCCCGCTCCGCCCAGAGTGGGAGAAGTCATTTGATGATTTACCACCCTCAAAAAAAAAAAGGCTTGTTAGTAACTTGATATTGTGATTTGACGATGACCATCATCTAAGTCAGTAAATATCTACGGCGGAGCTTAGATAATGTATGGTTCTGAAAGTCTAAATGCTTTCATTACGCTTAGTGCCTATTAACCCATTACTCGAGCTAATAAATGACTTCATTTGATTCGATGTTTTTTTAAAGCTAACTCTGACCGGTGCGGTGTTCACAGTGTTTATCCATCTTCTTGACTTAATTCATGAGAACATGGAATTATTTCAAAGGGATTTTTCGATTCTTCATCGCCCGAGTTACTTACTGAAATGAGAATTAAATCTCATTATTGATCACAACTTTTCCCTCAACAAATACGAAGTCGTGTTTGCATTTAATTAAACAAGAACTCCATCAAAGCTGATTCTACTTAGGAATCCTTTGACAACTTTGACACACTATTTGTCCTCACTGAACTTACGTTACGTTTGTAAACACAAATATCCTACTAATATTATAATCTTACTAATATTATAAATGTGAAAGTTTGTATGTTACTGGATCACGCAAAAACGGCTGAACGGATTTGGATGGAATGTGACACACAGATTATTTTCGTGGAATTGCGGATACCAGCCCGTATTACCTATTACCTAGTTTATAACCTGATAGATAGATAGATTCATTTATTTGCCTGACATACGGTATTTAAAAAAAAAAAAAAACATACACAAATAGTTCTTCATATTCCGCCTACTAAATTCGGCATGCAAATTTGACTATGTTCATGATTCTAATTAAACAAAATAATTAAATTACCATATCATAAAAAATAGTACTAAATCAAGAATTGTTTACATAGCCTGGAGTAACACATAGGATACTTTATATCCCGGTAAATGATATGTCTTAACGACTGTGACTCTGTGACCCCAAAAGTCCTCGCAGACGAAGTCGCGTGAAAAAGTTAGTAAGATACATATTAAAAAAAAGTTTTATTCATTCTTATACTATGTCGCAGATTATAAAGGTTGAGCGATAATAGTCTCTTAATTGATAATTGCTGTAACGTGAGGGTAAACGCCGTGAGGCGCTCACTAGAGTGGGGCGGCACGTGGACAGAGTCGTGTTAAGGGAAGTGGCTGAGCGACGAGTCAGTCTTGTGAGGGCAACGAACGGATGCACACTTCCAATTCTCCTTTGCGAAACTGTCGGTTTGCCCGAACGTGGATAGTAGTGCGTGAACATTATTAGTAATGTACCTACTGTGATGATTGTTCTGAAAGTGAAATACTAACTGAATTGCTGTATCATCGTGTTTTATTGTAAACCTGCAATATGGAGTCTGTATACCACCGAATCGAGATGATGACGGCACTATCGCTCAGCCATCGCTGACGCCGTCACACATATAAGTGTTATAATATTTAGGTATGACACTGGATCCCGGAATAGGATACCCTGTGTCCCAGGATCTAGTTTCTTTCGACAGATAATATTAATTATTAAAGATAGGTTAACAAATGCACCGGTTTCAGTATCATCACTACGTACAACCCGTGAATGACGTTAGTAACTCCCCCGCATTCTCGCACGGCGACGGCGGGGCGCCGCGCGGGTAGCGGGGGGAATATTTAGTTCCAAGCCAGATGCCATGTTAATGCGCAAGGGTTGTAATATAAAACAAAGTCAGCCGCGTCTGTCTGTCTGTCTGTCTGTCTGTCTGTCTTTATCGCGAACAGACAGACAGACAGAAGAATTATTATTATAACCTTAAAACCTTCCTCGAGAAAAGTGGTTCTCGAGGAAGGTTTTAGGATATAATTCTTCAAACGGGCAAAACCGCGGGCACCTGCTAGTAATTAATAAATTAGTTATATTACCGTAACTTAAACACAGAATACAGAGCCTCACGTAATCTATTTACTCAAACATACTAACTAAATCTCAGCTAAGTATTCTTTTGTTTTTCTTTCCTCAATGATTAGCACTGCCTTTGTGGCGGGAAAGGTTTCCAAGAACCTCACTAGCATTTAAACGTTTAGTCGGATTTTTCCTTGAACAGACATTATTAGCTGGTAAGTCAACAGTTCGAAGTGTAGTGTTAATATTTCAATCCAACATGACCCGACAATAATGGCTTCTCGGTATTTGACCAGTGCACGGTGCTCACGTAGTAGGTCATAGGACTCCAATAGCAATGATTGAGCTAAGCCATGATATCTGGTTCAGTTACCCACTAGTTGTCATAGTACCTGAGGGTGCAAAAGGTTTTGCAATCTATTGTTCGCAACATTCCTTTTTTGGCATCGGAATTAAACACATGTGACAAGTCTTCAACCGTGTTATCACCAAGCGCTAATTAGCCTAAGACGCGACGCGTGTTTTCAAATTCGAACTTGTTTGTGACCTGTTATTTTGCAATGGATATTCAAGTTACAGGTATGTATTATTAATTTACTTTACTATTTTGCATTTTCAATCCACCATTTTTTTTTTATATAGTGCTACGCCGCAGCATTTCTTACGTATTTATTTCTGTTTTTTTTTTATGTTGAAGCTTTTATTTGTGTTTGTATCTACTTGTACGATTGAGTTAGGTATAAAAATGACGCTTACAATCCCTAATAATAGACAAAAAAAAATATTTTTGCGGCCTGCTGCGTCTGTGAGGTGCAGGTCTACTCCGAGCGCCTGGGCGCGTAGCACTTGCTACGAAATATGTATTATTTTTGATCCGCATTTAACTGTTTTTTGTTTTGTTTTAGGTACTAGTATTGAGTGTTCTTTCAAAAGAATGCTTGTTCTAGATACTTGGCTGTCTATTAAGGACAGCGATTCCGAACTGCAACGGTGGCGACGAGGTTTTCACGCCCTGATACAGTTTCTGCCTGATGTTGAGAATTTGATTGCTGATGACTTAGAAAATAGAGTTGCTAATCTTTGTACTAGATTTATAGCTATTTGGAAGCAAGTCTCTCGCAATCATGCTCGCTTGGTCTCTAAGTACGGAGACTGGATGAAAGAAATTAAAGTTTGCGTTCTGTCAACTTGTGAAATGAAATGAAATGAAATGAAATTGTTTATTCTGTAAATAGGATATTGGAATCACTTTTACACGTCATATTAAAAAAAAATTAAAAATAAGCTAGATGAGGTCGGCGTTTCCTATCTGATTACTTTGAGAAGAAAGGCCGAAACAAACTCAGAGGTCACAGTCTCTTTTAAAGTCCAGACATAATCTTGGTCAAGCCATATGAGGACCATGTAAATTCGAGTCTGAAATGGTATTTTGAGGAAAGAACCACTCAGATTTGAGTGGACCTGTCCAGTCAGTGCAAGCATTTGTCAGTAATGGTGGAGCTCAACTCAGAACTTAAGGAGCTCAACTACTCGACGAACAATACCAAAGAAAGGACATTTGGGTAGGCCGCATAAAATTCTCAAATTGCCAGACCATCGATAAAATTAACTGAGAACGAAAAAAATAAAAATTCATATAGTCCCCACATTCACAATAATAAAATAAAATACTTTACAAAGTAATCATGTCATTTTGTATAGAATATTCAATAATGTCAATTAGTAAATAAAACTGGTTGATATACTTTGATGATTTACCATATTATTCAAAATGTTACAATGCTTAGCAGAGCGAGCAGCTCAATCCCATGCTTTTTTGTCTTCTAAATAATCTGAAATTTTATAGTACCCTTTTCTACAAAGTTTGGTTTTAATGCAGCTTTTAAATCGTTTTATGGGTAAGTTTCGAATGTCAATGGGAAGTTTGTTATAAAAGCGTATACATTGACCCATGAACGAGTTGCCTACTCTGTGAAGTGCAGCAGCAGGGAGCCACGACACTCAACGGCCAGCAGCAGAGGCTTCGACGAGCACTCAACAGCATCAGCACAGGAAGGATTTCGAAGAGTGTAACGTGGCTTTTAAAGAGTATACTCTAGACACAGCAGCACGTAAGCTTGTTGCTACCAACCTGCCCTCGTCTGTACATAAGGTCCTCATTCATGATTCGGAAGTAATTAACCACGCATTATTGTCAAAAGGTGAGCTTTCGGAAGAGGCCGCCGAATCTTGCAATAAGTTAGTTAAACAGAATAGGCGTGACAACACGAGGAAATTGTCCCGGGTCGTCACTAACACCGACTTGATATAGCAGACTTCTTCTTAATTCGGATCCTTATATTTCTGGTTTAAGAAGGTTACCACGGAAGAAGTCTATTCTATCTAAAGAGGTGTTAAATTTGTGGTCGGTATAGAATAAAATGTATATAGTTATATAATAAACACTAGATTTACATTATTTTAGATACAGCTCCTATTATGTAACTATTAACATGTAAATAATATATTTTTTGTCCATTTCTGTGTTTGTAGTTAGGTAATAATTAGGTATTTACTTTATTTTTATTATAAAAATGTATATATTTAAGTTTATTAGTTATTAAGTTCCAATTCTTTTATTGTAATTTAGTATGTATTTCGTCACGTATAATAAATGCATTATTTATTCTAATAAAATAAGTTTTTTAACATTAATTCGGTTTTTTCGTTTTATTATAACATAAAGTATTACAAAAAAGCATAATGATAATATTTAGTATTGATAATGACAGTCATTACCTTCGCGAAACCCTATGACCGCGTTTCTTAGGGCGCGGAACCACTGTGCAGTATGATAGCGTGAACGATGATATGTTTGGCAGCTAAACAAGTAGGTATTTTTAATGATAAAATCGTTATATACGTAATAAATAGTAAATGCTAGTTTAGCACACAATATTGATTCAGTTTTAAGATTACAACATTATGTGGGTTATACAAAAATATTGTGCTTGTCACAAAAATTCAACCAAAATTCTATAACGCGATGATATAAAGCGTGACGTGAACGTGACGTAAATTCGAGAGATTTTTTACATCGAAAATACAACTATCCTATTTTCGATGTAAAAAATCTCTCGAATTTACGTAACGTTCACGTCAAGCGTTCATTATGGCCTGATGTCGAAACGTATTAATTTGATTCAGAGAATTAAGGCCTTTCTGTCGATTACATAACACGCCGTATGTGAGGAGTTTAGTCGAACTGAAGTAAATTAGCGATTAGTATTCAACTCAGTCTGTCTACCGCGACTTGGTATGTTGAAAATTTAATCAGTTACGAACTTGACGGTACCTATACTCCGATTTACCTACTTACAAGTTTCTGGGACTTTGGGTGTTTCATATGCGAAGCCTTGATTTGTGATGCATGAAGAGGTAGGTAAGATTGTTTTGTCAACATCAACAACTATTAAGTAAGTGTAATAAAAGTATTATTAAGCCAAACATACACGGTAATATAATGTAACCAGGGTGACAGGAACCGTGTTAACCACAATACAAAACACTAGAGATACGTTATTTATTTATATATACTTTATTGTACACCATTGAGGAGCTCGTGGCTAAGTAATAACAGCCGCTCGGGTCCATCCATTAGGTTAAGCTACGCTTGCCGGGGTTGGTCCGTGGATGGGTGACCATTTTCACATATCGAGACTCCTTCATGCATCGGAAAGCACGTTAAGCCGTTGGTCCCGGCTGTCATTTGTGGATCTTTGACAGTCGTTACGAGTCGCCAGAAGCCCGAAAGTCTGACAACCAGTCTAACCAAGGGGTATCGTATTACCCAGTTGCTGGGTTGTGGAGGTCAGATAGGCAGTCGCTCCATGTAAAATACTGGTATTCAGCTGCATCCGGTTAGACTGGAAGCCGACCCCAACATAGTTGGGAAAAGGCTAGGCAGATTTTTTTTGACTTTATTGTACACCAGAAAATACATAGCTAAAATAAATAAATTTAACACTACAAAACATACAATGGGCGGCCTTATCGCTTTCTGCGATCTCTTCCAGGCTACCTTAGAATGGACAGTGATTGCGTGGACATTGCGTGGACATAAAAAGTGGGGTTGTCATTGGTGCAAAATAATAGGTAGGTACTTAAACTTACCAATAGATGCAATAATTATACTATAATATATATATATATATATATATATATATATATGCTATATAAAAGATACATAAATACATACATACTGACTTTAAAAGAATATTTATGTAAGCAACGAAAAATGACGACTACAGATTATTACAGCTATGAGAACAAGATCACATCAACAAGTAATGTTCCTTCACAAGTCTCTTAAATATAGGTAACGATTGCGCGCGTTTTATTTGATGATGTTATTGGCACACAACGTTAGCCTCCACGCGTCGGCAAAACACGATTTATTGGATTTCTAATTACGGCACCTAATCAAATAAGGACCGTTGTTTGTTTAAAACATTAACAGCTTCAGCTTTGTCTGTTAATCAAATCAAGGGTTTAACGTGTTCGGGCGTAAAATGTAGATTTATAGCCAATTTCCATTTCAAGTTTTAACTGGTCGCCGGACGTAAAATTTGAGGATTCCTACGTCCGGACTGCCAACCGTTCGGGCTCGAGTTCTCGTCCGCAATTAGAATCCTTCTAACTTTAGATATTTGGACGAAGCAAGTTTCGCACACTGAACGAATACGCCGTCCACTTTATGGGACAGCACTCGGGAAGTTTGCGACAGTACTCGACCCTTGTTTTCCTTTTCCTGCTATGTTAAGTATAGGTACAAACGTTGAGTTGAAAACTTGACGCTCCGGATTCAATAAGCTGAAATAGCTCTTTGTAAGTTTAACGAATCAGGATATACAACATTTTCCGATAATGGTTTCGTAGTTTAGATAATGAAACCCGGAATAGGCACTTAGTTTTTTGTCACACTCAAGCAACCGTGCCGCTTCCTTATCTACCTTCTTTTAATATAATAACCACTAGAGCTTTATAATAAAAAGTATGAAGGAGGAAATGTTAGCAGCTATATTGGAAAAACGAAGCTGAGAAATATTTTTCCCGCAAATATTCTGTATCTCGTGCAAGACGCGTGAAAAATGTTAATGAGCAAAATGCAGAGCTTGGGATAAACAACGTATTATTTTTTAGGTTGTGAAAAATTAACACCGTATTTACTCTGCGAAAAATTTGGTAAGAATAAACATAAAACATTTATTATTTTGCTTGTTAACATAATTATTGAAAAGGCACGATCCTCAAAGCAAATCATACGTTATCTCTATTATATTCCCCGAGACTTTACGGCTTACGTAATTAGAAGACACGGCTTTTCTTTAGCTCAAGTTTTATTTAAACCTTTACCTTTTCAGATTGCACGAGTAGGTAAGCAATTATTTTCTCTCTGTGTGGCGTTTTACCACTTTATTATATGTCACTTCTTTAGAACAACCGAGATGCGACTACGTATCATGTTTAATGCGCCCGTTCTTCGCAACCCAGTTACTGAGGAATGGGGAATCAGGGTTTTCGGTATCAGATTATCCAGAAACGATTGTCGACATCATGACAACTGGGACCTTAGAAAAGAATATTTTTTATTATGTAGGTACACCATAAAAATTACAGACTTAAAAGAATCTATTTTGCGTCCCTACAAGCAATAATTGTTTTAAACATTTACAATATTATAAATGTCAAAGTAACTCGTCTGTCTGTCTGTGACCTTACGGCTGAACGAGTTTGGATATAATTTGGCACACGGGTAGATCATGATCATATTTATCCCGTTATTATGTTCCCGTAGAATAGATTCCGACCTACACGGTGGCGATGCCGCGGGCAAAAGCTAGTATTTTTATAAAGCGAAAGCGCAAAGGACTTATTCACAAAAAAAACGATGATAGCAAGGTTCCTAAAAGCCTATATGATGGGGCGATGCCTAAAAGCATTCTCACTGTCGCCGCTTGGAAAGCAAATGGAACTTTGTAAGCTACTGTCGCTACTGAAATATTTAAAAGGCACAAAAATGTCCCACGGCTCAATGCTCGGTTGAATTATCAATAGAATATCGAACTGCTGCGTTATTAATGAATGGAACGCCCGAGGACGAACGATCGAACCAAATAAAAAAATCAAAAATGGCGCGATGTATTTGTTTCATCAGCCAGACGGCTGATGAAACAAATACATCGTTTAAATAACATCAAAAACTGATCAATTATTAACCAGATTTTTTAAATTAAGTCGTATTATTATGTTTTCTCCTCTGGGTTCGATGTGGGGAAGTATAGTTTGGTTGCAGGCTAAGGAGGTGTGTGTTATGTAATGTAAGGTGGTTGTAAGAAGCGAAGCCAACGTTCATTTAGCCTTTGAAGTTAATTAAGAACATACTCTTGAGAATATACAGGGTGTTAGGGCGTTATCCTTGAAACTAGTGGTTTAGTGTCATCTATAATATACTTTTTCCATGGGACCAACTTTGAAATCGCTAAAAAAAATCAGCTGTTCCATAGATTTTGTCGATTTAAGTGAACACAAATGTATAGAACAGCTGATTTTTTTTTTCGCGATTTCTAGTTTGGTCCCATAGAAAAAGTATATTATAGATGACACCAAACCACTAGCTTCAAGGATAACGGTGTCTACCCTAACACCCAGTATAAAATACTTTTCAGAATATTTTATTTAAAAACCTTCATGAAGAACTAAAAATTCATGAAAAAGATTCTTTGAAGTTGAGGAAAAAATAATTAAATACTTTTTTTTATAAGAATAGCACATTTATTACTTGAAGTAGTGTACAATACATTATGGCACTTCGTTGCGCATTATTATTAGATATTATATTCCTTAATAAGCTTATAAATATGAAAAACAACGTACAAAATACTGGTTACACTGACACGGAATCTCCATTCGAACGAACAACATGTATACGCCTGTGATCCTTCGAGGGGGCGTCGCGTCTTACCCCCAAACGACAAAGACGGATTTAGTCCCAAATCCCATATAATAGAGGCAAACCCCGCTCGTCTAGCTATTTCAACCCCGGGTGGAATTTTCCTAGAGAAAACTGCCCGAATACCCGAGACTTCACACCAATGCATGTGGCGGTTGAGATGAGGTGTTGATCTCCTAGCCGTAGCCTCTGAAGTGGTTTCGTTCGAGCAGTCGGCAGGCGTTGCAGCAGTACTTCCTGAAGGGGGGCACGAGGCAGTGCCTCGCGAGCTGGTCCGTATCAAACAGTTCGCAGTACTGCGTGGTGTCGGCGGGGGGGCAGGCGGCGCGGGCGCGCGCGCCGCAATGGCGCACGCGGCACCGCCGCTGGCGCTCGCGCGGGCGCGGGCCGCACAGCACCTCGTCTGAGACAGGGCAGACGAGTGGTCGGTGAGAGAAGCCGCGGCCGCATGTTGCGGAACACTGCAAAGATAATGTAACATTTTAAGGGTTTTCACTCATAGTACGCGACCCCTAAATATGACATTTGATGTATTGCTAAGGTCAAATTTCAACAATATTTTTTATTTTTTTTAAATTATATTTAAGGTTTAGAATGATTTAGCAGACAAGAATATCTATCTGCCCATAGACTGAAATTGCCACAGACCATTTAAACCCTTATTTTTAAGTAAGAAAGGAGGTTTATTCCGTGGAGCCGCGGTGGCATCACCGGTGATGCCAGCGGTCCTTGAAGATTCATGTGGCATCGCGCTTACTCCGCACGGGCCTCAACCGGTTGCCTTAATAAAACCTAAAGCGCTGTTGGATGTCCTACACTCGGCTCTGCGCCGCACGCTTTTGTTCACTTCCCATCTCAAAGTCGTCTCTCATGAGGAATCACTTCCTACTGAGCAGACGAGTCACTGGCGCTAATGGCGATTTTCATTCAACCATCAAGCAGAAGAGCAGCCTAAAATCTCACAACAGCGCAGCGCTCTTATCAGATGGCAACTAACAGCCTTCCATTTGGCTTGAGGAGCCTTTTATAAGAACTACGTCAATTTGCCTCAAATAGAGTTTGACGTTTCAGTAAGCTGAATAATAAGCAACCCGTTTACGTTTCACTTCAGAGCCTACTGTAATATATGGAATTATGTCGTCTTTGACCCAGCGTTGTTGGGTTAAATTGACATTATCATAATTTTCCGAAGGTATCCTCGTTAACTTTGACCTTCACAATACTCATAATAACATTCTCTAAACAATTCGTAAACCACCAATTAGCTGCGGCTGAAACAGTTCCGCGAACTAGTGAATCAAACCAATTTGCAGCTACATCTCGGCTCTATATTTGCACGAAATGCATTGCAAGGTTTCTAGCTAACTGGGCCGCACCACTGAGCAGAGTCGTGCCTTTTACAAGCTCCGATATCATATGTTCGATACGAGTAGATGCCGTGAACGTTATCCTTTTCACGACATTTTTAGCTTGAAAACCTCTTTGTGTAAAGTATAAGGCTATACAAACTAGGCCACTCATAGCTTCATGACTTTTTCATGAAGGTTCCATTTACATTTATATACGGGCACCTCTACATGTTTACGGTTGGTTACGCTCGGGCCTTATGTAAATAGGTAACAACATACATATTTACGTAGAAAAAATCCGGAATTTGTTCGTCTTCTCATTTTTAGAGGATAGGTACACGTACTATATTAGTACTGCTTTAATCTTTGGAACCTTTTACCGCAACAACATCGAGAATATTTGATGTCCGCAGTGGTTTCTAGTTGCTTTGTTGTAGACAAATTATGTACTAAATGCGAGTTTGGTCTCAGAGTTGCTTGATGTCGGTTTGAATTAGTTACTATTTGATTCTATGGTAAACTCATACATACCTACTAATTAGAGCTCAGAATCTGACTGAGGTGCCACCTGACGGGTTATTTCCATTTATCCACCCCAAAAAATCCACCCTAAGGTGGATACTCGGAAACGTATGATAGAGAATCCACCATAAACCTATAAATTCCGTTTATGCAACTAGGCCTAGGGTGGATTTTCGGACATACGTTTCCGAGTATCAACCTTAGGGTGGATTTTTTGGGGTGGACAAACGGAATAACCCGACCTGAAGAACTTCTGATAAACAAAGATTTCAGATCCCATGTACAGTGTCCTCTATGTAATGTACAAACTACGAAAACGTTCTACCTATGGTCTACAGTCGATATACGTTACGATGTCTTAGTGTAGGTAATGTATTACCTGCGTCCACGGCATCTCTCTCCAATACACGGGACAAGGCAGTCGGTTGCAAGGCTGCCGTATTTCCGGCTTCGGTGACGTGCACAGAGCTGGTGACACGCTGTTCTTTATTAGTTCTCGTCTTGATGATGAACTGCGGAAATAACATTAATGAGCTCAAAAGTTTTATAAGGAAGTAAAAGAAGTTACATTGCAAGATTAAGATTCACTTTTGGGCTATGCAACTGAAGTAGATAATATGATTTGTTGCTCTATGTTTATCGCTTTGGGAACTTCAAGCCATTTTCGCGCAATCATAAGTTGGTTAAAATGGTAGAAGAATTTAATGGTAGGGTGACTGACCTGACGTTGAGCGGCACACAGAACAGCTGCCTGTCCTGCACGCCATCCTCCCCGCAAGTGGCACTGCACTCCTCCCAATCTCCACTCGCCCACGTGAACTCACAGCTGTATGACAAAAAAAGAATTAATAACTATTTTGTATAATTATTGAGGGCAGAATGTCGTGAAAGCTCTGCAATTATTATACTGAAATGACGTGATCTGCAGGACTTCATAATTAATTTGGATTACACTCCATTTCAAGCATTCTCATTGTGAAAATGTTCGCAGAATTGCACATACATAATAACTATTATTTATGTTTAGAGAATTTACGGTAATCTTGAACATAAAACTATAAATGATATAGGGCCCTATTAAATTATGCTGTCTAATAACACAAAAGTTACGCGGTATGCAAATAATTTGCATGAGTTTTAGCTCTAGTTTCATAATAACGTTTGTTAGCAGAAACCGTTAACGTTTTCAAACAATTTTACAGGTGAGTATTCGGAAGCAGGAATACAAAGGAGTTTGTTCGCCCGTCTTGATTTAAATCACAAATTGAAGATAATGACAAAGTTGTAGAAGAGCAAATAGATTTGTGATTTATGAATATTTAACGAGTGGACCTTTTTGGGGAATTTGTTAAGAGTTATTAATTTAGGATAGGGTCGGCAGCCACAGATAAATATTGAATTGGGACGGATCGATGTATTCGACGGCAATATGTATAAAAAAGTTCAGCAAATGTATGCACAAAAGGTCTATTCAATACGAAAAATAGACAGTTATAGTCTGGGACATAGATATTACAAACCCGCTGATTCTGAATGTTTTCTCTTTTACTGAACCGACTGAAAATATTCTTTTCAAAGCCCATTTTTGAAGTGAAAACTTCTTTAGGCGCGTTGAGCACTTTTTGGATGAACAAAAATCATGAAACTCGCGTTATCGTCACCGAACGCTTGTTCGGTGAACAAAAATCATGGAACTCGCGTCATCGTCACCGAACACTTATTCGGTGAACAATAATCATGGAACTCGCGTCATCGTCACCGAACGCTTGTTCGGTGAACAATAATCATGGAACTCGCGTCATCGTCACCGAACGCTTGTTCGGTGAACAAAAATCATGAAACTCGCGTCATCGTACCCGAACACTTATTCGGTGAACAAAAATCATGGAACTCGCGTAATCGTCACCGAACGCTTGTTCGGTGAACAATAATCATGGAACTCGCGTCATCGTACCCGAACACTTATTCGGTGAACAAAAATCATGGAACTCGCGTAATCGTCACCGAACGCTTGTTCGGTGAACAATAATCATGGAACTCGCGTCATCGTCACCGAACGCTTTTAGAAATGAATGAATGTTGCTTTGTTTTCACTTCTATCGGCAGTCCCCAAAGACTGCCCCGCATGTTTTTTTTGTACTTTAAAGCTTATTTGGGGTTCAGTAGCCATGCTGGTGCCCCAGACCCGAATTAACTTCTTGTACACCTAGACATAGGTAAGTTTGTAATGACATTTTCAGCTTACAGTGATCTCTTTCATTTTAGTTAATGAGCACGACGTTATTTATTATTATTTATTAGTTATTTATTAAGTGGTCCACTTAATAAATAATCAAAACTTCGTCGTATTGAAGGCTGTATTCATTGAATACAGCCTTCAATACTTACGATTCTCGCTGTATTTTTGATAGCACCGGCACGTGGCACTTATGGAAATTAATCATACCGCCACCGCACAACTTTATGACGTAGTGGCATGTGGCGTGTGCAACGGGTGCATTAAATTAATCGTTTTCTCGTTACATTCGTGTTACTGCTCAGTCAATACGAAAAAGCGACGATTTAGTCATTCTTTCATATTTTATTTGAAAGTTGCACGCAATTTCTAGATACTAATTAGTAGTCTTGTTTGTTTTGAACAGCAGATAAGTTGTGTTTTGTTGTTAGTGTCACCATTATTGGTGCAGGTAGCATTGCAAAATAAGTTATGAAATTATTTTAGACTAGCTTTTGCCCGCAGCTTCGCCCACGTGGACGTCGAAAATTGTCATACGGGAACGTACTATAGGTATCCTATTAATATACTATAACCTAGGTCATGGTCTACACATGGCCAATCCGTTCAATCGTTTTACCGTGAAAGCGTAAAAAACAAACAAACTCACTATCGCATTTATAATATTAGTTAGGATTCATCTTTGTGATGTTTTTGGAGGTTGAGGAACATAGTTCCCCAAATTTAAAGTGAGTTCCTCCATTTTCATTGGCGGAACTTGACAACTAATTGCCCTGATTGCTCAGGAGCCGGAAGTTGTCATATTTATTGATGTATAGCAGTAAATCGATGTTTAATGTTTGCATGAAGTTTTTTTTAATAAATAATATGTTGTTGTTAGCTTGCTGCACGCTTTGGTGTAAATTGTAAGTGCAGCACATTTATAAATTAAGGTCGCTTTTCGCGTTTGTCTGTATGCCCGCGTTGTTCTTCTAAACCACGCAACAGATTTTGATAAGGTTTTGACCATCGTTTAGAGAATGTATTCCGGAAGGTTTATGTGTATAATACGTTAATATTCAATTTACATATAATTAAGAAATCTCGATGTTTTGTCAAGTCGTAAAACGCGTGCGAAGCAGGAGCGGGTCGCTAGTAAACAAATAAATGTGTACCTGTGCGTATTACAAGCTTCAAACATGACGGGCGCGCACTTGTGCTCGCGCAGGCAGCGCGGGCGCACCACGCGCATGCCTCCGCCACACGACGAAGAACACGGGCCGCGCTCCGTCGACCATCTGATAGATACAGGAGAACAATATCAGGCTGGCTTTATTTATTTATATATTCTTTATTGTACACCACAAAAATATATAACAAAAAACAATAACAAACACTACAAAATATACAATGGGCGGCCTTATCGCTATCCGCGATCTCTTCCAGGCAACCTTGGAATGGACAGTGATTTGCCTTGGCTTTACAAGATGTACAAATTTTATTTGCTTCTTTGTTTATATGAATATCTAAGTAATTATGTTTAAGGTCATTGGACTCATGGGAGTTTGCGTTTAGAACTAAAATCGTCTTGAAATGTTTACGAACAATATTTTAATTAACTACCTACTTACTTAAAATCATCTGTATCTAGTTGGGTCTAAAGGTATATCTGGAGGCAAGTCCCTAGAGGAAAAACTGTGAGGTTTCAAGATCGTTCAAATTTCTGTATACGTAGTAAAAAAACTGCACAATGACATGTACCTAACATATTACAAACAGCTGCAGTTTCTGTAAATTATTGTTTCAATAAATGTCTCAGAAGAAGCTAGGACTTCTTTCAGCTGCTAAAACTGATGTGAAAACGAAAAAAACTAAAAAGCTTGAACGGTTTGTGAATTTATGCAATACTAGCTGCGCCCCGCGGTTTCACCCGCGTAAGTCTCGAACCCGTGGGAATATCGGGATAAAAAGTATCCTATGTGTTAATCCAGGTTATAAACATCTCCAAATCCATTCAACCGTTTTTGCGTGATTGAGTAACAAACATCCAAACACACAAACTTTCACATTTATAATATTAGTAGGATAGTAGGATCATCAAACTAACGGCTTTATTGTATACCCACACAATACCATTTTAATCATCCCCTGTTATCGTTAGCGAAATAGCATCAATGTTGCAGAAATTAATGGTTATCTGGCACATAAATCAGTAATGATATTAATACCTGTGCCAGCACGGTGCACATTACCCACACTTGACAGGCGTTCAGTTTACCTGATGCTGTGTTGAACAGATTTATACATAATTTATAGCCGACCTTTAAAGGGTGAAACTCTTTGATTGAACTTGTTTGGAGTACCTATCTCTATGTGCGGCTCGTATAACCGAAGAAGAGAGACCCGAATATACTTTTATAATCCACTATGTAACGATTCTAATTCATAAATAAATGAAGGAACCACATCATCATTCTCCTGCTCTAATCCTAATTTATTTAGGATCGGTGAAACATGTATTTTTACCCGACTACGGCGAAGAAAAAGGAGGGTTATGATTTTGACCGGTATGTATGTATGTATGTTCATCTGTTCCCTCATATCTTCTAAACGACTCATCAGAATTTAACAAATGAGGTATCGTTGCAAGCGTCCGCTGATTATAGGCTATGTGACGTCACATTAAAAATGGCGCCCTCTAGAGGACATAAAGTCATGAACTAAAATATTTTTTTTTTAATCATACGATGTTGGGTATCACATGAAAGGGCTTAATTAGCACATTTATAAATATATATAATATAACCCCAAAAAAAATTTTTTTTGAGTAATATAAACTAAAACCCTAGCCATATCAAATAAAGCACAGTTATTGGTAAATGGGAAGGCAACTTAATAATATTTAGAACATACAAAAGCAATTTCTTGTATATCTACGCATTACGAAAGGGACGATATCCTAAATTCACAATAGAAATGCGACGCAAAGTAAAGGGTGAGTTATTGTCTACAATAAAGGAAACTTGTAGCGTAACTTGGGAGTCTATAGAACTTGATACAATTCAAATATTTGTCTAAGGGCTCAATTCAAAGTTGGGACACACTCTCTATTAGTTGTAATAGGCGATACAACGAATACATATTTGCTCAGTTCACTTTGGTTTCACTAGGTATATCTCTTTCATAAATCGTGATTTATGTCTGCACAACCATGAATTTGAAACACTCATTACTTAAATAGTGACAGTGACATAACGGCGAGTACGTGATATCGTATAAATGAAATATTCTCGAAAAAGATTTCGTAATGCAGTCATATTTCTCGTACGATCCGACTGGTGACAGAAATAGTGGCTTTGCATAAACGAATGCGCATAATAATGAAAATTCCTGAAATTGTATTTTGTTTTTCGCAGCTTATTCGTAGCAATTAAGTTACTTTTAATTAAAGATGCAGCAGTTTAATAACGAATGTCTAGTACTTTTGTTACTACTGAAACAAATTCCTAGGCTTCAGTTGACACTCAGAACAATAAAAGCGAAACGTGCAAATAAACTCAATTGTGATAAGAGGGAGACTGAATTCCACATGATAAGTGTGAAAACAATTGCGCGGGACGCGACAAGCGACAAATTGTGACAAGTTTTGTCATTAGCACAAGTTTTTATAGCTAAGTTCTACGCAATTAGTTCAAGAACAAACTTCTTAATTAACAACGAAAGAGAGATTATTAGAAAATATTTAGTTGCTGAAACTTTTTAAAACTTTTTATAAGACGGAATAAAAACACTGCCTTCTAGAACAAATTCACAATTTATTAGTAAATCACATCAACACACGGTCAGCATAAACGCGCAAACTGAGATTAAACCTAGGTATATTTAGAATAGAGGTCTGCCAGGGTTGCGGGAAAGTCCAAAAGGGGTTACTGGGACCCTTGGCAACAGGCTACTGAAGGAACACGGGTGGGTTTTAGTCAGTAAAAGTCTGACACGCCTTCCCGCTCTGCCCAGAGCGGGAGAAATCATTTGCTGATTTCCCAACCTCAAAAAAAAAAGTATAAGTATTTAGAGGTAAAAAAGCCCTAAAATCATCATTTGGCTATTTACTAGACCAGTCTATTTTCGATGTGAAACTGTTTTCGAATGGTACTCAACTACAAACTACCAACGAAAATGTTAATACCAAACATTCTGGAACTGGGAATTCAGCCCGGGATAGATTAATGACGACTATTAATTAAGTCCAATTAGTTTTTAGACAAATAAAGCAAGTTAAACAATAGTTGGGTACCTATATTTACAGTACTGCTTCTTTATTTTCTGGTGTTAGACTTTTTATGCCGTCTATGGGCTCAGTCCAAATAAAAACCAAAACAGAGCGCTGTCAACAGTGACGTGAGGCCGGTTTCGTAAACATTTGTGTGCACTTAGTGAGGTGTAGTTTGATTGTAAGTGGTTGTAAATGTATGCGTGTGAGCGTGTGTGTAGTTTTGGCATGCTTCACTGTATTGTTTGCAGCGCTATGTTTTGCTTTTTTATTTGGTCTGAGTCCATGGGCTTCTGACTTGGCATCACATGCCATCGAGAAATATCTCTCAGTCATGCATTTCTTCACGATGTAGGTAATCCTTCACCGTCTTAGAAGCTGATTTAATTAAACAATACGCATTGAATCCGAAAAGTCAGGGACGCGGCTTCGGTTCGAACACGAGACCTAGGTCTTGACTATCACTGCTGTTACATACAGTACTAACAAACTGACAATATGCCCCACTCGTAATACTACAATCTAATCAGAATTATTGACACAACTTTCCATAAAAAACTATCCATAAACAAATCAGCACTAGAGACGTATCAGAAAGAGAATTTTCCGGGCCGCGCTCGATATGGCCCGACAAAAGGTAACTTTTGTTTCACTTAGTAGCACTGAGCGGAGTCTGTCTCGAAGTTTATAAGATACATTAAGGTAGCTTGTTCCCAGCGATATGGCGAGGGATTTGCTCAACTTGTACATGTTACAATATTTATGTATAGGTATGTACATCATACTTTTTTGTTACAAGTATTCTTCAGATGTCTTCTGTATCTTTTTGAGTTATTTGTATTGAAGGGGTTTGCTGAGAATGTTTTATTCAAATGTAAGTATTAAGGGTTATGCTATTCAAGAAAGGTGCCAAAAGAACGAGTGGATTAAAAACGATTTATTTAATTAAAGTCAAAAGTTATGAAACACAGTAAAAGGAAAAATGTAAAAAACCGGCCTAGTGCCAGTCGGACTCGCGCATGAAGAGTTCCGTACCATTATCTATAAAAACGGAAAAAAATCATGTCTGTTGTATGGGAGCCCCCTTAAATATTTATTTTATTCTGTTTACTAGCTGCGCCCCGCGGTTTCATTCGCGCAAGTCTCGATCCCGTGGGAATATCGGGATAAAAAGTATCCTATGTGTTAATCCAGGTTATAAACTATCTGTTTGCCAAATTTCATCCAAATCCATTCAGCCGTTTTTGCGTGATTGAGTAACAAACATCCAAACACACAAACTCACAAACACACAAACTTTCACATTTATAATATTACTAGCTGCGCCCCGCGGTTTCACCCGCGTAAGTCCCGATCCCGTGGGAATATCGGGATAAAAAGTATCCTATGTGTTAATCCAGGTTATAAACTACCTGTTTGCCAAATTTCATCCAAATCCAAACACAAACATCCAAACACACAAACTTTCACATTTATAATATTAGTAGGATTAGTAGGAAGTAGGATAGTAGGATTAGTATTTTTTGTTATAGCGGCAACAGAAATACATACAACTGTCTAATTATGACGGTTCATGAGATACAGCCTGGTGACAAGCGGACAGACAGCGGAGTCTTAGTAATAGGGTTCCGTTTTACCCTTTGGGTAGGGAACCCTAAAAATATGAAAATTAGAAGTCGCACAGAGCAAAACCCACAAAAATGAGACTCTCATCATAAAAAATGCTTGGATTCTTCCTTTCTTTGAAAATTAAGGATTTTTTTGAAAAATGCTATTTCCTTTGATTTACTAACAAGGAAGTTCCTTTGTAGGATTTTATCCTTATCAGCAGCATTATAGCTCAGTGAAACAATACAAGTTGGTATTTTTTGCATAAAACGATAGAGTCGAGAAATAATTGGTAGACAAAGAGTAAAATATCTGGCAGTTAGTTCATTGACCTCTTCAATCTATTTGATCTTAACGAGTTTCACCAAACTTTATTTTATCTCAAGACTTAGCGAGGAAAGTTTTCAAAAACCGTCGTTATCATAAAGAGTAGGAAATTGAGTTTTTTTTTTAAGAAGAGTTGAATTTTACCAGCCGTTATAGATCTCTGGGTGCCTGATAATCAAGAAAAAAGTTGCTGGTTCTGGTTAAATTCATTCAAATCGTCGCTAGAGCTCAATTTCCACCCTAGTCCAAAATAATCAATCTGCCTAGCCTTTTCCCAACTATGTTTGGGCCGGCTTCCAGTTTAACCGGATGCAGCTTTATACCAGTATTTTACATGGAGCAACTGCCTATCTGACGTCCACAAACAAGTTTGCCTTGGTAAGGCTGGTTGTCTGATTTTCAGGGTTCTGACGATCCGTAACCACTGTCAAAATATCCTCGAATGACAGCCGAGACCAACGGCTTACCGTGCTTTCCGAGCTTTCCGAGGCACGAAGGAGTCTCGATATATAAAGATGGTCACCCATACATGGACCAACCCCGGCAAGCGTAGCTTAACCTGATGGATCGACCCGTGCGGCTGTTATTATACTTAGCCAGGAGTTCCTCCACACTAGTCCAATGCTTGATTTAACTGCACCGAAAGCAACGAAGGATAGCATGCTGAATCTTCTCGCTTTATACTTAGGTACATTAGGTATTATCGATACCCGGGGAAAATAGAAGCAGCGAGGATGACTTTAAGTTATATTTACCTGTACTCCAAGGGCCTCGTTCGGCTGGCAGGGGTGCTGTAGTTCACGGAGACTTCTACCGTCACCGCTTCACCAGACACCACTGGATGTTCTGGAAACGCCTGCGCAACAAAAAGTTTTATTATTGAATTGCTAAGACAATAAAACCCAACTACGACAAAAAAAGTCAGCTAAAAAGATTTAAACAAGACATCACAGACATACAAATAAAAAATCCGGAGTCATCACACGTGTTAGGGGTAAATCAAACAGAAAACGTGTGACTCCGGATCTTAATTTTTTTTTTGGGTTATAATATATATATTTTTGGAATGTGCTAATTAAGCCCTTTCATTTGATGCCCAACATGGCCACATTAGAAAAGACTTTCTGCCCTCTAGAAGGCGCCATATTCAATTTAATGTAACGTCACATATATAGTAACGTCGCCTATAACTAGCGGACGATCAAGACGCAACCAACGATACCTCTTTTGTCAAATTATGATGAGTAGTTTAGAAGATATGAGATTATGAGGGAACACATGAACATACATACATATATAAATACCGGTCAAAATCATAACAATCCTTTTTGCATCGCCGTAGTCGAGTAAAAAAAACACTTTTTTGGTTCTTTACTTGATGTTTATCATTATTGATGTAAAAGTCAAATTGTGCTAATGTGCATATCTGAATAGGCAGAGTTACCAGAAAATTATAATTATTTCTATTATTTCGGTCGATACAGATCGGGCATTTAATTTAAATTAATCGCAAATTACTATACTTATGTTCTAAAAGATTTGAAATTAATTTACGCAAACATAGTACACAGATATCAGCTTTCAAAGCTTCCAGCGAACACGTGGATTTTTACACACGGCTGAGCTAAGTATCCATAACTCTGAAAGCTGGTAGCAGGTTATAGCGATATAATGCCAACAGTATCAGCGTTTCATAACACTTTATGTAACATTAAACACATTACGGTAAAAAGTAACACGTGTGCGAGTTCATTTTGTTATCTACTTTTATTTCAGAACGACTTATTATGAAAAATAGAAAAGGTGATTTAAAACAATGCGAGTGCCGTATTATTTTTAATATACCTACCCAAACAAAAGAAACACGTTTTGTTTTATGTATAAAGTTAACGTATTATTTCAACGTAAAGCGTAAAGTGACGTTGAAAGGAAACGGCAACTCCGCAGCGTCGTCTGAAAATTGGTATTTTACAGGTGAAAATTGGGCTTAGTTTTAGGCTACTCATCCTTTGTAAAAAGAAAGCATCATTGCAATGCTTTTATTTATTTATTATATCATTGCAATGCTTTATGCACAAGTAAAATAATACTGTACAAAGGTGGACTTAATGCCTGAGGCGTTTTCTACCAGTCAGCCGGTTGATGGGACTCTCGCGCGAAGAGTTCCGTACCATCCATACTAATATTATAAATTCGAAAGTAACTCTGTCTGTCTGTCTGTATTACCTTTTCACGCCTAAACAACAGATTTCGATAAAATTTTGCATGGAGATAGATGGCATCCCGGGGAAGGACATAGGCTACTTTTTATCGACATAACACTCGGGCGAAGCCGCGGGAGGAAGCTAGTAATATGTATGTAATGTACATAATATGTATGTTTTGAGTCTCTGCATCAACCGGTTATTATATTATAATAACTTTGTCAGGAAAAATAACTATAGGTAGAGGAGAAAACGAATCCAGCAAATCAGCGCTGGGAAGATTCTGCCAACTTGAAAAATATTATGTGACGTGCCGCGGTCTGATTTGCGTTCAATGTCACGTGTTTTTATTTTTACACAATAAAATTATTTCTCAAATATATTGATTAATCTAATACCATTATTTTTAGCTCACAACCATTCACTAACTAGCCTATTGTTTTTAACTGTATGAAGACTTTGCTGTTGACGTGTGATCCCAACTTGTTACCTTAAAATATCGTACAGCGCCGTGTGAATGGCCGCTTATACGTTCCTCTTTGAATAAAATACGATAAAGAAAGGAAAATGAGATACAAAGTGTGTAGCGTGAGTCCCAATTAACTTCAGCGGCACAGTTGAAAGCGTTGTTGAATAATTAACCGGGCGCGGATCCCGACCCTTATCATCCGATGTTTCGTTTCGTTACACTTTTCATAGTTTATTCCCTTTTGTATAACGTGTCCTGTTTAGCACACAATCACTGAATTAGCAAGTTTCTCTTCAATTCAAAATCTCTTTGAAAATAATTGCTGCGAATGGAGATAATGGGTGGCCGGCCGTGAATAGGGACCTTATGTAAAAATTACCGACGTTAACGCTGACATTTATTATTTCCACGTGGAAAACTCGGGGTTTTATGTTGAATTTAAATTATTAAGTAGTGTTAGGTGGAGGCTGAGGAGATAAATACTGTTTTGTAATTGAGTAGTTTTAGAGATATGGTTTGTAATTGAGTATGTTTAGAGATATTGTTTGCAATTGTTTAGAGATATAGTTTGTAATTGAGTAGTTTTAGAGATATAGTTTGTTATTGAGTAGTTTTAGAGATATTCTTGGATTAGAGATAACGTTTGTAATTGAGTAGTTTTAGAGATATTCTTGGATTAGAGATAATGTTTGTAATTGAGTAGTTTTAGAGATATACTTGTATTAGAGATAATGTTTGTAATTGAGTAGATTTAGAGACTTTAAATAAAAAAAAATGGAAAATGGTTTCTAATTTTAACAAGTTAATAAGCCTGTGTTAGAAGGCTCTATTGTTTCATAACTTAAAACAAAAAAGGACGTACATTACTTTTAATCATCTGAAGTTTTAATAGCTTTGCAAAATTGTAGACGACACACAAACAGCCATAATAATAGGTCTTTACCTATGAAATTGCCGTTTTGTATGAAAAAATTTAAACGATTTTTTTTCATGAATTTTTTATTTGTATTAATCGAAGTAATCACCCATGCAATCAATGCATCTTTGCCATCGCAGTGGCAGTTTATTGATGCCCTTCTTAAAGAAATCAGCTGGACGGGAGGCAACAAATTCTTCAAAGGCATTTTGTACTGCCTCTCGGGTATTGAATTTTTTTCCCGCCAAAAAGTTATCCGAATTCTGGAAAAAGTAGTAGTCTGTAGGCGCAAGGTCTGGTGAGTAGGGCGGATGACGGAGAGCTTCCAACCCCAGTTCTTGCAACTTGGAGACCGTCTGCTGTGCAGTATGAGGTCGCGCGTTGTCGTGCAGGAGCAGCGGAGACGAGCGATTGACCAATGCTGGTTGGAGATGCGCCAGCTTCTCCATCATTGTGTTCAGTTCTTCACAGTACACATCTGCAGTAATGCTCACCCCGTTTGGTAAGAAGCTGTGATGAATCACACCGGCGCTAGACCACCAAACAGTGACCATCACTTTTCTAGGGGTAAGTTTTCGTTTAGGGCATTGTTTAGGTGCTGAACCAGGATCCAACCAACTTGCTGAGCGCTTGCGGTTATCAAACAGAATCCATTTTTCATCGCAGGTAACAATGCGGTTCAAAATTCCTTCATTTGTGTGTCTGTTGAGCAGTGCAAGGCACGTCTCGACGCGTACTTCGCGCTGGCGATCATTGAGTTCGTGGGGCACCCATTTGTCAAGCTTTTTTACCTTGCCAATTTGACGCAAATGGACCAATATTGTTTTGACGCTAACGTCGAAAGCTGCTGCTAATTCAGCCGTAGATTGTGTATCATCAGCTTCCACAATCGCCTTTAATTCGTCATTGTCGACCAAAGTCTTCGGACGACGGCGAGGTTCATTTTTCAGGTCGAAATTTCCAGAACGGAAGCGAGCAAACCAATAACAGGTGGTGCGTTGGTTTGTAGTGTTAGCTCCGTAAACGTCGTTGATGTTGCGTGCCGCTTGTGCCGCGTTGCTGCCACGACGGTACTCATATTCCATAATTACTCGAATTTTTAACGTATCCATGATGACGAAAAAGATTGAAATGCGATGAAAATGTAACACTAATCAATAAAGAAATGACTACTTTTGGAAAAAAAAATCCATGTTTTTAAAATAAAATTAATTTGAAATTAGAATTCTTAGCCAAACAAAAATTATTTTGATTTGAAATGGCCAGTACTGCAGAACGGCAATTTCATAGGTAAAGACCTAATATATACGCTAATAAAATAACTCAGCGCTCTCTTTCCAACACAGAACATAACATCACGCCTTGTTTTCCGAAGGGTTGGGCAGAGGTGTACCTATACAGGGTGTTAGGGTAAACACCGTTATCCTTGCAACCAGTGGTTTGGTTTCATTTATAGAACGTAAAACTAATGGATTATTTATTTTTTTATTTTTTATTCTACCTTTAACCACTAGAGACGCAAGTTCGTTGCCCTATGCGCTAAAGCAACAAACTTGCGTCTCAACACGGGCGGGGTGTGCGCGAGCGCGACCCCTCCCTCAGTTAGTTAGCTGTTTCGCTAGCAAGCACAGTGTCGGATAGAAACTTTTTAAAATCTTTTAATGAAAATAACGTTTTTTTTTTTGTTGTTTTCGGTCATTTATTTTTATATTTAAGTCAACTACTCATGGTTTGAGTGACAACGGTGGTTACCCTTACACCCTGTAGTACCTCTCTTTCAAATATTTCATTTAAATTAGCTTCTTCGCAATACAGTTTGCTTTTTTATAGAACGTAGGTACAATCTATTCACCTTAGCGAACAGTCTGATATAAATCCTGTCATATTCTGTAGGTATGTACAGCTCAAGCTAAGTTTAAGTGTAGTGAGCCAGAAGCGACCGCTTTTCAAAGCAAGGTATCTCGGTAATAAACGCTTGGTATCCAACGGAAGTTGAGCGAAAAATTGTAAGCTATGCGGAAATCAGTCGTTTTATTCTAGTCATATTCAGAGGGCGCTTTCAAAGCCTTTCGTATTACTACAACGACTTTCAACAGGATTGACATGCTTGCATTTTCGTATATTATGACAGTTCCATACTTTTTTGACTTCTCCATCATTGTTATCACTGATAAAGGTCCCCGAAACGATAAATTGCAATTATAAATTTTTACGTGATTGATGCGCAAATTGATCGTCTACCAAAGCGCGACGCGAAGCGAATGACAATATTTGTAATTGATTGCGACTGATCAATCGTTTCGGGGAACCTTAGAATGTTTGGCCCTTACCTTATTATGTAGAAAGGACACAGGTTGATATAATTGTTTGTCAAAAAGGTCATATATCATTGCATTAATAATTTTACCTTCGACATCAACAATCTCTCAAATTGTATGGTTGATGTTGTTTGATTTTATTTTTCTTGCCCATTCTTCTCCATAAGAAAACTACGTTTTGGAAAGGGCAACTAGAATCAGTTCTATTTCTTTGTTTTGACGTTTAAAAGTGCATTTTATGTGTCTATTTGAAATAAATTATTTAACTTTGACTTTATTGATTTTAAGCAACAAAACTTTTTATATGTCTTCGAATAATGAGAATTTTGATACGAAATCTGCATTACATTTTAACATGGTTTTAAAAAATTAATTGATTCCGGCGTGACTTTTCAGAAATCCATTATAAAATACAATAGACGTAGATATATTTAGTAACCTATTCCGCTTAGCTATCCTTCAAGAGTCATATAAAGCCCAATTAGAAATCGCCACGTGTTTTACCTACACGAGGCATGCTCAGGATGACGATTGACCAGTCAAAAACCCGAACACGACGTGTTGCCACACCGAGCGCTGGACGCTGAGCCAAACATCGATTGTGAACGGCGGGCGTTTTGAGGGACTGTCTTATACTTTTGACGTTCTAAAAGTGTTGATTCTCAGCCTAGTTTGAATAAATAACTATTGATTTTGATTATTTGCGAGTGGGAAAATTAGCTTTAGCGCCTATCTTAAAGTGTACCACCACAGTCAAACTTTTAACAAGTCAAAGAAAATTCAAACTCACCATTATCATTAAATCGGTCTGGAGCCTCGAGTCTGAGGATATAAAGACATCTGTGTCGGTCCTCGTCCAGCGCACGAGCGTCCCCCCCGCGACCACCTCCCCCTCCCAGCGAGCCCCTTCCTTTATATCTATGACGTGACTGTCCACTTCGATAATCTGTAAGTTCTGAGGCACGTTAGGATCATACTTCAAGTACTTGTCTTGTTTGCTATCAATGTCGTAACGTTTTGAGTGTTTCATCAGGTCTAGCATCTGTTTGTCTCGCTTCTTTTCTCGCATAGCAATGCTTAGAGGTATAGGGGTGGTGATGTGGACTGAGAGTTGGTGAGCGTCGTGTGGGATCACTGTCATGCGGGTCCAACCTAAAACATAATAACTTGAGTAAATCGTTCGGTAAGTAAATAGGTACCGGGACAATGCCCCGTCCCCCAGACATACATCCTTTTTACCTTTCACAACATTCACGTGAAGAAGCCTTTTCAGTTTCGAATAATATTTGGGAAACAAACCTTATAAACAACCAGCTGCGCCCTGTGGTTTCACCCGCGTAAGTCTCGATTCCTTGGGAATATCGGGCTGAAAATTATCCTATGTCCTATTCCACGTCATGGTCTACCCCTGTGCCAAAGTTCATCCAAATCCGTTCCGCCGTTTTAGCGTGAAAGCGTAACAAACAAACTCACTTTCGCATTTATAATATTAAGTTAATATAGTTATGTATTTGTGGAGTACCTAAATAAAGAACCCAAGCAATTTCCTTAGGTTGGATCCAAAATTCTCTTAGTAGTGGTAAATAATAGTCTGATGTAAGCAGTATTTTAAAGTAAGAAAATTCACCATCCCTTTTGGTAGTTTCTTGTCCCTAGATAAGTTTAAGTTTATCCATCGCCTAGACGTATTAACTCCATTTCTAGAAACCGCAGGAATACTCCAATATTCCCACAATTGGATGTCCCAGCCGGTTTTTGACCTCCACAGAAGATTAGAGGACTTAGATTCAGTCAGCCGTAGTTTATCTGATTCGTCGACTGAGTTATTCTGAATGATATCTAAGTGAATTACTCTTTCGCTCCAGAACGTTCACTTATTCCCTAAAATCTCGCTCCTAGATAGAATCGAGGGGTTCAGCTTGCTCGTTTTGTTTCACGGCCTTTGAAGCAAAAGTTTTAACTATCAAGGCGATAAAATCTGCTAATTGTTTTAGCAGTTAATTGCCTTTTTAATAGCAAATTGGTTGATCTTCGGTCATAGGTATGGTCATGTGGTCATTTGGGAATTGATTTTGGAATTGGTACAATTTTCAATCCTACTATCCTACTAATATTATAAATGTGAAAGTTTGTGTGTTTGTGTGTTTGGATGTTTGTTACTCAATCACGCAAAAACGGCTGAATGGATTTGGATGAAATTTGGCAAACAGATAGTTTATAAACTGGATTAACACATAGGATACTTTTTATCCCGATATTCCCACGGGATCGAGACTTACGCGGGTGAAACCGTGGGGCGCAGCTAGTTTTACTATAATGGGTTTTATCGTTTTAGAAACATGCTAAGCACTTTATCTCTATATGCAATCTTACCATTGCCAAGCTGTCGAGTGTAAACGTGCGTGTTATTGTTGCAGTAACCATCTGGACACCAGTTGCAGACACTGTCTGAAGAGTTACAGTGTCCTTGTACACATGTACCCTGAAAAAAAAACCAGATAATATACTATAGGTAAGCACCATGATAAGGTCATGATAAGACTAATTTAAGACATATAATATACAGATTAAAACATCGAGATTTATTAGTTATATGTAACTTAATATTAACGTATTTAATACACGTAAACCTTCCGGAATAACTTCTCTAAACGATGGTGAAAACCTCTTCGAAATCTGTTGCGTGGTTTAGAAGACAACGCGGACATACAGACAAGCACGAAAACGGCGACTTTAACTTTATAATATGTATAGATTAAAAGAGCAGTGGTGGCCCAGTGGTATCGGCCCCAACTTCCGAGTTGTAGGTCTTGAGTTCGAACCCAGGCACTTTGGGTATTTAATTTCATCACCACTGCTCTGAAAACGGTGAAGGAAAAAACATCGTGAGGAAACCGGCATGTCCTAGAACCAAAAATTCGAGGACATGTGATATCCACCAACCCGCATTGGATGCGCGTGGATTATGGCAGATTCCCTCTCGCAGAGAGGAGGCCTGTGTCCCAGCAGTTGGAACGTAATACATAGGCTGATTATGGTAATATATTTCTATCTACCCGGGCACCGTTCGTATGGTGTATCTAGTTTTAATAAAGGACTGTCCAAAGGTAGGTTTGACGAGTGACAAAGACAAAACCTAACTTTTCACAAAACTTCATGGACCATAATAACGGCCGCGTACAGATACTGCAGAAGTATAGATACTAACATTAGTAAAAGGAAAACGGTGTCACAAGCTCAGAATTAAACGATGAAAAATTAAAGAGCATTTTTTCGGCGAAGTTTCGTTGAGAGCTTTCCACTTTGCCCTAAAAAGTGGCTCGAGTTGAGACCTCTTAATTAAGTGGATATTATAATGACTGCACTTTAATAAATGTAAGTGCTATTTAATTTATCTTATTATTTCATAATTTTTGATAATGTTTTTTTTCGGCTATTCATCCATCACATAATTCAATTGTGATTGGTGAACTTTACATACTTAAATAACTAAATGAAAATAGGTCTCCATTTTTAGAATGTGAAAAAAGACCCCAATTTATTATATAGACCCCAATTTCTGTAGCGAAGATTCAGCAATGTTTGGAATCCGTAGAAAAGAATAGAATATTTCTTTGCTCAGAATGTAGGTATTTACAATAAGGCGATTACAATATATTAAAGAACCCTTGTACATTCTACCATTTTGGCATGCAAACATTGATGCAGTTCATCATCAAACTTACAAACATTGATATACAACTAAAATTTATCAGCTAGAAAATCCGATACAGAATAATAACACTTATTTAATAACAATAAAGTTAGGTTCTTCTTGAAGTTATTACTGGTTCCTGTTTTACAGAATGTGGTTAAAAATGGCCGAAGCCGAATATGGTAATTGGATAAAGTATGTAGGCACACCTTGTTTCCCCAAAGGGTTAGGCAGAGGTGTAGGTACCCATAAAGTCAAAGTCAAATTCAAATAATTTATTTCAAATAGGCACATTAAAGGCACTTTTGAATGTCAAAAACAAAGAAAAAGAACTAATTCTAGAAGGTACACCCACATTTCTCCAGTTATATTTAAGTCCCATGTAATAGGGGGCGAGCCTTTTGTCAACCGGGCAAAAATCCAGACTAGGTACGGGTTTGCTACTGAGAAATTCCTAATGGAAAAACCCAGTAATACTTTGCCCGACTGGAGAATCGAACCCAGAACCTCATGCTCAGCAGTAGTGCTTGCGACTAACCAGGCAGTCAGTCGGGGCTTTACATATAAATGTTTATAAATAAGCTATGTGTGTTCGATGGGCTTTTCCCATCGGCAAAATGACGAACTTCTGTATAAACTTTCATCCCCTATTGAACCCTTCAGGGGATGAAAGGTTTTTAATATATGAAACTCTTGTGCATAATTTCATGCTTCTAAGCCCAGTGGTTTAGGTTGTGCGCAAGGCTCGGAACCGGTTTAAAAAATACCGGTTAATATCGGTTTATTTCGGTTTTCCCCCGAACTTTTCTAAAGAACGCGAACGTGAAATAAATTTATTTTAACCGATACTAACCGGTTTATTCGCCGAGCGGCATGTTGGTAAAAGCGTTGCAACTTGTGACTACTTGTGAGGATGCCGCGCTGAATTTAAACTGAAGTATTAACCGGTTTTTATTGCCGGAATATGCGTACGAAACCGAATGTAAAGGTTTTTGCGTCAAGTACATCATACCGGTTTGAAAATTTTATCGGTATCCTGGGCTGTGCGTTCTCTGTGAGTGAAGGAATGAGTTTGAGATTTTTATTAATTAGAATGATAATAAAAGTGTTTTACCTGAAAGCAGACGTCATAAGGTCTGCTGTAGCTACACGGTGTGCCGTCGGGCAGAGCTCCGAAGTTGGACGGACCCCCGCCACCGTAGTCAACACACCAAATCTCACAGTGCTGGGTTTCTGATAAAATAGACCATAAAAACGTCTGTATCAATCTCTTAGAGCAAAATTATTGCAGTGCTGTTTGAACAGTTATTATACAGGGTGTCAGGGTAAACATAAACACCGTTGTCACTCAAACCAAGGGTAGTTGACTTAAATATAAAAATAAATGACCGAACACATTAAAAGATTTTAATAAGTTTCTATCCGACACCGTGCTCGCTAGCGAAACAGCTGACTGACTGAGGGAGGTGTCGCGCTCGCGGCCGGTCAGGTTACGTCCCGTCCCCCGCCCGTGTTGAGACGCAAGTTCGTTGCCCTAGCGCATAGGGCGTCGGATTGCTGTCCCATCGGACTATGAGAGTGAGGGAAGAGAGAGTGCACCTGTGTCTAGGCACACACTTGTGCATTATAATATCTCCCGCGCCGAAGGCGAGTCTCCGTTGAGGTTGACCGCTGTGGCCGAAATGCGGTCTGGAGGACTATTATTAATAATTATTTACATTAAAGTGGAACGAGGACCGAGTTTGTTCAATCATCTCACTGAGAGCACTGTCTAAAGAGACCCTGCTAAATTGTAGTAGCCTTGAAGACGTAGGACAGTTCTAAATAAATACTTACATATAGCAGCAAACACCACATGTTGAGATTTTCATTGGTTTTTCCCAATAAAGCAATACACATAGTACTATTTAATACTATTTTGTTCTTTACTCTCTCAACCAATACCAAACAAGAAGAAAATAAATAAAAAATCTAAAACGTGTGCGCACTTTGCGGCAGTCGTTATAAATCTACTTCGGCATATGTTTCGTCAGCATGCTCATCTTGTTTGTTGCAGCGCCAAAACCACACATCGGGTATGGCATTGTGATAGATAAAAACAAATTGTGACTAAAGAAAAAAATAGGTACTAGTGAATATGGAAAGCCTTGAAATATTTTTCGTAAACTTCTACTTACCATTAGGGTGTAGGTAGGGTATGAACCGAGCATGTTGTCTCAGACAAATGTCTGCGCGCGCGTCGCGCGATGCTGCGCACGTTCCCCCCGCCCAACACGTGCGGACTTGGAAACCAGCGCCCTCGCAAGCACTCTCTGATGTTATACTGTAGAATGTAATCGGGAATTAAAAGAGGAAGTTTATCGATATTCTTATTTCTTATCAAATTAGAGTAAAAGACCACCTGAATAGGTGCGTTCCGTTCTGGCCCGGTCACGATACCAAAGAAGGTCATGGTTATGGCAGTAGACTGTACAGATATGTAAGCACTAGTTGTGGTGATATTGAGATTGTCTCTCGTGAAGGTGAAAATCAACTGTTGCTAAAGGCACTTAACAAAATGTCTATGAAATTGAAAAAAATACGCCAAATAAAGATAAAGTAAAAAAAAAAATTGCAGAAAAACATTGTAGTACCAAATCATCAGGATTACCATATCTCACTCACCCTTTATACCTGCACCGTCTGATGCGCGTACGCAGGCCATACCCGCAGTCTGCACTGCAGTCACTCCATTTCCCCCAGTCACTCCACTCGGGCCTCTCATTGTCCCTTTCCCTATCCTCCACCTTATGTTCTGTCACTTCTGTAAGTTTCTTCTCAGACTCAGTCTTTATAGCATGGCCGGGCATCGGCTCACATATGCGGTCTACGCACCACTGCAAAAAAGCATCGTCTCTCAGTGAAATAGTGTATCACAACAGAACTCTACTGAACCCTTACGAGAAATTATAGGCGAGCGTGATAGTTGCATAGCATAGACCTGTCTCTATTGAAATTTCGAGCGTGAAGAGCTTTCTTCACAGTAATTCATAATAAGTAACTTATTTCTTAAGTTAAGCTTTAATCTAGTGGCATATGTGCCTTAAGATGAAAGCCGAAAACCTCACTATCAAATATTTATAAGATTAGTCAAAGTAGAGTGGCGTGGTTTCGTCGGCGAGACTTTCGGCTCATGAAAGGTAACGAAAAAAATAGAGAGATGATACAAATCTGTTGATAAATCTGGTTTCAGCGAATTTTAAATTCAATTTATCAATCCGTGCAACCCTCGCCGCCAGTCTTGACGGTCCGAATGAACACAAAAGTTATAAAACGTAAAGCGTGTCTGTTATTGGATATAAAGATTTCAGTTCAAAGGAAATTGATATAGCCAATAATACTTATATTTTTACTTTATCTCGCTCTCTTCAGTCCAACGAAATAAAACAGAGAACAATAAAATTATTACTATCCCGATGTTTCTGAAAAGCCTCAAAGCGGCTTTATTATAAGGAGATTAGAAAGTCCTGCAATCTGAGGAGCAATTTTATGTTTGTTTTGTTCCATAATGTAGCTACGTTGGATTTACTCTTAGAAAAGAAATATTCTTTAAAATGTCTTTGTTTGAAATTATTAACAATAAGTAGGTAAAAAACAGAGAGCATTTACTATCTAATCTACAATTAATTAAGTATACTTAATCATTTCTACTTGAGTCACACAAGCATTTGAACTCTCGCGCGATGACAAGCTTCATCACGAATTCCAAGAACAAGATTGAGATGCGTTGCGCGGCCCTATAAGTAAAGCTAATTACTTTCTCAGAAGTTCAATGCGAGATCTTTCTCGTCATTCAGAATAAAACAGGCTGGTTTTAAATGAAATGTGCGCAGTCCTTATTGAAATGTCCTCGGATTGACATTGGTTTTAAATTGTCATTAAATTTTGAACTGGCATGAAAGCGCTCTAGGATTGCTGTGTTATTTCACGGCTGCGCACAATGGCACTCGCGTCGGCGGTGGTGTTTATCTGGCGGTGCCAGCACTCGTCATTTGCATAGCTTGAAAAACATATTCACAAAGGATTTCATCGAAATTATGCGCACACACGTGCCCTCCGTGTGCGACCGATGGAATCCTTAGTAAGGTATGTGACAGCGACCCGCGAACACGAATAGGTAGGTACTATGTTCTATTTTCCTGGAAATGTAGATATTGCTTGTTAAATAGCGATATTAATGTTGTTTGACTAAGTAAGACATTCATTTTCATTTAATAAATTAGAATATAAAATGCTTATCAATCTTCTTCCTGTCTGGCTGTTTGAGATTAATACCGGCTGTTGGCTTAGTGCCTTTCGGCTTTATTATTTTCACATTCAACAGGTTTTTGTAAGTACTTCAGAAGTTGGCTTTACTTAATTGATAATGTCTCAGTAAACGTAACCTATACCATGTAAAAAATACGACCACTTCCAACTTTTGACTATAACAACACTACACCTACTACTATAAAAATCAACTACAACATTATCAACGTCATCAACTACTATACTCATTGTCTACAATTATTAATCTCATTTCCTGTAATATTGTCGTGTGATTACAGTTCTTAAACAATTTGGGCAAATGTCTGTTGTTATTCGGTACGTTACCTTGTTGTGACCGCAGGGCGTACCCTCGAGCGGCGGCGCACGCTTTGTGTGGCAGACATGTGGCTTGGCGCGGTGGGCGCACCACAGCCGTGAGCATGCCGACCGCACCTTTACTGACTTGCATACTGAGAACCTGAAGAACGGAAAAAAAAACTGTTATAATAGCGGTCAATTCTAGCCTTAGATCCAGACGGATTAGTTCAGACGATCGTACCGTGTTCTCGAGATCAATCGCCTATTACCTACGGCCGGAAGGATTTAAACTTAATAGACTGATCGTTAGTGCACAGACCGATGGCGCACTTTCCTATGTTTAGATTGATCCCTTTAATGTAGCTGTAGGTTAGGTGCTACAAGCCTTAAGCGTAAATACATATCCATTACTAAAACAACAGGGCCCCGTGCACAGAAATAACAAAGAAAGGTCTGGGCTATGAAAAACACGTTTTGTTTATTTTCATACCGTAGATTTCAAGAATATGGGTATTCGACCCAAAACAACAAAACGTGGGATATATAAAATACTAATATTCAGTTCCATCTGGCACAGACAGCCAAAACCTTCTATTCGTTCAGTAGTCGTTATTGCTTTGAACGAATAGAGCTTTTTTCTTTTATTTATTCCAAGCGTTGCGCGTCGTTCATATCCATATTACCAATCATGTTTCAATTAGGTTCTACAGAACAGAAATAGTTTTTTTTGGTAAAGAATATTACAGGTATTGGATCTGTAATAAAATAAGGAACTAGTTTTTAATTAAAAAGAAATCGTGTAACTGCAAGAGCTTTCGTGAAACCGGTGTAACTGCAAGCGCTTTTTGCTGTGCAGTACTTTGTAATAAAATGTTTATGTGATGTTTAAGTGTATTAGCTGCACAATTATACATCACACAAACTTTCTAAGGAGGTATCAGTGATGCATTTGCCCACAACACCTTCCAATCCATCGTAGTAAATAATCTGACGAACCAATTTGCATAAAAATAGTCCGAAATGTAGTTAGTGATGCGCACATACATAGTTCTGTTGATATCGATTGTGAATCGTCACGAAATTCGATCTAAATGTATTAAAATTTCATGATGACATTTGGATTGTAGTTGGCTTTTTAACCGACTTCTTCAAAAAGGAGGAGGTTCTCAATTCGTGTTTTTTTTTTTTTTTTTTTGTATGTTTGTTACGCGATTACTCCGCCAATTATGAATCGATTTTGATGATTCTTCAGACTCTTTTTGTATGGTAGGTCTTGCTTCCGAGGTGGTCCCATATAAATTTTATTAACTTTGCTTGCGTATTTTTTGAGTTAGCTTCAATATAACGTATTTTTCCCAATGAGTTTATCTAGACGATTTCTTCATTTACTCCTTCACTGTTATTTACAAAAAAAACAACCGACTTCCAAAAAAAAACACTCAAAACTGAAAAATAACTTTCGGAAGTCGGTGGCAACAAACGAAAATTGAAAAGCAAAGACACTGACTTCCGAAAGTAATTTTTCAGTTTTGAGTGTTTTTTTTGGAAGTCGGTTGTTTTTTTTGTAACAAGTTTTTATTATTAAGTACAATTTGTACATACACTGTATTTTCTCCAAGTGGGACAGTATAAGGAGATGAGTTCCGTGGTCTTTGGATGATCTTTGAAAGTGTTTGGTTTTGATATTATGAAAAGAATCTGATTCATGTTCCTTTCTATTCTTACAGCATGGCAAGAATAAAATAAAGATCATTTTATTAAATACAATAGACGTAGATATATTTAGTAACCTATTCCGCTTGACTATTCTTCAAGAGTCATAAAAAACCCTGTAAGAAATCGACACGTGTTTGACGCCGTGTTTTGACGCAAAAACTTTGCGTCCAGCGCTCGGTGTGGTAACACGTCGCGTTCTGGTGTGCAATTGGTCAATCGTCATCCTGAGGATGCCTCGTTGAGAGGTGAAACACGTGTCGATTTCTTACAGGGTTTTTTAGGACTCTTGAAGAATAGTCAAGCGGAATTGGTTACTAAATATATATTTATTAACCAATATATTTTATAATGGATTTCCGCAAAGTCACGCCTGAATCAATTAACTATCATTTTATTAACTTTCGGGAGCTTTCTTTGTAATTTTTACAACAGAAATCTCACTACTTTAATCACGTTTTGTTTCAGAATAAATGTAACATGCTTTATATTCGAGTTACAAGATCTTAAAATTCTTATGACTTATTTATAAACAACACCATTGAACGAGATGATAGGCTGTTGATACGCTCATTATTATGCATTGAAAATGTTTGAATAATATATTTATCGTACTTTTACTGGCTCTTACCCCAAGAGCCCTAGATATTGAAGAGCCAAGCTAATTTTAGGGTTTGGAGTATTTTACTCAAAGTGAAGTCAAAGACGGTACTTAAGAAAGGTTAGGTGGGTACCTACTTGAAGGAATATAGGTACGTGATGGTAATTAATCAAAGCTGAGATTTTATGACGGATTAGATTGTCTTAAGTTGTAATAGTGAAAGTTTTGTGATTAAAGAAATATCGTCGAATAATAATTATCGTATCAATCATGTCATAATCTATTCTTATTTTCTTGTTTGTTATGGTACCAGAATACTCGCGAGATTTCGCGGATTTATATAAGTACATAAATATATTTTTTAATTCATATTCTCTAAGGCACTTATTTAGGTCATGAACTATCTGAATATCAAAAAATATTTGGCCTCGGTCAAAGAGGGTAAAAATTGATTCCCTGTTACAATGTGTAGATAATATTAAATCTTACAAAATAATCCCTTACTGATAAAATAATGACCTAAATGATATTTCAAACCAGAAGAATGGGCTGAAGCTGAAATCATAACTTTAGTGAAAATATATAATATCTGCCTAGCCTTTTCCCAACTATGTTGGGGTCGGCTTCCAGTCTAACTGGATGCAGCTGAATACCAGTATTTTACACGGAGCGACTGACTATCTAACCTCCACAACCCAGTAACTAGGTAATACGATACCCCTTGGTAAGACTGGTGGTCGCAGACTTTCGGGCTTCGGATGACCCGTAACTACTGTCGAAGATCCACGAATGACAGTTTAGTGAAAATACTGAAACATATTTTCAGAATCTTTCAGGAATGCCTTTGTTTATTAAAGCTACTACCGATCTATTGAATTATAACCGTCAAAAATATCCAACAGCACAAACAGTTTTAATAAGTCTGAAATGTCCAATTATGATAATGTTTGGTTATAAGATGGCCGCGATGTAACAAGATACTGCAAACGCAGACTTTGTAGCTAGGATTCAGAGTGGGTTCAAAGGAAGAGACTGACAGTACTAATAAGCTGAAGACAGCGGGATTGTGCCCCGGGCTACAGAACTACAGACAGATACAACGATGAAATACATAGGACAGGGATGAAAAACCTTTTTACATAAAATATTTATGCAATTTGTATTTATATTTATAACTTATCATAAAATATTTAACTTTAAAGATATTGCACTATAGTTCTTAACACAAAGATATATTACAAATACAATGCACTGTAGAAAGTAGACATCAATGACGTAAAAGGAATTAATGAAAAAAAAATGGGCACGATTTTGTACACATTTCAGTATTTTATCGAAGCAAACAATGGAGCTATTCTGATAAAGAACTCATCCGACAAAATTTTTGTAGTTTATAGACAACTGTTAGATAAGTCTGCGTCTACTCTTTTACGTAAATTAAAAGAATAGAGCTACAAGGTTCTGGTGGTGCGTGGCCAAAATCAGAAATAACACCGCAACTTGTTTTTTCATAATGTACAATTTCCGTGACACTTTCACAATTTTTTACCAGAAACGCCCCGCGGGGTGTCAATGTCATGCAGGGGCCAAAATCTTTGTAGCACTCTAACAAAAAATTTCAGACACATGACACGCGTACCTACCATAGGTTCGCCACCCGTGGCATAGTACCTACATTATGTATGAATTTACCACAGAGATACGTGTCTGTGAACTGAACCAAGTTCCACTATGATTGTATTACATTTAATATTGAATATGACTCACAAGTCGCTTCAGTGTTTCAGCTGAATATTTTGCTATGATGTATTTAGGCAATGTGTTTGGTATGAAAGCGGAACTTGAGAGTGTTTTGCTTTTCAGATTTCAGGAAATATGAAAATAGATAATCCTAACTAATATTATAAATGCGAAAGTGAGTTTGTTTGTTACGCTTTCACGCTAAAGCGGTTAACGGATTTAGATGAAATTTGGCACATGAGTAGACCATGACCTGGAATAGAACATAGTACTTTTTATACCGATATTCCCACGGGATCGGAAATTACGCGGGTGAAACCGAGGGGCGCAGGTTTAAAGTGACTTTCCATTTTCAGTTCTCATTTCACAGTTTGCTATGGTATTTTGGCAAACAATACATTGTTTAGTCTCCACAGTCTCGAAAGTCTGACAACCAGTCTTACCAAGGGGTATCGTGTTACCCAGAACCTGGGTTGTGGAGGTCAGATATGTATAGGCTAGGCAGATGATGATGACATTGTTTAGTCTTGCAAGACGACCTGCGTGGTATTTCATTGCTAACGAAAGGTTTTGGATGTCGAGCAGATGTATTGAACTAGGTCCTGTAAATGAAGCTTCTTATGTTAAATCCATCGTTTCTTATTAGATACCATACCAATATCATTATTATGATAATTTCTTAGTTGGCTAACTCAACAGTGCGCAGCTACGGAGTCGGGACAGTTGATAAAAATATTCTGTACGTGTGAGATGATCGATTGCCTTCCCATGTCATCAGCGATCATCAGTCATCGCAGTCATTCAATCCAATTTGTATAAACAAAGCAATTTCACGCTCCATCAACGTAAATAAAAGTAACAATGAATAAGTGATCAAATTGAGTTAATTCTCGAATAACCACTAACTAACGTTACGAGAGACAATAAACTATCACATCTTTTGTGTCTGATAATTGGAGCACGGCGGGCTTTAATGATCGACCCAAATACCGGATAACATATCGTTATGAACCAATCAAATGAGTTCGTATTGCAGAAATATGGAGTAACTAGCTGCGCGCCGCGGTTTCACCCGCGTAAGTCTCGATCCCGTGGGAATATCGGGATAAAAAGTATCCTATGTCCTATTCCAGGTCATGGTCTACCTATGTGCCAAATTTTATCCAATTCCGTTCAGACTTTTTAGCGTGAAACCGTAGCAAACAAACAAATAAACAAACTCACTTTCGCATTTATAATATTAGTTAGGATTAGGATGATATATGTACAGTATGTTTCAGGAGACAAATTAAAAATCCGGAGTCACACGTAATCTGTTTGATTTATGTCCGAACACGTGTGCCTCCGGATTTTTAAATATCTTTCTGTGATGTTTTGTTTATACCTTTTTAGTTGACTATTTTGTCGTAGTTGGGTTTAGTTTTATAACTTTAATTTTTTTGTTTCTGGGGAGTAGAGTTATAATAGGTCCTTTCAAAATCACAATTTTCGATGAGTTCAATGTTAGTCTCACAATGTTAGTTGGTAATCATGTAGAGATAGGTTTATGGAGTACCGTAAGAACAATGCAAAGGGAGAACTCTTTGAGGAAAACTCAATCAATAACGTTTCCCGGGATTGATTACCAGTTCCCGGAATCGTTATTGGATTGAATACTTATGATTTCACAGGGGGGGCTTATGGCTAAGTTATAACAGCCCCACGGGTCAAGATACGCTTGGCACCATGGGTGACCATCTTTACATATCAAGACCCCTCTGTGGCTCGGAAAGCGCGTAGTCTTACCAAGGGGTATACCCAGTAACTGGGTTGTGGAGGTCAGATAGGCAGTCGCTCCATGTATAATACTGGTATTCAGCTGCATTCGATTAGACTAAAAACCGACCCCAACATAGTTGGGAAAAAGCTAGGCAGGTGATGACTTATGATTTCACTCGTAGAACTTACTAAATCAATAAAGTAGTTAGTCATAGAATAATATTTATAATAAAAGTATTAAAATTCATTAGTCAGTCAAAGCGAAGAGTCAGCTCAAACAACAAAGGAAAACATGTTGATGTCTAATTAATCATTATCTTGTTAAAAGGTAGCAGGAATATTAACAAAACACAATAGGTAGAAGTTGATATATTTAGTAACCTATTCCGCTTAACTATTCTTCAAGAGTCATAAAAAGCCCCGTAAGAAATCGACACGTGTTTAACCTCTCAACCATTTGATCCACTCTGCGTCCAGCGCTCGGTGTGGCAACACGTCATATTCTGGTTTGCGACTGGTCAATCGTCATTCTTGAGAGGTGAAACACGTGTCGATTTCTTACAGGGTTTTTTATGACTCTTGAAAAATAGTTAAGCGGAATGGGTTCCTAAATAATTATATCTACGTCTATTGTATTTTATAATGGATTTCTTACGGAAATCCTATCACGCCGTAGTCGCGCCAGACTCCATTAACTACCTTATTTGCATTCATTTTGAGTTTTGTGGTTATTATTACAACGTTTCTAGATAATTGATGTAACGATGTTGTCTTTATACTATTGCTAACGTAGATTTAGGTTCCTAATTAACTAAGTAAACGAATGTTCTTATTACAGCCCTGAGTCTAGCTTATAGTAGGTAAATCTAATTGAGACATATATTCCGTATCTAACTTCTCACAAGATTTTGCACAGTTATTATTACTATAGGTCGACCGCTTAACGGAGTCCGTTCCTGAGGTAGCTGCGCGGTGCGGGAGGGGTGACAGTTGTCACAAGTTGACGAATCACTGAGCTCTCGCATCACGACACGACAAGCCTCCCGGACCGCGCAGCTACCACTGAAAAGGACTCAGTTGGTGAAATGATTCCAAAGCAGATGTTTTGACGCGTTTCGACTTCACGCCAAATCAATGTTTCTCTCTAAAAAACAACATATTTACGTTTTTTTTTATGATTACGAAAATTGAAGAATGTCTTTAGTGAAGTATGAGGCCCGAAACACGATTAAAAAATCTTTCCTCGATACAATAAAACCGCAAAGTTTCCTTATAATCTGCTTTTTTTTGTTACAGCCATTAAGAGAAAAACCTATTCCATTCGATTGTTATCAAAGCAATTGTAATAAAATGTTGTCTACGTGTTCACTATTAAATAGTTTAAGGGATTATGGACTTATTTTTCTTTATAAAAACAAATAAAATTTTAATATTAATTATTTGTAAACATAGTGCAATAGAATTGCGAGCGGGCGGAGTCCGCCACCCCCGGCTCCCGTCAGTCGCTACCACGATACCACTTCGCCTTAAGCGGTCGGCCTATAGCTAAAATGTTCTATATTGCTAGAGCAGAAACTGAAACTTCCATGTCAGATTCGCATTGTCATATTTTTATGTGACAAAGCGAGGTATGCCGTGTTTCTCGACCTGTCGCAAGTGATACCGATATCTTCCGAGTTAAGTATGGGACACCATTCCATTTTGTTTTATATTCCTTCGAACACTCGAGGCAAACCCACATCACGTAAAAAGCTCTTCCTATTTCTGCGACAGGTGTAAACAACAGTTTCGTGCATATTAAAACGTGTATCAAATAAAAACAGTATTAAACGAAACATAAAACTGCCTGAAACAGTATTGTTTGAGTTTGTTCGTTAAAAGAATCATGTCGTTACGTCCTTTGAGTTACCAATGTCGATCCTCGCTCGGGGCAGTGAAAGAGCTCGCTTTCAGAGGGTCGCATCCTTTGTTACCCACCACTGTTTTCATTATGATTACAAAACCAATAGCAATTACAGAATTTAACAAAACATTATTAGGTAAGAGCCATACTACTGAAAATACAGGACCTTCTTATATGTAGATAAGTAGCGAAAAAGCAATATTTAGCTTACGAAGTCGTAATATCATTAAAGTTTTGAATTTTGGTGATGAGTGATGACTGATCCCTAACGCTGATCGATATACCAGTCACAAATGATATCAACAAAATTATTTGACCAATAAATTGTAACGGGTGAAAAAGAGACTTAACGAAGCCGAAATTCACCTGTGACCATACCTGGGAATCTTCTGGTTAGATATTGACGGTCAAAATTCCAAGTTTTTCATAAGTTTTTTTAAAGAAAGCAAGTTTTAAATGTGATATCTTAATTTTAAATACCTCCCCCACAAACCCTGAATAGTTTTATGCACCCATAAACATAATGTTTTGCGTGCGTTACGTTTCCCACTACTGTACAGTAAACACTGATTTTTCAGACCAAAAATAAAAGTAGTTTCCTAGAATTATTTTTGCGCAATATTACTTAATTTTATGTAAAGAATATACAGGGTGTTAGGGTAGACACCGTTATCCTTGAAACTAGTTGTTTGGTGGGACCAACTTTTAAATCGCAATAAAAAATCTGCTGTTCCATACATTTTGTCGACTTACGTGAACACAAATGTATGGAACAGCTGATTTTTTTTTCGCGATTTCAAATTTGGTCCCGTATAAAAAGTATATTATAGATGACACCAAACCACTAGTTTCAAGGATAACGGTGTCTACCGTAACACCCAGTATAGTTGACGGCTATGTGATGGGATTTTTAACCATCTGTATGTAAGTATGTTCGGTTTTGAGGTTTTAGGTTTAAAATGACTGGCTTTTGAAACAAGTACCTACACTGACAAAGGCAGAAGACCTAGAAAAGACATTTAGAATATGAGACTCGAGTATGAGGTGGCGCAACTTGCTCTAGACGGAGTTGTTGAGTTCGGAGTCTAGGTATGATAATTAGGTACTATTGTCCGCCTTAAATTACTTAAGATATTGTAGAGCTGGGTAACTAACGTAAACACTGAAATTTCCACTCTCATAATGGAAATGGTTATTGTTCTGAAACTTGTGAAACGCAACGCTTTTCCCGGTATTGTTAAATATTCCGCTGTGTAATATTCAAAAGCATGTTATTGTATTTCTTGGGATTTCAATTCTCTAACACACATTACCCGAGTCATATGTTTTGGTTTTATATAACGTGTTGGTAAACTGGGTGGTTCTACAGATATATATATATATAGATATACAGGAACCACGTGCCGCCGGTTGAGAGCAGATAAACAAAAACATAGCGGAAAATGTATTATTATTTTGAACAATTTTATTAGAGACTTGAACAATCAAACTATGCGGAAACGTGGTTGATTAATTCTATTTGTTATGTAGCTCAACAGGATTAGAGATTAATCTCAATAAGCGGTACAATTGTTTAATTGTCTACAAGTGGGAGCATGGTATATCTGCCAGACATAATCTTGTAATTTGTTTTATAGCATTTTTTGCTATAAATTAAATTACAAGCTCAAGTTTTTCAAGATAGCACATGTGTGTTTTTAAAACTGCATCTAAGTTGTCTAGCAGCAACTAGAGCATAATAGTCTAGAATAAACACATACTTATTTGCGTTTAGAGACGACAGACACGTTACGACCGCCTTAGAGATAGCAGAAATAAAACGGCTCCACAGGAGCCTGAATAATACTGTAAGTGAAAACGTTCTCCTATTTTGTAGCTACTTACAACTAACTCAAGATGTTTAGTTGTCACGCTTCCATTTGTTCCCCAAATATTCGTATGTTCATTCATAATGCAATGCACCACCGCCGCAAAAGTGTTCCGCCCCGCCTGCACAGATTCGTTTACACGTAAACCACGTAAACAGATTATTGGAAAAATCTCAGCTGTAGTGTCCTACATAGCGCGCTTGCCGCCCAACGCGCCGAACGTACAGTCGAACAAGCTATTTGGTGTACAGGCAGATAACTTGCAGCTACTTTAAACAATTTTGTGAGTGTTTCTAGTAGTCAACAATCATTTTACGTCACTCTCCTAAGCCATAAGCTCAAAAAGTTAAATTATACACACAATAAAAACGAGTTTTGGCACTGTAGCGGAAAATTAATATATTTTGCCTGTATACCAAATAGCTGGTTCGACTGTACCTATACCACGTATTTGAAGATTTTTTACAACATTTCCAACGAATATAGGCAGTGTTCACCACAGTAGTTACTGGTGTAAAGCCATAGTAAACCTTATTGCAGTGTTGCATCATGGTAGTTGAACACTTTATAGTTCCGTTAAATCAGGATAGATTGATTGAGACGAGATTAAAACAGTTTTAAGGTCTTAAATAATTATTATCTACACCCATGCTATAAATCCTCTATAAAAGTTTCTGAAACAGTTAGCTTATTGTGAACTTTAAAACACTGCTTGTTGTCATAGTAACCGTCCAAACGGGTGTTATTATGTTGTACTAAATTTCATAATACAACTCATTTAAAAAAAAAGAACATTGTCATGTAGGCGCGTTTCACTAAAAAAGCACCATAATTTAAAACAAAAAAAACATCTTCGAAAAGAAAAAATCGAATTCACGTGCGGCGTATCCCTCCACTTTTGTTGATATTAGTATTGCAAAGTACCTTTTATAGAGGATTCATACCATGGGTGTAGATAAAGTCCTGTATGCAACTGTAAATAATTAGGTACTAAAACACTCATGTGATACTATTATCACATTCCGCTTCGCCTCATGTGATAAACACACATTCGTGTTTTAATACCCCTTATTATATAACAGTTGCATAAATAACTATTAATTATCGTTTCACGTTTCCGCGAGTACCTATGCAAGAATGCATGGTTTTATTGACTGTTTTAATATGTAACTGGGACGATGTTCATAATTTATTGGTGACATATTTAATAAGGTTCACTGAAAACTTGTGAAAACTGTAAAACTGTGCATAACCTGGTTTTGTTGTGTCTTCTTGTTTCAAGAAGACTAACTAATAACTTAATTTTTATTCAGACTAAAATGAATTAATGTATAGTTATTTAACGATATACCTACTTAACAAATATGTATGAATTAGGAAGCTTTGATTTTTTATAATTGAGCCCGCATCGAGAACGGTCAACATCACATAACTCAATTGACATGTTGTCAATGAACTGTCCCGCAGTATCTTGTTTCATTCATCAAAGTTACGAGGAACCTTGATTCCCTTATTAGTTTGACAAAATCGATCAATTTATGCCATATTGATTGCATTTATGTACAAAGAAAGTGGCTGTTGAATTTGTAGAATAATGAGTAAGTACCTCAGACCAAATAAAAAACCAAGACGGAGCGCTGCGAACAATACAGTGAAGCATGCCAAAACTACACCTACGCTCTATGCATACAGGCTCACACGCACACATTCACAAAAAAACTTCACTAAGTGCACACATGTTTACGAAACCGGCCTCACGTTACTGTTGACAGCGAGCGCTCTGTCTTGGTTTTTTATTAGGGTTCCGCAGTCAACAAGGAACCCTTATTTGGTGTGAGGTAAGTACCTACCTACCTAAATGATTTTACGAAGGATGAAAAGAAGTATTTACATACCTACACGCTGTACTGTGAAGGTATCTACTTGAAATAAACAAGTATTGTTTACAAATCCTTGCACATGTTGGATATTCCTAAATACCACAAGCAATGGCAGCTATATTTAATTCTCTTGTAAACAACTACCCCTAGGCGTTATTTGTTTTAGTTTATATCTTTTCGCTTTAAAGTAGCGACTGGCCTCTGCTTCGCATGGTTTTTACGACTTAACAAAACTGAGATATCTTTATGTGAGTTTAATATAAAAATAAAATAAAATAAAAAGCCTTTTATTTCTTGCAAGAAAGTTACAGAGTATGAAAACAAAAAAGAGAAAAAAAAATTGTCTTCTAATTTTATGTAAACTCATAGGTATTGAAAAAAATAAAATATTTTAAAATATCTTATGCAAGAACCCCTCCTCAGGCGAAGGTGAAGGCCTCCTCTAAAGAAGTCCATTTGTCCCTATCCTGAGCTATTTGCGGCCAGCAGGGACCAGCTATTTTTGTTATTTCGTCTGCCCATCTTGTATGAGGTCTACCTTGGAGGCGCTTGCCGTATGGGCCCGATAGATGGACTAGCAGGGTAACAAAGTGGAGTTTAATATATTTAAACTTATATATAATATAACCCTTCCACAATATATTCTTTAACTAAATGATGGTGAAAAGCGCATTAAAATCAGTTGCGTACTTGAGGCACGAAAAACTATTATTTCTAATGTTTATTGAAGACAGATTACTGATAGATAAACATAAAATTACTTAGGTACAAGTTGTACCTTAAGTATTTTGCTATTTAGAGAGAAATTCGGAAGCCTGCTAACTAGATGACAGTTCTTCACGAAAGAATTGAAGTGGCTCATTGTAAAGAAAATGTTTTCTTTTATAGCGAATTGCAGCCAGCGTCTCAGGTTTTAGATGGAATTGGAGGAAATCCTGAATCCAATATTCTCAGTGAGACACGCGCACTGAGTGTTAGGGTAATAATATTCCTTGTTTTACAGGACAACAATACCTGTTTGAGTATTTATCTAAGAATAACAGTATACTTATTGCCTTTTTCAGTGATCACTACCGAAATGAATATTTTGTTTGAGTGAATTGGAAAGCACCTGAAAAATAAGGTGTTATACTTTAGGTAATCTGTGCTTTAGGCACGTACTTACAGCTATGATGAAGTGGTATTAGGTAATGAAAATTCATAATATGATTACTTTACATACATACACTGGCCGTCAAAACTTAGTACCACACTTAGAAACTCCAACACTAAAATTGCAATAGGTAACTTTTAAATTACACAAGATATATTTTCGAAATAAAAAAGAATTTAATTTTTTATATAAAAACTCTATAGCTGATAACCGTATTTTAAGGAATGGCAAAAAAAAACTTTATAAACAAAAACACATTGTTGTTACTTTTGACTCTTTTTGTTTTCACATTTATATCTTGATCGATGAATTTTGATTCAAAAGCCAAGGTGTCAAAAAAATATGTAAATAAGGCGTAAAACTGTAGTTATAAATGTTATTTGAGTTTTTTGCCAGTAAGTTAAAAATGGCTATTTTTTGGTTTAAATTAAAAACGTTACTTATGTATAATCCTAAGTAATATTATAAATGCGAAACTGAGTTTGTTTGTTTATTTGTTTGTTAGGTACGCTTTCACGCTAAAACAGCTGAACGGATTTGGATGAAATTTGGCACATGGGTAGACCATGATCTGGAATAGGACATAGGATACTTTTTATCCCGATATTCCCACGGAACCGAGACTTACGCGGGTGAAACCGCGGGGCGCAGCTAGTAAACTATAATTTCCAAGAAAGCTGTTGAAATTTGCTATAAAACGTTTTTCATTTCAAAACTCTGGCTTCTACAGTTTAGGAGAAATTGCAATTTTAAAAGTGTGTTACTAAGTTTTAAAGGCCAGTGTAGTTAGGCACTACCAAAGCTTCGCACGTTTTATTTTGCTACTATTGTTAAAGTATCTACATTAATCTCATATTTTATTTTTATGAGTCTTCAAACATTTTATGCGGGCCTCTGGTTCAAGAACATCATGACGTACATAATATCGGTTACCATGAAACAATTTTATCGGTTTTTCTTGTGGTTTCGAATGACTCAGAAGGAGCAAAAACCTTAATCCATTGTTTAGTACGAAAATAGAGTAATGAACTATCAAGGCCACGATTAAAACAATTTTATGAAGAAGGATTGTAATTCGTAATTGATCAAAGAGTTTAATTTATGTTTTGATTCAACAACAGAAACGGCGAAGATCGCAAATTATGTTAAAAGTTTTTGCGTGCATACAATTTAGATTGTCAGTAACTATGTGTCTGATTTTATATTTATGTATCACTTCTCGCTGCTTAAATGTATTGGCTGCACTGAGTCCCTATTCACATAGCTCACTTTAAATCTAGCAGTAAAAGGCTTTCTAGATTTAAAATGTATCAATACTTTACCAAGTATGTAGGAATGTAATGTAGAATCACGAAACAAAACGCATGCCCCTTGCTTTTTCGATTAATGTAGCATTAGTAAAACCATGCTAGCTTTTACTCTCTCGTCTTTCAATCCTATCCTATACTATTAAATGAGTAGTATTTTGTACATATTTGTAATCACGTTCTCGAAAACTGCTCCATCGCTTTCGATGAAAGTTGCAATGTTAGGGGTTGACGGGGATACTTTCAGGGTTGCGGGAAAGTCCGAAAGGGATACCGGGTCCTTGGCAAAGGCAACTGAAGGAACACGGGTGGGTTTTAGTCAGTAAAAGTCTGACACGCCCTTCCGCTCCGCCTAGAGCGGGAGAAATCATTAGATGAATTCCCACTCTCAAAAAAAAAAGGGGTTTATGGGGACGAAAAATCGATCTAGCTAGGTCTCATATCTGGGTAAATTCGTTTTCTTTATTTTCACAGTCATAGAATTTGATAAGATTACGACGTTGGTATACCTGGTATAGGTTTTTTTTTTTTTTTTTTGGGTGGGCAATCATCACATGACTTCTCCCGCTCTGGGCGGAGCGGAAGGGCGTGTCAGACTCTTACTGACTAAAACCCACCCGTGTTCCTTCAGTTGCCTGTTGCCAGGGTCCCGGTATACCTTTCGGACTATTCCGCAACCCTGGCGGACTATTCCGCAACCCTGGCGGACTATTCCGCAACCCTGGCGGAACGTTGGTATACCTGGACGATATGTTTATCTATTTTCACCCGAGCAGAGCTCGGTCGACCAGGTACTAGTTCTTAATATAAATAAAATATAAAATACGAACCCTTCTCCAAACTCCGTCCGGCACTGCTCATCCATCGTGAAAACGTAATGGGAAATCTCTTTAGCCCCACCCAGCACCAGGCCTTCGTCTTGACTCCTTTCATGCAGACACCACCAGCGCCTGTACAAGTAAATAGGTACGTGTTATAAAAAGGGCTAACGCCCATATTTTTATTGAACCAATGTTTTTAGCTGCTAAATCTAAATCACCATCATCTTTCTCATCATTCTACTCTCTTATTCCAATGTATGTCTTGTCATGTCTTTTTCTTCCATATACTTCTCCATAGACGTCATGTCGGTAGTCACCCCCTTCCTAGCCATAATATCATCCTACATTTGATCTCCTACTCTTATAGCATTCCTTTAGGTACATTGATAGGTACTCAAAACTTTTCTCACGACATTTCCCTCATTCCTCCATATTACATGCCCATACCATGACAGTTTTCATGCTAAAGCTAAGTATAGACATCTTAAAAGTCTGAAATTACGGTCAATTTGACTGTCAAAAGACATTTTGCCATAATAAACCAACTAAGTAATCTCGGCTACAATGGTTATTTCTGTTTCTGACGACTATAGGTTACGAGGGTGCGCTCTGATGTGGCTAATGTAACCCCCCATCTTGGCTGTGAAGGTACGTGCTGCACGTACTATCAAAGAAAGGCATATCTATACACCGTAAGGACTATTTTTGCTTGCAGCGCTCGGCCGCTACAGAAATCTCATCAACCATTAGCATCGCAGCACCAGATTTTTGCCGAGTCCCTTGTTTTTGTAAATGAAAAATAAAAGACAGTAAGAAACCAGCTGAAGTGGTGCGTTTTTTTCAATGGAAATAAATATCAGTGGGATCCTTCGTTTGGTCGTACCTTTACAGCCAAGATGGGTTGGAATATCATGGTAATGCTTTATATGTTGGAGAGAGACATTTCAACATCTTCAAGAGTAAAGCCACCCGGCATACTCTTGGGGATGTAGAAATTTCTCTTCTGCTGGTCTTCAAACCCAAAATAATTTCGTTTCACCAAAGCCTCTAAAGGTCTATGCTTTGCTAACTCCTTCCAACGATAGGATAAATACCTATTGCCATGATAAATCAATGAATAATAAGAATACTACTGTCAATATTTTTTTCGAAGGCATTTCTTCGACAACTTCAGAAAAATGTTATAAACGAACTGGGAAAAATTCTACTAAATAGGTAGGTACAAAAAACGAGTAAGGTTACGTATCTATTTCGATATTGGTTAGACAAATTGGATTATTACAATAGGTACTCGGAAACGAATTGATTTCTTCAACTTACAGTACCTACGTACTATCTGTATTTATACAGTTGTGTTTATTTACCCAATATGACGTCGACAGAGCGGTAACAATATTACTAATGAGCATCCAAATACGTCGTAATGATGTATTAGCTGTTAGTGGTCAAATGGGGCTACCGTATGTGGTTTAATAAGGCATGACGTCATGCATACATAGTGATAGTGATAATTGGGTGATAACTAGCGAACGTGCCGTCTAAATTCATTCAATATGTTCAAATATTTGCTTATTTACTGTGAATATGACGCTTAAAGTCTGCTTTGTACTCTAAACCTTGATATTCCTTGAATAAAGTTATTGAAATTTTACGTTGAAAATGTTACGTTTTATTTTCGGAATCAATCCTTCTAGATCAACCTTTCACGAATCTTACTGTTCAAACATTCACCAATAACTATCTGATAGGATTTTCAATGTAAAGATTATTCAGAGAGATAAACCCCAGCATGACCATGTCGTATTTGTCTTTATTTATTTTCTTTTACTTGGAATACAAATACTCTTTTCTTATCATTCACCTGTTGATTTCGTATATTCCCCAGTTCATTCGCCTCAACAAGTCAACCTAATCTAAAATTCCTTTTCGTACTAGACCAAAGTTATTTGGCAACATTTATTGCATGAGTACATCAGCCAACTAGAAGCTGAGCTTCTTTTGTAATAAGCTCAAATAATGTGGTTAATTTATGGGAACAGAATAACGAGGGTTTCAGTAGTGTGCGAAAGAAATGAAAAAGTGAAAATACGGCTATTGGGCACAGTTGGAAGAAACGTTATTGTGGAAAGAATGGCGAGACATTTTAGTTTTCACTATAATAGTAGAAGTAGGTAAAAATGCTTATTTTATTTTTCTGCTTTAGCGTATGATTGGGTCTTACCAGATGGCTTTTATGCGCCAACAGTTATACACCAATTACCTAAGTTAAAATCTCTTACCAACGAGCTAATAATATAATTATGGTTTCAAATGTCTTGGCAACACAGCTGTAATGTAAGGTACGACTCTGTGTTTCTAGACAGTCGGGCGCTTCTACCAATTTGTCGCAGCTAAACTAACTCAGGCAATTGGACGCCGACATTTATTGTACCGATGTGCGTTCAATTACACTAGATACGTTCCATTCGCTTCTACTGTACAGCTAAACCATCCAAAGCTTGATTCAACAGCCAAAATCTTCCCACGTAATAAGGTGGTCCTAAAATAATAATTTTCTATTCCGGAATTCCAGAGATTTGTTCACGCGCTTGGGTGGCCTACGTACTGTGTACCCATAAAGCCATTTTGCTGCAAATGAATACGCATGGTGCGAGTGCCACAAAAGAAAATTAATATGGTTCAGGTTCGCTAGAAGAATTTACTTATAGTTACCTATTGTACTTACACACGTTAAGCTCTCGGTTGCCATGCCACACAAATAGACTGATAGTGTCTGATACTTTAGCTTGACGAATCGCCAATCAATGTAACATAAGGATATCGGCATTTTGCCGTAATTGGGTTGCGGTGGTCAGATTACAGTCTCTCAGTCTGTGTTGGGATATTCGGTATTTTCAGGTTAGACTGGCTTATTACGGATAGAAAAAAAACCAAAGAAACGATAGAAGGCTTGTGAGTTGTGTGAAAGATGACGAGACTAGGCAGGGGGTGAATATAGAGATGCTGTCGGTGGATAGAGATGTATGGAAGAAGACGCGCTGTATCGACCCCAAATAAAGTGTGACTACAGCAGGAGAGTGATGATGACTGGCACCCAATCCTTACATAGGTTGGGATCAAGGTTAAGTACATTATTATGAGAGAATTCATACTCACTTGGATTTATCGTGGAACTGCTCTTTGGAACACGAAGACCACGCGTAGTTGTGTAGCGTGGCCAGGACTGTCGGAGCCATCACTGAGCCTTTGACGGCTTCGCTCTGGCATTGACTGTCTCCGTCGTGAGTTAGTCCTAACCTGTTAAATTTAACCAACGGTTAATTAAAATAAATCGATAGTGCAAATGCTAATACATACCTATCTACAGATAACAATTAATTAAAATAGCAGCATACACATAAATATCACGCCTGTATTCCCCGAAGGGTTAGGCAGAGGTGTACACCCAAACGCCAGTTATGTTTAAGTCACATGTAATAGTGGACGAGCCTATTGCCATCAGCCGGGCACAATTACAGGCCCCGAGCTGCTACTGAGAAATTCTAGATGAAAAAACCCAATCATGAAAATAAGTAAGATATAAATCACGTATTAAGGCTCGTACAAACAGACGCGATATCGCGAGCGCGACAGGCAGCGGTACCTTTGTCGACAAAGGTAAAGTAAGATATAAATCACGTATTAAGGCTCATACAAACAGACGCGATATCGCGGGCGCGACAGGCAGCGGTACCTTTGTCGACAAAGGTAAAGTAAGATATAAATCACGTATTAAGGCTCATACAAACAGACGCGATATCGCGGGCGCGACAGGCAGCAGTACCTTTGTCGACAAAGGTAAAGTAAGATATAAATCACGTATTAAGGCTCATACAAACAGACGCGATATCGCGGGCGCGACAGGCAGCGGTACCTTTGTCGACAAAGGTAAAGTAAGATATAAATCACGTATTAAGGCTCATACAAACAGACGCGATATCGCGGGCGCGACAGGCAGCAGTACCTTTGTCGACAAAGGTAAAGTAAGATATAAATCACGTATTAAGGCTCGTACAAACAGACGCGATATCGCGGGCGCGACAGGCAGCGGTACCTTTGTCGACAAAGGTAAAGTAAGATATAAATCACGTATTAAGGCTTTAGATTGAACTGTAAATTCTTGGACTGGATACTTATGTACCTACAGACAGGTGTTGTAAAATACCTACATATATTTTAACCCAGTAAAGAATGCCACGCTTGAATGGTTTTGAATTTTTTGCAACACTTTCACACAACAAATTCCCAAAAACCGCCTGTGTAACGAAATAAAAAAAGTAACGGCCGCGCATTTTAATTCTTCTCAACGGAAAATGTACGCAAGTTGTTACACTCGAAATCCAACAAACAATGAAGTTTTGGTCAATCAAAGTATATGTAGAAACCCATAAAAATAACGTAGGAACATTCCTGTTGAAGTAACAAAGGATTTTTCTCTTGGAATGCAGACATAAACTCAGAATCCTATATTTAGACTTTTTCTCTTGTTTTACGAGGACAGTGACGTGCTCACGAGCGTATGCAGTATGATAGTGACATTTTAAACGGTATCGTATTTATTATTTCTCCTACCAACGATTTATAACAACTTTATTGACCAGACTCCGGTGTATGACGACAAACAAAGATTCCTAGAACTATTTTGTTTTATAAAAATGGGAAGTTTAATTTTATATAGGAGAAGGTCGTGCCTGTCATGTGCCTGTCGTGTGAGCGTGTATGTACAGAGCGGAGTTGTAGTTTCGCATGCTTCACTGCTTTTATTTGGTCTGAGGGCCTGGCCTACATGGGCCTACATAGGTATGAGGAATAGATTTAACTAAGCCTATTTGAAAAAAAAAAAAACAATAATTGTTGACCTTTTTAGACATTTAGACAATAAAAAACTTTTTACAAAAAAAAACTGAACTTTTTCAAAACTGAAAAATAACTTTCGGAAGTCGGTGGCAAATAACGAAAATTGAAAAGCAAAGACACCGACTTCCGAAAGTAATTTTTCAGTTTTGAGTGTTTTTTTTGGAAGTCGGTTGTTTTTTTGTTAAAAGTTTTTATTTTTCACTTTTTAGTTGTGGTTCCTACCCCACACAAATTCGAATACCACTAGCTGATGTAAATAACAGTGAAGGAGTAAATGAAGACATCGCCTAGATAAACTCATTGGGAAAAATACGTTATATTGAAGCTAACTCAAAAACTACGCAAGCAAAGTTAACAAAATTTATATGGGACCACCTCGGAAGCAAGACCTACCATACAAAAAAAGAATCATCAAAATCGATTCATAATTGGCGGAGTAATCGCGTAACAAACATAAAAAAAAAAAAAAAAACATACAGACGAATTGAGAACCTCCTACTTTTTGAAGAAGTCGGTTAAAAATAAAAATAGCACTTCTCTCGGCAGCTATCACACCAAACAGCCTGATAAATTTCCCATCGCCTCTAGAAGCTATTTAGGTGTCAATTACAGATGAATGTACCACAAACCTTTTCAATTTACCGCTCTTGGCCCGCGTCTTTGTTTTAGTTTCAAATGGAGCGGTTTGCTTTGAAGTGGCCTTTTATGAAACTTACGAGTACGTCGGCAATTAGTTCGTGCGGGCTTCAACATGACTCAACAACCACCCAAACGGTAGAATATGTTGCTAGCCGCCATATTAGGACGGGTGTTACCAAATTGTAACGTTACGGGAAGCGGTTAATGATACCAGTGAAACGTTTGGTTAGGGTGTTCGAGATTGTTTACAATTTGAATGTTCTACATAGATTTATCTACTTGAAAAGCTTTAGTTTCATAGGAATAACAATATTTACATCACGGATTACACATTTGAATAATAAACTGTCCATATTTTAATTCCAATATGTACTTTGCATAATCAGCCATTAATGTTCCCACTGCTGGGACACAGGCATCCTCTCTGTGAGAGGGTGTGGGCCGTAATCTACCACGCGGGCCCAGTGCGGGTTGGTAGATGTCACATGTCTTCGAATTTTTGGTTGTAGGACATGCCGGTTTCCTCACGATGTTTTCCTTCACCGTTTTGAGGGCAGTGGCGATGAAATAATTTACACAAAGTAAAGCGCCTGTCAGGGTTCGAACCTACGACCTACGACTCGTAAGTCGTGGCCGTCACCACTGGGCCACCACTGCTCTCTATGTACTTTAGAACTGCGTAATTCTGCGTCTTATTTTAGCGCTGTTCATGATTGTCATTTGTTTTTTTTTTATCAGGACGTTCTTTTTCGATAATCATTTCATCTTAAAAATTTCCATATTATTTGTTAAATATTTTCGGCCAGTTACATATTTTAAAATTGTAAAATAAAACGTTGATTTGGTCTCAGTCTGAGAATAAAACCTTTTTATATTTTTAAGTGATTTAACTATGAAACATACGTACGCATGTGAACTAACTTTAATGTGTTATGTCGTTATCCATCCGAGGGCAGATTTTTCCAGATAATTACATATTATCAGCGGAATAAATATTGCAGATTAACAGACTTTTTATCGAAAATATAGGCTTAAACTTAATATAGTCATAATCATATTTATTCTTCAGATAAAATTATCTGACTATTGAAAAATCAGCTCTAAGTTATCAGTTTTCAATATCCAAGCCTAATAAGATCCAATTTATTAACATTCATCTCAGGTTCAAATATTAGCGAAATTTCGAGTAGGTATCTAAATAATGATTAATATCCTTACATGTGTTTACCCAAGGCCTCCCTTCGGGCGAATTAATTAATCCTGGTGAACGAAGCTAATTGCGCGTGTGAACGGGGCACTGTGTTCTGCCGACTGTACCGAGACGACGACGTGCCGGATTAATCGAGACTTCGAGAGCACGATTCGGGAAATTGTACCTACACGGTTTACCTACATTTATGTGTAAAGTTACGATTACGACACATGTGTCTGTCGCTTTGTATTCTATAGTTAGTTTGTCAATTACATTGTGTGATCTTTGTAAGCTAAGCTCGTGCACACAATCGATTAGTTTTAATAACGTTTTAGATCAGCAAACTAAAACGCTTCAATTTTCTGGCTCTAAATCGAACAGTAAAAAAAAAATTAAAGTAATAAAATCTAATACCCAACTACGACTAAGAAGGTATAAACAAGACAATTAAAAATCCAGAGTCACACGTAATCTGTTTGATTTATGCCCTTTTTTTATTCTTTTGGTGTTATAATATATATATTTTTGTAATGTGCTCATTAAGCCCTTTCATTTGATACCCAACATGATACGATTAAACATTTTTTTTTTAGTTCCTGACTTTATGTCCTCTGGAGGGCGCCATTTTTTATTTAATCTGACCTCACATAGCCTATAACCAGCGGACGATCAAGACGCTTCCAACGATACATTTTCCATTTACATACATACCGGTCAAAATTATAACCCTCCTTTTTTCTTCGCCGTAGTCGGGTAAAAAATAAATACCTACGTGACATTTGATTGAAAGGAATATATAAGATACTTGTTCGATCCTTACATGATAGTTTATTTATAGTCTGACTAGGTACTTCTGTAGTCAGACTATAAATAAATTAAAATTCTAAAAGGTGTGCTGTTTTAAAAGGCTCGATATGACTCTTCATAACGAGCCTTTTAAAAGTTTTTAAATTTATAATTTTTTCCAGGTACCTATTGCTACCATGCCATGATGTAACAGACTGAAAAAGAAGTTGACTCACTAGTAAATAACTTGATTTTAATATTATTCGGCAACATTAATAAGTATGAGAAATTCCGATATTTTCCTGAGTTTTTTTTGTAAATCCTTTTCTACTCCTATATTTAGGTCCACTAAGACAAAATGAGAAATAAACACTGTCTACAATGAGATCAAATTCAGAATCTTACACTCGGTAGTCGCGCTTGCAATCATAGACCAACAACACAGATTAGATAAAAGGTTATCAAACTTCTAATGTAGCACTAAGTAGGCCTGTAACTGTCTAGAGTTTGGAGGATTCAAGAATTAACTCGCTTTCCTGCAATCTGTGGGACTGCTTTCTTGTAAAGGGACGGAAGTGTGTAACAGGAAGCCGGGGAATCGCGCGCTATTTGATTTGACCAATGAGCGCGCGGAATGCATAGTTGGCCGTCAGCTGGTACCAACCTATTCTCCGAGAGGATGGTACTGGCAGCCAAGTTGTCAGATTTTACACATCATATGCGACTATTCTAAGGCTCGGTCGTTTTTTTATGTCTTTCATTGAATTCAAGCGGCTTATTCTCACAGTGCTATCACAAATTAAGGAACATAATCTATCAATGACACCACTGTTTTTATTTTGTACAGATGTTCTATTTTTCAAAAACGGTCAAGAGCGAAACGAATCGTTTACTCAAGGGGCCGGGGATTTTTTTAACAACGCCGATATTTATTGTGTCAACGACTGTTGATTGTTGACACATGCATGCCTTGACCGTATTTATCTTTATACCAACAGCCCAAACAAAGGTTGCTTAGATAAGGTTTCCATATAAATCATAAATCATTCTGTTCGTGCCCTCTATGCTATCTATGTTAGGTACAAACAACACCGTATATGTACCGCAGAATTATCTCCAAGAATGTCTACGTGCTGCATTTGGAGCAGTACAGCTATAATTATGTCTTCCATATCAAACGTCACTCTGGTTAAATTCAATTGTGGGCCAAGGACCAAGTGCAATATGTAAACCAAATTATTTTTGTTCAATGAGTTATTTCTTGTTTTAAAAAAGACATGTTGATTGTGGTTTATTTTGTAATGATACATTATACGAAACACTCTTCTTGTTAATTGGGTCGCAGTCGTTAAAATTCACTCGTACACAAGGTCACTATCAAGCTTTAAGATTCAAATAAATAACACTAAACAGAATTCCTACATAATATAAATTACTTTCTCCGCCAGACCTTGATACTAAAATAAGCGGCTTGTGCAAATAATCGTACCGCGTACTTTGTGCGTGCCCGCCGGGACCCTTGTTCCAAACTGTGACAGATGACCGCGCCGGAAATACATATGTTGAACATACGGCGCACATCAAAAGGTCAGGGCATGTGTGGAACCACTCGGTATATTTAGAACTGAGCGCTAAATGAGCTCAAAATACGCGAACCGGCTGCATAATGCATGAGACGGTACGTAGACTAACTCCTAGCTACTGTTAACTCTCAGTACTCATTCATGACGTCATTTTATTTCTGGCTGTCATTACGTCATTTGGACGCAATTGTGAATCCTTTGTGACTCATCGATTGTCGACCTGAGGTTATCTAGGCCTAATGTTAACAACAAACAGTTTAGATAAGTGGGTAATATTATTTTATGAGCCATATGTTTTAAGAAGTCTTATGGCTTCTTTATGGAGTAGATATTATCAAGTGAAAACGGCTGTTTTTATTTTTAAGTTAGCAGATATCTAACACGATTCCAGTATAAAATCATATATGGTAAACATCCATATAAGTGATGTCATTGATCTAAGAGTACTCGATTAAGGCAGGGTATCCGATGGCAGTACAATGCTATGTCGAATATGTCAATGTAGTGACAATATAAGTATGACATCAGAACACAGGAAAATAATCCGAGGTTTACCTTTGCAAACACGACTCAACTGGAACAAAGTATTTAATTACAAAAAGGATTATTTTAATAATGTTTAATCACATTTGGAAATGTAAGTACAACCCACTTTGTTGAAGTACATAATTTTAATGTGGCTTTATAATAACCCTGTTTATGGTATGATAATAACAATAAAAAACCTATTCATAGTTGGTTGGGATAATTACATGTTTATGGCAAGTTGTAAAAAAGCTTTTTGCCTACATTTTGAAGCTTATAGAACTCCTTCGACTACGTAGGTTTATGGTAAACATAAGTTACACTACATTGTTGCAGTAACATGATTTTCTGTTGCAACAAAACATATTGCACACACAATCATACTGTATGCAATGTAGCTAGCAACATGTTTGCAGTAACACCGAAACATGTTGCTGTAACAATGTTCCGCAATATTTTGTTTACCATGAGGAGCAACAGTTGGTACCTAAGATTTTCTTTCTTGGTAAAGTTTAATTAAAACAACTGCAAACTAAATTAGTTCCACCCAGTTTCTATAAATACAGGACACAACCTCGCGGCCGTGTCATCCTCGTGCTCCTCGTGCTATTTACGTGTTAATTAAGTGCCGGAACACACCGGCTTCCGAATTCATCAGCACTGAGATATGCTCGCGAGATGAGTTGGTGAAAATGATTATGCTAGGAGTCATCATGAGGACTTAATTATGTAAAGTCGCTCATTTTTATTCAGTACTAGCGCCGCGCTCCTGCTTCACACGGTTTTTTTGACTTAACGAAACATCGAGATTTCTTAGTTATATGTAACTTTAACAGTAACGTGTTGTACATAATAAACCTTTCGGAATAAATTCTCTAAACGATGGTAAACACCTCATCGAAATCTGTTGCGTAGTTTAGAAGAACAACGCGGACACATAGACAATCACGAAAAGCGACTTTAATTTATAATAATAGAGATATAGAAGAATTTAGTCGAAAAAGTAGGTATTACAGAGTCCGGCTTCCAGTCTAACATAATCCAGTCTAACATTTTTTTTATTTGGGGATTTAAGTTTTTTGGTTAATTTGTGAGCTTTATAGATTGGTAAATTATATAATAATTATGATAGTGTACTATCCCCCTAGGTGGGATATACCCATATAGGTAATGACTATTTTACGATTTCAGTATATCTTTATATACTGGGTGTTAGGGTAGACACCGTTATCCTTGAAACTAGTGGTTTAGTGTCACCTATAATATACTTTTTCTATGGGACCCATCCTTGAAATCGCGAAAAAAATCAGCTGTTCCATTCATTTGTTATTCACTTAAATCGACATAGAAAAAGTATATTATAGATGACACCAAACCACTAGTTTCAAGGATAACGGTGTCTACCCTAACACCCTGTATATATAATTTTTTTTGAGTTTTCCATCCTTACATCAAAGAAATAAAGTACATACAAACGTAGCAATTAAGTGACATTAGATATATCTAACGCACAGACAGACAAACATATTGTGAGGACACAATATACATCAGTGACAATTTCCGACATAGCTACGAATAAGACCCACTCGATCATTTCATTCTGTTAAAGCAATTTTCTTTGTTGGAGAAAAAAGAAAAAAAATGAAGAAAGTTGTCAAACATAACAAAGTTATTGGGGAATGAATTCACCTAAATTAAGCGAATTTTACTAGAGTTTTGTTGTGTCTCGATATAATCTAAGTTCTTATACTTTATTATTATCAGCCGTGTGTGCCCTTCTGAAGGGCCTCCCTATCCCTCCATCCAATTATCCCTATCTTCTGCTGTTTTTGACTAATATTTGTGGAAAAAGTCGAATTCGTCCCGCCATCTCCTCCTGGGCCTGTGGCGTTGACGTTTGCTGTTGTTTGGTAGCCACTGTGTTTTATTTTAACCCAGAGCTCCTCCGGCATGCGACAGATGTGGCTAACAGCAATTGGGAACGCAGTACGATCAGTGAGTTTAACTCCTAGGATACTGCGTTCCATAGCTCACTCCCTGTGCGGACTTTAAATGCTTGGTTTGTGAGCATGATTGTCTGCGCTCCATAAGTGGCTCGCAGGAAGAATGCACATGTCCATGAGTTTTCTCTTCAGTGAGAGAGACGACTGGTCCCATCAATATTTGTTTCATCGACCAAAATGTTTATCTATTATTATATTGGGCCATTCTAGCCAGAAAGTAAATCCTGGATTAAAAAATAGAATCCTAACTAATATTATAAATGCGAAAGTGAGTTTGTTTGTTAGGCTTTTACGCTAAAACGGCTGAACGGATTTTGACGAAATTTGGCACATGGGTAGACCATGACCTGGAATAGGACAAAGGATACTTTTTATCCCGATATTCCCACGGGATCGAGACTTACGCGGGTGAAACTGCGGGGCGCAGCTAGAAATAAATAATAAGGAAGAATTGTTTTTGGTTTTAGTAGAAGCAGCATTAACTTCTTTTTATTTCAGTGACTACAAACAATAAGTCGATAAAACAATCTTACCACGCGTGAGATACAAAAGATTAACAACCGGAAAAGGATCATTACACTTTGAGACAATTACAGCAATCTCTGAACATTTGGTACCGTTAATGTACTTATAAGTGCTTCCAAACGGTACCTACACTTAGCATTTTCGTCCCGTTTGATTTGGCTTGCTTCCTAAAGACATTGTAAGTGATACTTATTCATACAAGCATTCTGCTTTACTTGGCAGTGACATCAGGTTTCTTTAGGCATCTGTACCACCGCCGGCGAATAACGAGAAGCGAGTAGAGCTACCTACTAAAAACGAGTTGGCGTGGCGAGCAACGAGCAGTGAATGCGCGAAGGCGAGCGATTACTCGCTGGTATGTGTATGTACAGTCACAGACTTTAATTGATAAGCCACTTTCAAACTCTTCAATTTGGCAGTTTCATACATTTACGAGATTACACGATTAAACACGAACTCAAATCGCATGTTCGTAAACAAGATGACCAATAAAAAATAAATACAAAGTTTATCGAATCTAATTGATACTGACCTCCTTTGAATCAGAGCTCATTAACTCGATAATTCGGAAAACCTATGCGAAGACAGTGACAGTTGAAATGTCGATGTCAAAGACGTTATTTAAGAATTTGTCTGACTAATTAAAATTTCTCCGTACGCTAACGTTACTATGGCAACGCTAAAACAATCGTCGCTAGGTTACGGTTGCTAGACCTGCAATTGGTTGACTTTGGGTAGTCACTCTGCTGTCAAGTTTGTAGTTTTGGCTCTCAGGTTAGCCAACCGGTAAAGATATTAAAATATAATTTTCTTCTTCTATAATATGAAGACATGACTTTCCGTGTCTGGATGTACGAGTATAACCGACTAAGCCCGATTTGCATTACACGGCTAAAATGCGAACAGTGCCAAGTGGCTCTTCAATTAAAGTCCGTGACTGTACCAAGCGTGGGTCTCTGAGGAAGTGTTCTGCCCGCCAAGCGAGCGTCGCTGAGCGACTCTCTTTGATAGCTCTTTTCACTGCAACAAACGAGTAAGTACTCGCCGGCCTTGCGACAAACACCCAGCGATCAAATATTTATATACTTACTTCCGCCCGCAGCTTCGCTCGCGTGGTATGTCGATAAAAAGTAGCCTATGTCCTTCCCCGGGATGTTATCTATGTCCTTGCCAAATTTTATCGTAATCCGTTCAGTGGTTTAGACCTGAAAAGGTCAGACAGACAGACAGACTTACTTTCCAATTTATAATATTAGTATGGATGTATCTCTTTTATACACGGGACCTACAATCTCTCGAGCGAGAAAATCGTTGATAGCTAGACGCTGCCTCTTCGGTGGGACATGTCCCACCGCCCGCGCCGACGAGGAAGCGACTAGCTATCAACGGGACATGCCTGAATATTGAAACTATGTTACACATTGCGATCACGTTGCCATGCAATTTAAAATTCTGATTACATAACTCATTTATTTTTATGTAAACACGAACGCCTGTAATTAATACAAATTGTTTTACTCGACAAGGCTCTTAAAACTGTTGCGTGTTACGGTGGACTTTTAACAAGTTGAGCGCCAAGCCGCAAAACCATGTTTTTAATTTTTTGGACTTTTTAATTTTTTTCTCCAATTTCATATTCTAATTTATTTTCAGACATTTTTGACCACAATTTCGTACAAAAAACCCAGTTAGACCGGAAACAACCGTGGAGGGGTATTAGAATTCATAGAAAAATGTGTTTCCTGGTGGACACACTGGCCTCCGAATAAGCAAAGACAAGGCACTTTCTGTGTTTCCCAAAGGAAACACGCGACCTCTGAAGATGCTACGTTGTGTTCCGGAATACACATGGATACACATGGCGCTCAGCGTGTTAATTCGTTTTCAGTACCAACCTGCCGCGCTGTATTTAGACAACTGCCACGCGAACGCTTCTGTCTACCTGCCGCGCACATCATTTCTAGCAAACGTTCGTCAGTAATTGTGTTTGGACGAATTATAAGCAAGGCTACGACACACGCAACCGCTTTCATGTCAACTGAAGTGCGCGGCATGTCCCGCATACTGCCGCACAGCCATTCGTCGGTTTCGGCAGAAATGTGTCCTGCAAACGCCGCGTGTTGCTGCCGCGCTCTTGCCACGCAATTTTTGGATTTGGATTACACCTTTAGGCATCCTGCCTACTCGTGCTTTCAAACAGCATCATCATCTAAATGAGGTCTAATCTACAATAAGAGTAATAATAATATATCCTCTTTAGTGGCAGTAAAGGTTATTAATAATAATTGATTTTAAGTGAAGGGACAGATCGTCATGTGCTAATAACATCCCTCGATTATCTTAACGTGTTCCAACCATGATTATTATAGCAATTACTTCTCCCATAACCATTCATTGATTTGATGAGCATAGTTAAATTATTACTATAGGTGGGTTTGCCGAATATAAAGCCAATTAATGTACTTAATAGCCCAAAGTTTGCATTGTGTCTGTTTAATTAGATAGATAGATAGATAGATAGATAGATAAAACGTTTATTTGGTGCATACAAAAGACAACACAACATACAAAAGCACGGTCAAATAATTACCATAAAGCTGTATGACATAAATTAACTTTGATTACCTACAGTAGGTTCTGCCTACAGAGATCATAAGCGTGAAGGTTTCTTTAGTTTTATATAAACTGTCTTGGTCCTTTTTTTTTGTTTGTTTTTTTAGCTTTGGAAATTATCAAGTGACTTCTCCCGCTCTGGGCGGAATGGGAGGGCGTGTCAGATTTTCACGGACTAAAACCCACCCGTGCTCCTTCAGTTGCCTATTGCCAAGGTCCCGGTATCCCTTTCGGACTTTCCCGCAACTCTGGCAGGCATCGGTCCTAACGGACCCCGTCAAGTGTGCTGACATCTCTTTGAGGCGCGCGTGGAACGACCCGGGCCTGGTCCTTGTCGACGACGAGCTACCCATTGCTCGCCGTCGTTCGGCCGGGTCAAGTGTTATTGGGATTTTCCATTACGAATTTCTCAGTGGCAGCCAGGTTTCCTGCACAGCTGACTGATATTAACGACCAAGGTTGTGTACTCTCATAGATACTTATCACTACTCACATAATATTATAAAACAAAGTCCCCCCGCTTATGTCTGTCTGAACGCGATAAACTCAAAAACTACCGAACGGATTTTCATACGGTTTTCACTGGACGAAGTGATTCATGAGGAAGCTTTAGGTGTATAACTTATTTAGGTTTGGTGTAAATTGGCTGAAATATGACGATGAAAAATCATGCCGCCTATTCATTGACGAGCGCATTACTGGCGTGTGCGCGTTGTCCTGGAGCTACATTGTCATTGTGTTATCGCGAACTTTACTTTGTGCGCTCTCTGTTGCTCAGCGAGACGTCGAGTGGTGTGCGAGAGAGAGCGCACGAAGTTTCCGGGGGATAATTTCCACGCGGATGAAGCCGCGGGCAAAAGCTAGTATGATATAAGTATCTATGAGAGTACACAACCTTGGTCGTCAATATCAATCAGCTGGAAGCAATCGGTACCAAAAATAGATGAAAGCTCCAGATTCGTGAGTGAGCCGACTCGATCTATGCGATTTATTTAAATGGATACCTATGTTATTTGATGGAGTAAATATAGATCTGGCACTGATAGTTTTATTTAAAATCTGGTTTAAAAATGATGTACTCGTTATGATTGCGAATTGGTATGTTACTAGTCGGACTGTACCTAAGATGGGTAACTTTTCTTTTTAGTTAACATAGTTAATTGATTCAAGCGTGACCTTGCGGAAATCCATTATAAAATACATTAGATGTTGATATATTTAGTTTAGTTGACTTTGCGTCCAGCGCTCGGTGTGGTAACACGTCGCGTTCTGGTTTGCAATTGGTCCATCGTCATCCTGAGGATGCCTCGTTGAGAGGTGAAACACGTGTCGATTTCTTACAGGGATTTTCGGACTCTTAAAGAATAGTCAAGCGGAATAGGTTACTAAATATATCAACGTCTATTGTATTTTTTTTAGTTAACATAAATAAAACATAACAAATCCGTCTGTGTTTTTTCTAGAAGTAATTTTAAATAACAATTAATTACCCGAACAAATACGTAAGATTATTACGAAGTTACCACTAAATACCGCAATAATAAAAAATGGACTTGTAAACTTTTCCCCGAACAACAATTAATCACTTTGAGGAAAACGATACTCAATTCCATAACGTGGTGTTACCGCCATAAAAATACCATCCATTAATGTTTGTTATGGCAATCTTAACCGGACCAATCGGGTGCTAATTAAAAGGAGGACTGTAGGGTTCTTTGTTGGGTTCAGTACACTTTGAACCCGCGGTCTCACACTGATTCACTACTTTATCGTCGGCTGCTACATTAGGATAAAAGATATTTTATGACGTGAACTGGCGAACGAGTGACTGACGCGGCCCCGGTCCGCACTTCGTGTACAGTCAAACAAAGAGATATCAGGTAATACAGGCAGCTAACTAGCAACTACCTTCCTTTAAAGAATGTGATGCTGAGACGTCAAATCTTTTACATCACTCTTTGAGAGTATCTTCTAGTTAAAAAAAAGTTGGTGATCATCTATTGCCCTTATCACAATTTATTTGCGATCGCTGTCTATTTATTCTATAATACATTTCTATTAGTTTTAAAAGGTGTTATAGGTATACCATGAGCATGGTATAATGCAATGCCTGTAGGTACCTTAGTGTCAAACTCAAAGTCAAAGCATTTATTTCAATTAAATTTCAATTAAACTTACCCATTTACGGGCACTTTTGAACTGTCAAGGAGTCGGCCAGTTATTCAGAAAGAAGACTCTCAATGGAAAATCTTTTAAATCAAGATATTATAAAATCCTGGGAACACTCTTCTTGTTGTTTTCATAATTATGTGAGAAGAATGTAAAAAAGTCAACGTTTTTATTTGATAAACATGTGGTGTTATAAATAAGGTACACTAGTAATCTCTATGTTTTGCCTTTAACGGCGGCCATATGAAATAAGAATAAAAAAATAACAATTTACAGCAGTTCAAGATATTATAGAAATTAAAGAAAAGCCCAATATCGAACCTAACCATTTTGCTGTCTGTACTTACATAAAATGTTTAAGGAGGCCGCAACAAAAGGCGAACACTTACGTACCTATTGACGTATTCCTAAAAGTTCTTAAACCGTTTTATGGTCACCGTAATAATAATGTTTTATGTATTTAATTAAGTGAATCAATTACCCACCCATGCTGTTCGTTTGATGTGCCAATAAAACACGAGAAAACATTCATTTTAAAGTGCTCATACATAGTTGGAGGCAACGATGTTTTCCACATATTGAAAGTAAGTAAGTATATTGCTAATATTAAAAATGTGAAATTTTTTGAGAATGTGTGTGACTTGAATCACACTTAACCCACGGATATGAATCCGAGGTTCATAGAATATTTCTTAGATGAAAACATTACATAATCATGCATAATCAGCCTATAATGTTCCCATTGCTGGGACACAGGCGTGGACCGTAATCCACACGCGGGCCCAGTACAGGTTGGTAGATGTCACATGTCTTTGAATTATTGGTTCTAGGACATGCCGGTTACCTCGCGATGTTTTCCTTCACCGTTTTGAGAGCAGTGGCGGTGAAATTATTTACACAAAGTAAAGCGCCGGTCAGGGTTCGAACCTACGACCTACAACTCGTAAGTCGTGGACGTTACCACTGGGCCACCACTGCTCAGATGAAAAGATTACGATTAAAGATTATTTAAGGGGCTACACTACCAATCGTTCGAAAAATGCTGAGATAGTCTGAAGGCAATACCTACTTTAATTTTTCTTTTAGAGTATAGGTAAGTAAGACATTTTGTAGGGTTCTGTACGCGAAGGGTGCCAAACGGAACCCTGTTACTAAGCTTCCGCTGTCCGTCTATCTATCAGCGGGCTGTATCTCATGAACCGTAATAGGTAGACAGTTAACATGTTCACAGATTATGTATTTCTACTGCTGCTGTAACAACAAACTAAAAAATATTAAAAATTAAAGGGGGTCCCCAATACACGAAACGTTTAACGTTTTGTTAACTAAATAAAGTATTTAAAAAAAAATGCAGTGTTAAATATTGTACGTAACCCTTCCAAGTGCGATTCCGGGACACAATAGGATGGCTTTAAAAAAGAAAAATACGCCAACTATCATAGCTTAGCATTTAATACCGCTAAGAGCTAATATATTAAACTAGCTTACAGCCGCGGCTTCCCCCGCGTGTTATGTCGATAAAAAGTAGCCTATATCCTTCTCCAGGTCTAGGTTTACCCCTGTGCCAAATTTAATTCAAATCCTTTCCGCCATTTCAACGTGAAAGCGTCACAAACAAACTCACTTTCGCATTTATAGTATTACTAGGTATTGCCCGCAACTTGGTCTGCGATCCAGGATGAAAAGTAGCCTATGTCCTTTTCCAGGTCAAGTTCTACCCCTGTGCGAAATTTCATCCGAATCCGTTCAGCCATTTTAGCGTGAAAGCGTGACAAACAAAAAACTCACTTTCACATTTATAATAGTATACGATTATAGTCTACATAAAACATCGCGTTGGTAAGACATACATATATAAATCGGGCAATAGAGCATTAATCTTACGTCAAATAGTTGAAGTTAAGACAGGCGCCTCTAATTTATGTTTATTACATTTTATTTTCAGTAAACACGAAATGCGTCATCTTTTCCTACATGGAAAACAAAGCGTTTTGTTTTAAATTAACTTCCGTGTTGTGATTCAAGATAGAAACTACTATACTATAATATAATGTATCTAAGTACCTGGTACCAGTTCATATTTACTTTTTGAATTTATCTTGGACTTTGCTAACATTGGTGAAGGAAAACATCGTGAGGAAACTTGGAGTTATCTAAATTCTAAACTATATATAATAGTAAAGAGAAAAGATTTGTTTTTTGTATGTTTGTTACGGATACGGATTTGGATGAAATTTGGTACATGAGTAGACCATCATGCTCTGGGTTAGGACATAGGATAGTTTTAGTTCCGATATTCCGGGATCAAGACTAATGCGGGTGAAACCGCGGGGCGCAGCTAGTAGTTTATTTATTTATTTAAACTTTTCGCACTCAAAAAAAGGTACAATATACATTCTCTACCAGTCAATCAGTCAGTAAAGTGAATGCCTTAGGGGTTATCTACCAGTCAACCAGTCAGAAAACTTAATGCGTTAGGCATTATCTACCAGACAACCAGTCAGAAAACTTAATGCCTTAGGCATTCTCTACCAGTCAGCCAGTCAGTAAGCTTAATGCCTTAGGCATTCTCTACCAGTCAACCAGTCAGTAAGCTTAATGCCTTAGGCATTTTCTACCAGTCAACCAGTCAGTGAGCTTAATGCCTTACGCATTCTCTACCAGTCAACCAGTCAGTGAGCTTAATGCCTTAGGCATTCTCTACCAGTCAACCAGTCAGTAAGCTTAATGCCTTAGGCATTCTCTACCAGTCAACCAGTCAGTGAGCTTAATCCCTTAGGCATTCTCTACCAGTCAACCAGTCAGTAAGCTTAATGCCTTAGGCATTCTCTACCAGTCAACCAGTGAGTGAACTTAATGCTTTAGGCATTCTCTACCAGTCAACCAGTAAGTAACTTAATGCCTTAGGCATTCTTTATTAGTCAACCAGTCAGAAAACTTAATGCCTTAGGCATTCTCTATCAGTCAACCAGTCAGTAAAATTAATGCCTTAGGCATTCTGTACTATTCAACCAGTCAGAAAACGTAATACCTTAGGCATTCTCTACCAGTCAACGAGTCAGTAAAATTAATGCCTTAGGCATTATCTACCAGTCCACGAGTCAGTAAGCTTAATGCCTTAGGCATTCTCTACCAGTCAACCAGTCAGAAAACGTAATGCCTTAGGCATTCTCTACCAGTCAACCAGTCAGTAAAATTAATGCCTTAGGCATTATCTACCAGTCCACCAGTCAGTAAGCTTAATGTCTTAGGTATTCTCTTCCAGTCAACCAGTCAGTAATTATAATCCTGAAATCGCCAACCGTCTTGAGTAGGCGTGGTGATTAATGCTTGTGCCTTCTCTGTATATGAAGAGGTCTTTTTAGATACCAGTTGTAGCCGTTGTAGGTAATGTAGATAGTTATTAACAAAGAACAATAAAGTATATCAAAATCAATCGTCGCAGATGACAGTTATCGATCTAAGTACCATAATGTATGGCTGTTTTGTGCTAGATATACTGAGAAAAATAGAATTGTTTGTTCTTTTTCTATCTACCAAATTAATAGTTTTGATTTATTGGAGACCAACGCAGCAATTGTGTCAGACAAAATTGAAATCCTGTTATTAAGTGTTAGGATAGACAAAAACTTGGGTGTTTTAGATAAAATATTACAGAATTAGTTATTTATAGAACAAGAAAGAAACCGAATTGTAGGCTTTTGGTACATATCAATGAATTCTACGGTATAATAGAAAAATGTATCCACATCTGATTTTCCAAGCCACACGGTTCGATTGATAAGGTTAAGCTACGCTTACCGTGGTTGGTCCGTGGATGGGCGACCATCTTTACATACCCAGACCTCTCCATGCCTCGGAAAGCACGTTAAGACGTTGGTCCCGGCTATAATTTGTAGATTTTTGACAGTCTTACCACCAGTCTCATCAAGGGGTACCTATCGTGTTACCCAGTAACTTGGTTGTGGAGGTCAGATAGGCAGTTGCTCCATGTAAAATACTGGTATTCCGCTGTATCTGGTTAGACTGGAAGTCGACCCCAACATAGTTGGGTAAAGGCTAGGCAGATGATGATCCACATAATTATGATTTTGGTTTACGTCGCGTAGACGCTACGCTGGCGTCGCATTTGCGTTTGACTCACGCCTACACTGGATGTGAAGTGTTTAAAAACTATCAAGAATAAAATTGGAACATTGCACAAAGCCCAATCATTCATTCAATTAACCATGTGTTTAGGTATGTTTAGCTTACCAAGAACTCCTCTATAAATAAAACCACAGCAATGGTTGATTACGCCTTTCATATGGTCAACATAAGTAAGTAACCCTCTAACTACCGCCATTTTACCGGCCGGGCTGAGTGCGGCCATTTCTGCACTGCTCATAAAAATATTTTCGCCCTCGACGTAAATGGGTTAGAAAAATGTGCTCGTATGTAGCAATACGGAAATGCTTTTTCAGGCGAAGCTTAATTCAGTGAAGTGATATTTTTTTGAGGCTGAAATGTTGTTGAGTTATGAAAGTATGGGAATTATTCAAAAACTGTTACAAAGCAGTTAGGAGAAAAAGGAGTACCCGTACTCGTATGTAACTCTGGCAATACTTTTAGTGTGTAGGAGTATTTTGAAATTATCAAATAAGTACTAAATCCAAAGATGGTTTTTTTTTTTCAAAATTGTTTTAATATCTGTGATTAATCGACTATGGGCATTGTCAATCAGCCGGCTAGCTCTGGGGTCTAATTGGATGTATTTAATTGAATATTTGTTTGTAGACTGAAAGCGTAATTAGTAAGAAATACGAAATTTAATTTAAACAAATTGACGTTAATTTATATTTGTATCGTCCACACCCCATGTGATCATATAGTTCAAGCGAAGTAAAGGAACGCTACAACAAGATAACATTTGAAGTCTGTTTTTTAATCTTGTAGACTAATTTGACAGGTGCAAATGACAAACTCAAAATTGAAAAAACAAACAGCAATCTCTTGAAATGTCAAATTATTCTACGAGATTAAAAAACAGACTTTAAGAACGTGTTTAGGAAACGTTAACCTACTGAAGGGAAATTGCAGTAACTACAAACAATACCGAAGATAAGTAATTCACAGTTCGATTTTATTAGGGACATTGCTTGAGTGACTATTAACAGTTCTCTACAAGGTCAAATTAAATTAGCTGGCGAGACTTCACTCACCTGTTGGGTATTGATTTCTACTAACGAGAAAAAAAACTTTTATAAACTTATAATATAATTTTTGTTGTTAAATTCATAGAATCATGAAAATTCTGATACAATTATAAACAATCAACATAACTGCGTAGTCCTGAGAGCTTCAAATTAAAAGCAGAATGTACAAAAATATTCGTAAAACATGAATATTTAGATAGGCAACTGACACCAATTCCTTTTTAAGAAATATTTTCCGGAACATTAATTTAATAAGAAAGACGATATCGTGTTATTGTCATTTTATTTCGTCTGTTGAAATTATAATGAGACAAGACAGTGGCTACATAATTAATTGGCAATTTTAAATTCTAATCAATGTGATTCACAGAACAGCTACGCGTTTCTAATTTGTTGGAAAAATATACCTCTATGTTTTTTAGGACTCCTGTGGGACACAATTTACACACGTACATGCGTAGGTACCTACCTAGCTACAGAAAAAATATTCAAGGATATAATATTTTGGCAAGTATTCTAGAACGATTATAAATACCTATATCTAATAGTAGTGTTGATGCTACAAGCACGATTTTCGTTTCAATCTGACAGATTTCACGCATCTCTACTCAAATCTATAGTTTCAAATCGAGAATCATGGTTGAGCATCACATAGCCGTCAACACCATGCATCGAATTAAGTATCATTGCACAAAAATAATTGCTGGGGAACGACTTTTATATTTAGAGCGAAAAATCGCTGTTTAAGGTAGTGCGCTACGTAACACATGTAAAGCATTGTGTTTAAGGGGGTATGCAACGGTTAAATTATTACATTTAAAACTCACTTTCCTTAAAAAACGGCTGAAAAGGTTGGAATTTTTACCTTCAATATCTCCGTAACCAGAGGGTTGTCAGGTATGGTTCTGAACAAATGATCACAATGGCGGGAATAACAAGTGACTTTCGGATTCGTTAAGCGTCTTTTTACACCTGTTATACCTAAGGCTAATGATGGTAATCGAGTCATCATTCAATGTTGTGAGGAAATTGTAGAAAATGAATATAAAATTGTAGTTTCGTGGAAGACATAACAGTTTAGCAGACGGGCGCATCCGCCGACATGCCACATTATTAATAAGTTTCTTCGCACCTGTTGTTTACGTTAAAGCTTCATTGATTGAGGGATCGACTGCATTCAAACAATTCCTCATAAAAAATGAGGTTGTATGCGTGGTACCATGAGCAAAACACTCCGTAACTTATGCAGGTTAAAGTGAGTCGTTCAAACGTTGCATTCGTTTTGTATACATACTTTTGAAGCAGTGGATGAATGAGCAAATAAATTCAAACCACTATTCGAATGTTGTGTCGGTAAACTCATTTTGAGAGACAAAAATTACGCCTTGCTACGATTGAATACCTACACCTAAATATGACAGATTATTACTCACAGATGTGCCAGTTCATGTGCTATGACGAAGGCGCTGGTGAGGCCCTCATCTCGATCTATAGCTGCCGACCTGGTTCTGGTGCAGACTCCACCGACAGGGGCGAAGCCCGAGGGCCCGCCTAGCTGTGCCCGAGTCAGCCATACCGCCACGTCCCATCCAGTACTGCCTGCGAATAGTCAAGTATTTTGAAATATAATCTGGATAAGATGGCGGGATGAACTCGAATCTTTTTTAGGTGATTGGTTACAAACAGCAAAAATATACTTATAAGGGATACTTAGAAGGAGGGAAGGGAGGCGTATGCCCTGCAGTGGAACTGTAGGCTAAATATAATGAACTTACCGTCGTGTTTAACATAATATTACTTTAATAAAAATTCGAATTCTTTGGAAAGTATTATAATCTTCGATGCTCACATTTTGAAAGACTGGATATGTTAGAAGTGTATACTAATGTTAGAAATTAGCACAAATCGTGGTAGACAGACAAATACAATTATTAAAATTTATTACGTACAACGCTAAATAAATATAACAAGCTTTTAATAAATCGTCTGTAAATAAGTATTTGATGTTGTCGTTAGACAAACATCGCTAATAGTGTTTAAAAATTAAATTAGATGTTTTTGTTAGCTTTAAAATATATGGACTATTTAAATTTAACACATGTGGTTACATGAAATATACGTATGTATTTCGTACATTTTGTGCCATGAGTTGGTACATACGCCCAGAGGAGAAAAAAAATCAGTAAAACAAAAAGTGGCACACGTGTCATTATAGCATGATATCAGAGCTGTGATTTAGTGCTCACACCGGAAGTTGTTATAACGCTACAAGTAAAATAAATCTTAGAATAAACCGTAACATGTGACGATGGCACACTGACTAGACTAGATATATGGTAAATTATAATTTAAAAAAAAATATACACCACCTGTAGGCAACTTCATCAAATGTCTGTAGTTCCACTTATTCACTGCTTCCAAAGACTTCCTGACGTTCCCATACTTTATTACATAATCCTTCTCCTCGTACAGGTACAGTTTGTTGATCACAAGCGTCATGTTCGAGTTCAGAGAGGGATCGTTAAAGATGGCACTGACCTATAATGTATTACATAAAGATTCAATGAGTTTAAACAGCGTCGTACCAAAATAAACAGCCGTGCGCTTCCATTCTGCGGCGAGCTTCCATACTCACGATGTTCATTAATGCGAGAATGTAGTGCCTCACTCTCTCCTTGCCGTGGAACTTGAGCATCGTATGGTCAGCCACGATGGCCATTTCGAGCCACAAACCCTTGACACCTGGAACAATAATCACGACATTGGACATCCAGGACACAACTAATCGGCTTCGTCAAACTGTTAACACTATAACCACACCTGAAACTGGTCTGCTGATAGCTATCGGTCCTCGAAAGTAGTCAGTATCGGGATAAACACTGTGTCGAGGTCGCACGTGCGGCTCCGGCACCGGGTCGTCCTCCTCGCCGAAGTCAAGTTCAAGGTCGCTGACCGTGTCTCCCGTGAGATTGTACGCGGCTGCCCACTCGGACAGCTCCACGTCACGTCTGCGCAGCACATGCGCTGAGCCCTCCCGGCGCGTCGGCTGCAACACAAACTCCTCACCGCCGACCTGAAGCAGCCCGTACAGCTGACCATCGCAATCTGTCACCGTCGCAGAAGAGTGCTCCTCATCTAACACTTTGCCTTTGTAGAACTTGCACTCATCGTAGTAAGGAGATCGTATCTGTCTGTTCTCTTGCAGCTCCAGGCGCCAGCCTAGCAGCTGGAGGTGGCGGGTGGCGCTATGTGCGGTATGCCTGCGAACGCGTGGTGTGAGCACAAGGGTGCTGGCCGGCGGGGCCCAGGCGCCGACGCCGGCCACTGCCACTAGGAGCATGGCCGCCCACAGCCATCGCGGCATCGTCCGCGCGCCGCCGCGAGCTCCGCCTCTCTGCCCGACGCCGCACGACGCGCTGCGCTTACGCATCTACGCACATGGCGGGCGTCTCGTCGCGCGGAAGGTAAACGACTCCGCGACTTATAGATTGCATGTGCTTCATGCCTCATGCGTCATTTGTAAACAAAGGGCGAGCGCCTGTTTTTGTTTTATGATCGCCTAGCGTGTAACGTGCGGTTATATCTGTGTAAGTGTGTATGTGTTGTACTCGTGAAACTTCCGATTGATCCGTTTTTGGATTATTTTATTTACTTTCCAGCACATGTAGTGCATACGATGGATTGTTTCCTCTCGCTGCGACAGTTATTGCAAAGTAGCAAATATTGATAAGAGTTGTGCGATAAATGTCAAGTGCATGAACTTTTGCTCTGCTAATTGAGCTGATAGTGCTCTCCGGAGCAACAGTAATGTTTTCAATTATTTATTACTTATTTTATGATAAGTTGCGTCACTGCAACATTGGATAATTACAATGAACTTTCGACTGTGCACACATGCAATACCAAACTACCGAGTTCATTCTGGATTACTGCTTTTATAATAAACCATGTACATTTAGATGTAGTTGTTGTCAGATGGGTATATTTATATACTAGAGGTAAGTACATAGGTTCTTAAAGTAAATAGTCGTCATGATTTAAACCTTCTAGCTTGGAACAATTTCAATCATACAAGGCTTTCGAGCGAATTCCTAAAATGCATCAATGTAGCGGTGAAAATATTTTAGTCACGTGTAGCGACGATGCATGTTTCATACACAGTAGGCACATTCTGCGTGCATTGTGTTAGGCTGCAACCACACGTTAGTATAGGCCGACCTGGAATATTATTAATCATTCGGCGTTGCCCTGATTCCCATATTATTAAGCCTGTATATCCCGATAGAAGTGTTGGTACTTACACATTTTAGTGGTTTTTTCTTTTAAAATGTTTTGTCTTAGTTTAGTTAAAAACCGGCCAAGTGCGAGTCGGACTCGCGCACGAAGGGTTCCGTACCATTATCTATAAAACGGCGAAAAAATCACGTTTGTTGTATGGGAGCCCCCCTTAAATATTTGATTTATTTTAATTTAATTATTTCTTTTTAAAGTGAATATGTAACTAAATATTCTGTGAATACTTCAAGCGTCTACCTGTTGCCGTTTTCAATATCGAGCAAAAACGAGCAAAAAAATCACGTTTGTTGTATGGGAGTCCCCTTAAATATGTATTTTATTCAAATTTTAGTATTTATTGATATAGCGGCAACAAATATACATCATCTGTGAAAATTTCAACTGTCTAGCTATCACGGTTCATGAGATACAGCCTGATGACAGACGGACAGACAGACAGCGGAGCCTTAGTAATAGAGTCCCGTTTTACCCTTTGGGCCGTACCCAAAGCGTAAAACGGGACCCTAACCCTAAAAACCTAATGTACAATAGATGTCGAGCCGATTACTAATTGCATGAAGGTAAACAAGACTTAACACTGCTACTGAATTTCCACAATGAAACCAAAAATAGATTAGTACTTACTTTTCCGGACCCGAGAATCAAACCCTCTGGACCACTTACTCAGCAGCTGCTCTTCCAAACTCCAAGCACGAGTTACACAAATATACCAAAATACAAAAATATAACTCCATTCACTAACACACTATTTATCGTTGACTGCCTTGAGGGACCCCGTCTATAATTAGAACTAGAAGATTTTATTAAAATTCCTACGTCCATCAATGTATATTTTGTGTTAATTAGTCACAGATGTCATTCGTTTACGTCAAAGCTTTCGACAGCTCTCAATGTGTGGAAGCAGCATTAGACATACACAACACCACAGCTTGTCGTGGTATTGACACAATATTAAGTAAGTATAACTTGTTTCACACGCAAATTATATTTAAATAACTATGTATATAAACAGCTACCACACATTTTGTTGCTGTCAGACACAATTCAGGGTCATCTATTTCAATTGAAAGCGATGGTCTTTTGCGGAGATGTTCTTCTTTTTATTTTAAATTCGAAAGTCAAACATCAAGATGGCATCATGATCATGATGATAATTGTGACAAAAATCACAGCATAGAGAGTTGTGTATGGATGTATGTACCTATTTAATTTCAATATTTTGTGTGATGACGTCCAAAAATCGTTTGTTCCATAACCAAAACCAAAAGTTGTTTGTTCTTATTCTCTCTGGGTCTTATTCAAGGTCAAATTAAATTAGCTGGCAAAACTTCTTAGACATGAAATTGAAAGGTAGGTGTACCTATCTATCTACAGGATATATCAGAAAGGTGTGGTCATAATTAAGGCTAGGTACATGTTGTTGGCCCCACGGAGAAAGTTGTTCAGTATGATTGGTACCCTTAAATAATGACCACACCGAAAGCTGTCGTGGTCATAAGTATTTAATTATTTAACACATGCTGTATATCAAATCATGATAAGATATTGATTCATAAAGTTTAATGTTAGTATAGAAGTTACTAGCTTAGTAGAATCTCTTGGAACCATAGTACAGCTGGCTGTGATGACGTCACTGGGCGTGAATAGTCAAAATTTCGCGACGGACCATCACTAATAGATCATTGTTAACATTTACCGCACCTCTGAAGTTTCGTGTATGCCTGTATAATTCACTCTTTGTTATGACATGACAATACTCAGAAACATCCATAATTTATATTCTTAGACATAATAAAAATAAGAACTCTCACAATCTAACAACATAACATAATATCACGGATGTATTCCCTATACCACCCACATTTCGCCAGTTATGTTTAAGTCCCATGGAATACGGGGCGAGCCTATTGCTATCAACCAGGCAGAAATCTAGACTCCGGGCTGCTACTGACAAATTTCTGATGGAAAAACCTAATAAAGCTTTGCCGGAATCGTACCCATCCTGAGTTCGATTCCCATGTTCGGCTCTCAAAATCGACAGATCATAATCAAAATCATAAATTTTATTTATCTTAACATCATATTACAGGCACAGGTTAATGAGATGCACAATCTTAAATAGAGAAAGGTGTCTGTGGTAGGAGGATCCTGAGTTACAGATCACCCGGCTCTCTTAGTAGAGTCAAGATACCTAATGTATAAATGTAGGTATCAAAAGATTAAATAGGTAATTGAAAAAAATTAGAAACTGAATGGCAAACACAAACAAAAAACACAGTAATTATCTTCATGATTTTATTAATAATAATCAATGCTAGTTAAACGAACACTAAATTACTGTAGTCCATGATTACGATTATTATTGAATAGACAGAGTTTCATTATTAAATTATTTGTTCGCGATTTTTTATCAACTAAGTTCTAACAACAGTAAAAATAAATCTTAAATCAAACTATGCATTTATTTGTTTCAAGTTGTTTCAGGTTTCCCTTTAATAATAAGAAATCTGTTAAGTTGAGAATTATAATTGTGTAATTGTTGTAGTAATTCACGAATCGCGTCGCCTGAGAGATCTCCTCTGCTGATCAGGAATGAGTGCTCTGCTAAGTTTGGCTCTTTCTCATCATCCTCCCTTGTTTCCCCACGAATCTTATAAGTGAAGGTCATGATAACACCTTCTTCTTTAGCGTTTCCTTCACCATTAAGACAAAAATTCCGCAAATTGCTCGATAAATACATTCCAACATCTCCAATGTGATTGATTTGATCCTCCTTGAAATCTTGTACATTAAATCCTGGGTAGTGCTTCAGGTAATTCGCTAAAGTACTTAGGTCGGCTATTTTCACTGATACGTCATTTAGATCTGGACTGCGACCTCCTATCGCCTGAAAAATATGAAAAGTTTTAGTTTACAGCTCATAATAAGTGTATCTACAATCAGGGACATTTTATAAGTAAGTACGCCTCAGACCAATGAAATAAAAAACCAAGACAGAGGGAACGCCGTCAACAGTGACATAAGACCGGTTTCGAACATGTGCACTTAGTTTGGTGTAGTTTGATTGTGAATATGTGCGTGAGAGCGTGTATGCACAGAGCGGTGGTGTAGTTTTGGCATGCTTCACTGTATTGTTAGCAGCGCTCTGTCTTGGTTTTTTATTTGATCTGGAAAGTACGCAAATTGAAACGTCAATTTGCGTACTTCCTAATAAATGCTCTATTTCTTACCGCTGTCAAAAAATGACAGTTTTAATTTCATTATACAAACCGTTCACTATAACTTATCTCTTGAGGCGATTGGGGCAGGTACAGTTCTGTCAGTCACGAATTTGAACTCTATTAATATTGCAACGAAGCTTAACAAGCAATGGTGCAAAAATGACGGCAGGGGACAAGTTATAGTGAACGATCTGTAAGTTGGTAGTTTTTCTTGACATTTCCCCAAAGCCCGTTTTCGTTCTCTCCGGTAGCCGGATAATCGACATATACATACTCAAACCTAGTAAATTCTGACGGTACACACGTGAAAACTTTCATACTAACCTAACTACACGAAAATTCGTTACCGGGTAGCCCTACCCAGACAACGAGTGAAAAGACACTTAGGGTTAGTTCAGACCGGGACGTGAAGCGACGCGACGCTGCGCGCAATTTTAAACAATTATCGAACTTATTTTATTCACCAAAAGGAATATTTCAGTGCAAGCGTTGACACGTGTCAAAGTACGCTGAGATGTAGTGTAGTAAATAAATTATTGTATTGGATCATACAAGATTGTGCGTTGCGCCTCGGTGTGAACTGACCCTTAGAGCATGAGCTCTTGTATCAATCTACTTAAATAGCAGCTTTCTTTTGTATCAATATTTTGATTTAAAAGAGTGTCCAGTCCATGGAGTTTGTTGCCCTGTCTTCTTCATAAGAACCTACAACGTTTTAAGGCCGTACCTTGCCTCAAATTGCTTAGCATGTTCCGTCGTTATGCCAAAATTACTGCAGCATTAATTTCGAAATAAATATATGATAAAGTTGAGGATTGATGCTAAGTCATATGGTTGGCGAAAACACGATAACATAAAATTTTCTCTATAGAAAACAAATCGATATTACCTCTAAACTGAACTATAAACCGCTGGTATTAAAAAAATACTTCAAATTTGATCATGAAACTTTGCATAATAACTGGACTAACTATATTTTTTATTGTTTTTAAATTAGGTACCATTATTTTCACCGTAAAGAGCAATTACCTAAACTATTCGCTGCGAGCGAGATAAAATTTGAGGTAGAGTAGGGCCTTCAAATGGGCAACAAGCTTCATATTTCTGATCCATATGTGTCTGTTATTGGTTTAATTGAAATTGTAATGCTTCGAGTTTGTGTTATGTCAGCAGTCCAACTTCTTTTTCTAGGAGATATGGCTCCCACTAACAAACTTTATGTTTGTGCTTTATAAGTAGACTGGCTGCGCCCCGCGGTTTTACCCGCGTAAGTCTAGATCCTTTGGGAATATCGGGATAAAATGTATCCTATGTGTTAATCCAGGTTATAAACTATCTGTTTGCCAAATTTCATCCAAATCCATTCAGCCGTTTTTGCGTGATTGAGTAACAAACATCCAAACACACAAACTTTCACATTTATAATATTAGTAGGATAGTAGGATACCTAAACTAGCTGCACCCCGCGGTTTCACCCGCATAAGTCTCGATCCCGTGCGTGGGATAATGAGGATAAAAATTATCCTAGGTCTACCCATATACCTAATAGTATCCAAATCCATTCGGCCGTATTAGCGTGAAAGCGTAACAACAAATATAAAAAATAAAATAAAAATTCTCTTTACAATATTAGTTTCAAGGTTAGGTTACCTAGCCATGTATTCTGCACCCTAATTGCGTAACACACTTTCAATCACTATCGTTTTTGAAGGACATTGCTAATCCATTGCTTCATAAAATATCTTCGAATAATTTGTCGGGTCAACAACGTACCTACATAAAGCAATGAATATTGTTGAACTGTCAAAATGAAAGCCATTGCTACTGTGGTACGTAATTACCTCGTAGGTCTTAGTTTGAACGATAAATCTTAACATTCTTATCAATCTGCCTAGCCTTTTCCCAACTATGTTGGGGTCGGCTTCCAGTCTAACCGGATGCAGCTGAATACCAATCTTTTACATGGAACGAGATAGAGATAGGCAATCTATCTGACCTCCACAACTCAGTAACTGGGAAATACGATATCCCTTGGTTAGACTGGTTGTCAGACTTTAGAGCTTCTGATTATCCATAACAACTGTCAAAGATCCGCAAATGACAGCCGGGACCAACGGCTTAACGTGCTTTCCGAGGCACGGAGGAGTCTCGATATGTGAAAATAGTCACCCATCCACGGACAAAGCGTAGCTTAACCTGATGGATCGACCAGAGCGGCTGTTATTACTTAGCCACGAGCTCCGCATCTTAACATTCTTATAATCTTAAAAATGGAATGTCGTCCTTTGGAATTCTATAGCCTATCGTCTGATTGGTATCATTTAATAGTAAAAGCCAATAAATGCATATGTTTATCAAATATAAACGATGACGACAGTGCCAAATGTCGCATGAATAGGTACACTTTGGATCCGGTTCACACATCGGCTGCTGCCTATTAATCAAAGTGATGTATTGCAGCTAGTAATTTCACGGAGCAATAAGCAGAAGGCGAGTCTGTTTTCTTAGTATAGGCTATATTGAACGATATGCACATGAACCGATATCATAGTCTGAGCTCCTAACTTCGCTTTTACACAAAGGTATAAAATATGTATTCTACATGTTATGTCTAATGTTTTCGTTTCTAGTTTACACCTAAAACAAGTCGTAAAGACTAGTTGTGTACCAAACTTGTAGAATGCTTAAAAAAAAAAACCGGCCAAGTGCGAGTCGGACTCGCGCAAAGGGTTCCATAACATTATCTATTTAAAAAAACCGCAAAAAAAATCACGTGTTCTGTATGTGAGCCCCCTTAAATATTTATTTTATTCTGCTTTTTAGTATTTGTTGTTATAGCGGCAACAAAAATACATCATCTGTGAAATTTCAACTGTCTAACTATCACGGGTCATGAGATACAGCCTGGTGACAGACGGATGGAAGGACGGACGGACGGACGGACAGCGTAGCCTTAGTAATAGGGTCCCGTTTTACACTTTGGGTATGGAACCCTAAAAATGAGTTAAATAGTTTAACATACTTGTTTGAAACAACGTCAATAAGTACGTCATGATGGTACATGTTTTATACACAACATGTTTTTGAACAAGTCTCACAATTTGTATAATGGATGTAATCGCGGGGTTGGTGGCGTGTGGTTAGTGACCAACATGGTGCCAGGGTTTTAAATCCGCCCATGTGCCTCTCACTTGGCTTCAGATGCCGTCTATAAATATATATCAGGCATGCCGGTTTCCTCACGATGTTTTCCTTCACCGTTTTTGAAGCAAGTGATAATTATAAAATACGCACATGAATCCGAAAAGTCAGAGGTGCCTTGGGTTCGAATTCGAGACCTATGACTGGGCAGTCTGATGGTCACACCACTAGGCTATTACTGCTACAATAAAAACTTTTTACAAAAAAAATCAAACCGACTTCCAAAAAAAAAAATACTAAAAAGAGAAAAATAACTTTAATTTCGGAAGTCGGTGTCTTTGCTTTCCAATTTTCGTTTTATGCCACCGGCTTCCGAAATTAAAGTTATTTTTCTCTTTTTAGTGTTTTTTTTTTGGAAGTCGGTTTGATTTTTTAGTAAAAAGTTTTTATTTTTTACTTTTTAGTTGTGGTACCTATCCCATACAAATCCGAATAGCACTACCTGTTATGTAAATAACAGTGAAAGAGTAAATAAGGAAATCATCTAGATAAACTAAGTGGGAAAAATACGTAATATTGAAGCTAACTCAAAAACTACCCAAGCAAAGTTAATAAAATTTATATGGGACCACCTCAGAAGCATGACCTACCAAACAAAAAAAGAATCATCAAAATCGATTCACAATTGGCGGAGTAATCGAGTAACAAATATACAAAAAAAAAAAAACCATACGGACGAATTGAGAACCTTTTAAAAACCTGTTACCTGTTAAAAATGTAATAATGGACGAGACATGTCATGTGCTATGTTTCGATTTATTATGAAGTATTTGAATGCAGCAGTATTATTATGATTATTATTTGAATACAGCATGATTGGCTTCTAAACTTATTCGGACACACCACTTTCTACTAAAATAATTTTGCAGCGAACTTACCTGAAGATTAGCGAACGTCATATAATATCCCATTATATTCATGTTGATCGATTTCGATAAGAAAATAAGATCAGATGATAAAACAATGCTCAAAAAAGTAGTGGCTCACTTCGGTCCGTTCACTTCGTACACTCCAATATGTTTGGGGCCCGCAACTGTTTCGCACTATTTATTTATAATTAGTATTCACACAGCTTTGACTAATTTTTCAAGCTGCCTACTTACAGGTAGAAATGATTTGTACGAATGTTAATAAGGCTGTAACAATGTGAGTGAATTTACATGATAATGTACAGGGTGACTGGTTAAACGAAGAACTTAACAAAACAACATAAAATAGGACCAATATTTGCACAATTTGCAATACACGTTTTGGTTTTGACAGACCCCTAAGAACGAACACATGAAAGAACAGCCTGTCGATTCTGTAAAAATCTCACCGTGAAAACTTAGGTGAAGTGAGCTGTCATTGTCATCGATACCTACTGATGCTAAGGCAGTGACAGTTCACTCCAAGCTACACCTAAGTTTTCACGGTGATATTTTTACAGAACAGCACAACTGATGCTAGGGCGACACTATTGACAGCTCACTTCACAGTGTTCACGGTGAGTTATTTACAGAATACCACTACTGTTCCGAAATAGGTTCTTGTGCCAACTATGTCATAAACAAAATAGGACCTAAGTACCTTCGATAGATAAATCAAATGTGGGCATTGTCGTTTGAGAGAAAACTTACCTATTTTACATAAATATTACCCACACATTACAAAACTTGTAACAATAATTACATTCATGTTTTCTTTGCGATTTTACACAAATGTTTTTGCACATTGCTCGCAGAACAGATAGCCGATGGAGCCGAAAGATTCTGGAGTGGCAACTGTGTACCGGAAGACTTAGCGTTGGAAGGCCTCCCACAAGGTGGACCGTTGACCTTGTGAAAGCAGCAGGAATCCGCTGGATGCGAGAAGCACAGAATCGGTTGAAGTGGCGGTGCTTAGGGTAGGCCTATGTCCAGCAATGGATGTCTTTCGACTGAAATTATGTTGATGATGAGCAATGGAGGAGGCCTGAACTCAGCAGTGTCAGGAGCGAGGCTGTCATTGACAAGTGCGGATCCAGGATTTATTTCTGGGAGGGGCAAATAGGTCAAACAGATAAAAAGTGTCTCGTATTGCACTATGCTGTTTTTGGGATTAATTCATTTTCAATGAAGATATTATAGTAATATTATACTTCTTCAGCGTTCATCATTGAAGCAATGTCTTGTCTTGCATAATATGGATTCAGGATTTCAGGCCACATAAACCGTTTGGAGGGTGGCACGTGCTCCTGTGCCTCCCCCCCTCTGGATCCGCCCTTGGTCATTGATGACGATGAAGAAGGGCATAACATTTTTTTTTATAGTGTAAAGTAAATTTAGTTCTAAAGTTATAATGAGATTCACAACAATTTGGTACATGATACAGTTTATTTTCTTTGCTTTAGGTACTGAAAATGATACCCAAACTAAGCCAAGGCTTGTATTTTGGGAGTCAGTCCTCAAACGTGGAGCATTACAGTGAGATCGTGTCAACGTTGTGTCGTAACGTGATTATCGTGACGTAGATTATTATTAGTGTAGCATAATAGGTTGTACTTGTTAAAGCGGGTGCGAACGCGTTTGAGTGTATGTGTGCATGTGTGAGTGTGATGAGGTGGCAGTGTAATTGTGAGAGTGTGTGTACTGTGTGTTATACAGGGTGTGGGTAAACACAGTTGTCACTCAAACCATGGGTAGTTGACTCAAATATAAAAATAAATGACCGAAAACAACAAAAAAAAAACGTTATTTTGGTTAAAAGATTTAAAAAAGTTTCTATCCGACAACGTGTTTGCTAGTAAAACAGCTGACTAACTGAGGGAAGGGTCGCGCTCGCGGCCGGTCAGGTCACGTCCAGCACACCCCGCCCGTGTACGACGCAAGTCTCTTGTGGTAAAACGTAGAATAAAAAAAAAACATTTTTCATTTGCCGTTTATTTCACGTTCTATAAATGAATCCAAACCACTGGTTGCAAGGATAACGGTGTTTGACCTAACACCCTGTATGATATTACGCGGTGTGTGGCTGTCATAAATGACGATGAAGATGAGCATAAAATTTCATCACATAAAGTAAGTATGTCCCTTGTTTAACAAGTCACACCATATGCGTATGCTGTTTGGTTTGTTATTGTTAACCTATATTACGTCCATCTTTTCAAACGTCTCTTAAAATACGCATTAAAATAATCCATATTTCGTCAACCTATTGGCTGACGAAGCAAGTTGTTGTTTTTGTTCTATATGTTTACCTCGTTTGTATGAGTCATCGATTTTTTTCCAGAACTTGTAATTACCGTCGGGTAGCAGGTGAAGGTACAAGGCTTCAAAAACAAACACTGAACACCTTTCAGAGTTTCAGCTAGGGTTGCCGCTTTGTTAGGACTGAATATTTAATGGACTCCGGTGGAGAGTAAAAGTTAAAAGTATACATATACAGAGTGTTAGGGTAGACACCGTTATCCTTGAAACTAGTGGTTTGGTGTCATCTATAATACACTTTTTCTATGGGACCAACTTTGAAATCGCAAAAAAAAAAAACAGCTGTTCCATCATTTTGTCGATTTAAGTGAACACAAATGTATGGAACAGCAGATTTTTTTTTTCGCGATTTCATTGTTGCTGCCATAGAAAAAGTATATTATAGATGACACCAAACCACTAGTTTCAAGGATAACGGTGTCTACCCTAACACCCAGTATTTTAAAACGTTGGTCGATAAACGGTGCTTTTAGAGCAGTGTTTGAAAGTTTCATTTGATACTGAATAGAAACCGTAGTATTAACCGTAGTAGTAGAGAGTGACATCTATCCACGAAGATACGCCCCACTCCTTTCTTCTCCGTACTAAAGTACAGTTTACAGTAAAGTAATCGGGGAGTGGGGCGCGTCTTCGTTGATGGCACCAAGCCCCTGTAAAGCAACTTTTGTTAGTTTCGTTAGATAAGTGAATGTATTTAATAACGAATGATCCTTTGTCATATCTTCAATATATTCAACAAAAGTTGCGAACTAACAAACGTTGTACTAAACGAACTGAAAAAAGTTGTAACCAATGTTATTTCTGTTATCAATAGTACCTAGATAACTAAGCTAAATATAATTACCTTGGAGTTCTCCATTTTCATCTTCTTATATTTAAGATTTTTCCGATCACATATATGATCATGAGCAATCATGAGCACTTCATATAAAAAACGACATAACCCTAACATCAAAAACGAAACATCGTTAAAGCGCTCTTTCCCTTTAACACAACTTCCAAGTTACACGCTTGAAAAACTCTTTACTTATTGTACAAATAATAAAAATAAAAGATCATTAATGCACACAGAAACATAATATACATAACATGGGCATTTTCTCCGAAGAGATCAGGCAGTAGAGGCTTACTTACAGTACCCAACCGGAGAGAAATCCGGACTCCGGGCTGCTACTGAGATATCCGGAAACCCAATAACAATTTGCTTGACCTTTTTTTTTTTTGAGGCTGGGAAATCATCAAATGACTTCTCCCGCTCTGTGCGGAGCGGAAGGGCGTGTCAGACTTTTACTGACTAAAACCCACCCGTGTTCCTTCAGTTGCCTGTTGCCAAGGTCCCGGTATCCCTTTCGGACTTTCTCGCAACCCTGGCAGGATAGTTTATAACCTGGAGTAACATATTTTCATAGGATGCTTGACCTGTGGATCGAATCCATGGCCCAATGCTCGGCAGTCGCGCTTGCGACTACTAGACCAATGGCTTGGCGTCAGCTCACACCAAGAGCAGAGCAGAGCAGAGCATTTTCTGAGAGTACTTAAAAATGAATCTTATGACAATTCCATACATTGCAAAATTAAATACACGTTGAGCGTCCAACTTTATGCTCGACCATGCTCGAGCTTGCGTGTTCGTGTATTTAATTTTGGAATGTATGGAATTGTCATAAGATTCATTTTTCACTGGTCTCAGAAAACACTCTGCTCTGTTCTGCTCTTAGTGTGCGCTAACCCTTACGAGGCAGTTACATAAATTCGTCACATCAAAGCGTCTGTCATTCAAATGTTGATGACGTCAGATAGGACATGTTTTGTTTTGAAATGGTGATGGTTTTAGTACGTAACTACCTACTTATCTACGTGTTAAGCCTCGGGTTGTTGAGTGATGTGTAGCATGCTGCCGGTCGTGGTCGATTCACACCTCTGTGCTATTATTTATTCTATGTCTCAGTGTTGGTCCTTTGGTAGGAATGCGTTGTTCTTGTGTCTTGGGTTTGGTTCTTCCGTAACCGATACCGGTAGGATACGAACTTTGGAATGTTAATCGACCAAACGAACTTGTCGTTTTCTCGATTTTTATTCCATAAAAATCGAGAAAACGACAAGTTCGTTTGGTTTAGAAAATATGGTAGTGAGAAATTCCTCCGTCCTTTTGATTTCATAGCTCAGAGGGAAATATTCTTAAAAAAAACTTTACGCAGTCCACCCTATTTTTCTTAGCAATGGCTACACTTTTTTTGCCATTAAAGATATATTATTATTATTTTACTTTCCAATAGCTGACTATATGGCTAGACGCTAGACGTCCATGAAACTGTCTACTTGGCGGCGCGTATTTTCATTATGGAGACAAAATTATAACTTAATTTCACAAGAACACTAAGTAAACAGCCGGAAACTAAGTATAAGTGCTCACATCAAGTCAATAAAACTCAGGTCTTAAGACTTGAGTCTTAAGTTGAACAGGCCTTGGGAACTTTGTCCTGGCAACCAAATATTGTGAACAAGTGGCTCTCGTAATAATTTATAGGGATACTTAGTAAAGCGCCAATGTTGGTCGTAAAGGTCTGCTCCTAATGGCTATGGCCTATTTGGCAAAATATGAGATTTTTCGTGGTGCGCTCTGTATTCGTTGAAGGAATTTTACGGCTCTCTTTTTGGTAATAGGGATGATGACTAAAAATGTTTTTTTGTATGTCAGGAAGATTAAAAAATATTGGGCACCATAGCGAAAAAACATCAGCTGTTCCCTACATTTATGTTCGCATATGTCGTTAAAATGTAGGGAATAGCTGTTTTTTTTTTCGCGATTTCAGGTTTGGTCTCATAGTGAAAGTTGTTCTTAGTGATGAGTACAATGACCCCTTAAGAGGATGCACATGAATTCAATTTCACTCTGTAGGTATATACTGGCTTCTGTAAAAAACTCAGCCGGACTCAAAAGCGCAAAACTAAAAAAAAGTATCTACGTTTTCATTCTTTACTAATTTAGAAGGTAATACTACTGTTGATACTAGATAAATACACTCAAAGCGATTTCCTCTCCGTTTGTATTGTTATCGTAACTTTCAAATACCTTATCAGAAAACTGATGGGTACCTACATTGTTAGGCGAAACTTCACCGAAACTTTTAACAATCTAAAAGTCGAACAAAGGATCGTTAGAAGAAAATCTATTTTGGTTTAAGCACGATATTTTACCTATACAATATCTTTGGTGTACAGGTTCAAATCAAATTAACTAGTAAAACTCTGCAGACGTGATAACTAAACACGATAAAATAAAAACAATACGATTTGATGTTTTTTTTAGGGTCAAGGACCGCATGTATAAAAAAAATTATGTGCGTGTGGTGTGAAGGCCCGTTTTTTGAAGCTCTTTGAAAATGTGCTTAGGATTTAGTGAACATTCCCAAAGAATTGTGAAAATTGGAATCAGATTTTGTGAAAATCTAATAAGCGAGTAATGGACTGTAAAGTTGGGCCCTCAGTTCTCACATAGAGGATTGAGGGCCCACCTGTACCTGATAAACTATGGACCCTACAGAACAAGTCTTTATGCCATAATCTAAGCTAATGCCGAACAAAATTTGTGAAAACAAGATATTATCGCAAAACACTGTCCTACTTTGTATATCTTCGATCAAAATGGGTCCTCAATTCTCACACTTTAGGTACCTATTACTTGAAGTATGAGTTGAGAAAATTTATTTTCTTTCGTTTTATCGTGTTTAGGCCTGAATTCCGTAGCAACGTAGTACGTGCCGCGGACGTCAGTGTCGCATTATGGAGCTACATCACAATGTTTAAACGCAGTACGCGCGACTGACGAACGCAACCGACATCAGCGTAAGAAGAATACATGCCTTAGACATCGATGCTCATGAAAACAAACAGACTTTTTAACTAACCTTTGAATTAATACACTAACTGCGGTCGATGACCGGTCAAAAAAAACATTAAATTAATGTATTTTTGTTTTAATAAAACGAATTTAATTTGAGTCCTTATAATTCTGAATACTCAAGAAGTAATAATTCCCATTTTGCGCTCCTAAAAATATGATTGAACATTCTAATTAAATAACTGCGCCTTTTTTTGTGAACCTCAATTATTGCCTATTTTGGGATCCTAAATACTAAATAAACTGCGTCCAATTGTCGTTGTTGGATGTAACGCGGTTGGACACAGCTCTAACCTAACGCATTTGGTTGAAACTTCTCCGAAATTTAACAATCTGAAAGTCGAACAAAGGATTGGAACGTAACTGAACGTAAGAAGAAAATCTATTATGTTGTGAGCACGATATTTTATATATCTCTGGTATATATTCCTGAATACTCAAGAATTTGGTTATTAAATACACGTATCTCTGTTGGCTGAACTATTTAATTCAGTACGCTATAATCCCTAGGACGTACATAAAGAAAAGGGCTCGAAATTGACTTTTCCGATAAAATTATATCAGTAACGAGAGGACTAACCATCTATTATAATCTCCTTGAGAACAGGCTTTTGTAAACGAGACGTGGATCGTCTTCTAAAGGAGGAATATATGAAGCTTTACATACTTTGTAGACTTGAATTTATTTATTGATTACGTTATCAATGTGTAAAACGTTAAGCTGGTGACGTACTAAAAATGTTACCTACCGTAAACTAACAATGAATGATAATTCGATAAATATCTGCTAAACAACGTAAATTACGCATTGAATGTTGTTGAACTGTCAAATGAAACAGATTAGTCTTCATCATTTACCTTAAATGTGTTACGCATAGATAGCTAGGGACAGCTGTTTTTTTTTTACATAATAAAAGTTATTTAGTTCGATGGTCTAAAGCACTTATAGCACATATAGCAGCACTATATATATAGATACTGAAATAATATAACCAGAAAAATTAAGAAAAAGTTATAATTGAAAATAAAAATGCACCAAAGTTACCCCAATTTCATTATAAATTAACAAATTTTCTACAGAGGTCATAAGTTATGACTTGTAGACACCCACTAAACGACCGTCGCCCTCACCCCATGTACTAAATAAAAAAATAAAATAAAAAAAAAGTAAAATTCTCCATTGAAAAAAAAAGCTGCAATTTTTTCTTTCCTTTTTTCCAAAAATAAAAATATTTTTATAGACTCTCAGTATGATTCTTAACAACACCCTCACGGATGGGACAGGGGTTTTGTTACACGCTGTAGTAGCTGTGGCTAAAAGAGTAGAAGAAGACCTAAGAAACGGTGGATGGACTGTGTGAAAGATGATAACGGGTGATCATTTCACTTTCGATAGATACACGATATGGACAGTTGCTGTATAAAGAAGGATTTCTATCTACCGACTTGACAGCGACTAAAATGAGTTTGAGAATGCGGCCGTTAGACTTACCTATAGTTCACAGTATTTAATTATAGACAATAAATTGCTCACCTAAACAATTATACAATTATTACACAAGTAACTATTTACACTATTAGGTAATCATTAAATGACTAACTATACAAATAAATTTAATTCTTAGTTCTTGTTATCTGTTCCCCGTCGCCAAGACAATAATTATAAGCTTCCTGCTACATATCTCTTCGAAATATCACACAAGTATTAATAATTCAGGAGTCGTGAGTTGTCGATCGCAAGGGTAAGCGAAGTGCTTGAATATTTTATCACGGCAGAGTTGGTAACGGTCAGTGCCATTTCCCTTACGGAATAATTAATCGCAAATAGACCGAACTACTAAGTTTGTTCATCCTACTTAATGTTATAAATGTGTTTTCTATGTTTGGTTAGTGGATAGATTGGGACACAGATAGTATACAGGGTGTAAGGGTGAACACCGTAGTCACTCAAACCATGGGTAGTTGACTTAAATATAAAAATAAATGACCGAGTAGCAACAAAAAAAAAACGTTATTTTCATTAAAAGATTCTAAAAAGTTTCTATCCGACACCGTGCTTGCAAGCGAAACAGTAAAGGAAGGGTCGCGCTCGCGGCCGGTTAGGTCACGTCCCGCGACCCCCTGTGTTGAGACGCAAGTTCGTTGCCCTAGCGCATAGGTGAAAGGGTGAAATACGCGATTGGTAAAAAGTAGATTTTCTTTAAAAAAAAAAGTTGTAATTTGCCATGGATTTTACGTTCTATAAATGAAACCAAACCACTGGTTTCAAGGATAACGGTGTTTACCCTAACATCCTCTATATGACCTAGCCGTGTATAGGCACATTTAATCTCAGCTGCGGGACTGTGGCGTCTCTCCACAGACAATGGCTCGCCCCCAATCTTGCACCGCATGCCCTGTCATCTGCATATGTAAGGACCTAATAGCAGCGTCAGCAAATGGTATTCCTGTTGCTGAACTTTGAGATATATATTTATTAATTTAGCCATCAACACGCTAAGATCTCAGCTCTGTTATAGGCATATCTAGTAGTACTTCCATGAAGACAATAAGCACTGTAGTAAAAAAACACATACCTAAATATGTAAAATTAGTCTTGCTGACACTTTTCTTTTTATTATGAAACTAGCTTTTGCCGGTGACTTCGATCCAGGATGAAAAGTAGCCTGTCTTCTTCTCCAGGTCAAGGTCTACCCCTGTGCCAAATCCGTTCAGCCGTTTTAGTGGTTAGGAAGTTAGGATTACTTAGATATTACAGCTTCTGAAGCCACACCTTGCGTTATCATTTTATCATTACAGTTTATTTACACGACTCCATTGTAATTCATATTTATGCAAGAAGATAGTATTGTCTTCTTTCATAAATACGAATTACGAATTATGAAAACAATAATAGAGTTCTGAGTTGTTGTTTCATCCTTACTAAATTAAAGCAAAATTTACATTATTATAGGACCAAATGTAAAAGTGATGACTGCTCACTTTAAAATTTTGCCCAATAGCGCACTAGCGGCCAGGCTGCAGCGGCTAGGTCGATTTCGTAGTGGATCGCACTTTCGTAGTAGTCGATCGCACCTGACCGCGGCCAGGAGAGCGTGCTCCATGGCGATTTCGTACTAATGTATCTATTTCGCTGGCAGCTGCAACCTGGTCGCTGCGGCCTGGCCGTTATTGCGCTATTACCCTTTGTACGATCAACAGTAACCAAGAACTTATCTATGACTTCTTTTTAAAATAGCTGTGTGAGTTCGATAGTCACATTTTTAGCGCTGTCCGTCTGAGTGAACTGTAATCATGATAATTAGTTTAGAAGTTATGAGGGAACAGATGAACATACATACTGATCAAATCTAGGATGCTCCGACCAAAGGGGTGAGGTTAGAATTATTTTAGGTTCACAAAAAGATGCGCAATAATTACATTAGAGTGGCCAATAATATTTTTAGGACCAAAAAACAACCGACTTCCAAAATAACACAAAAAACGTGAAAAATAACTTTAACTTGGGAAGTCGGTATCTCTGCTTTTCAATTTTAATTTTAGTATTTTGCCACCGACTTCCGAAATTAAAGTTATTTTTCACGTGTTTAGTGTTTTTTTGGAAGTCGGTTGTTTTCTTTTTTGTAAAAAGTTTTTATTTTTTACTTTTTAGTTGGGGTACCTACCCCACACAAATTCGAATACAACCTGCTATGTAAATAACAGTGACGGAGTCAACGAAGTAATCGAGTAACAGACACACACGAAAAAACATACAGACGAATTGAGAACCTCCTCCTTTTTGAAGAAGTCGGTTAAAAAATGAGAATTATTTAGAGGTTCGATTAAATACATGCCCTAAAGAAACCTCTCGTAGCTTCTACTGACGTTTGTGTGCGGACTACTACTCCCATTGTTATGCTAACTGAGTAGCGCCGGTAACAACAAAGAATAGTGCTACACCAGCGGAATTGTTATTGCTAATATATTTTCAAGTTCTTTGTCTAGTCGAAATTTTTTTCTATAAAAAATAGATTTGCATGAAATGACATGATGTGACGTTTGACTGGTTGGTTTAGAACAATATACCTAATCTACTCGGTGTTAGTCATCATAGATGACACTAAACCACTAGTTTCAAGGATAACGGTGTCTACCCTAACACCCTGTATAAGTATCTACTTATATCTATATGTATATAGATATAAGTAGATATTTAGTACACAAAAATATATCTAATTTTAAGAAAATGTCCGATATTCATAGTTTAAATACCAGGAATAAACACAATCTTGCTGTACATCGCACTCGTCTCCACAGAGTAGGCAACTCGTTCATGGGTCAATGTATACGCTTTTATAACAAACTTCCCATTGACATTCGAAACTTACCCATTAAACGATTTAAAAGCTGCATTAAAACCAAACTTTGTAGAAAAGGGTACTATAAAATTTCAGATTATTTAGAAGACAAAAAAGCATGGGATTGAGCTGCTCGCTCTGCTAAGCATTGTAACATTTTGAATAATATGGAAAATCATCAAAGTATATCAACCAGTTTTATTTACAAATTGACATTATTGAATATTCTATACAAAATGACATGATTACTTTGTAAAGTATTTTATTATTGTGAATGTGAGGACTATGTGAATTTTTTAATTTTTTTTTTTCTCGTTCTCAGTTAATTTTATCAATGGTCTGGCAATTTGAGAATTTTATGCGGCCTACCCAAATGTCCTTTCTTTGGTATTGTTCGTCGAGTCGCTGAGCTCCTTAAGTTCTGAGTTGAGCTCCGCCATTACTGACAAATGCTTGCACTGACTGGACAGGTCCACTCAAATCTGTGTGGTTCTTTCCTCAAAAGACCATTTCAGACTCGAATTTACATGGTCCTCATATGGCTTGACCAAGATTATGTCTGGACTTTAAAAGAGACTGTGACCTCTGACTTTGTTTCGGCCTTTCTTCTCAGAGTAGTCAGATAGGAAACGCCGACCTCATCTAGCTTATTTTTAATATTTTTTTTATAATATGACGTGTAAAAGTGATTCCAATATCCTATTTACAGAATAAACAATTTCATTTCATTTCATTTCATATAAATCTATACATAATTATAAATTAAAGTCGTGTCTGTCTGTGTGGACGCGTTGTTCTTCTAAACTACGGAACGAATTTTGATACGTTTTTCAACCACATTTAGATAATTTATTCCGGAAGGTTTATGTGTATAATACATTAATATTAAACTCACACCATCATCTGCCTAGCCTTTTCCCAATATGTTGGGGTCGGCTTCCAGTCTAACCGGCTCTATGTAACATACAGGTATTCAGCTGCATCCCAGCTGAATACCTGTATGTTACATAGAGCGACTGCCTATCTGAACTCCACAACCCAGTTACTGGGTAACACGATACCCCTTGGTAAGACTGGTTGTCAGACTTTCGGGCTTCTGACGACACGTAACAACTGTCAAAGATCTACAAATGACAGCGGGATCAACGGCTCAACGTGCTTTTCTAGGCACGGCCCCTCCGTGCCTGCTCTTGGTATGTAAAGATGGCCACAAGAGGGGCTAAGTAATAACAACCGCACGGGTCGATCGATCAGGTTAAGCTACGCTCACATATAATAAAGAAATCTTGATGCTATGTCAACTCGTAAAACCCATGAAAATTTTAATTAAAATTCCCTGGGGAAATTAGAATTCCCTGTTCTTGTTCGTGAAAACCCGCTACTTCCTGATCCTATTATAAAAGCCTTTAAGGTACTTTATAGGTTTTACCTTCCCGTTATTGATAAGTAGGTAATACGTTAAAATAAGTGTAATCATCATTTCAGCCGAACGACGTCCACTGCTGGACATAAACCTCCCCCAAGCATCGGTAATTCAACCAATTCTGTGCTTCTCACATCAAGCGGATTCCTGCGGCCTTCGCCAGATCATTGGTCCACCTTGTGAAAGGCCGTCTAACTCTATCGATCAAAAACGTTCCGGTAAAATACTTGAGTTTTTAAGAATACTGACTAAATCACCATATACCGTTTTATAGTCAGCCGGAAAAATCTAAGAGCGAGAAAGTTTATCTTTCATTAGGTACTTTTTACTACTTTCTTGAGTAGGTTTGTTGAGGTCATAGGAGGAAACTTTATAAGAGGAAAACATTAATTTAATTTTGTTTATGTTCTAATTATAAATTGTTAGGTAAACAATGGTACCATTCAATATATTTTATTTATGCAGTTCAAATGGTTACAGCGTGCAAAACGTAATACTTTAATGTGCAATTGTGCATCTAAATTATTGCCAAAAATACTTTTGTATGATTTATTGCTTTATCCTACATTCTTTAGAACTATCAATCTGTGTATTCTTCTTATATTCTTCTTTATTAACTCGTAGACACGAGTCTTAGTTTTTATTCGATGAGTCCATCGTAAGAAGAATATTAAGGGCGCTGTACGAAGCCTTCACCAGCTGGAACATAATAAAGTATCATAGATTAAATTCTCAAACTTTTTTCATAAAACATAAAGTTATCAGAGACTACAGTTTGACGTAGGAATAGATAAACGAGATCATTCATTTTGGGCTAAATTATGAAAGTGCCGTCCAAACAAAAAAAAAAGATAATAATATATTACGTTAGAACGTGAACATTATTCTCTTCACTTTACACTATCAGACCAAATCTGTAGGGCAATTCCCTGCGCTGCTATACGATTTTGAAATTTGCCGCCAATTATGAATCGATTTTGATGATTCTTTTTTTGTTTGGTAGGTCATGCTTCAGAGGTGGTCCCATATAAATTTTATTAACTTTGCTTGCGTAGTTTTTTGAGTTAGCTTCAATAATTATGTATTTTTCCCACCTACTGTATGTAGACGATATATTCTTTGACTCAGTCCATGTTATTTACATAGCAGGTAGTGGTATTCGAATTTGTGTGGGGTAGGTAACCCAACTAAAAAGTGAAAAATAAAATCTTTTTACAAAAAAAAAAAACAACACTAAAAACGTGAAAAATAACTTTAATTTCGGAAGTCGGTGTCTTCGCTTTTCATCTTCCGTTTTTTGCCACCGACTTCCGAAATAAAAGTTATTTTTCACGTTTTTAGTGTTTTTTTGGAAGTCGGTTGTTTTTTTTTTTTGGAAAAAGTTTTTATAGTAAAAATAATTAATAGTTATCTAATTAAAGTAACAGCTTGTAGTAATAAAAAATGAAGAGAAAAACGTTTCGGAATATAGCTTTTATTTTTTTGTTCCGGCACCTTCACAAATATAGCCCAAAAATGTATGGACGGTGAATGATCTCCTTTAAATAATTTCGATGAAGATTTCTAAATGAAGTATAAATCAAAGTTACGATTTATTTCTTGCTTTATAGCCTGTCTTGCGTCAGATAGGGCAGGGTCTTTATTACTCGCACCTGCTGTTATCAAGTTATGTAAAAGTTTCATTGATTGAGCACTTATTACGATGAAAAATTGTGATGATCACCAATTTATTTTCCAAGCATGCTTAATTAAATAATTTAGCCTAAAATGCAAGCTTGATGTTTTTAACCGACTTCTTCAAAAAGGCGGAGGTTCTCAATTCGTCGTATGTTTTTTTTTTTTTTGTATGTTTGTCTCTCGATTTCTCCGCCAATTGCATGGTAGGGCATGCTTCCGAGGTGGTCCCATATAAATGCTATTAATTTTGCTTGCGTAGTTTTTGAGTTAGCTTCAATATTACGTATTTTTCCCACTTAGTTTATCTAGACGATGTTTTCATTTCGTCGGTTGGAAGTCGTATTTTTTTTTGTAAAAAGTTTTTATTAAACAAGTAGCAAAAGCCTAGTAGCAAGCTGGCAAGGCTTCCACTTTTCATGCTATCATCAATTTTTGCCTTTAGTAAAGGAGGATTGGGTCTGCTTCGCTATTTATTACGATTCTTTGAATAAGCAACAGCGGTCCATGGGTGTGCCACACAGAATGAAATGATACAATGAAATAATATGATGAAGCTATAGGCCTCTTCAAATACATTTTGAAACTTGTTAATCCTTACATATTATAAAACAAAGTCCTCCGCCGCGTCTGTCGTCCTGTACGCGATAAACTCAGAAACTACTGCACCGATTTTCATGCTGTTTTCACTAATGGATAGAGTGGTTCTCGAGCAAGGTTTTTGTATATAATAACCGACATCCACGCGGGCGAAGTCGCGGGCATCAGCCCAGTCTTATAATAAAAATGAAATGCTGTTCGTTGGTAAGCCCATCACTTCAGAACGGCTGGACCGATTAGGCAATTTTTTGTTTTAAAATGTTCGTAATAGCAAATTTTTCGTTCGAATGATTTTTTTTTAAAGTTGCGTAGAATATTGGGAAATTCGTGAAACTGAAAGTGAATTTCTATGGGAATTTTGTGTGAATAATTTAGGATATGTTCTAGGATCTGCATCTGTTGGGTCAGCTAGTAAGTCTTGTAAATTAGGTATATTTCAACTGCCTCGTTGATCTAGTGGTCGCCAACGCTCCTGCTGAGCATGAGGCCCTGATTTCGATTCCCAGGTCAGGTAGACGTAGGAACAGTGGGGTTTTAGTCGGTAGGAGTCCGACATAACATCCATGAGGATGCGTCACGGAAAAAAAAAAAAGGTCAGGTAAAGTGTGAATTTTTCACTGGCAGCTGGAATTCTGGATTTGTGCTCGACTGATGGTAATAGGCTCGGCAATACATGGAACTTAAACATAACTGGCGAAATGTGGTTATACCTAAAATGTGGGTACCCCTCGGCCTAATCCTTCGGGGAGTACAGGCGTGTGTTATATTATATTTATGTTATTTGAATCCTCACATTAGTATAAGCAGACAAGGAGAGAGGGTACGTGCCCCCCGCGAGGAATACGAGTGGCTTGTTGGAGCGAGACATCACCAGCATGATGGTAGCGCGGACGCCGGGTACCTGCGATATGCCACTCTCCCAGCCAGAGAAGTACGCTGACTCCCCGATGTGCTGACTCTGCAAGAAATAAAAGAGTAAATAGTAAAGCTCTTTGGGAAAATACTAAAACCATACCTATTTCTGCCACCCGCCCGCCGCTCCGCTTTGAAGGGGAACCTTTTTTTTTTTGGTAAATCTTCAAATGACTTCTCCCGCTCTGGGCGAAGCGGAAAGGCGTGTCAGACTTTTACTGACTAAAATCCACCTGTGTTCCTTCAGTTGCCTGTTGCCAAGGGTCTCGGTATCTCTTTCGGACTTTCCCGCAACCCTGGCAGGCATCGAACCTAGTCCCGTCAATTGTGCTGACATCTCTTTGAAGTGCGCTTGGAAGATTACCTACAGGTGTAATTACGGCTTCGGGCTTTGTTTCTAGAATGGTACCGGAGCTGCGAAGCCTCAGATATTGCGGTGGAAATCATCCAAATTCTGCTGAATTTCCGTACTTACTTACTCAACATGGAGCGACCTCTAAATAACGTGGCAACCATCGACGTATGTGACGTAACACGTCCCCGTAATTCAACTCCTCTTAATTGGTATGTTACGCTTCTGGAAACTTTGAAGGACTACCATTACACGCCCGAAACTCCTTCATTTTGATGCAATGTCAAAAGTCAAAGTCAAAGTCAAATAATTTGTTTCAAATAGGCACATTAAAGGCACTTTTGAACGTGAAAAACAAAGAAATAGAACTGATTCTAGTTGCCCCTTCCAAAAGGTAGTTTTCGTATGGAGATCCTAGATGGTATGAGTGAAAGTTTATATTCCATTGCCTTAATTACTTAAACCAGAAACGACATTTAATAACGTTCTCTAAATGCTAAAGCAGTACAAAATTCCTACTACAATACTTTCGTACATTTTATATGAACCATCGCTCGGTAGGCGCCGCACGCGCTGATCTTTTTTGTATGGAAATGCAATGCGGCTGTGATGTGCACTTAGCTTTAAATACCAATTAGTATTGATACCGGAGGTTTTAGGCTCATGCATCCTGCATTCTCCATAGGAGCCACATTATCCTAAAGTGCCCAGCCTAAGGCTTCCTATAGGTAAGTGGCGGGAGGAGAAAAACAGGGGTTCATTGATATTGATAATAATTGAGTTCTTCATCAATATGAACTCAGAATTAGAATGTCTAGTACTTTTAAGAACAACTAAAAAAATATTATTTTCCGTCAAAAGTACCATTCATGATGTTTTAAAAAGGGTTATAATTTTTACAGCTGATATTTAAACATTAGGGACGTTATTACGATCAGAAAAATTACGGTTTATAGGTCTTTCGGTTAAGATGAGTGACAACGATTATGACGGTGAATGTTACCTGCAAGGGGAGACGGTAAATATTACCTGCAAGGTGAATGTTAACTGCAAGGTGATAAAAATGATCGCTATCTGCAAGGTGATGACGGTGAACGTTACCTGCACAGTGATGACGGTAAATATTACCTGCAAGGTGAATGTTAACTGCAAGGTGATGACGATGATCGCTACCCGCAAGGTGATGACGGTGAACGTTACCTGCACAGTGATGACGGTAAATATTAGCTGCAAGGTGAATATTAACTGCAAGGTGATGACGATGATCGCTACCTGCAAGGTGATGACGGTGAACGTTACCTGCAAGGTCATGACGGTGAATGTTACCTGCAAGGTGATGACGGTGATTGTTACCTGCAAGGTAATTTCTTCGCACCATCGACATATGAGGTACAATGAGAACATGAAGTAGCCCAAATATAGTAGAGACATAGCAAACTTTAGCAAGTTTTCTTCAAAAGTCTGCAAAACAAACAGAGAGCTCATGTTAATGTATCTTGTAATTACTTTTAAAGTCATGTGAACTCCATCGAGAAAAATATCATTTTATTGTGCTGTGCCTTTGGTATTCGAAGGTACATTATGTCGTTAAATAACGCGATATGCGTCATCATTAAAAACCATGCGAACATAAAGAGACGTATTAATATTTGTTTCTTTCGTATGGAAATGTGTCAATTCGACGGATCTCTAACTGTCATGATCCTCCAACCTCATATAATATGTAAATCACTTCCACTTATAAAAGCCGTACCCTTCACCAATTTGGGGACCCTGAATAAAGATTGTTACTGTACCTACTGCCCTAAAGTCCCCATGCAAACATTCCCTCGATAAATCGTTTCCAATATTCGCTTTTCAGTTCAGCGCTAGTAGTTTAATCCCGTGGCTTTTAAGCCGTATAAATTTAACCATATTTCAACGGAAAAGCTTTTCCATCGGTTTTCGATTTAACATTGGAAACTTTACTCACTGCTAATTGCCTCTTTGGTCTAGTGGTCGCAAGTGCTACTGTTGAGCATGAAGTCCCGGGTTCGATTCCCGGTTCGAGCAAAGTGTTATTGGGATTTCCATCTGGAACTTCTCAGTAGCAGCCTGGAGTCTTGATTAGTACTCGATTGATGGCAATAGGCGCGCCCCCTATTACATGGGACTTTAACATAACTGGAGAAATGTGGGTGTAGGTAATATAGGCTCATTTCTGCCTAACCCTTAGGAGAAATACAGGTGTAATGTTATGTTACTTACTGCTATAGCTTGGTATCCGACGCAGCAGATGAGTAAGCCACTGCACGCTAACTCACCTAGCATTGGAGCGCTCAGTATTGCCTTTAAGTCCATAGTTCGGCTAAAAAACGAGATGGGTACTTTTGGTATACAGCGAATCAGTAGCGGATTTTGTTGTAGTAAGTAACAAAAATCGTAAATTCAATGTAATAAAAATATAATATATAAATACATGGAAAATATAAATACATGGAAAATATAACTTGTACTCCAGCAGTACCTACCAAGAGAGCATGAACATCGAAAAGGTTCTCCAGAAGGTCATTTACGCCCCAAAGATAAAAGATTTGTGTGAAATCTCAACAAAGCCCTGAAGGTACTCAAGATAAAAAGCTGTGTTTTCTGTCATGTTTAAGTTAACTGACCCAAAGTTTTTCCGCCTTACATAGATAGATTATTTTTCTTAAAAAAAATCTGTTTGAAACTTACGCTAAAATTGCCTGATGCTGTGCTACCAAGTCAGCCAATCTCTTCAGATATTTATCCACAAACAATTTATTCGTAACAAATTCGTTTCTGTTTATTTCTGGAAAAGAAGCTGAAAAATCATTTGAATGTTGATATCTAGTCATATAGAGTTGTCGTATGTTACGGATTTTTTTTTGTGTATTTTCTTTTTTTTTAATACAAGTTTTCCTGTGTGTACCTATTAGCAAGTTCGTTGTGCTTATTAAACAATAAATTCACCACCACTCACCACATAACCACTACTCACCCACAGACTCACCACCGTTCACTGTTCCCTTTGACTGTTTTTGTTGTTATATTATTTTTTCTTTTCATTTATTTATTTCTGTTTTCAATTGTTTATTAGAAATACATGTTATCTTTCCTCTCAACTATGAGTATATAATTATATAGGTACCTATAGTGTATTTGTGTATATATTAAGGCTTTATTAAAGCTTATTCATTAAAGTATATGTTAATTTTCTTGCGTATATGTTTAGGTATATTTAATATTTTAGTTAAGACTTCGCATAATCATGTTTTTCTCTTGTTCTCACACACTATTGTCTACATTTCTTTCTCATTTCTCCTTTCGCAGGTCTGCTGGAAGAAATTTCTTAAGAAATAAGCAGTACCTTTCTACTCATATCATAATTATGTTATATCTCTTTGTATTTTACTGTGTGTACATAAATAATAAATAAATAAATACATGTTGCCTGCCTGTTTATTTGTATGATGCCACTAAGTGTAAATGGTGTAAACAATTGTTGGCTGACCTAAAGTAAATAAATAAATAAATAAGTGAGGCCTGGTGACCTGTAATACAGGTTTTTTATAAAACCTACTTCAGGCACCAGCTCTCACAATGTGATTTTTATAGTTAAAACTGACAAGTAACTGTTAACGCTAAGCCATTGTGAGAGAAAATAAATAAACTTATTATTATTATTATTAATGGTGATTTTGATGATAAGACATACAATGTAACATAATGTATTAATAATTACGTTGTAAGTATTATTGGGTTTCTAGTTATTACCCATACTATGTATATTACCCAACCTATTTTCTTCTTTAGCAAAAAGGTTTTAAATTGTATTTTCTCGTTCTACGTCGGTATAGATCACAGTGAATATATTATATTACTATGAACCAAATAGTCTTTTAACTCTGTTTTTCAGTTCCAACAATTTCGTGTGTAAATGAAACGTTTCGGAAAACTCAAACGGAGTCAATTCCGGGATCCGGCATTTGTCCCTGATTAAAACGAACTTTTCACTAGCTCCTTGTAAAAGGAACGGTATGTATTCGCTTTTGACGGCACTGCCTTTTAATTTGCTTTTGCAGTGAAAGCCTTAACCACAGAATATAATTATGTACAGAAGGTCGGTTCGATATAACGAGCGAAAACGCACGCACACATAAACACGCCCTCATGTATAGCGAGTGCAAAGTGCAAGGCGCATTTGCGACTGGCATTTGTTTGAAACCGTTTGAGATCTCTGTTCTTACGAATGTGACTTTGGACCACAAATCAATAATCGCATTTAGTGCTAAACGAATTTAAATTATCGTTCTATTTCTGGCAATCGTTTGATGATATTTGAGACGGAATAATGTATAAAATACGTTTAGTGTTAAATGCATTTAGGTAGTGATTGATTTGTGATGCAAGTCGGCCAAAATGTGCGTGAGCCTCTTTTCTTTTGTTGTTTCGAACCGACCTTCTGTACCTCTCTGTTTCATGTCTCAACGTTACACCAAGTTTCTGGAGCTCTATGAATGGCTACAGAACGGCGATGGTTCTCATTAAAATGATTCGCTTCAATAGGGTTTATACTTGGGAATCAGTGATGTTAACTCATGACGCACGAACGGCATACAGGCAATTTGCAATCTTTAATTCCGGGCTTAAATTACGGCTGGCCTAACAGTAACCACAAATGGGATCAAATCCCTTACGATTTTTTCACCTCCCAAGCCCGGAAAGATTCTGTTTGTCATTCGAAATCTGCGTGCAAAAGTGCATTTTATCTGCTACCGTGGAAAGAGTTTTTAAAATTCGAACCTTTCTATTCAATAATTTTCCATGCGGCCTGATAATGCATTAATTCATGTCAGTGCGCCAACCTCATTTTTATTTTAGAATAATAATATCGGCCAGCACGAAAAATAATCGCTCCACGCGCTTAAAGAAGTTTTCAGTTCAAAAAACTTTTTTTTTTTTCTATATTCAATTCACTTTCCATAATTTGAGTTTGTTTAGCAGTACAGAGTTAGTACAACCGATAAATAATGCCGAATTGAGCTTTCTTCCAGAAAAATTGTGCGAAAAGTACATATAAGCACACAATATTTCATCAACGATCATCCTAGAATCCTTCGCTTGCTCAGGTTTCAATACAAGTTCTCGCGCCAAAAAACAACTTTGCAGCGTTGCATAACAAATAACTATTGTTTTGTTTTTTAATCGTATTTTTTATGTTTCATGTGGTCTGCAATTAACAGCTATATCCATTCAAGACTTGATCATTATATTTGTACGTACCTTGAAATTCCACAGCACATTCTTCAAAAATGTTCTCAAAGCAGTCTGCCAGCACATCGAACTGGCAGATGATGGGTATCAAATGAGCTTGCGTCATCACTTCTGTCATGACGACCATATAGGAAGCATATTGGAACGTTATGCCCACCACTATGTAAGTAAGAACGTAGCGTAGAGGATAGCCGGCCAACTCATACGGGAGCTTCACGTCCACCATAAGACTGTTTTCCATTTCGTCTATCAATGGGAACAATTGCCTGTAATCCATATCTATAAGTTAATAATACACATGTGACTGTTCCTAAAGTACCCTAAGCTGGTATTTTTTTTTTCCTAATTATGTTGTAACTAGCTTTAGCCCGCGGCTTCGCACGCGTGGAGTTCAGAAATTATGCCACCGGGATAAAAAGTATCCTATGCTTATTCCAGGTCATGATCTACCCCTGTGCCAAAAATCCAAATCCGTTCAGCCATTTTAGCGTGAAAGCGTAACAAACAAACAAAAACACTTTCACAGTTATAATATTAGTTAGGATTAATGTTTAGGGTCGGCTTCCCCTATAAATTCGAAAGTAACTCTGTCTGTCTGTGACCTTTTTATGCCTTAACGGCTGAATGGATTTCGAGAAAATTTAGCACATAGGTAGCTCATGACCTGGGTTAGGACAAAGGATACTTAATATCCCGGTCGAACGTTCCCGTGGGTTAATTTCCGGCCTCCATGCAGGCGAAGCCTGTTTTCTCCCAATTCTGGGCAAAGGACTCCCCCCCAATTAGCATTTTTCTTGAAGTTGCGGTTCTTGTAGTCAAAACTTCTGCTTGTGGTTTCATTCATTAATACGTTTCATATAAGAAAAGCGTGTTAAATAAACTCATAAGTACTAGCGTCCGCCAAATTACAAAGCCTCAAACACGGGTCTAAACGGTAAACTCGTATCCAGTAAACAAAAGAAGTTAAACTAGCCAAATACATCCATGTTTATGAGTATATTCCTAAAGTTTTAAATTAAAAGTATTCATCTGATAAAGTTAGAATAAAACTATCATTTTAATTTACCGTTACGTAAGTAGTCCAACCTGACATGAGCTCAGCTAAAAACAATAAACGCAACGTAAATGTATCAAGCTCTTGGTAATTCTAAAAGATCTACTGTAGTTCTGTATTTGAAAGACGACCGTTTTATAAAAATCTGGATGTTGCCAAAAGCGTTATTTAGGACCTCCTGCACGCGTAGCGTGACTACCATAGAAACGGGTTTTCGCAGAATGGCAGATGCACAATCACAATCTATCATTCTGTCTATTCTTCCGTCGACAAAATAGCCTAACCCAGTGTTACTCAAAGTGTGCTCCGCGGAGCCCCTGGGCTCCACAAATACTCTGTAGGGGGGCTCCGCGAAATTATTCGTCAAAATACTGGTTGTATTTTCGCGGAGCCCCCACAGAGGCTTTGAGGAGCACAGTTTCCTCAAGAACTAATTTTAGATTTGGCGGCATTTGCTTAATCGCGTGTCTATGCAGGATACAATGGAACTACAAGCAGGCGCTTTACTTTTTATACCCGATACTGCTCCTACGTCTAAAAAAAATGAAACAAAAAAAAGACGAACGGTTTTGATTATTCTAAGGTTCCATCAAAAATTTCGTTTTCCAAAAGGGTTCCGTCGCCATAAAAGTTTGAGAACCACTGGCCTAACCAGTCATGGGGACGGCCGACAGAAGTGAAAACTTAAAACTGGTATTATTCTAGGCTACAGCACTACGATGCACGGTGACGCGAATCCCCCGTTTACCCTCTAACAAATTCGCTTCAAAATCGCTAAACGCGCTTATAGAAGTTTTCCCTTCAAAAAAGTTCTCTTCTTCTTAGTCCTAGCGTGTCGATGGCAAAAATAACAAGAAAAAAGTTATCTTCTCCTTTTCCCAACTATGTTGGGGTCGGCTTCCAGTCTAATCGGATGCAGCTGAATACCAGTATTTTACATGGAGCGACTGCCTATCTGACCTCCACAACCCATTAACTGGGTAATACGATACCCCTCGGTAAGACTGGTTGTCAGACTTTCGGGCTTCTGACGACCGGTAACGATTGTCAAAGATCCATAAATGACAGCCGAGACCAACGGCTTAACATGCTTTCCGAGACACGGAAGAATCTCGGTATGTAAAGATGGTCACCCATCCACGGACCAACCCCGGCAAGCGTAACTTAACCTTATGGATCGGGCCGTGCGGCTGTTATTACTTAGCCACGAGCTCCTCACAAGAAAAATGTATTGGATCGCTTTTAAAATTTGACCCAATATTCAGTAACGCGAATACCGTTGCTGACGCAGACATTATCAGGTACTCTCGTGTGCAGGAGCCAGGGCATGCGGTGCAAGATAGGAGGTGGCGATGACGATGCGATGGCAAAAACTTCGTATAGAAACAATATTAGGGGTGTAATTTTAGGGACCTACATCAATCATACGACGTGCCGCTACAATGGCGACATTAATTTAACACACGGGTAGGGCTAGTGGCCAGTAATCATAAAAATTATAATAAAATAAAATAATTGGTCAATTGAAAAATTTAAATTTTCAAACAAACTAAATAATAAAAAGTTAAATTTAAAATTTAAAAAACCCCCGACAAAAACAAAGCATTTAAAAAGTAAAAAAATAATATGTATTGGCCCTTTAAGTTTAATATAAAAGTTGTAGGTAATATTTTGATCTAAGCGTCGTCGCGTCGGGGGACGGCTCATGAAAATAGGACATTAACAGCAGCTATCCTTTCTACAATAGCATATATTCATTATTCCTAGTGTATGTTGGCGTTTTCATTAGCCGTCCCCCGACGCGACGACGCTTAGATCAAAATATTACCTACAACTTTTATATTAAACTTAAAGGGCCAATACATATTATTTTTTTACTTTTTAAATGCTTTGTTTTTGTCGGGGGTTTTTTAAATTTTAAATTTAACTTTTATTTCCAGCTTTTTAAATTTCATATTATATTACTAGTAGAAACGCTATGATCGACCCGCGGCTCGCCGAAATCTGCGTAGCTGTACGTACTTTTGCCACAGTGAAGCTAGTTTCTAATTTAGTCTCATTTCTCTTTCCTACTCCATCATCAGACCCTGATCACCATCCATCTGTAACCTATTTTTTGAGACCTTTCCAATGAGCCCAAACACGATACCTCTGCTGTAAGTTGGTGAGGGCGTTGGGTATCCTGCATCCAGGTGATGCTGCAGCATCAGTTCAAAGTTACTATATTCTTGTAATATCATTGAAGTAACAGAATTCTAAATTTCCAATCGATTAGCCCTGTGAAAGATGCTCACATCCATTCATCAACTAGAAAAGAGCTGATAATTTTCAAACGGCTGAACCGATTTTCTTGAATAATAGCTAAGAACACTCTCGATCAAGTCACCTTTCAAACAAAACAAAAAAAAACAAAATCGGTTCAGCGGTTTGGCAGCTACGATGGAACAGACAGACACACAGATACACAGATACACACGTTAAACTTATAACACCCCTCTTTTTCAGTCGGGGGTTAAAAACATAACCAAAATTGAGGTCACTCTGTGTAAAAGATTCATTCATGAAGCTACCTACCAGCTTACGTTCTGTCGGCCGATTCTTTGTCGGCGGCATGATTTCTAAGAAATTGCGCGGCTTTCCTTCTATTTGCCTACATATGATCGGTGACCCCGGCAAATGACCTCTTCGCTACAGTTCTTTAAGTACAGGTTGCTCCAAGATGGTAATTTAGAAAATTGTAAATAATCAGTAAATAATAACGTTTAATGAAATTAAAATATTTTCATTAAATGAATACGCGAAATCGTATACGTGTGTTAAATTAATGTCACCATTAACGCGGCACGCTGTATACCCAGGGTGTACCAGACGTGCATCGTATAAGGTATAAGCCAATAATAAAAAGGTGTATTTACCAAAACGTCATGCCGCAAACAAAATTTATCAGAAATACTGTTATATATTTCGTGTGAGAATTGGCCCAATATTTCACAATGTCCTTCCGCTTTTGAGTGGATATATCGAAACCAGGTAATTCCAGAGCCTTTGCCAATTTCTTGAAGACTTTTTTGTTGCTTACCTAAAATGACAATAGAAATCACTACATAGTATAAAACAAAGTCCTCCGCCGTGTCTGTCTGTCTGTCTGTTCGCGATAAACTCAAAAACTACTGTAAGGTTTTAGTATATAATTTTGTAAGCGGGCGAAGGCGCGGATATCAGCTAATATAATATAAAATCAGGACGGCATTTAAGCTTTTAGCTCAAGTGACGTACGATATCTAAACCGAACTTTCTTTCATGTTTCGAGGGTTTGAGCTCTCTCGTCTTTCCACCAGTGTCCTAACTCCGGAAAACTCTCGTAATGGAAGAAAATCATAACTACATTTAGCGTCAAAAGAAGTAAGAGGACCCTGTCTCATCATCACCAAATATTTTATATTTCAATAGCGTAGCTGAATACCTATGAAGAAAAAATATCGCAAGCAAAATGTCTTCTATAATTTTTTTTTCTGTTTCCCGTCTCTAAAAACCAAAAGTGACATCAGTATCTGGGAAACCAATAAAATATTCATTAAAAAAAAAAACCGGGCTCCGCCGTATTAATTGCCTTCAAAGCTATCAGAATTTTCTTGCATCATTTTTATTTTGCGTTTAGACGAGTTATCATTACGTTTTCTTCATTCATTGTGGCTCACCAAATACCATGTAAGTAGGAATTCTGAGGGCCTAGACAAGTGACAATCGCTTCGAAAGCGTTTCGTATTTCTACAACGACTTTCAACAGGGTTGACATAAGCTTTTCGAGAGCTTATGTTAGTCCTATACATTTTTTCCCTTTTCCATCATCGTTATCGCTGATAGAATTTCACTATGTTTAGGGCCTCAGATCTTCTTCTTTTCATGTGCTTAGTGACTAATCTGATGAGTTTTAAGTCCTGATAGTAACTGGACACTGACCACCACTTTCAAAATATTACAGTACCGAAGTAATGCGTATTGCTATCAAACGAGGTAATCGAATTTGTGGATGCAGTACCAGGCTTTCATTCCGCACCGATTACATTGCTGTACGAAGCTTAAATTAAGTCTTAAGTTTTCGACCTGATATTTACCTCGCCATCTACTTATCTATAAAACCTTTTCAGCTATATGCTGGTTTTACAGCTAAGCTATTTGTCTCATAAAGTTTTAAATTACAAAATCGCCATGATCATTATCACCCATAGTATTTTCTGTCCCACTGCATAAGCATCGTCCATTTTCGCTTTGTACCAATTTTGTCCAACTCCGCGTACTGCTTAAAATATGCTAAATCAAATATAATATGCATCCTTAGGAAGATATTTATATTAACTGACTGTCGACCTTCACTCACTTAGTCTAGTTGAAGGTGCATCAGCACCTTCTAGAAGGTTAAATAGAAGGAAAGAACCATTTCCTTCTATGTACCCTTAACCTTCGGTCTAGCTAAAATATATAGTAAATACAATCAATCTGCCTAGCCTTTTACCAACTATGTCGGGGTCGGCTTCCAGTCTAACCGGATGCAGCTGAATACCAGTATTTTACATGGAGCGACTGCCTATCTTACCTCCACAACCCAGTAACTGGGCAATACGATACCCCTTGGTAAGGCTGGTTGTCAGACTTTCGGGCTTCTGACGACCCGTAACGACTGTCAAAGAGCCACGAATGACAGCCGAGACCAACGGCTTAACGTGCTTTCCGAGGCACGGAGGAGTCTCGGTATGTAAAGATGGTCACCCATCCACAGACCAACCCCGGCAAGCGTAGCTTAACCTGATGTAGCGACCCGTGCGGCTGTTATTACTAAGCCACGAGCTCCTCCTCGATATAGTAAATACATTTACCATAATCGTAAGTTTCCAAATAGCGGTGATGTGTACGCAGAGGACATTGGCGGCAGATATCATGTCATCCAAGAACAATTCGTCGCTAATCAAGTGCCATATCTCGAGTACGACTAACAGCATGCAAATACTCCTTGTGAAAGTGCTATATATCGTGTATGGAAGGTAGTCGTCGGATGTGGAGAGTCCTAGGGGAAGAAAACATTTTAAGCATAGAAACATCACGTCAAGCCGAACCGCTCATTATGAGCGGTCACAGATATGGGTCCGTTTTACACCGGACAAAATATGACCGCTCACACGTACCTATGAGGTATAAGGGAGGGAGCATGCCAATTCCAAAAATATGCCCTGTTCTACTGTGAAAGTTATTGTTGGATACTAAAGAATAAGTTAGTCTAGCGACACACCTGCCGAAATTACATCATGTAATGCTCATTTATATATTTGTAACACTATGGATCAGATGCTGTAATGGTGCATAAATATCCCTGATGTTTTTTCTGACAAGAGTAGGTGACAATTCTTACATATGGTTTTCTCAGATTGTAGATGAGGAAATTTTATTGAATGGGAAATTTGTGGGAATATTGTGGGCTGTTTTCACTAGTGTGTGGTTACTTTTTATTCGAAGCGTCATAATATATAGGGTGAACACCGTTGTCACTCAAACCATAGATATTTGACTTAAATATAAAAATAAATGACCGAGTAAGAACAAAAAAAGAACGTTATTTTCATTAAAAGATTTTAAAAAGTTTCTATCCGACACGTTGCTCGCTAGCGAAACAGCTGACTGACTGAGGGAGGGGTCGCGCTCGGGGTCAGTCAGGTCACGTCCCGCGACCCCCACCCGTGTTGAGACGCAAGTTCGTTGCCCTAGCGCATAGGTGAAAGGATGAAATACTCGATTAGTAAATAGTAATTTTCCATTGATTTTACATTCTATAAGTGACACCAAACCACTGGTTTCAAGGTTAACGGTGTTTACCCTAACACCCTGTATATTCTGTATATTATATGCGTCATAATAATTATGAGTAAAACTAGCATTATATAGCATTATTGTAAAACTAGCTGTTGCCCGCGGCTTCGTAAAGTCTTCGTAAGTTCTGCAATCCAGGATGAAAAGTAGCCCATGTTCTCCGGGTCATGGTCTACTCATGTGCCTCTCATTCAAATCCGTTCAGCCGTTTTAGCGTGAAAGAGTAACAAACAAATAAACAAACAAACTCACTTTCGTATTTATAATGTTAGTTAGGATTGGGATAACAGAATTTTAGAAAAAAAAAATACAATAAAAAATCCTATTAATAAAAAATCCTATTAAAAATGTATTTACCTGATATATAGAAGAGCCGATAAACGTACTCAAAGAAGGTTCTTTCCAATGGCCCCGCGCGCGTTATAGCATGACTTTGGGATATTCTCCTCCAGGAATACTTCAAGAACCTCAACATTGTGCCTTCGTAATTATCTGATGTGGACAAATGAACCCTTCGGCCGATATCATGTGTATCTTACCGATTCTAATATGTAGGTACCTTTAATAGAATATTAGTAGAGGAGTAATACGTGCATGACAAGTTTATGTTTGTTTCCATTTTAACAAGCGTGTCCGGGAATTCAGTTGTTTTATTTTTATTATATTAATACTAGCTGTTCCCGCGTCTTCGTCTGCGATCCAGGATAAAAACCATCCAGCCTATGTCCTTCTCCAGGTCATGTTCTACCCATGTGCCAAATTTCATCCAAATCCGTTTAGATGTTTAGCGTAAAAGCGGAACAAACAAAAAAACAAACTCACATTCGCATTTATAATATTAGTTAGGATTAGGAATTTGTTTATTTAATTTTTGAACATATAAAACACATTTTTAAATATTTCATAAAAAAAGATATAATAAAAAAAATGTGTTCCTCTGGTGTCGGAAGCAGCTTCTCAGCTACCGGTGGTTTGGGCTACTTAGGAACCTTCTCACGATGCGAGCCATATCGAGGAGTACTGCCTTCTGGATCAGGCCCTTGATCCAACCACCTAACGAGTAGGTTATTTTAGTTATTATCAATTACCATTTTATATACGGTAGGTTTATGGTTAATTTCAAAAGTGGGTTATTTATTATTTTCATTAATAAAATTGAATTTGCAATAGTTTTCCAATGATTGAATATTCCGCATTTATATAACGATTGTTATTTTTTGTCTACAATTTCATCATATATTTATCCTTCTAAATGATATTGAATACAGTCACTGAAATAATCGTACAATTAAAATATTATTTTGAATACACAATGTGCAATGGACACTCCACCCTTGCAGTGAACAGTGGGCGTTCATTTTGCAGAAAGTATTTAATTCCTCTTTGTTCTTCGCTTGTTCTATATCTAATTACAGGACATCGTTGATATGTCTCTTGATGAGACACATGAGACATTTCAAAGATATTTAGTTAATTATAGTTTCAGCTTACTTTATTATGCGAAAGTAGGTTAAAATGTTTTCGTATTACTAGTTACATCTTCTAGTTTCAATTGAACATTATTACAGGATTATTTAATAAAAAGTTTTATACCTACTTAAAATAGGGGAATTTAGAAAATTATTGACTTTCTAATGATTTACTTACGCTTTTTAAATTATTGAACCTCTAAAAACTTTTTTGTATTCTAACAAACTCTTTTACGTAAGTGTAAGTGTAAGAAGAACTTACACGTCCGTTTTAACTTTCTTTAATATAATGCTCCTCTTTTTATCTTACTGGTCATAAGTAGGTCCTAAACAATGTGACATTCTATCAGCGATATCGATGATGGAAAAGGCAAAAATGTATAGGACTGACTCACTGACATAAGTTAACGAAAAGCATATGTCAATCCTGTTGAAAGTAGTTGTGGAAATACGAAACGCTTTCGAAGCGATTGTTACTTGTGTAGGCCCTCATTTCTCACAGTTGGTCGCAGTAAATAAACTAGGGCACCCCGTCCAAAGGGTTAGGTAAGAAGTCAAAATCGGTTGAATGGACTGTAAAAAGGCTTATTTAAATTTCTAATCTTATTTCAAATGGAATATAGATGTGACCAAACGCGGAAAAACCAAGCGGGTGAAACGAGCTGAGCCACTGTAGCGGCCGGCGAGTGTTACATCCAAGTTGGTCGCAGCTACTTAGTATTATGGCTATTTAGTATTTTTCGGACCCTAAAAAGCAATTATTTGAGGTTAACTCTATTATAATGAATGCGGCACTTTGTGTGAACCTCAATTTATGTTTATTTTCCAATCCTTAAAATAGCAAATTAAAAGAGCGGGGTTGGAGGAATGGAGCAAAACTATTGAAATACAATGAAAAAAGTAGTTATATTTTTGATTTGTGCATTTATTGATTTTTCAGTTAGGTACATACTTAATATTCTATTCTGTGCACAGGCAATTATAATTTATGCGTGGGAGTCGGTCGTGTCCCCAAAACAGTATCTATCTAATCAATGCTAATCTTATTTTTGTGCAATTTTTCTTTTTATTTTGTTCATCAAACAGAAATAGGTATTTCTTCATAAAATAAATTTCATCTAATCGTGTCGAAATCGAAGCAGCACCGTCAATGCAGTGTAGGAGGTTTTCACCAACTGTAAAGAAGGACATTTCATAAACATAAGAAAATTATATTATCTATTATATCTATGTATAAAAATACGATTAGAACAACTATTTTCACAAACACTAGGCGACTCCTAAATAATGCCAAAATTAAAGCGTACTGTTGGATTTTCAAGTCTCAGCGCTAAGCTGAGCTAATATTTAGACAGGCAGTTTAGTTGTCGCTTAATTACAGAAGCATTCATGAAAGTATGTAGGTTATTATATGTATGTATGTATATTAAGAAACAGTAACAAGGCTTTATTTTAAACATCAGCTTTTTTTATTAAACTTCACAAAGAAAAAACCAATATTTTTATTAAATCTGACTATCAATGAATGTCCAATGTGTAGAGGGCTTAACATAGGTACAACGTTGGTCAGCTACTAGTGCCAATTTTCCCTTCAGTAGCCATTATTGGAACTATTAATTATCCATCTTTAAATGTCATGGGGTCTGAATAAAATAAATGGAGTCACCTGCTCTTTAAACAACGTCTGTCTGACGAACCCAATACCTATTTAAAAGAATATGCTTAATTAAAATGCAATATAAAAAAAATTACCGAGATAAATCTTGTGATTGTATTTTCACGAATGTACGCGAAGTCTGTGCTCGTTAAGTGTCGCTTAGTGAAAACGGGCAGAAGCTACGCTTAAGCTAATAAACACCTAAACTGCTTCTATATTTTCTCAAGTTTAAAGTTAGCATATTTTCCCATAATTCTGAATTCAGACAGCATAGTTCTACGCTTTATTTTGAAACTTTTAGACCCGAGTATACTACCCAATAAAACAAACAAATTAAACAGTAATCAGTTGTTTAGTTAACATAATTAATTTAGATATTAAGGTTGGAACCCACAAAACAGCCTTGGGCAAAGCGGGTACGACCACAATAAGCCGACATTAACGAGTAGCGTGTGCCTCAGGCCGTAAGTTTTAGTAAAAGCAAAATTCTTTTTAAAGCATGTTGTATTTTTTTGTTGTCCCGTAATGTTTATCTGTGGAGATTTTCGTAATTTTCCGATGTTTGTATGGCACAGCGATGTCGGTGAAATAAATAAAGATTTTGGAAGAAAAATCACTGAGCGATCAATGAAATTCTCTGAAATTGCGGCGTCGTTCAGTCACGATCGCGTAGTAATTCTGTTCAAAGAAGCAGACAACCTAAGGATTTTTACTTTAGAATAACAGCATTTCTTTTAAAAGAACTTTTTGAAAGCTACATTCCAGTAAGACTTCAACCAACGTTGAACAAAGTAAATTGTTAAACTTTATAACTGCTTGGAGCTTTCTCGTTCAATCCAACTTACAGTCGTATAAGAAGTTAGGGAGAGGTTGTACATCCCTCCTGCAGTGAGGACCAGGGGCTTGCTGGCCCGTGCGATCACAAACAAGATGGTGGAGCGCACTCCAGGCAGTTGGGAGACTCCGCACTCCCAGCCTGAGCAGTATACAGCCTCACCTACTTTTGCGCTCTAAAAAGAATGGGCAATTGTAACTTCCAATCTAAAAATGTGTTTGGAAATAAATTAGTTTGTTGCTTGTTTATCGAACTATTACAGCTGTGGAAATCTATTTAATTTTGGAACAATGAATATTCCTTTTTGAAGCTGGTAAATCTTGTCCATTTGAAATAAGATTACGACATTTAAAGAAACCTTGTTTACAGTCCGTTCAACCGATTTTGACTTCTATTGCGTTGGTGGCATGACAAATGGCAGCTGCAGTAGACATTTAGTATTGTGTAAACTTTTTTGCTTCTAAGGCCATCCTTATGCCTACGGTATAGAAGTCAAAAGCGGTTAAACAGACTGTTTAAAGGTTTGTTTAAATGTCTAATCTTATTTCAAATGGAGTATTGGTATGCACAAATGCAAAAGGATTCGTCAAAATAAACATTAAGAATACAATCATTACAAATTCCTGGGCGCGTAATATGAAGTATTAATGGCATCATTATTCCACTGCGAAAAAAGGATGGTGATAATGGCTTTGTGTAGCTCCGTCTCTCACTCACACTGGAAAAATGCTGGCATTCATACATCATAATAAGGCCCCTGCACTAATAACGGGTTAAGCAAAAGAAGCAGAAAGGTATGGATTTGGTAAAGACTATGAAACTGAACAACTTTCTCCATTAGACGTTGGTCCCATGGAAAAAGTTATTGCCAACATCGTAATCACGAAAAAATAATCAGCCAATATAATACATTTTACAGAGCAGTGGTGGCCCAGTGGTGACGGCCGTGACTTATGACTTGTAGGTCGTAGATTCGAACCCTGACAGGCGCTTTACTTTGTGTAAATTATTTCATCACCACTCCTTTCAAAACGGTACAGGAGAACATCTTTAGGAAACCGGCATGTCCTAGAGCCAAAAGTTCGAAGATATATTACATCTACCAACCTGCACTGGACCCGCGTGGTGGATTACGGCCCACACCCTCTCACAGAGAGGAGGCCAGTGTCCCAGCAGTGGGAACGGTATAGGCTGATTATAATTACCTATGATATGATAATACATTTGGGTCGGGTAGGTACCATTGAACTTTTGTATAGGACACAGTTGATAATTTTTTCGCGATTACGACGTTGGCCACATTGAGAAAGTTGTTCAGTCTAATGGTCTGTACCCTTAAATATGACCATACCTTTCTGATATATGCTGTTTACTAAGATGACATATTTAGTTACCTGATTTGTAATCTCCTCACACCAGCGGCAGATGATGTAGAAAACAAAAAGGTTGTAGCCCAGAAACAGGAAACTCATTAAACACTTTGCGATGCTCTCGTCTAAGGCCTGAAAATAGTTACGACTTAGTTTGATTCTTGTAGTAAGTAACAATTTTCAAAACCGAGCTAAGTTACGAGAATACGCACAATATGAGGCTTAGGGCAGCAACTTTCGATGCTCTTAAGTTATACCCCATTTGAAATAAGATTAGACATTAAAACAAACCCTTTTACAGTCCGTTCAACCGATTTTGACTTCTATACCGTAGGCATAAGGATAGCATTAAAAGCAAAAAAAGTTACACAATACCAACTATCTACTGCAGCTGCCATTTGTCATGCCACCAACGCAATAGAATTCAAAATCGGTTGAACGGAATGTAAAAAAGGCTTATCTATACGTCTAATCTTATTTCAAATGGAGTATAGGTATTGATGTTTTTTTTTTAAAGTTACTTGATTTGTTTATAACTTTTGAATTACTCAATTAGGTACCTATTTATCCTTTTATTAATAGTAATAAAAAAAATTAAAACTTTAAATTGAATTCATCAAGTAAACCCTTAGAGAATATGACACAGTAAAGATTATTAAATTAGAACGAAATAATCAGTTTTTTTGACAATAAATTCTACTCTCATGAATACAGGGTGTTGTTGTGACAGTACAAAAGTACAATACAGTGACAACGGTGTTTACCGTTGTCACTTAAACCATGGGTAGTTGACTTAAATATAAAAATAAATGATCGAGTAACAATAAAAAATAAACGTTATTTTCATTAAAAGATTTTAAAAAGTTTCTATCCGACGCCGTGCTCGCTAGCGAAACAACTGACTGACTGAGGTAGGGGTCGCGCTCGCGGCCGGTCAGTTCACGTCCCGCGCCACCCACCCGTGTTGAGACGCAAGTTCGTTGCCCTAGCGCCCTAGGGTGAAAAGGTGAAATACTCTTGGGGTAAAATGTAGATTAACTTAAAAAAAAAAGTTGTCATTTTCCATTGATTTTACGTTCCATAAAAGAAACCAAACCACTGGTTTCAAGGATAACGGTGTTTACCCTAACACTCTGTATAAGATGGCTTATCCCATAATAACTATGTACTTAATAATTAGCCTTGAAGAACATCTGACGGTCCATCCCACAAAATTCTGTTGTAGGCAGAGTAGTCAAAAATTCGTTCGTTTATATGAATACTAGCTTCCGCCCGCGGCTTCGCCCGCGCGGTAAGTTGATAAAAAGTAGCCTATGTCCTTCCCCAGGGTGCCATTTATCTCCTTGCTAAATTTTGTCGAATTCCGTTCAGTGGTTTAGGCGTGAAAAGGTAACATACAGATAGACAGGCAGAGTTACTTTCGAATGTATAATATTAGTATGGATTTTTGGAAAAAACATGTCTATTGTTATTTAAGTGTGTGCACTCACCGTTGTGGCCTGATAGCCGATGAAAGAAATGAGTGTACCGCTGGCCGCCAACTGGCCCAACATGGGCCCGCTCAGCGTGTCGCGCATGTTCATCGTGTGGCTGCATCATTACAATGTGGGACGGTGGTAAAGTAAATTATGTTTTTTTGGCAATCTGATGGGGGATAGACCGATAGCAAGATTTCGATCCGGAAAAGCTGATCCCTGCAGGGTCAGAATCTACACCTATCAGGTGTTTAGTTAACTAAAGAAAAATAGGTTTATTTGTCACAGAAACACGTGCTTACAAAGAGATAACAGTAATCAAAAATATTAAACAAAAAAAAACAAAAATAATAGGTCTAAGTACAATTAAGACACACGAGTATAAATATTATAAATAATTGGCAACCAAAATTCATCACTCTCCTTGTATTGCCGGCGTCTTGTTCCATATATCATTTCTCTCTTACTCATTGGCAATAACGGCGCAGCACAAGATTTTGTTCCTTTTCTATCTTTAAAAAAAATACGTATGTTTCCATAGGGAACTTTTTCGAAAAGCTATGATTTATTAATATTTATTGTGTTATTATTTTATAATTAAGTCCCAACTTAGAGTTTTATTTTCATACCGTTGGCCAACGCTAGTTCATGAAAAAAAATACTGTACCACCATTATTATGCCCTAGAGCAAGATAGCATTCTATTATAAAATGTAATAATCCAAGCATAGTATTATGAGTCTGAGGATAATATCTAGTGGAAAAATGTGCTTAAAACAATAAAAAGGCGAAAAATTATATCCCATTGTGGAAACAGTAGAACAATGGCAGCATTAATCTAGAAATATTATATTCACTTTTTAGCTTGTGGTCACGTAGTGAAGATATAAATGTGTATGAAACGTGATAGGCTTTTATTTTATGTAGGACAACGATATTCTCGGATTTGGGGAGTATCGTCTCAGATCCGTTTCGCCCCGTCTCGGATTTCGGATCCGTTTGTTCCTCGTTACGGATTTCCAATCCACATACCGAAACAGCGGGATTTGCGCTCACCGAAATTGAAAAAATACGTGACAATAATTTTAGTATGGGATTCGGTTCGCTATGACATGATTTAGTCGATTTTATTGTTCTTCTTGGTTGCGCAGAAGATTTTGTCGGCGGGAACAACGTCGCATTTTACCTATCTTTTTATCAAAGTCATTAGTCGTCGTGTTGTCGCTAAGTAGCTACCAACTTAGCGATAAAAACATAATTTAAATAAAAAGTAAAACCTACGTAGGTATACTGCTAACCTACAGTAGGTACCTACTTCCTGGATTTTGATGGGGATTTCCGGTTCTTCCCATCTTCTTCTTTTCGAGTCGATGGTAATTTTTAGATTAGTTCGGCCCAGTGCCCACGTTATTAGCAGCGGTTGATTTTGTTGGGGACTTCCGGCTATGTATATATATAAAAACCAATTGCCGTGCATTACTCTCGCAAAAACTCGAGAATGGCTCGACCGATTTAAATGAATCTGTTTTTGTTTTATTCGCCTCAATACGGGGGAGAAAAAAAGAAATTTAACAAAACCCAAAAGAACTATCAAAAGGAAAAATCGTAATTTTGTACCAATATTATCGATCTCACGTGGTACGAAGTTCACCGGGTCATCTGGTTCTCATTATTACAGGAAGTTATATTAGTACAAGTACCTAATATTCAAATACAAGTAATATTCATAATGTAAAGAAAAATACCGTGATAGGTACCCACTATTCCTAGCTATACATCATCTTACTGTGCTAAGTACCTACTTTTGCTCTGCTCCTACTGCACCACTACGCGTTTTATAGAAAGTGTTCACATATTTCCACGTATCACCGGTTCTCCGCGCTCACAAAGGGTAGCAAGTTTCAATGTTCGCATACCTTTTCAGCATACTTTTTTAAAGCACCGAACTCACTTGTTAGGGAATGCCTATATTGACAGATTTTTGTTCGTTGATAAAGTGTGCGATGTGCAGATGACACTTTGTTTATGAACAATTTTATAAAATGGACTAATGGATACACTCTTGATCTCGATCTCACCTCTATGGATCCTATGAATATCATTACTTTTGGAAGAAAAACTCAGTATTTTCGCAAGCACAACCTAGCGATATGGGGGATTATTGACCTAAAACAGTCACCAAGCGCGAATACGGTGCAGGGATGTTGCGGATACCACATCCGCAACCGCGGAGCTTCCGCAACGATACATCCGCAACGATGCATCCGCAATCATTAATGCGGATGTTCATGCGGATGCGGAAGTACTACAGGTCGCGGCAAGAAAGAAAATAGGCGGCGCCGGCGACTGGCTCCTGCCGTACGCCCGTGCTTAATTGCTCATTGATCAACAAGAGTGTAGATATCGTTCGGAGACAAGATCCGATGCGTTCGTTATTGTTAATTTATTTCTCGTAAATCAGTCAACGTGTTTAGTTGCGCTTATTATATGAACATTTCAATTTTCGAGTGTTATCGTGTAATTGTGAATACCCCATTTGCCCCATATACCCCATTTGAAATAAGATTAGACATTAAAACAAACCCTTTTACAGTCCGTTAAACCGATTTTGACTTCTATACCGTAGGCATAAGGATGGCATTAAAAGCAAAAAAAGTTACACAATACCAACTATCTACTGCGGCTGCTATTTGTCATGCCACCAACGCAATAGAATTCAAAATCGGTTGAACGGAATGTAAAAAAGGCTTATCTATACGTCTAATCTTATTTCAAATGGAGTATATACAGTGAGCATTGTGTGAATTTGTGTTATTTCTGCAGCTGATAGAGTATTTAAAAAAACATTACCCTCCTTCTGGGGTAGTCGGGTAAGAAGTGAATTTACAATGCCCGGCACCGACGTAAAGTGACATTTCGATAAATATCTTAACATCCGCATCCGCATCCGCGGTTGTGAAAAAATCTGCATCCGCAACATCCCTGATGCAGTGTTCCAGAATAAACAATACCCCTGCACTTCTGAGACCCTTCTGAGGCCACATAATGTGCCCAACTCATTTAACAATTTACCATCGACTCGATAAGAAGAAGTTTTTCTGATTTTTGTGATGTTTTTCAAATAAACCTTTCTAAAACTTTTGATAATGCTAATAACATTTACCTTAAAATTTGCTTGTGTTGTTGTACCAACTCGCCCAGTCTCTTTGTGTATTTATCAGCGAAACTTTTGTTGTAAACTAAATTGCTTTCAGCTAGATCTGAAACAGTCGTTAAAAAGTTCAGTCGTAAGTTTGTTTTGCAAGAGAAACACCATTTTATTTTGTAATGTTTATTATTATTATACTGTATGCGTTAATGGAAATATTGATGCAAGATATATTATTGTTGGTCCCAATGGCTTCACAGTGTATGAATGTATCTTTATAGGCTTTTTTCATGAAGGTCATAAAGATACCAGAGCCTGACGTGCAACGAAAGGCGGAGAGTAAAATATTGATTTGGTCAGGAATTTAATTTTGGAATGTTTCGCTAAGGCTGGGTTCGCTACTGTTTGCGCCAATATGAAGTACTAGCTGCGCCCCGCGGTTTCACCCGCGTAATTCTCGATCCCGTGGGAATATCGGGATAAAAAGTATCCTATTCCAGGTCATGGTCTACCCCTGTGCCAAATTTCATCCAAATCCGTTCAGCCGTTTTAGCGTGAAAGCGTAATAAACAAACTAATAAACTCACTGTCGCATTTATAATATAAGTTAGGATTATATTGTACATGTACAGCTCGCTAAATCAGTGGCGAAAAAGGAATATTATAGTATTTTGGACAAAATTAATTTCAATTTTATAATAAGACCAATTTTAGACAAGTAAGGCTTAACATTATTAATTTACCCAACAATACTTAAGGTGCAACTAGATTGCAGTCGACAGACCCCGAGTAGCCGATACTGATCGCCTCAAACCATATTCAAGTAGGATTGATTAACTTTATCGAGCTGCCATGTACAACACTGCATTGACATGAACGGTTGATGTCACAGCACGGAGACGATTCGGGTGGCCACTGCTAGAGGCGATACTGCCAACAATTTCAACAAACCAAGCATCATCATCTGCCTAGCCTTTTCCCAATCAAGTTGGGTTCGGTTTCCAGTCTATCCGGATGCAGCTGAATACATTTTACATGGAGCGACTGCCAATCTGACCTCCACAACACAGTAACTGGGTAATACGATACTCATTCGACGGACGAACCCCGGCAAGCGTAGCTTAACCTGATGGATCGACCCATGCGGCTGTTATAACTTAGCCAGGAGCTCCTCCAAGCCTATACAAACCAAGCGATTCACTATTTACTCACTTTACAATAAATGGGTGGTCAAATTAAACTAACTAGCGGAACTCCACAGACGTGTAACGATATAATAACATGATAAAAATACTATTTGATGACTTTTGATATCGATATCCTTCAAGTCTATGAAGTTTTTAAACAAAAAACTGAGTTTTTAAACTGATATTTCAAGCAACTAACCAGCGGTAGTTGACCTTAAAAAAGATATCTTTTTTTTTTTGTTTGGTTCAAAAATTGATAATAGTCGAAAAGTTTCTGATATTGTTGAAGTCTACATTCCGCCTAGGTTTTTGAAATGATTTAGGATTTAGGAACCAGAGGGCCTAGACAAGTGACAATCGCTTTAAAAGCGTTTCGTTTTTCTACAACGACTTTCAACAGAATTGACATAATCTTTAAATAGCTTATGTCAGTCCTATACATTTTTGCCTTTTCCATCATCGTTATAGTTGATAGAATGTCACTGTCTAAGGCCTCAGGTAGTTTTTATTTTAATCAGAAATTTCGACTCTGTATAACTTTCACACTTACGATGGCGTCACGAATTTCATTGGTACTGCCGTCTTTAGACGCTGCCGGGAATTCTGTGTTCTGTAGTGTACTAGAGCACTTATTTTATTTTATTTAAGTAGGTATGCATACACAATTATAATATTATAAAACTGATTTGCATCCGTCACCTCACGCTTTCGGGTCCGGTTGAAAACCAGCGTCAGGCGCTTATAATATAATAGTTGTCTGGCATTTTCGCTGAACTGGACCTTTTTGGCGCAGCCGTGAGGCACACTCCCCTCATAATGTCCTACATCGCCATTTTACACTTGTTTTATTTGTTTCTATATTTTATTTTGTTATCTTCTTTATATTATGTATATTGTGTGCCTTTCAGTCTGTGCTGAATAAATGTATTTTCTTTCTTTCTTAGTGTAGTTGTTGTCAACAATCAACGTAAACCGACCTCAATCTAATGGCACCTTAAAATATTTCCAAAACCATACCTTCAAATCCAATCCTACAGTCTCTCAGCAAGTTCTCAAAGCAGTCAGCCAGCACAGTGAACTGGCACAGCAGATGCATCAGGTGCGTCTGCATCTTCAGGTCGGTCACCATCACGAAGTGCGAGATGTAGAAGAACGATATCACCACGATCATGTAGGCTAGGGGGTACCGAACAGGAGTCATGTAGTTGATTGGGAGACGGATGCCTACGATGAGGTTGTAGTCAACTTCGTCTATTAGGGGGAAGATGAACCTAAAAGTAGCCCAAAATATTAGTAAATAGGTAGGTTTTTTTATTTTTATTATCTTATTTATCTTCATATATATTCTTTTATATCTTGTGAATGTGAGAACGTTGTAGGCTCAGTGGACTGTAGATTTTTTAAACATTTTCTATTTTGTTATGTACCTCAAAATTAAAAATCAAAATATTTTATTTCACATAAACATACATGTGCACTTATGAAACGCCAGAAGCTAGGTGCACGGTTCCAATTGGTCGTTTCCTATGGAGAAGAGCCGGCAAGAAACTCCACGATTACTCTTTTAAAAATAATTGGCTTTTACAATATTTTTAAATTACAGTGTTAGTAGGCATGGGAGGACAATGTAGGCCTTTCAACAAGTAAGTACCAGGTACTTAACAAAATAGACGATGTTCAATAAATCTACAGTCCAATAAGCCTACAAAGTTCTCACATTCACAAAATAGAAAATAGAAAATAATCTATATAAAATACAAACAATAAAAAAAAATAAAAAATCCTATTTCAACCAAATGACGTGATTGCTATTACAACTGTAACAAATTTAATAATTATCATGTCCACAAAAGCCACTAAGAGTTGAAATTAAATTGTAGGTGTCTATAATAATAGGAATAATGTCAAAACCTATCTGATACTTGTTGAAAGGCCAACACTGTCCTCCCATACCTATTAACACTATATTTCGAAAATATTTCTAATTAGTATTCGGCGGGAGCGTCCACAGCGGCCTATGGCCACGCTACTCCGTGCACATCCAACGTTGCAGTGTATGGTCGCCTCACAAACTAACAGGAAGGAAAATAACCTTTACTAACTTCAGACCAGGCTTTCGACAATTCAATATTGAAAATGATAAAAAACGACAGTAATCGCAATCGGAAAGTGTAGTAAGTGTGTGTCCTGTCAGCTGCACGCTACAAGAACTGATGGATGATGGCGGCAAACACGTGGCCGAATTTTGGGCGAAGTCTATTTAGATTGCTATCGACACAATTAGAAGAAGTGAATTAGGTAAGTTTTATTTTTACCTTGAATGTTCTAAACATGCGATCCGAATTGTGCGGTTATTTACTTTAAATGTATATTATTTAACATATATTTACCAAGCTGCAAGAGTGCAGTTTCCTAAAGCTAGCAGTAGCTTCAAGTATCTCTCATTGGTTTGCCACCAAAACTCCACCAATTTCTTTCGCTCCTCTGTTGAAATATCGAAGAATGGGGATTCCATGGAACTCGCCAGTTTCTTGTAAAAGTCTCGATGTGCCATCTAAAAGTTTTTAATATTAGGCATTTAGGTGGTTTAGGTTTTTTTACGTGTTCTTCTTGTTCTCACACACTATTGTCCACATTTCTTTCTCATTTCTCCTTTCACAGGTCTGCAGGAAGAAATTTCTTAAGAAATATCAGTTCCTTTGTACTCATATTATAATTATGTCGTATCTCTATGTATTTTACTGTGTGTACATAAATAATAATATAAATAAATAAATAAATATTTTTTTATATAAAATGTTGTTTTAAGGGCAGGGTCAGTTCTATAAGGATTTTTTTTTATGGATGTTTATAGAACATCCAAAAAAAAAAAAAAAAAACCACCTATGCCAACCCTCCGGGAACTAAAGGCGTGATTATAATTTATAAAGCGATTTTCTCAGGACCGTTTTACGGTAGCACATTTAGACATGACTAAATTTTATTTAGTCATAACCGTTAATTAGTCATAGAACAACACCAAAGTTCTTGTATTGTTAATTTGTTGTTGTGTTGTTGCTTTCCTACTTCTGCTTTATTTTCTTTATTCTACAACACGCTTACTAAAACGACTATTTAATTTTAGTCAAACATAAATCAATTGGTTTCGTTTTTGAACTTCCTCTAAAAAACAGAACAGTTTATATTTTCGGTTTTCGGCGCAAATACCTAAAATATTACCTACTCATTTGGAATAGCACCTAAGTAAAATCTAGAAATAAGCATAGGTAGGTACCGCAATAGGTACACACGTAGGTACCACAATTTAAGTTCATAAATCGTAATTTTGATAATGTAAATGGCACATGACGTTGCAGAAGTCCCTCTCACCGAGAGGAGACCTGTGTCCCAGCAGTGGGAACATTACAGTCATGAGCAGCAAAAGGTCACGATCAAAGATCATTATCATCTGCCTAGCCTTTTCCCAATTATGTTGCGGTCGGCTTCCAGTCTAACCGGATGCAGCTGAATTCCAGTATTTTACATGGAGCGACTGCCTATCTGAACTCCACAACCCAGTAACTGGGTAATACGATACCCCTTGGTAAGACAGACTCTTGGGCTTCTGACGACCCGTAACGACTGTCAAAAATCCAGGAATAACAGCCGGGACCAACAGCTTAACGTGCTTTCGAAGGCACGGAGGAGTCTCGATATGTAAAGATGGGCACCCATCCATGGACCAACCCCGGCAAGCGTAGCTTAACCTGGTGGATCGACCCGTGCGGCTGTTATTACTTAGCCACGAGTTCCTTAAAACAGGATAGTCTCGATTAAAGATAACTTTAAAAACACAAGGGCCATTTACCATATTCTGGTATCTATAAATGGTTATAAACTGTATAACCGTTACGTTGATAGTGGCAGCCATTTCGTCCAAGCTCGAGGTCTCCGTGAATGCATACCACAGTTCACCGCACACCAGAAGTACTATCATCAACTTTACAGTGTTACTGTATATCACGTAGCCTATGTCGTGGTCCATCGTGGACATACCTGGAGAAGCGAGGAAAATTTGGAGTTAGGGCTCGTTTACATGAAGAGAGTATCTCGAAAACTTGATTAGTTTTAACAGTATCTAACCAAGTAGGTATGATACTTGCATGTCTAAAAGGCAAGCCGCCTCTTCTTTGAAAAATGGAATCGTAGACAGTATTTTGAGTTTTTATCACAGTAGTTCGAGAAATTCCGCCTAAAGGCTCCCACAAACAGGCGCGACATGTCGCGCGACGCGACGCCGCTGCATTGTTCGCCGTGAAATTATCTCAGAAATTGTTTTGTTAAAAGTCGCGTCGCGAGACAAGTCGCGCCAGTATGTAAGCGCCTTAGGCGAGTTTTTTTTTTCTCACCCGAGTGTAAACACATGAGAGCAAAAATGTCTGGCAAGTCTCTCTTAAAAGACTCGCACGGACAGTTTCGGCTCTCGACGGGTGAGAACCTCTCCGTGTGTAAATGATGATTTAAATTGGCTCAAGCAAATAGTGGAGAACATTCCAAGTCTGTGACAACTTTAAACTAAATGCAACTTGCTCTTGTGCTAGACTAGTTTGTTGGATGAACATTAAGATGAATTGGATGGCAAGTGTGAAATTGTTGATTAATGTGAACAAATGCGTATGTTATTACAATTGCTATGCGTAATTTATGAGTTGGTTTACGCTCGTTGTTGTAATTTAGTAGTTACAATTAACCTTTGTTTTAACAACCAGATGGTTTCGATAAAGACAACAAAAGGAATATTTAAATACCTTTAGATAAAAATGTTTCTTCCGCGGTACTTACCGTGAAATAAGACAAAAGTTCTTTCATTCTGAGATTAGCATGATAGTTAACTAAAGCAAGGCTATTGTTTTGAATAATTAGACACGTACGAGTAACTACGTGTTTTTCAAATAATGGTTTAAAAAAAAAAAAGTCATTTATTCAAAGTAATATCCAAAATAACATAAAACAGTCCCCCAAAACGCCTGCGCTTCACCACATAGTGATTTAGCTGGGAAGAAGAAACTTCCCAGCAGTACAACAAAGTTCAGTTCTGTTAAGTTCATCAAAGTCTGTCATGTCATTATGTACAATGAAGGTACTTATAACTAAGATTATCTAAAAACCAATCTCATCTCTCACACACACACATAGCTAAAGGTCATCTAAACCAACTTTCCGACCCCAAATCCCCAATATATAATTTACCTGCCACATACGCAATCCTATAGATAGATTCAAAGAAGACTGTCTCCAATCCCCCGCTTGATTGGTCCAAAGCCTTTGTGTGAGTCAATTTTCTCCAAAGACTTTTGACGAGACCCATTGTTGATAGAACCTTCCTTTGATAATGTTAGCCCCGTCTAGTGGGTAAGTACTACCCTGATTGAATGGGAAATTAATTGTTGGTACGTTTCCATTGTATGAGGATTATCGTTGAGTTTAGTCGGAGGAGTTTTGTCGGATGATCCTTAATAAACTTTAAATCATTTTGCTGTAGGATTAGTGAATGGTGAGGGAATAGTGGGATTTACTTCTATTGGAATATCTATCTATACTTACTTGAAAACTTGAAAAAGTGTAGAGCGATAACGATATTAATTAGTAGGTAGGTAGTTATGGTTATTATTCTAACTAATATTATAAACGAGAAAGTTTGTTAATATGGATAGATGGATGTTTGTTACTCTTTCACGTAAAAACTACTGAATGGATTTGGATGACATTTGGCAAACAGATAGTTTATAACCTGGATTAACACATAGCATACTTTTTATCCCGATATTCCCACGGGATCGAGACTTACGCGGGTGAAACCGCGGGGCGCAGCTAGTTAGTAATAAAGGTAAAAATATTACTATCCATAGAAATCTATTATTACTATCTGATCACCCGAAAGAGATTTAAAAACTTTTAAAAATAAACCTTACTATGATAACGCTTTATTCTGTAAAACTATTCGTGCTGTTAACTGTTTTACAACTATTTACACAAGGTACTAAATTAAATGACTAGGTAACTAACTATATAAATAAAAACTAACGGACACTTTGGCGTTGAAGTATTCGTCCGCATCGCTGACATCCGGAAACGTGCATCATTGCCACGTTGAATGGCAATGCTAATTCTTTGGCCAAAGAACGAGCCAGCCCTCTGGTCACGTGAAGTGTCGACCGTTCGGCGATTAATTACCTTAAAAAGTGATGATGATGATACTATGATAACGTAGATTTATGATTTAGAAAATAAATAATATACTTGTAAATATTCTCGTAAATTTTATATTTATCACGTTTAGTTTGTCCAACGAGATTTCCAAGGAAATATTTTCTGCTTTTTAACTTTCCGGCAAGCCAACGATATTCAATAGAAAAATATCAAGATAGGACGACTAGAAAACACGAAAATATCCTGCCTCATTAATATCTATGAACTCTTCATAATCGTAGCTGGGACCATTATTGTATGAGGCTTTCAATTATCCCAACTAATTTGCTTAACAAGTATTTGAGAGGATCCTTTGTTCAGAATCAAATTCAATCCCAAATTTACATATAATTTACATGAATAAAACTGTTATGGGCAACTCTATTGTATTTCATTCTCCATTGAAAACAAAAGCAATAAATAATGCAATGCCTGAAAACTATTCAAATTATTATATTCCCCCGCATTCATTATATTCAGATTATGTTTATCCATTTTAAATCCATTAGCAGCAATTAGAGTATAGGTTAAATAAAATAAAAGCGATCAGATATTAGTTGAATTATTTATTTGATTTGTAACAGTCAATATACTTTGATTTATACAACACTGAATATATCACAAACATCGAGAGCTATGGTTACAGTCATATCATTAAATTATCTTAATTTATTTATTTATTATACAAAGTTACCTTACCTATAGTGTAGTTTTCCATACATGTCTGATATGGTCAGGTTTGTAGTACTTGCAGGGTGCGTGTATGACCGAGATGTGTATGAACGTAAACGAAGCCAAAGGACCGTAGCAAGTGGCGTTCTATAGTTTCTGCCTCCATAGAAAAAAGGCGTGAGTTTATGGACGTATGTTATGAATGTCTTCTATGGTAAATGGAGGAGCTCGTGGCTAAGTAATAACAGCCGGTCGGGTCGATCCATCAGCATAAGCTACGCTTGCCGGGGTTGATCTGTGGATGGGTGACCATTTTCACATTATCGAGACTCCTCCGTGCATCGTGCCTCCGTACACGCTAAGCCGTTGGTCCCGCCTGTCATTTGTGGATCTTTGGCAGTCGTTACGGGTAGTCAGAAGCCCGAAAGTCTGACAACCAGTCTAACCAAGGGGTATCGTATTACCCAGTTACGGGTTGTGGAGGTCAGATAGGCAGTCGCTCCATGTAAAATACTGGTATTCAGCTGCATCCGGTTAGACTGGAAGCCGACCCCAACATAGTTGGGAAAAGGCTAGGCAGATTGATTGATTGTCTTCTATGGTAAACCTAAACGAAAACGGTAAGTTCGAATAGTACGATTTTCAACAGTTATTACGCTCTAGGACGCATTCCACCAAACTCCTATGCCTAGTATAAGTAAAAGTCTTATTCTGCGCAAAAATCTTGAATTCCAAATTATTCCTTGGACAAAGAAAATATCTGGCGTTGGTAAATTCAGCCCTTAGTGAGGTACGGAAAGGAAGGACTGGAGGGGCCTGAGCTGTCCCTCTCTTAGGAAAAGGCCTGTTTTCCTGAGAGGGGACATTTCAGGCTAGAAAAAAAATGAAGGAAGAAACATTAATGATTACATTAAAAACGACTTCAAATAACCCATTTGCACACACATTTCCTCAGGTAGTAAGTCATGATAGTTTATTTATCAAATAAGACAAGTAAAGAAAAATAAAACTTTACCAATATATCTTAAACATTAATGACTAGATTTATTAATTATAATAAGGAGAAAGAAATAAAAATAGGTTTTATTTGTTACAGAAACACACACGTGTAATACGTGCATACAAAAAGATAACAGCAAAATTAAACAAAATAGATTTAATAATAATAATATTTAATAATAATATTTAAGGCCCCGTTCCGACTATATCGTAACGACAGATTAACGTGTCGTTTGAAGCGTCGTGGCTTTTGTATTTAAATGGAGGTGTTCACAATTAGCACCTGTCGTCCACGACTTTTTCAACCAAAATGAAACGATAAATTAATTGTCACGACGTAGTGTGAACGCGCCCTTAGTAGTAATATGAGATCAGGAGTACTTATAAAAATAAATAGTCGGCAGCTGCACGTCATGACTGTAACGAGAAGGCTTCCACTCAGCATGATGCTGTGCTATGGGGGACCCACAGCATAGCGCTGATTTTCAGACCAATACACGAAAACTAAATATGAAGCTTACAATATTGGCCCGGTTTCCACTAAAGCGGTGGTGATGAAACAAGAGTATATTCCTAACAAGTAGCACTAAATACTTTCTTCCTTTCATTTAACAACCAGTAATTTTGCCTTATTTTCACATGCTTTCGTTTAGCTTAATGCAAAATACAATAACCGGTTTATGGAAATCTTTATCTCTCCTCGTCGATTTGATGGAAACCCGACCTTAAATTCCAGTTAAGCTACAATTAGTACGACTGCAGTGCCAGTAGAATCAGCTGCTGCGAAAAGTTTAAAGCTTAAAATATTGCGGCAACCACTGTGACAGTCCACACCACACTCTTCTACAAAACCCATAACAGTAATTGTGCCAAAAACACACATTTTAAGAAAACGGTCAGCAATTTACAGTTATAGTTACATAAATATTATAAGATTCATTTATAGATCCAGGTACGTAATCTTAGTAGCAGTGAGTGCAGCTGCAGCAGCTAATGTGGCAGCGACTGCGACAACTGCAGCCGTGGAGCCCATAGCTTTGACTGCGAAACCCATGATGAAAGACACGAGCAGTTGTGCCACGAACACGCAGCTGCTGACGACGGCAACGTCAGTGCCGATGCCGCGCGCCTCCCCGCAGCCGCCGCCACCACTGTCCCACTGTTGGGCAAAAGGGGAAATGGTACAGTTATACTATTTTGATTATGACATAGATACTTGCATAAGGTAGGTACTAATTATGTATAGCTGGGACCACGTACCAAAGAAGGAAAAGTAGAAGGAAATAGTACAAGAACGCTAAGGAATGAAGTGTAAGAAGAATAATTTAAAATATTCTTAGTTTATGAAAAATAAGGTATAAATACGATTTGTATTTGAAAATAATAAAAATGTGAATGTTATGGAACAATGAGTGACAACAAAACAAAATACAGAAATAAGAGATTGCGGAACAACAAATATAACTACTTTCTACAAAGATCATAATAATTTTATTTGCGATATTGTTTTTACAAATGGACACAGTTTCAGAGTCGTTTCATACTGAATTTTTGATTCATGATCATTCTTAGCTGCAATTAGGGATCGTTTAATCAATTACAGGGCACGTTCTGTTTGAAGTTCCATGAAAATCGCACATCAAAGGATTAATACGTTGAAATATTAATAAGTTAGTTGAAGCTAAAATACATTGGGGATATAATGAATTGAAGTTTTGTAGCGATTTATGGAACGGCCACAATATTTCCAACACTGTTTTTGACGTAAATTCGCCTTATTTATTTGTACGAAACAAGCTATTTCTTGAAATGATCGGTAGTTCATTGAAATAACACTCACAGCGTATAAAGGGGATAATTTTAGAAGCTCGTATATTGCAGCACTGTTTGAATTTACCAAAATGTGTTAGCACGACACAACTAAAATACTCATCCACCATAGATGTAGTTTAGTTGCGACGTACTAAATGGGACGAATTTCTTATATGACACAGTCCGTCATGTAAATGTACCTATGATGCAATAATACGCAATAGTGATGTCAATAACAAAAATGGTGTCGCGTCATCGCGTGCCGACTCTACTGCTACTACTCGTAGGCAAGTATAAAATAACAATTCATGTAAGTACGCTGGACTGAATCAGCAGCTATCTTTAATACCAGCGCCATCTAAGATCTATTCGACAGTTCTTCAAGTCGGGACACTGCAATGGTGCATGGTATAGGAAAAATAGGCATGGTGGTAGAACTCCCCCGAAATACTGGCATCATAATTATATATCTCAATAATCTGTACTATGTGGCAAGTTCAAATTTTATCTGAGATCGGCATAACCTACACATGACTAAAAGATGTAAAAAGAAAATTTAAAATTACATAAGCAAGTAAAAAAACTAGTAACTAACATTCCCAGGATAGTTTCAAAACAGCTTTGGCATATTTTTCAATGATTCTAAGTTATTTTAAACTAATAATGTGAATTATGCATTTAAACCAATTTGAAAAATTACTTGGCATATATTCTCAAAAAAATCCAAAATAATAGTTTTAATTTGTTCACAAATTCGAGCTTAGGTTTTGGGGCACATTTACTGCCGATGAGTGTATTTAAAACTCTTGTTTCATGTTACCCAGTAACTGGCTTGTGGAAGTCAGATCAATCGCTAATACTGGTATTCAGCTGCATCGGGTTAGACTGGAAGCCGACCCCAACATTGTTGGGAAAAGGCTAGGCAGATGATGAGTGTATTTAAAACTCACCATGCCAGTAGCGTGGTAGTGTGCGACCAGCAGGTAGGGCATGGTGAACAGCGTGGAGTACATGACGCCGGCCGTCCAGCTGCACAGTAGCACGGCGGCTTTAGCGCGGATGGCACACAGGGCCACCATGCCGCAGCTGTAGGTGCAGAGACCTCCGACGTAGACGCGCTTAGCTCTGGAATATACAAGAGAATATCGTATTCATATAAAATTATTAGTTATTTATCGGAATCCAAGGGGTAAGATAAGAACTTGCGGACGGCGAGCAATGGGTAGCCTGCCGTCCGATAAGGACCAGGCCCGGGTCGATGGCGCAAAGATGGCAGCACACCTGACGGGGTCCGTTAGGACCGATGCCGGCCAGGGTTGCGGGAATGTCCGAAAGGGATACCGGGACCTTGGCAACTGAAGGAACACGGGTGGGTTTTAGTCAGTAAAAGTCTGACATGCCCTTCCGCTACACCCAGAGCGGGAGAAGTCATTTGATTATTTCCCATAGAAAAAAAAAAAAAAAAAAACCGAGAGTTGGGATGCCTGTGTTCTTGTTGTGAATTTTAGACATTTTATTTGGGATATGATTCGACAGTTTGCAAGTGAACCGGCCCTGGAGGTAAGGTACTATGGAATGCTGGAATACACCCTGCCTTTTCTAGCACGTTTGGTTGCTGCGATGTTGAAAGACACACTTATCTCCAAACAACGACTGCCTGGCGATATTGTGTTAACATAGATCATTTGGGACATCAGAAAATAATATTGTCATTATTGCAAATTGTATAATTAGTCACTGGTGTTGTGAGTATTGTTTCCAATTATCCCTTGCTCTGTTTATTTTTTTTTACTCCTAGGCTATCTATCACTTTTCACATGTCTGAGGGCATTGAAGCCTATCGTAATCAAATCTCAAACTGCATTAACAATTAATTTGAACGTCAATCCATTACTACGAATACCATATTCCCCAGACCTGGTATTAACGCTGAGGACTTTAAGAGTATTAAATGGATACAGACCGCTAATTAGTGGTTTATGGTCGAGCTTGTTGCTAATAGACAGATGGCGGGTGCTGAGTGAGATTAATGATACACATGCAGATTCGTTAACTAGCAGATTAGTTTTTTATTCAGTTTTATGCGAGTTGGATACTTGGAAAAACTATGTCATCGGTTATAGTTGTTGTGTATATTAAAATATGATGTACGATTGGAGACGCTAGTGTCCAGTAATGGACGTCTACTATAGGCTGATGATAATGATGGTTTATGACCCAATAATGGGTTGTGGATTATGAAGTGAGATCAGATAGACAATCGCTCTATATAAATTACTGCAGGTATTTAGCTGAATCCGGATAGACTGGAAGCCGAGTTCAACGTAGTTGGGAAAAGGTATACGCAGATGTTGATATGACTCAATAATACAGCAATTTTTAACCCTTAATTTACCTGTTAGGTCCCAGGGACTCCGCGCGAAGTTTCATTTTGGTCTAAAAACTTTATTATCGCGTTTTTGTTTTCGTGCGTCTCAGTACCTTCCTGCAGTAGCGGTCCGGACGCGGGGTGAAAAGGACATGCGGCTGCGCCACGCGTATAGGTGAGTAATTGTGCCTATGGAGTCCGCTGGACTCCATGGGGGTATTTGTGCGATAGAAATATTATTTCGATGGATTGTTACGTTATCATTTATTCAGTGTTATTTTTGTGTTTTAGGCTACCAAATGGCTTCAAACAGTCGGTCAGTCAATATACTTCAACCCGAAGCTGACTTGGTAGTACTAGACTGGCTCAGATGTGATGATGAGGAGTCATCAGTCAGGAGCATCAAAGTACCCCACAGATGAACAAAATGCTCAAGATGAAAAGTTGCCCAGAGACCAAAGAAAATACTGTCATATGTGTCATATATGTTTTTTTTTTTGTATGAAAATGTTCCAATTATAGTTTAGTTTTAAAAGTTGATGATATTTTAAACTTATTATAGAAGGAAATAGTTTCAAATTATAATATATTGTATTTAAGTTTTGAGCCAGAAGTCGCCATTGATTTTTGTTTTCCAATTTTTTTGTTTTTCAATTGTCAAGAAGACTGTTACAAACTAATAACGAAATGTGAAATTAAAACATATAAGTATAATGTTGCTAAGGGCGAATTTCACCAAACTTTTATACAGAGTATAAGTCTTATCCTGCGAATAAATGTTGAATTTTTGACAGTTTTTCCATACGAAAACTGTCAGACGACAATTTTATTCCACGGATAAAAACTTTGATGAAATCAGCCCTTAGTGTAATAAACCATTTTGAGTACACATTTTGCTTTTATTTTGACCATAATCAATTATTTTTGTGCAAGGAGTCTCATGGAGTCCATCGGGTAAATTAAGTGATTTGGGGTCACCAGGTAAACTAAGGGTTAAAGTCGAGTTTAAAAAATTTGTTTGGTATTTAGTTAAGCCCCTAAAATTTTGCGAGAGCAGATGCTCTAAAAGTGATAAATAAGTATTAACTTGGAATATCTATCCTTGCCGATGGAAATAGACTCTTCATAGAAAATTTTCTCGGTAAATAAATCAGAGATATAAGTCGTATGAGCCAAACTAGAGGATCCCCGATTACCTCGCACCATTTGTCGATAAATTCAATTTTATCAAGTGTAGTAATGGTTGCTTCACATGGCTGAGCCGATAGAATTTTTATGTTGTTTACCGTGTCGTCCATCTTGCAGGAGAGGCTAAAGACTTTTAATATATATATAGGTATACTTTTAGTTATTGTATTTTTGTATTTTTATATTCTATCTGTGTTATTATTTTAAGAGTATGTGTCTGTATGGTATGGGTTTGATAATTGCCTGAAATAAATGATATTTAATTTAATTAACTTATGTGAAATAACTGTCTAGTATATTTTTTATATTTTTTATTCTGACGTCATTTAATTGCCATAACATTTTTTGTTAACTTTCGACAAATACTTTAAGCATTCCGCAGAAGACATACATCGGTTGTTACATACGTACGGTATTGACAGACCATTGAACTAAACCCTTGGTCCTAATGCAATATCCATTAGAACTCCGTACCTAAGCTTTAAATCCAGCAACTACGGTGTAAACCTCCCCTCACGGATTCTAGACGAGCTAAGCTTGTAATGTTATTGATTTTTAAATCACCTCGAAGCCAGCAAAGTGTCAGCCCGGAAGAACGGCGCAAAGTCAAGGATCCCTTGATCTCATTACAATGAGATAGTGTTTACTAGAAGTAGGTAGGAACAGTCAGCTGTCAAGTTGAAGGGTAAGCTCTTAGATAACGACATGATTGTATGAACGATCACCTGATACGAGAGATATTATTATAATTTATATAAGTATAGTAGGTAATGTACCTACTAAAGTAAAATAATATAATGTAAGGATAAGGATTTATAAAAAAATACTATAAAAAAATTTAAAAAAATGCACACTCTTGTACACTCTTTCTACGCTGAAATACAAGTGAGCGTGTACTGAGTGTTTCTTTTATTTACGTATCAATTTAATAGTTTTGTGAATATTTCACAACACATAATTTAAAAAAACTTTTTACAAAAAAAACAACCGACATCCAAAAAAAACACTCAAAACTGAAAAATAACTTTCGGAAGTCGGTGTCTTTGCTTGTCAATTTTCGTTTTTTGCCACCGACTTCCGAAAGTTATTTTTCAGTTGTAAAAAGATTTTATTTTTCACTTTTTAGTGTGGTACCTACCCCACACAAATTCGAATACGACTAGCTGATTTAAATAACAGTGAAGGAGTAAATGAAGACATCGTCTAGATACATTCATTGGGAAAAATACGTTATATTGAAGCTAACTCAAAAACTACGCAAGCAAAGTTAATAAAATTTATATGGGACCACCTCGGAAGCAAAACCTACCATACAAAAAAAGAATCATCAAAATCGATTCATAATTGGCGGAGTAATCGCGTAACAAACATACAAAAAAAAAAAACATACAGACGAATTGAGAACCTCCTTTTTGAAGAAGTAGGTTAAAAAAAAAAAAATTGTGTGGTAATATTTTGTAAACAATAAAATACTGACCCAATTCGTTTGATGAGTCGTTCAATGATAGTGGAGTAGCAAGCGCAAGAGAGCGAGTACATCGCCATGCCCCAGCACCCAAAACGAACGCCTTCTTCGTAGTCCGTTCGACTGACACTGCCCACCGGCGCCTGAAATTAAAGTTATAGCAATGGTGTAGATAAACAATCAGGATTTTGTTGCTAACGTAAATTCATAAGTGAGTGACAGCATTCAAATATTTTGGATCGATTTCTTTGCTTTCAAAAATTAAATCAATCTTTTTTTAATATTTTTTCCGGCCTGTTACATGTACTTCTTTTTGAAGCAGCAGTTATCCATCAGTGTTCAATGCCGCTGTATTGAACTAATGCCGTTTTCCACTCCACTCTAAAGTTAGGTAGGTATACTATTTGCAGAAAACGTTTCTGCAGGCGCTTCATTTTACAACGCAGGTAAACAAAACAATGTTTTAGTGATATTTTCTCATATTTATAGTTTTGCTTTAGTTTTAATGTGTAACTATACTCCATTTGAAATAAGATTAGACGTATAGATAAGCCTTTTTTACATTCCGTTCAACCGATTTTGAATTCTAATGCGTTGGTAGCATGACAAATGGCAGCCGCAGTAGATAGTTGGTATTGTGTAACTTTTTTTGCTTTTAATGCTATCCTTATTCTATTCTATTCTATTCTATTCTATTCTATTCTATTCAGGTTGGAAATACCCACACTCGAAGGTAATGAATCATAAACATACAATTATCCTCTTCCTCAAGTTATTGCCCGGGAGCACCTCCGAAGTCGGTGAAGTAAAGCAAGTAGCAGATTTGGTTGGTGACGTAGACCACGCAAATGTGACCCATAGATTATTTTATTAACTGCACGTGAAGCAGTGCAACTCCTTGCCAGATTCTGTGTTTCCCGGTAGTTAAAACCAAACAGAGCAGTGATGGCTCAGTGGTGACGGCAGAGACTTGCCAGTTTTAGGTTTTTTTTTAGGTTCGAACCCAAACAGGCGCTTTACTTTGTGTACATTATTTCATCACCACTGCTCTCAAAACGGTCAAGGAAAACATCGTGAGAAATAGAATAAAAAAATCGAAGACATGTGACATCTACCAACCCGCACTGCGCCCGCAAGGTGGATTACAGCTCATTCCCTCTCACGGAAAGGAGGCTGTGTCCCAGCAGTGGGAACATTATAGGCTGATTATGATAACTAAATTCCCAGGTTAGGTTATCTATATGTATATGAGGGATTGAAGACGTGATAACTAAAGTCTCGAGTGGATAGGTTACTCCAAAACAACGTGAGAGCTATCAAACGGGAGCCTATAAAATAAAAAAAACCTAAGTTAGATAATACTGACCGCAGGATCCCCTCCAAACACAGCTTCCCCGACGAAGTCAGTGAAGTACAGAGAGTAACAGACATGCGCCATCCAGCAGAACAAGTTAGTGAGGCAGACCACGCGCAGGGAGCTCGGCATCATCACGATGGACTTCAGGTAGTGGCTCAGTGAGAGGTTTCCACCATCATGACCAGTTTCCACCACGTTTATGGCAACACCACCCTGGAATTAACAAAGAATCCAGTGTCAATGTGGCACAATTAACTTGAGTTAATTGTGTATGTGAGTTTCTATGTTTGTAAACGCACCCACGATACAGGAAGAAATTCATAGTGAGGGGCAACGTTTTTTTTTATTAAAAAAAAAAAAGTTTTATTTTAAGCTCTGGATTTTGGATATGCACTAAGCAACGTAGATTTATAAGTAGGTAGGTATCTAAAAACTTATATATTAGGCCACCTATGAAATTACCGTTTTGTATGGGGAATTTTAAATAAGTTCCATTTTTCATACTAACATTTTCTTAATATATTTTACAACCCATGAACACTTATGTTTTATAACTTTTATGCAGTAATGTTTAAAAACCTAGTTATCGTACGCCACTTAGATTAAGCGACAAAAATAAGTTTTGGCTAAGTTACAAAAAAAATAGTGGTCATTTCTACTAACAAAATGAGGAGTAATTTTTAAGGTATTTTTTATGTTTAGAAAACTATAAATAATAAGTTTTTTTTTACTATTGGTAGTTGTCTATGATGGTCATTATTCGATATAATACTAAGCAATTGATGAATATTTTAAATCATAGAAGTGACGAGGTTCTCTATTTGTGAGAAAAAAACGCCAATTATGGTATGTATATAACCGCCAGAAAAAAACGCCAATTATATTATGTGTGTGGTATGTGTATATATAGGTATGTGAAATAACTGTATCGGGATTTGTTTGTGGTAAAGAGAGTTTCTTTTGGTGCTTGTGTTCAGTCTTTGTTGAAAATTGATTTACTGCAACCGCATACAGGTGCCGACAGGTGTCAAGTGAGATGGAAGGAACAGCATTGTCAACTGTCAATAAATGTTATTACCTATCGACTTCTCATATACCTGAGCCTTGAAAGTATTCTAAACTAGCTGCGCCCTGCGATTTCATCCGCGTAAGTCTCGATACCGTGGGAATATCAGGATAAAAAATATCTTGTGTCCTATTCCAGGTCATGGTCTACCCATGTGCCAAGTTTCATCTAAATCCGTTCAGCCGTTTTGGCATGAAAGCGTAACAAACAAACTCACTTTCGCATTTATAATATTATAGATATCCATTGAAAAGTCTTCTTTTTATTAATAAATCTTAATCCGTACTTTCTGAAATAAAATAATGCGAAAATTTTCTCGAATGAGCGAGCTCGTATAGAAAGTATTTTAACCATGATATTGAACCCTTCCTAATTAATTGGTAGGTAGGTAAAGTTACCTTTACCTTTGGCAATAAACATGGTTTAATAAACAAAAGAGGTCGCTCGTTGCTTCGAGCAATCAAAGAGGAAAGGCAAACCTCGGGAATATATTACGTCCGTTTATTAATTGGAAGTTAATTGGAGTCGACGATTTGTTATGAAAGTTTTGGTTTCTCAACTTTGCACGTCGATTATGTTGATTTGTATGACGAATTCATTGGTTTAACAACATAATCATATCCTGCGTACTCAAATTCAAATTAGGTATTTTATTTCACATAAACCTATATTCCATTTGAAATAAGATTAGACGTATATATAAGCCTTTTTTACATTCCGTTCAACCGATTTTGAATTCTATTGCGTTGGTGGTATGACAAATGGCAGCCGCAGTAGATAGTTGGTATTGTGTAACTTTTTTTGCTTTGAATGCTATTCTTATGCCTACGATATAGAAGTCAAAATCGGTTGAACGGACTGTAAAAGGGTTTGTTTTTATGTCTAATCTTATTTCAAATGGGGTATACACGCACATAAAACCGCAAAACCAGGGTTCAAATTGATCATTGCAGAACAACCCGCACGAAACTCCACAGATACTCATTTATAAATAATTGTCTTTGACAATGCTGTCTGTTACATTGTATTCAAAGGGCCCTTGGTTCTTGATTGCAGGATGCTTCAACATATTCGTAGAATGTTTTTTATAAGGTAGGTAAATAAAAATATTGGCTACATTTAACAGAACCACAAGAAAAATAAACAGCTTTCGCATCCCTGGCTCACCAATTTGAATAAAAACATTTACATCCTCTTTACCTCAGGTTGATTCAACGCTCCGTACGTAACATTTTCCTTCTTCAAAATCTTCTCTGGTTCATCTGGGCCCTCATCGAAGCTCTCCTGGATCCTCTGTGTCTCCGCCTGTCTCCTGAACTCCTCCTGCTCAGTCAGCTCCAAGAGAGGGATCTCTTTGAAGCTGGTGATGGTGGCAGACACGCATACGATGAAGATTATGGTGATCAGCGAGAAAACGGCGCGAACGTGACCGCCGAATATTTCGCCTGAAAATTATTTATTTATTTATCTACACCCATGCTATAAATCCTCTATAAAAGTTTCTGAAACAGTTGGCCTATTGCCAACATTAAAACACTGGTTGTTTTAATGTTGTCATAGTAACCATAATATCATTCAAACGGGTGTTATAATGTTGTACTTTTTTTTAAATGTGTTGCGTTATTTCATAATGCCTCTCATTTCAAAAAAAGAACATTGTCATGCAGGTCGTTTCACTAACAAAGCACCGTAATTTAAAACAAAAAAGCTCTATTACTCGAATTCGACAAATTCGAATTAACGTGCGTCGTATCCCTCCATTTTTGTTCGATATTAGTATTGCAACGAAACTTTTATAGAGGATTCATATCATGGGTGTAGATAAAGTCTTGTATGAAACTGTAAATAATTAGGTATTAAAACACTCATGTGATACTATTATTATAAACCCACATTCGTGTTTTAATACCCCTTATTATATAACAGTTACATAAATAACTATTATGGGAGAACTTATAGCTATATCAGATGTATGAAAATTATATAAGAAATATAGAGCTAATTACAGGTTCTCACAGGTAAAAACTGAAAAAGTAGTAGAAATCTTAGGATCTCTAACAAGCACGATAGAAAATAATATACACAAACAATAAGCACTATGCAGTTTAAAAAAAGTCAGCGTTCAGCCGATTTCGATTGCGATTGCGATTGAATATTTTGAGATTGGACTTTAGAATAAAATAGGCAAAGATTGATTATCATTCATCCTAATTGAGCTGAGAATCGACACTTTTGAAAGGTCAAAAGACAGAGGTTGACCCCTAAACGTACACCCTTCACCGCCCTGCCTAGTGTTTTAACTTGGAAAAGTGGTGCAATAAACTTGCCAGCGCCATATTTCAGGGTCTCTATTTTTATTTGTGCAGATACTTTATGAATCTTGGTCTGGCAGTTTGAGTAATTTATGCGGCCTACCCAAATGTCCTTTCTTTGGTATTGTTCGTCAAATCGTTGAGCTCCTTAAATTCTGAGTTGAGCTGCACGAATACTGACAAATGCGTGCACTGACTGGACAGGTCTGTGTGGTTCTTGCCTCAAAAGACCATTTCAGACACCAATCTACATGGTCTTCACATGATCTGACCAAGATTATGACTGGACTTCAAAAGAGACTGTGACCTCTAAGTTTGTTTCGGCCTTTCTTATTAGAGTAGTCAGATAGGAAACGCCGACCTCATCTAGTTTAAACAAATGTGATTGACGTGTAAAAGTGTTTGTACAAACCCACTTACAGAAAAAAATCATTTATCATTTAATCAGATTTGGTTCCGTTTCAAACATTGGTCACTGTTGTCCGATCACCAGCTTCAGTTTTTGCAGTAAGGTTCTATCAGTTTAATGCAGTGGCAAGTATCTACTGCACACCCACAGAATCTTTTAATCACAGTAATCTGACTTTCATTACGCAGGCTTAATCTAAATGTAAATATTTTATAACCATAATCAGTCTACCGCGGCTGCTAACATAACTTGGTTAGTTAGCCGGACCAGTAAAAATTAAACTGCGCGGTCACTAAATTAGATTTAGCTTACTAAATCCTATTAAGGCCCGCGAGCGCCAGATATTACTAAAAGCATTTATATCCCAGTAAAATAAGCAGAGCGTTAAAGAGGAACCTCCTGATGAGAGACCAAGAGTTAGGTACAACATTATTTTAGGTCATTTTTTAGGGTTCCGTAGTCAACAAGGAACCCTTATAGTTTCGCCATGTCCGTCTGTCCGTTTATCCGCGGTTTAGCTCAGTTACTGTTGGTACTAGAAAGCTGAAATTTGGTACGGGTATACATAAATACATTACGCCGAAAAAGTGGTATAATAAAATCGTAATAAATATTTTTTTTTACGAGAAATATAAATACCATCCCCACTTTACGTATAGGGGAGGTCTATACGTAAAGTGGGGATGGTTTTTATTTTTCTCGTCAGTCCCATAGTGTGGTATCTTTGGAAAGGTCTATTAAAAATAATGTGAGTTGGTGAAACCATTTTTGGGTTCAGGGATCCGTTTGCGAAATATTAAGCTTTAAAGTGCTAATTTTTTCTAGAGTCAAGTGTCCCCCCCCCCCCTGCCAGCTAAATGGTTGGTTTTGGATATGTTAAAAAAATCACGGCAGTAGTATATATAACGAAATTAAAAGGAAAACTATCACAGCTAAGTAGGCTCCCCAAGTTGCCGAGTAATAATCGACCAACTTAGATTTGCAGTTGCAAAAACATGTTCTCCCATACATTCTGTAGGTATGGGAGAAAAAGATTTTCAACTACAATGTTAAGTTTTTTGGATCAATTCTTCCCAACTACGGAACCCTTCATTGTGCGTGGTTCGATATACACTTGTTTTTTTAGTGATTTCTCATACAAGTGAGCCTTCGTTACTGGACTTCATCATCATTTTAGCCGAATGACCTCCACATGGGCTACCCCCAACGGTCGCCTCATTGATAGGTTGCTTCTCGCATGCCCGGTGCATGATGATCCATCCGTAGGTAGCTTACTATAATAATACCAGCCTATTATTATTTCACTGCAGGGCAAAGGTATCTTCTCATACAGAAAAGGCACGAGCATTAACCACCACGCTTGCTCATGACGGGTTGGACGGGTCAGACTTATACAGGGTGTTAGGGTAAACACCGTTATGCTTGAAACCAGTGGTTTGGTTTCATTTATAGAACGTAAAATCAATGGAAAATGACAACTTAAAAAAAAGAAGAAAATCTTCGTTTTATCACAGGAGTATTTCAGTCTTTCACACTAGGGCGCTAGGACAACGAAGTTGCGTCTCACACCGGTGAGTGGCGCGGGACGTGACCTGACCGGCCACGAGCGCGACTCCTCCCTCAGTCAGTCAACTATTTCGCTAGCGAGCACGGTGTCGGATTGAAACTTTTAAAAATCTTTTAATGAAAATTACGTTTTTTTTTATTGTTACTCGGTCATTTATTTAAGTCAACCCATTGAGTGACAACGGTGTTTTCCCTTACACCATGTATTAACTATCAAGTCCAGGTTTCCTTCACCTCCACTGATGTCAGTAACATCTAAGGATAACTTAAAAACTCGTCGTTGTGATGGCCCAGTGGTTAAAGCCTCGCCTCTCATGTACGAGGTTTTCATCATCACCATCATCATCATTTCAGCCGAAAGACGTCCACAGCTGGACATAGGCCTCCCCCAAGCATCGCCACTTCGACCAGTTCTGTGCTTCTTGCATCCAGCTGATTCCCGCGGCTTTCACCTAGTTATCGGTCCAACTTGTGGGGGGCGTTCCAACACTACGTCTTCCGGTAGGCGGTCGCCTATCCAGAACATTTCGGCCCCATCGGCCATCTGTTCTGCGAGGAATGTGCCCTGCAGCCCTGCCCACAGGTTTTATGTGGGTTCAAATTTTAATTCCCGCTTACTTAGGGCGAATTTCACCAATGCAAGAGCTGTCAGTATCAATATTCCACAGAAAATAATGACACTGACAGCCCTGAAATGGTTCCAAAGCAGATGTTTTGACGCGTTTCGACTTCACGCAAAATCAATGTTTCTCTCAATAAAAAAACAACGTATTTGCGTATCTTTTTTTATGATTACGAAAATTGAAATGAGGCCCCAAAACACGATTGACAAAACTTTCCTCGATACAAAAAAACCGCTAAGTTTCCTTAAAATCTGATGTTTAAAGAGAAAAACCTATTCCATTCGATTGTTATCAAAGCAATTGTAATAAAATTTTGTCTACGTGTTAACTATTAAATACTTTAAGGGATTATGAACTAATTTTTCTATATAAACACAAATAACATTTTAAAATTAAATATTTGTAAACATAGTGCAATAGAATTGCGCGCGGGCGGGGTCATACCGCCCCCCTCGGCTCCCGTCAGTCCCACTTCGCCTACGTGCTGATCGGGTTCAATTTCTTTGGTGAAATTCGCTCTTATTGATATTTACCTAATCGGGTGTCATCCCAGTTGATGCCACCCAACGCGTATCCCATGAAGCCACCGAGTCCTGCCATCACCGTGAACGTGCTAAGACCTTTAGCATGGTCCTCTGTGGAAATAAAGTTTATTTTATAATAAAATAAAATAAATAATATTTATTCATAACATAACATACAATATACACAGTAATAGGTGCCCTGGCTCCCAAACTAGGTTTATGTTTATTATAAGCTATAAAAGCACTGATAGACGCTTCTAAAGGTGCCAATTCTGGGCCTATTCCATTTTTAGAATGTTATTGACACGCTTATTAGAAGAAAGCACAAAAAAAAGAGCTGGATACCAGATTACATCGAAAGAAGAAGTACACCCACCATCGAGCGATGTAAAATAAATCATCACACGCGTTAGATTACTTAAAACTGTAGATATACGACTACCTATAAAGTAGGTATAAAATCAATCAATCGAAAATGAATGTAACCAAAACGGAACCCATACAAATTGGAAGGTGAAACGTCCATCGTACCCTTAGTATACGCATCACGATGTCGCTATGTACATAAGTGACATCCTACGATTTTCCAGTCACTTCTCACGACAAATATTTAACGAATAAATATTGGCTCAGAGATGAAAATGTATATGAGAGTTAAACAGACTTCCACATAGATAAAACGTAGATATACATTATATACCAGTAGTAAATAAATAACATAAAATTGTCGCAAGTAAACTATGAAACTAACAAAACTGAGTACAATATAATTATGAAGTAGCTTTTGCCCGTGGCTTCGCCCTTGTGGGGTTAATTATCCCACGGATACGTAATAATAAAATATCTTACGTCCTAACCCCGGTCATGGTCTACCCATGTGTCAAATTTCATCCAAATCCGTTTAGCCGTTTTAACGTGAAAGCGTAACAAACCAACTCACTTTCGCATCCATACTAACATTATAAATTTAAAAAAACAAAAAAACTCAAAGTAACTCTGTCTGTCTGTATGTTACCTTTCCACGCCTAAACCAACTGATAGGATTTGGCAAGGAAATAGATGGCACCATGAGGAAGGACATAGGCTACTTTTTATCGACATACAAGGCGGGCGGAGCCACGGGCGGACGCTAGTTTATAAAATATTAAGTTAATTAAGGATTACTAATAAAAGTTTTAGGTCAATATTTGTTGATGGTAGTCTTGTAGTGATATACATTCGCAATAAATCATTTTTATTCAGGTTGGACGATTGCCGTTATTTACTTTTAAGTACATAAGCACGTGCTTCTACTGTTAAATGTTTATATAACAATGTTAATTCTTCGTAACCGGGTCATCAAATGTACTTGATCGCCTTCAGTGCTTATGTACTTTTTATGGCTTTAGTATTATCTTTGGTAAGTGTTTATTTCTTCACATTAGAACTTGGAAGTGCCCTGTTACATTCTAGGACATCATTTATTCGAAACTGACCGAGGCGAGCTTGTTGAAATTTTTTATGATTTTTCACTACTACCTCTAGTAAAATCTGAACATGAACTCCTCTTTCTAATCCCATTACACATGAGATACCTATCCACAGTCCTGGGGGCTTGGCCCCCAAGTCTACTAATTTACAAACGTGTCAGTGGTCTCACAATGATCAGTTTTTGACAGATATACCATACACATTCTGTCAAAAACTGATCATTGTGAGATCACTAACACGTTTGTAAATTAGTAGACTTGGCACCCAGACCGCTAGGAAATAGCGGAAATATATCAATAAAAGTAATCACCTCGCACGCCAAAGAGATAAGCAAAAATCAGTCCTATAAACTCGTCCCTACCTACCAATAGGTAAAATTTTATCTTTAGGTTAAAAAAAGATCAAAGGAAACACACGGTGTATGTAGTTGTACCTATTTATAATATTACAATGAAATGTACTTAGGTGTATTCGAAATATACATGAAACTTTATCATCATTACTAAGAAGAGTTAAAATAATCATGTCATCAAGGTATATCTATAAAAAAACCAAATATAAACGCTTGGCAGCGAGATAAATCAATCACGGCCAGACGTGATAAGGAGCCTGTTTTGTAGTTCATCACTCTCCGACGACGGAAAAACTGACAAACACATTTCACAGTCACATGTCCTGACGTAGCACGGGTAAATATTGAAATATATTCATTTTTATTCAAACTGGGTGAAGGATTTTACCTAATAATCTAACCTGGATCGCACATCACAACCTCATATTAAATTGCACAAACAATGTAATTTGATTCAGAGAAATTGTTCTGATTCACTTTGACGTAAGTTTCCGACTAATTACAAGTCAAGTAAATAGTTCAAATGTGTACTAAGCACCAACTGGAAAACACAAATTGTTATCTCGTATCTATCATGACGAGTACACCTTCGGCTGTTCTATTTTTAGTACCATTCAGTCAAGTAGACACTGTAATACGTAAATCCTCTATTAATTGTGAACACAAATATATACTTTGTCTACCCACTCGAGAAAAAAGGTTCCTCAAGTGTTCGACGTGTTATTCACCTTTAGAGGGTGACAAAGCAAAATGGATCCCTATCGACCGACCAAAAATGTAGTTTCGGCAGAAACTGAAACCGGAATTCGATGTTCAGCTGCATTTTCGGCCAAAAACCAAAAACGTGCAATTCCTATAAAAACATATTTCTACTTCTTTAGCCTAGTTAGACCTAATTAAATATAATAAAAAATAACTTTTCTGCATTTTCTCCCAATAAATTACAGCACCTGTCTGCATAATTTCAAACCCTTAACGAAATATTAATGTTATTTGACATTTTTTTATGCAGTTCCTGGTGTCGACGACCAATATTTTAATAATAGGTACAGCTGGACGCACTATGGGATATTACAGCGTATTTCGTTGCCGAATCTGATTATTTTGGCCGAAAACCTAAAAAAACCCAAATACGGTCTGCCTCTACCTACAAATAGTATCATGAGGTTACTAAGCTAACTGGGCCAGTGCAAATATGGAATATAAAGACTATATTTCTTTCTCTTTAAACAAATCTGACCTGGAACTGTCACGTCGAGCAGATAAGCGCGGGCCGGGCTCTGGCAGGCGTCTGCGTCGAAGTCCAAGAAGACTGTGCCAAGGACTGTGAAGAGTACTCCCCATGGGTGGTAGTTACTGTGTTCATTATCCAGGGCTGAGCTTCTGGGTCCTAATGCGGAAGGGACCTCAGTTCTGTTCAGTGGTAACTCATCGCCGAGAGCGTAGCCTATGTCCTCTCCGTTGGGGACTAAGATTAAACCTGTAATACAATAATGTTTATACCTATTTTTACATCAACGGCGACTGAAAATAGCAGTTCAAAAGCATCACAAGACATTTTGCACTTGTAACAAAAAATAAAACAAATATTTTTCTAGAACATATGAACGTCCCTACGGTATTATTATTAATAATGACTCTTAAAATAATATCGTATGAAACTGAACAAACTTCAATTTCTATAAATCTGTATTTCATTCTCAAAGTTCACAATTTATGCATCGCTTGGGCGACGGATTTCAATTTCCTGAAGCTATCAAAATTGGCGCTGAAATACTGGCTGAAATTAGTCGGAAATTGCAAAATGCCACAAGAACACTCATATCACTAGTGACTAGTCAAGTTCAACATACACTTATAACGATAAAATTTATTTTAAACCAAAGTCCTTAGATTCCATAGGAAAAGTTATTATAATAAAATAATTATTCCTAAGTGTCAATAAACACTACGATTATATTTTATTTTAGCCCAAATGCTAATTTTAAGAAGTTGCAATACCTTTTTACCTGCATATTAATCTAAAACAAACTTAAATCACCTGTCAGTTCCATCAACAAGTCGAGGCATAAACAAGATTGTTACAAAAAGGAATAGCTAATCCACAATTTTCGTCACAAAATGTCCTTGTTTACGAGCTCGGTTCAAACGCCTGTTGCTTCTGCCTGTTCTGCCTCAAGCATCACTCTCACGTGAAAATGCCATAGACATTTATTACTCCACTTGATCTTCTAAAGCATAATCAAGGACATTTCGTATCTTCCGAAGCTGTTTGTTTAGGATTTCAGGACCCCAACAGTGAATGTCTCCATTACAAATTTAATTTAATCCTTCAGATCTTTGGGCAAATTGGTACTCAAATCTTTAACAAACAGGTGGGCTGTATTTAGAAAGGTTTTCGTGCCGAGAACTTATTAAATTTAATATCTATATCAAAGATACTTAGTTCAGTAAACGATGTTAAAGTAAATAACGCTCTTATTTATGTAAAGTTTTCAAGTTTATTTCCTTTGAGGATTGAACGATAATAATAACTCTGATTAAATTGTAGTTTCTCCAGGAGCATCTTTAAGGAGAGTTCTTGCTATTTTTTTACGGATACCCTCAGTCTGGGAAGAACAGAGACAAGGGACACTGTTTACTGGTCCTTCTAGTAACATGAGTATAAATAAATTGCCCGGGAAATACTTGTATATTTTACATTACATTACACTTTATATTAACGTCAGTACTTACCTAACAACACTCCAACAGACATGAGAACAATGAAAGGTCTTCTCCTTCCAAACCTCGATCGACAGCGGTCACTGAGAGACCCAAGTAAAGGGGTCATGAAGAACCCAATCAGGGGTGACAATGCCCACACCAGCGTCATCTGTTGATGGGGCACCCCTATCTGCAGAAGGGTGGGGGACACGAAAGCAGTCTCCCCGGCGTACGAGAATTCGATCCCCATTACTGCCGCTGATATGCGCATCAACTCGAAGCGACTTTTTCTCCTGAAAATGTCTCATTATTTACTTACTCTACTGGTTTAATAATAAGTGGTTCAGTATTGGCAACTTCCTCGCATAATTTTAACGGCTGACATTGACAGTCGATTAAATTGGCTTAACTATCGATTAATAATACGAATAGAGCTTATTAGCTGTTACATCAATATTGTAACGATACACTCTGAGTTTGTTCGAAGAATAGATCTAGGATGGTTATGTTATTATAATAACGATTGAAAGCAAACTTAGAAGCTTTGCTTGTTATCCTAATTAATACATCAACTTGTCCTACACAGTTTTGATACGAAGTAAATATCTTAGAATATTTGTTCTGCTATATAAGTCTTCGATCTATGGCTCCGAACTGTGTTATTATTTGTTTTGTCTCGAACGTGTGAAATATGTTTACATATCGATTCTGTGCTACACTTCATGAGATTACTATTTTTGCCCTACCATGTGCCCAAATACAAATACGGACATGCGACAGCGGTAAATGTTCGACAACTACTCATTTTACGAACTTTTGAATGAATTATACTTTTTAGACTAAGACTAGGCCATTTACTTCACCAATACTGGTAGGTGAAGTAAACGTCCTATATAGATACTTTAATCTTGATGAATTCGAATGAGGTCAAGATTATGAAAGTAATCGGCTATGGTCAATTCTACTTAAACGTTAAAAAAATACAGTATTTGACGAAGATTTTATCAAACACATTCCTCATCAGAAAAAAATCGTCAACTTACCGATAAAGATCGCTGTAAGCACTATCCTGCCAGACCCGTTCCCTAGGTTCATCAGAGTTAGGTATTCCGAACATGGTCTCAGCCACCACATCCCGGACGCCCCTTGGGTGTTGTTCCCTCCACCTGGACCAGCGTTCGCGGTAGCGGTCGCGTGCACCGTGCAGGCGACCGGTCACTCCTTGGTATTCATGTAGTTTATCTGCCATGGTTGAACACTTGTGACGTCAGACGTTAATGGTCATAGGACGTAACTAATCTCTTCTCTTATAAGATTATCTGAACATAAGAAGAAGGTGTCTCCTAATAGGAGGTTTTTGGATGACGAGGTTGGTGATGGGGGTTTAATATCCACTAGGCTAGGGACTGATTACATCCTGTAGATTGCGTTGTCGACAATTGTTTATTAACAGGGTAATTTAATGTGAATGAATTTGGGATAAAATAACACTGATAATGAGACAGTTTTAAATGTATATTATTGTTTGATTTCTCAATCACTTCTAAAATGACTTTCAATTTAGTAAAACAAACAAATCATAATACAACCAAAATTAAAGTCAAATCACTCCAATCCAATCAACACATAACCAGAACTTTTCGTTAATAAATAACAAGCTTCACTACAGTAATAGTTGACGGCAAAGTTATCGGTCACACTGGGCACTGTTAGTGGGCACGCTGGACAGTTACCGCGGGCACGGACGGCGGAAGTTGACTGGGCGCGCGCGCCGCCCTCGCTCGCACAGCCGCCCGCCCAGCATCTACTGACCGATGTCGATACTTTTTACTGGAAGAGATAGTTTAGCGAACTTTTTAAATATTATTTGGTGGACTGTTCTTTGTTATTGATTAATAAGTTTGATAAAATTCAGGCCAATTGCCGAGGTATTATGGTACGGTTTTTGTTTTTCGTTAGAATTTTTATCTCTTGATTGTTTGATTAATGGCGAAATAAATATTTCTAGTAAAATTTAGACAGGGCAAGTAATTTGGTTTTATTTGTGTTATTATTATTAATATACATTTCGTAATTTCGTTCAAAACTCAAGATAATATTATGAAAAAATTACTGTAAAGACAAATAAAGCCTCAATTAATTTTTACAGTTGAATACTTTTGATGGATTTTATTAGGCTTCTGTAACATGGTACGGATAAAGCACAGCTTTAATACTTACGGGTCTAACCATCCAGGATAAAGAAATAAATTCAAGCAATAGAACAACTTAATCAAATGAAATGGAATTATAAATTTACAGCAGAAAATCTATAAGTAAAATGAAACATTCTACTTAAAATATAATGGCACAAAATGATTTGATCAAGCTGATAATAAGAGCTTCCGAAATTGTATTAAACCTTCTCAGCATAATATCGAAAAAACTGAACAATAACAGAATTTAAATCAAAGTGCTCCTTCCATTCGGTTTGGCAGCAAATAATATCATTTTAAAAGTCGCTTCTTACATTATATTTCCCGGTTCCCCGCCTCGGGGATTACGCTTATTGCGTCCCAGGGAGTCGCCAACTGATTGTATCCTTCCAATACGGCCTTATATAAACAAACTGATTGTCTGTTCGTCTTATTGCTTTTGTGACTCCTTTCTATCTTTAGACTGACGATCAAATTGAAAGTAACGCCGCGGATTTACCAGATGGAACCGTATAAACGGGCAAATCCTTATCGGAATTTGATTATAATATATGTTGGATACTTCTCGCGTTTGTGTAAATGTATTTTGTGAATAAAGGTGTTGAGTCTGGGTTTTCAGGAAAGCATTTTTGACGTTCATATACGATGTTAACTAACAAAGGGTAACTCGCAATAGCATAGCGTACATACATCAAAAAAAAATTTTTTTTTTTTACATGTCATTGTTGAAATATTCACAAAACGATTAAATTGATACGTATAAGAAACACCCAGTACACGCACACTTGTATTTCAACATAGAAAGACAAGTGTGACAAATGTGCGTGTACAGTCTTTTGCGTATTAAATTAATATTTTTTCTGTTTTTTCTTTTTTTTTGTCTCGCTGTGTCTAGTTTTCTTTTATTGATTTTTTTTTATGTTGGCACTTTGTTAGTTATTTAATAATGTATATTTATTATTTAACCGTGCTTTTTTATGTTGTGTTGTCTTTTGTATGCACCAAATAAACGTTTTATCTATAAAAATTTTTTTTTTTTTTTTTTTTTGTATATATAGACGCTGTAGTATTGCAGGTTAGCGGGAACGCCCTTTGTTAGTTAACATACTGTATTTTATTATTTAGTTTAGCATTTGATAAGACTGATTATTTGTAATTCTTCATAAGTCACCTTTTATCTTCGTGTCAGTCACAAAGATATCCAAAATGTGCAATATTAAATGAACGTACTATTGTTTTTCTGTCGCGTCTGTGAAATATGTATTCTTCTAGACTTATTAACCGAAACGAAAAGTTGACAGGATTTGATTGACTCGGTACATATCCTGAACTGTACCTAAGTAATCTGTATTTCAAGTTCACTGACAGATCTTATCGATTTCATGTGTCAATAGTAGAAAATAATCTCGTGAAACATGTCGGAATGAAATCCCGATAATAGTTGAATACTAGCAGTATCTACCATTGAATTAACTTGCCGACGACCTACACCATAACAAGATAACTCCCCCCACCATAATATTTACCGACGTGTGTGAACGATTCAACTTGCACTTGAAAATAAATAAATGCGTACCTATTTGCCTTGCGAAAATAATTTACAAGGTGTAATAAATAATGAGACATTAATATGTGGACTAGTTGTTTGCACAAGTTATTTATACAGCATTGTTGGAAGTATCATAATGAACAAGGCTAGTTCCCGCACGATGCGCCGGCGCTTCCCTCGTGACTAGAACAAAATAAGACCTATCTTAATGCTGCTCATTTAAATAAACTTTTGTAAGACCAACCGTGAAAATTAAAGGAAGAAATGACAGGAAGGACATTCACAATGATAAATGAAGCGCATAAAATTGACATTTCATTCGTGATTTGTTAAGTTTTTCTGACTAAATTTAAATCCACTATCGAATTATTCACGCGTATTTGACAGTGAAGAATTTCTGGGGAAAATAATATTGTTTTATTGCACTCATAAAATTATTTTTATGAGTGCAATAAACCAATATTGAAAATTAATGATCTTGTTTGAACGAATAATGATCAAATTATGCAACGACAATTTACGTAAATGTCTAAACACATAATTTTCTTAATCAGTTAGTTTCATAATGATCAAAACTCTAGGAGATGATTGACTTTATGAATGATTTTATGTTTTTTTTTTTTAGCTTTTTCCTGGCTGAATTTTGAAGCCGTTATCATGTTAGACCTTGTCAGAACTATAACATAGGTTTTTGAAAGTTCTTTGGTACAATATAGCATTATTATCTACTAGCTGCGAAAAAAAGTTACGCCTCCACGCTAAAACGGCTAAACGGATTTACATGAAATTAGGCACATGGGTAGATTGACTTGAAATAGGACATAGCATACTTTTTATCCCGATATTCCCACGGTGTCGAGAGCTACGCGGGTGAAACCGCGGGGCGCAGCTAGTAGGCTATAATTTATAAAGATATCACGCGTTTGAAATTGCTGGCGGAAGCTAGTACTCAATAAAATTCTTAAATTCATTAATTCATTCACTGATACACAACTCACATCCTGAACCGCTGGAGTTGAAATAGAAGCATGAAATTTTAAACAGCGAAAATGAGTAAATAAGGAATGATTTTTGAAATATCATCCATTAAGGCGGTAAAATAGGGGATGGAAAGTTTGTATGGAAGTTCGCCATTTTCACCAATGGGAAATCCCGTCGGGCACATGTCCTGTAGGAAAGAGATAATGCTCTATAGGACGTATAGCTCCATCTCTTTCCCCCACGAAGTAACACTGCTATAAGCGGTGGTGGTAGGGCCCCTGTTCCTACAGAAATCTGTTCACCTGTATCCTTCTAATAAATCTCCTCACCCTTGGCGACCCATAAAGTTACGACACACTTCATTCAAAAGGGTCTCGTATACAAAAGTACCCAAGGTCGCATTCCAACCTTGATACGTTCAAAGGCGGTTTCCACCAATCAGCCTTGCTTATCAATCATGAGCTGACAGGTGACAACAGTCTCTTAACACAAGATAAGACATTGAACTGGCAAGTGTTAGCTCACCAAAGAAAGTCTCCTTAGATTGGGTAACCTTTTTTCCATCTAGACTATGTATTTAGTTGTCGTCATGTGATATTCTAAGAATCTGTTAACGTGCTATTTGTTTTTCTGCCGTTACGTTGCTTCAGGCTGTGTTTTCAGTTTCAGTTCTCTTCATATTCACTGTCATTTTTCTTTGCACCTTTTTTTGGGTACGGTACATATTTGTTTGAGGCTCAAGCTTGTTTCAGGGAAGTTAAAGTCACATTTTGAGTAATGTACTTACCCATACATGAGTAGGTATAGTAGAGTCACTAGTATAAATACCATACACTAACGTAAGATTCAAAAGCAATTATCTCCTAAAGTTTTGATAGATATTTTATGGTGTTACGAACAAAGCATTATCGAAACCATATTATAATCAAATAATAAGTGTTTTCTCAAAGTCGCAATTTTTCAACTTTTAAAATTTGCAGTCAACTCAGGATTGATTGAAGGCAAACTTTAATCTGATCCTAATCCAATGATATTTTCAACTATAAGAAAATCGGTCTGTTATGTAATAAAATGCATGACGTGTAAAAGAAGGTTTTAGTCCACCGATACCCAGTACCTACTGGTACACATTCCGCGGATAGGCATAGGAATTTCATAAAGTACATAATGTGTGTTGTCCTATGCCTCCAGTACAAACGTTGAACCCAAATGGTTCCTGAAGAACAATACTCAACAATATTTACCTACTTTTGATAACACTTCCTGCGCCAACGCAAATATATGATCAATCACGTGTGTATTATTTTATAGATAAATCCTAATGTATTCATGTTTGTACAAATGTTACACAATCTTATCGTATTACTGTGGAAATAAGAAAAAACTGCATGATTCATGGATTATGTACCTATCTGGTTGGATAATCTTCTAAGCCTATGAGAATGTTTAAAAAGCTTTTGTTTTGTTTGTAGAATCTTGTCGTGATGACTTTCTTTAGTACGCGAAGTGTTTTCACCTGTAAAATATATGGAGGAGAAGACATCCTGTGCCAACCCTAAATAAATTGGGAGAAGGGCAGAAGGATGACACATAAAAAATCGTTTTAATCAGTTGTTTAGCCTAAACACCTTTTTAACACGACATTTCGTATGGAGTTTGTCATAAAACTGACAGTAGACACGCCAACAACCCTATTACCATAAAATCGTGTTTATAAGTAATTGTTTAGCCTAAACACCTTTTAAAAATGACATTTCTGTAGTGTCTGGAGGTTGACATTAAACTGACATTATACACGCGTTGAACTAAGTCTAAGTTTTTGTGGTCCCTAGAAAAGTGTAGAAAGGATCAATGCGCCTTAATTGGTGAACAACGAACTGCGAAACATAAGAGCCAAGGAGGTTATATGGTGTAAGGACCCAAGAGACCATAAAGACACAATTTTGTTTTTTTCTGACTTCCAAAAGAACCTGAAGGGAAAGAACATCGTTATTTCGACTTGTATAATTTCCTTTTTCTTCTGTTACCTAATATCTAAACAAAAGAGGGTTACATTTCACGTACCAGTGCGTTAGCTATCGTCCGTGTATTGATATTCTTGACAAAGTTAGGTAAGTGATGGCTGGTAATAGGATTGATCGCTGTTACGGCTTCATCAGACGTGGCTTAAACTGCGCTTTGTACGTCACGCAGCAGTAGTATATCTAGTAACTCTGACGTGGTTATACATACATGTTGGTTTGTTACGTCACCTAAAAATATGGATGTTGATTAGAAATATTGGAAAATACAATTAATCTATAATATAACCCATTCCGCTTGTCTATTCTTCAAGAGCCCTAAAAAACCCTGTAAGAAATCGACACGTGTTTCACCTCTCAACGAGGCATCCTCAGGATGACGATTGACCAATTGCAAACCAGAACGCGACGTGTTACTACACCAAACGCTGGACGCAAAGAAGTCGTCAAGTGGAATAGGTTAATACATATATCTACGTCTATTGTATTTTATAATGGATTTCCGCAAAGTCACGCCTAAATCAATTAACTAGAAATATTGGGATTATAGAAGATAAAATTGGGCGCGGATCCAGGGGAGGGGCACGTTTCCCCTCCAAACGGTGTAAGTAAAATAAAATCATCTGCATGGACTGGCTTGAAATCCTGAATCCATATTATCTATCAAGACATGGCTACGCATGATAAACGCTGAAGAAGTATGCTTCCGACTATAATAATCTTCATTGAAAATGAATTAATCCCAAAAACAGCATACTGCAATACATGATATGAGAGACACTTTTTATCTATTTGCCCCATGTGCCCCTCTCAGAAATAAATCCTGGAGCCACCCTTGAACGCTTCCAATCATTTCTCTTGGATGAGGTGGCACCGGATGATGAGGTTCAGGCGAATTAGTCAACGGTTTCAATGACTTAAGGCATCCCCAGCCTATCTCGATCAAGAGTACCTATCAATATTAGTGTTATAAGTCTGTTACCGTGGAACTATTTATCAATGGTGTAGGTACTATGAAGAGCTTTGCAAAGACAGTCTAATTAATCGATGAAAAAATTCATAAACAGACATTCTACTAAACATGGACCAAATTTACTCTATGGTAATGAATGTAATGTGGGCCCAAATAGCACAGAACTGGTGTCCTGAGATAGTGAGACGGGGTTGCGGCAGACCACGTAGGATATGGCGGGACTAGTTGGATAGGTTACATCAAAACTGGAAAGAGGACGCGCGGGCTCGCGAAAGATGGAAGGAGTGGAGGGAGGCCTTTGACCAAGAGTGGGACAGAGCTAGGGAAAAAAAAAAATGTAATGCCTAAATGGGTAAAAATCAATAAAAGCACAATAAATAACCTTCAAAATGAGAAGCCTTCAGAATTTTTTACGGAATTCACGTACCTACAAGACTAAATTGTTAATGAACGACTTAGCTCTTGTAAATTAGTTCAATTTGTATGTAAATTATTTAGAAGACAATGGATTAGTCCGAGTTCGCAGATGTCACTTTCATGTTACTCAGCGGTGTCTAGTAGACACTAAATAATTTATCGTTGCGTATTTTCAAGTTTAACTTTGTTGTAGTCGGACAACCAGTCTTACCCAGGAGTATAATGTTACCCAGTTACGGGGTTCCGACTTGGGGTCGGCTTCCAGTCTAACCGTATGCAGCTGAATACCAGTATTTTACATGGAGCGACTGCCTATCTAACCTCCACAACCCAGTTACTGGGTAACACGATACCTCTTGGTAAGACTGGTTGTCAGTCTTTCGGGCTTCTGACGACCCGTAACGATTGTCAAAGATCCACGAATGACAGCCGGGACCAACGGCTTAACGTGCTTTCCGAGGCATGGAGGAGTCTCGATATGTACAAATGGTCACCCATCCACGGACTAACTCCGGTGTAGCTTTAACCTGATGAATCGACCCGTGCGGCTGTTATTACTTAGCCACGAGCTCCTCGATTTAATCTTACCATAATCTGTGCTAATAAATGATAAATGTGAAAGTAACTTTGTCTGTCTGTCTGTTGACTTTTCACGCTATACCGGCTGAACGGATGTCGATGAAACTTGGTTCACGGTAGACCATGGCCTGGGATAGGACATGTTAGGACATAGGATAATTTATATCCCGATAGTACTAACGTTCACGTGAGATAATTTCCGACATTCACGGGGCTGAAGCCGCGGGCAAAAAACCAGTCCCGGTCAAAGTCCCGGAAAAAAAACCGGTATAAAGTGATTTTCCGAAGTATATGAAATGTCTTCGAGCAGAGTTCAACAGCCTTATTTATTCCAAAATTGTTCTAGTTAGTTATAAGTATACTCATTTAATTACTCAACACATGAAGTGTTTCCTTTCGGCGTACAGCAGAGCGGTGAAACCCCAAATAGTTACGAAGGGCACACGTTGTTTCAACGCATCAATCGTCACTACCGAACATAAGGCCACGCATACACTAAACAATTTCGCACGCAATATTTCGTGATACGTGAGGTGGTTTAAAATAAGAACACCTTATTGACACCATAAAAACAAAGTGTTGTTTATATGATAGTAATTTGTAATAGGACGGCCTCGATGGTGGCGCGAGTTCCGCCGGGACTGTCATTGGATATTTCCAGGAAATTTTCAGTAGCAGGTCGTAGTTTGGAATGATTGTATGATAATAGCAATGGAAAAAGAATACCTGGAAGGGCTCTGAGGGGCTTTTTCCCAGCAGAGGGAAAATATGGTCACTGGTTCGGCCCCACAAGGAATGGGTGTTAATATTTATGCCTCTCTGCCCGACTTTCGGGAAATACCGTTCCTGGCCACTGGATAGGCCACTTCTTCACCAGCGGGTGCAACAACAAATTTGTTCATCATCGGAGCAGTGAAGACAGTAGGATGTTTTTTCTTTCTTCTATATTACTTTTATTGAAACAAACCAGTACATATCATGTGCCCCTGTATCAATAATCCTAACTAATAATAATATTAGTTAGGATTTTTAACACTAAAACAGCTGAACGCCAAATACTGAATGCTGACCTGGTTACCCTACTTTTATCCCGATATTCCCACGGGATCGAGACTTACCTCTTGACCACGACATCTCCGCTCTCGCGACTTGACCAAATATAAGTTATTTCGAGCGTTTCATGAGTCACTCCATGTAAAATACTGGTATTCAGTTGCATTCGGCCAGACTGAAAGCCGACCCCAACATAGTTGGGAAAAGGCTAGGCAGATGATGAAAGCAAGGGTTGCGGAATAGTCCGAAAGGGATACCGGGGCCCTGGCAACAGGCAACTGAATTAACACGGGTGGGTTTTAGTCAGTAAGAGTCTGACTCGCCCTTCCGCTCCGCCCAGAGCGGGAGAAGTCATTTGACGATATGCCAATCAAAAAAAAAAAAAAGATGATGAAAGCGTTTCATGAGTTGCTGCGGTGTGACTTGCGGCGCAGGAGCATTCGAGCGCCGCGTTATGTCGTGGTCTAGCCGCGGGGCGCAGCTAGTAAAATATAAACAAAAGATTCCGATAATTTGTTCGCCGAGATATGCCAGGAGTGCTATTAAATAAATCACAACATCACCTTACATTCATCTACATAGGTGGGCACCATATTGCATTGTTCTTTTTCCTGGACGCTTTTAACCTTTGCCTGACATCCAAGAAGGATAGGTAAGGTAGGACAATAGGTAGTTAGACAGCAAGAGAGCGAGCTTTTCTTTCGACTCATCATTTTTAAGAGGTCAACGTGAAATTAGGGACAACCTCTCGTGAATATAAATAATTTTCAGAAAATATAACTATTCGGTTTTCCATTTTCTTTTGAAGTTCAGATTCTCTGTTACTACCGATTTCAATTAAGTACTACCCGATACTCAATAAAGCACTGAAGTAACATGCATAGAACATCAGTTTATCATACAAAATGATGGATTACCATTTATTCGTGCAACGTAACGCTCTCAAGGCCAGAATTTGTAGACAAGATAAGTTTTGAGACTGTGATGTAACAGTTTCACCACGCCATGTCACTTTTTTAAAAGAAAGTAAAGTTAACTGTCGATATTTTTACTGCACGTTGAAAGACGATTTAGTAACAGTATAAATAAGTAACAGTATTATATCTCGGCAGTGACCTTGATATGATTACCCAAGGCCGTTCGGTAGAGGAGCCTCCCGCGTCCTTGCGTAATGGCTACGCATTCATACTGTTGCGTACTGATGTACACTGAGATTTCGAAGCGCGTCATTTCGGCCGTTTTCTATGGAGACATAATACTGTCACTTGTTTATACTGTGGCGGTATCTACATCGCCACATGCGAACTACGCATCAAAGACCTGACGTCAGACAGACGTCACATAAATCCTGCATCGCGCAATTAAAGTTTACCGTGCAGTGGACATATATACGAGAACCCAACATCAATCGTTGGGCAGTTGCCCGCCAGACACAACACCCGTCTGGTCGGAGGATCCTCCCTTTTCTATGGAGTATGAGTGAACTTTACACCCTGTTCCTCATACCCCTAAAATACTGTGGTTTAGTTTCGATTGGTTTCATCGCGAGGCAATCGGCATGCCTGAGAGATATTTCTCGACGGCAGGTGAAGCCAAGTCAGAGGCCCATTTAAAACTATGACATCAGGTTAGTCACTGACCAGACCACACAAAAAAGAGAACTGTGGTTTTGTTAAGGGTTTGGACGTTAAACAATCGCCATTCCATGGTCATCAACTATCGAAGATATTGGTACCTCTTTGCGACTAAAGTTCAGGTTGACTTTTGACCTAGCTGTTCACCGTATGCAGTAGTGGTCACATTAGTTAAAACAGTCAAATTTCCTTCATTACAACCTCCAGAAGGATCCATCTTCGACTTTGGGTTGCGTTTACTTTATTTAGGAATATTTCGCTGAAATTAAGATAATTATTTTTCCATTAATTTCATTATTTTAAAAATGTATTAATATAACCGAATTCTATAGAAAATCACACTCGTGAAAATGACATTTACACACAAATGTCACATATTTTCTGTCAAAGTGAAATAAAGTATTAGACAGCATCAATGCACCAATACAACATCGAAAATAAAATATTTAAGCATTGCAATTGGCGAGTTTTAAAGTAAAGCTGAGTAAAGTAATTCTTTTAAATCTTTGGTAAAGTTATTATGAATTCTACTCCTCGTATTGAGGTCAAGATATACAACGGGTCTCGATCGGTATCAATCATTCGCGCGAAATGTTGAAAATAAAACAGTGAACAGATTACGAGTACCTACCCACTGAGTTTTAAGAATACATAAGGGATCGAACTCACTTTTAACGGCGAAGCTGATAATATTATAGAATGTCTCAACGTAAGTAAAATACTAAGTTCATTATCCTTTGAAATAAATTGGTCTAAGAGCGGAGGACTTGTGACATGTCACCTTATGTCATTTCTGTCTTGTCTATGCTAGCTAAGCAAAAAAAAAGACATTCTATTATTAAAACCTCCACGACATCAAGAAATGGAAATTAAGAAAATAACAAACAGACCTTGTACATTAAAATAAAGGTTCTATGCAACAAATCGTCCTAAAAAATATTATGCGGAATGATTGAGTGGATTCACGCTGAGATTATCATTGTTTAATTAAATATCTATCTTCCTTGCACCATATCTCGGAAACTAAAAAACTACTAATAAATTCTAGATATAGGTACTTATCTAGCTAGGATGGAAAGAAATGGGAACTGTCGTAATTAATCAGGAAATGCAAGAACTATGTTGGAAATGTTTATATTGCATGAGTTTCTGCCTCGGACATTTATGCCTTAGAACTTACGTCAATCTGATAAATTTAAAAAACGTTCTCTTCATGGCGTTTTTGGCAAGACGGGGGATTACAGACCAGTCCGTCCCCCAGTACGAGTGTTGTGCCTACCCAGACTATGCCCCCACTTTCTGAAGTGTCCCAAGTGTCCATCCACTTGACTTGCCTTACACATTTTTTTTTTTTTTAGTTTGGGAAATCATCAAATGCACGTCCTTCCGCTCTGGGCGGAGCAGGAGGGCGTGTCAGACTTTTACTGACTAAAACCCACCCGTGTTCCTTCAGTTGCCTAATGCCAAGGTCCCAGTATCCCTTTCGGACTTTCCCCCAGACTTGCCTTACCCTAGTAGGGGCATATAGTTCCTTACAACTCCCACATTGGGCCCAAGTAATATAATATAATAACAATCCAAGGATTGGACAAGAAGAAGACTGGCTTTTTAGGGTTCCGTAGTCAACAAGGAACCCTTATAGTTTCACCATGTCCGTCTGTCTGTTTGTTCGCAGCTTAGCTCAAAGACTCTTAGTACTAAAAAGCCGTAATTTGGTATGGGTATACATATAAATAACGCCAACAAAGTGGTACAATAAAGTTATAAAAAAAAATGTACACGTAATGTGGTGATGTTTTTTTTTTTCGTCAATACCATGGTGTGGGTTGTCGTTAGAATGCTCGTTAAATAGCAGTAAATCAGTAAAAGTATTGTAAGTTCGTGAAAACCATTTTTGTATTCAGGGATCCGTTTACGATATATTAAGCTTTAAAGTGCTCATTTTTGTTAGAGTCAAGTTTCCTGCCAACTAAATGGTTGGTTTTGGGTATGTGGAAAAATTCACGGCGGTAGTATATAATAATATAACGAAATTAAAAGGAAAACTGTCACAGCTAAGTAGGCTCTACAAGTTACCGAGTAATAATCGACCAACTTACATTTGCAATTCCAAAAACAGGTTACAATGTTAAGTTTGGTATTGAGATAAATTAACTTTTTTTTTTTTTTTTTTTACTCTGAGAAATGCATTACGCATCCCCGCTCGTGGGGGACGAGTGGGGTATGTGGGACTCCTGTCGCTAGCGACAGTATACCCACTAAAAAACAGCGGTGTTCCCACATCGCCGTGATGGGAGGGCCATGGGAAACCGGCTCAGCCTTTACATCCACAACCCTCCCGGCGCATGGGATAAATTAACCTAACCTAACCTAACTACACGTGTTTCGACACGCACTTGGCCGGTGTTTTTGCTTTACTTCCCAAACATTCTGTCTTCATTTCAACAATTTCGATAAAAGTTACAAACTGCTCTTGTGGAACCAATGTACATTAATTTCTGATCGACAATCGTAAGGTAGAAAAAATGTGTTTCGTAACATACAAAGAGGTCGAGGTCTTCGCATAAATATTATTTGTTTCCTTAGCGGTCTTAGTATTCAAGCTGCGATCGCCACCGACCCTACCGACTGTTACGTGGATTGTTTATTACCTAATAATTATCGTCACACCTTTATAGTCATAAGTTTTAAAGAAACTTAACAACTATAAGAAAAATCCTAACGATTACTTAACGGGAATTTAAAAAAAGGAATGCGATTATAATTTGGCGTCTTTTTTAATTAACAAATACAAAATAACTAGCTGTGCCCCGCGGTTTCACCCGCGTAGGTCTCGATCCCGTAGGAATATCAGGATAAAAAGTATTGTTTGTCCTATTCCAGGCCATGGTCTACCCATGTGCCGTTAAGCCGGTTTAGCATGAAAGCGTAACAAACAAACTCACTTTCGCATTTATAATATTAGTTGGGATTCCAGCGTACCTAGCAAGCGATCACAGGTTAAATTTTGTTCAAGGCACTCTAAATATCAATTTTCGAGCTGAGAGAACCCGCATGTTGAGGCCTTCCCTTTACTCAGGAACCAAATTCCAATTGGAACTTCAAAATCGTGTCGCCGTACTGGAAACCACGCTGGTGGACTGGGCAGTGTTTGGAAAACTTCGTCAAAAGTTCTCGTCGCCAATCCCACAGTGTTTGAAGACTAAGAGGTCTCCAACCAGTGCGTAATAACCGTTATGACATACGGTGCAGAAACGTTGACACTGGCAGTCGGACTGGTCCTCAAATTCAAGGTCGCTCAACGCGCTATGGAGCGGGCTATGTTCCTAGCCTGCAGAGTAAGCAAGCTGATGTGGCAGTGGGTTGTTTGTCGAAAGACCGATGGCTGGTCGAGCAGACGAGTCCTGGAGTGTAGAAAGCGTATAGACAAGCGTAGTGTGGGACGCCCCCCAGCTAGATGGACCGACGATCTTAAAAGGTGGCCGGGACAGACTGGATGTGGAAGGCGGAGGACAGAGTGTTGTGGCGCAGCCTGGGAGAGGCCTATGTCGAGCAGTGGACTGCGATAGGTTGAGCTCCTTAAGTTCTGAGTTGAGCTCCACTATTACTGACAAATGCTTGCACTGACTGGACAGGTCTACTCAAATCTGTGTGGTTCTTTCCTCAAAAGACCATTTCAGACTCTAATCTACATGGTCCTCATATGGCCTGACCAAGATTATTCCGGACTTTAAAAGAGACTGTCAACTCTGAGTTTGTTTCGGCTTTTCTTCTCAGAGTAGTCAGATAGGAAACGCCGACCTCATCTAGCTTATTTTTAATATTTTTTAATATGACGTGTAAAAGTGATTCCAATATCCTATTTACAGAATAAACAATTTCATATCATTTCATTTGAGTTGATTGTAACTAGGAGCTTTTACAGAGTCCGCATGGGTACTACCTACCATATTAACTGAAATAGAACATAACAAGGCTGCTTGTAAATATCTGCTACTTACGTTAACCGGAACTCATCAAAGTTTGAAGAACTTGTTGAAAACCCCTGTTTCTAAATCACGTAGAAAAAAAACTTTTAAATCACCCAAAAGATTTATCTTTCTTTTATTGACGGACATCCATCAGTGAATTCACCTAAATGTCGAACGCGACCTCAAAGGACACAAGCGTGTGACTGGGAATGCGCTGCGACTACCAAAATATGTTTACGAACGAAATGTTAGGAAGTATCTCAGCTGTTGTAATCTTATTGTATAAGGAAAATAATACCACTTAGGTACTTAAAAATAGGAAAATACTTGATGAAATTTCAGATAATTTAATTACCACTTAGAAATATTCGCCTACCGCATGGGCTTAAGTTAATCAGATACTAAAACACTTAAACGTTTTTTTCCGAGAAGTTAAGTATCAGTAGTTTATGTCAAGAGCATACGATGTGTGTCATCAGTATAAAGTTAATAAATATAAAAAGATTTACAAAAAAAAAAAACAACCGGCTTCCAAAAAAACACAAAGAAGTGAAAAATAACTTCAAGTCGGCTGTTTTTTTTTGTAAAACTTTTTATTTTTCTCTTTTTGGTTGTGGTTCCTACCCCACACAAATTCAAATACCACTTCCTGCTATGTAAATAACAGTGACGGAGTCACATAGAACATCGTCTACATATACTAAGTGGGAAAAATACGTAATATTAAAGCTAACTCAAAAACTAACAAAAAAAGAATCATCAAAATCGATTCATATTGGACGGAGTAATCGCGTAAAAAATACACAAAAAAAAACATACAGACGAATTGAGAACCTGCTCCTTTTTGAAGTCGGTGAAAAATGGGGCTTATGCGGTGTGCGTAACCCAAACATGGTAGGTGGACGAACTTGACCGAAAGACGCGAAATGCGCGACCCTGTGTCACGTCGCGTTGTAGTAAGTAGTCAGTACTTACTACGAATCACCAAGTCTTATATTATACCTACGTTCACATAGTCTTATTTATATGGTGGCTATATAAACAAAACCTATTGAAAAGCGTGATGCCAAAAAATAATAAAATAAATGGTTTAAGGTGGATGCGCTAGGGTAGCCCGCGAAATTCAAATTTTCTTACGTTTTTTGCAATTTGCAGGTCAGTATCAGGTTGTATGTCGATCTAAATATTATTAGCGGCCGTAACAAATATAGATTTATAGAATTATAAACATAAGAATCAGCAATACAACTCTCTAAGTTAATGTAAGTGTATTGAATGAAAATTTCATGAAATCGTCAGTCAATACACTTACCCGAACTTAGAGAGTTGTATTGCTGATTCTAATGTGAATTTCGCGGGCCACCCTAGCGCATCAACCTTAATTTAATTTAAACAAATCTAAGTTGGTCAATTATTACTCGTTAAGTTGCAGAGCCTTCTTAGCTCTGATAGTTTTCCTTTTAATTTTGTTATTTAAACTACTGCCGTGAATTTTTCACATTCCAAAACCAATCGTTTAGCTGGCAGGGGTAACAAAATTTAGCACTTTAAAGCTTAATATTTCGCACGGATCCCTGAATCCAAAAATGGCTTCCACACACTTACAATACTCACAATATTTTTGAACAAACTTTCACTGACCCATGAAAAAAAACATTCCCATTTTAAGTGTCATGATAACTACACTCATGCCAAATTACAGATTTGTAGTACTATCTGAGCTAAGCCGCGGACAGACAGACAGCCGGAATAGAAGCCTAAGTACGTACAAAAGCCGCGGACAGACAGACAGACGGAATAGAAGCCTGAGTACGTACAAAAATGACGAACTTCCATACAAACTTTCACGTCCTATTTATGCGGCACCCCTGCGGTTTAGGCTGTGCGTTGTCGGATAGATAGATTTTTACTATTCAGTAAATATAATAAAATATCTTCCCTAATTTCTAAAAAGTATTTCATCTGCACAAAAGTTGACTTCACCCACGCTCTTTAATCTGTATGTCAATGAGCTGATCAAGGTGCTCAGCAGAGACCATGCTGTTACATTGACGGAATTTGTGTGAATAACATTATTTACGCCGATGATATCGCGCCGCTGAGCGCCTCGGTTTGTGGTCTTAGGAGGTTGGTGACCATCTGTGAAGAATATGCTTTACTTCATGGATTGGTCTACATTACAACTTCACTAAAAGTGAAGTCATGGTCTTTGGTGTAAGTGGTCGATGTCCTGATCCTATCCCTCCTGTCAAGTTGAACGGAATATCGCTTATGAGAGTGTATAAAGTGAAGTACTTGGGACATCTTTTGACCGCTGACGATGATGATATTGAAAGATAAAGGAGGGCGCTGTCGGTTAGAGCTATTAAGATCGCTCGTAGGTTTGCACGTTGTTCTAGAGATATGAAAAGAACCTTGTTTCGTGCTTTTTGCACCTCATTTTACACGTGCAGTCTGTGGGTAGATTACACTCAAAAATCGTATAGCGCGCGTGCAATAATAATGCGTTCCGGGTATTGATGGGGCTGTTCCGCTTCTTTAGCGCATCAGGGATGTGTCGATTGTTTCTACACGATGATGCGGAAAAGATGCGCTTCCCTTATGCGCCGGGTGCGGGCCAGCCCCAAAATTATACTGCAGTGTGTTGCGAGCAGAATGTACTGTTTCTGTGTGAATCGCTGCTGCAAGCTTTCTACATCGGTGTTGAGCTTGTAGCAGGGATTCTCATATCTTTAAGGCAGTGTTAGGTTAAGTGTGTAGGTTAAGTGTACTAACATAGTTGATAAGAAAGATTGTTACTAACTTTTTGAGTCCTTTTACTTGTTTTTTTATTAACTATTTTAATTATCTATAAATAATAATAAAAGTATTTAATCTTTTTTTTTGTTTGTTTTAAATCAGCACCCAACCCCAATCAGCCACCGGGGGCCACTGGACAACCGGGGGCCACTGGACAACCGGGGGCCACTGGACAACCGGGTGCCACTGGACAACCGGGGGCCACTGGACAACCGGGGGCCACTGGACAAACGGGGGCCACTGGACAACCGGGGGCCACTGGACAACCGGGGGCCACTGGACAACCGGGGGCCACTGGACAACCGGGGGCCACTGGACAACCGGGGGCCACTAGACAAACGGGGGCCACTGGACAACCGGGGGCCACTGGACAACCGGGGGCTGGTCAGCAACCGGAGGTAAGGATGATCCGATACCACCAAAGCATCGATACGGGTCGATAGGCACCTATTTATTTATTTAATACTTTAGCACACAAATGTATAGAGGCGGACTTAATGCCATAGGCATTTTCTACCAGTCAACCTTTGGGTGATGCAGAGACAAACAGTGGTAGGTGCAATAACTAAAGTTGTGGAATAAATATTTATTTAAATACGTGAACCTGTTAAAACTATATATATAATATATGTATATATATTTATACAAGGTGGAGACGACAATACGACAACAAATAAAACTCCGTATATCTAATGACGATCTCGGTCTACATACAAAAAATTAATCAAATATATCCAATAGTTTAGTTACGATAGCTAGTCAAAGATCGGCAAACCCCATAGTCGGCCCATGACTACTATTTAGTTTGTTTGAAAAAAATACTTTTTTAATTTCCATGTTAGGTTAGGTTCTCCCGGTCGTTTCGGGTGACGCAGGTGCTCTCGGGGCATGGTTGCTTCGGGAAGTACCTGTGTCGCATAAACAGGGAGCCGGACGCCCGGTGTCACCACTGCGTCGACTGCCGGGAGGACACGGCGCGGCATACGCTGGCAGAGTGTGCCGCTTGGGAGGAACCGCGCCGTGCCCTCATCTCAGAAGTAGGCAGTGACTTGTCGCTGTCGGCCGTAGTCGATGGTTGACAGTGAGGAGTCCTGGGACGCGTTGGTTTCCTTATGTGAGACAGTCGTTTCGCAGAAGGAGGCTGCGGAAAGGGAGAGGGAGATCTCGTCCACTCACCCGGCCCACAGCAGGTGCATCGGGCGTCGGCGGAGGGCGGACAACGCCCTCTTCCAGCCCCCCTAAATGGGTCCAGGGGTGATGGACTCGGGGACGTCCGTCGCCCCCAAACATCAGGACCCGAGGTGGCGGCGCGCAGTGTTCCACGCGCGCCTCTCTTAGACGTCACGGGGGGAGTCAAACACCTCCCTCCCCCCCTTGACCCGAGGAGGCCTGCAGTGGCGGGCCGGGACCAGTCGGGGGTTGCGGAAGATTTTTACGTTCCCGCGACCCCCGGCGTAGGTGTGAGTTGGAACACCGGGGTGGTTTTTATTTAGTAAGAGTCTGACAGACCCCTCCGCCCGCCCCAGGGCGGAGGACATCCATGAGGATTTTCACACCGGAATAAAAAAAAAAGGTTAGGTTAGGTTAGGTTATTGCCAGTGTTTTCATTTTTTTTAAACGTTGCCCCTCACTAGGAATGTCTTCCTGTATTCTGGGTGCGTTTACAAACATAGAAACTCACATACACTAACACCTAGACCCGGAACAACTACTTGCAGATCATACAAATATTTTCTCCGTGCGGGGATCGAACCCGCGACACGTTTCGCAGCCGTCCATCGCTCAGCCACTGCGCCAACCGTGTCGTCATCCATAATAACCTATTCATATGAGTAACTACGCATTTAATTACGATAGTCCGTTCTAAAGTCTACCATGACCTGGTCGCTGCACCTAGGATTGGCTCCATACGAGGGAATTCCTCAACAGGCAACAGTACAGACACGATTTTTTATATACGCATTTAATTATGATAGTCCGTTCTAAAGTTAATCATGACTTTACTGCTGCACCCAGGATTGGCTCCAGACGAGGGAACTCCGCAACGGTTAATAGCACTGACACAAAATTTTATAAGTATACGCATTCAATTATGATATTCCGTTCTAAAGTCCACCATGACCTGGGTTCCAGAAGAGGGAACTCCTCAGTGGTCAATAGCACAGACACAACGTTTTAAATACGCAGTCAATATTATGATAGCCCGTTCTTAAGTCCACCATAACCTCGATGCTACACCCAGGGATGGCTCCAGATGAGGGAACTCCTAAACGGTTAACACCATAAACAGTCAATTCTATGCGCAAGTCTTTTTCGCGCAAGTGTGTTGAAAAACTGTGTATGAAACGCGTGTGCATTGATTATTACACACTCGGCTACCTTATCACGCTCGCCTGCGCCTCGCTCGAATAATACCGCCTCGAGTGTAATAACCAATACAGTAAACTGGTATCACAATATACTATATCTTAAATTTAAATTTTATTTTGTATTTATCTACTTGTATCGAATCATCCCTAACCGGAGGAACCTATCCAGGAGAGGTCGCTCACCCTAATTTTATTGGATTAGAAATAGAGATGGGTTGTAACAGGTTAAACACGATATCTGTTATCACTGTAACTGTGACAAAAATATCACAGCTCCAAATATCTGTTATTAAATCACAGCCTGTTATTTTTGCACGGACGATAAATACGCAGCCCGTTGTTTTTGTACAGACGACAAATACGTATTTAAATCTCAATGGAATATCTTCTTTATTTCTTTTGGTTTAAAGTCGAAAATCGTATCTATCTGTTATAAAATAACAGCCTGTTATGTTTGTACGGATGATAAATACCTGTTTAAATCTCAATTGAATATCTTCTTTATTTCTTTTCGTTAAAGTCGAAATTCGTATCCGAAGTTTTAACAGTAACAGCCGCGGTAACAGTCTTGAGGAACTGTGATTTTAAGTCACAGATATTTTTTATCGTTAGGAGCAACTTTTATCTGCTATTTTTTAATATCTGTGATTTCTATCTGTGACGATAAATATGCCTCACTCCTAATTAGAAGCTTATTTCAAACCGATTCCAATTCTGACCAATCGTGCATTACGCAATTAGGGTGTGGGAACCAGTGGAACTGCAGATGGCACGTCAGGACTGCCTAAACATATTAATATCGATGATGATATCCAATTCACCGGAGCCAAACTTGAAGATCTTCACCTACCCAAAGAATTCATGCACGCTTCTTTTGTTTGGAAAGGTCGCGCATATTTTTCTGGTAAGTGAAATTAACAGTAGGTATGTATTAATACTGCATTATGAACAGTGTGTGATCTTTTTTTATTTCTTATTTTTTTCACCTGAAAAAAATAAGAAATAAAATACTAGCCAGTCAGCAAGTTTGGTAGCGAGGCTCACTGCCCAGAGTGTGGCACGTGTCTTTACGCTTACCGTGAAGAAGTTCAGTAACAGAGATTTTGAAAAAAAAAAAAATTGCCGTGATATTATCAAAAAATATTGGAAAAGTATTTTTTCTTTTTTTTAAGTAATCATAAAATTACGGCAATACATTGAGTTAAAATGTGGCATAACGTCACTGGCAGGTAGATTTTATAGTACCTACTGACTTGTGACGTAGAGAGCCCCCACTCCCCAACTTTAATGCGTCTTATCTAAATCAATTTTTATTTATATGATAAAGCAAAAAATACGTGTCTATTAGACACGTATTTTTTGCTTTATCATATTTTTTATTACCTATCTGACTGACGGACTAAATAGTTGTTTTTTTTTTTACCCATTCAACACCCCTATTCATTCATATTGGCTTGACTCTAGAAAAGTTAGCACCAATACTGTCTGATATTATAATCATCAACTAGTAATACTGGTGGCGTCTTCTTATTAAAAGATGTTATTAATAAAAACAAATCAAAGTAATCGCCTTACGGAGGCAGCTCATTACGGGATGCTTTGCTTGGCCCCAGAGGGACACCGAGGCACGCTTTTCTCTTAAAAATTCAATCGGCTTGAGTAGCTCCCGACGTAGGGTAATGATTGCGTCTATGAGGAGCCAAAAGCGCATTTTGCTGTCTTATTCTATACCTATAGTCTGATTCATTTACCTACGTTATAGAATTTCGTGCCCTCAATTATTTTTGTTTTTTTTTTTTCGTCGCCGCTCAATTCTCGAGAACATCATCTAATAATGTGATTGTTAACTCTTTTGCAGGTCTAGACTTCTTGGATCATGGATCAGACTTCGAACATGCTATAGCGGCGGCTGGTAAATACAAAGTTTTATCTTTTTTACACCAGTGCTATTAGTGCCAAACTTGCACCAAAGAGAGAGATCTGAACGAATTTAAGGTGATAGCCGCATCAAAATCCAACAAGATTCAAAGCCTTGTCTTAATACACAGACAGAAGCAATTGGTATGTATTAATGTACCTATTAACGGTTTATAAATAAAAAGATAACTATAACTCTTTACCACCATTGGCATAATTGATTAATTAAAATTCTGTCGTGTGTGCCAACGAAAGTGATCTCTCAACAAAAGAGACATGTGACTAGTGATGTTAGCACAGAGAAAATTATTTATAAACATCACAATAAGATAAATAGATCGTAACTAGTAGGTCGTTCAGTAGTAGTATTCGCTCAGTTATTATAATATTACAGATTAGTTGTTCAATTAGTATTTGTCAACATATCCGTAGGTACTACCTACGTTTATCGAAGCAGCTTCATGAATAAAAACCGGCCAAGTGCATGTCGTGGCATGCACAGTGCATGCGTAGTTGGGATGAATTTATAAAACAAACTTAAAGGCTCGTGCAAACAGACGCTAAATCGCGGGCGCGACAGGCAGCGGTACCTTTGCAAAGGTACCGCTGCCTGTCGCGCCCGCGTTTTCGCGTCTGTTTGCACGAGCCTTAACATTGTAGTTGTAAAACTTGTTATCCGATACAGAATCGTAGCGGTGATAGCTTTCCTTTTAATTTTGTTATATATGCTACTGCCGTGATTTTTTTCACATATCCGACCATTTAGCTGGCGGGGGGGGCGACACTTGGCTCTAACAAAAATTAGCACTTTAAAGCATAATATTCCGCAAACGGATCCCTGAATCCAATTTTATCCAATATTTATTTTAAAGGACCTTTCCAACGACACCCCACACCATGGGATTGACCAGAAAAAAATAAACCATCCCCACTTTACGTGTACGGGAGGTACCCTAAAAAAATTGTTAAGATTGTTTTTTACCACTTTGTCGGCGTCGTTTATATGTATATCCATACGAAGTTACAGCTTTCTAGTACCAACGGTCTCTGAGCTAAGCCGCGGACAGACGGACAGACAGACATGGCGAAACTATTAAGGGTTCCTTGTTGCCTACGGAACCCTAAAAACAAAGCATTGAGAATACCTGTATTGTTTCCAAGAATAAAGTGCTAGTAGTACCTAAGTAGGTATATAAGGTGTATCTTTTCGTACACGAAATCTCTTAAGGGGTCATTGGACTCATCATTATGAACAACTTTAAAAAAATCTGCTGTTCCCTACATTTATGTTCGCATAGCTCGTCTAAATGTAGGGAACAGCAGATTTTTTTTCGCTGGCAGGTTTTTATCTGCAATTTCTCAGTAGCAGCCCGGAGTCTGGGTTTTTGCTGACTATTATATAGTTATCTATGATTTGTGCTCGGCTGGTGCCAATAGGCTCGCCACCTAATGGAACTTAAACATAACTGGAAAAAAAATTAAAGTATTAAAAACTATTAGAGCATAGATCGAACAGATTACCTACGTGTGACTCCGGATTTTTTATTTGTCTGTCTGTGGTGTCTTGTTTATACCATTTTAGTCGTAGTTGGGTTTTAGTATTTATTACTTTTTTTTTAATTTTTTTGGGGTTATAATATATATATTTTTGAAATGTGCTCATTAAGGGCTTTCATTTGATACCCAACACGGTACGATTAAACAATATTTTTTACTAGAGGGCGCCATTTTTATGTGACGCCATTTTTTATTTTTATTTAATGTGACGTCACATAGCCTATAACCAGCAGACGATCAAGACGCGTCCAACTATACCTCATTTGTCAAATTGTGATGAGTCGTTAAGAAGATATGAGGGAACAGATGAACATACATACATACATACATACATACCGGTCAAAATCATAACCCTCCTTTTTTCTTCGCCGTAGTCGGGTAAAAATGTGGGTATACCATGATGTTATGTTACCAGTAAACTGTTTCCAGTTAGGTAGGTACATCCTAAAATGAATGAAACAGTGTCTTTATCTTTTCAGGATTCGGTCGTTTCCACTTCTGCCTGCTGGCAGTCTCGGGGCTGATATACGCGAACACTGCCATCGGCATCACTATAGTGTCGTTCGTCTTACCGACAGCGACATGTGACTTCAAGATGACATCTGCCGACAAGGGCTGGCTCAGTGCCGCACCTATGTTGGGTAAGACAAAAATAAAATACAAAAAGCTTAAAAAAATTAGAACACTGAGAACCACCTCCTTTTTTTCGTCGTTAAAAAAAAAGATGATGACTGATAGTAATGTAACAAATAACACAATGAAGTTTGTACATCACAGTGTTATGGTTTGACCGCTGACCCCCAAACTAAGCAGGGCTGGTATCTTGGGGGTCGGAGTGTGATTAAGTAGAAATAAATAATTATGTCGGTTTACAAGGCTATTTTAGTTAAGCGTATGTGTATAGAAGAACACATAGCCATGAGATACAGAAGAAGGATACAGAGTGTAAAAAAATTGTTTGAGGCTTTCTTTGACCAAAACATATTTTACCATTAAACATTAGTCCCCATTCTAAACCATTCTAGGTTTACCAAGACTTCCTAACTGTATCTTACTTGAGGAAAAGTCGGTATAGTCAAAAATAGTTGAAGAATTCGGTAGACATATTGTTAATGTGTAATGTTTCCCGGCAGGTATGGTGATCGGATCATACTTCTGGGGCTGCTTGGCTGATACAAAAGGCCGTAAGGTGGTGCTAGTCTCGGCCCTGCTGATAGATGGCTTCATCGGAATTATCTCCTCCTTCGTCCAAATCCTGTCTATCTTCATGTTCTGTCGATTCATAAATGGTTTCTCGTTAGTGTTCTGGCACCTCAGTAAATGATTTTCATCTCAACTTTAGAGCAGGGTTTCCCAATCTGCAATGAGGGTCCGAGTGTATGTCCCCTTGGGTCCGTGAGAAAAATTTAAAATAAGTAGATATATGCCTACCTTTAAAATAAATATTAATACTGAAATAAGTAGGATAATATCATGCCCAATTGTATTTTATTTCAAATGGGCATCATAATGACTATCTTTTATCCCTCAATTAATTGAATAAAAGGGTGGAAAAGACTGCCTTAAAGTTAAATGTATGGGATTGGAACATTAAACTCGCTCATTGGTAGAAATACGGGAAAGATTTGTAGAGTTAACAGCAGTACATACTAGGAATGATCTATCATGACATACGCCATACCTACATACATAGCTAGTTAGAAAAAGAGTGATACAGATATGTGGCACTGCACGTAACTGCTTTTGTAAGATGTCATTATTATGAAATCCTAGTCGTGAAAATGCAATTGGCAAAGGTTGAAGGAAAAAATATGAAAATGGCTTCACTTGAAATTATAAATGAGGCAGGTAGGGTACCTAACATTTTGAATTACTGGAAATCGGTAAGACATTCCCGGGAACAGGGAAAGGATGACGGTGTTGAATGCTACATACGGCCGTACAATGTTTACAAAGCGCCCTAACCTTCGTGTTTCGTTGCCTCATAAGGTATTTTCTCCTTTATTAGTAAACAATGGAGGACACAAATCATGCGGACAGACACGCTACAATTGATTCTAAGCTCACGCTTCCATTTAACTTATTATTGTAGATCTACAATAATATCGAATAAAATGGTGTCATCAGAACCGTTAACTGAAAACCAGTTTGATTGATTTGTATAAAATGTAATACGTAACATCCGGACACTAAATTTATCAGAAAATATTTAATTTCATAATTATTTTGTATTTTCTTCTCTTTCATTTTTCTTTTCCTACCTACATTAATCAGGGAGTACATAAAATTTTCATAATTTAGTCTTTTAGCGGTAAAAACGGTATCTACGTAAGTGATTAAAACTGATTGAATGTATATACAGTGTGTCCGAACATGGACTAGCGATATTCTAAATACTTAAATATAAACTATTTTAAAGTACAAAGACACACTGTATAGGTCCCAACCACCTTCCATTTAGAAGTCTCATACATACTTTCAGGTACAATCAAGTTGATGAAAATTTTAAATTCTAAATTCTTGGCGTAACTTGTAATATCGTTTTTATTTGCAGTGTTGCTGGAGCTATGGGTATCTGCTTCCCCTACCTGGGTGAATTCCAACAGACCAAATACAGAGAGAAGATCCTCTGCTGGATGGAAATGTTCTGGACAGCAGGAGTCATCATACTGCCATGTACGTTTTTGCCATTATCTGCATACCATTAATGACCACACCCGACTGCCTGTTAGGGTGTTAACTGCAACTACTAAAGTCTAACGGCCAGTTTCTTCATCAAAAGTAACAGCCAAAGTAAAGTCAAAAGGAAACAAAGGGCCACGGGCACGGATGTATGGAGTATGGACCAAATGCCCAACAGTGATGTAACACATGCCATATGAAAGCTTTTGGGGTATTATTTAATTCATCCTACATGGGATGAATTAAATAATACCCCAATATGCCAATGCTTTCATTATGGCATATGTTACATCACTTTTGAAGCTAACCTAACCCAATTTTTTCCCCAAAAGCTTTCATTATGGCATTATGTTACATCAGTGTTGAGCATTTGGTCTAAAATGTCGCATGTTGTTTTGACTTTTTGACTTTGGCTGTTACTTTTAATGAAGAAAGTGGCTGTAAGCCAACCTTCAGTTTGACTAGATTCGACTTGATTTCTTAATTCGTCAAGATTGCGTCAATCGATTACATGGACCGTTCGTCAATCAGTTGATCCAGTAGAGATTGCCTTCAGCGATCGACCAACCATTAAGGTTAGAGGCGAGGTGATCAATATCGAGTGGTTGACTTTGATGAACCGCAATCTAGCCAAATACACCTTAACTCGACCTAATTATTTGTAGCCTTTGGTTAGTTTGGCAGTTTAAAACACTTTGTTACGGTGAAAATTAATAACCACAATTATTTGGTTACAGTGATCGCTTGGGGCATCATCCCAATCTCAGGAATCCGTATCGAGAGCGGCTCCTTCTCCTACGACTCATGGAACTGGTTCGTAGCCGCCTGTGGAGTCCCCTCACTGATGCTCGGCTTTTGGCTGTTCTACTTCCCCGAAAGCCCCAAGTTCATGATGGAGTGCGGTGACTATGATGATGCCCTCAAGTGCCTTCAACGCATCTACAGGGAAAACACTGGTGATTCCGCCAAAAACTACCCAGTAAGAACTATGTTACACGGAGCTCGGAGCACGGAGGAGCTCGTGGTTAAGTAATAACAGCCGCACGGGTCGATCCATCAGGTTAAGCTACGCTTGCCGGGGTTGGTCCGTGGATGGGTTACATACCATATTTACATACCGAGACTCCTCCGTGCCTCGGAAAGCACGTTAAGCCGTTGGCCCCGGCTGTCACTTGTGGATCTTTGACAGTCGGTACGGGTCGTCAGAAGCCCGAAAGTCTGACAACCAGTCTTACCAAGGGGTATCGTATTACCCAGTTACTGGGTTGTGGAGGTCAGATAGGCAGTCGCTCAGATGTAAAATACTGGTATTCAGCTGCATCCGGTTAGACTGGAAGCCGACCCCAACATAGTTGGGAAAAGGCTAGGCAGATGAAGAACTATGTTACACTATCTATGGTTTGTCCATCTTATCTTGTGATGAAATTCATCATTATCTAGCACGCAATAAAATAATCTTTTTTGAATTATGGTCGTCGTCAATTTGAGTGCATGAGAAAAATATTGTAGCTAAGTCAAGTCCCTACAATTTATAGCATTATCATCACTGTCCTACTGCCCTTATCCGAAGAAGAATGGTAGGATTCCATGTAAATTGGGTGTCGCACTTAGACTTCGCGTATACTCTCAAAGTATAGATCTCGGTGAAATTAAGATAAAAGGGAATTACAGCATATTTTTTTAATATTGGGTTTCGCCAGATAATCGTTGTTTATAGAGCAGGTGGCTCCATTTATACAGACCCCATGACAGTGAACTAGAGAGTATATTATGCAGTGAACAGTGAACATTAAAAAATGGCGGAAATAAATAGTTACAATAATGGGTACTGAAGGGAAAAGTGGCACTAGTAGCTGACTTTATTTTAAGCCCTCTACTTCTACATCTGGAGGGGCGTCATATCCTATTGTGCTCAATGTACTGTGATACAAAGATATCAGCCATAATTACTTAATGATTGACAACATGCCTTTTGTTATTACTTGTTGCGAGAATCTGAAATACATTTTTTTGTATAATAAAATTGTTAAAGATATTTAAGAAAATAGATGAAAATTGACCATTTGCCGCCTTATCTCCGAAACTAGTTAGCCTAATTTATTTTTTTAAATACATAGAATGATTCTTCACTCATAGATTACAGCAGGAAAACCTATAAGAAGTCCATGGTCTTAAAATAACATGGTTAATCTCTCAATATTGTGCGTACAAACTTATATTTGCAGTTGGATTGTATGGGAGAACCTGTTTTTCAACTACAATGTTAAGTTCGTTCTTGGGATAAACATCCCAACTACGGAACCCTTGATTGAGCGTGATCCGACACACACTTGGCCGGTTTGTTACATAGGTACATACACAGTCATCATTTTTTTAGATCAAAAGCCTCAAGGAGAAACATAAAGTTACAGCAGTAGGCTCTGAGACGTCTCTGAAGTCCGTCCGATCCTTGAGCATGCGCAACCGCAAGGACCTCAAGCGATTGTTCCATGAGATCGGGATGCAGACCAAGGCTCTGTGCAAGCCACCCTACCTCAAACACACGATCCTCACTTGCATCATCCAGTTCGGTTTGACCACAAGGTGAGGACATGAAAGGTTCTAAGTATAGCATATTTTTCGATATGACCCAGGCATTTGATTACGTACATTATACTACTCTCCTACAAATTACTGAAATTAACCAAATAAATACAGCAAATATGAAGGAAGAGATATTTCGATCGTCAGAACGTGAAGTTAAATTTGGAGTACCACAGGGGAGTGTACTGGGTCCCTTTATATTTATACTAGCTTCCGCCCGCGGCTTCTTCCGCGTGATATGTCGATAAAAAGTATATGTCTACGTCTTTCCCCGGGATGCCATCTATCTCCTTGCCAAACTTTATCGAAATCCGTTCAGTGGTTAAAGCGTGAAAAGGAAACATACAGACAGACAGAAAGACAAACAGAGTTACTTTCGAATTTATAATATTAAGTATGGATTGTACATTAATGACCTACCTAATTGCATTGAGCAACCAGTAACACTGTTTGCGGATGATAGTACCGTGACAATACCTTGTAAAAGTGTAGATACCTATGTAAGTGATATTTATAAGTCTTTCAAATTAATTGTAAACTGACTAGAAAAAAACAATTTAAAAATAAACGTAAGTAAAACAAAAGTTATACATTTCACTCTTATCCACGGATCCCTAGCATGAGCCTTAATGTACATGTGGCGGTATCTACATCGCCACATGCGAACTACGCATCAAAGACCTGACGTCATCCTGACGTCACATAAATCCTGCATCGCGCAATTAAAGTTTACCGTGCAGTGGACATATATACGACAACCCAACATCAATCGTTGGGCAGTTGCCCGCCAGACACAACACCCGTCTGATCGGAGAATCCTCCCTTTTCTATGGAGTATGAGTGAACTTTACACCCTGTTCCTCATACCCCTAAATTGGTGACCCCGAATATGAACGTCAACGCAGCCTTCGTGCAACTACTCCAGCGTGACGTCATCATCATCACTCCCGAAAGCTTTCAGTGAGGCGAGTCACACAGCCAAGCCAACACCCGAGGCGTCAACGGGTATCCTGACCACCAGCATGCAGCGAACGCGCATTCCTGGTCATCACCTTCAGCCTCATCACCCCGACCCACTGGGGAATCACCTCAATCACTCATCACCCCGACCCATTGGGAATCACCGCAATCACTTCAATCACCACAACCGCCGCAAACAGTTCCGACCCACCGCGAACAATGCAGCACCCGGTTCCGACTCACTGGAACCACAACTGGCACTGGCAAGCATGGGAAGATACAAGACTCAGCCCACTATCGACCTCCGATCTCCGGAGGGGAGTGATGTGGCGGTATCTACATCGCCACATGCGAACTACGCATCAAAGACCTGACGTCAGACAGATGTCACATAAATCCTGCATCGCGCAATTAAAGTTTACCGTGCAGTGGACATATATACGAGAACCCAACATCAATCGTTGGGCAGTTGCCCGCCAGACACAACACCCGTCTGGTCGGAGGATCCTCCCTTTTCTATGAAGTATGAGTGAACTTTACACCCTGTTCCTCATACCCCTAAATACACTATAATAATGATATTGTAGGAGAAGTCGAAACTGTAGGGAATACCAACATACGTGTTTTATTCCTATACTAGCGACCCGCTCCTGCTTCGCCCGGTATTTACGACTAGACAAAACATCAAGATTTCTTAGTAATAATGTAACTTTAATAGTAACATATTATACACATAAACCTTCCGGAATAATTTTTCTAAACGATGGTGAAAACCTCGTCGAAATCTATTGCATGGTTTAGAAGAACAACGCGGACATACAGACAAACACGAAATGCGACTTGAATTTATAATATGTATAGATTCATATATTTTCTATACACGCTACATAAATTTCAGTTACTACACCCTCATGATCTGGTTCCCCGAGTTATTCAACCGTTACGAAGAGTTCGAGAAGAAGTTCCCTAACACGGATGCTTCAGTCTGCGATGTCTCTGGCATTGTGGTCGTGGACGAATTCCAAGGAGATCCATACGACTGTGACAAGACCATCGATTCGAGCGTATACATGCATACTCTGATCGTCGGTCTCGCCTGCATCCCCACGTCGTTGTGGCTACCCCTCTGCGTACACAGACTTGGTGCTAAATTCTTCTTGAGTAAGTGGCATTACAATTATAATATCAAAAATACATTCTCCTATGTAGTTTTTACGGTACCCCGCACGTCTGTAGTTACTAAACCAGTAGGTACCTATAAGCCGACCTCTTATTCTATTGTAACTCCGTACTACGCTAGACCAGGGGTCAAGTCTATTAATTTACAAACGTGTCAGTGGTCTCGCAATGATGAGTTTTTGATAGATTTTGTATGGCATATCCGTCAAAAACTGATAATTGTGATAATTGAGAGATCTACGATCTACGTGTACGTATATGATCTACGTGTTGTAGGTCGTGGATTCAATCCCACGCAGATGCTTTACTTTGTGTAAATATATGTTACATCTACCAATCCGCACCAAGCCCGCGTGGTAGCTCGCCGTGTCCCAGCAGTGGGAACATTATAGGCTGGTAATACTGTCAGGGAAATGTATTGTTTAGCCGATTGATACACTCGGTTCGTACGTCAGTTTGCCGTGTCACAAGATAAGTACATGTTTATATATTTTTCCCCCTTTTACACTAAAATTATCACCAATACAACGTAAACTATTGAATTCCAGTCTTCAGTTTGAGCATCGCCGGCCTGGCGGTGGTCGGCTTGTACTTCGTTAAGAACTCTCATCAGAACTTGGTGCTATCGTGTATCTTTGAAGCCTTGACCTCTCTCGCCATCAGTCTGGTGTTCTGCGTGCTAGTGGACTTGTTCCCTACAAACCTCAGGTAAATAACACTGTTTTCATTATTTCAGCGATTTTAACGCATTCGAGGAGACTGAACGAGACTCAATAGAAGTTGTATTATATTCTAACACCTATGGACCTTTAGTAGTGTCCCTCAAAGTGTTCAAATTAAGTCTATGACTAAAACATACCTTGTGAAATTTGGGTGTACTATTAACTTGTGCGCACCCATCGGGGCCTCCTCCCTTTTTTTTTTTGAGTGTGTGTTATCATCAAAACAAATTTCACCCGTTCTGGGCGGAGTGTCAGACTTTTACTTACAAAAACCCACCCGAGTTCCTTCAGTTGCCTGTTGCCAAGGGTCCCGGTATCCCTGTCGGACTTTCCCGCAACCGTGGACTTTCCCGCAACCCTGGGGGGCTTCCTCCCTACAGGATTGATGTTGTTAAGTTCAAGTAACTCAGGCCAGTGATGAGCAGTAGCGGTACCAGTGCGGGTAGTAGAGCTCTACTACCCACACTGGTACTGCTACTACTAATCACTGCATCGTCAGTGGCTTTGCGTAGCTACGCAAAGCCACTGACGATGCCGTTGGCTTGGCTAAGTTCGTTTAGCCTATTGACCATTCTCGAATTAATACGACAAATGTTTTGTGTCCGTGCCGCCTCAGTCGTATTTCTACAACTGGAAACCTGTGTTCGTTTTTTAGTGTTCCGCACACAACAAGGAACCCTTATAGTTTCACCATGTCCGTCTGTCTGTCTGTCTGTCTGCCCGCCTGTCTGTCTGTCTATCGTCCGCGGCTTAGCGCAGAGACTCTTAGTAGTATATACCTGTCACTAAATTAAAAGGGAAACTATCACAGCTAAGTAGGCTCTGCAAGTTACCGAGTAATAATCGACCAACATACATTTGCACATACACTCCGATATATTTAGTATGGGAGTAAAAGTTTTTTAACTACAATGTTGAGTTTGTGCTTGGGATAAATTCCCAACTGCCACCGACACGCATCTGGCCGGTTTTTTTTTTTCATTGCACGAGCCTATACGACTTACGTATTTATTTGTCGATTTAAGGCTCCCATAAACAGGCGCGATAACGCGGGCGCGACAAGGGTTGCGCTGCCTGTTGCGCCCGCGATATCGCGCCAGAGTGCGCGAGGCTTTATGAGCTGGGCGCTGGGGGCACGGCAATTGATATAATTAAAAGATGATTGATGATTATATTAAAAGATGATTTGGCAGACTATTTCCCTATAGTCCTAATGTTTTAATGTATTTCTCAGGGTAATGGCAGCCGCACTATCCCTAACGGCGGGTCGAATTGGCGGTCTCATGGGCAACCTAACCTTCGGCTACCTCATAGATATCAACTGCATGGTACCCATCGTCGTGTTTGCGTCATTCCTTTTCAGTAAGTATTTAAGTTTTAATGCTACCTTTGATAATAAATGTAAACGTATAAAACGTTTTAGTAGTAGTAAGTAATAGCAAAGCTGGTTATGAAGGATCTTGTCTAGGAAAATACAACCGCGGGTCTCAATTTTAACTTCATAAATATTTTTTTGTATTTTTTTTAGTTTAGGAATATTTGGGCCCACATTTTGTCGGCAGACGGCAGACGTATCCTGCCCAGTCCCATTTCAATTGGGCAGCCCTTTGAATCACGTCAGCTAGCTTTGTTTTGGAGCGCAATATAGGAGCCTTTGCCCAGGAGCAGGACAGCGTAGGCTAATAAAAAAAAAGGAATGTTTGCAGTGGTTCGTTGTCAATGTTGTCATAGTAATACTTTTGGAGGTCACCTTTACAACTTTATTTTATTTATTTTTCATTACTTAGCCGTTACTTTTATATTTTAAATAATATAGGTGACATGCTTTTTTTCGTTGGCGTAAAAATGTTCTTCCCTGACACTAAATATGCCTTCAAGGTATCTAGATTTTTCAACTTTGAAAAACAGCTGAAGGAATGGTCGTAGAGATTCGGCGCTATCGTAAAAAATGATCTGGAAGACTTCCCCGACCAGGGTAACACATTTCTTTTTCTCTGGCCGGCGGCATTTTGGGTTTTGGGCCCAATATAAATGGTCTACCATGCCATCTACCTGCTTGATTGTTATCTTACCATGGACGACGAATCGTATTATCAAACCCACGTATTTTTAACTTTAGGATTATTTTGAGATGTGATATCTAACCTATTTCATTCTCACCCACAGTTGCTGCAGCACTTTGCGCCTTATTACCAAAAACCGGAGGGGAAGCCTTAGATTAAGCTACGAGTGCTAATATATTCATAGATAATACAATTAGACTGTCTACAATACATAGTAATTATCACTGTTCAGAGTGGTTGTACATAAAGTAGGATGTAAAGAGGACGAGTCTTATTTATTGCGTCGAGAAGATGCGAGTACCGTTACCGATTATTGTGTATCAGTATGCAAATCAATATCTTATCACACGTGATGAACATAACAGTATTTTAGAGTTGACTGCATGTGTAATATAATTAATTTAAATTATTATTATTATAATAATTAAAAGATTGATTTACCCATCTACTTAATTATATTATGGGTATTTTTATTTCCTACTGAGTTTCTTGTGTGAGTTGAGCAATTTTTTTTCATTATGAATTGAAGACAACTGGTGCAATATTTTGTTTTCTAATTTACAAGCCGTGCGGCCGACAGGATTTCGTTTTTTTAGTTTGAAAAGGTAATGCTTAATCAAATAAATGGTAAATCATTTAAAACAACTAAAATCCTTCACGATCAACAGTAGGGGTTCTCCAAAGGACGTTGTAAGAACGCGTAGGGAGAGGACCAAGACACGATAGGAATCTTTTGTGACCTCTCCAAGGCATTTGATTGCGTCGATCACGAAACCTTACCTACTCTTGAAATTTGAGCATTACGGAATTAGAAAACTTGCGCTCAGTTTATTAAATCTTATAATGATTGAAAACAGCAAGTTCAAATAAATAGTTATCAATTTACTAGGTTTAACAGTAATATGGGTATTCCACAAGGTTCGATATTGGGTCCTTTCCTCTTTTTAGTGTATATTAATGATCTACTTACTCCATTTATTAAAAAAATCAACCTCAAATGGTTGGTTGGTTTGGTTTATTTGCTGACGATATTTCCTTCATTTTTAAGGTAGATAGACGTGCTACAATTTTGACGGCGTAAATAACGCCCCACTACAGGTCCAAAATTGGTTAATAAATTGGGTAATAATTTAGTTCTAGATGAAAAAAAAAAACTAAGTGCATAAAATTTTCTTTACCAAATGTCAATATTTCATAGTGATTGTGAGATAGTATTGAATCAAAACAAACTAGAATTCGTCGATAAAACTGTTTTCCTGGGGATCAAGCTCGACTGAAGGCTACACCAACGTGCCCACCTCCGCCTGAGCGTAATTTTATTAACAGATTACAGTTGTGCTATTCTGTAAAAATGTCACCGTTAAAACTTAGGTGAAGTGAACTGTCACTGCCTTAGCATCAGATGGCAATGACAGCTTACTCCACGCTCACTTCACTGAGTTTTCACGTTGAGATGGTTACAGAATAGCAATGCAAGTACCATTCTGAATTTATAGATGTGTGGTAAAAATACAGTACAAGTTCAATACAGCGCAAGTTCATCGGACCAAATAATGCCCAGATGTGTTAGCGATGCAAGTGATTGAACCCTGTTTTTCTATTTTTATTGTCTTTTTGGACGTACGAGAGGTTTGTTTACTATTTGGTGATATTGTGCAGCTATTTGCTCAAGGTGACAAAGTGAGATAACGCTACATAGTCACATGATCGTCTATCAAAAAAGCATCATGAAATACCCTAACTGTGCTTGAGCCGTTGTCAACGCTTCACTCCACGTTCACCGCCAAAATTATACATATAGGAATAAACGTGTATCCATTCTTTCCATTATTTTTTTAGAAGATTCTGTAGGCGAGCGAAAGATGCGGAGTGCCGTTCGTCGCTTTTGATTCATTCTATGTTCAGACGATTCAATTCGAGTGAAAGTCGTCGAGAAAAATCGTCTTTAGATTCATCTAACAGACGTACCTATCTATTAAATTTTGTTGGTATTGTGACATTAATCGCAAATAATGTATTTATCAGCTTAATCTTTAGATAGATACTGGAAATTGAGGAGAACGCGAGAAAAGAATTAGAGCTGAGACGATACTATCATCCATATTTGAGAAAAATTACAACAAAGTAACCTTCCATCTTACATAATAGTTTTTTTTAAACACTCAGAGCATGACAACGGTATGATGTTGCGGATAGATCGATCGTGGTCACCGTCATCGGCCGTCTAGATAACATAAGATGAGCGATCGAGCAATCGGCCTTATCGTTATCTCGAGTGGAAGGAATCTTAGGCGGGAGCCGGTAGCGAGTCGGCATTCGCACAGAAGCCTCAGCAGGCAACACGCGACATCCTTGAGGCACCGCGAGCGACGCGTGCGCCGACAGACCCGGCCTGCCCACGCGCATCCTCCCTCTAGTGCAACACGCAGGGTGACGATGAAACGTTGGTGATAGGTGACCACGGATTTATCTCTTGACGTGATCTCATATAGGACTTATAAAAGTGAAAAAGTGAATTAAATAAAATGGGTGAGTATAATTTAATTTTAATTTATATTACAAAATGTACTCGCGTTTTATTTTACATAATACAATTAATTAAAATGTGAAATATTTTTCACAATTTAAACAGTATAGTAGGGCTTTAAAAAAAATATACTTAACACTAAATAAAGAAAATTATAATTACTTACCTCTAATAATCGCAAGAGTTGAAAAGTATTTAAAATCAAACGTAACAGACAAATGCAATAAACAAATAGAAAACCTCCCGAATAGTGTTCGGCTATAACAGAGAAAAACAATAAGTCTTCGAAGCAAACATTCACATTGGGACATTGAAAGGACCTGTCACACGATCTAGAGCGAGCTTCACATCAACGTCGCTCAACTTTGCCGACGAGTTTGTCTGGACAATAGCTATTATGACGACGTCCACAAGTCAACTCACTTCGCAAATCTTTGACCACACGCTTGTCACTCATCCCCGAGACAATAATTGTTATTTTTTTGACAAAAAGTTCACTAATAGCAAACTGTAAGGACATTGTTTCCTTTCTAAAAATATCATTGGTTGAAAACTATTGTTTAAAAAATGGCCTAGCAAATCGATGTTAGATTTTTTGTCTCATTTCGCAAAGAAAATAAAAATATTAACAAAATTCGGTATAATTGACTGTACTGTTAACCTTAGGCCAGCTCTATAGCCACCTATATTTTTACCATAGGAAGGTAGGTAAAAAATGAAAATCTATAGGTACCAATAACGCAAGCTATGATTTTTTTTAGACTTAAGAAAGTCGATATCTTATACGGCTGACCAGAACTATCCAAATATAAAAAATATATAATGATGCTTTACTTTAGCCCATAAAGCGTTATTCCCATTCTACAAAGTATTTATCAAAAGCATATCCAATCTGCCTAGCGTTTTCCCAACTATGTTGGGGTCGGCTTCTACAGTCGGCAGTATTTTACATGAAGCGACTGCCTATCTGACCTCCACAACCCAGTAACTGGGTAATACGATACCCCTTGGTAAGACTGGTTGTCAGACTTTCGGGCTTCTGACGACTCGTAACGACTGTCAAAGATCCACAAATGACAGCCGGGACCAACGGCTTAACGTGCTTTCCGAGGCATGGACGAGTCTCGATATGTGAAAATGGTCACCCATCCACGGACCAACCCCGGCAAGCGGTCAAAAGCATATAATAGTTTCAAATGAAATCAGTTTAAAGTTTAATAAAAACTTTTTACAAAAAAAAACAACCGACTTCCAAAAAAAACACAAAAAAGTGAAAAATAACTTTAATTTCGGAAGTCGGTGTCTTTGCTTTTTGCAATTGCAATTTCCGGTTTTTGCCACCGACTTCCGAAATTAAAGTTATTTTTCACTTTTTAGTTGAGGTACCTACCCCACACAAATCCGAATACCACTACCTGCTATGTAAATAACAGTGAAGGAGTCAATAAGGATATCGTCTAGATAAACTAAGTGGAAAAAATACGTAATATTGAAGCTAACTCAAAAACTACGCAAGTAAAGTTAATAAAATTTATATGGGACCACCTCGGAAGCATGACCTACCAAATAAAAAAAGAATCATCAAAATCGATTCATAATTGGCGGAGTAATCGCGTAACAAAACTTACAAAAAAAAAAAACATACAGACGAATTGAGAACCTCCTCCTTTTTGAAGAAGTCGGTAAAAAAAAAAAAAAAAAACCTACAATAATTCTAATGTTTTTATACTACAATTAAGTAATACATCATGAATTCAATTACATTATACATAAGCGCCATCCTTATCTTATAAAACTAAGTAGGTACCTATTTATTTATATTAAGAGGAAGAGGCGGCAAAACCCACTGTAACTGATTCACTAATTAACTCTTCCGTCGTATGCTAAACAGTCATTATTATACCACCCAGGTGCAGGAGCAGCGAAACTTTAAGTAATTTCTGTTTTAATCATTATCAATTAATTAATATAATATTTATTTATTTATTATATTATTTATGTACATACAGTAAAATGCATACGTAGTTATACGACATAAAATTATAATTAATATTAATTGAATATGCGTTTTACCTTTATTGACAGCATAATTTATCGTATCGAAGATATGATTTTATTTATTTCTATCTTCTGGCCAAAATCCGGGACCAATACCTACTTGTCAGGCATATTATGCTAACTTTTTAGGGTTCTTTACCTCAATAGGAAAAACGGAACCCCTTATAGAATCACTTCCTTGTCCGTCCGTCTGCCGGGAAGACCATTTTTCTAAGAAACGCGTGGAGGTATCAAGTTGAAATCAAATACGTAGGTCTACGGTACACCTACCTACCTAATTGGAGTAGTTGGAATTCTAAAAAAATCAAGCTGCTAAGTCAACGCAACTTACACCCGTATAAGCTAATATTTTGATAATTACTCGCAAATTAAATCAATACCTTTAAGGTACGTCCCGTTGACCTAGAATTACGAAATTTGGCAAAATCGATAATTTGCAGTTTTATCACATTTTTTTTGCGATTACAAACAAACTAACATTTAATTTTGCAGTTCGAGTTGCACGAAGTTCATTTATTTGTGGGCGAATCGTCAACTCCAGAAATCAATTCGCCCACGAATAAACTAACTTCGTGCGAAGAACAAAAAATAAAATTACTTAAAAGTGTCGATTCGCCCGTTTTCGGACGAGGAAATTCGTGCGAGTCACCAATACTTGAATGCCAAAAATCCGAAATCAAACTACTTAGCCTATTTTAACCACTATAAATACTACTTCATAGATAATTATCTGACAAAGCACTATACTTCCTAGTTAACCAGTCTACTATTGTTAGATTATAATATACCTACTCGTATTGTACAATTCGTATCACATTTAAGTACTTACCTACTACAATGTTTCCGAAGTTTTAACAAGATAGGTACAGTAGGCCGCACGTCAGTCGTAAAATTTTTCCCTTGAGCTGGCCTAACACAGTAACTACGGAGATTCAATAGAATATGAGGCCAGCTTTTATTGGTTTTGTCACCACTGACGTGGTCCCTACTGTACGAGTGAACCTACGTCAGAGAAGCGAAACGAATGAAAATTTTACAGTATTCATTGATCTCATTCTTCATGCCTCTTCTTAAGTATTATCTTACTTATGGTCAAAACGCGACAATTAATTAATTTGTCCCATTCAAATGCTAAAATTCTTTTTGGACAATAAGAAGAACAATATCCAGGGCAATTTGATTGATTGCCGAAATTAGTTGCGAAAGATTAGAGTCCAAAATAATCTGTAGCTCATTCGTTTTGGCAAGATTTAAATAGACTACTTCTTCCTTGCTAATATAGAAGTATAGTCATCAAAAAGTCCGTATCAATCTTTTAAATTCTGAAAATAATAATTCACTCCGGTTGGAAAAGTCATAAATACCAAAAAAAATCTCAGAGGTAACGTCGATCATTCTCTCATTTGCTGAAATATTAATTATCTATCATCTCGTTATCTCGTAGCGTATGCAAAACGTAAGCTTATGCATAATCAGCCTATAATGTTCCCACTGCTGGGACACAGCCCTCCTCTCTGTGAGAGGGGGGATATGCCGTAATCCACCACGGCGGGCCCACTACGGGTTGTTAGATATCACCACGGCTTGTCTTCGAATTTTTGGTTCTAAGACAATTCCGGTTTCCTCGCGTTGTTTTCCTTCACCGTTTTGAGAGTTTTGTATTCAATTGATACACATTTTCAAAGCTAGAAACTTTGTAATTTTCTCCAATTTCCGCAACCTAAGTAGGAATAGCTTGCCAAAGGTAAACCAGTTGAACTGGGCCTTATGCAGCACTGCAGGTTTTAAAACTTTTAAATGCTAAAGTTAGTCCTCTCCTGCAGGTTCCTGAAGGTTGCGCCATTTTGATAGACTACGCGATATTACCTTTTTTGAAAGGAACCAAACGAGATGCTGAGCCCATACCTCATCCGTGTATATGTCGCAGTAGAAAGCGGTTCATAACTGTCTTACTAGAAATATAACTATGATACGCACACTATCTAGTAATATAAGAATTACGGCACTCCGACCAAATAGGTAAGGTTAGATTAGAACTGTGACCAACTACTAGCTACGTCGAAATTGGTCGCAGTAACAAAATTAGGGCACTCCGACAGTTATGAACCGATATCATAACTATATTACGGTATATAGTTATATCCCTAGGCATATAACTATACATCACGGCTTTAACCATCTTACTGCGACTTAAAGGTACGTAATACTTAATCAATTCAACGATAACTCATTTAGTTTTTTTCATTTAGTGTGCTGGTTACATATACGGGCGCAACCTTCGAGCCTGCGCAATGTCACTATTAGCATATTATTTTCACATCACTATCCTGTTACTTCTATTTAAAGTAGTATACACTTTGCATTCTTAACCATTAATTTTGCAACAATGAGTTGTGGCTTTAATGGTGGTCTTTATATAACAATGTGTACATTGTGTTTTAGTTAATTCAGCCTCCAGGTACACACAATCTTTTCAGGCTTTTATGTAGGTACCAGAACTACAAATTAGGTAGGTACATTTCCTTGATGACTGTTTACGTCTTTGGATAATTTTCTTAAGAAGAATAGGTTCCAACTACTTAATATGCTTCATGCGTTCTGTGTAATTTCTGTTATACGACATGTAGGTAAGTATTTCAGATGTTATTAGAGTAGAGATTAGGAGCTCGTGGCTAAGTAATAACGGCCGCACGGGGCGATCCATCAGGTTAATCTAGGCTTGCCGGGGTTGGTCCGTGGATGGGTGACCATCTTTACATACCGAGACTCCTCGGAAAGCACGTTAAGCCCTTGGTCCCGGCTGTCATTTGTGGATCTTTGACAGTCGTTACGGGTCGTCAGAAGCCCGAACGTCTGACAACCAGTCTTACCAAGGGTTATCGTATCATCCAGTTACTGGGTTGTGGAGGTCAGATAGGCAGTCGCTCCATGTAAAATACAGGTATTCAGCTGCATCCGGTAATACTAGAAGCCGACCCCAACATAGTTGGGAAAAGGCTAGGCAGATGATGATTAGAGTAGAGATTAGAGCCTTATTTAGGTATGTTCCATAGCAGCCTACCTACCTACCGACCTCCATAATATAATTCTGTTGCAATGGAAGTTTTACCCATTTCGAAACTTCGTCCGTGAGTGAAGCTATACTACCATCGTAATTGATTCGACGATGTCATTGTCACATATTATTTGTCACCTCTAATCGTTGTGCACACATTCTGATAAAAAGCCTGCTATGTTTAGTCATGTCAGGTTGATTTATTTACGATTCCAAAGCCCTTCATCTCGCGTTTATAATAAAATTGATTAATCATTCGTCGTTGGTTAGTTCAAACAATGCTACCTGTACTTTCATTATGATATTAGATAAGATAACGCTGACAATTGTTAACAGTTGAATTACCTTGTTTTTAAATATTTACAAGTGCTATTTAATTAACCTCATTTAAAACCCTAGAATAACAGTAGCAATAAAAGAACTGTAGGTAGAGGATTTGGAGTGTGCCTACTGTTTCAGATCGGTGCTGAAAGTGTCTGTCAAATGTTGATGACTCTGTCTTAATTGAGCTCTAGTCAAGGGAGGATCCTGGATTTATTTCTGGGAGGGGCACATGTGCCGGACATTCTAACTATCCCAACTGCAAGGTCTACCCCTGTGCCAAATTTCATCCAAATCCATTCAGCCGTTTTAGCGTAGCAAACAAACAAACAATCTCACTTTCGCATTTATAATATTAGGTATATAGTTAGGATTACACTTTGCTGTTTTTGGGTTTCATTCTTTTTCAATGAAGATATTATAGTAGCCTACTTCTTCAGCGTTCATCACTTAACCGTTTGGGGGGGGGGGGGGCAACTGACACCACGCCGCCGCCCCCGGGTCCGCCCTTGGATCTAGTAATAAATATCTACCAAAAAAAATTGTGTATCTGCTGTGATTATAGTTAGAAATGGTTTGTAAGATCCCGCCGCAGCTTCGTTAATTTTCTTTCAGTGAAGTTTCCTTGTATTTAATTAAACTATCTATTTTAATAAAGGCAGGCGTTAGCACTTATTATTTTAGAAGTATTAACAGCTTTCACCAGACTATTTCACTTATTTATGTACTAAATAAGTTTTATACATGTAGATACACTTCACATGATACACATGATAGAATCTACTAATTCTTCTCCCTGAGGCTTGCGTCTGTCTTCCGTGCCTTAGAAGCTTAATTAAATATTATCACAGAAAAAAAAAAACAATATCATCCTCGGAAAAATCGCGAAAAAAAATAGCTAGGTACAGTTTTATGGAACAGCTGATTTTTTTCGTGAGTGATCTATTCAATGTTTCCATACTGCTAATAATTTATGGATTTACACTTTAATCAGACTCTGTACAAAGTATAGACAAATGCTATGTATGATAACATAGTACATATTTGTGTCAAATTAGAATTGTAGGAGACGATGAAACTGATAAGCATCTTATAGCACACAAGATATTGACAAGTGGTGTTAGTAAATATTATTTACCAACTACATAATAAAAATCTTCTATATTCTTTATAAGGTAAAAAAATAACTTTTCAAACTATAAGAGGTGCTTTTAGACGATCGAACTGAATATTTTTTTCTCAAACATGCTTGGAAATTCGAGCATTATTTGGACAGCCTTCTTCGAGATATTTGTATACTTACCTATATTTTTCTTTTTACCTAATAATAGTCAACTCTAATCAACACGTATACCTACTCAACTACTCAAACCGGCCCCTTGAAACTGACATTATCAACAAGAAAATAAAAACAAGTCATCCATATTGTTTATCAACACTTCAGGTTGTCGGCTTTGTGAAACAAACAGAAATCCAAAGATATAAATATGTCTAGATACAGACAGTCAAAGCTGTGAACTCGTAGAAAAAAATAGCGTCCAACTGTTGGCCGCTAAATGCACGCACACTACAAAAGCACAATGACGGCACAATGACGTGCGCGCGAGTGTAAGACGTAGCTGTCACGCACTCCAGCATACCAAAGTTGGCTTGCTTGTTTTAGTTATTTGGCAACGCGACAGTGGTGCCCATTCCCTTGTTCACAAACTAAACTAAATTTAAGTTCAGTGCATGAAAAGGACAGCCGATAAATTTTAGTTTAGTCCTGTCAAATTAATCAGCGCCTGACGTAAATTGACGTAATTTTAGTAGGCAAGTTTTTAATCGCGTCTAAACTTGTTTGGAGGAGTGACAGTTTGACAGGACTAAACTAAAATTTATCTTCTGTCCTTTTCTTAATGAAATAGAAAGAAAAAGATGCACTGAACTTAACTTACATTTACTTAAACTTAACTTAACTTAAATTTAGTTTAGTTTGTGAACAACAGAATCGGCACCACTATCTACTTCGACATATTACCTATATTTTATTATAAATAATCCACAGTTTTCCGTCGGTAATCCCAAACCTGGCTTGACCAAAATATTCAATCCCAATGACCTTCTTGGTACAGGCATTAGACACGCCTTATTTACAAACAGTAACACCTTATTTATAAATAGGCTTGCTAAATAATATGTAATTCCACGGTATAACGGTGGCTATGTTACGCATAATAATACTGTGTAGGTACCTATGGATATTGCTCTCAAAACGGTGTAGGAAAACATCGTAAGGATACCGGCATGACCTAGAACCAAAAAATCAAAGACTGTGACATCAACCAACGAAAGAGTATAAGGCACTCCCTCTCGAAGAGAGGAGGCCTGTGCAGTGGGAACCTTATAGGCTGATTATGCAGCTAATGCTCAGACTAAATTAAAAACCAACACATAGCGCTGCGAACAATATAGTGAAGCATGCCAAAACTACACCTCCGCTCTGGGAATACACATTTACAACCATTTATAATCAAACTACAACTCACTAAGTGCACACAATCATGTTTACGAAACCGGCCTCACGTCACTGTTGACGTCTGGGGCCGTATTATAAAGTATTAATGCCGTCATTATTCCACTGCGAAAAAAGGATGGTGCTATCGGCCTTGTATAGCTCCGTCTCTTACTCACACTGGAAAAATAGTGTCATAATACGTCATAATACGGCCCGTGCTCGGTTTTTTATTTGGTCTGTGATGCTATAGATCCTTGCATTTGCCTTAGGTAGGTACCTACACACGGCTACACATCAAGCTATAGCTGATTTCGCATTGTATAGGATTTCCGTATAATGCGAGGTCAGCTTATACTGGAAATGTAGGTAGATGTGAAGCCGTGTATACTTGTGGCAATGAATGGGTGAGATACAAACTAAACATTTCAAGAAGAGATAAAAATATATAAAATTCGTAAAAAAAAAAGGTAAATAGAACCACTACAAAGAAATGACATTGATTTTTTTAAATTTTATTCGTCAACGTATTGTAACGCTTTTGTTAGAAGAATGAGGGTAATTCGTTATTTATTATGACAGTTCCGCATTTTGACAGCAGACAAACTTGAGAATTTCTAACCTGCCTCACACCTAAAAAATATTCACGATAAATTAGTCTTTATTGTAACGATATTGAGGACATTTCTGCACATGACATCATTGATCCCCGTGTCATAGTGTAGTTGGAAGCCAATTTAAAGCGTGCCAATATTGTAGTTATTTGCGGTTGAAACACAGAAACTATAGAATAATATAAAAAGTGAAATTGTTTAAGTATAATAATTTAACCACGTCTATAAGTGAAAATGAACGTATACTTAATTCGCTAAATATGAAAGCAGAAACGCATATAATAATTACAAACGTAGTAATAAAGCGAGCTTTATCAGTTATGTTGAAAATCTGTTTTTTTTTCATCGCAGTTTTCGAATACTGTATCGAGAAGTTTTCCACAAGTTCTAATAATGTGATTTTATCTCCTTTACAGGTCTAGACTTCTTGGAACATGGAGCAGACTTCGAACATGCTATAGCGGCGACAGGTAAATACACAGTCTTATCTTTTTTATACCTGCGATAATAGTTCCAAACTTGCTTCCTAAAGAGATCTGAACGAATTTAAGGTGAAAGCCGCAACAAAATCCAACAAGATTCAAAGCCTTGTCTGAATACACAGACAGAAGCATTTGGGATGTATTATTAATGTATGAACGGTTTATAAACAAGAGTATAAATAGCTGTATACCGCCATTGGCATACTTGATGGCATTAATTAAAATTCTGTCGTGTGTGCCAACGAAAGTGTTCTCTCTTAACAAAAGAGACTTGTGACTAGTGGCGTTGGAACCGAGAAAATAACCTATAAGCATCACAATAAGAACAATAGATCATAACTAGTAGGTAACTATCTATTGATTCGCTCAGTTATTATTATATTACAGATTAGTTGTTCAATTAGTATTTGTCAGCATATCCGTAGGTACTACCTACATTTATTAGAGTAGCTTGATGAATAAAAAACAAAGCATTTAGAAAAGCTGTATTGTTTCCAAGTTTGTATCAAGTGCTAGGTAATACCTAAGTAAATAAGATGATAGAATGCAGCAAGCCCATGTTGTACAGAAAACAATCTGAAAAAGCCTACACTCAAGAGTGTGGGTTTAGAACTTTAGATACAATAGATAAAGATGAACAGTTGAATGAATTCTTAGATCAGTGTTATTTCAACTGCAATTTCTCAGTAGCAGCCCGGGGTATGGATTTGTGCCCGGTTGATCGCAATAGGCTCGCCACTAGAACATAAACTTAACTGAAAAAATGTGGGTGTCCCTACTATACCTAGGTACACCTCTGCCGAACCCTTCGGGGAAGCAAGGCGTAAAGTTATGTTACCAGTGAATTGTTTCCAGTTAGGTATATCAACAAAACGAATATAACAAACAGTGCCTTTATCTTTTCAGGATTCGGTCGTTTCCACTTCTGCCTGCTAGCAGTCTCGGGGCTGATATACGCGAACACTGCCATCGGCATCACTATAGTGTCGTTCGTCTTACCGACAGCGACATGTGACTTCCAGATGACATCCGCCGACAAGGGCTGGCTCACTGCCGCTCCTATGTTGGGTAAGACCTCAAATACAAAAAGCTTTACCGGCAATGATAACTTCCTCCTTTTTTTTCGTTGGTTAAAAAAGAAAAGGTGATAACTGTTACATTACCACAATGAAGTTTGTACATCAAAATGTTATGGTTTGACCGCTGACCCTCAAACTAAGCAGGGCTTGTATCTTAGGGGTCGTAGTGTGATTATGTAGAAATAAATAATTATGTCGGTTTACAAGGCTAGTTTAGTAAAGCGTATGTGTATGGAGCAAAGACCTGAAGAAGAACTGAAGAACACATATCCATGAGATATAGACGAATGATACGGACTGTAAAAAAATTGGTTCAGGCTTTCTTTGACCAAAACATATTTTACCATTAAACATTAGTCCCTATTCTAAGCCATTCTAGGTTTACCAAGACTTCGTAACTTTATCTTACTTGAGGAAAAGTCGGTAAAGTCAAAAATAGTTGAAGAATTTGCTAGACATTATTATTGTTAATGTGTATTGTTTTCCGGCAGGTATGGTGATCGGATCATACTTCTGGGGCTGCTTGGCTGATACAAAAGGCCGTAAGGTGGTGCTAGTCTCAGCCCTGCTGATAGATGGCTTCATCGGAATTGTCTCCTCCTTCGTCCAAATTCTGCCCGTCTTCATGGCCTGTCGATTCGTTAATGGTTTCTCGTTAGTATTCTGGCACCTAATTAAATGTTTTACATCTCAACTTTAGAGCAGGGTTTCCTAATCTGCAATGAGGGTCCGAGTGTATGTCCCCTTGGGCCCGTGAGAAGAATTTAAAATATTTATATTTATTTGAAAGGTAGATAACCTTTCAAATAAATATTTCAGTGTTACTGAAATAAGTAAGTAGTGTAGGTAATATCATGACCAATTTTATTGTAAGTATTTAAAATGGGGATTGTATCTAATGATTATTTTTTATCTTTATTTTATAAAGAGTCGAATAAAAGGTTGGGAACGGCTGTAAAGTTAAATATATGGGATTGGAAGATTCAAACTCGCTCATTGGTAGTAATACGGGAGAGATTTGTAGAGTTAACAGCAGTAGATACTAAGAATGATCCATGACATGCGCCATACATAGCTAGTTAGAAAAAGAGTGATACAGACATGCGGCGCTGCACGTGATTTCTTTAGTAAGACGTCATTAGGGCTCTGAAATCAGCGATAAATTCGCACAAAGGTATTGGTGGATGGTTTGCGTTTTAGGTAGGAACGATGATTAGCCAATCAAGCCAGTGAAATCCTTGTCATATAAAATGCAATTGGCAAGGTTTGCGGAAGGGCGAAAAATGAAAATGGCTGCATTTGAAATTATAAATTATAATAATAAGAATTACTGGAAATCGGTAAGACATTCCCGGGAACGGGGAAAGGATGACGGTGTTGAATGCTACATACGGCCGCACAATGTTTACAAAACGCCCTAACCTTCGTGTTTCGTTGCCTCATAAGGTATTTTCTCCTTTATTAGTAAACAATGGAGGACACAAATCATGCGGACAGACACGCTACAATTGATTCTAAGCTCACGCTTCCATTTAACAATTATTGTAGATCTACAATAATAACGAGTAAAATGGTGTCATCAGAGCCATTAACTGAAAACCAGTTTGATTGATTTGTTTATAATGTAAAATGTAACATCCGGACAGTATTTTTTTTTAGAAAATATGCAGAAAATATTGAATTTCATTTGTACCTATTCTCTTCTTTTTCCTACCTACCTACATCAACCTTTCATTCATTCATAATTTAGTCGTATTAACGGTAGGTACCTACCTACCTAGCTACTTAGGTGATTAAAACTTATTTCTGATTGAATTTCTGCAACCGCCTTCCATTTAAAAGGTCTCATACTCTCATGTTCACCAGAGGTCGCGAGCAAAGTACCTAATAATAACGATGAGTCTCATAGACACAAGGTGTAGAATACAGTTGGATAATCATAATCATACACATAAACACACTCGTCACTTCAGCATCACAATCATGTTGATAAATTCTAAATTCTTGTCTATCGTTTTTATTTGCAGTGTTGCTGGAGCTATGGGTATCTGCTTCCCCTACCTGGGTGAATTCCAACAGACCAAATACAGAGAGAAGATCCTCTGCTGGATGGAAATGTTCTGGACCCTAGGAGTCATCTTACTGCCATGTGAGTTACCTGCTACCCTTAAATGACCACTCCCGACTGCCTGTTAGATTAACTGCAACTACTAAAGTCTAAGCGAATTTTAATTTCGACATGATTGCTTAATTCGACTTGATTGCGTCAATCTATTTTAAGGACCATTCATCAATCGGTTCATCCAGTAGTGATTGTGTTCAGCGATCAACCATCCATTCAGACCAGACTTCAAAGGACCGCAATCTAGCCAAAAACACCTTAACGCGACCTAATTATTTGTAGCCTTCGGTTAGTTTTGAAGTTTAAATTACTTGGTTACGGTGAAATTTAATAACCACAATTATTTGGTTACAGTGATCGCTTGGGGCATCATCCCAATCTCAGGAATCCGTATCGAGAGCGGCTCCTTCTCCTACGACTCATGGAACTGGTTCGTAGCCGCGTGTGGAGTCCCCTCACTGATGCTCGGCTTTTGGCTGTTCTACTTCCCCGAAAGCCCCAAGTTCATGATGGAGTGCGGTGACTATGATGATGCCCTCAAGGTCCTTCAAAGCATCTACAGGCAAAACACTGGTGATGCCCCCGAAAACTACCCGGTAAGAACTATGTTACACTACCTATGTTTTGCTCTCCATTTTACTTTGTCATGAAAATCACCAATATCTAGCACGCAACAAAATAATTGTTTAATTATGTCGTCGTTAATTCGAGTGCATGAGAAAAATATTGTGCCTAAGACCCTACAATTTATAGCATTATCATCACTGTCCTACTGCCCATATCCAAATTTATTGGGAGTAAGCGCAGCATTCTTCTTCAATACATCTCTATCTCTCTCCATTCTAGCCAAATATTTAAACTTACCTACTCATTTTTTTTTATTCACCGTCACGTACTTTAAATAACATCACGCCTGTAATTTCCGAAGGCCTACAGCCCTGACTGACGGGTTGTAGGTACTTACCTATAATAACACCCACATTTCGCCAGTTACGTTTAAGTCCCATGTAAATCCAGACTCCAGACGGCTACTGAGAAATTCCTGATGGAAAAACACAATAACACTTTGCCCGACCTTGGAATCGAACCCAGGACCTCACGCCCAGCAGTAGCGCTTGCGACCACTGGATCAAGAAGGCGCCACCACCATTACCATCTTTAAGATAGTTAATTGATTCAGGCGTGACTTTGCGGAAATCCATTATAAAATACAATAGACGTAGATATATTTAGTAACCTATTCCGCTTGACTATTCTTCAAGAGTCATAAAAAACCCTGTAAGAAATCGACACGTGTCTCAACGAGGCATTCTCAGGATGACGATTGACCACCGACCGACACCGAGCGCTGGACGCAAAGTATGGTAACACGTCGCGTTCTGGTTTGCAATTGGTCAATCGTCATCCTGACAACATGTGTCGATTTCTTACAGGGTTTTTTACTAACCTATTATGTCTATTGTATTTTATTACCATCTTGTTAGTCATGTAATTCTAAAATTTTCAGATCAAAAGCCTCAAGGAGAAACAACGAACTGTATCAGTTGCCTCTGCGACCTCTGTGAAATCCGTCCGATCCTTGAGCATGCGCAAACCCAAGGACCTCAAGCGATTGTTCTCTGAGATCTGGGTGCAGACCAAGGCTCTGTGCAGGCCGCCCTACCTCAAATACACCGTCCTCACTTGCATCATCCAGTTCGGTTTGACCACAAGGTGAGGACATGACAGGTTCTAAGTATAAATTATCTGCTTCAATGTTCGTGTGATACAAAAGTTTCTGCCAAGCAACCTTTTCATGTTACGGTCAGCAACGAAAGTTAATAACACCTTTTATTTGCGCTGACAAAAATTAAAAATTAAATCAAAATTAATAAATTAAATTAAATTAATGTTCAAATTTTACGCGACTGTTTTTTTTTTTTTTATCTGTCATTAACTAACCATAATTTGAAAAAAGTATAAATCGACTTTCTTTGCAAAATTGAGGTACGACTACTCTCATCATTTATCTTACTTAGAAGAAAGTACCTTTGTTACTTCTGTGGGGAATACCAACCTACGTATTTTATTTATTCCTACACGCTAAATCATTTTCAGTTACTACACCCTCATGATCTGGTTCCCCGAGTTATTTAACCGTTACGAAGAGTTCGAGTCGCTTTACCCCAACAAATCTGCTTCTGTCTGCGACGTCTCTGGCATTGTGGTCGAGGACGCAGAAGCGGGGGATCCATTCGACTGTTTGAAGACCATCGATTCGAGCGTATACATGCATACTCTGATCGTCGGTCTCGCCTGCATCCCCACGTCGTTGTGGCTGCCTCTCTGCGTACACAAACTTGGTGCTAAATTCTTCTTGAGTAAGTGGCATTACAATATTATAATATCAAAGACATTCTCCTATGTAGTTTTTACGGTACCCCGCACGTCTGTGGTTACTAATCCAGTAGGTACCTATAAGCCGGCCTCTTATTATATTGTACACCCGTACTACGCTAGACCAGCTCAAGCGTGTTACCACTGACATGCGGCCTACTGTACAAATTCATACCTACATACAATCATTTTTATGTTTTGTTTATTTTACTTTATTAATTTACTTTTATGTCGGGGACATATACTTTTACAGTAATACGATATGTATAACACGGGGCATGTGTATGCGTATACATGTCCCTTTTACACCAAAATGATCACCAATATAACGTAAACAATTATTAAATTCCAGTCTTCAGTTTGGGCTTCGCCGGCCTGGTGACGGTCGGATTGTACTACGTACAGAACTCTACACAGAACTTGGTGCTATCGTGTATCTTTGAAGCCTTGACCTCTCTCGCCATCAGTCTGGTGTTCTGCGTGCTGGTCGACTTGTTCCCTACAAACCTCAGGTGAATAAAATATTTTCATTATTTCAGCTATGACCAAATCGTCACACAATCGACTAAAACGAAGTTTGCGAAATATGGGTATAATATGAGCCTGTTCGGACTCCATCGGGACTCCTCTACCTACAGACGTAATGTTGTGTGTTATGATCAAATAACTCAGGCCAGATGAGCAGTAACGATACACATTGTGAGAGTATTACGTACCTGTGTGGTTATTAGACCTACGCGAACCCACTGACAATGCCGTTGGCTTGGCTAAGTTTGTTCAGCCTATTGATCATTCGGATTAACACGACAAATGACAGGGAACCTGTGTTCGTTTTTTATTTCATTGCACGAGCCTATTCGTCTTTGCTATATATTTGTCGATTTATGAGTTAGGCACTGGAGGCACGGCTGATATAAAACCACCGCTTGGTTTTATATCAATAGGTTAAAAGATGATTTGGCAGACTATTTCTCTATAGTCCTAATGTTTTAATGTATTTCTCAGGGTAATGGCAGCCGCACTATCCTTAACGGCGGGTCGAGGTGGCGGTCTCATCGGCAACCTGACCTTCGGCTACCTCATAGACATCAACTGCGTCATACCCATCGTCGTGTTTGCGGCATTCCTTTTCAGTAAGTATCTAAGTTTTATCGATATTATATGTAGCGTACAAAACGTGAGTAGGCCAAAACTGTTTATGAAGGATCTTGTCTAGGAAAATACTATGTACCACCATGCCTATTTCTGCTACTAAGCAGCGGTGCTGTGTTCAGGTTTGAAGTGTATGGGTGTGTTATTAGGTACTGGCAAATTATACTTATTCACTCCTTTGCAAAAAAAAACGGGCACCTTACAGTTATTGGCTTTTCTATGGATAATATTAATATTTTTACTATGTCATTAGCATAAATGACTAGTAATTTCTTACTATCAATGACAATATAGTTTTTAGGCTACACCCCTCTTCCAGCAGCGCTATAATTTGACTAGTTCTTATTGTTTTTTCCGCCATTACAAGACACAAAGATATATTCTGTTTTAAGTCACAATAAGGCTGGATTATGCGACAAACATAAATTATTCTACTAAAAACATGACCCTCCTTCTGGGGCAGTCAGGTAAAAATAACGAGAAGTTAGTTTTAGTTACCTGATAACCTTTTAACCGCAAAACCGCGAAAATTAAGTAAAAAGTCACAAACTGAAAAAGGGATTATTATTGGCTACAAAAGTTTCGAATTTGGTATTAACTTTTTTCCATACCCAGACTCTTTATTAAGTGCCAGTAACATAGTTTGGCTATTAAAACCTCTTTACAACTAAATGATTTCCAATCATATAGAAAAAGCAAAACCCCCGTTTTTTTTTGCAAAGGAGTGTTTATGAATTTTCAGTTCCTTGTTTTAAGGCTGGCAACACACCTACTGCCTCTGGGATTGTATACGTCCATAGGCGGCAGTGACCTTACCATCAGATGGTCCACCTGTTTGATTATTTATTACCTTACCATGAGCGAAGAATCCTATCAATTTATCAAGCCCACGTGTTTAACTTTAGGAATATTTTGAGATGTGATATCTAACCTATTTAATACTCTCACCCACAGTTGCTGCAATACTCTGCTTCTTCTTGCCAAAGACCGGACAGGAAGCCCTAGATTAAGCTACGAGTGCTAATTTATTCATAGATAATACAATTAGACTGTCTACAATACATAGTAATTATCACTGTTCAGAGTGGTTGTACATAAAGTAGGATGTAAAGAGGACGAGTCTTATTTATTGCGTCGAGAGGACGCGAGTACCGTTACCGATTTATTGTGTATCAGTATGCAAATCAATGTCTTATCACACGTGATGAACATAACAGTATTTTCTAGTTGACTGTGTAATATAATTCAATTAAATTATTATAAATTAATTAAAGGTTGATTACCTACGTACTATATGGGTCTTTTTATTTCCTACCGTGTTTCTTGTGTGATTTCAGAAATATTTGGAACGAATTTCCTTAACGCGGCTTGCGGTAGGAGTAGGTACACTGGCAGAAATCGTCACGCGAAGAAGCGTTCATACTTGCAAGTGTCTTCTTCAAATTCGATAGAGAGAGAGAAAGTGTAAATTTGGTCAAAAGGAAAATTCAAGATAGCGGTTGCGAAAATTTGCAAATTTTTCGTCATGGCTGTCGTTTTCATGGTTTTTTAGGGTGTTAAAGCTGATCGTGACGTTAAAATGTAAGATGACGGCTGCGAAATATATATTGTTTTATTATTTTACAAGTCTTGCGGTCGACAAGGTTTCCCCATAGTAAAAAATACGAACTTCCATACAAATTTTTATCCCCCACGTAACCGCTTTAGGGAAGGAATTTTCAAAAATCCTTCTTTAGCACTCACCTTCGTTACATAAGGAATTCTTGTGCAAAATTTGCGTCCAGTCTAGGTCGTACGGTCTAGGCTGTACGTTCTCTGTCCGTGAATTTAAGATTTTTATGAAATAGATAGTTGTTGGACACGAGCACTAATATTTATTTATTTATTTATTTGATAGGAATAACAAACAGCAGTATATTACACAGTAGGCATACAATGTAAAACTTGCAATAAAAGCAACAAATACACTACTCAATACGTTATCCACAGATTACAATACAGAATAGCTAGCTGTTAGCAGAGCTAGTTAAAAAAGCACTTATTAACTATATACTATATACTAGGGCTATCTCTTAAAATAGTTGTAATCTCACTCTTAAATACAGCTTTGCTGAGAAACATAATATCAGTAGAGCCAAACTGTTTATTATAGGTGTCAACCAAGCGATGTAACGGCGAGCGAGCGCCTGAGTTCGTTCGACAAAATGAAGTAGCAAATAGGCGTCTCGAACGAACTTCTCGACCGATTACAGTACGAGGGATCAGGTAGCACAGACTGTTCACAAGATCAGTACAATCAAATTTATTGCGGCAAATACTAAACAGAGTCATCATTTCAAGTAGGGTGCGACGGGATTGTAGGGTCATGAGGTTATATTTTTCAAGTAATAATTTATAGGACATTTTGGTTTTACAGCATCTGTAATGCATGGAACGGAGGTACTTACGTTGAACCAACTCAATGATCTCAATGTACTTTTTGTAATAAGGGTTCCAAATGGGTACTGCGTATTCAAGTTGCGGCCTTATTATAGATTTGTATAGATGTAAGAAGGTAGAAGGCCGATGAAATTCTCTAGACGCCCTCATAACGAAACCAAACATTTTATAAGCCTTGTTGACTATGTTGTCCACATGGGTGTCAAGATGGAGCTTTGAGTCAAGATTTACGCCTAGGTCACGGAGGGATGAAACCTTGTTTAGGGTAGTGTTTCCAAGAATGTAATTGAATTTCAGCACCTGTTTTTTTTTAGTAAACGTAATGTAGTAACATTTAGAGATACTAAGGTGAAGCTTATTAACAGAGCAGTATTTCGAGAAACAGTCAAGATCCTTCTGAAGATCTAAACAGTCGGTTTGAAGGGTAATATTTTTGTAAATTTTTAAATCGTCCGCGTATAGTAGGAACTTTGAACTTTTAAAGCAATCTTTGATGTCGTTGATGAATAGGATAAACAGAAGGGGCCCTAAAATTGAGCCTTGGGGGACTCCTGAAGTGACCTTTATTGTATGAGACTCAAACCCATTAATGACAACCTTCTGAGTCCTATTAGTGACATACGACACGAACCAACGCAGTAAATCTCCTCTAATACCGTTGAATGCGATTTTGTTGAGTAATAGCCTATGATCTACCTTATCGAACGCCTTTTGAAAGTCTGTATAAACAGCATCAATTTGCTGCCTCTTGTCTAAGCCTTCAAACAGATGTGTTGTAAAAATAAGGAGGTTACTTATACAGGACCTTCCTCTGACGAACCCATGTTGTTCTTTTAATAGTACACGCTGAATGATTGGATATATCTCACTATGCACTAATCTTTCAAAAAGTTTTGAAAGCCCCGACAACAACGAGATTGGACGATATGTAGATACATCACTCTTGGAGCCGCTTTTATGGATTGGAACAATATTTGCTCGTTTCCATACATCAGGGAATACGCCATAGGCAAGGCATTTATTATATAATATAAACAACGGAAAGCACAATGTGTCACAAGTATTTTTTTAAAAGATCGAGGGAATACCATCTGGCCCGGGACCCTTAGAAGCATCCAATGATTTAAGTTCTTTTTGAATTTTGTATACCGGAAAGTGCAAATTACAAAGATTAATATCGTTATCCGGATTAGCGGGAGGTGGTACCCATGACTTATGATCGAAAGTAGACGGTTCATAAACAGATTGGAAAAACATTGAGAACAAGTCGCAAGTAGTAGTAGGGTCATTGGAAGACTGTTGGAGATAGTGAACAGTAGCTGGGATACTATTACCGGAGTTCCGATTAGAAACGTACGTCCAAAATGCTTTAACGTTTTTTTCCACGCTGTCCTCTATAAAATTCATGTATTTTTTATAACATATGTCGGCCTGTCTTTTGAATTTTGCTCTGTAAATAGAAAATAGTTCGTAGTCACTAATGTTTCCATATTTCTTCCACTTAATCCACGTTCGAGATTTCATTTTAAATAAATGCAAAAGAGATTTAGTGAACCAGTGTGGGAATTTAAAGTTTTTGGTTTTGTGAGTGGGAGTATGTAATTTAATAATTTCATATAATTTTTCGTAGAAAGTAGAGACCGCTTCATCAGGTGGTAAATCATTAGGTAACATGTTCCATTCAGCGTTTTTAATGTCTGTATTTATTGCATTGTAGTTAGATTTGTGATAATTTAGTGGTTTTACATTTGAGTGTTTAGGCATTCGAGAGGGTTTTTTAAATGGTATTTGTATATAAAATGCAGGATGGTGACTGTCTATAGGTAAGAGAGGAGTATTAAGATTACAAGCCACAGTATGCGTATTGCAAAAAAACAGATCGAGAATACGTCCGTTACTGTTATTAACATTGTTAAATTGATTCAAATCAAATCGTGAGCAAAAGTTTAGTAGATGCCTACTTGTATCCGAATAGGTGTTATTAGTGGCACACACCATGTATGACGATGCGTTAATCCAGTTAAGTTCTGGTAGGTTAAAGTCGCCTGTTAAAATAATGTGTTCTATGTAAGGATCATCAAATAATTTCGATAACGAATTCATGAAGTTTACATAAATATCTTCTGACGTGTTTGGAGGTATGTAAGTGGCACAAAGAAGTAGATTTTTACAATCATAAAGGGGGACTTTAATTATTTGATGTTCTGGTAGAATTAATGGGGGAGACAGTGTGAGAGAAGATGGAATAAGATCCTTGAAGATAGCTATTAGGACTCCTCCCCCGTCTTTTTTATTTGAAACTGCTCGATCGCGATCGTGTCTGAAAACTGTGTATCGAGAGTCAATGAATTCGTTTTCGGAAATATCCGGCGTCAACCACGTTTCAGTCAAAATTATGATGTCGTATGCATGCGACAATATATTAATGTACAATGTGTTCAGTTTAGTCCTGATCCCCCGACAGTTCTGATAATAAATGGAAAGATTATCCAACATTTTGAAATTTAGTAGACATTTGAGTATTCATTATAAGTGGTAAATTGGAAGATTTGTAATATCAATAGATGCAACCAAGAAAATCTGCAAGCGAATTTCTGTAGGTTTATTTATTTATTTTATTACTAGCGAACCGCCCGTGCTTGGCACGGTTTTTATGACTTCACGAAACAAGTTGTTTCGTGAAGTCAAGTCGCGAAGTTTCGTTACTTTAATATTAATGTAATATAATTACATACAAACCTTCCGGAATACATTCTTTAAATGATGGTGAAGACCGCATCAAAATCCGTTGCGTATTTCAGAAGAACAACGCGACCATACAGACAAACGCGAAAAGCGACTTTGTTTAAGAATATTTAGTTATGTAAGACGCTAAAACACATAAGAGATACCGGATACGTTAGCGATACATAATTACAAGCTTTTGTTAAGAATAAAAGCAATGTTACATACTTTTAACACAGAGAAGAAAAGAAAGTACTGACTGTATCATAAGATTTAAATTGTGACTCAATCGTCTTTCGAGTGACAGAAAGGAAATATTACTATTATTATAATAAAAAACAACGCAATTATAAAGATAATAATATATTTAACTTAAGTATATAAAAATTATAAGAACTAGATTACATTTACAGATTGTTACGGCAACTAAGAATATAATTTTAATGACAAAACAATTATTAGAATATTATAAATTTTGATTCACTTTGCTTGACAATAACAATGAAACCAGATTTTTTCAAAAATATAATTTTAAATTACTGGCTAGCAGATTTTCATATAGAGTTTATTAAAATTAAATAAAAGCATTTTCATTATATATGTAGTCATTCAGCTTGCTATTTTGGTTCTGACTCTACATGAATTTTAAAAAATATCTAGTGTAAGTTTATAATAATAAGTATATAAATTCAAATTCTGCTATTAAATTGATGAGTTGAGTACTTATAAAATAATTTTAAAACAAATGAGTGCTGAAATAAACAATATTATTGGGTGTTTACAAAGTGAAATCGTAATGCTTTAAGCTCTTAGTATACTCCAACATACAATTAACAGATTATGTCGATGCAGTACAGGTACCATTCTGAATTTATAGATAATGATGTGTGGTAAAAAATACAGTTCAAGTTAAATACAGCGCAAGTTTATCAGAACAAATTATGCAGAGACTTGTTTAGCCGGTGCAAGTGATTGAACCCTGTATTTATATTATATTGTTTACTATTCATTGTGGATATAATGAAGCTATTTGCTCAAGGTGACAAAGTGAGATACCGCTACAATGTCACATGATCGTCTATCAAAAAGGCATCATGAAATTACTTGTGTTAAACCGATATGAGACGCTTCACTCGAGTGAATGTTTATTTTTTATTAATTCCACGTTCATACGACACTGACAAAACTATATAGGAATGAACGTTCATCCGCTCCATTCATTGAATTTTAGATCGGTCTTTATGCGAGTGAAAGATAAAGAATACAACATCGTTACCTTTGATTCATTCTGTGTTCAGACGTTTCAATTCAAGTGAAAGATGCCGAATGAATGGGAAAAATTATCAAAATTCAAGCTTCTGATATCGTCTTTAAATTCATGCATTCACAGCCTTACACGCACAATCGACTGAAACAGAAACTAAAATCGCAGACGTACTGTACTACATAATCAAAGATTTTAAAAAGAAGCTTTTAAAGCCATTACCTGTACCGCATGGCTTGTGATTCTGACGTCACAACTCAGCGCGAGGTTTGTGCAGCGCTTGGCACCTGCGGAAGTCCGAACTCGTCGACGGGGACACCATCTTTGTTGCGTACGCTGTCGGCGCCCGGTTCCTTGTCGGGAGCCGCTGGGGCCTTCACTACGTCATCGAGGTAGGACGCGTCGTCGTCCAGGGCTATCTCGTCACCTGGAATGGGAAGAAAAAGAACATATATTATGTTATATTGTATAGAGACCATCAATCAATTTGCCTAGCCTTTTCCAAACTATGTTGGAGTCGGCTATCAGTCTAATCGGATGCATCTGAAAACTAGTATTTTATATGGAGCGACTGCCTATCTGACCTCCATAAGCCACAACCCAGTAACTGAGTAATTCGATACCCCTTGGTATTGGTAAGACTGGTTATGAGACTTTCGGGCTTCTGACGACCCGTAACGAGTGTCAAAGATCCACGAATGAAAGCCGGGACCAACGGCATATTGTAATATAGACCATAACGAACATTTTGTACTGAATATGAAGCTGCACCTGTAGGCACATTACGGCCGATGAATCATGGCCGTTCTGAACATAGGCCAATATAACTTGGCAGTTTCGAACTTCGCGCAAAGGGCTGCATAGTAACATTTTTTAGGAACCAAATGGTGACAATGGTGGCGTAGTCTGGGACGCCCCCAGCTAGCTGGACCTTAAAAAGTTAGATGGGACAGACTCGATGCGGAAGGCGGAGGACAGGGTGTTGTGGCGCAGCCTGGGAGAGGCTGAGTTGATTGATTGAAATGGTGACATGAGGCGAGTGTCAGTGAGAGAACAAGCGCGAAAGTTCGCACAGCCTAAGTTCAGACCTGCCAAGTTATGTCGGCCGTATCGTATTGGAACAGACCATATGTGACAACACATCCATATTTATTAATTGCGTGTTTGTCATAATGAATAGCTCTTGTCAAATCTAAACTTCATCTCATTGCTACCTTCAAAGCCTCTGCTATAAAACTTACCAAGAGCGTCAAGTTCAGCGTTGAGCTCGTCGTCATCGATCTCTGGCATACCGTACTGGCGACCAAGAGCTTCTTGCACCTCATCAGCCTGCTCTAACATGTCTGCCAAATCGTCGTTAACATCCTGTAACGTTTGAATAAATAAATCAGAATTATAGCTACTAGCAACTAAAGAAAGCACAGCTAGTTTGATTGCAGATGACTTATGGGATTTTTTTTTTGTCAATTCGATACCATGCCATCTTTAGTTCCTCTGCAAAATTGCTTGTGTTGTCCAACTATCAGTATTTAGTTTATCTCGGTTTTTATATCACAATCTAAAGTTAGATAACTTGATTGAGAAGCATCAACTTTTTTTATAGAAGACTAGCTGTGCCCCGCGGTTTCACCCGGTGTCGATCCCGTGGGAATATAGGGATAAAACGTATCCTATGTCCTATTCCAGGACATGTCTACCCGTGTGCCCATCCTCTCATCTCTAGAGTTCGGAACGTCGCGGAGGCGCGGCGCCGGCGTCGAACGGTTCGCGTATTGAATTTTTACTCGTGATAACTTCGAAATTAAATGTATGATTCGAATGAATTAAAAAGTATTTTACTGCTACATAAATACCCTTGATGTTAAAACTATTTATTTGAATAAGAATTAATACTAAGTTGATAAAACTCCTTCGCAAATAATGCATTAATTTCTAACAAATTTGATTACCATAAAAAAGGTTATAGTGAGTCAATCTTAAAAGATGGACATATGCTGTCGCGGACTTCCCATCATACATAATATTTGCGTTACTTAAACCGTTTACGCAGCGCACGCAACGGAAGCTTTCAAAAAGGAATAATTTTTCCCGTTTTTGCAACGTTTTTCATTTATGCTCCGCTCCTATTGGTTATAGCGGGATGTTATATAGCCTATAATCTTCCTCGATAAATGGACTATCCAACACAAAAATATTTGTTCAATTCCAACCAGTAGTTCCTGAGATTAGCGCGTTCAAACAAACAAACATTCGAAATTCGAAACTTACCCATTAAACGATTTAAAAGCTGTATTAAAACCAAACTTTGTAGAAAAGGGTACCTACTATAAAATTTCAGATTATTTAGAAGACAAAAAAGCATGGGATTGAGCTGGTCGCTCTGCTAAGCATTGTAACATTTTGAATAATATGGAAAATCATCAAAGTATATCTACCAGTTTTATTTACAAATTGATATATTGAATATTCTATACAAAATGAAATGATTACTTTGTAAAGTATTTTATTATTGTGAATGTGAGGACTATGTGAATTTTTATTTTTTTTCGTTCTCAGTTAATTTTATCGATGGTCTGGCAATTTGAGAATTTTATGCGGCCTACCCAAATGTCCTTTCTTTGGTATTGTTCGTCGAGTCGTTGAGCTCCTTAAGTTCTGAGTTGAGCTCCACCATTACTGACAAATGCTTACACTGACTGGACAGGTCCACTCAAATCTGTGTGGTTCTTTCCTCAAAAGACCATTTCAGACTCGAATTTATCGGCTTGACCAAGATTATGTCTGGACTTTAAAAGAGACTGTGACCTCTGAGTTTGTTTCAGCCTTTCTTCTCAGAGTAGTCAGATAGGAAACGCCGACCTCATCTAGCTTATTTTTAATATTTTTTAATATGACGTGTAAAAGTGATTCCAATATCCTATTTACAGAATAAACAATTTCATTTCATTTCATTTCAAACAAACTCTTCAGCTTTATAATATTAGTATAGAAGTATAGATATAACACGGCAAATTGAGGTAGTGCTCAACAATTCGGTTTCCTGACTGCACAATCTCTACATGTGGCCTTAAAAACCTAGGAAAAAATTTGAAAATCTGCTCAAACTGACCTCAATAGTATCAATATTAATCTTCTTGAACTCTTTCTTCATTTGTGTGACACCATCCTTCATGGCTGCCACAGTAGCGTGTGTATCCTTCAATGTTTGTGTGGCATAGTTGGCCTGTTCCATGTTGAAGGATTGTGCCCTCAGATTGTCCAGTTGCTGTTCATACCTGAAATTTTATTGGAAAGGACAATTTTATTATTAGTTGGCTCAAAATGTTTGTTCTCCATTGTCCCAATAGGTGTAGATATTTTTGCTGAGATGTGACCTCCCGCCAGCACAAACTACTTTCCATCAGACACTAATAATATATATATGTAGTTTTTCATTAGATTTGTTTTCATAATATTTTATTAAACCTAATTAAAGCGTGTAGGATTAATATATTATTTTATAGTTTACTTAATTTGAACACCTTAACCAGCCAAGGTTAAGGTGTTCAAAGAGGACAACCAAAGAATGAGTTGATTGTGCAGAAGATAATTTTATTGCTAAGAAGGAATCTGAATTTTATTCTGAGATAAAGGCTATTAAACAACATTAGTCTTAACGCGATTTCAAGGTTGATCCCATAGAAAAAGTTGTTCAAAATGATGAGTACAATGACCGCTTTTCGGGTTTAGCATAAACAAAAACGAATGTTGTAGATGCATAGAACAAAAAGATGTGACCAAATAAATTGTGTAATGGCAGGACAATATTTATTTGAACCTCTTACAATTGTTATTCAGATGTACCAAAAACTAAAATGATAGTGAATTGAGAGCAACAATGAATTGCACTGTTTGTGTTCATAAAACTAAAAGCAAACCCAATTTTTATACCAATAAGGATGAAAATTTGTTGTCTATGAAATAGATAAAGGAAGCAATATTTACAACAAAACCAACAGTAACTTTGAATGACAGTACCTTATTCAGTGCATCTTGGAAACCACAATACTACTCACTTTATAGCTATTGATAATCTTTCTTGCATTAAAAAGGCAAGACCTCCCCGCATTACGATAAATTTTATGGTAACAATGACGTGCTCTTACATTTTCTTCTGCTTCAAGACCCTCATTGCTTTCTGTTTCACCGAATTCTTTGCTGGTCCCTCTCTCATTTTGTTCATCTGATCCTTGTATTTCCTAAGTTCAGACTCCAGTTTTTGGACCTTTTGCTCAATATTATCTGCCCTGCTATCAACCTGGAATTTACAATCATTTGGACAATCACGGAAACATGAATCATCGACGAAACTAACATCTATTAACCCCTATGACATTATTTTTGGGAAACTTACACTACTAATGCAATCATTGATACTTGGGCCGGGCTCCTTAGGTTTTCCTCTTCCGAATATTCTGTTCATCTTGAATTATTATTTATTTCAAACTAAAATCAAAACCAAGGCGACTTGACAATAAAATCTCACAACAATTTTTGACGTCTCCCTTCAGTTCCTTCATCTATGAACTTTGACAGAGTGTTTTGTGTTACAACATTGAAATTGTATTATAGAAAACCGGCCAAGTAAAGTGCGTGTTGCACCTAACGTCCACGCACAGTGACGGGTTCCTGTGGAAATAAATTAATTATTTTGCATTATGATGTTTTTAGCGAAAGTTGAGAAGTGTCAGATATTTACGAACGAGGGATAATCGCTAAGTGCTCTGTGGATGACTGACAGATGTTCCGGCTCACAGCTGGCAACACACGTCACACACTCAAAAAATTCAAAATCAATCATTGTGATATATTTGATTGGAGATGTGATGTGATGTGAAGTTTTTTCAGATTTTCTATCGATAATCCTTGATTCGCTATAAAAAACATTTATTGTTTCAGTGCTGCGCTTGTTATCAACAATTACTCAAAATTGTCGTCGCTATGGCTACTAATGGAACTATGGGTGAAATGGTTTGTATCATTCTAAGTGGTTTTTACCAAAAACATGATATTCATTGCGCTAAGAAAATAAAAAATGGGTAAGCGGAAGAACCGAACCTGCTATTGAATTTTGTAAAGACATATAAATCGAAAGGGTACCTAAATCTCCTCTGACATTAACAGACAATAATGATAAAAATGATAACACAATCAACAAGTTCAAGTACAAAGTCAATTTCCTGAAACGACATCTTAATAAAAATGAATTAAAGACAGACTTGGCTCAATAAATTGGTCTGCCACAGTTGAATTATTCATTCTAGTGTTTCTATTAACACATTACGCTTTACTGAAATCAGAAATTCATGACCCTTTGATACAATATTTCTTGAATGTCTCAAGGTTCACTATATAGTACATACACCATCTATTTCATCAATATATTTTCTCATATTCATGTCACAAAATTATTTCAAGGTGAAAATGTTATGTGATCCGCCATGTACACCACCCAACCCCTGTGAACGACAATCTTGTGCTGTTAAATGCTGGAAATGGGACGTGACCCAAATTACTATGAACAAACTTTTGCATAGCAACAAGTATGGTGTTCTCATATTGAATCGGCCAATCTCACATAACCAAGAATTCATGAAACGTTTATGGGATAATGGTAAGTTTTAATTTGCAGTAATTATTTTGTTAGTTTAATATGGTATGTAAATCATTTTCATGAAAAAGTGGATGTTTTCAAGTGGCCTTGGAAATCTTTGAATTGGTGATGAATTTATTAGACGCACAATTAAATAATATATCAGTAAAACATACTGATATTATTTAATTGTGCCCATTTGATGGCAGTTGGTTCACCCCTTATTACATGGGACTTAAACATAACTGGTGAAATGTGGGTTTACTATAGGTACACCTCTGCCTAACCCTTTGGGGAGTACAGACGTGATGTTTTGTTATGTTATGTTATTTAATTCTGATGCTATAACAAAAATATATTAATATTTTCAGCTAGTATCAGAATAACCGTTGATGGTGGCACGAGACAATGGGACAAGTTCATAAGTGACTTTCCAGATGATACAAGGAAAACCATAAAGGATCCAGACTTCGTCTCTGGTGATTTTGACTCTATCACTGATGAAATATTAGAGAAATACAAAAAGAAAGGTTGTAAGGTGAAATCCTGTTTTTATTACTTACAGATTTTTTTTGTTTATTTATTTTCAATTTTTTACTTACACTTACAATATTAAAAAGCAATTTATTGAAACAATATATGACTATAAGAAACAAGTTTCAGCAAATAAAGCTTACTACAAGTTAGTAGTTACATATTTTTTTTCTTTTATGAAATGGTTGTGGAACTGAAAACAGTTTCATGCCCATTTTTTCATTCATTATTTCTCCATAGAACTATGTGCTTTATATTGTCCAATATACATTTCAATTTAAGGTTTTTTGTGAAAATGCTATGAAATGAATAATTTTATTTCTTTCAGATCATTTACACCCCAGATCAAAACCGTACAGACTTTACAAAAGCACTCATGGAATTAAACACGCATAGTAGACAAATTGGAATAGAGGTACGCCTATTTTTTACTGATGTGTGTGGAAAAGTGAGATAGAATCAGATGCAGCATGTATATTTAATAACAGTGGTGTAAAGATTTTTTTATTTTTATTTATTGCAAATTTTCCTATAAATACATAATTATACAAAACTAGCTGCTGCCAGCGGCTTTGCCCAGGTGGATACTAACTAATTCTTTTGTAAAATAAAAGTACTCCTCAGCTAGCCTCAGCTACTCCTTATAACATCAGCTATCTGCCAGTGACAGTCCTGTCAAAATCGGTTCAACTATTTCAGAGATTAGCAGGAACAAACGGAGACAGGCAGACAAACAAAATTTTAAAAAATAGTTTATTCATTATAAGTACAGTATATACTTTCTTAGTCATTTAGTAAAAAGCTGTTATTTTGACATTACAAACAGACACTTTAGTTTTATTTATTTGTATAGAATAAATTATCATAACCGAATGCTTACACAAACAGGAAAAACTGTGAATTTGAGCGTACCCTAACATATTCGAATGTTTTTCAGCTGTCCCATGTTATTGCAGTGGCAGAAACTTCTGGACGATTAGACCAGATAGTAGGAAATATCCAAACCCTGTTTCTAGTAAAAGAGGAGCTCTTGTTAGATCCAAAAACAAATGTGTTTATAATGGCAGATGATTCTATATCATGGCTACTACTGCCTGGCGACCACGTCATTTTTATTCCTGAGGAAACCAGGCAGCATAGGAGAGCATGGTGCTCTTTGGTGCCAATTGGCGAAAATTGCCAATATGTCACTACTACAGGATTGAAATGGAATCTAGGTAAGTTTTGCTGAACATATTCAATATTATGAAGTTTTATATAACTTATCAAAATGTTAGCTATTACATACATTGAAATTAATAATATCTGTATAAAATAAATTGCCGTGAGTTAGGCTGCCATCAGACGCGCGCAGTCGATATTCAACTGCATGCAGTTGAATATATCGACTTCGTTCAGTCATGATATTACCTTCACGCGGTCGGCTGCAGTCGTGTGGTGTCGACGCACGCTGTCCATCGCTAACCGCATACTGTTAGGGTGCAGTTAGTCAAGGAGCATAACTATGCGGTCGATCGACTTGAATCTTTTTTTTTGTTTTGCTCTCAATACTAGTGTGGTTTAGGAAAAAAGAAAATAAGGGAAAAGCCAAAGCCGAAAAATCCACAGCGTAACAGCGTAAAAAGAAATTTGAAACGCGTGGTACGAAATTCACCGGGTTATCTAGACCTCCAACTGTCACTAACGAGACACAATAGAATTTTAATTGTTATCGGACTTCTAAAGGCCAATCAACAGTGGAGCGGTAGTAAATAATAATCACAATACAACTCAATCAATCAATCAACTCAGCCTATCGCATTCCACAGTTGGACATTGTTTTATTTTGAGTCGAGCGAGCCCCGTGTTTCGGAAAGGGCAATGTTACTCATTTGCCAATCTCCCAACACGCGGCAGCAAACTGCTGACATAATCCTAATCCTAACTTTAATCTTACTATATCCTAACTATATAATATTATAAATGCGAAAATTACGTTTTCGATTTCGTGAACGATTGTTTGTTACGCTATCACGCTAAAACGGCTGAACGGATTTGGATGAAATTTGGCACATGAATAGACCATGACCTGGAGAAGGACGTGGGCTACTTTTCATCCTGGATCGCAGACAAAGTCGCGGGTAACATCTAGTTATTATAATTCATCTTTTTTTGCGGCTAAACAAAAAATGTAAGCTTCTATTTTTTATTTCATTAGGTACCATTTTCATAACTATTGTTTTTTTATCTTGCAGACAACCAGCAGTTGCGGTTTGGTGGGATTGTAAGCACTTCCAACACCTTCGATGGTTCAGAAAAAGTTACAATAAAGTGCAGCCACACCTTGGTGTGGTCAATGAGAACACCTATGACTGAGAGTAAGTAAATTAAAGTTGTTTTCCCCTTTTGTTTCATAGTTCGCGCGCGACTGCTTGGTTACAGCCTGAAGTATAACGTGAAACGGCTGAGGTAGACAAAGGCCAAACTAACTCAGTTGGCCAATTTTGTCAATGGCTGATCCATCAGGTTAAGCTACGGTTGCCGGGATTGGTTCGTGGATGGGTGACCATCTTTACATTAAAAAAAAATGTAATCGTCAACATAAGTATATTACATTGTTAATTTTGGAGTCACCTTTTAAGCAAATACATACCGAGACTCCTCAGTGCCTCGGAAAGCAAGTTAAGCCGTTGGTTTCGGCTGTTATTTGTGGATCTTTGACAGTCGTAACGGGTCGTCAGAAGCCCGAAAGTCTGACAACCAGTCTTATCCAGGAGGATCGTATTATCCAGTTACTGTAAAATACTAGTATTCAGCTACATCCGGTTAGACTGGAAGCCGACCCTGATATAATAGGGATAAGGGTAGGGATTTTTTTTCTCCTTGGCCATTAGTAGCTCTCTACCATTCGTAGTTATGGTACATGAGCCTCAGTATTGTTATTATAAACAAGTATTCTTTGTTTCAGCTTCATGAATAGAACGTGTGTAGAATAATATTGTAGGTACAGTTTGATTTAAACTTAATGGCGGCTCGGAAGTTAGCTACTCTCTGCGCAGTATCCCACGCCTCAACCCCGCTGACACATGAAATTGTTACTGCGCAGCGACTCGCCTCATGTTCCGAGCCGCCATTAAGTTTGAATCGAACTGTACTACTTATAGGGACAATATTTCATAAATTAGGTATCTGTAATACTGTGAATTTGTAAGTTTCTATCCTCGTAGGTTCATACTTACATTAAAACAGGTCAAGTGGGTCTCGGTTTACTGGTAGAGTTGGGTTCTGTCGTCACAGATTTTCTTGAAACAAAGATGTCTTAAATGCCAAGTAGCATTCGACACGCACTTGGCCGGTTCACAAACTCTAGATTGTGTTGTCTATTTAAAAGTTGTGGGGAGTTTAGGTGAACCGATTCCTTCTTACTACCAAACGAGTTCTTTAGTCCAAGCCCAAACATCTGTAGGAAATAAGTTCAAATTACATTGAACTTATTTCCTGTCTATTTAAAGTTCCTAATACAAAAACTGGCTTTAGAACCGAGTATACGTTGTCAATTTTCAACTTACTACAGTCGGAATAAAGTTCAAAATAAAATGACTCGAAAGTCAGACCTCGTTTAGTAATAAGACGCAGTAAGTTCTAAAATTAAACCATTTTCACATCAGAATAGTGTTCCCCCACTCTTGTAACATTCGTATCATAATAATTATTATGTAAAATGTACTTACTGAACATTCTTAAAGAATATAAGTTAGTGTTCATCGATGCCTTGCTCTCCTATGTTAATGTTTACATATCGCGCGCTGAGAACGAAACTGACCTATCTCAAAATTTTAGTAAAATGAGTTAAATATACAAAATGACTCAAAAAAGTACACTTTATCACACTTATATTAAAAACAGACCATTCATGGTCAGAGAGGGATAGAGGGCTTTTCTGTATCTTTGTTTTTGAGCGCTTCACACTCCCCGCACCAGAGTGAAAGGGACGCAATCAGTACTGCGAGTGGATGTAGCTGAACGTGTCAAGTTTAGTACCGTAGCGACCGATTACACTTTTCGTCAGTTTAGTGCCGATTTCTGAGCGTAAGTTTTGCTGCAATTTATAATCATAAAGTGACTAATTTATGGTATAGGTCACTTTCTTATTTCTAATATTAACAACCTAGGTGACATAAATCAAATTCGGTCACTTTATTATTTCTTATATCAACAACCTAGGTGACATAAATCAAATTCGGTCACTTATTTATTAAGGCATGAGTTAAACGCATGAACTCATTTCTAATAATAAAGTAACTATTCTTTTCAAAAGTTATTTTATATAGATAAAATAATATTTTTATATACGTATATTTAAAGTGATAAAGCCAAATAATATTATACAAAAGAAATTCGTAACTTTCGTTTTCATATTAAAAAGTTATTCTAGAAAGAATAGTAAATGTTCAATCAGTCGATTTTATTCAATTCCCAAAAATCGTAAATGTTGACTTGAGTCACTTTCGTTCTCAGCGTGCGATATATGTACCTACTATACTAAGAATGCGAATGAACATCGCTTAGGGATGTGAAAGTACTTAGTTTTGTCAGTCGTGAAATAAAACATAATATAGTTCAATGTCACTAAGTGCAGCGTTATTATTTGATGGGTGTCATTGAATATTACCATTATAAATTTCTTACTAACAAGCCGGATTTTGAATGTACGGCCTATAATATTGGAGGAGCTCATGGCTAAGAATAACAGCCATACGGGTCGATAGAAGGTTAAGCTACGCTTGCCGAGGTGGATGGGTGACCATCCATTACAAACCGAGAATCCTCCGTGCCACGAAAAGCACGGTGTCGACTGTCAAGAATCTTTGACAGTCGTTACGGGTAGTAAGAAGCCTGAAAGCCAGCCTTACCAAGGGGTATCGTGTTACCCAGTAACTGGATTGTGGGGGTCAAATTCATCGCTCCATGTAAAATACTGGTATTCAGATGCATCCGGTTAGACTGGAAGCCGATCCTAAAATAGTTTGGAAAAGGCTACGCAAATGACGAATGACAAAATACCCGCTTAAAGGAATAAAAAAAATATCGAAATGTGGCTGCACTACCCTTTCGTGGCGTAATACGGTATGCTATCTAACGAAGGCCGTTCCCGTTAACCTGCAAGAGAATAGTGTCTACACATGCAAAATAAAAATTACCTACCATTAAAAAAAAAAGTTTTATTTTTTTAAGTACGTATAATAAAATATTTAACAAAATGATACGTAAAAGACACTCTGCACGTGTGCACATGTCTTTCCAAGTTGAAATACAAGTGTGCGTGTACAGTGTTTCTTTTACGTATCATTAGACATTTTTTTGTGAATATTTCACTACTTATACTTATACCAACAAAAATGTTTTTTTGAGTGGTAACATTTTTTGCTTGCATGTACTATACAGGGTGTAAGGCTAAACACCGTTGTCACTCAAACCATGGATAGTTGACTTAAATATAATAATAAATGCCCGACAACAACAAAAAAAAAACGTTATTTTCATTAAAAGATTTTAAAAAGTTTCTATCAGACACCGCGCTCGCTAGCGAAACAGCTGACTGATTGAGGGAGGGGTCGCGCTCGCGGCTCCCGCCCGTGTTGAGATGCAAGTTCGTTGCCCTAGCACATAGGGCAACGAACTTGCGTCTCTTGTCTTAAAAAGTTGTAATTTTCCATTGATTTTACGTTCTATAAATGAAACCAAACCACTGGTTGCAAGGATAACGGTGTTTACCCTAACCCTCTGTATATACTATTGCGGGTTCACGGGAACGCGGTTCATTAGATAATAATACTGTATTTCGTTATAATTGTTAGTTGACTTGGCGTTTATTTACCTTGTCTATCATACGCGCATTTTGAACACTATAATTCAAGTGCGCGCAATCTTGCCTGTATAAATATGATTCTGGGAACAAATCAATAAATTAGCAAAGGCGAACGCCAAACAGCCAACCTGTAAGCAGTTCGGCCACAAACTCGTTTGTTTATTGATGTATACGGGGCGATTGTTTATCACAAACATTAGGCAAGAATACGCGCTGATTAATCGTGCCAAAAATATCCCTAAATCTATGTGGTAAACACTTTCATGCATATATAGCTAGACATCGATCAAAAAAGTGATGTCTCATTTGTAAACAATACTCGATAAAAAAAAACAAAGAGTGCGCGAGTCGCATTCTTTTGTTTCCCGGTACATTTGAGGTACAGACAACCGCACGTCGGTGGTAACTCTGACCTTGAGTTGGTCTAGCGTAGTATGGAGTTACAATAGAATAAGAGACCGGCTTATACTGGTTTTGTTACCACTGAGGTGCGGCCTACTGTACTAAGGTATTTATTTATTTATTTGTAACTTCACTACGGTGCGCGGTGATACCTATAGGTTGTTTGATTTAAGTATAACACAAAATTTAGGTTAATCATTTGGTCAACTCTTCTACTAGAGACGTACCTACCTACTTCTGTTTTGAAACGTAAATACACGTGCACATAATGCCTATTGTATTTTTAATATGATTGTTTTATTGACATAATAGTTTAATTGTTGTATTTCTTAGTACCATATAAAGATTCGATTCCCCATTGTTTTATTTCATGACTGACGAGCAATTATGTTGATATTATTACGTACTAAGACTAGCCAATACCGACTATACGCTGAACTTAGAAACTGTACAATAAGACAAAAAACGCCATATTTAAGTCGTGGGAACGATATTAAAATATCTGTGTAATTCAATTGTATACGTAAATTATAATTATTATTGTGGTTGTAGGTACTTAATTTTTTAAAACCTAATTATGTCATATTTGTGATTCTGAATATTTTTATTTTTTTGTAATATAAAATATTTGTGATGTGAAAAAAAAAACCTACTGTTTGTCATGACATGGTGGCATTGCGTCTCGATACATCCCATTGGTTATGTAGACCAATACCTTAAAGGTCTCTACACAGCAAAGCCACAGGCGGGCAAGTCGGACAACCTTTTTTTAAAATGAGCCGGCCTGCGGCTGAGCCTGGTTTACCAACGGGCCAGGCTTGGTGTGTAAACACCCTTATAGCCTATTCACCAGGCGACAAATTTTGGGCAATATAGATCGCTTGTAACATCGGTTTGTACCGATAAAATTGTATGAGAATAGATTTATTGAAATATAAAAATGGATGAATAATCATCTGATGTATCGTAAAATTATGCGATGCCAAAAATCCAATGATTTATTCTAATTTCATCGGACACCAGGAAAAAAAACATTTAATAATTTTTTTGTTTATTTTTTCCTAGTCTTTAAAATGTAATTGAACATTGTGGAAGCACATTACTTTTCGATTATTTGTCTATTTTTTTATTAAAGATCATGTTTTTCAGAATTGCAGTCGAGTTGGACGGTGTGAATTTGCCAACTAGGCAGAGATCATGCCCATATCACATGATGCTCATACGCATTGAGCATGATATTGCACAAAAGTTGTCACCAAGTGAACTGGTTATTAATTTATGTTATCTACCCATTCTACCTCGCATGTTGTTAATTATTGTTCCTTGTTAAATTTAGTTTAATTTATTAATTACTTATGTGGTTATGGTTTAGTATGGGAATCGGAAGCGTGAATTGTTACGTAGCTAATTTTTTGGGTTTTAATGTGATAGGTGGGTCTTATTTCACCTGACGGGGTCCGTTAGGACCGATGCCTGCCGGGGTTGCGGAATAGTCCGAAAGGGATACCGGGACCCTGGCAACAGGCAACTGAAGGAACACGGGTGGGTTTTAGTCAGTAAGAGTCTGACACGCCCTTCCGCTCCGCCCAGAGCGGGAGTCATATGATGATTTCTCACCAAAAAAAAAAAAAAAAAGTTGTGTCTTATTTCAATCCCATTTCCTACTGGCTTCTCTATAGATCGGACGAGAGAACGGTGTTCAGAATGGCAACTGAAGCCCATTACTTGTCAATAACACTTAGCTTCTTCCTTCGGTAAACATCTTAATTTTGCAAATTATCCAGTTAAGTAGCAAAATTATTTTTCAAGGTAGCCTTTTGTGATTTCTTTGTTAAATATGTATGTGTAGCAATTAAAAAGGAATATCGATTTACGTTTACGCATAACTCACAAAAAAATGTTTTTCAAACATAAAATAATGTAATGTTGTGTAGTCAGCAGCAGAAGTAGGTTAGTTAAATCATCCGTTTTTTATATACATTGTAACACAAATGTATTAAATATTATCGAAATTAATTGCTATGCTTTTAAATTCTTGATTAAATGAAAAGTTATAGTAACAGCGTTAACCAACCTTCATTGCAGACCATCCAACTTATTAGCTCATACAATATTGAACGTACAGTACCTATATTATGATCTATTTTTACCTGACTGCCCCAGACGCAGGGTATGTCTATTTCTTTGGCACGCTCTGTAGCCTAAATGGTTTGATGGATTTTAACATATGATGTGTCGTTCGATTCGCCTTAATTGTGGGAGTAACATAGGCTATATAATATTTATATGTATATTGCATCTGCAAATACTAAAAACGGGAGGTGAAGGTTTTATTTTTAAAATAAATTACAACATATCAAATAAAACTGAAAGGCTTGAAATACAGCACATTATTTAAAAATAAAAAACCCGGCTGCAAAAAAAAACAGAACTGCAAAAGAAAAATAAGCATTAAAATCTATAGTGTTTTGTTTTTTGTATGGTGTTGCAGGCGGGGACAAACCAATAACCTGAAATATGGCGTAACTTTTGTTTGTCCCGCCTGCGATATCTTATAAAAAAAACAGAATTATATTAGTAAGTACTAAGATTATAATGCTTTTTTTATCAATGCATCATTCTTAAAATAGATAGACAGAGGCTGTCAAGTCTATAAGACTACCTAGTTATGTTACAATTAATAGAAATCAAAATAGTGTGTGTGCAGTGTGCACCTTTGTTGTTTTGCTATCAATAAGCCCAAAATACTGGCTGTTTTTTAATATAAGTCTAGTCCTGATGATATCATCATTTATGTGATATAACATTTAGTAGAAAACACATAGCGTTTTAAAGGCGTTTAAAAAGCTTACATGTATAGCCACTTGTGACTTAACAACCTGTTCTAAGCATAGGTATATTTTGATTATGTATATGTATTTTACTGTACTACCAAGTCACCTGGCAGTTACAAATTAAACTGTATTTTGCATATTCATTTATTAGAAAAGGGTGGCGGTGGTCAGCTGCCAAAAAATAAAGGTTGTAAAAAATAAAAGTGTAAAACAAAATCACTAAAATTATGTTAATGATGCTAACTTTAAACAACTTAAAACAGTGTTTTACGCATTTATTTTGCCAAATGATCACATGTAGGTAATTAAGATAGAAAAAAAGTTACATATGTATTTTTCAATTCTGTTTGTTAATTAATTAAATAATATTTTTTTATAATGTATTTAATTTAGGCATATGATTATTTATCTTAACGATGTAATTGTTGTCAATAAATTATTAAAAAATTGCAGATTTTTTTTCATAAAACTGTAGCACCATTCACCGTGTAAAGTACATAATGAAACTAAATTCGATTGAATTACCTAAGTGCCTCTATTACCTCGGATAAGGCCTCCATTATTGCAAATCGGAAAGCAATTGGCATAATCACCAGTCGACTAGAATATTCATTATGTCGCATATGTTTGAATCACGGAATATCGCACCCATAAAATCGTGAATACAAAACAAGGTAAGTAATGTAATTTTAATCATTTTTTTTTTAAGACAGTTTGTATGTATGCCTTTAAACATTTTGTCTGCCTGTAAGTTATGCCTTTGATGATATTCCAAAGAGCTGGTTTAATTGCTTTTTAATATGTTGTCATTTAGATTAGTAACGTTATCTGCACCTAATAGATACACAGACCCATTCTATATTTTCTGCTTATGGCTACAATAAATGTCTGAACTTAGTTTCAAGTTGAAGTTCAATATTCTCAATCAATTACCAGAAAACTCGAGTGTACAAAAGTAATTATTTAACCGCAGTACGAATCACGCAATGATGAGTCGTCGCGAGGCCGCGGAGGCTGCGCAGGAGTCGGCAGTGCTGCCAACCGCACGGCGCGATCACGAGATAGCTCTCATCTTCCTTATCATCAGCTGATGCGAGAATAACATAGACACGACTTCTTCACTTGTGTGGATTTTTATTGCGGAATATCAACGCTTTTTCCATACGTAAGTATTTTTTTGTAACTTTTATTAGATTACCTACAAATAACTATTTATAATAATTAATATCTTCGCTTTCGCCACGCCTGTCGGTTTAAATTTATTCTTTACAGAATGATTTGTTTAGCTGGTTAGCTGCGAGAAAATTATGTTATAATTTATAATAAACTGTTCAGTGCTATTTACATAAACCGTAGCGGTACCTACCTATAAACTATTAACTAACGTCCCATTTAAAATATTCGATGTAATAAAAACGCGTTATAATAATATAACATAGTTTACATAACCGGGATGTATACGCCAAGATGAACGTAATAATCAAACTATGCGCGTGCGCATATATAATTAAATACCCTTTAATCGAGCCTATAATCCATAAAAATAAAATAAAAGCGTAATTACTTTAAGGTATCCGTAAAGAAATACAAAGTTAGGGAACAATTTAACGATCACATCACGAAGTTAGCATGGTCACATGTTCGGCGGCACCAACATGGCAATATCATACCAACGTCAGTTGCTTACCGCGCGTTCGTCGCGCCAAACGTGTTACCGTGACAGGACTGCGATACGAAACACGATCACTGGTGCGTCCAATACCTTACTATTTTTATTTTAACAATACTAATCAAACCTAATCCCCTACCTAATAAGGTTCATTTCCGTAGTGCACTTTATCAACTAACAAAAATTCCTCAGTATATAATTGCATTGAATTTAACGTACGAAGCGATAGCAGCCGCCTTGACTACGAATCGAGCCTTTACACGAGTTAATACTTGATGAGTTGAATCGAACGCATTTCTTCTTAACGTTTGTTGGTAATTAAGTAGTGAGGAAATTGTGTTTTGATAACTTTTATGATTAACTGACGATGCTAATCGGTTTAAGTATTGTGCGAGAGTATAAACACATGCCCGTGAAAATGTTTGATTAGCGTTATTCAAGTAATCAATGCAGGTTATATTCATTTGAATGCTTTCTTCTGTTATTAAATGGTTATTATTTAAAGTTTCACTGTTATTTTTCATTTTTAAGCATCAAATTGTTCTGTAAATATTTTAATTTTGGTTGTATTAACAACGGCCTGCTGAATATGATTAATATTCATTGTTATGTTATTCATTCTTATTTCTCTGTGGCTTTGAAAAACCTTTAGTGTCAGTTACATTATCAAGTTCATAACTCAAACACTCTTTCTGTCCTCTTGAAAATTTTATCTTAGCATTGCCCCTCAACAGTATATTGTTCATAAGATATATATTATCTACGGCCAGTTCTTGTTAGCATAAAATGATATTTTTTAAGAGTTTTCTTATCATTTGGCCGTGTAAATATCTGGTTAATATCGATTTCAGCACAGCTACATACGCTACACATCTTTTGGCACCTTATTTATACATTCTGTCAAATCAGAATCTGCGTTCTATTCACCTAAATCACTATATTTCGATTGAGCTGTTTTTTTGCAAATTTTCAGGCATCGTTATAAATCACGTGCTCTAATCAACTGTTGACTGTACGCTTAGTCATTATGAAACCATTTTGTAGTATATTTTTCTGTCAATGATTTAGTTATTACAACCATATTCCTTAATGGTTAAAAGGCTGGTTATACACTGCTAACTTTATGTTTGACCTTCGTAAAGTTTACCTACTCCGATTTTTTTTTATCTCGCCAGTTGCAAGCTTCGAACAAACAGTCACCTGACTATAAACACCGAGTTCAATGCGAGCTCTTTACAAATGAGTCTACAATCATTACTTCCTAGGAACTTATTGGAGGGCATTTCCTGCATAGCTTTGTAATCTTGTGTTATATCAGTCTTCGAGACTTTGTCTTTGATCTTAGATTCTTCGCAGATCGCCAGATTACTCACGGCTGGAGAGTTATCTTCCTGCCTGACCTTATATACTCTACACGTCTTATTTGGGGTCAGCCCAGCATGTCTTGTTCTTCCATACATCTCGCAGTTCACTTCCTTTAGTTCCTTGCTACATATAATTTTCTCTTGTCGCATGCTTCTCAAATAAATGACTACGTTGTAAATTCAATACAAGTCTCATGTCATCACCTGTTACATAAATCTTCCAATAGTCTTGTCGTGTCGCAGTCATTACAGTCGGACATGTGTGGCCATCGTTTCAGTTAGAAGCTATCAATTTAATTCTATCATCTAGTCGGCCGCGGTGGGTCGAGCCGAGGTGTTTGTTTAGCGAACGATCAATTCAAGGCAGAAATCACGTGCTAGATAAGGAACCCGCTTCCACATTTAGATAACATATTCATCTTATTGCTTATCTTCTAAAAATGTACTACTGAACACTTCAATGTGATATCAATCATCGTAGGCCTTATTGTATGTGACATACGTGCGAAAATTCTGAGTTTTTTTTGTCATATTTGTTGTCGACCCAATCTGTGACAGTTTAAAATTGATCGCCTAGATAGGAAAGTTTAATGGACGACTAGTTAAGCTATTTATAGATTTATTTCCAAGACACTGGTTATGTAATAATATGTAGACGACTAGCGACTTTTGCTTATGACAAAAAATTGAAAGTAACTCGTAGTTTTTAATGCATCGAAATGTTATCTGAAGCTTTAGAAAATCTGCTCCCAAACAGCTCAAACACACATATGAAAACATAAGTTACGTAAATAGTATTATATAAATATACTTCATAATGTCTAAGCATGTGCAGTAAACTTAGCATAAGTGAAATTTAAGAAATCGGCCGACCAATCCACTGCATTCGTTGGCATGAAAGTAACATTCTGCAACAACCTCGACTTGTTCAAAACTAACCACTTTTTAATAACCATTAATTAATTTTGTAAAACTGCCAACCTTTGGTTGTTTACATAGATTTGCATTGTACACATACACTAATAAAATAATGGAGCTGTTTCGCCCAGAACATTTAACTCACTGTATGAACTGGATTACAGCAAATATTGAAATATTTCCATGAGTAATGAATGCAAGGTTTGCCTTCTGCCGTCTGCGACCAACGTTATTAAAAACAAATGTTGAACAGTTTGTTGTAATTTACCACTGATTTACTGAACGGGTGAACAATGGCTTTCCTTTTAGTTTCCTCTTTTTCAGCCTGTTCGACCATCCACTGCTAAATGATTCCATACTCGAACTTTCTGTCTTTTACCTCGCATTCTTCCTTTATCTAGCAATGCCTAATTTTAAATAATTCGGTTCGGCTCCACTTTGAAAATCCTTTCGATTATTAAAATTAAAATTCATATTGAAAAATTCGTCATGAACGTGAGTGACTTGCCATAATGAAACCCATTGCGATGAATTGTCATTTTATATGTGTTACGTAATTACCCCGCCCGCTGTCCTTATTCCAATCACAAAATATTGGCAGACACCAACTGTACCTAAAGCGTACTTCCCATTCGTCGTATTTTAGCAGTATTACTACCTATATTTCACGCGAATGTAACTATAAATAATGCAATTATGAGTTTCCTGCTGCAAAATGTTCTCAATAGCAATTTGTTATGGGCTGTCATCGCATATCTGCGTCGATGTTCTCAATCGCTCAGAAGCTAAAATAACTCAGTTTATATCATATATTGCATTGTTTATTGCTGATAGTGTGGAAATGTGCCTGTACTTTGAAGTACCGTGCATGATTTTTCATAATAACAAATGTTCAGGCAGCTGCGGCTACGATTTATTGTTGCAGCCAGTCGAACTTTTTATTTATTATACATGTGGTGTTGGGCATGCGCATGCCTAAATATAAGAATCTTACTGCTAAAAATATTTGCCATCTTAATAGCGGTGGAAAATAAAACTTTTCTCATCTCATTATGGTAACACCATACAGTGGGACATAACTGTAACTGTAACATTCAGGTAAATGACACGAATACTGAAAATTGTCTTTCATCCTGATCGCCTTTTCCTCAAGTGACTAACTCATCAGTATTTAAACCACTCATTAAATCAATATACATTTACCACTGCTCATTAGATCAACACAACATACAAAAGTCAATTTGGTTCCCAATCTCATAAACAGATCCTGCAATATTTGTGCCTTGATTTACGAATTAAATGCTAAAGGATCACAAGAATCAATAAAGGACACGACAGTAATAAAAAACATTTATTTATTACATTCAGTTACATTCCATTCCCGTAAAAATAGTCAAAAGGTCAGATTATCGGAAGCGAGATAAGTGGCAGTCGACACCGGAAACAAGTGACGGACGATTGGCCTTTGAGAGTAGAGCAACATGTAGGTGATGTAGGAACATTCGTATGCGCAGCACTTCGTGCTAACCTTCACCGCACGGCTACGATTTATCCTGTTTATGACGTCATAGTTCACGAAATTCCTGCGCCGACCGCGATTCGGCTTGAATGAATTTTTTAAAGAAATTAAAGCGTTTTAAAATCAATCAATTTGTAACTTATCTTGTTATCTGCTTCAATGACTATTCTATTGCTTATTAACAGTAATTACTGATCACTATCGATAATACAATAATAATTTAATTACGCATGGCAATAACTCTCTGGCTTCATTAACTTAGCTTGATAATAAACTTAAATAGGTACTTGGTTCAAACGCCCCTATCTTCTTCATGTAGAAACTCTTATCGTACGCCATATTCAAATATTGATTTACATTCTTTAAATCAACTGTTCCATTTACAGCCATGAAGAAATTGTTTGCTTTCTCAGACTGAATTGTTCGTTACTGAATTGCAGAAATGTAGGGCAGCGAAGATATTTAAACAAATGCCATGTTTAAGACTATTACAATGAACTAGTTGTAACAACTTTACAGTTAATTCATTCCATGTTTCTTACAGCCAAAAACGATTTACCTTTTCCATTACATGTGAGAAAAGCTACAAAACATACGGGATTGTTATTTTTTTTATGTTAGCCTATAATGTGTCCTACTGCTAGGCAAAGACCTCCCCTTTTTCCTTCCAAATCTCTCTATTGTGTGTGATTTCTGGCCATGAGGCCCCGCAAACATAATTAGATCGTCACACCACCTTTGCCGCGGTCTACCTTGACGGCGATGTCCTCCTTCAGGCGTCCAGTGAGTGACGATCTTTGCCCGTCTCTCCGGGTGAATTCGAGTGACGTGGCCGGCTCACTCCCACTTCAGCCTGGCTGTTTTTTCTCCAACATCCGCTACTGGAGTTATGGAGCGCACGGTGGGGTGTTTAAATATTTACTGTTAAAAAACCGGCCAAGTACGAGTCGGACTCGCGCACGAAGTGTTTCATACCATTATCTATAAAATGGCAAAAAAAACACGTTTGTTGTATGGGAGCCCCTTTAAATATTTATTTTATTCTGTTTTTTAGTATTGTTTTTATAGCGGCAACAGAAATACATCATCTGTGAAAATTTCAACTGTCTAACTATCACGGTTAATGAGATACAGCCTGGTGACAGACAGACAGACAGCGGAGTCCTAGTAATGGGGTCCTGTTTTACCCTTTGGGAACGGAACCCTAAAAACCGTCGTTATGCTGAAAACTAATATTTGGTATAAGTGAACATTATACAAAGAAGGTTTCAACCAGAGCTGAATACTTAATGTACTGGAACAGAAGCTGTTTCGAAATATGTAAGAAGACTAACAAACAAAATAGGTATAACGCCTCCTTGCTGTTTGTGTCTGGTAAACGTTACTAATCATTCTAACCGCCTTGTCAACCATTTGTTATGATAACTACTTAGCAGCCGTTAAAATTATCTGCTGCTGGTTACTGAGAGTACTGAGACGAAATTCTTTTGTTTCTACTTGCGTCACTATGTATTATTGTACAGCTATCTTTTTAAGCTAGCTTAGAAATTATGAATTAGTTCGGTATAGAATTGTACCGAGGCATCGCTAATTTCATATCTTTTTATGATTATTTGGAAAGTTTGAAAAGGAGCATTTTGTAGAAAAACAAATGGCAGTTTTTGATAAATGTTGCTCCTTTTTAACCGACTTCACAAACGGAGGATTTTTTAATGTACCTATGTTCATTGATATTTTCGTCAATTGTGGAAGGTTTTGTTAGAGGAAGCTTGCGCGGTGGTCCCGTATAAATTTTATTAACTTTGCATAGGTAGTTATTGAGTTAGCTTCGTATAAAATCCACTTTGTGTATCTTGATGATGTTATAATACTTCCTGGTGCTGTAATTTACATAGCAAGTAGTGGTATACGAACTAGTGTGGGGCTTTTTTACCCAAAAAAACAATCGACTTACAAAAAAACACTCAAAAGTAAAAAATAAATTTAGTTTCGGTGTCTTTGGATCTGTACCTACTTTAGTTATTTGCCACTTACCACCGACTTCCGAAATTAAAGTTATTTTTGGTCGTCGGAAGTCGGTTGTTTTTTTAAACTCCCACGCACATTGGCCTCAATTTAAATAATGTCCCTAAATAGCGTCCAAAAATATGTTTGTCCCTACATCATTAAAGTGATTTAATTAATAACTGTTTTGTAACCAGCACAAACTCGACTCTGCCTTTGTTTGCTTTTACCAGCTTATTTTTCCGCAGTCATACTGCAAATAAAGGTGTAAAAGATATCTCTATTTGCGTTTAATGGCATGAACTGATTACAGTAAAAATAAAGTGCTAAGACTAACTAAACCAACATAGTGGTGTAGATAGCTATCGTTTGAAAATGGCAAACATTTTAAGGCTTTAGAAGAAAAGTTGTTTAGGAGATGCGTCAAATGCGTCATGCTGCCTTTTTGCTTAAACAAATATTTAGGAAGTAGTGTCTTTTATAACAATACAAATATCATCTCGAAGAACAATAGAGTTTTGTCATAAAAACTGAGCTGCTACTGTTACAGCCGTATGTCCACAAAAACGATTGGCCTTGCCACTGACCGCGAACCGCGAACGATAATTCCTGCTTCATTGGATGGGAACGATCTGATAGTTGACAGTTTTTATCTTATCACGATTTGCATTTAAACACGGTTGTTTTTAGATAAAGCCTATAATCTGAAATTATTAAATCTGATTAAGATTAATTAAGAGCCGCTCCATTGAACTTTTATTTTTCGTAGATTTCAACGGTGTTTTATTATAACCGCAATTCCCGCGATCAAACCAAGGCGTTCATCACAATACATTAATAAAATAATAGTTAAAATTACCGATCTGTTCTAAGGCTACGCATATCATTTGTACGTTATCGAAAACCTTTGAGTACGCACTTTAAAAACAACAATAAGTGTTCATTGCAACGCCATTGTTTTACTATCATTGTCTCTCTGAGTAGTCTAAAATACTCCAAATGCTGCTGAATATCAGCGTCATCAGTTCGAGAGGGCTGGCGTTACCCGTCCCTAGAACATTCTTACTGCTGTCAACGACAAATTGGCTTCATAATCTTTGAAAGCCTGGAACAAAGCTTTCAGTCACCACTGTACCCTTTTGCGCCAAGCAGGTCTTGGCTCTGCCAGGCAGTACGTTCTGCCAGGATTGCACTGCCAAGGTAGCGGAAAAGTCCGAAAGGGATACCTGGACCCTTGGCAACAGGCAATTGAAGGAACACGGGTGGGTTTGAGTCAGTAAAAGAACAGTAAACATATGAAGATTTCCCACCATCAAAAAAAAAAAATATGCTTGCTTAATCAACACTTCGTTTGACAACTCACAGCAATCATTCAATTCAGAAGCTGTGTTCCACGGTCCACCAGACATCAAGTCTTGCTAATTGTCCAGTTTCATGGACTTTATTGAGCAGTTATTTTACGCTACCATAGGGTCTGCCAACTTTGATTTTTTTTGCAGACCCTCATAAAGACAACTTCAAAGGTTCTTTGTGCAAACCCGTATTGTGTGGCTATGTGATTACCTCTCGCATAAAGGCTCCTCCGTATAAAAATCTATATTAATAAATAAATATTCAGCTGTAGACTAGCTATTGTTCAAGATAGATAATGATGATTTGACTTCAAGATGATGTCATCAAATTAATCAGATGGCATCATTTGACATCATGGAGCTGGAGTCGTACATGTACTTACAAGAACCTATATTAAGACATGTTTCGAGGGATAAATTAGAACACTTTCTCAGCCTCCATTCTTGTGCAATATAGACTTACTTACATGATCTTAATAAGAAGATTTTATGTCTAATGAAACTGTTTGCTTTTAAAAACTCCTTGCACGCATGAGTACGCGTATCGAATCTTGCGTTACGGTCGGTGGCCACAACTCGTTCAAGATTTAATTTACTAAAAAGTGGCGCACTCTAGCCGTAATTGGTAGCATGAATCATTTGATGTTGACTCTACTGCAATTAAACTACACCATCAAACTGGCAGACTGATTATATTTTCTAAGGCACCTGTCCAACCGCCGCCGACGAGAAAGCGACAGTTTTCTCGCTTAAGAAACGTACAAAAGATTATAGGTTCCGTGCATGTGAAAGAGATACTTACTTAGATATTAATAGTTGATCGCTGACTGTTAGCCGGCGAGTACAGTCGAACAAGCTATTTGGTATACAGGCAAAATATGTTAATGTTCCGCTAAACTGCCAAAATTCATTTTGATTGTGTGTGTAATTTAACTTTTTGAGCTTATGGCTTAGGAGAATGACATAAAAGGATTGTTGACTACTGAAAGCACTTACAAAATTATTTAAAGTACCTAGTTGCAAGTTTTATGCCTGTATACCAAATAGCTTGTTCGACTGTACTAGTTTGTCGCGGCGAAAAGAGCTATCAAAGACAGTACTCGCTCAGCGACGCTCGCTTGGCGGGCAGAACACTCGCTGAGTGACTCATGCTTGGTACATACGAATAGAAGCGAGTAATCGCTCGTCACCATCGCGTATTCACTGCTCGTTGCTCGCCACGCCAACTCGTGTTTAGTTGCAAGCTCTACTCGCTTCTCGTTAATCGCCGGCGTTGGTACGGTTGCCTAAGGCCGGATTTCCATGAGCGAAAATTGGCAGGGAGAGTGACTGACAGCAGCTAAATGTTTCACTCGAGACTAAATCTCTACGACTAAATGTCGGTCCTATCTATTTCTAATATTCTGTCCAGCTATTGCCTCGCTTGCAACCAACGTGACGAGTTTTAAATGGCGAAAGTGTCGCGTCGAGTATAATGAGCATGTTCATCTTGTACCTACATGTTTTTGCTGATGTTAGATACACGTACCTACTTATTGAGATTAACAATTTATGTAACTGGTAATAGCTTTACAGCCTAAGAAACATTACTAGTAGCTGTTCGCGACTTTTCGCCCATATTTAGCCGAGCACCCTTCTTTGGAACACAAAGCACGTGCCGCTAACCGCTAACAATGTATCTAATGTGGCCTACTACATATATAGAAAACGATCATTGTTAAATAACAAACTAAATATTGTCCGTTCCTTTAGTAGCCAATAACGAAGCAATGTCGTTTCTGTCAATTCACACGTTACCGATAAATTGCAATAAGTAATCATAAGTCGACCTTGTGACGTTTAATGATAATAAGTTGGAGTTGCCCCCATTTCAATCGGCGACCGCGAAATCAAATTGCCTCCGTTTGCCCTATTGTACTACTCACATCGGACTGGTGTCGAATATGGTGTGATACTGCAATATGAGGCCTCCACCATTCTATAAGGTTTACTTGCGTACCTATGTAAGAAAATGAAGTAGCATTCCGATTATTTTGATACTAAACTACGCCGCATTGGCCGGATCAAATTAATTCATGCTAAGAAATTCTTTAGCGATACGGATTTGGTTATGGTAAACTGTTTTAAGTATTTCTGTCTTCAATTCTTTGCTGCTTTTTTAAAACTTGAAATAACTTTTATTATAGTGCCTATAGGAATAATATTGGATAGACTATCTAAATTCACCCAAATACTCATCGCCGTAACTCGCTCTCATCCCAATTTAAGGCTCCCACAAACAGGCGCGATATCGCGGGAGCGACAAGGGTTGCACTGCCTGCCACTCCCGCGATATCGCGCCAGTTTGCACGAGGCTTTATTGGGGTCTTACAAACTTGTTTCACATTTACTCATAACTACCAGTAGATATTGCCAAAGTTTTAATTTTAATTGCCCTGCTACCTAATTGAGTACTTACTTAATTAATTTAATTAACGAGTGTTTCCTTCTATTTACAGAAACGGCGGAGCACGATAGACCACCAATATGGGGGCCATGTTCCGCAGCGAAGAGATGGCCTTGTGCCAGCTCTTTATCCAGCCAGAGGCGGCTTACACGTCCGTCTCCGAGCTGGGAGAAGCCGGCACTGTGCAGTTTAGAGACGTAAGTGTTAAAACACGCATCATTCATCACATTATCGGAATCAGGGTTTTCCAAATTCATAAAAACATTGAACATGTACACATTTGCACGATAAGGAAAGCTGACTCCATCTTGCTTGTGGGATTAATCTCTGCAGAGAGAATCAAAGAATAAACTGCCTGAGGAGTAGGTAGACTATAGAAAGAAAAAGTGTTTACTAGGACTTGCACAGGAGATAGCAAATTAAACTTAACACGCATAAACATAAATAAAAAACAAAGTAAAATGAATATAGGTAAAATCAGAAAGTCCTTTACGAGGCCAAAAGGCTCCTATCTCAGCATGATGTATCTTAGTAGGTAGGTATACCGTATATCTTACATGTCAGACAGTAACTTATTCATTCGTACTTCTGGGACCCTTCACCATTTGTCCTGACTTATCTAGATTATACGCGTACGATGCGCTATTGGTTTGCGGTTCATGTAAGACCGAAACGACAGGACGGCCACAAAATGACGAGTAGGTACACTCCGTACACTACAATGATGAACATTTTATTCTGCTGCTTGTTGCTGCAAGCCTTGCATGTCCCAATTCAAAACCGGAATAAAAGACATTAACAATATTGATAAAAAAAACACACATACATATTCATAAGGCCAAAATGTGCAAAAATAAAACTGCTTTTACAAACATCTTTTTGCATTTATATCTAGTGGGTTGTCAAGACGAATTACCAATAAAAAAACACTTGCATAATCATCTGAAAGTTGTAAGCGTGACGGGTTAGTTTGGGCTTGATCAGTGGGGCAAGGAGGTAAGGTTAGCAAGATGGCAATTCGGGCCTTGGGGCCGCCCGGGCCACTTGAAGGTGGTCCTGCAAGGTCCCAAGTTGCCCGCGGCGGATCAACGCGTACGCATAAATTAACCAGCCTGCATTCGATGGCAGTTTATCTCAATAGTAACAGCTCGAATATTTTCCTTATTGAGTTTCTAGTTCTAGGTCTGTTTTTCTAACACATTGATGGCTAATGGTTGTGTATTTGATAAACATATATACATTTATTACGTACCTACCAAGGTTGTGTTGTGAACGAATTATTTACATAAACTATAAAATAAAAATACAATACATAAGTACTTAGTTTACACAATACCATGTAGAATTACATTTATTGATTTAAAAAAATACATACCATGTATTTTTACAAATCTATTGATTAAAAAAATACATGGTACTTAAGTAATAAGTATACTTACTTTTGTATTTTTTAACTCTTATTTTACCTTGAAAAAATACGTAAAATGCCATAATTCTTCCCATCCTGTATGTTATCGGTTTGATACCGCTCATTGCGTCATCGACCCCATTTTAATTAAGGTTAGTTAGAATTAGCTAAATATTTTTTGCTCTTATATTTACACTACACGGAATATATCACTATCACTCTTGCAACCGCAAGAGTGATATTACTAATGAGTTAATGTCATGATATCGATCCGTCTAATAATACATGAAGCGATCAATATCTGCTTTCCGAAGACGTGTTGTAGTTTTAAAAGATTTTAAAAAGGAGTTCTCAATCTAATTTCCAGTACCTATCAAAGGTCTTCAGATCCTAACTTCCTAATCCTAACTAATTATTTTAAATGCGAAAGTGAGTTTGTTTATTACGCTTTCACGCTAAAACGGCTGAATGGATTTGGATAAAAGTTGGCACAGGGGTAGACCATGACCTGGAATAGGACATAAGGTACTTTTTATCCCGATATTCCAACGCGATCGAGACTTACGCGGGCGAAACCGCGGGGCGCAGCTAGTCTTAGAATAACATTAAATCAGATTTATACCAACAAAGCCAATAGCATAATAAGATAGAATAGAATAATTTGCCAAAGATGTAGGTAGGTACAGTCAACTGCACATAGAAGTAAAAAAATTACATTGACAGCGTCTTTATGTCGTAGCAAGAGCGATTTTAGAAATGCTATTGTTGCCACTGAAATGTGCAGGTTACTGTACCTGCACAAGTGAGATATTATAACCAATGCATTTAATCAATGCGTTACTAAGACACACCCCTGTGACACATAAATTCAAAGCAGGGTAACAAAAATGCAATGCGCACTGACTCCGCACCAGCCTCCTTAAGGATGCAATGTTCCGACGCTACGGTTCAGCCTCCCGTCAGACCGGTTTCGACCACACGCCGCCTGATTTACGCCACAATGCCTTTATTACCATAGGCACAGTATAAATAAGTAACAGTATTATGTATTCATATAAAACGGCCGAAACGGCGCGCTTCGAAATCTCAGTGTACATTATCTGTCTCGAGTGCCTGACAGTTACGCACGGACGCGTAAGGTTTACCTACCGAGCGGCCGTAGGTAATTATTTCAGGGTCACTGACGAGACATAATACTGTTACTTTATTATACTGTGCCATAGAATACACATAAAAACTTCCTGAGATAATATTTACTTATTACGGATACATAATTATTATGTAAATAACTAGTTTATATGCTATATATTTATCTACGACGCGGCGCTTACTTTTTATTTTTCTTCGACAACTCGATTTAGTGAAAACAGTAATAGGTTTAATGTCTGTGAAATAATTGCTTTGTGTAATGAAAATAGATAATGCAAATTAGTTCAACTTTGTTATTGTAACTAGAATGTAAATTGTGCACAGTTCTTCATAATCACAGCGTCATATTATGACTTAAGAGAAAGAAATTTAATTTTAATCTAGTTAGGTGGTTATAGGTACTGTTTGTTTATGGGAGACTAGCTGCGCCCCGCGGTTTCACCCGCGTAAGTCTCGATCCCGCGGGAATATCGGGATCAAAAGTATCCTATGTCCTATTTCAGGTCATGGTCTACCCCTGCGCCAAATTTTATCCAAATCCATTCAGCCGTTTTAGCGTGAAAGCGAAACAAACAAACAAACTCACTTTCGCATTTATAATATTAAACTTGCGACAATCTAAGAAGCCTCTTTTGACGTTTCTCATCATACATGCCGCGATAACTTTGTAGGAACGTCTACGTAAGAGATCGAAAAATCAAATTCATAATCCTAAGTAACTATGTTATCCATACACTATAACAATGAGTATCATTCGAAAGCACCAAGTTTCACTTTATATTGGAAAAATGCACTCAAAAACACGAACTAATCGTTGATTAATATTCTGACAGGATGTTATTACAATGTCATGTTTTTGGGTTCATTGCTATGGCATCGGTAGTGTTGTGAAGATTTTAACCCGTTTTTTGACCGAATAAAATCGATGTTCTGAAAAATCGATACTTTTACAAACATTACATTTAGAAAAGAGAGTAACATAACAAATAAAATCTGATCACATATGTTTTTACTTTCTTTTGATATTTAATATGTGAGAGGTCCAGTAGTAGACTGCTGTAGGTTGATGATGATGATAATGACGTGTAATAAAACGATATGACTCGAGAATCAGTTTGAAGTAATGTAGATAAATTGTCGATTACAAACTCTGAGTATGATAAATCGATATGTCTTGAGAATCGGCTTTTAAAACAACCGATTTGTTTCCCCATCACTACTAACAGTATTTTGATAGGTGTCAAAGCGGGCTTCTTAGATTGTCGCGAGATTAGTTAGGATTTGTACAGGATAAAGGAGAAATTTTCACGTTTATAAAATAGAAATTAGCGGGAAAAATACTCTGAGCAGTGTGACCTTCTTTAAAGCTACCACTTACTGCATACGTCTTTCATTGACTTGAATATGCTCTGACGGCTGAGAGTATGTCATGCTCACTCAGATGTCTCGCTGGTGGTGGCGTGTGTGTTGGATCGTTAAGTTCCCTTCAAAATAGTTGAGCTAAATGGTGCTGATCCATGCCCATGCATCATGTTCATGAACGGGCGCCGTCAATAGGGACTGGTCATCTCTTAGATGCCACGGCTTATTTTAATTGTTGAATTGTTTTTTACTACCTATATTTTTATTATATTTTTTTTATTACGGACGCTTTTAACTTACTTACTTTCTACTATGGTCTCACATGTATAATTTCAACATGAATGATGTACTTAACCAATATTTTGATTTAAAAGAGTGTCCGTGGAGTTTCTGACCCGTTCTTCTCCATAGAAACCTACTCCGCTTTGGAATGGGCAACTAGCTTCATCTTTCTGTGTGACCGACCCCTTGACAGTTCAAAAGTGCCTATAATTGGTTTATTTGAAATACATGCGTTGAGTTTGAGTCCTTTATGAAATCGCTAAAAGGATTCAGATGTTCCTTGTCCTGTAGTGTAGTCTATCTATCTAAGATAAGATATCTAATACAAAGAATTCTGATGCAACTTGATACCTTTGCCTATCTAACTGTAAGTACTTTGTTTAAACATTACAATAATATGAAAGACAGTGCGTGAGAGCTACCAAGGTCTTCTAGCAACGCCTACAGTAACATTTTCTATAGATGACCTCTTTATTTCTATGTATTTCCACAACGATGTGTTGTTGCATGGTTCCTTCTTACAACAAACTCCTTTATTTACTGCAAATTCAAATTTAGTCATGTACGATGACGTCATAAAAACAATTTTGCACAAATTCGAACTCATTCTGCATAGTACCTACAGAAGCATTCTCAGGAAATTTATTTTAGTTTTTTCTATGAATGTGATGGTTTTATCAATGTCTGTTTTGTAGCACCGAAATTAGACGGAAAAATCCGAACTTGGGGTTCCTGGAGAATTAAATCCAGATCTTAATACCAGACTCTATCCCAGGTGCTAACTGTATAAAGACATAAATCTGCTAAATAATGACCCAGATGTAGTAGCCGATCGTTCGTTGGTAGTTCGTGGCTCTTTGACAGTCGTTACGGGTCGTCAGAAGCCCGAAAGTCTGACAACCAGTCTTACCAAGGAGTATCGTATTACCGAGTTACTGGGTTGTGGAGGTCAGATAGCAGTCGCCCCATGTAAAATACTGGTATTCAGCTGCATCCGGTTAGACTGGAAGCCGACCCCAACATAGTTGGGAAAAGGCTAGGCAGATGATGATGTAGTAGCCGATAGTTATGGCTGATACATCCATTCACACAGTTGTTCAATTATCTACCCGCGGTTTCTTTTGCAAATCGCCTGGGTAAATGTGTTGAAAGAATATCCAAAATGCCACCAAACAATACTTGATATTTCACAAAAGGTTTCTATAAACTGACTGTAAACATTGATAGAAAAAATCTTATGTTAACTTCAGTCATCAATACGTGGTGTGCTTGCGACCATTTGCGTCAATTTAATGTAATCGCATCACTAAATAGTCGACCCTGCGCTCAGGATACTTCTGCCGGATACGGTCGCTCAAAAACATTGCTCTAAGGCGCCGAACGTTAAGGCTAATTAGCTGCTAAGTGGCACTGACATTTATGCACGACAATCTGTTCTAATGAACACAAACAACCTAGCTCCAATTAAATTTATGTGATTTACTATTTAAAAACGTAGCTAAAGAACAGTTTAGAAGAGTTTTTAACCTGGTTTTAATGGTATTCTTAACCGGAGTTTATCCATGCGATTCGATAGTGCCATTGGTCCGATATCTTAGAACATTGCAATTTAGAATTTAGTTTAAAAAGTTATTAACTTTGTAGAGCCAATAGTTAATGAGAGTTTGCCTAAGGACCTCAGAAACCATGTATTAAGTATTCAAACAATGTTGAGCTATATTATACCTCCAATTATTTATTTAGCTACACGACTAATAATAGTAATTTGTAACCTGCTTTAATTTGTACAACGTATGACTCACTGTTTGGATTTAACAATGTTGTATTGATGATAATAAATAACATAGGTAGGTCACTACTTGTAACAATGTCTTGTTTTGATAATTATTGAGTGTGAGACTGCAAATACGTCTCTCTGCGAGCGCTTATTATGGATGGATCTGAGGCCCTTTTAACTGTCTCGACGTAACGCATCAACCGCGTTTGGCGCTCCGATTGGCCCTTAACTGAGGCCCTATTGTGAGTTTCTTTTAACTATCTCGATTTTACGCATCGACCGCGTTCGGCGCTCCGATTGGCCCTTCAATGGCCTTCACTGGTGACGGGCCAATTGGAGCGCCAAACGCGGTCGATGCGTTAAGTCGAGATGGTTAAAATAAACTCACACTAGGGACCCTGGCCTTCACTGAAGGGCCAATCGGAGCGTCGAACGCAGTCGATGCGTAACGTCGAGATGGTTAAAATAAACTATCACTAGCTAGGGCTTCCGTTCTCAATGCTGTTTTCGACAACTTACAAACCCGCAATACATAACATCGCCCCTGTATTCCCCGAAGAGTTAGGCAGAGATGTACCTACAGCGCGTATCAGGAATGTGTCTTATATCAGGGGGCCTTATAAACCGGCCACATTAGCAATTCCTCTAAAAGCAGTTAATTTCCTGAATCCCAGCTGTCATTAGCATTTCCTCTAATTTGACTTAAAAGCAATTCATAATTTGTGGACCATTTTACGAATCTCCATAGAAAACTGTCAAACAGATGAATTATTTCGTATGCAGACACGCAGATCATATTATGAATTGTCAGTTTGTGACATTTTACGATGATTCATAATATTTTCATATTATGATTCTGCTAAAGTGACCGTTTTAAGCCCCCAGACCATCAAACTGAACGAACACACATTTCTGATACACTACACGCTGTATAGGACAACCACATGTCGTCAGGCATGCACCCCTACATACCTACTAATATTAATACCATTTTTCCATGTCCATTTGTACCATATTTTGTTAAAATCGGTTTTAATGGTCTCAAAGCGCAAATACCTGTCAGTTTTCAAACTGTGAACGCTGACCTTTATAAAAACAATCAGGATTAAAAATATGCATAAATGTTGTTATTATATTTCACCTTATACATTTATACATTGACCTTTGTCAGTGCAGTATTAGGAAGTATAAATAATTCTGGTCAATTTGAAATTAATGACTTCAAGACATAAGACTTTGGCTTGTTATAAGTATTCAAAATAGGTTTTTGATCCGGGTACAAGGTTCAGGCGAGAAGTCAAAAGCTTTAGTGTCAAAGTACAAAGTCCGTCAGAGTTTCCTCTCAAACTAAGTAGGTATTGTTTTTTTTAAACAAAACTAATCTTGGTTCGACGATGAGCACATACCTTTGGTTGCACAGCCAGCTAAACAAAACAAATATGGACAAAAGAGGAACGAAAGTCGCATACGGCCAGGGCCCTCCCACATTCCTTCTATTCATGTCGCGAAATTACGCTTCTTCTTGTGAAATGTTACATATTATTTCTAGAAAGGTTAGGCAAAGGTATTTTATAATCTCAAGAACGTCTGGAAATATTTTTTACGAAATTTTATAAACACCAGTAGTCGCTATGTATGTCAAACAACTTTTCTAAAAAGTTCGTCTTTGAAGAGGGTCGCCACCCATGCCTATGTGCAGTGCTATGTGTGGCAGATATTATTGTTAATATTTCCTATGCTACTGAAGTGTAATTTACTAAACCTTTTTTTTTCCCTCCAGTTAAACCCGGACGTGAACGCGTTCCAGCGTAAATTCGTCAATGAAGTCCGTCGCTGCGATGAGATGGAGCGCAAGCTTCGGTACATCGAGACTGAAGTTCAAAAGGATGGTGTGCACATACCTGCCGTCAAAGAGCCCCCGCGGGCCCCCAACCCGAGGGAGATCATCGATCTTGAGGTGAGGAACATATCGACGGCGAAATGACAATAACTTCTAACGGTCGAAGTCCACACGTGTCCCTTAGAATTAAGGCGGCACGCGCTGGATTAGTTAGAAGTTAGGTAAAAAATAAATAAATTTTGTATATTTTGTCTCCACAAATTGCACTCTTATCTAATTAGGTATTTTGTCAAAATGTTGTTATTTGCGGGAGGTATTTTATAATTCCAGGCCCGCCATTATATCGCATTATAAAGGTTGTCAACGAGTGCGTCAGGTATTTCTACATTAGGATTTATGCTGGTACACTCCTTGCAATGAAAGATGTAGGTACTACTAGAATAGGTATGCGAATTTCACCTTTAAATATAAAACAATAAAAAAGTGAATTACACTACTTATTCGCAAGTTGCCTAGTTAGAAGACCTGGGATTGGTAGTATAAATAGCATAGAAGCGTTTTTCTAACACAAATCAATAAAAAAAAGTATTATATATATTTTTTTTTTTATAAGGGATTTTAAATTGGCTATAAGTATGATACCCAGCTAATGACTTTCGGAATTTCCACCTATTTATCAGTTTGTTAAATTCATCACGCACTTGTTAAGTTATTTATAACAACAAGCTCTTTCACTCCCGGCCTCATTTATTATACAAAATACTTCTTGCAGCAAGGTTAATTTATTTACATAAATAAACGGGATAGGAGCTAAAGGGGACAGCGATAAGTATATCTGAACAAAAAGGTTGTTTGCCCGTTCTGACCTCTCTTTTAAGTGTATGTAGGTCTCTTCTCGCTCAACGCCATGCGTCATGAACAGGGATAATGGACCACTACTCTCACTTCCTGAGTTACAATTTGTTGTTGTGACAACAAAGTAATGTTCGAATAAAGCCAAGAACACAATGGACCACTGTAAATATAGGTACAGTGCGACAATGCTCATAAAACCGTTGAAAATGTTCCACAGTCGAAATTCTGGGCGATAATAGGTCATGCTATGGTTATAACGGATGGTTTATTTCGCACTAGCTGGACTTGTAGTTTCGCGGGTGTAACGAGGCTTTTTTCTATGCTCCTGAATTTTCTCCTTTCTTGACGCAAAGGGATGACCACAGACAGACAATTTTTCTTTCCAGTGTATAATATTTATACAGGGCGTCCCACGGATATGCCACATGGAGGGAAAGTACCTTGAATATTGTAGATGGAACATTTTACTGAAAGAAGACAATATTTGAATTTTAAAAAAACAATTTAAACTGTATTCATAGATAATTACATAATTACATGGTTGAACCGGGAATTGAACCCGTCCCGAACCGGGAATGTTAAATTGATATTTGTGACACTATGTTATTTAGCAAAAAATTATCCTTATAATGAAGCCTTTCGATCGGTATGATAAAGCTACAGGTGAATAATTTTCTCATGTAACGGGTTCGATTCCCGGTTCAACCATGTAATTATTTAAATATCTATGAGTGCAGTCTAAATTGTTTTTTAAATTCAAATAATGTAAATGTTCCATCTACAATATTCAAGGTACTTTCCCTCCATGTGGCATATCAGTGGGACGCCCTGTATATATTATCAGGTATAGGTCATCTGCGTAGCCTTTTCCCGCTTGTAGTCTAACCGGATGCATCTGATTAAGTATTTTACATTGACTGCCTGCCTATCTGACCTCCACAACCCAGTTACTGGATAACACGATACCCCTTGGTTAAGACTGGTTGTCAGAGTTTCAAAGATTTACAACTGACAGGCAGAAGACACGGCTTAACGTGCTTTCCGAGGCACGAAGGGGTCTTGGTATGTAAAGATGGTCACCCATCCACGGACCAACCGTGGCAAGCGTAGCTTAACCTGATTGATCGACCCGTGCGGCTGTTGTTTCTTAGCCACAAGCCCCTGATTATCAGGATCATTATCAGGGGTAGGTATCATATAATAAATCCACAATCCGCAGGAGTTAACTTCAAAATCACCATAGTATACTAATCTTATCGTTACAATATAATTTATTCCTTAACCCTTTCCAGGCCCACTTGGAGAAGACAGAGAACGAAATCTTGGAACTGTCGCACAACGCGGTGAACCTCAAACAGAACTATTTGGAGCTCACCGAGCTGAGACATGTGCTGGAGAAGACTGAGGCGTTCTTCATCGCCCAGGAGGAAATCGGCATGGACTCTATGACCAAGTAAGTACAATGTTATAAGGTACCTGAATGAAATTGCAGTATCAAAAACCGGTTGCTCACATTTTTATATTTTATATGAAATTCATTCATTTGCGTTCCATAACGTAGGTATGAAATTTTTTTTTTTTAACCCTGTTTGGGATACCTATTTTAATAAAATCTAAAATTCTGTGTTCCGGCACCATAGTGCGTAATTTAAGTTTTCCATCATAGTCCGAGGGTTTTAAAGGAAATTCCTAATCGGTTGCTTCATAGGTTTGAAATATTCGTCTGCTCAACAACGTAAATAATCTTCTTATCTGACTTGCCATGTTCAATACCTATGCTCTTTTTTTTTTTTTTTTTTTTTTTTGGGTGGGAAATCATCATATGACTTCTCCCGCTCTGGGCGGAGCGGAAGGGCGTGTCAGACTCTTACTGACTAAAACCCACCCGTGTTCCTTCGGTTGCCTGTTGCCAGGGTCCCGGTATCCCTTTCGGACTATTCCGCAACCCTGGCAGGCATCGGTCCTAACGGACCCCGTCAGGTGTGCTGACATCTCTTTGAGGCGCGCGTGGAACACGACGCGCCATCGACCTGGGCCTGGTCCTTATCGGACGGCGAGCTGCCCATTGCTCGCCGTCCGCAAGCCCACGCCTATGGTGGCCGGGAATCCGCCTGGGATTCCCGACGCCCAGGGTGTCTCCAGCGGCGGTTAGGGGCGTGAGGGCGCAGGCTTTGCCTCTCCCTCACGCGTTCCGCCTCCTCCTTCGCGAGCATCACTGCTTCGCAGAAGGAGGTGACCGCCTCTCATGCCCTCTCGCTCCGTACCATGGCCTGGACCAGGGCCGGACGCGAGAGGTCAGTGCCGCCAATCGCCTCCACGAGGACACGGCGGTGCTCCGCCCAAGCAGGGCACACCTCCACCGTATGCTCCACCGTGTCCTCCGGACGATCCGCACAGTGGTGACACCCAGGCGTTTCCTCCCGCCTAATCCTGCACAGGTACCTCCCGAAGCTGCCATGTCCGGTGAGGACCTGTGTCAGGCGGAAGGTGAGGACGCCGTGGCGCCTCTCCAGCCACTCCTCAAAGAGGGGACTTATCGCCGCAATTGTGGCGTGCCCAGCACTGGGTTGCGACAATCGCACTCTCCATGCCGCCATGAGATCCTGCCGGAGCTCTGTCCGCTGTGCCGCGATTTCTCGCGGCAGCGGAGTTACGCCCCGGCGCTTCATCTCCTCGCGCCACTCCCAAATGTGCGCGAGGACCTTCGCCTCCAGATCCCATGGCGGTAATCCGGCAAGGAGGCTCGCCGCCTCACGAGAGACCGTGCGGTATCCCCGGGCCAGCCGAATGGCCATGACCCTTTGGGACGCGTTCAACCGGCGGGCTGGCCGCAGCCTAATGGAACGCGCCCACACCGGTGCCCCGTAAAGGGCCATGGACCGCACGACCCCCGCGTAGAGCCTCCGGCAGGAGGCGTTTGGCCCCCCAAGATTGGGCAGGAGCCGCCCCAAGGCGGCCCCGGCCCGGTCCAGCCTGGGAGCCAAACGACGGAAGTGCCCCACGAAGTTCCACCGGCTGTCGAGGACGAGTCCTAGATACTTCATCGTCGACTCGACGCCGATGTGAACCCCTCCTACCGTGATTTGGGAACCCGACAGTGGCGCGTTCCGAGGGCCATGAAAACACATGACCTCGGACTTGTGCAAGGCCACCTCGAGTCCCAATTGCCGGATTCTATTGACGATTGTCGCAACCCCGCGTGTCGCGAGTTCGGCCGCCGCCTGGTGCGACCTCCCTTGCGCCAGGACCAGCGTGTCGTCAGCGTAGCAAACTACGCTGACGCCGCTAGGGAGGTCGGCGCGCAGCACCCAGTCGTATCCGATGTCCCACAGATGCGGCCCTAGGACCGATCCCTGTGGGACACCGCACGACATCTCTCGCCGGTTCCACACTCCCTGGTGACCGGGGTAGATGACGGCCCTGTCCGTCAAATAGGCCTCGACCACACGACAGAGGTAGGTCGGCATCCGGTGGTACCGGAGTGCCTCCCTTATGCAACTCCAGGGCAGGGTATTGAAGGCATTGGCGATGTCTAGAGACACCGCCAAGACGACCCCACCCCGGGCCACAGCATCCCCCGTCGTGAGGGCCCGTACGCGCATGATGGCGTCCACCGTAGAGCGCCCTCTGCGGAAACCAAACTGGCTCTCCGCCAAATCCGGCCCCACCCGCACCAACCGCCCGACGAGGCGGTTTGCAATTACTCTTTCAAAGAGCTTGCCCACCTCGTCGAGCAGCACGATGGGCCGATAAAATACCTATGCTCTGCCCATAGTAAAAAATCTTCGCTCCACCAACAATCTTCTTCTACGATGTCCTTCTCATCGCTCTGGTTTTATTCACTCTTCTTTCTTTGTCCAGGCGGTATTTCTTTGGAATGCGCTCCCTCTGAATATCAGGATGGCAGCGAGTCGGTTATCTTTCAAAGTAGCGGCTCGTGAACATATTCGTGAGAAGTTGGCAGAATCAATGCGGCGCTGATTTGCTGGGCTTGTTTTCTCCTTCACCTATCGTTATTTCTCCTGACAAAGTTTATTCTATTTATATGTATGTATTTAAGTATATATGTATTACCATTTATCCTTTTTCGAATTATCTATCCCGTATGTTGCACCTGCCATGTTTATCTCTGCATCACCCTAAGGTTGACTGGTAGAAAATGCCTCAGGCATTAAGTCCGCCTTTGTACAGTATTTTTTTTTACTTGTGCATAAAGTTTTAATAAATAAATAAATAACGCAATGAACATGGCTGAATTGTCGAAACAAAAGGGGTTCCATTTGATTGCCATTTTAAGTGTGATACGCAATTAACCTGCAGTTTTTTTTTATTCGGTTAAGAGTTAAAATAATACAACGTAACTTTATGTACTATTACACGAATAAATAAACGTAACCGCAACTGACTTGCACTGTTAAAAAATTCAAGGCAAGTTGACTTGCTGCATTTTAATAAATAAAAGCCAAGGTGAAGTTGCAAGTGTGCATCATGCAATACTTGCATTGCTTGCCACCTTTGACGTACTACAGCAGGTTACATAATTGAACTAGAAAATCCGAGGTAATGTATTCGAGCTGAAATATGAACTGCGAAAGGATTGTTAGAAATAGGTACCCTAATCAACATACAACGCTGTAAATCAAAACTATAGCCATAACCGAATACTGGCTCGTACTGGAGGAAAATAATAATGAGGATAATTTTGTATTATAATTAGTAAAAAAAATAGAAACGTAGGTAATAAATTGGAACCGCAAACAGCACCAAAACGCGCCTTACGGATGCACAAGATGCTGCAAAGTGAATATTTATTACTTATATGGAGTGTAGACGAACTAGTTAAAGCTGTTGAACAGACCATTTACTACTTCGAATGTATTCCAATATAATTTACTTCGGGTAACTAACTATGTACCAAATGTGAGTAGTCAAAACTGGGAAGGAAAATTTTGTGACTGACTCATACTTTATTTAATTCCTCCACTGGTCATGTGATGACGGCATAAGCTTGTCAAGTAATGACGGTATAGAGGATGAGTGAACTTTACCTCATACCCTTTACCTCATATACCTCATGCCTCTATAGTGGTCGTCCATACACCTGGTCATGACATGACCATGATAAGACGACGGCATAAGTCTGGTCTTAAGATGATACCTAAGTCTAGTCTTGTGATTTTGACGTAAAACAGCCATGAGTCTCTTAGTTTACTTCCGAGTATTACCTATATTTTTAGACGTTAAGAGTATTTTTATGGCGTTTCAAAACTTACGGTTTACTTATGCGGCAGATAATGTCGTACAAATTCTGTTCCATTTTTAATTTGCAATATTGGGTGTTTTATTCACATGTAAAATAGCGTGAGAATGTAAATGAGCGAAGTCACGGACAGAAGCATAGAAAATAAAAATCGTTTAGAGATGTAACAGGGTGTAAAATACACCTCGGAGCTTTTTTGGATAATAACACGATTTAACACAAGGCAGTGCTGTGTTGGTCACGGTTCTGTTTTTGTGAAGCCTTGTAATTGACTGAGAGTTACACTTACAATTTTTATTCTGTTTTGTTTCGCGGTAAGTCTTCTAAAGAGCTTAAATCAATAAATATATTTCCGTTCCCCAGGTCATTAATATCAGACGAGACAGGCCACCAAGCAGCCACGCGTGGTCGTCTCGGCTTCGTGGCGGGTGTAGTGAAACGCGAGAGAGTGCCCGCCTTCGAGCGCATGCTGTGGCGAATCTCTAGGGGCAACGTGTTCCTGAGGCGGGCTGAGCTTGATAAGCCGTTGGAGGATCCTGCTACTGTGAGTATTGTCCATTTAACATGTAATTTGTTTGGTTCACGATTGAGACCAAATACCATATTGTTTTTGTGACCAACATTTTCAATATTTTGTTGAAGAATTCAGACATATATAATGTCAAGTAGATACAGTGGAATTGAATTTTGTACACCATAGGTAACTTAGAAAAAATAGTGTCCACTTGAAACACTATATTAAAGTTTTTATTAGACGACCTTAAACAAGCAACACCATCTTGTTTATTATTTCCTTTATATCACTATGATTATTATTACTATTTAGCCTATAAACACACTCACCTTTCCCTTCTTTGTCACCGTCTACATACATCTGAGGCCTTTAGATACGATTCCTGTACAACTATTCTAATCATAAAATCCTCCTCAGGGCAACGAGATTTACAAGACAGTATTCGTCGCGTTCTTCCAAGGCGAGCAACTGAAGTCGCGTATCAAGAAGGTTTGCTCCGGCTTCCACGCGTCCCTGTACCCGTGCCCACCATCCAACACTGAACGACAGGACATGGTCAAGGGAGTCCGCACTAGGCTTGAAGATCTTAACATGGTAAGTTAAAATAAACTGTCAGTTTAAGACAAGTATCAAGAATGTTTGCTTCCACGCGTCTTTGTACCTGTGCCTGCCATCCAACACTGAACGACAGGACATGGTCAAGAGAGTCCGCACTAGGCTTGAAGATATTAACATGGTAAGTTAAAATAAACTGTCAGTTTAAGACAAGTATCAAGAAGGTTTGCTTCCACGCGTCTTTATACCTGTGCCTGCCATCCAACACTGAACGACAGGATATGGTCAAACAATTGTGAATAATTCCGTAATAGTGCAAAACAAGCTGCTATAAAAAGGCCGTGATATTCCCCACTTCGATTTTGATTTTCTGCATAAATCAAGAATACTGGCGACTTATAAACGCGAGTATCAAGAAGGTTGGCCCCGAGTTTCATAGGTATAAAAACATATAAAAAAACATACAAACCCTTTATACGAAGAATAACGGAAGAGATAGCTGTGTGTGATTACATAGACCATTGTGTTTTGTAAAATAATAATCACTGTCCTTTGTTTTATTTCCCGGAGGTAAAATACGTTTTACTGTTAGGTATGATCAGGCAAAAGTTATATTTCCACATGGCTGTGTCTATGCGTTTTTATTATATGCGTAATAACTTTTTAAAGGCTCGTGCAGACAGGCGCGATATCGCGGGAGCGACGGGCAGCGGGCCCGTTTTCGTGCCTTAAGACACTTAAGAGAACGAAATGATGTCATAGACCTATACGCACAACTTTGCGTAAAAGTAAATAACAGTTAGCTTCTACTTATCTCATTGTTGACTGTGCTTTTCAAGGACTCAGCATCCTAAGCCATCCACCCATCATTCTCTCAATCATCCCAACTTTTGTACAAAAAGTCGTAAAGCCAAACTCTTTCCACAGGTACTAAACCAAACCCGTGACCACAGACAACGGGTCCTGGCCAGCGTGGCCAAGGAACTGGCGAGCTGGACCATCATGGTTCGCAAGATGAAGGCCATCTACCACACGCTCAATCTATTCAACATGGACGTCACTAAGAAGTGCCTCATCGGCGAGTGCTGGGTGCCTACTGCTGATCTGCCGAATGTACAGAAGGCTTTGGCTGATGGATCTGTGAGTATAACTTGTTTGAAATTGGATAAAGGCCTTTTCCTATAGAAATCGGGATAATTTCCGGTAAACTTTCATAGGTACAAATTATGTTCCGCTTTATTTTATTTATGTGTAGGTAGTGTGCCTATCCAGGCAATGGAACAGAATCTTTTGAGTTTGTCTTTCTTTGAATTTACAGTCATTATTTGATTAAATGAAAAGTTAAAATCGTGTTTATAGGGACGAGATATGAATTAAATATTATAGATGATTAGGGATCGCACCAGTTGTACACACGGCTACACATTTCCAGTATAAGCTGACCTCGCATTGTACGGAAATCCTATACAATGCGAGATCAGCTTATACTGGAAATTTATAGCTTGATATGTAGCCGTATGTGTACTAAACTCTATCGCAAATCCTTTCTATTTGCACCATAATCATACCAAAAATGTAATAAAAATGAATAAAGTTCTCAATTCAACGCATAAATTCCCCTCACGAGGACGTGTTATTTCATCAAAACCTTCTAACAACATATCTCTCGTTTCAGAACGCATGCGGCAGTTCGATCCCATCGTTCCTGAACTGCATCGAGTCTGATGAGGAGCCGCCCACGTTCAACCGCACCAATCGCTTCACACGCGGGTTCCAGAACCTCATCGATTCTTACGGAGTCGCCTCCTACAGGGAATGCAACCCTGGTAAGTAAACTCACTTTGTGATAGGCTGTTATTTTGTTTTTCGACCTAAATACCTAAAAGCTAATGTCCATTTGATGTCAAATAAATTGTGCCAGTGACAAACAGAGATTATACTCGATCACAAAAAAAAAAGAGGCCAGGATCTATATTTCCAATTAAAATTTAAAAACATTGCAAGGCAAGGCCCATATTACATAAAATATAATAAAATTTCACAATACTACCACAGAATAGATTAGAATAACATGTCACAATTAAAATAAATGAATCGAGTATGTACAAATGAAAAAGGTCACAGAATTAAAGTAAATTATCAATGCAATTAAAATAAACGAAAATTTAAAGATACAAATTTTCACAAAGTCTCAATTAAATTAAAAAAAAAAAACAATAAAGTAACTTTGTAATTGGCGATGATTTTTTTATGCACATGGGATTCTCTTGAGCTGAGCGCACATTACAGCCGTATTGGGCCACAGCGCATCGCATTTCAATACAAATAGTCCATTATTTTCGACCCAATGGAAGCTAATGTCCATTTAACTCAATGGCTTGGAGTCCAGCCATTGAGTTGAGGAAGTTAGAATTATAGCAGTCAAATCAATCAATCAATCATTTATTCATAAGTTCACATATAAATTACATAAAAGTTACATCATAACAAAGTTACATATTAATAGTAGAAATATAGAAAAAAATAAACTATGCCTAAAATAAATCTAGTGTATAACTTATATAATATTGATTAAAGGCCCAATGAATACAATGGCGACCTGCCTGATATAGGTTTATTCAAACCTGTGTTTCAGGCCATCACTTAACAACGCTGAGTGATTCAGTGGACTATTATGTTACTGTACATAGAGCTATCATTGATACATAATAAATAAGCAGTAACGGTACAAAAGTAAAGTTATGTTGTACTATACTCCATTTGAAATAAGATAGTGAAACCCAATATAATTAGGACCAAAAGAGGAATACTCAAAATCTATTTTTCTCCTCCTCAGCTTTATACACCATTATCACATTCCCTTTCCTGTTCGCGGTGATGTTCGGCGACTTGGGCCACGGCTGCATCATGGCCATGTTCGGCGCCTGGATGGTCTGCAAAGAGGTCTCCCTCGCCCAAAAGAAATCCAACAACGAAATCTGGAACATCTTCTTCGCTGGTCGATACATCATTCTTCTCATGGGCTGCTTCTCTATGTACACCGGCTTAGTCTATAACGATATTTTCTCGAAGTCTATGAACATCTTCGGCTCTTCGTGGAGTATTCCGTATGATAATGCGACCATGGAGAATTATGCGGCTATGACTTTGGACCCCAAGGACTCTTATAACAACAACCCGTACTTCATCGGTATCGATCCTGTTTGGCAGGTGAGAATTTGGTTTTTATTACTTTTTATCATTATTTTACAAAGTATTAATCCTTTGAAAAATGGAAATTATTGAATTAATCTTCTAAAAACTTACTGATCTAATGATGATCGCCTTTTTTAAATTCCTAAGTAACTTTTTGGTATTCGAATGATGATTGTTTTTTTTTTTATTAATGAGCGTCTTTTTAACTTTATGGCCTTTTTAAAAGTCGGTCGCCATAACTAAGCTAGGGCACCCAGACTACATGGGTTAGGTTAGGTTAGAACTGTGTCCAACCACGCTACATTCAAGTTGGTTGCAGTTATACATCACAAGGAGACATCAGTCTAGTACGAAGACAGTAGTAGTAGTAGTAGTCACGTATCGATTTAGTATTTTTAGGAAACCAAAACGGAATTCTGATTTCCGTTTTTCCAAATTGAAAATCAAAAAGAGGATCATTTAATACAGGATGTAAGGGACAGCCCTCCGCAAATTAACAGGGGGCATTCAGCTCCTTATTTTGAATCACATTCCACCGGAAATTTTCTCAGGATTTTTTATTTTATTATTTTCCCCGTCACGCAAATATCGTTTTGCCACGGTAACGATACATTGCGTGTGAGGTAATAAAACAAATCAGGTTTATAGGATTCCCATAACGTTCCTGAAATAATTTCATGTACCGGTCGTCTTAGTATGATATGCTGAATTCATCCCATCAGTCTGCGGAGGGCTGCCTCTTACACCCTGTATAATAAGAGTCCAAACTATTATAGGTACCTATTATTTGGTGTTCGATTAAATTCATTTCTTGATAAATGACCAAACATATATTTTTAGGTTCTATACTTATTTTGATTGATATTTATATTCTTTATACCAGACTGCTGACAACAAGATCATCTTCTTGAACTCGTACAAAATGAAGCTGTCCATCATTTTCGGTGTCCTGCACATGATCTTCGGTGTTTGCATGAGTGTGGTTAACTACAAGTAAGTTATCTTGATTCTACACCACCAATAAATATACACATTTAACGCTAAACGTATTCAGAATATCACTCTGTCTCTATCATCTATATCGAAAGAAATAGAAAGATGTTTTAAATACGTTATCGCATTAAGTGACTCGTGGTGCAATTTGGGCGTAAGTGTTGATTAACTATCTGTTATTAATCTGGAACGTTTGACGAGGTCTTCGCTATGAAAGGTATGGTCACCCATCCACGGACCGACCGCGGCAAGCGTGGCTAAACTTTGACCGATCGAAATGTGCGGCTGTTATTTGTCTGACCGCTCCCCTGGCATTGCACGCCCCTTCCCTTGAATTGCACGTAAATTTATGGAAAAAAAAGGTTTTTTTTAATAAGACCGTTTGTTCCAGCTTCTTCAAGCGCCGCTACTCGATCTTCCTGGAGTTCTTGCCGCAAGTGATCTTCCTGTGTCTGCTGTTCTTATACATGGTCTTCATGATGTTCTACAAATGGGTCTCCTACAGCACCTTCTCTGATGGTGAGATATTTTATTTATATTTTTGTATACTAAACAAACTTTTGCACGCGTTGACGTCGGGATAATAAAACGCAAGGTTTCTTTATGCCTGTAACGTGTTTCTTTTTGATTGGCGATTAATCGCAACGCAAAAGAGTTTCCAAGAAACTATCACATAAACTAACGTCATTAATGTGAGAAAAAAACAATATGAAAAACTAGCTAATGCCCGCGGTTTCGCCCGCGTTAACTCTAATTATTTAAAGTTAAAGTAGCCTTAAAAAATTCCTCCTTGTAAAATCAGCTATCTGCCAGTGAAAGTCCTGTCAAAATCGGTCTAGCCGTTTCGGAGATTATCCGGAACAAACAGACAATTTATTTTTTATTATGTATCGAATTTACTTTTATATGCAATATGTAAAAAGCTGTTATTTTGACATATAACTAGACACTTACATTGTATTAAAAGGGATTGAATGATGACATGACGGTTCATAGGGGAGAATGGAAGGCGAAAACGCGTTGCGCCGACCTCAAGAGACATGGGACAAGGGCACGAAGATGATCATGATGACATAAACTAACTTCCCCAATATTTATTTCCAGACTTAGCCTACTCCCAGGGCTGTGCGCCATCAGTCCTGATCCTGTTCATCAACATGATGCTGTTCTCCAGCACGGAGCCAGCAAAAGGCTGCAAGGAGTACATGTTCGACTCTCAGGGCGCCATACAACGCTGGTTTGTGCTGATCGGGCTGTGTTGTATACCCGTCATGTTGCTAGGCAAGCCGCTGTATCTACTCTTCGCGGCGAAGAAGAAGAATAGGGAAGCTAAGGTAATTATAACGCCCCCATAACCTACCTAATCTATAGCGTGGAATTTACAGGTTTGCCCGTCGTATCAGCGCAGGAACTATGATCCGTTTCAAAAGTGTTTGATAAAAGTGTAAACAGTTCCTGTGCAGGATAAATTGTTACGCAATCACTCACTAAAGGCGAATTTGACAAGTCTTATCCTGCGAATAAATTTTGAATTTTTGACAGTTTTTCCATACAAAAACTGTCAGACGATAATTTTAATCCACGGATAAAAAAGATATCTGACTTTGTTAAAATCAGCCATAAAGGGAATAGTAACACACATTCACCTGTATTTACAAGGTTTCAACGTTATCTTACCACTTGTAACAGTTGCGATTTGAATATACGGACATTTTAAGTTGATAGTAAATTGTCTAAAGAGGAAATAGGGTCGGTCTTTTCTCCATACAAAAAGTCATAATTCGAGGTTCGGCTCTCGTCTATTTCCTCTTCCAATATTGAACCAATTTGAAAGATATTTTATAAATTGAATAAGAAGGATATTTAATGTGCCCCTGTTTTTCTTTTTTATGAATAGTTCTCAAATTTGTACAATAGGCCTCTGATGACAACGGGCTAAACAGGCAATTTTGAGCATTTTCTGAGGGTTCCTAGTGCTTTTACAAATAATGTATCATCAAAGCGGAAAACATAGGGGCAACGGAACTAGTTGATATTTATTTTACTGAAAAAATCATTGCTCTAAGGTCATAAACCAGAGAGAAAACAGGGGAGAGCCTTTGTATGGGGAGAGGACCGACCCTATTTCCTGTTAACATTTATTTCCCCTGACTATACATTCGTAAATTGTTAAACAGGCTCTCAAACTTCTAATTTCCATTTCCTCAGCCCGAACAATCAAACGGCAGCGTAAACGCCGGTATCGAGCTGCAAGACCAGACCGAGCTCGGCGACGGCGCGCCCAAGCCCGAGGCGAAGGCGGCCGCGCACGACCACGACGACGAGCCCTTCAGCGAGATCATGATCCACCAAGCCATCCACACGATAGAATACGTGCTCAGTACCATCTCGCACACTGCCTCCTACCTCCGGCTGTGGGCTCTCTCGCTTGCTCACGCAGGTAAATATATTTACGTTTACATTTCGTTTTCGTTACGTAATTTACGTTTACATTTTTGCGTTGGGCTCCCAGTGAGGGAGCACCTATAAACCAACAATATAAGCAACTAACTGATCACTTTTTGCCTTTTTCTCGTCCATAGAGTTATCCGAGGTACTATGGAGCATGGTGCTGACGTTCGGCCTGAAGGACCACGACTACATCGGCGCCATCAAGCTGTACGTCGCCTTCTGTTTCTGGGCGCTCTTTACGCTCGCCATCCTCGTCATGATGGAAGGGTTATCTGCCTTCTTGCACACGCTGCGTTTGCACTGGTAAGTTTTATTTGTTTTTATAAAATATAGAGGGCGTAACTTGTGCTTTTTTGTTAGTGGTTTAGAAGAACAACGCGGACATACAAACAAACACTAGAAGCGACTTTAATTTATAATATATATAAATACTGAACGGGGAACTTACATCTGTCAACTTTTATATGTATAATGTATACAATTGGGTCGATATAACTTGGCAGTTCCGAACTTCGCGCAGAAGGCTGGGCAGTAACATTTTTTTAGGAACCAAATGGAGAAATGAGGCGAGTGTGAGTGAGAGAACATGCGCGAAAGTTATATGCGTCTGTGTTCAGACCTGCCAAGTTATAACGGCCGTGTTGTACGCTTGTTTCCGATTTTAAAGAAATAAATTACGAATTGGTGAATAATGGTCAGACACCCTGAGTACCTAATGTTAAATGTAATGTTTTTTGGCATTTCAATACGTCTGCATACAAATATCCCACACAAAAACCGGTCCTACGAAAAATGGGATTAATTTTAGTCCGCCATAACACATAGACATAGACAGTAGACATAGACATACGGAGCTACCCGTACGTCTATGTCTACTACAAACAAAAATCGGATCGGATATCCTTATCTCTGATAAAAGTCAACCGGATACACACGCTAAGGCAGAAGACAAACATAAAACTACAAAATACTAACGTACAGCCAATTAATCTCTTTCTATTTCCCTAGGGTGGAGTTCATGAGCAAGTTCTACTCCGGTCTGGGATACGTCTTCCAGCCATTCTGCTTCAAGACCATTCTCGAACAGGAAGACGATGACTAAACTTACTAATTAGATCATAAAACACGTAGTGTAGATACAAACAGTATTTTTGATTAATATTTCAATAATAAATAATTGCAAATGTCACAACAGTCGAGTGAATTGAAATAAAATATATTTATGCATGTTATACAGCGGTTTTATTTTACGTATTTATTTAAAATATGAACATATATTTACTATAAAATTCAGAACAACACACATTGTTTTCTAGTGAAATAAACCTGCTGCTACGAAGGTCAATGAAACGCAACAAAATTCAATTTTGTAACAATATTATCATACTAGCTGCGCCCTGCGGTTTCACTCGCATAAGTGTCGATCCCTTGGAAAATATCGGGATAAAAAGTATCCTATGTCCTAACCCAGGACATGGTCTACATGTGCCAAATTTCATCCAAATCCGTGAAAGCGAAACAAATAAATACACAAGTTACCTTTCGCATTTATAATATTATACTAGCTCTTGCCCGCGGCCTCGTCTGCGATCCCGGATGAAAAGTAGCCTATGGCCATTTCCAGGCTATGTGCCAAATTTCATCCAAATCTGTTCAGGCGTTTAAGCGTGAAAGTGTAACAAACACACGAACAACTCACTTTCGCATTTATAATATTAGTTAGGATTCTACCAAATAATGTTGCTCTCTGCAAATGTCCGTTGTAGATACTCATTTCAAATAGCTTCAGATTAGGTCCTCAAATTAGTTTTAGCCTTCTCTAATATCTCCTTTTTAATCTTAGGATAGTCTGGATGTACTTTCAATATGTGGCGGCAAACCACAATGCATTCTGGGTACTTCTTGAGTTTGAGGTACGAATGTGCTAACTTGTATCCTACGGCGAGGTCACCTTTACCACCGTGGGACCAAGCATTGTTGTAGTTATGTGCTGAGCTTTTGTAGTTCTGATCTTTTTCTGCTAAGTAGCCTGGGAAAAGAAAACTTGCTTAGTATAATTATATTATTGTTCGTCAAATCGTTGGGCTCCTTAAATTCGGAGTTAAGCTGCACGATTTCTGACAAATGCTTTCTGTGCACTGACTGGACAGGTCCACTCAATCTGTGTAGTTCTTTCCTCAAAACACCATTTCAGACACCAATCTACATGGTCTTCACATGATCTGACCAATATTATGTCTGGACTTTAAAAGAGACTGTGACCTCTGAGTTTGTTTCGGCCTTTCTCCTCAGAGTAGTCAGATAGGAAACGCCGACCGCATCTAGTTTAAAAAATGTGATTGACGTGTAAAAGTGTACAAACCTACTTACAGAAGTAAATCATTTATCATTAAATAATTTGTCAAAATTGTCTTCACGTGATAGTGTATACTCTACGCTTCAGCGACTCAATAAAAACTAGCTAACCTGAGGCAAATTAACAAGTGACAATTGCTTCGCAAGTGTTGCGTATTTCTATAACGACTTTGACATAAGCTTTTTGATTGCTTAAGTCAGTACCATACATTTTTGCCTTTTCCATCATCTTTATCGCTGATAGAATGTCGTTTTGTCTCGGGCCTCTGGAATTATTTGCAATTATTGTTGGAGTTAAACGACGAGTCTCAAACTAATTTCCAGGCAAAACAAACGAAAATCTAAAATATTAAAAATTTAAACACATACCTAAGTACTGGTACGCTGTTGCGCAAGAGTTGTTATGATTCAACACTTTGGTGAGCAATTCCTTAGCGGCATCCACTCGTCCCGAACCTATCTGACCGTCTGCTACTTCCAGCCAACACCTACAAATAATAAAAAGTACCATTATCTAAATTCAACATCCTTTTAAACTTTGCAGTAAATCTGCGAAATTTAATTGTAGGAATGAGGCTGTTGAGGCTCGAATGTAATGAAAAAAGCATTGTCGAAGAACCTCACCTTTCCAACCCATCAGCTTTCTCAGGAGTCCATTGAATAGAAGACACCGTCCTTTTCAATATGTTCTTTGCGCGAGTAGGCTGCTTTATTATGTTGTACCTAAAACGATGATGACATTAGCAGGATTCATACAGGCCTTCCTGCCAGCGTTGCGGGAAAGTCCGATAGCGATACTGGGACCTTGGCAACAGGCAACTGAAGGAATACGGGACAATTCAAATGACTTCTCCCGCCCAGGGCGGGAGAAATCACTTGACACCTCAAAAAAAAAAAATACGGGCCGAAAATAATTATGAATAATCGCGAACGCCAAGCACGCGATCGTTTGTCAAACCTGTTTTACCAACGAGAGATTTAGGCGTTGTGGTTAGTTGGTGAAAAAACAGTTTGTGTAGCCAATCGGAAATAATACTTACGCATTAGCAATAGCTAAGATCAAAAATGGATCATCTTGGAAGTTATCTTCGGTGGCCAACGGTAACAAGTCTTGCAGCACCTTTTCGGCTTGCGGCTTTTGTTTCGTTGCCAATTGCAACATGGCTTGCAACGGTTTGCGGTCAATCGGTGGTACTTCACCAAGGAGTTTCTCTGCAGTTTTAAGTGCTAAGAGTCTTGTGTCTCTGAGAAAACAATGTTAGAAATAATGCTTCGATTCAAGAATCTCTAATAATTTACAGTCATTGCTACTTTTACAACTATGAAAAATAGGAAAAAATCTTTAAAAAAAAATTGGTTTTAACGGAATTTCAATTTTGTCATGTACGACATTGAGTAAATTATCCGAGATTAAAAATTCTTTATAAGATGTATTTGCAGAATTGAGGAAGTAACTACTGACAGCCATTACCTCAAGCCGACCGACTATTGTCAGACATTATGGAATTGATAATACTCACGAGTCTAATGCGGCTGTCAGAAAAGACTCGCTTAACGAGTGCGGGGCGTGGTGCGCTAAACACAAGAGCACCATGCGCCGGGCCGCGCGCCCGCCCCAGTGCGGCGAGCGACGCGCGTGGTTCAACTGACGGAGTGCTGCGTTAGCCCGACCGGCGTATGCGCTGCAAACTCCCGCGCAGTACCAGTAACCTGTGATGCGGGTTTAGGGCTTAGACATCCTGATTGTAATCTATACTTAAAAAGAGCATGAAAAATCTTGGTGATACATTCTTAGTATAATCGGCTTCTAATCTACCCACTGCTGGAACTCGGGCCCGCTCTCTGTCCTAACGCGCGAACCCAGTACGACTGCCGTCTTCCATTTATTTGTTCTAGAACATTTCCAAGAATTTGCACCCTTAAAGCAAAACTGTAATCTACTTTTGTATGAAGGAGACTCGTGTGTTTTCGCCGAGGAAAAGACTACAAATTTTTCTGTTGTAACTTTTAAACGAAGATGTAAAGGTAGATAATTCGATTTCAAGTTCACCTTCTTTCGAAACATGTCCACTTTCACATCTCAAGCTTTTGGTAACTTACCAGGATCCTCATGGTCACCCAAAGCCAGTTTAGCAACATCCAAAGCCTGTTCAGCATCAGATAGTTTCCCGCGACGCCACTGCACCTCTATCAGCTGCGCGAGAGCCTCCCAGCTCATTGGTTTCACCGACAGGATCTGATTCAAGTGGCGCTGAGCTGCTTCGAGGTCAACCTAAGAAAGAATTAGAAGCTTTGTAGTGTTGTGTGGTTTCTGTAGGGATCAGGCCGTGGACGTGACGCTTAATGAACATATGTATGAATGTTAGAATATGTCCTGTATAGATGAAAAGACGTGATACTTTACTTATGAAAATAATATTACCTTTCTAAACGCAAGATCAGCCATCATAACAGCAGCAGACTCGTTGTTCGGATCCGTGTTCAGAAGAATAGCGCATGTTTGTTCACATTTCTCAGAGTTGTTTATCTGTAAGATATAAAATAATAACGACGATCACTTATGACGTAGCAATACGTATACAATGATACCGAAAACAAATAATGGAACACACCTTTATAATGGCACAGAATACTTATTACAGAAGATTCACTCCGCAAAATGATTTAAATAAATAGCGACTCTTGCTATGACACAATAAAGTGCAATTCAGGTCGTACAGCGCTAATTACCTACGGTTATATTCACCTAGAAGTTGCCTCTCTATCGCATAACTCTTAGGTATATCTTCTGAATACGTTACGCCCACTGAATTAACCCGACAAGTCGAGCCCGCAGCGTACTTGTAGCTTCATACCTAAAATGCAGAGTGCGCCTGGTCTGATAATGGTAACAGGGTGAACTTTTCAGTGCAAGAATGTTGATTTTCGGAATCTGCGTAGGAAGACTGAATCCTACTTACAAATTCCACCATTTCATTCTGTGAGATATTTTCCAAAAAGTATGCATATAAAAACAAACAACTACGTTTACTTACATGTGCATACAGCTTAGCCAACGCCAACAAAGTACTAGGATCCCGCGGCGCATGCACCAGCGCTTCAGAATACAAATTAGCAGCCACAGCCGGCTCTTTCAAAGACTTTGCTTTAGCCAAAGAGCAGAGAATGTTTGACAACTGCTGTTTCTCTTCTTGGATATCTCCTCTCGAATCTATTTCTATTCTTTTAACCACTGTTGTTTGTAGATCTTTTGCTTCGGCTAGTATTAAGTTAACATTAGCAGAAGTTGGGTTCTTGAGTTCCCGCCCCTTAGCTTGCATTAGGAGGAAACGCACGCGACGTTTTAGGTTGTTGATATCTTTATCTCTGTTATACATCTGGTTTAGTTCTGATGCTATGGAGGATTCCACTTTGTCATATTGCTTGAGCTTTAGGAAATATAATAGGTTTTTTAACTTAAAATGGTTTGGTTTGGCAGAAAGCAATATCTTGTCATTCTTGTTAGGATAAACTAAATACTTCAAAAATACGTAAATATTTGCTTATATTGGTTATTTACAAAAGACAAGAACTAACCATATTTTTGTAAAATAACAGTTGTGAAAATAACAGTTCTGAATTACATATTAGACCTGCTCTGCCCTATGTTAGTCTACACTTACCTTGATGAGTAGCTCATAATATTCAAACTGCAGATCTTCATCATTCAGCAGTCTAATAGCGTTTTCATAATGCTGACACGCCTTATCATACTCATGCATTTTTACGAAAGCCACTCCAAGTTTTTTAACTAGCTGCACGTCTTTAGGATTGCCGTTCAAAGCGGCCTCATAAGCCTCTGCTGCTTGCGAGGGATCTAGAATAGGGCATACGTAACTATTATAAAATAAGTGAGTGATAGAACAATTTGAGTGGAAACGCAGGGAGGGACGCCCTAGGACGGCATATAGTGACCTTATTGATGATGTTCTTCAGAAAGGTCAGGTTCCTAGTTCTCGCAACTGACGTGCGTGTATGACCAGATGTCTTAACGTAAATGAGGCAAAAGGAGTATGTAAGGATCGTAGCAGGTGGCGTTCTGTAGTTGCTGCCTACCCTCATGAGAAGTAGGAGTTTATGTATGTTTAAAATAGGTACAATGTTTAGAAAGGGTCAATAAGTTGCCCAATAAGGGTCAATAAGGGTCTAAGGTTGCCTGGAAGAGATCGCAGAAAACGATAAGGCCGCCCATTGTATGTTTTGTAGTGTTAAATTTGTTTATTTTCGCTATGTATTTTTTGGTGTACAATAAAGTATATATAAATAAATATAAATAAATAAGTTATCAGTCCCGTCCAACTCACAATACGAAAACGATATTCAATCGTTGGAGTTCGTTATCGAATAGTTTGGCCAGCCTGCCTTTTCTTAAGGAATGCCCGTGATAGTATTGTTCTGAGACAGGCTTAAGATGTTTAGGGATCTATAATTGGGGCCTAGTTATCTACAGGGTCAAATTAAATTAGCCTAGCGTGAGGGGTATCGATGTATCTAAGCATGATAAAAGAAAAAAGAAATTAATTTGATCATGTTTTTTTTTGGGGTCATCAATCAGTATTGTAGTTTTTTTGTGTAAACTTCACAGACGTGGTTTGAGATACATAGAGAGAGCTGAGATATCGATATCTCAATACGATAAAACAGATTTTGCCAACTCACACACTTCAAGTGACAATAATTGACAAACAAAGAAAAAACATGAAAATATCATTTTTATTTTGTCGTGTTTAGATATCGATACTCATCACGCGAGTTCGTTAAGTAATTTAATTTAAACCTTTATATTGCAACTGCTAAACTGAAAAGGAAATATATGTATAAGGGCATTAAGATGTAAGACAACTTACCATGAACCGACATAAAAGCATCGCCCATCATAGTATGCGCGTCCGCCATCGGATGGTTGCTAACTATCTCTTTAAAACAAGCAGTGAACATTCCACGATCATTCTTCTCCTTCAAGTAAATATGCGCCATTTTGCTATGAGCTTGGAAATAATATGGCTGCCCAGGTTTGATGTCGTTGAGCAGGTCTATGGCACTGTCGATGTCACCTTTTTTGAGAGCTAGTTCTGCCCTGGCGATTAATAGGCGACTCTCTTCAGATGTGTATGAAAATTCTTGAATTGCTTCCTATAATAATCAATCAAGATTTTTTTTATAAGACACAACATTTTGTTCAAAATTTAATTAGTAACTATAAAATGACCCTACTTACCGTTTTATTACTCAGATAAAACATTGATAAGAAATACTAACCAACTTTCTTATAAAAAAGTTACCTAACTGATAACATGCATTGAAAAATAAAGTTATGACACCATCAAAACTCTCAGTAACTTCATTTATAAATTATCAATTTAAATGACGGAAGTTGTACGTATGACCTCACAAGAAATAACAATAGCAATTTGACTGTTGAACAAATATTGATTTGTCACAGATACAGATATAATAATTAATTAAACTTTGGCTTTACTGTAAATATTGCAATTTTGCGGATTGAATGGCGGCGGCAATACATAATAATTTGACGTAACTTGAATGTCAATAACTGGTTATGAAAACAAAAATCCCCCTGTATGGAATGGTACCTATGAAACTTTATAACTATTGATTTATCCCCAACCAAAACCCCCATTATACATAAATAAAGGTCTTATGAATAACCCTTCAACCTTCTAATGTAAATAACTAAAAACTTTTTCCACCGACTTCCAAAATTAAAGTTATTTTTCACGTTTTTAGTGTTTTTTTTGGAAGTCGGTTGTTTTTTTTTTTGTAATAAGTTTTTATTTTTCACTTTTTAGTTGTGGTACCTACCCCACACAAATTCGAATACCACTACCTGGTATGTAAATAACAGTGACGGATTCAAACAATATATCGTCTACATACACTAAGTGGGAAAAATACATAATTATTTAAGCTAACTCAAAAACTACGCAAGCAAATCTAATAAAATTTATATGGGACCACCTCTGAAGCATGACCTACCAAACAAAAAAAGAATCATCAAAATCATAATTGGCGGAGAAATCGCGTAACATAAACACAAAAAATACAGACGAATTGAGAACCTCCTCCTTTTTCAAGAAGTCGGTTAAAAATGGGAATATTCAATTAAAAAAAGTAAAAAATGTATGTTTACCTGCATTGTCTTCCCAGCTTCAGCAAACTGCTCTAAAGTTGTTTGTATTTCAATTATTTGCAGATACAAGGTGGCTTTGTCAATAATGTTGAGATCAGACTCGTATGGTCTGTTCACATTACCTAGAGTACTCTTGCTTGTCGCTATCTGAAGGCTCGTCAAGAAACTCGACAGAGACTCTTGGAGCTGACCAACACTCTTTAAAATTACTCCATTCAGGAAATGGTACATAGCACTATCTCTCACTTTAAAGTTATAGCTCAAACACATTTCGAGACTCTGTGCAGCTTTCGTATAAGCTTGCTGTTGTATATAGACCTGTGCCAGTAAAACCTGACTGCCAGCATGAGTGCTGTCCAACTCATGAACTTGCTGAGCCAGCTTCTGAGCATCACTTGCATACCCAAACAGAAACTTCAACTTGGCCAACTCATATAAAGCAGTTATCACACCAGGACATGCATCACATATGGCATTCAGTATCTTCAAACAGTGTGTGACAACAGGATTCTTCACTTCTTGAGAATACATCAAATATCCCACTATAATAAATGGCTTCTTGGGCAGGTGTTTCTTAAACTCTTTATACACTTCCAGCAGAAAATCTGGATCTAAATCTTTAACATAAGCTAAACTAAAAGGATGGCGATTTGCATAGGCAATCTTAGCTTCATAAGCATTATTCAAAAATGTTATGGCACTGGAGGAGTTCTTCAGATTCAGTTGTGCAGAGAGATGATATAAAACTGGCAGTTTGTTAGGTCCTTGCATTTCAAACAACAGTTCTATCTGTTGTGCAATCTGTTCAGTGGGACCATGCTCATTCATCTGGCAAAGAGTTAACCCACATAGTGCTGTGATTGAGTTGCTATCCAGTTTGCTAGCTGCCTTGAAAAAACTTAGAGCGTCTTTATACTTCCCCTGAAGAATACATTGATATCCAACTTCACTCAAGTAATCCACATTACCCGGGCTCATTTCTGAAGCATATTGTGCAAATCTGTACACTTGGGAGAGCACTGCACTAGACCTGCAAGAAACCCTTGAGAATATCTGTGTAGTGTTGTAGAACTGATATGCATTGTGTGACTCTTCATTTTCTAATATAGTAAAGAACTTGTGTAACTGATCAGCGGCTTCTATGTAATCTGCATTTTTGCAAAGGGCAATAAAAATTCTAACTTTTAAAGCCTCAATATTCTCTGGATCAAGAGGGAAAATTCTATCCATTGTGTCATAGACCGCTTCCCACTTTTGCAAAGCAAATTCGTTTCTCATCTTTTCTACCAGTGGAACAACTTGACCTGGGTTGTTCACAATCAGTTTGTCTAGTGTGAGATTAGATGCATCATAGTCTTTGGAGAAATATTTAAATTTCGCCAAACCCAGCAGTGCATCAATATTTCTATCACTTTTATTGAGAGCTAATTCTAAACAGTCTAATATTGACGTTTGCATGTCTCCCAAATTCATGTACATGTCATTCCAACTCTTTAAGACAATAACTTCCAAACTGTTAGCATCTTTTCTCAGTGACTTGTTAATGTATTCAGATGCCTTTTCATACTTCTCTGCAAAGGATAGAAATAGGCCAGCGTAGAAGAAAGACAAAGCATTGGCTTGTTTCTTTTCCTCCTTGAGTTTTGTCTCCAGGCTGTATAGAGCTTCCCTCTCAGTTGGACTGCTCAATTTATAGCCATAAATGAGAGCAATGACTACTGCCAATTGAATATCTTTTTCAGATTGCAATGGAGTCAATTCACTGATCCCCTTTTGTACTTGTCCTTCCAATATACTAGCCAGTCCACTGTAGAATAAGAACTCTGCAGCATCACCATATTGTTTTGAGGCTTTGTTAGAAAGTTTTTTAGCGTTGCCATAACATTTTTCACGAAAATAATAATATATGTTACTCCTTATCCAAGCTAAGTCCATAGTTGATGCAGTCCTATTCATTGTTGTCTAGATCAAGTGTTATTTTGAGGCCCCTATAGTTACTTTGATTGTCTTCCAAATATTTTGCTAAAAAGTGGCACTGACAAGTCACATCCAAATTATTCTTGTAAGCATGGTCAAATGCATGCTGTAAAAAGAGTAGTAAAAATACTTAATTTACAAAAAAATATGTAATCATTCTTATAAAGATAATAAGTAATCATAACTTCACTACATAATTATTATAAAACAAAGGCCTCTGCTGCGTCTGTATGTCTGTTCACGATAAACTCAAAAACAACTGCACCAATTTTCATGCTGTTTCCACCAATAGATAGAGTGGTTCTCGAGGAAGATTTTAGTATATAATTTGTCAACCGGCGAAGCCGTGGGCATCAGCTAGTTAGAAATAAAAAAAAGTTAAGTACATGACTATAGCTATCTTATTACATACCTTAGCTAGTTTGCGGCCAACTCCTTTACCCTGGAACACAGGTGGAACTTCAGTGTGTATAAATGTTATATTTTTTCCGCTTTGCTCATAGTTCAACACTGCAATAGCTGCAACAAGCAATGAGCATTAAATTAAATTACAAACTTCATATTGTTGCATTATGTACCTTTTATAGTTTATAAAAAAACAATTATTTATTTCACACTTGACTGTAAAATAAACTTATACTTACATCATAAAATATAAACTTAAATAATATTTCAGGGTTAGCTTGTATATTGTAATTAAGGTTTTAAATGTAACAAATAATACTATAAGTATTATAATAATTGTAGTATGTAGTATTATAATTAATAGTGAATAAGAAAAATTTATTAGACAAGGTGACCAGAGAAGTTGTGTTCAAAGAATTTACAGAAGTGCTTTCCTTTTATTGAGGGGCAGATCCTTTTTACAAATAATAGGGGTTTCGTTCTGTTAGTTCCGGTCCAATCCAACATTCTCAAGTGCCGGTATCATAAATCTAACCACCCTTGTCTAAGGACTCTTGTAGTTGTAAGTACAAACTTCTTCTAAACTTAAGTTTTGGATCTTTAGATTGGCTATTCGTGCCGTCAAGAGGTTTGTGTGGAGAAAATAAGATCGATCTAACAAATTTATTATTTACTTACCATCAGCCAAAGTTACTGTAAACTGTTGCTTAGCAACATCGTTGGCAACTTTCAACGCTTCCGTTGAGAAAAGCCTCACAGCTGTTCGGGTTAACATTCCAAATAGATACGCTACGATAGTAATGCACCGAATACAATAAAAAATATTTCAGTAAAAGATTAGAAAGACGTAGAAAATACGACTACTTCAAAGTTTTTTTTTTTTGTAAATAAATATTACGCAAAAACTGACAAGTCAACTTTTTGACAGTTCGTGAAATCGTTACTTGTGCTGCATTCCGAATTAGTCGCTCATAGCGCTCACATCATTAATTTGCGTTCCGATTTAATTAACACGATTAGGACTGTTGAGAGCTGTCACCAATTCGGAACGCTCGTGAACGCGCTCTCAGTGCTCGCTCAACGTCAAAACATGAAAAAAAGAAAGCAAAAGAATAGGTTTATTTGTCATGTCATATTCTTAATGTAAACAGTTAAACACCACAAACTTCTTTTTCTTTGGTTACTTGGCGACGGCAACCAGAAGCACAATTTCGAAAATGCCACGCTAGTTCAGTCACGCGCAGACTTATTTGCGCGCAGCCAGTGACTCCGAGTCACAGAACACTATATAATACTCCGAGTCCCTAGCGCCGCGTCTGCGAGACTTCTTTCGTGAGACAGACTTTAGCACAGAGCACTGTATGTACTATATTCGTACTATATTCGTCTGGTCTAAGTTCGTATGCCCCGTGTACGTAAGTATCGGTTTTTTCTTTGTTTCTAGAATGCATAATTGCTTCATATCCTATGATATTATTTTAAATATCATTGTTCATAACATTATGCATTTTTTTGGATACATGCTTACACACGAGTCGTGTGTCAGTCGACACACACAATATTTATATGGAAGTAAAGTATAAATCGACTTTTGCTCTGCTGTCCGTAGGTACCGATACAAATATTCTAGCATAAATTCACACCTGCTTTCCGGGACGCGTGAAACCAATATATATATATGAGCCAACACTGGATGGTGCTGAATAGTACACAGACATTGTCCTGCACAATTTTTAAAACAATAGGTATTATTCAAATCTGTTTCGAGGCAGCACCTTAGTTGATTGGTTTTTACCGCACAGAGTAGGCCCTCAAGTGTGCAACAGATAATAATTTTTTTTTTTTTAATTTTTAAAAACAAGCTTTTAATGAACTAAAAAGTATTAAATAAAACTTACGTAAACATACACTTTAATATTTTCTTAAAACCTTGAGGCTTATCTTCAAGTTTAGTATAAGAAGGACATTTAGGTACGCCTCAAGCTTTAGATTTAGATGGTGTTCAGGGCATGATGATGGAGCCGGAAGGTGGCCATGGGAAAATCTAATTCGTTGGATTTGTGATACAACAGATATTAAATTCGTAACAGTTTTTGTCCATTAGAAAATTCATAACATCCTTAAAAACTGGGACATAATGTTGCGACTCAACGCCTAGAGCGCTGGTTCATACACAGATAGGTATTGGCTGTACGCTTCCGGGACGGGTTGTGCAGAGTACCTATCGTACCTACTTACATCCGTTACCAGCCATCAACCGGGCACAAACTATACTCCATTTGAAATAAGATTAGACGTATAGATAAGCCGTTTTTTCATTCCGTTCAACCAAAAGTTTGGAAAACCAAGTTTGGATGTGAGCTGCCGTGATTGGTTGACTGAATTATCAATACTTAACCAACCAGATTACTTGACACGTGTTTAATTTTGACCGTCGTCGTTGATCTTCGTTTCAGAAATTGTTATACCCCATTTGAAATAAGATTAGACATTAAAACAAACCCTTTTACAGTCCGTTCAACCGATTTTGACTTCTATACCGTAGGCATAAGGATAGCATTAAAAGCAAAAAAAGTTACACAATACCAACTATCTACTGCGGCTGCCATTTGTCATGCCACCAACGCAATAGAATTTAAAATCGGTTGAACGGAATGTAAAAAAGGCTTATCTATACGTCTAATCTTATTTCAAATGGAGTATAGGTACTTAGTGATGAAAACCTCCAATCTAGGTATTCTGAAACAACTATAGTAGGTACCGCGAATAAGATGCCCAAAAATTCCCTATATATACATTATCTTTTTATGCGTCAAATTTTGAATCTGACCTTCTGACTTACCCTTAATTTTATAGCTACAAAATCGAGTTTGATAGGTACCCCTGATTTAAACTTAGATTTTATTACTGGGTGGAGTGGATGAAGGGGCTTGTGGGCAGGGCCGTAGGCAGGGGGGGGTTTTGGGGGTTCAAACCCCCCCCCGAAATGTGAGAAACCAGAATCTCAATCCAGAGATCGACCCCTAGGATACCTCCTTATACAGATAATTGTAATCTATTTCGCATAGGCGTACTTTATAATCTACAATACCAGTAAAAGTATGCTTAAATACTGTATTTTTATCGACTCTGACTTTGTATTAAATCAATTCCTGCAACTTCAGCATTCTCTGAGATATCCTACTAACCTCCCCCAGACTCTCAAGGCAGGGTGCTAAAATTTTCGAGCTCGCTTCGCTCGCTCTTGCATCTTTTTTGCATCATCCTTCTCAAACTTTTCTGCATATTAAGTCGATAAAGTTACTTCTATTTCTGTATAATCGGCCAAAGAGAAAGAAAACCTAACTTATTCGAAGCTGGATGCTAAAAATTTCGAAATAGGTACTTAATTTCTTTAAAAAAAAGTTTGCCATAACCCCCCCCCGAAATGAATTCCTGCCTACGGCCCTGCTTGTGGTATTCGCATGATCTAAGCTAGGTATAGCTGGGTGGAGTGGAGTATTATGCCTTGATTACGATCGTTCTTACGCAATGACTTTTCTTCTGTAAGCCTATTAATTCTCAAAGTCCCCTAGGATCCTGAGATATCGCTGTATTTGTACTGCGATGCTTAAATCCCCAACGGATTTATCATGCACTACTTTAAAAACTTCTATTTAATCATTAACGATGCGATGATAGGCAACTAACCGACGTAACCTCAACATCAATGATTGCACCTAAATCATAACGAACTTACGCAGTAACTTTTAATATATTCCAATATTATGTATTCCCCAATGGGACGGTTCACAGCAGCTCATGAATGAGTCAACAGACTACAGCCGGTGGCGATGGCGGTTGGCGGTTGCGAGGTGCGCGTGCGCCAGTCGTGAACCGTGCGCAGTGCGCGCGACGCGCAATCCTCGCGACACAGTTCCACCGCAAAGTTCTACAACATGTGAACTATCAAGGACCTTGTTTTGAATCAACAGGTGTGATCAGCTGGGCTGTGTAAAGACAGCTACTGTGAAAAAAATGTACGGTGATTTTTAGAGCAATAAATATTTGTTTTGGTCAAAAGTACATCGTTCAGTGATATTGATTATTTCTTTAATAAAAACTGCACGTAGTTTGTTATCAGCGTTGTTAAAAGTGTAGACTATACCTATCTACATAATAAAATATGTAAAGGATGCTGTTATAAGATTCTAGTTTATGTTCAAGATTGTCTTCACATGGCCTTCGGGATAGGAAAAAATAGCGTTTTTTGCTCTCGCTTCTTTAGTCCTCTATAGATTGTATGCCTGTATACTGGCTATTATAAAGAATCACGAATCTCGCCAGAGATATTTAAGAGAACTATAAAAGCTACAATCACACTATGGGAACCAAAAAAGCGACTTCAAAACTGCCATCAATTTATATTTATTTCCTGCTTATGAGTACTAGTGTGTGCACAAAGATTTAATTATTATTGTTTTCACACACCTTTTATGTTTGTTATCTTGTTTAATGATAATCAAATACAAATAAAGCCAATCAGATCGGTGCAAATGTTTTCATAATCTTCCGGATAAAGATAACAATGAATACTTACAATTCTTAATGAAACCACTATCTAGTATCAGCAGTAGGTGGCCTAGGTATGGAAATAAGGATATAAATTGAAGATCCTTCCTTTTAGATGTCTACAAAAACGCTGCCTGATCTTGCCGACTGCGGTCCTTTTTTGTCGAAAAACTAAAAAAAGGCAAATCGATTTTGATCTTCTTTTATTTATAAATAAACAACTGGACTGATTGTAAAATTTCTTATTGTATGACCCGAGTTGAACTATGCCCAGACGGATACAAAGTTCAATTGGATTCAATTTATTGGCTTTCGAGACATTTCCGGACAAGCTTCTCCTTTTTCTGTTCAACTAACATGAACTCTGATTTAGGTGCAAAGATTGGAATTGTCGTGCAGTGGGACATACCTACAGGCTACAAATAAGTTCAGCCCGCCTCTTAGGTACTTTTTCTGTTGACAGCGACGCGGATGATTTTTTTTATGCCCAGTTAACTCTTCGATTTTTTTGATAATTACTTCTACATAATAGGTATTTTTTAAGGGTTTTATATCAGCTTAACGAAAGGCTAGGTTAGTTTGAAAAAAGTTCAATTTAATAAAGGTTAATTTTGTCAATTAAATTATTGTTACTACGTAAATATTATAATAAACCACAGATGATCATAAAAAAGTACAAAACACACGCTTAGATTGAACCCTACCCTACTGCTTTTTCAACCGACAATAAAAAAAACATCGGTATGTCAGTATTTTTTTCGACCTACCCATATTTGTAAGACATGCTCGATAACATTTAGTATGGTCAGGTGTGGGCGTCGAATTAAAATTCCGACTATGTAGGATCAGTTGACTTGAAAAACCACAAAAATCGTTTATTTCGTTCGCAGATTCGTATCGTGAGAACGTGAAGTCAAGTGAAGTGAAGTGAACTAACGGTATATGACACATGTGATTTGTTTGGTGTGTGTGACGGGCATATGGGGCAATGCGTATCCCGGAGTCATCCGGGCCCGTACTCGTTCTCTCGTCATTATGACGCTGAGAGCTTAGCCAGTACCGTCAGTGGAGCAGTTAGGAGGGTAAGTTACCATTCTTCTTTCGTAACCTTATTGGCTATCAGCAACGTAGGTAATGGTATATTATTGTTCAAAACAAACATACTGGGAAGGTGCTTTTGTTTGATGAAGCGGATAATTAAACAGTTCCTTTGTTTTCGTTAAAGCTAAAAACATCTGCTACGTTACCCTTTATTTTTTAAAGGGCACTGCCTATTTGGTAACATCTCTAGAAAACAGTTGTTTTGTAGATGAACACAAAATACACTTCCTAGCATAGCCCACTCAACAAAAATGAAACACGGGACATTGTTATGAATTAATTAACTAACAAATATAAAAAAGTTTCATGTATGAATAGGTATTATCTCTCAGGTGCTCAGTTGTTACCTTCATAACGACTTGTCATTAACAAAGTGTTTCATAAAAACCGCATCAATATTCACGGTATCCATCATATACCTATTAAAATATACCTGTATAAAAAATATGCTTGCTTGCTTTTCTTTTTTTTTTTGCTGCAAATGCTGCAATCAATATCTCGTTCACTTAGAACGCGTATAAAATCGATCTTTTTTAGTGATTCGAAACTCATTAAAACTTTTGTTGTCGTCGTAAAAAACTGGTCAAACAACTTGAAGATTGAATAAAATGTGGATGATATAAAGACTCATTTCTTATAAAGAAATGAACGTTATTTGTGTAAAAATTAGTACCTACACTCGCGACAATCTAAGAAGTCCGTTTTGACGTTTCGTTCTCGTACATGTAATAAAGTGTTAAGCTTTGAGAATCAGTTTTTATCAATGCAGATAAGTCGTAAATTACAAACTCTCTAAGTATGTTCAATCGATATGTCTCAAGAATCAGTTTATAAGAAATTTTTTTTTTTTTCATCGCGACACAAAGCATTTTGATAGCTGTCAAAACGGACTTCTTAGATTGTCGCGAGTCTAAGCATTGTAACCGCTACAATAGAATCTTGTTGCGATAAAGATTGACGCCTAGACTACCCAAGTCATTTCTGATTCGCATAATAATAAGACTTGACGTCACTGCAAGATAAATAATTAAAACAATTTACGTTACGCAGGTTTCATCGACCTGAATGTTTTGGTTTGAATTGTTACGGGACTGAATTCAACAAGTTCATATTACATATTATTATTATATTATTATTACACTGAATTCTATTATTCTATTCTATTCTGCATAAATCGGTTTGTATCTTATCTGCATGATTAAGTATTCATGAATATTATGTCATAAACACCCACTGTATTCTGACTGGAGGATGTAGCTGCTTGCAAGTATATTTACATTTTAAAACAGTCACATTATTATTATAAAGAAGGAACCATGTCTCACCCCCGAAACGACCAAATTATTAGGATTTTGCCAAATAAAGCTGCTACGAATTTCGTAGCACCGTAGCAATTCGTAGCCGTGTAGAGATCAATTATTCACAGATAAGTGTAATATAACTATGCAAGTATGTAGTCGTAATAATACGTCATTAAACATAAAGTATGTACTTATGTACCTCTTTAAAGCTTTTATGTAAGTACTTATTGAGCAGCAGAGCTGAACTGCGCCCTGTATCAGTCGGGGCCATCAGCTAAAACTCACAAATTATTTACCTTTCATATTTATGTGGCTAAGGGTATGTTATTAGCACGTTAAATTGTTGTAACATTATTACAATGTCATCCGTTAGTAATAGGTACTTACTATTTCAATAACTTGTCTGAGTGTTCAGCACTCATCACGCATTAACAATATTACTCATCGTAGGAAGGCAATAGTCTTCATTACTGCGATCTATATATAGTTATAAGTACTTAAAAGTATGTATGACCGTACATATGTCTGTTTCAAGGACCTTTTTGAGAATCGAGACAATACAATACAACAATAAAATAAACAATTTTATCGTAAGCCATGAATGAAGCGGTCATTATCATAATCTGCCTAGCCTTTTCCCAACTATGTTGGGGTCGACTTCCAGTCTAACCAGATGCAGCTGAATACCAGTATGCGTACCTACCACATAAATATTTATCTTTGTACCTGTGTTACCTGACTAGACATTGAAATAAGTTACCTCCTCCGTTTATTTATTATTTTTTACTACAACCTGTTACCGTTACATAAAGACAGTAAGATAATTGATGTCTTGGAAAAGCAAATAAAACGAGTAGCCGCTGCAAACTGCAAAGGAATTCCGTCGCGAACGCAGGCGCCGCATTCAATTTGAAACAATGCGATAGTATCGATTTGTAGCAAACCGAGATAATGTATCGGAAAGCTCTCGAGGCGTGACTGTGTATGAATGGAGGCTGTTAGAACCTCACCAGATAGTTATGGCTGATATTCCTCGACCGACGTGGCCGACAATTAACCGCTGTACCACATGGCCGGCAATTGTTGCCCAACCAAACAATGGGGGGCACTGACCTGAACTACTCTTATCTGGAGGTACCTACACCCTTTTATGTTGTCTAGTTGCGTGGACATAATTACATATGTATTCACTAAATTATATATGATGGACTTGTCTTACTTGTCATTGTCAGAAGTTAGAATTCAAACGTTTGAACGCTACCAAACGATTGCATACTACGTTGCACAATGCCTACTCAACTGTAGTGTTATAATTTGATGCCTGCAGATTGACGATTGACATTTACTTTATTCATTAACATGTCGTCACGGTCAAGCAATCACGAATTTTGTTTATCAACAAAGGGGCTTAGAACTTGTAAAGGTGAATTCAATTTATTAAACCGACAAGAAGCCTTTGGGTCTTTCAACATGGACAAGAATCTCTTGTGGATAATACGAAAAACTGCAGAAATTGAATCAACAAAGTCAAATAAAACCGATTCACAGAAGAATGCTGTGCGCGCTTTCTTGGTAATTGAAAGCGAAACACACAAAGCCAAATCAAATTAAAATGACCGGATGGTGTTCAAATAAAACGAAATTTAGATGACTACATTTTTAATCTATGGTATCTGATAGCCTTTGGTCACATTCGGAACGACTTCCAGCAAAACAGATCAGTGTTCATTCATTCAAAACAGACAAGTTAAAATTCAATATGGACTTGATTCCATCACTAAACAGATTTGAAACATAATCCTGTCTCTGTCATCTTCAAACGATTAGCAGAAATAGAACGAAGTTTTAAATTGGTTTAGCGTTATAGTACTATGTAATTAATGTGTTAGTGCTAGCGGATCTAAGACAGAATTCCTAACCAAATTAAAGAACTTCCAATGGTCTGCTTCAGAAGAACTTTACGTAGCTGGTTAGTTGTGAATTCCTTCTATACTATAAAATAATTCCTTCAATTTAAATTATTATCTAATTGTGTACCAAAAATTTGCATGCCATTATGTTATGAACTTATGATTAAACATTTATTTATTTGCAAATAAATGTTTGACTCTGACTTTGACTTTAATTATAGGTCAGTATGCAATATGTAGGTAACGCACTGTTTTAATACTAGATAAGATGATAGAATTGCGTGTACCTACTTTGATTTTCTACGTGTGATGACATTTATTTGAATTTACTACTTTCCTCTGATAATCACAATCTCTAAAGAATCATAAATGATCTCTAACAAATGACCTCTTAATTTAGGGAATCCTAATTATCCACCAAAGGAAGCAGGATACCTACTCTGTACTTTTACATATGTTTTCTCGGTTACACGCGAAAAAATTGGCCATTGTTCTGTATAGAAATGTCACACATAGAAAATCAAAGTTCACGTAATACTCTATGACGTACCTATCATTATGAGGCAGTTAGCAACAAAGTGTTTTCACCATCGCCCCGTGGACCCACGGCGACGCATGGCGGCGAGAGTTTCCAGCCCGATGCACAGCAAACCTAGTAATTAACTAATATGTACTTACGTAGATTACATGCAGCTTTCCTATCACTGCATAATCGGAATGTTTTGCTAAATTGCTATTTGAAGCGCGAATGTTATTCGAAACTGGCTTTCCAATATAAGCTATAAACATTAGAAAACCCTGGTTGAAATTATTCATTCCTATATTTGACTTTGGATATCTTTCAGTTTTGGGATGAAAAAGTTGGCGTTTTATTGTTACCGCCCAAATAATGGTCAAGTGGTTTGGTCGAAAGAAGAACATTTCAGAGCATAGGACTAAGTCACATCAATGTCACACATCACACAGAGCTATTTTGTTTTGAATGTATACTAAAGGCGCGATTCCATTAGGCAAGTTACTTGTATGTAAGTTGCAAATTGCATACAACTTGAACCATAGATATAAGAAAGAAGATTTCTATGACTTGAACAAACCTGCATACAAGCTACAACTTGTGTGAGGTAGTTTGAACTTGTACATTTTTAATTCAAGTGACATTAACATGTCATTCAGTCTAAAACCTGTATGCAATTTGCACACTCTCAAAAACATGTTTCCAATGCAAGCAACTTGTACGCAAATGTGACGTCATACTTGCATGCAAAACTTGCCTAATGGAATCGCGGCTTAAAGGTCAGTTTGGTAGATTCTTTATCTACTTTAGAGAACTCCACTCTACTCTCTTTATCTACTCTACGAAGAGAGTTTATCTACTTTAAAAGTAATGGAAGTTTTTAGAACTGAAGATTTACGATACCTAAGTATAAACTAAGTTCAACTGAAATTCGGAATTTCTATCTAAAAGTTAGGAATTAAACTACCTACTGTATTAACACATTTGTAACTACTTATAATGTTACTTTTTCTTGGTAACTATTATGTTCAGCACAATAGTTATTGATAGAATGTAATAACAAAAACCACTCGCAATGCATTATTTCAAAATATTTCAATTCCAAGTTACGCACGAACAAGTTTTACGTCAGTTGCTATTTATTATTAAAATGAAAAGGTTATAAAACCAACCTTACTTTACTCGAAATGTATTAATTTTAATTACATAAGGAACCACTGCCTTTTAAGGTTCACCTTTTTCGATTTCTCTGTTACGACATTGCAGGGCCGAAATTCAAAAATAACAATCTGATACTTACTGTTAGATTTATTTACTTTTCATTTCACTTAAATGCAGTAGGTACTTATGAATAAAACACTTTTAGCTTGTTGCCTTGAAGCTAATTTATTATCGGTTTTGAATACAAAACGAGTTAATTAAAGTTCTGTGCCACAAAGGATGTATAAATACAAGACATATTTATTACCTACCGACTTACTACCTACTTCAGTTTTACAAATTAGGTACGGACGGTATAATGAGTATCGACTAAAGTTCCGCTTTGTGCTCGGAGTTTTTGCCCAAAGTTGTATATACTTAAATTAGGTACCTACTAAGTAGCGGTAGTCTCATGAGAGCGCACATGAAACAGCACATAAGAAAGAAAGAAAAAACAGAAAACAATGATTAGAAAGCCAAAAGGGCCTCAGCTCAGCATAATGTCAGATGGCAACGCAAAACGTACCACCTGACGCTGATTTTCAGCTGCAACCCATGAGTGGCATACGCAAGAATAATAATAAAATAAATTAAAATCTGATTTATAAGATAGAAGAAATAAAATACCTTATAATTAAATTGTGAATGTTTTTAAATAAAATATAATATTTTAATTGGCAACATTCCGTTTAGTCGGCAGGGACTCGCGCGCCGCCGAGGTCACATATAAGTGGCTGCATTTGATGACTTTCAGCGGGGTGGAGACTCCCTTAAAGTCAGCGAATGCAGCCACTGTGGTCGAAACCGGCTAGAAGTCATCATCTGCCTAGCCTTTTCCCGAACACGTTAGCTTCCAGTCCTACCAGATACAGCTGAATACCAGTATTTTACATGGAGCGACTGCCTATCTGACCACCACAACCCAGGTTACTGGGTAACACGACAACCCTTGGGAAGACTGGCATCATCATTAAAATGTCCATACAATACAACTAACAGACAGTACTCAATGCTCGATTGTAATGGCTTTCAATAATATAAGATAACTAACTGCGCCCCGCGTTTTCACCCGCATGGGTCTCTATCCCGTGGGAATATCCGGATAAAAGTTATCCTATGACATAATCCAGGTCATGGTCTACCCATAAGCCAAATTTCATCCCAATCTGCTCAGCCGTTTTATCGTAACAAACAAAAATAACTCACTTTCGCATTTATAATACCTATTAGTTACGCGGACGACATGGTGCTGCTGAGCGCCTCGGTGTGTGGACTGTTCAGGTTGCTGGGCATCTGCGAGCGTTATGCGCTGGATCACGGTTTGCTCTATAACGCGAAAAAGAGTGAATGCATGGTCTTTCGGGCCAGGGGTCGGGTCTGCCCGGATTCTGTTCAATCTATTAGACTGAACGGAGTCAAGTTGAAATGAGTTCAACAGTTTAAATATCTTGAGCATATCGTGACCTCTGACCTGAGAGACAATGCGGACATCGATAGGGAGCGGAGGGCGTTGTCTGTGAGGCCCAATATGATCGCCCGCAGGTTTGTTCGTTGCTCGGGGGCCGTCGAAATAACTCTTTTCAGGGCGTTTTGTACGTCTCTATATGCGACCAGCCTGTGGGTGTCATATACCCAGAAGCACTACAACGCTCTCCGGGTGCAGTATAATAATGCGTTCAGGGTGTTGTTGGGGCTGTCCCGGCACTGTAGCGCGGCGGGGATGTTCGCCGACGCCCGTGTCGACTGTTTCTACACGACGATGCGAAAGCGGTGCACATCTCTGGGGCGCAGGCTCAGGGGCACCTCCAACACCATCCTGAGCGTATTTGCGAACAGGTTTGATTGTCAGTACATTAACCATTGTTATATAGTTAATGTAGTGATAAACAAACAAATGACTCAGACGCAGGCGTATTTTTTAGTTTTATTATGTAATTTTTTTATATATCTTTTTAAAATTAATTTATATGTTTTTATTTTTGATTTATTGTAATTTTAATTTTATGATCCTTAAATGGATTGAAATAAATGATTTTGAATTTGAATTTGATTTATGTTAGGATTAGGATTATCTAATCAGCTTCATTATGCTGCAAAGATAGAAAAATGAATCAATCTTATCATCGTCATTTCATTTTTCAAATAGAGTAATTTACTTCAGTAAACAAATAGCTTTGCATAAATCTACATTCATGTAGGTATAACCCGATTACTTTCATAATTTATACACAGCAGTATTAAATTATTCCGTCAAACAGAAAAAAAAAAGAAACAATGCTTAACTTTCCCTCTTAGTAGATCAGTTTACAATTGTGGGCGTGCATGTGGTCTCATGAATAAGAAATAAAACTATTTGCTAACTTAGTTGGATATAATATTGTTACTTTTGTCTTTTACTTTCACACGTAACCCGAGAAGTTTGGGAATTTGCACTTATTGTGGTCGCCATTGATATGGAACGTTGAAATAAATGAATAAATATGAAAAACTGTTTTATTATAGGACTCACAGAATATGTACCATACGACACGTCTAACTGTATCATATCGTTAGCTAGCCGTTGCCGCAAAATTATAAGCAATAATGAAATTTGGCTACCTATTCATTTCAAGAGGATGTCTCCTCCTTTACGCGCCTAAATCTGTCTCATTTTTAACCGTCTTCAAAAAAGAGGAAAAAATAAAAAAGAGGTTTTATGTTGTACAGTGTATTATTTTTATGTATATTCATCGATATTTTTTCGTCAAAACAAACGATTTATTTTAAACTTACAATTTTGAAACTGATTCTAAATTCACTTGAGAATATTTTTCTGACAGCTCGCATGATGGAAGGTTCCCTTTTGCAGACAACCCCCTTTAACAGTACTTAGGTACCTAACCGTGGGTTATGACGAGTCGTATGAGTAAGTTCATAGGTTCAAAAGTGCGAAGATGCGAGCGGATCTATAGAAAAATTTATATTTGTATACTTACCTTTATGATTATTAGTGTTTATAATGTGATTAACCTTGCCGTAATACCTACAAAATTTTATTATCTTTCAATAGATGAGTCACTGTAGCGTCTAACAAAAAGATTTAATGTTTATAAAATCATGATAAAAACAACAAATCATTTTAATTTAATGTTGCAATTCTACAACACAAATAAAAACATGGCGGCTTTATCTCAAAATAAATAGCCGTTAGGCGTGATACAGACAATGGGTTTATAGAGAGCAATAGAGAGTAGTACGATATTTATTGCCAGTGATTTTCACTGAGTGATGTCCGGCACGACTGTGATCACGATGTCCCCACTAACTCGTGACACACTACGGTTCACGATCATTCGCCCCTTCGATTACTTCCTGCTCTCTTCATAACTGTTCAAATCACGTAGAAATGGCTTTAAGTACTTTAACACATATGGAAAACTCTAATACCATACCGATAGCCACCTTTAGTGGCACGTTCTGCATTTTTATTAATAGTTTTTTCGTCGCAGTAGATGGATTACGTCATTGGCTTGGAAATTGAGAGTTGTGGTAAAAAAACAAAAGCGCGGAAGTGTTTATTACTGTGGGAACACCGGTGGGTGTACTACATTCTCAGTATGCACTAGCAATCTTAATTTCCGATTCAAAATACCTATATAAAACCAAAAAAATGGCTTTCGGCAACAACATCAACACCTAAATACATAGCAAGAAGGCATGCCTTCCATTTATTAGCAAGAACCAACATAAAATGCTATAGAACCGTAAATAGCGTAGCAAGAGCATTGGATAGGAGGCGTACAAAGCTCATCTTGAGTTGAAAGCTATCGATCGCTATGATGTCATTATAATAAATCTAGGCACCAGAAATACTACCTACTCCATCTTAAGAGTTTTTAGTCTACAATACCTACTATTCTGCATAGCTAGTAATCGTGCCCCAAAATGATCGGTTCTTAGTCGCTTCCATCCCATCACTAGGTACAGGGTTATCGGTAATTCGGTGCATTTCTTGAAATAGCTCAAACTGTAGCTAATTTGCAACAATTTTGACTTCGATCATTTGGGGCCCTTTGGTTGTTTTTAAGTTGTCGAACTTTTTAAGTAGGTATTTTTGAAGTTTTCCACTTCTCGACCAAAGACTGTTATAATTGTGAGAAATCTATTCCACTCTCTCTGGTATAACCATTTCAAGGAATGCACCCAATTACCAATCACTCTGAATTATATTGAACTAACTTCCGCCCGTAGCTTCGCCCACGTGGTGTGTCGATAAAAAGTAGCCTATGTCCGTCCCCAGCATGCCATCTATCTCCTTGCACATTTTTGTCGAAATCCGTTCAGTGGTTTAGACGTGAAAAGGGAACATACAGACAGAAAGAGTTACTTTCGAATTTTTAATATTAATATGGATTCGTATGGATAAGTAATATTATGCATATGTAGTACCTACATGATAACAGTAGGTGGCTTTTTATTCTGTTTACAGTCTAGCTACACACGGCTACACATCAAGCTATACATTTCCAGAGTATGCTGATTTCGCATTGTGTAGGATTTCTGTACAATGCGAGGTCAGCTTATACTGGAAATGTTTAGCTTGATGTGTAGCCGTGTATACTAACTAGTGTCAGTAAGATTTTATCAGCAAGTTAGTATCAGCTTTCTAGGTCAATGGCAACACAGGCGTACTCTTTATTGACATTTACTTGAATTAACTGTAATTACTTCTGAGACCAGACAGCCAGACACGATTTATTAGAGGACAATAGTCAATAGGGAATCTAATCGATTCAGACAGTTTTTCTTTTAGATTTAGATACAATAGACAAACCTTGTAACCTTTTTGGCAATTGGCTTTTTAGCTACATGTTTAATCTTCTTTTTGTTGTTTATTTAGATGAGAAATTTTGTAATAAGTATTTTCAGATCTATATATCCTCTATATATATATTTTCAGTATTTTCGTCACGCCATTAATGGCTGAAGGGTTAGGCAGAAGTGTACTTATAGTACACCCACTTTTTTTTCTAAGTTATCTGTCGATCTTATTTTACCTGAAAAGTATTCTGGAAATGTAAGACCAAGTGTGTCTAACATTTTTTACCTATTTAAAATTCATTTAAATTGTACAATATTGGTACATAGAGGAATTAATACCATGACAAGGCATTTTCTGCCAGCCAAGTCAAATAATTTATTTCAATCACTTTTGAACGCCAAAATTTACAAAAACATAGAATTGATTTTATTTGACTTTGACTTTCACCCCTTCCAAAAGGTAGTTTTCGTATAGAGAGGAATGGGGAAATAACTCTACCGTTACTCTTTAAAAAAGTTTTACAATATGTATTCTGCCTATCAACTTGGTTTCCTCGTCGGGTTGCTCCACCGCCATAGTACGGCAGGTAGTACGGTAACCACTATTGCGATACGATAACACAAACATGTTATTACCTACATGGTTTCTAGGCGTAGCCTCACGTAGGCAAGCAATATCACTTTTCATACGGAATAAGTACCGCCCAAGGAACAAGAATGCGAAACTACTTACTTATAAGAGCTTTGCAAGCTTATAGCGTTCCCTTACAATAGCGAGTTCATTGTTTATTTATTGTTTAAAAGGAAAACTTTCTCTCTAATGAACATTATACGCATGTACTATGTCGCATTGTTCTCTACAAATCGCATTGTTAGGACAAAAAAGTTGAATTGCTGGCAATCTCGCGACTTCCTAGTCGCAGGTCGCAGCGATTTGCGACGATTGTTTGAAATGCTGGGATCGAATGGCTGCCTTCATTACTCCTGACTGCATCTGTGTAATGGCTTTGAAATATACCTGTAGATAAGTTATGTACTTTCTTCGTCTCGGCAACGATTTTACAAAGTGGTATTATAATATCAGATGAAAAGATCGATGGCATTAAATTTAACCCATATAAAATTGCCTTTTTAGTTTCAGCCAAATACATAATCAGCCTATAATGTTCCCACTGCTGGGACACAGGCCTCCTCTCGGTGAGAGGAAGTGGGCCGTAATCCATCACGCGGGCCCAGTGCGAGTTGGTAGATGTCACATGTCTTCAAATTTTTGGTTCTAGCACATCCTCCGCCGGTTCCTCACGATGTTTTCCTTCGCCGTTTTTGAGAGCAGTGGTGATGAAATAATTTACACAAAGTAAAGCACCTGTCGGTGTTCAAAACTTCGAACCTACGTCCTACAATTAACTCGTAAGTCGCGGCCGGCCTTTACCACTGGGCCACCATTGCTCTCTACCAACTATCTAAGTAATATTACTTTTGAAAGTTGAACCATGTCTAGCTAATACGTCTACACGTATATTGTATTAAAGCTAGACATGGTACAACTTTCGATTGGATTTGACTAGCTAGTAGCTAGTCAAATCAAATCAAATCAAAAGTCATTTATTCAAACAAGGCTGAGAATCAGCACTTTTCGAACATCAAAATACATAAGACAGTCGCCTAAAACGCCCACCCTTCACCACTTCTTAGTGCTTTAGCTGGGAAGAAGGGCGTGGCGCAACAAACTCCCCAGCAACACGGTAGCACGGTAAAACTGAATATTGTAAAAGCAAACGTCAGGGAGGTGAAATAAAATGAAAATTCCTGCGCGTACTTCGTTGACTCTGACTGTATTTAATACTAATATTTTCTCATTATACCCCTCGAGAGTGAATGCTATTGCCTCGCAATTGCTTGCCTTTTGTCATTAGTAATGTAAGTGCTCCTAGGAAAATTACGAGCCCACCATTACCTAGCTTTATCGAGATGATCTTCTTCGATAGGTTAGTACGAGAGAAAGCAAGGTGAAATTATGTTCACGAGGATAATGTTCCGGATACTCATTTGAAGATCTTGGATCTTCACTGACAGTGTATTGTGCTTATGGTTATTGTTAGCGCCGGTTAAATCTATTATGTTCTGTTTTATTAGCAATTCAGTTTCTATTTATGTGATAACGAGGAAAGGAAGCTATCTATTTTGATTTTTGTTTATTGTTCTATGAAGGTAATCGTTCCTCTAACATTATCTATCTATAAGTAATTATAATAAAATAGTAACGAAGAAGTTTTGTCCGTTTGTTTGTTTGTCTGGTATGTTCCGTTTTGGCACAAAAACGACTGAATGGATTTGGATGAAATTTGGCACACATATAGTTTATAACCTGGATTAACACTTAAGGTTCTTGGTAGTACGTTCCTGTGGGACATCCGAAATCTACGCGGGCGAAGCAGCAGGCAAAAGCTATTAAAGCTTTCAAATTAGAACGGTTTGTTTTTAACACATCATAAAACCGGTTTTAATTGCATGATTGTTTTATTCAATGAATTATGTTGATTGCACTTTAATAACAGATAAGTATTATTATAATATTCCGGAAATTAATAAGTTTGCTGAAGCTTTTAAACCATTAGGTATGCTAATCTGGTAGAAAGTTGTGACAAACGATGACGATGTTGTGACAGATGAAAACGATAACATGTGCACTCTACTTTGACCGAGCTGTTGATAGTTGCAAAACTGTACATTATTATGAAGTAGATACATAAGTACCTATATGGGATACCACGTTTCATAACGTTAAATGCGCTAAATCTCAGACAACCCAACTGATATTTAATTCAATTGACCTATTTCAGTGAGAAAAAAAATATTTAAATTTTTTTAAAGGTTTTTGGTGCTGTTTTAGTTTTGGAAGATTCGTATTTGCGTTGAAATAAAAGCTATTATTATCCCGCGTATGACAAAATTTAAATTGGTCGACAACAATTTGGGTTTGTTTACCTATTTGGCGGATTTGCGCATGTGATGGATGGACCTATTAATAAATAGACACGGCAACGTTTTTTAACGAAGAACTTTTGAAAAAGTGACCTATAATAAAATTTAAAAAAAAGTAATAAAAACTAAAACCCAAGTACGACTAAAAAGGTATAAACAAGACACCGCATATAGACAAATTAAAAATCCGGAGTCACACGTGTTAGGGCATAAATCGAGCAGATTACGTGTTACTCCGGATTTTTAATTTGTCTGTCTGCGGTGTCTTGTTTATACCTTATTAGTCGTAGTTGGGTTTTAGTTTATATTACTTGATTTTTTTTTTATTCTTTTGGGGTTAATATATATATTTTTGAAATGTGCTCATTAAGCCCTTTCATTTGATGCCCAACATGGTACGATTAAACAATTTTTTTTTTTTGTTGCTGACTTCATGGCCTTTAGAGGGCGCCATTTTTAATTTAATGTGACATCACATAGCCTATAACTAGCGGACGATCAAAACGCTTCCAACGATACGTCATTTGTCAAATTGTGATGAGTGGTTTAGAAGATAGGAGGGAACAGATGAACATACATACATACATACATACCGGTCAAAATCATAACCCTCCTTTTTTTTCGTCGTAGTCGGGTAAAAAGTGGTTCAATTGATTCTGCTAAATATTCTGATCAAACTATTTTTAGGTTTTGTATTTGCACATTTAACGTTACACGTTGTAGAAATTCGTTACTAAGGTAGGTAATAAACATGTACCTACCTACTTATAATAATGTGGAATTTCTCAGTAGCAGCCTGGTGTCTGGATTTGTACTCGGTTGATGGCAATAGGCTCGCCCCTTATTACATGGGACCTAAAACATAACTGGCGAAATGTGCGTGTATTAAGGCTCCCACAAACAGGCGCGATATCGCGGGCGCGAGAAGGATAGCGCTGCCTGTCGTGCACGCGACTTCGCGCCAGTTTGCACGAGCCTTTATAGGTACACCTCTGCCTACCCCTTCGGAGTAACAGGCGTGACTTTATGTTATGTAGGTATATATTATAATGTATTCCCGAATGTGTAGTTTCAAAGCTAAATGATAAATCTTTTTTATTTGTGTTTCGAAGCTTTGCGTGCGATTAACACTTTATAAAGTTACAAAAATAAACTGAAATGACGAAAGTTACAAGTTATAATAACGCTGAATGTTTGATATCAAGGCTAATTACAGCTAAGCCCTGCCCTTCAGAAAACTGAAGAAAAACTTAGGTGTTTGTCAAGGTCCCGGTAAAATATTACCCGGAGGCATTCGACTAGCATGCAGCCTTTAATGTAGGTACTACAAACTAATACCAACATAAGTTCAAAGATATAAGGTAGGTACAGCCAGTATGGATATGAGTTTTAACGGGTGCCGGTGGTGTTGGTTTTTGGTGTTGGAATAGAATAAATCAAATCAAATATGTGTGTTTAGTTATAAGGTAATCGTTAGAGGTAAATGTGTGCTTAGTAGGTTGATGGAAAAGTACATAATTAAAATATAAAAATTGTATAATGGGAGCTGCATCTGCCAACAAACTGCTTTGCAGTTTGGCAGAAGTAAAAGAATTTTTGTAAAAGAATTTCGCCACAAAGAAACGCTTTTTGTTTTTTTTTTCATTTTCTCACTGTTGGTAAAAAATTGAGTTTTTAAGACCTACGTTGTGGTATCAATTCAATTAAGGCGAAAGCTTCAGGGTAGCCCGCGAAATTAGTAGCATAGTGTAAGGTAGGTTATCAAAGTAAACCATTTTAATTGTACCTATCCTGCACTCTAATTGCGTAACACACTTTCAATGGAAGCGGAAGGGCGTGTCAGACTTTTACTGACTAAAACCCACCCGTGTTCCTTCAGTTGCCTGTTGCCAGGGTCCCGGTATCCCTTTCGGACTTTTTCGCAACCCTGGCAGGCATCGGTCCTAACGGACCCCGTCAGGTGTGCTGACATCTCTTTGAGGCGCGCGTGGAACACAACGCGCCATCGACCCGGGCCTGGTCCTTATCGGACGGCGAGCTATGCTAGGTAAGTACGTACGTACTTACCTACATAAGTCCTTGGACTGACACAAACCTCACATTTTTCAGGTATAGGAAAATATAAAATGAAAATTATTTTCTTACCCTTTATCGACTTATAAATCATTCTATTGAATTTATTTGCATGTTCGACGTTCTTTATTTTTTTAAATTCAAAATGAGAGAGCTTTGTTCACATGTTCGTCTTCTAATGTGCAGTTTAAACAACTCAACTTCGCGACTTTGTCCAATGTCCATCTCCTTCCTTACTTTAATCTTTTCTACTGATAACGCAAGTAATTATACATGTTCTCATAACTCGACACAAGTGTCTACAGCCTCAACTCCGGGGCTGCGCGGGCGCAGGTATATATGTAATACAAGAACTTTCGAGCCCTTTCACCGTCGTCCCTTGGTACGATTGGCGCAGTTTCTTCGTCTGCCGCCGATCTGCCTTGAGTGCAATCTCACCTGTTTCAGATCTGTGCCAGAGATACCATTGATCATGGTATGAAATAGTATGAATAAACTCAGTGTTCGTTGTGAATGACGCTGATAGTCATCGCAATGCTGCTGTGGTTACAAAAGCCTGTTTGTTTTAGTACCATGACGATATTGTTGATTGCGAAAAAAATTGTTCGCACTTTCGCTGCTACGTCTGTCAATTTCACCTATATTTTTTCAGACAATTCAAACTCTCATAGGGACGTTCTAAGCACATAAACGCGTGACACCCCAACGCATTAATTTTGGGCATATCCCTTTTCGGATAACGTCCCCGATTTTTGCGATGCGACGTCGCGTCGCTTTTTTGTGTCTTAGCCCTAAACGTCAAAAATGTATGGTTATATAGATATTAATAATTTGTACTTAACTTTAAGCAAGGTTATTACATAAGGGTAAGCAAATGTCTATATACCTACTTTGTTAGTGTTCTAACGTGGATATACTTAAATAAAGAAAGTCGATGGATTTCCTTGTAAGATCGATATAAAAATAAAGTGGATGGCAAATAGTCTAAGGCAGAAATTCCATGTTTCTATTACATCGTTTGTTCACCGATCATAAAATTCGCAATGAAGTTAGGAAGATTTTCTTTTATTTCATGTTCCGAGAGAATTCACTTCTTTTTGAGTCGATTATTGTAGAAATATTACATAATAATATCAACCATAGACATACAGTACGACACAACTTAGCTGTAGCATCGACAAAATTCGTAAAACCGAATACACATCCGAGCTGAGTGCGCCTTAAAAATCACTAATCTTTATTACTGCTATAAGCGAAAATGGTCTTTACGCAAACGCAATAACTTGTAAACGAAATAAGTCGTATACATTCGTAAAATTGATGCGTAGATTTTGTGGATGCTACATCTAAGTTGTGTCGTAATGTAGGTACCTTCTTTTATAGTGTTGCAGTCGGAGATAGAGAGTGTTTATCATCTTTAGGTAAATCTTCAGTTGCACCGTATTTTTTTTTACATTCCCTAACGTACTACCTATCACAGTGGGTGATACTTTATTCACATTACAACGTAAGTATATTGTTACAAAAACTATGCATACTTTTAAGAATATTTCCCTGGTTTTGTTTCGCCTTTATAAAAATAAAAATGTATTTTTTATTATTATTTTGCATTGTGCAGATTTCGGCCTTTGTGAAAAGTTATTGCATATTTCGGCCTTTTTTACTGCATATTTGGATGCATATTTGGCTCTTTGTTTGTGCTTAAAATCCGATGATAAGTGATTACTAATAAGTAATTTAAATACAACGTAAACTGCTAAGTAACTATAACTATTCTTGCACCATGTATGAGACTTATTATTTTTCCGAAAACATAAATCCATAAATCTGCATTGTGCCCGCTATTCAGAAACAAAGTATTGAAACAATTTTTAACCATCTCGTTCCGCGTTAATTCCCAAAACCTGTCGGCTGTAATTTATGGCATGCAAAAATTATCATGCAAATTCACACATGCCGCAAACATGCACTACACGACACAAAAAATGTCGAAAGTAACGAATTCATACGGCGTGACTAATAACTTGTCCTTCGCGAGATTCTGATCAGTTTAACTCCATACTGGCAACACTACTTGGTAATACTTTTCAACACTGGCAACTCTCCCTTGGCTATATTGTGTAATCGTGGGTACGTACGCTAGACGCCACGATGCGAAGTAAGAGTGTAATTAATTAACTAATTATTCTACTCGGGAACACATGCGAGGATTACGTAACCGGTCTGTGAAGCGTTGGTAACGTACGGACTACGAAGAATACGAATGTACGATCAGCAACGCCAAAGACCATAAACATGAAGGAGTTACTGCGTGATAAACACTGTTTGTGGGGTCCAGTAGGAGGCACGTTACACTTGTAGTATTATTCACTTAGAACTTGTAGGTAGATACTTCAGTTAGTTTAAACAAATTCAAATTTTGCAACACTAAGGCCCGCTTGCACTCCGAATCACTAAATACATTTAGCACTAAACGTATTTCAATTTAATTTATTAAACCTATCCACACATAGTTCACAAAACATATAGTAAGTAACATGGCATGAAATTCTAACCAACAGAAAACTTAGGCAGATTTAACAGCGGGTCCAGTATCTTGTTGACCCACTACACAAAACATAATTATAAAAATAATAATAACTATAAACGTATTTAAAACATAATTCTGTCTCTCTCACCTTCAAACGATTGCCAGAAACAGAACGATGTTTTAAATTCGTTTAGCCTTAAATGTGTTTAGTGATTTGTGGTGCAATCACATGTAGCCTACTCTAAATTGACAGAAAACTATTCGTTACAAGGCTTATCAGCATTTTATGAGTTTGTGTTCAGTATTTTACTACTAAATATTATGTTCAAAATTATGATAGAAAAATGTCCAAGGACTTTCGTTGCCGACTGTACATTACACTCAAGTTAAACCATGTTGAACTCTCTTAATCATAATTCAAGCAACATTCTGCCTCAAAAATATTCTACAAATCTTCACCGGCATATAATTACTTGTACAAATGAACACGATAATAAAGATGGTGCAACGCTCAAGATTTAGATGCGCACACGTAAAAGATGGAGTTCTGATAAGTTCTGAAGCAAACATAGAAATAAATTGAACTTTTTGACGTGACCATGATATTAAGTTAACGTTGAGATAACAGTTGTTCTGTGCTTTTTGAAATAATTCTTTAGTTATGGTTCGGATTATCGTAGATTTAATTATCTTTCTAAAAACCTTTACCAATCCAAAGATCATGGTTACTATAATGTGGTTTACTGGACAATTAAGTGCAGTGCTGCTGCAGACTATAATAGGTATTGTTTATTTAACACCTTTTCAGATACTATTGAATTTGAAATTGTTTATTAAAACGCTCTATAATTTAAATCTATAGACCCAAGCCAAGACCTATTCTTCATGTTTTAATTTACTAACATATTCAATAGTTAGGACTACAATGGCGTCCTGTCATATTTTTAACTGCAGTCGTGACTTGAAAAATTATTTGTGTTTAGATGAATCTTGATTTACAATCGAAGATGCATCTATAAAATTCTCATTAGAACTCACGATGTAATGTTTCAAGTGTAATATACAGGGTTATTGATAAAACACCAACAATCTCTTAAGGAGTCATTGTACTCATGATTATGAACAATTTTTACAATGGGAACAAATATGAAATCGCGAAAAAAAACAGCTGTTCCGTACATTTTGACGAGTTATGCGAACATAAATGTACTGGACAGCTTTTTTTTGTTGCGATTTCATATTTGTTCCCATGGTAAAAGTTGTTGATAATGATGAGTACAATGACTCCTTAAGAGGTTGTTGGTGTTTTATCAATAAACCTGTATATAATATTATGACAGGCTACTAGGGCACTCATTTGACTGCCCTAGTAGCCTGTCATAATAGATGCAAGATTCCTTTTAAAAACAATCTCTTAAAAGACGAGATTTAAATCCAGAACCTCTCAAGACTTCTGCGACCTCATTTCTGAGAATGTTCCAATAAATCAAATCCGGTGAGAAATCCTTTGACATTTCATGAAGAAACAATCAAGAAAACAATTTCCCCTATCACACACCATACCAGTGCGGTGTGAGTGGAAGCCCGCGGGTGCCACATTGCCAGTTCCCCAAGGAATGCAGCTTTGCAGGAAACGGGCAATGACCGCCGACCGCCACCGCGCCGTGCCATCGCCTCGAACAAACACTGGGGACAGACGCTGGCCATTCATATATTTGCAAAACAAATTACCATTTACATACCTTCACTCCTGCAGTTCTAAAATGAGATCGTGGTTTATAGTTTTGCGGTAAAAGTTATCTACAGTTTTTGTAGGTTAGGTCTTGGGTCTATAGATTTTAATTCTAGAGCGTTCTAATATCAATATAGTGCTAAAAGTTAGCGATGTTTGCTTTAACACTTTAAAGTATTATTTCTTTGGAATTTACAGTTTATAATCTAGAGTGCTTGGTTGCTGTTGGCCAATTTGTCAATTAAGTCTGGACTGGTCCAGTTAACTGGTCATCGAGGACGGTTTATAACTGCTAATTTAGAATCGAAAGGATTGCTACCTACATCCTATAGCCAAATGGGACTGTAGCCGATCCGTGTGCATAGCGTTCCTATTTCTTTTTGTGGATAGTTTTTCAGCCGTAACTGAAATAAATGCGAATAAGTATACTTTGTTTGATATTTTTTATATCGTTTGTCGGATTTTGATAATATTTGGCATAGGGAAAGCTTGAATCCTGAGAAAGCTACATTAAAATAAACACGCGTAAAGGGTTGAGTTAGGTTGTCATAGTTTTTATGGGCAGTTCCGAAAACCTTATAGAAGAAGCCGGGGGCATAACGCTAGTAGGTTAGGTACCTGGGTACATTTAAATTGTACCTTCGACAATAACATGGTGTGTTTGTACAGCAACAAATAACAACAACAACAGACAGGTTAACAACAAGAGACAGGTTGTTTTCCAATCTTTACGAGTATCATTGCGCATGGGCGGTAACCTATTTCAATTAACTCTCACTCACGCACTTTGATACCTAAAAGAGGTTCCTTTGCGCCATATTTCACCAAAGTAAATCGTTTTTTTTTTCTGGATTATTTATAACTATAGTTCGTAGTTATGGATTACAATCGAGCCTAAGAGGCTAATAAGCACTAACTTAATATTTTACGGTAATAGTAAACTAATAACTAGTAACTCTAACTTAATATTTTACGGTAATAGTAAATAGTGACATTTATTATAATAAATTAACTTAATAAATTATACAAACATACATAACATAACGCCTGAACTGCCTCGGTGGTCTAGTGGTTGCAAGCACTCCTGCTGAGCATGTGGTCCACAGTTCGATTCCCGGGTTGGGCAAAGTGTTATTGGTCCATCTGGAGTTTCTCAGTAGCAGCCCCGAGTCTGAGGGCCTAGACAAGTGACAATCGCTTCCAAAGCGTTTCGTATTTCTACAACGACTTTCAACAGGATTGACATAAGCTTTTCGATAGCATAGGTCAGTCCCATACACTTTTGCTTTTTCCATCATCGTTATCGCTGTTTGAATGTCACTTTGACTAGGGCCTCTGGTTTTGTACTCGATTGATGGCGATAGGCGCGCCCCCTATCACATGGGACTTAAACAAAACTGGTGAAATGTGGGCACACTATAGGTACACTTCTGTCTAACCCTTCGGGGAATACATGGGTGATGTTATGTATGTATGTAACGCCTGTATTATACCTGAAGGGTTAGGCAGAAGACGCTGTTTGACTCACATTTCGCAGTCCAAAATCTGGATTGTTGCCAGATTACTGGCATACCAGTCTCTCCCCTTATTGAATGGGACTGAACAGGCGAAATGTGGGTTCATAATAAAATTTAATATCCACAATTGTAGAAACTTACAATAACTTGATTGTTAAGCGGAGTGTACACGGTCCAGGTAATTGAGGTTGTGTCTTATGTAACCGGCGTTATTGTCAGAGGACAATGGCATATGACAGGAAACAGTGCGATTACGCGACAATTAAGTCACGTTCTTGCGAAATGCAGTCGTGTAGTGCAATCAGATAGTAACTGTTGTATGATCTGTTTCAATAGTATGTGATGAAAATGTAAACAAATTGATAGAAACTGCGAATACCAATTTGTAGTGCCACTTAAAAAATGGGTGCTTTGATTTGATTATTTAAATAATTAAACATGAAATTCTAATTTTAAATCACCTTAAAGATGTTTATCATTTGAAAATTGAGGTCAAAGTCAAATTGTTTAATTTCAAATACTTACTTAGACACATAAAAGGCACTTTTGCACGTCAAAAATTAAAAAGAAAATAACAGTCATTCTAGTTGTCCCTTCCAAAAGGGCAAGAATGGGCAAGAAACTGCACCGTTACTCATATAATTTTATAACCTAAATTTTCGTCGATGATTTTTCATGTTATTTACCTATACAACAATTGTTGGAAAAAGTGGTGAGATATAAAGTTGAAACTACTAAATACAGATGAATGTGTAACTAATTCCCTTTAGGCAGTGATTGTGTAAGAATTTAACCTAAAAGGGGTTTGTTTACAACACTGCCATCAGATGTACTTACTTTTAGAACAGACTATAGTTATAAGTCGTGTGTTTTCAATAATTTTATTGATTTGACATCGCCTTGACCTGTGAGGCATGTGAACTGCAAGTAGTGAACGAAATCACATTCACTACATTTTGTTTTGTATTGGGAATAACATTCTATGAGTATTTTAAGGTGTACCTATTTCGTGTTTTTTTATATTACGTGTATATTTTACAGTAAACTTCTTTGTATAAGTGCCTGTGCATTCATTAATCTGCAAGATTAATTATGCTTTAATTCGGAAATCATTAAAATAGACTTATTTAATTCTGTACTTACCTGCATACTTAATTACTACACTCAAAATAAAAGCATAATTAATAGGAAAATAGGTAGGTACTATGAAATAATACATAGACCTTTTATTTATTCATTTATGTTGTCACACTGACACGTGCACATTCATTATTTAACAATTAGAATGGCGGAAGAATGTTGATTGCTATCAAAGAGATGTAAAAACTCTTGCGCATCATAAGTATTTCTGGCCTACACACAGTACAGTCACGAGCATTAATATGTATACACTTAACAACATTTAAAAGGGATTTTCTCGTGGAATTAACGATTATACGCCACCTATGGGTTCCATATTACAATGTTCGTATCAATATAAAATAACAATCAATAGGTATAGTAAGATTTTGTGTGGTACGTTTTTGTTATACTAAATGTAACCTACCTAATTTTTTGATTAAGAACTTTAAAAAAAAATGAAGAAAATCATTTTCAAAAGTCGCTAAGTATATATATGTACATATTAGTGCGCGTGACTGTACATAGTAACAAGAATAAGACGCAATGTAGTTGCTTGCACAAGAACGTGGGTATTGCCGGAGTTAAAAGTAAAACGTTTGTTTAAGAAATAAGTGAAGAGTGAAATTAGGTGGGGTCGATCGTTGAAGTGTTGGGAACACTTCCTGTTAGTGTACACGCGATATTTTATATGCTTTTGCAGCATAGGATCGCGTATAACATAGTTCAATACGGCCGATATAACTATACTCCATTTGAAATAAGATTAGACGTATAGATAAGCCTTTTTTACATTCCGTTCAACCGATTTTGAATTCTATTGCGTTGGTGGACTGACAAATGGCAACGCAGTAGATAGTTGGTATTGTGTAACTTTGTTTGCTTTTAATGCTATCCTTATGCTTACGGTATAGAAGTCAAAATCGGTTGAACGGACTGTAAAAGGGTTTGTTTTAATGTCTAATCTTATTTCAAATGAGGTATAGACAGTTCCGAACTTCGCGCAGAGGACTGCGTAGTACTTAACATTATTTAAGGCACCAAATGGTGACATGAGGCGAGTGACAGTGAGAGAACATGCGTGAAAGTTCGCAGGGCCTATGTTCAGACCTGCCAAGTTGCCAAGTTGCCAAGTTGCCACTGTGAGTATTTAATTATGTAGAGCTTATATAAATATAGGGCATACATTTTACATATTGTATTATTTAGCTATACTAATCCTTATATTATAAATACTTATATTATAAATGCGAAAGTGACTTTGTTTCTCTTTTTATTGACATTAATTTCTATTGCTATTTATAATTAATTAAATTGTATTATGAAATGTGCCATTTTTATAATTGTTTTTTGTTATTATTCAGGCTTATTTAATTCATGATTTGAGACTTGGCTGGCTTGATAATGTAAAATACAAAAATTTGTACGCCCCCTGGGATAACATAGCGCACTACTTATATTATCTTTTTAACCGACTTCTTCAAAAAGGAGGAGGTTCTCAATTCGTCTGTATGTGTTTTTTTAATTTTTTTTTTAATTTATGTTACGCGATTACTCCGTCAATTATGAATCGATTTTGATGATTCTTTTTTTGTTTGGTAGGTCATGCTTCAGAGGTGGTCCCATATAAATTTTATTAGATTTGCTTGCGTAGTTTTTGAGTTAGCTTCAATAATTACGTATTTTTCCCACTTAGTGTATGTAGACGATATATTGTTTGACTACGTCACTGTTATTTACATAGCAGGTAGTGGTATTCGAATGTGTGTAGTTACCACAACTAAAAAGTGAAAAATAAAAACTTTTTACAAGTTTTTTATCATTAATATTGTACCTATGTTAAACAAATGAATAAATGACTTATGACTTTGTTTATTTGTTTGTTAAGCTTTATTAGGATTTAGATGAAATTCGGCACATGAGTAGACCATGACCTGCAATAGGACAGAGGATTTTTATCCTGATATTACCACGGGATCGAGACATACGCGGGAAAACCGCAGGGCGCAACTAGTCTACTTATAAGATTACAGGAGCTTTCAAAGGATACCTACAGAAATAATTCAGAAAATTATTTTAAAACGGTTGTCCTACCTTTTGGGAAAGTAGAGAGCTTTTAAGCTATTTCGGTCCTTCATGTAATCTATATAACACAAATACATAAAATTTAAGTATCGGTATGTAATGTCAAACAGTTTAAAAAAAATGCAAATAAACGTATACCTACAGGTACAGAACTTATAAAAAAAAAAAGTTTAAAACTTTGTTAGTCTGTCTGTCTTTTTGTTCCGGTTAATCTCCGACACGGCTAGACCAATTTTGACGGGACTTTCACTGGCAGATAGCTGATGTTATAAGTTATAACTATAAGGAGTAACTTACTTTTATTGTAGAATAAAAAATAGTTTCCACGCGCGCTACGCGGCGGGCAGCAGCTAGTGTTTTCATAAAATTTCCTTAACTGAATCGTAATCTAGACGAATGGGCAGATTTAGCACATTTATTTTATTTATTCCTCCTTTGTTTTGCACATTATCCAGTAAGCTTTAATTTACAGCTTCCATGCCATAATGGCGTTCAGAAGAAATAGTAATATTTCCTTAATTTATGAATAATGCTCCCCTATAGTTGGCCACAAGGAATGAAATAAGTGATCTTGGAGGGGGATAATACAATCGGTACGTCCGGCGTATGACGGCGTACTCGGCATTTGCCGGTCGTTGTTATTATGTATGATGTTATCATTATAACCAACCTTTATTACAGCTGGGGGCACAGGGCATAATGATATGACTTAGATTTATAAAAGGGTCTTGTCTTCTTACTAAACAGTTTTGTGTTTGTTTGTACCTACTTTTGCAAAGCATGTTTAAGTTTACAGTAAGATATTAATAATATTGTAAGAGGGACTATGATGCCGGTTCTTTTTCGAAAATGGATAGGTTTTATATTGCAATATGTAAAATTTATATTTACCAATAAAAGGGATGATGCCTAAAAATTTTGTTTTGTCTGTCATGTGGATTTTTGAAAAATAATGCACACGTATTTTTTCTTTTTTCACCTAATCAAAAGATGACAGCGATACCAAGATAACACTATTCAAAGCATATTGTCAGGGTCTGTACACGGGCGGTCTGTGGACCAGCTATACCAAAAGGTCGCTAGATGTCTTACGCGTCCATTACAATAACATTTTCATGGAAGGATGTTCCTGAGGCTGCCCCGTTTCTGTAGTGCGGCGGAAATGTTTGCACATAATCGAACTGACGGCTTCCAAGCGATCATTCGAAAAAAAATTGCTTCGATTGTAACCAGAACAAGAGCCAGTAGCAACAGCATTCTGAAAACAGTTTCAGAGAATTTCTATTCTCCCATTTTGAGGCATTTTGTGGTGAGAAACTTGTACCATACTTGGTCATCTTCTGGGCAAAAGGCGTCGAACTCGCCGTATTATTATTATTATTACTACTAACACTAGCTGTAAGGTATTACTAATATTTATGGATCTCTTGTTGTCCGATTAAATAAATGTTGATTTTGATACATTGAGTTAAAATGTGCCATGATATCACGAGTAAGTATGTAGATTTTATAATTACTTGTGACGTAGCGGCCCACGGTCCCCAACTTATCGAAGTATATTGGTTTATTACTATGATAAAACAAACCATAGGTACGAGTCTAATATTTTTTTATTATCTGACTGACGGACTTCATAGAATTTCTTTATTTTACCCAGGCATCATCCATAATGTGTCTCAGCTTAGAGAGTAAGGTACTCATTTCCTTTCAATACTAAGTACTTAGTGGCAGTTTTGCCTGTAAATTATGAAAGAATCCAAAGCCAAGCTGTCGTCTTCGATGTTAAAGATACCTAGAGTGCATAGTTTTACGCTATTCACTTTATCCAATCCCTGAATGGCATTGAAGCATGTGAGACCAATAAAACCAAGTCAGGGCGCTGTCAACAGTGACGTGAGGTTTTTCGTAATTATGTGTGCACTTAGTGAGGTGTCGTTTGATTGTAAATGGTTGTAAATGTGTGTGTGTGTGAGCGCGTATGCACAGAGCGGAGGTGTAGTTTCGGCATGCTTCACTGTAATGTTCCCAGCGGTCTGTCTTGGTTTTTTATTTGATCTGAGCTCTAGGCATAGTCCTCCATAGGTTCTCCAAACTCGTAATAGGTATTTTATGCACTTGGGTCAAAAAAAAAATGAATGCAGTACCTACCTAAGTATGCAACACGTAGCCTCGTCCAAGAAATAAACGAAATGGCTGTTCACATTCAACTTGACACTCGAGTTGACCTTCATAACGAAGAATGTCGTTTGGTTCACTATTGTCAGTGATAAATGGTTGCAAAGAATGGTGATAGCAATTACAGATAAGACAGTTATTAGACTTGTCACGAGAAGGTGTTTATAGCAGCTCAGACGCACGATCATTGTTTACCATTGTAACAAGTAAACACAACAATATTGGTCGTATTAGGCTTGTTGTTGACTGCGAACCGGGGTGGTTCTTATTATCTGGGGGTTTAAAACAGTCACTTTGGTAGAATCATAATAAGAAAATATTATGAATCATTGTAAAATGACAATCATCACAAACTGACAATTCATAATTATAATCTGCGTGCGATTCATATTACGAAATAATTCATCTGTTTGACAGTTTTCTATGGAGTTTCGTAAAATGGTCCACATAATAGGAATTGCTTTTGTGTCAAATTAAAGGAATTGCTACTGACAGCTGGAAATTTAGGAAATGAAATGCTTTTAGAAGAATTGCTAATGTGACCATTTAAGGCCCACTGGTCACCGAATGATAATTAAGTATGGTTTTTGGACATTAAAAACAGTATCCAAGCCCTGATGCAAAAAGGAGTCGAAGTTTGAAGCATTTGTCTGTCAGAGCATGGTAGCTTTCGTTTCCAATTGAAAGTCATTTTATTAACCGACTTCTTCAAAAAGGAGGAGGTTCTCAATTCGTCTGTACTTATGTTATTTTTTTTTATTTATGTTACGCGATTACTCTATTTACACGACTTCCGAAATTAAAGTTATTTTTCACGTTATTTGTGATTTTTTTGGAAGTTGTTTTTTTTTTTTTTGTAAAATGTTTTTTTTAATCGGAATGGTATGGGATGGATGCTGCTAGAAATCAGCAAAAAATAATTTATTTTTGTTTGCTTTATTGTTATTAAAAATACTAGTCGTAAAATAATGTTATTAGTAACAAACATAACAATATTACTTTGCATGATCGGCGAGTTCTCAGTCAGTTTGACGTCACATTATAATACTTACTCCCTTGACATTTCGTAACCGTAGCACGAATTCACGATTGAACCTATCCTGCCTGCCCTATCATTAATAATATTTTCATAATCAGTATTACATAATTTATCAACGGAATTGTATGGAACTGTGGTTTATTAAATTAATGATCCAAATGAATTGTCGTGACGACAAAACTAGCCTGAAATATGTTTTTAATTTGAATGAGATTCAAATTAGGATAGGAATACCAACATAGGATACCTACAGGTTGTGCCTAGTTTGGGACCCGTTGTTAAATCTATCAAAAACTGTGTGTGTGTGAAATTAATTTGAATGACATTAAGACCTTTATTAAAAATTCAACCTTTCTACTTTACAATTAAGTAAGTTCGATGTTTAATGGAGATTGAAATGATTGGAAACTGAAACAGCAGAATTGTTACTTATAAAAGACATATTTTTATATCTATGCATAAAAAGTTCTATAAAGCATACCATACACCTACGTAGGTGTATGTGAGATGGATAAAATAAATGTAGACATTTATTTCATCCGTCCTACTTTTGCAAAAACGTCATTTCCAGTTGAGTTCTTTCAAGCGTAATTAATGGTCGTCCTAACCTTTGTAGGTAGTAGATAGGTTTGGTACATCTGTCTAGAACAGTTACGTCGACATGGACCTGTTTACGCAGAAGAGTTAGGTACACGTTACAAGTAGAGCACAGTGAACGCAGTCCCGAGTGCCTTGACACAGTTCACCGTGCCTCATTCATAGGCAGGTGCTTTACGGGCCCCTCACTAACTGAACTTGTTTTATGTAGGTAGGTAGGTACATAATTTTACTGTGTAACTAAACGATCATTATTGTATGTAATGGTTTGCGTACAAAGTACCTAAACTTGTTTGGTAACGATTATTATATTTAAAAAGTGTTTTAAATTCTTTTTTTTTTTTTAAAGCAATAAACAATACATTTTTATTTATACACAATATTTACAGAACACTACTAACTATTTACATAAAAACTAAAACTAAAGGGACTAACTAAATAAATATAAAAACAAAGGGACCTTTAGGCGTCGAAGTATTCGTCCGCATCGCTGTCATCCGGAAACGTGCCCAGAAGACTGGCAGCATTGCCACGTTGAATGGCAATGCTAATTCTTTGGCCAAAGAACAAGCCAGCCCTCTGGTCACGTGAAGTGTCGACCAGTCGGTGGGAGATTTCCTTAAAAAGGAGACGCGCACTCGGGCCCCATGACCCGAGCGTTTCGACCCCAAACGGCTCAAAAAGGTGTTAAAGGCAGCAAATTGTTCCTAGGGTTACAATATAGATATAGGAAGGTTCCTAGCAGAAAAAATGTAGAAATGAAAGGTAGTTTGGAAAAAATGTCGCGAAAAACTTTAAAGAATCAACATGTGGAAACTTTTTAAAGTTTTGAAGAATTCCAGTCCGGAAATTCATGATAGTTTTACTTCTTCCATTTACTCTAAACTAGAATCCGCTTCACCACATAACTTGCATTAGGTATATCGGTATCTACATGAATTTAGTTATCCATTTAGCAACAGCATAAAGGTTCTTACATACTGGCGTGACTTGTCGCGCGACGCTACGCTACCGCATTGTTCGCCATAAATTGTTTTGTTATAAGTCGCGCCAGTATGTAAGAGCCTTAACCAGAAATTCAATTATAAATAACGGAAAAGGAACACCTGAACCTAACTCATAAGAAAACAACCGCATCACACATTTATGAGGCAGGAAGATAACTCGACCCTGCAGGAATTTATAACCATGAAATATTAACCTTGTTGCCACCTTTACATTTCAGCTTGTTTTAATTATTTATAACTGATTTCAGTGTGTTACAGACATGTCACTATTTCAATTTATTTTGAAAACGGAATCTCAAGTTATAATTTATGCTCTTTTGTGTGTGAGAAATAACAAGACAAATAGGTATTTTAATTGTAATACTTACAAAAAATGTTTTGGTAACTACAGTTGTAAACTAGTTACGGTCTTGCGTATTTTAACAATAAAACTATTTTTGTTTTTAACACAAAAAGTCAGACAACAACGGAATCTAAAATACTCCACTTTACTTTACTACATTTTTATTATAAACCAAAAAATAATGATACCTTTGACAACAAAGCGTTCCAACTTACACATAACATAACATTGATGAAATTCTATTTCATTTAAAACACAAAGAACGTGATGTGTAGGTACTCTAGAAAAAATATACTGTTGTTACAGCAATGAATGGAAATACACAGACAAATACATTAAGCAGGTATACGCACGTACGCAACTATGGGCAAAACAAATGTAAATACTTTCCATTTAAGGTCTGTCTACATTCACCATCTTTTTATAGGCAGCTAGAGAATTGCGATAATTGAATGAAAAAGCCTCTAACCTGCTACCATTATTGTCGCGCCATAAAAACAATGTGAGAACTAATTTCTATGATGTAGCAGTTTTATTCAATGGGAATATTGAACGCTGCTTTTTGTTCTATCGATGTTAGTCGCATTAGCTATATCTAATTTAAACGACTTTATTTTATTAGTGTTTTGTTACATGAACTATCGCATTTCGTCGAGAAAATGTGTCTAGTGTTTTTCAATCTGCAGCGGACGTGTTAAAATAAGGGTTCCCCCAGCAAATGTCAAAACAGTCGAGAAATCTCAAGAGGGGACATGCGCAGTAGGGATCCGATCAATGCACCCCGTCGAGTGCGCGCGCCACCCTCGCCCGGCCGCCGCTATCTACGCAGTTGCCACAAAAACACCATCTAAAACCTAGCGCACCGAGCGGATCGCCCTTGAGCAAACAAAAAATATACAATCAATCGGCTCATCCGCCAGTTAGTACCCAAAAAATGTAAAGTGAACGCGGGGCGCCTCCACCAAGTAGCGTGTGATTCAGCTCGTTAAGGACACCCACACCTTCCGAGTCGTCTGCGGAGCGAGCCAGTGTTGCACCTAGTCAGGTCGCAGTCGCGTGACTCATCGGATTATCCAGAAGATTTCGATCGTTAAATTCGCTACGATAGTGGAGTCTTGAGCCGGTGTCGGTGTGTAACCGTATAGGTAATTAGTGCAAGTTCGGATGCCAGTGGTCCGGCCGCGCGTGCCAACGTTGATGACGGCGCCGGCGGGCGCTGCTGAGGAGTGAGGTGGCCTCTCAGCCGCAGGGATGGACGACGGAGACACCATCTTCTATGACGACGACGGTGAAGCTCAGTGCGATATGGTACGTCCAATATGCGTTAACCTTGACAAACACCTTCATAATCCTAAACAATGCAATTAGTGCGCCTCATGTTGACATTATTCCGATGCGTTCAATGTAAAACTAGATTAAGTGGATTTCAGTCATTATATAACGCGGAAGCAACGTTGAGAATGTGTGTACAAAATGGACGATCTGGCAGGTTTTGCAATGATGCAATACCGTTTAAAACCTTTTCGGTATCGGAGATCAATTTCTTTTGCGGTTTGAATAGCATAATAATGGTTCTTTTTATAGCAGCATAGGTAACAGTAGGTATCATTGATTTACATCGAGAGCGCTGCATCGCTTGAGACCTTGAAACTTAGAAGCGCTTGGATTATTCCGTGACTGTTTTGCTTCATAATCGTAATAATAAAACTGCTGAAAATTAACATTCTTACTGAACATAATATGCCATTGTTGTCATCCATGCAATGTAAACAATTATTTTTAATTTCTGAGATTTATAACTGCGGCAGCTAGTTTTTTGAGCATTCCATAAATTCGTGTTCTCTAAGTAACCACTCGGTACCGTTATGGCACGTTTATACCGTAGAACAGAAATCATGTATCGCCTAAAAGATAAGTAAAATTGAACAAGGCAATTCTGTGGGAACCTGTTGTTAATTGGCTCTAGAATTAGTCAATTTAAAACATATTCCTACCTTGTAACAATTAAATATATCTGCCTTTCCATGATAAGCACTTTGGTAACTTTGATTGCACTCTAATTACCACGGTAAATATAATTACCCACATATATAAACTATTAGGTAAAAGAAAGATAAGATTAGTTAAATTAAAATTGACTCGGGAACTAATACCTAGGTACAGTACCTATTTTAAAAAGAGAAGAATGAAAATGATCAAAGAGGCTCATGTAAAGGTTACATGCAAAAGGAACCTTACGTCGTACAGGCTGATGGAAAAATAACTTTGGTTGCATGCCATCATTCAAGCCAATTTGGAATTAATTTTATATTAAAAAAAAATTATAGGTTTATGACAATGTTTAAAAAAAATCGAAAGTGTTAAAATATACGCGTAGAAGGGTGCACGTATCTCTGAGATAAGATGACAAAATATTAATTATATAATATAATATAAATTGATTATCTATTATGCTACGCTCCCACACAATATTGCTCTACAAGCTAGCACTCTCCAAGCTAGTACTACATTACCTACTCTACCCTTAATAGTTATTAATAACTTTATTCGATACACAGCGTTGCTGGTTATTACTAGACTATTATCTATTATCTGTAATTACTTGTTAATATATTTTCCAAAGAAAAAACAATTATTTTTATAATTACACCCGTCTCATTCGTTTCATTTTCATTAGCAGTTAAATTCAAAATGGCGGTTTGAATTTCATTGCTGTTATAACCGTTACAACAAAGAATGATTCTCATCGTTCAGAATAAATGATTCCCAAAAAAACAGCAAAAACAAAAACAGAATATGTTCCTACTGTTAAATCAACGAAGTAAAACATTGTCAGGATTGTGAACATTGTTTTACTCAAGCGATAGGCTTGTCGACGCCATTCCTACTAACAAAATTCGAATTCGATATTTCTAAATATCTAATTGATCATGTCGAGCGGGTTAAAACGGGCGCAAGCTCCGATTTTCCCAAACAGTTGGACAATAATGAAATGTAGGTAACTAAGGTGTCACACACGCAATCAATATTCTAAGATAGTGACTTCCATCGTCCCGCACTAGACCCAAACACTGGATTAAGATGTGATTCAAAAATCAATAACATTGCAACAAGTCGTAACACTTAGTCTGACATTACGCAATCAAACTGATACAGGTTCCTCACGCTGCAGTAATAATTTACACTAATGACACAACGTCATCACTGCCCAGTGAAAGTCAAGCCAAATTGGCGTATTAATCTTCATTATGTCGAAGCACCCACGATTCTTCACTAATTATCAAGAACAATACTCGTAGAAGTAGAGTCTGACCGAATTTCGTTTTCGGTTTTCGGCAGAGATCCATGTTCGGCCATTGTTTGCCCGAAAAAAATATTTCTTTCGACAATGGCCGAAAAAAAAATTGTACCGGCAAATCAATATTAACAATTCGTTTTTTTTTTGAGAAAATGTTCTTTACAATAAGAAAAAAACTATAATAACAGACTATTTATTTTTAGCCTGTGTTTTTCACTACAGGGCAAAGGCCCCCAGGACAAGAAAAACTGACTAAATGCAGAAAAAAAAAAACCTCACGTACTATCAGATCACTTGTTAATAATTATTATGCCTTTCAGAAAACTATAAAACGGTTTTATTCAATGATTGAAAGATTGATGATGATGTATTTATTTTACTTTTATCAAACGAAAACCTATCAACAAACCAAATGACATATATTTCGTTTTCGGCCGAAAATGCAAATGAAGCCGAATTTAGTCTTCGGTCTAAAAATATACATTTTCGATCGGACTCTACGTACCTACTATCTACTTACATCTTTTTTCCATGGTCTTCAATTCTACGCGCGAGGCCTATTGTTGCTTTAAATAATCGCCATCTTTAATTTTATTATTGTTCTAGTATGAATGTTCATGAAAGCTAATGATTAGTTGATGAGTAGATAAGTGTTAAATTGCTAGTTCACTTTTTAGCTTCGTGTTTATGGTCGACTCAATGATTAATTGTAATTAGTTCCACACACGTGGGCTCGCGGCATAGCTGGGATGGGAGCCTTGAATTTTTAACCTCATTGCTTTCAATGTTTTTTGTTTGGTTTATATTTTATGTTTGTGTTTTAAACCTACGGCTGTGGCTACCATGAACCGAGAGATAGGTACCCTATTTTCTATAGCTATATTATGTTTGATATGAAATGGTTTAAGGCTCCCAGAGCAGATAGGTGCGACGCGACCCTAGTAGAACAATTTCTATGAAAACTTCATGGAAATTTTCACCGTCTTGCGTGTCCGTCTGGCTCCCCCTTTATAAATACCTATACCTACTTACTCGTCCGGCCTCTGCTTCACACGGTTTTTACGACTTGACAAATCATGGAGATTTCAACCCTATATTTAATATTTGAACACATAACCTTCCGGATTTCCGCACAGGAGCGTGGGGCTGGCACAGGAGCGTGGGGATTGATATAAAAAAGAGACGCATATGCCCAGCAGTGGGTGAAGTTGGGCTGTGGATGATGATGACGATGGCGATGGTGAGAACCGCATCAAATTGTGTAGTTTAGAAGAACTAAGCGGTCACACGGACAGACAGGAAAAGCGACGTTATTTTATATGTATACTAGCCTGTTGCCTGCGACTTCGTCGGCGATCTAGGATGAAAAGTAGCATATTATGACCTTCTCCAGGTCATGGTGTACCCATGTTCCAAATTTCATCCAAATCGCATTATAATATTTCTTTCTTTATTATAATAAATACTATAATACTTATTTTATTATAATATTTCTTTCTTTGAGTTTGTTTGTTTGTTACGCTTTCACGCTAAAACGGCTGAACGGATTTGGATGAAAAGGGTTTCAAGATTAATAATTCCTGTGTTCATTTACACTAAAAAAGACTATTATTAGACGACATAGCTGACCTTTGTTTTATTGCTTGTTCAATGATTGTAATATTCATCTTTGAATTGAGAAATCCATTCATTAATATTCTCATACGAATTATTTCCTTTGTGTTCTCTTGGTTACTATTTATTATAGCATTGCTAGCCTTGGCGATGCAATAACGATTCATAATAAAGATGGTTTCATTCAAACAGTTTTAAATTAATTGTATATTATTAACATACACATTATATACATATTCTAACTAATGGGATGGATAGGATGGATGGATGTTTGTTACTCTTTTACGTAAAAATTACTGAATGGATTTGCATGAAATTTGGCACACAGATAGTTTATAACCTGGATTAACACATAGGATACCTACTTTTTATCTCGATATTCCCACGGGATCGACACTTACGCGGGTGAAACCGCGGGGCGCAGCTAGTTAAGCATATATCTATCAGCCTATAATGTCCCCACTGCTGGGACACAGGCCTCCCTTCTGTGAGAGAGTGGGCCGTAATTAACCACGTGGGCTCAGTGCGGGTTGGTACTTAGATGTCGCATGTTTTCGATTTTTTGGGTCTAGGACATACCCGTTTCCTCACGATGTTTTCCTTCACCAACCAATCTGCCTAGCCTTTTCCAACTATGTTCGGGTCGGTTCCAGCCTAACCGGATGCAGCTGTACAATATTTTACATGGAGCGACTACCTATCTAGAGCACCTAGTGCCTATCGAGACGAGTGGTTACCCAGTGGTACCGGCCCAAATTATGACTTGTAGGTCGTAGGTTCGAACCCAGACAGGCCCTTCACTTTGTGTCAAAATTAATGACCACTGCTCTCAAAACGTGTTCAGGTTCGCGACTGGTCAATCGTCATCCTGAGGAAGCCTCGTTGAGAGGTGAAACACGTGGCGATTTCTTACAGGGTTTTTTATGACTCTTGAGGAGGAACGCCATCTGCTACGATACTTACATACTCATTTTGCCTCGTTTACGTTCACCTGTATGTTCGTCTGTTTTAACTCATCTGCCTAGCCTTTTCCCAATTATATTGGGGTCGCTTTCCAGTCTAACCGGATGCAGCTGAATACTAGTATTTTACATGGAGTGACTGCCTATCTGACCTCCACAATACAATATAACCACCTAATACGATACCCCTTGGTAAGACTGGTTGTCAGACTTTCGGGCTGCTGACGACCCGTAACGACTGTCAAAGATCCACAAATGACAACCGGGACCAACGGCTTAACGTGCTTTCCGAGGCACGGAGGAGTCTCGGTATGTAAAGATGGTCACCCATCCACGGACCAACCCCGGCAAGCGTAGCTTAACCTGATGGATCGACCCGTGCGGCTGTTATAACGTAGCCTCATAGTTAGGAGCTCGTGCCTAACTATTAGGCATGAAATTAGAAATATATGAGCTTCACAATACCCAATTACCCATTCAGTTTCTTCACTTGATGCTAATTTCAAGTCTCTTAAGGACGTTTCATGTGCTAATGAAAAGTTATAAATCTTAATCACAATTACACAAGGCATTATGTCTTCGTTAACACCTATTGTTTTAGCACCAACCGTGCTTAGCACATCTATAGTCTGTTCCAAAGCTATCTAATGAAAACGTAAACAAAATAGGTATGTGATCAGAAAACATACCTGTGGCCTGTTGTTACCTATTTGTAATGCCGCTTCCGAATTGAGTGCTTTAATTTTATTATTTGAATACTTAAACCTAAAATAATAATTTTAAAGTCACCTTAAAGTCGTTTTTAATTTAATAATAATTGAGTTTAATTTAATAATACAGAAGATTATGTTACTTACTTCCTTTAGTGAGTGATTGCGTAAGAATTTAACCTGAGCAGGGTTTGTTTACATTTTCATTTGATACTTTTGGAACAGACCATAGATGCGGTAAGCTTGGTTGGTGCGCAAACATTGTGATTGTGGATACCCGGCTTTACATCATACATACATACATACATAAACTCACGCCTTCTTCTCATAGGGGTAGGCAGAAACTACAGAACGCTACCTGTTACGATTCTTACATAGGTACTGCTTTTGTTTCGTTTACGTTCAAAGACAAAAAGACATTTATTCGTCGGATATAATATGTACAAAGTTAAAGTTATATTCCGGACACATCCGCCGCGGCATACGAATATTTACGTTTAAGTAGGTACCTACCTAACCTAACTTACAGTATAATAAACAATACGAACCATAGACATAAATATACATACAGTTATGCCATTTTTGCACAAATCAAAACCAAAAAATAAAATTAAAAAAATTACATACATATTTACAATAGTTATTTGTTATGCAAGGCTGCAAAGTTGTTTTTCGCGCGAATACCTGTATTGAAACCTGAGCGTTGCGAGGGTCAAAGGTACGAAACCCAGAAAAACTTTGCTGCCGAGCGAAACACACAACTTTTCACCTCACTACAGCGAGGAAAATGCTAGGTGTCTCCATGCATTGAACAATAATATTGTACCTAAGCTTTTATGTACTTTTCGCGCAATTTTTCCGGAAGAAAGCTCAATTCGGCATGTACCGCTTGCACTAACTCTGCACTGCTAAACAAACCGAAATGGTAAAAAGTGAATTGAATATACAGAAGAAAATTATATAATTTTTTTTTATGTGAAAACTTGTTCAGGCGCGCTGAACGATTTTTTTTCGTGCTGGTCAGTGCGATCATTCTAAAAATGAGGTTGGCGCTCTGACATAAAATAAGTATTAATGCATTATCATCAGTCGACCCGGCGGTATAGAAAATTGTTGAATAGAAAGGTTCGAATTTTAAAAACTCCTTCCACGCTAGCGGGGAAAATTCACTTTTCCACGCAGATTTCGAATGACAAACAGAATCTTTCCGAGCTTGTGAGGTGAATTTTTTTTTGCCTGTATTTTCTTTCGTACCTGACCTTTACGAAAAGCATCACCACACCATTATGGTCACTATCATTTTGCGTCCTCCTAGGGCGTCCCGTCTAGGCGGCGTTTTTACTCACATCTGCTTTGTTTACCTTTTGTTATGTTGCTTTACATAAGTTAGGTGTTAAAGCTATAGATACATTTCAACCTATCAAGTTTTAGCAATGGTTTTGCATTGTAAGTTATGGACTTATGGTGAATGGCGATGGCCTTAGCAACCGTGCGATTATGGTGCAATTGCATTCTAATGGTATTCCTATGGTAATACTCCTACTGCATGTTGTTGTATTAGGATTGTTTTGTTATTTTATCAATGTTTTTGTTGTTGTAGCAAGAAAAATAGATGGCGTATGTGGAGTATTCGAGGGTTCGTGATAAGTGTAATAACTCAGACGCCTTCTAGTCGAAAGGGAATGCATGGTGGTAGTTCTGCCATGCTTCACTACCACCGTGCGTAAGCTGTTGAGATTTATAAACAAAGAAGAAGTTTATATGGCCGGGTGACTTTGACAGTTAACAACATTTTTAATCATAATTTAGATAAAAGTGCATGCAGTAACACTATTACGTCACTGTCCTTTTTTTTTTGTATTTTTTTTTTTGCTTGGGAAATCATTAAATGACTTCTCCCGCTCTGGGCGGAGCGGAAGGGCGTGTCAGACTCTTACTGACTAAAACCCACCCGTGTTCCTTCAGTTGCCTGTTGCCAGGGTCCCGGTATGCCTTTCGGACTATTCCGCAACCATGGCAGGCATCGGTCCTAACGGACCCCGTCAGGTGTGCTGACATCTCTTTGAGGCGCGCGTGGATCACGACGCGCCATCGACCCGGGCCTGGTCCTTATCGGACGGCGAGCTACCCATTGCTCGCCGTCCGCAAGCCCGCGCCTATGGTGGCCGGGAATCCGCCTGGGATTCTCGACGCCTAGGGTGTCTCCAGCGGCGGCGGTTAGGGGCGTGAGGGCGCAAGCCTCTCCCTCACGCGTTCCGCCTCCTCCTTCGCGAGCATCACTGCTTCGCAGAAGGAGGTGACCGCCTACCATGCCCTCCCGCTCCGTACCATGACATACACGAGAGGTCAGTGCCGCCAATCGCCTCCACGAGGACACGGCGGTGCTCCGCCCAAGCACCTCCACCGTATGCTCCACCGTGTCCTCCGGACGATCCGCACAGTGGTTAATCCTACACAGGTACCTCCCGAAGCTGCCATGTCCGGTGAGGACCTGCGTCAGGCGGAAGGTATTCATCGATAAGAACTTCTCTTGGACTGCCCAGCTGCAGGAAGTTAGCCGCAAACTATTTGCATCCGCTGCATCTTTGAAGAGATTACGTAATTTTCTACCGACTCCCACCAAGATTGCTCTTGCACAATCGCTTCTTTTACCCATCCTTGACTATGCTGATGCCAGCTATCTTGACCTTACCCAAGACCAACTCGATAAACTTGAGCGGCTTCAAAATGTTTGTATAAGGTTCATATTCGGTTTGCGTAAATATGACCATGTTTCCGAATTTCGTGTGAAACCAAGTGGTTACCAATCCGCCTTCGCCGGAATGCTCATATTCTTTCCCTCTTATTTAATGTGCTTTTTTCCCCTCTCACCCCTCTGTATCTCAAGAATCGTTTCCAGTTTCTTTGTGACTCCCACACGAAATTCTTAAGGTCATCGGATAACTTAAAGCTTAAAATGCCTATGCATTCCACAACTTTCCTCGACAAATCCTTTGCCGTCCAGGCCGCTCGTTTGTGGAATGCATTGCCAGTAGAAATAAAACGCGCGCAGTCGATACTAGTGTTTAAAAGACTCGTTAAGGAACATTACTTGTCGTTGTGATCTTGTTTTCGTTACTGTGTTCGCTATAGTTATCTATAGTCATCATTAATTTTTCGTTGCTTATATACTTATTTCGTATGTATGTATGTATGTATCTATTATTATTTAGGATATGTATGTATATGTGTATCTATTTTAGTATATTGTAGACTTATTATTTGCACCTACGACAGCCCCATTTTATGTCCAGGCAAATCACTGTCCATTCCAAGGTTGCCTGGAAGAGATCGCGGGTAGCGATAAGGCCGCCCATTGTATATTTTGTAGTGTTTGTTTATTTATTATTTAATTATTTATTATTTATGTACACACAGTAAAATACAAAGAGATATGACATAATTATGTTATTATTGTTATTGTTTTTTGTTATATATTTTTGTGGTGTACAATAAAGAATATATAAATAAATAAGGTGAGGACGCCGTGGCGCCTCTCCAGCCACTCCTCAAAGAGGGGACTTATCGCCGCAATTGTGGCGTGCCCAGCACTGGGTTGCGACAATCGCACTCTCCATGCCGCCATACGTCACTGTCCTACCGCAACCGTAGAGAAAAACAGATGTATCTTCACCATCTGCTGCATTTAGGTAAAGCATCTGTTCCAAGCAAAATATAACTGAACAAACATTGGTAATGGTGTCGATTCCCTTGTTCACAAACTAAGCTTTTAAGTTCAGTGCATCTTTTTTTTTTGGTATTTCTTTTTTTTTTTTTTTTTTACACTTTGCCCCACACTAGGAATTTCTTCCTGTATCGTGGGTGCGTTTAAAACATAGAAACTCACATACACTAACACCCAGACCCGGAACAACTACTTGCAGATCATACAAATATTTGTTCCGTGCGGGGATCGAACCCGCGACACGTTGCGCAGCCGTCCATCGCTCAGCCACAGCACAGTCATTAAGAAGAGGACAGAAGATACATTTTAGTTTAGTCCTGTTAAATTAATCAGCGCCTGTCACTACTCCATACAAGTTTAGACGAGATTAAAAACTTGCCTACTAAAATTACGTCAATATACGTCAGGCGCTGACTAATTTGACAGGTCTGAACTAAAATCGTCTGTCCTTTTCTTAATGAAATACAAAGAAAAAGATGCACTGAACTTTTTAGTTTAGTTTGTGAACAAGGGAATTGACACCATTGCCAGCCGTTTCCAACCATGCCCTTTTTTTATGTTTTTTTTTTCTTTTTTTTGTGGTTGGGAAATCATCAAATGGCTTCTCCCGCTCTGGGCGGAGTGGAAGGGCGTGTCAGACTTTTACTGACTAAAACCCACCCGTGTTCCTTCAGTTGCCTGTTGCCAGTATCCCGGTATCCCTTTTGGACTATTCCGCAACCCTGGCAGGTCCAACCATGCCCTAAGCTCAAAGTTGCGAGAACGCACTTTGTGAAGATAACTCTAAGGGCTTGTACACAAAACTGCGTTGCGACGTCGCATCGCAAAAATCAGCGACGGTACCCTAAGATTTTCTTCTGCGCTTAGCTTCTGCGTTGCGAATTCGCAGTTTTGTGTACAAGCCCTAAGCTCACGTTTCAAGAGAAACTCAAAGATCATTCAAAGCCTTTTCCCAGATAATATTCACACGCATTATGGATGCAGTACAATGTTACTTCGCCTAGAATCTACGATTGGCAGGCAGGAATTAAGGAATGAATGTCCATTTCTATATATAATTTTGTCGGTGTCGTATAAAATAAACATGGAATGAAAAAAGAAAAAAAAATACTCCAATGAAACATTTGACATTAGCTTAGTTTTAATTTCGTTCCTAGAAAACGCGACCATGCTTACTTTGGTGCAAATAATTCCGTGAAATACCTTTTATTTAAGAGAACCACTAATCTATTTATCATAATCAGCCTATAATGTTCCCACTGCTGGGGCACAGGACTCAGGACTCAGGACAGGACACAGGACTCCTCTGTGTGAGAGGGAGCGGGCCGTAATCCACCACGCGGGCCCAGTGCGTGTTGTTAGATGTCACATGTCTTCGAATTTTTGGTTCTAGGACATGCCGGTTTCCTCACGATGTTTTCCTTCACCGTTTTGAGAGCAGTGGCGATGAAATAATTTACAAAAAGTAAAGCGCCTGTCAGGGTCCGAACCTACGACCTACAACTCGTAAGTCGTGGCCGTTACCACGGGGCCACCACTGCTAATCTATTTAATAATAAAAAAATCGTTCATTCACTTACAATGTACAGCCTAAACATAATTGAAAAAAGTATCTAATAGAGCGATAATAACTGAAGTCCTCAAAGTTCGTAGGTACTTGTTAATGCATCTAAATTCAATTGAAATCAAAAATACGTGCATTCATATGTTTTAGGTATAGTATTAGGAAAAATAATAATAATTAGAAAGTGCATAAGTGCATTGATTTTCATAAAACATATAAAAAAAAAAAAAAAAAAATTTCATAATTCATCTTTTTTTTCATATAAAAAAAAAACGAAAATACAACCATGACACGTTTATAATCAACCATACATGTATATAAATAACATTTTAAATAGAAAAATAGGAAAAAAATACTGCCTTTTCCCAACTATGTTGGGGTCGGCTTGCAGTCTAACCGGATGCAGCTGAATACTAATATTTTACATGGAGCGACTGTCTATCTGACCTCCACAACCCAGTAACTGGGTAATACGATACCCCTTGGTTAGACTGGTTGTCAGACTTTCGGGCTTCTAACGACTCGTAACGACTGTCAAAGATCCACAAATGACAGCCGGGACCAACGGCTTAACGTGCTTTCCGAGGCACGGAGGAGTCTCGATATGTGAAAATGGTCACCCATCCACGGACCAACCCCGGCAAGCGTAGCTTAACCTGATGGATCAACCCGAGCGGATGTTATTACTTAGCCACGAGCTCCTCATCTATATTGAATAGAAAAATAGAAATATACATTAAATATTCCTGATTAAAACCTCACATCAAATAAAAAACCAAAACAGAGCGCTGTGAACAATACACAACGCTCACACGCACACGTTTACAACCATTTACAATCAAACTACACCTCACTAAGTGTACACATGTTTACGAACTGGCCTCACGTCACTGTTGACAGCGCTTTGTCTTGGTTTTTTATTTGGTCTGAGTTAAAAACACCATCCCTATCTTACATATACAGGGTGACTTGTAATTTGGCGTATTCCTTCAAGAACGTGAAAGTGTGACAATTAAGCAAAACCTAGGTGAAAATACATGCAACTCGAGAAAATCCAATTTTTATGTTTTTTTTGGAAATTTATCTGAATTCGTCACTAAATTACACTTTTCTCCAAACTCTCAAATTGAATGACCTTCATTGCAATTTTATTGGATATCTAATACTTTAACAAACCTTTCGATGTAACCAAATTTTGAAGAACCGTGACCAGCGAGTATACCGTGAGTCATGTTAAAAACTCAAACGCGACTTATGACCCTGGTCATGAACACCTGAGTGCCTAACGTGCAATGAACAGCTGGGAGGTTAAAAATTAGTGGAATGGCATGAATCAGTTAATTAATACGATTATCACCCATTTTTTTTATATTTCCACAATTTGCAAATTCGACCTTTGCCTGCATTATCGGCTGTTTCATCGGCACCTCTAACATTTTTTAAACATTTGTACCTCTTTAGATAGCTGATTAAATGAAGCCAATGAAGCTGTCTACCCCGTAATTTGTATGCTGAGAGTGCGTTTCATCAAATAGTTCCTATGCCGTAATGTTGGCTTCACTGTTGTAGGACCAACTCGAATACGCTACGCCGCCGCGTATAGGGCGTTACCTAACCTAATAGATCCGTTTTTTAAATTGAACAGTGGAGCCACCATTATTTGAAAGGAACAATTTGATGAAACGCACTCTAATTAATGCCAAAGTAAAGTTTTGAGATGATGAACTGGTGTCAAAGTTCACGTACCTACGTAGATAATGTTTGAAAATGGTTAACTATAAACTTCTTCCTAAAACTTTCAAGTGTTCTTAAAAAATTTGGTTACATCGAAAGTTTTGTTAAGTATTAGGTATCCAATGGAATAGCAACGAAAGCCATTCAATTTGAATTTGAAGAAAAGCGATATTTAGTGACGCTTTCTGGGACATTTTCAAAAAAACATAAAAAAATCATTTTCTCAAATCCCATGTATTTTCGCCTAGGCTTTATGGGGTGCTTAATTGTTGCAAATGGGTCACACTATCACGTCCTGGAAGGAATACGTCAAATTAGAAGTCACCCTGTATAAAAAACCGTACACACACTTAACTATTTTGACTAGTAACACTGAAGCAGACTACGAACTATTTCGGCAAAGACGAGCTACATATCAAGCTATACATTTCCAGTAGCTGACCTCGCATTGTACGGAAATCCTACACAATGCGAGATCAGCATAAACTGGCGTGTGTAGCTGTGTCTTAGCCGTGTGTACAAGGATTTTTTGGCGCCTGAATGACATTGTCACTAAAAATGTATTGACAAAACAAGATGGCGGCGATCGTTCAGATTTAGCGCCAAAAGTATGATGTAGCGTTATACTGAATGATGAATTGATGATGAAATAATTTTCATACTCCGAATCCTATTTTTCCTCCTTTTCTGTTTTATCAGTGGCCTGAAAATGCAGTGCGTTGCAGTGCCGTGTATTTCTTGATCATATCCTTGGAAGCTTCTCTCTTGTCATACACCCAGCCTAATCTCTCAAACAAATGTATGAAAAATGTGGTCAAGTCGAGGGTGTGACACCACTCTGATGCCTTGTAATCGAAAGGGAACGTATGGTGGTAGTTATGCCATCCTTCACCACCGGTACAGGCCGCGACGAAGAAATTCTCTACCGGTCTTATGTTCCTGAAAGTAGAAACAAATTTAGTAAGAAAGTGCCTTGTTAATTAACTCAAATATATAGTCGAATTGAGAACCTCCTTTTTGAAGTCGGTTAAATACTACCCTTGTGCTTGAATGAGTTATGAATTTGAGATTTTATTATGTAGATAACTTTAAACCATTTTTAGGTACCTAATTCCATATCCAAATTGCACTTTTTTCTCATCGGCAGAGTTTCAAGAACAATCCTAATCAACTTACTTGTTATAAGGCCTATATCCAAAGGAGTGTGCGAGGCTGTTGACTGTCAGCTCACTGTGGTACACGAACAGGAACCGTATGCCACATTGCCACGCCACAGCCACTCGCCAGTCCTCCCCCAACAGTAAAATACCCACCAAAGTGGGAATGATTATGCATGCTAATGGATTTACTATGTCCACATTTCTGGAAAATAACGTAGATAAACTTTAATTTGTATGTACCTATAACAAAATCGTTAGGCCTTTTCCTAACTGTCGTCGGTGCTTCAGCGGTGCGAAATCAGCATGCTCGGTATACACGGTACCAAAAGCTCACCGAGCACCTATATTTCAATTAGGGTTTCAGCATTGGCTGAGTGACGCGGGAGCGGGGTATCGTTTCGGTTAACCAAGCATACTATACCGAAACGATACCGCACCGAACATTGAGGAAATGGCCTTAGACGTATGTTGCCAAATTTACGGAAGTAAATGAAGTCTTTAGAGATTAACAATTGAAAACTTAAGTAATTATCAATAATAATGGAGTACATATCTATTAATAAACTTTCTAATTATATCTATTCGCGTAACATCCCTCTTAACATTCTCATCTCAGCGCCAAGAAGTTGTCTTGTGCTAGCTGACTTATAAGTAAATGATTTTGCATACTTTTGTATAAAATCATTTTTTTCTAACTGAACAGATAGCTGTGGGCTTAAAACAGTCACTTTGGTAGAGTCATAATGGGAAAATATTATGAATCATCGTAAAATGTCACAAACTGACAATTCATAATATGATCTGCGTGCGATTCATATTACGAAATCATTCTTCTGTTTGACAGTTTTCTATGGAGACTCGTAAAATGGTCGTCATAAACCTTCAACTGTCATTAACGAGACACAATAGAATTTTAATTGTTATCGGTATTTAAAAGCCCGATGCTTTTGTGTCAAATTAGAGGAATTGCTAATGACAGCTGGAAATTCAGGAAATGAAATGCTTTTAGAGGAATTGCTAATGTGGCCGTTTTAGGCCCCCTGTGCTGCTGGGGAGTTAGTTGCGCCACTTCTTCCCAGCTAAAGTACTAGGAAGTGGTGAAGGGTGGGCGTTTTGGGGGACTGTCTTATGTAATTTTGACGTTCGAAAAGTGCTGATTCTCAGCCTAGTTTGAATAAATGACATTTGATTTTGATCTCAGACTCTTATGTCCCAACATTTTGATCACAAGACACTAGACAGAGTATAAAAAACCCATTTGTCATAATGATGAATATGTAGGAATAGGTTAGGTTAGGTTAAATACGCAATAGACTGTCGCACTGATACTCACTTTTTATGCCAGATGATGAGCGAATCGTTCTCAATGTCAGTCATATCAATTTCGTTGAATTTGCTGACTACCTTCTGGTTCTTCTTCATCAGAAGCCAGCCGATGTGTGAGAAGAACAGTCCTCGCCCACTGTCGTGAGGGTCGGCGTCCGTGTCACTGTACTTATGGTGGATGCGGTGGGTGCGCACCCATTGATACATCGTGTTCTGTTAGAAAATGAAAGGAAAATGTACTTGTTTGAGGACGCTATTCCAAAAGTAAAAAGTCTAAGCAGAAAAAATAAACTAGAATAAGAGGCTTCAAAAGCTTTAGGTAAATACTGGAACGAGATTAAAAAATAAAATGGTTGTTAAAACCACGGACCTGATAAGCATACATTGCTGACCTGCTGGGTATTTAATTAACATATTTTCGTAACCGATTAAGATTAATTTGTTTAATTTTGACAGTTCAACAACATTTATTTCGTTAATTACTTTGTTGAGCCGATTTTGTTTTCGAACTTATGACGCAATGCATTTGATATTTGTTTCTAACCGAATTTAATTCTGATGGATCGTGTATTACGCAATTTGGGTGCTGAACAATGGCGGATTTACACATTTTCAAGGTATAGGCTGTAAAGTTTTTGCCGCCCTTGCCTCTACAATTGTCATGTCCTAGATTATTTTTACAATTCAAAATTTCCTTGAAAATTGCACGTAAAATAATTTTTGGGTATATTTTTGAGCTAATCAAAGCTCAATCATGTACGATTAATAGGGCGGGGTAATGCATGATAATTACACGTGGAAAGTCATCGGTAAATTTCTTGCAGACTCCTATCTGTAAAACATCAGAAAACAGAAAACCAATCAATCTGCCTAGCCTTTTTCCAACTTTGTTGCGGTCGGCTTCCAGTCTAACCGGATGCAGCTGAATACCAGTATTTTACATGGAGCGACTGCCTATCTGACCTCCACAACCCAGTAACTGGGTAATACGATACCCCTTGGTTAGACTGGTTGTCAGAGTTTCGAGCTTCTGACGACTCGTAACGACTGTCAATGATCCACAAATGACAGCCGGGACCAATGGCTTAACGTGCTTTCCGAGGCACGGAGGACTCTCGATATGTGAAAGTGGACACCCATCCACGGACCAACCCCGGCAAGCGTAGCTTAACCTGATGGATCGATCCGAGCGGCTGTTATTACTTAGCCACGAGCTCAACAGAAAACCGTCATGCAGATTTATTTTTGATTTAAAAAGGTAGCAAAAAAAAATCGGTACCCAAATTTGCCGCCCCATAAATCTGCCGCCCTAGGCTCAAGCTTACTCAGCCTGCTGGTAAATCCGCCACTGGTGCTGAATACATCTCAGCTTTATCTTTCTTACTAACCGACAAAAGTGCCTGTAATTGGTTTAATTGCTTTGAGTTTGAATGGAAATCTCGCAATACCTGTCCGGCAGCTGCGAAGGCGAATAGCATGATAACCCGCAATGGCGTAGAAGCTTTGAATGTTCTATGTGTCCAGTATCTATGCGCTCCAGCGGTTACGCCAAACCCACTGAATATATACATCGCATACGCTGAAAAAACAAAAAAACTGTCAAAGCTACATCTAAAAATTGTCTACCGCTACGTCAACGGGACGTCCAATCATAACAAATCAAATCATTTATTTGCCTGAATATGGGTACATGAGGTGATACATACAACAAAAGGTATTTAAACCATATCCTACTTAAACAGGTGTGCAAATATATATTATCATAAATATATTTCGTAAATTATTCATTAACTAATTATTACAATTATTAATGATTATTATTTATTACATAATTTATTCAAATAAACATTACATTTTTGTCATTTAAATAACCATTCACTTTATAGGCTTTATGACGGAACGTCAACGATAACGAGATGACGTTGACGGCGCCAAAGCAGCGATACCTACATACATTTATATTAGGACCTAGGTGCAAGAAGTGCCAAAAAATATCGATATATATCGTATCGATATTTAAAATAAATATCGATATCGATTTCGATATATCGAAAAAAAATATCGATATATCGGTGACATTTTGAAATATAAAAAATAAAAAATTAACATTAATTGATAATTAAAAATTAAAAAATCTTTTTACGGCTCTGTATTCCGGCGATTTTACTCAGTGGCGACAACGGTGTTGCTATTGGAAAAAATATATCGTTTTTGATACATTTTCGATAGGTACTTGATATTTTATATCGATATATCGAAATAAAATATATCGATATATCGAAAAAAAAAACGATATATCGATATATCGATATTTTTTCTGCAAGCCTATTAGGACCACTTGGCCACCGCAACGCTTGACAATCTGTCAACGTGACGTTACGTGCGGTTCGAATAATTTCGTTCCTCGCTGACGGTGGAGGTGGATAAACCTTGTAAGGCCATCTAAAACACAGACACTTAACTTTCTGTTGTTATGTTTATGTACTTCATTCAGTCGACATCTTTCATACGAAGTGAAACGTCTGAACACAAAATAATTCAAAAATTCGTGAGTAAACCAATCCAACAACGTTGGGCAATTGGCATTTTTCACTCGCGCTCCGAATTACTGAAAAATGAAATGAAAAGAGCATATGAACGTTAATTGTCATGTAATTTTGTCATTGTGAACGTAGAATGAAACAAAAAACATTTACTCCAGTGAATGTTTTTTCGTCTGATATCAGCTTTTAATTTCATCAGTTGCTTGTTCCTACTAGCGCCAACTCAAGTCATTTTACCAAAATTAATTCCTTTTATTTCATAAATTTACATATAAATTACATTTTTAAATATTAGAATATAAAAATATAAAAACATTTAAAAATATAAAAAATAGTAGCCCACCGGTATCGGGAACAGGGTCCAAGCTACCGGCGGTCAGGGCTCCAGAGAGAGGAACCTTCTAACAATACGGGCCGTGTCCAGAAGTACCGCTTTCTGAATCAAGCCCTTAATCCAGCTGCCTAACGAGAGCCTCCGTAGATGTTGGTCGAGGCTCTTGGCAATTAAGCCATTGGCTGATACGACTATCGGCACAATGATCGCAGAGTCCACATCCCACATGTCGACAACCTCGTGAGCCAAGTCAAGATACTTGATTTGTTTATCTTTCTCGGCCTTCACGAGGTTCTCGTCATGCGGGACCGTTATGTCAATGATCATTGCGCGCCGCTCTGTTCGATCCACCACCTCTATATCAGGCTTATTGGCAACAATAGTCCTGTCAGTGATGATGGATCGATCCCAGTACAATGTGATATTTCCATTTTCGAGAACTGGGTCGGGCACGTACCTGTAGTACGGCACTTCCGATTCCACAAGGCTATACTTTAGAGCAAGTTGCTGATGGATAATCCTGGCTACAAGGTTGTGTCTATGCAAGTACTCTCCGTTAGCTAGACGAGAACACCCGGAGATGATGTGTCGAATTGATTCTCCCGGTTGGTGGCATGCCCGACAGATGTCAACCGTTCCGTCCTTCACAATAAATCTCCGGTAATTGTTCGTCATGATAACTTCGTCCATAATTGCACAGACAAAACCTTCGGTTTCCCCAAAGAGGTCACCGAAACGCAGCCAGGCTACGGACGCTTGTAGATCTACATCGGGTCCATGTAGGGCCCGGAAAAAGCGTCCGTGAGGCTCCTTACTCTGCCATACCTTCCTGCGATCGTTAGTGTCAAGCACTACAGGCTTGCGCCAGTTCTCTTTCGCCAAGGAGAGCGGGGTGAGGCCCTTGTCCACCGCGACCACATCTCGATGCATCCCCACGTCGGCTTCTAGGAAATATTCCCTGAGACTGCATATCTCGCGATTGTGGAGGGTCTTAGCGTTTAAAAAGCCTCGACCTCCACACTTTCGCGGGATATACAGTCTCATTACCGATGACCGCGGGTGATGCATTCGGTATGCAGTCAGCAGCGTACGGACCCTCCTATCCAGGGCGTCAAGTTCGGTCTGAGTCCATTTGAGTATGCCGAAAGAGTACATCAAAACCGGCATGACCTAACCGTTGAAGGCGCGCACCTTGTTTCCGCCTGATAGAAGACTATTAAACACTTTCTTCAGGCGGCCAAAGAAGCGCTCCTTCAACGATTGCTTCATGTCAGTAACATTGATGCCTAACGCTTCCGACATACCCAAATACTTATAGGTTTACTTACCAAAATTAATTATTATTATACTCACCAAAAGCAATAGTTTGCCATTTCACAGGGTATGTGTAATGATAGCACCAGTACATGGCTAAAGCGTGGTATCCAAACACGATGAAAGTCGTCATCCACTTTATTTCAGTCTTGAAACCTATCCACTTCTCTACTTCTCGTACTTTCGACAGTATAAAAGAATCTTGCATAGCTTTTGCCATTTTACACACTATTTTATGCTCCTTTTTAATTTAGTTTTATTTTTGTACCCTACGACCGTCCACGGTGTAAACCAACTAAAATTTGTTTTGATTTCCGTATTTATATTGTTTTTATGCGTATAAAATAAATACTTACCTACTTAATTCAGCTCTCCTAATAATTTTGTTTGTTCAAAATTTACGCCTATAAATAATTATATACAGTATTGTTTACTGTGTTACTGCTATAAATAATTATAAGTTGACTGTTCAATGTTTTACACTGTTGAGCAAAATAAGGCACTTGATTTATTTATTCCAATCAAAATCTATAAGCATCAGGGGCCTGTATTATTAAAACCTACAGTTGACAGGTGACAGGTGGCAATTCGACAATCTGACAATATTTTTAAAAAATTTTTTGCTTTAAAAAATGACATAGGTAACTGTCACATTTTCCTGACGGGTGCTGTACCTGTCAGGAAAATGTAACAATTATGTAATTTTTTTACAAATATGTCACTCGTATTGTCAGTTATAGAGCCCAGAAATGCGGTCTTTAAAGGGTGAAATTGAATTCATTTTATGAATAACTTTCACTATGGCCCAACCCTAAAACCGCGAAAAAAAAGCTGTTCCCTATATCTTGATAAACTATGCGAACATAAATAATAATTATGTAGGTCACAGCAGATTTTTTTTTCGAGATTTTTACCTTCTCAACCTTGTTACTGGGTAGTAACTGGGTTGTGGAGGTCAGATAGGGTGCCGCTCCATGTAAACTACTGGTAGGTATTCAGCTGCATCCGGTTCGACTGCAACCCGACCCAGACATAGTTGGGCAATGGCTAAGCAGATGACCTACCTACTTATCTTTTGTGCTTCCCTGTCAATTATTGCTAACAAAAACTACATTTACTTGTCATACTGGAAAGTGCATCATTTTTCACGGCCTCCACTGTATGAACGCACCGATTATAATCCGCTCCATTGTTATATTTTAGGGGCCAATTACCTATTTGTTTCATCGTGTGATTAGTTATTCTAAACTTCAGTAAATTACGTAAAAAAACAAAATATTTAAGTAAAAAAAAACCCTTGCCCGATCCGAAAGCACATAGGTACCTACTGCAATAACGTTACCAAAAATTTGGTAATAAACAATCATAATATTATTGAACATAAAAAAGTTATTGCTATTTAATATTGTGCGTGCGCCATGGCGGCCGTCGGTTGTTATTCCAACCAGCCGTTGTTATTCCAGGGGGCCAAGTCTACTACAGATTTTGTATGGCATATGTGTCAAAAACTGATCATTGTGAGACCACTGACACGTTTGTAAATTAGTAGACTTGCCCCCAGTTTAGTTGATCAAATCTCCTGGTGTGTTCAGAACGGCCTAGTAAGTGTCGGACCACAGAAGGGTTCCGTAGTTGGGATGATAATTATCCCAAGAAAAAAAACGTAAATATTTACCTAGTTGAAAAAATGTTCTCCCAGTTTCATTACTTGTGTGTAAAGTTAGTAAGTAAATAAACTTTTATGATTCTAGGTCAACGGGAAGTACCCTATAGGTTTTGATTTAGTTGCGCGTATCAAAATACGTCCCATATATGACCGTATCTTTTATTGCGTTGACTTAACGTGCGTTTGCACTGGTGAAACATTCACGACAAAATATGTTGAAGTCTCAAGTTCCTGTCAAAAATTGTATGGAAAATTGAGAGAAATTACAAAAAAAAAACCGACTTCCCAAAAAAACACTAAAAACTGAAAAATAACTTATTTTGGAAGTCGGTGTCTTTGCTTTACAATTTTCGATTTTTGCCAACGACTTCCGAAATAAGTTATTTTTCAGTTTTGAGTTTTTTTTTGGGAAGTCGTTTTTTTTTTTGTAAAACGTTTTTATTTTTCACTGTTTAGTTGTGGTACCTACCCCACACAAATTCGAATACCACTAGCTGATGTAAATAACAGTGAAGGAGTAAATGAATGTATCATCTAGATAAACTAAGTGGGAAAAATACGTAATATTGAAAGCTACCTCAAAAACTACGCAAGCAAAGTTAATAAAATTTATATGGGACCACCTCGGAAGCATGACCTACCAAATAAAAAAAGAATCATCAAAATCGATTCACAATAGGCGGAGTAATCGCGTAACAAACATAAAAAAAAAAAAAAAAACATTCAGGCGAATTGAGAACCTCCTCGTTTTTGAAGAAGTCGGTTAAATAGAGATTACAACATGTTTTGTCGTGAATGTTTTGCCACTGCATACGCACGGTTAGAAGCTTTATTTTTTATAGCTCCAAGGGAACGTATAGTAACGAACGCGGGTTGCTCCTTGGCATAGTGTTTTGAGACTGAAGGGGTGGGGCGCACCCGAGCGCAGGCGAATTAAATAAATTTATTTGATCAAACAATGTGTGCTCTTAAAGAAATAAAAAAACGTGCATGCAGGATACCATTTAAAAAATACGGGTTCAGACATGTTTGCCACATATTAAGGCGTGCAAAACAGTTCTTCCCTCCACACACTGTCATAGGCCTTCTCCAAATCAACGAAAGCACAGCAGACTTTCTTGTGCTTTGCCAGATGTTTCGGCTATGCACTTTAGGGAGAAAATCTGATCCATGCAGCCCTCCCTCTCTAAATCCTGCCTACACATCCCATATTTTGGGTTTTATGCTACGGGTAATCATTTGTTGGCTGTGGCAGACATGAAGACATGGAAGGAATCAGTACGGCTCACTCGCAGTTGAATAATAATAAAAAAAACTTATATAAAAATATCACGTCACAACAAACAATCGAATCTCACGTCAGTACGCATTGATTTATTAAATACTAACTTTATACATATAAGTGTAGTGTATACTTTAGAGAATTCCCTAAATAAATTTCGGTAAGTTGTTGTGTGCGCCTCAGGAGTCGGTTAAAAAAGGCATTGCAACGCATGTTGCATTAGCTAGTTTTCAATAATTGTCCTACTCAGAATCCTTTTTCCGCTTTGTCTGTTTTACAACTGGCCTGAAGTTGCTTTTCAGTGTATTTCTTGATCATATCCTTGGAAGCTTCTTTCTTGTCATACACCCAGCCTAAGCTCTCACACAAATGTATGAAATATGTGGCGAAGTCGAGTGTGTGACACCATTCAGCTGTCTTGTAATCGAAAGGGAACGTGTGGTGGTAGTTATGCCATCCTTCACCAGCCGTAACTAATGCGACGATGAAACTCTCTACAGGTCTTATGTTCCTGAAAGTAGAAAAAAAATCATAAGAAAGTGCCTTGTTAATTAACCCAAATACATTTAATAATAAACTGATAATTTTGAACAACTGTTACGTAGAATTAGAAGAAATCATGGGATCATTATGGAGCTCCGTAACCATCTTCGGATATCCGAAATAAAAATATCCGTAACCGTAACCGAATCCAATATAAAAAATATCGATTATAAAATGCAATATCTAATATCGTAACACGGAGTATTTTGTTACAGATGTACAAAAAGTATTTGGAAACTTTCTAAATGCCTCTTTCACACCTAAAACGGTAACAACATCAAATTCAGTGTTATTGCAATTCATTATTAATATTCTAGTTAGTTAGCGATATTTCATATTTCCAAACAGTAATATTGCCAAAATAATCAAAATAGTTAAATATTTTAGGTACACGGACGGTCAACTTGATTATGTATGACGAGTGGGCGGAGTCGAAAGTGTTAAGAAACTTACTTGTTATAAGGTTTATATCCGAATTTGTGTGCGAGGCTGTTGACAGATAGCTCACCGTGGTACACGGACAAGAACCGTATGCCACATTGCCAAGCCACAGCCACTCGCCAGTCCTCCCCCAACAGCAAAATACCCACCAAAGTGGGAATGATTAAGCTTACTAATGGATTTATTATGTTCACATACCTGGAAAATGACAAAGCAGATAAACTGTAATTTCTATAAAACAAACCGTATCTTGTCAAATATACGCAAGTGCGTTTTTATTTATTTATAATGTTATTTTACCAAATAAATAGTTTATAAAAAAAATCAAAAGTTTTTGTGTCCCGTGAACTTTATTAACATGGTGATTGACATGGTCATGTTAGGTAATTCATACGCGTTAGTGACGAGAATTCCACGGCGCTTACGACCTTTATCCCGAGCACATCGTACAGCGACGCCTGAGTTAAGCCTCGTATTCATGGTAAACATTTGTTTAGCAAAAGTTGATCAACGTTGTTGATGAACGGCGAGAATGCTGCTGGAAACTTTATTTAAATCAATATGGGTTGTCCACACACGCCAGTCTGCGTTAAAATGTTGCCCGAGGAAGTATTGTTTTTGTGCGCCGAGGAAGTAGTGTTTTTGTGCTACCGCCATGTTTAAAAACAGTTGCAAACACGTCGACACACGTCAACATTTGTTGATAAACTGATGTTTTCGCTCGCCAGGCGTCAACACTGCAACATGGCGTTATCAACTCTGCAACACTAGTGTTGCCCGCAATATGTTGACAGCAACTCGGGAACATGTTTATGCAACCATGTTGCTAAACAAATATTTATCATGAATACGAGGCTTTAGCTTCAAGTATATTCATCGCTTTCTACTCGGTGCATCATTAAACGCCTAACGCTTCTAGCGCTTGATTATTATTTCTTATTCCATAGTTTATCTAAATAAGTACTTAATTTCTAATTATATCTACTCGCATAGCATCCCTCATTACATTCTCATCTCAGCTGCAAGCAGTTGTCTTTCATTCCAATAGAATTTCGCACTGATATAAACTTACTTTGTATGCCAGGTGATGAGCGAATCGTTCTCAATGTCAGTCATATCAATTTCCTTGAATTTGCTGATCACCTTATGGTTCTTCTTCATCAGAAGCCAGCCGATGTGTGAGAAGAACAGTCCTCGCCCACTGTCGTGTGGGTCGGAGTCCGTGTCACTGTACTTATGGTGGATGCGGTGGGTGCGCACCCATTGATACATCGTCACCTAAGTGGAAAATAAAATAAAACAATAAAAACTAGAATCCTTTCCAAACGTAAACGTATCCTTTCCAAAATCAAAAACCAAAATGATCGTTAAAACCACGGACCCGATGAGTCTACATCGTAAAACCATGGACCCGATGAGTCTACATCGTAAAACCACGGACCCGATGACTCTACATCGTAAAACCACGGACCCGATGAGTCTACATCGTAAAACCACGGACCCGATGAGTATACATCGTAATTTTTAAGAACTCAGTCACAATCTGTAATAAAAAATACAATCGATTTACCAACATTTTTGACAAGTTTAGAAAATAGCAACTTGGATGTGAACGTTTTTTAACCGACTTCATAAATGAGGAGGTATTTTTTTTGTGTGTTACTCGATTACTCCGCCAATTGATTTTGATGATTCTTTTGTTTGGTAGGTCATGCTTTAGAGGTGGTCCCATATACATTTTTATTAACTTTGCTTGCGTAATTTTTGAGTTAATTTCAATATTATTTTACCCACTTAGTCTTTATATACAATGTTTTAAGCTATTCCGTCACTGTTATTAACATAGCAGGTAGTGGTATTCGAATTTGTATGGGGTAGGTACCACAACTAAAAAGTGAAAAATAAAAACGTTAAAGTAAGTAGTAAACGTTAAGTACGAGAATTGTCCTTCTGATATGAATACAACTATTAAGTTACATCTATCCGACTGACCGACCCTTTGTCAATTCAAAAATGTCTGTAATTGGGTTAATTGAAATACTTTTAAATGCTTTGAGTATTTCAATTAAACCAATAACAGACATTTTTCTGGAAACATTTTTTTGGAGGAGCTCGTGGCTAAGTAATAACAGCCGCTCGGGTCGATCCAACAGGTTAAGCTACGCTTGCCGGGGTTGGTCCGTGGATGGGTGACCATTTTCACATATCGAGACTCCTCCGTGCCTCGGAAAGCACGTTAAGCCGTTGGTCCCGGCTGTCATTTGTGGATCTTTGACAGTCGTTACGAGTCGTTAGACGAAAGTCTGACAACCAGTCTAACCAAGGGGTATCGTATTATCCAGTTACTGGGTTGTGGAGGTCAGATAGGCAGTCGCTCCATGTAAAATACTGGTATTCAGCTGCATCCGGTTAGACTGGAAGCCGACCCCAACATAGTTGGGAAAAGGCTAGGCAGATTGACTTAATAGCTTTGAGTTTGAATTGGAAATCTTATATTACCTGTCCAGCAGCTGCGTAGCCGAGTAGCAGGATAACCCGCATTGGCGTGGAAGCTTTGTATGTTCTATGTGTCCAGTATCTATGCGCTCCAGCGGTTATGCCAAATCCACTTAATAAAACCATGAAATACGCTGAAAAAACAAAAAGATGTCAACTACGAATAAGGCCGTTTGTCCATCGCCACGTCAACGGGACGTCAAAAAGTACGAGAACGAGATGACGCTGACGGCGCCGAAGTAGCGAAACATTTTACTATGACCGCGTGTCCACCGCACGTCCGTCAACGAGACGTTACGTTCGGTTCGAATAATCTCGTTTCTCGTTGTCGGTGGTGGAAAACATTACTCGAGTGAATGTTTTTTTATTATAATACTCACCAAAAGCAACAGTTTGCCATTTCACAGGGAATGCGTAATGATAGCACCAGTACATGGCTAAAGCGTGGTAGCCAAACACGATGAAAGTCGTCATCCACTTTATTTCAGTCTTGAAACCTATCCACTTCTCTACTTCTCGTACTTTCGACAATAAAAAAGAATCTTGCTTAACTTTTGCCATTTTTACACATTATTTTATTGTTCCTTTTTAATTTAGTATAATTTTTGCGACCTACGACCGTCCACAATGTAACCCAAGTAAAAATTGTTTAGATTTTTTCGTGAAAATTTTATTTATAGCGAGTGTAACTATCTAAGCGTAAAAAAAATAATATAATTCAGCTCATCTTATTACTAGTCAATACTGCTTATAAATAATTATAAGCAGTATTGTTTGTTACTGCTCATAAATAATTATAAGCAGTATTGTGTCATCTATTTAATTATAAAATCTGGCCCTACACATGCTAAAAAAACCTATAGGTGATAGGTTAGGTGGAAATCCGACATTCTGACAATGTTATACTTAAGTTTTTTTTCCGAAAATTATGACAATATAAGTACTTTTTTCTTCATATTTTTTGCTTTTTTAAACAGCACCTGTCGTGGAACCAAATGTGCTATTTATTAAAAAAATTGTCATAGGTATAAGTCAAACTTGTATTGTCAGTTATATTAAATAGAGCCCATCGACTTCATTCGACACAAATAAAATTCCAATTTACAAAACTGTCCTACTTATCTTTTGGGTTCGTGGGTAAATAATATCAGCCGCACGGCTCGATCGTATCGTGGATGGGTGACCATCCGTTTCGAGACCCCTCCATGCCTCTGAAAACACATTAAACCGTCCCGGCTGTCATTCGTAGATCTTTGACAGTCGTACACAAAAACCCAAAAGTCTGATAACCCGTCTTACCAAGGGGTATTGTGTTACCCAGTAACTGGGTTATATAGGCATATAGGCTCCAAGTAAAACACTGGTATTCAGCTGCATCCGGTTAGACTGGAAGCCGACCCTAACATAGTTGGGAAAAGGCTAAGCAGATGACCTACCTACTTTACTTTTGTCCTTTGCTGTCAGTGATTGCTAACAAAAACTACATTTACTTGTCATATCCGCGAGTGGCGGCGTGTCCGAGCTACTAGAGCACCATGAATAGTAAAGCACTATAACGTGCACACATTATCGTTGCAAGCCACAATCTCCAAGGCGCGCGGCGCTTGCTAAACACCATCAATTTATTACAGCTAAGAATGTAGAAAGCCGTTATCTGGGACGGAGCGATGAAGAACTGGGACCATCTAAAGGGCTCAAAGTCAGCGGTTTCAACGTTATTAGCAGGTATATACCTACCTGATTCAATGTCAATTACAACAAAACAATAAACTTCTTTATCTTACTTTATTATATTAAATCTACATTAATAATCATTATGAAGTGTCCAAGCTGCCGGCGCCTTGTCCCACATAGCGCCGCGCCGCTGTTGAATTAGCTGCCAGCGCCGCCGGTTGCTGAATTAGCTGCCAGCGCCGGTTGCTGAATTGGCTGTCGGCGCAGACTTTGGAAAAAAAAAGTGGAAAATGCCCCCATTTTCCGCATTTTTTCTCCAATTAATCAATATGTTAGACAGTTGTCTAGCCGTAGTTCATATTTCCATACAGTAGTATTGCCAAATTAATCAAAACAGATACATATTTGACAGTTATTTGCGACGTTGCCAACTTCCAGAATAAACGCTCTTAAGACAGGAAGCACCTTCGACTTGTACCCGTTTGAGTACGCTATGATTTTCGTGTTCGTGTGAGGACTTGGGCACGCTAGTGGTTTTGGATTTCTTTACAAAAACACTAGTGTAATAAAACGTGGATTGTCAAAACAAACGAAAAGAATAAAAATGTTTTTTATTTACTAGATTACTTAGATAATGCGTACTCTCAATACATACATCTAATCACCACATGACTACATTACTTTTTATAACTAATGGGAATAAACAAAAACATAACTTAACGTAAGCCTGCATTAGGTACGTTTTTTTAGATTTATAACTCTATGGTTTAAAGGTACCTACCAATTTTGGATTCATACATGCATAAAATATTAAGACAATTAATATAAACCGATAGAATGTTAAAATACAATCATATTATGAAATTACAAACCTAACTTATATTACAAGAACACATAGGTGTTAGCCACAATCGGGGTGTACTTTTGTGAATATTTTATCAGTCCACAATCTTTGTTTTTCCACTACCTTCAAGTTGTTGTGCGGTGTATTTCTTAATCATGTCTTTGGACACTTCTCTCTTGTCATACACCCAGCCGAATCTCTCACACAGATGTATGAGGTCTGTGGTGAAGTCGAAAGTGTGTGACCACTCAGCCGCCTTGTAGTCGAAGGGAAACGAATGGTGATAGTTGTGCCATCCTTCACCACCGGTAAGTGCTGAGATGATGAAATTCTCGGCTGGTCTTATGCTTCTATGGGGAGAAAATAAGTCAGTTGGTAAATCCTCATTTAGCTTTGGTGTCTTTGAATCTGTCGTTTTTTTTTATTACCACATGGGCGAGTAATCTTGAGGACAACTAAAAAAACCGGCCAAGTGCTAGTCGGACTCGCGCACGAAGGGTTCCGTACCATTATCTATAAAACGGCAAAAAAATCATGTTTCTTGTATGGGAGCCCGCCTTAAATATTTGTTTTATTTTAATTTAATTATTTATTTTTAAAGTGAATATATAACTAAATTTTCTGTTAATATTTCAAGCATCTACCTGTTGCCGTTATCAAAATCGAGCAGAAACGAGCAAAAATATCACGTTTGTTGTCGGGAGCCCCCTTAAATATTTATTTTATTCTGTTTTTTTAGTATTTGTTGTTATAGCGGCAACAGAAATACATCATCTGTGAAAACTTCAACTGTCTAACTATCACGGTTCATGAGATACAGCCTGGTGACAGACGGACAGACCGACAGACAGACAGACAGCGGAGCCTTAGTAATAGGGTCCTGTTTTACCCTTTGGGTACGGAATCCTAAACACGTCAAATCTATACATATAAGTACTTACTTGTCATAAGGCTTATAACCGAAGGTATGTCCGAGGCTGTTGACGGTCAGCTCACTGTGGTACACGAACAAGAACCGTATGCCACATTGCCACGCCACAGCCACTCGCCAGTCCTCGCCCAACAGCAGAATACCCACCAGAGTGGGAATGATTAAGCTTACTAGTGGATTTATTATGTCCACATTCCTGGGAATCGACAAAATTATGTTAGACTGTGGTGGTCCTTTTTCGAAATAGAAGTTTGAATTCTGAGACATCAACAATTAGGTTATTTAGCATTGAATAATTGGCAACACAATAAAATATCAATTCTTGCTCTTGATGAAAAAAAGCTTGTTCAACCAGGATCAATCACTTGCTGCAATTATCATTTTACTCATCAGGGGGCCTAGACAACGTGGCATTCTATCACCGATAACGATGATGGAAAACTCTAAAATGTATAGAACTGACTTATTGAAAGTGATTGTAGAAATACGAATCCCTTCGGAAGCGATTGTCACTTGTCTATGCCCTCAGATTCACGCTTCGCATAGCTCTAGATTTCTTCATATTGAAACAAACTTACTTTGTATGCCATGCGATAAGCGGATCGTTCTCAATGTCTGACATGTCAATCTCTTTAAATTTGCTGATCACCTCTGGCTTCTTCTTCATCAGAAGCCATCCAATGTGTGAGAATACAAGTCCGCGCTCACGGTTGTGAGGGTCGGAGTCCGTGTCACTGTACTTATGATGGACGCGGTGGTTTCGCACCCATTGATGCAGCGTGTTCTGTTAGGAAATGAAAGGAAAATGTACTCGTTTGAGAACGATATTCCAAAAGTAAAAAATGTTATCATTGGTTTTAGAATTTGTATTTTATTGAGATTATTAATTTTTATTCAAAGATATTTGCAAGCATCTTTTTAATGCTGCAATTTCTTGTCATTCAAACAGTTAATAGTTTTTCATTCAGGTAGAGTTACGAACATTTGCATACAAAAGTATCTACTGGCGGTAAAACTGTGCAATCAACTTTTATATTCATACCTCCAACCTTGCACCCGAAATGGCCTAAAGCAGTCTAAACTCCGCTATGTTTTACGATGCACTTTGAAATTGCCGTCTGGACATAATGGAGAATAAATTTCTTATATTACCTGTCCAGCAGATGCGAAGCCAAATAACATGAAAACCCGCAATGGTGTTGAAGCTTTAAATGCTCTGTGTGCCCAGTATCGATGTGCTCCACCGGTGATACCGAACCCACTGAACACAAACATTGCATACGCTGAAAACAAAATAATTTTTAAGGTTCCGTACCTCCAAAGGAAAAAACGGAACCCTTATAGGATCACTCGTGTGTCGCGTGTCTGTCTGTCTGTCCGTCTGTCACAGCCAATTTGCTCCGAATCCAATGGACCGATTAAGTTGAAATTTGGTACACGTATGTATTTCTGTGACCCAACAACGGACGTGTACACACGGCTACACATCAAGCTACACATGTCTAGTTTATGCTGATCTCGCAGTGTATAGGATTTCCGTGCAATGCGAGGTCAGCTTATACTGGAATTGTATAGCTTGATGTGTAGCTGTGTGTACCTAACGTAAATAAGTAAATGAATTTTGAATATCCCCCATATTCAAAATTCATTTACACTCACATTTGGGGGCCAAATAAAAAAAAAGGTTTGCAAACCTTACCGTGTGACATAATACCAAATAAAAGGGCTTGTTGCGAGGATCTCACATACATTTTTTTTATAATTTTATAATAAATTATTTTAAAGATATAAATTGATTAAAAAGGGGGGGGGGGGGGCTTTACCTCCGAAACTACTGACAACTAAAATAACATGGCAAAATCACCCAATTTTGCGCGTACAAACTTACATTTGCAGTTGGAACGTATGGGAGAACATGTTTGTCAACTACAATGTTAAGTTTGTTTCATTATTATACTCACCAAAAGCTATAGTCTGCCATTTCACAGGTAATGCGTAATGATAGCACCAGTAGATGGCTAAGGCGTGGTAGCCAAGCACGATGAAAGTCGTCATCCACTTTATTTCAGTCTCGAAACCTATCCACCTCTCTACTTGTCTCACTTTCGACAAAATAAGAGACTCCTCTTTTACTTTCGCCATTTTCTTATAAACTAAGTACTTTTTTTTATTCCCCACGACCGTCTGCCCTGCGACCCGCGTAAAAAATATTTTCAATTCCGTAAACAGTCTTTTTATATTAACAGAAATTAATTAATAAAATGTAAATGAAAGACATAAAACAATGATTATTAAATAACCCATTCTGCTACCTACTAATACTAATCTGCATAATTAATAAACAACTAGTAATTACGGCACTGGACCTATTTGATGAAACAAACTATTAGGTCGAGCCTGTCTCATGGAGTCCTTGAGGGTAGTATTACCATATTATGAAAATGCGCATTACATTAATACCAATGGATTGTTATTGTTACGGTCAAGAAGCACATTAAAAAGTGTTATTATTTTAAAGTAAGTAGTACCTACCGATACTTAAAACTTTGAAATATTGTCTAGATTTAAAACCGGAATTGAATTCTTACTTTTCGCGAATTACGAGTTGTAGGTCGTAGATTCGAACCCTGCCAGGCGCTTTACTTTGTGTAAATAATTTCATCACCACTGCTCTCAAAAACGGTGAAGGAAAACATCGTGACGAAACCCGCATGTCCTAGAACCAAAAATTCGAAGACATGTGACATCTACCAAATCGCACTGGGCCCGCGTGGTAGATTACGGCCCGTTCCCTCTCATAGAGAGAAGGCTTGTGTCCCAGCAGTGGGAACATTATAGGCTGATTATGCTGCTTTCGCGTAAAAACATCATAAAATACACGTGACTTTATTTGGCACCAATAAACCTAACATTACATTAAAATTATTATTTTAGTTTTAGGCATTATTATTGTAATAAAAAAAAATCGATATCTTACTGTTGACTAAATGTACACTTTTTGTAATCATTTTATTCAATAAAAAAATATTATTATATTATGTTACTGGCTTTTGCCCGCGGTTTTGCCCGCGTGGAGGTGGGAAATTATAATACTTATATAAACAAACTACCGGGATAAAAAGTATCCTATGTCCTATTCCAGGTCATGGTAAATTTTTTATGTATAATGTAATTTGTATGTGCCAAATTTCATCCAAATCCGTTCAGCCATTTTAGCTCGAAAGCGTAGGTAACAAACAAACAAACTCATTTTCACATTAATAATATAAATAAACCCCACCGCCGTATCTTACCCCACCGCCGTATCTCTACGTTGACGTCGTGGTGGGGCTTGCGTGCTCCGAACTCTAGGTCTGTGCCGGTAGAGTTTACTTTGCCGAAACGGGTCTAGAGTGAGGAGCCAGACCAAGAGAGATACAAAAACCCGCAGGGCAGCATGTGGCGAGCTGTTGGGCGGTTGCGACCCCACGGACCCTATCTCCCGGGAGATGTCTTGTTCCTCACCTCTGGCTTGCCTTTATTGGCCGGCTGGAGTGAACACTGACGAGGAACAGAGCTCCCACCTCATTCTTGCCTTTATTGGCCGGCTTGAGTGGAGATTCGCAAGAGCAAACCTGCTCGGAGGAAGGAAGTATTCCAGTAAGATGCTGGTAGGGATCTTGACCGTACTTCCGGGATTGTCTTGATAGCCGTGGAATACCTCTCCACTCCTTTTAAGCACCTCAGGACATGTTGCCCCCTTGTCGCTACGACACTTTGTGCTAGCGACCGTTCTGGGCGGCCCATTATTGAGTGTGCAAGTCACCCCCTGCCATTTTATCTTTGTATTTTATATTTAAAAACATTGTTCAGGCAGGGGCCATAGTCTTTCCATAGTTCAAGATTACCAGTTCACTAAACCACCCAAACCCATAGCCCAATATCTTTGTTTCCATATTCTGCAATTAATAGTCCTACACCAACCGGGAGTTGTCCTTGGCTGCACTTGCATTGTGCGAACAGGGATAATCGTCGGTTGTTGCCTAATTCCATTTAAAATTGTCTAAGGGGCCTCTGCGAGTTGGCTTCGGCCCCTCGCACGCCTTCCAACAACATACTTGTTTAAACATATAAATAATAAAATAATATGTATATAGGTAATATTATTTATATATGTATTATATATTATAAATAATAATATATTTAAATAGTTAGGATAGTATTTACTTGCAAAGTCCATAAGGTCTTGGCCGTGTGGCGTATTGCCAAGTGCATGATACTTCCAAGTCGCATTGCACTGTATTCGTTAATATTTTGTTGTCCCGCGTAGGCGGAACTATTTGCGGTATGAGATCACGATAAGGACTTGTACTCTATACATTTGGAGCTTTTGCTCGTGGCTCCGTCCGCGACGAGGTCGGAATATATCCCACTAGAACGTATTACCGGGCCAAAAATTATCTTATGTCCTAAACCAGGTCATGGTCTACCCATGTGCGTAACAATGAAACAAACAAACTCACTTTTAGATTTATAATTATTATATATAGTTAGAATGCGAAAGTTAGTTTAATTAATTATCTCTTATTTTTATTTTTAATCCTAACATATAATATTAGTTAGTATTCATTAATACCTACTAGGGGGAAGCGTCTAGGACTCTAGGATGTGCTTTGTACTCGTTTAAGGGCGTTTGTGGATTAATATCATTAAATTAGAAGATCGACATTGATAGCAAACAGCGATAGAATAATAACATTCTGATTGGAAGCTTTCAAAAATAAATGTGTTATTTCATGAATAAATGAATAAACTGCTCACGATATCCTGGTACGGGAATGGAAGGCACACAGTCTACAAATACTAACAAATTACAGTTCTATGCCCATAAAATGAAACTCAACGACTTTATTGAATACAACATTGTTGGATAAACTCGTATAGCCATACAGACACAAGTTTATCGATCGCACTCGCACAACTCCAATAGCTCTCTCCAGTTGACATTGTAAAGCTATCGAGCGCACACTTCACATCACTAGAGACTTACTTTTTTTTATCGAAGTCAGCTGTTTCAAACAAAAGCATAGGCAACGGAGGGTACGCAACTTTGCACAAGTGAGGGGATTAATGTCCTTGAGTATCATTCTGTAGTTTATTCACCGTGTATGTTGTGTTATTAGTCCGTTATCGAACATATGCTTCCAAAGGAAGTTGCAACTAAACGTCAACGGTTTTGTGAATATCGACTACATCATTGCCACTATTCAACGCATGTCTTATTTATGTTCTACATTAGTTGCTCACTTTTGTAAGTTTACGAACATTAAATTATTAGTTAGAACCTAGAACGTTAAGTACATTTAAGTCGATCGGTAAAGTGAGTTTGTACCTTTGTTACGCTTTCACGCTAAAACGGCTGAACGGATTTAGATGAAATTTGGCACATGGGTAGACCATGACCTGAAATAGGACATAAGATATTTTTTATCCCGATATTCCTACGGAATCGCGAGACTTACGCGGGTAAAACAGCGTGGCGCATTGTACAATCGTGTCTTTAGAAGCCTTCAAGAGTAGCCAGAGGCATACAATAGTACCTACGCCCATGCCAGTGTTGGTCCAGATAATTTACGGAGGAGGTATAGATAACATATAATTAAATAAATAATGAGTATCATTTATTGCTCGCTGACATTGACGTCTATTAGGAATGTAATGCCCACATTTTTTTTATAAAACGGCCGGCTTTATCTAAACAAAATTATATGTACCAATTTAATGCCCCTCTGCTTGGTAAAGCCCTTCCTTATTACCACCGGATCTTCATCTTCGAATATCGAATTCTACACCAATAGCGAAGCCTTGATTTCATAGTTTAGACGAAGAACAATTTTATCCTTTACAAATACTTCCACTACATATAGGTAGATATATATTTGCTTCATGCACTCATTCAACTACAAACACAGGAACTTTACCATTACATTGTTATCTATGAAAGCCCTGAACTCAAAGAGTTAATATAGGAAAATATGATAACGTAACTGCGGTCAGTCGTCCATAACGGTAGATAGGGATGCGTGTGCGCAGGTTGCGGCCGATCGTCCACTTGCGGCCAACTTTGCGGTCAGCACTGAATTACAGCCGTCCGGCTAGCTAACTACTACCTTATCACAACACTTTAATTAAAATAGTTGACTGTAGCGTGGGATAGGATACGTGCCATTGGTTATTCTGACCCAACTTCGATAGGTATCTATATTTTACTAAAGTACTTGGTTGGCTGTTTATTTTTGCGTCCTGTACCCATTTAATTGGCATCTAGTAGGTTGCATATTCAAGTGTAAAGCCAAGACACATTACTGTGTTGTGTTGTATCGTGACGAAAGTATGGATACACGATAAACAAATCAAACGAGATTCGTTTCATTGGTGTATCCTACTACGACTACGTCAAATCACAACGAGTTTCCATTGGCTAACACCGCGTCAGAAGGCGTCACGACACGACACAACACTCACAGTATGATTCCGGCTTAAACATAGGTACTTTTTAGATATTCCAAAAATGGACTCATTGGACCAATAATTATGAATGTTCAATATTATTGTTTTTAGTACATAACTGAATAAAAAATCGCCTATGTCACTCCCACAATTAAGACGAACCTAACGACACCTCGTATGTTAAAATCAATCAAGTCGTTTAGGCTACAGAGTGCGTGCCAAAGAAACAAACATACATACATACATACTCTCGAAAAACATTACCCTCCTTCTGGGACAGTTGGGTAAAAATAGCCTTTGAATGTCGTGTAGGTGTAGGTTTACATTATTCGTGACAATACTAACAAGGTTACACGATTGTATGATTATCATAACATGGTTTCTACAATAGGCAGTTTAAAATAAGAACGTCTATTGTTATAAAACTAGAAGAAACTTTCTACGTTTCTTTTGTTAACTTTTTGCGAAAGGGCTCACAAATTAAATGATCTAAATCTCAGAGCAGCCGTCATACAATATCGCATTTGTAAAGCTATGGCCCCATTGTACGATGTTGGAAGCGTAATGACTGCAATCTATATCGTCTGATATTATTCAGTGTACTTTTATTGAGTTTGCGTACTGTGAGATACGACGACCATTGTGTGAGACTTCAATAGCCCACAGAATCTTATTGCATACACTTGTTCACATCGAATCTGTTTGTATACAAAAGGTGGGAAAGTTTTTGATAGATCTCGAAATAGATCGATGTTATCTATATTATCAATGTATAATAAAATCGGATGATGAGAAAAGGTCCAAACAGTCGCTTGTTTTGTGAAACAGTGCGTTGCACGTAAAGGAAATTAATTTTGATTGAAAGATTCGAAATGTTCAAAGGTGAGGTGGTAGACTCGCTTCACTGCGGTTAGAATTAATGGTGCACATCAATGTTCTCACAGCAGAGTTATTACGATCGTAAATGTTAACCGACAACCAATTACGGGGGCAGACACACGTTTTTATATTTTTCCAATATCATTCTCAAGTCTTCACCGGTTTATCTAGTTCATAATAATAAAGTGGCAATGGAGGGTTAGGGTTACCAGACGTAAGAATACCGCTAGACTTTTTAAATGATTCTTATTTATTTATTTAAACTTTTCGCACTCAAAAAAGGTACAGCCTTTAGGCATTCTCCACTAGTTAACAGAGGGTGGTGAAGAGATTAGATGGCAGGTGCTCAGTTTGAGAGGAACTGTTATTAGTGTTAGTGTTAAATGTTAAAACATATATTTATAAACATAATAGGTAGATAACTTATATAGGTTATAAACTTATAATACACACATATACATTATATTATGTATTTACTATAGTATATTATATAAGTAGTAGTTTAGTAAGTATTGAAGTGTTGGTCGATGTTATTTTATGGTGATTCGTCTCGGAGATCGAAGCCAACAACCGTCAATATTATTTTGGCTTCAGAACCTGCAACAAAAATGATCCTGTTTAAAATTCTCACGAAAAATCCGTGTGCGTTTAACCTCATCAAGTTCATCGTTCTGTTTGCATATCATTTCCGCTTCAAAGGATGCCTTTGTTACCAGGCGCAGTCACAGGCAAATTGGGAGAAACTAGATGAGCAGCGATTGCACCATCATGCGATTACCGATCCATAAAATCCTCATTGAATATTAATTAGTACCTTACACATTAAATAGTACCTCCCATAATCTCAAACTACTTTATACCAGAACTGGCGGCCTGCCACCACCGCTTACAGCAGTATTATTTTAATATTACTTCAGTGTAAGAAAGAGATGAAGCTCTACAGGACGTATAGCACCATCTCTTTCCCCCACGAGGTAAGATTAAAATAATACTGCTGTAAGCGGTGGTGGCCCCCTGGACTCCGCTTTCAGCACTATACTCGGCCATATACTCAGGTCTTTTAAAGATGTTGTGCATATGAGCATGAGAAGGGAAGCATTTCATACTTGGCTGCCCTTACTTTGTGCTTCTCCAGCGTTTCCTCTGGCGAAATTGCAACTGTTATCAGTAGTGGATCTAACCCCACTGTGGTTACATTAGATTAGGAGTCACTCACGATCGAGTTATATATCAAAACCATATTGCTTCAAGTCCATAGACCACTTTTGTCTAGTCTCCTTTGGAGGTTATAAGCTCGCAAAGTGGCCTGTATAAATCAGCATATCGACGTCAATTAGGGTTGTGGATCCGTGGATCTGCGCTAACTGTTATGTGGCATGCGAATTTAAAGAAAGCCCCTTACTACCTACTAAAGGTACCTCTATCTATCTCAAAACAAAAACTTCAATCAAGATACCAAAACACGACCATTCACTCGGCAGCCCTACACTACACAGTACAACAATCATTAACATTGAATCGCTGTAATCTAGCTGTTGGCATACTATGGCCTGTTGTGGCCTATTGCCTATGCATGAGAACCTCTTAATGATACCATCTTGATTTGTTCTGACATACACGTGTATTTATGACGAAACTACTCGAGTAATGTAACCTGTTTCATTCGATACTCGATTGAATATGAGTCGAATCGATTTTAGGGTAACGTCGGGAGACAACCGGTTGGTATGACACCGTCAAAATGGGTAAAGAATTTTGGGTTCGGTTTAAGGGAAGATTATATTGAATTAGGAAGCGTTAGTAACCTTCGTTTGCACACATATAGTTGTGATACCTATTTGTTTTCCACAAAACTTGTAAAAGGCTTGTTATAAACATCAGCATCATTTGCCCTTATCCCAAATCATTTGGGGTCTGTACAACATGTCTTTCCTTCCATACTTCTCTATTAGTCGTCATCTCGGTAGTCACTCCCTTTCTAGCCATATGATAATTATCATCTTTCACAAATTCCATCCATCGTTTCTTTGGTCTTCCCCTACTCTTATAGTCATCCACCTTCATACTTACTCAAAACTTTCGTCACTAAGTGGGTTCTTGTCATAAATGTCTAAAACTTATATCTAATATGTATTGACATTACTCTATATCTTATTAACTATTTTGTACTTACACCATAATGAATTTTTTTGTATATAACAACTAACAACACCAACACATAAACTAACAAACTAGTCTTTACAACTTGTTTTAGGTGTAAACTATAAACAGTAGACACGTCATGTACATTTTTATACCTTGGTGTTAATGCGGGGTAGCAGTGCTACGATGGAACATAGGATTAGACAAAAAATATTACATTGACAAGGATATATCAAAATAAAAATTCAGAGTCGCGACAAGAGAATCATGAGAAACAGCACCAGTACTAATGTTGACTGTACTTCCAAGTCTGTCTTGCCAAGGAGTATCGTGTTACCCAGTAACTGGGTTGTGGAGGTCAGATAGGCAGTCGCGCCATGTAAAATACTGGTATTCAGCTGCATCCGGTTAGACTGGACGCCGACCTCAACATAGTTGAGAAAAGGCTAAGCAGATGATGATGACTAATGTTGACTGTAATCATTTATCTAATAGCCAGAATCTCTTATAAAGTTACAACTTTACGACGATACTTAACGGAATCTAGAATCGTGACTTTTAAACTTAGCTAAGAATAAAAAAGTGTTAGAATATTTGTGATTTATCTACACTGGATACCAATAAATAAAAAGTATTGCAAAGGAACCGTAATAAATTAATAATAACTATAACTTATTTTCAACGATGATAATCAATTTTCCGTAACAATTTAAGTTCACGGAGTTCAACTTTGTTAGAATGTAAATAAATAATTAATAAGTAGGTACCTAAGCTTTGTTATATTTAAATCAAATTATTATTTAAACCTAATAGTTTGTTCATAAACAGTTATCAGTAGGTATGTTCATGCGAAAACCCACAGAATTAATTTATTTCCAACTCATTTTATAAAAATAAAACAATTTACCACCTGTTCATCAATCATCATGCATTATCTACAGTATTTCAAATCATATTTTCCAAATACTTAGTCCAAATACTTACTTCATTGTACCTATTACCTAAAAGATAAATTGTAGGTATGTCTAGATATAGGAACAAGCTTTTACACTTAACTCACACAAAGGACTACAAAGTCAGAGGTTTGGGCCTCAGCGGAAGCATAAAGGCTCCAAAAATGTCCTGATGGCGTCATCCTACAAACATTACTGTATCCGCGTTGCACAACCATTCACAGCATTGTTTTGTATGACACTACGCATTATGATCGATCTATCTAGATTTGGATATGGAATATGTAGCTACTCAAATATTATCTGTACGAAATATACAGGGATAGTCCGAAAGGGATACCGGGACCCTGGCAACAGGCAACTGAAGGAACACGGGTGGGTTTTAGTCAGTAAGAGTCTGACACGCCCTTCCGCTCCGCCCAGAGCGAGAGAAGTCATAAAAAAAAATCAACTGTTCCCTACATTTTGACGAGCTATGCGAACATAAATGTAGGGAACAGAAGATTTTTTTTTCGCGATTTCAGTTTTGGTCCCATAGTTAAAGTTGATCATAATGATGAGCACAATGACACCTAAAGAGGATTTAAACGACTAAAATTTCACCCTGTAGACAAATAATATTGTAGAGTTTAGACACTGTGATAACGTATGTTTTCGACGAGATGTTTGTCAACAAAATCTCAGTAGAGTATACGATGGTCAGTTATTATTAGTATCGAGTAATATTCTTCCAAATACCGGTTAAAAAAAACCGGTATACAAGTATGTAAACGAAACCGAATGTAAAGGTTTGTGCGTCAAGTACCTACATCATACCGGTTTGAAAATTAAACCGGTATTAGAGCCTTGGGTATCTGAAAAAAATTCTTTTGTATCTATTGGTTTTTCTGCCATCACTGTTCTTACCTCAAGATAAAATATAGTTTACAAATTGGCAATAAGATTTAGGGGGATTGAGGAACAGGGTGTAAAGTTCACTCATCCTTTGATGCGTAGTTCACATGTGGCGATGTAGATACCGCCACAAAGTATAGACTTAAATACCTACCTATAACAATAGTTTTACGAAGTCACGATTCGGGAAGGTTCCCAAACACGTGTAAATCTTTCTCGGACCAGCATTTTCCGAGAACAATCTAAACATAAAGTGCAAGAAATTGACACAGAAACTTGTCTTTAATAAAAATCTAATGTACTCAACTACTCACACAAAGGCGCCTTACCTTAACCTTGTAAATAATTAAAGCTGTGACACCAAATAAAATTACGTTGATGTAATAAAATAACATTGTGTTTTAACATTTATTATTTCTGTAATGCGGCATAAATATGCGGCGTCCGTCAGTGTAAACAGTTACTGTATCTAATGAACTAATTAACCTTTGGCAATGCTTCAAGCTATTGCATTCAGTACCTACCTTATAGTTAATGTGCGTGAAACTTACCTAGGCTCACACGCGACTTGTTGACCTATGTAGGTACTAGGTACAAGCGTACAAATCTAAATTGCTAGTGCTGCTAGTTTAACATTCTGGCCGATCCTCAAAATCTAGTCGGAAAACTGAGCTTTTGTGCTCAGCGAAATCCTTACTTTCCTAACTATCCTAATCCTAACTAATATCCATTATAAATTCGAAAGTAACTCGGTCTGTCTGTCTATCTGTATGTTACCATTTCACGCCTAAACCACTGAACGGATTTCGATAAAATTTGGCAAGGAGATAGATGGCATCCTGGGGAAGGACATAGGCTACTTTTTATCGACATACAACGCGGGTGAAGCCGCGGGCGGAAGCTAGTATAATATTATAAATGCGAAACTGAGTTTTTTTGTTTGTTACACTTTCACGCTAAAACGGATTTAGATGAAATTTGGTACATGGGTAGACCATGACCTGGAATAGGACATAGAATACTTTTCATCCCGATATTTCCACGGGATCGAGACTTACGCGGGTGAAACCGCGGGCGCTACTAGTACCTACTATTCGAAATAGGAGTGATCTTTTGGCGCGTGGTATAAATTGGAACTAATGCCGCTATCTGGTTTTTCCTACATTTTACAAAACTATAAATATTGTACAAATGTTTAGCTACAGCGCCCCCGTCATTCGGGCGCAAAAAGATTACTTGTAACAGTTCTAGTATTTTGAACTAACTAGTTATACCTGTTTTACGCAATTATGTGCCTAATTTTGTCTTCCTCTAGCGAACCTCAATGAATTCAGTACCTAACTTAGCTACGTAGACGTTCAAACCAGAATGACTAAAAAGCTAAACTATAATAAGCAAAACTATAATGGAATGGCTAGTTTCGAAAGGTTCAAGTCTAATACGAAAGGCCTTAATAAAGCCCTATACCCCATTTGAAATAAGATTAGACATTAAAACAAACCCTTTTACAGTCCGTTCAACCGATTTTGACTTCTATACCGTAGGCATAAGGATAGCATTAAAAGCAAAAAAAGTTACACAATACCAACTATCTACTGCGGCTGCCATTTGTCATGCCGCCAACGCAATAGAATTCAAAATCGGTTGAACGCAATGTAAAAAAGGCTTATCTATACGTCTTATCTTATTTCAAATGGAGTATGGGTGGGTATTAAAAGCACGGAAAACCTTTAATAAAGGCTACAGCTTTATTGTAAAGGCCAAGGGCACGTAGCTTTAGTTGACGTGATATTTTCCACACGAATTGAAACGCTCACTTCAGTTGGAAAATTCCGTATGTATTTTCATCGTTCGTTTTCGTTTTATTGTGTCACTAGCTGCGCGCGTTTTCACCTGCGTAAGTCTCGATCCCGTGGGAATATCGGGATAAAAAGTATCATAAGTCCTATTCCAGGTTATGGTGAACGGCTGAACGGATTTGGATGAAATTTAGCACAGGGGTATGTGCTAAATTTCATCCAAATCCGTTCAGCCGTTTTAGCGTGAAAGCGTAAAAAACAAACTCACTTTCGCATTTATAATATTAGTTAGGATAAAAAATTATTGACTTGTCAAGATAATTTATTTTTCTATAAAGTATTTTTATATGTTGATAGATAGGTACAAATTAACTTCGGTTAATTATGTACACAAAGATAGCCGACGTCTTCCTTGGTCAAACCGTTGTAAACTAACCATGAATGTATTATAAACACGCTATTGCCAAATTGTAATTTTAAACGCAATTTTCACGTAAAGTTTTTAATGGGTTTTGATGGTTTTTAGGATTCCGTACCGAAAGGGTAAAACGGGACCCTATTACTAAGACTCCGCTGTCTGTCTGTCCATCTGTCACCAGGCTGTATCTCATGAACCGTGATAGTTAGATAATTGAAATTTTCACAGATGATGTATTTCTGTTGCCGCTATAACAACAAATACTAAAAATCAGAATAAAATAAATATTTAAGGGATCTCCCATATAACAAACGTGATTTTTTTGCCGTTTTTATAGATAATGGTACGGAACCCTTCGTGCGCGAGTCCGACTCGCACTTGGCCGGTTTTTGTATCTATTCGTTGTCAAGAAAATGAAATTTTATAATACATACGTGTATATACATAACCTCACACCTTCTTTCCATGGGGGTAGGCAGAAACTACAGAACGCCACCAGCTACGATCCATAAACGACGTGTACCTTGTGATATTATCCCATACCAACGCCTCGCATGACTTTTATAATCGTAGTCGTCCTATGAACGCGAAGAAGATGATTACGTAAAAGGTAAAAAAACCTGGGCATCTTTTATCCAACCTTTTTCTTATCCTATTCTTAGATAAGTAGGTGAACTCTGTTATAATAGAGGTATTTTCAAAGAAAATTCAGCTTTTTCGGACAAAATCTTGTAGTTGACCTCAGACTTTTTGAATTCTGACACGTGGAAATATTGTGAAGAGGAGGCAGTACATATGGCTGAGTTCATTTTGTGTAGGATGTTTTGTTAATGATCAAGTTAACCTATTTCTTAAACAAACTATGAAAATATAATTTTAAGTAACACGTACCTAACTATCTCACGATAGCACGAAGTAAAAAGGTTTATCTAAGTATACGCCTATACGTATTATAAATTAAAATAGTATTCGTTTCTTTCTATGTAAACGCATTGTTCTTCTACACTAGGTACGGATTTTGATACGATTTTCACCATAATTTATTCTGAAAGGTTTAGGTAGGTATGTGTATAACATATAACTTTAAACTTGTGTGAAGCAGAGGCGGGTCGCTAGTATATACCTAAGTAAATACTTATTAAACTTCTCTCTTCTTCCCCAGGGTCACTCTGAGTCGAAGGGTGCAAAGAAACGAGAGAAGAGCGCGGGGGGAAACGGCAACGGCAAACCGAGCCGGGGAGTGGCCACGTCCTTCGGGTTCCGTCGGCGACCGGCCAGCACCTCGCGTGCTGACGACAACTCGCGCAGGAAACAGAAGGCACATGATAAGAATGGGAATGGAGGTAAGGGAATGTTAATGCTTAATATGACATACGACAGAGAAGAGTCTTAAATATGGACAGAAAATAGCCTTACATATGGACAGAAAAGAGCCTTACATATCGGACAGAAAAGAGCCTTACACATAGGACAGAAAAGAGACTTATATATGGGACTGAAAAGAGACTTATACATAAGGCAGAGAACAGAAAAAAGACTTGCCCATTTGTTAAGTTTTTATGATTGGTTAATGCCTTTAATGGTTAGTTAGATTGACTATGATTGCCTTCGAACAAACATTGAAACATCATAATTACAATGGTCACAATTTATAAACAATCTTTTCAAGATACAGTTGGTGAACAATGATATTGAAACTGTTAAGTACCTGTGAATGAAATTTTACCTGTGTGATATTTGAATAATAATAAGAAGTGCTTAATAAACGAAACGAAAACGAAAGTACTCTCAAACGTGCGCAGAAAAGTTGCAATAAGAAACCCGCAAAGTTAATTACAAGTTACCATAGAACATGTTTGTGGCACGTAAGTTGTCCATATTTAATGATTAACATTTCGCGACAGGTTCCACGGAGGACTTGCGTCCGGAGGAGGTGCTGTCCGGCCGGTCGACGCCGCTCGCGAGACCACGCAAGGAGACGCCCGGGCAGCCATTACGTTCCACTAGGTAACAAACCAGATCACACCAGCACCTTTACGTAAGGATTATCGAAAGCAATCGCGATAGGGAAATGAGAATGACATAAGAAAACGTGAATTACATATTCATAAATTAGAAAGTTCTAAATTGTGATTCTAATTTGAATAGAGAATGCGGAAAGCACACAATTTACGAATGTAAAAAGTGGCTTGAGCGCCTGATGTGTTCGAAAATAAACTTATTGCCTACATAATTTGCGTAGGCGCTTCGATTTAAAACGCAGCTTTAGTATGTCCGGCGGGCAGACAGGCAATGTAAATACAAATCAATATAAACAAGAATGCTAATGTTTACTGACATTTATTGGAAAACATTCTTATAAAGAATTAAAGTTAAGTTATTGCTTTTTGCTGATTGAAATACTAGCACTTTCTACTGATGTCTGTCTTATTATTGTCTCATTTGTTAGGTTCGGTTTCAGGCAACAACACGCCAAAACTGCGAAGGTCGGGGACGTGAGCGTGGCGGCGGAGCAGGCCTTCGGAGCCACGCATAAGGATAAGGAGACGACTTACAATAACAATGCATTATTAGGTGAGCATGCGTGATTGGATTGTAAGCGATTCATTAAGACATAACATTAACATACCTAGGTATTGTTTGAATGTTAAAGAATTTGATAGATAGGTGAAGGAACCATAGTTAGGAAACTGACATGTCCGGAAACCAAAAACTCGAAGACACATAACCCGCACTGGGCCCACGTGATGGCCCTCTCCGTCTCACAGAAAGGAAACCAGTCGCAGCTATGGGAACATCATTCTATAAATTAAAGTAATTTTTCTTGTTTGTCTGTATGTCCACGTTGTTCTTCTTAACCACGCAACAGATTTTGGTGAGGTTTTCACCATCGCTTAGAGAAATTATTCCGGAAGGTCTAAGTGTATATTAAAGTTACATATAACTAAGAAATCTGGTTGTTTCGTCAAGTTGTAAAAACCGAAACAGGAGCGGGTCAACATCATACCTTTTCTCTCCGAAGCTTTAAGAAGAGATGGAGGTACGTATAGTACCTACACCCACATTTCGCTAGATACATAATGTCGAAATCAGATTCGACATTAGGCATTTGTCGCTCTATAGGCATCAAATTATTTACCAAGGCCTCATTGATTTCCTACTATTTTATGGTCGCCTTGCTATGTTCTTGATTCGTAATCGAACATTCTATGTGAAAGTGCATGTGGGTGCGATCCATTTTGGGTGTGTATGTTAATCAATTTGATGGTGTCATTCACTCGAATTAGATTACAGATATCGCATAAGTAGGTAGGTGTTAGTAATTTGGTAGCGACGACCAACTCAGCTTAATTTTGAAAGCTGACATTCTTGTAAGTTTTATTATGGAAGTAGGAACTTAGTCATAATAAAGCTTTTATCTTAATTAAATGAAGTTCACAGATAAACCATTTTTATACAAAGATTTTACGAGGCTCTCAATCCCCTTTTAGACCTATTCTGTGATCGGTATATTTTTCCGAGCGATTTATTAAACTAAAAACGTGAAATTAAACCTACCTGCCTATAGTTATAGGTGACTTCTAGATATACGTAGTAGGTAGGTATCTAATAGATACCCCATAGATTACTATAATATATAGGGTAAGATACCCGTTTAAAGAAACCTGATCAAAGACTTACATCGATCTGGGAAGGTGTAGGTACGATAGTGACGTGCACTTAATCCGATTATGTAATGTAAACGGTCGATTTGACGGTATTCCGTATAAAATTCCATTGGGTTATCCCCAAAGGAATTTGAAACTTTAGGACAACTACGCTTTAAGGCTTGAAGAAGTACCTCCCCGTATCGATACTAACTTATTTATTCAAACCCACTGTTTCAGCCTGCAGTGACAAGAATCGAAATCACGCACCTAGTCACGTTTTTCTTGCAGTTTTCATATTGGCACTATATTAAAAAGCCATTCTTTCAGCATTCTTATTAACCCCAGCAAATAATTTAATAAGCATATATGACTGGAGTGGGTTCACGTCACTAGAGCAATAGGCGCTTCGCATTCACGACCTAATTGTTCGCCAATCTGACGCTCTAGCTTTAGCCAACAGGCTATTGACATAGTCCACTTCAAAACACCACTCATCCTATTTGCCCTCTCGCTCTCGAATGAAGAAATGTTTTAAGTAGGTATGAATGTAAAATGGGATGACAATAAGAGTAGAGAAATAATTAACTAAGAAATGGTGGGTGGATTGCGTGAAAGAAAATACGGTGAAAACTAAAATGACGCCTTATAGGGTCGTGATCTTTTGCGGGAATGTCCGAAAGGGATACCGGGACCCTGGCAACAGGCAGCCGAAGGATCACGGGTGAGTTTTGGTCAGTAAAAGTCTGACACGCCCTTCCGCTCCGCCCAGAGCGGGAGAAGTAATTTCATGATATCCAACCCACAAAAAAAAAAAGGGGTCGCGATCTTCAAGAATAAGAGTAGAACGTAAAGAGGAAGTAGAACATAAGATAGATAGGTACTACTACGGTTTTCTGAGATTAACTACTTAATCTAATAGGATATGGCCGCTGTGGTCAATATGGTAAGAAAGGGGGGTGAATACTGAAATGACGGCTGATCGAGATGTATGAAAGAATAGGAACAGATGCTGCGCCAACCCTAAAAAATGAGGAATCACGGCAGGAACAGTGTGTGCTCGCTATTAAAAGTGACAGCACATCATAGGCCGTAAGACTACTTTTATGTACACACGGCTACACATCAAGCTATACATTTCCAGTATGAGCTGACCTCGCAGTGTACGGAAATCCTATACAATGCGAGATCAGCATAAACTGAAAATGTATAGCTTGATGTGTAGCCGTGTGTATGTACATACGAGGCCCTAAGACTTTTAATATCTTAGATTAGATTGATAACAGCCAATTTTACTCGTGTTCCAGATAAAAAGAGTATTAGTCCGGGGTATCAGCTGCCGTTGCAGGCGACGCAGGTGTCCTCCACCGGTGTGACGACAGTCGTCGGCGCAGGCGGCGTTCCCAAGACGCTGACCAAGCAGACCGTGATACTAACGTATCAGACACAGCAGCTACCAGCACAAGTAAGTGGGACTTGAGCTCTTGTTATCATTTTGTTTGGAAGGCAACAATGACGTAATCATGCCATGCTGGGTAAAGGGATTTCATAGGTATTCATATTGAGCACATGAGCCTCCTGAGGATCACTTCTTTATCGGTATCAGCCGGTAACCAATAAAGCCATTTTTTTGGCCGGTTTGTTATCAAATAACTTCTCCCGCTCTGGACGAAGCGGGAGGACGTGTCAAACTCTTACTGACTACGTTGTCTGTAAGTTGCCAGAGGCGACGGTATCCCTTTTGGACATTCCCGCGACCCCGGCAGAACCAATAAGGCAGTACCCAGTGGGTACTGGGTAATTAGATTTATAGTTTTGATTAATTAACTTTCTCAGGAAATAATACTGCTTGAATTGATTAAAGACAATCATTCAATGTTCAGACGGCCTAGACAAACTGACATTCTATCAGCGATAACGATGATGGAAAAGGCAAAAATGTATAGGACTGACATAAGCTATCGAAAAGCTTTATGTCTACGCTTTAGTATGAAATACGAAACGCTTTGGAAGTGATTGTCACTTGTCTAGGACCTCAGTTCAGACATAAAGTATTGATTTACTGACACACTGTAATTAAACGTTAATTAGGTAAATAAATAAAACAAAATTGAGTCATAATTTCAGCAAGCAACCACAGTATCATAACGAAAATAACAATATGCTTTGTTAGTTTAAACATGTAATGAAACGAATTTCACAAAAGAATAAAGTTTACGTTACTTCGTCGTTTACACAGGTTCTTTAGATTACCAATTTTTTTATATAATAATAATATTAACAGCTCGGTAAAATGATACTTAGACATACCTACATATGTGCCCACTCCATAGAGATATACTAAATTATATCTCTATGGCCCACTCCTTCCCCACTTCCTTCCTTCCTTCACACACGATCAATCACAATCTGTATCATTTTGACAGTTCAACAACATTCATTTCGTTATTAAGATGAAGCAATGGATTCAAAATCAAAAGTCATTTCTTCAATTGGATTAGCAATTTCCGTCAAAATGATTCCGATTGTGATTGAGCGTGTGTTACGCAATTAGGGTGCTGGGTGTTTATGCTCATCAAACTATAGTTTGGCCAAGTTATGAATGAATGGAGTCCCAAATATTGATTTAAATTGCTTCCCGTCATTCAATTATAAGTTTTTCGTTACTTCTGGGTTATTAAGTTAGTACTGCACTGCATTATACAGACTGTTCAATGTTTATTTAAATTAACTCGTTTAATTTGACTTTCACACGTTTTATTTTATCATAATTTTACATTATGTTATTAGGCTGTATTATTCTGTACAGAAAATAAACATCGCACAGTCAGATTTATCTTTACATACCGAGACTACTCCGTGCGTCGTGTCTCGTTCGTGGTTCTTTGACAGTCGTTACAGGACGTCAGAAGCCCGAAAGTCTGACAACCAGTCCTAGCAAGAGGTATCGTATTACCCAGTTAATGGGTTGTGGAGGTCCGATAGGCAGTCGCCCCATGTAAAGTACTGGTATTCAGCTGCATCCAGCTAGACTGGAAGCCGACCCCAACATAGTTGGAAAAAGGCTAGGCAGATTGAGTCAGATTTTCTACTTGTCCTAACCCAAAGTTATAATAATTTTACTTAATTTATTTTCATCTGGCCTTATACAGTTTTCCCTAGTAACGTTGTTTCACATGGATTTCCATAAACCGAAAATGTACATTTCAGGAAGGACGACCAACAAAAAGCGTGCGGATATCAGAACCAGTCTCGACTCGGGGTGCATCCGTGCCCCGAGTACAGCAAGAACCACAACGGGGTCCTGGCCCCGGGAAGTACACCTTCCAGACCACGCAGCTACCCAGACCCCAGTTCCCTGCTGTCAAGAACATTGATGCTAAGACTACTAAACAGGTAACTGGCCTTTTTGGGTTAAAATCACGATGTAGTTTGCGTTAAGACTGTGACAGACGATACCTACATGTAACAATGCCATGGATAAATAATAAATCTACCGGATATCTATGATATCTACATACATACATATTATTATCATACATACAAATCAATACAATTGAAGTGTCTGTTTGTAATGTCAAAATAACAGCTTTTTACTAAATGCATATGAAAGTCTATACGGTACATAAAACAAACAAAACATGTTATCTCTGTCTTATTTCCGGCTAATCCGAAACGACTGGACCGATTTTGTCGGGACTTTCACTGGCAGATAGCTGATGATATAAGCAGTAACTTCTTTTATTTTAGGAAAAGAATCAGGGTCCACGCGGGCGGGGCTGCGAGCAGCAGCTAGTTGTTACTAAAAATAAACTACACTGCGAATATAATAAAGTGTTTCAAACTTAACTTTACAAACTGTAAGAGCTGCTTTAGTTAGACCAACTGAATAACTTTTACTATGTACATTAAAATCGCGAAAAAACAAATGCTGTCCCATAATATTTAGAACAGTAGGTATTCAATTTTAGTATGGAAAAGATTTTGTTTTTTTCGCGATGTTGGTCCCATAGTATTTATTCAGTTCAATGGTGTAACTAAAGCACCTCCTAAAGTAAGTAAAAGGATGATGCTTATTTTGGTACCCTGCTCCAATAGCCATGTGTAATATATCGTTGGATAGCCCTTATTAAACTGAATAGAAGTTACTGTGGCGCCTAATTCGAAATCCTTGTCCGTTCGGAGGTATACTGTACCAAACATGTCAGTTTTAGCAATACCAAAATAAGGTATTTTTTTAGATACTTCATTATTCACTGCCCTTTTGAGCATCATTAGAGGGGTTTCGACATCACACGCTACCCAGTAACCGATCATGGGTTCACTACTTCCCTTTCCTCCTAACGGTTGGGCATGCACCCATGCCATGTAATATCTAAAAAGTACTATTGTTATTTGTTACTTATTAATTAATAATGATTACAAAACACAGGTACTGGTACTCATACAATATCAATTGTTTGGCACTAAGGGTACTCCATGGGCATGCTGGATTTACCGCCTTCTGTCTTATTTCTTAATGATTCTATCGTAGACGATGTTTGAAAAATGTTTTATTTAAATGGATGAATACATTTCATGTATGTATGGTTGGTGGATAATTAATAATAGATGCACGGGTCGATCGAAGGGTACGTTACACTTTCTGAGATCGGTCCGTGGATGGGTGTCCATCCATTACTTAGGTAAGCCGTTTGTCCCGGTTGTCGTTTTTAGATCTTCGACAGTAGTTACGCGTGGTCAGAAGTCCGAAAGTAGGACAACCATTCTTACCAAGGGGTATCGTGTTTTCGTGTGTTTCAGATAGGCAATTGCTCCATGTAAAAAAACTGATATTCAACTGCATCTAGGTACTCTAACCTCAGTTGGTCCAAATGTGTGTTTGAATCCTTATACAATTCTGCATTGATTGTCATCATAAAAATAAAATGTTATAATTGACATTTTTCTAGCCGACTGTACCATATTTCCAAAATCGGTGAATGCAGTTAGCAATTACTCAAGAAGTTAAGGACAGTCTCCTAAGAACATTTTTCTGTAGTTACAACGATTAAGGTAGCTTCCCTTGCTGCTTCGTCTCAACTTCCACCCTGTATTACTCCGATCGGACAAAGAATCGAGCCAAAGGCCTTCTGAATTCTTGTACTAAATCTGAATAGCTTTCTAATGATATATCATTTATTCCTATTGGAGCGGGTACCAGCTTCCATACATTTCGTGGCATCATTCTTTGAAACACCTTATAGAAACGTTTAGTACTTACCTAAGTTTATGCCTTAGTTTAGTGGATTAGTACTTTCGTCACCGTAGCAGAGGCTGGTGGTATTCAATTATTCAATGCGGAGAAGAATAGTAAAATACGGGTCCTTATAAACATAGTTGCATCATTTTAAGCGCCATTTATTTGTTGAAAAGACATTAGGGAAGGACATTTGGGAAGTTACGAACATTAAAGGGAAACTGATAGTGAATGAAGATAAAAATAAATATAAGAGAACATTAAACATAAATAACTGAAGGGACAGTTTGAAATCAAAACACCACCGCAGTATCTATGACGACATTTTTTCACATTCTGCATTTTTAAATAGACGTTAAGTATTTCATAAATTACATAACAGCTTCCTGGACAAACGATAATAATCTTTATAATTAGGCTACAACCGTTTGTTTTCCTCTGAAGCTGAAACTGGGTCACAACTTGTCTATTTCAGACTTGTCGTGTGCGATGCCGGTCGCCGTATACTCTAAATATCGTCGGTGCACAGTGCATCTAGCGTAGACACACATGAGATTAGAGAAACGAAGATCTTTATCAACTAAACTGAATTTGTATGCAAAATGTTTTGCTCTACTTCTTCCAAGTATGACTTTGCGTATTTAAATGAATTAATTCGTGTTTTAAATCCAAATTCCTCTTACAATTCTGAACAATTCACAATCAAAATTCTTTCCCCTAAAACATCCAATAGACATTACTTGCATAATTGAAAAGTTAACACACATACTCCTACATACCTACATACATACATAATGTATTTTGCAATGTATCGCGTTAAAAAGCAAAATTAATTAGACGTTACATTTTCCCCTCGTTCTGGACCGTGACAAGACGTGTTTGTAAAAAGTTTTAATTCATTATTCTTTTTGATAATAAACGTTAAAAAATATATATATTTTAATTACTTTTAAAATTAAATAATTGACGAAGAAATTGAAGAAAGTGAGGAGGTACGCGTTTGAAAAGTTGTACGTTTTGTCGTAAGATATGTTTTAGTTTTCATGTCATCGTGTGGTAGCGGATTTATTTTTAAAGTTACGGACTTGGTTTGAATACGGGTCATTTCGACATCTGTTCTCGTAACATTAGGGATAGTGGTCGAGTTCATTCACAGTAATGCACTTCAGCTAGAAACACGACATGGTCAATATATACATTTTTTAGTGCAGTGTGTGAAAGTGAAGTGAAAGGTGATCACTATGCTTAATAAGTGTTTTTATATTCAGGTGGTGAACAACACTAGGAAATCTGGTGTTACAGACGGATGGAGGGAAGGTAATAGTTTAATTTTTACTAACTACCTAATTTATACCAATTGCCTAATTATGAGCTATTAGTTACTGTTATCAAGGAGCTCGTGGCAAAGTAATAACAGCCGCACGGGTCGATTCATCAGGTTAAGCTACGCTTGCCCGGGTTAGTCCGAGGATGGGTAACCATCTTTAGATACCGAGACTCCTCCGTGCCTCGGAAAGCACGTTACGCCGTTGGTCTCGGCTGTCATTCGTGGATCTTTGACAGTCGTTACGGTTCATCAGAAGTCAGAAAGTCTGACAGCCAGTCTTACCAACGGGTATCGTATTACCCAGTGACTGGGTTGTGGAGGTCAGATGTAAAAAGGTCGCTCCATGTAAAATACTGGTATTCAGCAGTTTCCGGTTAGACTGACCCCAATATAGTTGGGAAAAGGCTAGGCAGATTGAGTTTAAAAATCTTTAGGCATTGTAACAAGCTAAAGAGAGATTGATAGATTGAGCAACTATGGTCCATAATACCTAAGTCTTCTCTCTTCTTCTTCGTCTTTCTCTCAATGCTGAGGATCGCGACCAATGACGCGTCTCCAAGTTAAGCGGTCTTCTGCAGTGTGGACCGCTCGGTATATGTAGTATATACCGAGCGGTCCACACTGCAGAAGACCGCCTCCAACAGCTTTCTTGATCTCGTCTGACCATCTTACCAGTGCTCCCTACTAAGCGTGTCCTTAAGTTAGTGCTCTTGAAATCCATACCTACATTTACCTTTAAGTAGGTATCTGCCCTAGACTAGTGGAAAACTTTTACATAATGTTTAGACGATTAAATGCATACGTTTGTAAGCATTAAGTTCTGGATGGCGCAAAATTTGATCATTAGCGTTTTTCTACGAATTGATATGGGATAGGAATGCATTCAGAGTTTTTTCGAATATTATATTTTGATCGAAGGTTATTTAATTTCTATCTATCTATAATCTATATACACTACATCTACATAGCATATTTCGTCTAATTGACTAGTTACTTTAATAAAAGTGCGGAACTATTTCTTGGAAATATAACTAATTTAACTATTATTTTTTAACCATTTAAATATTATTTATTTTAATTTAACTATTGCTTGGAAATATAAATTTTTTTAGCACATCAGTCATTACGTTATTCTGCAACTCTTTATACCTACTGATGATTTTTATTATTATTAATTAGTAAAACATATATACCATTACTGACCACATTTTGAATGTACAATTTGCAAAAACCAAAACAAAAAGTTATTTTAGTGCGTTATTAATTCCATGACGTTCGTTTTTTAATCCCAGATAGTAATTTGACAGGTGCAAATGTCAAACTCCAAATTAAAAAAACAAACAACAAAGATTTGAAATGTCACGATCGGGATTTAATTTTAAATCCCAGACGAACTTTATGGTAAGTCGAGATCCTGTCTATGGTCTAAGGATCCTATTTAGGTACAAAGACATAGGCACAAATACTCGTTCAAATGCAAAACTTCTTTTCAAAACACATAAAACCGGCCGTTTTCTATCAAAAACTTTGAGATGCCATTTAAGTTTTTTTCTTTATTTTTTTTTCTAAATTATGGAAAATGGCTTTTATCATAAGTTTTTGATGAAAGACTGACAGTTTTTTATTGAATTCATTGAGTGCAACCTTCTTATTAACTTTTCTAAAATTAAATAATCTTCTGTGAAATTCCTGAATATCTCGTATGACTGCTTCTAAGAAATCTAATACAAATGCAAAATTGGTAACACTAGTTTTGACCGTTCATAGGTAGGTACAATATCGATGGAACTCATACTGTTTCGTAAATGCTTGCTAGTAATTTCTAGTAGGTACCTATATGAATATATCTCAAAAACCTAAAAGGGTCATTGAACTCATAATTATGAACAACCTTAATTATGGGACCAACCCTGAAATATCGAAAAATAACCGAAAAACCAGCTGTTCCGTACATTTATGTTCTCATTTATTTAACAAGATGTATAGAACAGCTGGTTTTTTGGTGGTCACTGTATTGATTCAAACATGTTCTCCCTAGGTGCACAATCAGCAGTTTCAAGTGATTCAGGGGTATGGACGGGCGGGGAGGGCGGAGGAGATGGCTCACCACGCATGCGCCGTCGTCCGCGCAACCTCGAGATGGTCATGCGCAACTCTCACTGCTTCCACCTCAGAGAGCTGCAAGTCTCGGACCTTGATATTATGGGTGAGTTGATTTGCTTTCATATTTAGTCCTAAGCATTATCACAAGGAAAAGCAATGCACAAATAAGGCATGCTTGGGAAGAGCAGAGTAAACCTCACATATTGGTAATCGATGGAAGAAGTGTACTTGGAAACAGACTGTGGGATGTAATCAAGTGTAATCAGTGTTAATCAGCATAGTATAATAGCTTAATCAGCCTAAAGGCGAAGGAAAACATCGTAAGAAAACCGTACGTCATGTCCTAGAACCAAAAATTAGAAAACATGTGACATCTACCAACCCGTGCTAAGGCCCTATTAGTGTTGAGTTTCTTTTAACCATCTCGACTTTACGCATCAACCGCGTTCGGAGCTCCGATTGGCCCCTCGTCAGTAAAAGCCAGTGAAGGGCCAATCGGAGCGCCGAACGCGGTCGATGCGTAAAGTCTAGATGGTTAAAAAAAATCACACTAGTTCCTCTGAGCCCGGGTGGTGGATTATGGCCCTCTCTCTCTCACACAGAGAAGAGGCATATGTCCCAGCAGTGGAAACAATTATAGCCTGATTAATAAGTCTTATATTATGTTCTTAAAATATTATTATCAACCTACTTGTCATTCTTCGATCAATTTGTTCACAGATGACGCTCTAATAACCGGCCAAGCAGTAATACCTCTTCCAAAGCTGCCAAGTTCCTTCGATGACGATCTGACTCCAGAGTACGAGGTCACCCCAGTACCCACGTACATGCCACCATCCCCTATCCTACCAAAGCCATCCCCCGTGACAGAGTCTTCTGGGAGACAAAACTCCCCCATGTCCACTCTAGAACGATACAGGAATAGGAACAGACCTTCTTTGATACAAACCAACCTAGATGAAGAGAAATTCGTTCTGGATAGAGCACAACCTGAAAAATTGAATAAACAGGTAAATATACCACAGACAAAGAAATTGAACCTCTTTGACCACAGATAATAAATCAGAACAATGCTTTTATGCATGAAGATTCATTTTAAAGTCGAATGGATCGAATATTATTAAAATAATCGATCAGATTGTATCGAGATTCATGTTTGAATCGTTCTAAAATATGGACTTAAGTATAAAGAAATAATATTGCATGCTAACTAATGAGGGCAATGCCTCGCAATAAACAATAGAAATCGTTAAAGAAACTACAAAAAACGTGTTAATAAAAAATATGATTATTCGCCTATACATTGAGAAAGAATCAACCTCAAAAGAGTATTCATTCATTAAAAATTCGAACATTAACTTCTAGAACTCATTCGTGAAGTCTTCAAGCGGCGTGGTGTCTCCAACCACGGTGAACTCTTCGAAGGAGTCCAGTCCATCTTGTAAGAGTGAGGAGAGTCATTTCGGCAACAGCAGCGCTTGGCAGAGCCACGCGGCTGGTGAAGCTATGGCTAACAGGTATGTTCAGTCATTCAATTCTTTGACAAGCTACCATTGCTTATACACCAAATAATTTGCGAGCCACTTCTTTATTTTGGGGCCGTAGATAAGAGTGAAATGTGAGTGTGTGTGAGGAGCTTGTGGCTAAATAATAACAGCCACGCGGGTCGATCAGTTAGTCAGGTTAAGCTACGCTTGCCGGGGTTGGTCTGTGGATGGGTGACCATCTTTACATATCGAGACTCCTCCGTGCCTCGGAAAGCAAGTTAAGCTGTTGGTCCCGGCTGTCATTCGTGGATCTTTGACAGACGTTATGGGTCGTCAGAAGCCCGCCGAAAGCCTGACAACCAGTCTTACCCAGGAGTCCTCGTATCGTAGTGCCCAGTTACTGGGTTATGGAGGTCAGATAGGCAGTCGCTCCATGTAAAATACTGGTATTCAGCTGCATCCGGTTAGACTGGAAGCCGATCCCAACATAGTTGGGAAAAGGCTAGGCAGATTGATTGATATAAGAGTAAAATGTTTAAATCATCCAGTTCGAAAATCAGTCATCCAGTTCTTCCAGTTCGAAAAAGAGATGGAGCTACAGCACGAATGCATGAATACCTATCAATACCATCTCTTTCACGCACTAGAACTACCTGTACCAGACCCAGAACATCATAAACATCGTATTGTTTATCAACTTTAAAGCCCGTAAGAGCAGTTTGAAAGAAAATGTCAGGAGTATTAACACTTCCATATAATTAAAACGAAGAATGATTCCAGTAAAAGAAAAAAGTGGAAGGAAGTCTTGCCCCTGAATAGAGAACAACAATCAAAAAAGCTAATCCTCTTTCCAGATCACAAGACGACGTGTCCCTAGCACTGAGTGTGTCCAGCTGTGAGGACGAGAAGTCCAAACTGGAGAACAAAGTGGTGGAAGCCCCCAAGGTGGTGGAGCCCGAGATTCCGAAGAAGACGATAGTTATCATGGACGAGCCTCCAGTGCCGCACCCGCTACTCATGAAGTCGCTGACGATGAGCCAGCATGATGCGTTGAGGGGAACTATGATGGGTGAGGAAACAAAAGATTATTATTTAACTCAGTACACACGGCTATACATCAAGCTATACATTTCCAGTTTATGCTGATCTCGCATTGTATAAGATTTCCGCACAATGCGAGGTCAGCTTTTATTGGAAATGTATAGCTTGATGTGTAGCCGTGTGTACAGTCACGGACTTTAACTGATCAGCCACCTGGCACTGTTCTTATTTTAGCCGTGTAATGCAAATCGGGTTTATTCGGTTCCCGACACGGAAAGTCATAATGTCTTCGTATTAGTAGAAGAAAATTATATTTAATAACTTTACCGGTTGGCTAACCTGAGAGCCAGAACTACAAACTTGACAGCAGAGTGACTACCCAAAGTCAACCAATTGCAGGTCTAAGAACAGTAACCTAGCAACGGTTGTTTAAGCGTAGCGATAGTAACGTTAGTGTACGGAGAAATACCTATTAATAGTCATTTCGACAACTTCGAAATTAACGTCTCTGACATCGATATTTCAACTGTCAATGTCTTCAGAGAAGTTTTCAGAATAATCGAGTTAATGAGCTCTGATTCAAAGGAGTTCAGTATCAAATAGGTTGGATAAACTTAATGCAACATTTTATTTATTTTTATAATTGAGAACTTATTAGTCAACCTCTATGGATAAGATTATTTCCGATTATAAGTAATTTATTTGTCATCTTGTTTACGAACGTGTGGTTTGAGTTCGTGTTTAATCGTGTAATCTCGTGAATGTATGAAACTGTAAAACTGAAAAGTTTGAAGGTGGCTCATCAATTAAAGTCCGTGACCGTACAACATAACGACACGCCTGTATTCCCCCAACGGTTATGCAAAGGTTTACCTTTAGTTAGTACACTCACATTTTGCCAGTTATGTCGCATTAAGTTGGGTGTACTAAACACCCAACTTAATAATAAAAATCAATATTGAATTATGTTTTAAGGTGCATTCTGATTCCCATGAAGTTAAGAACGATATCTGGGAATTAACGTTTACGTTTACGTTTCATAACTTTCCTTCATGTGTAGTACCTGTCTCGTCTATTTTAATATTGTACAAATCAAGATTGCACCAAAGGGATTCTCTGTATACCTAATTAATTAAAACCGAACGCCTAGTTCCAACCCGTGTAAGTAAAATTAACAATATTGAATCTATTCTTACTTCTGACAGGTTCAATGACAAGTTCAAACTACAGCACCACAAGCACATGTACAAACCAGAGTGGTGACCACCATAACCTAACACTCACCCTCGAAGACTCCAAATTCGATCTATCAGCTCTAGAAACTTCCACGCAAAGCATGTTGGATGACGAGACTTCGCCAGCCGACAGTCTGATCTCCTCAACAAGTACCAGTGACTCGAATAATGAACTGCAAGTGGAAAGGGATCCGCCTTCCATCAGCTCGGCGTATCAGACGGCTAATACCAAGACTAGGTCACCAGAGCCGGTGGTCACAGAAGAGGATAATCTTGATGGGGAGGCGATGCAGCCTGTTAAAGAAGTAGTGATGTAAGTAAATGATTTGAATTTGCAAGATTATCCTGCAAAACAAAGTTCCTAATTTTTGTCGTGTAGGCACCAGGACATTTATGCAGTAGGGTACTTTAACAGGTTTATAAGCTCAACAGGATAAAGTACTAACACCGGTAATTACCCTTGCAGTGTAGGGTGGCTAAACTAACGCTTAGGCGCTGAGCACATGATGGGCAATTTGGAATCGTATGGAAACCCCGGCATTGTGTCCTACGTACGCGTTAGATTTCCATTCGATACCAAAAACCAAATGTAAATCGTCTGCTCAGCGCCTTACAGTAACTGCTATACTCAAAAATAGTATCTTGAAATACAATCGTTTCCTATAAACAATATTATATTATACAGTGAATCATCGCAAGTCAACGGTAGTAGCGGCGAAGGCAGCAAGAACCCGACTCCGGAATCTCCGGGCACACCGACACACGCGTCCGGTTCACTCTCCCTGTCCGATGGACGAGACTTCTTCGATGATGAGATTGCTGACCAGCCAGCTCTCCTTTTCAGGAGTAAGTTTTTAGAAGACTACATGTTGGATTTGTTTGTTTACTGATTCAGAAACGAGATGTCAACATAACACAATATTATATCGCGGTGTCAGAGTAGCTTGTGGCGGTATCTACATCGCCACATGCGAACTACGCATCAAAAAGACCTGACGTCAGACAGACGTCACATAAATCCTGCATCGCGCAATTAAAGTTTACCGTGCAGTGGACATATATACTAGAACCCAATATCAATCGTTGGGCAGGTGCCCGCCCGACACAACACCCGTCTGGTCGGAGGATCCTCCCTTTTCTATGGTGAATGAGTGAACTTTACACCCTGTTCCTCATACTACTAAAAGCTCATTATGATTTCTTAAAATCAATTAAATCTTTATTTGTTCTTCAAGAAGGTGTACTTTTAAACTATACGGTGCACTCTTCTGTATTACTCTACTTTAGGGAAGGAGATAGGTAAGTATTAAAATAAAAAAGGCAAAAGTAAAAGTTGAGCTGGCACAGTTTCAGGTAATGTTATTTTAAGATAGATGTCATTAAAAGAAATACGATATCATTCCTCCGTAAATAAAAGTCAAAATAAAGAGTTAAAAAAGCAGTGTTATAACAGTTCAGTTTTTACGTTTTCTTTTTGTTGTTCTAGAAAACACAGACGGCAGCCCTTCAAGTAAAACGCTCGAAACAGACACTAGCAAACATCTGCGAAGGTCAAGGGAACGCATCAACTCTAGTCCACTGGTTCAAAGGAATCGTAAAAGTAAGTTATATACAAAATTATATACTTATTTACAAGTTTACAACTGTATTGTAAACTTGTAAATGAGTTGTAAACAAAGTTGTAACTTTGTAAGGTCTAGGAAAAGGACGAGACGGCAGCGGTTGATGTGAACAGGAAGTAGAAATAACAAAATAGGTTATATTTTTTTTTTATTAATTCGACATCTTACATTTTCCTACAAATATATTGACCAATATACTATCCAAACCAAGAACGCAAAATCTCAACGAAGTTTTTGCACAAGAGAATTTAAAAAATCTCTATAATTCCCATTCATCTCTGTTCCTCTGTACGCATTGTGGCTTCAGACAACATTGGATCATTAAAATTATTTTGAATTATTACTAAGGCCATAAAAATACTTTGACAACATTGTTTTTTTTTCATCGTTGCCTGGCTTTTTTTCATGGCTGACAATAACCAAAATGTATCTTTGTCTCAGGTATTTAAATCGTACCTATTTTATATAATTTTATTAATAGTAGCTAACTATTCACATAGCTGAGAAAACCAACAAATAATAATTTTATAGTTAAATTATTATTTCAATAGCATAATGAATAACAAAAACTTAAAAAAGAACTTCCACAGCCCACATCGGAACTCAATAGAATAAAAACTCTTTACGAATTTCAAAAATTGTGTTCCGTTTCATTTGTTTTCTACTGGCACTGCGTAATTTTATTTTATTTATCTGTGGCTTTATTAATGGCGGGAAAAGTTAATTACTGTTGTGCTTCGTTCGTCGTTATATTATTAATCACATTTTGATGAAATCAGTGTGCGGTTTGAGAAACGGCGGCACTGAACGGACACCATCACTGGACACGTTGTCCAGCCTGGCGTCAGATGACCTGATGATGGACCAAGACCTGGCGCAGTCCATCACCAGCTTGCAGAGCGTCGATGATTATATTGAGAGGTAAGGAACTTCATGAAATATCTTTAGGATAATGTGTTACAAGGATTATTTGGTGGTCGAATGTCGTTGACAAGATGGATCTGTTGATAAACACTTGTGCAATTGTATTGTGAAATGTATTGAAAAAATAAGATAGTGATAACACCGATGCGCTAATAGATCCTTGTACAGCTATAGATTATAAACCATCTATCTATTTATCTTCACCCGTTTTCAAACCTCATTTTCATTCTAAATAAACAAGCCATCATGCCACTTGCGCTCCCGGCACTCTGGTCAAAGTTCAATTGGCCAATTGACTAACAAATAAGTTCTACTTCTAGGTGCACTGTAGACAGTGCGTGTATCATTTTTTAGGGAAACCTCTAAGAATAGAACAAAAGTTTTGATTAACTCGCAAAACGTCTTGATATGCATTGATTAAAATATACCCGAATCGCTTTAGCGTGGCAATAGCGATTATTTCCCTTGCCATAATATCTCTCCGTAGGAACCCAAACAATAAACTTTGTATGGTTTTCTCGTTATTGGAACATGTTGAAGATCATTATAGATATTGATTCAGAAATTTAACGGACGTTATTTCAGTTTTTTAAATAAAGAACACCAGAAAATGTAGGCGGGTCAATGACCGCTATTACTACGCTATTGTTGATAAATACTACGAATACGATCGGTTTAATATAACAAACCTTCATCAATGAGACAATACACACAAAAAAGGTTGAATCAGATGCTCATCCCCTAGGTTGGACAGCTCTCTACGCAGCGGCCTCAACTCACTAGACGAGAGGCAGCTTCGCCAGGAGCTATCCTCATCCAAGAACGCGGTGCGGCAATGGAGCCAGCTGCTGGAACAGAACAATATGCTCGACCGACAGCTAGCCGCCATGGCGCAAGGGATAAACGCTTCCGATTCGCTTACAGCAAGCAACAATAGTCTTTCTAACATCGGGTAAGTAGTCATTTTAAACTGTATAAATTTTCTGTAGGTCCGGAATGTATCCTAGGAATTTTGATCATCAACATACCTAGCAACATAAAGGAGTTCGGCTGAATATTGGCTAACTGTGCGTTTGCACTGAGGAAACATTTACCTAAAACATGTTGAAATCTCTATTTCCTGTCAAACATTTTATGGAACATTGACAGAAAAAAATGTTTTAATATTAATGTTTCGCCAATGAAAACGGATAGTTAGATTAAAAAAAATGGTCTCTCCATTGAGACATCGGCATCGGAAATACTGACCGAAGAAAATTCCTATACGATAATATAATAGATACGCATTACCGCAGTAAAAATAATGCGAATAAAAATGATTAATAATAAGTTAAGTACCTATATCCAAATGGCAGAGGGAACAAAAGGAAAACCATAAAAAATACCAACTATTTCTCTTCTATAAATAAGAAAAATCCTACGTAACCTGATTACGTCTCTTTATTACGTAAATACAATACTTACCTAGGTACGTACGTAAATGGCTGCGGTCTTTGTTTAGCGCCAATGAAGCGTCTATTGAGTGGCACGTGTGTTGGGGTGCCACAGTTCAGTGAGGGAAGAGAACTGTCCATTCCGTTACATTTATTCCTCATTTGTAGTATAGGCACTGTACCTAACGGAATCTCCGTCTTTAATTAAAGGCGTATATAACAGTAATATAATAATTACTAGCTGCGCCCCGCGGTTTTACCCGCATAAGTCTCGAACCCGTGGGAATATCGGGATAAAAAAAAAACTATGTCCTTATCTGGATTAGGCCAGGACATAAAATAGTTTTCATCCCGAACAACCGGAGAACAGATTTGGATGAAATTTGGCAACTGGGCTAGACCATGATCTGGATCATGGTCTATCCATGAGCCAAATTTCATCCAAATCTGTTCTGCCGTTTTAGCGTGAAAGCGTAAAAAACAAACAAAATCACTTCCGCATTTATAATAGTAGTTAGGTTAGTTAGGATAATTATTCTAGAATTTCAGCTACTTACTCATTTTACATCATGACGCGTACTGTCATCTCTTCATCCTGATTTTTTTGTTTGAAAGGGTTATACCTCCCAGGGGGTCCCACTGTCATCAGGTCAGGATCTGATGATGGGATCCTGGAGAAATCGAGAGAACTATTCAATAGTAAAGGGGTACTTAAAAAAAAAAATCCGATGAACTGAGAACTTTCTCCGTTTTTTGAAGTCGATTAAAAGTATCTGCTTAATGTAGGTAAAAAGGTGAACAGAAAGACTGGTACAACAATGCCCTGATCAGGCAATTTTGACAATCGGCCACCTATCATCATTCTCAGAGTTCCCAATTTATTAGTCATCATCTCGGTAGTCTCCACTTTTCTAGCCATATCATTTTTCACACAGTCCATCCATCGTTTCTTTGGTCTTCCCATACTCTACCGTATTCTTAAAGCCATGGTAGGTAGGAATCTAATAGGTTTTAAATAGCGAGGTACCTACAATCATACCAGATTTTAAAGACAAACCGCCTTATTCATAAACGCTGCTTAAAGTTATGTTATGAATTAGCAACTGTTTAACCATACATTTTCGACGTTTATACGTCTCTTTAACTTTAAGAAACGTTTATTAATAAGAGGGTAAGAGTATAATCCTACTTGAAAGGAAAGTAAATGTAGGTAGGTACGTTGACTGACACAGACTTGCAAATCTGTGAGTAACAGCTAATCAAGCTATTGTTAAATTGCGTTAGGATAATTTGAATAATATTTAAGTAAGGAAACATTTGTCTCTTCTAGCAACCTTGTTCTACTTCTACATTACATTACATCATAACGTGTTACGTCTGTAATCTCAAAGTTATAGTTGACATCGATTGTTATTGTAATTTTGCTGATAATAGTACCTAATGGCTCTTTGATAAGGAGCAATCCTATTACAGTTCATCAAGCTACTTAGTTCTTTTAGGTATTTATAAAGTAACTAAGTAGGAGCCAACCCAAATAAAAAGAAATAAAGAATAACGTTTATTTTTACATAGTTCGTGAAACAAAATACAAATAACAAAATATAAAAGTGAAAATAATAATATTATATATGTAATCCGCTCTCTGGTGCCATGCCCGCCGATAGCTTTGACTCTGTTCCCGATACCGCTGGGCTACTATTTTTTAATATTTTTTAATGTTTTTAAATATTTTTATTATATTATTATAAATATAATTTATATGTGAATAATGAATTAAAGGAAGTATCGAATATCTCTCTATATATTATATCTCGTGCAAAGCAGTAGTCTTGTGGCAGCTCGTGTGAAAACGTGTTAGTGTCCATTCTTTAAAATGTAGTTTTTTTATGGCAATAATAATAGATGTAATTTAAAATCAATAAAGGTTGGTATTAATCAACAATCAACTCAGCCTGTAGCAATCCACTGCTGTATTCCGCCACCTTCCGCATGCAGTCTGTCCCAGCATTCTTTTTAAGGTCGTCGCGGTCCACCGAGCTGGAAGACGTCCTACACTACGCTTTACATACGCTTGCCGATACGCGGTCTCCACTCTAGGACTCATTTGTACCGGCTGGTTATCGGTCCTTCGACAAACATTGCCGACCTACTGCTACTTCAGCTTTCTAACCCTACCTATGTCCTGTAAAAAAACTGGAATCAAAGCAATCAAAGGTATAATAGTTATGAACTAACTTGTATTAACGTTTCCAAAGTCTGCTCTAGGAATTTGAATATATGTACTAAGTAAGTACCACAGCTCTTCCCGATATATCTGATAGGTGTTTATGTATGTTATTTACGACTGCCTAAGTTCCTCACCCGCACCCATCGTTATGTTGACAGTTGGTATTATTCATGCGCATAGATACTGAAACAATCGAACAAAAGGTAGTGTTGATAGCGACGAGTGCACAAAGGACGTCCTAAGAATCACATCGGAACAAAACAAACAATACTACAGAACCTGGATGCTTCCTACTGTTGCTGTTTAAACTATGCAAAACAGTCAAACTGACATGTTTGACTGTATATTTACATAACCTTCTTACAAATTCCTTCTTCATTTCATAACAATATCTTCAGGAATTTAAATAATACCTGCTCCGATATCAGCTATTCTAGACTTAAAACGACGATTGTATTATGAATGTTAACGGATAATTTTATGAATAACAAAGGCTCATACTAGCTTAGTATTTTAAAACATGAAGTAATACGCAACATTTATGAGCTACGAGATAACGAGACGGATCATACTAGATTTATCAAAGCATGATCGCGAAAGCTTAAAGTCAAAATTCTTCTAAACATTCTTTGCCAATGTATTTGGCGTGACCTTTACAAGTAATCAAGCGAAAAAACGTTACGCACTTTCTACTGCGTTCAACCTTAAAAATCAGGAAGCCTTTGTAATTTTAAGCCAAGTGGCTCCTTTACTCATCGCATTAGCTGCCCTACCATAATGTACTTTAATGGAATGTAAATGCTGCATTATGAACTCCACCATTTACGAGTAAGTACCTAATTACTAGTCCAAAAATAAAGCACATTTATGATACCAGGTAGTGATTACTTCAAACACACTCGTGGGTATAGTCAACTGCAGGCCATGGTAACAATTCGACGTAGCCAGCCTCTTTATTTCGTAGCAGCTCGGGCGTTTGTTGTAGTTCAAGTCTTGTACTGACGTGCGGTTGACCGTACCTACTATAATTTAGGTAATTGCCGGGCTACTGTTCTTGAACCGATTTGTTCCAAACTTTGACGGCGTATTAAAGTATTAACATTTATACTTAAGGTCGGGTCAATTATAAAATATTTTCAAAGTAACTTTCGGCTTATTATTATTGGAAATATCAAGGTGTGGTTCTACGCGATTGTTCCGAATTAAGTATAATAACGTATTATAAAGGCATTACGTTCCTGATACTTATATCGGTATTCATAGCATTTTATTTTTGTATTTGGTGAATCGTGAACCAGTGGCGTGCGCAATTTATTCCTTAACTTTTTATGCAAAGGTCTACGTTATTTCGTTCTTTAAAAAACATGCTTATTATATTGCAATGCTCGTGCCTGATCTATATGAGACCACGCCTTTGCCTTGCTGTGTGACAATAACAGGCTGGGATTACTATTATTATATTATACTAGTTACTAAGCCCTATTCTCTAACATGAACAATAAACAAGTGGGCTACGCAGGTAATATTCTACATATTGCACATGCACAAGTAAACACTCATACAAAAGGAATTTGCGCAAGTGTTCGTAAAAATTTAAACAATGCCAAAGAACCGTTCCAGTTCCAATTATCAGATTAATTGTGTGGGTATATGTTTGACCTCCATGCGCTCGCGCCGTTGCATGACACCACAATAGATATTTATGACAATGGGAATGGTTTCCTTGCGACTTGCAGCTGGGGGCCAGGTAACCTTCCCTAGTACCTTTCATTACCATGCATTCGTAAGAAGTTCCAAAAAAAAAAGTAGGTATTACACAAAAAAAATGTAGGTATTATATTAAAAAAATGTTTCTCGTAGCAACTTGCTTTTACAAATCCGTCAATCTCGATAAATATAATTATTTATAAACTACAGGAAAACATCTTTGTTATTTATCTAAGTATCTGAATAGTGAAAACAGAAACTGAATCTGTCAAGTAACGACAAACATTTCGTAACAATTTCGCGGTGCGGCCATCGATTTTCAAGGTAGATTTTACGGGCGAGCTTTGTGTCGAAAGGTCCTTGCTCCATGAGGTAATCAGATAAAGTAGCAAGCGCAGCTGGCTCGAGGCACTCGGGGCTTCGGTTCATCTCGCCGCGTGTTTGCGTCCGCGTGCCACTCCGAGCCCCGATCGGATGTTAGTCTGTAACTCGTCGCGCACGCGGACGTACGTAGCCGGCACGCAGCACGACACACGTGCCCGCGACCTCGCAGAACACGACACGATCCGATCGAGATTATTATCTCCCGATATCGAACGCACGGGTCACTGAACGATCGTAATTCAAGTTCCGACAAACATTAATGTGCAGCTGCGGTTAATCGCGCAGTTTCAATGTTTACGTTACGTTTAAATTAGGATGCGTCAGTGCCTAGCGTGATTGAAAATCTGAACGGTTCCCAAGGATTGTTGTTATTCCTTACGTGCAGTGTGATTGATACCTTGGTAAAGCTGGTAATTTAATTAAGCGACATTAACCCTTCTTAAAGTACCTATATTTCAAACTCTAATAGCAACTGAGCTGAAAGTAAAGTGTCAACAAATAGATGCTATTTAAACTAGTTAGCTCGAACTGTAGTGTGCCTAGTTATGATCACAAAGCAATGTGTTCAATATGTTTATTGACCCTACAATTTACTGCTATCAGTAGTAGCAGTGACAAAAAGGATGTTAATTAATGCGTTTCCTTTCGTAAATAATGCTAAATGATAAGCTAAACGTTTGACAACAACAAATAAATGAGCAATGATGTGATAAGTCGGTTACACACAACGATTACCTAATTATTTTTGGCAGAATTTATTTTATAGACTAGGGTAGAAATTGTTTGTTAAATATTCAACGACAAAACGAACTTTGTAAGCTTTTATTCAGCTGCTAACCCTTTGCATATTTTAAGAGTATTCATTGGGAGTAAAATATACCCTACCGTAGCAATATACATTGCTAGATAAATTGTTAGATAAATTACAAAATGAAACTGGAATTTAGTAATCAGAAAAATATAGTCAAGTATTTAACACTTACCCTCTATCAAACAAAGTTGTTTGTAACATAATCTTATCACTGTGATAACCGAATGAATGCCGATCTGTTTATATAGCTTTAGCAATATATATTGCACATTACTCATACGCAGGACATCAGACATACTTTGTAAATGGCGGTCTACTTAACTGTAATGTATACCTGACGATAAATCATTGTCGTCCTTGTCAACACGTTATTACATAGTACTGTTTACTTCAATGGAAGGTAAGAACCTTCCATAGAAGTAAATAGTTTATAAACAGACTTACCGACTAAATTCGAACGAAATCATGACTGAAGATAGTACATAATGGGGTTTTTAAAGTTCAGTAATGATTAGCGACTGTTTAACCATACATTTTTGAAGTTTGTACGTCATTTAATTTTAAGCAACGTTTATTAATAAACCGCAAATATTCGAACCAACAAATCTACGCAATTGATATTTCGTAACGCTACGAAACAAGCCTACAAATTCAGTTTTGTCTAATTCATGAAAAAATATTTAAAACATTGTTCAGTATTAGATTTCAAACAGTATTCTTACAGGGATCACATTGTTATTGTCTGAACTTTACTGAATTTATTGCCATACAATTGAATTGATATTGATGCATGGTTCAATGGGCTATTGTTGTCCAAATTCCGTTGCTATGGCAACATTGAATAGCTTTGCTCGAAGCTTTTATGGCTCGTAGCCTGTATGGGCTCGGCTTGATACCCTAATGTCGAAGATTTACAAAATTCTTTATATAAATATATTGTAGAATAAAGAAATGTCTAAAAGTAGTTTTTGTAATGAAGAATGTGATATTGTCGGCGATTCGTGAGTGAAATATTAAAACATTGTGCTGTAGCTTTAGTGGTAGGCAGAAAAAAAACGACCATTCTTTAAAAACTGGTTTATGCTCACGTTAGTTCATACATTAGTATACTTTATGGTGCTAGTCATTGCAAATTGTACCGTTTCTTGGAGCTTCGTTGGTAATTAATGCTTACATACATAATGTATTTTGTATTTTTTTTCTATTGTAAATAGTCTTGAGTTCATCATTTGAATTATTTTAACATGTTATTTAAACTTTCTCATCAAATTAGTTAACTTTAAACAAATTGTAGATGTCATTCAAGAGGTTCCTCCTCCTAGATATTAATGAGAAAATCATCTAATGGGTGCTGTTATTGCCAGCCATTTGTAACTACTTACTCTTGCATTATCCACAAAGATAACTTTCACGCTAAACTTCCATTCATTATATGCATAAAAGAAGTCATTCTCAGCACATTAGGTATGTCTGTAGTTTTCATACAAACCCGACCTTAGTTCCATCATAAGTGACCGCACTCTAAATTATCCATTAGCTTCATGTGTGATGCTAACTTTCTAAGTATTCAAATAATGTCATACTCATAACTTTTACCCCGAAAACTTTTAGCTTATCATGTACTTTCCACATTTTACCCTGAGTTGACAAAGTTAGGGAATGTGCGAGTAATTAAATTAATAGTACCTAAGTATCAGATTACTTCAAATTTGTTATAACGTTAAAATGTCGTTAAATTATAATAGCACTGAGTAAACACCGAGGTCATGGGAAAAGTGTAATAAAATTTTCGCAAGACTGATAAATTACTACCTACAGTGAAAAATTCATTAGATTTACGCAATCGATTGTTGAAGCGAATCGCCGATAAATTGAAGCGATCTTGCTGAAGAAATTAGCATAAAGTTTAGTAATGTTTCCCTCCAAAATTAGCTAAAAAGATGAACCGTCACTAAATACGGTAATGCCTGTGGAGTGCAGCTTCCCAACCAATTACATTTCGTAATAATAATCTAAAAGAAAATCTAAATAATCTTTTAATACATCGGATACTGAAGTGCCTTACCGCAGTACGTCAGCGTCCTACATTTAAGATTACAATCATTTAAATCACCATGTTTCAAAGTTTCGTAATTCACGTCACTTGTCATGTTTGAAAGTCATATTATTACATAGTCAGTAACTGTGACTAAGTAACGGCGTCTGAATAATTTCCCAGCACCTGTTCTATCGTCGATACTTTTATATTTTAATGAATACCGGTATCATGACCGCATTTACTTTTATAGAGAAATCAGTTGTCCCTAATTGTGTATTAATTACTATGTGAATGGCGGTTGTTAATCTAGTTAACGTTTACTGACACTTCGCGAAGACTTAAGACGTAACACCGAACCATTCAACCGATAGTTATAAGTACTAGTAGTACGTTTAACGTAATAAGGATTGGGTTGCAAGTACTTCAGTTCTTTTGTGGACTTCTTCTTCAGACTTCAGATGATAATCCACCAAAATAAATTGACCACATCTTAATGAAAAGTCCGCGAAAGATAGCCTCACTTCTCCTGTTTTCTATACATCTCTATGAGCCATCATCTCAATATTCACCCCCTTTCTACGGTTTAACATCAAATAATAATGAGGAATCATTATCATTTATTTAGATGTCATTAAAAACACTAACCAAGAGGGTTAGTGTTTCTTTCATAAACGTTTCTTAAAGTTAAAGAGACGTATAAACGTCTAAAATGTATGGTTAAACAGGTGCTAATTCATAACTTAACTTTAAGCAGCCTTTATGAATAAGGCGGTAAGGAATTTCGTGATTATTCCTTGGGAGCTCGTTCACAATGCTAAAGTGTACTTTCAGCCATAGGAACCTATAATGTAGATAATAATAAAACGAAACGTATGTATGTTCTAAGTCACGCAACAGGAAATTGCGTAAGACCAGTGTTATTGTGACAGTAGTGAATAAAAACAGTGTTGGGATGACTATGGAAAAGCCCATCATGACGGAGAAGGAAGCTCCGGTCAAGGGGATAGTGGCCCAAGTGGTCACCATGCTGAATGGCCAAGCACAAAGGTACGTACAGTCGAACAAAGAGTTTGGTATACAGTCTAAATTAAAAAAAAACACTATAGGTATTGCCTCTATTATTTTTGTCGTGTGCGTAATAGCTTTTTTGGCTTTTGTTTATAACGGGTGTTAAATTCAACGAAGGCTACTTGCACCACAAATTAATTTAAAACATTATTATCTCTCTGTATTCATAAAAAAAATTGACAGAAACAGAACGATATTTTAAATAAGTTTAGCGCTAAACGCTTTTAGTGATTTGTGGTGCAAGCGGGCCTAAGACAGTGTAGTACCTACTCATGAAAATTAACGACTTTTACTTTTGAAATGGTGAAGGAAAACATCGTGAGGAAACCGGCATGTCCTAGAACCAAATATTCGAAGACGTGTGACATCTACCAACCCGCTCTGGGCCCGCATGATGGATTACGGCCCACTCCCTCTCACAGAGAGGACGTCTTTGTCCCAGCAGTGGGATAATTTTAGACTGAATAAACTATTGAAATATGAATAAAACATCTGCAGTTCCCTACATTTTGTCGAGTTATGCGAACATAAATGTATGGAGCCGTTGATATTTATTTCGCGATTCCATGTTTGGTCCCATAGTATAAAGTTTAATTTCATGAGTACTACACTCCTTGTCACTCTTCTGTATAATAAGTGGTTCCTTTAATATAATATGCAAATAAACAAAAGCCATTCAGAAGTATTGTTATCTCACTGTATTTCGTAATCGATGCGTAAATAAACATGTCGATAATAAAACAAACTGTACTTAAAATTTTATGTTTTTAAAAGCAGGACAAGCTTTCTCCTTGTCAAACTGTTGCGTTTAGTTTCCTTTTGAGGATTTTTAATGCAAATAGATTACGCAATATTGATACTGAATTTTTTTAGGATCGGTGACTTATGTTTTAATTATGTACAATGTCGGAATTGAACAGGTAACATGATTACTTTGTAAAGTATTATAATGATTATTTTTAATTAATGTCAATGTGAGGTGATCACATGATAAAACGTGGATCATTTTTTTTTGTTTTTTCTTTCTTTTAATTTTAATGATGGTCTGGCATATTGAGTACTTTATGCGGCCTATCCAAATGACCTTTTCGAATGTCTTTCCTTGTTCGTCGAGTCGTTGAGCTCCATTAGTTCTGAGTTGAGCTCACGATTACTGACAAATGCTTGCACTGACCGGACAGGTGCACTCAAAATCTGTGTGGTTCTTACCTCAAAAGACCATTTCAGAGACTAATCTACATGGTCCTCGTATGGCCTGACCAAGATTTTGTCTGGAATTTAAAACAGACTGCGACCTCTGGGTTTATTTCGGCCTTTCTTCTCAGAGTGGGCAGATAGGAAACGCCGAGCTCATCTAGCTTATTTTTTATAAGACGTGTAAAAGTGATTCTGATATCCTATTTACAGAGTAATACCTTTTTTTTTTATTTTTTGGGTTGGAAATCATCAAATAACTTCTCCCGCTCTGGGCGGAGCGGAAGCGCGTGTCAGACTCTTACTGACTAAACCCACCCGTGTTCCTTCAGTTGCCTGTTGCCAGGGTCCCGGTATCCCTTTCGGACTATTCCGCAACCCTGACAGGGTTCATTTCAATACCTGTATAGGTATTTAATTTACAGTAGCCAAAGATTCCGCAGCGAATTCGATTTAATTTACATTCTTTTCGGATAACTGACTAACTGTTATTCGCTGTCACCTTTAAATCATTTATATATAATCGATTCAAATTAAATTACAGTTACTATATCTCGACCATACGTGTTTAAATGTCTCCTCCGAGTCAACTAGCCATTTAAAATAACACAGTAGAAACGGTATCGATTAGGTCACAAAAAACTTAGTGTTGAATGTTGTCTCAAAGGTCTGTACCGTTGAAATTCTTTACAAAGTCACAACATTACATAAAGACATTAAAAAAGTTAAATAGGCCAATAATTAAACGTGATCACCGAACTAGGATCTTAAATTATGTAATAACTTGAATGAAGATGACGATTAGTCTCATATATTTCTGAAACAACGCGTAATTACTATAAAAATAAATAAAGTGCTATTACCTAACTATCGCATTCCAATAAAATACGGTATTTAAGAGGAAATAGGGTCGGTCCCCTCTGCATACAAACGATCTAGCCTGTTTTCTCTCTGGTTTATGACCTTAGAGCAATGATTTGTTACATTTAAATAAATATCACCTAGTTCTATATGCCCCTATGTTTTCCGTTTTGACGATACATTATCTGTAGAAGCACTAGAACCCTCAGAAAATGCTCAACATTGCCTGTTTAGACCGCTGTCATCAGAGGCCTATTGTACAAAGACAACTATTAATGAAAAATGAAAAACATAGGGGTACAGTAAATATCCTTCTTAATCAATTTATAAAATATCTTTCGAATTGGTCCTATATTTGAGGAGGAAATAGACGAGAGCCGAACCTCGAATTATGACTTTGTTTATGGAGAAAAGACCGACCCTATTTCCTCTTAACTCCATAATTTACTGTTAAGAAGTGACGTCATTCGCCATATACAATACAATATTGATACTTTCAAATGCGAATGACATAATCTCTTACAAATACTTAACAAAAACCGGTCAAGATCGCTGCTATACACGACACGAACTCAACACCTTGTCCGAGAAACTTGTGCGTCTATAAATATATGTTTTCATGTTACATTCCTTGTATCAAATGTCTAGGATCTTAGATTAAAACGACAGATAACAATAACCTACTAAAACAAACAAGTTATAATGACTTTATTTCAATAATCTTACATAAACGAACAATCTTCAGGGTTTAGAATCAATAGCCTAGAGCTTTTGGATAATCAAAGAACTAAGGCACGATTTCGTAATAAAATGTTGTAAATTGGTAACAACATTTATGTGAATCAAGGTTTTCTCGTGGGATATCGTTTTGGTGGACCTGTGCTATTTACTCCCACTCGGTAACCAGCAATAAAACCGCACATAAAAGGCTTAGATTTAGATTCGATTATTTAGCACATTCTAATGGCTTCTACGTGACACAGGTTGCTGTTAAATTGGGCAATTTACCGTAATTACTGTTGCTAAAGTTTACCACAGTACAGAATTTCCAATATTCCTAGTACCTAACTTAATTTAATAGCCAAGTTCTTGAGTCTGGCACATCAGTATCTAACCGTTATCTTACTTATCGCTGTTAATACTGCACTTTATGTCACTAAACAAGCTGTATCGGAAATGTAATTCATATAAGTTATCTACATTAACTGTACACTATTTTTTTTTGTAGGTAATGAATAGATAACCTCAAAAACTACTGGACCGATTTTAAAAATTCTTTCACTATTAGAATTCTGTATTATCACTGAGTAACATAAAGGCTATAATTTCTAAAGATATCACGCGAAGCTGCTGGCGGAAGCTAGTAACTCATAAATAAAAATGTGGCTCAATATTATAAAGCCAAAAACAAAATTAAATGCGTTTTGTTTTTGATTGAGCTCTACCGTTAACAAGCTGTAATATATTTTGATTATACACAACACCATACATCTATCTAATTTTATATATACCTCTCTGTTACACTTCGTGGAATAGTTATCGATACGAACTATGTTATTATAAAAGCAGGTAATTATTATTATCCTTATCAAGTAGAGACCATTATTTTCCTCATGAGTTTGGCAATTACGAACTAAACTGTAAAAGTTAACCACCTCAGGTGCGTCGGTGCCTTTTTAATATACCTACAATATAATGATAAGTATGCTGACATAGTCATAGCTCCATAAGATATTATAACGAAGTAAAAAAACATCTTGTTTTGAAGATTTCACGCACCATACTTTAATCGAGTGATTGGCGAGTTCGATAACCATAGGAAAACGATTGGTGGAAAGTTATTGAACGTATCTAATACACAGATTACGTTGTAACTGTTACGCGCTACTAATGTTATACTTTACGGTGAGATATTTTACAGTAAGTAGAAAAAATACCGGACAAATACCAATGTGACTTTTTAAATTCATATATCTACTTTCTAAGTTTATCCCGGAAAGAACAGACATCCATGGAGGAAAACATCGCGAGGTATAGTTAATAGAAGTCTGAAATAACAGACATCGATGGAGGAAAACATCGCGAGGTATAGTTAATAGAAGTCGGAGAAGCTCGTGGCTAAGTAATAATAGCCGCTTGGGTCGATCCATCAGGTTAAGCTACGCTTGCCGGAGTTGGTCAGTGGATGGGTAACCATTTTCACATCTCGAGACTCCTCCGTGCCTCGGAAATCACGTTAAGCCGTTGGCCCCGGCTGTCATTTGTGGATCTTAGACAGTCGTTACGAGTCGTCAGAAGCCCGAAAGTCTGACAACCAGTCTAACCAAGGGGTATCGTATTACCCAATTACTGGGTTGTGGAGGTCAGATAGGCAGTCGCTTCATGTAAAATACTGGTATTCAGCTGCATCCGGTTAGACTGGAAGCCGACCCCAACATAGTTGGGAAAAGGCTAGGCAGATTGATTGAGTTAATAGAAGTCTGAAATCACCAGCTCGTCTTGAGCATGCGTGGTGATTAATCATCATGCTTTCTCTGTATGAGAGACCTTTGCCCTTCAAAGAGACAGTAGTAGGCTAGTATTAAAGAATACAGACCACAGGAATTCCAATTCTCTATTAGAACTCACATGTAGGAAATCATCCCAAAATATGAATTTAAACAGGCCTAAAAATGCTACAGCATGCAAAGGATTGAATAGACTCATTAAGCTCTAAAAACAACTATAAAAAAGAACTACTCCAAAGTCTACCGAACCACGACTACCTGCTTCGCTAAATGTCAAATGTTAAAACATGCACTTGTAAACGTTCTACCACGCTAATGTCACATGCATATGTATGACATTAGGGTGGAACCAACCCCTTTTAGTAACTGCAGTAGTAAAGTTTCGCAAGAGCTTTTTATGTGAAAACATTAATCCTTGTAGCCTTTGCGTGTAACGGTTCTCCTCGTCTGCATCGCACGGATCGCACCCCATACATTTCCTCTGTAGGAATACATAACTTATGTCTAGACGTAGAAAAACTTGCTCTTTTTAAAAATAATGGCAAATGATGACTTTATAGAATTAAACGTTAATGTTTCCGTAACACGAGAGGTTCCGGAAGATTTTACATGCAATTATAAATCCAATACAGTTTTCTGGATTAAAAATAGGGTATAAAAAACAACCTATAACTTTACATAGCAGCTTAATGTTCGCATCGCACAAACAATGCACAAATTGCGTTGTATTCATTATCAAAGCAGACCATAGTAACCTGAATCCAGTGAGAAAGAATTGGTGCAACAAAATAGATAAATACAGAAGGTCGGCTCCATACAAAGAGCGAAAACGCACACAAGTATAGACACGCTTCACCTACAGCGAGTGAGTGCACGACTGGCATTTGTTTGAGATAATTTAAGAGCGCCGTACGTACGCGTCTCTGTGTGCGTGCGCCTGTTTTCGTTTGTATGCAGCTGGCCTTCTGTACCAAACTATTCTGTGGTGGTACAGTATCGTTTGAATAGAATCGCCTGCGGGCTGCGGTTCCTTCGAGGCCATATTACGCCGTCTGCGTTACTGAACATCATTAATTAAAAACCTAATTTAAACTTATGACTTCTGGTATTATTCCCGCAAGGAAACTATTGTGTGGGCATACGTTGAAAGTTCGTGAGAGATCATTTAAAATCTTTGATGACCAAAACGGAATTGAATGATGTGTAAACTAAAACGTTTAGCACTGAGTAAAGTTTTTTTAGAATATGAAAGAGTGTTTTTAAAAATCAAACCATTTTTGGGATTTTGAATATAAATTTTAATCAAATATGATCGATTTAATTAACACATACAACACGGACAATACCGCAATGCATACTATTCAGTTTCACTAGTTGCACAAACAGTAGCCACAGTTATTTCGTGTATTTAAATGAAGCAAATAGAATTCTAACTAATATTATAATATAATATTAGTTAGTATATTATTAGTATTAATAATATTATAATATAATATTAGTTAGATAATCCTAACTAATTTTATAAATGCGAAAGTGAGTTTGTTTATTACGCTTTCACGCTAAAACGGCTGAACGGATTTGGATGAAATTTGGCACAGGGGTAGACCATGACTTGGAATAGGACATAGGATTTTAAAGAGAATATCTCATACTAGCTGCGCCCCGCGGTTTCACCCGCGTAAGTCTCGATCCCGTGGGAATATTGTGATAAAAAGTATACAGGTCATGGTCTACCCCTGTGCCAAATTTCGTCTAAATCCCTTCAGCCGTTTTATCGTGAAAGCGTAACAAACAAATAAACAAACAAACTCACTTTCGCATTTATAATATTAGTTAGGATAACTAGATTCGAAAGTACAATACAGCCATCTAATGAAACACTACACCATTTTACTAAGAACATTAATATTACTTAGTGAACTATTCACACTACGTTGACTACACAGTGTGTAATATAGGGCGAGGCGCCTAGTTAGAATAAACTCATGTGGAACCTTCAGCAAATGTACTAGCAGAGTAATGACTACGATTAATATTGTAAATTGAATGTACTTCATAAATATGGACGCGTCCTAAGTTCCTTGTGTAAAAGTACCCGGCTTTGTTCAGCGTTGATGCTAACCCCGCGTAGTGCCTGCTTAGGAGCTGCGTAGGCCCTGCGTAGCAGTCGCGTAGAAGACGCGTAGGCCGTGCGTAGCAGCCGCGTAGAACACGCGTAGGCCGTGCGTAGCAGACGCGTAGTAGCCGAGTAGGCCCTGCGTAGCATCCGCGTTTACTCTGCATTCACCGACGAGTAGGTATAGACACTATTGATGGCATCATTTTCAATAGATGGTCTTTGGTTAGCATACTCTTGTTTTTATTGCATTCTTCCTCTAAAGACATATGTTTTTTGGCCTATTTTTCAGAACCACCGAACTGTCAATGTAACTCACACTCACTCCCTCTAAAGTAGTCTTCTTCTGATTAAAATTTTAAGAAGAACATGATTATTCAGCGGATTTTTCTAGTAGCAAAAACTCCATATATCTAGCTCCAAGAAGCAATAACTGCCACATAAAAAAAAACCTTCACATAATTATCTTCGCATTATTATTTATTCCCTTGCTCAAAGGGAAACAGGAAACAAGTTATATCGTAAAGCCGACAGTCTAGTTAGCTGCCACGGTTATAATGAAAGTAATAATTACTTGGACATGTCTTGCCTCTTATGCGGACGTTCCCCCCAGCCTTCTTGATTACTTGGCACTAAACACAAGCAACGCATGATCACACATTTTGTTACATACATCCCTCACTTGGTTGCATATGTTATGTGCCTAAATACATACATAATTATACGTAAATAATTCATGATTACATACTATTCTCGTCTGTAATTGAATTATTTCTAATTATATTTCTACATTTTCTCGTCCGTTGTGAATTAAAAGAGTGAATGTAAAGTATTCTTTCTCTTTATTCAATTTATTAGATTAGCTTCGTGTTTTCTAGATTTCTGTCTAATTAGTGTGAGAATAATTTTGTCTACTTTTATTTGGTAAATTGTAATGTGAGTAGATGCATACACACTTCCTGCTTTGTTCTACGACCAACCGTACTTAAACAAAAGTCATTAAAGTCACAAAACAAACTATAGTTTATTTCTGGCAGTCTGTTCAGGATGGTAATTGTACCCATGGTAAGTTACCGTTTTTAGACAATTGCGTTTCGCTTGGCCGCCATCGTCGCCAGCCCAAACCGTGACCGACACAGCTTTGCTTCCATTACCGCCCCTTTAGAACTACCTGTAGCTGTAGGTACTGTACTGTAAATAGTAGCGGAACTTACTTCACAAATCATTAATCCATGAAATCAATATCGCATTTTAATAACTCCTAGCCGGTATTTTGTTTATTAAAATAATTGCTTCATCCACAAATGAAACGGTCGGATAATAAACATTGATTATTGATTATTCCCTAATGAGATAATTCTGTCAGACAATAGAATAGAAATGTTGTGTGAGTGTTGTCAGTTACAAAAATGACGTCACACTCGGTCGAAAATCGATTATGATGTCACCATTCGCATTTTATGTTTTCAAAACAGTAACTGTGCAAAATGTGAATATAACATTAATCATTTCAAATACGCTTTCATTTCCAAACGTTTGCTCAGCTGCTACGTGCAGAGGGAGAATATAGAAATAAATCAGCTGGGCCGGGGGTGATTATTGAACGGACTCACGCATGCGCGCCATGCCTCTACTCACTAGCAGATGGCAACCAGACCGGCGACCCTGTGCAAAACAAACAAACGCGTCCAGACATTGACACTGACCTATACGAACCCTAATCATTATCACACCCTCCGCCTACTCCTCCGTCCGTACGTGTGAAATATAGTGTAGTGTTGTGTAAAACAGTGTAAAGATGTGTTATTTTTCGTGCCATAAATTCTGACCCGGTCGTTACGGACACTATCTGTATAATGACACAAAACAAACATAATCACGTGCAAAAGAAAGTGCTTGTGGTGGCAGTGCGCGGTCAGCAAGCGTGACGCTCGGTGTGACGACTCAGACATTAGAATCGCTCGTTCAGCCTTCTCCCTTTCCGACACACCTCGCTGCGTCATTTGACATGCCCCTGTTGCCAAACTAGAAGTCAATGGTCTCACATGCATTATCATCACGCGTTATGTTGCTGATAAGGAAAATATTATGATAAACAATTATCACGGTGCGTAGACTTGTAGGTTTAACAGTACGCTGGTACAAATAGAGTGTAACAAAAAGAAAACTGCGTGATGATTATGATCCGTTCGGCATGAATGGATAGGGTCGACGCCACGAGATCTGATTTTTCCGGGCGAGCTGGTGCGTCGTCAGCGGCGGTGGCGGCGCCGATAGCGCGGGCCGCGGCCGTACTTCAGTTGGTCGCGTGCGTGCGCGCTGTGAAAGTCTCCCGCGCGACATGCGGTCAGTTTCGGCCACGTCTGCGAACGCCGGTCCGCCTGGGCACGCCCAGCACCTGGGGGCCAGGAGGCAGAAGACGGACCTCCATGTCGCCGTCGCCGAGCCCGCCGCCGCGCGCTCCGCGAGTCCCGCGCCCAGTCTGCGCAGCCAGAGGGCTAAACAATACAGGTGGCCAATAAATAACACTTAAAAATGTGCAACAGTGTACGGTTTCTCTAATTTAAGATAGAAAGTGAGATCAAATATGAATGCATTTATTCTTTAAGAATTTGGTATCAGAAATAATAATTCATATAAAAATCAAATCGATATCGTATCTGCTAGGTGAAACATGAGTGTTATCTTACGATATCAAGTGGTTTATGGATCAACGAGTGTCGTGTTTTCAAAATTCTGTGTTTATGAAACTATTATGTGGAACATGTACACACGCTCTAGTTAAATGAAACACTTCGTGATATTGTTATTGTTAACAACGACTTATTCACTTCATTTTGCAGTCGAGTTTCCTAATTAGGTCGCAGCCGAATGTTATTTTGTTCACAACCTCGTCCATCCATGAGCAAATTCTGTTTCGTGTGCATTGAAAGGCCAAGTAACCACCGCGGCCGAAGCAACATCGCAAGGCCAATGGAGAGGCAGCCATTTAGGCTAGCTGAACCCGCTGTATTATATTCATATAAATGATTCATAAACAAAACGATGTGGATTATCCTTATTTGTTTGAACAGGTCATACATACAGCTATCGCAAGTAAAAAGAGTGATGACGGACACGCATTAAATACAATATTAATGTCTTTGTCTATTCTTTTTCTAATTACGTGGCTGCGTAGGAGTCTGTTTCTATTGCATTTTTGTTTCGTTTTTGTATAGCACTACCTTTCCTATACGCTCTATTGGCTGATGATTTCATAACCGGATGTTATTGGTTTCTTTACCAATAACACCAACGTCACTTTATTGTGGTAATCCACGGTAGTATAATAACGTATATTGCACAATCAAACTTTCCTTTGTCTATTTGTTTTCGTCTATTGTTTTGTTTTTCAAGCTGTTGCTTACGCCAGTATTATTGAGCTCTCGGCTGTATACAAAACATTACTGCTGAACATATTCCTACTTCCCAAATAATTATACGATCTCTAATAAAGCAGCTGTGTTGCAGGCTTGGTTGTTTGCTCATATGTTTATCAATTAATGTTTTATGTACTACCTACAATTCATTGAACGCATTCTACTTTATGTATATGTCGTAGTATGCTAGAAATATCTAGGGATATAGCTATATACCGAAATAAAGTTTTATTGAAAGTGGAGTCCAACCAAATAGATTAGGTTAGGTTATAACTGTGACCAACGACGTGCGAGCCGAGCGAGCGAAGCGATGCGTCGATATTGGTTGCAGTAACAAAATTAGGGCACCCCGTCAGTTATGAACCTCTTTCATGTAACTATAATACGGTATATAGCTATATCCCTAAGGATATAACTTTATCACGGCTTCAACCATCTTACTGCGACATATATACCTACTATTCGTACTAACTTAAAAATATATTTATGAATTATCAAAGTTTCTTGAAAAACTTCTAACGGTCGTATGATGCCATTGTATGCAGCTATAGACTAGCTAAGACAAAGGAAAAACAAATAATGACTGAATCCAATTCTTATGAATCAAACCATCGGCATTGAGAGACTAGAGATCAGACCTTGACGCACTAACACTATAACTCGAAGATGGCAACAGCTATGTGAAACTACATTCACAGTAACTTGAAGAATACTGGCTTTCCAAGAGCCAAAGGCACGCACCATTTTCAGAATTCCATTCATAGGTTTATCTAGTCCAGAATCGGATTAAGAGGTCTACATTCATTAACTAGATTGTGTTAAGGCGAAAGCGTCAGCACGCGAAATTCAAAGGAGATGTTACATTTTCGGCCATGAAGTGTACGCTAATGAAAAAAAAGGAAAAAAATCCACGAATTAAGTTAAATATTCTTTCCTAAATACTCCCCTGATTTCTTTGGCACAAAAAATAATAGTTTATCAAATTATTGCCATATTCTATTGATCATGGCGTCGTCTTACTTGAACAATGCGTCCAGAAGTCATGTTACATTTAAACATACGAGTATTAAAATCACGTAGGGGTTATTTAAATAAATACGAAAGGCATGTATTTCTCTGCTATTAAGATAATATAATAAGATAGCTACCTTAAAAACGACTTTTTTGATGAATTATAAAGTGTGATTCATTTTTTTTTAAATCGAGGTTTGTCGATTTGTGCGTACTTCTGGACGAAAAATTCAAAAATATTGTCTTTATTCGTATTTGACATCACATCTTTGACAGTTCTAGATTTTAAAATAAAGATGCGTTGTAACAGATTAAACACGATAACTGTTATCACTGTTACTGTTACAAAAAATAACAGATCCAAATATCTGTTATTAAATAACAGCCTGTTATTTTTGTACGGACGATAAATACGTATTTAAATCTCAATTGAATATCTTCTATATCTCTTTTGGTTTAAAGTCGATAATCGTATCTATCTGTTATTAAATAATAGCAATTAAAATAATATATATTATAAAATAATATTATATTATATTATATTATATAATATTATTTTTTATTCAAATAATATTAAATAATAGTATTTATCGTCCGTAACATACGGACGATAAATACGTAAGTAACAACCACGGTAAGAGTCTGTGTGGGGATTGTTATAATGTATTAACAGTAAAGACCGCGGTAACAGTCTTGAGGATCTGTTATTTTATGTAACAAGTATGGTTTATTGTTAGGAACAATTGTTATCTGTTTTTTTTTAATATCTGTTATTTCTATCTGTTACGATACATACGCCTCACCCCTATTTTTTTTTTAATGTGAACGTCCTCTGTCCAACCAATCTGTCATGGCTGGCTGTCGATGGTCGTTCATCGTCAAACATTTTCAGTTTATAATTAGTGCCTAAAAAATATCAGATATTATGAAGAAAAAGTGCCTTTATTGTATTCAGGGGTTCGTTTTCCTGGTTTTATAAAGTGTACATGTTATGGCCGGAGTCCCATTGAAAAATGAAACGACTCTTTTCTTACGTTTTTTTGTAAATTGCAGGTCAGTATCAGGTAGTTGTTGATCTAAATATGATTCGCGGCCGTGTTAAATATTTATATATGTAGAATTATGATCATAAAAATCATCAAAACAACTCTCAAAGTTCATTATAATCCTACTAGCTGCGCCCCGCGGTTTCACCCGCGTAAGTCTCCATCCCGTGGGAATATCGGGATAAAAAGTATCCTATGTGTTAATCCAAGTTATAAACTATCTGTTTGCCAAATTTCTCATATCTCTCTATGTCTCGTATCGTATTTCGATCAAGATACAACCAGATACTGATCTGCAAATTGCAAAAAACGTAAGAAAATTTGTATTTCGCGGGCTACCTTAGCGCATCCCCCTTAAACTTATCTATGTTACACCTATATTTTTAGATATTATAAAATAAATTCGCTTTTCGTGTCCTTCTGTGTGACCGCTTATAAACAATAACAGTAATAATAGCATAAACAATGAATTTTGCTATCGTTTTCATCATCATTTAGAGAACTGAGCAGAATTATCACAATGAGATATAATACATACATTAATATTTATCTGAGAAATAGTTCTGATATCTCGTTGTTTTGACATGTCGCCACATAAGTAGATTGTAGAGGCAAGGTCGGGTCACTCGTATAACTTTAACAGGTAGAATAACAACTGTATCATCGTTTGTCGCCCTAGTTTAGCCAATTAATTTGAGTAGGCGGGTCGGCTCGCGCCCATCGTCATGACCCTCAAATGAAATCAGCAGGCCATTACTCTGCCCATTAACTTTAGGGGATTTTCATGTACTACCAGGAAATACATACTGACTGAACTATTTATGGAACTGGCTATGATTTAGTAAAAGGCGATTTGTTCCTAATATTGTTAGTGATGTCTGGAATTTATAGATGATGTAACAAAAAGATAACAGCTCTCGTCTATACCTAAATAATGATAAGGTATTAATGACAAGGCGAAGACTCATATTTGAGATCAAAATAAGTACTCGTATCTACTGTGTCAATGAAATCTTTTGTGATGAATTCTACCTTCCGTACCATACGACTCCTTTTTTTTTTAAGGGTGTGATATCATCAATTTGCTTTTTCCGCTCTGGGCGGAGCGGAAGGGCGTGTCAGCTTTTACTGACTAAAACCCACCCGTGTTCCTTCAGTTGCCTGTTGCCAAGGTCCCGGTATCCCTTTCGGACTTTCCCGCAACCCTGGACCATTCGACTCCTGAGATGTAATTAGAAAATGTGAAGGCACTGCAAGTGTCTCAGATTGAAAGGATCAAATGTTAAACAGTTGTCCTTACTTCGTAAATACTAAGACCACACGTGCACCTTGATCAGTCAGCCTCTGTCTCCGCTATTACCTTGATGTTATCAAGATTTCTAGCCAGAGGCCCTAGACAAAGTGACATTCTATAAGCGATGACGATGATGGAAAAAGCAACAATGCTAAGATAAGCTACCGAAAAGCTTGTGTCAATCCTGTTGAAAGTCGTTGTAGAAATACGAAACGCTTTCAAAGCGATCGTCACTTGTCTATGCCCTCAGTTTTATACGACGTGTCATGAGCGTATGCTCGTACTGAATCAAAAGAAGCCTGAATCAGGCTGAACCTTTAATTAACAACACACATCTATTTCCAGGGCCAGTTTGCCAGTTCGCACAGCGCGGCTTTTGCAGCGCTCACGGACACAGACGCCTTCGGACGCCGGCATCAGTGATGGCAGTGCATCACCTGCGCCGGCGCCGGCCTCGTTGCTGCAAGACGTGGTCGATATCAAGACACTGCTGCTGCAGCTCAAGCGGGTCTTACAGGAGGTCAGTTAGCTATGACTTCTATCGCTGTGCATGTATTTTTAATTTTTATGACAGTATCCGGGCGTTAAATATGACCTATGAGTTTGAAAAAGAGATCCGACTGTCACATAGTGACTAAAGCCCCATTTACACGTTGCAAGTTTTAAAATGACTGCATCATCTAAACACTGTTTAGAAGTTGCTGGTGCTCTACAAAACCGAATCATTTTTTAAGCTTGTTTTGCCATATTCACGGCCGATGACATTAGCTATTCAACACTGTTTTACGACCAATCCCGTAAATTGCCAGCCTTTTGTGTTCCCTATACCCCTTAACATCCCCATAGTCTGCATCCAATCCCTTAACCATAAAACGGATTTCCATAATCATTCTTTACGTTTTTCTAATGAGCAAACATTTTGCCTACCCAGACAATATAAAGTACAGTTACGTTCTACTTTAATGCAACAGCTACACTTGACAGAAGCCAAATAAATATGAAAAATGACAGCCATTATTTTGTTCTACTTTACCTCAAGACTCACTTTCTCAATTATTTCGTGTCTTATGTAAGTTTGTGTAGTTATTACAATAGTAATTTAATGTTCTTATTTCTTTGTCTGTGCGTGTGTAAGTATCTCGTGTCTCGAATGAAACTGTCTATCTAAATGATCTGTTTCAGTGCACACGCATAATTATTAACGATTTGTGCTACTGTAGCTCATTGCTGTACCATTTACATTAATAATTGATCCTATTCAGAGATAGTGAATCACATAGTTTAAACTAATTAGTATGGATTTTACTTTCATGACTCTCTTAATTAGATTTTAGACCGGCTTCATTATTTGCTGAAAGTTGGTTTCAGGTTAAGAATCAGCTTATAATTATTTTTAGGTAGCTAAAGCCGTATAGCGTAAAATCATTAATTTGGAATCTGTAGGTACATGTTAGAGAGAACTGTTATCTACAGCTGTATAATATAGTTTAGTGAGATACATTTTCCCTCCTATTTCTGTGAGTTTAGCGGTAATTTCGTTCGTCACAATAAATCACACTTCAGTAACCCAATATTAACATGTCTACTTCCTTGTATCGATGTGTAAGTAGTTCACAATTACGTGTTCCTAGTTTTGTTATGCATAACGAAATAGCATGTTTATACGTTTTGAATATTATGTGAACCTAACAATTAGTTTTCATCATTTTCTTATATTCATAGGTAGTATGTTTGTAGAAACTTTTTCCATTCCATAATTTCCCATCCAAGGCAGTTACCTACAGTTAGCTTAGTGCACAGATTTATATCTGAACTAGTTACACTAGATAGAAATCTGACAATGATTGAGTGCTATTGAAACGCTTTAGACTAAAACAGTATGTTTTTGCCTTTAAAACCATCCTTGATATTCAATAGAAATGCAGTTTCATTATAGTTCCGACCTACTTTTGATTTTCTCTTTATGTGTCAGTAGTTTTCTATATTTTGATGTTTTAATTTTTGTTTGTATTTTGCACCGCTGTTCACTGAAGTGTGATGCGATAAACATTTCAAAAAATGTAAAGATGATACGTAAACCATGTATAAACACCGTCACATTTCAGCGGGCAGTGGTTGTTTCACTAAATAGCATTAATTTGCTTCTTGGCACATTTAATTTGTTTGGCGTGTTGTAACGTGTATGTTTATTTGGTTGCATCGCCTTGTTTGCCGCATGCAGCCCGGGGAGGAGCTTCATTCGATGAGTGTAAGTAACCAGCCTACGCAATATTGCACCGATGCACTTTGTTATTCGATGTTGAGTGTATATTCACGGAAATGCATTGTTTTAATACGTAAACTAGTCGTATTATAGCTTTCTCAAAGCACCATGACAATGACTCACAGTTGTGATTTAAATATATATATACGGACTGATGAAGTTGGTAGTCAATTTGCTAAGCAATCTGTTTCCCTGAGTGTACCTACTTAATTCTATATAAAGATCCGCCATATATGTGTGCCTTCCTTTTCATTTACTGCTTGTAAAATGTAACATACGACGCATTAAAATGCATTATCCTTCAACTTTATTGCAACGTGAATATTAAGAGCTGTGCATAATTAAAATGCGATTACTTCCCGATTATTTACTAAGGTCACAATGCAAGTAGAACTGATTATTTATTTATTCAGATAACATTCACTGGGTTTTGATCTAGGCATCTGGCAGAATCAGCAATGTTCATGATAGTTTCTGTTTTGTTGTTCAAATTCACACATTTGTTTTCTAACAAGGCGGTGGGATTGTTTAGTCAAATGACGCAAACGCATTACACATTAATTATCTTGTTATTTGTACATCTGAAAGTTTGTAATAAACAAAACGCCGTAATAACACAACATTACATACAATTACAGAACAGAACATTACATTTTTTTAGTGAGCTTGTAATAACTTTGCAGCAGAAAACATTTTAATGTTATGTTATGAATATGATAAACTTCAAGTGTGATTTGGTCTAAACTTAAAGGAGAAGACTAAAAAAATAATAAAGACGATTAATCTGCAAACATATGACATATATTATTATATCATAGAGAACTTTAAAAAGTTTTAGCACTGCTAAAGAGGGTTCTTTTGATAAACTGAAACTGTGGGTAACATTTATTTCGCACTTGTTGACATACTTTTATTGTTACGTTCACAATAGACACACTTTTGATATTCTGTTATTGATTGTATAAATATCTATTTGGCCGATAAATTACAAGCATTCAAATCGTCCATTCATATCTATCATTTGTATTCACAAATAGAAACGAATCGACAATATTAGATGTGGGTAAACGACCAAAAAAATCGAAGAGGTATACAAATGCATTAGGTATAGAATGAGGTCAAAGACAGATGACCTTGTTCAAATAGAATTGAGTTCGCTTATAGGTAATCCTATTCCCCTGTCTGCGTAGGTTGGTAAGGTTTGGCAACTTGTTAGTGACGCAATATTCCTAAGTACTAGTAACAATATTTTAAGTACTTATTTTACTGATCGACAGTAGTAAATGAATAGGCGGAAAGTACTAAATTGTATGGCCGTAATTTATAAATGTAAAATGAGGTTGACAAAAACAACCAATGCAATGGATAATAACCACCAACAATTAAGAGTGAATTTGTATTATTATTAATTATTTTAACATAGCCATTAATATTGACTTACATATAAATATTATACACCCCATAGGTATGTTACAGTGATATTATAATGCTAATTATAAGAACTGTCTTGTCTTTCCACCTGTGACAAACAATAAATAAATATTTAATAAATTAATATGAATTTTGAGAAAATTTGGAGAAGACTATAAATAATAGTAGGTAAAACTAAGTAAGTAAATATCTACCGTAAGATTGATGGATTGGAACATATAGGAATAGGTACATATATGTATGTAGGAAATTAAGTAAATAAGGTAGAGGTCGTAGATTCCAAATGGCCTTGTAACGAAATCCTACCGGTAAAACAATACCGTAGTAAGTATTACAGTGAGTCGACGAAAGCTTACGTTAAATGACGCATAGCCGAAGTAAAAAGATATATTAACAGTTGGCATTACGAATCAGGGTACCTACACGATAGGACGATACAACCACAGTAAAAGGACTGAAAGCAAGCTAAATGAATAGTTCTTTTATACGAAGAATAACTTATTAAACGAAATGGTAAAAGAGCCAAAGCGATTCAACGGGGAACTAGATATTTTAACTTTCAAAAGAAATACGTATATATAAGAAAATAATATACTCCTACTCAACTCTTGCTATACAACAGGTAAGTATATTGGCTAAAAAGTTGGAAATAATATTAGCATATTCTGAGAGCCCTTCCAACCGGGCTTTATTTAGTTTACAAAGCATAAGAATGCATAAATAATGAACTCTTTTGCTCAATAAAACCCCGATAGTGAACACCTGATTCAACTTTTTCAACTCTGGTTAGTGTAGCTTTGCTCTCCCAAGTCTAATTTAAAAATAATAATGTTCATTAAAACTTCTCGACCACTTAGGTAACTACGTTGCTAGCCTTTTAGCTGAAATTCATGCTTGGAAATACTTGCGTCTACAGTTTAATCCACTCAGTTTGTCAATACAACAACACACAAAAAAAAAAGAAAACACTCAATACAATTGTCTGCAATAATAATTGTGTTTGTACATTTTTTTTTTACTTTCTTTTACCAAATACAAATCTATTGCACGAAAAGTTTCACCTGCATACTTAGCTGTTTTGATCAGCATTTGGTGGAAGGTTCTTTTGGTTTGTTTACAATGACTTTCGGTGTACCCAGTGCGTTCAAGATTGTAATGCCTGTATGTATGTGCAGAGCGAAACTCTCGACCCGTTGCTGGCGGCGTGCGCGGAGAGCCCCGCGCGCGGCAACGGGCGCCGCCCCCCCGCCTCGCCGCTGCACCCCGACGCCTGCGCTGAGATGCGCCGACAGATACTGTACCTGCAGGTGAGGATTGTGAACGAAAATTATGCGGGCAGCCGCATGCGGTTGCCGCACGAGGCCGCAAGGGCAAGTGGCAATTTTGTGGATTAATCGTTTAAACTATCTTACCAACCATTATTAACCCACTACATTGGATATCTTTTATAGTTTCAGTTCATTGGATATCGTCTTGAGTTTATTCTATTACCATTAACTTATTTAATGTTATTCATGCCCGTTTTAGCATCTAATAAGATAATTGCCGGTCATCGAGCCTTGTTTATAAAATAAACATACTTAACTTATAACAACTTCAAATATAAGGCAGTAGCCCTACTTATTACACGCGAAATAAGCTCTTGGATTTATCTCTCTTATTTACGACGCAGCACATAAAGTGAATAAGTTTTTTTTATAATAGTTTTTGAGAGAGAAAGAGTTTTGGAGGCATTTTCAAAACAACCCTGAGTTATTTCAATATTTAAGGCCATAGTAACATGATCTGGCTCGAGAGCAGATTGGCGAATAATCAGCAACTTTCTAGCACGTTATAAAAAAAAGCACCGATAAAGGAAAGAAAATCGGTCAAACCTCGAAAGAAAGATAATGAAATCTATGGACAGCAGATAAGAATGGATCAAATTAGTCATTTGTCACTTTGCGAAAGTTGATGAGAACAATGGGGAAACGAGATACAATGCGACTCCGAGACGATGTGCAAGCATTCTCTCATCTGACACTTTAGATATGTGTATTTTATCCTATTTACCTCTTGCTTCCTCATGAGTGCAAACAATTAACTCTCTAGGGAGATATAGATCTTTGTGGTGACCCCGTTATGAGCAATCAAGGACTCGGTATCAAACTGAATGCTAATTTATCAGCATATATATATAAGTACCCATTTGAATAAAAACAACACTCGCATAATGCTCAACGCAACTTGAAGAAGATAGTACCATTCACATATACAGTATTATTAGAGCGTCACTCTTGAAAAATAATACTATATATGGGAATGGTACTGTCTATCTTGGCGGGTGTAATGTTACAAATAAACGTGCAGTAAGTGTAAAAACAATATGCCTGCCATTCACACCTACCATCCTGACGCTCAATACTAATATTTGTTTATCGATACCTATAACAGTGTTGAAAACTATTGGAGCAATTGAAATGAAACTATGTTTCTATACAGGGTGTAAGGGTAAACACCGTTGTCACTCAAACCATGGGTAGTTGACTTAAATATAAAAATAAATGACCGAGTCACAATAAATTTTATTTTTATTTTCATTAAAAGATTTTAAAAAGTTTCTATCCGACACCGTGCTCGCTAGCGAAACAGCTGACTGATTGAGGTAGGGGTCGCGCTCGCGGCCGGTCAGGTCACCGCGCCACCCACACGTGTTGAAACGCAAGTTCGTTGCCCTAGCGCCCCAGGGTGAAAGGGTGAAATACTCTTGTGGATAAATGTTTTTTTTTTTTTTTAAGTTGTCCTTTTCTATTGATTTTACGTTCTGAAACCAAACCACTGGTGTCAAGGTTAACGGTGTTTACCCTAACACCCTTTATATATATTTGTTTATCTATCTCTTACAGAGTCAGCTAGAAGAACGCGACCGGTTGGTTCGCGTTCTGCAGCAGCAGATGTTGCGCATGGCCGAGAGCCACGAGCCGCGACAAGATGACACCTGCAACGTCGCCACGCAGACCGACCGGGTACGAATCTACAGAACAACACACGCACATCACGCCTGTATTCCCCGAAGGTTTAGGCAGAGGAAAAACAGAACACAAATATTGAAAATGAGGAAAGGGGACAAATTAAGGCACAATCATATTCCCACTATGGCATTATAGTGGGAATATGATTGTAAGGTGGAGTTAGAACTAACTGCCACAAAGTTAGTCGAATGTGTCGCACGAAAGTTGACGAAGTCAGCAGAAGTAAGAAGTTATCGTGATCACCCATTATTATGATAGTGGTGCGACCAATATCAAATGTATAAAATAAAGGTCCCAAGAAGAGAGTAAACAGGAGAGCATAGATTAGGGTTTCAATCTCGTCAAAAAGGATACAGAATTCAAAATGTAATAATACATATATCATGGAACGCTTCAGGAAGAACAGAATTTTGAATAAAATCCAAAATATTGACGCAAAATATGTAAACAGTAAAATAAACAAGCAACATGCAGTGAAACTAGTGATATTAAAAATGCGTGTGTTTCTATTTCAGTTGCGGCCGCCGATGAGCTCGGCGTTAACGAGTTCTGACAATTCCGGATTAGTGAGGTAACCGCATCCTAAACATTATAATACACAACACGTTTATTACCCACACTGAGTGCAACACTTATTGCTTCAACATTATCTCATACAGCTACCTCACTTTCTATTTGCATAGTCATACTAACTTTCCTTTCTCTATTACATTTTATTCCACCATCTATCCAATATTTTTATTTATTGTTTTAGGTTTATCTTCGCTACAATAAAGTCCATTTTTCATACACTGCACTCATCTATAATATTAATGTACATACCCCCAAGTATCCCCTTATACATGTCACAATATAAAGATCATTGCTCATCACTTGTACATCATACCGTCTCCAAAAGTCAAACACTAGTATCAAATCTTAACAATTCCAAATGGATCATCATATTTAAAGACTACATGAATAAAAAAATGACATTCGCACCAACATCCATGTGTAGAATCACTTTAACATTGTCTCCCTATTTCACTGGTATTTTTATTTGATTTATCATATCCATGTCATTGTATTTATATCATGTAATGAAGAACTGACGTATCATCCGTGTATCATCTATAATTTGACATCATCATGAGGTCCTTCAAAATGTTCATTTTGTTCTAATTTCCTCACATGCTGCTTTAAATTCCGAATTGGATTTTCATTGAAAATTCTCTCGTCATGTTGGATATTGGACGCGGCAGTTTCCACTTGGGTGGTGGGAGGGTTCGTCCGTCGGATCAGGTAGCGTGGCTCGACTGCTTGCTCGCTGTTTGCCTCTTGTGTTCCGTCCATGTGTTGTGCTTACTGCATCTCTTGTACCAGACCAACGACGATGGCGTGTTTCTGGTCTCGGATAGGGACATCGACGAATATTGCTACAAATACATCAAGTGACCTCGTCACTGCGCTAGTTTGCATGAGGATTAAATATGATGCGGTAAAAGGCAAAAACTGTCCAAAATGTAAATAATATGTAATGTGCCTAAGCGTGACACTAAAAGGCTTATAAACACAATATTGCAAGGTTTGATGATCGGTTGGTTGTGATAGTAAGAAACTGATGGTGCTAGAACTAACATTGTGAAGAGTCTACGCATGAATTCTTGAATAGTCGAGAGTTTGGTTTGAATAGCACGGCACTAATTGTTGATTAGACAATCAATTGGCTTGGGTCAGACAGTTAGTGACGATTGTTTTGTGTTGTTTGACTGTAGGTAGTCGTGTGGTGTTCTACACTTGTAATGTAATATTATTATGTAACATTTAATTTACTTTGATTATGAAATATATCTCTGTGTTGCACGCTGCCTCGATAGAACATAAAGGTGAGGTTATACAAACATACAAAAGTCTTACCAACTCAATGAGCGAAAAAGGTTAGCAATCTCGATGGCTATCCTTCCTTTAACAAAAATGTCACTCTGAACAAAGCTTCTAATTGTAAGCAAGTAAGTACCGATTTAACATATAATTCTGTGTCCGCAGTTGGAATGAACAAGCTAGCGTGAGGAAGCTGCCGTCTTACAGTGAAGCACAAAAGACTAAGAGACCTGTCACCAACGGGACTGTGAACAAATGCCAAATGTGTGGTGTTAGGAAAGTGAACGGACATACTAATATTAACGGAGACGAGAACCTTATAGACAAGCGCACGGACGCCGTGCAACTGAAAACTAACAGCCGCGTCGGGACTAAATACTTACAAGCCCTTGCGAATCATTCGGATAGTACTCGGAGATACATCAAGAGGGATTCTTCCGTCGGGGATAAGTCTGATCGTAGGGCTCTATACTCGAATAGATCTCGTTCTATAGAAAACTTTCAGAACCAGTACTCGACCACAGAGCGAATGCTCACTAAAAACATCGTCATCGAGGAGACTCCTCACATCAAGCATCACACTTCGTACGGCGACTTGTATAATGGCAGGATCAGTTCCAAGGAGAGTGTGAACCGCCACAGCCCGAGCCTCAACGGTCAGTCGACGGACACGGACTACAGCTCCGACGGCGGGTACAAGTCCCTCCCCTCGTCCATCAACTGCAACGCGTCGCCCAAGAAGGTCAGCGGCATCCCGAGGAGGTCCATCGAACAAAAATTCCTTTCCACTAAACACGTCAAAGCGAGTGCTATATGATGTAATAATAAATTCCGTTTTTGAAACAGTTCCCTCATTGTTGTGATATATAATTTTTTCAATCGATTTGTTGGGCAGAATTCAAACAGTCGAATAGTTCCTGTATGAAAGTTTCGCTTGAATGTTACTTATCCATTGTTTAGTCCATCTGTTTTGAGTGTCTGAAGTCTGCCCGCAGATGCGGCGTGGTGTGACTGCGATTGTGACGTCATCCGTGACGTCACCAGGGCGCTAGAGCAACGCTTGTTCGCATTTATTTCCACTCATCGTAAAACTAATTAAGTAAGCTACGTTTAGTTGAACGATGCCAAATTATATCGATGTTATAGTTTGAACTAACCTAAAATCATTTGATAAGATTTTAGTTTGACGTGAAATTTAACATTTCGTAATCCGATGCTTAGTGCATTTTATTTTATTGTAATCAAAACGAATATTGACCTCCTGTATTATACAGTTAGTGGATTACCTTAAACGGGAACTAATTTTGTAGATTTAATTTACAAACTTGTATACAGGCGATAAAGTTATCTTAGATTTTCTATGGTAGACAAACTAGTAAATAAAGCTGTAATATGTGATAAGAGTGGCTGTAAGACCTTATATATAATTTATACCTACATGATATCTTCCCTATTGTTAATCACTAAGTATTATTACTTGTGTATCGAACGTCACATAATCAAAAAAATTAACTTATATGGATGTTTTACGACTATTTATTTGCTATGTAAAGTTATTTAGACAGAGTAGGTATCAAATAGGTACAAACATCACTCGCTTGTAAGGCATTTTGAATATCCAGATGTCATTTTAAAGCATTTGTCGAATCAGTGTTATTGTAATTAATGTTAAAGTTAGTAAATCATATTAATATCTTCTGCAGAGCCTCACGTTAAGTATCCTATATTGATACCTAGAACGAATACCTACCAATGTACTTTAACAGAAATATATTTCAATTTATTGTGTACTTATGGCTACTTATATCTATCCAGTATATTGCGCTTTCCTACGTTAGTTATGTAAGTTTAAGCCCACTAGCTTTAGTAAAGATTATTTAATTTAAAAAATTGAAGTTGTTTCAATAAATAATTTTAATTTTCTTTTGTTTTCTTTATTGATACCGTAGTATGTCCCAAAGCCGAACGAACAAGAACATAGTGAACACGAACTTCGATTTAGTTCGAAGGTACGTGTTGACGTAAAGCGAACACGAACCAGATACGAACACAGTTCGCGCTCAACCACCTCGCTCTCTTTAGTAGCTATGGATTCGAAATTTGTTCGCCACGAACATTTTTGACGGACACACTGTTTGTGGTACGCACATGCGAACAAAGTGTTCGATGTTCGTGTTCATAATTCTTGTTCGTTGGTGCGTATACGGGTTATGTCCTCCCATGAACAAAACTTTCAGAGATTGACAGGAGAAATACTTACTCTGCGCCAAAACTACGAAAGAAAATCGAAAATCATTATCACGAAAGTTGTAGGTACGTACCTACCTACTCGGACAAAACTAGGATGTTTTTCGAAGTTACTCTGAAAAGATTTTTGTTACCCTAACCATGCCGGAAGAAGCTGGGAAATTAGAGGTTTATTTAAATTGATACCTTCTAGATAACTAGATAGACAGGAATACTTACTACTTAGATCAATGTTCGTTAGTAGTCTAGCGAAGTAAAAGAGAGAATATAGTTCAATTAATGTTAGCCCAGGTCTGGATTGCAAACAGCATGTAGTGCCTTGTGCCTTAAAAATGAGCATAGGTACAGTTTTTCTTTCCCGTTGGTTACGCAAATCCTACCGGTAGTAAGAGTAAAAGCTAAGTCAAATTATCTATCTAGGTACAGGGTGGCCTGTTGTACCGAACTGTTCCAGATATTGTGATGACTAATATTTTGATTATCAATATCAAAAACAAGTTACAATATTGATCTATCCCTACCCTCCACTGATGTCACAGCCCTCGTTTCTATAATTAATGATTTTACAATAACTTGTAGAGAACATTGTAAGTGTTTACTTTTGGACCTTGGACGAGTATCGATAAGCACGGGAATCACGTCTACTGTCGGTCGGCGGGCACGACTGTGGTGCAGGGTGCGCGCCACACATCGCCACTCACTCGCCACCCGCGCTTGCGCCGCATCGAACGCACGTTCCCGCCATTTTGAAGTTCACATTTGAAGTTTTACAACTGACAAACCAAATCGGACGTGTGTGTTGCACTCTGATGACTTGACGTTGATAAAACTAAAAGGTAGGTTTTTAAATGCTATTTAAATGTTGTATTTATTTCATTCACATCATTTACCGTTGATAACGAGTGTGGCTAGTTGTCTGTAATCTAATTTTCAGTGAAATTTCAGGTTTTTTATTTTATTTATGTATTTTTGAGTGCTGTCAAACTAGAACGGTCTCTAAATCACGGACAAAAAAGTTTACCAAAACCAAGGAGGTTTTTCAGTGATTGAATTGACATTGACCTGAATCAATAAAAGTATATACAACTACTTACCCATTAAACATGCTCATTTATTTAAAATGTCTGTGCCTTGTGCCTATTATTTATTGAAAACCAAACTATAAAGTCATTTGCAGCTATGTTTCTTCCGCAATACATCATAGGTACGTCAATCTATAAATTAAAACTGTGTTACGTATTACAAAAGAGACAGTAGGTGATAAGTACATTATCGCATGCAATAGGGTCAGCATAGATAGAGAGCAGTCAAGACCGGCGTGGACGTCCGTCCGACTTCTAAATAAATAAATATTTACGTAAATCTGACTGACGTGCGGCTATTCTACAACCCTTGCGGCAAACCTTAGGACCTTGTTTACAGAAATCAGTAAACAAGCTTTACATATTTATGTATGAAGTAGCTACAAACACAGATCGCATGCTGTTTGAACACGTTATCTGTCTTACCACAAATAAACCGTGTTAAACAGTAACTAAGTATAATTACTAAGTATAATTAGTAATTATTTCTCTTAATATTTTAATTTACTTAACTTGAAATTAAATGTTCATTTTCATAAATATTAAAATCAATTAAAAATAAGATAATCAAAGGGAATCAAACTTAAAATCGCCGCTGTTTTTGTTGTTATTGTGTAAAACAATGTGAATATAATCACAACTCATTTGACGTCATTAATGAATTCATTAGTTGAGACTTCTCTACGGTTTAAAAATTAAAAAAAAAAACATAATTTTAGTCAAAAACCTAACGTATACTTTACTTATATCTTTTCCATGTTATAATGATTTCTTCAAATTGCGCTAATATTTAAAAAACAATTTACCTAACTGAGGGTCATGGTATAAAAGATTACTCCTTTTTTTTGTACTCCTTTTTACTGTAGTACCTAATAAAATTACGACAGCGCGACTAAAATAATCATAGTAAATTATTGTTATTATTGTACCTAATCCCAATAGAAGAACTCTTATCAGAGATTAAGATAACGTCTAAGCATGTCTCAATCATGGCCGTTGACCTTTCATTTTAATTACACAAAGATAAAAGAAACAATAATACATTAACTAATTTAGAACTTAACAGAATAAAACGTAATTTTCTTTCTGTAACAGTAAACGATAAAAGTAGATCTTGAATTTGTAACCAATTTATCTACATAATAGTCACTTTCGCTTTTTTTCCCTTATTGGAGAGTACCGAAATACAATCAAATGTTTAATCGTCAGTGTTTACAATGAATATTTTGACTTTTGACTCCTATTGTTAAAATTTGAAAGAATGTTTTGATCTTGAATTTTACTTCGAATTTCTTGATTTTATGAATGAACCTTTCACCATGTTGAGGCGATGGAGAAAGTGAATGCTCAGATACCAGTCGTTTGTCAGTTATCTACGGACCGCAGTGGACAAATAGTGACCGTTTCAATTAATAAATTGTAGTAGGTAATGCTCAATGAAAAACGATTGGTGATTTGTTTATTGTTTGCTAAAGTGAAGCGGATTTAGATTGTGTGTTTCTATCTGTGTTTGTTTTTACAAGTTTTTAAAACTCGATACCTAAGTCGAAAGAAACTGTGTCTTATAATCAAAATAGGTGTGGACTATTAAAAGGTTTGGTCTGTTTTCAGACCCTACATGAGAGCATATAAAGCTATGTGACATAAGAAGTCCATACTCAGCCTCTCTGCTGACCGCCCCTGATACGTAAAGTGAAGATGTGTGTGAATGTTGAAGCAAGTTCAAGAGCAGGTTTTTAAATTTTATTACAATATCAAAAAGATTGAAATTTTTCATTTAAAAAATAATATTTTTTATGGATTCCATCTCAAGTTTCATGCGTGATGATTTGTTACACGCGGTTGACTTTCGATTTACCTATAATACGAACCTATTACCTATAGTACCTATTTTCCTTATCTTTTACTAGTATTTCGCCCGCGACTTCGTTCGTGTGAATTTCATATTTTATGCTAAAAATTCCAACACCCCTTCCAGGCTTCTACCCCTATCTATATAAGGTAGATTGATCATCTTAATATTAATGTATTTAGATAAGTATTCGGGCCAAGCTTCAAGTATTTAGATCAATGAAATGAAAAAAAATCATAAAAACTCTCCCCCTTATTTTCACCTCCACAGGGGTGGAATTTTGAAAAATCCTTTGGGACGATCCATTACTTGACTTGAAGATGATATAAACCAATTTTTAATTAATCAAGGCATGCAGTTAATCCTCCCCTAAAACGTTTATTAACTAACGCCTTTTTGCCCTGGTAGGAGTCGATTGTGGTGTACAATAAAGTACTAAAACATAAATAAATACGTAGATGTAACTTTTCCCGGTTTAACTTTAAATGTAAGATTTCACGATTTTTTATGTTATACCAAAAAGTTATAGGTGTTTACCTATTGGAAAGATTCTTGTCCATCGAAGCAGAAACATAAATCCTATAACTAATATAAATGCGAAAGAGTGTTTGTTTGTTTGTTACGCTTTCACGCTAAAACAGCCGAACGGATTTAGATCAAATTTAGCACAGGGGTAGACCATCGCAGATCCGTGGGGACGCCCATACAAGATGGTGCGGGAGAAACTCCGCCCATGGGCTCCCCCGCTGACGCAGAGTCTCCGGCCTCAGCTTGTGGAGGACGTGGTGAGCGCTCTGTTCCCTTCGAGAGGGGAACATGCCTCCCCGCTCATGGCTCCGCCTAATGCGGTGCTCGATGCGGACCACACCGCCGACGACGACGACGATGCTCCGGAGGTGACCGAGGCAGAAATGAGAGTGGCGGTACGAAGGCTGAATGCCAAGAATACCGCCCCAGGACCCAACGGCTTACCTGGTAAGGCCTGGGTCCTGGCCATGGAGGCTCTCGGGCCTCGACTAAGGGGTCTCCTGAGCGCATGCATGGAGAGGGGCCAGTTCCCACTTCGTTGGAAGACGGGGAAACTGGTCCTCATAAAGAAGCCGGGGCGCCCTGCGGACTCTCCGTCCGCTTATCGGCCCATCGTGCTGCTCGACGAGGTGGGCAAGCTCTTTGAAAGAGTAATTGCAAACCGCCTCGTCGGGCGGTTGGTGCGGGTGGGGCCGGATTTGGCGGAGAGCCAGTTTGGTTTCCGCAGAGGGCGCTCTACGGTGGACGCCATCATGCGCGTACGGGCCCTCACGACGGGGGATGCTGTGGCCCGGGGTGGGGTCGTCTTGGCGGTGTCTCTAGACATCGCCAATGCCTTCAATACCCTGCCCTGGAGTTGCATAAGGGAGGCACTCCGGTACCACCGGATGCCGACCTACCTCTGTCGTGTGGTCGAGGCCTATTTGACGGACAGGGCCGTCATCTACCCCGGTCACCAGGGAGTGTGGAACCGGCGAGAGATGTCGTGCGGTGTCCCACAGGGATCGGTCCTAGGGCCGCATCTGTGGGACATCGGATACGACTGGGTGCTGCGCGCCGACCTCCCTAGCGGCGTCAGCGTAGTTTGCTACGCTGACGACACGCTGGTCCTGGCGCAAGGGAGGTCGCACCAGGCGGCGGCCGAACTCGCGACACGCGGGGTTGCGACAATCGTCAATAGAATCCGGCAATTGGGACTCGAGGTGGCCTTGCACAAGTCCGAGGTCATGTGTTTTCATGGCCCTCGGAACGCGCCACTGTCGGGTTCCCAAATCACGGTAGGAGGGGTTCACATCGGCGTCGAGTCGACGATGAAGTATCTAGGACTCGTCCTCGACAGCCGGTGGAACTTCGTGGAGCACTTCCGTCGTTTGGCTCCCAGGCTGGACCGGGCCGGGGCCGCCTTGGGGCGGCTCCTGCCCAATCTTGGGGGGCCAAACGCCTCCTGCCGGAGGCTCTACGCGGGGGTCGTGCGGTCCATGGCCCTTTACGGGGCACCGGTGTGGGCGCGTTCCATTAGGCTGCGGCCAGCCGGTTGAACGCGTCCCAAAGGGTCATGGCCATTCGGCTGGCCCGGGGATACCGCACGGTCTCTCGTGAGGCGGCGAGCCTTCTTGCCGGATTACCGCCATGGGATCTGGAGGCGAAGGTCCTCGCGCACATTTGGGAGTGGCGCGAGGAGATGAAGCGCCGGGGCGTAACTCCGCTGCCGCGAGAAATCGCGGCACAGCGGACAGAGCTCCGGCAGGATCTCATGGCGGCATGGAGAGTGCGATTGTCGCAACCCAGTGCTGGGCACGCCACAATTGCGGCGATAAGTCCCCTCTTTGAGGAGTGGCTGGAGAGGCGCCACGGCGTCCTCACCTTCCGCCTGACACAGGTCCTCACCGGACATGGCAGCTTCGGGAGGTACCTGTGCAGGATTAGGCGGGAGGAAACGCCCGGGTGTCACCACTGTGCGAATCGTCCGGAGGACACGGTGGAGCATACGGTGGAGGAGTGCCCTGCTTGGGCGGAGCACCGCCGTGTCCTCGTGGAGGCGATTGGCGGCACTGACCTCTCGCGTCCGGCCCTGGTCCAGGCCATGGTACGGAGCGAGAGGGCATGGGAGGCGGTCACCTCCTTCTGCGAAGCAGTGATGCTCGCGAAGGAGGAGGCGGAACGCGTGAGGAAGAGGCAAAGCCTGCGCCCTCACGCCCCTAACCGCCGCCGCTGGAGACACCCTGGGCGTCGGAAATCCCAGGCGGATTCCCGGCCACCATAGGCGTGGGCTTGCGGACGGCGAGCAATGGGCAGCTCGCCGTCCGATAAGGACCAGGCCCAGGTCGTTGGCGCGTCGTGTTCCACGCGCGCCTCAAAGAGATGTCAGCACACCTGACGGGGTCCGTTAGGACCGATGCCTGCCAGGGTTGCGGAATAGTCCGAAAGGGATACCGGGACCCTGGCAACAGGTAACCGAAGGAACACGGGTGGGTTTTAGTCAGTAAGAGTCTGACACGCCCTTCCCCTCCGCCCAGAGCGGGCGAAGTCATATGATGATTTCCCAACCAAAAAAAAAAAAAAAAAAAAGGGGTAGACCATGACCTGGAATAGGACATAGGATACTTTTTATCCCGATATTCCCAGGGTATTGAGACTTACGCGGGTGAAACCGCGGGGCGCAGCTAGTGTTTTATAAAACACTAAAACACTCTGTAAGTCAATATTTCGCTTACGATACCGGTAATTTCATAACAGATAGGTATTGAGGCTAACAATATGATTACACACGAATAATTGGCTACCTAATTAAAAGTTTATGTACCTTCTTCGCAAACATTAAACGAAATGTTGTCGTTTTGTTTATCAACAATACGAAGATCCGGGAAACAACGAAAAGCATGGTTGACCCGGTAGGGCAATCATTCTTATCTAATTATTGCAGAAAGCATGTTAAGGGGGATGCGCTAAGGTAGCCCGCGAAATTCAAATTTTCTTAGGTGTTTTTGCAATTTGCAGGTCAGTATCAGGTTGTATGTTGGTCTAAACATTACGTGCGGCCGTAATAAATGTGGATTTACAGAATTATAAACATTAGAATCAACAATACAACTCTCTTAAGTTCATGTAAGTGCATTGAATGACTACCTATTTCATGAAATCATGACATTTGACACTTAAATGAACTTAAGACAACAAACTGATGAGAACTGCAAATTGCAAAAAGCGTAAGAAAATTTGAATTTCGTGGTCTACCTTATCGCATCCCCTTAATAAAACCAATCAAAACATTTAAAAGTTACCTAATAGTTCTGTAGATACGTTTACAATTGTTTATAAATAAATGTACCTACTGTTATGACTATGAGTTTCATATTTTTTAAATGACTAAAAGCAATGCGTGTCAAAGTCCATTGTGATGCACATAACAATAATGACGTAAACTTAATACATCATTACATAGCAACAATAGTTTTGCCGTCAGAAGCGCCTGCAAGACTATTAAAACGGAATATAAAAATTATAATTTTTCAGTCAGACCATAGAAATTCTATGAGTCAGACGCTACCAAAATTCATCTGTGGATGAACATTACCTACCTAAAACATACCAGCCACTCAGCCAGCCAACCATACGAGACGAACAGACAAGTTCACTTTCACATTTTATTTTATTTTACATAGCTTTCTTGATCAACTTACCTACAAAAACCATAATTATTATCAACGATTGAGATCTAAATATGAATAGATATTGTCCTGAAATAACGTTCATATTATCGATACGGTATTATTATCAATCCCCTAATTACTTTCTTTTATGGTGTTGAACGTAATTTCTAGGTAATCATGTACTACTTGCATTAATTATCTTGCGTATATAATGTAAGTTTTCAAAATTCAAATTAAAAATTATCTAATTGCAAATATGTAGATGTTATACATTAATTAATTTTCGCAGTCTTGGCATTACCATATTTTGCCTTTCGGTAACGGTACGTAATAATGAGAACAAAAAAAAGTTAAAACTAAACAGAATAAAAATAAAAATTAAGAATTAAATTAATCAAACTTATTTAAAAATTTATAATCCATTTTTTATTTGAATAAAAAAAGGTAAGTACTTATTTAAATCTTCAATCGAATATAGCAGTATTTTGTAAAATCACAAACAATATTGTTTATCGTTCTAATTGTTTTCAATTGCATCGGTTGTTATCAGCAATAGTTTAGAATCAACGCGACGAACCGAATCGAATAATAAATAATATTCTCTTGCGTGTACTTAGTATTTTACACGCATGCACTCAATATTAAACATGCTTATCCTAATTGATGACGTCTAGTTTAAGTTCCCAATGATATTTAAAGGAGAACTTTCCAAATGAAATGTTTCCGACCTGCGCCGTAAGGTTAATACAATAACCTAACGGCACAGGTTAGCCTGTACTGGAAGTGGTCATCGTACCTATTACAGGGGGCCAAGTCTACTAATTTACAAACGTGACAGTGGTCTCACAATGATCAGTTTTTGACAGATTTTGTATGACATATCTGTCAAAAACTGATCATTGTGAGACTACTGACACGTTTCAGCGGTTAAGCAGCTTCAATATCATCAGGATTATGCCGGAATATAGCAGTTCCTCATAAGGAGTACCTAATAGTGTTTTGTGTACAACAAGGAATATATCTAGTGTACAAGGAACATAAATACTCCAATATAGGTACTTACAAGTTACAACCCATGCGGGTTAACATGGCACCTGGCTTAATGACATTTGGAGCTCCCCTCGCTTCCCCGCACGGCGACGACGGGGCTCCGCGCGGGTAGCGGGTAGGCTTGCAGAAAAAATATCGATATATCGATTTTTATTTCGATATATCGATTTTTTTTTGGCGATATTTTTTATTTCGATATATCGTTATAAAATATCAAGTATCGAAAATGTATCAAAAACGATATATTTTTTCCAATAATATATTTTTTCCAATAGCAACACCGTTGTTGCCACTGAGTAAAATCGCCTGAATACAGAGCCGTAAAAAGTTTTTTTTTTTTTTAATCATCAATTAAAGTTATTTTTTTTTATTTTTGAAAATTTCAAAATGTCACCGATATATCGATTTAATTTTTTCGATATATCGAAATCGATATCGTTTTTTTTTTAATATCGATTCGATATATCTTGATATTTTTTGGCACTTCTTGCATCCCTAGTAGCGGGCGTATTGAGCTCCGAGCCAGGTGCCATGTTAATGCGCACGGGTTGTACTTAATCTGTGTACGGCAGCGGCTCCCCTGACGCATCTTCTCTGTCATACCCCGTAATCACGCTCTGACTAGAGTGACAGTAATCAGCCGGTGTCACTCATATCCGACCTCTTCGGTAATTCCTAGTAACTTCGTAACAATAAACTATATGGAGCCATCAACACTTGCGGAAAATGAAGTAAATTTTATTTTCCGAAAGCAGAATTCACTGGTTTTTCCTAATCGCAAGCAACCGAGTGTTTAACGATGGAAAGTGGTTACCGTCGCCAATAGACACCTGTAACACCAATCCTTTGCCAACAAGTTAGAAACTGGGATTGTGTTATCACGTATACAAGAATTAATTAAGCCAATACCTCTGAGTCTGACCGATTGTGAAAGCCAGACAGCGAACTAGGGCAGGGCAACAGATAACATTATTACTGACAAATGCTTGCACTGACTGGACAGGTCCACTCAAATCTGTGTGGTTCTTTCCTCAAAAGACCATTTCAGACTCGAATTTACATGGTCCTCATATGGCTTGACCAAGATTATGTCTGGACTTTAAAAAAGACTGTGACCTCTGAGTTTGTTTCGGCCTTTCTTCTCAGAGTAGTCAGATAGGAAACGCCGACCTCATCTAGCTTATTTTTAATATTTTTTAATATGACGTGTAAAAGTGATTCCAATATCCTATTTACAGAATAAACAATTTCAGTTCATTTCATTAAAAAAAAAAAAACTATGTTCGAGGAGGGTCTTGCAGCATTCAATAGTTTCAATGAAATCAAAATCAAAAATCATTTAAATACCCATTTCAAATTAGACTGAGAAGTCTAAGACTACAAAATAATATGTCGACCTATCTCTTGACACGTTATTAGTTGTATACAGAGCGATGGCTTTTTGATAACTTTAGTAAAACCACCATCGCCAGAGCCGAGAGGAGATAAACAGAGGCTGAAGAAGAGGGCCTCTGTTCGCGTCCTCTAGCGAAGCGACTTGCGTCAAGCTCAAGTAACACTCGCGCGTCACCTGTTTCCGTCCGTTGCGCGCGTTTGAACGCTTATGGCCACGGGGTTAAGAAAAACATCAATTTTCGTTAGTAAGTAATAACAATCGTTAATGTTCTATTTGCATCCACAGCTAGTCGCCGCTACAAGAGCGCTATGATTGCAAAGCGCCGAGGCGTGCGCGAGCGCCTCCTTGAAGAGTTCTACACATACTGCGCCTTCTGGCTCGCTGTGTCAGCTCTCCCTGTGCTAGCTTTTTCTTATGTTGGTGAGTATTTTTCAATGGTGTATGATGCTGACGTGATTCAGAGATTATTAGTACCTACCTAATTATGAAAACAGAAACTTAGGTAATCTTCTTGTACTTAATTTTTCCAGTTGTTCGAGTAAGCAAATACCTCTGGCTGAAGCTACTATCAAGCAGATATCCAAATCTAGAATTCATCTGGACAGACACAGTTCGTTCTTTGCTCGATACACATAGAAACCAAGGAATCATCAATGTCTTACTTGCTGTAAAAGGTGCGTATATTTATTAATGTTATAGGATTTTCTACTTACAAACACCCACTCTTAGAATTTCACCGATTCCCGTTTAATTAATATTATGTCTGCTACGACCCACCAGATTTTAACTTTTGGCTTCCACCCAAAAGAGATGCGCCTGAATTTTAACCCAAACCTCGTTTTTTCTCAGGCACACTAAACCCAGAACAACTAAAGGACCACTTAACGGATCACGTGATAAACAACCGCGATAAGAATGGTGAGCTCATGTTCCCGAGACTCCGACATCAGCTGGTGTCCCGCTGGGGAAACTACGCGTGGGATGCCAGTGCCACCTTTAAACCAGAGAACCATTTCATAGTCGCCAGTGGCGTATATCGAGGGCGACAGGTTGGAGAGAATAATATTCAGGTAAGCTTATTTTAACTATTGTTGATGAGCAACGAAGGTATCAAATTCGAATATTTATACGGGACGAGCTGGAGAAAACAAACGACCCAGGTCGAAACATCTGGAAATCATGGGGAGAGGCCCAGCAGTGGGGTGATACGGGCCGACAGTAAATAAGGACAAAAATTATGCAATATCTAGAGAGTGTTTTCAACTTTTCACCATGCAAAATTAAACTACAATTTTACTTTTAAGAGAATATTCAATTACCTATATTTATCATTTTCAGGAGTTTGTCAGCGACATAGTATCAAAATACTTCGCAAGCGACCAGTCTCCATGGCAATACATAGTCATACCCTGCGTCTCAACAGAGCCGAAGTATTACATCCTCGTTCGCGTCCATCATCTCTTACTCTCAGGAAAGAAGTCTCTAAACATTGGAGACTTACTGCTCATGGAACAGATAAACCCCTCAGACAGAATTAGTACTTCACAAACTGAATATACGCAACAAAGTCCTCTGGCAAGGTTGTCCCCAACTCCGTCAGCTATCCCAGAGTTATGGGGCAAAGTCAACGAGAACTTATCAAATGCGTGGAATGAATTTGTATCTGAATACGATCCTGTAGAAAGTCCGAGGGCGTTGAAAACTTTGCCTGGAGCGTTCCATGTGGCTGGTTTAGTGTTGATAGCTACAGTAAGTGCGTTGAGGGAACTTAATAAGAAGTCCAACGGAAGAAACACGTCTTCGGAAGCTCCTGTGACAGCGTTAACTCTTTTGGCTGCAATACAGAGGGAGTGTACTAGAAGAAATTTAACCATACCAAAGGTAACTATTTACTTTTATTTTATGTTGACCTTGAACTTACTGACAAATAACTTATATCAATCAATCTGCCTAGCCTTTTCCCAACTATGTTGGGGTCGGCTTCCAGTCTAACCGGATGCAGCTGAAAAGGTACCTGCATTTTACATGGAGCGACTGCCTATCTGACTTCCACAACCCAGTAACTGGTTAATACTATACCCCTTGGTAAGACTGGTTGTCAGACTTTCGGGCTTCTGACGACTCGTAACGACTGTCAAAGAATTACGAATGACAGCCAGGCCCAACGGCTTAACGTGCTTTCAGAGGCACGGAGGAGCCTCAGTATGTAAAGATGGTCCCCCATCCACGGACCAACCCCTGCAAGCGTAGCTTAACCTGATGGATCGACCCGTGCGGCTGTTATTACTTAGCCACGAGCTCCTCCAACCTAACTATATATATATCTCTCAAATTAAAGTTCATGTATAAGCAGGCTATAATTATTTTGCTATTTGGTCCACAGATAATCCTGTCACCGCTAATAACAGCAGATCCTCGAAAATGGCCGGGCATGGCTTTTGGCGCGGCATGGTCATCTTTCCGTCAGTTCCTCAGACTGCCTTTCCAAATCCGGAACGAGCTGGTCGCTTTAAGCGAGTTACGAACATGTGGTCATGCAAGACAGCCGGACACCCTGACGTGGAAGTATGCTGAGCTGGCCCAGCTTTGCGTGGCTGCAGTGAGTGAGGCGTGGCGGGGCGCGCTGGAAGTGTATCGTGCGCCTGCCAGGCTTTGGACTGACACGATTGGAGCCGATGGCGGGCATAAGCATCTGTTGCAGACTGTGTCGCTGTGTGGGCGGAAGGTACGGAATACAAGTTTTTTTTTTTTTTTTTTAAAGAACCGTATATGAGATATGAAACCTCTTTTAGATTCATTACATAGAAATGATCAATATTTTACTTCGCAAAGGAGGAGGAGAAATATTCAGTGTTTTAATGGCCAGTCTTTATTCATCAAAAGGCACCTGAAGAAGAAGAACATTAGAATGATGTATTAAGACCAGACAAATTAATGTTTGGTACCTACCGTTTTATTTCGTAGGATTACATAGTGGTAAAAAAAAAATATTGCTGTATTTTGATAGATTAAAAATTACTCTGGAAAAGAAAAGTATCGAGGTCTCAGGTATCTATAACCAACATTTTCTTTCATCATTATTACCAGGTAACAGCATGGTCCCGGCCCGTACCTCGAGCAGGAGTGGAGCGCGCAGCCCGTGCTCTAGACGTGTCATCAACTGACATAGCACTGTACGCCGCCACGGAAGCATTGCGGGCGTTCTTCGACAATGCGCAGGCACCCCCACCTGAAACTGTGCTGACTACAGCTCGCGCCGCGCATGAAGATTTCCTCTTCACCTTCGCTGAGGGACACGGAAAGAGTCATAAGAAGTCACAAAGTGGAGGTAACAACAACGAATATGTACATCTTGTAGCGCAGAAGTTAAAGGGTTTTAAAATAATGAGACAGTGTCTTTCTGCAGCACTCAGTTTGAAGTTTGGGACACGCATTCGGTTATTTTGAAACATTTTGGGAAACTATTAAGAATTTGAGGTTTAGAAAGTAAACGACCTGCTATAGTTTCTAAAATAGTTATTTATATCGTATTTTTTTCCTCGTATTTTTCGCGTTGAATTGCATTTTTCTATATCTTCAACGAGTATTTTAGTGTAATAAGTAAAAGCCTGTCCTGTAGGGAATAAAGAAGGCTTGGAATAAAATTAATAAAAAAACTGTTTTGTCCAGGCATGGTGTGTCTGTCCCTGTGGCCGGGCGCGTCGCCGCGCCGCGTGTGCTGCGGCGTGGCGCGCGCGTGCGGGCGCCAGCGCGCGCTGGCGGCGGGCTGGGCGGCGCAGGCGCGCTGCGGGGCGCTGACGCGCGCGCTGCCGTCGCCGCTGGCGCGCCTGCTGCTCAACGTGCTGTCGCGCCGCTACGCGCTCAGCTACGCGGAGATCGACTCGCCGCCGCACGCGCCGCCGCGCGCCACGCTGTGGGGCCATGACGTGGAGGCTGTGGTGTACTGGAGGCCGCCGCAGGCTAACATTAGTGAGTGTCAGCTTATAGTAGTCCACTGCGGAATTAGACCCCTCTTACTGCATGCTTAATACTGACCATTCTTATCCATCCATTTATTACTCAATCCCTGAAAACACTCGTCGTGTTTGCCTGTCAAATTAACAGTAAAACCACAGTGAGAAATGCAACACATGCATGCATGGTCTTTGAGCTACCTTGATTAGGTCAGACTCAGTCAAACATATAGCAATGCTCTACAAGCAGCTAAGAGAAGCCCAAAACACTAATCATACAGACTCCACGTATATGAGTAAACATCGGATAAAAAAAGTATTTCATTTTGTTTCCAGGTATGTCCCTAACAGTAATCCAGTACGCAGACACAGTACGTCTCGCAGTGATGGCTGACGCACGGCTGGTGCCAGCTCACATCATCCCGGCTACACGCTGGTCCACAGCCATCGAGCAGCTGGTCGCCAAGGTTGACCAAGAAATCGCAAAAATCACCGCAAGAGCCCACCTTGCTGCCGGCACTGTACCACAGATTATAACCCCAGAAGAAATACCTAGTAGTAGTACAGAAACCCCTGAAGAGGAGTCAGAAACAGAACATTTAGACGATTCAGGAGGCCTTAGACCTCCGTCGGTAACGGCCGTCAGTCCACCTCCCATGCGCAGACGCATAGCCAACTAGTTAGACATAAGTAGCTTTTAGCTAAGCGAAGTAAATTTAGCGCGGAAATGTTCAGAAGACTAGCCAAGGTCAGGTCCGAACCATGAATTTATCGAAACGAGATTGAAGGAAAGAGGTGAAAAAAGTGGACGTCAAGACACGTCAAGTTAAATGTTAAATGACTCATACGAGACGACTGCTTAGTTTTAATTAAATATGTGTATCATGTACCTTCTACAAAATTTAATATGGTTATCTTATTTTGTTGACATTTCAAAGTACCTACCTACCGTAATTATATAAGTTGTTATATCTGATGTAATGACAAACTGTGATCATGTCAATGTTTGTTAGTTTAAGAAATAATTGTTGTTATTATTAAAACTAGAAAATACTTTATTTGCTGTTCAGTTTATTTTCAAAACTATATTATTATAATCCCTAACGTTACGAATCTTACTTTACGATAGAATGTTCCGGCGTGGTGTCGCCTGTATCTTATTCTTAGTAATTGGTTATTTTCTCATACTTATCAAAGACTGCTCTCTACTACAAGGTCACTCAATGCATTAAATAATAAAACTTCAAAGCAGTATAGTGTTTAAAACTTTAATGACAGGGCAAGTAGAATTATTATTAAGTGTCAATGTGATAAAGTATAGATAATATCGTGCAAATACTATTGTTTCTTAATGATATAATTTAATACATAAAATTCTAAAGGGAAAATACAGTAGTTCCAAACACTTTATTTTGAAACGAATAGAATACAGCTTTAATTAGGGTGACCTTATTTGTAATACTTCAACAATAATATTGTAACATAGGTATCGTTATCGATTCGTAATCTTGTAGCGTTGCGTAGTCAATTCGCTATAGTCAAAATCAATCTGCTTAGCCTTTTCCCAACTTTGTTGGGGTCGGCTTCCAGTCTAACCGGATGCAGCTGAATACCAGTATTTTGCCTGTCAATTCGCTATAATAACAAATAATAACTGCACTACGTGGCTACGACTCGTAACTCGTAGGCCTTGTAGGGTTGCGACAATGTGCTACAAGAACAGTTCGTAACTAAGCTACGAAGCTACGACTCATAACTTGTAGGCGTTGTAGCGTTGCGACAATGTGCTACAGGAACAGTTCCTAACTGTGCTACGAGGCTACGACTCGTAACTCGTAGGCGTTGCGACAATGTGCTACAGTAACAGTTTGTAACTGTGCTACGAAAGCTACGAGTCATAACTCGTAGGCATTGTAGCATAACGACAATGTGCTACAGGAACAGTTCGTAATTATGCTACAAGGCTACGGCTCGTAACTCGTAGGTGTTGTAGCGTTGCGTAGTCAATGCGCTTCAGTAACAGTTCGTTACTGTAGTACTACAATTTTATTAAGATTACGACTCGTAATCTTGTAGTAGTTGAGTAGAAATCTACGAATAAAAAATATCGAACAAAATATTTTTTTTCAGAAATGATCTAATACATGCAAGGTTATAATATTTAAATATGTAGGTACTATGATTATAATTATGGTGCGACTAACTTTGTGACGTAAAACTTGCTGCAATATCGGGAAACGTGTGTGCAATAAGGTTTGAATTTGAAAAACTTTTTAGAAAGTCCGCAGGAAAGCGAAATATGAGAACGACGCTTTCAGGATCTGAAAATAAAAGAATATACTTTAACCTAAACTGTGAAGGTCTTTGTTTAATCAAGTTTCTTTAAAGGCAAAACGATTGAATTAGTTACATTAAGTCATTTGATCGATTTTTCTAATACTGTAAATAACTAAAATCTGTTTCTCCATCATCGAAAAACATCTTGAAAACTTACTGAAGCCATAGTAGTGACCCCCACATCGACTAAACCTCCAGCTTTTACGTGAATCGGCTCCTGAACTTTTATGAGGAAAATGAGAACAGTCCTTCGGTTCTTGGTGTCCATGTACTCCCACGGAACTTTGTAAACTGCATCCTTTAATTTTTCACTCTGTAATAAAACAATTACCTAATAAGTACTAGTTCTCTAGTGTTTTTTAAAATATCATTCAGTCTTTTTGATTTGTACAAGTGTTTTTTAAATCAATTTACGAAAATAAAAACCATTTCATTTCATTTAATCATAATAATAATATATTGCTAAGGATTTGCTAAAGTAGAAGGTTTCACAGTTGTTGCACGAAGGGATTATCCATTAATGTAAAGCTATTCCAAAAACATCCAGAATAGTTATACCAATAATTACCATTGTGCCGATAGTTTCAAAAATTATAGACAGCAGGATCAATTCACCGAACATAATAAAAGTGAGCGGCAAGTAACGCGTCAGAGCTGCAGCAGTCTGAAAAACACAGTGAACAGTTAATTATAAAAAAAAATGCCAAAAATTATAAAGAACTTTGACCCATCCAGTAAACACCGTTTACTAACACACCGTGTGCAACATAACTATTTACTGCTATTTTATTACTGACGAAAAACACATATCTGAATACCTATAGAACTTGGGATGTCTGCTTAAATCCAAGAAGAATAGGTACATTTATTTTGTTGTCAAGGTACGATGCGAATTTCGCTGCATGGTCTTCCTGAGACAGAACACACGCACGCACTCACAACGCGTTGTGGTCTATTTAAACCATTTTCAACGCGTTGTGTATCTTAGAATAATTACTCACCATCTGGGAACATTCAAGTAGTAGCAGACACCCGGTGATTTGATGGAAAGAGTAGTAAACGAACAGCGCCATCCCAAATGCATCCGACATGTTGTTTGTGAAGCTAAAGGTATAAACAGAATTCAATTCAGGATTTTATTGAGGCAAGTGACAGTGACTTTAACATGCCGCGATCAAAATGTATGGGTGAATCTCGATAATTGATAATTATCATTATATTTCATCGCCACATGCGAACTACGCATCAAAGATCTGACGTCACATAAATCCTGCATCGCGTAATTAGAGTTTACCGCTCGATGAACATATATACAAGAATCCAATATCAATCGTTGGGCAGGTGCCCGCCAGACACAACACCAGTCTGGTCGGAGGATCCTCCCTTTTCTATAGAGGATGAGAGAACTTTACACCCTATTCCTCATACCCCTCAAAAAGCTCCACCAGACTAAGCTTCAATAAGTACTATAAAAGTCATACTAAGCAGCAATTTTTTTAAATAGAAAGAAAATTGAATTTTCCCAGTTAACACTTACTCGACAATAAGCATGTGATACTGTATGCATTCCTTCAATTTAACCGCAACATCATACAGTTCAGTCTGTGAGTACATCTCGGATCCAACTCTCATGCCACTGCTCTCTTCTCCTGCTACATCCACCACCAATGCAGCAGGTCTCGGAAAGTTCTCAACATTATAAATGAGAATTTTAAAATGTCCCCACAAATTGTAGATCATCAGGCAGAGAAACAGATCAAACATCGATACACTGCTTCCACATAAAACTGTACCGTAGCTAAAAAGAAATAACAATTGAAAAAAAAAATGCATTTTATTGCTTTTTTAAATTACTAGGTACCTTCCTACCTACTTGCTTAGAAAACGCAGCCTAGCAAGTTCAAGTCGATTTGCTGTTTCCACGGTGCAAGCGGGTGGTAGAAATATAAGTACCTACTTGCGCAAATTAACCCTAAGTCATTTTATTGGACACCGTCCTCGAAGTATTATTTGACTAAGGGCTATCGAAATAAATCCACACAATCGGCTACAATTGACTGTTGATACACACATGATGGAGCATTTTTCGCGCGTTATAGGTACAGGGCGCGTACCACCACCGCTTACAGCAGTATTATTTTAATCTTGCTTCGTGGGGGAAAGAGATGGAGCTATACGTGCTGTAGAGCTTCATCTCTTTCCTACACTGAAGTTATATTAAAATAATACTGCTGTAAGCGGTGGTGGTAGGCCCCCAGGACACAACAAAGTATCAAGAACTGTGTGTAGGTAGTTAGAACCGAGTGAAAAAGCTCCAAGTAAATCGGGGACAAAACGTTCGAATGAAACAAATGGAAGCGGTTCATTATTTCGCACGATGGCGCTTTTCTACGCGCGTTTTGTAATGCGCTCTGTTGGATTATCCAAATGCAGTCCAAAACTACAGCTACAGCGGTTTTTTTAACGCGGTTTGAAAAGCGCCCGTGCGTGTGAGTGCAAAAAATCGCCTTATGTTGGACAAAGTCTAGTAACACGTCGCACTACATCTAATTCTAAATAATTAATTCAATTTGAGTTTTACCAGCCACTCACTGTTGCTACAACGTAGCCGGCGAAATTCGTCTCATAATTCCAGGGATATAGGCAAGAAATGGCTTGTTCGTACGTAGTGTTCTGTAAGTTGTCGAAGGACGCAAACTTTCCCGCACTGTAGTTCGCATGCATTGGTATCAAGTTAAACATGCAGGCAGCGACGAACAGCATGAAACTTAGATATACCGTGGAGAAAAATGATAATCTGTGCACCCATATATGTACCTGAAATAATTATTTGTTTCAAAATGTATTTTTATTTAGACCAAACGACCCTATTGATTCCAAGAGGAGTCATATATAGGCATTACCAATCACATAGCATTGGAGGATCTTAACAACTTGAGGAGTAGGTAATTCAAATTGCTGAAGTTCGGAATTCAAGTTTCTGAATAAGCTCTAATGGCTCCTACGATTTGGAACTCTAAAAAGTGGGTACTCACGTTCATAGCAAACTCAGATTTATCTTTAAAATAAAAAAGATGTATTTTTTGGATAAATATTTTTGCCACAACCCGGTATTTTTCCGATAGGCATAAGGTGAAAGCTCGTGACTGTGAAATTAAAAATAGAGATTGTTAAAAGCCATTTCCGGCTCAAGATTTACAAGGTATATAGGTACCTGATCTAAAGATAAATTTAGATCAGGTATATACCTTTTTTTTTGTATTTTGATCTTTGTTCTGACTTAATTAAAGTTGTTAATATAAAAACTGAGTCTAGACTGGAGTCTTGTGATCAATTTTGTGTAACGAACTTAATCTAAGTAGGACTTAAAGTTCAAAATACAATATCTGACAATTAAAGTTGAAATAAAATACTCACAGTACACAGCGCATTCATCAGTAACACTATGTATAACTGACCCTGTTCTAAGAAATCAAACCTGTGTCTATTCACTTTTAAGTAAGCTAGACCTAACATCAGATAAACTATTGATAATATGGTATTATAATAGGCATGGCCCATTCCCTCGATTCTTAATGTTTTCTCCCCAAGTGCCTTCCCTGGCCAACCGCTTATGATCCGAAGTATAAAACGTAACGCTTTCATGTATTTATAATCCAAAGGACCGTTAATCCCGCTGAAACAGGTAAATATTACCATTAATACACTCATCTGTATCAAAGTCTTTAGGACATTTATGTGAAGACCTTGCAGTTTGGCCTATAGGTATTCGGAAGTGTTAGGTTTTTGATAATTATTATTATTTATTTATTTCAATCAACTTTGGATCATACAATTAAAATTACAAAATTAATTAATTACAAATAAAATTCAATTAACTTAAAACAGTATCCTAACATTAGTCAGTACGTGAACCATACAGCAGTGGTTCACGTACTGACAGTCGAAACGTTCAGAAAAAGCGTTCAGGATACTGTTGCAGCCCGCACCCTGCGCACCAGGGATGTGCACCGCTTGCGCATGATTGTGAGGAAACAATCCACATGCTTCTCGGCAAACATCCCCGACGCGCTACAGAAGCGAGGCAGCCGCAAGAGCACCCTGAACGCGTTGTTGTATTGGATGCGTAGAGCGCTGTACTGTTTCTGCCAATAATCCACCCACAGCTGCCAGTATAAAAGGACGTACAAAATGACCTAAATATTGCTATTTTGACGCCCTTCGAACTAAGAGCAAATCTGCGGGCTATCATATTCGCACGAACAGACAGCGCCCTACGTTCCCTTTCGATGTCTGCATCGTCTTCCAGGTCAGAGGTAAATAAATGCCCAAGATACTTAAACACATAATGGTGATGAGATTACTTAAGAAACATAATGGTGATGATAATACAGTATGAAATTAAGATATATGGCAAAACTTCACAGACGACCGGTATAGAGATCAAAATATTTGAAATAACTTAAACCCGACTTAACTTCTCGAGGTCATCGGCCGCGGGACCCACGAATATTATAATGAGAAATTATATGTTTGGTACCAATTTTTTTTTGTTTTATTATGATTTGAAGTCGATACCCATTTGTGAAGTTTTACTAGTTAATTTAATGCCCTGTATGTCAAGAAAAATCACATCAACTTACACAACAGGCTCCCCTGCAATGCTTACAATTTTAGCAATCATTTTGAGGCGTATGTATCAACCAACCGCATCGGGAATTATTTGACGACAGCGTTCGTCGCGGCAGTGCATAGTATAAAAATAATGTTCTATTATATTGTGAATTAAATATAGTTATTAGCACTACAACGATGTCCTCGCGCAGTCACTTATTAAAGTTATTCATTGGAATGAGTTGACACCTAATTAGAGCTTGCAAGAGAATAAAATATCGCGTGCCAATTGACACTTGCTTCTTAGTGTCTGTTCACACTGAGTGGCAACAAGAGCTGTTTCGCGAAACGTAAAGCGGCGTAATTATTGAAATGTATACCTTTACATGTAATAAATAAGGTCCATAATGTTTCGCTATAGCGCAGCGTCGCGTCGGTGGGAAACCAATCGCGCGGATAATTACATACATTTGCTTACTGCACGCCTGTATTTCAACTGAGAATTTCTTCAAGGTAAAACCAAATAAAACTGCTCCACTCGGCGATCGAACCCAAGACTCCGCACAGCAGTCGTGCTTACGATTACTCAGCCAAGAACACAAACCTGTCTTTGCTTCTGTGCAGTCGGATAGTAAAGCAAAATTCCTTTTTTCATTTTTTTTTCAGCCTGTGCTCTCCCACTGCTGGACTAAGGTCTCCATAAATATAAATGATATTTTATTTTTTTAAACAGATTTTGACTTTTTATTACATTTATCAAAAAAAGAGCAGTGGTGGCCCAGTGGTAACGGCCACGACTTACGAGTTGTAGGTCGTAGGTTCGAACCCCGACAGGCGCTTTACTTTGTGTAAAATTATTTCATCACCACTGCCCTCAAAACGGTGAAGGAAAACATCGTGAGCAAACCGGCATGTCTTAGAACCAAAAATTCGAAGGCATGTGACATCTACCAACCCGCACTGGGCCCGCGTGGTGGATTACGGCCCGCTCCCTCTCACAGAGAGGAGGCCTGTGTCCCAGCAGTGGGAACATTATAGGCTGATTATGCTTATGCTATGCTATCAAAAAAGGTCGGAAAGAAACAAACTCTTTTTCGTAAAAACTATATTTTAATTTTTTATACATAAGGTACTATTTTTTTTTAGATTTCTTCTTGGCGCTCTTATTAGGGGTTGCTTCTTTTCGCTTTTTGTCTAGAACTTCTATCTCCGGGACACTCGTAGTGACAGCCATCTTGGATTCCTTGGTCTCTTCAACGTCCATAATTTCGACGCTAAACCCGGGAATGTGTGGCTTCACTAGTTCGAAGACAAGTTTCTTATGTTGCAGGTTTGTGCTGTTCAGGCTCAGGCGGACCGTTAGCTCGTCAAATGTTTTTAGTACTACGTCACCGCAGGTTTGGATGTGTTCCTGGAGGAAGAAATGATACAGTTAAAGATATGGGGTATAAAAAGTTGATTTTCTTTTATACAGGGTCAGTTTTTTGTTATTCCAACCATTTCAAATACATAATATATTTACGTCGATTTGATTATAGACATCCACTTGACTTATTCAAGAGTTATAAAACTGCGTTTACAGAACCTAGGTGTAAATATGACACATCGGGCTTTAGAGAGACACAATTAGTGACACAATTTCATTAGTGACATATACGACACGTTATAAGGCCAAAAAAAACTAAAAAAGATGTCCTTTATTAACAGCCGCGTATTGTATGTAGTTTTGAAAACATCCTGTTTCAGACATGTTCTCGCGAAAATGAGAAATTTTCTTGTTGATTTTTGTGAAGTTCCCCATCCACTTACCTCTTCATTATAAGAGAACTTGTCAGAAGGCAAGTACAAAGGCCCCTCCAGCCCGTACTTTGGTATAAGTACATGCACCGCGTTCCGTTTCACTGCTAACACGCTAGCTGACTCCACTTCTACGCGTTTGTTGAACAGGATCTGTGAACGTAAAATATATGATTATAGTAGGTAATGTTTAACCGTCGTATAGGTTTCAGGTAAGCAATTATCACCCATGAGTCCATCTGGATTTCCCCAGAGAATTTTGAGGATGTCGAATATCCTTTATTTCCGACATCAGGTATTATGAAGTATTAATGCCGCCATTTTTCAAGTGCGAGAGAGAGAGACCGAGCTTTATACGGCGCATACCACCATCCCGTTTTTGCAGTGGAATAATGATGGCTTTAGGACTCAAGGAGGTAACAATTTGACGGAAATTGAAGTTAGTCATACAATTTCATACCATGGCGGACCAACTCTTAACCTTGTCCTGCCCCACAAATTATAGTGAGCCCTAATGAGAATGAATGAATGTGAGTGATGCCCTAGCTCATATGGTTTTATTATTTTAATAGTTATAGACATACGTGCGTGTTCATAGTAACAGAGGCCCGGCCCGCGTACTGCGCCTGCCGGTGTCGGTAGTTGAGGTTGTCGCACAGCTTGGCGGCGCCGCGCACGTCCAGCAGCGCGGCGTGCGTCGCGTCGCAGCCGGCGCTCGCGGCGAGGAGGCGGTGCACTATCACGTCGGCGTAACTGTGCGACGAGAGATATCAGTTTGTTGGATTAAAGTTTACAATCTACAAAAATTGCCTTGGATATGTGACATAAAGTTAAGCGTATATCAGTGGGATAAACAGGAGACATTTTTCCGATATGAAGTGACACGAAAGCCAAGTAATAAAATCATGGAGCCTTTGTCATTTGTTCTTTGGCTTAAAGAGATAAAAAATCGGTGGTGCTTATGCTGTCATTAGGCTGTCATTTGTAGATCTTTGACAGTTGTTATGGGGCGTCAGAAGCCCGAAAGTCTGACAACCAGTCTTACCAAGGGGTAACCTATTACCCAGTTACTGGGTTGTGGAAGTCAGATGGACAGTTGCTCCATGTTAAATACTGGTATTAAGCTGCATCCGGTCAGTAGCGTGCCTAGGGTTCTAAATTAGGGCAAGCCCACAGACTATTTACGATTTAAAAAAAAAAAAAAACAGCCAAGTGAGTGATTTACGGATTTTCTTTGTTGTTCATGATAACACCATTATTATAAGTAAGCGCCATCTATATTAACGAATGCGCGTTACCACACCGATTAGGACCTTTTCACCATAATAAATCCTTTCGCTTGTCACCAAAATTATTCAATCATAAGCCGCTAGATGGCCCCCAAATTATCGATTTGTTGTTCTTTTACCGTAAGCATAGGTACTTAGTTTTATGAAATATAATGTCGATTGAAAATGTTAAATGAGATATTACATTAGGTACCTATATAACATTTTATAATTAATCATAATGACAATAGCCAACTCTAATCTTTATTTCAAAACACCTAGTTACGAAGAATATCTTCGATAAGAAAATTATTGTGTTTTATGATCTTGATGAGATGTAATAACAATAAGATGGTTTGTTTTTCAGTGGTTTACCGAAACTACAATTGCCATACAAACAACACTATACAAATTTTGATGTATTTCATGCCACCAGCTACCTAATTTTGTCATACTCATCAACATAATAAACAATCGAATGCCAATTTCAATTATATTCTTCAACTGACAAAAATACTTGTTTTTTTCCAAATTTTATTAGGTACATTCATTTGGGGTTGATTACGGTGAAGTAAAGAGAGAGTTACACTGCCAGAAAACTCAATGTAGATACTTACCTTTTCGAACACAGTTTCCGAATTCACATTTTGATGATAAAAATAACACTGTACTTACTAAGACACACACACTTACGAATTACAGCCGCAATAACTATCAAATCATTTTAAATAGTAAAACTAATTCATTATCTCAGCACTTGGAAATAAAATACTGATCTCAAAATATTAATTTCAAAACAATAACAAATCGAGTCGCGTCGACTATCGTGTCGCGGACTTGCAACTCACTTTACGCGGGTCAACATCGCGGCTAGTGCATTTGCGCGAACTTAACTCTAAAAAAGCCCGGCTTTTCATTTCATACAAATCTGCGTATAAGTACTTACCAATATATCAACAAATGTAAACGTTTCTATAGCAATTTGTAGGCGAAAACTGCTAGACAAAGAAAGGTAGGCGAGGCGAGAAGGCGAGAAGGCGCATTTGAATGCATTGTAGTGGCGCGTAGGTTTGGCAACAAAGCGCGGTATTAAAAATTGTATTCTTATGAATGATTGAGTTCAATGAGTGCGTAGATCTGGCACCCTTGCACAGTGCGCGCGGCAGATAGAGCGGGGATTTCGAAATTTGATTATTCCTATGACATGAATGATTGAGTTCGAGATTATTGACTGTTTTTTAAAATTTATTTTTTATTGGTAGGCTTACGTTTGTCCTTGTGAATAATGATTTTTGAATATGAAAGTACCGCCCCTGGGTAATACCATTATTATATAGTGTTATTTTTTATTTTTTATTGATAGGCTTAATTTTGAAGGCAAGCCGGGCTTTTGGGCTTCTATGGAAGGAACGCCACTGCATCCGGTTAGATTGGAAGCCGACCCCACTAGGCAGCTGATAAAGGAGAAAAAAAATCACTAAAAGTAACATCTGCTATTCGACTCAAACTTCACATTCTCATGAGTTTACCGTTTAATCTGTCAAACTTTTACTACTGTGTATTATCGGCCTATCAGGCAGAAATCTTTCATCGCTCAGTTTAGAAATACATTTAAACTTATGTGTTGAAGGGCCGTTTCTGTATATTTATAGACTGCAGTTGTAGTAGACCTTAATTTCCTAAATCCATTTTGTGAGTCGTCTAACACGTTATGTTTCTCTAAGAAATTGAAGAAGGGCTATGGGTCTATAATTGTTTGGGGTGGTAGTGTCGACGTTTGAGTGAATCCGGAAATATGCCGTCTTCGAAGCTCTGGTTAATTAAAAGTGTGAGTGGCTTAGAGAGTTCTTCAACGCATTGTTTTAGTAGGATAAGTGGGTTATCATCAATACCACAGCTGTGTTTATTTTTCACATACATACCACCATATATGTATGTAGGTAGGGTAGGTAGGGTAGGTAGGCGACTAGGGATACTGTGTATCTGCCCATTAGTTTTAGACGTCAAATAGCTAGGCTATTAGCTTTTAATATTAACCCAGACATAATTAGTATGTCGAAGTCATGTTTAATTAGCACCACAATTAGTAATAGTACTAATGATAAGGTGTTTCAAATTAGTCATTTAAACTAGTTTGTAAGACAACAGAAGGTACCAATAGCAGTATAGTTGCACTTAATAACAAAAAGGTATTTTCTAGCACTAACAAAGGTAACTGCACAAAAGGGGCTATGCAGAAATCCTTGAAATTATTTCATCAAAATATTCAAGGTTTTTCTTCCAAACAATTGGAAATTGAATTGTTTTTAGAAAAAACAATGTTTGACATTATTTGTTTAACTGAGCATTGGTTAAAAGACTATGAAATGTTAATTAATTATGAAAATTATAGTGTGGCCAGTTGTTTTAACCGAAAATCAATGCTGCGTGGTGGTTCACTAATCTTAATTAAAAGTTGTATTAAATCAAAAACCCGTAACGACATAGTTGAACTATCGGTTGAACATAGCATTGAGCTGTCTTGTGTTGAGCTAGATAAGCATGTTATAGTGTGCGTTTACAGACCCCCAAATTATCAAAACTACTCTTTATTTGAGTCAGTAATGGAAGATGTTTTGTCAAAACTTGCAACTGGGAATAAATCGGTAATTATCTGCGGGGACTTTAATATTAACATTCTAGAAAATAATTCTAATACCAGTAGATTATTAAATTTGTTTAAATCCTTCAACTTGTCAAATGTGTTTGTAGAGCCAACCCGAATAACTACGACTACTGCTACATGTATTGATAATGTGTTTTGTTCCTGCGACTATTTAGATAAAGCCATCGTTAATTATCTCCCTTCTGATCACAGTGGGCAAACAGTAACTTTTGAATCCAACTTACCCATAAAAAAAGTGCAGATACAATTCAGACCAGTTACCGCTGTTAATTTAAATAAATTTAATAGCACTTTAGTTTGTAAATTAAGTAATCAGGACCTTTCAATAAACAATGTCAATATTCTGTATAAAGAATTCTTTTCGGTAGTCCAAACCGAGTTCAATAATACTTTTAAGAAAAGCACTAAAACTATCAGCCCTAAGTTTTTATTTAGTGATTGGGCAACTAAAGGACTCAGGAAAAGTAGGGAAAGACTTTTCGAACTGTATGGCCTTAAGCCTTATATTAACACGGGAAGTTTTAATAAGTATGTTGCTACTTATTCTAGAACTTTTAAGAGCACTTGTAAGGCAGCTAAAGCCTTATACATTAGCAACAAAGTTAAATCAGCGGACAATAAAATACAGACGGTTTGGAAAATTATCAATAATGAAACGAATAGGAGCAAAAAGCATAATTCCGATTACACACTGGAGACGTCAAGTGGTGGTCTCATTTGCGATAGCAAAGAAGTGGCTCAAGAATTTGTACATTTCTTTTCCAGTATCCCACTTAAAACTACTGAAACCTTAAACTCCTCGCCATCGCTCTCTTTTGATTTAGTAAGGGCGAACGTTCCAGCCTGCCTGATTGATTTTAACTTTAAGCATATTAACCCCGTTACAGTAATAAAAGCTTTTAAGCAAATCAAGATCAAATTGACCGAGGATCTTTGGGGAATGTCCATTAAAGTCTGTACCTCCATAATTGAGACCATAGCGCCTTACTTAGCCTTAATATTTAATTTGTGTGTGGATCAAGGAGTCTTCCCGGATTTAATGAAATACAGTAAGGTAATACCACTTTTCAAATCCGGGGACAGTAAAGACTCCAATAATTATAGGCCCGTATCCGTGCTGCCGGTTTTCAGCAAGGTGTTTGAAAAGGTAATGCTGAATCAAATGCTCAATCATTTTAACACAAATAAAATCCTTCACGACCAACAGTACGGTTTCACCAAAGGACGTTGTACGACTGACGCCGGTGTAACCTTATTAAGACACATTTTTAACGCGTGGGAAGAAGCCCAAGACGCCATAGGAATCTTTTGTGACCTCTCCAAGGCATTTGATTGCGTCGATCACGAAACCTTACTCTTGAAACTTGAGCATTACGGACTAGGTAAACTTGCGCTCAGTTTAGTAAAATCTTATTTAAATGATAGACAACAGCAAGTTCAAATAAACGGTATCAACTCACTAGGTTTAAAAGTAAAAATGGGTGTTCCACAAGGCTCGATTTTGGGTCCTTTCCTCTTTTTAGTGTACATAAATGATCTACTCCATTTATTAAAAAATCAGCCACACATGGTGTTATTTGCTGACGATACTTCCTTAATTTTTAAGGTAGATAGACGTGCTACAAATTTTGACGAAGTAAATAACGCCCTACTGCAGGTCCAAAATTGGTTCACTGCTAATAATTTAGTATTAAATGGAAAAAAGACTAAGTGCATAAAATTTTCTTTACCAAATGTCAAAAGTAGGGATTGTGAGATTATATTGAATCAAGAGAAACTAGAATTCGTCGATAAAACTGTTTTCCTGGGGATCACGCTCGACTCAAGGCTACAATGGGGTCCTCATTTAACATCTCTTGCAGGACGGCTGAGTTCAGCAGCATATGCTGTCAGAAAAATCCGTCAATTTACTGATGTAGATACCGCGAGGCTAGTCTATTTTAGTTACTTTCATAGCATAATGTCTTACGGTATTTTACTATGGGGACGGGCTGCAGACATCGAGTCTATCTTTATTCTGCAGAAAAGAGCGATCAGAGCCATTTATAATCTACGCAGGCGCGATTCTTTAAGGGAACTGTTTAAGGATATTAACATCATGACGGTACCTTGTCAATATATATATGAAAACATCTTGCACGTAAGAAAAAATTTACATCTTTTTAGTAAAAGAGGCGATAGACATAATTATAGTACTAGAAATAGGGACTTATTAGTTCAACCAGGTTTCAGACTGGCTAAAGTAGACTCATCTTTCATGGGGTACTGTTTAAAATGTTACAATAAAATCCCTCCCCACATACTTCAACTGAATGAGACGAAATTCAAAACTTGTATAAAACGCACACTATGTAGGCAGGCATATTATAAGTTGGAGGATTACATCTCTGATAAAAATGCTTGGATTAATGCTGGTCCTGCTCCACAACCACAACTAACTAATTAACATTCGAAAATGCTGTTGGAGCTGCTGAAGATTGTAAGACTATCTTTGCATTGTATAAACTCAATCTCTCCTTTGTATTATATAATTGCACAGGTGTGAGTACTATGTACTATAGAGCTACCATTTACCGGGTATTTTGTCTTTCATTGACTTGAATGTGCCCTGGCGGCTGGGAATGTCATGCTCACTCAAATGTCTCGCTGGTGGTGGCGTATGTGTTGGATCATTTAGCTCCCTTCAAAATGGTTGAGCTGAATGGTGCTGATCCATGCGTCATGTTCGTGAACGGGCGCCGTCAGTTGTGACTGGTCATTTCTTAGCTGCCATGGCTTATTTTAATTTTTGAATTGTGCTTATTTTGTAATTGCGGACGCTTTTAACGTGCTTTCTACATTGTTCTCACATGTATAATTTCAACATGAATAATGTAACCATTATATTGTAACAATATTTTGATTTAAAAGAGTGTCCATGGAGTTTCTTGCCCGTTCTTCTCCATAGGTACCTACTACGCTTTGGAATGGGCAACTAGCTTCATATTTCTGACTGACTGACTCCACAATTGACATGACAATTCAAAAGTGCCTGTAAATGGTTTAATTGAAATAAATGCTTTGAGTTTGAGTTTGAGTTGAGTAGGGTAGGTAGGGTAGGTAGGGTAGGTAGGGTAGGTAGGGTAGGTAGGGTAGGTAGGGTAGGTAGGGTAGGTAGGGTAGGTAGGGTAGGTAGGGTAGGTAGGGTAGGTAGGGTAGGTAGGGTAGGTAGGGTAGGTAGGGTAGGTAGGGTAGGTAGGGTAGGTAGGGTAGGTAGGGTAGGTAGGGTAGGTAGGGTAGGTAGGGTAGGTAGGGTAGGTAGGTAAATACATTTTCAATTCACTTACCGTCTGATAGGCGAAGTAAAATGCGTATAAATAGGACAAGCAAGCCCATAGTGATAATACTCCTCAACAGTCTTGCTTCCACTGGAGAAGTACTGCGCTTGCTGCATACAACGCGTGGCCATTATGCGAAGTAGCGTGTTGAAGAACGGACGGCCCGGGATCACGGCCTCGTCTAACGATTTGGAGAATGACTTGTTTGTCGATACATCTAGATCGAAACCCTGAAGAAAAATGTATTTTAGTTATGGGTTTTTAACTAGAGCAAGAGCAGCTTCTGAACAGCGGCGTAATTACATGACACACTCAGTAGCAATGGCTTTCATATTGACAGTTTAACAACATTCATTGCGTAATTTACGTTGTTGAGCAGATTTTTTTTTCCGAACATATGAAGCAATAGATTATCAACATCTTTCAACATGATTGATATTGTGATTGAAAGTGTGTTACGCAATTAGGGTGCCGTTTAGACAATGAAGATCAAAAGAAGAGAAGAAACATGAAAAATCATTCATCATTCAATATCTTAATTGGCTCTCAGATATCTTGCAAAACAATTAATAATACCCATTTTTGTTTTGTAGGAGAAAAATAATCAATACAGAATTATGTCATACACTCACACACACTTTCACATTACGGGCAATCATTAAAAATTTTTCTGTCACAATTTTTTTTTTTTTTACCTTTGTCCATTATTCATTTGACTTTTAAGGAATTCGATACACGGGAACAGTTCGATATTTCTTTCCAAGCAATTTTGTATACTCTCTACGTTTGTTCTATTTCTGATGACACATAAACACTAAAATCAGCAGCCTACTTGCGTAATACACCATCAATCAGAATCAGAATCAGGAGGAAATCGGTTTGAAACAAATGTATAATCCATTGCTTCAAGAATTCGTAAAAAAATCTGCTCAACAACGTAAATGAATGGTGTTGAACTGTCAAAATGAAACAAATTGTAATCGGTTACGAAAATAAGTTACACAATTAGATAGCTGGCCTTTAGATTGTCAACTCACCTGTTGCTTAGCAGCCTTGAGGAAGGTCTGGAAGTTAGCAGGCGGCGGCGCGGGATGTCTCCTCAACATGGCGCACTGCGGGAACTCTGCCGCTAGTTTCTCAGCCACGCTTATGTTAGCTAGCAACATGAACTCTTCGACCATCGAGTTTGTGTCTAGAATCTTCTTAGCTGCTACTTCTACTGGGTCGTGGGTTTCGGAGTCCATCTGGTGAGACGACATTTATGATTACTGAAAAGTCTCGGTGGTACCGTCAATGGCAACTCAATGGTAAGAATTTCACATTGATAGCGCGTTTAGGGTCAGAATTTATTCACTACATAATAAGGTACACGCGCTGCGCAGGACCGCACATCTCAGCGTACTTTGACACGTGTTAACCCTCGCACCGAAATTATACCTTTTCGTGAAGAAAATAATAAGGTGCGCGCAGCGTCGCGTCGCGGTCTGAACTGACCCATACGTCGTAAATCCTAGGGCAGTTTACATAGTTGACATGTTACCGCTGACGTGCGGTTGAATACAGACAGCACAATAATTTTTAAACGATTTAACGTGATCTAAACTCCGTTTCCGATAATTCGAAATCCGTAATTATACTCATGGAATGAAATATTTATTCTATTGGCAAAATATTAAGTATCAAAAATAAAGGAACTTCAACATGTTAAAAACTTCAGCCCATGAACACCAACTGTTCCATATGAGATAAATAAAATATTTTCAACTACATAGACCGAGAATAGAATTAATATCATATTGTAACCTTGAAAACATCTTCTCAAAAGGTTTCTAGAAAATTATAAGATTAAGTGTAACTACTACATACCTGGAACCTAATCTCAGGCGACGAAAGCGACAAGGCTCCGTTATCCAGACGCTTCCTGTTGAGTTTCTTAGCGAGCGCGTTAAGTATGCGCAGCGACGACACAACTCTGTCGTTACGAGACTTGTCGTCGATCGCTATCTGAGCCTCCTCGTACGTCATCGCTGCGGAAGACTGCACGTAAAAGACAAGATAAGCATACATGAATAATCGTAATTCTTGCAAAGAGTAGGCGGAAAGTACAGAAAGCGACTGGACCATAGACTGTTCCTGTTTTTTCCATATACCTGTAAATAAGGTAATACAGGATTATGGGAAAGATTTCAGCAGTAAAAAACTTTTGTAAGGTAAGTTATACATACGCAAAATACGCGGTTGAGCGTGGAGTTACCGACAAGTGACAACTATACTATGCTTGGTAAGTTTCGGTTGTATAAACTTTTAGTTATGTAAGATTTCAGTAATGCCGGACATTAGTTATGAAATATTTTTGCTGTACAAAAGTTTATCTATTCAACATAATATGCAATCAATTTTTTGTTTATAATTTTAGGTCTACATGATTTTAGCAATCTATGAATTTTATCAATAAATAGTTTAGTATTGCAATATCATTACATCACAATCTTTTAAAATACAGACAACAATGTTGGATAAACAAGACTCACTTTAATAACACTTTTGTGGAACTTGGTGTGTAAAATGTTAGCATTCTCATCGATCTCCCAGATGCAAGAGAACGCCAGACGCTCCTCACCGCCTCGCAACGAACATAGGTTGGAACTAAGCAAATCTGAAAGAAGCCGAAAGTGAAAAAAGTTTTATCTATGGAATACAACAAAATGTTTCAAATTGTGTATAAATCGTATCGCAAAAAAACCAAAACAAAGTTAGGTCTTCGTAAGTTATCGAGATGTCGATCGTCTTGACTTTTGTTTCGTAACTTGGATGTGCGGGGTTTTATACTTATGAAGTTGTAATAACAGACAATATAGTACCACACAAGCTTATTGGTCGATTGACGGAATGTGTACTTGCGAGTTGAAATATAGCCAATGGTCGGGCCACTTTTTGCCTTCTTCATCTTACAGTTGAACAAGCTAGTATACAGGCAAAATATATTTATTTTCCGCTACACTACCAAAATTCGATTTGAGTGTGTAATTTAACTTTGTGAGCTTAGGAGGCTTAGGAGGCTTAGGAGAGTAATTTAAAAGGATTTTTGACTACTGAAAGCACTCACAAAATTTGTTAAAAAGTAATTGCAAGTTATCTGCCTGTATACTAAATAGCTTGTTCGACTGTATAACAAATGATTTTTTTAAAGATATATTATTAACACTAACCTGGAACCATATCAATCCTCCTGCCGACTAGATACACAGTAGTAGATCTGCTAGCGGCCTCCTTATCGAGCGCAGTGTTGGGTCTCACGAAGTAAGTGACGTCAGCGATATGGACGCCGACTTCGTACCGTTTGAGGCCGTCGCCTGTCTTGCCCGGGAGAGACTTGGCGTGTAAGGCGTCATCTATGTCCGTACAGCCGGGAGGGTCCACGGAGCAAATGCATTCGGAGCGCAGGTCTACGCGCTTTTTTATTTCCTGTGAATAATATTACAAGTATTATGTGGAATCCAGAAATAACTATAAATATCGTTTTCCTTTTTAATTAAGGACACAAAAACATGTTACTGCAGGGACTAATCTTTGAATTTGAATCAGCGTGCACAAGAGGAATAACTTTAAGTTTCAAAAAGACTGTAATTACAAAAAAAAGGCCTCGTACAACAACAATATCTCATCAGCTTTTACTTTTTTTTTCTATCGACTTTCTAGTCACAATCAGATGGGGTCTTTGTGTGAATTTGTTTTTGTGATGCTCCATAGAAAATTCACATTATGTGGACAAGTACAAATCCTTACTAATATTATAAATGCGAAAGTAACTCTGTCTGCTGTCGCGCTTTCACGCCGAAACTACTGAATCGATTTCAATTAAATTTGGTACACAGATAGTCTAGAGCCTGAAAAATGGCATAGGCTTTTTATCGACATACCACGCGGGCGAAGCCGCGAGCGGAAGCTAATACAACTTTAAATTTTCACCGTCTCTGGTCCAAGTTCAGGATTTGCCATCTTTTACTTACATGCATAAATAAACTCCCGCCTTTTTCCGACCGTTGTAGACAGGCACTCCGGCGTTTAATAATTTAACTATGAGATGTGAAATCGTGTGACTTCGTCCACTCCTGAACGTATGCCGACTAACTTAATTAATTGATATAATTATAACAAATGTTTACCTCTTCAGGTATAGTCCAGTCGTTGGCCGGTAGACATGCGAGTACGGCTTCACTGAACCGAGCATGAGGCACATCGTGTTCCAACAATATCACCTCGTTCTCTGCGTTCTTGTCGCCTGAAACATGAACATACTATGTAAATAACTGAAAGAGATATTTTATCGAAAACATGATCTTGGTGTGACGCTAAAAACCGACCAAGTGCGAGTCGGACTCGCGCACGAATGGTTCCGTACCATTATCTATAAACAACGGCAAAAAGATCACGTTTGTTAAGTATTTATTTTATTGTGTTTTAGTATTTGTCGTTATAGCGGCGATATACATCATCTGTGAAAATTTCGACTGTCTAGCTATCACGGTTCATGAGATACAGCCTGGTGACAGACGGACCGACATACAGACAGACAGACAGACAGCGGAGCCTTAGTAATAGGGTCCCGTTTTACCCTTTGGGCACGGAACCCTAAAAATGGTCAAATAGATTTTATAAACTCACCAATAGGTCCAAGCGCTCTAACAAAGTGTCCGAGCGGGTAGCGACTGTTCCTCGGCCAAGAGTCGAGCGCGACCAGTATGCGTTGCATCGCTAGCACGTCACTTTGACGTGTCTCTATGCGCACGCGCGGGATACACTTCTCAGCTGGCGTGAAAAGGTGACGGACGGCGCCTGGAGAAGCAGGTTTTACTATCTTACAATTCAACTATGTCAAATACTAGCCAGAGCAACACTTTGTGCCGTGATATATTGAGCAAACAAACAAAAAATTTAGAATGTATGATGGATCGCATGCTAGTATCTCTGTAAGTAACTTACTCGTAGTAACTGACTCGTTGGTCTACTAGTGGTCACAAGCAATACTGCTGAGCATATGGTCCTGGGTTCAGGGGGCCAACCACGACCGCTTACAGCAGTATTATTTTAATATTACTTAAGTGTAGGAAAGAGATGAAACTCTACAGGGCGTATAGCTCTATCTCTTTCCCCCATGAAGTAAGATTAAAATAATACTGCTGTAAACAGTGGCGGTAGGCCCCCTGATCTCAGGTCGGGTAACTTGTTATTGGGTTTTTCCATTACAAATTTCTTAGTAGCAGCCCGGTGTCTGGGTTTTTGAGTTGATGGCAATTGGCACGCCCCCTATTACATGGGACTTAGACATAACTTGCGAAATGAGGGTTTACTATAGTTAGTTATACTGTGGCGTGTATACTGTGTATACTGTGTGGCGTGTATATGTGTGTGTATACTGTGGCGGTATCTACATCGCCACATGCGAAGTACGCATCAAAGACCTGAAGTCAGACAGACGTCACATAAATCCTGCATCGCGCAATTAAAGTTTACCGTGCAGTGGACATATATACGAGAACCCAACATCAATCGTTGGGCAGTTGCCCGCCAGACACAACACCCGTCTGGTTGGAGGATCCTCCCTTTTCTATGGTGGATGAGTGAACTTTACACCCTGTTCACCTCATGCCCCTAAAATAGTATAGATAAACCTCTGCCTTACCCATCGGGGCTTACAGGCGTGATGTTATGTTATGTAATCTGACTAAAAGCAGTTATTGTGACACAAAAGATAATGCTGAAATAGTAAGCATTATGCTTAAGTAATTGTTTGTTGGTTTGTTTGTTACACTGTCACGTTAAAACGGCTAAACAGATTTGGATGAAATTTGGCACATGAGTAGACCATGACCTGGAGAAAGAGGCTACTTTTATCCTGGATCGCAAACGAAGCCGCGGTCAACAGCTAGTTGCTTATAAAAATACATACCTGGAAATTGGCTTCGCATTAATATACCACAGTATTGCCTCCATTTCCTTCTTATAATCCCAACAACTTTGCCAGTTGGTGTGACTTCCTCATCACTCTTATCCACTGGTTTGGCAAGCTTTAGAAGCACTGCTTCTTCTTCTAATTGGTCGCCTGGGTCATCTGCTTTGTCTTCTAGAACAATGTCACTTGGACGCCGCCATTCCTCTTCAGGGAATATTTCTACAGCTATAGAATCGCCATCTACAGCTCTGTTTATTCCAATGTGTCCTTGTAACAGTATCTGTCAACAATATTATGACGAATTTAATTAAATCCTTTTTATAAAGCTTGCTTTCTCACAAATCCTTACTAATATTATAAATGCGAAAGTAACTCTGTCTGTCTGTCTGTCTGTCGCGCTTTCACGCCAAAACTATACTGAACCGATTTAATTGAAATTTGGTACACAGATAGTCTAGAGCCTGAGAAAGGACATAGACTACTTCTTATCGACATACCACGCGGGTGAAGCCGCGGTCGGAAGCTAGTAACTCATAAATAGAAAGAAGGAGAAATTAAATCTAGATTAGCCCTAAAATTTAAAGCTATCCAAAACAAACTAGAAATCATTAAAGTTCAAAATTCCATGACTGATTCTATCACATGATGTATGCAAGCCCTGGCAATTTACTTAACACAAATTACTTAGATCTATGCTACAAACAAAACAAAAACATCCCAAAAAAAAAATGCATAAGTAATTATATCTTATGTATATAAAATACTTACAGGTTTCTCAAACCCATTAACAACCGCAGTACCCTCCAAGAAATTATCTCTAGAGGCACGGTAAGTCCCCTGGTACAGCTTCCCATTCCGTATTCCTGCATGAATCTGTGACGGTGTTAAGTGTGCAGGATACAGAGCATCTTTTGAACAAGTCTCCGGTATCACATTCTTTGACAGTTTATCTATGAGACCAATGACACCAGTCACGTTTTCAATGTAATCTTTTGCTGTAAAGGAAAGTAATCTGATTTGTAATAGAACAAAACATAACATTATGCCCCGAAGGGGTAGACAGATGTGTTCTCATAGTACACCCACATTTAGCCAGTTATGTTGTAATAGGGGAGAGCGTGCTGCCAACTTCGATCATAAATTGCTAACTCTGGGCTGGTATGGTGAAATTCCAGATGGAAAAGCCCAATAACAATTTACCTGACCTGGGAATCAGACCCTGGACCTCTTGCTCGGTAGTAGCGCTTGCAATCACTAGACCAATGAGGCAGTTTCATAATAGAATCAAAACAAATTACTTAATGTATCATGCACAGTGAAAGTGAACTATATTTTTTTTTGTCAACACAGTCATGTTAGTAACAGTGAGAAAGCACCTTTATAATCTCACACTTAAAGGTGCATTTCCACTGTCATAAACACACTTTTGCATTTGAAAACCAAAATTTGCCTTTTTAACCAATTTCTTCAAAAAGGAGGAGGTTCTCAATTCTCTGTATGTTTTTTTTTTTGTGTGTATGTTACTCCCATATCAATTTTATTAACTTTGCTTGCATAGTTTTTGAGTTAGCTTCAATATTACGTATTTTTCCCACTTAGTGTATGTAGACGATATATTGTTTGACTCCGTCACTGTTATTGACATAGCAGGTAGTGGTATTCGAATTTGTGTGGGGTAGGTACCACAACTAAAAAGTGAAAAATAAAAACTTTTTCCAAAAAAAACAACCAACGTCCAATTTTTTGGAACACATTTTTTGGAAGTCTGTTGTTTTTTTTTTTCTGTTGTGGTGTCAGCTTAAGACATGGAAATGGCGAATCAAAAACATTTTATGACTACTTACCAGTACAGCACACTATTCCCTCTTCCTGAGCAATTTTTCTGTTATTCTCGTCATCAGTGAGCAGCACTAACTTAGGGAACTGTCCAACCACACTGTTGATACTCAGGTGCGATTCATACCAAGCGCAAGCTTTGCGTATAGCTCTGTCATTGCGATCATTTTGTTTCTCACCAGGTTCTCGCTCAATATATGTATCCCTGGGAAAATAATAAACTGAGTTTAGAGTGGTAACTAAACATGAGATTCTAAACTATATTTTGACTTTTTAAACCAAAAATTTAGATTAATTTGGCTATAAACATGACTCACTTATGGTGTTCATTAACAAACGAATAAAACTTCCTATTTTTATTGTTTATAATCTCCAACAGTCGCTGGAACATTGCTGTGTTTTGATGTTTCACTTCCTCAAGCACAGTTTGAAGTATGATCACGTTTTTCAGTGCATCCTCTTCGAGGACGTCGATTTGGTGTAGTACTACATTAGTGTCCAGGATCAGATAATGAGGATAGTCGAACAACGTACATATCGACTCGGGTTTGTCTTCCAGTACCATTTCGTCGTCTTTATGAGGGCATGTGTTACACGCAGCTGACCCACATAACAAATCATCGCGTAAATAATGTTCTCTAACAATCTGCAAAATATTCAAACTTTATAATCATTCAAATAAAGAGATAAATAACAAAATAAAGTTGACAAATTATAACCTCACTTTTATTATGTTACCGCGCTTTGTTTTGGTTAGAAAACTTTTTGTAGTCCACATCGTGCAATTTTAAATGGAGTGCCTTGAGTTAAGTTATTAACTTGTGTACTTTCTTAAGCCTAATATAAACTCAAAACAACATTGCAAGCACCACATTCACCACAAAACTTGATGATGATCACAGACTAATGATGATGAATGTCAAACTTTCAAGTGTCAACTGACTATCAAACACAGCTAACCTAGCGGAGCTGTCAAACCTGCTAAGCTAGGTACACACGCAGCGACTTTAGTCGCCGACTCGCGGCGATCGGCGAGCCGGGCGGCGACTCACTGGCGATTTCAATATTTCACGTCCTCACACAGACTTGATTTGTCGCTAGTGATATCAAAATCTGTACATCGACATGATATCGCCAGCGAGTCCCTGGCGACTAAAGTTACCGCGTGTGTACCTAACATAAATTATGACTTATAGTCTGTTTTTTTAATCTCGTAGGCTAATTTGACAGAACTTGCAAATGTCAAACTCAAAATTTAAAATTTCTAACAATCACTTGAAATCTCCAATTCTCTCAGATTTATTTTCAACTCAGTTTTTTTTAAACTTTTGTTTAAAAATAAATCTTCGCGACAAACCTATTTTTCTATCAATTATACTATTGGACCAAACACAAACTTATTCGCCTGCGAGTCATTGCGTGTATATGTATTTACCTAGTCACATTTAGAATACAGACAGCGATTTGCCGCGCGCCCGGTGACTAAAATCGCTGCGTGTGTACTTAGCTTAAAGCTCAAAACACACACAAGGCGGGTGCGGGGCGAGAGCGAGTCGGGTCGTTTTCATCGCGTTAGCCGCGTTATTCATCGTGTTCACACAGAGCGCGGGCGCGGAGCGGCAGCGAGTCGGGCGCGGGGCGACAGCGGGTCAGGCGCGGTCGTACTTTGACAGGCGGCAGCGGTTGCAGTGTGAGAGCGTCGGGTGATTCGGACACGGACGAACAATTATTATTTTTATTTATTTTAAAAAGAAGAGTGCAAAAAAGGAAAATGTTGTGGGTTCATGACATTAATAAACAAGGACATCAATAATTATGGAGAATATCATCAACTTTCCAGAGAATTAGAAACGGACGAGGAACGGTTTTATGAATATTTCCACATGTCTAGGACAAATTTTGAACATTTAGATATTACACAACCGGGAGCGGTTGTGCTATTCTGCCGCGCTGTCAGTGGTGGCGGGCGCGGCTCTCGCTCCGCACCCGACCCGCGCACGCGTTCTGTGTGTTGTCGTCCATATAATTCCTAGAATTACAATTTATTATGCCCGCCGTACTCCCGCGCCCGACACGCTCCCGAACCGCGCTGTTTGTGTTGGCGGGCGGCGGGCGTGGCACCGCTCCCGGCTCGCTCTGCGCCCGACCCGCGCACGCGTTCTGTGTGTTGTCGTCCATATAATTGCTTGAATGACAATGTATTATACCCGCCGTACTCCCGCGCCCGAATATTCTAACATGGACAAACTGATTTAAATGCGATTATAAGTTTTGATTTGATTTGAACAAAACAAGAAATATGCTTGTAGTGTTTAATTCAATATTTATCAGTGCATTACTGTGACTAGAGAATGCACTGGTAAGTTGCACTTGCTGTTGTTGATTGTGTTGAAGGAACCTCTACTATTTTAGACTTTTGAGTGATTGATCCAATCGTATCTTACATAAAATACTAAGCCAAGCCGTGGCTATGGGATATGTCATATAGATTAATCGTCATTTTTCGTCATTTTTGGTTCAGAAATATTTAATTTTTGCTGCTATTTGTGTAAGTGATACCAATAAAGAATGGTTGTAGCCACGGAAATGACCGGGAAACTTTCCGATAGTCTGCCCGCTCTTTAATTCCATTTCGACACTTTCTGATTGACAGCGCCAATAACAGCCACACAGATGGCGCGAAAAAGTAGAAATTGAAATGTCATTATGTCAAATGAATGACAAAAAAAATACTGCGAAATACTGCGAATGGCGATCCGATTGCAAAGTTTTGCACATGTATGTATTATAATATTTTAGCAAGTAAAATTGACTAGAGGAATTACTTACCTACGGTTTAAATACTTTTTATCGTATCGTATTTTCGGCAATTTTGCGAGAGAAGAGAAGTAACACTCAATTGTATGCTTTGTTGTATTGATGTTTTTTTTTTTATAATTAGCCTGTCATGATTAGCGATAAGAATGCGTAAATCGGAGGATTTGTATCGCCACTGGTTATCAGTGTCTGTATTTGTAGGCCATGTTTGTAGTTAATAGAAGTGGCATATTATCAAATACAAAAATGGTAATTGCGTCTCTCGACGCGTTGCCGCAGATAAATATATCAGTCGAGTGGTGAGCGGCCGCACGGACGCCGTCTGCTTACACATAAATGTAGCGCGCTTACCACGCTTTAGGACAACTATTTTATATAAATGAAAATATAAACATTTTAAATGCTATAAATAACGCGTAATAATTGTGAATTAAGTAAACAAATTATCTGTGTTGTTTATGAAACAGTTTCATTCATGAAAGTGATATAATTTAAAAAGGTTTAAAACTCTGTAAACCATGCCTAAAAGTAAAAGTTTCAAATCACCCCAACAGCTATGGGAAGGTGTATCTTCAAAATCTGTTCATCTAGTTGAAGGAATTTTCTTCAATCTTGGAGTGCTTGTGGCAAAACATCCATGGAAGACAGTCATTTTGACTTTCAGTTTTGTGTTCCTGAGTTGTATTGGACTGATAAGATTTCACATAGAAAAGAATCCTATGAATTTATGGGTACCACCAGAGTCAGACTTCTATTATGACACAAACTGGTACATTGATACATTTGGCACAGGATTCAGACTTCAGAAAGTAATTATAACCGCAGATAATGTGCTTGAGCCAGAAGTTTTATCTGCAATTAACAACCTCACTAATAAAATAAATTCAATCCAAGTGAATTATGGAAATGAAGTATACACTATGAAAGAATTGTGTTACAAAGTACCTGTTGTCAATTTTTATAGCTCAGGTCGTGACAGAAGATCCTTGGACATGCTACCTGCAAGCAATGGCCATTCTAATACAAGTGTCAGCAGTGATAGTGATTTTTCTGACCCCACACTTTGGGTCAATGATGAGTTTTATTGTGACTTCTTAGAAAGTTTTCAATATACTTGCTACCGGCATAACATATTGGATTTATGGAAGAATAAACAAGAAGAAATAAACCAGGCAACCAAAAGTGACATCATAGAAAAAATAAACAAGATCAAAATAAACCCTACTACTGGCCATCCTACAGATTACACAAAATTGTTTGGTGGTATGAAATATGATGAACATGGAGATATTGTTTCTGCTGGGTCCATAATTTTAACATGGTTTACACATGTTAATATGACCAGTATTGATGTAAATGAGGTGGGTAATTTAGTTGGTACTGAAGACTGGGTCTCCATCCCATTAGCTATGTGGGAAAATGAATTTTTAGGTATAATGGAGTCAATTTCTCATAATTATTCTGATATTAAGTTGTACTATGAGGCTGGGAGAAGTTTTGCAGATATTAGTGGCAAAGCCATGTTTGATGAATTAGACAAACTGTTTATGGGTATATTGTTGATGTTTCTGTACATACAATTTGGTCTATCTCGATATAACTGGCTAGAAATAAGATTAACATTAGGAAGTGTAGGACTTTTGTGTGTAGGATTGGCTTATATAACTGCTGTGGGTTGGTGTTCTGTTCTTGGTATATCATTTGGTCCAATTCATTCTTCTCTACCATTTCTTCTCATGGGTCTTGGAGTAGACGACATGTTTGTGATGAATGCCTGTTGGAATAGTTTACCTGAATCAGCATCTAAAAAAAGTTTACCAGTTAAAGTAGGACTCATGCTGAAACACGCCGGTGTATCTATTGTAATAACGTCATTCACGGACATTGTCGCTTTGCTTATTGGTGCTATTACGATACTTCCGTCGTTAAAATCTTTTTGTGTCTACGCCGCTATGGGCGTGTTTTTTATATTTTGTTATTCAGTAACTTTTTATGTTGCTGTATTCACGTTAGATATAAAAAGAATTCAAGATAACCGAAATGGTGTATTATTTTGTTATCAACATAAAAGAGAAATTAAAGTCTCAACAAATAAAACAATATTCCAAAAATTCTTAGAAGAGTTTTACAAACGCGTCGTCTTTACATTTCCCGGTAAAACTGTGGTTATTTTGTTCACGTTAATTATTACCGGCTTTAGTATACAGGCTATTCTTCATCTAGAACAGAGGTTCGATCCGAAATGGTTTATACCCGACGACACGTATTTCAAAGATTTTCTGAACGCACATGAGTTTTATTATCCAGAAGAAGGTAATATGGCCATGGTGTTTTTAGGAGAAATGAACTATAGCAAAGAGTTCAGCCGATTACACAATATGATCCAAGAGTTAAAGAATGAAACATACATTTATGATGTTAACTCTTGGGTTGAATACTTCCATCAATATGTTTTACAAAATTATGATCGGGATCTTGTACAAAATGCATCGGCATTGACAGATCACGACTTTAATCGACATTTATCAAGATTTTTATATAGCTCTATCGGAGGCAGATTTCAAGTCAATTTTCAATTCTCAGAACATTTTGAGTGTGGGAGTCCAGCTACACAAATAAAAGCTTCTACAATTTTTTTCAACTTTGCTAAATTTAGAGGTCCTGACGAATACATACCGGCAATGAATCATGTTAAAAATATTGTAAAGTCTACAAATATCACTAGTGGTGATGGTTATCGAAGTGTCTGGTCAAAAGTATTCGCGAACTGGGTCACAGATGAAATCATAGCTGTCGAAGTTGAAAGGAACATAGAACTGGCACTACTTTGTGTAATGGTTTGCACTGTTATTTTGATAACTAATCTACAAATGTGTTTGTGGATATTTGTTTGTGTCCTATTGACACTTCTCAATGTGTTGGGTTGCATGCAAAGATGGGGTATGACTGTGGATATAGTGTGTTGTATAGGCCTCGAGCTCGCCACGGGTTTGTGCGTGGATTACGCAGCTCACGTAGGTCACACATTTTTAACATTGACTGAAGGTTCTAGCTCTGAGAGAGCTTTTAAAGCGGTCACATCTATTGGATCTGCGGTGCTATTGGGTGGAGGCTCCACATTCCTCTCGTTGTCTCTCCTCAGTATGTCCAAAGCGTACACTTTCCAATCCTTCTTTAAGATTTTCCTTTTAGTTATAATATTTGGACTATTCAATGGCTTAATATTTTTACCAGTAGGATTGGCGTTAATAGGCCCAGGTTCGTACAAATCGGACAAACATAAAAATACGGCCGAAATGGTAGAATTAAATGGAAAACATGAAACTGTAGAAAAACAGTTAGAAGATGGATGAACTGGAAATACTGTAGGATTTATGGGGTTTATACCTACGTGTGATAAGTAATCATTACAAGTTGTATGTGTCTGATATAAGCGACAAAGTTTTAAGTAATTAAGGGTTAATGTCACAATCAGAAACAGAAGAAGATACGTTGAAGTATCATTTTATAGTATTTTTTTCCTAAATGATATGAAACAATTGCAAACATGTGTGTTACCTCATCTTCCATAACATATCGGTTAAGATAATTGTATTGTTACGGTGCTATGTTAATTAAACTTACAATTAAGAAAACTAGTTTTAGTAAGGTAAGTTAAGTTTCTGCCATCTAAAAATATATCAGTTCCTATTTGAAATCTGCAGATTTACTTGATAAGTATAACTATCTAGACCCCAGAACTTTGTAAAAAAAGACAATGTAATGATTGTCGTCATAAGTTTAAAGAACTAAATAAAACATAGTGTGAAATGGGGCTGTTGTGTGTGCAGCATTTTTTATATGGTTTGCTCGATTTTCTTAAACCCAGTGTAATTAAATATAACGAGCCATTCTGATGGCATATATTATGCTCATACGAAGTTGTAAGATAATAATTATCAATGAGCTTCAAAATTGAAATACGGCTTGTAATATTAAAATACAAATACTATAAGTAATAATTTTAAATAATACTGCTGGTGTAATATGTGTGGTATTTTCCTTATTAACTCTATTAGATATTATAATCCGAATGTGTTCGTCAAGTGCCTGATTATGTATTATTACGTTGGTTTTGTCGAAATATTTCTACCAGAGAATAAATGTTTTATAGTCTCTTTCTAACACATGTTTTTTTATTATAACTTTGACGAATCAAATATTACCTATAATTACCTGCAATTCATGTACATACGTGTAGGTACTTATCATGAAAGTTTAGTTATTTTCGCTAATTGGTCGGCTACCTATTATTCTACCTATTATTTCCGTGAAACGAAGAATTAAGCTTCAATTTATGAGCAGTTAAAACTAGTAGCTTTCATAATTTTTTTGCTCCTCACCTATACTCCATTTGAAATAAGATTAGACGTATAGATAAGCCTTTTTTTACATTCCGTTCAACCGATATTGAATTCTATTACGTTGGTGGCATGACAAATGGCAGCCGCAGTTGATAGTTGGTTTTGTGTAACTTTTTTTGCTTTTAATGCTATCCTTATGCCTACGGTATAGAAGTCAAAATCGGTTGAACGGACTGTAAAAGGGTTTGTTTTAATGTCTAATCTTATTTCAAATGGGGTATAGGTAGGTTAAACTAAATGAACCTAATTGTCTGTCGCCTAAATTAGTTCTCGCTTTATAACTTTCATCTGCGGGTCGTGGATCTGGGTTAGGTACAATCACCTAGGTAGTAGGTGGTGGGGTAGATCAATACCTAATAATACGCTATTGTATTTACCGAGGACTTTCACAATTAACTGTATTCTAAATCCTCTATGTAGGTATTGGATTTGTCCAGAGGAACAAGGAAAACAAACTTGAATATTATGGGTAAGGTGCAGCACTCAGCTCATTTTGAAACATAAAACTTATTGAATATTTTACGTTGGTGCAGCACTCAGCTCATTTTGAAACATAAAACTTATTATTTAATACTGCACGTGTGGATTACAGTGACTTGGTGATTACCGTGGATTACATAGGTGCGAAAGTATTATTAGTAGTATTTTCAACCATTTCGACACCTGCTGATAATGTGATGTTAAGAGAACGTCACAATACCTCGGATTGGCTACTACTAACTGGCTTCATAAAGTTTTATCGCCCTTAGTGATAGGTTTTTGTTTGTTAGCGAAATAGGATAATAATTATAAATACTTATTGACCTAAATTTGACCCAGTAGATAAATGTCAGACATATTAAAACGATTTTTCCCAAATTCCCTACCTAAGTGGGTAGGTACTTATTGCCTTGATATTTGACTTGTTGAATGAATCTTTGCAATGTGTATACCTACATAATTCAAATCGTTTATTTATTGTAGATAAATGAGTTATTCGCCGATATTTAAATCTAATCTAATTACAACAATTTCATTATCAACAGACTTAGGTAAGTAGGTATCTACCTACTTAAAATCATTGCCACTGTAGAGATAGATTACGAAATTAATCAATAACACGTTCTAAGCTATGATGACTAAGCCTTTTTCGGCGATGTTCCTGTTCAAAAGTTGAAAGACATATTCCGACGTCTCAAATTCTCAATACTTACATACTTAAAGGTTACCTGTAAGTATTGAGAATAATTATATACTTAATTACATTGGTATCTAATAGGCATTTCATTTGTAATTTCATGAATAACAAGTTATGTTTCTTATAACATCCCAATATTATGTAATTGAAGAAATTAATTAGATTGGATTAAAATACGACTCATTTCAAATTGCTCAAACTTGGTACCTAATATTGTTCAATCTTTATAACTTTACTAGCTTTTGCCCACAACTTCTTTCGCGTGAAGTTTCTCGTTTTAACATCCAAACTATCAGTACTAATATTATAAATTCGAAAATAACTGTCTGTGTGTTACCTTTTCACCCACTGAACGCATTTCGATAAAATTTGGCCAGAAGATAGATGGCATCCCGGGGTACCTTTATCGACATACCACGCGGGCGGAAGCTAGTAAAACATAATTCCTTCGTAATCCTATGAAACGAGGGTATAATGTAGCTTCCTATTAGTGAAAGAATTTTCGGAATTGGTTCTGAATATTACTCCTACATAGGAACTTACAAGCTCACCAAATACCTCTACCTATATAATATTAGTAAGTAGGTACCTATAGAATATAATTTTGGGAATGTGTATTTTTCGTATCTCTATATATACGTTAAGTATTTGGTTGTCAAACGGAGATGTTATTTTTGACTATGGTACCGTATTCGCGGTTAAAATACCTGATAATGGTGTTTCTTTATTTGTTTTTAGTTTCATATTTACCTAAGGACTTCTTACCTATATCATTTTTTTTCGGGTAGGTACTAAAATAGGGTCGTAATTTGCCAACACTACAATGTGCATTCTGGTGATTCATCAGAAGCAATAGGTAGGTATCTACTGGTAATTGGCTTGAACCACTACATAGGTACAGCATGCCATACCATCAAGCCACAAACATAAAATGATGGACATGATAGCCTCCTGATCCTTACTAATATTATGTATAAATGCGATAGTAACTCTGTCTGTCTGTCTGTCGCGCTTTCACGCCAAACTACTGAACCGATTTAAATGAAATTTGGTACACAGATAGTCTAGAGCCTGAGAAAGGGCATAGGCTACTTTTTATCGACATACCACGCGGGCGAAGCCGTGGGCGGAAGCTAGTTACCAATAAACGGTCAAAATCAAAGGGGATATCGTTGCAATCCTCTTGACGTAATCACATAATTGCCTCTTACAACAGCGGTTACGGTAGGGGTGCCCTGTTTACTGGTACCTAACTAGCTATAGGTACTTAAGGAAATAATAACAGATTATGTTATGCACCTGCAGAGGCTGAAGCCGCCATTATTATGCCTTCTAAGTTGCATTATATGAATAGAACGCAAAGCAAAGTTGACGACTTGACGCTGACTTAGGCAAATGCGGTACCTTTTCAAAAAGTTTGCTAGCTAGGTACTGGTAAATGAAATTAGGTATTAATTCATCTCTAAAGGCTCGTACAAACAGACGCGAAATCGCGGGCGCGACAGGCAGCGGTACCTTTGTTGACAAAGGTACCGCTGCCTGCCGCGCCCGCGATTTCGCGTCTGTTTGCACGAGCCTTAACTAGTTCATCAGATCATGCAGGTAGGTATGTATGATTATGACAAGTTATTCCATTCTAATACCAAAAACTAATACCACTGGTATTTGTTGGAACTCATATTTATTTTCTATTCCGAACCGATACCACTCTTTAAATAATTAAATTTAATATGCAAACGAATACCATTAACTTGAATTTGGTACAGTCAGCTCCGTCAAAACAGAAATTAACTGGAAGTAGTTGCTTATGAAAAACATCTGTTATTCTGGTAGGCGTCTTTCGGAAAAGCCCCTGAAGTCTATAAAGGCCCCATATTTATCAAGAATTTGACTTTTTTCATTATTACATAATATCTTGTTCGTAAAGTTTCCCAACTCATAAGTAGATATATCGTTCACATCTTCGAACTTGTTTTGGTATTCGTTTAAACAATGGTATCCGTTCGGAATAGAAAATAAATATGAGTTGAAAAAATTACCAGTGGTATTAGTTTTTGGTATTAGAATGGAATGACTCATTATGATGGCATGTTGGAGGCCCTAAGAACGTCAGTCAACAAAATATGCTGTAGGTAAGCATTTTAAAAGCTGTCATTAATAACCACACTAAAAAAGCAAACCTTGAAGCAGGTGCTAAGAGTTTCTGTTCACCAATTTGACATTTAAAACCGGAATGTTTAAAATTATTCAACTGCAGTGGAGCGGTCGAGGACCGCGGACCGGGCCCTTTTATCCACAGAATTACGGACCCCGACTATAGGTCCGGAAGCTGACTAGAAACAGAAGGACATTTATGTACCTATCATCAGACGATAACGTGGACGAAACAGGATGCTGACGATGTGTTCCTAATTAACTAATGACTACAGTCTAACTGAGAAATTGCTCTGTGACTAAACTGACCATTTTTTTTTCTTCTCTTTTTTTGACTTCTATACAGTATCTGTATGTATGCACCATACATACTACTATATGATATACGCCAGTGGGCAGGTTAACAATGAAAATAAATAGGTACAACTTTTTAATTTTCTTTAGGTATTTTGTGTTCACATTAAAGTACCTAATTAAAATTATATTAATTTTATGAAATTATGAAAAATAAGAAGCAATCACCAGCACCACTACGGGAAGCACTAAACTCAGTGAGACACTTTTCGCATCTGACATCCGAAGGAGTATTAATTACTTAGCTTAATAAATGGGTACTTTACTTCTAGGTTTACATTAAATGGACACTTGCGTTTCGGCATAACTGTGGGTAAAATTACAAAACAATAGAAATCTTCAAATAAGTCACCAGTTTATCACTAAATAACTGCAAGAAAATTACTCAAAAACAAAACTAATTATAAATTTTCGCGCGGTTTCAGAAAACGGTACTTTTTTGCGTCCCAGATCATTGTTTGGGGACAACGGGACAGGTGGTCGAATAAAGGGACAGTCCCGTTCAAAACGGGACGTATGGTCACTTTATCTGTGACCCGTCAGTAGATAATTCCGTTCATGAGTAGGTATTATTTTGTTTATTCTAGTTTGAAAAAAACACTCTTGTTCACTTGTCACTTATCTTTCAATTAAGTATTTACACTACACCAGAAATCAAGTAAGTATCTACATATAATAAAGCTAATGTAGATAGTAGGTAAGTATAATTGCGTCAAATTATCCCCCTTTTTAATTTTTATCATATGGTAGGTACAGTAGTTATCTAAATATGAATGACTTTGAAATCACACTGCAGCCACATTAACAAAATATTGTAAGTTTTGATAGTTATGTTAATGTGTAGGTAATTAAGTAGTTATTGACTGCACAGTTACTTTACAGGGAGACAGTTTTTTCTGGTTGGTTTTTCCAGACATACCTATACCTAAGTAGGTAGGTACTTCTCACTTAGGTACACTATTTGATTTTGCAAAATGATAATTTGCCTAGTCTTTAAATAGGTACTTACCTACCTATATTTTCGTTACGAATACGAATATATAAATACGAATATTGTATAGTCATATTCGCCCCACAATATAAAAATGCCATCAGGATCACAGAACCCGGTCGCGAGTGCTATGCCGTATGCAACCTATAAGTAAACACTTTTTAACGATCAAGTCAACCAAGTGTATATTCGATGTGAAGAGAACTCTAAAAACGAAACAAGAATGAAAAGCCTAGATAATACGAAACTCACTTTTGTACTGTACCTTGCTAAAACACAGGGTCGTTTATAGTTAGTGGATTCTAAAAACAAATGTAGGTACAATGATTACCTAAATAAGCCTGTCACACTAAAAAACAACCCATGAAGAAGCCGTGAACCAGACTGCTTCAACGAATATTGTTGGCTTTTCAAAAAGAAGGAAATGTTTTACTGTGGATGGATTCAAATACTTACAAATGAACTTAACCGCTAACCAATGCAATATAAAAGTAGACGGTAGATTGAATTGGAATAAGAATTTGAATTGATATGTTAATCAGTAACATATTAATTCAAATCAGAAAAGATATGCATTAACAGTTAATGAATGCATTTATCGTTTCTGATAAGTTAATGCAGTCTTCCGTTTGTTGTACTTGCTTTAGTCCATATCTAGCTCATTAACATTTTTATGCCCTACAAATCCTGCAATTATCTTAGAGAGTGGAGAAGATACTAAAGTTATATGTAGTTATAATATAATATACAACCTTATTTTTTCTTTATGCTAAACCCGAAAAGGGGTCATTGTACTCATCATTTTGAACAACTTTTTCTTTGGGACCAACTTTGAAATCGCGAAAAAAAAATCTGCTGTTCCATACATTTTGTCGATTTTAGTGAACACAAATGTAGTGTACTGATTTTTTTTTCGCGATTTCAAAGTTTGTCCCAAAGAAAAAGTTGTTCAAAATGATGAGTACAATGACCCCTTTTCGGGTTTAACACAAAGAAAAAATAAGGTTGTATAGTTACGTGTAGGTAAGCCCAAACACGGCTAGGGTACATTGTTTTATTACAGAGTATAGCTATTGCTAACTATATTGCTATTGTGTATAGTACCTACATACTTATAAGTTAGCATAGCTCGTCAAAATGTAGGGAACTGCAGATTTTTTTCTCCGGGTTTGGTCCCATAGTGAAAGTTGTTCATGATGAGAACAATGACCCCTTAACAGATTACGAGTATGAAAAGATACCTTATAACACCTTATATTAATCCTTTGAGAGAGACTGGTCTGCATACTAGGACAGTCTGTGTGACGGATCACCAGGCTCTCACCCCGAATTTAATCTAATTAACATTTCAATGCTCATGATGGTACAGGAAATCCATGCAAAATATTATCCCGCTAGCACCTACCTACGTTCCCATGGGATAATTTCCAACCACCACGAGGATGAATATACATAGTAGGTTCTTTTAACTAAGTAGGTACTTAGAGTTCATAGGCATGCTTAAACACTGAAAACGCATTGCATATTAGGTAAGTATAGGTAGGTCATGTTTCCAGTAGATAATTTATGCGATGATGACAGAAAACATCTGTTTAATGCAGTCTTCGAGCCGTGAAATTGATAGCTTATAAGTGGCATGTTAACGATAGAATTATACCTACCTACTTCTAATCTAATGTGCGGTAGACGCTAGCATTTGCACCATCCAACATAACTAGATGTCGCTAGGTACGTAATTAGCTACATTTGTGCAGCTGCAACGTTGATGGAGCAAAACGGCCACCCTTCACCACTTCATAGTGCTTTAGCTAGGAAGAAGAAGTGACCCTACAAACTCCCCAGCAGCATAGCTGTTTGTTAATTTGTTTAGTTAGAAAATTTACCTGTTGCAAGCGCTCGAAAAAATATTGGTAAATTTTAAATAATCTAATTAGGTAATTCTAATTACCTATGTATATTCTATCAACGCAATCGCAAATGAGTGTATTAGCTTATTAGGTACCTACATAAATTGAAACATTTTAACTCTAAATCTTAAGAGAACGCGCCCACCGATTAGTGCCCACCATTTTTGAAAACTGGCTATAAAGAAAACGTTTGGCATAGGTATATGTAAACAAATGTTTATCTTCTGTCCTTTTCATAATGAAATAGAAAGAAAAAGATGCACTGAACTTAAAGGACATCATTCGCCGTCCATACATTTTTGGGCTATAATTGTGAAAGTGCGAGCCAAACAAAAAAAATGCTATATTCCGAGATAGAGGAGAGTACGTTTTCCTCTTCATTTTGTATTGCTACAAACTATTACTTTAATTAGATTACTATTAATTATTTTAACTAAAACATACTGAAAACAGTATTTTTCAAAATTGTATAACAGCGCAGGGAATTGCCCTACAGATTTGGTCTGATAGTGAAAAGTGAAGAGAATAACACGTTCTAACGGAATATATCATTTTTTTTGTTTGGCCAGCAATTTCATAATTTAGCCCAAAATGATTTTTCTCCTTTAGATTAGTTTGTGAACAACAGAATCGGCACCATTGTTCTTTCCAAAAGAAATGGATAAGGAAGATAAAGTCATGGCAGAGATTCTGTGATACTGATATCCTATAAGGTAGGAAAACTTTTATTAGATTAGATAGGCGTAGGCATGTATGTACCCAGTGTCTGACATAACTTGTTATATAATAATATACCTAGGAAGTACTATCTATTTAGGTATTCCTTCAACATGTTAGGTTATCACAGGTTAGGTGTTAGATGTCAGGTGTGCAGGTAGGTAGGCACCACACTACAAGGTTCTTTTGACGCAGGACCATAATCGGAACTAAATGCCGCCATCTGCAATACCTATAATTTCTGTCAGGTGACAATTTCACAAAATCTAACAACGCCCCCGTCACTGTCATTTATTTATTAAAACTTTATGCCCAAGTAAAAAAATACTGTACAAAGGCGGACTTAATGCCTGAGGCATCATTCATTGTTATGTGCAAAAAAGTCTTTGTAGCACTCTATGCACTCTACCTATGTAGGTACATAGGTAGATAGTATACATATTTGCAAATAAATGCTATTGTATTCTATTCTATTCTACAGTCGAGTTCATTAATATATAGGCCCTTTCAGGCTTCAAAAATATATGAACGTCAAAAAAGTTCATAATATTGTAACACATATTAAATTGTGGTCAAGATTTAGACTGTGACTGCTTTTTTTCAGTGAAATTAAATGAAATGAAATAAAATGAAATGAAATGAAATAAAATGAAATGAAAGGAAATGAAATTGTTTATTCTGTAAATAGGATATCAAAATCACTTTTACACGTCATATTTAAAAAAATAAAATAAGCTAGATGAGGTCGGCGTTTCCTATGTGACTACTCTGAGAAGAAAGGCCGAAACAAACTCAGAGGTCGCAGTCTCTTTTAAGGTCCAGACATAATCTTGGTCAGGCCATATGAGGACCATGTAGATTAGAGTCTGAAATGGTCTTTTGAGGAAAGAACCACACAGATTTGAGTGGACCTGTCCAGTCAGTGCAAGCATTTGTCAGTAACCGAGGAGCTCAACTCAGAGCTTAAGGAGCTCAACGACTCGACGAACAATACCAAAGAAAGGACATTTGGGTAGGCCGCAAAAAGTACTCAAACTGCCAGATTAAAACTAAAGAAAGAGGAGATAATAAAAATGATCCACATAGTCCTCATATTCACAATAATTAAAATAAAATAATACTTTACAAAGTAGCCAGTAACATGTGTAGCCAAAGGCACATTGTTATATGAACTACAATAAGATCATATTATCTGAACAATGTAGGATTCACAATTATGTATCCACACATGAATACAATAATATCTGAGCAAGTTAATGTAATTCAAATTCAACCTTATTACTACGTCATACAGATGATTTTACTAGCAATCTTAAAATTGCATGGTCAAGGGGTTTGCAACATTATTTATCACTGGCTAGATTAACTTCAAATGATGTTATGTTTTTCTAATAAAATGATAACTGACGCACATGTCATTCAACGATTTAATAAAATCCTACGATTTACGATACAATATAAACTAGATCTTATTTGCTCGAGCAAATAATTGACTTTACCATGCATGTAGAGATAATTAAGAAGCTTAGCCTGCTCAGATATTTTTAAAGCCAATACAGTTTAGATATATTTTTGAAAAGGGTGATCACATATTATTGCCTTATGCACAGCATATATTATTGAACCGTTCACATAAGGACATATTTTTGATCTATAGGTTCTATAGAATTTATTGAGCTTTCCAATGCTCACAATATTTTGAATCCTTGACAGTGCCAATATATTAATGAACTCGACTGTACAGGGGGTGGACATTTCGAGTACTTACTTAAAACACTTTGTAATTAATGATTTACGAATAAGATAAACCAAGATAGATCCATTTTATTATAGACCACACTGAAAGAAAGAACATGAAGAAACATTAGAACGGCTCAAACAGCGTTCTTAAGGATTTGACACACTGGAGCCCGCACTATAATATGAACAACATTGTCGATCTCTATATATTTTGTATAGATATGTCTTTTTATTTCGTATAGATATTCTCTATATATTTTGTATATATTATATTCAACTTGACCTGACCGTAGACCGCAGAACGCATCCAGTGTGGCAAATCCTTTATCGTTAGGTTTATGATTTGCTGAGCATCCTAGCCTAACTATATAAACGCTTTCACGCTAAAACGGCTGGACGGATTTGCATGAAATTTGGCACAGGGGTAGGCCATGACCGAGATATAGGACGTAGGATACTTTTTATCCCGATATTCCCTCGGGATCGAGACTTACGCGGGTGAAACTGCGGGGCGCAGCTAGTACCTAGAATAAAAGTAGTTATGGGTGCATATCAGTGAGCTTAACATTAATGTCGTGTAAGATAATTAAGCGCTGTTTGATTGGATTTAATTTGTATGGATAATAATGCTGTAATTTTCATTATTATTAGTTGGTGTGAAGTCGGTTAGGAAGACGTTCTGTCTGATCGTCCAAGTAGTTACGTTTGTGATTGGTCGGAGTGTTCCCTCTCACGGCAATATTGGCTACGAAGGTTACATAACAGCGATGTAGCTATTTTTAAACCAGATATGACGTTCATTTCTGGTCAACTTGATGCAACACTTTGTGTGGGTAATGCATAAAACTTTTTTCAATCTGTTCAACTCGAAGTTCAAAATAGATTTGTCGTCACTTGACATGTACCCTACCTACCTACCGTCCCCGTTCACTGTCTCCAGGTCACAGTCCAATGCACCATAATTATTTGGTCTGTTCCATTGTTTTAACCATTGTGTCTGCTTTAAAGGATAGTGAACCTACCTAAGTAAGCTGATTAAACCGATATAGGACTTAATAATTATGACGTCTGAGTTTTTCCCATGTTTATGTAAGTAGGTACTTATTTATAATATTTTATTACTTATCAGATTGATCCACACGTTAGTAATTATAGCTGAAAAACGTGATTCAGCCGTGATTGTAAAATTAGATTGAATACTTGTCGCGGGAAAATCCGAAAGGGATACCGTGGCCTCTGGCACTTACAGGCAACTGAAGGGACACGGATGGGCTTTAGTCCATAGTCTGGCACGCCCTCCCGCTCCGCCCAGAGCGGGAGAAGTTATTTGATAATTTCCCACCCAAAAACAAAAAACGGTACCTAAGTAAGTATTTGAAAACAAAACTCGTTTGCATTTTATGTTTTAAGTTAAATATGCTGATCAGTCGACACGACGTGCACCTAATTTTTTAGGTAGGTACTTAACCTACCACAGCGAGCTTAAGTTTTACTTAATGCCTTTGACCACTAATTAAACAGTGTAAAACTTCTTCAGTAGGTACCTATACCCCATTTGAAATAAGATTAGACATTAAAACAAACCCTTTTACAGTCCGTTCAACCGATTTTGACTTCTATACCGTAGGCATAAGGATAGCATTAAAAGCAAAAAAAGTTACACAATACCAACTATCTACTGCGGCTGCCGTTTGTCATGCCACCCACGCAATAGAATTCAAAATCGGTTGAACGGAATGTAAAAAAGGCTTATCTATACGTCTAATCTTATTTCAAATGGAGTATAGATGGACCGAAAACATAGACAGAAAAAAAGGTTTAATTGAAAATTGGATTGGTTTATTGAAAATTGGCTTTGGCATTTGTATGTAAGTAGGTATATGGCTTTAAACTGGCATGATGTAAGTAGCTAGGTATCTAAGCTATCGAATGAAACATTATCAGTCAACGTCAATGAACAAGCACAAAACACAAATAAAATCAAAATCAAAATATTTTATTTCACATAAACCTACATGGGCAGTTATGAAACGTCAGAAGCTAGGTGCACGGTTCCAATTGGTCGTTTCCTATGGAGAAGAGCCGGCAAGAAACTCCACGGTTACTCTTTTAAAAATAATTGGCTTTTACAATATTTTCAAATTACAGTGTTAGTAGGCATGGGAGGACAATGTAGGCCTTTCAACAAGTAAGTACCAGGTACTTAACAAAATAGATGTTCAGTAAATCTACAGTCCAATAAGCCTACAAAGTTCTCACATTCACAAAATAGAAAATAATCTATATAAAAGACAATAAAAATAAAAATAAAAACCTATTTCAGCCAAATGACGTGATTGCTATTACAACTGTAACAAATTGAATAATTATCATGTCCACAAAAGCCACTAAGAGTTGAAATGAAATTAAAACGCTCGAACTATGAGAAGATAACAAAGGCTACTACTGCCTACTGCCCAAGTCATGAACTCGGGTAATCAATAATATTTTTTTCCATTTTCACGCAACTCAGTTACCTACTCTTGCACCACAGCAGAAAGGTCGATTTTCACGGGAAAATAGACAGGTATCTACTTATCTACCCTACCTATTTCTGTAAAAATATATGGTTTTCAATAATGATAATGGTGCCGCAATGGAGATTACGATCCGCCAAGCGGTTATCATTTTGTATTTAATATTATAACTGCAACATTAAGTACATTTAGATAAGGGCAGTTCAAACGGCTCTTACATACGTGTTATAATTATTAAGTGCATTCTGTCAACTTCGTTCACACGGTCACACTCACACCTACCCAGATAATTATGCTTAGGTTAGGTAATTATTTTTAATATTTTAATCGTTAGTACACTCTGAGGGGCTTTGTTATAACGACTCTAGAAATAAGTACATAGGTATACCTACCCACAACCTGATTTGGCACTCCAATTTGTTTCATACCTCTTTTTTTATATTCAGCAAGTAAACCAACAATATGTCAGAGTCCTCCAGAACCGTGTCTTGGCCCCTCTTGTCGAGATAGACACAGACGTGTGACTAAATGAACTTCCGGTCGTGACGTGATATGACTAGTGATGTTCAAATCCGCTAGAAACTACAATCGTGTTATAGACTATAAACTATATTTTCACCTCAGCACCTCAAACAAGCAGGTTTCGTTGTCTACAGGCAGTGTGCAAAATTCAATTTTGGTTTATTTTTTTTCTAAATTCCGAGAACATGTCATGGGTCTACTCACAAAATTCGAAATATTTGATTTCACTTTGTTCTGTCACTTTTACTTCGATACGAAAAAAGCGAGAGATAGAAACAAGTCGATTCGAAGTTCGATTTTAATTTCGTTATCTAGTAGGCCGAAAAAAGAACCAAACAATAAAACGTTCGGATACACATACAGGTTTTAAATGTAATAAGTAATTTAACTTTTTTTTTTTATATTGTTCGTTTTACAAATATATCTACATGTGGTTTGTTTACCATGTGGTTTACGTTTACCATGTTGTATTTTTTACCTTTAGGCAATAGTATGGGTTTAAATATGAAATTGCGGTTTAAACGTACTGGCCATTTTGAATTCAAATTAAACTTGCATCACGGTGTGAGATTCCAGAGTGAAACTTTTTTCACAAGATTCGATTTTTGTTATTGCATTCAGATTTTAACAGTAAAGATAACTACAGTACGACACAACTTATATGTAGCATAAATGTGAAAAGCATTCATTAATTTAAATTTTACGGATGTATTTGGTTATATAACTTTAAAAGTTATTGCGTTTGGTAAAATAGGTGCCCCATGATTTGACTAATCTGCAGAGAGAACCGCGTGTTGAAGCTTGCCTTACCTACTTTGTTGAACCTGTACAGAAATGAACGGGTTTCAATACAAAATGCCTTCACTCAGTTTGTTGAGTCCAGGTCCCCAGAGTTCTACTGCAAAGGCATAAATGACCTTCCCAGGAAAATACTTTAATTAAATAAATATATTTTACCTCAGAAAAAAAATGGTTTCCGTTCTTCAGTACAAAACGGCAAATTCATATTTAAACCCCTAATATGTTCTAATATGTCACATGTTCTCGCTGCTGAGGTGAAAAGTTGTATGTATTACACGAGACCAAAGTTATTTGCATCTCGTGCCTTTGAATCCCTCACTGTGCTCAGGATTCTAACCTAGAATCACTCGCTAATTAAATAAATATATTTTACTTCAGAAAAAAAATGGTTTCCGTTCTTCAGTACAAAACGGCAAATTCATATTTAAACCCCTAATATGTTCTAATATGTCACATGTTCTCGCTGCTGAGGTGAAAAGTTGTATGTATTACACGAGACCAAAGTTATTTGCATCTCGTGCCTTTGAATCCCTCACTGTGCTCAGGATTCTAACCTAGAATCACTCGCTACGCTCGTGATTCAATTATAGAATCCTTCGCTTACTCGGGATTCAAATTCAAAACTCGCACCAAAAAACAACTTTGCTCTCTTGTTGCACAAATAACTAATTTCTAGCGCGCTATTTTATACGCTATCATTATAACATGCTGTTAAAAACTCGGCCGTAGTCTAAACACGGAGGCGCTATTATTTTATTTGGCGCTAGACGGACTTACTGATGCGCGATAAATGTTATCTCGCAACGTGCTTTATACGAAAGAATATAATATTACCTATCTCATGAAGCGTTAGAAATGAATGAACTTTCCTTCATACTTTCCAGGCTAAGGCTTCTCGAAAAAGTTCCAAATCGGTAAATCATCGCAAGGAGGCATTTTCTAACCTAATTCTTTAAGAGTTAAGCAATCCAAAAATTCTACATAATTAATTATCTAAAACTTATTATAAATCACATTATTCACACTGTCACTCTGATTCTCAGTCAGTAACACAATTCCTACCTATTTATTTATAGTTCTTAAAAACGAACACTCAATATTTACAATAGTATGACGAACATGTCGATTGTCGAACATACGAAACATGAGAATTATTATATTTACAGTACTACACTAAAGTTACACTTTCACAATAACAAAATTACAATTTATAAAAGACAAAAAAAGATCGCAATTCGCGAGCGAATACGTAAATGAGTGAGCCGACGCGGGCCGACTGCCGCCCGAGTTCGCCCGATGCGCGAGCGCGACGCGCTGTGTAAGTAAGAGTTGTAAAGACTATATTGCTATCCCGTTCCGCAGGCTCCGCTGCCGCTGTAGGTACGCGTTGAAAATTATATTCTAGCGCGAAGTAATATTCGATCTAGCAAACGCTAGATGTTATTTTTACATAGCGTGTTATTTTTTGACGCTATGCGTTTTATTAACCACCTCTAGATATGACCATTGTCAATGTCACAAATGCAGACGCATACCTACTCCACGATACAAGTAGTTAAGTACCTATACAATATGTAAAAAAAACCTTATCCGATGCGAAAGGGGGACATAGGTACTGCAATAACATTACCATTTTTTATTATTATAGAAAATAAAAAAGTTATTGCAATTTAAATTCACGTTTTTAGTACCAAAATTACCCCAAATCCTACTACCTAAGACTATAAATGTGAAAGTTTGTGTGTTTGTTAATCAATCACGCAAAAACGGCTTAATGGTTTTGGATGAAATTTGGCAAACATATAGTTTATAACCTGGATTAACACATAGGATACTTTTTATCACGGGATCGAGACTTACGCGGGTGAAACCGCGGGGCGCAGCTAGTTTCATTATAAATTAGCGAATATTCTCCTACAGAGGTCGGTTATGACTTCTAGACACCCACTAAACAACGGCCGCCCGCGCCTGTAAAATTCCCCATTGAAAAAACGGGACGTTTTTTTTTTCTTTTATCCAAAAAGAAAACATCCAATTATAAATAGACTCTCAGTGTGATTCTTAACAACACCCTCACGGATCGGACAAGGTTTTTGTTACACGCTGTATAGTCTTTAATAGAATTGGTTATGTACTGACCAAATTCCCTACAACCGTCACATGATTGAATTAGCTGCATCCTTTCTATTAGGTTTCCTCACCTTGGAGAGGACAAACGAAAAATCAACGGACACAATTTATGAGGTTACCTAACTACGTGTTGTGTGGATACTGGATACTTATACTCCATTTGAAATAAGATTAGAAATTTAAATAAGCCTTTTTTACAGTCCCTTCACCCGATTTTGAATTCTATTGCGTTGCCGTTGGTGGCACGACAAAAATGGCAGCTGCAGTAGTCAGTTGGTATTGTGTAACTTTTTTTGCTTTTAATGTTCTATCCGCTTCTATCCTTATGCCTACGGTATAGAAGTCAAAATCGGTTGAACGGACTGTAAAAAGGTTTTTTTAAATGTCTAATCTTATTTCAAATGGAGTATAGCTTGTATGTGTTGTATGTAATTGTGTAGGTAACTTATTTTGTTTCATTTTGTAGGTAACTTATTTTATTAACGTTGTCGAGCTGATTTTTTTTTTCGAATATAGGAAGCAATTGAAAAACATTTGTTTCAAACCAATTCTGATTCTAATTGAGCGTGTAATACGCAATTAGGGTGTGGGTTCGGTTATTAGTTAATTAATTATAACTTTACGAATGACCACACAACTTCCCGCGTAGGCAACGGACGTTAAGTGAGCACCCACTTCCGTCCAATTTCATAAATAACTGTCACTTATCGATAAGAAAAATAAATAATCAGAGGAAACAAGTTGAATTTTTTATTATTCGTTATAGAGATAAAAAAGTGAGCGCGTAGTGAGCGCGTGAGATGCGAAATGGAAGAGAAAGACCAGCGGACCTAAACCGGCCACATTAGCAATTCCTCTAAAAGCAGTAAATTTCCTGAATCCCAGCTATCATTAGCAATTCCTATAATTCGACATAAAAGCAATTCATAATTTGTGGACCATTTTACGAATCTCCATAGAAAACTGTCAAACAGATGAATTATTTCGTAATATAAATTACACGCAGATCATATTATGAATTGTCAGTTAATGATGAATTGTCAGTTTAACGATGATTCATCATATTTTCATATTATGATTCTGCTAAAGTGACCGTTTTAAGCCCCCAGCACGCGGAGCATGACCACTGCTGAAACAGGTTTTGTCGACGGAAGAATAGACAAAATGACAGATAGTGATTGTTTATCTGTCAATTTGTTTATGCTACGCGTGCAGGTAGGCTGACCCCACCACCCTGTGGGATACATAGCTAGGAAGAGAGAGATATGAAAAAGTCAAGGGCGCGTGGCTAAATGATAACAGCCGATCGGATGGGGGGCTATCCATTACGTATCGAAACCCCTCCGTGCTTGGGAAAGCACATAAAGACGTTGGTCCCGTACTCCCGGCTGTCATTCGTAGATCTTGACTTTGACAGTCGTCACGGATAGTCAGAAGCCCAAAAGTCCGACAACTAGTGGGAATCGTGTTACCCAGTAACAGGGTTGTGGAGGTCACATAGGCAGTCGCTCCACGTAAACATGCAACCGGTTAGACTAGAAGCCGACCCTAACATACTTGGGAAAAGGCTAGGCCTAGGCAGATTGATTGAGAGATTTAATAAAAAGTCAAGTGCAACTTCTACTAGCGCAGTTATTGCTCCGTGCAGCCATCTTTACACGTACGGCTTGAAGCCGAATTTAATTTACGAGTTACAAGAGAACTCTAGAGCAGGACCGGAGAAGTAGGTACCTTCGGCAAAATTCCTTCGTGCGTGTGAATACTTGCAAGGCAATGACTGATCGATAATAATTACAAAGGAAATTAAGTAAAGCTATAATTATTCAAATGAGTTCACAGTCTAATAGACTTTTTGTTCGATTTGATTAAGTAATTAACACAAATATGATAAACATTGTACATACGGCTACACATCAAGCTATACATTTCCAGTATAAGCTGACCTCGCATTGTACGGAAATCCTGTATGAGATCAGCATAAACTGGAAATATATAGCTTAATGTGTAGCTGTGTGTATCTACGTGCGTGGCTGACACGCATTTTACACATTAAGTTTGGCATCAGTGTGGTCATCAGTCCTTGATCGGAATGATAAGAAACTGATGGAATGATGGACGAGTTACACGGCCAGTCCAGTTTGACATCAGACTGATAAAAATGACGCCAGTTGCCGTTTAGCGAACAAAGAAAGCGATGGATGAGAAGCTGGCTACAAAAAGAAACCTTTACACGCAACTATATTTTTTAGATGCAATAAGTGAACACGAGGAAAAGGACTTTGAAAATTACTATCGGATGAAAGAAATCTGCTACGATCATTTGTTGCAACTGGTCAAACCGTATTTATTATAAATCATCGTGCTCCATTTGTCGCGGACGGTGTGTGAGTTGTGACTGACGCGAGAAGGACAACAAGTGGGTTGCACGATCAGTTTTCCATCAGTATTCATCATTCACAGCGGATTGACGAAAATTATTTAAAATATTCATTCGCATCAGTTTGGACCATCAGTTCGTCATTCTGGCGCTCGGCGCCGAATTGGGCGTGTAATGCCAATTTGGTGACAAAATAAACTACCCCGTTGGTCCCGTGATCGCAAGTGCGATTGCTAAACGTGGGGTTCGATTTCCAGATCGGATTTCCGTAGGGAAGAGGTAGTGCTGTTCGAATTAACTTAGTTGGAGGAGCACATGAGATGCCGGTTCCAGACTTAGCCAAGAGTGTGGGATTTGCTCGTGTTATCTTCGTTCAGCTTGCCCAGTGGAGCAAATTATAAATAAAGACTGAAGAATAGGTATCCTGATAGGTTATAGGGATAGGGCCGGATAGGGTGGGATACGTTACCTGGAAGAGATCGCAGAAAGCGATAAGGCCACCCATTGTATGTTTTGTAGTGTTAAATTTATATTTTCGCTATGTATTTTCTGGTGTACAATAAATTTTGTATAAATAAATAAATGTAAGTAGCGACCTTTGGTCGCTCGGCCTCCAAACAATCAATTCATGTGTAGATAAACTGGTTTATGTATGTAAATCAGTAATGTCTTGGTTAGATAACCATTAGATAGGTAACATTAATTTACGAAGTACCTATACCTACCTATCTAAGAGACAACAGACCTAAAGGGTTCAGGGTCATTCATATAAGGGCAAGGGCGGCATCTACATCGCCACATAACTACGCATCACATTGACGTCACGCGAAATTCTGCATCGCACAAGCAGCGTTACCGCGGGCCGCGCAATCAGCATAGGATACATACAGAGTGTAAGGGACAGCCCTCCGCAAACTGATGGGATTCATTCAGTATATCATACTAAGACGACCGGTACATGAAATTATTTCAGGAACGTTATGGGAATCCAATAAAACTTTTAACTTTTTCTAAAGGACCAACATTGAAATCGCGAAAAAGAAATCAGCGGTTCTATACATTTTGTCGATTTAAGTGAACACAAATGTAGAGACGATTGACGATGTAGGTATCGTATATCCCGCTATCGTATCGTGTATGCTATCGGGAAGTTATAATATGTATAACTTCCCGATAGCAATCGTCGGGCAGTTGCTGGGCGCCAGACACGATACCCGTCTGGTCGGAGGATCCACCCTTTTCTATGGAGAATGTCCTTATACTTCTATAAATTCATATATTTAAAAGTACTTGAACAATTAGCAAATACTTAATTGTTTATTCATCTAATTACGCACTGATGACTAATATGTAGATAAATACCTATTACAAACACATGTTTTACTGATTGCTACGTGATCGATCACTGGCCTGCGTCAAAATGAATTATCAACGCGTATCAGAATATTTTAACGACTGTATTTAGCACACGCAGTCACGACGATATAGATGTATTTATTTAGTAGGTAAACATTTTGTTGACTAAACAGCACCCTAATTGCGTAACACACGATCAAACACAATCTGTTTCATTTTGACAGTTCAACAACATTCATTGCGTTATTTACGTTATTGAGCAGATACATTTTTCCAACTTATTAAGTAATGGATTAGATTATCCTTCAAAATGATTCAGATTGTGATTGATCGTGTGTTACGCAATTAGGGTTCAGGCCAAGGCGTTCTACAAATACGTTAGGTACGTGTTCGTAATTTACCTACGCGTAGAGTTACACTATTATATATTATTATTTAGTACTCTAATACATAACAATTAACTTTTATGAATACAGCTAGCCTATTATGTAGATAAATATCTTTATTTCCAGTTTTACAATTTACATTTACCACTTGGTATAACATAATAAAAATTCTAAGTTAATACAGAGTTATATGTACCTATTATTTTATAAACCTTTGAAACCCAAGCCAAGATTAAAGTTGTTTTATGGGTGTCGGGGTCAGGGCTCTCATAAGTTAACACCAGTGATAAATAATAATTCGGAATTTCTCTGTGTAGGTAATACTAATCGGCAAAAAATAAAGATAAATTGACAGAAAAATATATAATTGCGTCGATCTCTTTAGTATCGAGGTACTACAAGGTAATACAAAATTATCGAGGTAGGTAATACAAAATTGTTGCATATTTTGGCCCATAGCGAAGATTGTAGAGTTCAGTCAGAATTGACATTGACACCCTACGTCAATTTCATACAACTGGCAATGAATGAAATGACAGCTGTGATTTGACTATACGAACAATTTTAGTAGGTAGGTAGTCAATTTGCTTGAGAATTAATTCCTGTACCTAAAGTAGTACCTACCCACCTAAAGCAAACATCTAGGAAGTAGGTACAAGACGATCATCCAGATTTGATCTATCTACAAATAGAATATTTACTGAACTCTTAAGGTCGATTCACACATATCAGTGAAGCCACAGTTCCGACACAGTACCGGCACATTGCAAAATATTCTTTCATATATTCTCTATGAACGCATCCCCACTTGTCAGTGTCAGTGATCTCAGTGTCAGTGGCGACACCAGCATGAGAATATATGAAAGAATATTTTGCACTGTGCCGGTACTGTGTCGGAACTGTGGTATCACTGATATGTGTGAATCAACCTTTACACGTGTTATTCAAAGTTACGAATACCTACATTAATATTAGAGAGTTATGTAACATTTTGTTAGTTATCAAATTGAGTAGATACTTAGGTGAACTCGCCTGATACGGATTATCTTATTCGATAGAACAATTTATATAATTAAGTACCTACTGTAAGAATACCTAATACCTAGATGGTAGACGTGTCCTACGTGTAGGTAACAAAGAGTAAAGTATAAACCTAAAGGCCTCTTAAAAGGCCTCTTATTCATAAATGTTTCTTAAAGTTAAAGATACGTATAAACGTCGAAAATGTATGGTTAAACAGGTGCTAATTCATAACTTAACTTTATGCAGCGTTTATGAATAAGGCGGCTAGAATTTAACTCTACTATAATATTTATTTATTTCAGACAAAGGCCATTACATTACATTTCATTACGATTAAAATATACACAATAAACAATAACATAATACTCAAAAGATTAAATTTATTAAAATCAATACAATTAAAATACTTACATACCTACACATGCCAAGAAATATCAAATACATACATACATAGTTACATGTCATTCAAACAAATAAAATAAAATAAAATTGAAATACATACCTACAATAAAAATAAAACACAACACAAAATATACATCATACGAGGGGATGCGCTACTAAGAAGCTGCATCCACCTCTGCAACAGGGGTAGATCCATAGATATAAAAATCCCACCGCTCGGACAATACCTTCAGGAAGCTGTTTGAGCTGTTTTGCAGATGACTTAGTAGCGCAGCAATGAACGTAAGCACCATGACAATACTTAATAATTTGATATATCCTTGCTTTATTTTTAAGGGGGATATATGCGCTAAGGTGGCCCGCGAAATTCTGATTCTAAAGATTATAATTCTGTAAAACCATGTTTTTTACGGTCGCAAATAATATTTAGATCAACATACAACCTGATACTGACCTGGAAATTGCAAAAAACGTAAGAAAATTTGAATTTCGCGGGCCACCTTAGCCGCGACTTCGTCTGCGATCCAGGATGAAACGTAGCCTATATCCTTCTCCAGGTCATGGTCTACCCAGGTGCCAAGTCAAGTTGGGAGGGCCAAGGGCAACTAGAATCAACTCTATTTGCTTGTAAATTTTGACGTTCATTACGCCTTTTGAAATAATTGTATTATGGTTTTGACTCTAGGCATTATTTTTGTTTGTAACGAGCTAATACCTTTTTAGATTCCTGGTCTCTATTTATAAATAAGCGTCGCTGAGCTAAGCCGCGGACTGACAGACGGACATGGCCAAACTATAAGGGACTGTTGACTACGGAACTCTAAAAAAGCAATAATATGAGGACCCTGACTTACGCAACTGTAATATGTTGTTTATGGTTTGGTTCAACTGGAGTCACGATTCTATTATGTGTCGTCAATATTTGATTTAACTCACCATTTGTCGTGCAAATAGTGTGCTTAACGTGATCAAATTGAGAAACCTGCACTTCATTAGCAACAATGCGTTATGTAGGTGGAGGGCTTTAGGTAGGTATTAATTTTATGAACTAAGTATGTTACCTACTTATATAAACTACTTTACATGCAAAGGACACGTTTCATTTTTGTATGGGACTCCGGCCACAACATGTACACTTTATAAAACCTGGAAAACGAACCCCTGAATACAATAAAGGCATTTTTTTTAAAGCACTTTCACACAAACATTTTCAGTTTATAATTATAAACTGAAAATGTTTGACGTTTGTCAGGAGAAATACGACCATAGACAGCCAGCCATGACAGGTTGGTTGGACAGATGACGTTTACATTTTAAAATAGGGGTAAGGCGTATTTATCGTAACAGATAGAAATAACAGATAACAATTGTTCCTAATAATAAAACATACCTGTTACATAAAATAACACATCCTCAAGACTGTTTCCGCGGCTGTTACTGTTAATACATTATAACAATCCCCACACAGACTGTTACCGCGGCTGTTACTTGCGTATTTATCGTCCGATCAAAAATAACAGGCTTTTATTTAATAACAGATAGATACGATTATCGACTTTAAACTAAAAGAGATAAAGAAGATAATCAATTGAGACTTAAATAAATAGGTATTTATCGTCCGTACAAAAATAACAGGCTGTTATTACAGAATAACAGATATTTGGATCTGTTATTTTTTTGTAGTAACAGTGATAACAGATCGTGTTTAACCTATTACAACTCGTCTCTGTTTTAAAACCTAGAACTGTCAAAGATGTGATGTCAAATACCAATACAAACACTATGTTTGAATTTTTCGTCCAGAAGTACCTACAAATCTACAATCCTCAAAAGTCGTTTTTTTTTTAATGATGAATCGCATTTTATTATTAATCAAAAAAGTTGTTTAAGGTATAGGCTATCTTATTATCTTATCTTAATAGCAGAGAAATACATGCCTTTCATATTTGTTTAAATAACGTCTACGTGATTTTATTATGTTTTAATGTAACATGACTTCTGGACGAAAGCATTGTGCAAATAAGACGACGCCATGATCAATAAAATATGGCAATATTTTGACAAACTATTATTTTTTGTGCCGATGAAATCAGTAAAAATTCCACGAATTGAGGAAAAATATTCTTTCCTGAATATGGGAATATTCATGAAAGAATATTTTTCCTCAATTCGTGGAATTTTTTCCTTTTTTTTCATTACCGTACACTTTATGGCCGAAAATGAAACATGTCCTTTCAGCCTCTGTGCTTGGTTCTGCCCCTGTGCTGTTATGAGCGATCAGCATACGCAGAATGGGGGCCGAAGTAATGACTAATGAAGGCTAGATTTTTGAAAACACCTGTAGAGGGGACAAGCATATGATTTATGTGAAGTCTGTCACCTTTTTTATTGGAGCTGTGAATACAATACCTCTGTGATCACATAATGGTTGTGACCATGTGAGAATTGACGGATTATACTATACATAGGTAAATACTTCACATACTATTCCTTATTATCATATCTGTGATGAAATTAGCAAGTAGCTGCCTTATGATTAATTGACTAAGGTCAGCTGGGATAACTATCCTCCAAAGTTCTTAATTGCCTTCACTTCCTCCATGATTAAATTATATAACAATAACACCCATAAATCTTATTAACATAACAGTCTGCTTTGGAATAGAAAAAGATCATTTTTCTTCATTATCTACTTACGACATTGCTCAAAGCGCCTCCTTGGTCTGTTGAGTTCACTTCCGACTTGTCTTACTTTCATAGTAGACAGGTACCTAAGCCAATGTGTTCCGTGTAACGCGAGTATTTTGATTCATTAAATAATTACCTGATACATAATTCATTCGTGCTCAATCTTTGTCCACTTTTAAAATTCTGGTGAAAAAACAGTTCCTCTCTCCTTAAACGTCATCATAAACAGTTCCTTGCTCTTGTTTCATGTTTATTGTAATACATATATATATATCTAACTATGTATATATTTTTTCATACTTATATAGATAATGCTTTAAGGGTGTATGTACCTACCTATTTATCGTTTATGTAAACGGTACCTTCTTACTGTAATCCATCCAAAGGTTGTCTGTAAAAGATAGCTTTTAGCGATAAGACCGCCCATTGTGTCACCCTATGTAAAATTTTCAAATTTATGTCTGTAATTTTTATGGTGTACATAATAAAGAGTATTCTATCTATCTATCTATCATTCGGTACCATTTACTCTTGGAACATTACATAAAGTTATGCGACTAACAACTACGAGAGATTCTGCGCAGTACCTACCTCAGATGCTCGTAAAACTTTGAATAAATAGGATGGATGACGTGGCTGACAATAATTCACAAAAGTACTTGATACATAACACCAGGGGGCCAAGTCTACTCATTTACAAACGTGTCAGTGGTCTCGCAACCACTGACACGCTTGTAAATTAGTTGACTTGGCCCCCTGTTTTCCTCGGAGTAGGTATAGTGGGTAGTAGGTAGGTAGGTAGGTACATCCACATTTCGCCAGTTAAGTACCTATGTTTAAGTCCCAAGTAATAGGGGGCGAGTTTATTGCCATCAACCGCGCATATCCAGACTCGGGGCTGCTATTGTAATTCCTGATGGAAACACTCAATAACACTGGCCTGACCTGGGAATCGAACCTAGGACTAATTCTCAACAGTACTTAGCGCTTGCGACCACCACCATCAACTATCTCCTTAGGTATACATAATTCATTTATTTACTACTAGCTGGGCCCCGCGGTTTTATCCGTGTAAGGCACGATCCCGTGGGAATATCGGGATAAGAAGTATCCTGTGTTTATCCAGGTTATAAACTATCTGTGTGCCAAATTTCATCCAAATCCGTTCAGTAGTTTTTGCGTGAAAGAGTAACAACAAACATCCATCCATCCATCCATCCATACTTACAAACCTTCGCGTTTATATTATAGTTAGATAGTTAATTGATTTAGGCGTGATATTGCGGAAATCCACTATAAAATACAATAGATGTAGATATAATTATTTACTACCCGGCAACACGTCGTGTTCTGGTTTGCGACTGGTCAATTTATCGTCATCCTGAGGATGCCACGTTGAGAGGTGAAACACGTGTCGATTTATTACACGGTTTTTTATGACTCTTGAATAATAATTAAGCGGAATAGATTATGTATTTCATTTATTTACAGTTGGGACGTTATCTGCGCTGTAAGAAGATCGTAAACCTTTGCGTATATAGGTATGGTGACTTTGTTGATAATACAAAACACTTATTTATTATTAACATCGTCATGCCTCTTGCAAAATAAATTGATATGTAGGTACCTACTTATCTAAGTACCTACCTATAATACGAGTGTAAAGAAGAAAGGAAGGCCTTTGTAGTTTGTCCTGCAGTGAGAGAAGACAACACGAGTAAAATTTACAAAATGTATAGGTATTTAAATGATGACATAACTAAAATCACATACATAATGATGTAAGCGTGCAAGATAGGTAAGTCTGCGCGCGGCTGAAATCAGTTCGTCGTCGATTCTATAATTCAAACAACAAGTCGCATCTCTCACATCGCTATTCATTCTCGATTCGAAGTTTAGAATGAGGTCTTACAGAATCACACCCCAGAACTAATCGTATGCCGCGCCGTCTTCTCGTATACGTAAGTTCAAATTAAGAAGGTACCTATAGAATTATTTAATTAATTAATACTAATATAAGATTAATAATAATAAGATTATACTATAGTATTAATATTTTTAATATTACATTATAGATAGCACGCCAGAGCGCCACAAGTCGCGCGCAGGCTTATCTTGCGCGTACGCTAGGTAGGTACCAACGTTTTACATAGTGACATAAGTGAATGTAAACAAAGGAATACATTGACTGCTTTATCTATTGTTGGGTTTATGTGTCACGTCCTGATCTTTGTGACCATGACCCAACGTATATAATAATAATATAAGAAAATACATAGGACACTGTCTATAGAATATAATGAAGCCGTTTAAATATTTGCTGGCACATAGTCCATAGACGAGTTAACCACACAAACTGGTACAGTTGCAAATTGCTATGGAAGATTTTACCTATACCCCATTTGAAATAAGATTAGACATTAAAACAAACCCTTTTACAGTCCGTTCAACCGATTTTGACTTCTATACCGTAGGCATAAGGATAGCAATAAAAGCAAAAAAAGTTACACAATATCAACTATCTACTGCGGCTGCCATTTGTCATGCCATCAACGCAATAGAATTCAAAATCGGTTGAACGGAATGTAAAAAAGGCTTATCTATACGTCTAATCTTATTTCAAACTAGCTGTGCCCCGCGGTTTCACCCGCGTAGGTCTCGATCCTATGGGAATATAGGGATAAAACGTATCCTATGTCCTAGGATACGTTTCATGGTCTAAAGCGTGCCCATCCTCTCCTCTCTAGAGTAGGGAACGTCGCGGAAGCGCGGCGCGCCGCGCCGGCGTCGTACGTTTCGCGTATTGTATTTTTATACTCGTGATAACTTCGAAATTAAATGTCCGATTCGAATGAATTAAAAAGTATTTTACTGCTACATAAATACCCTTGATGTTATTTCAAGGGTAATAACATCAAGATTTTTAACATTAAGATTTATATTATGAATTAACATAATATTAATTCTTATTTGAATAAGAATTAATATTATGTTGATAAAACTCCTTCGCAAATAATTTCGTACAAATTTGATTACCATAAAAGAGGTTATAGTGACTCAATCTTAAAAGATAGACATATGCTGTCGCGGACTTTTTTTTTAAACTTTTAAAGAGAAACAATTCCGTGATACATGATATTTGCGTAACTTAAACCGTTTACGCAGCGCACGCAACGGAAGCTCTCAAAGAGGAATAATTTTTCCTGTTTTTGCAACATTTTTCATTTATGCTCCGCTCCTAGTGGTCGTAGCGTGATGTTTTATAGCCTATAACCTTCCTCGATAAATGGACTATCCAATACAAAAAGAATTTTTCGATTCCAACCAGCAGTTCCTGAGATTAGCGCGTACAAACAAACAAACAAACAAACTCTTCAGCTTTATAATATTAGTATAGATGGAGTATAGTATATATTTAATTTTATACGTACTCAGTGCCGTAAATAAGGCGGCGCCAGCGGTGCCCAGGCACAGGGCGCAGACCCTGGAGGGGCGCAGAAATGACCAGGGCGCTTACTCTTGATTTTAATTCCGATCTATCGACATTGGAATTTTCACGTTTCGTACTCTTGAGTTCGACGCTAGCGCCAAATTGTATTTGAATTACGTGTCCATTTGGGGAACTAAGTGGAATCGGGATCGGGCTTGGGGTGCTGACAAACGCTACTTTTGACTTTATTTTGACAGCCGTCTATTGCGCCAGTATTGCGTTGGGATTGTTTGTTGACTGGGATTTTTCCAGTAGCAAAAATGTAACTTTTTAGAAATAGTTTTGCGTTTTATGGGGTTTTCAGTAAGTAATAAGTGTATAACGTGGCACGGTTAGCAGTGTTTAACGTAATTCCCATAAAAAACAAATAAAACAAAGACGAGATGAGCGTCGGATGATGCGTTATACGGACAAAGCGTTTCCTATGAATGAAGACGAATTTGAAGCAAATTATAGTGAGCAAGGATTTGTTTGAGGAAATTTATGAAAACATTAAGCACTTTACGCCGACTCCTAAGAGAAAAAGTGATTATATCACCAAAATATAAGATCCTTACCTATGTTGTCTCTGATACATGATTGTTATCAATGATATTATTATCATGACTTTTGTTTGGTAGATCTATAACTACTTGAACAATTCTTGCAGGTTTTAGTGGCATTGTCTCTTTATGCGACTGGGAGTTACCAAAAACTAGTTGGAGGAATATATGGTTGTTATGTTAACTTATTGTTTATTTACTTACCACTTGTATGAAACTTTAATATTAACTTAAACGCAAAATAAATAATTGTTACTAAAAAGGAACCACACACGATCGATATCTATAAGTTAATGAGCTAGCTAAACAAACTTGCATATCACATTCACTTTTTCTAAAACCACTTGACTGTATTTTTGAAATTGGAGAACTCTTACGCCGCCTATTTTTTTATTGTAGTGTAGGCAACGACGCTGCCGCATGCAGCCAAAGTCATGATTTTCATGTCAAAGTTATGATTTTAATCATGTTCTTGCGCCCAAATGAATTTAATACGTTACAATCAATCAATTAAACAACTATTTATATCAAATTTATTTATTAGCCTTCTTATTTAAAGGATAAATAATTTTAAAGCCCTATTAGCGGTTTATCGTAATGAGTTGAACAGCACTATTGCGGGGCGTAACATAGCTAACTTCACGTGTAACAAAATAATCGCGGGGCAATCCCAATTTCAATCCAATGTTGACATTATTGTTTTCAAGAGTACCGAATCACGTGACTGCAAAATTAACATTGGAATCGTATTGGCTTTAGATTGGAATTCAAATTAGTTTGCAGAGTAAGCCCCCAGACCAGGGCCACTAGCAATACTTATTATTTATTTATTTATACGTGTGGAGTCGCGTCGTCCGCGTATATTCTTCTTACAAATAAATAATATTATCAATATTACAGACGTTTTTTCACCTACCTAATTTATAAACGCAATTTATTTGAACTTCCTTAATCAAAACTTTACCAAGTACTTAAAATTACGTTTACAAAAACTTAGTTTTTGGATGATAGATTTATTTTTATAGGCAATCCATTTTATTGACAGAACCGGTTATGATTAGAAAATATTTCAAGGGCGCGGTTATAGCAGCTCGCACCGGGCACATAAAAGGCTAATATTACGGCACTGTACGTACTGTAGAGATCTTAGCTTAATTAGTTAATAATACACAACCTTTTCTATTTATTAGGTAGGTACTTATAATAACTATGGAATAAATAAGATAAACGTTGATACAAATAAAGAATAGAAGAACAGTTCAGACAGACGGCTCCCCGACTTTGACAATTGATGTCATGATATAAAATATGATAATGTAAAAACTAAGATCCTAATTAAGTATTCCAGTTAAATCACAAACAAGGTGTTTCATTTATCCGGTTACCGTCAGCGTCCGCCGAGCGGTACAGTAGGTACCTACTGTAGAGGTTCTTAACCTGCATTGCTATTCTGTAACCATCTCGCCGTGAATTTAGGTGAAGTGAGCGTGCAGCAAAGAGAATTAAACCAGTAGTGGTATTCTGTAAAAATCTCACCGTGAAATCTTAGGCGATGTGAGCTTAAAGTGAGCTGTCGCTCCACCTGACGTTAGGGATTGACAGCTCACTTCACCTAAGTTTTCACGCTGTTTACAGAATAGACCGGCTGGCTATATAGTCTGGCTTGGAGTAAGCTGTCATTGTCAGCGATAGGTACCTACTGTTGCTAAGGCAGTGACAGTTAACTTCAGGCTCACTTCACCTAAGTTTTCACGCTGTTTACAGAACAGACCGGCTGGCTATATAGTCTGGATTGGAGTGAGCTGTTATTGTTAGCGATACCAACTGTTGCTAAGGCAGTGTCAGTTTTCAAGCTCACTTCACCTAAGATAGTTAATTGATTCAGGCGTGACTTTGCGGAAATCCATTATAAAATACAATAGACGTAGATATATTTAGTAACCAATTCCGCTTGCTTTCAAGCGGAATTGGTTACTAAATATATCTACGTCTATTGTATTTCACTTCACCTAAGTTTTCACGCTGTTTACAGAATAGACCGGCTGGCTATATAGTCTGGCTTGGAGTGCGCTGTTATTGTTAGCGATACCAACTGTTGCTAAGGCAGTGACAGTTAACTTCAAGCTCACTTCACCCAAGTTTTCACGCTGTTTACAGAATAGACCGGCTGGCTATATAGTCTGGCTTGGAGTGAGCTGTCATTGTCAGCGATACCTACTGTTGCTAAGGCAGTGACAGTTAACTTCAAGCTCACTTCACCTTAACTTTCACGGCGAGATTTTTACAGACTAGCACAACGGCACCCTAATTGCATCATACTATCAAGAATCTGAATCACTATGACGGATATTGCTAATACACTGGTTTAAATGTTCGAAAAATGTATCTGCTCAAACACGGAAATAACGCAATGAATTTAGAATAATTCTAATTTAATGGCATTAGACAAGATTATGAGATAAACTCTATTACAAATAATAGAGAGTCGGCTTAGCAAGCTGGTAGAGATGCATGAACTCATGGAGTCATGCATGATACAAAATGTTAAATATCGTAGACTAAAATAAAGGAATAATCATCCAAGTTAAACTACTTATTTGAACGAACTGGAAAAATAATAAACGAGTGCGTACTTACGTAATTTATGTTTATCCAGTATTCTGTATTTTAAAAAAACTATAGAAAGGTAGGTACTACAATACTACCGTCATCTCAAATGTAATGTAGGTAGTTTTAAATCGAGATTGCGACGCGTGAGCATCTTTTTGGATACAGGCTCTGTAAAAAATAAGTCGCTTTTCGTGTCTGTTTGTGTGATCGCGTTGTTCTTCTAATTTTATGTGTATAATTTAATATTTAACTTGGGCATAGCAATTACAGAAATTTCGATGTTTTGATTTATGTCGCCACATCAATTGATTGTACCCGCGCGAAACATGGGCGCGCTAGTTATAAAATAAATAAATGGGGTCAGTAAAGAGATGTTCCTAAATAAAGAAAACCATTTAGTTAATTATGTAAAAGTATTTTATTAAGGCTCATTTCAGTACTTACATATTTTTATTTTAATATGTATAACTTTGTATACTTAGGTAGGTATTTAAAAAGATAGTACGTAAACCCCTTATACGGCAACTTTCATCGAAATCGTTAGAGCCGTTGTCGAGAACGTGATTTTGTTTTTAACCGACGAACAAAAAAGGAGGAGGTTCAAGTCGACCCGTAGGTACCTAACGGGTGTTTTTTTTAGAGTTTTGGTTTATAATTTGGCATCACTGTTTCTAGTGATTGTCAATTACTAGAAACAGTTGACAGTTGGCGGTATATTTGTGGTCGGTACGTTTTGCCATTTCACAATGGATAGACTTACTTCAGAACAACGCTTGCAAATTGTAAAAATTTAACATTAACATAACAAAATTAACATTCGAAGAGCGCATAATTTCGCGTAATAGACTTGTTAGCTGGCCTCCACGATCGTGTGATCTCACACCTATGGATTAGGTACTTACTTTCTTTGGGGATATGTGAAGTCACACGTCTACACAGACAAACCACAGACGTTGGACCACTTGGAATGGAAGCTAACATTTTCCGCGTTATTGCCGATATACGGCCCCAGTTGCTCGAAAAGTGGTCGAAAATTGGACTTCCCGATCACGCTTCATTCAGCCAGCCGTAACGCCCATATGCCCGAAATCATTTTTAAGCACTAATGGCATAAGAATATCTTTTAAATAACACCAATACCATGGTAATGAAATTTATTTTTAGGTGTTTTATTTCCTTACCTACCTACCTCTAAAAAAAACAGCCTTTATATATATTTTTTTTTTTTTATGTATGACCTCGCATAACTTTTTATACCTAGTATAATGTAAACAAATATTGCTAATTTAATAATAAATAGAGGATGTTCCAAGACAAAATAATAATTATAAAAACAATGAGTAGGTCTACAATAGGTAAGGTAACATTGAATAACCTAGAAGGTCAAACGAGAAGTCGAGTCACTGGTTGTCAAACTGTCAAATTTCTGCAAAGGTCAATATTATAATAATAGACAGGTATAAGCATGTGTCTAGGAAGCTACTATCTGCCTACTTTACATGGGTAATGAGACGTCAATCAAGATTGCACTAAGTTTTACTTAGAAAATGTTTTACTTGTTGTTTAATAATAATACTTATATCGATAAAATTTTAAATAAGTATCTTAACTTATAAAATTGTGACTTAACAAACAAAAACAAAAACTTGTTGACAAAATTCTTTGATAGGGTTTTGGTACCTTTGAATGGGTCGCCTTTGTCAAGGTAAACGACTAAGATAATTCACATCAATGTTAGATACGTGTTATATTGACAAAATAAATTCACCCTAATACCTGGGCGACCGAGCTCTGCTCGGGTGAAAATACGGAGAAACCGAATTTTCCCAGATATTAGACCTAGCTAGATCGATTTTTCGCCCTCGTAAGCCCCTTGAAACTTTCATTGAAATCGTTAAAGCCGTTTTCGAGAACGTAATACTATTCACAAATACACAAATATTACTCATTTAATAGTACCTAAGTAGGTAAATATAGGATAATAAGAAGCTTAAAAACATTCGTAGGTATATTTATTCGGTATCAGCTTGGTATCAGAATTTTGGTTAGGTATCTGCAGGTACCTAATTTTTGAGATTTATTTTTTAAGGCTCGTGCAAACAGACGCGAAATCGCGGGCGCGACAGGCAGCGGTACCTCGATTTCGCGTCTGTTTGCACGAGCCTTTATACTTTTAAAAGTCCAAAAGTCACTTACAACATTTTTTCGTTTTTTTTTATATACTTATTAGCATACAAATATTTAAGATGTAGCCGTTTAACTAACACACGAGATCCAACACATAATTCACCAGCACAATTCCATTTTCTATTCATGTTCTGACGTTAACTTTGACCCAGAACTCTGGGATTGTCGTGATGATGCCCTGGATCCTCCGGGAAGGTTTGAGCAGCGGTTTTCCATCAGCAGTGGATACTTTGAACGCCTGCATGAATGCGGAAAAGACCTGGAACATTGTGTGCCGAGCGTAGGTTTCACCTGCACAAAGTCTTCTTCCTGTGATCGAAAGAATTGAAACTGTATTGATAGGGTGGGTAAGGGTCAATAAAAAACAAACACACGACCAATCACAATATGGTTCATTTTTACCCGACTACGGCGCAGAAAAAAGGAGTGTTATGATTTTGACCGGTATGTATGTATGTATGTATGTTCATCTGTTCCCTCCTATCTTCTAAAGCACTCATCACAATTTGACAATGACATCACGTTATCAAATGAAAGGGCTTAATGAGCACATTTCAAAAATATGTATATTATAAACCCAAAAGAATAAAAAAAAAAATTAAGTAATAAAAACTAAAACCCAACTACGACTAAAAAGGTATAAACAAGACCCCACAGACAGACAAATTAACACGTGTTAGGGCATACATCGAACAGATTACGTGTGACTCCGGATTTTTAATTTGTCTGTCTGTGGGGTAATTTTTTGACAAGAATCATTCCGTTATTTTCGTTGTTGAATAGACAAATGTTTTCGAACATAAAGAAGCGATGGACAAAAAAAAAAAAAATTAAACTTTTATTTCAGACAACACTGTCACACAGTCCATTATTAGTACTTGGTACAGTTGGTTTTTCGAAAACTTAGGTACAGCCCTTTTGAAGTGAGTATAACAATGAGATTAGCAATATATCTTTCAAAATGATTCACATTGTGATTGATCGTGTGTTACACAATTAGGGTGCCGTTTTAGTGTCATGAACTGTTGCAGAAAAAAAGAAAAATTGTTGTTACTCATAGCGCGACTAAAAATCGCGCGGTGAAAGTTTGCAGTGCGGTCTAAGCCTTAGTAGGTATTATCTTTTGCCAGGTAATAAATAGTATTCACTACCTCGTAAGTAGATACTAACTAAGTATTGGCGTTGCCTAAGCCATAATTGTAGCAAGTTTTCAATCGTTTCACAGCTAAGCAAAAGGACGTATTTCACAACGTAACTGTGACAGGTAATAAATTAGCGTAGATTTACTGGTATAGACTGTATTTCTTATGTACCCACCTATTATGCTTTTATTCGCAATACGTGCCACTTGCCTAACTATATTGCAGGCATTGAGGAAAACTGAGTCGTGAAAATGTGTTCATTTTAATAATTTAACATAAAAAATGTAGGCATACTACAAATAAGTAGGTACTTGTTTTGTTTGAAACCTAGGTTTCAAACAAAACAAGTATTTTAGGAGAAAGCACCTGCCTAACATTGATAAGACTAACAAGGAATTTCATGCCTTTGTAAGGATTTCTATTGGGGTGTTTTTATTTACTTCACCAAATAGACTATACCCCCTCTCTCTCAGACCTAGCCATAATGCTGTAGCATCTTTCTTGGCGCTATTAAGTAAAACAGGCAAATACAGGGTGTTAGGGTAAACATCGTTATCCTTGAAACCAGTGGTTTGGTGTCATTTATAGAACGTAAAATCAATGTAAAATTACTAGTTTTTTTTATTTTTTTAAATTACTTTTTACCACAAGAGTATTTCACCCTTTCCCTTCACCTATGCGTTAGGGCAACGAACTTGCGTCTCAACACGGGTGAGGCGTGGGACGTGACCTGACCGGCCGTGAGCGCCACCCTTCTCTCAGTTAGTCAGCTGTCGCTAGCGAGCACGGTGTAGCATAGAAACTTTTTAAAATCTTTTAATGAAAATAACGTTTCGTTTTGTTGTTACTCGGTCATTTATTTTTATGTTTAAGTCTACCCATGGTTTGAATGACAAGAGTATTTACCCTTATACCCTGTATAATATCATATCCAGAAATAGCTAATTTCGCTGGCAGTCACGTTTAGTAGATAGTTAGATACGCCAAAACGCGCTTCAGGACCAAATGTGTGGAGACTCCTAAATTCGCCTCTTTCTGGACAAGGCCTTACGCATTGCGCTCAGGAATCTGTTGCCAAGAGTTCTGGATGAAAAAGGTCATACCTGCGCCGAAAGGCAATGACTTATCGAGGGAGACGTCCAACTCGCCGTTCCTGAGGAATCGTTCGGGGCGGAAGGTTTCGGGATCACCCCATATCTCCTTGTCCATGTGCAGCAGCACCAGATTGGCACTGACCATTGTGCCCTGAAATAATTAACACGTGTTAAAAATATATTTTTTATCAGAGGTCGCGTAAGTGGGTATTCTTTATCAGAAAAAGCCCGGTTCATCATCTTCATAGGATCTATGCCAAATTCCTCGCCGCCTATGGTAGCAGGTTTGACTATGAGGACATGCTGAGTTTTTTTTAGCTACCGTGAAACATGCCAACTTTGCCCACTTTTTTCGAATAATTACAATTTCAATACGATTTTTCTATGGAGACGTAAGTATTTTCCTTCATCAAATACAACTGTAAGATCATGTGCACGTGATAGTATAGCTCAATATACAATTTTTCAACATTTAATTCAATATTTGTTCGATTTTGTTGGCGGGCAAAGTTATCTGGACTTTTACCCAACTTTGCCCACATTGATTTTTGACGCAAATATGACCTTTATGCAGATGACATAAAAACCAGTACAAGTATTTTGGTAAAGATGGCGTTTACTTAAGGAATGTAAACGACACTATGAAAAGTTTCTTAGTAAAATGACTGGGCAATGTTACCCTGAATTTTTTTCTCTTGTTCATACAATCCACACTTCGCGTTTTAAAAATGCTAGGGTTGGCACATGGTAAAAAATATTCTGACCTTTTTCCTGTCAACAATTCAATATATAACAATTTTAAATAATGTGATTGTGTTTACGTAAATATAAAGGAATATGTTTCACGCTCATTACCAGTAAAAGAATAATAAAAAGTTCAAATTATACTGTAGTGTGGAGCAGGTACTCACTCAGTACCCAATAACTAATTGCATCTTCGAATTTGATTAATTAAATACCTAATATAATATGTTTAAAAGTTCAGCAGTAGCCATAAATTAAAAAAGAAATAAAATACAAGGTTTCGTAACGTGCCAACCCTAAGCCTTTTTTTATGGCGGGCAATGTTGTCAATCGTAGGTCGGAACATTACTGTATAACTTTGCCCATCATCATAACTTTAGTTTTAAAAGACCCTGAGCAATGACACCAGCATTATTATACTCAACAAATAATTTTTCTATTACATGTTATAAAGTAGACTACCCTGTGTTTTCGCCATCTCACAGAATATACTTTCAAATTTGCACTAAAATTTGCCCGCAAAAGCACGCACCTTACTCGACGAGTTCCAACACGTTACTAAGCGAAGTTAGCAACAAGCACGATAGTCAGTATTGTCATACATAAAACCTATTTTCCACCAAATTCAATAAATTTTGCCATAATATTAAGATATTTTTGCAAATCAAAAATATGCTTATAAATCGTTCTACGGGCAAAGTTTCCCTTGGGGGCAATGTTGGCATATTTCACGGTACCTTTAACGTTAGCAGTCCTTCTGAAATATCATTAGCATACGGAAAACTAAGGTGTGTTTGTTTTTTGATTATTTAGGATAACTAGGGGTCCCAGCAAACTCCCTTGCAGTAATCCATTACTTGTCAACACGTCGAAGATAACAGGTAAATTATGTGATTTTCAACAAACATTTACCTACACTTTGATTTCCGCCGCCTTTTATATATATCTTTTATTTACATATAAATTTACCACAGAGGTTTAAGTCTCCCATTATGCTTAATATAAATGTATGCAGTAGATCAAAGAGACACTGGCTGAAAATAAAAATCAGCTAAATAAAACCGACTTGGTAAAAAACAAAAACAAATGGCGCGCATTTTGTACGACTGTAAAACTTTGATACCTACTTCATTTTTAGCAAGAAAAGTTAAAAAAATTGGAACTGTCTATTTCCAATTTTTTTAAACTTTTCTTGCTAAATATGAAGAATCAAAGTTATCGATAGCGATATGAATGCAACTCCAGAAAGTATAAAAACAGCTGCAAAAGAAATTGTTTATAACCTTTTGCCGCAAAAGTCGCGGGATAACTTAGTTTTCATTAACTTGAGTTTTTATTTTGGGTAGGTATATTTCGCTCGGGCACCAACATAATCCTCGTGCATTAATAACTCACTTTGCGCCCGATGCAACAATCTACTATAATTACATTGTATAAGCTAACGATAAAGTATATATCAGTCTTGGTTTGTTGTGGTAGGAAGTAGATAGTTATAATAATGAGAATAATAATCTTACCTCTGGCACATCATAGCCTGCTAACGTGGTCGTCTTCATGGCTCTGTGTGGTACCGAGAGCGGGACCGTGGTGTCGAACCTCAAAATCTCACGAATACACGCCTCCGTGTAATGCATGCTGTTAAAAAATAATGCCATTATTTACTAAGTAGGTAGGTCTTACGTCCACTTATCATTCATATCTAGGCACTTAGGTGGTTAGTATTGCATGACTGACGTCAAATTAGCCCCACGTACAGAAATATGTAAATACAGAAATAAAATTCATCGTTAGTAGTGTATGCCAGTCGCAAGGTAGGTAGCTAGGTAGGTACTCATACAAACGAATTTACCAATTTCTTTGCAATAGTTGGTGATGGATGGTTAAAACGGTCCCAACCAGTAAATAACTTTTTTACGGTGCAACGCGCTAGCTGGTACCTATCCGTAATGGGCAAGCTGAATAGCCGTTAATTTGCTTTGAGCAGACAAAAAAACTGTATTTAGGCAGATACAGTCGAACAAGCTATTTGATAAACAGGCAAAATAAATTGATTTTCCGCTACACTGCCAAAATTCGTTTTGATTGTGTGTGTAATTCGACTTTTTGAGCTTATGGCTTAGGAGAGTGAGTTAAAAGGATTGTTGACTACTGAAAACACTCGCAAAATTGTTTAAAGTAGTTGCAAGTTATCTGCCTGTATACCAAATAGCTTATTCGACTGTACTTAATTAATTTCGTACAAATCGGTATATGCTTAGCTTATCTATCAACAATCTAATACGAGATTTGAAATAAATACTTACTTAAGGTAGGTCAGTATTAACCTACTTTTTCTGATAGCAAATTAATAGCATGTCAAGGATCTTGAAATGCCGATTGTCTGTTATTTAAGGAAAATTACCTACATAATTAAATTTAAAAAAAGTTCCTTCCTTACCTAGTAGGTAACTACAAGCTATCTGTACTTATAAATATATTAATTCAAACAACAACTCGCATCTCACATCGCTTCGAATTTTGAATCGGGTTCGAGTGCAAAGTGAGCGTTGAAGACGGGGAATTACCTTACTGAATGCCACTTCTTACGTCATCTCATACTTTATCTGTCAAAATCTCACGGTTAATTTAATTCAACTCACTGACACGCCCGCAAGGGTAGCGCTAGTGTATCAACCGAGTTTTTAGAATCCAATCAAGAAACTCACAGCGGATTCAGATTCGAAGTTTAGAATGAGGTCTTACAGAATCACACCCCAGAAGATTATTTCTGACATTATGTAGCATTATGCAACATTATGTCAGAAATAATCTTCTGCCCTTTCATGATGCTAATTAAAACAAAGACATTAAGATAGCGTAAGTTAATGTCACCTATTGTATAGAATCATTTTTTTCTAACTGAACAGACAGCTGTGCTGCTGGGGAGTTTGTTGCGCCACTTCTTCTTCCCAGCTAAAGCACTAGAAAGTGGTGAAGGGTGGGCGTTTTGGGGGACTGTCTTATGTAATTTTGACGTTCGAAATGTACTGATTCTCAGCCTAGTTTGAATAAATGACTTTTAATTTTTATTTTGACCTTCCACGTCCATGACCTTCAATATGTTTGCAGATTTTTTGCAATCAATTTGGATATTTTTTTTCCGTTTTATGATCTAAATTTCTTAGTATGTAAGTACTTAATTTGATTATAATCTAGTATAATAGACTAAGAAGTAATTAAACTACAGTAGAACGTTACGTCGACCGAGCTCCGCTCGGGTGAAAATAGATAAACATATCGTCCAGGTATACCAACGTTGTATCACATCTGCGACGCTGTGAACCGTGAAAACGAGATTTCCCAGTAGGTAATGAGACCTAGCTAGATCGAGTTTTCGCCCCCTAAACCCCTATGATGAAACTTTCATCGCTACGTCTCATATCTGGGAAAATTAGTTTTCTCTATTTTCACAGGCTCGGGAATTTGATACAACGTTGGACGATAATTATGTTTATCTATTTTAACCAGAGGAGCTCGTTCGATTCGACAGGTACCTACTAAGTTTATAACAAAAAGAGCCTCGTATTGAGAGACGTATCTGATTTGACCAACAAACACAACCTTTTTAACAAATTAAAATGGAAATCCCAGATTGAAGCACTATGCAAAAGAATCAATAAATCAGATGCGCTACATGAATTAAAAAAAATATCTAACCATACCTTGTTAATAGCATAATAATATCATGGTTTAGTTGCTCGTGTCCTGAGGTATGGTGTAATTTTTTGGGGATATTCGACTGACATTGATTTAATCTTTAAGACACATAAACAATGCATATGGGCTATGTTTGGGCTTCAAATAATTGAAACCTGTAAACCGGTTTTCCAGGAGTTCAACATTCTAATTCTCCCAAGCCTATATTATTATGTTTATGAGGTCTCCATGTTTGTTAAGGTTAATCATAACTTATTTCCATTGGCCTCAGAAGTCAGTAATAGGCAATAACGTGACGCATTTCGCCTCTGTGTGCGCCGAACCTATACCGGCCATTCTACGAAGTGGCCAAAATCCTGTTCGCTCTATATATCTCCTTTTTAATTTTAACGGTAGTGTGTATTTTGCTCTATTTAATGTTATCTATCGTCTGGTATTTAATTTATTCGTATTATCTTTCATATAATAAGATTTTGCGCGTTTCCTGTAGACCAAATCACGTACTGTAGACTGTTCGCGACATAGGTTGGCGGATTCAGAGATGTTTTAAAAATACTTTCACATATTTTAAAGTAGCATAAGTGAACCTATCATATCGCAAATATAATAAAGTAAACTTTCGTGTAATTTAAAAAAATACGACGTTTAAATATTTGAAGTTACAAAAGATTCTACAGTGTTCGCAAAAAACTAATCACTCCTGTAGACAAACATGAAAAATCTGGTATTTTTTAAAATATTTTATTTAACAACACTATTTAGTTTTGCTAGCAACACTGAAATACATAGTTATCATTGTATGTCAGTTATTGCTAGCCATAAGACGTTATTTCTTAGTTTTGAATACGATTTGAGCCATTCTACAAAGTGTAAAAGTTGGTGCGTCACTTCTAAAGTCGCCAAAAAAAAGTAATTTCTTAATTAAAAAATATAATTTCACTTTGGTCATATTAATAACCGGTTTAATGATAGAATGTGATGGAAGCTGCTTTTTATAACCTCAAATATTCCCCTCGGCATGGACTAAAGTATTTCTTCATCACTTCTGTCGAACTCACTTTTGTCGACAACCTGTCCACAGATGTGACGAATGCCTACAGATGTGAGGCTTTTGCGAAATATATCTTATTGTTATTTGATAAAGATTCAAATTATTTTTTAGAAAACCTATGTTGTATAAATAATTTATTTTCTAGCTCAATACACGCGGTTTTTGTTGAGTTTAGTACAAAATACGAATTTGTATACAGAAGTGACGTATTTCTTCGGATATGATGTGATTTTACGATATTACTAATATTTTCTAAAAGCGATCAAAATTTTAGTTTAAATTGATCCCGCTTAGTTTACCTGAAGAAGATTTTTTGCAGAAAATCTGCAAATCTGAAAATTAACATCTGTCTACAGAAATGACGTCTATCTACAGTCACAGATCTGATTTGATGCATTATTTTTTTGCCCAGAAGGTCGATTTTGATCGCATAAACGGCAAGAAACAAAAAAAAGATAGATTGAAGAAGGAAAGAAGAAGCGCCGTAAAGAACAGAAAAGGAGATATATACAAAAAGCCGAGAGCTGGATGTCGTAAACATTTTAGGGCACATCCCTGAGGCTAGACATGGAAAAGGAGCGCCTGATGGAGTTGAAGGGCGCTTAAAGGGAACTGCACATGCTAGCGTTGCAAATGGTATTGATGTTTCTAATTTCGAAGCCTTTGTGAACTGCTTGCAAGAAAACTATAAAGGCATACCTACGCATTTTCCCTATGTGATATATTGCATATTCTCTTGAAGATACTCATGCCAACCATATCTCAGACATACTGAGTACCAGCACTACTTTGCCGTTTAAAGGGACTCTTATCATCCACCAACTTGCATGGAGTCGGAAAAATCCTAACCTCATTCAAGCGAGGCGACTAAGCTGTGCTAATTGTCCACCAGATCAAGTTGGTCGTTACTTTGGTATAGGCATGATTATTGTTTAAGGCAAAGAAGAACCATGAAATGGAAATGTCATGATTGAGATCAGTCCAGAGAGGTCCTCTACAACCCTCTTGGCTGTGGAACCTAATATAGACGATCACTCGAATAGGAATACAGTATTATTGAGGATAATTCGATAGACAAAAAGAAAAGAACTCCCTGGATCATGTAAATATGGAAATAAATATGGAAAAGGATTTTTTTTCGGACAGCGATGATGATATTGATGTTTTATAAATGATTGTTTATCCTACATGACTGATTTATTTCTTATAAGTATATATTTTTTAAATTAATTTAAGCTAAAAATTGCTCAGTAAAATATCTACAGAAGTGAAGTCACATCTGTAGACATAGTTTATATATTTTTTATTTTGTAACCGTTAATTATTTTAATGATAATTATACCATAGAAAGTGAGAAGACACTTAATTTTATGCGTTTATATCGTTGATTTTTTCTAGAATTGTTTTATATTTCGTTATTTTGTAATATTGTCTATTCTGTCGATGATGGCGTCACACCTGTCGACAGGCAAAAATCTAAAAAGTGCCATAAATGCTAATTTTGTGATTGATGATCTCTAACACTATTTTTAGATTAAATAAAGGTTAATTATAATCCTTCCTACCTCATTAAAAACATCTATTCATTGAATTTTTTTGAGGTTCGTAGAATGGCCGATACCACTTTACTGCACAAAAGTGTGTTTCGCATGGGTACTGTAATCTTGAATAAATTACCTAAAGAAATTAGGGCAATGAATACTGCCTTATTTAAGAAAAATCTAAAGAGCCTTTTAGTTAATAAATGTTACTATAACTTTAGAGTCCAGTTTTCCCCCTCTGGGACACTTTCAGGGGGGATTAATGGAATAAGTATTTTTTTCCATTCCAGTTTTCCCCCCTAGGGGGAATTATCAGGGGGAATACCACACTTTTTTTTTATAGATTCCACTTTTCGCCCTAAGGGGGATTTTCAGGGGGGATTTGTGGAATAAGCCATTTTTCCAAACCCAAGACCTCTCAGTGACATTAGGTAATAGAACAATAATATTGTGCATGTATGTTTAATTATTTATCTGTTAATTTATTGTAATAATTCTAGGAATGACATTGAAATAATTTAATTTCTATTTTTATTTAATGAATAATTAATCTGAATTAATTCGACTTTTTGTAGGACATTCCAATAATTTTAATATCTCAGAATATTTTTATCTAATTTTATATTTCTCAATGTCAATGTGGATTCTGATCAACCATGATTGTATACATTTTGCATGCCTTACGGTAGAATCACTTGAAACATGTACTTTTAATAACACCACTGTAACAGTGTTTTCTGCAAAAATAAATTTGATTTGATTTGATTTGATTGACACCTGCCGCTGGATGCAACGTAACTTAACAAAAGAAGGTGTTGATTCGTCATAAGCCGTGCCATAAGCCGCTTGTGGCGATTAGATAAGTAGATGTCTACTTATCTAATCGCCACAGCCTTACCTGTTATCGATGTATGTATGTAGGTAGGAGTTGTGATAGGTTAGTATTGAAACCTTGATTGGATTACGCACAGTAGCTAGGTAGGTAGGTACCTATGTTTATTTTAGATTGTCGCTAACCTAAATTATTGGAAAGGTGCCTTTGTTTTTATTATCAATTTGGAAATCGTCATGGATGTCCTCCGCCCTGGAGTGCGCAGAGGGGTCTGTCAGACTCTTACTGACTTAAACCACATTGACTTTTTCCCACGCACACTTGCGTCAGGTGGCTGCGGGTGTGAATGCGAAATTATTATTTAATAATAAGTTCCAACTGCCAAGTTATACCGGCTGTATTGTAACTTAGTTGAAGTGAGCTACACTATTGACATTTGACATAATGTCAATAATGTTAATCGGTGGAATGACAGCTCGCTTCCAGTTTTCCAGTTCATTTCACCTAATTATTGTAACTTAGTTGAACTGAGCTACACTATTGACATTTGACATAGTCAATCGGTGGAATAACAGCTCACTTCCAGTTCACTTCACCTAAGTTTTGTAACTTACACTCGCGACATCCTAAGAAGTCCGTTTTGACGTTTCGTTCTCGTACATGTAATAAAACGTTAAGCCTTGTAAATCAGTTTTTAGCAATGTAGATAATTAAGTCGTCGATTACAAACTCTCTAAGTATGTTCAATCGATATGTTTCGAGAATCAGTTTATAAGAAACCAATTTTTTTTTTCATCTCTTCACAAAGCATTTTTATAGCTGTCAAAACGGACTTCTTAGATTGTCGCGAGTCTAGTTGAAGTGAGCTACACTATTGATATTTGACATAATGCCAATCGGTGGAATGACAGCTCACTTCCAGTTCACTTCACCTAAGTTTTTTAACTTAGTTGAAGTGAGCTACACAATTGATATTTGACATAATGCCAATCGGTGGAATGACAGCTCACTTCCAGTTCACTTCACCTAAGTTTTCACGGTGAGATTTTTACAGAATAGATCAGTTGATGTTTTTTAAAACCTTTCAAAAAAGAAAGAAAGAAAAATTGTTTATTCTGCACAAACAAAACGCACATTACAAAAATACGTAATAATACTGTACGCTCAGACCAAATAAAAAACCAAGATAGAGCGCTGTCAACAGAGACGTGAGGCCGGTTTCGTAAACATGTGTGCACATATTTTGGTGTAGTTTGATTGTGGCATGCTTCACTGTAATGTTCGCAGCGCTCTGTCTTGGTTTTTTATATTATATTATATTATACGTAAGTAATTTCTTGGTCAGAAATTTATTTATAGAAAATTTATATATAAGCAACTTTATAGAAATGTATATATAAGCAGCAAACAGAGCTACAGAGCAAAAAAATGCGTGTAACTGTACCATAGCAATTACCTAAAGCTAAAAAATAACAAAAAAATAATAACCTAACGGTTACGTGGTGCACAATCTAACCGTAGGAGATAGTAATGTCCAGTTAACAGTAGTCATGTCCAGTTAAGGAGCTGGGTGAGGTTCGGCGCCCGTCCGTCATGCTTTTGTTTTGTTTTTTGTCTTTAGGTAACGACTGGGTTTCATATAAAAAAAAAACAAAACCAAACAGGTTAATGGCCTGTGTCGCCAGCTACGGGTAGATATAAGTAACTATAAGTATGTAGAGAAAATAAGTAGGTATAGTATTAGTTCGTTTATTTTTTTAATTTTATGGTGCTGTACTGCCTATCCAAACACAGTGAAACAGGTCGCAATTCCAACCGATAGCATTACAACTTTTTTTTTTAAAGCGGCCTTATTTAACTTATACCTACCTAATGCAATTTCGGGCGAGACGGTGAAAATATTAAGTTGTTGGCAATTGTTTATGGTCAAATAATTGATAAAGATTTAGGACAGACCTACCTCAATAAGAACTGTGTTAATTCTCTGTCATTGCCATTAGATAGTCGATATATGGCCTCAATTTATTCGAGATAATTACGATGTACTTACCTACTTCACAATAGCAGTTGAAAACGTAGCGTCTAGACCAGCGGTACTCTAAGTGTGCGATGCCCCTGTAGGGGTTCCGCAAGAATTTAGAAAAAAAAACAAAACACCTCTCTCTGGTCACTGGTCGAACGTTTTGACTCCGCCCGCCGCGCGTATACTTGAGAGCGCGCAGTCCCTTTGATAAAAGCCGCCTCTGAATTAGACGCTATAATTGTGACCAAGCGACTTTCGGCTCTATCTTCAAAAAACATAAAGTCGAGATTGTTTACAACGCATTTTTTTGTATTTCTATTTTTATTTCCGCTTTTTGTTTATCAAAGGCACCGACTCGAGTATTTTTGAGAATGTTCGAGTTCGAGTCTAGGACTAAGTATAAAGCCGCGTTTCCACTAGGCAACATTTGGCGCGCGACACGTGACGCTCAACATGTACGGCAACGCTGCACAACAGCGCGCGACGTTGCCAGCTGGCGCTCAACATCACGCGCGGCTTGTTGTTTGTTAGATGCGTAGACAGACAACGTTGTTCAACAAAGTTCGGCGCTGACTTTCAAAATGTTGAGCAACTTGTTGTGCAACATGTTGCGCGTCAATTGTTGCCTAGTGGAAACGCGGCTTTAAAGCGGCGATCGCGCGTCGCGCCTCGTCTGTCAGTTGAACGTTGAGTTGTTGACGATTAGCGTTCGGTGGGATAAGTTCGTACCTACCTACTTACAAGCTGGCTAGCCTGCTGCCTGCTTGTAAGTTCTACTGCCTGCTGTATTCTGATTGTATCAGTTTTGTACATTTCTTCTTTGGACTAAACTTTGTCTCATAAACGCAGTAACGATTGTGCATTATTTTGACCCTCACCATCCGGACGTGTAACAATATTAATAAAGAAGAATGGAACGTTGGCTTAAAGGTGTTAAAAGTGTTGCAACAACATCTCCTAATGACGCTGAATGTTCAAAAGCAGTACGCGCGGAGAATACAGCAATTACCGATCCAGACGATGATGCCACGACGTCAAGCTCCACGGTTTCAAAGACGAAAAAAGGAAGTATGATGAATCATATATCAGTTTCGGATTTGTTGATTCCAACGGCTCACCTCTCTGCATGTTATGTAGTAAACTGCTTCCTAATAGTTCCATGGCACCTGCCAAATTGCGCAGACATTAAGAAACTGTACACCCCGAGTCTAAAGACAAGAATAAAGAATTTTTTGTTCGTAAAAAAGAACAGTTATTGGAAAGTCAAAAAAATATGATGCATGTAACACAAACTATCAATGAAAAGGCCACGGAGGCATCATATTTAGTTAGCTATCGCAGCAGTAGCTAAAGCAGGTGAAGCGCACACTATCGCTGAGAATTTAATAAAGCCATGTGTGTTAGACATAACAAAATGTATGCTCGATGAAAAATCTGCGAAGCATCTTTCTACTGTACCGCTATCAAACGATACTGTTTCACGGCGAATCCATGATCTGGCGAGCTACGTCAAACAAGAACTAGTTGCACGTCTACAAAAAACACGATTCGCCTTGCAAATGGATGAGTCAACTGATGTCACTGGTCTGGCTATCTTGCTGGTTATCGTGAGATATCCATATGAACGTTCTTTTGAAGAAGACATGCTTATGTGTTCACCGCTGCCCACAAACACTACCGGAAAAGAAATTTTTAATAAAATAAACATATTTTTTTAAGAAAATAATCTTAGTTGGAACGATTGCATTGACATTTGTACAGATGGGGCCAAGGCGATGACAGGTAAAACAGCAGGAGCAGTATCACGAATAAAAAGTAAAGCGCCTAATTGTAGTTCCAGCTATTGTATTCTGCATAGACAAGCACTTGCGATGAAGCAAATGCCGTCAAATCTAAAATTAGTTATGGATGAAGCGGTAAAAATAATTAATTTTATCATATCACGACCACTACAATCCCGATTGTTCTCATTATTGTGTGAAGATTATGGCAGCAAACATAAAACATTACTGCTCCATACAGAAGTGCGATGGCTGTCTCGGGGTAAAACTTTATACAAGGCTATTTGAACTTAGAGCCGAGTTACAAATGTTTCTTTCAGCAGATACAGTTTCTTTTAATTTGAAAGACCGTTTGTATGATAAAACTTGGTTGTTCCGATTGTCTTTTATGGCGGATATCTTTCAAAAATTGAATTTATCATTGCAAGGTAAACAGACAACAGTGTTCCAGGCCTATAACAAAATAACTGCCTTCAAAAGAAAATTAGATTTTTGGATTATTTGCGTTGGTAAGAGAGAAATAGAAAGCTTTACGTCACTCAGTGAGTTTGTTAGCGATAACGACTCAGAAATGTTTCAAGATGATGTGTTTGAAGAATTGGTCCAATTTCTCACTTCGATGCGCGCATCTTTTGAAAAGTATTTTCCCGAAGAACAGAATACAAAAATGAAGCTGAATTCATGGATTCATAATCCTTTTTTAGCCCGAAAGTATGTCTAAAGAGATATATGAATCTCTTTTAGAAATGTCATCAGACACAAGTATGGAGTCACTGTTCAAAACGACGCCTCTCAACGATTTTTGGTGCAAAATCCGTGACGAATATCCAATGCTTGGCAGAATGGCTCTGAATATTCTTCTCCCGTTCCCAACAACATATTTGTGCGAAACAGGATTCTCAACCTATGCAGCCACGAAAACAAAATATCGCAATAGACTGGACGCCGAACCTGATATGAGACTTCAAATGTCTTCTATCAAACCTGATATCAACCAATTGATGAAAAATAAAAAACAGTTTCATACCTCCCATTAGTTAAGATTTTTTCATGTTTAATATCTTCTATTATTGTACTTGCCAATTGCCAATTATTACTTACTTTACCACAGTAAAGTAAGTAATAATTAGTAACTGTTACATTGTACTTTTATTATGCTTATATAATAAAGAATACACTTTTAAAAACTATTGTTTTATTGTAGGGTTCCGTCAAGTATTTTGCTTGTCAAAAGGGTTCCGTGACCAAAAAAGTTTGAGAACCGCTGGTCTAGACAAATGTAGGCGATTACCTTTGTGTGTTTGCGAGCAATGTGATACGAGTAGCGACTTATCGCAATATTATTATTATTAATTATCAGGCGTCGACAGCCCAACGTTGTGGCCTAATTAGTTGGCTTTGGATCCAGTCTATGTTAGAAATTGACTCTCAAGTACAATTATTATAGACTCATCTATCGTGAATTCGTCATAGCCAGTGATATTAATTATGTTTGGCTATCACATTGTTTTTGTATTTATTAAGGTTCAAGAACTTGAAATAAATGTTTGTTTTTTTTACAATATCTGAGTACTGACAAACAGAGGCAACAGACCAAAAATATCTCAAAGTTAAATTTATTGCACGATGGAATTTGTGTGACTTTTTCGAAATACTCTCAACACCAAATACGTGTATACAAAAACTTTACTGCAACTCATGCGAGAATTATATTCGATCCTAACTTATCCTAATCCTAACTACTTAACCATACTATTAATATTATAAATTCGAAAGTAACTCTGTCTGTCTGTCTGTATGTTATCTTTTCAAGCCTAAACTAATGAACAGATTTCTGCAAAATTTGGCAAGGAGCTATATGGCATCCTGGGGAAGGACATAGGGTACTTTTAATCGACATACCACGCGGGTGAAGCCGCGGTTGGAAACTAGTAATATATAATACTAGCTGCGCCCCGCGGTTTCACCCGCGTAAGGCACGATCTCGTGGGAATATCGGGATAAAAAGTATCCTATGTGTAAATCCAGGTTATAAACTACATGTGTGGCAAATTTCATCCAAATCCGTACAGACGTTTTTGCGTGAAAGAGTCATACATCCATCCATCCATCCATCCATCTATCCATACTTACAAACTTTAGTGTTTATAATATTAGTTAGATGAAAGTGAGTTTGTTTGTTACGCATTCACGCTAAAACGGCTGAACGGATTTGGATGAAAGGCACATGGAAAGACCATGATCTGGAATAGGATACTTTTTATCCCGTTATTACGTCCCTATGGGATAATTTCCAACATCCACGCGGGCGAAGCTGCGGGCAAAAGCTAGTAGATAATAATATTTATGCTCGTGACTAGGTATACCTAATATTAACAACCATGTCTTCCACAATGTTTTTGCAGAGCGTGATCAAGAATTTATATAATGGGTTAAGTGACATTTGTTTATCTATACCAAATGTCACTAAACCCATTACAAAAAATATGTTTTCGTTAAAAACAAGCTGATTAATTATTATCAGTAGACAAATACATGTAAAATGCGGCATAATAAAATAGATCTAGAAAAAAAGAGAAAAAGAAAATGCCGCATTTTCAATGAGGCCTTGATAGAAAACACCTCGTATCAAAAAATAAAAGAAAAACATAAAAAAATGATGATAGGTGCACAAACCCCAATCAAGTAATTTGATTGGCGGTTATTTTAGTCTGCCAATCACAGCAGTTAACATGGTTTTAATTAACAAACAGTCAGTAATTAGCCTATCAGAGACCGGGTGCACGAGATGCTATTGATGCGAATATTTCTTTCTTTTTCGTGTGTGTGATTAACCTGAGGACCTAGACAAGTGACAATCGCTTCTAAAGCGTTTCGTACTTATTTCTACAACGATTTTCAACAGGATTAACATAAGCTTTTCACTTTGTCTAGGGTCTCAGACGGTCTAGACAAACTGACATTCTATCAGCGATAACGATGATGGAAAAGGCAAAAATGTATAGGACTGACATAAGCTATCGAAAGATTATGTCAGTCCTCCAAAAGTCGTTGTAGAAATACGAAACGCTTTCGAAAATTTCAAAAGTTTTTATGCCGCCCATGGGCCTCTGAATTGGCTTCACATGCCGTCGAGGAATTTCTCATTCCGCGATGGCAACACATTGTTATATGCAATAAATAACTGAGTATTGAGTATCACTGCATGAGTGAACTTACTTGGTTCAGCAACAAAGTTCACTTATAATTTACTTTACTTCTAGGCGAATTCCTATTTATGCATTATGTGCTTAACTGTTTGTTGTAGTTTCCGATTTTTATGGAAGACCTCTATGGTTAGCAGTTGGCGCCTTTTGGCTAATAGCTTTATCGATGATGAATAATTAAAAATGTCCCACAACATAATTATTTGGTTTGGTAGATCTTCGCAGGGTTGGCGGAACAGCAACCCTGCTAAGATCTCAGGTAGGTACTTCACCTAAGTTTTCACGATGAGAGCTTGAAGTTATCTGTCATTCCTCCTGATACTAGGGTATTCCTACTTCAAGCTCTCTTCACCTTATAGAACAGTTGAGCTATTCTGCAAAAATCTCACCGTGAAAACCTAGATGAAGTGAGTTTAGATAGATAGATTCATTTATTTGCCTGAAATATGGTATTTTACAGATTTTATAACACGTACACAAATAGTTCTACATATTCCGCCTACTAAATTCGGCATGCAAATTTTTTTGACAATATTAACTTTAATTACCAAGTCTTAAAAAAAAAAGAGTAGTAAATCAAAAATTGTTTAAATAGCAAATTTTACAAAGAAACAAACAAATTACAAACTGTTTAGTCAACTTTCAAACGACAACATGAAGTGAACTGTCAGTGCCTTAGCATCAATAGGTATCGATGACAATGACAGCTCACTTCACCTAAGTTTTCACATTGAGATGGTTACAGAATAGCAATGCAGGCGACGTGTCACCGTGACACTACTGCTTTCTATGTATTTCTATAAATTCGACGTGTCGCTAGCTACAGAAGGTATTTCATAGAAATACATAGAAACCAGTAGTGTCACGACGACACGTCGTCTGCTGCTGCTGCCTGCAGTCGGCTATGGACTTGTACCTACCTACCTTTTTTTTTTGGGTGGGAAATCATCATATGACGTCTCCCGCTCTGGGCGGAGCGGAAGGGCGTGTCAGACTCTAACTGACTAAAACCCACCCGTGTTCCTTCAGTTGCCTGTTGCCAGGGTCCCGGTATCCCTTTCGGACTATTCCGCAACCCTGGCAGGAGATAGGCTGGTCTTATGTTCAGATAAAGACCGTAAATCAAAGTGCAACATACTTTCGTCTATCATCAAGATGGGGCAGACGGTCTCTGCCAACGACGCGGTCTATCTCCTCGTGGATCTTGTCCTGGATCTCAGGCTGCAGCAGCAGTCGCTCCACAAGCATGGCCAGCGTGAAACTCACCGCTGATGAAGCCGGAAATGTGTAGTCTGTGCACGTCAGTATCAACTGGTCCACTGGAAACAAAAACATCGTAAGTATTAGAAATTATTTGTAGAGTATGGAACAGCTGATTTTTTTTCGCGATTTCAGCGTGAAAGTTGTTCATAATGATGAGTACAATGACCCCATATGAGATTTCGTGTATGAATAGATACACCTTCTACTCATTAATGGTGTTAATTTCATAATTGGTTGGCAGTATTAGTAGATAGAGATTGTACATATTCGAAAATTTATTAAGTATGTTATTTTGGCAATAAAAAATAAAATTCAGTAAGTACCTATACCAATTTGCATACAAATTGCTATTAAAATAAATTTTTCACACACAGAAAATACAATAAACAACAGTTTTAGAAATACGACAGCGTAATGTGCTGTCGAGGCATTTTATTTTATCAAGGCTCCTTTTCTATAATGTATAATTTTTTATATATAATTTATAGAAAATAAAAGAAAAGCAATTTATGATTGTACCAGTTTTACTCAGTTCAATTAAATTAAATTCGGCTTTACAATTACCAGCGTCATTGACAAGGATTTATTAATGTACCGTAAAAAAAATATTTGTGTTGATTACGCCTTACCTACCGTTCTTCATAAGTTCATGTAATAATTTAGCATTAATTAAGATTAACTTGTATTTCATAAGCTAAGTGAATTGAGGAAAATGTCTGGTCTAAACCGTTTTTATGAAAATATTGTGTCAGTAAACATATTAACATGTACTTTGGAGCTCTTTTGTAAGACCTATACCCCATTTGAAATAAGATTAGACATTAAAACGAACTCTTTTACAGTACGTTCAACCGATTTTGACTTCTATACCGTAGTCATAAGGATAGCATTAAAAGCAAAAAAAGTTACACAATACCAACTATCTACTGCGGCCGCCATTTGTCATGCCACCAACGCAATAGAATTCAAAATCGGTTGAACGGAATGTAAAAAAGGCTTATCTATACGTCTAATCTAATTTCAAATGGAGTATAGTTTATAATAGTTAGTTTTATCGTCTTTATAATGACTTTTAAGCTGCAACCTAACGGGCACGTACCCAAGCATATTAGGGACAAGGCCCTCATAATATGTAGGTACCTACTAGCTACCCTCTTTTGTTTTACCATCATCAATATACCTACTCTCGCCCTTTGAGTTATCTCAAATTATTTGGAGTCGCGTAGTCGGTGCGATATGTCTTCTTCTCACATACTTCTCTATTAGTCGTCATCTCGGTAGTCAGCCCTTTCTAGCCATATTATCGGAAGATGGATAAATAAGATAAGATAAACGTTGGATGGACTGTGTGAAGACACAGTCCATCCATCGTTTCTTTCGTCTTCTCCTACTCTTAGAGAATCATCCACATTCATACTCAAAACTTTCCTTTCGACAATTTTCTCATAAGTACCTCTTATGTTTTTCCATTATGAACGTGTTCCGTTTTTTTTTTTTGACTTTCATAATGCACTTTTTATCATAAATTTCCTAAAACAGTAATAGGTACTTACTGTTTCTCTAAGTTCAAGTAAGTGCATTAACTGACGATTTCATGAAATTTTCATTCAATGCACTTACATGAACTCAGAGAGTTGTATTGCTGATTCTAATGTTTTTAATTCTCTAAATCCATATGTGTTATGCGCTCCAATAATATTTAGATCAACATACAACCTGATACTGACCTGCAAATTGCAAAAAACGTAAGAAAATTTGAATTTCGCGGGCCACCCTAGCGCATCCACCTTAAGAAACAATGGATTAGCAATATCCTTTAAATGATTCGGATGATGATTAAAAGTGTGTTACGCAATTGGGGTGCTGGTCAGAATGCTGGTTGGTTGTTTTGTAAAGTGCAAGTGACAGTCAACTTTGGAGTGATAAAGCAATTACGAGGTCGACTCTACAATTATTTCTAAATAATGTTAAGTAAGTAGTTACATTAATTATCAAAACCATTCGTTATTTTAATAAACAATTGACATATCTAGGGCGCGATAGCGACAAAACTACCATTATCATTTCATAATTGTAATAATTTGCAATAACAAACAACGAACAATGAACTTTGTGATGTAGTTCTGCAAATAATATCCTTGTTTATGCCTAGTTTTATCTTGTTGCTTAGCCCTGGGGCCAAGGTCCTGTCTATTAAAATTTAATAATAATGTAGCATTACTGGTTTAATATATTTTTAAATTGTCATTCTTAAATCTTAGTGCTTTTGTAGGTAATAAGCGAAATATGTAGATTACAACATGTATTAGAGTACGGAGATACCTAAGCTCGATCTTTGGACTGAGATTCTGGTTTCTCACATTTCGGGAAGGGTTGAACCCCCAAACCCCCTTCCCCCCTGCTTACGGCCCTGGATCCTACCATACTGCAAATTGATGTCGATTTAAGTTTAAAATTTGATTGCTCTAACTATTATTGATAAATTATTATGTACCTGAGTAAGTGCTGCGTCCTTTCTGGCTCATTTCCTCCTTCATTTTAGTGAGGTACATGTCCAGGAAGTTGCGGTCATAAGTTTCATCGTGGGTTTCCATAGCTTCGCTCACTAGTTTCTGAAATGATGATAATATTTTTGTTAGCTTTATTGGTTACACACAGAAACCTTCCAGAATAAATTCTCAAAATGGTGGTGAAAACCGCATCAAAATCCAATGCGTGGTTTTGAAAAACAACGCGGTCACACAGATAGACACGAAAACTGACTATAATTTATAATAATACTAGCTTCCGCCCGTGGCATCGCCCGCGTGGTATGTCTATAAAAGTAGTAAAGGTCCGTCCCCAGGATGTCATCTATATCCTTGCCAAATTTTGTCAAAATCCGTTCAGTGGTTTAGGCGTGAAAAGTTAACATACAGACAGACAAAGTTACTTTCGAATTTATAATATTAGTATGGATGTAACGTTTAAGTGTAGAAACCCAGCAAAAAGTTAAGAATCGCGACGTCAAGTCGTTACACGTCCACAGAAAGGTCGCGAGTGTCGTGACTTCAAATTAGCCCAAGAACAATTTTTTTTTTTTTTTAAACAAAAATTACTTAATACAGCTGTTCATCAGCCTTGGTCCCATAGTGAAAGTTGTTCATAATGTTTATATCCATGAGTAAAATGCCCCTTATAAGGATGCCTATGAATTCAATTTCACCCTGTATACCTACATACAACGTGTAACGTTAAATGCGCAAAACCTGAAAACAGTTTGATCAGAATAACGAGCTGAATCAATTGAACCACTTTTAATATAGGTCACATTTTTCAAAAATCTTCATTAAAAAACGTTGCCGTGTCTATTTTATTAATAGGTCAAGCCATCACATGCGCAAACCCGCGAAAATAGGTAAACACAAATTGTTGTCGACCAATTTAAATTTTCTCATACGCGGGATTATAATAGCTTTTATTTCAACGCAAATACGAATCTTCCAAAACTAAAACAGCACATAAAACCTTTACAAATTAAAAATCTTTTGGGGTGTCTGAGGTTTTGCGCATTTAACGTTACACGTTGTATAGATAGAACTCTCATGTTGTCAAAAGTATACCTGAAAGAAATCCAAAAGGCACTGATTTCCCTTCACCAGATTGTTGTATCCACTGTAATTCGGCAGAACATCTTTAAGCCAAGGAGTCAAAGACAAGGCTCCTCCCATATCCGTCGAGTTCCTTTGGAATAGGATGGTGCCTTTGGCTAGAGCCCATATTGCGTGGTACTCAGGTCTTGGGAGGGTACTCCTGGACAAAACTTGGAGCACTCCGTTGATGAATGGCACGGAGAAGAAGTAGGGCATGTAGACAAGGTCGCCCTTGACGAATTCCTGGAAGGAAAGATATAAATTGGTTATAAACTATGTAACATAACTTTATCAATATTCTCACAAAAAAAAATGTCTGTGAATGATGTAAGTAGCGGATGTTTAACAGCTGATATTCAGAATGTACTAGGAAGCACGGTTTTTTTTTTCTTTTTTTCATTTTCTTTGGGAAGTCTGGACCAATGTTTTTTGTATATTTATGTTCTTTGGGTTGGGCGTTGATAGCTGCGCCACAGTATTTTACTTTTGTGGCTATCTTCGTTTTCCTTTATAAATTGTAAACCTAAGTAGTTCCAAATAAACTTCATTTTAAACTATTTTATTTATAAGTATGTTTATGCTGTGGTTAATTACATTAGTATTAATAAATAAGTAACAAAAAGATAACAGTTGGCGCTGCTTCCTTGAAGGTATAGGCAGAAGTGTTCCTAGTTCCTACACATTAATTAGTACATAAGTAAGTATAATTATGAAAATGGTGTCTAAGGCAATAATGCTTTTAAATCATATTTCTTTAATCATCATCTGCCTAGCCTTTTCCCAACCATGTTGGGGTCGGCGGCATCCAGTCTAACCGGATGCAGCTGAATACCAGTATTTTACATGAAGCGACTGCCTATCTGACCTCCGCAACCCAGTAACTGGGTAATACGATACCCCTTGGTATATTTCTCTAATATTAATTTAAATCGAGAGAATTGGCCATTTAGAGAATTGATCCATTTACGACTCAGTGGCCATTTAGAGAATTGATCCATTTACGACTCAGTGGCTATTTTGAGAATTGGCCATTCTGCGCCTAAACCTTATAAACGTAGGTAATCCATCGATCAATCAAAGCCATTTTATTTACAGCTACTTCTAAGGTGTTGAAAATTTTACTTTACAAACTTTAAAAGGTGCTTTAGACCATCGAACTGGATATCTTTTACTATGGGACCACCATTGAAATCAGCTGTTCCATACTAAAGTTTAATACCTACTGTTCTACACTGTGTGGGACAGCTGTTTCTTTTTTCACGATTTCAAAGTTGTATTTGCACAGTTACAATTAAGGTGGTATTTCCACAGTTATCCAACTTCTACACGGACAAAATCTTGGACAAAAGTATTGTAATTTTAAAAAGTAAGTCCATACCGTTTCAATTGGGAACTTCGGTCCATTAAGCCTCATATCCAGCATCTCCTTGATTTCGGTAGAGACTACAGTTTCCAGTGTATCATCGCGTCTTCCGAAGCCGTAGTCCCTGAGATAACGCAGCGAGAACCTTCTCTGTACGTGCCAGAAGTATCCGTCCGTGAAGAATATTCCTGAGGAAAAAAACATGAAGAAACCTATAGCATTAAGACTCGTTAGTTAACATATCTAATATACATATTACATTGTAACAGCGTGCCCTATAGAATATGCATGAATTTATAATCGCGAAAAATTAAAAAGTTTTTACCCGACTGCCCCAGAAGGAGGGGAATGTTTTTCGAGAGTATGTATGTATGTCTATGTTAGGGTCGTCTTAATTGTGGGAGTGACATAGGCTATAATTTTTTTATATATTTCATCTACAAACGAAAAAAAGTTCAAAAAATAAATAAATTACAAATTACAATATTGGTAGGTATCAAATAAAAGCTAGTAATGAGTTAATTCCAAATATATCTATACATATAATAAATCTGTAGACGAGGCGTTTCTGTACAATGAAAAAAAAAAAAAAAAACGTAGGTGCAGTGTCCAAGAATAACCAACAGATGCCATTTCTACCATTTTTGGAATTTTTGTCTGTTTGTCTGTTTGTCTGTTCGTTTGTTTGATTGTTCCAGTATCACGTAAAAAGTACGAAATCAATATGGTTAACTTATAAACTCAAATATTGTGTGTAACTCGATGTTTCTTTTGGTCTTTGTTTCATTGCAATCGCTTCAAAATATCCAAAGATATAAGAGTTTAAAGTATTCAAGAAGAAATTTTCATTAGGTACGTAATGTAGATACACGTAACGACATCTATTGTCGTAAAATGACACTAGCGTAAAATCAGGTAGGTTTGTGAGAACGTGTGTAACACACGATCATAATCATCATATGTTCACATACTTCGCGCGGAAACATAACGCGATACATTGTGAATTCACCCAATCTAAAGTTTGGTTAATTCAAGTTTTCCAAATCTATTGTTTCGTAGTAGTGCCATAGGTGGCGCTATCTATCTTTTAAATCATGATACAAATATTAATCATGAAAAAATGGTGACAAATTTTAATTTCTTAAAAATTGTAGATTCTTACATCGAGCAAAAAGTGAGTAATTAAGGCACGAATGCGCTTACTAAATAAACACGAGTAATCTACTTTTCTTTCAACTACCAATGTACCTGCTGCGATAAAATATACCTGCTCAAGGTTAACTCAACTCAATCCAAATCAAGTTAGGTCAAGTTCAGGTCAAATCAGGTCAAGTCAGGTCAAGTCAGGTCAAGTCAGGTCAAGTCAGGTCAAGTCAGGTCAAGTCAGGTCAAGTCAAGTCAATTCAAGTCAAGTCAAGTCAGTCATGGAACCCTACGTCTTTTCTACATAGCTTACAGAGTGTTCGAACGTTTTCCCATATATTTTGACAGTATCACTTCGTGCTCGATAGATGGCGTTGTTCATTTAACGTCATTTTCTGAATCGCGGTGTTAAGAGTCTCCGTAGAAGAATGACTTTCGCCGAATTCATAAATATCGAGCATTTGGCTCATTTTGAATTGAACACATAATCCATACTAATCGATGCTTAAAAGTATAAATTCGATAGTAACTCTTAAATTTTAAATAAATTAAAAAAAAAAAATTAAAAAAAAAATTTGGAGAGATAGATGGCATCCCGGCGAAGAACATAGGCAATTATTTTCTCAAAAACAAATTTAAGGGGGGGGGGGGATATAGGGGATGAAAGTTTTTATGGGAAACCTATCATTTTTAGAGTTCCGTAGTCAACAAGGAAGCTTTATAGTTTCGCCATGTCCGTCTGTCTGTCTGTCTGTCCGCGACTTAGCTCAAAAACTTTTAATCGACCAACTTACATGTGCAGTTGCAAAAACCCAAACATTCTGTATGCGAGAACAAGTTTTTTAACACTTTGAGGGACAGTAAACGCCCATAGACGTAATAACAATAAAACTTTGCGAAAGTTTGTTTGATAAAATAATTCATCCCAACTACGGAACCCTTCATTGTGCATGGTTCGACACGCACTTGGCCGGTTTTTTTTTAAGTTAGGGCTGTGAAAATTTATGCTTTTTGTAACTAACAAAGAGTTACGTTTTTCTAAAATCATCCCTCATGAGGGTAAAAACCCTTCTTTACCCTCTTGATTTTAAAATTCGACTTATTATTGACATTTTTGCGGGACTCTCTTCAAGAGCGTTAAGGGATTGAGAATATAGTCATAGTCCGTATCTTGAGAATCTGTCCACTCAATCAAAAGTTATTACTACTTGGCTCTTGGCTTGGAACGAAGAGTTTGAGTTTACCAGTGAGTACTTACTCGGCGTTGTGCAAATGATGCGATTTTTGCAATTTGCAAGTCAGTGTCAGGCAGGTTGTATGTTAAAATGAAATTATTTATTCTGTAAATATGTTATTGGAATCACTTTACACGTCGTAATAATATCAAAAAATTGTAAAATTAAGCTAGATGAGGTCGGCGTTTCCTATCTAACTACTCTGAGAAGAAAGGCGGAAACCAACTCACAGTCTCTTTTAAAGTCCGGACATACCTAGGTCAGATATTGGCATATTGGTCAGGCCCTATGAGGGCCATGTAGATTAGAGTCTGAAATGGTCTTTTGAGGAATGAACCACACAGATTTGAGTGAACCTGTCCTGTCACTGCAAGCATTTGTCAGCAATAGTGGAGCTCAGCTCAGAACTTAAGGAGCTCAACGACTCGACGAACAATACCAAAGAAAGGACATTTGTGTAGGCCGCATCAAGTTCTCAAATTGCCAGACCATTGTTAAAACTAACTGAGAACGAAAAAATATAAGAATAAAAACAAAATAAACATCCACATAGTCCTCACATTCACAATAATACAATACTTTACAAAGCAATCATGTCATTTTGTCAATATCCTACATATAATATTGAATCATGTGAATTTGTATATAAAAATCAAAATATACATCAAAATATACCTGGTAGGTATATTTTGATGATTTTCACTTATTCAAAATGTCACAATGCCAAAATGATAAAATGTTAGCAGAGCGAGCAGCTCAATCCCATGCTTTTTGTCTTCTAAATAATATGAAATTGTATAGTACCCTTTTTTACAAAGTTTGGTTTTAATACAGCTTTTAAATCGTTTAATGGGTAAGTTTCGAATGTCAATATGATTAAAATATGATTCGCGATCGTAGCAAATAGTAGCTTTACAGAATAATAACCATTAGATACAGGAATACAACTCCTGCCATATTAGTTAGATTAGATAAATAAATATTTGAAACAACTGCGACTCATTATTTAGATCAACATAAAACTTGATACTGACCTGTAAAAAGCAAAATCATAAGAAAATTTGAATATCGCAGGCTCCCCCAAAGCTTTCGCCTTAGTTTCCATCGTCCATACAATATGCCATAGTTTTTTCATTAATCTTTATACAAGATTTTTTCATTAATCTTTCCGACAGTTTCATACTGCTGTCCATACTATCCACACTATCACCACAATATAGATATGAACTACCACTAATATATAAAGTTACTGGCTGTCTCATGTCTGTTACTTTTATGCCGTAACGCCTAGGTCGCCTAGACAGACCACGTGGGTTATGGGACATAGGATACTTTTATCCCGGTAGCACATTCCCGTGGGATAATTTCCGACATCCACGCGGGCGAAGCCGCGGGCAAAAGCTAGTAAATTAATAAAAGTAAATCGCTTGAAATAAAACAAATTATTTAAAAACAAAAAACCCGCCCGCAAAAACGCATAACTTAAAAGAGAAAAAACAAGCATTATAATCTGTAGAATTTTGGTATTACAGGCGGGGAACAAACCAATGCGTTTTTGCAGGCGAGTTTTTTGTTTTTTAAATAATTTGTTTATTTTTTGGACAGTTACATCCTATCAAGCGAAAGTTGTGTAATATTTTTTGTGTACCTATGTTATTTTTTCTGCATTAAGTCAGCGACAAAAGCTGATTACCACGTCATCTAAATTAACGATTCGATAGATTATGTTTCAACTTTTTCTGCCTTACTTCTACTGACCTCATGGTGGTCGTGGTCGTTAGTCTCTATGCTGCAGGCATACATTGCATTACATTGCAATAGACCAAAAACCATTCATTTACTTATCGGAGGTTATATTTGTTCACAAAATTAAATGATTGACGTATTCGAACCGGCATCATAAACCATGGTTTAAAGCTTAAGCTCACATTAAGACCAAGAGAAAGGCGTCAAAAAGTCGAAAAGGTAACGGTTCCGCGACTTTGTGTTCAAAACCAAGACGATTATGTACGCGTCACGCAATGTTTGTCGTTGACTGTAGTGTACTCACACTCGCAATTAGCGAGATAAATCAATAATTACATATAGATAATATATACAGGATTGCCGGAGAAGTGACTGATATCTTATAATGTGAAAACGCCCATTAGGCACACAGGACATTTTAATTAATCATTTTAGTTCACTACTAAACCGTAGGTAGGTACCATAAAATATATACCTCAGGAAAAAAAATCAAATTTAAGAAAACTGCAAATATTGCAAATATTGTATATAGACTCAACAAACAAGCGCGATGTCGCGGGCGCGAAAAGGGTAGCGCTGTCTGTAGCATGAATTATTCGCGGGATGGTCGATGGGATGGAAAAAAAATAGTATATTTTTTTTTTTTTTTTTTTTTTTTTTCATTTTTTTTTTTTTTTTTTTTTTTTTTTTTTTTTTTTTTTTTAAAAACGTTGCCCCACACTAGGAATTTCTTCCTGTATCGTGGGTGCGTTTACAAACATAGAAACTCGCATACACTAACACCCAGACCCGGAACAACTACTTGCAGATCATACAAATATTTGTTCCGTGCGGGGATCGAACCCGCGACACGTTGCGCAGCCGTCCATATTAAAGCCAAAGTAATTATATTTTACATAATACATAGGTAGCCTCAAGACTGGGATCGGGAGAAGATCATAGGTTACTTTAATTCAGGATAAAGAGAAAAAAAAACGTAGGAGAGTGCAGTATAAAAAAAAAGATGTGATTAATACAAAATATACGTAGACGAAGTCACGGGCAACAGCTTGTTAAACTATATTTGATTGCTCGACCTTATTTCTGAACTTTTGAAAGAAAGAAAGAAGAAAGAAAATACATTTATTCAGGTTTTGGGTTTTTTCTTTGAGCGTTTTCTCGTGAAAACTGTCACTAGATATATTGTCGAACTACGATGCTTGCTGCAATCTCAAGACGTAGTTCCACGAGTAATTCGGCAACTCGTCCTACATGCCTACGGCCCATTTAGGACGTTCTTATGATTTCCTCCAAGTCGTCCTAAATGGGCCGTATGACGAGTTGACGAATTACTCAGTTCCACGAATTGATGTCGCGCCGCCCGTTCTGAGGTATGTACGGGTATGGTAGGTCCGTATTGCCAATCCAAAAAGACGATTAAATAAAATGTTTTTGCGAAGATAGTAATCCGTAAAAACCACGATTTATTGCTTAAACACTTTGTATAAGAAAAATAGTAGTGGGTATTGCAAACGTTTCGAATCTTAGTATTATAATAAGAATATGAAATCACCAGTGGCCAATCTGATTGAGCTAGAAAGCCAAAGGAAGCGATTTATCGCCATTAAAACTCTAGTTAGGTTCGAGCGGATAATTGCAGCCCGCCTCGTCGGCTACTTGTACAGAGAGGGGCCAATCTGGACGACAACCAGTTCGGCTTTCGGCATGGGCGCTCCACTGTCGACGTAGAAATGCGGGTGGAGTCCTAGCAGAGGAAGCGGTGTCCCGGGGCGGGGTGATCCTGGCGGTGGCTTTGGACATCTCCAACGCGTTCAATTCCCTGCCCTGGGTTTGTATTCGGGAGGCACTGCGCTTACAAAAGATAGTGAGAAGGGCACCCCTACCTCAGCCACATCTTTGATGCTTATCTGGTGGAAAGGTGTGGCACCTAGAGGGCCGGCGCGATAAGTAGTGCGGTGTTCCGCAGGGCTCGGTCCTGGGCCCGCTCCTGTGGAACATCGATTACAACTGGGTGCTGAGAGGCGAGCTCCAACCGGGAGTGATCCTGACGTGTATGTGGAAGACACGCTGGTCACGGCCCGGGGGAGCTCGCACATGGACGCAACGTTGCTGGCGACAGCTGCAGTCTCGCACATAGCACGGCATGGCGAATGTAGGCCTCTCAGAAATTATCGATGAAATAAAATGCTTATATGTGTTGTTCTTCTGAAAGTAAAGGTGCGTAGTAGGTAGGTACCTACTCGCAACCAGCATGTGTGTTGTGTATAACCTGTGTACGAACGTAAACGAAGCAAAAGGAGTATGTTAGGATCGTAGCAGGTAGCTGTAATTTCTGCCTACTCCTATCATGCCCTTATGGGATGAACGCGTGAATTTGGTGCTTGCGCCTGACATTTTTATCCATCCTTTCAAACATATTCGGTGACGGCAATACGCGCCACCGCACCGCCGCCGCCGCACGGTGGGCTGAAAATCGACTTTCATAGACTTAGGGATATCAATTTGATTTCCCACCCAAAAAAAAAAAAAAAAAAAAAAATATTGCCAAAAATTTTAATGTAACTCGCATGAAAAATCCGATTTTCTTTGTAATTGCAAGTCGAACCGTAATATCCTTACAGGAGGTCTTCGTACTAATTATTTGTGATTTTTTGACATACCACACATAACGGTCCCAGATGAAGATTTTTTTTTAAAAATTAAGAATTTTTTTTTAAATTTTTTTTCGATAATTATTCATTTTATTCATCAAGTCAACAAAATAAGTACTAATTACCTACTATTATCTTCCCGGCCTAACAGGATTTCTTCGTTGAAACTTTAGATCTAATTAAGTCACCAGAAGCTCCGTTCGAGTTTTTGGACATGACTAATTTGGATTCTGACTCCAAATTAGAATCAGATTAGAGTGATATTTAATGTTAATTGTTTTATTATTTCGTGTACATACATAGTTAGTTTATTAATTGTATATTGGTGTAAATTGTTTAATTTATATTTATGTTTTAAATTGTTTAATTGTATTTAGTAGATCAAATAAATGAATTTTAATTGGAATAAATTATTATTTACCTATGTTAACTAATTTTCATTAAAATGGGCTGTTAAAAGTCCTTAATGATGGTAAAGTATTTACTGGAACTCATAATCCTAATTACCTACTCACTTTTCAGAATAGGATAATAATTTATGATTTGTATATGATAATAATTTATGATTTGATCCGTTATGTGTGGTATGTCAAAAAATCACAAATAATTAGTATTAAGACCCCCTGTAAGGATATTACGGTTTGACTTGCAGTTCCAAAGAAAATCGGATTTTTCATGTGAGTTACATACAAATTTTTCGCAAAAAAAATATAACTCATTCCTTTATACGCTAATTTAACATTTTCGATTTATTAGAGCATGGAAATGGTTGGTAGAAGCAGTTCCCACCAAAAAAAGCGACACCCTTAAATTGATATCCCTAAGTCTATGAAAGTCGATTTTCAGCCCACCGTGCGCCGTCGCGGCAACATATCGCTCAAACGCGATGCATGAAGTGTAAGTGAAATAAAGTTGCAACAGGCGCCAATTATGAGTGACGAGAATACGAACGTAGGAAGTGAAGACGTACTTATATACATAGGTACATGACACATATAGGTAGGAGATTTAATATGTAAACTAGTTATCCACATCAACTACAAATTAAGATATTAATCGAACGAAATACCATTTATTATACAGATGTAGGTAATGAATTGTGCAGGCAGTATTGCAGCTGCAACGCAGTACTATTATTGTAATCTAAAGTACCTACTTACAAACATTGTGTTATTTACAATGATTCAACACCCTACAGATAATGTTACAATGTTTAGGTACTTACGAGAACTATCTGTGATTGAACACTTTATTAATACAATGTTAATAATATAACTACCAACAAATGATCTCAGTTTGCTACCAACCCGCCCCTGCTTCGAATTCGCATGGGTGCAATGACGACATGTAAATACTTAGATATTTCGGTCCTATATCTGAGATATTACACATAAATCTTCCGTAATAAATTCTCTAAATTATGGTGAAAATCCGAACTGCTTCCAAATGAAGTGTACCTACTTAGTTTAGAAGATCTAACCGGACACACAGAGAGACACGAGAGGCGACTTAGTTTTAATACTATGTATCCGATATAGACATAGATTAGCTCTTTAGCCAATATCGGTTGTTGGATGAAGTTCAGTGTCGTATCTAAAAGTGAGTTATTCTGTTAAAACAACAAAATACAGGGTGTAAGGGTAAACACCATTGTCACTCAAGCCATGGGTAGTTGACTTAAATATAAAAATAAACGGCCGATAACAATAAAAAAAAAACGTTATTTTCATTAAAAGATTTTAAAAAGTTTCTATCCGACATCGTGCTCGCTAGCGAAACAGCTGACTGACTGAGGGAGGGGTCGCCCTAGCGCCCTAGGGTGAAAAGATGAAATACTCTTGTGGTAAAATGTAGATTTTATTTCATTTTCCATTGATTTTACTTTCTATAAATGAAACCAAACCACTGGTTTCATGGATAACGGTGTTTACCCTTACACCCTGTATAGGCAATCATGCAGTGAAAACTTAAAACTGGTATAAGCGCCATCTATATTCTATAGCCCAGCACTCACTACGCGAATCCATGTTTACCCCGTACCAAAAATCGCTCAAAGCGCCTAAAAAGTCTGCTGTCGAAAAATATGGCACCGCAAAGGCACCTATTTTGGGATAGCTGAAATGATTATGGATAATAAATGACAGATGCAAATAACACGTAATTTATAGTAACCTACCTACTATATTTCATTTGCTGAAATCTCTCATATCACATCAACAAGGTGACGATGAAAAGAGACAGAAAGACTACCTAAAAAACGCCTGATTTTTAAGATCTAGGTAAAGTTCTGAACCGTCAACATCGACGGTTTCGAGACTAAATTCTAGAAATTCAGTAGGTCTTCTCTAGATTCCAGTACCTAACGGTTTTCATTAAACTTGTATAACGTCATTGGTGCCGATTCTATTGTACACCGAACTAAACTAACTAAACTATCACTAAAATTCCTTACTTTTGACTATGGGAATCTTGGAGCTATTCTGCCAAATAAATTCTCTAAATTTAAAACTTATTTTGACACAACTAAAATCGAATTTGACAACCGCGCGCCTCCACTTGGTACTTGTTTTCTCTACCCCGTGTTTTTTTTTAGAGCCAGAGGCGCGCATGCTCGGCAGCCTCGACGTGTTTTTAATGGAATTTTTCAGTTTTTGTATTTGTAAAATTACCAAAATGTTCATTATTTTTGCGATAGGACACAACATTTTCGAGATATAAGCAAAAGAAACAAAAAAAATACAGTACTGTTTTTTGTAACTGAACTCGAGGTGTTGGTTTGAATTTTGGTTCATGACATCTAATTTTATTCCACACATTTTTAATCGCGATTAAATATAGTCAGATTTAGTTAGAGGATTTTTGTTATAGGACAAAATTTTAGGTTAAATCGTCAAATTCAGAATAGCATTTTCACTAAACTAATCTCAGTGCCATCTTAGTGCTGTCAAACTAAATTATAGTTAAGTTGTGTCATATATAGTCTATTTCAGAATGAGTTTGATCGTTTGACAGGACTAAAATATCTAAAATCCTCTAACTAAATCTGACTATATTTAATCGCGATTAAAAATGTGTGGAATAAAATTAGATGTCATGAACTAAAATTCAAACCAACACCTCGACTTCAGTTACAAAAAACAGTACTGTATTTTTTATCTATCCTCTAACTAAATCTGACTATATTTAATCGCGATTAAAAATGTGTGGAATAAAATTAGATGTCATGAACTAAAATTCAAACCAACACCTCGACTTCAGTTACAAAAAACAGTACTGTATTTTTTTATTTTCTTTTGCTTATATCTCGAAAACGGTGTGTCCTATCGCAAAAATAATGAAAATTTCGACACCCTTTAGGAAACCCTTTAACCCCTAATTCTCAACATGTTGCTAATTATTATTTTATTTTTTTTCGTTATTTTCCATTAAAAAACTGAAAAATTCCATTAAAAACACGTCGAGGCTGCCGTGCAAGCGCGCCTCTGGCTCTAAAAAAAAAACACGGTGTACGGAAAACAAATACCAAGTGGAGGCGCGCGGTTGTCAAATTCGATTTTAGTTGTGTCAAAATAAGTTTTCAATTTAGAGAATTTATTTGGCAGAATAGCTCCAAGATTCCCATAGTCAAAAGTAAGGAATTTTAGAGATAGTTTAGTTAGTTTAGTTCGGTGTACAAGAGAATCGGCACCATTATCTACCTAAGTAACTCCTAATAGGGTGTTGCACTAACATTAAGAACTACATGCGGATATCGTCTCTGATAAGAAGTTGTCTTGCCTTATATCAGACGAGGCATGGCATATTAACTATCTACAAGTTAATGCAAATGGTTGTTTTCTCGCATTTAAAAAATCTGTAGTGTAAAAATAGGTCGTTTATCCCGGTCAGGGATTATAATGAAAGGCGAAGAAATAAGAAAAAAATCGATTTGATTGCTTCATCCAAACTGAAATGTGTAAAGACCGACGCAGATTTAGGCGTACAGTATTGCAAAAATCGTTTTAGATAACTTTCGTCCATTTTGAATGAACCTTAACACTACAGCACCCTAATTACGAAACACACGATCAATGACAATCTGTTTCATGTTGACAGTTCAACAACATTCATTGCGTTATAATTACGTTGTCGAGAAGCACTGGATTAGCAATATCCTTCAAAATGATTCTGATTAAGATTGATCGTGTGTTACGTAATTCGGTTGGCCTAACAGCGCTTTTTTATACGAGAATGCTTCGTCCAGCGGCCGATCTGATTACCCAGAGCAGTGTTTTTCAACCTGGGGGTCGCGAAGCTCTATAAAAAAAGGAGCAAAAGGTTGGGAAAGCTACTGCAGGAAAAAAAAACAATAAAGTTTTCACTTTCGCGGACTATAAACGCCCATAGACGTAATAACAATAAAACTTCAATTGTGTCTCATTCAGTGTCCGCGAAAGTGTTAAAAAGATTTATTACGAAAATTGTTAAATAAAGGACATAACCCTCATTTGTATCAAATAAACAAAAATCGTGGCATCGGCCGTGGTCGTACGTATGCGCGTAAATTGCGTTATCTATTGGCGGCGCATTCGATGTACAAAATGTGTTTTACGTAAGTACTTAATCACTTATGTATTTATCCGAACCTTAATTATGAAAATGAATAAATATGTTGGATTGAATATTTGTCACAAAATGAAATACATAAACAAAAAGCAACGGGTGGGGGGTCGCGAAATATTTATTCATACTAAAGGGGCCGTGTCATGAAAAAGGTTGAAAAACACTGACCTAGAGATTCACTAACATTAATAACTTACCAAGTTTCTTCCAAAACGACCTCAGTCGAAACAGAATGATGTCCATCCTTCCATCGAACTCTTCGCGGTTCAGCATCTCCTTGATCAGGGCAGGATCGTTCACGACGATGGTGGGAACTGGTCCCATGAAGCAGCCGATGATCTTCGTCTTGTACTTCTCTCCAATCTTGCGGAAAGCTGAGGAGAGGTCGGTGAACCCGTGCGCCAGAACGATCCAGAATGCTCCGTATATTGGCAGGCTTGGCGGACCTGGGAAGAAAAAACTAATTAACATAGATAGGTACCTAATCATTATTTTGAGTTGAAGGTGTGTAAGGCTGGCCCACATTAAAGTCGCATCGGGCGGCAGCGCATCGCATCGAAAAATCGCCCGTGGTAACTGGGGGCTTTTAAAACGGTCAATTTAGCAGAATCATATTATAAAAATATTATGAATAAAATATTTAATATTATTATAATATTATGTAAAATGTCAAAAACTGACAATTCATAATATGATCTGCGTGTAATTCATATTACAAAATAATCGTCTGTTTGACAGTTTTCTATGGAGATTCGTAAAATGGTCCACAAATTATGAATTGCTTTCATGTCAAATTAGAGGAATTGCTAATGACAGCTGGGATTCAGGAAATGAACTGCTTTTAGAGGAATTGCTAATGTGGCCGACTTAGGCCCCCTGGGCTAACGCGAATCATTGACACTAGGTAAGACCTAGTCCATTCTTAATATAATAAATGCGAAAGTAACTCCATCTGTTGCCTTTTTAACCATTGAACCGATCGTTAAAGATCCTGAATATTTTTAATATAAATTATGAAATACGTGCAGACAGGCGCGGACGCGACAGCGGTAGAACAATTTCCGCGAAGTTTTGAGTCGTAAAAATGCCTTAATTTGCGGGCAAAAGCTACGATTTTATGACATAAAGTAGGTACCTATCGTTTTTAATCTTGCCTTTGAACTTTTCATAAACAAAATGATTGATTTTATTATAAACTAGCTTTTGCCCGCGGCTTCGCCCGCGTGGAGGTCAGAAATTATCCTACGGGAATGTGCTACCGGGATAAAAGTATCCTATGTCCCATAACCCACGTGGTCTGTCTAGGCGACCTAGGCGTTACGGCGTAAAAGTAACAGACATGAGACAGCCAGTGGTGCCGATTCCCTTGTTCACAAACTAAACTAAATTTAAGTTCAGTGCATCTTTTTCATTCTATTTCATTAAGAAAAGGACAGAAGATAAATTTTAGTTTAGTCCTGTCAAATTAATCGGCGCCTGACGTAAATTGACATAATTTTAGTTGGCCAGTTTTTAATCACGTCTAAACTTGTTTGGAGTAGTGACAGTTTGACAGGACTAAACTAAAATTTATCTTCTGTCCTTTTCTTAATGAAATAGAAAGAAAAAGATGCACTGAACTTAAATTTAGTTTAGTTTGTGAACAAGGGAATCGGCACCAGTAACTTTATATATTAGTGGTAGTCCATATCTATATTGTGGTGATAGTGTGGATAGTATGGACAGCAGTATGAAACTGTCGGAAAGATTAATGAAAAAATATTGTATAAAGATTAATGAAAAAACTATGGCATATTGTATGGACGATGGAAACTAAGGCGAAAGCTTTGGGGGAGCCTGCGAAATTCAAATTTTCTTATGTTTTTTGCTTTTTACAGGTCAGTATCAAGTTTTATGTTGATCTAAATAATGAGTCGCAGTTGTATCACATATTTATTTATCTAATCTAACTAATATTGCAGGAGTTGTATTCCTGTATCTAATGGTTATTATTCTGTAAAGCTACTATTTGCTACGATCGCGAATCATATTTTAATCATATTGACATTCGAAACTTACCCATTAAACGATTTAAAAGCTGTATTAAAACCAAACTTTGTAAAATAGTTCACTCAAATCTGTGTGGTTCATTCCTCAAAAGACCATTTCAGATTCTAATCTACATGGTCCTCACAGGGCCTGACCAATATGCCAATATCTGACCTAGGTATGTCCGGACTTTAAAAGAGACTGTGAGTTTGTTTCGGCCTTTCTTCTCAGAGTAGTCAGATAGGAAACGCCGACCTCATCTAGCTTAATTTTAGAAAAAAAAAATATTATTACGACGTGTATTAAGTGATTCCAATAACCTATTTACAGAATAAACAATTTCATTTCATTTCATTTCAACATACAACCTGCCTGACACTGACTTGCAAATTGCAAAAAACATAAGATTTGAATTACGCGGGCTACCGGCGCATCCCCCTTAAGAAAATCGCATCATTTGCACAACGCCATCTATCGAGTAAGTACTCACTGGTAAACTCAAAATCTTCATTCCAAGCCAAGAGTCAAGTAGTAATAACTTTTGATTGAGTGGACAGATTCTCAAGATACGGACTATGACTATATTCTCAATCCCTTAACGCTCTTGAAGAGAGTCCCGCAAAAATGTCAATAATAAGTACTTACATGTGAATTTTAAAATCAAGAGGGGAAAGAAGGGATTTTACCCTCATGAGGGATGATTTTAGAAAAACGTAACTCTTTGTTAGTTACAAAAAGCATAAATTTTGACAGCCCTAACTTAAAAAAAAACCGGCCAAGTGCGTGTCGAACCATGCAAAATGAAGGGTTCCGTAGTTGGGATGAATTAATTTATCAAACAAACTTTCGCAAAGTTTTATTGTTATTACGTCTATGGGCGTTTACTGTCCCTCAAAGTGTTAACATTGTAGTTAAAAAACTTGTTCTCGCATACAGAATGTTTGGGTTTTTGCAACTGCACATGTAAGTTGGTCGATTAAAAGTTTTTGAGCTAAATCGCGGACAGACAGACAGACAGACGGACATGGCGAAACTATAAAGCTTCCTTGTTGACTACGGAACTCTAAAAATGGTAGGTTTCCCATAAAAACTTTCATCCCCTATATCCCCCCCCTTAAATTTGTTTTTGAGAAAATAATTGCCTATGTTCTTCCCCGGGATGCCATCTATCTCTTTACCAAATTTTATCGAGATCCGTTCAGTGGATCAGGCGTGAAAAGGTAACATACAGAATTACAGACGGACAGACAGTTACTATCGAATTTATACTTTTAAGCATCGATTAGTATGGATCATGTGTTCAATTCAAAATGACCCAAATACTCGATAATTATGAATTCGGCGAAAGTCATTCTTCTACGGAGACTCATTTTCTGAATCGCGGTGTTAAGCACCGCGATTCAGAAAATGACGTTAAATGAACAACGCCATCTATCGAGCATGAATTGATACTGTCAAAATATATGGGAAAACGTTCGAACACTCTGTAAGCTACGTAGAAAAGATTGTTTTTAGGGTTCCATGACTGACTTGACCTGACTTGACTTGACTTGACCTGAATTGACCTGACTTGACCTGACTTGACCTGACTTGATTTGGATTGAGTTGAGTTAACCTTGAGCAGGTATATTTTATCGCAGCAGGTACATTGGTAGTTGAAAGAAAATTAGATTACGTACCTTGCTAAAGTGAGTAATTAATGCACTCGTGTTAATTTATTAAGCGCATTCGTGCCTTAATTACTCACTTTTTGCTCGATGTAACAATCTAAAAATTTTAAGAAATCAAAATTTATCACCATTTTTTCATGATTAATTTGTATCATGATTTAAAAGATAGATAGCGCAACCTATGGCACTACTACCAAACAATGGATTTGGAAAACTTGAATTAACCAAACTTTAGATTGGGTAAATTCACAATGTATCGCGTTATGTTTCCGCGCGAAGTATGTGAACATAATTATGATGATTATAATCGTGTGTTACACACGTTCTCACAAACCTACCAGATTTTACGCTAGTGTCATTTTACGTCAATAGATGTCGTTACGTGTATCTACATTACGTACCTAATGAAAATTTCTTCTTGAATACTTTAAACTCTTATATCTTTTGATATTTTGAAGCGATTGCGATGAAACAAAGACTAAATGAAACATCGAGTTACACACAATATTTGAATTTATAAGTTAACCATATTGATTTCGTACTTTTTACGTGATACTGGAACAATCAAACAAACGAACAGACAAACAGACAAACAGACAAACAGACAAACAGACAAACGGACAAACAGACAAAAATTCCAAAAATGGTAGAAATGGCATCTGTTGGTTATTCTTGGACACTCCACTTACGTTTTTTTTTTTTTTTTTTCATTGTACAGAAACGCCTCGTCTACAGATTTATTATATGTATAGAAGATAGATATAGAAAACGCATCCCAAAAAACGAGCGTTTCCAATTATATGACTAAAATTAAATACCAACAGATTTTTTTACCAAATTATGCAATTACATTACACGGCTACACATCAAGCTATACGTACATATCCAGAATAAGCTTACCTCGCATTGAACGGAAATCCTATACAATGCGAGACCAGCATAAACTGGAAATGATAGCTTGATGTGTAGCCGTGTGTACAAGCTCCTTTTTTATCTTACTTAATTATGTTTATTTTTAGCGTGAAATGCATCAATCATTTGCAGATTAAATAGAGGACAGGAAAATTCCATTTAAGTGTAAACAGTTTTAATTAAAACATTACACGTCGGTTTAGTTTCTATTAAGGGAGGTACTTTATTTAAATACATAAGACATAGTTAGGAACGTAGGTAGTTATTAGGTATAAGTACTTACATGTTTGTGTAAGAATATCATTTGATGATTTGTTTACTGAAGTGGATCATATAGTTTTAGGCATTATAAAACTTGAGTTTAGGTCTAGAAACTTCACGCTGCACGGATTGGATCGGATTGGATCTGAAGCTATTGCGATTTCTATGGTTTTTATGGAAATCATAGAAAAAAAATTTAAAAATTTATATGTCCCGATTGGGACAAAATTGTCAAACGGGTATTTTACTCTTACTTTTAAAATAACCTGTTTTATCGGTTAAGTTAATAAAAATGGGAAGTCCGTTTTTCGAGGCAAAAATAATACTGTGCGCTGTGAGAGGTGTAAAAAGTAAAAATGTCACGAAAACGGTTTTTTTTTGTTTCTGTTATAATCGTCTGCGCAGGAATCGTCCGAAGGAAGCGTGTCGGGAATCCCAGGCGGATTCCCGGCCACCATAGGCGTGGGCTTGCGGACGGCGAGCAATGGGCAGCTCGCCGTCCGATAAGGACCAGGCCCAGGTCGATGGCGCGTCGTGTTCCACGCGCGCCTCAAAGAGATGTCAGCACACCTGACGGGGTCCGTTAGGACCGATGCCTGCCAGGGTTGCGGAATAGTCCGAAAGGGATACCGGGACCCTGGCAACAGGCAACCGAAGGAACACGGGTGGGTTTTAGTCAGTAAGAGTCTGACACGCCCTTCCGCTCCGCCCAGAGCGGGAGAAGTCATATGATGATTCCCCACCCAAAAAAAAAAAAAGGCGCAATAAATACATTTAAGTAATTCCTTTCCGCTCATACTAGACTCAGCTATTAGCTCATTTTGGAACAGCGGGTCACATTGGTTTTTTACTCGACTGCGGCGAAGCCAAAAAAGGAGGACTATTACATTACTTTAATTACGTAGGTATATTGTGTAATGCATGTTATTGGGTTTTTCTATCTGGAATTTCTCAGTAGCCACCCGGAGTGTGGACTTATTGTTGAAGGCTTGCCGCCAATGGGACTTAAACATGGTATTAAATATAGGTACCTCTGTAAACCCTTTGAAGAAGGTAGGTAATGCATGATGTTATGTAATGCATCAAAGTCAACACGTTTATAACAGTAAATGGTAATGGTTTGGTAAATATACTTATCTACTCAACCCTTTTCATAATTTGTAAAATGTGTCCAAACATTGCGCGGCAATCGAGCGCTGCTCGCACGCGCGGCTTGCCGCGCTTTGTTTGGAGGACTGCCGCGCGCGATCGCTTCTGTCTACCTGCCGCGTACAAACATTTCTAGCAAACATTCGTCAGTGTGTGTGTTTGGACGAATTATAAGCTGAGCTACAACACACGCAACCGCTTTCATGCCAACTGAAGTGCGCGACGTGTCTCGCATATGCCGCGCAATACTGCCGCGCAAACATTCGTTGGTTTAGTCCATACTCACACTAGAGCGCGGCAGAAATGTATCCTGCAAATGCCGCGTGTTGCTGCCGCGCTCTTGCCACGCAATATTTGGACACACCTTTAGAAGAAAACTGTTCTCATAAAAATACGTAACTAAATACAAAATGTTTTGTGAGACCAACAAATATAATTTTATTTTTTCAATTAAGGCTCTGAAATTCTACCCCTAGCTACTGAACTTTGAATCCTGAACTTCTTTATTGAATTCTGAATTCAAAAATTATTCAGGGTGCGGCCACAGTGGTCTAAGTCGATTTTTTTGTATGCATTTTTTTGTCTATGGATGTTCAGCGACTTTGTTTATTGTAGGAATCTTTCAAAGAGCTCAAAGGGACACAATTTTGTTCTAAAAAAATCATTTCTGATTTTCATTGCCAAACAAAACGGCTGTCACTGTACGATTTCTTTGGAAAGTATTACTCGACTGCATTAGATAGTACCAGTGTGGTACCAGTTTACAAGTAACTTTCGAAGACTATCGATTCGCTATCTCTTTAAGGTCCGTCAAAATAATGTGATGAAAGATTGTTTTTATTTTGTGGTCGCAAGCGCTACTGCTGAATATGAGATCTTGGGTTCGATTCCCGGGCCGGGTTAAGTAAGTGTTATTGGGTTTATTCCATCTGAATTTCTCAGTAGCAGCCCGGAGCCTGGACTTGATCCCGGTTGATGGCTCGCCCCCCTATTACATGGGATTAATCAATTTAGGGAGCTGTCGAAATGTGGGTGTACTATAATATAGGTAGGTACCTCTACCTAACCCTTCGGGGAATACAGTCGTAATGTTATATTATGTTGATATGTATGTAGGTCATTCACACTATTTTTTAAATTATAGTATAAGCATTCGGCGCGAAACGCGGATGCTTAGCATCAGTGATCGGAATAGGTAGAGCTAATCTACCTAAAGTTTGAAAAATAACAGAGACAAAGTGGAGACGCCTTACGACAAAATATTTTTTCGGGACTAATGTCACGGGGTCCGGAACATTACATACGTACAACCAAAATTAATAAAGTAAAACAACTATCAAATTCATTTCCTGTTTCTGTTTAAAAAAAAGAGTATGCACGATTTTTATTGTTTAAAAAAAATAAAGGTTGTTACATAACCTAATCTTCGTTTGAATGATGTAAGTAAGCGCGGCAGCTAATGTTATTTACAGAATTTTTAAATTTTTGTTTGAAAATATGAAAAAAAAAAAAAAACTACATGTTAAGTATTAGGGGTTTATGGGTTTCATAGAGGGGGTCGACATTTTCATTAGTTTTGCGATAGGACATACCATTTTCGAGATATAAGCAAAAGAAAATAAAAAAAGATACAGTACTGTTTTGCAACTGAAGTCGAAGTGTTGGTTTTAATTTTAGTTCATGATATCTAATTTTACTCCACACCTTTAGCATTTATATTAAATGTACTTAAGTGATGTCCCGACATTAGTCCCGAAAAAATATTTTAGTCGTAAGGGAAGTCTCCACTTTTTTTGTCTCTGTTCTTTGAACTTTAGGTAGATTAGTTCTACCTATTCCGATCACTGCTTATCATCCCTAGTTACTAACAATCTAAACATAACAATAATACGATACTTATGATAGGAGATATTAAATAAAACTAATTAATGTTGCAAATAAGTATATTAATTTTATCAGTTCATATATCCATACCAATAATTTTATTATATTGCGAAAGAGGCTCAATTTACATTGCCGCGGAACGGAACCGAAGCGAAGTTTTTGTGACGAAATTAGGTCAAAGCATAATGAACTTATAATACAAATGTATAAATAAATAAATAAATGTATTTAAAAAATATGAAATAAATACAAAATTCTGACGAAGTCCGTGGCAAGAATTGGTGTCCATAAAAAGTTTACAAAAACATTGTATGTGTAAAAATGGTCACGCATCGCTTTTAACTTTTACAATAAGTAGCTGCCGTCTATTCTGTAAACACCTCACCGTGTAAACTTAGGTGAAGTGAGCTGTCAGGGTTGCGGGAAAGTCCGAAAGGGATACCGGGACATTGGCAACAGGCAACTGAAGGAACACGGGTGGGTTTTAGTTTGTAAAAGTCTGACACGCCCTTCCGCTCCGCCCAGAGCGGGAGAAGTCATTTGATGATTAAACCGACTCAAAAAAAAAAATGTTGGAGTGACAGCTCACTTTAAGCTCACTTTACCTAAGTTTTCACGGTGAGATTTTTACAGAATACCACTAAGTACTGGTATCTAGGTACTTATTAAACAGGCAAGTAATATTAAACTACATACAAATAGAAATAATAAAAACAGCATTAAAAGATAAGTACCTATCTTTTGTATTCACACTACACATAAATATCTACTTATTTATAATAACAATTCAAGTCGTATAAATTAATAAAGCCAGAGGGCTGGCTTGTTCTTTGGCCAAAGAATTAGCATTGCCATTCAACGTGGCAATGCTGCCAGTCTTCTGGGCACGTTTCCGGATGACAGCGATGCGGACGAATACTTCGACGCCTAAAGGTCCCTTTGTTTTTATATTTATTTAGTTAGTCCCTTTAGTTTTAGTTTTTTATGTAAATAATTAGTAGTGTTCTGTAAATATTGCAATAAATTATAACGGTCTAAAAAAAATTACAAAATAGAAATTAAATTACATATACGTACCTACCTATCTTTTTATTCACACTAGGTTCCTAAATAAATGGATAGGTAAATAAAAAAATTATGATTGAAAAACAAAAATAAAATATAATTTTCTCACCTGGCGGGAAATTATCCGGTCTTTTATATGCATTCCTATAAAAATACACTATTATATAAGGTATTAAAAAGGCAATAACTATTGCAGCAATCATTGTAGAGTCACTTTAACGACGCGCGGTAAAATAATAATGATTTGTTAATAATTGTCTCGAGCACTTAATTGCGACCGACACGATGCCTGACGGGTCCACACACTGCAGAAATATAAGAACATCCAGAGGCTCTAAATACAAGTACTGAGATAAATAAAGGATGTCCAATGTATCTTGAGCCACGGCAGAGTATGGAACTAACATAAAATGTACGGAATATTCGATTATGGGCAATTATTTTTCTTGAACAAACAGAGCCATTGAGATTTCAAGTTATGCTGGTTTGTAACAACACATGTAATGCGATGATGAATTCGGATATTTTATGAATATACCTTTTTATGTCGTATCTTTAATATTCATAAATATTTATTTTTATGTCGTATCTTTAATATTCATAAATATTTATTTTTTTGTCGTATCTTTAATATATTATAAAAGGCTAGGGTGACTGAGATATCAACGCACAGCCTAAACTGCTGGACCTAGAGACATGAAATTTGGAGGGTGTGTTCATTATTAAGAGTAAGTTTCCACTAAAAAACGATTTTTAGAAATTCCACCCCTAAGCGGGTGAAATGGGGGGATTTCGTTTGTATGAAAAATCGTATTCCTTGAGTTAATAGACTTGAAACTTGGCACGAATACTTATCTTAGTAAATTATAAAGTTTGTCATTTTTAATTTTTATAAACTACCCCCTAAACGGTGATTGGGGTGTGTCAAAGTTTGAATAGAAGATTTTTAACGCGCTGTCCGATTAAATCGAAACTCAGTATTTATACTTAAAACCAAAAATACAGAATAATGTGTATCAGGGTTTTTCAAAAATCTATCCCTAACGGGGTGAAAATAGGTAGTCTACGTCACAGCTTAAACCACAGAACGGATTGGGCTGAAATTTGGCACATAGATAGTAATTAAGACCTAGACGTCCACTAAGAAAGGGAATTAGAAATTCTACCTTAAAAGGGGTGAAAAGGGCGAATTTCGTTTGTATGAAAAAAAATATTCCTAGAATTTTAACGCGCCGTCCGATTAATTCGAAAGTCGGGATTTATACTTAAAACCAAAAATTAAGAATAATGTGTATCAGGGTTTTTCAAAAATCTACCCCTGACGGGATGAAAAGGGGGTAGTCTACACAGCTTAAACCATTGAACGGATTGGGCTGAAATTTTGCAAACAGATCGTTATTAAGATGTGGGCATTCACTAAGAAAGGGTTTTTCAATATTGGACCTTTAGTGGATGAAAAGGGGAGATTTCGTTTGTAAGAAAAATCGAATTCCTTGAGTTAATAGACTTGAAACTTGGCACGAATATTTATCTAAGTAAATGATAAAGTTTGTCATTATTAGTTTTTCTATACTACCCCCTAAACGGGATTAAGGGTGTGTCAAAGGTTGTATGGAAGAATTTTAACGCACGGTTTAATTAACTCGAAAATCAATGTTAGTATCAGGGAATAATGTATAACAGGGAATTTCGAAAATTCATCCCGGGGAAGCACAAAGGTTACTTTTTATCGATATAACACGCGGGCGAAGCCGCGGGCGGAAGCTAGTCATTCATGTGCCTTTGCCAATTAAGTTGAGCTCGGCTTCCAGTCTAACCGGATGCAGCTGAATACCAGTATTTTACATGGCGCGACTGCCTATCTGACCTACAATCCAATTACTGGGTAAAACGATACTTACCCTTTGGTAAGACAGGTTGTCAGACTTTCACACTTCTGACTATTATTTTTAAATTTTGCGTATCTCGTGACCGTACATAACGATCGACGTAGAATTCATTAGAACAGGTAATCGAATGGCGCCGTTAGACCTTAATATAGATCGATCAATCAATCAAGAATCAATATCAATCAATATTCTTTATTTGTAAACATAGGTTACAGCAGTGTGCAAATGTTACAGTTGTTTTATTGTAGTTGCTCTATGTTTTGCCATTTGGCGTACAAATATACATTTATGGAAGGCCAATTAAGTAAATTAATTTATAATAACTCATTAACAATGTCAATAAAAATAAATTAATAGAAATGCAATAATGAAAATATTTAACGAAATGCAATAATATCACAAATAAATAATTATAATGTCAATATGTTACTGGCCCACTTGTAGATTCGCATTCTTGTGTGTGTTGCTCGCAAGAGCAAACGTGCTTAGAGGAAGGAAGTATTCTAGTAAGTGTTAGTAGGGATCTTGACCATCACCGGGCTTTGGGATTGTTCTGATAGCCATGGAAACCCTCACCACTCGCTAAGTGCTAGTGACAGTTTTCAGGAGCCCATTATTGAGGTGCAACGTGCAAGTCACCAATTGCTATTTTATCAGTGTACATATAAAACATTAATCAGGCAGGGGCCATAGTCCTTCCATAGTTCCAGTTAACCAGCGCACTTTAGCCAACCAAATCCATAGTCCAATATCTTTGTTTCTATATCATGCAATAGTCCTACACCAACCGGGGGTTATCATTGGGTACACTTGCATAACACTAACGCAATTTATTGTGTTTTTGTAAAGTGCAGTGATTCATTTATTATGTTCAGTTACTACGCTACGTTACTAAGTATACAGGGTGTTAGGGTAGACACCGTTATCCTTGAAACTAGTGGTTTGGTGTCATCTATAATATACTTTTTCTATGGGACCAACTTTGGAATCGCAAAAAAATAATCAGCTGTTCCATACATTTTGTCGATTTAAGTGAACACAAATGTATGGAACAGATAAATTTTTTTTCGCGATTTCAAGGTTGGTCCCATAGAAAAAGTATATTATAAATGACACCAAACCACTAGTTTCAAGGATAACGGTGTCTACCCTAACACCCAGTATTTGGCTTAGAAACCGGGTTAAATAGAATCAAGTAGGTCAGATGGCAACCTCTGACCTTTGCATGAATAATGACAACGACAAGCTATATTGTCGTGATGACCCATTGGTTAAAAAGCCTCGCCACTCATTCACGAGGTTCTCTGTTCAAATCCGGCCCTTGCCCTGCAGTGGGACAATAAGGCTGGTATTATTATTATTATAAGCTATTGACTTCTTTATTACTGAAACTCAAAAACCGGCCAAGTGCGAGTGGGACTCGCGCACGAAGGGTTCCGTACCATTATCTATAAAAACGGCAAAAAAAAACACGTTTGTTGTATGGGAGCCCCCTTAAATATTTATTTTATTCTGTATTTTAGTATTTGTTATTATAGCGAATTAAATTTCAACTGTCTAGCTACCTATCTCGGTTCATGAGATACAGCCTGGCGACAGACGGACAGACAGACAGACAGACAGCGGAGCCTTTAGTAATAGGGTCCCGTTTTACCCTTTGGGTACGGAACCCTAAAAATTAGCAATCAAATATAATAATTCAGCAATCTGTCGAATCCAGACACCTAATCCCTATCACATCTTTCGAACCCCCCTGTACATTTGTACAACCGAGTAATTTAAAATTATGCAGACCGTTAGCGACAAATTAAAAAATATCCGTAATTAACTTAATAACTAGTCCCCCGTAATATTCCGCCTAACTACTCGAAAATTGCACATAAGTTGCAATTGCGATAAAATGACTGATTTGTAGGCCGTACCCTACCTCAAATTGTATCTCGCTCGCACCATACTACTCACGGCCAGAGTGAGAGCGAGACGGAGTAGAGTGCTTAGGTAATTGCTTTTTATGGCGAAAATAAGGGTAATAAAAAATAAAAAAAATCAATGAAGAAAATGTTATGTAATCGTGTTTTCACCAAACATAGGACCTCAACTTTAACATATATTTATTACAAAATTAATGCTGCAGTATTTTCGGCATAACGGAGGATCATGCTAACCAATTTGAGGTTGGGTACGCCCTTAAGTAAATAAAATAAGGGCTTACCTTAGCTTAGCTTACAGCTTCAGGACATAATAATTCAGTTGCTCTAAATTTCGGAAAAGACAGTTGAAACATGCGTCTTCAAATCTTAAGAAATTTCCTTCTGACAGGCCGGATTATACAGGTCTCTAAAATATTAAAACGACATTCAGAACCTTATTTCCATTTTTTTTTTCATGTGTCTCAATCTGACTATCTGTCGGTTTCGGAATCGGGTTCATTCACATTTATGACAAACCTAATAGTAACGTCATCAATAAACAATGTGGGCGAGTAGAAACATTTCATCTTCTACGTAAAAAAATATTGAAAAAAAAAACTCTTGTAGTGTTACAGAAAATCTGCTTTTTTGATAACATTTGTTTAAAATCGAAAAATAAAAATAATTATAAGTAAGTATTTTTTTTATTATTGTTTCTAAAATAAGTAGGTAAGTACTTAAAAGAAAATATAATCTTTTTTTCCGCCATCTTTTGTGAAATACAAATAAGAAGATATTTTTTTGATCGCGCCTTTGTTTAGGTAAATATAAATTATCTGAATTAAAGACTTGGGGAGTAAGTACCTACTTAAGTATATGGCATGTATATAATAATAATAATCGCTCTTTGTGAACCTAAAAATAAAAATCCATAAAAATAAGTTTTATCCGACTAACAAACACACGAGATCCAACAAATAATTCACCAGCACAATTCCATTTTCTATTCATGTTCTGACGTTTACTTTGACCCAGAACTCTGGGATTGTCGTGATGATGCCCTGGATCCTCCGGGAAGGTTTGAGCAGCGGTTTTCCATCAGCAGTGGATACTTTGAACGCCTGCATGAATGCGGAAAAGACTTGGAACATTGTCTGCCGAGCGTAGGTTTCACCTGGACAAAGTCTTCTTCCTGTGACCAAAAAAATTCAGCTGTTTAATGGACACTCGGAGTTTTTATAAAACAATTCCGCTGTTGCGGAAAGCGGAATTGTTTAACACACATAAAATGAAAATTGATCGCAATTCCTTTTATTTTGAAAGTCCAAACACTTTCATTGCGTTATTTACCTAAGTTGTTGAGCGGCACATTTTTCAAACCTGATTAGGTATTGTATTTCCTTAAAACCCTTGGATTGGATTGTGATTGATCGTGTGTTATGCAATTAGGGTGCCGTTGTAGTGTCATGAACTTTAGCAGGGGTAATATAATCAGTAGGTATCTGAATTAAAACCTCTAATACCTACCCAACATCTCTGCATGGCAGAATGTGCTAAGCGCCATTTAAGGCTCGTGCAAACTGGCGCAATATCGCGGGCGCGACTGTTAGAACAACCCTTGTCGCGACCGCGATTTTTCGCCAGTCTGGACGGGCAAAAATGTTACCACCACCGCTTTGGTGTGATCGGCACTTTTTTGTATGAGCATAGCAACGCCGATTTATTTAAGTAAATAGATAGGCAAATAATTAGATACCATTACACACATACATTATGAAATATTAGGAAAAGTGTCGAAACTAAAACAATCAATCAATCGTTAATAGGATTATAATTAGATTATATCAGTATGGTATCTAACGAAGGGCGTTCCCGTTAACCTGCAATAGTATAGCGTCTATACATGCCAAAAAAAAACTACCGTGAAACTTTCCCCACTTTTTTCGAATAATTACAATTTTTCTATGGAGACGTAATTATTTTCCTTCATCAAATACAACTGTAAGATCATGTGCATGTGCTAAATTACTAGCTAAATTTACTATTTTTCAACATTTAATTCAATATTTGTTCGATTTTGTTGGCGGGCAAAGTAATCTCGAGTTCTACCAACTTTGCCCACATTGATTTTTGACGCAAATATGGCCTTTATGCAGATGACATAAAAACCAGTAAAAGAATCTTGGTAAAGATGGCGTTTAGTTTAGGAATGTAAACGACACTATGAAAATTTTCTTACTAAAACCACTGGGCAATGTTACCCTGACATTTTTTCTCTTTTTCATACATTCCACATTTCGCCTTTATAAAATGCTAGGGTTGGCACATGGTAAAAAATATTCTGATTTTTTTTCTTTCTACAAAGAATGTGATTGTGTTTAGGTAATTAACAAGAAATATGTTTCACACTTATTACCAGTATAAGAATAATAAAAAAGTTCAAATTATACCGTAGTGTGGAGCAGGTACAGACTCAGTACCCAATAACTAATGTCATCTTTGAATTTTAGTAATTAAATACCTAATATATGTTTAAAAGTAAATAAGCTCAACATAAGCCAAAAAAAAAAAAAAAAAAAAAATACAAGATTTCGTAACGTGCCAACCCTAAGACTTTTTTGTAGGTAGGAACATTACTGGGCACGCCACAATTGCGGTGATAAGTCCCCTCTTTGAGGAGTGGCTGGAGAGGTGCCACACCTTCCGCCTGACGCAGGTCCTCACCAGACATGGCAGCTTCGGGAGGTACCTGTGTAGGATTACGCGGGAGGAAACGCCCGGGTGTCACCACTGTGCGGATCGTCCGGAGGACACGGTGGAGCATACGGTGGAGGTGTGCCCTGCTTGGGCGGAGCACCGCCGTGTCCTCGTGGAGGCGATTGGCGGCACTGACCTCTCGCGTCCGGCCCTGCTCCAGGCCATGGTACGGAGCGAGAGGGCATGGGAGGTGGTCACCTCCTTCTGCGAAGCAGTGATGCTCGCGAAGGAGGAGGCGGAACGCGTGAGGGAGAGGCAAAGCCTGCGCCATCACGCCCCTAACCGCCGCCGCTGGAAACACCCTGGGCATCGGGAATCCCAGGCGGATTCCCGGCCACCATAGGCGCGGGCTTGCGGACGGCGTGCAATGGGTAGCTCGCCGTCCGATAAGGACCAGGCCCGGGTCGATGGCGCGTCGTGTCCCACGCGCGCCTCAAAGAGATGTCAGCACACCTGACGGGGTCCGTTAGGACCGATGCCTGCCAGGGTTGCGGAATAGTCCGAAAGGGATACCGGGACCTTGGCAACAGGCAACTGAAGGAACACGGGTGGGTTTTAGTCAGTAAGAGTCTGACACGCCCTTCCGCTCCGCCCAGAGCGGGAGAAGTCATTTGATGATTTCCCACCTAAAAAAAAAAAAAAGGTCGGAACATTACTAGATAACTTTGCCCATCATCATAACTTTAGTTTTAAAAGACCCTGAGCAATGACACTAACATTATTATACTCTACAAATAATTGTCTATTACGTGTTATAAAGTAAACTCAAAGGTACGAGACGCAGAATAACTTTGCTGCCGAGCGAAACACAACTTTTACCTCAATACAACGAGGAAAATGTTAGTTGTCTCCATGCATTGAACAAATATTGTACGCACTTTCTTCCGGAATATTGGGCGAAAAGTGCATAAAATTATATGAACCTTTTTTGAAGTGAAAACTTCTTTAGGCGCGTGGCGCGAAATACAAACAATACCTAATAAAAAGTAATTAAAATAAAAAGAGCAACTTAAAACTATCAAAATAATAACGACCTATGCGAGGCTAAAACGGGTCCTATCTCAGCATAATGCTGCGATATTTAAAAAATAAATACCGTAGCGCTTTATTAACTATTCATATGCCCCCGGTAATCACAGAAACAATTAAAAAGGCATTGTGTCTCGCGTAGATCTACGTTCTGGAGTATACGAAGGGTTAAACAAGGGTAGAATTTAGGATGAAAGAGGTCATACCTGCGCCAAACGGCAATGATTTATCGAGGGAGACGTCCAACTCGCCGTTCCTGAGGAAACGTTCGGGGCGGAAGGTTTCGGGATCGCCCCAGATTTCCTTGTCCATGTTCAGGAGCACCAGATTGGCACTGACCATTGTGCCCTGAAATAATTAACAGAGATAAAAATATTTAATCAAAGGTGGACCTTTCCCTTCAGGAGGTACCTTTAAAGTTCTAAAGCAGCGTAAGTCCTATTCTGGATTACAGAAAGCTCACTTAGGGGAACAGGTGTAAAGTTCACTCATCCTCTATTGAAAAGGGAGGATCGCGGTAAAATCTAATTGCGCCACAGGATCTTTGCCAAAGCCACGGTAGTAGTTAAAATTTGACTTTAAGAATATCTTCAATTCTTTAACCCAGTTATAGCAATCTTGCCTAAACATCATCAGCATACGGAACTAAGGTGTGTTTGTTTTTTGATTATGTAGGTTAACTAGAGGTCCCAGCGAGCTCCCTTGCAGTAATCCGTTACAACATATTTCGAAGATAACAAGGCAAATTATTATTTTATTTTAAGTAATAAACCGTCGTGAGGAAACAGGCATTGCTGAGAGATATTCCCCGACGGCAGCCAAGTTCGAGGCCCTAGGGCGGCTTTAAAACTCTGACACCAGGTAAGTCCCTAACCACACGAAAAGCAGAAGATTTTAAGTATGTTCTTGTTTAATTGGCTATAGTTCAGTCTTCGTTGTGATGGCCTTGTGGCCGTAGGAAGATAGTTATAATAATGAGAATAATAATCTTACCTCTGGCACATCATAGCCTGCTAACGTGGTCGTCTTCATGGCTCTGTGTGGTACTGAGAGCGGGACCGCGGTGTCGAACCTCATCGTCTCACGAAGACAAGCCTCCGTGTAATGCATGCTGTTAACAAAATACTCTCAGTAGGTCTTACATCTACTTATCATCCAAAATACCTAGGCACTTAGGTGGTTTGTATTGCATGGCTGATGTCAATAAAAATTAAATTAATTGTTTATAGATTATGCGGGCACCTCAGACCAAATAAAAAACCAAGAACTCAGTCTTGGTTTTTTTTTGCTGCGAACAATACAGTGAATCATGCCAAAACTGCACCTCCGCTCCCTATAATCTAATGAGCGTTTCCTGATTGCTCTGTTCGGTGTAAGCGGGAGTGCGAGCGGGGCGGGATCGTTTCGGTTAACCGCGTCTCGGTTGAAACATCCAGTGCGGTACCCACTGACGTCACGCGTTTTACAGTGTGCTCATACCGAAAGTTTACCGAGCATATTTCAACTGTTTACCGACCAATGAGGAAAAATGAAAACAGTGCGGTATCGTTTCGGAATACCGAGCAATCCGAGCATACTATACCGAAACGATACCGCACCCATTAATGAGGAAACGGCCTTAAGTAGGTACTTCACCTAAGTTTTCACGGTGAGAGCTTGAAGCGAATTGTCATTCCTCCTGATGCTAGGGATGACACTATTGACAGCTCACATCACCTAAGTTTTCTTTGTGAGATTTTTACAGTTTGGATTGGCTGTTCTACCGCAAATCAAAGTGCAACATACTTTCGTCTATCATCAAGATGGGGCAGACGGTCTCTGCCAACGACGCGGTCTATCTCCTCGTGGATCTTTTCCTGGATCTCGGGCTGCAGCAGCAGTCGCTCCACAAGCATGGCCAGCGTGAAACTCACCACTGATGAAGCCGGGAATGTGTAGTCTGTGCACGTCAGTATCAACTGATCCACTGAAAACAAAGGAATATCAGAATATCGATTCAGGTACTTCCCGAAGCAGCCGTGACCCGAGAATACCTGCGTCGCCCTAAATGATAGAGAGCCTTGCCTCCTCCCGAGCCAGTCGTCGAGCACCGGCCGGATCATTTTCTTGCCCTATCCCAAGTTATTTGATGTCGGTCATGTCGGCACAACATTTCTTCTTTTTACATAAGTATTTCGCAGTGCTGTGGGTCCCCCATAGCACAGCATCATGCTAAGTGGAAGACTTCTTGGCAGAGTCATGACGTGCAGCTGCCAACTATTTATCTTTATACTCGTGATCTCATATTTGTACTTATATCTATTTTGTTTAATATTGCTGATTTCTGTTATCTTTTTGTATGCACGTCTTTTTGTGACAAATAAACCTATTTTTTACCCGACTACGGCGAAGAAAAAAGGAGGGTTATGATTTTGACCGGTATGTATGTATGTATGTTCATCTGTTCCCTCATATATTTTCTAAACGACTCATCATAATTTGACAAATGAGGCATCGTTGGAAGCGTCTTGATGGTCCGGCTTAAAATGGCGCCCTTTAGAGGACATAAAGCCAGGAACTAAAAAAAAAATGTTTAATCGTACCATGTTGGGTATCAAATGAAAGGGCTGAGCACATTTCAAAAATATTAATAAAACCCCAAAATAATTAAAAAAAAAAAAAAGTTATAAAAAATTAACTCTTTAATTTGTCTGTCTGTGGTGATTTGTTTATACCTTTTTAGTCGTAGTTGGGTTTTAGTTTTTATTAGGTAGGTACTTTATTTTTTTTATTTCTTTCAATATTAATTGTCATCTCGGATATCTATGGTAGTAACCCTTTTTGTAGCAATATCATCTTTAACACAGTCCATCCATTCATCGTTTTATAGGTCTTCAGTCTTCCCCTACTCTTAGTTTTTAACCGACTTCTTCAAAAAGGAGGAGGTTCTCAATTCGTCTGTATGTTTTTACGCAATTACTCCGCCAATTATGAATGGATTTTGATGATTCTTTTTTTGTTTGGTAGGTCATGCTTCCGAGGTGGTCCCATATAAATTTTATTAACTTTGCTTGCGTAATTTTTGAGTTAGCTTCAATATTACGTATTTTTCCCACTTAGTTTATCTAGACGATATCCTGTTTGACTCCTTCACTGTTATTTACATAGCAGGTAGTGGTATTCGGATTTGTGTGGGGTAGGTATCACAACTAAAAAGTGAAGAATAAAAACTTTTTACAAAAAAAAAACAACCGACTTCCAAAAAAACACACAAAAAAAGTGAAAAGTAACTTTAATTTCGGAAGTCGGCGCTTTACAATTTCCCTTTTTTGCCACCGACTTCCGAAATTAAAGTTATTTTTCACTTTTTTTGTGTTTTTTTTTGGAAGTCGGTAGTTTTTTTTTTTTGTAAAAAGTTTTTTACTAAAATCATTCTATTGTCCTTATTTGGTGTCGGCGCTACATCTCTTCTTCTTCAACACTTCTCTATTAGTCATCATGTCGCTAGTCACCCCCTTTCTAGCTATATCATCTGTCATACTCCATACATACATACTGTTTTATGAAACTTTAAATTGTGTTCGGTTTTTTTTTGGGACTTTCTATCTATATGCACGTGTGCAAATAAAATTTTCCTAAAAAAGGTAGGTAGGTATCGTATATCGGTACTGAGAACTGCATGTGATACGGTATCATTTAATAAAATATTGAACGGATCCGATAAACCTGCTGTTTCCGCTCAAGATAAATCATTATAAAATGTCCTTTAATTTTTAACCAACTTAAAAAAAAAAGGATGTTATCAGTTCGACATGTAAGTATGTATGTCATGTTATTGGAACTGCAATATATTCACATATTAGCTGTTGCCTGCGACTTTGTCTGCGATCCAGGATGAAAAGTAGCTTATGAACTTCTCCGGGCCATGGGCTACACATGTGCCAAATTTAATCCAAATCCGTTCAGCTATTTTATCGTGAAAGCTTAAAAAACAAACAATCTCACTTTCGCATTTTTATAATATTAAAATAGTTAGGATGATGTTCTATTTAAGGGCCTCCAAACAAATAAATACAACAATTTTGTAGGTGTATGTATGTATGTTTGTTGTTTGTATGTATGTTTGTCATTTATACAAACAAATAGACCCGGGTTGTTTTATGGCGAGCAAGTGGCATTGGCCCGAAATCTTATTTGTGGTTTAGATTTCCATTTTATGCCTTTTAACGAAAGTATAAACACCATAGTTTTACAGCGAGACAAGTCGTGATGGCCTTCGATTATGGTTTTAAAAATTGTTTGCTTTTACAAAATATATTAACAAAATAATTTACCTGAGTAAGTGCTGCGTCCTTTCTGGCTCATTTCCTCCTTCATTTTAGTGAGGTACATGTCCAGGAAGTGGCGGTCGTAAGTTTCATCGTGGGTTTCCACAGTTTCGTTAACTAGTTTCTGAAATGATGATAAAAATTTTGTTAACTTTATTTATTACTGGCTTTGTCTATCTTGTTTTTACGATTTTTCAAAACATTGAAGTAATTTTATTAAATGTTAGGTAATATAAATTCTCTAAATGAAAACCGTATCAAAATCCGATGCGTGGTTTCGAAGAACAACGCGGTCACACAGACAGACACGAAAACTGACTTTAACTTATAAATAGAACCCAGCATAAAGTTAAGAACCGCGACGTCAAGTCGTTATTAACGTCCACGAGAAGATCGTGAGCGTGACTTCAAATTATACTACAAAGTATTTTTTTTTAAACAAAAATCTTTAATGATGATTTTTAATTGAACTTGACAAGGTACTCTTCCCCTTATTAAATTCTTTTTAACCGACATAAAAAAGAAGAAGGTTCTCAATTTGTCAGAGGCCAGCAGGTGGACCTCTTTCGGCTGAAATGATGACGATGATAATTAACCCCTTTAGGGCATGAATTTTCAAGCATCTATCGTTACCTTCATTATATGTATGAAATGAACTCTTGTGCAAAATTATATGCTTCTAGTCCACCGGTTAGAATGTAGGTAAGCTTGTCCGTCAGTAAATTAAAGACTTAGGTATACAGATTTTCTTAAAAATAAATTACATACATTAGTGTACGAGTTTATGAAAAATTGTTTTTTTCTGTAAATAGGATATCGGAATCATTTTTACATGTCATATATTCACGCACAATGGTCCACCTTAGGGACTAAGTGCGGAAACCAAACCCGTAACATAGAACATAGAACATGTCATATTAAAAATGTAAAAAATACCCTGGATGTGGTCGGCGCTTCCTATCTGACTACTCTGAGAAGAAAGACCGAAACAAACTCAGAGGACGAAGTCTCTTTTAAAGTCCAGACACAATCTTGGTCATGCCATGTGAGGACCATGTAGATTAGTGTCTGAAATTGTTCTTTGAGAGAGATTTGAGTGGACCAGTCCAGGACACAGGACCTGTCCAGACTGTGCAAGCATTTGTCAGTAATCGTGGAGCTCAACTTATGTATCATATCTAGAGTGCGTACCTGAAAGAAATCCAGCAGGTACTGATTTCCCTTCACCAGATTGTTGTATCCACTGTAGTTCGGTAGAACATCTTTAAGCCAAGGAGTCAAAGACAAGGCTCCTCCCATATCCGTCGAGTTCCTTTGGAATAGGATGGTGCCTTTGGCTAGAGCCCATATTGCGTGGTACTCAGATCTTGGGAGGGTACTCCTGGACAAAACTTGGAGCACTCCGTTGATGAATGGCACGGAGAAGAAGTAGGGCATGTAGACAAGGTCGCCCTTGACGAATTCCTGGAAGGAAAGATATAAATAAAGGTTATAAATGGTCTGTGAAGGTTATAAGCAGCGGATGTTTTTCCTGATATGAATGAATAGGAAACACTTTTTTTAAATTATGTTTATGTTGTGTCTGCCAATGTTATGTGAAAATTTATTGGCAACACAAACATAACATAAAATCTCGTGTGTAATCCTCAAAGAGGTGAGGCAGAAGTCTTCATGAATAAATACATTATTTAAAAATAAAAAAAACATGACTGCAAAAACACAGAACTGGGTTTTTGGTGTCGTGTTTTTTAGATTTATACGTCACGCTGGAGTAGTTGCACGAAGGCTGCGTTGACGTTCATATTCGGGGTCACCAATTTAAGGGTTTGAGGAACAGGGTGTAAAGTTCACTCATCCACCATAGAAAAGGGAGGATCCTCCAACCAGACGGGTATTGTGTCTGGCGGGCAACTGCCCAACGATTGATGTTGGGTTCTCGTATATATATCCACTGCACGGTAAACTTTGATTGCGCGATGCAGGATTTATGTGACGTCAGGATGACGTCAGGTCTTTGATGCGTAGTTCGCATGTGGCGATGTAGATACCGCCACATCACTCCCCTCCCGGAGGTCGATAGTGGGCTGAGTCTTGTATCTTCCGATGCTTGCCAGTAGTGCCAGTTGTGGTTCCAGTGAGTCGGAACCGGGTGCCGCATTGTTCGCGGTGGGTCGGAACTGTTTGCGGCGGTTGTGGTGATTGAGGTGATTGCGGTGATTGCGGTGATTCCCCAGTGGGTCGGGGTGATGAGGTTATTCCCCAGTGCGTCGGGTTGATGAGGCTGAGGGTGATGACCAGGAATGCGCGTTCGCTGCATGCTGGTGGTCAGGATACCCGTTGAAGCCTCGGGTGTTGGCTGGGCTGTGTGACTCGCCTCACTGAAAGCTTGCGGGAGTGATGATGATGACGTCACGCTGGAGTAGTTGCACGAAGGCTGCGTTGACGTTCATATTCGGGGTCACCAATTTAAGGGTATGAGGAACAGGGTGTAAAGTTCACTCATCCACCATAGAAAAGGGAGGTTCCTCCAACCAGACGGGTGTTGTGTCTGGCGGGCAACTGCCCCACGATTGATGTTGAGTTCTCGTATATATATCCACTGCACGGTACACTTTAATTGCGCGATGCAGGATTTATGTGACGTCAGGATGACGTCAGGTCTTTGATGCGTAGTTCGCATGTGGCGATGTAGATACCGCCACAATAGTAAGTTTTAAATTTGAAAAAGTAAGTTCATACCATTTCAATTGGGAACTTCGGTCCATTAACCCTCATATCCAGCATCTCCTTGATTTCGGTAGAGACTACAGTTTCCAGTGTATCATCGCGTCTTCCGAAGCCGTAGTCCCTGAGATAACGCAGGGAGAACCTTCTCTGTACGTGCCAGAAGTATCCGTCCGTGAAGAATATTCCTGAGGAAAAAAACATGAAGAACCTTACACTCTATCTGGCGAAAGTTTTGGATGTTATGTTTGCTGCATTCAGTAGGTAAACACGGCTACACATCAAGCTATACATTTCCAGTTTATGCTGATCTCGCATTGCATAGGATCTCCGTACAATGCGAGGTCAGCTTAAACTGGAAATGTAGGTATAGCTTGAAGTGTAGCCGTGTCCGTGTGTACCAAAAGTCGACTGACAAATCTTAAAATATATTTGTGAGGTTTTCACCCTTCGTACCACGTTCGGACTCCAATTCAACCAAATAATAAACCTACCTAGGTAATTATTAAAATTAAAATGATATACTTAATATTTTGTTTTTTTTGTCTTTCATACTTGTTAGTACTAAAGTATTGTAGGTACCTATGTGTTTCCAGTTGGAGTAATCCGATGTCCATGTACCTACTGTCAAGATAAATTCAGAATGATAGGGTTGTCTTATTTAGTTAGGAGTTTGGAGACAGTTCGAGGAGTTGAAGATAGCAGTTGGTAGATTTGATAAAATAGAATATAATGCTTTAAAACTTTTTTGGAAAATAATTACTTTGTTATAATTATCTAAATGATTGATAATATTGCAAACTTAATCTAATCTTAGTATTTTAAAATATAAAATAAGATAAGTATGAGACCAGTGGCCAATCTGATTGGGACAGATAGCCAGAGGTAGCGATTTATCGCCATTAAAAGTTAGGTTAGATTTATATTAAGTACCTATTTGTTTTATTGGTAGCTATTGACAACAAAAATATACGCGAATGTAGATCTCCCAAAAATAATGGATGAAATACCTACCTAAAATGCTTATAAATGATGTTCTTCTGAAAGGTCAGGTACGTAGTAGGTACCTACTCGCAACCAGCCTGCGTGTATGACCTGTGTACGAACGTAAACGAAGCAAGTATGTAAGGATCGTAGCAAGCAGGTGGCGTTTTGTACTTTCTGCTTACTCCCATCATGCCCCTATGGGATGAACGTGTAGAGTAGTGATTTTATGTAGAGCTGCTTGCGCCTGACATTTTTATCCATTATTCAAAACATGATGTTCGGTGACGGCAATACGCGCCACGCAGTGTCGCGGCAACATATCGCTCGAACGTAATGCGTGCAGTGTTGAAATAAAGTTGCAACAGGCGCCAATTATGCGTGGCAAGGATACAGGGAAGTAGGTACCTATGTATGTACCTATACATAGGTACCTACATGACACATATACCTAGGTAAGTGATTATTATGTAAACTAGTTATCCATATCAACTACAAATTAAAATTATTAATCGAAACTTCGAACGAAATAGGTAGGGGAACATGTGCATCAGTGGATCACGGGGAACAGTGAATCATTTGTTAAAACTCTGTACCTATTGTACTTACATATACTCGCGTTGGCTTCGCTAATGCTATCCCCTACCCCGCGCCACCCGACTAATCGCCTTCACTGAATCGCAACGGGAGGACGCGCGACAGTGCATCGGTCAGTAGGTAAGTACGAAAAAATAATTTACTGTAAAGTTTGAAATTATTTTAGTTCAAAGATAAACGAAATATTTTTTTTCAAAAATATTATTTCTGTTAGTAGTAAATGGGTTACAGTGTATCATGTGGTAATGGGGTTCGTTGTATCGAAGATTTTGTAACATTTATTTTTTCGTTTTTAGTTTTTGCAAGATTTAAGTGCATGTTTTGTTATTTTCATTTGTTCTATTGTTTAAATTGTTACTCAAGATTTTTTAGGAGATTTACTCATGTTCAAGAAGGTGTAGTTTATGTTGTAAAACTAAACAAAAGTAGTAGAAGTTGCCGATTTTGTTTTCTCTTATAATTTTCTATCTTATCAAGTATATTGTGATTTTGCAACTAAGACTGATTAAAGCAATGACTGATAATAATATATATATTTTTTAAATAAAGTGTTTAATTAATATAATAAGTTTTATTGAATTATAAAAGCTTATGATTCATAGTACCCCATTCGATCCACTGTAACCCAAACCCTGATTCAATGTGACCCATTCATGGGTCACAATGGAATAATTCCCTGTATGAAAAAAAACAATCTTGTAAAGTAAACCAAACTGTAAAAGAGGCATTTGAATAAATTATGATAAAGATTAGACATGCTTTTATGTATTGAATTAAAAACCTCGGTCAATAAAGCAGAAATTACCCCAAATAGCTTTAGAAAAAAAAATGATCTGTGGCGGTATCTTCATCGCCACATGCGAACTACGCATCAAAGACCTGACGTCAGACAGACGTCACATAAATCCTGCATCGCGCAATTAAAGTTTACCGTGCAGTGGATATATATACAAGAAATCAACATCAATCGTTGGGCAGTTGCCCGCCAGGCACAACATCCGTCTGGTCGGAGGATCCTCCCTTTTCTATGGTGGATGAGTGAATTTTACACCCTGTTCCTCATACCCCTAAAGATCCATTGAGCCCCATGTTCCCCTACCTACCATTTATAACAGATACCTACGCAATTAATTATCTACCTACAATAAAATTGCACGTACTATAAAATTGCATTTAACTCTACATGTACGAATACGAACTAATGAAACAAGTTTTAAAACCTTGAGAAGACGTTCAATAATCTTTAAACTTACCAAGCTTCTTCCAGAAAGACCTCAGTCGAAACAGAATGATGTCCATCCTTCCATCGAACTCCTCGCGGTTTAGCATCTCCCTAATCAGGGCTGGGTCGTTCAGGACGATGGCAGGAACTGGTCCCATGAAGCAGCCGATAATTTTCGTTTTGTACTTCTCTCCAATCTTGCGGAAAGCTGAAGAAAGGTCGGTGAACCCGTGCGCCAGAACGATCCAGAATGCTCCGTATATTGGGAGGCTTGGCGGACCTGGAACATAGGTAAGTAGTATACAGACAAGCGCATATTATCAGTTCATTCTTTACGTTTAATTTCGAAAATCGGTGGCAAAAAACTAAAATACATATCCGTAGACACCGACTTCTGAAATTAAAGTTATTTTTCACTTTGTAGTGTTTTCTTATTATGCCTATGCAAAAAATCGAAATGGAATGAACATTAATTAATTAATTAATTTTAATATTGCGCTTGCAGAACACGTAAAATTATTGGTGTAGGCCCCGCTCACCCCTTGGATCTTGCCCCTTTCATTAAAATGTCCCACTCGCCCCGTTTTTTAATAATTTTGGTGTACCGACTCGCCCATTACGAAGGGGCGAGTGGAAAATTGACATTTAAATAATTATTTTGATGTACCGATTCGCCCCTTGCGGCATTTCCTTTGAAATTTAACCAAAAAAGGTACAGTCAGACAGAAAATTGCACACATTATGAATGTAATCTCTGTAATTTCACCATCTCATGACACTTATGATAGTTTTTGCTACCTGGCTTACCTATAAGTAATAACAAAAGGAACCGTTTGCATAGGTCCATTAAACAAAATGTTTGGTAAAATATGTTACCCGTTGAGAAAATCTGATTAGAGTCGAATATATTATGAATGCTTTCTCTTTCTATGTTCGTATTATAATGTGGAAGGTATGCGTTTTGCGATATTTGCTAATTAGTTTATTACTTATCTCCAAGTTCAACTAAACGCAACTAAAATTATGCAAGCCTAATACTCTTTTGTTAGTTATAAACTATTTGTGTGCCTTTCATCCAAATCTTATTAGTGGGATAATACTAATGATGATTGTAATATTGTCCCGCATGACGAGAATCTCGTTAAAGCTGAGAAAGAGAAACAAATAAAATGCGAATGCGAACTACGCATCAAAGACCTGACGTCATCCTGACGTCACATAAATCCTGCATCGCGCAATTAAAGTTTACCGTGCAGTGGACATATATGTATACGAGAACCCAACATCGTTGGGCAGTTGCCGGCCAGACACGATCCTCCCTTTTCTATGGTGGATGAGTGAACTTTACACCCTGTTCCTCACACCCCTAAAATTTCATATAAAAATATTTAAAAATGTAAATAGATAAGAAAGAAATAAATAAACGAAATTGTAATACTATCTTGAATTCATGCAAGCCTAGTACTTTTTGTTAGGTTTTGATAGAAGTTTTAAGAAAATATTTATTTTAATATTTAAAAACTTAGAGTGCTGACTGTACTTTTAACCTACTAACAATCGGGGGCGAGAGGGTGGGGCCATCTAATATTCAAAGGGCGAGCAGGTCTTAGGTAATTAGGGGCAAGATCCAAGGGGCGAGCGGGGCCTACACCAAATTATAACTTGAATAATTGGGTCACCAAGTTACAGACTGTGCCTAGTTTGAGAAACTTTTTTTTTTTTGAGGCTGGTAAATCATCAAATGACTTCTCCCGCTCTGGGCGCAGCGGATGGGCGTGTCAGACTTTTACTGACTAAAATCCACCCGTGTTCCTTCAGTTGCCTGTTGCTAAGGTCCCGGTATCCCTTTCGGACATTCCCGCAACCCTGCCAGGCATCGGTCCTAGCGGACCCCGTCAATTCTGCTGACGCCTAGTTTGAGACCCGCTGTTAAATCTGACGTACGAAAATTCTTCTGCTTTTTTGTATTTTATTTTGTTAAGTACCTAGTTGTTTCGTTAAGAACTGTGTGTAAGTTAAAATAAATAAAAAGTACTTAGATCTAAAAAGCTTTTGATTGGTAAAACAAAAATAATAAATTCACATAACATTTGGGTAATTCAGATTACTTTTGTTTGTTTTATGTCAAACGAGAGTGATAACAGTAAATCGTAGGAACATTAAACGAAAAATGTACGTCACTATTCTCAACAAGATAGCTAATATCATTGTTTCAATACGTAAACGATGTAAAAAGATAATACCAACAAAAAGACCCACAACGAATCCGAAAGTTTCATAATTTATTATTGCCGTCATTGCAATATTTTTTTCTCCTAAATATCTTATTTCAATCAAGATCCCGATCGTCATAAAGTTTGGACAGCCAGGCACATCACGACGCTCAGCAATGAGCAAACGATGAGGCCTACTTATTTATTTTTCTGTGAATTTAATATATTTTGTGAATGTGAATTTAATATACTTCGTTTATTTTTCTACATTGTAGAGTCTGGCGACTCTATAATGTAGAAAAATAAACGAAGTTGATCCCGACTGTTTGTCCCTAAACAGCGATAATTCGTGTTGATAATTGAAATTTAACTTCATATAAAAATAAAATGTCAAGTATCAACACGTGTTAACGCACTATGTACAGAGATAAAGTCTTGTTTTTGTTAATCGCGCGTGTTTTCGTGAACATCTTTCGTTGGCTAGACTATACATATCCATTAAAATAGAAATCTCAAGGATTTTTAAGAATTCCGAGATATTACCTATACCGGATTGCAATTTAGATACTTGAAATTTCAATAAGGGTGCAGAATCGAGAACCGGCTGTTGATCCGGCCAGGACCAAAAGCCAAAATCAAAACCATTTTTTTTTTTTCTTAAAAATAATATGAATCCTTAGGTACCTACTTATTTCGTTTTTGAATACTTATGCCATAATATTAATTTCCTTTTATAAACCATCATATCATGCATATTTTCCATACAAAATAGTTGTGATGTTTAACAGTAATGTTTTACAGCAATTTTTTTTTATACTTAAAAAATTTAAGAGTGGAGTGTGCAACCATGCAACCAATACCTACTGCAGGTATCTTGAAGTAGGTACTTTGATAAGGTAACTTTAGGTAGGTACCTACCTACACATTTCTTTATGAGACTGCACTAAACCTACTTATCGTGTAGTATTTTTATCAAAATACATGTTCCAATTAACCGGTCATTACGACTTCATAATCTTCAAGCTTATTGCAAAAATTCCATACGACCTCCAGAATGACTGGACAAAGGTCATGTTAGGTACTCAGACCAAAATAAAAAACCTAGCTGTCAACAGTGATGTGAGGCTGGTTTCGTAAACATTTGTGTTGATTGTAAATGTGTGCGTTTGAGCGTGTATGCACAGAGCGGTGGTGTAGTTTTGGCATGCTTCACTGTATTGTTCGCAGCGCTCTGTTTTGGTTTTTTGTTTGGTCTGAGGTTAGGTATCAGATATACGAATTTCTGCCAAAAACCCCGATAAGAAGATAATCGCACGGAAACGGATAAACAATAGTTAAGTACATTATAAATGTCTGTGTGGAGAGATCCTACTTATAGCTATTGAACATCAAAACTCGGAAATCTTACCCCCAATTTTACCATGTGAGGTTATAACAGCCCTACACGACATGAAGACAGATATGTCGCCTGGTGAAGATGTAATCACCGTTACACAGCTACAAGCAGGTGGCGAACCAGTTCAAAACGTCCTCATGGAACTTTTTAAAATAGGGTTACACAACATTAGTTTTTGTTTATGCTAAACCCGAAAAGGGGTCATTGTACTCATCATTTTGAACAACTTTTTCTATGGGACCATCTTTGAAATCGCGACAAAAAAAATCAGCTGTTCCATACATTTTGTCGATTTAAGTGAACACAAATGTATGGAACAGCAGATTTTTTTTTCGTGATTTCATATTTGGTCACATAGAAAAAGTCGTTTAAAATTATGAGTACAATGACCCCTTTTCGGGTTTAGCATAAACAAAAACGAATGTTGTACATTTATATGATGTCCGTACCCCAGAACAAAAATGCAATAGTCACATTCATTAACAAATATTTAGGTGACATTTCAAAACTAACCAATAACCGGCCCATTAGTCTCCTCTCTCAGATATACGCGATATTCGCTAAAATCCTCACTCATCGGCTTACCCATGAGCTTGATGGAGCCCAGCCCATCGAGCAGGCTGGTTTCCGCAGCGGACATTCGACCATCGACCATATCCACACGGTAAAAAATCAAGTGATGGAGAAGACAGTGCCAAGAGTATAACCAGGCCCTGTGCATAGCTTTCGTCGATTACGAGAAGCGAGCATTATTGGGCCGTCTTCCACGGTCTTCATCGCTGCCACATTAATTCCCGTGACGTGGATCTGCTGTGGGCACTATAATAAGTACTATAAATAATACCTCAGCCATTCCGACTCTGCAGGTCCGCATGCATACCTTTATCTAAACCCGTACCGATTCATTATGGAGTGAGACAGGGCGACATTCACCGAAACTTTTCACAGTTGTCCTAGAAGACATCGTGAAAAGTTTATTTGGGACTATTGCAGCAATGTTTGAAAACTAAGGTCTTCAACCAGTGCGTCCTGCCCGTTAAGACATACGGTGCCGAAACGTGGACACTGACAGTCAGGCTGTTCCACAAATTCAAGGTCGCTCAGCGCGCTATGGAGCGGGCTACGCTCGGAGTTTCTTTGAAGAATCAATCTGCCTAGCCTTTTCCCAACTATGTTGGGGTCGGCTTCCAGTCTAACCGGATGCAGCTGAATACCGTATTTTACATGGAGCTACTGCCTATCTGACCTCCACAACCCAGTAACTGGGTAGTACGATACCCCTTGGTAAGACTGGTTGCCAGACTTTCGGGCTTCTGACGACCTGTAACGAATGTCAAAGATCTACGAATGACAGCCGGAAAACTCAAACGGGGTTGGGCAGGACACCTGGCAAGGCTCAGTTATGAAAGGTCCAGTAAGACAGTGACAGAGTGTCCAAGGACTGGAAAACGAAGTTTTGATCTTCTGGCGGCGAGATGGGCAGTCAATGTTGTTAACATCGCGGGTAGAACCTGGATCATGTCACAGGAGCGTGGGGATTGGCACAAAACAAGGGAGGCCTATGCTCAGTCTCGATCCCGTGGGAATATCGGGATAAAAAGTATCCTATGTGTTAATCCAGGTTATAAACTATCTATTTGCCAAATTTCATCCAAATCCATTCAGCCGTTTTGGCGTGATTGAGTAACAAACATCCAAACACACAAACTCACAAACATACAAACTTTCATATTTATAATATTAAGTAGGATTAGCGCAAGGTGACGATGTCGTGTCACAAGCAAGTTTGATACCTGCAGTGTAGACAGAGGAAGTACTTATAAGCTGTATTGCTGTCGTTTTTGTTAAAACAATTTCTTTCGGAGCCGATCACGTTGCAGTTTTCAAATGTCTGTGGTGTAATGGTATTAGTAGGTAATATTTTATCTATACGGACGCGACTGCGTTATAGATCAGCCACTTATTGTGTTACATCTGCCTTTGTATTTACGCAACGTCTCACGACACCGACCGGCTTTTTTATTGTGCCTGATAAAATCAGACAGGCAGAGCCGAAGGTATAGCTAGTACATAAACAAATACATAAAAATATTTTCCACACGTATTAACGCCACTTAGACTCAGCCAATAGATAATATTGGAACAGCAGGCGACCTCAGACCAAATAAAAAACCAATACAGAACGCTGCGAACCATACAGTGAAGCATGCCAAAACTACACCACCGCTCTGTGCATACACGCTCAAACGCACACATTTACAACCATTTACAATCAAACTACACCAAAATATGTGCACACATGTTTACGAAACCGGCCTCACGTCTCTGTTGACAGCGCTCTATCTTGGTTTTTTATTTGGTCAGAGCAGGCCACATTGGTTTTTTATGTCTGCACTTTAATTATGTAGGTACAGCACGTTTTAATGTTTGCATAAAGTTTCTAGCTTTAAAGGCATCTAAGATACTTAAAATGGTCTACCATATTATGTAACGCATGTTCAGTTGTTCACTGCCCCGTTGGTCTCGTGATCGCAAGTGTGACTGCTGAGCATGGGGTCCTGGGTTCGATTCCCGGGTCGGGCAAAGTTTTATTGGGTTTTTCCATTAGGAATGACTAAGTACGAGTAACAGCCCGGAGTTTGGAAGTTGGCGGTGTGATACCCCCGTGCCTCGGAAAGCACGTTAAGCCGTTGGTCCTGCGCGTGATCTCTCTCCGGTAGTCCGGTCGTGTCGGATTGCCGTCCCATCGGACTATGAGAGTGAGGGAAGAGAGAGAGGGTGCACCTGTGTCTGCGCACACAGTGGTTCCCTATAATATCTCCCGCGCTGAAGGCTCATCTCCGTTGAGATTGTTTTTCTATCTGGAATTTCTCAGTGCAGCCCGGAGTCTGGACCGCTTATTAACAAGTAACCAGATTCTCAACTAGCCAGATTCGCAACTCACCAAATTCGCAACTTACCAAATTCGCAACTCACCAAATTCGCAACTCATCAGATAATGTAGTACTATCGAACAAAGAAATTACACATATATCTTTCAAAATTATTATGACTATTTTAGACAACCCCATTACCCTGTTGATGGCAATAGCCTCGCTCCCTATTACATGGGACTTAATCAACATAACTGGCGAAATGTGGGTGTACTATAGGTGCACCTGTGCATAATCCTTCGGGGAATACAGGCGTGATGTTATGTTATGTTGCAATCTGCCTGCAATCTGCCTAGCCTTTTCCCAACTATGTTGGGGTCGGCTTCCGGTCCAACCGGATGCAGCTGAATACCAGTATTTTAAATGTAGCGACTGCCTATCTGACCTCCACAACCCAGCAACTAGGCAATACGATACCCCTTGGTTAGACCGGTTGTCAGACTTTCGGGCTTCTGACGACTCGTAACGACTGTCAAAGATCCACAAATGACAGCCGGGACCAACGGTTTAACGTGCTTTCCGAGGCATGGAGGAGTCTCGATATGTGAAAATGGTCACCCATCCACGAACCAACCCCGGCAAGCGTAGCTTAACCTGATGGATCGACCCGAGCGGCTGTTATTACTTAGCCACGAGCTCCTCATTACTTAGCCACGAGCTCCTATTATGTTATATGTTTATATTTCGGTCATTCACACAAAATTTTACACGTGTCGCGGATGGGTCTCGCGGATGCTTATCATACCTATATAGTTTTTAACAATCTAAACATAACAATTCGTTCGTTCCGTTTATCAATCCATATCCTTAGTATTATAAATGCGTTACGAACTCTGTCTGTTTGCGTCTGTTAGGTACCTTTTCACGCCTAAACCAGTGAATGGAAAGTTATGGAATTTTACAGATAGGCCTGGGACCTGGATAAGTATATTGTATGCTACTTTTCAGCCTGGATATTTGTATTAAAAGGCGCTGGCACGACCTATAAATGGTTTGCAAAAAATATGCTATGTTTAAAAATATGGTCACACCCACGGATATCTATGGTCACATCGCTTGTCCTAGGTACTTATTAAAAAGTCAAGTTGTATAAATTACAAAATAGAAATTAAAAATATAGATACTTATCTAACTATCTTTTATTCACACTAGGTACCTGTCTACATGGATAGGTAAATTTAAAAAAAAGGATTTTTTTTATAAAAAATAAAAAGAAATTATCATTTTCTCACCTGGCGGGAAATTATCCGGTCTTTTATATGCATTCCTATAAAAATACAGTATTATATAAGGTATTAACAAGGCAATAACTATTGCAGCAATCATTGTCACTTTAACGACGCGCGGTAAAATAATAATGTTTTTTTAATAATTGTCTCGAGCACTTAATTGCGACCGACACGGTGCCTGACAGGTCCACACTCTAACTGCACAAATATAAGAACATCCAGAGGCTCTAAATATCCGAAATACAGTACAGAGATAAACAAAGAATGACCAATGTATCTTGAGCCACGGCAAAGTTAGAGAACTAAAGTAATGTACGAAATTTTCGATTAGCGGCAATTATTTTTCTCGAAATTTCAGCGCCATTGACATCTCAAGATATGCTGGTTGGTAACAACACATTTAATGCAATAACTTCGATTATTTAATGATGTCACATTTTATACCTTTTTATCATAATCTTAAATCAATTATTTACGTATTATCTTCGTGAAATTATCGGAATTATCAAAGTTTGCAATATCTCTATGTGAATGAGAAATTGCATGTAGGTATTATATTTATGTATTATGTGTAGTACCTATATTATTACCTATATGTATACTTATTCAAATGCTGAATGTGTTTCTATCCGTAATAAGAGTAGATATACGTTCATTGCAGTACACCATGAACTGTTTACCCCCTGGTTAGTCTCCCTGTCTTTTCTTAAAAGCAGCACTGGTGGCCCAGTGGTATCGGTGTAGACTTACGAGGTCGTGATTTCGAACCCAGACAGTCACTTCACTTGTTCATCACCACTGCTCTCAAAACGGTGAAGGAAAAAATCGTGACAAACCGGCATGTCCTAGAAGCAAACAAAAATTCGAAGACTCATTGTGACATCTACCAACTCCTACGAGTTGGTGACTGGTGTATGTCACAATATGTCTTCGAGTTTTCGGTGGATTATGGCCCACTCCCTCTCACGGAGAGGAGGCCTGTGTCCCGGCAGTGGGAACATTACCTATGGCTGATTATGCACGATGCATGAATGCTGTCATTTCAAAGGTTGTCTAGTAGATAACGTCGCCGTTGTATAATAATGGTTTTATAATCTGTGTAAATGTTCGTGTAATTTTGGTGCATATTCGATTCATCTATGCGTACAACAGTGGGTTTATGTACATATTTATCGTACATATAAAAGTTTTAATCGCGTTCACGCTTTGTAGGTCAAAGCGTGAACGCGATTAAAACTTTTTACTCACGCGATCGACATTAATCTTTATAGTAAACAATGTCGATTACCTTATTTTTTTTTTTCTCCCGCTCTGGGCGGAGCGGAAGGGCGTGTCAGACTAAAACCCACCCGTGTTCCTTCAGTTGCCTATTGCCAGGGTCCCGGTATCCCTTTCGGACTATTCCGCAACCCTGGCAGGCATCGGTCCTAAAGGACCCCGTCAGGTGTGCTGACATCTCCTTGAGGCGCGCGTGGAACACGATGCGCCATCGAACCGGGCCTGGTCCTTATCGGACGGCGAGCTACCCATTGCACGCCGTCCGCAAGCCCGCGCCTATGGTGGCCGGGAATCCGCTTGGGATTCCCGACGCCCAGGGTGTCTCCAGCGGCGGCGGTTAGGGGCGTGAGGGCGCAAACTTTGCCTCTCCCTCACGCGTTCCGCCTTCTCCTTCGCGAGCATTACTGCTTCGCAGAAGGAGGTGACGGCTTCAAATGCCCTCTCGCTCCGTACCGTGGCCTGGACCAGGGCCGGACGCGAGAGGTCATTGCCGCCGATCGCTTCCACGAGGACACGGCGGTGCTCCGCCCAAGCAGGGCACACCTCTACCGTATGCTCCACCGTGTCCTCCGGACGATCCGCACAGTGGTGGCGTTTCCTCCCGCCTAATCCTACACAGGTACCTCCCGAAGTTGTCATGTCCGGTGAGGATCTGCGTCAGGCGCAAGGTGAGCACGCCGTGGCGCCTCTCCAGCCACTCCTCAAAGAGGGGACTTATCGCCGCAATTGTGGCGTGCCCAGCACTGGGTTGCGACAATCGCACTCTCCATGCCGCCATGAGATCCTGCCGGAGCTCTGTCCGCTGTGCCGCGATTTCTTGCGGCAGCGGAGTTACGCCCCGGCGCTTCATCTCCTCGCGCCACTCCCAGATGTGCGCGAGGATCTTCGCCTCCAGATCCCATGGCGGTTGTCCGGCAAGGAGGCTCGCCGTCTCACGGGGGACCGTGCGGTATCCCCGGGCCAGTCGTATGGCCATGACCCTTTGGGACGCGTTCAACCGGCGAGTTGGCCGCAGCCTAAGGGAACGCGCCCACACCGGTGCCCCGTAAAGGGCCATGGACCGCACGACCCCCGCGTAGAGTCTCCGGCAGGAGGCGTTTGGCCCCCCAAGATTGGGCAGGAGCCGCCCCAAGGCGGCCCCAGCCCGGTCCAGCCTGGGAGCCAAACGTAGGAAATGCTCCACGAAGTTCCACCGGCTGTCGAGGACGAGTCCTAGGTACTTCATCGTCGACTCGACGCCCATGTGAACCACTCCTACCGTGATTTGGGAACCCGACGGTGGCGCGTTCCGAGGGCCATGAAAACACATGACCTCGGACTTGTGCAAGGCCATCGAGTCCCAATTGCCGGATTCTCTCGACGATTGTCGCAAGCATTCGATACCGGACGACATCTCTCGCCGGTTCCACACTCCCTGGTGACCGGAGATGACGGCCCTGTCCGTCAAATAGGCCTCGACCACACGACAGAGGTAGGTCGGCATCCGGTGGTACCGGACTGCCTCCCTTATGCAACTCCAGGGCAGGGTGTTGAAGGCGTTGGCGATGTCTAGAGACACCGCCAAGACGACCTCACCCCGGGCTACAGCATCCCCCGTCGTGAGGGCCCGTACGCGCATGATGGCGTCCACCGTAGAATGTCGATTACCTGCCGATCTATTCTGGAAAAATCTCACCGTCTCTTAGTTGAGGTGTGACCACGAGTCCGCACCCGAACTGTCAATAGTGTCAATCTCTGTGGAATGACAGATCACTTCAAGCTCACTTCACCGGCAGGTAATCGACATTGGTTACTATCTCGTTACTTTAAATCGATGTCGATCGTTTGCAGTTATGTTCATACGTTCCGTTTAAAATAAAGTACCGTGAAATATGAAACTTTGCCCGTAGAACGATTTATAAGCATATGTTTGATTTGCAAAAATATCTTAATATTATAGCAAATTGATTCACTTTAGTGGAAAATAGGTTATATGTATGGCAATACTGACGATCGTGTTTGTTGCTAACTTCGCTTAGTAACTTGTAGGAACTCGTTGAGTAAGGTGCGTGCTTTTGCAGGCAAATTTTTGTGCAAAGTTGAAAGTATATTCTGCGAGATAGCGAAAACACAGGGTAGTTTACTTTATAACATGTAATAGACAATTATTTGTAGAGTATAATAATGTTAGTGTCATTGCTCAGGGTCTTTTAAAACTAAAGTTATGATGATGGGCAAAGTTATCTAGTAATGTTCTGACCTACGATTGACAACATTGCCCGCCATCAAAAAAGGCTTAGGGTTGACACATTACGAAACCTTGTATTTTATTTATTTTTTTAATTTATGGCTACTGTTGAGCTTATTTACTTTTAAACATATATTAAGTATTTAATTACTAATTAGTTATTGGGTACTGAGTGTGTACCTGCTCCACACTACGGTATAATTTGAACTTTTTATTATTCTTATACTGGTAATAAGCGTGAAACATATTTCTTGTTATTTACCTAAAAACAATCACATTCTTTGTGGAAAGAAAAAAAATCAGAATATTTTTTACTATGTGCCAACTCTAGCATTTTATTTATGAAAATTGTTACGAAATTTGGAATGTATGAAAAAGACAAAAAATGACAGGGAAACATTGCCCAATGGTTTTAGTAAAAAACTTTTCATAGTTTCGTATACTTTCCTAAAGTAAACGCCACTGTAAATGCGTAATGGTTTTTATGTCATCTGCATAAAGGCCATATTTGCGTCAAAAATCGATGTGGGCAAAGTTGGGTTAAAGTCCAGATAACTTTGCCCACCAACAAAATCGAACAAATATTGAATGAAATGTTGAAAAACAGTCAATTTAGCTATACTAACACATGCACATGATGTTACAGTTGTATTTGATGAAGAAAAAAAATACTTACGTCTCCGTAGAAAAATCGTATTAAAATTGTAATTATTCGAAAAAAGTGGGCAAAGTTGGCATGTTTCACGGTACCTAAGTATTGTTAAAAATGTGTAAGTGAAACGGTGGGGAAAATGCAACTTCCCAGCTAATAAAATCTAAGCGATTCCTGCAACTAATGAAACCCACCAATCATTCTATGAAAAACTTACAGGGTGTTTTAATACTTACTTACTTATTGGGAATAAATCATAAATTGACAAAATAACATAGATAACGGGTGTAAAAAAACGCTTAACGAAGCCGAAAGTCACTTATTATTCCCATTTTTTTTTTGTTCTGGACCATGCCTGGGATTTTGAAGGTTCCAACTATTTCAGACTTTTTTTAAAGAAAGCAAGTTTTAAATTCTATAACTTACATAATTGTAAATACCCCCACGAACCCTGAATTAACTGTTGCATGTACGTACGAGTTATTCCATTCTTATACCAAAAACTAATACCACTGGTATTTGTTGGAACTCATATTTATTTTCTATTCCGAACCGATACCACTCTTTAAATAATTAAATTTAATGTGCAAACGAATACCAACAACTTGAATTTGGTACAGTCCGCTCCGTCAAACCTAATCAAATTTTTGTTTTCTAATATTTTTATTTGATCGTTATAAATACTATACAAATACGCTTCATTCCAATATTTTTACAAAGGTATAGTCTGTACTGATGGCGCACTGGATAGGCCTTCACACGAGAGCAAGCACCTGACCACTTAACCTGTACTCTTACTAACACTAGGTTAAGAACATTGTTACTAACAAATTTATGGACAAAGTCTGAAATAAATTATTATTATTATTATTATTTATATGTTTAAACATCTCGGGACCCTGGGATCCCGGACCTTTGGAAGGCGTGCGAGGGGCCGAAGCCAACTCGCAGAGGCCCCTTAGACAATTTTAAATGGAATTAGGCACCAACCGACGATTATCCCTGTTCGCACAATGCAAGTGCAGCCAAGGACAACCCCCGGTTAGTGTAGGACTATTAATTGCAGAATATGGAAACAAAGATATTGGGCTACGGGTTTGGGTGGTTTAGTGAACTGGTAAAAAAAAAAAGAAAAAAAAAAAAGAAAAAAGAAGAAAAGAATCTTGAACTATGGAAACACTATGGCCCCTGCCTGAACAATGTTTTTAAATATAAAATACAAAGATAAAATGGCAAGGGGTGACTTGCACACTCAATAATGGGCCCCCCAGAACGGTCGCTAGCACAAAGTGTCGTAGCGACAAGGGGGCAACATGTCCTGAGGTGCTTAAAAGGAGTGGAGAGGTATTCCATGGCTATCAGGACAATCCCGGAAGTACGGTCAAGATCCCTACCAGCATCTTACTGGAATACTTCCTTCCTCCGAGCAGGTTTGCTCTTGCGAATCTCCACTCAAGCCGGCCAATAAAGGCAAGAATGAGGTGGGAGCTCTGTTCCTCGTCAGTGTTCACTCTAGCCGGCCAATAAAGGCAAGCCAGAGGTGAGGAACAAGACATCTCCCGGGATATAGGGTCCGTGGGGTCGCAACCCCCCAACAGCTCGCCACATGCTGCCCTGCGGGTTTTTGTATCTCTCTTGGTCTGGCTCCTCACTCTAGACCCGTTTCGGCAAAGTAAACTCTACCGGTACAGACCTAGAGTTCGGAGCACACAAGCCCCACCACGACGTCAACGTGTTTAGGTTGAGTAGTTTAAGTGAATCATCTTGCTACTTTTTTTTTGGGGTATTCCTCAAAACGCAACCAATGAAGCGCAACTAACGTATTCCTCGAAAGGCACCCACGATGAAATATACCTATAGAGAACACCATGACGGATTCGTAACAAATTATATCGATAGACGTTTTAAAATTCAACCGTCCTAATTGTTCAGTTATTCAAACTACCAGGAAAGCTGAAATTAACTAGAACTATGTGCTTATGCGACTTATTATTACTTAGCTCAATAATGGTAAAAATACAGGTTATGAAATTGAATAATTTGTTGTTTTGAAAAGTACCAGGGTGACAGAAATGAAAAGAAAATAGGCGCCTGAAAAGTTGCACAACCACCAACGATTACACACAAAGGGGAATATAAAGTATTCGTTATTATTATTCACTATATCGATAAAAGTCTTAAAACTGTCATAAACCTTACCTATAACTGTAATGTCAATGAATTCGTTACAGTCAGCTCCGTCAAACCTAATCAAATTTTTGTTTTCTACCCCAGGTTTAAGGCACACATTATGACTGGTATTTTTATAATTATGAGCTACTTTATGACTGAAACTCTAAAATTATAACAATCCAGTATAATATTTGGCAATTTGTCGAATTTGTACACCTATACATATATACATAACACATCTAATCACATATTTCATACCCCCCTGTACAACCGAGTAATTTAAAAATATGCAGATCGTTAATAGAAATTTAAAAAAAAATATGCGTAATTTACTTAATTCGAAAATTGCACATACTTAAGTTGCAATTGCGATCAAATTAGGTACTAACTGTGGACTATTACATAAAATAAGACAATAGCTTCAGGACATTATTCAGTTTTTCTATAACTCCGTAAAAGATAGCCGGAAAATGCGTCTTCAAATCATAAGAAATTTCCTTCTAAAGGAAAATTTTGATTTCGACAGGCCCGATATTAATCTCTATAATTTTCACCCGCAGTTGCGGATTTTTCTTGCTACGAATGGGGTTTTCTTTAGCAATAGGAATTCACGTCTCAGGTCTGTTATTTTTTCATCTAATTTTATCTCGCTCGCACCATCATACTCGCGGCCTGAGTGAGAGCGAAACGGAGTGGGGTGCTGGCGGCTCTCAAGCCTCGAATTGTTTAGGTAAATGCTTTTTACGGTGAAATTAATGGTAATTAAAAAAAAAACTTAAGACCTTCTATAAAATTATTTCAGTTATTATGCAAAGTTTCATGATCTAATTTGAAGTATTTTTTGAATACCAGTGGTTTATATTTCGGTTTAGAGGCAACTTTGAAAAAATCCCAAAGTAAATATATAGTTACCTACTTTTATATGTGACAGTGCCATCCACGAAGACGCGCCCCGCTCCGCAATTATGTACCGTAAGTTGCGTTTAGTACGGAGCGGAGTGGAGTGGGGAGCGTCTTCGTGGATGGCACTATCCAATGCAGTTTACTTTTTCGTCAAGATTTCAAACATGTTATCTCATTTAATACGTGGGGCGTATTAAATGAGATTGATTTTCATGAAATCAACATTCAGCATGCCCAGTTACCAAAATTGATCCGAAAGGATCGTGGGCAAATCACACCCAGCTCCTCCACAGATGAAACCACTGTAGGTGTAGTTTTGAAGACATCACAACTCTCTTTACTCATTGCAGGCCAAGGCGCATCAAAATCGGTCCCGGGGTTATCCAGTTCCGATAATCTTAGGTTATGTTAGGTTAGGTTTGTTAAGTTGGACTGAAAAAAAAAATTCTTACATTTATTATTCTACAGATTCATCTGGCCTTGTATTTGCATCCAACTATCCGTCTCTGCGATGACGCTGGAAGAAATAAATGTCTGGCGCGGGGTTTCTATAAGGGACTATTCGTTCGCCACCGAATGTTTTTGTTACTGGGTTATAGTCGGTTGTATTCCAGCGGTGTACAGCAGTATTATCTTCAAAACCAACAAGATTCGGGACATCGTGGTGAAAATGAACGAGGATTTTATCTTCGTGTGTGGTCTAGGGGATATATACAGGTAATAAGTTAGAAGACGCCTAAAGGCTATGGGGTTTATCTATAAACGTTGCTTAAAGTTAGGTAATGATTAGCGACTGAAATTATCCATACTTTTTTGACGTTTGAAGGTCACTTAACTTTAAGCGACGTTTATAAATAAACCTCTATGAATAGATGGCTTTTATGGTAGAGATGCACTTCACCCGCATTGCTTGTAGAATTGTGCTTAGAAAATTGTAGTGTAATATCATCATTAAATCCTTAAATCGAGGCTTCTCGTCGATTATTATTCTCCGTCGGATTGCGTCCGGCGTGTGTAAGCTGAATTATAGTTAGGCAATAGGTACGTATTTAATAAAAGATAATTAGTGAAGTGGATTAGGTAATATTTAAAAAACGAATATCGAAGCATTTTTGAAGAGATGAGAATCGTATGTTACGGTTCGGAGGCAGTTTGGTTCCCACTACAATATCAGAGGTTTACGAGATGGACCAATTGAAAACTTTTGCATGCTGCGAAATGGAAGACATCTGGAAGACGTAATCTTTAAAATATAAAATCCGCATTACCGTTAATTCTATTCAATAAATTACCGGCATCCCACCTAGGTACCATCTGCCAAATGAACGCGCCAGAAGTTCGGTAGACAGCCTGAAGCTCGTCGAGCTTTCTGTAGCGCATCTTCCGTCTATCGATTCTATCGACGCATGTACCCACCTGTTGTGTTATTCTGTAAAAATCTCACCGTGAAAACTTAGGTGAAGTGAGCCTTGGAGTGAACTGTCACTCAGTGTTGCCAACTTAGTGGATTTTCCACTAAAACTGGTGGTTTCGACCCCCCTTTTAGTGGCGAAATATTGCATTTTGGTGGCTGGTGGTTTTTTCTAGTGGTTTAGTCATTCAGTTTCAATTACTGAAAATGCTATCACTCAACCACTAAGCCACTAAAACGTTAAGAAAAATATTATTTTTACTTCATTTTATTTTCAGGAGTATTTTTTATGTAAATTACAAAACAACTGAGTGAACAGAATGAACTCGGTCTAGTCGTGGTTGTTGAATATTTTTTATGTTTCTGATCTTCACTTGTTGATTTATTAATATTTTATGTTGATTTACTGACTGATTTTAATTAAGTATTTTATTACGCAATATTATAGAACATTTTAGTACTGTTTTCACGCGTCAAAATAAAACAATTGTGAAAATAATTGTATGGTGGAAATTTTAGCGATTTTTAGAATAGGGCCGATTTTTGTTTGTTGTTTTCTGGTGGTTTTAGAAGTTGAATCTGGTGGAGAGCTAGTTTAACTGTTGGCAACACTGCTGTCACTGCCTTAGCATCAGTAGGTATCGATGACAATGACAGCTCACTCCACGCTCACTTCACCTAAGTTTTCACGGTGAGATGGTTACAGAATAGCAATGCTGTAGGTAGACTTAAGTTGTCAATCATGCAATCCTGAATGCTTTGATTTTTAATACTTTCTTTATTTTTGAACTTTAATACAATCCTTACTAATATTATAAATAAGAAAGTTTGTGTGTTTGTTACTCAATCACGCAAAAACGGCTGAATGGATTTGGATGAAATTTAGCAAACAGATCGTTTATATCCTGGATTAACACATAGGATACTTTTTATCCCGATATTCCCACGGGATCGAGACTTACGCGGGCGAAACCGCGGGACGCAGCAAGTCATATTACCTGTATTACCAGATAATTACGTTTTACACTCACAAAAACACCGAAAAAAGTGTTCCGCGCTGCAGCGGCAGCACCCATACCCACTTTTTATTATTATTAATTTTACATTTCACTACAAGTAAAAATGATAGAAAAGAGATGGCTTGATAAAAACAACAAGAAAAAAAGAGACAGCTAGTGTTGTCAATTCAACTAAGCGTATTCGTCGCAATGCGTGTCGCCGATAACGTCAATACGTCCCAATTAGGACGTTTTCGAGTCTTCACGATTGCGCGCTCACAACATATCTGTTTAATTTAATATCATTGCTTTAATAGGTACTTTTCCATACCTTCCATACCTACTGGACTTTTCCATTGCGTTTTTTTTCTTCTTCAGAAAACCGTTCTTAGAAGGCCAGCTTCTGATATGGCAGTTGTGCTTCGCATGGTTCATTTTCGTCTCCTTCGTGGGTGGTTTGTACATGGTGTTCCCAGTAGTTGGTCTGGTCTACCAGAGCCTGTTCGCGACTGTTGATGAGAACACCGTGAGACCTCTGCAGTTCCCCATGTGGCTTCCTCACGATGACCCCTACAGAACACCCAACTATGAAATGTTACTGGTCATGGAAATGTCTTTGGTCTTTATTTTTGTTCAAACTTTTTGTGGTAAGTTAGATGCGTAACGAAGGCGAGAGTCACTTGTACTGTTCGTCATTGTGATATATTTTGTATTGGACCTTGCTTTAACGAACTTTAGGGCAAAGGAACTCTTTGATGAAACGCACTCTGCTAATTAGTCTGGGTGAGGAATATGTCTAGAAGTTGTCGTCTTCCGGCTGCGGTTATGATGATCACGATTATGATATAAGTAGGTTTAGGGGTATGAGGAACAGGGTGTAAAGTTACCCATCGATCATAGAAAAGGGATGAACCTCCGACCAGACGGGTGTTGTGTCTGGCGGGCAACTGCCCAACGATTGATGTTGTCAGGATTTTTGTGTGACGTCAAGTCTTTGATGCGTAGTTCGCATGTGGCGCTGTAGATACCCCCACAAAACTACCGGTATAACCTACATTAGGAGGTGAACTCTGCTACTTCTATAATATTTTATTGACTTTCCAGTGTATATCTACACGCTTTTCCACATCTTGTTGCATTACTACGCAATAATGGACATGATAATAATCGACTTCAGCGTTATATTTGAGGGTCTCGACAAATCTGTGGCGTTGCTACCTCGACATGATGAACGGAGAATGAAAACACAGCTCATACTCAACACGAGGATCAGGAGGATTGTGACGTGGCATCTTTCAGTGTTAAGGTATTTCTTCATATGCACAAGGAAGGCTTTAGTAGGACTGTCATGTACGTTTGCCCCGCACGGCCCCCCCATTTGTGTTTTAGGTGTGCACCAATGCAATGTACTCGACCTACCTGGCGAGATATTAACGTTACTACCACTAAACTGTGTTTATCAGTTGTTTAGCCTAAACACGACATCTAAGTACCTACCTATAGAGTTTGACGTAAGGCTGGCATTAGAGCAGACGTTGATCAAGTGTTTTTGTAGTAAGAGAGGCACAAGCAAGTATCTTCTAACTTTAACTTTAAAAGTTCGCGTTAACGTGACATAAATATATGCGTGCGCGTGCGTCTACTACCACACTGCATACTGTAGGTGTAGGTAGAGCTTTTATACAGGAGCTGGTCGCTCACAATTTATTCCTATTAATCTTTGCAGTCATATTTTCCCGTTTTACTTACCGGTGACATATTATATTGGTGCATAAATACGTTAAAGATGTATCGTCCTAGGAAAAGGTCCTCTCTTCGAGCCGCGGTAGTGGAGGATAACGATAATCGAATATAAGATCTCACGATAACCACTTGAGACCACTAGAGACCACAAAGAAGCAGTTATAATGATGATGATGTAAGTAGGTATAGCTAAAATATTGTTTCAGAGCTGTAAGTACGGTGTCATCTGTATACGGGTTACCGCTCGTGTACCAGGTATCCCTCAGTTCCATCGCTATATGCCTCATAGCGTACCAGATTGCGGAGGTAAGAACCACGGAACATATTATAACAGGCTACAGGGTGAAATTGAATTCTTGGGCATCTTAGGGGCCATTATGAACAACTTTCAGTATGAGACCAACCCTGAAATCGCGCAAAAGAAAATCAGCTGTTCCTTGAACTCAAACTCAAACTCAAAGCATTTATTTCAATTAAACCATTTACAGGCACTTTTGAATTGTCAGAGTCGCACTTGTTACATAATCAAGCTATAGGCACATTTCCAGTTTAAGCTGACGGTAGAAGCTCTCATTGTAGGAAAATCTTATAAGCTTATTAGCTATCTACAGAAATAATCGCAAAGAAGGTAGTATTTTCGGGAACCCTTTCTTATTCCTACCCAATATCTATTTAAAGTAATCGAATCGATATCTGTACCTCAGAGGTATACAATAGTAACTCCATTTTTTTTGAAAATATGTTTCTTGCACCATTCAAATCGCAAAAACCAGTTCTACAAAATGCTATAAAACATTAAGTCCTATGTAATCTATGAAAAAAAATATCCAATCGTATATGACATTAAATCAACTGACGTCTAATGGGTATAGGACCTCAAATGACGAGAAGATTAATATAATGTAGTGACGATAAGATTATTTACCTCTAAGCTTTGCACGAACTTAATGTTGTTATGCGTCGGTGCGTTCGCCGTCGTACCGTACTGTGCGTGCAAAACTATCTGCGTAAAAGTTAAAAATGATAAGAATTAACTTTATTGTAATTATGCGTAATACATAATAATTCCATGTAATAATAATAAAACATACTGTTGAGTTTGTTTCAATATCTTTAAAACAACTATGTCAAAATTGCATTCAAAGTTTCACTCCGCGTATTTTTGCCTCTCCTGTAAAATTCCCGTTTTATCACATAATGGTGTATAACTCTGAGGTACAGATATAGCTTACCTACTTATTACTTATTTCTTAGGTACGCAAGCTTTGAAGCGCTGAGGAACGGGCTGGTCTACCTCTAGTCCAAACAAATACAGGGTGTAAGGGACAGCTCTCCGCAAACTCATGGGTTGAATTCAGTATATTATACTAAGAAGATCATAGTATTACTTTACTCCAACGTGTATATTTTTCAGAAACTTGACAACGGCACCGTAGACATCTTATTTTGTCTGCTAGGTATTGCTGCGTGTTTGCAACTCTGGATACCATGCCATCTCGGCACCATGATAAGAAACAAGGTTTGTGAATATGAGAATTTATACAATCGCATTTTTTCCAATCCAGCTCAAATAAAAACATGCTTTCCCCACCAAAGGTAGGTATTGTTGGATTAAAAAAAAAACCGAAACATTTAAAAAAAAATTAAACCAACGAAAAAAGAAACTGTAATGCGTAAAATAATTTCTTAAACAACAAGACATCATAGACAGACAAATTAAAAATCCAGAGTCACACGTAATTTGTTTGTTTGTGACTCCAGATTTATTATTTGTCTGTCAACCTTAATAAAGTTTCAATTTATTGGGAATTGTTGTCAAAAGGTAAGTAATTACAATACTTACTTTATCACTTTTTATCATCAATCCTACTAGTTGAAAATGATAGCAATGCATACTAACAATTTTATATTTATGTTCAAGGGATTTGAAGTAGGAGATGCAGGCTGGACTTGCGGCTGGCACGAGACGCCATTAGGCCTGATGATACGGGGTGACATCATCATCATCATTCTACGAGCTCAGCAGCCTGTCACCATCAAGTTTACTGGGTTACCACAAGTTCAGCTCGAGACTTTTTCCTCCGTAAGTATTGGGCACAGTATTGTTATCTGGTGTAGTAGTGGGCAGTGGTCTTTTACCTGACTACGCGGCAGCAAAGACCGGGTCCTGGTTTTGGTGTTTTATTAGCAAAGAGAATTAAATAAACCGTAAAAAATAAATTTGAGCAGAAGTGAAGTTATTCGTATTATACGCCCGAAGCTGTGTATTGCTTTTGAAGCGAAAGTTACGCTCCTATAAGAATTATGCCTATGATAATTCAATTTTGGAATTTCATTTGTGATTTACAACCCCCGGTTGGTGAAGGATTATAGGAATAAAATAAGACTATGGGTGGCTAAAGTGGACTGCCTGATCAATGTTTTATAGATACACGGGTAAAATGGAAGGGGGTGAATTGCACAAATGCACACTCAACAATGCGCCCCCGGAAACAGTCGCTAGCACATAACGACAAGGAGGCAATATCCTAAGGTGCATCCTAAGGTGCTTGAAGAGTGGAGAGTTATTCCATGGCTATCAGGACAATCCCGGAAGTACGTAGTATTAGCATCTTACTAGAATGTTTCCGTCCTCAGAGCACGTTTGCTCTTGAGAATCTACATTCAAGACGGCCATCAAAGGCAAGAATGAGGTGGGAGCTCTGTTTCTCGTCAGTGTTCTTCATAATTTGTGATATTTTCAATAATAACAAGAAAACTTCTTTAGGCGTGTTGAACGATTTTTGGTAGGGGACAAACTTATGGATTCGCGTCACCGACATGCTCGCGCCGTAGTGCTGTATATTCTCTAGAATATAGATGGCGCTAATACCAGTTTTAAGTTTTTTTTTCTCTTTTGTTTCAGTGTATGAGCTCGTCGTACTCCTATTTCAACATGCTGCGACAATACAGCAAATAAGACATGTAATTTTTCAGCAAATCTACAATTATACGCAATTAAACATGCACCGTGATGCACACTATTCCGCGACAAGATGGTATATTTAGACACTACTTCTACATTCTTTCTATTTTTAATTTTTTACTCACATCCATTTCTTTTCACTTATTCTCTATTTATCTTGTTAGTCCTATGTAGTGGGAATATTTAATACTTAATGAAAAATACATACTTATATCATTGTATTTACAGGATGTTTTATTTAAAATACTTGCATTTAGTCTTATGTAAATTAAAAAACCTATGTTTAACCAGGGCAGGCGCACTCCAAATTTTTGGTAGGTGAAGCTACAAGTACGTGGTGGGCTCGACTTGTTGGGCCAATTCAGTGGGCGTGACGTAGTCAAAAGGTGAAACAGTTATGCAATAGAGAGGCAACTTCTACATGAATATAACTGTAGGTAATTAGCGCTGTACGACCTGAATTGCACTAATGTGTCATAGTTGCTATTTATTTAAATGATTTTGTGGAGTGCACTCCTGTGGAATAATTATTTATATACCCGTTTATCAAGGTTATGTCAATCGATTACGAGCACACATTATTGTGAAACATTAAAACTCGTCCATGTACTATTAAAAGGGTGATTTATGCTAGTCCATTAAGGGCGCGATTCGTATCAGAGTCGGTTAGCTGTCGGGCACGAATCGGACGCAGCTCGCGAGTTTGTGTTTATGCTGCAGTTATCAATACTGCCAGCTAAGCATTGATTTTATATCAATGGTTCTATAAAAATTAAAAACATTCTTCCAAGGAGTCCATCCTATGTTAAGAACAGAGTGTTTCGGCGCCGTAAACCAACACATTAAAAGCTTGATCCCTTGTCTTCTGGCAGTAGGAAGTATATTATAACAGGTCCTTTGGCAGTGTTCACTATTTCCGTATGTCTAATCAGTTGTGTTGCTGCCAGACCGTACAGCAGACATGGTATACCTGAAATCACATAGTAAATTTATTAGTACAGCAAGTTTTTTTGTTTAATCCTACTGCCTCCCCCAAATATTTCCAAACATCCTTTTCCAGGGCCACCTCGATCCAATCCTTGCGGTACCTGTCTAGATCGTCTTGTCTTACATGGCCGCGCCGTCCATCCGAGATTAATTTATTTCACAATATTTATGAAATACTGCACCACATCAGTGAAAATCCGTGAGAAGTGTAAAAAATGGAATGCCTTTATCTAGCAGTGGAACACCATAGGTAGTAGGTAATTATAATCCTAACTATGCTAACTTATATTATAAATGCGAGAGTGTTTGTTACAGTTTCATTGTAAAAAGGCTGAATAGATTTGAATGGATACTTTGAACCCTGGAGAAGGACACAGGCTGCTTTTTATCAACATACCGCGCGGGCAGAAGCTAGTAATTTCATAAAATGTTTGTAAGATGAGGGAAATTGACTTGGGCTAATTTACTATTAGTGGTAAGAAATTATGAACACTTATAATTTTAAATGGAAGTAATTCGTACCAAAATTAATAACTTTGATAAACCTCATGAATTTGTCAGACACTGCTAAATCTTCAGCTTTCTTCCTGGAGCAGTGGTATTTCATGTATGGAAAGCAGCCAGTCCTCAGTATCTGATAGTTTGAACTCCCAACCTTCCAGTTGAAGTTCGACATTCCAAACTGGTCATTCTTGACGCTACTGTACTGAAAAAAAATTGGCAAGAATATAGTAATCTTAAAGAGTTTGTTTTTTCAATTTGTGAATTCTTCTGAAAACTTTTATTTTAAAACAATAAACAGTAGGTAAGCTCTAATAATTTGGGCACTGTAATGGCCTGAATATGTCTAAATTATCTGAATAAACTAAAATGTGAACATAGAAGTGACCTTTAACAGTAATGAGTGGGCTGCTCAATCAAAACGTTTCTTCTACTGAAGAAGCAATCTTTTACAGATTAATATTGAGCCTAGTGGTATGCACTAGATAAATCTTGAGCCTAGTGGTATGCACTGTTTAGGTAATATTGATTAAAAAAAATACTGCACTTATATAACGTATCCCTTGCTGCCCTCCCCTCGTGACGCCCTAAGCCAACTTCCGTACCCCACAGGCCCTCTGTGCTCTGCTCATAGTGTGTAGTCGCTTAGTTTATAAGTTTTTTGCCCTGGCATTCACAGGAAAGTTCGGCCAACAACCTCCTAGGTTGACCTGCGAGATGCCATTCCACAGAAAAAAGCTTTTAGCTGATATTACCTTCACAAAGTACGAGGTCCAGGGAGGCTCTTTGCATTGAGTCAAATATGCTGTTAGCACTTCAGACGCCATGGGTTTTGACGAAAAGTTTGTTATTTGTACCGCAACTGTTTTAACCTTAGTCAATAATCTTTTGTTACTGGACATTTCTATAGCTACAAAAATTGAAAATTCACCATGAAATGAAAATTACGTAAAATAAAAATATATTTGAAACTTGACAGCTGACTGACAGTGACACTAACATGACAGTACACCGAACTATTGAGCGGTAGAGGTGTAACTAATATATTCATAATAGGTACAGGGATCATAATACAAGCATGTATATGAATATACATGGATATGACAATATAAATTATTAGGTTACCAGGTATTAATCAAATATTAGGCACGCTAATCTATAACGATCACCATTTGCCAACGAGTGGCGACGTGGCGACTGGTGACGAGCCGCGACGACCGACGACGATAGGCGTGTGTAACTCTTTACGGAACCGATTCACTGATTCGGATCATTGAAGTGATTCAAAAGATTGGTTCAGTAACAACGTTTCGAACGAAATTTGGATCTGAACACACACTTTGCTCTAGCTCAATCCGCGCGACGCGTCGCTCGCGAGGCGACTGAGCAGTGAGCGAGCGAGAGAGGGAGACTGAGACACACTGAGTTTTTTGACTCGCGAGTCGCGACTGAGCGGGTGACATGATTACAATCTATTCAAGTTAGAAAGAGATACCAAATGAGATGTGCATCACTCATACAATCACAGATTTTCGTTCAAATGTGCTCTGTGCATTCGTTCATGTCGTTATCACGTAAAAATGAACACTAAGACGCTTACGAATCAAATACTATACGGTCGTTTTTTGTAATGTATATGTAACATTCTGTATTTTATATCCTTTGAGCCGATGATCCAAATGAGCCAAATGAAACATATAAGTGTTTCAGATCATTTCAGTGATCCAGATGCGAATGATACAATCGCAAAAATGATACACTTTTCCCACCTCTAGACGACGACGAATGCGATCACTTAATCACTACGACGATGAGTGTCACTAGTCGTCGTAGTAATTCAGTGAGCTCAGCCGCTCAGGAGAGATCCACGATCCGATCCGATAATTTACAGTATCGATCCAATGTGATACGTTAATAAATTATTTTGAATCGATATACGAATACGAACATGCTCGGAGATATACAATACAAAAGTACAGGTATCGGAATTAATTAATCGTACCACATCGTCACATATACCTGGGCGTTCACGTTCAGTCTATTTGGAATTTTGGATTATATCAAATGGATTTGAACGTCAGTACATAGTTTAGGCCACTCACAGCTTCAGTACAAATGACTGTCATTTCTCGATCGACGGGGACGCATAGAGACTTATGATATAGTAGTAGAAAATGGATTCAGACTCTTGTGCGGATGCTTTTTGTTGCTTTGAACATAGGTACTGAACGCAAAATGGATGTGGATTTGCAAAAAAAAAAATCTGCTCTACAACGTAAATAGCGCAATGAATGTTTTTTAAACTGTCAAATTGAAACAGATCTCTCTTAATCGTTTAAAAAAATGTGTTACGCAATTAGATGGCTTCCTATGAATGATCAATTCAAAAAACTTGTAGTTTCAAAACTGAAATCTATACTTTGTTTTTTTATAAATTTATGGTGGTTTATATTATTGTAAATAGTAGAACAATATAAATGTAACATTATTTAGTTGTTCAATGCATTTTATTTTGTAATGAGTCACACGGGTGCCTTCTAAATCATCGTTTTTTCACCCAAAGGTGCACGGAGTAGAAAAGGATTGCTGGAATTTTGCCCAGACTTCTAGAAAGATTACGTACGATACGATAGGTATTTGGAGGATTGGATCGAAACCATTCTATCCAATTCTAGACTCGAATCGTAAGGTTGTTGTGTTTGTTCTGGATCGATACAAAGTATCGACACACATGCAAGTATCGTGCAATTCGTGCATACATAAACGAACTTGACTTTAGGAGTGAGGCGTATTTATCGTCACAGATAGAAAAAACAGATATTAAAAAATAGCAGATAACAATGTTCCTAACAATAAAACATAATATATGTTACTTAAAATAACAGACTTGTTACCGCGGCTGTTACTGTTAAAACTTCGGATACTATTTTCGACTTAAACGAAAAGAAATTATTCAATTGAGATTTAAATACGTATTTATCATCCGTACAAAAATAACGGGCTGTGATTTAATAACAGATATTTGGATCTGTAATTTTTTTTGCCACAGTAACAGTGATAACAGATATCGTGATTAATCTTTTATAACCCATCTCTACTTGTCTTATCGGTGAGTTCGGCCATAGACAACTAAATAAAACAGCCATAAAAGAGCGATAGTAGCGCCTTTTTGCCGAGCTCACGAGCTGCATTACTTTGATGTCCCGAACATGGTCAAACCATAGTTTACTATACTATGGTCAAACTATGTCCAACTCGTGCCTCGTCAAAATGCGCTAGCCCTGGTTTTTAACCGACTTCTTCAAAAAGGAAGAGGTTCTCAATTCGTCTGTATGTTTTTTTTTTTTTTTAATATTTGTACGCGATTACTCCGCCAATTATGAATCGATTTTGATGATTCTTATTTTGTTTGGTAGGTCATGCTCCCGAGGTGGTCCCATATAAATTTTATTAACTTTGCTTGCGTAATTTTTGAGTTAGGTTCAATATTACGTATTTTTCCCACGTAGTTTATCTAGATGATATCCTGTTTGACTCCTTCACTGTTATTTACATAGCGGATATTGGTATACGGGTTTGTGTGGGGTAGTACCACAACTAAAAGTGAAAAATATAAACTTTTTACAAAAAAAAAAACAACCGACTTCCAAAAAAAACACAAAAAAAGTTAACGCGTAAGTGCATTGAATTTTTTTTTTTCATCCCTCGGTTTTATAGGGAGAGCCACCCCATATTTTTTTTGTAATTTCACTACTCCATTGTTTAGCAATGCAACTGTGCAACGAACACCTTTTCAATTTTCATCGACATTGTGTAGGTATATCATCCAGACGGACGGACGGACGTAGGACAATTATAGGGGTTCCATTTGGCTACGGAACCCAAAAAATGTGAATAGTGCACTTATCCATAGCATTGTATTATACGCGGAGCACGGAGACGCCTTGGCAGCTGCTGCTTGAGACGGAATTGTCAACACTTTCCATAGAAACCAAGCGTACCAATGGTTACGCCAGTTTACTCGCACTTCGACACAAATAACGTATGGAAACTGACTGTTTTAATGGCTGCCAAGGCCGTAATGGCTGTAAAGGATTTAATGGCTGTCCGTGACAGAAATTGTGCGCTCAACGCAATTTTGGAGACACGAACTTGCATTAGTACTGTCTCTAGACGCTGCCGGAGCGGCGATTCCATGCTCTGTGATTTATTTAAGATTTTGTTATACGACCAAATACGGTGCCCTAAGGGCTCGTGTACACGGTACCGCCGCCGCGCCCGTTCCGCTTGTAAGTATTATAAAGCGCGCGCACATTTGCAAGCGGCGATGGAATATTAAAAAAAATTACGGCACCGTGTCCCCGAGCAATTATACACCTAAGTGGGCGAGTAGAGCGCCAATCATAATAATCAGCTGGTCAATAAAGCCGTCGTTGCAACTAATCTGTTCGCCCACAAAATATAAATAAAAATTAATCGTCATCATCATTTCATTTATTTGCTCAACTTACTGACAATTTCGAAAATCACAGTTATTTTTGACATTTTGTAATATTCAATTATTACATGATAACAGCTGTCAGCTGTGGTAAAATGGGAAGTGGGTATAAAATGGTATTAAATATTATTATTTATTGGCCGCGGTATATTACATATTTCTATTGAGTAAATATTACAATAGGTACTTATGGGTAGGTCCATCATTTTACAAAGTAAAAAGAAAAATATCTCATTGTAAAAAACATGTTAAGTTGTCATAGAAAATGAAAAAAATGATAATAATACTAATAAATAACATTTATCAATTTGTAATTTAGAATCATATTAATTTTACAAGTTAATGAAGTGAGCAAAATGAAGGGCGACACAAGACGCCGACTTGGACATGACACGTAATGTACAATCGATGAAGCGAAACCAACAACAATAATAATACATTAAAATTTAAATTATTCCAGTGATCATCTACTATGAAACAAAACAAAAAGCGTTCGTGTATTTAAACCTATGGAAATATGATAGAAAAATCACAATATGTCATTGGAATAACATCCTACAGATATAATAAAAAATTAATGGTGTCATCTGTGATACCACTTAAGGGTTAGTACTTAGAAATATTTAAATGGTGGGATCGTAGCTCATCTATATACAATACCAACAATTTCAATAGACTTATACAATCACTCGAGTCCCCTACAGCGCCTACATGTTATCAAAGCTTTGCACACAACTGTCCCACTGAGCAGCGAGCACTGCCCAGCGCCATGTGATGTGTATCGTGTCGTCCGTACATTTATTATGTATTATGATGAGATAAGACTAACAATTTTGTACAAAGCCATGGTACATACATAACTTTATTGCATTCAATTACCACTCTACTTCAAAATATTTTCAAAAGGCCTACGTTATACAATGTCTAACATTAATGTTTTTGTAATTTCTATGGGAACACGAAACACCAAGAGTTTTTCCAATTCAAATATTTGCATTGTGGCATAATAATCGGTGTGATTATTTGAATTTTTATTATGAATTCTGTACATCACTATTATTAACGATTTATGCCATTAGTTAGCCAATGAATGTTACAATCATAATAATATAATGATAAATTTATATGACATGGATAGTTGTTTAGACACGAGCTTCATATTTTTAATAGTAATAATTTACATACATAGCTGCAAGAGAATGTTCACAAAAACGACATACATAAAATATTAAACCCGAAGCCTACATCCAAACTACATCAACGCGCAAAAAGCGTCCAGCGTTTCTCCATAACATACACATTAAAAGTAATTATTAAAAGCGGTACACTAATTAACCGCAAGAGACAAAAAAACATTAGGATCGAATATCGTCTTGAGATCAATCATAGTAAAACGAAGGGCTGGATCCGTGGATCCATTCTAATTATACGCACACATCCACCGGCCACTCTCACTCCGAATCTCACAGTCTATGGTACACGGGGTATATTCTAATAGTATTAATATATGCAGCCTTGTCGTGTAGTAACCGACCGCGCCTCGGGAAGCCCGGCTGCGACTGGCGTAGACTGGAGCCGCCCTCAACACGCCGGGCGGGCGTGGGCCATGGCCATGCGGGCGAGTGAGGTCCTCAGCCGTAGAATTCGAATATGTGTGTGCCGTGTGGCGTGTCTTTGGTATAGAGGCGGGTGGTGTGCGCACGGTGGTGTGTGCACTAGGCCTGCTTCACTCGCTTGCGCGGCGGCCCGATGGGCGGGATCTGTTGCTGCTGCGTCGCCAGCGCGCGGAACGCTTCGGCGATCAGGTGCGGGTGCGACGAGATCATGTTCTTCCAGCCCGCTGTGTCCATCACGTCTGTTGCGTGACTCCTGTAATTGAGAAAGACAGAGCATAAATTAATAAAGTGTAAATCATACTATTTTAAATCACAATTTGGGCATATGGAGTGTAGTCAGCTTTTTATTCTTCAACTGTTCTGTCCTACTACTGGACAAAATTCTTCTCCATAGACTTCCACCTCTCTCTCCACTGCTTTCTCATATTAATCTACTCATCAAGAAGGATCACTTTGCTGCCTTCAAAAGATACTGAACACTTCACTTAATCATATATTAATTTCATAGACTAAATAATACTAACGTGTTTATAAAGTCGATGGTTTGCGCCTTGAGCTGGTCCGCAGAATGCAGGTCCGCTAGTATGAGTGTGTCAGCCGCCGTCTCCACAGACAAACTGAGGCATAGGGCCTCTTCACACATTACTTTTAACCGCTCTAGTGCGTACTGGAAAGAAAGAAAGATAGTATGATTATTATAAGATACTTAAACATAAAAAAATAAAAAAATAAAATAACAGCAGAGTTAAAGCCGAAAAATCAACAATCGTTTATTAAAATTAGTCTGATAATCAGCAATTTATAAACGCTTTTTCTTAGAAATATTGTGATATCGTTTAGTTTTACAATGTTTGTAAATATGTGAGCACCATGTATCTATCAATTAATTTATTTGTCATTGCTCCATTTTTAATTCTTTTTACCTATTGTGGTACAGTAATCTTATTCTAGGTGCATCGTCTTCACATATAATATGTAATTGATGTATACAAAATATTGTAAAACATTTTTAAAAGAGTAACGGTGTAGTTTCTTGCCCATTCTTCTCCATACGTAAACTACCGTTTGGTAGGAGCAACTAGAATCAATTCTATTTCTTTGTTTTTGACGTTCTAAAGTGCCCTACATGTGCTTATTTGAAATAAATTATTTGACTTTGACGCCAATAGTTACAACAGATACAGCCCCCAACACCGTTTCCTTGTATTTAAGTTTATTAATACAATCAGTCAATACTGCCATCCGATAGACAACTAAAGCTCAGCATAAAAAAATAAAAATAAACTACATATTGACGACAAACGAAATATATCAATAGTACGAAAGACAATTTAACTTCACACTAGAAACTTCTTATGGCCATACTTATTGGTTGCATATTCGCACTATTGACTATGGTAAGCCGTCACGTTGAGTTTGCGACACGTCGTGCGAATGTAATCTCTATATCGATTTCCATGCACATTGCACGTGGCTCAAATTGCCTCATTATCTCTGCTCAACGCTTTTTATCTGTATCGCGTGATGGATAAAAGACGTTATTATATACGTCTCTATATATATAAGGTATGCGAGTCCAGTTACTTCGGGAGAGTCACTTTTTGAATTCCATATTTGAAAGAGAGTGGGTCTTGATTAAATAATTCTCAACTATGGAGTTTAGTAATTAAATTTGACGACGTCTACAGAGACAAGACGGGGTCAAACTTTCCTATTTTCAGACTTCAGTCATTTCATGACTGCCCACAGTCGTAAATAGATATACAAACTATATTCTATCTTACTTTAGTGTATAGCTCCAACTCTTTCCTACACTGTAGTAAGATTAAAATAATACTTTCATTTTTATAACAATACAATAGGCTTCCATTTTGACAGTTCAACAAAATTCATTGCGTTATTTACGTTGTTGACCCGACAAATTTTTCAAACATAGGTATATTATGAAGCAATGGATTAGTCTATCCTACAAAATCATTCAGATTGAGACTGAAAGTGTGTTACCCAACGATGCTGATCATGTTATAGGTGCCTATCATTATGACAATAACCTTTTACTGTTTGCCATTTAATACTCAATATCTTTATTGCTTTACCATAATGTGTACTTAGATGGTAACTATTTAATTAAGATCATTATGGACCTTGTAGGGCACAGCTAAAGGGTAGCAAAGAGGAAGCACTGTTTTAGGAGATAATTAAGTTGTATCTTGAAACATTCTTTCCTCCGATTCTCAAAGCCTGCTGTTCAACCGCCTCTCATTACCATCATTCACAGCTCGACTTCACCCACTGCTGGGCCATAGGCCTGTCTTTTCTTTTGCCAATCCCTTCTCAGCAATCTACCATCAAATCTCAGTCTGTTTAACAAAAAAACTAATGATAAAACTAGCTTACCTTATCAGCGGCTGCTAAAAGATCGTCGGCCATTTTGTCTAGGTTGGGCGCACGGCCCGTGTAAATAAAGCGAAGCATTTCCCTCAACACCTCGTGGTCTACGTCTGTGATGTCAACTCGATTCCGTTTCCTTTCTTCCATTTCGTGTTCAAACATTGCTGCAAATACTGGACTTCTCGCTGGAAAGGGGAAAAGAGTCTTGTTAATAAAAGTTGTAAAAACGAAACTAAACGAAAGTACCTTATCACATTCACGATCAGAATGATCAATTTTGACGTGAAACCAACCAACAATTTAATATAACTAATATTATAAATGCGAAAGTGAGTTTGTTTGCTGTGCGGATTTGGATGAAATTTGGCACATGGGTAAACTTTGACCTGGAGAAGGACATAGCCTATTTTTCATCCTGGTCTGCAGACAATGATACGGGCAAGAGCTAGTAAGGTATAAATTAGACTGAATGGAAAGATTTCGATCTAACTATCGGCGTCTACTGTGGTACTGAACTATCTCAAAGTCACTTCATACATATTGTTAAACGAAAAGGACAGTTAGTCCATACTATACTGGATTTATGCCCTGATTATACACACGTGTGACTCCGGATTTTTAATTTGCCTGTCTGTGATGTCATCTTTAGGTATATCTTTTTAGTTGACTTTTTTGTCGTAGTTGGGTTTTAGTTTTATAACTTTTATTACCTACTAAAGACCTCGGTAAAATAATATTGATTAAAACATCCCTAAAGCAGAACACGGGTCTCGCAATGACCGCAACAAAAAACGATCGACTTGAAAAAACATCATTTAATTCAAAGTTGCATGTTTATTGATGTCAGCACTAAAATTACAATAATACGATTCCAATTTTGGCCATAAAGGGAAAATCATAACGGAAATCCCATTAGCTCTGCCGTGCTGTTATCACAACCTACATGAGAGAATTTAATTTGTATTGTAACACATTCTTTAATCGTGTGATCTAGATTCGAAAATATAACTTAGAATTATATACTATATGAATCATAAATAACATTTTAATTTTGAACTCGTTATTTTAAGTGATTTGGTGGCAATATTTTTTACATGAACATGATATGGGACAGTTCTGGGTTTTTCCCAACATAATAGGTACTTTGACCCTGTATATAAACGTAATATATTGATAGCTACATTAATAAAATTTGATATATTATATTACTAGATGCACCCCGCGGTTTCACCCGCATAAGTCTCGATACTGTGGGACTATCGGGATAAAAAGTATCCTATATTCTAACCCAGGTCATGGTATACCCATGTGCCAAATTTCATCCAAATTCGTTCAGCCGTTTAAGCGTAACAAAGAAATAAACAGACTCACTTTCGCATTTATAATATTAGTTAGAATAACCTTTGTGGCTTATTATTACTAAGCTCTGTGGTGTTTTGTTTTGTTATGTACAGTCAACCGATAAGCTTATGTCATAGCGGAAAAAACATTAGGTGTATTTTGAAATTTACTCCTATTTATTAATATTATAATAATAAAACTAAAACAATTTTATTATAATGCTCGTTATATTTTATTTGTAACAAGCTCGCGCTCGGATATTCCACTAGAAATTAGTACAAGGAAACTACAGGGGGGTTTCGGGACTAAAATAGCGTATGAGCTCTCCTTGGCCTAAAATTCTCGCACGTTAAAGTCAATTAAGATCTATAGTTCTGTTGATGCGTGATGCAAAAAGAAAACAATAAAGGCAGTTTACACAACTATAGTCGAATACGCATCAGATATTTTTTTTGTGATAAAATATCTCTTTATTACGTGGAACATGATACTATCGATCATATATTATCCAGAACCAGTGAAATGTGCTTGTAGATTTTTTGTAATGCGATAAAGAAGATTGTAATAAACGTTAGCAGTACCTACCTCTACATATACAATTTAAATAATTTTAATATAAAAAAATATTTAAATCCAGCATTAACACTGAATAATGCTTTGACGTTACGACTACGACTAAATATGGTCGTTATTGACAAGCTGAAATTCTCTTAGAGGGAAATACTTCTAAATACGTTGTTGCCTAACGTCCGAACTCAATAACCTATTGTCAGTAAAAGACAGACCGCTGTTGATGGCAGACAGTATAATTCTATCTGTCATTGTGTCACATTCCATAGGATTCCTAGTCTCTGACAGATCATTGAGACGTTAAAACCATAGATAGATAGGTTTTCCTATCTCCAGTATGCCAAAACTGGTGATAGATGAGAGTTTTTGGGTTAAGCCGTTAGTGGACTGGTTTTGTCTTTCTAATTGAGCTAACTTAATAAAAGAAGAACAAATTACCTGCTAGAATGGCTTTATGCGCCTGGAATTCCCTTCCTCCAACTGCTAACGTGACGTCGGAAAACCTTTCGTTGTCGAACAGAGCTCCCAGGTCGTCGGAAAGCCGACACTCGGGCACTTTGAATTGTACCACGTTGCTCTGCCCGCTAATGTTGATACTGTCTGCTACCACTGACACTTCACAGAATATCGTCAGCTTGTCTTCTGGTAGTAGGCCATTTGCTTCGTCTAATAGGAAGTCTCTGGAAATTGGAGAAATGTCAGGTTAGTTTCAGTGTTTTCGCAGAAAAGATGTTGTTAGGAAGTTCTCGTGTTTCGCATTAACTGTATGAAATTGCAGATAGTGTTGATATTCCTAGATGTGTGTTTTCGGGCAATATAGAGAATCTTTGTAGGTATTAATATTCTTTATTTTCATGGGAACTGTAATAGAACATCCTTAAACAGAAAATTAGGACCTCAATCAACGTATACTTCTCACCCCGAAAACTCGGATAATTTTATGCAGAATAAAATTGATGCTAAGGTAACTTGATTTATAGGTTAGCGTTCTTGTTCTCATTTTTACGGTGTCGTAAAAACGTTAGCACTCTGTAAAGTTGGAGAGTAAACCTTGTGGTATTCGCATCACCGCAATGGAAGATTTGGCCCGGAGGCGGTCGTTAGAGGCGCTCGCTGCCTTTTATACTGGCCACAAAATGAAGACTGTTCCGGAATTACTGATGCTCCTCGATATTTTAGATCACAGTTAAAATATCATACCATGGAAAAAGGTTTTTATTTCTCTAGTGATATGTAAACCATTTTTTTTTGGATTGCATCGAGAATACAAAGACTTAATCTTAAAAAATATTTTAGTTTATCCTAATCCTATGAGTTTTACGTCCTTCTGTGGACGTAAAACTCATAGGATTAGGATAAACTATTTAGAAGTTGCTCTACCTATCATACAAAAAAAAAGTTAAACGGACGGGTTTTAAGCAAAACTATAATTAAAAAAAGGCCACGAACGAGCCGACGGGCAACAGGTAGAGATAAAATTGTTAGAATTAGATTAATGAACATCGCAGACACCTTGACCCAAAAAGGGTTTCGGAACCAATTGTATCAATCTAGCCTAGTTTCCAACCATGGCCAGGTAAAATTACTAATAGGATAGAGACTGTACTTAATTTATGTAGGATACTTTAGTTCTTGAGGCTTCGTTGAACTTAATTCCATATTTTTTCGATACACGGCAGTATTAAGGACATGCACGGCATAATCGTGACTAGTTCTGGGAATACACCGGATACATTCAACGCATGACTTCCAAAGGGGTTGATTTACGCCGCAACCAATAACACAAGACCTCCGATATTACACAGGCATCCCATAACAGCTGTTGCTACAAAGATTACGCGTATGTAGCTAGGGGTCTACTTAATGTGGTGCGTATAGCCCTCGCGAGAAGCCCACATTTTCAGCAGTAGGGAATAAAATTATGTGACTGCCCCGTTATTGGGGTCCGCCCCCTACCTAACTGTACGCTACGTAAAGCTTTCCACGAAATCTACACAGTTTTGTGTTTTTTTTTTGGCCTCATAAAGTCATCATTTGTTTTGATTTAACATACGTAATAAAATTATACTGTATTTCTTACTTGTATGTAATTTATTACAAAAACTAATATTGCTTTTGAATATTTGAAACAAATAAATAGTGACGTTTTCTACACTAACGAGAATAATGTGTGACTCACCTTCTGATAAATTTTTTGAAACCCCAATCTTTGCCTTGAACGAATCTGTATGCACGCTGTGACTCCATCGCCTTCGTTTCTTCCCGTTTTGCATTTAATATTGAGAACTTGAATTTTGCGCGCACTTCTGATTTATTACACGACACTAATAATAAGTATAAGGATAAATAGTCTTTGCTCTCTTCATCGAGTCCTTTAGGATTAACACGAAGACACCACTTTAACTTGTCACTAGCACCTGCTGAAAAAGTCGATGATTTTAACACTTCACCCATTTCTTCTCTACAGAAACTAAAATTGTTTATTGTCCACATGTAACTGAACTTAACCACTTTGACCTGAAACAAAGGAAAATATAAATTAATACATTATTTAATATTCTACAGTAGTAGTAAAGGGAGTCGGATAATAATTGTGCGTAAATTTGAACGAAGTAGAAATACTTTAGAAATTAAAACTGGTAGTGACACTCATCAGTCAGAATGATGCACAATGCTTCATAAATAATGGTAAAGTATAAATCAGTGAGGAAGCGGGCACTTGCAAAGGGTACCCCGGGTAGCCAATAAATCTTCCCTGGGACGGGTCCTTAACTATTCAGCTTAGTGCTTTGTACATTGTCGAATTGAAATCGAAATGAAAAACAAACAAGCAGTTTAACGACTTATTTATGGCAAATAAAATTTCATGAACAAATGGACAGCATTCATTATTTCATTCATGATTCAAGGTTAGGATGTCGTCTGTATATATTTTAAACAATTTATATTATCGAGTCTTTGATCTTGGTTTCAGGTAATTCCAATGCCCATAATACGCCTTTGGTGATATTTTACGAGCTTACGGCAGCTTTGAGAACGTCTGTGATGATTATAATTCATTCATAATATAAATAATTAGCATGGTGTGACTGAGTCGAACGTAATGGGCTCATTGTCAGGGGCCCTGAGTCTCGTCGGGTGGACACTTGGGCCACGGCGTCGGTCAGGAGGATAGACGTAGCACGTCGCGGGCGCAACCTGGCCGCCTCTGGTCGTTGCCCTCGACCGTTGCTTGGCTTGCGGTGCTGCTGGGGTCTTCGCCCGGTCGCCGACCCGCACCAAGGCCGCCCGCATCAACCCCGCGCATTCGCGGACACATAGATAACATCCGTTTGCAGATTCCACTGCCACATAAAAGCCTTATATGTGGTCTCCTTATAAACCAGCTCTATTATAGAGAAACATGTTTTGTTTTAATAACAATATTGAGGAAAATATGTGGGCTTTAATAATTTAAAATCTTCATGACAAATCAGGAGCGTGGAAAGAATTTTGACGCGACATAATAGCTCAGTACTGAATTACTGATTAACAAACACGCATTTACAAAGTACAGAGTTGTGTTGCTATTGCAATGCAAAGGATTAGTTTGTTGATAAACGCAAGTAAATTGCAGTAATTTTAATGGCTGTTTCAAACTAAAGTGATTTACAATACATAATGGTTTCATAGTATCGTCGTTTGTGTATGGCTCACTTCAAAGAGAGCTCTAATTGTTGCGATAACATGCGAGGTTTATTGTTGACGCGTTTCCGAGTACTAATGAAGAACGTGATTATCGGAGAACGGCACGTGTATCGAGTATACTCGGAGCAGAAGCGCTGAGCGACAACACGTGTCGAACTGAACCTGCATAGCCACTATCCTTCGCGGAAGTATAGAGAACAGCTGTATCTTTAACATGAATCATTACAATATTTACAATACATGTGCCTACCATTACGTTTACGTTAAGATCATTATTTGATTGTCGACTCCGTTAAATAACGGTACAAATTCATCACAAAGTCTCTTAAAGATTAAAACTTGAGACAGATCGTAATAAATGTAGGTACCTACGTACGGCAGCGTCGCACAAAGCAAGCAAAAACCACCGTTATTGTAGACTAAATAGATTTTTGGACAAAAAGTATCAAAAAAGGTAATACCAGATCGGTGTGTCTATGTCGCACAACGGTCGTTCCAATTACTTTAGCGATGACCATCAGCCGGGAAATAACCATTTTCATACCTAATCGATGTTCGATGCAGAAAATCTAGCACCTCACCGGATAGCCACGGACTCTCTTATCGCTAACAGGTATTACTGTTACTAATACGAATACCTTTATTGACGTCTGTAAGAACAAACGATCATTATGTAACGTATGACGTTACTGAACGTTTCACTTAGTCTTGCTAAGTTGCTAAGTTGCTAAGTTGCTTGCTGTGTTAGTATTGCTAAGTTGACACGTCTTCTTTTATCAGAGAAATATTTTTTAAATTGGATTTTTAATATCAGTAAATCGGTGACATGCCTCGCGAGACGCATACCGCGACGGTATAGTAATAGTTATAGCTTCACAAGCAACGTGACGCACGAGTCACCTCTATAGTTTGAACAAGCGGACACGTGCAGAGCTCTTCCTAGTAGTTTTAAATATGTATGTACACGTTAACACAATATGCATATGCGCGCAACATATTTCAAGTTCACCGATAACGGCCTTGGTAAACAATTATTATCGCTATTCGCAGCACACCAACAGATGACTTGTATTCATACTTGACAAGTCTGAGTGTGCGTTCAGACGTTTATTTGACGAATTCATTATATAAAGTTGTTTTTCTGTGTTGCATGACTGAAGCCTACTGTTTTCAGGGCCCGTTTTCCGACTTCAGTTAAAACTTCGTTCGTTGGCAATGAAACGCCCTTGCCATTCATGTCAACCTTCACGTTTTACTCCCAAACGTCCTTTGTTTTAAAGAAGCACTTGTAAATCACCCGACTAATAAGCATTTTACCTTTAATATTCAAGACTACATTAAATTTGGCATAAAAGTGGCTCCAAATACAATATTAGATACAACTGCGATCACTAGAGAGCACGCCAGAATAGTCCGTTTTCAAGGCTCAGTAAAATCTGGTATAAAGGTGACTCCACACTTAATACCAGATGACAGAACCGCGCGGAACGGCGAAACAAAGAGCTAATACATTCGAGTCGCGTGGCAAGTACTAGTCAAAAGTTCGATAGATACCATACTTTACCTGTGTGAAGCACCAGTTTTCCGCGACGGGCGTGTTGCCGTCGTGCAGCGGGCTGGGCACGCGGCTCACCGCCATGCCGCCGGCGCCGTTGGATGAGACGCGCGCCGACTGCGGAGCGGCCGCGCCGCCGCCCGACCCTCCACCGCCGCACTCGCTGCCTGCCCCAAGCCTGCAACAATACATAACCACACATAAGTCCACATGCATTAAATTGCAGAAGGGATATATGAACACGACAAGGAATTCTAGAATCCCAACGCTTTCCATAATGAGGATGGTTAAAAGATAGTTGGGCATGAAATATGGTTATGTAATGGGTTTTGGTATCAATCTAGAAACATCAAGTTGCTCAATCAAAACGATAAAGATAAAAAATGCTCAAATTCTCATTCTAAAAATGGGTAAGTACAAGCAGTTCATAGAGATTATGATGTAGATAAGGTACACTTTGGAGTTTCCATCGATCATGCAATAGTACGCCTGACAACCAGGACTATTAATACGACCAGGAAATGCCAGACCATAAATACGAAGGTGAAAATCGATTCAATAAAGAGGGAGGAGAGGAAACGCTACTTCACGCTACATGGATAACAATTCTGCCAACTTTTCCCATACATATGAAAATACTTTTGAATACAATAGCCTCAATTACGCACAGAAACAAATTACTTCGTCTGCTCATATTAGTATTCTGGCTGAGAGGAAATGCTTCAGTATGACTGGCTTCGGCCTAATTAGTTTAAGTCATTTAATAGCTGTAATAATTAAGACCGACTAAGTGTGTTATTTACAATAATGTAATGGCAAGATCCAGATCATTACTTAATTATAGACATAAATGTTAACCGACATGTAATAAATGAGAACGACAGCCTAACGCAGAATCAACCGAGTAGAGAACAATCTAGTAATGAGTATTTAAAGAGACCAGGAAATTAAGTTTATGGAGTTTTATGCGTTTATATATTATCTTAATGTGATCGGCGATACAAGAATATAATGTAAACGTTAATGAATAACTACGTACTTGGTAAATAACAAACAAAGAAGACGATAAGCTAGTTTGTTTAGTCCTAAAATCTAAATGATAACATAAAAACACGCTCCGATTTATCTCCAGGTCAGCAATGTGGTGTATGGTCTAACTAAATATAAATAGATAAAGAATCTATCGGTGATGCGATGAGAATAACTGAAATAAATGGAAAAAACGAAACTGGTAAGTCAGACAGGACAAGCTAATGATGTCACCAACTTGTAATTTGGCATTTAGGTTTTATTCAGAAAAACACCTAGCAATTGTCTAGCATGTATTTTCATAGCTTAGGTACACCACTTTACTTAGGTATGCAATACACACATGAAAGCAATTGGTATGTACGAGTTAGCATTCAATAAAATTTAAGTAACAGACAGAGCACCTTTAAGATCTGTTGACTAATATTGATGAGGCATTTATGTCACATGTCTTAGATGATTCCTATCTTGAGGATGCACGTGTATCGCGCCAGATAGTGTTTTTTTTCATAAACATTGCATGTACTATATCTAAATAAAACAAATTTCTTGCGCTGCCACACCTGTTCCATCGTGAGATAGATCAGAGTAAAATAGGTTACCCAAGGTGTGCTCGTTATTTCTAACACGGATAAAAAGCTTTAGTCTTTTAGGTACATTGCGTAGATAGCCAAATGTAACAAATACAATACGCTAACGAGTGACCTAGTGGCCGATAAGCAATACCTGCAAATTCTCATAGAATTGAATGCAAGGCGAAAATGTAGCAACGTCGTAATACACCAATCAACGATCGTAGTTTCGCTTCCCAAATCTGGGACGCGAACACAATACATTATACACAATTTATAAATGTATGTACCGGTACGTGCGCACCGAGGACGGTTGCTGAACAATGACGAGTCGGCGAAAGAAGAGTTACACGTTAGTATCTTTCGGTTTTGGGTTTCGGTGCCGTCAAAATGTCGAGAGTATGTCGAAGTGGGACACTTACAATGTGCGAGATTTGACCGTCCTGCGAGACTTTCACGAACTGTATTTCGATTACCAAATACGCGTTAGAATCTGTGTCAGTTTCATCACCGCACTGCATCCGTTCACAGTCCGCGTGCGGTCGCTTTTTGTGAAGGTATAATCGTATCACACCAGTTAACTAGATACTTATTTTGTCAGCTCTATATTTCGGGAGGATTTTTATTTCGAGAGGAGGCCATATTTCAACATCCACTCTAAAATATTTTTGATGAATTCCAATAAACACATACAATATAATTTATATTGTTTCCAGATCATCGTGAATCCTATATACCGCGTACAAAATTTTCTTTCCGGTTGTTTTAAACTAAACAACACTTCAGATTCGGTTTACGAATAAAAGTAACAGTTGATTTCCATCATCTTTCAATTGGAACGAAGAGAAAAGTGTAAACAAAGTGAATTAGCAAGAAACAGCCAACTAGTTACTTTTTATTGCATTGTCTGTAGAACATGAAAAATATAAAGCCTGTATTTTACTGCTCCTGAAATGGTCCCGTGTTTATCGTCCCACGGTTTATCATCACCAACATTGTTATTCGTAAATGGGTGTCACTGAATGCCGAGTGCCGACTTGATGATTATAGAATGCCCTGGACTTCTGATGAACTCGACATAATCATTCCATTGTACGTGTACCCAAACAAATTGTTGTCTCACTGGAATATTTAGTAAACACACGCTGTTCCAGATCTTCGCATACAATTTTTTATTTATGACCAACTACTATAAGTATGTATACAGAATCCAATTTGAATATAAAGAAACAGCAATAGCTGAACCTACATAGGAATTGCTGGAATAAAATGGACAGTTCTGGTTCGTTCTGGTCTGCATTCGAGCAATGAAATGAAGTATGTCAAACATAAAAAAGTGTCACAGCACTAAATAAAAGTAGGCTAAGTGAATTAATCGACACGACCCAGAAACTGCGACTGCCGAAGTGCCGAGAGCCGAGTCTTCTAGTGATGTGATGTTGAAGAAGATATATTTTTAACACCTTATTTTCCATTTCGTTTTTATTTATAGATTTCCGTTGCCAGAGAATCCAGTCAATTTACCTCGATCAAATCTCATTAGAATTACGAAACTCATAATCAAAATGTGTCATGATGATGAAACCATGTAAAATACAAATTGAAATCAAAAGTTAAACATTTTAGCAAAACATTACACGCTGTAGTTAGGTAAATTAAATATTTGTTTCATGACAACTTTTAATAGGTGGATAACTTTTCATACCGCTGGGTTGTAGATAAGATATCGCACGAGCAACGATCACTCCGAGGTCGATCAACAATTTGCCACTGTAGCAAATGGAGCGGCCCGACCGACCTACATTCAGCTTCAGTAAACCGCTCCTATGACGATTAACAATAGGTGAATCATCATATCAACTCATCTATTACTTTTGGCCTACATTTAAAAATGTAGCCATAACCCACATAAGCCAGTATTTAGTGTAAGACGAGTAGGATTTCACCGTGATTGTAGGATATCGATGGAAAGGTTGCGGTGGGCCGGATGGCCATTGCGGTAGACCACCCAAGGATGGGACCACCTTGCTTACGATATAAAAAAAACTATTATGTATCGTAAAGGATAGCGTTTTTGTCAAGACAGATTTATTACTTCAATAATGTTATTTGACGGATTTAAGATCTTTAATCTATTTCAATGATTTGTCTAAGATGCTTTTAGAAACTAATTATAATGATTGTTTGAATTTAAATTATTCTATTTCCTGAAGTTAATGAAGTACTTATATCAGTTAAGACCACTTGGCATTTTAAGTCTAAAGGATAGAAGATGTTTTGATTTGCATAGTCATAAACGCCATAATTTAATACAATTTGTTAGATTATTATATTTTTATGATTATTTAAAGATCATAATTTGCATTTAAGCCTTTTGAAGTACACCAACAGGTATACTTAGACGACGAATATCTTGAAAATAATTAGTTTTTTTTAATACTTTTTGGAGCACGTTATTGAAAACGACATTGTTTTCTTGTAAGTCTAATTGGGTACATTACAGTTTAATATAAATGAGTTTGATATGAAATGAAGAAGTCAACAACCCGTGCAATGTTGAGCAATCTACGTAGTACGTATGATCGGTCTCCCGTGGTCTTATTATAGATGTCACCCGACCAGCTCGCATCCTCTTCTATATTTAAGTCCTCGACGTCGTTTCACTACATTATTGGGATCGGTTGGTAAATCTCAAGCCGTAAGTAGGTGCCATAAAAACGGGGAACGGGGACTTTGTCGCATTTAGCTGACTGAATTAATGCTACCTCAGCAGTGACGTACGACACATTTACATCAATTTCTGTTGTGTCACGGCCGCTGACTTTACACTAAGAGATAAGTAGGTACCTCTATCTATGTAACCATCTACGTGTTTACAATACTATACGGTCATGTGAAAGCTTATTATTAGCATAACAAAGAAATATTGCAACTACAATCACTACCTAGTAACAGCGTTTACATTTTCATACACAATTAATTTTCTCTTTTATTCCCGATTTATATGCTGTAAAATAATATTCAGCGTGAATATGTTAACATAGAATTAAGGTTGCGTTATTATTATAACATTTATTTAGCTTAATTATCTAACGTTGCGGTTTTCCGCGCCCATTACATTGTTATTTACAATTAGTTGTACATGTCCTATATATTTTAAACCCTGAAAAGGTTTACAATAAGGCTGTACAGCCATAAATTTGCAATCAATAATAATAATGGTGGACGTTTGTCGAGACAATGGAATCGGAATAAGGACGATAGAACAATGAATGTACTGATACGCATATGACTGACTGGTTTTATTTTTCAAACGGTGGTTCGCTGATGCAGCGGGCGTGCCAAGGGGGGAGTATCCAAGTGAGCAATGCCCTCTTAACGATGACTGCGTGTTGTGACTCAGACGCCCTGAGGACGACCCGACATTATAGGGTCCTCGACTGGGATCTGAAGGACGGCTTGTTTACAACGAGAATAGTCCTACGATATCGGCATCGTTATATATTGCACATATTTTTTACATTCGTTTTGTTGGGTAAAACAATGTGACAATAACAATGGGAAACTATTTGCAATATAGACTGAATGTTTTATAAAAAACACATACTGTATATACTGGTTCCATATTAGGTATGCAGGAAAAATACTTGTTGTTACTACTTTAGTGCCTATATGAATTAATTGCACAAGCATAGGTTTAGGTACCTCCTAAGAGAGATTTTCAGGAATGAAGCTATGTGTAAAGGGAGCCAGAAGGGGGGCGTAATACACTACGTAGATGTACTATTGATTTCGTGCCAGTTTTCCTACAGAAGTCTAGTCTGCGTCGAACTGAAGACGGTTTAAGTGGACACGAGGTCGCCTCGTCTTGTACACAAAGCAAGTAAGCGATTCTCTGTGACATTTTAATAATAGAGGTATTGTATCATGTCCGGTGGTGACGCAACAAGTACAGATGTCGAGGTCACTTATGTACAACAAACATCTAGTGTTCCAAATGACAAAACCTAATTTAGGCGGAGGTAGGGTGAGTAATTTCGATGTTGAGTAATAAATGACAATGGAAACGCGTTCTTTATTCATACATCGTCCTACATTTTCTATATTAATATAGTAACTATTTATGAAATTAAATGTGAAACAATAGCATTAAACCGTACTTGTTCTAAATTCTCTCTGACGAAGTTGCGGTCAGGCAGCTCAAAACGTCTAGCGTCTATGGTGAACAAGCTCGTAAATTAGCCATTCTGAACGATGCTAGATAAACTAGTAAGCATTATCATTCTTCACGAGTCCGTGATTTACTGAAGTAATTGTTTATGTCTATATTATTGGCTACATAAATATGAGGTGTATTTGCCCGAACGTGTTTGAGTTAGCTATGAAAGATATTGTTGGATATAGTATAATATACTTGGAATTACATAGTTATTATGTTTTAACACTCGACCTCATTACATAGGACATTTGTATGTATTCGGTGAAAATCGGACAAAGTTTTAGAAGGAATAAAAATATTAAATGTTTTTTTATGAATGTCGCTTGTATCAGTTTTTTTTTTTTTCTCAAGTACTTATAATAAATAAAACATTAAAAATATCAATTATAATTGGCCACGACTACTTCACGCGGTACTTAGTTAATTGGTATACAATACAACGTAAGCTGCCAAAAAAATGTAAATTATATTCCTTTATATTTATGGATTGGCCAAAGGCTGCCAGAGTGCTAAGTATTAGGTACAGTTGTAGATTGTGAGAGGAAAAATGTATCAAAATAAGCTTGGATTATGGTATATGATGCAGATAGAAACAGTAGTGCTTGTGACGTGTGGAATAATCAAACACATGATGTATTCAAGGTTGCGGCAGCTGTCATCATCTCGTAGCCATTGTAAATATAACAATAAAACCACAGCGAGTATAGAATAACTACCATATTTTATTGACACGTAATTAGTTTACTGTGACTGAAAATATAACCTTTTAAATGTTACTGCCAATCAGAATGGTAGCGTGACTTTCACTACACTGTACTCCATTCTTTGTCAATGAACTAAGTTTATAGAGGGACCTCGAAACCATACATGTTCTTTTCTCATTTAAGTATAATACGTTATTGCTTACGAGCAGAACCATTGTTTCAAGCAAAAGAAAAAGTCTTCAATATGTCGCATGCAACCCCAAAGCGCTTTTGCAAGCAGACCTTGTGTAACATTATACGCAATATGGGAAAGTAAACAGTGAAACCTCTTCAAGCGACGATATACACAAATGAGTTGTGGAAGTGCATGTTCTACAAAGTATAAGTCCATAAAATATTACTTCAATTTCGTCCGGTTATCTCCGCCGCTTCGTGGGGCAGAAATGGAAGATGGAGCAGGAAAGGGATAGCTATACACTCCAGCATCAATAGTCAGAGGGGTTGAAGAGACACTAGAAATAACTATAACATTATCTATAGTAAAAATGACTCTTATGTCCTAAGCAGTAAGTGTCGCTGTAAATGTAACAGCTGGCAGTTGAATGTTAGTAGCTACGACTCCCGCGGTCGCGCTTCACATTATTTGTTATTATTCGCCTTTGTTGGCGACACTCATAATGAAATGAATAATATTGTAGACGCATTTAAGAACCGATTTTGTAAACTAGGAGACAATAACATTAACAGGTCTTTGTGATAACAAAAACAACAACCATGCAGGTCTATGATAAACGTAGACAACCATTAGGTTGAAAATTTTGATAGATGCGTTTAGATGGTGATGAATATGAATATAACTGTTGCTAGTGTCAGTCAATAAGTAAATGGATGTTTGTTACATAATTAAAATATTTCGCAGTTGGAGCGTGCACGCGAACGCGGAACTAAATGCTCACCACCTTTATTTGTCCGCGATGTGCGAGGACGCGCAAGGTGACCGTGCTACGTCATCTTAATAGATGATGGCCGTACGTGTGCAAATGCGTGTGGCAACCGGACAATTAAGGAATATGCCGTAAGTAGAGCTCGATAATCACGTATGATTTTTATTTAATGTTAATTTAGGCACATGAGAAATCTGCAACGGTGCTACGTACCTATGCTACGAGGCTACGTCATGTGACTTCAAATTGATCATAGTTCGTGACCGAACGGGTGCGATAAATTCATAATTTTTCAAGATATCTAAATGCCTAGAGCATTAAATATAAAAAAATAATTAATTTTACCTACCTTTTTTATATTTTTTTCATGGTCAATCGAAAACTTTAATTTTAAAAATACCACAAGGAAACAAATCTAAAATCTATCGAAGATCTAAACTAAACCCGGAAAGTGAATATTCGGCGATACTGATACTCTGATAACATCATACATTGTAATTAAAACTTTATCGTGAAAAAGTATGTAAGCGGTAGATTAGGAAGATTTATTCAGTACCTAACTACCTACCTACCATACGTTGGTACAAACAAGTTATTAAATAATTACGTTAGTATAAAACGTTAAGCCTTCCGCAATCAAACACGATACATATACCGTTGTGTGGTTAGCTGTGCCTTTGATATCTAACTCTCGTGGAATCAGTTCCGCATTATTATCTACATATGGGCCATTAAAAAAATCTTTAAAACATGAAAAAACTTCAAATGAACCGGTATTAAAATAGCTCTAAAAGTCATGAAACTAAAACTGCAGTAGAAGGACATTCAATGACAATGAAACAGTTTTTCCAAAATTTTGGTAACGCAACGACTGAGGAAAACCTCGTTTAAAATTCTCGAGTTAGCCATAGGTGTAGAAGTCGGAGATGATAATTACGAAACGATAATGCATGGACATAACAATATTGCAAAATAAACCAATGACTGCATGATATATTGTAATTTGCCTAACAAAACTGCGCAAGTAAAATTTGTTCACTTCTGTGCAAAGACAATTCGTAATATTGTATGCGAAGAGACGGTATCGGGCTTGTTTGAACGAGGCTTTATCGTTATGACATTGAAAGATAAAATTAATCAATGAAAGTCACCAATAATATAATTTTACTGAGAATATATAGAATCGATTTTCGACCTTTATCGGATAAGGCAATCATCTATTTGGACTTTTTCCGTCATATAACCGGGAAACTAATTTGGAAGACCAAGAGAAAGTAACAGAAGACAGAAAACTAAAGAAAACTCAGAAAATGGCACAATGGGTACTGGTAAAGCTTTCAGCTGTACTTAAAAGATACAATCACTACTAATAACTTTTATGAAGGTTTCCCAACTATGAAAGACCTCTTATAGGTAATAGGTTCTTGGTATTTAGTGTACCAATAATACACACTATCATTTTCATTAATTATGTATCTACAGGTTGTTATGAAGTTGTTATGAATAATTAACTACTGTACGATGTTTATAGCATCCGCAAAAAACAGAAGATCAATTTGAAAAGGTCATCTCGTGGCAACAGATCTTAATAAAACTACAATTCACTTGAAATCTCTTGTGTTTATATTAGATTCCGGACCTTCTCTAGCAGCTTCGGTTAAGACTTGGCAAGGTTCCAGAGCGATATCAGCGAACGCTTCTTACACACAAATATTACGAAAGTTATCTGCTGTGGAATATTTAACGCTATAACTTCATTCACACTAGGATATATGAAGAAATGCTTAAGTATATGTTGCGATAACAGATGTCTGTCTAATTTGTCGTTACAGAATTAGTTGAGTGATCATTGGCGTCGTGTTGCTCATAGCGACTCTACATTTCCTGGTTGTAAATCAGACTACTATTAGGCTTTAATGTCGGGAGCCACAGCCGCCCGCCAACGGTCTTGAAGTTAAGGAAACGAGACAGAATTATAAAAGCGCGCATAACCTCTGCTGTCGAGTAATAGAACGTTTGGCCTCGTGAGGAATCGAGCGATGGATCGACAAACTGAATAATGGTGAGACTACGTCGTTACGTCATGACCTTCATAGGCTGGGCTGTGACGTAGACGCACTCACGCCTACCTGGTTGCACGTGGCACAATAAAACCAACGTTATTATTGAAACTGTTCACATGGAAATTGCAAATGAAGAAAAACGTTACTGTACTTTGTATGACTGTTTTTTTTTTCCAACTAAATATTTTCAATTACGATCCCACTTCTCTACTAGGGTTTCAAAGAGTACTAGATTGACGCACAACCCAACTAAATATATGTTAGCAATATGTTAAATAGGATAGATACCCAAATTATCAAAGTTGTTAAGATAAATAAATGACTTAAAAAATATTACGTACTTCAACGAAGAGGCGCGGGCGGTTTGCTGATTATACCTAGAAAGGAAATGACAATATTGTTATAGTAATAAATAGACGGGTGACTTTGGAAGAGACCTAGGATCAAGGCTCATACTACAAAAGATTATCATGGGCACAACGGGCGAGGATAAGCTGTAAGGCGGAAGCGGTCGAGCGAGGCCGAGGACGAACGGCCAATTCTGAATCAAACAGAATGCCTCGCATGTGAACACTGAAGCGGTTTTACTTGCTACCGTTACGTAGTAAACCCACATTGATTTTTATATTTGGGTGTTTAATCATTATCCATTCAACAAACATGGTTAAATGTTATTAAAGCTATTAAACTGTAGATTACATTTTAAGACATTATATTCTGAAAAGATTACATATTGCAAAAAAAAACCGCCAACGACCCAGCACCAAGTCCAAACAAAGCGTGAAAGTTACCAACTTCTCGGGGAAATCATTTTGAAATGATTACAACGACACTTAACACGTTTTAAATACAAAGAGTGACGTGAGCAGGAGTTTGCGAAGCCGGTTATGTAAGAGCGCACGCAAAGGTGGGCGAATGGGAAACGAAACCGATACACGGTCCGCGCCCCGCCATCCACTATACACCATCAGTATTTGGCAACACCGCCTTTGGAAAGCGAAGACATCGACGACGGTGTAGCACATGCAGACGCTAATCTAACTAGGACAGATTGATTTATAACTCAAACAAGAAACTGTGCCACCTCGGCCCTACGAGTTCTACATTGTTTTGCCATGAATATGCAATCGCAAATAGATAATATAGATTAGAATACATGTTGTTAATGCTTTGAATCAAAATAATGGTGGCAGACGAATGATTTCACCAGGAAGCGTGCAGAGTCCTTTCCTCTCATTATAAAATGACAAAGAAGGCTGAAATGATTTGGCCTCAACTTTTATTGTCCTATGAATTACTAGATGGCCAAAATGATTGGCGGGACCTTGACTTCAGCCTAATATAAATTGCATGACCCTACTTCCTACACCGACGAGGGCCGTCACTGTCGATTGCCTTTACTTTTATCTAACAATTTTGATGGCCATTCGGAATCTGATCCTTAGTTTAATGGATATTTAATTATTTGGTTATAATTTTAATGTAAAAGCTATGTAATGACTTAGTGACGTTATCATGACTTTAGTGACTTAACGAGCTGATAGTATGCCGGTTTCACCACCCACTGAAAAATAATGTAGCAGGCAAGGTTTACATTGAATCCAGTAGGATTAAATATCGGCAAGGAGAAGAGGCAAGGCCGGTAGTGTCGGCACATCTACACAAGATACGCCGAGCCGGAACATAACACAAACCTTGTGCTTTGTTTAGCAAATATAAGCTATTACACCAGCGGGGTCATTTTAAATAATCTTGAATAATACAATAATTTGTAATGGCTAATTTAAATAAAAAACATCGGGCATCAAATACAAATTTATCCAATATCATATAGTCAAGCAATCTGTCTTCACCTACAGGTAAACTCAATCTTTACCTTTAACCTTAAAATATGCAAATATAGCTGTGCCCTCCTTTTTGTAATTTACCAAGTACTTATTGTCAGCACAAACTATCTATGGTAGGTTGAATTATTCTTATTGCGAGCTCTCGCTGAGCACGTTTATTAAAATTATTTACTAGCCCTGACACAATACATCTCGCATAGATGTAGGTGTGGGAATGTGCATGTAGATGGTTCAGGCGCGCTGGTGTGCGTGTGTCAAGCGAGACTCTGGCAGCAGTTGGTACGAGGCAGCTCAGCCTGCTGAGCACGGGGCATCGAGAACGCGACCCGGTTCGCCGCTCGAGAAAGCATCGACAAAACTCGGTTGAGGCCGCGCACACAGGCGGACGTACACTTTCAGTCTTCGTATGCGCACGGTGTGTACATTAAGAAACACTAGACAAAAACGGTATAAACCGTCCGTCAATTACGAAAAGGTGGCTTTAAAACAAACACTTCGGCGGCGGCTTTACTAAATGCGCAAGCTCGTATTTTTGACGTGATTTTAAAAGTGTGAAACATGTCGTCAAGTGACGCCTTTCAGGCATTCTTGGGCAGAAGGCTCATCATAATAATGAGGCTGCTTTTAGCTGCAGTATTTGTCAGATATTTTTTTAAATGGTGTATTATGAAGGAAGATTTAGAATAATTGAAAGCGCAGACCAAAACATTTAAGAGAAAGGCTCAATATTAGTACCAGTCCTAATAGTTTGATGACCTCGATAATTTTATACAAACTTCACTAAAACATACGTGTGTCACACGGGATGTATTCTCCAAGGTGTTTTAATGTTAACGCTGAATTTGACCGTTCAAAATAAATTTGTTCTGCTACGTTCGACCTTGAAATTGATGCCCCCGTTCTACTTTCCTACATCTTTACAATTCGTTAATCACCACATGTCTGGAAGTAAAGAATTGGTCCAGGTGCGAATTATATCATTCGTTCTAATTATTTGATTTTAAACAATATCTTTTTCATTATTTCATTCAGAAACCTTATATATTTAATTTCAAGACTTTCAAAAAACCTTCTTCTAAGCACAAAAAGAACCGGGTCAATTTTGACATCGTAATGCATTTGACCTACATGGTAAAAGAGTGGCATTTGAAAAAAATTGGGCAAGGCCTACGTGTGTATTATACGACTTTATATTTGTAGGGCAATCGTTTACATGGCACTTTGGTTAACAGAATCAATGCTATATCTGCACACGTTTCGTTTTTGATAATTAGCAGACAATAATGAATGCAAATAAACGAGGTCTCCGATGATAAAACGGGCTACAATTAATATGTTAAAAAATTGGGCGATAAAACGAGACATATGGAGATCTTAGTCGCGCTCTACAACCGCCGAAGTCGATTTCGGGTCATTCTACACAGTAAGGGGCACAAGGTAAAAGATGGTGCATTGAAAATGGCCTTAAGCCCAATAGCGATCTGCGGCCGCGTTGCTTCCTATTGGCGTTGAGGCGACAATGCCAACGCTGGCGGCTGCTGCGAAGGTGACGGAGCTGCAAAGGTCGATCACCACTCCATCGCTAACCTGAAGCTCGGTTTCATTCAGCGCACTAGATTGTCTCAATTTAGTCACGATTCAGTTACTGAAGCTTGACTCTACCAACCTCATAATATTCAGTAACATAACCTTTCCATTCAATTATCAATGTAACCTAATTGATTTCAAGAACTATTATATAATAATTAAACCGATAACAAAATAAACAGTCACGTACAGATTTAAGGTCTTTTAAACTGATTATTCTAAGTGTTTTATAGAGGAATTATGAATAACAAAAACTTGGTCAAGTATACATCGGCCCAAAATAAGTGACCTCAGTTTTGTTAGCTCAAGCTTCTCAAAAAGAATTTATGTATAGTTAAACAATACTAACGCAATATTCGCGTTGTTACACCTTTATGGATAGATTATATCATTGTCTTTGTTGTATTATGTTAAAGTTTATGATGTACTCTTTCCAGGTAGATACTTCTAGTGATCATTACTTTTAGCTACCTACTTTTATAAAACTTGATTACCTCACTTTTATAAATCGGTTGGCAACCGATTTCTGGGATGAGTAAACCCCAAAAACATTATCCTCATTTTTTGCAGGTAGGTATGAATAATGCTAACACGAGTGACCCCAAATCATTAAAGAGACCACGGAAAGTATAACGCAAACACTAGAGTTTTACGGGTCAACCGAGACAGGGGCGCCAGGGCCTGCCTACCGGAGGGAGGCCGAGCGCAGAAGGCGTAGGGACGACGAGCGGGGGAGGACCCTGACACAGATCCAAACTCATCAGTAAAGCGGCGAAGGCCTCGAGATTCGGTTGCTATATCATCGATTCCTCTACGCACCATACCGCTTTACGCACAAAATGGGTCAACGCGCGCGGCTCTTCGACCAAGTTGGAGTGCGCGCGATGTCCCCGTTCCGAATTGCTCCCTCGGCAAATTAACGCCTCACGCTACTGTGCTCCAAATCGGTTACGGATAAAATAATTAATAACAGCTATATACCTGACATTAAATTATCAACATAAACTAGCAGGATTGTTCTGATTTATATGCTCATTTTGCTCATATAGTATCTTCTCTTACTCCAAAAATTTATGTTCAAGTGAACAGTTATTTGCATTCAACTTTAATTCTTTTAAAACAAATAATAGGCTTCGAAAGTTATGTGGAGCGGCGTGGGCACATAATTTAGATCTTACGTGAGTGGGTCTTGTCATAGTTTCATGAGCCACTTTCAGCTGAGTAATGACATCGGTCGAGAGTTACGGCGAAGTTGCGACACTATATTCACCTGAGAATCGTCAGATGTTCCCAAGACGTTAAATTAAAAGGTGAGAAATAATTATATAGAAGATTGTCTTATTAAACAGCAGTTCATAAAAAGGTGGTTCAACAAATAAACCATTGCTCTATTTATTTAAAATCACATATTTTACAATAATGGTCTCCCGATAAACACAAATAAAACCCGCAGGTCCAACATCGAGTCTCAATAAACGATACCACATAACTAGCATAGCATAACAAGAGCGATATTAAAAGAAATCTGAGCAGTGAGCTGTTCCAAGTCGTATGTTGGTGAAACTATCGAGATCATCGTACAAAGAGCGCCACGCACCGTGCCGAAGAAAGACGCAGCGTACTTTCCATCGACAAAGACGCTATATTCAAATTATGAGGTTTCACCTGAGAAATGGCCACAAAACAAATTACAGCCATTCTCTCCAAAAGAGAAACACGAGTTTAACAATAGTCTCTTGCCGTAGCCTCCGCTACAAATATGGCTTCATCTTTTTCCGTGGGTGTCGAAAGAGGCAAATAAGGGTTATCGTTAAGTTAGATGGCAGTTTCATTTATTTAAAAAGTCTAATATGCTGTTACGACGATATTTTGCTATGGAAGCCGGTCGGTGTGAGCAAATCTATCAATGCGTGGATCAAGTTCTCTACTCTCTATTCTTTCATCATAATTCCATTCTACATATTAGTAGAGCGAGAAATCAGCGTGATTTCGAGTTATTACATTGGACAGAGTTATATCATTTCCATATTATGGGTTGTAAACATTTTGACCAAATTGAAATATATTTTCAAAATGTCTACAACCCAATTGTCAAGGTTTATTATAATAAACCAAATTACTTTTTTTTTAACTATGGTATCCCGTAGGTATCTTAGACCCGATCAAGAACAGATTTATCACACTGATTCGAAAGTAATCCAAGTGTATACAATCTTAATATCGGAAACTGTTCAATATGAAATTATGTATCCCTCCGTAAAAATTGCACGATGGCATAAAAACGGAAAAGAATAAATTTGATTCCCCAAACAAGTTTCAGCCGCGTACATTTGATAGCCTTGACCTTGTGTAATATACATCACGATAATAAGGAAGACTTTGAATACGTATGTAATCGCTGTATCAATAAATTTGCTATTTATATCAACATCATTATGTAACTAGGCGTGGCTCCAGTAAAACAAACTGTATTTAAAAACGTGAATTCGTTGATGGATTCAGAAATCGCAATATTGAGTACGTTTCAATGATTCTCTCAGAAGGGCGTCCGGTCAAAAACTAATTTAATATGTAGCAGTTATTTATTTGTGCAAGATCTACCATAGATGGCAATGCTTTCGGCAATGACACTTAAAATAAAGAAACTCATACCGAAATAATCAGTCAGTATTCAGTCTGGTAAAAAACATTAATAATCGTTGGGTAAGTACGGTTGTACACGTGACCACGGTAAAAGTTATACAATATACCGTAAATCATTTCATAAACAAGAGTACGTAGAAGACACAAACACAAGTTGGATTAAAGCCAGAGCTAACAAGCTTATCTTTTCAATTACTACATTCTTCACGATTTAAGCCTCGTCTAGACTGGCGCGACGCGACTCTAACGACACAATTTCTATGAAAACTTCACGGTATAACAAATACGGGTGTCGCGTCGCGTCAGTGTGCATGAGGCTTTACGTTTCATTATTTTAGCGTAACGCCATTTCTATTCGGGTAACGGACAGTTCTGTTTAACCTGGCGTTATCGTAACCAAAATTCAGCGTCAGTGCCGCAAACCCACTTAGTTATCGCATTCCGCTGTCAACGAAACAGGAGCACCGAGTGCGGGCTCGGCCGCAATCTTTCGCTTTGTAAACGCTCACCGACCCTCGGACTAAATTGATACATTCTTGCGAAATAACCTCGCCCAATTTATTCAAACAATCATACTAGATTGTTTGGCTATACGTTCGATATACAACAATGACTAACGAAACTATAGATAATTCAGCGGTTAATACGCCAGAGTAATTTACTTTGGTAATGGCTGTCGCATTGGTTAGTAAACGAATTTTTGAGCTACAGTACCATAATTCTCGAGTAGGTAAAGTTTTCTTGTTTGGAATAATCAATACCCTTCATTACATTAGCCATTAGGTATAGTTCAATTTAGGAAAGCGTGAATTTACTGTCGCTTGGCATATACAAGATATATTCTGATAACCACTTACAACGACTACTTTTGTGTAAAATATGTTAATTTTGCAAACATGCTCGTGTATGGTAGAATTGCTAGATAAGATGATATTTGTTGTAAACATTTGATTGAATAAGTATGTTTAACTGGATATTACTGAGATCAGAATACACCAGTAAGGTGAAGCATATTCCCCAGAGCTTGAAACGATCAACAAAATAGTCTGAAGATATATTTTTTTAAATATTGTATACACTGATAAATATATCAGATTGTAAATACCATTATACAAAGTACTCAAGTAAACTTCATAAATGCATTAACATAAATTTAGCAGTAGTATACGCTAGACGGATTACTGAAAACCGCGATAAGTCAATGTGATTTAAATTGAAGTTTAAGAGGATGGTTATAAATATAATATGGGGTGCGAGGGCTCCGAGGTGTTCGTTACAAATAAGAGTAAAGAGGGTCGAGACGAAGGCATCTACCCACACTTGTATGCTCTTCCGTGCATTCTGCGCGGAGGAAGGTCGTCGACCCGCACTGAGGAGCATCTCCGCAAATCTTTATTTTCTGCCCAGCAAGATGCGATTTTAACTTTGTATAGACGTCACGATTTTGGGGGAGACTCAAGATGGCTGCGACGACGAATTTAATATGTATTATAAGGCTGTAAGGTAAGAGAGGTGTTTTCTGCGTGCAATTCGGACAAATATTAGCGCCGTAGATATATGGATTCGTAAATCGGTTTCATAATGTTATTACATTGGACAATGTAATGTGAGAAATTAGTAGTCAGTGTCTTATGTATTACATTAACATGTAGGTTAATCTTCTGTATAGTGCTAAATGTGCTTACACAACATGCTAGCAGAAATTAACTGGGTCCCTACTTTGAAGAGTGGTAAATTTGCATGACGATGATCAATACATTTTTTATGACGATTATATTGCTTTGGACTAACTTAAACCAATGAAGGAATCGTTAACATATTTAAAAACACTAAATAATATTGTTGGCAGGAATACAGATATTGCCAAACTTGAATTTCAATTCTTTTATGGTCGTAACAAAAGCTAGAACGTTACATTTGCTTTCACAAAAATAGGAACGATAAATAAAAAAAAGGCTATTGGAACATCAGAAGGTGAGCGCTTTCCGGCCTCGGTTGACTGACTACCTGCTAAAGGAAAGAAACGAACCCATGCGTTATGCTTATGACACTGGATTATAAAGCAAGCTCTCGTAATATTATTATCTTTGGAACAGATCTTGTTTGGGTGGATTTAAAAATAATACAAGTAAGAAAAAAATCCTTTGGTCATCTGTTGCAAAGATACATCAAACAAAGAGCTTTCTCAACTAAAGAGGTTAACAAACCAAACATAAATGTTCCCGTGGATGAGGACATAATCATGGAATTTGTTATAATGCAAACAATAATAACTGCAACGATATTGAAACGTAACGTTGCTTAGAAAGCCCATAACGTTCCAAATAAAACACGCCGACAAGCATGCAACAGTGGGGTTCAACTGTTTGGGGTAGCCGTGACGAATGAGGGTGCCAAGGAATAAAAGAAAACATCGAAACACCATAAACTGAACGCGTTCGAGGGGCTGTGGGAGTGACATGCAAAAGAAGTTTGATTTTCAATAATGAAGTAAAAAAAATAAATGAAACGATTTAGAAAATACTCATTATTACTAATGATAATTTGCAGTAAAAGTGACTCGATTTCTAAGTTGCTCCCTCTACCTGTCGTTTGACGTTCAGCTTACACAACAAGGAAAGTTAAATGCGCGTGCGGGGCAAAGCAACTTTCGCCCATTGTAGAGATAGTAAGTACTTAATCAAAACAACACAATTTTGTGACTTAGGGAGATCATGAAAGCATACCTGACAATACTTAATTCATCAGTGTCAACGCTTAATACATCATACAAGGAAAACGTCGCTTGCCCGTCTGCAAACTGATGATCGTACACGTGAGTGTTCTGTTCTAATTCATGTAACGACCCAACCGACGAAAAGTCCTTCGATGAACATGATAAAATAAACTAGTTCCGCGTTGACTCCAACAACCAAAATAGCTCACCTGGCTAAGGCCATTATACGTTCGTATAATCCAATTTTCCAAAATAGTTGCACCACTTCGTTATCACAAACAACCACAAGTCAAGTTTAAATAAAAAGTGCAATAGTCCACTGAAACCGAACAACACCGGTATGCGAAAGAGTATCACGTTTGACAGTTTCACTTCACCACATGGCTGGTAAGTTGCGCGCGGTGACGTGACAGACGTACGCTGCGCTCGACGAATGACGGGCGACTGCCGCGACTGTACTGGACTCTCAAATGCCGCGACTCGGGGAGTCGACTGTAATGTGAATGTGAGCGCTTCTCTCGCCGCTCGCGGAGAGCGGAGCGGAGGCGCGGGGTCAGCGAGGGCGGAGCGCCCGACAACGGGCGCCCGCGGGACAGCTGCGCACCACAGACCCTTTCTCCGTTCAGTCTCCATTGTATTGGTGAAAGCTTTAGCCTGTTCATATGCTTAACATGACTTTTTGACGGATGCAAGATTATAAAGTTCAACTTGGGCAACCGCCTAATTTTACATAACTAACGTGACAAATTATTTTTGATCAAATCTGTCACGGTGAGGCATTAGAAACTGCCTACTCATGTTCTGATCTAAATGAAAATCTTCTACCAATCCAGAAAGGATATGATGAGTAATATGTACCCTATGGTATATATGGTCCCTATATGTAAAAGTAACATAACAGCAGACAGCAGTTGCTACTTTATATTTAACCTACCGAACAATGAGATATCAAGCTTGAACATTGACTGCAGCTTTGTTCAGTGCACGTAGGGAGAAGTTGTTGCCCCCGAGTAGAGCCTTGAGCCGCCCTGTTCGACACGGTAAACAAATAGATGTGAATTACATTCAAATGATAATGCTTTAACACCGTTTAATTATACTTAGTTCTACAGTAAATTTCTATATTCCAAATAAAGGATCACGTGTTGGTATTGTTAATATTTGCCGCAACAGAAAGTAAAGCTAAACTGAAAGTTTCGCTCGGTTTTACTTCGTCTGGTTACTTTGTGAAAGGGTCTATAACTTTTAATGCCGAGGTTGTGGCGTTCTTAGGTTCCAATGTTTCCATTGAAGAATAATTAGGTATATATTATTAAATGAACTTTAAACCCATCTTTGGTCATGTCACGTTGGTGCCGGGTATATAAATGATGCAGATTCATGAATAATGATTTCATTTTTGTAATCTAATGTTGGATGTAATTATGAAAATTAAAATTATGGATATTTTATTGGTGCTTAAATATAGTCAGTGTTTGTTTATTCACTTTTTTCTCCTCGTGTTTATTAAATGGTGATGGTGTCTATTTTTGCTTTTAAGCATTAATGAGAACTTTGTTCTGCATTGAGGTTGAATTAAATTCGAGAGGATTCTTCATTAGAGCAAAGTAAAAGAATAATTTCATTTCAATCTGAATCACTCGAGATGCATAAATAATGTGAACATGGTAATTTAAACATATGCGAATGAAAGAAGTCGATTGGTAAGGCCGGGAGGTTAGCTGAAGTAATAACGCGTGCATTGGCTGCCACAACAGAATATATAAATAATATGACCGCAAGGGTTAGTCAAAGTCATCGAGTCATCTCGCCCTCAAAGGCGTCTCAAACACTCGTCGACCTTGGCGCGAGCCTTCAGGGTTAACCTCCCGAAGGGAAAAAGCCCTCGGCCTCGGATTCCTCAACCCACCTTACCTGCTCAGATTATTTGCTCCTTTGTTTGAATCGTTTCGGTGTTGTGTTTCTTAGAAAATATTCGGGATACGTCGGCTATATTAAACGGCTATTGAAAATATTTATGAGAATTAAGATTTTAATTTTAGTGTTGTAATGTGTAGAGTACTTCTCAATGCCTACATGCTACAGCATTGAATAATGTAGTACCTAATTATGGAAATGCAGATCTCTTCCAGGCAGGATATATTTATATGATTTGGGTTTTATTTATTGTCGACTTGGGAATAGTGTTTTTATTATCAGTACCTAATGTTTTCAATTGTCTGATATCTTATATCAGAAAAATATTCTATCGATTTGACGGCTTGATGACAGAAAATATCAACCGTTCCAAATAAACATGACTAAACATTATTAGTCTTCAAGTGAATGATCGAAACTTTAATAGATTATCTTTGAGATGAATTCATTATTCCAAGATACATATTTTGCATTTAAATATTATTTCTAACGTATTCAAACTTATTAACATGAATATGCAAGGCGAAATTATGCAGAAATCTTAGGACACGTAGTCGGTAAAGAAGAGACATACCAAAGAAATGATGACGAAGACTGATGACATGAATACAAAGGAAGTGATGGCTAGAGGTCAATGAAAAGAAAACGAAACTGCATTAATTTCAAATATACCCAAGGATTATGAAAAACTTGATTTGTTGGAAATCCATGAAAGCTGAGCAATATTTCAGTGCATTTAGATTCATAAGAAATTACGTGCGAAAATACAAAACACTTGCGATAAAAGACTCAGCAAAGTCATAAGTTTGCAAATAACGTTAGGCGAAAAATGTGGTCTTGATTAAATACGTGACATATCTAACAATTTAGTTGATGACTAGGAAAATTAAATCCAAGGCCTTATTATAGAAACGACTTTCAGGCGACTGCATAATACCACTTAGTCAAGAGGACTAGAATGAAGATACTTATAAAACAAGAGCCAACAGACTTCTGAGGGATGCTCTTAAGCCTTATCGAGTCATTATCTGTTTTAATAATGTGACTGATACTGACAAAATTGACTATGAAGATGCAGGGAGCTGTAAGTTTTTGAAACTGGGAAACATTTTCAAATTTTCTGTTTGGGAACTGAAAATGTGCAATGGAACACCAGAAATGAAAAAATACAATGGGATATATTAAGGTGGATGCGCTAGGGTAGATCGCGAAATTCAAATTTTCTTAAGTTTTTTGCAATTTGCAGGTCAGTATCAGGTTGTATGTTGATCTAAATATTATTAGCGGCCGTAACAAATATGGATTTACAGAATTATAAACATTAGAATCAGCAATACAACTCCCTAAGTTCGTGTAAGTGTATTGAATGAAAATTTCATGAAATCTTCAGTCAATACAATTATATAAAGACCTGCAAATTGCAAAAAACGTAAGAAAATTTGAATTTCGCGGGCCACCCAGCGCATCAACCTTAAGTGATCTGTTAATTCGCCCTTACTTCTTTCTAAGTGACCATATTACAAAGAAACTATGTCGGCGGACCCTTAGGTTTTATATGCGTGGCGTGTGTCAGCAATTTGCATAATACTGTGTGTTTGTTTGTGGACTGGCGTTAAACCTTCTTGGTTGACATTACGCTCTGAAGCTTTACTATCAAAATAGAAACACATTTCGAAGAACTTGATCAAAAGCTGCTCTTGGAGAAGATTGCCAACACAATGCGCTTACGATAACAAGTGGAAGCTCTTTGAATACTAAAACTATATCCAAAGCGAAAGTATTATTTATTGCGAAGTCTGTTTCAATAATTTAAAACTGAGAAAATTCATGAATCTATGTTATATTTTTTTGTATAATCCTCGCAATGTTAGTTAATCAAATTATATAGAAAGCTCGCCATCCCAATTTTTTTTTGAAGCTTTCTGTTTACGTAAGCCAGTGAAAGAAATTCCGTTTATTAGGTAGGTACCTAGAGTGAAGTCTGTAGAACTTGTGTACTTTTATTTTTCCCTCGGCAACATATAAAAAGCCGGCCAAGTGCGAGTCGGACTCGCGCACGAAGGGTTCCGTACCATTATCTATAAAAACGGCATAACAAATCACGTTTGTTGTATGGGAGCCCCCTTAAATATTTGTTTTAATCTGTTTTTTAGTATTTGTTGTTATAGCGGCAGCAGTAATACATCATCTGTGAAAATTTCAACTGTCGAATTATCACGGTTCATGAGATACAGCCTGGTGACAGACGGACAGACAGACAGACAGACAGCGGAGCCTTAGTAATAGGGTCCCGTTTTACCCTTTGGGTAGGGAACCCTAAAAACGTATGCACGAGTAGAGGAACGATATTGCTCTGATAATGGAACTGACTTTCGTTTATTGAATCAAGTGGCATTATATATTAATAAATCGCTTGGTGTTGACTTAAGTATAACAAATTTTCATAAGCTGGTGCAAGATGCCCGAGTTTACGATTTGTAAAATTCAGTCGATCAAAAACGCTACTTACATAGAACCTATGGGAAGTGCATTTTCTGACCAGGCTTTTGGCTTGTTTATTAATAACGGTCTATTAACGGCTTTCCTATTAATCCAAATAAGGACTACGTGCAATTTACACCAACACCACACAGCGGGGCGAAAGGGTACCCGGTACATTATATTTTTTTTAGAAACTGCACCTGGTGCCGCAGATCGCACTTTCCACGATTAACTTTCTCATTTACAATACGAGTTGACCTTTCGTTTCTATGGCACTCCAAAAAAAAGGGTAGATCTTTGAACAAAAAGTTTAGTTTTATATGAAGGGATTTGAACAGGTGACACATAAAACCACGATAAGTGAATGGTCTAATTTCTTTTTGTGTATACTCTACATTTTCGGAACAAAGGTTCTTTATGAATTAATCAACAAATTGATTTTAAATAATGAATAATCATATTGATTAATATGGAAATCCAATTTTTAGTTCATAACCTACATTAAAACGAAAGGAGGCCATTGAGAAATAAGTATTTTATAGAGAGCACTAAGTTCATGAACGATGTTATATGCCTACGGAGCTGTTTATCGACATGTAGTGTTTTCGTTCTAAATGTTTTTATTAATATGTATACGAGATTAAGGTAAGGAGAGAGCCGTGGTTCACTCTCAACTCGACTCTCGCTGCGTGGAAAGCTCGCTATCTCGTCTAGGTGAAAATCCTACAATATCGCCGTTGTTACCTTTGCATCTCGTTCACAGTGTGCTGTTACTGAGGTATTTATTTCAAATGTCTAAATAAACAGGACCTCAGTATAAATTCTAAATGTCATGAAAACCGTTTCTATGAAATAATGTAATAATTCAATGAATAAATTAAAATATTATTCAAATCCCCGCCGAAAGCATTAATTACTTTTTGAAAGTATTTAATTGGTTTTCAATTCATTATAAGACTACAGAAAAATCTTAATAATTTAATAACATATTATTTATTAGAGACGAGAAGCGGAACGCAACAGTGAAAGTGCATCTCTACATTGCGCCCGCGCACCGAGTTTAGAGCATTTTTCAGTCGTGATTAAAAAGAGAGAGAAATGCAAGAAAGCGTCGCTCAAGCGGGCGATGGTATAGTAAAATTTGAAAGCGCTACACAATAGCGCGTTGTCGAAATTGGAAAGTTGAGTGGCGTGCGTCCATTGCGTAACAGCGCTTACGAGCTGCGGTGTGACGCTGACGAAAGGTAAGGTGTGACGTCACCAGCATGAAAGTGCATCGGCCGGCGCCCCACCAGGCGCCGGCGGCGAACAAATGCACGTGCGCTGCACTACTGCGCTTCCTGCATCTGAGGACTTTCTATTGGGAAACCGCCGCGACATGCACTCGACTTCTCTACACATCTAACTATTGGGAAATTCGACTCTCACGCATGGCTACACGAAACAAGATGCATCTGATTGAGCAATCAGCTATACAATGCGGTTGCACAACCATTGACACGGTGGACGAGGTGATTCGTTAAACGTACATGCATCTCTGATATTTAAGGTACGCACGTATTTATAGTAATTACAATATTTACACGTTTTATACTTACACTTTACGGTGCTCTACGGCCCCTGTAGAAATACCTGTAAGTAAAGGATTTCGAATTCAGGTTATCAAAGATCAACTTGAATATAACTTAATACTACTGGCAAAATAGTATCGATGGAATTATGTTTAGAAGCTTGCGCGGATTTTTTTTGGACTAACGAAATAAAAGTCGAATAAGTACCTACTGGCACACGGTAAGGACGTTGTTTACTGATAATCTCATTTGAATGGCCATCGATATAAGCTTCGATTAGTATGATACAGATTTTACAGATGCATGCTGCTGCTAATAGTGTCCGATTTCTCGAAATTGAGTAGTCCCAATTTCAGGTGCACGTAAAAGCATAGCCTATTTTTAGCCAGGAGTGTTCACTGCACAGCCAGTATCGATTTACTAGACTAAAATTGTAAACGATATCCTGGAATCGAGTGGGGGTAATGCAATATTTTTCCCCCGTCTATTTGAGCCTACCGATAAATTGAAGTGTCACAACAGTTCTCCTCTGCACGTAGGTCGTTCTTTATAATGACATATTACATTATGTTGATAGTTCCCACTATCATCAAGATCAAAAGCGAATGATATACAATAATAAAATCAATTGTGTAGTCATTTGGTACTCATTACAAGCTTGAAATCAATATAAGCCGCCTTGACACTGTTTGCTTTTACAGACCGACGGATGCGTGTGTCAGTATAAAATGTGTTACAATGATAAGTAATAATTGAAAACACGGATTATTTGTGAGGACACTAGTACATGCAGATGACATAGAATTTATATTTTTAACTCGTTACATTTCATGATAATTATAGTAAATAAACTCAAGAATAAACACATGAACTAAATTCAAAATTATAAATAGAAATAAAATTGCTTGTGCGCGTTTCCACTGACCCTGTATAACGTGTTCTTCAAATTGAATAAATATGAAATTAGCCATAGGTAGATTTGCTAACTAGAAACTCGGCTTACATACGATGAGTAAAGGTATTTTTGCAATAAGCATTTTATAGCCACATAATAGTAATACCATGCCATACAAATGTCACGCCGATTGACCAATAAGTGAGAGAGTTAAAAAATTGAGGTCTCAACGCGGGACGCTCCTCAAAGGAGTTCATGGTTGAATGGAACATGTACACTGTACAGTGTTAAAATGGTCAGCTGTGCCTTATTATACACTTTGCCCCACCACTATAGAGTTCAAAATGCCATGGCACATCAGAAGCAGTTCCTAAATGTAGGATTGAGAACGTTAGTGAATATATAATGTTTTAATCTTTATATCCTCTAAAATAGAGTCGACTTCTGTTTACAAGATTCAAGGCATTCAAGAAGTAGGTTGAGAGAACGCACGTCTAGTACACTCGTATATCACAAAGACTCATTAACTCATCGGTGTAAGATGTGTTGTGATTGTCAATAATGAACTCTATGAATTTATGACATAAAAAACTGCAACATGATGGCGCAATTATTGCTTTATTAATTAATGTAATAATGACTGTACCTACCTACGTAATAGACTTAATTGTTGCTGTTTAATTTGTACCGTTACCTTAACATGGTTTTTTTGTTTCAGCAAGGTTGTTGTAATCAATAGAAATTAAAATCATTTCGATACTTACTGTGGAATATTGAATATGCATTTTTCTCAAAACTGCTGCATATTTTAATGACTTCTTTAATTTGTGAATGTTCTATCTAATTCGATAAAAGTTATAACATAGGTACCTAATATATAATTCCAATCTAACAGATAATATTTTGTATATATATTACTTCAGACATTTCAGTCATTTTTGTTTCCCTGAAATACAAATAGCAATTCAATATAAATGACACAAACTCTGCATAGATCTTGATTACCAAACATTCAGGTGTGCAAGCATCATAAACTCTCAAATGTACCAATCTCAAGTATAAGTAATAAATAGTATCAGAAAGGCGAGAGGCTCGTGCACTTTCTACTAGAACATGGAACAAAAGTAACGAGCAAAAGTTACGATATCTCGTGTGATATAACCGCTGTGCTGTGCGGTACAGCCGAGCTATGTTACGATTTCACGCCCCATTCTCCTTTCATAACACCCTTCTAAAATACACACAATTTCTACTGAATGGTCAATAAATGAAATTATGAGAATAATCTGTGAAACTTTCTTGTGATTGCTTCCTGTTTTCGACTGGCGATATCCAAAGTTTTGACACCATCAAATCTATACCGATCGCACTCAAACGAAAGCTATTTTTTTAATTTCTTTTTCCGTTTATAACACAAGCATTTGTAAATAACCCTTGAGAAATACCTATGGACACTACCAGCTATTTGTTACACCTCTGTCAACTGTTTCTGCCACACAATCCTGTGATTTTGGCTAAGCCTGACAAAGCCCACTGACATATCCACGAATATTACGGTCGGGAGAGCTGTAATTGTAACTGGCTTTTGTGTCTTCTTGTAGATTTTCTTAGTGACTCATTGCTAAACACGAAACAAACATGATTAGCTGTTATTATATTTCCCTACTATCTATTGTCCGCGGCTTTGCCCATGTGGATGTCGGAAAATACCCCACGGGAATGTACTAACGGGATTAAAAGTACCCTATGTGTTAATTCAGGTTATAAACTGTGTGCCAAATTTCATCCAAATCCGTTCATCGCACCGTTTTTGTGTCAATCCGGAGCATATATTCAGACAAACGGAGAACAATTCTAAAAACCTCGTTCCCACACATCTCTGTCATTACTTAAAAAAAAAAAACTAAAAATTTACTATTTTATTATATATTTATAGATTAAGGAAATTGTGTTAATGGCAAGGCCCCAGAAACTCACAATGCATCTAGATTTAATGGAATAAAGTATAGCAACCTAACTTGGAAATATTGGCATAGCAACAATTGTTCACAGCAACATATAAACTTGTTCGAAACGGGGATAGGGCAGGTAGTTATCATGATTGTCTCTAGGGTCGGCTAACTGGTCCATCGATAAGGCTAAAAGCTCACACGTTAAATAAACGAACGTACTAGATTAGAAACTCGCTTGTTTTGCAAGTTTCTAATGCTGTTGATTAGTTGTAATATGTTGCAAGTTATGAATATCTAACAATCTGGCTATGCCGCATTCTCTGACAAAGTGCCTACCTCGCTGGTAAATTGCAAGAGATCTCAGCGAGAAATACGTTCACCGTCCTAGATGCGCGGTACTTTCGTTTTGAAATCGGCGCGCACAATTGGCCGTATCGAGACAGAAGCGGACCAGCTGCACCGTGCGCGGGCACAGCTCGGGCGAGCACTCGCCTGCGCATTCCTTTGCCTCTGACAAAAACCCTTCACCCATACTAAATGTGTAACATAATCTTAGCTTAGGAACTTTATAGGTCATGTATTTTTGCCACACCACCCCTGTGCCCCAGTTCAACAAAAAATAAACCGTTCAAAGCGGAGTGAAACGGAGAAGTTTGTCATTTAACTAACTCTCTATCCACAGGCTAATTTTGATCTAACCAGCATACACTAATTAATTTTGATTTCAAAGATAAAATCCGACTTTCATTCAATAAAATTTCATTTTGTCAAACAACTTTCATGCAGCGTAATCGATAACTATCAAAACATAAAAACAGGCATTGAAGAGATAGCTAAAAAATAAAATTAACCATGTAAAAACTTTCGTTTGTATACTTTTTAGTTTTTACTAAAACTATTGAAAGTTAGTCTTGAAAAGAATTTCTACTGACTGTGATCGATGATCGTGACAACTTTCAAAATGGTATTAAAAGAAAGATAATTGAAACTTACATAATGTTACCGATGAATTAGTAAATAAACTTTCGACATAAATCTAATGTGGGATAATTTGTCACGATGAGGCTCTGAATAAATCTGTTCTAGAGATTCTGGGGCTTTCTAGATGAATATGATAGATAATAGCAACATATGCTATGGTCCTACAGATTGTCACAAAATTCTCGTCGGAATGATTCAATGCGACGAGAGTGGTTCAAATTTTAGTTGAGCCGTCTAATAAGCATATCTACGTTGTGCGGTAGACCCCGCGACTTTTGCAATTCGTGTTACACTAACCGCTACATAGAGAATGTGACATAATTTCGCCAGTTTCACGGTGTGGGCTTAGAAAGAGCGTTTCTAAATTAATCACAATAGAGAAACAAAGCATTTCTATTAATATAACAAAGATATTGTTAGAGTGGATACTTGGAAATGAGTTGATGAGAAAGTTAGGAGTTGATAAATTATGGAGTAATCACAATCTAGTTAGTGATTTGGAAAAAATGCATCTGATTACTGATTTTCGGACTGTTGCCAAAAGAGATTTGTTACACTCACAAGTGAAAATCTTTTGTTAACAGCTGACACAGATTAATTCATGAGCAGAACATTTAATTCATAAAAAATCATGTGTCACATCGTCACAGTCGTAAATACAGCAGTAATACATTAATGGCGTATCAAATTAACTCAAACGGACATATAAAGTGGCTTTTCATTTATGCAGTCACCGTGCGCCAGATTTCATAAGCGTTCTCTCCGCACCCTGATCTAGGTTATGTGGTCGACATCGGCGGCAGCAGCGGTGGCGTATCGAGCGCGTCCGATGTTAACCTACATACATCGCTGGCACACTTACACCAACACGGTTGGGGTCGAGAGCACCCGGACCCGTAAAATTCGTGACGCAGCCCCCTCCCTTACGACCTCTCGTTGTATTTGAGGTCCCGCGACGTCAAACGTTGTTAGATAACAAAATTCTAGGTTCTACCTTTTGAATAGGTACTTGCTCAGTAATTGCACATACAAAAAGAGCCTGGGTTAATAACTACCTCTTCGTTAACGTGGAGTGAAGCATCCATTTCCAACCGGTATTGTTTCAAAATGGCTCAAACAAATGCATGAAATTTGTTTGTCATGGGTGTATTTTCATGAATTTTTAACGTCATATTAACTACGGCTTCCCATACAGCACTATACATAATGCAGAATGAACCGGAAGTGGTAATCGTTTATCGAGGAATCATTAAGTAGTAATATTATTTAAGCGGTTACAGGTGAAGCACAGTATCCGTTTTAATCAAGTACATTTTTGTACTTATAAATTAACAAAGGTTGTCAATTATTTACCTACCGCCTTTAATTTCATTCCGAATAGTTTCTATGGTGAAAAGCGGAAACTCATTAAAATATTCAATGTTGAAAGTGAAAATTTTAATGTAACCTCAGTTATTTGTTGATTGAATGTTTTGGACCCATCGGAGCCTACATTTGTGGGGAGGTTAAATTTGCTCCTTGAATTTGTTTTAAATGTCGTTGCGATTTTCATCTGCACTGCACATACCCTTCTTTCCTTAATCCAATTTCAAAAGTGTCATTAACTTTTTAATCCTGTTTATAATTATCTCCATTTCAACCCAAAAGGGTAAGGGCACTGCAATAAATTGGTCCAAAGAATTACCACGTCGTGATTTTGTGAATTTACAATGAATGCTTGTGCTTCAGTAAAACCTTCGTTGTTTATGCTTTCAAGACAGGCACCGTCGCTCCTCCTTGGGTCACGATGCGCTTCGGTACAAGTGGCATGGCTTGCAGTCACGAGGGTCGATGCCCGGCCTGTGTCGCTAACACTACCAATCGATAACCTGATTTGCACTACTCATACAACACTAGCCATGATTCACCCGATATAACCGAATTAACTAATGTTTAATTACAACGCCTATCTCGATTCTCGATTTCCAGCTGTCCCGCTCGCACCTACCGGTATTTACGCGGTTGACTAATCAAATCCCTAATGTGGTGTCACATGTGGCGTTATCTTAATTCATAGGAATTTATTTATAAACTAATTTAGGCGAACTGGTGGAATTATGTTTAGACGTGATGTGTTTTGCAAAGCTTCGATTCTTAGAAGGTAACAAACACATTGTTCATAATGGGGGAGTTCTTGGAAGCTATAGTGAAGCTCAAAAATTCTGTAAGTATAATAGGTACTTTGTTGACGTATAATATGGCTGTATGTGTAGTCAGGGCTATTGCAATGCGAGTTGATGGGACAATGCAAGTGTCCAGAGCCCTGGTCCGCGTGCAATCCGAGGTCGACGCCCTGTCGGCGGACGAGTTAACCGCGGAATACTGACCCCTCTCGCACCATACACTTAACAATACACTTACGACTCGATCCACATAAGAATAAAGTCCATTTTACAATGGCCTGACTACCGGTTAGAACAACCACAACTTTGAAAGTTCAAATACGAGCAGATATCAACGGCATATTCATGCAGGAAGTAACGTGCGTATTGAACATTTTTGAAGAACAATCCTGTCAAATAAGGAACGCTATTTAATGTATTATTCTAAACACGACGTGCCACTAGCAAAAACAATTCTTCTTGTAAAAAAAGTTTAGATTTGCTGTGAAATCAATAATTGTAGAGATGTTTGTAATATGCCGCATACCTGTATGTATGGCGTTTGCGCATTCGCGGTGGTTTATGGAGGTAAACAGTCAATTGAACACAATAAAATGTTGAAGTGTCACACTTTCGATGACAAATGAGCCGGAAATGCAACGCAACAGAAGATTATAAGACGTAATGCAATCACAAAGAGTTTAGTGAACCAGCTCGTTGCTAACGACTTAATTAATCATAGTTTAAAGTATCTAACTGTATAACAAGGTCCATTTGTCTTTCAGGTTAGGCTTCATCGTCGCGCTAAAATTGTACAGTTAACTGACGTCGCTGTTAACCGCTTGGCGATAGATAGCCCTAAAAACTGAAACATCTATTAGATATGTAGTGTCGTTGTACCAAATTAGATCGAGGTAAAGCGATGAACAACGCGATAGTGAACGTGATAACTTATCTATTAGTACTGGCTCTGCGAAACAGTTTGCTTTGAACAGCTTCAACAATAAGGTACTAAATACTTAATGGTATTTACGAGTATCAGTTGAGTATACAAGGAAGTATTGTTTTAACATTGTTATCTGTTATATATGAACGGTCTGCAGGGTCGTCTGCCGTCACGAATTGATATTGAATCAATATTTTAACCTTATGATTTACATGTTTAGCCTACACTATGAGGTTATTACAAGGATAATTACGTCAAATATTATATTTGTGGTTTTTAGTTGAATATGTAGGTAGGTTAAGCTTTTAATTTTTGCTGAAAGACGTACAAAATAAATGAAATACGTCATAATGGTGTAGGCCCCGCTAGCCTCTTGAATCTTGCCCCTAATTACCTAAGTGTACCCACTCGCCCCTTTGAATATCAGATGGCCCCGCTCGTCCCCGATTGTTAGTAGGTTAAAAGTACAGTCACCACTCTAAGTTTTTAAATATTAAAAATAAATATTGTTTTCTTAAAACTTCAATCAAAACCTAACAAAAAGTACTAGGCTTGCATGAATTCAAGACAGTATTACAACCATTAGTATTATCACAATACTAAGATTTGGATGAAAGGGACATAAATAATTTATAACTAACAAAAACTACTAGGCTTGCATAAATTCACGTTTAGTTACAGTTGGAGATAAGTAATAAACTAATTAGTAAATATCGCAAAACGCATACCTTCCACATTATAATACGAACATAGAAAGAGAAAGCATTCATAATATATTCGACTCTAATCCGATTTGATTTTCTCAACGGGTAACAAATTTTACCAAACGTTTTGTTTAATGGATCTATGAAAAAGGTTCCTTTTGTTATTACTTATAGGTAAGCTAGGTAGCAAAAACTATCATAAGTGTCATGAGGTGCTTAGATTACAGATAGAGTTATTTAAGTAATCAAACATAGCGTTGTTCATAATGTGTGCATTTTTCTGTCTGACTGTACCTTGTTTGGTTAAATTTCAAAGGAAATGCCGCAAGGGGCGAGTCGGTACATCAAAATAATTATTTAAACGAAAACTTTGCACTCGCCCCTTCGTAAGGGGCGAGTCGGTACACCAAAATTATTAAAAAACGGGGCGAGTGGGGCATTTTAATGAAAGGGACAAGATCCAAGGGGCGAGCGGGGCCTACACCGTCATAGTCATAATAATCCATACTATAATATTATAAACTCGGAAAGTAACTCTGTCTGTCTATAGTTACGTTTTCACGCCTAAACCACTGAATGGATTTCGACAAAAATTGTCAAGGAGATATATGGCACCCCGGGGAAGGACATAGGCTACTTTTTATCGACATACCACGCGGGCGAGGCCGCGGGCGGAAGCTAGTGTTCTATAAAAGAACATATAGGTACTTACATACAAACATAAAATCGAAAGTTTTTTCGATGGGTAGAGTATCAACCATTTCATATTTTCAAAATTGACCGGAAATATAACTTTTTAGTCTTTATTTTTTCAGTACCTACCCATTAAAGTCTTTGTTTTCAAGAAGTCCTGATAAAGATGGTACTTAAACCCTACAAGGGAGCGACCAAAGCTACGGATTTACAGAACACCATGTGATACGATCCTTACACACTCCTTTTGCTTCGTTCGCATAATTACACTGTGAGAATGTAATGAAATCAGATTCCTACTTGGAATTATGTAATTACAACGTGATAAGTAAAATAATGTAAGCTTGTAGTACAATTTCACGAATTGCTCTACATAAATGGTACATCATTTATGTAGAGCAAACCTGTGGCGATGTTCTAAAACACGCCCGAGGTTTTTAACAACTTTTACTATTACCAGATTACCAGCAATCCTGTACTAAGAATCTAGGGTCTCCTTCCACGCAACAAGATTTTATTTGCATAAAGTTTCCGCAGCTCTCTACTAAAGAAAAGTAGGTAATCATGACATGATGTTGTCGAAACTGTTGAAAGCTTCTGTTTTGTAACGTTAGTTTGTTTTGTTTTATTTATTCAAACTCAGGTGATTCTTTGTTAATTTTATAAAATAACTGCTTGATGCTGTACTGCTGCCTGACATCAGAGATTTCTATATTATGAATATATTTACTTACTAAAAAAATCAACTTTTCAGTGAACAGAGCATTTTTCGTTATTGCTTCCCAGAAAGAACTTTCATTTCATTTTCGCATTTGTTTGTTATTTTATTAATCACCATATTATTAGTAATTGAAGATTTCACTGGGGAAGCATACGAAAGTGCAAAAACCAATTACTAACCATAAGCTGACACAAATCTCTTATAAAAAGATACCGGAAAATACAGCCTATGATGAGTCAGAAAAAGTTATACTTATTGTGATATTTACTAGATTAGGTTTGACACAAAAATTCCGTATTCAGGGTAGTGGGTGTACCGACCTAGAAACTGAAATGATGTCATTTATCATTTGGAGCCCTTAGTCCTTGAGACAAAAGTTCCCCAAGGCCGGTAGCCCCGAAAATATCCTTCGGGCGGGTAAAGTCCTTGGAAGCTACGCAATACAAGGTCACCTCATTACAGATGGCCTACCAGTCGCACGATCAGTCCATGGATTCAGCTTACTGTAACAAGGTTACAGAAAATATTTCGGTAGGCACGGGTTTTAACGATAATTTCATTGAGTGCTTCGGAAGTTTATAGAACGTGAATAAATCGGCGGTTGTTTTTGTTTTACGTAAATAAGAGCTTTTTTTTTCTTCTAGAAAGAAAAAGAAAGAAAGAAAGAAAAATTGTTTATTCTGCACAAACTAAACGCACAATACAAAATAATGAGTGACATTCACTATATGTACAAATTAGCCAAAAGCCTCATATTTAAAACAGAAAATTATACAAGTTTGACAATTGCTTTTTAATCTTGCTTCTTCTGTTCTATTAATTGCATTTTTCATGGTTTTATCACCTACAGACTGAATCTACCCGCCGCTCAAGGTTAGCCTTTACTGTTGTATGCCTCTTTGCGCATTGACCTCGGCTCCTGCTGTTGTCATCAAGCCATGTTTATCCAATAATTATAGCTTACTTTTAACTTAATTGTGACCAATTAAATTGTAGCTAGAAAATGTTATTAAATTACGTATGCTTTTAAGGCCAAGGTTGTAGCTAGGGGTGGCTATGGTTGTTTGTACCCGTGCAACCTTCAGCAGTTCTAAATCCGGCACCTATCTGGTATACTATTTTATTCAATATGACCTTGTTCAGGGCTAGTAACAAAACCGATTATGAAAGTCTAAGTGGATGATCAAATTGAGGTGAAACCCAGTCTTTTGAGACAGTTAAACCATAGAATGGACGCTTGATTTATCCACGAGCAAAGTTCTAGCAGATTGATGTTGACCTCCTGGACATGCATGGATGTAGAAAGGAAGGAATAAGATGGAAGTAGGAAGGACAAAGCGTTTTTTTTTAAATTGAACAAGAAGACGAGGCGCCTCCCAAAGAGACATGATTGCATGGGATTGATATGATTAATGGTACAAGATGAATGAATGAAAGGTGTGCTAGATATATAATTGGGCTTAAAATATGTATTTAAATAAATAGGATGCTGGCTATAAGTAGTTAAGTTATCTTACGCAAGAAAGCGGCATCACTGCTGCACAGAGTGCGTGTGAGTAGCAACAGCATCCTGAGTGTGATAGCGGACAGGTATGACTGTCCGTTCTTCAAACATTGTATGCGTTTATGTGTGAACTAACATAGATTTTTAAGCACTATTCATGTACTAACAAAGTGGATCTTGTTATCTGAGATATAAATAAATAATAATATAAGTAATTAAATTAAATACTTTGAGAGCAGTGGTGGCCTAGTGGTATCATCGACCCCGACTTACGAGTTGTAAGTCGTGGGTTCGAAGCCAGCTAGGCGCTTTACTTTGTGTAAATAATTTCACCACCACTGCTCTCAAAACGGCGAAGGAAAACATCGTGAGAAAACCGGCATGTCCTAGAACCAAAAATTCGAAGTCTTGTGACCAATCCGCACTGAGCCCACGTGGTGAAATACAGCCCACTCCTTCTCAAAGAGAGGAGGCCTGTGTCCCAACAGTGGGAACATTATAGGCTGATTATGAATGAATAAGGTGAGATTATAAACAAAATATCGTATTAATTATTGCTCCTGTGTGTTATTAACATTTCTCAGTATAAGTTATGGTCAATACCCTGCGATTTGACTTTTATTCGTTGACATTGCAAAGTATTTTCTTATTTCAAAGTTCTTTGTACTCCGTAATTTATGTTTTAGAGACCTATGAACAAAGTAAAGAAAAAAGAAAGAACGTTATTTGCGGTAAATATGACGCAAAGAAAGAACACAAACACAAAAAAGAACAAGTTGGGCAAAAGAAGCGTCACATCCACGCAAAACTAAACATACACAAATACTGCTATGCAGTATCAACATTTTTAAATTAAACAATTCGTTCTTGGACACACCTGTGCGATCCCGTTTAGGTCCAGATTTAACAAAATACGGGTTATGCTTATGAATAAGTCATTGTCAAGTTCAATCAGTCTGCCTAGCCTTTTCCCAACTATGTTGGGGTCGGCTTCCAGTCTAACCGGATGCAGCTGATACATGATTACATGGAGCGACTGTCTATCTAACCTCCACAATGCAGTAACTGGGTAATACGATACCCCTTGGTTAGACTGGTTGTCAGACTTTCGGGGATTCTGACGACTCGTAACGACTGTCAAAAATCCACAAATGACAGCCAGGACTAACGGCTTAGCGTGCTTTCCGAGGCACGGAGGAGTATCGATATGTGAAAATGGTCACCCAACCACGGACCAACCCCGGCAAGCGTAGCTTAACCTGATAGCTCGACCCGAGCGGCTGTTATTACTTAGCCACGAGCTCCTCTCATCATTCATTCAAGTCATTGTCAAATTTATTGTTTTAAAAATTGATGCATTATTTTTTTAGACTCCAGGGGCCTATTGTCCTAATTTACAAACATTGGTCTCTCCATTGCTAGTTTTTGACTTGACAGATGTTGTACGGCAAATCTGTCAATCAACAGAGAGATCAGTGCAATATTTGTAAATTAGTAGGCTTGGCCCCGCTAAGAGTTCCACTGCACACATTGGACGCCGAGACTTCAAGCTAGGTGATTATAATAGGTACATCATTACATTAATATCATGCAAGTATCTGAATATGGTGTCAACTTTATCAAAATAGATATAAATTCTATGTAAAAAAAAAAGCTAACGTAAGATACTACATTATGGGCTAAAAGCTGAATATATAGGAGTAGAAAATACACATACCATAAAATACATAACATAATACAATATGCTCATACATATTTATGTATTAGATAAAATACACATTACTTTTAAAATATATTTATGTAAATTCATCAAGAAGCAGTGCATAGTAATTAGGTTGACAATTCTCGTGAGAAGATGCCTGTATAAGTAGATCGGTAAGATATTTTATACAGTTTCTTACAAGAATTATGCATATTAATTATGTCCAAGGTTGACCGTTACATTTAACACCCTACATTTGACGAAAATTTACACATTTTGTTCATGTGATTAAAAAAAAAGAATTAATTATTATTTCATAGGATTTTTAAAGATCTTCTCTTTGGGCGTTCATAAATAACGCAAACCAATTGGGCTTTGCTCTCTATGTTTTTGACGGAATTTCGTACCTTAACTCTCCCAGACCAAATAAAACTCTTACAAATTACGTTAATGATATGGCAACCACGGTAAAAAGCGGGAGCGCCCCTATTTGGGTTAGGTATTCGGAAACCACACGGTAATTTCCTGAATTTGTATCAAAATTATGTCAAGGTTCGCATCCATTATTAAAATGTAATTTTTCCCATATTCAGCGGATACGATAAAAAAATCAGGCCAACCCAAAATATGGAAAGCTATAACTAATTTGTAATCAAGTAGGATAAGAACACCGAGGTCATTATTTATAAAATATTTTACATATTATTTGCAGGTTGTATTTTGTCGTACAGCGCCATCTAGCGGCAACGTGGAAAGAGTTTAGAAACATTGGTTATGGGCTGATGACGAAGTTTGGGAATTTTAAATAACTTAAAATAAACCGCACATACTGCCAATAATCAAAAGCATTATTTTGTGTTTTTAAGGCACCCAGCATCGACATTTTCAGAAGATTGCTACGTAAATCATTACCGTAAAAGATTTACGGTTCTTTCTTCACCATACTTTGCTAGCTACACACCTGTTGTATTTACGAAGATAGCTATTTTATAAGCACCTTGGAAACGACAGGTGTTCGCTGATTGTTTCACTTTACTCCAATGATATGCTGTTTCAAGGGTGATATTTTCATTTAAGGTGGATGCATAGACAGGCCTCGCCATACATTTTTGAGGTGTTGTAATCTCCGTAAATAAACTGTTTCTGCAGAATAAAAGCAAGTATAATGAGACTTTATAATGTATTATGTTCGCATAACGCCAAAATTTTATAAAAAAAACAGTATTTCTAGGAGAATTAGACCCAATAAAAAACGAAAAATCTTTACATGTGTGAGTGACCTGAATCGCGCCATCTAACAGAAATTTAAAGAACCACCGAGAAAGAGTTATAATTGCTGTTGTCTTACGAGTTTAAGTTCGGTAAATATTTATAATAGATGGCGTTCGAAAATTCGAACAAGCCCCAAGGTTACACGTCGAGTAGGTAGGTAACGCAGCGATGCGACGATGCCATTCATACGCACCCCGCATTGTTGCCAAATTGCTCCAGTGAGTCTTGACAACTTGCGAATCGTTTCCAAAATTGTGTTTCTAGAAAGTTAGCGCCGGCGCGCGGGTTTGCCCGCGGGTTTTACATTTTATGTTTGATAAAATGTTTTTTATTAGGGAATGAGAAAGAATGCTAGAAAGTGAAAAAAAATATCTGCGATCTGCATTTGGTTCACACAGATACAATACTAATGTAATTATTGTAATATCTACTTTAAATATAAAGTACCTAAAGATTTAAAAATCTTTCTACTGTATGTAAGTAGGTACTGATAATACATTTTATGACACAGTTAGGTACTAATTCATTGGTTTGGGTTGAATAAAATCAGAGAATAGAAGTTCATGTAAACTTAGGGTATACCTAAATCAGGCGATCAGTGTAGGCAAATTTACCTTTTTTTTTTCTAATATCCTACCTACCTACGCAATGGTGACACGTAGGTACTACTTACATCTATTGATTGAATCATATTTAATTTACGTGAAACCATCAAGATAAGTGAATACACAGACAAACCACATTGATTTTTCATAACAATTGCACATTTTAGTATTATTAGCACAAGTCAAAGTGCGTCGAGATAAATTGGTCTTGCCATCTAAGAAGTTTACCAAGAAAAAGGGGAAATAAAACATAGGGCAGTATTTTAGTAGTAAGTTGTAGGATGTGCTGATATTTAAAACGATTAATGATATAGGTACAGCAGTGGTGGCTCTGACTTACAAGTGAGAGCCACCACTGCTGTACATCATTCATTTATGGTTTCGGGGTTTTTAACTGTCAGCGAAATGACGTTCTCAAAATGGTAGCTGTAGTTCCAATTTCGCTCGTCTGAACAGCTAAGTAAGTAGTAAGCACCATTCAGGTTTAGAATTGGTGACTGGGGCTACTACTGAGAACCATTCATACGAGTGCCATCCGTGAAAGAGTTTTTATTTAAAAGTGAAGTGTTTTTGTGTTTTATTGACGGTAAGTGTTATTTTTATGTACAAAGGATGCTTTTCTGCTTGAAGGTGATACAGAGTTATATTATAATAGTAATTACCCTTAGAACTTAAAAAAGTGTAAGATTTAGAAGAGGAAATACAAAATCAAACGTTAGTAACACTCGTTGATTGTCATCACATCACATACCTACCTACTCTAAATTTCAAATATTTCCCCCTAATAGGGACGTCAATTCTCTCTAAAAAATCACTTTGCCTGTCCCAGAGGGACGAAAGGAACAAAAAAAAAACTCTCTGAAAAAGATCCGTTACTGAATTGATTCGAAAGGGAATATGAAAAATCGATTCACAAATAAAGAAATGATTTTCCAAAAATCAATCATTCGTTTTCGATGAAATTCGCAATGTAAAAAATCCGTATTTTTACGCAAAAGGATTTGCACTGGATATGCTTCGTAATTTTCCCGCCACCACAATTCTTAACAATTCAAACAAACAAAAAACTGATGTTCTAGGGTGAAATATCGATTCCCTGTATCGATTCAGTACTAGATATCGATTTGAAAAAACGTTTTTATTTGTTCCAAAAAATCGATTCTTTGCTCAATCGATCTCAGATTGACATCTCTATTTCGTCTGTTCTCATGTTCTGTCAGTTGTTTTGCAAATTTTCACACAGCTTGACAGCTTGATTGATGGTGACAAATGGTGGTGTTATTTCTGACTAATACAAATTTCTTGAAGCATTTCATAATTACGATACTTTTGCTGTTGTGTTTAATTATACTTTTTGATTACAGATTGAATTGCAACTCTGCCTAAGTTGAATCCGACTAATAAACTTGCCTATATACGACATGTTATTATGTATTCAGGGCCGCGAAAATCACGGAAAAAAGTGCAAGCAACATTGAAAAGACATCATGGCAATTCTTCTAATGATTTTTAGTGAGTAAATCAGATTCCCATAAGATTTCGAATCAGATTTACGTGAATGTACCTATGAGTGTATTTGATACTCGTTGGCCCGTGATGTACCTAATGTCTTCGTTTGCCGTTGGTTTGCCAATAAAGCAGGATTTAGCTACTGTAAAATAAATGTTCCTCTCTTTTTCAACCGATTTCCAAAAAGTAGGAGGTTATCAATTCGACTGTTTGTCCACCGATTTGTCAGCCAATTGTCGACCGATTTTCAAAATTCTTTGTCAAAGTTTTTTGTCACAAATGAGGACCTGATAATGGAATCCCAGGGAAATTGAGGGAAAACCTCAAATTTTATTGGCATTTTCAAAGTTTTTTGTTGTTTTTAGAAGTCGGTTGTATTTTTTTCAAAAAAGATTTTTTCTCTTCCTATGTTTTAATATTTATATTTTATTTAAGATTTTAGGTAATACGAAACTCCCTCTGTATGGACGAAATATTTTGAGGCCTAAATTGATGAAATTGACACTAGTAGCGCGAAAGATTATTGTTCACAATAGCAGTCAGCCAGGTTCAATGGCTGATGATTTAAGGAATAGTCCACTTCATGTATTTGGACAGCATGAAAAATGTAAGGAATATTACTGTTCAGTGAAGCAATTACCACCTGACGAGAATAAACAGCAAGACAACCAAGTAGAAATCCTAAGAAATACAGCACCAGAGGTCTGGGCTCTTATTTATGCTGCAAATGAAAAAATTGCTTTGAAAGCTGGACGGTTGTCTAACGAGACAACAAACGTTGCAGAGAATTTTATGAGTGTCATTAATAAATTTAACTGTGGAAAACGACTCAGTCTTGGAAAAGGAGGCTCTTATCAGCGGCGTGTTCATGTAGCAGGTAAATAAGTTTTTTTATAGATATTTTAAAACAATATATGAAATCTCTAGCAACCCCCATGATCTATGACTTCTTCTCTTCATAATATAAGAGGTTTTTCTCAACTTATAGAACTTTCAATGGTCATCAATGAAAGCTTAGGTTGCAAACAGACATGTATGTGACTATGATTTGGTTTTTCAGGATTGTCTCATTCTGTAGGACATAAATGGCATCAAACTGCATGGAAAAAGAAGACAACACAGAGCCCTGGATAATATTTTAAAAAATATGTCCATCAAAAACAGAGAAGTAGATTGCGCCAACAGAAAATGACCCAAAACGGCTTTTTACTGAAAAGACTAAAACTCAACCTGATAAGGACTATGGCCCAGAAGCAAGTGTCCCTGTCGACATTAATGAGGTAGAATTAAAACGGCTCTGTGAATTGAGATTGCTTAAATTCCAAGAAGATACACAAAAAATAGTACTAATTGAAAACCAGACTGTGGGTCAACATGATAATGAAAAGTATCTCTCATACAGATCTGACCGTCTCACAGCAAGTCAGTTTGGAATGGTAAGATATCAGCCATCCTCTTATTGTTTCTTACTTTCTAAGAAGCCACAGCTCAAGCCAGTACAAGAATTATGATTGTCACTTTGTTCATTTTAGGTTTGCAAACGTCGTAATGCCACACCATGTCACAATCATGTGAAATGCATTCTCTACAAAAATAATATTTGTACTAAAGATATGATGTATGGACAACAAAATGAACATGTTGCAAAGAGCATGTTTATGCAACAATATGGCAAAATTGTCAGGCCATCAGGTCTATTTATGGATGAAGACTTTGGATTCTTAGCAGCTAGCCCTGATGGTAAGATTATTCAATAATAAAAATATACAAATAACTAGCTTTTGCCTGTGATTCCGCCCCCTTGGATTTTGTGTGTCGCGTGGATTTTTTAATTTGGTTCAGTGGGCCTAAAAACTGTTCTTTTTTACAGGTATTATAGAAGCAGAAAATAATATTGTAGAAATAAAATGTTTTCCCTCCTTGAAAAGGAAATCTCAAAATATTAGAGAAGCATCAGAAAATAGAAATTTTCCTATTCATTTGGAAAATGATGTTTTAGTTATGAACAAAAAGCATAATTATTATTATCAAGTAAGTAACAAAGATCATTATTTCTTGGTTCATGTATGTATAAATATAATGTATTTCTTGGATTGTTTCTCAGCTATTATTATTTTGATTCTAGGTCCAGGGTCAATTGCGAATTACCAAAATGAGTAAATGTTACTTCATTTGCTTTACATCTGTCACCCAACCATTGACTGTCATAGAAGTTAACCGGGATGAGGAATTTATCAACGCTATGATGCCGAAGTTGGTAACGTTTTTCAAAACATGTGTACTGCCGGAAATTATTTTGAGACGAGTTGAGAAAAATGCTAAATGTCTAGACATCAAGGAATTAAAAGGTATGAAAAATATAAGTCTTACTCATTGCCTAACTTATTCCTCAGGTTTCTGAGGTGTGGGTTCAGTAAGAATAGTCTAACAAAACTGTGTAAATTCATTTGTTGCAGCGAAAACTGTGTCTCCCAGCAATTGATTCAGATCGCACGGAAATGATATAAATGGAGGTAAAAAATGACAACAAAATGGCGACGGCGGCGCAGCAAAAAGTAGCGTGTAGAAGAGAAGATATTTTATTATAGTATTTTTTATGTATCTTTGTATGGTGGTACGAGTCGATGGTTCGAATCCAAGCCGACACTTTGCTTTGTGTAAATTATTTCATCACCACTGTTCAGAGGAGGCCTGAGTCTCAGCAGTGGGAACATTATAGACTAATTATTATGCTATTTTTGTACGTAGCGATGTATAGTTTATGTTATTTGTTAGTTTATAAGATTTTTCAGTGTACATATGTTTCACTCATGTATTTAGGTACCAGCCAAACAATTCAATTGTAAAAGAATATTTATTGTTCAAAGTTGTATAATAAGTGGGTATTCTTGAAACATAAATGTTATGGTTAGCTAGTAACCACTTGTGTGTTGTTGTGTAAGATACTTACACTTACGTGTGATGTTACATAAATTGTAATCTACGTACATAATTCTTTCTAATACTAAATTCAGAATCATAATTGTAAATATCAAAATATTGAAAAAAGTATGTTATCTTTGTGTGGTGGTACGAGTCGATGGTTCGAATCCAACCAGAAAATATTTAGGTAAATGCAGTGAGAGTAAATAAAACGATATTTGTATGAAAATATTAACCATAGATAAATATTATTAATGTATAGTAAGATACAATAAAACGCTTTACAATTGAATACATAATCTTTTATTTATTTAGTACAGGTCACAATTCATTTACACGTTAGGTACTATTTAGGTTCAGTCACATTACAACAACCTATATAGGTACAATATACCTTTATTACCCAAAATAATTTATCTGAATAATTTGTTATGGTGAAAAGGTATCTGATATCGAGCCTAGAAACAAAAGTAAGCATATCCCAATAATTATATTATTAAGAAATAGATTGGAACATAACAATCCTCTAGTAATTTAAAGTATGCTTAATTAGTAAATTAATATTTGTTTTCAGTTTTTGCTATAATGTAAGGATATTCATCTTATAAATAATTTGGTCCTCTTTCTTTAAATTAACGCCATCTGGACATTTTAATTTCCAACCATGTTTGAATAAAACGACATCTAGTGGAGTCGGAAGTTACTACTATTTACTTTGCATGTGTGTGTAAAGAGTAAATTCATGCGGCTAAATCATTATTACGTTCTAATCTTTGTATGATACCAGTTAACAAGCACAGTGATGATCGTAAAAAATCAAGTTAATGCCCTAGGTTTCGCATAGAATAAAGTTGTTTATTAAAAATTTCTATGTTAGGTGTAAAAATTGAAAATGTTCGAAATTGTGGATGTGTCGCCATCTAGCGGCAAAATGGCAGTGAGATCATCTAGGGATCCACCTTAACAAGTGTATAATCTCATCTAGGGTACGTTCTTTGGTGATAGGATTAATTCATCTACTTTACAACATTAATTGTCAGCTGTCTTTTGAAAGTCCATGGTCGTGGTCGGTTATGGCTTAATAAATGCGAGACACGGACGTAATATTGCATTTTTTTAAAGTGTGGTGTTTGTGCGAAGGAATATCGCACTACAAAAAAAAAAAAAACGATACCTATCTATATCTACAAAATAATCACTTTGCATGCAAACGGAGCCGCTTTCGAGAATGATCTAAAAATCTAAATTATTGATATCTCTGTGATCTTAAAATTTACAATGCCACACATCACGAGTGTCCTAGGAAAATTAAATAAAAACCAGTGATTCAACGTAAAGTCTGTAGCGGTGGCATTGAATGTGCCCCTGTCTGTTTAAAAACTCGAAGCTTCCGCATCGAAGTAACGTTAGATGCTCTTCTTTCTATATTTAGAAAAATATAACAATCCTTTCGTGAAATTCTTTACTAAATCGTCTGTTTCGTGCGTGACAAATCGCAGTCTTATTAGTACATATTTACCATGAGAGATGCATTTTTCGCTAATACAACATAACATAACAGTTATGTATTCTCTGAAGCGTTAGGCAGAGGTGTAACTACCTGTAGTACCTACACCGAAATTTTGCATGTACTTGTACTAGTTGTGTGCTAATAATTTGTATGTACCTACTCTTTTTTTAGCTAGTGGTAGAATGCTCTGCCACATGTGTTTAACTGCGGCCGAGAAAAGTTCCACATCTTATAACTTAATTTTGTATCCATTGAAAGTTAGGTACAATTTGGCTGCATTTGGCGTAAGTGGTTTGAGAAAGGTAATGCAGAAAAATGTAAGAGTCGAAATTACGTTTAAAAGTAAGTAAAACATAGGTGGTTGGAAGTTGGAAAACATCAAGAAAACAAACAAATAAAATTGACTTGCACTCTTGTTGATAATTTGCAAATAAAAGCTCAACCTACGCGCCCCACTTGCAATGAATTCGTATCGATGAATTATTTAAAATTCTGTGGTCGCAGAGCGCCATCTTGTGAACAAACTTTCAACTCATGTATGCAACTACGTACTGTACAAACATGGTAGAATAGAAGTACGAATTTTCCATATCTTTGCCCTAAAAACAGCTGGTGAAAGATGAGCACTTTGAATAGATTCGTATTGCTAATATTTATCGGAGGCTCATAATCATTATAAGCTATAATAAAATTATTATACTCAAAATCAGTCTCCTCCACACAAAAAATACCTAATACCTAAATATTTATATTGCGAAGAACATAAATGAAACGGAAAATTCCAACAAGGATAAATAATAATAATTTCCGCCCTGATAACGTCACAGGAAAATAGGTTGAAAATAATTTCGGCATAATTACAGGCACGGGAAGGAAGTTTCAGAGTTGGTTGATATTTTCTTCTATGTGTAATCTTTTCTTCTAGAAATTTAGGTGACGACGACGGAAACGAGAAAATGTAGCTGCGTCTGCAAATAATTAAACTTGCAATGAAACTATATTATTGTTTAGTTAGCATGGGACCCAACAATGACCCTTGTGACACTCCGTTAACATGTTTTCAATACATCATATACGTGTTTCTGTTTTGTCCTTTCATTACTAGAATTATTCACTCTATTCCATTGCTATTATAATGACGACCTATATGCAAGGCAAAATATGTTATCTGGATCTTTTATTTTATCTGGCTTTATATCATCAATCCCTATCAAATGCCCATTGTTTATAGACATTCAAGTAATTTAATAAAACAGGCTGGTTCTCTTCTGGCTATCTTTCTGTCTGGGCGGCCCCAGACAAAAAGATATCATAAGGCAGCTGGCTTAGCCTAGCAATAGGAAAGTAACCTAACTAAATCAAAAGTGGTCAAAAGGGACTAAATGTAATCAATGTGAATAATCATTTCTCTCTCAAAACTCAAAACCAGTGCTGACAGAACATTTTGTAGAACAATAATAAAAATGCAATTCAATATAGGACAGGGTAAAAGGGTTAAAACTTAAAACATTCATTGAATACAATCAGACTCAGTGCAGCCATCATTAAAATGTATATATGACAGCAACAGGAGCTGGGTCAAGGAGAGTATGGAATAGTGTAAAGAGTAATACTTCTTGAGTATAAACATACTTCACTACATATTATAAAACAAAGTCCTCCGCCCCGTCTGTCTGTTCGCGATGAACACAAAAACGACTACCCAACATTTGAGTGTGTGGAGCAATCAATACTCTGTCACATGCAGACATATTTGAAACCCAATATGTCCTCTGTAGAGAGATACAAATTAGACATTATGCAACTCAGCATGTTAAAAATAATTTTTAATTGCCCAATATCTTGTTTGCATAAAAACTTAGTGTATAAAAGATTTGAATAAAAAATATTATGGTGAAAATAATATAGCTAAGTATAAGTACTTATTAATTTATTATTTGGCAAAACATACAATTGTCGAATGATTGATGTTATATTTTGTTGAAGTTTGAAAGCAAGTAGAAGTAGGACATGGATTAAAAATACTAAAAACCCTATACAGTGTTGCATAATTACCATTATCTGCATTCTGAATTATTTTTGTGTCTGCAAACAGTTTGAATCATATTTTTTAATGTTTAGTATTATTTTCATATTAGTTATATAGAGCTTGTAGTTTTTGTTGTAAACATTATTTTTTAATTCAGAATTTGTGATCATTTGAATGTAGAATAATTTTGATGACACTTGAATGTATGGTTTGGATTGTTTTTAAATTACTTTAATACAGTTTAGGTAAATATTATGTTTATTTGTACCAATGAATAAATGATGGCATCATTTATTTACTTACTCATTTATTGAAACTAAGTATGTAACAACTCATAGCTATGTAGGAAAGAAACAGTATAATCTAAGGCATTGCATTGTGGAATGCAAATAAAGAATTGAAATTATAATATTTACAATAGTAAGTATCCAATAATTTACAACTATGAGTGAGTTTGAAACGAAATAAGACATAGTTACCTGTATGGTACTCTTTCTAGCTAACACATGGCAAAGCCAACACTCAAAACACCATGGTTCAAGGTCACTAACCACTTTATTAGAATATTTTTAACCCAAAATAAAGCAGTGACATTATTTTATACATCTATTCCATATAGCTTCAAGAAGGAACCCCTAGAGAAATTACTAGAAAGGCAAAGGTGCGTGAAACAAACACGAGCTATCGCGAGCAAAGAAAAACGTTCTCCCGTTCTCCATATTGCCTTGACGTCACATTGAAATACCAAACAATGGTGTATGAAACGAATCACAGTTTAAGTATTTAATTTTGTTCCAAATAATACAAAATAAGCTCGTAAATGTGTAAAAATGTACTAAAAATCAAACGTCAAGGGCGAAATACCATTATTAGTTTGACAATTCGCGAATTCTAAAATTACCCACTTACCAATTTCTGCCGTTTTCACCGCACTTTTGAAGATCACCAAACACTTGAAATGATAAACTCAAAAGAAAAATAGAGTATTAATTACGTTCTACCTTAAAATTAAGGAATTAAAAACAAAAGAAGAAGAAATATACAGTAGTAATGGAAGGGGTAATGCAAAGCCTACGCTGTCAAGAGTGTCAAGGTGTCAGTCAAGTCAATGATGGAAATAATTAAAAAAAGAAATAGAAGTAGCAAAATCAAAATGTATTTTTTTAAGTTTCTTTTGATTAGTTGATAAATAAACTAATTGATAATATTCTAACGAAAATAGGAGATATTCTCTAATATCAATCTTCTTGAAAATGAACTGTTTGATGTTGGCCAAAAAAAAGTAGACGAATGGAATAACTAAACGTAGTGATTATTTTTCTCTTTGGTTAGTCGTTCTGAAATCTGACAAAGATAGTTACTTTGCTTGGTGGATGCGCTAGGGTAGCCCGCGAAATTCAAATTTTCTTACATTTTTTGCAATTTGCAGGTCAGTATCATGTTGTATGTTGATCTAAATATTATTTGCAGCCGTAACAATTATGGATTCAAACATCAGCAATACAACTGTCTAAGTTCATGTAAGTGCATTGAATAAAAATTTTAATGAAATCGTCATTCAATGAACTTAGAGAATTTCGCGGGCTACCCTAGCGCATCCACCTTAATTTTTAAACGTCTACCACCTTTTATTCTGGGTTCCGAGAAGAAGGACAAAAATGCTATAAACGCACACGCACGTGATCTTAGGTCTCCAGCCATCCAGCCTGTCCCTTGCTGTTCTCCTCCAGCGATGCCCTAAGTCGAGGTCCGTAGGTACCTTATTCTGCGTTTGCACTGGCGAAACATTTACAACAAAACATGTTGAAGTCTCTAGTTCCTGTCAACAATAATTGATAAGGAACATTGACAGGAACTTGAAATTTCAAAATATTCAACATGTTTTGTCGTGAATGTTTCGCCAGTGCAAACGCACGGAAACAGACGTCGCGTCGCCCTTAGCATGTAGTCGCTTATTTTATAACACAGAGTACATTTCTCCCGGGAGAAATCTTGTTCCTCACCTTTGGCTTGCCTTTATTGGCCGGCTGGAGTGAACACTGACGAGGAATAGAGCTCCCACCTTATTCATGCCTTTATTGGCCGGCTTGAGTGGAGATTCGCAAGAGCAAACGTGCTCGGAGGAAGGAAGTATTCCAGTAAGTGCTCGTAGGGATTTTGACCATCTTCCGGGCTCTGGGATTGTTCTGAAAGCCGTGGAATACCTCTCCACTCCTCAAGCATCTCAGGAAGTGTTGCCCCCTTGTCGCTACGTTACTATGTGCTAGCGACTGTTTTCGGGGGCCCATTATTGAGTGGGTTTAACTTGCGGACTCCATACTAGGTCGAGCCTGTCTCATGGAATCCTAGAGAGTATTTAACAATTCGTATTTTCAGGGTCGAAATTGAATAGTATTTATTACATATTGTTTCATTGCATTAGATTCGCGTTACCGAATGTTAGATGTAGTGATTGTCAAGTTGTACTGAAAAAGGAGATACTACAATTCGTCGAAAAGACGGTTTTCACCGTTTTCGGGTCCTCACTTAACATCACTTGCAGGGCGACTTAGTTCAGCCGCTTACGCTGTTTGGAAAATCCGCCAACTTACAGACGTGGATACCGCGAGACTGGTCTTTTTTAGTTACTTTCATAGCATCATGTCTTACGGTATTTTGCTGTGGGGACGGGCTGCAGATATTGATTCTATCTTTATTCTGCAAAAGAGAGCTATCCGAGCCATCTACAACCTCCGCAGACGCGAGTCACTAAGGGAGCTGTTTAAAAAAATTAACATCATGACGGTATCTTGTCAGTACCTATATATGAAAACATTATGTACGTTCGGAAAAATCTACATCTTTTTAGTAAAATAAGTGACAGGCATAATTTTAACACTAGAAATAGGAACAAATTAGATCAACCACGTTTCAGATTGTCTAACGTACATACTTCTTTTATGGGGTACTGTGTAAAATGTTATAATAAAATTCCAATCGATATTCTTCAACTAAATGAGAAGAAATTTAAAACATGCATTAAACGCACACTATGTAGACAAGCATATTATAAGTTGGATGATTATATCGTAGATAAAAATGCTTGGCTTAACGCTGGTCCTGCTCCACAGGCACTTGGGCTCACTAGTTAAAATTTCATAATAAAATTGGAAGTGTTGCTTCCCCCTTTTTACAATTTTTTTTTTCCTGACTTTACGAACTTATTGTTTATTCTTATTTAACTTATTTGAAAATAATATTATATTAATTACTCATTTTCGTTGCAAACTAGTTTTGTATAATTTAGAAGCATTTTTTTAATTTTTGTAAATGTGAGTACCATGGAGCCGTTTAGTATGGTATGATGTATGTTGACTTGAAATAGCATGGCAGATGAGAGTATGTCATGCTCACTTAAATGTCTCGCTGATGGTGGCACGTGTGTTGGATCATTCGGTTCTCTACAAAATGGTTGAGCTGGATGGTGCTGATCCACATGTCATGTTCGTGAACGGGCGCCGTCAGTTGAGACTGGTCACCTCTTATTTGCCATAGCTTATTTTTAATCTTATATTTTGAATTGCTTTTGATTCTTTTTTTGTTTTACTTTGTTCTCACATATAGAAGCAACATGAATACTGCATCCAGGATTTTGTAATATCTATATCCATTTTTAAAAGAGTGTCCTTGGAGTTTCTTGCCCGTTCTTCTCCATAGAGATCTACGTTTTAGAATGGGCAACTAGCTTCAACTCTCTGACTAACTGACCGACTCTTTGACAATTCAAAAGTGCCTGTAAATGGTTTAATTGAAATAAATGGTTTGTGTTTGAGTTCAAAAATTTAATGTAAAAACAATAAAACTATACAGCTTAATTGACTTATATAGCTTGACCTGAGATCGAACCAACATAGACGGATTTATTGGATGCGCTGTAAAAGTAATAATAATAACAAATAAAAACATGGCTAAAACGTTAAATATACTGAGCGTGCTGTGGATTTGTGGAGTAATCAGTAATCACAACATAAGTAAATGCATTTCCAAACGAAACGTAAAAATAACCTCAAATGAACGGTCTCATTTTGTAGTCATTTTGTAGTTTTCGATTGACATGACAGTTTTGTTGGTCTGTAAAATGCTTATTTAGTTGGAATTTGCTTAGAAATAATTTCCAATAGAAGCCTCAAGATAGAATAATAATATATAACGAACAGAATGGCTGACGAAGAAATTAATGGTGATACCGACGATATCCAGCACGATAAAGATAAAACTCAGAAGAAGACTGCAAAACATGATAGTGGAGTAGCAGACTTGGAGAAGGTTACAGACTATGCAGAAGAGAAAGAGATATCCTCTCAGGATATATCTGGGGTAAGCACTATATTATTTATATCGAACTACTTGTTGAAAATATTATATCTCAATAGGTTATCTTTTCATGTTGTAGCTCTCAACTCATTAATAAATTTGAATGTGCGATCTGTTTGTGTATCATCTGTATATGATGGCCTTGTTCAAGCGTCCGCGAAGGTTTCTGAAAAAATGAATGCCATTTTGAGATTTATCATTTCTGTTTGCTTTACTTACGAATTTCATACAAATATTTAAACAAATAATTCCAGGCGCTGTCGTTAATTGGTGACAGGAGAAACAAGGAGGCTGCTGAACGTCTTGAAAAGGAAAAGGAACTACAAAAAGTTTCAGTGAAAAAGGATGATATAGAATTAATTGTAAGTATCTAGAACTAACAATAATCACAAACCTATAGCAATTATTGTTTAACTAGCATGTGCATAACATTTATTTCCAATTTTTTTGGGCTGTCATAGAGCTCATGGCAAGGGGCTTGATGTATGGCTAATGTCTTGTGAAGATGTGTTTTGATTTCTAGTCTTATTTCTTCAAAATTACTCTAATACTACTCTGCCTATTACAAAGAATCCCTCAACTTAAAAACATTTACTTTGTACATGAATATTTGCAAAGTTAGCTGCATGCTCACATCTCAGGGCTTTATAGAGTCAATATTGCAAAAGAAACCTTAATATTATAAAAACAAAATGTATTTTTATCAATTTCCAGGTTAAAGAGTTGGAGATATCCAGAACATTAGCAGAAAGAACTTTAAGGGAACACCGGGGAGATGTGGTGGCAGCGTTGACTACTCTTACGAACTAACATGAATTATATTAAGTTATAAGCTATGTTCACAAACAAACAAATTGTCAGACCTTAAGTGAATAGATTTTTTCTATCCGAAGAAAGATATTTTTTATTATTTGGAAACTGTGACTTGGTTTGCATTTAAACTGAAACCATTATGGCCACTGAGGGTGTTCATGGACCACCTTCAAAGCTGTCAGTGTCTATACGTTATTAATTTGTGTTGTATTGCGAGTAAACTTAGACATGCCTTGTTTGTGAGGAAAGTGTTGACTATACCATCTCTACCAGCAGCCGCCGAGGGCTATGCCATCTCCGTAATCTGTGGGATCACCTAATGCTTTCTTAGAATGGTGTAATGGTGGAGTTTCTTGCCCATTCTTCTCCATACGAAAACTACCTTTAGGAAGGGGCAACTAGAATCAGTTCTATTTCTTTCTTTGTTTTGACGTTCAAAAGTGCCTTTAATGTGCCTATTTGAAATAAATTGTTTGACTTAGAGATTTTATGGTTCTTGTAGACTTCACTTTTTCAGTGGCTCAGACTGTGTGCCTAACTAACCTACATGGTATTTTTCTCACAATGTCTGTTACAATTACTGTTGGTAGGTATAACATTGGTTTGTTTAGTGCCAATGTAGTTGTAGTACAATGTAGATGTTTGGGTTCTCTATGAATAGCATTGTTGATGTTTGTTTTCAAATATTTGTATAGGGGTAAGGTGAGGTACCTACGTCTATAGTCACTTGTACAAAGTTTAACACACAAGATTGGCTAGATTGCATTACTTACAAAGTCCACTGGTAATATTATTATGATCTTTTTGTCGTTATTTCATTTTGATAACAAAAATAATGGTATTTGACGAAAGTACATTATTTTCTGAGTCTTGGCTTCCAAAGGTATATTATCGAAAAACACATCTATTGGTTTAATCTCGTTTTTAAAAGTCGGTTTTAATCGTCTTTTAAAAAACTCCTCATTGGTTGGAGAAATTAATAAAAGTTCATTGAATTATAGTAGTTAAATAAAAGTTGATATTTTGAATGCTGTGGTAATGTTGATATTTTGAAGTAAAGGCTATATGTCGTCCGCAGTTAGGTTGAAAGTTTATTCAGGAGCCAAAAATAAATAATACACACATAATTATGTAATAAAAATATAAATAAGAACAGTAACTTTATTATTATCACTTGTTGAAGAATTATCTACCTAAATTACAGTAAGCTAGGGTTTATTTTGAAACAATACTGAATGGTGTTCATATGTGGTTTACTATGTTGTGGTTTATCGTATTGTGGTTTGTGTTATTGTTTATCGTATTTTGGTTTATTGTGTTGTTGTTTATCGTAATTTGGTTTTCTTCGGTTTTGTCTTCTGCTGTATATGGGGGAGGCGGAATACTGCTATCGTGAATCTGAAATAATGAGATTTTATGTTAATAATTTTACTAACACCGACAGCAGCCTCAGTTTTTCAAAGTCACGGGTGACTTTGAAAAAGAGGCTTCTCGAAGCTTCGTTTCGGTGCGATTTTCCATCGGCAAGTTCTCTGTAGGCTAAGGGGATGAGCTTCCAAAAAACACATTACTAACTTTTACATAGCTAAGGGGATGAGTTTCCAAAAAACACATTACTAACTTTTACATAGACTTAAACACAAGTCTTAGTATCAATTTAAAAAATGACGAACTTCCATACAAACTTTCATCCCCAATTTATTAACCCTTTAAGGGATGAATTTTCGAAAACCTTAGTGCTGTCATTCGTTATTTATGGAACTCATGTGCAAAATTTAAAATTGCTGCTTGCTATTTTATTATTGCTTGCATGCTTCTAGACCCAGCGGTTTAGGCTGTGCGTTGTCTGTCAGTGAATTTAAGATTTTTATTAAATAGAAGATAAAAATCCCTGAAACGCATCTTACAGCTTACACAGCAGAGGATGGAAAGGTCCATTCTTTGCTGGAACGCTCGAACTATTGCTGTTTATGGATCTTTTGGCGCATAACCAAAATCCTAACGCATACATTTTCAAAACAATATCACTAAATTTTTACGTCCTATTTAAAAGCGATGGTCCCGTGAATACGCGATAGGTCGCGTGCACATGTCACTTTTTGTTCGAAAACCCGAAAAACGCCCTCCGTCGGCGAAACCACGCAACAAAATGTTTGAACGAACGTGTATTCGCGCGACGACGACGATCGCTTTTAAATAGAACGAGCAACAGCTCCCCCATGTTAACGTCATTCGAGCGCTACAAGACGCTCGTAGGTTGCGCTGTAGCAACGATGCGTTATTGTGCAAATACGAAGTATGAGACAAGTTATTAGGTACTACTTACAAATCCAGCGTTGAGAAATGCTATGGCAGGATACGTTGCAGATCCTGCTGCTGGCGCTCGTGAATATCTGGAAATAAAGAAACATTTGTATTAGCAAGACCACAATTTGCTTCTTTCAAAATATCTATTGGCCATGATAGGTATTCTAAATTTTGTGACCACGGAATGAAATGAAATGAAATGAAATGAAATGAAATGAAATGAAATGAAATGAAATGAAATGAAATGAAATGAAATGAAATGAAATGAAATTGTTTATTCTGTAAATAGGATATTGGAATCACTTTTACACGTCATATTAAAAAATATTAAAAATAAGCTAGATGAGGTCGGCGTTTCCTATCTGACTACTCTGAGAAGAAAGGCCGAAACAAACTCAGAGGTCACAGTCTCTTTTAAAGTCCAGACATAATCTTGGTCAAGCCATATGAGGACCATGTAAATTCGAGTCTGAAATGGTCTTTTGAGGAAAGAACCACACAGATTTGAGTGGACCTGTCCAGTCAGTGCAAGCATTTGTCAGTAATGGCAGAGCTCAACTAAGAACTTAAGGAGCTCAGCGACTCGACGAACAATACCAAAGAAAGGACATTTGGGTAGGCCGCATAAAATTCTCAAATTGCCAGACCAATGATAAAATTAACTGAGAACGAGAATTTTTTTTTTTTTAAATTCACATAGTCCTCACATTCACAATAATAAAATACTTTACAAAGTAATCATGTCATTTTGTATAGAATATTCAATAATGTCAATTTGTAAATAAAACTGGTTGATATACTTTGATGATTTTCCATATTATTCAAAATGTTACAATGCTTAGCAGAGCGAGCAGCTCAATCCCATGCTTTTTTGTCTTCTAAATAATCTGAAATTTTATAGTACCCTTTTCTACAAAGTTTGGTTTTAATGCAGCTTTTAAATCGTTTAATGGGTAAGTTTCGAATGTCAATGGGAAGTTTGTTATAAAAGCGTATACATTGACCCATGAACGAGTTGCCTACTCTGTGGAGACGAGTGCGATGTACAGCAAGATTGTGCTTATTCCTGGTATTTAAACTATGAATATCGGACATTTTCTTAAAATTAGATATATTTTTGTGTACATACAATAGATTTTCAAATATATATTGTGAGGCTACAGTCAGAATATCTATTTCTCTGAATTTTTCTCGAAGGGAATCCCTTGGACCTAGGTTGTAAATGGCTCGAATAGCCCTTTTCTGTAAAACAAAGATAGCATTAATGTCCGCACAGGCTCCCCAGAGAAGAATCCCATAAGACAGAAGACTATGAAAATAACTAAAATAAACAATTCTGGCTGTATCTACGTCAGTTATCTGTCTAATTTTTTTAACGGCGTAGGCGGCCGAACTAAGCCTTCCTGACAATTTTTCAATGTGTGGGCCCCATTGTAATTTACCATCAATGGTTATTCCAAGAAAAACTGTCGACTCAACGGGGTCCAACTCTATTCCATTAATTTTAACATTGGTAGATAGCTGCCTGACATTTGGCGTTGAAAATTTAATGAGTTTAGTCTTTTTCTCATTCAGGAGAAGATTATTTACATTAAACCAATGCACCACTTTAGAGAGTGCATCGTTAACTTGTTCAAAGTTGACTAACTGACGTTTTATTTTAAAAATGAGGGAAGTATCATCTGCGAATAACACGATCTTGTGATTATCCCTTATGTGGTAAGGTAAATCATTAATATAAATGAGAAATAAGAAAGGACCTAGAATTGAACCCTGCGGAACGCCCATGGTGACCGAAGATCCTGCAGATCTCTTGCCATTAACATCGACCCTCTGAATTCTGTTATTCAGATAAGAAGTCAGAAGGTCGAGAGCCTTGTCCCTCATACCATAGTGGTACAGTTTCCTGATGAGAGTATCATGATGTACGCAATCGAAAGCTTTGGACAAGTCGCAGAAAATGCCAAGAGCATCCTGCGACTCCTCCCAAGCCTCGAATATGCTCTTCAGTAATTCCACGCCCGCGTCTGTAGTTGAACGACCCTTTGTAAAACCGAACTGTTTCAGATGAAGTAAATGATGTGTATTGAAATGACTTAACATCTGTTTTAAAATTAATTTTTCAAAGATTTTGCTCAACGTAGGTAATATCGAGATAGGCCGAAAATTCGTGGGATCAGTTGTGCTGCCAGACTTGAACAGTGGAATCACTTTGCTAAGTTTCATCAGATCAGGAAATACACCAGATGCAATACAAGAGTTAAAAACAATTGCCAAAAAGGGTGAAATAACATCAATTATTGAAGACATAGTATGTACTGATAATCCCCAAAGGTCAGCAGTTTTTTTCACATCGAGTTCTTTAAAAGATTCTATAATGTCTTTAGCAGTAGCAATTGTAAATTCAAAAAGTTTGTCACATTCTGGTACACATTCTTTTAGTATTGAATAAGCAGAAGTGGAGGACGACGATGACAGAGTTTTGGTTGTTAAAATTGGAATATTAGTGAAGAAATTTTCAAACTCAGTTGCCACCTCCCCGTCTGCCTTAATATCTACATCATTGATTTTTAGATGGAAGTCACGATTCCGTACTGTCGTTCTACCTGTTTCAGAATTAATAATATTCCAAGTTGTTTTAATTTTATTCCCAGAAGATTTTATTTTATTTTTAATATGTATGGCTTTTGCTGAGGAACAGGCTATTTTAAAAGTTTTAGAATATTTTTTAACAAATCCTTGAAAAGTTTGATCTTGGTTATATGTTTTTTCATGATACAATTCAAATAGCCTCTGCCTACTTTTGTAAATACCTGGTGTTGCCCAATCACTAAATAAAACGCGGTCACAAACAGGTAATGTTTTTGAGGTGAAAACCTTCCTAAACTCACAATTGATGAGGTTAAATAGTAAAGTATAAGCTTGATCCGGGTCATTGTGACAAGGCAAACCCGGTAGTTTTTCTATTAAATTATTTTTAAATTGATCTAAGCGACTTTTATTTACAGGAACAAAACTCACAAGTTTTCTTTGAGCTCTGACTATTTTCTGAGGGAAAGTGACTAACTGGCCACAGTGATCAGAGTCCAACTCATTTATAATTAAATGGCTAGAAGGTCTTGAGTTTGTAAAAATATTGTCTATACAGGTAGCACTAGTGGCAGTTATTCTAGTCGGCTCAAAGAATGTATTGTACAAGTTATATGACTTTAATAGAGTTATAAATTTATTTACTGTAGCAGATTTTTCTAGTATATTGATGTTGAAGTCTCCACAGACAACAACTGTTTTATTACTGCCACAAGTCTTTAATAATACATCTTCCAAAGATTTCTCAAAAATATCATATGAAGCACATGGGGGCCTGTACACGCTTAATACAATGAACTGCTCAAGCTCAATGCAAGCAATTTCAATAACTCGCTCAACAGAGCGGCTAACAATATCCTTACGTTCTTTAAATTTCAAGTTGTTACGAACAATTATTAGAGAGCCACCACGGTTTCGGTCTAACCTAAAAGAAGTAAGTACCTAGTATCTAATGAATATTTGTTTGCAAAACTTAATTTAATTCAAGAAGGTAAATATTCCATGGACTCAAAAAGAAGAAGATACCTAAGGTTGATGAGTTAGATTATCACGAAGGCCAAGGTCGCAGTAGCAGATCAGGATTTAGCCAAACATTTCTGTCAGGTAGACAGAAATGTTCAGAAACAGAAACTGTAGAAAAATGCAGAATCAAAGATTGAATAACATAGGTATCTTAATTTACCTTTCTTCTCTACACACACACGCCCCACATCACACACTCATACACACGTCACACTCACATCACACCACATCACACGTGCTTCTTACTCACACACTATTGCTGCTGTTACACGTTTTTAGCTTCCCTAATTTTGTAAAATAATCATAGCGGATGAATGGATGGCCCCTATAACATAGGGTTTTCCTACCATCGGAGTCAGTATTTACAAAAATGTAGTACAAAATGTGTAATAAAATAATAACGGGACATGCATTGTATTTCTTCTTTTTGCTAAATCAATTATTCTTATTCTTGTAAACAAAAGATCTGCCGATATATTCTGCAAAAATCCCACCGTGAAAACTTGAAGTATGCTGTCATTGCACCAGCACCCTAATTGCGTAACACGATCAATCACAATCTGAATCATTTTGAACGATATTGCTAATCCATTGCTTCATAAGTTCGAATGTATGTGCTCAGCAACGCAAATAACGCAATGAATGTTGTTGAACTGTCAAAATGAAACAGATTGTGATTGATCGTGTGTTACGTACTTAGGGTGCAGATTCCACCAGCGGGGCGAGCACGGCCTTGTGACACGGCTCGAGTCACACATTTTAGTGATTCAAGACAATCTGATTAGGTAAGTAGGTAGGTATAGGGATTGACGGTATCAACAGCTTACTTCACGCTCACTTCACCTTAGTTTTCCTTAGATTTTTACAGAATGGATGGACAGGTCATGCGAGAAAGCTAATGTGTACATAACTACGTACTCTCTTAAATTATACTAGGTACCTACGTAATAATTTGTGTGAACAATAGATTGATTAATTGTTCTATTGTTATTACGAGGTGTGACCTCCAACACTGAGAAGATCGCGATCAATTAACAGTAAAATTATAGTAAAAACGATTATTAAATATTCTCTAGAAAATATCTTGTTACTGTATAATAGGAATAACTTGAAATCATGTAGAGGGGAAGTACCTAATCCCGAAGCGTTTAATGTGAGCCGGCTGTAATTATTATTTAATCTACATGCTAGGACCCGTCCTCTTTATTAGATGCCCTCGGGGTGGTGGATTAAATCTTTGAAGTAGGGTACCTAAAGTACAATTTGTATGTTTGTTTATTTATTTCGTAGAATCGCATTTATGTCTTTCTTCTAACTAAGATCTGGGGACTTTTCAACATATTTAAAATTTATAGAATTTGCGTTTATCCTGGGAATCTTGTAACTATAATAATACATGATTCCCTCATGTATTATTATAGTTACAAGATTCCCGCGAGCAGGATAAACGGAAAAGGATTCAAAGTAAACCCGTAAACTTGCTAGATTCTCGAATTGGAAATGTTTAATATTTTTTTTGGTTTAGGTAGGTATTGTGCATCACATTTTGTAGCTTAGCAGTTCGCGTTAGGTAACCAAAGAAGAGAATAGTTTTCAAGAATCATCATCTCAATAATCCGTGCCACTAAAGTCCTAATATTGTGTCTAAAGTTTGTTTTTTAATATTACGATATTAATAAACAAAGTTTGACACTTCAAGTGATTGTTGTTTGTTTTTCAATTTGGAGTTTGACATTTTCACCTGTCAAATTGTCTACGAGATTAAAAAACGGACTTTAGCATGTGCATTCGTGGCACAAGGCATAAATTTTAACCAAAAGCCAAGTTATTAGGCTTCGACTATGGAGCAGCCTTATCTAGACAAGACTGATGTAGGTAGGTACATGTGGCCAATGAACTGAGAAGACGTCGATTGCAATAAATCGCGATAAGTAAATGAGCTTGTATTATGTTATCTTATGTTCCGATCATGTAAATGAGAAAAAACTCAGATTTTGGTACCTAAGCTTCTTAGAATCTGAGCAATATACGTACCTAAGCGAATCTAAATAATAGGTTCCTAGTCCTACCTAGGTACCTAATATCCTAGGTCCTTTAATTTGTCAATTCATTCAATCTTCAAACACGTAACATCACGGCAAGTGCTATGTGGTCGTAGATAACTGTAACATTTCGTCAGTCAAGTTTAAGTCTCATGTAATATTGTAATATTGGGCGAGCCTATTGCCATCTTCCGGATACAATTCGGACTCCGGGCTGCTACTGAGAATTTACTGATGGAGAAATCCAATTACACTGCTCGGCCTGGGATTCAAGCCCGGATCTCATGCTCAGCAGAAGTGTAGCAAGGAGCGAGAATCTTCAAAGTAGTTAATTATTACCTTGGCGGGGCGTCCCGTAATCTTTCGTCGACATACAACTGTAGACTTCCGATTGACAGTCGGCCATCACTGTTGGACGAGCCGAAAGCTCTGTAAGTTAACAATAATTATGTTTCGTCACTGATTAGTAAGAAAAACAGCCGCAAAACGATACTAAAAAAGGTGCCTCAAACATATTAAAATAAGCAGAGAACTAAATAAACAAAACACTAATACAGGGTGGCCGGAACATTGACGTCCAAAAGTAAAATTCAGGTCCCTCGCATCGTGGAGTATCCGAATCATCCCATGTATGTTCCGCGATTTTTCATAGCTTTCGAGTTATGATTTTTTTTCAGAAATTTTCCACCTGACCAAGTTAATAATAATCAAAAAAAAAGTAGAAGGCTTTGTCGATTTTTTTTTTTTGCAACTAAATCTTCATGACTTGTGCTTTTATGCATAAAATAATCAGCTTCGTAACTGTGATGAAAGTTATAAAAATGTTGGTCTAAAGTGAAAAATGTACGTTTGGTAAATTATTACTCTAGTTCCAACTTCAAATTAAAAATCATACATGGGGGTGATTCGGATACCCCACGATACGAGGGACCTGAATTTTATATTTGGACGTCAATGTTCCGGCCACCCTGTATAAGCTGAAAGGGACTGGCCCATAATGGCAGAGGACAGACAGTGGAAAACGGAAATTAAGGAAAAATTATAACTAATGGAGAAAGAGAAACACATTCTGCCTCGACCCCAAGGACAAGGGTAGAAAAAAGGAATATTCAATGCTATACCTGTCTAGTAGGTACGTATTTGTATGAATGGTCTACGTTACCTTATATCTGTGGTAGCACAAAGCTTGTAGAGAAGTATGAACGTGGCAATAATCCCCAGGACTAGCGCCGCGCCCATAATCACCTGGGTACTGGAAATCAGAAGAATTTGTTCTAGGGATTCCCTGGAACGTAACATCAAATGCGATATTGATTAAAAAATATGTATTTAGCCTACGAATATTTACTACAGACTGTACAAGGCAGAGCTTTGTCGTAGGCCTACGACAAAGGAATATGGTATTTTGCTGCGAGATATCCTGCTACGGCCTACATCGTGTCGCTACGGCGTAGGCCGCAGTCTACGATATCCCTAGGTTACGAAACTCGCTTACTTTACCTACTTAGCTATGTAATTAGAATTACGTAACTACTTATTTAATGTCACCCACCCAGCCTATTTCCAATTATATTAGGATCGATTTCAAGTCTCTACCTATCTCATATTTTAAATGGAGCGCCTGTAATCTGATCAAAAAACCTATTGGGCTCAACCGTCATCATATTATATTTAGTGTGAGTCGGACGTTTGTGAAATAATTATGCGATGAATAGTCACTAGTTTTATTATGTGACAATGCAGGACTGCAGGTTTCTAATAAGATAGCTTTCCTACTGATATCCGAGATCGACGGTTAAACATAAGGCTGCGGTGGCGACGGAACAAAGTGACTTTACTCATCCTAGTTTAATAAATGAGCAATATTTGTGTAAGTATAATTAAATATATTTGTAATAACTTTCTCGAAAAACTCCATGAAATTAGGCCTCATATCTGGAAAAAATCGGTTTCTCCGTATTTTCACCCGGTCGCCCGGATACCATGGGTAATATTAAGAATCATTAGCGAAATTATACTCATTACTGGCATTCCTGCGTAACAATCATTTAGAATATAATCACACTCTATTCTAAATTGTAAGATGTTTTGTCATTTTAATAATGTGGAATATAAAGTTGTAAATTAAAGACGTGTTTTCATAACTGTGCTATAAATATCTGGGGAATGCCTGTAGCCGAAACGAAATCGATTTTCTCCGCGTTTGCCATTGTTTGAAAACACTGGACATTTTTTACGCCACTTCGTCCATGTGAATCCCGTAACGTAAGTAGGTACCTACAAAGAATGTAATTCTTTGCGGCCTTCAACAACACGAAATTATTTTTTGAAAAATTGTTTCTGCTTTCACCTCTATAGCTAAGCGAAATTTATACCTGCAGTGCATCACATTTCAATACAAAAATGTGCGGTGCGTGTAGCGTGTGATGGTTCAATACAAAATGTAGGATTTTTGCAGTGCTGTGTGGCCTGCATACTCTGCTTTTTAGGAGTATGAGGAACAGGGTGTAAAGTTCCCTCATCCTCTATTGAAAAGGGATGATCCTCCGACCAGACGGGTGTTGTGTCTGGCGGGCAACTGCCTAACGATTGATATCGGAATCTTGTATATAAGTCCATCGCTCGGTAAACTCTAATTGCGCGATGCAGGATTTATGTGACGTCAGGATTTTTGTTTGACGTCAGGTTTTTGATGCGTAGTTCGCTGTCCAAGGGAATGAATAATAATGTTATAATAATGTTTCTAACTTCAGCGATGGCTGTGCATTGTATGTCACTGACAGACAACGGACATCCACTGCTGTTGTAGAGAGCTATAGAGGCGGATAGGCAGTTTGTCAATCAGAAGGTAAGTCACGGAACTGTTTTCAAAACAAATACTTACACGAGTTTTGGTTCTATTTAAAATACAATAGACGTAGATATATTTAGTAACCAATTCCGCTTGACTATTCTTCAAGAGTCCTAAAAAACCCTGTAAGAAATCGACACGTGTTTCACCTCTCAACGAGGCATCCTCAGGATGACGATTGACCAATTGCAAACCAGAACGCGACGTGTTACCACACCGAGCGCTGGACGCAAAGTGAATCAAATCGCCCGTCACCCCCACTTATATAGGATTGCTGCTCGGCGCTAATTGACTAGAATCGTTATCAATGCGATAAGCGCGATAAGGGGCGAACAAACGCAACAAAGGCGACCTTGGCATACTGGTATTTAATTCGTTTAACAGTGTAAATACCAGTATGCCAAGGTCGCCTTTGTTGCGTTTGTTCGCCCCTTATCGCGCTTATCGCATTGATAACGATTCTAGTCAATTAGCGCCGAGCAGCAATCCTATATAAGTGGGGGTGACGGGCGATTTGATTCACTTTGCGTCCAGCGCTCGGTGTGGTAACACGTCGCGTTCTGGTTTGCAATTGGTCAATCGTCATCCTGAGGATGCCTCGTTGAGAGGTGAAACACGTGTCGATTTCTTACAGGGTTTTTTAGGACTCTTGAAGAATAGTCAAGCGGAATTGGTTACTAAATATATCTACGTCTATTGTATTTTATAATGGATTTCCGCAAAGTCACGCCTGAATCAATTAACTATCTTGGTTCTATTTGTTCAAAATTTATTTTTGACTATTCAAAGTTTTGATACCTACGCATTTCGTACAACGTGTTATTACTTACCTCCTGTTCTTGTTATAGGTTAGTGCCTCACCTTATGACCTTACTTTACATAACAACGCCCTGTAGCATTTACCTAATCTTATGCTGCTATGCAATTCACAGCTAAGATAAACGCATTCGCGTTGAATAACCTTCACACTGCTATCCGAACTAATCCACTAATGTACATGCACTTTCGATAAAATCCCGGCGTTTCCATTCCCGCCAAGTCTTTCCCATTTTCTCTTCTCTATCCTGCTTATAGTCCTCCAGACCGAATGAGAAGATTGGCCATCTACGCGGGAGGAGCTCGTGGCTAAGTAATAACAGCCGCTCGGGTCGATCCATCAGGTTAAGTCCATATCGAGACTCCTCCGTGCCTCGGAAAGCACGTTAAGCCGTTGGTCCCGGCTGTCATTTGTAGATATTTGACAGTCGTTACGAATCGTCAGAAGCCCGAAAGTCTGACAACCAGTCTAACCAAGGGGTATCGTATTACCCAGTTACTGGGTTGTGGAGGTCAGATAGGCAGTCGCTCCATGTAAAATACTGGTATTCAGCTGCATCCAGTTAGTCTGGAAGCCAACCCCAACATAGTTGGGAAAAGGCTAGGCAGATTGATTATTTTGGCCATCTACGCGGGAGATATTATAGTGCACAAGGTATGCGCCGACACAGGTGCACTCACTCTTTCCTCCCCCTCATAGTCCGGTATCCTGCTGCCGGTATTATCCTGCTTAAAAACGTGTATGCGAACCTGCAAGTCCATTTACCGAGGTTATCGTAACACGGCTGGCAAATCCCCTGCCAACACTGGAGGCTTCCGTTCCCGTACACGTTGCAACATGGCCCCAAGCATTTCTCCCCTAAGCCTGAAATATGGGTAGAGTTTTAATTATTATTGTTGGTTACGATTCTATGTTGGTTTTAACTTTTGAGCTCAGTTTTTCGGCTAGTTAGGAGGTTATTTGGGATATATGTGAAACATATTTTTGTGGATTTCGGTTGACTGTACCTACGCATATTTGGACATTTAATAAGTCCTATGTTTACTAACAACTTGATCTGATACCTTACATAGCAAAATAAAGATACATTTTCTTCATTAGAATGGTCTTTATACTTAATTTAAACTAGGCTCTAACTCCAATAGGCGCAGTTTAGTATCACAGTGATAATAAACACCAATATAAGTCAGAAATGCGCCAGATTTGGCAGCCAAGCCAACCTCTACGGCCTCTGTTCCTATATTTATAGCCGAAGCTTTAGTTACAGAAAGGAAGTAACTACTCTAAAGGCTTTTGTGCATGATATTACGTAAACACATACCTATACAAAACTCAGACGAATCTTTTCAAAATTCTGTTAAACTCCTCAGAAGGGCAATTCCCGGAATTGTTAAGAACGTTCGCATTCGCATCTCATTCGCAATCTGTCAAAAATACAATCAATTTACCATCATTTTTGGCAAGTTTGACAGATTGCGACTTGAATGTGAACGTTTTTAAGTACGAGATGGCCTTCTCATTTTATTCTTGACATGTCACGGCGTATCTCATTTCATTCTTGACATGTCACGGTTAAGTAAATAAATAGACATGCGAGATTTTGCTAGCACAAAAACTGTGTCACGGTTATGAATAAACATTTAAATGGAAAGTCAGTATGATAGGCAGGACTATTTACCAGCAAATACATAGATGTGATCATATGTGGACTAAGCAAACTAGGTAGGTAATGTAGGTGCTGAGTTCGATATTTTAGCAGCAGTACAAAGCTGGAAATAGGTTTCTCTCCATAAAGGAGCGAGAGAGCACACGCGATGACCGCTAATCGATTACTAGGTACTTGCTCAATTAATATGTGCAAAAAATAACGACTTCCTATCTGCATGCTGAGCGTAGCATGACAACTAAAGAAACGTGTTTTGTTGACAGATTGTGATTGTTTATCTGTCATTATGTCTATTCTTCCGTCGATAAAACCCGTTTCTATTGTGGTCATGCTAAGGGTCAGTTCAGACCGCGACGTGAAGCGACGCGACACTGCGCCCACTTTTTAACAATTATCGAACTTATTTTCTATACGAAAAGGTATAATTTCAGTGCGAGGGTTGACATTTGTCAAAGTACGCTGAGATGCGCGGTGCTGCGCAGCGCGTGAACCTTATTATACTGTAAATAAACTCGATATTGGGTTATAAAAAACATCGGGTTATAAAAAAGTGCACGACGCGTCGCGTCTCGGTGTGAACTAACCCTAAACGTGCTGATGTGGTTTCCTCTAAAGTAGGTACAATTTTCTAAATGGAGAAGTGTACTGAGATTTCTAGCTACCTACTGCATAAGAGAAAAATCTAAATTAACTTTAAACACCTCTGAATATAATATGGGATGGCAGTTACATCATCAAAAATCGATCGTATGTTTAAGCTTTACTAGATAATGGCTAAGTACTGATACCGTAGCTTTACGTAGGCTTTATCAGTAGGTACAATAACCCAGCGAAGTTCATAATGCAGTGGCCTTTAGCCTGCGTATATTATTTACATCTCTTCTTATTATCTTATCTTCTTCTTCTTTTCGAGTGGTTAGTGACTAACCTGTGGGCCTAAAACCACATTAGCAATTCCTCTAAAAGCATTTCATTTCCTGAATTTCCAGCTGTCATTAGCAATTCCTCTAATATGACACAAAAGCAATTCATATTATGTGGACCATTTTACGAATCTCCATAGAAAACTGTCAAACAGATGAATTATTTCGTAATATGAATCGCACGCAGATCAAATTATGAATTGTCAGCTTGTGACATTTTACGATGATCCATAATATTTTCCTATTATGATTCTGCCAAAATGAAAGTTTTAAGCCCCCTGGTGTCGGAATTTTAAGCCTTCCTAAAGGCCTCAGACTTGGCTTCACATGCCGTCGAGAAATCTCTGGCATGCCGGTATCCTCACGATGTTTTCCTTCACCGTTTTTAAAGCAAGTGATAACTATACAATCTGGACATGAATCCGAAAAGTCAGAGGTGCGTGTCTTGGGTTCGAACTTGAGACCTGTGACTTTGTAATCCAACGGTCACCCCACTAGGCTATCACTGTTTCTTCTGCTTCTTATTTAAATATGCTATGGGATCACAAAGCGAAATGAGTGAGTCTCATTAGTAAAAACTTGATAAGTTTGAGCATCATTCAGTGGACTAAAATACCAGTTTATATGAGCAGACAGAGGACGCCAGTCCGCATTCCCCATCGTAATTCATACTTAATATACCTTAATCCATAGGTACTAATATTATAAATTCGAAAGTAACTCTGTCTGTCTGTCTGTATGTTACCTTTTCACGCCTAAACCACTGAACGGATTTCGACAAAATTTGGCAAGGAGATAGATGGCATCCTGGGGAAGGACATAGGCTACTTTTTATCGACATACCGCGCGGGCAAAGCCGCGGGCGAAAGCTAGTATTCCATATAGTCGTCTAGACAAAACCCTCTTGGCAATAGTGTCGGCATTTCAGATTATCCTTCATCTGAGGTTGGCACTATGCTTTACATTTTTTACTGGTAACATTGATTTAGTCTAGTGGTTTCAAGGGCCAGAATTGAGGCCCAAAATTTAATTCCAGGGTTCAAAAGTGTGTTGTAATTGGATCTCGCTTTCATAACTCATGCTGGCCTGAATTGGTTTACATATTACGGTTGGTAAAAGGCTCAATTATTATTGACATACTTTTACCGTGTGAACAGTCGAACATGTTTGCACCAGTCGATCGAACATTTAAATATAAACATTTTATGTATGTAAGTAGGTACTTCTTCTTATGCATTGCAGGATAATTTATAAAATCATAGGACACCTGCAAAATACTCAAACAACGACGATCCTATAAACGCTGATGGATGACCTGAGGCCCTAGACAAAGTGACATTCTATCAGCGATAACGATGATGGAAAAGGCAAAAATGTATAGGACAGACATAAGCAATCCTGTTGAAAGTCGTTGTAGAAATACGAAACGCTTCCGAAGCGATTGTCACTTGTCTAGGCGCTCTGAACGTTTTTCACTGACGGATGCGCTGATTGGTTAATAGCTACATTCGAGCCATGTTCTGACCATCTAGAATAAATATTCTATGAATTGACTCTGGGATTAGCCAATCAGGGGGCTTAAAACAGTCACTTTGGCAGAATCTTAATAGGAAAATATTGAATCATCGTAAAATTTCGCATACTGACAACTCATAATATGATCTGCGTGCGATTCATATTGCGAAATCATTCATCTGTTTGACAGTTTTCTATGGAGATTCGTAAAATGGTCCACATTATAAGAATTGCTTTTGTGTCAAATTAGAGGAATTGCTAATGACAGCTGGAAATTCAGGAAATGAAATGCTTTTAGAGGAATTGCTAATGTGACGGTTTTAGGCCCACTTCATTGCAGTTTCCAATCGTCCTAGACAGACTGTTTTTTTTTTTGCAAAAATCCTAGGTTTTTCGCTAACAATCGATTTTCCAATTATCCTGCGACACATGTCAAGCATGTAGTTGAGGATCGAGCTCAGTGACGTGCAACTTGAGAGGCTTTATTTTTATTTGGGATAATAAACGGTTACACTTAAGGAACAATATTATGATAAAGAACTTAAAACTAAAATAGGAGTATAATGTATAACCAGCAACATTTTCCACATAATATAATGTCTAGCCTAGCAGTGTGGACTGCAAAAGGCTTATTGGCTGATGATGATGTTTGATAGTAGCTTACCCGGACATCTCATGCATCGATTCTGGAAGTGGTTTGGTATGTATCCTTTTGCACAGTAGCACGTGCCATCTATACATTCATATTCTTCTCCGTAGCAGTTTATCTCCAAACATTTGTCTGAAATATAAAAGATTAGGTATTCTTTTATTGAAGGATCGTATTATTTAAAAAAAAATGTGGCCGATTCCAAGCATGTTCGAGTCGATTGGAGAAACCCTATTTGTAATCCAAGTTTAGCGTAGTATATTGGAGCACTGGAGGGCTAAAACGGCCACATTAGCAATTCCTCTAAAAGCAATTCATTTCCTAAATTCCCAGCTGTCATTACCAATTCCTCTAATTTGACACAAAAGCAATTCATAATTTGTGGACCATTTTACGAATTTCATAGAAATCTGTCAAACAGACGACTTATTTCGTAATATGAATTGCACGCAGATCATAATATTAATTGTCAACTTGTGACATTTTACGATGATTCATAATATTTTCCTATGATTCTGTCAAAGTGGCCGTTTTCAGCCCCCAGATCTGTACAAGGACAAAAGCTTGGACCCAAAACTGCTATTTGATCTGCTATGTGATCCGTGTGGGAATCGAACCAATGATCCGTACTGCGGAAGCTATCAAGGTAATGACTGTGACTGTTCATAATTCTGTGAACGGTAAAAAATGACAAACGATTTTTTTTTTCGTCGGCTCGTTTTTAGATTATAAACTGTTTTTTTTTTTTTTGAAAGTCTGTACCTATTAGGGCTTGCTGAACCTTACTTTTTGTTTTACAGGGCCAATAAGACAGAAGAAATGGATACAAACGACAAGCAACGAAAAATCTAAATGTATCTCTTTGGTTGGCCGTGTTGCACAATATGGCGCATGTACCCGATGCGTCAGGTGAGTGCAACAGATAATAATTATATGAACTAATTTTTATTTTGTATCACATTTGTTACTAACATAGTTTTAAAGTAGTGTGTATCACTAACATCATATGGATTTTTATTTTATTTATTTTTATTTGGTGTAGGAACAGGAAATATGGACACAGATACGAGTGCTCTTTACTGTGAAGTGATGGTATAATTATTATAGAAATCATAATATATTGACAAGTGCCTACGCTCTGGAGTATTTACCTACAGTTAACCTGTTTATATTAACTCGTGTAAATAAATGCTTCCCTGGCCTAATGAAAATAAAAGCGGTTTTACTTACATGTGTGCAGTGTTTACTTTCATACACTGTATGTTTTTGTTTATTTATGATAATGCTATCTAAGAATTAGGTAATAGGATAAAATATTTGCGTCAAAATGGCTAGTTTCTTTTGTTTTTGTATTACATTCACTTCACCTTCTACCATTCATGTACCTACTTACGTTTTGTTTTACGTTTTAAATGGCTATACTGCTTTTTCGTAACTTCTCGATAGCAATCTGATTGTGTCAGCCCTGAACTTCCTTACAAGTTTAGCATTTAATGTAAGATGCAGGAATAGAAGCAGGCAGGACATAGTCAAAGACTAATAATTCATGTCTATTCATATGAATAGACATGAATTAGTCTTGGACTTCCTTTGAAATATTTACTTTGTTGTTTCTTAGTCAAGGCATTTATGTTGTGTTTAGCTGCTTATATGTATAGGAAAATATAAATAGAAAAACGTTACCTTCGTCATCACCGATCTCAGCACACACTAACACAAAAAATAAACAAGAAAAAACGATGCGATTCCACATTTTTATAACCTTACAATCATTTTTACAATATTTTAACTGCAGTTATAAAAACAATTCCGATTTGAACGCACTCAACACAACCACGAGCTGAATATTGTGAACATTTTTGATACATTAAAATAAGGTACGGTGATAAGTTATCTGAGATCTGCACTTGTAGGATATTACGCTTATCGCGAACGCGTCACTCATTACATCGAGTAGTGGTGCGAAACACAACATCGGTGATTTACATTTAACCTTGTTATTTAGTTGAGGAGACAATACCTAGCACTGATGCTGTCTCACTGCATAGTGACGACTTTGACGACTTTAGACATTTGATGGACAAAGGATGGACAAAGACTTCAGACCATAACTCGCTTTATTTTATTTATCTATGCGGATTTTTATCATGTGATATTTATTTTTCTTAGTAGGTAGGTAATTTCCCGCTTTGCGCGTAGATTATTTTTTTCCTTGATTGACGAGTTTCTGTTCTGACTTGGATCAATAAAATGTAGAAAATAAATTGATGTTCATTAATCACTTGTGCTCATTTACTTTCTGTGGTTTAGTCCTACCTACTAAATCAATTAGTGAAAAATCTGTATCACCAGCCGTTTCGTTCTTATCTTTATCATATGAATGAGTTATCTTACTTGTTATTAATAGAAAGGTACTTACAAAATTAAACATTGGGTTTTATTTACGTGGAATTTTCTCACTTTTATACCTAATCCAGCCATTGTACTTGCCGCCAATTTATTTTACATAATCTTGTAGATACTTTTGAGTACCTAAGTATAGTTAGGTACACTACTACACATTTATTTCAGAATGATAACTACCTACCTACTTACTGATGGTTACAAAGATATGTTTATTGAAAACAAATTCCCAATTGATATCAATACCTACACAATGATCGTAAGCAAAATTCAAGACGATATGTAAGACAATGTTTTGGTCAGTGGGTCGTCTTAGGTTTCATTGAATACTAGATTTAAGCTACTTTGCTTTTGCATTTTCAAAGTTGAGCTCCGTGAGCTACACGATTACTGCCAAATGATCATGTAAGGAATGTGTCTGAAATGAAACGACTCGACGAACAATACCAAAGGTTCACACGTTCATAGTAATACCTTCGTGAATTATGCGTGCTTTTTCAGACCGTCTTTACGTTCCCGAAGGTGCCAAACGGAACCCTATTACTAAGCCTCCGCTGTCCGTCTGTCTGTCAGTGGACTGTATCTCATGAACCGTAATAGGTAAACAGTTGAAATTTTCACAGATTGGGTATTTTTATTGCCCCTCTAACAAAAAATAAAATAAAATAAAGTTAAATATTAAAGGGTGTCCCAATAAGAGAAACGATTTGGTCTCGACTCTAGATTGTCATTAGGAACTGGACCAGAATTCTTATCTTGGATTTAATCCTCTGATTTCTAGATAAGATAGTGGAATACCTAATAAATTATGCGAAAATTTGGTGAAAAACTCGATAAAAAGCGATCGCATTTTAAACCAGCTAATCATATGAAAATATCTGATAGTTTTCTTTTGTAATAAAAATTATCTTAATTTAAAGTTATGTATATGTACTTCCGAATTGGCCATCCTATGTATAAATACTTTGAAATGGAACAGAAGTAGGTACTTACGTTATCTTACACCATGTTCGATGCGCAATATTTTTAGGGAATTACAGATTTTTCTTCCGTATAGATTCAAAACAAGATAGGTACCTACGTACAGTATCACTCATTTGAATATTACCTAATCCTTTTCGATAGCACACATCTATTTTAAGGTACATGTCAATTATGTAGATACGAATCTGCTGAAGTTCGTTTTATCTTAAGAATTTTACGTACATTTATCTATACGTGCTATACCACGGATAAGGAGAAACCCATGTTGATAAAACCTCGCACCATAAAGGTACAATTCCGTAGTCGACCCCAGGTGGCAACTGTTTTGGAGGGGTCCGCCAGGCAGGACCGATGCCTGCCAGGGTTGCGGGTAAGTCCGAAAGGGATACCGGGACCCTTGGCTACAGGCAACTGAAGGAACACGGGTGGGTTTTAGTCAGTAAAAGCTCTGGGCGGAGCGGGAGGGCGTGTCAGAACGCCCTCCCGCTCCGCCCAGAGCGGGAGAAGTCATTAGATGATTTACCACCCAAAAAAATGAAAAGGTGGCAACTGTTGCTGCGGCACAGTTGCCGCCTGTGGTCGTCTACGGAATTGTACCTTAAGGGTTCCCTTTACTTGGCTGTGTATAATTAAAGGTTTTAACTTCAACCTTCTTGAGGCAAACGCCGCATAAAAAAATTTCAAAAGCCTACCTACCTACGAAGGCATGTACTACGCTTTACAATTTACAGTATAACATTTCACGGTCATATTTTTTCGTTGATCACATTATTAAAGTCGTAACAAGCTAGCAAGGTCGACAAATTTAATTAGTTTACATAAACTACTTTGTCAGACTAAAGGTACACAAAAACGAGCCTTTATAAAATCACCTGTGTGTTTTTCTACTATCCTAACTAATATTATAAATGGGAAAGTGAGTTTCTTACGCTTTCACGGTAAAACGCCTGAACTGATTTGGATGAAATTTGGCACAATTTTACCTGGAGAACGACTACTTTTCATCCTGGATCGTAGATGAAGTCGAGAGCAACAGCTAGTAAATAAGTATGAAATCGCCAATCTGCCTTGGGCAAGCGTGGTGATCAATGCTTATGCCTTCTCAGTATTAGAAGACCAGGGGGCCTAAACCGGTCACATTAGCAATTGCTCTCAGTTCATTTCCTGAATCCCAGCTGTCATTAGCAATTCCTCTAATTTGACATAAAAGCAATTCATAATTTGTGGACCATTTTACGAATCTCCATAGAAAACTGTCAAACAGATGAATTATTTCGTAATATGAATTACACGCAGATCATAATATGAATTGTCAGTTAATGACTATTTACTTTTATATTATGATTCTGCTAAAGTGACTGTTTTAAGCCCCCTTTTATTAGACTGTAAGCGTTTACCGTTTCTATGAGTACATAGAAGTCGCACATATAACTTCTTCAGTCACCACACTCATTACTTTGCCAGAGGTAGGCAAAAGTTACGGCAAAACGCACCTCGAATAGATTTTGCTTAGCTCACCCGTTTGTACGAATTAAGTTGACAGTTCCTGTTCTCTAAAACACAGTAGTTTTGTCTTGTTATGAATGTTTTGAGAATAATGGCTAAGGGGAACAGCTCTCCAAACAACGTAGATATATAAAACGAAACAACTTTGGTGATGTGATGAATGTGTACACAATAAAATGTTGTAGATACCCTTAACGGGTTTTTGTGTGTTTTTCCTTGGACTTTGGGATTTAGCTAGTAGCTCGTGTAAATACACAGGCAAACTTTGTTTTAGGTAAGTTACGAGATATCTGCAACCCAAATTATTGAGTTACCCACATGATTTTTAGATTTAAGAATAAGGTACTGGTGTAATTATTATAGGCTCAATAATTCTTAAATCTGTTGCCAGGAAGTTATACGATCTGCCAGGGTTGCGGGAGAGTCCGAAAGGGGATACCGGGGCCCTTGGCAACAGCGAACTGAAGGAATACAGGTGGATTTTAGTCAGTAAAAGTCTGACACGCACTCCTTTTTGATGATATCCCACACTAAAAAATATATTTAAAAAAAAAAAAAAAAATTGGAAAGTTTCTAGAGAAATGTTGAGCTTTCAGCGGGGAAAAATCGTCGAATACATTTGACGTATAAATCGGCTTTTGGATAAGTATTATTTCTCGACCTACATTCCAATTGAATTAAATGGCCTGGAGGAAACGAACACCTTCTGGTTTCAGAAAATTTCCGTTATTACCATAATATTACCGCTGGCCTCGTTAACGACTTATTTTTTCATCATATTATAGGAAGGCCAACTTGGTACTTTTTGTTTAAAAGAAAGTTTTATCAAATTCTATTACAGAACTCATTTGCATTCAGAACGCGCCTAGCGTGAAGAGCCAGAATGATATCTGTGTAAAAATGAAAAACATACAAAAGATTTATTACGAAATAAGGGAATTATTATTTTACTTATTTGATCTGCACTATATGAAAACCACTTTTATTACTTTATTTAAAAAGCCCACCGAACCTCTAAGATACTCAAAATACTTAAAGGCTACAATTAGGTTTAGGTACCTAATAGTAATTCGGGAATGTTGTTAATGTGACGTCACATTAACAACATTCCACATTTCCACATTTCATTCCACATTTTTGCTGGTTATAATAACCAGCAGACGATCAAGACGCTTCCAACGATACCTCATTTATCAGATGATGAGTAGTTTAGAAGTTATGAGGGAACAGATGAACATACATACATACATACATACCGGTCAAAATCATAACCATCCTTTTTGCTTCGCCGTAGTCGGGTAAAATAACCGTTGAAATTATAGGGTTGCGGTAAAAACAGCAGTATCCAATAGTAACTACACTGCTTTGAAGTCAAAAATATTGTTAACCGCCATTTTGGTGTACCTGGATGTTACTACATTAGCTTTGTATAACACTTATGCATGAGACAAAACTAAATAATATTTCCATGTCGTTCTAAAGTTAAAATTCAAGTCAAGGAAATTTTATGATTCATTTTGTGAAGCAAGTTTCAATTTGAGACTAAATTAAGTGGCAGGCGCTGCTGCAGCGAGTAAAATTGGTGTCGTTCGAAATGAAACTATAAATGATTTCAGTAACATTTTGCTAGGAGTTCACAGAATGCTATTCCTTTTATTCATAACTAGGTTTCAGCTTTGTTTCAAGACTATTCATAACATTACGCCTTTTTTCCCCGGAGGGTTAGACAGAGGTGTAACTATAGTAGGTACACCCATCATTTCGCCAGTTATGTTTAAGTCCCATGTAATAGGGGGCGAGCCTATTGCCATCAACCGAGACAAATCTAGACTCCGGGTACTAGACCTCTGTACAGATTGAAAAAAAATCCACATGCGTGAAAAATAACTTATCTAATAATTGAAAATTACAACTTTTTTTAGGAACCTGAGGGCCTAGACAAGTGACAATTGCTTTGAAAGCGTTTCGTATTTCTACAACGACTTTCAACAGGATTGACATAAGCTTTTCGATAGCTTATGTCAGTCCTATACATTTTTGCCTTTTCCATCATCGTTATCGCTGATAGAATGTCACTTTGTCTAGGGCCTTTGATTTAATTTCGTGTATTATTAAGAAAATTCATTTGATTGGTAGATATTTTTTAATGATAATAATCTGAAGTTATGATATTTAAAATTCCTTTACATTAAACAAGCTAACAGAAAAATGAATAATATTATTTACAATGCATAAAAATATGTCTATACTTTCATTAAAATATACATAACAAATTATGGGTACATATTGATTTTTTACTTTGCATAGCATACAATATTCCGTTAAAAGAACTGCAGTTGCGGTTGCACCCAACCTGTATGAATCGACTACTGTCTTTTTTTTTTTGTGTGTTGGAAATCATCAGATGACTTCTCCCGCTCTGGGTGGAGCGGAAGGGTGTGTCAGACTGTTACTGACTAAAACCCACCCGTGTTCCTTCAGTTGCCTGTTGCCAAGGTCCCGGTATCCCTTTCGGACATTCCCGCAACCCTGCCAGGACCAACTATCATCTACGATTTGCATGTTTCGTAGCGGGTGCTACGCCGTTGCTACGCCAATTACAATAGTCATTTTGGCAAAATCAAAGGGAAAGGCATAAAGACTTCGATTACAGCCTAACTCCTTACGTAAACCCTCCATCACAGTCAGCGACGCTTGTCGGGCAGAACACTTGCAGAGAGACTCACGCTTGGTACATATCATCGAGTAATTGCTCCTTGCAGTCGAGCATTTCCTGCTTGCCTGCTCGTTTTCAGTTGCTAGCTCTTGCTTCTCGTTAAGTGGGACAGGTCCCTTAAAGATATTTTTACTGGTTTCCTCATACTAACATGACACATTGACATATTTTTATTTTTTGACTGTCGACCGTCTTTCGACACTTTGACGTAACCGACCGATCATCTGCACATTCAGCAGAGTGTCATCCTTTGAAAGGGAAGTGTCTCTCTCTAATCACGTAAGGCACCTTGGCACGTTTGGGATGAGATAATATAAGGTTAGGGTTCGCAAATACAGAATACGTAAAACAAAAACCGGCCAAGTGCGAGTCGGACTCGCAATGAAGGGTTCCATACCACCGTACAATATTTAACACTACATTTATTTTAAAAATATACCTGCTTTAGTTTAAAATAAACACGTTGGTTTCTTTTCTTGTATGGTTTTTATTTATTATTATTTTGTTGTTATAGCGGCAAAAGAAATACACAATCGGATCATGAGATACAGCCCGCTGACAGACAGACGGATGCAGATCGGAAGCTTAGCAATAGGGTTCCGGCACCCTTCGGATACGGAACCTTAAAAAGTGAGTGGAAGACTGAAGGGACTTAAAGTTTGTTTAGGGACTTGCAGGTGTCTCATAGGACTTAGCTGTGTAATCCTTTAATGTCGCAGGAGATACCTACAGGGTGTAAAAATCCCATCACATAGCCTTTATCAGACTGAGAAACAATTATCGCTTGGGAAACGACTTTTATTTTTGGTGCGAAAATTCACTGTTTAGGGAAGCATTGTGCTTATGGCTGCATGCAACGATACAGGAGTTGTGGGGGTATTTAAAGTTAAGTTATAACATTAAAAATCGGTTTTCGTGAAAAAAAAGGTTAGAACTTTTTTTTTTTTTTTCTATATCTCCTTATAAAATAAAGTTCATCAACAATAATTATTTAGTGCAACTGTACCTAAAAGTGTATCTAAGAAGAATTTCAAAAATTTTCAGGATTTTAAAAAGTGTATCTTAAAGGAACACATTATTTTATTATAAAAAGTTTATCTACGAGGAATAATTCTTCGCAGGTATGGTCCAGTATAAAAAAAAAAAACTATGACGGTAAGTTACTTATGTGACTCTCGGCTCCCGTTATATGTATGCAGGTAGCACAGGTGTATCTTGCTTATGCTTACATAATGCGAAAGTTAAGTAGTTCGAAAGAAAACTTTGCGAGTGAGTATGGCGTTTTCAGTCCGGAATATTTGGTGTATATGTACTACATCCTCAGGTACAGTAAAGCGCCTGTCAGGGTTCAAATCTACGACTTACAGCTCGTAAGTCGCTGTCATTACTACTGGGTCACCACGACTCTCAAGTAGGTACCCTTAGGTATACGATTATGCCCCCCATTTTAGAAAGAGATTGTCGCACAGGGTTGAATGACGAAGACGACGCTCTACGAATCCCGAAGTTTTCCGATGTGGTCGTTTTTTGTTTTTCTTTTCGATGTGCCCCATATTAACAGCCAGGTACCCTAATAAAGTAGAGGTTATAAATACATAAACTTCAATAAACTGTATGAAAATATAAAGAAAACTTTTCTAGATTATAGAACCAATCGCTAAGATGAGATTGTCTAGTGAAGTATTGGGGAATAATTCATGGTATCCCTGGAGAGTTAAAGGATCCGTGAAATCCCTTGGTAACGTTTTATTGAGTTTGGTATGACCTATATCTGATACATCGGTGTAAGTATGTATAGCGTCACGCGGTAACTTCGGTGGGATAAGCAAAGGCAAGGGTAGTTTCACGTCTTCCGGCATCGTGTGAGCTTATTTCAAACTGCAGAACATTATTTTCAAACGGCATGTATTCAATTGAACCTCAAATACTGCCCATTTTTATATCCTAAAGTTATAATATAAATCGACATTGTATAATAAATGTGCCTCTTCTTGTGATCCTGGAATAATTCCTATTTTGGTAACCTTAAGATAATAATCAGCCAATTAACTCGCTCGCTTTGAGAAAAGGTCAGAAAATTAAAAAGAGGTTAATTTTAAAATAAAAAAGCGATCATCATTACAAGACCAAAAAGTTTTTAATCAATTATATATTTCGCTCTTCAAGCATGGAATAACTTTCCATAATTGATTTAGCCAAAAGATACGACGCTCTCAAGGATTGCCACGACGACCGCGGTCCTGTGCTAGCTGCATCCAGCAGATTCCTGCGACCTTCACCATCTTGTCCACTTAGCAACACACCACCTCAACAACAAAGCTACTTACAGAAGTCAATAACACTGTTCTTTTTACCCGACTACGGCGGACAAAAAAGGAGGGTTATGATTTTGCCCGGTATGTATGTATGTTCATCTGTTCCCTCATATCTTCTAAACGACTCATCACAATTTGACAAATGAGGTATCGTTCGAAGAGTCTTGATCGTCCGCTAGTTATATGGCTATGTGACGTCACATTGAATTAAAAATGGCGCCCTCTAGAGGAAAATATTGTTTATTCGTACCATGTTGGGTATCAAATGAAAGGGCTTAATGAGCATATTTCAAATATATATATATTATAAACCCAAAAGAATTTAAAAAAATTAAAGAAATATTTTTTTTTTTACTAAAAAAAAATCCGACTTCCAAAAAAAAACACTCAAAACTGAAAAATAACTTTAATTTCGGAAGTCGGTGGAAAAAACGAAAATTGAAAAGCAAAGACACCGGTTTTTTTTTTGTAAAAAGTTTTTATTTTTCACTTTTTAGGTGTGTTACCTACCCCACACAAATTCTAATACCACTAGCTGATGTAAATAACAGTGAAGGAGTAAATGAAAACATCGTCTAGATAAACTAAGTGGGATAAATACGTAATATTGAAGCTAACTCAAAAACTACACAAGCAAAGTTAATAAAATTTATATGGGACCACCTCGGAAGCATGCCCTACCATACAAAAAAAGAATCATCAAAATCGAAAAATAAATAGAGAAAAAAAAAAAAAAAAAGCCTACAGACGAATTGAGAACCTCCACCTTTTTGAAGAAGTCGATTAAAAACTAAAACCCAACTACGACTAAAAAGGTATAAACAAGACACCACAAACTGACAAATTAAAAATCCGGAGTCACACGTGTTAGGGCATAAATCAAACAGATTACGTGTGACTCCGGATTTTTAATTTGTTTTTATTACTTTAATAGTTGATTGACTTTCTTTTCGTAGTTTGGTTTTAGTTTTTATTGCTTGATTTTTTTTCTAGTATTCACCTGCATCCGGTTAGACTGGAAGCCGACCCCAACATAGTTGGGAAAAGGCTAGGCAGATGATGATAGTAATATAGTATTACATTAAATAACCGCTCTTTTCTACACCAAACAAACTAATAATAGCCTAGAAACATCGTTATGCGAATAACGATTTAATCAAAATAATCAAGAACAGCGTTGCTTTAAAATGGGTGTACGGGACCCTTCACCTTGCTCGGTACTTGACCTGTTTTTATATCAAACTGTACGGTAGGTATTTCAAAACCATTTATGTTACTATAACAACCATCAATGGTGCCGATTCTGTTGTTCACAAACTAAACTAAATTTTAGTTCAGTGCATCTTTTTCTTTCTATTTCGTTAAGAAAAGGACGGAATATAAATTTTAGTTTAGTCCTGTCAAATTAATCAGCGCCTGACGTATTCTGATGTAATTTTAGTAGGCAAGTTTTTAATCGCGTCTAAACTTCTATGGAGTAGTGACAGTTTGACAGGACTAAACTAAAATTTATCTTCTGTCCTTTTGAAATAGAAAGAAAAAGATGCACTGAACTTAAATTTAGTTTAGTTTGTGAACAACAGAATCGGCACCAATAAGTGATACTAAACGAAAATGTACCTATAGGTTTTTTTTTTTAATTCTTAAACCTAAACAGATTTTTTTTTAATCTAACACTAAACGGGTAACTCGTAAATGGTGGCACTAGAATTCATCAAATACATGTCAAATACCTAACTCGGATCAAATAAAAACCAAGACAGAGCGCTGTCAACAGTGACGTGAGGCCGGTTTCGCAAACATGTGTGCACTTAGTGAGGTGTAGTTTCATTGTAGATGGTTGTAAATGTGTGCGTGCGAGCACAGAGCGGAGGTGTAGTTTTGGCACGCTTCACTATATTGTTCGTACTCACAGCGGTTTTTTATTTGGTCTGAGATATCTTATACAACATTATGAAAACCTACTGCTGAACTCTGAGTCTCTGAAGACTCGCCTACATTAATATTACCCACTTTATATTATAACACCCAATTTATACTTCCACAAAAATGTAAAAGCCGATAAACGAATAATAAAAAGGAAAAAACCTTAGTTTTTAAAGTTACGGGACCAATCAATCTGCCAAGCAATTTCAAAAATATTAAAAAAAAAAAAAGAGTATTCTATTCTATTCTATGTTGGGGTCGGCTTCCAGTCTAACCGGATGCAGCTGAATACCAGTATTTTACATGGTGCGTCTGCCTATCTGACCTCCACAACCCAGTAACTGGGTAATACGATACCCCTTGGTAAGACTAGTTGTCAGACTTTCGGGCTTCTGATGACCCGTAACGACTGTCAAAGATCCACAAATGACAACCGGGACCAACAGCTTAACATGCTTTTTGAGGCACGGAGGAGTCTCGGTCACCCATCCACAGACTAACCGTGGCAAGCGTAGCTTAACTTGATGGATCGACCCGTGCAGCTGTTATTATTTAGCCACGAGCTCCTCAAAACAAATAACAATATTTAAATTAATTATCCATCTGCAGGTAAGTAATATTTCTCTACGATCCTCGGTTTATGAAAAAGAATAATGGCCACCGCATTTATAATTAGCAGCAGGCTGGCAGGCTACAATAAGTGAGAGATTAGGCCAGTGTACACAGGTGTGCCCCCAACTTCGGCCTAAAGCTTAATTTAATGCTCGCTCAGTAGGCTTATCCTTACTCCTGCTGAGAATCAGATTATGCCCAGTAATACGTACCATGAATAGTTTTGTGCGGGAATCTGTACGAATTATATTTTCAATTACTTTAATTAAGACCTAAACATAAACTAGAAAATATCAATACTGGCACTTAATTCGTTTGTAGGGTTCCACGCCTAAATGGATAAAACGCGGAATATTTCTGGAATTACTTTGGTGTTAGTCCGTCTGACACACGGGATATTTTATGAAACTACCTACCTTATCGAAGTTGGCCTTTGTTTATCACTGAGATAAATAAATAATAAATAAATAAATTGTTTATTACCACAAAGTTCAAGAACATTGCACTGTATCATGTCATAATCATGTCTGTTGTATGGGAAATAATTTTATCCCTTAAATATTTGTTTTATTTTAATTTAATTATTTATTTTTAAAGTGAATAAATAACTAAATATTCTGTGAATATTTCAACCGTCCACCTGTTGCCGTTACCAATATCGAATAAAAACGAGTATGAAAATATTTATTCTATTCTGTTTTTTAGTACCTATTTGTAGTTATAGCGGCAACAGATCATCTGTGAAAATTTCAACTGTCTAACTATCACGGATCATGAGATACAGCCTGGTGACAGACGGACAGACAGACAGACAGCGGAGCCTTAGTAATAGGGTCCCGTTTTACCCTTGGGTACGGAACCCTAAAAAAAAAACGTTCATAATAAGTTAAAGATTATAATTAATTCTAGTGGTTAAGCTTTTACCTATGACAAAATTAGAATGTGAAAAGTATTTAATTTTCGATGGCATTTTGTTTTATTTTGCGGTTATTATGTAGGTACCTACTTACGAGATGTTCCATCAAAATTAAATACGGTACAGAACTAATTGCGCAAGTAGTACGACTTTTACTTGTCTGGTTGTAAATTTAATAATACTTTAACGGCTTCAGCTTTCAGGTTTTCTGAGAAGAAAGTTATCTTATCAAAAGTCAGGCAAGGTAAAGACTTCGTGCGTATTAAAATTCTGTATTGGAAAGACTTTATTATAAGGTCGATGGTAAAGTTATTTTTATTTTATCTTGTTTTCTCGTCTCAACCGATCCTCGTGATTGGAAATATTGGGAAATTAAAACAAATATGGCTACTTGTTATACATATTTTTTGCCGATTTTTCAATAGAGAGATAATTTTTATCTCAGAAATAAAAATGGCGGTTTGGCAGGTTTTCTTTGGAAAAGTCAAGCCACCATATTTATTCTTCAGATATAATATAATATGTTATCTACCACATTAAAGTCTGTAAAATCGAATCCTGTGGCCGATTTTTCTCCTACTTCCCCTTATACCCGATTGAGTTTATTCTGGACACTCTCTTGTTCTGATGACAACAATATCTCGTAGAAGTCGTAGATGGACATTAATATAGTGCTATAGATGAAACTGATAATAATTTCCTTTATGAACGTAAAATCGATTCTTTCAAATATATTTTTTTATTGTGGCCGTACCTTCATCGCCACATGCGAACTACGCATCAAAGAACTGACGTCACACAAAAATCCTGACGTCACATAAATCCTGCATCGCGCAATTAATGTTACTTATTAGTACAAAAACCTAACATCAACCGTTGGGCAGTTGCCCGTCAGACACAACACCCGTCTGGTCAGGGGATCCTCCCTTTTCTATGGTGGATGAGTGAACTTTACACCTTGTTCCTCATACCCCTAAAAATCTTTTCTTGTAACAGGATAACTTATTACGAACTGCTCCCGCCACAATCCGTTTGACAGGCGAAGCTTCTAGAACAATCTAGAAGCTTCCTAGAATAGACAACGCGCATGACATATTGGTCTGACGTCCGTGTCAAGTGCTCGCTCGGCAGCTGAGGAAAAGAACTATAATAATATCTTTGACCCAAACCCTATGTTTACATTATACCTGGGGGCTTAAAACAGTCATAAAAGGAAAATATTATGAATAATCGTAAAATGTCACAAACGGACAATTCATAATATGATCTGCGTGCGATTCATATTACGAAATAATTCATCTATTTGACAGTTTTCTATGGAGATTCGTAAAATGGTCCACTTAATATGAATTGCTTTTGTGTCAAATTATAGGAGTTGCTAATGACAGCTGGAAATTCAGGAAATGGAATGCTTTTAGAGGAATTGCTAATGTTACCGTTTTAGGCCCACTATACTTAGTTATTTATTCCAAACTTTGTCCAATAAGATTTAACAATACTCATTAAAATACAATGTTACGGCGAAAACAATTATTTGTTCGTATCACAGCCAGTAACGTTCGAAGTTGGTACCAATTCGAGAGAGGAAGGATCCAAAGTTTCTCGAGCCGTGAGATCATACCCAAATTGTACTTGCAGATGCCACCTGAATTTATGCAAATCCTCGGCTAAGCTACTATAACTTATCAACGGCTATGTTGCGGTGCTTGAATATTATTTAAGAGGACCTCCCTCTGCGACCCTGTATGCACAATCGTAAACAAACCAATGTTTCATGAGGAGTGGTGGTTACATACTATTGAACGTTAACGTTTATGTTCATTTCCTGGATTAAGATACGAAACCAATCTGCTTAGCAAAAATATGTAGGTACGTGTACCTAACATGTACTTGTACCTAACATGTACTTGTACCTAACATGTACTTGTACGTGTACCTAGTTAACATTACTGGAAGTTAGGTTGTGAAAATTAGTCTCCACCATCTGCCTAGTTGTTTTTAGTACCACAAGTAGTCAAAACCAATCTGACTAGCGTTTTCCCAACTATGTTGGGTTAGGTTAGGTTAGGCTTCTAGTCTAACCGGATGCAGTATTTTATATAAAGTGACTGCCTATCGGACCTCCACAACCCAGTAACTGGGCAATATGATGCCCAGGACTCCTCCGTACGTCGGAAAGCACGCTAAGCCGTTTGTCCCGGCTGTTCGTGAATCTTTGACAGTCGTTACGGGTCGTCAGAAGCCCGACAGTCTGACAACCAGTCTATCCAAGGGGTATCATATTACCCAGTGTACACGTTTCCAATATATTATGTACACGTTTCCAATTCAGTTACAAACTGCTTAAAGACGCTAAAAAACGGTGCAATCAGTACCCTGATTAAGAGGGTTCCTTGCACTCCTTATTGCATAGTAATTTCATAGAGATACAATAGAGAAATTGTTCGAAACACGTGCCGGGATAACGAACATTACACCTCTGAACCTCTTCCACTGTAACAATATCTTCATCACTTACCCAAGCGGGTCACGTTCCCCTCCAAATGAGAGAAAATCTAATCTTTTTTGCACCCACTCTCATCGAGCCGAAGTCTAAAATATCTCGTAGAAGTCGTAGATGGACATTTATACAGGATGGCGCATAAGTCAGGAAGGGGTCGCAACTACTTATAACTTTGTTTATTTTTGTTTACTAATGTTAATTGTTATCAGAAAAGTCATGGAGATATTTTCAAGTTAAGTTTTAATATTATGTCACCATTTACAGCCTCACAAAGACGGGCTCTTTCGAGAGCATTTCTCATTACTGTCCTCAGAACATGAGGAATTAGCAACCGTATTTCAGTTCGTATGTTCGCCTTCAAACTCAAACTCAAAGCTTCAGCTGCTCGATTGTCCTGGGTTTATTATGTAAACCTTGTCTTTTAAATAACCCCAAAGAAAATAATCTGGCGCTGTTAAATCCGAGGATCGTGCAGGCCAGTAAAATGTTGAAAATCTTGAGATTAAACGCTCGCCGTCATTGTGGCTAAAATCGTATGCGCTATCTATGAAATTACACCTATCCATGGTAAATCTCCAAAATGTTTTTTATAATTTGTTTAAAAAAAAAGAATAGTAAATGTTAGTGTAAACGTCATATTTTATTTTTAAAACCCCGTCGTGACTTTTGCGCTTCCCAGTACAATGCCATTTGACTTCGACGCCTTTTACAAAGCTGGATTAGATGTCGTTTGCATAATCAGAGTCAATTCCGACGAATTCATGAGTTCAACTTAGGGTATTTATGTAAGTATGGTAAACTCATTGGGAAGATAATCTGAATACTTAGTGAACCAAGTTGTGTACTCGACGCTTTTACTGTAATAGCGGTTTGATTGGCTGTTAATGAGCTCATAATGTAATTACTGACAGTATTTCGCTTACTTGTCATGTATTAGTCCCTACATCATTTTCAAAGAGCTCTAGTAACGTGGGTAGGACATTACTAATCATAATCTGCCTAGCCTTTTCCCAACTATGTTGGCGTCGGCTTCCAATCTAACCGGATGCAGCTGAATACCAGTATTTTACATGGAGCGACTGCCTATCAGACCTCCACAACCCAGCAACTGGTTAATACCATACCCCTTGGTTAGACTGGTTGTCAGACTTTCGGGCCTCTGACGACTCGTAACGATTGTCAAAGATCTACAAATGACAGCCGCGACCAACGGCTTAACGTGCTTTCCGAGGCACGGAGGTGTCTCGGTATGTGAAAATGATCACCCATCCACGGACCAACCCCGGCAAGCGTAGCTTAACCTGATGGATCGACCCGAGCGGCTGTTATTACTTAGCCACGAGCTCCTCGTACTTAGCCACGAGCTCCTCGTACTTAGCCACGAGGTCCCCGTTGTCTTGGCTTTAGCTAATTATGTTGTACAGAAATGTGTTAGGTAAAGAAATATGTGTTATGAGAACAAGCAATTTGGAGAGTGCCTATGCGCGTAGCCTCGAGACAGATTTTCTTTCGCAGAATAACTATTATCCTTCTAACATTTCTAATAATATTTTCATTGTCTTTAGCCTTTATGTGGCCAATTCCAATTCTCTTAGAATATTTTTGTAAGAAGAATTTCGGAAATTATAGAAATACATATAATTCCTGTAAGTATTCGTCGAACATCAAAGGTATACTTTGATGTTCGAAGAATACTGGAATGGATGTTATTCTGAGATAGATAAATATAGGTTGTCGATTATGTAAAGATACAATTAGGTACTGTGTTGGATTTTGAAAGGCTTCAAAAGCCTTGAAAAGCCTTGCCACCTATTCAGTTTGATGAAGGGTTAAGCAGGCAGGTACCATTAAAAAAAAAATCTTTATAAACTCTAAGGAGTGCTTTAGACCATCGAACTGAATAGCTTTGACTATGGTACCAACTATGAAATCGTGAAAAAAAACAGCTGTCCCAAACTGTTTAGAACATATTAATTAAACTTAAGTATGGAACAGGTGACTTTTTTTTTCGTGGTCCCATCGTAAAAGTTATTAAATTCGATAGTCTAAAGCACTCTTTAAAGTTCATAAAGTACAATTTTTAAGACCTAAAAAATCTGTGCGGATACTCGAATAATTTCTAATCAAATTATCATTTGCGTAGGTACGGTTAAGTAAGCTGCTCGCTTGCACGCAAAAATTACTTTCGCCGAGCCACACATATTCGCAGTCTACGCAAAAAGACAAAACGTATTCAGATAATCATATAATCATGATCCAATAATCATATCTGGGTTAGCGAAGAAAGTTAGGGCAGATCTTTTTATATAAAGTGATTTTTTTACCTGAAGCTCGCTTTCAGCAGGTCTTGCTTATTTCAAATTACACTGGGGACGAGAGCGGAAAATAACAATTTTCTGACTCCTTGCCAAAAATCTTTTTGTTTCTCAAAAGAAATGGTATCATTGAAATCAAAGAGATTATTTTGTTTTTGTAGACTAATTGTGCGTTCCGGTGCGTAATTGAACAAAATACTAACAAATGGTTGTTGTGGCCATCATTGTGGCAGGTCCAGCAGTGGACATCATTTGGTTGATTTTGCTTATTATGATGTATTCTAGAATACATTCATTTATTAATTCTTCTGAGGCTTAACGCAGGACAGCCACCCTTTACAAGCAGAGGTCATCTTATTAATGGTTCACCAGCTTCAATATCATCAGGATTGTGCCGGAAGATAGCAGTTCGTCGTGGATGTCTCCCGCAAGGAACTTATACCTCGCCGTCATTGACATATGCTCGCCGTAGATGAGTATCCTTGACTTATACTCACCTCGTCTCCCATGACATGATCTCTGTCATTCTCTGTCACAAAGACTCAGTGACGGTCACCAGCCAGCGTCACTCTTATCCGACCTACTTCGTAACAAAAATAGACGGCGCCACTTGCTGTGCCGTCAGGCTTTTGTAGTAAAGGAGAATGGGCCCCTTCTTATGGGGTTCTGCCCTGAAGCCCAATAAAAATAAGATATATACCAATGGAAAGAGCTTTTCACGGGGAACCTTTCCTACTAACATAACTTTTGCCAATTGTTAGTCAGTTCGGAGTAAATGACCTAAATAAGTTTTCAGGGTTCATGTATGTATGTGAGTTTCTTTATTCCACCATAACTTTAAAATGCCTGAACGAATTTGGATGTATGGGGTATCGTTAGAATCCTTACATTATCCCGAGTGACATAGGCCATGTTGAAAAAATCAATATGGCGGCATTATGGCTTCATTTTCAGATGTGAAAAATAAAAAAATCTTCAATTATTTACAATATGGGTATCCAATTTAAGGCCTTGATGAGCACATTCCAAAACTATATAATTTATTGGCATATTTTACATAGGTAGTGTACATGCAAAAAAAACATTTCATCTTTGGCTGCAAACGATTTAATCAGACTTGAGTTGGTAACACTGCAAATTTCTATTAGAGTGAATGGTTTGGTAGATGATTGAGTTATTATTATTATTAGAATTCTTTCATCATCACACAGTAAACTTAGTAAGTAATTTTAAAAAATTGTTAACATTAACACAATGCCAACTATTGCATAGCGGTAAACAAAAAATTACCTAAACTTCCAAAAGAATAAAACTTGTCACTAAAATGAATAATTAAAAAAAAAAAAAAATCACGCTGCTAAAAAAAAAAACTAAAAAGTAGTAGTTTTGTCAACTTATTTTTTAAATGTTTTTTTTTTTTTTTTAATAATTTGTACTATTTTTACCCTCTCTTGAAATCAGAAATCATTTATTTCTTCAAAAAAAAAAGCTCGCAATCTTAACCCCCCCCGAAATAAATTCCTGGCTACGGCCCTGGTCAGAAGCGATCAAGAAGGTTGTTGGAGGCAGCATCTAACAAGCGGTCCACACTGCAGAAGACCGCATAGCTGGAGACGCGTCATATGTGGTTGCGATCCTCAGCATTGAGGGAACGACGAAGAAGAAGATACAAAGACTTCGCCGTCCGTATGAAATTTATTATCGTCCGGTCACCCCGTCCCGTCGCATCACGCCCGCGCTAATACTTCGTTTTAACCTTGCGCTCTTAGGGCGCTTTCAATTTATGCGTTTCGTGTCGGACCGCTGCCGCACGCTTTCCGTGCCGCAGGTTATATCTCGCTGTCAGGCCGCTGCAGTACGGTAGCAGTCCGGGACCAAACGCCTAAATTGAAAGCGTATTTTACTGCCGTGCGTTTTTATCCCAGTTTTGTGTTATCACTCACACATCACTCAACACACCATGAACTCGAACACGTGATGCTTGCGACGTTTCCTTCTTGTTGTCGAGCCTTCGCGGTACCGGCGCCGCACTGTTGCCGCACCGCGCGTTTTGTGTGAAAGAAAAGGATCGTCCGTACGCTGTTCGACTAACGCACCGCTTCGACACTGCAGCAGGCCGTCAAGAAACGCATAAATTGAAAGCGCCCTTACTCTGACTTTTTCTTTTGGCTCGGTTCCTAATGGTCCTAGCGTGATGTTAAGCCTATAGTCTTCCCCAAGAATTGGGCTATCAAATGCAAACAGATTTTTTCAAATCCGATTGGTATTTCCAGAGATTAGCGCGTTCAAACAAACAAACTCTTCAACTTTATTATTAGTGAGTATGAGTATATAGATGTAGGATATAGGTTATATTTTCCCTATTTACCTCGCAGACTGATATTTTTTGTTCAAGACTGTGTTTTCATAAGTTCAGCTAAGTAATACTAACTTGGGGTGGGACTTACTTAGTAGCGGCTTATATTATGAGCTGGAGATATTTAAATTATGTAAATGTGTGCCGTGATTATGTCGTATGAATCTTAATTTTAATCTGCATAACAAGGATGAATGAATGACGTGACTGTACGATGTTTTACTGTTGATACTTATTTGGAAGAGGTATATAGTATAAAAACATTTCAGTATAGAAGCGAGCTTTAAGCTCAAAACACACACAAGGCGGGTGCTAACCTAACCTGACCTAACATTGTCGGAACTGAATAACCCTAGGACAGATTTTGATACGCCTTGGCCGGAGTAAAGCGAGAAGTAATGTCTTCAAAACTACAATGGTTTTATCTTTGGCGGACGTGAGTGTGCCGCCAAAACATATCTAACCTAACATTGTCAGAACTGAATAACCCCGGGACAGATTTTGATGCGCCTTGGACTGAGTAAAGGGAGAAATAGTGTCTTCAAAACTGCAGTTGTTTCATCTGTGGCGGACGTGGGTGTGCCGCCCATACATTCTTGCCCACGATCCTTTAGATTTGGCAAATGCAGCTGTTTATAGTAAAGAAGAAACAAATGGACATAATTATTGGCATTTGAAAAAATCAAACCTTTAAAACCTTCCAAGATACCCCCTGAATATCAAAAACCAGTAACCATATTATGGAAATCCATATAATACGAGTTAGAGAATTCGATGGGACGTAACGATTGGGACGTAAAACCAACTTTTAAAAACCGGCTCGAGATCGTAATATCCATTGGTGAGACGATCGCTCTCTTTTAACGACTTTTTAAAGCGTGTTGTTTTGTTAAGCACCCGACGTGTCGGGTAATGTAGGGTGTTAAAGAACTTCGAACCATTTATGAGGTGTTCACAGTTGACAGTAAATTGGATCATACGATAATGATCTGCGACACAGTATGTAAGTATTAACATACAGTATTTCAATTAGGAACAAATGTTCGGAATCGGCTCACATTGTGGCTCACATAAATATGCGAACGCGTTTACACGAAATCGAAGTATGCTCAGGCGGCACTTTTTTAATTTTGAAAACAGATTCGAAAATGGAATTTTGTATGAGCACAGTTTTTCAAAAAACCGATTATATAAGCAGTCTGTTCAGCACCTAAAAGATAGATTAAAAATGGCGGCTATGTGGGTAAAGCTGTGGGCAAGTACCTACTAGTGCATTAACTTTTAGCAACTCTATGCAATAGTAAGCTTTCGCTAATTAAGTTGACTACCATGTCAGAGCCGTAGCGTGATTTCACAAAGAGCGTCTAGTTGAGCTACTGGTCATATTTATACTGTGTCTGCGACCTTCTGCGACGTTATATCAGTTTTATACAGGAGATGAATATTTATTTTAAAACTTTAACTTGGTTCATAACCTATGACTCTCCCATTTCCCCTCCGTTCAGACGTAAGGACGGTAATTAGGTACCTACTTCAAGAGGCTAAAATATCTTTCAATGTCATGTCATGTATATATAAATGTACGACCTTATATGAGAGATTTTCCGGGTTAGCATGAACGCCTGACGTAAATGTAACGTAAATTCTATAACGATTATTGAATCGAAAACACAACTATTTTATAGCAATTTGGTATACATTTTCGACAGGTACGATTAATATCCTACTAATAATAAAAACGCGAAAGTTTGTGAGAATGGATGGATGTTTGTTACTCTTTCACGCAAAAACTACTGAACGAATTTGGATGAGTTTTGGTACACAGATAGTTAATAATCTGGATGAATACATAGGATACTTTATATCCCGATTTTGGTGAAACTGCGGGGCGCTGCTAGTCACCCATAAATGTCAATTATGTCTTGAAACTAAGTAAGTATTACGTGAGAATGAGTATTTTAAATTTTATAATCATTCCAATTTACATGGTTTAGTCCATGTTCAACCCCTAAACCGTTCAGGTTGAGGCTTCTTGACTGTTGTTTTTACAGTGAGACTGGCCAATACTCGAAAATAGACATAATATATTTAGCAGATACCAAATTATTAGTACGTAGGTGGCTTGAACAAGAACAAAGTTGCGAGCAATTCTTTAATAAAATAATTTTCTTTTAAAAAGCCAAATAGACTGACTGGTGAACAATGGAACGTCGACGTGATCCCGACGCGCCGGCGAAAATGAAAAACGAAACAGGTCATTGAAATGAAACAGACCGAATGGAACTTAGGTATTGTTATTCATTTTGTTGAAATCGTCAATCAATGTCGAATGTGAAAGGTCTTTACTTACTAAAATAGCAACGTTGCATCGTCTGAAAGTCAGGGTAGGTCAGATTTAGATTATTTTTTTCTATTTCAAGGTAAAGTGAGTTATCATTTGCCTACCCTTTTCCCAGGTATATTGGGGTCAGCTTCTAGTCGAACCGGATGCACCTATAATAGGGAATATGCATGTGATTCAAATAAGGGTTAAATGGATAATTAACAACTTGATATTTTTTTCTATAACAGGTACGATCAAAAATTAAGACGAGCATATGTTGCTTTTTAAATAAATTAAATATAAGTTGGTTTAAAAAAATAAAAACCTCGAAAATATTGACCTCGGTGCCGCGTCCGGACCCATCTTGCGGCGGAAATTATTTTTTAACTTTTTTACTTCATACATGGTGCTATTTTGCTTGTGTTCACAAACAACTAGATAGTTATTAACTCAATTTATAATATTTCTAAGCCATAATAGGCCTTAGTAGACAAGATACAACTGGTTGTCTTCACGTTCGACGACGTTTCGAATTGATATCAGTGGCGCGCACCGATCCGTTCATATATCCTGTATTCTAGTGTGTGCCAGAATAGTTGTTCGAGTAATACAAACTGTGAGTCGCTCCGCATCGGTGGTAAGTCTGTGCGTCTCCGTGCCACTTTTTTAATAATGTACGTAATCGTTTTCGCTGGCTTGGTATACCCTTAAAATTGATTTCGGTGAATCCATTTTATCCACAACTATTTGAATTCATATTTTTAAATTATAAGAAAAGTATGTCTTATAAGTATTCGATTTCAATAAAAGAGATTAATATTCAAAATTCGGGTTACTTTTGAAAATATCTAGGATTTTGCTAATTATTTTGATTTCAGTGGCATTCATTTCGGTGTCTTCGGTGGAAATAAGTGCACCGAAATCAATTTTAAAATCACCGAAATCAATCAATAGTTATTTATTTACATTTAAAGATCGTTTATTTAACTTTTCCATCACCTTGTTTCTGTAGGTACGTAGACTTAAGTACCGCATGAACAAAATGTATCAATTACAGAAAAAGAAGATAGATGAATTGAAGACTGTCAACGAACGCCAACGAAAACAGATATATACTTAGATTAAAATACCAAAGTGCTGCATTAAGAAAATATGAACTTACAAGTAAAACCAATACTGAAGACTATATGAAACAACAACGTGAATCAGACGCTATAAAAACAATTAATAAAACAAATTATTTAAAAAACAAAAAACGCGACTGCAAAAACTTATAACCGAAAAGAGAAAAACAAGCATTGAACTTTGTTTTTTGTAAGGTATTGCAGGCGGGGACAAAAAAAGTTACACCATATTTCAGGTTATTGGCCTGCAATACCTTACAAAAAACAAAGTTCAATGCTTGTTTTTCTCTTTTCGGTTATAAGTTTTTGCGGTCGGGTTGTTTGTTTTTTAAATAATTTGTTTTATTTCAAGCTTTTCAGTTTTATTAATATATATATTTGGAATTAACTCATTACTAGCTTTTATTTGATACCAATATTGTTATTATTATTATTTTTTTTAAACCCTCCCCTCCGTTTTTATGTATTTGCAGATAAAATATATTTGAAAAATATAGCCTATGTCACTCTCACAATTAAGATGAACCTAACGACACCTCGTATGTTAAAATCCATCAAGCCGTTTAGGCTACAAAGCGTGCCAAAGAAATAGACATACATACTCTCGAAAAACATTACCCTCCTTCTGGGGCAGTCGGGTACAAATAATGTGGAGATTTTTTTAAGTTCCTATATTGTTAGTTTAAGACTACCTACTACTTTTAATTACTTACGTATAATGTAATAATTTAACGCTTCGTACCAAAGTTGATTTTTGTAAATTTTCCTTTATCGTAAATCAAAAATCAAAAGTCATGTATTCAAACTAGGCTGAGAATCAGCACTTTTCGAACGTCAAAATTACATAAGACAGCCCCCAAAACGCCCAACCTTCACCAATTCCTACTGCTTTAGCTGGGAAGAAGAAGTGGCGCAATAAACTCCCCAGCAGCAAAAAGAATCCCCAAGCGTAATAAACGGGACATAATTCTTGATAAAATAAAATGTTTTATTGTAAAATTAACTTGCAATTTCTTACAGACCATATTTTCATAGTAGTACTTAGGCAGTTTATATTATTTATAAAAATTGTCTTTGAAATATAAATTATTTGTTATATTTGATATCGGTGATAAGAATATTGATTTCGATGGAGACCATTTTTAAAACATTAAATACTTTCATATCTATTCGGTCTATACGATTCCCTCTACTACTAATATGTTTCAAATTAACTATAGATTTGACATTTCATGTTAGTAAAGACAGACAGAAGTCAACCAAATAATGAGTGTCCTGATAATGACCCATAATATTTGTTTTTGAGCGAGAAATTAATTTTTAAAAGTGCCAAAAACCTGTGGGAAATTAAAATAGGTACTTTAAAAGCGACGCTGTTGGTCCGAGCGGATGTGACGTAATAATCGGTGACAACAATCAAAATGTCAATGTGTGTGTGAGTGTTTGACATTGAGTTGACACTAGTTGTTTGTTTTCATAGACTGTGACGTCACCACACCAAGCGCGCCAAATGGAGGGCGTTTAAATAGCCCGGGTCGGTTGGTCGAATTTTTTTAACTATTATTTGGCGATGTAAACTATCGAATAAACATAAAAAATACATGCATATTCCCTATTATACCAGTATTTTACATGGAGCGACTGCCTACCTAACCTCCACAACCCATTTACTGGATAAAACGTAAAGTGAGTGGTGATGAGAAAAAATGGGACCGCAAGTACCACAACCCATTTTTGGTAAGGTAGAAATATTACCAACTTATGTAACAACTTTTAGTGAAGCTGTAACTACCTGTACCGTGTAAATTGAACCTTGAGACCCAAGATAGGTAAACTGCCTATAATGCGATACCTCAGTGCGGTACCATATTGTACCAATCTCGTTACTCTACCTCATTTTCGTCTCTGCATCTCGTCCTTCGCATAAATCTTATTTAAACATTAGGTATTTACTTTTGAACAATGGAACATACATTTATATCGTTATTTGCGAGTTGTAAATAAATTCTTAATTATATATTTTACTAGCTGCGCCCCGCGGTTTCACCCGCGTAAGTCTCGATCCTGTAGGAATATCAAAAGTATCCTATGTCCTAGTCCAGGTCATGGTCTACCTCTGTGCCAAATTTCATCCAAATGCGTTCAGCCGTTTTAGCGTGAAAGCGTAACAAACAAACTCACTTTCGCATTTATAATATTAGTTAGGACATATCCGTGAGTTAGGATTAGTGACCCAGATCAGTTTCTATAGCAGTATCAAATCAAAGACTAATTAATGATAGCTGTGGTGTATTATTAGGTTCTTAAGTACATTTCGCTAAACATCGGACTTTTGTTACCTCTCCACGATTAGCTATGTATACCGTCTCGTCGATTCAGCTTTACGTAAGTACTAAAACGATGGACTAACAGAATAATATTAGTGTTGACACCTTTACTTCGAAAGTAACCTCGAAGGAATTAGGCTATTAAAAGCTCTCGTGTCTTGCAATGATTTCAGAATATTTTACATAGTTTTAAATGCTTTTTTATTCTGTTTGTATACTTATGTTATGTAAAATTTTGAAATGTGTTAATGTACTTCTAATTTAACACTTTCGCGGAACCTGAATGAGACACAATTGAACTTTTATTGTTATTACGTCTATGGGCGTTTACTGTCCGCGAAAGTGGTAAAGACTTACCCGAAACCACCAAACATCACACATTTATAAAAATGGTAAAATAAACTTTAATTTTCTTGGAGTTCAATTAGGGTTCATAGCGTTGAATTTGCTGCAAAGCTCAGCTATAAAGTGAAGAAGTGGAACGATATCGTGTAATTTTAATCAAGTTTATACACTACGTGCGACACTATTGTTACCTGCGTACAATATTTTTACTCTACGTGTGACACTGTTGTTACCTACCTAGAATACTTCCCTTTTCAATAAACAGCCCAAAAACCCCGAAAGATCCCAAAAATAGTGATACGATTAAAGTAAAGCCCCATTCGTTTTCAGGAGATCGGTGACATAAGTTTAAGAAGCACGGGTACTCCAATACGCTAAAGTTAATCGTCCAAGACGATTCGAGAGTATATCTCGACATCTCACATTAATCACTGACGAATAGTACCTAGGGACTGACGACCAGGTTAAAGAAAATATTCGGTGAATTCTGGTTACACGTATTTTGGCCTTAATAATAATGATACAGAATCTGGCAAATCCAAAGATTTTTCGGTGAGCCTAAGTATTGCCAAAGTTTCTGCGAAGGTAACAAAGCAAAAATGTGCTACCTACACATTTTATGTTTTTAATACAATACTTTTCTTATTACCTACCTTAATACTTTTCTTGTTACCTTCAGGCATATCAAAATCTTCCGATATAGTTCTCATCTAAGTAAGGTAAGATTGTATTTTTCAGATAGATGATAAATAGAGTGAAACTGAAAGAAACAAAAATCCGACAGCCAAAGGCAGAATAAATTAAAACTCCTCCGACCAGAAACAGCAAAAGATAAAAACAATTTGTCTATAGTCGTGAAGTGGCTAGATTAATTTCTTTTATAGTACAGTGTAATTGCACCCTAATTACGTAACACATTTTCAATCACGATCTGAATGATTTTGAAGGATATCGCATTTTGTTCCATTATTTTTTCGATTTGTACCTCTTTATTTGGGACTCGGTAGTTCAAAAGCCTATTTATCTAGAGAAACTAATAATTTATCATTTTTTAAATGAGTCTAAACACGAAATTATGCTTTTTTTTTAATGAAAATTTTCACCTCATGAAAAACAGTTCATTTCGACCTGAGCCGCCTCTGTAAAGTTGTCAGATAACTGTCATTTTAAACCTGACTATTTGTGAAACTGAGTGGATAAGCCTCTTTAAGTGATAAATAATCCTAGGTCCCTAGGTCCCACTTATCCAGGTTACACTTTATTTATTCATAAAGTACAATGCAATATGTATTCCTTATCACTGACACAATTACTACAGTATTTTATTTATTACTAGCGACCGACTCCTGCTTCGCACGGGTTTTTACGAATTTCACGACTTGACAAAACATCGAGATTTCTTAGTAATATGTAACTTTAATATTAACGTATACACACAGTCACACACATAAACTTTCCGGAATAAATGATCTAAACGATGGTGAGAACCTCATCAAAATATGTTGCGTGGTTGCGAAGAATAACGTAAGCGACTATACCTAATCGTTACTTATATTATAAATGCGAAAGTAACTCTGTCTATCTGTCTGTCTGTCGCGCTTTCACGCCAAAACTACTGAACCGATTTAAATGAAATTTGGTACATAGATAGTCTAGAGCCTGCGAAAGGATATAGGCTACTTTTTATCGACATACCACGCGGGTGAAGGCGCGGGCGGAAGCTAGTTTATATTATGTTTAATTTTAACAAAATAATAACTGTAGAGATAGTTTTATATACGATGTTGTAACTTGATGAGATTTTAAGGTATGTCTTATAAAACAGATAATATCGGCATACTGTAAGGACATAAATTCGAAGAGCCGGGCGATATTAGACTGAACCCTTGCCTAATTAAAATATCTAGAGAGGTTGGATTATAAGATGTAGCTGTCGTTATTTTATGTAATACTAGCTGTTGCCTGGGACTTCGTCTGCGATCCAGGATGAAAAGTAGCCTATGTCCTTCTCCAGGTCATGGTTTATCCATATGCGAAATTTCACACAAATCCGTTCAGCCGTTTTAGCGTGAAAGCGTAACAAACACTTTCGCATTTTTAAAATTACTAGCTTGCGCCCGCGGCTTCACCCGCGTGGTATGACGATAAAAACCGGCCAAGTGCGAGTCGGAATCGCGCAAGAAGGGTTCCGTACCATTATCTATAAAAACGGTAAAAAAAATCACGTTTGTTGTATGGGAGCCCCCTTAAATATTTATTTTATTCTATTTTTTTTGTATTTGTTGTTATAGCGGCAACAGAAATATCATCTGTGAAAATTTCAACTGTCTAACTATCACGGTTCGTGAGATACAGCCTAGTGACAGACGGACAGACAGACAGCGGAGCCTTAGTAATAGGGTCCCGTTCTACCCTTTGGGTACGGAACCTTAAAAAGTAGCCTGTCCTTCCCCGGGATGCCATCTATCTCCTTGCAAAATTTTATCGAAATCCGTTCAGTGGTTTAGGCGTCAAAAGTTAACATACAGACAGACAGAGTTACTTTCGAATTTATAATATTAGTGTGGATTACTATCGACGCGCTCCCGCTTCGCACGGATTTTACGACTTGACAAAACATCGAGATTTCTTAGTTATATGTAACTTTAATAGGTATTAACGTATTATACACATAATAAACCTTCCGGAATAAATTCTCTAAACGATGGTGAAAACCTTATCAAAATCTGGAAGAACAACGCGGAGATACAGACAAACAAGAAAAGCGACTTTAATTTATGTATAATATGTTTAATTTATGTATGATATGATAAGCTGAGGAATTTTTCGCCGCCTTACTATAGTTTGTTAAAAGTTTTACATAGGTTAGGATTTTCTATTTTTTATTTTAAAAAAATCACAGCCTTTTATATGATTGCCACCATTTTGTACTGTTATAAATATATTACAGTAAAAGCCAGAATATTGGTAAATGTGTTAGGTAGGTACGAGTACTTTTAAATCATCATTACCATCATGACTTGGTAAATATAATGTTTGATGTAAAATAAGACACTATGGAACGAACCCTGAAATTACGAAAAAAAATCAGCTCCCTACATTTTATGTTCACATAACACGTAAAAATGTAAGGAACAGTTGATTTATTTTTGCGATTTCAGGCTTGGTCCCATAGTGAGAGTTGTTCATAATGATACAGTACAATGACTCCTTAAAAGGGTGCCCATGAATATAGTTTCACCCGGTATATACATTATAGATGTAAAATTCCTGGAATTATTTCTATAAACAAGTATAACATTCTAGAGTCGATGTTTAGAGTAATTTGGCTAAACCTACCCACAGCGATCAATAGTCTTTCATTTAATACTCCTAGCAAAGTAAAATGTTGACAGAAAATTAAGGAACGGTTCACTATTAAATAGGTATAATCATCAATTTTTATGAAGACTCTCAATAATATAAAAATGTTTCATTCCTCAAAGTAGATACCTAATGTTTTTCATATGATTAATGTGAAGGACGACATCACATGAAAATGAGATAGAGTAAAGAGATTGGTACACTATAGTAATCGAAGTGCTCCAGGTCAGAATCTAAGTTCATCTATGTAAGTGTATTGAATGACTAATTCATGAAATCATGACATTAGGGAGAAACTTAAGGAGTTGTATTGCTGATTTTAATGATTATAATGCCATATTTGTTACGGTCGCGAATCATAATTTATGCAATATTTTTGTAAAATATTCAAAAAAACAAGATGGCGCCGTTAGCTCTCGTTTCGGCCATGCACCAAAATATCCTTGTGGCATTATACTTGCAGAAGGACATATGAATACTCTCATAGGAGTATATTCATACATACATAATGTAGACAACAGTAAAATACTGCTCAAAAAGGCCGATATATACATAGTCTAGTTCTTTGTGGAACAGATAAAACATCGCAACCTGCTATCGCCCTTCGTTGATCATTCAGGATTTTCTAGTCTATTGAAAACAATAAATAACATGGAATTGATAACTGGTTCAAAAATATTATTCGTACGTTTCGTTTGTTATATTTTCAACATTGAAAATAATGTATGCGGTGTTTTTTTTTTTCAATATTTAAAAGACTCACTGCACCAGAAACATTTTTTCACAGACACCTTTTGGACAATAATGTTTGAAACAGTATTTCAAGTGCCACAATCGATGTATGGGTACCTGTGAATTTCCAATTTCCAGGCACGAGACATTTCAGTTTTCTATTTGGGATGGCAACGCATTTGTGATGCTTTTGGTATTACGGATTTTCTTAGGCCTCGGTTACCTAAACCACTTTAGAAGCGGGCCTGGTTCCCATTAGAACAAGGCAAGAGACAAGAGGCATTTTAACTTTGTATCTGGAATGGCAATGCTAGGTACACACGGCTACACATCAAGCTATACATTTCCAGTTTACGCTGATCTCGCATTGTATAGGATTTCCGTACAATGCTGGAAATGTATAGCTTGATGTGTAGCCGTGTGTACATTTCCAGTGCACTACAAATACCTACCTACCTGTACACTCTTTCAAGGATCTTTTGACGTACGACTGACGTTGACAGGGGGTGCTAAACATTTGTTATTAAAAAAATAACAAAATGGGAATGGCGGAGTCAGTTCCAATTTTGGCCACGTGCTAAAATAACCTATGATGAGCGCTATACGATGCTTCTGGTATTACAGACGTCTAAAGGCGTCTGTGATAAGAACTGCTTTGGACTTTTCCAACAGCAGCAACAACAAAAACACTTTTAATCATTAAAAAACAAGGATGTTTCGCAAATGAGTTAATAGAGCTTTATCATTAGGGTCATGGCAGATCGGGTGGCGATGAGAATAATAATTTGTATATACCAAGAAGTGTGTCAATCGATCCTTAATTTATCTATCTATTATCTGGCGACCGCGGCGGCGCATACGCTGGCCTGCTGCCGATCGACTTGTTTATGTCGAGTTGTTATCAGGCGCCGCTTGCTGGGGATGTCTCAAATCTTATCAACAACTCAACAACAACAAATTAAGGTTAGTCAATTTACTAATGATCAATAAATATCGCCTGTTGTCTGTTTGGTGCTCTCGGTACTTTCTTGTTTACTGAAGTGCTAATAATAATTGGTAATTATATTGTTTTTTTGCTATCTTGTTCTCAGATTGTTATAGATTTTTGTGTATATTTTAACATGCTGATGATTAAGCTAAAATAGATACAGGATTGTTAGATTTCATTGTCTAGCCTCGAATTTGTTGTTACGGTTTCAAGTTCCACACGACCCATAGATATATTCCAAATTAAAAAAATAAAATAAACAGAGCAAGTGCATAGACAAGTAAAGCAGTATCCTTGTCAGTATGTGGGACATTACAAACAACATAAACACAATTATAGATACCCTCAGAGTTGTGAGTAAACAATGACCTGTGACCCCACTCGTTATTTTTAGTCAGTAAGTGTACCGCTTCCTGTCACTATCTGTCTGATAACGTCCCTGTTGCTATGTGAACGAAATATGTACTCAGTTAATGTGTTAAAGACTTGAGAGTCGTAAACAATGTCATTTTTTGGACCAAAAAGTTTTTTCGGTCCTTCAATTATTGTTGCGATATTTACGATGTCATGAAAAAGCTTGTATATTTATAATAATTAATAATTAATTGGTCTTTACTGAGAAGAGCAATGAAAATGACGGAAGCGATAAAAATAGAATGTTTATTATTGTTCAGTTTGCACTTATTGATATAAATGTCAGTGGAGCTGCTAAAAGTCGCAGTACGGTTTAAGAATAGAATTGGATTAAATATCTTTAACGTTGATTAAATAAAGTCTTTCTTCTTTGACAATGTATTCAATATGAATGGAGTGAACTGTCGAAGTTAATGCAAAGACCAGAAAGTTTCGTCTCAAAAGTGAAACAAAGCACATACCTATATGCAAAAATATTTCAACCAAAAGCTATAACCTATTTCAAACTATAACAAAACAACAAAAAATCCCTCCAAAAACAATCAAATTAATAAAACAAAGACGAAATTAAAGGAGCAGACAAAGCTTGCGTGCCTAATTTATAAAAGGGAACCAATTAACATTTCGATTCTAAATTACCCTTTAGTCTCTTCGAACAGTTCAATATATAACGTGTTGTTTAGAAGAATCCTCTTATCTTATTGCCATGACAATGTTTTGTAAACGTGTTTATCGATGTAAATAAGTTTTAAGTGATTCCGTACTATGGACCAGCGAGGGTTATTTTTAGAGCTGCAGCGTTATAACAGTTTCATTCATCAGGTATCTGTTTGAGGGAACAAACAACAGTGAACAGTGCCTGTGAATTATTTATATCAAGGATGAACTTGAAATATTCAGTATGTTTATTTTTTTATTAATTATTTAATTTGTAAAACTGTTTTTTTTTTCGTGTGATTTTTGAAATTCTGTTTTTTTTTGTTGTGTGTTTTTGTGATTCAGAGACCTTTTGTTTAACTAAGCTAAATGAGCTCATCAAAATGTCTATAGATTGTACTTTAGTTGTATTTAACAAAATAATTTAATGACTAGAAGGTAGGTACTATGTTTAAGAGGTGACAAATAATCCTATTTATTAGGAAATGTAACTGATAACTTGCTCAAGTCCAAACAGAGGACTCTTAAATAAACTTTGAATAAAACTTATACCTAAGTAAAACAATATTTGAAAAATAAATTGAGGTTATTGCTAAAAAAATTCATTCATCGTATAAAATCTACTACAAACTTCAATCAAAAGGTTAATATTTTACCTAGCTGCTAATAAACTCCATATTACTTCAAGCAATTTTGTACTAAAATTAATTAATAATTATCGTTATTCACAGTCTGTAAATTTGCTAAATATAAGCTAATAAATTGGTAATTACATTTTACACACACAATAAATTAATAATCGCTTGGATTTTAATAAAAGTAATTGCATTGAAAATGGGCTGAATATTGGTTCGGAATCAATGATTGTGACAAAATAAATAGATATTGTTATTTTAAGATTAAGTATAGAAAAAATATAATGTGGACTAAAAAAGCCTTAGCACCTTCTTTTCTAGGTACAATGACTCCTAAGTATTATTCCAAAGAATGTTGTTTGTTCTTCATTAATTATAGCTCTGTGTATTTCCATTCCCATTTCTTACTATCTTATTGAATATTTTTACACTTATCTGCAAATTGTTTGTCATTTTAATTACACAGTCTATAATTATATTAATATTGATTATGACAAGATGGATAGTAATCCTGTTACTAGTTATGTAAGGCGTAAATATTGGTATTGTCATTAGTAAGCTCCACAATGATATGGAATAATTTCATAAAGGCCCAAGAACACTTCCTTGGGGAACACCAAATTAGGTTACTGATTTGAAAGGCTGAATTCCAACAGATTTTATTTACGGGTTTTAGTTTCTCTCACTTGTCAGGGATAAAGGCTAGAATACTCACGATGTCCTTTTAATTAACTACCCGTCAATTTTGTGACCTGCTGCACCCTAGAGTTTACCATGTCAAAAGCTTAGGAAAAATCATAGTTTATAAAGCAATTCAATGTTATCCTGTATTTCCTAAAGATTTTAATTAATTAAAGTGAATTCAATTATTTTATTTCCTTGTTTCAGATGTATATAATAATGATACTATACAGTAATGAAAGTTTAGTCTATGGTGATAAAGTCTACAGTATAAACGATGAAGTATTAAGCTGCAGCGGATGGCTGTCTACTATTATATTTAATTTTTGTAATAATACTTATAAAATAGTCAAGAGAGATACTTCATTAATGATAGGTAAATTGATATTTTTTTTGTACTGTCTTTTAACTGCATTAAATTAGTGTTCGTTTTATTAATATATTAGTTGTTGCCGATGATAGAAAATATCTTACCTTTTGGTATGCATTTTATCTTTTAACAAACTATAGGTATACATATATGACTTTTAAACTAAGCATCTACTTTATAATAAGTATATAGTTTAATATCAGCAAGGCCTTTTTATTTTCTATAAAATGTTCACTCCATTTATTTAATTTATTGACTGCGAGTTAAAATGTAATAAGTACCTATGTGAATTCACGCGAAACTGTTTTAAGAGAATTCTGGTTACTGTTTATAATACTTTATTCATTTATGTATACTCTGAATATTACTATTTTTTATATAACATTTTTGATCTTGAATGGAGTAGAATGAAGGGAGTAAAATATTAATTTTGCAATATTGAAGTCTCTTTAATAAATAATTCAGATATCTGCTTTTGCCCGAAATAATAATTTTATAAAAAAGTGTTTTTTTTTGTACAGAATATATTAAAGAGAATATTAATAATGCATTTATACGCAAAAGGTATGAAAAAATAAGTGAAAAAACCCCTTATAAAGGAGATCATTCATTTTGGGCTAAATTATGAAAGTGCCGACCAAACAAAAAAAATGATATATTCCGTTAGAACATGTTATTCTCTTCACTTTTCACTATGGGGCCAAATCTGTAGGGCAATTCCCTGCGCTATTATACAATTTTGAAAAAGACTGTTTTCAGTATGTTTTGGTTAAAATAATTAATAGTTATCTTATTAAAGTAATAGCTTGTAGTAATAAAAAATGAAGAGAAAAACGTACTGTTTCGGAATATAGCTTTTTTTTTGTTTGGCTTTCACAAATATAGCCCAAAAATGTATGGACGGTGAATGATGTCCTTTATTATCGGACAAATAAAAGTATTTGTCCAGGCCATTAAAATAGGATGTGAAAAAATACCAGTTCGTAAAGACCTACTGTTTCTTCCTTTCAGAAAAAATGGCGCCTAGAGACTTACAGAAGGAAACCAATAGAAGACGATTAGTTGACGCTGGTCACTGGAGGCGAGTGCGAAGACAAGTAGCTACGGAATGCTGTCTCCGCCCCTGCACAGTAGCCGACATTATCATGTACTGTCCCGACGATGCGAAGCTCCTACAAGAAAACCCAGACATATTCGATTGATATCTCCGCAAACTAGTTAATTCATAGAAGAGTATTATTATTTATAATAGTGTTTAAGAGTAAAGTCATAAGTAAATTAATTGTGAATTTGAATAAAGTCTGTTTGTGCTGGTTTGAATGTGGTTAGTGAAGTTTTATTATTCTATATTTTGATAGTAATGGGATGTTCTAACTAAATGATGTGGGATATATGATATTTTCGGCTATGCGGTTTACCATGTTGTCTATCGCTAAAAGCGTTTTAGTGAACCTAACCTGTTCAACATAATTAATTACCTACTCCTACCTAACCCTGTACATATCTAAATCAAATATTGATATATAACAAAATAATTATATACAGCCAATAATGGTAAACGAATGATAGTAATGGTATAATATGATATATATGATGGCTTTTTCCCGATTGATGGCAATAGGCTCGCCCCCTATTAAATGGGACTTAAACACAACTGGCGAAATGTGGGTGTACTAATAGGTACACCTCTGCCTAACCCTTCGGGGATTACAGGCGTGATGTTATGTTAACAAAATAATAGTTATACAAACCTTTTCAATTATTTTAATTCAATTTAATAAGTCCCATAATGCTATCACAAGAGGTTTCAGGTTAGTAATATTTCATCCTAAGAGCGTAAAATATTTCAGATAGTTCACAAACCGGGCACTGCAGTGGCAAGCGATCCCGTATATTAGCGGAAGTTTTGAAAAATGCTAATGTCCCTGATTGTGGACACCCGCGATTTATTGTCATATTAGGTGCAGGTACTAGGAAAAGTTTAGCTACTCACCCACTATCTTAAATCACATAATAATGACGGCACCGTTAGTTTCTGGTTTCAGCCGTCTTTAAGAGGTTTTCAATATCGGCTGTATTTTCAATTTCATGAGAAATGAAAAATGGAAAGAGTTTTCTCTGATAGTGTATTTTTTTACTTTTTAGACCACAATTTTTGATCCAAACTTCTTAGTTTGGATCAAAAAACACAGCGCACTACAACTCATCTGAGAATGTAGAACTTCTTAGAAACAAAACAGAGATAATGTATCTTCTGTCAATCCAAGCCTGCTGTCTAGGGGGCCAAGTCTACTAATTTACAAACGTGTCAGTGGTCTCACAATGATCAGTTTTTGACAGATTTTGTATGGCATATCTGTCAAAAACTGATCATTGTGAGACCACTGATATTCAATATTGTGTAATCTTGGGATATAGGACTATTGATTAGTCTAGTTCAATTGCTTAAGTTAGATGGCTGCATGTACCTAAACTGAAAGCTAACATTAATTTACTAAGCTGTAGTGCTGTTACAGGGCGGCTCGTTTACAGTGGCCCAAAAGGTTTTTTTAAAGCCTCGTAAATGTGACTACTTTGTAAATGTGATTGGCAGAATATTCTGATAAGTAAATACATTTTTAATATATTCACAGGATTGACATAAGCTTGTCGATAGCTTATAACAGTTCTATACATTTTTGCCTTTTTCATCAACGTTATCGCTGATCGAATGTCACTTTGTCTACTAAAGTCTAGTAAAGTATAGTAGACGTCGTAAATACCTATACTCTAAAGGTAGTTAAAAAAAGGTAAACAAATCGTAAAAAGGGTTTTTAGTAATAGTTAACACTTTCTTGTTTAAAAATGTGTTATAACAAAATTAAATTTATTTTCGATCACAGGATAGTTTCCTCTTTAATTATAGTATATGTTAACTTTATCATTTATTCTTAAACTACTCTTCGTAGATGTAACTGCTTGAGCACATTTTTTTTGTTAGATTTACTATAATGATATAAAATGTTGTAATCTGTCTATTATAAAGAGCCCAAAAAGACAGGTTCCCCAAACCTTTTAGAAAATACAAGGAATAAGATAACGTTGCTAAATTGAAGAGTACAACTGTGACGTAGTTTAGCAACTGAAGTGGCAGGTATTACATTTAGTCGGTTAACCAGACGCCTTTGTTGACAGCACTAAAAGAAGAACAGAAAATGTTTAAATTAGACAAAATAATTGATGATACCAGTGAACGCTTTATTATGAATGTGGCAGATAGTTCATCAGCTTTAGATTCAGAAAAGAGCCTATTAATATGTGACTCTATAGAATATGATTTTAACATTTGAAATAAAAGGTTTAGCATCTATGAGTCACGTGTTTTTTTTTGTTTATCCTTTTTTAACTACCTAAACCTATGGAGTATAGGTACTCTATCACTTTTGACGACAATTCCCAGAAAACTTCACTGAAGTTGAAACTATCTAACTGTCACTTACACAAATACGAATCGCTTCGAAAGCGTTTCGTATTTCTACTACGTCTTTGACATAAGCTTTTCGATAGGTTATGTCGGTCCTATACATTTTTGCCTTTTCCATCATCGTTATTGCTGATAGAATGTCACTTTGTTTAGGGCCTCATGTCAATCCTGTTGAAAGTCGTTGTAGAAATACGAAACGCTTTCGAAGCGATTGTCACTTGTCTAGGGCCTCAGGTCGCTTTATGACGTGTAACTGACATTATATGGAACGGGCTATGCTTGGAGTCTCTCTAAGGGATCGAATCCTAAACGAGGTGATCTGGCAGAGCACCAACGTTGTCGACATATGACATAGCTCACAGAATAAGCAAGCTTTTAGTGAAGAGGCAATGAGCCGGCTATATTACCCGTAGAACAGATGACCGTTGGAGATCGGCAAACGTAAGGTACAACGCCCTCAGGCTAGGTGGAGCGACGATCTTCGCAGGGTGGCTGGTAGCAGCTGGATGAGAGTTGTGAATCGAGCTGAACGGTGTGCAATTGGAGACGCCTATGTCCTGCTGTGAACTGCTGTAGGCTGATTATGATGAAGTGAAATTCAACCTTAAGATGATAACAAAATTGCGGGTCGATCGTACAGGTCGATTAAACCTTTTTTTTGTTTTTTGGTGTTTCCCAACACCAAAAAACAAAAAAAGGGTTCAATCTTTAAATGACTTCTTCCGCTCTGGGCGAAGCGGGAGGGCCATTGAGACTTTTACTGAAACTGAAACCCACCCGTGTTCCGTCAGTTGCCAAGGGCCCCGGTACCCCTTCCGGACTTTCCCGCAACAGGTCGATTATACCTGACATACATTTTTGTAATACCTATTAAGTTTATTTTAAGGTAAAAATATTTCTTATTCGCTTAATGTAGCCTTTGGTCGGCATTTCTGTGTGCCAGAACCGGTCTGAAGGAAATTAATTTACTCGTTATTTATGTGGAACCACTCTAGAATACAAATCGAGTGTTTTCTTGATCTTTTCGCTGATTCTGAAGCTGTGGTTATTTTTTTGATAGCCTTACCTATCTTGTTTATAATATGTATTAGCACTTTCGAGAAATAACCCACTAGATGTCAATGAACCCACCAGTTATTTACTTGCAAATAATTTAAAAAAATTACTTGGATGATTCAGTTTTCAAAAATTACAGCAAATAACAGAATTTCAATATTAACAAACAATAAAGTTAAACAAACTCGTCTCGATTTCAGAACATCCATTTTCTACGAGCAACGCGTACTCATTCAAGCAAGAACTCATTAATTATAAAAAATCATTTATACAGTATTTATGGGATTATTAAAAAAATAATGCATTAATGGACGATTAATCCTCCATCTATTAATATCACGCTTTGTGTGAAATCAAGTAGGACGAAAATAACGCGGGGATATGTGTGACGTAACATGGTTTACGTATTTACGAAATCCAAGGAGAATGAATTCATTAATGACATATCACATTAAGATCAAAATTCATTCAGGTAAAAAGCTTTCAGGTTAAACGGCAAGTAAACATTTGGATGAAAATAAAGGTGTGGACATGGTGATAATAGAAATGTAAAAGGAAGTCTCCTATGGCTTTCTTACACCCGGAAAATTACCTATGCAATATAATTCGTACGCACGATAAAGCAAACACAGAAGTTTACGAACACTTGACAATTTTAGTATTAGGTTTAGTTTTGTGTTGATTTTCGTTCCAGAAACCGGGTGTTAGTGCCCGTGATCCTAGCACGGAGCAAATTTGCATGCAGCATGATCTGCATACTTATCTTCTTTCGATGATTGTGATTTGAAAGCGAATCTGCATCTCAATACAGGAGGAATTTGAGTGGAAAGGAAGATGAAGACATTATTTTATGGTTATAATGTAAGTACTTACCTACCTACTTAATCCTAGTATTATTATTTAATATTGTGTATTAAAGAGAGCTTTCCCCTTTTTAGGATCATAATAGCGAAAGCATCGCTAACCATCAATATAAAAACTACCTATCTCATGAAAGTTTTAATCCAAACGCTTACAATCGTTTACCATCGATCTTCCGCTCGTTTATCCAATGTAACCTCAGCTTTACTTTCCTATAGTGAGTATATAAGACGAATTTTCGTTGAATTTACATACACCTGTAAACTTTCCTTTAAACACCACCTCACATCTTAAACGGTAAGAATATTGTCATTCATTAGATAAGTATATTTATGTTTAATTGTTTGTGTACATGGTACACCTCAGACTACCTGCAGTATTGTCTCTCCACATCCCTTAAATCCATCCAGAGGTTGTCTTTAAAAGATCCGTTTTAGTGATAAGACCGCCCATCTACATTTATATCTGTAACTAGATGACATTAGGGCCATTAGACAAGTGACAATCGCTTCGAAAGCGTTTCGTATTTCTACAACGACTTTCGACAGGATTGACATAAGTTTTTCGATAGCTTGTCAGTCTTTTACATTTTTGCCTTTTCCATCATTGTTATCGCCGATAGAATGTCACTTTATCTCGGGCCTTTGGTGAACTTCGAACCATGTTTAAAATTTCTAGCTAAGCAGTTTGAGGTATTATAGACTCTTAAGTGTTTTTGACGTACCTTGGAGTTTATCGCGCCCGCCTTTTGTCCGAACTACGACAACACACGCCTTCCTTGCTCTGTTGGAAGAAGGCACATCGTTCACATCTTAGCATCCCTCCATGACAAATACTGGTGGAAAAACAACCTTAGGCGGTGATCATTTCCATTTCACCATTCGTTGGTCGCGTCAAACAACACGAGTTTCGATTGGCATTGACGTTTATCTTCTCTCTCCTACAGCACATGCCAGTTATAGCTTTCTCATTCATCCTGCAATACTCGTTTTCACATCCCCCTTTTAATAATCGTTGTGCTTCAAACTGTTTTGTTCTCCTTTAGAAACCTGAACCATGAGGCTGATCGTCGTGTCCTGTCTCCTCGCCCTAACGTACGTAGTAGCCGACCAGACGCCCGTCATCCTCTGTGGAAGGCAGTTGGCCAACGCCCGAGTGCTTCTCTGCTACGGGGCTGAATATGTGAACAAGAGATCAAGGACTATGTCAAGTTTGTATATATTCTTATTGAGATTAGTAAAGCACTGCTTGATGGATCTATGGACAAGATTTTTTTGGGAAGTATACTTTTCCAAACAGTATTAAATTACTTTTTTTCATGACATTTTAAAACGGTCATCCCCAAAGTGTTCATCGTTACAGCAGCTTATAAGTTCGCAAAACCGCTTGGCAGATCTGTTGCCGCCTGGCCACGGGACATTCCGCTGCAGCGAATTGCGAACGGAGAAACGTCTTGCGACTAAAACAAATGAATAAAAATGTACTGCCCGCCGCACTGCCGTTCGCGTCGCCCGTCCCGTGGCCAGGCGGTTAACTAGGTACATGCTTTCTCCCAAGCACTAATTTGATTCTCAAAAATGGCTCTAGCGGTCATGTGTAACACAATTCATTGTACTTTGTAATTTTTGGTAGGCCATGTTTATTCAACTAGATGCATAACATCATAGAGTCAGAATATTCATCGTCACGAAAATTGCAAGTTCTTTCTTTGTTAAGATGGCTACCTGAAATTAAATTATCTATAATTTGTTGAACTCAAAAATATAAATAAAAAATTTAAATACAACCAGTAAGGACTAGCACTAGCAAGTTAATTTCGTGCAAATTGACTTGTCGTGCATTTATATTGATTAGCTGATTGCATTCACTTATTGCTTATGTATAGTAATTTCAATTTTCCCTTAAGTTCCGTGAATAAATAACTTATTGTTATAAAATCTATTTGCTACGAGTTCCTCCAAAGTGTGGTTGCGGACTCAAGCCCCATTTACACGATGCAAGTTTCTAGCCTGTAGAAAACCTACAAATTGAAGCAATAAATGACTTACATAGTTTAAACACTGTTTAGAACGTGCAACTTTTATTGTTTCTTCAAGTTACACAGGCCATTCGATTACACCGTGTAAATCAGGCTTTAGAGTTAAGTTATTAAACGGCAAAAAAGATTCTTTGGTAGATTTACAGTACTTAGATCACCTAGTATTCCCCAACTCTTGTATTTTGCATGCTTTTGTTCAAAATTGAATATAATACTTAGTTACTAACATTCAAATTCCCATAGCAGCAGACTTTTTGCCCGGACCCAAGACGAACGAGATCGACTGGCCCTGGACTGGACGTCGCGGGTCCCTGACTGCGAACTGGTCCCGATACAAGAGGGACGGCCTGGTCGACGAGTGCTGCCTCAAACCCTGCACCACAGACGTCATCCTCAACTACTGCTAGACGAAAAACAGCCTTAAATGGTTGCAATCAGAATGAGATTATACCTTTTTGAACTAAAGTGCGTAAAGCTCAAATTGGTCTGTAGCGAACTTGCGTCTAAGCTTGCGTTACAGTCATTTTGAGTTTATTGCGACAAGATTTAATTTAATTCTTAATGCACCCAAAACCACTTCATATAAGTACTATGTATATGTAAGATAGATACGTAACCAGTCCACATAAATTATTGTATATTTTATAGAATAAATGACTGAGAAAATATTTTGATTCCTACATACACTTATACATTTTAAATCACAATATAATAATAAAATAATATGTAACGAAAAGAAACCAACATTTCAATGCCGATGAAAATTAGTGTACATTTTATGTTTTTAGGGTTCCGCACCCAAAAGGTACCAACGGGACCCTAATACTAAGGCTCCTCTGACTGTCCATCCGTATGTCACAGGGCTGTATCTTTTGAACCGTATTATGTAGACACTTGAAACGTTCACAGAGTGTGTACTACTATGACCGACTGACAAAAAAGAAAAAGAAAATAAAGATAAAAATTAAAGGGGGTGAAACGTGTTTTTTTTTTAAAGTATTTTTATTTTATTTTTATGTATGTAGTGTTAAATATTGTACGGTGTTACGGAACCTTTCGTGTGTGAGTCCGACTCGCATTTGGCCGTTTTTTTTTAATTTCCAATCTGCGTGGGAGGGGAATACAAATCAGAGAAATAACAACAGGAATAAAGGAAGGCTATTGTTGTTTTACGGACGGTGGAAAAACAAGCAATGTTTGAATAGGGAATATCAATATTGATAAATATGTTGGTATAAAACCTACTTGCTGGTACCTAACTACATATTTTTAAATCTGGCCGGTAATCATGGTGGATTAAAGAAATGAAGAGCAGTTTTATTTTAAAGACTAGCTTCTGACAGCGGCTTCGTCCGCGTGAGGATTCTTTTCCCCCAAACAACCGCGCCAAAAAACAAAAAAAAAATCATCAGCGTTATTATATTACTAGCTGCGCCCCGTGATTTTACCCGCGTAATTCTCGATCCCGTGGGAACATCGGGATAAAAAGTGTCCTAATCCTGGTCATGGTCTACCCATATGTCAAATTTCATCTTAATCCGACGTGTAGGGTGAAAGCGTAACAAACAAACCAACAAAAAAACTCACTTTCGCATTAATTAATAATATACGTAAAGATTATAATATAGATGACGGATTATAGATATGAATAGAGCAGGGAGGGAGAAAAGCCGGTCTTTATTAGACATAGTGGGACCACAGACAACCACGAAGTTTATCTAAGTTAGTGTCAAATAGTGTTCACTAATTGGTGATATTAAACTATTATGTCCTTGAAACTACTAAGGATTATCCTGAAACTCTGATACCGCAGTTTAATAGTTAGTTGGTACTTTCTTTTAAGCCGTTTGAAATGGCTTTCGTATTCGGATCTAAGTACCTAAGTACATTGCTCGCAGAACAAACTGAACTGGCCGATGGGGCTGAAAGGTTCTGGAGTGGCGACCGCGTACCGGAAGACGTAGCGTTGGAAGGCCCCCCACAAGGTGGACCGATGACCTGGTGAAGGCCGCGGGAATCCGCTGGATACGAGAAGCACAGAACCGGTCGAAGTAGCGGTGCTTGGGGAGGCCAATGTCCAGCAGTGGACGTCCTTCAGCTGAAATGATGATAAAGATGATGATGACCTATACCCCATTTGAAATAAGATTTGACATTAAAACAAACCCTTTTACAGTCCGGTCAACCGATTTTGACTTCTATACCGTAGGCATAAGGATAGCATTAAAAGCAAAAAAAGTTACACAATACCAACTATCTACTGCGGCTGCCATTTGTCATGCCACCAACGCAATAGAATTCAAAATCGGTTGAACGGAATGTAAAAAAGGCTTATCTATACGTCTAATCTTATTTCAAACGGAGTATAGGTACCTACATAAATTGAATACTTTAAAAAGTAATAAAGTACATTAAAACGTTGCTTGCAATCCTCACCATCATTATCATCATCGTCGAAGCCGAAGACACTGTTGCTTTATTTGTTTTAAAAGTCGTTATCGCAAGAGGCGTGTCGCTTGAGCGTGTTGCCATGGAGATAAGCTACTCCAATTGCACTTCGTTTGACCCTTCTCATGCAGCTGTTCTAGCCACCCTTCCAAGATCGTCGCTCCAACTAGCCCGGACATCTCCCAAAAGGCCATTCACGGGCAATAAAATTAAACCCCACAGGCTCCGATAAAAGCTTCCCTGATATTGCCTTAAATTACCTTCACATAATTTAAATGTTGATTACATTTTTTATATGGGACACGGAACCAATAACCGTAACGACCTACTCATAAAATTAACGATGATAGCAAACATCGGGGGCGAACATTTAAATATTTCGCCGAAATTTTCAAACATTATAACGCCTGTTTACCTCGAACTTGTAGGCAGATGTGTACGTGTAGTAAACTTAAGAGTAAATTACAAAAAGTAAAAAGTTTTTATTTTTCACTTTTTAGTTGTGGTACCTACCCCACACAAATTCGAATACCACTAGCTGATGTAAATAACAGTGAAGGAGTAAAAGAAAACATCGTCTAGATAAACTAAGTGGGAAAAATTCGTAATATTGAAGCTAACTCAAAAACTACGTAACCAAATTTAATAAAATTTATATGGGATCACCTCGGAAGCATGACCTACCATACAAAAAAAGAATCATCAAAATCTATTCATAATTGGCGGAGTAATCGGGTAACAAACATACAAAAAAAAAAAAAAACATGCTGACGAATTGAGAACCTCCTCCTTTTTGAAGAAGTCCGTTAAAAATAGGGTCGGTCCCCTCCCCATACAAACACTCTCGCCGGTTTTCTCTCTGGTTTATGACCATATTTTTACAGTAAAATAAATAGAGGAAATAGACGAGAGCCGAACCTCGAATTATGACTTTTTGTATGGAGAAAAGATCGACCCTATTTTCTCTTAAATTTCGCCAGTTATTAGAAGACAAGTCTTCCATTATACATTTTACCCGATTTGGGGATCGAATCTAGCCCCGAGAACATTTAAATATTCCCCATATATGCTCATACATAACATTGGAGCAATTCGCCGCGCCGATATTACATTTTGGAGCAACCGAGCAGCGAGCTAGCCTAGCACTCCATGGATTCAATACCGGGCAAGGAATGTTTGGCGCAATGACTATGTGCTTGTGTTGATGGAAACTCCAGTTGTTCGGTAAACGGTTAATTGATATTGCCTTGTATTGTACAGCAGACTTTGTGATTGCTTTTAGCTGATTACGTGTTTGAAGACTTTGAGAGAATCTATGATGAGTTGGACATGAGGAACTTAAATTCATTCACTGACTAGCTGCCCGCCCCGACTTCGCACGGGTAGCACTAAGTACTTATACGTACGGCACCTATCTACCCTACCCTACCTACCCTATCTACCCTACCTACCCTACCTACACCTACTTTATGTACAAACCTTGTCCTGAGAATATGGAACACAATAAAAAAAGAATTATTTCTTATTTTTTATTTGAACTTTATGCACAAGTAAAAAACAAAATACTGTACAAAGGCGGACTTAATGCCTGAGGCATTTTCTACCAGTCAACCTTAGGGTGATGCAGAGACAAACATGGCAGGTGCAACATACGGGATAGATAATTCGAAAAAGGATAAATAGTAATACATATATACTTAAATACATACATATAAACAGAATAAACTTTGTCAGGAGAAATAACGATAGGTGAAGGAGAAAACAAGCCCAGCAAATCAGCGCCGCATTGATTCTGCCAACTTCTCACGAATATGTTCACGAGCCGCTACTTTGAAAGATAACCGACTCGCTGCCATCCTGATATTCAGAGGGAGCGCATTCCAAAGAAATTATCCAAATCGGTCCAGCCGTTCTCGAGTTTTAGCGAGACTAACGAAGAGCAATTAATTTTTATTTTTAAGAAAGATGAAAAAGAAGATAGGCAACGCACTGCCTAAGCCGCTGGATCTAGAAGCCTGAAAACTTCCAAGAGTTCCTTCTGCACAAGTGCAAAGGAAAGATTTATGAAAATACATCCCCTAAATAAGTTAAATAGGGGATGAAAGTTTCTAAGTTCGTCATTCTTGCCGATGGAAAAGCTCATGAGGCTTTTATGTAATAATTAGGTACCTACAGTCGGCATTATTAAAGACAATCTGACCGATTTATGTGGAACATTGTAATGTTATACCAAGCAAAATGGCGACGTGAATAACGAGTTATATAGTGGTATCAGCGAACCCAAGCAGGCGCTTTACTTTTTGGTATTTATTTTATCACTACTGCTCTCAAAGCGGTGAAGGAAAACTAGAAAACATTGTGAGGAGGCATATCATGATGCAAGATGTGACAAATCGCACTGGTCCCGCGTGGTGGGATTACGGCCCACTCCCTGGCCTGTGTCCCAGCAGTGGGAAAATAATAAGTTGATTATGCTATAAGTATAGGTACCTAATTCTCGAAATAATTTGATGCCTTCATTATGTCTCATTGTTAACTAATGAAAACGTAGGATTAAATTACTACCCTTTTAGGATTAACTTTAATTAGATTAAAATAATTAGACCTTGGTTAGCGAGATTATTTAATTTAATGAGTTGTAATCTTGTAATATAACATAATATCACGCCTTATCGAAGGGCTGGGCAGAGGTGTACCTATAGTACATTGACATTTCTCCAGCTATTTTTATTTCCCATGTAATAGGGGGCGAGCCTATTGCCATCAACTGGGCACAAACAAATGCAGACACCGGAATTCTACTTAAAAAAAAACAGATAGAAATACTTACCCAATAATATTTTTCCCGACCTGGGAATGGAAGCCAAGACCTCATGCTCAGCAGTAGCGCTTACGACCACTAGACCAATGAAATAGTTAAATTAAGTTATAGGTAGGGTATATCGCCGCGTTATAAACGCGAAAGTTTGTAAGTATGGATGGATGGATGGATGTTTGTTACTCTTTCACGTAAAAACGGCTGAATGGATTTGGATGTAATTTGGCAAAAAGATAGTTTATAACCTGGATTAACACGTAGGCTACTTTTTATCCCGATGTTCCCACGGGATCGAGACAAACGCGGGTGAAACCGCGGGGCGCAGCTAGTGCCATTATACGAAAACGGTGCGCTTCTATTCTCAGTAGAATGCGTGCTAGCTCGCATAGCATCCTGAGTGTATTTTGTGATAGATGGGACATACCCATGCTGGCTCACTGGATACGGCTGCACACGTAGGTGACAGTCGTTACAATTTTGTATATAGTGTGGTTTTTTACTAACATTTAAATTAAGCCCTTTACTAACAGCTTATGGAACATGTGATCTGAAATAAATAAATATAATAATTAATATGAAACCTACCGTACATGTAAGGCAAACTTAGGTTAGGTTAGGTCATAGGGTTAGGTAGTGGGTTATATTATAACTCAGCAGGTTCACACTAGCGCGCTACGATATCGTGGGCGCGACTGGTAGCGCGACTGCAAAAGAACATTTTGTATCGCGTCTCGTCAATATCGCTGCAATAACGCGACGAGAGTGACGCCACACAAGATAGTATTTTCTATGTCGCCGCGTTTACAGGTTGTTCCTGTGTGTAGTGTCGCGCGCGTAGATAGAAATTGTCGCACCGCAAAACAACTCGCGCCAGTATGCACGAGCCTTAAACGATTTTCATAATTCAACTTTGACGTTATATTTAGGTACCTACAATAACACTAATCGAATTATATTTTGTAAAACAAATTAAAGTGGAAATAAATATGACCGGATACCTATTAAAGAAAATATCATTCGTTTCATCATCGACGACTGTTCCCTTCGTATTCGTAAATGAATAGGATAACGCATACTATGGAAGAACAAGCAGATAGTGTACAAGGTCAAATTAAATTATCTAGCGAAACTGCAGACATGATATCATAATAATCAGAATTTTTGGGTCAAAATGACCGCAGATAATGTAGTTACTTGAAATACGAGTTAAGAAAAGTTAATTGACCCTGTGTAGATGTGCCGCCTTTATATTACCATCAGATGATGGGCGGAGTACCTACTACTTGATTGCCACCAAGCTGAAACACCAATATTAAATTTTTTTCGACATACGGTGTAGACGAAATTAGGGCGAGTGTAACAAAAAATTTTTTGTTGCGAGTTTTTTTTTTTTTTATAGAGTTCGTTTTTCTGGGCTCAGATTCTTTAGAAGTGCTTGTAATATGAACTAAGTACCTACTCACGTCATTGCTTCGTCTTTGAATCAGGACGTTCATTATAATGAGGTTGTTAGTACCTACGTTTCCAGAATATTCACTAGGTACCTACCTACCTAAATCCTAAATGTATGCAAGTGACTAAATTAATCAATGTAACCTAACTAGGTGTCGGCACCTGTGAACGCTATAAAATTCACTTATTTTTTTAGGTATTGTGACTAATTTCACTGAAGTGGAAATCGTTTTTTTTTTGGAAACATTGTGCCACTAATAATTTAATTAAAAGCACAAAATATTTAAGTATCAATATGCCTAGCCTTTTCCCAACTATGTTGGGGTCGGCTTCCAAATTTTTAAAGTAGTGCTAATAGTCATTGAAAAAATATAACTAATAGGTAACCTTATTTTAATTGAGCGTGACTGTGTTTAATTCAAATAATTTCATAATATCAATTTTACACTAGGACCAATTTTTAAAATGAGATAACTCATATGTATATTTATCTCATTTAAGTTTTTTTTTTTTTTTTTAATATGATGTTAACCGAGATAATGATTGGACTATAGTATTTCCGAGACCGCTGTTCCGCGTCTTAGGAATGCGCGGCGAGGCGGGGTGCAGCATTGACCAATGCGCGGCGTGACGGCGTTGACGTTTAAGCGGCCTGCACTGCCCGACTCGCCACACACATACCAAAGCCGCGGAACAGCGGCTCGGTCAAACTGCTATAGTTTAGAAATAGCCACGAGAAGAGAACGAGTCGTTTTATCCGTTTTTTTTAGCCTGTTAGTCCTGCTCTTGACCTCGATTTATAGAAAGCGATGGATGCTCGTGATGGTGATTTAAATCGGGGATACTCGGAGAAAGTTTAAACGCTTATCATGATGATATGGACTTTTAATAAAACTCATATAATTGTCTTATATTGTCTATTTATTGAATGGAACGATAAACATAAAATGACATAATAATTGACTTATGTATAACATACACTTTGTTAAAGAAGTTAAAGAAGTCATATTTTTTGGTTTACAAGAATTGCATTAAAAAAATTAATGATAACTTGATCAAGCAACTTTTATCTATTTTTATAATATTTACAAATTTAGTGCTAATTTACAGAAAGCTCATGAAAAACTTGAAAAAAATTGAGAAACTCAAAACATAAGTGATATATGTATTAAAATTTCGCTGTACTCAAAATTACACAGATCAGTATGTACTATTATGATCGTTTCGTATATTATTTACACATATAAAAGATACCTATTTAGGAAACAATATAGAAAAGAACGCGATTATAATCTCGTCTCGTCCTCTTGATGCAAAGAAAATTGAATCAATTTATCTTGCAGATATTTCTCATTTAATATCCACTAATAACTAATAAGCTCTTAATTTATTATAAAAAACTTCAGTAAATTCTTGAACACAATTTCGTGTTATTTATATTAAAGTTATTTTAACAGTCCTTTTGTATACAATTTACACACTTTGCCACGTTAACGTGACAGCGATGATGACGATAGATATAATCTGCGTCTTTGAGTCAATAGCTGATCCGCAAGACCATCTTGAAGACTGGTCTGAGCTGTCCTCAGGTCACGAACTGGGCGAAAAATCTGGAAATATATTTTAGTTAAATATAGATTCATAAAAATATCGTCAACGTTATCGTTTCGTTTTTCAACGGTTTAACGTTTACGTTTTTGGTCCTAAGACCAAAACGTTAAACGCAAAACGTTGATTATGCTAGGTACACAGTGAACACATGCCGGGCGATTGAGGGCGAAGTTTACCAATGTAACTGAACGCGATCAGCACCTCGTTCAAGAGCTATCAGTGTCAATATTCCACAGAAAATAATGACACTGACAGCCCTTAAACGCAGTTTATTTGCTGATCGCGTTCAGTTTCTTTATTGAAATTCGTCCTTAGAAATCACAATGGCTTTGACAGCCGATTTGTCGAAATGTCAAAATCTGTGTGTGGATGTGAGATTTTGAAATTGCGAGCGACAAGTCACTGGGTGTGTACCTAGCATTAAAAAACTGTCTACGCGGATACCAACGCCATTTTGAAAAGTTAACACTCGTATGTCAGGAAATATTATAACATTAATCTAAACTGCGCTCTCACTGTAATTTATAACGACTAGTTAAAAATGACTTTTATTTTAATTATTGGGACCAAAACTTCCACAAAATTAGAAACACGATTTTAATAAAACCTGACGAAATAGAAAAAATCAATTCTGTCAGTACCTCTTGCAACAATTGGTCCATGAAGATATAAAAGAAATATTGAATCAAAAACCCCTGAAGATTTCATACCGTTAGAATATTCAGCCGATAGAGAAAGAGGACAAAGTTATGAGAGTAATTTTCCATGGGCAGGTAGAGAGACTAAGTTTCAATGGTCATAAATCAATTTGACTTTTATTAAGGAAGAGGCTCAGATAGGGAATGTACGCCTTTATACATACCTGTTACCTATATGTACTTATATAAGGTGTATCTTTTCATACCATGAAATCGCGAAAAAAATATCGGCTGTTCCCTACATTTTGACGAGTTATGCGAACATAATGTTTAAGACAAGTAAATGATACTTATTCAAGTTATGGAAGATCGGAGTCTCCTAACACAGGCATATTTGCTTAAAAGGAGGCTCCAATTACTACTTGCTAGAATAATAAACAATTTTCAATCTATATTTATATAAAAATCAATTTTGAAAACTCGAGAACGGCTGGACCGATTTGGATATTTTTTTTGTTTGTTGTCTTCGTTATTCTCAGGGGAAGGTTTGTACGTAAGGTAGGTGTAGGTAGCGTAGGTAGGTAGGTAGGTAGGTAGGTAGGGTAGGATAGGTAGGATAGGTAGGTAGGTAGGTAGGGTAGGATAGGTAGGTAGGTAGGTAGGTAGGGTACAGGATAGGTAGGTAGGTAGGGTATGGTAGGTACTTAGTGCTCCCCGTACGAAGCCGTGACGGGCAGCTAGTGTTCAATAAATGTAGGGAACAGCTTATTTTTTTTTCCCGACTTCAGGTTTTGTTCCATATTGAAAGTTGTTCATAATGATGAGTACAATGACCCCTTAAGAGATTTCGTGTATGAAATATACACCTTATATGTAGTCGGTCTGTTTGTATAACGGGGGTAGAAGTGATAAACCTATACGTGACCTTCAGAAAGTGTAGGTACCTATTGAAAATTATAAATGTATGTGTATCACATTGTCGGAGGGCAAAAGTCTTATATCTCATAACCCTTGTTTTCCCCTTTTTTTTTTGAGTTTTGGATTCATCATTATTATGACTCAGTCAGTAAAAGTCGGACTTTTACTGACTCAGTCATAATTATGATGAGTCCCAGAGAACAGAGAACCCACCCGTGTTCCTTCAGTTGCCTGTTGCCAAGGTCCCGGTATCCCTTTCGGACTTTCCCGCAACCCCTGGCAGATAGTAAGGCTAAACTATTATTAAAAGTGACTAGTATTAAACTCTAGGTTAGAGTTTAATACTAGTCACTTTTAACAATAGTAACCTATTTCCCAGAAAAGCGTCTAGATCACAGATCACAAACTGTTGGCCTATATTAAATAATATCAATTCGTGTCCTTGAGACAAAAATTTCTCAACGGGGTCAGAGAGGTTGTGACGTATTGCCCTAATTTCTGCCAATATTAAATTATCTTGGTACTAGCACTACTAGCAGTGCCCCACGGTATTACCCGCTTGGAGATTCTAAAAGAAACCATATCTGGCATAAAAAGTATTGTAGGTAGGTCACTTGGGTATAGTTTAGCTTTCTATTAGTGAATGATTTTTTGGAATCGGATCCGTTTTCCCAGAGCGATTTATCCCTTTACATACAAACTATTGGCCCTCTGACATTAGGTACACTTACGTATACTTAATATTAAAACAATACTCGTACACTGCTACGCACATAAAACTTAACCAGTCTAATTTGTGTCAGTTCAATAGGCTTACCTATTGAACTAAACTGTCGCTTTTAATATTTTTTGTAGAACGTCAAAATATTGGGTCCCCACCTATGAAACTGGCGTTTTTTCTCACAAATAGAGAACCTCGTCACTTCTGTGATTTAAAATATTCATCAATTGCTTGGTATTATATCGAATAATGACCATCATAGTCAACTGCCAATAGTAAAATAACCTTATAGATTTCTAAACATAAAAATACCTTAAAAATGACTCCTCATTTTGTTAGCAGAAATGACCACTATATTTTTTTTAACTTAGCCAAAAAATATTTTTGTCGCTTAACCTAAGTGGCATACGTTATCTTAGTGCATAAAAGTTTTAAAACATTAGTGTTCATGGTTGTTATATAAATTAAGAAAATGTTAGTATGAAACTTGCCACTTCTTTAAAATTCCCCATACAAAACGCTGATTTCATAGGTACCTAATACAAAGCTTTGGCTCCTGAATTTACACTAACTAGTTATAGAGGTGGCTCGAAGTAAATCAATTTAGAGTTAGCAGAACTGTTATGTACAATATTGTTTGCTTTCAAGCAGATATTTTAAATACGTAAAAATAAACAATCCAAGATTCTATATTGACCCATCTATTCGATGATACTTTCGCACTAAAGTAGATATGTAGGTACGTATTAAAATTAATAATAATTACAGTTTTAAGAAAATTGTATGAAATGTCGTTTCAGTCCAATTTCTTCAAACTGTGAGTTAGTGTGATGATTCATCTTCATTCCTTCCCTTCATTAAAGGAAGCCTTTGCTCTACAGTAGGACAATTACAGGCACCTCTCAGCTCCGGTACCACAAGGTACCAGTACCATCAAGCCCGGTTTTATTTGTATGCTGCTTACGGTTCAATATCGTTTCTGAATGATGGAACTCTATGGCGATTAATATTGTTCAACTATAGACAATGATAGAAACAAGGACGTGAAGGAGTTTTACCTTAAGAGGAAATAGGGTCGGTCCCCTCCCCATACAAACGCTCTCGCCTGTTTTCTCTCAGATATATGACCTTAAAGCAATGATTTTTTACAGTAAAATGAATATCAACTAGTTCTATGCCCATAGGGCATTTTCCGTTTTGATGATACATTATCCGTAGAAGCACTAGAACCCTCAGAAAATGCTCAAAATTGCCTGTTTAGACCGCTGTCATCAGAGGCCTATTGTACAAATTTGACAACTATTAATGAAAAAATAAAAACATAGGGGCACAGTAAATTTAATATCCTTCTTATTCAATTTATAAAATATCTTTCTAATTGGTCCAATATTGGAGGAGGAAATAGACGAGAGCCGAACCTTGAATTATGACTTTTTGTATGGAGAAAAGACCGCCCTATTTCCTCTTAATAAACGGCCGGAGTTATGTTATTTTGCTTTTTAATGTTTCTGAAGAGTTGGGAATAGTTAGCTTATTTTATTGTGAAAATATTTTGGTCGAACACATCCCAATATACCGATTACTATTTGTAAAAATAGAGGATAAAATATAGGAACAGATCATGAGTGTCCAATGAAGCAACTGGGGCTAAGTCGTAATGATTGGCCTACAAACTTGAAAGCTTACCGGTGATTGGTTGATAACGGTTAGATAATCATCGTGATTGGTGGGTTACCTAAGTTCTGCATTTGATGTTGGCTCAGCACGACTACGATACGATCTTCGTGCGGGAAGTGCATGTCAGGACCGTGCTCCTTTACTTCTAATTCTGCATCTGTTGGTGAAATTGTACGTTAATGGTGGCTACTATGATAAGTTATTAATTTATTTTGTTTTGTATTGCGCAATTGTGGCGTTATATTTGCATGTAACTAAGATACATATGAAATGCGCTGTTACATGTGCCAAACAGGACACATATTAACTTGAAACTTTTATTTTAGATTTAAAAAAAATGTTGCGAGTTTTGGAAGCAAGAAAATAAAATCTGTCTGAAAACTTATCTCCTCCCTTCTCATCTTCTAATTATACCTAGATCTTTTATTTGTGAGCATAGGTAACCCAAAAAATTAAAATCCTTTGAGTTTATTACTTAGGTAATTTGGTGAGTGGGTAGTGTCCTCATAGACTAACCAACCCCTTGTAAACCTCCTAAAATTTCTTCTCAACTAAAATAAACTACTTATAGCCAATTGTACTTGTTGCTATTTTAATTGTTGTGTCTTCAAAAGAAACATTAAACCATTACAGAGTCTAAAAACGAATCTTATTTTTGTATCGACAGTCTCTATTATGTAGGTACTTATTTCCATGTATTTTACTTCTATTTTCTTATTTTGTATGTGGCCAGTATGTAGCCATCTTCAGTTATTGAAATTGGAATATCAAAACAAAATAAGAAACTATAAAAATTTGAATAAGCTTAAATAAAAATGTGTACACAAGAAATTATTGAAATTGGTATATAAAATAAAAGAAGTTGTATTGCATAAAATAAAGCATATTTTCTTAATACTCACATGTTTCGAGTGGTGTGGTAGTAACATCTTCGAGAGCAGTCGTAACCTCTGTGGACGTCGACGTAGTAGTCACTAGAGCTATAACATAAATGTTTTATTTACCTAAGAAATCGTTAAATATTTATTTGAATATTTAATGTTTGTCTATATATTTTCAAGAGGCTGTAAAATCATGTGGGATCTATGTTAAACTTCGAGTAGTGACATTAACACTTTTTACAAAAAAAAAACAACCGACTTCCAAAAAAAACACTGAAAAAGTGAAAAATAACTTTAATTTCGGAAGTCGGTGTCTTTTCAATTTCCGTTTTTTGCCACCGGCTTCCGAAATTAAAGTTATTTTTCACTTTTTTTGTGTTTTTTTTGGAAGTCGGTTTTTTTTTTGTAAAAAGTTTTTATTTATCCCTTTTTAGTTGTGGTACCTACCCCACACAAATCCGAATACCACTACCTGCTATGTAAATAACAGTGAAGGAGTCAAACAGGATATCGTCTAGATAAACTAAGTGGGAAAAATACGTAATATTGAAGCTAACTCAAAAATTACACAAGCAATGTTATAAAATTTATATGGGACCACCTCGGAAGCATAACCTACCAAACAAAAAAAGAATTATCAAAATCGATTCATAATTGGCGGAGTAATCGCGTAACAAACATATAAAAAATTTAAAAAAACATACCGACGAATTGAGAAACTCCTCCTTTTTGAAGAGGTCGGTTAAAAATACCAGTGAATCAAAGTATATTAATAGTTTGGTCTAATACAAATACACAAGAAAAAATCTGGTAATTGGGATAAGGGAAAAAACAAAATTAAAATTACTTTTAGGAATACAATTAGGTATCTATATAGAAAAATATTTTTTATGTAGAAGCAATACAATTTTCTAAATAATATAGTCTTAAAATAATTATTCTAAGAATATGGATAATGCAAAAAAAAATGTTATAAGTTTATTCTAAGCCGGCGGCGTGCGAGTCCATGCCGGTTAAACGGAATGTTGCCATTTTAAATATTATATTTTATTTATAAACATTCACATTTAATTAGGTATTTTTATATATTGTTTTTCTTCTATCTTATATATCAGATTTTAATTGTTTAATATAACCTATATTATTTTTCTAGCGTATGACACTCGTGGGTTGCAGCTGAAAATCAGCGTCAGGTGGTACACTTTGTGTTGCCATCTGACAGTATGCTGAGCTGAGGCCCTTTTGGCATTTTATTGATTGTTTCGGTTTTTATAGTTTAAGGTGTATTTTTATGTTAAAATGCCAATAAATGCATTTTTCTTTCTTTCTTTCTTTCTTTATGTTAACAAACATTGTAACACGTAGCAAGAACAAAACTAAATGCCTTTGAAAAGAATAATCTTCTGTTTCTGAATTTAAAATCTTTAGAAGCCTACTTTGTAATATCCCATTTTCTAATCATGTTCTCGAAAACGGCTCTAATGATTTCGATGAAAGTTGCAATACTGGGTTTTACGGGGGCGTAAAATCGATCAACCTATACTCTATTTGAAATAAGATTAGACGTATAGATAAGCTTTTTTTACATTCCGTTCAACCGATTTTGAATTCTATTGCGTTGGTGGCATGACAAATGGCAGCCGCAGTAGATAGTTGGTATTGTGTAACTTTTTTTGCTTTTAATGCTATCCTTATGCCTACGGTATAGAAGTCAAAATCGGTTGAACGGACTGTAGAAGGGTTGGTTTTAATGTCTAATCTTATTTCAAATGGGGTATAGGTATCTGGAAAAATCCTTGCCTCTATTTTTACCCGAGCAGAGCTCGGTCGCCCAGGTACTACCTTATAACTGCATGATTTATTTGTATATCTTGTGTTATAGACGAAAAAAAATTATTTAAACAGAATTTTGCGAAAATACGACAATGCCCAATGCAATAGTTTGTTAAAAGTTCCATATAGGTACCTGTACATCTATTCAAAAACTTTTTGATGGAAAATCAAGCACTTAGGTCTACAAATTATTTTTTATAATTCCAAACCATAAAATTTATTCCTAATCATATTACGTAATTCTCTAAATTTAGATCAAATCAGCAATAATTCATTGGTGGAAAGGTATTTTTACGTAATTATCATTGTAGGGTTATATGGTATTACAAATCACCTCATTAGCAAAGCTACAAACAACTGATTACGTTTAGAAATTAAAGCTGGGATTATTTTTGGGCAGTATAACATTTTTGGTACATAAGATTAAATAAATAAATATAAAAATTGATGATACAAATAAAAATGTTTTATTGACATTAAAAAGGTGTTTCATTTTAATTTGCAGCCCTGACTCCTGAGCTATGTGGTACCTGTGTTACAGGAGCCAGTGTCTTCACCCGTTTTTTGAACATTAACAATTTATGCAATAAAATTTTAACAATATAAAACTAAAACAATATAAAATTAAAGGGTTTTAGATTTTAGTGCATGCATGCTCTTGAGTAGTTTATGTATGTGTGTGTGATTGATATAGGTAAATGATTTTGATTTTTGATTTATTGATGAAATGAGACAGAAATGTACTGAGGTGGACTTATGCCATAGGCATTTTCTACCAGTCAACTTGATTTGAGTATTACTTAACAGAATACTTGAAAAATGTTTTGATGTTTATTTTCAGTGTTAAAATGATAAAATAACACATAACATCACGCCTCGCCTGTATTTCCCCGAAGGATTAGGCAGAGGTGAAAATTATGATGGGTTTATTTTATTGATTACTATGCATTTTTCGGGTCTACCTACAATAAAGTATATATTTAGGTAATATAAATAAGTAAATTATCCAGAATTAAGACAGTAATAAACATGCAAGTAACTTGCACAAAAGTATGCAAGCACATACCGAAATTGGTGTGCGTTACCCCAGTAAAATAATGTCGAAAAAAGTCATTTAAATCTTGTAGATAATTAGTTGCCCAGCTTCTGTAATTGTTGCGCACATTTTTAAATTTGTTGCACTTACACTGGAATAAGATTTAAATGACTATTTTCGACATTATTTTGCTGGGGTAACGCACACCCGAAATTGTCTACCTATCAGAACAAGTACCCATTTATGGTGCAATGGCATCCAAGCTACTGGCATTCCTTTGTGCGAGTTACTGGCATGTATATTCCTGGCTTAGTTAGCAGTTCCTGGTATAGGAAAGGCAATTCTTCCCACAATGGTAGGCCTTTCGTTGATTATAACAACATATACTATGGCCACGAATCCGTCTGCCTGGTGAAGAGGTGAATTATTTTTTCGGAAAGTTATTGAAAATCTTCAAAATCCAAGTGAATTTGATTGGCTGTTTAAATTGCTACGAACCAATTACAATAGTACCACTGTTGGATTTTCAACGCTCGGCTTAGCGCTGAGAGTTGAAAGTTCAACAATGTATTATCTAATAATTAAAGACGTTGCCTAGTGTTCGTGAAAACGGGCAGTAGATTCGATAGCACAATGACTACCTAATCAGAGACCTGAATATGATCAGATATACTTTAGCTTACAGTCGTAGATAAATAATTATCTATTAAGGTTTTCAGCAATTCAATTCTCTTTCACATATTTCTCAAAAAAAAATTAAATTCTATTGTAACACATCTGAATTGAATGGATTGGTTCGCATAAAATCAAAAGTTTATACCGAAAAGAAGCACATGTAGGTTTAGGTTAGGCCAAAGCATCAGCATTGCCATACAACGTGGCAATGCCGCCAGCCTTTTGGGCACTTTTCCTGTTGACAGCGATGTGCACAAATTTTTTTTAAGGTCAACCGGGGCATTAGCGTCTTTGGGGCAATTGCGTTTATTTGAAATAATTTAAAATCTGTTTTAAAACCGACCTCTCCTGCCATCTAGTTTTGTTTATTTTGAATAAAATTAAAAATTATAGTTTCAATAGATGGCGTTGAAACGCATAGATTCAAAATATCGGCCATATTGAAAATCATTTGATTTTTGTGAAGTTGTGCTGCACGAGGTGAGTGATCAAATTCCTTAAAAATCCATATTTTTTCTCGGTTTTCCGTTTTTATTCTGAAATGTACTTAAATAATATATTATAGCATGTCTATAACAATCGTTATTTTTATTGAAATCGTTTTGGTTGTGGAGAAATTATGATTTAAATTTTTTAGGTTAGGTCTGAGCTTATGGGGTAAATGCATCTGCAGTTTCGGGGTTATTGCGTCTATATGACGCATTTGCCCCAAAACCAGAGATGTTAAACCTTAAACTTAATGTTAACCTTTATTTCGTGTTTTTTTATTTTTATTTAATAGTTAATTTATTTTCGTAATTACCTAAATGTTTCAGAGAGTTTTGTTTAGCTTTGAATTTAAATTTATCTTTCTTCATTTTTTAACTTTTTGTGAGAACTTTAGCGATTATTTTTTGCTATAGTGAAGTTATCAATTTGTGTTGCAGGTAGAATACGATCACAATGGTTATATTGAGATACATTGATATCGATAAATATTTAGACAGAAATGACTTTAAATATTACATTGAGCATAAAATGTTCTTAACGTCTGGATTTGACACGGGGTAAATGCGTCTAAGAGAAAATAGTCGCATTTACCCAGTTTATATGACATAGCTTCTGATGTGATGATTATTTAATATTTTTGTAATTTACTAAAAGATTCGTATAAAAAACTTTAATTGAAGGAAAATATATTCATTTCAGCCTTCAAACGTCACAGGTTTAAAACTTATTTAATGAAGACGCGTTTGCCCCAATACGGGAAAAAGCGTCTAAAATTCCAATTTAAAAAAAAATGCGTATTTACTCGTATTTACTGTGACTAATGGAACACACAATAAATTAAGGATGCACACAGATAATTTCTATATACATTTGTATTAAGGATTTATCTAATAAATTTATAATTAGTGTGATATGAATTTTCAATAGCCTGTTATGAATTTTTATGACGCAATTGCCCCGGTTGACCTTACGGCTTAATATTTAGCCCCCTCGTTTTTACCCGGACTGCCAAGGAAGGGTTAGGTATGTTTTTTTATATACTTGTTTGTACATATGTATAAAGAAAAAAAACGTAATATTTAAGGTTAACCATTCATAAAGGCTTCGAATTGAACATCTCTATCAATATCATAATATTCCTTGTGAAAACTAGAGTTTTTGAAATGCATACAGTTATAAGTTCCATCATGTACCATCTACTCATATGCTTGGATCAACTGAACGAAAATGACATGTGTATTTAGGCCGCCGAATAAGGTATTAGAGCAATATGAGGCAGCGCCGACATTTTGCCGTTATTAGGTCGTGCCGTAAGTTTCTTCTATCAATGTTCTATTTTGAGAGAAGCCTCAATTGAAAACGTTCTATTATACAGCGTATATCAGAAATGGTCATATTTAATGGTGTGTATCTAATAAATAATAAAAATGTTTTACAAAAAAAAAAAACAACCGACTTCCAAAAAAAACACAAAAAAAGTGAAAAATAACTTTAAATTCGGAAGTCGATGTCTTTGCTTTTCAATTTTAATTAGTTAGTATTTAGTTTTGGCCAAAATTTATAAATGTGATTATAGTCTTAAAAATAAGTAAATACTTATTTTAATGGGAAAAGAGTATTTTCAAATACTCGTCCATACGTAAGCTTAATAGCTTACGTAGGAGGAGCTCGTGGCTAAGTAATAACAGCCGCTCGGGTCGATCCATCAGGTTAAGCTATGCTTGCTGGGGTTGGTCCGTGGATGGGTGACCATTTTGACATATCGAGACTCCTCCGTGCCTCGGAAAGCACGTTAAGCCATTGGTCCCGGCTGTCATTTGTGGATCTTTGACAGTCGTTACGAGACGTCAGAAGCACGAAAGTCTGACAACCAGTCTAACCAAGGGGTATCGTATTACCCAGTTACTGGGTTGTGGAGATCAGATAGGCAGTCGCTCCATGTAAAATACTGGTATTCAGCTGCATCCGGTTAGACTGGAAGCATAGTAGTCCAAGAACTATAATAAGTACTTACTATAAATTGTGATGTCATCTCTCGTAGACCCCATCGAGTTTTCCGCGTAACAGTAGTAAGAGCCGATATCTTCTCTGGACATGTTTCTCACTCGCAGAAATGCTGTGTACTTGTATCCTTGGGATTTTAGACTCGTCTGGTACTTTGATCCTGTGTAGGTCCAATAAATACAAATTTCAAGACCACAATAAAAACGTAGGTACTGAAATGGACACCTTTCAAAGGCGGTATTTTGTTAAAAAAAACATGGACCCGAAACTACTTATTAAGTACCATATTAATTCTCTTAGGGTTTATTCATGTTGAACGCTGGTAACCGCCGCCGATGTACCAGCGTTTCTCGGCGCCGACAAGCCGCTGGTTGTCAACCCTGGTCGCCGTAGGCAGTTTTCATACTTGTTGCCAAATCTACGCGTGTCGGCGCGTACTAATTAGATAGCAACTTGTCGACGCTTATCGGCAACTGTTACCAGCTTTCTACATGAATACACCCTAACAAAATAACAACAATAATTAAAAAACTTCATGAGTATCCTAAAAATACCGTACATGATAGCAAACCTACAAATATTTGAACACCAATAAATTGATACTCCAAACTCAAATGTGTGGTAAAACTCACTGCCTTTGTAAAAGGTTAGGCAAAGGATATTAAACTTTAACTCTGCCACATTTTACTGCTGAGGTTAATTGAAATAAAAGGGGTACGTAAAATGTCTCTATGAAATTACAAAATTGTAACTGAGTGAGCCGCAACAACTCAAAGAAACATTAAAATTATTCACAGTCCAATATTTGAAAAGGAAAATAGCTTGGTAATTTTTCGAATTTTCAGAAACCTTGTTTCTGATAAACTAAAGGGAAAGCCCTTTAGTTTATCAATACTACGACATAAACTTACCATTGTAAATTTTATTTAGATCTATGTGTGTCCAGTATACGGTAGGAGGGGGATTGGCTTCGATCCTGCATTTGAGCTGCATTGTCTCGCCGACGTACACACCCATCATCTTTTGTGAGATTCTAGCAGTTGGTTTACCTGGCAAAAATTGTTGAGTTTGGTTTAAGTTCAGTATAGATTCTTTACGCATCTTTTATTCAATAAATAAATAATAAAAGAATGATAAAAACTTGAAGTGTCTTCGCAACTAGCGTTAGTCCAGCGTAGATATTCATCAAACGTAGGTATACGAAGCGTAGAAGTTCAACAGAATTGCGTCAACACTACGCTAGACCCCGCTCGACGTCCATTCATAGATATAATAAACCCACGTCAACGCTTAAACACCGGTTCTACGATCAAATACATAAGTTTCTGATCAAAACATAACTTGCTAGAAAGCGCAGCCTCAGTGCACCAAAACAATCCGCGGAAATACGCGAGGACGCTTGCGGATTCTCGAGGATACGCTACGGGTCGCTCTGCAAGCTTCATTATTAAATTTTCCTATATTTTTGCAAAAATAAACAAGGATGACGTAAATCCTAACTAATATTTAAAATGCGAGAGTTTGTTTGTTACGCTTTCACGCTAAAATAGGATAGAATACTCTTTATTATGTACACCATAAAAAATACAGATATAAAATAATATGTAGAAATTTTACATAGGGTTTGGCACATGGGTAGACCATGACCCGGAGAAGGGCATAGGCTACTTTTCATCCTGGTTTGCAAGCGAAGTCCTGGGAAAAAGCTAGTATTTAATAAATCAGGTAAAAAATCATTCCTATGAAGATTGATGATCAGAATCCATTTAAATGACGGAAGTGAAAAGCTGGCTGTACAATTAGTTATGTTCTAACATCAATGTAGACTCTTTGATATGGTAGTTGATTAATAGAATCGAAGCTAAATGGCTGTGACAGTTATGAAAGCAAAGATTGAACGATTCCAATGTGTATGAGAATCCCAAGTTTACGATCGTTTCAAGTAGGTATACTTACTTTTGAAACGATGCAGCCTGTTTTACCAAGTTGACACGGGGCCTAAAACAGCCACATTAGCAATTCCTCTAAAGGCAATTCATTTCCTGAATTACCAGCTGTCATTAGCAATTTCTCTAATTTGACACAAAAGCAATTCATAATGTCTGGACCATTTTAGGAATCTCCATAGAAAACTGTCAAACAGATGAATTATTTCGTCATATGAATTGAACGCAGATCATATTATGAGTTGTCAGTTTGCAACATTTTACAATGATTCATATTATTTTCCTATTATGATTCTGTCAAAGTGACTGTTTTAAGCCCCTGAAAAAAATCGACGTCTTAGTCGATTTGAGACGTTTTGGCAGCATCACTCGAGATTCAGCTAAGCACATGTCGAGACCAGATTATTAACATGAACTAAGGCAACAATGAGATAATGCTTATGGTATACTACATAAACCTATATAGCTACAGGTACCTACATTTTGTTATCTTACGAGAACAAACTTTACATGTTCGAAGTTCGTTCACATTACATTTAATTTTAATACTTGTACCTCGAACGGCTTTGCGAGTTAAGCTTTGATTAATGAACCACTCAAGCAAGTTAAATACTTATGTTCAGTGATTATCTTTGAACAAAAGAAGTTTAGGATCCTAAGGTTACTGTCTGAAGAACAGAGAATGCATGCCTAATTGAATTTTAGTTAGGGACCTCGTCAGACTACTAGAGAAGGGTTACATACGATGTAATTAGTTTTAAGATATTAGATTATTTTGAACAGAGTATTGAATACTAGCTAGACGCCGCAATTTCGCCCGTTTAAGTCTCGATCCCGTGGGAATATCGGGTTATAGTTATACTATGTCCTTTTCCAGGTCATGTTCTACCCATATGCCAAATTTCATCCAAATCCGTTCAGCCGTTTTAGCGTAAAAGTGTAACAAACAAACGATCCCACTTTCGCATTTATAATATTAGTTAGGAAGTTAGGATAAGACTGATAAATGCATTCATAAAGACTGTAGTCTTAATTAATCTAGTCTTAAATATGTACTTGGCCTTTGTTATAAAAACATAATTCATATTGCACTGCATAGCACGGTTGTTGATTCAAGAGCAGAAAGTTTACGACAAAACGTTTACAAAAAGGTTGAAATAGTTATAAATCTTTTCGCACTCGTTAGCTATCAAATTATTAAATGAAGCATGCTCCATACCACTATATATTTATTATATCAATGACTATATACAAACACAAGCCAACTAAGAGAAATATTTTATAACTTACTCTGGCACAGCTAACACCCGGTAATATCGGGAAAGGCTGTGTTATTTGCTAAATGCAATATTTAAGACCAACACACCAGCGGACACGTACATCAAACAACTACATAAAATATTTCATTCGGAACTAGATCCGGTCGTGAATGGAAACATGTAACATGCTCATCCTATATTCAGGCACGTGGGAGATTGCACACGGGATCCGATAGTACGATACTTACAGAGGACATGAAGAAGGATCCTTTTGCTGACGGAAGGAGGGACCCCGTTCGTTGCTATGCAGAGGAGGGCCCCATTCATTCCTCGAGTCACTGACGTCATGTTCAACCAGGCTCCGCTCCACTTGCTGACTGTAAAGTGCCGGCTTACAAAGTGCTATGTGCAACGGAGTGGACAACCGTCGATATATTGGCACAGTGACAAAGACAGGATATGAAATTGTACGTCGTGTTACTCGTGTTAAGTTCCGTTTAGTCATGATAAGTTTCGACTTTCAGTTACTTTTTTACCCGACTACGGCGAAGAAATAAGGAGGGTTATGATTTTGACCGGTATGTATGTATGTATGTTCATCTGTTCCCTCATATCTTCTAAACGACTAATCACAATTTGACAAATGAGGTATCGTTGGAAGCGTATTGATCGCCCGCTGGTGATGTGACGTAAAGTGGACATAAAGTCAGGAACTAAAAAAAAAATGTTTAATCGTACCATGTATCAAATGAAAGGGCTTAATGAGCACATTTCAAAAATATAAATATTATAACCACAAAGGAATTTAAAAAAAATTAAAGTAATAAAAACTAAAAAAGTAAATTAAAAATCCGGAGTCACACGTAATTTGTTCGATTTATAACACGTGTGACTCCGGATTTTTAATTTGTCTGTCTGTGGTGTCTTGTTTATACCTTTTTAGTCGTAGTTGGGTTTTAGTTTTTATTACTTTAATTATGGGATTTTTTTAAGTGTATTGAAATTTTCATACGTTTTTTGCAGGTCAGTGTCAGATTGTAGATATGTTGATTAAAATATGTTTCAACCGTTACGAATATGGCTTTACATAATTATAATCATTAGAATCAGCAATACAACTTGGAATTGGCCTCATCTCATGATTTCATGAACTATAATAGTCATTCAATGGGGCAATAAGAACTTAGAGAGTTGTATTGATGATTATAATTCTTTAAATAAATATTTTATACGGCCGCGAATCATTAAAAGATCAACATACAACCTGATACTGACCTGCAAAAAGCAAAAAAATCGTGAAAAACATTTGACATTTCACAATCCCATGGTGTGGGGTATCGTTGGAAAGGTCGTTTAAAAATAACGTGAGTTTGTGAAAACCATTCTTGGGTTCAGGGATCCGTTTGCGGAATATTAAGCTTGAAAGTGCTAATTTTTGTTAGAGCCAAGTGTCCCCCCCCCTTTTTTTTTTTTTTTTTTTTTTTTTTGGGTGGGAAATCATCATATGACTTCTCCCGCTCTGGGCGGAGCGGAAGGGCGTGTCAGACTCTTACTGACTAAAACCCACCCGTGTTCCTTCGGTTGCCTGTTGCCAGGGTCCCGGTATCCCTTTCGGACTATTCCGCAACCCTGGCAGGCATCGGACCCCGTCAGGTGTGCTGACATCTCTTTGAGGCGCGCGTGGAACACGACGCGCCATCGACCCGGGCCTGGTCCTTATCGGACGGCGAGCTACCCATTGCTCGCCGTCCGCAAGCCCGCGCCTATGGTGGCCGGGAATCCGCCTGGGATTCCCGACGCCCAGGGTGTCTCCAGCGGCGGCGGTTAGGGGCGTGAGGGCGCAGGCTTTGCCTCTCCCTCACGCGTTCCGCCTCCTCCTTCGCGAGCATCACTGCTTCGCAGAAGGAGGTGACCGCCTCCCATGCCCTCTCGCTCCGTACCATGGCCTGGACCAGGGCCGGACGCGAGAGGTCAGTGCCGCCAATCGCCTCTACGAGGACACGGCGGTGCTCCGCCCAAGCAGGGCACACCTCCACCGCTCTCTCTCCTCTATGCTCCACCGTGTCCTCCGGACGATCCGCACAGTGGTGACACCCGGGCGTTTCCTCCCGCCTAATCCTGCACAGGTACCTCCCGAAGCTACCATGTCCGGTGAGGACCTGCGTCAGGCGGAAGGTGAGGACGCCGTGGCGCCTCTCCAGCCACTCCTCAAAGAGGGGACTTATCGCCGCAATTGTGGCGTGCCCAGCACTGGGTTGCGACAATCGCACTCTCCATGCCGCCATGAGATCCTGCCGGAGCTCTGTCCGCTGTGCCGCGATTTCTCGCGGCAGCGGAGTTACGCCCCGGCGCTTCATCTCCTCGCGCCACTCCCAAATGTGCGCGAGGACCTTCGCCTCCAGATCCCATGGCGGTAATCCGGCAAGGAGGCTCGCCGCCAGGTGGAACGCGCCCACACCGGTGCCCCGTAAAGGGCCATGGACCGCACGACCCCCGCGTAGAGCCTCCGGCAGGAGGCGTTTGGCCCCCCAAGATTGGGCAGGAGCCGCCCCAAGGCGGCCCCGGCCTGGGAGCCAAACGACGGAAGTGCTCCACGAAGTTCCACCGGCTGTCGAGGACGAGTCCTAGATACTTTATCGTCGACTCGACGCCGATGTGAACCCCTCCTACCGTGATTTGGGAACCCGACAGTGGCGCGTTCCGAGGGCCATGAAAACACATGACCTCGGACTTGTGCAAGGCCACCTCGAGTCCCAATTGCCGGATTCTATCGACGATTGTCGCAACCCCGCGTGTCGCGAGTTCGGCCGCCGCCTGGTGCGACCTCCCTTGCGCCAGGACCAGCGTGTCGTCAGCGTAGCAAACTACGCTGACGCCGCTAGGGAGGTCGGCGCGCAGCACCCAGTCGTATCCGATGTCCCACAGATGCGGCCCTAGGACCGATCCCTGTGGGACACCGCACGACATCTCTCGCCGGTTCCACACTCCCTGGTGACCGGGGTAGATGACGGCCCTGTCCGTCAAATAGGCCTCGACCACACGACAGAGGTAGGTCGGCATCCGGTGGTACCGGAGTGCCTCCCTTATGCAACTCCAGGGCAGGGTATTGAAGGCATTGGCGATGTCTAGAGACACCGCCATGATGACCCCACCCCGGGCCACAGCATCCCCCGTCCTGAGGGCCCGTACGCGCATGATGGCGTCCACCGTAGAGCGCCCTCTGCGGAAACCAAACTGGCTCTCCGCCAAATCCGGCCCCACCCGCACCAACCGCCCGACGAGGCGGTTTGCAATTACTCTTTCAAAGAGCTTGCCCACCTCGTCGAGCAGCACGATGGGCCGATAAGCGGACGGAGAGTCCGCAGGGCGCCCCGGCTTCTTTATGAGGACCAGTTTACCCGTCTTCCAACGAAGTGGGAACTGGCCCCTCTCCATGCATGCGCTCAGGAGACCCCTTAGTCGAGGCCCGAGAGCCTCCATGGCCAGGACCCAGGCCTTACCAGGTAAGCCGTCGGGTCCTGGGGCGGTATTCTTGGCATTCAGCCTTCGTACCGCCACTCTCATTTCTGCCTCGGTCACCTCCGGAGCATCGTCGTCGTCGTCGGCGGTGTGGTCCGCATCGAGCACCGCATTAGGCGGAGCCATGAGCGGGGAGGCATGTTCCCCTCTCGAAGGGAACAGAGCGCTCACCACGTCCTCCACAAGCTGAGGCCGGAGACTCTGCGTCAGCGGGGGAGCCCATGGGCGGAGTTTCTCCCGCACCATCTTGTATGGGCGTCCCCACGGATCTGCGTTCAGAGTCTCCAGCGTTTCCTCGCGGGCCAGTGCCCTGGCCCGCAGGATCTCCTCCTGGAGGGCGGTCTTCACCGCTCTGTACCCCTCGTACAGCTCCGCCTGAATGGCTTCCGTATCCGGAGGGCGGATACGGAGCCTGCGGTGCCTGGCGTACCGGCGTCGCGCAGCAACGCACGCATGGCGCAGAGCCGTCAACTGCTGCGACCACCAGCTCACCTGGCGCGAAGCACATCCGGGCTGGACACGGGGCATTGCCACGTCACAAATATTGGACATGGCCTCCCGGAACCACTCCGCCTCGTCGTTGATGTCGGCAGGCCTGTCCGGTGATGACACCCAGGCCTGCACGATCGAGGCTTCCAGGAGAAGCTCCCGGTCCAGCTGCTTCAGCGCCCACCGCGGACCACTCGGGGCCTGTCGGACCGGCGCGCTCGAGGACTGGTCGGAGACGTCAAACCGGATATACCGGTGGTCGGAATACGTCTCCACCCCCTCCATGACGCGCCAGTCAATGACACGCGGTGACAGAGCGGGGCTGGCGAACGAGATGTCCACCACCGACTCACCCCGCATCCGCACACACGTGGGGACAGAACCCCGGTTTAGGACGACCAGGCCAAGTGTCCCCCCCCTGCCAGCTAAATGGTTGGGTTTGGATATGTGAAAAAATTCATGGCAGTAGTATATATAACGAAAGGAAAACTATCACTGCTACGTAGGCTCCACGAGTTACCGAGTAATTATCGACCAACTTAAATTTGCAGTTGTAAAAACATGTTCTCCCATACATTCTGTATCGGAGAACAAGTTTTTCAACTACAATGTTAAGTTTGTTTTATAAATTCATCCCAACTAAGAAACCCCTTTATTGTGCATGGTACGACATGCACTTGGCCGGTTTTTATAAATAGAATGTGAATGTCTAATTAAAATCGATCAATTAATAAAACGTTTTTTAAATAAGACTTTGGGAACTTAACACTACTTGTCCACCATAGAGATATTATTATATCTCTATGCTGTCCACTATGCAACAGTTAACGGGGAGACCAATTCTCCCTTACCTACCAGTGTCTCTGCCAACGGTGAAAGCAGCAGAGTCTTCTCTTCTCCAGAGTATGGTCGGCTGTGGGGTCCCCGAGGCTGCGCAGTGGAGGGTAACATTGTCCCCCTCCCACACTATCACCTCGCCGCTGCTGTCCGAGTCCACGATATCCGGTGGCACTAAACAAAGCAAAGAATAAGAAGGCCTGTTAAAATCGGAACTCATCTGGTGGTGACACATAACTTAGTCATATGAAACACCAGCGATGTGCTGGTAAATGCCAAAAATTATGAAAAAAGAACATTTTTGAAACCGTAATTTACATATTACTGCCACCACCGAGTGTGCGTAGTATAGTGCGGATGCCGATGCATTATTCACGTTTTCCACTAGCAATTCTTATTGCTCGGATCGTCCGTAAATGTCTGGCAATATACAACCATTCACAGTAAGTCTTAGGTTTGCTCTATTAACTAGTTACGGGACATCGTCCTTATACATGTATCCTGTAATGAGTAAAAAAAAAACGCCAATTTTCGTTTGAAGAAATTCTAGTACGAAGTGTTCGAAGACTAATTAAAAAGATAACTTTAACGAACGATGAAGGAATGCACGATATAGCCGTAAATCTACTTAAATAGTGTAATGCAAAGTATTTAGGAGTATATTATTGACCGTCATTACTGTCCCAACTAACCCTGTATGAAGTAAGTGTCGTGTTTGTTCAGCGTGTCCATACGAATCTATTTGCTTTAATGACTACACACCATTTGAGCGAAACTGGTCTAGTATTGATTAAAACGGTGCCTACACATACCTACATGAATTTACAAGCACTAATAAACCTGCAAATGGCCTTTTCGAATATTACTTATGGACCTGTTATTACTGGATAGTTACGAACAAAGGGTCAATAAATGTACACAATTAGAGTTACATACGTAATCAGCTGATATGTTCCAACTGTAGGGACTCAAGCCTCATATACCGTGTGAGAGGTGGGCCGTTATTATACCAACCTGGTACAACAGTCCACTGCCTCCTCCCACCTCGATGATGGATAATGTGCTTAGACTAGCGACAATCTAAGAAGTCCGTTTTGACAGCTATAAAAATGCTTTGCGTAGCGATAAAAACAAAAATGGTTTCTTACAAACTGATTCGCGAGACATATTATCGATTGAACATACTTAGAGAGTTTGTAATCGACGACCTATCTACATTGCTTAAAACGGATTCTAAAGGCATAACGTTTTATTACATGTGAGAACGAAACGTCAAAACGGACTTCTTAGATTGTCGCAAGTGGAATCAAAAACACAACCTTTTTTTTTTTAGGGTGGGAAATCATCATATTACTTCTCCCGCTCGGGTGGGCGTGTCAAACTTTTACTGACTAAAACTGGGTCCCGGTATCCCTTTCGGACTTTCCCGCAACCCCTGGCAGTTAATGCACAAGCTAAGACTACATTTTTAATACTGCATCTCAATTAGACTAATAACCATTCACACTAAGTAGATCATTATGTTAATAATATACAACAGAATGATCAAAAGCACTTTCAATCCTTGAATGGCCATCTCTAAAGACTAAAGTGCAGTAATAATATCTGGTGCATTGTCAATTCTTTTGTTTGGGAGAGAATGGCAGATTAAGCGCTAACTCCGTGTGCAGTAATTAATGAAACTCAGGATAATAAACGTCAGGTGCCAAGCGACTATAACTCACTCTGATATTATTCTTTCGGAAGCAACCACGGTATATAGAAAGAAGACATAGGTATTGGAAAAGTGATAAAAAATTTTCCAATTGATTAAATTTTTGATTAGGTACATTTTGTTGTAATCCAGCATTAAATTCCTTAATTGCCTTGAGGCTTATATATTATTTACGTACCTATTGAGTTCTGTTTATGTTTTATTTATGCTTGAGTTTAGTTTTAATGTTTTTGTTGATAGGTATAATGGTGTTTGCTAAAGTTCTGTTACTTTGTTTTGCAATGTTAATTATCTTTGCATAGTATTGTACAGAATCAAGTTCTTCAAACTTAACAGACACGTGTGTTGCTGGGGAGTATGTGGGGCGTTTTGGGGGGCTGTCTTATGTAATGTTGACATTCAAAACGTGCTGTCCTCAGCCTAATTTTTTGATTAGATTTTCTTAATAATAGGTCTTTGACGCAACCTATTTCTATATTAATACAATTTCTATATATATATATACTTATTTCGATATTCAAATACGAGGATACAAATATTAAATAAAATATCCAAACGAATCGAACGAAACGAAGGGGTATCGTATTACCCAGTTACTGGGTTGTGGAGGTCAGGTAGGTAGTCGCTCTATGTAAAATACTAGTATTCAGCTGCATCCGGTTAGACTGGAACCCGACCCCAATATAGTTGGGAAAAGGCTAGGCAGGCAGATGATGATCCAAATGAAATCATGTGAATTCGGTCTTTTTTCAAGAAATAAATTATTTCAGGAAAGGACTACATAAAACGCAAAACATAACCCACTAAACATAGAGGGTGAAAAGAGCACTAAAGGCTCCCGCAGACAGACGCGACGCGATTCTGGTAGAACAATAATTTCAATGAAGTGTTCATAGACATTGGTCTAGAGTCGCGACGCGCTGTCGCGTCGCGTCTGTCTGCTCAGCCTTAAAACGGTTTAAATACCGAAATTACATTTGCAATCACAATCATATTCATTTTGATCCTCCAACAACATACACTGCGTGGAGTAAGTGATCGTTGACCATGTTTGTTTTCCCGGATTGGATAGTTGTTGAATCATCAGAAAGAAATGGTTGAATGCGTTAGGTAATTTACAGTGCACGTCAGAAGGGAGTTGGAAGTTTTACGAGAACGACCTCGCTGGGGACGATTGACGAATATCTTAACCAAACAATTATTTAAGTAGGTATGCCAAAATTGTTTTCAGGAACAAAGACACAATGGTTCCTATGGCTAGAAATAGTGTTACCTATGGTTACTTGTATATCTTAAAAAGCTCAGAACGACTGGTTTCAGAATGTGGTGGTTTTGGGCGCTGTCAGTTACTGACGATCAGGCACTAACGGTATTTGACTGATGTCAGGGACCGCCGGCGGTGTAAGGTCGTATACAGAAAGAAAGCTGGTAGCAGGCGCCGATCTACCAGCGCTTATAGGAACCGGTCCACGCAGGTAACCAGCGCATTTATATGAACAAGCGCCGATAAGCGCCGAACGTCGCCGAAAAGTTCCGACAATCTTCGACACGCGCCGGTCAGCGCTGGCGCGGCCCGCCATTTCACTAACTAACCTAACCGCTTGTTTTATGTAACTGTTACCAGAATGGACCAGCGCTGATAAGCGCTGGTAGATCGGCGCCGGCTACCAGCTTTATTTCTGTACCTATACGGCCTAACACTTTTTCCAGCCTAAAACTCTCCCAGTACCAATCTCCTATGGATCATAATACATACCAGAAACATGCAAATGATGTGTCTGCGTGATCATGGGCTCAGTATTGATCTGGCACATGTAGTATCCGCCGTCTGCCGGCCTGACGTCACGCAGCGTCAGCGACCAGGTCTGGTCTCTTTTGGAGACTGCGACCCGGTGGTTCTTCGTGATGACGTGGTGGCCAATTGTCAGAATCGTTTGTGTGTCTACGCGAAGCCATGCCACCTAGGAAATAAGTATTAATTTAGTTAGACGAATCATACAATCTGCCTGCGACGGTTATAATACATATAGGATGAAATTTTATTCGAAAACGCGAAAAATCTGCTGTTCCCTACATTTTGACGAGCTATGCGAACATAAATGTAGGGAACTGCTGTTTTTTTTTTCGGGATTTCAGGGTTGGTCTCATACCGAAAGTTGTTCATAATGATGAGTATATTGAACCCTTATGCGGATTAAACCCATAGATATCCGTGATTAAAACGAATAAAATTTAACCCTGTAAAGGAAGGTTTCCATTTGTAGCTTATACAAACAACACATGAATTGGTTTTGTCGTTCAATAGAATTTGGAATAACAATATTAAAGTCTGCCCCGTTTTCAAAATAAATTCCTGGAAGTTACCAAAACAATACATTCCTACTCTGAATATTATACAATGGAGTTTTACGAAACTCGTTCGTTTTATTTTTATCAGAACTGTCAGTATAGTACTGTGTGCTAACATCGCATACTTATATGACAACTGGAGCTCTTTTGTTAAAACATCAATAGGACAAATATGGCAGTATCAAATTCTTGAAATTCAACCTTTTTTCAATGTATACCTACACCATATTTCGGACACATCATATTGTTATTTTAACTAGAAATAAAATGAAAAGTCACTTCGTCGTAACAGAAAAAACCTTCATTGATGATATTAGAGTTGTAAAATAAAATCAAAATATATTTATAATTAAAAGCATAAAAAAATACGTCACTTCCCAGATTCAATAATTCCCAGAAGCTCTTTTAATAAATACTGGTAAAGGTTTCCAGTGTTCCTTTATTCACTACGGAGAAAATCCTACGTGAAATTCTGCAAATAACTTTATTTACAGAAAGAAAATCGAACACAGCACAACGAAGTTATTTTAATAAAGAGAAATTAAGACTTACACTATTCTATGTGCTTGTAGGTAAGCTAGGGTTACCAATAGCGTTTGGATTATTTCGTCAAAACACGATAGGTTTAGGTACCTATACCGTCGTGACTTCCTGACTCTGACAGGGTGACGAAAAAAACAAAAACGAATAAAACCGGCCAAGTGCGAGTCGGACTCGCGCACGAAGGGTTCCGTACCATTATCTATAAAAACGGCAAAAAAAACAAGTTTGTTGTATGGGAGCCCCATTAAATATTTATTTTATTCTGTTTTTTCGTATTTGTTGTTATAGCGGCAAAAGAAATACATCATCTGTGAAAATTTCAACTGTCTAGCTATCACGTTTCATGAGATACAGCCTGGTGACAGACGGACAGACAGACAGACAGCGGAGTCTTAGTAATAGGGTCCCGTTTTACCCTTTGGGTACGGAACCCTAAAAAGGTATTAAAAATCGGCCAAGTACAAGTCGGACTCGCAGACGAAGAGTTCCGTACCTACCTTATTAAGATCGAGCAAAAAACACCGACAAAATACGTTTCTTTTTAATAATTTATTTTTTACTAAGAAGTATTTTTAGTTATAGCGGCAATAGAAATACACAATCTCTGAAAACTTCATCTGTCCTGTACCTATTACGGTTCATGAGTTACAGCCCGCTAACAGACAGACGGACGGCCAGCGGAGGCTTAGTAACAGGTTCCGTTTAGCACACTTCGGGTACGGAACCCTAAAAATCAGAAAATGAAAATAGTTTTACTACATACAATGTCCAGACGTTTTGCAAATGTCCGAGTGTTTGTCAGGACTAATCTATCGAAATGGTAACCCTACTTTGGTTCTTTCAAGTCGATTAAGTACAATATGGTTCGTGAACGATTAGCCTTTAGCTTTCAAAAAAAGGTGAATTTCTACGGGGTAAGGATCGAAATCAAGTGCCGCCCAACAAAGGCACTTGTTCGGTGTAAATTGCTTCCTTTGGGTTGAAAACCACCATGTTTTATGGCTGTAAAGCAATTCATATTTTGCAGACTCTGGGATCTCGGCTATGAGGCCGCTGCGGCGTGCAAACGTGATAAGTGTTCCGCCATTACGCGCATTTCAAGTTATTCTTGAGTTTTATGCGCATTTGAATCGGTAAAGGTTGGTGCTTCTTATACATAATATAAGATTCACCAATAGACTGACTCCTATGTTCATGCAATGGTCGATGGCAATGCCTTGGCATGTGAGGCCATGGGCGGTAGATATAAAGTCGACCGTCGTCGGCCGAAACAGCTTGTGTATTACAGAATTCCCACTATCTCCATCTTATTTCACATAAGTAACTAAAAACTTTTAACCAAAAATAAAACCGACTTAAAAAAAAACAAAAAAGTGAAAAATAATTTTAATTTCGAAGTCTTTGGTTTTCAATTTTCATTTTTTGCTACCGACTTCCGAAATTAAAGTTATTTTTCTGTCTGTCTTTCGTTTCTGTTGTCTGTTGTTTTTTCTAAAAAGTTTTTAATTTTACTTTGAGTTGTGGTACCTATCCCACACATATTCGAATACCTGCTATGTAAATAACAGTCACGGAGTAATCCCGTAACAAAAAAACATAGGTACAGACGAATAGAGAACCTCCTCGTTTTTGAAGTCGTTTAAAAATACAAGCTTTGGTTGAAATTTCAGCAACCTGGGGGCTTAAAACGGTCACTTTAGCAGAATATTAATATGAAAATATTATGAATCATCGTAAAATGTCACAAACTGACTGCTTTTAGAGGAATTGCTAATGTGGACGGTTACCCCGAGGAACCAACTTCACTTACCTTTATAATTATTTTACTAAGTTGAACTGTGAGTGATATTATTTCAGAACAGCCGACATCGCGTAAGTGTACCTTCGTAATTGCTTCCATGAAGGACAGAATGCAGAGCCGACATTTCCACAAATATTTACGACCACGAGCCTACAGGCAACCGTGCATGATCCTAATTTGATTTTGACAACGCCTTTATATTGTAGTGGGTAAGGGCGGTTTTCGCAGCTCAAGTGTTACCCAGACCTGTGGTTGACCGTACCACGGCACATAATCTACGGAACCATATTACATTTCCTATGAGCACGCGTTACTTAGTGAATGGTAACGCATTACTGAAGCAAATGACTAATGGTTACTATTAGCTTAACGAATGACGAAGCGTAACTGGTTGGTCTCAGAGGTGTAATATAGGAACGGACATCAAAGGTATCTGATGCGTTCTTATCCTGTTTTCCATTAGTTTCTATGGAGAGGCTTTGTTAAGTCCTCCATGGGGAAAAGGTATTTTATTTTGTTCGTTAATCTGGTTAAATGGGATAGAAAAGCGACGGTAGTTTATTACAGAAAATTACAAGAAACCTTTGGAAGTGTTTGATCTTATTTTTTCTTATGCATGAACATGAATTAATTGGGTTAGTTTTATCATTATCTGAACTTCAAATCAATTAAAAACTTAGTGTAAGACCGGTTTTTAGAAATGCCTTCAAAACAATACAGAGAAATTACATACATAATGCGTAGCAGTCTCACACGTTAATAGAAAAAAAAAAAAATTATGTACAACTTGATATCTTTCTATTACTTCATTATTATGAAATGGAAAACAATGCAGAATTATTTTCCTGAAACGTGAGATTGTGAACATTGTAACTTATTATACTAAAATGTTTAATATTCTTGTGTGACCAAACCGTCGCATGAAATGTGACGGCGGGTGGCACAATGTTTAATGACCACCGTATTAGATTTCAAGATATTTTGGACACTTTTTGGTGCTGTGCTCAGTTTTGAGCACAACGGAATAATTATTTTAGGGTTACAAGGAAACTATTAGTCATTTTTTTTGTTTATCAAGCGGCGTAATTATGATTGTACTAACCTATAATTAATCTAATTTGAAATATGGTCAGGAACAGATCAGTTGGTAAATAAGGCGTTAGTTTACATACCTATATAGTAACTAAGGTAACTAAGTACCTATACAAAGTGGAGACGACAATACGACAAAAAATGAAACTCCGTATATCTAATGACGTACTCGGTCCACACACAAAAAAATTATCAAATATATCCAATAGTTTAGTTACGATAGCTAGTCAAAGATCGGCACATCCCATACTCGGCCCAGCACTATTATTTAGTTTGTTTGAAAAAAATACTTTTTTAATTTCTAATTACGTTTAATTTCGATGTTAGGATTTATTTGATAGTTCTTTTTTTTTATTTTTTTTTTAAACGTTCCAAAATACTCTTATGCATTAGTATTGCCAGTGGTTTCATTTATTGTTGTGTTGTCGTCTCCACATTGTATAGTACTAGGTATGTATGTAAAAAATGTGCATGACTATAAAAAGTGTGGCGTGCACTAAGTTTTAAGTACCTTATTTTGAGGTAAAGTTGGTTATCTGTCGATATCCGTGGTCATGTAATATCGACATGACCAAAAAAGTTTTGTTCTGATTTCTAAAAAATAGCATCGAGTGAGTGAAAATACAAAGTGTACCCCACACTCCCTGGCTAACGAGCTATAATCCACTTATCATGGCATGGCGTGCACCACAGTCGAAGTAAACCGCATCAACGCGTCACATCAATTATTGAGATTAATATCTTTTAAACCCCGGCTAATGGAACCCTATTTAATCTATATAATGTAGGTATCCATAGAATGAACTATTTTCATATACGATAGTCATGTAGGTACTTAATTCATCACAAATAATTGAAATAAAGAAAATACATTTAGTTTAGGAAAAACATGACGCAAAGAAAAAACAAAAAATAACAAGTTGGCCGAAAATATCGCTCAGCGTAATGCTGTGACCCTATGCGATACAGAGCCACAGCGCTAGTTTTCAAGCGACAGCCGGTAAATTGTTATTCGCGCGAAGTCAAAAACATTTATTTTAATGAATTTAATCGTAAAAATAAATTAAAGCTACATTTACCTTATAGCTTTGTAAGTTTTCCACTTTGCAAGTGAGTGTGGCATCTCTACCTAGTACCACAGTGACGTTTGTTTCTCTGCCGACGAATGTTGGTTCATCTGTCAAGAAAAACAACCAATTAAAACAATATGGTAGGTAATACTAAGGTTACACTAGCCCAACAGTAAAGTGCGGACTTACAACCAGAGGTGGTGAATTTGATCGCCAGTCGGCAGCCGTTGTACTTTTACGCAAGTATTGTGAAGAATAAATAGCCGGGCTATAATGCTAAAATGTCACCGTGAAAACATTAGTTATTTACAACTCACATTGCTAACAATAAAAACAACAACAACAAAACAATTTTACCGAACAATGTAGATTAATTAAACTACTAGGCCCTTTAACGAAAATTGAAATTGGCGAAATCTAGATTTTATGAATTTGAACACAAATAAATTGTGTTTGTCCAATTAACATTGTTTACTGAAAATAAATGGGATTATTTATATAAACCATTTGTTGTAGTCAACGTTATTGGTGTAATTTGTATTTGTGAATTACAATTTCGGTTAAACGCGGTGAAAAATTGACTAGTCTAATAGAGTATCATTAGGTTAATTAACCGCTTCATAAATAGACGCTGTTACTGAACGGACTAATTATATGACTTTGCATGCACTTGTTTTTAGGGTTCCGTTTCCAAGCGGGACCCTATTACTAAGGCACCGCTGTCCGTCTGTCGGTCTGTCACAAGGCTGTATCTTTTGAACCGAAATAGGTAGACACTTGAAACTTTTCCTGTGTGTACTACTTGTGGTAGAGGAGGTGAGGAGCTCGTGGCTAAGTAATAACAGCCGCAAGGGTCGAACTATCAGGTTAAGCTACGCCTGCCGGGGGTTGGTAAATGGATGGGTGACCATCATTACATACCGAGAATCCTCCGTGCCTCGGAAAGCACGTTAAGCCGTTGGCTGTCATACGTGGATCTTTGACAGTCGCTCGTTACGGGTCGTCAGAAGCCCGAAAGTCTGACAACCAGTCTTACCGAGGAGTATCGTATTACCCATTTACTGGGTTCTGGAGGTCAGATAGGCAGTCGCTCTATGTAAAATACAGGCATCCGGTTAGACTGGAAGCCGACCCCAACATAGTTGGGAAAAAATAATAAAAATAAAATAAAGCTAAAAACTAAAGGGGTTTAAAAAAAGTGTAGTGTTAAATATTGTACTGTGGTACTTTTTTTTTTTTTTTGAGGTTTGGAAATCTTCAAATGACTTCTCCCGCTGTGAGCGGAGCGGAAGGGCGTGTCAGACTTTTACTGACTAAAACCCACCCGTGATCCTTCAGTTGCCTGTTGCCAAGGTCCCGGTATCCCTTTCGGACATTCCCGCAACCCTGCCAGGCAACCTTGGCGGGGTCCGCTAGGACCGATAGCGGACCCCGCCAATTGTGCTGATCTCTTTGAGGCGCGCGTGGAACACGAGTACTGTGGTACCTATGGATCCGATCCCTCGTGTGCGAATCCGACTCGCACTTGGCTGCTTTTTTATACTGAAGGATATGAGAATATAAACGACCCCCATTAAACCTGGAAACTTAATATTCGTTACTATTATTGCTTCATATATCGTAGTGGCTGCCTGAAAAAACCGCAGCCACCGTGCAAGAGAGCTTTTTTCTAAACTAATAAACAGAGGTTTATATCTCTGGAACAAAAGTTCTTTCACTGATATACACTATTACCGAGTGTCACAGGATATGTTATATGATACAGTTTTCTTCCACGCCGATAAAATCGTGGGCAGAAGCTAGTATTGCAAAGGAAAAGTTATAAAATCTTTTACGATGATGTATTTATAAACACTTGAACTCCAAGTACCTACCTTATAATTGTTATGAATATATTAATATGTCTATATTTGTATAATAACTAACTAACACTATATTAGTATAACGTGTATCTTATGAACACGAAATCTCATGGACAAACCCAGATATCGCGAAATAAAATCTGTTCCCTAAAAAGCTGTGTTCCCTAGATTTTGACGAGCTTAATGTAGGGAACAGCAGATTTTTTTTTCGTAATTTCTTTGTTGGTCCTATAGTGAAAGTTGTTTATAATGATGAGAACAATGACCCCTTAGAGATTTCATGTATGAAAAGATACACATTATATACCTACTTCTACTTAAATAAATAATCTACTAAATGCCATCACTAAATGGCGGAATGTGTTAGAAGCCACTGGTAGCCACTGTGACATAAGTCAAATGGAAGATTACTCTCGGATCGGGTGCGCTCATACGAGGTAGATGGTATAAGAGTCCACTCGAATTTGGTTGACACGTTACGAGTTCAGCGTCCAAGTAGCATTCAATAAAATTGAATGTTACTCACGTTCATTCCACTATTTCTTAGTTGGCACCATTTTGTTTTTATAAAATGATCAAAGTGAACTTGTGACAAAAAATAAAATACATACAGACTAACATAGAACATTCTCCTTTTTGGAAGTCGGTTAAAAATAGAACTGCGCCCGAGTCCACTGTGATAGGATTTCGCTGTCCGAGTACGCTCGGATCACGTGTTTACACGCTACGAGTAGCGCCCGAGTGATTCATCCGAGTAGAGTCGGTCCAAAAGTACTTGTATAATGAAAACCCGGCTTTAACACTTATATGTAACATCCCTTTCATTTATCCACCACATTTTATGCAAGTACTAGCACTTTGCCCGCGACTTCGTGCGCGTGTATTTCGTACTTCCCTCTAAAAACTTCAACAACCCCTCCACCCCCTTTGAAAGATAGATTTCGAAAATTAATATTTACGATCTTTCACATTTATTTACGATCTTTACCCCTTAAACTTTATCCCAATATTTTTTTTAAACCCCGTGTTATTAGGTATCATAATATCTCATCATATATTTTTTACTTAGTTTAGTTGTAGACTTTACTTAGTTTGACACCCCGTTATTCCTCTATGTATGGTAAAAGAATTTCCAAAAACCCTTTCTTAGTGGATGCCTACGTCCTAATAACTATCTGTGTGCCAAATTTCAGCCCAATCCGTTTAGTGACTTGAGCTGTGATATAGACTACCAGTTTTCACCCCGTTAGAGGTAGATTTTTGAAAAACCCTTATACACGTTATTCTTTGTTTTGATAAATACCGAGTTTCGCGTTAATCGGACCGCGCGTTAAAATTCTTCTTTACAAACTTTGACACCCCCTAATCCCCGTTTAGGGGCTAATTTAGAAAAACTAAAAATTACAAACTTTATAATTTACTTAGATAAGTATTCGTGGCAAGTTCCAAGTCTATTAACTCAAGGAATAAGATTTTCACCTCTGTATAGGTCGAATTTCCAATAACCCTTTCGTGGTAGATGCGTACGTCCTAGTAACGATCTGTGTGTCAAATTTCAGCCCAATCCGATCAGTGGTTTGAGCTGTGATATAGACTACCCCTTTTCACCCCGTTGGGGTAGATTTTTCAAAAACTCTGATACACATTATTCTTTATTTTTGGTTTTAACTATAAAAACCGAGTTTCGAGCTAATCGGACCGCGCGTTAAAATTCTTCTATACGAACTTTGACACCTCCCAATCCCCGTTTAGGGGGTAGTTTAGAAAAACTAAAAAAACTTTTTACAAAAAATAAAAACATCCGACTTCCAAAAAGAACACTAAAAAGCGAAAAATAACTTTAATTTCGGAAGTTGGTGTCTTTGCTTTTCAATTATCGTTTTATGCCACCGACTTCCGAAATTAAAGTTATTTTTTTGTGTTTTTTTGGAAGTCGGTTTTTTTCTTTTTTTGAAAAAAGTTTTTATTATTCCCTTTTTTTATTGTGGTACTTACCCCACACAAATCCGAATACCACTACCTGCTATGTAAATAAGAGTAAATAAGGAAATCGTCTAGATAAACTAAGTGGGAAAAATACGTAATATTGAAGCTAACTCAAAAACGCAAGCAATGTTAATAAAATATATATGGGACCACCTCGGAAGCATGACCTACCAAACAAAAAAGAATCATCAAAATCGATTCATAATTGGCGGAGTAATCGAGTAAAACAAACACAAAAAAAAAAAAACAGACGAATTGAGAACCTCCTCCTTTTTGAAGAAGTCGGTTAAAAATGGCAAACTTTATTATTTACTTAGATAAATATTCGTGCCACGTTTCAAGTCTGTTAAGTCAAGGAATAAGATTTTACATTCAAACGAAATCCTCCCCTTTTCACCCCCTTAAAGGTCGAATTTCCAAAAACCCGTTCTTAGTGCGCGCCTACATCATAATAGCTATCTGTGTGCCAAATTTCAGCTCAATCCGTTCAGTGGTTCGAGCTGTGCGTTGATAGATCAGTCAATCAGTCACCCTTGTGTTTTATATATATAGATAATAATTATGATTTCGATTTGATTTGATAGTTTTAGGTACTTAGATACTCATAAAATTATGGTGGATTAGGCCTACTCATGCTCGGCATGCTCCTACATTTCTGACACTTCACACATTACGCACAAAGCCAGTGTCAGTGGCTTTATCCAGTACAGATTGACTGTATAGGACTGTCCGTCTAATCTTCCACTTGACTTGTGTCACAGTGGCTAACTAGCCGGCTGTGCAGTTGAGTGGCATTTGAGCATTTCAAGCACGAAGTGCCTTTATACAGGGTGTAAGGGACTGCCCTCCGCAGACTCATGGGATGAATTCAGCATATCATACTAAGACGACCGGTACATGAAATTATTTCAGGAACATTATGGGAATCCAATAAATCTGCTTTGTATTATTATCTCACGCGCAATGTATGATTACCGTGGCAAAACCTACGTAGCCGCACTCCCCGTGTCGGGGGGGGGGGCGCGCTCGAGTATTTTAACATCCATTGCTGTTTTTTTTATTTTAGCTGTTTTATTTACATAAATGGAGTGCTGCGCACAGAGTATGTAATTTTATATTGAAATAAAGGATGAAGAAACGATAAAAAAAATACTTTTTCCGGTGGATTATGGTGTCAAAATATAGAGCTGAAATGCCCCCTGTTAATTTGCGGAGGACAGCCGTCCTGTCACCCTGTATATCGTAGCGTATTTTCGAGACTTTATAGTTATTAACGAGAACTAACTGTGCCAAGCCGCACCAAACAACAATTTATCAGGATGGTTTTAGTGTACCTACCGTGTTTGTTACTCAATCATGTCGTAAAAGCATGGATGTTAAACCAATCCTGCAGCCTAATTTCGAAACACTCTTGTGACTGTGTTGCGAAATTAGGTTCCTGAAAGGGATTGTTATTTTCACAATCCCTTTCATTTACACACTTTAATATTCATTGCGTTATTTAAGATTAGCTTAACAATTCCTTGACGATCAAAAGTGCCTGTAATTGGTTTATCCTACTAATATAATAAATGTGAAAGTTTGTGTGTTTGTTACTCAATCACGCAAAAACGGCTGAATGGATTTGGATGAAATTTGGCAAACAGATAGTTTATAACCTGGATTGACACATAATCCCGATAATCCCACGGGATTGAGACTTACGCGGGTGAAACCGCGGGGCGCAGCTAGAAATAAATGCTTTAAGTTTGAGTTGAGTTTCTTACGAATTTTTCATATGTAGTATTTTAATTACGAATCTTCCAAAAAAAAAAAGGTTTGTGATTATGGGTGAGTCACACAATAGAATGCTGAAGTATCTGATGAAAATGTAAACAAAGGTTCTGACACCATACCTGTGAATGAAAATTTATAGTGCCACTTAACAATTGAGTGTTTTGACTTGATTATTTGAATACTTAAATCACCTATTATGTTTTTCATTTGACAATTTTATCGAGGTATGTTTACTTCACCTTTCGTCGATGTTATTAAAACAACAACTGTTGTTAAATGTGGTGAGAGGGGTCATTGTACTCATCATTTTGAACAACTTTTTCTATGGGACCATTGTTATGATTAGAAAATATTTCATGGGCGCGGTTATAGCAGCTCGCACTTGGTGTATAAAAGGCTAATTACGGCACTGCTACTATCATCAGATACTTTTTGAACATACCATAGTAAAGTGTTTTTTTCTCAGTGAAAATTTTAATTTTCACGAAAGCAAAACCGCGGTTAAAGCTGGCTCGTACAACATTATACGCGTACTGGTATTTTCATTTGTTTTGTACCTACTAAAGGGAATATTTGTGATTCTTCTTATTCAGCAATTTCAATAGCGTTGTCTTCGATTGTACAGCGCTTTGTAATAATTTCCCTAAATCTGTAAGCTCCTTTTTGCAATACCATAAAATTTCGTACGAAAATAAAATGGCAATATAGGTAAGTACCTAAGTATTTGATTGGTTTATATTCATTATTATACTTACCTATTTTACCAACACAGCTTTTATCGATTTCATAGCTTACACAAAACACGGGAAAGTGCCTATAATAATTTTAAAATTATAATTTAAAAAAAGCTATAATATTTTGACTACGTACTTCACGAGTTGGAATTTGAAATAGAATTAATAAAAAAAAGAATGTTCTGCGTTCATCATTGTTACGTTCCTTCGTGAGCCACGTTACATGCCGGTACAAATAACAAGACAAGTGATTTTCATTCGCTGTACCTAGCTTTTTAACTTCATCATGATATTTTGATCTGAAACATATATCTTCTGAAGCAAATAAATGAAGTAGGTACGGCATAAAATATTAATGATCTCTAAATAAATAAATATCGTATGCTAAAATAAATATCGTATCCTAGCATATATTTTCGTAAGTCCTTGAAAGTAAATTGGACCGCAAATTATAAAAGCAACTAGGTTGCCTACTCACTATTAATTTCCTCAGGAATAACTACATAAATATTTATTTATAATTTTAATTTCATGAATAAATTAATCTTGAAATAAATTGTCGTCTGTGGTCCTTGAGATAAAAAATTCAACTAATAATATTTCTAAGTACATCTACAATTCGCTGGAGTGTCACTCCAATGTTCAGAAGTCTTGAAAAGGAATGAATAATGTTTTCTTAAAATTACGAATTGGAATGGGATAGTTTGAGATGTTCTTTGAATAAAAACCTAATTATATATCGTCGTTGATAGTCCAATTCCGCGTAACTAACATTGTTAAATACCGCGGATGTACACTTTCACTACACATAACTCACATAATTTTGAACGAACTTGAGTCTAGGACCCTTTCGTTCCCCATAATCATATCAAAATTCGGCCGATTAGTTTTTAGAACTTCTGTTTTTTGACCCTCCTTTAAAATTTGCGAAAGTGTACATACGCGGTATTTAACAATGTTAGTTACGCGGAATTGGACTATCAACGACGATATGAACATCTTCGTTCGAAAATTCTGAAGTTCCTGCCCACGATATTACTTGAACTTTAGGGGAACTATTCAGGGATAAGAAGTCCTTTATCGTTTTACCGGCCGTGTCTCAGGTCTGTGCCATTTTTTGTTGAAAAGGGTTCAATAGTTCAGACAAGAAGTAACAAACAAACTCACTTTCGCATTTATAATATTAAGTAGTTAGGATTGAGGACTGAGACATTTATTTAAGTGTTTTATATATATATCTATACTCTACGAGTAAATAATTGGAAAAATAAATGTTTTTCAACGTATACTTAATTAAAATATGTCATGTCATTACATAACATAACATCATGCCTGTATTCCCCAAAAGTTTAGGTAGAGGTGTACCTATTATAGTACACCTACATTTCGCCAGTTATGTAGTGTCCCATGCAACCGGGCACAAATCCAAACTTCCAAACCCAATAACATTTTACCCGACCCGGGAATCGAAGCCTGATGCTCAGCAGTAGCGTTTGCGATCACTAGACCAACGAGGCAGGGAAATATATCTTTCCTTAAAGCCTAGCTACATTTCAATTATAATAATATAATAATAATAATGCTTGACTTAGCTCACGAGGTTGTCGATATGTGGGATGTGGACTCTGCGATAATTGTGCCGATAGTCGTATCAGCCAATGGCTTAATTTCCATGAGCCTCGACCAACACCTATGGAGGCTCTCGTTGGGCAGCTGGGAAGGACCTGATTTCGAAAGCGGTACTCCTGGACACAGCCCGTATTGTTAGGAGGTTCCTCTCTTTGGAGCCCTGACCGCCGGTAGCTTGGACCTTGTTCCCGATACCGGTGGGCTACATTTTTTTATATTTTTAAATGTTTTTATATTTAAAAATATTATTTATATTTAAATAATTAAATAAAGGAAAAATATCATACCATTTATTTCAGACGACCCAGGCCCATAGAAAAATACCTTAACCTAGACATACATACTAAGATCATGATAAGACTATGTTAGTAGCACTTCGTATGCTGTCCTGTGGTAGGTACTTGTCCGCGGAAGCGACGGAACACCACGTTCTGCGGCCAAAAGTCTTCTTCCATGACGAGGGGCAGATAACAGTCGGTACACGCACCAGGAATGCCTTCAATAGTCCTCATGTCATGTCAGCTGCACGTTACAGGACCTGATGGACGCCGAGTCTATTTATACTGCCATCGACACTCTAAGAAGAAGACTAATCCTCATTTTCAATATTCGAGATTACGAGATGCAATTCCAGACAAATGTTTCTACGTCGTCTGTGAACAGTTTCAAAGTATTATACTTTAAATTGTTTCCTCTCGAACAGCGCCGTAACTTAGCATTCGAGGTTTCAACTTACAAACTATTATAAACTAGTGAACTTAGTATACAACTACAGCCATTATACTAGTAGTTACTTTAACAATTATTCGATAGGCCATTATTAATTTAAAATGTATTTAATAATTATTATTTGTAGTTTACCTACATTAAAAGTATGAAATAGCCAACTCATTTTGAGCAAGCGTGCAGTGGGATTATATATGCTGTAATATTATTATTTCGCTTATTTTTTTGTCTTTCCTATCTATTTACATTTTTAAATATTTTTATAAAAACATTTAAATATATAAAAAATAGTAGCCCACCGGTATCAGGAACAGGGTACAAGCTACCGGTGGTCAGGGCTCCTGGGAGAGGAACCTCCTAACGATACGCGCCGTGTCTAGAAGTACCGCTTTCTGGATCAAGCCCTTGATCCAGCCGCCTAACGAGAGCCTCCTCAGGTGTTGGTCGAGGCTCTTGGCTATTATGCCATTGGCCGTCACGATTATCGGCACAATGATCGCTGTATCCACATCCCACCTGTCGACAACCTCGCGTGGCAGGTCAAGATACTTAATCTGTTTATCTTTTTCAGCTTTCACGAGGTTCTCGTCATGCGGGATTGCTATATCAATAATCACTGTGCGATTATTGATATAATTATTAAAAGCATCTGCGATGCCCTTTATCAAATTATTTCAAGGTAGCTTTTTCACGACACGGTTCATATAAATTATTTTTTCCATCTCTAATACTTTCACAATAAAGACTGGTGAACTGGTCTTTCTATAAGCAAAGTTCCAATTATGATCTCTCTAGTAATAATTTAATTATTAAAAGCATCTGCGATGCCCTTTGTCAAATTATTTGAAGGTTAGTTTTTTACACGACATGGTACCTAAGAATGAATTTTTCCACCTCTAATACTTTCACAATAAAGACTGGTGAACTGGTCTTTCTATAAGCAAAGTTCCAATTATGGTCTCACTAATAATAATAATTTAATTTTAAAGTACTTTTTCAGTATTTTTTATATAAAATTTAATTTTAAGGTATTTTTTGCATGCTGAAATATAGGTAAGTAAGAAAAGTATGTGGAACTATTTATATTTAAGACCTTAGCCTTTGACATGTACCATATTTTATGCAAAATAAAAATAAGTATATATTTTTTACATTCTAGTAGAAAAAATACAGGCCTAAAAATAGTTTCAGTTTGATCTCAATTCCACCGTGTTCGTGTATAATTTACTCAACATATCATGGGAATACTGCCTGTAAAACCTACTTTTTTCAAGTGATCATAAAGGATATTATGCTCTCGCTTAGTCACTTGGCTTTCTCTTATTGGTCCTTTGCCTGTTTTTATAAAGGAAAACATACATAGACGTTAGTCTTGATTCTAAGAATTATGTTTAGGCATAGTTCTTACTTATTATCTTTTATTTATTTATTTATTTATTAAAACTTTATGCACAAGTAAAAAAATACTGTACAAAGGCGGACTTAATGCCTGAGGCATTTTCTACCAGTCAACCTTAGGGTGATGCAGAGATAAACATGGCAGGTGCAACATACGGGATAGATAATTCGAAAAAGAGTAAATGGTAATACATATATACTTAAATACATACATATAAACAGAATAAACTTTGTCAGGAGAAATAACGATAGGTGAAGGAGAAAACAAGCCCAGCAAATCAGCGCCGCATTGATTCTGCCAACTTCTCACGAATATGTTCACGAGCCGCTACAGTTTTTTAGTTTTAGTTACAGATATCACAAAAAAATATTTAGGTGGGTACAATCTATTCATAACCTTGGTTCCAATTGATTTTATTTCCACATAAACGAATATAAACTTTATACTAGTGTAAATTAAGATGATTTCCAAAATCCATAAAAAATTATTTTAGCGTTTTCTAAATTTTGTATGTTTTAGCCATAATTATTGGTATATGGAAAAAGCATAATAAAAATTCATATTATTCAAATTAGGCTGAGGATCAGCACTTTTTGAACGTCAAAAATACATAATGATAGTCCCCCAAAACGCCCGCTCTGGAGAAGAAGAAGTGACGCGACAAACTCCCCAGCAGCTGTCAGAACTTGATTCAATAGAATAAGTAGTAATGCGAATAAACATTACGAAACAAAAAATATTAATTTATTTGCCATTATGTCAGAGCACACGCCAATATACCAATAAAAATACGTACGCAGGTAAGTATTTTCATTTTTTCCGGTTAAATATTGACACATAAACAGTAGTAATATGCTATAATATCGTAAGTTACATAGGACCCATAGCTGCATTAACTTTTATTCTTATATTTTTTTCCCGTGACCTCACAATCTCGTTACAAAAAGGATCCGGGGTCAATAAAATTGCTCGTATTGTTTTCCTAATAAATATGGTATTGTTGCCTGTTAGCATAATATTGAGTAAATAGTTCCAATCATTATCTATTATTGTGTTGTTATGAATTGTTTCTTAATACTTTCCTGGGATATGTTTGGTATGTTTTTGTTAAGTATTAGAATCTATTTTGTGCTTCGTAGTGTAGTGTATTTTTCAAAAAACTTGTAAGTATCAAAAATAAGATAATTATAATCACGCCTGTAATCCCCGAAGGGCTAGGCAGAGGTGTACCCATACCTACATTTCGGAATGTCCAGTCAAGTGGAAGTTTTTGGGGCACAACAAAAAACAAAACACCCTGTTGATAGTAAAATCGTTTTTTTGCGGATTTCCAGGCATTTTCCTAAGAAAAAGAAATAGGAAACAGAGGATACAATGATCAAATACCTGCCTTTGAGGTGTTGTGGAATTTTCTTTTCTTTGAACCAAACATTGTTTTTTCTTATATCTACCTCTGGGAATAGTTCTCTACCTTTCGGTACAAACTATTTTAAAGATAACCTTTATTTCTAAGAGTCTAGGTCGTGATTAAAACAAACATAGATAGGTAGGTAGGTACAGGTAAATCCTGACAATTTAAATTTCATTCCCTGTACCGTATGCATCTGACATTCATTTTGGACCTCTAATCTAAGGACCTCCAAAGTGCATGTGGATTTGTGGAATTAACAAACGAGGCTTCTTTTATGTCGTGTTGTGTAAATGGGGCTTAAAAAACGCACTACCCTGTTAAAAGTCAAAAAGATATAAACATAAATACCTTACAAACAGTTTTACCAACAATACACCAGTAATTTGATTTTCTCCACAAGCGTATGGGAAGTACATACGCTTGTTGTCATGGTTTTAAAAGCCTATGTTATTACCTAGTAAGTGACCGGTAACTAAGTTACGTAGAAAAATGAAGACTGCAATTAAGCAGTTTATAAAATTATACCATACTTTCTTTTCCTGAAGGTTTCGTATATACAAATATTCTCTCGCTTGGTATGATAACTGCGAACATCAATAACTAATGTGGCTTGGCAAGCATTGTTTAAGGTAAATTGACGTCGGTCGAAATCATGAGGAAAATATTATCACTATATATTATAAAACAAAGTCCTCCGCCGCGTCTGTCCGTCTGTCTGTTCGCGATAAACTCAAAAAGTACTGCACCGATTTTCATGCTGTTTTCATCAATGGATAGAGTGGTTCTCGAGGAAGGTTTTAGTATATAATAACCGACATCCATGCGGGCGTTGCCGCAGGCATCAGCTACTTAATAATAAATACCAATGAGAACCGAAAAATACTGTCTCTCGGAGTCCTTTGAAGTTGTAGCTACACAACTCTTCTCTCACAATGTTACATAACAAAGTATTTTACAGTTCAAAAGCAAGACATTTAAATTGAAAACCTAATAGCAAGTTAAATGTCCGCTTTGTATGCTAAATATAAAATTCATAAAGGAACGTTTAGTGGAGCAGTTAAGATAGCAATTTCTCTAAGTGCTACGGTGCTACGACCGCTACGGGCTACGACCGCTACGGTGCTACGAAGCTACGTTCTCACATGTGACATTTCAATTATTTTGTCACAAGCAAAATAGATCGCGCTCAAAGTTCTGAAGGAATTTACTTAGATATTCAGATATTTGATGTCCTTGGTTTCATAGAACTGTAAAACTTTATTTTAGATGAATAATAAGTAGCGTCAACTGTGTGAAACTTTCATATAAAGAAATTCTGAGAATTCGTTTTAGGAATAATATTTTTTTTTTTAAGTACTACAGCAGGTTCTGTTACTCTTGATTGCAAAGTGCTCGCAGACATTTGGTCTGATAGAAGCTGCAGCCAGATATTCTGAACAAGTTAATTCCAATGAGTTGAAGGTACATTATTTTATGGCTACAACCTCACAGCCATGGGAAACGTCCTATAAAGGACAGATCCTATCATACTCTAGTATAGAAAACCATAAATGGTAAATGATGATGCTTATAAATCTTATTTTATTTTAACAAAAAATAAAACAAGATGAGGTCGGTGTTTCCTGTCCGACAAATCAGGGGGCCTAAACCGGCCACATTAGCAATTCCTCTAAAAGCAGTTCATTTCCTGAATCCCAGCTGTCATTAGCAATTCCTCTAATTTGACCTAAAAGCAATTCATAATTTGTGGACCATTTTACGAATCTCCATAGAAAACTGTCAAACAGATTTCGTAATATGAATTACACGCAGATCATTATGAATTGTCAGTTTGTGACATTTTACGATGATTCATAAAATTTTCATATTATGATTCTGCTAAAGTGACCGTTTTAAGCCCCCTGATAAGAACCACCAAAACAAACTCAGAGGTCACAGTCTCTTTCTAAGACCAGATTTTAACTTAATCAGATCATAAGCACCGTAAGACCATGCAGATAAGTATCTAAAATGGCCTCTTGAGGAACGAACCATACAGATTTGAGTGGACCTGCAGGTCTAAAATGGCCACTTTGGCAGAATCATAATAGGAAAATAATAAGAATAATCGTAAAATGTCACAAACTGACAATTCATATTATATTCTGCGTACTAATTTGAATAATTCATCTGTTTGACAGTTTTCTAAGGAGATTCGTAAAATTGTCCACAAATTATGAATTGCTTTTGTGTCAAATTAGAGGAATTACTAATGACAGCTGGGAATTATTCAGGAAATGAATTGCTTTTAGAGGAATTGCTAATGTGACTGTTTTAGGACCCCTTTTTTTTTTTTTTTTTTTTTTTTTGGGTGTGAAATCATCATATGACTTCTCCCGCTCTGGGCGGAGCGGAAGGGCGTGTCAGACTCTTACTGACTAAAACCCACCCGTGTTCCTTCGGTTGCCTGTTGCCAGGGTCCCGGTATCCCTTTCGGACTATTCCGCAACCCTGGCAGGCATCGGTCCTAACGGACCCCGTCAGGTGTGCTGACATCTCTTTGAGGCGCGCGTGGAACACGACGCGCCATCGACCCGGGCCTGGTCCTTATCGGACGGCGAGCTACCCATTGCTCGCCGTCCGCAAGCCCGCGCCTATGGTGGCCGGGAATCCGCCTGGGATTCCCGACGCCCAGGGTGTCTCCAGCGGCGGCGGTTAGGGGCGTGAGGGCGCAGGCTTTGCCTCTCCCTCACGCGTTCCGCCTCCTCCTTCGCGAGCATCACTGCTTCGCAGAAGGAGGTGACCGCCTCCCATGCCCTCTCGCTCCGTACCATGGCCTGGACCAGGGCCGGACGCGAGAGGTCAGTGCCGCCAATCGCCTCCACGAGGACACGGCGGTGCTCCGCCCAAGCAGGGCACACCTCCACCGTATGCTCCACCGTGTCCTCCGGACGATCCGCACAGTGGTGACACCCGGGCGTTTCCTCCCGCCTAATCCTGCACAGGTACCTCCCGAAGCTACCATGTCCGGTGAGGACCTGCGTCAGGCGGAAGGTGAGGACGCCGTGGCGCCTCTCCAGCCACTCCTCAAAGAGGGGACTTATCGCCGCGTTTTAGGACCCCTGTTTGTCCAATCAGTTAATGCATTTGTCAGCAATCATGTAGCTCAGTTAACATACCTAGACTTTTCTTCATTGTACATACACTTTGGCAAAATGGTTGTTATGAACCGGCAAAGTGCAAGTAGGACTCGCACACGAAGGGTTCCGTACCACCGTACAATATTTAGCGAAATACGCCATAAAACCACGTTTCTTGAATGGGATTGGAATGGAACCCCTTTAATTTTTTACTTTATTTTATTTTTATTACTTTGTGTTAAAGCGGCAATAAAAGTTCACAATTTGTGAAAATTTCAAGTGTCTACTTTTTACGGTTCATGAGATTGGTACAGCCCGCTGACAGACAGACGAATAGCGGAGGGACGAACGGAACCCTATTACCTAAGTAATAGGGTCTTGTTTGGCACCCTTCGGGTACGGAATCCTAAAAAGCACACAAGTACTTATCTTAAAGAAAGAAAGAATAACGTTTATTTGGACACAGTCCGTGAAACACAAAATACAAATAACAAAATAAAAAGTGAAAAATAATGTTCTGTGTTCGAGTATGTGAATGTGTGTGTGAGAATGTGTTGTTGTTGTTCTGTGTGTGTAGTGTATCCACCCAAATTAATAATCGTAGGCCAATGGTAATATCTAATCCGTTTTTGGCTGACTAAGTACGTAAGGTACCTAGGTATAATCAATACTTCTTAAAAATGAAAAATAATGTTCTGTGTTCGTGTATGTGAATGTGTGTGTGTGTGTGAGAATGTGTTGTTGTTGTTCTGTGTGGTGTGTGTTCTGTTGTGTGTGTAGTGTATCCACCCAAATTAATAATCGTAGGTCAATGGTACTATCTAATCTTTTTTTGGCTGACTAAGTACGTAAGGTACCTAGGTTTAATCAATACTTCTTAAAAATGAAAAATAATGTTCTGTTCGTGTTGTGAATGTGTGTGTGTGTGTGTGAGAATGTGTTGTTGTTGTTCTGTGTGTGTTCAACAGAACACACGATTTTTGGGTGGATACACTACACACACAACAGTGTGTGTAGTGTATCCACCCAAATTAATAATCGTAGGTCAATGGTACTATGTAATCTGTCTTTGGCTGACAAAGTACGTAGGTTTAATCAATACTTCTTACTTAAGTAGGTAGCCAATAACTAACGGCTAAAGTTTAAATTATTATGTTATAAATCCAGATGCAAAAGTTAGATTTTATCACAGAAACTAAGTTAATATATTATGCTACCAAGTCTTTGGGGAAGTGCTATAAACCAAAACGGGGTCACAGCGAAAAATTCAGGATTTTTAACTCCTTTTTAAGGCACATTACTTTTTAATCAGTTTGATTTCTTAAAAGACTGATGTAACCGTGACTGCTGTTCTTATATTCAAGTAGCGATAAATAAATAATTCTTTATTGCCATGAAAATAGGTTACAAAAAAAAATGAGACCCTGGCCCTCCAGAGCTAGGTTAGAGTTCCTGTATTTCAGGAGCCGGTGCCTTCTTCCATTTAGGTTACAATTAGCAATTAAATAAATTATGTTACTTAAAATTGATTTTTTAAATAGAGCGATGTGAGCATGTTGAAATTCTTTTAGAAATAATGTTAATTGTATTGGTGAGTATAAGGCTATATTATTAACTAGCTGTGCCCGCGACTTCGACTGCGATCCAGGATGAAAAGTAGCCTATGTCCTTTTCCAGGTCCCAGGCTACCTATCTGTCAAATTTCATCCAAATCTATTCAGCCGTTTTGGCGTGAAAGCGTAACAAACAAATAAACAAATTCACTTTCACATTTACAAATTAAATGAGAATTTAAACAACAATTTTGCCACTGCAAAAGTTTTTGTTAAAACAACAAAATATAAAAATATTATTTAAATAAAGTAGGTACAAGTTTTTAGAACTTACCTTTCGCGTAAACTATACAAAATAATAACACAGGTACAATCAAATACATCACTCTCATTTTTTAAACTTAAAAAGTACACTGCAACACAATAAACTTTTTTTAAATAATAAATACTTTGCACTTTATTTTCAGACGGGCGACGTAAACTTTCGTTCGGCGTACAGAATGTACAGTCAACGAGAGCGAGCGTCGAGTTCATAACCGATACTGGCTGTGGCTGTCCCGAAATTCCAGGCTGCCGAGGGAAAAGTCTACAAGTACCGCGCACGCGTCAGAGTAAGGTATAAACACCAAACAGATAGGGGCAGAAGGTCGTCTCCATACAACGAGAAGAAAACAAACACAGCTCACGTACAGTGAATGCAAGCGCACCCGCGACTGGCATTTGTTTGAGATAGTTGAGATCGCCGTACGCGCGCGTCTATGAGTGCGTGCACCTGTTTTCGGTAGTACCTACTATGGAGTCAGCCTTCTGAACTTATTTATATTGTGCTTAAAACCAGTATCACTGTCGTATCCCGTACCTCCTGAAATGATTGAAGCCGTACAAAGATTTGTGTGCATAAAAGCTTTCAGAAAAACGATAGTTTTATTGGTTCTCTATCGTTAGTGGTCTAGCTTTGTGTTTGAATTTCTTCTTTCGTTTGTGTTAGAGCAAATAAATGATTTTGCGTTCGTTTTTCTTGTCACTGGAGATGGATGAACGAATCGGTAACTTTCAAAAGTTTGGTTGTTCTGTTGTTTTTCATATAAGTTTTTTTTTAAATAGTTATTTAGGTACCTACGTAGGAGATTGTTTATAGAGCAACTTTGTGGACACAAAATATACCTAAACGGAGTGTAGATCATAAAATATGATTTGATATGATTGATTTTTTTAAATTATGATTTGATTTATGAACAAAGTTTTTAGTCCGCTAATTAGGGGGACTAGTCATTAGTGGCCGATACTTAAACACCTGACTTTACTAATAATTATGAACAATTTCTACTATGGGATCAAAACTGAAATCGCGAAAAATAAACAGAAATGAAATAAAATTGTTTATTCTGTAAATAGGATATTGGAATCTCTTTTACACGTCACACAAAAAAATGTTAAAAATAAGCTAGATGAGGTCGGCGTTTCCTATCTGACTACTCTGAGAAGAAAGGCCGAAACAAACTCAGAGGTCACAAGCTGTTCCCTACATTTATGTTCGCGTAACTCGTCAAAATGTAGGGAACAGCAGATTTTTTTTGCTTTACTCACAATTATGAACCACTTTTACTATGGGACCCAATAAATATTGTGACGCGGCAGCACTGCTGCGGCAGCATTGTTCGGAATTATACATTATCATCACTTATAGCCGTGGATCAATTTATGTCTATCTATTATTCAGGTACTTAGGTCTTCTTCTTGTCGTGTGGTTGACTAACCTGGGGTCAGAGTTTTAAAGCCGCCCATGGGCCTCTGACACGGCTTCACATGCCGTCGAGAAATTCTCTCAGGCATGCCGGTTTCCTCACGATGTTTTCCTTGACTGTTTTGAAACAAGTGATAATTATAAATCCGAAATGTCAGAGGGTTGCGTGTCTTGGGATCGAACTCGAGACCTATGACTTGGCAGTCTGACGGTCACACCACTAGGCTATCACTGCTTAGGTAGGAATATTTAACTTTTTATTTTATTTTTTTATCCGTGGGTAAATCCTCATGGATGTTATGTCGGACTCCTACCGACTAAAACCCCACTGTTCCCACTTCTGCCATGAGTCGGGGGCCCGGCAGATACTTGTACATTCGCCGCACCCCCGACTGGTAGGTATATTTACCTAAGAGCTCAGGCACCAGAGAAACCTGAATTTCAGCTTCAGTATTTCTTTACATTGGCTCTCAATCTCATTATAAAGGTATTACATCTTGCAACTGAACTACCTACTTCCTGGTATTAAACCTCCTTCAGGTCAACCTCGACAATTGAGCGGTTACAAAGGTGGTTTGAATTATTTAATGCAGTTTAAGTTCGTCGACGCTCGGGGACTACGTCGGCTTAGCTTTACTAAATTGAAATTTTATCCTAACAAAGTTTCTAGTTCGAAAGGAATTTTATAAACGTAGGCACCGTGTCTTGTACCGTGTCCGTGTAACTGAAAACGTAAAATGAATTATAAATTAGAATTAAATAGGTACTTACATAACTTAATACTACGCCTTGTTTTCCGAAGGGTTAGGCAGAGGTGTACCTTCTTTTAATACCTACACCCACAATTCCCCTGTTATGTTTAAGTCCCATGTAAGGGGCGAGCCTATTGGCTTGATACACAAAATTCATTTTGATATCTCATAACTCTCAAGGTTATATATGCTAGACCAAGACCAGCACCCTAATTGCGTCAGGCCGTATACAGAAAGAAAGCTGGTAGCCGGCGCTGATCTACCAGCATAAAGCAAGCGGTTAGGTTAGTTAGTTAAATGGCGGGCGGCGCCAGCGCTGACCGGCGCGTGTCGAAGATTGTCGGAACTTGTCGTCGACGTTCGGCGCTTATCGTCGCTTGTTTATATAAATACCTGCACCGCCGCCGGTTACCTGCGTGGACCGGTTCCTATAAACGCTGGTAGGCTGTCAGCTTTCTTTCTGTATATGGCTGTACACACGATCAATCACAATCTGTTTCATTTTGACAGTTCAACAGCATTCATTGCGTTATTTACGTTGTTGAGCACACAAATTTTTCGAATATATTATTAATAATAATAATAATCCCCACCGCCGTATCTCTACGTTGACGTCGTGCTGGGGCTAGCGCGCTCCGAACTCTAGGTCTGAGCCGGTAGAGTTTACTTTGCCGGAACGGGTCTAGAGTGAGGAGCTAGACCAAGAGAGATACAAAAATCCACAGGGCAGCATGTGGCGAGCTGTTGGGCAGTTGCGACCCCACGGACCCGATCTCCCGGGAGAAGTCTTGTACCTCACCTCTGGCTTGCCTTTATTGGCTGGCTGGAGTGAACAATGACGAGGAACAGAGGTCCCACCTCATTCTTGCCTTCATTGGCCGGCTTGAGTGGAGACTCGCAAGAACAAACGTGCTCGGAGGAAGGAAGTATTCCAGTAAGTGCTCGTAGGGATCTTGACCATCTTCCGGGCTCTGGGATTGTTCTGAAAGCCGTGGAATACCTCTCCACTCCTCAAGCACCTCAGGAAGTGTTGCCCCCTTGTCGCTACGTCACTATGTGCTAACGATTGTTTTCGGGGGCCCATTATTGAGTGTGCAGTGTCACCCCCTGCCATTTTATCCGTGTATACCATAACATTGATCAGGCAGGGGTCATAGCCCTTCCATAGTTCCAGGTTACCAATCCACTTTAGCCACGCAAACCCATAATCCAATATCTTTGTTTCCCTATCCTACAATAGTCCTACTCCAACCGGGGATTGTCCTTGGCTGCACTTGTATAGTGCGAACAGGGATAATCGTCGGTTGGTGCCTCATTCCATTAAATACGTCTAACGGGCTTCTGCGAGTTGGCTTCGGCCCCTCGTACGCCAGTATATTAGTAAGTATCTCTATGTCCCGAAATATTTAAACAAAAAAAAAAGCTGCTTTATTTTCAGGCAACTAAGGCCCATAGATAAAATACACAAAATAATCTTAGAAAATAATAAACTAATACATAATAAAAACAACACTACAAAATCTATTTACGTATGGTCGGCGACGTATTGCGCTGAGTCGTGGTGTCATGTAGCCTTCCGCGAAAACGCCGATACACGACACCGCCGGTCGGCCAAAATTCTTCCTTCATGAAAGTCTCCATGTGATGAGTCGGAAGCCGCACCACAAAAGATTTGAAGTTAATCTTATGGCGCGACTCACAATTTCTCGACTCTCAATGTGAACTTTGTCTTCATCCTGATGTCCTCCACGGCCATACGGCTGTACTTCATCGGCCTGTCCATGGCTTGTTACGGCGGTAATGAGCTTTGAACTGCTTCGGAGGGCCTTTGGGCACCCCTGGTATTGTTAGGTTGCCGCTATTAAGCAATGATTAGCAATACCTACCCTACAAAATGATTCAAATTGTGGTTGATTGTGTGTTACGCAATTCTAGGTTAGGACATAGGATACTCTTTATCCCGTGAGATAATTTGCGATATCCACGCGAGAGAAGCCGTGGGCAGAAGCTAGTAATGTAAGTATAAGATCAACGTAATAGGTATAAGTAGGTAGGTACCTATGTTATGTGTAATTAAAGGTTTATCAAAGTAATCATATAACTTAATTACACCAAGTCTAATTCTTATTGAATAATGAATTTAATAACATGAGTGCCTACGTACTTAGATGGTAACTTATGCTTACAAATCTGATTTAGACCACTTAATAGTTAATAATACCAATATAGTGCTATTTATTATTTAGGTACCTACTTTGTACCTACTTGTTGCACCAATTTTACCAATTGCACCTTTTTTTTTTTTTTTTTTTGGATGGGTAATCATCATGACTTCTCCCGCTCTGGGCGGAGCGGAACGGCGTGTCAGACTCTTACTGACTAAAACCCACCCGTGTTCCTTCGGTTGCCTGTTGCCAGGGTCCCGGTATCCCTTTCGGACTATTCCGCAACCCTGGCAGGCATCGGTCCTAACGGACCCCGTCAGGTGTGCTGACATCTCTTTGAGGCGCGCGTGGAACACGACGCGCCATCGACCCGGGCCTGGTCCTTATCGGACGGCGAGCTACCCATTGCTCGCCATCCGCAAGCCCGCACCTATGGTGGCCGGGAATCCGCCTGGGATTCCCGACGCCCAGGGTGTCTCCAGCGGCGGCGGTTAGGGGCGTGAGGGCGCAGGCTTTGCCTCTCCCTCACGCATTCCGCCTCCTCCTTCGCGAGCATTACTGCTATGCAGAAGGGAGTGACCGCCTCCCATGCCCTCTCGCTCCGTACCATGGCCTGGACCAGGGTCGGACGCGAGAGGTCAGTGCCGCCAATCGCCTCCACGAGGACACGGCGGTGCTCCGCCCAAGCAGGGCACACCTCCACCGTATGCTCCACCGTGTCCTCCGGACGATCCGCACAGTGGTGACACCCGGGCGTTTCCTCCCGCCTAATCCTGCACAGGTACCTCCCGAAGCTGCCATGTCCGGTGAGGACCTGCGTCAGGCGGAAGGTGAGGACGCCGTGGCGCCTCTCCAGCCACTCCTCAAAGAGGGGACTTATCGCCGCAATTGTGGCGTGCCCAGCACTGGGTTGCGACAATCGCACTCTCCATGCCGCCATGAGATCCTGCCGGAGCTCTGTCCGCTGTGCCGCGATTTCTCGCGGCAGCGGAGTTACGCCCCGGCGCTTCATCTCCTCGCGCCACTCCCAGATGTGCGCGAGCACCTTCGCCTCCAGATCCCATGGCGGTAATCCGGCAAGGAGGCTCGCCGCCTCACGAGAGACCGTGCGGTATCCCCGGGCCAGCCGAATGGCCATGACCCTCTGGGACGCGTTCAACCGGCGGGCTGGCCGCAGCCTAATGGAACGCGCCCACACCGGTGCCCCGTAAAGGGCCATGGACCGCACGACCCCCGCGTAGAGCCTCCGGCAGGAGGCGTTTGGCCCCCCAAGATTGGGCAGGAGCCGCCCCAAGGCGGCCCCGGCCCGGTCCAGCCTGGGAGCCAAACGACGGAAGTGCTCCACGAAGTTCCACCGGCTGTCGAGGACGAGTCCTAGATTCATCGTCGACTCGACGCCGATGTGAACCCCTCCGTGATTTGGGAACCCGACAGTGGCGCGTTCCGAGGGCCATGAAAACACATGACCTCGGACTTGTGCAAGGCCACCTCGAGTCCCAATTGCCGGATTCTATCGACGATTGTCGCAACCCCGCGTGTCGCGAGTTCGGCCGCCGCCTGGTGCGACCTCCCTTGCGCCAGGACCAGCGTGTCGTCAGCGTAGCAAACTACGCTGACGCCGCTAGGGAGGTCGGCGCGCAGCACCCAGTCGTATCCGATGTCCCACAGATGCGGCCCTAGGACCGATCCCTGTGGGACACCGCACGACATCTCTCGCCGGTTCCACACTCCCTGGTGACCGGGGTAGATGACGGCCCTGTCCGTCAAATAGGCCTCGACCACACGACAGAGGTAGGTCGGCATCCGGTGGTACCGGAGTGCCTCCCTTATGCAACTCCAGGGCAGGGTATTGAAGGCATTGGCGATGTCTAGAGACACCGCCAAGACGACCCCACCCCGGGCCACAGCATCCCCCGTCGTGAGGGCCCGTACGCGCATGATGGCGTCCACCGTATACCAATTGCACCTGTCGGTCTATTCTGTAAAAATCTCATCGTGAAAACGTAAGTGAAGTGAGGTTGAAGTGTCAATAGTGCCAATCCATCAAAAACTGTCACTAAACTTGCGACAATCTAAGAAGCCCGTTTTGACGTTTCTCATCATACATGCCGCGATAGCTTTGTATGAACGTATACGGAGGTGATCGAAAAATCTAATTCATAATCCTAATCAATTACTATGTTATCCATACACTATAACAATGAGTATCATTCGAAAGCACCAAGTTTCACTTTATATTGGAAAAATGCACTCAAAAATACGAATTAATCGTTGATTAATATTCTGACAGGATGTTATTACAATGTCATGTCTTTGGGTTCGTTGCTATGGCAACGGTAGTGTTGTGAAGATTTTAACCCGTTTTTTGACCGAATAAAATCGATGTTCTAAAAAATCGATACTTTTACAAACATTACATTTAGAAAAGACGGTAACATAACAAATAAAATCTGATCACATATTAATATATTTTAAGCTTTCTTTTGATATTTAATATGTCATTAAAGGAAATGGTTAAAGGTTTTTGTTATATTTTCTGACTCGGCTATTTTGGTGTTATCGTGTAAACTCGTCAACACGTCTAAAAGAGGAGCAACGATCTTCGCAGGGTGTTTGTTAGCAGCTGGATGAGTTACCGAAAATCGAGCTGAATGCTGTGCAGTTGGAGAGGTCCAGTATTAGACTGCTGTAGGCTGATAATGGTGATAATGACGTGTAGGTAATAAAATTATATGACTCGAGAATCAGTTTGAAGTAATGTAGATAAATTGTCGATTACAAAATCTGAGTATGATAAATCGATGTGTCTCGAGAATCGGTTTTTAAAACAACCGATTGTTTTTCCCGATCACTACTAACAGTATTTTGATAGGTGTCAAAGCGAGCTTAGGGGTCGAAATTTTCATTATTTTTGCGATAGGACACACCGTTTTCGAGATATAAGCATAAGAAAATTAAAAAAAACTGTACTGTTTTTTGTAACTGAAGTGGTGTTGGTTTGAATTTTAGTTCATGACATCTAATTTTATTCCACACATTTTTAATCGCGATTAAATATAGTCAGATTTAGTTAGAGGATTTTAGATATAGGACAAAATTTTAGGTTAAATCGTCAAATTCAGAATAGCATTTTCACTAAACTAATCTCAGTGCCATCTTAGTGCTGTCAAACTAAATTATAGTTAAGTTGTGTCATATAAAGTCTATTTCAGAATGAGTTTGATCGTTTGACAGGACTAAACAAAATTTTAGTGATTTTTAGTTTAGTTTAGAGAATTTTGTGACAAGAGAATCGGCACCAATATCTGTGACGATAGGTAAGTACCAACCTAAGTAAAGGTAGCAGTGTTAATCGCCTTTGTCGCTGACTGTATCTATGTTTTCCGTAGTACCATACTTAAATAGCACTTAAGAGCGATAGTTTCCTCACTGACCTTGAGCATGTGGGCGGAGCTAAACTCCCTAGGTACTCCCCGAATTCGTAAAACGCGTGCGGTGGCGCGCTAAACTAAAACGGCGATCAAAGAAAATACAAGGGCGCAGAGTTGCGCGCATAGGACGCCTATTTTGCCTACGATTCCAGAAAGGAATGGCGGAGTTGCAAGGCTGACATTTGTATAGATAGATACATAAGTTACGTATATTTTAAGTTTTTACTGGATATTATTTTTTAGCATGTCTTTGGATGAAAATAAAAGGTGTATCTTTTTATACACGTGATACTTTATGTTCGCATAGCTTGTCAAAATGTCGAACAGCTGATTATTTTTTTGCGATTTCAGGGTTGGTCCCATATACACACGGCTACACATCAAGCTACACATTTCCAGTTTATGCAGATCTCGCATTGTATAGAATTTCCGTACAACGCGAGTAGCCGTGTGTACAATGACCCCTTAAAATATTTCCTACCTACCTACCTAGGTATGTATGTAGGTAAGTATGTATACTTACCTACATACATACCTAGAATACCTACCTACATACTTTTATATCTACATGTTGTAGGTACTTAGTAAACGCTCAAAACTCCAGCACAGACCTACATAACATAGGTTTTTCTGTTGCATTTAGAATACGCGTCATAGTGGCAACCTATTCTTACCATTGCATTGCTAAAATTTGCGACATTTTAATATGTATTTGTAGCCGTAAGGATAAGCAATGGATCCGTGATCGAAGAGGTTCGGGATCGAATCCGAATCGATTTTTGTTTTTTGAAACCATCATAATTATTTATAAGTATTCTAAGCAACAATGTTAGTTATTATTTTAACTATTTATGTTTATTTATTCTTATTTTTGTTTTTTTATGAAGTTTAATATTTGTTATTTTTTAAAAGGGGGTCGAAATTTTCATTAATTTTGCGATAGGACACACCGTTTTCGAGATATAAGCAAAAGAAAATAAAAAAATACAGTACTGTTTTTTGTAACTGAAGTTGAGGTGTTGGTTTGAATTTTAGTTCATGACATCTCATTTTATTCCACACATTTTTAATCGCGATATATATATATATATATATATATATATATAGTCAGATTTAGTTAGAGGATTTTAGATATAGGACAAATTTTTAGTTTAAATCGTCAAATTCAGAATAGCATTATCACTAAACTAATCTCAGTGCCATCTTAGTGCTGTCAAACTAAATTATAGTTAAGTTATGTCATTTAAAGTCTATTTCAGAATGAGTTTGATCGTTTGACAGGACTAAACAAAATTTTAGTGATTTTTAGTTTAGTTTAGAGAATTTTGTGACAAGAGAATCGGCACCTTTATGTGTGGTCCGACACGCACTTGGTCGGTTTTTCTATCTGGGATTGCTCAGTAGCAGCCCGGAGTCCCGATTTGTGCCTGGTTGATGGCAATAGGCTCGCCCCTATTACATGCGACATAACTGGCAAAATGTGAGTGTACTAACTAAAGGTACACCTTTGCCTAACCCTTCGGGGAATACAGGCGTGATGTTATGTTACATTAACATATTTTTTTGGTCTACTTATATTATAAATTTGTATGTAAATTATGTGAATGTAAATAAAAAAAGTATTAATAAGTAATTAAATGTTTAAAAAAAACTCAACAACAAAGCGCCTACGCGCACAATTGACTTGGGCCCTCTGCAGCGAGCTAGTCTATAAACGCACATTGATACAATTCTTTCGTAAATATTTGCACTAACACACGCAAACGTGCATAGTCGGTCGATAGCCGGCGCGGAGCAGCGAGCGACACAGCCGTCCCGTAGCAATGCTAACTCGGGACTGCCGCCCGCGCCCCGCGCAGAGCACCTCTGAACCTCTATCTCTAAGTGGGGTAATATTCTTAAAAATATTGATTAATTTACATTTATGGTACGAACAATCTGTAGTAGGTACCTCTAACCATCCATTTTTCAGTATAAAAATATTTCCAAACATCAAAGCCGTTCAGTAGTAGTATGGAAATATTAGCCAACTAGTGGATATTTTTTTAAGGCAAAAGTATTAGTCTTACGAAAAAAACTGCTCGAATAAAATGTTGTACATGAATCTATGGCAAACATATATTTTTTTCAGATCTTTTATCCAAGCCGTTAATGAGGAGTAGGCTTTTTAAATTGACCATGTTACGGTACTAAACGGGACCAAGCGCCTTAAGTAGGTTCCTAATATGAAGATGTGGCAGCTATTGGAGCTCTCAATTAAGGGTCTTACATACTGTCGCGCGACGACTTTTAACAAAACTATTTCTGAGAAAACTGCACGGCGAACAATGCGGCGGCGTCGTGTCGCGCGACATTTTGCGCCAGTATGTAAGAGCCTTTAAATGATTTATTTCTAGGTAATTGAAGGAAACAAATAATTCAATATAGGTATTATATAGGGACTTAGTGGAGCATTGATTCTTTCTGAGGACGATACTAAATAAATTCACATTACGGTTGAACCCTTTTGCTTCTAATCTCTGTTTCGCGGTAGGAAGGTTTCTGTAACGTTTATACCGACTTGTCTTCTATAAATAAATGCCTATTGGTTTCATTATGAACCTACAATCATCATTTAAAAAGAGAATAAGTAGGTAGGCCGGGAGTGTTACGAAGATTCGAATGAGGTTGATTCGAACGACGGCGATGCTATTTCGAAAAAAAATTTTAGTGGTACGCCAGTTCGAAAACACATTGAATCGAAAACTGTAATATCGAATGACGTTATCGCGAACACGCTGCGTCCTCTAAGTACCGTGAAACATGCCAAGTTTTCCCATTTTTTCGAATAATTACAATTTTAATACGATTTTTCTATGGAGACGTAAGTATTTTCCTTCATCAAATACAACTGCAAGATCTTGTGCATGTGTAAGTATAGCAAAATTTACTGTTTTTCAACATTTCATTCAATATTTGTTCGATTTTGTTGGCGGGCAAAGTTATCTGGACCCAACTTTGCCCACATTGATTTTTGACGCAAATATGGCCTTTATGCAGATGACATAAAAACCAGTACAAGAATTTTGGTAAAGATGGCGTTTACTTTAGGAATGTAAACGAAACTATGAAAAGTTTCTTACTAAAATGACTGGGCAATGTTACCCTGACGTTTTTACTCTTTTTCATACATTCCACATTTCGCCTTTAAAAAATGCTAGGGTTGGCACATGGTAAAAAATATTCTGATTTTTTTTCTTTCTTCAAAGAATGTGATTGTGTTTAGGTAAATAAAAATAAATAATGAAAGGTAGGGTAAAAATAAAATAATATAATGTTTCACGCTTATTACCAGTATAAGAATAATTAAAAAGTTCAAATTATACGGTAGAGTGGAGCAGGTACACACTCAGTACCCAAGACGTAATGTCATCTTTGAATTTTATTAATTAAATACCTAATATATGTTTAAAAGTAAATAAGCTCAACAGTAGCCATAAATTAAAAAGGAAATAAAATACAAGGTTTCGTAACGTGCCAACCCTAAGCCTTTTTTGATGGCGGGCAATGTTGTCAATCGTAGGTCGGAACATTACCAGATAACTTTGCCCATCATCATAACTTTAGTTTTAAAAGACCCTGAGCAATGACACTAAAATAATTATACTCTACAAATAATTGTCTATTACAGGTTATAAAGTAAACTACCCGGTGTTTTCGCCATCTCGCAGAATATACTTTCAAATTTGCATAAAAATTTGCCCGCAAAAGCACGCACCTTACTCAAACAGTTCCAACAAGTTACTAAGCGAAGTTAGCAACAAACACGATAGTCAGTATTGCCATACATATAACATATTTTCCACCAAAGTGAATCAATGTTGCCATAATATTAAGATATTTTTGTAAATGAAACATATGCTTATAAATCGTTCTTCGGGGGCAAAGTTTCCCTTGGGGGCAATGTTGGCATATTTCACGGTACTTATTATTATGCAGCAGTATTATACGCGGTCGTGGGATTGGAAGCATTTGGTGATGGAAACCCGTTAGGCGATTAATTCGTGTTTTCGAATGATACTCATTGTTATAGTTTATGAATATGAGAATTATGAATTTGATTTAATGATCTCTTACGTATACTTACGTTCAGACAAAGTTATCGCGGCATGTATATTGAGAAACGTCAAATGCGTCGTGAAATGCGCGCGCCCGGTCGCACTCCGGACAAGTTCGAATATCTCGAACATTCGTTTTATCCGCCGTTCATTCCGGCTACGCGGTGCGCCGTCACTCAGGACTCAGCCTTAGGCATGGCGGGCTCGCATGGCGGGCAGCAGTCGGGGGTGCGGCGAATGTTCAAGTATCTCCTGAGGCCCTAGACTAGACAAAGTGACATTCTATCAGCGATACCTAACGATGATGGAAAAGGCAAAAATGTATAGGACTGACATAAGCTATCGAAAAGCTTAAATGTCATATCTGTGAAAAGTCGTTGTTGAAAAACGAAACGCTTTCGAAGCGATTGTCACTTGTCTAGGCCCTCTGGGCCCCCGACTCATGGTAGGTAAAAAAAAGGAACAATGGGGTTTCAGTCGGAAGAAATCCGAGATAACCCTCCTTTCTTCTCAGACGAAGGGTACCATCCATGAAGATTTTCCCATAGAAAAATATACTTAAATAAAAAAAGGCAAAGCGCATCTCAGTCGATTGCGATTTTTTGTTTTTATCGACACTAGAGCTGAAAACCCTGCCTCACAAAGATACGTTGTTGTAGCAAAAGGTATCAAAACGGACATAGCTCGTTTGGCAAGAAGAAGGTAAGCTTGACTCAAAGAACACCAAAATTCGCCAAGACCTTTTGCATGAACCGACCATTTCAGAAATGGGCTCCGTACCCATGTTTCTTTGTCAAACTGTTCTGGGCTAATGTAACGTTCAAAAGACTATTTGCAAGACTTTCATCAATAACCAGCGAGAGTGATCAAGCAAATGATGAGTTACTTTACTGCACATTTTTAAGAATTATTAGAGGCTACTGCGGACCCCTGTCACACTTATTACGGACCCCTTGGGGGTCCGTGGACCCCACTTTAAGAAACCCTGGTCTAGGGTCCGCTATAGATTCGAAGATGTAGGTAGATAAGCAGATACGTCATAAGTGTTACGACATATCTAATTAAGTAGTTCGTAGAAACCTTCTTCCATCTTAATTAGTTCCTACATCAACTTTGATAAGATCATAATGTACCTAGGTACCTACCTAATAGGCTCCGAGTTCACGCTTAGGAAAAAGTAGATAGCCTAAATTACCATACTTACCATTAGGTAGTAGGTAAAGTTAGGTATCTAGTACCTATTAAATTGGTAAGTACTTAGGTAAGTTACAAAATAATTGGCTAAATAGAAGGTTCTTCCTTGTAGGTACATGACGGAGCAGCACCGGGCGTCGCCGCCGCCGGCGCCGGACAACAAGTTTGTGTAAGTAGGATACGAGGATACGAGTGAATATCGCACATGTGCCGCACCGTAACCGCGTGTAGGCAAGGCTCGGATACCGGTAAAATTTTCAAACCGGTTTGATGTACTTGACGCAAAAACGTTTACCTACAATTTTTTTAGCCAGTATTTGGAAGAATATTAATAAAGGTTTTTTTCGGATTTCGGTACCGGTTTAGAGCAATAAAAACCGGTTAATACTTCAGTTTTTATTCAGCGCGGCATCCTCACAAGTAGTCACAAGTTGCAACGCTTTTGCCGAAATGCTGCTCGTCGAATAAACCCGTTAATTTAGGTTAATAGTAAAGATAATTTCTCTAATCATAATCCTAACTAATATTATAAATGCGAAAGTGAGTTTGTTTGTTACGCTAAAACGGCTGAACGGATTTGGATGAAATTTGGCATATGGGTACCGAGGTAGACCTGAAAAAGGACATTCCGACGGGATCGAGACGTATGCGGGTGAACCGCGGGGCGCAGCTAGTGCTTCATAAAAGCCATTATAAAGTTTACTGCATTATGGCAAATTCATATTACGTAAGTAAGCTAGGCGTTGAAAGAGGAAGCAACTTAATGGGCTCTGTCTCATAAAAATAATGCATTTGGCTGAATTCCTAACAGGGATATAGCGCAATCGGTCATTGTGACCGTACGGCACGAATAACGCGGGTTGGCAGCGATATCATGCAATTACGAAGGAAAAAATTGTATAAGACTATCCCTGGCCTATTTTCAAGCATAACGGGCTCATTACATGTCTCGTCGCGCGTAGGTACCTAAGTAGCAAAAATCTAGGTTTCTTTTATAATAGAGATAATGTTAAATTGTTATGGCAACTTCCATGAATTTTCGGTAAACTTTACTGCTGAAATAATAAGTAGATATCTATTTTTTATTCTGGGTACGATTGATTCTGATTCTCAACATCACAACGTTAATACGTAGGTAGTCTATTGCTACGCCTATAGGTAGGTACAAAAGGAAGGAAAGGTTTATCTTTTTCCTCACTTTTGCTGTGAACAATGTAGTAGTCGTAGGCTTATTGGACTGTAGATTTACTGAACATCTATTTTATTAACTACCTGGTACTTACTTGTTGAAAGGCCTACATTGTCCTCCCATGCCTACTAACACTGTAATTTGAAAATATTGTAAAAGCCAATTATTTTTAAAAGAGTAACCGTGGAGTTTCTTTCCGGCTCTTCTCCATAGGAAACGACCAATTGGAACCGTGCACCTAGCTTCTGACATTTCATAAGTGTGCCCATGTAGGTTTATGTGAAATAAAATATTTAGATTTTTGATTTTGATTTTGTTTGAACTTGTAAAATTTTTCTTGTGAAATTTCTAACTTCATTTAGCTTAGGTCTCATATGATTTAATTAAACTTAAACAGCTTACCTTTTGAAAAAACAGTGAAGCTCGCAGATGTAGGTATTTAGCTAATCATCATACAAACCACAGACTAAGTAAGTAGATTAGTACAAACCAAAAGGATCCCATTGTCGTAGGACACTGCCGACAGGACACTGGTAGGTTGAGGGTGTTATCTTCTCGGCCTCTCAATGGAATAATGTCACCGGACCAACTTGCTGACCAAAACCCGTTTGACTCGAGCAATTTGCACCATAAATTATATTTTCAGGTCGAAATTGATATATTCAGGTACAGTCAAGCTAAGTGAATCATGACCCACTTTGACGATAAATCGTTTGAAACCTTCAAAATAACAAAGATGGCAGATGACAAATTCGTTACCAAGGAAATGTATATTTACGCGAATGTCGACCTAATTGTATTTGAATGTCTGTACGAAAATAAGCTTATGGTGGGTCAGAATTCAATTTTTTCGACTGTACATGTCACTGGGGTGAATTCGCAAAAGTACCTACTATTATTTATATCTATTATGTTATAAACAATTATCTTAATTTTGTATATTATATTCCTTGGCTATCTCATTAGGCTAAGGCCTTTAATGGTAGTTTTAAGGCATTTAAATAAATAAATAAATATCTAAGAATAATCGTTGAAGGATCTTTTGGCGCGTGGCCAGAATCGGAACTAACGCCGCCATCTTGTTTTTTCAATACATTTACACGAAACAATTTCACAAATGTTTACCAACAACGCCCCCCTGTCAATGTAATTTAAGAGTCAAAAAATCCGTGTAGCATTTTACACAAGGCTGTAGAGCGCTGATGGTTTAATGTTTGAGAGCAATCTTCCTTACCATGGAGGAACTAGGTAGGTAACCCTGAGATTATGTACCTAAGCCTCAAATCAATCAATCTGCTCCATAATATCCTTTTCTATGTTGAGTTCGGGTTTTATTATGAATTTAATATGCTCTTTTCATTAGCTGTTATCAACAAGAAAGTTAACATGAGATTTGACAGCGTGTTAGATAACTTCCTTAGTCTTGATCAGCCTTTTATAAACTGCGTGTAGAAAGGTAACTACCTAGTCTTTTGAGCTAATTTCTACACCGGTACCTATTGCAATTTGCATGTCCAATATTAGTGATCGAGAGTCTGCCAAAGATAAGAATGGTGCCGATTCTCTTGTACACCGAACTAAACTAACTAAACGATCACTAAAATTCCTTAGTTTTAACTATGGGAATCTTGGAAAATAAATCTCTCAAAAAATCTGCCAAATGAATTCTCTTTATTATTAATTTAAAACTTATTTCGACACAACTAAAATCGAATTTGACAATCACGCGCCTCCACTTGGTACTTGTTTTCCCTACCCCGTGTTTTTTTAGAGCCAGAGGCGCGCATGCACGGCAGCCTTGACGTGTTTTTAATGGAATTTTTCAGCTTTTGTATGGAAAAGAAAGAAAAAAAAAATAAAAAAAATATCAACATGTTGAGAATTAGGGGTTTACGTGTTTCCTAAAGGGGGTCGAAATTTTCATTATTTTTCGATAGGACACACCGTTTTCGAGATATAAGCAAAAGAAAATAAAAAAATACAGTACTGTTTTTTGTAACTGAAGTCGAGGTGTTGGTTTGAATTTTAGTTCATGACATCTAATTTTATTCCACACATTTTTAATCGCGATTAAATATAGTCAGATTTAGTAAGAGGATTTTAGATACAGGACAAAATTTTAGGTTAAATCGTCAAATTCAGAATAGCATTTTCACTAAACTAATCTCAGTGCCATCTTAGTGCTGTCAAACTAAATTATATTTAAGTTGTGTCATTTATAGTCTATTTCAGAATGAGTTTGATCGTTTGACAGGACTTAACTAAATTTTAGTGATTTTAGTTTAGTTTAGAGAAATTTGTGACAAGAGAATCGGCACCAATGTTAAAGAAGCTAGGAAGGTGTTTCAAATAATAAAAGTTTTGAAGCAAAGTGCGTATAATAATCATTTTAGCAGAAGATACATAGGTAAGTAAGTACCAGCCTTCATAGGCAACACACAGTGAAATTCTAACACTAGAAATAAAAAGAGATTCTATTATTAGTCTTTAAGATTTCCACAAACATATTCTACAGCAAAGTAAGTAGCTGATACAAACCACCCTAGTATTAGTAACACAAAAGAGCCGGTAAAATGGTTCATACTGAGCGGTTCTGATTGTCGACTTCGTACTCGTCGAAACAGTTTTCTATCATTATCCAAATATTTTTCATGGATTCGCTGTATAAAACCCGCTTCTAAAGCAGTTCGCAAAACAGTGTTCAGCGGCCCCGTTAAGGGAGAAAATCGCTTGAAATACACCACCGTGGGGCTGTTCACTATCTTCTCCGGAATTATTTGCAATTGCTTCGTACCGTTATATTTCATGAGATGATGTTTTATAGCCTCTTTATTTGAAGCTATAACAAAATCTGTTGTTCCATCCAATATGCTATCCAAGGTGTCGTATAACTGGTCCACGTCCACAACAACCCAATTATCGTAAATAATACGATCGTCAGTATAATACTCCTTTAGAGAAGCTATGCCGCCGTAAGGATAACGACCTTTAAGAACATCTTGAAAAGTTTGGAGGTTATCAAGATAAGACGGCTGTTTCAGAGAATTAATGAGTGCGGCTTGGTATGCGCTCCTTATGATAAAACAGAACCATATCCAAGTGTAAATTGTTATCAAAAAACTTTTTCTTGCAGGCTCTTTGAGTATTGGCAAACCAAGAAATAATACCCATGAAAAAAATAGAAAACTATGCTTCGGAGGATCAATATTAAAAGCCGTTCTTACTTGGCGCCATTTAATTGTTGTGCAAAGTATATTCACGAAAACAATACCAATAAAACAGAATAATAATATGACCCGGAGGTAAATGTTCAAAGGATTTAAAAGTTTTTCCCATGAAGCCTTTTGTGATGGTAGTCTGGTAGCCCACACGATATCCATAGAATAATATGTGAAAGATATTTGAAAATTACCATATTTATTAGAAGTTAGTGGTGCTGAGCACACGGAAGCGTGTCTGCGACCATAGTATATATCGCCCAAAGATCCAGTCCAGTTATTATTGGTGAAATGACCAGCATCACCGCCATCAGCGGGTGTCATCAGCACTAGCGTCGCGTTCAACATGTTTGCTGCGAGCTTCATGATGTCTCCATCTATTCCCGAAGGACTTTCAGTACCGTTATGTAAATACATGAAGGGTGGTTGTTCTACAGTTGACATTATAAGTCGACATTTCTGGAAGTTCATTAATTTTTCTGGATATAAATCTTTGAAACATTCGTCATTTTCGCAGGCCGTGAATAAATCAAGCTGATATGGTGCATTATTCTTGCATTTTCCACTAGACAAAAAGTCATATGAAAAAGCTAAAGACTTTTTAGTTTCATACGAAGTTTTCAGGAGCACCACGTTCAGAATGAAGAGAGATTCAAGTGTTTGAAAAATTTTCTGTTCATCGCAGTCCCGCTTGAGGATTGAGCATATTATTATAAATTTTCCATTGCTATCATATTTCGATCTGACAGTCCATCGAAGAGTGCTTGATATTTCTGTAGAATCTTCACCGAATATCACCATCTGTGGCACAGGATCTCGACGGGCAGGGAGAAATTTTCCCAGTTTTACAATGACGGATTGCTCATAGTGCATCAAAAATGTGTTCAAACCTATTGCTTCCAGGGTACTGAACATTACTATAGTAAAAAAACGCCATTCAAAATTATAGTACGCTATCTTAGCCGCCAGTAACCCGAGCTCCGACCCTGAGTCATCGTTTATAAAGTATCCAATGGTATGATTGTGCAATTCGTTACCACTAACATCCATCTTCGTTGGTGACGGATACGAATTCTGTCTTACTAATGACAAATAATCATAAAATTTAAAGTGAAAGCTTTTGTAATTTACCACAAATGTATTTTATGCGCTGATGGTCGATTTACATGTTATGGGCGTATATGGACATGCATCTACTATGCCATTAGTACTTTTATCCTCGTAATGCATTGTCGATTCTATAAGAGATATGATCTTCGCATTGATTGATTTCATGCATATGGGTAGGTTTATAGTGCCTGGGAAGGATGTTGATATATTCTTCCAAAATAAATTTCTAAAGAAAAGAAGATAGCGGAAACAATCCAGCCCATTATCAATATTACGTAACAAGCTGTAAAATGTCTCATTTTCAAATTTTCTCCCTCAGTATTCATATCCACAGTATTAAGCACGCTGGTATATATTTTATGAAATTTATCCGGTAATCCAGCCGCCTCAAGCCGACCCAAGATCAAATTGATTGATTCCGAAAGAGGGGAATATTTCTTGAAAAAGATCACTGTAGGACTTGTTATAACTGTTTGGGGCAATATATGCAAACTGACTTTATTCGTTTTAATAACCATCTGAGCTGTATCAAAATTCATTGCTAGAACAAAATTCATACCTTTTGTTATGTTCAAAGCAGTCGGTAAGATTTGTGGAGTGTCTATATTAATCCAATTATCATAAACAATTGGATAATCGATAAAATAATCCTTGAGCGCTGCGCCGCCACCGAATGGATATTTAGCATGTATCACATCTTCAATTGTTTCAAACTGACTTTCATAAAATTTCCCTTTCAAGGAACTTATCAGATAAACTTGGTATGCTGTTCTAATAAGAAAACAGTACCATACCCAGACCAAAGTCATTTGTAAAAATGCTGACCTTGTAGGTAATTTTATGACTGCCTGACCCATGCATATCATCCAGGCATAGAAAACAATGCTCTTGGTAGGTTGGTCTTCTTCAAGTCTACTCCACATGGATGTCCAAGAATTGGTTTTGATAAGAAAAGCACAAAGCACGACGAGGAAGAAACTGACCACTAAAGCAATTCGCGTATCTGGTTCAAACGGATGTATTAATTTCATAGCCACATTTTGTAACTGTGCGGGATGAGTGACCCATACCACTTTCGAGGAATAATAACTGGAGGATATTTGAAAATCAGAGAACCTCGTCAGTGTAATGGCTGCCGAAGTCATTGAAAAGTTTGCCAAGTTTTCGTCAACGTCTGCGAGCGATCCCAACCAGGTTCCGTTCTTTTGACGCCAGCCCCATCCATTGCCGCGGTTCGGTGTCATCATTTTAAGACTAGCATTCATACCATGCATCAAAATTCGAAGTAAATCTCCATCAGCGCCTATTGGGATTCCGTTCGTTATGTTCAAAATATACGGGGTTTGTATAAATGTTGAGACAGTTATAGGACATGAATTTAAATATCTTAGTTTGTTTCTGAACACTTCCCCGTATGCTGTATGTGTATACTGATCACTACAGACCAGTTGTATTGGTTTTAAATTGTTACAAATACCGTCTGCAACTGGATAATATGTGAAACCAATTGCTTCTGTCGATTCGAGTCTGATGAAAACAATATTGGCTATTCTGTAATTCCAACTCAAGTCCATCATAGCTTGTTCATCACATTCATTAGGCGCTGGTGATTCGCAAATGATGATAAATTTCCCAGTATTGTCCATTTCAAATTCAATTATGGCATCAAGTAATTGTTCAACATAATCAACGTCACTTGCAAATATCACAAACTGGCGTGTTTTTTGAGTCAATGAATTTGGTTTAAATGTGCCCTTGTTAACCACTATATTATAATGATATAACCGTAAAAATACTTCGACACCGTAGTATAAGGTAGAATTGAAAAACAGTAATGTTGTGTAGCGTAAATCAAAATTTTGCATTGCAACCTTGGCAGCCATATCCCCTAAATCACTGCCAGCTGTGGCATTCGCATACAAACTATGGCTTAGCTCACTTATCACCATGTTTGTTAACTCTTACTGTTAAATGACCGTAAACACATATAGTTCGGCATTTATGTGCCAACGTAATCAACGCCGCACATGGACATGGCACGTAATAGATTTATATCAATGGCAATTTATCTATTGTTTAATAATAGTTTTATCATGACATTCTACTAAAATCACTGGTCAATCACGCCAATGGGAATACATTTGCGTGCAGACTGTGAACGACACAAACATAATTCAGGTGTAGTTAGAATAAAAGTTAGGAATGAATAAATAAAACTACTCGTATAGCTGAAAAAAATTATATTTTATGAGAAATTATAATTTACAATATTTCATTCAGGCATCCATCATCAGTCGGAACTTAAGCTAAAATTCTCACAATCTCACGCAAAAGGTAAAGCAACGTTAGACTATAATATAGTTATAGCAATATTTTGTGTAGCCCAACTGTAGAAACATAAGTAAGAACCACACACCGGTACACGATATTCAGTCCATTCGTAAGGAAGATACGAAGTGGCGGTACTTACTACTCGGACGACGGCTGTACCGGCCGCTCGACGCTCGTCTTATATGTAACTAATCACCAATGGATCATTTCATTGTGCTTTGTTTTGTTTTGAGACTACTGCAAATAAATATAAATTCAAGCTCATGCATTGAATGTCAATGTGAACCAGTAATAGCATACAATCGTATCTATTATTGTTAATGTTACATTCGAACATATCAAAATGTAATTATGTACATAGGTACGCGGATTGGAAGACGAGCATCGATGGCGTCGTGTTAGTATCGACAGTTTGGTACATTTGGAAGTATTCGTGTACAGTACATGACAATTCGCTTACACTGAGGTGCCGTGTCGTCCCACAGTATGAACAAAACCGCGTCGGGTCCCAAACTAATTCACAATATTGCTGTACAAATGCACAAAAGAAGAGTAGTTTCTATGTACACGGCATACACAGATTGCACTTCAGTGGGTCAACAACAAATAGAAATTTTTCCAATATTGTGCGCTAAGTTTCACGTCACATTACTTTGAGCATCAGACAGCTGTATCTTAATTAAAGCATGGAGTTTTGCTATTGACAGTGTCACTTGTGCTAGCGGTCCATATAGAAACTTGAATAGAAGAGAAATTAAGACACAACAACAAATAATACAAATAATTATATATCTTCAAAACGAAACTTGGTTTCATATACATCAATAAAACTAAATAATAACACGAAGCAACACTCTTAATTAAGCATGGTACAATAAAATATTCTAAAATATGGAAAACAATTATAAAATGTAGTTATATATTTTGTGCTTTATGTTACGATAAAAAGTATGCCAATAGCAAAACTTGGCACTGAACTGTCAGCTCAATTCACACGGCTCATTTATACCAAATGTACAATATTTTACATACTGGTAAAAGCGTTCGTGCAAAAAACTTCGGTTTCGGTTTTTACATTCCACGTTTCGCTTTATTAATCCGAGGGTTTCTCTAGTAAAAAAAGTTTATATCAAATGCATTCAAAAATTCCTTAAACAACTAACATAGTAATTCCTATACTTTATACTGTTTATTAATGAATATTGTACACGGATAACGTTAGGAAGAAACCAAATACACCAGACCACAGCGTACACAAAGCCTACAGTTAACATAAAACATTTTGCGTGAAGTCAATTCGTGTAGAAAAACACCATATTTAAATATAAACAGCTTAAATATTAACATATATTCAAGTAACAAAAATTCCAATGTACAAAAGTAACGAAATATTAAATACAGTAATAAAGTTATAATCTTTCAATTTAACAGAAAATAGGGTACCGATTTATAATTACGTCTAGTGAATCGGTAGGTAGAGAGAGTGCCGGCAAGGCGAACGCCCGACACGCGCTTCTCTGGGTCGATCGGCTTTACCAGACAACTTACCACAGCTAAAATAAATACGTAATAGTAACAGAAGCATCCCGATCAATACCTTAGTAGAAAGTCCCGTCTCGACCCACGAGGATGATACTAAACACGCGTTTCATTGGACTAGTTTGTTCAAATCCATCCATCTGGACATAATAAAATGTATACTAATGTAGAAAGATATTATGGCAACAAACTTTACAAAAAAAAAACCCTAAAACAATGACTAAAAGCAGCTCATGGTAAGGCCAAGACTCACCATAACTTTTAAAATGCACAATTTAATATTCACCAATACAGACACATACATAAATTGTGAATAACTTCATCATAAAAAAACATGTCAAAAAACCTGACGCGTCGAGAGACGATCCGTTCGGATCGAGAACGAATGTTGTCGGAGGGAATGCGGCTGGCGAGGGCCCGCATCGCCGCACTCCCAACTATATCTGGGTTAAATGACTTACAATCTATCCTTATTTTCTTTAAACATTTTAAGTTGAAATTAGTTCGTCCATCTGGTCTCAGTTCGCGAATTTACATACACATTCTGACGTGAAGTGATGATGTTTAAATTATGTGTTTTACACAATCACAGATTTTTATCAGTGACCTTGTTGGTTTCGCTTAGACGAGGTTGTACTCCTTTAGGTTGGATTGTAGGATCGTATCTTTGACTGCGGCGAACACGAACCGGATGTTCTCAGTGTCTGGAATTAGAAACATTATTCAAAGTTTTTAATAACTCAACTGATAGTTTTATATGACTAAATTATCATACTTATCGTTTCTTACTTGCTACCATGCATCAGGTGTCCGTGAAACTTAAATTGAACATAGTTTTGGGTTTCAAAATGACTGCACTTTTTTCCTATTCTGTGAGGAATTGATGTACAAGATGTTCAACCGTATTGCTACTTCATTTTGATATTATTGGCTACAATGTATTGATTTACGCTAAGATGAGATAAACAGCCACCGACGGATAGATTTCGCGACCTGCAAAGCTTATGACTAGATCCAGTCGCCAGAGTCAACCAACATTTGTGCCCGCGTTAGTATCTAAATACATAATATAGAATACCATATTTGAGTACGTGATATAAATAGGTACATAGAATTACCCATATACAACATTATTTTGAACAACTTTTTCTATGGGACCAAAATTGAAATTGCGAAAAAAAAAAAACTGCTGTTCCCTACATTTGTGTTCACTTAAATCGACAAAATGTATGGAACAGCTAATTTTTTTTTCGAAAATGATGTTTACAATGACCCCTTTTCGGGTTTAGCATAAAGAAAAAATAATGTTGTTATGAAATGTTTACTTTATACAACTATTTATATTTAATTATGTCATTGCTACAACAGGTTAGTTTATCGTGTAACGTAAATATAATTAAAGTAATAAATGCATGATTTTCAGACAAGTATGTCTGCATGCTAATATTTGCACTTTACAAAACAAAAATAAAAGTAAATTATGTTTTTTTAAAGTTATTGATCAATTAACAGAAGCAAAGGCGGCATTCTTAAAGAAGAATAAAAAAAAATATTTAAATAATGCAATAATTATCTAAGTAATAATTAAATAAAAAATATAACATTTTCAACAATTAAATCCACAAAAGCGCAAATAAAATAGAGGATAAAATAATAAAACAAGACAGGTTAGTATTAAAAATAAATGTTTAATTATTCAACAGCGTATATTATTTTATGTAAAATGATGATGGCAGTTACAATTCATGCCAGATTAAATTCCTTTAGAGCTGACTGCATGATAGTATCCTTCACAGCGCAGAATACAAGCTTAATGTTTTCGGTGTCTTTAAAAACATCCAAGGCAGCATGCGGAATAAACAAAATAAATAAAAGTGTAAGTTGCGCAAAGTAAACAAAAAAAAATGATGGCACAGGAATTCAAAAAAAAAAAAAAACATAAAACATTAACTTTTAAAGATTTGCTTTGTAAATTAAGCATTTGCATGAAAAAAAAAAAATAGGATGACACGGCTGATGCTAAAGACAAAGATGGTAGATATTTAAAAAGGACATGAATAAATCAAGAAATTTCAACCGGCTTAGATCGTCGTTTTATTATCCGACAGCAGCGAAGCCAAAAAAGGAGGGTTATTTGAATAGGTGATGATTTTAGTTTGCCTGTACTAAGATTTCTTTTTTAGCATAAAAGCATTTTATAAATGGAAATTTATTTTACTCATGTAAAACAAGTTAAATATCAGATAAACAAACAATTAACTACTCGATAAGCTTTGTCATACATAATAAGTTAGTAATCACACACACATAAATAAATAAGCAACACAACAAGCATTATTATGACACATAACAATAGACAAACTAGAGTTTTCTTTTAGTTTTTTGTTCATATTATTATTATTAATTTTGCCTTGACTTGTAATCTGTGGAAAATGTAGTGGGTATCATATTTGCTCAAGCATGCTTTGAAATTCGAGCATTATTTTGACAACCTTCTTCAAGATAAATCGAAAATGCTGTACTGGTCAAATACATGCGAGCAGGCGGCCGGAAATGTTTGCAGGCACCTTTTGTAGGCCGCGGCACTATTGTTAAGATATTTCAGTTTATTTTATAATGCTACTGTTTGTTTTCCCTTACAAATAAAAGATTAAAAAAATAATAAAAAAAACATGCTAAATATAGGTGTAAATAAATAGTAAATTAACTGGTAATTGATGAACGAATATGCAGTGCTTTAACAAAACAAATTAATTAGTCTGGGCCAGTAGGCACTAGAAGTAGCAATAACACAAAAATTAAATAGCTGAAAGACTACCAGCTTACCTTAAAATCCGAGAGAAATCGACTTCGAACATGTTTAGATTTTGTTGCCACAACAACAAAGCGAATCATTACCATGAAATTCAAGGATAATTGTGTTTCCCTATATTTTATCAAGTGCAGAAACTTTGAAACCAATTACATTATGAATAAAGGTGTTGACTCACTCAGGAGTCACCTAAACAGATTTATGTTAGTAGTAAACTTACCTGATAACCGTGACAAATCAGAAATTTCCCTTTTCTGTTACTATGCGATAAACTAAGGTATTGTATATTTGTATTGACGTAGGTACCTATCACAGTGAAAGATTAATTTGGTAAAATGCCATTCGGGCTTCAAACGTGAATTTGTGGAATCTAAGTAAGCTAAATTAATCATGTCCATCCAACCAAGTTTTCCACATACCAACACATTATGAAGAGTTGATCTATTTTGAAAATAGACGCGAGTAAATTGCTTTTGAATGAAGAAATTAAAGCTATATTCAGATATGGTTTTCTACTAGGTTCTTAGCTTGCATAGCCATCTGACTTTTGAATCAAAGTTTCTATTCTTCAAATTGTATAGTAATATCACAGCATTAATTCCGCAGTCAACCATCGCCAGGATTTTCGTAAGGAGAAAAAAATACTCGCTGAGTGTAAAACTACACACTTACATATCAATTTCAAGCCCAGTCACAACCTGACCGTTGCACACACATCACAATCTGTTCGTTTAGTATTTGTATCAATACGATGATACTTTGATAACTTTAAAGGAGATGCACCACTGTTTAAAGCAGTTACACTGTGATAAAACCAGACTGTAAATTCTCGTACAAAGAAAAAACTTAAATTCACTTCACACTCATCTCAGCGACTATCAATGTTAAAAACTTGGCAGATTAGAGTTTTTTTAATTGATTGAGACTGAGATTAGAATGCAAATGTTATTATAAAGGAGATCATTCACCGTCCACACATTTTTGGGCTATATTTGTGAAGGTGCCAGTCGTAATTTTTTAATATTACAAGCTATTACTTTAATTATTTTAACTAAAACATACTGAAAACAATATTTTTCAAAATCGTATAACATTGCAGAGAATTGTCCTGCAGATTTGGTCTGATAGTGAAAAGTGAAGAGAATAACATGTTCTAACGGAATAGGTATATCATTTTTTTTTGTTTGGCCGGCACTTCCATAATTTAGCCCAAAATGAATGATCTTTGGGAATTGCACCCTAGGTCTTTGTATATAAGGATGAAAATAACGTGTACTAACCTGTCGCACAAGTAAAGTGAGAATAGATAATCTTCTCCGCGTCCGGGTTGAGGTCCACAAACATTCGCAGTATAAACTCGCGCGCTGTATTTGCATCGCGTTGCGGACCTGTGCTCGGGACAACATACACATATCTAGCACTACGGTATTACAAACACATTGCGAAGTAATCTTCATTGGTGGGAGTATGTTAAGATTTGAAAAGCTCCAAAATTTCGTCTAATGTTTTGTTTGGCTGACAAATCGAGTGTAAGCCAATCAAAACGTCACACGTAGGACACTTGCCCAGTCTTTGTGCTTAAACCCTACCCTATCAACCAATATCCTCTGTTATTATCTCAGAAACGATGTTGCAAAATATTTATTTCTCGAATATTCTGTGCACACGCCTACACATCAAGCTATACATTTCCAGTATAAGCTGACCTCGCATTGTACGGAAATCTTATGCGAGATCAGCATAAACTGGAAATGTATAGCTTGATGTGTAGCCGTGTGTACACTTCCAACATCATGTACCAATGAAGATTACTTTATTTCTAGCATAACACACGGTGCCTAGCCAACTGTAGCAAAGTCTAGCGTAATCTAGCGTTATATACCACACAGGATATTTTTGTCAACCTGTGGCAGTGGTGAAGTGAGAGTAACACGATCTTTCGGGATCCGGATTTTCTTTCAGATATTTTTGTAGAATGTAATCTAATGCTGGTACAGGATCCAGCTTTGGACCTAGTTGTTGAGAAAATTGTTGTTTATTTTAGTATTCAGTTTAGAGGTAGTGATGGTATAAGTAGTATAACTTTATTCTAATTTAATTTTTTTCCTAGCGCTTTCAATTGTACATAACAGTGTCCGTTATGGGGATTCCAAAAAGTATGCACTTTTTCCGGTTTCCATATTTATTTTCTCACAACTCTGAGAGTATGACGGCACGCGCCATGACAGGTATCATAATTTAAGTAAATTGCACGTTATTTCATTTCTTATGTACCTAAATTATCTCAGATACTTTTATTTTATCATTTTAACTTCAAGATTGTCCTTCTTGGATATCTTGATTCTGCTCATAAATTAATGTGATTAGCAGTGTTCAAATATGATAAATCAGATATCGGTAAACCGTCATTTATAAAATAAAGCGATTACAAAAATGAATCAGGATAATAAATAGGTAATATTTAGTGATTGAATAATCTGTGTATATAATTATTATCAACAAACGAAATGTGATAATCATACACATTATGTATTTGCTGTCAAATATTACCTCACTGCCACTTTCATATACATGTTGATTACATAAATAAACAGAAGACTTCATTCTCACTAAGAGTAAGGAAAATTTTGATATTTCTGTAAATAAACTTCCTTACATATTTTGAAATTAATTCTGGACATTGAAAATTACAGCACAGTTATTACTAAAATTCTGCCTATTCTTGTCGTCAATATAGTGAGATAGCAATTGAATAAAATACAATAGACGTAGATATATTTAGTAACCTATTCCGCTTGACTATTCTCCAAGAGTCCTAAAAAACCCTGTAAGAAATCGACACGTGTTTCACCTCTCAACGAGGCAGCCTCAGGATGACGATTGACCAATTGCAAACCAGAACGCGACGTGTTACCACACCGAGCGCTGGACACAATGTGAATCAAATCGCCCGTCACCCCCACTTATATAGGATTGCTGCTCGGCGCTGATTGGCTAGAATCGTTATCAGTGCGATAAGCGCGATAAGGATTCTAGCCAATCACATTGCGTCCAGCGCTCGGTGTGGTAACACGTCGCGTTTTGGTTTGCATTTGGTCAATCGTCATCCTGAGGATGCCTCGTTGAGAGGTGAAACACGTGTCGATTTCTTACAGGGTTTTTTAGGACTCTTGAAGAATAGTCAAGCGGAATAGGTTACTAAATATATCTACGTCTATTGTATTTTATAATGGATTTCCGCAAAGTCACGCCTGAATCAATTAACTATCAATAGAATAGTCAATTGCAACTTCATCTTATTGAAGTTTCAACCTTTGAATTGGTCTTTTGATCACAAAGGTTTAAAACGTAAAATATAAAGCCGAGTACATACCGTCGTATTCAGGGAAGTAGTCGACAAGATGTGAATACATGATCTTTTCCTCGAGCAAATCCTTCTTGTTGAGGAACAGAATTACAGATGAATGCTGGAACCATGGATACGTGATAATCGTCTTGAACAATGCCTTCGACTCCTCCATTCGATTCTGTAAAGGAGAAATGGAATATGTAGTAACTGAAGTTGATTTATTGTAGGTACCCACAAACAGCACGATATTGGTATGGATGGGTCAAATATATGCACGGATGGGTGTATTTTTGAGATCTTTCAAAGGCGTATGTCTCATTATCACAAGAGGGATCATACACAAGGTGTATAAATCTTTGAATAGGTATTAAAATGGAAACTCTGCCTCCTTATCTAAACAATCCTTACTAATATTATAAATGCGAAAGTAACTCTGTCTGTCTTTGTTTGTCTCGCTTTCACACCAAAACTACTGAACCGATTTCAATGAAATTTGGTACACAAATAGTCTAGAGCCTGAGAAAGGACATAGGCTACTTTTTATCGACATACCACGCGGGCGAAGCCGCGGTCTGAAGTTAGTTGCTTATATAATAAAAATAATACATGGTACTGTTTTGAAAAAAGAACAATTGCATCGTATTTTGTACTTTTCGCAGCCTACACTGTAATGAAATCTGCCTAACGCACGAGACTTCATAGCTATTAGCGCCTGATTCGAACAGAACCTCTCAATTTTCTTTCTGTACTTAGCCAGCTGATATTAAAATTACGTGTGTTTAGCCTGGCCAAGAGGTCATGATCGCACTCAATCAATCAATCAACCCAGTGTATCGAAGTCCACCGCTAGACAAAGGACTCTCACAAATTACGCCACAACGGTCGCCCGCGCATAGTAAATCAATACTTAATTCAATATCGGATTGAATTCAAAACAGACTTATTGAAAATCCTTACAATAACACAAACACAGTGACGTATATGGAAACTCCAGTTGAATTAAAGAAGAAAGCTAGGTAAACAATACGTCAGAAATACCTTTCAAACGTAATACAAAGTTATGTGACCTCATACAAAACAAAACTTTGTCTGGATATAAATACTTTTTACAGAGGACGGAATGTTCTGGTAGATGTTGGGTTTACCCCACACGTTGTATGGGCAATGCTAGCCGGGAGAGGAAGCTTGTGTGCTGTTGTATGTAGAATTCCAAATATAATATGGATGAGTTGATCAAGTACTTTCAGCTTAGTACTTGCACTGTACTGAATGTGACACGGATTTTGTAAACTAACCTACTACATATTTATTTATTTATTTATATATAGGTACTTTATTGTACACCAGAAAATACATAGCGAAGATAAATAAATTTAACACTACAAAACATACAATGGGCGGCCTTATCGCTTTCTGCGATCTCTTCCAGGCAATCTTATATTCTGAATCTACATAATAAAAATCTCATCATGTTCGATGGTAAGCGCCCAACTTGAAAACGGCGAAAAGGAGATCATTCACCGTCCATACATTTAGGTATGTGCTAAACAAGAAAAAAGCTATATTCCGAAAGAGTACGTTTTTCCCTTAATTTTTATTACTACAAGCTATTACTTTAATTAGATTACTATTAATTATTTCAAGTAAAAAATATACTGAAAAAAGTATTTTTCGAAATCGTATAAACGCGCAGGGTTTGGCCCAATTAGTGAAAAGTGAAGAGTAATAACATGTTCGAACGGAATTTATCTTTGTTTATATTTCGCCGGCACTTTCATAATATAGCCCAAAATGAATGATCTCGTTTGTATGCATTGATCATACGCCACGCTAGCTCAGGCGAAAACTACTGAACCGATTTTAAAAATTCTTTCACCAGTAGGTTGCTATATTATCACTGAGTAAGATAGGCTATAATTTATAAAGATATCACGCGAGCGAAGCCGCTGGTGGAAGTTAGTTAGTTGTAATTATAATTCCACGCTTCCTCACGATGTTTGCCTTCACTGATGTAATGTCCAAGATAAACTTACAAATAGCTCTACTTCTACGAAAAGGTGTTTTTTGTTTAGTGTGTATAGAAATATATAATTATGTTAAGTTACTAACCTCGTTTTCCGATTCGAACAAAATTTGATCATATTCACTAAGAGCTACTAAGAATATGATTGAGGTCACATTTTCGAAACAATGAATCCACTTCCTTCGCTCGGATCTTTGTCCGCCGACGTCGACCATTCTGTATGAGATGTACAAAATTAATTAATAATAATACAACATGGATAATTAGACAAGCCAGAGTAAAGAAACTTGTTATTAAGACTAAGTGCAGGATAGGGTTACAACATAGATTATTATGGTGTTCCTCTGCTATTCGTGGTTTACCATTTTGTTCAAAATGGGGTCCAATTTGCCTCGCAATACAAAATGCTACGAAGTGCGAGCCTAATCGGCCACATCTTTTTACTTCTATTTTTAAAACTTAAAATTTTATGAACAATAAACTCACGAATCATGCAGAAGAACGATGGTGTTAAAATTAAGGGTATTATTACAGATAATTTGAATGTTATGACAAGCAATAGTAAATAGCAATTGTTGATAAGTTCATAGATAGATTAGCAGTGAAAGTGCTAAGAATGTTTCTGACCTAATCAAAACTGGCATCTTCGCCACGCCAAACATGCTAGAATTTAATGATTAGATGATTTAGTGCTATGAATGAAAGAAAGTGAAAACGCCACAACAAAAAAAAAAAAAAACAAATATTCAAAAGTTTGCAAAAATATTGGGGTTCTGGGCAATGCAGCTCAGCTGCAACTTTTATCAACAATTATTTTTTAGCCCACCTCCTAAATCCACCACAATTGCAACATTCATGATAAACGATAATTATGTTTCGAATTTGAAACATTGATAAGTATACAAATAGCGTAGATTAAAGTTTATAAAAAATGGTGGCGTTTTTGTGCTAAATGATGATGTAGACAAACAACACAATTTTGATTGCTGGTGGCACAACAATAGTAACAAGTAGAACTCAATTCGAAATAACATTTTACAGAATTCACAAACTTTGTTAATATTATAGCTTGTGATTCATTCAAAAGGGCGGAAGTTATAGCCTTAAATTACAAGTACCTTTCAAAAAATATTATAGAAAAAATAAATAATGGGAACCGATATTAGCAACAAGTTCTGTATCTTAATTTGCTAATGTTTTGTGGTACATTAATTGTTCAAAATAGCCATAATCATTTCAAATATTAATGTCAGCCACGTTATCATCGCGTGCATCAAATTCGCTTTTGAAGGTAGCTTTAATATTGAGGATTGCAATTTCATCACCATGTTTCTGCCACAAAATAATGAAAAAAGATGATGCACATCTGCGTTTTTTCCAAGATAAGTATTATCCTTCAAATATATGTTGTACCCAAACCTAGCAATAAGCGAAGCAGTGTGTTCAAAAGCATTAATTAATTACATTACACACACCAAGAAGTTTGAAATAGTGTGTTTAAACATTTTGACAGTTTTTGTTCAAGCATAATAAAAAAGCAAATATATTATAAACAGCAGAGCCGATCGTCAATTAGGATATCAAAACCACACCTTGAGCTTTAAAGGGAAGAACTTCAAACAATATGGTTTTTTGGATTCGTTTGTTACTAAGGTAAATAATACTCATTGTTTCATAGCGTTAATATGGAATGTACATTGTACAGTTTCACACTATTACGTCAATGGGAAATAGCTCTCAGGATACTACTAGTGTTCTCCAATCGCACCAAACAATCCTGTGGTTTCGAACATACCTAAACACGATCCCGTCAAGATCGAAAGGGTATTCAAGGATGCCGGTGGTCGGCTGACGAGCTCGCAGGATATCCTGCTCGGTGGGGAGGTAATCATCTTTCTCGATTCTCGCCAAATCACTTAAATAGCTGAAATATAGATCATGCAGCGCTAACAGCCAGTACGCAGACACATGCACATAAGATAACCATGTTATACACATACACGTAAAAAGAAAGTTGCAGAATGAAATAGAGTATGGAGACAGTACAGTAAAGTCCCATGTTACCATGCATCGTTAAAGCGAGACATGCACAGCCCAACATGTTCAAATTTTACCTAAATCGTATTTCTTCCAGGTCAAATGGGTATTCTATAATGCCAGTTGTTGGGACTCTTACGCGCAGTATGTCCTGTTCGGTTGGTAAGTAATTTGGTGCCGCCACGCGGTCAATCTCCTGCAAGTAGCTATAGAAATATCTTTTCTCAGTGTGGGTTCAATTTCACATACGTTTTAATGTATACCAATTAAATAATTTTGATTCTTTAATATTATGAATCCAACTAAATTGTGTAATTGTTATGACTTTATGGCGACACTATAGACCGATTTTGATGAATTTCGTGATCGTGAAGAATTGTACATTTCATACCAGCATATTTACTTTACTATTGTAAAGAGTAACAGACTCAAAGTATTGCAATTTGGACATCATCATTTGTAAGTGAAGCTGAAAATTTTGTCAATACACAAATGGCTTTAGCTACTTTGAACCCTTAGCAAAACCAGCCTATTATGTTGCCACTGCTGGGACACGGGCAAAAATCACCCACGCGGGTCCAGAGCGGGTTGGAGGATGTCACATGTCTTCGAAGTCTTGGTTCTAGGACATAAAGATTTCCTCACGATGTTTTCCTACCCTTTTTTTTTAACCCTTCCTGTCACCTCATTCTTGTACATCAACGAGCTATTTCTTACAGACATTAACGCCTTATTACTTTTATTACCAAGAATGACTCGTGTTTCTAAGTATTCCCAAGAAACTAGGCAACAGAGACAATAGCGTAAGGTGAACGTTCTGAACCACTCAGCTTATTGAATTATTGCTAATTTGGATTATGACATCATGTTATACAGAAGGAGCAATCTTTCGCGGTTTTATTCGACATTCCCGTCCATCATTGAGTTTCCTGTAACCGGGATTTGCAGATAAGGCGATGAGTCAATGTGTTACTGGCTTTATAGGAAATTATATTTAATTTAAGTGATAAATGCCTACATATGATTAATCATTGTGATGCCATTATTATAGGATACAATACGAATGAATACGGTATTCAATCACTGATCAAGTCCAGATAGTAAACATTTTTTATAGATGACCTAATAGATGTTATTATTTTATGATGCATAAGTTCTATTTAGTTTTAATAACACAACTTACTATTTGGCGGAGTCGGTGAGTTGGTATTCTCGCCTGCGATCGTAGCACTCCTGGATGCCTGCGTCGGCCCACAAAGCCTTGATGGCTTCAACATAGGGACTCTCGAACGTTGTCACACTCTCAAAGTCGATCGATGATATCAACTCCGCCTTCTCCTGGAATTTTACAATTTTATTTCAGTATTTAATGCCGTTTGTATATTTTGTGTTGTTGTTTTGTAGGAGCTCGTGGCTAAGTAATAAGTAAAACAGCCGCACGGGTCGATCCATCAGGTTAAGCTACGCTTGCCGAGGTTGGTCCGTGGATCTTTACATACCGAGACTTCTCGGTGCCTCGGAAATCACGTTAAGCCGTTGGTCCCGGTTGTCAAACGTCCGATCTTCAGAAGTCCGTCAGAAGCCCGAAAGTCTGACAACCAGTCATACCAAGGGGTATCGTATTACCCAGCTATTGGGTTTGGAGGTCAGATAGGCAGTCGCTCCATGTTAAATACTGGTATTCAGCTGCATCCGGTTAGACTGTAAGCCGACCACAACATAGTTGGGAAAAGGCTAGGCAGATTGATTGAATATTTTGTAAAAGATATAGCTTCATTGTGATCATTGTAAATTCCCATGTGTGATTTGTCACCAGGACAAAAGAGGTTGTTTAATAAATCGATGCATTAAGTAATGACTAAATGACTGAACATCAACGAACTTCAGCCATTGCTTGATGTTCAGTCATTTATTTGTAGTTAATAATATGTAATGTCCATATATGTTTGCACATAGTGATCGCATAGCTTATTTCAGTTTATATTGTGAAATTATCACAATGTCAGTAGGTATTAGAGTTGTATCTAGAGAAGTATTTTTTAGTAAAACATAAACACATAATCCATCCTTTCGATTTTGGTAAAAGTAGATTTGCTTGGGAGATAAGTTTCCCAGCAATCATTCAAACATGCACACAAGAGTACACCATCTTCCCGTTACTTAAAATACGTAACTAATCTCATGAACTCTTTCCTGTCATAAAATGAACATCCAAACTATTATCAAACTTATCAAATACGCAAAAAAATTAAATTACCTATACTCCATTTGAAATAAGATTAGACATTTAAATAACTTATGATACTTCTATTGCGTTGGTGGCATGACAAATGGCAGCTACAGTAGTCAGTTGTCATTGTGTAACTTTCTTTGCTTTTAATGCCATCCTTATGCCTACGGTATAGAAGTCAAAATCGGTTGAACAGACTGTAAAAAGGTATGTTTAAATGTCTAATCTTATTTCAAATGGAGTATAAGTAAGTTTTATCAAAATAAAACTCACGCTGTTGGACGGATTTCCATATTGGATGGTAAGGAGCTCCATGGCCCTAATCATGCTCTGCATCGCCATGAAGATATTCTGGTATACGAGCTTGATAAATCCCCTTTTGTCATCATCGCTGTAGCCGGAGCCGTGGATAATTCTCATCTGCTTGATGAACGTCGACTTCCCTGACTCGCCAGTACCTGAGACATGACAAAAAAAAAACATTAATTGCGCCATACTTATTTTCCTCTTGCCGTGGATTTTAGAAAGAGATTATTTAGCCAGAATTCATTCTGATTGGTATATTATGCGGATGCCAATTTTTTAATCGACTGCCCTTTTTCTAAAATTAAACTGCTTAGCAACAAAGGTGGTTATACGTCTGCCAGCTATGAAGACTAATGAAATAACTAGCGGGAACTTATAAACAGGGCAAGTTTTTGACCTTGTCTTCGATTTCGTTTTTCAAATCGAAATCCGAAATCGAGCTCATGGGTTCCTTGGCCACTGCTGTAAGCTACGGTTTTCGTACCGAAGTACCATGTCTTAAATCTCAAATTGTATAATTTCAAAATAGCTTTTTTGTATCAGTTTTATACATAGATAGAGACCGATCAAAGAAGCTTTGCGAGAAGATTGCCTTATGCGCTTGGTTGTCACCAAGCAAGTTTGAAGGACCAAAAGAGCATCATAGCCATGTAGACTATAAGGAGGACCTATAAGGAGGGCCGTATTCGTCAAATGATAAAATTAAAGAGGCGGTTCAATAAATAAGTATGCAAAATCATAACTGTTATACCGAATTAGATTTATACCGAGCATTGCAATGCGATCGTGTGGTTGCTAAGCAGTGTAAAGTAGGTAGGTTTCTTCATTAACTTCTGATTACGTTACATGATTGATAAGTCTGTGTATGCCATAACGGATAATAAGATTTAAGTATATATATACATATTTAGACTCTGGATTTATCAATTAATTAGTTAGGTAAGTACTGTTATGCACTTTAATTTAATAAACACTTAATGAGAAAATCTGTCTAGCTTCAAAATGGACTGAATGAATACTGATCGTTGTCAGAGATAGGAGGCCACGTACCAAAATGAGTCAGGTAATTGTTCAATTTAAAATTACATCTGTGGCTTCCTTGAATTTACGAGGATATTATTGGTACCTATTCGTTGGAGTATTTGACTTAGTGGCTAATTAGATTATTTTATTAAGACCCGAAGCGGCTATTCACGTTGGTACATCGCGTGCAGAATTTAAGGGTGTCACATGACAGTCGCCGTGCTAGTTTGGCCACAGTCGACCCCGAAAATTATAACGCGCCCCGATTTTAGAGTGCTCAATATTTCTCGACAGGTGATTTCAACAATTCGCCAAACTCTCTTTTAGTTTTCTACTATCGCCTGCTAAGACAAAGTATTGCAAAGTATTTGTGAACAGGCAGGTAAAATAGTTGTTTTTGTCTCTCACTGGTGACATATTAAGCACTTTTTACCGGAATTCATGCTGATAGTAACAGTTGCTAACTTAACATACTTAAGTACTTAATTCTTTATAAACTTGATCTCATTAATGTGAAGCTGTATTATTTATCTTGAATTGCATAAGAGGATAATTATGTACTTATAAGTACCTACCCACTATAATGACTAATGAGTCATTTGAGCAATGCAATATTATTATGATAACAACAATAAGAAAATAAATAAATAATACTGTGGATGCCACTCTATCATGATCCATTTTGCTAACTAGAATTTTTCAATGTAATCTTGGTTTAGGCCTAAAAATTATTTAGGGAATAACTTGGTGTGTGTTGTGTTCAACAAGTAGGTATTTTGTAGTAGGAATTTGACGGCCCAACTAAAGGCGACCCCAAACAGGAGCGATATCGCGCCAGTTGGCACGAGCCTTAACGGAGAATGGTTTCCGCCGCCTTTAATTAGGTAGATACCTGCAAGCCTGCAACACCAATCACCGTCATTTCAGCCTAATGACGTCCACTCCTGGACCTAGCCTCCCCAACAACAATGATCAATGGTTTTTTCGAAAATTTCCCAAATGACAAAATGTCTTTGATGCTACCACCATAGCTCCTATGGTGTTACCAGCTCTCCCGAGGATTATGATGGAGAACACAAGGAACTGCCAAAAGAGAATTTAATTAGAAATTTAAATAAACCTTTTTTACAGTCCGTTCAAACGATTTTGACTTCTATTGCGTTGGTGGCATGACAAATAGCAGCTGCAGTACACAGTTGGTATTGTGTAACCTTTTTTGCTTTTAATAGTATCCTTATGCCTACGGTTTAGAAGTCAAAATCGGTTGAACGGACTGTACAAAGGTTTGTTTAAATATCTAATCTTATTTCGAATGGAGTATAGTTTTAAAAATTTGTTTTAGACGTGTAGAAATTTTTCTTTTTAATAAAATTACGGAAATAAATAAGTAAGTACCATTTAAGGCTGCGGGCACGAAAACGGTGGAATAATTTGTTCCGTTGCCATCAACCCGCTCGGCCACCGTTGGCTAACACTGAACATTACTCCATTTTCCTGGTGATAGTATTTAACTTCCGATTTGTTATGAATGACCACTTCCAAACCTTTATAAGTTAATGATAAAAAATGGGTAGGTACTTACCTATTTTTTCACGTCAAAAATGAACAATCATGACGAATATTCCGGTCGATTATTTAGGGAATTTGCGACCACAAATATTATTATGTTGTTAAGCTGATTGCTTATAAATAAGAACAATGTTGTTATAGCATTAAAATAGCCACATAACTGGCGTGTAGGTAGGTAGGTAGGTCTGGCGTAAGCACCCTGGGCGAAGAGCCCTGCTAGCATTGCTGGCTGATTAAGTAACATTTTAACAAAAGGGGTGATATATACCACCAACCTTAACTGTTGGAAATTATATATTTTACTAACAAGCAGAGCGGTTTGGAGCCAGCCATGTAACCTGTATTTTTCGACAGAATAATTTGAGCATGTGTGCGTGAAGCTTGTATAGTCAACCTCGTAATTTCTTTATCACCCTAAGGTTGACATGTCACTTGCAACACATCATATACCCACAATACGACATGGTCTTTGAGCTATGTGATAGGTAGATGGTTTCAACCTTAGTGGAGTTTCAATTTACTGGGAATTATTGTCAAAAGTGCTAAATCAATTAGAATTTCGACTGTAGTAACGATTTAGTTCAACTCTAAGAACAACGTAAAGAAAATAGATAAAGTTAATGCCGGGTTCCCATCAACGCGCGTTACATGTGAACGGTTGTAAAATGTAAAGTGATCTCATCAGATTTCTTGTCATGAACTCATGAGGACTGGGCTTGAATATGCATATTGGATGGCAAGCAAGCTGACGTCCAACCTTTATTTTAAGTGGTTACCATCGCCGTCTACAATACCAGTGGCATCGCAGATATGTTGCCATGCGAGAGATAGGGCTGAAATGTCTCAAGTGCCAGGTGAATACACCAGCGTCCATACCCTCTAAATAGGAACACAGCAATGCTGCTTGGCAGTAGAAATAGGTATGGTGGTAATGATGCACCAAACTAGCAATGTTATAAAGAGCTCTACCTGACTACTACTCTGCTTCAATTTGGTCGATGGATTTGTAGGATGCCAGATTCAGAGCTTTAGTCCCTACCGTTATTCTTCAGTAAGAACAATTTTGATAATATTGTTTTGGGCATTAATTGGTCACATTCCAAACATGTTTACCTTAAATACCTAGTTTTAAAAAAGAAGGTATTTTTAAACTTTGTAGTTAATGTGAACGTACTACCTGCATACTTCTTCAATTCAAATTTAAATCAAATTGGTAAGTATCAGGTAATTTCAGTTTTAAATACCATATTATTATGTATGCACTCAGATTAACGCTGCAGACATTTTTAAAGTTTGTAGATAACGCAATCATACTACAATGCCCACATTTAAAATAGTAATTTAAATCAAATTGGTAGGTAAACAATGGGTATGTAACAGGTTATTTCAGTAGTACATAAACTATTAATAGCCTTTTGTGATTGTGCTAGGTATATCATTTAGAAGCAAATCAATCAGGGCAATATTTTAATGACATAGTAAATAATGGCAATAAAAGAAAAAATAATCAGCAAATTTAGAAAAAAAATAGGAGTACCTAAGTACATGAAGACGTTTTGTCATTAATTTTAAAAAGAAAAGATGAGTTTTGATATAATTAATGTGAATTTCATGAGGCATAAGCCAGAGGCCAATGGGCGGCATTAAAACTGACATCAGCTTAGTCAATACAATAGATGTAGATAAATGTTTAGGAACCTAGTCTGCTTAACTATTCCTAAAGAGACATAAAAATCCTGTCAGAAATCGACGTGTTTAACCTCTGAAAGGGGCATCTTCAGGATGACGATTGACCAGTCGCGAACCCGAACACGACGTAACACATAATAATAGTGGAGCTTACTAAACATAATGGGGTTTTATAAACGTTGCTTAAAGTTAAGTAATGATAAGCTACTGTTTAACCATACATTTTTGACGTTTGAACGTCACTTAACTTTAAGCAACGTTTATGAACATACCCCATAATATCTACGTCTATGGTATTTTATAATGGATTTCCGCAAAGTCACGCCTGAATCAATTAACTACCAGGTTAGTCACTAACCACACGAAAAATAAAGATGAGGCAATTCTAGTGCTTTAGAGAGGGACCCAAATGAGGAATCAAAATATAAGCCCCAGTTAAATAATGTAGTGCATCAAGATTATTTGTTTTAGATAAATAACATATTATCCGGTGTGAAATACATACCCCCTGACCTGAAGGGGCCTTCAGGGGGTATATATTTCACACCGGATAATAATACATACAAGATACTTTATATGTCACTATTTTGTTGATAGTCATAAATAAATGTTTAGAATGCACTTCAGCAGATTTTTCTAACTTAAAAAAAAAATTGTCCTATCCCTTCTGTTCTTTAAAATGTATTTGTCTACATAAATTGCAAATAGCACAGTTTTGTTTTATTATTTATTATTGTTATTGTAAAAGCAAAACTATGTAATATAAACTATGTAGTATAAACTACTTAATTTTAGTAATGTAGATTGAAATTAAACTAATGTATCCAATTATCCATCACCATTTAGTATGTTGACTTTGCACAAATTCTTACTTTACCTAGTGAAGGAACATACATAAATCCTAGAAAACAAATAAAAACCCAAGTGACGATAATTAACAATAACAGGTATTTTTCCATATTTTACTTTTGCTAGGCTTTGTCGACCTAGTGGCTAGAATAGTTAGGGGTATAAATTTTATGTAATGTATAGTCACAAAAAGTTATTAGTGTTGGTTTTAATTTTAGACATAACAACTGTGCTGGTCTTTTAAAGCTGTAAATCTTTATAGACTTTGCATAAACATACCACATAAATTGCATTAATGGACACCTAAATTGAAATTAATTATTACTGTAAGCAGATTTAATTGAAAAAGATATGTTTTGATAGTGAGGAATGTAGTGATTAATTATAGTAACTTAACCGCTGAAGCTCCGCGCCGCTATATAAAATGCAAATAATTTAATAGAATGCGTAATTATTTGTACCTATTTTAAAATTTACACACAAAAATACAAAATATATAAACTCATCAAATCAATTGTTTAAAATGGATCTCATTTTCTGAACCTAATTAAATCAGTAATGGGTGAAATCATAAAAATAAAAAATGTTTGTAAGCGGGTCAAGGCACCCATGACACATTTTATGAAAAGGAGTGCTCATCTTTGTTATTATTATACCTAAGTGACACTATTATTTCTTTTTTATTGGTTTGAATTCTGTTATCTACTAAAAATGGAATTATCATAAATTATTATTACTATTTTCATGTCAGATAGGCAGCGGCTCCATTTAAAATACTAGTATTCAGCTGCATCCGGTTATACTGGAAGCTGACCCCAAAAACTGTTGGGAAAAGGCTAGACAGATGATGATGATGATATCATTACTATTTTGTGAACATGCTGTGAATAAGTTTTTTTTAAAGATATATGTAGGCACTGCACAAAAACCCTATGCATGCTGTAATGTTTGTTAAACATTTAAACTACAAAAAAATTAAACTACATAAAACTGCAAAAAAATTTGATTCTGTCTAAAAAAAGAACTAAACACAACATGATTCATAGTGATAAGAAAGTTGGAATGTTATCAAATATCTACATTCATGCTTGATATTAGAGTTATTGGCTGCACTATCCTGTTGGAATTATCAGCCTTTGTAATTCTGGTTTGATTTTATATGGATAATCCCAAATCAAAATTGTGTTTTAAAATACCCAATTGACATAAGAAATGAATAAAAAAAAAAGCCTGCTTAAAAAAAGAACAGGATGTCGATTATTACTTTATTACAAACTAGGTGCTAAAAATGAATATCACATGAGCCATGAGGTTATTTTAATATCACCTATGTTTGCTATTGATTTAGGAAGATAGAATTGCCAAAGTTTGAATGTACATATTTTTAGTTAAATGGTACGAAATCTATTAATCTGAAAGTAAAAATTAATAATGATATCTCACAAGCCCTAACAGCCTAACAGCCTTAACAGATGAAGGGTTAATGCCCAGTGTGTGTTATTGTAAAAGTGGGAAACAGTAAAATGTACCAAAGAACAGAAGTGCATGCATGCCGCTCTGCTGAAAGCACGCCGATAATTGTACATGCATGTTTCATCTCACATTTTTAGTTCAAGTAATCATCTTTCTAATGACTATTCTATTCTAGTATATTATCAATACTATAGTCAGCACTGATTTCAGCCTTAACAGATGAAGGCTATGGTTGAGGCATCTTGACTCCTCTCATGCATGTTTACAATATGCAAATGAAACGGGCCCATATAAAGGACAAAATAATGTTAGTATCTATGTGATCACTGATTTATGAATCTATTGCATACATGTTCAATTATTACATTTTTGTGAAGCTTACTGACAGCAGTTGCTAAAACAGTTTATTTGTCTTATCAAGTTCATTATCTACAAGTAGTGTGTCAAAATAAAGCCTTAGTTGTGACGGCACAATACAGATGATTTTTGAAACTATTTTTATACATAAGTCTTTGAAAATTAGGAGGGATACATTTCCGCGACAGATGGATTAATAGACAGACACAATAATAGTTATATATAAAAGTTGGTACATCTAGTTCAACCACAGAAAACCTTTGTACTTTATATTAACTTTCCGTTAACTATTACTCAACAAGTGCACTGATCAGGTGTGAACTTTGGCACGGAAACATCTGACTCACCAAAGTTCTCTTAACTAATAGCATCATTAACTATTTAAGTCATACTCATTCATGTACTTGATATTGACCTCCTACAAATGTAGGGCATCTAAAATGAGTATGCAAATAATGGAGCAATCAATCAGGAACATGGTTCTGATGATTTAGGTAAACAGACCACTCAGCTTGCTTGACTTGGTTGGGTTTTAGGCACAATACAGTTTTTCTAGAACTAGACATGGGAGCAGGTATTTTTGTTACTATCGTTACTATCATGATAAGCACTTACCAAGCAGCAGCAATTTGAGTTCCCGTCGAGCATCTCGTTTGTCTTTCCGAAGCTGACGCTCGATTTCTTGATTTATTCGTTTTTGCTCCTTCGCCTCTTCCGACATGCAGCACTCCATGATGCCCAAGAGCGGAGTGCCGCAGTCCTTCCTCTTGTGTGGAGCCTTGTCCTTCCGGCAGGCCTTTCAACCGAGGCACACCACTCCTAGAAATTACATTATTATTACACTCACTGTATCACGTTAAACACGGCACTAATATCACAAAACACGCACCGACGCGACAACGCGCGAACAATCATTCGAAATAAAAACGATCAAATACTAAAACCGACAATCCGGTCACTGGGTGTGGTGACTTATGATCGGTCATATACATAAACGCTTCTGTCAACTGCCGACATAAACACATCGAAATCCGTTTATATACGAGCGTAGAACCTTGCGAAGCGATCGCATAATCTTGTTAATGTAACTAGATTCAAGAAACCTATGGCTATTCTACACACGTGTTATTAATAAGATTAAAACTGTGAGCAAACAGTGGATTGATGATACCTAGGTAATCTACTGATAACTAGAACGGCCTATGTCTAGGTTACGATGTGATTTGCCAGGGCTCACTGGGTGAGTATTAACATCTTGTAAATACACTTTTGCACTTCTTACGTACCCGAGAGTATATCCATAGGGCAAGATCAAATAATCCACTTCAAATTATTGCACTAACCACGATTAATCACTCAAGTCATACAACGTCTGCCTCTCAATATGGCGCTCGGAGATTTTTGGGCGATGGGTGTTCTGCGCGTGCGTTGTTCGTGTATTAGCAAATAAAAAATAATAGACTAAAATTGGATGGAACGTTGCAAAAATTAGTAAAGTTATAAATTTTGATCAAGTCTCGATAAATTTTCTAGGTGAAAATGAAAATCAATCTAATTTTCATAATCGTCAAACTGGTTGACAGATTCTGTCAACTCAATTGTCACATAATTTATTTCCTTGAGTGACTAATGTTATAAAATATTTTTTTTAACAATTTGCTTAATTTTTGGAGTTATTTATTATTATCATGATTTAAAATACGTTATAAACGTATTACTATTTTATTACTGAATAACTGAAATGCCAAAGCTCGGATATAAAAAAATAAAAAAAATTGTCTTTGATTTCGGCCATAACGCGTGATGTGATGTTATAGTTGCCAGCGTAAAATCGTACAACTAAACACGGATAATAACATTTTTACAAAATTACTTGCTGCTTTTTAGTATTTCCAAAATGCATATAAATCAGATTGCTATACCGTAGCAGTTTCAGCACGCCCTTTATAGCTTTTCCGTAGGTACCACATGACTACATCGGTTACTACAGTGTTGGGTCCATGTGATTTACTTACTTATTGGTTTTGGTTATTATAATTTAAAAGGAAGGATAAAAAATTAATTGTACCCATAAATACAGTTTTTTTTTTGAAATTGTGCTCTTATTCAATACCTAGTCACTATTATATCGATATAGGTAGTGGTCATATATCTTAGCAACACTGCATGATTCTAGCGTCGAGGCATGTCAAGGCCTTTTTGAATCGATTTGTAATCGTTGTGAATCGATATCGAATCCAAAAATAAATACTTACATTATTTTATTTAAATTAAATTAATAGTATTTCTGTTTTTTATACTTTATGAAACATTTAATATTTCATCGCAAAATAGGTAGGTACTCCTCAATTCCAGAGGTCCTGTATCAGAGAGACATTTATAAGTTTACTGAGCGGCCTAATTATTTGTAGGTAGGTACATTATTTTATGACTTAAAGCAAACAGCATGATTTCCAGCAATGGTGCACGAAGAAGCCCTATAAACTTAACGTAATACTCCGCTGCCGCACAATGTCGTGTGCTTGTCCTAGACATAGAGATTAACCTTGAAAAAGGAAGTTTACTTGATGTACCTAGGTACCTACGTACTGTGTACTACGACCGACTGTGTAGTTATAATAGTAGGTGCGTGTAAAACTGGGTTGATTAGTAACTTTACTAGGTACTTATTACTTTTTTCGTTACCTACATAGCGTTACATCGAATTACAATCGATTCTTTTTACAGCCCTATAAGTGTCAAAGTTCACTCGCTCACTTATCTTCCGGTACATTGGTGACACCCGGCGTTATAGTTAGGTACATGCTCGTTCATTTACGACAATATTTGCAGCAGTAGGCATATGGATGGATATTTAAATCATTTTTGGCGATGTCTTGTGGTTTTCCTTCTTTGTAGGTATGCTCTGTTTGTTACGCAACAATATGGTTTAAGTTTTAATTATTTTTAACTGCATAGATTACCAACAATAAATGCCTGACAAAAAAGACATTAAAGTAGCATTTCATGCCGCCCCTGCGGTCTTGTTACCTACTCTTAAGCCGCATAGAGTCACGGCTCGTATACAGCGTAATGCTTCAGTCTTTAGTTAGGTTCTGTAATTCGGGCCTAAGTTTGAAAATGGATATATTATGTAGGTATGTACTAGGTTTTTACATTGACCATGTATGTCGGGTTGTCTCAAAATAAAACAAATGAAAGTATTCAACAATAATTATTTAATAAAATAATTTAATCGAATCATTTAGGTAGATGATGTCCTTTATATCACATTTGTATCTTACCTCATGACTTATCTAAATAGTACATTTAGGTACCAATATTTTATTTTAACAGGCATGTCATTGTCTTACTTATTCATAACTTCTGCAATAAGAACTAATTGTAAACATAAAATCTTACATTAATACTTTTTTCAAGGAGTATAGTCTAAGTACAGCAAAGAATCTCTCTACCGAGAGGTAAGAGGTACCTACACCTAAGTCACTCAACAATGTTACTTACAATCGCAAGAATTTCGTAGGTAGGTAGGTAGGTATGTTGTAGTGAATTCAGAATAATTTCACTCATCTCCGATTTCAGAGGTTTAAAAGAACACTTTCCAGAAAAAAACGATGTCCTACCTTTATCATTCAAATGATGTGTGGTTGTTGAGAGGTGGTACAAACATAAATCGCTGATTTAAACTAAAAGACACGGCTTCTTGTGATTCCCGAACTTTGGCATATTTTCTACGAATCAAAATTGAAAACAATATAATAAATAATATTTTTGTCTACTTATTAGCAGTGCAGACGAAAATTAGTTACACCGGCAGGTGTGGACTCCCCAGGAACACTGTACCTACATAGGTTCCCACTTCCTGTTCATACCATAACCGTATGTATTTCTAACCCTGTATCTATACAAAATTGCTATCCTCATCCTCATGTACTTAACAATGGTCCGCCAATAAGAATATCATAAGCTCCCGAAAAGATATGGTTACTTTGAGCTTAATTGGTACATAAAGGCGAAAAAGTTCAATCCAAAATAATCTTTTTTTAAACTGATATCGTTACGCAGTCTTTATGTTACTGGCCAGTTCCTTGTTCGGAGGTATCCATCCTCCGAAGGCCTTCTCAAATTCTTTTGCCACGGCAATTGTAAGGTGGTCGTTGCATTTGTTGGCAGCTATCTGAATGCCCACAGGTAAACCTTTTCTTGTCAGACCTATGGGGCATTGTGTGACGGGCAATCCAAGGGCGTTGAATATCGTGAGATACCCACAGTTGAGAAATTTGTAGTAGATTCTGTAGTGCAGATGTGCTGGTGTGGGGAACGTTGGGTGTAGCAGTACGACGTCGCCTGATAGCAGTTTCTGTAATAAAAAATATGGAATATTGGCATGGTTTTCCTCACTCCTTGCTTTGGCAGCATCCTCATGTACTTCATCATACTGCGATTATTATGGTCTATGAGATGTTTAGCCCTTGGATTTGATATAAACTGGGATTGTTGTAAGCACTTCTTAGTAAGTCTTGCATTGTAATCAACTTATAATATTCCCACTACTGGGACACAGCCCTCCTCTCTGTGAAAGGGAGCGGGTCGTAATCCACTTACCTCAAACTCAGCCTTTATTTCATCAAAAATGGAGAGCAGCTTCTTGTAGTAACTCTTGGGTAATGCATCGAAGAATTTCGTCAGTGGGCCGTAACATACGCAGATAAAGTTATGGTTTGATAGGCCAACTAATGTCTTCAACACTTCAGGCCAGACTGACACCCATTGGTCGCGTTTCTCTGGATCCGTGTAAATATTCTTTACGTGTTTTATGTTCAACAGTATCCTGATGCTTGTCTCCCACATGTGTTCTATGTTTTTGATTTTGAGCTGGAAATATGAAAAAAGAATTACAAGTAGAAAAATAGAAGTTTCATACAATAAATATAAGGAATAGAAAAAATAAGTTCTCCCAGTTTGTGAACAAGATTTCATGGATTTAGTTAGAGATTGACATTGAAGTGTAGTACAGAAGTATTATCAAATATAGTCATAGTTTTTCCAAGGTGTCGAATACTACCAGAGGCCCTAGTGTGAGTTTATTTTAACCATCTCGACTTAACGCATCGACCGCGTTTGGCGCTCCAATTGGCCCGTCACCAGTGAAGGCCATTGAAGGGCCAATCGGAGCGCCGAACGCGTTCGATGCGTAAAATCGAGATAGTTAAAAGAAACTCACACTAGGGCCTCTGGGGGGTTATTTCCCGAAAGAAGGGCAGCCAGAAACCTTTCTTATAGGTTAATCAGAAAATCTCTCTGGTAAGACTGAATTGTTATTAGTTCCTTTCTTTCTTAGGTGTCTTTTTTTAAAATAAATTGTTGAGTAGTTTCTATCTGTCTGTCTTATCCCTTTAGAACAGTAGGTACGCAATTAATGTTTGGTGGGTAGTACCTAGTTAATACTATTAGTAGTACTGACCGGTTTAACTTCGATGTTATAGGTATTCTTGATGTGATCTTTGGCTTTCTCCATTGCTCGTCTGACATCAGGGCCCATAGAGTCTGATACATTGCTGCCGTCTCCATCCATGTAGTAGAACTTCAGCTTTGAAATGTCGACCTGGGAATACATTCCTGATAAATAGTTCACTATTGGCTTAATATTAGACACATGCCCTGTTATTTATAAACGTTGCAAACTCTTCTTATTGTTTATTTATAACCAATAGGAAGAGCTCGTGGCTAAGTAATAACACCCGCACGGGTCAATCCCAGTGGCGTGCCTAGGGGTCAAAATCAGGGCAAACAGACAGGTTTTTACGATTTAAAAAAATAGCTAAGTGAGCGATTTACGGATTTTCTATGTTGTTCATGGTAACACCATTATTATATAGTGTTATTTTTTTAATTTTATTGATAGGATTAGTTTTGAAGGCAAGCCGGGCTTTTGGCTTCTATGGAAGGAACGCCACTGGTCAATCCATCAGGTTAAGCTACGCTTACCAGGGTTGGTTCGTGGATGGGTGACTATCTTTACATACCGAGACGAAGAGTCGCGGTATGTGCCTGCCAAAGCACGTAAAGCCGTTGGTCCCGGCTTTCATACGTGGATGACAGTCGTTACGGGTCGTCAGAAGCCCGAATGTCTGACAACCAGTCTTACCTACAACTAGCTTCATCTTTTTGACTGACCGAACCCTTGACAATTCAAAAGTGCCTGTAATTGGTTTATTTGAAATAAATGCTTTGAGTTTTAGTTTACCAAGAGGTATCGTATTACCTGGTTACTGGGTTGTGGAGGTCAGATAGGCAGTCGCTCCATGTAAAATACTTGTATTCAGCTGCATCCGGTTAGACTGGAAGCCGACCCCAACATAGTTGGGGAAAGGCTAGGTAGATTGATTGCTTATAGTTATGATTAACGTGGGTTTGACAAGGTATACATGTTTTGACGTTTAAGCGTCTCTTCAGAAACTTTTATAATTATAAGGGTTTTTTTTGGGAATTATGTCGCTAACGATGCTTGTCTAGGTTTTCGGTTTCAAAGGAACTTTCGATTCTCTGATACGGCATTCGAGCTTTCATGAAACAACTTAGCCAAAGTTCTCTTTCATCTATGTAGAAACCTAGTTTGTCGGTGAGGTTCTCTGATAAAACAATTTTATTGATCAAGACTTACTGGCTTGTCCAAAGGTACGTCTGGACCACCTGGTTGCCTCAAAACTTTCAAGAGTAGTGTGAGGTCCTCTGCGTATCGCGCGAGTGGTCCAAGTGTGAAGTATTCTTCGAAGTCAGGATCTAAGCAGTCTGGGACGTGGCCTGGAAGAGCAAAGTTAGGTTGACCTTAATTTGTGAGCATCTTAATTAAGCTTGTGATGTAATATCTCTACTCGATAGAGAGAAGAAGGAAATGAAATAAATTCTCAAGTAGATGAATGTCACTTCAAAACTAGGCCTCCGTTGGCTTTGCAAATTAGCATAAACTAGCTGATGCCCGCGACTTCGCCCGCTTGACAAATTATACAGGTACTAAAACCTTCCTCGAAAACCACTCTATCCATTGGTGAAAAGAGCATGAAAATCGGTGCAGTAGTTTTTGAGTTTATCGCGAACAGACAGACAGACGCGGCGGAGGACTTTGTTTTATAAATGTTGTGATTAGATATTCTTTGCTCCTATTGCAATCCCATGGAAAATAGAGATTTATCATTGTCTTGATCTTGATCACTATAGTATTTGTAAGTTACCTTCAACTGAGAGGAGTCTGGGTGTAGGTTTGTGTCCAAATATTCCAGTGAACATGGGAGGCAGACGGAGTGATCCAGCAATGTCTGATCCAACGCCGATTATGGAACCTGCTGCTGAGATCAACGCCGACTGAAAACAAACAAATAGGTATTGTTCAGTAAGATACATAGGCGAAATGTAGCATACTAAATAAAATTATTGTAAGTATTTTAACGAATCGGAGTACGGGGTAAGTACCCATTTTTAAATACAATCTCCACAGAAATGACTGAAATAGGTTAGCAATGTTGTGGAAATGATTTTATAGGTTTCGGTTTGAATTGGAATAACTAAACCGTTTTTATTAATTTTACAACTTTTTTTTTTTTTTTTGGATGGGAAATCATCATTTGACTTCTCCTGCTCTGGGTGGAGCGGAAGGGCGTGTCAGACTCTTACTGACTAAAACCCACCCGTGTTCCTTCGGTTGCCTGTTGCCAGGGTCCCGGTATCCCTTTCGGACTATTCCGCAACCCTGGCAGGCATCGGTCCTAACGGACCCCGTCAGGTGTGCTGACATCTCTTTGAGGCGCGCGATGAACACGACGCGCCATCGACCCGGGCCTGGTCCTTATCGGACGGCGAGCTACCCATTGCTCGCCGTCCGCAAGCCCGCGCCTATGGTGGCCGGGAATCCGCCTAGGATTCCCGACGCCCAGGGTGTCTCCAGCAGCGGCGGTTAGGGGCGTGAGGGCGCAGGATTTGCTTCTCCCTCACGCGTTCCACCTCCTCCTTTGCAAGCATCACTGCTTCGCAGAAGGAGGTGACCGCCTCCCATCCATTCCATCCCTCCATCGCATTAATTTTACACCTAAAATTACAATCTTGCGAGTAGAGGGTTTTTCATGAATTAGTGAAGTGATTTCCACATTGGAGCAAATAATGTTGATGTCGTCATCCAAATGTGGCGTTCTTTTGTAAAATATCACATATCTGGTGTTATAATAGAGCCACTTAGTATGTCACATAGGCAAGTACTTTGTTAGAATTATTACTCAAATTAAGCTGCACACTTGAGTGAATTTATTACGTAAAAGAGTCGTGACTATTGCGTTAACTTGGTTTTGACCAGAGTTAACTCTTGCCTAATCTACCTAATGGTTTATGTTGTGTGTAGTTGACAATGGCTGAGTCAAATTTTAAATGTTCAAGTGGCGTAAGAAACACAAAAAGAATACACCAGTAAAATAAAGAAATGAGAGAGAACAAACGCAAGATTTCCCTAGCAAGGCTTAAATAAATGGTTAAAAAAAAATTAAAATCAGCACCGGATTTGCTGTTAATTCGAACAGATAACGCCTGTTCCCAAAAAATATCATCACTTCCTAAAATTCAAGCAACAGTGATATTATAACGGGTGTAAAAAGACGCTTATCGAAGCCGAAAGTCACTTGTTATTCGCGTCATTGTGATTTTATTTTTCACCTCACTAGCTCGGAAAGATTCTGAGGGCCTAGACAAGTGACAATCGCTTCGAAAGCGTTTCGTATTTCTACAACAACTTTCAAAAGGATTGACATAAACTTTTCGATAGGTTATGTCAGTCCTACACATTTTTGACAAAGTGACATGCTATCAGCGAAAAGGCATAAATTTATAGGACTGAAATATGCTAATGAAAAGCTTATGTCAATCCTGTTGAAAGTCGTAGAAATACGAAACGCTTTCGAAGCGATGGTCACTTGTCTAGGCCCTCTGTTTATCATTCGAAATCTCAGTGCAAAAGTGCATTTGGAAATAGTTTTTAAAATGAGAACCTTTCTATTCAATAATTTTCTATAACACCGGGGTCCACTGATAATGCATTAATACTTATATCATGACATTGCGCCAACCTCATTTTTAGAATAATCGTAATGGCCAGCAAGAAGATTTCACTTCAAAAAACTTTATTTATTTTTCTTCTGTATATTCAACTCACTTTCCATCATTTGGGTTTATTTAGCAGTACAAATGCCGAATTGAGCTTGCTTCCGGAAAAATTGAGCGAAAAGTACATAAAAGCATACAATATTTGTTCAACGCATGGAGACACCTAGCATTTTCCTCGCTGTCTTGAGGTGAAAAGTTGTGTGTTTCGCTCGGCAGCAAAGTTATTCTGCGTCTCGTACCTTTGAAACCCTCGCAATGCTCAGGATTCTACATTTGAACGCATTTTTCGCTTCGCTCATGGTTCAATCCTAGAATCCTTCGCTTGCTCAGGTTTAAATACAAGTACTCGCGGCAAAAAACAACTTTGCAGCCTTGCATAACAAATAACTATTGTTCTAGACAATACCTGGGAACCTTCTGGTTACGGAGATATTGAAGGTAAAAGTTCCAACTTTTTCAGACGTTTTTTAATTTTAAATGACCCCACGAACCCTGAACCGTTGCATGATACACAATATTTTACGTGCGTTACGTTGCGCACTACCATAAACAGAGATTTTTCACACTAAAAATGTCACCAAAAGTTGTTTCCCGGCAATTATTTTTGTGCAATGTTACTTAATTTGATGTACATACATAATGCGTAGTTGACGGCTATGTGATGGGTCTTTTTATACCCCGTTTAATCGTATCATATCAATGTTGGGGGGATCAAGCATTTAGTAATGGGCCTGTACACCTACTAAATCCTATCCTATTTGTGAAGGAGAGCCTGGTCTTGAACGAACCTACTTATGGCTGCATTGCATAGAAATCAGCATCATCAAAAGCTAAATAACCTCCTCAAAAATAAGTAGGTATCTTGTAAAACTTACTTCTCCTCCCGAAGACCCACCAGTCGTCCTCTTCTGATCATAAGGGTTCGTCGTAATCCCAATAACATTGTTATAAGTTTCCCAGTTCATACAAAGTTGTGGTGTATTCGTCACGGCAATAGGAATGGCCCCAGCAGCCCTCGCGAGCCTAATAATGGCCGCGTCTCTTTTCGCAGGATTCCTATATGGGTACACCGTACCACAGTCATTGCTCATGCCTGGAATTTTAATTGTTTATTTATTAGGTCGAAGGTTTTGATATGCTTAATGTGTAGTAGGTTATTGCAAGTATAATGGTTTTGAGAGGTATAAATAAAATTAATGTTGTAGTATATTATGTGCATGCGCATCAATTGGAACTAATCTCTTACCTTCAACAGCAATGCTCTCCTTCACAGTCAGAGGGACGCCTAACAACGGATACTCTTTCTCCAGATCTTCAGGCGTCCTGTCAGTCGATGCGATCATCTTGTCGATGCCCCTAGCTTCTCTGAGCGAGGCATCGTACCTTGGCTCGACTATAGCGTTCAAGTATGGATTGGCTTCCTTGCATCTCTCTATATACGCTTCTACAACTTGTTCTGACGTGATCTGAAATATAAAAACATGTGTTATTATCGTTTATTCTTGTTGAGGATAAGCTGTATACAGAAAGAAAGCTGGCAGTCTACCAGCGCTTATAGGAACCGGTCCACACAGGTAACCGGCGCAGGCTTTACATGAACAAGCGCCGATAAGCGCCGAACGTCGCCGACAAGTTCCGACAATCTTCGACACGCGCCGGTCAGCGCTGGCGCCGCCCGACATTTAACTAACTAACCTAACCGCTCGCTTTATGTAACTGTTACCAGAATGGACCAGCGCTGATAAGCGCTGGTAAATCGGCGCCGGCTACCAGCTTTCTTTGTGTATACGGCCCTACTTCGGAATTATTTGATCTTCATTAATTACCAGTAAATATCATCGCAATAATATATCGCGTTGTAAACACTAAATCTGTTCTTAACACAATTTAATTCATGCATGCATTCATTGCGGATTCTATACTTAATTCGACGGCAAGTCTCCAATGATAGCTTTAAAGTACTCAATTAATTTCTCATAGCTAGCAATCTGAATAAATGTGCAATATTTTGGCGAAAAAAATGGGGCTTCGGGCCCGCAATCATCCCGAGCTGTTGTCTGAAGCTTGAACTGAGCGGATACTCCGTCGTCCTCAGGAATAGTTTAGCTATGAGGTTAAGGGACCCGCAGTCCATCCCTGGAACCATACATAGGTTTTGTCTAGACCACTTTGGACTACTTTAGGTTTTGTCTAGAAGTCTATCTTGTCTATCTTAAATAAATTCCTATCTGTCATCACTGGTTTCATTCAAATGCCGCCCTTATAAACCTGTTCTTTATTTTTATTTAATAAATGTTAGTGTAGCAATTAATATGTCACCTACATTTTAACCTTAATGAAATCTTCTCATAATAAATTCAAATATCAGACAGAAAACGAGACAGAAATGCGGATGCATGTGCAACCTGCTTGCAAGTAGTCCCAAGTCAAGTCCACGATGGCCAAACCAGTAAGATGAGAGGGTCACGGTTACTACAAAGGTCAAATTAACCTTTTCGTTACAAGGATAAAAACCTTTCTTTTTAACAACCTTTTTATACTTTATCGTCGGAAGAATTTTATTGAGCTTTTAAACGTGACATTTTAAGCTTCCTCTGATTTATTGCTTTCGGAAGTTATTTTGATGTGTCTTGTCAATGTTTATTTATATTTTAATTCATTAATTCATCTACCTACTTTATTGGTTTATATTTTCATTTTGTAGGTATAGTGGGTACCTATAATTATTAATATCATGAGAGGATAATGATTTTAATAAGTATTAAATGAGGTGCCATAAAATACCTAATGTTATCAGTTTTGTGAGGTTAACTTTAATACCATTAAAATTATTATAATTATGGTACATTTTAGCCACCTACTTCTATTGTGTTGTTGTCATTGTAAAGCAAGAACTGAACCTAAGGTAGGCAAATGCAATACGAATAAAACAACGCTATTCAATACTTATTTAATAATAGCGAGGCACATATTAGTAAATGGCTAAATAATATCCATAAAATGTTATTCAATTTTCATAAAAATGTGATGCTCATAGATGAAACTTCGTCTTTGTTGATGTCGTGTAGTCGGTTTGCTACGCCGCGTGGTCGCTGTCACTGTGCTACGCCGCGTAGTCGCTGCGCTACGTCGCGTAGCCAAGATTGTTGCTTTGACGGGGAGTTAGCGTCACAATTGCCGAATATCTTAACATAGCATTGCCAAGTTTTTGCTGCAGTTGCCATATAATCGGCAGTTTACATAAAGTAGGCCATCATCATAAAAATTACTTTGTTTTACCTGTCTAGTCCTTATCATCGCAGCTAACGAAGTAGCGGACTTGAACAGAAGGGGGTTCATGGGAGGCGGACATTTCCTGTTCCTCCTGATGTTCAGCAGGTAGGTCACAGGCAGGACGATGATGGCCAGCAGTGACACCAAGAACCGGAGGAATCTTCGCATGAACGCGTTCATCATGATTGTCTGGAAACAAAATAATTTGCGGTATAGAATAGTTCCTATATATTTTTTATAGGCATCGTTGATCATTGTTATTTTACTATATTGACGTTATCACGTGTACGCCGGCTGTCACTGAAAACCAGCGCTGGGGCTCTGTCTTGCACAGGGTCACAGCTTGCGTGACTGTGACGCATATTTTCCCCCAACTTGTTATTTTCGTATAAGTATTTGTCCTGTCTTAGCGTCATATTTGCCACAAATGAACATATTTTTTTTTTATCTATCTTTCTTTCTTTTATTGGCCTGAGCTTGGGTTCGATTCCTATGTCGGAGTCTGGTAAATGGCAATAGGCTCGCTCCTTTTACAGACATGGAACTTAAATATAACAGCTGTCGAAATATGGGTGAAGGTAGTATACGTGACTGCCTCTCCCTTTTGTTTTTTTTTTTAATGTATGGTATCTCCCAGGTCAACCTAGGAGGTTGTCGGCTGCTTAAACGAACTTTCCTGTGGGTGCCTCAATAAATTATAGGCCTCAGGTAGGGCATAAAACTTATAAACTAAGCGACTACACCCTAAGCCCCCATGTGGGGTACGGACCTGGGGGAGGGCAGCAAGGGACAGGCTGGATCCAATCTCCCTTATGTGAACACTGCCGCGATAAACAATCTTTGCCAAGCCTGGTAACAGGCTTTGCCAACGGTTATCCTTTTTACCTGACTAGGAAGAAAAATGGAGCAGAAATGAGGGTTATGATTTTGACCGTTATGTATGTGTGTACCCTCATAACTTCTAAACTCATCATATCTCAAATCTCATCATAATTCGACAAATGAGGTGTCGTTGAAAGATCATAATCATAATCATAATCAGCCTATAATGTTCCCACTGCTGGGACACAGGCCTCCTCTCTGCGAGAGGGAGCAGGCCGTAATCCACCACGCGGGCCGAGTGCGGGTTGGTAGATGTCACATGTCTTCGAATTTTTGGTTCTAGGACATGCCGGTTTCCTCCGGTTTTCATGCCGCGTTTGTCGTTGGAAGATATAATAATATTATCAATCTTTGATAAGCCTCAGGCTTGGCCAACGGTTATCCTTATATGATATCCCACTGATACGAGTAGGCACATTAAAAAATAAAATATCAACCTACTTTATAGTTTATTGATATGCTTATCTCTATAGCAACAGTCGTGAAAGTCCACACTGCGCGGGAGTTCTCTAAATGTTGATCTCACGTAACGAGGCGAAGGTAGAGGTCATTTTCACTACGTTTTATTTGCAATACTAACTTGTTTGCCCACTTTTGCATGTGCATGCGCAAGTTTCATACATAGAACAAGTTGATACCAGCCATAGCAATTTATAAGCAAAAAGTATCCCCTTTTTGTTAAACCTGTAACTTGGTCGGCCGGCTGCGACGGCGTAAAAAGATTTCTTATAAAGTTTAGCACCCTGTTGCACCCCATAAAAAGCATTATTTTATGTTAATATCTTCAGTCATTTAGGCTTTGCATTATAGTTATACCGTACGTCATAGATGGAAATGTTTCGTTTGTTCAGCAGCATCAATCCAAGATGAGAAGTTCGAGTTCTGTTTGCGAGACCTGATTTGAACTTGCCCGTGCTCTATTGTACTCTACCGTGTGCCCAAGTCATGTTTGTAAACAAATCGGCAGTTTTAAAAGAATCATTAAGTAATGCGCTATTTATAATACCTATGTTTAAAAAATATTCAGAGCAGAGTATTTTATCAGATTCCACTGGCATAAATACATACTAACTAATAGGTATATAATATTATAAATGCGAAAGTGAGTTTGTTTGTTTGTCCCGCTTTCACTCTTAAACGGCTAATCAGATTTTGGTGGCATTTGGCACATGGGTAGAAATTACCTGGGTTAGGACTTTTTATCTCGACAGTACGTTACCGCGGGATTATATCTGACCTCGACGCGCGGGAAGCCGCGGGCAAAAGCTAGTAAATAATATAAACAACAGCGAATTACTCCTCATATTTATATATTACGAATTATAATCACATTTAATTCATTTGTTTGTGCTAGGCTATATTATTATGCAAGTAGCTTACAAGTTTTAACTTCCGTCAGCCAAAAGTGGTGACATTAGAAGCTTTTTATGTATTCTTTACAAATGGCCAGTAATTAAGAACACCTAATTAAGAACAATGCGACGAACATTGTCAGCTGATATTCATCAGCTGCTGTCATTACGTCACTTGTTTTATTTAGCATGACACTGATAAAAGAAAAACAATAACATTGACTGAACTTTCAAACCGTACTTGTGTGGAAATGCGTTTGCATGCACCGAACTCGTTAGACCAAACTAGATCTCATGTAGGTCATGCTACGCGTAGCTTACCTGTATAGCAGAAATCCTTATGAAATAATTCACTACATCGGACACTACACTTAAAACATTAGCCAAAGGCTTAGCCAAATACGGCGGATACACTAAGTTATAACTATTCAAAAATACTTCAGCCAAAACGAAGGCATGATACACACAAGCCGTCAGCAGAATCAACACAAGTCGGGTAAAAAAGTTGACAGCCGCATTGAAACACGAAATGTATAGAGCAATAATTGACCCTATCATTTTATAATGTTACCCTACGTGCATCCGATAACACACTGAGTTACGCTAACGTTAGTTTTAGATAGTACATTATCAAATAAAAGATACTACACGCGTAACGTTTGGTAGGAGTTTAGTAGAGTTACGAGCCACCGAGCGTTGGCGTGCTCAAACTTCAACTGATGTTTGATATCGACTATCGAAAAAATACAAACTTTCTCTTAGAAGAAAGTACACGTGCGTGTTTCTTTCCAAGCGTTTCGTGCCTTATTTAATTTTATTAATAACTTAATAGAAAATTCATACACTCACAAAAACATTTTACAATAATTGCGCGGCATTTCCCCAAAAGGCCTAGGCCCGGAAGAGATTGCTAAAACAATTATTTTGATCTCCGTTTGGGTCAATAATATTGAATTTTCTAATAAGTAGGTATATAATATTGAATTTTCTGTAGCGAAAGAAGTCAAAGTTTTCATTAATATTTTCTGTCGCAATGGGTAATCATCCGATGGAATATTTACATTTCTTGCATATTAATATCAGCTAATTAGATGTAATTATTTAAACATTATTAATAATGTGTCTTTGTGCAATATAAATACGTGATGATAAATCCCATTTATCGGTAGAACGAGTCGTTTTGATAACGCTACTTAGTAAACAATTCGGTGGAATTATCTGTTATCGATCATTGTCTGTCTGTTTCGTAATAATTATTTTATGAAATATGTTTTATGGTTAGAAGGATATTTCTGCATCTACAGGCTGAAATTTAATTAATGGGCATCCTCATAAGGGTCCATTGTACTCATCATTAAGAACAAATTTCACAATGGCACCAACACAAAAAAAAAACACCTGTTCTCTACATTTTGACCAGCTATGCGCACATAATTATGTAGGGATGGTGATTATAAGTTCAAGTAAGTTGGTAAAGTCAGGGAAATTAATGCAAATTGACTACTAACTTAAATATTGTCCGTATTTGGATTCTTATCACAACTGTCATTTTTTGACAGTTGTATGAAATTGCTTTATCACGGCAATGTATTTTTTTTAAAATTAATTTTCCTGACTGACTGTATATGCCTACGTCTAAGAAGTAGGTGCCCGAATAAATTAATTAAATAAAGCAATTGATTACCAAGTGAATATGTAGGTGTAACATCTTATTTACCCGTACCTATGTGTAAATACGAATACATAATGAAGCCACGAATAAACCTCGCCGGATGCTCAACCTCAAGGCTTGGATTTCCTTACGATTTGCTGTACTGATATTAATTACTAGTTTACATCATTGTCGGCCGTACCGCTAACTCGAACATAAAGAAAAATAGTCACGAATAACAGTTTCCATACTTAGCTAGACAAAAGAATGCATCGTCTTCACATATTATATAATTGATTGTAAAACATTTTTAAAAGAGTAACGGTGGAGTTTCTTTCCCATTCTTGTCCATACGAAAACTACCTTTTGGAAGGGGCAACTAGAATCAGTGCTTAGTGCCTTTAAAATAGCACAAGTATGTACAAAAATAATATTGTAAAACATTTTTAATTTATCGATGTTCTTTTGTTGTAGGTTTGGTTAAAAGCGAGGACGCGTGGCTTCGGTGATAAGTTTTTCGTGGTAGCATGCATTCGTTGTTAAGGCTGATGCGCTAGGTTGGCCCGCGAAATTCAAATTTTCTTACGTTTTTTGCAATTTGCAGGTCAGTATGTATTTACAGAATTATAAACATTAGAATCAGCAATACAACTCTCTAAGTTCATGTAAGTGTATTGATTGACGATTTCATGAATTTCGCGGGCTACCCTAGCGCATCAACCTTAAGTGTTTCGAATTGGTGAATTAGAGATTTATTTATTCGAGATCGCATGGTTACGGTAGCGTGCATTCGTTGTTAAGTGTTTCGTATTACTAAACTTACGGGGACGTGTTATTCGGTGTTACACTTTTCTAAGTCACGTAACGCACTCCTCTGTATGTCAGTCTGGCGGCTAAACCGCAGAACCAATTTTGATAAATAAACATAGCTTATCATCATCAATAAAAGAAACAGTGACCACTGTGTGTGTTTCGGTCTTTCTTCTCAGAGTAGTCGGATAGAAAATACCGAACTCATCTAGTTTTAAAACGCATTTTATTTTTGACGTGAACACGTGTTTTTTTGAACCAATGTACAGAAATAAATAATCATCATCAGCCTAGCCTTTTCCTTTAACTATGTTGGGGTTGGCTTCCAGTCTAACGACTGCCTATCTGACCTCCACAACCCTGTAACTAGGTAATATGATACCCCTTGGCAAGACTGGTTGTCAGAATTTCGGGCTTCTGACGACCCGTGACGACTGAGATATAAATTATAAAACAAAGTCTTCCGCCGCGTCTGTCTGTGCCTGTTCGCGATAAACTCAAAAACTACCGCACCGATTTTCATCCTGTTTTCACCAATGGATAGAGTGGTTCTCGAGGAAGGTTTAAGTATATAATTTGTCAAGCGGGCAAAGTCGCGGGTATCAGCTAGTATAATATATAATATCAATAGGAAAAACAAAGACACATCACACACTAAACAAAAACCACCTCTCACTGTCAGACACCTGTCCCGCCTGTCGTCGCGTCGCCGATAAAGCGAATTGCTATTAACGATTTTCTCGCTCAAGAAACGCACAAAATATTGTAGGTCCCGTGTAAGTAAAAGAGATATAATATTAATAGTTGATCGCTTACTGTTCACAACGCTGGCGAGTACAATACGGACGATATAACTTGGCATGTCTGGGGGCCAAGTCTACTAATTTACAAACGTGTCTATGTTCTCACAATGATGAGTTTTTGACAGATTTTGTATGGCAAATCTGTCAAAAACTCATCATTGTGAGACCACTGACACGTTTGTAAATTAGTAGACTTGGCCCCCTGAACGTAGGCTATGCGAACTTTCGCGCATGCTCTCTCACTCACACACACCTCATGTCACCATTTGGTTCCTGAAATTTGTTACTACGCAGCCCTCTGCGCCAAGTTAGGTTTTCGTTTGTAGCAGCGACAAGAGCTATCTAAGAGAGTATTCGCTCCTCCCTTAGCGGGCAGAACACTCGCTGAGAGACTTACATTGGTAGATATTATACCAGAGAATTATAATCGTCGTGCGCCCGGTCTCCTTAATCACCGGGGCGTTCGACAGGTGCCTCGAAAGGGTGAAATGGGTTGTAAAACCAGCTGGTTTTGTGTAAAAAAATCTAGACGGTTATTTAATTATGTATCAATCAATCCAATCTGCCTAGCCTTTTCCCAACTATGTTGGGGTCGGCTTCCAGTCTATCCGGATGCAGCTGAATACCAGTATTTTACATGGAGCGACTGCCTGTCTGACCTCCACAACCCAGTAACTGGGTAATTTCTTAACCAGTCTTAACTGGTTGTCAGACTTTCGGGCTTCTGACGACCCGTAACGACTGTCCACGAATGACAGCCGGGACCAACGGCTTAACGTGCTTCCCGAGGCACGAAAGAATCTCGGTAAAGATGGTCACCCATCCACAGACCAACTCCGGCAAGCGTAGCTTAACCTGATGTATCGACCCGTGCGGCTGTTATTACTTAGCCACGAGCAATTTAATTATGTATATACCGTATTATTATTATAACTGTCATACTAATTATAAGTGGTAGATTACACTGAAGATAATTGTTACTTACGTTGGTTGGCGTTATCATGGATTTATAGCAAAGTGTAGGTCAATAAAATATACCTAAACTTTTCAGTTCAGTCAGAAAGAGAACTGAGGAAGGATTTTTGGTTATATTTTCAAAAATGTATGTACCTGTGTATATTTATATTTTGAAAGTTTTTAAGGAAGTAAATCTTTTTTGCCGATGGGAAATCGCATCGGGCACCTAGCTACTTAAGTACTCATTCAGAAAGACTTTTTGTTGTTTTCGCATAGGTAACACAAAAAAATTGTGGGTTATTTAAAAAATGTAGCTTTTTATTAAGTTTCTTTGCTATTTTTGTACACAAGCCTTTTTTTTCTATAAAAGATTAATTGTGGTTGTAATAATACTTTGGACGTAAAAAATATAAGCTACAATAATGACGGCATTTAACCTGTGACCACTGCACGCGATCATTATAGTGACTTTAAATACAACTGGAAATTCTACAATCATTTTACAAATAATTTTGAAAACGTGTCTCCCTGGGTACAGTTTCTGTCGACTTACTTTACTTTTGTCAAAAATTGCGATGGACTTCGGTTAAGCATTTATCGGTTATTAATTTATTTCGAACAAAGAGCATTCGTACACGTGTGTAGATGTTATCATAACATAAACATTATGTAGGTATATAGGTACAGAGCTGCTTGACTGATTCAAAATAATTGATTTTATCTCTATCAGCTGTAAGTATGAGCAAATAGGTACCTACGAATATCTATTGGTCCTATTAAGTTATCTACTTAGTAGCTAATCGTGTTTTGTCATTCAGTCATATTTAGTTTATCGGTATCATAGTTTTACTTTTGTATTTATATTTTATTATATTATATTTTATTTATTTATTATTTATGTACACGCAGTAAAATACAAAGAGATAAGACATAATTATGATATGAGTACAAAGGTACTGCTTATTTCTTAAGAAATTTCTTCCAGCAGACCTGCGAAAGGAGAAATGAGAAAGAAATGTAGACAATAGTGTGTGAGAACAAGAAGAGAAAAACATGATTATGCGAAGTCTTAACTAAAATATTAAATATACCTACACATATACGCAAGAAAATTAACATATACTTAAATAAATACATAAAGCTTAAATATATAAACATAAATACACTATAGGTACCTATATAATTATATACTCATAGTTGAGAGGAAAGATAATGCTCTTTTACACGAAATTTAAATAAAGAAACAGTTTTCTGTGCTAGGCGGAAGTGAGTTCCACAATCTTACAGCATGGACAGAGAAGGAATAAGAATAATAGCTAGTTTTATGAGGATGGGATTTAAGGAGGGATCTAAGGTGAGATCTACACGGTGCGTCACTAGGACGAGCGTAAGAAAAACGCTCACGCAGGTAGGACGGATAGGACGGGTTGTGTAAGATGTTGAAGAGGAGACATAAAATCCGAGTGTTCCTGCGAAGGCGGATTGGGAGCCACTTGAGTTCCTTGCGAAGGTGAGAAACATGGTCATATTTTCGGAGGCCGAAAACAAAGCGAATGCACAAGTTTTGCAAGCGCTCAAGCTTGTTTAATAGCTCCTCAGTAGCATCCAGGTAGCAGGCGTCGGCATAATCTATAATAGGCTGAATAAGTGTTTGTGCCAAGGAAATTTTAGTCTTCAAGGGCAGGACACTTTGGAGGCTTTTTAGCGAATGAAAGGAGAAATGTACCTTTCGACTAACCTCATTGACCTGTGCCCGCTACGAAAGATTGGAGTCAATTATAACACCCAGATCTTTGGCGGTTTCGGTATAGTCAATGCGAACACCATCGAGAAAAAACGGCATCAGAGATGTAACATCAACCACATTGCGAACGAATCTGCTGCCTATGATCATGGCCTGGGATTTAGTAGGATCAAATTGCAAACCAAATGACTTAGCCCAAGCGCTGATGCAAGCCAGGTCATGATTCATAGCAGCAATTTCAGAACCCGCGTCAGCTACAGTAAAGTGTCGGTAGAGCTGCAAGTCTTCTGCGTAGAGATGAAAACTAGAGGAGATTACTCATATTATTATTTTATTGATTTTTTTTGATTATTTTTATTGTTTATTTTATATTTATTAGTTTTATTCCTCTCTGGAATTTATTATATGTCCGTAGGTGTGTCCGTGGCATCACAATTTACCCTATCTGAATACCAGCGCTGCGGTATTTGTTTATTTTTTCTCAAATATCGTAGCATTACGCTGAGATAGGAGCCTTTTTGGCCTTCCACAGGTTTTCTTTTCCTGTTACTGTTTTATTTTATTTTATTACTTGTTTTATTGATTTTGTTCGTTTTAATGTTATTGTTATTATTTCCTGTGCGTGTCCCAAATAAAATATTTTTCTTTTTATCTATTCATGCGTTTCAAATCCACGCGAGATGCATGATAATAAAATTATGAATCTGAGTACTTATGATATTGTACAGTCACGAGCATAAATATATTACTAAAAACAGTTCGGCAATAATATTTGATTTCTGAGAGGTGATACGTCTTTTTGAAGTCGATAAGGCATCTTATACTTTGGCGTAGCTTGTCTCATCAGATAGTTTTGGTGTTACTTCGATGTCACATATTTGTTCTGGCACTTGTATATGCCTTCCACAAATGGTCATATATAATTATTATATTTGCCGTCATCTTGGCGACAGATATTAATGGATGAATCATGACCATTTATGCTCGTGACTATACTAACAAGAGTAGATAAGTGGTTAGTTAGTAATTGCACATTTTTCTGATTTACTTAGGTAATTTCTAAGTCTTTTAAGACAGCGAGGGAAGTGATGTGCAAGATGCTCATGATCCGTAGCAAGATAACCATCATGTATGTGTATTCAAAGCGCTGTGTCTTCGCCTATTAACCTCGTCACACCTGCAGTATCCATCTATACTTCCATCCATTGCATTGCTTCATATGTTTGAAAAATTTGTCTGCTTAGCAACGTAAACAACGCAATGAACGTGGCTGAACTGTCAAAACGAAAGGCATTGCGATCGATTGCCATTTTAAGTGTGTTATGCAATTACGGTTGTGGCGCAGCTTGGTAGAGGCTTATGACCAGCACCTTAAGGCTGTACCCTACCTCAGTAAGAGCGAGACGGAGTGGGGCGCAAGCGGCTCTCAATACTCGAAAACTTTAGGTCATTTGCTTTTTTCGGTGAAAATAATGGTATAGTTCAGTTGTTATGCAAAGTTTCATGATCTAATTTGAAGTATTTTTTGAATACCAGCGGTTTATAGTGTGGTGGTATCTACATCGCCACATGCGAACTAGGTACGCATCAAAAGACCTGACGTCAGACAGACGTCACATAAATCCTGCATCGCGCAATTAAAGTTTACCGTGCAGTGGACATATATACGAGAACCCAACATCAATCGTTGGGCAGTTGCCCGCCAGACACAACACCGTCTGGTTGGAGGATCCTCCCTTTTCTATGGTGGATGAGTGAACTTTACACCCTGTTCCTCATACCCCTAAATTGGTGACCCCGAATAAGAACGTCAGCGCAGCCTTCGTGCAACTACTCCAGCGTGACGTCATCATCATCACTCCCGCAAGCTTTCAGTGAGGCGAGTCACACAGCCAAGCCAACACCCGAAGCGCCAACGGGTATCCTGACCACCAGCATGCAGCGAACGCGCATTCCTGGTCATCACCCTCAGGCTCATCACCCCGACCCACTGGGGAATCACCGCAATCACCTCAATCACCACAACCGCCGCAAACAGTACCGATCCACCGCGAACAATGCGGCACCCGGTTCCGACTCACTGGAACCACAACTGGCACTGGCAAGCATGGCAAGATATAAGACTCAGCCCACTATCGACCTCCGGTCTCCGGAGGGGAGTGATGTGGCGGCATCTACATCGCCACATGCGAACTACGCATCAAAAGACCTGACGTCAGACAGACGTCACATAAATCCTGCATCGCGCAATTAAAGTTTACCGTGTAGTGGACATATATACGAGCACCCAACATCAATCGTTGGGCAGTTGCCCGCCAGACACAACACCCGTCTGGTTGGAGGATCCTCGCTTTTCTATGGTGGATGAGTGAACTTTACACCCTGTTCCTCATACCCCTAAAATAGTTATATTTAGAGGTAACTTTGGTTTTTTTTTCTATAGAGAAAATTTTATGTAATCGTGTTTTCGCCAAACATAAGACCTAGCATCAATTCTTAACTTTAAGATATATTTATTTCAAAATTAATGCTTCAGTATTTTCGGCATAACGGAGGATCATATTAAGCAATTTGAGGTAGGGTACGCCCTTAATTCCGATACACGATCAATCAGAATTGGAATCCGTTCGAAACAATTGTTTAATCCAATCCATTGCTTCATAAGTTCAGTTACGTTGTTGAGCAGAATTTTTTGTCGAACATAAGAAGCAATGGATTATAAATTAGTTTCAAACCGATTCCAATTCTGACCAATCGTGCATTATATAATTAGGGTGCAGCAGTGGACTGTTTTTTTTTTTGTGTGGGAAATCATCAAATGGCTGCTCCCGCTCTGGGCGGAGCGGAAGGGCGTGTCAGACTTTTACTGACAAAAACCCACCCGTGTTCCTTCAGTTGCGTGTTGCCAGGGTCCCGGTATCCTTTTCGGACTTTCCCGCAACCCTGGCAGGCATCGGTCCTAACGGACCCCGCCTTATGGTGCTGACCATCCCATCCAAAAAAAAAAAAAAAAATGTGGTATATCTGTGTGGAATTTGTGAATGGTCTTTGTAGCAAGATGTTATTTCTCGTGAAAAGTCATTAGAAAATACTTAAAGGGAGAGACAGTCGGAACATCTAATGATGAACATTAAAATTGACATGAGAAAGTAAACTACATTACTTTCGCTAACGTCACTAGCAAAAACTAAGCTTGAAGTTGAATGTTTATACAATGAAAATTACCTGGCAATGATCAAGTTACCCTCTTCCTGCCCAGACTCAGGAGCCATATAGATAGAGGTATGCATGCAAGACAAGCTATAAAAGAGGATTTTTGCAAACTAAATGAAGATCATTACGATGAAAGTAAGTAGATACTGGCATTACGGCCTTAGAAATGCAAGGGCATAGCATTTTCCAGAATGCTAATTGAAAAGAAAGTAAGTTACCGTTTGGCGACGAGCCATTAACTTTTCACTATTAATTTATTCAAATTCCACTGTATTTCTCTATGCAGACCAATAACTTGGCTACTTTATACTAAAGTTAATTTAATGATTTCGTGTAGTAGCCAAAGGCCTTGGTATCTAATGCTACAGAAGGATGTAAACGAAACAACAAGTAGGTAAGTATGTATTCATTTTATTGGCGTTTACTTACATACTGTTAATTGTAGTGGCATTGAGGGCTAACGCAATATTTACTAATACTCGAGTACTGTTCAAAGACGAAGGTACTTATAGTATAACTAGCTGCGCCCCGCGGTTTTCACCCTCGTAAGTCTCGATCCCGTGGGAATATCGGGATAAAAAGTATTCTATGTCCTTTCCGGGTCATGGTCTACCCATGTGCCAAATTTCATCTAAATCCGTTCAGCCGTTTTAGCGTGAAAGCGTAACAAAGAAAAAAACTTAGTTTCGCATGTACAATATCAGGATAGTTAGGATTACGATTATATTAAGAAGGATATATATATATATATATTAGGATTATATTATATATATTACCTTTGCTTGTAAGAGTGCGATTGCAGGGCAAAGTTCTGTTTTTATACAGAAAAGAAATGAGCATTGATTGCTCACTGCTAGATATATCAGGCAGGTTTTTGACAAGCAGGCTTCGCCTATGCCACCCTTATGAGAAGAGAAGAAATTAACTTGCTCACCAGGCCTACTCACTGTGAGTCGGTTAGACCAATAAAATTATGATTGCCTATATCATGCCCATTATTACTGCCCAGATCTTAGGTAACTAAGATCTTTTCCTTCACCCCTGTTCAGATCACTGAGGTATGTGTGTTTGAAGTTCAAACTTTCCGAGCTTGTAACTCCAAGCCACAAATATTTAAAATAAACATGTATGTGTACGTGTCTATACATTTTAACGCAATAAACTTCTAAGTCACATACCGCAGCACATTTGGTAGGAGATAAATCGCAGGTGAAGTAAGTTACACAGTGCGGTGCGTTATAGTACCTATAGTATAGGGACCGTGAAGCAATCGGATTGCTTAGCAAGTTGGTCAAGCTAAGGTAAGGCTAGGCTCCTTGCGAAATTTGCCAGTGTTTTCTCAATTACATACTGGACGGTAGATCAACAGTAGAATTGTTTACTGATGACGTTTTTGCGTCTATTTGTTCGATATTTCAAGAAGCGGACTTGCCAAGAAACTTGTAGTGATTTGGTTCGTAGAGCCGAAATTTGTTTAAGAATTTCACACTTTGAGTTTGTGAATAGCTAGGTATCGTAATACCTTTGATTATCATCATCTGCATAATCTGCCTAGCCTTTTCCCAACTGTTGGGGTCGGCTTCCAGTCTAACCGGATGCAGCTGAATACCAGTATTTTACATGGAGCGACTGCCTATCTGACCTCCACAACCCAATAACTAGATAATACGATACCCCTTGGCAAGACTGGTTGTCAGACTTTCGGGGTTCTGACGACCCGTAACGACTGTCAAAGATCCACAAATGACAGCCAGGACCAACGGCTTAACGTGCTTTCCGAGGCACGGAGGAGTCTCAGTATGTAAAGATGATCACCCATCCACGGACTGACCCCGGCAAGCGTAGCTTAACCTGATGGATCGACCCGTGCGGCTGTTATTACTTAGCCACGAGCTCCTATTTGATTATCAATGGGACATTATACACCAACTCGCATTGGGCCCGCGTCTTGGATCCCACTCCCTTTCACAGAGAGGAGGCCTGTGTCCCAGCAGTGGTAAAATTACTTTTAATCAATGTACCTATATAAATATATATATATATATTGCGCGCGTAGGTAGGTGTCAAGCACGCCAGTTACTTCGCCGTGCTAATGCCCCATTACATTATATATATATATATATATACGTTTGTGTTCTGGTAAAGAGCCTTTGGTCTGCAGTATAAAACAATACAGGCTAGATAGCTGATGGGAGAAGGGGGCCACTGTTAGTAATATTATCGGGATCGGGATCTTGATAACTTTGTAAAGTTGCCAGAGTTCTAAACCACGTCTGTGGTAACTTCGTAATGATAATAATATATGTAGAGTAGCTTTAAATGATTAAGTACCTAATTAAGCTTAAAATTTAGGGAGTGCGTCCGCTGCCGGCGCCTGCTCCCAAAAATAACGCCATTGGGAACCGGCAGTGACATCACTGCCGGCAGCCGATGTTTTTAATAAAGAAAAAGAAAAAATAAAAATTAAACCTAATCTTACTAGTTCGGTTTCAGGTAGTACTTTATGACTTTACTAGCTGTGCCCCGCGGTTTCACCCGCGTAGATGTCCATCCCGTGGGAATATAGGGATAAAACGTATCCTATGTCCTATTCCAGGTCATGTCTAGTCTACCCGTGCTCATCCTCTCCTCTCTAAAGTAGGGAACGTCGCGGAGGCGCGGCGCCGGCGTCGAACGGTTCGCGTATTGCAGTTTTATACTCATGATATCTTCGAAATTAAATGTCCGATTCGACTGAATTAAAAAGTATTTTACTGTTACATAAATACCCTTGATGTTAAAACTATTTATTTAAATAAGAATTAATATTATGTCGATAAAACTCCTTAGCAATTAATGCATTAACTTCGATAAAATTTGATTACCATAAAAAAGGTTACAGTGAGTCAATCTTAAAAGATAGACATATGCTTTCACGGACTTTTTCTTAGAACTTTTAAAGAGGAACAATTCCATCATATATAATATTTGTGTAACTTAAACCGTTTATGCAGCGCACGCAACGGAAGCTCTCTAAAAGGAATCATTTTTCCCGTTTTTGCAACATTTTTCATTTATGCTCGGCACCTATTGGTCTTAGCGTGATGTTATATAGCCTATAGCCTTCCTCGACAATTTTTCAATTCCAACCAGTAGTTCCTGAGATTAGCGCGTTCAAACAAACAAACCAACAAACAAACTCTTCATTTTTATAATAGATTACTGGAATATGGAAAAAAAAATGCTCTATTACATGTTTTTTTAATTATGCCTATCTACTCCTTACGCCAAACTGACAACCAAAGTCAGCGGAGCACTTCCTAAGATTTAAGTTTTATTGGTCTTACTTCGTTTGAAAAAGATAAACATTACGAACCATCAAATGCTAGGAAGAACTTCTCAAAAAAGTTTCGTGCAGTTAGACTTCGAGAAAAATCGAGTGGAGTACTTATTCGTTCCGCCATTCTCGATGCAGATCATTCATTAGGTAAGTACCTATACCTACCTACCTTTACTTAATTAGTATTCGTGTTTGAGCTTGTCTAACATAACATTAAATTATGTTAAGTGATTCTAAGTTTTCTACCTTTGTATATTTACTTACACGTGTTTGTCATTTTTACGAGTAACACACAGCTATGAAAATCATGATGACAATTCAAAAAGCAACTGCAGGGAAATGTTTTTTTTTTTTAATATTAATTTTCATAGCGATACGAAACAAAACAAATCTCTCGTTTTCATAAGTAGCAACATTTTATTAGAAAAACATTTTGTTAAAAAAAAAAACTCACAAAAATAACACCTTTACAATAGGTAGGTATTGATAATATTTCAAAATCGAAGTTGGGACACTGTAACAACAAATTGACCCCTCCCCTATGTACCTACTAACTTATTCATGTAAATCCTATGTCGACATAGCAACTACATGACAACTTTACCCTGAACCATAGCAAAAATAAAAAATTGCAACCGTAAAATAAATCTACAAAAATCTTTAAACAGTGATGAATTGTTGGACAAATTTTTATAAATTTTCTTCTGAGAAGATTCTTTCATTTTTGATCGGAAATTGTCGTTTATAGTGTGTATAGGGTGATTCCACGGCGGAGCCTGCCCTAGATTCAATTCAGTAGGTAAATATATTTTTATTAACGGACCACCGAACTTGTGAAGTAATCAACGGAAGGAACAGAACAATGAGTCGGTGCACTGCAAGACTTTCTAAACTGTGGCTCGGTATGCGTAACACCCCAGTCACTGTGTATTGATTAGCTCAAGGACATGGCATGGCAATAAACCACACGATGTAGAACGCGGGTCAGTGACAATAGCATCCTGAAAACAGTGGTGGAGAGCCCTTACTCTCCTTTTCTGAGGCACTATGTGGGGAGAATGGTCAGGTAGCATATTCCTTGCTAATCATTCTCTGCACATCGTGTCACAGTCACCAGCTTTTGTTGTCCATGTTTTGTGTACTACTAACACTAGTGATAAGGTATTTTTACTAACAAATTGGACCGTATTGTTGTCCGAACTTAATAAATAAATAAATTAAATAAACCATATTTGACAGAATTCGTAAAGAAGGAGGTTCTCATTAGATCAGATCGTATAGTTAAACGCTTGTGACGTAGTATATTGTTATTGATTCTAACTTATTCTTGTTGCATGAAAAGAAGTTGATCTTCTTTTTTTCGCCGTTGTCAGAGTTTTAAAGCCGCCCAAAGGCCTCTGACTTGGTATCACATGTCGTCGAGAAATATCTCTCAGGCATTCCAGTTTCCTCACGATGTTTTCCTTCACCGTTTGTAACACAAGTGATACAATACAATACGCATATGAAACCGAAAAGTCAGAGTTGCGCCTTGGGTTCGAACTCGAGACCTATGACTTGGCAGTCCAACTGTCACATCACTAGACTATCACTGCTTATAACAGAAGCAGAACAGAAGTTGATAAAGAGGACTAATAGATTAACATGATTTTCCGTGAAAATATATCCAAAGACCAGCATTTTATATCATCTTGCGTAGGTACCTAATTGATATTGGTGCCGATTCTGTTGTTCACAAACTAGACTAAAATTAAGTTATGTGCATCTTTTTCTTTCTATTTCAATAAGAAAAGGACAGAAGATAAATTTTAGTTTAGTCTGTCAAACTGTCACTACTCCATACAAGTTTAGATGTGATTAAAAACTAGCCTACTAAAATTACGTTAATTTACGTCAGGCGCTCATTTTTGGCAGGACTAAACTAAAATTTATTTTCTGTCCTTTTCTAAATGTAATACAAAGAAAAAGTTGCAATGAACATAAATTTAGTTTAGTTTGTGAACAACAGAATCGGCACCATTGACGGAGCTCACGGGGCAAAAATTTCAAATAGAGACCTCGTGTCTTGGAATGTATAATTGCATAGCACAGGTGTGAGTACTATGTACTATAGATCTATCATTTACCGGGTTATATGTCATTCATTGACTTGAATGTGCCTTATTGGCAGCTGGGAATATGTCATGCTCACTCAAATGTCTCGCTGATGGTGGCGCGTGTGTTGGATCATTTAGCTCCCTTCAAAATGGTTGAGCTGAATGGTGCTGATCCATGTTTCATGTTCGTGAAAGGGCGCCGTCAGTTGTGACTGGTCATCTCTTAGCTGCCATGGCTTATTTTAATTTTTGAATTGTTCTTATTTTATAATTGCGGACGCTTTTAACGTGCTTTCTACATTGTTCTCACATGTATAATTTCAACATGAATGATGTAACCATTATATTGTAACAATATTTTGATTTAAAAGAGTGTCCATGGAGTTTCTTGCCCGTTCTTCTCTATAGGTACCTACTACGCTTTGGAATGGGCAACTAGCTTCATATTTTTGACTGACTGACTCTTTGACAATTCAAAAGTGCCTGTAAATGGTTTAATTGAAATAAATGCTTTGAGTTTGAGTTTTGCCTGCACGCCCTCTGGAGATCATTTAGCCCTCCAAGTTTTAGTTGTCAAATAATTTTTAGGGTTCCATACCCCAAGGGTAAAACAGGACCCGGGAATTTTCTATTCGGTTCTAGATGGAAAAACCCGCAATAACATACATTTAATACATTTTAATTTAATACATTTGCCTTATCCGGGAATCAAACCATGTAGCTCATGCTAAGCAGTAGCGCTTGCGACCGTTAGACCATAGAGGTAGGCAACGAACCAAACTCATTGATATTTTTATACTTTTTGCTAATGATAGACACGCGTTTGACACCGTATTCATGTGATGATGCGGTCGGTGGTACTCCTGCTTAGCAATTATAAGTAATTTATCCACTCGATAAGTCGTGACTTTGAGAAGGGACTTTTTGAAGGGACTTTTTGAAGGGAATAAACACTATATCGATCATTAAAGATTAACTGCATCAGAATGCAGCAGTGAAGCAACGATATGCGCAAGCGCTCAGAAAGGCGTCAAAGATCGTTACCTATAAATTATATTGAACTATCAATTAAGAATGCACTGCAGTAATGGTGATGTCGAAATCATCGTTAATCGGTCCAAACGATTAATTAGTAGGATTTTTTTCGTGCCCAGAATATATTAATACGAATGCCCTAGTAATTTTATATTTTGTGCTTTATTATTATTAACTTGAATATTTCTGCGTTAAGTAAAGTGAAACTAACACGATAATGCGGTTAGTTGTTTAGATAAATTAACGATTTTATTATAAGTGCATAACAAATATTTTCTCTCTTATTAGTTTAATGATGTCAATAGTTAAGTGTAGGTACCTACTCAAACCTTAGTGAGATCGACGGATCGTTAGTAAGTGAAAACTGCAGTCTATACGCGGATCTATTAAAGTCGCGTGTTCTAAAATACATATAATAACACAGATTTAATTAAACAAGTCGCTTCACAAATACTCACATTATAAAAAATCACGTCAATTTAATTCAAGTTGTAATAAACAGTAGAATAGAATGCACACTGAAGTTTTATTTTTTTCGTCGAATCGTATTCGCGTGCGCACCGTGATGGCGCGCGCAACCGACTCCCGAGCAACTGCTGGCGCTCGCGCAGAAAGTTGGTAAGTAGATCCGTTGCTATTGTCCCCAACATTTACCTGCACCGGGAAAAAAAAATCTGCTTCCGATGCATTTACAGTTACGCTGATAAATGTACAAAGCGACCTTGTGGTAAGTACATCGAACAGCTGTGTTAATGATGCGGATGGGAATTCAATCTGAAATTTCGGGGACGGATGTTTAACTTCTTTTAGTTTTAAAGAGAAAACATTGTGCCAAGATAGTGGGTGACTGAAATGTTTTCATAAGATTTTATAACAAAACTTCTTTGTGAAATAATCATATCATGAGTTTTAAAGAAGATCGATCACGATTCGATTGTTCTCTTATTTCTTTTTATATTTTTTGATCACACCTTAAGTAGGATTGCCTTTCTGAATTTTTGTTAAGTAAGTGTTGTACAGTCACGGACTTTAATTGATGAGCCACCTGGCACTGTTCGTATTTTAGGCGTGTAATGCAAGTCGGGTTTATTCGGTTCCTGACACGGAAAGTCATAATGTCTTCGTATTAGTAGAAGAAAATTATATTTAATAACTTTACCGGTTGGCTAACCTGAGAGCCAGAACTACAAACTTGACAGCAGAGTGACTACCCAAAGTCAACCAATTACAGGTCTTGCAACAGTAACCTAGCAACGATTGTTTAAGCGTAGCGATAGTAACGTTAGCGTACGGAGAAATATTAATAGTAATTTCGACAACTTCGAAATTAACGTCTCTGACATCGACATTTCAACTGTCAATGTCTTCAGATAAGTTTTCAGAATAATCGAGTTGATGAGCTCTGATATAAAGGAGATCAGTATCAAATAGATTGGATAAACTTAATGCAACATTTTATTTATTTTTTATCATTGAGAACTTATTAGTCAACCTCTATGGATAAGACTATTTCGATTATAAGTAATTTATTTGTCATCTTGTGTCGTGTAATCTCGTGAATGTATGAAACTGTAAAATTGAAAAGTTTGAAGATGGCTCATCAATTAAAGTCCGTGACTGTACCTACTTATGATGTAGGTATTTGATTTGTGTTCGGTTAATGGCAAAATAGGGCCACCCCCTATTTTCTGCATGGTTAAATGTGGGTTGTACGCACGGCTACACATCAAGCTATACATTTCCAGTTTATACTGATCTCGCATTATACAGGATTTCCGTACAATGTGAGGTCAGCTTATACGGGGTATGTACCTACTATTAGATCACCTCTGCCTAATCTTTCGGGAAAATCAGGTGTGATGTGTTATTTGTACTAGCTTTTGCACGCGGCTTCGCCCGCGTACAGATAGGAGATTATCCCATGGGAACGTATAAAAAGTATCCTTTGTCCTACTCCTAACCCAGGTCACGGTCTACCCATGTGCCATCCAAATCCGTTCAGACGTTTTAGCGTGAAAGCGTAACAAACAAACTCGCTTTCGTATTTATAATATTAGTTAGGATGGTGTTTATGTATGAAATTATGACCAATAAAATTAAGTTCTTCAAAAATAATACAGTACCAATAGGTACCCTTGGTTGACTAGTAGAGAATTTCAAGGCATTAAGTCCGCCTTTGTACCTTTTTTTTTGAGTGCGAATAGTAAGTTTAAATAAATAATACATAGGTACTTACAAATGAGCTATCAACATAAATTATCACCTTTCACGGCTAAGTCCCACCTTTCGCATAGTTCCGAGTTCCGTGCTTGTCAATAAGACTGGTGAGGCCATGAGTCGTATTTGGTGCTCTCTGCCCTTTCGTCACTTGACTCTTAAGGAATCTCAATAAAATTAGTGTTTCATTTTAAACTATGTAGCTTCCGCCTGCAGCTTCGCCCGTGCGGTTTGTCGATAAAAATTAGGCTATGTTCCCAGGGTGCCATCTGTCTCCTTACCTAATTTTTTCGAAATCCATTCTACACTCATAAGTTACGTGTGTAAGTACGGTGTGGGAAGTAAAGTGATTAAGGGCGGATTCGACCAAACTCGTATTTATACACGAGTAACTATACGGGGAATAATCTATTCCACGATTTTATTCTCGAGTAAAATCAACAGTCGTTTTTCCATGTAATCTAACGTATAGTTTGATTAGAAATAGCGGAGTGAATGTGAACGAATGTAATACCCGACAAAAAAACTTTGTTCTCCAAACGGGACGTGCAGAAGCATAACTCATCTCAACTCTCATATTATTTAGCTTGGGAAAGTAGGTAGCTGTCAATGTCAATGTACAATTTATTGTTTGCTTGTCGTGATTGTCAGCTGGTAATGAAGCGGCCGCCATTATATTATTCTCAGATAACTTGTTTACTCGATGCATTTCGGCGGTATAACGATTTACTCTCAGATAGACAGATCATCCGAGATTAAGATTTGGTAAAACGATAAGTTATCTAACTCTAGAGTAATTAGTGATTTTATTCCCAGGATAAGACTTATCCAAGTTTGGTCGAATCCGCCCTAGTATAATTATTGTATATCAGAAAATTGCCTATAGAAATAGTTAATAATATCCTCATAACATAAATAGGTATCTTATTTGTCCAAAATACCTTCCAGGAAACTGCTCTTAAATTATTTTCAGATTTGTTGCTCGCGACCTCGTCTGCGATCCAGGATGAAAAGTGAAAAAACCTGAGTAGTTTGAAGACACTTTCATGTTGATTCAATCAATCAATTTATTCAGCCCAAGAGCCTATCGCATTCCACTGTAGAATATTAGCCTTTCCCATCATTATGACTTCACAACAGCAAATGAATACAGATAGGTTATACACCTATGTTACGTAGAATACCTAACAAAACTGTGAATGTTGGTATGTTTATACCAACCAGGCGTTTCCAGACGTTCTGATTTTAAAGGTACGTCCCGATTTTTTGCCCAAAATTAGAATGTCGCGTGGGACAGGCTTAGTCCCGCTTCGGGGATAGAAAAATAAATAAGTAGGTATTCGTAATAAATGTACTAGGTACCTACCTACTTGTATAATTCTGTGCCTCCTGTGATGAGTGATTTTAGTCGAGTTCTACCCTTTTTGTGATTTATACATTATTATATGTATAAATCACAATCGTTTTTTTTGGTCTAACTCACGTTCTTTTATCTGCTATAGTTTCGGAGATAGTTGAGTGCAAAAGGATACAACTGCCAGAATTTTAGCCAAAAAATCGTGAATTTAGATATAATTATGTCAAGTTGTAACCCCTATAAGTAATTGCTCCACACATTTTTTTTTCGTGCTTCTTGGTATGAGAGCGATTATATTAATTTTCACATTTTATTTTTCAGTATATTTATCGACAATTTAAATGGTGGAACATAATATAACTGTACTTGTATCATTTATAACGTAATTTTAGCACATATTGGAATTACAAAAAGGTACAACTTACAGGTTTTTCATAAATTACTTTAGAACTATATTAACATAAAAATACTATATATGTAATATAAAAATTAAAATGCATAGTGAAAGTGAATGTTTTTATCTACAAAATAAGGTAATTATGTCTAGCCTAGCCCATTTAGTCCACGAACTGGAATTTTTTAAATCTTGTTTTTGTTCTCCTGTAAAGTGTTGATTTTTTACTTGTATCACTTGTCACAGGAGGCACAGAATTATATTCCTCTGAAGACTAACACGGTAAACCAGACAGTTATTGTTATTAGTATAGTAGGTACCTAAAGTAAAGTAATTTTATAAAATAAAAAAAATTGTGGCTACTTTACAATATCGTTGTAAACTTACTTTAGAATTGAAATAAAAGGATTAGTAGTAAAAAATAAAAATAAAACGACTGATTATTTACGACTTTTTATTATACGCTGCGCCGCTGATTAAAATCTCGCTGCGCCCGATAAAAAATCTGGCAATGCGCATACCTTCCAACTTTTGCTACTGTCACTCGTGAAATACTGACGTAAATGTCATGATAAGTTTATGAAATATTGAAAGTCATTCTACTCAGTAAAATACTTAAATAGGTATATCTTTCTAATAGCGTACCTAGGTTAAGTAGGTAGGTATCTATAATGGCGCTAGGCGAAACTTGCAAATGAGGCCAAGTATGAAAGCTTCATACAGATTTTCTCTCAAGACTGGGCTGAGTAGATAGGTAGGTCGACGATGAAGTTAGCAAGTGGATATATTTTCTTCGTATGCGCGGATGCCTTGAACCTCCTACCTAGGGTCCTAGGTACTTTCTTGCCTATTATTATAGTATGCGGCAAACGGCTGTACCATTTTTCACACCAACTTTTGGATTTTTTTATACTACAATCATAGCAAGACGAAAAAATGAATTACAAATTTTGAAAAGAAAAAAAAATCACTTCGCCATTGGTGGTTTGAAAGCCATAGTACCTATTGCTCAGAGCCTGGGTCTCAAAATCATGGCAGATTCTGGTCTTTTCTCAAAAACATGATGGCTAAACGAAGCTGATAATGAATAAGTACAACACGACCCTGCCAGGAATTTTAACCGATGAGTAAATTGCGTACTGCCTCGATGATTGCATGTCGACAGTTAAAGCGGTTTGCTGCTGTAAATACCAGAGGCAGGAGACCTAGGATTGATTGAAAACTGGTTTATCACATAAGTAGGTAGGTATTTATGTTTGTTATAAGAGATTTTATAATGGCTAGGTATGCCACTCAATTTACGAATCATGTTTTGTAGGTATACTTAATTCAGTGTTTTGACTTTGCCATTTCTAATAAGTAGGTGTGTATTATCTATCTAAGTACTTATCTATGAGTGTGTGTCAAATAGGAGCAAGTCAATGACATGAAAGAGTCAGTGCTTATTTCACCAATGAAACAAATATTAAACTGCGATCTCTTAGCTGTCAGAGTAAATATTCCACAACAATGATGACAATGAGAGCTCTTGAACGTAAATTAGATGCGATGATCGCGTTCAGTTTCATTGGTGAAATCCGCCTTTTATGTAGGTAGATACCTAACTTTACACACGCCTCAAACTTAATACTAAGTATCTGCTGCCTTCGTTCTAGTTGAACGTATGTAAAATAAATACAAAAAACTATCTTTTGCACAAATTGTATAATAGAGAAGCTTCACTTACGTTTTCTAATACCTCTACCTATCTATTGTATTTAACTTTCTATCATAAGTAGCCCGAGAGCCATCTACCGGTAAACATTAAAAACTCCTTCAAGATTAGCTTTTCTTCTTGGTTACAAAAAAGTACACAAGATGGCATTACAATCGTATTTACACTGATTTATTATTTATTAAAAATAGCTAAAACCAAATGTTTTGCTATCAAATCACTTTCGTTTTATTGAAAATCCAAACTAGTGGTTTTTGTAGCTTTCCCGATATGGGTAACTACTTGTTTTATATTATTGTTAGTTCTATTTTTGCAGTTAACGCTACTCGACAACAGATGGCGCTACATGTTTCGTTGACTGTTCGAAAAGTTTTGTGCTACAGTTTATATAACTGCCTAAACTTGTGTTTCTATTATGTGGTACATATTACGTATACCTTTTACGAAAATACATAAAGTTACGTATTTGGCTTGCGTAATACAAACAGTTAGTACCCAAGCTAACTTTGACGTAAATAGTAAATAGAACACACCTACCTACTTTTATTTGTAATAGGTAGCTACTTGATGACCTCAATAATTAAATAGGCCTTCTAATGTAACAACATAAATAGAAAAAAGAGGGAATAGAATAAAAATCAGTTAATGACAAAAAGCGAGTTTCGCGTACGCGGTTGCTCTCGCGACATGTTACCATAAATCAGGAGGGGTCTCTCCACCCTAACCCCCACTCTACGCCAAGGATGATCTTTTCCCTAGATCCTACATTTTTATAACGACCAACATCCGTGTTTTTTCAACGCAATATTGCGGTGTTTAGGTGTTCACTTGTTATTTTTATTCGTTTCGTAATTTTGACAATGCAACTTGAGGTGTTTTGATTTATGGAATAAAAGATTTCTAGGATTTGGGTGTGGTGATTTTAGCAATTTACCTAGTCGTAAAAAGTACCTAAATAAGGACTATTATTTAACTTTGATCCTTTATCTTTCTTCAAGGCAAACTAAAGGTGCAGAAATTAAAGGAAAACCCCCAATTCAAATGCCCGGGGTCATAAAGAAGATGAACAAATCGATAATTAAGTGAGACATTTAGTTTTGGTTGTCACGACAGATTTTTGACTGGTTTTCATTATAGTATTTTACCTGCCGAGCATTGAACCGGTGTTAGTCATAGAGGCTCACCGGCCATTCCATCGTTGCGCGTCGCGACTGGCGTTGTAGCAGACGAAGAGCCCGTAGGCGGGAAATATTTTCCTTCTTCGACGCATGGACGCCAACCTTTAATTTTATGCCATAAAAAGCTATGTTAATTGGATTTCCAGTGACTTTAATTAGGAAGGAAAAATAGTTATAAACAAATAAAAGAAGAGTTCTTCTGGTAAGCTTAGGTAAGTACTTACTTATTCATGCTCCTATGTTCGCAGTCATACTTTGGTTGCTGATGCTGATCTGTTTAAAGTTCTTCTTACAACCACTGATCTTTTTTCCAGTCGCAAAACACACAGCAGAACGAGCAGGATACTTTCCATTATCAGAGTTACTACATTTTGAATCTGCCCAACCACGCTAAGGGCGCGCATACAACAGCGAACGCCGGAAAGCTACGCAGACTCGAAGACACATCGCGTCAACTACAAGACTGCGTCCAAAGCTTCATGTACAGTCACGAGCAGCAAATTTTCCCCTTAATTTTTAATAAAATTTTATGTTTTTTCGAACATAATATTTTCGAGCCCATTATGTAATAATTCAAAATTGCATTCGTTATTCCACAAAAAATCGATACTGATAGTTGCCAAGTGTACACATTAGTGCTCGTGACTGTACACACCTTAAGCTTGGTTGACTACTAGCACAAAGTAAACACACTGGTTCGTTTTATCGACGCTGTTGCGTGGCGCCGCCCGCCCATTACATGTAACTCCGGTGTCAACACACAGATGGCAGCACTGCTGTTGTGAACTAATTCCCTGAAAAAAGGCCTGAATGTGGGCCAATTTGGTACAACGCCTTGTTTACAAAATTTATTATTGTGTCTTTATAATAATGCGTGTTCTGTTTTTTTAGGACTCGATTATTATTAATCCAAACGATTAACGAGTGAGAAGTAACTCTTGCTTCACAATTGCTGGGGCAAGACTTTTCAGATTGGATAAGCATTTTTCATAGTTTGTATTTGTTGACTGAAAAATCAATCTGCCTAGCCTTTTCCCAACTATGTTGGGGTCGGCTTCGAGTCTAACCGGATACAGCTGAATACCAGTATTTTACATGGAGCGACTGCCTATCTGACCTCCACAACCCAGCAACTGGGTAATACGATACCCCTTGGTTAGACTGGTTGTCAGACTTTCGGGCTTCTGACGACGCGTAACGACTGTCACAGATGACAGCCGGGACCAACGGCTTAACGTGCTTTCCGAGGCACGGAGGTGTCTCGATATGTGAAAATGGTAACCCATCCACGGACCAACCCCGGTAAGCGTAGCTTAACCTGATGGATTGACCCGAGCGGCTGTTATTACTTAGCCTTGTTTTTTTATGACTAATAGCTAATTTAGATGTTTTTCTAAGACTAATTAATACGACAATGCCCGAATTAAATAGCTCTGTAATTTATTAACGAACACTATTTTATCGTCTTCGATGTAGTATCAGCATGCTTGGTAGCGCCTGCGCTCCTTGATCCTGTTAATGTTGTATCTCTATAATTTAGCTATGTCTACTTGTGAACTCAACTGACTGTTTAATCTCCAGCTTTGTCACCTGACCATTGGATCACAATATTTATTTAATTATCTTGTCATAGAGCTTAAACATCGATTACACAATGTCCTTATCTGCTCTATCATAAACCTACATCTACAAGATCGTCACCTCATATTCCATTCAACATTTCCTTTGCAAGCTCTCAAACGGGCTATCTAATTAATAATAACGAATCCATTGTAGGGGTGAAGCTTGCCATCAGAGTTCTAGTAGAGTCGTAGTCAGTTTCGTTAACTTATTACACGGACAATTCCTTCAGTGCTCAATAGACTGTTTCCCATACTACTGGCGCAAGTCACTTGAACTCGTGTACTCACTTGTAAGGTTTGAAAATGTATAGCAGTAAGAACATTTATTTTTTACTTTTTATTGATTACTGATTCTATAAGCCCATAGATAGGTACTGAATGGATTGCCCAACTTGGTTTTCAATTAGATCTCACAAGTTTTTTTTGCGGTAGAGGAGCTGCGTTGCGAGACTTTCATTATTTATTTTGTGTAAGTCGGTTTTTAGTTCTTTTTTAGACTTAAGCCAAAGTTGTTTTGTTTATAATTTTGTTTTCATTGTAAATAAATACATAAGTAAGTACCTATTTAATAACTTCTTATTTACTAATATCAACGAAAATCTGATTTATAAAAATAAGGTTTGTGTAAAAGTTTATTATTAAGAAATTATGATACCTTTTTTATTTAACCTTGAGTGGTGTATCTATTTGCAATGTTGATCAAGGTTAAAAAGTTTGCTGGGGTTCGATAACAAAAGGAATGTGAGCGGGGGCTAAAGGGCGAGCAGAAAACATGCGCAACCCCTAAACGCCAATTGAAGGTTGAATTAAATAATAACGCAAAAGTTTGTTACAAAAAATAAATTCGTTACATTAAGAATCTTCTTGTTCTTATGGAAATTTTAATAAGAAAATTAAAATAGGGCTGGTTCGTCAGTTCAAAATTATAATATCTTATAATTTATTAAATGGCCTGAAAGTGTTATGTTTTGTTTAGGAACAGTTCAGGGTGTTGAAAACAAAATTAGAGCCAAGGCACTGCCTTGTAACATTCCATTCTTTAAACATTCCTTATTATATGTACATTTCTCATATGAGCAGAATTTGCTCTTGCCCTACTAGTTTTTAACGGAGGATCTGAATTAAATCATTACTGGTATCCAGGGTAGCCTGTTAACGAGAAGCTTGTTGATATCAACAGTGTCAAATGCTGCACTAGGTGTTTATGCAAAAAAAAGTTACTGTGGTACATGAATCAGGTCAGTGGCCAATCTCATTTTATTCCATATCATAGGATACTGCATTTTTTTTTTTACCCTTTATTGAATTTTCTTTCTAAGTGTGTTGCTGTGTGATAAATAAATTCTGAAGTCGAGAAAACTATAAAAATCTAGTCTGTATTTTTGGAGAGTCAATTTGTATCCGATTTTCTTATTGAAAAGTCGTTTTAACAAGTTTCCCAAGTGTACCAAACACATAGTAGAGGTTCTGTTGACGAATATGCGAGACCGAATCTTCAGCGAACCCTACGCGGCGATCCGACCTTAAGTACCTGAAAAGGTGCCAATAAATAATATACTGCAAAAAGTATTAACCGCCTATAAAACCTATAGCAAAATCAACCTTACGCCATTCCATTAAAGCTGTGTTTCTTATTAATACAGAATGTTGCTAACCAGGGAAAATGTTGGCTCAAGTGGAAGTTCTCCAAGAAACAACGGGTTTACCTCTGGGTCACCCTGGGGAGAGGAGGGCGGCGGTATTCCATCTAAATCTCCCGAACGAGGGATTCTGAGGTGAATTACCGAAAAGATGTTTGGGACGAGACAAACTCTTCCATGTTTTCCCAAATGTATTTGTACAACGTTATTATTTGTAAGCCAAGCAGTAAATAAAAGATCTTGGAAAATAAAATAATAACAACTTGACTATGTATTTTGTGTACATACCAGCTGTCTACATACCAAGATGTGGAGAAATCATAACTTTACACGCTCATGCAAGTGAATAAACGATAAGAATCCAACTTCATATTGTCATCATCGATTTATATTTTTACCGCCCTTTTTTCGCGCCAAACTTTTTCAATATGGCGGCCGGCGAGAGCCACGCGCTGCCACCATTAACCACCGACACTTCACCGTTGCTATAAACTCACAAATCATGAAAAGCGCCATCGCATATGCTACATACAATACTCTACTTAATGTTCCGTTCGCTAAGGTCGATTATCATGTAAACATTCTCGCTCGATCGCCGGGAACAAAATGTTCCACCCAACAAATTATTTTGAACCTTGAAACCGCAATGAGGAAAACTTATTTTCAATTAATTCTCACGGAAAATCGTGAAACGAACAAAGAGAGCGAGAAACGAGGCCAACATTCGTTAATAATGTAATGTATATTTATTCGTCTACATTATTTTGGCCTCAATGTCGGCTTGCATCAAATAGGATCGCTTTTATATTAATTACGGCTGAAAATGAAACCATTATTATTGTCCTTTTTAACTGACACTTCGTAATGAGTTATAAATTCCATTGTATACATAAATGAGTAGGTACCAATTATATTAACAATTAAGTAAAATATTATGTCAACGAAACAGTTAATGTTTTTAAGTTACCTACATGATAACTTCAATATTTTTGCCGCGCTTTTTATAGAGCGCAGCTGAAAGTCAGCTTCCGTCAAAACTTTCGGAACTAAAATCTACGCATGCATATTTTATGTAGATAGCTTAAAAAAATACGTTCAATGGTTTTAAATTATATAAAAAAATGTTTAAGAATATTTCTAGATGAAGCTACGAATTGTACTCTCAGCTAAAGATTAGTATTTACGTAAATATGTACTTACTAAGTCTGTTTTTCTGTGCGGCCTAATTTATATGGCATCGGACGTCCCGCATCTAATCAATACACGGCTTGGTGCGGCGCGACGGGCGCGTTGTTCACTCGTTTCGCTTCGGGGCTGTTCGGGCACGAACGGTGAAGAGCGGGACGCCCTCGTCGACATTCGGGCGTTCTCGCTTCAATCGTAATTCCATTTTCCGCCCGCCTTGGCAAATTGAAATGTCGTAACTCTTGGGGGAATATCGGCTTTCTGCCCAAGAAAAATATTCTGCTAAGGCATTGTAACGACGCTTTAGATATTATGGAATATTTCCAGTCCATCATACATTTCGGGGCGCGTCCCCTCAAATGGCTGTAATCGTGAATCTGCCCCGCCACTTGGACGCTCTACTACGGTGGAGGTGTCGCTTTGCCCCCTTCACTTTCGATGTCAACTCAATATTTTTGTATAGGGATTATTTCTTTGTTATGCATAATGGAATTTTCATTTCGTTGCTACTTTGTTGCTGCTTTCAGTTTGTTTTTGTTGGGGTTGTCGATTGGATAGGTCAGGAAAAATTGATAATTATTTCATCAATATGTGTTTAGTTGTATGTTTGAGAAAAATATTTTAGTCTTCGAAAGATTTGTTCTTATTTGTCGCGTGAATCTGCTGTAAATTTTGCTTGATTTTTAAGTTGCTATGTTGTGTAACTTAGAAATTATTATTTTACTACGCTTATTTTTCTAATAAACAGTTATCATTCCAGCTCTTTTATTAATGATGACATGCTTATTTTTACTAATCCCAGAAAAATAAAACCGTAGCATAGCAATAAAGGTTTATTTGATAAAATATATACCTAAACAAAATAGAAAAAATTACCACCGAAAAGGGGTACAAGCAATTCCGAGCGTTATATTAGTGGGAGGCCCAGTAGGTCAGATAAATTGAACCCTCCACGGCGTTGTGTTCACACGTAAATAACATGTGGAGTTTGGGGTAAGGGGCGCGGGCGGCCAGTCCCCGCTTGGGAAACCACAAAGACATGCAGAGGAAAAAGCAAAAGTCATCCAAATAACAACCTTATTGCTTAACGATAAAGATGCAGCCGTAGATGAAGATAAGAAAATTGAAGATAGCAGTCGTGGCATCCAGCCAACGTTAGATTTGCAGTTTGAAAACACATTTCTCCACAATAAACACCCCTAATATGTTGAGAAAAGGGCAGATGGAGTTAATTGGCACAGACAACAATGGTAATAAAGTAAGAATGAATTTCGTCGCTCACGCAACAGGAGTAGAGTAAACTTTTGTCACGGTTTGTTAATCTTAATGTTTAAGTTTTTAGATGATTTGTCGTAGTTAATTACAATGTTACTTTCGCTTCATATAATTAATATTATGTAAAACTAAAACGATATTGTTCCGGGGAAAGGAAGGAAAATAAACAGAGCAAATATTTAAGGATAAACTGGATTTAGGAGCTTTTACAGATGGTGTGTTTAAATTCATTTATAGACTACTAGCTGTTGCCTGCGACTTCGTCTGCGGACCAGGATGAAAAGTAGATACAGGTTATGATCTACACATATGCCAAATTTCATCTAAATCCGTGCAGCCGTTTTTGGCGTGAAAGCGTAACAAACAAACTCGGAAACTCAGCCTGCCTCTCTGCAAAAAAAATCATTAGATTATATATCAGCATTCTTATTCGCCAAACATCCTTAAATAAACATGCTGAGATACTATTAATTTTGGGATTTGAGGAAAATAAGCTTATTGTTCAAAGATTGCACCTTAAACAGACTGGTCCTACACTTCTCTACGTCGTTTATAGGTACCACGCAACAGAAAAATGCAACACTTATCCCGTAGGAACATGGTTGTTTCAATTCATAAAATCTTAGTACCATTACGAAAAATGCCAAGATGCAAAGCCTCTCTCCCAACTCAAGAGTTTTAAAGACAGACCTCTTTCTTAAAAGATAGAAGACGGTGGCATGGACCGACGGGTGGAGAGGGGTTGGGGAGGGGGAGTTTTGCATTAATAATGTTGATATCGGTCCGCCTTCCGATTAATTTGATTAGTTGTGATTTGTGATTGAGGATAAATGTAAAGGTATTGATGTTATTTTTTGGTGTGTTAAAATTTTAGTGGCAGTTGATGTAAAAAGATAGTGCGAACAGGAAAATTTTGGTGGAATTTATGAGTCGGACGAAGTCATGGATTCTTTGTCTCTAAAGTGATCAAAAAGCAATAAGAAAAAGGGGATATTTGATTAATCACAGTGTTAACAATACAAACAATGAAAACCCTTGGGTACATTACCAGCCGACAGCGATGCGGAGGAATTTTTCGACGCCTTACTTTAGTTATACTTAGTTAGTTTTTTAAGTTTTAGTGTTTTATATAAATAGTTAGTTGTGTTGTGAAAACTGCATTAATTGTTACCTACATTATTTTTGTTTGTGTCCAGCAAAAGTTTTTGTTAAAAACACATAATCAAATCAAATCATTTATTTCTTTGCAAACTTGGGTATAGTAGGTACATAGGTGTTTTTATAATAAAGTTCTCCATATTTTAGCGTCACGTGATAAAATATGAGGCATTAAATAGGAATAAAAAAAATAAATAAAAAAAAACATAATTTTGCTAAACTTTTTTTTGGGGCATTGCTTTATCAAATAATATTCCGAAAATTATATTTAAATTACGACCGCCTTGTCATTTGATTACTACCCACAAGTTGTAATGAAAATAATGGTGACGATGGTGACCAAAACACGATATGACACTTACAAGGGATGTGTATCAAGGGGCAATAGAATCAAAACCAGCATACTTACTAATAACATTATATTGAGACCTCGGGTCCGCTTGCGAAGCGGGGTGGTTATAGTGGTTCCCCTGGGATCGCCCGCTGTAGCTGTCTATGGGGGAGATTCATGCAGAAGTGGACATTTGCGTTCAATATGATGATCTTTTGGTGGGATTTGGCCGCAAGAATGTTTGAACCAACATTTGGTGTTGGCTTCCAAAATTGGCTCTATCTATGGGAACATTGCAAAAGGATACACCTGAAGTACATCATTAATATTTATGAATACCAAACTAAGCACGCAGAATACCTACACGTGCACTTAGAATGACGTGCGTCTTTACGCACGTGTACTTAGCCTTTACATATCTATTTATATTCTTATTTTTAGCCCTTCGGAAGCTTTACGTAAGGTCTCATTTGGAGACTAATAATGTGTTATTTTAGGTCTTTTTGAATAGGCTTTTTTTTACTAAAGTTAGGCGTACTCAAGTAGTTAAAATACTGCTATGCATAAAATTATTGTGATCACTTTTTGTGGTTATGTAAATGCAAACAATAATTTCCCTAAATACGGGTGAGGTATACAAATTGAGCTGATCGTAGACATCGATAGATGTATTAATAATAATTAGGATCGACGTCCGATATTAATAGGGGTCGGGGATGCATTTGGCCCAAGTCACGAGAGTCAGCGGGTAGACAGAGACTGCAGTAAAAAATACAGGGGATAATTTTTTTATGATTATGCCATTCCTTTAATAAAGAAATGACTAATATTCAATTCAATACAGTGTGTTTGACTATGGCATCATCATCATCAGAAGTTTCACTATAACACCAAAAGTGTTTTTATTGTTGTTTTGACAATATATTCTATGTCTGTTGGTTTGAATGCTGATTATGTTACAAGCGGCAAGTGGTTTTTAATTCCGCCAAGATGAGCCAAAAACAAAAAGCAGTCTACCGTGGCTCTTAATATCCCTCGATTTCGAAGTCGATTGAGAGCGTCCGGTCTGCACCAAGTGCAAAGGGCAACTGATAGAAATCCGACGACAGACGAAACACGAAGTTTGCCGAGGGACAGAAAATAATTGTACTGTACATGAAATGTTTTCGGTGGGAAAATGCTTTTCGCTACTGACTTACGTCATCGCTGTTTACCTTTTGGGACAATACAATCGAATAATAAGTAATTAACATTAATAGGCAAATGTTTAGCTGAATAGTTTAGAGTGAAGTGAATAAATTAAATTAGTATTGTTCTCTAAGTGGAATGAGAATGTTGATTAATTTTGACAGTTGAGTGTATGATCGCTTTTCACTAGCTTATTACACACACACAGTTTAATTTGCTAAAAGGAATTCGTAGCATATGATTTACATTGGAAGGTGTAAATGTCGATTTATTTTAGGTTTTTTGTGCGCCTGATCTCAACAGAATATAAAATATATTTTTTTTTGGGTAAATTGTGGTTTTTCTAAAGGAAATAGATTTCTTAGGTAGAGCCAGGGAAATTAAATGTTAAGTTTTAACCCTACGTCTATTCTATTCTATTTTCTCTATGGCAATGGTGCCGACCATTCTGCCAATGTCAGATGTGTTAGGAGAAAACGTGCGAAGCAGGGAAAATTTGCCAAGTTACAGCCATGTCATACAACTGTCAAAGAATGACTAACTGGCACTCTTTGACAGTTGTATGACATGGCTGATTTGAATACACGGACAATTTAAGTCGATGGTCAACTTACTTAACAATTATTTTCGTGACTTTACATTTATTGATAAAATCAAGACTTTTACGCTGAATGCTTTTTACTTAAGTTGCTTAGTGTTAGTCTGATCGTGCCGACTCTCAGCTTGAACCAACTTCAGGCGGCTTGAACCGAGATCAGTGCGCAAATGTTATATGCCTTGTAAATCTGTAACATGTCAAATACAATGTTTGGCGATATTATATACGGTCGCGAAAAAAAAAATGCTGTATTAATGTAAACAATGTGAATGCAATTATAAAATATACATACTAATCACTATGTTTAGGTAAAAATTACTTGTGAATAATATGTTTTTAGATCCCAATATTTTTTTATGAAAATAAGAAAAATCTTCCATTTTTAAATACAGTTTCAACCTTCCTAATAAAATCAAACAAATAACACAGCTTTAAATAAAAAAAAAAGTATTAATAAAATTAACGCTCCAAGATGTTAGATAATAAACTTGCATTAAACGATACTTTGGTAAAATTCGGGAATGCCCGGGCGTTGGTGGGAGCCCCCCCCCCCCCTTTAACCTTTCTTAACTTCCAGGAGTGAGATTGAGTACATAAGTAAGTATATAGAGCTAGTATATAAGTTTAATTAAGACGCCTCGCCGTTCTGTTAGTGTGCATTGTTAATGAGAAAGGAATAATTCACTGTAATTTAGATTTTGTTTGGTAAATAAGATTAGTAGGAGCTGGCCTTTTTATTTGTGAAGATTAGCTGTTGAGTAGGTATGTTACCTTGGGGGTCAGATTTCCACTTATACTATTCATGTGAATACCAATAAACACTTTTAGGGCCAAAAAAAGTGGAGAAAAGCAAGCCTTATCTCTTTTGCTGCTGAAGTGAAAGAATATTGAATTTATTTTGTTTTGCGTCATAATTGGTCTGTATAAAAATAAAATACAGGAAAAATACAAGTGCTTTTCAGATATTTCAAAACCACATCTTCTTGCATGAAAACTGTCACACCAAAATGATACCAGACACACCTCGCCCACCCCTCCAAAAATTTTCCTCCAAGATTCCAAGCTTGATCTAAGTTTGACTGCGGAAAGGAAAGTTTCGACCGATGAGGCTGTAGGTAGACAAACCGGCTACCTATAGACCGGGACAGCCTTTATTAGAGGAAGGCCTCCTGAGAGTGTGTGCTAGTCAACTGATTTATTGACGTTAACTTTGTGATGTATGGAATACAGATACGGAAGCCGGCAATACCTTTCAATCGATTTTCAACTTTGTGATGACAACGATAGTGTTGTATTTGTGTTTTTATGGACAGTTATGATATGCATACGTTCGTGGTTGTAAAGTTTTGAGATGAAAATATTGAAAACACTTTGGGATAATGCAGTCTGAAACAAATCGACATGAAAGTCTATAAGATGCTTTACATATTTACGTTAGTATTTACAAAAACAAAGTAAGTCACCTGAATATTACCTTCTTACATAAGTGGCAACAATTTAACATCGGCTAAGGTTGAGGGAAATCTTCCACCATAATTGTGAACAGGGACAAGACATCGTTATTTACATCAAACTCCTGAAAAGAAAATTAATTTTGCCCTTCAGGGAGGTGGGACGGAAGACGTTTCTCAGCTGCTTGCCGTGAATAAATTATAATGATAAAGTCTCATGGCTTCGCCGTATTGAAGGCGTGTTGATCATTAAGCGGCGACCCTCCCCTCCCCGCTCAGTTTCCAGTTATTTTTCCGGGACGAATTCCGGCGATGATTCCCCTTTCGCCTTTCTCCCCAAGGACGTGGCCTCTACAAGAACGCTTGAACTTCTTTCATCTTTTGGTACTTGTAGTGATGCAAAACGCAAAATGATGGTCGGAACGTGCGATGAAAGGAATCGAGGTAGGATTGAAGAATTCGCGATAAAATTCATGTCGTTTTGATTGTAGATATCACTTGTAGGTCAGTGGTGTGGAAAGCCATGTTCGCGTCGCTGCTTCTGAATTTCCGAGGATTGAATGCTGTAACCCTTTATAGTTTCGGAGTACTCTGTTTGTACCAGGAGCGCAGAATGTAAGTGGCGATGTATGTAAATGGTTGTCTGGGTAGAGCATCCGAGATTTAGGCTCAATTCACACTGTTGAAATGTTTTTTGATATTGCAAATAAAGTTTATAACGCTTTGTCATTAAAACTGCTCGCCGCGTCGCTGCCGGCCGCTGCCATTTCAGTATGAATTGAGCTTTGACCCACTTGCACCACAAATCACACGTATTTAAAACGTCATTCGGGCTCTTCATATTCAAACGATTGAACTCAATAGAACAATATTTTAAATTAGTTTAGCACGTTTGCAACTAAAGACAGACTTTTCCCCTCATTTATTTTTGGATCATCTTACTTATTTCGCTTATTTTTATGGTTTGTTTGTCTTCCGATAATTCGGCAGACGGACCTCGAGACACACTGTCGCTGTCTGTTGCTAGGTGACACAGTGCCAACTGTCTCCCTCTCCCATTGCTGTTTTGTAGCGAGACCTTGTGTCGAAACTAAGTGCCAATTAAATATAAGTAAGTAACTAAGTAAAATTTTATTTGTTAAAACAGATACAGAAAAGTTCTAACATGTTCAGCCGCATATCGTGGCGAATAAATTGGTAGAAAGAGATGGTGCATAGACCGTGATAATTTTCATTATAATTACATTAAAGAAATTATGTAGATACTTATTAAATCATCATTATTCATTAAAGATTAGATAAAACTCAAACTTAATCTCAAAGCATTTATTTCAATTAAACCATTTACAGGCACTTTTGAATTGTCAATCATTACAATTCAGCAAGCATATTTTTTGATAAAATTAGCGATTTAATTTTTTTTTTTGTTTTTTTTTTTTGTTAATTTCTTTTTTCATTTTTAGAGAAACCATCAATGGTCGTAGTTGTTGATCAGAGGAACGATTTCAAAACATTTCGTATCGAATCGAACTGACATAGCGGTAGCTTTTGCCAGGCCAATACACTTTTGAAAATCCATCGTTATCGCTGATAGGATAGGTATCACTTTGGCCCTCAAGAACTGTTGTTTTACCTAAACTATCTTTACAAAAACTAATATATATTTTAGAAGTAATTTGGTACGAACACCAATGCTTATCGAAGAAGCTTTGCACTGAAGCTTCAATAGTATCAACTCAACGGTTTTCATCATCTGCCTAGCCTTTTCCCATCTATGTTGGGGTCGGCTTCCAGTCTATCCAGATGCAGCTCAATACCAGTATTTTATATGGAGCGACTGCCTATCGGACCTCCACAACCCAATGGGTAATAAATACGATACTCCTTGGTAAGACCGGTTGTCAAACTTTTGGGCTACTGACGACCCGTAATAACTGTCAAAGATCTACAAATGACGGCTAGGATCAACGGCTTAACGTGCTTTCTGAGGCGCGGAGGGGTCTTGGTATGTAAGAAGGTCACCCATCCATGGACCAAAAGTGGCAAGCGTAGCTTAACCTGATCCCTGACCTGTTATTAGTTAACCACAAGCCCCTCAAATCAACGGTTTTCATTAGTAGAAATAAGAAGCAAAACCAGCTTCCATTATAACAAATAGTTCCACAGCCTGGATAATTATCTAGTACAATCTCCTAGTCTTACGCCCAAATGACATCATTTCCTTACCTTCTTTGTCCTAACAAAGAAGATTAATAAATACTTAAGAATGTATGGAAATCTTTTAATAATTTGGCAAAAAATTGAATCTTCAATCGTATGATGAATGAATGTATTCGTTCACCTCTATGTGAATAACATCTTATATTATAATAATGTCACCTTGGGCTGACCACTTACAGACTTGTGAATAGCTATGAAAGGTAAGAAAGATGGACACGGCATTTTGGGGACTAAGGAGTGTGCACAGTTAAAGCTTCAGCCAGTGGCGATACTTGATTGTACGTCTGAGGCCCTAGACAAAGTGACATTCTATCAGCGGTAACGATGATGGAAAAGGCAAAAATGTATAGGACTGACATAAGCTATCGAAAAGCTTATGTCAATCCTGTCCTAAAGTCATTGTAGAAATACGAAACGCTTTCGAAGCGATTATATCACTTGTCTAGGCCCTCTGGTGTCTAGGTAGTCAATTTTCACTACCATTTTAGCATAAACAGCCTACAATGTTCCCACTGCTGGGACGCAGGCCTCCTCTCTTCGAGGAGTGGGTTGTAATCTACCACGCCGGCCCAGAGCGGAGTGGTAGATGTCTTTCGAATTTTTAGTTCTAGGACATGCCCACGATATTTTCCTTCTCCATTTTGAGAGCAGTGGTGATGAAATTATTCACAATGTAAAGCGTCTGGCTGGGTTAACTATTAGGTAACTATTCTCAAAATATTAGTCGTTAAAAATATTATTCGTACTGATACGAAAGAAGAAAGTTATAGTTTAAGCTTTGGTTTTGGACCTAAAATCAAGGAAAAGTTGCTAAAATGTGGTTTGCAGAAGGCATAAAGAGATAAAATACAGCAAAACGAGGATTAACGTTACAAACATCTCCTATCTAGAATATTTTATATTCATTGTCACCTCCTAAGATTTCTCGTTCAACGGCGTCTGTCGGACGGCCGGCGCACCGTCTGACAGGGGTGGGTGTACTCAGTATATACCCCGAGACAGAAAGAATGCGACGAGCAACCAATGTCATTGTATATTATTTGCTGCAGATTAAAGTCAGAACGAGAGGTATCTACAGACAGCGCGAAGAAATAATGTTAAGTAAAGCTAGAGAAACATTTGTTAATGCTTGGTTGAAAGTTTTTATGATGAGATATTTGGAATCTTGAATCTGACGATTTGGATTTGTAGCTTATCTTTTATATAAATGGAATGAGCACTTAAATTAATAGTTTTTAAGACCAAAATAGAAAAACCAATTTAGTGTGAAGAGAAGAACCGAAGTATATGCAATTAACTAGGTATTGTGGAAACGCCAGGAGGACATAGTGACCTTATTGGTGATAGTCTTCAGAAAGGTTAGATGCGTAGTACTCGCAACCGACGTGCATGTATGAACGTAAACGAGGGCAAAAGGAGTATGTAAGGATCGCAGCAGTCGGCGTTCTGAAGTTTTTGCCTACCTTCATGGGAAAAAGGCGTGAGTAGTGTATGTATGTGGAAACATTGAAGCGATCAATGAATATGTATTTAAATGACATGACTTTGACAAATGTATCGATACAGTTGATAGAGTGTGTCATTTGAATAACCTTAAATAGAATGAATGATTATTCCATAAAGAAAAATAAACTTGGAAATTCACTCTCATAGGTCTGATACCTAGAAGGGTGATCATTGGGTTAGGTTAGGTAATTATAGATTCAAAGGCAAAAGTAATGCTTGAAAATTCGACATAGATAGCCTGATTATTTAGTTTCTTTACAAACCAGAGAAAGCTCGCTTGTGCTTGATTGATCTTCTAATTAATGTTTTCTAAGGATGTCTTTATACACATAGTGAAATGATATTTGTCGTTGTTACAATACATAACATACATAATCAACCTATAATGTTCCCTCTGCTAAGACACGAGAATCTCTCTCTTCGGGAGGGAGTGGGTAATCCACCACGCGGGCACAGAGCGGATTGACATGTCACATGTCTTCGAATTTTTGGTTCTAGGACATGCCGGTTTCCTCACGATGTTTTCCTTCACCGTTTTGAGAGCAGTGGTGATTAAATTATTTTCACAAAGTAAATCACCTGGCTGGGTTTGAACCCACGACCTACGACTCGTAAGTCCAGTCCCTCGTAAGTAATATCGAAGCTTAAAAAATATCGTAAGATTCTTCCTACTCTACATGAAAGCAGCGTTGCCAACCCTAGTTATTCACGCACACTTAGTAAATTAGCATTGTGTATAAAAACATGGTCTTGTTTATGGAAGAATGGTAAGTAATTAAGTGTATCCAGGGTGTGGTTATTGAGTTCATCTCTAAATCAGTATAATAGGATTAATTCTTAGAATCAACAAGAAGGTCTTTAGAAAAGTAGACATGAATGTAGGATATAATTTTCAGAACACATTTTCTTCATGTTGTATTTTTAGTCGGCCATATTTTGTTTCTAAAACATTTACTTATGCTTCTGCAATATTTTGAAATATTGTGAAAGCATAGACGTTAGAGCAGTTTAACATAAGTGGGATGAAGGAGTAGGCCGGCGCACAACACCCACACAAGATAGCTGTACATTTCAATGATTGACGAAATGGTGAAAATATTGATTTTCACAGCTAATACCAACATCAGATTATAGAACAACATTGCTACCTTCCTCAATACCGTACAGGCACGTAACAGTGACGTCACCCAGTGGTGCCACCCACACCACATCGAAAATAAACTGAAGGCGCGACCTTTCTTTTGTTGGTAATAAGTGGTCAATAAATTGTCGCAATTTCTTTACTTGGGATTATTGACGTCCATTCAATCTTAATAAGAAAAGATGTAGGTGCTCGTAAATTCTGTTATCTCGTATCGATTTACCATGAACCTTGATTAGACAGCAGGGCTGACAAAATATGCTTTGGTGGTGCCGAAGATGGACACAGGAAGGAAATGTCACTAAAAGAGTAATGTATAGTATATATACATGTGGATGGAGAGGGAGAGGAAGGCCAAAGGAAAGATGGATGACTGTATGACGAATGATAAGAAAGAAAAGGGAGTGAATGATAGCGTGATGGTTGACAGGGGAGATTTTTTTTTTTTTTTTTTTAAAACGTTGCCCCACACTAGGAATTTCTTCCTGTATCGTGGGTGCGTTTACAAACATAGAAACTCACATACACTAACACCCAGACCCGGAACAACTACTTGCAGATCATACAAATATCTGTTCCGTGCGGGGATCGAACCCGCGACACGCTGCGGAGCCGTCCATCGCTTAGCCACTGCGCCAACCGTGTCGTCAAAATAAGAAAATAAAAATAAATAAATAAGAATGGAAGAAGAAAACGTGTTGCGCCGACCTAAGTAACATGACAAGGGCACGGAGATGATAAGTTGAAGGTATATACTCATTGCGTGGTGGGGTGAATTTAAGTTCTCTTGATAATTCTAAAGATAGAAATAAAAAATAAGAAAAATAAAAAATATATAAATAAAACAAAATAAGTATAGTATAATGCCGCAGACAAAGGAGATGAGGAGACGCGCTGGGCTTAAAAAGCTGGCAAGAGCAGAAAGTGAGTGAGAACGCTAATTTATTTCTAGAAATAAATCAAGAATGTATAGAGAATTTATCCATAAGAACACTTGTCTGGACATCAAATGAAATATACTCTCTTCAATGTCTTTATGCGATGATCTTGGTTTCGGTTACCTACCACTTGGGGTTAATCGACTAGACACCAAATTTCTACTACAAGTGAGCTTAGGTGGACTAAGAACAAATTAATTTGCTACTCTCAAGTTATTGCGCGACATCCTGCCGCTGCTCTGCCGCGATTTCCAACTCAATACGTTACTGTTGTTCGTAGTTCCGAACAACATTACGTGGTTCCGCCTAAACTTCGTCTTACTTCGTTATCTTCCGCAGATTTTGCTAAAAGGTCTTAATTCTAAAATACTTGAAAGTTACTTTCTGTAATAGCTACTGTTTTCTCTAGTTCTATAATAGAGCAGAAGAGAAGAGTTTGTCTTAAATTCTGCTTCGATATCATTATCTTTAATCTGTACCATAATTGCGTAATACACGATCAATCAGAATTGAAATCGGTTCGAAACAAATGTCTAATCCATTGCTTCGTGTTCGTAAGTTACGTTAGAGAAGAATTTTTTTCGAACTGAAGAATCAATGGATTAGACATTTGTTTCAAACCTATTCCAATACTGATCGCTCATGCATTCAAAATTAGTTTTCAATTCTATCCACCAGACGTACCGATTTACAACCACATTTTCTGATCTAATCAGAAATATGGACATTAAAATTGTTTTTTTTTGAGTTTCCACAAGATCCAGAATAAAATTCAGGTTTATAATTTGTTTGTGGGATTAAAAAGTCGTAAGTTCAAAGAAAATTAATTTATTGTTGCATATTTACACTGCGACGAAATGAGAGTGAGTTTATCAGTAGTAGAGTTGCAGCAAACGTAGCAGCTAGTGTTGTAATGTAAGTAAATAGTCTTTTTTTTATTGTAATAAAAGGTTATTGAACTTTTAATATGTCATAAGACACCTATTATCGCTATTTCTGTCATAAAAACAAAACTTGATTACTTTTCGTTAATGACACAAAATTGCCGGGAGCACGGTGCCTGAATAGGATTTAAAAATATTTATTAAGTCGAGAAGATGCCCATCAAATAAATGTAGGTTTTTGCATAATATCATTAAAAGCTTGCAACTAAGTAATACAGATACGATTTTTTTAGAGTTGGCCCAATGTTTGCTGCATAAGTAGATATGTATGAGTCAAAATCTGTAGGTACATAAATAATGCACGATCTGCGGTGAAATGGAAGGCTACAGAAAAAAATATCGCATCAAATAGGAAACTTGACTTTGGAAACTAAAACCTAGCACTATTATCCATCACCTAAACTGCTATAATCAAGTATTAGTTCTGAATTTCATAACGCAAATTCAGATTCCATAAAAAAAACTATTTCGAAATCAATTAGTCGCATAATCGTCAACGGACGGACAGTATTAGCATCTATCGACAGAATGTCAGTTGCATACGTCACTATTGATAATCAAATGTGTGGACACGATTTGCAGGTGATGTGTTTGCGTGTGTTGTGTATGTGTGAGTGAACTGCGCATATGGCATGTAGGGATGGGGTAGGGGGCGGTGGGGTATACCCGAGTAACTGCTCAGGCTTGTAGCTAGCTCGGTACATTTTATTGTAGCTTGCCTCTCTAGATACTACTGACTGCGAGTGGAGTCGGTTTATCGATGTCGATATAAACGTAGTAAATGACGCTGTTATTTTTCCTGTTGTGTGTAGTTAGGTACTGCGCCCGGATTGGATAGCGAGTTTAATAGCAAATGTTTACAGTTTAAGTTTGGGTTTAAATAAAGCTTTGAAATTGAACACTTTTAATGTAAATACGAATTTTAAGGCGTCGTATAAATTGTTGTATAAAATCGTTGAACGGAATGGGGTTAAACTCTCTTTAGAAGATGCTATTTTTATCACTGTTCCATAACAATTTTGAGTTTTACGTACAATAAATTTTACGCTCAAGCGGTAAGTACATCTTTCTGCTTCCTATCTTTTGGTATTCTGGTGGACTATATTTTTTATAACACTTACATAATTTGATGAAACACAATCCAACATTTCAAAATCCACCTTTAAAAATAAAACTTTCCTAATTAAAACTATCGATAAATGCAACCTACATCGACATTTGCATGTCACATCACTAAACAGGTTAACTCGTCCTGGGGCGTTGCCTGAGCTGCCCTGTGTGTGGCCAATAATTTTATTACCAGTTCATTAAGACCCCGTTGCGGCCGTCAACTTACCATTTCTTATATATTTATTTGTTGACGTGAATCTTCAATCAGAAAACGCTTTGAATATGAAACATTAAGGTGAATATTTTTCTCATACGCATACCGCTATTGGCAATACTTCCATGCCAGAGCTGACTCTGGAGTTTCCCGATTAAAACCTGAGACTTTTCAAGTCTCGAGTCAATAGGTTACTTCTAGGTGAGCGTGAACCAGTGTCGACCGCAGCATGGCTTACCATCAGGCGAGATGGGTCAATGGCAAATCTTTAATAATAAAAAAAAATTGAAGAGCTTAATAGACATTGCTGAAGCATCGTACTTGTAACTACTAAGGTTTTAACGTTCACCAGTAAAGTTTTATGAAAGCCTTATAGCTCTTTATCTATTAGCTGTAAAACATTGATTAGAAATTCCTTTGGTATGTTTCTGAAAGTAATTGTAAGGTGGGTATTACAATGTTTTCTGATTTCTAAAGGATTCTTCACGATTTTTTAAAATAGGTAAAATTCTGTAAAATAAAAAAAAGTAAAAGTACTTAAATCTTACAATAACTCAAATGATAATTGATTTTTAACAATTAATTTTTATTTAACATTACAATGAGTTATCGACTCCATGGATTGATTGTTCTACCTGGAAGGGCGGTTGCGTCATTGATACATTAAAACAATTTAGTCAGTCGCCCTGGCTGGCTCTCGGCCTATTTGGGTCAATGTGTAAACAAAGAACAAAAAGCAACATGGGTTGACGCATGAAAAACCTGAAAACGTAGGATAACGTTTGACCGTTCATTACGAATGTGTCATTAATGATAGCTCTAATAACCAAGGTGGCAGATTAAAACAAAAAAAATATTTTGCAATTATTTTTGATATAGTAAAACGATTGTAGCGCCATCTATCCTCACTTTCAGGGAGCTACTTATGCGATAAAGGCGTTTTCATTTGGAATCGTATGCAGGCCACTTTCGGCTGTAAATGCATTCTATAAGCTGTCCCTTTAATTTTGCGGAGTAACTTTCTAAATAGGAGGCACTGGTAGTCTATTAGCATAACAACTTATAAAAAATCTAATAAGTAAAAAATTTTTTTTTTTAGTAAGCGTATTGATTTTTTCTGATAATAATCCTAACTACTTTTATAAGTATTTTTAAATGTTTTTTATAAAAATATATAAATATAAAAATGTAGGTAAGGATTATGTATTTAAAAAGAAATAAAGGAAAATCCTAACTAATAATATAAATGCGAAAGTGAGTTTGTTTGTTTCTTTGTTTGTTACGCTTTCACGCTAAAACGGCTGAACGGATTTGGATAAAATTTGGCACAGGGGTAGATCTGGAATAGGACATAGGATACTTTTTATCCCGATTCCCACAGGATCGAGACTTGCGTGGGTGAAACCGCAGCTAGTAATTCATAATAATTAGTCATTACTTTCGCTTATTTAACATCACAAAAAGAAGGTAGCACCAACAATATGTCCACCACGTTTTATAGATTATAGCTTGAAAGAAGAAGTCGTGGAAGTGCAACAAACGTCTAACCAACACAGCTATCATTGTAAAACACACCCACAACTTAGTTATAATGCAGATGCAGTAACTCCCTCCTCACTTTGTCTACTTTGCCACTTTTAAATTCGTTTCTATTTATTTAGACTTTAGAGCAATGGAAAAGGTGTAATATTTTTCCGTATCCAGTTATCATGTTTATGTAACTGAAGAATTCCCAAGTTTAAAGTAATCTCTCGTATCAAAACTCTTTCTTGTTGTCACTACTTTGCTCATATTTATGTCAGACAAACTAATACACTTCCGAGTGTATACCTCATGAATGAAATTCAACTCTATTCGAATTTCTAAAGGTGTAGATTTGAATGAGGTTGTGGTGTCAGCCAAGTTACTCGATGGCATTTTAGGGGAGATTATGACAGCAAGTTGGAAGCCACGGACGGGAAGTTTATAATCGGTGAGTATTTGCAAATTTTGGTCCATAGTCTTTCTAGTTTTAATGTCTATTGAACATTTACGACATCAATAAGTAAACTAAATCACATGTTTTGGATATTGGAATAGGTTTCTAAACGCCCAATTTTTACACCATCGCCTCCTTGAGCACCTTTACCCTTCTGAAAAATTGCCCTCTCTGCAGTAGCCACATAGGCAGTGGCTTTTGTTATTTATTTTAGATTAAGTTAACTAAAATAGTCACAACGATGGATTTAAAAACTATAGCTGTAACACTCGCATTTAGGGACATGAAACAACCTAACAATGTCCTAAATGCATGGACTAGCAGCTTGCTGAAACCGAGTTATCGACTCATGTAAATGAACCATTACGCCACAGAGTAGTAAACGAACAGAGTGCTAACTAGCTTATTGCTCTATTAAATTCAAATCACTCAACTTACGGGGAGAGCGGGACAAAGCAACGTCTGTCATTGGAGGGGAAGCTTGTGGCGCGTTATACGCTGTAGTTTTGATTGGCTACTTACTGTCGATGTTGCAGCAACGTTCGTAGAGTTGCCAATGTCAAGAAGGTGCTTGCGAATAAGCCTTCCTCTGGTCAATGAAGAGACAACATTATTATCAACAACTGATTTTAAAAAATCTACCATGAAATCTTCTTCCTATCAAATATAATAAAATAAGTTATCAGGAGCAAGGTAAGGTACTACATTTAGTTTCCATAAAGATATACATCCACCATACTCGATAACATTGTATTCATGAGGAGAGTTGCCATCAAGAGCGCAGTCTGCATCTTTTATACTTTTAGCTACAGTTTTTGCAGTAACTTTGAGATGTGCTCACGTAACTATAGCTTTTATTATTACTTCTTTAGTAACGTATGTATGAGTCCTACGTAATGTTCACGTAGGCTGGTGATCATCAGGATTATTAATGTTTACTCTTCATTTAGTACTTCCTAAAAATTAGAAATAAAATGTAAGCATTATTTGATTTTTTATTATGTTTTGCCCGTTAAAACATCCTACGCCATATTTTCGGGTCATAAAAATGGCAGTCTAAAAATTGGAAGCTCCAACGAGCAATTTAAATTCATAATAACTCCAAAGTCAACGAAAGTTAAACAAAGCGGCAAAAATAATTAATCGTTGACATGCTCGGGTTAAAAAGTACAACCAACAAAAAAGTTGATGACCACGCAAAAGTATTCACAACTAAAAGAACAATGAGCGTATTGCTACCTGAATAAATGATAACATCGCGGTAAATTTGATGTCAATATGTGTTAACACTAAGCTATTTAGTTCACGAGTCGGTCCCCTTTCCCGCCCGGTCCCCCTCTCACACATAGACATCTCCCTCCCTTTTCACCCACTTCTGAGTCTGTGTGTACCGCACACAGAGTTAAAAGCAATTTTTCACAGGTTACACCGACGCACACAAGCGTAGCAAGACGAATGTAGTGAGTCCCTTGCCCCACGAAGTTTTGTAGTACAGAATTTGTTCACTAGTAGTGTCTAGACATGCCATGCTTCTAAGTTAAAGGTGAATCCTTCCAGACTTTCATGAACTTAAAACAATTTTTTTTTTGTTAAATGATTTATTATTTTTCGCATAATCCTTACTTTTGTACTTTTGAGTGAAAATGATTTGCTTATGTGTACATCTTAAATATATACATCGTATATGGGTGGGTGGGTCATAAATACAATTGTTTCAATTATTTTCACAAAAACCTTATTTAGCAAAATAGAATTTTCGTGTCGCTGGGTACTTTATAATCGTTTGTTTATTTAGTTGTGGAATAAGTTATGGAATTAATATTTTAAATAGCAGTAACAAAATGACGTGCAAATACCAGCACAGCTATAATTTACTGCTGAATTTATATTTCACGTGAAAAATATATTTGCCAATTTCTTATAAAAACTGTGCTTACTAGTAAAATCGCACTCCGAGTTTCGCTGGAAAATCATGGCAAGGGAATGCATCGAAAATTATTATGGAATGTGCTCGAACGAGACGGGGATATTGCAGTCACACGCAGTTCAGTCGGTTAGACAGAGATCAAATATTGAATATCGCGCAGATTGTGAAAACGGGTTATGTTCGCGAGAGGAGCAGAAGGAAAATGCACCATCTGTAAACCAATTTAGGGTGGAAAATTTACTCTAGGTGGCGGCAACATAAGTTTTGTGGGCGCTCAAGCCGGTAGGGGCACGCGGGGGGCTCCGTGGCTCTCAGCTGTGGCAGATAATCAATATCCGCTTGGCTTGTGGACACTATAATAATATATGTTATTTTATATCCACTCCATTCTTACTCCCGACGGCTGCGTATGCTGCGTCTCTCTCACACCATTATCTAAAATGGACAGTGGCGTAGATTTGGTAAATGATAACTGTGAGAAAGTATTTATCACGACAATGAAGCGTGATATGTAATTATATAAGGTATTTAGGGCGTAGTGGCGATATGTGGTGGGTGGTGGGGGGTTGTTCTGGTGTGTTTAGTGATATATTTGTTTTTATTGATGTCGGTATCGGTGGTGTCGGAGGCACGCGATGCGGGGCTTACTTCTTCATTACTTCGGCGAGAGTCACTCAACTACGCGTTACTCGATTGACTAATCTAATTGAGGGCGCTTTGGGCGAGTTTTAGTTATGCAGAATGGTGATTTATGTCGCTTGCGTAGTCGTCGTAACAGACGATTTTTTGTTGTTGTTACCAATGCTACGCTTACGCCTACGCTTGCTATGTTTTACTTCGCCCACGCCTGCTTTCGTTTTAACAGAAATACATAGTTTGTAAAAAAATAACTGAGCTAGGTATGTATGAAGGGAATCTTTTTATCTGTTTTTTTCGATATTTATTTTGCCTTCATTTCTCATAAATAAAAATGTATTTACTAACTTGGATTAAAAGTATCACCATATACCAATCTAAGGACGTTAGAGCAGAACAAAGAAAAATAAAACAAACTTACCTAAAGAATATGACGCATTTAATGTCCCATGGTCCTGTCCCTGTTTCACAGGGGCGTATGGTCGCCGGCTCAGGGTAAGAAGGGGGTGGCCCATCTTCGGCGCGGCAGTCGGGTGGCATCAGAAACATTGGGTAGCCGGCATCCACGGATCCACTTGCTTTCTTACATCATTTTTACTCTGTAATTGAGGGATAATCTTCTGTAATAGTAAAGAAAAGAAAGAAAGAAAAATGAATAAGGATTTTTGACTTTCAAATAAGGTAAAGTAAATTATGATAAAGTTCTTGTACAAAAACCGATCCTATGTATGTTGATGTCCAAACACTATAGGACTTGAAAGTAGGTGGCCAACGTATCATTTTTGTTCTTCTGGAGGTTTTGAAATGCCATCTTTTTCGTAGACCGACGTTCGTGAGAGTTTTAAACACTGAAGCCTCCTAGTTGTTTTCCTATACTCGCGTTGGATCTCCGCGGAAATTACGGTTAAAATGGTGGAACTTGCCAGCAGCTCCTGGTGACGATATGATAATGATAAAGGAGAGCAAGCGAGCCCTGAATTTTGCTTTACCAACATCTTCTTCTGTTCGTGTGGTTAGCGTCTAACCTGGTGTCAGAGTTTTAAAGCCACCCATGGGCCTCTGACTTGGCTTCACACGCCTTTGAGAAATATCGCTCAGGCATGTCGGTTTCCTCACGATGTTTTCCTCCACCGTTTTGAAGCAAGTGATACTTATACAATACGCACATGAATCCGAAAAGTCAGACCGAGACAGAGTCGAGACATATTAATTGGCAGTCTGACGGTCACACCACTAGGCTTTCACTGCTCATTTTACCAACATGTACATAACACACTCATTTTTTGGGTTAAAAAAATTGAAGGACAGCGAATTAGCGATAATAAAACGATAGGATAGCAGACAGCAGTTTCTCACCTTCCACTTCCAGTCTAACCTCACCGTCTTTTCAGATCTTTGCTTCGGGGGTCCCACGTTCAAGGACTTATTAACTCCTGTAACACAAAAAGGCAAGGACTTATTTACTCCTGTAATACAAAAAGGCAATTATTATCAAAAACAAAAAAAAACTTACTAAAGTATCAAAATCTCCACTAAACTCCATTTACAGGTATACTAGCCAATGTATAAATTGGTTTCCTAATTAATACACAAACCGTTCGCAGATTTGACTACACATGTCACCCCTGTTATGACGGTGCAAAGCGTCCCCAAATAATAATGGGAACATAATTCGATTGGTCCCCGTCTGTCGGTGGATCGGATAGAACGTCGATGTGGGGTCGAACTAGATGTGGTTTGGACTCTTTGAACGCACCATGTATATTTCATAATATATTCTATAACATTTAAAAAAAAATGATTTGATGTGCAATAAAATAGTGGCACATAATTATATTTAGTAATCTATTCCGCGCTGAACGCCTGTTCACTGATTAACATAGGCCTTCCAGAATTGTTCTTTACATTAGAAATGAAAAAAAATTAAATAAAAATGAAGTTCCTAACAACATTCCGTTTTCAAAAGCTTAACGAAAACTTCCATATAGCTTTATATCTTTGAACCGACATATTTCAATTCAAGCAGATTAGATACTACCTATGCACAGATAAAGTGATAGTAATATCCATTTGGAAGTATGGAAGTTCGATAAATACGAGTAGTATAACGAAACGCTAATCAATGCCGTTATGGAACGAATTTATTAAAAGTTGGGTTCCTGGTAAACCCGTTATCTTCGATAGTGAGTTAGTGACATATTGGTAATGTTTAGCAAATTATGTGTCAATAAATTCAATATGGCCGCAAAAAAATCTCAGATAGGAATGAATGTCCCATTAATTTTACCTTTAGTAAGAGGCTGAGTACTAATTTCACAAATAAAATTGAACGTAATCAGCACATAAGTTGCGTTCAGGAGCTGTCACTGTCAAAACTCCATAACAATAATGACAGTGACAGCTATTGATCGCGGTTTAGATGTCCTGATCGCGTTCAGTTTCATTAGTGAAATCTGCCCTAAGAGAGGACAAGATAAAAGTTATATAATACAATTTTGAAAAAGATCAACAATACACTAGACATAGAGCTTTTGCTCAGGGTCAAAGCCAAAAAACTCTTAGACTAAAAAAATCTGCCTAGCCTTTTCCCAACTATGTTGGGGTCGGCCTCTAATCAAACCGGATGCAGCTGAATACCAGTATTTTACATGGAGCGACTGCCTATCTGACCTCCACAACCCAGCAACTGGGTAATACGATAATATATAATAATAATAATAAATCGTTTATTTATAAAAAGGGGCACATTTACAGTAAGTAACTTAACAAATAAAATAGAGCACAGTTGCTTATTTGCCTGAACTAGGTTGAACCTGTGCTTCAGGCTAGGAAGTGCATACATACTTAATGTAATAAATTAACAATGGGTAAAAGCTAAATTAGAATTAGGTAAATAAAAAGTAAACAGTAAGTAAAAAGTAAAATAGTAAAATAGCGTGTTAGCGACTCTATTTGGTGACAACAAGTAGATCTTCTGTCTGTGCATAATCTATGGTTAGTAAATACTTAAGTATAATTTTTTTACAGCTAAAGTAATTTAATTTATAAATACTAAGTTTTTTATTTAGTCTATTATACAGAAATGGGCCTAAGAATGTAAAAAATCTTTCTACAAAGACATGTTTTGAGGCCGCATTTGATGTGCATACTATATCATTCCGTCTCTTGTTAGTGTTGTCAGCAGTATAGGTAAGCATGGTGTGCTGTTTTAATACTAAGTGCATAATGAAAAGTTGGCGAACAGTCAGCACATTGCAGGATTTATAAAGTAGATCTGTGGGAAAGTAAAAGGGATGGAAGTTTGCTACCTTTAAAATTGCTCTCTGAGCTCTTTCAAGCGGAAGAAGATTAGATACCCCTTGCTTAGACTGGTTATCAGACTTTCGGGCTTCTGACGACTCGTAACGACTGTCAAAGATCCACAAAGGACAGCCGGGACCAACGGGTTAACGTGCTTTCCGAGACACGGAGGAGTCTCGATATGTGAAATTGGTCACCCAACCACGGACCAACCCCGGCAAGTGTAGCTTAACCTGATGGATCGATCCGAGCGGCTGTTATTACTTAGCCACGAGCTCCTCAAAAAACTCTTAGACTAGTGGAAGGAAAAGATTTTTTTTGGGATAAATCCGGACATAATCCCATGTATTGTAAGAGAGTAACAGGTTTCATCAACTGCTTATAATCTTGGCTGATAATGATAACTACAGTTCAGCCGTCGAAAGAATGCGTTCCCAACACCTGTCAGTTGGATAATTTCAAGGATCAAATTCGCAGAACACATATTCGTTAGCATGGGAATGACAAGTGTCACGAACGCAGTCTCTCAACGGCTGGACTGGAATTTCTGAGTCCATCTCATAACAATGTACTTACTATAACAACCCCTTTAATACTAACTGACTCACTTAACCCATACTTATCAAGCTTGATTCCGTAACCGACATACCAAAAGCCTCCATCCAATGGCGTGCGACCATTACCATCTATACGTCACAGGTCGCTGCTGATTTCCCTAATATTGTTTGCGGATTACCTACTAGCCTGTAGGCACTACATAGTTCCACTTAATTGCACGTACGCGTCCAACGTGAATTACAGATATTAATAATGGTAATTAATGCCTGCAATCGAACCTCATCGGGTTAATGCAGTCATTTTACGCGTGCGTGTGTTCGTAAATGGATTATGTGTGGATAGTGGAATTATGTAGCGGTTTAGCGTAAAAATATATTGAATTGATTTGATTTTATGTTTTCGTGCTACTTTTATTGGCATCCTCCGTTGTGTTGATTGACTCCTTTTTCTTATCATGCTGTGCTTTCCACTACAAAAGCTGGGTCATCAACTCCACTCCAGCTTTTTCTACAAGCTTCTTGACTACCTTCCTTTCGATTGTCTAATATTTTCAAGCCACGAATAGCTTTTTATCGATAGTCTCTTCTCTCTGATCCATAGACCATTTCCATATGGGCTCTGTAAGTGCGATTGACCAAATTAAAATAGAATTCAAATTGAGTGCAGAATCAAATTGACCCCATCGCCCTATTAGTTCATAGTCCTCTACTATGATCCCCATCTCCGGTAAATATAACCTGTTTGTGAGATTTACTACGGGTTCCCCTTGCGGCGAGCGTCAGCATAACATGCGGAAAGGATAAATGTAATTAGTATGTTAATATGCTAAGTGCGTCGTGCAATCTGAGTCTAGACGCTTGAGCCCTATAGGGGTCCAGTCAGCCCTTAAAGAGGGTTGTAAACACTTAAAAAAGAAATTGAGTTAATGAAAAATAAGTTTTATGAAAAGAAAATCATTTTTAATCTTGTTACCAAACTCTTGCATTGAGAGTACGTTGACTTAATGAATGGACTGCGGTAGATGAAGTTAAGCACGGAAAACGTTCGCTTATCTGTAGGATCTTATTGTAAAACAAAGATTAAACTAGAAGAATATGAGTCCTTTAATCTACCGATGTTGACCACACATGGACAGATGGGCCCGAATTAGTTCTTGGATCAAACAAAGCGTTACTACACAATTAATCTAAGCAATACACTTACTGCGTATAATACCAATGTATTTAACTTTTTCAATTAAAACGGACACACGACACACTATATTTTCCGTCGGATTATGACCCTTCGACACGTGAGCGTCCCCAGACATATTGCATCCAACCCTCCGAGTACTGACCTCGCAGCGGATCAATTTATGAATACGAGTATACCCGACAACTTTGAAAGCCTTGCATCGTGAATAGTATTTGATCATAAAGTATTATATGGTAAATCAAATAGGCTTTTAGATCTTTTTAATTCGTTTAAAGTCGAACTTACTGACGTAAACAAATGTGAAGATTTGACAGCACAAATCAAAATATCACCTTTAGCAGTAATTCTATTTAAAGCCAAGGATAGTTTAGCAAACACATGCAACGTTGACATGAAAAGTTTTCTGTGAAGCAATACATGACCTTGATGTTCGTTGCACGCCACTGACGTTAAGGTGTCTGAACATGTACTTCGTTCTTTTTACCTTACTGGGCAAGCATAGACCAACAAAAGAGTGCAGAAGTCAGGAGAGCAGACCAGTGCAGGTTTAAGCTGAATGTTAATCGAAGCAAACGAAATGCATGGAATCAAGCATGCATTTCATTTTTTTAAATAAAAATATATAATAGTTGTAAAGTCATATAAATATAAAAGATACTCAAAAACGCAGACAGATATCGAATGAAAATTCTGGCAAAGCAACAGGTCTGCACGTCTTCAGGAAAAAAAGGTCAGAACTACAAGCAATTTTCGTTACTACAGCCAAAAATTTAGTGTTCTAATACATAGATTTCTCGTGTAATCATGGCCGTGCGACCCGGGTGGCCTATTTGCTAAATTATTTATAATAACTGCTTACCCTTTCCTGTCTGTATCAGGCGAACGTAATTAAGCGTTGTCTCCTGCCGAAATTGGGAACACGCTCATTTGTTTATGTTTGTTAGGTTAATCCTTCCTTCTGTATCAGTGTTGTTTCTTGTTAATTTGGTTTCGCGTCTTTCATTGATTTTTCTTTTGTGTTGTCAATTGTTTCACTGTATTTGACAAAAACAACGGGAATAATTAGTGTTTTTCACATTTTTTCGGTCTCTTGAAATACTTATCAGGTACAGAATCGTTTTTTTACAGATTACCTTGTGATTTTATAGTAAACTAGCTTCCGCCCGCGGCTTCACCCGCGTGGCATGTCGATAAAAAGTAGTATATTTCCTTTCTCCGGCTCTAGACTATCTGTGTACCAATTTCATTTAAATCAGTTCAGTAGTTTTGGCGTGAAAGCGCGACAGACAGACAGACAAAGTTACTCTCGCATTTATAATATTAGTAAGGATATATTCGATTTGATTTGGTTTGAATTTAAATTATGCTGCAATGAATACACTAAATTATTTACACTTCTAATCTGTTCCTTAAATATTTGTTTGGGTGAACTGAAAGCGCAACCCTGAACAAAGACGGCGGACGTTGGGACGCCGAATCAACCCCAATGGCTCAAGTGTGGCTGGATTGCTTCCAGTAGGGTTGCGGCTTCGATGTTCGTTGAGGCCAAGAATAAAACTTAATCAAATTAATGATAACATTATGAATCTGAAGTTTTTTTTTAAAATTATCGTTAAAATTATGGCAAAGCTTAATAATTCAGTGCTTGACTCACCCCATTCTTTTAATTTCTACAGCTGTATATTACGTGATTGATACTTGATTTAATGAAGAACCGAGGTAAAACATTTTCTTGTTATTCTAAGTTATAAACATAGCCTTCCTCAACGGCTCATCTCCTAAACGAAACGAAGCGTTAAAGTCCCGTTTCAATACATTAAAGCCTTCACATTATGATTCGGAATAATTTACACTAGATTTGCATGCAGTTTGTGACTAGGGTGTACCGATTCGCATTCAAGTACGCAATGTCAATGCTAGGGGAGGCACATGAAAGTTGATTCGCAGTTGATTCGCAGTAATTGATCGCCTCGGGGAGCGTCGACGTCACTAGTATCTACGGAATTTGGTTTTAACGATTATTTAAATTAATATACAGAACGGTGACTCCTGTTAGTAAACATTTTAATTTCTATTCATATACAAAATCATTTAAAAACTTATCTACCACTCATTATTACCACTACTAACTTACTAACTTTACCTACTTTATTCTTCCGTTTTTGAAGTTTCCGTTTATTTTCTAGAATAATTATATTAAATCGTAATATTTGGGAAAAATCAAAAATTATAATTAACTCTAGGTACCTAGGTCCTGAAATTAGCACCACCTGCCTAACTATTTACCTAACTTTATTTAAAGATATTTACGGTTTTTCTTTTTTTTAAAGCTTAGCTTATAATCAAACTCTTCCTTCTCTGTAATTTATTTTTTGTTTACATATAAAGATTTAGTTTTACTCACATTGGTGCCGATTCCCTTGTACAAAAACTAAACTAAATTTAAGTTCAGTGCATCTTTTTCTTTCTATTTCATAATGAAAAGGACAGAAGATAAATTTTAGTTTAGTCCTGTCAAATTAATCAGCGCCTGACATAAATTGACGTAATTTTAGTAGGCAAGTTTTTAATCACGTCTAAACTTGTTTGGATTAGTGACAGTTTGACAGGACTAAACTAAAATTGATCTTCTGTCCTTTTCTTAATGAAATAGAAAGAAAAAGATGCACTGAACTTAAATTTAGTTTAGTTTGTGAACAAGGGAATCGGCACCAATGTCAATCCTGTCGTATCCAAACTCTTTACGTTTCCATGATTTAAATACGCGTAGCGCCATCTATTATGTTTGGTATTAACTATTAAAGCTAAGTTCGTCCGGCTTCAGCGCGTTAAGTGTATTGATTACAGTAAAAGGCATGATGTGGTTAAATATTTAGGTACAAGATAACTGATATTAATGATGGAAAATCATGAAAAGAAGAGAACGCCAAACAGAAAGCAAAATATTGAGGGAGAAAAATATGAGAGGGTAGGTAATTGAAAGTTATTTTATTAATTAATTTGTAAGTATCTTATGACTGGTATTCAATACAATGTCCATAGTTACATGGATATATATATACAGGTTTTGTGTACAACCTAGTCCCTTTGGTTACACAGCCCAGCGGGTCCTCCAAAAACTGCCTACCAAAGAACTCAATTAAAAATACGTCGCTAAAATTAATCTATAGGCTATATGTATATTGTATCGCTTAGGAGTGCCGTGTAAACGTCAGCTTAGCCCTAACTGTTCGGCGGGCGTGGAAATTTACATATTATTAATTTACATAGCAACGTAACCCCGACGGTGCACAATCTGTGTAATTTGGCTGTTTGGCTGTTTAGCTGTTGTCTCGTAGTTAGTCGACCTACAACGTAATCACTCTATTTGGTGACACGGTTATAAAGACGGTCAACGACATTGGGATCAATAGTAATGTGACGCATTATGAGTAATGGTGTAAAAAGTAGGATTTGACCTTGATTTGTAAAAATCTAGACAAAAAAAAAATTGTAGATCTTCAAGAGATGTTTTGGAAAAAATGGAGGAGGAACAAAAAAATTATAATTTATGATTTTGACATCTCAAAATGTCTCTTCAGATTTGTCAATCAAATTGAAAAATAATACAATTCTGCTTGAAGTTTCCTCCTCCTCTATAATTCCTCCTTACCTCATCAGCACCTTAATACATTCTATGAGACAAAGAGGAATTTAAACCCGATATCATAATAATCTCTGCTTTTATTTCAAAACAAAACAAAATCAGACACCTCACACACCTAATAGAATTACAATTTAAATTCCCTGTTCCCTCGTTAACTACAGGTGTCTATGTAAGTGATGATATAAACAAACAGTCCCGTCGCTCGCCCTATGGGAGTGCTGTTCAATCCATATTTTTTGACATCGTCATCACAGCTAGGGGTGGCTCAAAGCCTCGCAACCCCATTGATACCTACTCCATCGAGCCGGAATGAAAAGTAGTGGGCAATATCTCCCATTTGCATATTTTAATTGTTAAAAGAGCAGACGCCCCTGCAGTGTGAATGTGGCATAAGCAACCGATTTACATACATAGACGCAGTGCCGGCAACAAATTGTTATATCTGTAAATAAAGTGGAGTAATTGAAATATATTAAAGAGTAGGGCTTTGTGATAAGTGAATTTTAATAACAGAAGATTATTTAGAAGTAGTTGTCTTTGTCACAGTTTTGTTCAGCAAAGATGCACCTGCGTACGAAACGCAGAAAAGTTTAGAAGACAAAGATGCAGTGGCCCATAATAATAAGTTGGAATAACGCCAAGAAGAAGAAAAATAACACTTTGTTTCTGTTTTGATATTTTATTGAGTTCACGAAGTTTTGGATAAAATAAATCTTATGGGCCAAGATACCACTTAAGGTGAGAAAGCTTATAAGATTGAACAATTAGAAGAATCGGAAAAGTATTTCTTGTTTTCAATCTCGTATATCCGAAACAATTCTTAAAAGAGCATGGTATGATCCAAACACTGCGTCTATAGATAGACAATCTGTAATTTGCTCCGCTCCATACATTTCCAGACACTGACGGAGATATAAATAAAGAATAGTTACTGAACAGTATTTTCGATTAGAGAGATGACGCGAGGGTGCGGGCCGGCGCAGCGTGGTACCGATGACGTCATTACACTAGATACGTCGCTCTTTGTATACCTTGTTTGTATACTAATTGATTTTAACCCTTCAGAACGTGTCGTTGGAGAAAACGTGTCAGATGTGAGTGAATGAAGTAAGATTTTTAAACAATAGCGTTTAATAGATCATTAATATTATTAAATGGTTTTCTATCGAGAGGTACCCAGCAAAAAAAGACACTTGGGTCACAATTTTTTTTGCGCCAGAGTTTTACGCGTGTCATTCACAATATCTACGCTACGTATATTCCAATGCAGTCTTCCAGGATCTACTTCCCACACAGGTTTGAATAAAAATATTTTCAGAAGAAAGAGTCGCGGATATCACTTTATATGAAACAAAGTTTTCAACACTATTAACACTGTAGAAAAGTTTGGCCGATAGCTCGACAAAGATTTTAATGAATTCTTGATGGATAGAGTTAAGTAGGTACTACAAGTTTGAAGCAGAAGAAAATTGCAGATTTTTGTAAGCTAAGTAAAATTTCTTCACTTTTAAGATTTTATTTATCGTAGTGGTAGATACAGTGGTTTCCGACAAAGAATTGGCTACCTCTCAACTAGCTGGTTTTATATAATAAGTATGTCATTGTCTGGAGGATGGGTAGCAGTAGAATTCTCTTAGGTACTGCCTCCTATCGCATCATAAATTATAGCTTCGATCTCCGCAATGAGATTTTTTTCAAGACTGTTGATCATGGGATCTATATGTACGAATTTCCCCACACCACAAAGAATCTCAGATTAAGGTTAGCTTAATATCCAAGGAGTATCAAAGATTCCGGTTACAATGTTTGTTATAGTAACATTAAGATAATTAAAATTTCCTCTTCTGTGGTGGTGTTTATTTTCAACATCCTAATTCCGGCCGCGTTGTCTCAATACGGAATTAGCTTCATCATAAACAAAGAGGTTAAGTGCCTTATAAATAACAGGGATCTTCTTTACCTTAACTAGATGTTTTGGTGATAACTTTGGTTTCTTGTATCTTTCCAGTATTATGTAATCTTTTTAAAATTACTCCTTTAAATGATTATCTACGAATAGGTGCTTTACTATTAATTTCGTATTTTTCTTAACTTTTCTTTGTTATTATTTCAAAAATAATTATCTGTTTAACTGATTATTTAGATAACCTACTAATGCAGTAGCATTGTGCGAGTGTGCACGAATCAGGAGGTAAAAACTAACTTTAGAGTGTAACTTTGTTAGAGAGAAAGGTACGGCCGCTGTATTTCCCAGGAAATGCGCACAATGGGTTTTATGCAGAAATCTAGGAAGTAGAAAACTGGCACAGCGTAAAATCAATAGCTTTTCCTGCGATATTTTAAAAGCTTTCCGTGTTTATAGAGTGTGTTGTAAATATGTCTTGGCGCCATATTGGATAACCGAAAAATATTTGTAGGTACTAGGTACCTACTGCCACGTCCTTTACAGAAATAAATCATCACGAATGAATCAATTTCATTCAACAATCCAAATCATCAGTAAAGAAAATTATTAAAGCTCCATTAAATAGTTGGAAGCGCTCGTATTGCACACTCAATGTTATTAATTATTTTACACCCCTATATCGTTAGTAGAACATTAATGAATACATCATCACCACAGTAACATCGCTGCAGTGGAATCACTAATGCATTTGTACATAAACGCACCGGATTGCACTAGATTAATATTACGTTCGCACCTTAATTGAGTACAGCGCCATCTATTGACGAGTGGCGACAGCACCCGATGGTATCGCCTGAATAAATTACATACATATTGTGGTACGAATTCCGCCGCTCAGACCACTTCCGGATAACCGTATATTAGTAACAGACGCCATTATTCTACTGTCGGGTAATTTCGGACCCAATTTCGGCTGTCACGTAGGTATAGCGTTGTAGGTAAAGTCCCTGAAAGTTTAATGCGATGGTGTGTACTATTCACGCCATGTATGACACGAGTTCATTACAAAATAATAGTGAATTTGTACGTTGATTGTTATCTTAGTTTTATTTTTGTGGAAGCAATTAGGTTGCGTTCCTACAAGGCTACTTGACATTACTGAGTTTGAAACAATTAACAAAATATGTGCCCGTTATTTTTCGTCGTGTTTTTTAATTTAATGTATTAAATGATTATGAATAATCGTAAAATGATCGAAGCACCTACATACCTAGTTGCGTTTCACTTACTTCTTATAAAAAACAGATTAAGATGTTGTGGGCACGTGCCACAACTATACCTACCTGGTACAGTTTTGTCGGTGATAAATCGGTGAATGTGCCGTTATATTAATATAACATACAAATGGTTTCGTCTTGGATATTCCTCTTCCCGGGACCCCGGTGTGCGAAGAAAGGGCGGAGGGATCACCAAGGTTGTTAAAGGATATGCCCTCAAGGGTAGGTAGTATTGTGTATCTATCAAGTTGGGAAGATATACTGGTAAATTTTTCTGTTGTGTTGAATGATTTTATTGACCTACAGTGATTTATTAACCTACTAGTCATAATAAATATTTAGTAATAAAAACATTAAATAAAAAAATTACCTACTTAATCGCAATGTTAAAACTTGGAAACACACTCTCTTCTGTGCGTAGACTTAACTTATTTCAGCACCGCTAGATGGCGTTAGCAGTTCGAATATAAACGAGAGATTCTAATTTCAAAATTTTGCTGACCTGTCATTTTGGAATTCATTGCGCAATTTTGGAGTTTTGTAATCGAAATATTTTGAAATTCTTTTGTAACTTTTTCGAAAACTTGTCGTGAAATTGATGTCCGTTTATTTTACTTATAGAAGTTTCTTTCTAGGTCGACTGAAGCCTCTGAAATACGTGTGAAGACAGAAGACACTGATAATTGAAATAAACTGACTGTGTGGTTGGTGGCTAAATGAACAACACACCTTTTTATTGAGAACATGAAAATTACATTGTCAATGGTCTTCGTCCGGCAGGGTGGGATGAAAACATAGATCCTGCAATGATCGATAATTATGGCAAATGTGGTGATTATGAAAGCCTTTGATTTTAATCGTCTATGAGAAAGCAACTATTCAGAATGCTGAATAGTTATACCTACTGGCTGGTAACGTGTCTTGTATCTAAGGATCTAATAAAATAATTCTATGACAACCAAAATCCTCACTTGTGTGAATAGAACTCTAAAAATAATTTCTCCAGTAGCGTCCCAAAGTTATCAGTCCAATAATTCGTAAAGATTACAAATCCCTCGTATAAAGGTCAGGTGTTTTTACCCACTCGATGACGTCACACGTTTTATGTGATTAGATAAGGAGCCTGAGGATCATGATGGTATATTATTGTAGGTAGGTACCTATGTAAAATTTCGTGCGAATCATGACGCCGCCGTTGAGTTTTTCAGAGACAACACTATGAAACTATTTGCATATTGTTTTTCAATATAATATACCTAGTTGCAAAACATTATAAATGTGTAATTGTAAGTGTTATTTTAGACAAACAAGGAAGATGATAATAGTATTATGCATTGTAATATAGAAAAAAAAAACATTGTTTGGCTAGAGGATTTGGATTTATTTATTATTCAAAAAATATTTTAGCATAATGAGTTAGTTCCTACTTTTTAAAATTATATCGTACACGAAGATAGTCGCATCTGTAACGACGACATTTGGCTGCACTCTTCAGAGGAAACCGTTGCCAAAAGAAAACTCAAATCGTACAAATTTGCCGTCTCTCATAAAGGTATGGGAGAATATCTTACACCGAAAGAGAGTTCTTTAGTTCAAAATTATACGAATTCTATTAGTTGAAAGTAACTAGTAGAATTCGTATAATTTCTAACTAAGAGAAACGAAACATAACAATAACCTAGATCCATGTCGTAGGAACAAATTTACGCGGAATGAATTCCCATTAAGTCAAGTAATAATCCTAGAACTATAGGTTTCCGCTAACCTAGTACAGATCTGGTACAACAATATTGAGACTACCAAGCGTAAGTGGGTCGCGCAATGACCAGCGTATGTAGGTCTCACGTAAATTCACCATTTCCAACCAACTGAAGTGTTTTCCACAGGTGAAAGAGATACGGGGGTCAAGTGGTGCTGGGCATGGATAACTTGTGCTCGCTTATAATTTATTCACACCACAATGCCTGAGGTGTGTTTTACAATTTTTCAATTCCCCTACCGCGGTCCGACCCCGGAGGTTGTACCTGTTAACGTATTTGGGAATGTAAACGAATATTACGAACGGGGAGGTCATAGTGAAACACGGTTACGGACGAAAATTAGAGTAAATTAAACAAACATACTTTTGCCTTTAAAAATCCTGAACGTCGCGATGACATAATTACACAAATACGTTTTAACCACCTGTTTTAAATAGTTTAAACCGAAGGCGAGTGTTATTGACTTAACATTTGAACCGATTACCTCTTATTATTGGGCCGGCCTAAGTAAATACGTTATATGGGTGTTCGGTGTACAGCCACAAATCTTCACGCTTCGACCTTCATGGGCGCGGCAGATACATTTCTCGCGTTTGTAGTTTGTTCCATGTGACCGCTAGACTGTGTTTGCTCGCACTTATTCTTTCACACAGACACATGTTTTTCGCAATAAAACTTTACACGTCACACAAGTAACGCATCTCGTCTCGTTTCGTAAACAATGATCCATAGATAGACCACCCAAGAGACGGCCGCGTATTCCCAATATGTGGTCGGTGTGATCTGGCATCTGGTGGATTTTATATCTATAATAAATCACAGTGGAATATCGAAAAACACTAACGAAGTGTCGAAGTAGGTCGGCTCGCTTATTCAGCACATCGCATTGGTTTTCACCTCAATTCTTTTACAGCTTTCTGGATTATTTTTCGGAAAACCGATGTGTAGGAGTTTAATGGTCACGATAGGAATGTTTACCACGAATTTTAAAAGAATTTGCGTAACATTTGTATAGAATAGAAACATATTATCGGTTGTAAGATGATTTTGGAAATAAAGCATCATTGAACGTTACTTTAAAAATTTGAGATACCTTTTCTATTATATACCTATCAAAGACAAAATTTTAAAATGTAACTAACAAATGTAATCAACTTTGAACCGACACAGTTCTTCTGTCAACGTCGTTCCAAGCTAGAATACTAATTGTAGTTTTGATTAAGCTGTCAGAAAACATGAATGTAATTATTTTGAGACATGCATGTTTGAAAAATTAACCAAACCGAGAATTTCCAGTGAAGGAAACTAATGTGAAACTTGTTTTTGACCCTGGGGAGTGTTCGGATCTAAAAGCTAAATACATTTACCATTGTCACCTTACTATCAAATTCTGTCACAGGTGGGTTTATGGATCTATAAAAAAAAATTTTACAAGAGATCGGAAACTACATAGTAATTCCCTCCCGCTGTGGTTTATCATGGCCTATATGAAAGCTCGCTGAAGAATCTAAAAAAAATCTGTATCGGAAAACTCACATAAATTGTTTTTTGATCAGCGACCACGGTCAACGCCCAATATAATGTCTGAAAGACACGATCTCGAAGAAATATAATAGATTTAGCATTTGAAAGTGTCACATTTTAAGTGTCAGATCAATCGTTAGTTGTACAATAAAGTCCCACCTACAAGATATTCAATTGTGTAGTGTTTATTACTTATGAAAGTCGGCTAAAACGTTCTAGCTGTAAATTAAAGTGCCTACGTATATATCCGTAAATCAAGGGAAGATTTACGTCCACGTTGTGTGCGCTAACGATAAAGCTGCGACTAGAGTTACCTTGTTGTTTGACTATTTTTAAATATCTACCAATAGAATATTGGGATTTGTGTGATTCATTATTAGATCTAACGAAACTAGATAGGTATAGAAGGCCGCTAACACTATTTCAAAGAGTTGAACAATTGAAGCTAAATTATGAAGACTAAACTCAATTAAAATCAATAACGTTGTATCTAATAATAAATGATTAGACATTTCCATTATTTTTCAGTATAAAGTGAACAATGGCCCCAGTATGGTACCTTGAGGTACGCCAACGTCGGAATCTTATCGATTTCTACTGTTTATTTCTTTTAGATTTTTGTCAGAATATTCAAGTTGGAAGAAAAAGCGATGTATTCTGCCTGAAAAGTCGGATAAGGCAATTAAGTCAGGTTAATATTTCTTATCAAACTTTTTAGTTTTGACACCAATGACATGATTTCACAGCATTGTTTTTTTTAATTTACAAGGAAACAGTACCAGATAGGGAAAATAATAATGTTGAACGGTTCCAAAATAATAATAAATCTTATGAGAACGACTAAATAATTCTGCCAAAATTTAATAGCCAAATTACCGAAAGGGAAGCTTATCAAAATTAAATTATTCATGCATTGCATCATCAATGCTTTCATTAGGTATAGGTACAGGTTAAAAGCGCACACATTATGAAAATAAATAGCAAAAGATGTTTACAACTCAGCAGGGGTGTTTTACATACTATTTGATTCGATTCAAAAATCGATTAGTAGACTCGAAGTCATATAAAATTACTGAAATAAAGGAAAACGAATCCGATACTGGAATAACACGCAGCGTTAACGCTTGCCATAAGATAAACATTGCCCCTCCAGAAATAACGTTTGGTCAAGGTATTTAGAATGCATACACCTTGTCTACGATTTCTATTTAAATTTTCTACTGTACAACTTGGAAATTGATTTATCAGTGTTTTGTGTAGGTGACTCATTTTCTTGACTTATCTTGTTATTATTTTCAGCTATAATAACTGTCGTCGTCATTCATTATTCTCTAGCTAGCCAAAAAAAAAAAATAATAATCTTTTATTATTAAAATTACTTATTCAACAAAACACACAACAACGTAAACATTTTAAAATCAGAGCTCTTGCTACTCGCTAATAGATGGCGCTAGTAGTCGGTTCGGTAACAGTACTGCCCCTCCCCCATTTCACAAGTTGCTACCAAGTTTTCACACTACATTCGTTTGGCAAGCTGCCCCCGACAAGTTTGGAAAGCTCGGATTTTCTGCGAAAGCTCTACACTTTCGACGTACTAATTGCTTAGTTTAGTGTTGAGGGTTTGTGTATTGGTCATTTTTGTAACTTTGAATAAATAGGACTTTTATAATTGCACAAGTTTTTATGTCATTGCTTGTCTAGATTTACTGTTGCCTTGTATTTGTAAAAATGCATGTAGTTTTTTATTTTATTTTATACTGTAGCTGTTTACTTAGCTAATTTTGATGACGATATACTTTAAAAAAATCTTATTTCATTAAAACATAATGCAGACATTAATAGATTTGATTCAAAGGTACCTAATTTGTATTAGGAAACTCAGAATTAACACTTTTACTGCCAAGTACTTAACAGGTTCAGTAGATAAAACCAAAATCAGAAGTTATTCAAAACTAAAATTCGCAAATGGCGCGCTAAAGTTTCGTGAGAATCCCTGACGTCTCAAGTCAAACAAAATAATCTGAGCAGCCGTTGATTATTATTGTATATTTAATATTTTCCACTACTACATTTAACTCGGCGCTATAAAAAGCCAATATAAACCTAAACGCCGCTGAGATCGCCCGCATTATCTTGTGATTATCGCGTGTCAAAACATCGCCACGCTCGCGATACTTCGCATGTAATCTGATAAACGATGTATTCTGCACGCTTCGCGCTCCTCACCTATCCCGTTCCCACCCACACTTAATGTAGAGCGTTGTCTCTCTCGCGCGGTCATCCATTTCATTCATGCGCGATACACCTCGCCAGGCCGCTGTTTACAGACACAAACAAACAGTACAGCAAACCGCTTAGCTTTAAGTACGAGACCGTGAAAGTGATATTGTCAAGTACATCCGTCTCTTTCTAGAAGCCGAGTGTTTAGTTCCGAGAGCGTGGATAGATGTCGCTAGCGGTTCCGTTCTGCAAGCAGTATGGTATAAATGTCACAATAATTTGGGCGCGACGTTGCCGGACTTCGCCACCCGGTGTGGTGGCGGGAGCAAGCAATAAACTGGCGAGTTTGAGGTATGGCGAGAGAGCACTTATTTAGTGAGTATTTAGGTTTATTTTTGTTTGTGTTGTTAGCAGTTATAAGTTTGTCTTAGTGTGTGCGCGTCACGTAAACGTAACGAGCGTGGTATACACACGTACGCGGGCTGTCAGTAGCTAATGCGATGCGCTGTGATCGCTTATTGTGGAGCGCCGCGCGGTTTATAGCGTTTAATTCAATTTAGTAATTGATACGTTTGTCGGTTGACTTTATCACTTTTCATCAACGTTCACCTAATGCTTATTGTAATGTAATTAAAAATGTTTGTTTATTATTATCTGTATTTCTTTTGACTGTGCCTGTATTTATAACATTTTTTATTACCAATCTAAAATTTTCAGCATAAAATTATAAAAAAAATACAGATTTATTAAAAAAACATTGTAACTTCTGTAGATTTTTAATTAGGCTAGATTAGCCGCTAATTAACTACAAACAAAGGCAATTGAATTAGTATTAAAGAGCGTTAATCACCAAACCGGTTTTAATCTTTTATTAATCTGAACAAGCGGCGCAAATCCTTACAAGAGCAAATTGTCAAAGTGACAACTCCCTAAACACAGTAATTCACGCTCGGCATTCTTCGATACTCCGTTTGAGCCGTTGCGGTGCACACATACGCAAACATACACTTATTGCCTTAATACGTTACCTTAAACAAAGAAAAACCAATCATTACTCTTCCCGGTAGAGTACAAATTCGCTCGTGCGGCACTTACGGCCTTCCTACCATCGATTGTGCTCACACATATGAAACATTTATGAGTACAGTAGTAGAAGTGTATACAGTATGACGTCTGCTATTGTACCTAATATTATAAATGAAATGTGTAGCTTTCACGAGGGCACACAAGCGAAGCGGGTTTCGTCAGAATCCGCACACTGGAATTTCAACTCTATTTTTTAAAACTAAGGTTGGTTTTGAAAGTTGGTTTGTGAGTAGGGTTATAATCTTTCTATTTGGTACAAAAACGGGTGTCGGTAGTAGCATGACCTGTAATTGTGTGTATTAGGTTGGTTTAATCACAATTTGGAGTGGGCCGCAGTATGGCTTTTTGGCTGACAACATAGCAACAATAATAAATTGAATTTTTCTTTTGATGGATTTAGGATTAGCTGGACAGTCTGTATAACATAATTTAAGTTAATTAATAAGACTAATATACAGGCTTGATGACTTTTATGAAATGTCATCATCATCACATTATCATCCCTACTTGATCCGTCCATTCACTGCTGAACTTGGGCCTGTCGTTAACCACTATTAAGACCGCATTAAATACGCTATAATCACCATATTGATTACAGGATGTGGAAAAAATAAACACTATTCCACTAAGGGCCAATGTGCCAAAAAGGCCACTGTTGCCAAAAGGCCACTGTTGCCAAAAAGGCCACTGTTGCCAAAAAGGCCACTGTTGCCAAAAAGGCCACTGTTGCCAAAAAGGCCACTGTTGGCAAAAAGGCCACTGTTGCCAAAAAGGCCACTGTTGTCGAAGATATCCACGTGTGGAACAAACATGGTTTATTAAATAACCGCACACAACAAACATGGAAATAATGACATGTGGAGTGTTTATAGGTACTTTCGGCTGCATAGGGTCAAACAGGCATGTGTGGGACACAGTAAGTTAGACGCGGTTCCGGGTTATTGTGCAGGCATTGTTAGGGTTAATCTGATACGTCAGTTTAGCGAGACAGTTTATTGAGAGCGACTTTTTTGTGCATGCGTACATTTTTAAACTTTCTTATATATAAAAACCCAACTACGACTAAAAAGGTATAAACAAGACACCGCAGACAGACAAATTAAAAATCCGGAGTCACACGTGATATGGCATAAATCAAACAGATTACATGTGACTCCGGATTATTAATTTGTCTGTCTGCGGACAGACATACCTATATATATTGTTTATACCTTTTTAGTCGTAGTTGGGTTTTAGTTTTTATTACTTTAATTTTTTTTAAATTCTTTTCGGGTGATATTATATATATTTTTGAAATGTGCTCATTAAACCCTTTCTTTTGATACCCAACATGGTACGATTAAACAATTTTTTTTAAATTGTTCCTGACATAAGGGCGCCATTTTTTATTTAATGTGACGTCACAGAGCCGCTTCCTACCTCATCATTTGTCAAATTGTAATGACCGGTTTAGAAGATAGGAGGGAACAGATGAACATACATACATACCGGTCAAAATCATAACCATCCTTTTTTCTTCGCCGTAGTCGGGTAAAAATTAAGATTTTAGAAGAAGATGTTAGAGAATACTATGTAGATATTATGATATGATTAACGCTCTGAAATAACAAATTGTAATAAAGAACTTCTGTTGAAGAAGTAGGCTTACCGCACCTAGGTTCATTGACCCAGCATCATTAGAAAAATCCACAATAATTCCACCCAGGGTGTTCTTAAAGTAGCGAAATCACGTATTTACTTTATTACTGAAAGGCTAACAATAAATAAAAGATCTTTCACCTTATAACACACGCATTTGTCACAAATGAGCTCCCATTACCCAACAATTGATCTTAAGATTGTTAACTTACGTAAAGGTAATTGCGCTTTTAAAAAGCTTGCGCAAGCGCAATACGTTTAAAAAGTTCAGGCGATGCACAGTGGTGCGTTACACTACTTTAAATGGAGAAAATTTACAAATACCAAAGTTTTTTTTTTGCTTTTAATTTCAATTTTAGTATTAATGGTTATGTAGTATTGTTTATGGCGGAAGCAATACTAAAGAAGAAGAAGCTAAAGAAACTGAACTAAAAAGGGGACAACAAGCTTTTAGGTATTGTGAGCATTTTTTCTAACAACCACCATCAATTATTCTTCCAATTAAATGACATTTATCATCATCTTCCTGCTGACTACCTCGTTGCTCTAGTGGTCGCAAGATGACTTCTCCCGCTCTGAGCGGGGCGGAAGGGCGTGTCAGACTTTTACTGACTAAAACCCACCCATGTCCCTTCAGTTGCCTGTTGCCAAGGTCCCGGTATCCCTTTCGGACTTTCCCGCATTTCGGACTTCCCCGCAGAGCATTCGGTCCTGGGTTCAATTCCTGGGTCGGGCAAAGTGTTATTGGGTTTTTCCATCTGGAATTTCTCAGTAGCAGCCCGGAGTGTGGATTTGTGCCTGGTTGTTGGCATTAGGCTTGCCCCCTATTACATGGGATTTATACTTATCTGGCGAAATGTGGGTGTATTATAGGTACACCTCTGCCTAACCCCCTTTGGGGAATACAGACGTGATGTTATTTTATGTTATGTTATATGTTATCTTCCTGCCCTTGTCCCATGTTACTTGGGGTCAGCGCAACACATTTTCTTTTTCCATATAAATGACTTCTTATATTTTGCAAAAATATGAGATGATAATAATATGAATATGATATGATATAACTGCGGCTAAGGGTGTCCTAGACTTGAAATGGCATACATTATTTTAACTTAGGTAGCCTAAACTTAGGGACTACTTAGTAAATTACTGTTCGAAGTTGCAATATTTGAATTATAACCCCAAACTCTCCTGTCTAAATTGATGCGTTTAATTATTTTCCATAAAAGACCAGGTCGTGTTTAGCCCACAGTGCGACGTTTAATACTTGGCGGTATTATTGTGGCATCGAGTCCACCGGCGGCCGGCAAGTAAATTAGAGAGCGACCGGACTATAACTAAGAGGAGTTCAACTGATGCGACTCCACGAAAGGCTAACGTGGATGCGACCGTGGGATCGAATGAAAGAGCTTCTTGTTAGCGGCTTTTATTTACTTCAATTATTATTGTCCCAGGGGTGGGGACAGAATAGGCTGACAAAATATTATGTATGTCAATTAATCAGTATAAAGAAAGAATGAAAAAACCTTCATTTGCGGTAAAGATGACGCAAAGAAAGCACACAAACACAAAAAAGAAAGTTGGAAGAAATTGTACGCAAAAGGGCCATCACTCAGCATAATGCTGGGACATTCTGCGAGACAGAGGTCTCCACCACCACCAGTATAACCAGCGCTGGGGCTCTCCCCAGCGCTGGTTATACTGGTGGTGGCGCTGGTATCAGAAAGATTGCTGTATTAATTCCTCCTTAGTCTTTATTTCTCTGTGAGGGGTGACCTGTACGAGTTGGGAAGGTATGGTTACTATATTTTACTATATTTTCGACTGATGTAAAAGTTTGATAAAAATATATTCTCCACATTAGAATCGATTTGTCAGAGCGTGAGATTTTAACGAGGTTCATGTCCTAACAAATGTTAAAATGGGGCTTCTAACATTTATATGATGATGAAGATCTTCGAAGATGAAAAAACCATGAATGTTTAAAAAAATATTCGCAACCTTGATGATCCGCTCAGAAACAGAGTAGATGCACTGCTTTCGTTTGGCAGGAAACCGGAGCGATCGGAAATTAAAGCCTCCTAAAAACATTTGGGCCATCCTGATGAGCACCAGTCTCCATGTGAGAACCATTACACCCAACTTGAAAAAGGTCCATCCAAGGTCATGTCCACATTAATCCCGCGTTCGCCAGCACCAGGAATGCAGCTCTGCGACTGCAGTGATGCATATCGTTGTACTTATGGTGGTGCATATGTGTCCCCCCCTGCCGCCGCCCGCGCACCCCCTCACTGCTACCTGCCGTCTTTGTCTTTGTTCATTATGCTTAAAGGGATATAAAACTACGCAGACTACTGCCTAAACTTACGTCTTAGTACTTTGAAATTTATGTTTTTTTTAAATACTTTACTGAGTATTGAAGTATTAAAAGGTGGAAGTAAACAACTTCTCTAAATATAGTTTACTTACGTTTTGTAGTAATTATTTTTCAGTTCGTGACCTTTTATTTAAAAAAAACCTTATGACATTATATTTACATAAACAGAAGAGAGTGTTTATAGTAAAAATGACGATGACTTTGGAAAATACTGTTTACCCTGTTATGTTGCAACTGTTTTTTCAGTGCATGACCTTGTATGACCTTGAGATTTAGTCAGTTTAAAACTTAAATGGAAATAAAGTGTTTTGTTATTATAAATCCATGTCCTTATTAATTTGTAATCAATTAGTATTTCAGCAGTGTTTATGTGAAGGAATCGGGTTCCGAATGAAAGAGTTCAACGCGCGGCTATCGTAGCTGTAAATTGTGGGTCTCATAACATAGCATAGTTTAGGTGTAATAACAATCATGTTCTTTGACATCTTGCTATGAGGGATATTATTATCTTCTATTTAACTGCCCCGTTGGTCTCGTGATCGCAAGCACGACTGCTGAGCGTGGGGTTCTAGGTTCGATTCCCGGGTCTGGCAAAGTGTTATTGGGTTTTTCCATTAGAAATTTCTTTGTAACAGCCCGAAGTTTGGCAGTTGGCGGTGTGATACCCCCGTGCCTCGGAAAGCACGTTAAGCCGTTGGCCCCGCGCGTGATCTCTCTCCGGTCGTGTCAGATTGCCGTCCCATCGTACTATGAGAGTGAGGCAAGAGAGAGTGTACTTGTGTCTGCGCAGACACTTGTGCACTATATTATCTCCCGCGCCGAAGTCTAGTCTCCGTTGAGATTGGCCGCCGTGGCCGAAATCCGGTCTGGAGGACTATATGGGGATATCCCCATGATTATCGGACAGATTGGTGATTGCAGTTTTTTATTGCGGAAATTACGACCTTGGAATAAATATTCAATCTTTTTGAGCCACTGATCTTATCCTATTTATACAAATTATCATAAATAGTAACAATAAATCCACTTGTCCAGACGTTAATGACTAAAATCATTTAACCAATCCCTTAATTAGGTGGCATTTTATTTCCCGCGATCCAATTAGCATAACAGAATATCTCACAATTCGCCTATAAATTTTATCTTTATTTACGCTAATTAAGCTTATTTAATTGAAAATCAAGGCATTCCGCATTTTAATCAATCAGAAACTCCGGTAATGCACAACTGCTATAATAATTACTTATAAAGCCTGTCACACTCTCATTAAGTAACTTATTTTTAATTGATCAATTAACCAATCAACGTATTCAGTTAATTCACCAATTACCAACGAACGATTAAAAACGTTCGATGTATTGCAAACAGCTTTTCACTTTAAAAGACTATTCGTGTCCCTATAATCTGAAAAAAGAATAAAAGACACTATGGTTTGCATTGAATCTCTATAGCAATATCGCATGTATCTATTAAAGAAAATCATAAAAGATAACCCTCTTTCATTTCAATCTAAACCTTACTTAGTTAAACATAAGTTTATAATTTCAATGAAGATGTCTGGCGCTTGTGCTCTTGTGAGTTCAAGATGTAGTGTTGTGTGAGTAAAATTAAAGGGTGTTTTTCTGTTCGGGGGAAAATGTATCAGGTAATAATATAGCTTGGTTAGATGAGAATTTCAGGGGAGATGGGATTTATGTTTACTTCTCTCGTACATATTCGTATGATTTGCTAATGCATCTTTGCAAACAACGGAGTAGAGGGTAGTCGAAAAATAATGTCTCAAATAGGCGGGGGGGAGCTTTGTTTGTTTTTATTGTAAGGTGAAGCGTTAAAGTGTAAGAATATACTGAATTTGCTTAATAATACTTTGCAAAGATACTGAATACGAGGAGCTCAGTAATAACAGCCGCACGGTTAAGCTTCGCTTGCCGGGGTTAGTCCGTGGATGGGCGACCATCTTTACATACCGAGACTCCTCCGTGCCTTGGAAAGCACGTTAAGCCGTTGCAACGCCCCGGCTGTCATTCGTGGATCTTTGACAGTCGTTACGGATCGTCAGATGCCCGAAAGTCTGTCAACCAGTCTTACCAAGGGGTATCATATTGGGTTGTGGAGGTCCGATAGGCAGTCACTCCATGTAAAATACAGGTATTCAGCTGCATCCGGTTAGACTGGAAGTCGCCCCCAACATAGTTGGGAAAAGGCTAGCCTTTAGGTTAGCCTTTTCATGCGTGTTGCGTTTTTAGCGTGTGTACTTAGGTACACACGCTCATTAAACGTTACCTCAAGTTGGTTATATTTCCAATAAATTTAACTTTTCGGAAGCAAAGACCAAAAAAGAAAACTCATTTTTCACCATCAACCTGTATTTCCTCCCCGATCGCATCACCCACTAGTCCTCTTATCGACTTTCACAATATCCTGACAACGCCTTTACATTCCTCTTCGTACTTCCAGTTTTCCACATTAAAACTAAACAGAACCCATTTGCAAGCTGGCAACAACAGAAAAAATAACAAGAGCCGTATTTAATTTTATATCTAAGAGCCCAATCACACGTACAAGCACTAATATGCATATACTTAGCAACTTTTAAAAGTGATTTTCTCGTACCGTATTGAATGTAATTTTAAACTAAGTATTTTGGAACCCATGTTATTATGAAATTAGTATCATGTCAAAGTTGCAATCGTTATTCAAAGAGAGAAATCGTTATTGAATTTTTCTGAGAGTATTTTTGCTCGTGATTGTACCACAACCACACTAATTTGTATGAAAATGAATAGTATAATTATTCAAACGGACCACATTTGGCGGTCAAAATCAACCGTGTGGGCGATACCGACCACATCAAGGCGATGTCGCAGCCACAACGCAACCATAACGTTCGACACTGCCACAGCCGAAGTTGATCTGCCTGTAAACACTAGCCATAACGTAATCACATTGCATCTACTAGCGACAACGCAACCACATCGAAATTTTGTAGTTACCACAACGCAACTACAGAAACTGCAGCGACACTATTCACACGTGACCACTGGTTGCCTACATTTTGTCGCTGCAATGTGGTACGTGTGTTCGGGCCCTTATAAAGAAAATAATAAAGGATGCATACACAAAGTGTAGTATGGAAAATCTTAAAAAACTCCTTGGTTGTTCCGCGGTGAAATTAAAAAAGAACGAGTACATTGTTCAAAAGAGGCTTGATTACACGTCACTAGCTAAGAGCCCTTTGTTTCTTAGTTTTCCCTTTAAGATTTAAAAAACAGACGTTTCATTGTTTTATTTATTCTCGTATTTTGCGAAATTGCTTGAGAGTATTGTGGTTTAGAAGGCGATAATGTTTTGTTGATAGGTGTATCAAAAATATTGAATGAAAATGTTAATATTGATTAAGCACATAATCAACTGCAACATTCTTAATATTTGGATCGTGATTTTTTAAGTAAATCAATTGCCCTGAAATTTCATTAAACCTCATTGGTAACAACTAAATTTGCTTGAGCTTTGAAGCATTTTTAAAAGCTACAGGGAGACTGTTATTGATCCTATGCACTACTAGCTTCCGCCCGCGTGGTATGTCGATAAAAAGTACCTTGTCCAAGTACCATGTCCTTCCCCAGGATGCCATCTATCTCATTGCTAAATTTTGTTGAAATTCGTTCAGTGGTTTAGGCGTGAAAAGATAGACAGATAGACAGAGTTACTTTCGAATTTATAATATTAGTATGAATTTAGCGTTGTATTCTACCAACATTTAAAGTAACTGATTTAATATTTAATCAGTTCTATATTTAAAGATTGAAACAAACTACAAACAACTTTACTAGCCTAGCCTACTACTAGGTAGTTTGAATGTTGGTGCAGAGGCGTTAAGCTTTTAACTGTAAAATTCAACAATCTCATAAATCGCTTCATGAAAAATATGAGCCTGAACTTCTTTGGAAGCGAATGAACTATGATAACAGTATAAAATAAGCTCGTTACTTCCCTTACCATAATTAAAATTCACACACTGCTGAGAAAAATCGAATAATAAACTAATTCTTTACAAGAAACCCATAATTAGCAACTAAAACACGCATATCAAAACCACCTTAACTTGAAACACAAACATAGCAACATTACAGTTAAGTATAGTAACTCCTTAACACGAGTAGTAACTCCCAAACCACACTAGTTATTATATATTAATATCAATCTCGATGCTATATACGAGAGAACTCGAGGCTCGCGTTAAGCTTATAGAAGCCAGTTACGTTATCGTGTTACATTATGTAAACATGTATTCTGTAATGTTATATTATGTAGGTAAAGAGTAAGTGAATCCGTCAGTGAAGTCTATTTTTAGCACAAACCAGCAATGGATGTTGAAATACTATAGCGAACGTCGCGTGAAATTCAAAATTCACATTTATTAAAACGCGGCGCGAGCGCGCCCCCCCGACACCGGCTATGTGGATTGTGCCACGGTAACGATACATTGCGTGTGAGGTAATAAAACAAATCAGGTTTATTGGATTCCCATAACGTTCCTGAAATAATTTCATGTACCGGCCGTCTTAGTATGATATACTGAATTCATCCCATCAGTTTGAGGAGGGCTGTCCACCACCCGATATATAGAGCATGAACTTTATATTACCTGTAAATTTTATTGGGAAACTTTGTTCAAAATCAAAACATTGCATGTTGTTAGTATTTTTTATAACTATCTAAAACGAGGTTCTGAGGGCCTAGACAAGTGACAATCACTTCCAAAGCGTTTCATATTTCTACAACGACTTTCAACAGGATTGACATAAGCTTTTCGATAGCTTATGTCAGTCCTATACATTTTTGCCTTTTACATCATTCTTATCGCTGATAGAATGTCACTTTGTCTAGGGCCTCTGGTCGCAACTTCGTCTGCGTCAAAGTCAAATATACCAAAAATCATATCCTATGGTACTCGGCAATAGTGTAGTTTTCCATTAGTGTGAGAATTTTTGTAATTAGATCTGTTCCTACTTCCAGAGATTACCTCTTACAAACAACTATTCATAATATTAGTTTCGATAAGTTTAGATATCAGGCAGCATGTAAGTCAATAATCTTAAAAAAACAATATATGTATTTCCACTACATCAAAAGCTACACAAAGCAAAGTTATCACAGGTGCAAATCTTTTCCTAGTACCGCGTAGAGGTTGCCACATTCGACAGTGCTACAATGTACGACAGACTGCTACGCCAACAGACGCTACGAACGCTACGAGATTCGCACACCGAGTACTGAATAAAGTTTAACGGAATCAACGTTGGTTCAAAGCTCTGATGATTTCTATCATCGATGTGTTTGTGAAAATGGCTGTATCTGTAGTCTATAGTCAGGGAAAAATTTATACATTGCGTATATTCTCTACCCATTTCATATAACTGTTTTGTAAATGACAGTTGTGATTTGAATATGCGGACAATTTAAGTTGGTAGTCAATTTGCTTAGCAATTAATTTCCCATAGTTAAATAATAAATGATTTAGTTGGTAGTCTATAGGTAAGAGACTACAGGTGCTATTTTGCTATACTCTTCGTCTTGATTTACTCTTTGATTAAGCGTGTTTGGCGTGAGAAGTGGTTTTCATAATGATTTTATGAAAACCAATTCCCAACTTGCATATTTGATACTAGCTCCACATTGTGACAAAATTTTGATCAAAAACAGAACTTTATCAATTAAAATCCCCCTCACATATAGTCTTTTAGTACCCCCGTAAGAGCAATTGTTTAGTTTACCCCAAATCTTGCATTAGGACGCGGATAACGGTACTTACCCTAAAATAACTATGTAGAAAGCATTGATCCGGCGTTTCCAAATATCGGACGCGCGGCAAACCTTCAGGGTAGATTTATTAGGGTGACGGACTGTCGCAGGGCGGGCCTATGTTACTTCGCGATGTAACAAAGTTTTTCCACCGATGTTATAAAGTGAATCTTGGATGTATTGGGTTTTGTTTTGTTATATTGGTTGTTGTAATTGTTTAGACTTGGTGAATTATTTTCAAAGGGCTTAAAACTATTATTTGTGTTAGACGAATGATATAAAAATTAAATAGGTATTTAATACCCGTTGACCTATTTTTCCAAACAAAGGTGTGGAAATCCTTATTTCACGCCGCTTCGCACTGCTGCTATATGTAAGGTAAAAGACGTTTAAATCATTTCAATAAAGGTGGAGTTTCTTACCCATTCTTTTCCATACGAAAACTACCTTTTGGAAGGGGCAACTAGAATCAGTACTATTTTTTTTGTTGAAAGTACATTTTGACGTTCAAAAGTGCCTTTTGATAAATGATTTGACTTCTACTTTGACTTGACAATATCCGGTGAATCTAAGCAACTTATCCTATAAAATACTACAGCTTTATAAAACATAAGATGATTTTATTTTCTGGTATCACTAGTCAATCAACCGGAATGTTTTTATTTATCCTTTGTCTTCGGTTGGCTTGGGTTCCTGACCTCTATTCTGTTTTTATTGTGCTTAGATTATAAAAACACAAAAAAAAATATACAAAAAAAAATCTGTCCTTACAGCATAATATTTCATCTTCATACCAAAACACAGTACATAAAAATATAATAATAAACAGCTATACACCAACCCTAACATTACGTAAATAATACCATAATAACACAACAAACTGGTAATAATAGAAATAATAGCAATAATCAGAACATGGGGTATCATGAACATGATGTAACAAGTCTTGCCTGAAAGACGGGAGGACATTTTTTCAGCAAATTACACGCGCGCCAAATCATTACACTCCCAAACAGAGTCAAAGAGGCAAACCGAACTCTCCTGAAACTTCCGAAGGCTTTCCGGCCGTTAGAGGGAGATGCAAGATGCTCGCCCCTACTATGGATGTGCGACAAGAGATTTATTTTATTATAGGATTATTGGCGGGATTAAAATGTAGTGGTAGTGAATTTAGTGTCTTAATACTGAATGGTACTGATACATACTATGCTATTGTGGCGGTATCTACATCGCCACATGCGAACTACGCATCAAAGACCTGACGTCAGACAGACGTCACATAAATCCTGCATCGCGCAATTAAAGTTTACCGTGCAGTGGACATATATACGAGAACCCAACATCAATCGTTGGGCAGTTGCCCGCCAGACACAACACCCGTCTGGTCGGAGGATCCTCCCTTTTTCTATGGAGTATCAGTGAACTTTACACCCTGTTCCTCATACCCCTAAACTATAATATTTTAAAGTCGTAAGTATGTTAGAACTGAGGTAGTAAAAATGTAGGTCAAATAAATACTGATCTTTATCAAAATTGGATACCATAAATTAAAAAGTATTTTTCTAAAGAATTAAATGGGAAAACTTATTCCATTACGTATGCTATGGTTTCTAGCTAGGTATCCATACTTTCTTTCTCAAAAACGCCAAAATTACCTAAAGATAACAGTTTTTTACTTGGCTCTTTTTCTTTGAATCCGGTGTCGAAAGAGCATTTAGTACGGTAAACTGTGATGTAAGGGATATTTTATTAATCGAGATAGGTGCCGGTGGTAGGGCCATGGGGTGAGGCCGGAGTTAGGGGTTGAGCGTCTGTGGGGGCCGAGAAAGTTATTAATTCTGGAGGCGAGGCGCCAGCCTACGTCCCTACTGCAACACTGGAAGCTTACCTTATACTCACTTAATGTTCTACTGATATTATTACCGAGCCATGAACGAAAATATCTATTTTTTTCTGCTTTTTCTATTTTTATTTGTCTTTGTCAATGTTTACTAATATGTCGGATTTTTGGCGCGATCATTCCAATAATGTAAAAGCCTCGTGTTCGTTCCTGAATACTTCGCCGAATCATTAGGCGAACTATTCATTTGATATAAAAACAAAGTATTAGAAGACTTAGGTTCATCATGATCTGCCTAGCCTTTTCCCAACTATGTTGGAGTCAGCTTCCAGTCTCACCGGATGCAGCTGAATATTTTACATGGAGCGACTGTCTATCATAGAAAACTTAGGTTATTGTGTTGCATATTTTTTTGTTGAGTTGAGCCTTGTGGCATTCCGGTTTCCTTACGAGATGGTCTGGTTTCCATAAGAGGATAAATATAGAGGTTTTCATCTGTATAATAATTACGGAATTATACTGAAATAAAGCCCAAAAGTATATATTATTATCTATCATAACAGGAAGTCGATTTCTAGTGATGTGTGATATCCAAAGTTAGCCCTGTTCACACATCTAGGCTAAAAATAGATGCTGCTTATACCCTTGATACTAATAGAATTAGGAACCAATACATTCTGCCTATGGCAGTAAGTCCGCTACTGTACTTTTATGTGCTTGAAGCAATAAATAAATAAACTAACATGATGTAGGTATAACTATCATACAAAACTAGTGTATATAGTTTCTTTAAACATTGGAACTCTTGGCATTGGGCCAACAAAACGCCAGACTAAAATAGGAGACATTACTGTTACATGAGGTTTTCAGCAGTTCCAAGTGCTTTTAGCATAGGTAAGCTTAGAGACTTATTTTACTGGAATAGAGAATTTTTGGCAAAGAATTTTTTTTTTTAAAGACTAGTTTCTGTAATAATCATCACATAATATCACGGTGGTATTCACCGAAGGGTAGCCACCTTAACCCACAGTTATAACATGTTTATGACCCATGTAATAGGGGCAAGCCTGTTGCCATCAACCGGGCACAACTCCAGACTCCGGGCTGCCACTGGGAAAATTTCTAATGGAAAACGACACGGTTGGCGCAGTGGCTGAGCGATGGACGGCTGCACAACGTGTCCCGGGTTCGATCCCCGCACGGAACAAATATTTGTATGATCTGCAAGTAGTTGTTCCGGGTCTGGGTGTTAGTGTATGTCAGTTTTCTATGTTTGTAAACGCACCCACGATACAGGAAGAAATTACTAGTGTGGGGCAACGTTTTTTATAAAAAAACAAAAAAACAAAAAGAAACCCAATGACACTTTGCCCGACGTCGGAATCGTAGCCAGGACATAACGTGTAGTAGTCGCGCTTGCGACCACAAGACCAACGAGTCTTAAAAATTATCATAAGGAGGACACTCATCATTGTTTCTCCATATTTCTTCTCTTCACTTGTTCGCCACCAGTGGCTACCGATAACGATTGGACGTCTCTCTCTCTTTTTAGTTTCTCGATTCGCGCCGTCTTCACTCTATGAATTGCACTGAACAGCTTTTACGCCATCCTTCGATGATTCCTACAGGAAGAGAGAGAGGAGACAGACAGAAAGAGGGAGAATAAAGACAGGCATAGAGGATTAAAGATATTTGAAATAGATTTGGATTACGGTCCACTCCTTCTCACAGAGAGGTCAGCAGTGGGAAAATTATAGGCTGATTATGATGACATACTTCATATTCTCCGAAAGGCAATACAGTCATGACGAAAGAAAGAGGAGGAAGGAGGAAATGTATAGGTAATACCCGTTCATTGCGCTAGATAAGTAATAGTATGATAATAGAGGGCGAAACATTCCAGACTAGGGGTGCTACTTTTTCCCAAGTAATGGCAAAGGCCAAAAAACCCATGGAACCCAACCTTTATCAGTTTCCCAACAAGATCAATGAGGTAGATACAACATCAATATCTTGTCTCAGTACTTACATTTCCGGTAGTCAGTACGTAACGTTATGTAGCTAAAACGGGGAACTTCCTAACTCGGTCTTGCTAAGTAGTTAATTATTTGTTAGTCGAGAGAAGCTGGTACATCAACTTGTGCAAACCCTTGTCTCTGATGGATCTGGCAAGTCTTATTGGCAGTGGTAATCTCTTAAAGGTCAGTTTTTTTATCGTCAGAATTCGTTGACCTTTTACGCTAGAGTAATTTTTCGGTTTGAGAGCATTTCATTCTGAAGAAAATTACATATTATATTAATTTGTTCCAATATAAGATTTGTGAGAGCAAAAATTATCATGCCCAATTTTATTTTGGTACTGCCCAAAATACTTTGATCCAAAGTTCCAGTCCAGCGATAGGACATAAAATAAAACTACCTCATATTTGTAAGAAACCTAAATCATAAATGATTTTATATCTGTAAGTAGCTAGGTTTTTACAAACATCTTACAAGTCAATCATATTTTAATCTACATATCTGATTACTTTGAGAAAAAGGGCCGAAACAAACTCAGAGGTCACAGTCTTTTTTAGTCCAGACATAATGTTGGTCAGGTCATGTGAAGTGTCTGGAATGATCTTTTGACACCTTGCGTGGGCCTGGCCCATTGCCTATGTCCAACGTTGCACTAGAAAATCTTGCTATTGGAAGGCCCCTTATAAACTTGAGTGCAAAAGTTCACGTAGGCGATACAGGAAAATTAAAAATCAAACATTGTAAATGGTTTGATAATTCACATAACATTGACATACCTTCCTTGAAGTACCTATCTTATAAACATGCAAGCTTTAACAATTTCCAGACGTTATAATAGCTATCGATTTCTACCCAGGAGTGGAAGCTTTTCACGAAAACACCCACTCGTTGGTTTCTTGAAATCAGTTGTTCAGGGTAAAGGACAAGCCTCTGAGGGTTGCACGTGGGAGGAGAGTAACGACTCCTCGACCTCTTGTGGGGGTGTGGGAACGTGCAAGGTTATTTAATATTTTAATAGATAACTACGGAGTGCATTTGACGCAGCAGTTTTTCGATGTTTTAGAATTCGATTACAAAGCTATTTGCAGCAAGGAGTTTTGTGACTTGACCTTTTTTAGTATGTAAAGGAAATGTTACGGAATTTTTCCAGCAGCATAGCTTGATTTGTGATCCGATTTAATTTTATCATGTCAGTATGTGAATGTAAATCAATAAATTTTGTGTAAGTCGTGTGAGGCGTAGGTACTCCATCGGTTCGCTGTATCGTCGATTGGTCAGTTCTGTATTGGGCAGACTCAGGCGCATAATGCGGCACTAGCATTCTTTTAAGACAGATTTAACGAGATGAATAATTCTGGCCTAAAATCTATGGCCCTGCTTCCAAATCTTTGCTATCTGCCTTACAAGCTTCGTGTGTTTTAAATAACGAATTCAATACCTAACCTTTTGTGCAAAGACATAAGGCACACACTCGCGATAAATTCACACACATCCAACACAATGTCACTCAAACACTAGCATTTCGAAAGGATCAAATTCTTTAACTTTACCTTTAACATTTGCGCCACCTAATATTGGCTCGCATACAATATTAGATCAAAATTACGTTTTGATTAGTGTAGTTCGACCTCGACTCTCAAGCAGGCGCATAGCCATACCTACTCATATCGATCTTAGTATGAATATTTGAAGCGGACCCGTCCTTGCAAGCGCGGTAGACTTTGAGATATATAGAGCTGCCATTGCAGTGTAACGGAATTGTCTGACTTTTGGGTAATACTAAAGTTAGATAAGCGTGTTAATTTTAAATTAAACTTTACATGTGATACTACAAAAATGATTAAATTAGCATATTCAAATATTGACGGTTGATAAACTAGAAACAGACTCGTCAATTTAACATTTAATATGTTTTCTCGAGACCATCAATACTAACAAATCCAACTGAGGTGTGGAATATAATAAATTATTTATGCAAACGAGTCACCGTTTAACGTTGAAATATTGCCTTGATATGTACATTTTGTTGCTTTAATCAAATAATTTACACTAAAGCCAACGTACTTTGCAAATCAGCATTAATTTATTAAGATAAAGATCTCTATTCGATTTAAATTTATAATCCGAATAAAGTCATTAATTTTATAGCACATTTTAACAAATTAAAATTAAATCTATTCTAAAAGTTTGTGTAGTGATTGGAGGAGAGTTAGTTGATGATGTTTTAGCAACAGAGCGAGTTACTGGCTAAGCCAGTGAAATAGTAAGTGTATATCGAATGCCACTGCGCCGTGTCAAGGATTTTTTTTGTTTACCACGTCTTAGTATGGTTCGAAGGTTAGTTCGGTTAATTAAGGATTAATGTAGAAGCTTGAATAATTGTATGCCATTACATAAACTATGAAACAAAGACATGAACATTCAACATTACATTAACCAACATATTCTTCACTGATTTATCCAATCCAGCATTTTCCAACCCTTTTTGAGATTATATATTATTATGACAAAACTTACCGCATCGTATTAGTATTCAGTATACATTCAATTGACGTTTCCCTCAATGTTAATCAATAAATTGTCTAGGGCACGTCATGTGTACAAGGGCATGGGTGACGACACTAAGGTTCAACAATATTGTTTCACAATATGGTGAGTTTTCATTGTGACGTAGTAGGTAGATGACGTTCGATCAATATTTATAAGTTTTTGATTGCTTTCATTGCACAATCATATGTTGTGCATTTTTTATGCCTTGTAAAATTAAGTTTAATATAGCTTTCTCCAATTTTTTTATGGAAAATAATCTGTTTTCTTTTCCCTTCTAAGTCTAAGCTATCAAAACGGGAGGCTTGTTATTTTTTTCACATATTGATGAATGAAAGAAAATAGTTTATTTGACCCAGGTATAACTTACCTGGGTCAAATAAACTATTTTCTTAAGTCTCAGTTAAGGCTCGCAATAATATATGATGCTTTCTATCCTCATTAATTAAGTGTTTATGGCTGGATGAGTGAGGTGGAGCATCGAGCTTAGAGATGTTTAAATGCAGATGACATTTCCAGCGGTGAACTGCCAAAAGTTGTTGACGGTGCTTCAATTTTCAATTTCTGAAGATCCACTCGGAAGAAATAGGAAATTAGAATAGCTAACTTGTCAGTTACAAATTAATAGATAAATGAATTACTTTTCAATATGTTTTTTTCGTATTCATTTTTTATTCAAAATAATTCGACAAAGTCACCATTATTACTGTAAAAAACCCTTAATGAAATATAAAAAAAAATATATAAATATATAAAATAGATGTAGATCTTTTAATTTGTAAGTGAAAAGTCGGCTGTTCTTATGTCCTAATTTTTTATTTAGTTATTACTCTTTCTTCTGGCAGTCATTTATTTTACTCTCAGGAATAAAATGAAGGGTACATCTACGTACAATCTATTTTCGTAAGTGAATATAAAAATATAAAACATACATTACGTGGACATGTGCCATAAACGTTATTGCGGGTCTAGGAATAACTGTTTTCCACCTTTATATACGTCATATAACCCTTCGATCTAATAGTTTTCGTATATTGAATATTACATCAACGGAAAAATATTTGTACAATATTTTTATTTAGTGGACTCTGTAAATATTTATGATGGAAAATTCTGTTTTCTCTTTATATTTTCTGATGCATAATAATTCTTGGTTATCCTACTGAAGTATATTAATGTAGGAACGTAAATGTTAAATACAGTGTAAGTATTTATGTTTACGGACTTATAATAATACTAGCGACCCGTTCCTGCTTCGCACGGTTTTTACGACTTGATAAAACATCGAGATTTTTTGTTATATGTAACTTTAATACTAACGTAATATACACATATATCTTCCGGAATAAATTCTCTAAACGATGGAGCTAACTTCAAAATCTGTAGCGTGGTTTAGAAGAAAACGCGGAAATACCTACAGACAAACACGAAAAGCGACTTTAATTTATAATATGCATAGATGTAAGATTTTAGAATCAGATAAATCGACTTGATTTTCAAGCCTAATCCATAATTTATTAAACAAATATACCATTCATCAAGTTTTCAATGAATAGAATATTTTATCTACTTGTTAGTTACCAAAATGGAGTTACGTTTATTACATTATTATACAATTAATAACCAATCTAGACTGTCAGATTATAAATTGAAACAGTATTACGACGTTGAACCAGAATAACACAATCCTACGCAGAATGTATTCATAAGTACATTTAAAGAACTTTGATTGAAAAGTATAAAAAGTAGTAAAAGTAGTTGAAAAGTAGGTACATATAAATAAACGGTCATTCAGGTCAAAACTGAAAAAACTTGCATACATTTCAACAACCTCACATGACTTTCAACGCAAACAGCTCCCACCCTTTATTAGAATCTCAATCTTCGAATACATTAAAAAGAAAAATGGCGTCTTCGTTCTTTCTTAGCACGAAAGAAACCTATGCCATGGAATTCAAATGTATAGAAGCGACACCACGCATTGTAAAGTCAGAGAAATGAATTATAGGTAATGCCTGTTGACTACCATCTTATACTGTCCGCATATTCCAATCCGAGGGCCTAGACAAGTGACAATCGCTTCCAAAGCGTTTCGTATTTCTACAACAACTTTCAACAGGATTGACATAAGCTTTACGATAGCTTTTGTCAGTCCTATACATTTTTGCCTTTTCCATCATCGTTATCGCTGATAGAATGTCACTTTGTCTAGGGCCTCAGAACTGTCATACTTTGACAGTTGTATGCAATGGCTATACTATGACCAAAATTGATGTAGGTTGTCTATTTACTTACCAATTAACTTCCCTAACTGTACCTATCTAAATGCCTGCAGTTTCGGGATGGTAGAACTGATAAAGCCTGTTTCCTGACTGGCTTACCGTACGCTCTTATAGCAGTTCAATAAGAGATGGTAAGTGAATTGTCAAGCCTTTTGTACCATGATAACATCCACTTTCGACTAAGTGGCACCAAATGTAAATTGTTACCTTTACCTGCCTTGTACACATGGGTACATATCAAGCTATACATTTCCAGTATAAGTTGACCTCGCATTGTACCGAAATCCTATACAATACGAGATCAGCATAAACTGTATAGCTTGATGTGTAACCGTGTACAAACAAAAAGTACGGTTCATAAGTGTCGCTTCTATGCCTACGGTTTTCTTATTCTATGCCTATATCTAAGTATATGCCACGTTCACATCGTAATAATTGGATTATAGTCGGAGTATTTAGGTCGTCGTTTGTTGACCCCTGTGTATTTCACCTCCAGACATTGTCATTGAAGAGCTAGAATAACTGAACCCACTGTTTCCTATTATCATTAGCGTTTTAATTAGATTCTATTGAATTGATTTATGATATAATTGATTATGTCAAAAATAGAGCAGTCATAGAATAAGTTATCATTTTTTATGGTTTTTTTTTTCTTTGGTTAGATTATCATTTAGTGTTAGGGTATTTATGTCCGATATCGATACCAATATCGACCGCTGATTTTTAAACCTCTTCCCTTGAAAAGTTCTTAAGGTGAAATCACCAGGCATAATAATCACCCTCGACATTAAAATTCTATTAGTTTTTTTGCAATTTGCTGGTCAGGATTAGGTCTTATGTTGCTCAAAATGTGATTCGCGAACGTAACAAATACACAATTAACTGAATTATAATAATTAAAATCATCAATACAACTCTCAAAGTTACACAATTTTGGTGGTATGAATGTTGACGGTCTCTGCAAGGATGCCAACAATATCGATTGGTCTGCTCTATTTGCCTCTACATCTGTTGATGAGCAAGTTGATATTTTTTCGGCTAAGCTTATAGAGCTTTATGATCATCACGCACCTGTTCGAGCAGTTAAGGTTAAACATTTGCCGGCGCCGTGGCTCACAGAAGAGATTAAAAAAGTAATGCACAAAAAAGTGACGGCTAAGTCGAAGTTTAAGCGCAGGCCTAATGACGCTAACAGGGAAAGATATGTCTCAATACGTACTCACTGCAATAAGGTGTGTAGGAATGCTAATCGCCATCACATTCACACTTCTGTCCAAAGTGGGGACGCATCCAAAGTTTGGAAATTTCTTAGGTCACTGGGGGTCGGTAAAACCCGACAAGAGACAATCCCAAAAAATTTTGACATCGATGCAATGAATAATCATTTTACTGCTTCGTCCGATTTTGATAGGACAACTAAATGTAATACACTGAATTATCTTTCTTCTCTTCCGACTCCCAGTTACTCTCCATTTGCTTTTGGTCAATTCTCCGCATGTGATGTTAAGAAGAGCATACTATCGATTACTTCCAATGCAGTGGGAAGTGACTGTATCAGCCGTAATATGTTAGTACCTGTGCTGGATGTAATCCTTCCCGTCATTTGTCATATCCTCAATTTTTCTGCATCTAGTGGTGTCTTTCCATGTTCATGGAAAGATGCCCAAATAATTCCGTTACCTAAAAAGTGTAATCCCTCATCGTTTTCTGAATATCGTCCAATATCCGTCTTACCATTCCTATCCAAAGTCCTTGAACGGTTAATCCACGATCAAATAAGCACTTTCCTCTCCAAAAATAATCTCCTCAATCCTTTCCAGTCTGGCTTCCGTCCTGGTCATAGCACCACCACAGCGCTTCTGAATATTACGGATGATATAAGGTCAGCCATGGAAAACGGTAATCTAACGGTCTTAGCTTTGCTAGATTTCAGTAATGCTTTTAATACTGTTGATTTCGATGTTCTGCTTGGCATTCTATGCTCTCTTAATATATCTCCATCGGTAATTGACTGGTTTCGTACTTACCTGTTCGGTCGCCGGCAACGTATCTGCATTGGCGAGACCTTGTCTTCCTGGAGTAATACTTCTGCCGGTGTACCACAGGGTGGCGTTCTATCCCCGTTACTTTTCGCAGTGTTTATTAACTCAATCTCCGACGAACTAATTTCTTCCTACCATCTTTATGCAGATGATTTACAAATTTACTCGCGAGCTCCACTTGGTAATATTTCCGAGGCTATCTTAGTGATTAATCGCGATCTAGCCCGTATATGCGACTGGAGCAAGAGGTTTGGACTTATGGTCAACCCCATAAAGACGCAGGTTGTTGTCGTTGGCAGTTCTAGGACGGTGTCAAGGATTGATTGGACGACTCTTCCCCAAGTTTTTTTTGACAACTCTGTTATTCCCTTCAGCGAAAAAGTAAAAAACTTGGGGATATTCATTGACAAGAACTTCTCTTGGACTGCCCAGCTACAGGAAGTTAGCCGCAAGCTATTTGCATCCGCTGCATCTTTGAAGAGACTACGCAATTTTCTACCGACTGCCACTAAGATTGCGCTTGCACAATCACTTCTTCTACCCATCCTTGATTATGCTGATGCCAGCTATCTTGACCTTACTCAAAACCAACTTGATAAACTTGAGCGGCTTCAAAATGTTTGTATAAGGTTCATATTTGGTTTGCGCAAATATGACCATGTTTCCGAATTTCGTGTGAAGCTCAAGTGGTTACCAATTCGCCTTCGCCGGAATGCTCATATTCTTTCCCTTTTGTATAATGTGCTCTTTTCCCCTTCCACCCCTCTCTATCTTAAGAAACGTTTCGAGTATCTTTGTGACTCCCATACGAAATTTTTAAGGTCTTCAGATAACTTGAAGCTTAAAATGCCAATGCATTCCACAAATTTCTTCGACAAATCCTTTTCTGTTCAGGCCGCTCGTTTGTGGAATGCATTGCCAGTTCAAATAAAACGCGCGCAATCGTTACCTGTATTTAAGAGACTTGTGAAGGAACATTACTTGTTGATGTGATCTTGTTCTCATCTGTAATAATCTGTAGTCGTCATTTATTTTTCGTTGCTTACATAAATATTCTTTTAAAGTCAGTATGTATGTATTGTATAGCATATATATATTATTATATATTATAGTATATTGTATCTATTGGTAAGTTTAAGTACCTACTTATTATTTTGCACCAATGACAACCCCATTTTTTGATTTCCACGCAATCACTGTCCATTCTAAGGTTGCCTGGAAGAGATCGCAGAAAGCGATAAGGCCGCCCATTGTATGTTTTGTAGTGTTCAATTTATTTATTTTCGCTATGTATTTTCTGGTGTACAATAAAGTATATATAAATAAATAAATAAATAAAAACACTATTGGCTTCAAATGTCATTATTTCATGAAATAGTCATTCAATAGGGCAATTTGAAATCAGAGAGTTGTATTGATGATTTTAATGAATAAAGATAATTCTGTAAATATTACATAGTTAGAAAAAAAACGTAAGATTTGAATTTCGCTTACCGCATCCCCTTAATTATTTTAAATAATTTCTGAGGTATTTTTTACTTTTTAAATAGTAAGTAGGCTTGCGTCTTATCTATTTTTGTTTCCGTAAAACTAACTTCCAAGGCGAATAAGTATCGAGTCACGGTCAATGAGCGTGGAGTGAGCTGTCACTGTCATCGATACTGATGCCAAGGCACTGACAATTCACTTCAAGCTCACTTCACCTAAGTTTTCACGGTGATATTTTTACAAAATGCTTAATCCAAGCTGTACAAATATTTAATAGACTGCAAGTGGATCTAAAAATTTTGTTATATACTAGCTCTTTTAAGGCTAAGCTCAAAGCATTTCTGTTAGATAAAAACTTGTACTCAATGGGCGAACTGTAATGTATTATTAATATTCCAATTTCCTTAGAAGAAAACGTATTTATTTTTGTAAAACTGTTTTTTTATTTTATTATTATTATTGCTGCATGTTCACTTTTAGAATTTATATTAATTATAATGTAAGTATGTAATGTGTCAAACACAATATAAATTGTTCCTGATAAATAAATAAATTAAAAAATCATTTTATTATTGAATTGATTTATTAATCTTCATTCAATAATAAATTAAAACAGGTATAAAAGAACTAAAAGTATCAATAATACCATAGTATTAAGACGTAATTATTATTCAATTATAAATGCAAGCCTTTTAAATACCGGCGACTCAACGAGTAATAAATCAATTTTGTAATATTATTGGTAAACAATTTTTAAATTACTTGAGTACTTAAATGACAGAATCAACGTCCGGTTGGAATCGTTTAAAAACCTTTCATCTGTGATTAATTATTTTTCACGGCGACGTAAAAGCCATTTAAAGGTATATGCGTATAATGGTGGAAGCGGCGTTGCAAATATTTTGTTCAGGCAGGAATAAGCGAATTATGAATTGAGCAACAGGTTTTATGACTGAAATACATATTTGGTCGAGAACCTACTGTTGTGTTATACAATTTGAAGAAGACAATAATAATCCTAACTAATATTATAAATACGAAAGTGAGTTTGTTTGTGTGTTTCTTAGTATATTATCTTTTCGTCTGCGATCTAGGATGGAAAATAGCCTATGTCCTTTTCCGGGTATTGGTCTACCCATGTGCTAAATTTCATCTAAATCCGTACAGTAGTTTTTGCGTGAGAGTAACAAACATCCATCCATCCATCCTCACAACCTTTCGCGTTTATATTATTACTAGCTGCGCCCCGCGGTTTCACCCGCGTAAGTCTCGATCCCGTGGGAAAATCGGGATAAAAAGTATCCTATGTGTTAATCCACGTCATGCTCTACCCCTGTACCAAATTTCATCAAAATCCGTTCAGCCGTTTTGGCGTGAAAGCGTAACAAACAAACAAACTCACTTTCGCATTTATAATATTAGTTATTAGGATAAAAAGTAGGATTGGATAATTGGTTGAATTTTTGTATGTAGACTGGAAAACTCATTAGATATACGAAGTTTAATTGCCGCATGCATGCTTTGGAATGGGCAACTAGCTTCATCTGACTAACCGACCCCTTGAAAATTCAGTACCTGTAATTGGTTTATTAAAAAATGCTTTGAGTTTGAATATGAGGTCTAAACACTGTTTAGAACTTTAGACGTTACAAGTTTAATTGTTGCATCTTCGTAGATTGCTCAAAAAAGCCTAAGTAAAACATTTAGTTTTATAATCTTGCATGCATGTTGTATTTTCTTGTATGTATGACACACATGTTTAAACTAATTAATATTATCTTATCTTATCTTAAGCTTCTGCAAAGGTTCCCAAACAAAAACGCGCGTCCACAGAAAAACGCCCGCCCGCCCGCCGTCCAGCCGCGCAATATTGTGGGCGAACACTTACATGCATATAAACACGCACCTTATACCCATGTTCGTAATTGGATTGAATTGAATTGGTACGACCATGTTCGCAGTTTATTTAGGTCATAGTGGCATGGTCTGACGTCTGACCTTTCCTATACGTTTACGGGCCCCGTGGTTCAATCGTTAAAATGGAATTCTAATAGTGATAGCTTTTGTAGGAATTGGTGTCGCATTTCCATTTAATCTGTAATTATTGGATAGTTTCAGATGTTATAGCGACACGTTCATTTGCGTCGGTATTAGGTACTCGATGAGGGACTGTAGATAATAATTTTACGTGGGTAGTCTTGTTGCAAATGACGGGGGGTTGTGGCGATGCTTGGGGCATATATGCAGCAGTGGATGTCTTTCAGCTGAATGACGATGAACTTTTTAGATCACTTATTCATATTTACTTACTCTGCCTATACCTTCGAGGAATATCTAATAGTGATGCTAGGCTATGTGTTATTTAGATTTTTGGTAAATATTTATTTTATTTTTAAAATTGTCAACGAAAGTCAGAAATAAAACCTATCATAGCTAGATAATAAAATTACCTATTTATTAATATTTTAGATTTCATTTTTCTTTAGAATGTGTCATTGTCAAATAGCTCGGCATCACGTAAGCTATTTTAGGTCAACGGCCTCCAACGTTGAAGCTCATACTGAACATCACAGTACTCAATTACTAAGTGGACTTAAAGGTAGTTCGACACAGTCATGAAGTCCTTCAAACTAGATACTTTCCGAACTACCCACATTTCCATAAAAACTGATCCTTTTATAGCTAGATCTCGTAACTCTAACTCGACCCTTCACGTCGCGAACTTATTTCAGTATATTTGTCTTTATTTATAAATAGCTCTATAGTAAAAATTCTTCGTACGTCATCAACCCTGGGTTGTATTTCAGAGATGTTTATTACGAAATAAACAAGAAAGATTATTCGTCATCATATGCTAGTCAAGTTTACGCGCCTAGTTGTTATAAATGTGTGTTTTTCTTTGTTTTCCTCCTCGTAAGATAAGTTATTAGATTGCAGATCACGTATTTGGGCCGGGATGCTGTTCCGACGTTATTCTGGCCCGTGCTGTACTTAGCTCATAATTATCGACTGTAATGAGTTTCATTTTCCTGTTTCGTGGTATTTGGTTATCATGTGGTGTTTATACTGTATGGTGTTAGGTATGTATTGAGTGTAAAACAAAACAATTATTAATAATTAAAGCCCTGTTAGGATGTGTTATGTTAGATTAGGTAAGTACCTATAGTCCTATAAACCGTATTTCGGCCATGGCGGTCAATCTCAACGGAGACTAGCCTTCGGCGCGGGAGATGTTATAGTGCACAAGTGTGTGCGAAGACACAGGTGCACTCTCTCTTCCCTCACTCTCATAGTCCGATGGGACTATGAGAAATCAATCTGACACGATCGGAGAGAGATCAGGCGTAGGACCAACGTCTTAACGTGCTTTCTATACTCAATAACACTGCCCGGCCCGGGAATCGAACCCAGGACCCCACGCTCATCAGTCGTGCTTGCGACCACGAGACCAACGGGGCGGTCACAGGTAAGTTTCTACCTAGTGTTCAAATTAGGGTGATATAAAACTTATATAATATTGTAAGTATTTTTTTAGGTAAGTCACATCATCTGCCTAGCCTTTTCCCAACTATGTTGGGGTCGACTTCCAGTCTAACCGGAACAGCTGAATACCAGTATTAGTTTTTTTTAGGTAAGTAGATAATGTAATTCATAAGAACCTCCTTGTCTAATGGCCTAAATGTAAATAAATATATTCTTCACCGTATAAGACCCTGTGAATGAGAAAAGTATGCCCACTGTGGGTCTCTTTTGGACTTGGAATGTAGATTTATTGAACATCTTCTATTTTGTTAAGTACCTGGTACTTACTTGTTGAAAGGCCTACATTGTCCTTGCCAGTAACACTGTAATTTGAAAATATTGTAAAATCCATTTTTTTTTAAAGAGTAACTGTCGAGTTTCTTGCCGGCTCTTCTCCGAACCGTGCACCTAGCTTCTGACGTTTCATAAGTGCCCATGTAGCTTTATGTGAAATAAAATATTTTAATTTTGATTTTTGATTTCTCATCAGACCTCATAAAGGCGAGTGTTTTCCTAATCATCACGTACCAATACCAATTGTTCATCAATAACTGCTTTTAATCAATTAAAAGCATGTCCACGAGTACCTAATAACCGGCGAACGTTATCGTACCCGCTTATCATTCTGTTAACCAATAATAACGCTTTAACTGATTATTTTCCTTGCAACTGTAGACCTTGAAAGGCGTAGAAGCGGAAAAAATGTTTGCCAACACGATATTCAAATTATGTTTGTACATACGTCGTTATGTTTTGACGTGTAGCGTAATGTTTGAGGCACGTTTGAAAATCGAACGGTGGAAGACTACAGGCTGGTTTGATTGACAGGACTTAGTTCGAAAAAAGAATGGGACTGGTCTAAAAAAAAGAACAATGGGGTGCATGAACAAAGTATAGTTTTACAGAGGAAAATAATGTGAATAACATCGGCTCTGTAGTTCCAGATGGGCTTAGTACAAAGTACACCCAAAATCAATCTGCTTTGCCTTTTCCCAACTAAGTTGAGGTTAGCTTCCAGTCTAACCGGATGCAGCTGAATATCAGTATTTTACATGGAACGACTGCCTATCTGACCTCCACAATCCAGTTACTGGATAAAACGATACCCCTTGGTAAGACTGGTTGTCAGACTTTTGGGCTTCTGACTACCCGACTGTCAAAGATGTACGAATGACAGCCAGAATTAACGGCTTAATGTGCTTTCCGCGATACGGAGCGCTCTCGATATGTAATGAATGGTCACCCATGCATCAGCAAACCGATCGAGGCAAGCGTATCTTAACCTTCGATCGATCTGAGCGGCTTTTATTATTTAGCCATGATTACAAATACTTAGGTAAATCAATAGACACAAAAATGATGTTGCAAAAAATTAAAAATGTTATGATTACGTTGTCATTGGCACTCGTTTCAATTCGACCCTGTTGAGAGACCTCGTTCAGCTATAACCCTGATATGAAAGAGGTTTCATTTTCAGGGTTTAAGTCTGAAGGCAAATATGTGAAGTAGGAAAATTCAGAATACAATAAGGCTATACAGGTTGTAAGGGACAGCCCTCCGCAAATTAACAGGGGGCATTCAGCTCCTTATTTTGAATCAAATTCCACCGGAAATTTTCTCAGGAAAAATTTATTTTCTTTTCAGTTACTATTCCTTTATTTCTAAGTAAAATTACATTCTCTGTAGCCAGTCCATTTATGTAAATAAAACAGCTAAAATAAAAAAAAACCAGCAATGGAGGTTGAATTACTGTAGCGAACAACGCGTGAAGATCAAAATTTACATTTTTATAAATCACGCGTCGCGAGCGGGGAGTGCGGCTACGTGTGTTGTGCCACGGTAACGATACATTGCGTGTGAGGTAATAAAACAAATCAGGTTTATTGGATAGCCATAACGTTCCTGAAATAATTTCATGAACCGGTCGTCTTAGTATGATATACTGAATTCATCCCATCAGTTTGCGGAGGGCTGTCCCTTACACCCTGTATAGCCTTATTGTATTCTTAATTTTCCTACTTCACATATTTGCCTTCAGACGTAAATAGAGTAAACTAGCTGTTGCCCGCGACTTCGTCTGCGATCCAAGATGAAACGTAGCTATGTCCTTCTCCAGGCCATGGTCTACATCTGTGCCAAATTTCATCCAAATCCATTCAGCCGTTTTAGCGTGAAATTGTAACAAACAAACAAATAAACCTACAAAAAACTCACTTTCGCATTTATAATACACTAGCTGATGCCCGCGACTTCGCTCGCGTGGATGTCGGTTATTTTATTATATACTAAAACCTTACTCGAGGACCACTATTCATTGGTGAAAACAGCATGAACATCGATGCAGTAGTTTTTGGACGACGGACAGACACAGCGGAGTACTTTGTTTTATATGTAAGGAAGATGTATATAATATAATATAATATAATAACATTATATTAAAAAGTTACGATAACGTTGCACGTAAATATACTTATCTAAAAGTTATTTTATCAGCAGGAAAACACCAAAAAACTATGAATAAAATCTGGTATGGCATGATTTTTCGTTGGTAAATCGAGTACATTGTTAGGTCTACATCAATATCCGAACACTTCAACGTCACAGGCACGCCTGAAATGCTATTTAATTTATTTGAAAGCTTTTAATACGACGATGGACAAAAAGTGGGCTAATCTGCGTATGGGCCGAGCCCAGCCAATATACGCACATGTATTCACTTAATACAGGACATGTTTGGTAAAGAAAGAAAATCATTTTATTTGGGACACATAGGAGATACAAACAGTAAAAACATAAACCTTCCTCGGCAGTCCGGGTAAAAAGGAGCATTAAAACTAACCAATAAACTAACATAACATATTTTTACCCGACTACGGCGAAGCAAAAAGGAGGGTTATGATTTTGACCGGTATGTATGTATGTATGTTCATCTGTTCCCTCATATCTTCTAAACCACTCATCACAATTTGACAAGTGAGGTATCGTTGGAAGCCTCTTGATCGTCCGCTGGTTATAGGCATGTGACGTCACATTAAATTAAAAATGGCGCCCTCTAGAGGACATAAAGTCAGGAACTTGAAAAAAAATTTTGTTTAATCGTACCATGTTAGGTATCAAATGAAAGGGTTTAATGAGCACATTTCAAATATATATATATTATAACCCCAAAAAATAAAAAAATAAAAATTACAGACAGACAAATTAAAAATCCGGAGTCACACGTGTTAGGGCATAAATCGAACAGATTACGTGTGACTCCGGGTTTTTAATTTGTCTGTCTGTGGTGTCTTGTTTATACCTTTTTAGTCGTAGTTGGGTTTTAGTTATTAATTACTTATCCAAATAAACGAACACAAAAAAAACAAGAAACGGTGGTATGAGACATGGGGATTTTTTTATGAAAGCAATTCGATATTTCAGGAAGATGTTTACCTAAACATAATTAAGTTATTTTTAACGTTGTCAATTTGAAGTATAGGGTTTGTTTGGTTCGACTTTGTAGGTATTTATTTTGTGAATTTTATAATTTAATTATTTTTGTCTTATTTGACAGATTAGGTAGTCGCCCCATGTAAAATATTGGTATTCAGCTGCATCCGGTTAGACTGGAAGTCGACTTTCTTTGGAGGAGACTTTTGTGGGACAACATTGGTTAACTAATAACTATAACAATAATATATTTTTAAATGTTTTTACATATTTATTTATTCTAATATTTAAAAATATAATTTGTATGTACTAAAAATGAAATAAATAAAAATAATACTTATGTTTACCAAAGAATAAGGTAAAGTAAATCAACACGAGGAAGTCTGGTCTAACAGCGATACTTATAGGTAATTTAGGTTGAATGAAACAGATAAGGTCGTATTTCAATTAAATAAAACATGATCCTGGTCTGTATAAGGTAAATCATGAATAATAATATTATTTTCATGATCGAATCGCTTAAAAAGCCAATTACCAGCCATCGTTTTTCTCTGAAATTCAGCAGACATAATAGTATTTAGGCGTTGTCAACCTTTTGACCTCTAGCGACGATTTATATAATACAACTTAGAAAGGTACAGACACACAGGTATATATAATATACCGTACCTACTTATTATATATGAATATAAGGTGTATCTTTTCATACATGAAATAATCTCTTAAGGGATCATTACGACCAACTTTCATTATGAGACCAAGCCTGAAATCGCGAAAAAAAGATCAGCTTTTCCCTACATTTTGACGAGCTATACACGATGTGTTGGTAAAATGATAGTATTTTTGACGGATTGCCAATGAGACGCGATACGAACCTTCTTAAAAATTACGGGAATTGCCCCTCTGATTTCAGGGGGGGCTTTTTTTGCGATTTCAGGGGGGACCCACCCTGAAATCGCGAAAAAAGATCAGAGGGGCAATTCCCGTAATTTTATAGTGAAAGTTATTCATAATGATGAGTACAAGAGATTTCATGAATGAAATATACACCTTAATATTTATTTTGTTTAGCTTATGCTTTCCCACTATTGAGCAAAGACCTCCCCAAGTCCAGGAACTATTTTCCCCCGCCACCTCGAACCATGCTTTCATGCCTATTATAATAAGCTATTACGAAAATTATTGGAATTGGAATGACCTTTCCTCATTGGCATATCAATATTCTGTTATTTTTTATCCATCCTACAAACGCAAATCCAATAAGTTAATAAAGTTTTCAGTTATAACAGAGTGGTAATCAAAAAGTTAAAGGTCAGATTAACACTTGTAGGCCATACGTTCATAATTGGTACATAATGCGAGTAGATGCCAATACCTGAACAGTAAATTGTGCATATATATATTTTAAAGTACAGGGGTTTATTTATAAACGTTGCTTAAAGTTAAGTGACGTTCAAACGTCAAAAATGTATGGTTAAACAGTCGCAGGCTAATCATTACTTAACTTTAAGCAACGTTTATAAATAAACCCCTTAGTATTTATCATTAAATTGTGCTTTTGTATGTAGTGTTTTTTCTTCTATATTGCATCTGATAAATTATTTCTTTGTCTGTCTATCTAACTCGTCTATATATTATTTACCTATATACTAGTAAGCATTTGGCCCTTTGCTGAGCATAGGTTCCTGGTTTTAGGCTGGACCGGGCCGGGGCCGCCTCGGGGCGGCTCCTGCCCAATCTTGGGGGGCCAAACGCCTCCTCACGGAGGCTCTACGCGGGGGTCGTGCGGTCCATGGCCCTTTACGGGGCACCAGTGTGGGCGCGTTCCATTAGGCTGCGGCCGGCCCGCCGGTTGAACGCGTCCCAAAGGGTCATGGCCATTCGGCTGGCCCGGGGATACCGCACGGTCTCTCGTGAGGCGGCGAGATCTGGAGGCGAAGGTCCTCGCCCACATCTGGGAGTGGCGCGAGGAGATGAAGCGCCGGGGCGTAACTCCGCTGCCGCGAGAAATCGCGGCACAGCGGACAGAGCTCCGGCAGGATCTCATGGCGGCATGGAGAGTGCGATTGTCGCAACCCAGTGCTGGGCACGCCACAATTGCGGCGATAAGTCCCCTCTTTGAGGAGTGGCTGGAGAGGCGCCACGGCGTCCTCACCTTCCGCCTGGCGCAGGTCCTCACCGGACATGGCAGCTTCGGGAGGTACCTGTGTAGGATTAGGCGGGAGGAAACGCCCGGGTGTCACCACTGTGCGGATCGTCCGGAGGACACGGTGGAGGTGTGCCCTGCTTGGGCGGAGCACCGCCGTGTCCTCCTGGAGGCGATTGGCGGCACTGACCTCTCGCGCCCGGTCCTGGTCCAGGCCATGGTACGGAGCGAGAGGGCATGGGAGGCGGTCACCTCCTTCTGCGAAGCAGTGATGCTCGCGAAGGAGGAGGCGGAACGCGTGAGAGAGAGGCAAAGCCTGCGCCCTCACGCCCCTAACCGCCGCCGTTGGAGACACCCTGGGCGTCGGGAATCCCAGGCGGATTCCCGGCCACCAAAGGCGCGGGCTTGCGGACGGCGAGCAAAGGGTAGCTCGCCGTCCGATAAGGACCAGGCCCGGGTCGATGGCGCGTCGTGTTCCACGCGCGCCTCAAAGAGATGTCAGCACACCTGACGGGGTTCGTTAGGACCGATGCCTGCCAGGGTGGCAGAATAGTCCGAAAGGGATACCGGGACCCTGGCAACAGGCAACTGAAGGAACACGGGTGGGTTTTAGTCAGTAAGAGTCTGATACGCCCTTCCGCTCCGCCCAGAGCGAGAGAAGTCATTTGATGATTTCCCAATTAAAAAAAAAAAAAAATGTTCCTGGTTTTGAGGCCCTGGACGGGAAAACAGTGTTGGACTTTTTCAGTAGTATCACGAAGTCTGTATTTCCACCCGGCTAATGGCTCGCCCCCGATCATTTGAGACTTTTAAAATAACTGTGTACCTGGGCCCTCATGGATAACAGGTGTTGATTTTATGGTAATATCTTTTTATTTTATTTGCATTTGCAGATTCAGGCGTGCCTCTAAGGAGGTCAGGCGCACTATATTTAGTGCTTACTGCACGTCTTTTTATCCTTGCAGTCTGTGGGCTCATTATACTCAGAATTCATACAGCGCCCTTCGCGTTCAATACAATAACGCATTCAGGGTGTTGATGGGGTTGCCTCGATCCTGCAGCGCATCAGGGATGTTTGCTGAAGCTCGCGTGACTGCTTCTACACCGTGATGCGGAAGCGGTGCGCATCCCTGGTTAGTGCGGTGCGGGGCAGCATCAACAGCATCCTGGCAATGGTAGCAAGCAGGCTAGATTGTGCGTTTGTGAGCCACTGCTGCAAGGTATCGGCTGGGCCTGTCACCTTGCAGCAGTGATGCCATAAATTGTTTCTGTGTTGTTGTTATTTAATGTTTTCTTGAATTAAATGAATAAATAAATAAAGTTACTGGACACAATTTAAGCCGAACATTGGCTATGAAACCTGGTGGTATTTATAACTTTCGAAGGTCATGTCTTTATTATCTAGTTATTTTTAGAGAACCTACCAAATACTCTTTAATTTTTTTTTTTTCAATTTACCTATTCCATTGGTAACCAGACTAATCACCGAGTGGGTGACAACAAATGGATTATAGGAGACATTGTGGTTTGAAGTTCAAGCGAAAATGGCGGGACGAACCTTAACGCCTACTTGTCTGTATTGGTATTAGAAAAAACAAGTGAAAAGCTACTTAAAAAAATTTGGAGAAATACCTTTGTTTTTGTGGGTTAAAATCATGGTATAATTAATATGTTCATTTAAAGGATTTAAGCGTAAAAAAATTAATCAAAAATAAACCAAAATATAGAGTTTAAACGAAAACAATGCAATCTAATTATTTAACATTCCCCACACACAGTGAGGGTCGCCGTCAGTCGATAATCTGTATGACATTTCGTACTGAGAACGTCTGCAGGTCGAAAAAAGGGCACCCAGCTTATTGGCTGCAAAAAAAATCTGTTAGTTTCTATTGAAAACAAGACGAAAGCAATTATGTTTTGAAAGCTTTTCATAGTATCGAGAGTCACATCGATAATGTCTACCTTTTTTTAGTTCAGACTTCAGAAGATTTGAATGTGAATGAGTAAGTTTTTATTGATAATGTTTAAATAAATTGACAGGTAATAATAAATACTATGTGAAGAAGATATTCAGATAAAATAATTTTAAAAAAAAAGCTAATATTAAAGGAATAATAAAATTATACCTAAAGGTATTTAAAAGATCACGTAAATAACATTAGTGTATTTTGACCTGTGTTGTATTTATCTGGTAATTGACCAAAAAAGCAATGATGGCGCAGTGGTAACGGCCCGGACTTACAAGTTGTAGGTCATGGGTTCGAACCCAGACAGGTGCTTTACTTTATATGAACACCAGTGGAAGTACCTAGTCGAGTTAAGGATGATGATTATGATGATGAATCGAAAACCCACATGTGAGACTTTCATCGTAGATCATAAAAATCAAAACATCCATGAAGCGGAATAGTGTGGCGTGGCTGGCGTCAAAGTTTAAATTCCAATGAAAATGACCCGACCAACGTTTTCTGTTTTCAGAGTCAACTTTTACAGCACAACTTTTCCACCTGCAGTGTAAAACTATGCGCACAAAATGAACTGAAACCAAACAGGTTGATTGACCTTCATTTTAAACAAACAAGGGGAGTTTGATATAGTAAAAATTTACAGTAGGTAACAAAAAATTTGCTGTTTCTGGATATAATAGCTTTATGCAGAAATGAGACGAATTGACTGGGTAAAAAAACAAACTATTTAGTCTATCAGTCAAATAATAAAAAAAAATTAAACACGTATTTCTTGCATTATCATATTTATAAAAACTGATTTAGATAAAACACAGCATTCAAGTTCAGTGGGGGCTTGCTACGTCACAACTAGTCAAAAGTCAGTATAAAATCTACCGATCAGTGACATCTTGCCACATTGTAGCAATGTAGGTATTGCCGTAATTTTTTGATTTTGTAAAAATAGAAAAAAATCTTGTCCAATATTTTAGTCAAAATCCCTATTGTTTTATTTTAAAACTAAGAAAATGACAGCAAAAAATTATAAACATAATTAGTAGTTACATACTTTGAGTTGTTTCTATAATAATAATTAGTCTTTGCTTTCATTTTTGAAACATTAAAATGTAAACTTGCGATAAATATCTGCGTTATTTATAAGTTGGTCTTACAATTGCAAGCGCCACTGCTATAGTCCTGGGTTTGAACCCAAGGTCGGGCTGTGATATTTTTATAAGAAAGATAGTCCCATATAGGTAACATGGACGCATCCCATATTACATGGGATTTAATTTTAATAATGAAACGTGGGTGGGGACCTCTGCGAACCTCTTTAAGAAATACCTTCCGGCGTGATGTTATGGTCTCATTATGTAGATACTGTTTTCTTCGATACTAATAAAGTATTCATAAAGCGTGGGCTCTGAGGACAGACAATGAGTAGGCGCTTTGATTCCTCCACACCCTTGCGGCAAAGGGTGTGCTGTTCTAATTACATAACTAGCTTAATATAAATTATAGGATAGGTATATTATTATCGTTCGGTCCATAGAAAATTCCTTAGAGTAAGCAGACCAATGGAATGGTTGTTGTGTAAGTTGTTACCGCCAGCAGGGTCATCTGCACCCCAGTGTCATCGTAAGCGTATTGCCACCCCTGACATAGAGCACGACTGTCGGTGTAGTTACTACAGCGACACTCATAGGTACTCTACAGGGTGTAAGGGTAAACACTCTTGTCGTTCAAACCATGGGTAGTTGACTTAAATATAATATTAAAATTACTGAGTAACAACAAAAAAAAACGTTATTAAGATTTAAAAAAGTTTCTATGCGACACCGTGGTCGCTAGCGAAACAGCTGACTGACTGAGAGAGGGGTCGCGCTCACGGCCGGTCAGGTCACGTCTCACGCCCCCCACCCGTGTTGAGACACAAATTCGTTGCCCTAGCGCATAGGTGAAAGGGTGAAATACTCTAGCGGTAAAAAGTTTATTTTTTTATTTTTATTAATGACACCAAACCGCACTGGTTTCAAGGATAACAGTGTTTACCCTAACACCTTGTATAAATTGGAACACAGCATCGCTGCTTGACTTCTAATAAATAAACCTGAAGAAGTACGGCTATTTCTAAATGAAATCACTTTTAATTGGTACTCAATTAAAAAACTCATTTGTAAAATATAGAGGAGCCATCTATAGTTATATCGGTATTTTAATCATCAATTTGTTCAGAGAATTCAATTTACAAAGCGTTTTATGACTGTTATTTGTCTGGGCTTAGTTAATGCCTTGCTGCGCACGCGCATCTTCCGTAAAAACATTCCTAGGTGGTCCAAAGATACCAGAAAGATACAGTTAAATGAGGGAAACTTTCAAATGATTACCTGCCTAGCCTTTTCCCAACAATGTTGGGTTTGGCTCCCAGCTGCAGCTGAATATTAGTCCTATTTAACATGGAACGACTGCCTATCTGACCTCCACAACTTACTATACCCCATTTGAAATAAGATTAGACATTAAAACAAACCCTTTTACAGTCCGTTCAACCGATTTTGAATTCTATTGCGTTGCTGGCATGACAAATGGCAGCTGCAGTAGATAGTTGGTATTGTGTAACATTTTCACATTCAAAACATTTTTTGCTTTTAATAATTATGCTTTTAATGCTATCCGCATTAAAAGCAAAAAATGTTACACAATACCAACTATCTACTGCAGCTGCCATTTGTCATGCCACCAACGCAATAGAATTCAAAATCGGTTGAACGGAATGTAAAAAAGGCTTATCTATACGTCTAATCTTATTTCAAATGGAGTTATAAGTAATAAGATTGGTTGTCAGACTTGCCTATACCTAGACACGCCGTAACATTTGAAGTAATCTATACATATTATAAATTAAAATCGCTATTCGTGTTTGTCTGTATGTCCGTGTTGTTCTTCCACGCAACAGATTTTGCTGAGGTTTTTACCATATTTTAGAGAATTTATTCCGGTAGGTTTATATGTATAATACGTTATTATTAAAGTTACATATAACTAAGAAATCTCGATGTTTGGTCAAGTTAAAAAAAACCGTGCGAAGCAGAAGAAGCGTATCGCTAATACATTATAAATAACTAACTAGCTGCGCCCCACGGTTTCACCCGCGTAAGTCCCGATCCCGTGGGAATATCGGGATAAAAATCCTATGTCCTATTCCAGGTTATGGTCTACCTGGCCAAATTTCATCCAAATTCGTTCAGCCGTTTTAGCATGAAAGCATCAAACAAACAAACTCACATTCGCATTTATAATATTAAAATATTTAGGATTATTTTTGGCCACTAAGCAAACCCGTATAAAATCCAGGCTTTTACTTATTAATAGTTTATAGCCGCGAGCTTTTTGTTTTATAATTATGTTAACCAACCTCACCAGCCGTCCTTGGTATACGAATGCCATCTCAATGACATACACTTATAATTTAACTTATTTATTGTGCTATAAAATTCCATGTAATGCGAAAGTATAATATTGGGGCCATATTTTATGGCTAAGTGTTTCAACGAACCAATCGTTCTTCAGAATCTTGGAGGACAATATAAATTATCTATTTTAAAGTCTGGGCGAATATTGAGTTCTAAATTAAATAATTAACTGGTGCAGATAATGCCATCCACTAAGACGCGCCCCACTCCGCGATTTCTGTTCTGTAAGCTGTATTTTAGTACGGAACGGACCGGAGTGGGGCGCATCATCGTGGATTGCACTATCTCTGGTTTATCTTTATGGAAGCAATTGGTCGTGATTTTTGATTTAAACAGTATTTGTTACACGTGCATTTCGGGTATTCCCGACTAATTTCGGTCTTTCCCGGAACCGCAATGTTAGGAGTATTTACATGCATGCCACTAACCCGGGTCAACAAAATTGTTGCTTTTACTTTTGTTTTACTATATTTAGCACAAAAAAAAAATGATTTCTTAACTTAAATAATTGTAGTTTGTAGGTTTTAGTTTAAATGGCATGGTTTGTAAAGATATGTATTGTAGTAGATATGTATTTGGGCTTGTAATTAGCAACTTAGTTAATTATTATTGATAATCCTTCAGCCATCCGAAAAAAAAAAATGTTTATCCAGTGGAAAATGTTGTTGGTTACATAATTCTTCCTATAAAATGTAATGTGTCACTGTTTGTTTTCCCTAATAAAATAAAATAAAATAAGAAAATTGTGATTAGATTTTATCTGAACCAAATTGTGTCTGTAAATAGAATTAGTGAATGATTTTTTCAAATCTGGAAGACCTGATATTCTACTAAACTACCGTTTAGGCGATAAAGGTCACAGTTATTACGGTCACACCACAGGAGTAGTCATGCTCCTATTCGAAACCATAGCAAATCAATCATTAATTATACCTCTTACAGTATAGGTCACACCTATTCATGATGCGTCATAATGTAAGCGGTACCTACAGCTTAGAAATGACGTCAAGTTCTAGCCTTCTGTCAAATTATCCCCTACCACACAGACGTACTACAATTACTTATTTTATGGCTTTACAATAACTTCGTAGCTTCACCGTAATTATTCAGAAGATTAAAATATAAACGATCTATAGTGTATTTATATATTTAAGCGTTATGTGTTTATTTAAGTAGTTAATTTTCTTGCGTATATGTGTAGGTATATATAATCACGTTTTTCTCTTCTTGTTCACACACACTATTGTCTACATTTCTTTCTCATTTCTCCTTTCGCAGATCTGCTGGAAGAAATTTCTTATGAAATAAGCAGTGCCTTTGTACTGAAATTATAATTATGTCGTATCTCTATGTATTTTTACTGTGTGTACATAAATAATAAAATAAATAAATAAACGATAATATTCAACTGCTTGGTTGGGTGGGATTGTCTGAAGCAACGAAGGTTTAAAATGAAAGCATCAAGAGTAAACCTCTGAAGCCAAAGTCAGATTAGATAATAATTTATTTTAAATGCAGTTGGCGGAACCAGTAATTATGATAGGACTAAATGTTACACAACAGAGCTGAAAGAGACCAGAGGCCCTAGAGTATTTCTAAAACGACTTTCAACAGGATTGACATAAGCTTTTCGATAGCTTATGTCAGACCTATACATTTTTGCCTTTTCCATCATCGTTATCGCTGATAGAATGTCACTTAATCTAGGGCCTAAGGGCTCTTTACCCATAGCTTCTGAAGGGTGACGGAAAATCAAACCGTAAGTAGTAGAAAGTTGCTGTAGACGGACATATTATGGTAGTGTCCCTACTAATCTTAGATGCATATAGACACAACAAGTAAGACCAGGATTTTATTAACATCATCATCATAATCAGCCGTAAGCCATCCATGGAGATAGGCCATCAAAAGTCACCACCTACAATCTAATGGGATAGCAGAATTCACAGCACGAAGGTTTAGCAGAGTCGTAGATCCCTATTAAAGAAATAAATTAAAATTTGACCCAGGTGATAATGATCTAACTCGTAGTGTTCTTTGGATTTCTTATATATTTATTTTATTTCTTATTTATTCTTCTTCTTTTCGTGTGGTTACCGGGGCCTCTGACTTGGCTTCACATACCGTCGAGAAAATATCTCTCTGGCATGCTGGTTTCCTCACGATGTTTTCCTTCACCGTTTTTAAAGCAAGTGTTAATTATACAATACGCACATGAATCTGAAAAGTCAAAGGTGCGTGCCGTGGATTCGACATCGAGAACTATGACTTGGCATTCCGATGGTCACACCATTAGGCTATCAATGCTTATGCTCGGTTCCTATAAACGAAAACGAGTCGTTTTGTTTACCAATGGTAGCCTTTTTTTATTGCCAAACTGGGCATATAAATAGATTCGTACGCTGATTTTACCTGTGATAGCTACTTCCATATGGAGGGTCTACTATGCAGAACTATAAGGTCTTTGCTTCATTATTGGTAAAGATACAATAGTCTTAAGTTTAACCAATTACGGTCCGTAAATTATAGGAATCGGCCATTAGTAGTTATTGAGCGAGTAGACAGTTAACGGATCTATATTGTGGCACGATATATCCAAAAGTTCCGCAACATAATTAATATCAATTTTGTGGTAACATTCACACATTGTCCATACTTGTCAATGTTTTTTTGACAATACGGATATTGACCAGTCAATCTCGTGGTACAAAAAATGCATTTTGCGATATGATTAATAGAGTTGTTAGACTTTTTCATAACTATGCCACTCTTTCCTGTCTTGTGGATAGTTTATTTCCGGCAATTTTGCCTTAGGTTCATTTGTATGCTGTCAGCTTTCCTTCTCATAATTTGTTTGTTAGAGGTCTCATTATTGGTTCAAGAAATAGGTAGTAAGTTTATAGTTTGGTGCGCATTCCAAATAATGCTTTCCAAGTTCGTTTTAGTAAAGTACGAGTTTGTGGTGAGTAAAAAAAACTAAACGCAAGTTTATTAGGGAAAAGCGTAAGAACCTACTTTTAAAGGTGGATGTGAACTAAAGGTACGTAGAACAAGAGGATTAATTTCACGATATTATTGACAATTTAGAAAAGTTAGTGTGCAAGCCTTATTTATGATGTTTTACTTTTTATATCTTTGTCTATGGTCCTTGTTTTTGATTGACTAATTACATTTTTGTTTCTACCTAGAACCAGCGCCTTTTCCTTTCCAATCATCAATAGTTAGGTCAATGAAAGAATCGTCAGTTCCTGTAAAAACAAAAAGGATTTAGAGTGGTGATACTCAAATTCAAATTCAAATAATTTATTTCTCTTCACAAACAGTGGGATCTTATAAATTAGACAAGCTTAAAAATGTTGTGACACTAGTTTCTGAGAGACTCGTATCTGCACTAGGATTACCTGTAGGTATAGCAGATCACCAGGGTACTACACACGGTATATATAAACTTAATGAGTGATAGCATGAGCATTCGCTCGTTTGGTCGAAACCCTTTTGGTGAAAAATTGGTGAAGACGTTTTATAAATGAGATTACGAGTGATCAACAGTTTCTTAAAGTCGTTGGAGAACTTAGAGGGTTAAGTTATTTTTACATCACAGACCGCAATCATGTAAATGGAGCCAAGTACCTACCCGCTACAGATTTTTATAACACGATAGTACTAACAATAGAACAGCTTGGATGTATTTTTAAATGAACATAGAACTCGTAGTAGGGGTAGGTTACGTCGGCCCCGACACGAATATCGGGCCGGGGGAGGGGTGACCACCCCCCACTCGTTTTACGTGATTGAATGAGAAATTGTTAAAAGATCAAAATTTTTTAAAGGTTATTTTTTATAGACCGGTGTATGGACTCTAGGCTTTTGAACGATTATTTCCGACTTTGATTTTAGAAATTATTTTATTTTTTGAAGATTTGTGGAATTTCTTTCTTTGTTTTGTTTTCTTTTATTTGAAAATTGCCAGGAAGTTATCAAAGAGACATTCTGCAGCCTTTTCCGGGGCCATTTAAAATAAACGTACTCGCTTATTCCACTCCCTTCTACCAGACAATACGGCAATTAAGCAACATTCTTCAAGTTGACAGTCTGCAAAAATGAAAAAAAAAAACTACAATTGACGGGGAGGGAAATCGCGGTTCGGATCGAGGGCGTTAGCGGACAGTACTTGTGTTTAATTAAAAATAATGTCTGAGGCAGTGTTTTCCCGACAATAACCGAGCCCGGACGAGATAGCTTGTTATATAAATTTCTGTAGACTCCTGGGGGACGTGCCGGGAGAATAAGGCGAGGAAGCGGCGGTAGTGTGAGTATATTATACCCATTTTCTGGGTCGTCCTTCCTACAAATACGTTTTATGCGGAAGCCAGTCAGACTCCACCCCTCCAAAGTAATACAATCTCTAAAACAATAGCCCAAGACTCAGTTTACAATGTCGCAAACACAGTCCCGGTAAAAGGTACTTATTTGATTAGGGTGTCAGGCGTATCACCGCGAGAGTGTGAGCGCGGATCCCGAGGTTTTGGATAAAATTTGCGTGTTTCGATTTTTTGCTTATACCGCCGCCCTCGTAAATTGACGTGAAATTGTTTTTATTTTGTATAACAAACACATATTTTTTATTCTAGTTTTTAAACTTTGCTAAAACTACGTTGCAAGAGTAAAGAGGTTGGAACACAATAGTTGATAACGCAAAGCCGTATTAGAATTCATATCGAGTCCCCTGAAAGCCCCTTCATCTCTTTCATGGGAGAGGACCTCTATAAATCATCGAAAAAGACGTTAATATCTGAACTCTGTACAAAAAGCGCGACCTTGTCGTTTGAGTCGAGAATGGCTGGCCGGGATCATGCGGAGTCGTGCGGACGGTAGAGTTTTCGTACATTGTCATAGCCGAACGTTGTATGCAAACTAACTGGTCGTCTCGTCAATATGAAATGTGAAAAAGCAAAAAATATCGTCGAAATGAACGGTCCATCGATCTCCGGTGACTCGCTCCCGGATTTTCCATTGGGAAATGAATTAGCCGAGAGCTGAAGCGGCGAATTTACATTTTTATTGACAAGCAATCTATTTTCAAAGCAGATGGCAATGGAAGTAAGGAATCTTTTATGTAGCGGAAAACACGAAAGCATATTAAAGTAAAAATGCTTTGTCATCTCACTTACTTCATGTCGGAGGGTAAAAATTTTATCACGCTAACTGTATTAAGTCTCATTAATAATTTCTGTGAACTAGAAATTTTCATTATCATTGTTTTTTAAATAAACAGCGTTTTTATTACATTTAGTAGACTGAAAATTAATACCGAATAACGAGAAGTTTTCATAAGTCTATTTAGGTAAATAAAAACATGGTAATAAAAAATCTAAAATTATCAATATACACAAGCCAAAATAATAGATTCGGGTATTCATACACGAACCCAAAATATAATTTCCACAACAATATTAATTAACACTACCTCCACACGCTATAAAGTTACCAGTAATATATGTGACGTCATCATATCCAAGCCGCACTGCAAAAGTAAAGCGAATAAATGTCAGCAACACAGATACGGCCCAAGCTCATCTACAAATTGAGGCGAAAACGCGAAGTAATTATTTAAACCGTCATATAAATTACTGCTCAACTTTTCACGCCAGTTTTGTGTGTGTGTGTGCGTGAAACGCTGTGTAAATACGCACGGGTGTGTGCGTATCTCACGGCGGACTGAAAATGGTTCCATCATTTTATTCCTCCATCCTTTTTCAGCATTGTGTTACTTTTATACAGGGTGCTACTACAGTAAATAGAGAAATTTAGATTCGATTGAGTAAATGTTGCAATATTCTTTGTTATAAATAAATGTTTTTTGTCATCCGGTTTTAAAAGTTTTCTCAGTATTTTCAGCAAACAGCCTTTAAAATTATTTCAGAAATATTAACTCAGTTGAAAGTGAAACAATTAGATACTCAAATAAGTAAATAGGTAAGTTAAGGAAACGGCCAATTCCTACTACGAATTTTCACCGCATCCTCTACTTGAGAGCATCTTAAATCCTTATTCTGTAAATCAAGTATATACTGTACAAGGGTAAGTATCAGCTTGAAACATATTTAGCTTTGTTCCCTTCACTACGGTTAATCTGTCCCGTTTCCTCCCGTGTCAAGTGCAGATAGACTTTTTGGGTCGGGCGTGAGGGGTGGGGGGAAAGGGATAGCCGGCCCGAGGGGGGGACCGCCACCCATCCTGATGATGAAATATTGTACACGTGGTCTGATTTTGAATGACAACGTTTCCTCGGCCGCGCGGGAGCACCCACTCTTGGCGCGACGTTTTATAGCGAATTGAGGATTTGCTCTTTGTAACGATCAGCTTCTTTAATGTATATTTTTTACTAGCTTGCTTTCCCCCTTTTACACCGCCGCTGCCGCTTGTCTTTGATATTTTTCGATTTTATTGACCATCAAGTATGAAAAGTAAATAATCAGTACTTGGTAACAGGTAAAGAGGACAAGGAGAGACCCAAAAGGTCATGTGGCCCGTGCCCTTGGCCGGCTTGTTTATTAATTCGTGCCCGATGTCCACCCGCTCAGCGCCCGCCACCCTCCCTATCCCTAATGGGCGGGAAACAACACGGCTTTTAAATTTCGGGCTTTCCTAAAATTTAATCAAGTGATTTTTTTCATTTTATCGCGTGTAAAATTAGCTTTATTATTTATTAAATCGGGGATTGCGGAACCCGCTCGCGTGCCGTGCTTACACAAGTTGAGCTTTCCGAGCCAAACAAACATCAACATTTTCCTAATTTATATTACACCGCTGATCCCTAACCACCAGAACACTTTAATCTCCTCAGAGTGTATCGGCGGAGGCCCTACTATTTATTCCCACTTCTTATTTTCACCTTGCTTGCGGTAAATAAAAATAGCCCGTACAACGGAACATCAACCTATTCTGCGACACATTTCGGTTCACATTTGTGTGGAGGAAGGGATCCGTTGTTGGACCGGTCGTCGAACTAGTCAACTGATTAATTCGCCCCTTACCTCGAGAGGAGATTTATTGGTTCCGCCGTACGCAAAACTGCGGGTAGGTAAAAAATCTCTATCGAAAATTGAATAGAAAAGCCATTTCGGGGCCGCGAACGAATTCTGTTGATACGGCTCGCATTCGCTTTCACGGCTATCTTCATTTTATTTACCTGAGTGAAGTTAAAACACCAGCTTAATATAGGTTGGTACCTACGTAAAGATGTTCATGTGGCTGCCAAGCTCCCATTTTTATTAAGCTCCCGCTTTTAAGATCGGAAGTGAAACAAAGTTGAATGGGTACCTGTTTATATTGCTTATAAAAAGAGAGGGGTTTAAAAGGCTATCAAGTGATTTTTTGGTTCTTTTACCATGTATTCATGATTATTTGTTTTTCACGTTAACTGTGAAAATAAACATTTTAGTCCCTATTTGTTGACCCGCGTCAGTTGATGGATTCTCGAGTATACATTCATTTGAGACGAGCATCCCTCGTAACGCTATGGGTCATCTCGTTCTGCGAAACTTTCAAACCCGTACTTTGTTTGAAAATTAGTTTACTGGTGATGAAATCACTAATAAACGGACTTTGTTTTAAATTACTGGACAGAACGGATGGCAAAAAAAATCGGAAACATCATGACAATATTTTTAAAGTGCCTCAGATAAAGGCCCAGAACGATATCGATGATGATATTCAGCCTCAAACGGTTGGCTCTAATCTCTAATAAAAATAATCATCATCAGAATTAGATTTTATAACACAATTCAAGTGGCCACATTTAGAGTTTTAGCTACAATTTGCAATAAACTGCGGCGGGAAACGGGCGGTTGATTATCGCAAAAAAATCGGGATCTCCCGGAACCTCGACCTACCAACATTCCCGTAATATGTTTGGGGATGAATCCCCCCTCGCGGGGAGTTTTTATTTTCGATCTCCTTCGTACCGCCCCGCGTGGACATACGTGCCTCGGCTTAGGTGCGTCAGGGGTTTGCCAAAGAATAATAAAATGTTGCTAGAGGAGTCCTTAATTTTTTTGTCAAGGTTCTTGCAATAAAATCCTATAAATAAAAACTGCTATCAATAGTAATCACACTGAAAGTCACATTACATTCTATACTTTATGGGATATTTATATTAGATAGTTATCTCTCCAGACAATCCCATAATACCTACCCAGGACCGATTAAAACAAGTACATATTACAACTCATAACCAATAAAATTTCATGTAAATAAAGAACCGTTTAATTATTATTGCTAGTTCTGCTAACTAATAAGTCAATCTGCCTAGCCTTTTCCCAACCATGTTGGGGTCGGCTTCCACTCTAACCGGATGCAGCTGGATAATAATATTTTACATGGAGCGACTGCCTATCTGATCTCCACAACCTAGTTACTGCAACCTAGTTGTCAGACTTTCGGGCTTCTGACGACCCGTAACGACTGTCAAAGTTCCAGGAATGACAGCCGGGACCAACGGCTTTACGTGCTTTCCGAGACACGGAGGGGTCTTGGTATGTAAAGATGGCCACCCATCCACGGATCAACCGCGGCACAACCTACAAAATATGCGAAACGCAGACACAGAATTTTGGTGCATGGTCAAAATGTTTAAAGTGAAACTACTAATAACTAAGACTGAATAATAATTATTAACAAAATACTCTTTAATCCATGAGATCGATGTGACCAAATACGGTAGAAATTTTTCACTTCATTCCAATACCTATAATTGAGCAATAAAAATATTTTGCGTAACTCTAAGGCCACGCGAGCGAAGCCGCGGGCAAAACCGCGTAATTATGAGCACAACCAATTTAAGATTAATAACTTCTTTGTTACTAATGAGTGTACTGACATGCGTCTTATGTGCTGACGTCAGTTTTTTTATTTGAGATCAATTTGTCGTAGTTGCTTGACGTTCAAAGTATGTCGTATGCGTCCAGTATTAGAATTAAGTTCACCCGATAGTGTCTTTATAGCTACTTAATTGACACTTGCCCTAAAGGTCCAACCATCCTACGGTCGATCGATGATATCAACCGGTCAGGCTGATCCAGTGTGGCATACCTAATGGCAGATTAAGATCGATTTACGTCGACTGTTTTCATTCGGCGTTGTGGTCTATGTTCAACAGTGGACCACTGTAGAGTAATCCACTGCTGGACATAGGCCTCTCCAATTTAACGCCATTCATCTCGATTTTCGGCAACTCACATCCAACTGCTACCAGCCACCCTGCAAAGATCGTCTCTCTACCTAGCTTGAGGGCTTCCTACTTTACGTTTGCCGATTTGTGGTCATGTTCGATACTGAAGAATTCACTAGTATCGATCGTCTACCTGGATCGGAATGAATGCTCGACCTAGAATCCTCTGACAATGGACAAATACCCCTCTCAAGTTGTACTACAACATGACTGTCTCAAAGTTCGTCGATTGGTGGCTAAGAATGGCGGTCTCCACTGAAGACTCGTCTGGTCCAGGAGCTATCGGTCCTTTCACAGACATGTCAGCACCCATATTTCAGCTTGGTAATTCTGCCATTTTTCCGGATAATTAATTTCATTCCGAATCTTATCTTTCAAAGAAACTCGGATCCTAGCCACCACAGCGCACTGAGCGATGTTTCCTACCTAGTATTATTAAACCTTCACTTACGATTTAATAATACCTCTTACCGATAAAGATGTGTGTGCACGTGTAAATAACGTATATGGAAATCTACTTATGTATGTATAATGTTACGAGAAGGCATTAATACTTCTTAACGTGACAGATTACGCAACAATAGAGTCGAATGGCAAACAGCCTTCATGGTCAGCTCATGAACTATTACATAACACTGTAATTGTACGATTTGCCTTATCGTTTTCTAACGTTATTTTCATCCGAACGACAAATTTTTAACATTCAAATTGGATTTTATTTCGATTTATTCGTGTTGTATGTAATTAGTTTGCTGTAGGATTATTTTCAACTGTATTTCAATATTTCCACGTCGTAGATCACATCAAAATTTACCATCAGGTGTTATCATAATCATAGACAAAAACGCTTTTCACAAATAAAGTTGTCGGCGATTGTCTTTCTACAAATTTACTAGGTGAGGCTGAGGGTGAGGCAAACCCTTTACCTAGGTAAAGGTGTTGCAATCTTCAAGTAATAACGTATGCATACATAAAAAACTATAATAACGTATGTATTACCGGCACCAGCTCTGTGACTGTTGGTAAAGCGTGAAACCAAGAAAAATATTGACCTAAGTGATGACTTTCTATATAGGAATAATACTTTTGTTATAAAGTCAAGGGACAAACTAAGCTCATATTTAAGTTTTCAAATAGTCAGTATTAGGTATCGTTAAATAGTATTTCGGGAATCGTGTAGTGTTGAATCTGCTTAGGGCTTAGAAGTATGGTCCTCCAAAGAGTTATGTTTCGATTAAAGTGCATCGACTCAAACGTGTCTTGCATATTATTGTAAAGCTATGTCATTCTCTAATATGTTTGTCCTAAGAATCGAATCCTCACCCAATACTATCAATGGTCATAACAATGACTATTGAGACATCTAAAGTCACTCGACCAATAACATACAAAACAAATGTGAAAAAAGTTCTAAAATCCTTCAAAGTGAACAATCGGTCCTCGTACTGTTTTGAAAAGGTCAAGTTAGTTCAGGTCACAATGAAATGTTAAATATAGGATCGCATGACTACCAACAATGACGTAGAAATGCAAAGTTGGCTTCCGTTACCGAAAGCTTGCTTATTTGCGTTGACTAATGGCAATAAATTACTCTTTTCACAGCATGTATACTGTCATTTGATGTCCTAGATCCACTTTTGGCTCCATTAGTGGAATATCAGGACTCCATTACCGAAAAGGATAATTGGTTTATTTCTGTTAATACTTTCAGTTCCGGGAATGATCCTTAGTGTCTGAATAATTTTCACATTTTGCGGAATTAATGATGACTTTTTCGTCAGTTTTGCCCTCATTTAGATTCATTGTGACTATTTGATAAATTTTCATTACTTCGTGCAGTGTTCCTGGTATTGCTTTTAATTCAAATTCCTGCTACATTTTCGCATCAACTCCATTTGGGTTTAGTTTTTTTTAAATCAAGCCTTTCCTGGTATGAGTTAGGTACGTCAACGTTAGCGTTCATTGTTTTATTGGAGACCCCTCTTGCATTGTGTCTACCACAAAAATGTATGTGACGAATGAGGGCAACTCAATGTCGAAGTAAAGGTACCTTCGTTGCGTTTCTGTATACGTTTTTGTTGTTGATTTAATATAGTAGTAAAATGCGAATTTGTAACCCAATCTCACTAATAAATGATCTCAATAAAAACATTCTCTTTACTCACGAAAGGTAACAGAACGGCCATAATGTTTTCCATTAAGAATTCCTTTCACCGTATAATTAGTGAAAACCGTGAATTTCTATTGCATACGTAACGCTTATTAGTATAAAAGATTATAAAAAGGTAACATAGTAATCTACAATCACTTTGCATGCAACAGTGAGAATAAAATATTTACTCAGATCGATCACTGGCCCAGATGACGGCAAAATATGGCATTGTTCGAATAGGCGTCGGTTTTCTCACGTATCCAGCCTTTCACTTAACTATTACCAAACGTCAAAAACGACACAGATTCTACCAGTCTTGAATTCATTTGCATTTGGATTTTGAACTTTAGGTTCTACGTCATAAGAGTAAGTTCTTCACATTTTAGCTGCATCGGTAAGTTGGCGAAGCATTCGAATTATTGTTGTTGTCCATGCGTGGAAGTCATTTGTATGTATGTAGATTAGAGGTCATCATACCGTTCTATAGAGAGTTCTTACAGTATTTTTCGTAGACGGTTGACACATGGACATAGTTACACTACTTTTGAAAGTTAAAAGCTGCTACTCATAAGTCAGTTTTGTTATAACGGTAAGTTTCATTAATAAAAATCTTAGTTTTTTGTTAAAACGTAGCCTTCGTTAACAAGAATTGCTTCTTTATTAAAAATGATTAGATTAGAACAGTAACATAAGGTTTGAAGAAACAACACACACACAGGTAGTACCTATGAAGCAACCTTAAAGGTATGCAGAATAGAGAAACTAGATGGGTGCTGTAGCCTCAAATTACCAAAAGTGCTGCAGAACAACCGGCAGCATACCTGTGGTGGGCAGCAAGTGCATTGGGTTTTTTGCATTCAAGAGGAATAAAAAAATCTCGTGAGGAAACCTGGACTTCTAGTGAACTAGCTGCGCCCCACGGTTTCACCCGCGTCTGTCTTGATCCCGTGGGAATATCGGGATAAAAAGTATCATATGTCTTACTCCAAGTCATGGTCTACTCATGTGCCAAATTTCATCCAAATGCGGTGAGCCTTTTTAGCGTGAAGGCGTAACAGACAAACAAACTCACTTTCGCATTTATAATATTAGTTAAGACGAGCTGTTTTCCGCGACTTCGTCTGCGATCCAGATGAAAAGTCCATCTCCAAGTCATGGTCTACCCATGTGTTAAATTTCATCTAAATCCGTTCAGTCGGTTTAGCGTGAAAGCATAACAAACAAATAAACAAACAAACTCACTTTTGCATTTATAATATTAGTTAGGATATAGTTGGGATTTATGTTTGATATCGCTAACCCGTCTTGAACAAGCGCGGTACAATGCTTGTACCTTCTCTATATGAGAAAAGACCTTTGCCCTGCAGTTGGACATTAATAGGCTAGTATAATAAAACTCTTTGAAATCTTTGAATCCTCTTTTGGGCCTTAAGGAAAATTAAACAACAATCCATTGGTGAATAAGCATGATAACCACAAATGTGTTTACAGCACAAGATGCGTATATCACTTTTGTGCACGTATGACATTGACGGATTCAAACGTGCACAAAGTCGACGCGCGGTTACCTGGTGGCCCAATACTCCGACATTAACAAATGATCGTTTTTATTCTGCGCCCGCGCACCGGATACGCAGCGGTTCCTGTGAGAATGTTGAACTCGATTTTTTTTACCACCAAAAAGCGGATGTCCTTCGTCCGACCGGTTTATGAAAGGTGTTGAACATATGTCTGCTATTTTCAAAGTGTAACCGATTTCAATTGTTTATTGATTAGTTTTAGTTATGATTGTCAGTTGATTGATTGGAGGCAGTAGGGTCGATATTCTGTGCTCCTACTTATGAGGTGTCTGTTGTAATTGTAGTACCAATAATGATCTTTAGTTTAGCCAGTCTCAAACCTGGTTGTAATTGTAGTACCAATAATGATGTTTAGTTTAGCTAGTCTCAAACCTGGTTGTAATTGTAGTACCAATAATGATGTTTAGTTTAGCCAGTCTCAAACCTGGTTGTAATTGTAGTACCAATAATGATGTTTAGTTTAGCCAGTCTCAAACCTGGTTGTAATTGTAGTACCAATAATGATCTTTAGTTTAGCCAGTCTCAAACCTGGTTGTAATTGTAGTACCAATAATGATGTTTAGTTTAGCTAGTCTCAAACCTGGTTGTAATTGTAGTACCAATAATGATCTTTAGTTTAGCTAGTCTCAAACCTGGTTGTAATTGTAGTACCAATAATGATGTTTAGTTTAGCTAGTCTCAAACCTGGTTGTAATTGTAGTACCAATAATGATGTTTAGTTTAGCCAGTCTCAAACCTGGTTGAACTAATTCATGTGGTTGGTTAGTTTCTTCTACCAGAGTACATTATTTTTCTTTCTTTAACTGGGTAATACGACTATTAGCATGAATTAATTCATCTTCTAGGTCCCTAACTTTGCTTAAAATCCTCATACAAGTTACTGCACTTGCTGAATCCATCCGTGACCACCTTCAGTTGATCGCGCTCATCAACAACATTCAGATATTGCTGATGTTGGAGTTTTTGTTGACTATCTTCCTTGACGTCCTCCTCACATTCATCATTCTCCTGTGACAATTGGCAACATTGGAGTTTCGATGCTTCAAGGTCTTGGAGGGCGGTTCTCAATTTAAGCTCCATGTCCTTAAACCTACAGGGTTTGTAACTGAAATTAGAATAAATTAACAGTGAGAATATGTAGGACAGACAAATAAAATAATGTTGGAAATGAAAGGGAAAATGGGATAGGTTAGTGTTGTACAGTGAAGAAATGAGGTAAGCTACTGAATTGGCTTGATGAGCTATTATCAAAGTTATATAATCAAATTGAATGTAAAATGTTGATGCTTTTATTTCGTAACGATTTTACTTTTCCTTATGTGGGTAGGTTGCCTAGATACTCTTTATTATATAATTATACACCATAAAATTACGGAGTAGTTATTTAAGTTCTATATTTGATATTAAAGTATATCGACAATGCAAAACTTACGATCATGAAAGTTTTTATTTTTGTATATTATCCTAACTAATAATATAAATGCGAAAGTATCGCTTTTATAATATAAGTATTATAAAAGCGATACTTTCGCGTATAATATATTTAAGAGGTTTGAGGTTTCGGGGTAAATCAGCACCCGAATTGCATAATGCAAGACCGGTCAAAATTGGAATCGGTTTGAAACAAATGTATATTCAATTGCTTCATAAGTTCGAAAAACAATATGCTTAACAACGTAACTTACGAACTTATGAAGCAATGGATGAGACATTTGTTTCGAACTGATTCCAATTCTGTTTGAATAAGTATTACGCAATTAGTGTGCTGTTTAATAACAGCAGCATTCTCAACTGACCTAAAATCACAACGTAATGCAGTCACTAATCTGTTTACGTCATGGCCGGTCATGATTGTGGCAATGATCTTTAAATGTTCAATAGGTATCTTATCATTTTAGCGTATAAAGTTCATCCGTTGAGTTTATGAATCATCTCCATTCTCCATAGTTATTTTTAGAAACGTAACATATATTTTGTAATCGGTTATTTTTAAGGCTAGTAGATTTGCCTAGCCTTTTCCCAACTATGTTGGGGTCAGCTGCAGTCTAACCGGATGCAGCTGAATAGCAGTATTTTACATGGAGCGACTGCCTATCTGACCTCCACATCCCAGTTATTGGGTAACACGATACCCCTTGGCAAGACTGGTTGTCAGACTTTCGGACTTCTGGCGACCAGTAACAACTGTCAAAGATCTATAAATGACAGCTGGGACCAACGGCTTAACGTGCTTTCCGAAGCACGGAGGGATCCCAGATTTGGAGGGAACCAGATTTGAGATGAGAGAATGTCTATTCTTCAGTCGACAAAACCCGTTTCCACCGTGGTCATGCTACGCGTGCAATTACTAGGTAATACTATACCCCTTGGTAAGAACCAAGGGTTATCGTATTACCTAGTAATTGGGTTGTGGAGGTCCGATAGGCAGCCGCTCCGTGTAAAATACTGGTATTCAGCTGCATCCGGTTAGACTGGAAGCCGACCCCAACATAGATAGGAAAATACTAGGCCGATGATGATGTTCTCATTACGTACATGTTCGTTCGAAAAAGTAACAGTAACAGTTCAGGGCAATTATTTAAAACTAGCTGAGCCCCGCGGTTTCACCCGCGTAAGTCTCGATCTCGTGGGAATATCGGGATAAAAAGTATCCTATGTGTTAATCCAGGTTATAAACTATCTGTTTGCCAAATTTCATCCAAATCCATTCAGTCGTTTTTGCGTGATTGAGTAACAAACATCTAAACACACATACTTTCACATTCATAATATTGGTAGTATTTAAAACGAATGATACAAGATAGGGTTTGCAAAAGAAACATGAGGATTGCGTTAAATATTACGATGCGTAGGTATGGCTGCAAGTTATTATTTTGTTTAGAGCACCTGTCATATAATCACCTGCCGACGAAACGCCGAGAAAAGGGCGCGTTTCCATTCGAAGACTTCGTTTGTACTCCTGAGCTGCTATGCTAAATTCATCATACTCGTTTTTAGTTCCAATCAAATCGAACTAAATAGACCTCCCTCCTTTTTTTCTCTCTTTTTTTATCTTCGTTCTCTTTTTTTATTTGTTCTCTTGATTTTAATTTTGTTTTTCAACTGTTAAAATTGGAATAGTTATGTTAATTTTTTAAACACTGTTTTTAATTTTATGCAACTCTAATTCTATACTCATAAGAATCAAACCAGAAACTGTTGGCTATTAGGTACCTAATTAGAATAACTAATTAATACAACAGCGGTACACAAGTGTTTTTTTTAAATATCCTTCTTCCTCCCTTTGTTTCCAATTAATTGCCTTTGTTTGCCTACGCTCGAACCAAAGGACTGGTTATGACTGATGACGGACGCTGAATGGAAACAAACATCACAGGGATAAATGAGGCAAGAGTCAATATATTTTTATTTTAAACAATTTGCAGTGTGCAGTTGTTTATAAATTGTCACATTAAATGTTGAAGGTCATCTCTAAGAAATAAATAATTTGTTCAAAGTTAAAGATACACTATTCGATACGACTGACAAAAGTTTAGATTTTTATTTAAATTAAACCCTTTTCTTATGCCTTAGGGCCGATTTTTCGATCTTGAAATAACTTTTATTTGACGAATAAATAAGACAGTTTGACATATTTTCTACACAAAAGCTGTCAAACCGAAATATTTATTCTTCAAATAAAACTTATAAGTATCTGAAGATTGAAAAATCGGCCATTTACACACTAAATGTATAATTTAAGAATGTTTTGTTTAATTTAATTTTTTTTGCAAAGTCTTTCGACCTGCTGCTTATTACATAGCATACAAGAAGTCTTTCAATAATGTTTACCCATTAGATAAAACTAAATAGAGAGAATTTTGCACCAAATTAAATTAGTCTTCAGTATGCAAAAAAGGCATTCTTTGCGCACATTAACCCTTCAACATGTAATTTATCGCCATTTTTGACATAAGTTGCTAGCCTGTGCATTATTTGTGGCTATTTGACTTTCCGCTCACGCACGGTCCAGTATAAAATTGTAATTTTAGAACTGTGTCAGTTTAAAAATAGTTCCATTGGTAAAAAGGTGGGTGCATACGGTAGACAAAAGGTGTTCGAGCCACGTGCGCGCCTCTCCGGCAGATGTCGCGACTGTTGCATGTGTGCGTACACGCAAACATACGAAATTAATCAATAGGTACAAGCTCACCACAGGCTCAACTAATTTTATGGTGAAATACGATTTGTGGTTTGGCTTTTGTTTTTTTCTGATTGTTCGTCAAAGGATTCTTAATTTTATTGCATATAAAACTATACATATTATGTTTTGCCAAAATGCGGGTTCAGTTTTTTTCAGGATGGATCTATCGTCAATTTGTTCTATCTCAGAAAATAACGCCTTCGATTAATTTAAAACCTCGTTAGAAGACTTCAGATATTCCTAAAGTCATCACCTAGTAAATCCACTTAATTACCGAGAATAACATTATTAGTAACTGTCAAGATATTAGTTTGAAGTAAGATGGTGTTGTCTACCCCTGCATAATCCCTTATTACTTCTACGACACCCCTGGGAAGTGATGGGGAGGCCCTATTCTTAACGGGCAACTGTAAGGCGCCTAACTAACATTACTTAAACATATTATTGTATACCTTCTTAACCCTTCACCTGCAATTAGGTACCCCTTGATCACATGAGATTGAGAGATTAATAAATAAGTATGCGTTTACGTACCTATTATGAATTAATAATAGGTGAGGCTCCATTTAGTGTCAAAGTACTACTTAAAAGTACTTAAAATCGCGTTCAGCATAAGTATGATGGGCTGAAAGTTGATAAAATCGTACAGTGTAATGACAGGCTTGTAGTCGATTGCCTAACTGCTACTGCTAGAGCAAAAAAACCTTTCCCTCGAGACGACTTTTACACAGTGCATAAGCAGCTGATACATTCCACGTTTTTCTTTTACACACAGCTGATCAACGAAGCAATATTAATAAAAATAAAAATAAGAACAAATTAATAATGGCCGTAAAGAACATAAATAAAGTAAAGAACTTCAACATAAAAAAAATCTGCGATAAATTAACACGAACAGAAAGCGTGACAAAACAAGCTGACAATTAAAAAATCTAAATAATACAATATAATTTTCAGTAGGTAGTTGTTCAACACTAATCGTGATTATCCATGAATGTATAATTAACACTAAAAATACTCGTTGACAAGTGACTGTGTCGGCAACGATACGAACGTGAGTCACGAAGAGTTTCGCGCCGAGCGGCTACAAACTTTATCTCTAGAAAATCTTCATTGTAATTTGAGTCTTATGTGATGGCAGTTGAATTAACTTTACAATAAGCGTAAAAATGTGTGTGTCGGACAAATATCTGGCATGTAGTAAGTGACGTTAGAACGGCGTGGCAACATCGCGTCGCTGTGGCGTCGCGCGACCGCAACGCTCCGTCTCTGTCTGGCATATGAATTAAAGTAAGATGGAGGGAGCGCTGCGTGGCCGTGTGGCGCGTCAGTATACTACGAGTTGAGAGTAAGGTCACAGTGTTTTATCGTGTAAACAAAATATTTTCACAAATAACAACTTTGGAACTGCCAACGTAAGTTTTATAATAACTTATTATTTTTATTTAAACAATAATCATGGTTTAGCCACATACTTAGCTCCCTAACCTAAATGTTGAACGAAAACAACGGTTCAGTGAACCAACTGTCAATGTCAAGTGTCACGTTACCTGTTGTGAATCGTATCAATCACTACTTGTGATTGGTTGACCAAAATAAAAACAACCAATCATTGCTTACATGAGATGTGTTTAAAGATAACAGTTCGAGACGGCGTTAAATCTATGTTGGTGGTACTACCATTATTGATTGCTTAATGAAATCCTACGTTCGATTGTATGTATGCTTATACTTAACGTATTTATTTCGTCATTCGTGTTATCCTTACGACTTAAGACTTATGTCATTACTTCATTAAAGCTTTTTACCGCGACACTTAAAACTTATTTAAATACCTATTTATTGGGGATAAAATTGTAAGGCATAATATTGTTTTTTTCTATTTATTTACCTATTCACAATGTAACATACTTACTAGCAATATTAACAATACTAAAAAAAATTGTTTTCCAAAAAAAAATCACAACCGACTTCCAATAAAAACACTTGGTTTCGAGTTTTTTTTGTAAAACAATTTTTTTTCACATCACCTTAGTTTGTAAAAGTTTTTATTTTTTCCCTTTTTAGTTGTGGTAGATACCTAACCTAACAATTCGTATAACTACTTGCTATTCAAAAAACAGTAACAGGAAGTTTTATAACATCATCAAAATTATACACCAAATGGATGAAATAAGTAGGTACTTACGTACTATTGAAGCTAAATTAAAAACTACCAAAGCAAACTTAATAAAATTATTATGGGACCATCGCGCAGGCTTGCTCTACCAAATAATTTTCAAAATCGGTCCACAAAAATTTATAAAAATTTATTTTGAAAAAAAAAAACATTTTACGTACCTACAGATTAATTCCGTATTACCTTCTCGTTTTTTGAAGTCGGTTAAAAACAGTTCCTACTTTCAGTGACCTTTGAGCACGTGTCAGTGTAGGCGTTTCACGTGTATCGCCATAAATGTATTACGATTGACTTTATGCGACGTGCAACTACAGTAGGTTTGTTGCACTTTTAGACTTTGGAAAAATACCAACAATTTATACTTGTTATAGGTAAAGTGTTGTTATTTTGCACTCGTTTCATATAACTTAAGATACCGAACTAAGACATTTTACGGGTTCCTCCTACTTTGCTAGAGTACTACCCAGAAAATAGGTAAAATCTTCTCACACTGCTGAAAAAAGGTCTCTCTTTGCTAGTAGGTACCAGTCCACCTCTAAAATTACCTGGCTATTTTCCGGGTCATGATTAAATATAAACATTTTTCAACAGAAAATCACGATGAGAGACAACCAAACCTTGATGATCGAATTCGTGAAAATAATTGAACGATACCCAGAAATCTACGATGCCAGTTTGGACACATACAGAACCAGGTTTTCGGAGATGGCTTGGGTAAAAGTTGCGAGCCAAGTGAGAAGCGAACTGAATGAAGAATGCACACGTAAGTGATGTTTGACCTGCTTATTAATAAACATAGAGATACAAAAATAATAAAAGATTTATTTTATTTATTTATCTTCTCATTACCTACATTGTTACAGTTGAAGAACTGAAGGTGAAGTGGAAAGGCATACGGTCCTCATACAACAGATACAGATCCAGGATAAATCTAATTCAAAATGACAGTGTCTGCAAGAAATATTACCTGTATGACCACTTAAGATTTTTAGAACCGTTTTTAAAATGTAATCTAAAAGGGTAAGTTTAACATTTACTATATTAAAAATAACAAATTACAAACCTACATTTTTCAATTATGTCGTAAATATAAATTATGTCGATACTACCAACGCGGGCGCACCTCGCCTAGACACTTCTGCTAACTACCCCAGTTTTCCAAAACGGCATGACTAATAAATAAAAAGTAATTATTGATAAATATTACAACTGATAAATGTACGGTGGGCAACAAACTATAACACCATTTTATCTTTGTAATGCATACATTGGTGCAACGTAATACACGTTGAATCAATTCGTCTAGTTGCGTTACATTTCATGTTGCATTGCATTAATTTGAACGGCTCATTTGTGTTATACCAGCTTTAACACGCGATAATTCGCGGATTTGTATTTTTTTAAATATATTTTTAATTCATATTCTTTGGTACATACCTCTTTAGGGTAGGCTATCCGAATATCAAAAAATATTTGGCCTAGGTCTAGGCGTGAAAATTGATTCGCTGTTACAATGTATATGATAGATGTTGTCATGTTTAACCGAGCTGAAGTTAATGAAATGACGAACATTGAGATGGGATGACGTAGAGATGACATATGACACATTTGTAAGATAAGGTTTGTTTACGGACTAACTAATAAAAACCAATTCATTTCCACTTTTAGATCAGCACAAGACCAAGACAAATCTGAAACATCCATTAACGAAGCTTGTAACTACGTAAACGTAGATGGTATTGAAGAAGCGAACGAATATTCCGTAGAAGAATGGAATCACATTGAAATAAAACCAGATGTTACTGGCAGGCTAGATAAAACCCTTGATCTAGAGGCCGCAAGAAGCAGCAGTAGTGAACCTTATGGTGAAAGAATTAAAAAAAGAAAATTTTCTTTCGATGGAGAGGATGATAATGAAGACTTGACTTTTTTCAAAAGTATCTTACCAGATATTAGGAATTTTACAATTAGGGAGAAGAGGAAGCTCAAAATGGGGATCTTGCAGTTAATTGATGAAATTGAAAAAGAAAAGGAGACGTGAGAGTGGATTTTTAATTGTTTTTTTTTTTGTAGGGTGGTAGGCGTTTCTAATAATAATAATTGCTTAAGTTCTAAGTACCTTTCTGTTAGTTTGAATATTTTTTAATAAATGACTGAAACTTTATTGTTCATGTGTTTCTGATTATTACTACTTCTGCTACGAACATCGATTTGTAGGTACGTTATTATATCGACAAAAATAAATTCTCAAAAGCTTCGCTACCATGCTTCATCAAAAACCAAAACAAAAACGTAGTTCCGACATTAGAGTTAGGAGTTGTAAACTTCAGCCCGAAGATTGTACACCGTTGGGCCTGAATTTTACATTACTTTTTAATCGATTAACGAGCCTTCTCGTTCGGAGTTCAAAAACTTTGTGAAGATTCGATTTTGAATGAGTTTCACTTGTTTTTCATTAACAGTCGTATCCTCGTATCAAATCTAAATAGTGTGCGGCATGTCGAACTCATTATCATAACGTATTACTTATCGATCAAGTATAACCCGACCGAGTAGTACGTCGCCTCGACGCCCGGCACTGCTGTTATCGCGTCTGCCTACCGTCATCTGATGTATAACAAGTCCTACCCTCATTTGCATGGAAATGAGATCCGAGAACATTCTCCTCGGCGCAACCCCCCGTCTTCTGACGCCTTCTTTGCTTAATTACAAAGACGACACACTGTGTGATTTTCCTGACACCATAACTCTTTAAAAATTTAAGTGTAAGTACCGAACGGTTGCAGGGAAAGGTCTACCGTTTATTGAGTGACTTTATTTGTAGGCTACTTTTATTACAGGTGAACAGTGGCCGGTGCTAATTTAGTTATCTAAAAGGTCAGATCCGACACGTGATAATTAATTACTTATGTTGATACTTAAAGGTCCTTAAACATACTTCTACATAAGCACTATCCGAAACATGTCCATAAAAAATCCATTTGGTTGATAAGTCCATCAAAAGCTCGTTGGAACCGTCCTATTTAATTAATTGCTATACAATTTCGCCTATTTCTAGCTCATTCGAGTAATTTTGACTTTAGGTGTAAGAATACTGATGTTTACGCACAAAATAGTCGCAAACATGTCTATTAAAATAATAATCTTTTTCAGGTATTTTTAAGTTTATCCAAAAAGAAACCTGACATGGATTGACAGTTTAAATAGGTAACATTAGGCTATGGCGACACCTCAATGTCCTTTTACACCCATTCAAGATATTTACCAGTTATGAAATTGAAATGAAAAAATTGAAAATTTATGAATATTTATGAAATTAATTAATGAAATAGTCAAACTGACTAGTTTTCAGTACTAAATTCCATTTACCAAAACCACAGATTATAATGTGCGTCGCATGATCAACTAACTTCCTAATTAACAGCTGACGATAATATGATCTTACTAATTACCTTACCACTACTAAATCGCTTTGTTTCCGACATAATACCAAGTACCCATTTATGTCAATACACATAATTATACGGAATTCACATCAGTGTTTCAAAGCACGTGGACGCCCCTCCGCTGACCGCCTCCCCTTTCAGCCTAATACCATTACAGTAATTAGGATATGCTTAAGCATAATTAATGTAGTCATAAACTACGCACCTAGTGTGTTGTTGTGTGATGAGGAAGCTGAATTGTGTTAGCTTTGGTATTTACCTTGGTTTAATTGATAAGAGTTTGACTTTTTTATTAGGAAACTAGCGTCTGTCCCCGGGTCTTATTTTAATAAAAAAAAAATGACCCTCGGCAAAACTGTGGCTTCACATTTGTGAGATCTTTGGAATAATGATTTTCCAAAGATCTCACAAATGTAACATGTTTTAAATCCTTACATATTATAAAAGAAAGTCCTCCGCCGCGTCTATCTGTCGTCGCGATAAACTCAAAAATGACTGCACCGATTTTCATGCTGTTTTCACCGATGGATAGAATGGTTCTTGAGTAAGGTTTTATATAATAACCGAAATCCACGCGGGCGAAGCCGTGGGCAAAGTGCTAGTATTATTATAAAACCTATAGATATAAATTTTTGCTATGTATAATTTTCGGGAACTTTCAAGAGAATTTTCAAACGTAATTAACAAAATTCTGACAAATAATTAGATAGATTTTGACAAAGTTTTAAAGGTAGGTAGTTTTTCTAGAAAGCTTTTAGTGAACTACAAAGTTTCTGGCTTCTAGTAGTCAGTAGAATAGATGTCTGTACCTACTCCAACTACCATCATCATTTCTAGGAAGATTTCTCGTTCACAATACTTTGCTGTTCATGTATTATAAATATTATTTATTTGAACTTGGACAAAAATCTTTGAAATGGAAGTTAGCGCCATGTATTTTTTTTCGCTCTGTTTGGTATTTATAAAATATTTCTAGTTTTTATTATTGGCTTAATGGCCGCAAGTTGTAGAGCGAAAGGTTCTGATTTGGATTCGCTAGTCGATAAAAATGTGATGGGTTTTCTCCGTTATAGTTTTTTTTTATCAATGTAATGTGAAGCGAATAAAATTTCAAGTGCATAACTATAACAGCAGAAGAACTGTCAGCCGGAAATATGAATCAAATTCCATCGTTCGAAGCCTTTGACGATGCGACTGACGAGTTGTAGGTCGTAGGTTCGAACCCTGACAGACACTTTACTTTGTGTAAATGATTTCTTCACCCCAGCTCTCAAAACGGTGAAGGAACATCGTGAAGAAACCGGCATGTCCTATAACCAAAAATTCGAAGACATGTGACATCTACCAACCCGCACTGGGCCTGGGTGGTGGATATCAGCCCACTCCCTCTCACAGAGAGCAGGCCTGTGTCCCAGCAGTGGGAAAATTATAGGCTGATTCTGCTAAAGCCGTTGGTTATAAAGGCAGGTGGAATGAAATAATCCTAATTGCATAGTTGTTACGACTCTCCAATATATTTGAACGGAGCACTAGTTTACATTTAGCTACCAGTCCTCGTTATCTCCATAAAGCGTAATTTACAAGACGCAAAATAATTTATTAAAACTAAACATAATAATGTATGGGGAGGCGGCTAGCGTAACAGCGGGAGGCTAAAACGTAAATCTTGTCCGCGAGCTTACTTGTACCACTTAACGTGTTGTGCTCAAATATTTATGTACATACATGTGTCATGAATTCATGATCGATGATTATATGCACTATTACTTATAGCTTCTTTTATATGGCATACTTTGTCGAAGGACTTAAGAATGTGGTCCTTTGTGAAGGGATGACCTGAGGGCCTAGACAAGTGACAATCGCTTCTTTCTACAACGACATAAGCTTTTCGATAGCTTATGTCAGTCCTATACATTTTTTCCTTTTCCATCATCGATATCGGTGATAGAATGTCACTTTGTCTAGGGCCTCAGGATGCTTGTGCTGGTCTTCGTGTACGCGTCGGAAGGTTGTGCTACTCTGCTCTGCTCTTATCCTTACTTTCTTACTAATATTATAAATTCGAAAGTAAATCTGCCTGCCTTTGTGTCTGTCTGTTCCTTTTCACGCCTAAACCACTGAACGGATTTCGGCAAAATTTGGCAAGGAGATAGATGGCACCCTGGGGAAGGACACAGGCTACTTTTTATCGACATACCGCGCGGGCGAAGCCACGGGCGGAAGCTGGTTTACCATAACATAATATCACGCCTGTTTTCCCCGTAGGATTTGGCAGAGGTGTACCCTATTTACCATGGCAGCTAGTATTCTGGGGAGGTACCTTATTTAACTTACTGAAACAGTTGAGGAGCAGGGGGCTTAAAACGGTCACTTTAGCAGAATCTATGAAAATATTATGAATCATCGTAAAATGTCACAAACTGACAATTCATAATATGATGTCACAAACTAACAATTCGCAAAATGGTCCACAAATTATGAATTGCTTTTAAGTCAAATTAGAGGAATTGCTAATGTTTACCGGTAAATCCTCTGCTCAACTGCTTTGGGTTCTCAGCTATAAGAATTATAACCAACCAGATGCTCCTGAACGTCACGGAGCTACTTCATCTTACCTTTTCCATCTTAAACAAAATACAAAAATCCTATTATGAAACCAAATTCCCGTCCTAACCAAAAGTTTTTTGAGATATCAATTTCCTACAAGATTTCTCTCCACGTGTAAGTTAGCAATTAAAAATCAACCAAGATTATCAAGGGTTATACTAATTAACAATACCAGTTCCATCCGAGTCGGAGCGTAATAGGCACTGCTAATTCGATTATAGGTATGTGAGTGTGCCACCCTGTATATAATCACGTACATGGCCTGCACAATGGCGACGGAAGATCAATACTAGTTCATTAGTGAGTTGAATGCATTACTTAGTACTCAAATGTCAACGGGTAAATTGGTATTTCTTGCAACTTATGCCTGCTAATGTTTACGTGGAAACCGTTGAGGCTTTGTAATGCAATTTGTTGCTGAAAGTTTTGAAGGAAATGGGGTCCGTTTCAGTGGTGGTGTTAAAGTTAATGAAGTCTAGCTGTAGATTGTAGTAACAATCTAATACTATGATCGTTTCACATTTGAAACGTCCAAGCCTTAGCAGTTTCAATTTTTATGTTTCCAGTCGATAAAACCCATTGATGAGGTGGAAGATTTTAAATATTCAAAGTTTTTCTATATCCTGAGCCCATGACAATCACACACTCCTGAGTAGTCTTGAATGTATCCTCAAACAGGCGGAGTTCTACGATGGAATTGGCAACCCTAGTCCTCGGAGGATCTGCGGTTGAAACTGAATGCCCGCAGTCATCCCAATTATTCAGCCTAGTAAGTTGCCATTTTTATATGGTATTACCACTCTCTGAGTCACAACATGTTTTTGGAAAAATAATTTTCCATCTTCAAGATCAAGAAAAATCTTTCCATCACAATTACTTTTGGAATTATCAGCTCCGAGTCATAATGATTAGAAAATATCACATCATTATGATATTCACCAGTTAGTTGAATGTGCAATACGGTAAGTTGGAGCGGTGAAGTGTGAAACCGGTCCGGGACGATGTCCTGAGTCCCGACATTCCTGGATGCGCGCACGCACTCAATTGCACTATTTCGCTTTGGACTTTTCGACGCGCGGGAGATTTGAATTTTGCAAATTAAACGTTCCTTGTTCTTGCTACGAAAATTGTTAGCATTGCTTTTTTAAGGCAACGTTAACGGAGTTATGCTGTTTCTGAATTTTAGATGCGCGGCCGATTCGAATTTTGTTCTTATTGCGTAGGGCGACATTTGTTTTGCTTGGGCAACCGTGGAGAAACGATAAGTACAAAATATTTCGGGGTCCTTTACAATAAATAAACAGGTTTCATGATCTCGGATTATAGATTTAACGTGGAGTATGTAAACACATTTTGAGAATAAATGCCTGTATTCAATATTCGCTGCGATGGGAGACAGTCGTCTTTCAGAGACTACGGATGATAGCCTTTTCCTAGTTGAGCAATGAGCGAATTAAGCCATATACCTTAACTTATCTACACGACGTAACTAAGTATAGTTAAGTTCAATACATTCAGAAAGCACGTAGGTAGAGTAATAATCTTAGTTTTCCTCAGTAGGTTGTTACGACTTGTGTGGGATGATGAATATCTGGTAGACGCACTACCTACACTTTTCATTCGCGTCATAAATACACAACATCGTAAACTAGAGGATCCTGTTCTAAATTGTTTGATGTTATTTAATTCCAAAGTAATTTGTTGGGAACGCAATTTGCCACTTAAATGCCAGAATTAATAAGTTTGCACATTTTCAAAAAGTCGCTGCTGAAGTAATCGCTTTACTTGGTCCAGATGATTTTAGATATGCTCAGCAACAACGGGCAGGCAACAGGGACGGAGGATTTTAACTGCAACTGGTTCGAAAAAGACAACATTTTCCTTTCGCAAATGTAAAGTGCCTTAAAATGTTACCCCATGATACATAAATAACAGCTTTAGCACAAGTAAAAACAAGGTTCAGTTTCCAACGCATAGAGAAAATGGATATTGCAATTTCTATTTGAACATTGAGGTGGCTACACATTTTTATTTGTGGGAAGAACGAGACGGAGCGTGTCTGTATGTACTGGTGGAAAAGGGATGGTGCTTAGCATTTATATTCTGGGTACGTGTAAGTTTCAGGCAACGGTCGCCGTGAAACTCGTAAATGGGAAAAAAGCAACAACGGAGAACTCAACTGTCTATAGTGAGGGGATCGACTCTGGAACGTTATCATAATTTTGGAAGAAAATGAATGTACTTTTACCCTTCTTGTTCTATAGTACATAAGTTAATGTAGATCGGCATGTAATTGCAGCGCTATGTATGCATAGTCTGGTTTAATTAAAGTGCAAAGTGGGAACAATTAATTTACATAGAGTGCTTTAAAAATATGGCTTCATTTAACGAAGCTTGGGAGTCTTAGGTTGAACATTGGACAGGCTTTGATTAGCTTAATGAACTGTTCGAGTACCACCGAAGGTTGAACCGTGACGAAAATAATGATGAATAAATCGAATCGTTAAAACGTTTGCTTGGTCCCAAGAGTGAGGTAAGGAATTATATCGAACGCAATGACACGCTATTGTCAAGTGCGTCGGATGTGAGAAATACAATAGCAATTATTTCGCAGTAGTCACCTTCATTGTCTTAAGCGCTGGCAAACAAGTAAACTATAAATTATTTAAATTGAATCATCGTTTTACACTTCAAAATGTTTGCTGATGTCGTAAAATAGTATCTTCTAGCTGTTTTAGTATTCATGGGAGGTTAATGATTATGTTCTCGGGTATTTTTGTGGATTTATGTTGTTACGATATTCAGGTCATGTGATGGAGTTGTCAAACAAAGTGTTAATTTATGCTTGAGCTATTAAATGAATACTGAATGTTGAAACTCGTACTGATCATAAAATGTTTTGTAATTTTATGTAATAAATATATCATAATAAAGATATTCAGCTGCGCCTGTACTTAAGTATGTCCAATATGGGCTGAATATTGGACATACCTAAGTACAGGCGCAGCTTCAATTAATTAAAACGAACACAGTCTTTCAAGCAGGCATATATTTGCTAGCACTACACGTGTTACAACGACATAATAGTATATTAAACGCTGCACTTAACTTTATTGAAGGGCAACCACAATGACATAATCTATGGCGTACATTGTTCATGATCACAGTAAAACGTTCTCAGAAAACCACGCCACGATTTTTTCTTCGACCACCGACTTTTCGTCAACAATCTCGTTTCTAATATCGATATTTTGGAACGGCACGTCCCAACACTAGCACTCGTCATCAGAGCAAGAGCCGCGTTGATATTTCCACGTAGATTTCGCTCCGTAAAACCTTTGCCGTTTATTTTTGTATACATTTTTGGCGCATCTCTTTATATTTACAACCACAACTGAGTTGTCAGTTGACCTTATGTGTTATTCAAGCGATACCTACTTATAATGGGGTTTGCATGTTATAACAATGGGTAAGGTGTGGTAGGTAGGTACCTATAGAAAATTCGATTATGAATAATGATAATAATGGAGTACTTATGGCTTATTACTCTTGGTCCATCCTTGGTGTTGAGTTGATGGACTAGTTATCGTCAGCTAGGATCCGGTTCAATCCACTTTTACGTTACTTTATTGATTTCATCACTCTTTTCCCGTTTTTGCTTTGGTTTCAGTTTGTACCTTTTTCAGGCTTTTTCCGGAATTTAAGTAGGTACTCATCAATCACGGAAAAGAGTTTCATGGATGACCAATCTATTTTGGGCCCAATTACAAATTATCTAGTTAGAGTAGGTAGGTTTGATTTCAATCACGTCTAAAATAAGTTTCATAATGAAGTATAATAATATTTTGTGTATATATACCTACCACTATGTAGGAACATTATACACGACACAAAGAGGATTATTACATCGCTTTCATAAGTAACTGTTTGTTAGTACTCTCCACGTATGCTTGCCAAAGTTGTTGCATAAGTGAAAGACTGCACTGCACTGATTTCGTCAACGAATGGATGCCAGCCGTCATTATGTAAAGAGAAAGCTCCTCTTTTTAATAAAATCTATGGGCATGACCTGCATTCTAAACAAATGACGAACTGTTATTTTTTTTACTTTGGAAGCAGTTTTGTTGCCAGTCATTCATGTAGTATGAAACTGCATTAACAACTCAACAATTCAATTTTTTTTTCGTTGTTTTTGCATCTTGGTACTTTACTTATAGGTACCATTTTGAAAAACACTCTAATAAGGTAGATTAACATGGTTTCAAACGGACGAATGTACCAATGGAGTTTCATTTGCAAATTGTTACCTTTGACCTAAGATTGTTGTGGCTAAGTCACTCGTCATCGATGTCCTAAGGGGCCACTACAGGACCAATTAGTGGATTACATTCCAAGAGGAGACGCTCTAGCATATATCCCTGTTGGTAGGAGACCTTATACACTGTTATTCAACTATTTGCATGCCTTAGCTCCTGAGAATTCATGACTGTGTAACTATCTGAAGGTAAGGGCAGTATATTGAGTTTACTTAACAGTATTTGATGCTACTGGATATCGTTTTGATACTCTGCCTGGGACCGATTTAAAAACAAATTAGATTAATCATCATCATTTCAACCGAAAGAAGTCCACTGCTGGAAAATCTCAAAATTAATTATGCTTAATTATGTAGATAAATAAAAATGGAAAAATATGTTATACTAGCTTCTGCCAGCAACTTCTTCCCAACCCATCCGCATCGCATCGCATCGCCTACCCGCACTTTTCTTACTTTTTTCTTTTTGCTCGGATCCTTGGGGCCCTAGCGTAATGCTATATAAGTATATAATTATGTATAAAGCCTAAAGCTTTCCTCAATAATCGGGCAATCAAATTCAAAAATAAATGTTCCAATTTGACTGTCCCGAGATCGCGTTCAAAAAAACAAGCTCTTCAGCTTTACCTATTGTAGTATAGATTTAATATTAGGTATATTATGGCCGCCTACTGGGCTCAAATAATATAAAAAGAATGAAGAAGACTACGCATCGACACGAAAAGAAGACGAATAATATAAATTTTATTTGAAATCGTGTGTAATTTATCATTTAATTTTCCGGTTTAATTTCGTCATCATGAAATTTAGAAAACGTTCTCACTTTGATGGGTTTTCTAAGATTCATCCCTCAGACTGTTTATTAACTCAGTTCTAAGATTTAGCAGTTCAATACTCCTAAGTGTTTCTAAGTATTCACCTAATCCTTCAAAGTTATCTTCGTAATATACAAACGTGTGTAAGGAGCAGCGCGTATGAGACGGGCGTTCGAATCGCATCGGCTATCGACGCAGACTCCGCGCCTCACTGTGCGCCTATTAGCTAATATCTAATACAGAGTGTGCTGAGCATTAAATATCTTCTCATGGTAACTTACAATGTAATTTTTTTTAATAAATTAATTTGTTTTATGACTGAGCCCTGACAGTATGACTGTCCATGGAGTTTCTTGCCCGTTCTTCTCCATGGGTATTTGCTACGGTTTTGAATGGGTAACGAGCTTCATCTTTCTGCTACGCTTTTGAATGGGCAACGATCTTGAGTTTTATTGTTTTAGTTCAGTAGTTTAGTGTCAGTTGTTTCAATTAAATCAATTGGTTTAATTGAAACAAATGCTTTGAGTTTGAATTTGAAATGGACATAACTTACAGGAAATATTTATTGTTGCTTTTCCCCTACATCAAGGAATTAAGTAGCAATTTATGCGCTTTTAAGTTGCGTAAAGTTAAAAGATATCCTAAAAAGCAAAAGCTTCAGGGTTTTTAAAACATTTCCAGCTAATTGAATTCAAAACCGTTCTCACTAGAAAACCCTGTAAAATTTTCCGTGTGCAAATAATACCTACATGAGCGCTATATATCACACACTACTAACGCGTGTTTCATTGTCAACCACATCACCACTTATAATCAGGTCCGATAGTGGACACACGCAAAAAACCGAACACAATCATTTTGTAGTTAGGTACCTATTTTTTGTTCCTAAAGGAAAAATGTGTAAAATGTCTTAATAAAATCAAGTTCTCATTTAGCAGTTAATCTGAGATAAAGGCTTGCAACCTAGCTAAAAGCAAAGCTTTAAAAAAAAATCAGTAGAGATTTAGAGACAGCATTGTCACACTAAAACGAAACTTGTCACACTAACAACAGCTCAACAAATACTCATGTGGACAGATCTCGGAGCGATAGCGGGCGAGATGTCGGCTGCACTGTCGCAGCCTCTAACCCCCTCCAGCCCCCCCTCCCTTCACCGAGTGTCATTGAACGTCTTGGCGTGGACCGGCTTATTGCAATCTTAACGAATGCAAAATACAATGTGAGACTAAGGGCACCCTAATGACTTTCGTGTCACTTCATTCGGCAGATTAAACGATAAATTTTGTTGTAGTTGTTGATGCTAGGTACTAATATGCCATGTTGCATGTAACTATAACATGTATGTTGGTGCTAGATGTAAACAAGGTCAAATCATAGGTACCGAACTGCCTAAAATGGAAAAATTAAGAAAAACATCCAAAATTTTAAATTCTGTAAGTATCCTACTATCCTACTTCCTACTAATATATTATTATAAATGTGAAAGTTTGTGTGTTTGTGTGTTTGGATGTTTGTTACTCAATCACGCAAAAACGGCTGAATGGATTTGGATGAAATTTGGCAAACAGATAGTTTATAACCTGGATTAACACATAGGATACTTTTTATCCCGATATTCCCACGGGATCGAGACTTACGCGGGTGAAACCGCGTGGCGCAGCTAGTTATGTAATAAAATAAAACTTACAAGTAACTTGAGTCAATCCACAAACTTTTCAGTGTTTTTCATTTTCCGATAATCGAAGAAACAGACGCCATAACTTCCTTCCAACCTGGATTTTTAACCCCATTATCATTTAAAAATATACTACTAGGTTCTTTCTCGACCTTTCCGAAGCTTGCCTCAACTTGAAGCGAGTTGTCACCAAATTCTTGGGCATCAGAAGCGAGATAAAGCTGTATCCGTCTATTGTGAGTCACACGTCGCGTAAGACGCACCGTACGAGATAATTTCACCTGACCTCTGCCAGTTCATTGACTGTGTCCTGCATAGACATACGCATGTCTAGCATAGAGACAGACCTAAGTTGTGAGCGGACAGCGAGCGAGTATGAGAAGCTTTTTAGCTCAGTAAGTCTGTTAGTCTGAAGTATTTATGCTGCTTTAGGGCTTGTACACAAAACTGCGAATCGGCGCGATGCGAATTCGCAACGCAGAAGCTTTCTTAAGAAAATCTTAAGATTCACTCGAGACTCGATATGATTTGTAATCTGAATCGATATTATTGTAATCAGTCAAACTTAAGATTAGATAACCGACTTGTAATGGGGTTGAATGAGATAGATAACTATCATTGCGCTCCCATTTCTTCTACGTTGATCATTATAATAGGAGTGTAACTCTGGATCTCTCTTTAAACCTCATTTCTATTTACAGCAAGAAAAGAGAAATCACCCCTTATAACTTACATCACCAATCTTCTGAGACAATCAATCTGCCTAGCCTTTTCCCAACTATGTTGGGGTCGGTTTCCAGTCTAATCGGTTGACTGGGTAATACGATACCCCTCGGTAAGACTGGTTGTCAGATTTTCGGACTTCTGACGACCCATAACGACTGTCAAAGACCCACGAATGACAGCCGGGACCAACGGCTTAACGTGCTTTCCGAGGCACGGAGTCTCGGTATATAAAGATGGTGACCAATCCATGGATCAACCCCGGCAAGCGTAGCTTAATCTGTTGGATCGACCTGGGCGGCTGTTATTACTTAGATATTTTACGTAATAATTTTTTGTATCGCTGCGCTGGTTCTTAAAACGCAAAAAGGTCAGCCCATAAGAAGGCATGGTGTATTATAAAACGATCACTTGTCACTTGCACCACACCCCATCTAACCGAGAGCCTACTGCGTATAAAGTGCTTCAATGTAAAAAGGAGACATAGAAACAAGAAGGATATTTATCTCCCAGCCTGTGGGCGCGGTACCATGGGCCTTATTGTTTCCACCGGCCAATGATTCCGTAATGATGAAACTGTTATAGCTATTTATCTAATGTCGACTCCGTTAAATAAATTAACCAGTAGTGACGGAGACCTGTGTTTGAAAGCTGTAGTTGAGCTTTGAAAGGATTTGTCGTTGTTTAGATTATGGCCGTAGAGATGATTTGATGATAGTGTGTGGTGATCATAGGGATAATACGGGACGCAAATGTCCAGCAATGAAAATGCGAGCAGTGAAGCAATGAATAGAATAGAATATTGTTTGTTTCTACAGATATTTAAAACAAAAACCGGCAAAGTGCGAGTTGAACTCGCACACGTCCAATATTTAACACTATTTTTTTTTTAAACTCCTTCCTTGTATCGGGAACCCCTTAAAATTTTAACTTTATTGTATTTTTATTATTTGTTGTTATAGCGGCAATAGAAATACATAATCTGTGAAAATTTTAACTGTCTACATAATCCAGTTCATGAGATACAGCCCGCTGACAAATAGACGGACGGACGGACAGCGGAGGCTTAGGGTTCCGTTTGGCACCATGCGGATACGGAACCCTAAAAAGAAAGTAAAATTCTGTCATTCTAGCGTGTCTTTAAAATATTGGTTAATGGAATAGTATAGTAGTAATATTTCGTGATATATCAGTAACTAACATAACGTACCTATTTGTTTTTAAATACTTATAAAACAATCATAGGTATATGTTTTTCTTAATTTTATCGTTAACTTATTATAAATAGGTATATTGATTCTTGCAAAATATGCTCTTGTGCATATGGTTTGGCAAATAGGTACACATGAGACGAGATGAGTAGGCGCTAAAAGTAAGTATTAGAATGTTGGCGGCATGCGCACAAGCGCAGTCTTGCTTCACTGTGATTGGTCGAAACGGGTACTTACCTACTCAAGTGCAAAGCTCATATTATTGTCGTGAAAACTGCGCAGCCCTTAGATAAAAGTTAACTGTCGTGTTAATAATATTATGAATATTTTATTAAATAAAATACTTCATCTTTATATCACACAAGTGATTCCAAACTAGAACACTGTAAAAGACAATTAAACGATCCTGAGGTCATCCTTACATATTATAAAACAAAGTCCTTCGCCGCGTCTGTCCTGTTCGCGATAAACTCAAAAACTCCTGCACCGATTTTCACGCTGTTTTCACCAATAGATAGAGTGGTTCTCGAAGGTTTTAGTATGTAATAATTAATAACCGACATCCAAAGGCGCGGGCATCAGCAAGTTCCATATAAAATATGAAATAATAAAAGCTTATTCGGCAGCGAATTACTGTAGTTAAACAATAATGATGTCAAATATACAATAGGTACGACATATTGTAGTGGACCGGTGACCGATATTTGGGTCTGATCCCGCATGCCGAAACAATGGCGAATCAAAACGATCGATAGTCGATCGGCCTTTAACACTTTTAGGGCTTGCACAGACTGTCGACTAACTAAATAACCCGTTTTGATGTTAGACGCTACTGCCACTTGTGTAGTTGAAAGTTCAGTCGATAAAGTGAGGGTTATAGTGAAGCCTGATATCAACTTAGTAGTTATTTGTGTGTAAGGACTTTATAAAATTCGATAATGTTTAGAAAGCTATAGGTCTACTTTGATATTTTATTTATTAAAACTCAAGACTTGTCTAAGTCGTAAAAACGAATCCATTATAAACTTTTAGATATTTCGACGATATCTGAAACGCCTATTAAATGAGTGAGTAAATTAATTAACTGAATCTATTGGTAGGTATACAGTAGCACTACAGTAAGTATTATAAAATACTAGAACATACTTACTTGAAGTAAGGAAATTTTCTCCGAAAGTAACCCCAATTCAGCGAGCAGCGAACTACGGTATTCCACAATCATTTGACAGAAGTAAGTACCTGTTGATTAAGTTTAGCTCCGTCTAGAAACCGGGCCCTAGTACACATTACATTCAGACAGAAAGCCTTTCTATATATATTTAGTGCAACAACTGAGAACCGGCCAGAGCCTACCTCTAGGTGACCAAAGCGTGCTACAAAATACCACAGAACTATGAAAGTTTTGTGTTAGATATTTTACGAATATTTAAATCAGGCCTGAGAAATAGTAATCTAAATCTAATCCAAATCCTACTATCCTACTAATATGTGTGGGTTGTGTGTTTGGATGTTTGTTACTCAATCACGCAAAAACGGCTGAATGGATTTGGATGAAATTTGGCAAACAGATAGTTTATAACCTGGATTGACTTTTTATCCCGATATTCCCACGGGATCGAGACTTACTCGGGTGAAACCGCGGGGCGCAGCTAGTAATATTATAAACGCGAAAGTTTGTAAGTATGGATGGATGGATGTTTGTTACTCTTTCACGTGAAAACGACTAAATAGATTTGGATGAAATTTGGCAAACAGATAGTTTATAACCTGGATTAACACATAGAATACTTTTTATTCCGATATTCCCTCGGGATCGAGACTTACGCGGGTGAAACCGCGGGGCGCACCTAGTAATATTATAAATGCGAAAGTGACTTTGTTTGTTTCGCTTTCACGCTAAAACGGCTGAACGAATTTAGATGAAATGTTGCACACGGGTAGTCCATGACCTGGAGAAGGACATAGGCTACTTTTCATCCTTGATATCAGACGAAGTCGAGGGCAAAAAAAAAAAAACTTAGGTCTATATCGAGTTTCCGAAACTGTTGGTAAGTAAGTACTTGGGTGATATGTGAGTCGTCTGTTGATCATAAAAACAAAACATTGAATTTTCAGGTTGCTTAACTCAACGTAGTTTTGCTGGCCTGTGACGTACCCAAGCTTTCTTTAGATATTATTACGATATTTTATTATTATGCAAAGTAATTACTGTTTGCTCCAATGGTCCATTGGGTCTAGGCAGTGAAAAGATTCCGAGAGTTTTAAACAGCAAAGACGATGAACTCAGTGGGTACATCAGTGAATATAAATAATAATAAAACAAATCTAAAGCACAATATGTTTGGTGTTTTACTGGCGAACTGTGTATGCGTTAAGGTCATCATGGCGAAATTCAAACTTCTACTTTGTACAACACAGGAGTTTGAATTTTGGATGTAGAGAAAATCCTCTGTGACAGACGGACAAGAAAGTGATGTTATAAAGGTTCCATTTTTACGGTTCCGTTCCCAAAGGATGAAACGGGACCCTATTACTAAGACTCCGCTGTCCGTCCGTCTGTCTGTCTGTCCGTCTGTCACCAGGCTGTATCTCACGAACCAATCATGAATGTATTTCTGTTGCCGCTATAAAAACAAATACTAAAAAAACAGAATCAATTAAATATTTAAGGGGGCTCCCATACAAAAAACGTGATTTTTTTGCCGATTTAATAGATAATGGTACGGAACCCATCGTGCGCCAGTCCGACTCGCACTTGGCCAGTTTTTCCTTTTAAGATTTAAAAAAAGCTCAGCATTTAACATCCCTCTAAACTATTTCCCAGAAAAGAGCTCACTAAAAACGCCGTCTTCTCTACTAGACTTGAAGTCCTTCGAAGTCATTTGTGTTTGTGTCTCCGTTGTGAGTTTACGAGCGATGTCCTATCGTGCTCTCCGCAGCCAACGAAGATTCTAGATTCAAAATACTGGGATATTTCCTACCAAGTCTACCGGCTACTTTATATCTCGTCCGTTGAGTTCCGTACTAATAAAATAGTTTCTATCTCATGCACGTATAAATATTACACATTAGCTGCTTTGTTTAGTAGTGTTGGTTTATTTGAATTGTTACGTTTGTAATTAGATTTTTTTTATGTAGATTCTTATTTGGTAGGTACTAAAGTAATTTTTATTAGAGTTTTAATAAGCGGCTTGCATTACATTAATGTTTAAGTAATTTAAAACAATAAATGGGTGCTTGGGAGTTTTTACAACATCAGTTTTCTGCTATAGATGTCGCTAGTTTCACTTAGAAAGCGACCCCTAGAGGCGTTCTGGGAAACGTTGCATAAGCTACCTTTCTGAATGTTACTTCATGTGTAACATCTTAGTATCTATGTAGGTACGTATTATGTAAAATCATAACCTTTCTTTTTGCTTCGCCGTAGTCGGGTAAAAATTACATTGCTACACATTTTTTTTTGTAATGCGCCTGCGTTTTTATATTATTCATTGGTATTCATCCCGACCAGACAACGCCCCAAGCGGAGACTAGCGTAAACTTTCGGTGTAATCATCCTGAGCTTTCTTATAGCCTACTTTGTTTTATACTTTCCAATAAAGGAGAAACAGATACGCTATTATAACATCGTAATAATGCGTAAAGGAGAATAATCCATACCTACTGCCATACTTATACTTATAATATAATTTTTATTAATATTATAATTTCGAAACTAACTCTGTCTGTCCGTCTGTTTATACCTATGTTACCTTTTCACGCCTAAACCGCTGAAAGGATTTCGACAAAATCCTTGGGAAGGACATAGGCTATTTTTTGTTTCAAAAATAATCCTTTATGGGTGAAATAAGGGATGAAAGCTTGTATAGGAAATCCAGCATTTCTTAAGTATCCCGCCTACGTTCCCGTGTGACGATATTCGACATATACGCGGGTGAAGCAGCGGGTAAAAGTTAGTAGTTAATAATTTTTCAGGATAAATAGATTTTGCAAATTCGTGTTTCAGTAAATTCAAAGCCAAAAATAACTTTGGTACAACGTCACACAACTTGGTCATATAATCAAGGCGACGCGATGTAACAAATCGTCAAATTCACGGAAAAACGTGCTATTTATATAACTCGGTAGACTGAGAGTTAAATTATTCGATTGAACGATTGCTAACATACACGGAATTTAGTAGGTACCTACCTCACACTCGGTACAGTTGTACTTAGATAGGTAGGTGGTACTGTTAACTGTTTCCTGGTGGAACACTGTGGAATATGTTTGTTTTAAAGGGAAATACCTAATAACGATAACAATAATTGTTAGAAAATAAAAATTATCAATAAGATTTGTTTTATCGCGATTTTTTTATCTATAGGTATCTAAATATTGAGGAAAATCATATTGTAAATAAATTCTCAATAAAAAAACGTTGGGTAAAAAAACAACAATATATTTTGCAGCAAAATTCAACTTTCCTGAAAACATATTTCAAGAAACGTGTCACAGTTTTCACATCCGTCTCAATAGATGGCGTTACGAGTCGCTGACGATCAACATTATTATTTTTATTGTTATAATGATCTATAAAAAGTCAACAGATTAGATTTTATTTATAAATAGATTACTGGCTTTACATTTTAAAACGATTTCTTGTTAACATTATTTAAAATACTGGTGTGGCACTTATGCTATCAACGACATATGAAAATGGCGCGAAAATATTTAATTCAACGCCTAAACAGCTTTTTTGTGCAAATAAAATTAAATAAACTCATAAATAATTTAAAAAGCTGGTATTGTTACGAAACTAAGCCGTTACTGATCACTTCTTGTTAACTTCAGAGTAATTAATGTGTTATATTTGCAACTATTTGAATAAAGTGTTATTTATAGTGGATAATAAAGTCATCGATTATTCAGCGAATAATTTATTACTCTTAACATTTTGTTGCTTTAGCTAATGTTTTACTTTATTACACCTACATTATATTATTTAGACTGTTTTTTTGACGATGCTATTATTTTCTCACGATTTCTTTGTAAATTGTCAGTTTAATTGTTTGTGCGCGTATTTTTTAATTTTGCATATTACTTATTATTTAAATACTATATTATTGTTTTTGTCTATTCAAATTATGTGTGCAACTAAACGATTATAATATGAAAGGCCGTATGGGTTATGTAAAATTAATATGACTTTCAATTAGTTAGGTTTCAGTGAGATTCAATTCAATTGATTTCAATAAACAAATGCGTTTAACTTTATAAATTGTTCTTCCAAGTGAACTGTATTAACTAGTTACTAATTGTAATAAAAACAAATAAATACATTTATTTTTATTAGCGTTTACATAACATAGGTACTAAAACATTTTCGAACAAACTATTTTGAATAGTGAGTAAAAAAAATTAAGCGTCGGTCAAGCGTTAGAGGCCAAGGCTCAAAACTCGTTATCCTTGAAGTCACATAATTCTGTCATTTGCAACAAAGCAATTTCGAAATAGCACACAATGACATAAAAACACTGATAATTATATTTGCATATCTACGTATTTATTGACATAACTCTTTTATTTTTATACCAATGATACCTATTCGTAACAATGTTATCAGAGGAGAGCTGAGCGTCAAGTGTTGCAGCAAATGTTCGCACTTATTATTATAGGAATTAATTCCGTGCGAATTATAGGAATTAATTAATAAGTGCGAAGAATAAGTGTCTCCTGCCTCACAGGGTCATTTTATTTCGTTCAATGACTTATTTATTTACTGTTTTCAGTACTCCCTCGTTGGTCTAGTGGTCGCAAGCGCTCCTGCTGAGCACGAGGTCCTTCCTTGGTTCGGGAAAAGTGTTCGTGATTTTTCTATCTGGAATTTCTCAGTAGCAGTATTCGTGCCCGGTTCACGGCAATAGGAGACCCTATTACATGGGACTTAAACATAACTGGCGAAATGTGGGTGTTCTTTAGATACCCTAGACCTTTGCCTAACCCTTCGGAGATTATAGGCGTGATGTCTATGTTATGTTATAGCTTATTTGTCAGTTTCAGTAACTTTTTTTCTTCATTTGTTATTATGATAGCTCTATCCGCCATTGGGGGCCGCCTAGTAGGTGTTTCAACTGCCAATATGCATAATTTTATGTTTCTATTAACCGATAGACTCGTTTATCAGAACCCAGAACCACATCAAGTTTTTCAATGTTTATCTTAAATCAACTAAATTATTTTGTTAATTAATATTAATACGATATGATTATTAATTTGATTGGATATTGTTGATTCTTTTAATGTCCGTTAATCATGCATTAAGTTTTATTAAACAAACAGTAAGATGACTCTAAATGTTGGTGTCCTGTACTTTGCGAGGTTATATCAATGCTTATTTATTTTCCCGCGCAAATGATCAAGTCCCACAGACACGAGGATACAATACTTTATGATTAAGTAGGCGGTGACTCAATTTGACATTTAATCTGTCATTGCTCTGTCGCAGCATCTTTGACTTTTATTTGACTTCAAACCGGACAAAAACATCAGTTACTGCTACTCAGAACTTTTACCTCCTAAAGAATGAACGAAACGAATGAATCAACGTTGTAATTAAAAATCAAAATCAAAATCTCAAGAAGTCTAATTACGGAGCATACGACGTTTTAACATTAAGCCGGTGTTGTTAACAGAATAATAATTCATAAGTTGACAGCACGTGAATAATTCGCGTCGCGAGTTGTTATCAAGCGCACTTGCGCAGTATGATCGCTCTCTTGTTCGCGCGTGCCGACTCCAACACGCGCGTACCACACTCACAAACAAACCACCCACACTCACAAACCTTTCGATGAACGTGATTTACATTGACGGTTAACATTTTCATCAACGATTTACGCATACAAATCACGCATTAATACTAAACTAACATTTGTTATGTCACATTGTTAGTGGGATTAAGGCTGTTTGATAATAATAAATTAGTATTTGTTTGTTATTATTGTTAATTTTTTAAGTGTCATACATTGCTAGTTTCATATACATAATACTACATAATCATTACTGACGTAAAAATATGGACGCGAATATTTGAAGACAATAGTCAATGTATAGCGAATAAGAATCCGCGTCGTTGTTATATTTGACGTGAGCCACGACTAATTGCCCGATAAGTCGTCGATTCGCGTCTCGTTTTAATAAGGTACGCTGTCTACGTGTATGTGTGGATACCGATGGAATGCCACGGTCACGTCCCGATGTGTGCGTGACTTGTGGATGTGTGGGAGTGACGTCTGCCGCACGCCTCATCGACCAGTTTCCCAAGAACTCCGCCCCTCCCGCAAACCTACGCTTTTCATGCCATCTCGGAGAAAATATACGATTCCACAAAGATCTACATCGTCTGGCCAGGTTACACTGTAACTATGTGTTCGTTGTTGCCACGTGAAGGCATACTGTGGTCTGACGCTTGTTTGTGTGTAACCTCGATTCGGACACACTACGAACCGAGGCATTATGGTTATAAACACAGAGTAATTCGAAGAATATCATTATCCAAATGAATATCCAAGTCGAGACGAACGGTCAATATTCGTGATTTGATTTGATTTTATATGAAAGAAGTTGTATTAAATACAAACCAATTAGTGGTTTCAATCAACATTGTTTACATGTTCACAAACAATTATGCAGCGGTGATGATAGCTAAATGAGTGTTTGAATAGGTTGATAAAAAATACACGTGATTCTGGAACAAAAGTGCGAAAGAATTCGCATCAAAATAACAAATGAATGCTTTATGTTATACAGTTCACACCGTATACGCACGCTTTTCCCACGGTTAGTTGAGTGTGTGCTACCCCCTCCCGCCCCGTCACATCGCCTGCCCCCCTTATTGGCCTGTGTTTGTAGTTCAGTACGGGTTTAGCATTCAAAGCGGTATCATGCTCCCCCGACATTATACTTTCATATTTATTGCTAAAACGCCTCGTTCTACATAATACCTAGATGCAGATTCGGCTATTGTAAAAGAATCAACGCAATAGAGTAAAACTTCGCCGCTGAATACTTTCTGTTTACACACCGAAGTTATTTCTAATCTAATAAACTTCGAAGTGCACTAAATAACTTTACAAAACAGATTCCAAAGTTACTGTTCATTTCGGTAGTAGATTACTTCATACAAAAATAATCTCTGGAGTAATATTGATACATTTGATAGTGTATATTAACCACATACTTATACAAATTCGACATATACAAATGAGTTACCTGCCTACTCATTTTATAAAAAATAGCCACCTTACCAGAACCACTCTACTTGCGCGAAAGTGTTGTCTTGGGCTAGATCCAAATCAAATCAAATATAAATGATGTAGGACTGAGGAATTCTAAGACACCAAACAAATAAGCCAATTCATCAATATATAAATAAAATTAATTTGTAAGAAAGCGCGGGGGAACGACACTGTTCGTCTCACACGTTATTTTCGTCGCCACCTTACGAGTCGACAATTATTCGGGAATTTCAAAAGATCACCCTGGAGCAACGGGTCGTTGGCATCTACTGACTCATTCTTTTGTTTTACTTACTCACCAAACATTTAAATCGAACATAGAATCAAATTCGGATTAAGTTCAACCGCATTATTAAAATCATTTTGGTCTTCTTCCAGCATAATCTCTCGCTTTAATTATTAAAACTAAACAGATAAAGTCGTTGCCCTTTCTCTGTGTGATAAATCTAATACAATAAATTAGACGCCGCTAGCTTCGAAAAACAAAAAATGGGAAATATTCCAAGACAATGTTACCAACACCCTGCTTGTTTATGTTGTTATAATTTTATTTGAATTCACGAAATTAATACAGTCGATTTCCAAGATTAGTTAGTCAAAACCTAATTTATATAAATTGCCCGATTAAAGTGCATAATAATACGGCCGTCAAAGGATTGAGGATCGATCCAGCAAACAAAACGATAGGTCCGAATCGAGTAGCCACACGTAACATCGATCTGGCGCAACACGTACACGCCACGAGTAATTTGGATGTTGCTAATTATAGGTGCTATTGCGGTTATAATAAGATCCTCCCAACTTCCCAGAAACGAGGCCGGCGCGCTTTATTAATATTTATCCGATACAAGCCGAATGCTTCGGTCCCAACCTAACTGACGCAGTCAAAGAAAACATGCTCGCCAGAAATAAAGTCGTAAAGTACCGGAACGATTTCAATCGATGTTCTGGGTGTATATCGGGTTATAAATGCGCAGAAAGTATCGATGGAGTACCGATTGAGAAAAACGTTTCGCCTTTATCGGCGATAGTGGTCGCGTGTAAGATTTTTTTCTTAACGGCGCACGTGGCATGACGTAACGACTCATAGGGAATTATTGAAGAGTTTTGAAATGTACGAAGATATAATTGGAGCTGTAGGTAATAAAAGATGACTGAACATCATCGAGGTTGGGTACATTTGAACATTTATTAAGTATAAGCTTTGATATGGATAATAATGTATGTATCTAAGTAGCCAATGTTTAGCTTAATTATCATTCGGAAGCCCTATGTATCATCAATCTAAAAAGAGTCATTACGATGCTCACAGATAGCAACTGATAAAACCTTTAAGTAGGTACTCGGACCCAGCTGTTATATTGTTACCACTCTTTATACATAGGTATATCAATACTCCATTTGAAATAAGATTAGACATTTAAATAAGCCTTTTTTACAGTCTGTTCAACCGATTTTGACTTCTATTGCGTTGGAGGCATGACAAATGGCAGCTGCAGTAGACAGTTGGTATTGTGTAACTTTTTTTGCTTTTAATGCCATCCTTATGCCTACGGTATAGAAGTCAAAATCGGTTGAACGGACTGTATAAAGGTTTGTTTAAATGTCTAATCTTATTTCAAACGGAGTATAGTTGTTAAACATTTTATTTTTAAGTAGGTATAGACTAATTTAAATCTTCGGAATAGTGATATTATGGTTTTTTAATAATAATATTATTAAGCAGTAGTTGGTAGGTACCCAAAATTGAATGAAATTGTTTTTTTTAAGCTGATTCTTTATAAAAAAAGTAATCTGACATTGCTACTTGTAATTGTACTTTTGGATTATTCCAACAACAGTGATGCTAACGAATAAACCAATAAAACATGTTTTAAAACTCAACCAAATAATAACGTCACCCCTACTTTAAGGTTAGGAAAATTAAAAACTAAGAATATATTTAACTGAAAATTGAAAATAAAAAACTAAAACACGACCAATCAGTCGATTGAACATTGCGTATTTTAACATAAGTAGCATTTACAGAGCATTGCCTGTCTGAGAAAAAATTGCTTGCTTTCATCTATATTAAGAGCTATTTATTGAATTCATGACCTTTTTATACTTACCATATTGTAAGTCCGCCAATAATGTAGAATATGTTAACTTACATTATTGTCAGATATAGGTACTATACAAAAAATATCGTAAGATTATAAACCAATCCAATTAAATAATCACAAAAAAGTCTCTAAATATTTAAAGACATCTACAAAATCAAAGGAATCGCAGCTTAGTTGCTATCTCAGAAACAAGGCTGATGCTGAGATATCGCAGAAATGTCTCCTATGCAGATTATACCTACAACCATACATTTTAAAAAAAGACAGCAAGACGTGGAAATGAGTACCTATGGTGTGGTGGTAATACTTACTTCCCAGGCCGAGCTGTTTCCCAAAGACTTTGTAATAAATTACACAAGATGAATTTATTCTAGTTAGGTACCTAAGTACGAGTAGGATTTTTTTCCATGTAAATAAAGGAGAAAATTCACTTTTATCATATTAATTTCATTTGAAGCAGAATGAGATATTTTGTAAATACACGTTTTTGCTTTCCTAACTTTCACGAAAAAATAAAATATGTCTCCATTTCTTATAATTCATAAATATGCCACTGTTTCACAGGAAATCAATCGAGATTTTTTGCTTTTATAAAAACACGTTCTTCACATATCCTAAAATGGCGATTTATTTTCCCACATTTCGAATTCGTAAAATAATTAGAGAGCATTACGTTTACCATAAATTGATATTCTTGTATATTCTTTCATTTTAGCTAAACTTCGCCCACGGCTTCCGAAGAAGCAGATCCATGCACGCATATCTCACAAACACGAATATTCTGAACTTTTGTATGAATGACAAACATGCCTTATGGGAATGTAAATTCTTTTGCCTTCCAATTTGCATCATTTTTATTCCGTTTATTGTTTAATCAAATCCCAGCCTATATATGCCTTCGAGGAATAATTGGAAATATTGTTGTTTTTCGGTTTTACTGTTTTAATATATTATTTTATAAATATTATTTATTGAAAACTGTGAAAGCAATACGAATGCATTGAAATTAATACCTCTCGGAACAGTTATTATGTACTACATAACAGTATTACTAGTGAAAATTGATGATGTACCAAGAAATGCTTCCGATAAAATTGAAAATAATTTTTTTTTTTTTTTTTTTATATGACTCAATAAACGAAAGATAATAAGATAAATATGGCAACAAAATTTAACGGATTAAAAATAACGAATTAGATATAAACGAAAAGAACTACACAGTAAAGTGAGACTTAAAGGAATAAAACCGTAATAGAACAAAGCTTCGCAAATAGTAGGACATTGAATCTACATATTAATCTTTTTTAAGCTGAATTTTCTCCGAATCTAATTAAGGTAGTAAATAAAACAGAGAATTAGTCACTAGAAAGGTATGATTGGTAAGAAGTGGAACCTATGACAAAGAGAGGCGTACTATAGAAAATGACAATGTTACTAATATTTTCCTTGCTAAAAGGATAGGAGAAGGTTAATCACATAACATTATGGATTCACGAATCAAGGAAGATAAAAAGAAAAACATATTGATGATATTAGAAACAAAAATAAAGTAGAAATGACTATAAAGAGAAAGAAGTATTCCTATTCAAAAGTAGAGGTTTAACATCTTTCGATAGGTAATCCAAGTGCTTGTAGATACAGAAAACATAACATAAGGTCAAGTCAGGTCTATAATGATTTCTATGATTACTGATAATGTCGTCATGATCCATTATTTACGTATTTTATTAAGATTGCATTACAATAAAAAGGCATTTAATAAAATTAAGTGACAATAGTGTCAAGATCATATTATAAGTATATCGTAAACAAACATGCTTATTGACTAGTAATTGATTGATTCCTCATTATTTTTAGAATTGCTATTAACTGCATGTTAATAAACCCTATTGTATTTAATATCAATTTAAGATCAGTTAGCCTATTTAGCGTTGCTTTTTGTTTTCGTATTGTTTAGTTTGATTTTAGCCTAGAAACTCGGGTTTTCTTGTCTTGGTGTGCCTGCAAAATATGTATTCATAGAATCAGTTATAGATTTAATTTGCTACCTCAATTTTGTTTGATCTTTAAGTTTGATGATTATGCGACAACTTTAATTAACTATGACAAAAAGTTTTTAATCTTATCTCTCGATCTTCCACGTTTTTGAAGCATTTAAATATGTCATAAACTTGTTGAGTTTCTCCAAAATGACACGATTTAGTCACGGCTAATAATATATCCAGTTTCACTCCATTTTGTAACTAGAGACCAACATGTTTTATTAATGTTTATTGTGTGCGAGGAGGAAGTATGTCTTGCGTTATTAATTACTAGCTTTTGTTTGCAACTTCGTTCGCGTAGACCACATTAGTAAGCTGACAGTTTTTCTTTATTTGAGCTTCCTCGCTAGTGGCTCAATGTCGCGATTCACCGGTAACATTCCCACATTCCAAAAAAATAAATTAAGTTGGTGCAGCGTACTCCAGACTCTAGAAACTGTTTCTTGTAACATTTTAAACTCACTTATTTTCTAAACATTTAAAACGGAAGGGTTCTACGTTTCGGGTCCTTTTTGATTTTGTAAAAAAAAACTATTTATGGTACAGGTGATCTTGAAGAAGAAGAAACAAATAGAAGATTATTTAACTGCTTATTAACAACCTATAATGTATCTAAGATTTTCCGATCTATTTGCCCAAACCAACAAAGAGAGATCACACACTCACACAACCGCAAGACACAAGGACTCTATATACGATTCACCTGTATAAATCAAAATAGATGCACTCTAAACGTTTCGTGATTGATGTACGTAGTGTAGGTATTACGTATAATATGCAGGTTTGCGGTTGTCGGACAGCGGACGCCGCCTGGCCACTCGCCAATACTCCGGCCTCAAATTGATTTTGCCGCTGCTGTACCAAAACTCTTTGCTCCCGTTGCATGCATTAGGAGTGTTAATTAATTTTCGGTCAGTAGTTGCAAGGCAATTATTGAATAATGTCGAGTTGTTTGCATAGCTACACGATCCGGATCATTGATTGATAAACACCAATATGGAAGTTATTGCAAGGTAGATTGTTCTGTCAGTCTTTTAACAAAGAAACTGTTCGTAGACTATTTTGTGAATTATAGGAAACGGACTGAATTGGGACTGGTTTTGGCAAGGATTTTGAAATAAAAGCAATAACGGAGTCAAGGAAAACTAACACTAAGGAAGATGCAAATACTATTTGCGGTAGAAATGGAATTTTTAACGCATAATTCATAGAATACATGTTCCAAACATATACCGCAAACTATGACTAACAAAAAGACGAATATCATCAAAGATCAAAGTGAAACGGATGTTTAAGTAAGAGATGATATAGTTGGAACACTTATCTGCGATGCCTAGCATTGTCGTAACCTAAGACCCGTTGGACGGCTGGCTTTTCGCCAGGTTACTTTGGTTTAAATTGGTTCCACCCCTCTCCCTCACATGCTTTTGGGGAATAACGTCCCAACTTTTTTTGGTGCACAGATATGAACTTAAAGGCAAATAGTGTGTGTGTCATGTTATTTTCTGTTTTATTAATTCGAAATCATACAGAGTCATTACAGAAATATTATCAAAATTACCTACTAAAGTAGTTACCTCACGTTAAGTACTTAAACCTGAGTTTGCTTAAGGTGACTTAAGACTAGGAATTTAGATAACATTCCTACTAACAGGTGCCAAAGAATGCGCGAACGCATTAGCAACACTGAATAAAAATGATCGTTAATAGTATCTACTAATAAAACACCTGTAATTTGTCAATATTCACTTGATAACATTAGACCAAACAACCAAGAAATTAGATAAAGAGATATGCTTTTATATATGCGAATCTCCAATTTAATAGAAAGTATATAAAATAAGGTTAGTAACAAAATCATAAAGGTATAAATACAAATTAAGTTGGTTAGATCACAGGCTGCATGTAGTGGTGCTCTCCGGGTGTCGTAGCAAGCTTATTTCTACTGGCCAGTTGCCAATAGTCTCCGCTCGAAATTGCTTTTGCCGTACACCGTACCAATGATACCGTTGCACTGCATATAATACTTGAGGGTGATACGCGCATGGATACCCACATGTAAGGCGTAAATACCAACATATTCAATACGTTTTGGCTTGTCCGGACCTATAACGTTCCTACCATTGTTGTTCGGACACATTTTGGACTAATTGTTGTAAAGTGCGTTGTTGCCAGTGTAAAATAGGGAAAGATAGTGGTGGGCATTGTATGCATTTGCATCTATACTTCAGTCAGATACATCTATTTATCTTCTGAAATGAACATCAATCACATCATTGTTGCCAATTCCAAGTACGCATGATCGTCGAGGAGTTAATTTGATTTTCCACAGCTATCCATACTGCTGGTGGAACCGATAAATGTTTGCTACTGTTTTAAAGCTTGGCGTGGTGTCTTATTACCATAATCCTTTTATCACTACTATCCCTTCATCAAACCACTATACAATTTCAGTGTTTTGAGTCGCTGAAAATCAGCGTTAGGTTACCATTTGAAATTATGCTGAGCTGAGTTCCTTTTGGCATTTAAAACATTGTTTTCTGTTATAAGGTGTTTTTTACTGTAATTCCAATGAACGCATTTTTCTTTCTTTCTTTCTTTGAACTCGAACTACCGCAGCTTATATCATAAGTGGAACCCTTAGTCAACAACGTTTCATAATGCACTTCCATAACAATTTTCTAGAAGGTAATAGAAACATCTCTTTCCTTCTCTAGCACATTACTGAGAAAGTTCCAAACAGTTACGAGTATCAAAATAATAACAGTTCCGCATGCTTATGTAAAATATTTGCTGAATTTTACCATTTTGACGTAAGCTGCGCGAGCGCAGCACGACACGTTTCAATAATTTTATTGTATAAGCGCTTAATAACGAGGTAATTGGTTAATTTTGTTAGTGATCTATCGGGCACTTGTAAGTTTTTTACCCGCCTACGGCGAAGCAAAAAGGAGGGTTATGAGTTTGACCGGTATTGAAGTATGTATGTTTATCTGTTCCATCATATCTTCTAAACGACTCATCACAATTTGACAAATGAGGTGTCGTTGGAAGCGTCTTCACTAACGTAATGTTTCATTGACCTTATGTTTTGGTCGCCACTTGGATGGAACTGGAACAATGAAAAATCTACTAATAGAGCTATCTAAGAGTTGGGTGTTTCAAACTTTATAAACCTTGGTAGTGCTAAAACGATGACCACGTCCTCCAAACACTTAGTAAAATACCTGAGTGTTTTAAGAACGCTAATATAACAAACAAAACTGGCGGTGCGCGTCCGATCATTACTGACCCGAATTCTAATGACCCATTTGAATCAACTTCTTTTGTTTTTCGCCTCGAATTTAATCAAATTATAGGTTGAAGCGTATTATAATATTTCAATACATCTCAACCTATACCGTTTGTGGAATTTTAGCTTTTTATTGTTCGAATCGGTTTCGTCTCGGCGTAATTTAGAGGGTCTAGACGGGTTAAAAAGCGGTTTCCAAAAAAAAAATCGAAACGAAATTAATCGCTATCGTTGGAAGCTTGAGTCTTTGTTTTAATTCCTCATGGGGAGGTAAATCAAACCTGAATACTGGCTTGTGTGAAAGATTTTCTTCTTGTTCCTCTTATTACGTATGAAAATACCATTATTAAACTCGCGATAATCTAAGAAGTACGTTTTGACGTTTCGTTCTCGTACATGTAATAAAACGTTAAGCCTTGAGAATCAGTTTTAAGCAATGTAGATAAGTCCTCGATTACAAACTCTCTAAGTATGTTCAATCGATATGTCCCGAGAATCAGTGTATAAGAAACCAATTTTTTTTTCATCTTTACTCATAGGTTTATTATAGCTGTCAAAACGGACTTCTTAGATTGTCGCGACTATAGCTAACTTATTTTCGTAACCGATTATGTCATTTTTTTCATTTTGACAGTTCAAGAACATTCATTGCGTTATTTACGTTGTTGAGCAGATTTTTTTCGAACTTATGAAACAACTAGCTGCGCCCCGCGGTTTCAGCTGCGTATGTCTCGATCCCGTGGGAATATCGGGGTTAATCCAGGTTATAAACTATCTGTTTGCCAAATTTCATCCAAATCCATTCAGCCGTTTTTGCGTGATTGAGTAACAAATATCCAAACACACAAACTTTCACATTTATAATATTTATACTATATAATTATATATTATATAGTAGGATGGATTACGCAGTCATTTGTTTCTAACCGATTCCAATTCTGATTGATCCTGTACTACGTAATTAGGTTAGTCTGTAGTCTCCTTCTTGTTACTTGTTACATTATCAAAATAACTTCAACCCACAGTGGGTTACACATCACTGGGTGAACTCTAAGAAGATGCAGATGGTTGACGGTAACCTATTAGGAAACTCTATAGACGATACAATGCTCGTGCGCTTATAATGAGCGTATTAGGCAAATCAGGCTGTAGCAACATTGCCAACCTAAGGTAGGTTGCCGGGTAGCAGAGAAGGTTTTATAATAGCAACGTTATCGAAATTGTAATCTAAGATAAAAAGTACGATCATGTATCTCAATATGAAAATAAGTTTCAAAGTCGTTACAATTGCAGCGACAATCGTCTGGACTTTTGAAGGTGAACAAAAATTACTTAGATTCATACGAAAATTCTAGAGTTAAGACCTTCTCAGTAAACAAAGTAAATGGTAGCAATACGTACACTCCACAGTGACTTAATGTAATATCGTCCCCTCTCTATTCATTCCGATAAGTAAAAGAGGGACAAAATTTCCATGGCATTTTCATCTCTCAGCACAGACGTGATGGAACAAATAAATGAATATAATACTAAAAATCTAGAATTTATTCGAGCGTATCGAAAAACCGACTCAATTGTACGTAATACAGGGTGCAGATTGTTTTGATAGAATAAATCTTTTTTGAATTCCGAAGGTAAAAATTTCAAGGTGCATTCCAATAAGGACCTTAGTTTGTTAGTGAATAGGAGTCAAGCGAGGCGAAGAGTTTGTTGGTCTAAAGCCTTTTGGCAGTGGATGTTGGTGTTTTGTCTCTTTCTGTTTGGGTGTGGGGTGAGAGAGAGGGAGCGAGGGGTGATCCTCCACCTCCAGCCGATGCGGGAGGCAAAAGATTAACCCAGTTTTGTTATTTGTCCACTGTCAGTTGAGTACCTATTCACAATGCGGCCGTAGTCTCCTCCACTGGATCCTTGGGCCGTTTAACGTAATTGTAAATGATTAATGTGTCTGTACCTCCATGTAATAGCAACAAGAGATTGGGAACCGATGCTCTTGTTTTGATTTATGACCCCAACTTTAGTAATCAAAGATGTTCAACGGAATGTTTAAAATAGTTTAAGAGGAAAAATATTTGTTAAGTATTATAAATTAATCTTTTAGCTAGGAGGAGAATCAATGGAGCCTCCTCTGACTCGGGATAAACGGGTCCAGTTACAATTTAGGAATTCCGAATGAGGTACTTAGGTATTGTAAGTATCAGGTAACAATAAATAAATTCATTTATTTCAGGTAAACAACACCCATTGCCAAACATAAAGTAATAGAAATCATTATGATCAATTATAATAAAATAAAATTAAACTCAAACAAATAAAATCAAACTAAATGTTTGATTTTATTTGTTTGAGTTTAAATCAAATCAAAATAAATTGGATAAATAAAATTAAATCAAATAAAATAACAATGTATACAATATTTGTTTATTAAAACAATTATATTTATACACAACAAATATAACAATTATATTATTATTTATCTAGTAAAAAAGCCTGTTTTTACGGTTTTTACCTTTATGTGACGGATGTAAAATAATCAAGGTCTAGGTTTCTATCCACAATCGGACATTCACTCACATTATCTATATTAGTGCATATTGATTAGACTCCTATTAATTTTTAGATAAGGCGCTTTGATATAAAAAAAAGTTATCAGCTTCATAAAGGAAAGGAATAAACTCATTTAATTGAAATTCTATTATAGATTAACTACAATATTTTCCTTAAACTTATTGAAATACGCTTATCATGAGAAGGAGAAGTTTTCAAAATGTCCCAGTATCAGTCCCGTCAAAGTCAGCCCAATTGCGGTGTAGGTCGCTCACACAGGGTGCAGTTTATGTTAAAATTTTACACGATTCTTCAAATAAACTGAACTACCGTCGCTTATGCAATTCCGTTGAAGTAATTGACAGAGCTGATAAATAATTCCTTGAAATCTTGGCGAAACTCATTATTGTCTTCAATGAGGTTTTACAGAGTCTGAAAAAAATAAAACATGAAGAAAAGTTTTGGGCAAATGCGTGATAATACAATGCATAAATAACTGTGAAACCACATGGACATAGAAAACAAATCTGATAAACTTTACCTACCATAGACCAAGGAACGTCGATTATTAATTCAAGTCCAGTTGTATCATGAATCGATTTATTCTAGGTAAGTGTTCTAGCTCTTTCGTCAAGGTCGTTGAATAATGATGGGTGCCACTCATACTATTGTCAGTGACTCAAGCTTTTTCCACATAATTTTTATTAATAAATCAGTAGTTACCAGTATCATGACCGTGTATTGTAGAAACGGTCATTGGTAGGCCCCAATAGATAGAAATTGTATGCTATATTGTACACTGTAAGTAACATTATGTATGGTGAAGTGACCATGTTGCGCTGCCAACAAAATGTATACATGGTTGGTCGCGCAACATCGGACGCCAGGTGAGATACCCACCATAAAGCTATACCTAAACATTTTTTTGGAATTGCAACCCCATTGCAATAAAGTTCAATTCTCAATTCTTTACTATATTACATAATGTTAGTAAAACAGTTGGTACCTAGGCTTAAAATTAATGAAACAATTATGGACCCTGTCGGGCATATCAGACCTAGTAGAAGAGAGGAGGAAGAGTGCATATTTGTGTTTATATTATTTATGTATTCTAGTAATTGTATTTTTATTTTATTACTACTTTTTCTTCTTCGTCTAATAATTAATTAATTTATGTATTTTAATAAAATAAAAACTTTTTACAAAAAAAACAACCGACTTCCAAAAAAAACACAAAAAAAGTTTTTTGTAAAAAGTTTTTATTTTTCCCTTTTTAGTTGTGGTACCTACCCCACACAAATTCGAATACCACTACCGGCTATGTAAATAACAATGACGGAGTCAATCAATATATCATCTACATACACTAAGTGGGAAAAAATACGTAATATTGAAGCTAACTCAAAAACTACGCAAGCAAAGTTAATAAAATTTATACCTCTGAAACATGACCTACCAAACAAAAAAAGAATCATCAAAATCGATTCATAATTGGCGGAGAAATCGAGTAACATACACAAAAAATAAAAAAACACGAATTGAGAACCGGTTTGAAGAAGTCGGTTAAAAAATTGTTTAAACTGGCGATGTGTGGGTGTACACCTTTGCCTAACCCTTCGGGGATTACAGGAGTCATGTAATGTATGATAATTTAAGTAAATATTTCTAAGACTAACATTTCGAAATATTAGTTGATGAAAAAAACAGAGAGAATTATAGGAAGAGCTATCAATTTCTGCTTTCAAGTACTTATTAATTGACAAAGATGAAGGAGTGGTCAAATCAAGAGGTGTTTATTTTAAAATCATTTTACTTTTGAGTTGAATGAAATTGGACCAGAGCCACCGAACTAATGACAGATCTAAGTATGTAATCTAAGGTTAAACCAGTTCACATACTCTTTCAGGCTTCTGACGCAGCTATTGGCATGACAACCGGCGCCAGATCAATTGATATTCTTGACATCTTAACCGTTCTAAAGAAAAATAGCGACTGATAATCATCAAGATAAAAAGAAAGAGTGCTGTTATAACGCATCGTAATTTAGCAAGTCGTAAAGTCTACTGAACAAAACCTGCAAACAGTAAAACTCACGCTCAAAGGACTTTTATGTGGTGGCGTGTGGCGCAACTCGTAAACATAATTATAACGACCACTAAAAAATATTTTACTGATTTTGATGACAACAAAAAAGTTGCGAACAATCGGTTAGCAGTTAAACACATTCCACACATAATGTTACGGGCCGTTTTTTCAAATGTAAATGTTGCCATACGAGATTAAAAAAGACACCTAGAAAGCTTATAAGCTGAATGAAGAGGTGTCCATGCCCATTCACAACGGTTTGATTTGGAACAAAAGACTGCGTAAGAACACCGTATCCGGCGTTCGGGGAAAACGCATAAGGAAAAATCTGACGTCCTTACATTTCGTCGAAATGTGTGCTGATATCAATTGCTGTGTACAGAATAGTATGTAAATTGGACGGCACACTCAAAAGGGGAGACAATATTGGGTGTTTTGGCGTTTAAAAACAGAGGGTCGATGGTAAATGTTTACATTTTGGTTTCGAGTAGGTTCTATTAGTTTGTTTTTATCACCCTTATATTGTTATGTCAAAACTTGATGATACCGAAAAACTTAGGTAATAAAGCCATCAGTAGGTAGGTATCCTACACACAGTAAAATCAATCAGACCAATTGCAAAATACAATGAGACTTATAACTACCACATTTTTTCCCTTCAAAACGTGCTCAAGCATTGAAAAATAAGTACTTAATACGAACAATTATAGGGAGAGACAGAGTAAAATATGATACGCACAGTCAACGGTTACCAGGCGGGGACGGGGGGCAGCTTTTATACGCCGTGCTCCCGCGACTTAACCCGTCTGCGATTTTAAAAATCAGAAGGAGAGGGCCGTTGCGACCGAGCCTCCCCCTGTCTCGACGGAGAGTGGGCAGGGGACAGGGGACAAACCCGAAGAAAACTGTTATTAAAAAACACAAGAGATTAGTTACAAGGCTTCAGTTTTAGAAATTTACAAGTTTTAATAATAATGAGTCTTTGGATGAATGAATTAAGTTTCAGTCGATGTTTTTTTTGTGAAAATTAACTGTTGGATTGTTACGAGACATTTTAGTCGTGTATTTCATGAAGACTTGGCCAGATACTTTCAGATCTACAAAAGAAACAGGACCAGTTTTTTCGCTCGTTGAAGCTCAAAGCAATCTGAAATAAGTAATGAACATGTACCTAATAGTAAAAATGTTTTTATAATTATGTAGATTTAAGCGAAACATCGGATAAACAAATCGTAAATACGACAATAATTACCTTTTTCCTGTAAGCAGTACACAAGACAACTGTTTTCTTTAACATCTCTTACGGCATATTTATGTCTAACGTGACTTGCATATTACCTGTTACTTAAATCATTGGTACTCAGCCCACTTCCTATAGTAAATACATGCATGAATACTGCAATTTTCACATAAACAGATAAAGAAAAACTTAGAAGAACATTATGATCAAAACACGGGTTGTCGTTAAATACCCAAATAATTGATCAATTAATTCGCTTAATCCTTTAAATCCGTAAGCAATTACAGATGAAGTGACCATTCAAATCAGTTGAAACCAAAGTGCCGAAACAAATAGAAGTGCTAATATTCCGCCCGGCCAATACGGCAGGCGTAATTTAATCCTGGCGCGGCGGGGCATCCAGGGAAAATCTATAAATCTACCGCCATTAGAGCGGAGAACTCCCCGGGACTCTTATTTACTTCGGGCACAAATTCAGATGACAATGTTTTAGGGGAAGGCGTTGTAACTGCCCTAGCAGCGCAGGGTTAGCGCGACGAGACAGCGTAAATCATTTCACGCGATATGTAAATTATTTTTATTACTCGAATTTGCACTTTGTTGCTTTGGAAAATAATGGGTGTAAACAAGAAAAAGTAATTTTAATAACTCTCCATCATCTGAATGAGTACCTACTAGAAATGAAATAACTTTTTAAAAGGTATTCAAACCGTAAAAGCGGCGCTAGCGCCCTTTTGTTAATAAGTCTATGCTAATATTATTTTCCTAAAACTTAAATCTACAAGAATGCTCTATAGAGACCTCTGTAGCATCATAGCTTTTGTCTTGTCAAATCGTCCTTCACATAAATAAACCCGTCTCCATTCTTCGTACTGTCAACCCTACGTGGGTACACCCACCCCCGTCAATTACTAACCCTGACCGACCCGACGCGAGACTTATTGACGAACTGTTCCCTTTAAATCGTTGTCTCTGCATCTAGACGAACGCTTAGCCACACCTAATGCTTTAGCTCTTTTAATACTAATAAAACTTGGTTTAACTTAAATAAAGTTGTGGTTTCATTGGAATGATTGGTAAAGTTTTGTAAATAGTTTTTAGAAAAGTTGGGCAAGGTCAGACAAACTAAAAGGCACGTGGTTCAGACTTTCAGTAACTGAAAACAGGTGAAGGAAATAGAGTAAAATCTGGTCGTGTGTACATAAGGAGATCATGAATTAAGTATTTGGAATCAAGCTAAGAAAATGATATTGAATGGACGAGTATAGGTAGACGAGTTGGAAGCTAATAACATCATAGTGCAGCCACAAATATGTCTGCCAAGAGTGGTAATTAAAAGATCGCAGTCACATGAACGTTAGTCGAGGTGACTCACAGAAGGCCAATGTTTTTCAGTGGAAAATTTCAGATGTTTACAGAATTTTCCGAGTATATTTTCCAAGCAACGAAAACGTCAACCCTTTCATACTAGTGAGGGTTATAACAGAAGTAAAGAATAGTAATTCCTTTATCCCTAGGTCTGATACGGAATGACTATATTTTATAAGAAAATTAATTACTTGGTACTTTAGAGGATGGGACGGAACTTCATTCTGTGATCGCCAATATGTGAAAAACAGTGGTGATTAAAACCAATAACCCTTATTTAGCAGCGGACCGTAGCCAAATTATGTTTACCAGGTAGATCAATCAATCTGCCTAGCCTTTTTACCCGACTACGGCGAAGAAAAAGGAGGGTTATGATTTTGACCGGTATGTATGTATGTATGTATGTTCATCTGTTCCCTCCTATCTTCTAAACCACTCATCACAGTTTGACAAATGAGGTATCGTTGGAAGCATCTTGATCGTCCGCTGGTATAGGTTGTGACGTCACATTAAATTAAAAATGGCGCCCTCTAGAGGACATAAAGTCAGGAACTAAAAAAAAATTTTAATCGTAACATGTTGGGTATCAAATGAAAGGGCTTAAGGAGCACATTTCAAAAATATATACATTATAAACCCAAAAACATTAAACAAAAAAATTAAGTAGGTAATAAAAACTAAAACCCAACTACGACTAAAAAGGTATAAACAAGACACCACAGACAGACAAATTAAAAATCCGGAGTCACACGTAATCTGTTCGATTTATAACACGTGTTTCAGTCCGCGTTCCAGTCTAACCGGATGCAGCTGAATACCGATATTTTACATGGTGCAACTGCCTGTCTGACCTCCACAACCCAGTAACTGGGTAATACGATACCCCTTTACCAGGTAGATATGAATGAAATAATACTACAAACCATTACACGAATATGTAAATCCAAAACGTAGAGATTTCATCCGCTAGTTTTCTATTTTCGTGGCATGTGCACAGAATTCGCGCACGCACGTGCATCGGATTCACACGTTATGTGTTATTGTGCACGTGTTAAATAACAATTACAGACTTTCTAGAACTCTTGCGTTGTTTGATTCAAGTTTTCAATGAGATCGTTTTTTTTTACAAGATTTTCCAGTCTGGTGGTTTGATTTTCATAAATCGCTTGTACTGGTCTTTTGAACTATTCTTGTCGATTGATACAGGTGTTGCGGAAATATTTTCAACTAACAGCACAAGGAATTCATTTTATTATGAACAAAACTTCGATCGATTTTGCCAATAATGTAAAAGCTGTTAGTATAATTATATGCATGTAACAATAACTAGCAACATTTGCAAAACATTTTTACAAGTGTAACCCGAGGCGTTTATGTTTCCTATTTTCTTTTCAACACCGATCTTAACTACTTTTCATTCAATCCATTGAACCTTATTACCCCAATATCCTCAAGTGAACAACCACAAAAGTTCCGAAGATGCGTATGTCACCCGCGGCGAGGGGGATCTCCGAATCATTTTCAAGTTGGAATTCCGAATGATACACCAAAACTCAATCGAAACGATATATTACGCCGATACGCGCGGCGGACGCTAATCCAGTTATGGATGCCAAAGATTATTGGTGCATTGTTGGTTTACGTAGACAGTGCACGTTTGTTTACCAACGTATTTATAATTTGGCATTCGATATTTTCTAAATGTCAAATATTTATGTCAACCACACAGATGTTGCTTCCCACTATGAAATGGTAATCTGATGACTGATACATAGAGTGAAAATAATTCAATTTGTTACCAAGAAAACTTAGCTAAGAGTCTGAAAGCAGAAACATCGACCTGAAAAGATTAGCTCTATCAATAGCTAGGCAGCTCTATTAATTTCTGTTCCAAATTTATGAAATTTTCTGATGAAAGTGTAAAACACAAACCTGACCAGGTTAAATTCTTACGCAATCACTCACTAAAGGATTTTAAAACAAATTAGTAACACATACATCTGTAATTAGAAGGTTTAAACTTTATATCTCACCACTTTTTCCAACAATTAACTATTTGAATCCTCTCACTGAGAGGCTTGTGTTCCAGTAGTTCCCACATTATAGGTGTAATTGAAAAATCATCGACAAAAAATATTGAGCTTATAAAATTAACCTCAATTGTCAAATGAAAAACAAGTAAGGTGATTTAACAACAACAACTTCGGTTTATTAGTGGAAACTTATAATTGGCTTTATTCTATATATTACTACTGACTACTCGAATTTATTAGCTGTAAGTTTTCTTAAAATCAATAAAATAAGATAAAATAAATAAATAAAATTAGATATCTGGGTATTCAAAATCAAAGCACTACATTTTGTAAGTGGCACAATAATTTGGCAGCCACAGGTACTCTTTCTGATCCATTTGTTTACATTTACATCAGATACTTTTAGAACCGACCATAGAAGCACTCATTTTAATGGCAGATGTACCTTAAACGGAACCTCACGGACTTCGTCATTTGAGCTAACTAAAGATAATAAATTATAGAGAGCCACCTATTCATTATACAAAATAAGCTGCCCAATGCTCCCCAAAACAACGACAAAGTTTTAATTACCAATTCTTGAACGCGAAGTTTAAAATACGGTGTGCCGCTTCTGCGGCGCTCGAATCTATGCGCGCATTGCTTCTATATTTCATTCAGGCAGAGCAGTATTGGCATTTGAAACCTGTATCGCCCCAGCCACTTCGCATGAAACATGTATTCGCACCAAACACGCTAACTTGTTTAGGGTACTAACTCATTTTGAATAATAACATATTATAACTTATATAAATGAAGCTTGTTAGTTTGTTGTTAAAAATACATTTGTTAAAGAATCAGTAAGCATTGGTAGTAAATAATCTCGAGTTGTGGATAATAGTGGTATATTATTTATGTATTTTATAAATAAAAACTGAAGGAATATTATTAAAAACAAAAGACAATCTGAAAGACTAGTGTGATTTCCAGTTTCCAAAATTCTGTCTTCGACTCGTGAAACAAAAACAAAGAAAAGATGCTGCTGCTCAAACTTTTGACATCCAGTGGGCCCTAATGAGCAGCACAGTACACATCGTAATGATCCCATATGATGACAACTTAGGTATGTGAAGATACCACAGACGACTATATTAGACAAAGCAAAACCTTCTTTATCACCTACCTACTTACTACAACTGAAAATTATCTTCCAAACTAGACAAACAAACTATCCAATCACGACTCTGAATGGAGACATAAAAATAAATCCCGACCAGTACGTTAGTTGACATGATAATGGTGTACCTTCGTTGTGAAACCATCAATATTTCATAGGAGCAATATCGGCGGTTTAAACTAGCCGACTCGTTATTGCACATGTGAACTTTATGGGGACTCACCCTCGGTACATAAATTTGGGAAAGTGCACCCCGTTTATAGGTACTTTGATACAACGTATTGATTTTGCAGATTGTCGGATTAACAGGTTTGATTACATGTTCATTTGTGTTTTGTCGTTTATTTGTAGTGATGGGAATGTGTGTTTAAAACAAGTACATACTTTCATAATGATTAAATTATGTTTATTGAACAAATTGATTGCGCAGGTTAGACTTCTACAGAATTTAAGAAGAAGGATATCGCTTTTCGCGGTTGTACCGGAAAAGACCATACTTTGCAAAAGTAAAGGTTGAAAAACATTCGCGAGTGGACCGGAGTCACAAGCGCGCTACTGAGCTGTTTCATCTCGCAAAGCACAAAGAGTACAGAAATATACTGAGTTGGTAGCCAACTGTCAGTACTTGCAGAGGCACCAGAATAAGAAGAAGAAGTACAAGCCTTCATATTACTGACAATCAAAGACAAAAATCCAAGTCAAATCATTTATTTCAATTATGCACGTAATCGAAATGTTAAAGATCTTTTCCCAGTCACCTCGGAGAGTCCTTTTGTATCTGCTTTAACTGCATCTACTCCTCTAAACTTTCACACGTCCTTATTCATTCATTCATCATAGTTATTTAAAATAACAAGTCAAAGCAACCAAAATGCTGACAACATGTAACATGAGTCACCCGACCAGCACCCCTTACCCCTAATCATATAATCAAAAAAGCGATTCAATCACAAAGTAATTCATCTCCAAACAGATCAAAGCGTATAACTTCCACTAACGAAGTCACCGCAGCGGTAATAAAATATTAGCACGTAACGCACGCATCTCACGCATCGCACGTGTCGTACGTATAGGGGATGTACCTACCTGCCAATACAAGAAGCTAGCTTTGGTCCGCGACGTTGTCCGCGTGGATGTTGTATAAGAATTAAACAGTTACTGTTGATTGGTCAAAATAACTTCAATACCTGGGGCTGTTACAGAAACCCAAATGTATTTAGGTACGTGTTCTTTATTTTGTTTTTTTTTATATTCACGCACTCATCAACAGCGCATTAGTTCTTAAGGGGTAAAATTTTGCAAAATCATCTACATATTCTACGTATACTACCCCTTACCCTCTGATAAACTTCATCATCAGTTTCTGTCTTCAGTGCTTTTAGCTTTGCGTCAGTCAGTCCCATAACTACCTATTTTGTTATATGTAGGAATCTACAAATATTTTTCAACCCATTCGGCACGCATGCAACGTTGTAGGGCCGTCACAATCATCTCGCAGTCCCCTTTCAATCTTCGTTGCAATAAATAAAAGGGGCAGTAAAAAATGCGCGGAGGACCGCTGGCGCCCTCGCGTTTGCCATAATCAACGTCATTGAGGGTATTTATGTGTTGGACTTGCTAAATTTCGACATTCTCATATTAATGTAATGGGTTTCATAAATATTACCGCGTATGACCGGACGAACGCTGGTTTCATTGCCTTTGGAAGGGAAATTTTCTGCTTACCGGGACCGTAAGATGGCGGGAAAATTGTACAAGAAGGGAATTTTTTCAGAACATTTAAGAAATATTTAACTTGGCCAGACAAGTGATGTTACCCAACGAATGATCATCGCCCATTAGTATTGGTTCAAAATTTCATAACTTATAGGATTTTTGTTATTGTTGTTTGCTTTTTTGTGATGTATCGAAGTCTGTTAATAAATTACCCTTTTATTTAAAAGGATATCACTACTAAATAAATGATATACTTTCCCTTCCAACCGGAAAAACAAACTGAGTTCAAAATACCCATAAAAATGACACAAAATCGCAAATATAAAGTGTAACTCACATCCATGTACTGCCACCCCCTATTGAAGACAGATATTATGTAAAAACCTAACGGGAGTCTCTTCAATCAATACACGTTACTAGATGATGTAAAGCTTTCTTCTCAACTTACAGCGCGAATGTAAACTCTTACTTCTTAGATATAAGGTTAAATATCTGATTCGGAAAAAAATATGATTTTTTCCTGACATCGTGAACAACAAAAATATCCTGTTGGACAATATTCGCTCTTAATACAAAGTAAAACAACATAAAATAAGTACGACATGAACGTGTAAGAGGGTGCCCGCGGAAGAGTTAGTTTTTTTGTGAATATCAAAATATGAACCCCCTTTTACAATCCCATTGTATCCGATATTGATCCCCATAATAGTTTGAGTCGGATGGTCCACTGTCTTAATAAAAGGGACGAAATGATGAATGCATCAGTTGGCCCACGCTTTATGCTCAGACCATTTACGTTTAAACAAACAAATAAAGCACTATGAGTGTGTTTAAAAACAAAATAAAAAAATTAATGATACATTAATTTTTTTTACACCGGTTATTGTATGAATCATAGTACGTACATTAATTTAAATTGAAGTTTCGCACATCAACACTTGCCAAACCGGAATGACGAATGGTTAATTCGTAGTAGTATATTCGAATTAAAATAAGATCTTTGGTGTACCTAATAAATAAAGATTTTTATTGTTCATTTTGATGGTGATTCTACAAAATCTTATGTTTCCATGCTGCATTAAAGACCTATTCAATGTCAAAACATGGTAATATAAAGTTGTCAAAATATTAAAACTAACGGGTGTAAAACGCAAGCGTGAAAACGTTACAAACTCGATAACAGTTACACGGCTCAGTTATGTAGATCAGGGTTTAAATCTAACAAAACTACAGTAGTTATATAGATTAACACGATAAAACAATCAGTTAAAACAACAGTTTCATAATTTATGCTCAACATTCGTTTAGTGCAATATTAACGTACACACAAACAGAAAGAGATTAGATTCGTATCGTGTGTACATTAATTAGTTGTTAATGAAGTCAACGGCTTACAGTAACAGTGAACAAAGAATGGATGTAATAACTCATAGTAATTAACGCAAAAACATCTTTCATCCGCACTCAGTGTGTGAATTGTGAAATTAATTAAATTAAATAGATGTAGGAAAACGTGATTGTAGGGCAGCGAAACAAGCGGTGATTATGTTAACATTCGCGAGATTGATTGAGATTTTTTAAGTTTTATTGTTCTTAAAATTTGTATCATCTACTTATTTCCTTCCGTAGGGTTACCACAAAATACATACTGTTATGTGTTTTGTTTTTTTCTTTTTTATCAAAGCTTGCATCGATACTAATATTAGAATAAACATCAATTTATAAAAATATAATTTCGAAGATATTCTGCGAGTGTCAAATGACTGCCCTACATGGGCCTATACGGGCCCTAAGATGCATAGGGCATGATACAGTATGTCCTATACATCTTAGGGCCCGTTCACACGTACCACAACCACACCACATCACAGCGACTGTGGCAACCACCATGGTTACGTTGATGTTGCTGTAACTTCTTGCAGTTTCGATGTAGTTACGTTGTGGCTAGTGTTTGCAGGCAGATCGACTCCGGCTGTGACAGTGTCGTCACGTCGACGCAACTTTGTGGTTGCAATGTGGCTGCGACGTCGCCTTAATGTATCGTCCACACAGTTGATTTTGACGGCCAAATGTTGTCCGTGTGAATAGACTATTAATTTTTATACAAATTTGCGCCCGTCCACGTGGTGTCGTTGTGTGTGGTACCTACGTGTGATCGGGCCCTTAGGCAGTCTGGATTGCAGGAGACGCCCTGGCCGTCGGGAATCTCACGCGGATTCCTGGCCACCGTAGACGCGGGCTTGCGGACAGCGAGCAATGGGTAGCTCGCCGTCCGATAAGGACCAGGCCCGGGTCGATGACGCGTCGTGTTCCACGCGCGCCTCAAAGAGATGTCAGTACATTTGACGGGGTCTGTTAGGACCGATGCCTGCCAGGGTTACGGGAAAGTCCGAAAGGGATACCGGGATCCTTGGCAACAGGCAACTGAAGGAACACGAGTGTTTTAGTCAGTTAATGACACGCTTTCCCGCTCCGCCCAGTGCGGGAGAAGTCATTCGAAAATTTCCCACCCTCAAAAAAAAAAATGCGATCTGGATGGCTTGAAGTTCAGTAGATACCGGAACCAAACTTACTGACTGGCTACCCGAACATGTACTATTCTTGGATTGATCGTATTGTAACGGGGAAGAGAAAGCGGTATGCATACTTCCGGATTACAATTATTGCCTATCTCCATTTCCTCGTCATACCCTCGGGTGACGTAAAAGGCAACATCTTCCTGTAGGTAAGTACTTAAGCTATGGTGATCAACCCAATATTATCGGTCCTCATAATGCTCAGTTCAGACTTTATTAGGACTCTTATTGCGAAAAATAAATCTAACTAATAAAAACAATGAAGGCTAAACCTGACCAGTCTAACTTCATCAACAATCATCAGGCTGGCCTCGAGTTCGAACCCAAGACTCGAACCTCGGACTTTTCGGATTCATGTGCATATTGTATAATTATTATCACTTGCTTCAAAAACGGTGAAGGAAAATATCGTGAAGAAAAAGTGTGGAAAGGGGTCAGTGTCAGAGGCCGCCAAGTCAGAGGCCAGGCCAAATCTCGACACCAGGTTATAAGTTAACCACACGATAAAGAAGAACAGTCATCAAACATCAATAATCGTTACCGATTCCCAAATTATATCATAAATCGCTATTTCCGGGGCCTCGTTACATAAGTACAAACATATTGAATTAACATTCATTTGAAACAACAAAAATAGCTAAGAACCGGTAAAAGTAACCATTATATCATAACAAGCGTTTTGAAGTAATTAGCATTGCGTCTTTTGTTAATTTTTACTCAAACACACATAATGTCGTACGGTAAGTGACCGATAGATGGCGGGGCATGTCCGACTTAGAGTTGTTCCGAGAAGCGGTAAGATTTTGGTATCGAATCGGTGACCCTAGAAAATCGATACCGCACGATAAGATTGACATTCTTAATTTCTTATACCTGCGTAATACACAAAAAATGACAATTGATAGCATTTTCTTTCATTTTGACAGTTCAGACACGTTCATTGCGTTAAACGTAACGCAATGAACGTCTCTGAACTGTCAAAATGAAGCTGAGCAGACGAATTTATTAAACTTAAGAAGCAATAGATAAGAAATATCCTTCAAAACTCTCGTCTCTGATTACGTAACACAATGGCAATGGATTAGCAATTGTCTTCAATCAAATTCTTCGAATTGTGATTAAAAGTGTGTTACGCAATCGGGGTATTAGTTTTTAAATTTTTGGCTTGATCAGCATGGTGGAGAAGAAGGTGTATCTGGAGAAGAAAAAGAAGTTGCTGAAGATGAAACCGGATTTAATGGTAGGTAGGAACTATTCTCTTCATGTTTTGAGGTATATGCTATAACCTTGAGCCTTCTTGCTTAGAGCCATTATCATCACGTCGTAGATATCTGGTGATTAATTAGATCGTGAGAATTGCTGATCCTGAAGTCAGTTTCAGGAGAGAAGCTGATTATTAAGAATGATACAATATTATCAGCCTCTCAGATTGATACCATATTATCAGCCTTCCAGATTGATATCAGAACGCCAAATACACAGGTACGGAACTCCAGTAATGGGTATAGTCTGACCTAAACTCCATCATAACTAAAAATAAATCTAACTGTTAAAAAAAACGTGTTCCGGAAAGTCGTTACATTAATATGGTTTCATTAACAAAAATAATTCACTCACTAATTACTTTGGAATTTCCGTGTTAGTAACAAATTATTGATAAGTTTTTTTTCACAGATTTAATTAATGGCGTTAAATATTTACACGTACCTACGATTACATAAGTAAGTAGGTACCTAAATTACCTACTATTATTTTTATTTATTCCAAAATACATTAAACCGTTATTCCAAAAAAGCCAAAAAGTAAAAAAAACATCACTTGATTATAAAAAATAAATAATTACCTATGATTAAAACAGCGTTCGCGATTAGTTGCTAAACGCTCTGCTACGGGGTTGTCGTGAACGCGTAGCCGTAAGCTACGTTGTTACGTAACCGCGTAACGGGCCGGTCAATGACCCCGCGGCGACCTGCGCGCGCGCCTGTCGTCGCCCTACTCGACAGACTTGTTCGGTAGAATAGGTAGCCACGTAGAATGTGTGTGTAGGTAGAAATGGTTCGATAATGCTATTTGTTTTTATAATCTGTTGTGATAGTTAATTATGTCTTTTAGTAAGTCTTAGTGGGTATTGTTAAATTATGTGAAGCATAAGATTTTCTTTGTGCCTTTTGGTTGTTGCCACAGTAGATTCTAGGTTACCTACAGAGGTGGTGGGAAAAAGTGTGACGGGCTGATCCAAAAAAATATGTCTAAAATAGGTCTTTGTATTTCGCAAACATTACGTAACTAAAGGATTTGGTTGTAATTGTAATTATCAAGGTTTACTTCCTTTCACTCTTTTATGTTAAAAAGTTTTTTGTTTCGTTTAAAAAATATGATTTCCTGTTGCAGCAGCAGCAATCTGATATTGTGACAATTTTTTTTTTTTCACGAAATCTATTTTCTTTATACTTCATCACCTTTTCCTCCCCTGCCTCTCACACACGGAAGTACTACGCCCTTTCGTCCAGTCCCATCTACAGATTACTCTATGGCAGTAGCACTAGGACGTGTTTCGGTCTCGTTAACAGATCAGCCTGTGCACCATAGGACGCCAAACATCGTGACGTTTATGGCTCTTATTGCGCCCATTGTTGGCCCAAAGCGGTGCCTTACGAGTAATTGCCTATTAATTTATTTGTTCCAAGTGCCGTGTTAAAATAACTGACAAACGATTTGATCAGCGACTCTGAACCTGTACGTAGGAAGTACAGGAATGCAGGGATAAGAATGTATTAAAATTTGCAGGCTTTTTCAGAAATAGGCCAAAATATTTTTTTAAAGAGATCTCTCCCTACGAGATCTATGCCAAATATGTGTGTGTTGCATATTAAATATTCTGGTAAAACAAAAAGCATTATTCACGAAAAAAAAAAAAAAATCATCGATGATTTTGTTCTGACAATGTATGTTAATAGCATGTAACGAAGTGTAAGGTCAGAAGTAACAAGTGAAAAGTGCGGGGTTGTTAGCCTGTCACTGAACATCACATTAACCTGGTTTCTTCACTTGTTTTTTTTAGGCCACAAGTACCTACCTTCTTCGGTAAAATAATCAATAGACCTAGTAAACAGTAGGTACTTTTGACTCCAGAAGGGAGGTTTTCATTTTTTTTATCAAAGGACCATCGTTCTCTGTATCTCGCCAGTGGAACATTTTCAGGACAGTATTTATTTATTTATTTACCATATTTTTCAACAAAGTAAAACAAAAGGCAGAAGTATTGGACCCATAACCTATCAAAGTTGTGTAACTAAAGCGTGATGCCCACGGGTTGGCAATCCATAAATGATAAAGGGAACTCCAATTGATTTCCGCGTTGCGCCGGCGCAGCGTCATCTGATTGAGCTAACCGTAAAGTTACGGCTGCGTTCCGTTTGCCCACTTAACGCGAAATTCTAGATAAATCGGCAGAAAAAAATATATTGACAATTTAATTCAAATACCTACTTTTACTTTTGACAGTCGACTTTTTATGTTTCTTTGTAATTAATTATGTGTTTACCACCAGTACCTAGGTACCACCAGTGTTTATAATTAGTGTGACATTAATTTCATTAATCGGTAGAATAAGAATTTAGTATTTCTAAGAAGACCCCATTTTTAAACACGAACACATTAAAAGCAAAAAAATATAATTATATACCAACTAGATAATACCAACATTGAGGTTAAGTTAGTTACATAATTAATTGTATCTATTGAATAACAATTTATGCTGCAATTTAGCTTTAAATTAACCTTATTAAACAATAGACATAAAGATTTCATGGCCAAACTGCGCCAGCGCTCAGGGGGAAACACGACAGTATCCTTGCAGTAACATTGATCATACTGTCAGTTCATAAGTTATTAACCAACTACATTTAATTTATTCGAGTAAAAATATAAATTACGCACTAAAAATACACAAAATCTTTACAGACCTTGCATGTTTTTTCTTATTAATCTTAACACACGGTCAAAATTTAAATTTCAAATACGTTATTTAACACGTTGTTTGTTTTGGTACTCGATTTTTTGGTAGTATTAATTAAAATCAAGCAGGAAACTTGTATACGTTGTCAGTAGGGTTTTGAAAGAAAAAAAAATCTCATTCATTTCGTTTGTCACTTTGTCGTTAAACTTTGCCTATTATTTTTTCTAAAATTCCTACATTTTCGAGGCATAACTGTCACATGGTCATGACATAAAGGCTTTATTAGGCGGTATCGGGGTGGACAACCAAGTTGGTAAGAAGAAACACGTGACAAGCTGTCAATAAGAGGAAATAAACGACTCAAAGAAAAGCATTACCCCAACAATACATCATGAGCCAAATAACAACAACAAACCATTTAATACAGACCAACGCAAAAATATACGACAAAATAAGATTTTAACGGTAAATACAAAAAAAGCCTCAATATAAATTATTTCCTCAAACTTGGCCTCAAAACTTATAAATAGCCTAAACCAACTTATCTAATCATTACAAGGTAAATTACGAATAGAACGAGGTGCTAATTTTATCCGTAACTAATCTCTATGATCCACATCAAAAGGGGATAGAATATAGATATAAGAATGGATGCCACGCTTTCACCGATTAATTGACCGAAGTATTACTTTTGAACTCATACAAAGTGATTTTATTTCATCTCACCGCATTATTTTAAATGTTCGAATGAGTTCGGGGCAACAGTCTGTTCCTACTTAACGGTAACACATAATTGACGGCGTTTGAAAAAAGTTTAGGTTCGAGAACTAATGGTTACAATACCGCAGTTACAAAATTTGATTAGCGGAATAGTCACGTCGGAATTCGTCTATGAACGTTAATAGTGAAAACTATGAGGTATGTTGAATATCGTGGTTGGTAGATGCGGCATTCCTTACTTTGAAATTGACACATTATATGCATATCAAATATACATTATTTAATTTCAGTCGGAAAACTTCACCATTATTTCAAGTTGATTTTATCATCAAGTTGTTTTTGTACCAATGTGACTGATAACACTGACTGATAACTGAACTGATATCATCAGTTCGTAGAAAGTTACAATGTTTATTGACGTAATTTTAATTAAAATGACACCTAGTACAACATGATTGCTGTGGTCTGTCGAATTAGTTGACTTCTTAACGTAAAAATTATTGTAACTTTTTTTTATGTCATCATAATATTTAAAGTGTGCTAACTATTTTATGTACATTTTTTCCAGTTCCTAAGAAACTCTTTATAATAAAAGTTTAGCTAGATTACACCAATAATTACTTTCATAGAAAAATATTGTAAACTGGATTGTAAAATATCGTAGGCAACCAGCTAGGTAGCCATCGTCGTTTGCTGGTTTGTTGAAATTTAAAAAAAAAACTTTCTTTATTCTTGGTATCATTGTAATCTACCTACGACTCAAACTTTCAACAGTACCACATCCACGGCTGCCCCTGAGCGTCTTACCTCGTGGTAGTTAGTTTCGTCGTCCAGGGGCAAGTGGAACGGTACTGCGGCCGACGACCCGAGATTGCCGCCGATAACTCATCGCCGTGTTTATTCACTATTATCGAATCGTGGACGCGGCGAGACGACACCATTGTCATTTGTGTCTCTTTACATTTGTCATTATTGTCTCCATGTTGACGAACTCCAAGACTATGATTGTTCCGCGCATGCTGGTGTCAAGAACAGTTTTCATAATTTTTTTGATAGGTCAACATCGATGCTCCTTAGTCTTTCTTGTCTCCATGTTGACGAACTCCGCCAATGTTTTTTTCCCCGCATCCTACTGCTAAGAAACAGTCTTCATAATTTATTTTGATAGCTCTAAATCTATGCTCCTCTTTCAAGTCTAAACTATATTCAATAGTCCAACAATAGATCCAAAATCACAACAGTAGTAGGTACAACGGTAATACTTGAGTAAAAAATGGAAGCAGACATACACGTGCCAGAATTAAAAAGAGTAGGCAGATAGAACAAAATTTCACAATTCAAAAGTCTGTTGAACCTTATTAGTCTTGAGAAATAAATGTTGAAATTCAAAATAACTGTTCCCAGGTTTATACTGATGTAAACAAATAGATCAAAATAATAGGAACATGAGAATGTCTGCAGTGTAACGGTGCAGACGGTTAGCTTATGGTCATAGAGGTCGCAAGTACCGAGGTTCGAATATCAGACGCAAACAAAATTTACATTCCAGATAAACGTTTCTTAGATCTATCGTAAAACAACGAAGGCGTCACATTTTATATGAACAATAAAAACTGGTTTGGAAATGAGCAGGGTTTAATAACATCAACATTCTTCAAACTATTAGAGAGAGTTGTAGGGTCTACAAACATTCACTGAGTAATCATTGTGTTGGTACTAGTAATTAATTTGTGGCCGATCATTTGGAGCACTTATTGGATCGCGAATGGGTACGAGAAAATTAGCGGTTATTAATGCATCCCGTCCGGTAGGGCACTCATTTTAGTTGAAGCGGGAGCAGAGAGCGCTGATTTTACATGATACAATCTCTACGCAATAGCTAATTGACATTAGTGGCGTATGATTCTCAACTTCGAATGCATGCAGCCCTCATTGATGATCATGATCATTCTGTGGATGTCAAAGAATTTTATTGTTAAATACCTGGATTATCGTAACAGATTAATATGTGCATTACTTTTGATCACAATATATAGAAACCTACCAATCTAATCTGGAAACTCAATCAGTTTATAGCATCTAGTTCCACGAAACTCACATAATGTTGGATACAATAATGCAAGCTTTCTATAAGGCCTCTGAGTAAATGAGTCCCTAGTTATAATACTTACTAGGAAGAAGTATTATATTTTTCCACATTACATAATATCACGGCTTGTTTTCCCGATGGGTTGTACCTAGTACACCCACATTTCGCCAGTTATCCAAAGGGATAGACTCTAATCCAGACTCCGAGCTGATACTGAGAACTTCCAGATGGCCAAACCCAACACTTTTCCCGACCCGGGAATCGAAACTTAGACCTCATTTTCAGCAGTAGTACTTAAATAAATTCGCACTTATCTGTAAGCATATTCCATATTCCATATCAGTTTTACTGTTCTCGGTACACTTGTTCCTGAGATATAAAAGAAGCTTTAAGCTTAGAGCTTTGCTTCATATTTTGATATTTTATACGACAGAATTGAATACTGAAACTCTTATCAGACAGTAATACGACAAACAGCACGATATTTTGTATGAGAAACGGAACATTAGACATGGTTTATACAGGCTTATACAATATGTAGGTAGTCTTATGAAAGAACAAAAGTGTAGTGTTAAAAAAAGGAAATCTCATTCTAATCATAATAGATTATATACAAGACTTAACAATATTATTCAATACAATTATTGCATCACAACGTCCAAAATCTCAATCAGAAAGCCCTAAAATTCATCTCCGAAAAACATAAAGAGATGTTACAAATAAATTGTAAACTTTATTGTATACACTTTATTGCAGGTTGGGTGTGATATTGAAATGTTTAAAACTGGTTTGCCTCCCGGGCTAGCCAGCTCGCTGACCCCGGACTCCCAGGGAATACGGAATCGCAATTCAGGATCAAACGCGCCTAGAGCATAGGAAATTAGAAGTGGCGCCGACCACGCTATTTATTGTTTTGCACGTTCACCGTTGTGGATTATGTGCTATCGGTGTTGTCTTGCACGCGCTAATCTACATGCACTTGCCTATAATAAATAGTTGCTGTTGTTTATGTATCGAGGCTTTGAATAACTTGGAGTTAAAGTTCAATAGCCAAGCATTTTGCTCGTGCTGCTCAGTTTACAGATTTTTCCTGTTTTTAGTCCTATTTCAATAGATGTACTAGTCTATTTATTAGTGTGTATCTATAATCTTCATTCTCAGGGCAGCACTTCATCTATCTGTGTATGCCTGTTTAGAAATCAGTCTACATCCAAACTCGAAAGTGTCGCCTTCACAAAATGTAGTCCACACTAGCATCCTAAATACATGTGTGCCAAACCATTATCATTTGTCCTTGCTACCTTTCTATCAAGGTCAGGTCAGAACAAAAAGGCACCTATACACCACAAGTCTCCACTCACAGGTAAAAAATGAATGACAAGAGGACCTTATTAACTTTGATGTTGTTAAATGGCAATGTGTGTCCTCAAAAACAGATAAAAAAGTAAATCCGCAAGGTTGGCGACATGAGTTACTAAACTGCATCTTTAAAAACGTAAAAAACGACATAAAATTGTGTTTCCTTTGCATTGTAGGGATTGTTCAAAGTTTTAGAAATGATCACCGTAACAAGCAAGCAATGGATGTCGTTCTATACGTTTTAATCGCGTATGTTACCTGAGCTTTTCTTGCATTAAGCGTTTGCCATATGCCACACAAGAAATTTTAAACTGCGATCGTGTCATCTGCGTGTATTTTAATTCTTTTTTATGAGCCAAAAATTTTCTTTAATTTGTTCATAAATTACTTAAGAATAAGGCATGTTTAATTAGTATTAAAATTGTTTGCAATATTGGTTACATTTGGCAAAATCAATTGCTTTCTTGTTGTAAGTAATCTATTTTACTCGATTATTTACAGGGTTGACACTACAGATGCTTTGACTGCCAAAGACTTATAATTATATTGGGTAAATCATTTTTTTTCATCTGAAACTGCAATAGTTAATAAAAATAAAGTATGAAAAACAAAAAAGGCTCTATCTATTTCAGTCACTCGTCGAAGTTATAAATATTTCAATGCCGATGATACAGCAATGACATGAGTTGAGGAAAATCTTGCGACAATATGAAACAAGGGCACATTGTACAACACAAAGTTCTAGTAAACAATTATCTAGGACGTCCTTACGTCAGCGTACTGTTTACCTAATCTTAACAGTTTTTTTTTAATAGCAGGGTATGGCATTTGGCATCCGATCATAGACAACATATTGGCCAGAACATGTACCAGTTTGGAAGAAGAAAAGCTTTGCTTAGTCGAGAACGAAATTTTATGTGGCTTCAAATCTACAAGTATATGCAAAAACAATAAAGTATATGCAAATTTAAATACCTAAAGCACTGAACTTGAAAAGCTTTGGTTTAACTTTACTTTGAGATTGCTTAGGTCTAATATCCTTGTTTCTATTTTTCGGTACAACTTCGCTTGTAAATAGGTTTGATCTAGATCTTATCGATCGAATCGGCTTGGACGTCCTAATAGATTCAACAATCAGATCACCAACGCCAGCTCCAGAAACAAACTCCGTGTACAACTGTCTGTTGTAGAATTCTTTTAGTATCATATAAAGCGAGTCATATCATTCTAATACCAAAAACTAATACCACTGGTATTTGTTTCAACTCATATTTATTTTCTATTCCGAACGGATACCATTGTTTAAACGAATACCAAAACAAGTTGGAAGATATAAGGTACAGTCAGTTAAAATGCTTTGTATGTAATCTCATTTTTCTAAGATGTGAACGATCAATCTGCTTATGAGTTGAGAAACTTCACGAACAAGATATTATTATTATGTGATAATAAAAAAAGTCAAATTCTTGATAAATATGGGGCCTTTATAGACTTCAGGGGCTTTTCCGAAAGACGTCTAACACCAGAATAACAGGTGTTTTTCATAAACAACTACTTCCAGTTACTTTCTGTTTTCCTGATAGTTATAATAGGTATAGGACATTACAGTTATAGGTAAGGTATAGGACAGTTTTAAGACTTCTATCGATATAGTGAATAGTAATAACGAATACTTTATATTCCTCTTTGTGTGTAATCGTTGGTTGTTGTGCAACTTTTTAGGCGCGTATTTTCTTTACATTTCTGTCACCCTGGTACTTTTTAAATCAACAAATGATTCAATTTCAAAACCTGTATTTATACCATTATTGAGCTAAGTAGTAATAAGTCGCTTAAGCACCTAGATCCAGTTAATTTCTGCTTTCCTGGTAGTTTGAATAACTGAACAATTAGGACAGATGAATTTTAAAACGTCTATCGATATCATTTATTACGAATTCGTCATGGTGTTCTGTATATTTCATTGTGGGTGCGTTTCGAGGAATACTTTAATTGCGCTTCATTGTTTGCGTTTTGAGGAATACCTCAAAAAAAGTAGCAAGTTTATACACTTAAACTATTCTTACCTATCTATACCTTTGTCAAAATATTGGAATAAAGCGTATTTGGATAGTATTTTATTACGATTAATTAAAAATATTAGAAAACAAAAATTTGATTAGGTTTGACGGTGCTGACTGTACCAAATTCAAGTTGTTGGTATTCGTTTGCACATTAAATTTAATTATTTAAAGAGTGGTGTCGGTTCGGAATAGAAAATAAATATGAATTCCAACAAATACCAGTGGTATTAGTTTTTGGTATTAGAATGGAATAACTCTATAAAGCAAAAGACGCTTCCAGGCTGTAATGATTCGATCCTTAAATCCAACATTTTAAACGGCCTAAACGCCAAAAATATAAACGTGACTACCCAACAGATAAATTATCACTATCTTTCACCACCACATATGCTCACAAAATTAATTTCGCAAAATTAGGTTCAACCCTAGCAAAATTGCGCATGTATGCGTTAAAGCTTTCGTACACACACGAATATTGTTGGATGTGTTGTTGTGTTGGTAGCTGTGTGCGTGGGTCGGACAACAAGCTATGCGTCGGTATTTATCCCACATTAGCATGCATCCGTACCATTGATCCGACCTCTTTGTTCACCCGAGCCCTTTATTTGGTGGATAACCCAAAAATGGTAACTACAACAACATTATCTTGTACTTAAGTTGCGGACATGGATTGACACATAATTATGATATGGCTTTATTTTCCCACACGGTGTGTTTAGCCGTCAATCATGTGGTGAAACTTGTGCTTATTGTGTATAGCGACAGCCGGTCAGCCTACCGAGTTTCCCGATTATATTGCAATCTTGTTCACTTTAAAAGGCAAATAATTGGTCACTTTCTAAAAGAGTTTTATGAGCAAGAAAATGCTTCCGTTGTCACATAATTACATGCCTGTTATAATCTGGAGTTTTTCACTTCACCCGTCAGCGAAATCTCGAAAACTGCTGAACAGAATCGGGTACGATTTTCATTACCAATTTTTCCAGGAAGCGTGTTGCTGATTAATTCTGGGCGCGCACCCAGGCCGCCGCTATCCAGGATAAAGGGAAACAATTTAATAGGCTAATAAAATATTAAGTAAAACGCAGTCATAACGCTGGAATAGGGAAGAAATGAAAGCAGCTACAAGTAGTAAATATCTTGTGTGTCGTCTAATGGTGCCGACTTGGCGAATAACCGCCACCACCGCGATATGAACCCTCATGCTTATTAAATGTGAATCGAAATTATAGTTTTGTTTTGTGATTTACATTATTGCACTATTTCATTAACTTCCTGAAAGCTTTTGTATGAGTGGGTTCTGCAGAACGCTAGCGCGAATGTATAAGACTATGTGCGTAGGTAAGTAACCATAAAGTGGTTGTATAAAGCATGTAATCAAGTTTCAGCAAAGTCTGCCATAGAGACTTACTTTATGATTATATCTGTGACATCAAAGCCAATTTACAACTTATACAAATGTAAAACAACCCACTTGACCAGGATCCAAGAAGTAGGCGAGAAGAAAATTGTGACCCAAAACATATTCAATTAACATTTGAAAGTCGAAAGCTCAAAATAAGCAAACGTACAAACGAAACGAAGATTACTAGACACGTTTAGTTTTCTCAGTACATATCATTATTGGTAACCCGACTAAGTTATGTGGTACTTGGTGTAGCAGTGATTCAGTGGGGTTTCCTCATGATTGTATTTGGTCGTGTTACGCCGAGCGGGCATCCGAGTGTGGGTTTATGACAATAATGTAACCTGTGCCCGGCCGACGGCATCGGGCAATAAGTTACTTTTGTTTGTTGGTAAGCGTTTAAAACTATAGAACACTTGAAAATGTGACATACATTTTGATATATTTTTTACATATAATTTTATATAACGGTTTTTAGAAGCTGTGGCCAACGATGTCTAGAATGGGTAAAAAAGGGGTTAAATATCACAGCGCCTCATCTTTTAATGGTTATGGTGTAAGCACAGCTAAAAGTCCCGGAAAGCCAAGAAAAAATGTAACGATTTTTTGTGTCGACGCCCTAGCGATTCATAGCTACACATGAATCGCTAGGGCGTCGCCGACGAACATTGTAACCCATTTTTTCAGCGTCAAGCTTTGAATATATCTCGTGAAAAAATTTTTTCGTGGTAGGTACAATGTCGGGCAATGTGTTTATAGGTAAGGCTTTATTGTAAATGTTCTATGCACTAATTATAATTAAAAAAGCAGAGCTTCTTAAGCATCTAAAGAGAGAAAACACAAAATGAGGGAGAAATAATCAAAGCACTTAGTAAGTTCGAGTTAACTAAAACAGCGGCCAACTGTTAGGTTAATAAATGTAGTTGCTCTTGCAGAAGGCAAGCTACTTAATTAGCCTAGTTTACAAGTAGTTATAATTTAATGTACGCTTATTTGATTTAGTTTAACATTTCGTGCAAACCATGTATTCGATATTTTTAATGTCACTCTGCCAGAAGTTCACTGTGACATTTTATGGAACGACGAATAGATGTTAGTTAACGCATTTGCATATTCGCGTTAAATCTTGCTTGTAAAAACTTTACGGTTATTTCTTAACTGTTTGAGTAAATAGAGGTATGCCGTATGCATTCTATTCCATCTTAAATAGACTGATTGAACCCTGGACAGACGATGTAGCGATAACAGTAATGGTCTATCCCACACCCACACGCATAATACCAACGTATCTAAAGCATCGCAAATTTTCCTTTATCCTACAAAACGAAGCGCGTACCGATTAAATGAGGTGCTCGCGTTTCTCCAGATAGCCAAGCGTGCTTCTGTCTCACTCCCACTTATGAGGACACTGCAATCCGTCCCTTTTCCACCAGCTTGCGCAGCCTCATCTCGACGGCACCTCGCCGTCGCCTTCAAGTCACATATTTTATTTGTGGAGCCTTCCTGCATCCAGAGGGGACTAAAGCCTCCCATGCACATAACGATCTCTCCTACTGTTCAAAAACGAACCTTCGGTACGGTAGATTTAAATAAGCAAATGGGGTTCAGAAATCCGTCGGCTAGTGAATGGTAGGTTTACGTTTGTCGTGTCGGAGACCTGCCAATAATATTCACCCACACATTCACCAGGATGCAATAATCGTAGCCGATTTTATGCTTATGGGTGTGGGACACACGCGAATAGGTGACGATACGACGAAGGCTGTAAATTGTGATGCAATGAAACCCTGGAATGTTGTCACGTCTCAAATACATTCAAATGCATATTGCTAAAGATTTTATTGTTATTACATTGTGAAAATGACATTTATTAATGTTGGAAACTAAAGGTATAATAAATGCACTCAAAATCATATTCAAGGCGGTGGCGCTCTTACATTTATGCATCAAATGCTTGAAGATAAGATGATTTAAAAAATGGATTAATCTTAACTGCCAAACAAAACGAAACCAAAGCGATAAGGCCGCCATTGTATATTTTGTAGTGTTTGTTTTTTTTTAAATATATTTTTGTGGTGTAAATTATAGTATATAAAAATAAATAAATAAAACCTTAATCCAGATTACTCTATAATTGAAAGAAAGAAGGAAATAAATATTAAATGGTACTCAAAACATGATTAAAAACATCTCATTAAGAAAATTTAATTAGCCATAAAATCATTCAGCTCTTTTAACGTAGCGTAGGTACTCCTACACAACATTACACTTAGCACTTAAACAGATATTAAGAGGCTTTAAAAATAAGTTGTAAAATATAAGGAATATGTTTCTGAGGTTAATAACAAAGACAGCTAAACGATTGTGGGTATATGACCCGGAGACGAAATGCCCGCTCTGAATCATGTCGCTAAAAAAAAACTATAAAAAGTCCGCGTTAACAATGTCGAGGAGTAATTTAGTTTAGTCCCGCTATTAAGTTATTAGCTGTGTACAAAACATAACAAGTTAATATTCTGTAGATATATCAAAATCAAATCGTGGAGCTGTAACAAATTATGATGGGGGCGGATTGGTAATCACAGTAAAAAAAATCTGAAGATACCGCGCATGTAAGTGCTGGTGCTCGTCTATAATATATCTAAAGAAACTCTCGTTAAGCTGATTATTGATATTCGGAAATGTTTCGTGTCGTAGCTAGCTCCGGGTGGAAATCTTCTGGGCTACCCTCCAGTACCGACAGTATTGCTGTACCACCGGCAGAGTTACGCTTGGTGGGTAGTCGTGGTCAATAATTCGAGGACTAAACCAAAGATATAACACATTGGGGTTTTCACATGCAAAAATATTTCTATACTTATGTAAATTATTTTCTTTATTTAACTTTTTATGAATTAATAATATCTAAACCGCACATAACCACTATCATTTATAAAACTAGTTATTGAATATTCAGGAATGATTTATTAAAATTAGGTTGCGTTTGTCACGTCAAAGGATGCATATTTTAAAATCCAACTTCCTGATGATTAAATTCATTGAAACTGAAATGACGTCACCATCCAGCGAAATTCAAAAACACGTATAAAATTAAGCGGTACAAAACCGGGGTTGTTAAGTTGAAAAAAAAAAGTAAAACGTACCTTCCTTCCATAAGCCGAACCATGATTGTCGCGGCCGATTTTACGAGCGAACCACGATGAGTTACCGCAACCATTGGATCATTTGCGCAACTTACAAAGCTCTGTATTCATTAATTTACGTGACGGTTCCGAAGAAACCCTTTAAACGCATATCTCTGACGTGAGTATTGCTGAGAAAGTACGCAAAATGCAAAGGCAATTGTTCCGTTTCGAAAATTCCCGCCTAACAAATTTCTGGACCTGATATCAGAATTTGGGCCTTATGTAGTTGTTTTTAGGGCCAGGTAAAACAAAAGCCTACTCGCAAATCTAAGTTGGCTCATTTGTTTCGTGTTCATAATATTGGTCCTTCGAGCGTCTTATTTTATTGTCGGTATGCAAAGCATTTTATGGTTCAACTGTGTGAGGCTTGCGTGTCTCTCTCGGTTATGTATTTGGGATCATTCCTTGAATGCCACATTACGAAATCGGCAATTTACTTTATCGATTTACATAAATACTTACTTAATTAGGACGTAAAACTCACTATTGTATAGATCCCGCCCGAATTTAGTCAAGAATTTCTCCTAAACCAAATTATAAGACGCCGAAAATGGGAGCGAAGTGGAAAATATGTAATTTGGACGTGTCTCCTCGTAGTGTCTCGCTCTATTTAGTAGATCGCGACAAAAAATATTATTACTTTGTTATAGCTGGTATTTTCTTATTAAAAAATGTTGTAGACAGCCTCGAAGCAAAATAACGACAAAGCTACCGAGATGAGCAGGAAGCCGGCTATATTAGTACCAAGGTACCAAGACAAAGAGCACTGGCAAGCGCAGTTCACGCATATTTAAATAAATAAACCCAGATAGAACGTTGTGAGGCGTACGCGCAGCTACGCGGGAAATACACTCACTTGCAAATGTTATGGATGCGGTGAATACCTATAACAAAACTTGTGTTATTTACCAGGGTAGTCTGTAGCTGTGGAAATTGATTTCCCTACTTCCGGCCTGACCGAACGCAATTCAACATAATATATACTGACCGAATGCAACGATTATTAATATATTTCAGGAAAAAAATGACGTTTTAAGATGAATTGGGAATGGAAAGTTAAGTATAATAAATTGTCGTAATCATTTTTTAGCAAGCCGTGTGCTCGATGGGATTTTCCATCGGCAAAAATGATGAACTTAGGTACATACAATTGTCATCCGCTAATTTACCCATTTAGAGGAAGATTTTTCAAATATTCTTAGTGCTGTCCTGCGTCAAAAATATAAGGAACTCTTGTGCAAAGACGCAGCGGTTTAGGATGTGCGTTGTCTGACACTGAATTTAAGATTTTTATTAAATAGCTTAGTTTCTGCCCGTGACTTCATCCGCGTAAAATTTTAGGTGTGCCCGTTACTTCGTTTTCGTTAAGCGTTCTTATTGACTTTTTCCTTTTTTCTCGGCTCCTAAGGGTCGTAGCGTGATGATAAAATCCTATATCCTTCCTCGAGAATTGGGATATCAAAAGCAAATATTTTTCAAATCCGACTGGTAGTACCAGAGATTAGCGCGTTCTAACAAAAAAACTTACAAACTTCAGCTTTTTTATATCAGAATAAATTAGTAAAAAAAAAAATGCCATTGTGTTACATCGTCTTTTGTCATCACAATCCTTCCCTTGGTCTTTCCTCCCTATATTTTGGTTAGCTTCTAGTTTGAACCTAATCTACTGCTCCTCTATTTTTATTCTTTATTTGTCTATGACTAATATTTCGTCCTGTCATTTAAGTCCTGGCTCCCTTATTTTTTAGCTTTCGTCTGCTTAACTTGCAATCTCCATAAAAATCTTTTTTTCATCTCCTCCATTTTAAAACCTATATCAGTCTCGGCCGCGAATACGTATCAGCTTCGACCGTGAGAATCCGATATTTCGTTAAGAGAGCTGTGACGGTGACATCTGTTTATTTGACGCGCATGCATGTACGTCTGTTAATTCATTGTATGTAAGTGAGCCTTGTGTCAGCTCTACCTGCGTTAACGTGTACAAGGCCTTATTGTTGTGCCTACTTCTTTATTGTTAAATTATCCGGTTGGCTGTGGATTTTTCCAGGCATATACTTTTCTAGATGACAGATGAAATATGATTATTTATTAACATGAACCTTGAAGCTTTTGTAAGTTTCAGGGTTGTTGAAAAGTGTCATCTTTAAAGATGTATTGCACAACCACAAGACACACAGCTACATTCTATAGGTATCTATATCGACTTTAAGGACATTCTATGATTATAGTAAGCGCGAATTATTCGTTAAGTTAATTAAGATTCATTTAACTAAGTACCTACGCACGCATTTTATACACTAAAGAAAAATTTAATAATATTTTAGTTACTTTGCAGTTTAAAAACACGAATCCTTTTGACCACAAAAACTGTAAAGCATTCAAATCTTCGTTCACACGCCCTTAAGCAGCAAAGAGTTACTTTAGCTCTACTTTAGTTCATCACGAGATAGACGGCCTTATCTCAGTATAAAACAACTTTTTTAATATCCACGTTATGACCCGCTAGTTTAAGTAAAAAATATTACGGTAGTCGTCACGCTTGAAAGAGTTGGTCCGTCGACTGAGATTACAATCACCTTTCATAAACTGTAAATATAAACGTTGCTTCAATTGTACTTGCAACTTGCTTATGGATAAGATAATGATATTCTGTGATTGATATAGCTTAAGGCTTAATTTATATGTCTGACTAGCAGAACAGTTGTTGATTGAAAGTTGAATCTATCCGGATCTTCACCAATGTAGAGTTAATTTAAACGGTAGCACTTTTATTACTCTTTTGGAAACAGGAACTGACTAAAATTCCTGACTGTTATTAAACTTTTAAAATATCGTTGCATTTCGAAATTAAAACAATCCAACCTGTAGTGTATCTTTATAATAGATATGTAAACACTATCTCATGCACGTCAGCAGTGAGGTCACTGTCACTAATGTCAACTGTCAGTTCACCACGAATGGCGGGAAATGGTTAAAAGTGAAGCGTGCCTACACGAGAGGCTTGGTGTGGTGATGAGCCAGTGTAGTGATATAATCAGCTTAAATACGGGATCAACAGGATTCTACACATCGTATTTTCGCATAAACGAATTAGCTACAACCAATGGAACCCACCACCTTTAGCCGAGCCTTCCTTTTCAAAAACGACTTAAGGATTATTTACCAAACTATACCATACAAATAACCACTAACCATATGTCAAACATTATGATTAATAAGATCATGACTTTTTAATACCTCCTTGATTTGGAACCTCCCAAATGTAATATCTCAATTCAAGGTCAATGTCAGCGACCGAATTTAAAACAAAAATGTTACGGTCCGACAAATACGGCGATTTTCAAAGCTGTTTTTTACAACAACTTCTTATTTACTTAACATCAAACATTTTAACATGCATTGTAATTTAAATAAAATATTGTTTACGGCTTTAAACACTTAAAGATTCTTAATGTTCATCGAGGCTGTATAAATTAACGATACTATTGCGCACGTCCTTTTCAGAGATCGGAAAATGACTACCTATATATTTTTTGCTTTATAGGTATTTTATATTGTATGAATAATTTAAAAGGGCAATGGCAAGAGCATCACAGTGTCAAAGTCCTTTTAAACTATATTACCTGGCCTGACACATTACTTCAACCGTGCCGCGTCCGTCTCGTGAGGTCATTTTCATAATGCAAGGAGTAGGTATATAATACTGGTCCTTCGATTCGGAAAATTTCAATTCAATATGACAGTAGCTCCGCAATCATGTACCGACATAATTTTAGAATTTTCATGTCTGTGAATACAAAACTAGACACACTGTTGAATGCTAAACAATAAATGACGTTATACCTAGTAATTCAAGTGACAACACTATCATCATATGTCAAAGAAAAACTCATTAATGTATGAGGTCAAACACAGACTTCCAGATAGAATTGCGCAGTAAATAATCCTATAAAATAGTCAACATGTAGATGATATTACGAAATGTCATACGGCATCTGCGCTTGCGACCCGCTTATAAGTATGTGCAAGCGCATTGCTATGTAAGTATTCAATTTAAGGTAAAGAGGCCTGTACGTTCACACACGGCTCGTATTAAATGTAGGTCTTAGACAACCTGTCTAATTAATATTATGAGACATAGGTATATTTACGGCGGAGGCACTGCTGCGACTGCTAGGACCAGTTTTCTTGGGATTTAGAACCTGTACGCTGTAAATTCTGTAGCCTTGTTTGCCAATTAGATAAATTGAATTACTAGATAAAGGTCAAGTTATTTTCGAAATTGGCTATCTGCAACTCCTGTACGTGTCGTGGGTAGGTATGGTTCTTCCTCAAAAGAGTCCATTTTTAATAGAATGTATACCTTAAAAGGTTAACAAGACCATTATTATTACGATTTTTGTGCATAAACCACAAGCAGTTCACAGAAACCAGTTTCACCTAACCTATGATATCTTGCCAAACAGTTGCAAACTATTGATTATTACCACAACTAATTTAATGATAACTACTATCCGATAGCTTGGCAAATACTGTACAAATACCACCAAAGTGTTGGTAATTAATACGACAGAACATATAATTAGGTAGCATTTAGATATCAGCCTGCCCATTTGCATAGCTTTTAGTAATTAGGCAGAATTGCAAGCGGGTTAAGAATTTCAATTGCATGAAAACACTGGCACCTACGAAGTTTTGTTTGTATTTAAGGCAAAAATGCTACGGATTTTTAAAGGATTTCAGTAGAAAGTACAACTACCCTTCTTTCCTCACAGTCTTTTGTTACCAACATTAAGGTTTAGTAAAACCTTTTAATGTCAAGTCCCACTTGTCACAGAAACGCATTAAACCTTTTGCAACTTCGAAACTTCGTCACCTAAATGGTTTAAAAATAGCAGAAGGCACAATCAAGTGGGTGAAAGAGGTTGCCAGCCAAATAAAGTGTGTTGTGTAGTGTGCATCTCGATGGCCAGTGTCACAGCAAGGCTGCCGCTTATGGCAACACTGAAATCAGTTTTCCTCCTTCCTACCCAGAGCGGAGCGGAACAACCTTGCTCATCGCTCAGAGGTCGACACCCAAATAAACTTAAACACTTTTTGTCGTTCTTTGTCATGTCACGAAAAATAAAACATACTTATAGTTTATTATACTCTTAAACATTGATTCGGCTAGTCCTAAGGCTCTGTGTGCAGCACCTACCTCACCTACCAAACTGTTGCGTATTAGTCAGTTTTTTGTTAGCTGCGTATATTTCATGTTTTTTATTACCCCAACAAGATTATTTGTTTGTTAATGACAGTTTTTTTTCGTGTTTAATTCCAAGACGTACATAAATTAATCACATACTTCTTTTAAACTCTTCACTTTGACGTCATTCTGTCGTAGACTCAATTATTTACTGTCAATTATTTTCTTTAGACCACCCGTATTAGTTAGTTACTGCCGGAATACTCCCACACTGTTTTGATCGCAGCATTTATACGAAGATACGTCTAATTTAAACGCTGCATTTGAATACAGATCTGGAGTGTGATACTAATAACATATTATTGGGAACAATGTCTCTAATGAAATAAGTTTTCCTTCATAGATCTGCAACTTTCATCTCTGACTGGTCTTCTTGATAGGTATACTGTAGTATGTAGGGGTTTTAATAAATACCAATACACATTCACCGAAGAATACATAAAACAATATTTTTTTAAACCGAAATTGAGGACTGAGTTTTCTACTGACTGAGTTTTTGATACAATTATTACTGACAGTACTTTCCTGGATTAATTGTTCCACCGGCGAAAATTTAAGAAAGTTCAGAGGCCCTAGACAAAGTGACATTCTATCAGCGATAGCGATCATGTATAGGACTGACATAAGTTATCGAAAAGCTTATGTCAATTCTGTTGAAAGTCGTTGTAGAAATACGAAACGCTTTGGAAGCGATTGTCACTTGTCTAGGCCCTCTGATAAGAAACGAGAAAATCAATTCAGTACTCACATATTAATTTGGATCACAATCAATATTGAGGATGGTTCACTTGGTACAGCTATAAAGCCTAGCTGCAGTAGGCAATAGACGTTTGAGTTGATTGATTGAAAGTTCACCGTACTGTGTAGGACGTCGACATTTGCATACAAATACTCAATTTGATTATACAAATAAACAGTTTTCATTGCATGTTTAGTTGGTGAAATCAGCATTTACGTCCTATACAGACGAGGACACATTATACACTTTCTTATTTTCCCGACTTCACAAGGTAATCTAGTAATAGGCAATCTCAGGGACTCTCTCCTCGCTTAAACGCATGGTGAAAGTGGATTGCGTAAGCGCCCTGCCGTGTATACCGCAAATCACAGAATTGACGGATAGTGTTGCAAGATTAAGTGCGTTTCCATTAAGATTGAAAGTTTTTGAGTGATTTGGGACAGTTGCGATTATACAGCGTGTAACGAAAATCCGATCCTGACGGATCGAATCCTCGTCCGATCCGTGGGGGTGTTGATAAGAATTATACAGTACTGAGTCTAACGTGGATTATTTTTGGAAAAAACATAAAAAAAATCGCCGCATTTTTTTTCAATGGGATTTTACCGGGTTTATTACATGGGGCGCGGGCGGCCGTCGTTTAGTGGGTGGTTACAAGAACTTATGACCTCTGTAGAAAATTTTATAATTTATAATGAAATTGGGGTAATTTTGGTAATTGCTAAAAACCTGAATTTCAAATTGCATTTTTTTTAAATGTTTTCTTTTAATGTTATTGCAGTACCTATGTGGGGCACATAGGTACTGCATTTCGGAACGGACAGGGTTTTTTTTTACATATTGTATTGTGGAGCAAGTACAGTGTTAAGTAGCGAAGGATTTGTTTACTCAACGTTATGACTCTTAATTCAATTTCTTTGACCTGGAGTTGTGCTATTCTGTAAAAATCTCCACGTGAAAACTTAGGTGAAGTGAGCTTGAAGTGAACTGACTGCCTTAGCATCATTAGGTATCGATGTCAATGACAGCTCACTCCACGCTCACTTCACCTAAGTTTTCACGGTGAGATGGTTACAGAATAGCAATGCTGGAGTGCTTTATGAGTATATTGCAAGTAAAGTTTTTGGGTGAATCAATTCGATGCCTGAATTTTTGTTAGAACAATCTAAGCTAGTTTCCTAAAGAGGTTTTCCTGAGCGAAACAAAGTATCACATCGTGAAGTGAAAATGGCGGTTCAAAGGGATTTTTCGTCCAAAATTGTAAATGTGGGGACTTTTTAAGTCCGAACACTGGCAACTATATACTTGCCCTCTATAGTGTTGCCATGATTGCGAGAAATTAACACCACACGTAGCGGCCGTGTGAGGAAATAATAAGTAATCGCGATAAAGATGGCTGCCCTAAGAAATTGACTGTTAGGCAATAGCTCTAGGCTTAGATGAATACATGGCAGGCACCGTAATGCATGTACAGAGTCTTGTAGAGTATTAGGTATGATTCACACAGTTCTGCTAAAAATAGGAAAAAGTTTTTGTTTTGTTATTGAATTAATTGCATCTAATTCAAGAAGAAATACTTTAACTACATTATTTAAATTATAAAGGTGGTTATTTAACCACCTTCTTGCAAAAGCTTCTCAGATGCTCTGCAGTGAGTTTTCTGCCCGGAAAATCTAATCAGTCCTTCCTAGATTTCTGGTCTTGTTTTGTTTAACAATCTTCATAACTACCGGTGGAATAGTTAGAAAACCGAGGGCATCTTTATGAAACAATTTAAAGGGTAATTCTTATAACACTGAATATAATACCGTTCTTCCCTTTCATTTTCCGGAAAAGTAATAGAACTTGTAGTTACCAGGCGCTACCAAGGCTGGTTATAGTATCACTACACCAATAATGTGGCCATCAGCGTCCCACCTGTCGATTCGATATCGACACAGTCATTATTGTCACTAATCAAACAATGATCAATATCCCTAAACAGTCACCTACGGATTGTTGACGCATGAAAGCGAAAAGGACACCTGAATCGATCTTCTCAAAACCGATTTAAAAAAAGACATTGTATCATTTTGCATCGTGACAATGTTAAGAGGCAAATAAACATTTGAGAACCGAAACCTTTTAGTATTTTATACGCAGGACTAAGGAACCTTTTGATGTCTTATGTTAAGTGAGGGACAAAATGGGATGGAAAAGATTTGTGAATTGTAGAGTAGATACTAATTTTTGTTTCAGATTACTTTAAATATCTAAAACAGAAAATGGCAAATTATTACAATTCTTTGACGTTCCATAAACCTAAAGTATCTTATCTAATTAATGTGTCAAATAGGTTTAAGTGTAACGTGTGTGTGTGTGTGTGTGTGTGTGTGTGTGTGTAGTGTGTGTGTGTGTAGGTCTGTGTGTAGTGTTTGTGTGTAATGTAAGGTTGGTGTGAAGTTTAGTGTGTGTGTGTAGTGTGTAGTTTGGAGCCTGCACAACAGGATTTGCGCGGAAGCACCTCCACCACCCAGGATTTAAACACGGTTTCGGTTTCGGTTGTGACGTCTCCGGCCTATCAGCCCTGATGCATTCAACGGATATGAAACGCCCAGTCTTCAGCTTGGCAAACTTAAAGCCCACGTCAGCAATGCCTATTTTGTTTTCCTTAAATCATTCCACGTCATTTTGTTTTTTGTTATCACCCAGACGATAAAAAAATCTAGACCTCATGAAATTGGCCACTAATTGGAAAATAAAAATACCAAACAGTTCACAATGTAGACAAAAACAAGTAATGCAAGCCAACCTTATTAATATAAACAATATGAGATTTCACAGAATGTCATGAGATATTTTTGATAGATTGACTTGATAATAAACCATTGTAATACAATAATAGGACGGAATAGATTTGACTGTGACTTATTAGGTCGATTAATTAAGATAAATGTCACTGATTCAGTTGGTGTTGACTCTAATAACCAGTTAAGGCTCCCACAAACAGGCGCGACTAGTCGCGCGACGCGACGCCTTGCATTGTTCACCGTGAAGTTTTCTCAGAAATTCTTTTGTTAAAAGTCGCGTCGCGAGACAATTCGCGCCAGTATGTAAGAGCCTTTAGTCATAAGAACGAATGGAACTTCGGACACGAGGAATAAAGTCTAACCAAGTCCATTTTTTTTTTTAGTAATAAAGAATATAGTTAGAAATATGTTTTTATATGATGTGGCGGTATCTACATCGCCAAATGCGAACTACGCATCAAAGACCTGACGTCACATAAATCCTGCATCACGCAATTAAAGTTTACCGTGCAGTGGACATATATACGCTACCTATAAATAATAATTAGTTTTAAGGACAAAGTTTATTGAGTGTATAAAGACTCACCGACCCCACAGTCAAACCACTACTACGGTTTTGTGGGGCATAATTTATTAGGTATACTTACCATATATATAGATAAATAAATCCTTACATTTTTATAAAACAAAGTCCTCTGCCGCGCCTGTCTGTCGTCCTGTACGCGATAAACTCAAAAACTACTGCACCGATTTTCATGCTGTTTTCACCAATGGATAGAGTGGTTCTCGAGGAAGGTTTTAGTATATAATAACCGACATCCACGCGGGCGAAGTCGTGGCCATCAGCTATATGTGAATATAGATAAATAAATAATAATAATAAGTTTATTGTCTTGCTACTGCTTTATTTCACACTTTACTAACTTTACAGTAATTATTTTTTGTCATGCTTGAACGCGTTGAACCTCGTGAATATGAGGAATGAAATAGTTCCCATTATTCATGTATTAAATGAAAAAAAAAAAAAGTATTAATGATTATTATTTACTCGTTTTAGTTTAATAGTAACGTGCTGCAGAGATTGTTTTATTAAATGAGACACTTGGATGTCGCCGTTGTCAGAAAAGATTTATTTAACACCGATTAGGAATGAAACATGGAGAGTGTCACTAGCTTATCATTCTACGGAAGTTAAAGGGTTCCGCACTGGTCAGCTGCACCAGTAAATTAGCAGTATAAAGAACCTTCAACCTAAATTAACTTATTATGCCGATCGTACGTCTCGTAGTAGGTTTAGTCCTTCTTTAGTTATTTGTATTCAGTGTAATTAAAAGAACTAATTTCATGAGGTAGCAACAAATTAACGCAAAACGCTAAATATCTAATTCCATTTTTAGGAAGCCAAACAACAATGTTGTACTTAGCTTAATTGAGCTCTTTATTTAGGTAATTAGCAGAATCGAGACATAATACTAAAACACCAATTATCGCTCTAGATTATAAAAGGTATTTTAACGTAATCATTATCTACATATTGTGTTCAAGTTTTTAACTTCGTTACGAGACCACGTTTGGATAACATTTTTGCATTGCAACATCCTACGGAGCGTGACAATAGTTGGCCGTCCGAAATGACTGCTAAAGGAAGCGGGGTTATTATTAACAAACACGTAAGTATGAGTCAATGGGACGGACACGTCGGGACGGGTGTTTCTCGGAACCCTTTTGTTGCTGCATATCATTCTCATTGCCCAATAAGACAAATTTGGCGGTTGTACACTTGCGTGCGACTGGCGCGCGACAACCGCGCCTGGAATGTGGCTGGATGATCTGAGTAGGTATTTTTGAAATTTTTGCAGGAAAGTTCTGAAACAAATGGTCAGATTTTTTATGTTTAATTTATATGAGTGACCAAACCCAAGGGACATCTATATGAAAGTGAATATATAATAAAAGTTATTGATATTAATATAATAAAAATAATTACTAAAGTAAAAACTGACACATCTACCTATTTATGATGATAATGTGTATCTTCAAAAGCGCACCTAAGTATAACAAAATATTATACCAACCTTGAAATTATTAATGTTAATTAATTTAACTCTTTTTTCTGTGGGGAATTTCTCATGAATAGTTTACATTTAATTGAGTAGGTAGGTACTTAGATAAAACAAGTTCTAATGAATCAAGTGTTTTATGAGGTGTGTCACTCAAAATACAAAAAATAATTACCTATACATAATACATAATCAGCCTATAATGTTCCCACTGCTGGGACACAGGCCTCCTCTCTGTGAGAGGGAGCGGGCCGTAATCCACCACGCGGGCCCAGTGCGGGTTGGTAGATGGGTGCGGGTTGGTAGATGAATTACCTATATTTTTGTATTAACATTAAATAAAATGCCGATCTAAACACTAGATCAAAATAATGTACTTATTTTACATTGGGTACAAAAAACCAACAAACAAAATTATTGTTGTCTCTCTTGAGATCTCGACCGTATTGGTCGTTGGTCGAGATCTCGAATCACATTTCGAGACTGACCACGCGCGGCTTAGCACACTATACTTCAATCTGGAGAAGCCATTTTTAGTAGATATGTACATATAATACTGGATTTATACTTAGTTTGATTGATATGTATGTGCTAATTTGTTGCGTTATTTAAGCGTAGTGCAGATCATTATTACTTAAATAAACGTTGCTTTCATTTGATTCGAGGTTCAATTATTGTTTATTTATTTACAAAATATAACATGACTAGCTGCGCCTTGCGGTTTATTAATATCGGGATAAAAATAGTACCTAGTAGGTACCTATCCTCTGTCGTTACCCAGGCCCTGGTCCTGTTCTACTCGTGTGCCAAATTTCATCTTAATCCGTTCAGCCGTTTTAGCGTGAAAGTGTAACAACCAAACAAACTCACTTTCGCATTTATAATTTATTATAGTTAGGATTATGATAGTCAGGACTTAGTGATTTTTAAATTAATAAAGACATTATTTAAAAAAGTAGGCGAAATCTTGATCTCGCCTGATTGCCGGACGAAATCGAGATCGAATCTTGACTCGAGATTAACACGCGAGATTTCGAGTTAATCTCGACTCGAGATTGCATTTCCTACCTACTTGGCACCACATTGAGTTAATAACAGCATTTTATCATTGAATTCTAACATATTAGGATAGAATATCAAAGCTAAAAATATATCTTAAATTACTTGCGCGGTTAAGTATATAAATAGAGGCTTAAGTTTCGCATTACCAACCTTGCTCTTATTCGCAAAACAATTATAATAAAACATGCTAATTCGTGAACCGTTTAAAAACGCACGTATGAAACGCGACGCGCGTCGGTGGCGGTCGCCGGGTCCCGTGAGGCAGGTAATGACACAAAACGATGCGCGTGACCATCACATAACTCACACAGGGATCATAACAAAGATACACTGCATACCACTGATGATAGATAGATCTTCGTGTCGCCATGTTGTGGGTAGATCCTGCGCCTGCGCCAGTTTAAAGTGGTACATATGTATAATGTCCCGGTTTGCTTGGATTATAGTGACCTTTTTAAGTTGATGTTTAACAAATCAGGAAAATTAGAGACTGTATTAATTAAGGTGATCAATTAGATGTAAGATGATTTAGACGGCGATTGTCTATGACTAGCACTTGCAGGGGACGCCTTGGAGTGTAAATTTGGTGATTCACAAACGATGGGACACTTACCTTATTACCACAAAACCGTGTTTATCAGTTGTTTAGCCTAAAAACCTTTTAAACACGACATTTCTATAAGGAGTTTGACATAAAACTGACAGCACACACTAGTTGAACAAGTGTTTAAGTTTTTGTGGTAAGACCCTTAATGTCGTGTCCTGCGTATCCTGTCAGCGGCACGTTACAGCAACTGATAGACGCTAGTGATGGCGCCAAACACGTGACCGAATTCTGGGCCAAGTCTATTTAGATTAGACGCTCAAGAAGACGCAGTGGACTTTCGGCTGAACGATGACGATGAAGATGAACTTTAAAAATTAGCTCCCCACTTCCTACCTACTGTCCGATTAAAATTTCTAAACTTGGTAAGTTACTGTAGAACATTTTTAGTGTAATAAATTATAACTTGAGCAGCAATTTGAAGTACTTATCGTAATCCTTTTTTTTTGTTTTTTTGTTTCGGACCCTCATGGATGTCTGACATCCAGTCTGTCAGACTCGCGGGCGGAGGGGTCGCGGGAACGTAAAAATCTTCCGCAACCCCCGACTGGAAGTATCGTAATCCTAGGCTACCAACTTGTTTTGGATATAAATTAACAGAACCGCACATTCATCCTTAGGTAGGTACCTACTAAAATTCTAATCAGTAAAAATACATTTATTAAACAATTCCATAACGAAATTTATACCTGTTTGGTGCCTCTTAATCCGCATGACGACCCAGACTCCTAGATTTATGTGAGTTGCTCTGATGCTAGGCGCCGTACTGATTACTATCTGCTCATATATGTCAATGATCGGCCGATGACTGTTAATTAAGAGCCAATTTAACGCGAAATAGTCGTGCTACTATGCCGTGATAGATAGGTACATTAAAGCATACGTAACACATTTTTTTTGAGATACATCAAAAATAAACTTGCTGAAGAATACTGGGCGGTATTCTCCTCTACATAATGGCATCCATAAATGTGATAAGATTGGGTTATGTGGGTACGTGTTCAGTTCAAGAGAGATGATTCAGGCATTTTCCTTATGGTCTTAAGTAAATGGTGTATCAGAGAAGGCAGCATTTAAGTATGTATTAACAATTAACCGCAACTATAAATTGCGTTTATCTAGTGACTTAGTCTCACGAATCTCCACAGATTACGCACACGCCACTATTTTTGGTCTCGTCCGTCCTACTTGCACAAGTAACTTTGTTAAAACAACACGGTTAAGTACGTAATATAATTATAGCACCTTGTTGAACAAAGATGTCAAAACAGAATTATTCATTCGGTACATATTTGTAACTGGTTTTTGCGCAATAACCACGCTTCGCTGAATGATTAGATGCGCTGGACGACCTTTAGAGCCGGCTGCGTTGCCTAACTGTGACGTCACATAGGCTCAGGTAATCGATCATAGTTACAATGGGTTAAATGCAAATATCAGACTGTCTCCTTTTATCTGCGTAGTGTTTACCTGTCTGTGTGAATGCATTCGTTTTGGTTTATTGGATGTAACAGTGTTCTTTTGAATCCTCTTGCATATAGCGAAATTTAATATTCTTTGAGAAGAGATTTGCGTATTTGCAGTCAAGAGACGGAGAAACATACAATTCGAAAAAAATTGAGATGAAATACATCTTCTATTCACCATATTGAGACCGTAGATACTTACCTTTATTGAAAAACTATCCTTTCATGAAGATCATAACCATTTAGGAGTAACTTTGTAAGGCATTTGTAAGACAAATGACATTTAGGTAATTGATTTTACTGTAATATGCACTTCATTTTGGCTGACTGAACTGTGGTCTTGGATTTTTCGGACCAAAGCCAGTAAATAAAACAGATTTCAAGAGTAACGTAACTGAAAACATTTTGTAATAAACATGTCTTGATTGAAACTTAACAACTTATATGACACTACCCATTGCAATAACACTGAGTAATAAATGTAATAATTATACATTATTGTATAATTTCAATTAAATTTTATGACGTGCCGTACAGCCTATTTAATGGCTAATAAATGTTGAAATAATAAACACTTTAAAGTACCTACATTAATATGGGGTGCAAATTAAGAAATTAAAATTCTAACGCCTGATAAGAAGGCTAGAGATTAGTTTACTGCTTTGTATGCGCAAATGTACAAGCACATGAAACTCCAGGGTTGCGGGAAAGTCCGAAAGGGATACCGGGACCTTGACAACAGGCAACTGAAGGAACACGGGTGGGTTTTAGTCAGTAAAAGTCTGACATGCCCTTCCGCTCCATCCAGAGAGGGAGAAGTCATTTGATGATTTCGCAACCAAAAAAAAAAAAATCTGTGGATGTGTGTATCCATGTGGCCCAGACCAAATAAAAAAACCAAGACAGAGCGCTGCGAACAATACAGTGAAGCATGCCAAAACTACACCACCGCTCTGTGCATACACGCTCACACGCACACATTTATACCCATTCACAATCAAACTACACCAAACTAAGTGCACACATGATTACGAAACCAGCCTCACGTCACTGTTGACAGCGCTATGTCTTGGTCTTGTCTTGTTTTATTTGGTCTGAGTCATGCGGCACCATAGCTCCCAAACGACTGGACCGATTTTGTTTTGTTTGAATTGACCGAGAGTGTTCTTAGCTATGATTCAAGAAAATCGGTTCAGTCATTTTGAAGATTATCAGCTCTTTTCTAGTTGATAATTGGATGTGAGCATCTTACACAGGTCTGAGTCGAAATTTAGTATTCTGTTACTTCAATGATATTAGATCATAGTAGGTGCATCACTTGGAATTTGCAGGATACCTAACTCCCTCAACAACTTACAGCAGAGGTATCGTGTTTGGGAATGGTCTCCATAAATAGGAAAAAAATGCTAATCGACCTAGCAATAATGAACATACCTATGCTATTGCTGACAGGATAGCTGCTGTTAACTTCCTATTTTCATTAGCCGTCCCCCGACGCGACGAAGCTTGGATCAAAATATTTATATTATTTTTAAACTTTTGAGATATTTTTGTCTGTGTCGGGGATTTTTTTTTCTTTTTTAAATATATCTTTTGTTTTAACTTCTGCAGGTGTTTAAAGATTGCGATAAGAACTTCCAATTAGGTTGGCAGCTGGTGACTCGTCTCATTGCTAACCTACATAATATATTAATATCCCGATACTTTTAAGTATACAGCACAACATTCTACTTATATTATCTTAGCTAGTTAATCCATAATTACCAATTAAGTTAAACCATAATTATGCACTCAACTTCATTGTTGGATATATTGTCAACGGATGATTCAGATTCAAACAATTACCTACCAGTCATCAGTGCAATGGAACTTGCAATATTATCTCTGCAAGGCCATCTCTGTTAAGCAGTTCCTACACTTCCATTCGCGTCTCTTAAGAATACCAATAAAAAAGTAAAACACAATTAGCTGGACTGTCAAACGTGGGAGGAGCAGACTTGGGTCTTAATATGACCGCAATTACGTACATTAAAAGATCCAATACCAACTCGTGTGGGCACCAAGGTCCCGGACCATATTGGGAAAAATTGTCTCACTGGCATATCAACTACATATCCCCTTTGTGAAGCCGACCAATAAATCTGTTGACATTGTTTAAACATGGTGTTGTTCACGGATTTATTTTAAGATGTGTTTGTTTAAGGTAAATTTAACTGAAAGGTAATGTACTATTGAATGTAAAGATCAGGGCTCAGAAAACAAATTGATTAAAAATGAAATACATACACTAATTTTTTAAATGGGATCATCGTAAAGCTTATTATTAGTCTTGTAAAGACTGTTTTTTAATCTCGTAGACTAATTTGACAGGTGCAAAGTCCGAAAGGGATACCGGGGCCCTTGGCAATAGGCAACTGAAGGAACACGGGTGGGTTTTAGTCAGTAAAAGCGCGGAGAGCGGGAGAAGTCATTTGATGATTTCCCACCATCAAAAAAAAGACAAATAAACAACATAAGGACTTAAGTGATAGGTATCATTGACATAATTATTGCAGAACCAAAGATAATTCTAAAGACAATCAAGCTACAATAAGACTTTATCCTCAAGGCTGAAGTATGAAGAGGTGTAAATAAATACCATCTTTTGATCTCGTAGATAGACAAGACACGTGTAAACATAAACTTATCCGCAGACACAACAGTGTAATTATAAGTAAGTAGTCATAATTAAAATGATTTTAATCGTTTCCATTAAAACAATGATAAATAACTTACAGCTCATAAAAGTTCCGAGAGTAACAATATACTGGCTGAAATATCTTCTTTAGTAATTAAAAAGAGGTTACATAATGTTGGGAAATGTGGGAAGAACATGAGCAAAATAAAAGCTGATGAAGAATCAATACACGTTGTAAGTACCTAATTATTGTTTTGTAATGTCTCGTTTAATTTTATAGATGTTCCAGTAAATTGGTGATATGGATGACCTGGTGCAGATTGTAGGAATCTGCTAGATGAATCAAAGGTCCAGTGGATGTACCTAATCACACTTAGGGGGCGGCACAAGTCCAGCTGTGTCTTTCGGCTGAAATGATGGCGATAGTAGTGGTGCTAGCAAAGAGTCTTTTTGCTCCATCTTAAACGAGGCTATATCCAGCAGTAGATGGAAAAATCAATGAAGATGGTGACATGGCAGTCGGCAAACAAAGACTTCTAAGAAACTGAAGACAAATTATCCTTACAAGGCATCCTTACCAACCAGTGATACATCAAACATTTCCAAATCTGAAAAGGTACAATAAAATACAGAATTCGCTACCTACGTATATAAGATAGCGGATACGACCCGCCCACAGCGTTATTTACATGTGTCCAAAGTAAAGACGGAAAAAAAAACTCGCACAGCCATTTAAAGTAATAAGACAATGTGGTTCATTAAGTTAGCTACCTCCGCCCACTCTGTGGCACCTTCGTCTCTCGATTTAACGAGTCTACGTAAAACGTAACATTTACATATGGTACACAGGGTAAAAAATATTGACGTGTGTGTTGTAGGTACCCACATGTAATTAAAAGGATTGGTAATGTTGTTCTGGTTTCTTGGGTTTTGATGTTTGATTGTTAAATGTGTGTGCTGCTAATCAAGTAAATATTAATTTACAGAAACATGTCCAAAAGATTAATTTTAATTTGCCTCTGACAAAATTTACCTACACAGATCTCCATTTCTCATTTGGATTTGGACTACTTTATGTAGGTATAGTTTTAGCCATACCTACCTCCTAGTTTTGGATTTGGCAATCTGAACTTTTTAGACTCGGAACCTTCTTCTTCTATCTTCTTCTAATATATAACATTCTCGTGTTACAGTAGTAGTTGCTTTACTTATCCGAAACGGCTTGACCGATTTTTATGAAATTTTATATGCATATTCGGTAGGTCTGAGAATCGGTCGTAATCTATTTTTCATACCCCTACGTGGGTGAATCCGCGGGCAACAGCTAGTTGTAATATAGAATGTTAAAAGCACTGGCCTTATTTTCCTTTGATGCAAACTCATTTTGTTACAATAACCACTAATAGTTTATAAACCATCAATAATATCTACGGCCACGTTAGTCGCGTCATCTAGTAAGCGCAAGCGCAATTGCAGTTCCTGAGTCCACCAGGTTCATCATCTTATTCATCCTGACTGAAATTCCTGAATTTCAGTAGCACTTCGAAGTCTGGACTGGTAGACTCGCCTGCCTAACATGGCACTTAGACATAACTGGCGAAATGGCGAGTGTAGGTACCTATTATGCACCTCTGTGTACCCTTCATTGAACACAACCGTGACTTTATTTTACACTAGCTGCACCCCGCGGTTTCACCCGCGTAAGACTCGATCCCGTGGGAATATTGGGAAAAAAGGTATCCTATGTCCTATTCCAGATCCAATTTTATCCAATCTGTTTAGCCGTTTTAGCGTGAAAGCGTTACAAACAAACTCACTATCACATTTATAATATTAGTTAGGATTCCACAAATTAATAAATTATTGGTATTATGAAACCAATCACCGAACTAAAAGCACAACAATGTAACATGCTAGATTACAAAAGCACCAGCTACTTACCGTTTGAGTTCAATAGACTTCTCTATTCCAATTAACTGCTAACGAGTAAACATATCGGCTGGTCACCATTACTCATTCGAGTAGGTTTTGTTCATCGGCAACTCTGTCATGGTTATATTATTATTTCATTAATTTTGGGTCACTTAGATTATTTATTTCGTTTGTTTCATGGATACGTAACGGTTTCGTGATGAATATGCGTATAATTTTCTTACTTCACTACGGTTCTTTCTCCGTATAAAACGATGCTGTTCAATTCCTGAAAGCCTAGCCTTTTCCCAACTATGTTGGGGTCGGCTTCCAGTCTAACCGTGCAGCTGAATACCAGTATTTTACATGGAGCAACTCAATGTTCAATTCCTGAAAGAAAAAATAAATGTTCATTGATAATTAGATTAACCGTTGTTATACCTTTTTTGTGGGTATTATTCCTAAAGATTCTATATATCATATTTCTGTATCATGATTTGATCATTTGGACACATACATACGTCACTCTTTTTTTAACTGTAGGCCACCTCATCTGGCCTAATAACATTGCCCGGACCATGCGACCACCATTATCCTATACTATTAAAATAGCAATATTTGTATAAATATAATACACCTATATATATATATTTGTAATCACGGCCTCGAAAACAGCTCTAACGATTTCGATGAAAGTTGCAATCTATATCGGGGTTTACGGGGGCAAAAAATTGATCTAACTACGTCTCATATCTGGGAAAATTCGTTTTCTCTATTTTCACTGCCTCTGAAATGATACAACGTTTGTATACCAATTGTGCTATTCTGTACAAATCTCACCGTGAAGTGAGCTTGAAGTGAAGTCACTGCCTTAGCATCAGTAGATATCTCTGAAAATGACAGCTCACTTCACGCTCACTTCACCTTATTTTTCACGGTGAGATGGGTACAGAATAGCAATCCTGGACGATTTGTTATTTATTTTCACCCGAGCAGAGCTTGGTTGACCAGGTAGGATTTTTTTTATTTCTGAAAGTACCATCATAAGTCATACTTACAATATTTATCATCACAGCATTAGCCAATGTTTTGATAAGTCACGTCTCTGCCAGTTCTATTCCTCATTGCAATAGGTTGTTGTGACATGGTTTAATTGGCATTTACCTTTGACATTACAGCAGTCATACTTTTAAGTATCAAGAGTCGCTACCCTCGTATTGGTTAACATATTAGATGGTCTACATTAGGAGTGCAACTTTCAAGACACTTGCAAAGCTTTTTAAGTTAAAACTGCTTACCCAAAAAAGATTTAAGTCGACGATTCAGATTAAGAAATACTATTGACAAGGACTTTACAATACAATCAATCTGCCTAGCCTTTTTCCAACTATATTTGGGCCGGCTTCCAGTCTAACCGAATGCAGCTGAATACCAGTATTTTACATGGAGCGACTGCCTATCTGACCTCTACAACCCAGTAACTGGGTAAAACGATACCCCTTGGTAAGACTGGTTGTCTGACTTTCGGGCTTCTGACAACCCGTAACGACTGTCAAAGATCACTGAATGTCAGCCGGGACCAACGGCTCAGCGTGCTTTCTGAGGCACGGATGAGTCTCGGTATGTAAAGACGGTCACCCATCCGGGAACCAACCCCGGCAAGCGTAGCGTAGGAATCAGAATCCAAGAAATTCTCAGTTGTAAAAAACTGGAATTCTAGAAGCTAAAACTTTTATAACATCGTCCAAATCACCAGAGACTTCTGCACATTTGTTTTTTTGGTATGCAGTTATTAAGTTGCAAGCAAGCCCAAAGATCAATTAAATGTTGCATGTAATCGCCAACCTTGAACTGAGTTAAAGTTTATGAATGTATCATTCGAAAGATCACGCCAATCTTAATTATGATGGACATTTGAGAGACTGTGCTGGTTTTTAGCATTCTTCACGCCTTTCTTAAACACAGAATAATAAACTATATTTCAGTATCTACTTTTTATGTCTTATTCCTGTACGTCATTCAATGTTGACCAATTCCCAGAGTTCAACTTCTTATTGCGTAACTTATTTTCGTATCTGATTAAGACTAATTTGTTTCATTTTGACAATTCATCAACATTCATTGCGTTATTTACGTTGTCGAGCAAATTTTTTTTTTCGACCTTATCTTGTTTCAAACCGATTGCGATTCTGATTGATCGTGTATAACGCAAATAAGGTGCAAGAAGAAGTTCAATTTTTACTTATGAAGGCAGTGGGTGGAGTATTGGGAAGTATATAGGTGCTATCATGTTAAGCAATTTTCAAAGAAATTCTTTTTCTACATAGCTGGAGCATGTCACCTTTTCGAACTGTCATTTTCATTCAAAAAGGTGGCGATGACGTATTCGGAAAAATAATAAAGTGCGAGAAAAAAATTAGGTAGGTACTTATATTTTACTTATTCCTTGAATGTTCAAAGGGTTCATTCATTTCCCCCAAGATACAGACTAACTGTCTAGTTTGGGGCTCACTGGTAAATAACTTGTGTAACCTAACTATAGGTAATATTGTAACCTGCAAACCTGTTTTTGTAACCTGTAAACGTGCTTACTGTAATATTACCTGGACAATAAACGATTTTTTTTTTCTATTTTTTTTTTCTATTTGGTGTTTATTCACGTCAGTAAATTTTTGAGATAATAGTGCCCAAAAAATATCCACCCAGGATAAAAGTCGATACAATTTTTGCGTTAGAATAATTGAAACCAGCACATTATCCTGATGTTATTCTGTTTGACAGGTAGCTCTCCGGACAATTGGATTTCTCTAAAAAAAATAGATGTAGGTACTTAGGTAACAGAACCTGGGGCTTATAAGTACCGAAAAGCCAGAGAGCTGGGAATGAATTTGGGCCCAAATAATGATATTCTATCAGTAATAACGTTAGGTTCTTATTATATTATTAAACTAGCGACCCGGCCCTGCTTCGCATAGTTTTTACGACTTGACAAAACACCGAGATTTATTTACTGCCTGGCAGAATAAATTCTCTAAATGTTTTTTTTTTTTGTTTTTCAATTTCTTATTTTCACTAATGTTATGTGAGTGGTGTAACTTACTAACTTAAAGCAAAGTCGATATGCAAAGCATTAAGTGTGTGCGAACAGTGGGAGGATAAAACATACTCCACGTGCTCACCCTTCTGAGGTCACGGCCGTACTATGTTAATTAATTAGTATCTCTATAATTACCATTCGATAGAATATTCCAGATCCAATCGATTGTGGAGATAATTGAAGAAATGCCTATAAGGAGATTTGTGTTCTGATATAATAAATGGAATGCTTAGCGAAAAAAATATTAACTATTTTATCATATCGAAAAAAACAAGCAAGAAACGTTTAAAACTATTAATAGAACCGGGGTTACTTTCGAGTAGGTTAGATAAGCATCACAATTAATAAACAAATAACGAAAAAATTACTAAAACAAACACAAGAATATTAAAAACGAGTCGATTACCGATTAGTATACCGAGTGATCGGTAATCGATTTAACTGCAGTTACGAATTGCATAATCAAGTGTTTGATCAGACCGTCAATGCAGTCAGGTAGTTTGAGTGGGTGGTACTTGCAGAGGCCAAACACGTTACAGTTACTTAGACCACGAACTTCAGTCAATGTTTCATGATTTTGAAAAGTAGGTACCTAAGTACTTACTTAAATATTGACTACATACGAGATAGTCACAAGACTTGATTTATTAAGGAAAGAATTTCATTACCAAAACGTAAAATACATGTTCCACATACTCATATTAGCATAAGTATTAATTGATGGCAGTTCGTTTTTAGGGTTCCGTACCCAAAGGGTAAAACGGGACCCTATTACTAAGGCTCCGCTGTCTGTGTGTATGTCTGTCTATCCGTCTGTCACCAGGCTGTATCTCATGAACCGTGATAGTTAGACAGTTGAAATTTTCACAGATGATGTATTTCTGCTGCCGCTATAACAAAAAATACTAAAAAACAGAATGAAATAAATATATAAAGGGGCTCCCATACAACAAACGTGATTTTTTTGCCGAGATTACAAAATATCGAGATTTGTTAGTTAGGTTCATGTAACTTTAATGTTAACGTATAAGCGGAGATACAGACAAACACGAAAAGCGACTTTAATTTATAATATGTATAGATATAGAAGAAGATATTGCTGATTATTGCAGGTGTTGACGCAGTGTTAAAAGGACCCAAAGGTCTGAAAAATGCTCTTTATTGGTCGATTATAAAAGGATTGGTCTCTTTCTACGAAAAAACGACGAAGTAAAGCCAGCTATGCTGAATGCTGTTAACCAGCCTGTAGATATAACCTCTAATCCACCTTTAACTTAACACATGAGTGCAAACTAATAACGATTGTAAAACTGTTTTGTCCTCAACATTCTTGGCTTTTCTGTACCGTATTTTAACTTAAAAATTTAATTTTTACCTCTTAGTTTCAATTGTAATTCTTAACAAAGTATGAACAATCACGGAAGACTTTTGTCCTTTAAAACAAATCATACATAAATCAACATCGTATTATAATAAATCATTGACGGGTCGAGGATACTACATAAAGAAGAAAACGAGTAAAAAAAACATATAGCTATTAACATATTTGGTAATAGGTATCATGAGCCATGACTCTATTTCAATGTATAAAGAGTTAAGTCTAAACTAATAGAAGTTTTATAGTAAATACGTAATGAGCTGGGAACGTAGCGGTGATCGCCGACCGGCCATTGTCCGGACTCCAGGCGCCTTCCGCTTCCAAATAACCATTCAGCGTAGACCCCCAACTTTACACTACTACTCTCTTCATTACTATCCATACTAGGTGCATAAGAGGGGCAGGATAGGTCAAGAAAACCTGGTTTAGTGCATGTATTAGTATAGGAAAGTATCGAAAGGCGGAACGGCGCGATTGAAAAATAGAAAACGTGTGGGTGTACAATGTTCTATATGTAAATAACTAGACTGTCACCGTTTATGCTATGGAGGAAGTATCTGACGTGTGATTCGATTAAACTGTCCTGCGATTTATATAAAAAAGGATTTAGACACATCTCTCTTGAACGTTTTATTATTGAAAATGAAATGAACGGTGTCTGGAGTGCGACGTTTGTCTATGTCAAAGATAGATGCTATTTTTATTTGACAAAGGCCGATATAAGAGTGATTGCCCGAAAAAATGGAGTTTGCAATTAGTAAACACAAAGTCAAAGTCAATTTTTTTTTTCAAATCGGCACATAAGGCCCTTTTGAACGTCAAAAAAACGTCTCAAATTTAGGGAAATTTATAACACAACATACAATTACATCTTGCAGAGGAGGCTATTTTGATACGCTCCAAGTATCTAAAAAGCCTCCACGAGTGTCCATAATTAAATGTGCGTCTGTCGGAGCCTTGGCCAGACGATCAGCTCTGCTACAATCTATTCGACTGGCTCATATAACCATGACAGCGTCTATCGTCATATAGTTCGACTTTGAGGGGGATGAAGATCTTGAAGAAAAAGACTAATCATTAGTCTTTATGCCTATCCATGATAGACGAAAGCCAAATTCAATACTTACTCTATTTATTTACATTTCACAATGCCCGAAATTGTTGCAATTTTCACGATTCTCAGACTCATTATAATTCTACTGCCCTTAGCCCATTTTGTTTGGGGTCGGCACAAAATGAATTTTTCTTCCATACTTCTCGTTTAGTCAGCAGTCTGATCTTCAAAATATAAAGAAGTAACGTAGCTTGCACGCAATATTTAGATTTTACATTTTTGTTTATATATCCTAAATATTTCTTTTTAATAACGTTCTTTAAATAGTGTAATTGACTTCAGCGGTTCTATTTAAAATAAATAAATCCATCCATTGAAAGTTCTAGAAAAATAATCAGGTTTTTGCCTTTAACAGTCCGACGAGCTCTTTTGGAGGCATTTTACAGTAAATAATGTGTCTCATTATGTGCGATTGGATGTGCTCCAGCTTTTTAGTATTTTCCTACATAAAACGTATTAAACCTTAATTCACTACAATATTTTTTCAGTAGCCTTATCTGATGGAGCTGTAATTGGCATTACTTTCAGTCCAGCAACTGCAACTGACAATGAGTACCTAAAATACGCTGATGTAGGTGGTCTTTACTCAATATCATCATCTTAACAAACGCTTGCTAAGCAAAAAAAAGTCTTAAGTCCTGTTTGTGAATCTCACCCTTAGAATCTGAACTTGCAATTTTATTAGATACCTATACAGGAGGAAATTTATTCATGGGCATCCTCTTAAGGGGACATTGTACTCATCATTATGAACAACTTTATCAGCTAGAAAACATCCATTACTTGGTACTCTAACTAGACCACTTTCAGCTTCCCAATACGCTTGAAAACGGATAAAAACAATATCTACAATGACTAATCTATATAATGTTAGAAACGCGTGGCGTGAGAGTATGAGGAGACATCGGCCGCCCTCCCGCTATGCGCCATGCACTATATAGCCGCTTACGTTTGTGAGAGCGAATCGGCCGATCCCACTCTGAATACCGCTGAAACTGTGGACATCGGAACATTATTGTTTATTTGTTTTACTAATGATATTTTTATAAAACCTGTTCCAACTACGTACCGGTACCGTCCAACTGCCATAGGTACAGCCCTGTCTAGATATTAAGTATGTTTACATCAAAAGAACTCGAAATGCACTGAATACATTTTGAAAAATGCATAAATATACTAGAAGATTAAGGTAAGTTTAAGTAAGCTACATTGCATATATAGGTATTCGTTATGCCCTAAGTTGTTATTACCTATCTGTTCCTGATTCGTGTTTACTCCGTGTTCATAAGAGGAAGAAGATCTTTGTAGATTGTTGCTACATATTTATCCATGGACAGTTTTATTGCAAAGGTGATCGAAACACCGAAAGAGCAAGGACAACAAAGTCCAAGCCAATTAATGTAAAATGCAACACCAACACATGGATTTTCTTCTCTCTCTTCTTTTTTACACACATCTATACTCCATTTGAAATAAGATTAGACGTATAGATAAGCCTTTTTTACTTTCCGTTCAACCGATTTTGAATTCTATTGCGTTGGTGGCATGACAAATGGCAGCCGCAGTGTGTAACATTTTTTGCTTTTAATGCTATCCTTATGCCTACGCTATAGAAGTCAAAATCGGTTGAACGGGCTGTAAAAGGGTTTGTTTTAATGTCTAATCTTATTTCAAATGGGGTATAAGTAATATGTTTAAAGATAAAAACTTTGTACAAGGCTAAAATTTTTCAGCAGACGGAGTGAAGCTGGTGTCTTACATGGTCGTAATGTAAAAGTTATCCAACTCTGTATTTCTTTACGCTCACTACCTTGATACAAATAAAGGTACAATAGCGGAGAGGCATAAATAGGAAATCGTCGCTCCACTGGCTCGAATAATTCACTAAGAACCAGAGTTTCACATGAAAATCGTAATTTTGTATGCAAATTGAATTCACCGCGGTTACTTGACGAGATTAACCTTTTATTTACACTCTGACATTATATTCGTACGTTCAAGAATGTTGTTACGTACCTAACAATGACCTTTTTGTCTCAATGTACAAAAAAGGAGGAGTATGCAATTCGACTCGCACATATGTTTACGAATGTTTTAAAATTGCTAAATATTTAGAGGTCTCGATGAAATACGGAGAGTGAAATATTGATAACATAGTATTTTTTATTTTATTAAACCAATTGTTTAGTTTGTGGGCTTATTGTTGATTCGCACTTATCTCACCCGAAATGGGTGAATCGACACTTTTAAATATAATATTATACACAATATGTGCCAATTGCCTGATGTGTACAACGAATCGCAAACTCGATTCGTTGTACACTAATAAATTAACTTCGTACGAATCGCCTACAGAAAATATACATAATATTATTTAAAAGTGACGATTTGCCCGTTTCGGGGGACGTTATGCGTGCGAATCAACTAATAAGCGCCAATTTGAAGACAAAGGCGGTAAGTATATAGGTATCTCCTACTTATAATGTGGTTAATAAAGACGTTAAATCGTTTGTAAATTAAATAGGATTCAATGCTACACATCAACTCTTGCGCCACCTAGCGACTTTCTTCAAATCTTGTGCACTTTGCTACTTTGGCTATTAGCTGGTGGTTCTCTCAACAATTTCACGTCGGTTTGAAGTTGATTCGATACATTGATCACTTAACAAAGTCAGTCCAGACCAGAGTCTTTTCAGTTTTCTTTTCAGCCGATTCCTAGAGCTGTTTTAGTGAATCAAACTTCACCACAAATATTACATTTCCTTAACAAAAACCTCAAATATAACTCTATCATTGAACAATCTTAAAAATGAACATTCAACGCCAATAAAAAACGCGCCCCGAACCAACAGAATTATACAAAAATACAAAAAAAGAAATCCAATCACAATAATATTATGTTTATTGTATGACAACATCATAACGAGACAGTTAATTACACGGAAGATACGGTGGAGCGCGACAATATCATTGAGTCTTACGTTTCATGCAAAGGTTACTTTATAAATATTCCAGTCATGTACAGTGCGTACACATCGTGATTGTACATAATGCTGTACAGTAATTGGTCAGGTGATTAGCTCAGTTTCAACGACGCAATTATTGTTTTTAGTTACTATTTCAATGTTATTATGTGTTTTGTTACGCATGTCATTCTGTACCTAAATCCGTAATTTGATCTCCCATCCTTTGTAATAAAGATTGATATTCGAATTGGAAATAAGATAAAGATGATCGGGGAGCCTGTTTTTGTTTTAAGAAAAAAATTCAAATCACGATATAGTCTTAAAGAAATCTTGAACTAGAAAGCTTGGAAAATAAAATATTCTAACAAATATAATCAAGCAATATAAAATCACAACATCGTAAACATTGGGTGGTCTACATGTTGTGATTTGTGAACAATTTGGACTACTCTCAAAACCCGCTGATAGATTTAAATAAGTACGTTAAGTTATGAATAAATAAATCTAAAGCAAGTTTTATATGACAAAATAACATAATAACTGTCAATAAAATGTCCAACAGTCGCAATAACGATAATACTAACAAGTTGTTGGACATCTGATACCTGAGTTAGGATGTAGTGTAAGTTATAAGAATAGAGCGGTTTAAGATTTAGTAATTTTTCATAGTAGTTATAGAATTGGGCACTTGATATGAAGGAATGAGGAAAGTTTTGGGTATGAATGTCGATGGCTATAAGTGTAGGGGAAGACTAAAGAAACGATGGATGGACTGTGTGAAAGATGACTCAAAAACTCAAAAAACTCAACAACAAAAAAAACTCAAAAAAAAAAACTCAAAAACTCAAAAAAAAACTCAAAAAAAAACTCAAAAACTCAAAACTCAAAGCATTTATTTCAATTAAACCATTTACAGGCACTTTTGAATTGTCAAGGAGTCAGTCAGTCAGAAATATGAAGCTAGTTGCCCATTCCAAAGCGTAGTAGGTACCTATGGAGAAGAACGGGCAAGAAACTCCATGGACACTCTTTTAAATCAAAATATTGTTACAGATGATATGGCTAGAAGGGGGTGACTACCGAGATGGCGGCTAATAGAGAATTATGGAAGAAAGGGACATACTGCACCGACCCCAAATAAATTCTAATAAGGACAAGAGAGTGACGAATGAGTAGTTAGGTATAGCATTAATATTGAGATGAAAGAAACAAACAAGTAAAACGATTTCTACTTACCTTCATCGATGAAACAGGTGGAAAAAATTTGGTATTTTCCTCAACCTAAAAAGCAGTTCATTTCAGTTTAGATAACTATTCTTACTTAAATAAGATTTTTCGATTCACTGTTCCTCCGATTAAACTCAAATGTTCTCTTCTTAATTTATTTTGTTATTAGTCATCGTAATTAAAATGTAACATCGTTACTGCCGTTTTCTATGACATTCAAAGAAATGCATCGATATTACACAAAGTTATAACTGAACAATTGCGCTGTGTGATCGATCAGCGATAATTATTTAGATATAGTTCATATCTGCCACATTCAAAACTTGACTCGCCTTCTCCCTTATAACTGTACCTACGACCCTGTAGCTATGACCCGTGATCTCACCCATATAAGTCTCGATTTCGTGGATATATTGGGATAAAAAATATCCTATGTCCTTTTCCAGGTCATGGTCTACCCATGTGCCAAATTTCATCCAAATCCGTTTGGCCGTTTTAGCGTGAAAGCATAACAAACAAACAAACTCACTTTCGCATTTATAGATTTTTCGCTTTGGTATTAATTAGGATTAGGATTATACAATTAATTTTGTCTGTTCCGCTTACTCTTATGACGTGTCCCTCACCACGGCTGAGCAGCGGTTAGAAGTCGGCCGTCAAATCGCGGCGCGCGAGCGTCCTTCACGGTTGAACGGGCGAGACGCGAAACGCGCCGCATGCACATAGCAACGTATGTATACATACACATACATACGTAAAATAACAGCATTGTTTTAATCACCTGTTTTCTATTTCTCATTATAACTAAACTCCTGACGTCAACGGCTAAGCATTTAAACATGTACTTATTTCCTTAATTACATAAGTCCGTATCACTTTACATGAGAATGATCGTTAAGATCGTAACAAATAAACTCAATCTTGCTTCTCTTTGTAATAGAAATAATACAGTAGATAAGTAATAGTATAGCACAATGTGATTGCGTTCATAAGTATTTACGTACCTATACTTAATTGACGATCCATGGTTCTTTGGAATATCCGCGAATCCGTATCCGGATATGCTGACTTCATTATCAGCGTCATCATCTCGCGGTGTAAAGCAAAAAGTACCTATCCTATTCCATACAAGTCATGCCGCCATAATTAGTAAAAGTTCCAATGACGATAGATCTCAGTTAATTGGACTCAATTATAACAACGGAAACCTGTAAATGTGATGCTCTTAATTAGCTGGAAGATGATGTTTGGTAAAAATTCCTGAAGTTTTTTTATTCATTATCTTTTTTAGCCTTTGGTTGGTGCATTCTTAGTCCTCCTATTGTTATCAATACCCTGCAAGGTGCTGCAGATAATAATTGGCTTTTAACTTCTTACGGTTGACCTCTACAACCAAGGGCCGCATAACACGTGTAAAATGCAACGCACATAGAGAATCTGAAGCAGCCATCATTTCCCAATATCGTACAAATACCGTGCGCGTGATTACCACAGGTGTCCCCACATAACGTTTAAACAGTCCACATTAAAACAATCCAGTTTAAGAGATCGGTAAAATTGATCTACTATTCATTTGTGTGCCATCCAGGAAGCGAGAGGTCTTTGGCTCCCACCGGAATGCGCCCCGCGTGGGTGGACGAACCGATCCCATACACCGCCATACACTCCCATGCACACGGCTTTCTATTGATTTAATGAACACTATCTTATCTTAGGCAATAGGCTTATTACGCTCACTTTACGCGTTTCGTGGTTGATTCATCCAATTAATGGTCGAAACAACGGAGCTTGGGGCTATATCGAACGGATCGGGTAATTAATCTACAGTAAAATAGAACATTAAAATTATACTTACATGGGTTTTCGTAATAATTGCGATATAAATCGTGCATTAAAGCGATAACAGATGGCGCCACGCGTTTTTCGGTTCGTTTTTGTATATACTTCATTTGAGGCGGATCGAGTACTAAATAATTATAACAAGCTATTTAATTTTATAATGAGGTTAAGATAGACATCAATGTGTATAACCTTTATAAATATTGAGATAATTGGTCCTCATGGAGTTATGTGAATGAACTGTGTAGGATTTTGTTCCAAATTTTCAGGAATCAAATGTAATGCAGATTTAATTGATGAGATTTAGATTTAATGAGTTGAGTATTTTTTTCGTATCACACCTTGGATGGCTTATATGGTACCCTTTTCTCTTTCCAATTTCAGTGGTTATGTAAAAGATTTAGATTGCAATGTGAGGCAATGCAATTTGAACAGGACCACCAGTTGTTTATCATGCACGCTGAAAAGTCGCAGCAGCTGCATAAATTAAAGAGAAAATTGAGTTAAATCATTAAATTCAAGCCTAACGACAACAACATAAGATATCGATCTTATCAACCAACTTGTAGGTACAACAATTATATTTAAAAATCCCTTGCAAAAGAAAAACCCAAATGCAACAACACCAATACATCCGAATTCCACACAAAAAGACCAGATATGAATATGAGCGGTGTAGTAACGAGTATGTTGCCTCTAAACGATATTGTAAAGTTATGCTCAATGAAGCTCATTACCGAGCAATTTCCGATGGTTTAATGTGTCCATAAATTTGCTGAGTCCGGGACAACGGTTTGATTGCCGATAAAACCTCGGCCACAACGGCAGTTCTGTATTAAAAAGCTGTTAATATAATTTGCACCTCGTTATGATCGAGAACTCGTCCTGAGAATAACCTGGGAAATTAACGCGTCATGGCGTTAGGTCTTATGGGTTTCGTTACTTGTATTGATGGAATTAAAGCTGTCTGATATTAAAATTTGGGATTGTCATTTAAAATTCAAAGTGCCTAAAACCTGATGAACATAACACATGGAAAATATATCTTCCAGTAACAAGATGATGGAGATCAGATGGTCATCTCCATGTAAAATATCTGCTAAAGCCTGCTTAGACTAAAACTAGGCTTCAACTGATGAAGAAAAACTTCTACTGAAAATTGTGCGTGTTTTGTGAAGAACGTACCTATAAATGGTTAAGGTATTATTGTCGGTAGTTTTAGGTAGTAAGACTAATTTTAACAAAGGTCAATATCTTTTTCCCTAGAACTCGATCTCAAATTCTAAATATGGAAAAGGTATATGTTGTAACGTCAATATCGTATTAAGTTATAGGAAAGTCGGTTTTCAGAAATTGAGAATTTAAAGGATCTTGTGTAACCTTCATAAAAATTTACAAACTCTGGTGTAATAGTAAATAAAATAGGTAGAGTAGTAGTAAAATAATAAATAACTTTTAGGCAAAACCGAACAAGCGCAACACAATACACGGTCGTGCGTTTATCGTTTTATCAATGGATGATAAAGCTCTTGATAGCAAATCGGGAATGCCCGACTCTGTTCCGCTGAAAATAAGTCACTTGAATTCAAATGCTGCTAATATTAAATGAAAAGTTGATGCAGAAATCAACATGAAGGAACCATTCGTTAGTGAGTTTCCTTTTACATAAGAAGCAGGAATATCAAAGACAACAGATGCAGGAAAATTTAATGACACAGAAAATGTGCACGAAGCACAATTTCCAAACAGAATTCCCATATTTAAGTGGCTAAGATACATCATTTGGTTTATCCCAAGATAAGAAACACTTGATCTTGACTATATGAGATAAAATATCTTATATTTGTATCTCGTACGATCGATTTCACTGTTTAGTTGATACTTTTGTTTGCTAAAATGCAGTTGTCGGTTGAAATTATATTCCTTTTAGGTAAGTGAGTATCGTATAGAATCCTTGTTTGTAGTTATTTATTATCAATTGTTTTGTATTTACTCTGTGTGTTAGGAATCATTTTTATTATCAATGTTAGGAAATCATTTTCATTTTTTTTTAAACCCGAGTCATTTTCCCATGTATGTCCGCACTATCATAAAATTGGTAAAGAAACCAAAATTCTTCTTTTCCAGCTTGCTTCAGCTATGTGCTATCGATCCCCGTATCTGATACTGCTGAGTCTGCAAGGATAGTGAATGGAGAAGCGGTAGATATCACTCAGGTGCCGTACCAAGCAAGTATAAGAAAGAGAGTCTTATCAGGATGGGCTCACATGTGTGGTGCAGTTGTAATCAGCGATAGAGGCATTTTAACCGCTGCCCATTGTGCTGATTCGTAAGTACCAAATAATGATTTTCTAATGATCGACTAACATTACAATTAAATGTTCGTATCTTCGAATTTGGCATTCCCAAAAAGTTTGATAACTATACTAGGCTAGATTATCGTTTCAACTGTCTGTTATTGATAAATCTTTGATATTATTTGGATTATTGCGTACTTTTATTTTTTTCATCTACTATGGCATCTCCCTGAGTTCTTCATTCGTTATTATTGTTAATTACGGGCCTGTTAGATTTTTATTACTTTCAATGAACAGAAAATAATTTCCTCAATTTTCATAACTTTCAGATACGTATCGCAGCCATCTAACATACGAGTCACGGTTGGTACTTCGTTTCGAATATCCGGAGGCAAGACTTACGATGTTTCCGTTGTCTATGTCCACGATGGATTTTCTACAACGACCTTGGAGCATGACATTGCATTACTTGGGACTGCAAAAGCTATTGAGTTTAGTCAGTATGTTGCTCCGATAGCAATTGCTTCCGAACATTTTGTTCTACCAGCTGGAACTGGAGCGGTAGTTTCTGGGTTCGGGACTACGTCGGTAAGTTATTTCATTCCTTGTTACCACAGATATAACGATAAAAAATGCAACACACCACTTTAATTCTCACATAATTATGATAGTTGTGTGTCTTAAAAGTTCCAAAGAAACTCTTTCAATATTTCAGTACGAAGGCTCGTCATCTGATGTTCTGATGGCAGCACGCGTCAGCGTCGTCTCACAAGCAACATGCGCACGGGCATACCTGCGCATTGCCACTATCAGCACAGGGATGGTGTGCGCTAACGGCAGTAATCCATCACGAGATGCATGCCAAGGCGACTCTGGTGGACCACTAGTGGTAGGGAGCCATCTTATCGGTATAGTATCCTGGGGCGAAGGCTGCGCAAACACCAATTATCCCGGAGTGTACACAAGAGTATCTGCATACAATTCCTGGATAACGCAAAGGTTACAAGTACTACGAATAGGCGGATAATAAGATCTGAATATTTAAAGGAAATGTGCGGTTTGAAAGAGTTATATCATGGCGATTATTTCTGGATAGATTTACCTACTATGACAACAAATCATTTAATGAATCAAAGATATTAAATCAGGGAGTCAAAAAAAAAATACAATACCTACATTAACAAAATAAGCCATATAGCCAATATTCGACCCGTTTAAAAATAATACTGTTTTGTAATTTTTGTTTTTATCCAATGTAAACGAGTGGAAGTTTTGTGAGAAGTGTACAATTTAGAATTTATTTGTAAATAAAAATACCTAATGTATGCACCAATGCAAATTTTTATTAATAAAAAATATTTTATTTCGAGGGGTTATTATTTAACTTGCAGTGCATTGTACGGACGGAGACTTATTTAAATACATACAACTTTCTACAATAACAATGGTTCTTACGGTATTTCCTAAGTACGTGTCAATGACATTTTTACTTACTAATAGTACTTATTTTGTCACTTGCAATACCGTTAATGCTCAATAAGATTGTACTGGAAAAATGCGAATACAAAACTGGATTTGGTGTTTTTCACGCCAAGTTGTATTTGCCTATTTTGTATGATAATTACCGATAGCCATTCGCTTCTTATCGTTGACATAGAGAAGCGCACTACATAATAATATGTATACGCAATATTAATGAGTTAATGCTGGAAAAAACGCTGCCAATAAAACAGAAAGTACTTTACTTGTGTTTTTGTGTACTATAGGATGATCAGGTGATCTACCATAAAATAATGAATCAGAAAATGAATCTAATCATTGAACAGATTTGTCGCTGCAGCATAATTATAATACAAGTCATGCTTATAAAAGAAACAAAAGCAAAATAGTTTTCACCTCGATTGAAGCTTAAATAGATTCATTATACCATATACAGCGATGATTATAGCGCTTTATAAGCTGTCTGGCTAATTGAGATGACGCCCGGAGTAATGCGGAAATGCAATGAAAATAGTTAGCATTGCTTACACTTAGCATTGTTCTTCTTTACCGGTTTGAGTGCAGTTCTTTGGATATGAACAAAGAATTTTTAAGCGTATTTAGTTGTTTACATTGAAGCGGTTTTTTTTGGTGAGTACTTACGATCTGATTTAACGCCTTTGTGAGTTTCTACTTCGGTATCATGTTAGAATAGATCCTTGGCTTTCTTCCTGCGTGTGTAAGTAATATCACGTCCACCTTTTAATATTGCCGTTATCCATTCCATGGCCAGTAGATACCTTTGTTCAGCCGATGAAGCATCAGCAAGTTCCGCAGTAGGTGGTTTTAGGCTGCCATTTGTGTTATTAGTTACATCTAGAAAAAATAAACCGTATTGTTTTAAATATTTTATTTTAAGACCATGTAAAATATTAACAATATTACGTCACAGGTTCCTTTGAGTGCTTTGGTGTAGGGTATTGTAATATGATGGAGGAGTTTGTTGTTTTCGTCTGGGTCGTTGTAAGATTTCCTTTCTAAGAATTAGTGGAGTATCCAAAGTAGGTCTTCCAGCCACGTGCAGATATTTTTCAACCTGTAGGAATATAAGATTTTGAAGTGAGCTGTTTAGGTTACCTACTTAATTGAATTATTTGATTGTATACCTAAGGTAAAGTTAAGGTTTTAAATGTTGTAGTGTGTTTTTGAGTAAGTTTTATTTCTAACTTTTCAAATATCTTACTAGATGGAAATTTGAATTGCCCCATTTTTAGCTTTTTTTAGCTTTTTATATTTGTTCTAAGAATTCACGTTTTTTTACTCATGCATAACATTCGCTAAATCTGTTCAATAATAAGGTATTTAACACATCACCCCTCTAAAAAACTTGGTTAGGACAAAGACGATTTTTTGCCGCCATGTCACCGCGCGCTGTGCTCTGATTGATCGCTTCATTTGAATCCAGTCGAGATTCGATTTGTGATTAGCACCTATCGGATTTGAGAATCGTCCCTTGTGAGCATTCGACAATGAGGGGTTCTAAGTTCAAATTGTTAGCTTGTAAAGAATGATCCGTTTGAATTTGTTTGTTTAAGTTGTGACCAGATTTCCTATAAAATAATAATAATTTGATTATAAGTAGGTGACACATGATATAGGTACCTCAAAATTCAGGACCCAAAACGTCTTTGCTTAAAACATTATTCTACTTTTGATCACATTATGCGTGTGTAGTTTAATTGCTAATAAATAAAAAATCTGTCGAATAAGGCAACTTGAGCCCATTAAATGAGGTTTTATGGGTGGTTTTATTACAGCACATAAACCAGTAATTAACAAATTAATCAACAAAACAATCAACACTTATGTAAACATAATATCGAAAAAGTATTGTAATCTACGTTAAATACGGTGAAAGCTTCCGACACTCGCTCGTAATCCGTTTCCTCTTTCTAGACTACCTCATTGTTCTTTAGCTTCTGTTAAACAAATGATTATGAACTCTATCACAAACAAAACAAAGTTGGATTCACCACAACACAGCCCTTGATTAAAGATCTTTGAAACGTAGGCGCAAAAATTTATTTACGACACCCCCTCATTTAACCGTCTTCTGTCTCCCTCATCAGTGCGTATCGATGGTATGTTTTGTCTCGCTTCGTCGACCCATAATAAATTTCGGGACGATTCTGAATTAACAATACCATAGTCATAATTCGCGAGCCTGTTGCGGCGCGCTCATCGGGATGTTTGACGATTGTTTTAATATTTTATGTCATTTTAACCATTAGGTGGCAGTTTACAATTCATTTACTTTGAAAGGAATTAATTATGATTAATTTTTATAAATGTTTTGTTTAGCGGCAACATTATTATTACAATCATATCAACCACATCAATGTCAATAGCCAATACAAGTTAATACAAATTTAAAAGACAATTATATAGGCACTTTAATCTTTTTTAACCTATAACTATTAATCTTCGCCAATATTTGTTAACATTGACATTATACTGATTAAAACCAATTAAAAATGTAATCAAAACAAAACTATCGATAAAACCGGTCTTGTAACAGTACATCACTATCCGAGTGACGGAGCGTACGCCACTTAATTCAGGGGTGGCATTGCTCAGACGGCAATAACGTATACACGAATAGGTGTCGAGTTGGGTTCGACTGGCGTCTTACTCGGTAACTCGGATCAATTTTAATCTCTGTCGTCACGCCTGGAGCGCCACGCCGCGCGCCGTGACACTTCGACCAAACATCCACTGTATCAATATTTACGTCGCCTAATCATAACTGAGCTTCTTTCTTCTCAAATTACGGATGTTATTGGAGTTTTTTGTTGTTTAATTTTAGAGATCAATTGACGCTTTTCATTTTTTTTTTGGATTTATAATTATCTTGAACGTACATTGCTTTTGGTTGTTTTATTTTTAATTATTTTTGTAAATAAAGTAGGTACTTAGGTGTTTAGAAGTAGATAGAATAGACTAGAATACCTAGTTCTTTATTTTCACAGAAAGTAGGTACAAGTTACAGATGTTAAGTTAAATTATGATTCTTACCCTCTTATTCATAAACGTTTCTTAAAGTTAAAGAGACTTATAAACGTCGAAAATGTATGGTTACACAGTTGCTAACATATTCATAACTTAACTTTATGCAGCGTTTATGAATAAGGCCGTTATACTATAGTATATATAGTATAATAAAAAAAAATGTTTATTTACAAAACAAAGCCATGGTAAATCAGTTCAATTTGAAACAACTGGGTCTCAATCCTTTAAACATTCAAAAAGTCAATACGTCGCCAATATTCAATTCGATTAGGCCGTTGAGCGTCTAAACCCACCGATAAGTAAGTGTAATGCTATAGTCCCTCGGCCTATTACCTGGCAATTTCACAGAACGATCTACGTCGGATCGCGTCGACAGCACACAATGATGTGACACACACGGGCTTTGTAACGGAGAGGGACGGCACTCGCTCCCGCGATTTGTTTACACAGTGTAGCTTTCCCTTTCGCGGCGCGCCTGTGTGCGTGACCATCTGGCGGGCGGCAAGCGGCAGCCCTGCGCCTGTGCTAGTGTTGTGCCCCCACACCGGAGCGCACCCCGCTTCGGGGTAGCCTGCCTACGCTTGTATGCGTGACCCAGTCGAATAAATCTAATATTACACACAAACATATTGGTGGCACGGCGTGTCATTTTTACGCTTGTGTTGTCGCTACTTGGGGTTCTTTATGCGGCACGATGATATTATTATTCTGACTATTACGACATCCTTTATGCTTACAATAAAATAATTAATAAGGGATGAAGTGTATTGTTGAGCGGGAGTTTGTGATCGGTATCGGGCCACTCGGCTCGTTCGAGATTTAAAAAGGTAACGATAAAGTTTATTACCATCTTCACGGGTAATGGCGGCGGCATTGTTTAATTAAAATATTAGCACTTAGGTATTTCGTTTATTGTTTAACATCTATTGTGCCGATGAGAATTGTTTAGTTTATTGCAAGGTTCACAAATTGCGTGTTGGTGAATAATGTTTCAATGAAAATAATTCGTAGGTACCTACGCATTATTAAAAATTGTATCAATAAAGTTTTGAGTAATTATACTTAATTGGTTACAACACTTAATAAATAATGGTTTTCATTTTAACGCAATATACTCTGATTGAAACTGTAAATAAACACACCTAATTTATATATTATAATTATTATTAAGCAAGACTAACATAAACTAATATTTTTATTCACGCGACCATAATTTTACGCCAGTTCTACTTGCTAACTAAACCGGCTCCATGAATGAACCGGCACACTGATGTCGCTATTAGTGATGTCAAAGATCACGTATCGATAACAGCGACAACACTAATTTTTGGGCCACTAATATTTTTCATAACGTCACTCATAAACGCCATATTCAATCAAAATAACAAAACGCAGCTACTGATGACCTAAATATCAAATTTCAAACAGTAACGAACCTACAAAAGCGTGTTAATTTACCAGGTTGTAGGCACAAAATCTCCAAACATTCTCAATTACTTATTCTGTGACGGAACAGTTGACAGGGCGCTCAACCCCCGTTCAGTTTAACAATTACGCGGCAGGGCTCATTGTGGCGCGACCCTACCACTCCATCCATTGTGGACACCACTATAACGTGTCCAGAATATCCTGACCCCCGCCCAAACACAATCATCCCCCTCTGTGATCCCCTTTAAAGTTTACGCGGGAAGGTAATCGGCTCAATTTACACTGGGAAGTAATATACAAATATTATTATCCAGCCTTTTCACAAATATCAATAACGTATTACCAGCTTCGGGACAGATTTAAAAGTTAACCAACGTGATTTTAAAACGGTTAAATGACTTTATTTGGTGTTAATTTGAATAGGCTTCCATTAACTGACATGTCAGTTTTGATTTTTGAATATAACGTGGAAGCATGTCATTGTTGATAATCGTGTTACATTTTGATAATCATTGTCAAAACAGTTATAACATAATCACCGTTCTAGCTACTAAACGTAATCTAAAGACTTCAAACGATTCTATGATTAGTAAAGATTAAAATTATCCGAACTGTTCCACTGAGCCGAGATATAAACTTGTTGAAGTTTTAGAAATATTTCACTTTGAAACGCGCCTCAACTTAATTATAAATTGGGCGATTTAATTAAATTTGTAAGAGTTTTACTTGTTCTCGGCTTTCTGACCCCTGAAGGGTAACGTCAGGATCATATAGTAGTTCAAGTATAAATATATTTCGCATATAATTGTGCAACAGATCTGGGATACCGTCGTGTGGTCCCTGGCTGAGAATAAACCACGACTTCCCGTGGGAACCGAACGAACTTTCTGTGGGACCTTATTTTGAACCCTAGCAGGCTGGGGTTAGGTGACTGACAATTATAAAACAATTTAATTTTTGAAAACATTGTGTTACAGAATATAGAATGATAATAATAAGTAATAAGTATAAGTATTGATAAGTAATTAATAAGTATTGATCTATCTACACAATGTCTACAACATTAGGAAATGTTCCTTTCTATTTTTATAGGTGACCAACTTTATCACAACAGACAGCGCCTCGAAGAATTTAATTCTGTTACAGTCATCCCAGGAAGGCAGAAGTTTAAAACCCCAATAACTTTCATCTTCCGTCAACAATAATAACTAGTTTCTAGACTGGTAGCAGAGGTCAAATTAATGTCAAGTACCTACTCTCTCCTACACCAGGTAAAAGTAAGTTATTTTGGAAGTCAACTTCGCGACACTAGGCCAAGATGACCTTAATCGATCTTCAAAACGATCCCGATTCCTTTGCAAAGATATTCAAGGTTAAATAAAGGGTGTGCAGGAGTTGCACTTTTGATATAAAAGTAACTTATGCGTCTCCTCTGTAGACAATCCCCCCCTACAAGTGCGCAACCTTTTTCTAACGCGTATAAAGTCATGAACTTTGAGGTCAATAAAATTCGACCAGACTCGTCCTTTGTGAAGGCTGACTACACACTGTGTTTACAGATTTCTAACTTGTGAGGCGAAAATGTTGTGACAAGTGAATAACGGTTCGGTTTTTAAATTGGGTAAAGAAAATTGCCTAGAGGACATTGACTCTCGTAGTAGTACCTCCACAAAGACTGAAATCGGCACAGAACAAAAATGATTGCAAGAAGCAGAAGAAAATTCCCAAGAAGACGTGACATAGTCACTTTGTCAAAACAAAATTACAGGACCAAAAAGTAACCATAAATAACAACAAAAGCCACAGAAAGTGAGCGCAAAGCCAAGAAGGGACATTTCAGTGAAGTGCTGAGTTTTGTTATGCTTATGAATGAATGAATGAAATGCACCGACTCCAACGTGGCTTAACCAGACTCGATAAATCGAATGAACCCCAGGATTTGCACCAGCCCCTGGAGCCTCATGGTTCATGGGGCTACAGAGGCCATTGCATATCAATGAGTAGACCGGAGGTAGTATATAATAAATTGTTTGTTAGTAGTAAGTAGATAAAGAGAATCTTCATAAAATTTAACTTAATTGAAGGTTGTATATTGGCGTTTCACCGATGTGTTCGACGAAGTAATAATGTGTTCGACGATTATGTAAACTCGCCTAGCGGCTAGAATTAACTTTTTCGCTCCAGACGTGAAAAGTCTCAGGTTGTACAAGTTATTCGTCCGTGTGTACCACATGACTTTCTATTATTGCTGTTTTCAATTCATGAGTCGTGGCGCTACAGGTTCATAACCACTTAATATTGTTTTATATCATACGTTAATTTAACTCTTCAGTTAAAAGGTTAAACACAGGTTTAACACACTTAAGTTTAATGTCTGTGAAAATCAATGACTCTGATTGGAATTTTATTAATTATATTACTTTTCACGTCACGAATCTACGATGAAAAGGATATTACAGAAAATGTGTGTACTGTTTTGATTGATTTATAACCATATTTGGTTAACCTACAGCACATGTCCTTTTATGAGGTGGAAGGTAATAAAATTTCATTATGTATACTTTAATTTTCTTCTTAAATATTTTTGAAAGCAGGTAGGCAGCTTCTGAAAGTAAATAAAAACCTATATAATAAAGTTTATCTGGGACCTTTGCCAATATTAATAAATAAAGATAAACATCAAGACAAGACTACACAAATAAACCAGTGTTAACACCAAGTATATGTAACCAATATTATCATATATTCACCACATTTACATTCCATAGCGTAGGTACTTTACGTGTAATATTACACACGCGATTTTCTCTGCGAATCTGGCTTGTACTGTAGTAAATACAGATCTAACTAAAGAGACAATATCTCCGACGTTAAAAGGCCAGCCCGAGTAGATGGGAGGAGGAGGCAAGGGGTGGCCCACCCTCTGTGAAATTACTACATTTTGAAGGGAACAACTTTTTATGAGAATAAGCCGCCGCTATGAATCTCGAATTATAAGCGAATTGAGTGGTGTGGGTGCAAAACTGTTCTAGATAGAATCTATCAATGTTTTTAATTATTTTTATAACCAATAAGGTTAGTCACAGTCTTAATGACTCGTTAAAATATCATCTTCACAGTATTACACCATTTTTACGCAACACCTGAACAATCTGTCTTCAATTAACCAATTAATTTAACTTAACGAACTATTCAAGTTAATTAGTAATTCGGCGGGCGCAGGGACAACACAACAAAGTTTTCAAATAACTTTAAACTCTTGTAGTGACTACTGACAACCTTATCGTCGTAAACGGTCGGGATGAGTCGGGAGAGGTCGGCTGCGGTCGGTCTCAGTCAATAAGGTGCATTGGCCGCCCCAAGTTGCCTACTCGACGTAATACTGGCCCAAGGAGGACGGGGAGAAAATCTCCCACGAAATGGGGTAAAACGATGACATTTGGTTTTACTTTACCAGATTGTTGTAACGGAAGATATTTATTATTAACGAGTTTTAACTTTAAATATTTATTTAATGAAATCTTTATTAAACCGCGAAAGTTCATTCAAAAAGAAAGTGGCAGAAGTTTCTCGTTGCGAATTTTCAGGTTTGCCCTCTCAGTTTTCTTTTGTTTTCAGATGTATTTACAGTTACTGTATATACTTACTGTACATTAGATCCAATGTTTAAATAGTCGTAATAAAATTATAAGCAAACGCTCTTTTATTGACATCAAATGTCATTTATAAAAAAAAAAAACAATCTAAATACGTTGGCGGGCAGCTCGGCATGCCGTATGGCCACACCGTCGCTGCGAGGAGATGAGATTCTCCACGGGTCGAAGGGTGTGAACAGGCGCACCGACTCAAATACCGTTAGGGATAATTGTGTCTCTTTTATTTACACCAGCGCTTTATCAGCACACAGTAGCAATCTAATACACTTCTAAATTCAATAATCTTTTGTTTCTACATCACGACGTTTTTTATACGGTCTAAAGTTTAGTCGCCACTCAGATGTTTAGCTAGAAGTCAGTTTTTATTCAACCTTGACAAACTCGTCTCCGTATGACCTGCGAATTTTATTGCTCACAAAAAATTGCCATCTGTATTTGTATTCCGGAATATACTTCAAATAATACAGGTGCGATCCGCATTATAATACCTAAAGTGACCGTAGAATCACCATTCAGTAGGTATATCAATTGTAACCGAATCTTGGTGAGGTGTTTGTTACATAACATGAGCGTGAGATATCCCTGTGGGCGGCGGGAACGGAATGCCGGAGGAAAGCCGACGGCCTTGACACGACAATATTTGGTGCGCCTACCTAAATATACACAGACCACAAAAGTTCACTTGGAATCAAAGTCAGAGGGACAGCGATTCAAGTTCTCTAGTTAGCTGTTTCCCACTCTGTGATCGTTGATATAAGGGTGACGTATACAGTTATTGAGCTTTCACGCCCAATGCGCCGGCGCTTCTTATCGCTGTACGGTAATTAAGACCCTGCGGTTGCGCGTGTTATACTAACTTGTGTCGAGTTGACTTGAGTATTGAGTTTTTAAACTTTCAGAAAATTTCCTATAAAATACCTACAGTATATTTTTATGACAATGCAAAAAGCTGAACCATATCGCAGTCAACAAAAAAATGGAAACGCTGAAATGTGTCATTTTTGCCGTGTATCGTTTTTTGTTTTGCGAAACGGACGAAAAAGAAAAAGCAAAGAGACGATTAAAAATGATCCACGTGAATGTATTCGCGCGGACAATATTTTAAAACAAAATGTCACACGCTTTCCACGGGTGTCTGCTCCCACCCCCGGCGGGGGGCAACGGGGTTGTGGAGGGGGCGCCCACCCCCGCTCAACCAGTGGGGTGTCATTGTGGACTGTGGTGTCGTAACTCCGCGAACTTTTTAATTTACAATTAGGTAGCTTCCCATTTCTCTGCCCTATTTAGCTCTCGTTTTTCCGGTAGACACCGCCGCGGTCGCAGTTCGTAATTAAAATTTATTTATCAAATTACTGCGCCCTAAATCTTTGGGGTTTTTTTTTAAGGAAGTTACGTCTTAAATTAACCCTTAAAGCAATCTGTGTGCTCCAGATTTTCAATGAGACCATTATACAAAATCTTTTATTCTGGAACCCATTACTTTGCTGAAACAAACGAAAATCACCACAACACCAGTTAATTCCGTTGACGAAAGTGAATTGTCATAAAAATAACAAATGCTACTCAATGGAACAGTGAAATCGCTACTAAACACCCAAACGTCCGGCAAAACAACGAAACTGACATGAAAGAGCAATTGTTTCGGAACACCGACAGCGACCCTTGACCACGGGGTGTCCGTCACTGATCGCTTATTTTGACAATATTGGCCTACTAATTAACTTGTTTTAAAACAGTGGATGTTGGACTTTTTCGCCTATTATTTATCTGGTGTAAGTGATAAGTGGTTGAATTTATCTCCTAAAATGCTTTGGGATTATATTGACCTAATCCTATCTAATTTGAAAAAAGAATATAATTTTCCCAAAAAGTAAAACATAGAAGTTATACTAGGTTTTCACTAGCGATAAGCCATATTTGAGTCGAAAAACAGAAAAGCAAGGGTGACGACCGTTGATTTTCTTTTTTTCTTCTGGAGACTTACATCACTCGTTTTTCATGAAAAGGGATATATTGCTAACAGTTCAAAACCAGAGACAAACCATGGTAGTTTGGCGAATCATCAAATCTATTCCACCCTAAGACATAGACATGTGACTACACCAGCTTTAAGTTTAGCAACCAGAATTTATGAATAGCGAAAACAATAAAGCAAAAACACGCCTTAGCTTAAAACTTGCACCACGTCGTCGCAAGCATCCACTGAATTTGTCGCAACACCCGTGGCGTCTGTTTTTGTACCGCTTATTCACGCGGATGCCTTTACTCACTCACTGTACTTCTTTTATAACCGTCCTTTTCACAACATCTTGAGACAATTATACTTCATAATGCTATTGTCAATACAATGAACTTGCTAAAACGACTAGTTTTTCAGAATAAAGGCTCGTTTATACGTCGTCACTCTTTTGTAGTCTGTGTGTGGTACAAGTAACTTAGTAAACATTTGACCATTCTGTACGACAGCTGCATTAATTGGGTACCTTCACGCATTAAAATAATTTAAAAAGGGGTCCGTAGGTATATACGACCTCGTAGTAACGTAAGTACATTCATGTTTTTAAATAGCTAAGTTATGGATATAGGTGTAGATAATATTATGATTAGGATTTAGTCCAAAGTGTCACGATACGAGATCCATTGTAACGAAGCAAATACGAGATCCATTGTAACGAAGTAGTGAATGATCATCTGAAAGGTCTATAATTAAAATCTTAACCCCCACATTACTACTTCTTACAATGACCGGTCGGTGCAAACAGTAACCGGGTACTTTACAGTTTTGTCTACGTTTAACAGTGCGTAGTTATTTTAGTGTTAAACTGAAAATAGTAATAAGAGGGCGATCACTCCGGCTCTATTTGTGTACTAATAAAGTTATTTCAGTCCTTCCCATATACCGGGTGGCGGGAGAAACCACAGAGAAAGCCGATGATTTTCAATACAACAAGCATCCGATAACATTCTGGCGAAGATTTTATCTCGTGAGGCTCTTCTTTCAGTCGTCATATAAAACTTCATTAGCTACTATGATGGAAATTGATATCCATTTAACATCAAGGATTTTTCATGTTCATTTATAACGGTATGGTTTTTATGCTATTGAAACATATGACCAATTAATAATAAATATTGTATGCATTCATTATAAAATTATTAATAAAACTTCGCTCTAAAAAAACCTTCAAGACCCTACGCATCTATAGCCATAGAATATAGCAATAAAACATTGTATTTTATACGTATAGAAGAAAATAAATCGTAGCACAGCCCTAAGCCGAGTCACCGTTTAGTCAAACATGTAGGTGGCATGAAGTCAGTCCTGAAAATCAAACATCCCTACGTCTAGACTCGATTGAATTCCTTCGGGAACGCTTCCGAACCGATCCGATTTCCCCACGGTAAATAAATTAATCTCAACTCGGTTTATTTTTATACATCGCTAAATAACGATGTCTATTTTTATTTTTATATAGATACACAATTTAACCTTTGAGGTAAAATATTTCATAAAAACCAAAAAACGGGATGGCATTGCCAATTGTGAAAACGCCCACGATTTATGTCGTACATATTATTAGAACGAATTGTTACGAAATCATGACTCGTATTATGTAAAAGATATTTGTTTACACAGAAAGTAAGTTATCTGATATTTTGATTTAATGACATTGCTTACAAGTACTTAACAGGTATCCGTAAATTACAATGTTAGTTCAGGCACGTTGCAGTTCAATAGCTTGATTTATTTCTGTTTGAACAGTGCAACCATTCCACATATTTCTAACAGCCTTGCTGACGGACTATCGGCAGAATAATGCTCAGGCGCAGGCAGCATACCGTTAGGGCGGCCTTTTGTCGACACGAGCAAAAAAGCCTTTTGGAGCCACACCGCCACCCTTGCCGGCAAAAAACATAAAACAGAAAGAAAGGACCTCAAATTAGGGAATCGGCATCGGAATGTTGCACCCGTAACTTGAAGATGGGCATTTATTATAAATCGTTGAAATTATAGCCTCGAAGCATGGCGCATCCCTTTTGTCCTTGCCTCAAGTTAAATTGATGGAACTTTATCATGCAAAAAACATCGGAAACTATTCTGTTACGGTTATTTACACCGTGGCGATGGCGCCTTGTTTTCGTAATTGATGTTCAAGTATGACTGGTTTATGACGTGTTAACGTTGTTTCTTGAATAAGCAACGTGTTCCTGTGTATTCGAATATTTTGGGAGAATTAGCAAAAAATATATCTTTTTGCGTTAAATACAAATAAGATCACAACTACAAGTTATCGTTAGCACCTTGCAGGCCAAGAAAGATAAAAGGATCAAAAGTATGGCAAACTAAACTCCTCTTCAAAACTTTAAGAGCAAACTATGAACGTGATCTTCATCGTGTGGGAATCAAGCTTGTGCGACACAAAACCACCTCCTCAATGTAACAAGGCGATTCAAATTCTCACAAAATGTGGGAATCCGCTACACTTGAATGGAAATCCACAACTCGATCAATACCCGTCTGGAATATTCCCAAAATTGTAATTTGGTTGTAAAAAATGTTTACCTGTTAAAGAGCGGAAAGGCCCAATGCCACGTGCGACTGCAGCTTGTACTCCGGTGTTTTTAACAACGCACCTTCTTGGCATTATCCTCGACATTCTGTTGTTTTTTGTATTGACATAACAATTAGAACCATATCTTTGTACTTCTTCAAATAAAGACGCCTGTTCTATCGCAGATCAGAAACTGCTTGACTATTTTAAGGTCAGAAGAGAGATTCTTACTTAATTTTGATCAAGATTATTATCTCTATAATTATATCGCTGATTAGCGAATAAATTAATTTAACTCAGCAATACACAAAGTAATCGTAAACCACGAGGTTCACGAGAATCGTCGTCAATTTCTTTCAACAATAGCATTACAAAGAAAAATATCTTGGGGCGCAGATAGCACCGAACTGAGCGGCGAGATGAGTTGCCCTTACTTGGAGAGGGTGTGAGGCAGACGAGATTGGGTTGTGGTGTAGGTGAAGAGCGGAGAGCGATTTAATGTTGATAGCGATTCGTGCGTGCTGTGATGCGGAAGCGGTGCGCATCTCTGGTTAGTAGGGTGAGGAGCAGCACCAACAGCATCCTGGCAATGGTAGCAAGCAGGCTAGATTGTGCGTTTGTGAGTCACTGCTGCAAGGTATCGGCTGGGCCTGTCACCTTGCAGCAGTGATGTCATAAATGATTTCTGTGTTATTGTTAATGTTTTACTAACATATTTTACTAACACTATGAGTCCTGTTGATTGAGTTAAATGAATAAATAAATATGTGGCTGTGAGTGACTTACCGCAGAACCTACTTATCGTGAGGAAGAATTATTAAAGAAGGAAAGCAAAGAACTTGAGTCATTGTAACTGTTTGGATTACCTACTAAACAATTATTGTTCATAAGTATTAAGAGTGATTAAGAGCTAGAAGATCATTGATAGAACTTATGGAACAGGTATCAATTTGAAACTCTCTTAACAAGAATACGCACTTGTATCGAAGTTACACAAACTCAAACGAACGATTCGTTTGAGTTTTCCGTAGCTACTACGAGTATAAAGGACAAAAGTTCGAATAGGGCTACGTGCCCTACGGAATCTTTCCCACCGCTCCCGCCTCCGCCTGTACCTTGCGGCCCACACTCGAAGATCCCTGTTGGATGGGACTCACCCGCTCTGCCATAAATCTTGGGACCCTCGACCGCCACCCGGATTCTCGCCGAAAATATCTATAAATACCCTCTCCTACCTACATATTTCAAATATTAACAGGGAGACTAGCCAAGTGACAAAGTCAGACATTTGCAGACTTGTTCGAGCGAGCTAATCAACCAACGCTACTGTTTCTACCGAGTTTTTCTATGTAATATTCTCGTTTTTAACTTCAAGAAAAAGTACATCTTTTCAAGAACCCTGATGCTTTATATGTCTGAAGTCTGAAATATGTTAGTTTTTTTGTAAGCTTATCAACCCAGAATTACTCTGAAATTATAATTCAGTTGGAATATATTTTGGCATTAACTACACCCATTGTTTATTAAGTTTAGGTTTGTTTACAAATTTTCGAATAGGTAATAGATAAATAAATTTTAATTTTGACTGATTCTGCGCTGATTTCGAGTGTATCCTTGATTGAATCGAGGTCGAGGTCTGAGGTCGCGCGGTGATTGTCCCGGGTTGGGCGAAGGATCTTTGTGTTCCGTTAGATTTGCATGCTCACTGATAATGTAGCGTAAACCTAGCTGAATTTTAAACATACGCTCTTAAATACAATTATTATGATATAATAAATATTCATTTAAAAAAAACAGCATTCTAGTAGCAGTATAAACATAAACTAAGTAGGTACTTAATGTACCCCTTTGTTAGAATTTGTGCATAACAACTAAAAATACTTTATTTAAATAATAATAAAAGAAACAAAGTAAATGCTTCATTTATGATAAGATACAAATATAATCGTTTAAAACCCAGAGATTAACCTGTGTTTTGAGTTTTAATTATTACCTATCATCATTAAAAAATAATAACCGTTAAAGATAGGTAAAACAATAGGCAACTCTCAATCGTAATAAAAAAATCAAGACCTATTCTAATCTATTTAATAAAAATGAAATGCTGTTCGTTGGTAAGGCATCACTTGAGCACGGCTGGATCGATTTGGCATTTTTTTTTAAGGTTCGTAATTCTCCGAATAAGATTTTAAGGGAAAGAAAAAGAGGGAAAGTTTCCTGGAAAAATAGGAAAAACTGAAAGTCCTTTTTTCTATGGGATTTTTGTATGAACTATTGTTTGGACAGGATAACGTCTCGTCGGGTCTCAGTAATTAAAATCTCAATTTTTTTTTTTTTTTTTCTTCTAGAAATCCTTAAGTTCAGACCTGTATCTGGTTTGGACCTGGATTTGTTTCCTGTCAATGGCAATAGCAGTAGAATCGGTCTCTATTAGATCAACTGGCGATGTGGGTGTATTATACACCTGTGCCTATCCTCGGGGAATATAAGCATAAAGTAAAGCCATGTCAAAAACCCCCAAAAAGATCCAAAATGGCGTTCACAGGTGTTTTACGGCGTACCGATCCATATCGTACAGCCTTGATTCTATTCCGCGACGGCCGCGCTGACACAGTTAAAGCGAACTCGACAAGCAATGACTCAATCGACCGACGCGTGACGAAAGCACGATCCTTGATATGATCGCTCACTAATAATGCACACGATTCATTATTATTTTTATAGTTTTTTTTTTCAATATTATTATCATTACCTAGACAGCTACTTTCCAACATTTTTCCAACGTTGGCGTCTGAAACATAGGAAAATAGATGTGTTTTCCTCAAGATCCACTGTATATTTACATGTGTGTGTCGTTTCCTTAAAGGTACCCAGTTCGTAGTAGGCCTGGGGGGTAATCCCTGACTAGATCATTTACCTACATTCCGCTATGATAAACAAAGGAAAATTGGAAACTTTTCTACCGGGAAAACCGTTAAATTTGTTGTTACCTAAGGACCAACTAAAAGTATAGAACATTACTGTCGCGTCCTGCAACTGGCGCATTGATGGACGATGGAGAAAATGTGGGCCGAGGCGAAGCCGAGGCACACATACGTGAGTCCATCAATGCCTGTAGCGGCCAAGCCTTGTATAGTACATTTCTTAAATAATGCGCGGAAATTCAAACTGAGTAAATTAATTATGAATTCGTGAATTGTGTTGAAGTAAAAAGGTCGTACCATTTTTTTAAAACACGACTGTTTTTTTCTAATTTATTTGGCCGCTAAACACGACAGATATGGATTTTCATAGTAACATTGCCGGCCGCATCGTTACTTGTTTTTTACCAGTACTGCAATGTCGATTTATCTCGAAGAAGGTTGTCAAAATAATCCTCCATTTTTCAAGCAAGCTTGAGAAAATCAATTATTTACATTAATAATTTATTACCCCATAAAAACGGTCATCATTTTGCAGGATCATAATCAATCCTTGTCTCGTTTTATAAAATCATAAAACAATACAAAAATATTGTTGATATAGGTACACGTAATAATTATCAGTTAAAATCTATGATAGTGCTCTACTACTAAAAAATAAACATATTATACAAAATCGCTTTCGTGTCCGTCTGTGTCGCAACAGATTTGGTTGCGGTTTGCACCATTATTTAGAAAATTGATCCCGGAAGGTTTATGTATAATACTTACATTAAAATTAATTTTACAAATTATAAAGAAATCTCGACGTTTTGTCAAGTCGCAAAAATCGTTCGAAGCAATGGCGGGTCGCTAGTTCAACTATCAACAAAAGATTTTCCGTCCATATCATTCAATATTTATAGCGCACACAAAACTTACCTCGTACCATAACATAGTACACGCGTATGTCAAGGAAAACTTACTCATAAAATACTATATTATCGATAATACTTTACCATCGTGTTACCGACAAAAATCGCTCGAGGAAAATCGATTTTCATTTAGGTAGCCACGTTTCGGAGAACACATCCCTTTACTGAGAATGACGACTGTTCGACGTAAGGTTCTTTACGTAATGAGAATGACGCCCACAGTTTTTACGTGTTTTACTTGCGAACTATGACGTACCAAGAATAGAATGAAGTCAATTTGTTTCGTAACATGACAATGACGTAGACGATACAAAAATAAATATTGGTTACATTAGGCTGTATATATGTTGAGAGGTAGTACGTCCCAATGTCACGGGTCTATCCTCGTGAATGTGGCAGACGAGCCTCCAGGTACTTGCGTGCAATCATCCAATAGGAACCCCCCTTTTAGATGACCCCCCATCCCTATTAGATGATTATATCGGTTTTTGTCAGTTACAGTATTCATCAATCATCGACAGTCTGCTTTCAAGTGAAATGAAAGACTGTTAAAGCTTGATTTGCTACAAGTTCACTGCTGCATAATTTACACATCTTGGGGATAAAAAAATCAGCTTGATAAAATTGGAACACTAAACAAAAGTGCCAATAAAAATAATCTTTTCCGGAAGCTGCGTATCAATTTTATCGTAACTATGAACTTAAGTATGGATTAAGTAAGTCGGTAGGTTATTGAACTCTTTTATGAGACAGATAACATCTAACTACTCAGAAACGGCGGAATTTAGAAACACCAAGTAAACAATATTCAATACTTAGCGAAGTTATTTGAATTACTATCTGCTTTTCATAAATTAAGCCGGATGTGCGCATGTAGATGTCGTTATCTATTTTTAATTTTCTCAAAACCTGCGTCATACACCTTTGTACAGACGCTTATAACACAGTTTATCGTTTACACTTTACTGTTAAGTATTTTACTTAAATTGGTCAATCTTAGATCTCCGAAATATAGGGTTTCCCAGTATCATTTTCCAAATGGCCTCTGAACAGAAAATGAGAGTTCATTTTTTACACTGAGAATTGCGAACCATTTAATGAAGATACATGCCACAAGAACTAAAGCTGTTGAAACAGAACCTTGACAGACGTACAGATAGATTTCCTAGCCTAAGTAAGTAAAAGGTTGCTCTAACTACAGTATACCCATAGATATCCGTGAATATACGAATAACCTGTGACACGAAATTTTATTGTGCGTTAGGTACGCACAATAAAATTTACCTACAGCCTGGGAAATATATTGTTTATAAAATTGACATACTACGTCAATTTGCTGTGTTATAGCCATATAATACAACTGTCAAAGAATGACAGCTGGTAGTCAGACAATTTATGTTGGTAGTCAAATTCAATTATAAGTAATTTCCCTGACTTTACCTACTCAGCTCCCAGATTTGTCCTACACTAAACTAACTGCTCCACTCTACTTTTCATGAATACAATAGTACTTCATCTACTTCAATTATAAGAAGATCTGAACTAACTGAATAGTTAAGGTGTGGTCTAGGCTAGTCGAAAGTCTTTGAAAATGTCTAGACAACTTTGTAAAGCCTACTCCACACAATGAAAACCGCAGCCTAGCGATAATTGACAGTAGGATAGATAGGTAAATACACATTCGTGGTCTACTGCCTATACAAATTATTTAAAAGGATTGAAAACTGACCTGGCGAAGGTCGCGGGAATCCGCTCGATACGAGGAGCACAGGACCGACGCCGACGCTTGTGGGATGATTTCCAGCAGTGGATGTCTTCTCGCTAAAATGATGATTTAAAACTATTCGATGAAATACCGAAACTTATCGAATCGTACGCAGCAAGTCAGTAAGATCAATATTTTCTCGAGGCGCATGTTCGCTTCTTTGGCCGTGAAATCGAGATTTATGTGACTAGACAAATTGCGTTATTTAATTATTTTTTATAGTGCTACCTACCTTCATTTCATCTTCGGAATAATAACTGCAATAATAATTACTTCTATATCATGTCATCATTAGTATAACTATAAATCTTATTTTTCCTATTGCTGGGTAAAATCTGCAACATAAAATAATTATTTTTTCCTCATTTTTACTTTCTAATCCTTTCCCTGGAGGACCTGGAATATCCTTTTCCCATTATAAGATAGATAATTTTTGACATAGCTTTTATACCATATTTTTTAATTACCGACATCATAATTTCAATCAGATTTTCCTCATATACGCCATTTATGGTCGATTTTTTCTTTCATTTGTTTTAACATACTTGTGTGGAGCCACAATTCAGGAAGTAAAACGCTAAGATAACAACGCCTCACATAATACACGGAAAATCAAACATTATGGGGAAGACCCGGAAAATATTAATTATCTACTAATTTTGATGACTAATTAGAAGGACGGATAATATCTGACGTTGTAGTGGTAAAATATGGATTGCTAATGTGATATGCGAAGGTATACCCTGCATAATGAATCACCACGCTTTATAGACATATTGGTGATAGTAATAGCCTTGCTAGAGGTAGTCTTAAAGTTACCTTTTACGATACTTACCAAAAGTTTTTTCATGGATTCCTTCCATGCCGTAAAAGGTACACAGTAATTTGACACCAAGGAAACCATTTCTAATGTAATTATAGCTGAAACAAATCACAAAATACACCATCACCAGGTGTCTACATCTCTTATCTACTTTCCTATCGCAGGTGTGCTGGAAGAGATTGCTTTAGAAATAAGCATCACCTTTGTACGTTTTTTTCTGTTCTTTTCTCCATGTCTGTATATTATGTGTTATGTTATGTGTATTATGTGTTAAATAAATAAATAAATAAAACAACAAAAAAAAGTAACAGACACTGTGTGTAACCCGAAATGTGAGTTGCTCACCGTAGTGTCACGGATGCTCCTCAGTCATCATTAGTCATTACCGTAAGGCTCGCTCCCCATTGACTCATGCCTTTAGCATGAACTCGATGATTCCAGGATGTTGCCGATAATCACGAGTTTTGAGCCGTCATCGTCATACAGAAGATACCTGCGCAAGTTATACGTAGAAGTCATAATGTTTTGAATTAAATAGAAACGAAAAAAGTGAACTTAGGCCCATGACCCCTAACCGAAGAAGGTGAAACGAAATTTCTGTTTGTCATTTTGTACGTCATTGGGTGTTGTAGATAGGTATAATGACATTACTAGGAGTAGACTAAAGTATCTAATCAATGCTACTAAGAAAACTGTTCCCGCAAAAATAAAATCAACACGTGTAAACTAAAATAAAACATCCGACAGTCGCTAGGTGCCAACACGTCTTCACAAGTCGCGAAAAAAACACAAACACGAATAAATGAACAGGTAACACCACTTAATCGTAGGTGCCCCAGTTTCTTATCATTATCAGTGGCGCGCGCGCAAGTGGCGGCCCGGAAGTGATCTCGACGGCGCGACGCACGCGCCTCGTCGCCGGAAGTGGGGTTCCACACATGCAGGTCATGGAACCCAATTTGTGATTACGAAGATGTCATTTGCAAGCAGCTTGCAGTACACCAAGAATAACAATGGCTGGTCACGCCTAGTTTTGAATAAGCAAATAGTTATACGATTGTCTTTTGTCCCATATTTCCATGTTATGTAAGCTGTTATTTAATTTATCGGAATTTATTATTACCAATCTTTATCGCGTACGTCAGGAAGTAGTATTTATTTATTTTTATGGTAAAAAAATTGCAAACTAACATTCTCGAACTTTTACACTATTGCATAAGAATGGCATGTAAAACAATCTGCGTTCATAATTTTTCTAGATGAAACACGACTTTCGATTCCAGATTAATCATTGCGATAGTTAAAAAGACTTATAATTATTAAGAAAAGTATGTAACGAGCGTGTAACTTATGAAAGCTACTGTTCTCCAGTTGGCTGGCCATACATCAGCCGGCAAATGATTGTGAAGACATAATGTGGGCGAAATTATTTCTCACCTCTAATCGACGGAAGACGGGTTATTTTAATATGATTATTTATGTCCCGTCGGTCAGACTAGGTCGCTGAGAGACGTTTTAATCGGAGCATGAGAAAAAATAGATGTATCGTTGACGAAATGTTCCTCGTAGAGCATGCATGTCGGTACATCTGTTGATTATTTGCTGCAAAGCTTAGATACAAGACTATTTACAAGGTCAAGAAACTTGTTTTATCTTTCGTACAAAACGAGACTCCATAGAAAGCTCTATTTTTTGAAGCTTTATAACCTAAACACATTTAGTGAATTTATAAGCTGAATTAAAAACGAACGGCACATAGAAACAGAAATATCCAGGAATATCCCGACCTATTACCTACATGACCTGTATTAATATTCTACAACCATACAATCATGATCAAAATAATAAATATGTAAAGATTACAATATAATTCACTTAGTAGGAGGGGGCGTCGACCCGCGGCGCCACGCAGCCGCGTCCGCGACCTTATTACAACGCGTCTTCAACAGTTGATACATACACAGTAATTCAACTTTATACCTATACAAACGTGACTAACCCACACAGACACTTCGCAAATTCTGAACGATAGATGATCGAATACTGAACTACGAGGAACACCGAACACTTCCGTCCGATCTCTTTAAATCTGTAAGTAGCACGATGGATTTGGAACATATAAATAACGTTCTAAAAGACAGGGTTTGGGAGTTTACTCTATTTTTAATTTTAGATGATCTTATTAAAGTTTTCTCTTTGTGAAAATAAATAAACATGAGACGATTTATTTTCAATATTAATCATATTCAATTAGTTTAGTATCCATTTCACAGTCTGTTATATTTATAAGAACTAACCCAACTTGTATCTCTCAACCAGTTCGCACACAGTGACGCATGAGCTATTCGGGCCCACGGCTCATAACCTCATTGTCCATCGATTCTTCCTATAATCCTTCACGTCCATCCTTCTGTTCTATTTACAAGCTATCGCCGAGAAAACCGGATAAAGGGAAACGAACTTTCGATGAGAAAACAAATGAAAAACAACATTTCTTTTCATAAGTCCTTTGTAATAAGAAGGGGGTCAAACACTTCCAAACACTAGATTTTTCTGTAAAAATAAACGTAAGCAAAGAACGTTTACAGAAAGAGTTGAAAATTAGAATTATGTCAAACTACAATTTGTCATTTGTGTACAGTATGTAGATATGTAAAGTTCCACTGCATGTCCACAATGTCAAATCTAAACCAAACGCTAAAAGCAAGCGACGTCCGACGATAGGGAAGACATACAAAGGTGAAAAATTAATAGCCTGGCAACCTGTCCGCGATTTGTAAACATTCTCGACTCCCGCCAACGTGACGAATTCAATGAAATGTATGCCAAACACCAGCACTCTAATTATAAACAGCTATCACAAAAAAGTACTGCTCGCATTAACACCCGTCTAAATAAAGAAGCAACGAATCAGTAAGCGATCGAACGAAGCGTGGTGATCACGTAATTCAGCTGACTCACACCGAATATGTGCAGACAGGTAAATATTTAGTACACCGTACGTACTTGAATCCATGCCAATGATTGTTGGACTTCAATCGACGGAGAGACCTCAGTTTTGTTAATTTATTGTTTGTGAATTTACCAGATCAATACTATTTTCGGCAATGACACCTCTTTTGCGTTGATGGGTATTGTGGCCGAATAATTTACCAATCAACTCAGCACTTTATTATTTCGAGTCGCACCTATCAATCTGTCATTTAAATTGTCCGTGTTGTTTTATATTCCTTTTGTATTCAAACACCAGCTGCTACGTCTGTATCACCTGCGAACATTACCGAGCAATTTAAACGACTTAAATAAACGTATCAAAAGCATGAAAGTTTTCTCTAACTAATTAAAACACCGGTCATACAAGTGAAACATAGCAATTACGCCGAACTAGAATTGGTTTAACATTTTCTAAAACCAATACGTATGAGATTTAAATTAGTGGGTGAAGTCTTACAATTAGAGATGCGTGGACGCAGGTAAGAAAGCGACAATACATTAACCTACAGAGTACAGTGTCGTAGGGAAAACCGTCACACGAGTTTTGCTCAATTATAGTGAACAACATGGGGTTAGAACTGCTAGATGTTATACTTATTGTTAATTAACTGGGGAAGCATTTAAAACAAAGGAAAAAATGTGACACATTGTTTTCATGAAAAAGTAATATGGAACAACTGAATATTTCATTCATGAAAATGTTATTGAGGAAGACAAGATCGTTAACTTCAATTCGACAGCTTATTATCTTAAATTTATTTCTTCAGAAGACACTCAAATTGCAAAATGTTTGAAAATAACGAATCAGGAAAAAAACATCTTTGACCGGGACAAAAACTCAACCGATGCACTTAACACTTGGTTACAATATCTAAACGTCTCTTCCAGCAGAAGTAAGTTCGTTTATCATCGGCAACTGAGACAAGGCGGCAAGAAAGTGGACTTTCACTCAGTCAGTCGATGCTCGCTCCTTACTATATCACACCTCATTTGATTCTAAGGGCCTAGTTTTATTACATGTAAACAACTCACAATTATTGAGAGAAATTGTTTATAAATATTAATATTAAGAATTTATATGAGTGAACTAGGTGATTTTTCCGAGTTTATTGTGCTAGAAAAGCCTTCAGAAATACCTTTTATTCCAAGACTTCTGATTTCTTAGTTTACATGGGAAGATGATAGTCTATAGCAACGGTTCTCAAACTTTTTTGGCAACGGAACCCTTTTGAAAAAGAAATATTTGACGGAACCTTAGAATAATCAAAACCGGTTATATGTGTATTCTTTATTAATAATCATAATCAGACCCCCCATTGAAAACATGAAATAGATTTTTAATTTTCATCAATTGTTTTATGTCAGGCTTGATTGAAGAGAGTTGAAGACGCATGTCAGGTGCAGCGTCCACTCTATTGCGAATTTTGTTTTTATAACTGCATAGATGGAGTAAAGAATCCTGTTTCGCACTGCTTGACTCCGGTCCGTCTAAGTTCAAATAGCCTTCATATAGGTTTACGCCGAGATGACCATCTCACTTCTGTGTAGAGTAGTATGACCAACACAGCTGCTCCACACAGAAGTGAGATGGTCATCTGAAAAAACAACGAATAAGCAAATGCCGCCAAATCTAAAATTTGTTCATATGACTTCTCCCGCTCTGGGCGGAGCGGAAGGGCGTGTCAGACTCTTACTGACTAAAACCCTCCCGTTTTCCTTCGGTTGCCTGCTGCCAGGGTCCCGGTATCCCTTTCGGACTGTGGGGGCTCCGCGAAAATACTGGTTCATTGTCACCAGTAATTTCGCGACGCCCCCACAGACTCTTTGTGGAGCCCAGGGGCTCCGCGGAGCACACTTTGAGTTACTGATATACAGTATCTACAGTATCGTTTCACTCCCAAAATCAAACTCAACAACTCAATTTTCTCCAACAAAAGCTAATAAACCCGTAACTCATCATGCAAATACACTTAAAACTCATCAACAAAACCCAGTTCCCTTAATAATAGAGACGCATTGCACAACGTATTAAACAGCGATTAGTAGCAATCGCCAATAAACCATCAGTTTGTAGGTCATCAGACGCTTTGTGTCCCAATATCTTCGATTAAACTTACGACGTTCATTAATAACTACGAAAATGTAATTAGTTTCGACCAACATGTGCTCTTTGTCGATTGACGTCACCTAAATTCAACGACATTCAAATCTGACTAATTTAAAACGGAGTATAAATCGGAAAATTGTGCTATAAGATCACCCGACGTCGCTGCGGAGTTTTTCTACAAAGCGAGCAGTAATCACATAAATAAACACACCAATAAAAGTTTATTTTTGCATCTATTACGCACTGTAGTCTATCAAACACTCTGGTAATATGAAATATTTAACACCAGTAAAAATCTATCTATACTGACGAATAGGACACACACAAAAATGAAAAATATTAAAAGATATTTTTCATCAATGATGATATGTATCAATGTCCACCTATCTTATGTCGACATTTTTAAAGTGCTACATTTTGTTCTATTTTGAGTATCCTATCTTTGATCTAATCAGGTTATGTCCTCTAAAAGAAACCTCATATGTCAAAGAAAGGCTTTGTAGTTGTAGCGAGTCATCCCGTTGCATGAGCTTAATATCGCACTTCTACTAACTAAAACTCAATTTCACTGTGGCTTTTATAAACTTTCAACAGCTTTGCTAGATGACGTAGTGGCATAGTTCTGCAAGGTCACAGGTAAGATTTTCAGGAAAAGATATTTGTATAGTCTACAGATGATTGTTCGTAAACATTCATGTAATGTTTGTCTGAATGATTTGTGTGTGTAATAGCAACCATAGTGCAAGGTGTTCTAATGTGGAGCTGTCGGTGTGAAGCATTGTAACTCTTGTTGCTTTATGTACTTTACACGCCTTAAAAGTAATGTTTTAACGACCATCGGGCCGTCTCCTTACTATATATGTTTGTTTTTTCTTCTAATTGGCAGAGTTTTTCATTTCATCCCGATCTAGCTCTGTCGTCTTTTCGAATGCATCTTCGTCACTTTATTTGTTTCTTTTTAATTGTATTATTATTTTTATCTACTCCCATGCTATAAATCCTCTATAAAAGTTTCTGAAACAGTTACCTTATTGCGAACTTTAAAACACTGGTTGTTTTAATGTTGTCATAGTAACCATAATATCATCCAAACGGGTGTTATAATGTTGTACTAAATTTCATAATACAACTCATTTCAAAAAAAGAACATTGTCATGCAGGAGCGTTTCACTAACAATGCGCCGTAATTTAAAACAAAAAAACATCTATGTTATTCGAATTAGAAAAATTCGAATTCACATGCGTCGTGTCCCTCCATTTTTGTTCGATATTAGTACCTTTTATAGAGGATTCATATCATGGGTATAGATAAAGTCTTGTATGCAACTGTAAATAATTAGATATTAAAACACTCATGTGATACTATTATCACATTCGGCTTCGCCTCATGTGATAAACAGGCATTCGTGTTTTAATACCCCTTATTATATAACAGCTGCATAAATAACTATTAAACCCTGTCATTTACCTGAGTAGGTTATAACCTCACGTCGCGAGTGTTTCGACCTTGTCAATTGAATTTCCACGTTTCGGATCTGCCTACGCGAATTTCCAACGAATCGTGTCATATTCTAACAATGAGTTACATCGAGACCGACGTCAAAGTCAAACATCAGGTTATAATTAGACGATGTACTTCTAACGTATATACGAGTATGGATTCTATGAACGTATTTACGGAAGCGCCTGCGCAGCGCTAAAAACATACTATAAATAATTGTTTAGTACTTGGCTTTAAGTCTTCTTATTATCTCTGTCAGCCTATTGATATTCTTAGTTATTGTTCAGTCTGCTCAGAGCTTATTTCCTCTATTTTGTAGTACTTGTATGTTACTTTTGTACATTATTTCGTTTCGTAGGTAAGTATCATTTATTTCAAATAGGCACATAAAAGGCACTTTTTTAACGTCAAAATTTATAAGAGAATTAATTCTAGTCGCCCCTTCAAAAAGGGAAGTTAGTTTCGTATGAAGAAGAATTGGCAAGAAACTCCACCGTTACTCTCTTAAAATGTTTTACAAAATTTTGTATACAATAATTATTATAATTATATGTGAAGACGATGCACCTAGAATAAAATTAATATAAGTAACACAATAGGTAAAAGCAATTAAAAATGATGCAATGACAGATAAATTAACTATGGTGATAAATAGCATGGTGCTCACATATTTACAAACATTGTAAAAGTATACGATATTCCTATAATAAGTCAGTTTGTTACTAGTTACATTCGTCTCGGCATCTAAGGGTTAACTCTTCGGGAAAGAATTCTAGGACTTATTTAAACTTCTTGATCCAACCAGCTTCGTCTTTCAGATAAATCTGTCGACCAATTCTTAATTAATTCAACACCGAACCGTACTTACCCGTCTCTAATACAATCAGTATCAAGTAATGACTCACTTAACCCAAAAACTGTTCCTACTTCCTAGAAATCATCTGCATTGTTATACTTAATAACGTTACGTACATAAGTTCCGTTGTAACTCAGTCCAGTTATTGCTTCTTACGTTGATCGGCCCACGCTTCCTGCATCAGATTTATTAGCGCTTTACGCTCCATCGCTATTATATTATTAGAACACTTTAAATATTCCGTTGCTAATATTGTTCATCTTATATTGATGGTTGGCTGGCAGCTGTTTCGAATTCGGGGCTGAAAATCTTCCGGGATTGGCAATGTAAACAGAAGAAAGAAAAAGTGGATAAAACAGCACTAAAGTGGATCAATGCAAAAAAAGAGAGAGATAGAAACAACAGACAGAAGAAGCATTAAGCCTCAAGCGTATGATAAGGGATATTTGGCAACTAGTTTAAAGTAATTTCGCAAAAAAAAATCTGAAGTGAGCGCCCGACATTTCACCGCCCAACAAGATTTTTTTTTTTCAGTGTAATGGAAAATCGCGAATGTTTAGAAGATTTATGACTAGCAAAAGACCGCTACCCAGAAGAGTTCAAACAAAACATTTTCTTGATCTGAAAGTGAAAGTAAAACAATGCATGACACTCATAATAAAATTATTCAGCATAAGTTTCAAGCAGAGCAATAGTGTGGGAAACCCTGATTGAATAAGTTGATAACAGTTTGGATTGATTCATAATTAGCCCCAATTCTATTGAAGAGCGGAAGAGTCACAATTTCTACATAGGTACTAGTCATAGGTCAAAAAGTGAGTAGTAAGTGTCGCACCATTTCAGTCCATTCACAACCAAATGACTATAGGTATCTGGTTCTGTTCTCAATTGTCAAGCCGATCCATTCCTGGATTAGAGCTAACTATCAGTCAAAAAATTCCTTAAAATCCTTTTTTTTCAGTCAACTTTAAATAATAAAGACTTTGAAAACGAATTCCAATTTACAAAACCATCACACATCATCAATTCACCAAATCTTTGACATCTCATCTTCTCTTCGTCTACAACTATCGTTGCTGAACTTACAATCCTCTTAATCGACGGAAACATTAGGTATTGGAGGTAAATTATTATTATCAAATCAAAAATTCTTCTCTCTATATTAAATATCATCATCATTGACCGCTTTGTTCCACCCACTGATGTTTATACATCTGCTCCTTTTGTGCCATGCTTGCCTGTTCTATGCGAGTCTCATTCATTCATTCGCTGTTCTGTCTTGGTCATCCGCTCATCTGACTGTTTAAAGAAACATAATTATGTTAATTATCTCTCTCCCAAACCCTGATCCCGTCACCAACGCATCGCTTCACCGCACGTAAGTATTCAGTTCGAGTCATAACGCACGCGGTCGGAAGGTGAAAGGCGTATCGCTTTCGAATTAGATCGCGTTATGCCGACAACGGTGAAACGCCGACACTCTCCAATGTTTATGTACTTAAACGATGTCGGATTTACTTCATTTCTGATTGTTTTCATCAGTGTAATCAATCGGTTTTATATGGTTGAGTTAATTAATTTAGCATTTTGCTATTTGATGTCTTGTTTAATCCGCCATTCATTTCCCTCCAAATAATGTTTGCATAACAAGCATTCAGATTAAGCCGGGAAACCGGGTGTTTTCTGAAAGGATAATCAACAGACACATTAACTAACAGACTGTGAAACTCATGTTAACTATACTGAGACCGGCTGACCAAAATAACAACGGTCAAACAAATCTTGCTCAAACAAAATCAAGCCTTGCAGAAACATAGGGTTATAATAGCTTCATTATAAAATATGTGAACGCTTCCATTAGATACTAAATCAGTTTTTTTAAGTAGGATAGGGTATTGAAAAAAACTGGAACTCTTTGCAACAAAAAGAAATTAAGTAAATGTTTTTCGTCAATGTATCGGTTAAAACAATGAAGTCACACTTATGACCAATAAAATGAAGGTAAAATTCTCAACAACTCTTTGTAATAACGATCATCATTCAACACTCAGCCTATAGTACTCTTCTATTCAACATACGCCTCCAAATAAGGACATAATGACGGTAATCACTTCGCTCGGCATATGGGTTTATGACCGCAGAGCCTGACCTTTCGCCCTGGTAGGCTGCTTCTCGTCATTGACCTGGAGAATTTATTTTGGAGTGTACTTTAATAGTTACCTAATCCAATAGGCTGTCTCCATTTTATTGCTTCGTTGTAGTTCACGCAAACTGTCATCTGAGATACATGCCCGTTCTTTTTTTTTGTCGTTCTTCAAGTGTGTCTTTACTGTTTGAAGTATGGACTACTTCGGTAACGTTTGCAACATAAAGATTAAAGTAGAATTCAGTTTTAACCAGTCTTCCGTTCGCTATAGATAAGGGCCCGTACTGACTACTCTCGAATATCTCAAGTCCTCTTACCCTTGTTAGAACAAAAGTTGAACTCCTGAAAATTCGACTTTTAGTACACGGTTCGAATCGGCGTTCTTCATTCAAAAAAACTGCATTTCTCCAGGTGCAGGTGATTGGAGGATAACGCTGAAAAATCCTAAATGAAAACTATCGACTGAAGGTATGGTAGTGCTATATAGGTTTATATGACAAAACATTCCGCGCATGGCAGCAATGCAGCACTGCAGCGGCAGCAGTGCCACGTGCAGCGGGGATCGGAATCATACCTTTACGCATAACTTCTCACTCAATAGTCGCCTTTAACTACTAAAGTTAAGGTAAAACTCATGTCAATTCTAACAGCATAGTTAATTGTTACACACGTTACTGATAACGGCGCAGGCGCAACTCAATTATCGATATCACCGCAACTGAGGATTTTTTGCTGTTTTGTTCGCGGTTTTATGTTCCCAGGAATGTGTGGTTTGTTTTGCATTGGTTTACGCTTGTTGACGTACTTATTAATTATTTTGTTGCGTAGTTTAGAACTTGCCCACATTTTTTCTTGCTGGGGCTTTCGGAAGATAGTTACAGTTGAGTATATGCCTTATTTCTTGTTGTGGGTGTCGGAAGATAGTTACAGTTGAGTATATGCGTTATTTCTTGTTGTGGGTGTCGGAAGATAGTTACAGTTGAGTATATGGCACCTTCTTTCTTGCTGTGGGTGTCGGAAGATAGTTACAGTTGAGTATATGGCCCACCTTCTTTCTTGCTGTGGGTGTCGGAAGATAGTTGAGTATATGGGCCACCCTTCTTTCTTGCTGTGGGTGTCGGAAGATAGTTACAGTTGAATATAAGTAGTAACCTTTTATTAATTGCTTACGTAACAGTATAGCAACTTACGTTAAATAAAGAAGAGAAGCATTTGACAGCCATGCTAATATTAGCACAGCAATTGCGTATTAAAAAGGAAGGAATGTAATAAAATATCATAAAGTACCTGCGTATGCTTATAAAAGTTGATTGATTTTAAAGTAGGTACCTAGGTAGGTACTGTAGAGATCGTAACATATTTAGTTGTAATACTACCTTTTCTAGTAGTTATGGCATAAAATTATGTGATAAACGCTGATACGAATAAGAAGGAAAAAAATAAATAAATGGAGGACTAAAATTGAGATGTCAAAAAAGAAAATTGTAAAAAATACGATTTAATTACTTTCATTGATTATATTTAATCCATCACCAGTACCTAATACCTAGCAAATAGAATCCAAGCGAAGTATTGGCAGACTAGCAGCTAAATAGACAGACCACTTGCAAAGAGAAGATCGCAAAAGAGTTCAGTTGGATAAGCACAAAGAAGCATGGTGAAAGGGAAAGAGGCCTATACTTAACGGTGTCTTACAAGGCTGTCATTATGATGGGATTAACACACGTTTAAAGACTGGTGCTAGGAAGTACTACCACCAAACCATTATTCTGTTAAGCGTTGCTATGTTTCAGTTGGAATGGCATTAGGGTGCCGGACATAATCTGGCGTATGTTCATAAGATTAGCAATTCATTGGCTATTTAGCATTTGGTATTCCAGATATTTCGGGTGTATAACCACTTTTTTCGGCATGTAGTACCTACCTGGCTGCGCTTACCTTAAACCATGAAAAAGACTCATTCAACTATTTTCCATAAAACACATGCTATAATTGATATAACGTTTAATATGTGGCATAATAACTGCATGCATCGCTTGTAAGGCAAGGTAGTCTTATAATAAGTAGGCGAAGGCTTACCGCTTAGCACATGAATTTTATAAACAAACAACAAGAAAATACTTTTATTTGAATAACAAGCAAAGGTTCGTACATCTGGCGAACATATTAAGATAACAATGGCAATGAGATTAGAAATCATTACTTTCTATACGATGTAAAATTTCCTATTGCGTAAGCGTTCAAACATAGTCACGTAGTGTGCGATAAGCACATGCAACGATGTTTTATACCTATACTTATTTACTAAGAATGTTTGATTTGTTACTGACAGATAATTTTGCGAAGAAAAACGTGATAAGGTGGCCATGATACTTAGCGTACGAGCGGTGATTCACTAAATGTAAGCCGGTCATCCTCAGACCAAATAAACACCCAAGACAGAGCGCTGTCAACAGTGACGTGAGGCCGGTTTCGTAAACATGTGTGCACTTAGTTTGGTGTAGTTTGATTGTAAATGTGTGCATGCGAGCGTGTATGCACAGAGCGGAGGTGTAGTTTTGGCATGCTTTACTGTATTGTTCGTCTTGGTTTTTTACTTGGTCTGAGCGGTCATCTAGAGTTGTTCACCGATAACAGGGTCTATCGTTTCTAAATGCGGCATTCAAAGAACATTTTTATGTCCAACTTCAACAAGTAAACATGATTGATGATTTCCAAATAATTTCAATGCGTGATTGAGGTTCATAGGTACATAGGTTCCAAGATCACTACATTGCTAATTAACTATCACGTAGGTAATACAAATTAATGTTATTGTATAAACTATAAGGCGGCAGAAGAACCAATGAGGACCTACACTATAGTGACTGAATTGTAAATAAAGTTTTTAGTAACTAATTCCAGCATTGCAATGCGTTTTATGCAACTAACTCTTTCAAATTATTCTTTTGATAAACAGCTGATAAGGTCGCATATTTTTATACTCAGATTAGCTAGGAAACTACAACGTATGTAACTTGATAAATATTATATAACATTATTACCTACTTGTTTGAGATTTTTTACGTTTTTAACAATAAATATTCCAAGTGTGTGGTATCGGGTTACTGGAATAAATTATGGGTAGTTACTGAAAAACAATTCCCAGTAAACCAAGTCTGCTATTACATTCGCTCTATTAATTAAAAAGTATGATTTAAATTATGGCATTACAAAAACTTTATATTATTTTGGTAATTAATATCGCAGTTTTGGTAATTAAAATCGAGTGTTGATTTATATTATTATAATGCAATGAATAAAATTTATCATCTACGATAGCAATTTGTGAGACTTTTATTAAAGTTTTCGTGAATTCTCTTGATAAGCTAAGTACTTACTTGGACTTTTCCAGAATTTGATTGCGTATTTATTTATTATTTATGTACACACAGTAAAATGCAAAGAGATATGACATAATTATGATATGAGTACATGTGATATACGTATTATTACATCATTATTTATAAAAAGTTACTGGATCTTACATCCATATTTTAATGTATTCACATTCGCACGCATTTATTTAATTCACTAAGTGATTGTACACCTATTAGTAATTTTAATGATAGATAAGGAGAAAAACGCAAAAAAGCAAAAAAACGCAGTTTTGCCTAGCAATCGTATTCATGATGGGATCGTAACTTTTTAGATAAAAAAATAATTTCTATGCTAAAATTAATTGCCTTATCATAGTTATCATACTGACGAGGCCGTTTTCACTATCACTAGGCAACACCTAAATGAATACCTAAATAAAAGCGCCCCTGTTGGATTTTCAACTTTCAGCGCTCTAGATGCACAAAGGAAAAACAACTAGAATTTTCAACCTTCAATAACATAATAATCTAATGAAGATTCATAGTTTCACAACATTTCACCATCGTGACTATTAGAACGTATTCCACGCGCATCCGGCGGTGATCTCCTTATGCACAAAATGTCAGCTTCGTCGTTAAACTATAACAGAATTGCGCACCGTCAATACAGCGCACCTTTCATGTGTGAAAGTTACGAACATCATGAAAATGGAGAAGGCATTTTTCATGGTTATATTTCTGTATGTGATTCAGTTTTGTTTTATTGTTTAAGTCCATGTTTGAATGTCTTTGTAGTATCTATGAATTACTTACCTACTAAAAGTTGCGACAAAAGTCTGAAATTAAATATGTAAAGTTTAATAGGTTACCTATAGATGCCTACTACCTATATAATCCTCCAGACCGTATTTCGGCCACGGCGGCCAATCTCAACGGAGACTAGCCTTCGACGCGGGAGATATTATAGTGCACAAGTGTGTTCGCAGACACAGGTGCACTCTCTCTTCCCTCACACTCATAGTCCGGTGGGACGGCAAACCGACACGACCGGAGAGAGATCAGGCGCAGGACCAACGGTTTAACATGCTTTCCGAGGTACGGGGTATTACACCGCCGTCTTCATCATTCTAATATTAAGTAGGTCGCAAACACAAATAATTCAAACTATAATTATAATCCCAGTTAATTCATTGAAAGTTTTCTCTATCAACACGATTTCTAACTTCAAAAGTAAATAAACAGTGCCATAAACGAGATTTGGCAACACACAAGACATTGTTTGGCATATATGATTGTTATGTGACGATTATCACATCCAAGCTATTGGAGCTTTCGTCTTACATTGCGGTCCTCCATCCTTCTTTGAACGACGCGTTGGCACGGCGCTTCAAAATAATCATAAATTTATTTCAAGTGGCCAGCCGGCAACTAGTTGCACGAATCGCCAATGACGCTCATTTACACACATGCACAATACTAATATTAGTGTTCTGTTCATATACAAAATTATTTATTATGTAGAATAAGCTTGGAATTGATAATAATTTAATTATCGAAGGCCACAAAACTGCGCCTTCTTCTACAGAGAAAGATACACATTCGGTGCGATCAATAAATCAATAATGTCGTAGTATGGCTTGCCAAGTATTAACACACTTCAGTATAAATTGTTATTCTAACTTAATATTATAAATGCGAAAGTGAGTTTGTTTGATACCCTTTCACGTTAAAAGGGCGGAACGCATTTGGATGGAACTTGGCACATGAGTAGATCATGACCGGGAGAAGGACATAGGCTACTTTTCATCCTAGATCGCAAACGAAGTCGTGGGCAACAGCTAGTTGATACTAAACGAAACGTAACCAAAAATGTACTTGTCAAAATGACTCTACTTATTACAGCAGTAATTGATCGTATCAATATAACTATGTATACAATGACTTAGTACAACATCTGTCTATCCATGTATCCGTATACAGTGAGAGACAGTTGGAATCGTCCAGTCGTCCTTATGAATCACACTGTGTATCCACCAAATTAACACTCATGATTACAAGTTAGAGCGTTCAAACAATACTGAGAAAAACACAGATATTTTTCAAGAAACACATCAATTTTGTAAGAATTACAAACATGGGGTAAATAAATGACAAAGTTACCGCCAAATCACAGTGATGCGCCACAACAAATAGTACAAAATTGGCTGCATCAATATAAATAGCTTCAGTTTTCTGTGAACGACTGGCTGAACTTAAACATACCTCAATATACAGATTACAAAACCGACTTCACTACAAGTATTTGTTATACTACTGCGTAAAGTGTGGACTTGAGCAATATGATGTTAATCGTTTTCATGACAAAAGAAAAGCTACTCCGCAATTTTCTCGGTTTCAAGCTAGTTTTGATGGAAAGACCTGTCGAAGTTTGAAAATAATGTGGTTTGAAAAACAGCCACTCTCAGACGCTCAACTAACTACCTACCTATCAAAGAAAAAGGTCATTTGAGTAGTTACTCAAATGACCTTTTTCCACGATTCAACCAACGATTCACCATGAATATCCACGATTCAACCAACCAGTCATATTAAAGTCACAAGTCTTTATTTGCACAATAAAGGTAAGTAGGTAAGTATACAAAAATGTCCGAGTGTATTCGAATAGGTACTTACAAATATACAAAAACACAGTTATCGATATCTACTTCCTGCCAAAAACCACTGAACTTCACAATCGTCCAAAGTCACCGCAGCATCAGTGTTCGTATCCCGATCGCGCCCAGACGCTGCGTCATACAGACTCGATACATACGTATACAAAGGAACTGTTCTTGGTTATTTTCCACATGACCACCTACATCTATCGACTTTAATATCTTTGTTATTACCGTCTGTGTTTCCCACTTTTTTATTCAGAATTTGCTTTCATCATTACAGGATTATTTGGCTTAGGGGCCGGTGATTTCTTATTGTGAAGCCTTACGTGAAAATCCTGTAGGCATACTCTGCGTAGGTTATAGAGGGGTGTTTCACTGGAACCTAGTGCTGATCTAAGTACCAATTTTAATAAACTGCTTTAAATTCCTCTACCTGGAAACAAAAAGAACAAGTCACGTAATTGTTATCGGAACATGTATTTCGTTTCCCTATTATGTACTTTTACGTGGAAATGAAACGTGCGGAAACGATCTTAATCACACTAATTGGATCCTAATACTTAATCACTAATCAGATAACGTAATTCATCCGAAACGTATCGTTCGATTATGTACTGTTTTTTTAAAAGGTTTTATTTAGCTTCAATTTCGTTTAAGCATTTTTTATTGGTTCACATATTTCTTCAGGATTTTGCAAGACTTTTATTAGGCTTGGCTCCTGTCCATTTTGACTCCCAAAATATTTTTTTTCTAAAAATAAAATTTGTTTATTTTCTAATTCTTAATTTGTATTAATCATGGCTAAGGATGTTCTGTATACGTTTCTCTTCTGTATATGTTTGTCATTCCTAATAATTCGTTTTCAAGTATGAAGGGCTCGGCCGGATCGTATTTAGTTGGAATAAAAGTCTGAGTAAATGCAGCTGAATGACAAGTATTTCACAGCACAGATACCTATGTGATTATTGGGGCAACTTTCAATTGTACCTGCATTAAGTAGTTCAAATTGTTTCAATATGACTTAGACAAAGTACCACTAGTTACTGGTTAGGATTGTGATTGTGACAGAGGTTGTGTTACGACTCGAAATAGCAAGTAGGTAGGTCTATGACACAAGCCTACAAAGTTACTGACACAAATTAACAAACCATGTATTTACGCCTAAACAAAAGAAAATACATAGCCCAAACCAGACAGCTAGTGTGGTCAACGACCTGAGTACCTACTAAGAACTTAGTATCATAATTATGTAGGTAAGTAAACTATTTATTTTCGTTGTTATAATACTGTTACTTTCGTTAATTAGGAAATTATTTTCTTGTATGTATGCAGATATGATTACGTCCTTTTCTGCATTTTTAGAAAGATAGGAATGTTGGATTTACGATTTTTTTGTAATCATGTAACTGTTTCAGTTCAGGAGTTAAAAAACACAGATTTACCGTACTTTCTGATAAGTCAATTTTTTTATTATTTTTTTTTATTCCAGAATCTGTATTAACAATTACATACCTAAACTCTGCCAAACTGGATAACAGTTTGTCAAATACTTAGGTATTTCGTTAGTCAGAAGCCTAAATTTCATGTTGAATTTCGTACCTAATCCTGATACACACGGTGAATTCAGTAATCCGTATACTGATTGTATACGGATTACTGAATTCACCATGAAATTCAGGCTTCTCATTCTGTGTTTGAAAATGTCTTTGTCCAGCACTGGGCTATTTACCCTAAGTACATACAAAATATCTTTTATTTTCCTTCATTTTACTGCAATATAAAACCAAAATTATTTTACATAACACCAGAATGAACTCTCTTAACCCGATTCTAAACTTTAAGGTTTCGTAGCTGATGTAAACTCAGCAGTTATGTTTAAAAATAGTAGAATAGGCATCCTCAAAAGTGATAAACTTTCAAGACGTGCACTTCGTCTACTGTACTTTAACGATACTTAGGTGTTAGGTAGGTATGAGGCATTAGAAATTTTAGTTTCAGCGAGACTGATAACTTTGCAAAGCATTTTATGCCTATTGTGGCAAAATTTGTTTTAACAATTGATATTACCTACCTAATTGGGAAACTTGTATAGCAGTCAAATTCAGCATTTTAGTAGGCATACATTTTTATTAAGTAGGTATATAAGTACCTACGTAACGATAGATACCATTGTTTCTAAAATATTGATAACAAGTTAGGTAGGTATAACAGATGGTACCTATACGATACGTGCTGTAACCAAACAGGACGAGTGCGGTGTGCTATCGACGTCCTTGTTCGACTTACAGCATCGATAACAACAGCTCTGCGCTGATAACGAATTGCTATAAGCGTGCCTGTTTACCAAAATACCCATACAGTTTTTGTTCAATATTAACATACTATTTAATTTGATTTATCGATAAATGCCGCCAAAGCTCCGCGTTTTATTTAATAACGAACTTAGTTCCGACTGTTACATGTACGCTTTTGAACATTTCATGCATTTTATACGGTATACTCATAAAAATATATATAGGCAAGTTACATTTTATCCGTAATAAAATAATATTTTATTGTTCTAAATTCAAATATAAACGGGCGCGAGATGAACAGCGCGCGCAGGCGCGTGGCGCGAAGACAGCCGGACACTCCGCACGCCAATTAACGCGGCGCGTTCACACGACCGCCCGGTCGAGCGATACCCTTCCCGCACACCATCCGTGTAACGAGCGTTAACCTGTCCCAGCGCAAGTAACACACGCGGCGCGTACAACGCAAACGCGCGCGTTACCTCTGTTTCCGTTTAGGGACTCGCAGTCGCCCGATTTGAAAATAGAGAAACTCAAACATTCGCCCGATTATCGGGATCGCTGTCGATGGTCGGTCAGTGCGCCGCGCTCGACTCGCCTCGCCTCGCACTATTTATATCGGAAAGAGAGAACTGCGTTTCGACACTTCACGTGTATGTGTGTACCTTTATTTTATTACCATTTGTAGCCGGTTTTAACCTGCAACGATTAGTAAGCGTGGTTTATTTTATTGTGGCTTATGATGATGATGCGCCTTACTGTGGAATTTAGACATTATTCATCGGGTTCAATATATTCTGTTACCAAATAGTTGGTTGTAGAATTCATTTGAACATTTTTTATCTACCTACTAACTTGTTATTTTCCTTTACAAAGGCTCTATTAAGCAAAGGAGTGCAGCAACAATGTCTTCGGATTGTAACAGGTGTTAAATGTGAAATACTTAATCCCGAGAGAGGCAGCAAATTCACAATCTTGATCTCAAGTAGGTAAACATGCATTATGTATGTACCTAGTTCTATTGTAAATGTTATGTACCTACAAGTACACCGATTACATACCAGAGCGAGCCCATCCAATTCTATTATAACAAGCGGCGCAAAAAACAAATAAATACTAGTCACATATGAGGAGTAACAAAAAGAGTTGTAAAACCTTTAAAAATCTCTTGATATTTTATAAATAGTGTCGTGGGAGCATCTTGTACTTTGACAGATGCCGACACCGGAGCGGTGTCCGTAAGATATTTTTTTACTACCTGCTCCCTTTAAAATTAAAACTTTATAGATCTGTGTCTGTATGTGATTCGTCAGAGGTAGCGCTAGTAGGTACCTACGTCTTTAAATATTTTTTGTTTGTTCTTCGGTTGCCGCGGTTAAGAATTGCTGGAAGGATTTGGCAAAATACTGGTTATTCCCATGGCATGTTTGAAGAATTACCGACCTACTTTATGACTTTAAAATCCACCAAAATATAAGTTGAGTAAAACTAAAATACAGTTTGGTACCTACTAACAATTCACTCTACTACATCACGAACTAACATAATTAATCGATACAATTAATTAATCGGAACGATCGATTGAAATCGGTAGGCTGTTCCCAGCGGCTATAAAGGGCGATCGGTAAGGCGCGGGTACCTGCGCTCGCGCATCTTGTGTGGTCCAATGACGTGATGCGGAACCTGCCACCAATCAAATACGAGACGACTTCTTACGACCCATTAACACATACACAAGGACATTTGCGTGTGAACCGTACCAAACAACGGGTCAAAGTCAATAGTTTTTATTTATGTTGGCAGATAAGTAAGCCGCAAATAGAGTTTGACATAATAACTTCCTTTAAAATAAATGACTATCATTATTTTTGAAAATGTTTTTCTCATAATTATTAAGAATTAGGTAGGAACATAAAAAAACAAACGAACCTTATCGTATTCAAGAAGAAGAAAACTCAAAATAAAAAACTTGTTAAATACCTACAATTTAATAAACTAAACCAGTTCCTGAGGAAATCAATTGTATTCATACATTATATTCCTGAAAAAAACTTGAATGAACACAGAACATTCAGAACCATCGTTTAAAGATAACAATAACTAACATTGAAGTGTCGTAATCGGTTTACTTTCAAGCGTCAGGAAATACAATAACAGAAACCTACTTACACACTGAACAATATTACTGACTTCAATCGCGGCTGTACTCGTTTATGATTTAATGTGCAATACACTTCGTAATGCTCTTATAAATGTCATAGACACAAAGAGGAGTTTTACTCTGTTGCAAGATAAACTAAACTATGGAAAATTTGCTTATTACCAATAGTTTGAATGAGTCACTTGTGTCTCCATAGACCATTTCATTTCATTCCGAAGGTGTTTGCATCAACCAGAAATAGCGCCATAATTTTCCCTAAGTACTTAGGTTTTTTAGAAAACGTCGACAATACCAAAAGAAATGAATACAAGAAAAATGCTATGTGATGAAATAAGAATAAAGATGAAAAGAGAAGTTGGTGTCATTCAAACTACCTATCTACAGGAAAATAAATAAACTTATCATACGAAACCAGCAGAAGCAGATGTCATTGTAGAATCCAAAACAAAAGGCAATGTGATCATACACCGAAACCGTAGTAATATAGGCGACGACATTAATTAAATAACAATTGAGATGTGGAACGAGACACGACGGTATCAACGATTATGTCGCCAACTATATTTAGCAGCTAACTCCACTCTGAATGCCATGCACGAGGCAGGATGTTGATAAGATATTTGCATACACCTAACTATGAATTGTGACATAAAGTTTAACAAAACGTATTAGGAAACCGCTAACATTTTTGAGGCCCGAAGTTGGTCAAAATTTATTCCGAAATATTTGTTTTGATTATTCCAAATCTATTGATGAAGACAAGGTTCGTATAATCTAAGTTTATAAGCTTCTAATAATTGGAAAATTAGAAGAAAAAAAACACCGCTTTTGGATAACACCGTGCCTAGAACCATAATTGCGTAGCACACATGATCACAATCTGAAATGATTTTGAAGGAATTTGATAATCCATTGCTTCATAGTTCAAAAAATTTGTTATTAAGAAAACGTCAGAAGATCAGTGTTGAGTTCCATTTCAGAATTACGTACCTACGCCACGCGGAGTAACTAGGATATGCTCACAATAATACGACGCAAAAATAACTAAACCGATTGGTTTGCTAAACGATGGTGTAACAGCAGATACAAATAAAATGAATGATAATATTTTGGATATCGACATAAGTCGAGTTGCAGTGAGGCAAGTGCCCAAGTGAGCGATCAGCCTTGGTGCGTTTGAAATCTCGTTGCGGGCGTGACCACGATGTTCAACAAATGATATCATACCAACACCAGACGATTACGTAGTAATCAAACCAGTTACTACGGCAACAGATCTTGTATTACCCTGTAGAACAGTTCGCACAGCTGTATATCCATTACGCTGTTTGTAGTACGTTTCAAAACATTTTCCGATCTCAAGGAAGCGTTGGAAAATGTTCAAGTGAGATAAGTTCGCGCTGAATCAAGAGGTAGCAACTGTTATTAGAGGATCACGCTTTACTGATAATTGTTGTCTAAATATTTACAGTTCTGAGTACATTGAATCTCATTCCAGTCTCCGAATCTAATTTTCTATCTGATGACTTAGTAATGTTAATAATCTCTTGGCGATTATTCAAATCCTGTTTTAGAGAACTTTGTTCACATGCGTATTTCAAATTAGTCAGTCAGTTTTTCTTAAAAATATCGGTTTGTACCAGTATAATATTCTTACTTAATACACTATTAGTAGTCAAAGTATGTGCATGATAAAGTGAATAGCTTAATAACAACTTGACAACATAATAATTGTTCTGATGAAAAAGAAACATGTTCGAAATATTTTCTGTTTTATTTCGTAAGTAGGTATATGTTTATTTTTGTATGTACTGTACTGCTTTTCTTTGAACTTCTAAAATAATTTTAATAAGTCTCATTTGAACGTTACTCTTGCCCTTATCTAAATAAAAAGCATCAATTTTTTTTTAACGTTAATATATGCAATAGGGCATCAAACTTGCGGCTCACATTTATTTAATTGCAACCTGTAAATAAAACCTAAAAGTGTATTTCCTACTCAACGGCCCAGAAACTACTGACAGAATTAGCACTGCAGTTATTTTTAGCACACAAGAGAAAGAGGGAATTCTTGATAATTATAACAATCAGAAACCCAACATGTCGTTGGTGACGAAATAGGCAAAGAATGGATTTTCCTTACAGCTGGGACTTTGTAGAAAACCACGCGGGAATTTTCAATACATTAGCTGGTATCTGATGTAGGTAATACCACAAAGTAGCAGAATAACAAGGTGCAATAAAACAAACTGCGAATTCATGAGGTCCATAACAAAATCAGAACGGATGCTTTGCGGTGGAATCAAATAGGTAATCAATGATATTATATGCTGCATCCGGAAATTGGTACAGGAATCCTGAGCCAGAATTCTCGATGAGATACCAAATGTTTGCGGCCAGGCCTATGCACTATGGAACAGGTCAATCTCCTTTATTCACTACTCGTGTTACTTTGTAATCTTTTTGATTGTTTTCATCATGACATTGTACCTTTAATCCCCAAAGAGTATGCCCACATAAAGAACGTATATACATTCCGCTAAGTACCTCACAGTTAAGTTCACACTTAAGTTCCAAGTAATGGGACTGCAAATCTAGACTCTGGTTTGAAAATTCTTGACCGTATAGCCCAATTCCATTTTTCAACACCACATCCTTATCAATTTTGATACCATCATTGGTGATCACAGTGATATGACAGCCCTAATGAAGTTATGTAATTGTGGCGTTGCCTTCGTATACAAGTCAGTTATCAAAGTTCTCAGTACCTTATCGCTCAATGTCGCACCATGAAGGCAGAGTTACTATCTGACACCCCCTGCTCGTCTATAAAGTTATTATTATTATCCATATGACAAAGGGGTATGTCACCTACGTAACTACGCTACTAAACTAAAAATAAATACTGACCATTGATATTTAAGATTACAGCCCATATTTAAAAAAAATCCAATCCAAAGCCTTCTCAATTAATTTAGTAAATCAATGCTATGGCATCGAACATTCAAAATGAAAGTTTTATCGATTTCGAATGACATCAATGAGTATTAAAGTGCAGGAAATCGCATGAGATATATTAAGATTTACTGTCCGATTTATCACTTTATCGCAATTTTTCTGAAGACTTCCTGCCGTATCCTGCCCTGATATACCCAAGATATATCTCAGCATATACTTAATAAAGATTTTATGTAGAGTCAGGGAAAGGTAATGGTTTATCAAATTGAATACCAACTAAAATTGTCCGTTTTTCAATTAATCACAACAGACGGACATTCTTCAACAGTTCAAATGGCTTTATAACGGCAAATTTAGGTAATGTGTCAATTTGATCAAATGTAAAGAATGATGCCACGAAATGTATGGAAGCTGGTACCCGCTCCAATAGGAATAAATGATATATCATTAGAAAGGTATTCAGATTTAGTACAAGAATTCCAAAGTCCTTTGTCTCGATTCCTTGTCCGATCGGAGTAATACAGGGTGGAAGTTGAGACGAAGCAGCAAGGTAAGCTACCTTAATCGTTGTAACTACAGAAAAATGTTCTTAGGAGACTGTCCTAAACTTCTTTAGTAATTGCTAACTGAATTCACAGATTTTGGAAATATGGTACAGTCGGCTAGAAAAACGTCAATTATAACATTTTATTTTTATGATGACAATCAATGCAGTTTTGTATAAGGATTCAAATACTCATTTGGACCAACTGAGGTTAGAGTACCTATACCTACTAGAAAAGTCAGAAATCGCAAAAAACTTTTCCCATAAGTACCTACCTACATTTCGTACGTTTTCGTAGTGATCGATCATCTAATCATGATCTTATATTATGACATTTGCTATTAATTATTAAAATAAAGGAGTAATACATAACTGGCGAAATGTGGGTTTTTTTTTTGTGGGTGGGATATCATCAAATGACTTCTCCCGCTCCGGGCGGAGCGGAAGGGCGTGTCAGACTTTTACTGACTAAAACCCACCCGTGTTCCTTCAGTTGCCTGTTGCTAGGGTCCCGGTATCCCTTTCGGACTATTGCGCAACCCTGGCAGGAGATCCCGCATGCCTGGAGTACCCTTAGTGCCAAACAATTGATATTGTATGAGTACCAGGACCTGTGTTTTGTTATCGTTATTCATTAATAAGTAACAAATAACAATAGTACTTTTTAGCCAGGCATCTTCACTAATCCCGTAATCAGGTACATCTCCAGTGCACTTTCTAACTAGGATAATTATTCTGTTGTGTTAATGCTCACTGCAGAAAAACCTTGCCACCTTGCCTTCATTAAGTATTTTCCAAATAGATATATATACCACCTATTTTTTGAGATACATACCACCTATTTTTGTTCCGTGTGATAATTCGGAAAAAACAAATTGCTTGCCTGAAACCTAAAAGTTCTTCTACTAACAGATAACAAAATCCAAGAGATAGTCGGACCAGAAAAACTGTAACCGGAGTCCAGAGTGCGAATACCTAAACAGTCGCAGAATAGTAAGAACCAGCGCAGTCATAACCAATTCAAACGATCGACTTACTTTGTTTCCCGTCATTTAATATTTTTTGAAAGCATAATAAACATAGGTGTAAATGGACGTTTTACAGGACAATTACTGTTATTTTGCAGCCGCAGCAGTTAAGGTCATCTATAAGTCCAGCATCGGATCAGCTCCACCTCACCTCATCGACACGCCGCGCCGCCAATCAGGCAGTACTTATGAATGAAGTTTCATGGTAATGCCAATTCGGTGCCAAGCTGAAATGCTATGCAAGCTATATTTGCCAACACCTCATACCGATAGAAATCCAGGATTAACCGTTAGGAGGAAAGGGGAGTAGTGAACCCATGATCGGTTACTGGGTAGCGTGTGATGTCGAAACCAGTCATTAGAGAAATGATGCTCAAAAGGGCAGTGAATAATGAAGTATCTAAAAAAAAAACCTTATTTTGGTATTGCTAAAACTGACATGTTTGGTGCAGTATACCTCCGAACGGACAAGGATTTCGAATTAGGCGCCATCGCAACTTCATTCAGTTTAAAAAGGGCTATCCAACGATGTATTACACATGGCTATTGGAGCAGGGTACCAAAATAGGCATCATCCTTTTCCTAACTTTGGGTATCTATATGATGTTTAAAAATTTGTCACATTGTTGTTAGTTGTTACTTTAAATCATATCGGGAAACCCCTTGATAATCGCCTTCGAGCTACGCACTGAAGTGTGAGCTCGTCAAAAGGCCAGAGTTATTCATTGTGTAATGGTCATTACACTTGAACTTTAACTCTTCACATGGGATTAGGTAGATTAATTGGCCTAATGAAAGAACCACTTGATGCCTCTACAAACTATGAGTTGAGAGGGTGATGAGGGCTTCGTATGCTTCAGACTTTTTATAACTGAGATAGATGAAATGATTGCAAAGTAGGTTGATCGTTTATGGATGATTACTATTCTTACTGACTAATATTGGAAAATGCATCGCATATTTGAGTAGGAATGCTTGCCAATTCTGAATGACGGCTTCCTTCCCTTTATCTAAATATTTGTTTATGTATATTTTATTTCGATTTTCGAACAAAAATTAAATGGAACTTGGTATCAAATTGATTGATTTAATTTATATTGACTACTGTCTTGCCTATTAGTAATAGGTATCTGGAATAACGCCATTGAAAAACAAAAAAACAATCTTGGTATCCAAAACCAGACAGAAACTCAGTCCAGCCTCTTCAGTATCGCTGAGAACTTCAAAAATATCACACGGAAGGCCATTTAAGCTTATAACTTTTTTGTTAGCATCGTATCAACAATGAATGGTCGTCATTGTAAAAACATTGTAACATTCGCGAATCGGGAGTAACAAGGCCGTCGTCAAACAAAGTAGGAAGTAAAAACTAAATGATTCTGATTCAGCATATCATCAAAAAAGTTCAGATTTCAATTTGATGTGTCTAGTTTTAAGTGCTGTCGCTGTGAAGTGTTTCTTGAATTAATTATGTAGATAAAAAATTAAGGTACCTAGAGAATACAATGCGTTGGGTGCCACTGGCCATTACTTGCAATTTCGGTGCAAAAAAAACTTTATGGATTCAGGGAAATAATAGAGGAACATAATGTTTTATTTAAAAAAATTGGTTCTGCTGAAGTGAAATACGCTACAACAAAAAATAGGTTCCAAGTTTAAATTAGCGTGGCGGTAATTGCTGTGATTATCTACATTTTCCAAGAAGTTATCGGAAATGAACACTATAAGGATCAACATGGGTTGATCCTGAATCTTTACACATTTTGATGGTCTGATTTATCTAACGATAAGCATGACGATAAAATGTCCATCACGTGTACAGTGTAAGGTAACAATCATCTACTTAGGAATTAAACGATCGCTGATGACGATATTTTTTTACAAAATAATAGGTATACTTAACAACAATCCAACTTTATAAACCAACTGAAAACTGATAACCTTTTCGATAAAGACATCATTACGGTAACAATACTGGTTTGACTCGATCGTATAACGAAACAATTAAATTATTATAGTTTAGTTATCTATTTTAGTGCTTGCGGTGTAGACCGCCACAACCCTATATAACTGGATACATTGTATGAAAACTGTTTGTATACCTAATTAAATACGTAGTTATTGTGTTTAAAGCATAAAAAAATAGAAGAAGAAGAAGTGTCTATTCAACATTTTGCTTAAAGGCTCGTGCAAACAGACGCGAAATCGCGGGCGCGACAGGCAGCGGTACCTTTGTTCGCGTCTGTTGGCACGAGCCTTAATCTTCATACTGAAATCATCATTTTCCTGCTCCTTTGGCGGCGGGTTGGCGTATGTCAAACTCAAACTCAAAGCATTTATTTTCAATTAAACCATTTACAGACACTTTTGAATTGTCAAGGAGTCGGTCAGTCAGAAATATGAAGCTAGCTGCCCATTCCAAAGCGTAGTAGGTACCTATGGAGAAGAACGGGCAAGAAACTCTATGGACACTGTTTTAAATAAAAATATTGTTACAATATATTGTTCTTTCATAGGTCATTATTTCAGTAGGTATTCACCCTCTTTTTAGCCCTTTCTCACATTCCATCAATGCATTGTATCTGTGGTCTTCCCCTACTTTTACAGTCATAAACATTTTGTACTCAATACTTTCTTCACCACATTAGGAACCCCCATTTTTCCACATCTCAAAGCATGCTCATGACATGACAACCGACTTCCAAAATAGCAACCTACTATCATCCATGATAGTCCAGTCATGACGTTTATACCTACTGAAGTAGGTATGTACATAAATATGTTGTTGTTGACTCTACTTACGTAACAATAAGAGTAGGAGAATTTCCAGATGACCGCATTGTCTGTCTTTGACTATGTTGACATTGTTTTGCGATAAAAATATAATCAAAAAATGCAAATATTTTACCGAGCCTGTAAGTATTAGTAGGTCGCAGAGCCGCGAAATTGTCGGAACTATTTAATAGAGGTGATATTGAAGTCATATCTTTTAACATAGTTGGATGTTCTATATTTAGCTTTTCCAGGAGCTGTACTGCATAACACCTCGAGAAACTACCAAGAACTTATGACATACAGCGGATCACGTCGCAATTATTGCATCTCGCATATTAGTTTCCAAAGACATCAAAGCGGTATTATTAATAACCTTAGGCTCGCTGCATAACGTCAATAAATTGGTACATTTCATGACACGTGTATTAACTTATGTTTTCATGTTGATATGTTGTAATGTTGTCTCATGAAGAAAGGATATTATTTCAGGAGCATTTAATAAACTTAAATACCTATATCGAGAATTTAGGTCGTAAACTGGGGAATCTTATACTCCAAATAATATCAAAATAATCGTAATCTTCAAACACAGGAAATACCGTCTACGACACTATATTACATCTCTATCTACCTCTACAAGAACCAAGGATTATTATTATAAAAATACTTAAAGTATTCAAGTAATAAATAAAATGATATGTAATAAATAATACCTAATAGCGTAATCCTAACAAACCCAATGATTTCCATTCAAATAAGTTGACAGCGCGCAGAACGCCTAACCTTAGTTATAGCTCTCAGGTAATGGCCGAGAATCGACAGATTTGTGCAGCACGTGCGATAGTCGTCACGTGGCTTCGGCACATGTCACCGCGGTCCGCCATGTTTCTAGTACCGTCGACAAAAGAGTTTGGTATTACACAACCTGCCTGTCTGTATACAGGCAAAAATAAATACTTTTGTACACATAACCTGACGCCTGTATTCCACGAAAGGATAAGCAGAGGTGTATAGTGAACCTTATTTTCGTTCCTTGTTACGTTTAAGTCTCATGTAATAGGAGACAAACATATTGCCACCAACTAGTCATAAATCCAGATTCCGGGCTGCTACTGAGAAATTTCTAATGTAAATCTCAATAACATGGCCCTACCTGGCGGTCGAAGCCAGGACTACCCAGCTGTAGTGTTTGCGACCACTACACCAACTAAGAAACACACAAGAGCGTGTGTAAGATTTGATGATAATGTGAGGACTTTTCCTAGCATCGCCTCAATGATCAATTATGAGTTGCCATGCACATCCAGCGGATTTCCACAACCTTCACCAAGTCAGCAGTCCAGCTTGGCTGCTTGAGTAGGCCGCACATCACTCAGCATGGATTAAAAGAGTTGCAAGTTAGTGCAACTCTTTTAATCCATGCTGAGTGATGTGAGTGCCTGTATACTAACAACTTACCTCTTTTGTTGACAGTACTTAATTGAAGACTTGAAAAAATGAGCTACGTTTTACGCTGTAGCCGGTAGTGGGGACGTAGTGTAATAACGACCTTTAGAGTCGCGCATGTGTTATCGTTGTTCAATCAACATAACATTGCTATTGTGTTTATGTGCGCAGAAATAAGGAGAGGTGTTAATAGAAAGAAAGAAAGGGTTATAGAAAGAAAGTTACTACCTGTTAAATGTATATAGGAGCTTAAAGAGACTGCACTTGAGAATTTCAGGAGCATCCCGGACAGTATACCACACTACCTTTATTACTGACTGACAATGTTTTTTTTTTTTTTCAATTTTTCTGCTAGCATTAGCAATCGTTACTGATATCTTCTCTGAGATCTTTGACTACTAATTTAAATTGTCCGTATACACCACGGTCAGTCTTTGATAATTGTTTGAAAGCGCTATATAACACAGCAAATTGACATAGGGTGTAACATATAATTTCCCCGGCTGTACCTACATCAATATCATTTGCCGGCACTGAAGAAGAATCATGCACCTATAGGTTATCATATTTTAAACCACTATCTCAGGGTTCGAACCTATTGAACAGAAAGCTGAAAGATGCTGTTACCAAAACATCACGCCCGTATAAATTCACTGGAGGTTGGCAGAGGTGAAGGGGTATAACTCGCGTACCTACTATTTTTATTTTGCCAGTTAAATTTAAGTCGCATGTAATACCTATGTTATTGTTTTCAAAATTAATTCAACAAAGTCTTCAAACATGAGTTAACTAATTAACTAATAATTGATGTGCTACCAATAATGTTTGGTTTATTCCGATTTATAACCGCCAAAGACTTCGTAACATAATAAAAACATTATTTTCAAGCCAGTGATGATTGAAAAGCTATATTAATTAAAGTTCTCCTTTAAAAATGAGGTTTTATAACCCTCCGCACATCGTGTGGAAACGGTTTTAATGACTAATAAACCTTTTTAAAGTGCTTCTTTATTTATTTATTACTTTTATTAACAAGTCATTTGGTCTGCTAATATTTATTTATTTTTACTAATATTTAAGTATTAAATTTTTGCAGAATTCATATAGAAAATACTGTCGGTGTAGGTAAGCAAATCACCTTCGATCAAAATCTCTAAATTGACGTCCTATCAAATAAATACTCATGCGTCACATTTAATGAGTTAAAATTCAGTTTTCAGAATTGTATTAACTACCAAGTCTTAAGAACCGACGTTACTGTCCCCTGAGATACCTGAGGTCATAAATATATTTGGCGGGATGTCAATATATAAAGACCGAAATTTCGAAGGTTCGCCCGAGAGGTCACCTACATACTTCGAGGCACAATTGCTGGTCATGGCCGCGCGGAGACCTCATATCTGACGCTTTGCACAAGTTATGACCTTCAAGCGATTTATTAAAGACTAGCTTCCGTCCGGGGCTTCGCCCGCGTGGTATGTCGATAAAAAGTAGTCCTATATCCTTTCTCAGGCTCTAGACTATCTGTGTACCAAATTTCATTTGAATCGGTTCAGTAGTTTTGGCGTGTAAGCGCGATAGACAGACAGACAGACAGAGTTACTTTCGCATTTATAATGTTAAGTAAGGATTACATTTTAAAAATTTTATTCTCATTTTTAAGTATCAAAATGTTGGGGAGGAATCTCTGTGTCTGTTTGGTGATCAGCTACTCATAAGCTATCTACAACCTACCTATTTTAAACCCTACTTATTTTTTGTGATAGTCCAACGTAAAAACCGCTATCAGCTTATAACTTTCGTCGCATCCTATATGCGCTACACGAATGCGCAAGATAATCTGCAAATAACCATACAAGTTAACAGACGTAAACAGTACGTCATTACAAAATTACGCCCAATAATGACACAAGTCACACATGTTTACAAAATCCTTAAGATGTCTTCTAAAGCCTCGTATACATGGTGAACAAAAGTTGCGTAACATTGTTGAAGCAGTTTGTGTTGCAGAAAACATGTTGGCAACATTACATACGGTACCCATGTTTATTTAGCATGTTCCAGCAACACAAAAACATGTTGCTGCAACAATACTACAGAAATGTTGTTTGTTTACCATAAAAAAGTGCTTTAATCAACATAGAAACATTCTATTGTAAGCCGCATTCACCAAAATGACCATGAAGAGGCTACCGACGAAAGTATGTGTCATAGACAAGCTAAATTATTGTTCAAACATCAGTCGGGTGTCAAAGACCGATAGGTTTAATTAGTAAGCAAAAAGGCGCCATAGTAACATTGACGGCGTAGGCGATAAGAGTCGAGCGGCAAGTGTAAGTTGATCTGTTTGATTAGTTTTAGCTGGTAATCTTTGAGTGGCCACGTGGGGTCTTGGTGAATGGTCGACGATTCGCGTAGGCGACTTCAGTAGCGGGAGTAGACACAGCCGTCGATGGAACTGACCACTGACTGTCATACTAATGCACTAAAATGTTGCTGTCATATTATTCACTTGACTTATCATGTCTCATCATAATGTATGTTTTTTAACTATTGCTTTTTAGATTTTAGATACATTATTGTAAATGATTACCGATACTTCGTTTACTATGTCAGATAAATAAAATCGATTTTATTGCTTATTTTTCTTAATAGGTACTTAGTTTTTATCGAAGTAACGCTTGATTAACTATACTCAAAACTTAAGTAGACACAATTATGTTAAAGTGGCACGCTAATTATTTTAAATCCTGGCGTGTTAACAAGTTCATCTTATTTTAAAGGTCCATAATTAGGCATAATTCCTACATAACTTATTCATTGAATATTGGCCTTTACGTTTACACAACCCTGACTTTTGTACCTACATATTTTACCCTCTGATCCACTATGAAGTTAAGAGCCTACCCTAAAGATAGAACATTGACTTTCATTATCATCCTCCTGTCTTTATTTTAATTTATTTGGGATCGGCGCAGTATTTAAGGATCTGTTTCTTTCATATACCCTAACGTCTTTCTTTTAAGTATTTGTCACATCTTCACTTCTTTTCTATCTATATCATCTTGCATACTATCCAGATTCTGCATCATTTCCTGCACCTCTTTTCTTATTGACATGGAAAATTCGCGCCTTTAGTTTGCAAAACATCGAAAAGCGTAATTTTAGCCCCACACATCGCAGTCTCGTGAACGGTAAGGCGTCGTCCAAGTGAGGAGCCCCGGCGCCAAAACCAGTTGCTTAATAATAATGAGAGCAATTAACACGTAAATGTTGAAGACCTCGATAGATGACAAACTTCCGCGAACGATCACGACTACGTACGAGCTTAGAACTTGACGAATCGCTTTTGACAAATGGATTGGATATTTTTAGAATTGATTGATTAGTCTGGCGGTCGTGACTGTGATTGCTAAGCGTAGGAATGTAGGTAACTAATTCTATGTAAGGTAAAATAAAAGAGCCTCCACAAGTGTACTAAAGGTTTGACTAGCGCACACGGGTCAGTCAGACGCCCTACCAACCTGCTGACAGGCTAATCATGAAAGAAGAAGGATTCATGAAGAGCGTTGGATATTCCCAGAGCCCAAAGTTTAGATTGTGCTCAATAAACAGCAATAGGCTATCCCCCTAGGCCCCTATCATTATGCGATTGATAACTGTCATTGGCAAAATGTGGAAGAACGCTAGTGAAAATACGCTTTTATTTAGTGTCTATACTAATACATGAGTCATTGGACTTTAAGGACTATTATTTTTATAGTTAGGTTATTATTTAAAGCAAAACATTTAAAAATCTACCTACTTACCGGCGTACCATTGTCCATTATTACACGTACTTTCAACCTATTGATAAGCAAGTTATCAAAATACACTCACAAAACTGTTACAAATCTTATTCAAAAATCGTCGATGATGGCACGATAACTGTGACAAGGCATTTTGCTAAATGTTTATGCTATGTACTGTTATCAGTAATATTACTAACGGTGACTAAGCATTTTTGCTAGATCTTCGTGCTATGAGGCTGCTCGATGAAACTTATAAAAATATCAAAATTAACCTGCCTGGCATTTCCCAACTATGTTGGGGTCGGCTTCCAGTCTAACCGGATGCAGCTGAATACCAGTATTTTACATGGAGCGACTGCCTATCTGACCTCCACAACCCAGTAACTGGGTAATACGATACCCCTTGGTAAGACTGGTTGTCAGACTTTCGGACTTCTGACGACCCGTAACGACTGTCAAAGATCCACGGATGACAGCCGGGACCCAATGGCTTAAAGTGCTTTCCGAGGCACGGAGGAGTCTCAATATGTAAAGATGGTCGCCCATTCACGGACCAACCCCGGCAAGCGTAGCTTAACCTAATGGATCGACCCGCGCGGCTATTATTACTTAGCCACGAGCTCCTCCGAAACTCGAAACTTATAAAAATATGAAACAGTATAAATGTAATTAGGTCCAACACACCCCAGTTAGTCCCAATAACACCTCGCTGATTGCCAAAATTTACCTCGAGCTATTCTTATGTTCATTCCGATATGAAGAAGACTTAGGTAACTAATTTGAACATTAGTTTCCTCCAAAACAAATACAAACCTAAATTAAAAACGTCCGATAGAGCCATTGTAATCGAATTAACCCACACATTTACCCTCGAATCGGCGGCTCAAGTAGTGAAGTCAGAATGAGCTCATGTGCGGGCGCAACTAGAAACAATGCTCCGGCGCAGTTCTCACGGGTCATCTGCGCTCCCACACTGTTTAGTACCAACCACTGATTGATCGTAACGGGCCTATTTCTATTACTAATTTTATTCTTATTCTTAAATACACTACGAATGGTTATGTTTTTGCATTTTATTAAATCAATAGATTTAATAATTTAATGGTAGGTTTGACCTCCGGATGTAAGTCCTGTTAACTTATCTGGCAGGTAATTTCATACAGATTCTGTTACATTTTTGAATATATTAGGCGGCTATGAAATTATGAAACAGGCCCTAAGTAAGTACTTACAAAAATTAATACGATTTATAAATCCTTTGTCTGTTTCACTATAATTAATGTTATCATGATCCTGGGTCACTCCCTTGATCTCCCGCTTCTCATTCTATACCTAATAAAAGAAAGATGAATCACATAATCACATTACACTATGATATCATATTTTAACGCGTGCTCCTAGGATGATTGTAAAAGGATTTACCCATGAGTGTCTGTCCTGTTTTGAGAAATTAACGGATATATATGTAGCTGTATTGAGGGTAGGCGACCGACCGCTTTCTATTACATAACATACTTCCATCATTAACCCTTTTTCCAAACGTGGATTAAAGAACACGATCACGCATGGACTTTGCTAAGTACTGATTCGGTACGGGCTCCTATGATAAAAGGGATTCTTAAGCAGCTGAAACTACATTAACAATTTTTTTAAATTTTATATTCCTATATAAGCTAATAACATTATAGAAAAACTTTTTCAAAAAAAAAGCAATAACAACATAAGACTGCACCTAATGCAATAAACCTAATACCAATTTGACTTTCATATATTACGAATCAGACTGTTGCTAACAAAAAAAATCCCCAAGAGTGAATGATGCGTAACAAACAAACGGACCGCTTGCCCAGCCACCAACATATATGACCCATTTCTTTCAATTAACTCTTACGACTTGCGTGGGTGGCTTAGTGGCGGATACATATTAGTTTTATTCTCCATCTACTTCAAATCAATTGACACGAGTGTGGAAAAACTGTATTGAAGTGTATTCATAGTAGGTTAAAGCATCACGTCTGTTTTAATTGTTGAGTTGATTGTTGAACATGGTTCTGGTTATCAATGAACAATGTATATTGTACTTATTTTAGAGCTAATAAAACTAGTCCAAACGAGAGACTTGGTTAACGTTACTGTTAGCCTGCATCATCCCGCTGCTGAGCAAAGGGATCTCCCCATGAATTCCAGCTCTTTAGATCCAAAGCTAAAGTGGACCATGGTCGTTTGTTATCTCCAGCTCGACCCGCCATCTTCTACGGGGTCTGCCGCGACGCCTTCTGAGTGTGTCAGGGCTCCAGGTGGTGGTTATTTTGAGTCTGGGGCATTTTCGGTTCGACTTAAGACTTCCTTGCCTTGCCTGCACTGGAAAGAGACTAACTGGCCAAGTAGAAGTATTCATGGACATATTGCGATTCCTCACCATTTACTCTGATCCTTTATTTAGTGGTATTTGACATCAAGTTGGTCTTCGCCATGTTCATCGCCAGTCCAATCTCAAGGCTTGCATCATTGAGTTGGTTTAACATTAGCTCCAGTTCTGCCGCCGTGGCGGAGAATATTATACGAGAATGTCGTCAGCGAAGCGGAGGTTTGTTAACCACACCCCATCGTCTTCAATGCCGCATCTCTCCCAACTTGCCTTTATATTTTTACTGAATTGATAATTTTGATAAATATTAATTGATTAAAGGATAAACCCTTGATCGTTGTGTAGTTCTGTTATTGAAGTAGTAGTGGGTGAATAAGTTTATGAAAATGGTCAGTACAAAACTGCAAGCTTTAATGTAACAATAACAACATACTTACCTACTACGCTCTCAGACATGCCCTCGAATAAATATCAAGGTAGTTCAAACGTCCATATTGATCCCAATTAATCTAAAATCGGCTAAAAGTATCAGCAATCAATTAACCGACTTCTAGTATTTGAAAATACGCGTGGATGTGACATTAGTCAAATGGTTTTGTCGCTTCTATTAGTCGTATATCGCATCTATAAATGAATTTAGCATATTATAGAATTATAATTATAGATTTTATAGTGAGAAAAAAATGCAAAAGAAAGAAAAAATCGAGAGAAAAAATAATCTGGCCTTTGAAAAATGGCGGTTAAGGATATCCTTTTCAGAGCACCGGTCATCACGTTATTTACTTTGTCAGTCAAGGCGAGGCACAGCGCGTCCAGCTTATTTCTGAAAAAAGAACATTGTTATAATTGAAGAGCTAGGTATCTTTTGGATTAGTGGTAAGTTGGGGCACAAGTGCAGCTGTTAAATAGGAGGTCGATTGGTTTAGTTTCCAGATTAGCAGAAACGCGAAGTTCGTTACCTAGTCTTGTGTCTGATGAATTGTTTAACAATGCTTACTTACCGTCAATGCACGTGTGACGTGCACCTATTCATCATGTTTTCAACACTACAGAATCAGATGCATCATTCAATCTCCTACCGTCCAATTACTGTAACACCTTGTATATAATTACGTCCGTACCTACATATTAAACTCTGTTGTCATCCATTCGTCATAACAATGATATGAACATGATTGCAAGTTCCTTTCTGGTACAGGCAACCTCCCGTTAATAGTAACAGTTTGATTGACAGCGCTTTTATTTCATAGCAGTAAGGGCGGTTCTCGTGGTTCAAGTGCTGCTGACGTGCGGTTGACTGTAGACTCGTACTAATTCGCAAGGTTGCTGTGCGCACGCGCCACCTTGGTTGCTAATAATTCCGATGATCTTCACGCGTTAAAACGCTGTTTCCCACGTAGTTACATTACAACTCACTTTTGTACTATGTTTTTAGTTGCTACTGTGTTCGATGTGCATGTTTTCGTGTATGATTTAGCATGTAGGTAATCACATCACTGATGATGTGGGTGTGATGTGTGTTGTGCGTGTGTGTCTGTCTAGTCTTAATTGATGGTCGTGTTTTTAAATTTATTAAAATTATGTTACTGATTAATTTTCTTGGTTATAATACACTTATATTCCAAGAGGGGCATGCAGCTGTACAGCAAAATTTAGCACAGTAGATATGGGGAAATTATTAACCACAGGAGGTTAAGGCAACATTTTCTTGACAGACATTTTCATATCATTAAAAACAAAATGTGGGCAGTTTAAGACTTTTGATCAAGCGTGATCTTTCGCAAGGTCAAGTTACCACTTTGTCGACTCGGTTTCAAGATAGCTGCAATTCATTTTTATCAAAGTTACATAAACAAACAAATTGGTACCTAATTAATTGATAACTTTAGCATTCAGATTGTCCGACAGTCATTTGTTTACAATTTATTTAAGTATAAACACGGCTGAGAGGAGTCGACTCATGCATCCGTCGTCACTCCTGCGGTGACAACTGTAGTTTACAATCTATAGGTACAATTCTGTGTTAAATTTATTAATTTGTGCCGTTTAAAACGTTTGAGTGGCCGAGTTTCTACTTCCTTATTAGTCTGCACGGAAATAGATTGATAACGACGTACGGAATTGATTAATTAGGTAATGTACCTACATACCTAATACTTATATCAAGCGTCGTAAAATATCGTCCGTTTTAAAATCTCCTTCCTTCCTTATACCGTTCAAAATAAGTTTAGATCTAAATGAATGATGGCATTTTTGTCAAGCTATAGATTTAAGATATTTTGGTACTATTGCACTAATTAGATTATTACCTACTTTGTTTTGGAAGAATACTTCAACAGTGGCCATGCCATCACGATATCGATGAGAGAGATTATATAAAAATTTGTAAATGCCGATTGCACTCGGAACAGGCTCATTTCTACTTTAAATATATTTTTTGACGAAATGCGGCCTTGTAGGTCGTGTATATTTATTTATACTTTATCATCATATCGCAATATGGTTTTAATTAAGTACCTATGAAATATTTCACAAAATAAAGCATACAGAAAATCAATATACAACATTATTTTTCTTTATGCTAAACCCGAAAAGGGGTCATTGTACTTATCATTTTGAACAACTTTTTCTATGGGACCAACATTGAAATCGTGAGAAAAAAATCAGCTGTTCCCTACATTTGTTTTTTCGCGATTTCAATGTTGGTCCCATATAAAAAGTATATAAGGATGTATAAAAATCAATTGCCCTATGCTGGTCTCGCAAAAGCTACGAAAATGGCTCGACCGATATGGCTATTTTTTTATTGTTGTGTTTGTAATTTTTAGGCCAAGGTTTAAGTATATGAAAATCCACCGGCAAAGTCCGGGAGACGCCGGGTACGAATAGCTGGTAAGTGATAAATTATAATGTTACCCATTTCACAGTATTCACATTCAATAAAATTCGACTGCCAACACTTGAGATAATGGTATGCGGTGATACGATAATAGAATGACCACGGCTCCATGAGATATTTGAAGGACAAAAAATTTAAAATTAAATGTTTTTTTTTGCATTTTATAGATTCTATAATGGTTAATTATTACTCTCAAGATTTCCGTACCACCACTTTTCAGCACGACCGCTGTACGCAATTTTCTCAGTATGATGTAATTTTTTTTAGATGGACTCCGTAAGACTCCCGAGGGATACAACCAAATTCAGTAGGTATTGATGTTTACTGTAGTCCTTACGGTTTATATTTATGTTCTACCCTCTTTGATCTTATCTTTGATTTTAGTGTCTCCCTGTAAGTTGGAATCTAAAGACAGTAATAGATTCTAGAAATCTTCGTTAGGCGATTTCTCTCATCTTAAGGAGGTTCCATGTCCAGGAGTGAATATCAAATTATCAACAATTATTGCATGTTTGTATGCGGTTTGTAAGGGTTAATACAAGTATTGTGCTTAGGAGTACAGCATTGATTTCCTCAGATCGGATAGGTATAGGCGACCTCGTAATTGCTTTACCACTTATGACAACAGTTCCCAGTAAACTGAAACTTCACTAAGGTTAAAACTGTCTAAGATAAACAAATAGACCAAAGTGACATTCAGCCTTAGAGTCGATGATCTCCTGCCAGGGTTACGGGAAAGTCCGAAAGGGATACCGGGACGGGAGGCTTTAGTCAGTAAAAGTCTGACACGCCCTCCCGCTCCACCCAGAACGGGAGATGTCATTTGATGATTTCCCAACCTAAAAAAATAAAATAACAGGGTGGATGGTCTTGTATTATAGGTATGTTTTCAAACAAGATATTTTTTATGTACCTACATAATAAAAATAAATACATATGCTAACAGAATTAAAATAATAATAATATGTACAAGTACATATATATAAAAAAGAGGGGGGAAAATCATAGGGCATCAAAAATATGTCCTCATCGCTGTCAACAGGAAAAGTGCCCAAAAGGCTGAGGCAAACCTATTCGTATTAACCCTTAGAAAACCTACATAAACATGCAAATCATTGTCCTACAAACACATCCTGTATGGTCACAAGAGCGATAACGTGTGATATGAGTGATAGGCTTAAGTTCACGTGTGCACGTGCTCCGTCCGCTATTATGTACCGATAACAATACGATTTATCAAATAATCGATGCAGTTTTAGGCTGGCTTACCATGATACGATGATGCGATTTTACGTGTTGTTACAGGTTGATTTGAAAATTGGTATTGGTTTTGTGACAAGCGCGTTTGGTCACAAGCGCTACTGGTGAGCATGAGCTCTTGGGTTCAATTCCCAGATTGGGGAAAAATGTTATTGAGTTTTTATCTGGAATTTCTCACCAATGCAAACAAGAACTCGACGTGTTGCCACACCGAGCGCTGGACGCAGAGATCCATCTGCAGCAATATTTTATAATGGATTTCCTTATACATATGTATATACAGGGTGTTAGGGTAGACACCGTTATCCTTGAATCTAGTGGTTTGGTGTCATCTATAATATACTTTTTCGATGGGCCCAACTTTGAAATCGCAAAAAAAAAATCAGCTGTTCCATACATTTTGTCGATTTAAGTGAACACAAATGTATGGAACAGCAGATTGTTTTTTCGCGATTTCAAGGTTGGTCCCATATGTCTACCCTAACACCTAGTATAGGAATAAACGCTCTAAAACTGTATGTTAATTCTATGGTTAAACTTTAATTCCGCTACGAGAGGATAAAACTCGCATGATATGACTTGACAACCTTGAATGAGAGCTACAATACGAATAACTTATTCAATATTTAGCAACAAAACTAAAGTCTAAAAGTCGTTTATACTAAAGTCGGCCTCATAACAGAAATTCAAATTTTCTTGCTCTCAATTATCTAGTTTGACTTAGTCTTACTATCGAGGCACCTTGACGGCTTGTAAATAATGCATAATTCTGTTACATTAACTAGAACAGAAATCTAGATATTCACGGACGAAATTAAATCCTTTAAGCCTGTTAACGTTTTAAATGTTTAAGTATAATCTGTCTGTTTATTATTGAATAAACGACTTAATGATTCTGAATTTATATTAGAGTATATTACACTGATATATTATACTCTAAACGGGACATGGATTATAGATAATTAAAAAGTTTAAAAATCTAATAAAATGTTAATCGCAATCCGGGCATCGTGTGCAAAACGCCTATTCTATCGATATCACTGTCGTAGCGATAATATTCTTTGATATCAGCTATTATAATACTGTACGGAATAATTCCTAAGGTTAGTATCACCATATTTGCACTGTCATTTCCGTTTTAGAAAACAATAATAGGTACTTACCCGAGCTTTTCCGACAAGAGTCTGCTTCTCTAGGAGCATGTTCTGTTCACAAAATAAATGCAATGCATTACACAACATACTGCAATAACCAATATTTTGGCAAGCATGGTGATTTTGACAACAAAAATTTAACGGTCAAGGATATTTTTGAAGCTGTCAGATTAATTATAAAACCAACATAATTAAAATCATAGACATCATTTCCTTATTTTTTATGTCATAGTACGGTCAGGTAAGACCATTTTATGTTATTGGGTGGCTAACAGGCTGATAGGTTGCAACCGCCGCCTGGTGATAAGTGGAAATCACCGCCTACGGACATCTGCAACATCTGAGGCATCGAAGGCTTTAATGTCTCGTGTGCTGGCCGTAGTTACACCAGTACCCAAAGGTACCATCTCTATAATAAGCCTTAAAGATTCTGCGATATAGACCCTGACATGGAAACTAAGGTAGGTATATTTTATTAACATTTTTATCAGTGTTAATTTCTTCAATCAATAATCAATCTACTTATAACAATACCCACTTCGTTCACCAACCCGTCAGATAATAGCACAAACAATATTTGCGCCATGGGGAAAGCCCATGACCTGACTTGAACTTATGTTTCTGTTTTTATGGCCGAATATATGTATGAAGATATTATTTTAACAAATTGCCATCATTACTCCTTCGGGTTTTTATTATTTCTTCTTTTCTAACTACGAATTTCTGGATTTCTGTTCTAGAATCATAATACATTATGTACGAATCATTATTTGGAGAAGGCTATACTTAGGTTGCCGCGTGTTGAGTTAGTTCTGGTTTCGATACTCAAATGAAACCAAATATTGGTAAGTAACTCTTTGTGGGTTTGTTAGGAAACGGTTAACTATTTCAGTAGGTACCTACTTACTTTGTTGTTTGGTGTCCAAGAGTTCACCTTCCTACTCCCATATGATCCTTTTAACAACACAGGGTCATGCATGATACCCTATTTAGTTTTTTCTTTTTTTTTCTACACTCATATTTTGTAAGTAGGTAGGTAATCTACCTAACGACTTCATGTCTCAGAATGATATTCTCTAGCAACAAATAGGGAATTAGGTCAGGGAGTCGGCTCAGGCAGGTAATCACAGCGTGTGCCAGTTCAATCCAAGGTTGAAGCGTGGTCCATATGATAACGCGACGCATACAATCGTTGACATTGTTGTAAATTGTTTAATTATAGGTAAGCGTCGTTTTATTATGTAGCTCGTTCATACGTGCTTTATGTGCCATAAGTGAGCTCAGGCGATACAGTTGATAGGTATTTATTTTGTTCTAGAATTATCAATTTAGTTAAAGATCCAGGAATGCCTTATTGGAAATTTGGAATACCTAAACCATCCTGAAAAACATTGTCGACTACCCTTTTCAAACGGGTATTCTTAATAGGTAACTATAAAGGCTGCTGGCCATGGTCTCGACACCATACCATAGGGTCCTTAACCCCTGATCATTTGATCAATACAGTCCTCAAAGATGTGTCAAACAGTTAACAGAAATATTAAGTGAAGAAAGGGCCCTTGGAGTTGGACTAACCGACCTCCAAAGATCTATGTTTACTTGGCGAGTGATTCAATATTGGCTGGGTGGGGCAATCTTGGAGTACCTTAAAAAATCACGAAGTGCCTATAAAGACATACCTATTTATGGATGTAAGCACTATGAACATGGAGGAACAGGGGACACAAAAATAAGTATTCTATATGTAAGTATAGGTACCTACTAGTCGCGCACAACTCTGCCAAAGTTTGAAGAAAAACACACCAACATTTTTGGCCTAGCGATAACAACACCATTTAAGATCAACGGAGTCATGTTTTCCTCAAGAAAAATATCGATGGAAAAAATTACCAATTCATAAAAAGGGACAGTTGCGAAAATTAAGTAAGTCAAGTAAATTACGCTATCCATAGTGGATAAACGCGTGACATATCGTTCACACATTTTTTTCTATGCAGACATAGATCCTACACCTCATTCTAACGATATTTTTACTGAAACTGCATGTAGATTGCGCACTGAGAACGTATGGATAAGAAAGTGTATAGTCTCGGCCGAGTAATAGAATGTACACAAGTGTAAAACGTATTAAAAACTGCATTGTATATTACGGAATGGCGTCTTGGCGATCATTTCGTAACCCTACGATGCTCGATTAATTGCATGCTCCATTTTCATGGCAGATAGCTTTAAGTGAGCCCTTAGAGTTGAGAAAACAAACATTGTGTCATTCATTACAAGTACTAGAGGTGGGACACTGTGAAGAAACAGCCAGTTTTTAAGCAGCAGCTTGGGAATGCAGTTTATGTAGTTTTTGTGTTTAAAGATCATGCTGGCGTAATATCACGTGATATGTAATGATCTACATGTAATATTCAATGTAAGATGTACGGACCTGTTTTTGGAGTTCTGCGAAAAAGTGAAGATGGTGTTTAAGACCTACTTTTGAGGTTATTGAAGCTTAAAAGTAATAAGCGGTAAATTGCCTTACTAGATTAGGATTATAAAATAAATAGCGATGTGTATCGACATTATTTTTGTAATGCTAATCCGTGACTTTCTATTGCTCTATTAATACTTAACGAAGTTTATTAGAAATTTAGAAAGGTATCCCTTGTTATAACTAAGAAGAAAGTGCCAGTGTCGGTTTATTTTTTGGAAAGTTAAATTGTTGTCATATGGGACCATAAGACAGCTTAGCTACTTCCGGTATCGTCAAATTGCAGCTGTTTATTATACAATAGGTTAGGTATACCCCTGCCTCTTGATGAAAGGCTTAAAATGTATCAACAAAACCAATTTCACAACAAAATACCACTGTGGGTTCTGTGAAAAGCATCAAAAATTATGATCAGATAACTGTTTCTGCATTCAATGGAGAGTTGAAAAGATGTTGTTAGCTGTCCATAAACAATGAGACATAATAACAGGTATATTATTTGATTCCCTAAAGCACGAAAATCCGTCTGCTTGACCGAGTGCAGCTGATTTCATAAAGGGCGTTCCCCTCCGCAGCGCGCGGTGATGTAGGTGACAAGAGTAAAGCGGTTTTTCTGCCGGTTTGTAAATAATAAAGTAATTTGTGATGTTGTCTGATGATTATTTATGTGACAGCGTATTACACTACTGAATAGTATCAACAATCAACATGTAACTAGTGACAATACTGGCATTATTGTTACAGCTGTGCGCAGAGTTTTCGGGGTAACTAATAATTATATTTGCGAAGATGTAAATAATCGAAACATGTTTGATAAGTAAGAATACTAAGAATACAGGGAAATACAACTACCCATACCAAATATAAGTAAATACCATGTTAAAGGTTAAAGACGAGTTGCGCTATTCTAAAATAACAAAATGCATTGCTTCCCAAAAAGTTTAAATTATTGGGGGTTATCAAATCAGAATATATTAGGTCCAAAACAGATAGTGCAGAGTTCACGCCGCCCGCTACTAACTTACGCCCGGCGTACATCACGACGTAACAATTACATAAAAATGGCGTTCACATCGGGCCGTCGTCGACCGCGTTTCCTCGTCGATCGTGTAAACTTTCACGAAATCAAACAAAGAAATAGCGAAGCGGCTCATTTGCATCATTCCCACGCGGACAAAAGAATGACCCAATCTGTTTGGCAACTACAAATGATGTGTTACCCGAAATCCTATGGTCACGGTCTGCCTCCTCGCATGCGACAGACAACGAATTGAGATTTAAATTCTATGTTAGACGATGACCTTTTTATTCTCGAAATCGTCTCTCTCATGACCCTGATCGAGTCGGCTCCCGAACAATGTGATCAGGCAATTTATTCGTCGATTTTATTTTCGTAATTAACGTTTCGTTTTACGCAATCGCGTCTTCACTTTAATGAAGCGCTTATGTAGTTTCTACTTACCTATTATAAAACTTTAGTTTATACGTTAGTTGGTACGGCTTCCTTTTATTTATGTAGCTAGATATATTAATAGTGTTATGTATGAGATTAGTGCCGGCTGTGTAATGAACTATCGATCGCTTTATCAAATAGGTACCGATTATTTATTTTTGTGTAGTCTTAGAGATCGTTATAAGAATCCCAGTAGATTTCAGTACCTATTCAAATTCATATAAAATCCCATGCATAGTTCCATAACGAAGGGTTCTGGACGAGTTGCAACCAACGGCTCCCCGCGACCTTCCCAGCACGTCAGTCCAGCTAGTGGAGCACCGTCCCACGCTTCACCTTCCGGTCCGTGGTCGCCCTTCGAGAACGCTCCGTATCTTTTAAGTGCAACATAGTTGAAACAAATTATTATTTATTATAATAATTATGCTTCATCAATATTAATACTACAAGTTACAGTCTGTGTTTTAACACTTTCACACTTTAGAAGATTAATGAATGCTCAAGCGTTAACTAATTAAATTATTCAATTTATTTAGTTCTTTTGATTAAGTTGAGTTCTTTATTTGGACCAACCATATTGGCAAATTTCTAGAAAATCGTAAAGGTAAGCAGTAAAACACGTCAATTTACCTACTTACTTCAATAAGGTCGAAGATCTCCGACTTTAATCAAGCCTGGCTCAAATTAATTTGCATATAAAATGCAATAAGCGAACGTGGAGTGACGACTGATAAATGTGGTAATGAAGAAAACAATGAGTTAAGGACTTTCTATTCGCGCGTGCGTCTGCCCCCCCCCCCCTCCCTTGTCCCCTTGTGGTACCTAACTGCCCACGGAGAAAGCCTTTGACCTGCACCTCCACAGGGCTTGTTTACTACGATGCAGTATTTGTGGCACTTTTGCGTGCCCGTGTCACGGTCGTGCATAAATTGCGCTTCTATTTATAAATTGACATTTTATCAGCACCCCCACTAGCTGTAATTGAAAAGAAACGAAGATAGACACAATTTTCCATTGTTGTGACGTTCTCTTGAACTACCCACGTTTGAAATTGTAATGCTTTTCAATAACATTTTTCGCTTACTTTCAAAAGCAGGACCCAAACCACAATCTAACCTCCAAGAAATCCATAAAACTTACCTCTATTCTCATTCAAAACAGCAACATTAAACTATGTTTCTATGATTGTAAAGTGTAGTAAACACACTAAAGGCAGCTAGCGCACCGACGAGGTCGGGCAGTCCCGTTGTGCGCGGGAGTTGGGTCGGGCTAACGGGCGCCGGCTAATGAGAACGGAGCGACTCAGTTATGCAGATGCCGGCTGTGCACGTTCAACGTTTATCTACAGCTTGTTGGCTTGAATCGCACTGTGATTTACCTAGACCTGTTGTTTGTAGTGTTAGGTAATGCTTTAGATTCAGCTAATAAAATGACTAAACGGTTGGTGCGGTGTCAACAGTTCTGTTAGCCAAGAAATTTAGGGTATTCAGGAGATCATTATAGACGATACTTATCATGAAACGAATTCTATACAACCTTCCTAAAGATACACAATAACACACATAAGCTGAGATCTTGACACTTATGAAATTACGACCCTTCGCCCTACTAAAGGCTACTTCTTACCCTTAGTTGACAAAACAACCTCACTTATTCACCATAATCAAAAACCATTTCTACATAATAAATTAATTATTGAAACTGGTATTCCCATTGGTTCTATAAATAATCGGGGACGGGCGGTATGCGCCAGCGCAGCGCACCGCGATTCGCGCCGTTGACGTTGAGTAACCGCCACAGTGTGTCACCACCTTCACGGGCCGCTGCTTCCTGACGCCTTTCGTCAGATAAACATTAGAAGCAATTGCTTTGTTTGGCTTATTAAGTTAGTGCGATACTTATTATAGTAGGAGACGAGTTGGAAAGAAATGTAGACCAAATTGTGGACTGGAAAGGTGGGATGAGTGATTCTCCTCATGATTTGCGTGGTTGAAGCGTATTTTTAATCAAGAGCAAAAAACAAAAGCGAAGCCTAGAAGCTAATAGCACATCTTAATAAAAATAACAGGCTTAAATAAAGCTAACATTGAATTTACAGTGTATGCAAAGAAACTTAATATAGGTGTTTAGTCCGAAGTAAAAGAAAACACAATTAAAATACCCTTTTCTAAACCCAAACTAATCACACATCATCTATAGCAAGCACTAAGCATTACGAAGAACATAAACAAATCAACACACAGTACATTTACGGAAAATACAGCGCCGCTGGTAAACCGAACAAAGAGCTGCATTTCTTTGGCCGTTCCCCTCGATTCTCAGTTCGTCCCTCCGGCAAAACCGATCGGGCCAGACCATCGGCTCGCAAGGAATGCTTTCAGTGACTAATAGCCCAACCATTCGCAGGCTAACGCTTACTTGTAACGTAGTAATCTGTAAACAGTAGCGCAACTTCGTTGTGTTCATGAAACAACTACTGAAGACACTTCATCAGTAATTAACCTCCGGTTTTGAAAGCAAAAGTTTGTGAATGTGCTGTCAAATTTTGTGTTACCTAACCTATGATTGGCCGAAATAACACTAACCAATCGATTAAAGTAGTAGAGACAGAGCCTGTGATGGTAAGATGACGCCACAATCTTTTATTAGTCAAACTAGCTTAGAATCCGCGGCGGCCTATGTGCGTGTGCCGATATCAGTTACTTATTCACAGTGACAATACTGTTATCTCTATTTACTGTGCTTGTTGCCAGTTGTAGCCCACTTTAGAAGGGAAATACTGCCAGCGAACTTCCTTGCAACCTAAGGTCGCAGTGTGAGAGTTTACAAAAAAACATATTGCGAATGCGTACTCGTATTACATAAGATGGCCTTTGTCATTTTATTTTACATAATAGCCGTTTTGTCACACGTAATCTTTAGCAAGTATTGGTGGAACTTTACTCATCATAAAAATCTTTTTGCCCAAAATTCTCTAACATATTTTTAACCAACTCATAGTGAAACGAGTTGTTACGTGTGTAAAGAAAATTATATAAAATCTACATAAGTAGTTATTATTACTTCGATAGTTTCCATTTTTTACGCACTAATATCAACACAGGAATAGTGCCATCTCTGTCTAACTAAAAACAGAACTACATTAATAAATGTTCACCATACTGAAATGTATTTCCCAAATTTTCCTACAATAATTTAGATAATTGCACGTCATAAGAATGTAGAAACGCGTAAATCGAATGATTTATTTGTAACTGGCCTTGCAGAAAGCCGTTCAAACACAAATATATATAAGCCGTCGGTATTGGCAACCGTGACGAATGACTAACGAATATATAAACAATAATTGAGCTGTAGGTACACATAGTCAATATGTGACTGACAGATATGGACTTGCCCCTACCATTATGCCGAGGTATGGTGCGAGCCGAAGCCGATAAATATGTAAAATATTATCTATATTCCGAGCCATTTATCGAGATCATTGCACAGTTAATGACGACGCAAACTAAAGTAGTGCTTCGACGCAAAGTAAAGTTTTGCACTTGTAGATCCAGTGCTAGCCTACCCGCACTGGCATTCGTTTTTTAGGACATTGCTCAATTAAAATATATGACATTAAAAAGATAAACCCTTGAATGCGAAGAGTTGAGCTTGACTCCTGAAGAGGAACGAAATTAAACAAGTAATGCATAGGAAAAAGGAACCAGAAGATTTGGTTTAAATAGGATGTTTGTTTTTTTGTACCTAAGAACATTCAAATAGTTAGCAATCTTTCGAGGAAGACTATTTTAAGACCAACCCAATCGTAAATAGCAAAACCTAGATCTCCTTGAATTTTATCCGTGATTTAAATCATAATTTACAATTGCATCTCAATAACAAAATGTGTGCGAAATCAAAGTCGTCGTCATAATTTGCTTATTTGCACGTTAAAGATAAAGATCAGCTTATGTTTAAATGAATGTTAGATATCAACCATTATTTTCATTACAAAACTAGCAATTACAGCGTAAACTAACAAATTATAAGTAACTGTACAGTCAAGGAATAATTAAATTTTTACTTGCGCACGTTTTTTGCAGTCTACGTCATTGCCAACATTTTGAATGAAAATGACAGTTCGGAAAGGTGACATTTGAATGAAAATGACAATTCACGATGACGGAAAGGAATTCGATTGCTTAATGCAAATGCGATAGGGTGGCCCGCGAAATTCAAATTTTCTTATGTTTTTTGCAATTATCAGGTCAGTATATTGTTGTATGTTGATATAAATATTATTTGCGACCATAACAAATATGGATTTACAGAATTATAAACATTAGAATCGGCAATACAACTCTCTATGTTCATGAAAGTGCATTCAACGACGAATTCATGAAATAGTCATTCAATGCACTTACATGAACTTAAGGAGAGAGAAAATTTGAATTGCGCGGGCCACCCTAGCATCCACCTTAACGTATTCACCCTTGACCATACCTGCGTACCTATACCTATACCTACTTCACTACATATTATAAAATTAAGTCCTCCGCCGCGTCTGTCTGTCTCTGTTCCGATAAAATCAAAAACGACTGCACCGATTTTCATGCTGTTTTCACCAATGGATAGAGTGGTTCTCGAGGAAGGTTTTAGTATATAATTTGTCAAGCGGGTGAAGCCGCGGGCATCAGCTAGTAATAAATAAAACTGAAATGTAAGCATCGATACCTACTACACTGGTAGTGGTAATTGACTATTGCATCGGCAAGTGAAATGAAAGTAACAATCGTTTTATGAAACGTCTCGGTGGAAGGTAATCTAATCGCGCCAACATTACACAATGTTGCTCCGAAACTAAACAACTAATCACTTGTGCCCGTTGTTTGAATAATTTTGATCATAAGCAATTTACTGAAAAAGTTATAATCACTCATACGCTCTCTTGATGCTAGATTGTTTTTTTTTCGCATTACACCTAACCTAATAAGACACCTAGTTTTATATACTTTCTCTAATTTCACCGTAGGCTGCATCTATCGCACAAACGAATAAATATGATTATTTATTTGAACTTCTCAATTATTTCTTAGACAAGTGAAGTCTATCAACAAGGAAGAGCTGTCAAAATAATGTGCATCAAACATTCGTAAGTGAAAACATCGTGTAATTTCATACAATGCGTGTTAGAATTGTGTAGTTTGAACATCTATTGTTAATTTTCTATTCTCTATTACAATTATTTGCTGCATGGGGAAGTAGGAAATAGTGCGAAGCGCACGTATAAATAATATAGCGTGACTTTCTCCGTTTGTTTTGATGCGAGCAGTGCAGGCGCGGGCGCACGCGGTGGCGGACGGAGCCGCGCTTACACACTAGTGACACAAGTAGGTAGGTAGGTACACCTCATAACAGGAACACGAACACGAACATTGCATAAACTACCACGTACCTACAGAAATATTAACTAATGCTCACATGCATTTTAAACAAGTTTTGTTTCAATAAGTAATTCAAGCACTCGTTAGGTAATACCCAGAAACAATAAATTACTACCTACCTTGCATCGCTAGATCATAAAATATTGTAAATGACTCATTAATAGTACAAAATACAAAAGAGACTTTACTAACTCTTCATGATATTGTCATGTTAATTATGATTTTATATATAATTTTCTCTCCGTATACACATTTGCGTAACAGTCAATAATTTATGTTGTTAAAGTGCATAGTTAGGAATTAGGACTGCTGAAAATCAAAATAATAACATGAATTTCTGAGAAAATACCAAAAAACTATACTTAAGTACTTACGTAGGGTATGAGTTTTCGCATGAATGATTTGTTAAGTTCATGAAACCCACCCCGGAACCAAATCGAAATCCAAACATTGCAGTAAAGAAGTAACGCGACAGTTGCGGCACCGTTACGTAAACGCGGATTGTCAAAATGTCGCAAGCGCACAGCTCGCGTAGGCCGCGCTCCTTGCAACCGACGCAACCGACAAATCGCTGGGAAAGCACCATAATTCCGCCAATCACACGGGAATCTCAACTATGCCAGCTCTGATGTCCAATTCGCGTTGTAAATATAGTATCGATCCCTGGATCCAAATACTGTCACAATGTCATAAAATCTATTTAAAATAACCGAAAATAAAGAGTTGTTGAGAGTTACGTATTTTAAGTACGTAAGTAGTACAACTTTGAAACGATCGAGATCGCTATTGAAGATTCAAATGAACGAATTTTGTTTCATATATTTTAATGACATGCGCGTTCAAAGCGGATACAAAAATGTACACAGACCTTCACTCTGACATTCGAATCCATCAGAGATTCTCGTTTCGACCGTGTACAATACTGAGGTCTACGTTAGGTATAATATAAGTAGTAATTCCCCAATATGAACGGTAAATGACCTTGTTACAGTTATAAAATGTCATGCTCGTGTTTGAGCAACCCGAACTGGTTAGTGCTATCGTAAACAAAAAATGTGAGACAAAGTTGTGTGTACCTACCTATGTATCAACTCGAAGATTTAATACGTTACTTTTAAATTGAAATTCTAATATTTTTGTGTTCTCTTCGAATTCGTTACGGGAGGAAAATGTTTGACGTCCACAATTTTGGAGATTACTTTCTAGACGAATTCCGTGTCACCAAATAGTACATTGGCGCTCCAAAATCGGAGTCACAAATTGAACAATGAACGGCGGCGACGCGGGACCGAAAAGAAAATTAATTTAGGTATTGGTGTCGGTCGGCGAACCCGCGATTGTGAAACGCTGAGCGATTGCGCTCAGTACTGTTTGTGTAATACACCGGCACAATGCTCCACCAAATCAGCTGGCCCTCGAAAATGTTCACCTGTGTTGAAACAAGCCTTCAATAACAGCTATGCGTCAATCAGCAACCTTCTGCTTCAGCATTAAAACTTAGGTACCTACTAGATATTGAAGCAAGTTTTAGTTGCCAATTTTCAGGGAGTGAAATCATTAAAAGATCAAAACAGCATTAAAACACTAAAGGATATCAATTAAATACGGCAAAAATAAAAGTAGACTCGACATCCCGAATCCGCAAAAATATGGAACATTCAATTGAGCAAAAATGACAAAAATCGTGGAACAGAACACTCGAGCAAAGTTGGTAATTGGGAGATGAGATCTCGTGGAACGTGGCCCGAGGCGGCATGAATGAAAGCCGCTCACTGACAGCACACTATGATCGTCCCGGCCCAGCCACACACCAAATAAACACCGACCTTCTCGATATGCCATCCATACAATGCGCGTTATACTCTTCTCTTCCCACACGCACCTTCCGTCCAGCCCGCCATGTATGAAATAAAAAGCTCGTCCATGTATGAATCAACGGTCGATTTGTGCGCGTTAAGGATATCGACATCCGCCGAACGAGTTTTTCCAGTCCGTATCATCGCAATATCACGGTTATTATTGAAACGCGCGCTGCGGTCGCGACAGGTAAGTAAAGCATTTATCACGGGAAATATTTACCTACCTAGTGCAGCGTTATCTTATACCACACACAATTTAGGGGAGATTGGACGCGCTTTATCGTTTTAACTACAAGTCGACCACTTTTTGATAAAACTTTCGAAATTAATTATTTGTAGTCCGCTTATAAAACAATGTGCATCTTCGTACCTAAGTTCAAAAAACACTTAATAAAATAAAGTTGACGAATCGTTTTCCAGGTACAAAATATGGTTTAGAAAGTTCATTGTAGTAAGCATAAGTCCATTTGATTGTATCTCGGTGAACCATACCACTTACGGTACATACGGCTCGTTCGTGGGCAGAGAAATTTGGTAACACAAATATTAAGCCACAACCAGTTCACAACAATTGAAACGGCGATTTGAAAGACACGGCGACCAATCCGTCACGGTTCTTGTGAGCGCCGCATTCTGTGCCTCCTCCTAACAAACAACATCTGATATTTCGACATTGCACACTGTTATTTTTATGCACAATATATGTATTACTCTACTAAGATATCATAACGAATAATGGCAAGTTATACCAATTCCTAATTGATTCCAAACAAAAACCTACTTACAAGTAAATAAAACAAGTTATGTTTTCAAACATTTTTTTTATTTAATTTCTATTACCTGTAATTATCAAGACGTCCGCTGTGAGACGAAGGTAACATTTTTGCCCTATCTTATAAATAACAAGCAAAATTCAGCGAAGTTCAAAGTATTACCATGAAATGTCAGTTCCTAAATATGTTTCCTCAGAGGAACCGTGCACGAAAAAGCCCGATACAACTCTCTAAGTTCAAAATACCAATACTGCATGACTATTTCGTAAAATCATGACACTTGATGCCAATTCTAACTTAGGGTAGTAGTATTGATGATTACAATTATTATAATTGTCAATACAAATTTGTTTCGGTCGCGAATCATATTTTTATCAACAAACAACCTGATACTGACCCGCAAATTGCAAAACACGTAAGAAAATTTGAATTTCGCGGACTATCTTAGCGCATTCCTCTTAACAAAAATCCCATTAATTTTCTGGTAATATTTAAATTCACAAAAACAGAATATCTGAGTAAAAACCGCTGTTCCATTAAAATACAGGTAAAAGAATCAATTATACTTATGAAGGGCCTTTGGCCCATGACTGGTCTGGTGCTCACAAGACAACTGCTGAGCATAACTAGCGAATGCTGGTGTTTCTACTAGGTTTACATAATTATGTAAACCTCTGCCTACCTTTCAGGGAATACTGGCCTGATAATATGATAAGTTTGCCCCAAGACAACAACCAAACATACCGTTACTTACATATTTTTCGTTAAAATACAAATGCAGATACTATTATTAAAATTAAATAAATTAACTTAGGTAAGTATGCGCAAAAATTATAAAATCTAAAGGCCCACGAACAGGCGTGAATGGCGTGATACCGCGGGCGGGACAAGTGTAACGCTGCCTGTCGCGCCAGCTTGCACGAACCTTAAAAGTATCAAGTTTTATGTTCCCTCCAATATTTCACTTACCATTAAATCAATTTGGCTTAAAAAATGCTTTCGTTGTCCAGGTACCAATAGTTTGCACAACACTTCTGCCAAATCGTTCATGTACTGTTTTAAGTTGCAATCTTCATCTTTTTCTCTATCTATTGTCGTATTTGCGTATTTTACTAAAAAGCGGGCTAAATCATCAGTATTTTTTGAGCTTGATTTTGAAGATTTTTTTGAACTTGGTTTTGAAGATTTTTTTGAACTTGGTTTTGAAGATTTTATTGAACTTGGTTTTGAAGATTTTGTGTCCTCATTATTGGTTGACGTTAAAATATTTTTCAAGAGGCAGCTATTAGTACCGTTCGATACCACATTATCGCCAATTGGATCTTCCTGTTTTATTTGAATGTTTGGTAATATGTCAGTTTCCACGAACTGTATTTCATTTAAATCGTCATCTATTCGATAATCATCCTTTATTGCCTGGTTCATTCCTAAATTGACAAATTCTTCGTTGACACTCCCATTTATTTGTATATTTGATAAAATATCAGATTCCATGTACACTACGTCATCTGTATCGTCATCGATTTGATAAACCTCATTTATTGTCTGGTCCATTCCTAAATTCACAAATGTTTCTTTAGAATGTGTATTGCTACTGTTACTTTCATCAATCTCGATATTTGGCAGAATACTCATAGGCTCTTCTCCTGTTTCCTGTGTGTAGTCCTTAATTACTTCTATAACACTATTTTCTTTGACTTTTATTAATTTTTCTACGCTTGAACCACTTTGTGTGCATGGAAATTCTCCAAACGCCGACTCAACGAAATGACATGCAGAAGCAGATATTGCCGCTTCAGGTATTTTAAACATAAATCGGTCAAGAAAGTCAAGCCTCCCATCCAAATATTTAGACGTTTTATCATGGTTCAGAACCATTTCCTCTGTCACCCTTCCATTACGGAGCATGTATTTTATTTTATAATAGTTATGTTTTATAGCAATCCACTTTCTTCTACAATACTTTGCTGAAAAGAAAAGGCAAATGTACAATTTATTAAATCGCTTATTTGCTGATAAATCAAATATCTATAACAATAATCATAAAATGTTGGTGCTTTGATTAGATTATAAAGGTGGTTCAACTATTATTTGCGTCGAGCGTACAATCGACTGGACGTCAGTGGTAACATTACCAGAGTTAGCTGGCCTCTTATTATATTAAAACTCCGTGCTACGCTAGGCCAGCTCAAGGTCAAAGTGTTAGTACCGACAACGACGTGCCGCCAGTTGTTACACTTTGAGCAGCGGCAGCGGGGTAATTTTGTAACATTCATAAAATGACAATTGATCGCAATGGGTTTCATTTTGACAGTTCAGACACGTTCATTGCGTTATTTACGTTGTTGATATTATTCAAACCTATGAAGCAATGGATTAGCAATATCCTTCAAAACTCTCGGATTGCCATTCAAAGTGTGTTACGCAATTAGAGAGCTGGCCCAGTGTAGTACGGAGTTTCAATAGAATAAGAGTTCAGCTTAGACTGGTTTTGTTACCTACGTGCGGCCTACTGTTCATTTCAAGTTAGTTAAAAATAAATTGCGTTTTATTGTTTCTTAGGTAATTTAAGCTTTTAATTTAGATTTATGAAGTCAATAATTTCGTTAAAAATTTAGGTAAATAACATAATTATTATGATCCCCAAAGTCCGCAGCGAAAACTACCTAAAATCTTGGCCGGTGTGAAATCAAGTCATACGCGCGGCCTGATCGTAAGCGAATTTGACGTGAGAGTACAGGCGGTCAATGCTTGGAACCGGTTTATTTCGGTTTTCCTCCGAAGAACGCGAACGTTTAGAGAACTTTATTTTAACCTAAATTAACCGGTTTATTCGACGAGCGACACGTCGGTAAAAGCGTAGCTAACCCCGCCGGTCTGAATAAAAACTGAAGTATTAACCGGTTTTTATTGCTCTAAGGGCGAATTCGACAAAACTTTTATCCCTACTATAAGTCTAATCAAGCGAGTAAATATTAAATTTTTGACAGATTTTCTATACAAAAACTGTCAGACGCCAATTTTATTCCCCGAATAAAAGTTATCTGGGTTTGGTTGAATCGGCCCTAAACCGGTAAATCCGAAAAACCTTTATATAATACTCTTCCAAATACCGGTTTACCGGCGAAAAAAACCGAATGTTTTTGCGTCAAGGAAGTACATCACACCGGTTTGAGAATTTAACCGGTATACGAACCTTGCTTGCGGGCTTGCGGGACGGGCGCGGGGCGCGGGCGGCCGTCTCTGTCGCCATAAGGCTCAACACACACCAAAAGAGCGTCGAAGCGCAGCGAAGCGGAGCGCAGTTTCAGTGTCATATGAATTTTAACTTTATTTTCATTACTATAATACTTATTATCGCATGAGAAACTCGAACGAGTCGCGCGGATGCCCGCGGCGCCGCGGGAATTCAATCCGCGCGCCTTCACTACCGAGCGGGTCGCGGCGCTTCGCTGCCCTTCGCCGCTCTTTCGGTGTGAGTTGACCCTAATAAATAGAATAAGCACAACTGCACGAAGAACGCCATGATAATCTTTCGTAGAATTATCAATCATAGTGGCCTCGCCGTTTAAACACGTAGTTAGGTTGACAGATTAAGGGCTTTCACCAATAAAACTTACTGAACGCGATCAGCACACCAAAATCGCATTCAGGAGCTGTCAGTGTCAATATTCCACAATAAAAATTACAGTGACAGCTTTTAAACGCGCTTTAGATGTACTGATCGTGTTCAGTTTCATAGGTGAAATTCGCCCTTAATGAAAATGGAATTGAATCGTAAAGTAAAAACAAAACGTTTAAAGCCTATTTTAGCAATTCAATATAATAAAAGCGAACAATTATTATTAATAAATATGACATTGTTAACATACCTGGGCTTCCTACTTTCGTCGATATTTCCCGCCAAGTTTCCTGTTCTATTGAGTGCGTATCGAAAGCATTATTATTTTCATATTGTTTCATCATTTCGATAAATGCTTTATCTTTTTTTATCCACTTCCAGTTCCATCTTCGTTTGGGAGGCATATTTAGATGATAAAAGTTAAAATAGGCGAGCGTCAAAAATTGCTAAATACGTGCTTTGCTTATGACAATGTGCGGGGGACTGAATGGCGACGCGCGGGGAGTCCTTCCCGCTTGCTAGCCGTCCCCCCCGCTTCCCGTCTTTCCCTCGGCACGACGACAGTGACTGTGTGGCGCGGAGAATGACGCGCGCGAGCCGCGACTCGCAATGAGTGTCGGGGGGAGGGGTGGGGGGGGAGGCGGTCGGCGCGTGGCGCTTGTTTCATGATACCGCATTCACTACGCGATGTTCCATCATAAACACAAACTTATTGTTAATATTTGTATTCTGTAGTAAGAACGTTATTATTACCTAATTATTTAGGAAATAAATATTATTTGAAGTCCGATTTTGTTGTTTTAATTTTTTTTTTCACTATTAGGTAGGTACGATATTTTATGTCAAGTAATGATGTGATGTTAAATTATCACGAATGTTTAAGGTGCACGTTGTAAGTAGTTTTCAGTACACCCCGACCAATTATCATTAGGTCATACAAGTTCAATGCGGGAATGGAGCCCGGAACCCGTACACTGGGGCCGCCCGGCACTATGAAGGCGATACCTACCCAAAACGCAATATTTTAAACCAGCTTTCGCCCGCGGATTCGCCCGCGTCGTCGATAAAAAGTAGCCTATATCCTTTCTCAGGCTCTAGACTATTTGTGCACCAAATTTTATTTAAATCGGTTCAGTAGTATTGGTGTGAAAGCGCGACTGACAGACAGACAAGAGTTACTTTCGCATTTATAATATTAGTAAGGATGAGTCAATCAATTGTTTGTTATTATTTATAGTTGAGGTATTCGTACATCTATTAATGACATTTAGATGACTGTGAGGATGATTAAACTGAACAAATAACGTCTCCGTAATAGTCGATAGCGATATTACTATATGCATTGTAGTTTATTTAAAATACATTAGAGATTTTTTAATTATTTTAAGGTTAAACTAGTGATAAAATACAGTTGTGTCGGACATGGAGCAAGGTATGACGATTTTAAGGTTGATGCGCTAGGGTGGCCCGCGAACTTCAAATTTTCTTACGTTTTTTGCAATTTGCAGGTCAGTATCAGGTTGTATGTTGATCTAAATATTATTAGCGGCCGTAACAAATATGGATGTACAGAATTATAGAATGAAAATTTCATGAAATCGTCAGTCAATACACTTACATGAACTTAGAGAGTTGTATTGCTGATTGTAATGTTTATAATTCTGTAAATACATATTTGTTACGGCCGCTAATAATATTTAGATCAACATACAACCTGATACTGACCTGTAAATTGCAAAAAACGTAAGAAAATTTGAATTTCGCGGGTCACCCTAGCGCATCAACCTTAATGAATCTTGTACAAGATCGTAGTTGAATGTGTGGATGAGTTTTTTCATGTTGAAAAAAAAACAATTTATCTTAAAAATAAAATGCATACCTAGGGTAGTTGCGCAACGCACATTTGAAACTGGTTATGCACAAATATACATAGGTGCCTCCAAAGTACAAAACTGAAGGCAAAAGTAAAAGCGAGTTACTTACGCGTTTTTTTAATCTCTTCTTCGCGGGATTGTCGATGGAGACGAGCTCCTTCGACACCCCCGTGAAGAAGAGAATGTGGAGTAATCGCAGGACCAACAAGGGTGTTAAAAATAACTTTCATTAAGCGGGTGGTACGAATATTACCACTTATAAAACTTTTATTAAATTTGTAGGTAGAAGCAGAGGGTGTGTCGCGTCATCGCGTGGGCCGCGTAGCTCTCGTAGCGCCTCGTAGGGCAGTGACGTCAGAGTGACGCGCGCGCCTACGACCGCTACGATTCTGCGTAGGCAAGCTCCTCGGTAACAGGAAGGCGATAACTCTTAAATTTGACTTCCACAAGTTTCACGTGTATTTTACCGCTTTCATGTTCTTAGAGTTCTTTGGACTCAATACAAAGTATTTCGTGTAAGGTTACACGTAAATAAAACACTGGAAGTAATGTCTCCTGTATAATGTGCATCTCATTAAGTTTTTATAAAGAATACAGTTAAGCAGTCATACAGAATGATTAAATATTTCTTAACTGAATATTCAATTAATTAGGGACACTCGGAATGCTTTACTCCATATAAATATCCAACGTTCCGGGTTCCGCGCACCGAAATTGACAGACTCGATAATGCATAAATTGTTTATTTCTCGAAAGCGTTTTTATTTATGACCACAAAAAGCAATAAAGTAGCGAGCAAGTGCGCGCTTTATTAACCTCTGGTGTACGGCACGGCGCGCATTCCGGCCTCAAACCTGTCCCAACGGGTGAAATCAAACACTCGCGAGTTAAGGAGCACCCGCGCTCGGTACATTGTCTCATATTCTATTAACACAACAACTCGGCCGTGTAATAGTTGTTTGTATCTCAGTAAAAATCGCGGTGGATGAAGCCGAGTGGGCGCGATCTATGTAAATGCCTACACGCTCGGTACGCTTTCGAGATGATATCAAAGATGACGCGGGCGCAGAATTGACATTCATTGCTTTCATGATAAAGCGCTCAATGCAATAAAATAATTAACTAAACGAGTGTTTTGTTGATTTTGTTATTTGAAATTCAAATTGTATTGATTTGCATTTTGACCTAGTATTATGGACTGAGTGATTAACCTACCCTATAAATATAAAATTTGTGGGTTTCAATATAAATATCAAACACAATTTAAAAGTTTTTAACTAAACTGCCGATTTACATTGATTTGGAGAAATTATGGGCTATCTACCTAGCTTGACTTAGTATTCGATCTTGACAATCGTAGGTAGGTACCTACTTATGATGTATTTAAATTATTAGAAATTCGTAGATAGGTTTAAAGTTAACTAGCTCCGCCCCGCGGTTTCACCCGCGTAAGTCTCGATCCCGTGGCAATATCGGGATAAAAAGATCCTATGTCCTATTCCAGCTCATGGTCTACCCCTGTGCCAAATTTCATCCAAATCCGTTCAGCCGTTTTATCGTGAAAGCGTAACAAACAAACAAACTCACTTTTGCATTTATAATATTAGTTAGGATTAGGATGTACGAAATACACGGCATACAAAAGTGTCACATCTATAAGATTTGCCTCGGCTATGCGTTTCGATGTCAGTGACTAACGATTACAGTCTACTTTACAAACACGCTTCCACCGCAGACTATTGTATATACACATTATATCTAATCATTACGTACGTGTGTGTACCTATGTGTGAAAGATACGTGGATTCACTCACCCGAGCTCCAATCATTGTGTTATGTGCCATACAATTAACTATTTATAACTTCTATACCGATTTGTTGTTTTTATCATTCATTTTTGGTATATCTACTAAAAGATTGAAAATCTCCAAACTGATCTTTGGCCTAACGAATATTTTGAATGAGCAGGTACCAAATTATAATAAAAAGGAACAATTAATATTTGGAAAACTTATTTTCACACATTTTCACCGAATAAACAACATCTGTCTGGCCAAATAATATCGTGGAAACATTTTATCTAAACTCAACATCCCAATCACATAATTCGCTTCCGAAAACCTTTGATATTTGTATCATGTCGACAGACCAAGCAACTAAGAATCACGGCTTTTTACTTTCCAAGAATTCCGCTTAGAAAAGAGCATTAAACGTGAAAAGACATATTATACGTTCCCAGTTTTTGTGTCCTAAAAAAGTGACTTTTATATTCTAAGTAATCGGAAAATAAACGATTTTGATACCAATTTTTTTGAATTATAGTGTATCAATCGCATTCGTAGTAACTGAAACTATTTCCTCGGGCACGCGTAGGTCGTTGACCCACACTACGGCATGGCGTATTTGCGTGGTACTCCTACTTAGACCATAAATCAATGTGAAAGTATTTTTATTTACCTCATGTGTAAAATCACATGCTAATTGATATTCAAGAGGGGATTCATTAAGTTTTTATTTACTCAGTAAAAGTTTATTCAACTTGTATTTTTTAAATGTTAAAGTTAAGATTATCCTTTTAGTATTTCCTCTTGTTGGGGTCGACTTCTTAAACGGAGCGGGTGCCGTTTGACCTTCACAAGAAGTGTAGTTAGGTACCCAAGATACTGGTATGGCAGACGTCGTGATATATTAGTTGGTGTAACCTCTATTAAAGGGGCGGATATTAACAGGACGCTAGTCGGCAGCCGGTCATTATAATCTGTCGATCTACATCCTCTGAGGCTACCAGCCTTTACGCTACTGATAGACTAAATATTCATGTCCCAATGTAGTAGGTAATGTAATGAGATATCAGAATATGTCAGCAGCCAGTATTAGATTAAATTGCAAAACGTTTTCGTGGCTAAATGTCATAAAACCATGAATCTAATACGAGGGTTTTCGGCCATTGATGTTCATTTTATCCAGTATTTGATAACTTTTAGGTATACTCATCTGCTATTATTTACAGAGGCTTACTCAACTGATTGAATCGAATGTAAGTCATCCTTGAAATATTTGCAATATGTTGACGGCGCTATTCGTTTACAGTTTAACCAACGTAAATAAATACCTATTTACATGAACGGGGAGGTCTTTGATAGCTCAAACGTATTTCCCATACTAGTTGAGGTCGGAATCCAGTCTAACCAGATGCTAAGCAAGCACACTCAATACTCATCCAAACAACACATGATACGGATGACCCAACATTTTTTATTTATTATAACACCCGAGTTGTATTCAAGTGATACGCTAGGCACACTTTGCGGTTAGCGAAGTTCACCAAAACATGCTCAGTTATTTAAACTTTCGACTCGTATACTATGAACTTCTAAACAATAGTCTCAGAGAATAGATAAGTAGGATGAGGATCTAGCCGTTTTCCACACACTGAATTAATTTTGGCAATTCTATTTATATGTAATGCTAATACTGAACAATAGCATTACGTCAATGAATATTTATTAATTACCTAGAATTACGGCGAATTTTACAGAAAGTAGGTACCTATCTACCGACCTAATTGTTTGCTAATAGTTTAATTATATGTCACATGCCGGGAACGGTGAACTGAAAAACAAGTTTTTTGTGAGGTTACGCTTTACGCGTTCGTCACAGGTAGACCGCACGTCGATGCTGTTGCTGATGAGAATAGCTTAGCGATTTAAGCAGTGATTAGTCAGCATTTTGCAAGTGCGACAAAACCATTTACGCTATTAGATTTATTGCTAATAAAAAACTTAATGAGTGCGCTTCGACTAAAGTCTTAAGAATTAATACAGTTGGGGGCGGACCATACATAAAATTAACATAAAACATCTTAATACAAGTATATAAATTGTACGCAAATTAATTTATTAACAGCTTGTGTTTACCGCCCAGGTGAGTTATGGTCTATGGTAAGTACCTACACTGAAATTTTGAACTAGTAATAGGCATCAAATATTTCATCAAATCATAATTGTGGTTCCAAATTATTAATACGGAGTATTCCGGTGTCCGGGACGGGTAAGTCCGAGAATCAAAGCGATGCCGATGTAACTGTGAAGCGTCTGCGTTTGTCGAGCTTGCCGTGTCAATAAACTTGATTCGAAAGTGGAAGACGTTCCGACTTACATAAGCAGGCAACAATGTGCCAGCGCCGAACGCTACGCATAGATTATAATGATTTGTCAACGCAGACGGGTGACGCCACATTCGAAACTTAACGCAGGTTAGTTAATTACCTACCTATAGACGGTAACTGAAGAATACACCACGAGATCTTCGTTAAATAGAACCTTATTTTTGAATCTACATTTTTTTTTTCTAGTAACTTTTAAAATGTGGATAGGTACGTTACTAAATAATCTTAAAACAATTAAAACACCGGAAGAAGAACCTAATAAAATCACTTGGGCTTCAATTAATCCAAACATTCTAAACGGTGAAAATTATTATAAATAAGCTCGTATCTGCAGACTAATCTATGGGAATTATACAGAACTTCTCGACACGGCCATGGTTCTCCGCGTCAGTCCAGTTATTTGCAAAACGCTATTTATAGCAATCCCATAAACACACTCGTAGATCAATCTTATTTTATTTTGATATAAAATATTTAAAAATAAATACGAGGAAAAAGTCTTCAAAGATGTCAAGGAAGTGAAGATAAAGGAAATTTGTTTATAATCTAATCTGCAACAATTTCAAAAGCAAATTAATTTTTGTACGTAACTGTAGGTACCTACTCAAATAAAAACATTCTTATCAAGGCAATAAAATATATCACTACAACTGATATAATTTTATGTATTTCTAATGAATGACGCATTTCGTAATGATAACATAAATATCATTATTCTATACTTTATTTCCTTTTAGTAAGTTAGTACTTCGTACTTACCGACATTATGTATGTAGTAAATCTAAGAGCAATACCTAATACACGAGGCCTCGTTCCTATTATAACAGCCCGACTGTTTCACCGTCCCTTCCATACAACCGGAAGTCTAAACGAACTAGTCTAAAACTTTACATAAAAATAACTCCGAAATTAATAATAACGTGCTAATTGAAATAGACACTTAAATTAGTAGCAGTTTTTTGTTTAATATTCAGGACCTTAAAGTGATAAGGAATCGGAAAATTTTTGCTTTTGGATGTACGACGCCGTACCAACTACCAACTCTTTGTCCCTGTGATATGCCGCCAAAATTTTGGGGGCCAAAGCCTCCTTCCCATTCATACAAACCGGTTGCTTAGCCAGAACCGGAACATTATATTTGAGCAGACTTAAATCCAGCTCTATTTAAATTTTCCAAGCATAAATTGCATTATGCCACATGTCACCAAGTTTGCCGGTAAGCGTAATGGAATCGAGGCCTAATAGCAACAACGTCGGCACCTTTCAAAGCCATGTGCAATAAGTTGTTGAGCCTATACGTCACAATAGTGCATAAATAAAGACTTGCCGACAGAGTCGTAAGCACAATAAGCTATTTCCTTCACTTGGTAAGTACGGACAAAGCAGCGTCAGCACATGCAGTTTTTTTTTATTACTTAGCAATTATGAAATTGGAAGTCAGTGAATCTGTCTATATATTGATTCTAATTTTTTTTAATTTCATGTTTGTTGATATTTAATTGGTTTTTGGGTGACGCGACGTCCCGACTGTAAAAATTGTGACTACATTGTTATATTGGGTTCCCACCTGTTAAAACGAATGTAAATAATTAAATAAATTTTAGTTGTTGAAAAACTTAAAAAGAACTAGGTATCATTGACTTGGTCCATTCATAACCATACAAACAAGTGGTACCAAACAAAAACTTGTAAAACCAGGTTTTGGGGCGTAGAGGTTTTCCCATAGTTTAAACGGGTTTCGACTTCGGCATCATAAGACCTATTATTGATAGGCAATTAGGTGATCTCAGAAAATTCAAAAGCTTTGCTTTAGTGTGCTGAACAATAGTAGTTTAGGAGGTACTTTTAGCACTTTAATTTATCTTGGAAGTTGTAGAAGTGTGTGGTATGTAGGTTGTATCTTGAAGTGAAAAGGGATGTGGTATAAATAATCTGCCTGAATTATAAAAATTCTAATGATCGTCAACTAATGAAAGAAAGAAAGAAAATAAAGTAAAATGCGTTTACAGATGATGCGTTCGTTCTCTGCATGAAAAGAGGCCTTCACCACGACCATGTGAGATGATTATAAGCTGATATTATTTTATGTGAGATATTAAACACCGTGTAACCGTGTTACATTACTGTTTTAATACGACTACATGAGTTAAATTAGTAGCGGTTTCGTTAGACATAAAAACATTTTTATTATAATCAAAATTACGAATCCTATCATCATAATTTTACATACAGGCATAAAATAAAAAAGATGGCTACTTACTATCACGTGACGTTTAATAAAAACATGTAAGTGATAGTAACGTTCGTAGCCAGTTAATAAATATTTAGTTGCGACAGAGCAATGCATTAAAGATTTAATCAGACACGGATGTGACGAAACGTCTTAATTCACTACCGCAGGGGTAAGTAAAAAAACTTTCATTTTTTTATTCCACCGTTAACAGTTTCACTGGGAACTCTATGCTGTATACAATTTGCATAGATTGTGCATTGTTATGACTATTTAATACCTTTTATAAACGACAAGCACGTTTATTAAAGTGATATCGTTCACTTTAATCTCACAATAAAACAAAATAATGTGTGCATTACACAATAAGAAAACAGACTGCACGAGTTAAACTCAAATAACCAGCATGTATAAACACGAATGTTTAAACAAAATATTTAATTAGCTGAGCATTTATTTTTAGTCCCACAATACATAGAATAGAGCAATAAAAAGCCTTCATCGTTCGACGCGTACGGGTCAATAACTAGACAAAGGTTCGAGTAAGATTGTAGACGCTTCTCCGATCGACCTCAAATACTTTACGGTGAGTTTATTAATTAAGGCGGCCGACCTTGCAGGCCGCACATCCAAGGAGGTCGCTGGAGCGCGCGACAGAGACGCCGCTATGCCGCCGCGACACGCTCCTCCCGCGCGACGCAACATCAAACCAACTGCCGAAGCGCGCCATTTCAATCGTCTGACTTATCGTATCCCTCATTGACCTTCCGTTATCTGCACTAGGATTGTCTTCGACTTATCAACCGCTTTTTGTTGTCTTTTCAACTAAAACCTCACCTTTTCTCATCAAATAACAACGCGTATAACCTAACTCGTTGTAACGATTTCGATAATTACGGATAAATAAAAACTGAATTCAAACCGCGAATAAAAACCAATCAACGGCAAGCTTTAAAAGCCGCTCGGTCGCCAAGCAATTATGAATGCTAAGAGGCGAATCTACAGTAAGCCGGTATACATGACGTATAATACAAACACAAACACAGTCTCGCACCGAGTAGCCGAGAACAATCACAAGAGAGCGCGAGGCAGGAGATCACTCGAAACCGCACCTTAAGCTCATTGTCAAACCGATTACAATAAACAAACAGGACAGACGCGGTTGGAATCTTGTCAAACAGGCGAGTTCGAGCGTTGACTTATTGCCGGTAGGGCATTTATGTGTCTGTTCTGCACGACAGAATTAAGACTCTATCGTGATATGAATATGGTTGAAACTAATTTTGATTTTTATCATACAGGTAAAACACGGGCACGGTCGCTTACGGCCCACTCACACAGGCGCAACTCCACGCTGCCATAAATAAAAGATTCCTACAGAAACAATTGTTGCGTAGAGGTGATCCGAGGCCTCGGTGAATGTAGTCGACTAATCGCCTCGAGTCGATCGCGAAAGTAGGTGACCGCCCGTGATTGACGCTCTTGCGAAACCCCGTTCGATGACATTTAGACTGGACGGACAATGCTCTAAACCCTCGGTAATTATGAAACGTAATTATTTGTGTAGCAGGTATATGGTGTGACGTAACTTTTTAATCAAGTGAAATCATCACGATTATTTGAAGAACGTTGGAGTAGATCTGCCTATAAATAAACCATTTACGAACGAACTCTATATGTAACAATTAACTTTGCCACTTAACTGATTTACTACACCTGTGTTTAGTATCTATTTTACCTTTGATAGCAGGTAAGTGTATATTTAAAATAAATGATTTAGTTGGTAGGCAATTACAACCAAATATTACATCAACATATTGTTTTATCGTTAATCCAGACTCCACAGAAACTCTGTTCTAAGATAACGCCGCTCTACTTAACCTCGCCACACAGAGACGCATAAACGTGAAACAATACGGTACAGTAACACAACCTTATTCATGTACCTGTTTAATCATACACACGCTAAAATGAACTCTACTGGATCGTAATAAAGTCCAAAGGATGTTAGGTAAGTAAATCAAGGGAGGTGTATTTACGTTACGTACACTCACACAGACGCACAGGACATCTGCGTAGGTACGCCGCCGGGTGACGTTAGTGTGTGGGAATGCCAGCGAAATTTATACACACTCTTCATCGCGCTCCATTGTAATTTACAGTTTTGTAGCGTTTTAAAAAGCAAACACTTCTGTATGAGATTATCATTAATTTATTTTATCTTTAGTAGGTAAATGTTACCGCCGCTTAAGATTAAGGAAGTGGTTTGTAAACACAACAGATTGTGATATCACATAGGTTTGGTCGTTCGGGCGCGTGCAGCACCTGTTTCCATACGGAATAACTCAGCATGTTACATGAAACAATATGCGTAAAAAAAAACATGTTTTCCGAAAATAATAATATCCTGTTGAATTTTCCGTCTGTTTGATATTAACATCAATAATCTATTTGAGCGAACGCCAAATCGATTAAGTATTTAATGTATGTAAATATACACCTACACAACAAGACACTATTACCTATGTACATATAAACAAACAAACATGGAAATTAACACGTGTAGCAACAGTAACCGCCAATCACTGTTCCAATAAATATTACCTACCATATCAAGAATCAAGATAGGGTACGCAGCCACTTTTTAAAATTAATTAATCTTGTAAATGCTGGTTGTTAGAGTAAATCGTAAAACTAAGAAAGTATCGAGAGAAAACAGAGACTCGTTCATAAATTCATATCAAATTGAAAGTTTAAGCAAATGAACACGAGTCAGTTGGTGCTTTCTAGAAATTATAATGTACATTGCATTGGTAGAGGAGCGAGAGATCATTCGGTGGTGTATCTACACGCGTTGACCGAGGCGGCCAGCTATTTGTACTTACTAGACCGAGCACGCCCACCTACACAACAAGTTCCCACCGTAGGTTACTTACTACTGACTTTTGGATACGGCATTTGACTTCTTCAAGTTCAAAACTCGGGTTTCTGAAAATATTCGATTGCAGAGGTGTGCAACTTTATTCTTCTTCGACGCAACATGAACCAGTGAAGACGGTTCCTAAATAGTGGGAGCTTAAATTTTAGTAAAGACCTAAGTCCTTCTTCTCTATTCAGACCACCAATGGGATAACTACCTTAGACAGTTCTTAGAAGTTAACCGTATTTAACCCTTTCAAGAATGTAATGATTATGTTTTTTATAACAAAAGCCACTTGACCCTTCGAGTGGCTTATCAATAAATATTTTAGTAACTCTGTGACATTTCACTTGATGCAACACCGAGCGGGATGTTAATAGTAACATCAAATGGACGCCATTTTTATTACAGAATACCAACACCCACATACCGAAGTCTGTGATATACTTGAATTAATTACTAATCATGTCCATAACACCCACACGACCATAAAACTATAAGTAGGTACAAGTCAGTGATAAATAGAAAACCGGGCATACAAAGTAAGAGTTCAGGCACTCACGAGTTGTTATAAAAAGAGTACATTAACACTGAGATATCACAATTCTATAAAGACATTAACGCAGATAGCAAAACAATTAACAAAATAACAAGTTTCCAGACAAAACAGACACATTACGGGCATAATTACTCAGTTATGATCATATATCCTCGGATTAATTTAAATGGTTGTGTACGAGAGGTCAGGGCTGCTTCAGAAGCTACCCGAGATTTGCTACATGATCACACAAGTGTTTTAGAGGCGTTGGCGGGAAACGCCCTACAATACAACGAATTAACTCGAGAAGTTGTAATGTAGTTATGTTTACAAAAGCGAGGTTGTGCCGCCCCAAGAGGCGGGTTTTGAGCTTGAACCCAAGAAACCTTAGTTGAAAACAGAAATTAGAATATTTAGTTAAAACAATTTAGCGATAATATAGGTATGATAGTAAGTAGGGTGAAACTAAAGAAATGCCAAAAAGCGAAGCCTACATTGAGGCCGATAATGCCAGAAGCTTATATCAACCTATATCATTAATGTAAATATCATAAATAATTTATGTAAGCATGATTCGTACTTGTAATGGTAATAACACAAAAAAAAATTGTAATAAAGCGTAACCATGATTTTTAAATATTAACAGTTCTTAAGCTTCACCATTTTACGTAGATATTACGTAGGGAACAAAAATCTCTTACCTTTACAACAAGCTTTCAATTGGTATTTTGTATACTTTGAGATTATATTGCGGTAAGTAGAGAATAGTATTCCTAAGTCTATCCCTACTCACTATGGGTAAAAGGCAACTTACGGATTAAGTACTTAGAAGTAAGTGTCCAGAAATTGGGCAATACATAGTAGTTTTCCTACTGTACCTACAAAAAATTCCAGCCGGTGAAGTAAGGTCATTATGATAAATGGTTTATTTCCTATATGCGTGTTTGTACAAAGATTTTACACGTCAATCACATTTTTAAAACTAGATGAGGTCAGCGTTTCCTATCCATTATAACAATTTCCCCTTAGACGGTTAATCGTAGCAGTCATAGGGAAGCACCTGTTCATCATTGGGTATTTTTTGGGCTAACATGAAGGACTGAATGAAATGGCAGCTTCAACTCCCAACAAAAATAAATTAGTTTAACTCGACCGGCAACAGTCCTCACGGAGCTATTCAAATCTTAGACTAAACAAATGAGGATGTTTGCATACAGTATATTTCCATTAATGAAGTGCCAATTGATACACGTAGGTGACCTAACTACTAATTTTGTCCTAGGTACACTATACTTAGGCAACATTGTATTTAATTATGAGCTCCTACCACAGTCAAGTTGAGGGGTATCATGGTGACAATCCACTGTAATATTGTTAGCGACTTAAAACTTCTTTTTCTCAAACATGCTCGGAAATTGGAGCATTATTTTGACAACCTTCTTCGCGATAAATCGAAATTGCTGTACTAGTCAAAACCAAGTGACGATGCGGCCGGTAATGTTACTATGAAAATCCATATCTGACGTGTTCATGAAAAACTTTTTACTTCAACACCATGGTATTGGCAACCACAGAGGTAACTCATCAAAGATTTTATTTAAATTTCGATTTGGCTTGCAAATAGAGCTGTTTACAGTAAAGAAGAAACAAATGAACATAAGACCCTTCAAAAATTATCGTTATTCGTCATTGATTCTGGATTTTTTATTTAATTTAGGTACTCTATTTGAGAAAAGCCTATACAATCCTTGGCCGCAATTAGGCATTGATGGACTCACGTATGTGTGCCTCGGCTTCGTCTCGGCCCACATTTTCACGATCGTCCCTCAATGCCGTAATTGCTGGCCGCGACAGTAATGTACTATTGCCTCATAATTGTAGATATTTATAACCCTCGATGATTTGGCATTTTTCCACTTAATAACAATGGCTGGAGTCCGGATAACTTTAAAATGGTGATCGAAAAAAATCCCTGCAACCGCTCATTATTCGAAACGTTCTTTAAGAGGCCCATATTCAATAATGTACGAGATTTATAGAGTTCTTTAAATGATGATCTTGTTAAATTATCAGATACATAAAGGAACATATTTAAACCAGTGCGCAATAAACATTTTTGATTTGAAGTGCAGAAAGTATCTAGAATTAATTTAGAGTATGCGTGGCCTATCAAAAACAAGATTCATCATAATTTATAAAGGTACTTCATACTTAGTTTATGAATAAAGATTTGAATGTTTTGGACTCATCGCTTTGCCATGCATGATAAATCATAATAATCGACAAATTACAATATTGATATGCACAATAAACTCGTTAAAAAGACAAGCTTGACAACATCGTATGAATAAAATAAGAGGATCAAGAAACGATGTCTTTATAGAATAAAATTTATTGATGCATCATTTAATAGTGATCAAAGAATAGTAGGTATAATGATAGGAAGATACGTAAAAACTGTCACCACCCTCAGTCCAAATAAAAAATCAAGACAGAGCGTTTTTATTTGGTCTGAGCCACCACCCACTTTCTCCTGAGAAAACGCAAACTTTTCATTAACATTCGCGGATCGTTTTAAAGAAGATTTCAAATCGCTAACAAATAGGGGGCTGACCGACAAACAATTTGACATAAACGCGTAACAAAGCAAATGAGAACACAAAAAATACTTGAAACCAGTCGTTATATAACGAGCCATGATTATGACATCAGGTTGGCAGCCACTTCTCAATACGTAGAGATCCGTTTAAAAATTAAACACAAATTGCCTTGAGCACACAAACTTCTAAATTAAGTTGTTACGCTCAATATGGTGAGAATGTGTGGATGTACTGGAAGTTGGGTCTGATGGCGTCAAACTGGTATGCTAATGTAATTGTTATTTATATTAAAATAATAATTTGTCACATCGATGGAGCTGACAGTCGCGCAACTGATCAACGTAAATCATAATGTTTCCCACGATGTTGCTATAAAAGAAAAACGTTTAAATCGACGAAACTTTTTAATTTGTTTTATGAACCTAAGTTCAATCAAAATTTTAAAATCAGGACCCTACTTTTTATGGATAGAGCAAAATCTAGCAACTGTAATACCGGATATTTCTAATTCCAAAAAAAAAAGACTTAGAAAATCCTGGAAAATGGATCAATTTCGGGAAGAACCGACGTTGCCAATGGTATTAGGTACTGGTTTTTCTAGTGAGTACGAAGCAGAGGACTACGTACGTAAGTACAGTAGGTGCGAAATATACCTACGTTAGTCAAGGATGCGACATAAAAACAGTGCCAATTTACCACAATATATACAGAAAAATAAACTCAAAAATTCAACTCCAATGTTATAGGAAACATATAAATACATATACCACATTATAAATTCATGTGTCTACCTGTGTAGCTCAAACTAAGGAGGCAGTCTCGAGGCCTTGTCGCTGCGCAGAGGCAAGTGACATCATGCTCGCGACAGTCGAGATCACAATCAAGACGATTTACATTATCGTCCTATTGATTTACAAGCACTATAATATACTCCTATTTTAACGTGCTAACAAATAATTGGCCGCACACGTCAATTCCTCGGATGGATTCAAATTGGAAACTCGACTGTTTGCTTCGTAAATCAATAGTGTTTATCGGATTACAATTATAATCAGTTTTGCGGTTATTTTTCCGTTACACGTGGAGATTGCGTTGAGAAAGAACACGCTGATTAGTTTGTATTGCATTTTCATACATGGCATTACGTTTCTTGACAATAAACTTCAACGAAGGGTCTTAAGATAATGTTATACTTAAACACTTTGCAGTGAGATTGTTTATTGATTGTTTTCTACGATATTATGTCAAGGATACAGCCCTACAAAAGTACCCTATGAATTATCCTATAAAATTTGATGTAATTGAAATCCGAAGAGGCGTATCACGCCTATAACGTGAAGATAATTTGAAAATGTAACATTGTGGCTATGAACTAATCCAGCAGACGTTCCACCGACCACAAGCATTGTGTTCAGCAAATTGCAAAACAAATGGCGTAATAGTCAGTAACAGTTGTATTGAAACATACGACTAAGTAGGTACCAACTATAATATTTGATATTTTTATGTGGCCACTCGTACATGTTTGAATACTAATTCGTCCTTTCTTATAAATGACATTGCCAAATTGTAGAATGAAAAAAGCCATAAACTTCGCATTTTTGTAGGTCGCAGGTTCGAACCCCGACAGGCGGTTTACTTTGTGTAAATTATTTCATCGCCACTGCTCTCAAAACGGTGAAGGAAAACATCGTGAGGAAACCGACATGTCCTAAAACCAAAAATTCGAAGACATATGACATCTACCAACCCGCACTAGGCCCGCGTGCTGGATTACGGCCCTCTCCCTCTCACAGAGAGGAGGCCTGTGTCCCAGCAGTGGGAACATTATAGGCTGATTATGCTTATGCTTATGCATAAATTTCGCATAGACATGAAACTTTGGCACCAAACGATTCGGCCGTTTGTTTATTTAAACGTCATAATAATTTGTTGATTTTGGATTGAATTTATTATTTGGCCTAGACGTCGTAAATTAAGTTGTTCGACGCGTCGTTTGACCTCCTTCTAGTCTATGTTACGATGAACCTTTATCATTGAAATTGAAACATTTGGACTGAAATCTTTATGAAAGCCGGAGCATTATATCACACTAGATGCGATCCCACGGGAATATCGGGATAAAAACTAAATTATGTCCTAACCCAGGTCATGGTCTACCCATGTGCTAAATTGCATCCAACTTCATTTAACTGTTTTATCGTGAAAGCGTTACAAACAAACATGCCGACAAACAAACAAACTCACTTTCGCATTTATAATATTTTATATATTAGTATATATATTTAGTTAATATAATTATGTAATATATAGATTAGTGTATTGAAGATACTCCATTTATGTTCATGCGATTAACTTTTCGAAGGTTTCGATTTTATTACAAAGGTACAAAGAAACTTCGTAGGTAAAGTTTAGGTTAGATGAGTAAAATTAATCTCTATAGTGTAACGAAAATAAGTTATCAACAGCAGATACTCGGTTTATTATAAAAAAATCCCTTTAGTACGGTGCGATTCTTCAGTGTTTACCTTCAGTGGAAACCAAGTTTAACAATCACTTGAAAATTGCTGATTACAAAAAAAAACTGGATGCTTTTTTTCAATTAATAGTTTTATTTAAAAAATCTCAAGTCATGTATACTAAATAGGGCCTACAGCCTTATTTCAGCCGCTTACGGCTCAGTCCCTACACAATATCTCAAATTAATTTATTGATGCTGCCAATTACAATAATTCAACTTACTCCTATCAATAAACATCTTATCTTTCTTGCCCTTTATGTTTGTATTTTATTCTTCACCTTTCAAAACTATTACAAGCAATGTAAAAATAACTTGGCATCTTGCTGCACACTGAGTGACCGACAATGAGCTCATCAGAAATGGTCCGAGCGCAACCGGTGTCGCAGGTTCTAGTCGGTCGCGTGCGACTCACCCTTTACACCTCAATACTGGACAATATATAAGTATACTTAGATCGCTATCTTAACAGTCATGTGCCGTTAATTGAACTAGAAGCACTACAACTGCTTAATGGCTAACTTGTATTTACTTCTCTATCTAACGTTCAAACTATAACCTTGCCTACTTTGAGGGAAAGTCAAGGAAATTCTCACTGTTTTATAGTGATTAAAAACTTATATCCATCATATTTGGGTCTATTATCACTGGGTACCTAAAGCAAGAGCCCTACCATATAAATGTTAAATTCTAATTACTGATTTTAGTAAACATTGGTGTTAGAGTGAAATCATCGATATTTATAATGTTTAGAAATTCAATAAGTGCCGATATCACGAGATTAAAGGTAATTCATCGCCTCAATTACATTGCAATAGGTCTGTGAAAGAACCAATGATTATACAGCTGTAATTAGGGTGAGAATGATGGAACAATAAATCTTTAGAGTAGGACAGTGGACAGTGTGGACATTGGTGACGCGGCCTCGCGAATCGTCTGCTTATGCTTAATCGGGTCGAGCGTTCAATGTCACCCACGTCAGAGCTATGTAAGGCAAGAGATGTCGCGAGCGCGATTGACAGCTTTGATTTTTTCAACTAGGGTTTATGGCATTGCCCAGCTGGTAGATAGTTTCTGTAGACTCAGTGGTACGATTGCGCAATTGGGAGTTGTATCAAGATGCTCTTTGACTCTAATATCAACAGCCCACCAACCTAGTCGTACGCACGGTTACACATGAAGCTATACATTTCCAGTGCAAGTTGACTTCGCATTATACGGAAATCCTAAACAATGCGAGATCAGCATAAACTGGAAATGTATAGCTTGATGAGTAGCCGTGTGTACATAAGTTCCACGATCACAAATACCATTACCATTACTATGTGTGGTGCGTATGCCAAAAGTTCGGAGATCGATAATATTGTCGCGGTCATTAACAGCATCACGTTTAGCAGGTGAACGTGATCAGAAAATAAATAGCAGTCACGCAATTATTTAAATATTTTTAGTCTTTTCATGCCTTGTGTAACATCTTCGTTTTTAGACTAGTGTTTTGTTTAAGATTTTATGCAAATAATCAAGTTGTTATTCTTGTATTTCACATAAAGATAGCTGCTATTGATAATGGAAGATATCTAAGTTAAAAATAATTTACTAGAGTTACTAAAAATGTGAAAGATGTCGATAAAGGCTTTTCTAGTATTAGATTAATGCTATAAAAACAAAGAAATCTATAGTAGATAGATAGAACACTAGACATTTAAGTTTAGGTACGTCTATCTCGTTACGGAATTGCTCTAGAAATCGCTTCATCGTTATAACTAGCGCCACAGGAAGGCGGCAAAGCGTTTACAAGGTACTGCCTCAAAGAGGACAAAGATCGCTTCCTCCGATACAATCTGTTTGCAGTAAATAGTCACTTAGGCTGATAACAATACTGATGCCTCGCCGATATCACACAACCTTGACTTTAAACATCTAAGATTTCGTCGTTTTGACGCAAATTACAGTTTTTATAAATTTTTAGACACGTTTAAGAAATTCGAAAAATATAGTGTTGAACATGGTGGTTCCCTATTTAATAATTACTTGGTTAAACAATAAAACAATGGTTCAGAAGAAAACCCACAACGAATTATAGAAAGCTACCCGCGTAATTTTATTAAGTTATTAAACAGGTAACAACACATTACTAATGAGTAGAAATAATTTCGTAGCCACTTAATTGTTGAGCTCGAATTCCACAAAACTCGTCTGTTAAAAAATGTGCTAATTAGCCATACTTCATTTGTTGGACCTTATCACACATCTTTGTTGAGCTAAAAGTTACTTAAATATTGTCCAGGGTCTTTTATATACAACCTTGGACATATTTTTGAACAATATGTACATGCAACGTGGGCGAACTGGCAATGTTACAGAACGAAAATGACCAAATTAGGGCAAAATGAAAAGTTTTAGTAATTAATTGGCGTCTAAAACCAGAATTGGATACTGTAATACTGTATTACTATACTTAGGGAATAAAAACTATATTCATTTCAGAGCTTTTGGTAACTTTAATAACGGAAACAAGCAGCCTGCCTAAAAGTACGAGATATCGACCAGACCAGACCAGATTCTAATATATAAGTAGAAGCAATTTATCTGTAAATTTAAACAACCTTGTAAAATTTGTCATTATACATATAAAAGTATTTACTTGCCACCGATTTGTACTCTAGAATATTTACCAATCGACATATCAGGCCAACGGGGCTAATGTTGACGCCACACGGGGCCTAGAATGTAAACATACCGCGGATTGGGCGCATATTGCACAAAATTTGTCTCTAAATTGAGCCGGCATACCGTGCATCGTAATAAATCAACGCTTCTAGCCCGTATTGAGGACAAGTCCGACCTAAGAAAGGTAAATGCCTCAATGCTAGTAGTTGTAAGGAGAACGCGGGCCGCGGAGGCGAGAGGTCGCCCGTTCTAACACGGCGGCCCCCAAACAAACGCGCACTTATTTGCCAATACGCGTCCATCTCAATACTGTGTCTCTGTATATACTCGATGAATTAACCTAATGCATTATACTAATGTGTTGCAACACGCCTAATCTGATTTGTTGAAATATTTCATTGTTGGACCTTTATAACCAGCTACATTTAAGGTTAACTGCCGAATGCTGTTAGACAAAACTGCATTACGTCATTATCGCTAGAATTTACGATAGCGCACTAAATATATGCCCAGTTATTTCGGTTAAGTGAAAACTAGATCTCGATGCAAGTTAGTTCGTAACTAGTTTGGATGTGAGGTATGTAGAACTAGTGTTTAATAATGAAACGAATCTACTTTTCACAGAAGTGGGGGTGTCCTCGAAGGCGCACGTGACCGCATGGACAATTATAACAATAACAACCAGCAGAGCACATGCGCAAACTAACATGTGCATCACCCTACTCAATACTAATTAAATATGTTGACACGAGTCTACAATACATTCACACCTGAATATTGCTAATACTTTTTAAAAATAACAAAATGGACTTCAACGTAAAGGTCAAGGTGATTTTGTGCAGAAGAAAATTATTCAACACCGTATACCTACACCTACGTAAAAACTTCCTTCTTAGGTAAGTACAAACTGTAAACTACACGTGAATAGGAAGGGAGCCGCGAAGTTTTTATTTAAAAAAAAAAAAAATGTTTCCACAAGTTGTGAGAGCCATTATCGGTGTTATCAAGACTTTATTTTAATATCTATTTTGCATTGGCATTACGTATTCGACTGATAAAGTACTCGACTAACCCATAATAAAATGAACCGTTAAGTGCTTAGTTCTACTAACGTAATTTCAAAGGGAAATTAATAACGGGTGGTGCTCATGTGTGGCCAGTCGTGTAGCACCGGGCTGTAGCAACACGACAACTGACATATTGATTATGGAAAAAGAAGCAAAAACCGTCTCAAGGTAAGTAGTGCAGCTCTGTACGTATAAAGTTACAAGTCGCCAGGATTCAGGCCGACACGTCACTTTGAACCACGCCACAATTATTGTATAATATTCATAAATATTAATAGTACCTCTACCGGAACAAAAACTACCTGATCGTATCAGGCGTGTCTCTGCGCGTAATTGCTGAAGTCACGGAAAAATATGTCACCCGGTACTCTCAAGCGATGAGGTAAGCCTTTCAGTATTTATTTTACTATTGTAATTGCAAAACTGAGCATGTTTATCTAAGTACAAGCTCGTAAAGACTGTTATTTACGATTGTTAGGGAAATCTGACTGAGAGAAACCAACCGTGTGCACTGCAGAAATATTCATACTAAAACTTTTATCACACTGCACTGCCCTGAAATTGTTTCGGCCTTTTAGGTACCTACTTATTTTGGGTCAGTTTCCAATCTCACTAGACGTCACGACAAAATATGCCATGCCCATAATATAGTATCTTTGTCGTAAGGCTTTGAATTGCCGATTCTAAGGCGATGTTAAACGACCCAACCGTCTTGTCTAGCATGTGCTTTAGCATGCTTGATGAACTTGAATGTTGTTCGGTGATTGATATTACTCACATATGTTAAGTAGGTACGAACTGGTAGTAAAATTGCCTCTATATGGTAGGTACTAAATCTGTCTACGTTATAATCTGTACCATGTCTATGCAGGGCAGGGGTGGGGGAAACATGAGCCGCTATAATAGAAAGGCCCTTGTATAAGTATTCCACCTTCCATTTGGTGGTACAACATGAACTGTGCACATAATAACCTGATTCAATATTTCGTCACACCTGACTTTAATAGTTCACGCATGAATGTTTGACCCTTAATATACGCGTACAAAATTGCTGTATTTGTTTTGACCCTCAAAATTTTCGCTACCGGTCTTTTAAAAGACCCTGAATCCCTGCTTAGCCTCGCACGATGTACAACCGGTAGCTACGCGCTACGCGATGCGTCGCGCGCGCCGCCTATATGGCAAGGTCGGCGGGTGCGCCTGCGCCGCCGTCGCACGCGACATCCGCGCAATCACTTTCACTGAGCGTCTTACCAAATGCACCGAGAGTTATGTAGACTAGAAATGACGGGGAGCAAGCAACGTTCATTTTACTAGCAGTACCAATAGGTATACCTACGGATTCTAACGAAGGCAGACCTTCATTAGCATTGGCACATTACTAATAGATAGACATTACTTTATCCAAATCTTCTAAATCTTATTTAGAGATACATGAGCCAAAGCAACTCATTTATAACTGCACAAGCCATTTTACCAAAACCTAGACACAAGTATGCGAAGAGACACAAAAGACAGAAGGAAGGTGTACCTATATGTACTTATTATGTTTGTGATCAAGTCACTTCTAGTAGAACATAACTCGCCAATAGTACAGCGCATTTGGCTTCCTGTTCGACTCGCGCTAAATTCGTTTCAGTGCGAACTGTGCTTTCGCAACTTGACTAAGCTCACGTAACCACTGTTACAAAGCACAAACAAGACATTCATATGTGAGTATTGTGACGACTCGATAGAATTTAATGTACGCAATAAGATTATTTAACGTTCCATGCATTGGAGAGCACGTTGGAAGCTGTTGAAAGTTTGAAAACAAGTCTTACCGGCAGCATCAGTAGTTAATTGGGTTGAATAAGTCACATGGCCACCAAACCGTGAAAAATCCTGATTTTCATCTGCGTCTGGTTAGACTGGATATAGTCGTAACAAAAGTCGGAAAAAAGGCTAGTCTTGTGATTGTTTGGCTTACAAATTAGATTAGGTACTTACCTACCTACAGAAAGTTTCAGTCAGATAAAAAAAAACACTCATACCTACGTACAGACATGGTGATAAGCAGGTCCTGTCGGTAGATTTGATTATTCGTTGATCGGATGAAATCCTCTTCAGGCATCAATGATGTCTGTTTTTTAGCCTAAATGAATAGACTGATAATTGTATAGGAGTTGCATTAATTAATTCACTGTAGGTACGATAGAGTTGCTATGCATGTGGAGGAATTGTAACGTTAATATGGATAGTTTCATTAGTTTAAGTAAAGTGGTGGTTGCAGGTTGAATCATAATTTAACTTGTTTATAGTAACTTTATAAGGTACCTCCCTATTTAGTTTATTGGAGATATAACAACGTGCTAGTGCAAAAAATACGATCAAATTCTTCTATTTTTTTTTAAATACAGTCTTCGACAGCGTTTTGCATATTCTGACTTTTATAGTGCATATTTTAATATGAAATAGCATATTTAGATACTTATTTTGACATTTTTTATAGGAAATCATTATAATAAGCTGATGTTTCGTTTTCACACATAAATAGTTGTAAATTATAACGTTAACAAACATTTTAATCCAATTTATGTAAATTTGATAAATGCGTCACTAGGCGGCATTATCTATATTCCAGTTTGGTGGGTCTGTAGGTACTAAAGGGGGTTTAAACTGCATGGTTTTATCATACAACCTTCCCGAATATTTTATATATTAATGGCATATTTAATGAGATAAACACTATTTCATAATGATTTAGAAGATTAGAAACGAATTAACAGATGACAGTGCCCGTCATGGTGTAAAATATTAAAAAGATTGAACTTTAAGAATAATAAATTGACCCCTATAACATAGGTTTTTCCTAGCCCCCATATTAGGAAAAACCTGTTTTACAGGGGTCAATTTTAGTGTCACCTGTATCTATGTACTTTTTATGTAAAATACGCCTTTCATTTGATAATCCCGGTAGGTAATATAAAGGCGCGGAGACCTTATAGTACCTATACCACTATATCAGCAGGCAAAAGGGCTGTTGCTCCAGCTTTAAGTAGATCCAGTCCTACTTATTAGGAACGTAAGTAGCTACCTACCTACTCAATGCATTACAGTAAATATAATAAGTTCTACATAAACAGTGTAATTAAAATACATGTTCGTTAATTCAATGAACTCTTGATTGACCTCTCTTTGTCATGGCAGCGGATATGGCGCCGGCCCGTCGAAAGATATAATTTCTAAGGCAGTGAAAATAAATGCATCAAGAATTAATCAGCTTCGATAGCTTTGTAAATAAGAACCTATTCGTAATTATTCATTTTATAACTCACTTATTGTGCAAAAGGAAAAAGCTGCACACATTAAGAAAAATCTGCTAATACGATTACCTTTAGTGGAAGTGGGTAACTTCTACTTTCAATCTTTTCACACATCTCACTACACATAGCTGTTACCACACTGGGTAAAAAGGTGCCTTCGGTAAGGCCATATGTTGTTCATTCGTTCCATTTATATATATATGTTCTCAAATTACTAGCTGCGCCCCGCGGTTTCACCCGCGTTTATCTCGATCCCGTGAGAATATCGGGATAAAAAGTATCCTATGTCCTATTCCAGGTCATGGTCTACCCCTGTGCCTCATACAAATCCGTTCAGCCGCTTTAGCGTTAAAGCGTAACAAACAAACAAACAAATTCACTTTCGCATTTATAATATTAGGTAGGATAAGTACCTAGCAAGTATGTTCCTACATAGGTACCTAAACTGGAAAGTTGAAAGGATATCCCGCTATCTATCTAGTAGTTATAACCTTTTCGTTTAGTAATAGGAAGCAACGCGTACAATCGAGCTGACATCTGTAGGAAGCAGGATATTGGGTGCTTCTCCTCCATACTACATCCAATGTGTGAAATTGTTAACGTAATGTGGGCTAATGTTTATTTCTTTAACTCAGTACAGTACGACACAACTTAGATGTAGCATACATTTGAAAATTTGGATTCATACATTTCAGTTTTACGAATGTATTTGGTTATAAGACTTTACATGCTCTTGATCTCCTGATCTTTACGCAAACCCAGTAGGTTTGCGTAAAGATCATTTTCACCTAAAGCTAATAAAGATTGGAGATTTTGAAGGCACACTAAGTTCGGAATGTGATCGGTTTTACGAATTTTGCCGATGCTACATCTAAGTTGTGTCGTACTGTACTGTTGTATTTTTCTTTAGCTACACGTGCCTTGTAGTTTCGACATTAGGTTATTTAAATTACAGCACTTACTAATTCTTTCATGTTTTCAAATCCTATTTCTTTTTTGTGTTTTAGTTGATTTCTCGCCTTATCAAAAGACTAAGTACCTACCTACCTTACCTACTGGTAATGTAAGACGTAGGTATATGTTACTTTTTCAATATCACTTCAGTAATTCAAAGACTGGAATTAATTTTTGAATTAGATAGGTAATATAAGATAACCCGTTCTTACTGATGTCAGGGGGTCTAAACCGGCCACATTAGCAATTCCTCTAAAAGCAGTTCATTTCCTGAATCCCAGCTGTCATTAGCAATTCCTCTAATTTGACACAAAAGCAATTCATATTAAGTGGACAATTTTACGAATCTCCATAGAAAACTGTCCAACAGATGAATTGTTTCGTAATATGAATCGCACGCAGATCATATTATGAATTGTCAGTTGGTGACATTTTACGATGATTCATAATATTTTCCTATTATGATTCTGCCGAAGTGACTGTTTTAAGCCCCCTGATGTCTGAAATTGACTCATTTCTGTATTTAGTTAACAAAACATCTTTCTTTTAAAAAGTAAAGGAAAGTAGCTTAACCTTTTTTACGACATTGAACGAAATCTAGTCATTTAATATAGCGACATGTCATATAGGTACGAGGACTTCCATTGCGCTAGCGCACATATATCTACAACAAAATATGGAATAAGTACGTTGAAAAATAAGCCAATTGGCGTGCATAGAAATAAAATGAACTGATACCGCACACGTTAAAACTCTCATACTTTACGTACTATACAATTGACACCCTATTACTGTTTTTAGCGTAGTCTTTTACTAGACAGATTATTTACGTACTTAGAAATAACTACCTAACGCATTGGTGTCTTTGCGTTTGTTTTGAGTTCTTGTAAGTACCGACCTACCCATCAAAAGGTTAACACCCAGTTTATTTCTAAAAAGTCAACATAAAACGTATCTCAACAGTCTGCCAAACTCCGGATTATCTATAGCAATCGGTGAGCAAAAACTTTTCTTTGCAAGAATCTTTACACATGCATGACAAAAAGCCTGGTAGTTCAGATACTAGAGGTATACGTATACCTACACTCTACAGAGTTCATAACAGAGGTTACGACCGCGGATTTTCCTGGTTAAAATATTCCCAGTTAAACCCGGCACGATGCCCAATAAATAGCAACGGACACTTCTTATCGCCGACTTGCTACGTAGTCATTGACCGGGAACAGTTATTAGGTTTTTCCATGTATCTACTTATTCTTTGTTTTTGCAAGTTTATCTCTGGTCTGGACAATCCAGATGCAACTTAGTCAAGCGTCTATGTTGATGATTATTTTTAGAATGTGATAAAATGGCAGCAGAATAACTTATAGGGGAGTGCATATTCACGCCTCAAGAAAGAATTATATATTTAAAACTGTCGATTCACCCGTTTTCGGGCGAGTAAATTCGTGCGAGTCATCAATAAGCCTCTTTTAGCAATAAGTTTGTAACTGCGGGTGTTGCAAAATATTTATTACATGACAGTGGGTAGGTACAGAATGACCTACCAATTCCTTAAATCATCATTACTCATAGTTACAAAACAAAGTCTTTTGTCTTTGTGGTTTCGAGGCGACTCATTTTTAAGACGTAGAGTACTTAACTCGTCAACTTCAAAGCAGGAAGACAGCATTTTTACTAGATGAGGTAAATAAATATTGACAATTCAACATATAACACCAATCATAAAGTGTAAATTATTTTTATTTCCATTACAAAACCAAGAAAGAAAGTATATTGGAAAATATACTGACTTCCTATTTGAATTTTATTAATATTCAGGGAAAACTAATTTTTTTCTTATGCTCTTCTATGCAAATCACGTACAAAAATCTATTAACTTTGTCACTAATCAGCTTTTATCTAAAGTCGTAGATCTCCGCTGACAAAGCGACCACATAGGCATGCATAATTAAGCAGGTAAATCAATAATACAATTCTAATTATGTGTTTGCTGCCCGGTGTGTGTCGAAGCCAGTGCACGGTTATGCTTTGATGTCCCCCGTACCTTGAATTTGGTGAGTCATAATAACCAGAATGTTTCCAAATAACCATATGATCTCATACGGTTTCAGCCGTTTTGAGAATAAAGATATTAAGTAAGGAAACACCAAATCTTTAGTTTTTTCTGGGTCTTCAAAATCGGCTCATTTTACCCTATTCATTCATTTATGTTTTAATAATATAATGAGCAAATTGAGTTTTTGTTATGCTATCGTTACCTACATAATCTCTAGATTAGTCTAGATGACAATAATTGGTTACTGCCAAATTATGTCATATCTTTTAACCTAAATTAACGTAACACTCAAAAATGTTTAAGATTGTAATTTGATTTATAACGTAACGTGGATAGCGCGCCGCTGTCACATCAGTGCATGATTCGGTTTTGTTTACACATACTTGACAATAACAATCGGCGCGGGCGTCGCAACATACTCATACACACTGGCCAGTGTAACAAGGACGCCTATAGTGTGACGAACCAACACATAATTATGTACTCAGCGGACATTTTCAAGGCACATAGTATTGACACAATGTGAACCTGACCCGATTAAGAACTAATTAAAAACATTAATACTTCAGTCATAATGGAAAAGGCTATGCGCGTGAAGATGAAATGAAAACCTGTATATCGGCTAAGGTCAACGGTTATTGCATTGACAGACGACTGTAATTTTATGAAGTAGGTATGTAGGTAAGTAAATGAACAAACTTTCGTTTATAAAAATAAAGATGTAAGTAAATAGAAACTTAAACCGGGCATTTTATGTAAAGTGGCGCCATATAAGCTTTTTGATGCATCTAGTATTGATTTATTTGTAGGTATTTCGTACGCATCAGCAACGCCGATCTAACCCCTTCCCTTGCACAGCTACCTTGAAAACCTCCCCATAATCAAATTCAAACTACGCCAATGACATTTACTAACCTGTTCGATATGGAAAGGAACATGGACATTTACGTGAATATTGTTTTCAGTTTCTACTTGTGTTGACGAAAGGAACAAAAATATTCCAAGAAGATGGGCTATCAAGTAGGCTACCCAGATCTCGCTTAAACGAATGACCACGTTTTAGACTTTACAAAAACTCATTGTCAGGAGTTGACATAATAGTGATGAGACTGAACTTCTTCGGTTTATTCAAAAACCTCCCATGATGATGACTAATCAATCACGCGTAAATTGAAAATTTTCGGATCCACGAACAAAATGTGTTCGTTTATCTAAGTTAAAGCAGGTTTAGTTTTAGGTTTTTAATACGTAGTAACAACAGGGATGTTAGAAAAGTCATAGCCAAATATTAGGGACAAACAGAACAAGATGGTAACGTCCTGAATAAAATTATGGCTGTAATAGCTATAGTATTTTTAAAACTAGATACATATATTTGCATGATAGTATACGTTTGGCAATTTTTTTATTTTACAAGTACCTGATTTATGGTTACCTGTAAGTACTCTGATAACCAGTGTGCGAGGGAGTGAAAACAAGACTCTTGTTTCATTCGTTTGTGGGCACGGTTCCTAGTCTTCATCAGCGTCCCGTTTTGAGAGATGGAAAACTGGTTACCTCGAACCAGACTTCAATTCACAGAATTAGTAGACACCTACTTACTTTATTTATTAAAATCCGTTCTGTTGTTTGAAACAACCCCGACACGCGAGAAGGATACAGCAGTTATGACGAATGACGTCATTCACAGTTCCCTTTTTATTTTTAACAGAATTATTAATAACGCTATAACAAGCTCTACGCTCTGTCTGGTTATGTAAGGACGGATAATTATAGGAGACCCAACGAACTTTGCTAAAATGCACGCGACTGTTAGACTTTGTACGAAGGTCCAAATGTTAATCGTTCTTTACTATGACACTTTGGTCGCTTGGATACGATAATATAATCTGTTAGGTAAAGCAATTAATTCAAAATACGTGACTCCATTTTATTGGAATTGCAAGACTGGCGGAGATTTAGGTTCAATTTACAACTCAAGCTAAAAGTTTTGACAAAGAATACAGATTTGATATATTTTGTTTAAACAGTGATAGAGTATGAGAGAACTACATGAAAGTGCGTAATGCCGTCATAAATTACATGTAATTGTAGAGCACTACTTTTTGTGAGTTCATCAGCAAATCAGCATGATAGTAATGCACATAAACATCAAATTATTCTAGTTAGGTATGCCATTTCAAGCCTTTCGTATTTTATGCAACGATATATCGCATTGTGAAAGATAAAAATATCTACGTACATGATATAATTACATCTAAAGCTGTCATCGTGATAAACGAGTGACTGGGTTGATGAATCACTATTTTAAGTTAAGTATATAAGTAGGTATAACACATGAAAGTACCGGTATGTGCATCTATCTAATAAAACGACGTGCAATTAAAATTATTAGAAACATTTTGCGTCATTTACTAAAAAATATTTAAAAGAAACTGCATTTGTAGGGGATAATACGTCATTATTATACTTGGTTTTTCCCGTAATTTTTAATAATTTTATGGTATAAAAGGAATAGTTACCAGCATCTATGCATGAACTTTAACATGATAACAAAAATTAGAAAAGTCTATGAGAGTTAAGCTCGGAAAAACTAATCGATTTACACACAAAACCACATTTATTCAAAGATGTTTTAATCTTATATTCAAAGATGGAGCAAAAATATATCTCGTCCGTATTTACGGCAATGATCCTCGATGACGGAAGGCAAAAGCAAATAACATCGTTATCCGGGTACGTACGTTATTCATAACCATTGTGATCGCGTGTTTTGTTCAATGTCGCTATACTATTATCTTCTTTACGCTGTAGAAATTATGTTTGATTTAAGTATTTATAATTTCATGCAGGGATCAGCATTTTCAAGTGAAATTACGCTGAACATAGAAAAAATGGACTAAAACATATTTTGTGCTTATAATAAACGCCGCGAAAGCGTAAGAAGGACTTTAGAACAAACCAGAGACTAAAACGAAATATTTTCTAAAATCTAATCTCATCCACTCTTCATCCGACCGAGAAGCTATCTAATCAAGACCACAGGGGCATTCGGTAACATTCTTCTTTTTGCAATGAATCGGGGATCAGAAGCAAATTAAACAAATCTGTTGGGATAGCTAGCATGAAACTCTTCATGACGTGTTATGAAGATTGTTGTGAGAACCATAGATGATCCATTCTGTGTATTCTTTATAAAACAGTTGAAGGCAACAGTATTATAGGCGGCAGTGGCGCGTAAGTCGACACCGCTACTTGTCCGCGCTATGCAAATGGAGATAATATGCGTACTAGCTAAGTGACCGGGTTGCGCTACCTACTCGCACAATGAGGTTAATATCCAACCAAGTTGTAAATAAAAACTTGGTAAACGTCTCACTACGGTTACTGGCACGCTTCTCGATTCGGTCGGGTTGCAACAGAAATCGCTGCGAACATGGCGCATGTGCACAAACCGAATGGGGTTACCTCACCCACATTCCTGCCTTCCGGAATTTCACTCACGTTGACAGTCGCAATGTACTGATACAATGACTGTGTTTATCGATGTCCATCAGATTAATTTTGCGCAGTTGTTAAATGGAAATTAGCAATGTATCCAAACAGCTAAAGTGATTACAGTAAAACTTGAAATATTTTCGCAAGTAGTTTTATTTATCACTAAACATTTATTAATGTGACGCTATTATTTCGTAGTATTAACGATAATTACGCAATTAATTTTTAATTACTTACTATCCCTTTTTTAATCTGACTGCAGTTAAGGTATCAGTTAACTGTATCAAATAATTATTTAACTTCAAAATTCTCGCGTATTTATCTTGGACAGATCTTAAGCTGACTACTTCGCGAACCATTACTGATGCTTAATCTGGTGCGCATCTGAGTTCCAGTTTCACGATCTGTCAAAACGTACCGTTGCTACGGTTACCGACGTCGCCAGTACCCTAGAAATTGTCTTCATTGATCTCACCAGCACTGTCAATTTATAGATCTTTAGTCGCTTTAATTATTGGAATTTACTACCTTTCACTTACCCTTCCTGGATCTACAGATTTAATTTGCGTACAGAAAATAATAATTATGAATAGGTACATGTAGACATAAATAAAGGTAAGATTCACTCTATCCATATTTACCAACTTATCGACGATTTCTTGATGCGTATGAAAAACTTGACTATTTTCAGCTTGCACATGTATCGCAACATTGTAGGATATTGTTATTCCAAAATGATGTTGCTCTACATCTACACGAATCATCTTGGATAAACTTTCTTTATCCACTTATATCTTTAAACACACTGGCAAACAAGAACTTGACAGACGATCACGCTACCGTATTTACTTAATGGGTAATTCTTGACTTTATCTAATCGTCATATGCAGAATGCGTAAGTTTTTTTCAAAAATAAGACATCGGCTTGAGACATTTAAGTGGGTTATCGTAGCTGGTGTATGGGTTGAGACAAAGAATTGCCAATTATTCCACCTGCCCTTGCGGCACCTGGACCGGCTGCTCTTTTTATTTATTTCAACGTCGGTGATATTTTTATTGTTCGCCTTCGCAAGCGATGGCGGTCACAAATGAAATGCGGTGCGAGTGTGTGCACCTTTTTATGTTCACTCGTCAACTGAATTGTCTACATACGATCACATTCTATGATAATGTTATGATTAAAAAATAATCGACTTGAAGATTAATAAAATATGAATTCGTGTTGATCTTAAAGCGTTCCGTAAACTGCTGCACAACACAGAAGTTCAATAGAAAGCTACAGATATGCAATTGCAATCAACGGCTCGTGCTAATGGAATGTTAAGTAGGCTGGCTAGCATTTTCTCGATATTTATGCTGTTCTAAAAATAGCATAGCCTCTTGGAATGTTTACAAAATAAATTGCACGAAATAAAATGTGTATTGCGGTTCATGCAATAAGACATAGGGGCATTTAGATAAAGTGTTTACCAGAGACACATTCACAGCTTTTGGTCTCTAAAGTAGGTACCTAGTTTTAACAACATGAATAACACGAATTGTGAAATGACATAAATCATTCTAAAGACTTTAGTTGTTGAACTTGATACTGAATTCGAGAACTCATAACAGAATAATATTCATTGCTTATTTAAATACCTACGAGTTTAAAAGAACAAAGCGATCTGCGAATTGGTAGGTACGATATTTTCGACGAGTACGGGTCTCATCCCGCGTAAGCTACTGAGAATCGATCACGGCACGGCTTACTCCGAGACGCGCGCAAAAAATACATATCTCCAAGTTAAAACCGGCCAGATCGAAAAGATCCGGCCTAATATTTGGTGTACGTTTTAACCCTTCAAAGCTTGCCGGTCGATACCTGCACAATTAGTAGCGTTTTTGTTTCCAAATTGATGACTCCGAATCACGAGCGTCTGCGCACTTTAACAAAAAGTAGGATCGTTAGACTTCTTATGAAAGATAATATGCCTGTTGAAGGCGAAAGATTTTATTTTGCGGATGTTTTAACATGTAATGTTACACAGACCACAATAGGTTGGCAGTACATAGAGGAAACGCTTAGCGCCGCTAGTTGAAAAACCTGAGACTCATAAGGTATTCATAGAACTTATGTTTCTGATTTTAAGTAAAGCACATCAATAAAGGTCATCCTAAATTGTCCGTATAATACCAAAATGTAAAAAAAACAAGTGAGGAGACGCGGCCACGATGCGTCGACATGGTTCGTTGACCCCGTCGATATTTCTCGAAATTCGCCTCGGAATCCGCGCTCTTTTCGCTTTTTAATTGTAGGTAAGTAACCGGCTACCCGACGACAAGGTGATACGTTTCCAGAGAGAAAAATGTACGTCCATGCCCTCACGCTGGAATTACTGTAACGGAACATACGAATTAAGATTTACAAGGAAACGCGCGACAGATTAAAAATCGCGCTCATTCGGTGCTGGATAATCTCTACCGTCAAACGTCGCGCCCGCCGTGCGCTCGCGTCGATTTGACCAAACCGGCATTAATTATTTTAGTGTGCTTTAGCTTTGACGTCATTTATTAGAAGCAGCGATTGTGCTTTAGATTTATCACGTGTCTTGTATTTTTGCCGAAACAGTGTAGGAGGCATACCTGTCTACATCAATAACAATCGCAAATGTAACACTAAAAATACTCTCGCAAGTAACGTACTTCGGTACTACCTATCTGTTGAAAATCGCACAGACTACAATAGATATTTACAAATGTTTGTAATATCTTTAATAGCAGTACGGAAGTTTGATTTTCACGCTACGGACTGAACAATGGACTCGCGAGTCTCAGCAACGAAGCCATTCGAATACATGCAATTTGCCACGAATTTGATTACCTTTCTATTTCATGTGAATTTCTTCGTTATTGTTATAGACAAATTTGAACGCGACCACGTATGGTATTTAGAATAGCTGGCATCTACCCAAGATAATTTTAAATAGAGCACGAGTAGGCAGATTAATTATTATGACACACGACTTTGTTTAATATTCACGCATTTAAATAACAAGATCTTTATCATGTTGTCAACGTCGAGCAATTAGTAAAAGTTTAGCGCGTGCTGATTGAAACAGCAGACGTAACATAATCATAACTTGATGTGGAACGCCAGGGTGTACAAATCAATAAATAAATAATGCTAATGCCGTTGCTAATACGCCACGCCACGCATCGTGCAGTCTTCAACAAGGTGCGATGTGATGATCGGGTCGCACGCACCGCCCGCCGCGCCGCGCCGCGCTGCACGCCCGCCTCCGTACCTACCGGTTTAGGGCTGTTCAAACATAGGTACTTTATTAATAAATACAGTACCTATGCCTGTTAATATCAAATTATTTATAAATATTAAGCTCGCGCCAATAGTTTTTAGCACGCTATATTGGCAGGAGCAGATCGTATAATTTACATTTTTTTACATGGCACCTCTTTTATTTTTACATTCTAAATCAGTGCATACGTTATGGAAGTGAGACTAGAAAAATGTATTTAAAAATACATACACGAGGTGCGACCCTAAGTTACAAGCACTCGATGATGTTTAGTAGATTATAATTAGCCGCGCTGCCAACCCACCGCGAGTGGTGTATTTTATAAGCGAAAGCGATTTCACACCCGCAGTCTATGTCTGAACAAGTCATCTATTAAAGTATTCGGTAATTATTTCTGGTTCTTTATTAATTCTGTAGCATTCGCGGGACTAGTTAAATAAAATAATTCACAGCTACGTGCAAGATTAAATAGTAAACACATCAGTCACACTATCATCATAATAAGTGGCGGAACATAGATTAATTATGATACGTAGGTGTTAATGATAAATGTACGATGTAGCATTTGTTTACACGCAGAGGACACTATGTATGCAAGTCATCTATCATTTTATTGTGTTAGAATTACACACAAGTTCAAAAGTACACATACATAATAAAATTAACCGGATGTAAGCTTTCTTGGTCTTTAGGGTACCGACTTGCAAGAATATAAATACATAATTTTCTCGCTGAATTTCACGGGGTATGGTAAAACAAATGTTTTCGGTGCCCTACTGGTATTTCAATGCAACATTCGTGTATTGGATTAATACCTACAATATAAAATATCATCGCATCGACATGATTTTGTCGGTATGTCGCTCGTGGCTTACGTGCCGGCGAGACGGGTGCTAGGCGCGGCCGGCACGCGCCTCGCCGCGCCACTCGCGCTCACCGGCAGATGTGCGCAAACGCAGCCGACGCGCCGCTGCTGCCTCTACCTGCATCGGCGCCTCTCCATATGCGCTTATTTGCTATTTACATAGACCCACCGACCTTGAAACAACAACTCTATGCGTTAAGTCCAAGTTAAATACATTAGTTAATACTTAATGAATTTTAATAAACTTAAATGTTAAATCCCCAAGCTTTGGAATATGAATTTCTTTTATAACACTGATTTTATTACTTACTTTATAATTAATTCAAATTCAACATTTTCCATAGGAACCTACCGTTACTTTTTGTCCTAATTAACAGATTTGAACGCTGAGTAGGTAGGGTAGAATCCCGAGATATTGGTATTGCGGACTAAGAAAAATTCAATAAAGCGGTTAATTTAAAACCCATTTTTGAAAGCGGAACAACTCACATACTGAGTCAGTCGCGAGAAATAATAGGGAATCGCTACTAAATATAGTACATTAGTACTATGAATAGACGCGCCCACGATATGTAGCCGTGTAAATCAACGCCCGACTAATGTATTACAAACCCGATACATGGCGTCTGAGGCGTGAAACTAAAAACAACTAAAAACTTTATACATATTTTATTATTCCTTAACGCGTTTTATTATTCGGTTAACGCCAAAGTGCTCAAAATCATTGTGTGGAACAAAACTACCTGACCCGGAAACGAGTTCTCGATAAGCACTTCTTTACTATTCAGTTGATAATGAGCCGACCCCGTTGTTATTTTGATATTCAATAAACTAACGTTCTACCTAAATATTTGACACAAAGGATACCATCGTGTTTGGTACATATTTAACTCTTATTTTGTTCCTATAATGCTTTACAAATATACGAATAATTGGCTTAATTACGTACGGGTTAGTGAAAACTAATTTAATTCATAAATATGCAAAGCACCCATCAAACAATGATCAAAAATTGTCAAATATATTGTGACTAAAGAAAAAGTTAGTAATCTCGCGCGGTCCGATCTAAAAAGTATTTGAGTATGGCACACTCCAGTAAAGGGCAGAAGTGATATGTCGACATATGGGCGGCTCACCGCAATGCGGCAATGTTGCTCCTATGTACACATACGTTATTATGAACCACTTCGTCGGCTAATACTCGCACCGTATTTATAAAATGTATCGTTTAAATGAACGTAAAAATATTAGATGCAATAAACGATCACAATAAACAATGGATGATGAGCAGATCACGTACCTATTCTAAAATAATAACTTGGAATCGGAGGAGGAGGAATCGCTTTGAAAAAATCGGCGGTTTGTGCATTAGATTAGACTATCTGAAAGACATACATTTTTAATATAACCTTGTCAGATACAAATATATAGGTGAAGGTCTACATTAAATCGCGAATCACTTGAGTATGTTTAGTCCATTATAATCGTGGATGACAAGTCGCTTATAACGTTGTACTCGCCACTAATGTAGTAAGTCAACAATATTGTGGAGCTATTATAAGAATTAACAAGATATCAATAGCGTGTTTATTCTCCGAGCTTATTAAAGCGAGTGCGGCGCAGCACGGTGCGGCTCCCTCACAGTGTTGCCGACGCTTGAACTTTACGTGACGTGTATTACGAAAATAATTATTAAACGTTCATTGCACACAATCCACAGAGATGAGTGCGTCCAGGAGCACGGTGCGGTTTAGTCGGAACGTTAGCGACCGATTGAGGTGCTGGACGGATGCGTGCGATTATAATTAGGATTGTATTTCTGATTCCGACGAAGCTCAGTATGGCGGGCAAAGCTGAATTCCATCTGAGTCATTGTGCCCGTTCTGTTGCCTTTATTTTCGTAAAACACTCCATCTCACGCGCATCATTGTTTCATTACCTCCGCTCTTGTTAATTATTGTAGTGCTTAATTAAAATTACAACGGTGTATGAATTCGTTTCGTCACCGCGTTGTCTTTAAGTTAAGAGTCATTTTGTATCCGATAGGTAGGTACATGTATAACAGTGTAGCCATTATAGGTACAATAAACACAATTGACGTACATAACAAGACAATTAATAAACTGATGTTTACGACGTTGACATAAGCAGGTACGTCAAGGGCAAATTCTAAGAGACGAACAATATCTTGTTACTTTTGTAAGAAAAATACTAAATAAGAATGATAATGGTGAAAAAGGAATATGAGTTTCAAAAGCATAGGTCAAACAAAACGGTGTAGATGATAACAAACAATGTGATTTTTTTAGAACGTACTCATTTGTAGAGCGAAAAATGTGATATTTTCATGTTGTGTGGCTTTCTCGTCTCGTAGCCGCGACATCAAGCGCGAAGAATGGAAATCATCGCTCGCCTGTAAATAATAAATATAGACGCGCGTTATGTCTAACTCGACACTTTGTGCGGCACAAATGAAGAGAGAGAGCGGGAGCAAGAGCTATGTAGATAAGAATACTAAGTGTTAATAACATTCATATCGATAGTAGGTATAAAGTTTTGTATCAACACAATATGGAATCTGCATCTATTTGAGTTTTTGAACTTCTTAATCTTAATTCATAAAGCCGCGATGTAAACACAGAAGTGTGAGTAAACTCCCGAAGGAAAACTTTAACACATGAGCGCTGAAAAAAGAGTGAAATAGTACATTACTGCCGCGGCCTGCAACAAGGGCATTACTGGACAATCAGGAAAATGTGGGCAGATGCGAAGCTGAGGCACACATACGTGAGTTCATCAATGTCTGGTTGCGGCCAAGGCTTATAGGTATAGTACTTTTCTCGAATAATGAGCGGAAATTCAAACTAAGTAAATTAATTATAAATTCCAGAATCAATGACGAACAACGATAATTGGTCACGCGCCAATATGTTCATTTGTTTCTTCTTTATTTGCAAGCCAAATCGAAATCTTTGAAGTTTGAAGTTACCTCCTTGGTCGTTATGTGTTGAAGTAAAAAGTTAGTTCCATTTATAATTAACAAGACAGATAAGTATTTTCATAGTAATTTTCGACCGCTAAACACGACAGATATGGATTTTGATACAAACATTGCCGGCCGGGCGCTCGGTATGTATTCGACCAGTACAGCAATTTCGGTTTATCTCGAAGAAGGTTGTCAAAATAATGGTCGAATTTCCAAGCATGTTTAAGAAAATGTATTTGACATGCTCCATTTCCTTACGCGCCTAAAGCGCCAACGAAAAGCCGCCACAGTTACATCAAAAACAATCGAGGGCTAGATGAAGTGAAGAAAACTGAATCACTGAAAGATCATGATTTATTATCATTTAGATTAGATATAGTTTACTGATTAAGTGCAACCTTACATACCTACATAATAATCGCGAAAAAAATGCATATTAGTGTAACTAAGAGCGAACAAGCCGGTGTGCACGCGTGATCGGCGACATATTTCCCGAAGTGCAGAACAGGTTTGCGTCGAAGCAAATGTAGGGTCACCATACGTAGAGATTCCGACTTTCATGTCAGTAGGTAATTATCAGGACAATAATCAGGATTTTAATAACTGCTAATAGAAATATGGTGCAGTAGAATCTTCAATCTTTCTCTCATTATATCCGCTCGAATAAAAGTCAAATATATATAGTAAAAAAATATATAGTAAAAGTCAAATATATATATAGCTTGCATGCGGAAGTAGTCATAAGAAGTCAGTACCGAAAATTAAAACATTTAATAAAAAACCGGTCAAGTGCGTGTAGGACCACGCACAATGAAGGGTTCCGTATAGTTCGGGTGAATTTATCCCAAGAACAAACTTAACTGTGTTGAAAAAGATCCTTCCATACATTGATATAAGTACGTCACGGTCAATTCTTCAACTGCAAAAGTAGGTTTAAAAAGCGCATAAAAAATATATTATATGGTAAAACTACAAATTAATTAAATAACGGTTAATTTAAAAGCTAGCCTTCTCACCACAAAACCGTGTTTATCAGTTGTTTAGCCTAAACACCTTTTAAACACGACATTTATGTATGGAGTTTGACGTAAGACTACCATTAGACACACGTTGAAGAAGTTTTTAAGTTTTTGAGGTAAGACCCTAGATGTTTTTAGAGCTCCAAGTGACCGTAGACCTACGTATTTGATAGGTATAATTTCAACTTGTTACCTCCACGCGTTCCTGAGAAAAAGGTTCTTGACAGATAGACAGACGGACGGACAACGAAGTGATTCTAGGTTGTCATGGTAACCCTAAATGCATGTAACTCGCAGCCGATACGCCTGCTTGCTACACCGCGTTATGTGCCACTTGCGAACGTTCTAACTATTCGTCTATGTTATTATAATATGTACCTTTTCCTACTTCAAATACTTAACCTTTAAATCAATGATCATGTTATTAGCTTCAAAATAAAATATTTGTCAGAACTTTCAATAATGGCTTAAGATATATTCACATTTAATAGCTTATGATTAATAAGCTATTAAATGTGAATATATCTTAAGCCAACATATGGAAAAAAAATATTAGCTCGTTCGCAAAATGCACTGTAGTAAACAGTAACAATTACAATGCATAATGAACTTGCGATTTCTTACTACCCAATGAAACATTCGCTTTCCTTCGCACTTAATCAGTTAAAAATGTAGTAAACTGGGCGACCGAGCTCTGCTCGGGTGAAAATAGAGAAAACGAGTTTTCCCAGATATATGAGACCTAGCTAGATCGATTTTTCGGCCTATACTGCAACTTTCATCGAAATCGTTAGAGCCGTTTTCGAGAATGTGATTACAAATATTTCTCTTGTAATAGTATAAGATAGTAGCGCAGCTAACTACAAAAAATTTAATCATTCAATATACTTAGCAAATTAATAATATTTTTAATCATATTAATTTATTATTTACCTACAATTAATATTATTTATTCACAGATAAACTGCATTGCAAACTAGAAATGCTTACATAAAGTCAAACTGCGTCTGAAGCCTAGTGATAAGTAAACCGAGCGCAAGTTCCGTTATGAATTTGTCCGCGCACTATAACTTCCACAGGTTCTAACTGAAACACATAATCATCAACGTTGACTATTGCTATGAGTAACTATTTTTAATATATACTTGCAAATTCATGTTTCTGCGCGGAATATTCATACTGATAGGCTTTTGATAGGATGATTTTATCCAAAAAAAACTTTGCTACTAATTAAGTAGCATATCATTCTAATCATGATCAAGCATCACTTATTTTGACCGCCGCCATTAATATTCAGTTATCTATTACAGCACATTTCATAACTCTTACTAGATTGACCAAACATAATTAATTTTATCTTAACTTACACGAAAACAGAAGAAGGTAACACGAGTAAAGTAAAAAACAATCAATTAAAAACTAAAGCAAATATTAATAACAGAGATGACAAGAAAAGGGTAGGTATAGAATAGACGCCAAGACATTCAAAGAAAGATGGACGCGAGTATCTTGAAACCAAAGAAGATTAAATAAATCAGAGCTATTCTAAAAATGAAAAGAGCGATCAACTTAATTTTGAAATATAAAAGCTCATCAATAATATAGTCACCACTTATTTATGAAAAGTTGTTATGTCTATCAAGAAAATACCTTACAAACAAAATCAAAATATTTTATTTCACAGTGCCTGTTCGAATTGGTCGTTTCATGGAGAAAAGCCGGCGAGAAACTAGATTGTTACTCTTTTAAAAATAAATGGCTTTTACAATGTTTTTAACTAAGTGTTAATAGGTAAGGGAGGACACTGCAGGCCTGTTAACAAGAACCAGAAACAAAATAGAAAATGGTCTACAAATCAATCAGTCTATTAAGCCTATAACGTTCTCACATTCACAAAATACAAAAGAATCTATAAAAAATAAAATAATAATAAAAACCTACCTATTTAAACCAAATGATATGCTTGCCAAGGGTGTACGTAAAAAAACATCTTAATTTGGTAGCAGTTACATAGTTATGCCGTTAATGCCTTTAGGAGTTTCATTACAATCTATTTAAAAATTATTAGAGATTTGCTACTGTAGTAAAATTTTCGACAATAGACGGGGTACTTTTCCTACCACTCTTTTTTTCCGTTCTAAAACGATGATTAGCAGAATACTGCTTTTATTAAGACAATATTTCCAATAAAGTTATTAGGTTTATGTTCAATAGTAATGTTTGAAGGATTTGATATTCCAAAGATTTTGGTGTATTTTATAATTTCTTTTACAATAATAGGTAAGTACTCATTAATAGATCCTACTACAGCATTTGATTATGCTCAATAGGTACAATAAGTAAAACGTATGGTGGCTATCAAGGTTATGACGCAAAAAAAAAAACTAATATGCGACAGTGAGAGATACAAGTAGCAATGTCTCATCCAGCTGGTAATCCTACACATAGAGCCAGAATTAATGGTTTTTATGGGGATATTTAAGAGGGTTCAACTAGGACCCATGTTTTGCCCGTTATTGTTCAGAGAGGAAATTGTTTTAAGTAAGCAATAAATATTAATTGTTGATCTCAAATAAGTCTAAAGTAACCAACTGTTAATTGATCGCAGTAAAATCAGATATCAACAAAAATAATTGCAACATAATATCGTGAGTTCGTGACATTACTTTACTAATAATGCGTGTAACCGTTATGATCGTCACTGTCCTAATTTCCGACAAGAGTACGTTCCTGTCCGAAATCAAGCATACTAATATATAATTATTATCCTAGCGTTAGGTATTATTAGCATAGGTAGGTAGTATTTTAATTAAAAATCTAGAAGTCTCCACAGTATTTTTTTTATTTAAGATTGTGAACGAACACCAACGTAGGTAAATATTCGTAGTAATAAATAAACAAAAGGTACGATACTCATTACCTACCTATTGCCGAATCTATAGGTAGATCTTTCTTTCGTTATGAGCAAGACATTGCTGCACAAAATTAAATACCATAAGATGTGGCTGCGAAACACCACAGGAATGGAAGTACAGAGTGATACAGAAATAGCTGATGCATGTACAAATATAATATATCTGTTTTTTACGACTTCTACGAACGTAGGGTTGGCATAGATTTACGTGTAAAGCTGATTTAAAATAGACTTGGAGGCAGGGATAGCTAAAGAAGACAAAAAAATTATTAAATACGCGTGGTTCTTCTAAAGAAGATGGGCATTATCATCATTGTTTACGGATTGTTTGAAACAAGCGGATGTGTTGGTAATTCGACAACCCTATACCCGCGTTTCAGTTCCGAGGCGCAGCGGCCACGTTGCAAAACCGCCGAGTTGACGATAATAGCTGGATCATAAAATAAACACAGCGACTGTGATTTATATCTGTTGTCAACATATGAGGAAAAACTGATTTTTTAATTCTCCGCTTTCAACGCTTTGATGATGAGCTATTGTTGTATTACCGAGTGGAATTGCATGTGCGCACGTGACCTCCTCTACACTAATCTGTATCTTAGATAGTAGGTTATTTAAAGTAGGTACCTACCTACGCTTGGCGGCATTTAATTTTCACTACCTTCATTATCTTCTCTATGATGAGCAGTGATCGGAATAGGTAGAGCTAATCTACCTAAAGTTCGAAGAACAGAGACAAAAAAAGTGGAGACTTCCCTTACGACTAAAATATTTTTTCGGGAATAATGTCGAGATTTCGGGACATCACAGTACATTTAATATAAATGCTAAAGGTGTGGAGTAAAATTAGATGTCATGAACTAAAATTAAAACCAACACCTCGACTTCAGTTGCAAAACAGTACTGTATCTTTTTATATTTTCTTTTGCTTATATCTCGAAAATGGTATGTCCTATCGCAAAAATAATGAAAATTTTGACCCCCTCTATTAAACACATAAACCTCTAATACTTAAAATCAAGGTAATTTTTTTTTTTCATATTTTCAAACAAAAATTAAAAAAATCTATAAATAACATTAGCTTCCGCGCTTACTTACATCGTTCAAACGAAGATTAGGTTAAAGAATCGTGCATACTCTTTTATTTAAACAGAAACAGGAAATTAATTCGATAGTTGTTTTACTTTATTAATTTTGGTTGTACTTAAGTAATGTTCCGAAACCCGGGACATTAGTCCCGAAAAAATATTTTGTCGTAAGGCGTCTCCACTTTGTCTCTGTTCTTTTTCAAACTTTAGGTAGATTAGCTCTACCTATTCCGATCACTGATGATGAGACTAGAAATCATTATAAATAATCAAATAAAGTTTATTTTTTTCTTTTATGCAGAGCTGTGCAGTTCTTTCAATATATTATTTTGTTACGACAAATTCTAAGATCTCGAATTCTAGATCTAAGATTTACGACCGGTTCAAAAACAATTCCATTTTTTTACTAGTTTTCTGATACGCCATATATTTATTGTTTATAAATACTAAGTATCTACTTAAAGCAATGCTTGTACGTGCGTGATTTTTATGTACTTACGAAATACATATAAATTAGACAGCGAAAACGTCTGAATTGATTATCAAGCCAATTAAACATAAACAATAATCAGTATGTAGTAAATAAACAACACGCGTAGCATGTAAATGCCACATTATCTTAGTCGTTCTGTTTCTATGTCGTTTAGTTTCAGAAGTAATGGCTGCGATACAAACGATCGTTGCTACAATGATAATATTTTTGGAAAACCCGATTAATAAATATGAGTTGCTGATTTAATGATTAAAAGAATGAAGTACGTAATCTTATTTTTTTAAAGTACTGCAATACCCGTACAAAGTTACAGACTTATTGTGCCTTAGGTATTTAAATATTTGTGGGAATCCAATCTTATTTTTATTTCATGATGGCTAAATAAAACTCATTCATAGATTTTATTACTTTAACATGAATCTAATTTTCAAAATTTTCAAATAAATAATTACGCTTTACAATCAAATGGTGAGCCTTCGTGTTGCTCATTTGTACACCCCCGAATCGTCTCTCGTTAGTAAATTCGAGTTCTCATTCACCGCCCACGAGGTGATATCAGCCGCCTAAAGAATCAATGATCACAGATAAAACTTAAAAAAAAGAACTGCTTTTACTGACCCGTTAAGTTTAATATATTATTATAACCAAAAGAAGCACCTAACTATCCTAATCCTAAATAATATTCTAAATGCGAAAGTGAGTTTGTTTGTTTGTTTGTTACGCTTTCACGCTAAACCGGCTGAACGGATTTAAATGAAACTTGGTACATGGGTAGACTTTGACCTGGAATAGGACATAGGATACTTTTATCCCGATATTTCCACGGGATTGAGACTAACGCGGGTGAAACCGCAGGGCGCAGCTAGTAGGCAAATAAATAGGCAAGCAAGGAATTTCGGCCGCCCGCCCAAGGTTGAGAGAGAAGTTAATAAATAGGTAACGAAACCTTTCTTGCTAATGTTATTTTTTTACAATCAAAATACCTTCGTAATAATTTATATTTGTGTATTAAGTTACAAATTGTATAGATCTACACTGATTAGATTCCTCCAATACTTCTTATTGACCTTCGCTTTTGTTAAGTCACGTAGCACCGAAAAATGTGAATACCTATAACAATAATATCAGTACTTAGGTAAGTATGGATGCTACGTGTTAATGTGGACATATTTATGGAATATGTTTCTTATCAGTTTTGTCCTACGTCACGAACTTTATCTGTATTGATAACGTTCTGCGGAAGAAAGGTAACTAAACACGTACTAATCGCAACTGTAAGGTTTAAATTTTCCGGCTTCAGGAATTTTGAATGATCGTTGGGTTAGTTTGGCTCGAATGTCTTTCTGATACTGTCACAAAACTTAAAGAAATAGAAAATTCAACAAAAATGACGTCATGGTTTGTGTAAGTAACTAGTGTCAATCTGATAAGATTTTTCTTTTTACTAGTACAGCTTTTATTAAAACGGCAAAACTATTCAAGTGACAAAATGTGTCCGATTCTCAAACAGGTAGGCAGTAAAAATAAATGAAGAGTCTCCTAGTCGGTATGTTCAAGTAATCTATAGTCAACAAGCCACACTAGTACATATTTGAAACTAATTTGTAATTTAAACTTTGTAATTGTCTCCTGCAAAGTGCTAAAGGAGAGACGACGCGAGTAATTGATGTAAGTAAACAGAGCCGGTGTTTTAATCATTTAATTATTTCATATAATTATTTACATGGAATTAATTGGGTTACTTTACTGGGTATCGACTACTGAGCCCAGCTCTGACGAAATTAATGCGTAAGTCATTATTATAACAACATGCATTACGCGAATAACTAAAAATTTAACTTAAAACCAATTTAGGACAAGATTTTTTTTTACAAAAACTACTTTATAAAATGGATTTTGTTTTTCAGTGTTGTCGTAACTACGAAATAAATCTATAAATGCTATATTTACACAACATTTATATTTAGAGCCCGTTGAGCGGATAGGTAGTTAATTATTTTTATGAATGGAGTAGAGGGCGGCGCGGGCGCATCGGAACGCGGACGAGACGCATCGCCCGAGCTGCTCTACGTTCGCTTTCCCGACTTTCCAGTCAGCGCAGGCGATGTGCGTGCCGCACAAAACTAATGTAGACCATTTTACAAAATATTGATATCACCTTACCATTTTCACCACTATCGTTAAATGATAAAATAAAAATAAAATAGCATGAGGAAAAACATACTTATTTGTAAGACACGGAAGGTTGTAGTCTCATGAAAAATTATAATTAACGGTTACAAAAACAATTCAAATTATGTCATTATTTTTGTTTTGTTAAAATAATTATTTATTGTAACTTAAGCACCAAGTTTAGTACGTACCTACTTAAAATTGATGATTGATTGATGATTTGTTTTTATAATTTTCAGGGTTTTTTTTTTTATAACACAATTAGTTATATCTATTTGGTAGGTAAAATAAATGACAATGAACAATGTTCATCATCTCTCTCTAAGTTTCATCATTGTGACGATGAAACTTAGAATAATACTTCACTGATCAGTAAACTACCTTTGCGAAATTTAATTTTCTGTCAAGTTAAAATCTATACCAAAATAAATAAATCAGCAATTAGAGTAATCATCATTTAAGATGTATGCGTGCAGTAACAAGGCGACACACTGTGCAAGGACATCTCAGGACAAGTCACTCGTCCTCTATCGTCATGCGCAGGTAGCGGCCAGAGGACGACAAGCCCATTGTTTATAGTTGCTAATTATTATGCCCCAACGCAGACGCTTGTCGACCGCCGCAGCGCGTCGAGCCGCTGCGCAAAAACTAAGATACATAATATCTACCTGAGAATAAGGCGAAATGATTTATTTAAATCCTATCATCAAACATTTTGAGCAACTTTACTAAACATTCATAATCATTTTCATCGAAGGCGCTCTACTTCAATCATTGAAATCGCAATGACGGCAGAACATTGCAACTATCGCAGTGGCAGTATCGCGCTCGATTGAGGACCGTTACGTGAAAACGTCGAGCGCGCGGGGTGGGGCAGAGAGCCGATACGGTGACGATGGCGCCCGAACACGGCCGATCGCCGAGTGCCGAGACGACGACTTACGAGCGGGGGACGCGGGGGTGCGCCACTTATCGCGACGAGCTGGCAACGTCGCGCGGGGTGGGAGCGCCCCGCGCCGCAACCTCTCACTCACCGTCGCCGGCTCGCCATCGCCATCATCCAGTGTTACCTTTGACGGTCGAATGCGCGGTCGTTCGCCGTCGTAGCCAGTGACGTCGGTGTCGACACTCGTGCAACACGTCTATGATGTTTCGGTGACTTCAAAGTCGGACTCGTGAGTGAACGATAACTTATTGGCTATCGAATGCTGGAACACAGTGACAAGTTTTGATCTCATTACTCCCTGGATTTGGATTTTGATGAGTTGTGATAAGTGACTATTTGGATTTTTGAACAAACAGTGAAGTGGATCACCAAAAAAGGATTTCCTTTAAGTGTCAACATTGGATTATGAATTAAATATTTCTGCAGTGAATTCAAGAACTGTGTTACGTGAAAGTGGCATTCAAGTAAATACAAGTGTTTTCCTAAACTCTCGAAACTGGTTTTAATACTTTTTACAAGTTTTCAAATATTTTTTTGGAAACAAAAGTAAAAAAATATAGAGAAAAAAAATTATTTTTCGGTTAATTCATTGAATAAAAATTAAAAACTTGTGGAAAGGTGTTTAAAGCCAGGACACACCACCTGTCGTAAAACGTACACGCTGGATTTTGCCTCAGCTGATTTGAAGACGGAATTAATTCGCGAAGCGTTCATCGTTGACAGATTATAAAATGTGAAAGAAAATTTGTGAACCATGAAAAATCTAAGTATACTTACGTGATCATAACAGTTATGATTTTAAAATCTTGATTTACATAATGTGTGAAGTTATTGAAATTGGCCGTAAAATTAAAAAATATCAGACTTGCGTATTTATGGACAAGAAGTGATTCAGAATAGACTGATGACGGCGATGAAATTTTCACAAAGGTAAACGATGAACGTTTCGTCAATTGTTGACGTTCAACGAACGGCTGAAGCGAAATTTACGCGCGATACGCGATAACAGAAAATACGACCGTACGCTCGCGACTGACACGAGTACAATATTGCAGAAAAAAGTAGAATTTGCAATGATGGAAATATTGTGGAGTTATTGCCGAATGAAGATGTCAGTTACGAGTTGACGTCGATGTTTTTGGGTCGCAACAAACCAGGTGCATCGTGTTTCAGGGGGTGCCTTGGAACAGCAGGACGGCGCACTCCAATAGTACGGCCGGGTACGCGGGCTCTATCATCACCTACGGGGGAGCACAAGCTCCCGATAGTGGAAAACACAACCCATTGCAAGGGACCATTGGATACAGAGTCAACGCCCCTAGGTGAGTCCGAAAATATTTATTTAGTTCAAAAATGTTGTCTTTAGGTAAATCTCAATCGTATCAATGCAAAACTATGCCCTAAGTGAAATTTAAGTCAGTGAAATTCAGGAATATATGACTTATAATAGAAAATTAAAACAAGCAGTGATAGTATTCGCATATGTTGATACTTCATGTAAATGGAATTTCCGGTTGCATTGTTTTTTTTGTTTTTAAGTCTACTTAATATTTTTGATATAAGTTGAAGACTCGAATTGTGTATTTACCAAATTAAATTATGAATCGAAAATGAGTAGACAGGTCTCTAATTTGTTATCAGTTACCAAAACTTGACGCTTTGTGTAGGTAGGTACTACTTCTTTGCCTTTACTGTTTTTATCTTATCCGGAACAAGTTTGTTTACATTTCAACAAAACGCTGAAACGTGACTCGGCTTACCTGTGCCACCTTATCGTAGTTAACAAGCAATAAAATCAAAAATATACCATCTACGTAAATATCTTAAACTAACTTACGATTCATGTATTAAATTGACTGAGAAATTCTTGTTACAAAACCAATCTAATAAGACAAAGCATTAAAATATAAATCAACGTTTTTTAATCAACGAGCATTAAGTTTCCCCTAATAAACCAAACATAACTTTAAAAGTACACACAAGTGTGACATTGTCGACCGCGCATCGCTGCAATTATAAATGAAATGTGCTCCTCCATTCACACGCACAAACGCTTTAGGGCACCCAGCACTCACACAGTCGCACGTCATTGCACTCACACTAGTGCAGACGCACGCACACATTTATGAAACTCTCACACAGGCGCATAATGGGAATGCACGCGGTGACTGCACTTTAGCGCTTACAATAAACACAAATAAACAAAACATTTAAACTAGCAACACCAAGAGCATCGAACAGTTAAGAATCATTCCAATAGATTTTTTTACGTTTCTACTTTCTACTTTGATATTTTCAACTGTTCTGGATATCAAATAATAGAAGATTGTTTAAATAACCGTTTTTGATCCAAGATTATGAGCTAAATTACAATGTTTAAAAAATTCTGAGCAGGTGTTAACTCGAAGCGCTCAACGGCTTTGTTTAGTAGTCACCTTTACAAACGACATATTGTTGATGGCAGCCTGCCTTTATACAAAACCAATAAGTAAATAATAATAAAAGTGGGGACTGGCAACGAGATTGTGTGAACATAACACAGGAAGTCTACTTAACTTCAAGGGTAGGGAAGTTAGGGAAATTAAACTAAAGTTATTCATTAAATTAATATCAAATCATGAAGTGTTAAGAATATTAAAAGCGAGCTGTAACATAAAGAGATTTGTAACCGTTAGTAAGTGATCGTGGGAAAAAACGTCAGTTTGAATCGAGCGAGACGTCTGGGGGCGGATGCACTGACACAACATACATTACACCACGTGCGGCATGCCCGAACGGATTCTCAATGGAAACCTTAAATGTTTCTATAACACTTCAGTCACGAAGTGACTATAACTTACTCACCGAGTTCTAAAAACATATTCTTGTAAATACACGTTAATCTAGTCTATTCTGTTAAATCGGCGATTCCTTTCGGTTCAATATCATCGCAGCCAAACAAATTATTATCGGGAGCGTCGTCGTAATAAAACCCCATATTGACGTGACCGGCCCCACTTACCCTAGGCGACGTAGCCGACCCTTCCCCGCTCATTGTACCGTATTTACCCCGGAACGCTCGGCTCCATTTGTAAACCCCCGGAATCCGCTCCTTGAAGCATGATTCATTCTCCGGACCCCGCGTCAATTGATGAGAATGAGATAGATAGTGTTGTAGGTTATTAAAATGAGTGTACTTTTCTTTTTGTGGCAAAAGAATTTCGAAATTTTTCGTATCCTCCTAATATTAATGTTTGTGTTAATCAATAATAATGAGACAGGTATATAGTATATATACCTGTCTGTTGATTACATTATATAGGTATACTGATAACAGTTAATTTTAATCAATATACTAAAAGACAGCAGCTATTTAAGACGTCTAAACTTCATCCCATAATATTAATGTTAGTTAACGCTTTTTATTATGTCAGTGTGCGCACAAGCCACAATGTGAAGTGGCATTTAAATGGGGGTGACCAACTGTCGTCGAAACACAGGGGTGGAACACGCCACGGCTTCACGCTACCGCGATAGTAATCTATACGAGACTCACAATTAATGCCTTATTTAACACTTCACTTCAAATAAAATAAAACATCCAGTTATACACGCTTACAAAACAGTATGATAAGTATTTTTAAAGTTTATTTTGGTACAATAATAAAATAAAATGCTAATGCCTATTTTATAATTAGAGTTGCAGATCTGAAAGTAGAAGCATGATTCTTAAGCAGTTGGATTCAATACACGATTATCTCGACTGCCAATTAACCAGGAATCCGACACGTCTGCGCACTAATCTAAAATTAACTGCAGCCTATGTATCAAAATACCTACGCGTTACTCGCACATCTCTCAATACTATGCCAAACACCTTCCAGCTTCTCAAAATAGCGGCTTGCCTACTCATTCATATTGATTTATTTAGAAGTTTCGTATATCGAAGAACGGGTGTAACGCGCCCACGTATAGATCGTGTCATATTCGCTGCACAAATCACCAGTCTTACGATCCTTAGTACCATTTCCAAAATAGTCGTTATGTATGTGCAGGCGCATTTGCCGAAACATAAGTCTTTAACAAAGGTGTTCCGAGAATTGTCCCAAAAGAATGCCTGAGACCAGCGTTCGCATTCAACAACCCAAATATTTTGAACAGACCGTAAGTGATTATTCGGATGTGGTACCACTTTTACAAAAAGTGTACCAGGATACAGAACACACAGATTTTTTGTTGACTACACATTTCGGTCGGCAAAAAGAAAAAGGTCCAGACAAAACTATAAAAAGAAGTGCAGCCCGAGCCGAATTTACCTAAGGAAGGACCCTTGTAAATCATCTGCAGCGACGATGAATAGAGACGATGTCGAGATGAGCGTTGTTGACTCGTGTGTTTATTGGTTGTCGACGCTACTAAGTGTCTGTTAAGCTATTTACGAGAATACTTAAAGTATCTAGGAGTTGCCGCTTCGGCAAGATTTATTAAGAACAGAGAAGATACAACCAATTTTGGTGACAATTAATTGATGTAACAATGTAGTCTTAGCTAACTAACTAACTTTAAAGAGTTTTTGTAAAATTGTAATATAAAGGCAGATTTACTACTCAATTAATTTTGTACGTAATCAGGTACTCTTTGTGTACATACTAAACGCACACACGTAAATGTATATTCATTAAAATAATTTCATACAAGTTCACAAAGGGCCAATATTGTTGCTCCACTACAGATGCTCGCAACAATGGGTAGCCCGTGCGAGTGTTTGTCGTGCATTTGTCGAATGGGAATTATTAGAAAGGGCTCCGGGAAGGCTCGGGAATTCGCCCCAAAAGCAGTTCACATGAATCGTTCTCCCACTCCGGCGACGTACAAAAAATCAAACATCCCGAGAGAAACACAGGGGTTACAACGCGTCACTATACGTCCATATTGATTTTTTTCTCTCATTGTTAGTAAAATAATAAAATCACGGCGCTTATTAAAAAAAGATCTTGCGTCGATAGAATTTGGGTTGAATATTGAGTCTGAGTTTATTAATAATCGAAGCGTTAACGTGTGGAATGTTCGATTCTGCAAGGCCGCTTGCAATAGAAACTGCTCGTATCGTGAGTGAAATAATATTAACTGGACCGATTTCACATTTAATATGAACCACGGTATCTACTCCATTCATTCTACAAGAAGTAATTATTTCTGTTAAGACTGGTTACGAGCTTCAATATTTGTAATCTTTTAGCGAAATGTTTATTAAAGTGCTTTCAGAAACATCTGCAATAATAATTTGTGCAGATCAACATTTGTTGTTATGTAGTTAACGTGATTGTGTTGATATTTTTATAGCGGCTATGGGTGCGCCGGCGGTTCGGGCGCGATGAGCGGCGGGGGCGAGAACGCGCAGTTCGGCGCCACCGCCGCAATGGTCGCCGCGGCCACCACGGCCGCGATGCAGGACTCGCAGCCTTTCTCGCAGGTAAAACATTAACACTCTGTATACTGAAGTCGCATACATACAAATTGCAATAAGAATTGTCCAAAAATGCCATCTTTCTATTCATATTACGAAGAAATTATTAGTTTTGAATAAATTCATATGAAATCATAACCTTTAATGCACACACTTAAAGCAAACCTCACTGAATTTTAATCAATTAATCAAAAGGACTTGGAAAGCTATTACAAATGAAACGTGAATTCAGTCACGTATACAATTCTACAGACGTCGTTATTTTCATTTTGCAGATGCAAAACAACATGACTATGGGAAATCCCCAATATGGCGCGATGAACGGCTACGGTCAACAACGCAGCCATAATCCGGCTATGACCGGGATGGGGATGGCAGGCAACGGCGGGATGAACGGAATGACCGGCATGGGGCAGATGGGAAATGCCGCTATGAACGGTATGAACCCCATGGCGCAGATGGCCAACATGGGTATGCACGCCAACATGATGCCGTCCCAGATGGGGCCTGGACAAATGAGCAGCTCAGCGAAGATGGGCCCGGGATACCAAAGGCGACATACGCCGTATCCATCCGGCACCATGCTTATGGGTCAGAGGAAAACGCAGTACATGAGTGGGCAGCCCGGCTTTGGGCCGACTCAGTACCCGGCGGGGTACGGCGGCAGACCAGGCTTCCAGGGGCAATACCCACCGCAGCAACCATTGGGGCCTAGCGGTAACTTCGGTGCGGCAATGAGAGGAACAATGAGGCAAACAACGCCGCCTTACTCAAACCAGGGGCAGTACTTCAATGGTGGCGTGCCAAGCCAGTTCCCTCAGCATCAGAGTAGCAACGCACAGTATGGCGGGCAATACGGCGGACAGTTCGCGCAGGAAGTCGCCATGCGCACTAACATGAGCTATCAGCACAGTCCAGTTCCTGGCAATCCGACGCCACCGCTAACGCCCGCCAGCAGTATGCCCCCTTACATCAGCCCTAATGGTGATGTGAAACCCCACTTCAACGAGCTCAAACCACCAATGGGCATGCAAAGTAAGGATACTTCAAAAATATTTGTGCGAACAAAAAATCTATATAATATACAAGGACAAGTCCATTAACGGTTCTTATTATTTTCAGATGACGAGCTCCGGTTAACATTCCCCGTAAGAGATGGTATTATATTACCACCATTTAGATTAGAACATAATTTAGCAGTTAGCAATCATGTATTTCAATTAAAACCCACGGTCCATTCGACGTTAATATGGAGGTAAATATTGTAGTAAAATAATACATAATTAAAGTAAAATTGAAACATTGGGCAAGGATTTTAACATGTTTATTTTTTTTTACAGATCAGACCTTGAGTTGCAATTAAAATGCTTCCACCACGAGGATAGGCAGATGAACACAAACTGGCCAGCGAGTGTTCAAGTGTCGGTCAACGCGACTCCATTACAAATAGATAGAGGAGAGAACAAAACATCACACAAACCATTGTACCTGAAAGAAGTGTGCCAGCCAGGCCGAAATACGATACAAATCACTGTCTCAGCCTGCTGCTGTGTAAGTATCTCCTAATGTCTACTATACTAAACAGGATTAAAGCCAAACGTTAACCAGCCATTAAAAACTATTACATACTAAGAACTTGGTCAAGGAATAGACGCCAATAGTAAATAACAAAACTTATATTTTGCCTTATTTTTTTCAGTCGCACCTGTTTGTTTTACAATTAGTTCACCGACCGAGCGTACGAAGTGTGCTGCAAGGTCTATTAAGAAAGCGCCTATTAACAGCAGACCACTGCATCGCGAAGATCAAGATGAACTTCAACCAGACGCCGACGAATGGTAGCAATGGATCCAACACAGCTAACGATAGGGACAGCGTTGAACAAACAGCTTTAAAAGTATCGTTAAAATGTCCAATCACATTTAAGAAGATCACGCTACCGGCACGCGGCCACGAGTGCAAACACATACAATGCTTCGATTTAGAGTCGTATTTACAACTGAACTGTGAACGAGGGTCATGGCGGTGTCCGGTTTGCAAGTAAGTGTTTCTCCCGACATTCCTTTTAATCGTAATTATATTTATGTTTTATGGTGCAAATGTTTAACAAGATGATTTATTTACAGTAAACCAGCACAGTTGGAAGGTTTAGAAGTTGACCAATACATGTGGGGTATCCTTAACACGTTGAACAGTTCAGATGTAGACGAAGTCACGATTGACAGTGGTGCTAACTGGAAGGCAACTAAAATTGCTAACAATACTGGCATTAAGGTGAGTATCTGTCAGACGACTAATGGTATTTATACAAACTATTATATTAAACTTCTAAGATACAAATTGAAAGAAAAACTAAGACATGCCCTTGTTTTTTGCAGCAAGAAGAAGATAGCAGTGATGGCAGCGTAGGAAAGCGCAGTAAAGCAGTATCACCGGGCTCGATGAACATGCCTACAATGAACAACTGGGACATGAACCAAGCACTATCGCCATACCTTCCTCCTGACATGAATACTATCGCAAGCGGCTCAATGATCTCTTCGTACAACCAAAACGGCCAGAACAGAAATTCAAGTTCGAACAATCAGAATTACGATTTCGGGATGAACAATGGGCCTGGCAGTAACGAATACGCTGGAAACGGACCTCTTTCGCATCTGAATGACAGCGTCAACTCATTAGATCCTCTTAACGCGATGGAGAAGAGCCTTAACGATCAGGTAAACAAATATTACATGTTTATTAAACGTAGATCAGTGGACACATATTGGAACCGATAAATTCGAATCACACGTTAGCCGATTGTACAAAAGTTCTTAGCGTATTGTTTTATATCGTTATCATGAAACAAATAAAGTAAAACGTTTCTTAAAGAAACGTAAACGTATTTTCTTACGGTATGGTTGTTTCTCTTAAGACTATCGATCTGGGTACACTGACAGCCAACTTGTACTTATGTCTAAACCCTGACTAATATTTGCTGTGGTAAGATGATAAGATGAGTATGGTTACCTGATTTTATTCATTACTTAAGTATACACATAATTAGCAAGGGGATTGTTTTATAACTGAAGTGTTCCCATACCTGCTAATGCAGCAGAATTTGTAGCTTAGAGTTCATGTATTGTTCAGATGCCGCATACGCCGCACACGCCGCACACGCCGGGCTCGGCGCACACGCCGGGCGGCGGCGGCGCGCACACGCCGGGCTCGTCGCACACGCCGGGCCCGCCCTCCGTGGACCACCACTCGCTCACCGATGTCGACATACCCGCCGACCTCAACTTTGATCCCGCCGCTGTCATAGATGGAGAAGGGACAGATAATCTCAATGTGAGTATTTTTTATAATCTGAGACTGATACCGAAAGTTCGGGATACAAAAACAATGAGATTAAATGAACACTGGTATCGATGGGCACATCGGCAATATAACCTGAATACAGGCAATATAGAAAAGCAAAACAATAATCAATTAATATACTGGCTTGAATCAAGTCGTTTCTAGACATTATAGACCAGGGACACATATTGCAATAAAATAATACTAGGTACCCTTGTGGAGTGTATTCGCAAGCGCTCTACTTCAAAAAATAGCAAACAATCCAATATGCAGCTAGGATACAATATTTTCAAGCAAACATTACTAAGAAGCATCAAACACCTGTAAAGGTAAGCCATGCCTGACTGTTATTTTCTTATTCCAGTTATTGCCGGAGACAAGTGTAGACCCGATGGAGCTGCTGTCATACTTAGACGCACCTGCGCTTGGTGAGCTATTAGCGACACCGCCGTCGTCGTCGTCATCGGCGGGCAGCCACCCACCGCGTGCGCCTTCCTCCGACGACCTGCTGGCACTGTTCGAGTGAACACACGGTGACCTGTCGAGAAGTACGTAGACGGGATTACTTAAAGGATTGTCAATTAAAATCACCACAACAAAGGAAACTGAAGATCTCGATTTGTACTTAAAAGAAGATACTCTATTTCGCCCGTTACATGGTTTATCGCGGAGAAAATACTTGGTAACATCTATAACCGTCTACGTAACTCGCTTGTTACACTGAGAGATTTATTCGTCTGAGAGTCAAACTAGGCGTTTGTTCAGCTCGCAATCAAGCCAGAAGCCCGATATTGTGATATTAGATTTTAGTTCCTTCTCCACGTGTCGCTGGGTTGAATATCGCAGAGCGTTCGAACAGTAGATGTCTTCAGAATCTCTGTCACCTTGTAAAGGTGTTATCGTCTAGTAGAAGTTCCGATCACGCTGTCGTGTTGAACACAGCGACACACCGAGGCATCGATTGTTGAAACAATGGTGTTGGAGAACATTTATTAGGTATATAAGTAAAGTATTGGAGGCAAACGGCCATAGACACTGCGGTGTTGTGCATGTATAGTTCCTCGCACCGCCGCACATACGGTGGCGCTTCTGAGCTCCTTTAATATTCTAAACTCTAGCATAAACTGTAACACAAATTTTCATTAATAATTCAACTTCTTATTCGATATAACTGTAATCGATTAGAGTTTTTGATTTGTGTCCATAATTTGTGAATAGTTCACCGGGTGTAAATAATAAAGAGGAGTTATTTTATTTGTGCTAGTTGTTTTGTGTACTGTGGGCGGGGCCGGGCGGCTCCTTGTACGTATAGGCTAGCCGAGCGCGGCCGGCCCGTCCGGAGGCATTGTGAATCTTATAGTTCCTATTGGATGCGAGCGAACTATAATGTTCAATTGCCATTTACTGTAAACATATTCCTTCAAGTTTTCGCATATTCTGCATTTTTAAATGGTAAGATATGATAGGATTCGTGAGTATAACGCTACTCGCTTTTGGGTGATATATTCTAAATGAGTTGTTTGAAATCAACAAATAAATGGTAACAAATTAGTTACAAAAGTATATTGTAAATGTGAGTGCAAAAATGAACTCTGTTAAATTATTTTGCGTTATGTGAATCGAAGAATGATAGAAATATATTTTAATTTCTATATAAATAGTAATGAACTGTATTATTTGTAAATATGAATCTAGATAAGAATATTATATTACCTAGTTATATATAGGAGAAGAACATGGCAGATACTTATATGACGGCCAGTTTAGTATAGTATTACTAAATTAAAGAAAAAATCTACACATGGTTTTACATGTACATACAAAATTACCATACCTATTATACAAGTCTATGCGTTTGGAGCCCAGTACAGTAAGCTAACAACTTCCTTTCAACTGTTGAGTCTCTTCATACTTCAAATATTTAAATGTCTCTAACTTAACTAACTTCTAGACCTATTTCATAACCTTTTGGATTTATTTCAACATTTATTAAGTATCATATTATTGAACTAGTCCCTTTGTACTGCATTGATTTTGTAGGAAACAAGTTCCTCTTAATTGAGTTATATTGAAATTAGGTATAATTATTTATTTTTTCAATAAATTAGTATCTCTGGCACTAGAACATCTTCAGTTTCACTCAATAGTTAAATATGTTCACATTACAATATTAGTTTAAGTTGATAGTACTGTATTTGTGCTCTGAAACGTTTCTCTATTTACAAGTGCAAACCGCCAATATAAACATTGATAGAAAAATGTGTTACATCCGTGCTCATCTTAATTTTGTTTCGTTTTGCCCACCTCAGATATACATAGAAGCAATAATAATGAAGTGCTGATAAAAAAATAATTATTTAAAATAGTTCAATATTTTAAAGTATTTAAGTATACACTAAATAGGAATAAAAATTGCGATGAGCATCGAATTGACAAAATCTTATTTCACGTATTTTCAAATGTTTGGTTCCAATTTTAATGTCTCGAGTAATGTTGCGCAAGCAAAATCAATTATATTTGTTGTAACTTATTTAATTTTTATATATCTATATAATTAGAGTAACGCACAGCGCAAATTGTCAACATTTTGTTTCTAAATGGAATTAAGTTCCCATAAAATATGACAATCATGACACCATAATTCATTTTAGATGTTGTAAAATTTTCAAACATAACTTACGGTTAGTAACATTTTAATAACAGCGTAGAAAGATATCTCTTACTTAGAGTTGTATGTAAAACTGTCGATTCTTTCACTATTTTATGTAAATTGATGATTTGCGCATCTTTACTTCATGCTATGAATATGGACGCCTCTTTAGAGTTAGTCAAACTATTACGAAAAAACAATAAAATTAGTATTATACAAAGCCGTGGTCAATTATTCAAACAAGTTAGAAATAATTTACGAATCGTTGTCAAGTTTTTGTTGTCGTCCGTTCGTGGTTGATTGATTGTGTGTCTAGTTGATCACAGCTTTACCATAAATTACATAATTTTAAGGGACCTTCAATTCCAGTTAGCTAGATCTATTTATTGTAGTAAATATTGCTGTTGGATGAATCATCGCAACGATTTTTGTGTGACCAAATAGTAATTTTTTACATGTTTACCTATTTTAGGTAATTTAAAAGTAATGAATTTGTTTATATAAAAATTGAAAATATCACAAAAAATTTATAGCATATCACATTATAAAAATTGCAAAAGTCGAATCGAATGATTCATCCAAACGAGTAAATGATTACAATATTATATATTTTGTTGAATATTATAATGAACTGCTGTGAAGTAGATTTTGTGCTCGTACAAATATAAGCAGCATTTGGAAATAAGTGAAAAAGAATTCTAAATAAGGTAACATGCGACCCATGACTCAGAAGTTAATGCAAAGCCAAACTGTACTGTAGCGTATTTAACATTTAAACATTATGTGAAAAGTTTAGCAATCAGGTTGGTACCCACTAAATTCATTTCGAAATGTGTAAAATGAAAAAACATAACATTTTTATGTTATTGAAAATAAAATAAATCTAAAAATTATAATGTGTGACTTTCATTTAATTTTTACCTAATAATAAACTTCATATATCGATCGTCATCATAGATAACACCTACCTAACTTTTGTTGTCCACGTTCAAAGCATCGAGATGACCAAATATTACGTAAGTAACGAACGATACCTTTTAAAAGTTTTAAAACAAAGAACAATCAAGAAAATACAATGGTACATTACAATTTACTTTCTCTCTTTCAAATTTTCACATAAAAGGAAATGGCGAGAGCAATCAGTGTGATTAATGCTCCCCTAGTCATGCCAATATCACTGCATCCAAGGGAATTTTCTTCCCAGTAACAGTAACTAATTCAGCAGGCTATACCTACGGGAAAGGCATATTCACCTGTCCATACACACATAAATAATAATAATATAGCTAACTAATCAATTTAGGACAACGAACGGACATCAGAAACGACCAGATAAACCTGTTTAGTGTTCAAAATGATGGCTAATTATAAAAGTTTACATGGTTGGAATGTTTTGAGAAATCCAACCATTACACTGTTGTGTTCGTAGAAGTCAAACCAGTATGTGGGCTATTTATAAACGAAAATAAAACTAAACCCGAAGGATACCTCACTGTGCTTTATTAAAGCTCCTCCAGCTTTGTATACGTAGCTGCCTAAGTTATCGATGTTGCCAACGCGTAAACCAAGACTGCTCGATGACGTTGTAAAGATATAGACTTAAAACGAACATTTTACATATAGACGAATGGTTCACGAATATAATAACATTTTAAATGATTTTTGGCACTTAGTTTTAACTGTACTTTTACTGGACATTTAATAGCCCACCGACACTCCGTACTGACTATGCTACAAGACCTGAGGTGAACTCAAGACAGAGCTTGCGATGAATCGGTTTGTCTACAACTAAAATAATGACCAACAGCAGCGGAAGTGCCCAACTAGATGTGCTAGAAATACATTCATTTAATGATGAGCAGGTAAGTATATATACCATCTACTTGAGTTTATTTTGTTAACAGGCAGGACAGAGAAGTAATTTACCCAATCGACGTCTGGAAAAGCTAATGGATGGATAAAACGCTAATAAGGGTCATCTACCGATTAATCTGAAGCACAAACCTATCGACAACTTGTGTCTTGGCCGCTTTAATATTCGAACTCAGAGCTAGTTGCTCACCAAAATCACAATATTTCTGCTGTGACGTTTGCTGCAGTGCAATAAAGTGCTCAGGAACAGCATCACCGCATAGCTTCATTTTAAGGCCCAAAAGGGCATAAAGATGAAGAGACGAGAGAACTACAGCACACCAAGCTACGCTCCATACGGCAAAATAGGCTGACAGGCTCCAATGGGATTAGGCGAGCCATGCACAATGACCGCTGAGCGTGAGCTCTACTATTGAATGCCTAAGATGGACGGTGGGTTGTAAATAAGTGACTTGGACAGAACCCAAACCCAAGCGACGCAGCTAAAGAGTTTGCCCATTAGAGGGACAGTGTGTGAAAAAAGGGAGAAGTCTGCACCGATTCAAATATATACCAAAATGACGTTAGGCATACTAGTCACTACTCAGAGGAACTTACTGGTTTGTTAAAACTAAGAACCTGTTAATGAGCGTCCGCAACGCTTAGTGGATAACCTACTACTACTCGATTGTTAGTAGTGTTATTAAGCTGGCAACACCGCACACTCGCACGCGCAGCGAAGCCTTCTCGCACGCACACACACCAATGGATCTCATGTAAACACGTGCCCTATAGCGCAGACAGTCGATTAGTCGACGGGTCCGCGGCAGGTATCGCGCCCCGTCCTACCGGTTCAACGATAAAACGATCGAACGAACGCCACCGTCAAACGAACTATATTGTATTCTAAGCACAACGAACAACAAGACAGTTTTTAAACATTAACAGTGCGGTAGAGTGCGCGCGGTTTTGAAACAGCCGAGGTATGCGTTCGTAAACTTCTCCTTAAGTGCATAGCGGTATCGCGGAACCAGATTTTAAGTCCTCAATGTATTGAAAGTAGCTTTTCTGTTGTTTGTTTAGTCGACCTATTCCTGTATTTTGTATTGAGTATCAAGACTACAACGAGTGCCTGACTTACTGACTACAGGTAAGGCTAAATTATTAATGTGTAACATAATTATGTGAGAAAACTAAGATAACAACAATTGTTATGTTATGTACTTACGGCAATGCATTCCAAAACGTTAATTCATGTTGACTAACACTGGTACTAATATTAGCCGTAAGACGTAAATCGTGTTATAAAGACGCTGACATAAAGAACGATTGACATTCTTTTAAAAATGATATATTTTCCTCATATAGTATCTACAAGAGTTTTAATAACGCTTACTACTTCGTTCTTTGTGCTAACAACCGTTTCATGAATACAACTACGACGTATTCTGAGAATCTTATCTTGCTTTGAAGTCTTTTTGGACTTTTTTGGTAGCGCAAGGGACGGGTTGGATTATCAGCAGGTAGATGTCTTAGAATCATTTTCGGCGAACTTGGATTTTAAAACAACAACATTGCGAACAAATCTGCCCTTTTAATATTCTTTAATGCTTTCACACACATATTGATTTGTTTATAGCACCTAATGTATTATTTATAACCAATATAAATACCAACTCGAAATTTTCTTTTTCTTTTAATTTTTTTTACATTATAGTCGCTGATTATAAGATATAAGTTTTTTAATATCATGAAACAACAAAATTATGACTTAAGTCTAAGACATTTATTGCTAATTATGAATAAAATTACAAAGGGCGACACATCATTATCACAGGTAGAACTGTTCATGCATTTTCTAATGTGAACTGGCCTAGTTCGGTTGGAACAGTTATTACCATGAAACTTTAAAACGAAATATTTCGGCTGCAGCGGAAATCTAGATGTTGCAATCAAATGTTTTTATACATGAATCCTACTGAGTAACCTACGTCTCTTATTTTATAAACAACGTTATCATAAGTGTAAGGAGCCTCCAAGTGTATCATGTTTAACAAATCAATAACCTTCATCTTCAAGAATAAAGCAAAGCAGACAAAGACTCGCACTTGCCGAACAATGGCGACATTACACATGTACTCTATGTACTTATTTAGACGCCAACCGTCTACTTACGGTATATGATTTATGAACATCTTGATTCACACAAGATATATTAAGTATTACCGTTAGGCGTTAGATACATTGCTATTTACTATACGATTAGATTTCCATGAGTTTGGAAGACTAAAGACTTTCGAGATGTTCAAAATTATATGCAGCTATTAAGTAGTGACCTCAGACTGAGAAACCCTGCTGACCCATGTAAAGAATCTATTTATAAGGATCTAAAGGCATAGTCGTAAAGAAATGTTTGGTAAAATCTGTTTTCGGAAATTGCTTCTATGATTGCTTCAATGGTTGATTGTAAGTACCTCTTCGCAGATATACTCAGCACCATGATTGCTTGAACTCACGACCTCTAAAACCATTGCCTTCTACACTCTCATAGTCTTCTTCGTGTTTGTGAACAATTAATATTAATTTAATGATTGCCAAAATCTATAAACAAGCTTGTGCTCAATGTTCTAGGTCAAAATTATTCAATCGTGTTTTGAATGGCTTTTATAAGTACACCAAGATATTTTTAGTATCCTTGCATCTTCAATTTTGAGGTGAATTAAGTAGTCATTCTCAGAACAGACCAAATATTTTGAACAAATATGAACTGTTATTTTTATCCCCAATTCCCCATGTCTTTGGCGTTAGCAGTTAACTTTTGAAAGACTTTTTTTCGCCTTCTAGTCACTTGGATTCTCAAACAAATACGTTCGATGCGCTGGCATCGCAGTTAGAACTTGAAGAATAATGAGCAATCAACACGCAAACAACACGATGCTATATAGATATCGATATATCTGCGATGACCACAGACATCGAAGGTATATTAGTCATGGAAGACCACTTAATGGACTTTGGAATCGATGCATTTTAATAAATGGTCCAATTCCATGTAAGGCAACATCGCACTGCAAAAGCTACACATATACTTGAGTTTCCGCTGGTTAGGAGTAAGTATAATGATTCATTCAAAACTATACTAAACCTGTTGAGACCGAGTCCGTTATATTTTTACCCGACTTCGCGACAACAAAGACAGGGTTATATTTTTGCCCACTATACACAGGTTACCGTACTTGTTGCAACATTGAACTGAACTGCATATCCTGCAACTAAGTACAAAGAGTTCGTAGCTACACTGGGTCGCTCTTAAACGGCCTCAACCATTGCAAAACCTAATTTTAAAACAACAACCATTTAAAATGATACGAATCGTGACGATCGTGCGTTACGTTTTCATCGCTAAGCCTTGCGAAAGTCTTCTCTCCCATCGACTGGTATAGGGTTGGCTATTAGCCACGGTTATACAAATGCAATAAGCTTATAGGTGCTTACGTAAGTATAAGTATCTGGAAAGCCAATCATGTATAACACGATGGTAATGACTTCTGTTACTACAATGAACTGTGTGTCGTGCATTGTCTTACTTGTTGCAAATCAATAGATGTTCAATGACCCAAACCAGATCGTTATTCTTACATTAAGTCAATGTTTTATTTACTGAGGTAAACTAACATGAAGTATTTAATCTTTCAAGAAGCAGTGAACGCTGCAGTATGACCTCGCAGCCCTAATGGAATGCAGAAGACTTGTAAATTTACACAACAGTAAATGTTCATGAGCTTTACTGTACCAACAAACAATAACTATCGCAAACTGTCTTTTCATAGAATAAAACCATTGTTACCTATTCCTTTAAAATTATAATCAACATCTTAAATTATAATTGACCTTAAAATTACATAACATACCTGTAAAATTCTGCTGCTGAATGGTAGAGCCGAATAACACTAAAAACTATGACAAAGCTTTAAACTTATCACTTAGTAGATTACACTACCTGCACTACACTGAATAACTTTATATGATATATCCATAGAACTATATAAGCAATTAGAAACTAGCGATGCCAACCTGACTTCTATGGCTCTAGCCTCATCGCTCATATTCATTTGTAGTTTACTATCCAATCATGCATCGCCACACCGTATTTTCGCGCAGTCGCAATAATCACTGTTTATTAAACTGACTCTGCTTATTCTCTTCTGTTTCAAGTCTTACCACTACTTTGCATAAAACACTAACTTTTTTGATATTATGTTTATTGATTGTTTATCATTAAAAAAAAAAATGTTATTACAGATACAGTAGACACCAAGTTAGTAAGGTCCTCATTAAATATCTTATTATATCCAGGTATTTACAGTGATTAAGTATAACTGGAATAAGAATGAGACGACCGGAAACTAAGCTTGCAGTAATGTGGTACGGTAAGCCAGTCTTTCAACGTACATAGTGATTACAACCTGCCAACACTACCATACATTAACCTTGTTTGATAATATAATTATAGTTACTGATGGAAGTCAGAATTATTACAAGTATATGAACTTGTGTTCTTGTAAATAATAAAAAGATATCTTTCTTCTCCGCACCTAACATATGGAATACACATCTACATCCTAATACACAACGACTGTCCAATGATTCAGACGAGGCTAATCGGTGACGCATGGACCTCCGCGGAAATTACCAATACCTATAAAGTAGGTACTTTCATTAAAGTATTAAAAACATAATCCTAGTACATAGGGTACTTAGACTATTTTTAAATTCCGTAAATTTCCTATTTCCTTACACGTGTTTAATTAACACTTAATTGGTGATTTGCATCTCGTCAGTATTAGGTGTGTGGTTGTTTTATCGTTCTATTTATCTTAGGAAAATTACAAGCATGTATGAAGCATTTCCCTTAGTTATTCCATAAAATACGTAATAGTAACCAGATAAAAAGATTCATACATTGAAGATCAGTAATCTACTGGTTATATAGTAAGTCTAATACTTAATTATTAAGTTAATATACTTAATAGTTATTGCAAGACTGATTTAGATACAATAATTAATTATTTAAAAGCACTAGCGTGTTTTTTTTTTCTATGTACTTCCATCAGTTTCCTCTCAACGGTTATCTGAAATCCGTTTGTGACCAATAAAATAAACTGATATGCTCGAATACGCGTACGATACGAGACACTGTGCAGTGGGCATTACGTCATCTGTCGCCTTCGTTGCCCGCCGCGGCCAACGCCGCGCGCCTCAGTCGCGCCGACTCGCGCCCCCCACCCCTCACTTCCCACCCGCTTGTCCGCAGTTGTTCGCAGTGCTCTCGTCTATACGGTTGATTATATTGTTTTTTCACTTACTTGTGCGATGACGAATTGATAATAATGCCATACAAGCATTGTGTTGTGCCTAAATGTAACAGTACAACAGCTGTTACACCAAACAAACTGTTTTTTCAAGTTCCGCGAAATGCCGAAATTAGAACGAAATGGAGTAAAGTAATGAAGAGAAACAATAAACCTCCTCTTTCAAATAAAAGTGCTTTACACTGCTGTGAAGATCATTTTGACGTAAGTATTAAGTTTGATTTCGAAAAGACAATTACATAATAATATTATTGATGGTATATACCGATAGTGGACACGTTTTTCAATGAGATACCAATTCTTTTAAACCCCGACGTGTAAAGAGGAGTTTAACACTTAGGGGTTTTATAAGTTTGACGTTATGTCGATAAGTGTGTGTATCAATGCGGTTTTTTTATTCGATGTTTGGTTAATCGGGTAATTCCTAGCAATGTTTCATGCAAATCTATACAACTATGTATTTGTTGATAACTGAGGTAAACACGGGTATTTTATTCAGTACCTACATACTACCACGATTACTGAATATGTTTTATTACTTACTATAATTGATGTTTTTTCGCACAGGTTGAGACTGATATGGAAAACTACACAAAATTCCAAACGCTGGGTGGACCGTGTAGACTGAAAAAAGGTGTTCTTCCGCACAAGTTTGCTTGCCAAAAGAAAGAAGAGGTTACAATTCTACTAGAACTGTCTGCATACCAAAAACGAAAACAAGTCGAATGTTTTGAAAGAGCTCTTCATTCAAATATATCTCACGAAAATCTAGTAGAAGTCCCTGTAGAGTTCGTAAAATGTGAACCAGATATTTCAACAGATACTACTGAGGGAGATCCAATTGCAGACGATAACATACCTAAGATCGAAATAGATGGGTCTTCTAATCATAGATCAATTGGAATTCAAGTAAATGTAAAGAAAACAGTGCAAAGCAAAGCTACCAATACCGACAATTCTCCACCGAAAAAAAAGGTCAAAAGAGACAAACAGAAGTCTTAGGTAGCTACGTACGTACTTACGTAATGGAAAAGGAAAAAAAAATCATTTGTCGACTATTGCTGTGAATTGAAAAGATGTTGAAACTGGATTTCATTATGCAGTCACATCGAGGATACTCTTATTAATTTAGACGAAAAATCAATTGATTACCAAATCAAGTTCGAGAGAGAAGTTAGCGATGAAAAGACTTCACTGTCAATGAGAACTCTGGGAACCTATCCTCATTAGAAGAGGTTAGTCTTAGTACTGAGAGACATTGAAATACTAAAAGGTTGGGACGCCAAACGCACTTTAACATTAGGTAGGTATGCAGTTATCAAAGTAGAAAGCTACAAGGATATCTTGGCACCTGAGGGGGCGTTGTTGGTAAACATTTGTGAAATTGTGGCACAGAAATTGTATTGACAAAACAAAATTGCGGCGTTAGTTTCGATTTTGGCTACACGCCAAAATAACAATGTAGCGTTGGAAGCTCAGATTTAAGACGGTGCAAGATAAGACATTGAAACGAAGATGACAGCCAGTGCTTCGAGTTGACAAGGAAGAGTCCGAAGGAATACTACTACCATTTTGTATAATCCATAAGTCCATACAGGTGAAGAAACCATGAATATCTCGACATCTTATGCGGTTTTAAATAATATAGTTAAACAGAAAGAGTGTGTTTTTTTGGAGGTTAAGAAAAATACATTATTTAAAAAATTAAAACTCATTGTTTCATTAGGATTGTATCTTAACTTTCTTATTTATAAGTTCGATAAATTTAAATGCATAAACAATTGTTATACTAAATTAAATGACTATACAAATAAATACAAAACAAAACTATTACTTATAAGTTGTCTTAACATGTTTTTTTATGATTTGAAATTATATGTAAACCAATAATATACCTACTAATATTAAATATACCTACATAATATATATTTATTATGTATGGAACTGCGGCCTTATTACGTAACACGCTTAGCAATGCCTTTCAATTTGACAATTCAACAACATTTATCGCCATAATTGAATTTTTCAAACATATGAGGCAATGGATTAGTAATGTCCTTCAAAATCCTTCGGATCGTGATAGAAGTGTGTTACGCAATTGGGGTACATAACACAGTCATGAAATAATATTTTCAACGGAACTACAATACTAGAGCAGCTACATTAGCAGTCATTATGGTCTAAATAAATGACCAATCGATGGATCACGGTTTACTGGTTAGCGTACTGTAGGCGACATAATTGTGACGTTTCGTATAAAACGACAACGTCACGCCAACTAGCTAGTGCACCTTCTGAAGTTGGAGCTTTGTTATTTTATCGTTGAGCTGCATTGTTTATCTTAATGACCAGTTCGAGAAACTACGAGAAAACATTATTACACTTTAATCACTCGAACACCTTTTCGAAAAAGGTGATAACCATTACACCTTGTTTCCCCGAAGGGTTAGGCAGAGGTGTACATATAGTACACCCATATTTCGCCAGATAAGTTTAAATCCCATGTAATAGGGGGCGAGCCTATTGGCAAGAGACAAACTAAAAGATGACAAACTCGTTTGAAATAACGTATTTTGTTATGTGCACGATCCTCAATGACTCGCATGGCATCATGACATGAACTGAGGGCCAATTCTCTTACTTAAAAAACATTGACATTCAAGTCGCAATCTGTCATACTTGTAAAAAATGATGGTAAACTGATGGTTTTTTTGACAGATTGCGAATGTGAACGTTTTCAAAAATAAGGGAATTGCCCCGCAGTTTGAATGCCATTCATCTATTGTCAATATCGGTTCAATAGCCACGCTAATGATGAAGTGAACCTATGCATCATACTAGAGTACTTACTCTAGTCGGTATTTATACTAGAAATATTACGATATTTTCTGAAATACCCACCTGTACCTATTGTACTTATAGCCTTTTATATCTGTACTCTGTGTGAATTGTGTGAAATGTCGGAAGTTTGTTGAGGATTAGGAATTACTATGAACATTTAGGCCTAGCCTACACTGCGAAATATCACCGCGCGATCATAATTCGCACGGTTTATATTCTTTGTACGGGGTATTTTTCAGTGCGAATTTTAAATCGTCTTTGCCTGTAGATACATAAAATACCATGTATTACAGAATTGCAATAATTTCGCAAGATTTTTAATCGCAGTGCGAGCTAGGCCTGTTATTACTAATCGATTTGACGTTTTTGAAACAGAAGTTTCGTAATAAACGTTAGCATAGTAAGAGGTCAATCAACTTCCGCGCCTTTTATTATGCTTTTTATTAATTTATATTTTAGAACCTTTTATATCAACAGTTAGGTCTGTTAATCGCAGTCATTGGCCCCAACCAAAATGGGAGGTCTCTAAATTTAATACCGCACTTTATCAACACACTAAACGAGAGAGTTGATGACTTCGGAACCTGTCTTCTCACATTCGATGATTATATGAGTAGTTTTATGTTTTTATCCCACCCCGCATCAGTGTACGATCGATTAATTCAAAGAACTATCGATAAAAGTAAGACTATCCGTTTGATCGTGTAAGTGGCACAGACCCTTAGTAGTGAGCGCATTACGTATGCCAGGCAGCGGCGACTTGCGCGCAGGACGTTGCACCCGCCTCGCCTCTCACGCTGCCTTCCACACGTCTATGACCATTCGACCGTAAGAGGCAGATACATGAGCACCTATATTAATTTAAGAACAAGCTAAATACAGACAAGACTTATTTTTAATTATAATTCTTTTTGTTGAATCAACAGCACTCATCAACAGTGTTGACGAGTTGTTTCAGTCAAATTCTAATATCTGCGCGTGCGTTGGAATTCTTTACAAAATATTGGCTTGTCACGCACCCCACCTCACGTGTGCTTTATGACCGTGTTTATACGTGTACCTAAGTGAAATGTGTGGGTAGGTATTCGGTGAAGTAATATTGTACCTACATCTTCGTGTTTGATACATCAACGAGTAGGTACTTACTCAAAAACGCGTATTCTTCAAAATAAGTGATTGATCAGTTGCGTGAAAGATACAATTTAAGTACTTCAAGACAATTTATGATAGGTTTGACATCTGGTAGAATCGGTCATTTGTAGAATCAGTCATTTATAGAATTGTACATTCCAAGATTTGGTCAATTATAGACTCTGTCTGTACTCTGTCTGTAATTTCGCGAATCAGTCATTCCTAGACTAAACCAAACCCTCTTTAAGTGAAAAGGCGGCAAGACTACAGTGACTTAAACAGCCGACTAGAATGTTTTATTAACGTCTTTAACATTCTAGTTTAACTCAAGGAAATGAGATTTCCTGTCCTTCTGTATTGGGAATAGACACACAAATCGTGCTTGAACACTGAGGATGCGCAAGACTTAAATAAAACAATGTAGAGGAGGTTCAGTTAGGGCATTGCCCTGTCTGGGCTGGAGACAGATTATTTTACTACCCATGCGATGGTAAGGTTCCTATATCTCGACAACAATGGCAAAGCAGTGTGACGTTTAAGCTGCTTCGATGTAGCAATGGGACACCGTCAGTAAAAACGACAGTTTAATCTCGACATTAATTCTTAAATCCAACAATACCAAACTATCTAACCATTCACAAAATAAGATTCGATAAAAATCAATTTGGTTTGAATTTTTAAGCAAATAGGAATGTACAAAATATTTATAATTGACATGCAAAACTCTCAATTCCAGTAGACAGGTATGTTACATGCGAAATCCTCCATATTTCCGTGTCTTTGTTACTTAGTCGACTGTAACTTCTATGCTTTATTGTGAAAGTTCCAAACACTTTCTATTTAATTTTATAATAGGTATCTCTAACCTACCTGGATATAAAGCTATCGCAGTTCGCTATAGGTGTCGGCTATCGTAGCATACAAAGAGGTGTTGAACTATTAATATCGAAAAATCGTTCAATTTATTGGTTCATTGAAAATTGTACTTAGGTAGGTACCTAGTCTTAAAATTTTCAGCTTTTGTTCAGATAATGGACACTTCAATCTTGTTTTTTTTTTTTTTAAGCAAGTTAGTATTGCTTTCTATTACTTACCTACTGATTACTACTACTAGAGACTATTTAGATACCTAGGTATGTCTAGCACACTTTTTTGTAAATAAATATGACTTCCAACGAGTTCGAGAGATGCCTTGTGCAATGTGCAGTATTGTGCAGTGTATGGCTCAAAAAGCCTAAATTGCGTAAATGCACCCATTTTCTCCTATTGAATAAATTGTATCAAAAGCAACTCGCGGCCATGTCAAATTGCTACAATATATTAAGTCTGAATACACCTTCTCATGTGAATACGTACCTACCTATACTCCATTTGAAATAATTTGAAATGCATTAGATTCGCGTTACCGAATGTTAGAAGTAGTGATTGTCAAGTTGTACTGAATAAGGAGATACTACAATTCGTCGAAAAGACGGTTTTCCTGGGGATTACGCTTGATTCAAAATTACAGTGGGGTCCTCACTTAACATCACTTGCAGGGCGACTTAGTTCAGCCGCATACGCTGTTTGGAAAATCCGCCAACTAACAGACGTGGATACCGCGAGACTGGTCTATTTTAGTTACTTTCATAGCATCATGTCTTACGGTATTTTGCTGTGGGGACGGGCTGCAGATATTGATTCTATCTTTATTCTGCAAAAGAGAGCTATTCGAGCCATCTACAACCTCCGCAGACGCGAGTCTCTAAGGGAACTGTTTAAAAAAATTAACATCATGACGGTACCTTGTCAGTATATATATGAAAACATTATGTACGTTCGGAAAAATCTACATCTTTTTAGTAAAATAAGTGACAGGCATAATTTTAACACTAGAAATAGGAACAAATTAGATCAACCACGTTTCAGATTGTCTAAAGTACATACTTCTTTTATGGGGTATTGTGTAAAATGTTATAATAAAATTCCACTCGATATTCTTCAACTAAATGAGAAGAAATTTAAAACATGCATTAAACGCACACTATGTAACAAGCATATTATAAGTTGGATGATTATATCGTAGATAAAAATGCTTGGCTTAACGCTAGTCCTACTCCACAGGCACTTGGGCTCACTAGTTAAAATTTCATAATTGGAAGTGTTGCTTCCCCCTTTTTACTATTTTTTATTTTTTTTCCTGACATTACGAAATTATTGTTTATTCTTATTTAACTTATCTGAAAATAATATTATACTAATTGCTCAATTTCTTTGCAAACTAGTTTTGTATAATTTAGAAGCATTTTTTCAATTATTGTAAATGTGAGTACCATGGAGCCGTTTAGTATGGTATGATGTATGTTGACTTGAAATAGCATGGCAGATGAGAGTATGTCATGCTCACTTAAATGTCTCGCTGATGGTGGCACGTGTGTTGGATCATTCGGTTCCCTACAAAATGGTTGAGCTGGATGGTGCTGATCCACATGTCATGTTCGTGAACGGGCGCCGTCAGTTGAGACTGGTCACCTCTTATTTGCCAGAGCTTATTTTTAATCTTAAATTTTGAATTGCTTTTGATTCTTTTTTTGGTTTTACATTGTTCTCACATATAGAAGCAACATGAATACTGTACCCAGGATTTTGTAATATCTATATCCATTTTTTAAAAGAGTGTCCTTGGAGTTTCTTGCCCGTTCTTCTCCATAGAGATCTACGTTTTGGAATGGGCAACTAGCTTCAACTCTCTGACTAACTGACCGACTCTTTGACAATTCAAAAGTGCCTGTAAATGGTTTAATTGAAATAAATGCTTTGAGTTTGAGTTTGAGTTTGAATAAGATTAGACATTTAAATAAGCCTTTTTTACAGTCCGTTCAACCGATTTTGAATTCTATTGCGTTGGTGGCATGACAAATGGCAGCCGCAGTAAACAGTTGGTTTTGTGTAACTTTTTTTGCTTTTAATGCTATCCTTATGCCTACGGTATAGAAGTCAAAATCGGTTAAACGGACTGTAATAAAGTTTGTTTAAATGTCTAATCTTATTTCAAATGGAGTATAAGTTAACAAACACGGAATATTTCGGAACTCTAGGTACACCGCCGTACACCAACTAAATTCTACAGTAGCTTATTCAAAGCCTAAAACTCAAAAACAAAACTATCTAGGTCTCAAAATACGAAAAATAAAAAGTAACCGGTTTCTAACCTCTCGCATTCGATTAATTATAGTTCAGGCGCTATCGACACCGATTAAAAATTATCTGTCAGTACCTAAACTAAACATTTTGCAAAGTAAACTAGCACAGTTTTTGTAGGAACCAGTCTACTTAGACACAGGGACAAATATAGTGAATGCATTGTTTGAATTGGTAGGTAAAAAGAAAGAATAAATTATGATCTTTGTTAAATACATAATTATGTTGTTTATCTTTTGGAGGATACATACAGGTAGTAGGTACTTTTACTGGAAATAATTGTCAAAGCAATTTATATATGAGAATTTTCAATTTAAGTTTTTTAAACTATTTCACAATATCTCTACATTCTAGATTGCAATCAAACAAAACCACATACCTAATCTATTAATGTAAACCAGGCTGTATGTGGCTTGTGGCTCTATGGACAGGACACCAGAAGAACTCGTTTTTCACGATTGACACACACGAGCACGAGTTACAACCTGCGCGGGAAGATAAGCAAAACGAAATATATCTGCACCTATACCTATCTATCTCCCGCTTGACCGGTTTCTTGTTTTGAGAACTAGTTGCGAATACGTTTCTATGGAAAAACCATAAATCTTATCATCTTTCTATTAAACCTTCCGTACTCTTTCTACAAGAAATAGGTAAGACTGCAAAATAAAAAGAACTGGTAAGTACCTATTATTTATATCCTGCTCTACCTCGTCATATAACTACCTACTCATGTCTTAGCTACATTAATTAGGTACCTACTCTACAAAATCCCGTAAAATCTAACCACTTAAGGTTGATGAGCTAGGGTGGCCCGCGAAATTCAAATTTTCTTACGTTTTTTGCAATTTGTCATCATCTAAAAATATTCCTCGGCACCTCTGCACCAATGGTGACCCCCCCCAAAATCATGGGCTGCGACCGCGCCTGATCAGGGTGAGTACCTGTATTAGCGACGAAGACTCAACATGGCATATTTTATGATGATTGCAATTTGTCAGTCAATACACCTACATGAACTTAGAGAGTTGTATTGCTGATTCTAATGTTTATAATTCTGTAAATCCATATTTGTTACGGCCGCTAATAATATTTAGATCAACATACAACCTGATACTGACCTGCAAATTGCAAAAAACGTAAGAAATTTTCAATTTCGCGGGCTACCATAGCGCATCCCCCTTCATAGTATTATTTACAGAAAACAGGCAAAAGCAAAACCATTCACAATTCATAACAGACCATAAACAGTCAAACATTACTGGCTCTAACAAGCGGAGCTGTGCAGCGGAAAACATTGACACTAAAATATGAATTTCCTCTTTAATTATTTTTATGTCATTCAATTTACATTGGCGCGAACCCTCGACCTGAATCAACTATGAGGCCGACACAATACCCGTCCATCACGTACAACACACGCTTACAATAAATAAATATTATAATTTGACACACTTGTGTCGATAACCGCAGCTCTGAAACTATAACCGTAATTGTGGTGGCGGTAGTAAATAGTAGGTTTTGTTTGCAGACAGCAACCAATTGACGGTGAGGTTTAATTATCACTATGATCAGTTATATACTTACTTACCTATTTTAAAATATGTACCTAGGTACTTAGTAAGTGCATCAGATTATTTAGGTACCTAAGTACTTACATGGAAGAGCCATGTTGAGTCTTCGTCGGTAATACAGGTACTCACCCTGATCAGGCGTGGACGCAGCCCAAGCTTTTGGGGGGGGGGTCACCATTGGTGCAGAGGTGCCGAGGAATATTTTTAGGGAAATGGTTAATTGAAGTACCTACGTAAATCATTCAGCTTGAATGATTTTGGGGGGAGATCATGACCCCCAGGACCCCCGCCTCGGACCGCGCCTGACCCTGATTAGTAATGATAGATAGGTATAATAGCGACAACGACTTTTTAATCTTGTGACTGCTTCATACTGTAGCCTTAATATAAAACAGAGCTCATGGCTTCTTTGGATTTTGTGTCTATTTTTCATCGTTTCCGATTTACTCCTGAGGTTCCATCGTAAAAGGTGTGTAAGTAATATTAGGGCTAAATCCAAAACGATGATTTATTAGACAAGAGTCCAGAGGAGTCACGGGCTCTGTTTTGGACATAATCAGAATAAAAACAGGCAAATTTTTCAAAAATTACCCTATCACCCGATTTTTTTTGCTGTAACATATACCGAAGTGACAGATTAATGATAGTTAGTACAACTACACACTATAGTACAATTTATATTAAATATAAAATGTTTTTTTTTAATAAGCGGACAATTCCATAATTCATTTTATCATGGTCTAAACAAATATTATATTTATGTTTTAAACCATTATACCGGTCCTTCAACTAATCAATATAAGACAGTTAACAGAATCAGGAATATAGGTAGCAGCTAAATGGATAAGATAACATAGCAATCTATCCCGAATCCATCTATCTGAATTCGGGACCCAATACCTCTTGTAGCTATCAACTATTTAATTAATTTAATTGAGGAAGGTTAAAAACTGTTTGACTTACATTAATTGTTCAATCACCCGAGCTTAGCCTAGGCGAATAGCAAGTTTAAAAAAAAGTTAATATTACCTACCTGAAACTCGGGCAGCCCAAACAGTGCAATCTCAAGCTGAAGCAAGCCATGCAGCAGCACAACATGCAAGCGCAGTGCATAGCGATGATAAAATTTAAACGACGCTCTTTTCAAGCAAATATTTTCATCTTGATTCAAAATAATAATTATACAAACCTGAAATTAAAGAAAATAATAAAGGTAAGGAAAAAACTCTAAGGGAAAAAAGTATGTTGAAGCCATTGATTAAGGCAATCAAAATTTATCAAGTATTTTGATTTAATGTGCCTGGATAATAATGAATAATAAAATAAAATACACTTGGATAATTAATTACTTACGTGATACTTAGATTTCTCCTTTCTATCCAAACTTCTAAGTCACAGAACATTTTAAAGAATGCATGACACTGAATCTAATTTATTTAATTGCATGGAATAGTTAACTGATTTCTTTTGTTTTGTTTACGAAAAAAGAAAACAAAAGAAGGAAGGCTTGAATTTTTTTTGAATTTGAAGTCTGGTAGAAAGTGTTGCCAGGTAACCGCACTTAAAAATAGTACAAAGGGTAGGTATGTATTTATGTAACCAAGAATACTAAACAAAAAAAATTGTACGGGAACCTAGAAAAAACCCTGCATAGCTATGACTGATGGAATTTTCTTTATTTGAACCATTTTTAGGTACTTCAATTATGTTTTTTGTTCATATATTGTTCGTATTTTTTTTTTTTTATACTTTTAAAATTTCGACTGATTTGTTACAAAACGTACTTTTTGCTGGCCAAAGATGGTGATTGGTGAACACAAACTTTTTCTAATTCATTCAGAAAACTCTTATTTTGACTGATGCCAGTCTCTACAAAGGCAGACCTATTGAATGAAATCGAACCATCTTTTCCTATCATCATTTAACCGGCCGCTTCCATAAGTAAAATCCTTTTCATAAAAAAGGTTTAAAAATAAGTACCTAAGAATTTTTTACTATTAATAAGTACGTTTTTATTCAAATACCAAGAGTCGACGTGTCTCTCTGGCCGGGTTTGGTTATTATTAGTACTTAAAGATGATTATATAAAAAATTAAATGTACTACTGAATGAATAAATAAATTATATTAGTAAATTATAGATAAGTATAAGCTGAAATTGCCAACCTGTCTTGGGCACGTGTGGTGATCAACACTCGTCCCTTTTCTGTATTACAGCAGGCCTTGCAATGGCACGAGGACAACGAGGACAACGGTGAAGGAAAACATCGTGAGGAAACCGGCATGTCCAACCAAAAATTCGAAGACATTAACATCTACCAACCCGCACTGGGCCCGCGTGGTAGATTACGGCCCGCTCCCTCTCACAGAGAGGAGGCCTGTGTCCCAGCAGTGGGAACATTATAGACTGATTATGTTATGTATGTTGCAATGGCACATTAATAGGCTAGTTTTATTTAAAATGATATGAAATACATTTGTAAATTAGCAGCTTGCCACGACTGTACTTTAGCTGACGAATTTAAATTAAACTATTCAATCAAGGCAATTGGCAAACACTGGAATTGTAGAGTTGCTGCAATTGTCTGCAACGCTGTCTAATTAGCGAAACTGACATATCAACGAAACTGGCGAATTTAATAAAATGACGCGGACTCCATACGACACCACACCACATGTTTTTCATAGCTTATTACGTTTTCGTATTATTTTAATAGCCAACCTGGCAACACTTTCTGAGAGCTTTCAAATCATTTCAAGTTGCATGAAGTTCGTTGTTTTTGTTTGTTCATTAATTTTACAAACAAATGTTTGACACTTGCTTTGCTTTTGATTTTCCGCTTTCCTGATTTCCTCAAAACAAAAGAATCCTAAACTGTGATCCACAATAAAGATGGTCGCTCACTGCTGCTATGCAGGTAGGTGCTAACGCATAAAATGAAAATAGTTTTGTACAAAAGAACAGAGAACAGGACCGAGTTATTTTATCGAAATAATTTAAGTGTTTTTTGGGTAAATTCTTCGAGAAGGGATGGAACTAGGTATATTTATTGATAGAAATACCTACCTACACCAGAAGTGTACTTTATACATTCAAAGTAAGCCTGGGTTGGTGTTTCAAAATACTTCTTTCATTTTATTAACTCTAATATTTTATTGCACTTATGTGCTAAGTAGATGCTACATTCAATATACTTACATGATTATTTTCTGTATATTTCAGGTTTGTTTACCAATTTAATTAAGATGAATGGAATTGCTTATTGCTGCTAGCTTTAAAGAAAGTTTCTTAATTGATATCATCGCCATGAAATAGACTAGCATGCTGAATGTTCTGGTTTGGTTTGAGCAGTTTCAGCTCTACACGTAAGTTTCAGGTGGGATATTTATCTATAATATACATACTTAGGTGTTTTATTTTTATTTGGATGATATTGGTATGAATACTGAATGATTCTATATTTGAATGCTGGTATATTATTACTTAAATGTTTAATAGTTATTAGACTTTGTATCTGTTACCCAGTAACTGGGTTGTGGAAGTCAGATAGGCAGTCGCTCCATGTTAAATACCTACTGGTATTCATCTGCATCCGGTAAGACTGGAAGCTGGGAACAAAGTTGGGAAAAGGCCAGGCAGATGATGATCTGATAGATTTCTGAAAACAAATTATAAAGTAATTTATGGCTTCATTACTTTCCTAAAAAACTATACGGGATACGGGAACTTATGTAATATGTATAAGCTGCAAAAAAAAAAGTATAATTAGTAATTCGGAAAAAGTCCAGTTTGCATGTTGAATCAAAACACCATAATGTCATGTGTTGCAGTAATTTTGTATCTAGGTATCAGCATAAGCATAGTCATTAGCCACCCACTGCTGGGACACAGGCCTCCTCTCTGTGAGAATTATTTAGGTATTCATCATCATTGGCAGCCTTGTCCCACCCACTGCTGGTGCTTCCCTGGTCTATGTGAGTCTCATACAGAACTAAGCATTATTTATGTATTATTGTAAGTTTCACTTGAGCTGGTAGTAGAGTACTACTGTGCGCAAATAAAATGTAAAATTTAGAGCTACTGCTGTAAATATTCCAACTGAAAACCCACTAGCATTTTGGCTCACACGAAAGCATACTTCAGATCTAATTTTCCGCTAGGACCGACGATGCCTGCCAGGGTTGCGGGAATGTCCGAAAGGGATACCGGGACCTTGGCAACAGGCAACTGAAAGAACACGGGTGGGTTTTAGTCACTAAAAGTCTGATACGCCCTTCGGCTCCGCCCAGAGCGGGAGAAGTCATTTGATGATTTCCCACACTTAAAAAAAAAAGATCTATTTTGCACTCCACTCCATCCATTTTGTAGCTCCAAGCAGTGGTCGCTCTACCCCATTTCTTTTAACTACTAGATTACATCCCCAGTTCAGAAGTCTTAATGATTAATGAATTGACTTGACTAAAATTCTGCCATAACTGTGTGTGTGTGTTCAATTATTAGGGCGGGAATTGCAAATATTTAAGAACAATAATGGACTTATTAATGAATTCTTCCACATCTTTCATTTACCAGTTATACTGATTAGGTATATCTTACAAGTCTTGTTATACTTGGACCTCAACAAATATTCCTGTGCTCAGGAATTGGAAATGAAGATGATGAAATGTGGTTTTCTATGCCTTTTGAGGAATTTGCTATACTGGCTACACATTACATGCCTGTATACTTAAGGTAGACAAGTCCTCAAATCGAAATATTTGTAGGTATGGCCAGGCCTTCAAATCAGTATTTTTTAGGGTACTTATTTAAAATTTTAGTTAAAATGTTAGTGTCTTTATTTTAAAAACATTGTGAAATTTATACTTAGTAGTCAAACAAACTTAAATCTTTTAAGTGCCTAGATTAGTACTTACTTATAGAATAATTAATTTAAAATGAATATTTATTCTAACCAGTTCTTAGAAACTTATAGATAGCGAACTTTAGACAGTCGTCAACCAACTAGTCGTTCCGTTATTTCCTACAAATCGGTGCGCATACTAACACATCCTTCCTTTCCCTTGCACTCATAGAAATATCATCCTTTGGCTAGTATGCATACAGGCTGTATTCCCCTGAAAGTAATTCGTTACTTGCATCCTTGTGTAGCTATTTCTTACGCCTACCATTTTGTCTGTCAATAACCGATACTAATAAAGGCTTGATAGTTCATAGAAGATTCGTCATGTTCCACGGCGAATGTAGGCGTTAACAAATTGATCGGTTTCGTTTAATATTATCTTTTTTGAAAGTAAAAAGGGATAAAAAGGCAATTCAGTTTAAATTGTAGAAGTTATGGTTAAGTATATGATTATTATTTGGTGTGGCCTATAAATTCTCGGTTCCACAAGTGTTGGCAGAAACCTAGATCTTATTCATCTTGAATAAAGCGGTAGTTATTTAGGTACCTAATGCTCCAAAATCGATACCGGATACTACACACATAACATTACGCCTAAGTTCCCCGAAGGGTTAGTCAGAGGTGCACCTATTGTACCAACACCCACACTATGTTTGTAAGTTCCATGTAACACACACTTTTTACCCAAAAAAGAGGGGTATGATTTGAACTTGCAAAAAGGAGGGCTAGATTTTGACCGGTATGTATTATGTTTGTATGTATGTATGTTGATGTGTTCCCTCATAACTTGTAAACTACTCATCATAATTTGACAAATTAGGTACCTATCGTTGGAATCGTCTTGATCGTCCGCTGGTTATAGGTTATATATAGGGTGTTAGGGTAGACACCGTTATCCTTGAAACTAGTGGTTTGGGGTCATCTATAATATACTTTTTCGAACCGTTCGACGCCGGCGCTGCGCCGCCGCGGCTTTCCTTACTATAGGGAGGAGAGGATGGGCACACGGGTAGACCATGACCTGGAAAAGGACATAGGATACGTTTTATCCCGATATTCCCACGGGATCGAGATTTACGGGGGTGAAACCGCGGGGCACAGCTAGTATTCAAATAAAAATAGCGTATCTTGCGATTGATTGAGACACCCGTCAATATCTGCGAACAGAAACATAGCTCGTTACACCTATTATCAGAAATACACGACATACAAAAAAAAAACTTGTAAGACCACTCCAGTTTTTAACTTGTCTCAAGCCAAGCGTTATCCTGTGCTACAAGTTTCGATAGTTCATTATAAATTCGAACTACGATCTAGCTAGAATCTAGATCACTTTATTAATATGAGCTAGGTCGTACGTTCATAGTGATCACCGTCAGTCTATAATCATTGGCTGTAATTATGGCTACAATTATCACCCGCTTCATTTGGTATGTATGCTAAATATCTTAGCAAATAATGCTGCTGTGTATGTTAATTAGTGACTTCAAAATAAGTCTGCAATTAGAGCTCTGTCAAGTAAGAATGTGGTTCATAGAGTTAGATCTTTGAAACATTAATACGGTAATCTTATCAAGAGTACTTAATCGATTGATAGTACTTTAGTCTATGATCAATTATATAGTATAAAAATATGATCAGCTAACCGGGGCGGATTTGAGGATGAAGAGTTGAATTGATGTTGGAAACCAGGACGGGACTACGAAAAATTGGGATAAATAAAATGAAATGTAAAACAAGTGCCTAGTAAAGGCTAAATATGCAAGTTTCTACAAACATATACAACTGCATTAGGAAACACGGCATAGACGTAGGTAACTACAAGCTATTCCGAGCTCCGTTCTACAATTTAGGTCAGACCAAGTTGCATATGCAACACTTTTACCTCCATTAAAGACTTACTATGAGTACCTACCATACTGTACCAATTCGAGACTATAACGTCTGTGTGAAAGTAACAGGGAAATAAATATTTATTGTGTAACATGCCATTCTCACAAATTATACAGTCATCCTCTTTATCCTTTTCCTGCAAAGTAAAGTAAACACGTAATTTCGGTACTTTGACGGATAATTTCTCACGTTCAACATACGTGGGACCGTAATCTGAATAAAATCGCATGCCCTCTGAACCTCTTTTGTATAACTGCTCAATCAATCATCGTAAGACCCCAAAGCGATCATTAGACATGCAGATTTCGAGTTACGCAAGTGAGCTGGCAGACAGACCTTTGTCTCAGGCTTTCTACGTGACAAGTACGGCAAGGCGAACCGCCTACGTGTACTGTTAACCTGGTATTTATAACGCGCTGATCGTCACGATTTTGACTTAATGTTTGAGGAATAGACGTTCAATCAATCAACCATTAACATACTTTGACAACATATTTTGAGGCAATAACTATGATTTAACTTAATGGACCATTAAAGTAATAGTCGTCTTAAGGGTTGTCCAGGACAAAATTACCACCTTCATACACAGAGAAATTGAGAATCCTTATTAGGTACTTTTTTGGTTGTGACCGAATGTTGTTGCTTCTATGTCGATAATATGTTTTTTTAACATAATTAATTTGTTGTCAGTCCTCTAAACTAAGTCACACTGTAATTGCATTGGGTGAAATCCTAGATTCTAGCTAGATCATTCATCACTTCTGCTTACCTATAAAAACTTCCACATAATTATGGTTATTATTATATGTCAAATGATTGCACAACTTCTAATAACCCCGAACGTTCAAAGATCACTGGCTTCAAAATTGGCATACTCGAGACTCCAAAACAGGATTCTTATTATTTGGGTCCATTCTCACCGCTCTAAATAACCTTGCGGACAAGTTAGACTAGTATAATTATATTATAATATTATAATAATACTTATTTCTATATCAAGTGAGGCGTAAGTGAACTAATGTTGTTGAAACACGATACTCATGGCAATTGCGGTTCGGTGTTGAATGTTGGCGCCACTATTTCGACTTTTAACTGGACAGGTCAACGAACAAGTCTTTTGAATAATGTTTGCAATGAATACTATAAGAATCATAGATAAAAGACAAATGGACAGAGAATATAGAAAACTAAGAGTAGTTCTTAAAGCCCGATAAACGTTGATGGACGAATGGACTATGGTTACTCACATTGGATGGTTCAGCACCCTGATTGCGTAATGCTCGATCGGTCAGAATTGGAATGGGTCTGAAATCAATGTCTAATGCATTGCTTCATAAGTTCGAATAAAAAATCTGCTCAACAACGTAACTTACGAACTTATGAAGCAATGGATTAGACATTTGTTTCGAACTGACTCTAATTCTGATTGATCGTGTATTATGCAATTAGGGTGCTGGTTTCACTTTCTTTCAAGACTTCGTTTTTAGTGGATGATACCTGCATTCTATAAAAAGGCATAGGCCTAGGTACTAGGTAGGTATTGAATAGTTGCAAACTTTTAACCTTTATAGTCTCGGTGATTTCGTGATGAATGTGTAAGTTAGTATAGGTCATAATTTATTTCTTACTAGCTTCGCCCTTGTGGTATGTCCATAAAAAGTAGCCTATGTCCTTCCCCGGGATGCCATCTATCTCCTTGCCAAATTTTATCGAAATCCGTTCAGTGGTTTAGCCGTGAAAAGGTAACATACAGACAGACACATAGAGTTACTTTCGAATTTATAATATTAGTATGGATTATCTTGACCAACAGGTATGTTATACACTCACAAAACAACCGAAAAAAGTGTTACGCGCAGCAGCGGCAGCACACAGACCCACTTTTCATTAATTTTACATTTCACTACAAGTAAAACTTATAGAAAAGAGATGGTTTGACAAAAACAACTAGAAAAAAAGAGACAGCTAGTGTCGTCAATTCAACTACTTAAGCGTATTACTCGTCGCCATGCGTGTCGCAGACTAAAGTCAATACGTCCCAATTAGGACGTTTTCGAGTCTTCACGGTTGCGCGCTCACAACATATCTATTTAATCTTGACATTTTCTTCTTCGCAATAGTATACAATTACTGATAAGATATTAAGGTAGATGAAAGTAGCAAGTACTGGTAGTTCTATGTATTACCTATAAGCAATTTCAATTTGCATATTACGATATAAAGCAGATACTATAATATCCATTCATGAGGTTCTTGCTTCAGGGAAAGCGCTCCTACTTTCTCTAGGTAATGTAAACGCAAATAATTAAATGTCAAGAAAATATTTATTAATGTAAGAAATGCGAGGTTGTTTATATAGAATTCCGAACATCCAATTAGCGTTAGAGATATTGTGATTTGTGGGATTAACATCAGCTAAATAGATCTCTAGCCGGATTATGCATAGGTAATGTAATAATTATTGTTGCATTTTCTCAAATTCTTCACTTTTAATTTGAACTTCCTTTCTTTGGCAAATGCTTGCCTATCTATACTTCTAAAAGTACTATACCTATAATAAATAATATTATAAAGAGGTACTACGAGTTTATATGTAGGGTGTAATCTTCGGAATTACTGATCCGATTCCGTTTTTTTTTTTCACAGTAATGGGACGCTACTGTGCGGTGTCATGTGTATTTTATATTAAAACAAGAAATTAAACGTGGAAGAAGTCGCGGGTGTAAGCTAGTGTAGTTATAATTTGGTGCACAGTAAAATGAAACAAATTGCCAGTAACCCATAGCTTGACTTTTAATAAAAAGGGCAAAGTAACAAGGCTGTATCTATGAAGGTCGTGCTGCTAAGCAAACGAAACTTCGCCATAGAATGACGTCAAAGGAAACCTCTGACGAAATATAAAACTGAAAGTTCAGGATCTCTCTGATTCTTTTAAAGTTTTACTCGTATATACATGTAAATATATACATACATACATAAACTCATGCAGTCACGTCTTCTACCCATGGGGGAGGCAGAAACTACAGAACGCCACCTGCTACGATCCTTATACATACACCTTTTGTTTCGTTCACACATCTGGCCATACACGCAGGCATCGGGAGTACTACGAGTACGACGCACCTGACCTTTCTGAAGAACATCGCCAATAAGGTCAAAGTTTTCCAATTTAATCAGATAATATTATGATGAGAGAACTTACCGAGTATAGCCCTTTGCCTTTACTTCTATTCAGCATCTATAAATATTTTAAATTTAAGTCGCATTTCGTGTTTGTCTGTATGGCCGCGTTCTTCAAAACCACGCAACAGATTTTGATGAGGTTTTCACCATCGTTTAGAGAATTTATTCCGGAAGTTTTATGTTAAAAAATACGCTAATATTAAAGTTACCTATAACTAAGAAATCTCAATGTTTTTTCAAGTCGTAAAAACCGTGCGAAGCAAGAGCGGGTCGCTAGTTGGTATAAATTTACAACTATGAATTAAATCAACAAATATAACTCAGCTGTATAAGCAATTATATATCTTGTTTTCTTTTCTAGCTTGTCGCTTCCTGTTACAATGTTTATATGTACGTAGTAGTTACGGACCTTTTAATATCAATTACAAGTAACTCCATCAAGTTTGCCAATCATGTAAGTTGTTATTAATAATTTTTAATGAGGCTGCAACCTTGCGCCTTGTGTTAGAGAGGCACTGATCAAGGTGACATTGATGGAACAATGCTAGTGTGGGTTTACTTACACCCATCTGTGGTATTTGACCTGTAGAGGAATACGGCATACGGCCCGCTTATTTTTTTAAAACTTACCGCGCCCCTGACGTCACCTCTACTAATATTTTGGTAAGATGTTATACACCATTTGAAATAAGATAAGACATTTAAATAAACCTTTTTTACAGTCCGTTCAACCGATTTTGACTTCTATTGCGTTGGTGGCACGACAAATGGCAGCTTCAGTAGACAGTTGGTATTGTGTTACTTTTTTGCTTTTAATGCCATCCTTATGCCTACGGTATAGAAGTCAAAATCGGTTGAACGGACTGTAAAAAGTTTTGTTTAAATGTCTAATCTTATTTCAAATGGAGTATAGGTAAGAAGGTATTTCTGTTACATCAGCATCTTCTGGTTCATGAACATTGAATAATGAAACAGTAAACTAAAATGATGTATATATCCAACTTCCAACGTAATATCATTTACTTAAAAAAGCAGATTTATGTAAATTTTATTTACTCATTGTTTCGCAACTGTTTAAACAAAAAGTTATGTTGGTACAGGTGATTTTTTTACATACCTATACAGAGAGGTATTTTCAACAAACACAAGCGATCCCTTGTCACTTTTGACAGAATTTTCAAATGACTTGCGATTGGATGACTGCTTTACAAAAATAGGTAAATAATTTTCCCGATAATACATAGAATCGTAACAGAAGAATCTCATTATATATTTATTAGAGTATTTATTATATATTAATTGGTTAGGATTAATACATTATCTACCGACTAACGTTGTAAGTTCGAGAATGTAACAAGAAATACCTACACTACATTATGATCGTTTCCTTCCGACTTCTTTTCCTGATCTTGAAAATGTCGTACCTACAAGTAATTACTGCAACATTAAAATGAATAATTAGCTTACTTAATGGACTACCTGTTATATTAATAGCTAGTAAACCCACATAGATTTTACCTAATATCTCAACAACATAACGCAATTTAAATCGTATTATTTTGTCTGAAATGACACTTTGGCACAATGTGCGGGTTTAATATTATCTGTTTGATTTAATAGGCCGTTGGATATATCCTGCTCAAAGTTCCATTTACCTAATTGCAAATCCAATGCATTTGAATTTCTGTTCCTGACTGAGACTAGTTTTACATAAGTTTCCAATTGTGTAAATATTACTACTTTCGTAACCACTGAAGGGTGATTAGGTGTGGGTTCCACATTCATTAATCTATTAATCGAAAATTTATATTGAGACTAGCTAATGCCCGCTGCTTCGCCCACTTGACAAATTATATACTTAAACCTTCCTCGAGAACCACTCTATCCACTGGTGAAAACAGCATGAAAATCGGTTTAGTCGTTTTTGAGTTTATCGCGAACACAAAGACAGACAGACGCGGCGGAAGACTTTGTTTTATAATATGGAGTGATTACAGTGAAAATTTGTTTTTATCACAATCACTACAGCTCTGTGCCTGCCTGAACTCCAAAATATTGCATTAACTTAAAACATATTATTAGAAGTCCCTCTCAACATTTGAAGTTCCAACTCATACGGAGTTGAAACTTCAATTAACTAAACATTAATTTATACCGGTCTTCAGGTAATTAGCGGACTCCCGGGCCCCCGACTCATGGTAGAAGTAGGAACAGTGGGGTTTTAGTCGGTAGGAGTCCGACATAACATCCATGAGGATTTCCCCACGGAAAAAAAAAAAAAAAGTTAATTAGCGGGCTGTAAGTCTTTACTCAAGATATAGAAAGGTGCGCCTGAGCCGGTGACATACGCTAGCTAACGTGCAGGTATCTTTGAGCGCAGGAAATCGTTAATTGTCATTTATCTGTTACTGGCACAAGGCTGGACTGTAGCTACGAATAGTGACGAACAGTCTTTTAAATTTTTAACCTTATTCTAGACTTCATCAGTTCATCACCGACATATAAGACGCCTTAACTATCCAAAATGCTAGCCTAAATGCTTGTCGTGACGGAAAGTATCTCCATCAACAGTAGGTATAGCTATTATGGTCTAAAACGATTCCGACTGAACAATTACCTGCACAATGTGAAGGCGATAATTACGAATTTAAGATATTCTTAGATCTGCTTCCGAAGAATTCATTCATTGCATCAGCCTCTTCATTTAAAATCATGACTGTGTGGGTGTAACGGTTCAGTTACCTTACAAGAAGTGCATAAATAATGCATCATGTGAAAATGCAAGTTTATTTAGAAACGTTCATTTCATAATAAAACGGTACTTATCTTCATAAGGTAACTGATTTTCAGTTACCTACAGAACTTATCGCTTAGAAATGCAACGCAAACTAGTACTGTCCATTGCTTCCTTCACTATGTGAACCATTAAACTACGAGAGAGCGAGTTGGCAGTGGATTTAAATTTCTAGAGGTTATCTCGTATTGGCCAACAGACTTATGCAGGGGTAATAACCGGCCAACATGACGCCGTTTTCTTTAGCATACCATGGGAAAGTTGTTTTAACAAGTCAGCCTTTGTGCAAGTGCGGCGAGTAAAATTAATAATTATCGTAAGAAGTAAGAAACGTGACGTCCGTCCTCCAGTAGGAAGTGAATTTCCCCAACAAAGCCGTGACGTGCGAGCGACAAACAAAAACTGTTTATAAGTAAAATAGTTGTATTTGTATCTGATGTTACGATCTTCACACTTCGTTACAGTCTCAATGTCGATGTTGGTGAATCAATAGATAATATTGCGAGAATTATCGTGTAACTGTTTCTTCTTTGATTAGTTGCTATCCTTGCGGTTTTGTGCCAGAGTCTCTTTCCCTCGTGGGAACAGCGCGTCGAGCTGTATTTGTTGTATTTATATCGAGTAGTTTCTAATCGATTAACTGGTCGTATAGTAACTAGTAACCCATTTCCTTAATTGACTCCTACGAAACGATTTGTTCTAATTGAAAAACTCGTGTTCTTTGTTGTTCTCGGGCATCTTTGTAATTTAATGAAATAGGATGCATTTTCCAGTTATCTTTTTCTGCGGGGTGCGTTCAACTCTGAAATCTTTAGAAATATATTTAGCCAAAAATCTTATTCTGAACTAGAAACAATAAAAAAGAAATCTGAGAGCTCATCGATTTTGATTGAGGTCATTGTTGATCCTATTGGTTATAATATATTTACTTACTTTTTAAAGTTCATTTTAGTTCCTGTTATGGCCATTGGTGTGACGATTTTATCATCATCATCTCAGTCAAAATACATCCACTACTTGACAGAAGTCTTTACCGAAAGGAAAAGGCTAACAGTGTACTTTCAACAAAGATTTTTAACCATCCAGTTTTCTTTCCTTCTTTATATTTTGTTGGTAGCTTTAACCGTGTGTACCATCCAGTTAAACCATACATAAAAGATCTAAGTGAGAGCATAAGTAACAAAGAGTACGCTCGTGACTACAAAAGACAGTTTCATTTTTAAAATCATTTGTACTTTGTTCCACTTTCCTACAACCACAAAAAGATCTATATCAATAAACCTAGATCGATTCTATGAAGTTGTAATTGAGATGAAATTGTTTATTAGACAACAATCAGATTGAAGAGAGAATCATGAATTTGCACGCTGCGTTAGATGATAGACTGAACAATTAGGTCTTTAGTTCGATCTTATGGCTTCTGTTTACGTTGACTGACGTCAGATCTTTCATGTCCATTGATATTTTGGATGGAAATCCCAAACAAGACTCTTGTTTACGTGATCTTGATCGAAAAAATTAAAAGTATAATATGCAGGGTAAAGCTTTCAGCTTCAAAAGGGTACGACAAGCCGCAGCAATACAGTTATTTAACTAAGTACATGAGTTATTTCTTAATAAGTATTTTCATAACAGCCTGTTTTCTTGCACCCGAGTAGTCGGCGAGTCCATTCGCCTGTCCCACATAGCTCGAAGTCGTCCAAGTGAGTGTCGATCTTACGTTTTGTAAGAAGTGGGACACGCTGCGTACTTCAGTTACATCGACCAAAACTTTACCGGTACGAGAGCTGTTTAAACGGAGCGGAGTTCAAAAGAAAAGGTTACTAAATCGTGATTTCGTGATTGCTTAATTGTTTGCTTCAATTTTAAGACCAAAATAACCGTTTAAATGACGTGGTTTTCCAAATAGTTATACATTTCAGTTGAGATTAAATTTCCCATTTAACATTATTTACCGTTAAAAGACTATCTACCGTTGCTATCAATACTAGCATTTATCTTTAAATTGAAGCTTATTCTTTTAAAGAAGAAGTTTTTCTTTTAAATTAATATTAGTTGCATAACTGTTGTTAATGTTGTAATTCTGAAACAATAAGCAGCTAGGTGTCTGAATCCTAACTACTCATTGTTCACAAATTCCGCGTGTGTAAGTGCAAGTACCGTGTTATTGAATTCAGCAAGTCACTTATTGATTTTAAGATAACATACAGGTAAAGTGGAAAGTAGCTTTCAAATATCGATTAACCTAATGTAGTGGAACTACCTAACTACCTATGCTCCGATAGTAATGGATCAAACAGGCAAATAACCTGATAATAGGTTTATTTGAAATAAAGCACGATAACCTGATGTGAAGGGAGCTTTGTTTGAGATAAGATTTATAACCGACTTTGCAATTATCCTGTGTAGACGATCGATTGGTTCGCCAATAATAATTAGCCGCTTATTTGGCCTAGTCAAGTCTGGCTCGAAAGTCGTGCGTGAAGTGTAGATTTCGAAGCCAGAAATTAATAGGTAGGTACCTAAAAGTTATAAGTAGGTATAGCTTTTAGTACGGCACCTAAAAGAGGTGATAAACCTGCGAGCAAGTCCGCGTACTTGTGGCTCGGCGAGCTTACACGCCCGTGTGTCATGCTAAGTACGCGAACTTTAAAATCGCCGAGTAAGTTCGTCGGCGATCCAACATGTTTGAAATTTTGCTCGCCTTGGCTCGTCGTCTGGCATCGCCGCGAGCCAATTTGACAATGAAATTTTAAGCAAGCTTCACAATCATGTGTCACCGACGCACAGTGTTTCGTCTAGTACAAGCTAGCGAGACAAAATTAGTTTTTTTACTTATTTTAATTGTTTATGTATATTTAAGGTACCATACGATGTTTTGTGTTCTTTATGCGTACCAATACGTCGTAACAATAAAAGATAATTCTATCAACACGAATCTAATAGTCATAATCAGAAGATTCCTCATCACCACTCTCCAATTAGCTATATTATATTATGTTGTACACATATGTAATAAAAAATGCGACATTCTTTAAAAAATTGTAGTTTTGTCATAGTTACGACTCGTTCTGAAACAAAGTAAATAATTTTACTTGCGGGCATTTTCGAGAGCTAGAATATAAATATTAATCTATGCCTGAATGTTGTAATTGTAACATACAGGAGAATCAAGCTGGATATAGTGGATAAAAAAAGTTGCAACCCTTTAAAGTTTAAAATTAAGGAAAAATATGTGAGATTATTTTAACATACTTTAAACTCAAATTACAGCATAAAGGTACATGTTTTTTTTTAAACCATTCGGAAAAGTAAGTACACATATTCAACATTAGAATCCATCATAAAAAAATCCTTTCACTTTACTATCAATTCTAAGAGAGGTTGACAAAAGTGTGACTAATTTGCAAATGAAAATTGTACTCCCTTTTTATTTAACTTTGACCCCTCCACAAAACTACTTAATGAGGTGAAAAACAAATAATTTTTTAGAATTCCTTACCTGGGAAGGGTTGTTTACAAGTTGTTGTCACGAATTCCTGGAAATGACGTCATGAATGTTGTCCCGCTAGCTTGTACTAGACGTAATACTATGCACCGGCGAGCCGAGTAAGGTCGCGAACTTAAAGACCGCGTACATTAAGTACGCACGTCTAGCACCCACTTCAAAGTTCCGAAGGGGACTGAAACTGACTTAGAGCTAGATATTGTTAGATTATACTTTGATGACCGTGTTGTAAACAATAGACTTGGGAATGTTCCCGCCACAATATTTGCAATATCATTCACAGCCACCTGTCGGTCAATCATTATTGTTCATGTTACATATGGCTTGCGTGATTGATTCATTAAAATCCTTATATGATCACCGGATCCCCAAGTCAGAGTTGAATTGTATAGTATATATCTATCCTACTAATATTATAAATGTGAAAGTTTGTGTGTTTGTGTGTTTGGATGTTTGTTACTCAATCACGCAAAAACGGCTGAATGGATTTGGATGAAATTTGGCAAACAGATATTTTATAACCTGGATTAACACATAGGATACTTTTTATCCCGATATTCCCACGAGATCGAGACTTACCCGAGTGAAACCGCGGGGCGCAGCTAGTAAATATTATAAATTAAAGTCGCTTTTCGTGTTTGCCTGTATGTCCGCGTTGTTCTTCTAAACCACGCAACAGATTTTGATGAGGTTTTCACCATCGTTTAGAGAAATTATTAGAAGGTGTATGTGTATAATACGTTAATATTAAGTTACATACAACTAAGAAATCTCGATGTTTTGTCAAGTCCTAAAACCCGTGCGAAGCAGGAGCGGGTCGCTAGTATAGTTTGTGTGGCTAGTGGTCCGTTAGATTGTTAATATGTTATGTTGAATCGAAAATTCACCATATTGTCGTCATACGGATAACACCGAGAAACTCTTGAAGGTTAAGATTTGTAATGCACGTTGTTCACCCTAAAAACACAATAACCTTTGTTGACTGTACCCAAATCTCTAACTCGGCACTTTCCATCTGTAAATAATCAATTTTAATTAATCCGCCAGCCCAACACTAAAATCTTTCTTCCTCTTAAAAGATTAACAACGAGTAGCCGGTGTGACCGTTGTCAAACAAATATTTTACATAAATACTATGCCACCATGTTTTTGAAATCACCAATATTACAGCTCTCATTTCGAAAGATGACATTCTCTGCATTCTTGTAGTTGATCAGCTCTTGTACAAAATTCCTACCAGGTCGATAGAATAGAAAATTATCAAATTCAGAAGCCACCAAAACAGTTGTAACTTTCAAAAATGTTACAGTATTTCTAGTATGGAACATGTCCAATCTAAATTCTAAATTGCTAATTATATTTTTTCTCTTTTCCTCTATGATTAACAAATCTGTGATATTATTATGTATAAATGTATTTGGTGTTCACTCAATAATAAGACCTGCTTCTTCTACCGCATTACTATTAATTGAAAACAAGAATCGAAACGATTCCATAGTGAGAGTTTTTGCTGTCTCCTACATAGACAAATTAGTCCTTGTGCACATTTTTTTTGCAAATGAACCTGAATTTCCTACGTCTAACATTCTGTCGCGACTTCGCGAGTCATCCATGGCATGCCGGAGGTTCGCTAACCCTGATGTATGCTTACGTATGTTTATATTACTTGCGCCCTAACTAACGATAGCAAGTACAGATAACGTGATAACGTTACATTACCATTGTCTCTGGGGCCATGGGAACGCCACACCTAGCTATGGGAAGTTGAACTTGTCGCGCATTCCCCATCATTATCGACATAACTGTTTAATGAACTTGTTTTATGAAGTTTTATTGCGTAATGCGGTTCCGCATAACATGTCACGTTACGCATGTTAACCACGATTGGGAGACAGACTCGTAATACGGATGTCTCAATAGATCTTTGCCGGTTGCACTTGCAATGTCTGAGGGGCTTCTAAAGAGCTATCCTCTTCTCTCTTTCCACATGTGTCCTAACATTCACCAGCCGCGCATTGGCTAAGGCTGCATTTAACTGTCAGGATCGGCGAGTGCGCAACGAATTTTAGTAAGGAAAAGTGTGAGTAATTCCTACTCGCTGCACGCTCCGTGGTCTTGCAAAAGCAGCCTTATGAGGCATACGGTATATTGATAGCTATGGATGATAGATGAGGTAAGCTGAAGCCTCGTCCGTTAGCTAACATGTTTCTATAAATTGTGTGTATATCCGTTATACTATCCGCCCTGCGGATTAGATGGAAGTAAAGCGGCTTAGACATCTCAAGTTCCCTGATGATACCTGGAATTCTGGCGTGTTACGCCATGATCGTTTGTTGTGTTCAATCTACCGTGTTTGTGAAACCTATCCTGATGAACAAGATCTATATTGCTGTAGAATAAAACACTCCTATATCTTCTTCTTTATTCTGCCCATATTTCTGTCAACCCACCGCGGGTCTAGTCTCCGCGGTTTTCTAAAAGTCCTTCTCCATGAAAAGTTCCTTTAATGAAACTATTATAGCTGTGAAAGATAGAAATAACAGTTCAATCTGGCATGAAACATAGTTTGCAACAAGCCAGACTATTAAGTACGTAAGAGGAAAATAGGAAATGTACTTAGTAACCAAAGGAAAAACGGCATAGCCTCGCAATACAATTCTCACTCTTCAGAATAAGGTACTTACTCGTTTAAATCCGTTTTCTCTTTCATTTAACTTTTAAATTTTGTGACTGCACTAGCATCTGTTTCGTTTAATGTAATCAATTTCGAATTGAACCCATGGTATGTTTATAAACGATTAAATATTCTCTCACCGCGTAGTCCTGACTACAATACAAGCATATAGTTTCCTCATGATGCCAAAGTAAATTGTCTCTCATTTACTGTTGAGGTGTAATTCTTCATTAACGTTTTTATATCTGCCTGTCTTGACTTTAGGACAAAAAGAAGGTTCTATGAGTAGCCAGAAAGTAAGACGATAGCCTCTAACTACCTACAAGAGCTTCTATGCACTTTTATAGCCAAGCCTTAGGCACATAAATCAATGAACAGTTTGCCTTGGAAGCCTTCAACGTAATCGTCGTTGTTAAATACAAGGTTTTGGTACCGTCGAACATTCTCCTTTACTTTTGTCTCTAGGTACTCGTACAAGTGTTTTCTGTACTCTACAAAACATGCGTATCTTTCGCAATATCTTTAGAATCGGGTCAATTGTCGGTTGACTTGAAAATTGAAATGCATTTTAATAACTTTATCAGCTTGTTTTTTATTGATTGGGGATTTTTTTAATTTTATCTGCTGTTTAACGAATCTGCTGGTTTAGAATGTGATAATAATCGTGTTTGATGATAATTAAATATACATTGGCCCCAAGGAAATCACCAAAATCCTTAGTACCTAATACCTATTGATGCATAAAAACTTACCACTCAAATAAATGTCGAGTTCAAATAGGAGCTCGCAAAAAGATTATTCACAATTATTCAAATCAGGTCACTCACTTTTGCCTAAAAAATACAAAATTGACACACCACTCGCCACGTATGAACTCTTGAGAAAATAGTTATCAGCCTTGTCGATTTTATCAATATTACCAACAACAGTGCATGTTTCGCAATATCACGTAATTCGGGTCAACAGTCGATGAAATGCGTATTATATGTGAAGCGGTTTAACTGTACAGAGTTCTCTGTTATCGAAACCTTCCTTGCCGTAACGACCGTATCGTATCACATCGCATCACTATGAAGAATTCTTCAACATATCTCCACGGTCCGGTAATACTGCGAATACTCTGATTATTACAGACTTATCAGTTTTATGTTATTACTTACTAGTATGGGAACATAAGAGTACGGTTTCAAGCTTCTTACGTCTAAACAAACGAGTAACCTATATTTTAAAATCTTTATGGACAACCTAGATCCTTTAGTGCTGTTGGTTGGTTTCAAATACCACTTCCAAAAAAAAATCAGTCATAATTTGGGTTAGTAGATAGGTATATTTCCGCAGATCCCTACAGCCTGAAATTGGGACTATGCCCGATAAAATGTCGATAGGCTTGTCCCTTATCTCCAGCTACAAAGGTTCTATGCATTGTTTATTAAAAACTACCTACATCAATAGGTATTCTAGGAATACTTCATTTGAAGTCTACCAATTATGAAAGTACACCTCTGTGACTCCCTCGGTGTAATCTCAAGCGTGACGAGATGTTTAGACGCCCTAGACTAGATAACAATATTATTTATTGTATAGCTGTAGTAAAAACAGAGGCGTAAGGTCAGATTTCACGCACCGTTTGCTGCGGGTTTTAAAATCTAAAATATTATTTAGGTAACTACTTATTGTAAATTATTTTACTTAAGAAATACCACAAGTCCACATTATATAGTCTAGAATAGGCAGTCAAATACATATAGTCTTTTCTTGTAAATCTGCACAGATTTGTTAGAAAATCACAATAATTTATTGTATTTTCGCGTGCAACAAGACAAACCACTAGTTTCGCCAAGACCGCTGGTTCCGTTTCTGCAAGCACTTTATTTTAGTGTAGCCATTAGTGTCTACTCAGTTATTTTGATATTATGTGTATTGCCCAACTTTGCTCCAAGTAATTTGAAATTAAAATGATCAAGTAAGTAATTAGACAATTAAAATAAATTGCCAATAAAATCATTCTAAAAAGAAAGAATTTTATTTTAATTTGTATCATACAAAAGCAAAGTTATAATATTGGAACGAAATTACTTTAACTATACTGCGTTTAATTAAAATGTTCACACTTCGTTTTCATTTGTTTATTTAAGAAAAGAGTATCTAATATTCAGTTCGCACTGTATTATTGGTTACCCAACGTTTTAACAAAGTAGGTAGTTATGTACTAATTATTTCGTGATCTACAAGCACATGTTAATTTAGTCACTACACACTAATTGTGTGAGAATTTTTATATTGCAAAGATTTTTCGCGCTCAATTTTAATCTGAGTGTTGTGTGCCTGTGCCTGCAAGCAGCAAGCATGAGCAATGGCAGTTCGGTTTGCAGAACCGTCTGAAACAGACGCCTTTGCTGCGCGTCCACTGTGGAACGAGACGTTCAAGAACCGCTTGGGCTGAATACGCAGCAGTGCCTTCGCTCGGTTTAAAACAATATGTGTATTCGCGCCAAAACAACTTCAACAATAAAGTTCTTATCTGTGTCGTAAATTCGTGATTGTTTTTTAAATTTTCGCATTAGATAATTTTGTGCGGTCGTGTGTTTGTTTAGTGAAATACGAAATTGTGATACCAACTATGCAGTGTAGATAACGTTTCCTCGGTTTGCGGTTGCGTCCATCGGAGGTATAATATTTATTTCAACGCTAATTTAATATTCCTTGACTATTTTTATTAGAATTATAAAGTAGGGTAATCTTTAGATTAACTTTAATCCGATTTGCTTGTTTTTTTGCGAGATCAGTGTCATATTAATATCATTTGAGGAACAGCTTATTATATCCGAACATAACTATTAAGAATCGGGCCCTGAAATTATGGTAATACTTATTACCAGGGCACGACAACGAATCTGGAAACGATCTGTAACAAGTTTTTGTCATTGACTCGTTTCTGAAACTATACAAAGCCTTTTTTATTTTCCTTTACTACGATTGCCATGAAAATAATTACTTACTTGTTATGTTACATTGTAATAATTACCAGTTAATAAATAAATATGCGCCATTTAACAATCCTCATGAATATTTACATTACCTCTTAGATTACGACTCTTATTACGTACACCACCTAAATTTTTTAATAAAAAAAAAAAAATTACCTTAATATTTGTACTATGCAGAACTGAAACTCATCTTACGTTACATCTGTTTGTTTGAGATCATAGCATGGGAAAATACTGCTGGAAAATCCATGTTCAAAAATGATTGTTTATTCATCTTTAATTCTATAAGCAAAAAATTATGTTTTTTACTCCAAATGTCAAAAAATATCTGCAAGAAAAAAAAAAAAGAATAAATTGTTCAGGTTTTTCATTTTATGGCCAGAAAAAACGCGATTCTACGCTTGAGATAACAGTCGCTAGTCGAGGGCACCTTGCTTGAATTGTGTAGTCTGACGTTATGAATTATTATACTTGTTTCCCTCAAGTGAGTGCATTATCTGTGATGGCCGATAGTGTGGAATTTGAGTCAAGAAGCTATTAGGCGCTTGCACTTGAGATTTCTCTAAAATTACTTAGCTGTCTTGCAAAACTTGCGGCTTCTCGCAATAAGCACCTCATAATTGATTTTCTGTGGTGGCCCCAGAGGTAAAGTCTACATACTTGCCTTACCTACATAATTATGCCTTACCTACTGAGTGATCATTGTTTGGTATAAATAAGTACTATCACAGATCACTCTGCTATATTTCGGTGTCAGATAGAGCAACCAAAAACTCTGAAGCACGAAAAACATTTTTGCCAATTGGTTACAGGTTCACACTTTCACATGATGCTTATCTACCAGTAGATATGGGGTAGCTATAGAAACCCTTTCCCTCTGTTTACTAGTACGACAAGCGTCGACGGACTGATAGGGAACCATTTAAGTAGGTTACTGTACACAGGTACTAACATAACGTTTGGTCTTTTCCGTAAATCTGCAGTACCAATGCTAAATGGTATAATTTGAATGGTGGATAATGAATAATTGACTACTTGCAGTCTGTCATTACATGCAAATGGCGCTAACTCGATAGACCGGTGTTGTATTTGCAGTAATTTTCACAATTCCATCAAGTTTATGCCGACCTTTAGCGAACGAGATTTCAGTTCCAAACTCTGTAATATTTGCCATTTTAAAAGAACGGTTTTTTGTTTTATCACCTCTGGTGAACCCGATATTGCAAACTTGTTTTGATGCAAGCGAAAAAATGTGAAGAAGTAGAGCATTACGCAGTTTCTATGTAGATGGACTTTACTTGAAATAGTTTATTACAGTTATAAAATACTCTTACACTATATTTTAACAAACTCTTTTGGTGTAGAATAAGATACTTTCAATCCACACAACATATCGTTTTTTTTTGTTACAGCAATCATCAATGTAACAACCATGCAGACAACAAGAGAATCAAGCAGGCAAAAAAGATGTAACAAAAGGCGAAACTCTAGAAAGAAATCCCTATCGCCATCGGACTTAAAAAGCACTATAGATGCAAAAACGGATAGCAACGGAAAGCGCTCGCTATCCGAGGGGTCAGTGAAAGTAAAGCATAGGAAAAGTAACATACGACGAACTTTGACCCACCCGTTCACGTGTTCTGACGATATTCGCGATGTTAGCATGATCGGTGTGTTCAATAGAAGTGTTAAAGTGGATCCTCCTCCGGAGAGTGACGAGTCTAATCTGCCGCCTACCAGTAGTGATAGGGATACGGAGGATGATGGACGTTTGTCACGGCCAGCGCCGCAGAGGTCGCGGTGGGACTCTGGGAGTGAAATGGACTCTCTCGTGTCGACAGTCGTCAGGAGAGCGTCTGCGAGGCGACGCAGGACGCCAGCAAACCCAGGTTAGTTCTTAATTTTCTAATTACTTGTGTCTACTCAGGGTTTTTGCGTAACGTTACGAAATTCTTATTTGATAAGTTTAATTACCTACTAGTCATAACGTAACTAAGATAAGATCAATGCAGCCTTACGTGCGTGTTTGTGTAACGATGCGTCGCTGTGTAAAATTTTACAATGATTTAATTTGTAAAAGAAATAGCTATGGATTGAATCTTGTTATACGAAACTGGTTAAATACCAAATATAGTTAGCAAATAGCATGAAAGTCTACCGACACAATATGCTATTCTCTGCCAGTCCATACGTAACGGTAAATTTTCCGACATTTCCCGCCTTTTCCTCCAGATAATGGCGTCAACTTGTCCCTGTAATATGTTGTGATTTTAACATCCTTCTGTCGAGTGACTACTACAACAAAGTTCTTGTGATTTTAATATGATCACAGCTTCATGACCTACTTGCTCAACAAATAATAGTCATTCATTTGCATCCGACACGTGAAATTACTATGTATAAACAACGTTATTATACTAGAAAATGTAAATTGTTTACATAGAATGGTATGTAATTACTATATCCAAGGTTGGAGTAAGAAAATGTGCTGCTTATTGTCATTGACATTATTTGTTACATTATACTTGGCGCAGGAAATGAATATCATTATGGAATCACTTATGCATATTGCTGCGTTCATATGATTGCGTGTATTTACTGTTTTATTTATATTTTTTTACAAAATCCACCAGATACGATGACAATAAGTTAAGTCATTCAGTGAAGAGACAACATACGTAGTTACTTCGAATATTTTACGATTTTAGCGCTAGTTTCTCTGGATGCTTTCGGAACGGTATTGCCAACTTGATGGCCAAATTATGAAGTAATTTGAATCGACGAGAAAGTAGTGAATCTCGTAGATTTATTTGTAAGTACCGCATTCGAATAAAACATTAAGTTAGTTGCTCATCATCCCACGCAATTGGCGTACTAGCCCCAAAAGCCGGCGGCCAACAATTTAGGTCCAACACTCCATTGCGAGCAGAACAATGGACGATCTACTCAATTTTGCAAATGTTGACACAATTATTTTTTATCCAATGAAGAGAGAGTCCATGATTCACTTCAAGTAAGTTAAATGGAATAACTCAACAAATGTTGCTAACATTTGTTCTGCACCGAGCTAATATTTATGCAAAATAGTAATCTTTAAGGTAGCACGTTACTTCTACACGTGACTAAGCGTAGTGTAAATTAGTAGTTATAATATCATTTGAAGCTATATTCCACGTAAACAAAAACAGAGATAAAAAATCAGATGCCAAGTTGCGATGTCACGCTAAGTAGTCTTCCGTGTACATGGAACCAACACAGATATACAATCTTGCGGTAAAAAATCTTCCTTCCTAAGTTCTGTCTTACACAGTCCTGTCCCCACTGGACACATCTGATAAGTTTAGCTACGTTCGAGTAGTGATTTTTATTAGTCACCACTGTGGCCACCACTCACTAAACTCAATTTCGGAATTTGACTAACGGCTGAATTTCTAATAAGTATCAGCACTAAATCAGGACCAACTAACTAGGTCTTTGTTTCGTCTTATGAACCGAATTCAAAGGAAAATTTGAAACGGTACCCAAAGTCCGAAAGCTGGCGGGTAGATAAAAGCGGAAAATGTAGAAGGCATTATCATGTCACCAGAGACCACAATTTTCATACCAGCTTTTTCCTTAATTTTTCAATTCAAGAAAATATTTCCTGATAACCGCAGCCCTGTTGTGTGAACACGAGAGAGCTGCGGTCTAAAGTCTTTTTAGATGAAAATCCGATCCGATATGAAAACTTCTCAATCAAATTAAATCTAATGTTCATAGTAGTTAGAAGTTACATAAAGATTATTAAAATGCGTTTACCAGCGATTGCGTTACTTACATAATTATAACTTGAGCTATAATGATAGTTGTGTGCAATATATTTTTGCATAGTTGCATTACGATCTAACAATGACATAGTACGTGCATTGCTTGCATTCAACTTTGATTACATTGCAAATAAGACAAGGTCCCGTTTGCTTTTGTAATAGATGAGAAAAAGACACTCAATGAGCCATAACCAAAAATGCGTATTACCTATCAAAAATGTTTAAACGCAAAAATCAGCAAGAAAAAACAGATCATTCATACAACGAAATGGAAAATTATGTCTTAATACAAAAGGATTTATTTATAAAGATTTGTTAAAGATAAGATACGTTTAAACGTCAAAAATGTGTGGAAAAGCAAACGTTAATCATTACGAAACTGAAAAAGCATTTATAAACAGGTTTATTCATAAACGTTGCTTAAAGTAAGGATACGTTTAATAGCATGCCCTAATGTTAAAGCATCTGAAAGCGAAATATAACTATCCATACAATGATACACATCAACAAGTTAGAACATTTAACATAGGAAAATAGTGCGTTAGACGAGAACATAGCGGCATCTATAGTCGGTGGTCGGGCTTTCGTTATTTACTATGAGAGTTTCACAGATGGCGCCGAATAACAGTCCGCAAAACTTGCTGTACCCTGAGCTTACAAAGATCACATTCAGAAAAGGATTATCCTTTTCTGAATGTGATCTTTGTAAGCTGCTACGCTAGATTAAAACATACCAACACTACTTAAGTTCTATTTAAAAAACTATGTCAATTGTCAAATGAAACTATTGATTCAGGGGTCTATTCATAAACGATGATTAAAGTTAAGTGATGTTCAAACGTCAAAAATGTATGGTAAAAAATAATGTGTGTTTAAGTCGCTAATCATTACTTAACTTTAAGCAACGTTTATAAATAAACTCCAAAATGTGTTTTAAAGACGCGAGCACTGCCATCTATCTTCGCACAGCGAAAGTTAACTAACCCGTTGCCTGCCTAAGTGTACGACCGTAATCAGAGATGGCGCTTGGAGTCGTTCATAACTTGAATAGTATTCTACTATCTACTGTTTTTGTTGTAATGTAAAACTTGTAGGAAAGGCTAATGGCACCATTCATTCAGTGTTATTCAAAAGTAACTGGATTAATCGAAGATTATCGAATCTAAGTCATTTCGATTAGTGTTTACTTAATGGCGCAGCGCGCAGTGATAGAAGTCTTTGTGGGAAACGGGTTGTGTTCATTGAGTCCTTCGGATTTTCACAACGATGTATACTATAGTCTTTGCAACGATTTTGGACGTCAACAAAGCCTGACGGCCAACTTCGTTGTTCCATACCATCTGTTACTTACTGTTCGTTCAATAATTGCACTCTAATATTTGATTTGTGTTTTTTATTTTATTCAAGAAAATTCTCGTTATTATTTCGCTCGCGACCATACTCACGAACGGCTAAGCACTTACTCGTGACCAAACGCTTGGAAATCTTGAAATTCTGAAATCTTAGGTATTGAGATTCTATGGTTATGTGTGTATTTATTTAAACACAAATCAAATAGGTACTAGAGTGTAAATTATTGAACGAACGGTAAGTAACATTGGTAAATCATTCCTCTGTACCTATACATATATAATTTTGTCTGTCGTAATCATTCAAAAAAACTAAATTGATTCAACAAGCCCCTAATAAGTTACCCACCTGTATCGGTACACTTCCCCTGATGATGCAGGATGCACCGCCGCGAGCAAACAATACGAACGGAAGTACAGCCTTCGGTTACCATCTGTGGGTAGCATGTAGGACGTACGTAATGATAGTAATGAATGAGCAGCTAATGTCAATGCCGCTTGTATCACTATCGGTGACGAGGCGTTTATTGACAATGAAGGTTTTTGAGCATCTGCTCTGATGATTTAGAAGAGGTCACACAAAAAGTTGTTTGTTTTTGTTGTAGAAGTTACTCAGCAAGTATTTACTTTATATTTATAGCACACTAGCTTCCGCCCGCGGCTTTGCCCACGTGGTATGTCTATAAAAAGTACCCTATGTCCTTCCCCAGGATGCCATCTATCTCCTTGCAATTTTTTTTCGAAATCCGTTCAGTGGTTTAGCCGTGAAAAGGTAACATACAGCCAAACAGATAAACAGATAGACAGACAGACAGACTTACTTTCGAATTTATAGTGTTAGTATGGAAGTATGGATTAGTATATTTAGTATGGATTACGCCCCTGATGTGATCAAGTCTCAAGTGCAAACATAGAAAAAGATAATTAATCAAAGTATCACTTTTCTCTAGTTCTTGCACCGATCTTCTTATGTAGCTTAACCTAAAGCAGTATCAGCACGCTAAGCATGACTACAATAGAAACGGGTTTTGTCGACGGAGAAATAGATAAATTGACAGATAAACAATCACAATCAGTCATTTTGTCTATTCTTCCATCGACAAAAGCCGTAGAAAACCGTTTCTATGGTTAATAGGAACAAGTAATGTGGTTCCTACTTAATACTGATCCCTTAAACTCATGCTGATTTAGAGATACCTTGAAAATTATTTGAGTTAAATTCAATTAGCTATTCGTTTTTGTTTGGAAAACTTCCGACACATGCTGTTAAAACTACTGATAAAAAACAGTAAAAATAACTTCTCTGTCTTTTTCTATCATATTTTTTAATTCCCAACATTATCTACTCTAACTAGGGGATCGAAATTCACAACAATAATAGATAACAATATCAAATTCAATGTTATTGAAAGATAAGCGTAAATTATCATATCACTGATACTTTCGTAGCAGTCAAGATATTTTTGCGTGCTAATAGTGTTGTAATCGTAAAGATGAAATTATTAGATAACAAATTATTATTATTAATTCTTGTATTGGTTATGCTTCAGTCACAAAAGTTGCGTTAAAAAATGTAGCTATAAAATATTCTAGATCGTTGAAGTCTTTTGTATGGATGTTTAGTAGTCAAGATGTCTCATCGAAATAATGTACCTACATTAATCTGTTGCAAAAAAAAAAGTATATATTAAAACAGAATTTTAGATAACATCGCTTATTAAAATTGATAATATGGACGTAATAACTCATTATTTTGTAATTAATTATTGCATTTGCTTCTGGTTTTAAATAAACACGCAATTATTTTGCTTATTTGATAGTACACGGATGATACTTCATAGCTTTAATAGCATTTAATAGTACTTTTTGCAGCTTCGTTCACTATTAATTTGATTTCATGACCTCCAAACTCCGCAAGGTTCGTCTCTACACACGACAAAAAGTTTTACAAAAACTTATATTCTTGAATTGTAAGTAATTTTTTGACTGAAAAACATTGAAGCATTCACGCTTTGTTGAATGGTAGGAAACTGTGACATCGTGTCGTTAATACAGTTAACGTTTTTGTTTTAGTTTTGGGTACTCAGTTAACTGTTACGAGTGTGTGCGTGGGTACATATAGCCTCCTACTTACCTATACATACAAACCAGTATTCTTTTTAAAACGAACTTGTTCTATATACAAGTGGTGGTCGCGGTGTTTGGTCTAGTTCGCCAGTGCAAGTTCATTGTTCGGACGAAGCTAATTTACATTAGTCGTAAACGCCAGGCGCTTTCAGACTGTTTTTTGTATTGAAGTTTGGCCCTCGGCAGAGGTAAAGCGTTTTTGTCGACTCGGTACCAGTCACTTACGTCACTTTGGTTCTGGTAAACGTTTTGTTGTTGGCGTTGAGACGCGAGGTGAGTCACGTTGTAAGTACGCGTAAAAGTCGATATTTACTATCGATAAACATTAAACATCCAAAAGTATTGTATTAAAGACAATAGTGGAAACGCTGGAAACTTTATTTATCAGGACTAGATAACTAGATATTTTACAGCTTAAAGTATTTTTTTAGATAAGATAATAAATGTTGTAGATTTTACTTGGTATTTCGAAACCAGTCAAGCCTATTAAACAGAAAATTAAATATTATTTCTTCGGTTGTCTACATTACCGATATTGTAAATGCGTCAAAATGTCTAGTACCAAACTAACCATATTTCACAATTTTCATTCAACTTAACACCACCTATAAAAAAAAAATACTTCACATTTTACAACAAGTTCGACAAAAACTCGACAGTACAAACAATCGAGTAGGGGGCAACACTGTGTCGGTCGAGCGCAGCAGTCGGCCGGCCGGCTCCGCACATCCGCTTGCGCGTTCAGTCCCGCGCCCGCACTCCGAAGCCCTAACCTGCCTGACAAAAAAAAAAACTAAAACCCGAAAAAAAACGACCGAAAAGTGTTTTATCTGTGACAATGTGTTCGAATTTTCAAAAAACAAATCAACAAGTGCCGCCAATTCATAATTTCATGATAGTTTGCTAAAACAATAAAGTTTCAAGTTTCCAGCCAGTTTAATGAACGGTTGAAACTGTGTTTTTGAAAACAGCCCGTGTTGTGAACTTTAAGCGAAACCTTGCGAGGAAGACTTAGCAATTCACTGACGAAAATAGGTAAGTAACTAAGGGTATAGAAGTAATTGGATATCGCAAAGCGGGTTAATGGATTAGACGTACTATCAAATTGCACAACGTCTTTGTTAATCTTGTAATGGCAAAAGTATTTTTTTAAACATGGTATTTTACCACACCCTAACTTAATCGTACCGTAGTCTGATAATAAGAGGTGTAAACATAGTACAAAATATTATGAGTTGTCAGCATTTGGCATACAAACTACAACAGTTCTATTTCATGCTAAGTCAAACAAGTAAAATTAAGAATCAATTCGACATGGGCTGAAGATGACGTAAGGTTTTGAACTGGCCTAGCATCAGACGGGTTATTGTTTCTTACTTTTTATGGAGATGGTCACGATGACTTAATAAAAAGTCTAGCTAACATTCGTTTTTATCCCTCTAGTCTTAAATTTATTGAGGCTCCATATAATGTACACATCACGAATGATTTTTTGACTCAAGGCTTTAAATTCAGCCTATTCGTATGCCTCCTAAATGTGATGTGCTCAAAAAATACAAAGATAATGATCATTATCTTGGCCGTTGAGTTAGATTGTTTGATTCCGTTATTTTACATTCATTTTGACAATTGTCTAAGTAGGTACTTATAAACTAGGCATTCAATTCAAGATTTGTTGAGTATACTTACAAAATTATGAACTGCAGTCAAAAATTATCGTGTTAAGGATTAGACATCAGATTTACGATTTCAATCAAAACCGTGAGACAACGATAATAAGTCATAAACTTAAATATAAGCAAACGTAATCTGTAGGGAGACATTTAGAAACGCAGTAACCGCAACATTGATTGATCAATCAATTATTAAAAGCAAATAATTGGCCAATCATAGTAACTTTTAACCAATTCTAATCTCAGAAACGTGAGTATTTTTGTGTAACGCTCCATTTCATAAGAGACATTGATTCAAAAGAATTTTCTTAAAAGCTGAATTGTTTTAGGGATCTTGCTATTCAGGGAATCCTTTAATGGTCTTTCATTAAAGGATTCCCTGAATAAGAAGAATATGCATTAAAGTGTAGTATGGCTGGTTCATGTACAAAAAATAGTAGGTATCAAAAGTGCGATCCCCAAAGTGTCTGTCAAGCGTGGTGTTAATGACAATATCCCCTTGTGACCGTTAATTGTAACGGTCTGTTGGGAAGCCCAGTGGACAGTCACGTTGTTGCATCATACTATCAAACTACTAAGGCTTTGATGATCTCAAAGAATATTAGAAAATAAACATCATTCACTCAAATGATCTGTGTTGGTTGTTGCCAATTCTAATAGGTATGAAATTGTTTCTTGAGAAATGTGATATCTCCAATCCATTGCTTATTCATGATGTTTCTAGTATGGACTACAAAAGAAATTCGTTTCTTGCTCGATAAATGGTCTGCATCAGACGACCATTAACCACAGATTAGTTGGCTTTACGTGTTTTATAATTTATGACAGTCTGACTTGCTAATTGGCTCAGCAAAAGTTGCATAATTAATAAATTATTAATCATAATTATACGAAATTATCAAGTTAGTCATAAATAGGTCCTTGACCGAATTGAAATATGACTGCACTTATTCATTAGTCAAATATGCACATTTTAGCTACAGTTGAAGGTAAAAGAACGTATGTTCAAGTGAGTGCGTGTGGAGTTCAAATGAACGTTTTACTATCACTACTATCCGGGTCTACTTACAAACATCCCATATCCGTAACGTAACAAAGACGTCAGTGATGAACATAATATTAGCACTAAAAAGTAGGTGTTCTGATGTTCTCCTCCTCTCCCTCTCGGTTTGTTGTGAGGGTCGTAATTCCTGAAGATTTAGCATCGTGATGTTCCAAACTACCTAGTTGTAAAAACATTTCACCTTACATAATCTATTCTGAATGCTTTCTCCTAATACGATATTGTTTTATTAAGGCTCGTGCAAACGGGCGCGACATCGCGGGCGCGACATGCAGTGCTACCCTTGTCGCGCCCGCGATATCGCGCTTCTTTGTGGGAGCCTTTACCCTGAATTGGGCTGCTTGCCACAAGGAGGACCATAACTTCTCCCTCTTAACTCGACTGCCCCAGAAGGAGAGTAATGTTTTTTATTATCTTGTTTGGCTTGCTTCAGCTGCAGGTTTATCTATTCCTTATTGTTTTCTCTATTTTCGTCATATAAGTACCTGATTACTTCCTTAAATCTTAATTTTTTGCAATTTGCAGTAACGAATACCCATTCTCCGACACGTGTTAATTTAAGTGCAATCCTAATGCAACCTCAAACAGTTCTAGTGCGTTTCAGTGTTGAAATATGGCGCACCATAAAACCCCACTGGTTCAGAACTATCTGAAGCATCGGAGCGTTTATTGCCAGATAAGTGCAGTCCACGAACACTAGAAAGTCTATCGATAGCATCTGATCCACATATATTGTGTTTAGCAGCATTATGTGAAACAATAGGATATTCAAAGGTAGGCTAGGTTAGCTAAGCGAACGGTTTCGTAATAGTGAACTGGTCTGAAACTAAACTATACTTGTTGGAGTTGTTGGGGTGTTTCTATAATGGTTCAAAAGGATGCAAGTTTGAAGTACCTACCTTATGACCCTATACAATTTTATGAATTAGGAATGAGGCGTATTTATCGTCAGTGATGATAACAGATATCGTGTTTAACCTGTTACAACGCATCTCTATTATGAATCAATGGAAAAGGGTATTTTTTTTACTTAATATAACATACCTACAAATGCTGCAAAGCTTTAAATAAGTTGGTAGGTATATGAGTAAATTATCCAAGACCTGCATAATACATTTAAGGAACTTAATGTATTCTTAACATGTTTGTCTGCCAAAAAATAAAAAATAAAATTTTGATGTAGGTAAATCGGGAAAGTGAAATTTCCAAAAAGTATGATTCATCTTGGTGTAACATAAAATTAAACACGTGCTTTGTTTATTAAACTTTATCCTTAAAAAGCTTAAAGATTACGAATTTCCTACCTTCTTCAAACTCACCGGCTAAGGTTAAAGCCAAACTGCTAATTTGGTTTCCAATTCATCATACCTACTTAGGGAGAAAAAAACCTCAAGTCCTTCTTCAGAAAACTGAGCAAACAGTGCAAAGAGAATAATTCATAGATCACTTATTTCCAGAATAATGGATATTGGGAAGAAAGTATTCAGTAAGAAAGCAAATAGGTCTATTGGGTAGATTAAAGCACACGTGGTATATTACCAGGAAACCAATACCTTTTTCACCTTAGCACCTCAAACAAGCAGGTTTTGCTGTCTACAGACAGTGTGCAAAATTCCATTTTGGTGTGAGCGTGAGACAAAGTAACTTTTTAATTATTTTTTTCTAAATTCCGAGTACATGTCATGGGTCTACTCACAAAATTCGAAATATTTGAATTTCACTTTGTTCTGTCACTTTTACTTCGATACGAAAAAAGCGAGAGATAGAAACAAGTCGATTCGAAGTTCGATTTTAATATCGATATCTAGTAGGCCCAAAAAAGAGACAAACAATAAAACGTTGGGATACACATACAGGTTTTAAATGTAATAAGTAATTTAACTTTTTTTTTATATATTGTTCGTTTTACAAATTTTAATATACATGTGGTTTGTTTACCATGTGGTTTACGTTTACCATGTTGTATTTTTTACCTTTAGGCAATAATATGGGTTTAAATATGAAATTGCCGTTTGAACGTACTGGCCACTTTGAATTAAAATTAAACTTGTATCACGGTGTGAGATTCCAGAGTGAAACTTTTTTCACAAGATTCGATTTTTGTTTTTTCATTCAGCTTTTAACAGTGAAGATAACTACAGTATGACACAACTTAGATGTAGCATAAATGTGAAAATATGCATTCATTAATTTCAATTTTACGCATGTATTTGGTTATATAACTTTTCAAGTTATTGCGTTTGCGTAAAGATCATTTTCACCTAAAGCAGTAATAAAGATTGGTGATTTTGAAGGCGCATTCAGGTCGGATTGTGATCGGTTTTACGAATTTTGCCGATGCTACATGTGAGTTGTGTCGTACTGTACTTATATTGAAAATTAGAGTAATTTTTGAATACGAGGTTTGACGTGGAACTAACGCAGCGGAACCAGCTCGCAATATCAATTTTGTTTGTTTGGAGAGGATACGGCTAATGAACGCACCGTGCGTTTTTGGTTTAATCGCTTTCGTAGTGGAAACTTCGATTTGAAGAATGAACCCCGAGAAAGACCAGCCTCTAAGGTAAATAACGATGAATTAGATGCGATGGTAGAAGCCGCTCCATATCAAACTACCAAGGAACTAGCGGCACGGTTTGATGGTAGCTTAAGCATATCCAAAATAATGACCAATTTGCATCAATCGGTGAGACAAAAAGCTTGCAAAATAGGTGCCCCATGATTTGACAAATCTGCAGAGAGAACCGCGTGTTGAAGCTTGCCTTACCTACCTTGTTGAACCTGTACAGAAATGAAGGGGTTTCAATACAAAATGCCTTCACTCAGTTTGTTGAGTCCAGGTCCCCAGAGTTCTACCGCAAAGGCATAAATGAACTTCCCAGGAGATGGCAGAAATGTGTAGACAATGGGGAAAATACTTTGTATTTTACCTCAGGAAAAAAAATGGTTTCCGTTCTTCAGTACAAAACGGCAAACTCATATTTAAACCCCTAATATGTTCCCCTAATATGTTCTAATATCTCATATGTTCTCACTGCTGACGTGAAAAGTTGTATGTGTTACACGAGACCAAAGTTATTTGCATCTCGTGCCTTTGAATCCCTCGCTGTGCTCAGGATTCTAACCTAGAATCACTCGCTACGCTTGTGATTCAATTATAGAATGCTTCGCTTACTCGGGATTCAAAATCAACACTCGCACCAAAAAACAACTTTACTCTATTGTTGCACAAATAACTATTGTTCTATTCTAAGTAAAACGATGATTGTATTGCCAATAACACTACAAATTCATTCCTGAACCCTCTAGTTACCTGCTACATATTTATACTTTCGACAAATCAACTGCGTTAAACTTATGTTTCCACTCAAAATAACACTCAAGGCGTTCACGATTGCGAGGCTCGATAGTGGTGCCAAATTAGGGCGGCGCATTGGTCTGAAGTACCCTCAATATCATATAGGTTATCTATAACACTTGGAACAAGTAATGTGCTCGAATTAAGTAATACACGGTAATGTTAAGGACATGTACGAACTGTATCTGGTACGGCCTCGCTACCTCCTCGCATCCCACGTGCGCCGAGTTAGGCAACCGAGCCTTGAGCCGGCGCCAACGTATGCCCAGCTCTTACTTTCATTGTCCGTTTGAATGCTGATTTGATTACAATGAGGCCATCCGATTGATGGTGTTTATTCCCTATGTGGAGTAACCTCCATTTTTATTTAGGTAAACAACAATAATAATTTTTTTTTTGGCAAGCCTCTTGGCTTGTTTTTGTTTCTTTGCCATCAGACATGATTGCGGATAGACTGAACAAAAATATGTTTTATGCTATTAGGGGCTGCGCAGACGACACACTTTTTGTGCGATCGAGTCTGTGGCGCACGCGTTACTCCTAAGCAATGATATGAATTTACTATGCAGTAACGCGTGCGCCACAGACTCGATCGCACAAAAATTGTGTCGTCTGTGCAGCCCCTTAAAGTGCGTAAGTATCTTTAAAACATACATACTCTCGAATAAAATTACACTCCTTCTGGGGCAGTCGGGTAAAAAATACACGATCATTGATTTGCGTAGATTTCACAATGCAACTGCATATAACACTATAGGCTTTTTAAGCTCAATTGATATTTCTGTCTGTAACGTGACCTGTGAAAAATTGTTTGATTCGAAAAATAATGTCCAGTAAGGGCTGGATCAACCGAATGCAGCCTTTTCATCTCATCATAAATACAGAAACAAGCAAAGCCAATGATTGCATTACAACAACTATTATTTCTCCGAATGCATTTACACAAATTCAAAACGAAAATCATTGTTTGACATTTTTGCTCGACCGCTGTGTTCAAAAGGAGGGAAATTATTTTAATGCTTTGGTACCATTACTTTATTTACTTACGTAATAAGAGCGAAGATATGTATCTTCACGGTCTCATTCCGCTTTGAGGTCAGCAGAGTCGTAAGCTGCAGTTTACGGCCCTTGGGGAAACTGATAGAAAAATCTATTGTACTTATCTATGAAGCAATATATTAATAAATCATAATTATTGTTTGGTAATGTACCTCCATGAACCATAACATTTAATTAATTTAAATTGACGTCATCAGGAATGGCATTAGCATGCTTGGGCAAATGGTAAGTTTATATACCCTTTGCCCAAGCATGATCTATGCATGAGCTTGGGAAAAGGGTATATAAAGTTTATATACCCTTTGCCCAAGCATGATAAACTTGATTGGCCCCGTTCGCAACGCAAGTTGCAATCTAAAGAAAGTGGCTGACAATTTCGCCCTGAACTTAGATCTACGCGAGACACAATGCTTGATTGATTGCTCAGGATTGGACAGCGATATGCTTCCGAGAAAGAAATGCAACTTATTGTACCATCTTAGGAGATCATATACCTACTGGAGCCATTAAGCAAGCACTCAAGTTTCACTGCTGTTAAATGAACTAAAATCAATTAAAAGTCTCATCTGCAGCGATACAAAAACCATAGCGTGTGTACATGCTTACATTAATAGTAATTACATTCACATCATGTGCATGTCGTTCTCTAAAAGGCAGTAGCGTGTTGTGTATTCGTAAACAATTATAGAGTAGGTAGTGTAGGTACATGAAGATTAGCTACTTAGATATAACACACGTGAGGCGCTTACATACACTGTATTATTATCTGACAGGCACTTGAATGTCTAAACTCCAAAACGAATCCATTGAGTAGAACTTTATTTGGAAATGCCTTTTTTATTTAATTCGTTAACGCGAACTCAAACGCCCGAGTTTAGCGTTTGCGCCAACCAACCATACAATTTTGATGTCTAAACTCCAAAACGAATCCATTGAGTAGAACTTTATTTGGAAATGCCTTTTTTATTGAATTCGTTAACGCGAACTCAAAAGCACGAGTATAGCGTTTGCGCCAACCAACCATACAATTTTAGGGCAACCATGATTGCCGGGCGCTTGAGTGGTTCTTTATCTAAAACATCCTCCTCCGAGGCAGAGTCGGTTTCCGTCACCGACAAAAAAACATTGGCCCAGTCTTACTCTTACTAGTCTTTGAACTTTGCGACCAATAGAAATCTCACACGGAAACTAATCAAGAACATGCTTATCCTCAATTTTGTATAATCCATACTAATATTATAAATTCGAAAGTAACTCTGTATCTGTACAGACAGACAGAGATACTTTCGAATGTTACCTTTTCACGCCTAAACCACTGAACGGATGGCAAGGAGATAGATGGTATCCCGGGGAAGGACATAGGCTAGTTTTTATCGACATACCACGTGGGCGAAGCCGCGGGCGGGAGCTAGTAGATTCGAAAACAATATCGTTTGGTATAGGCTTCAAACAGTGAGTTTTAATACACAATAAAAAATTAATTCAATAGATTTGATTGAATTTCAGAGAATGACATAGCCGCGAGTCTAGTGCATGCCGTATAGCCATTAACTATAAGTACAGTAATTGCTTAATTATCTATGTAGACGAATAACGTAAAATTAGGTACAAAAAAGAAATAAATAATATAGTAATTGCTTAATTATCTATGTAGACAAATAACGTAAAATTAGGTACTAAAAAGAAATAAATAATATTTTATCTGATTCTAACCTAGAAAGTTAATTTATTTATTGCTCTTATCGGCAATACAAATGAATTATGAACCATTCATAAGTCAACGTTATTATAATATCATTATTATGCTGTTTCTCTCGAAATCTAGAATGCTGTATGCAAATATTTTCCAGTCTTTCTAACTAAAGCCGCAGGCGATATATGATAGCATATTTGCATTTCATGCTCGAGGGTTTATTAACTATCTCAGGATTTCATTAAATGATCAACATTTTCCATAATCCTTAGAAAGTTATCAAAACATTTCTAAAAGGTACCTTTAAGATCACATTTGATTGTCGACTAAATAAGCGTCTTCAAATACGAATACAAACATTATACTATTTAGATTAAGATGTTTACAAAGAACTGTCATGGATCTTTCTAGTCTAGTAATTTTGTTATACCTAATGGCTTCTTATCCTAGAACGATAGTGTGTTGCTCAGCATACTTCCTAAACGAAGCGAATATAATAGTTTTCTTCTTTGTACTTATATCCAGGAAAAACAGTATTTTTTGTTTTCCCTAATATAAATTGACAAATAAAACACCTCGCTTTGCTGAGATAGGTTTGTGTAAAACGTCGCTTTCAACTCACGACACGCGCTGCGTTGCGCCGGCGCTGCTCGGGCCACCCATCCGTTGTGCTTTCTACAGATCCAATATTAGCATGATTGCAATCTCAAACATGACATTCCGGACTCTTGAACTTGCTGTTCTATTTCTATTGTTGGTACTAGCAGGCTATCGAGGTCTTGGCATACGAGTTCGTTACGGTAGGCAGGCAGATATCGGCTTAATCTTTAGGCTTGTGTGTCGAATAAATATTGAATTGTTGTCCGTATACTTTATAAGGTTTGGTTCACTTGTATCTTCGTTTTCAGTGTTATTTACATTCAATCTTTTTAATCGTGTACGGTCTCTAACGCTTTATGGTTCGCACATAAGTATAACTAGACGTCAACTCGTTGCTCGGAAAAAACTGGAGGCGTTTGTTATTGTTTCACCTCACAATATCTTATACAAATAAAACATGCATATGTAATAAAATAAATACATAAATATGTACATACACACTTGAACAACAGGTTAGTGTATGTATTCTATACAAGTTTTAGAACTGGTTTGTACTTACCTGTATAACGTGTTTTATTACAACTAGCAATCTGTTCTGGACAAGCGAAATGAGAGTTTTATGTTACATTTACCCTTTATGATGTTCATTATTTCTACTTAATTCCTATCTACAGATCTACTTATAACAAATATAAATGTTGCCACAAATAAATTATCTGATTGTTTACGTTTTCAGAGTGGGGCGTCAACAGTGAACCGGGCGAGGCAAGCGAACCGGAGGCCGGTCGCATGCGTCCCGAGGACTACCGCCTCGTGTTCCTGAGTTCAGACTCTTCGTGTCGCGAGGACACGGAAGACTCGTCATCCACGGCCTCCTCAGCCGCGCCGCCCGCGCCCGACGACTGTGACTGGGACTACTTCGAGCCGGGCGCGTCGGCGGCGCATCCTATCCCACCACCTGCCAAACACGCGCCACAGGCTTGCCCGCGACCTTGCTCCTGCGGCGCCGAGCCCCGAATAGTCGCGGTCCCAGTGCCTGTCCCCGTACCTGTACCCGCCGCCCTCTGGCCCGCTCTACTCGCTTTCCCCACGCAAACACCACCCACGCCACACTGGAACACATACCCCGGCTTAGCGCCTCTCGATGCCGCAACCCTCGCCCGGCTCACCACGGCCGCAGCCGTCGCCGTTACTGCCGCCGCCACCGCCACCGCCTCCGCTGCTGCACCACAGACTGTTAAACTCGAGATGACCACAGTCGAAAGAACTGATAAAGCGATACAGTCCGTGGCGTCACAAGCGCCGGAGCCCCGCGATAACGATAACAACGATAAGGATATCGAACGGCCAGGTGAAAATGAACCGTCAGTCGGAATCAAGGTGATTGCCGAGGAGGACTCTTTATCGTTATCTGATCCAGCGAATGCTATGCCGGATCACTTGGAAGCGGAAAAAGCTTTCCCTTCCTCGAACGAGTCAGCTGATTCAAGTGACTCAGAGCAGGGGGTAGCTCGAAGAAGTTACGACCTCACAAGCGGCGCTCCTGAAGAACCAGCGACGTCAGACGAGGACTCTGATGACTCAGGAGGTGGCGGCGGCAGATTTTCACGAGTGTTTGTTGTTAACCCGGCTGACTCATCTTCAGACCTCGAGGATAACGCTGACAGTAGTGGCATAGATTGTGATGATTCCTATGACAAGAAATCCGATAGTTTAGAAATAATCGCAGTTGAGGTGGCTGGGCAAAATGAAGCAAATGTTAGTGGCGAATCGAATGAAAGTTTTTCACCAAGATCTGAAAACTCAAACATTGTGCTTTTGGACTCTGTTAATTTTACAGAAGAGTATTCCGTAATTCCGTACGAAAATAATAGTGATGAAGACAGCAGCCAGGAAGGATCCAGAAAAACTAACTTCTTCAAGTTTTGCGACGAAAATATGCTACAAAGTGAAACGTGTGAAAGATTTAACAGTTTTAATGCAAGTTGTAGCTCGAGCTCGAGTAATGATCTAGATAAGAAAAATAACACAGATAGTGACGTTAATCGATATCAAAGTATATCATCTGAGAACACCGACTACGATTCATTGGCAGACGTGAAAGTAAAATTCTCGGTAGAATTAGCTAACGAACGATATAAAAATAATAACGAATTAAGTTCTGCAGAAATTCAACCAGACTCATTAAGTAAATTAGCACCTTCACCGGAGCCCAGTCAAGATAACACAAGTTCATCGTCCGCAGAAAAAATAGACCTATTTAAAGGTATTGAACGCACTCTCAGTGAACTATTGAAGAAAGAATTAATGGAGGACCAAGAGGAGGAGAAAATGCACGGTGGCAGGCCGGTTTGCGCCGACGCGGAGGGGAGCGCGTGCGCACCTGCCGCGACAACAGTTTGCCGCTCGCGTACGGCTTGTGCGGACGGTTCCGCGCGCTTCACTAGCCGCGTTATGATAACGCACGATCGCGTCTCCGTTGTCACGTCAGACACGACGCGGCTCATGCGGGAAGTTATAGTGCACCACACCAATTCACAAAGTGAATCGGACCCTAGCCCGGACGTGCAACAAGACGAAACAGACGAACGAATATCCGACGACGAAACGCCACAGCCTTCGGGCGGAGTGACTGTTGTTAGCAATGCCGACACTCTCTCGGCGGTCGTGTGCCTCGAGGAGGGGCTCGCAGACGATGACTCGTGGGTCGAGGACGTCAGCCACAACGAGGACGAGGCCACCTCACCTTCTGACACCGATTCCGGGGATGAAGCCTCACTTCCCATGCGGGGAGAGGATTTTGCCTACTGTAGGCGTTCCATAGACTTCACTTTACACACCATCGTCGAAGAAAGTTGCGAAGAAAGCGAAACGGAACAAACAACAAAAAAAACACGACCTATATCCGCAACGGAGTTAGAGAAATACTTTTTCTTCGGTTTGGGTGACGGCAGAAATGTTCGCGATGATGAGGAAGCAGTGTCGGAAACATCGAGTGTGTGCAGTGAAGGTGGTGAATCTATTGTTGATAACGAGCAACCGAAAAGGAGTGGTGATAGTGATGATCTAGTGTCGTCACGGTTAGAAAAATATTTTCTCTCTGGCTTCATGGGATTTAATCAAGAAAGGCGTGATTCAGACGGTTCTGGAAGCGTCGGTAGTGATAGTGAAGGCAGACAAAGTCCTGAACAGCGCAGAAAAAGGCTAGTTCGTGCCCGTGGAACTCCGCGGTCGCATTCAAATTCACTCGACAATTTATTAACAGGGGACGAACCTTCGCAGGATAATCAGGAAGTCTCCGACGCCTCAAGTACAGAGACGGAGGACAGGCATGACTCCTCTGAAAGGCTTGACATGCAAGGCGAATCGAAAAGAAAAAAACAAAACAAAAAGCCACGTGGGTCACCCGCCGACGAACGACGACAATCCGCTGAGTTTACCGAAGAAACACGTGATGATACTAGATCTGTCTCGGAGGGTGAAGACGGTAGACTATCACCCCGACCTGAATTCCCACCGCTTGGATCTGAACTATCTGAATCAAAAAAACAAACTAGTAGGGATAGTGGTTTCGTCGGTAGCTGTGATGACCTACTAAGAAATGGAGATTCTAGTTCTGATTTTACACGATCTCATGAACCTAAAATAGAATTAGAAGAAATTATCGAAGAAATCCGACCTGATATTGAAGAACGTGTGGAAGTTCCACCGTCATCCCGCCCGCCTCAAAGTCCACTAGTACGTAAAGATAGTTTTAACAATTGGTCGTCTGATGAGGAAACCAATCTTATGATGACAAAAATGCGACAATTTTTTAAAACAATGATACACACGACCAATGTCCGGACATCCACTCCGGCATCGTCTAATTCAAACTCAACAGAGAGTTCCCGTCCCCCGAAGCCACCTCAACTTCTATACTTCGAAAGTGAATTAACGAGGCTAATGAAAACAGTTCCGGGTATACGGGACGAAGAAGTGCGTGAAATAGTGGAGTATTTGTCGAGTGAGGACACATGGAGTGATTCATACGACTCGTCCGATTACGCCGGTTCTGACTTAGAGGGCAATACAGCTGGTACTAGATCTGCGCTGAGGAAACAGATATCTGATAGCTGCCGCGAAATAATTGATGAATTCGATCGAGGAAATAACGATGCGGGTTCGTTAGAGCGCGATGCAGTCGGAGCGTATCGGAGGCTGGCGGCGACGCTGGGCCGGGCTGGGGAAGGTTCACCACCGATGTTCGGAAAAGTGATGAGGCATATCGGTGGCAGGCTAGTGGCATTAATGCATGAAGTTTCGGGTGGTGCATCGCCAAGCACAGATGACGACAGTGCGTCCGAGCCGGGGGCGTTAGCGCGGAGTCGATCTCATGACATACTGGAGCCAACAGCGAGTAGGGGTAGTGTCGCGAGTGATTGTGAGAGGTTTTCGTGGCGTGGTAGTTTTGAATCGGCTCTTCTGGCGGCCGATTCTCGTGGTACGTTGGGTGGTGGTGGTGAATCCCGGCGCTCGCCCGCGGGAGCTGATTTGGCAGCACAGAAATCGCATTCGAGGAGTTGTGGAGCAATCGGAGGCAGTGAGGACAGGCTGTGGCGAGGAAGACGACGCGCATCCGCACCAGATGCTGAGGTAAGACTCAAAATCTCATGCATCCACAATACGCAATAAAAATAACATCCACAACACAAGCTGCAATCAAAACATACATTAGCATACATGCACACAAAAAAACAAAGTAGACACTTACTCATTAGTGTATTTACATTTTGCTGCCACGTACGTTAAAGTGAGTTTTTACAAAACATTGACAACAATTCAAGGCTGTTACTTCATATCTATTCATTTGGAACGCAAGTATTTCGAAAATGTCAATGTCATGTACCTAGATACTACAACAGCGTTCAAGAACGCACGTTAGTAGATAAAAGATTGCTCAAGAGAGCTGTTTGTGAATCACATAAGAGATACCTATACCATAGGCTTGTAAATAAATAAATATTTGACTGATAGTGTTTAGTAGACCGAGTCGTTTCCTAGTCTCCCGACACGTTTACTTCGTTGTAAAAACTTGTTTACATTCGCTTTTTAGAGTAACTTTAAGAGACTAAAACGTAAGAATATATTACTGAAGAGCTTTCAAAGTACACGTACAGTTTAATAGTGCACCTAATTTGAAATTCCTTAAATACACCAAATTGGTAAAATTAAGGCAACTTTGCAACTTTCCAAGACCTTTCATGCCTCAAAAAATCTTATGTGCAAATCTAAGTTCAGCTAGAAGACAACATAATCGTCTGACTTTTACTACCTAAACCGATAATTTAATAGTAAGTAAATGTGTCACTCATATTGTGTACGAAAGGAATGTAATTTCACGCACGTATTATTAGTTTTTAATTAGGACATAAAATTCCCTATACTTAGCACACTTTAGTTTTTATATACGTGCCAGTTAACTATAATATTTGTACTTAGGAATAGTAATACAGTGCTATAGAATGGAACCCAGGTTACAATTGTATTAGGTATGCATAGTGATAGTAAATATTGAACGTACACACTACATACTATATATTTGTCGTTGATAAGCACGTACGATGTTCTAGGTGTACCTAGAAAAGGCTACGGCAATAGGTAACTTGATTAACATAAGAATACTTACTTTCCTAATCTCGGAGGAGCTCGTGGTAATAATAGCCGAACGGGTCGATCCATCAGGTTAAGCTATGCTTGCCGGGGTTGGTCCATGGATCTTTAATTATTTACATACCGAGACTCCTCGGTGCCTCAGAAAGCATGTTAAGCTGTTGGACCCGGCCGTCGTTCACGGATTTTTGACAGTCGTTACGGGTCATCAAAAGCCCGAAAGTCTGACAACCAGTCTTACCAAGGGGTATCGTATTACCCAGTTACTGAGTACTGGGGGTCTGATAGGCAGTCGCTCCATGTAAAATACTGGTATTCAGCTTCATCCGGGTAGACTGGAAGCTGACCCCACCATAGTTGGCAAAAGGCTAGGAAGTTTGACTTACTTTATTAATTTGATTTTCTTGTGCCATCATCGCCCCTGTCGATTGCATGTCTCATATTGAAGTTGACTTTAGCATGAACTTTCTTGCTCGAAAGGATTTCACAAATTTAAGTTTCTAAGGTAATAAAAATATTACAGTGTTCAGAATCACTAAAATAAACTATCAACCTAATAACTTCGTAAATAGTTACGGCACTGACAGGTGGATTAAGTGGCACCTGCACAGAACTTCTAATTGTAGCTAAGTAGTACTCGACATTTAACAGATAAGGAAATAATCTAATCATCATTAGTAATAACGTAATTAAGTTGCAGTAAGTAATTGAAATGACTCAACTAACAGCAATCACCCGTTAAAAAATACTTAACCTAATTACATAAGTATTTTTACTGTCCCTCTCTTTATTTTATACTAGGGACCCGCTTTTTACGACTTGACAAAACATCGAGATGTATTAGTTATTATGTAACTTTAATATTAAAGTATTATACACAAACCTTCCGGAATAAATTCTTTAAACGATGCTGAAAACCTCATCAAAATCTGTTGCGTGGTTTAGAAGAACAATGCGGACATGACAATCACGAAACGCGACATTAATTTATAATATGTACAGAATAGATTTGAGCATCGTAGGGAGATTTTTCAAATGAATTATTGTCGCCCAATAGAGTTTTCTAATTAGTCTATGCAGCTGAACCAGCACTGGCAACTCGTTTCTTTATTAAAATCAGACTGCGGAAGCTCAGTAATAAACATGGACGTTGAATAATTAGGTTTTATTAAAACTCGCATTGTTATAAAAAGCTATATGCGATAAAAAGTATCCTATGCACATCTTCTAATGGTGGCAAAGTTCAGTATTATAATGTCTTGGCATTGATAAATCTTGTATCCCAACTACCTTATACGCTTCCACCATGCTGACTGGCTAACATTTTTTCCAAAGCACTCTCATATATCTAGTTATGTGACAAAGAAGAACCTATCGATAAACTAACACAACCCTATCTTCCAGTCGGAGGAAGAACAACGCGCCGGTTCCCTACCCCGGCTGCCGTCCATCACGGGTACGAACACAGTGCCGGCTGGTCCGGTGAAGTCGGCCCGGTACCGAGCGCCCGGGTTCCGTACGGCAACTCGGGCGGCGTCAGCGCCAGGGTTGCATGTGCCTAGGAGGCGCAGGCCGCCTCCTACGCCGCTGCAGCCACCACCCGCTGCGCCTGCGTCTGCACCTAGCCTACAGGGTGAGTTATATTTTATTTAAGCTTATAAATCAGTCTCGGAAAACAGAACAAACCATAAAACGCAAACGCGAATAGAACTGTTCAGGTAGCTAATATTCCACGGGTGAAAAGAGGAGCAGGCGCTCCGGTGATTGTTGGATCGTAAGCGCCTTGTACTATTTCTATATTCTGAGGTATCAGTTTATAAATTGCCTGAAAGAAACTTGTTGCAATAATTAGATGCTGAAGCAGCACGAAATGTTTTCCAAACAGCAGACCTGGTTTCAATTAACGTTCAAATCCAAAAGATTAATCTTAAACACTCAACGATAAAAAAAAACAATTTTTGAACTCTTGTTTGTATGGAGGAAAACTTCAGTTTTACAGCACAGTAACTGACTTTGTTTAAAATAGTCCTTTATCACAGACACATCCGTGAAACACAACATCCGTTTCCACAGAAAAAGCTTTTCTTGACTTATACTTCAAGTTATAAAAATGGTCAAACTAGCAGTGGTTTATTACGTTATGTGCTCACTTTGCTAGCATGTAAGGTCATGAGAAACAGCTATAGACGGAAAATATTACTGCATTTTATTTATGCTTGAGACTCGCGTAAAACGAGCCTCAATGTGTTGGAAGTTTCATTTGTCATGACAATTTAACATGTTGTAGACTCCACAAAAAGACAATGGAGCTGCAAATGAATTGTCACGATTGTTCTTAACAGTAACTAACAGCTAAAAGTTAATTAAAATATGCCTTGTTACGTAAAGAGGTAGCTAATTATCTACCTCGTTAATGGGGTGATGAATTGTGCTTTATACTTTCTAAACAATTTCAAAAGTTATTTTCACTCGCACTCAATGACATGAATGAGACATTCTGACAATCAGCTCGTTAACTTTGAACTAAATCATCTCGTTACACGAGACACGTTAACGACAACATTTTTAATTCAAAGTATGTGCACAATTTAACATGTTGTGTAACCAAACATTGTGTAAGAATTTCTTTTAGTTCATCCAATGCACATGTACCTATGAATTGTTATGAAAAATATACACATTATACACCTTCAATGTTTTGCTTGCGCACGAGACAATGCGAGTACACATACGTAGGTAACAGTTATTTTAAAACAACTGGTTCGATATTTAATATTTAAACATCGTGTATTTCAATGCCATCAGGTTACCTTTAAATCAGGAAGCGACTGAAATTGCTCGAACCAAAATGAGCCTCTGTTTGTGCTTCAATTTCCCATGGTTCGCAAGTGTCCATGACCGGAGCAAATCACTCGCGTTTACAAAGTATCATTGTTGCATTCGTATTTCTTTAACCCACTTAGAGTATTGCGTGACTGTTTTCCCATCAACTCCAAACTACTATTGAATACAACGCTTTGTTCTCGAATGAACTCGAAGTCTCTCGTTGTCCTCAGATACAAATTTAATGGTCCTGTAGATATTAAATAAATCATTTCGTAAGAGAACCTGGCAAAACCTTTTACGTCAGATAATCAACAACTGCGGTTCAGCTACAAACTTCCGTACATCACAGAAGATTGGCACAATTAACATTCGGAATACCTACTGTGACGTAATGGGTGAGCAATTTCATCGAAATGTGCAACTCATTGGTTTTAATGTCACGTTCAATGCACTGCATACCTTTCGATGTGCTTACGAAAAAATGCACAGAATCTAAAACGTGCACATACGGTGTAGATACAAATTGAGAATAATGGTTATGTTATGAGCAATCTTTATAGGTAGTAATGCAAGACTAATAAAGATTGAAATATTACAGTCTTGAAATATTACATGGTAGGTATGTGATGTAACTTTACAATTCCAGATTGTAATCATTTACTTTAGTGTTCCTACACATATGAAAGCTTGGTCAAATTGTCGAACAAAAGGCCTTACTAGGTCGTGATTTTAAATTGTTTCTATTTTGACAATATGGTTGCAGTTTCAACTAAATGTTTTTCAACCGGAGTCAATACTAAGCAAGTCTTCAGTTGCCAGTGTTGGTATATTATACAAAACAAGTGAAAAGTTAGAATTCTCAGTGAAACCGAGGCGACGAGACGTTTAAAAACAGAGTCGCTAAAATTACATTTTATTTTGTTCTTATTCGTTAATTAATGCGCTACTTACGTCACTACTACTCAAACTAATTTTCTGTGATAGCAAACAACTATTAAATTATATTTCGATTACGTATGAATCGATTAAAGAAAACAACTGTGAGTGAATGTTTGCTATAGGAAGGAAGTAAGTAGTTCACTTCCTTATGATGACATAATCGATCATCCTATAGTCTTGATGATTAGTTTTAATTAACTTTTGTAGAAGTACGGGTTAATGGACTGAAGAAAGTGTAGACAAACCGTACACATAGGCCTAGCGCTTGACGGATAACAGAATGCTTTTACGGAATTTATATGGATTCCAGGAATACTAAAGGATTTCTAAAGCCCAGTACACGTTGGGTGAGCCCGTCGCTCGGCCAACGTATACTAACGCATTTTTGCGAGATTTGCCGTCTTCATTCTGTAGACCTATTAGTACTACACTTATTATATTGTTGTATGGTCCCTTGCATTTTGAATTCTAGTACATTAATATCTTTATTTGGTTAAGTGTATCCAATTCTGTATATTTTTGTCTCATCATCATTGTTTACTGAAAACAAGTCTTCATTTAATTTAGGTACTCTATCCATTTAGATATTTATTTGTAAAGATTAATCCCGCACTACTGCATTATTGATGAGCTTAGAGACCAGTTTCAAGTTATACTTAGAAAACTAGTTGTTTAAAAACAAATCTATAACAATTCCTCTGTTTCTAGAACTTGATGAATTGAACGCGTCATTAGGTAAACCGCCTTTGTTTCTGTAGCGTCACGGTCGGTACCGAATGCTTTGCTAAAAAGTAGGTCTAACTGTTTAGACGGAGTATTTCTCCGTTCTTGACTACATTCCTCGGTAAACAGCTGACCTTAATGCTTCCTCATCGGCACAGCAATAAGACATTTCGAGTGGTGGCATCGGCATAAGTTACATGACGTCTGTGATGTCTTTCTTGCCTTCGTGTTTACCTACTTAAATTTTATATTGGCTATGGAAAAAGATGCTCACGATTTTCTGTAGTAAAATATTCCTACGTAAGTATATATGTATGTACTATATGAATTGCTGTAGAGTAGGCTTTTGTTGACAATTTAAAGTTCAATTTATGTTTTCTTTAATCATTTGTGTAAAACTAGCTGCGCCCCGCGGTTTCACCCGTATAAGTCTCGATCCTGTTGGAACATCGGGTTTTAACGTATTCTATGTCTGGGTCTGTCTACCCATGTGCCAAATTTCATCCAAATCCGTTCAGCCGTTAACGTGAAAGCGTAACAAACAAACTCACTTTCGCATTTAATATATTAGTTAGGATTAGGATAGGATGATTTGTTGTTTTTTAAACTTGTTCAAGACACAACACTTACGCGCCATTGTCCATATTTTTTGGTTGATAGATATTGAAATCTACGTGATTTGCGCATAAAGAGGTAAACAAAGCCGAATGCATGTATCTCACAATCAGCAGGCCGTGAGTGATCATTTGTGATAGACGATATAAATACTTATCATTATCACGGAACTAAAATATCACTCTAATTAGCATTTAGTCTTAATCATTTAGTTTAAATAGATTTCATAATAAACTTTGATACTTGACTTCATACGTAACCCAAGTAACACCTTTCAAAACTTCGAAAACCTGTTCACTAGGTACAATGTTTCCAGCTTATCGGACGTAATCATTTTGTAACAAGCGAATGCAAAGTTCTATACCGCTGCCATTCGCTCATTGGTCGATGCATTTACGCACTAAGTACTATTTAAGCAACGAAAAGTACTGGCCTTGTCCTAATTTTACAGTAAATGTATTATGTGTCCAATTCTCGCTTGATTCGGTACTTACTAGGCTATTGATTAAAGGTTCACGTAACATTTATCCGACATCGTATGCGATTTAGGTATCTGGAGAGCCTAGCCAAGTGACAATCGCTTCGAAAGCGTTTCGTATTTTTATACCGACTTTCAACAGGATTGACATATACTTTTTAGCTTATGTCAGTCCTAAACATTTTTGCCTTTTCCATCATCGTTATCGCTGATAGAATGTCACTTTGTCTAGGCCCTCTGTTCACTTTACTATCGTTTGCGGCCTTTAAAACGACCTTTGATTCAGCATGAAAGCAAAACACAGCAATTGAAAGGAAAACACAGAAATTTTGCTGGAAGGCCTTTCAGTTTGTTACTGTTATGAAAGAATCAAATAACATGTAATAAGTAACTATGTTTAATTCCGGAGTAAAAATAACTTCAGTAAAGAACAAGAAAAAATATTTAAAACTTTATCGTTAATAAAAAAGTACAGCCATAGAACAGAGATTGGTTAATAAAAGCATATCCCTATTAGATGACAAAAAATATATTTAGAAAACCTGCTTATCGACAAGTGATGGATCCATCGCCTTTAAAATGAGATTAACGGTGATTGCTAACGGCAATAATACAAAGCTTGATAGCAGTTCAAAGAAATCATTAATTTCAACATTACAGTCGATAATAATATCATTTGGTTAATATTGTTAATAAGAGTAGGTAATAAAAACATATTGGAAATATGAACCTAATCATCTTGATAAAGAATCGATTTGATCTCTAACCGTCTGTGGCGATGACACTGCGCATATATTTTGTCAGATTTTCCTTTTTGTTTGCGTCTAAACAAAACTAATCTGACTAGTGTCCTTTAAACGGAATACAAATATTATTGTAAATTATCTTTTTAATTATAATATTGACATTTCGCAATTGCAGTTAGATCCCATATAGTGATAAAAAAGTTGTTTGTTTATTTGTATGTAGCTGATAAAAACTTAAGTCTTTTTCTGTGCAGAAATAAAGGTATATAGGTGCCGTGATGTCGGTTGTTAGACCCAGAAAAAAATATAGAAATACGTTTCTTAAGTTCTATTATGTCTTGAAAAGTTTTATTCTTACTTCAATAAACTACAAAATAAGTAGGTAGTTCCTTCGTTGTCAATGGGAGTATTCCTTGAAGCGCACCAACTTTGAAACGCACCAAATGAAGCGCACCAAAAGGGTAGCAGAAATCTCAAAGTTTTGTTAAATCAGTCAACAACAAGTTATAGCCAAAATAATTTTATATACTTAGTCTCTCTTAGGACTCATGGTACGTCCAAAATTAAATATGATATAGAAGGAACTTTGTCGTATTATTACTGGGTATGTAAAGTTTATCGTGAATAGAATATTAAAATGCCACATGTTGATGAATGGTTAACCTTGAGGCTCCACATTGCAACGACATTTAATGGTAAACTGAATTATCATAGTGATAAATATTATAATCTATCAGAGATAAATACTACAGACGTAGGAGAACTAATTCATGAAGAAAATTACTAGGAAAACACACAGTTTGTATTTAGACATTTACAAATTAAGTACCGTCTTAAAAATCTTAAAAATATTTGTGAATCTGCTTAAAAACACCTAGGTAAACATCTCAATCCTTTAATCATCAACAACGCTCCGACCATAATAGCATTATTTTATAAAATAATAATGCAATTGTTACAATAAATTACGACATAAGAAATCAATTGTGTCCAGTTTCATGAGCCGACTTACCGACTGGAGCAGTAAGTACGCATGGCGTATCTTGGCCGCTTACCCAATGGTGGTTTCACGCTGGCTGGCCGCTATTTGGCGTCATCCGGTTACATAGGGCACCGGCGACACTTTATTCATTGATACCTTTGGCTTTTGAAACAATGCATCGGTTTCCCTTGTTTGTACATGGCAGGTTTTTGTGTGCAACTTTTTTAGTCATTGCATAGACTGTTGGTTATCTATGTCTTGGCTAGCTTAAGTAACTAATTGTTAATGTCATAAATAACGTTACTTTCGTGAGTGTCTAGTCATTTCTTTTTTTTTTTTAAGAACAAACATATTATTTTATGTTCGTGTAGTATTAGTTTGTATCGCATCATCAAAGGTCAAAGTAAAATCGCAGACCTCTAAACATAATCCATATGACCGAATGAAGACCTTCAAATACAACATTATTCGTGTATGTAACAGAAATAGGTACAGATTTTGAACATTAAAATAACAAACTTGTCATTGTAGTTTGTCACATAACATTGTAATGTTTATTGCTCACTTGTTTATACAATTGTTCGTGTAGGCTACTGTTAAAGACATGGCTAAAACCTGCGAAGTTATTTTATATTATACTATCGACACGCTCCTGCTTCGCACGGCTTTAACGACTTGACAAAACATCGAGATTTATTAGTTATGTTATATAACCTTAATACTAACGTAATACACATATAGACCTTCCGGAATAAACTCTCTAAACGATGGTGAAAACCTCATCAAAATCTGTTGCGTGGTTTAGAAGAACAGCGCGGACATACAGACAAACATGAAAAAGACTTTAATGTATAATACATGTATAGACAAGCGAAATATTGCATAATCGAAGTAGGCACATAAGTGTAATTAATTAAAAATACAGGAAAGATATGCAACGACTAAGTTTAATATTGTTCCATTCTCAAATAACCATAAAATACACAAGGATTTTGAATATATATATGTAGGTACAATTTGAGCCGATACCTGAAATATAATTACGTCTCATGATAACAGGATGCTAATTAATGACATCCAAAAATCTGATAATGGAGATAGACATCAGTGAATTTTGTGTATTTAGATTTGCCGATAAGTAAACCGATTATGTTTAAAAACAAATTGCATTTCCAAATCTAGAGGGAGAAAGATATCAAGGTCCAGAAACATGTTATGGTTCCGCTCGTATCTAATTAATATTATTTGATTTAGGTTTCAAAGAATAGATTGAAGATTTCTTGCACTATAGTCGGTTAATCGCTTGAAACTGTTACATCTATTTATTTCTATCCATGTCATACAAATGTACACACATTTCATGTCACAGAGAAATGAAACTCGGAAACCATTGTGCACGGCCGCATTATTTTTTTATCGACTTCATGTGACCAATTGTTGTCGATGACTTTATCGACGCTGTATGCTTTCACTTTGTCTATTTCTTGCCGATGTGTCGAAGTATGCGGATAAAAAGCGAGAATTACGGTTAAATATTAATAAGCTGATCGTTATTGGTAATAACCCGCCTGTATTACACAATGTTACAACATTATTTCCTTAGGCTAAATTGGAAAATATTGTGGATGTTACCATCGTCTCCAAATCTCCATGTATGTTTTATCTTTGATTTTCTTTAAATGTTTCTTGTCTTCCCCATGAATATTTGGTGAAACATTAGATAGTTAACGCTCTATAAACACACATTTATATCTGTAATTTATATGGTGTACATAATAAAGAGTATTCTATTTTATATCAGTACAACCGCATAGTTTGATACGTTTTTTAAACGGTATCGGCATCCACAACTTCGTTGTGTTTGTATAACATACTACACATTTACGCAACATCCAACGATGCTAAGTAAACACGAGCGAGTAATGTCAATAACTATCAAGACGGAGAATAACCCGTCTGGATAGGACCTAGGTACTGACTATAGAGACGAGTTCTTCTAAACCGATCAAGGCACGATTTGTCACGATCCGAGTTTCAAAATAGCCGAAATGCCACTCAACCAATGAAAGGTCGAGTAATATAACTCTATTGTAATATTGTAAACAGGCATACCAGTATTGTCGTGAGCACGGCACCAAGACGAGGAATGAGTACAAACGATGAAGTAACGCGACGCATCGGGCGTGCGCAAACGTTTAGCACAAAGCGGCTTTGCTTACTTAAGGTTTCATGCATACTAATACTCAGGAAGGAATTGTTCTGAAAGAAAATTGTCGGAAAATTACTGAGGGGTGGTCATGCACCGTGGTCCACTGTACACAGTAATAACAGCGTTGGCAATTGCTTGTTTGCTAGCTGCTTCGCCAACTTCATTATTGTTTTTGTAAACACTGATCTATCTATGCAATCTAGTTTATCTTTAATTCATATTTCACAAAGGTCTGGAGTATTTACTACATCTTCAGTTAAGATACAGTAATCCCTAATCACTTACACGTTAATTGAAGCAGTTTTTTAACATGGTTCTATAAGGAAAAATCTAAAAGTGCAGATCGACGCGAGGCCAACCGGTTTGCACGTCCAAATGACGCAAGACTCCAGATGAGTTCATTCTAAGACAATAAACCCACCTTCCTTCACTGCACTAACTGAGATTCTACGAATCTCTAGTTGTATTGAACTAGCTTCCACAACTTCAATAAATGAAAACAGCATTTGAAATCGGACTCACAGTATTCGCTTCTAAATATAATGTTCCGATTATTTGTGACAGCTCCTTAGTTGGTTCTCGGGTCGCCTTAATCGCGATTAGTTCAAGTTTACTTGTTGAAACCGACTGGTTTTTAATTTATAGATATTCCCAGAACTATTCCACGACCTTATTTAAACAACAATTTTCGAGGCTTAACAAGCCGTAATATAAATATTGATTGACAACCAATATCTACAAGTTTACCTAATAGCCCACAAATCCGCTGATTCGAAGTCGTATACCAGTTTAGATTATGGAAATAACTTTCGAAACGTGCAATTTTAAATTACTGCTTGATTTGAATTTACAAATTCTTGGTAGTAGAAAATCGATTTGAATGTATGTGTTACAAGAAATCGACACGTTTTGTTTTCTATTTTGTTACTAAATCTAGATGTGTGTTATTAAAGATTACATTACCTACCTATTGCAGAGAACTAGACTTGAACTAGTGCATAGATAACTATGCAGTTCTTATAGCTATACCTACATAGCTTGATTACGTCGCAACAACGTATAAGTATGCGTGGTCATACAAATGTCGAGTGTATGTTAATTGTTGAAAAAAGTCGCTGTCTGTTGACATGCAAGTTACGAAACATGTTTACACCACCCACGCGTCGCGCTATCTGAGAGCAATCAGAGATAGTGCCTGTCGCAACTTTCTGTTCAACTTAAATCGTAGCGGCCTTCAGCTTTACAAGATCTGTAAAATTAAAGGTCTTTTGATTTACAATGGTGCTAATGTTTGTGTAATTAATGCTGAGCCCAAACATGGTTAATGTAATTTAAGATCCAGGTGTTAGCAATTTTGTGTGTGAACTTAATAGGGCTAATGCTAGCACATAAAACAGTTGAGTTACTGGATGTTTGAAATGATGAGATTCGACTGTTTCATGCAAAATTTGTAGAAACAGCTAGTTCTTTAACAGTAATGAGCTTTGAGTCACTCACATCTGGCTACGGTTGCTAATTCCTTGCGATTAAACTGCGTCTTAAACTTGCGTCGCTAAAGCTGTAGGTTACCTTAGCTGCTGTACATTAGTGTACCTACCTACTTACATGTCTAAAATTATCTATGTTTAATTGAGGTTGTTTTCTATACATACATCCACCAAATGGTTATTTCTACGCATGTCTATAAAACGCATAATCAATTAACAAACAGCTATTAAAGTAATTTCATACATAATAAGTTGATTAGCTTTCTATCGCCGCCGATCGAAAATTAATGTTAGAAAACATGCAATTTTATTTCACAAAGGAAAAGAATAGGTCACAGTACAGACAGACAATGTAATAATGAAAATTACACGTTACTTGAAGATGATTTCATCGCGAAAATTGAGAGAGGTATCATCAATGAGATTACGTGAATCATAACAGTAGACTGTTACTTTCTTAGCACTAAACTATGAATAATAATGAGACTGTGTAACTACATAATTTTTGTAACAGCCGACGTTGATGGATGTCGGCAAAGGTTTGTTGTGAGACCACTTTCTCGCCATCGCCATGGGAAAACTACATTCATCCATGTTAACGTCTCTGTTACTTTCTATCTGATGCTGAGGTACTTACTACTTAATGTCGTTAAAGCGTACCTTTAAATTAGAGGTGTTAACTTGTGTTATGGGAGCCGGAGTAAGAATGGCCTGTTTTTCTTCGAAGTTGCATGCAGCTCCTATTGTCTTTTCGTTGTGAGTAAGTTCTTAGTTAGTGAGCAACCAACCAGTAAAGATATATTTAAAAAAAATGCTAAAATCATAATTTACCAGAATAGAAAGAGTAATTAATCACAGGAAAAATGAAACACTAGAAAAGTTTTCACACTAGATAAATCTAAAACTTTTGTGAGTAAACTTGAGACATAGGTACCTACATCTTCTAACAAAAGACTTCAACGAGATACAATCGTTGACAATTTGTTGTTATAAAAATATCGGCGATTTGTTTCACTATTTGAATTTATGGATCCAATGTATTTTGCTTTAAGAAAACATGCATTAAAAGTGACGTAAAAGTTTTTTTTTTTTAAACACTACAGTTTTATATTCAAAGAATATTTCTATTGCTTCTGACTATTTATTTCGAGTTTAGCTGTGGTTTCGAAAGCACAATAAAAAGCATTTCACACAAAAGTACTTACATGACTTTTTACCCATTCTATTATAAGCATTTATTTTATTTTTTTAAACTCGTCAGCAATTTAGTTTTGTCTTCTCCATGCTCCGTGGATTACAAACTGTACTTGATTCAGTTTGCTAACTGTACATGTGCGAACAATTCGTACGCCTCATTTCGAGTTCATTCCCTTCCTGGTGTTTTATTAATGAATAAATTATAATTATTGTAGTGTTGGTTCACAAAAAGTAATAAGAATCACTGGAAACAAAGAACTGAGATTAAAGGGGAAGTACTAAAAAAGCCAATCTGCATATTACTATGAATTTACAAACAATGAACTTACATACAAAGGATTATTTCTTATCTAAAATATACCAGGTAATGTGACATTTTCCAAGAAAAGAGGCTTTATCTATAGGCATTGAGCCAACAATCAGTCTGCCAGCTTTGCAGGTGCTCGTACTAAAATATAGCGTCTACCATGTGGTAAAACTTAAGGACTTTTACAATTAGGAGATAACAAAATAAATTAACATAAAAACCGGCCAAGTGCGAGTCGGCCTCGCGCACGAAGTGTTCCGTACCATTATCTATAAAAAAATCACGTTTTTTGTATGGGAGCCCCCTTAAATATTTATTTTATTCTGTTTTTTAGTATTTATACATCATCTGTGAAAATTTCAACTGTCTAACTATCACGGTTCATGAGATACAGCCTGGTGACAGACGGACAGACAGATAGACAGCGGAGTCTTAGTAATAGGGTCCTGTTTTACCCTTGGGGTACGGAACCCTAAAAACGGCTTTAGTTCATGACGGATTACATGGGCTTTCTGACGATATTAATTTCCTGTTGTTCGACATGACAACTCTACAGAAAAAACTAATCTGATCATTAGATTGCAGAACTACCAGAGAAAACAGTAGTTAAGAATAACTTAAACGAAATTATCGAACGTGCACTAAGTTCTAAGTTACGCTTACGACCTAAGCCTTCAAAACAAATCAAACCATGACAATAATCTAGAAAACGCTAAAGAAAAGTGCATTTGAATGCGTTGCTAAATGAATCTCCGCGCCATATTTTAAATGATTTCGTTAACGGTAAATCGTGAGTAACCTGTCCAATAAAAATAAAACATTGCAGCTACTGTGCAATAAATGCATATAACCTTCTACTTGACACGAATATAATTATATGTATTGGTATATTTTCAAGTTACCGCCATCACCGGTAACTTTGCTGGGTTGAATAAATGCACTTCTACGGTACAATTTATCCTAATCACCCATTTGGATTCCCTTTTCTCCACCATACCATTTAGAGGAAAAAATATGTAAACACCGGTGTATACCTTTCCTTTCATGATTTTGTGGTTAATTGACTCGTCGATTGGTCTTGGGGTAGATATCCAGATTACACATACACACCCAGTAGATTTCCAGAGTACACCTCTGCCTAACCCTTCGGTGATTACAGGCGAGATGTTATGTAGATTTTGCATTGCTGCAGAAATATATGAACTGAAAGATGCATCATCGTCCCGGGTTACCTGTACTTCATTCCAGTTCGTTTAATTAAACATATTCATTAATATTTTTATTATATCCACTCCTCAAAACGATTATAAGCAGTTTATCAACCATTTATCTAGCAGATGTTTCGTAGCTCCATTGTTCTGTTGCATTGTAAGCGAGTATTTACAAACACTCTCGCTAAGAAAAGAGAAACTATGATTGTTTGCCCTCTCCATCCAGTAAACGTCATAAAATCGTATCTAATGTAGAAACATGGGCATTATGATGCATGTAGCATGCGTTCCGGTCTCTCACTTCATCATCGTACGCTTCTATTTTTAGTTCTGCCACGAAACTGTCTCATTTGTTTAATTTTTTTAATTCTATATACATCAAAATTCTTATATACAATAAATGCACAACTAACTATTTACTCTAGGTACCAAATTAACTAACTTTATTACGATCGAGTATATTATATTATATCTATTCCTCTTTAGTTCTGCGTCTCTTCAACTAGATTTTTCATATTAGATAATATCTTCTACTGAATGGATCCAATTCTTCAATTACAGGAGCTCGTGGGTAAGTAATACCAGCCGAACGGGTCGATCCATCAGGTTAAGCTACGCTGGCCGAGGTTTGTCCGTGGATGGGTGACCACCTTTATATACCGAGACTCCTCCGTGTTTCGGAAAGCACGTTAAGCCGTTGGTTCCGGCTGTCATTCGTGGATCTTTGACAGTCGTAACGGGTCGTCAGAAGCCCGAAAGTTTGACAATTAGTCTTACCAAGGACTATCGTATTACCCCAGTTAATGGGTTGTGGAGGTCAGGTAGGTAGTCGCTCCATGTAAAATACTGGTATTCAGCTGCATCCGGTTAGACTGGCAGTCGACCCATATATATGTAGTTGGGAAAAGGCTAGCAAGATTGAATGGATCCAATACTTCCTTTAGCCAAAAAAGCATTTCCTTGTTCATTTGACTCGTATGACTTCAATGCAAGCGTTTTTAAACCTTGTTTCTACGTCACTTATCATTTATGATTAGGCACGCTGCCTCATTAGTCGTAAGTCATGACAGCTTGCTCTACAATCTTTGCAATTCATAAGATATTCCTTTTTTTTTCTTCCATGACCTTAAGGAACCCACTCCTTCAGAAGCTAGTCGTGACTGTTAAGTTGACTACTTCCTTTCGCAAAGTGAAGAATACACAATTCTTCTTGCTATCTCAGGGTCAAGGCAGCTGGCTAACGTGACTGACTGGACTGACGTCACTCACGAGTTTGACGTCGTACATGCGTTCGAGACACGCGCCACACATTTCGATAACGTCAGTGATATTAGATTAGAACATAACTTCTTTTATAATGCCATACGTAATAGCATGTTAATAAATTTGATTTAAAGAACAAAGGTAATATGAATCAATAGGACAATCCGTGTTTTAATAATATGGGTGAATAGATGAATGTAATCAATGAACCACCTATTAATAAAATAATAATAGTTAGTTTAAACACAAAGTGCCTCGGAAAGCACGTTAAGCCGGTGGTCCCGGCTGTCATTTGTGGATCTTTGACAGTCGTTACGGGTCGTCAGAAGCCGGAAAGTCTGACAACCAGTCTTGCCAAGGGAGATCATATTACCCAGTTACTGGGTTGTGGAGGTCAGATAGGCAGTCGCTTCATGTAAAATACTGGTATTCATTCAGGTAGATCCGGTTAGACTGGAAGCCGACCCCAACATGTTGGGAAAAGGCTAGGCAGATGATAATGAGTTAGTTTAAACGCAAAGGTAAATGAATAAAACTGATAACTTTTGGGCATGCTCTTGCTATCAATAACATTATCCATAAGATATCATTAAGAATACGTTTTTGGGTTTATCGCAGTCTGTGTCAAAACCTGACATTAAAACATCGTTAGTATAATGTGTATTAAAAAATATAAAATGAATATGTTAACAGTAAACTCGTTTTGGTAAGTAAGCGTAAATCACTTTGGGCAAGTTTTTACGCCTCGTTCCAATCTGGTGAGCATTCGCCATCCTTACTTTGTTTTTTCTGGAACTCTAGACAATGCTTACTGTAGTTTAACTGCTTATTGTAATACGATTACGCTTTAACAAGAATATGGAATAAAGCCTGCTATTCTATTAGTATCTAAAGCCTAAGCAGCTGATGATGTCATTTTTTGAAACAATATAATCTGCTCCCACATCTTCATAACTCATCACTTTTCTACCCCTGGAACTAATAGACAAAATCGAATGGATGATTCACAATTGGTGTTTATCCGAACCACCAAGGAAGAATAAAACAATTATTATGTCTCCTTAAAATGCCAAAGAAGAAGCTTGTGTGACCCTCCCAAAGACAAACAGGCTTTTGTATGATGGCATATACCAAATTTAGAACCCCATAAAGATTTGTATCACCTAGATACACGGATACAATTGTGGACCGTGATGAATTGATGATCGAATGAGATAAGATGCAACTTTGTGAACCGCTCAACGGTGTTCCAACTGGTGACTAGTGGTGACCAACTTAATATTTTTGATCATAACTAGCGACCCGCCCCTGCTTCGTTTTTACAACTTCAAAAAACATGAAGATTTCTTTATTTTAGCTAAGTTAAATATTAATGTATTATACACATAAACCTTCCGAAATAAATTCTCAAACTCAAACCTGAATGATGTTAAAACCCGCATCAAAATCCGTTGTATAGACAGACGAAATGCGACTTCAATGTTACATAATAGATTAGTTGAGCCCCGCGGTTTCAACCGCTTAAGTCTCGATCTCGTGAGAATATCGGGATAAAAAGTATCCTATGTCCTATTCCAGGTCATGGTCTACCCTGAGCCAAATTTCATCCAAATCCGTTCAGCCGTTTTAGTGTGAAAGCGTAACAAACTCACTTTCGCATTTATAATATTAGTTAGGATTAGGATTTCACCATAACGTCATAAAATAATGGTTATCATCACATCATAACATTACGCCTTATTTCCCTGAGAGGTTGGGCAGAGTGTACCTATAGAACACCCACATCTCGCCACTCATGTTTCGCCAATAACATATGCAGCTTAAGGTGCTACAATTGTATTTGAAGTAATTATGTCTACTTAAGGTCAATAACGATTTCAGGCCATGGCCATAGCAGCAGTAACAGTTGTTTAAACAACACATTAGCATTTTGCGTGGTGTGATAGCTGATGAAATTATATCCGATTGAAGAATTGCTAAAACGTTTACTAATAATAACTTTGTAAGTGTTTGATTATTAGCTAAGACTTGACTAATGTTTTGCACAGTGAAATCTTAGTAGGTATTTATTCACTGTAGCACCACCTTTGTCCCTCAATTATATGTCAGACTGTCGCAGTGAGCAAGAGAAAATGTATTTATTGTTTCGTATTTCACTTGATATATTGGACACTAACTGTGCAACCAGTCATAATAATATCCATTCAATTGAAAGCATGGCTCTTGTCCACACAGTATAAATAAGTAACAGTATTATATCTTCATAGAAAACGGCCGAAATGACACGCAACAGTATTGAGGGCGCGGCAGTACGCACAGACGCGTAAGATTTATCTGCCGCACGGCAGTAAGTAATATTTTCAGGATCGCTGCCGAGATATAATACTGTTACTTTATTATACTGTGGAAAGAGTAAGTAGCTATCTGAAAGTTATTCGCTGTTCACACTGACGGGTAGGTAACTAAACCGGATCTAGATCGAAACATTAATATTTTAACAAAAGAAGTTGCTCAAACACTTTCTTCTTTGAAGGATTGTATTTTTTTTTGTTAATGTAATCATTTATTAAAGTGTTTTGTAATGGAAAATAATCAACTTCGTAACTCTTATCGCCGCAGTCTCGACTCGGTAATGCACCAGGTTGCACAAATACTATGATTTTGCATATCGCCACAATAATCGCACGGTTTATTCCTCGCTTACTACTGTTGTAATCGAATAATGGAAAGTGAATATACTTGGTTACCTTCTCATGAGAAACAAACACATTGTGGCAACGACTACGTAGATAATGTTTAGATTTCACACGTTTTGTAAATTTTTCTACTTCATTAGTAATTATTAGCTTTGTTGGCAGCCATTTTCTTATAAGATGATGTTGGTAATTTAATATAGTGTATGTCAATGGATTTTTTAGGCTAATCGTAAATTAATAACAACCCTAATTGGTTTTGTAATTAATATTGGTTAAACAACGGCGAAGCTATTAAATGTTTGTCATTTTATCGATGACTGACATGTTTGGCTGATGCAATCATACTCATGGACACAGTCATCAAATACTTGTACCCACAGTATAATTGATGTGCTAACTACAAAGAGTAAATCTACATGAAAACTAATAGAATGTCCAACAGGCTATACAGGGTGTTAGGGTAGACACCGTTATCCTTGAAACTAGTGGTTTGGTGTCATCTATAATATACTTTTTCTATGGGACCAACCTTGAAATCGCGAAAAAAAAAACAGCTGTTCCATACATTTGTGTTCACTTAAATCGACAAAATGTATGGAACTGCTGATTTTTTTTTTGCGATTTCAAAGTTGGTCTCATAGAAAAAGTATATTATATATGACACCAAACCACTAGTTTCAAGGATAACGGTGTCTACCCTAACACCCTGTATGTCAATTTTCCGCTCTGTGTGATGGTGTCTCATGATGACAGTACATGATATTAGGGACACGATCTATCATTCGAATCACCGTTACATTATTTTCTATTCTACATTCATTAAGTTACGAAACTAACAAGTTGTCTTGAATACTTATGCCGTAATGAGATCTTGATTGATGGTTTTGGTATGACAAACATGATTAGAAAGGTAACATATCTGTCAGTGAGAGCAACATACTGTGAAGTGACAATGACATCGTTTTGGACCTGCTGCACGCCACAGCGGACATTATGCGAACAATAGCTATGTCCACACACACATTCGTGACATGGTTTTTGTTTTGATCTCCTTTCTACATCACTCAAAATTCAACCTTAACACTAACCGCACTAAACTCATTCTTAAATCCAAAAAAGTACAGTTGTCAATAAAAATAATTCATTGATTAAAACGGAAACTTGAATGAAAGCGAAGATCGCACCTGCGTTTTCTATCGGAAAGAATGCCAATAAGGCGGAATTAATTTAAAGTTACTTTTGAGTCCTTTATCTATATTTACCGAGAATTTAAAGAAATTCATCTTTAACTAAAATTGCCAACATTGAGTATTGTTTTTGTATTTAATATGGGTCAAGGACCTGAAATAAATGAATTTTATTATATTTTTTATTTAACTAATAGGCTCTCAAAATGATTAACACTAACTTTGTTAGACCTTATTTAAATTAAAAACAAATAAGTGAATAAATAAAAAAAACTCATTCTAATTGATTCTTAATAAGATCGCCAACCAGAAATTCTACTTACGACCGTAAACACATTCCAATGACTAAGTACTTACTTACGGATGTTATAGTCAGGAATATAACCTGTTCTATTTATTAGTTTTATTATTTAAAAAAAACACGATCATTCCGTCTATGCTAATTTATAATTATGCAAATAAGACCGATAAATTGAATTAATTTGGTTACCTACAAATATTTTTTGAAACCTTTATATGGTTACAAGAATAGTTAGGTTAGCCCTGGCACAGATTCATGTTAGTTTAAATTTTTAGAGTTTAATTTAAATCAAATAAAACCCAGACGTTTTCTGAAATTATAGTACTTATATTAAAAATACTTACCTACATTTATTCAGTAAAAAGAACACTACTATGTTGTACAAATCAAGCTTGGGACTAATTTGTATGAACTTGTGACCTCGCGTCAGAAACAATTAGCTGGTTGTCGGGTGTGCATCAAACCAGTATGACCACTTTTGTGGTCCTTGTTATTTAACGATATTATATCGTTTTTTTTTTCTAAATTATAACAAATATCAAGTATATCTTATTTCCTCTTTATATGAATAGATTATTTTAAAGGTTGTCGTTTGTTACATTATTACGTAACATTTCAAAACTAGACGGAATAATCTACGAGAACGTTGTTCTAAATAAAGTTGCGCAATATTTTTTTAACATGAATATTTAAAAATAATTAGTATACATTATGGAACTAAATAACGATCAGGTTATATAAGCATTCGACACATTGGACAAGGTTTAGTCAAGCTTATGTTCCCCGAGGGTTAATACCTGCTCTAAATTTTATATTGTGTTACACTTATTTATATAAAATGACTGAGAACAGTGTTAGTAATCAAATTGTAAAGAAAAATAATGCGGACGTTTCGTGCTGGAATTGTTTCAATGTGGAAAATGAAGATAAAGACCAAGAAGACAGTGAAATAGAAGTTTCGTTATCAAAAATTCGGAAAGAAAATAGGGGAAAGTTTAAGTTATATTCTATTTTGGCTTCAGAAGTGTCGATGCCTAAAACAGTTCCATTAAAACAGAAAGTGCGCGAAAATTATGCTGTTGGCAAGAAAATTGAAAAGAAACTAGTCAAAGAATCTAAAAAACAGAAAAGTGTATGTATTCAAGTAGGCGAAGAAAAAATTATCGCGAATGAGGCCGCAAATATTGCCTTGCCTGAAGATGACGAGGAAGATTTAGAAAACGTCAAATGTGAATCTACTCAAACGGATACAGAAGAAAACACATCGCCTTTTCAAAATTCAAATATTATCATCTCGCGTTTTGACGGACAAGACTGCTCTCAAAACTCAAACAGTAAATGTAACCAAATTAATAAGGAATCTAATGTCTCTTTCGAATCATCTAATAGTGCTTCAAAAACTGAATGTTCTCCAATAAAAAAACAACAAGACGTGTATTGTGAATCTCTGAAAATAACATTGCCTGAACAAGATAAGGAGGTCACAGAAAACTCAAAATTAATAAGGCATGACAAAAACAAACAGGAATGTAATGTCTCCTTCGAATCATCTAACATTGCTTCAAAAACTAAATGTTCTCCAGTAATAAAACAACAAAACTTGTCTTGTGAATCTCCGAAAATAACATTGCCTGAACAAGATAAGGAGGTCACAGAAAACTCAAAATCAATAAGGCATGACAAAAACAAACAGGAATGTAATGTCTCCTTCGAATCATCTAACATTGCTTCAAAAACTAAATGTTCTCCAGTAATAAAACAACAAAACTTGTCTTGTGAATCTCCGAAAATAACATTGCCTGAACAAGATAAGGAGGTCACAGAAAACTCAAAATCAATAAGGCATGACAAAAACAAACAGGAATGTAATGTCTCCTTCGAATCATCTAACATTGCTTCAAAAACTAAATGTTCTCCAGTAATAAAACAACAAAACGTGTCTTGTGAATCTCCGAAAATAACATTGCCTGAACAAGGTAAGGAGGACTCGGAAAAGTCAAAATCAATAAGGCATCACGAAATCAAAAAGGAATCTAATGTCTCATTCGAATGTTCAAACATTTCTTTAAAAATTAAATGTGCTCCAAAAATTAAGCAACCAAACATGTCGTATGAATCCCCGATTATCACATTGCCTAAACAAGGTAAAGAAAACTCAAAATGTGAATCTACTTTAACAAACATAAAAGACCGTGTGCCTTTAGAATGTTTAAATGTTCCCTTGCCAGACGACGATAAGGAAGACTCTCAGACTCCAAGTAAATGTACTCAAATAGAAAAGGAACAAAATACATCTTTAGAATCTCCAAGTACTCCTTCGCAAGACCGAACCGACAGCAAAGATGACTCCGAAATAAAATACAAGGTCCAAATTGAAACTTCAACACCTAATACATATATTGACATAAAAGATATTAAGATCTGTGAGGATCCTACTACAACAAATATGCCAGAAGAACAAGAAAATAAAGAATATGATATAAGAAGGATCATAGGAAAAATTCAAAATTTGTCAATTTCTGAAAGGGAAGAAAGCGTAACTGAGAGCGAAAAAACTGATGTCACCAGTTCCAATAATTCAGAATCAGGTTATGAGGGATCATCTATTCGAGATTTAAATGACATCGATTCTTTAAATAAAAACATGGCGTATGCAACAAAACATTCAGCAAGCAGTAAATCTTTTGCGACCCCTTTTACTCAAGCACAAAGTTCTCGAGAAGATTTCAAATCTTCCTTGCCGGTGCTTAACTTGACACAGAGAAGAAACATTTTAAAGTCCAGCAAGTCTTTATATGCAGATACCAGTGATACAGAACATAAACCCGTGAAATCTTTACGTTGGAGTACACTTGAACTACCACATAGGTCCTCACGTCTCGATGGTACGTAATCTATTAGTTTTTAACAGACTTCTTCAAAAAGGAGTAGGTTCTCTTTTCGTCTGTATGTTTTTGTTTATTTTTATTTTTTTGTATGTATTTTACTCGATTGCTCCGTCAATTATGAATCGATTTTGATGATTCTTTTTTTGTTTGGTAGGTCATGCTTCAGAGGTGGTCTCATATAAATTTTATTAACTTTGCTTGCGTAGTTTTTGAGTTAGCTGCAATATTACGTATTTTTTCTGTGTTTTGTTTGTATGTAGACGATATATTGTTTGACTCCGTCACTGTTATTTATTCATAGCAGGTAGTGGTATTCGAATTTGTGTTGGGTAGGTACCACAACTAAAAAGTGAAAAATAAAAACTTTTTACAAAAAAAAAACAACCGACTTCCAAAAAAATCACAAGAAAAGTGGCAAATAACTTTAATTTCGGAAGTCGGTGGCAAAAATGAAAATTGAAAAACAAAGACACACACACACACACATATTTCAACTATTTTACACATTTCAACTATTCGTTTAAATGAATATCTTCATAAGTTTATCGATAATTAGACCGTTCTGATTATCAAACAAGCATTGTTTTTACTTATTCTTAAAATATAAACATTTTTTAATGTAATTTTTATTACCTAGGGTGACGTTTCATAGATCATTGTTATTAATAATCCCAACCAGTACAATAATTCAATAATAGCATTTAAGAGGAAAATAATAAAATTAATGGTCCGTCCCGTTAGTATGGTGTAAGTAGGTCTGACAATTACACAGTGTCCGTCCTGCTTTATGGACATAACCAGCACATTATTGAGAGGTCTCCCCGGTTTGATTCAGTCCTACGCATTGTGAACATCGTGGATAATTTACAACAGTTTTTTGCATGCATTCTATCTCTACTGGTATCGCTATGCCAGCATACATACACAATTTATGTGTACTAAAACAACAGGAAACGACCATGACATGTAGGATACGATAAAAAACGGATTTTATGTGGAATTGAAATAAAGTGATTTAGTTCTGTGACGTGCAGTCGTGTTGTGCGTTGGCATAAACTGCAAAATAATGGTTTATTCAATTAGTTATAAATCGGAACCGAGCTATTCGTCTATAGAACATAAAAGTTGTAACCCTGACGAAATAAACGCGAGCACTTATCATCACGTGGATATTTACCGAAGGACTGTTGTTAAAAGTGATAAAAAAATGACGTTCGGTTCGTTTTTGAGTCGGTGTTTGTGTTGTAAAGGAAGTTCAGATGATGAACTTGACTCGCCCGTAGATAATCCAGCATCAGCTCTCGTAGGACCTACTGGGAGGAGCTACACTCTCAATGATGAAGCAACAAAATCTAGTGTAGTACAAGAAACAAGTGTCCCTTCATTGATTGTCACCAGGCCACTTGATGATGAGTTTTCTACTTCTACAACGACGCTTTTGCTAAACTCTGAACGAAATGCAAGTGAAATAAATCCAGGCGCACAGAACTACTCCTTCAAAAAAATGGAAACGGCTCCATGTGAGTCCTCTCAGGATTCAAACGGCAACAGTCGCTGCAGTACCTTAAAATCTGGTGAGAAAATCTCATTCATACGAGAGATTTTGTCGTGTCGAGACTCTTTCTTGAAGTCTTTGGAGTGGTGTGATAATTCTTTGACGAGGAGCAAAAGGTGTCGATTTGTCAAACCCGACGAATGGCTAGAACTGAAGGACGATGGTACCGAAATAAGATTCGACTACTTGAGGCACGCCTTGTTTCTGTGACACAAATAATTATTGCACTATTAACTCCACATCTTAATTTAAGCACGTAAAAAAACACTGACTAACAGTGTAATGCTGTCTTATTTAATAATTTGATATAAAATATTTTTCTGAAAAGCAAAATTAACTCACCATCTCTTCTAACATCAGGCTCTTTCTCCTCAAGTTAATCTACAACATTATTTTTTCTTTATGCTAAACCCGAAAAGGGGTTCCAAACTTGAAATCGCCATGGTGTTCCATTGTATGATACATTTGTGTTCACTTAAATCGACAAAATGTATGGAACAGCTGATTTTTTTTTTGCGATTGCGTAGTTGTTCCCATAGAAAAAGTTTTTCAAAATAATGAGTACAATGACCCCTTTTCGGGTTTAGCATAAATAAAAAATACTATTGTATACTTCTGTTTTAATGAAAATTTGTTTTGTTGCATAAATAATAAATTTCATTATCTGAATCAAAATCACGGTTACCAATGCGATGATTGCGTATATTTCTGTACTTTTATCAACATGAACCATATATTATTAAATTCATAATTAATTATGCGCGTAGGTTTGACGTCTGTTTCATTTTACAATATTTAACCGTGTTTATTTTCGTACTATGTTGTAACAATTATGATAACGGTTGTTTTGTTTTGTTTCCAGATGAGGTGTATATGTCCGACTCGGTTTCGCCCAACCATGCAACTTTGCCGAGGCGTTCGAACTCACCGCTGCACCACGAAAGAGATATGCTCGACAGGGATAGGTTCTCTCTCAACAGGAGTGGGCTACAGGTAAATATCATTTAGTATTTTAATAAGTATATCACTCCGTTACCTTAGCCTCACGGACTGTTGACGTCATGGCTAAGCTGCTGCGTCATGAAATCCATTAGCAGTCTTGTGAGGTGGTGGTACGTTAATTCAATCAAGTCGTTTAATGTTATATGTGACGTATTATCAAACCATATAAACATGTAGAAGTATTTAGATGGTATCTACGTGATTAGTTTTAGTTGCTATATTGCCACTGTCCTTATATTTCTCAAAACAATCCATTAAATACCACAATAGATCAACAAAATCAATATTTTGGTCCAACAGTAACCATGAATCACCTACTTTTACATCAACCGTGTCGCATAAATGTTTCCACGTCTCTGTGGTTCTAGAATCACTTTTGCAAGCAAAAAGAAACCTTTCGAAACAAGCTTTAGGGCCTTTATGTATTGTAGGTGCAGTTAGTGTACGAGTATTGTCTCGATGACCGCGTTGGCCATTGTATTATATTACTTCGTCTTGCAACACGGCCTGCGAACAACGAGACTTTGCAAAACGTTTACTTGAACGAATACCTGAACGTATATACAGCAGGGTGAGCTAGACAAAGAGTTTAGAAGTACCTAATGTAGCAAGTTCTGTTACATGTCTCCATAGCTTATGTTTTAATTAGGTTAGTGTGCCATTTCATGTGATGAATAGTGATAGTGCGTGCAACACGCCCCTTCTCAGACTTGGTATAACTTAACGCTTGAGTTGATCGGCCGTATGTGTACAGTATACATATAAGTGTGTCTTTAATTATGACTTCATAATTATGTATATCGAGTACGAGTACAATTTAAGGATATCAAGCAGACAAAGTTGGGACCTAGAATCATAGAAATAAGTAAAGGAATCATCATAGAGTCGTTGCTTGCTGTAACAGATTGCAATGGGAAGCGATTAAAGCGACAAACAGTTTTAAAACAGAATGAATTCACACTGGGCTTGGCCTATCGTGGTTTACACTCGAAATGTTGTAATATTAATCCCTTATAAAGTGTCGTAGTGTGGGTAGATACGATAAAACGTTATTACTCAATGCCATATGCGGCTGTTTGGCCCGTTTCACATGTCTGTTCGCTCACACTATACGTACTTCATTTACTTTGTAATCTGTAGATCTATACCTAGGTATAACAACATAATAAGTAGAACCAAAACTCGCGTGTATTTTCCTATTTATTTTCATTATAACCCCATCCATTTTCAAGTAGTTTAGTGGTGGCGGCTTCGTTTTGGAAATACAAATAAACAGGTAAACGCTTTACCATTCAAGTCTATACCTACATTGTATACCTACAAAATAAAGGATGTAAGTATACAGCTAGTAAATAAGTTGTTTACTAACTTTCATAGTACTCCTACCGTTATTACTCCACACGCAATGCTTTAGAAAATCAGACATGAAGACTAAACAAATAACATGTTCTACTAACTTGCGGTGCCGACACAGTTATTCAATTTATAGAAACTTATTCTATGCACTATTTTACTGGCAAATAATAATAAGGAAATATACATTAATTTGCACACCAGTTTATTCAGTATCCGTTTCTTTTGAGACACCATTTAAAATTTTCTTTATCTTAATTAGATCAGTGACATTCAAATGCTATCTATGCAGGATATTAATAAATATAAAAGCACCTTTGACATTTGCAATTAAATAATCAGCCAATCTTTCAAACTGATAAAAAAATGTAAAACAGGTAATAATCAAAATTTAAAAAGCATTTAAATGTGTTCTTCAACTGTTAGGTTTTTAAGACTTCCTTCTATTGCTTTATACTTAGAACTCTAACTATAATCACTATGTAGCTATGTTTTCCTCATAAAACATATGACTCCTCTCCATGTTTATTTGCTAAATAACATGCTCAGTTAAGTCATTCAATAAATAACAAAAATCCAACATAAATTACATGACAAAATAATATATTGATGCAGATTAAATGATCTGTTATTCAATAAATGGATTTCCTGATCTTATTAAGGTAACTTGACATAAATGCTTGTTGCTGTATAGGGCATAAAAATGAGCCTGCGCCTACGCAAGACAAGCTCCCAAGACTTGCGTGGGCTGAAGTCCCAAGTGGACTACATTTTTTTTGCCTATTGTTTCAAATAAGGGGATTGAATTCAACTTAATTGTGATAAAACAAAGGGGATTGGGAAGGAGATAGGATCAATATTTATAATGATACGGTCCTTTTGTTTTTATTACCTGATGCTTTTGTTGATAAAGCTTCAAAGTAATCAGATGTTTTGTACTGATTATCCCGACCTGTTGCTATGTTCATGTGTAGTCGACTTTGGCGTAGGTTGTATCTTCTCTTAGTTAGGAACAAAGTTCTTCTAAGTTTCCTTTATTCTCGGGCTCTCGAAACTAGCCCTAGACTCTAGCAGCTAAATTCGTTGCTCTCCCTATACTACGTCTATGACCAGGGGGCTTAAAACGGTCACTTTAGCAGAATCATAATATGAAAATATTATGAATCATCGTAAAATGTCACAAACTGACAATTCATAATATGATCTGCGTGTAATTCATATTACGAAATAATTCATCCGTTTGACAGTTATCTATGGAGATTCTTAAAATGGTCCACAAATTATGAATTGCTTTTATGTCAAATTAGAGGAATTGCCAATGACAGCTGGGATTCAGGAAACGAACTACTTTTAGAGGAATTGCTGATTTGGCCGGTTTAGGCCCCCTGACTACCCCAATAAAATGAGACTAAATAAGAAAACAGATATTATTAAACAATATACATACCTAAAACAAATGCCACGAGTATTCACGCAGGAATGGCAGTATCGAGTGACAGAATGATAATGCAAGTAAACAAAAACATGTCGTGGTTCACCGTAATTGTAGCTCAGTAGTGCTAGCGGTATCATAGCAAAATGTGCAATGTGTTCTCTCACTTCTTATTTATAGATAGTATTAGACCTAATTCCGTGTGAACAACCGCGTTAGCTTTTTACTCCCGGAATAGAATTTAATTCGTCATTATAATTTTTAATGTTTGGAGATGTCTATCCGAATGAATAATTTTGGTGACTGCAATATTTTGGTGAGAATCTAGAGATGTAGATTTTGTTATCATGCCACTACTTCCTATTTATCCTAATTTCACTTGTTCATGTTAATTTTAACACTTAACTCACAAAATATGGGTGTAATATACCTACACAAGTCAGTTTTTGTTCTTTTTATACTGTTTTTTTTAAATAATTTTTATTCATATTTTAATTTTATATATTTTACGAATGTTGCTTTGTTTTATGTGAATGTCGTGTACACCTTGTAATTGGTATATACATAAGAACCCATACCCGTAATGTAATTTACTCACAATTTGTATGCTATTGGCGTAAATATTTAAAAACAAAAACGAAATGTTATGTCATGTTGACAAAGATTCAAGACTAAATGGTGGACTTTAATATCATGTTAATCGTTCCCAATTTCTCTCTTTCCAGGTCCGCTCAGAATCCATGGCATCAGTGTACTCTGGTGCTGGCGAGGGCACCCGAGCTAACGTGACAATCAGAGGCGAGGTGCAGATCTCGTTGTTGTACAACTACAGGCTGGGAGCCCTGGAGGTTGGCGTCAAGCGGTGCCGCGACCTCGCGTCTGTTGACGTCAAGCGAAACAGATCCGATCCTTACGTTAAGGTGGGTAACATTAAGAAACCTACCGATCTATTCTATATACATCTCACCATGAAAATTTATCTGAAGTGAGCTGTCAATAGTGTCAATCAGGACAATTGTGGTGTCAGGGGAGTGACAACTCACTTCACGGTACATGGTTCCTGTCAGCTATTACTTTACTTTGCTTCTTTGTCCATGTACTTTTATCCTACAATGAAATATTAGGTACCATAAACTGTATTTCCTGAGGTGAATTTTAAATATGTACACCTACCAATTTCGTTGTCAAAGATACTAAATAAATAGAAGCAGGTGACGGCTCACTAGATATTGAATGTCACGGAATAATTTTACAATTCAATAAACACAAACTCGGGTGCTAAATATTAATGGCTTACTATAAACCTGTCTAAAAATAATCGAGTTTACCAATCCCATGGCCACGGCCGGCTAACCGACAAACTAGATTAACATACACAACGAGAATATTAATACGACTTATTATAATATAGCAGTACTTATTAACTAGGTAGCAACCAGCACCAGTTATTATTACGTAACAATTAAATATGACGTGTCTGGGCCGCTGTGGTCTTCATTACAATAATCGTGGAAACCAAAAGTCCTTAAATACTGCCAGAAAAACGTTTCAACAGAAGATTGGAGTTCGTCAATTCTCTCCTTTATTATGAAAGGTCAATGTTCAACATGAGTTATGGTGTATTTATTAGTCAGAGGTTGTTGAACTTCTTTCGCAGTGGTAAACACATTTCATTTTTATGAAATTATTTGAAAATAACAAATTTTTTGTTCATTTGAACAGCACTTGGGCGTGGCCACTTTTGTGAAAGCTTTTTCTGTACATCGACAGATGTTCATAAAAAAATAACATTTTATCCCCTTAATTTCCAGGTGTACTTGTTACCGGACAAGTCCAAAGCTGGCAAGAGGAAGACAAAGGTCAAGAAGAACACTCTAAGCCCCGTGTTCGAAGAGACTTTGAGCTTCGTTCAGCCGCTGGCCTCGCTGTCCGCGCGGACACTGTGGCTCAGCGTGTGGCACGCGGACATGTTCGGGCGGAACGACTTCCTCGGAGAGGTCACGCTGCCGCTGGCCGACGTCGTGTTCGACGACCCCGCGCCCATGTGGTACAAGTTGCATGAGAGAGTGAGTATTATAATCTCGACCGACAGAAGGATAGATGAAGATCAAAGAATCGGTGGATTTCACACAGAAAGGGGGTGAATACGGAGGTGACTGCTTCACCCAAAGGTTCGCCTCTGTAGCTATATTTTCACAAATAAATTGGGAAATAAATTTTCTGATACATACATAATCAATTAGTGATGTTTTCGAGAACACCGGCACCAGCCGCAGTTTTTAGTCGTGTAATCTGCTAACTAACAAAGCTTTGAAGATGATGCTTATAGGATAGATCTACGTTCTAGGTTAACCAAAAAAATAATGAACTGTATTTTTACGGGTGCAAGAGTTGTTACTAACTTGATTGGACCAGTCATTTTTCAAATACACTTATTTCAATTCGAAAGACACCTAACTCCAGAATGTTTATAAAATTTTACAACACACATATCTAACTAAAAACACTAAATTTCCAGACGGAACAATTTGACGAGCAGCAAGGCACTCGCGGCGACCTGATCATAGGCCTCAAGTTGGAGCTGTCAGAGGGCGCGCGTGGGAAGGGAACCTTACATGTACTCGTCAAGGAAGCTAAGAACCTCGTCGCTACCAAGCCTAACGGACTCGCTGATGTGTTTTGCAAGAGGTAAGCTTTACAAATAATTTTATTTCTCATAAATCATGGAATCATGGAAGAAACTTTTGTAGTAGACTGCAATAAATAGTGGAGTCTGGTCGTTCGAAAACTCAGTCGGTCAGTTCAACTTTACAGAAACTGATGAACGCTGACAAGTCACCAAACTCGTTGTCAAATTCGCTACGAAGCAGGAGTTTCCAACTGCTAATGGGGATAACCATTAGCAGTTACAAACTTCTCTGTCTGAGCACATTCATAGAAGCAAGAATTTTTTAATAGGCCTAAGGTGGATACCATTAGCAGTTGCAAACTTATCTGCTAATGGTATCCTTAGGCCTCAGGGATGGGAATGTGCTCAGGGATTATCTATAGGCTAGCGCTTCGAATATGCGCGTCTGCTTTTTCTGTCATGAGAACCAGGTCATAGTGTTCGGTTCATGATCACAATAAAATTTCAAGGGACCACAACTGCTAGATGTCCACCATCACTAGTCGATGCATAGACGGAACTTTGAATTTCTTCCGCTAAAGACTATTCAAACTACCAGAGTTAACCTTTATTCTCAAATGATGCATTAGGCTTAGGTATAAACTGAATGTATAATGACGCCAACTGTTTCCCTGCCAGCTACCTGCTGCCCGAGCGCGGGCGCCTGGCCAAGCAGAAGACGGGCGTGTCGCGCCGCACGCTGGCGCCGCGCTGGGAGCACACGTTCACGTACCGCGGCGTGGCGCTGGCCGAGCTGGGCGCGCGCGCGCTCGAGCTCAGTCTGTGGGACCGCGACCGGCTCGCCTCCAACGACTTCATGGGCGGCGTGCGACTGTCGCTCGGCACTGGTAAATATATACTTTAGTAGGCAGATCTACAACGTATGAATTAACTCTTATTCACAAGCCGCAATGAGCTCTTCTCCATACGAAAACTATATTTTGGCAGGGGCAACTAGAATCAACTGAAGGAACACGAGTGGGTTTTAGTCAGTAAAAGTCTGACACGCCCTCCCGCTCCGCCCAGAGCGGGAGAAATAATTTGATGATTTCCAACTCTCGAAAAAAAAAAACAAAAAAAAGGGGGCAACTAGAATCAGTTCGATTTCTTTGATTTTGACGTTCAAAAGTGCTTTTTATGTGCCTAATTGAAATAAATTCTTTGACTTTGCAAGTTAGTATACTAAATCTGGAAGCACGGGAGTGCCCTTGCCAAGATAAGTCAAGCGAAGCGCAAGGAAGGCACTATCTACATTTTCTCGAAGCACTTTTTGAACCCTCATATGACAACTTTCGTGACAGCAGCGATTATAAAACGTGAGTGCGAGACGATACGAGTTTTGAAACTACTTGTACGTTTTACGACTGTCACGACTCTTGGCACAAAGTATTACCACATAACTGTGCGTTTGCACTCAAAACAATACATGTTGAAATCTCTATTTTCTGTCAATGTTCCATACATTTTTTACAGGAACTAGAGACTTCAACATGTTTTGTAGTGAATGTTTCGCCAGTGCAAAGGCACAGTAAGATGTAGCTCATAACGTATTATGATTGAAATAAATCTGTAGGTATTCTAAATATTCTAGGATTCATTACGTTACTTACATTACTAACTATCGAACTTTTGTCGACACAGGAACCTACATGGGTGCCAACGTCAACTGGATGGACAGTGTGGGCAAAGAGGTGACGCTGTGGCAGACCATGATGCAGCGACCCAACTTCTGGGTCGAAGGCTCCTTACCGCTCCGGCCCAACCTCAGCAACTGAACTCAAACGTCATCACCGGGCAGTTCTATAGAAAACCAATCAACACAAGATAGCGCCACTAATACGTAAGATACTACGTAATGTTAAATATACGTGAAATATGATATCGTGCCAATATTGTGTAAGCATTTCTTTACTTGTAAAGCAGTGATAATCGATTATCTTAAATTTTCGACAGTTATCTTACGTAAAAGTGGTTCCATCTAAATAAAAATATTTATCATGGTATCCCCAACTACCGTACCTTGGTGTTTGTTCTTATTTTTTTTTTTATCCATTGGCAGTGACTTATTTTGGGGTTGAGGTGACGGTAACGAGTAGTTTAATTATTTCTTAGAATTGCCCACCTTTTTTCGTCTTGTTGTGTCTCGTAACATTAAAATAATAAATTATAGGAAAAATAAAATAACTGAATACATAATTACGTATGTATGATCACATGACATCGAAATCTATACAAAGTATTGTATCGGCGTTTGTATACTATATTCTTTACTTTATTTTATAAAACTATTTTCTTATCCTTTGATACTCTTTATTATACTGTACTTCTGTACCCAATCCTTTTCTGTGGTTATAAGTGCCAATAAATAAATAAATTACTCAATAAATCTGTATGTACCTATTTTATACTTAATTATGTCATAAGAAGTATTTCATCAAATAAAATATTTACTTGTTCGATATTTAGATGCCTAATTTTGATATGTAACACATTCCACAATGAATATAATATTAAAATAATAGCTTTAAGTATCTAATGACAATAATATTTTCAACTTTCAAACTGCCTATAGTTAGATATATACTAAGTTATGCATTTAAAATAGAATTATAATGTACAAATTAAGTCTACATGAGTTAAGGTACAGCTCATGCATATTGTGATTATTACGACTAGGTGTTTTAATAAAAATTGAAGAATGAATGTTTGTAAAAGAAGTCTGTGTAAAATAATTGGAATGCAAGTAAATGTTTATAATGTAACGACTCTAAGACGTCCGTAGTTTGTATAATATTATATTAGACGTATCTTAACAGGAATTTGAACGATTCATAGGTAATTCGTTTATTATTATATAAACTTAAATATTTTTTTATATAAACTTATTGTGAATTTAAAACAATCTGGAAATAAATATTCTGAATAAGTCTTATGCGATTTTATTTTTTGTTATTATTATATTTCACTTATTACTTAGATACAAAACATGGGAGATTTTAGTAAACAAAGACAATTAAAAAACAACTTGCAATCCTACCGGTTGACTGGCTCACCCTCCTAATAGTTTCATAGTGTTAAAGATTCCATTGATAAAAAATGTCTTTGCAAGTGTAAAAAAATGCATGCTTATTATTATATTAGCAAAACATGTTTTGTTCTGAATTATACTTTTAACATCTTTTCATACTTACCGCAAATATTTATTGCATCATTATTATCTAACTTCTAACTAATATTATAATCGCGAAAGTTTGTAAGTATGGATGGATGGATGTTTGTTACTCTTTCACGCAAAAACGGCTGAATGGATTTGGATGAAATTTGGCAAACAGATAGTTTATAACCTGTAATTAACAGATAGGATACTTTTTGTCCCGATATTCCCACGGGATCGAGACTTACGCGGGTGAAACCGCGGGGCGCAGCTAGTATATATTAATACTATGACCCCGTTATTATGTTATGCTATGCTTAAAAACTTCCAAATCTGAACTATCATCAAAAATCGAAAACTAGACGAAGACGGATGTGCGTTTTATCACCTAACACTCATGATTGAGATTTGCTGTTGCATTCCATGAAGGAGTGTCCAGTTTTTCCACAGTGGTTGCAAGTAGGACTAGTTTCTCGGCAAAACTCGGCTGCATGTCCGCTGGCATTAAAGCACCACATTATGTGACTATCGTGAAATCTCTCATAGGGCATGATGTCCAATTTATAAAAAATTGGCTTTCATTTATGATATTTTTTCTTATGCTAGCGGGTAGTTCCAAGATATAGCTACAGGTAAGAAGGTCTTTCTTACTCGACTCACGAATTATACGAGTCGATAACTCGTCTGAAAAGTTCTGCTCGTAAATACAGTCAAATACCTCCTTCTCGGTAAGGGTTACGAGAATACCAATGACCATGACAGCGACCGTAGGGCGTTTAGAATTTCTGAATGGTAAATATACACTACTCAAATATAAAATATGTTTTTTATTTTTTCAAATTAATCGTTGGTTTTGGGTAACTTTATTCATAACTCTGGCAACATAAACACAGTTTTGATAATTCAACCAAGGAAAGCGTTCCAGTTACAAAGATGCGCCATCTTGGTCTAGCGCGTTATGGATCTCAGACAAACTTTTTTTTAAATGCTTAACAATTAAACATTGACGAACTTTTTATTGAAGTTTATTGTTTGACAGTTGGCAAATCGTCGTTACAAAAATAGTGTTGTTTGTTGGCTTCAGGCTTGGGTTTTTATTGATTTTTAATTGTTTTCTAACTAAGTACCTACAGATAAATGAATAAAAAGCTCTCATAAAAATGATGAGCCTTCAAGAAAAAGTATTCCTTTATCTTTGCGTATCATTCGCTACATTTAAATCAGGTAAGAGTTTTAGGGCGTTGTTTCTTGTTATAATTTTGTTTGTTATTTTGATTTCTATCTTTATTTTTCATTTTTAGTTTATTCCATAAACTGCTACCAGTGTTCAGGGACAGATTCGAGTGATCCGTTTCAGTGTAATGAGTTTTTAGAGAATGATGTTGATTTGTTACCAATCGACTGTGCGACGATACACAATGCTCAGTACTGTATCAAGCACGTCGGGAGATACGAAGGTCAGAGTTTACAGATAAAAGGCATGAGTCTCACTAATGGGTACATTATAAATATAGAAATAACTTGAAAATGGTTTAGATACTTAATAATGCTTGTTAGAACTATTTTACTGGGATGTTACAAGCCAATAAAGTACCTACTAATACTTACCAACTTGATATTTAGTACGTGAAGGTGATAGACTATTACTAACTCTTAATTTAATTAGACCTTAAAATTATTATTATAGGAAAAAAGCTTTAACCCTGGGTTATTTTGGAGCTAATTTTATTTCATTATTCTTTTCGCTTCTATGATTCTTCATATTATAAAAATCCTATTAACAATGAACCTAGGTGAAGCACTAGAGTGCTATCAGTGCAACAGTTCATCAACCATGGAGTGCGGGGACGGGCTGATGAACTTAGATGGTGGAATACTGCAGCCATCATCTTGCGAGCATGTGTTCAACGCTCAGTACTGCATTAAACTTACAGGTCGCTACTAACAATATGATGCTTTGCTTGTTTACTAATGTACATATTAGTGCCAAGTTTGCTTTATTCAACATTATGAAGCAAGTAAGTAATGGCAAACATCTAAGTATAAAGACAGTGTCATAGCATCTAAATCAGAAATGGTTTAGAATGGCGATTTTATGTTGAACTTTTCATTGGCATTCAAGCAAGAGGGTTATTTGTATTTTGTAACACATTAACAATGGTAATCTTTATTTATTTATTTATTATATAGGTATTGTTTATGATACAGTATTAATTACACCTATTTTTGCACTGGGTTACTCTGAGGTATACAGCACTGGGCACTAAATAAATGGTTCACTAACTTGGTGTGGATAATTTGGTGAGTTTTGCACTTTTCCTTATTTTTTCTTATGTCCATAACTATGTAATGAAATGTCCAAATCTGAATGTATGTGCAGTTTGATATTATCATTGGTAATCTGGGAGATTTTTCATTCACTTTTTATTTATTATTGAGGTACAAGTAGTTTTAGTAAAATTATCACAGTAAAATAAGCTGCCATTCTGAAGGCCTATATTCAGCAGTGGACTCCCAAAGACTGATGAGGATTCCTAATGCTAATGTGATTTTATGTAATGCTGTCCCTCTATAAGTCTAGTCTTATTGAATTTTTTCATTGATACCAATTCATCAAATAATGCAATCAATTCATGTTTCAGGGGGCATCAGCACAAAGAGATACTGTTCATCATTAGATTTAGGGAATTACTGCAACTATGTGCAGCAGCCTGGAGACAAACTGGAGTATAGGACTTGTATTTTCACATGTAATTCAGATGGATGCAATGCCGCCACAAGCCTAAAGACATCGGCCTTGTCTTTAATATTGCTCTTCATCATCAAATGTTTTGTGTTATAAGTTTAGATCTTTTATTTGTTTAGATTCTAACCACCTTATTCATAAATGCTGCAGTTAAGTTATGAATTAGCAACTGTGTAACCATACATTTTCGATGTTTATATGTCTCTTCTTTAACTTGAAGAAACGTCTATGAATAAGAGGGTTAGCATATAAATTACACAAATAATCTAATAATAGCACAATCAAATTGTACCTACAGCTATTCCTTTTTTTGAGATGTAGCTTTATGTACATTTTAGTGACCTTTACAGTTCAACATTGTATAAATGCAGTAGATATTATAGAGACGTAGTCTTCAAAGTATGTAGTGCCTAAACATTAATTACAGAAGTAGTAATAATATTATGTAAGTACATAATTTTATACAAACTTGACAGCTATTTAGTTACTAAATTTTATGAAATTCAGTGCAATGTAACTAATTGTATGCATTTACAATTTGTCCGTCCAACATAACATTCCATTTTATTTAAGAATAAGTGTGAAAATCAAATTAATATTTACTTTTTTAAGAATATAATATGCTTACCTCTTTTACCTAGATAAGTATATGAATCTCAATATATTTTAGTTTCCGTTATACATTGACTGACTAGAAGATAATATAAGTCTTTGTATTTTGTACATACTTTTTGTACAATAAACTTTTAAATAACTGTAATGGTTTTATTTACCAGTTCTGCCTACCCACCTCTGTAACGAATGTGTGTCCCCCCTGTTGTGCGCTTTTTTGTGCGGACTTATACCATAATAATAACGTTTTAAATAGATCTGTCCTGCAAGTGTATCAGGACCACCACAGATGACCACAATAGAAACGGGTTTGGCGACGGCAGAATAGACAAAACGACATATCGTCGTTGATAGTCCAATTCCGCGTAACCTAAGTTCACAAAAAAAACTAATCGGCCGAATTTTGATATGATTAAGGCTCAACTCACACGAAAAGAGCGTCGAAGCGCAGCGCAGTTTCAGTGTCATATGAATTTTAACTTTATTTTCATTACTATAATACTTATTATCGCATGAGAAACTCGAACGAGTCGCGCGGATGCCCGCGGCACCGCGGGAATTCAATCCGCGCGCCTTCTCTACCGAGCGGGTCGCGGCGCTTCGCTGCCCTTCGCCGCTCTTTCGGTGTGAGTTGACCCTAAGGGGAACGAAAGGGTCCTAGACTCAAGTTCGTTCAAAATTCGGCCGATTAGTTTTTGTGAACTTCTGTTTTGTGACCCTCCTTTAAAATTTGCGAAGGTGTACATCCGCGGTATTTAACAATGTTAGTTACGCGGAATTGGACTATCAACGACGATATGCACAATCTTCCATATCCATACTAATATTATAAATTCGAAATTAAATCTGTCTGTCTGTATGTTACCTTTTCACGCCTAAACGACTGAACGAATTTCGATAAAATTGGCAAGGAGATAGATGGCACCCCGGGGAAGGACATAGGCTACTTTTTATCGACATACCACGCGGGCGAAGCCGCGGGCGGAAGCTAGTATACTATAATTTTGTCTATTCTTCCGTCGACAAAACCCGTCCCTGGTGGTCATACTACGCATGCTGATCAAATAAAAACCAAAATACTATCCAAACATTTATTGAAAATTTGTGCTACACAAGCATGATATAAAAATACATAATAATAAATATTAACACAGACTTAGCCAAGTAAATAATCCAGCTAATGCACAATAATACTTTCATTTTCACTTACCACACTAACATTATGCGTTTTATACTGAACATGGAATGTAACGATTAAAAACATTCAATATATTGAATTTTAAACATGTCACTAAGTATATAAGTTTTTAGGCTTTATGTGGCATCATTCCAATTCATACACAAGTTGCATACAGTTATTAAAGCTATTATAATATAATGAATTAATTTTCTTTTGAGAATAATCCAAGCATAAAATTGTGCAAATCAAAATAGCTTGAGTCTTTTGAGAACATCTAGCACCTATGTATAATACTTTAATGATGTTAGCTTCGAAATCTAGCCTAACTATAAATATGTACAGAAAAAGTTCAGGTAACTTTTTTTGTACAATTTCATTCGCAACATAGTAATCACGATACATGAATATACCTAGCTTTTTTATAAGTAATGAAAGTAAACGCTTGATCGTCGTAAAATGGTATAAACAATAATGCAGTCAAAATGTATAATGATACATAGGAAATACAAAACACAATATTAAAATAACAGGTAACACTATTACATAAATCAGACTATTAACACAATCACTAACAAACAAGATGTCAACTTAACTATAAAACTGGGAATAACATTTATGATGTGCTACATAAAAAGTGCTTTTCACGAGATCAGCAGCCTAATATTAATTTGTAACAAGATTTCTTTACAATAGACATTTCATCTAGACCTCAATCGACAAAAGAAGATGATTCAAATGATGATAATGATTGAATAGATTAGGCAAGTTGATCATTGATCACATTTCACATCACATCAAAAACTTTGAAACCATAACCCTGATTTTGATTGCATATACATAATTGTATAGAAAATAAGTAAATCACATACAAAAAGTAATAATAATTAGAATAAAAACAATAGTTTGTGACATGAACATTTATGTAGAATGTCATGGTTCTATCACATTTAAATTCCTAAAACAAAGCAATACACGACGTTTGTTCATAAGAAAATTCATAGGCCTTAAAAATAAGATGCCTAAAATGTAACATTTCAAATAAATCACAAATACGTCAAGCTTAGCTGCCGAATTAGCCCAAAGCAATATTTGGAATGATTAATTTTGATCCCTTATTATGAAACATCTCGCGAATGTCATGATCTGCGAACAAAAGCGCTCTGGAAAACAATTGCGGATATAAAAAAGAACTGCAAAAAATGCGTATGAGTGTCAGCGCACACCAAGAGCAGAGCATTTTCTGAGACTACTGAAAAATGAAAAATTAAATACACGAACACGCTAGCTCGAGCATTAAGTTGGATACTCAACGTGTATTTAATTTTGCAATGTATGGAATTGTCATACGATTCATTTTTCAATAGTCTCAGAAAATGTTCTGCTCTGCTCTGCACTTAGTGTGCGCTGACGCTAAATGAACAATACAAAATGGGTATATAAAGCCCAAAGTCCTTATAAATAGACTGCTATAAGGCGTAGCTGTACATAATCACTGATCGGTGAATGTCTGAAGAGTACCGGCACTACAGGCTTAGTATTCAATACCACGAAGGAAAAATCCTGCTTTCTCTTCCACTCTTAAATATTTTATCCTTACATCACTTGCGTATCAACGCATTCCTTATACATACTCTATCTTAACTTCAACATTAGTATTTTAACTTGTGACAACATTAAGACGTGGTTTAGACTAGGGAATGACAACTAAACCTTAAAATATAAGAAGGCTAAGAGAACAGATCAATTGCTTAAAGCTTGATCAACGTTTTACAAGCATTTATAACGAACATTCGATTACCTCGCGCTATGTAAGCTAAGACCACGAGCACTGGTCGCATCTAATTCTGGGTTTCATAGACTGAACGTTCTGTGAAACTCGATTTTCCAACGCGCATTAACCCATCCCCAGTCGGTCGCTTATATTATTAGTGTGGCACAAAATATACTAAAGGCCAAGCCTCAAGCATCTCTGTCAAGCGACCAGTGGTCTTGAAGCTTCAGTGTCGCGCGAGGTTTCATATTCCTTGTCCGCCATTCTGAAGCGTGTGTTCGCTCGATAAGACAAAGGCTCTGAGCGAGGCTTATGAGCCGTCGCGTTGCAGTCTAGCTTGTAGCGCGGCGACCAATTGTTCGAGCTCGCGAACCCGCTGTTGGCTGTTTTGTAGCTGCCTCTTCACAATCCGCAACTCCTCGCCTTGGCGGTTGAATGCTAGGCGTAACTGGAAACGAAAATGGAAATAGTAAGGTAAAGCAGAAGCTCTAGACAAAGTGAAATTCTATCAGCGATAACGATGATGGAAAAGGCAAAAATGTATAGGACTGATATAAGCTATCGAAAAGCTTATTTATGTCAATCCTGTTGAAAGTCGTTGTAGAAATACGAAACGCTTTCGAAGTGATTGTTACTTGTCTAGGCCCTCCGAAAACACAAAAATGACGATTTTTTTTGCTATCAACTACCTACTATGTAAATATCCGTCTTGTCGTAATTGATTGATACAAGTGAGAGGAAACGTTTTCGATATGCTGCTTAGTACTTATAATGGTATTTCTAGAAATTCCCGAATAGTTCACACAAAACTTTTAGAGAATCTTCTTTGAAAGTTTTACAGTATTTTGGAAGAAGTTAATGAATTCACTTGTACAGTGTACATACCTCATGTTCAGTACTGAACACGTCTCCCTGGTTGATCTGCTTGTACAGCGGCACGGGCTCGGCGTCGCCCGTCTGCTTGCCGAACATACGCTGCAGCTGGTGGAACTTTGTGTTCTGATTGGCGCTTGTCTTTTGAGATTTCTCATTTACTTGCACCTGTTTACAAGTTTCGTTTTTAATTTTGGGTTTAAAAGTGATTTAGGAAAATAGTTTAAAAAAATGTACCTAATAATTCCAGAAAAACATTTCAGTCTATTCGGAAAACTCCGCAAAGCGACTGAAAAGCAATGGACGCTACTACCTGCTATCTTAGCTGTTTTTATTGATATTTGTCCGGATCCCGATCGCCTATAGAATATCCCTCCCATGTGTTACTTCACCATGATTAATAACAAAAATGAATGATGAATGAAAGGCATGCAGTTGAGATGAGTTAATGATGTGTGATATTTCGTGATAGATAGAAAGTGGCCGATTGAGCCGTCCACGAATAAATTGGGATAAGGGCAGGCAAATGATAGTGGGCAGGCGCTACGTCCCTGTCGGGGGGGTCTAAACCCCGCAGTCTAATACGGTACCGTTCATTGGAGGGCAAGGCCCTGTGGCATGGCGGTAGTAGCGCAACTTGCCTATGTGTGAGGAGAATGATCTCAAGCGCCTTTAAAATATCCCAACCATGTGTTACTACACCATGATTAAAAGCAAAAGGGAGAATTACAGAAATGTGAACATACATCTACCTGCTCATTCTCATTATTATGATTCTCGTTGGGTTGCCAGGTGCCAAGCGGCCGGTAGTCGGGCGTGGTCTCCCGCGATAGGAACGCGAACTTCTTCCTGTTGTTGGCGTCTTGAGGCTGCATCGCCGGCGCGTTGTTGCTTGTGCGCGGCTTGTGCGTTGTTATTGTTACTCCTGGCAAATAAGTTAAGGATTTATAAAAGGTTTGCATACCTAAGAGTGACATTAAAAAGAAAATATAACAGTTCTATATGAATCCACGTTGGAGAGGTTAAATTGGTTAGATTAACACAACATAAGAATGAATGAATTATTGAAATGCACCGATCCCAGCGTGGTTAAAACCAAACTCGATAAATCGAATTAACCCCAAGATTTGCACTAGCCCGTGGAGCCTCATATTTAATGGGGTCAGTAAGCCATTGCATATCAAGGACCAGGATAAGGAAGGATTTGCGAGCCGTATCGGATATGCATCCTTGAGTAAGCAATGGATTTGTAGAAAGACGGGTGATATTAATCTATAGATAAATATCTTTTTACGACGTCGCTGCCAGTTGGCTCAGCTCTATCTTCATCAGTGAATCTTTTGGCGGAGTTACGCTGACTAACACAACTTAGGTAAAAAATTGCCTTATTGTTAGAACGAAGTAAAAGAAAATAATCACTGTACCTGTCTTCATACTGATAAGCAGTGGCGGTGTGTTCATTCCACTGAGCCAGTCCTTGGCGGTGAGTGCGGGTAGCTGAGCTGCAGTGTCAGGGTACAAGTCCTCCTGCAAAATTAATAGATATAACGATCATGATATAATATCATGAATTGACCCTTGCAAGAACCTAGACTGGAACCACGACATAATTATTATTTTCAGTAGTTTCTTAATTTGTTCAAAGAAAAGCTTAAAATGCAAATATCAATGCATGGCAAACTGGCAATACTATGACACAGCATTGTTGAAATTTTTCTTTTAAATATTCTTTTATCTTTTGTCATAATTTCCGAAGGTCACGCTCTTAATGTTTTGTACATACATGTTTATTGTATATTAAACATCACTACATATAAAATAAAGTCCCCCCACCGCGTCTGGCTGTCTGAACGCGATAAATTCTATGGCCGTCCATTGGTGGAAACCGTATGAAAATCCGTTCTCCGTTTCCGGTGTGCGTTACCCCAGCAAAATGTTGAACAAAACCATTTCCTGAACTGTTTTTGTGAAATAAAATAAAAACTATAATTGCAACAAATTTAAAAATGTGCGCAACAAATACAGAAGCTAGGCAACTAATTATCTATAAGCTTTAAATGTCCGTTTTCGACAACATTTTGCTAGGGTAATGCACACCCGTTTCCTTTCGTAATAAAAACACCTAAACCTTCCCCATGAATCACTGCGTACTTATTCATGGGGAAGGTTTAGGTGTATAATCCATTAGGTTTGTGTACGATATTTTATTAAGCGCTAAAACCGCTAATTATAATAAAACCCAGAATAAAGCTATGACGTAGTAATTAAAAATAAAATGTTTTATTATTTTTGTGTATAAACTCTACAAAGTCATTTTAAAATAATAAATATATATATTTTATTAAATATAATGGTCAAGTACGCTAAATAATAGTGCCGTGCTTTCCTGTAATTTAGATACATGCGAGATATAATAATATAATCATGACAAAGATTGTGAGTTATGCTGTGATGTATTTAGTTGGTAACGTTGTATAAATAAATAAATAATTTACCTGGAAGCAGTCGGACTTGCGTGGCACAATCATTGAGATGGGCTCGCACAGTCCTCGCGACGTGTGCAGCTTGTAGAAGCGGAACACTTCGCACGACGCAGTGCTCACGCCGCGTTTAGGCATGAAGCCTAGCCCTCGCTGTTAATGAAATACACGATTGAGTATTCTGTTTAGCTGTAGTAGTTATTACCCGACTGCGTGGCAGCAAAGACAGTGTAATGTTTTTCATGCGAATCTATGTATCTTTGTACGTGGGATTCTGTATAGCTTCGAAGCATCCTAACGGCGGGTCAATGGATTTGAATACTTGAGGTGTCTATCGACTTGTCTAAAGGCGCGATGTATATAGCTTTTGTTTTTATTTAAAAAACACACAGTCGAATGGAGAAACTCCTCCTTTTTGAAGTCGGTTAAAAATGAAAATGAGGTATTTTAGTCGTAAAAATATAACAATAAATATGGTTGAAAAAAGAAACGAATGCAACAAAAAAAATTTATACATGCTCCCAGTTTAATGCAGTTGGTGGCATCAAATCTGAGATTGAACTAAAATAACTGCCACAAACTATATCAGACTGCTTAAAAGTGAGCTTTTTTAAACTTTTTAGTTGCAGTCGGGTTTTATGATTTTTTCAATTTTTTATAGAGGTTTTGTTGATGATGGAGAGCTTCAGAAGTAACGTGTGAATCATTGAAAATGGGCTGATACTGAGAATTAAAGGCAACAAACACCTGCACCCTAATTACGTAATGCACGACCGATCAGAATTGGAATCGGTTTGAAACAAACGTCTAATCCATTGCTTCATACGTTCGAAAAAAAAATCTGCTCAACAACGTAACTTACGAACTTATGAAGCTAACTTAAGAAGAATGGATTATTTTTTTTGAACCGATTTAGTTATTTGTTTTGAACCGATTACAATTCTAATTGATCGTGTATTACGCAATGATGGTGCTGACTTATAAATAAGACTTAGACATCTTGCTGAACACCAATAAAAAAGTACTTTAGGTTTCTAATCATTCCAGTCACACATTGATAATATTCCGGCAGCTTGATTTGTATGCTAGTACATTACTGTCAAATTAATAATCAATCACTCAGAGTGCGTATACGCTCCATGAATTACAATATTGTTCAACAGTAAAATTATAAGGTTGTACTACTACTACGAAATTCGTTCTCTACCCTTACAGGGTTCGTGTTGGGTACAGAATATGTAGTAACATCATGAATATCATAAATGTTTGAGTTTAAACTGGGGAAAACTTGTCTTTCATTAGTCCTGAATGGCAACTGAGAGCTAAGTTGTGGTAGGTAAACTAAAGTGTGGTAAAAATCAATGAACAATTTCAACAAAGTACCTTTTTTTATGCTTTTCGGAAGGATGAAGGATTTTACAGACAAATAACATTATGATAACAATAACATTTAACCAAGTTGCTATTTACAAGGCCCCACAGATGAATACAAAATGATTACTCCCCCCATAGTCTAAGTTATATCTTATCTGTATACCTACTTTATGTAACTTCTAACTATAATATAATATATAATATTATAAACGCGAAAGTTTGTAAGTATGGATGGATGTTTGTTACTCTTTCACGTAAAAACTACTGATTGGATTTGGATCTTTGTTAAACAGATAGTTTATACCCTGGATTAACGCATAGGATAATTTTTATCTCGATGTTCCCACGGGATCGCAACTTACGCGGGTGAAACCGCGGGGCGTAGCTAGTAATTGTATATTGTTGAAATTATCCCTAGTCTTAGGACTTGCTAATTCAACTTACTTGTGGATTACCAGACAAAAACTGATTGAGGAAATGCACGTACGGCGCCTCGTCGACCACTTCATAGTATCGGATATTCCCATCTCCCTTGCCAGCTAGGTACACCTGGAAAATAGAAAACAATTAGTAAGTAATAACAGTTGGCAATAAAAACTTAGGTAAAGGCCGCACCTCGTCTCAGGGGTAACGTTTAACGGCGATAAAATAATGGTTTTTATCAGGTAGATGGCATCTATCTAATGGTTTCATTAAACGAACAACTAGGTTTTATTGCAAAGTGAGGGTCAAACAGCAGTTACTAATAGAAGATTTCTGTATTATTTAGAATCACAAAGAGCACACAAAAGCACAATTAAATAAATGATAACCAACACATGAATAAAAAAAATAAAAAAAAGAGATGAAAAAAAACAGACTTAAAGAAATGGTAGTTAATTGATTCAGGCGTGACTTTGCGGAAATCCATTATAAAATACAATAGACGTAGATATATGCAGTAACCTATTCCGCTTAGCTATTCTTCAAGAGTCTTAAAAAACCCTGTAAGAAATCGACACGTGTTTCACCTCTCAACGAGGCATCCTCAGGATGACGATTGACCAATTGCAAACCAGAATGCTACGTGTTACCACATCGAGCGCTGGGCGCAAAGTGAACTTTGCGTCCAGCGGTCGGTGTCAAGCGGAATAGGTTACTAACTACTAGTCTATTGTAATTTATTAAAGAAATGGAGCAGACGAAAGAGCTGATACAGACTTACCATATTAGTATCATAATCATAATATGGGAACACGACCCCGGACGAGCTGTCAATGGTCTCGCAGACAAGCGGCTTGTCCAAATCATGTTGGTCCCACACGGCGTATTGGCGGTCACTGTAGCGAGAGAACCCGGTTGTCAACACCTTGCCTTGGCTGCCCAGGAATGTGCATTTAGAGGCCTTGGTGCCCAGATGGCAGGGACCTTCCTGTAAGCGGGAAACATATTCCAATTTCATTTTACCTTCCAAAAACATATTTTTATAAGTAAAATCGTAGAACCTCTAGAGATGAAGGTGTTAGGTTTTCGATATAAGCCCTGTATTTAAGATAGTTAATTGATTCAGGCGTGATTTTGCGGAAATCCATTATAAAATACAATAGACGTAGATATATTTAGTAACCTATTCCGCTTGACTATTCTTCAAGAGTCATAAAAAAACCCTGTAAGAAATCGACACGTGTGTCACCTCTCATCGAGGCATCCTCAGGATGACGATTGACCAATTGCAAACTAGAAAGACTCTCCCGCTCTTTGCGTCCAGCGCTCTGTGTGGTAACACGTCGCGTTCTGGTTTGCAATTGGTCAATCGTCATCCAGAGGATGCCTCGTTGAGAGGTGAAACACGTGTCGATTTCTTACAGGGTTTTTTATGACTCTTGAAGAATAGTCAAGCGGAATAGGTTAGTAAATATATCTACGTCTATTGTATTTTACCCTGTATTTAAAACAAAAGTTGCGCAACATTGTTTCAGCAATATGTTTTTGCATAAGCATTCTATTTTTAGTAACAATTTTATTGTTTACGTATGTGGACGGGTTAGTGCGTTGATAGACATTTTACTTGTATGGGTAGATACGATTTTCCGTGGGCAAAATCTTAACACATACTGGCCCTGAAAGGTTATCGGTGTTTCTAGCAACATCGATGGAAATCAGCACTTGGTTATAGCTTTTTTGTGGTTTTTGCTTAGGGTCCTCATCCCAACCCATTTTAAAACTTTTAAGTATAAAGTAACACTTACAGAGAGCACGATGCCTCTCCGCGGCTCGATGACGCGCAGCTTCTTGTCCTTGCTGGTGGTGGCGAGCAGAGAGCCGTCGCGGTTGAACGACATGCAGTAGATCACGTCCGTGTGGCAGTCTATCACCTTGACCGCCTCGCCTTTGCCCACGTCCCATACGAAGATCTGCAGGAGAAAACACATTTATTGTAATTGGGTGGACACACTAGTAAGTGGTCTCCGACGCCTTAAGACATCAACAGAATACGAGCCATAATATGTGAGGTGCCGTCTAAGAGAGACAAAGCTAATATGTATCACTAGCGACCCGCTCTTGCTTCGCACGGTTTTACGACTGGACAAAACATCGAGATTTCTTAGTTATATGTAACTTTAATTGTAACGTATTATACACATAAACCTACTGGAATAAATTCTCTAAAGGATGGTGAAAACCTCATCAAAATCTGTTGCGTGGTTTAGAAGAACAAGGCGGACATACAGACAAACACGAAAAGCGATTTTAATTTATAATAATTATGTACTTATAGATGTGCCTGCAATTGCCGTAGCTTCTATACCCTTAAAACCAGAACCCAGCAACGCTGCTTGGCGGCAGGAATAGGTACTAGGCTCCCACAAACAGCCGTGATATCGCGCCAGTTTGCACGACTCCTTATAGGCAAGCAGTCAGCATTGTTGAAAGTGAACTTCAGTATTGTTCATCACTAGTGGAGGTTTATCTTTCCACCAATAATTATCGGTCATATCAAATGTTTCTTACGATAAGTAAATACGAGATAGTCAAAATAAGTAATAAAATACACGGACAAAACTAAAGTAAGTATAACATTGGATGGTAGGTAAACAATAATAAGTAAGTAAACATAATCATCCCACCAGAAGGTCTGGCAAGAAAATCAATAACTAATTACAGTATTTAAAAAGTGTTAAGTACGCCATCGCTAGGCAATCACAAAATGAATCATTTAGCTACCTTGATTTATGCCCAAGATACACGACGCTAGTTTCTCAAGTCAGGATAGTAATAATAAGCTACCAGCCACCGTAGGCGCGGGCTTGCGGACGGCGAGAAATGGGCTGATAAGGACCAGGCCTAGGTCGATGGCGCGTTGTGTTCCAGGCGCGCATCAAAGATATGTCAGCACAACTGACGGGGTCCGCTAGGGCCGATGCCTGCCGGGGTCGCGGGAAAGTCCGAAAAGGAAACCGTGGGCTCTGGCAACTTATAGGCAACTGAAGGAACACGGGTGGGTTTTATTCAGGTTAGCTAGCAAGTTAGTAACTCTGACTTCATGAATACAGAACTAGCATCATTTCTAAGCTAGTAAGTTAGCGTCTCAAGCCAGGATAGTAATAGAATGGGGTTCTATTTTTTGAGCTAATAGCACACCTACTACGATTTTACTATCCTGGCTTGTATACTAGCTTCATGCGGCCGGCGAAGTTAGTATTGGATTTTTATAATGCTGTTCATAGAGTTAATTTTACTTCACCCACGTGTTGTATACCTTAATCACTAGAATGGTACTAGCTTAAAATTATCTGGCATCATACCGAGGTTCTAGCTTGCTATCCAAGCTTTGAAAAACTAGTCTCGTGTATCCTGGGCATAAAAGCGGGGCGTGTTCACAGTGATAAGTTGATAACAGAAGTATACAAGATCAAGGTGAAGATAACAATAAAAACAAGTCGGGTTTAGAGATTGCACGCGGCACAACGATTCTGTTAATTTCGAAGATTGTATTTACGTTAACGGTTCGAGAGTCAGATAAAACATTTACTCTTCGATAAAAAACTGGGGTGCAATAAAATAGCATCGGCACATCTAGGGCGGTCTTTTTGCCTGTGCTATTTCTAAAGAGTTTACTAGCGAACCACCCCTGTTTCACACGAGTTATACAACTTGACGTAAATCGAGACTTCCTTATTACTTCACTACATATTATAAAAACAAAGTCCTCCGCCACGTCTGTCTGTTTATCTGTTTGCGATAAACTCAAAAACTACTGCACCGATTTTCATGCTGTTTTCACCAATGGATACAGTGGTTCTCGAGGAAGGTTTTAGTATATAATTTGTCAAGCGGGCGAAGCCGCATGCATCAGCTAGTATACAATATGCGAGTTTAATGTTAATATAACTAAACATTTATTTTTATAAACAGTTCTAAAACTCGTACTGTACTTACATCAAAGAAAAATAACCGCAACCAACAAGACAGTTATCAATTTCAAAGCATCGCTTCATTCAGTCATATAAATAACTGTTCTGTAAACGGTCCCCCAACATTTATTATTTTGATAGCAATGCAGCACGCAAAACTAAAGAGTCGTAACGACCGTATACATTGAGGCTCGCGTGACGATCGGAAATAATACCAAGTTCTGTATGTATCGGCAATCGCGAGTACGAAAGTGTTCATAAATCAGAACTAAACACTGTGTGAAGAATTGAAGAGCATTCATGTTAACTTGGGATTCAATTTGTAGAGCAATTTATTTATAGTTGATGCATGCTTCACATTTGGTGTTCAAGTTCAATTATGTCATAAAGGACAATATCAGACAGTATCTACTGCTATCATAATTAACTGGCGAAAGAATTTGCAATAATTAATCAAAATATTTTTATAAATGCAATTGTTTTGCAAGGACAATGGGGGTTATGGCGATTTTCATTCATGTTTTCGATAAACCGGTCCCATAACGACTCGAAATAGGTTGATGACTGCGATTGTTCTTCACGAAGGACAATAAGCAGCTACGCCAAGTTTTTCTTTAAACCGCTACACAGTTACGTAACTAACCCCTATATGAATCAAAGCATTATTACTATTTCGAGATGTAGGGATTAATCCATACTTATAAAAAAGAAACAAAATGCGAATGTAAATGTCTGTACCTTTTCACGCCTTAACGAGCGAACAGATTTCGATGATATTTGGCACAGATAAACCATGACCTGGAAATAGGATTCTTTCATGCCGGTAGTTCCCGTGGCATAGTTTCCGGCCTCAACGCGGACGAAGTTAATGGCAAAACTAGTCTTAAATAAAGATTTTTGTTAGGTCATTACCGCTCAACTGTCGATCGGCATTCTAAAGGCCGATAACAATTAAAATTCTATTGTGTCTTGTTAAAGACAGTTGCAGGTATAAACTATGGACACTGCACTGCTGTCTTTTCAAACTTCGCTATTATTACATCTAAACAATTAGTGATACTGACCAAATAATCGAATCCAGCGCTGAGCAGTATATTCTCGGCCGTAGGATGCCACTCGATGTAGGCGACGCGTCGCTTGTGACCGTGTAGCTCCACCAGCCAGTCTGTCAGGTGCATGGACAGGCCGCCGTCCGGAATGTGCCATAGTTTTACCTGTGGATGATATTTTTTTTAACGATTTGATGAATGTGGTCTAAAAACAAATGAAGAAGATCAAAAGTGGCTGGTAATCCTACTAATCCTACTATATAATATAATATAATCCTACTAATATTATAAATGTGAAAGTTTGTGTTTGGATGTTTGTTACTCAATCACGCAAAAACGGCTGAATGGATTTGGATGAAATTTGGCAAACAGATAGTTTATTTTATAACCTGGATTAACACATAGGATACTTTTTATCCCGATATTCCTACGGGATCGAGACTTACGCGGGTGAAACCGCGGGGCGCAGCTAGTATAATAATATAGGTTTAAAATTAGCTCTGTACTATCAAATATTATTATTTCGGTAAATAATACACCCTGTATCACTACTAATAAAAACACAAAAATATTTTTTTTTTTACAAACTTGTTTTACATTTTTATTTCGCAACGTTTTTTGTTTTTTTACAAAACCTGAAAAGTGTATCTTCGATGAAGCGGAAGCAACATCAGATAAGTATTAGTGGAGCAGCCAATTAGGCAGTCAATTGGTGTTACATTCTTAAATAACAAATCAATAACAATATTGTTCTCATGTTGATCGATTATGTAAATGCTACTATTGTTTCAAGGATTTCAAACGATCGAATCAAATGCACATATATTATGATAACAAATACTGAACACCGCCGCAGTAATTTAAATTATATCACCTATTTACACGACACCAGACAAATGAAGGCATTATACTACTTATACAATAGAGACAATAGCTCCTTCTGCTTGATAAGATAATAGAATCAATGCTCGTTACGCGTAAGAATAATAGCAACATATAATAATATATTGACAACCAGGCTACACGCTTTCATACCAACAAAAAGCGAGAAATTCTTCAAACGGAACATCCCCGAGTAATAGGCATCAATTACCATGAACAAATTGCGGATATAAAAAAAAAGAAAAAAAATTGGCACAAACGAAATTACCGTGCAGTCATCGGAACACGACGCTATGATGTTATCGTTGAAAGGATTCCATTTTATGTCGAGCACGGGGCCTTTGTGGCCCGTCACTCGACTTGCGTTGAAATCCAACCGGCCAGTCTGGAAAAGAAACATAAAACATTTGAATTTTGAATACAAATATTCCTAAATATTGACCAACGCCAACGCGAATTAGTGTGTTCTATAAAGTACAACTTGGCCCATATTCTAGCTGCTATTTGGTCAGTCATGAACTCATGAATCTTGATTTAAACTGTCAGATTTGATATTAATCTCAATTCTCTAGTTTTAAATCGAGATTCATGACATGGCTGTACTATGTTTCAAAAACACGAGCCTTAAGATATCATCATCTGCCTAGCCTTTTCCCAACAATGTTGGGGTCGGCTTCCATTCTAACCGGATGCAGCTGAATACCAGTATTTTACATGGAGCGAATGCCTATCTGACCTCCAAAAACCAGTAACTGGGTAATACGATACCCCTTGGTAAGACTGGTTGTCAGACTTTCGGGCTTCTGACGACCCGTAAGAACTGTCAAAGTTCTACAAATGACAGCCGGGACTAACGGCTTAACGTGCTTTCCGAAGCACGGGGGAGTCTCGGTATGTAAAGATGGTCACTCATCCACGGACCAAGCCCGGCAAGCGTAGCTTAACCTAATGGATCGACCCGTGCGGCTGTTATTACTAAGCCACGAGCTCACAAGCCTTAAGATATATAATAATGAATGTTTAGGAAATATAATAGGTTCCGCTTTATAAACATATCATTTTACATCAGACAAAGTGACCGCTTTAACAAACAATTACTTTTGCAAGCACTTGCGCCAGACGTGCGAAACTGAAGGAAATGTGGCAATTTTGCATTTTTGTTACAAATGCATCAAAAATGATACATATTTCTCACGCTATTAGCAATCAGAGCTCATTTTCAGTTGGATTGCAATTATTTGATTACACAGCGGATGTTTCAATAACGCTTGTACACACGGCTACAGATCAAGCTGTACATTTCCAGTATAGGCTGATCTCTCACTGTATAGGATTCCGTACAAAGAGAGGTCAGCTTATACTGGAAGTGTATAGCTTGATATGTAGCCGTGAGTACCTACTTTTGAACTCAAGAGGTGGACATGGGCGTAGAGTAGTAAATTATTCGAGTGTCAAGGTAAAGCGCATTATTTATTCAGGTGTCTAAAAAGGTAACTGCCCTAGTAAGACCTAATTATTTGAGTGTATTATTAATGTGCACTATAAAAAAGGAGAGATGCCTTATTTAAGACTATGAAATACAAGAAAAAGGAAAAAAATAAAAAATAAGATACAGGTGTGGTTGCATGCTGCATTGGCAGGTGGAAAAGACAAATGAACGCGACATTAGTTTAAAAAAAAAAACAAAAAGGTTTATCGACCTAATTACCAACTCTTTTTTATTGTTTTGGGATCTATCAGAGTCAGATAAGCTATCAAATTGATTAATCTGGCTTGGGTATATACCTTGTACAAACATGGTCTGTGTACACAAAGCTTATGGGGGCACAAACTAGGGTGGTTCACATACAATGTCAGTAAAAGAAAGGCAAATATTGGTGTATGGCGAACCGATGACGTCCGCCAAGGGTACTTTTCCTAAGGGCTTTGGCTTGATCTGAGGTAAAAAAGGTTAAATCTTTTGTTTTTATTCAGAATTCCGCTGTTAGGAAATGTGGTCTAACCAGTAGCTCTAGAATAAGTAATTTAATTTGAGGAATTCTCAATTCTATAGTAGAATTGACTAACATCTAGTAAGTTTTATTGCTGCTTGGCGTTATTATCTTAAATGCGGATCTTGCCAAAGTACAACTTTCCACATTTGAAAAAAAAAAAGACATATTATTGACGGAAAAAGAGTTGGCATTGCCTTAATAACATTGGGCATTCGTATTAAATAAAATTTAGAAAGTTAGGACTTTTTTGAACAGTCTGAGTAAATCTGATTGTTCAGAAACGGACGGATTGAATAACAAAAGCAAGTCTTGTAATAATGTGACAATAGAAGAAAATACAAAACAAATAGCTATTCTATTCGATGATAAGGAGCATTTCTCGTATTCTCGTGCTTTGGTTTCATAATATTATTTTACTAGATTTTTAATAAAAATAAAGCTGATACGGCAACGACTGAATAAACATGCCATCACTGAATGCAATTTCCTTCGAATATTTTTGATAATAATAACTATGATAAATAAATAAATAAAGGTCAATGGCCATTAATTAGGTGCAGTCTGGATGGATAAGGAAATAGTCATTAAAAATGCACCTTGCACTTGATTGAAAAAAATAATCTAAAAGGGCAAGCAACGTGCACTTGTGTTAAAAATATATTTCTCATTTTTTTACACTTACATTATCCAATGGCAGAACAAGGAATGCCCCACCGCCAGCCACCTCCGTTACTATGGCAACGAACTTAGGGTTGACAGCGCAGAAATTAGAATCGTGCGCATTCCTAGTGATCTTTATGTTGTCATAGCAACGCTCCCTTTTGAAAGGAACGCCGTACACGTGGCGGAATTTGGAGCTTCTCACGCCACGGAACCATACCTGAAAAACGTTTTCCAGTGTGAGCTGTTGGGAAACAAAAAAGCAAGAATCATTGCAAACCAAAGCATAGAATACAGTACATATTTGCTACTAAATATATTCTTATAAAATAATATCTCATAATATACAATACATATAGCGCGAAAGTTAACTAATTACCTAATAACATCACTAGCTGCCACCTAAGTTGGCATAAGTGTATTTCGCGTGACGGGTTATGAAATCGCCAGTAGTTTTAATTTGAAAAAACAAAGTGTTGTTAAACAGATTGAGATTTGTTTGATAGAATAAAGCAAGATATTTTTACCCGAGTGCGGCCCAAAAGCAGGATAACGCTTTAATTTCGCTTTCGGTTCATATTTAGAGATTTTTGTCATGTAACAAAATGAAACAACATATATCTCAAGAATGCAATGACAACACTTAGTGAGCTCATAAATGGTTTCGTCATTTTGTGAGAGTAACAACGACATCATTATCTGCTTGTTATTTACGCCTCCCATGACTATCCGTTTATGAACGGTCATCATCACTTACGAATAGCATTCATTAGGTTTGAGTTTTTTTTTTTTTTTTCATGTATCATTACCGTACTTTAAAAATCTCTGCGTTCACAAAAAAAAACTCATCGAATGCATAACCTGCTCCGTTTTTAGAAGTCGGTTAAAAAAGAATGTTACATGGCCAAAATTAAAAACTTCGAATTTAGGTACCAGAACTCATTTGACAAAAATAACAGACGAACAGTTAACACGAGTTAAGTAATTAACTTTTTTTAACAAAACATTTAAGTTGAACAAAGGAAAGTGACAGTATTTTTTATTAAGTTTGGCGCTAACATTTGTGCACTTACTAATTGTTGCCATTACATACAGTCAGAGTCAGACATTTAGACAATTAGAATCGCACGCAATAAGAGAAAATATGAGATAATATGAACTTATGAATTATTCAATTAACACTGATATAATCTTTATCATTATCACTCATAAAAATGCAAATTCTAGTCGATTATGTACAGTTTTTTTTTTAAACAGGTTTATATTTTTGTAAAAACTAGGCAATATTGATTTTTTTTTCCTGCTTCAGAATCTCTAATAATGAACCCGTAATGTTCCCACTGCTGGGAATCAAGCCCACGGACCAGGAGAGTGACTCATCTTTTTTCTACAATGTATTTTTAATAAAATTATATTAATGAAACAGCTACCTCTCTGTGAGGAGTGAGCCATGGTCCACCATGCAGGCCCAGTGCGGGTTGGCGCACAATATTTGCAAAAATAACAATAATAAAATAAAATAATTAAAACGTATAACTTTCTCTCACTCTTTGAAAGATATAATTATCTAAGTAGGTATTTTAAAAATCTATTATCGTCTTATCATCATGCATCAATTTCTCTCATTATACTACGAGTTTTATAGTCGATTGTTATGTCAACCATTTACATTAAGAAAATATGAATAGGCTTTTAGAGAAACAAGAAATAAAATACAAAATTGATAATCATAGCGAAAGAATTGGCGTTTTTAAAACCTGTTTTGTTCAAGTACTATTATTAATTTAATATCATGTCATAGTCAAATTGAAACAACGGAGTTTTATTATAATTGTCTATGAACCGTCTTGTGTATGCCGCGGGAATTAAGAGCAATAACCATAATTGCGTAACGGATTATTAATATCAAGTGTCTTATACACACGCTCCACATTTATAAGTGGAGCAATGAGCTTAAACGTTATTAACTCATCTATGATTTATCGTTAAGCGATTGCGTCGGGATCAAGTTACAAGACGCTGCATATTTACTAAAAATATCGAATAATGATAAACAGAATGTTATGTAAAAAGTAGAAAATGCTTTTTCAGCTAATTGTCTTATTAAAATAAAACTTAAATTTTTTTTTTTCATTATATACTTTTAATATATATATATTTTAAAGGAAATCTTTACTTTGATGAGGAAATAAAACACAAAAATTAAGAAACAGCCTAAGTTTATGTACTTATAGTAAGTATTATAATTTGTTATTGTATGGTTTGTGACACACATAAATATTAATAATATATTTAGTTACACATGGAAAACCAATTACCGATTTAGCATTTATATGTCATGTAAGTTATATTTTTAAATACGTATCAATTAATGACGTAGGTAGTACGTGTAAGGCTGGCGATTTAATAATGATCGATTGTGTCATATAGGTATCTGCATAATTAGGTACTTGAACGTGATATATTACGCACATGGCCATGTAAGTCTTTTTTATTGGCTTGCTCACTCACGTTTACAAACAAACATCAACCCGCGAAATATAGGGGTAACAAGACTATCTAGTTAGGTTTGTTTCGTAGAGGTATATCGAGCCAATAAAGAACGTTTGACAACCTTATCACTATCAGAAGCGATAGACTAGGGTAGATAAAGAACTAATACCAAGTTGCAATCTATTTCCCATAGTCGAGTCTCACGACTCGCACTACTTATTACTACAAAAAAACAGCATAAAAAAAGCATTCCATGTATATCTAAATACATGGTCTAACATACCAAATAAAAATGTGCAATGAAAAAAAAACAATACCTGTGAATTAGTCATGATGTCCACGCTACTGGTGCAATATCAATACATGCACTACATAGAGGCACACTCCAAAACTATACAGTTCTGTGCATTTTACATACAATAATCGTATACACAAATAACATAAAAATCAGCTGCCCACAACATGATGCACTGTACCTTTTAACACTGAAAGTTCCAAAGAAACAAAAAGGATGCATTAAAACATAATAAAAAATAAACACAATGTGCAATAGAATAAATATTGAAATTGTCTGTTCTGTATATAGTCGTGCAGACCAGCGCTAGGTCGCTACCAAATGATACTCCGGTCTCGGGTCTCCGAGTACGAAGTTAACAGCAGAAGAGCGTGTCTCGAATGGCGCGAGAAAAAAAAGTGAAAAGTCACTCGTCACAAAGTCGTTGTCGTCTTCGATTCTCAGAGAAATTCAAATTCATTATAGTCGATAGAACATCAATTAAATAATACGACTGATGATGCAACTATGTTACATAATGTGGATGTATGTAAATTAAATAGCATTAGGAAAGTTTACAATATAATTATGAGTTTAACTCAACATCATCGCTAAACTCGGCCTCATATAGAATCAAATGTTATATATATAATATTTAATGGTTAATTTACTCGCACATAAAATTTTACTGCATTTATAATATAAAAATCAAATGTCATCCCATTTTTATGTAAATTGTAGAACATAATTAATTAAACGAATAAATTGATAATAAAGCTTTACGAAGCCAAACACACTAAGTGGTACAATTAAGCAGTATGACTCAAACAAAATATTTAGCAATAATGTAACACTTTCGACTAGTACATTCGAAAGATAAGGATGTTACATGATAGTCAGCGAAGCGTAACATAAAGAATGACTACAGTAAAGTAAACTAACCAGCGCCACAGAAGTGGGCTACACTACATTACCACTTATGTCATGGTTTGAATTGAAGTGTGATTTATGACGTCACTTCTAATAAACATAAATATTGTATTGTAAGGATGTTTCCTTTGTATTGCTTCCTTAGATGGTTTTAAACAAAGTTTTTCTGACTAATGTTATCATTATATTCAAGGAAGACAAATAAAATTGTAAGAGAGAGTCCCATGTTCAAGCAGTGGACTATAGACTGAGCTGATTGATTGACTTGGTATATAGGTAATTAATTGTTTAAAAAAATATTGTTGAACTTATTGTAATCGTAAAAACAAAATCAATATTGTGTTGTTTATGTGTCAAGAGTAATAAATAAACAATCATAATCATGTGTGTATTAGATAGAGTTTAATTCTCTTCATCGCTGTCAGATCGATACACGATGTGTATGTCCTCGGGAGCTGTACAAGTCGGCGACAGTACAGTTGCGGTGTTCGGCAAGGGAACACCATGTCACCCAAGTTATTTACTGCAGTCTTCGAAGATGTTATAAAGACGCTGGATTGGGACAAAATTGGGGTAAACATTAACAGGGTCTACCTGCGATTCACTGATGATTTAATCCTTGGCAGCCATGAAATGCATAAACTCGAGTCAATGCTGCAAGATCTGTATAATTCCTCTCTAAAGGTGGGCCTTAAGATGAACATGTCCAAGACTAAGGTGAGGACTAACGTCACCACCGGCGTGTTACCAACGGTTACAAATTGGTGGCAAGCCGCTGGAGATGGTGGAACATTACGTATATCTGGGACATAGTTTTTCTTTTGGACGATGAGACTACCAAACTAAGGAAATCTCGAGACGCATACAACTGGCCTGGGAGGTATTTGGCAACCTAGATGATGTTTTTAGGGATCGGAAGATACTACAATATCTGAAAGGTAAGTTGCATAAACAATGTGTCCTGCCTACCATGACTGCATGACATACGGGGCCGAAACATGGATGGTCACTAAAGAGACTAGGGCTACGGAACGCGACATGATAGGCCCATCATTGAAAGACCGAGTCCGTAACTGAGAGATCCGACGTAGGACGAAGGTTCAAGAAAACTCTAAAATCTCTGTGAAATGAAAGCAGGCAGGACACTTGGCTATGGCATGGTGATGGCAGGTGAAGCAGAGCCCTAACGGAATGGTTGCCGAGAGACGGTAGTAGGAGCGTTGGCAGACCAACGGCCAGGTGGGGGGCGACCTATAGATCGCGGGGAAGACCTAGATGAGACTCGCAGCTCGCACAGACCAGGGAACCATGGTACTAAAGGGAGGAGGCATATACTCAGCAGTGGGTGGGACAAGGCTGCCGATGATGATGTAGTATTACATAATACTGCACCTTGTACTTACACCATGTTAAACAGAGTAATTAGCATCAAAGTAATAATTACAATGATTGATTAACTACTTAGTAGTTGAAGTTTATACAGGTTGAGTTTCTGTTGAAATGGCTAGGCAGCTATGCCAATCATAATATATTATGTAGGTAGATTGAAAATTTGATGATCTGTATTATCCCTGCTGGGCAAAGCAGGGCAAAGTTTCTCCATAGCTTTCTACTCTTTTAATGATAGAAAATCATTTTAGTAAGCTCAAGTGACAAACTGAATTTAAGATTTTTTTTCACATGCCTTAACAGTTCAAACTGAATTTCTTACATCACATCTTACCATTATAGACAGTTGGCATAGCTGTGATTTACTGATCCATGTTGAAAGAAAACTCACCCTGAATATGTTATGAAAGTAAAGTTATTCTCAGTATATAATAAAATACATGTATTACACACTAGTGGTTCTCACCAAAGTATTATTAGTCCCTTGAAAAAATCTTTTACTGTTAAATGAACATAGAAAGTTAATTACTTTCTGTTATACACTATGTTTAACTAAATGCTTGATGGGTGCCTGGGAATGGTGCCTACATAATTTGAAGTAATTTGAACCAAAACTATTGTTCAAAATAATTATTATCTCAAAAGTTGCATCGTACCATTACATGGGAAAGCTATGTTGCCTTGTCAGGGATTAGCATAAAAGCGTTTTATCAGATTATTATAAAAACCACTATAGATATGCTGTTGATTCAGCTTTTATTATTGACTTCACAACATTTTCAAATAACATGTTCCAATATAAATACAGAGCAAAAAACTAAAAGGAGGTATTTTTAGAGAGTTTAAAAGTTACCGCTCCTTAGAAGGGCAGTTAGTCTACTTATTTATTTTGTTTGGTGTATAAACTATACTTAAAACAATATCTCCTTTGCCTCCATGTGGCTTATTCTAACCCTCTATATTAATACAAGGGGCATGCAATATTGCACCTGCAATATTTTTTTTATTAAGGGACACATGTACAGGGTGGAATTTTTATTTGGCAATATTTTAATTTTATTTTGCTTTATTTGTTAATTTCTAGTCTACAAACATTGTGTCAATGCATGATAAGTATGTAGTTTGATCTTTGATAATAAATGAGTCTACATAATCTGATAGCAATATGCAACAAATGTGCCACTTAATAAAATGCTAACTCACATTTGTCACAATCAAAATTCATCTGCCTAGCCTTTTCCCAACTAAGTTGGGGTCGGCTTCCAGTCTAACTGGATGCAGCTGAATACCAGTATTTTACATGGAGCAGCCGCCTATCTGACCTCCACAACACAGTAACGGGGTAATACGATACCCCTTGCTAAAACGGCTGAAAGGATTTGGATGAAATTTGGTATATGGGTAGACCATGACCTAATTTAGGACATAGGATACTTTCATCCCGAAATTTCCACAGACAATCGTGACTTGTACAGGTGAAATTGCAGGGTGCAGCTAGTTATTCATACTCTTAAAAGGTAGAAACATTGAAAATTGTGCACAAATATTACTTGTATTAAGATTGATCTGCTTTAGTTGTAACCATAGGTTCTAACTTATTATTTTTCAGAGCTAGGATAAAATGATTATTGAACTGACTTTTTATCTGGAGGCAAAAAGGGAAGCTAGACATTTCAATTGAAATTACATTAAAATGCTTAAAGTTCCTCTGCTCATAAACAGGCATATGGAATTATTTCAAACAAGTGACAAGTGTTATGGAGTCTGTTCTGACTCCATAATACTTGTCACAGTAGTTCACCCTAGCCATTCAGAGGGCCTAGATAAGTGACAATCACTTCGAAAGCGTTTCGTATTTCTACACTGACTTTCAACAGGATTGACATAAGCTTTTCGATAGCTTATGTCAGTCCTATACATTTTTACCTTTTCCATCATCGTTATAGCTGATAGAATGTCACATTGTCTAGGGCCTCTAGTTAGTTACAGAAGTTGATACATAACTAAATTACAAAAAAACACAAGAATCATGAATTTCCCAAGATCTTAGCAAAGTTATAGATTAATTTACTAAAGGTAAAATATAGAGCTTAAACAGAATGATTATGTCTTTATGTTAAAGGATTTATTTAGTCTGTCCAATTATGTGACCAGCTGTAGCTTTCATTAAACAACACATGGTTCCGATCAACCAATTAATTCAGCCTATTCTGTACCACGGCATGGAAACACCTTGGTGTTTGTTTTATTGATGTTCTTTTCAGTTACTTTTAGTTTTATGTGTTTTAATTAACTTAGTGCTAAACTGTTTGTGAACCCTGTGACAATTTTTTTGAGTTTTTCTTTACAAAAAACTTTGTGCAAGTGTTTACAGCTGTAAAGTTACAAAGTAAATTGAAGGTAAACCGTAAATAGTTGATGAGAAAGTGTTGTAAAAACTACATAACATGCTGATATAATTCTGTAGTGTTGCTTGTGTTTTTTATTCGTGCATGTAGTACTAATTACGATAAGTGTAAGGTGTGAAAGAATAATTAACTTTTAAAATATTGATCTATTACTTTAGTAAAACAAAGGAACTACTAGTGACCAAAACTAAGAAAAATACCATAGTAGCGTTCGTATAGAAATCCCAAAGGACAGAATCAAAATCGATAAGTACTTTCGACACGGCATGGTCTTTTAAAAATAACAACGATTATTAAGGTTATTTCTTACCTTAGCGGCAGGTTTGTTGCAAGCCCTCACATCAACCAGAGTACTCTTGCCAGGACTCTTCTCAACAATGTTTATAATTTCTAAACAGTTGGTTTCTCTTATAGACTCATCTTTTACTGGAGGCATATCCTTTGCACAATTTAACAGCACAGTTTTTAATTAACTTTTTATTGTTACAAATATATTTCCGTAACCGTAAATTAAAAACAAAATACGATAGTTAATGCCCTACTCTCTTTTTCAAGTGAAAATCGAAGACAAGCGACCGAATGAAAATGAAATGAATGAATGAAATAAACACGAATGAAATGAAGAAGTGGTGTACTCACTGCTGTAGTGTTACCATTTCCACCTCCGTGAAGTTAGCCGCACAATTTCATTATTATGAAATTTTGATAATGCTAATCGTTAGAGAGTGTTAGAGAGAAAATAAAAATCGTTAGAGAGTAATTAGTTTTTATGTAAAAGCAATTTTAATTTTTCGTCTGAAGTAGGCCCCCCTGCCCGCAAAAATGGACTTAGACGTATTTTTTTTTTTAATCGTTTGAGAATCGTTAGAGAGAGATTGAGAGATACACAAAATCGTTAGAGAGTTAATATTTTATTTGTTATTAAATCATTTGTAAGAACGTGAAGTTAGCCCACCTCTGTGAATTTAGCCCCTGATTTAATTATTCTGAATTTTTGTTAATGCTAATAGTTAGAGAGAAAAGAAAAATCGTTAGAGAGTAATTAGTTTTATTTATCAAAGATTTTTAATTTTTTTGTGAAGTTGGCCCCCATTCCCGCAAAAATGGACTAAGACGTAATTTTTTAAAGTATAGTTTGAGAATCGTTAGAGAGAGATTGAGAGGCTACACCAACGGTTGACGTCCATTATCGCGATAATCAACGGCGTTTCCTTTTGGTGTGGCCCCAGCATATGAGATTTGTCATATTTAAAAATCATTTAATAAAAACTTTGAATCTCCGGCGGGAGTGGGGGGGATCTACTAATCCTTCCTCCTCGCTTCCCTCCTAGGGTAAAACGCGTTCTCAGAAATAATTTAATATCAATTAAAATATTTACTCTCTAATGATTTTTTTAAACTCTCAATCTCTCTCTAACGATTCTCAAACTATACTTTAAAAAAAATTACGTCTTAGTCCATTTTTGCGGGAATGGGGGCCAACTTCACAAAAAAATTAAAAATCTTTGATAAATAAAACTAATTACTCTCTATCGATTTTTCTTTTCTCTCTAACGATTAGCATTAACAAAAATTCAGAATAATTAAATCAGGGGCTAAATTCACAGAGGTGGGCTAACTTCACGCTCTTACAAATGATTTAATAACAAATAAAATATTAACTCTCTAACGATTTTGTGTATCTCTCAATCTCTCTCTAACGATTCTCAAACGATAAAAAAAAAAAACGTCTAAGTCCATTTTTGCGGGCAGGGGGGCCAACTTCACACGAAAAATTAAAATTGATTTTACATAAAAACTAATTACTCTCTAACGATTTTTCTTTTCTCTCTAACGATTAGCATTATCAAAATTTCATAATAATGAAATCGTGCGGCTAACTTCACCGAGGTACCATTTCCTCCCTATCCATACGATTGACATGAGACGGCAAGACCATTACCTAATAGTAGGAGTGGGTTGCCAATATTCACACTGTGATTGTTGACAAAGTGTCGAATTGATCGACTCTATTTTGAATGCGACATTTTACCGGTGGTCTTGTCGATTTATGTTCGATCAAAGATATCATGAAAACAAACACTAACATCAACATGAATCTTTGGTACAGTAAATCAGTGTATAGTGGCACCACTAGAACTGTACTGACTGCGGGGCCCCGCAAGATCCACCCGCCTACCTTTTACCGAATTTCACATGCAAAAATACTTATTAATTTAGTATGGCAATACAAATTGAGACCGAATGAATGAACTGAATGTAATAAAAAAGTAGAAGCGGGTGGATTTACTCAAGAAAAAATTCCTCAAAAAAAAAAAATCAAATAATTGAAAACACGTTGCAATGCTATTGAAACTAGATAAAATCATTATAGGATAACTATAATGTTCATAAATGTTGTTTAGACGAACATTCATAGCGTAGATCTGAAAATATCAGCATTCCAATAAAAAGAGGTGAGATGGTGATGACGGTTGTGGTATAGGGATGATTTATCTATGAATGGTGATGATTTCGGGTGTATGGTAATGATGCTTTTTATATGAATGTCAAATTAAAAACGACAAAATTTAAGGTTTTAATGATTTAATCAACACTCTGAATAAGTCTTACACATTTGTCTCTTTAATTTCTTATCACATTTTTATGTTAATTAAGATTTGGTATGTTTTTTCGGTATTAATCAGTCTTAAAGAGGTAACCTTGTACTTGTAATCCTCAAATCTGGGAACTTGCTCTATTTCCGGGAGGGCCATCAGCAGTCCCAAGGCGGGGTCGGGTTTATTGTCCATAGGTCCCTTGTGAGCAACGTGTTAAAAGATCGAGAGTGTGTCGACCAGGGTTGCGTACCTTATACTAAGAATATCAGCAAGATATTCGTTGCAAATCATGCAGGTTTACGCGCCGACCTCGTCACACCCCGATGATGAGGTGGAGACTATGTATGTATGAGGATATTTCCAGAGCCATTCATGGCTCTAAAACTCACTATACCGTTGTCATGGGGGCCTTCCACGCTAAACTGGGCACACGAGACGATGATGAGCTGCGAGTGGAGCAATTTGGAGTTGGACGTTGGAACCACCGGGGCCACCTACTGGCCAGTTTTATGGAGAAGGAAGGCCTCTTTATGATGAATTCCTTTTTCAGACCATATCATAATAAAAATAAAAAGCCAAGTAGTGCAAACCGGAAGTGATCACCGTATGGTAAAAGGCACATTGAATTTAAATATTAAGCTGGAGAGATCTCGATTGAGCTTTCAGTTCGAACTTCAGAATCGTTTCGAGTGCCTAGGGAGTTCCGTGGACGATTATAACGATGGGTTCGTGAAAACTGTCCATACGGTAGGGTCTAAGATCTTCAAGACCTGTCGTACAAACCAAAACATGAAGCTCTCTGATGCTACTCTACAGCTCATGGAGGAGAGGCGTGAGATGACCCTAGAGTCTTCAAACGATGCGCTCAAATACGGCGGCTCAATAGACAGATCTCTAAGTCCTTGAAAAGCGACCTTCGCCAGTATAATACGAACAATATTAAGGACGCGATAGAGCGGAACAAGGGCTCCAAGGTTTTTGCAAGAGATCTGTCTATCGGGCGGAGCCAGTTTGCGAAACTGAAGACCGATGGAAAGTTCGTATCCGCAAAACCTGAACTATTGAGACAGATCGAGAGTTTCTATGGACAGTTATACACATCAACCAGTAAACCCGTTACGAATCTGGCGAACGACCCAAGAGCTAGATTGACCCGACACTATACCGAAGACATCCCGGACGTCAGCTTGTACGAGATTAGGATGGCTCTGAAGCAGCTTAAAAACAACAAGGCGCCGGGTGATGACGGAATTACGGCCGAACTCCTGAAGGCAGGTGGAAAACCCGTCCTCAGGGCCCTTCAGAAGCTATTCAATTCCGTCATACTCGATGGTAAAACGCCACAGGCATGGAACAGAGGTGTGGTGGTACTCTTCTTTAAAAAGGGCGCCAATGCCCTGCTTAAGAATTATAGGCCCATCTCACTTCTGAGCCATGTCTACAAGTTGTTTTCAAGAGTCATCACGAACCGTCTTGCACGCAGGTTTGACGACTGCCAGCCTTCCGAACAAGCCGGATTCCGTAAAGGCTTTAGCACCGTAGACCACATACATAGCCTGCGGCAGGTTATACAGAAGACTGAAAAGTATAACCTGCCTCTTTGCTTAGCGTTTGTGGACTACGAGGAATCCTTGGATTCGATCGAGACTTGGGCTGTACTGCAGTCTCTGCAACGGTGCCAGATTGACTATCGGTACATCGAGGTGCTGAAGTGTTTGTACGAAAACGCTAATATGTCAGTCCGACTCCAAGACTAGAACTCGAAACCTATCCTTCTGCAGCGAGGGGTGAGACAGGGAGACGTTATCTGTCTGAAACTGTCTTCAAGGTTCTGGACTGGAAAGGGGTTGGCAATGGCATCAACATCAATGGCGAGTACATCACTCACATACGGTTTGCCGACGATATAGTTGTCATGGCTGGGACTGCTCGATGACCTAAATAGAGCATCCGAAAGAGTGGGTCTTAAAATGAACATGAACAAAACGAAGGTCAAGTCGAATGCCCACGTCACACCCACCCTCATGAATTGATATAATTTTTAGTTTTGAACGTACACCGTCACATAGACGAGTACACTGTTTATAATTAAATCAAACATAAGTTTTAAGAAAACCTTGGTCGCTTAAATAAGTAACACTAATGTAATGAATCAATGAATTATTCTAACTCTTTAAAAGAACAGAGAAATTTAATAACCTTCGATCTCTTAGTGTAACTTATTAAGAAAATCCTCATCACCATAAGCATGAGGTCATCACCGCTCATTATATGTAACCGGTGATGATGCGTATGGTGATGACGATTAGGCCGATAAGTCGATTTTTCCGGAAAAGTATTAATAATAGTAAGATACCGCTATTACCTTTAGCATCTTCAAGTATAACTAATTGACATACTTACTTTGAACCACAGCCTGACGGGAATGACGCAACTTTGTCTAATTTACGTTTTTGAACACAAACAGCAAATTTTTGTACTCGGAGTGCATGTTATGCGTGAGGCTCGTTTCGCAGTTTGCTCTGAACCAAGCAAGGAAGCCAAAGGAAGCTGGGTGGGGTATCGTGGGCTTCGAAAGTGGTACGCATACGGAACCACCTCCACTATGATACTTCCGTGACGGTGTTGACGAATTCGATGCTAACATTTTATTTATTTATTGATTATTTATTTTCCGAAGAAACTATTATTTACTTTTCTAAAATAATAAATATAATATGGATAAACGTAAATCGTAAATTAAAATCTAGTTCATACATCGGGAAATCGATTTTTTTACCGGCAAACGTAAAGAGTCGCATTTTTTTCACAGTGGTGATGATTTGTATAGACATATTAATGTTATTAATTCAAAGCTATAAAGCCTCTAAATGTAAAAAAGTTCCGATACTCGAGCAATATTTATTTTTCTAAGCCCTCAACGTGATTTTTCGACCATATTGTAAATACACCCAAGCCCACTTTGGTAGGATTGGGTGGGTTGGGATTGAGCCCACAACAGACCTACTTAAGGTTGACGCGCGAGGGTGGCCCGCGAAATTCAAATTTTCTTACGTTTTTTGCAATTTGCAGGTCAGCATCAGGTTGTATATTGATCTAAATATTATTAGCGACCGTAACAAATATGGATTTACAGAATTATAAACATTAGAATCAGCAATACAACTATCTAAGTTCATGTAAGTGTATTGACTGACGATTTCATGAAATTTTCATTCAATGCACTTACATGAACTTAGAGAGTTGTATTGCTGATTCTAATGTTTATAATTCTGTAAATCCATATGGTGCGATGAAGAGGCACCTTGCTTGAGCCTTGAGTTCTGGCTTTCTGGGTCACCAGCTGGGTAGGTCCCTCAATAAAAGTGGGATGAAAGATAACTAATATTCTGGGATGGGCGATAAGGACTATTATTACGGAATGAGAGTATATAGATTCTTGATATGAAGCCGAATGGTTGGAAAAGTTATAGTATGGGTACAATTTGATTCAAATATACCGACTTTGTGTCTAGGATGGCAGATAATAGATAGCCAAATCGGTTCGGCCGTTCTCAAGATAATCAGTCAAATCAGGTCCATTATATTACCACTATATTCTTTCAATACCAACCTACCTAATCAAATGTTGATTTGTGGGGCACGAACATTTAAAAAAAAACATTTGCCAAATTGGTCCTATTATTACTAGCTATTCCGAAGTGATGCGCTTACCAACGATCAGCATTTCATTTTTATTAGAATAGCTTGTGAATGGCTGGATATGTTCTGTGATGGCTGGCTGAATCACTTCACTAAGAAAAGATAAATTATTTGGGAGCAGGGCCGGATTTAAAGGTGTGGAGCAGAGGAGCTCGTGGCTAAGTAATAACAGCCGCTCGGGTCGATCCATCAGGTTAAGCTACGCTTGCCGGGGTTGGTCCGTGGATGGGTGACCATTTTCACATATCGAAACTCCTCCGTGCCTCGGAAAGCACGTTAAGCCGTTGGTCCCGGCTGTCATTTGTGGATCTTTGACAGTCGTTACGAGTCGTCAGAAGCCCGAAAGTCTGACAACCGGTCTAACCAAGAGGTATCGTATTACCCAGTTACTGGGTTGTGGAGGTCAGATAGACAGGCTCTCCATGTAAAATACTGGTATTCAGCTGCATCCGGTTAGACTGGAAGCCGACCCCAACATAGTTGGGAAAAGGCTAGACAAATTGAGGCCCTGGAGCAACCAAGAAGTGGTGGCCCCGAAAATGTTATGGAAAAGATGAAAAAATTAAGATTTAATTCGGCTTTCGGTACCAAAGTTATTCAACGTACCATTTTTAAGACCAGGACATGAAAAGAAAATTTATAATGTTCCTTGTGAATTAATTATTTTTTTTATTAAAAAAAAATCATACTGTGGAGGCCCTTATTTTGTAGAGGCCCGGGGCCATGGCCCCTGTAGCCCCGCCTTAAATCCAGCCCTGTTTGGGAGTGAACTATTTGACACCACGATTGGTGTGTGTGTGGAAAACGCAGTTTTTTTACTTGTTAAACAGTAATTACCTACGTACATATACAGATGTTTTCATTAACTTAGTAGTTAGAAATCTTCTAAAAATACCCACAATTGTTTCTTTTGTTTGTTAAAGTCAACAATAATACCTACTTATAGATAAATCGTTCGATTCAATATCTAGTGCTAAAAATATTCAACAACATTGGGTGCATAATACGCGTAACTTCAGCAAAAAATGGTTTCGATCTCAGTGTTTTGCACACAAATGAATGTCGTTCATGTGCTCAGTAAACCGGTCGTCGCAGTGTCGCACACATAATAAACGCAGGGCGATAACCCAGCGATTCAGTTTGAGTAGACGTACAGCGCGAGCCCTGCGAGACAGTGTGGTTTGATAAGTCGGAAAAATTACTCGTGTATTTAGTAAATTTTTTTTAAACATGCCGAAGATTCACAACTTTGGTGCTGGCCCGGCCAAAATGCCAGAAGAAGTAAGTCATTTAAAATATTTCTTAACTTTTAACTTTATTTAAGTAATCTGAATGCTTAATTAGCATCGGTACGCTTGGGTATTTTACAATATTTAACGTTTGATTCGTCAGGTATACGATATCATAAGGAATGAACTAACAAACTTCGACAACTCTGGCATAAGTTTACTTGAGACAAGTCACCGAACTAAAGCATACATGCAGTTTAATACAGAAGTACAAAATGTTGTGAGAAGATTACTGTGAGTATTTAATTAATATCTAATGATACAAATTCACGTTTGCGTTCTTAGTACCTACCTATTAATGTGTTAAATCATAGTTCAAGCATATTTTTGAAAACCGCGCGTAACGTGGTCTCATTTCTCGTATCAAAGTTTTGAAAATGAATTACTTTATCATATAGAACATCATCATTCTGATATTCATAAGTCATCATTATTCTGTTAAACTCTGATAAACATAATGGATGGAGCACTGTACACGGCATGGCAGTGGCACCTCAATAATGGTACAGTCATGTTGTCCTTGGTGTCTTTTTAATGTACTTACTTGTGAATGATTTGTTTGACTTTGAATCGAGCCTAAATGAACGAACTGAAAGAATTTTCTGTGGAATTGTGGAATTTTATTTTAACATTTTGACATTTGACATTGACGTAGTATTTGACAATGACACCAGACCAGATAAATAAACTTGTATAATAATTAGAATTTCAAAAATTGAAATACAGCACGGCACCTAGTAGTTTAGGTTCCTAAGCACCGGCACGACACAGTTTCAATACCGTATTCTTATTTACTAATTTTACGACATAAACCTGATTTCCTGTAAAGTAAGAGAGCAACTTTCTGCCTTTCAAATTCAATATCAAGATAATTAATTGTTTGTAATTGGTTGTAACACAACCATTGTAATTAAATAAATAAATATTATTTCAGAAATGTGCCGGCTAACTACAAAATTATCTTTATGGCTGGTGGTGGAACGGGTGAATTTGCTGCAGTTCCTCTTAACTTGATCTCGAGAACCGGAACAGCGGACTATGTTGTAACTGGTAAATATTTATTTATTGTTTCGTAACAATATTTTAATTTGACAATTAACAATTTTTTGTGCACTACTGCGGTAAAACCGGCTCCAGACATAGCAACAATATTAAACGCTTGTTTGAACACATGTGAGGCACGGGTATTTGATCATAACTCACACACACTGCACGCCTACTATGGAGGTTTAATTAAAGCGTCCCAGAAGGCGAACAAAGAAAAAAAAAAACTAAGAAACTAAGATAAATTCAATAATATTCTTGTTTTAATCAGCGAATAATCTGTTCACACAGCTGATCATTATCATTCCAATAAAAACACAAATCTACCAAAAAAACCTGTTGTTGATTATCAAATTAGGGAGCCAAGCCTGAATAGGTAGTTACTTTACTAACAATTTTCTTCTTATAGGTGACTGGTCAGCAAAGGCAGCAAAAGAAGCAAAGAAATATGGCAAGGTGAACTTGGTCCTGCCTCCCGTTGATCGCTATGTTGACATCCCTGATCAGTCCAAGTGGAATCTTGATCCTAATGCATCATATGTACACATTTGTACCAATGAAACTATTCACGGTAACTATCAGCTGATAACATGCTTCGATTATATCTTACCTTATTATTTATCTTTTTATTATGTTGCTATGTCTTTATTATTTATCTTTTGATATGTCTAAAAAGTTTATTTATTTGTTTAAGAAATTGGGAGTAGGTAACCATAATGCTTCATCAGTAAATGGCATATCAAATTCAAAATATAATTACTGATAAGAGGCATAGTAACAAAAAACTTTACGCTTCAACAGTACTGCTATTTTTATAATGTCATGGTTTTATATCGGCTTTTTTTTAGGACAATTTTTTTGATGCACTACGATTATTTCCCCCTTTTTTATATACTTGTACATATTATTATTATTTTAGTGATAGATGTATATTATTTATGCAATACATAAAAATTTGTTCATGTTAAAAAAAAATACGTGGAAATAAATACGATGAGTCATTTTAGTAACATTGGCCTTTAGAAGGAGATATCAATTAAAATTTCTGTTGTCTCGTTAGTGATTGTTGAACTCATATCCATTATTCCTGTATCCTTGTGAAAGTGGTGTACATTTCGCACTGAAATGACCTTAATTGTGTTTTGCAAACAGTGAGCATAAGTTCTTTATTAGCTTCAATGAGATAATTTATCTTAATTAGCACAAGGCAGAATGATTCAATATAATAAATAACATAATTGTTTTTCCACATATTATATTAATTGTGTTTTGTTATTTCAGGGGTGGAGTTTGATTTTATTCCTGATACTAAGGGAGTTCCTCTAGTTGCTGACATGTCCTCAAATATTATGTCTAAGAAAGTTGATGTTTCTAAGGTAAGGAATTTTTACTTAGAATTTTATATTTGTAGTGCAATTTCAATATCAGCCAAATACTCAGAAATACACAATGAGTCAGTGGCATATCTACTGTAAAGGGTGAACAAACAAAAAAAAAATGTTATCAGCTTATGCAAAATACTTAATAATTACAAATATTCTTATGAGTAAACTTTGTATTGAGTAACTTTTACTGAATTAGTCGAATCAGTTACTATTATAAAACAAACCAGTTCAAACTGATAGCTATTAATACTAATTGTGACAGATAACCAGTGGTCTCATTAATAACATTATGAAATCTTTGTTATCAATTTCTTGGCTTGATCAAATATTTGTTGCTGCAGCACGTAGGGTTGCCATCGTGCGGATATGTCTGGTTTTTTAGCCCCCTGACCGGAAATGGTCCATACTTTTTTACTTGAGAAGTTTTTTTTTAATATATAGAGAGTTCAATGAGTACTTAGAAAGGAAGATTAAAATGATTAAGAAGTGAAAAGTACTGCCCTTTGTCAGGAATTCAAATTCCGAAGTGGAAGCCCTAGCTTTTGAGGCATGCGTCTAGTATGGCCTTTGCGCAAAGAGATAGTGCATATGACGCGGGTGCACTAAGTGCATGCGTCTCGTGCAAGTACTTATAAGTTTCGCGTTTACGTGTGTATAAGTACTTACTACACACGTGCATAGGATTCTAACTAATTGGACGGATCGCGGTTGTACGCTCCGCCTTCAATTGCACTTGGGGCCCACTTACATAGCAACAAGAGAGGTGATTTAGTGATTATACTCTAGTCGATAGGAGCATAACATAACATCACGCCTTTATTTTTCGAAGGTGTAGGCAGAGGTGCCTGTGTAATTACCAGTGATCGGAATAGGTAGAGCTAATCTACCTAAAGTTCAAATAACAGAGACAAAAAAAGTGGAGACTTCCCTTACGACTAAAATATTTTTTCGGGACTAATGTCGGGATTTCGGGATATCACTTAAGTACATTTAATATAAATGCTAAAGGTGTGGAGTAACTAAAATTCAAACCAACACCTCGACTTCAGTTGCAAAACAGTACTGTACCTTTTTTTTATTTTCTTTTGCTTATATCTCGAAAATGGTATGTCCTACCGCAAAAATAATGAAAATTTCGGCCCCCTTTATGACACCCATAAACCCCTAATGCTTAACATGTAGGTATTTTTTTTTCATATTTTCATACAACAATTCCATATAAAACACGTCGAAGCGGCAAATAAAGCGCGCCACTGGCTCAAAAAAAATTCACGGGGTAGGGCAAACAAGTAGACCGGTACCTAGTGGAGTCGCGATTGTCAAATTCAATTTTAGTTATGTCAAAATAGTTTTTAAATTAAGAGTTTTTTTTATTGGCAGAATAGCTTTAAGATTCTCATAGTAAAAAGTAAGGAATTTTAGTGATAGTTTTGTTAGTTTAGTTCGGTGTCAGTACAAGAGAATCGGCACCAGTGACATTTGCTCTGGTAATCAAACTGCTTGGTAAGTTTCTGAATTATACATGACTTTTAAGACATTCTAAACATTAAACTATTCTTGCTTGATTATTTTTATTTATTTTATGTATGGAATTTTATTCAAACAGTTGTTTTATATTTTAGTCCAGGCTTAAATGGTGTACTATAAGTAAAATTGTATTTTTTACCTTTACCTTGTTAGTTACATAATTATTAAAACTGTTATGTAAATAACATTAGCTTCCGTGCTTACTACATCGTTCAAACGAAGATTAGGAGATTACCTTAATTTTATTAAACAATAAAAATCGTGCATACTCTTTAAACAGAAACAGGAAATGAATTCGATAGTTCTTTTACTTTATTAAATTTGGTTGTACTTAAGTAATTTACCGAAACCCGGTATGTTAGTCCCGAAAAAATATTTTGTCGTAAGGCGTCTCCACGTTGTCTCTGTTCTTTTTCTAACTTTAGGTAGATTAGCTCTACCTATTCCGATCACTGGTAATTACAGTTGCCAGTACGAGAATATTTTGTTCAAGTTATTTTGTTCTTTAAAGAGTATATTGTCAGTTATGCTGTGAACTCAGTCCTGTTTAATAGAGGAGGCCGACCCTGATGTCTGATACTAAGAATTTCCACACAAAAAAAAAAAAAAACAATAGCTCTGCCACAGTATAATAAAGTACACAGTATTACGTCTCCGCAGTGACCTTGAAATAATTACTTACGGCGGCTCGGTAGGTAAACCTTCCGTGTCTGTGCGTAACTGCCGCGCACTTGGGACTGAGACTAATACTACTGGCGTAATACTACTACTTATTTATAATGTGACACAGCCATACCCGGGTATTAATTATTATATTATATATATATTATAATTATATTATTAATTAGAAGGCAGATAAGGAGTGGAGTATTTTATGACAAAAGATACAATATTCCACATCATCATCTGCTTAGCCTTTTTCCCAACTATGTTAGGTCGGCTTCCAGTCTAACCGGATGCAGCTGAATACCAGTATTTTACATGGAGCGATTGCCTATCTGACCTCCACAACCCAGTAACAGGGTAATACGATACCCCTTGGCAAGACTGGTTGTCAGACTTTCGGGCTTCTGACGACTCGTAACGACTGTCAAAGATCCACAAATGACAGCCGGGACCGAGCTTTACGTGCTTTCCGAGGCACGGAGGAGTCTCGATATGTAAAGATGTTCACCCATCCACGGTCCAACCCCGGTAAGCGTAGCTTAACCTGATGGATCGACCCGTGCGGCTGTTATTACTTAGCCACGAGCTCCTCACAATACAACACACAATACAATATTCCACATGTGTTTTGGAAATGAATTTGAGGCTGGCTTCTTCCGACTTCACTTTTTATCAGACGGACGATAGTTATGGGCTTAAGAAAAGATAAGATAGTAAATTGATGTCCGATAAGGAGCACTAGTGCTGTACGATAAATAAATGTTGACCTTATTATTTGGGTGGGTCACAGACGAAATATCGTCAGGCGGTATCTACCGCGATCTAGATGAGCTCTGCTGAACTGTATCTCTGTATAGACCCATCTAATGCTGAGAGCGAATGTTGCCAGTCATCAAATTGCCGCTTCAAGGACTGTTAAAACTGAGATGAATCCCGCGCGGGGTGCGACTGCGCGCGTCTATTGTTTTAATAATTAGGAAGTCGCGCGACTATTCGCTCTACTTTGAACATCTCCATACACGTTAAATGACACAATTGACACGAGCGAATTTCGTCCTGCATTGCGCGGGATTCTCAGTTTTGCCAGAGCTTTATAGTCATCAAAATGTTCACTCTGTCCATGTGAACGTATTAATCATTTTGGGCCTGTAAGCAGAGTGACCTTGAACTATTTCCTTTTTTTTTTTCCAGTTCGGAGTAATTTACGCCGGTGCACAGAAGAACATTGGTACGTCTGGGGTAGCTTTAGTCATTGTAAGAGAAGATCTGCTGAATCAGGCGCTGCCAATATGTCCTTCGCTATTCGACTGGACGGCAAATGTCAAGGCAGATTCTATTCTCAATACTCCACCTATGTTTGCGTAAGTATATTTTGTATTAAGGTGTATTTACAGGTACACGAGATATTTCAGCTTTGTCTGAGGATAGCAGCGCGAGCGCACGTACTATGCCTATCTTGTCCATTGGTAGCAATGTCCACTAACAATCACGTAGACTGGCTGCTTGATTCCTAACAGAAACTTAGTAACTTATACAATTAAAAAAAAAAAACGAATTAGGTACTAACCTAGTTTATCTACGAGATTAAGTACAAATAACAAAGAATCTACTTATGTAACTAATATGTTTTTTCTAATAATATCTTATACGTTGTCTATCAATTTCCTCAGCAACCAGTTTTATCATAAAAATAAGTACCAGAACTAGGTATGTTATTGTAGTGTACACCTGAACATATTATAAAGATTATAATGTACTTTTTTTCTGATAACGATAAGTTAGCGGAAAAATATCATAGTACTTACGCTGTTTTATGCCAATTTGTCGCCAGATTTTACCTAAACATATATAATACCATAATGGGTTTTTATGATGCTTCTAGTGAGGTAGATAACAGCAGATGGCGAGTATTGCGACCAACAAACCTCTACTATAAAATAAGTTGTTATAATACCTAATATGTTTTTATAAATTGTCATTGGGGTAGGTCATGATCAATAATAAGCAATATAAAGTTGATATGAAGAGGTAAATGAGTGAAAAATACGATAAAATGTAACGTGCTTTGTAAAACAGTTCAATAATGAACTAATAATAATGATTTCCTTGTCCTTAAATTAATTGAGTAAAAAATAATAATTACAATTTAAAATTATACAAATTAAAAAACAATATTTCTTTATTCCAGTATCTACGTCATGGGAAGAGTTCTAGAATGGGTAGAGAGGAACGGAGGCGTGGAAGGCATGGCCCAATTGGCCACAAAGAAGGCCTCACTAATATATGAAACAGTTGAACAATCCAACGGATTCTACTCCATTCCCGTAGCCAAGAATGCGAGGAGTAAAATGAATGTGCCATTCAGAATTGGGTCACCACCCAATGATGATTTGGAGAAGGAGTTCCTGAAGGGCGCTGAGGCGTTGGGACTTATTCAGCTGAAAGGACACAGGTAAATAGAGATAATCATGCTTGTTATGTTTTTGTAATCATTTTACAAGTGCTAGTTTCTACGAAAATCATACTTTGTGTTGGGTATAAACGCCGCGCCGGCTAAATAACCAAACATATTTTGTCGGGTGTGGTAATCAGGGAGCCTACCACCACTTCAGTGTAGGAAAGAGATGAAGCTCTACTGGACGTATAGCTCCATCTCTTTCCCCCACGAAGTAAAATAAAATAATACTGTTGTAAGCGGTGGTGGCAGGCAGGCCCCCAGGACTCGCACACTTTTAGACAACCAACAAGATTCTTTTATGGGATGCTCGACTGCACCTCACAAATACTCGTTCCATCTTTCCGACGGCTTACGGTGTCAGCATTACCTACTAGCTGCGCCCCGCGGTTTCACCCGCATAAATCTTGTTCCCGTGGGTATATCGGGAGAAAAAGTATACAGGTCATGGTCTACCCATGTGCCAAATTTCATCCAAATCTGTTCGCTAAAGCGTAACAAACAAATAAACTAACACTTTCGTATTTATAATATTAATTAGGGTTATCTGAAATATAATTATAAGATCTGCTTGAGCTACTTCAAGCAAGTCGAATGCAGATTACAAAAAATAGGCTGTGGTGGCGTAATTTGGATGAAACCGATAGTAATAGTTGAGTTGATTTTCGTCATCATTTCAAGCAATAGACGTGTTTTGCTACCAAAAAATCGGCACAGCGACCGGTAAGCTCCACTGGATCGTCAGTTCACCTTGTTGAATAATGGAAACTAACTTGTTGTTTAATTTCCAGGAATGTCGGTGGTATCCGGGCATCAATCTACAACGCCGTTTCGGTGGAAGAAGTGGCAACTCTATCGAAATACATGAAAGAGTTCCAGAAGAAATATGCCAAGTAATTTTAGTTTATTTCATATTTATACATTAAGTATTCTAATACTAAGTATACTTTTGTTGTACGGCGAACATCGCGTATTGTTTGGCTATTAAATTACGTTGAATGTATTGGCTGTGCTGAAATTCTATATGAAGAATAAATTATAGTTTTTAAGTAATATATTCTTTTTCTTTTATAATCCCATTAGCAAATAATTGGTAGGATTTCCATAAATACCTTTTAATTTTGAATAATCTCATTCTAGGGAAATATATTATATTCGAACGATAAATATCAGAATCGGTTTAGTAGTTTGTGAGATTACTTCAAACCACATAAACAAGACTTACTCTTTATAAAAATAATAATTATTATGCGTCATACATTGTGATAAAAAGACACAAGTAGCGTCTTTTGCCAGACAACAAACAATTCATCGATCATGTGATTCGTGTGTGATAATTTGGACTCTAAAGATTACATTACAATAAACTAGTTTATTTCGATAGTTGACACCGATGACATTAATTGAAAGCAGTCTCGGGTCGAAATACGTAATCAGTGGTTTTATTGACACAATTGATTGTTGTTAGGTAACGTTTTTGTTGAATGCTATTTATATTTCGGCGAGACTGTTTCGATGGATAGATTTGACCCCGAGCCATGTGGCTAGTTATTAACTGGCTCGGGCTTCGTTATCATGTCTTGGTTGGAAAGATCTTTTTTTTTATCAAATATGGTTCTGTATTTTTATCAGAATGATTATGAAACAGGTTTATTGCAATTAGGTATATTTTTTGGGATTTCAGGAGGGTAGTTTTAAAATAAAATAAAATTCTTAATAAATATACGTATTAAAATTTATTCCATTAAAATTTTTGTAAAAAAATATCTTTATTATGTAATCACTAATGTGGTAATAGATTGTGATGGAATATTGACCACCCGACGGAGATTCTTTGAGTATTTCAATATAACATTTCTTTAGGTACGTACATAATGGATACATAATCATCTAGAACTAGTCTAAAACTCTCTTATATATTTTGTTACGGTCGATCCTAGTACGGTCCCAATATTCAGTGTTAGGAAGGTTATGTATTTACTATAAATTATATCGGCTTAAAAATACTTTAATACAAAACGTATATATAATACATGTCCCATATATTCACGTGATAATTATAAAAATATCATTCTATACATTTCACTGTCACATTAAACACTCACTCTCATTCATACACAGAATTATAATAATACAGTCCAGTTTATAATACAAACATAAACCGTTAATTTATATTACCTAGCCATTCCTAATGTTAGTAATAATCAATCGTTACGCTAATTACTGTTCTACAGATGTAATTATTACTAACATTACAAGAACAGTTTTCTAAAAATATACAAAATATTTTATAACATTATATTTACACGATTATAAATCGGAATGTTGTTGGAATGTAATTTTTACAATATTCGCTGAAAAATTGTGAGTACTCCCTGCTTCGGATATGGCAGTGTTCGCCTTAAAGTACTTGAGCATTTTGTTCGTTGATGATTAATTAAGAACATCAACACATTCACTGTTTTCAAAATATTGTAACGCCTTAATAAACTTTGCCTTTTGTGACGATTTTTTTTGTTAAATAAAGTATATTTGGTGGGGGCTGTAATTTAAACAGTGATTGTGTTAATATAATACACATAACGTTACAACTATTATTCTTAATAAAGCTAATAGAATACGACATTCTTTAATAACATACTGAACTCTCGGCTTGTAGTCGCGAGCGCTACATATTTTCCACGCCGTATATTTAGTATGCAATAATATGAACTATTACTGCCGGGTACACCGAGAATTGAAACTAGTACGAAGTATTATGTAAGATTGACCAGAATACGACAAAACGCAGTCCCTTGTTACACTTACTGACCTTCACTGTCGCTGTCACTCTTATCTGTAACGAAAATATACTTATTAGTATTTCATCATTGTTATTTACAGTTTTGCATGTGCGCCAGTGACCTATAATGATGTTCGTGCTAGTGGAATTTTTGTATGTGCGCAAGACAAACGATTACTAAGTATGATAATGTTCATTTATCTGTTTATTTACATCAGACACTAGTCTGATGCTTGTAATGCTTTGTGTTTAGTACAAAAGGAGTGACGTTTATTTTGCAGGCGTTTATTGTCTATTATACATGGCACATTCATTGCACCTTTATAATTAAAACAAAGGCTTTAGGCCTTTGTTACCACGTTTATTATTAAAAAATAAGCTGGTACCCGACGCTTCACCCGCGTGGACCCTAACTCTTTTCTAAAATAAAAGTAGTCTCAGTTAGTCCTTAAAACATCAGCTATCTCCCATCAAAATCAGTCCAGCCGTTTCGGAGATTAGCCGGAACAAACAGACAGACAGATAAACAAAAAAAAATGCTTTTTATATATGTAAGTATGAAATGTGGAGACGACAATACAACAATAATAAATTAATACACTGGCAATACTAATGTATAAGATTATTTTGAAACTAGCAAATAAATCCTAACATGGAAATCAAAAACTTCATTTTTTCAAACAAACTAAATAGAAGTGATGGGCCGACTATGGAGTTTGCCAGTATTTGACTAGCTATCGTAACTAAACTATTGGATATATTTGATTATTTTTTTGTATGTAGAACGAGGACGTCATTAGATATACGGAGTTTTATTTTTTGTCGTATTGTCGTCTCCACCTTGTATAGGTACTTTCATATGCTTTTAGTAAAAAGCTATTTTTTGACATAACAAACAGACACTTCAATTTTTTTTATTTGTATGTATAGATAAATCAAGGGTCTCATTGTTATGACTTAAAGAGTATTTGAAAGCAAACTATTATAATTATTATAATATTTAATAACAAATACAACAGCGGTGGCGGCGGAAAAAAGGCTAGAACAGTTTACTCTATGGGAGAGATGTAAAATAGACAACAAAGACAATCATGTGGGAACTTATTAAATACATAGTAAAGATGATTTTCAGTGGGATTATAAATGCTCAAAAATAATGAACAAGTGCGTATAAAAATATATGTTAAACTACGGTCTAAAGTAAATCAGCATAGCGTAAACGCAACTACCAAGCGAAACGTGCAAAAGCTGCATTCTCAATAATGAAAGTGCGCACTAACTAAGTGCTAACATACTGACCTTTCTTACCCGGGTACGCATGCCTCTTTAGTCTATCGTAGAGATCCTCCTTGGTCCCGTATATGCTGGCATTTGATCGCGCTAAGCTGTTCATCTTCCCATTCATGCCGTTGTGGAGGCTCTCTTTCATATACGTCTCGTTGTAGAAGTTGGGCATCTCCCAGCCGTCTTCTTCGTCGTCATAGTAGTGTGCGTACGTGGAATGATGCGATGGTGCTATAGATTCCGCGTACGGCGTATGCGCTCCGTAGTAGAAGTTAACTTGGGAGCCGTTTTGGTCGATAGCTGGTGTTAATGTCTTCTTTGGTTCCTTCTTCTTTGTTGATCTGGTGAAGTTAAAATCGAAAATTAGGGACTGGTTAAAAATTTACTGCAGTTTTTTTGTAAGGTCAAACTAAATTAGCTGGTGACGTCATGATTCATGAGTATATTTCTAAACACGACAAAACAAACTTGCCAGCTTGGCATGGTGTATTTGAAAGCATCAACCAGCATAAAAAAAAATATGCGGAGCAGTCTTTGGGGACTGCCGATAGAAGTGAAAACTAAGTAAAATTCATTCATTTCTCCAAGCGTGACGATGACGCGAGTTCCATGAGTTTTGTTCATCCAAAAAGTGCTCAACGCGTCTAAAGAAGTTTCCACTTCAACCTCAACGTAATTTAAACGGTAGAAGGTAGATGGCGCTAAAAAAAACAAATCACTTCAAGCGTGACGATGATGCAAGTTCCATGATTTTTGTTCACCCAGAAAGTGCTCAACGCGCCTAAAGAAGTTTTCACTTCAATTAAACAGAAAAAACAACGAACCTCGCACAAATCATCCATACAAGCAGCACTAAGAATATAATAAAGATGACTCCTCCCGCGACTCCGCTCGCTATGTACGCGAACTCGCTCTTCTCCCTGCAATGGCGGCCAGTGAACGAGCCAGTGCAGCGACACGAAGGTTCCCCTCGCGCGTCCTTCACGCACTCACCTCCGTTGTCACAGAAGTCCTGGCATACGTCTGGAGATAAATGGTAAAGGGGTTAAGGTACCGTATAATGTAGGAAAAACAATGGAGCCATAAAATGATTGATCCTATTTCCATAATTCGTATTTTCATGTCATGATCATCGAAAATGTCATCTCTTGTCCGTGATATATTGTCGAATTCACCAAACTCTCTGTGTTTTAAATTAACATTGTCCTAATTTTCGCAGTAGTACCTATGTAGAAGTATTTCTACTAAAACAAAAAGTTTTCATCCAAATGGAAGCCAGCAAGCAAGCGAGCAATCATGCAAGCATACAAGCGAACAAGCTTATAAGCATACAAGCGAGGATGCAATCATCACATGCTCCACCGCATAGGAATTATTTCGAGAACAAATAAGCTTAGGCAAATATAATTATGCCGAAACTAAATTTAAACTACCTAAGCTGAAACGACAAATGAAGGAAGTATACTTAAATTTAATGAATATCGAAAACATGAATGAATTTTATGATATTTGAGGTCAAGAAGCGCTAATGGGAAATATTAAAAGTGACCGCAAGAAGAAAGGAACTAAACTGGGAAAAAAACGGCTTTTTGTAGGTACCAAGTACGTGGGAGTCAAACTTTGCGAGATTATACCCAGGGGGGATCCAGGATTTATTTCTGGGTAGGGCAGACTCTTAAAAAGTATCTCCCATATCTAGTATTGCACTAAGCTGTTTTTGAGATTAATTCTTTTTTTCAAACTACAAAAAGAAAATATTTTAGCACACCGCCTCCCGCCTGAACAGTTTGGGAGGGCACGTGCCCCTGTACCACTCCTGGATCTTCCCTAGGGTATACCTTTATTCAAATGCAAAGCTAGTTTGTGTTGAAGGAAAATCCTAATGTTTAGGGTCAAAACGAATAACAGACTTCTTAATAAGGACATTTCGACTTTCAATCAACAATTTTCAGGAAGACTTAGCTTCAAAAATCAAGAGGCTGACAACATTCTTTCAAAATTGATTTCGAAATCAATTCCAGTATTCAGAGTTGTGAGAGGTATAAGAAAATTTGGGCAATTCAGCTGAATACTTCGACGATGAATACAAATTAGCTGTCGTACAAAAATTCAGTCTATTTTACAGGCATCAAGTTTTAAATGAGGTATTTCCAATAGAAGCTTAGTTTTCGGGTCAAAATTCTTTGAAGAATCTTGTAAAGCCTTGATTTAAAAATTCGTTTCCTTGAATAAAAATGTCTTGCTCACCTAAACAGACTTTTCCGGTGCCGTTGAAACCCGGCTTGCACTGGCATTTGAACTCGCTTGTCTCAGGTATCAAAAGGCAATAAGCATTCACATCGCAATGCATCTCCGGGCCACTCATCTCACATGGGTTCGTGCATTCTGATTCCGATGTCTGTGAATGTAATATGATTATTAAGGTTTTTTCACATACGTATTCAAAGAATCTAAAATACATGAAAGAGTAAATCTAGAAGGCACTAATGATTCAAATATAATGTACAAGGAAAACTAAAACCAGAACGTCGAAAATCTTCTATTTCCTCGAACATTAATTATTTCACAAGGGCATAAACCATAACAACCTTCTAGCAATTTTACTCCAAAGTTGAGCAATTTGGCATGTGCTTTGATCTCGAATAAATATCTCAGAAGAGTGCTCTCATTTTTTATTGTCATCCCAAACGTTTCGGTGATGATAAAAAGCCACTCAACATATATTTGGGACGTTATTAAGGATAAGTATGTTTTACTTACAGCACCAGGGCCTCTCGTACTTGTGTTGATTGGACAAGGAACACAGACTGTCTGTTGTGCTTCTGATTGATAGGTTCCTTTCCTGCATTGTACACATGTGTTCAAGGTGACGTTGAGATACGAGCCTGGAAATTACAAGAAAATGTCTTAACATTTCTATCATAAAAGAAGATTTCAATTACAATAAATATCTAGAATTTTCATCTCAAACGTTCAACAATAGGAATCGGATTAGACCGGATTCCTCGAGTTCATAAGATCAGAATTCCGCTGTCGAAGTATTTAACATTTCAGAGGATTGTTTCAAAGTCAACTCGTAATGCGAAAGTTTTGGGAGGGGAATTATTTGTAACGGAATGGTTACCAGGTCGGCAGACGGGAAGGGAGCATTGATCGGCCGACGATGCTCCGGACTGCGGGGTCGTGGTGCCGGGCGGGCACGAGGCACACGCTGCTCCTGATCCATTGGCACGCCACGTTCCTCGAGGGCAAGGCTCACAGCCACCATCACTGCTTAGTTGTTCACCTAAAGATACAAAAAGCATTATAGGAAAATGGTAGGAACTCCTTATCAAAACTGTCGAAGGTTTAACATAACTGAAAAAAATGTTCGGTAGTTAATCGTGCTTACCTGAAGGACAATCATCTCTGCATTCAGCAGCCGATACGGCTTCTGTAGCTCGAGTGGTTTGTCCCCTAGGGCAGGCCATGCAAGTGAATGCTCCTTCGCGTGGTTGGTATGAGCCGTGACCGCACGGACGGCAGAGATCAGCTTCAGCATCGTAGTATTTTCCGGCAGCGCACCTCTCTAAAAATGAAATATAGGTATTAGAACTTGAATAAATTCTATCTTATAAAATATGTAGAAGGCAGCCTCGTTGATCTAGTGGTCATAAACCTGACTACTCTGAGTATCTGAATTCGATTCCCAAGTAAAGAAAGAAAATAAGTTTATTTGCGTCTATACTCCATTTCAAAATAAGATTAGACATTTGAATAAACCTTTTTTACAGTCGGTTCAAAAGATTTTTACTTGGCCACTTGATCACGAAAAATGGCAGCTGCAGAAAGCAGTTGGTATTGTAACCACTTCTTTGCTTTTAATGCCATCCTTATGCCTACGGTAAAGAAGTCAAAATCGGTTGTAAAAAAGTTTTATTTAAATGTTAATGTTAATGGTTATTTAAATTAGACATAAAAGTTTTATTTAAATGTCTAATCTTATTTTAAATGAAGTATAATATACTTAATTTGAAATAAGATTAGACATTTAAATAAAACTTTTTTACAACCGATTTTGACTTCTTTAACGTAGGCATAAACCAAAACTCAAACCTAAACAACAAAAAGAAAAAACAAAGTCTCAGTAGCGGTAGGATTCCGGATTTGTGCATTGTTAATGGCAATAGGATCACCCCAATTACATGGGACTTAATTAAACATATCTGGAGAAAACGTCTCTAAGTCAACCTTCATGAAATAAATACAGCTGGGATGTTACGTTATTAAAATAGAAGGTTTTAAGACTCCAGAAATCTTTACCTTTGCAGTCAGCAGCGCTACGGGCTCCAGTGGATTGTGTGACACCAGATTGCCCGGCGATGGCAGGACAAGCAGTACATTGTACTTGTCCCGCTTCAGATTGGTATGTGCCTTGTGGACAGGGTTTGCAGGTGTCACTGGCAGCATCCAGGAATGTACCGACAGCACAAGCCACTGTAAAAATAAAATTAGGGTGATTAACCATTTATTTTTTTCCGCATTTTTTATAATGGTCAGCCTTGAAGTTCGTTAACACTACTTTTACATGATCTAAGTTGAGAACTGAACTATTCAGTGAACTATTCAGTTCAGTCATACATTTCAGTATTTGACTTGTGTTATTGTAATATTAAATACATCTTGTTTCTTTTTTTGTCATTTTGGTAATTTAAAGTTCATCATCATCTTCCTGCCCTTATCCCATGTTACTTGGGGTCGGCGCACCACGTTTTCTTTGTCCACTCTCCCCTGTCAACCGTCAGGCTAACATTCACGTTACTCCCTTCTCTTTCATATCATTCCTGACACAATCAATCCATCTTTTCTTTGGCCTTCCTCCCTCGCTTAGTAGGTAATGGTTGAAAAGTAAAAAAAAAGGCTTGCTTTACTGACGGTAAAAGTAAGAATTTCTAGTTACCACAATCAGGAGCCATAACAACTTGTCCAGTCGGGCAGGCATAGTCCGAAACTAGGTCCAAACTGGCCGGATCAGGCACAGTGTTCGGAAGAATGTTCCTCACGTCGAATTGTTCGTCTTCGAGAATCAGTTTCTCCAATAATCGTTGTACAGTGGAACGCTCATTGTTACCATTGTGGATGACTGGGTCGCTGTGAGTTTTAAGCATTAATTAGTTTACCTTAATAAGATTGTGTTAGTTAAGAATATCATTATGTCAATAAGCAATAATATTGTAACTACAGTATTCGATTATAAATATGGCACATCTAGTTCTAGTAAAAGTTTGGATTAGTAGAGCGACGTCTTTGTCACTCATGCCTATGTAAAGGACAGTTTAGACTACGCTATAATATATAGCATAAACAAAATATTTTATAGCACAACCATATTATGCTCCAGCATATTTTATATGGACACGTTCACACAACGCTACTATAAAGTATTGGCTTGCAGTACGCCATAAACTTGAGCGATTCTCACAGCTATATCGTACAATTCTCCGGTCCCATTTTGTTATTTTTTTCTTTAAAAAAATTAATGTTAAGCTGGAGTCAAACTCCATAATTAACATCGTCATCGCTTGATAAGCTTTCCACGCTAGTGAGTACTAAATCCATTGTGTGTACACTTTATGTGGGATCGCCGTCGAAACACTTGCTATACCTACTTAGTAGACCGGCTTGCGATAAAGCGTATAGTTGAACGTCATACATACATAAATTCACGCCTTCTTCCCATGGGGATAGACAGAAACTATAGATCGCCACCTGCTAGCCCTTTTGCTTCGTATATGTTCTACACGCACGCCGGTTGCGAGTGTAAACGTCATGCTACGTCAATCACGACCTACGTTACCACGATCTACGTCAATTGTATTATATAGTTATAGCTTATGACGCAATATGCTTTACTATAAAGCGAAATAGTATAGCGTAGTCTGAACTGCCCTTGACAGTTATTTATTTATTTATTTAATACTTTAGGCACACAAACGTACAGAGGCGGAGTTAATGCCATAGGCATTTTCTACCATTCAACCTTTGGTTATCTAAAACTAGATGTATCATATTTGCCCCGGTAGTGTAACTATTTTATTAAAGCAAATAAAACCGTTATTTTATGTTACAACAAGTGCTTAAGTGCTACTCCAAACCATGCAACCAACTTACTTGACAGACGGGAAAGAGATCTCAACGTTGTACGTATCGCCAGCTTGACGACCCTCCCTACTGCTTCGAGTCCTAAGTGCCACAAAAACACATGCAATTGTGATAGAAGAACATCATGCTTTATTTTTGTATGAAGCCTAAAAGTGCAGTTTTGGAATGGAGACGTAAAAATTTTGCTACGAAACAACCAAAGTGCTTCCTGTACTGTGTTATATAAACACATGCTTTTATGTGCACTACATAGATGAGATTTTTTACATTACAAGTTTTGCGTAATATTTGTGTAACTACGCCGTCACCTTTTATCGACTCCTACTATTTAAAACTCGGGTCATTAGAGAAACGAATTGAAAGTGGCGGCCAAACAAAGGAGCTTACTCACACAGTATAATGTGTGAGTGAGAGAGACTGATTAGGTGACCATCAATTACATAACAGAGCTCTCTGTTGGTCCCGACTGTCATTTGTAGATCTTTGATAGTCGTTATCGGTAGTCAGAAGCCCGAAATCTGGCAACCAGTCTCAACTAAGGGGTATTTTATATCCATTAACTGGGTTGTGTAAGTCAGATAGGCAGTCGCTCCATGTAAAATACTGGTATTCAGCTGCATCCGGTTAGACTGGTAGCCAACCCCAACAGAATAGTTGGAAAAAGTCTAGGCAGACGGTTAGTGCCACTATTTTGTTAATTCGTTTCTTCAATGGCACGGGTTATAATGGGTTTTTCTAAATAATGATGGAGTTGAACTTACTCTTCGACGGGGATAATGGCGTCCAGTACGTAGGTATCTTCAGCAGGTACGGCAGGAGGGGTGGATACTTGTCTCGTCTGTCTGTTGTTCGCGCGGTGGTCGCACTTCACGTTGATGTCCAGTTCCTTGCACTCGCGGGTTCCTGTGTTCAACATTCACGAATTACCCTAATGTTTCGAGTGCTACTGAACTGTTCCACCTTGCAAAGGAGAAGAAGTTGACGGCCAACCTTCAGTAATTTGGAACGTCGCCAGAAGATTGGAAAAACAATATTGATGGTTCTAAGAGCAGATCACAATTTTTTATCTGAGTACGTACCGTCAACAGCGTAAGAACAGAAGTTCCAGTCTCTGTTAAGTTGGTTGATGGCGCTGCGAACCTTCTGGCGAAGTACACCTTGACCAGCATCATTGCAGAGTACTGAACTTGGGAACAACATCGATACCTTGAAGACGCGCTGAGCTGGAGAGGCCGCTGTACAAAGAAGAAATGATGTTAATTAACCATAATCACAACAAATAGAAAAAGAAGAGTGACTTTATGAATCTTCTTACGTGAGCAAGCAGGATAAACCAATGGTAGGGTAGGATCAGCAGTTGGTCGCCAGAATCCTTCAGCACCACACGTGTAGAATGGTGGCACAGGTTGCGAGAACCTTAGACCGTCACGACAGGCAATCTCGCACACCTTGAACTGACCACCGGCACCCCAGTCGCGGCAGGATTGGTAACCACCAAGCGGATCAGGTAGTGGTGGACAGAATTCAGCTGAAAAAGGAATTTATTATGAGAGAAGATATCCTTCAAAAATTAAAAAAAAATTAAACTAGATTGAAGAAATCTTGAAAACTTACCAAGAACAGTAACCTTGAAAGTGCAAGTAGCTGCGTTGCCAGCAGCATCATACGCGATATAAGCAATATCATAAGCACCCCAAGCAAGGTTCTGTCCAGGCCTATGACCAGATTTCTCGACAACTTTAGCAACTCCAACATTGTCACTGAACACGGGTACATCCCAGCTGACGACAGAAGATCCGTTCTTTGCAATCACCCAGAGATCGCCAGGGCAACGGTCTACCCGCGGAGGTTCCTTGTCTACTTGCAATTGCTGGCATTTAGAACCGGAATAACCGTTAGGACACACTCTTTGGCCGCAATGAGATGGCACTATTCTCTCGACTCCTCCAACTAAGTCGTCATATCCTGCCCAAGTGAGACCCAAGCCGCTGTACAGGACAGGTTCAGTTCTGCAGTCACGAACTTGTTTCTGAATTTCATTTGAAAAATCGAGAGCACGGTTCCATATTTGTACTTTAGTCAGGTGACCCTGGAATCCAGCTTCCGTGTAAGCCTTTGGATTGTCAGATTGAGGCTTGCCGAGTGTAACCCAAACACTGAAAACAAAAAAGAAAGTGAATTCATCGTATTTTAAAGTGTTTAAATTATTAAACTTTTTTTGCAGTTTTCATTAAAAATTCTTACTATTGTGGTAGTGTTCGTCCGCTGCCGTAACCTTCAATCTTGCTAGCGATCAAACCTTCAGTGATAAGTGTCAATTCACCGCCGTTGTTACCATCCCAAACTAAAGCAACATGGTGCCACTGTCCGTCATTTACCGTTGCGAATTCGCCGAAGCTGAGGTAAACATCTTGAAGTTCCGGGAACAGAGAAACTTGCACGCCGTTTGAGTGGGCTTGAATTATTTGCTTTCTATTTAGAGCAATGTGGGAGTTACTGGAAATGCAAAATCAGTCAATAAATATACAGGAAGTGTAGATATAAGATCAATTTCTGTCGTGTGCCAGTATGTTACGTACCTAACGCTGTATGCAGTAAAGAACACTCCTCCTTCGTCTTGTTGCGTGTATTGGACCCACATCGCTATAGTCAGACTATCAGCCGATGTTGTATCGAATGGCACTACTTGAGCCGCACTTGAACGCATTGGGTCACTGAAGTAGAGATCGTAATCTACACTGATTGCTGGAATAAAAGTAATTTGATATTAATTAGTATATCGTAAAGTGAAGTTGATATTGGAATCGTTAGGTAAGTAAACGGCCTTTGAAAAATTCTTACTTTTTCTGCAATCGTCCCCGGTAAGATTGAATGGGCATTGGCAGTAGAAGCGGCCTGGTAAATCAATGCATGTTGCGGAAGGTGGGCAAGAATTCTCCTTGCAATCGACAATGTCTTCATCACAGTTCTTTCCTTGGAAGCCTGGAGCGCACATACAGTTATAACCTTCACCCTCATCTACACAAGTGGCTCCGTTCTGACAGAGACCAGCGTCACATGCGTCGAACTCGTATTGGCAACCAATTCCAGTGTAGTCGAGAGAACATGTGCAGTTGAGGCCAGAACCAAAGTCTTGGCACTTTCCACCGTGCATGCATGGGCTGCCGATACATCTTTCTGGAGCAGTTTCACATTGTTTTCCATCGGTACCACTTGGGCATCTGAAATATTACCAGAACAATTATTACAAAACTTATAATATTGTTTTTTTTCTAGTTGAATGTTGTTTATGTCAAAATACTTACACGCAGAAGAAGTCTTGGAAGAGATCAATACATTTAGCATGATTTTGACAGGGCATGTTCATGCAGTTACCGATGTCCTTCTCGCAACGCTTGCCAGTCCATCCAGGTTGACAGGCGCACTTGTAGTCACCTATGTCATCTTTGCAAGATCCGCCGTTAAAGCATGGGTCCGAAGCACAGTCATCAATGTTAGTTTCACACGTCTCTCCCATAAAACCTTCACGACAAACGCACTGGTACTTGTTATCAAGATCAATACACCGCTCTGTACCCACGGCGTTGCAAGGTTCATTCAGACATTCATCAATCGCTGTCTCACATTGTAGTCCTATGTATCCTGGACGGCATTTGCAGATAAATCCGTCTATTTGATCAACACACGATGCACCGTTCTGGCAGGGGTTAGAAGCGCAGTCATCGATGGTATGCTGACATGTCTTGCCTGTGTAACCAGCTTCGCAAATACAGTTGAAATCGTCAATTCCATCAATACATTGTCCCCCATTTTCACAAGGAGATTTAACACATTCGTTTATGTTGATGTCACAAGAAGGACCACTCCAGCCAGGATCGCAGATGCATTGATGAATAAAGAGTTTATCGACACATATTCCATGTTTGCATGGTTCATTTGAGCAGAGGTCTATCTTCTCATGGCAACGTTTTCCTGTAAAGCCTGGTGGACAACCACAACTAAAGTCGTTAACTAAATCTGTACAAGGTGCGCCGAGGAGACAAGGCTTTTCGATACAGTCGTCAGTGTTTATCTCGCAAAGCTGTCCTTCCCATCCTGGCAAGCATTCGCATTTGTATCGTCCTTGTTGGAGTGCAATGCAACTTGCGCCATTCGTGCAAGGGTTTCCGTTAGCCGAGCAAGGATCAATCTGAAAAAAAGACATGAGTCATTAATAACATTTCTGGGTTATTGATTTTTCAAAGATGTGTTTTATTTATGAAAGAAGTTGATGCATGTTACAAAATAATTTCAAATACTTACTGTGATGTCACAATCAATGCCCGTGTATCCTGATCTACATAGACAAGTGTAATTATCAAATCCTGGTTCATCTTTACACATGGCTCTTTCAGGGCAGGTGTCATTTCTACAATCAGATCTTTCTTCTTGACAGTTGATGCCTCCATAGCCTGTAGGGCAAGAGCAGCGGTATCCTTGTGGCAGATCAGTACAAGTACCGCCGTTATAACATGGTTGACTTGCGCACTCGTCAATGTCTACTTCACATCTGCGTCCAGAGAAACCAGCGGGACAGTAGCATTGAACTCCATGCCCTTTAGGTACACATAGACCGCCATGCTGGCAAGCGCTGTTGGAGCATTCTACCGGTAGACATTCTTCTAAGCCTGTTGCTCCAGTTCCTACAGTTTTCATGTTGGTAGGACATTCCATACACAAAGTTTGTCCGACAAGGTTTTGGTAGAAGTTTCTTGGACATTGAGAGCACGGAGCTAAGCCTGTGGGAGAGTAAGTTCCTGGTGCGCATTTAGCCCTGCACCTATCTCTTCCAGGTGCAGCTGGTTGGTAGGTGAATGTATTTACTGGACAGGCTTGACAATCCTTAAATCCTCCTAGTGGTGGTTCGCTTGTGTAGCTATTTCTAGGACATTCCAAGCATGGAACTAAACCAGTTGGTGAGTATGTTCCGTATCCACAAACAGGTATACAATCATTGATATCCTTGGACCCTTCTTCTCTAGTGAATGTTCCTTGAGGACACTTGAGGCAAGACCCTTGACGAGCTTGGTTTTGGAAGAAACCACGTTGGCACATTGTACAGGTCTTTTGTTTTTCTTCAGCAAAGGTTCCAGCAGGACAATGTACTGAAATTTTAATGATTAATGAGTAATTTCTTTAATAAAAATAGCGTTTTTTTTTGTAATTATGCAAAAATACAGGTAACAATACTTACAGCATCTTGGGACATCATTCGTATCCATATTCAATACCTCGCCGACACTGCACGTAAATCCTTTAGTAATAGAACTTCTGATAGCTCTCAATGGTGGACATTGATTGCCAATAGATGATACATTGAGTACTGGTTCAATAAGAGCACTAGCGTATGGTACAGACAAATCAAATATTAGGTTCAAGGTTGAGCCACAGAGGTCGTAAAGCTGAGTTTGTCGGACAGCAGGTATGATGGCTAACACGAAGTCCATTTTGACCACATTTTCGTCAAGAAGTGTCGGTATTACGTTGACGAAGGTTACGTTTATGTTGACGTTAACCGCTGAACAACGTTGGGTAAGTCTTTCGTTTAGTACGTTGTCGTATTGAGCGACCAAGTCCTTGTATTGCGGCAAGCAAGCGTTGGAAACTGCTCCAAGGGCACGGTATTGAACGGTAGAAACAACGTGGTAGGCTGCTTGCTGGGTATCTGTAACAAAGATATGCAGTAGTTAATACAAGAAGAAGAAGAAGGTTGAAGGAACTATTAAAGGTAGTTACCGAATGATTACATACTTTCTGAAACACAATCAGGCACAACAGATGTGGGTACCCATTGACGTTTAGTTTCGCAAACAAATGTTTTGACTGGTTCTCCATCAGTGAATCTGAAGCCAGGACTGCATGTGGCAATACATTGAATTCCTCTATCTCCTGGCAGGCAGTTCATAGCACCATGTGCTGGTGGCATAAGTTCCCAGTCTACACAAGGAGTGGCTTGCACAGATACCTAGAACAAAAGTAACATATTAAACAATATTCTATTGCGTACATTTTTCTCAAATTCCTTTTAGTAGAAAAATATCCTTACTTGGAAGTTGCACTGAGCTCGGTTTCCGTATTTGTCGGAAGCGATAACAGTTACATTTTCATAGCCACGTATAGGAATGACGGCTCTTTCCGGAATGAATTTCAGGAAGACTTCGCCCGAGGCATCTGTCGCGTTGATTCTTCTCCTGGTATCATTGAAGTTAACGGAATAACTATCCTGTTTGTCTACTAGTTCAATAACGTAACTTTGGGGGCAACTGAGTTTTGGAGGAGTGTAATCTGGAACTGTTATATTCACTTCGCAAATGGCTACGTTTCCATCAAAATCGAATGCGACGTATCGCACGACCATATTGTGGAATACTTGGAGAGGTGTCCTGAAGTGCTGTGGTGTGACTTCTAATCTAGCAATAGCACCAGAGTTGTCAGTCGCAGTGGGCTCAGTAAAGTTCACTGGTAAAAGACCGCCATTGACATCGGTTTGTACTACAATTGGTTGTTGAGGGCAGTTTTGGAAAACTGGTGGCTCGTTATCTGTAAAAGGTAGAGGTTTTAGTAGTATTCGTACAAAACACATATTATTATCTGTAAAATATAAGAGCTACTTACCAACACAAGGAGAGTATCCATAATCATAACCTAACAAAGGATCTGCGGCTGGCTCATCACAACCCATCAGCTCGAATTTGAGACAAGCATTGTCCATAAAGCTTACAATACCCAAAATAACGAAACGAGCTTGTACGAACTTAGGCAAGGTGATCATCGCCAGTTCGCCATAGTTTCCAGGATCTCTCATCGTAAGGTTGAAGTTAGGGAAGTAAACCACGTAGTTTTCATTTTCAGCTTGCTTGTAGAAGAATCTTATTTCTGTGGGTCTGCCTACAATGTCAGATGTAACGACACCCTTCACGAGTATAGCTTTTACTCTGTATACTTTGCCCAAGTCGACGCTTACATAGGTAAAGGCTTCTTGTTTGCCACACCAGCCTGTTACTGAATTAAGCCTGATGTTCCTTGCTTCATAGTTAGGTCTTTCTGATGTTGCATTGATAGCAGAGTCGGGTATTCTTCCAGAGGCAAGTCCAAGAGGCCTGATGACTTTGCATTCGGGTTCGCGCATACAAGTAATTGGTCTGGGGTTGATTAAAATGTATCCAGGTCTGGAGCAACCAAATAGAACTTCGGATCCTTGCTCGTAGCTTCTTGCGATTTGATAACCGTCGGCTGGTCTGCCTGGGTCTTCACACACTGGTCCCTCGCATCTTAGGTCTCCGAAGTCCCAAATGCCGTTAGCTTGACATCTGACTACGTTATCGTGTTTGCTTGTTTGCCCAGCCAGTTTGAAAGTGTTTTGGCATCCAAAGAAGAAAGAGCTTTGGTATTTGGTGTCAACATATTGACCGTATTCAGCGCCAGGTGTAGGCATTGGAACACCACAGTCCTTTCTGGGGCATTGAGGTTGAGCTCCAGAAAACCAGTAATCGGGCAGACCCTGAAAAATTACATTAGATTAATGATATGTTAAAATTATTTCACAATAGAACAAAAAAGTAGTTGTGTAATTTATGAGTCTCACCGGTTTAGGATCGTAGACGCACTGTCTGAAGGACGAGGATACAGTGTTTCTCAACTGTCTTCCGGGTGAAGTGCAAGTAATTGTAACGTTGTCCCTGTATGGAACCAGCACGCTTTCAGGATCATCTCTGATCACCTTTAGGCCGTCGTTTTTATCGTCAGACAATGTAACACAACGGGCATCTGCAAATATTATTTTAATGGTTAAATAATCGAATTGTATAAGATCTATTAAAATAATGATCCGCCTTAACCAAACGAACTTTATCATATTTTGTTGTACTTACATTGACATAAAGGTGCAGTTCCGTTCCAGGTTCCACTAGAAGTACAAAGAAGTGACGAGAATCCAGACATTACAAATCCGAATTCACATTGGAACTGAACAATATCTCCAAAGTGGTAAGAATCCTTCGTGGACAGCAGTTTTCCGTTTTCTGGGGGTCCAAGTGGTGGGCACATGACTGGTACGCAAGACTTGTTCCTTTGGTATGTGTCTCCATCCCTTTCACCAGATTCTGACTTTTCGATCGCAAATCCAGCTGTACCGTTGGTAGAATAAAGTTCGTAGCCGATGTTGCAGGCGCATGAGAAGTTTCCGGGTCTGGAAAGAAAAATGCAACTCTATTCAGTATCTGGTGTTTTTCGTAAAAGATAGACATGCTTGATCTGCACGCGTAGTATGACCACAATTTGAGTATATGTTCCTTGATAGAAACAGGTTTTCACAATCACAATCTGTCATTTTGTATATTCTTCAGTCGACAAAACCCCTTTTCTATAGTGGTCATGCTACGCGTGCAGAAAGTTAAGAAATTACTTACGTGTTAAGACATTTCTGCTCACATCCTCCATTATTTTCACTACACTCGTTAATGTCTGTACAATCTAATCTCGCACATCCCATGATTTCAACCTTCAGACAGGGTGCGCCAACGTAATCTTGGATCTTGAATTTGACGTATTGCGCTTCAATGGGCATGGGCAAGTTAAGGACAGAAAGAGTAGGCTCTAATATACGGAATTCTACAGCAGTGCCATCAGGATTCGTGTAGTCCTTAAAGACGTCAGTCAAGTCGTTGGTATACTGAATTCTGATAGCGGAAGTGAATGCGATGTTGCCGTCAGCGCGCATGACGCTCATAGTTCTGAATCCTCTGATGATTGTGGGTGCTCTCAAGTCTATGAGGATCCAGTTGGCTCCGGCCTCTAAGTTGTTACCACACCAGCCGCCACCGTTGTTCAATCGTACCATCTGTGGAGAAACATATAAATATAAATATATGATGACAAAAAAAATGAGGTCTTCATAAACATAAGATAAAAAATTCTTACTCCTTTGGCATATCCAGGTTCTGGAGCAGATGTTATGATGGACTCATCAGGAATAGCTCCATTGATCAGTCCCAAATCGCCAACAGGTCTGCAGTCTAAGCTTGGAGAAAAGCCAGTTTTGCAGGGGCAGAAGAAACCACCCTGGGTGTTCTTACATTCAGTCGAGGCCGTGTCACATTGGCTGTTAGCGCACTCGTTGATATCTTCGCAAGTCGGTGGGTTGTCGAATTCTTGGTTGGGTCCACATTTGAGCACGCTAGGTCCGATCAGTTTGTATCCTAAAATTTTTAAATAGTTAAGATCGATAGTGCCCACAAATACCCAAAGAGACACAGGATCATCAGTGCATACAATTTTACTTCGAAACTGTTTTGATATTTACCCTTGAAACATTGGACACGAGCTTCATCACCGAACATGTAAATCCTAGTCTGGTCAACAATGAACCCATTCTTGATCTCTGGAAATTTCGGGCACAGTGCCTTGGAGCATGTTGGCACATCTCCTGACCAAGTTCCGTTACTCATACACAGAAGTACTGGCTGTCCAGATCTTACGTAGCCAGGTTCACATTCGTAACGGACAATAGTACCGTAGCTTCGGCCGCCACCGTTCAAGATTGTAACGTTGGCGTGAGGGGAGTCCGGTAGGGCAACGCATTGAGATGCTGTAGAAAAAGAAAGCAAAAATTAAATAACATAGAATCCTATATTTTTTCTTAAAAATTTCGACTTCATTTTCCGCCCACTGAAAGTTTGCTCCAGTCGTAACTAGTGTCAAATATCAGTGAAAAAGTATGAACAATTTTGTGAACTTACCTAAACAAGTAGGTGTTCTCTCCCATCGCCCATCAGCTAAGCACGAGATTCTTTCGATAGGTTGTCCAGTTGGAAAAGCAAATCCAGCATAACATTGGTAGGTTGCAACACCTCGATAAGTCACGTTTGTTGAGCCAATTGAAAAACCATTATCGATTTGTGGCACCGGACCGCAATATACCTCTGTAAAGTAATAATAAAATCACATAAGTACCCCTATATAACCTAAAGTAATACTGCATTGTGCAATGCCACCATTCCTCGTTTGTTACTTGCCTTGACAGCTAGGAATGTAAGTAGTTGACCATTTTCCTCCGTCTAAACATTTTGTTGTGATACGAGATTTCCCTGTGGCGAATTCTTGTCCAATCGGACATGAGAATGTTATAACTGTCCCAAAGGCGGTATCTCTGTTTGACGCTAAAGCACCAAGACCGGATGTAAGAGTAGGGCAATCTGAAAAATAAAATGTAAGATAAAAAGAATTGAATAGACGTCTATTTGTTCCACGTTTGTTCTCGTCGTAGCATGAATAGCTTACCTGCCGAGAACGTCGCCTTCCAACCTATTCCATTATGCAAAGCATCAGACATAAATCGTATCAACATTTCGCCACTGGATGCAGTCAGTGTTATTCTTGGTTTTACAGTAAATCCATTGTCAGAATGCAATCTTAAACCACTTGTGCTGGCTCCGTCAAAAACTTGCACTACGTCGGATGGGTGAATGCTAAATTCGTCGAATTTCAACGACAGTGGACCACCGTTAGGGTTCTTTATCCTATATAAACATTCTTGGTTATTCGGGTAATTTGCAAGACCGTAAGCAGGTGATGTAACGGTACCATTTGCTGCAATAATTGTTGCTCTGCAGCCTTGAGAATACCTCATGTTGAATCCTTTCTTGGAATCGCCAAGACTCGTTCGGAAGTACATGTACAGATGGTTCGTTGTCGATACCACAACCTTTTGATTTTCTTCGCCTGGTCCAGTCAACCTAGCCAACACCGGGCTAGATGGAGTATTACCATCCTTAATAATAATATAATCCCTGTTCATTCCCAATTCAAGATCCTCGACTTCCAATGAGACTATTCTACCCGGTTGAGCTTCGATAACGTATACGCATTCTAAGCCACCAGGATAACCATTAGGATAACCAGGCGAGGTTAGTACTTGACCTTGAGGCGTGGCTCTAAGCATGCCTCCACAATTCGAGGACTCAGTTTTCCAAGCAGCACGGAAACCTTTCCTTTCTACTGAACCATCTGTACTGAATTTAATGATCATGAAGTTCGAAGCGGAAACGTAAATTTTGTTAGATAAATCTTGTTTTCCAGAAAGTGTCGCTAAATTCACAGATTTATCTTCGGTCCTGCCGCCAACCAGAATTTGAACAGTGTCAAAAGACTTTTCAGTTTCAAAATCTTGGAACTGTAAGACGATATTTTGACCTTGTGGCCCCTCGAGAGTCCATTTGCAATCGCTGAAAGGAGGGTATTTGTGTGGGTAGTTTGGACTCTCGACTACATCTCCACTGCTGGCCATGTAGAAGTGACAGTCGGAAGCACAGTCCATTTCGTCGGAAGCATCACCACAATCGTCTTGCTTGTCGCATTTGAAGGCTGCGTTGATGCATTTTCCATTAGAACAATGGAAGGTTCCTAAAACAAATTTAAATTGTGTGAGTATTGTTTTCTGTAACCTTAACATTGTATGACTACTACTAATTGAGCATGCAAAAGTTGATTGAAAAACAATTGTTGATGTTGCTTACCGGCAGGGCAGGCGGTAGCTCGGCACATGAATGGCAGAAGGGTTTCACAGGTTGTTAGTTCCCACGACTGGCTATCGGATGTGACGTGGACATCGACACATTCTCCTGCCTTGGGGTTTGGCTGTCTCAGGTCCCAGAAACCGGCATACTGCGAGACTAGAGCACCGGCGGCCGATTCGAGTGTGTTCGTTCTTAGGTCGTCGACCGTCGCGAGTCCCAGCCAGTAATGGTTGTTACTGGGACTGGCTGGCACCATGTTGGCAGTCATGTTGTTTTCTGAATAGCTATCTACAACCATGAGTTCGCTGCCATACCTGAAACATAATTTTTTTGTTAGATATTTCTAACTTTAACAAGCAGAAAGCTTGCAAACAATCCTGCATTTAATTAATTAATTACCTTCGACATAGTTCTGCCGCTTTCTCCCATGAATGCCTGATGTTGAAGAATTTGTAACAGTGTAAGCCTTTCAAATCCCATCCTGAAAACAAAGACAAAACAAGATTTTAATAACACAAGTTTTAAGTCGAGGAGAAATTCGAAGTTTATTGACAAAGATACATGGTGACTATACAAATTACTTAGCGTATATTTATGTAAAGAATACAAAGTGTATTATGATTAGAAATTTTGTGTAAACGTGAACAGGTATTGGGTGAAGGCTTTCTCCTTTCAAAGGGCTTTCGGTGAAAGCTATTCAGTTCGTTATAAATACATACAAAATTGTGTTTATACTGTATGCCTTTGTGTGCTGAAACTATTTGAGTACCGGGAAACAATTTGACGAAAAATTTACGTTAGGTAATAAAGTAACCGAATGGTTGTTTGCCGTGCTATGGATCGTGAACGCCGAATTACTCAGGAACTCTGTGAGGGATCGAATTGTTTTCTCAAGCTGAAGTCGAGTGCGTCCTGATTGTGAAGTTGAACCAGTCTAAAGCGATTACTAATTCGGAATTAGTGATTCAACAGGTGTGCGTAACTAGCCTATGAAACTCGTCGAATGGGAGATTGAGTTAGAGATTGTAGAATTTACGGAACAATTCGTAGCGAAGTATTTAATTATGTTTGAAGAAATTGGAAAGCAGTATTTAACTTCGTTAGAAATTCAGTGTTCATAACATCATTTACTCGGTCTATGTTTGCGTTTCCTAAATTTAATAGAAATTAAGTTGCGAATTCTGTTAAACTGATTAGCAAGAAGCTCCTTGTATTCATGTTAATAGTATTAGACTGTTTTCGTATGTGTCGGTTTGTTGACGTGCCCTGAAGTCCTTTCTTAAGCTGGAGCTCAAGATAATAGTCAAGAGGAGCTTAAGTTAAGAAAGCTTACTGCTTTGTACAAGGATTTACACATGAAGCCACAACTAGTGTACGTACATAATTTAAAATATAAACTGAGTTATTATGCTAAGATGGGATGCTAAGATTTTCCAGAATGTTTACGATAACTGAAGTTTTAATCGTTAATGTCATGAATCATGACATTAACGATTAATAATTTACGATCATGACTCATGATTGTAAAATGAGAATTTATAGAAAACAGTTGTTTTGTTGCAAAATTCTTACGATTTTTCTTGATAAAGTTCCAATGTAGGTGATAATAACTAAGTTAACGTTTCGATTTCAAGTAGTAGTATTTCTAAAGAAATACTGTAATACAAAATATGTTGTTGCAGACATCTTAACTTCTTACGTCATCAATTTCTGTAACTACCCACGACTAAACCATTTTTGATGAATGGGCGCAATGTGACATTCTTCCTCTTATAACTACTGTAAATTGCTTGATGTATCTCAATGCGAAGCATCTAAAGATACCTCATAGTAAAGTATGTCGGACATATAGACCGACTTCCAGAGTGCGCAAGGCTATACAAGTTCAAGGACAGTACAAATAAAACTAAGAGAAAAACCTATATATTTTCATTCAATTTCCGCGCATTAACGTACAAGATAAAAAAGTAAATAGGCATAAATAGAGCGTGCGAGTTTGACGAGGTATCGCGAAGACCGCGGCGTGGCCACGCTTCACCGCGCCGCGCCCGCAACACGATGCAATGTGTTTGACCCACTTAGCTAGTTATGTTACTGCAGCGAAATGCAATCACTCTGTATACGAGTATATTGTACGCTTTTGCCTAAAACTGTAAACATAAACTCCGCGTTTTATAGCCCGTCTTTTTCGCAAATCGTATCCGGAAACACGACCATGCAATTTAGCAATTTAGTCGAGAGAGGAAGCAGGTTTTGGCGAGCCAATTGCACAAATATTTAAGCTTTGAAGCTGAATGAATTTGCATAGAAGTGAGTAATTGACGGTTTTGTAACTTTTACTGATTGTGGGCATAAAATAAAAATACTTCACTATAGGAATAGGAGACAATGGTGCCGATTCTGTTGTTCACAAACTAAACTAAATTTAAGTTCAATGCATCTTTTTCTTTCTATTTCGTTAAGAAAAGGACAGACGATAAATTTTAGTTTAGTCCTGTCAAACTGTCACTATTCCACACAAGTTTAGACGTGATTAAAAACTTGCCTACTAAAATTACGTTAATTTACGTCAGGCGCTGATTAATTTGACAGGACTTTAACAAAAATTTATCTTCTGCCCTTTTCTTAATGAAATAGAAAGAAAAAGATGCACTGAACTTAAATTTAGTTTAGTTTGTGAACAACAGAATCGACGGGCCCACGATACATTTATAGAATATAGAATACGAAACGAGTATTGTTCGTAGGATCGTATAGCATGAAACTATTCGCGAGAGAACACCGACATATTCAAAGTTACGCGCGTTGGACGTAATTATCGCGCATAGTGACAAGTCACTGGGTTTTGCTGAATAGCCTAACGCGCAAAGGAACGATCAAAGGGAATGGCTCCATGGATTTTGTAGCTTATTGCGGCTACGGAAAATCTCTATAGACCAATATCCGCCATCGTAATGAGAGCAATATCACAGGCAATATTAAGTGAAACGTTATTAGATTTACATAAACCTCAGCTGATATTGAATGTAATTTGAAACTTTGTTAAAAACTGAATCGGGAGATTAAAAATTATATTTAAAATAACAAAACTAAAATTGTTACGGGATTTAATAATAGTATAGTAGGTATTATATCTCTTAAAGGCTAGAACGATTAATAAATCAAATAGTCAAAGTATATTAAGTTAATTTTATGAAGTAAGGTCGGGCTGCTTTCCCAAGACTTGCTCTCGTATAGTACTATTATACTACAGACTCCTCCTTATACGTACTTTCCCACATATTACATCATGAATATCATAGGTAATGGGTTTCATCGGGGATCGCATTCATTTCCCATGTCTACTGCCTCGGATGACTGAGCCTTGTAACCGTTGTATCGAGATGCGGGGCTTTCAATCAACGCGGATCATACCAATTTACTACTTTTCTCATTGGAGAAAGCTGCATTTTTAATCGATTACGCACATATTACCGATTAGTTAGATATTCGTGTATGTGGATAATATGGATGGTGTTACGACATCATTGACATTTAATGTTGCAAAATAATGTACGAATAATTAAAGAGAAAATATAGACATACAACATAGTTTGCTCGAGACCTTCGTGCTCACGAACACGAATATGCTTATATTGCTTATAAGTGTTTTATTTTATTAATCGATGTGTTATTAGGAAATGCAGGATATTTAACATTAGTAGATGGAATAAATTAATCCATGGAAGTTGCTTTAGGTGGACTAGATAAATGAGTAGGTAAAGGATGTAGAGCGACGAAAAAAATCTTAGACTGGCTCAGAAATAATTAAAGGTTCTATAAAGAACATCCGTTCCACAATAATACTCATAACTCAAACCTACGAACAATAACTAAAGCCCACGTTACAAAATGCATGCATATTAAACAGTTATGCGTCAATAAGGCTTGCACCAAACGGGACGAGAGCATTGTCGACCGGCCGCCGACACGGTGACTGCCGATCAATTGTGTCGAGTGCCTCTTAGCGAGGCGAACCTGAAACCTTTGAAGGATATACGGATATGCCTCTGCACCGGAGATTGACTTACTGCTCTATTAAGATCCCAAGTATACGAGACGCGTCTACTCTGTAGCTTAGCATGATTCTATCTTGTACCGTAACTGCATTTTGCAGCCAATGATATCAAGATAAACGATTTGAAAATAGAACGTTTGTTTGAAATACAGAGTGCTGTAATAGAGTGCAGCGTTAATTTTTATTGTTATCTATAAATCTAATCGGAGCGTTCGTGGGAAAAATGCAATCGTACGCAATGAAGTTTCAAACTTTGTGTTAATGGGATTGTTACTCCTAATTGTTAGTTCTTCTAGCGAATTGTATTGTTCTCTGATTTTAAGTTGCTTTACCTACCTTGGTAGATAAAATAAAAGGCCTTAGAAGACATATAATGTGTTTGTATTTTATTTAACTCATCTGCCCACTATCCCGTATCAGCTAACATAGTGACTACGTGACCTTATTTTCCGCTATAGCTTTTACTTTTACATCTGTGGATGGGGACGTATTTCGTGACGGGTACAGACTGATCAGAATAATAATACCACCGCCGTATCTCTACGTTGACGACGTGGTGGGCTTGCGCGCTCCGAACTCTAAGTCTGTGCCGGTAAAGTTTACTTTGCCGAAACAAGTCTAGGAGCCAAACCAAGAGAGATACATAAACCCGCAGGGCAGCATGTGGCGAGCTGTTGGGCAGTAGCGACCCCACGGACTATATCTCCCGGGAGAAGTCATGTTCCTCATCTTATTCTTGCCTTTTTTGGCCGGCTTGACTGGAAATTCGCAAGTTCTAACATGTTCGGAGGAAAGAAGTATTCCAGTAAGATGCTGGTAGGGATCTTGACCGTACTGGCCCATTATTGACTGTGCAAGTCACCCCCTGCCATTTTATCTGTGAATTTTATATAAAAAATTGATCAGCAGGAGCAGGGGCCACAGCACGGTGGACCTCTATTTATTAAATGATTTTTAATACTTATCTTTTTATTGTGAAATATTTAAAAATTTGGTTACATAAGAAAAAAGATTAATAAACGACGTAATATTTTAATCAAATAACTGCATTATATAGTATCATCTATAGGTACACTTGACTTATGCTATGTAACAAAACAAGTAGATACTTAGTTGCAATCAGCACCATTAATAAGTTAAGAAATAACTTGTATTAAGGGCAGTGGTAGATTAACAAATTCAAATATCTTATGAATAGCTATTCTAAAGTTGAAGGTGCAGAGGTTGATATATTCGTAAATAAAACGTCATCTGTGAGTCACGTTACGGCTATGTATGATCGAGGCGCTGCCTTTCACTCATTACAAATGTGAACCTCCAAGGCTACCAGTTAGCCGCTCAATTGACTATACCAGCACAAAGCCTACATTGTCTCGTTAGATAAAAAACATCAATCAATGATATTCGTGTTTTGTTACGACATACCTACCTATCTAGGTACGTTTACAGCATGTGAATTCGATATCCAATCACGAAATTAAAAATTGCAATTTAACTGGACCAAAATTGGAGAAAATTGAGTCAAAGAGACCAAAGACTGAGAGAAGTTTAAGCTGTCAGTTAAGACTGACAGCTTTAACTTGTCTCCAGAAAAATGGCATGGCGGTTATAGTCTAAGATAAAGTAAATCGATTTAACTATACAAAGACAATTCATGCTTCGTGCAAAATTAATAATGTAGCTGTAAACTGAATTATGCTTTTAAGAGGATTCATAATTAAATGAACGCGTAGTAAGTACCTAATCCTGTAGGTCGTAATTGAAAGATCAAACATATTGTTAGTGGCTGCGAATCCAGGCGAGCAGCAAGCGCGCCTTACTAAGCAACTGACCCAGATTGTGATGCTCCAAATGTCGTGCAGATGCGAGCCAAGTTTAGAATAGACTTGATAGTTTTATAGACCATGCTTGACGCAACTGACGTGTATATGACAGTACTTGACAGATAAGTAATCAAAGTAACTTCAGAGAAACAGCTGTCGAGATTGAATGTAATTTCGTCTTTTTCCCTGAATAAACCGTGTAATACGTTTGATGGTCTATCATAGTAGGTACATATTGGCGAAATTATACTTTTCCACAAAATCCACTAACCGAGACTTCGGATCTATAACAAAAATTCTTGATATAAATTGAGATTATAACTTACTCTTTCATCTCATTTCCTGAATTCCAAATCTCTTCGCTTCCTTTCTAGTAGAATACGTTTTCCTAAGAAATCTGCTTTCATTATTATCTTCAGTAACAATTTTGATTTTAAGTTTTGGGGGATGTTTCATGTTTTAAGTCTCACATTTTCTCGTAAGATAAGATAAGATAAGATAAGATAAGATATTCTTTATTTGTCTAAACATGGTATACATACAAGAGCATGCAAGATTAAAATCAATTGTTTAAGTCCAGTCATGTTTAGCCGTAAGTATCGGCGTACAAATATTTCTATAATATTGAAAACTATTATTCTTTTTATTGACTTAAGCTAAGTTTACCTACGAAACTTGAAATAGTCTACAACTGTAAGGACCTAGATCAATGAAAAGCCCTAAAATACTTAATTTTGGTAAACTAACACGCCCAATGACGATCGGTTAAATACAGAAATCGGCTATTATTGAACAAATTAGAGTTCCAAGTTCACGTTAACGTTTTTTCTCAGACAGATTATATTTATAAATTGTTCACGGAAGAAACTTAAGGTCACCTCGCTTAAGTCATCATTCTCTGATGTAAGCAAAACAAACTATACTTTACTTACATTTTGTCGAATAAACAATAGAATCGACAACGATTAAGTTGTGTTAGAAATACTTTGTTTATTTTTATTTATCTTCAGAAACTTGATATTTATGGCTTGTAAGTTGAAGGTCTGTTTAGATGCGCTTTGGTTAAGTTTTCTTATAAAACACAAATCTTAGAATTTTCATCACGTTTTGCCACTACATTGCAATTTTATTCTTGACTTTATGATACTTTATTCTGGCGTACCCACAGTTTATTTACATACAAATATTACCACCAAACAGTTTCAAAGACTAAGACCAACTGAGGCCATAGTTCACTTGTTAAACTTCCAACAAACATAATAACCTGTCAAAGAGATGAACATATACAAGAATGCCCCAGGGATACATACTTAGCCCACATTAAAAGCCACATGCAAAAGCTTAAAGAAGGTCAACTATTAATTTACTAGGTAGCTATGATTATGATTAGTCCAGTTGTAGGCCAGGATCTAACGGTACGCCTAGATACAGGCAGTATAGAAAACTGGGGGCTGCAATTACTTAAGATCGATATCACAGCATTCATTCACTATACGGGCTTACTTTTATGCTTGACGACTAGTATTATATAACTGATCAGTTACTTTTGAACTAATAATATAAACAAAAATACTGATCGTAATTAATATCCTTGATGACATTCCTGAATGAATCAATAGAAGTTAGAACGTTTTGCGCGATCATAACCTTGAAATTTATTTCCAGGAAAGGAAAATTACTGTTTACTTTCATGTTCTGTTGTTTAATGTTCTTTATTTAGATACAAACATTTACAAACAACACAACACAACAACATTTACAAACATTTACAAGAATTTACAAACGATTGTTAAGTTTAAAAAAATAAAACGACTCATCCGTAAACGGCCCAAATACGTTACGTTATTATTTGGCAAGATCAAAAGACGGCTTTATTTTCTTTGAATTTACAGCTGGCCAGAGACGAAGATAGTATTTACTTCAAAAAACCATAAAGCGCAAAGCTCTATAAGAAAATCGTAAACACGTCGTGTCGTATAAAGTGTGCAAAGAGTGCATAGCGCTGTCGGTTGCATTTATCTTGGCGCTTCATAACTCGGGTGCAGCGGTGAAAGCGCTGGAATTCAGCCCTGTCTCTTATTGAACAATAGTCACGACTGTTTGTCCAACATTTTGAGTTAATTTTCTTCGCTTATGACGTCTGAAGTATTTGCTTTGTCATCGCAATAACGTCACGGTTATTGCTTGAAGAAATTGTGATGGGAATTTAATTGATAATTCTTTAGTAAACGAAAAACAATGCGTTTATTTATTTTTGGTTAGGTACATTTGACTGTAGAGAGAATTTACGACAAGAAAACATCGTGAGGAAACCGGCATGCCTGAAGCTGAGAGAATTTCTCGACGGCATGTGTAGCCAAGTCAGAGGCCCATGGGCGGCTTTAAAACTCCGATACCAGGTAAGTCACTTACCACATGAAAAGAAGAAGATGATATCTCTTTAGGTCATGAGCTATCCAAATATAAAAATATATTTGGCCTCGGTCTTCGGGGGGAGGTGTGAAAATTGATTCGCTGTTACACTGTATAGTAGTGGCCGAGCCTATTGCCATCACCGGGGCATAGATCCTGACTCCGGGCTGCTCTGAGAATAACGCTAATAATAATCCCCACCGCCGTATCTCTACGTTGACGTCGTGGTAGGGCTTGCGCGCTCCGAACTCTGGGTCTGAGCCGGTAGAGTTTACTTTGCCGGAACAGGTCTAGAGTGAGGAGCCAGACCAAGAGAGATACAAAAACCCGCAGGGCAGCATGTGGCGAGCTGTTGGGCAGTTGCGATCCCACGGACCCGATCTCCCGGGAGAAGTCTTGTTCCTCACCTTGCGGCTTGCCTTTATTGGCCGGCTGGAGTGAACAATGACGAGGAACAGAGCTCCCACCTCATTCTTGCCTTCATTGGCCGGCTTGAGTGGAGACTCGCAAGAGCAAACGTGCTCGGAGGAAGGAAGTATTTCAGTAGGTGCTCGTAGAGATCTTGACCATCTTCCGGGCTCTGGGATTGTTCTGAAAGCCGTGGAATACCTCTCCACTCCTCAAGCACCTCAGGAAGTGTTGCCCCCTTGTCGCTTTTCGGGGGCCCATTATTGAGTGTGCAAGTCATCCCCTGCCATTTTATCCGTGTATACCATAACATTGATCAGGCAGGGGCCATAGTCCTTCCATAGTTCTAGGTATCCAGTCCACTATAGCCACCCAAACCCATAACCCAATATGTTTGGTTTCCATGTTTTGCAATAGTCCTACACCAACCGGGGGTTGTCGGTGGATGCACTTGCATAGTGCATGCAGGGATAATCGTCGGTTGGTGCCTCATTCCTTTTGCAATTGTCTAAGGGGCCTCTGCGAGTTGGCTTCGGCCCCTCGTACGCCTTCCAAAGGACCGGGACCCCATGGTCCCGAGATATGTAAACATATAATAATAATGTGTTGAGGTTGATTTCTTGTCCAATCAGATGCGACTGAATATCAGTTTAATACATGAAGCGATTACCATCCGATTTCCGCTACCAAGTTACTGGGGAATGCCCAAATTCTACGGTTAGGTCAGTTGTCAGACTTTAGGATTTCTGTGTACCCGCAACAGCTGTCATATAAATTCGCTGGGAGCTGCAATAATTATTAATTACCAGTCACTACGTCATTTAAAATTCAGGACCTCTCATTTGATTGCGTGGCACAGTAATTAAATTAATTTCCTAATCACTAAGTTTCATAATTAAACCCATTCACCAATTTACCTTCAGTGCGTTACTAGATCCGGTGACAGTGAATAGGTCCAGCTTACAATACTGAACTGTCAATAGAATCGACATACACTCAAGTTGTTATTAGTATGCAGTGCAATGGCAAGCACCTTTCTAGTGTTCGCACTGTCTCAGTGGAATATAGCATTAATTTGTCTCTGTAGACGCCTAGACGACCGTCAGTGGGAGTCAATCTTTCGGGCCGGATTTGTATTCCTACCAAGTGGCGCGGACCATTAAGCAAGGAAAGAAATCGACGTTAGGTACCTGCGATTTCTTTTAATTTTTGCTAAAGCATGTGTGTTTAACAATATTAATTGTGTAAACATAAGCGCCATGTCCGTACCCACCTATTTATCTTGAATATTTATCTACACATAATTATAAATATGTAAATGCATGTTCACGCCATGCTCTTCGTAGAATTAGGCACTCAAATTTCTAGCTAATATCATGCTTAAATTTTGCTCTATACCGAAGATCTAATCATACGTCTACGAACTGAACAGTAATCATACGATACTTTTGAGAAACAGAAAACCTAACTAATACTGTCTAATTTTGTTTATAGTTACACTTCATTTTTGATCAAGAGGACGCGTAGTAGGGTCTAGTTTGAGCACCACTGGCCAGTCTATAAGCCAGAGAGATAGTGTTTCCATTGACAGAAGCTATTCAAACAAGGTTATTGACTAATTGAGATTGCATTTACGTCCCAGCTTGCAGGATAAGCATATACAGTCCAGTAGATTACAATATTTTTACGTTTTCAAGAAATTACGAGCTGTATTGCAGTTCCGCAATTGTCAAAAGTTCTTTTGTAAGTAAATTGAAAAAACGCCGCGCGGTTATTGAAAATAAATGGTATTGTGATGAATTCTTTAAAGGAATTATGTGACTTTTACTAACAATTCAAAATATTTTGTTTATGTGCTGGTATTGGAAGTGGAAATGTAACAAAAGAAATACAGTAATATAATGATTAAATAATAATATTATAACTATAATGTTATTAATCAACTCATGCACAGTTATTAAAAAAATAAAAAGCCTGTATCAAGATAATTCAAGTTACCTATAAAAAAGCCTCCATTCTAACTACATGGAAACAATGAAAGCTTTTGAAAATGATTCCAAGTACTAATTAAATTAAATCAACTTCAGGTAAGATCCGAAGAGACTCACAATTAATTTGGATATTCTCAATGAAACGTTATTCGTTAAAATTACATGATGTCACAAATTGATATTTGACATTCATTACCTTCGGAAAATAAACAAAAGGGAGAGCTGTCGGTAATTTATGCAGATATGTTGGCGACCTCCGTAATTACGTGTGGGTGTACCGCATTTTTAAACCGCGTTCGAAACAGCCAGAGCAGAGATTGGCTGATTTTGATAATAGAAGTTTGCAGTGCTCTACCATAGAGCACACCAAACTTCATCTTATTGAATTAAGATACCAAGGAGGTTTAGCCGTATTTTATCATCTTTAAGATCTATTTAAAATGGTCCAGTGTTTCAAATAAAAAAGGTTTGACAGTTTTAAAATATGGGCTCGCATAAAACACCTGCCCTCTAATTATTTGAAAAATCGGTTTTGATAATGGTTCTTGCAGTAACTATTAAGTAAACTGAAGTTAAACCGAGGGAGGTAGATAAAGTCACGAGATATTTGAAATTTGAGAGAGAATCATACAAATTTTATGAATATTATAATTCACTTTTATCTCAGAGAGTGTAAATAATAAGGATTATTATATATCTAAAGCATCTCACGTTTATTGGCTTAAGAACTTGAGAAGCTGAGTTTTAAATTATCTTTTCAGATTTATTTGAGTTGTATATTACTTTTTTATGCAAATTGAGTGTACTTAGTTAAAGCTTTTCTTGGCAACTTTTTCGGTTACATAGTTATTATAAAATAAAATGACTGATAGAAATTACTTTTTGTATGTCTTGTGTGAAGGCCGAAGGAATCCGCTGTATGCGGGAAGTACAGAACCGGTCGAAGTGGCGGTGCTTGGGGGAGGCCTATGTCTTTCGGCTGAAATCATGATGTCTTGTGTACCTACTGTTATTGTAATTGTAGGTGTAATTCCTCAAGAAGGATCAACGGCAAGATGTCTCATCTCAACATAATCTTCAATAACGCTTGTATTCTCAGAGGTTTAAATACTTCTTACTTTATCAAGTTTCCAGCCAGCAGCCATAACTAATTAACGCCCATTATGAATACTATTACATAACTCGGCTAAATCCTCCTTAGGTTCTAATTAGCTCTTACTTTCGAGATACACAAATAAACAGATTTGTAACCCGGTTAGTAAAATTAACAGCCGCGATCGATAGAGTGACGTCAGCCATTGTTGCCTTCGCTTTTTAAAACCTAATTCTTTATTCAAAGATTAGTGATGTACCTATTCGCTTTTGTTATTTTTTTGCGTTTATTGGCGTTATTGTGGCTTGCCCTATAATTATTTTATTCTCTTCTGCCTTGGTTCTAACGTTTCCTATATAATTTTCTTTTATAATTATCTCAATCAAATCAAACTGTTGTGCATTACAAGTAATCAAATAATATTTTATTCTTAATTTGTTTCCTTAAGTAATTAACAAGGCGTAATTTTGAGTCAGAACACGCTTCAAAAGCATCTTTGCGAAAAGTTTGTTGTCTAATGCTGTTTGAGTAACGAAGGCTTTATATCTATATTTATGTACTTGCAGAACTCTAAACAACAGCTTCAGAGATTAACTCCGTCGAATTACGTTTAATCACAAGTCAGTCGCGTTAATTCCGGCTTGGAGCGAATTTCGATTCAATCTGTCTGCAGGAACATAGCGATTTGCGACTCTAGCTTCAATAACCTTCGTAATTTAATCGCAGGAATAGAAGTAACAGGCTTTGGCGACGCCCTAGTCTTATTCTAAGATCTAAAATGTGGAAATACTATGTTGCTAAGTACTTGTAAGTAGGTACCTACCTACTCTTTGTGCAATGTTGTGTAAGAGTAACTTGGATTCTTTGAGAATTCTGTTGAATAATCCAGATGCTAAACTATGCAGGTGTTACGTTGTAAGGAAATAGGTGAGGTGAGATAATGCAATGGAGTCAATGACCTTTTAATGATGTTCGAGCATTTAATAAAAATGTAGTAATGATCAATCCCATATGTAACGTATCTGGGTTAAAATTTAAATTATTACATAAGATCTGTTAAATGGACTTCTTACGAACAAGTCTTAATTTCATTGATTTATTATCATTTTTAAAGTTACACAATTTACTTTTAAAGAGTCATAAGTAGCTGAATCTGTGCTACTTAACCTAATTTAGTCTACCTACGAGATTTTAGAAAAAAATAATTAAAAAATTTTAATAATTTTTCATCTTAATAATTTACCCTTTCGATACAAACATCTCTCTCCAACTCAACACCACATTTTTCGTCTGCATTTCCCTTCCCTACCTGCTATATTAAATCGCTACCAGGCAACCAATCAGAGGTAATATTTTAACACTCTGACGATGACGTAGGGAAGTAGGGATTCAACGTTTGATTACACAAGCTTGTCAACGTTCACGTGAGTCGGGATTGGAGGCAATTTCCTAGGCTAATTATGTGGCGAATGAAAACCGACGACGGAGCGACAAACTCAATTCATTTCGCCTACGTTTCGGCTCTTGATTGAAAATAGAATCTTTTAGTAGGTCAAACAGCTTGAAAGGGTTGACATAAAATTACGGCTATGAAAGGACCTCATTTCTCTTTCATAATTAATTGCAAAAGTAATTTGATGATATTCTCTTAGATGAGATGGAACTCTTTGGACAGAACGTGATGGTAACCGTTTTTGGAGAGTTACATCCTGTTTCTGAAAAGCTGATTAACACAGAAATAACCACTATCACAGACATGGAAACTAGGTACAGATCGTTCACTTTAACTGGTCCCTTGCCGTCATGTTGGTACCATTGCTTGTGAAGCTTAGTTTCAATGCTAATAGAGTTCAAAATGGCGACTGACAGAACACTACTACACACACGCACCCTAATTGCGAAATACACGAATTACACGATCTATCTGAATTGGAATCGGTTTGAAACAGCGGGGCAATTCCCTTATTTTTAAGAACGTTCACATTCGCATCTCATTCGCAATCTGATAAAAAAAAAACATCAATTTACCAACATTTTTTACAAGTTTGACAGATTGCAACTTGAATGTGAACGTTTTTTAAGTAAGAGAATTGGCCCTCTGATGTCTAATCTGAAAAAAATACTGCTCAACAACGTAATACGCAATGAATATTGTTGAACTATCAAAATGAAACAAATTAGTCTTAATCGGTCGAAAATAAGTTACGCAATTAGATAGCTAATCTACATGGTCCTCATATGGCCTGACCAAGATTATGTCTGGACCTTAAAAGAGACTGCGACCTCTGAGTTTGATTCGGCCTTTCTTCTCAGAGTAGTCAGATAGGAAACGCCGACCTCATTTAGCTTATTTTTTTTTTTTTAATATGACGTTTAAAAGTGATTCTGATATCCTATTTACAGAATAAACAATTTCATTTCATTTCAATTGTCGCTGAGATAAGATCAACTTGCATTTGAACGTTTTTAAGTGTAGGTAAGAGAATTTGCCTTCAGATTAAAATAGGGTTTTAGAAAACCGTGGGCAAGATCTTTTATAGCTGCTGTAGACTTCGACACTGTACCCTATGTGAATACATCGTTATTCAATGCTAACATACCTATTTATTTATTTATTTATATATACTTTATTGTACACCAGAAAATACATGGCGAAAATAAATAAATTTAACACTATAAAACATACAATGGGCGGCCTTATAACTTTCTGCGATCTCTTCCAGGCAACCTTAGAATGGACAGTGGCTAACATACCTATGTACGTTATGTTAGAAAATTGTATTTGATATGCAATAGGTGCACTTAGAAAACTCATTGCGAATAAGAAAAGCACTTTCTTTACTCTTTGCATACGCGGAAAATACGTTAAAGTTATCTAAACTTAACACGTAGGAGAGCAACTGAACATAATATGTTACGGCGACCGCATCATTAATCTAGTAGTCGTGTGCTGAGTTCGATTCTCCATGTTACTTGATAAAAAATATATTCTTGTGTGCCTCCACCATATTGTTACTATACTCCATTTGAAATAAGATTAGACGTATAGATAACCCTTTTTTACATTCCGTTCAACCGATTTTGAATTCTATTGCGTTGGTGGCATGACAAATGGCAGCCGCAGTAGATAGTTGGTATTGTGTATTTTTTTTTGCTTTTAATGCTATCCTTATGCCTACAGTATAAAAGTCAAAATCGGTTGAACGGACTGTAAAAGGGTTTGTTTTAATGTCTAATCTTATTTCAAATGGGGTATAGGTAAAAAGAAAAGTCTTGGATGCCTCCAACATGTTATGGCATAAAAAACGGAGGGTTCTCTTGTGATGTCATAATTCTATTAAGTAATTGTGCATAATAGGCATAATACACCTATAAATTAAGAATCATTATCATTGGTATAGTTTTGGATCATTAGGTAAATTAGGCAAATTCCTGTTACACATTTCGACTGTGTTATCTTTGGCATAAAGCATATAAATAAGCCTATAATGTTCCCACTGCTGGGACACCTGCCTCCTCTCTGTGAGACCCGGGCCGTAATGGCGAATGAGTGAATGTCACATGTCTTCGAATTTTCGATTCTACGACATGCCGGTTTCCTCACAATGTTTTCCTTCATTTATTTTTATTTACAGTAATTCAATAATAAATACATTATTATATCTAACACATTGCCATGTCATACAACATGGCAATGCTGCCAGCCTTTTGGGCACTTTTCCTGTTGACAGCGATGCGGACGAATTTTTTGATGCACTTTAATGATTATTTCCCCCCCCTTTTCATATACTTTCCTTCATTCAAATGCAATAATATATAGTATAATAATATAGTAAAAGTTATGCCTCCTTTTGCGAAATCTTTCACCATAGTACACCAAGTATCGGTTGTAATTTCTTGATCGGCTTCGGTATCTTAGCCATTGAGAAAATTATTGCTTTGGGACATAATAACTAACTTCAACACCACGTTTACATGTTTCATTACAACACAACTAAGAACATACATTATATGAAATATAGTGGTTGGGTTAGTTTTCCGAGTCGTTAGTCAAAGCGACGCGAAATTCCACAAGACGTAGTCACCGCCTATTTAGCTTAGACAGGCGGATGCGCGGGCGCAAGGTCGTTAGAAACCGCTATGAAATCGAACTGCATGAACATCATATTGCAGACAGTCGATAATATTGGCTTACATTTTGCCCGAGGGTTTGTTCACGTGGTACTTTCATACAAGATGAAAAGTAATTATTGTGTATTTATGCAATACCTGCCAAGACATGACTAGTGTGGGCAGCAATACACAATAATTCATTTGTTAAATAATTTGTTATTTATTTTAAACTACAGAGTGTTGACTATACTCAGCTCATCTAGTTTTTTAAATATAATTAACGTGTAAAACAGTTTTAAGGTTTTTTTTTTGTTTTTCATTTAATTTATCATCAGATACATCTATGCGCATTTTGTTATAGTTACTGTTCAAACTTGGAGACGACCATTTTGCTGAGAACTGATACCAAAATAAGAGGAAAAATCATGAGCTGCCATTTCCCCAAACGACCTGGGGGCCAAGTCTACTAATTTACAAACGTGTCAGTGGTCTCACAATGATGAGTTTTTGACAGATTTTGTATGGCTTATCTGACAAGACATTGTGAGACCATTGACACGTTTGTAAATTAGTAGACTTGGCCCCCAGCACTAATAACTCATATCTATGCGATTTATTTCTCATTTCATTGCAATGAATAATGAAACCAGTTGATAAAAGATTGCTTTGAAAGCTCACGAGAAGCTTGCGTCACGAGTTTCGTAACACATTGTTCTAAGCGACGTAGGCAGCCTTAATAATTACGCACTCACTGTACGTACAAGTACTTGATAAGGTTGTACTTTTAGTGAGAAGTGGGGCGGGAAAGGACTGAATGGGGAAAAACAGTTTAGTGGCAAAATGTGCGCTTTTATTATTTCTATCGTGACGTTATTATCGTGGGCGCCCACACCCACGTCACGATATCACGATAACAGAGGGTAGTAAAATGTATGGAAAGATATGAAGAGTTTTTCCGTCTACGATAAAGTTTTATCGTCCATTCATTGGACGTGGAGGTCTACGATAATATCGTCACGTTAGACATTATAAAATCGCACTATGGGTGCACAAAATAACACAAAAAAATACAAAATAGCTGGCAGAGCCATGACCTTGAATACCAAAAAAATTAAAACTGCTGTTAAAGTTAAGTGTTGGTTAGAACTTATTCTGCAGAGAACCGTTTAAGACAACATTTAACACAGCCATTGGTTGAGTGGTTGTTTATGTGTACAAGGTTGCAGTAATTTAGTTTAAATTACCAAAGACTTCAAAGGAATTGTAATGTGAAAAAAGTACCAAATAAGGATGGTTAGGAATAACTACCTCAGCAGCAGTTTGTTCATCTATAGAAACAGTCGTCTGTTTATACAGAACTAGCTACGCCCCGCGGTTTCACCCGCGTAAGTCTCGATCCCGTGGGAATATCGGGATAAAAAGTATCCTATGTCCTATTCCAGGTCATGGTCTACCCCTGCGCTAAATTTCATCCAAATCTGTTCAGCCGTTTCAGCGTGAAAGCGTAACAAACAAACAAACAAACTCACTTTCTCATTTATAATATTAGTTAGGATTAAAACACCATACAAACTTATTTGCAACTCGTACCGTACTCATTCCGTTTTCAAATTCATCTCCAATTTTCTATTAACTGAATGCCTGCTACGTTTCCCGCGATTTTCCGCTTCCGCTTATCACTCAACAGAAACCCTAATTACAGCTAGTACCTAAATACTGTAGCGTTATGCGTTAATAGACGTGATTAATTGTCACACTGTTTACGTACTTGAGCCATTTACTTCATTATATTAAAGTCTGAATATTAATTGGTAGTTTACATAGGATTTAGGATTACTGCTGCTGCTGTATAGTTCGTTTAAACTGTGCCGTGCAACAACGAAAACAAATGGTGGTTGAAGGAATCACAAAATGTTCTCAAAAAATACTTAATTAACAAATCTATTTTATTAAAACCAGCGAGGATTTCTATTTTAGATTTATATGACCTGATTCGTTTTTTTTTTATTAATCCATTGTTTATACTTTCGGACAACACACATTAAGCTAACTATAGGTACTTACAAAGCACACCACCCTATATGCAGTTTTAAATAATAATCCAAGTGTATACTAATAGAGGAGCTGGTCCTTCATTAGTGTCGGGAATAATCCAGTATAATGAGACCCTTTCTGGCCACCCCTACTTTACAATATAAGGAAGTTACTGAGTATCCCTTACGCCTACTAATTTCTTCGCAGATTAAGTTTCCTGTTATCAGGGGAGGCTGTTTATTAGGACAAAGACGAGGATATTATTCAGAACTAAGATATCACTTTGGCTAAATAGATTATAGAATATAACCTAACAAAATGCTAATTCAAATTAGTCGCACATTTTGAACAAACTGGAAGTTAACCTCAACGTACTTCGTAAAATATAGAGTGGTACCTAATCTCAACAACAACAAGTCGTATGTTTAAAACAACTCTAAAATAAAACAATGAAAGTTCATGTACATGTTGTTCATTAAACCGCTAAAACAACAATGTTAGCAAGTTTTATATTTCCCAAAGGTAAACCGAGCACTGGCCTCGATTTTAATTAAATAGAAAGTCCGACCCCCCGCCGAAGTTATTTGAAGTATTGGCAAAAGTTATGTGAAGTACATAAATAGATATTAAACAATAAAGAGATTTCACTTACCATTCGGACACGTGAAAAGGTTGCCCTGTGAACAAAAACAAAATTATTAGATATTTTCACTAAAAAGTTTTCATGAAATGTTTCAGACAGACATTTGGCTTTACTTTGATCCCGAGGATTTTGAAGTATTTGTGAATCGGTAAGTAGGTACCTACTGTTGCTGATTGGTGGGATAAATTCATAAAACATAAAAACAAAGGAAGAAAATACGTTTATTTGCGGCAAACATGACGCTAAGAAAGGACAAATATACGAAAATAACAAGTTGCGGGAAAATATGCGTCACATTCACGCAAACGCGGGACAGAGCCCCGGCGCTGGTTTTCAGTGACAGCCGGCGTTGACGTAATGACGTCAAATCGGTGCAGCACATAATGAATGATAAATAATAAAATAAGAAATAAAATAAATACATTAACTAAGTGTTTATAAAAATATAATATTTATTGATGGCAACATTCTGTTCCGTCAGCGACTCACGCGCCACAGTTTTACTGCAATCTGTGCGCGCAGCTGTCATAAAAACCATTTTGACTGTTTGACGTTTTGGTTACGTCACAATTAACAATAATTAATTAGAACATTACATAACTAATTTGGAAGGAGGATCAAAGCTGCTAATCCACCTGATAATCCTTTCCAACACCCACGAGTGTAGATATGAATGGCTTATTTTAAACGAACCGTTAAGTGTAGTAGATATTAATCTTACTATCTACAGGCAGTCGTTTCCCAACAGTTTTAAGATAACTTTCAGTGATTTCAGTCTAACTAAATGCGGCTGAAATTGAGTATTTCACACAGAGGGACTGTTATCTGAACTTCAAATACCCAATTACTAGCCTTAGGTAATACCCGCTGGATGCTATAGGCTTTCGGGTTTCTGGCGACCCGTAACGACTGTCGAAGTTGCGTATGTTAACCGGACCGATATCCAAACGTGCTTTTACATGCACAAAGAGTCCTCGAAGTGTAAAGAATGGTCCTCAACTTTTTGCAGCAAGTCGATCGATTTGTTCGGTTTTTGAACGACTTCTTCAAAAAGGAGGAGGTTCTCAATTCGTCTGTATGTTTTTTTTTTCGTGCGCTTTATTTATTGCTCCACCAATTATGAATTGATTTGATGATTCTTTTTATGTTTGGTAGGTCATGCTACAGAGGTGGTCCCATATAAATTTTATTAACTTTACTTGCGTAGTTTTTGAGTTAGCTTCAATATTACGTATTTTTCCTACTTAATATAATTATGTAGTCGACGTTTTAAGTGACTCCATCACTGTTATTTCCATAGCAGGTAGTGGTATTTGAATTTGAGTGGGGTAGGTACCACAACTAAAAAGTGAAAAATAAAATGTTTTTACAAAAAAAAACAACCGACTTCCAAAAAAAGAACGAAAATTGAAAAGCAAAGATTTTGTTTTTTTTTGGAAATAGTTTTAATTGTTTATCACGAGAACTTTGGCTACTAACGAAATCACGCCATTTTTCGCATATTAAAAAACGACAGAGTCTTACAAAAAGTTCTCGTAGGAATATTTTATAACGAACGACTGTTGACTAATTAAATTCTTGCTCTCATTCCGAATGCAGTTATTTATTGTACAAGATTAGAGATTAACGTAATCTATTAAGAGAGCCAACGTTCTCGACTTAAGTCGGCTATGTAATGTGCTTTCCAATGCAGGCAGCGTAACCTGTTATATTACAGTAAGTCAGCTTTGTATATAGGAACCGCTTCGTTTATCTAGGCAACTTAGGTACTTGTATCTTAATATATGGGCTACTAAGCATGTAAAGCTGTTGTGCCCCCTTTATACTGAAGTAAACTTTGTGTGGGTGCCCGTCATATTACCGAGCCCATATTTGGGAATCTCGTTACACCGCCACTCAATTTACCTTGTATGTGACAACATTACGACAATGAATCTCTGCTATGGGCTACTGTGTACCAATATAGTTTGAGGTTGGACGCTAAATTAATTTTGATAAAAAGTCCTGAAATAAATGCGGTAAACGAAATAGTTTGTCTACTTTTTGTACTGTGTTTGGAAGGTGAACGTAAAGCGCTTTCGTTCATGTTTAATTTAGGCTACATTTTTGTTGTATATTATATAATATTGTATAACAATTTTAATTACACGCGTAGGTACTGCGGCAACTTCTATTTCAAAATTTCAATTTGTAATGAATTAATGTCCGATAGCCTAGTATTGAATTTAATAAAATCTATTAGTGATTGTTAACTGACACGTTTCGCTCGACTGCCAGTGGCGTGGCGGTGGCAAAATTATTAAAATTACCAGAAACCTAATGGATTGATATTCCTAGACCGCACACATCGAAACAAATCCGAAATGTGGTCAGTTTCACAGTTTTCCATTCGGAAATTGATATAACAGGCGGTCGTGACAGAATGAAACATTTCGAGTGGCTTGCCAAACTGGGGAAAGTGGGTTTGCGAGGACACTCGCCACCCGTGACCGAATAAAACAGTTTTAAACGAAACAATAAGTTCTATAGAATAAAACAATTAATTAAACGACGAAGCATTCCACTTAATTGTTACGTAAGGCTGCTGATTGATGGTGAGAGCCGAGATTCAAATACCAACCCGTAGAAAGTCAATCAATGGAGTAACCACAGTTCGTGATAAACAGAAGTGTGAATTTCAATCTACAATGTTCTCCAACACTTGTAACCGACCGCGACGTAGTAGTGTTACTAAGTATGTTTGCCATGAACTTTTTATGTGCGATAGGGAAAGAGAATGACTGAATTTATGACTCAAGTTTCATTTCAGAGAATTTCGCCGATTCGATTTTGCGGTTTTGTCACAACGCTGCAACGTTGTGGCAAGTCATAATAGTATTAAATTCTACTTGAAAAGCTGAATTTAAAATAAATTAAGTCAATATCACATAACAGCGATGCGTTCAAATATATGCGGGAATTATACGTTACTGCTTTTACCAAATCAAACAGACTGTGTCGAAAACGCAAACTCGCAGTCGCAATGTTTGTCTAACTACTCACAAAATCACAGAGCCGCCAATCTGTACTAACATGACACTCAGTGACATGAAAGTTAATGTATTCTGACAGACTATGGTTTCTGGGTGTAATGGATGTAATCAACTTGTAATCGATCTCGCGGAGCTGCACAGAACCGGCTGACAAAGTTACGCAACTCGAGATTACTATTTTGTTATGAGACTACTTAAAGTGCCTACCAGCGAATATTATGGGAATATAAAAAGTTCATGGGTAATTTCCGTCGTTGTAGCTTATAAAATCGGTTCCGTATCGAATTTTGAACAATTATCAAATCTCTATGACTGGCCTAAATCATTGATAATAAATTAGAATGCAAGTCTGCGGCATTGACATGTTATGGTTATTAATTATCCCAATCAGAGGTGTTACTATTGAAATGATACCGTTATTAGCGGTGCTGCAAAACTAACAGGCCACTGTAGTGATATATGGATAGTACACTCAGTGATTACGACTAATGACTGTGGTCGAAACAGGTATGGACTGATTAGTGTATACTTAGTAACAATGTTTACTAAAATATTATCAACATACGACTCTATGTTGAAATATAGGTTCAAAAACATTCAGTATCGTGTTGATGATTTTTTTCAGTCACAAGACGGTTGAGTCCTCATGAATGGCTATCGCTATCCCACGTTATATGGGGCTATATAGACGATCTGAGAACCTCAGTAGCTACTTATAGTGCCAGTGTTTTGGTCTTTATCAAAATGATCATTTGTAATTCTATACAGGGTGTCGCCGGAAGTATGCATCAAACCGAATAGGGGCGTGGGCAAGGTAATTTCTAAACTTTTTAACCCTGAGAATGTCGGTGAAATTTTTTACGGTTCAAACCGTTTGACCAACTTTCTATCAGCGCTATTAATTTAATTTAATTTTTCAGGACCTTGAAGAGGAGTCGCCCTTTCCTGTGGCAAAACGTTTACGCAGCTAGAAAACATGTGTTCAGCTTTGATCTGGCAATTTTACTCAATTTTCGAGCGATCTTAATGGGAAATTTTCACTAGCGAATCATCGGACATTTCCAAAGTTTGTTACAAAGTTTGGAAATAACCTTGCCCACGCCCATATTCGATTTGATCCATACTTACAGGGACACCCTGTAAACAAGAACGTAAAATAACCATGAAAGAACAATAAGTATTTTCTTTGCAAATAATTCGGTAAAAGTAATCAACTTTGCAATAGTGTTGCGAAGTTGCATTGTGTAAATAAACAGTTTGTTTAACATACAATGAGATGTTCCGCTAATATGATTGAGAAGGCTGTATGTACATCCGCCTCTGCCAAACAATTCCATTTTACTCGTTGATCAGTTTTTAATTAAATCTTTATTGTTCTTTTTTCAGGTCACCTGCCAGCGCAGCGTTGTAAACGATATATCTATTAGTCTTTAATAGCATCGTAATTGGTTTAATTGAGTCCGATTTTAATGGCATTTCGACTTCAGCCGACTAATCTATCTAATCGGCCAGATTTTTATTGTGTCGCAATAAAAAAAAACGTAACTTTGAACGGAATAATCCAAATTGCTTTTGTAAAAGTATAAGTCAAAATGGATTATGAATATTTCTACTGAACCGGGTGGGACATTTAACATTAAAGTCTGGGCGTAAAATGTTTTATCAGAAAATACGAGAGTTTTATGACTGAGTACAATATCCTACAGTGTAGTCCACTGAGACGTAAGAAAGATAACAGTTATGCACTAGTATTAAAAGTTATAGATTATTTTTCGAGACAAGCGTTTGAATATACATTATGTATCTGGCTGGCATAAGAAGCATCCATTCTACCTCTTTCTGTGAGTCTCGTAGTTAACCCCATAACATCTTTTAACCCTCTCAAAAAGACACCTTTCATATACTTACAAGACAGATAGAATATTCTTTATTGTTCAAGAAAATAGCAAGAGTATTCAGCTTTATACAAAGAACAAAGATTCTGAGCTAAGTAAAATAAAAGAAGTAATAAAAGCTTACCTCTGAGCCGGCTTGCGCAGCAGCCAGTAGGAACACGACGACACATAGTGTCGCCGGACACCTTATCAACATCGTAAATCTGTGGACAAAACATAATAATGCTTAGCTTTTCTTAACAACAGTGTTACAAAACTTTGTACCAAATGGTACTGTGTAAAATCCATCAGATTTTGAAAGAATCACAATCTGATGGATTTTAAAGGAAATTCCTAATCCATTGCTTCGTATGTTCGAAAAAATCGTTTGCTGAACATTGTCGAAATATCAAATCAATTCATTTATTTATCAGATCATAAAATCCAATTTGTTCGCAAAATTTCAAGTATAAGTTTACCGGCCTTCCTCTCCTCAGTCCACAGTACCGATAAATTAACCAGGAACATTTTATCTTCCTCACTGGTTGATTTTGAGGTACCGTGTTTGGCTGATGCGTTGAACGCTTGGAAAATGGCTTGTCCCAATACGGATTTGCCCGACAACCCGTCTTCCCAGAGGCGGTGGGACGTGCCGCTCTGCAGTATTATACGGAATAACCTGGTAAACACGTCACCTAATACTGTTGAGCGTGCCCGTCTGCTGGCTGTGGGAGAATGGGAGCCGGGCTTGTGGCTTCAGGCGCTCCCGTCATCCACCATAGGCACTATGATGGATGACTCATCGTTTCGGCTCGCTACATGTCTCCGCTTAGGCGCACCTTGTGTTGCTCCGCATCGGTGTCACTGCGGCGAAGCTGTCGACAGTCTCGGGCACCATGGCCTGTCCTGCTGCAGGAGTGCAGGCCGCATAGCACGGCACGCCAGCATCAACGATATTATTCGTCGAGCCCTTGTCACCGCCGGCGTACCAGCGGTATTAGAACCAAACGGCTTGGTACGTGACGATGGGAAGAGACCAGATGGCATGACGTTGTTGCCTTGGAAGGTCGGTAGGCCTCTGGTGTGGGACGCAACCTGTGTCGACACTCTTGCGCCATCCCATGTTCCTAGCACGGCGGGCTGTGCTGGCGCCGCTGCTGCGGCTGCTGAGACCCTCAAGCGGCGCAAATACTGTAACCTTATAAGCAACTACAGTTTTGAGCCGTTTGGGGTCGAAACGCTCGGGTCATGGGGCCCGAGTGCACGTCTCCTTTTTAAGGAAATCTCCCACCGACTGGTCGACACTTCACGTGACCAGAGGGCTGGCTTGTTCTTTGGTCAAAGAATTAGCATTGCCATTCAACGTGGCAATGCTGCCAGTCTTCTGGGCACGTTTCCGGATGACAGCGATGCGGACGAATACTTCGACGCCTAAAGGTCCCTTTGTTTTTATATTTATTTAGTTAGTCCCTTTAGTTTTAGTTTTATATGTAAATAGTTAGTAGTGTTCTGTAAATATTGTGTATAAAAAAAAAACTTTCGATACTTGAAAATTTGTTAGTAATTACTAATTACAAACAAAACTTAAATACTAGTGTTAGTAAGTATTTGGAAACTTTTGGTAATGACGTCAATAATAATGTCAAAATCATAATTCATTAAAATTGTAGAATTCAATTAAAATCATATAATTTTTTTTTTAAGTAGTTGCATTTTGTCTGCCTGTTTACCAAATAGCTTGTTCGACTGTACACCATGTCCGTTTACAAAGCAGATACAATCCTTACCTACACGATACAATCATACGTTTGATGGAATACCAATGTATTGTGTAGCACATGAAGTTCTGTAGTTTCTGTCTGACAACCATGAGATTCCTTTTAAGATACAGTTCGAACTTAATGGCTGCTCGGAAGTGAGCTACTTGCTGCGCAGTACCCCTCGCCTCCGCTGCATAAGCATAATCAGCCTATAATGTTCCCACTGCTGGGACACAGGCCTCCTCTCTGTGAGAGGGAGCGGGCCGTAAACCACCACGCGGGCCCAGTGCGGGTTGGTAGATGTCACAATGTCTTCGAATTTTTGGTTCTAGGACATGCCGGTTTCCTCACGATGTTTTCCTTCACCGTTTTGAGAGCAGTGGCGATGAAATAATTTACACAAAGTAAAGTGCCTGTCGGCGTTTGAACCTACGACCTACAACTCGTAAGTCGTGGCAGTTACCACGGGGCCACCACTGCTCACACACGCCTCCGCTGACCCATCATGAATTCGTTACTGCGCAGCGACTCGCCTCATGTTCCGAGCCGAAATTAAGTTTGAATCGGGGTGTACTATAAACTTTAATCTTACGTCTGATCTAGTCTTTTAAAATGTAAAACTGTTGCTTATACATTGCATATAAGCTCATTCTTTACCTGTATATCTAACTCTTTTGCCGTGTGTAGGTACTTTCTTAATTCATGACCAGACTTATAGTAATCGTAAATGGAGTTGCAAGAGAAAACTCATAAGTATTTTATTACACTTGCAATGTGAATGCTCTGAAATTGCTAAGTTTATATGGCGAAATCATTGTGAAAAGTTAAAGTTAAAACACACTTTGTTAGATACCTTTATGTAACTTGTTCCTGAAATGCAAAAACTCGTACTGAATAAATAAATATTAGTATGATTATGTAACCACGGTATGCGGCAGTATCTCGTCTATACGAGTACACTCCACAAAAGTCATAAACTTCGAATACTTAGATAATGTAAAGTTTGTAGCCTGACAGGCCTGGATAAGGTTCTGGGTTCAAGTCCCAGGTAGGGCAAAATGTTTTTGGGTTTTTGTATCAGAATTTCTCGGTAGCTGCCTGGAATCTGGATTTGTGCCTGGTTGATGGCAATAGGCTCGCCCCCTATTACATGGGACTAAAACATAACTGGCGAAATGTGGGTGTACTATTAGGTAAACCATTGCCTAACCCTTGGGGAACCAAGGCGTGGTTTATGTGTATAGTGTGTAGTTTGCAGTTTATAAAAGGTCCTAATAAGGTTCTAAGGCGGAATTCCCTCATCTTGAGATATTTTATCAGGAGTAAAATCCCAACCAAAATGCAACCCCTGTGGCGACAGTAAACACCATGTTGATTATTTTAATGTATGTATGACGTCATGTACTTTTCAGCAATTCACTCTTTAAATAATCAAAAAGCCGACGAGACTCCGTGCACTGATTAATATTTATGAAGTAAAATAACAAAAACTCCATTTTCTACCCGTTTATGTATTAATTGAAATTAACGTCAGCATATTTGTACAGAGATTCCGAAATTGAATTGGGATTCGTGAAATACTGAAATGAAAGGTTTTCATTCCCACATCTACCCTTTGATCGAATAATTACCTAGTTGTGTCCGTATGAAATCATCACAAATTGGTTATTGGTATTTTTTGTTTGGCAAATGTTCGGTTCAAATTAATCTGCCTGTTTGCAAACCGTCTGCGTACTCAAATAAATAACCCTGAATGAATCCTGGTTTATTTGATTTTTGTTGGAAACCCTTCTTAATTTATTTTTGGTAGTACGTGCGCGTGTGTTTAAAATCTGTAACTTTTCTCCTGAGGGTTTCAGATGAAAACTAATTAAATGCTGCGTTTAATTATTCAACGTCAATTATTGGATGTAATTTTGTAACTAAATTGCACTCGGAATGAAAGCACCCAACCCCATACATAAATAATAACAAGTTCGTAGTTGGTATTAAGTTGTACTGTTTATGCAATACCGGGATGGTTTTGTACTTGCAAATGCAATTGCATTCTATTTTACAAACATCAACACTGGAAACAAAACAATGTAGATATGCATCTATAGACGAACATTGAAATCTGTACAGTTTTGTTCGCTTTGTAATTTAGATTCTGTCAGCGTGTCCCGAAATCGATCATAATCCAATCTTTTTTTTTTATTCTCGCTGGTAGCTATGTCAGTTATTTGAAACTTGCGACAGACAGTGACAGATTGACAGTGTGGACAAATTCGGGTAGATATACATAGAAGCGGTTTGCATTAAAATCAGTTAGTCACCCCGGTATATGAACCAATTTTTTATCATACCCGTGAACAAAATTTGATGTAAAACCCGATGTGATGTGAAACCGTGTTGAAGTGTTTGTCTAGTAACAATTACTAGACAAACACTTCAACACGGTTTACATGAACTACTAGGTAGTTTAGAAAATAGTATTGATTACATTAGGTATGATTGCAAGAACGCTTTTAAAGTAATCATCATTAAGCAAACAAAATCAAAATTGCATCTGCAAAACAAAATAATTCCTAAACGATAATTCGAATCGCGTTACTATTTTGGTTCCACGACTCGACTGTGAGACTGAAGCAACATTTTTTCGTAAGTAAAAATTATGAGAATTACACTACAATTAAAATATAAGATAACAAAGCTTTGTCAAAGCACAATGAGGTGATTGTGTAAACCTGTTTCATTATGATAGTGCAATGAATACCGTCGTGTGCGTGCTAAGAGACTAGATACGTGTAGATAGTTGATTAGCATTAGTGGTAAGTAGAGCAAGGACGGTGTTAGATGGTCTTGATTTTGATTGGACGGGAAATCAATTTGCCGTTGCATTGAATATAGAAATTAATCGGGCAGGAAATACATTTTACTATACACGAGATGGAATCCGCTGGATGTAAGAAGCACAGAGGGCTTAGACAAAGTGACATTCTATCAGCGGTAACGATGATGGAAAAGGCAAAAATGTATAGGACTGACATATGCTATCGAAAAGCTTATGTCGATCCTGTTGAAAGTCGTTGTGGAAATATGAAACGCTTTCGAAGCGATTGTCACTTGTTTAGGCCCTCAGGACCGTTCGATTTGGCGATACTAGGGGTTGTACCATTGCGGGCACTGGCGGTGAACCACTTATCTTTTCAACCTTATTACTAAGGGCATACGTTGTTGGTATGCCTAAGGTTGTACCTACCGGGAGGACGTAATTCGGCAGAATAATGATAATGATACGCGAGGTAAAGAATCATCAAACGGAGAAAAATACAAAACAAATACATGTACTTTGTTTTGAGAATAGAACAATCGAAATTCAAAGAGAAGGTATTAAAATAAAAACAAAAATAGACGTTTTGTAACTCAATCTAAATGGGTGAATATCCCGGCGGCAAATTATACGTGTCCACGTTGAGAATGGAGGTGTTAAATGATAGACTTTTTTTTTTTTTATAGTGTACTACGTAACTTGGTTCAACTAGGGCCACATTTTTTTTAAATATAAGTGTATGTAAATAATAAGGGGAAAAAAACTGTTTTTCAATTTTGGTGGGCACTTTCGATTCGATTTTCAATTTTGGTGGCCACACTAGACTTTAAACTAAAATATCTCAAAAAGTTATCGAGATATTCTCTTGAAGATCCTTCTAGCTTGGAGTTTCTACTCTTATTTTCTTCACGAAAACAGAAGAAAAAATTTCGCCACCAGAATTGAAGAAAAATGCACTTTGTTGATATTGACCCAAATGCATTGTTCTAAGTCGATAGATACAATAAACCTCATTAATAATTCATATATTTATCCTATCAGAAATCGAATATATAAAGTTGTGCGCACACACGTTTTGATGTCATTACGGGTAGTAATAAAAAGTGTAATGGAACTGCCCGGTTCCTTGTAACGGTGAACAGAAATGATTGGTACTTACATATGTGGCGTAATGTACACGATTATTACATACTAGTCTACGCTCTGTCATATAATGGACCACCGGGTTACTGAAAAAAGGATTTTGTGGTTATTCTATACTTTTTAGTGTACTTTTCCTTTTTTTTTTTTACTCTAGTTATTAAAATGGAAACGTATTTAAAAAAACAAGCAAGCCTTACAGTAGTCACATATGATGTATAACATCCAACATCTTGGCTGACAGTACCATCCTCTCGGAAAATGCGCACCGCGCGTGCTCTTTGGTCAAATCAAATAGCGCACGCTTCCCCGGCTTCCTGTTACACACTTCCGTCCCTTTTCACAAAATCAATCCCACAGATTGCACGCAAGCGAGAGGAAAGATGTTGCACATCAAAATTGCTGACACATGGGTAAAATTATAGACGGAGACAAAGTAATATTATAGACGGAGAAGACAAAAATTGATGTTGATAGAATCACATAAACCGGAACTTAAAGGACTAAAAGCAATGAAGAGGTAATTTAATAGCCGATATAAATACGAAATCGATAAAATTGTGACAATGCAAAGAATCGATATCTAAACTTAGAACTTCGCGGCGACTGAATTGGTGTGCATTTCACATACAATTTTAATGTGAAAAGTTATGAAAGTTAGCGTCCATATACCAATTTGAGAGTTCCGAATAATTCTAGTTATATAAAGAACGTAACGTTCAAAGGGCTAGTTTTTATAGAAGTTATATTAAAGCTTAGTATGACATCATTTTGTCGAAGGAAGTTTAATGAGAATTTTCCGGACTTTCAAGGTTTCTCTCTTCACCGAAGTCATAAAATGGGGATTTAGTAAGTGACGTTCATTTTACTTCGGTGTGCTGCTGATATGCTGCAAATACCTACACTACGGATGGCTGTGACGGTTAGGTATTATTAAATTAAATTAACGGACAAGGTACCTCCAAAAATAATGTTGCTCAGTAACTTTGCAGTAACCTTTAGACGTCTGTCGATGATGTCATAATTCGTGTCCGGTTTCGATTGTACTATTTTGAAGTTAACAATCGATTAATTAACATAAATTCGAATTGCAATAAAATATTTGTATTAATACAGGTTTTGATCACTTCTGTTTTAGACGCCGATGGAATTACAAAGTAAGCATATACAAATTAGAAAATGTAAATTAGAGATAGCTCATTATTTACTTATTGGATGTTAAGTTATATGTTGTAATTGAACAAATTCCTTCAAATCACAAAGTTATAACTTAAAAAATACCATTAGTAGATAGGTACTAGATCCACCCAATATTTATCTTTTCTGACGGCTAATATCTTTATCCATATATTCACACGAATCTAGAAATTCTTCTCAATAAAGTAGGTTCAAATTAAGTAGGTAAGTAAAGAAACGAAGCTTCTACCTGTATACTGATAATTTAATACTTGAAGATCAGGTTTCTGCCAGGGTTGAAGAGGTCAGACAATCGCCTGGTTTCAAACCTGAATATCGCTATGTCACGGATGAATAACACAGTGGTGGCTTACTTATAGCCAGCGAAGAATTCATTTAGTTAGGGTTCGATTAAAATAAATAAGAATATTAAAGTAGATATCGACGCAGATCACAATCATAAAACTCCTTATTAAGACCCTGCAGACAAACGTGGGGTGTAAGGAAAATAGATTTCCAAAAATAACATGTATTCCTAGTTCAAACATGGAGTAATTTTTGAATTAATTGAGATGAACGAAGACTTAAACATGGAATTAATTGAAATTAGCATTTAAAAACATCTATTAATATTGTAAATATTAATGTTACTAATTAAACGATTCTAATAAGTTTCGAAATTGCTTATAAACTTAATAAAAGAGATTTTATAAAAACATATTCGTTAAAATTAAAGATAACAAGGTCGCAATTTTGAAACATGATAACTTTTGGTAATAAAATTACTTGTTTGAATTTAAGCAAGAATGTTTGAAGTGGATATTGTAGTGTTGCAATAAAGGAAATCGGTATTACAGGAGGCAATATTACTGTAGGGATATTGCAACAGTCATACGCCAGTTATTATGAAACTCGTTATAATTTAACCAATTACGTTGTAGGAAAAGGTAAAAAATAGAGAGCAGGTAGCGTTTGATATGAAACTTAGTTCACGTGCAATTAGCAAGTCAGAAGTTGAAAAACTATAATTTTGCAAGCAAAATTAATGATGGAGATGGCGTGGCATGAGATCTATGTTTAACTTTGAATCAAGTCGTCTAAGCAGATAATAATAATAAACGCATATATATCTTTTTGTTTCAATATTCGATAGGTATTAGGCACTAAACGTATAGCCATCAGAACAAGTTCTAGCCATTTATCGTGACTACCAATTCCGGACTATAACAGGATTCCCAACAGAAAAACGAAATAGCGTTGCTCTAGGCATTAAATGCAGGAGAGTTAGCGGTCCGAAGCAAATGAGACTTTTAACCTTATTGCCTGAGTTTGTTACCAAGTCTGCTGGGGATGGCTACTTATCCAACGTGATTGAGCTTAACATTATATTAAGATGGAATTGTCTTGCGGATTCAATTCAGAAAAGGAATTTAGAAAAACAAAATATACGATAAGGTTCCACAAACTTCTCAGTCAAGTAAATCGAATGTGTCTGTTTTATCTACTGCAACTGCATTAAATGACATGTTGCCAGTTCGTTGCGTGCAAGCATCAAATAACCTTTCCCAGAGAAAGCTAGTAGAGCGGAAAGATTACCCAAGCATACATCCTATTTTCCTTCACTCACGGAAAAACTAACTCCCATGAATATTTTTGGATTGTACATAATCGTATTGGCTGTATCGATTGCCCACTAACTGTGGATTGGATACCGATCCTTCGTTTTGGGAAACACGTATACGTTTTCCTGCATGGCAACGATTGGTGTGGATGGATTGGGTCAAATTCGTTGATCGTTTACTGGGTGGTTGACGAGGGTTAATTTGCTACAAAGAAATCAAGTGCAGACACATTGTTATTTCTGTTTCCTTAAAAAACAGAAATTACAAAAATAAAGGTCAGGTGTGGAGCTTTCCTGCCAGAGTTGCGGGAAAGTCCGAAAAGGATACCGGGGCCCTTGGTAACAGGGAACTGAAGGAACACGGGTGGGTTTCAGTCAGTAAAAGTCTGACACGCCGAGAAGTCATTTGATGAAACCCTAAAAAAAATTAAACTTATAACACCCGTCTTTTTCCGTCGGGGGTTAAAAATAAAAGGTGTGAAGCTTTAATTGATCTCTTCTTCGTTTTTAACTATACTTTATTTCTTCTTCACTTGCGAATCCCGTTTTGTTTAAAGGAACAAGTCGTGCACCTATTATAACCTGCGTGCTGATTACTGAGTATAGCTGACTATACGGACCGAGAATCACTTGCGTTTACTATCAGTTAAATGACTAATTAAAACACACCTGCGAATAACTTAGATGCTGATTGTACGGCAAAAATACTAGTTTGTTGAATAGTCATTAATTTGACAGGAATGTTAAGCAATTTCCTTCTCTGTTAGGTAACAAATTAAGTTCTTAATACTATCTAGAATTACAAATCTACGACCACCAACATCCAGCATCGCACGTCTTCCGGCTGCAATAATGATGATGACGGTACAAAAAAACCTCAAGTGAAGGAATTCAGACCAATAGGAACAACTTCCTCATAATTCGTGATGTATCGTATGCCCCCGTGGCCTGTTCTCACGCGCCGACACCTCGCCTCCCCCACCTCCCCCATTGTCTTAGAAGTTGCGTCTGCGCCGGTATCAACCGTGAGATTGCTTTGACGCTTGATGCCACTATCTCTGAAAAGATAAGGCAATTTTGTTCCGTTCTGATTAATTTTATTATTTAAGCGAAAGTGGGTTACTCTGGTTGTATCATTAGGGCTTTCTGTGTTACAGGTTATTTTACTGATTATTTTACATACACAATATTTACGATTTCCATTTGAATATCTGCCTGTAAGTTTACGATTCAGTTGAATTATGTTCCGAGTCTAATAATGTTTATTTAGGTTGCGATATCATTGTAAACTAGGGGAGCTACGAAAGTGGGCATGAAAGTCTGGTACCGTTACATTCCTAGGTTGTTATTCATTATTGTATAGATAGAAATCCATACATAGCAACAACTTTGGGGCCAACACATAGAACATAATACAAACGAAGATTAAGGCCTGTCGCCGGTTCCTGGAGGTAGCTGCGCGGTGCGGGATGAGTGTGGTGTCGTGATGCAAGAGCTCAGTGATTCGTCCACTTGTGACAACTGTCACCCCTCCCGCACCGCGCAGCTACTTCAAGAACCGTCTCAGGCCTATAACTATTAATAGGTATCCTTTTATATAAGCCGTAAGCTTCTATGTATAAGAAATTTCTTTTGTAATTCTTCTCCTCGGAACTCAATTATTTATGTACGTGGAAGGCCCAGATAAGGGTGAATTAGACTGACACTTCCATTGTATTCGGCTGAACACCTCTGCGGTAATTTAGCCGATAAAACAGTATGTAAAACAATGCGGGCCGCTATTGTTTTGTCAATTGCTGATTTTATTATGATTTCGATGTATTGGTATTGGTATCATTGCCGAATGAAAGGGTATGAGCGTGAGTTTGATTAGTTCATGTTTATTGCGATAGATGAATGTAATTAAGATTTGTAGGCTGGTTCGTGTTTGCGTATTGTTGTCTTTGCTTTGTTTTACAATTTGCGGTCCGACTTTTTAAAAGTGTTCTTGAATGCCGTAATTACAACTCCCGAATATTAATAGTTGTAAATTTTTTATGAGTCATTATGGTTTCATAGTTTTTTTAAACAGTTATACTGCCATCACCAATCAAAACGTCGAACAATTATAATATATTGGATATGGAGGCCTAAATTAGTAACGGAGGTCTACGGCCTGAGGCCTATGTTGGTTCAGCATGTATGTGGCACAATATTTATAAGTATGCTTGTATGTCATCAATCCATACATTAAAAAAATATAGTGTGAGTAAGACTCAGCTAGTTAGTGTGAAAAAGATTACGATCTTTTATTATAAAAATGGAATTTGGAGTTCTCCCACGTGAGGCCGATGTTCTACTTAATTGACCATTGTCATAATGGGAAACTCGCGTTGAACTGACCTGCTTATTGGCTTAGTAATCACAGGTGTTTTTCGAAATAGCGTCTCACGCTTCTATGCTGTACACACTGTTATGCAAACAATGATCAATAAAATATGGGTAAGGATAGGTATAATTAGACTTTCGTTTACCTACACAACGAAGTTTTTTTTTTTTTCATGACTCTTTTAATTGGAGTCAGTCTTACCAAGGGGTATCGTATTACCCAGTTACTGGGTTGTGGAGGTCAGATAGGCAGTCGCTCCATGAAAAATACTGGTATTCAACTGCATCCGGTTAGACTGGAAGCCGACCCCAACATAGTTGGGAAAAGGCTAGGCAGATGATGACTATTTTAATTGGAAAAGTGAAATGTGAGAGAAAATATGTGCCAGAAAATCTTGATCTATTAAATAATGTAACAAGGTTTTTTTCGAGTATTAAATATGAGATTTGCAATATAAAATTAATATGAGACTAAACACCCTGTATAACTTTTATCTCTTTTTCAGCATAGTTTTTTTCGTTTTATCTCTTGTCTTTTTTTATTAAACTTAATAAACATGACATGTCACCATATATGATTTTCTTCACCTTCGAGAGCTTTTTCGGAATCTATGTCAAGGTTGACAATTGAGATTGCTTTCTCGCAGTGCGAATGCGAATACAGATGAGCATCATAAAAGTAAGCACGATTCTCTTTTCAAAAAGCCTTAATTAATGTAACTTGTTCCAAGTGTCTGCCAAAGTCAAGGTCCTTTAAAGATTTTGTTTATTATATGTGATAAAAACTGGGCCATATCTATTACATATTATAATAGCTATTCGTGTCCGTCTGTTTGACCCCTTAGATCTCCTAAAGTACACAATGAATTTTGATGCAGTTATTTAGATAAATTATTCCAGAAGGTTTACGTGTATGTATAATATTTCGTATGTTTATATTAAACTAACATAGAATTGTCGCCATCGCTCCCGTGCGAAATAGAGGCGGGGCACTAGTTTGTTTAATGGCAATGCGCTATATGACTTATTTGTCAAAAACTATCAATATTGACACATTTACACGAATTACTGTCTATTTGGCCCGTACTGGCTAACGTACGGGTGGCCTTAACCTTTCCAATAGGCAATAATATCCATTGGTGAACACTATCAAATTCCGTACAGCACTTTCTGAGGTGAGCGTTTCTAAACAGACTGACGCGGCAGATGGACTTTACTTTATACTATGTAAGTGATAGATACAGGTTTTGCAAAATATACAGGCATATTTTGCAAATTCGTTTATACTGGTTTTACCTCTGTCACGGCTGATACTTATAAATAGATTTTTTATTAGATATACCTTAGCAACAGCTGTTTTCTGTCTACTTTATGATGAAAGCCTGAATCTTTACAAGTTAGTGTTGTAGTTACTTTACATAAGTATGAAAGTTATTAAAAAATCTCATATATTTATATATAAAATAAATAAATAACATTTATAACGAAAAGTATCATCATCATCGTCATTTCAGTCGAAAGACGTCCACTGCTGGACATAAGCCTCTCAGCACGAAACACACACATACACATAACGAAAGTATGCGTTATATTTATGCTAATGTTTATTTAAATAATAAATCCATAACTAATTCACTGTGAATCGAATCGATTGGTATTTAAAATCATAAAAATACTATCTAATTTGTGTAGATAGTATACGTAATCTTGAACTTTGTAGACTCATTTTATATTTAAAAAATAACGATTTCTTCAACATTTCAAAAAAATCTGACTGAATGAAAAAGGTCACATTCCTGAACAAGGTCTTATTTTAACACTAACTAGTGCTAACTCTATTAGAACCAAGCGCATTTGACAATGTAGTGCTAAAGAATTCTGGTTCTTAACACACATACAAATTAAGGCCAATATAGCGATTAGTGGCCGTTATGTGTAAAGGACGATGTAAAAGGAAAGTCGTCAGGTATGTCCTGAATATTAATTTTGTTTGTTAATATCGTCGATAGCACTGATATTTTACCGCTATAATAAAATATAATTATGATTCATTGGACACGACACTTTTCTTTATTTATTGTTTATATTGGATAATCTTAAGAGAGACAAATAAATAATCTAACTAATATTATAAACGCGAAAGTTTGATGATGTTTGTTACTCTTTCACGTAAAAACTACTGAATGGATCTGGATGAAATTTGGCAAACAGATAGTTTATAACCTGGATTAACACATAGGATACTTTTTATCCCGATATTCCCACGGGATCGCGACTTACGCGGGTGAAACCGCGGGGCGCAGCTAGTATATTATAAACTCACTCATTTTTTATCACTTAAAACAAAATCGTTTTTTTGCTAAACAAAATCGGTATTCTGGGTTCCCGGTGTATTTAAATAATAGAGGAAATATTGACTGATACTATTCCTAATACTAGGCTGAAACTAAAAAGCAAGGTAAACCCATTTACTTAACCACACAGGAATCGATTCTAGGCCTCCAGTAGTAACAAAGATTCATTTAAGCATAAATACAAATTCCAATTAATTATTTCAATTATCACTCAACAAGCAATTTATATTAACAGGTGAACTTTATTTTGTTTGTTAAATCCGTTTATTTTGCCCTCGATAATGCGATCTGTATGTGTGAATAAGTAAAGTGATTGGGATTGAATGAAACTGAATTAATGAAATGTGTTTAATGTTCAACACGCCCTTATCAATTCAACATACAATTAGCTTCAAGAAGTCATTTGGGATATGAGAATAATTAATTAAATGAATATTATATTCGAGAATTAATTAAAACAAATTAACTCCGATGTGAAACGATAACGCATAATATTGTTTTTGTTGTGCTGTTTGGATATTTTGTCAATCAATCACTCCTAAACGGCTGAAATGATTTGGATAGAGTTATACCGAAGAGATTGTCCTGAAAGTAGATAAGTAATAATAATACATTTAATTATAAGTAATACATTTTAGCTAAACAAAATATTTTTTTGGGATCTCGCTTCTATGCGGCCGGTGGGTCAAACGCATTTCATTTTGAAATATGTCCTGCATTCGGATCACAAATTCATAATAATTTTGCAACTAATAAAATGATATTGACGCGGTTCAATTAACTATTTGTTGATGGCCAAATTTACTAATTAGTCATTTCTGTGATAAGTTAATAGTTATTTGAATGATGCCAAAAACAGCTTACAATGAGTATCATTAAACAAAACCTTGTATTGGAAAATTAATATTGAATCTAATTAATAAATCAGTGTGTATTTCCGTCCTTGTTGTTTTATTGCACAAGCTACGCGTCTAAAAGACTAATCTTTAGAGGATATAATATGAGTTTGCAACAATCAGAATCATGAATATTAAAAAAAGGTCATTAAAAACATAAAACACAGCGTGTTCTAAAAAAAAAGTGCAGTTAAAACAACGTAATTTGCATTACTGCTACGTTCTTTTGACTATAAAATTACACTAGGTAGGTACTTGCTGTTTTAAATGAAAACCGATGCAACTAAGTTAGCAGTCTACCCAAAATCCACAAGAATGGAGTAGATCGTTTGTTATTTGAAGAGCTCGAAATATGTTGAGTTATTTATATCGCAAAACTTTTTCAATAACATTGTTTGTAAACTAAGAAGAAACGAGAATTCTCACATGCAACTATTTACTTAACAAATAAAGGTGCACAAACAAAACAGGTGTTCAGTAGATTTAAGTACCTAGAAGTAGAAAATTGCCGAACAATTATTAGTTTTACATAATCTGATTGTTTAAATTCCAATGTTAATGGGAAAGTCGTTTGTGCCGGACAATCAATAGCAATAACTGGCTGGCAATAAATGATAGGTGAGAAGTAGTGAATACTAGCTGTCTGCCGGCGAATATTCACTTTCTCGCCCCACACGTGGGCCTGTATTTGAGATATCTTTCGAAGAAAGTGAGAGGCGTAACTTTTTCTTTACTCAAACTGTTTGTGCACTTGCTGACCGCGTAAGTACATTCTAGATGTCCGGGATAAATCATGAATGGAATTCTTAATTGTTTTCTTGGTGTCAAGTATTTAAAAGCTGAGTTAAAATTCAGTGCTATTGGAGCCATTTATTTTAAGCTTTGAGAATAAACAAGTATTTCCTTTTTGCATTGATGATGAAACAATTAATGTTAAACTTGACTTAAGCCGTATTTACATTACGAAACTAGTTGCGAAAACTTAAATATTCATTGATAGTTTCGTGGAACTATCAATAAATAACTAAGTTTGCGCAACTAGTTTCGTACTATAAATTCGGCAAAAAAAAAAAAAAAAAGTAATTAGTAAATTTTCAAGCCAAATTTATTAATTTATCATATCGATACCGAGGTAAAGTTCCTCGAACCCAAATAAATAAATCTTAACTTAAAATAAAAATAAAATATAATTTCTTAAATAGCGGGGTTTACATTATGAAACTAGGGTCGTGAAACAGTTGCTTGACTGTTCTGTTTCGGGTTATAGCTTAATAACCCGTTACAACCCCGCTTAAACTATACTATTTTTTTTAACCTGTTCTTCATACAACTGTCTCCATTAAATTCCACTTAGGTGAGATAGAGATGGCAATTACCTGTAAAGAGAATATAACGATTAAAAATTAAGTACGATTACAAACTATGCTATAGAACTCTGTACTAAGAATATTTAACTTTTACTTCTATCTTGATAATATATTTGACTCAAATTGAGGTCGCCAAAGTACTAAAGCAAATTAATTAAGTAGGTTTAGTTACGATTGTAACTTCATTTAGAAGTTATTGTTCACAAGATCACTTTATCTTAATGAAACTTAAATACATTTAACATTATTAATTCGTACTGTATAATGTCAAACTAGGTATCATTTTACTTCCCAATAAATGATTGTACGACTTTATACCGTACCTACTAGAATTAGAACATATATTAAGAGTTAACTAATTAATTGAAGAGCTTGTATGTTGAAGTTGAACAACTAACTTATGTTCACGAGACGACAGTAATACATAAGTATACAATCAACATTCAGACAGTATCTTTTACAAAACATTCGTCCTACATACAAAGTTAGGTCGAACCCTGCCATAGCGATAAAAGCTTCACTTAGACAGAGCCTTTGATACAAACATGCGGGTAAATAAAACTGGCTGAAGCAACTGAACAAACATGCCTAATAAAAAAACTTGGTATCTTGCTGGGCTGAGCGTAGTAGTGGAAGATGGAACAGAGAGTAAGGAGCCAATGGAATCAAAGGCAAACAGCGCGAAATACTGGACGGTCTGAGCTAACCTATGATCATGTTTTTTTTTTTATTTGTTCTATTAAAGGAGATGCTCCATTTTGTAAATTGAAATTAGATCACGTTGCAATTTCTAAAAAAAAAGGATATACTTTTTTAAAGGAGGTATAATCTGCCATATTAAAATAAATTTCTTAAGATAGGTAAACTTCCCGTGGGTATTGAAAAAGAGGACTAGGTATTTCTGTTTAAGAAGTTTTAGTGTAAGCAATCAAACAACAGGATCCTGGTGATTTTAATACAGCAAGCTGCGATCGAAAATCAAGTAGTGTTGTGGTTGTGGAAACTATACTTTACTTTCTCAACTAGTATCATTGGTTGCATAGTTTCGACGTCAAATGTTCAGAAACAGCTGTGTCACAATGTGATGACGCTACTTGGGATTGTCCAATGCCAGATATATTTTTTCTTGCACACTCAGCATTTTTATTTAAGTTGGATTTTGCGAAAAACATTAGTTATTCACGTCTTAGTACTCCATCTGCTTCTTATTCCGTGTAGTTGTAACGATAAAGCGCATAGCAGCATTTTATTGTGCGAAGATGTTATCGCTTTACGGTACGAAACTGTCTGTGACCCAGTTCGCGTAACAGTACCTAACTGCGATGTTTAAGAAATAGTAGCTGACGATGTAATGTGGCCATTGATTAACTGATTCTGTTAGGTTTGATGTGATAGGTGTGAGGAATGGTGAAGTTATCAAAATCTAGTGACGTCTTTTACAGATTTCATTTTTCATTTGATGTTAATGAATTTTGTGTCTTGTATAAAAGAGCTGTAGTTTGTGAATTTAATCCTAAAATATGATTTCTTTTCATTGTTTTCTCCATGCGTGCATCTTTAATCGGAATCAAAATGGGCGTTTGGTAGAGAGTTTGATCAAGCTTGATTACAATTACACCACTGGTAAAAAAGAAGAAATTTAGTCAAGATAAATCCACAAGATGAAGATCGAATTACAGGGCTATATTAAAAAGTATTTTGCACGAAGCATCGTTTACTCGATCGTTCCGATCTCTTTGAATCGAGCAAGCAATCAACGCGGCATCGAAACTCAAAACATCACCATATTTCGATCCGACGAAAAAATTGACTGTTTATGAAAAGCTTCGATATAATAGCTGGCCGGCGATGTTCGATTGGGTTTAGTCACGCAAACTTTTTGTTTCGTCTCTTCTCTTTGGTTGTTAATAGGAGTAAAAAAGATGGATTGAATGGAAGATGCATACCTGGTACAATAAAGGTATAGTTAGGTTAAGTCGAAATATCAACGTTGCACAAAGCAATAAGTCGCCTCCTGTAACGATGCTCATTTAGTGATTTAGAGATATGATTTATTGATACTGTGGGTCTGACCAAATATAACTGGTGATTTGTATCGTCTTAAAAATGCTCTTCTTTTTCTTTTAAGTTTGTGTCTGGATGTTGACAGAGCTACGTCATCTCTTCAGGTTAGTGCCTTTTTACTTGACTTGTAAATAATTCAAAGTTATCGCTACTTGTCGCTTCGTTAATCAAGCTGGCGACCTAAGTAGGGGCTAGCGTATAACGGAATGCGATCGGCATGGAGCGAACCACAGCTTGGCGGAAGTCAGTTACGATATCATTACATTGCATCTACATTTAAATGTGGAAAGGCATTAAAAATAATCGCGTTATCAAGTTTAACTGCATATAACTACAATTATTTAATCGTAACTCTTGTCTGGACTAGATTATGAACAACTAGGAGAATTATCCCTGAATGTATTTAGTGATGGTGATGATGACGATTTCTATTTGGTATTGGCTCTAGCCTATTTTCAATTTCCGTTAATTGTCTGGAGTTCGAGTAAATACCATTTTCATTGTTCAACTGCATAGAGTTTAAGTTAATTTTCTTGCTAAAGGAACTACAGCTACAGGATAATTTAGATCCTCTACCTACTTAGTGACTAATTAGTTATATTACGTCATAGTACATTCACCTGTACATTGATGACATCGTAATGTACTAATCAATTTGCCTGTTAAGCGTAATGGTGGCATTGTTTTCTCAAAAATGTTTGTAACTGCGGTTTATGGGAAAGGCCCGATCAGCTGTGAAACTACAGGCTTAACAATTTTGTAAAATGGCCAACAAAATACACAATACAGAAAACAACAAAGGGAGACTATTGAATCTTTAAAACAGAATAAAACTTTTTCACGATTCTTTTGTGTGTGACGCGGTGGAAAGTCGTACGTAAAGCCGGTCGGGTCGGTCGCAAACGATACACGTACGTAGATACGCGTCGCATACGTGATGCTAGCCTAAAACGGAACGCGGCTCCTCATTGCCAGTGTCACTCGTCCATTGACTGTTTAACAGTTACAACCTTTTATACCTCCCCTCCCTAAATGGTGATGTACGCGACTTCAATATTCATGCGCCAAAGTGAAAGAGCTACCGAGAACGGTCACTGAAAGTTGACACCACTAGACTTTTCAATGTTATTATCGCATTTATATTAAACGGCATTGACGTCTATGCATTTTTATTGCAGTATTATACCAGCGATTGAGAAAAATACATAAAATACAATAGACGTAGATATATTTAGTAACCTATTCCGCTTGACTATTCTTCAAGAGTCCTAAAAAAACCCTGTAAAAAATCGTCGCGTTCTGGTTTGCAATTGGTCAATCGTCATCCTGAGGATGCCTCGTTGAGAGGTGAAACACGTGTAGATTTCTTGAAGAATAGTCAAGCGGAATAGGTTACTAAATATATCTACGTCTATTGTATTTTATAATGGATTTCCGAAAAGTCACGCCTGAATCAATTAACTATCAGAAAAATACATATCGTTGTTGGCGCGGATCCAAGCTATGATTCATTTAGATTATCTTTTCATGCACGACACTGAAGTAAAGGTAAGGTGTTTTACGTCCGCAGCGACTAATTAGCTTCGAGAAAGCAAACATGACACTAACTTGGAATTTCTGCATAGACGAGACTAGGGACTAAAGGACTTAGTCGGTTAGTATGTCATGTTAACATGTACCAGCTTCCTGTGATTGGCTGAGTGGCTTTGTGGCAATTATCTTGTCTCTCTTATTAGGTACGTGAAATGTGGACTCGAGTGCTGCAACAGAGCGTAATTAGTGAACCGCGGGAAAGTTATTGACGCTAAAGAATTGCAATTGTTCTTCTTTTCTATTCTAATGGTTTCTGGGGAAATCTCTTGATTGATACATTCGGTTTTTGACCTGAACTTCGCGGTTACATGTCGCTGTTCTTTTAAAGAATCGATTAGGGATAAACCGAAGAAAGTGGAGCATTACCTACCTTTCGTTCTTATGATTTGTTGAAATGTTATAAGTATCTTTTGCACAGTCTACTGCAACCGTAATTACAATCGCGTTAAACAATGCTGTTATCTTTCGCCCTGACTATTAAACTTCTTCTACAAAAACTAGTACATACATCAGAGTACTGGATAAAAATGAACACTGGTCAGGAACTTAAGTTGTTGGAGCGTAATGTTAGTGGCTTTTTCCACTCGCTGCAGTGTGCAGTGGTGCGGAAGAAGCCCAACTCTTGAACGACTTGCGCGCTTCTATCGAGAGAAAAAATCTCGTTAGAAAATGGGAAGCCAACAGTTGGAAACTAGTTGTACAAGTATGATCTAAGTAAGAGTATTTTTAGTTTACTGAACTCATTTATATGAAGACGGATCTAGGAAGTTTTATTGTCATATGAGTCACGCCGCGCCGGCCGTATTCTAAAAAAGTAAAAGTTATGTGTAAATAGTTGTAAATGGAGAAATAAACGAAAGTACAGAACGTAATGAGTGTTTTAAGAGATTGTGTCGTGCGGGTCGTGCCTTTTGGACTAGCAAATGGCAGTCGGAACAAAAACCCAGTTCAGAGCACGAAGCGAAATTCGCGGTCAGGTGGGAGACATAATGCACATTAACGCTCCCACCAAATTTTACTTTTATTACTTTACTTCTGAAAGCAAGCAACTTTACGCTGTAAAATTGCATAAGGAATTAACGACGCGTTGTTGTATTACAAATAGTTTTGAATAGGCTATTAGGTACAGATCATTAAGATAATCAGACACTAGATTAAAATTTTATACCGTTTTTTTTTTTTTATTACGACATTCCTTCAAAACTTTAGCAGTGTTAGATGGCTTACCAAATATGTGGCAAAGGCCTTAGATTAATCGGAGTAGCGCCATATTGGCACCGACATTCCGTCCCACCTCCCCGCTGCACTTCCTCGTTCACAAGGATAGGCTGAATATGGCGAGCACATCGCTCGAACTTCCCTTACATAGCAGGTGATGATTATTATTAGTAGTACCACTTTCCGTTCATTGAACCGACACCGTTACTCCGTTTACGCATTTAGCTCTCGCGGCTGCCATACGACATGACACAAATAACAATTGGCCAATTGGTTACTGCTTCTCTTAGGAGGTAGTAACGGTTGTGCGATGTGTGTCCGAACTGATCTCAATAACAGTGACAGGTGTAGTATAAACGTATTACGAGATACAATCGCACTTAATAAACTAACATGAAGACAGTAATATAGCAATTGGAGGTAAAAGCCAGATAATGCTACAAGCTATAAGATTGTTATTCAAACGAGACAGTTATGAACGCATCCGCGCTTGTGGTTTCGCGCTTTTTTGCGCCGCCATTTTGTATTCCTGCGGGGAAGCGTCGGCGTCGCAGCGCGGAATTGTCTTGTTTTATGGCAAAAGTGAAACCGAGATTACGTGGTGCCCCGAGATTGTTGAATGACACTTAAAAATTAACTGCAAGGTATCTCGGCTTCCTTTGCCCTGCCCATCGTGATTGATGCGGTTAACTGACAATGTGTCAAAAGGAACTTTCACCATTTCACAAAATTATCATCGAAAAACAATATAGAGAAACTATTACCGTTTCTGCTTTGTCATCGAGTATTCTTATCGTAGACGTTAATGTTTTCTACCTGTCTGTAGTACCAATGTAAAGTCCTATTCCACATATCGGGTTATATTATGAAAACGTTTCTAATTGCTCACAACCGGTGTCTAATGTTAGTAACACTGGCCGTTAAACATCACGGTATCTGCCGATCTTGCTAAAACTAGAAACGAAGAATTTCTTCACGCGTTTCGACAAGAACAGGTTTGACAGGATTCACGAATGTCGCTTAGTTTTCGTAAGCACATTTGGAGATATTTTTTCTCGGCGTGTACGACAATTTTCCATCTGGATTGTTATCTTTGATCATGGAAACTATTGCGATGTTAAAAACCATGAGACATGTTCCAGATTGTGAGTTCCAACCCCTCTTTCCGCGTCGGTTGTTCTACTAACGGACGGTTGATTCGCTCAAACCAGCAGCGGACAGATTGATGCTGAGTTCAACGAACAAGTTACCATAAAATGAACAAACCACCTGAAAAACGGTGGAGCAAATATTTTATCATCTAATTTCGTAGGGGTTACGAGTCAATAGGTCTTTTGTTCGGAAAAAGGGACTTACATAAAATGCGACGTAACTTTTGCAGTGACATTCTGAAAGAGGTCTTTTATCCTGAATCTAAGAGGAAGGAATGTTTAAGTTATATTTGAGGTTGCTTGTTGGCTGTTGTCGTCGAGTTGAACTAATAAATGTTGGATGGACCGGGTGGCCTGTCTGTATGTAAGAACATTAACCGACACCCAGTGGACATGCAAAGCAGAAGTTTTTATATGAATATTTGAATAACTGTGAGACTGGTTTATGTAATGATTTTATATATCTACTTCGTGATTATATCCAGCTAATATTATAACTGCACATAAATATCTTATACCACCACGTATTTACATTAGTAGAGGTTTTTTTTTAAATCTTATGACCGCCTCCTGACAATAAAATTTATAAAAGCATTGCCAAAAGGACAAAAAACCAAAAAGCAATACCTATTTAAAAGAAAATGTCCAGTGAGTCAGACCACGAACCGGCTTTTATCACAAGTGTGGTATGTCGCTGTGAATATAAAACAGGTTTATACTTTACGTCTAAACAGGTAATTTATGGAATAGCTAACAAACGCTTCAAAATTTCACCGAAAACTATAATGCCGAACTATTCTTGCTATAATTACCGTGTACCGACCGAATGGACATACGGCCTTTTGAAAAAACTTCTACCTGAGATGTTGAGTCACCAAGAAAGCTTTTGTCCTAATTCTTATATTCGGGTGGCGTACCCGGTTATTTGAGACGTGGGATTTCTGATGTGTTGACCTCTAACGCAGGTAACTCGTGATACATTTTTATGAAAGCGATTCCTGCGTAATTTATTGTTGTTTCTTTGTATTTGTTCGGGACCTGTTCGTTCGTGTATAGGAGATACGTGTTCAATGAGGATTTACGTGGTAAGGGTCTAGTGAAAAAGTTGGTTGTTTCATTTTTGGTGTTCCTAATTTTTTTCTTCACGTATCCGGCCTATTGTCATATTCCACCATGAAGAAGTTACGCTTATTAGCCGAACCTCTTCTGTCTAAAATTCGATTTAAAATAAAAGTGAATAATGTTGTTTAGTTTTTTGTACAACGAAGCCAAACAAGTTTAACCGAATCATCTTCGCAAGTTAAAGAGAAATTGTTAAACTGTAAATCCTGTTCAGTTAGCAACAGTTCCGCAAAATTTAAAGATGAAGACGCATTTCGATCTCCTTCAAGTAAGAAAAGCAAACAGGAAACACCAGAAGCTTCGCTTGGAACGGCAGATTACTGATAACAAGCTGTGGTTTTGTACGGACAAGGCCAACCGGTCTCAGTATACATACTTGAGGTATCCCTCCAAAAAGATTTGTATTATCCTCGCTATCTTTACTTTAACGATCACTTTTTAAAATACCGGCTTTGGTTAAGAGTCATCAAAGATATGTTGCTTTTAATGGTTGGGATTTTCCTTGGCACATTTTCCTTTAGGTAGATATCAAGTTTGTTATTTATTCTGAATGCATTAATCTGTGCTCTTGTCGTGCAGAGCACTTTGTCGATGCGTCAGACGTTGCCTGAACAGTGGGTACCTATATTTTAAATGAAAATAATGATACCGGCAGAGCCTTGATTGTCCTCAAAGATTCAAGAGATAATGGTCCAAACGTGAACATCCAAGTACTAGTGGAACATCCAAAAATAAAAAGCTAACAGTTGAATGAGCAACAAAAAGTCTCGTAGCTCGTAGAGTCCGTAGAACTATGGAGTGTTTGAATGGGGCTAACGAGACAGTCGTCGAATGATGCCCGCTGTTTTGTGAGGCGCACCAGAAAAGATCTTTTACATTTAGCACACCTTTTGTGTTAAATTCCATAGTGCTTCCTTTAGATGTGCACTGCGTTTTTAAGCGCATTAGCGGTGAAATGAGTATGGAGGAGACGAGAAACGTGTAAATGGAACTGAATGCTTCTAATGCATTTGGGTTTTGTTTACTATTCCGCTAGAAATTTGAAATAGTGAAATGTGTTGTACCGAAATTAATTCATACAACTTCATAATTTGGCGGACTTGCAGACTGTGTTAATATAATGAGATTTTTAAGAGTTTATTTGTAAGACAATGGACAAAGAATTTAATTATATACACTTATTAACACTGCAAATTGTTTAAAGGTATTTTAATTTGACTGAAGCCAAGTACCTACATCATTATTCTCTACTCAGCTTGCTGAAGCCCCAATGGCAAAGAAAATGATGTTAGCTGTGAAAGACTGAATGCCGAATGCGAAAGACCAAGGGTTGTTGTGGCGCAAACAAAGGATGTGTAGAAACATGTATTTCAAAACATATAAAAAAAAATACGAATGATAATAATGACTAAGAGCTTGAAGATATACTTATTAATATTTATGATTAACTTTATATAAAGTTATTCAAGATTCTGCATGAGTCACGTCGTTAGAATCTTAGTAATGATTTCAAATATTTTCGTATCGACCTCATGTTGTGTTACCTCACGGACATTAATATGCTTCTTCGTCATTTTTTTTTACGCTTTAGATAGAGCAGGTTTCATTAGTAATACAGAAACACAAAGTTATATCCTTCTAAAATAATATAAAGGAAACACTATCTTAATGATACATTTGAATAGTCTTTCATTCGAAGCCTGCTTTATATATAATACAAAACTCAAACACAATGATGGAGTTATTAACACGAAATAAAATATGAAAGTAAAAATAAATAAATAAAGATTTATTGTTCAACTAGCTACCAGGCTAGATATGCAGATAGATAACAATACCGGTAACATCATTATAATATATACCTTCGCTATAATAATACAGGGTGGCCGGAACATTGACGTCCAAAAGTAAAATTCAGGTCCCTCGTATCGTGGAATATCCGAATCACCCCCGCGGAAAGTACATATCCCAAGTCGCGGAACATACATATGTTCCGCGACTTTTCATAGCTTACGAGTTATGATTTTTTTTCAGAAATTTTGTGAATTTTCCACAATAATGTATAAAAGCACAACTCATGAAGATTCAGTTGCAAAAAACTCTTCTACTTTTTTTTTAGATTATTTTTAAATTGCTCAGGTCGAAAATTCTCAAAAAAACAGAAAAAAAATCGTAGGTCGATAGCTATAAAAATTTTCGGAACATACATGGGGGTGATTCGGATACCCCACGATACGAGGGACCTGAATTTTATTTTTGGACGTCAATGTTCCGGCCACCCTGTGTATATATATACGAGTATAATAATCACCATTAGTTCTTTTCCTTCATATTTAAACTCAAACTCAAAGCATATATTTTACAGGCACTTTTGGATTGTCAAAGATGACGATAGTGATTATAAAACCATGACAGTAAAGTAGCAACACTACCATAGCAATAAACTTAAAATATTCTACGATCGTGCAACAAGTATAAGAAAAATATGCAGTGAATTATTCACTACTTGGTTTCGAAATGACCTAACCGGTGCGGTGCTCTCGTGAGGCGAAAAGTTCAAGGTATGATGCACACCAAACGTATTGCAATGTACTTACATCATACATTAACGAGCCATTGAATAAACATTAGACAATCGCTGAAACTTGACTCTCATCAATAAGGTGAAGAAATCTGTGAAGAATTTGTGTTTTGTGAATCAGATGAGATGAACGTTTATTCTTGAGTTTAAGAGCGGTGTCATCATTTTGATAGTAATTGTAGTGTGAATTGAAAGATCCAAGGATACTTTATTCGTTCATATTCTACATAATTTTAACGGTCTGATTCATAAATACCAATAAAGTCACAACCTCGATTGATAGTCGAATTTCTACACTTTCAAAAATTAAAATTACACATTAATATTATCAATTAATCACAACAAAGGCCAACTTCATTATGTGATTCTGGCATAATGAGGAAAAGAGTAAAAGTAGCCCTAGCCATTCTGATTCAAGCAAAACTGAGTTACATTAATAATGACTACGCTTCGTTCGTGTACCTCCACATTAAATTAAACGTGCAATTAAATAAAATGTCTGGGAGCAAGGAGTATTTTTACTCAACATAATTTGAAAGAAGTTTTGATACTGATTTATATAAACTTTTCTCGTGAAATTTGCAGTTCACTGCTGTGCGCCCGTTAGAGTTAGAGGTGCGCCCTCTAACAAGAGAGGTGAATGCTACGGATATTCACCTTCGCCAAATTGATATTGTATAATTTAGAAGGTTAAAACATTTCTTTAGTCTTTAATTTTTTATCCTATCACTACATAAATATCTAACTAAGGTAGAGTTTCTTGGACAGTTCCTTAACTAACACAAGAAACTCCCAGATTCTTCCAGCAGTTTTTGTGTCAACTAAACGCAAAGAAACAAAACTTTTGTCTTCACGAGATTAAATGATTAAAGTATTAGTCTGTCTTAGTTTAGTACTAAAGCAGAGTTGTGTGCAAAGTTGCTGACGCGTAAGGACGCGAGTCGGACACGACGCGTGACCTTGCGCATGCAGCCCTTCCGCTGACGTCCGCGCATTTCTTATAAACAAATACAATAAGTGTTTTGTTTTAGCGCAAAGAACATTTAACACGTTTTGCATGCGCGCTCTTAAATGTTACTGTGGAAATATGAAAATTAGATCATTTTACCTTTTTAGCTGCTGATGATGGTTGAATTCAGGAAAAAAAGGTGTGGTTATTAAAAGTAATGAATTTTGTTCAGCGTTTTTTTCTGCGCTTTTATAGCTTAAAAATGTTGGGGGATGAGGTCAAACATTGACGTCTAACTTGGACTATGTAACTAGGCCCAATATTTAGTGTGCCTTATCTAAAAAATAAGCACGGGACACTGGACAGGAAAACTAATATATTTTTAATGTGCCTTTACATCGTTTATGTATCTGGTCTTCGACCTGTGTGTGCGTTAAGAAGTTTCCTAATGATATCCTCCAGACCACACATAAGACCATAATTACTTCTTGACTTCTAGCAAAACACGCTGCAACATTTCCTTAAAGCTAACAAAGTCTGAAGACTGATTACCCGTACATCAGTTGCAAAAAAAATACAGAAATACATAATATATACAGGGTGTAAGGGTAAAGATGCCGCCGTTGTCACTCAAACCATGGGTAGTTGACGTAAATATAAAAATTAATGACGTAGTAAAAAAAACAAACGTTATTTTCATTAAAAGATTTTAAAAAGTTTCTATCTGACACCGTGCTCGCTAGCGAAACAGCTGACTGACTGAGGGACGCGTCGCGCTCGCGGCCGGCCAGGTTCCGTCCTTTGCCATCCACCCGTGTTGAGACGCAAGTTCGTTGCCCTAGCGCCCTAGGGTGAAAGGGTGAAATACTCTTGTGGTAAAACGTAGATTTTCTTTAAAAAAAAAAGTTGTGATTTTCCATTGATTTTACGTTCTATAAATGAAACCAAACCACTGGTTTCAAGGATAATGGTGTTAACCCTAATACCCTGTATACACATAAAAAAATACAGCTTCAGTAAAAAGTATCGCTCGGACCAGAAATAAGAAAAGTTTGCGAGTTTCATATTGTCAAACCACAATGCCTTTGATGGAAGTGGAAGAGTTTAAAGATGTCACCGGAGAGGCATTCACGTCGCATGGCGCAGAGGTACCGCCGGCCACCACCCACCGTTGCCAACTACTCTAGGGCTGCTGAATTACCCGAATTGTCACAGTTTATTTTGCCAACCACAAAGGCAAGCCTCGCTGTTAGTTAAACTCATGGCGAGGCTAATGCCGAAGTATGACCACGAGAGGCAAGGATACTGAATTTAATAAAGCAGTTCTGGTTCCATTCAATTCAGTGCGTGTTTTTTTATCACAAAATTGAACGCAAACTTTATCACAATTAATGATATAAGAGTATGAGGTAACGCTAACGACGGATTATAAGTAAATCTGATTTTATGATTATTATAACCAGAAAAATATAAATTCTCGCCGCTTACTTATATACCGTTTCATAATGCCGCTACACACTAAAGTATAAAATCTTACTGTTATTGCATGTAGTTAATTACCGATGAAAAACATTGACAATAATTGTTATTTTTTACGAGTGGTGAGAAATTGTGTGGCTGTGACAACCTTGCTTGGTCCGCGCGACTTGATAAACTTCTGCAATCCGACTGCGGTTGTGAAGACAAATTGGATTGAAACAGTTCCACGGGTTTTTTCTAATCTTTGAAGTTCACAGAGTAATTATGATTGGCTAACTTTTTATTTTTAACACATGGCCAGTGTAGATATTTGCGGTGAGACATGCAGCTGGTAGTTACGAACACGCAAACATAGACTTATGGCCCGTTAAGTATTTATGTAAAATAAAAAGAGATTAATGTCGACTTACGTTTGGCTCTATTACTTGCCAGTTTGATAGCATGTTAAACAATCGATACAAAAACTAGCGTAAAAACTGCAATATTTACTAATGATATTACAATAAGAATAGCTAATACCTACGTTGAAAAACAATTGACACAACACAATAGCCGGTCAGGTAAATCTAGTCACAGAACAGCAAAACATGATGAAATATCGAATATCAATAACCATAACGTCCAATCGTTTTGCAAATCTAAATGGGCGTCATATCGAGGTCACCCATCATATAAATTTGGTACAATTATCTAGCTTTTAAGGTTTAGATATAACTGTTACCTGCGCTAGGTCCATGTTGTTTGATATTCCAATGGCGTTCGAAAGTGCTGCGGTGATATCGTCAGTTTCTTTGGCGAATGGCAGTGTAGTGTTAACATTTATTATTCTGGAAGTGGCCACAAGACGGCTATAGAATAATAATCATCTTTATGACTTCAATCTCAGATTTGAACGGGCTTAGGAAACATTTGGTTCTAGCGTTAGTTTTGCGTAATTAGCACCTTTTTGCTTTACAACAATTCGAATTTCAATGGTCACTTGTAATGTAGCTCTTCCAGATTACTTGTCACAATATGAGCACGTTAAGCACCATCCATAGACGTATGAAGATATTTATTTTTATAGGAATTTTTATATTTATTTTTAGATTTAATCATATTTCTTCTAACTTCTAACTGACATGTCTTCAGCATGACAGACATTCAGTAAGAAATTGTCAATTACGACTTTATAGATATTTGTTTGAAAAGAATATATTTCTCGGGAATAACACGTATCTGAGCTGACAGTCACGTAATCTACACGAATGGTTATTGACTGGTATACGTGAGAGTATTTGTATAATACGCTACCTTGCTTACTTATTTGCAAGTGATTGAAACACTGGGTGTTAGTGCGTGTGCTGAGTCTTTTAACATTTCCTAAATATGAAATCAGTAGCATGAAACGTTACGTGTTTCAACGTAATAGCTTTATTTCAATATATTGGTCATATGCCGTTATAAGTAACTATGCACGTATTAACGCTGACCCAAATTCTTGGCAGCTCAACTATGCATTTTGATAAGTAGCGACTGTGGTCTGTGATAGAGTTCCGATTAAATAATTCTAAAGAATGCTACCCACAGTTACGTGAACACTTGAATGAAATAAAATGGAAGGATTTTTCTCGTTTACAACTTCAATTTTATTTTTCTGGCGTTCCGAGTACATTGCAGTGCTTGCGGTTACGTCCAGACTATTCGAAGGTTTTATTTGAATGAGACCGAGTCAGTAATTAGTCAGTGCAGCAGCAAGAATGCAGTTTTAGTACTGTACGATGGTGAACGGTTTTTTATTTTGTGTTGTAAGATAGATGGGACTTATGTAATTTATGTGCTTTTGTAGGCGTTTTAGTTGATCACACTGATAACGGTAACAGTATAGTTTGGATTTCGCCACCAGACCTGTGGTATACTATAACAGGCAGTTGTCTGTCGACTTGTCAAGTAAGTAGGTTCGGAAATTTGATTTCACGATATCCATTTCGTAACAAGCGTTCAAACCTGTTCACGAAATACAGTTTTTGTATATTTATTTCTACGGAAATATTCACGGCCGACGAATTCTGAGTAAGCGGGACTTTACGGTCACTTTTTTCTCCTTTCTTTTTTGTAAAAACAAAACCCGCCAAACACTGCAAAGTGAATTTGAGAGGAAACGAAATTTAATATCTAGGGAAGAGGATAAAAGAATTCCTAAACAAAAATATTCATTTCTCTGATGGGTTAAGAGCCAAGGAGAATGTACTAGAATGTATCTATCCATATTACGAGAAATGGCATACTTATCATTGATATCTTCGCCACGATCCTATTAAATCTACAACTAATATTATCATAAAACAGTAATATAGTTCGACGGGAGTTGCCAAAAGCGTCCGACGACAATACATTATGGTTAATATCGGCTCACACGCTGTAAATCCAAGTTGATTGAAGTGCGGACATGCATTAGAATATCTTTGGCCAATATCACCTTGAATTCGGGGTTTGATACCTACTGTGTTCTGGAACACAATGCCAACCCGTTTCGTCGTATAATAAGTTGTTCAACATATTGTGTAAAAGCCTTTGTGATCTCATTGGAGGCGTCGGCGTCGAAAGCGGTTACAAACGTAATTTTATTCATGAGCCAAATTGTCTTTGAGATAAGAATCTTCTTTAAAATGCATGTACTTCTGTAATGGTTAGTTTGACTTTGGTATTCGTTTATAAAGAATGTGTTTGTTTTCTGCTTTCTGAAGAAGTCTTCAAAAGGGAGGAGGTTCTCAATTCGTCTGTATGTTTTTTTTTTGTGTGTATGTTACGCGATTACTCCGCACATTATGAATCGATTTTGATGATTCTTTTTTTGTTTGGTAGGTCATGCTTCAGAAGTGGTCCCATATAAATTTTATTAACTTTGCTTGCGTAGTAGTTTGAGTTAGCTTGAATATTATGTATTTTTTCCCCCTTAGTGTATGTAGACGATATATTCTTTGATTCCGTCACTGTTATTTACATAGCAGGTAGTGGTATTCGAATTTGTGTGGGGTAGGTAACACAACTAAAAAGTGAAAAATATAAACTTTTCCAAAAAAGTGGTTGGAAGTCGGTTGGTTTTTTTTTTGGTAAAATTTTTATGTTGTTTCAGATAACTTGATACGTCAAAAATCCTAGGCCTCGAGAGACCTCGTTCAATTATCTATTTAAGTTTTATCACGTATTGAATGGATGCCAAATTGCCAATACATGCTGTGTCAAATGCTTTGTTATTACAACGTTCAACAATACCTTATTCTGAAACGAATGTTAGTTCTGCTGTAGGCAGAATATCGAAATCAGTGGCACTTTGAACGTAGATTGCGCCAATTGCAGTTTCGTTCACAAATTATTAGGAGCGAGCTTTATTTCGACTCCTACCAGACCGGTTCTTTAGCAACGTTCGAAATTACTAATGGAGGTCGACTTAGATACATAATAAATTCATGTCTTTATTATTTCGTTATCTCTATAAAAGGGATTAATTTCGATATCCGTTATGATGGCAGTCACAGTTAAAAAAATTAGTTCGAAAATGCTGATTCATAAAATTCGGTTTTTTACATTAGTCACATTGGTCACTCCAATTTCTTTTAAAACTAGTTTAAAACTTGACCTAAGTCGTAAGACGAGTAGGTGGATATAACGAGTTAGTATTTATATAAGACTCTACTACTTTAAATTCTAAAGTTCAAGACTGAATGACACAACGACATAATAACAATAATGTACAGAACAGATCGAAAGGTCACGTCGGTGTACGATTTCATTTTGACAAGCTCTGAGAAAATTACGTTTCGCAATATCATCTTTTTACAAAGGCTGATTTTATTGGCGCTGTTCCGCAAACGATGGGACCTCACGTCAATCATTTTACAAACGATATGCCTTAATATTTCCAAGATGGATGGACTAGATGTCATTAATGGAAAAATCGTAGTTTAGTTCTGACCTGACACCGTTAAGATTAGCATCAAGAAGTATATTTTAAATTAATTTGTGTACTTTATCATCACCTGCCCCTGGTCACTAATATCAGTAAAGATTCCTACAAACACCGATTTTGTTAACTGTATAATCTTCGTCAGCTCATTCCATTAATGTTGATAAGGTAGTTTATTTTAAGCTCGCATCAGCACCTTTCATTAAAAAGGCAACTTAAATAGAGTTCCCATTTCCCAATAACCTTTCACAACTAGTAGGGCAAATGTATTCTATGCAGGAATTTGTCTTAAGGTTCGTCAACATGGTGGCTTTATGTTCGCATTCCTACGAGGCGAACGACAGCAGGCCTTGCGACCACACAAGGTCATTTGTGAAGGGAGACCTGAAATAGGGTCGAAGCTCTATTTTCAATTACGACTATAGATAATTAACTAATGTTTAATACTGTTTTTTCTTACCCGTTCAAGTAGTATCAATTTCAGCTGAAGGTGAAGAGGTGCCGCGACAAGCTTTGGTAAGTCAACGATGATGTAGAAGATTGAAAGGTGCTAAATTTTATAATGATATTTTAATATATTTTACAGTTCAATTAGATTAATTTGGTCAGTAGCATAGCTTTGATACAGATAACTATACATATATATATATGTATTTCAAGAAACTTGTGCCAACCCTGACTTAAGCCTACGTGTCTACGAGCGTATTCTAGATCCAATAATAACGCCTTCTCAGCTATTTGAATCTACTTCCTTATATTTGTATGCAGCTGCCTCGAAACTGGTTTTCAACAACAAGAATACGAGATGTGCTGCTAACAAGAAATAAAAGGAGGTGAATAAAACGTAAAACCCAATTATACTTTTTGCTCGACCTGGGTATATATACATCGACCCTCGAAGTTATAAACTGCAATGTTACGAAGATGTACGAAGATGTATGAATGGTACGAAGTTATAAATTATTATGGAAAATAAATTACTTGTATGCTGGCGTAGTGAGCCAAACGAACCTACGTATCATATCAGTCATGCTTTTATCTGTAAACTAGTGTCTGAGTGGTGGTCAGGTTATCATTAACGCCCACGTGCATTACGTATACAAATGTTTTTTTTTGTGCTAGTACTGGTTCATTAAACGAGGCTTGTCTAGATAATAAAAGTATGTCGTTGCATGACGTTAAGCTTGAAATTAATCTCGTTGTGGTGAAAGAAAATTTCTGAAGACCAACAGCAATGAGACGATAAACTCTAGGATAAAGACAAATAAAACAAACAATCTGGAGGATAAGGTCGTCTGTGACTAAGTTCGTAGAAAATATTTAATAAGCCTTAATCTCTAGCGACATCCGATGCTCACGATCGTTCTATATTTAGACCATTAGGATAAGCTTTCTTTACAAGTGTACCTACAAATTCAATATAAACGTTTACTGCTACTAAATCAGTCTTTTGTATCGACTATAAACATAGATAACACTGGATAACATAGAATACAGAACTATTGTACTACTTTGACGATATTTATCGGACTCAATTTGTTGTTCATGGTACGAAAAAATCTTAGAAACTTCTGATCAAGGTAACACGTAGAACCAAGTTACGATAGTATTTAAACATAGTACGTGAAAAACTCGAGTTTGGAGGTTTATACGCAAAGCAAAAACACCAGTAAAACACCGTAATATTACCAGTACTATATAGTTTGAAACATAACTGTTTTAACAAAATAAATCATGGATAGAACCCTTAACCTAAAACTTGTAGAATTTTAAGCTAAAACATGTTTATTGATCAAAAGAGAATTCAACGTGATCAAATTGAATCAGTAGCTGTCCAAGTATAGCACGACCACTCGCCACCACGACAGGTCGGCTAACCGTTACACAGAGATTCCTCGGCGTTTCCTAAATAATGCCACTTGAATGCGAGATGGCACGAATGCAAATTAACAAGTTTTGTATGTGGACCAGCAATCGTGGAAACATCCAACTCGTATCAGCTAAGCTAGTGTAGATTTTGTGAGTAGGGATAAAAAATACGTTGAAGAATGCTTTAGCGTTTCGTATTCTTATTTGATTTGATTTTGAATACATGGGACTAGGCAACGATTGTATTTCAGATTGTGTTGTCGAGTATTGAGTAAGACGATATTCATTTGATTTGGATATATATCGACTGGATTCTTTTTCTCAAAAAAAATCTATCAAATTCAATCTCAAGTTATGTATATTTGTGTAATTTCAAAATTAAAATAATCTTTTATGAAAATGTTTAAAAGTAATATGTAAATTAAACTGTAGCTGAATTAAGCAACAAACTGTTTAAATAAACACTCCATTGATCAGTGAACAAAATGTTAACATTTACAGGAGATGTCTCCCGGAATGCTTTTGAGAATTAAGTTCGTTAGAATGCCCCACTGCACTTAGCCTCTCTAGGAAATTAATTTTAGTTACAGCATTCGAAAAGGAAGGTGCTGTGCAACTGGTTTACTTTAAAAGTTAGCGTCTGTGATAAACTTTACGTATTTATGCACGGTTGATACTTTCTGTGACGTGATAATTATGTTAGTTACGAGTACTTTGTAATGTTCTCAGAGACAGCCATGTGTTGACGATAGAGATACCTTCACCTTGCTTCTGCTTATGAGTGTATTTAGACCATGTTCATGCTTGTTAATATAATATAGTACCTGTGCGACCTAGCTCTGCTCGGGTGAAGATAGAGAAAACGAATTTTGCCAGATTTGAGTCCAAACTATACTTCATTTAAGATTAAATAAACCTTTTTTACAGTCCGTTCAACCGATGTGGACTTCTATTGCATTGGTGGCACGACAAATGGCAGTTGCAGTAGACAGTTGGTATTGTGTAACCTTTTTTGCTTTTAATGCCATCCTTATGCCTGCGGTATAGAAGTCAAAATCGGTTGAACGAACTGTATAAAGGTTTGTTTAAAATGTTAAATATTATTTCAAATGGAGTACAGATCGATAAAACCCAGAACTCCTATACTGCCACTTTCATCGAAATAGTTAGATCCGTTTTCGAGAACGTGATTACACATACAAATATTGCTCATTTAATAGGATAGGATTTTTTATCTTTTCTCTTCTATTACTTTGAAAATCTCCAGATGTCATTACCTAATGGAAAGCATCATTAATTAAAGGATCTCTTCAGTCCAAAATTGGAATCTGGAGTTTTTATTCTTACAACTTTTAATGCTTTTGTTACTGTTGAATCGTCAGGTTGACCTTAAGCTGGCATTTTAGTAATGACACCAGTTTCTCGAAGGCATTTAAAAGAATATTATCGCTTTAGTCGTTTAATACGTTGGTTTTAGATTACTTATCTCCAGCCGATGTTATTATTTATGTGATTTTGGGTACCGTCTTAGTGTAATCCATCTTAAGTCTTGAGTATTAAAATTTAAATTAACTTGGCAACATTAGCCTAAAAGTACTCAAACGTCAACAAGTTTGGTAATTTTAAATTAAAGATCGAGTTTATCTCTCATAGATTATATTGTTTGCAAAAGCTATACATACTCCTCCGCTTCGCTTTACAGACAACTTTGATAATATTTTGAAAACAGAATTAAAATGCTCCGGTAGCTTGGACTTTAAAATACGATCTAAAAATATCTAGCCCACGTAGGGCAAGATATTTATTTTACCAGTTGGAATATACTTACTTATCTACGTCCTAGCTCACTGACCAATTCACTAGGTGCTTTGTAAACTCCGTACGAAAACGCCATAAGCTACATCGACCGTTTAATTCTACTCTAAATTGTTACAATTTTATCATTTGATTTTCAGCCTTATATTCTTGCAATAAGGCAGGTTTACAAGTTTGTTAATTGAAGGGAAACTGTACTTTCAGTCGAGATGTTACATTGAATGGTCGGAAGCGTATGCGGAAGTGAATTCTGTCTGGCTAATCGAATTCATTAGCAGTCTTTGAGCCATCATAAATAGAACGGAAGGTCCAAATTGTTCACCCAGTCAAAAAAACTTGAAAAATGAAAAACCAATGAAACAAAAGAAATAACGTTCAAAATTACCTGGAAAATGCATAAAAATATTTTTTGAATGTTAAAAAGTTGCGATCCTGCCAGGATTCGAACCTGGAATCTTCTGATCCGTAGTCAGACGCGTTATCCGTTGCGCCACAGGACCTTATGTTCAAATGCCAAAAATTTAGATCCGATAAGGCTTGTTATGACGTGCCAAAAAAAGCAATTTTGTCTCAAGACACTAACTTCGATTTGGAAATCAATTTCGTCAAGGTTTTTTTTCTTTATACCTTGGTCACGCACGCGGCACGACATTGCTAAAACTGTTTCAGTATGTGCATGCTTTGCTTTTTCACATTGAAGTAATTTTAGGCAAAAGGTGACTGAATTCGAATAATTCGTTTTTTTTACTGTTAAGGGCTGATTTAAACAAAGCCAAATCTTTTTTTTGGGGAATAAAATTGACGTCTGACAGTTTTTGTGAAGGAAATCTGTCAAAAATTTTATATTTATTCGCTGGATTAGACTTATAACTAGGGATAAAAGTTTGGTCGAATTCGCCCTAAGTGTAACCTTAGTTTAAATAACTTTCTGATAAATTAAATTTCATAGCTACAAGTTTATACCTAATCGTTTTCCTAATAGGTAACTGAGAAGAAATTGAAGGAAAGCTTCGGGAGCTTACGCGAAATGAATAAAAATTAATGAAAAAGTATGATATTATCTTTAGCTAGCAATATCTAGCACACGGCGTTATCTTAATATTGATATTTTTCTCATAAAGCAGCCCTATATCAATATTAAGATTAGGCCTTGAGATCGTCTCTATAGATGATCTTTTAATAAGATAAAACTTGAACAAGATGAAACGTACCTAATTAAATTTCTTTAACTTGTAATATATTGAAGTAGATAAAATATTGTCGTTTACAGTATTGTTTTACCTTCCAAGTTTTGTTATGGTTTGTAATTATAAATTCTTGGAATGGATGTATAACAGGAATAACAGGGAGTACCATTTTGGAGTTAATGCTTATCCACGAAGAATTCCTTCAATAGGTTTTCTCTTACTGTATCAATTTATCGTTTGTGTTTCATTCTCTATTACGTAATATTTAAATCCCTTTAAATAAATTATGTACTTCCATAATCGAGATAAGGCGGCCATCTATTCTGCATAATGCTATTTCCGAACTTTCACTTCCACTGAAAACTTTCCAAAAATGCGTCCCTCGAATATTGTTGCGACCTTTTTATATAATTCTTTTTGGTTTTTTACTCTTTATACTTTTATGTCAAAATTAAACAGTTGTGTCAGCAAATGGTAATTTTATTGATCGTTTTAAAATACAGTCCACATTTTTGCCCACAAATATCATCTTACATACTTGGTGTTTTTATTACTTAATTGTCGTAATATAGTAAGTTATAACATGTACTTATGCGTATATTAAAATTAGACAGATTTCCCTGTATTCCGCCAAATTACTTCTAAAATTCAAGTAAAAGTTACTGTCGAATCGATTTCGTTACAATTGTAAATGCACGTTTCCTATTATAAGAAAATATTCGCGTATTCCAGGTCGAATAGTAAGTAATGTCGGGTGTGTTGAAAGTCGCGCACGCGACTCGAGCGCGCATGACCCCCTTAGCACTAACGGACTGGTAACCGTTGGCTCGGCTCACGTCTTCGGAGCCAGACGTATCGTTTGCGGTATTAGCCGCTCGAGTTATATAACTATTGAGTAATTTGAGGGCCCAACGTGGGAGACACGAGACCTTAGAAAATTTCGAGAGTGATAAATCAATATTTACTAATTAGCAAGAATGTATGTTGAGTTAAGAGGTGTGTGCAAAGAACGAAGTACAGAATGCTGATGATGACTTATTTGGGAGAGTAGTAAAAGCATTTGTCGCTATGCCATGTTTTTGCTAAGTCGGCAATAAAAGATATTATAATAGTCATCATCATCATTTCAGCCAAAAGACGTACACTGCTGGAAATAGGCCTCCCCCAAGCACCGCCACTTCGACCGGTTCTGTGCTTCTCGCATCCAGAGGATTCCCGCGGCATACGATTTTATTAGAAGTCCAAACGAAAAAGAACCCATAAAAATTCTTGCTGAATGTCATGTTATTATGCGATACCGATTTAGTTATTCTTGAATAAAGATAATAGTTAATTTGCAGTCCCCAGTTCCACCATATTTTGGTGTGGTTACCGGTCAGGTCTTGACGTCATTTCTAATGACGTCAAGACCTGACCGGTAACCGGTTATGTATAAATATTTAAGAATTCCGGTGCCTACTAAGTTTGGATTCCAACTGAGAAACATTGAAAAGAAATTTTGTAAAGAATCCAAAGAACATTTAGATTTAACTCTCAACGAGTTTTTTGCAACAATTAGACACAGTTTTACTTTGTGCAGTTTTTGCAACAATCATAGTTTTGTTTGGTGCAAAATGCAGGTACTCTACTTTCCATGCGGGTCGATTTGTAGCGTGGATAGTGAAAATTAAAGAATCTTTGGGCGTATGTAACACTTTCTCCTTGCACACGAATTTGGTAGCATAATTACAGGTATGGTGTTTAGTCAATTAGAGCATCATTATCATATATGAATCGAGTAATTGGCTGTATATCTTCAAAGCAATGGATTATGGGTATATCCGCATACACGTCGATGGGTTTTTAGCTGATATTAAAATAGTTTTCGATGGATATCGCTGGCAGATAATCTTTATAAGTGAGAGCGTGGAAAAATCGTTAAGTGCAGAACTCGTGTACTTGTAAGCAATAAAACACTTTCAATCGCAGAGTACTTCATGTTTTGGCTTCTCGGACTGCTCATGGGCTTTCTTCACTTGGATTCGTGTTTCATATTTCGTTTGCTTCAATTAACAGTAGTCCACTTTCATAATATTAGTATTTGTATTCCAATACAATCAATCTGCCTAGTCTTTCCCAACTATGTTGGGGTCGGCTTCCAGTCTAACCGGATGCAGCTGAATACCAGTATTTGTATTCCAATGCATAAACTCTATTATTATCTTGTAATAATGTAAAAAGTCAATACATCATTTCATACCTACTTCTTTCAATTTTTAAATGCCAACTATAATGTATGAGCGTGTAATCTTATCAATTTAATATCTCAGCTCAACGTTCACGATCTTGAACCTCTTTTTTGGATTCTCAAGTGATGATCAAATAAAGCCTTATTTTGCCCTCAATTACCTGTCTGACTGTCTGCCCCTTTTTTGCCAGACATTGCTTATAATGCTCTCTTTGTTCATAATTATAGCGCAACATAAAAAATTTACAGGTTTTTACTAACGTGGGATTTTAGTTCATCTTGTAATGCGTTATTATGAAGCGTTTCTGGTTTCGTCTAGTTCCTGCTTATTGTCATTGTTCTTGCTGCTCTAGGAAGGTTTGACATATTTCTTGTTTGATCAGATTTATTTCTGAATGGGCTTTAGTTTTAGTAGCCTCATTGTTGTAGCGACGGTTCGAATTATCATTCTTCGGACATATTTCTATAGAACATGCGAATTTTTCTTTGTCGTCAATGAGAATTACATCATTTTGAATCGTCTTTGTTAGACTATTATTGATTACATGTTGGTCGGTATTCATCAAGAATTCTCGATTCATATCATATAGAATAACAATTTCTATGCACAAGAGGATATTTGTGAACAACCTTCGGGTCGAGTCATACGAATTTCTCCCAGAAAATGATTTATTCATCAGAGCGTGGCAACACCCTATCGGTACCACAAACCTAATTTAGTAGTATGATTGATATGGAATTGAATATTTTTATTATAATTAATTTCATTTCATATAATAAAAGTCTGTGAGGAATGAATATGAAAGAGCTCCAGGCATATAGAAGGTTGTAATTTATATGTCAATTTTCTACTTGACGAAGAAATTTATGTGTAATTGAGAGGTAGTGATTTCAAATATGAACAAACTTTACCAGTTAAGCTAAAATAGAATCGTTCTGGTTTCTTGGAAGGAAGCTCAGCAGTAATTCTGAAGAGATTAGAACAGTTGTGTTAACGATATAGACTTAACATGGGTTAATTTAATCGCTTATTTTTAAATAACTTCCAGAAATGTGTTAGAATTTCATTAATCTTTTTAAAGTCTTCAAGGAAGGTAGATAGATAAGCTTATTTAAATTGTCAGGTTACCAGATAGAGATTCATTAGAATAGGATCCTATGCCTATTAATAGGAGCTGTGCCAAATGTGAACTGACACTTTTGGCACTATTAGGTGCTTTGGCATTAAGTGGTAGAGATATTTATGTTTGTATAGCTGTCCTCTTTGATTAAGTTATTATCGGTATCAATTGAGTTTATGCCAAGTTCTGGCGTTCTTAGTGGTATAGTTTAAATAATGAATTTTGCGTAAACAGGTATAAGGTCGCCCCCCCCTTCCATTCCTTTTTTGGTTTTATATGTACATTTGTTTTTTTTTCGTTTGTTTCTAACCTGAGAATTTGGACAGAATTAAAAACAAGTGAAGATTTTTTTTTCTTACGTTTGTGGCAAGATTTTGTTTTGGGTACAGACAATATGTAAGAGGTTTATCATAATTTATGAAAATAGAGATGCGAGTGATGCACTCAGGCGCATCGCGAGTTACCGAGGCGACGAGTGAGGAGGTTCGGAGGGAACCGCGGGGCAGCGGGGGCGGGAGGAGACCGGTTTAACTTCGTCACTAGTATACTCGGCTCTGTCCCCGTTTACCTCCACTTCATGTTTATAGTGTAATAATTTTGATTTCCCATATAATACTTCATTTGTTTTTTTCTTAATTAGTACCGTAATTAATATGTTATTTTGAGGTTGGAGAAATGTGTATTTTTTACTATATTTTAATTTCTTTGTCGTGGGTTTCATGTATATTTTTTGTAAATGGTTATTCCATGGGTAATAGTAAGTCATTTTTGTCTCAAGGTAAAATTGAATGTTAAGCTTAGAAAGAAAATTGTTTTAATGGAGCTAATTTAATTTAATTTCCTATTTTCAGAATTGATAATTTTTTTATTTGCTTCATAGGTAATCAGATGTTAAGTATATTAATAAAGTAGGTCTAAATATAAAAACAGAAATAGATATATATTAAAATCATGATATAGCTAAATCCCACAATTATCCGATTTCAGATAATAGTCAAGATAAGAAACTACTTTAACAATGTAAATCACTTGAGATGCAAGACAGCGGAGCGCGTTGATGTCTTCCGTTTGATGGCATAATCCCGAGCTTTTATTATCACGAGCAATTCGGCTGTTACCTCAGACTTTTGTCAACATTCGTATTCATTGACGACGACATAATAGCCTGATAGAACGCTAGAGTTAAAAACCCCGGCCGGAAGAAAGTTGTTCAGCCGAAAGCGGTCTCTCGAGATCGGAATTTTGGTCGGACACGTATTACTGACATACAGCCGGCGCGCCCACCTGCTAGCAACCACACCTGAACCAAAAGTGTGTCAACATCGCTGACTCCTCGAACTCGGCGATCGATCGTCACAACTTTCACATTACCTTAAATTAACACTCGACTGAGCTAGCACTGATACGTCTAGATAATATTAAAGACCCACCTTTTGCACGCCGCGGGGCGTTCCAACTAAAAATCCGGTTAAGCACTATCAGGGGTTGGGGTTAACGCACGGCCACTGTGCTTGTACACAATTCACAACACTTGAGTCACAAGGTTTGCCACATGTCGGCAGGCCGGTGCGGTCGCGACGGCCGCCAGTTCAGCACTGAGGCTTTCTTCAAGACGACGCGCGCGCGTGCGCAGCTAAGAATGAGACTACGGTTACCTACACACCGCTACACTGCGTCAGTGTGCGTCTACTTCGCCCATCGACGCGTTTCAGGCGTAGAAGATGAGAAATACACATAATTATGTATTTACTTTTCATGTTAGACTAATTTAAAGGTCGATATTTTCATTGGAGCTACTTAGTTTTAGAACTTGTTTATAACGGGTATTCAGTGACAATTGGAATGAAATTAACGACGTCTTATTAAGTATCTACAGTTAAACAAGCGTATTTATTTTGGCGTCTACATAGCTCTACTGAACTTAACAAATTATAAAAATCTCAGTTAGTTAAATTCATTTCAGTTTCCCACTTAGTCGTAAAGAGAATTTAAAAAAAAAATCTTCTAAATGTCGGTTGACATTCCTAAACTGAACTTACCTTAACAATATTCTTAACCAACATTATTTATCACTTCACCGGTAACCTGAACAGCAACGCTCCCCCGATCCACTATCACACTCTTGCGCCTCTACTATCCGTACACACAAACACAAGTTAAGTAGTTGTGGGTTACATATTTAATATTCAACTTAACGCGAAAGACAACGGCATACTCAAACACACGCTAACAACTAAAGACTAGAATATTGCAAATACCAAATAACAGAATATTTTGACTTATTAATACTACAAATATCTTGTAGCTGAATTATATTGTCGTTGAAAAATGCTGTTTATAAAAATAGGTTATACAGATTTGAAGTCTAATGTATGCTAGATATTACATAAACCTAATATGACTCATGAATTTTTATATTACAAAATTGTTTCATAAATAAACATAAAGTCTCTCTACATCCAATGTTAACAGGTCAATGCCAAAACGTATGAACGATGTCCTAACATACACAAAACCTCGGTACCTTTATAATTTTGTTTCAATAAAAAAACCAACATTGTTCATTGAAGTATAAACAAATAAACAACCATGTGGTTTTTATTACGTACGAATGCCTTTCATAATAAACCTAAATAAAACAGGCTACTGTGGCGACGAGTCTGTGTATAAACTTTTTAAAACCTTATTTTACTCTATGCCAAAGTGTGGATATCATTCATATTTCCACAAATATCTCTTTAAACTAAGCAAGTATGACTCAAAGTTTAAATGAATGAGCGTTTACCTGAGCCATCCTAAGTGGCACATATGTGACAATAGGTTAGGAATGTGGTACTTTCCCCGGTCGTGACGTCACTATTCAGGCCGACGACTCATGCCACAAGGATACCATAAACACGGAACCGTTAAGTGTAGAGGATGTATACCAACCGTGTAAGGCAAGTAAGTGCTTAGAACAACAGGCGACCACCAACGTTAGGCGTGGTGATTACAGATAAAAGAAAGAAAGAAAAGTAGGTATCGATTTTGAATTTGCATCGGAAATTAAACATGAATACACAAAAGAAAGATGTGAATAATGATGATAATTTTCTATCAAGTTGCACCTTATTTATTTATTTTATTATTTATGTACACACAGTCAAATACATAGAGATACGACATAATTATAAAATGAGTACAAAGTTACTGCTTTCTTAAGAAATTTCTTCCAGCAGACCCGCGAAAGGACCTTCCACCTTCTATATTTTGTCTCTGCACCACATTACAGTAGCCTGATAGAAAATGCCTGAGGCATTAGGTCTGCCTTTGTACGGTTATTTTTACTTGTGCAATGTGTATAATTATAGTTTTAATAAATAAATTAAAAAGAAACATGTACCTACTTAATCACTATTATGGGAAAGATGTAGGTAAGGGTTCATAGTACCCCTCTATAAACTCACTGCAATCTTATATTATCCATGTAATAATAATTTTATTTAAAAAACTTTCATGTGATTATGAATGGCACTGAACTAAAATAGAACACACGTTTCTAAATAATGAAATAACAATAAAGGTCTAAATTAAACACAACAGGTGTTATTCATAAAAGCTAAGAAGTTCATTAGTCTGAAATATAATTAAATCCCCGTATTCGAAAATGACATAAATTCTATGTAGTAACAAAATTAGTAACTTAATACAAGAGACTCGAATATCTAATTTTATCAGTAAGTTAATTAATTAATATTTTAAGTGATGGTAGAGCAGTGTTTCCAATTTAATTTTCTGGCAACTTTCGTGTAACCTCTGTAACTCATGTAAACATATTCATTTGATATTATCTTATTATTATTTATGATATGATATTATCCTTTCAGGGCATAAAAAAGAAGCTTCATTCCCTTCACCACGCCTCGTTTGCTTCAAAAATATCTTAAAACACAAAACCTTATCAGACGACAAGGCAAGGACATTTTGCAGCAAATCTCTGGGCTGTGATCATGAATCAAAGGGGTAACTTTATATCATCATAATATGTAATGTGTGACGTCAAATTTTTTCCAACCCACTCATTTCCTTGAATAAGGGATGCGGAAGTACGATGACCTACATTCTGGACCCCGATCCCGATTAGGGGGCCCGGATGGGGCCAAATAACTAACCGAACGTAGTTCGATGCTTTTTTTATGGTGCAACCATGAATGTTGATCCAACTTGTGTGGACCCGATACTGATCTGATACGGTGGAAGACTTTAAAAGGTGACGTCATTTGTACGAAAGTTTCTTTGCTGAGAAGGGGAAAAATTGCAATATAAAGATAAAGATTTTGTGGGGGTTCGTAAAGTATGTATTTAATGCTGTGCCGGTGGCAGCGAAATATAAAATGTGTAACATGTGGACTGCAATACGATGTTTTTTCTTCGTTACAAGTTAAACTAGTCAATATTACCAAAAACAAGGAAACTAATACAATGTTACGCTCATGAAGAATCTTTTTCATTCTTTATTAATAGTAAACCCTGAAACTATCGCCGACAATGCAATTTTCAAAGCTAACCATTTCTCAACACTAAAACTGTTTTTATTGCCGCCATATTGCAGCCGTAAGTCAATTCCTAATCCAGACAAAAACATTTTGTACGCGAACCTGCAAGCGGTCGATAGTGGCGAAAAAGCCTATAGAATTCCGGGATCACGTCGACCGGTAACCGATCACCATAATTCACGGGACTGTCACATCCTTATATAAATTGGACCCGTCCACTTAGCCGGGATAATACTGGCCAAGGAAAAATGGCTATGCGGGTTTGCTTACAACTTTAGCTTTGTATCTTGTTCATTACTCCTTCAAGGGTCGAAAAGGGTAGATATTTATTTGGAGTTTGACTTTGTTTGTGATTTATACGTTAAAAGTGATTTCTGAGGTCCATTTAGGTCTTCATCATCAGCCTACAGCAGTTCACTGTTGGGCATAGGCACACCATTCAATTCGATTTTCGGCAGTTCTCATCTGAGGGCGCCATACCTTATATTTGCCGATTCGCGGTCTCCACGCAAGAACACGTTTACTCCAACGGTCATCGGTTCTACGGCTAATATGGCCGTTCCATTTAGGTCTTATTAAACATTAACAGTTAACTCTAGCACTAGTTTTGGAAACACCGAAGGACCAAACTGCAATTCGAAGAGGCCATAAAGAACTATTCATTACTTAGCGACATAAAATTTTAAAGTCTAAGTGATTTTGAAGCATTTACATAATTATGCTTTAAATAGTCTGAAGAACCTTGATGAAATTACTTGTAGGTCCTATATATGGAGTGAATTACGTTCTTGCACTAGCCCATAATATGGAAAACATTGTGTAATGTAAACAACATGTAGCTGAAGATTTAATGAAATAAGCCGCCAGCATTCGCCGCAGTTTCAAAGGCTAGTGTACAATTTTAGATCTTATGCCTTCAGGGATTTCCTGCACTCAAAACGTCGAGGTCAACCCCGCATAAGGATACAAAATGTCTGTTTCACAAGCATCACAAGTGTGAAAGGGAAGTTTGCTAACCCAGCAATTTGTTAATTACGAAGTTTGGCTACATTGTCCAAAAACTACTTTTACCTTCTGATTAGCTAGCTAATTATGTCACGGTAGTTTTGTTTGAAACTATTAAATTAGTTAATTTTGTATCCCGATTACGTAAGGTTCATGCACTAACTTTAGTAATTACGCGTCTCCGGAATATTTTCTGGTAAATTAGCGCTGTTTGTTGTGTAATAATCGGTTCATTAATCACTTCAAGTATTGTTGGAGTTTTTGTTATAGTAACAAACAGTTTTTATTTAGTCCTTTGGTGTTAGTAGTTACTTTAGTAAGTTTATATATATTAATGATTGATATTCATCAATATTAATGATTTCGTTTCAAAACAAAAGGCATCGAAATAGGTACCTATTATTGTTATCTCCAGCCCTCTAAACCAAGGCTGCTCAACCCCGGGCCCGTGGGCCACCAAGTATCCCGCCAACGCATTTGAGTTGGCTCGCCGAAAGCAAGCTGGCGATAGTCTTTTGAGAACCGATATTAGGAGTTCAAACTAGGTCTAAAACTTTAAAAAATGGTATAAACAAGACACCACAGACAGACAAATCAAAAATCTGGAGTCACACGTAATCTGTTCGATTTATACCCTAACACGTATGACTCCGGATTTTTAATTTGTCTGTCTGTGGGGTCTTCTTTATACCATTTTAGTTGATTGACTTTCTTGTCGTAGTTGGGTTTTAAATTTTATTACTTTTTTTTTCAGACTTTATTTTATTATTGAGCTCAGATTTGCCGCCAAGTATTGATACTTAAATTATTGTATTAGTGCAGTTTGTTTTAGATTATTCAAACTATGAGTAACTTAAAGTGTTATTTAATGTTAATAGCTATAGGTATGTACCCTACCAGAACGATAAGCAAGTTTTATTTACTAAAAGATCGCCAGCCGCCGGAATCCGGCTGATACGGATTCAAAATTATGGCCCACCTTTTAAATGGTTGTGCATCTTTGCTCTAGACAATTACAAAGATTTCCGTTCCGTTACTCATCGTTAGATGTTTCCAAAATAAAGTCCGACCAAGAGAGGGTTGACTCTACAAATAAGATTCCAAGAACTTCCTCAAAGTTTTCGGAATGAGTTAATTTCTTAGAATCCGGGACATCGGAGTTTAAATAAAGGGCTAGAATAATTTGACGATTCATTGTTCCATCCCATTATTATTAACCATTCAGATGCAAAGCTATGAAAAACAGTGCATTATTTATTTGCAATTTAACAGCCTTTAGAAACGTTTCGTACGTAGCGTGGTGAATCATGAATATGTAAACAGTTGGCCATTCTGATATTCACAAGTTTATTCAACTCGCGGTAGTTTGGCACCCGTTGCTACTAAGTTGTACTATAGACCTGTGAAAACTTAAGTTATTCTGCACAGCACATTATGTTACTCCCTTAGGACAAATGTACCTCAAACGGCGCAAATATAACAGCCTTATTGGTAGCTATATTTTTGAGCCGTTTGGGGTTGAATCACTATTGCCGTGGGGACCGAGTGCTCATCGAGTATTTCAAGACATCGCCAAGCGGTTGGTAGACTTTTTACGTGACCAGAGGCCTGGCCAATTCTTAGGCGAAAGAACAGTGGGCCTAAAACTGTCACATTAGCAATTCCTCTAAAAGCATTTAATTTCCTGAATATCCAGCTGTCATTAGCAATTCCTCTAATTTGACACAAAAGAATTCAATAAGTGGACCATTTTACGAATCTCCATAGAAAACTGTCAAACAGTGGGCCTAAAACGGTCACATTAGCAATTTCTCTAAAAGTATTTAATTTCTTGAATTTTCAGCTGTCATTAGCAATTCCTCTAATTTGACACAAAGCAATTCATATTATGTGGACCATTTTACGAATTTCCATAGAAAACTGTCAAACAGATGAATTATTTCGTAATATGAATCGCACGCAGATCATATTATGAATTGTCAGTTTGTGAAATTTTACGAGGATTCATGATATTTTTGTATTATGATTCTGTCAAAGTGACTGTTTTAAGCCCACAGAATATTAGCTTGTATATTATATATTGTAATTTATAACTTTAAAAAATATAAAAATATAACTGAGTAAATAAATAAACAATGAATTTATATTATTTCAGTCTTCATGTGTCTTCAACACTACATTTCCCACCTACGGCTTCACCTTTCGTACAGACATAAAAAAGAGTAATTTTCGCGTCGGGACCATTTTCGCAGAAATTCATTCTCTTATAATTTTCACCTCTATCAGCATCATCTCTCATACTTTAGTTAACAAATTCAGGTTCCATTTTGAGTGTCAGAACTTCTTTGTCATCATATTCAGACTTATAATGATATTAGTTACTATGATTTATTTTTCGTGTGTTGCTCCAAGTAAAAGAATCGGATAAAATAATTGTGTTAAAAGACCGGCAAGAATTTATTACAGTTCTTTATCCTTACAAATCCGAGACATTGTTCAAGGTCTTTCGTAAGCCTGCTTTTATTTAATCCAATTTGTCTTCTAAGAATGGCAATCCAACAGCTTATATACATAAATAACTCTATGTAAACTATAATACAGTCCATTTTAGCACTTAACTCCTAAACCTTCCGTAACTTGTCAATATAAGTTTTCATCACTCTCGTTAGAACATCTGCATACCAATTAATCTTTACTTTCATCGGATTAAGTGTCAATAAAGTTCACTAATCTTTTTATTATGCGAATTAGCTTTGATATACAACTATAGATTCATCAAATGGTATGTTAAAATTTTAAATAGTGACAGATGTATGCGAGGAGATTTTAGAAAGTGTATAATTTTAGCTTAATTTGAATAGGTAGTTACGATGTTGTATTATTACGACGTGTGCGTGTAATTCCGTATTTTTTTTAAAGTTATTATAGCTGGTGGCACTTGCAAAACCCATAACAATTGTCGGTTAATTTCGTGGGAGAGTGCGAACGGGTGCTTTGAGGTGTGGTGTGAATGCTAGCGACGAACTTTGATTTGGACTAATTAAGTTCATTCAAGTGATGAAAGAAATATTGTTGTGAGAACTGTAAATCAAGACTACTACAATCTAACTGACCTCATTATTTTGATTAAGATCATGAGAAAAATTAGGATGAACCGGATGAATCGGATGCTTCAATAACTAATCATGAGAAAAATATCTCGTCATCATATTTGGAAAAGTTCGACTATTGTTATATTTTGTTATGGACACTCTGCTGCCCATCCTGTAAGTATAATAATACAATGGTTTGACTCCCACGTGGGTAAGCTTGGTGGACCAACAATCTTCGCAGGGTACATGAGAGTGGCCAAGAATCGATTTAAATAGCGTGCTATTAGAGACGTATGTCAATGTATGAAACGGGTTTTGTCGACGGAAGAATAGACAAAATGACAAATTGTGATTGTTTATCTGTCATTTTGTCTATTCTTCCGTCGACAAAACCGTTTCTATGCGTGCTGGACATACCTACGTCTCTAATACCACGCGTGTCCCATAACAGTAGTGGACTGGTATGAGACACCCGGGGAAAAGAGAAACGGATTTACGTTTCTCTTTATGTCCAGCACGCATAGAAACGGTTTTGTCGACGGAAGAATAGACAAAATGACAAATTGTGATTGTTTATCTGTCATTTTGTCTATTCTTCCGTCGACAAAACCGTTTCTATGCGTGCTGGACATACCTGCGTCTCTAATACCACGCGTGTCCCATAACAGTAGTGGACTGGTATGAGACACCCGGGGAAAAGAGAAACGGATTTACGTTTCTCTTTATGTCCAGCACGCATAGAAACGGTTTTGTCGACGGAAGAATAGACAAAATGACAGATAATCAATCACAATTTGTCATTTTGTCTTTGACAATTTGTCAGTTTGGCAGCTGTTAGTAGAACCTCGTATACTTTAGTTGTAGGAAACGTTACGTGGACGAGTCCTCCATTGTTTCACCACGTTTTGTGTTTCCTTGTTCGGCTGTTTTGATCACACATTTTTTTGAACTAGGTACCATATTGTATGATCGACCTACATAGTTATTTTAAATGATGCCAATTTTTGGCACTACCTTAGTTGAAAAAACAGACAACTATACTATATGTATATTTTTCAGTTATTTTAGGATAGATACATAATCTAAAATAAAAAATAATATATAATGTTTTGCAAATAACATATAAAGCCGATTGCTGTTTTTATTATAGAGAACCTACAGTTTTTATGGTTACAGATTTATTTTGTATCGTCCGAATTTTATTTTTCATATTACCCAGTTGTTATTATGAATGCCAAAAACACGAAACGCGCTAATACCATTTTATTCATGAAGGCTCAGTTTGGTCTCTCGGGAGAGATCTTAATTACTCGTTTTTATTGTCACAGGGCAAACGAGTCAGTAGATTACAGAGTTTTTCCCTTTAGACCTATGTATTACACATGTTGTACGTAGAAACTGACCTAATTTAAGTTTCCAGACTTTGGAAGTGCTCAAGAACCGGAATAGTCTTGAAGAAGACTTGCGGTTGCCGGAACTGCTTCATTCAGTTGCAAATAGTCACTTCGAGTACTGGGTTTGATTTTGTTTTCGAGCAGTGTAATAGGATATCAGGTACCAAATACCGAAAATTTTTGGTGGCTGTTTGAGTTTTTTAAAGATTTTGTGAAATTTCAAATTAAAAATTTGTTTGTTTGTTTTATTCAGATAAAGTTATAAAGCAGTTACTTTTTTAAAATGTTTTGTTTAAGGGGGACGCGCGACTGACGATTTCATAAAATTTTCATTCAATGCACTTACATGAACTTACAGAGTTGTATTGCTGATTCTAATGTTTATAATTCTGTAAATCCATATTTGTTACGGCCGCTAATAATATTTAGATCAACATACAACCTGATACTGACCTGCAAATTGCAAAAAACGTAAGAAAATTTGAATTTCGCGGGCCACCCTAGCGCATCCACCTTAAGGTTTCTGTGAAGTTATTGCAATAGTAACGTTTTTCCCCCTTTTTTGCTTCGTCGCAGTTTGATAGAATGAAGTATGACAATGCAATAAAGATTGTACAAATAACAATACAATACGTGTATTGTATTGCCGTCTATATCTAGAAAATAAATTCACAAGCAAATAAAATGGGTTTCAAAAAAATTTGAATAGTAAAAAGAACTTTACAAATCTGTTCAGAAAATATAAACGTTACATAATATATCAAAGGAATTGTCGTCTTTTATAACTTTTACACATACATTCCCGTATCTTTATTCTGCTTAGCATCTGGTTCAGAATTACAACAAGGATATGATAGTCCGTTGACTTTTCCGCCTGACGCGTGATCTGTATGTTGGAGGCCAATCCGACTGTACGTGAACTTACTCACAACTATGACGCTATGTAACCAGCTTAGCATGGTTTATGTGAAAGTATATGTCTTGTAATAATTTGTAAATATTTGTATGTGAGGATGTCGTATTTGTGATGCGTTGGTGTTGGTTTTTTCTAAAGGTGCACCAACATGATAACATTAAGTAACTTTCTATGTAACTTTTCAGGTAAGACACCATCAAAAGTCTATCCAAATTTCGCCAGTTACGTCTAAGTGCCATGTAGCTGGAGGGGAGCCTATCCACCGAGCACAAATCCAGACTACGGGCTGCTACTGAGAAAAACCAGATGAAAAACCTAATAGCTAGCCATACACGCACAGATGTGCCTGGCAGACCTGAATAGACCCCTGATAGAGTACCCCTGACGGGTAAATCTGTGTGTCTATGGAGAAAAAAGGCACGGATGTGTCTGCCTATCGCCTGCCCGTGCTCAAATCGAACGGATCGGGCACGGAGCAGTCAAATCCGAGCTCTACAACTGATGCCCGAGACTAACACGAGACCGTGTGTGGCGAAGTATCGAATCAGATCTGAGAGGCGGCCGCCGGGCACGTCTCTGCGTGTATGGCTAGCTAATACCTAACAGTTTTGCCGACTCGGGAATCGAACTCGGGACCTCATGCTCAGCAGTAGCGATTGCAACCACTAGAGCAACGAAGCAGTACTAGGGACTTTTAGAAGTGGAACTTTTTGTAAGTTTACTAAATAACTTTTTGTTATCCGTTGTTGCCCACTTACACTTGCAAATGTTACTCCGCAACAAGTAAGTTCGATGTGGACTCAGTTTGAAATAAGATTAGACATTTAAACAAACCTTTTTACAGTCCGTTCAACCGATTTTTAGGCATAAGGATGGCATTAAAAGCAAAAACGATTAAACAATACCAACTCTCTACTGCAGCTGCCATTTGTCATGTCACTAACGCAATAGAAGTCAAAATCGGTTGAACGGACTGTAAAAAAAGGTTATTTAAATGTCTAATCTTATTTCAAATGGAGTATAGTAGTATACGGAGAAACAGACTGAAATGATGTTTTTCTCAAATCTTGTTAGTCGGCTACAACATGCTCATCTTTCGGTGGGTTCTCCCCACGCACTGGCTTCGTCTATAAACGGTTTTGTGCTTATCTTCCAAGCATTTAAGTATTGTGACTGTAACTACCAGATTATTGCTGTAATAGGGCACAGGCGCTGCTCATTGTTTAAAAGCCAGACATATGGGAAGATATTATATGCTGAAGATATTTACCTACTGCTAGCTGAGCAAAGAAAGCTCCCCATTTTACGAAGAATTTTACAAACTCTCTATATAGAAATCACCCTGCCATTCTCCTTTTTTGTAAAGAGTTTAACTGTCCTATTTTCAAGTCTCAAAAATATTTGTACACAAGCAAATTGAAAAAGTTTTTTCCTTATTTTTCCAAATTCCAATATATGCGCAAACCTATGGCACAAACCCCATGGTCGTACATGCTGGCGTTATACGGATTAAAAAGTTTTACGCCTCTACGGGGGATACAGCACTTTATTGCTTTTACAGACTGTTCGAGGTAAATACCTTTTAGTAGTACTATTTGAATGAACTTTATTACTTTGTTTTAATCCCTAACATTGTCGTTTGTTGTTATTGGTTTGTTGCTGAGCCTATTTTTTTGTTTGTTGGGTTTTCAAGCCAGCCTTGCTATTCACAACCGTTCATGACGGCCTCCATGCGGAATCGAATATCCGCTAATAATCAATATTATTAAATAAGTCCTCTAAAAGCTGTACAAAATCCAAAAATTTTGTCAGATTAAATCAAATACGACCAATAATCTTCCAACAGCTATTTGCTGTTTGGGGGGAAGGCAAATAAGTAATTGAAAATGTGTAATTGTCCATTCGACAACTTTAAAATGTGTAATTGTCGATTCGACAAAATTCGACTGTTTGTGAATAACTATGCAGGTCTGGTATTTCGAGGTGGGCGCTGCAGATTATGCTGTGGTGAAAAGAGTCGGTCAACGAGGTTGTCTGTCCCAGAGCCAGTCACGATAGTTAAGGCTCGTGCAAACAGACGCGAAATCGCGGGCGCGACAGGCAGCGGTACCTTTGTCGACAAAGGTTGTTTGCACGAGCCTTTAAACGAAGGGACTGGGGGCGAAGTATCGTTCTTGTAAATGCAAGGTCGATGTATTTACTTAAAACGTTGAAGTTGTTAGTCGTTGAATAGAGATACTGATATGTGTAACTTGGTTACTCAAACTCCATTTAAATTCTGTATCTCAAATGTAAAAAATAAACTGTTTTGATAAATATCGTAGATAGAATTAAATACATAAGACAATCCCTAAAACCGTTATTTAATTATTTCAGGGGACGTGAACCCCTTATTTACTAAGGAAAATAAAAACCGATACCAACTTATATATCTACATGAGAAAATAAACTTAGCTAGATACGTAGGCATCAAAATGTGCGACATGACAATGTTAATTCCATCTCAAGAAAGGTCTAGGCTTCTCGTCACGCAAAGTGTCGGCCCACAGACTTAATGCCTGTGATTAAGACGTCGTGCCCTCGGCCCTAAACAAGGTCTAAGCATTCCTGGGTACAAATTACTCGATTTATTTCTGATAAGGTTTCAGTGTTTTGTTACAGGAATTTCTGGCTAAGCCTAAAAGGATGGTGGAGATAGTAGTTTTTAGTACTTAATAGTTAATTAATCTAAGTTTTCATGCACTGAACTGTTCTAGAACAGTCCACAAGAACTGAATTGTTTATAATGAAATTAATCATTAGTAACTATGTATAAAACACATTATTTACTGTCCCAATAACTTTACCACTAATGCAATGCTTTCTAGGTTTACCCGGTTATTGGCAATAGGCTGCTTGACGCCAATTATGTTGACCTTTGTAATATAATGTCATCGTAACTGGCAGAATGTGGGTGTAGCTAAATATGCACATGCACATCTCTGACTAACCATTGAGGAATAAAAACGCTGTTATTTTGGGGTTTACAACCTCTGTTGCAAAAAATACGCGTGACAAACGTGAGCGTGATCATCTGTTTTGCCGAAATTGCGTTGATAAAATTAGTTTTGCAATACATTTAATTATTTAAACCAAGTATAATAGAGAGACTCTCATGCATTTAGACGCTTTGTTGTAGTCAGCGTGTGCATGAATATTAATATGAATTGCACGTCTGTTAGTGCTTGCCGTTGAGACTGCAAACTACAATATGCTGTAAAGGATTTCTGCTTTCCAATAAGCCACTATCCCGGAACGTAGTTGAGATTTTCTATGCTTTTTATGTACTTAACTATTTTCATAATTATTATGACAGCTAGATCATTGGAATATCTTTAGATATAAATACGAATCGAAAAGAACTCAGGGTAGACAGATAAGTCAGTCAGCGAGGTTGGCAGTAGGGTCGAGAGTTTAGGCAAGGTGCCACTACATCACTATTCGAGTCACTTTTAGTGTATAGGACTCTCTGGAACACTTAATTATAAACGTTAGTATAGCAAGGGTGAGGAGGACTCCAAAATTAAACAGTTATTATTTCGGGGAAAACCCAGACACGCTAAAAGAAAACCTTTCTTTCGAACAGCAAATGAAATCTAAGAGCCTATTAAAACAGTATCTCTCGCAAATAAATAATGTGTACGCTCAGTTACCCTAGAATATTTATCACACGTATCATTAAAAAATGCGCTTTCCAAGCGCTTACGCAACAAAATGGGCTCATAAATGTAATGCGAAGAACCCCACCAGCTATTAAGGATTTATTTGCATGGTGTGGGTGGGACTAAAAAAGAGGACAGAAGGTCGAATCTATATACTGAGCGAAAACGCTCGCACACATAGACACGCTTCACGTACGAGTGCAAGTGCACTCGCAACTGTCATGCGGTAACGGTGACCAGTGGTAACGGCTAGGACTTATGAGTTGTAGGCCGTAGGCATAGTCGTAGGTTCTAACCCAGATAGCCCCCTTACTTTGTGTAGGTAAATTATTTCATCACCACTGCTCTCAAATCGTGAGGAAACAGGCATGTCCTAGAACCAAAAATTCGAAGACCGCGGGGTGGATCACAGCCTACTCCCTCTCACCGAGAGGAGGCCTGTGTCCCAGCAGTGGGAACATTATAGACTGATTATGAGGTAAGGATCGCCGTACGTCTACTTACGAATCTACGAGTGCGTGCGCCTGCGCCTTTGAATGGATTTAACCTTCTGTACTCTTCTGTGGTGGAAGTGATGCGGCGATGTTATTACTTCTAAACACGTCACGACTTCAGCCCAATGAAAAGGGATAATTGCATACACTGTGCCATTATTTTTTCTCATTTCACTTTGCGAGGCGTTTACTATGGTAAATTGAGTTCTGAAAACTCGCTCTTTATTATCTGAGTAGGTTTTGTTGTTCAGTTTGATTTAGTAAGGCTTGAAACTGACCCGTTCTTTTTGTTCGTACACTCTGGGTATTTGAGACTTTCAGTCTCATTATTTTGTTTATCTGACTCGTTGAAAGTTACTTGTACTTTCGTAGGACTTAGTGCCATCAAACACTCATAACTGCAATAAGATATTACAAAGGATATTGCTATGATTAGTATGCTAGGAATGTGGATGGATGATAATCGCAGGAGGAGGATCACTAAGTACATCCTTTAGTCCTCTTCTGACTGCCTCGTTGGTCTAGTGGTCGCAAACCCTACTGCAGGTCCTGGGTTCGATTCCTAGGTCGGGCAAAGTTTTATTAGGTTTTTCGTGCTGAAAACTCTTTTAGGGGTATGAGGAACAGGCTGTAAAAACTCATCCACCATAGAAAAGGGAGGATCTTCCGAGTAGACGGGTGTTGTGTCTGGCGGGCAACTGCCCAACGATTGATTTTGGGTTCTTGTATATATGTCCAATGTCCACTGCACGGTAAACGTTAATTGCGCGATGCAGGATTTATGTGACGTCAGGATTTTTGTGTGACGTCATTTTTTTGATGCGTAGTTCGCGATGGCGATGTAGCGCCACACTCTCAGTAGAAGCCCGGAGTCTATATTTGTGTCCGGTTGATGGCATGGCAATTACATGGTATGTACTTAAGTACATAAATTAGGCATATCTGGAGAAATGTGGGTATACTATAGGTACATCTCTGCCTAACCCCTCGGGAATTACAGGCGTGATGTAATTTTATGTCATGTTTAGTCTTCTTTTACGATACCCATGGGAAGATATCACTTATACTGGATGGCACAGCCTCGTCGTGATTCTAGATTGTGCTGTACCGATGTAACTAACTAATCGTTTTCAAGTAGGCGCTCTGTATATGTCAAAATCAATCTGCCTAGCCTTTCCTCAACAATGTTGGGGTCGGCTTCCAGTCTAATCGGATGCAGCTGAATACCAGTATTTTACATAGAGCGACTGTCTATCTGACCTCCACAACCCAGTAACTGGGTAATATGATACCCCTTGGCAAGACTGGTTGTCAGACTTTCGGGCTTCTGACGACCCGTAACGACCGCCAAAGATCCACAAATGACAGCCAGGACCAACCGATTAACGTGCTTTCCGAAGCACGGAGGAGTCTCGGTATGTAAAGATGGTCACCCATCAATGGACCAACCCCGCGGAAAGCGTAGGTTAACCTGTTGGATCGACCCGTGCGGCTGTTATTACTTAGCCACGAGCTCCTCTCTCTCTGTATATGTATATCTTCATAGAATGTAACAAGAATTTCGATTTGAGTCCAACAATTTAAAGGCCCCTGTGGAAATCAGACTTCATGAAATCAATACTCGGCTGACTGCTGTTTTTGCTGTCTTAAATTTCTTACCTCATATAATTCCAGCCGCCATTGATTCGATCTAACCTCACAGAAAATTGATAGCCTGGAAATATTTATGTAAATTGGGGTAAACCGCCCAAATAGGGTTACATTAACCTTATCACTTCGTATAGTGAAACACATTAGGGTTTAAACGGCTTAAACGTACGTGTCTAGACACGGCAATTAAATATATGACTTGTAGCTTTGAACTATCTCTCTTACAGTACGTAGCCGTATATACTTATGGGACATTAAGTTTATAGAAAAGTTTTACTTTATAGTATAACTAGCTGCCCGTCCCGGCTTCGAACGGGTAGCAATAAGTACTTATCTACGGTGCACCTACCTACCTACCCTACCTACCTACCTACCCTACCTACCTACCCTACCTACCTACCTTACCTACCAACTCTCCCTACCTACCCTACCTACATACCTACCCTACCTACCTACCTACCCTATCTACCTACCTACCCTACCTTACCTACCTACTCTCCCTACCTACCCTACCTACCTATCCTACCCTACATACCTACCTACCGTAAAAAAAAGACCTATGACCTATGACTATACTATGACCGTCTCCTGGTTCTTAGCTACCTCCCCACCAATTTTCAGCCAAATCAGTTCAGCCGTTCTTGAGTTATAAATAGTGTAACACTAACACGACTTTCTTTTTACGGCGAAGAAACAAGGAGGGTTATGATTTTGACCGGTATGTATGTATGTATGTTCATCTGTTCCCTCCTAACTTCTAAACCACTCATCACAATTTGACAAATGAGGTATCGTTGGAAGCGTTTTGATCGTCCGCTGGTTATAGGCTATATGACGTCACATTAAATTATGTCACAAAAAAGTGGCGCCCTCTAGAGGACATAAAGTAAGGAACTATAAAAAATAAAAATAAAATTGTTTAATCGTACCATGTTGGGTATCAAATGAAAGGTCTTAATGAGCACATTTCAAAAATATATTTATTATAACCGCAAAAGAAAAAAAAAAAAAAAAGGAATAAAAACTAAAACCCAACTACGACTAAAAAGGTATAAACAAGACACCGCAGACAGACAAATTAAAAATCCGGAGTCACACGTAATCTGTTCGATTTATGCCCTAACACGTGTGACTCCGGATTTTTAATTTGGGGTGTAGGTTTTTTATATAATATAGATTTAGTAAGTAAAGTAAAAAATTGGAGCATTATATTTAATAGCTGTGCCCCGCGGTTTCACCCGCGTAGATGTCGATCCCGTGGGAATATAGGGATAAAACGTATCCTATGTCCTATTCCAGGTCATGTCTACCCATGTGCTCATCCTCTCCTCTCTAAAGTAGGGAACGTCGCGGAGGCGCGGCGCCGGCGTCGAACGGTTCGCGTATAGCATTTTTATACTCGTGATATCTTCGAAATTAAATGTCTGATTCGAATGAATTAAAAAGTATTTTACTGCTACATAAATACCCTTGATGTCAAAACTATTTATTTGAATAAGAATTAATATTATGTCGATAAAACTCCTTCGCAAATAATGCATTAACTTCCAAAAAATTTGATTACCATAAAAAGGTTATAGTGAGTCAATCTTAAAAGATAGACATAAGCTGTCGCGGAATTTTTTTTAGAACTTTTAAAGAGGAACAATTCCATCATACATGATATTTGCGTAACGCAGAGCACGCAACGGAAGCTCTCAAAAAGGAATAATTTTTCCCGTTTTTGCAACATTTTTCATGTATTTTCATGCTCCTATTGGTCGTAGCGTGATGTTATATAGCCTATAGCTTTCCTAGATAAATGGACTATCCAACACAAAAAGATTTTTTTCAATTCCAACCAGTAGTTCCTGAGATTAGCGCGTTCAAACAAACAAACAAACTCTTCAGCTTTATAATATTAGTATAGATGTCATAGTCAACTCGTTGTCGAGAACATCCCATTCTAAATGAGTACCTAATACTAACCAATATTATAAATGCGAAAGTGAGTTTTTTGGTTTGTTTGTTACGCTTTCACGCTAAAACGGCTGAACGGATTTGGATGAAATTTCGCACAGGGTAGACCATGACCCGGAGAAGAGCATAGGCTACTTTTCATCCTGGATCGCTAACAAAGTCACGGGCAACAGGAATTCTACGATAAATATTATTAGCCAAGTGCGATTCGGACTCCCACAAAAACGTTTTCTACTTAAGTAAAAAAAACACGTTTCTTATAAGGGTACCCGTTTAATTTTTAACTTTATTTTATTTTTACACGAACTGCGAATTTCTATAACGGTTCATGAGATACAACCCGCTCACAGACAGACGGACGGACGAACAGCGGAGGCTTAGGAATACCGTGCTTGACCATTTTTAGGGTGCCAAGTGGAACCCTAAAAATGTCCGATGTTGTAATAGAGATTGGCGTAAAATGTTTGAAATTGGCTTTCGAAGATGTTCACATTGATGCATCTTGTAATTGTTTTGTGATGAACATGTATTTTATTGTAAGACTAGCTGCCCGCCCCGGCTTCGGACGGATAGCACTAACTACCTACCCTACCCACCTACCCACCCTACCTACCTCCCATCCTACCTACTATTCCTACACCTACTTTACGAATAAACCTTGTCCTGAGTGAATACAACAAAAAAAGAATTATCCAAATCGGTCCAGCCTTTCTCGAGTTTTAGCGAGACTAACGAACAGCAATTTTTTTTTTTCTAAGAAGAAGATAAGGCGATAAGTTCCAATAGAGCGACCATAGTCATGTCTGACAAAGCTCCTTAAATAAAGTAATATAAATAATACATACATGTGTTATTGTGCCATATTTACCTACCTACTCGTACATTTCGGTCGAGTATATGAAAGGTATTAATCACGTAGACAGAGGGACACTTGAAGCGCAGCATCCCGGTGACAGTTAGATTAGATATCTCCACAACAGAGGACAATTCCTCGAATATAAATCCGTATTATATATGGAGGTCCATGTTATAAAACGTTCTTGACAGCTTAACCTCAAACAGGGTTGGCTTAGAGCCGTTTAGATAAAGTAAGACGGTTTAGCTGCTTTGAGCCAATTGTTAGTAACACAGAAACATACGTTTTAGGTCGTAGTTTTCAGGATATGTTGTGACTTTGCAGTCGAGTGTTTCTATTTGCAGTGAGGTGCAATACAGAGGGCGTTGTCGCCAATGTAGGAGAATAGATGGGGACTATTTGAGAGTTGTCGATGCGAGTTTTGTCTTATAATCCTATAACTTTTGGTTTTAATTGAAACGAGTTTCAGGATTTTGACCTGAAATAATAAAGATGAATTTCAGAAGAATGTGAACAGTGGTTCAGAGTTAGGTAAGTAGTGAAAAACTCGAATGAAATACTTAATCGGTTACGAGACTGTGAGAAAATGATCAAATGAACTTACCTGTTGTGAAGTTCGATCATTATTAGGTACTTCATTCTAAGATATTTAACATTCGGTGTCTAAACGCTAACCGGCAACTGATATTCGGATATTTGGAACTAAAACCCTTGTGGTGGATCTAAATCGCCACATACGAACTAAGCAACAAAGACCTGACGTCACACAAAATCCTGCATCGCGCAATTAGAGTTTACCGCGCGATCGACATTGTATACAAGATCCCGAAAAAAGTTGCGAAAAGTTATGTTTGTAACATTGGTCAAAATTATAATTCTATGTTTATGGAGACAGTAAACCTGTATGATTTACGTAGCTCAAAATTTTTCATGATATTTGAAAGTTTCCGTGCCAGACAACGGGTCCAAATTACGCGCCGACCTTATTACGCGAGGGAACTTAATTTCTACAACGACCAATTACATCTTTAATTTTATTTACGTTTTATGTTATCCTTCCAAATATTGTAATGCTTTATTATCGTGTAGCTTCATAATAAAGTAAGTTCAAGAAATATAATTTATGTACTATGTTCTGTTAGTGCATTTTAATCTTTGTTTCTAAGTAGGGCTCCAGAAAAACTAAGCATGATTGTAAAACCTGAAAAATATCGAGATGCTTAAAAAAAGGGTAATAATGAACAGATCCTCTAAAGACTTATTGAACATCTAATGATGGGCACTTTTTAAAATTAATGAACCTCTTAAAACCTTTTACACTTCTAATGATGAACAAAACTTTTACATAATTGAGCCTCTTTTAAACTTTTTGGCCTATTATCAAAGTTGGCCGCAGTAACTAATACATTTAACATTGTATATTTTGTAGTGTTTGTTATTGTTTTTTGTTATATATTTTTGTGGTGTACAATAAAGAATATATAAATAAATAACTAAGCTAGGGTACACCGACAAAACGGGTTAGGTTAGGTTGGAAATGTGACCAACCGCGGATCACTCTACATCCAAGTTGGTCGCAGATGCTTGGCTAAATAGTATTTTTAGAAACCCAAAATATAAACTATTTAAGTTTTACAAAAAGAGACGCAATTATTATAATACTAACAAAATATGGACCTAATGGTCTGAAATAAACAAATTTTATTGTATTTTTTTTTAAATTTATTATTTTAGAGTGTTCAAACATTTTTTTAGGAGCTCAAAATAGGAATTATTTGACGGTCGATTAAATACATACCCTTTAAAAATGACCCTCACTTTTTATTAATTGGAATTTTCGTTCAGAATGTAGCCTGAATTTGATCCCCGTCTATCAAAGGTGATATTATTACCGCATAAGCAAAAAAAAAAAGGATCAACCATACGAACTTATAATAACTAGAAGAGGCAGCTTAAGTTTATGGTTACTGTCGTAAAAAGAAAAAGTCGCAGTTTATTGCTTTATCTCCACTATTTTCATAGTGTGCCTGTGTGTGATAAGCTTAACTGCTCAGCGGATTTATTTAGGCCCGTGTTTATACGAGTACAAGTTGCGCTTGTGGCGTCTACCGTTAGGCTGATAACACACTTAGCGACCGAACTACGGCGTCAAATGCATTAGCCATTTTGAAGGGTGCTATTCGTCTGCATGAGGCTTTTAGATTTGCTCGTAAATCAGTGTTTTTTTGTTTTTTTTGTTTTCTCCTTATATCTGCAATCGACTTTCTAGTCATAACCAGATGGGGTCTTCGTGTGAGATTGGTTTTGTGATGCTCCATTGAACATTCACACTATGTGGTTGAGTACAAAATAAACTTTAAATTTTCACTGTCTCTGGTCCAAGTTAAGGATTTGCCATCTCTTTAGGTGGATTATATCCCCCTGTTTGTTTAGAAGGTTCTTGGCTAAAACATTGCCGTGCTTGCTCAGTCTCTGTTTTTATGTTTTGCATTTTTCACATAGTTCTTCTTTCACTAGGTGCTCGTGTATTTCTGTGTTTCTGACAAACCAGGGTGCACTTGTGATATTACTTAAGGCTAAATTTTTGAATCTTTGTAAAATTTCGATATTGGAGTTGCTAGCCGATCCCCAGAGTTCTATTCCGTAAGTCCATATTGGTTTCACTATAACCTTGTAAACAAGTATTTTGTTACTAAGACGATAAATCAGTGTACCTACAAGCTTACTTCATTTTTTCTGATTATTTATTTCTGAGTATTTATTTCTTATTTAAAGTGTAGACTAATTGACATGTGCAAATGGTGCAAATGTCAAACTCCAAATTGAAAAAAAAACAAACAACTATCACTTGAAATGTCAAATTAGTCTACGAAATTAAAAAACAGACTTTACATATATTCATTTATTTATCTATATTATATTACAAAAAATATTTTTACAAAATCTACAAAATGGATTTCTGCTCCATAATCATTAGCAAGGCAGTTGATGTGCCGAGAAAAATAGAATAGAATAAACGCTTACTGCCGATAGTTGCACCAAACACATACCCTCTTATTCATAAACGTTTCTTAAAGTTAAAGAGCCGTATAAACGTCGAAAATGTATGGTTAAACAGTTGCTAATTCATAACTGAACTTTATGCAGCGTTTATGAATAAGGCGGATAGTGTCGAGGCTCGGATACCGGTTAAATCAAACCGGTAATACTTCAGTTTTTATTCAGCGCGGCATCCTCACAAGTGGTCACTAGTCGCAACGCTACCGACATGCCGCTCGTTGAATAAACCGGTTAATTTAGGTTAAAATAAAGTTCTCTAAACGTTTGCGTTCTTGAGAAAAGTTCGGAGTAAAACGGAAATAAACCGGTATTTTTTAAACCGATTCCGAGCCTTGCATAGTATACCTACAAAATAGTTTGACGCTTCGTATGACACTTTCTGTCTCACCTAAAAGAGTGTATGGTAACACCCTGGTTTTATTTTTAGCTGCAGGTTGTGCCAATTGCCAAAAGAATGCCTTTGCTCAGTTGGGATGCCTGCATCAACGGGCAACACAAAATATTCACTGTGTGGAAAGAAAATATTGTGCCCTCACTCACTGACGGGTTTCATTTTCCACCTACCCCTCGTAAAAGGAATTTATATACCTAGTGCAATATGTGGAACTTTATAGAATCTTGTTGAGTATTTTGCATGATGCTTTACATATAATGTTTAAAGGCTCTTACATACTGGCGCAACTTGTCTCGCGACGCGACGTCGCCGCATTGTTCGCCGTGAAGTTTTCTCTGAAATTGTTTTGTTAAAAGTCGCGTCGCGCGACAAGTCGCGCCAGTATGTAAGAGCCTTAATACTGCGACTTCTAGAATTATCTTCATTTTTTTCTTTTGAAAAATCATGAAACTGGGACACCGTTGTACTTTAGGTTCTTCAGGGGGCTTATGGCTAACTAATAACAACTTCACGGGTCGATCGATTTGGTTAAACTGCGCTTGCCGCGGTTGGTCTGTGGATGGGTGACCATCTTTATATACTAACCCCTCTCCGTGTGTCGGAAAGTACGTTAAGTCGTTGGTCCCGGCTGTCATTTGTAGATCTTTGACAGTTGTTACGGGTCGTCAGAAGCCCGAAAGTCTGACACCCCTTGGTAGACACCAGTCTTACCAAGGGGTGTCGTATTACCCAGTAATTGAATAGATGGGAAAAAAGCTAGGCAGATGATTTTAGAGTTAACCCGATGAATAGCGAAGAGTTTAACGTGAAGACAGCCTTCAGAGATTGGAATAATATCTTCTTGAAAAACCCATAAAAATACATCAGCATAGAATATTAGTCTGTATAAAGTTATAAATTGGTTTTGGCGAATATTACGACTATAGAGGCAACACTTTAAGCCTCGTGCAGACTGGTGCGACGCAACTCTAAAGGCTCTTACATACTGGCGCGACATGTCGCGTGATGCGACGCCGCCGCATTATTCGCCGTGAAGTTTCTCAGAAATTGTTTTGTTAAAATTCGCGTCGCGTGACATGTCGCACCAGTATGTAAGAGCCTTAACAAAACAACTTCACGGTTTAACAATTACCAGTGTCGCGACGCGCCATCGCGTTGCACCAGTCTGCACGAGGACTTAAACGTTGTTCTAACATGACTAGCCTAATTTAAATTATGTGACTTAATTGGCTATGGCATATCATCCTTACTAATATTATAAATGCGAAAGTGAGTTTGTTTGTTTGTTTGTTACACTTTCACGCTAAAACGCCTGAACGGATTTGGATGTAATTTGGCACAGGGGTAGCCCATGACCTGGAATAGGGCATAGGATAGGACTTATTATCCTGTTATTCCCACGGGATCGAGATTTACGCAGGTGAAACCGCGGGATGCAGCTAGTCAAAATCAAAATCAAAATATTTTATTTCACATAAACCTACATGGGCACTTATGAAACGTCAGAAGCTAGGTGCACGGTTCCAATTGGTCGTTTACTATGGAGAAGAGCCGGCAAGAAACTACACGGTTACTCTTTTAAATATAATTGGCTGTTACAATATTTTCGAATTACAGTGTTATTAGGTATGGGAGGACAGTGTAGGCCTTTCAAAAAGTACTAGGTAAGTACTTAACAAAATAGAAAATGCTCAACAAAACTACTACAGTCCACTAAGCCTACATCCTTCTCACATTCACAAGATGAAAAAGAATCTATACAAGAGATAAGTAAGATAATAAAAATAAAGTACTATTCAAACCGAATGACATGTTTGCAATTACAACTGTAACAAATTTAAACAATTATCATGTCCACAAAAGCCACTATTATAGAATTGAAACCAAATTGTAGGTATACAATGTCAAACTTCTTCTAGTAACTTCATAAGTTGCAGCAACAACAATAAAACGACGCAAGTCATTTGTTTCTTCAATTGCCACATCAAGAAACTTGCATCGTGTAAATGGGGTTTTCACCAACTAATTGGGCGCTACCTACAGTTTCTGCAAAACTTTGGAATTAGTTTTATTCGCATATACCTACACTAAGCATATGTTTTACATAAGTGCTGTCTTGTCATGTTTACTCAAAACTATATAGAACTCTAACTGTCTAACATACACATTTTGCTAGACTATACGAGCTTTGCTGCGCTTTCACCGTCAGTATGCGCAGTCCAGTTAGTTGCAAGTTATGTGTTTAACTTTAACAACACTGAAACAAGTAAGGGAAATTATTTGTTAAGCAAATTGACACCCTACGTCAATTTCTCGTGTCCGCTCAACTGTCGATCGGCCTTTTAAAGGCCATAGCAATTAAAATTCTATTGTGTCTCGTTAATGACAGTTGGAGGTTTATAGCCATTTCATACAACTGCCAAGGAATGACAGTTGTGATATGAATATACGGCAAATTTAAGTTGGTAGTCAATTTACTTAACAACTAATTTCCCTGACTTTACTCAGGTAAATCTACGCTGCCTGCTATATGAATACAGTTTATTACATAGAGTTAAGTACTCTTATGAAACTTGTATGGGATAGTTCGTTCATAACTTGTAATCGTAACTATAATATAATGTAATATTAATATTCATACTCCCATACTATTTATACTATACTAATATTATAAATTCGAAAGTAACTCCGTCTGTCTGTCTTTATGTTACCTTTTCACGCCTAAACCACTGACGACATGGCACCTGGGGAAGGCTACTTTTTCAACATACCGCGCGGGCGAAGCCGCGGGCTGAAGCTTGTACCTAATCCTAATCCTAACTAATATTATAAATGCGAATGTGAGTTTGTTTGTTACGCTTTCACGCTAAAACGGCTGAACGGATTTGGATGAAATTTGGCACATGGGTAGACATTGACCTGGAATAGGACATATAATACTTTTTATCCCGATATTCCCACGGGATCGAGACTTACGCGGATAAAACCGCGGGGCGCAGCTAGTGACAAATAAATGCAAGACTTAATCACCCAATCTGTATCAAAACAATTTTTATTTATAAAGGTAATGCACTATTACTGGGTGAATGAATGTTGTGAATATGTCCAAAATGCTAAAGCACGGCTAATAAATACACATGGAAAAACTTCCTGAAATCGTTTTTGTAGAGAATTCTTATTATTGTCTCTATACTTTTGAATGTATCATAAAAACGGTCCCATAAAAGCATTGTAGCTTTCATATTATGACAAAAACTGGACCTAAAAGTATTTTCAGGCACCGGTAGATTGCTAGGTAGAGTCAAAGGGCGGAAGTAATCACGTCAGACATGGCAGACTGCTGGTACACCAGAGTATATTGTAATCAACGCAACGTTGCGCGTGTCGTTACTTCTTTTTTTTTCTTCTATTTTTTGACTCGGCCATGACTGTTTCGGTTTTATATTTTCGTTGAAATCCATTGAAGGGACTAGGGATCAAATAAGAATTACAATAGGTATAGTTCGCTCGGAACATGAGGCGAGTTGCTGCGTAGTAACAATTTCATGTGTCAGCGGGGGTGAGGGGTGAGGTACTGCGCAACGAGTAGCTAACTTCCGAACCGCCATTAAGTTTGAATCGAACTGTACTCATTGGTTTTTATGGGAACTACCGAGAAAAGTATTGCTTGGGTAATCCTAACTAATATTATAAATGCGAAAGTGAGTTTGTTTGTTTGTTACGCATTCACGCTAAAACGGCTGAACGGATTTGGATGAAATTTGGCATAGGGGTAGACCATGACCTGGAATAGGACATAGGATACTTTTTATCCCGATATTCCGGCGGGATTGAGACTCACGCGGGTGAAACCGCAGGGCGCAGCTAGTCTTGTATAAACCCACGGAATTATCACAAGAAAAATATTCTCACAGTGCATCGCTAGATAAAACTAAAAGAAACAGCTCTCACACTTGGCCCACGTTCGCACGGACGTAAAAATAAAGGCTCGTGCAAACAGACGCGAAATCGCGGGTGCGACAGGCAGGCTTTTGTCGACAAAGGTACCGCTGCCTGTCGCACCCGCGATTTCGCGTCTGTTTGCACGAGCCTTAACGCGGCGGGATTTTACCACTCACTGGGCTTTTAACTCTCAGCGTTAAGGTGAAATGGTTCCAAAGCAGTGGGCCTAAAACGGTCATATTAGCAATTCCTCTAAAAGCATTTCATTTCCTGAATTTCCAGCTGTCATTAGCAATTCCTCTGATTTGACAAAAAGCAATTCATATTATGAGGACCATTTTACGAATCTCCATAGAAAACTGTCAAACAGATGAATTATTTCGTTATATGAATCGCACGCAGATCATATAATGAATTGTCAGTTTGTGACATTTTACGATGATTCATAATATTTTTCTATTATGATTCTGCCAAAGTGACTCTTTTAAGCCCCCAGATGTTGACCTGTTTCGACTTCACGCAAAATCAATTTTTCTCTCAAAAAATCAACGTATTTGCGTATTTTTTTTTATGATTATGAAAATTGAATAGTGTCTTTAGTGAAGTATGAGGTCCAAAACACGATTGACAAAACTTTCCTCGACACAAAAAAACCGCAATGTTTTCTTAAAATCAGCTTTTTTTGTTACCTATTCCATTCGATTGTTATCAAAGCAATTGTAATAAAATGTTGTCTACGTGTTCACTATTAAATACTTTAAGGGATTATGGACTTATTTTTCTATATAAACACAAATAAGTTTTTTAAATTAAATATTTGTAAACATAGTGCAATAGAATTGCGCGCGGGCGGGGTCATACCGCCGCCCCCGGCTCCCGTCAGTCGCTACCGCGATACCACGAGAATTCAACAGAGTGCATCCCAGCGTGTTGACAAACTCTTTGATTTTCAACTCTCGGCGCTAAGCAGAGAATTGAAAATTCAGCGTGCGAAAAAATCCCGCCGCGGTATTTTTATGTTCGTGCGCTTACAGGCTATTATTGTCCCACTGCAGAGCAAAAGACTCTTCTCATATAGAGAACGCATGAACATTTATCACCATCCTTGTTCAAGACGAGTTGGTGATTCCAGACTTATACAGGGTGTTAAGGTAAACACCGTTATCCTTGCAACCAGTGGTTTGGTTTCATTTATACAACGTAAAATTAAAGAAAAAAAATTTTTTTTTTTTTAATCTACATTTTACGACAAGAGACGCAATTTCGTTGCTTGCGTCTCAACACGGGCGGGGGGTGCGGGACGTGACCTAACCGGCCGCGAGCGCGGCCCTTCCCTCAGTTAGTCAGTTATTTCGCTAGCAAGCACGGTGTCGGATAGAAACTTTTTTAAATCTTTTAATGAAAATAAGGTTTTTTTTTTGTTGTTTTCGGTCATTTATTTTTATATTTAAGTCAACTACCCATGGTTTGAGTGACAACGGTGGTTACCCTTACACCCTGTATTAACTATGAATTAAACTAAGAATTATTTAACCTATGAATTAAATGAAGCGTTCGTCAAGCGCTTTCAACGCTAATTTCATTTGAATTCACATCAATCACTTAAAGCTTGTTGACTCAAATAACAGTATAAAATATTATATTAGATTTATTCATAATTCTCTGAATTCACTCATTTATCAAGGTCTGTTTCACTCTGTTGAGTATTTGGTCTATCATTGATCAATCACATTTTTGATTTATTAGCGTCGTTGTGTCAAAAATCAATGGAACCGATTATTTTAAAAACTCAACAGACTTATACAATATTTTAATAGAATAGAATAGAATACATTTATTTGTCAGAATATTGTACTAAGTTGTTAAGTGCATTATGTATTACGATCATAATATTCTGCCGTTTCCGGCGTACAAATATGGTTTGTAAAAGTATGGGCCATCATTACATTAAAAATAAATTATTAATCATTACAATTAGAATATGACAAATAATTTAAATAAATTGAACAATAGTAGTAAACATAATTATTAATTATATAAGTCAAATTTCAATAAGGTCAAGGAGATAAAATATGATTTATACTAGGCAATAATTTCAAATATCAGGTAAATTTATCATTCATAAAATCTTCAGTCGAGTAATAACATTTGCTTAAAATAAAGTTAAATCATTTACATTTAAATTTTCTGAGGCTGAGAGTTTTGAAGCCATCAGGTAATTTGTTATAAACAGTAATGGACATGCAGTATACATTATTAGAAAACAATTTGATTCTACGCCTAGGAACATTAAGCATATGCACTTTGCGGCTGGGTCTGGGTACAACATCATTAAATAAATCAAATAAAACCATCATGTCTTACACATACATAAAATCACGCCTCCATCCCATGGGGGTAGGCAGAAACTACAGAACGCTACCTGCTACGATCCTTTCATACTCCTTTGTCAACGTCCATCTTATATTCCAAATAACAATAGATGAAGTATTTGCAAATAAGTGGCTAAAGCACTTGCTTATGACAGTTAGATATGCACTTCTAATTCAAAACAATTTAACATAAGTACATAGAACGGCAAATATATTGTATACTCACTATAACACCACAAACCAATCCTATTTGATATTCCAACTTGGAACGTGAGGTGAACAGTCCAGAATTCAAGACTATGAATATTTATAGAGGAGCAGCAGGTAAAGTATATTCAGACGTACGGGAGTATCTACGATGCAGATTACATTGTTCATAAAGTTTTGATAGTGCAATTCGGAGCTGTAACATATACTATAACACCTGTCTCTCGGTCTCTTGGGAGTTGGGCAGAAAAGTTCCTAGACAAACATTGGACTTGTCTCATGACAGCCACACTTCTCTTTTCGCCATTCCTACTCTTCTTATAGGGGCCTCTGACGCTACTTATAACGCTCCCACAACAGACGACCGTTTATGTTTTCGAGAGTCTTCTTTTTGTGACTGACCTGGTGCCAGAGTTTTAAAGCCGCCCAAGGGCCTCTCACTTGTCTTCACATACCGTCAAGAAATATCTGTCTGGTAGTCCGGTATCCTCACGATGTTTTCGAGAGTAAGACGCCCTTGCAGATTATAGTTACCAAGGAGTGTAGGTACTTACTAAAGGTTATCTCACTAAAATCAACCCTATAGTCTCCAAAATGGAGGGGGGCATTGTGTTTTTTTGAAACACCCCCCCTGATACCTCCCGGTGCAACGCAATGTGACACTGCAATTGACGACCTATTACGCGAACCACACGACACGCTGCAATGACATGACACAATCCATACTCATCAATGTAAAACTGACTGTAAGTACTAGGTACCTCCCCACTATATTACCCCTCACAACTTTACTCCATCGCGTCTACATTTACCCGAATTTATAGTTGTCTAAATAAATTCCTTTTGTGCGCCATAACAGGTGATTTGTCGGGGTTATGCTGTATTAGCGTGTGAAAATTATGAGACAGCGTAATGAGGGTGCCACGAACGCGTTCAACTTTGCCCCCTAATACTTTAATTTTATGTGTGAAGAAGATTCCATTCCACATTTTATGTAAAAGGGTTTTAGTGTCTAAACGAAAGTTGAAATGTGTGTCCGTACTTAAAAATTACTTATAGCAAGGATGTCCTCTAGTTTATTGCTCAAAGTTATTTTACAGGCGTTTTAATATTAAATGTATTTTGTGGACTACTTCCCGGCGTAATTTCCCCTTTGACTACGTACCTGACTGTTAGAACGAAGTTTAATACGGTTTTCATGTAGGCTGCGATTATTTTGTTATGTTTTAGGTTTTGTACAACATTCGCTTTTTATTCCTTCTTGACTTCATTTTTATTTTTGCAGGTATAGATTGAAATAGACAAGCATATCTTATACTGTATTATATTATCATCCGTCGCATGCAGCATTCTAAAGAGCCAAAGAAACAGTTCTTGGAGAGAGGGTTTCCCAGTGCTGAACAAAAATGGATTTTTTTTAATTGGACTCTAGTCTCTACTTTTGGAATATTGAATTCAGTTTTAGGATTACCAACTGTAAGAAAATTGAACTATAAATCCGTGAGTATTCCTATTATTCCTTTGTGCCTTTATTTGACCTTGCTTTGTGGGCTCAACGTAGCCCGCGTTTAACTGAAAAAAAAGTTGTTAATATTTAGGTTGTCATTTTTTTTAAAGTTATTATAATACGGTTGTTCATATGCAGGATGCTAATTTTCAACGAATGTTTTAAAAAAACTCGTTTTAAAAGCATTGAATTCTATAGAAACGCCCATAACTTGTTGGATTTGAATTATATTAGTAAGTTTGAACTAGCACTTCACCCACGACTTGTACGCGTGGATTTCGTATTTTCCCTTACAAATCCTAACGATTGATAATTAATTACGACTTTTATCATGCACTTAGGCAAGTATTTGTGTCAAGTTTCAAGTTTAAAAAACATCATATTACTTTGAATAAGATATTTCCCATAAACTGTTTCCCTTTTGTATTTTTTATCTTTTGCGGCGTTTCCATTAATTGAGGTAAAGATTACTTACTTATACCAATTTTCGAGTTAATCAACTCACGCCGTAAAATCCTCCCCTATAATCTTAATACCCCTTTTTGCCCTGATAAGGGTTAATTTTTGAAACATTCAAATACTGTTTATTCTTTCTTTTCTATAAAAAGTAAATTCTGAGTTTGATTCTTTCATACAAACTTCAACACCCTAAAGTCCCTTTGAAAAATTATTTACTTAGGCAAGTATTCGTGCCAAGTTTCAATTTTATTAATCTAAGGAATGAAAATTTTCATAAAATAAAATCCCTTCTTTTCACCCTCTAAAAGGTTGAATTCTCAAAAATTGTAACCGCGAAAAGAGCGTCAATTTGACGCATTTTTGAATTCCAAATCCCACTTCAAATAAACGTTCAACCGCTGAAAAGTCCGTATAAAATTGATTGCTAATAACTGGCATTCGCGCTTCCCGACCGTATGTGTCTTTCGCCACAAAACAGATAGATACAGAAGGCCATCTCCATACAACGAACAAGCAAACCAGAGCACATATAGACATACGGCCATCAAAAACTAAAGGTTGGTTTAGAGAAAAAAAGAGGCTATGCTCATTTTATCCTCACTCTATCAAATTCTCTTTGTGTAAATAGAGACACGACCAGGGTATCCGACATAGCCCGAAGTATTGCTAAACTTAAGTGGCAGGGCACATTGCTAGATGTGGCCGAAAGGTTCTGGAGTGGCGACCGCGTACCGGAAGACGTAGCAGTGGAAGGCTTGTGGGGACAAGGTGAACCGATGACTTGTTGAAGGCCGCGGCAATCCGCTGGATGCAAGAAGCACAGAACCGGTCAAAGTGGCGGTGCTTGGGAGAGGCCTATGTCCAGCAGTGGACGTCTATAGGCTGAAATGATGATGATGAAACAGAGAAACAGCATTCTATCCTTTTCTATGTATCGTAAAATGTTCGTTTGGTAGACAAAACTCTAAAGGCTCTTACATACTGGCGCAACTTGTCGCGCGACGCGACGCCGCCGCATTGTTCGTCGAAGTTTTCTCAGAAATTGTTTTGTTAAAAAAAAAAAAGTTATAAAAACTAACACCCAACTACGACTAAAAAGGTATAAACAAGACACCACAGACAGACAAATTAAAAATCCGGAGTCACACGTAATCTGTTCGATTTATGCCCTAACACGTGTGACTGATAATATATATATTTTTGAAATGTGCTCATTAAGCCCTTTCATTTGATACCCAACACGATACGATTAAACAATATTTTTTTTTTAGTTCCTGACCTTATGTCCCCTAGAGGGCGCCATTTTTTATGTAACGTCATATAGCCTGTAACCAGCGGACGATCAAGACGCTTCCAACGATACCTCATTTGTTAAATTGTGATGAGTCGTTTAGAAGATATGAGGGAACAGATTAACATACATACATACATACCGGTCAAAATCATAACCCTCCTTTTTCTTCGACGTAGTCGGGTAAAAATCGCGTCGCGCGACAATTCGCGCCAGTATGTAAGAGCCTTAAATCGCGACTGCGCTTCTTGCACCTGTGTCTGTGAAACATGTCTTTGTATGCGTGCGTATTCACTCGTTATTTGGGCCTTCTGTACCTATCTTATTTTGTGGTTTCATGTTCAGTTTGTAATTAGCGCCCTCCAGTCTGGAGGTGATTACTCCAATTACCTCTTATTGAATTGACCGATGACACGGAGCAGTAATTAGCGAATTTTACACTGTTGATTGTTAATGTTGTTTGCTTAGGTCGTGATTTTAGGTTTTGTTGGGGTCTGGAAGGACGAAAAAGGCGTTTCTTTTTAATATGGTTGATTTTCGATCGTTTTCACAATATTAATTTTGGTATTTTTTCTAGTTCTAATGAATTATCATCATGGCACGCAATTTTAAACCTTATCCTCAACTACTCTTATTCAGTTACTACGAACTAGCTACCTACAGGATACTAAAAAAAAACCGGCCAGATGCGAGTCCCCAACAAAAACTCCGAAAAAATACGTTTCTTGTATACCCCCCTTTAATTATTATTAACTTTATTTAATTTTTATTATTTGCTGTTGTAGCGGCAATAGAAATACACAATCTGAAAATTTCAACTGTCTACCTATTACGGTTCATGAGATACAGCCCGCAGACAGACACACAGACGTACGGACAAGGTCCCGTTTGACCCTTACGAAACCCTAAAAAATAATTCTGGTTTGGATTTCTGATTGAGAGTTTTGTACTTAACTAACTACAGCTGTTCTCCGATTAAATAAAGCGAATCGTTCATAAATGAAACGTTGATTGGAGGCCTGTAACGAAAACAATTTATTGTGTACCTATTCAAAATAAATGAGGTATTGTGCAAATATGTACCTATAAGTAATTAAAGTTCTGTAATTATTTATAGGTAGGCACAGAAAATAAAGAGTAGGTATAAGGACTTATCGCAACAAACATTAAATTTTCAGGTGTTTTCCCTGAATAATATTTCACACTTTTCTTTACAATTTATCCCATAAAACTCCAGTAAACATTCTAAAACTGTTCCGAAACAAGTTCGTTTTGTATCGAAGTTCTCTCAAAGCTGGTCGCCGCGAGAACTTTTAAAAGGAAAGTATCGTAACCTATTTATTTTCTTATCTGCGACAAATTAGAGTTATGTTCTTTAGAAACTTTGATGTGTCCATGTTCAATTTACAATAAATAGGGGCGTTAAAACGTTCTGACTCTAAAGAGAAAACCTATAATTTGCGATAATTTTCGTTCGAGAAACTGACCCTTAGGTTCTAAAACTTCACTAAGCTACTACCTACTCTATTGCTAATAGGTACTTATGGTCAGGGTTACGAAGTTTGCCAAATATATATGTATAACATAAATGTCATCATAATATCACGTAGGTGTAATAGCCAAATATAAGCCGAATTTAATTGTATTCCTAATTACTTGAACATTGACAAATTTTTATTATCTATTATGAGTTGATTTGATATATTATGATATATATTAGATACTATTCTGTAGGATATTTGAATTTTTAAATTCTGATTTGGATTTTTAATTATTGTAATATTTGATGTTTATATAACCTACCTAATAACCTACCTATTTATATCGGAATAAAAAGTATCCTATGTGTTAATCCAGGTTATATAAACTATCTGTTTGCCAAATTTCATCCAAATCCATTCAGCGGTTTTTGTGTAAAAGAGTAACAAACATCCATCCATCCATCCATACTTACAAACTTTCGCGTTTATAATATTAGACTGAAATAATTTCATTGTAACATCTTGCATGCCATGTGTGTGTATACTCATATTGCTCATGTTTTGGACAAATAAATGATGACATCTTATCATAATAAAATAAATGTAGGTACGTACCTTGTTATCGTTAATTTGAGGCTCTTGCTTACTATCCAGACATATCCATTTTCGTCACCCACGTAAACTTTCTTCGCAATCCTTTATGATTCCAAAGTGTTCTGGGAATGACGCGATATTTAATATGGAGTCAAGTTTTTCTCTTATACGGCTGCTGATGTTTCCCAGAAGCCGTATATAAGGTATATTTCATAAATGAAATCTTATAAGGAGTCATTGTACTCATCTCTCTGGTCTGCGGTTTCTAGGTATTACTAGAAGCAGAAATGCTTTGAAGCCTTCTAACCGCATAAATAGTGGGCGGCAAGTCGAGCATTAAGTACTAAAGCAAACGTAACATTATAACAGTTATATATATTATGTCAATGATTATAACCCATCTGTTTTCCCCGAATAAGTAGGCACAGGCGAGGTGTATGTACTGTACACCCACATTTCACCAGTTATGTTTCACTTCCATGAAATAGTGACTGAGCCTATTGTTATTATATGAGCACATATTCCAGCTCTAAGCTGCTAATGAGAATTCCCAAAATGGAAATACTGGGGATTGAACTCAGGGGTTCATTAACTGAGCCTAAAAACTTAATTTACGTTAATATTCCTTGTTTCTATACACCGAACGGAACGGAGTAAACATCGAAGTTCGCCCAACTAAATTGTATTCGTAACTAATCGGTCACAAGTTCAACCCTCCCGGCTCTCTCTTCGAATATGTTGGTTCTTTCATTACGTCACAAATGATGTTAGGGTCTCGTGTACCGTTGGGACTATTTGGACTTTTGCTTAACGACGTGTGGGCCCACTGTGACGTAGTAATCTTCTATATGTCTTAACCAGGGACGAAAGGATAATGAACATCGTCGTATACAAGAATGTAATGGCGCGTGGCCAAAATTGGAACTAACGCCGCCATCTTGTTTTTCAATACATTTCACAAAAATGTTTACCAACAGCGCCGCCCTCTCAACGTTATTGGAAACCCAAAAGATGCTTGTAACAATGTAGGTTTAGAACTCCTGTAGCTATGTCAGGCGCTTTTGAATTTGGAGTACTAGCGATGGATCAGAAAAACTGTGTAGCCAGTTTTGCGAATGTAAAAGTACATACCTACTGAGAAAAATGGCTAATATTGCATTTTCGTTTTTCTATTACGTTTGCTATTCAGTTTTGCAAGGGTTGCAGAATTTCCCATTTCAATGAAAATGAGTTTATTTAATTCGCAAACAATTGTTAACATTTCAGTTATGTTCAGAAACTATAACACTTGAAGCGAAATTGTTTTAAACACCGAGAAAGCACAATTCTCGGTATTTCAGAAAGCAGTTTCGCTTCAACTGTCATCTATTTAAATATTTAGAAATGAAGTTTATTGTCAGCATTAATTTGAGCCATTGTAATACAAAATAGTTATTCAAACATTAAACTTCTATTTATTTAAGCGCTTGATTCCAATATAAACCATATTTTATTAATGATTGGCATACCTCTTGTTACGCAGGGATTGACGGCAACTGTAATTGATTTACTCATTAACTGACTTGATTAGGTATAGTTTCTGTTTGCATATTGTTTCAGTTAATGAAAATCAAATTACCAACCAACATGAAATTTAGAGGGAAATCGGTAGAGCTCATGTAGAGCTCATGTAGAGATCTTTCGTGATGATGACTTCGAACCATAATCGGTTGCCTAAATAATTCAAAGGCGAATTTATTTGTTTTTCGACACTGTTCCTTCGAAGTGATTTTTTGTGAATAACATCGAATAACACTACAGCATTCGAAGGTAAGTATCTAATACTTGCTTTCAAGCCCATATGTAGGTAGCAATTTTTCACCATTCAGTTAACCATCTTATCCAGCCTTAAGCTAAATTTAATCCAAGTTAAAATTTAGATTCTCAATGTTGGTAACATAATTATTTTGGTAATTCATTACCTGCTAACCAAAGACATACGAGAGGGTCTTTTAAAAGGGGTGGTTGTCCCAGGGTCCGTGGCTAACCGTACAAGTGTCGCCCTGCTCCATGTGGCTTGTGGCTACCCACCACAAGCCACAACCCGCAACGTCTGCCTCACTATCTTAACGTTTATTGGTCATTTATTAGGTCGTATCACGTGAATAATATAATAGAACATTAAATAAGTTTTTTTTTGTTTGGTTCAGTACGTCTAGGGGGATTAAAAACGTTCCTTAGGAGGTTACAGTGCGCAAAGATGGTACGAGTGCTTAGAATAGAATAGAATACATTTATTTGCATTTAAACATGGTACAATAATGGTATATTTATGAGACTAAGTTAGTAAGTTTTTATATTAGGGATAGCCAAATTCATAACCGTTTGTAATCGTATCTTGTGAGGTCCAATAGTTTGAAATTAGATATATGAACGTGGACGAAGCAAAAAGTATAGGAACATAAGTATCGAATAAGTATCGAGTGGCGTTGTGCCTTCCCCGGATCCAGTGGTAAAAATGCGTGATTTTATGTTGAATGGTATAATTGGGGCGTCCCATACCGTCGTTTTCTTTTACATACCCAATAATATTATGTATAACTGCCTTATACCACCGAATGTAAGTTTGCTAAAAGCGACCGTGTAAAGCAATTTCGAAACTTCGCCGACCAGAGGGGAGGATCGGTACAATCAGACTTGCGGCGTGTTACAAATGTGTCCCGTCAACTGCGCGAGTGCTGCGAACAACTCTGCAAGACTCGCTGCAAGTTTTTGTGGGATACCCGACATTTATTAAACATTTGTTGCAACTTGTGCAAGTGGATTTCTTGTACATATCTGCAACAATTTGGGGGTTAACTTCATGAAAGTTAGCTCGAATTGTTTATTAAAGTAGTGATGCTCAGTTTTTTTTGTACTTCGTTTTGTATTGTTTATTGAAACTTGAGCGTTGCTTTATTGTTTTATAGATTTCCAGAGGTTTTTAATTCATAAATAAGCATACACAAAACGAAAACGTTAGAAACAAACTTTCGGATTCATAATATTAGTTAGGATCAGTTAGGATTACAAATAATACAATTTAAGTAAATGAAGCAGTCTATTTGTTTCACATCCATTGCCGTCTTGGTCTAAGTCTTAATTGACCATCTACATTTAACACCTTCACCATAATAATAATTATGAACTAAGTTGTAAAAATACCTATCCTGTTTATTGTCATTTTTAGAAGTGCCAAGTTAGCTTAAGAGCGTTCATTTTAAAAGTTGGTAACGTCGCAAATAGCTATCAAATATTATTTTACCTACCTGTTTTGATTAATCTGGGAATATTACTGTATGGAAATAGGTATGTAATATCGCTAACTAGTGACCTGGAATATTACTGCAATTATAACACTGAATTTGATGTTGTAACCATATTAGGTGTAAAACCAAATACCTAGTCGATGTTACGATATTAATTATTGCATTTCATTTATACATATTAATAAATTCGTGGCTTTTCATGTTTGTCTGTATGTCTGCGTTGTTCTTTTTAACCACGCAACGGAATTTTGATTAGATTCACCATCGTTTAGAGAATTTATTCCGGAATGTTTATGTGTATAATACGTCCATAATAAAATTACATACCTATATGTATAACTAAGAAATCTCGATGTTTTGTCAAGTCGTAAAAACCGTGCGAAGCAGGAGCGAGTCGCTAGTAATCAATATTTTAGTTCACTAGTTAGCGATTATTTTCATATTTCCATAGTTTCCATAAAGGAATATTACCAAATTATTCAAAACAGCCAATTTGACAGCTCTTTGCGACGTTGCCCACTTTAAGACTGCACGGTCTTAATTCTTCTCATTAAGTATTACGACGTTCTGCTTTAAAAAAGTCATAAATCTTACAAAACTTTGCCATAACTCAATTTTCAACATTTTTCATGTTCAGTAAATAAATAATTTTCTTACAACATTTTATTTTAAGTCTTGAACTGTGGTAAAAATTGTAGGTTTTCGTCAAATAAATTCTTAAATAATATTTTGTTAACTTATTTCAATATTTTGCCTTCTTTAAAATTATTTGGTCGTTTTCTTATTAATTGCTTACTGGTATTTATTAGGGCTTCATAAAAAGTGTTAGTTTTTAGTTGCGATTCAAACTTTTCACAATGTTCGAATAGTGTGGGGTATAAGTACTTCAGTTCTGCGTGATCTAATGTGGGGAAAAAGTGATGTAGGGCATGGTCCCCAAACCGAGTAATCGATTTAAAATGGTTGCCCGCGTAATCGATTCTCTCCACTATCGTATCCAGCTGGTGCAGACCCCAATCAATATCTTCGTTTCTGAAAAAAGACAAATATAAAGCTTTAAATAAATCAGTTAATGTATGTAATAAATAAAAATACTAACGTATCGAAGGTCAAAGTCAACCGCGAGACAGACGATTTTTTATTTAATTCTGCAATTTTTTTCATTTATATAATGATAACTTTTAGTAATTGAGAGGTGACGAACGAAACTTATGACTCCCTTGGTCTTTTTATGTTTAAAATCTTTTGCATTATTTATCGAAGTTTAAAATATTCAAGTAAATCATATAGTTTATTGTAGTATACTTAAGCGGTTTTAAATCTTTTGACGCAAGTATTACATACTTATATGCAAATAACATCTAATAACAATATCCAAATTGACGCTTCTGAAAGAAGGATACACAATTCACGTCTGTTATTATAATTTTAAACGAGGGTATTAAGTATAATTAAATAAACATTATAATACCCGAATAATAATACCAGATATTTTTCTCCCGATTACGGTGATTTGTACAGTCAGGCAGAAAATCGATATTTTTTTAAATAAGTCATTACGAATTTAATTCAAAAGATTTTGGTTTTCGAAAGAATTTGGTTTTTTAAACATAATTATTATAATTATTCTACGCCTATATCAATTATGATACCTATAACCCTAAGTTCAATAGTTTTTCAAATTGTCTGGACTAAAAAAGACAAGCGTTTCTATACATAAGATCTGATGACAAAAGAAAAGTTTTCTATCTCACTCTTGCACATCAAATTTACAATAGTCTAGTAGAACATAAATCTGAACAGCTTTTTCTTTGATTTGCGACATCGCATTTTTTCCGGGTATTGGTCCTTCTCAGAATAGTTCAAGCGGTAGGTATTGAATGACCCCATTTTTTTTTATACTGCATTCTTATCTCTAAAATTCACTAATATTGCCAGCTACAAAATGCTCTTACCTCGGCACATCGCCTTCAAAAAAGTTCCTATGACTGTGATGGCCTGCAGTCAATCCATACATCACAAAGAAGAAACTGGCTGGTATAATAGTCAGCAGCCATACAGCGATTGTCCAGTCCAAGGGTAGGCCTCCCATTAGGTACATCCAGCCTGGTATCGTGAACGGTATCAAGTTCTTCCAACTTAAAGACTTGCCTTCATGGTTGGTTGCGCAGAGAACTAGCCTGGAATTCAAAGAATGATTCTTTTAAGGCGTTGTTCAATGATTGTCTTAGAATTGTTTTAGATATAGTAAAAATAAAGTTTGCTTGTTTTTTTTAATAGAGAATTATTCTTTCTGAAGCTTGTCTTGGAATGGTAGTTGTTTCAGTTAAAATTAAACACTCATACTCACTTGTCTTTTTTATTTTCTAAAACAACAATTAGATTCATATCTTCACAAAGACATGAATTCAATGTAATCCTTGTATTGTGCCAAAGACCCGATTTAATTAAAACCATAAACTTATGTTGTTTTCAAATATTATTGGATCCAATTAAACTGTACAATACAATCAAATAACATGCCAACAGGATAATCCCGTCGCAGGTCTCCCAATATCTACGACTTTGTTAAAATTTTCCTACGGTAATTTCGTTTGCTATTTTGAGTAAAGTGTTTCGAAAACCGGTATTTGTACACAAGTTGTTTGTTTGGGAACACAAATGGTTTCTATATAATTCCGTTTTGTTATAACATCATGTTCGGAGTTAAACATACGTGTAACGCTGCTTACTTTAGAAATCAGAATGGTTAACTAGTTGGAAACAGCAATCGTTGTAAGTAGTTAAAGACCTCTAGTCTTTACTTCTTCTTACTTCTTTCTACTGAAATCAAAGCAATTGATAGTGTTTATAGTGGTGGTAAAAGATGCAGCTGTTCTAATTATCAATTTAAGGGTCGACGAACCACGCGTAACATATTTTAATATACTCGATAACATTGGGCCTTGTACCATATTAATATCAAGTAATATCATCGTACTAGAAAAATAAATGATTTAATCGTTGGAAACAGATAATAAGCTAGGCTTTAATTATAACTACCACTATAGCACCCATACAGCAGGTACAAAATTGGTTCACTGCTAATAATTTAGTATTAAATGGGAAAAAAACGAAATGCATAAGATTTGCTTTACCGAATGTCAAAAGTAGTGATTGTGACATAGTATTGAAACTAGAATTCGTCGATAAAACTGTTTGCCTGGGGATCACACTCGACTCAAGGCTGCAATGGGTTCCTCATTTAACATCTCTTGCAGGACGGCTTAGTTCCGCAGCATATGCTGTGAGAAAAATCCGTCAATTCACTGATGTAGATACCACGAGGCTAGTCTATTTCAGTTAGTTCCAATTAGTTCAACCAGGCTTCAGACTGGCTAAAGTAGACTCATCCTTCATGGGGTACTGTTTAAAATGCTACAATAAAATACCTCCCCACATACTCCAACTGAATGAAACAAAATTTAAATCTTGTATAAAATGCACACTATAAATACCAAGCATATTATAAATTGGGGGATTACATCACTGACAAAAATGCTTGGCTCAGCGCTGGTCCAGCTCCACAGGGCGCTTACCTAATAGATTAGCATTCGAAGATGTTGTTGGAGCTGCTGAAGATTGTAAAAACTATCTTTACATTGTATAAATTCAATTTCCTAGTATTGTATAACTGCATAGCACATGTGTGTGAGCACTATGTACCTATTTACCTAAGTACTTTAAAGCTACCATTTACTAGGTACGTCTTTCATTGACTTGAATGTGCCCTGGCGGCTGAGAGTAGGTACGTCATGCTCACTTTAATGTCTCGCTGATGGTGGAGAGTGTGTTGGATCATTAAGTTCCCTTCAAAATGGGTGAGCTGAATGGTGCTGATCCATGCGTCATGTCCGTGAACGGGCGCCATCAGTAGGGACTGGTCATCTCTTAGCTGCCACGGCTTATTTTAATTTTTAATTGTTTTGTTTCTTTTTTATCGTTTAACTACGGACGCTTTTAACGTGCACGTTTCTCTACATTGTACTCACATGTATTTCAACATAAATGATGTAACCAATATATTGTAACAATATTCTGATTTAAAAGAGTGTCCGTGGAGTTTCTTGCCCGTTCTTCTCCATAGGAACCTACTACGCTTTGGAAAGGGCAACTAGCTTCATCTTTCTGACTGACCGACCCCTTGACACTTCAAAAGTGCCTGTAATTGATTTATTTGAAATAAATGCTTTGAGTTTTTTTGAGTTTTGATAAAAGTGCGCTGTTAGATTTTCAACTTTTTTCGCCGAGCCGAGCGGTGAAAATCAAACAGCGTGCTTTAATTAAGTATTTATTTAGATGTCACCTAGTGTTAGTGAAAACGGGCGAAAGAAAGGCAAGGGTATTACTTACTCTGTAACAAATAATATCAAGAAAGATGCTCCATATACAATGGGATAGTAGAAGGCTCCCATTTGAGCCCATATGGGTTTGTCCTTAGACGGCAGGAACTGTAGGAACGGCTCTAACATGGCTAGCTCAACATCTTGAGCTGTGTTTGTATGCAAGTGATGCGATAACGCATGGGAGATGCGCCAGTCACTGGAAAAGAAGAATACAAACAATTGGTAGAATAAGAATCAGAATTATTTGTTACAATTTTGGGTATGGTTTAGTAATTTAACATACTCTCATTTTAAATAAATAAGTAAGCTGATTTTGCCCGGCATAAATTTAATTTTATGTAATGTTATTATATAATATTATGTTCCAATTGATTTTAATTTAATATCATGTATTGTATGGATTATTCTTATCTGAAATAAATGAATTGATAATAATTTATTAGATAACCCTTCGTCCTAAAAAGCACATACTTGTAGGTATGTTTTGTGACGCAGGCACCAGGTGTGTACCAGTGCGAGCTAGAATGCTAAAAAAATTGTATGTTGAGAAAATCAGACTTCTGTCATCCATAATTATTAGGGCTGAATTTTCAATAGCAAAAAATGAAGAATCAATAGGACCGTTTGACATAATTTTTCTATACGAAATCCCTCAAACTGCAATATTTATCCTGAGTTAAATGATAACTGACTATTCAAAAATCAGCTCTTTGAGAAATTAACTTAATTTCTCAGTTCAATTTTATCTATTTTAAGCCAAAGACAATAGAGCAATTAATTAATCCTGTTAATTGATCAATTAAAAGCAGTTACAACTTAAAACTCAAGCAAGTCACGATTATTAAGTGCTTTGACATGAGTTTGAATATAATGAAAACGGTAATACAAATAAATTATTTTCTTTCACAAGTTATGTACTACATCTAGTGGTTGAAGTGACCTTTTAGACATAATTGCCTGTGTTAGGACACTTCGCTCTTCCGAAGCTTAAAGTTACGTGGTGTACCAATAATTTTGAATCTTATTATCTTAAGAAAACAATCAAAAAAGAAAAAGATATGCCATGCATATGCATGTAATGAGAGTTGGCTGAAGAGATTACCTACTTGTAACTGTAACACACAAAATTGAAGTGATATTTATTCTGATGTACATTAACTACACGTTTTTGAATTGATTGAACCTGCAAGTCAATCTTCCTAGCCTTTTCCCAACTATGTTGGGGTCGGCTGCCAGTCTAACCGGATGCAGCTGAATACCAGTTACCTACATGGAGAGACCCAGTAACTGGGTAACCAGTTACTCGATATCACGATACCCCTTGGTAAGACAGGTTGTCAGACTTTTGAGCTTCTGACTACCCGTAACTACTGTCAAAGATCTATGAATGACAGCCGGGAACAACGGCTTAACGTGCTTTCCGAGAGATGGGGCGGGGTCTCGATATTTAATGGGATCCATCCACGAACCGACCGCGGCTAGAGTAGCTTAACCCTCAATTGACCCAAGCGGCTGTTTTTATCTAACCACGAGCCCCTCCCCATCATTTGGACCTTGCAAGTGGCCATGTTTATCACGGTATCAGTGGCAGATCCTTTAAAGTACAGTGGCACTCTTGCACGCATGTGGGATCTAAATAATTATGATTTACGGCCGTAACAAATATGGATTTACAGAATTATAATCATTAGAATCGGCAATACGGCGTTTTCAAGCTTTTTAAATTTCATATTATATTACTAGTAGAAACGCTATGATCAACCTGCGGCTCGCCGATATCTGCGTAGCTGTACGTACTTTTGCCACAGTGAAGCTAGTTTCTAGCTTCACTGTGGCAGCGGTTTGGCAGCTACGATGGAACAGACAGACACACAGATACACAGATACACACGTTAAACTTATAACACCCCTCTTTTTCAGTCGGGGGTTAAAAACAGTGTCCATGGAATTTCGTTCTTCTCCATAGGAACCTACTACGCTTTGAAATGAGCAACTAACTATATCTTTCCGACTGACTGGCTCTTTGACAAGTCAAAAGTGCCCGTAATGAAATAAAAATTGAGTTTAAGTTGATATTTAAGCTATTTACACAATTAACAAGTTTCAAAAAAAAAAAGCAAAAAAACAGTCTTAAAATAACAATGCATTGAAATTATAATAGACACAGTAGGTAGTACAGGACACACCGCGATTAGTTGGTCATTATTTGTTACACTGTGGCAGGGATGTTGCGGACATCCGCATCCGCAACCGCGGAGCTTCCGCATCGATTTGGACATCCGCATCCGCATCCGCAATAATTTATGCGGATGCGGATGTAGCACAGGTCGCGACAAGAAAGATGGGTGCAACGAAACCTTCGCTCCTATTGGTCAATGAGTACTTTTTAATTGACCAATAGCACGCAGATTTTTATCGACACCACCAGCAAGTGTTCCTAGCGAACAATTGTTCAGTAGCGCGGGTTTAATATATTATGAACCGCTGCGTAACTTTTTTTTCTTTCTAACAGTCTTGACTCCGAAAAGGCGGCAATATTACTTTTTATTAAATATAATTCTCCAATTTTTTACTTTACTTACTAAATATGTAATAAAAAAATACTATCTTTTTTTTAAATTACTTACATTCAACCGCATCCGCGGATGTGAAAAATCTGCATCCGCAACATCCCTGCACTGTGGCTTCAATTTGCGATGTTAAGTCAAGTCCAAGGCGAACATATTATTATTTTAAAATTGTTTATTTCTTGGTTTGAATTAATTCGATTTTCCTGTTTAGTTATTATTGCTTTACATTTGCTTAGACTATTAAGAAACTAGCTTTAAAACTTGTCAGACGAAAATGTCAATGAGTAAAAATTTATTAAAATTCTAATAGCACCTCATATTTTATTCAATATATTTTGCTTGTGGACAAACGAGTCTAGGAAGATTCAAAAGTCGTAGATGTTAAGTAGGTAATGGAAATAAATTGCTTACCAAATTGACTATTCAACTGTTAAAGAATAATATTTGTGATTACACAACTATTATTCTTTAACAGTTTAATGAAATGGCTATAACAAGGCAAATTGAAGTAGTGTATCAATTTGATAAACAATGAATTTTTCTGACTGTAAAAATGTACCTAAAAACTAGTAAAACACTCACCTATACGACATCCCGCCTAAGTTAAATAAGTACATCCTCCAACTGTCACTCCGATGACCATAATTATGTGCACAAGCGACGATGGAACTAAGAACGAATCCGTTCAAGAGAGTCAAAGAGGCTCCTAAAACGAAGCTCTGAGTCCAGCCCCAACAGCTCATGGGACTTAGAACAAGCAGAGCAAATAATAAGGAATCAGAAACGAAATCACTCTTTTTCCTAATGTCTTTTGGTATTACAGACAGTTGCGCCATGACTTTCAACTTCAAGGTCTTGTAAAACCCATCTTCTTTGAATGTGAAAGGTTGGTTTCTGGGTTGTGTTGCTTTTCTTTTATAATAATTTGGTAGGAAAGTCTCTGCAACTCCTTTGAGGTGATGTGTCTCGAAGGCCTCTGTTATGTCTGTACCCTGTGGAAGACCAAAAAAATAATTGTCAGTGTTATATTAAAATGATCATAAATCACATATTTAAATTGTATGCGCACTGTTTCTATAATGTTATTTTAGACATATAAGCATTCAGTTCCTTCAATATTCTCAACCTCATACCTATACATTATACAACACTATGACCTTTATACGGTCATTGCTTTCATAATTAGGTACTTAGCTATTCCCAACTCATGAATTCTCATTCATTTTCATTCTCTCTTAGCCATTGACTAACTTATTGACACTGTCGTGTCATTTATTCTTCACTAATTTGAATGTTTACATACAATTTCTTATTTCCAAGATACTTATTAACCAATCAACCTAATTTTAAGGCCAAATTCCCCAAATATTGAAAATCTCAAATATGTTCTTTCTCATGTTAAATATTTACGTTAAACAATAAATGACGAGCTTGAACACAAATAGAATTGACAACTAATTAACATAATCATCTGTTAAATTCATAAATAATTGAAGGAACAAGGTAAGGCGTGATGTCAAATGCCGAGTTGTTATTATATACACAATATACCTATAAGTGTATTGTAAATAAAACAGGTTTCACTCCAAACAGAGAAGTCTATTATTTATGTAACAGTATAACTGGATGAGAGGTTCTCTAAGCGATATCGGTTTAAAAAAAAGGTTCCAAGAGAGTAATTGGGGACCCCTTGTTACAGTTGATTGAATAACAGAAGCATTTGTATTGATTTAAAAGTTCACTACTGACCGTGTCACTAATAAAGAATATTTATACATAGAATACATTTATTTTCGCATAAATAAGCACTATCATTCTAACAGGTTCACTCAATCTGTGTGGGTCTTTCCTCAAAAAACTATTTCAGACACCAATCTACATGATCTGACCAAGATTAACTACGTCTAGACATTAAAAGAGACATGGTTGACGTGAAAAAGTGTTTGTACAAATCTACTTACAGAAGTAAAATCATTTATCATTATCCAAAAAAAGCGTTTTTAATAACCATCCTTGATGATGCCATTTATTAACCATCAAGGGCGGTTAATAAATCGCTTTTCTAATAAAACGCTTTTGTCCCTTTAATTATTTTAAATCAGAATATAACTCGATTCTTATAACAATCGAATTATATCAATCAATATATTGTATGTACAATATAATTGTACCTACCGAAAATAAGAATGAAAATTGAATAAATAACAGTTGAAATCTATACATATTATTTTTAGACACTCGCAGTTAGAAAATGACAGTATCAGGTCTCAATGTGATAGAAATGGAGCTTGTCGCTATTTATCGCGATCGGTTCCCAGCCCGGGCAGTAGTGGTCATTTTTTATCGTCCAATGAAAGAGGAAAATCATTTACGGTTTTGTCCTACTTCAATAGAAGTGAAAAAACATTTTGAGATTTTTTTGGACTTCAAAGAATTAATCAGTACCATCTGAACTTTGGAGTACTGCGAATTATAAAATTCAGGTGGTTGTACCAACGAGGAACTTCAATAAAAAAAAAACTATACCGCGTTTTGAGGCCTCTGAGTTAGGTGATTATTTTGGACTGTTTGATAACATAAAAAATATAGTTTTTGTTGACTCAATTACATTGTGAAAAATACTAGCTAAGTGGAAGTTTGACACAATTAAGTTAATGACGAGGTAAAGAAAGAAGTAACCACACAAAAAAAGACTGCTGCCCAAACGAACTTTGATCTACTAAAACTCTCATCGAGCATACCTTAGTAACAGAAATCCAATGGGATCCTCCAGGGTGTGCAGTCACGAAGTCCGTCAAATCATACAAGCTGTCATGTATCCGCCACAAATCCTCGGCGCCATCTTGCATTCGCTTTGCCTTCAGCCAGTTCTGGGCAGATTTTGGCGTCGCTTCCCTAAGGAACGGGTACTCCAATTGGGGGAAGCTTATCTGACGTTTTTCTGTATTGGGCGCCATTTTTTCTTGTCACTGCGAATTATTAACAAACAAATTAAATTGTGTAGTTAGCATTGAGAGATGCTGATGCTCTTAGAGGTATGAGGAACGGGTCTAAAGTTCACTCATCCAACATAGAAAAGGGAGGTTCCTACGACCAGACAGTTGAAGTGTCTGGTGGGCAACTGCCCAACGGTTGATGTTGGGTTCTTGTATATATGTCCATTGCACGGTAAACTTTAATTGCGCAATGCAGGATTTATGTGACGTCAGGATTTTTTTGTTATGTCAGGTCTTTGATGCGTAGTGCACATGTGGCGATGTAGATACCGCCACACTCTCAAAACTTATTGACCTTCTAATGATGTATGCTTTTTAGGGTTCCGTAGTCAAAAAGGAACCCTGATAGTTTTGCCATGTCCATCTGTCTGTCTGTCCGCGGCTTTGTTCAGAGACTCTTAGTACCAGACAGTTATAATTTGGTACGGGTATACATATAAGTCACGCCGACAAAGTGGCAAAATAAAATCATGAAAAAAAATGTAGGGTACCTCCCCTACACGTATCGTGGTGATCTTTTTTTTTTCTGGACAGTCCTATATTGTCCCCACACTGTGGGATTGTCGTTTAAAAATATTGCGAGTTTGTGAAAACCATTTTTAGATTCAGGGATCCGTTTGCGAAATATTAAGCTTGAAAATGCAAATTTTTGTTAGAGTCACGAGTTTTGGATATATCATCCAAACTACGGAACCCTTCATTGTGCGTGTCTAATATTAAATAATTAATTTCAAGAGAAACACTTACCGGTTCACAATCATGCAAGTATGTACCGTCGCGTCGACTCTCGGAAACTCGAGTGACAAATTCTCGGAGGATTCACGACTGTTTAAAATTCGAAAAACAGGTAAATTTTCCCGGTCGCTCTAATCACGTTGCAGTATCGTGATCATCATGTGACTATACTTTATATGCGCCTATGCTAATTTAATCCATCACGATTATCAGGATGCTCACGGATCCCAACATCATACGCCTGTATCGCTATGGTCGCGATTCTATTTCCTTACAGTGACTTTCTTCCAAATCGTAGTTAAGGCGATCCTATAAAAGGTACCTAACAAATTAATAGTTATAGTTTATAATGGTAAATATTTTGTCTTAAAAATTAAGGCTTTCAATATAATTATGCTGTTTACATAAATTAAATTAATCATCATTTTCTCACATCGTGAGTTATTGAGTTTCTAATATAGAACAAACGGTTTAACGACGGCTTACATTATAATTATGAACCTCGTGTGTCGATTTTTCACTTTCCTGATAAAGGAGCATTTTTTGACATACAAGGTTCTCTTATTAAGCCGTCGGTATCCTTTGTTCCCAGGTTATCTGTTTAAAAAGATTGAAAGCTAAAAAACATGATGTTTATTCTTTATTACTACGACTAGCTGTGCCCCGCGGTTTCACCCGCGTAGATGTCCATCCCGTGGGAATATAGGGATAAAACGTATCCTATGTCCTATTCCAGGTCATGTCTACCCGTGTGCTCATCCTCTCCTCTCTTAAATAGGGAACGTCACGGAGGCGCGGCGCCCGGCGTCGAACGGTTCATGTAATGCTTTTTTATATCGTGATAACTTCGAAATTAAATGTCCGATTCGAATGAATTAAAAAGTATTTTACTGCTACATAAATATCCTTGATCTTAAAACTATTTATTTGAATAAGAATTAATATTATGTCGATAAAACTCCTTCGCAAATAATGCATTAACTTCGAAAAAATTTGATTACCATAAAAAAGGTTATAGTGAGTCAATCTTAAAAGATAGACATATGCTGTTGCGCACTTTTTTTTTGAACTTTTAAAGAGGAACAATTTTATTCTATCACACATGATATTTGCGTAACTTAAACCGTTTACGCAGCGCACGCAAGGGAAGCTCTGAAAAAGGAATAATTTTTCCCGTTTTTGCAACATTTTTCATTTATGCTCCGCTCCTATTGGTCGTAGCGTGATGTCATATAGCCTATAGACTTCCTCGATAAATGGACTATACAACACAAAAATAATTTTTCAATTCCAACTCCTGAGATTAGCGCGTTCAAACAAACAAACAAACAAACAAACTCTTCAGCTTTATAATATTATATAGTATAGATTAAGAGCTGTCAGTGTCAATATTCTAAATAATGACACTGACAGCTCTTGAACGCAGTTTAGACAGGTTTAGACGTGCTGCGTTCAGTTTCATTGGTGAAAAGCGTCGTGATCTTTATAGTACTAAAGCAAAAGTAACATTATAACACATCTGTTTTTCCCGAATATGTGGCGAGGTGTATGTACTGTACACCCACATTTCTTCCACCACTAAAGATATAGATTATTCGAGTAATGCACAGTTTATTTCAGGGTCCAGCTGACAGAACTCCCCTGTCCGCACCCAGCTGACTGATTGTTTTTGCAATCGTAACTATTAAACTACATTCTTGTCAAAGGAGAATGGGCCCCTGATTATGGGGTTCTGCCCTGAAGCCCAATAAAAATAAGATATATACCAATGGAAAGAGCTTTTCAAGGGGGTCCATTCCTATTAACACAACTTTTGCCAATTGTTAGTCAGTTCGGAGTAAAAGACCTAAATGGGTGTGAATACTTGGGCATCGAAATTAAAGAATTTTCTTGGCCCAATAGCCATATGATGTACATCAATGGCTTTAGCTTCTTGATAAAAACTTTTCCTATTAACATGACTATTGCTAATTGTTAATCAGTTCGGAGTTAATGGCATAAATAGGTGACTACTTCGGTACCGAATTTAAGGAATTTTCTTAGCCCAATAGCCTTATGATATACAACAATGGACATGTATAACTTTATTTTACGTGTTTTTTTATAAGTTCATGCGAGCGGCTGACGCATAATCCACCCTCCACCATGCAGCTGACGATTTTTTTTAGCTCAGTATGATGTAAATATATATATGAAACTTTCAGCTGGTGTACTATGACTTAATTTTTATTTTATTTTCACCACTTCCGGAACCACCCACACTCTCACCCACCGCTACTTGAGCAGCTGACGATTGGTTCTCTTATTGGTCATATAAGATCAACCATCGATGACAATATCAGCCGGCTTACTATGACATTTTCATTTGCAACGCGACCGCCCGGACTATTAGCGATGGATCAGAAAAATTGTGTAGCCAGTTTTGCGAATGTAAAAGTACCTCCTGAGAAAAATGGCTAATTTAGCATTTACGTTTTTCTATTTCGTTTGCTATTCAGATTTGCAAGGGTTGCAGAATTGCCCATTTCAATGAGTTTATTAAATTCGCAAACAATTGTTAACATTTCAGTTTTGTTCAGAAACTATATAACAGTTGAAGCGAAATTGTTTTAAATACCGAGAAAGCACAACTCTTGGTATTTCAAAAAGCAGTTTCGCTACTAACAACTGTCGGCTATTTTAAATATTTCGAAATGAAGCTTATTGTCAGCATTATTGTGTTACACTGCGCAAAAATGATACGATTGCTTAGAATAGAATAGAATACTTTTTTTTTGCATTTAAACATGGTACACACGGCTACACATCAAGCTATACATTTCCAGTATAAGCTGACCTCGCATTGTACCGAAATCCTATACAAACATTATTTTATTTAGAACAAATTACGAAATAATTTATTAGAAACTCAAAACAAAGAAAGCATTATTTTCCATAGTAATAAAATTCGTGTTTGTAATAAAATTCGACTATAGTACAAAAGGTAAGAGTCGTATTCGTCAATGTATTTAATTACGCGAATCTGTAACCAATGTAATCCTTGTATTGTGCCCAAAGTCCCGATTTAATTAAAACCAAAAACTTATCTGGTTTCCAAATATTATTGGATCCAATTAAACTGTACAATACAATCAAATAACATGCCAACAGGATAATCCCGTCGCAGGTCTCCCAATATCTACGACTTTGTTAAAATTTTCCTACGGTAATTTCCTCTGCTATTTTGAGTAAAGTGTTTCAAAAACCGGTATTTGTACACAAGTTGTTTGTTTGGGAACACAAATGGTTTCTATATAATTGCGTTTTGTTACAACATCATGTTCGGAGTTAAACATACGTGTAACGCTGCTTACTTTAGAAATCAGAATGGTTAACTAGTTGGAAACAGCAATCGTTGTAAGTAGTTAAAGACTAGAGACTGAAATCAAAGCAATTGATAGTGTTCATAGTGGTAGTAAACGATGCAGATGTTCTAATTACCAATTTAACAGTCGACGAACCACGCGTAACATTTAATGTACTTGATAACATTGGACCTTGTACCATATTAATATCAAGTAATATCATCGTACTAGCAAAATAAATTATTTAATCGTTGGAAACAGATAATAAGCTAGGCTTTAATTATAACTACCACTATAACGCCCTACAGCAGGTACAAAATTGGTTCACTGCTAATAATTAAGTATTAAATGGGAAAAAAACTAAATGCATAAGATTTGCTTTACCGAATGTCAAAAGTAGTGATTGTGACATAGTATTGAAACTAGAATTCGTCGATAAAACTGTTTGCCTGGGGATCACACTCGACTCAAGGCTGCAATGGGTTCCTCATTTAACATCTCTTGCAGGACGGCTTAGTTCCGCAGCATATGCTGTGAGAAAAATCCGTCAATTCACTGATGTAGATACCACGAGGCTTGTCTATTTCAGTTAGTTCCAATTAGTTCAACCAGGCTTCAGACTGGCTAAAGTAGACTCATCCTTCATGGGGTACTGTTTAAAATGCTACAATAAAATACCTCCCCACATACTCCAACTGAATGAAACAAAATTTAAATCTTGTATAAAATGCACACTATGCCGCCAAGCATATTATAAATTGGGGGATTACATCACTGACAAAAATGCTTGGCTCAGCGCTGGTCCAGCTCCACAGGGCGCTTAACTAATAGATTAGCATTCGAAGATGTTGTTGGAGCTGCTGAAGATTGTAAAAACTATCTTTACATTGTATAAATTCAATTTCCTAGTATTGTATAACTGCATAGCACATGTGTGTGAGCACTATGTACCTATTTACCTAAGTACTTTAAAGCTACCATTTACTAGGTACGTCTTTCATTGACTTGAATGTGCCCTGGCGGCTGAGAGTAGGTACGTCATGCTCACTTTAATGTCTCGCTGATGGTGGCGAGTGTGTTGGATCATTAAGTTCCCTTCAAAATGGGTGAGCTGAATGGTGCTGATCCATGCGTCATGTCCGTGAACGGGCGCCATCAGTAGGGACTGGTCATCTCTTAGCTGCCACGGCTTATTTTAATTTTTAATTGTTTTGTTTCTTTTTTATCGTTTAACTACGGACGCTTTTAACGTGCACGTTATGTTGAAATACATGTGAGTACAATGTAGAGAACATTGTACTCACATGTATTTCAACATAAATGATGTAACCAATATATTGTAACAATATTCTGATTTAAAAGAGTGTCCGTGGAGTTTCTTGCCCGTTCTTCTCCATAGGAACCTACTACGCTTTGGAAAGGGCAACTAGCTTCATCTTTCTGACTGACCGACCCCTTGACACTTCAAAAGTGCCTGTAATTGATTTATTTGAAATAAATGCTTTGAGTTTTTTTGAGTTTTGATAAAAGTGCGCTGTTAGATTTTCAACTTTTTTCGCTGAGCCGAGCGGTGAAAATCAAACAGCGTGCTTTAATTAAGTATTTATTTAGATGTCACCTAGTGTTAGTGAAAACGGGCGAAAGAAAGGCAAGGGTATTACTTACTCTGTAACAAATAATATCAAGAAAGATGCTCCATATACAATGGGATAGTAGAAGGCTCCCATTTGAGCCCATATGGGTTTGTCCTTAGACGGCAGGAACTGTAGGAACGGCTCTAACATGGCTAGCTCAACATCTTGAGCTGTGTTTGTATGCAAGTGATGCGATAACGCATGGGAGATGCGCCAGTCACTGGAAAAGAAGAATACAAACAATTGGTAGAATAAGAATCAGAATTATTTGTTACAATTTTGGGTATGGTTTAGTAATTTAACATACTCTCATTTTAAATAAATAAGTAAGCTGATTTTGCCCGGCATAAATTTAATTTTATGTAATGTTATTATATAATATTATGTTCCAATTGATTTTAATTTAATATCATGTATTGTATGGATTATTCTTATCTGAAATAAATGAATTGATAATAATTTATTAGATAACCCTTCGTCCTAAAAAGCACATACTTGTAGGTATGTTTTGTGACGCAGGCACCAGCTGTGTACCAGTGCGAGCTAGAATGCAAAAAAAAATGTATGTTGAGAAAATCAGACTTCTGTCATCCATAATTATTAGGGCTGAATTTTCAATAGCAAAAAATGAAGAATCAATAGGACCGTTTGACATAATTTTTCTATACGAAATCTCTCAAACTGCAATATTTATCCTGAGTTAAATGATAACTGACTATTCAAAAATCAGCTCTTTGAGAAATTAACTTAATTTCTCAGTTAAATTTTATCTATTTTAAGCCAAAGACAATAGAGCAATTAATTAATCCTGTTAATTGATCAATTAAAAGCAGTTACAACTTAAAACTCAAGCAAGTCACGATTATTAAGTGCTTTGACATGAGTTTGAATATAATGAAAACGGTAATACAAATAAATTATTTTCTTTCACAAGTTATGTGCTACATCTAGTGGTTGAAGTGACCTTTAAGACATAATTGCCTGTGTTAGGACACTTCGCTCTTCCGAAGCTTAAAGTTACGTGGTGTACCAATAATTTTGAATCTTATTATCTTAAGAAAACAATCAAAAAAGAAAAAGATATGCCATGCATATGCATGTAGTGAGAGTTGGCTGAAGAGATTACCTACTTGTAACTGTAACACACAAAATTGAAGTGATATTTATTCTGATGTACATTAACTACACGTTTTTGAATTGATTGAACCTGCAAGTCAATCTTCCTAGCCTTTTCCCAACTATGTTGGGGTCGGCTGCCAGTCTAACCGGATGCAGCTGAATACCAGTTACCTACATGGAGAGACCCAGTAACTGGGTAACCAGTTACTCGATATCACGATACCCCTTGGTAAGACAGATTGTCAGACTTTTGAGCTTCTGACTACCCGTAACTACTGTCAAAGATCTATGAATGACAGCCGGGAACAACGGCTTAACGTGCTTTCCGAGAGACGTGGCGGGGTCTCGATATTTAATGGGATCCATCCACGAACCGACCGCGGCTAGAGTAGCTTAACCCTCAATTGACCCAAGCGGCTGTTTTTATCTAACCACGAGCCCCTCCCCATCGTTTGGACCTTGCAAGTGGCCATGTTTATCACGGTATCAGTGGCAGATCCTCTAAAGTACAGTGGCACTCTTGCACGCATGTGGGATCTAAATAATTATGATTTACGGCCGTAACAAATATGGATTTACAGAATTATAATCATTAGAATCGGCAATACGGCGTTTTCAAGCTTTTTAAATTTCATATTATATTACTAGTAGAAACGCTATGATCAACCTGCGGCTCGCCGATATCTGCGTAGCTGTACGTACTTTTGCCACAGTGAAGCTAGAAACTAGCTTCACTGTGGCAGCGGTTTGGCAGCTACGATGGAACAGACAGACACACAGATACACAGATACACACGTTAAACTTATAACACCCCTCTTTTTCAGTCGGGGGTTAAAAAAAGTGTCCATGGAATTTCGTTCTTCTCCATAGGAACCTACTACGCTTTGAAATGAGCAACTAACTATATCTTTCCGACTGACTGGCTCTTTGACAAGTCAAAAGTGCCCGTAATGAAATAAAAATTGAGTTTAAGTTGATATTTAAGCTATATACACAATTAACAAGTTTAAAAAAAAAAAAGCAAAAAAAAACAGTCTTAAAATAACAATAAAAAAACAGTCTTAAAAAAACAACAAACATTGAAATTATAATAGACACAGTAGGTAGTACAGGACACACCGCGATTAGTTGGTCATTATTTGTTACACTGTGGCAGGGATGTTGCGGACATCCGCATCCGCAACCGCGGAGCTTCCGCATCGATTTGGACATCCGCATCCGCATCCGCAATAATTTATGCGGATGCGGATGTAGCACAGGTCGCGACAAGAAAGATGGGTGCAACGAAACCTTCGCTCCTATTGGTCAATGAGTACTTTTTAATTGACCAATAGCACGCAGATTTTTATCGACACCACCAGCAAGTGTTCCTAGCGAACAATTGTTCAGTAGCGCGGGTTTAATATATTATGAACCGCTGCGTAACTTTTTTTTCTTTCTAACAGTCTTGACTCCGAAAAGGCGGCAATATTACTTTTTATTAAATATAATTCTCCAATTTTTTACTTTACTTACTAAATATGTAATAAAAAAATACTATCTTTTTTTTAAATTACTTACATTCAACCGCATCCGCGGATGTGAAAAATCTGCATCCGCAACATCCCTGCACTGTGGCTTCAATTTGCGATGTTAAGTCAAGTCCAAGGCGAACATATTATTATTTTAAAATTGTTTATTTCTTGGTTTGAATTAATTCGATTTTCCTGTTTAGTTATTATTGCTTTACATTTGCTTAGACTATTAAGAAACTAGCTTTAAAACTTGTCAGACGAAAATGACTATGAGTAAAAATTTATTAAAATTCTAATAGCACCTCATATTTTATTCAATATATTTTGCTTGTGGACAAACGAGTCTAGGAAGATTCAATAGTCGTAGATGTTAAGTAGGTAATGGAAATAAATTGCTTACCAAATTGACTATTCAACTGTTAAAGAATAATATTTGTGATTACACAACTATTATTCTTTAACAGTTTAATGAAATGGCTATAACAAGGCAAATTGAAGTAGTGTATCAATTTGATAAACAATGAATTTTTCTGACTGTAAAAATGTACCTAAAAACTAGTAAAACACTCACCTATACGACATCCCGCCTAAGTTAAATAAGTACATCCTCCAACTGTCACTCCGATGACCATAATTATGTGCACAAGCGACGATGGAACTAAGAACGAATCCGTTCAAGAGAGTCAAAGAGGCTCCTAAAACGAAGCTCTGAGTCCAGCCCCAACAGCTCATGGGACTTAGAACAAGCAGAGCAAATAATAAGGAATCAGAAACGAAATCACTCTTTTTCCTAATGTCTTTTGGTATTACAGACAGTTGCGCCATGACTTTCAACTTCAAGGTCTTGTAAAACCCATCTTCTTTGAATGTGAAAGGTTGGTTTCTGGGTTGTGTTGCTTTTCTTTTATAATAATTTGGTAGGAAAGTCTCTGCAACTCCTTTGAGGTGATGTGTCTCGAAGGCCTCTGTTATGTCTGTACCCTGTGGAAGACCAAAAAAATAATTGTCAGTGTTATATTAAAATGATCATAAATCACATATTTAAATTGTATGCGCACTGTTTCTATAATGTTATTTTAGACATATAAGCATTCAGTTCCTTCAATATTCTCAACCTCATACCTATACATTATACAACACTATGACCTTTATACGGTCATTGCTTTCATAATTAGGTACTTAGCTATTCCCAACTCATGAATTCTCATTCATTTTCATTCTCTCTTAGCCATTGACTAACTTATTGACACTGTCGTGTCATTTATTCTTCACTAATTTGAATGTTTACATACAATTTCTTATTTCCAAGATACTTATTAACCAATCAACCTAATTTTAAGGCCAAATTCCCCAAATATTGAAAATCTCAAATATGTTCTTTCTCATGTTAAATATTTACGTTAAACAATAAATGACGAGCTTGAACACAAATAGAATTGACAACTAATTAACATAATCATCTGTTAAATTCATAAATAATTGAAGGAACAAGGTAAGGCGTGATGTCAAATGCCGAGTTGTTATTATATACACAATATACCTATAAGTGTATTGTAAATAAAACAGGTTTCACTCCAAACAGAGAAGTCTATTATTTATGTAACAGTATAACTGGATGAGAGGTTCTCTAAGCGATATCGGTTTAAAAAAAAGGTTCCAAGAGAGTAATTGGGGACCCCTTGTTACAGTTGATTGAATAACAGAAGCATTTGTATTGATTTAAAAGTTCACTACTGACCGTGTCACTAATAAAAGAATATTTATACATAGAATACATTTATTTTCGCATAAATAAGCACTATCATTCTAACAGGTTCACTCAATATGTGTGGGTCTTTCCTCAAAAAACTATTTCAGACACCAATCTACATGATCTGACCAAGATTAACTACGTCTAGACATTAAAAGAGACATGGTTGACGTGAAAAAGTGTTTGTACATATCTACTTACAGAAATAAAATCATTTATCATTATCCAAAAAAAGCGTTTTTAATAACCATCCTTGATGATGCCATTTATTAATCATCAAGGGCGGTTAATAAATCGCTTTTCTAATAAAACGCTTTTGTCCCTTTAATTATTTTAAATCAGAATATAACTCGATTCTTATAACAATCGAGTTATATCAATCAATATAGTATGTACAATATAATTGTACCTACCGAAAATAAGAATGAAAATTGAATAAATAACAGTTGAAATCTATACATATTATTTTTGGACACTCGCAGTTCGAAAATGACAGTATCAGGTCTCAATGTGATAGAAATGGAGCTTGTCGCTATTTATCGCGATCGGTTCCCAGCCCGGGCAGTAGTGGTCATTTTTTATCGTCCAATGAAAGAGGAAAATCATTTACGGTTTTGTCCTACTTCCATAGAATTACATTGTGGAAAATACTAGCTAAGTGGAAGTTTGACACAATTAAGTTAATGACGAGGGAAAGAAAGAAGTAACCACACAAAAAAAGACTGCTGCCCAAACGAACTTTGATCTACTAAAACTCTCATCGAGCATACCTTAGTAACAGAAATCCAATGGGATCCTCCAGGGTGTGCAGTCACGAAGTCCGTCAAATCATACAAGCTGTCATGTATCCGCCACAAATCTCCGGCGCCATCTTGCATTCGCTTTGCCTTCAGCCAGTTCTGGGCAGATTTTGGCGTCGCTTCCCTAAGGAACGGGTACTCCAATTGGGGGAAGCTTATCTGACGTTTTTCTGTATTGGGCGCCATTTTTTCTTGTCACTGCGAATTATTAACAAACAAATTAAATTGTATAGTTAGCATTGAGAGATGCTGATGCTCTTAGAGGTATGAGGAACGGGTCTAAAGTTCACTCATCCAACATAGAAAAGGGAGGTTCCTACGACCAGACAGTTGAAGTGTCTGGTGGGCAACTGCCCAACGGTTGATGTTGGGTTCTTGTATATATGTCCATTGCACGGTAAACTTTAATTGCGCAATGCAGGATTTATGTGACGTCAGGATTTTTGTGTTATGTCAGGTCTTTGATGCGTAGTGCGCATGTGGCGATGTAGATACCACCACACTCTCAAAACTTATTGACCTTCTAATGATGTATGCTTTTTAGGGTTCCGTAGTCAAAAAGGAACCCTGATAGTTTTGCCATGTCCATCTGTCTGTCTGTCCGCGGCTTAGCTCAGAAACTCTTAGTACCAGACAGTTATAATTTGGTACGGGTATACATATAAGTCACGCCGACAAAGTGGCAAAATAAAATCATGAAAAAAAATGTAGGGTCAGCTCCCCTACACGTATCGTGGTGATCTTTTTTTTTTCTGGACAGTCCTATATTGTCCCCACACTGTGGGATTGTCGTTTAAAAATATTTCGAGTTTGTGAAAACCATTTTTGGATTCAGGGATCCGTTTGCGAAATATTATGCTTGAAAATGCAAATTTTTGTTAGAGTCACGAGTTTTGGATATATCATCCAAACTACGGAACCCTTCATTGTGCGTGTCTAATATTAAATAATTAATTTCAAGAGAAACACTTACCGGTTCACAATCATGCAAGTATGTACCGTCGCGTCGACTCTCGGAAACTCGAGTGACAAATTCTCGGAGGATTCACGACTGTTTAAAATTCGAAAAACAGGTAAATTTTCCCGGTCGCTCTAACCACGTTACAGTATCGTGATCATCATGTGACTATACTTTATATGCGCCTATGCTAATTTAATCCATCACGATTATCAGGATGCTCACGGATCCCAACATCATACGCCTGTATCGCTATGGTCGCGATTCTATTTCCTTACAGTGACTTTCTTCCAAATCGTAGTTAAGGCGATCCTATAAAAGGTACCTAACAAATTAATAGTTATAGCTTATAATGGTAAATATTTTGTCTTAAAAATTAAGGCTTTCAATATAATTATGCTGTTTACATAAATTAAATTAATCATCATTTTCTCACATCGTGAGTTATTGAGTTTCTAATATAGAACAAACGGTTTAACGACGGCTTACATTATAATTATGAACCTCGTGTGTCGATTTTTCACTTTCCTGATAAAGGAGCATTTTTTGACATACAAGGTTCTCTTATTAAGCCGTCGGTATCCTTTGTTCCCAGGTTATCTGTTTAAAAAGATTGAAAGCTAAAAAACATGATGTTTATTCTTTATTACTACGACTAGCTGTGCCCCGCGGTTTCACCCGCGTAGTGTCCATCCCGTGGGAATATAGGGATAAAACGTATCCTATGTCCTATTCCAGGTCATGTCTACCCGTGTGCTCATCCTCTCCTCTCTTAAATAGGGAACGTCACGGAGGCGCGGCGCCCGGCGTCGAACGGTTCATGTAATGCTTTTTTATATCGTGATATCTTCGAAATTAAATGTCCGATTCGAATGAATTAAAAAGTATTTTACTGCTACATAAATACCCTTGATCTTAAAACTATTTATTTGAATAAGAATTAATATTATGTCGATAAAACTCCTTCGCAAATAATGCATTAACTTCGAAAAAATTTGATTACCATAAAAAAGGTTATAGTGAGTCAATCTTAAAAGATAGACATATGCTGTTGCGCACTTTTTTTTTTGAACTTTTAAAGAGGAACAATTTTATTCTATCACACATGATATTTGCGTAACTTAAACCGTTTACGCAGCGCACGCAAGGGAAGCTCTGAAAAAGGAATATTTTTTCCCGTTTTTGCAACATTTTTCATTTATGCTCCGCTCCTATTGGTCGTAGCGTGATGTCATATAGCCTATAGACTTGCGCGATACAACGCGACCGCCCGGACTATTAGCGATGGATCAGAAAAATTGTGTAGCCAGTTTTGCGAATGTAAAAGTACCTCCTGAGAAAAATGGCTAATTTAGCATTTACGTTTTTCTATGGCGTTTGCTATTCAGATTTGCAAGGGTTGCAGAATTGCCCATTTCAATGAGTTTATTAAATTCGCAAACAATTGTTAACATTTCAGTTTTGTTCAGAAACTATATAACAGTTGAAGCGAAATTGTTTTAAATACCGAGAAAGCACAACTCTTGGTATTTCAAAAAGCAGTTTCGCTACTAACAACTGTCGGCTATTTTAAATATGTCGAAATGAAGCTTATTGTCAGCATTATTGTGTTACACTGCGCAAAAATGATACGATTGCTTAGAATAGAATAGAATACTTTTTTTTGCATTTAAACATGGTACACACGGCTACACATCAAGCTATACATTTCCAGTATAAGCTGACCTCGCATTGTACCGAAATCCTATACAAACATTATTTTATTTAGAACAAATTACGAAATAATTTATTAGAAACTCAAAACAAAGAAAGCATTATTTTCCATAGTAATAAAGTTCGTGTTTGTAATAAAATTCGACTATAGTACAAAAGGTAAGAGTCGTATTCGTCAATGTATTTAATTACGCGAATCTGTAACCAATGTAATCCTTGTATTGTGCCCAAAGTCCCGATTTAATTAAAACCAAAAACTTATCTGGTTTCCAAATATTATTGGATCCAATTAAACTGTACAATACAATCAAATAACATGCCAACAGGATAATCCCGTCGCAGGTCTCCCAATATCTACGACTTTGTTAAAATTTTCCTACGGTAATTTCCTTTGCTATTTTGAGTAAAGTGTTTCGAAAACCGGTATTTGTACACAAGTTGTTTGTTTGGGAACACAAATGGTTTCTATATAATTGCGTTTTGTTACAACATCATGTTCGGAGTTAAACATACGTGTAACGCTGCTTACTTTAGAAATCAGAATGGTTAACTAGTTGGAAACAGCAATCGTTGTAAGTAGTTAAAGACTAGAGACTGAAATCAAAGCAATTGATAGTGTTCATAGTGGTAGTAAACGATGCAGATGTTCTAATTACCAATTTAACAGTCGACGAACCACGCGTAACATTTAATGTACTTGATAACATTGGACCTTGTACCATATTAATATCAAGTAATATCATCGTACTAGCAAAATAAATTATTTAATCGTTGGAAACAGATAATAAGCTAGGCTTTAATTATAACTACCACTATAACGCCCTACAGCAGGTACAAAATTGGTTCACTGCTAATAATTAAGTATTAAATGGGAAAAAAACTAAATGCATAAGATTTGCTTTACCGAATGTCAAAAGTAGTGATTGTGACATAATACTATGTCGATAAAACTGTTTGCCTGGGGATCACACTCGACTCAAGGCTGCAATGGGTTCCTCATTTAACATCTCTTGCAGGACGGCTTAGTTCCGTTCACTGATGTAGATACCACGAGGCTAGTCTATTTCAGTTAGTTCCAATTAGTTCAACCAGGCTTCAGACTGGCTAAAGTAGACTCATCCTTCATGGGGTACTGTTTAAAATGCTACAATAAAATACCTCCCCACATACTCCAACTGAATGAAACAAAATTTAAATCTTGTATAAAATGCACACTATGCCGCCAAGCATATTATAAATTGGGGGATCCAGCTCCACAGGGCGCTTAACTAATAGATTAGCATTCGAAGATGTTGTTGGAGCTGCTGAAGATTGTAAAAACTATCTTTACATTGTATAAATTCAATTTCCTAGTATTGTATAACTGCATAGCACATGTGTGTGAGCACTATGTACCTATTTACCTAAGTACTTTAAAGCTACCATTTACTAGGTACGTCTTTCATTGACTTGAATGTGCCCTGGCGGCTGAGAGTAAGTATGTCATGCTCACTTTAATGTCTCGCTGATGGTGGCGAGTGTGTTGGATCATTAAGTTCCCTTCAAAATGGTTGAGCTGAATGGTGCTGATCCATGCGTCATGTTCGTGAACGGGCACCGTCAGTAGAGACTGGTCATCTCTTAGCTGCCACGGCTTATTTTAATTTTTGAATTGTTTTGTTTCTTTTTTATCGTTTAACTACGGACGCTTTTAACGTGCACGTTTCTCTACATTGTACTCACATGTATTTCAACATAAATGATGTAACCAATATATTGTAACAATATTCTGATTTAAAAGAGTGTCCGTGGAGTTTCTTGCCCGTTCTTCTCCATAGGAACCTACTACGCTTTGGAAAGGGCAACTAGCTTCATCTTTCTGACTGACCGACCCCTTGACAATTCAAAAGTGCCTGTAATTGATTTATTTGACATAAATTCTTCGAGTTTTTTTGAGTTTTGATAAAAGTGCGCTGTTAGATTTTCAACTTTCGTCGCCGAGCCGAGCGGTGAAAATCAAACAGCGTGCTTTAATTAAGTATTTATTTAGATGTCGCCTAGTGTTAGTGAAAACGGGCGAAAGAAAGGCAAGGGTATTACTTACTTTGTAACAAATAATATCAAGAAAGATGCTCCATATACAATGGGATAGTAGAAGGCTCTCATTTGAGCCCATATGGGTTTGTCCTTAGACGGCAGGAACTGTAGGAACGGCTCTTACATGGCTAGCTCAACATTTTGAGCTGTGTTTGTATGCAAGTGATGCGATAACGCATGGGAGATGCGCCAGTCACTGGAAAAGAAGAATACAAACAATTGGTAGAATAAGAATCAGAATTATTTGTCACAATTTTGGGTATGGTTCAGTAATTAAACATACTCTTATTTTAAATAAATAAGTAAGCAGATTTTGCCCGGCATAAAGGAAAATGCCCATTTATCTACGGAGCGCCGTTGCGCATCAAACAATTTTGTATGACAGCATAAATTGGATATAAAAGAGGGGTGATGTCGTAGTCTCAAAGAAAATAAAAACAATCCATTTATTTTGTGGGGTTTTCTATGGGTTCTTTGATTTTCTGTTCAGTTTTAAGGTTAGTTTTGTAACAAATCTTCCACTAAAAAACGCATTCCTTTACATTTTTTTATGATTTGAATTTATATAGATATGCAACAGAAAATAGTTCTAACAAATCAATTAATGATCCCAAATAAATAATATTATATAGGTAGGTGCCAAATGTAGTTTTGCACTTGTAGGAAGTAGAAAATACAAAATGATTGAATATAGGAATGAAATAGTTTTATTAATCTATTATTTACATATAAATTATATTTTTTAAATTATTAGATTATAAAAATATAAAAACACTAAAAAATATAAAAAATAGTAGCCCACCGGTATCGGGAACAGGGTCCAAGCTACCGGCCAATACGGACCGTGTCCAGGAGTATCGCTTTCTGAACCAAGCCCTTAACCCAGCCTATATAGGTGTTGGTAGAGGCTCTTAGCATATTGCCGATAGTCGTATTAGCCATTGGCTGATACGACTATCGGCACAATGATCGCAGAGTCCACATCTCACATGTCGACAACCTCGTGAGCCAAGTCAAGATACTTGGATTTGTTTATCTTTTTCGCCCTTCTGGAGGTTTCCGTCATGCGGGACCGTTATGTCAATGATCATTGCGCACCGCTCTGTTCGATTCACCACCACTATATCAGGCTTATTGGTAACAATAGTCCTGTCAGTGATGATGGATCGATCCTAGTACAATGTGATATTTCCATTTTCGAGAACTGGGTCGGGCACATACCTGTAGTACAGCACTTCTGATTCCACAAGGCTGTACTTACTTACTGTACACAGGGGTGTAAGGGGGCACACTTACCATCTCAGTGCCCCAAGTCAACCTCACCTGCTCGTGGTGCACCCTGCTGAATAACAAACGAGGCTCTGACAACCGACAAATGGCGGTATAACCATTTCTATATAAAACTTCGCAACTAAATGGCGCAGACTAGTGACGGGCAGCAGCATCACTAGTGCGAGAAGTTGCGATCTGCGATCGCCAACCCGCATGCCCAGCATGGCGATTATGGGCAAAACCTCCAATGGCAAGCCAAAATCAACTACGGCCCCCAGTTCCCGGCCGCCTTGCTATTCCTGATTTTGGCGGCGGTCACGGTAACGGCAAGGTAGGGGGTGCGAAGAATCCCCGGGTTACGAATGGCCGCCAAACCCAACTGACCTTGGCGACGTATAACGGACGCACGTTACGGCTTGACGAACACCTAGTGCAGCTAGAAGAAGAGCTCGGAAAAATAAGGTGGCACATTCTTGGGTTGAGTGAAGTCCGAAGACAGGGGGAGGACACAATAACCCTCGAATCGGGCCACCTTTTGTATTTTCGAGAGGTAGACCATCTATCCCAGGGCGGAGTCGGGTTCCTGGTAAACAAATCTCTTTGTGATAACGTTGTGGAAGTCTCCAGTGTCGAACAGGGTAGCGTACCTCGTAGTGAAGTTAACCGAGAGGTATAGCCTCAAGATTGTTCAAGCGTACGCACCGACCTCGGCACACTCGGATGACGAAGTGGAGGAAATGTTTGACGACATTTCCAAGGCTTTGCATTCCACCACTAAGGCCCACTACAACGTTCTCATGGGGGATTTTAACGCTAAAGTGGGAGTACAGAATTGCAGCGAACCGGTAGTAGGATCCTACGGGTTTGGCAGTAGGAATCATAGGGAGCAAATGCTTGTCAACTTCCTTGAGAAGGAGGGGCTTTTCTTGATGAATTCCTTTTTTAAAAAACAGCCCCAAAGGAAGTGTACGTGGCGAAGCCCCGACACTATGACGAAAAATGAGATAGACTTCATCATAACGGATAAAAGCATATATTCAGGGATGTCTCGGTGATCAACAGGTTCAATACCGGCAGTGATCACAGACTTGTTCGAGGCTCTCTGAATATCAACTTCAAGCTCGAACGAACTCGTTTGATGAAGTCTAGGCTCCGTCCAAATATGCTCCAAACTATGTTGGGATCTGAAGCGTTCCAGTCAGACCTGGAGAACCGATTCGCTGCCGTGGAATCCACAAATGACGTCGACCAGGCGTTCGACCAAATGGTGGAAATCCTCAGGGAAGAAGGTACGCGATTTTGCAAAATGCGGCGTAAGGGCAAGAAGTCGAAACTTTCGGAAGAGACTCTGAAGCTTATGAAGGAACGACGTGAAAACCCACCTATCACTTCGTCAGAACAACGGGCACTCAACAAAAATATTAGAACATTGGTACGACGTGACCTCCGACGCTGCAATACACGCTCTATAGAGAAAGCGATTGAGCAAAATCGGGGGTCGAAAGTGTTCGTCCAATCACTCGGGAGGAGCCACCTGACGAAGCTGACCACATCTAGTGGGGATACCGTCGTTTCGAAGCCGGAGATCCTTTCGGAAGTCGAAGACTTCTACCGCCAGTTGTACGCATCGCATGCATCTCGACCTGATCCCGAAAATGAGGATTCCAGAGCCACCTTAACCCGCCATTTCACGGAAGACCTGCCAGAAGTCAGCCAAGATGAAATCGAGGCGGCTCTTAAACAGCTTAAAAATGGAAAAGCCCCTGGTGAGGACGGGATTACGACTGAGCTCCTGAAAGCGGGAGGAAGTCCTGTACTGAAGGAGCTTCGGGAGCTTTTCAACTCTGTCTTGTTCTCTGGGAGAACTCCAGAAGCGTGGCGAAGGAGCGTGGTCGTTCTCTTCTTTAAAAAGGGTGATAAGACCCTTTTAAAGAATTATAGACCCATTTCGCTCCTAAGCCACGTATATAAGTTGTTTTCAAGAGTCGTCACGAATCGTCTAGCGCGAAGACTCGACGAGTTTCAGCCGCCAGAGCAGGCCGGGTTTCGAGGAGGATACAGCACCATAGACCACATCCACACAGTGCGGCAAATTATACAGAAGTCCGAAGAGTATAATCGGCCCCTATGTCTTGCTTTTGTGGACTATGAGAAGGCTTTTGACTCTATCGAGACCTGGTCTGTTTTGGAGTCTCTGCAGCGATGCCAAGTTGACTGGCGATACATCCAAGTGCTGAGATGTCTTTATGAAAACGCGACAATGACCGTCCAAACTCAGAACTAGCAAACTTAACATATCCCCCTGCGTCGAGGTGTGAGACAAGGGGACGTAATTTCCCCGAAATTGTTCTCTAACGCATTGGAGGATGTGTTTAAGACGCTGAACTGGGAAGGACGCGGCATTAACATCAACGGCGAGTACATTTCACACTTGAGATTTGCAGATGACATCGTCATAATGGCTGAGTCGCTGCATGACTTGCAACAGATGCTGAACGGTCTAGTTGATTCTTCTGTACGCATTGGTCTCTGGATGAACTTGGACAAAACCCAAGTTATGTTCAACGACCACGTTAGTCCGGGACCGATTGCTGTCAATGGCGGTGCTCTCGAAGTTGTTCGTGAATACTTTTACCTCGGGCAAACTCTGCAGTTTGGTAAGAACAACTTTGAGAAGGAAGCTAACAGAAGAATTCAGCTAGGCTGGGCAGCTTTTGGGAAGCTCCGTCGAGTCTTCTCGTCGAGTATTCCGCAGAGCCTAAAGACTAAAGTCTTCAACCAGTGCGTCCTGCCTGTCATGACTTACGGAGCCGAAACGTGGACACTCACGGTACGACTGGTCCATAAATTCAAGGTCGCTCAGCGAGCTATAGAACGAGCTATGCTTGGAGTATCTCTGAGAGATAGAATCCGGAATGAGGTAATCCGGCAGAGAACCAAAGTTGTTGACATAGCTCATAGAATAAGCAAGCTGAAGTGGCAATGGGCCGGCCATATTAGCCGTAGAACTGATGACCGTTGGGGTAGACGTGTTCTTGAGTGGAGACCGCGAATCGGCAAACGTAAGGTAGGACGCCCTCAGGCTAGGTGGAGCGACGATCTTCGCAGGGTGGCTGGTAGCAGCTGGATGAGAGCTGCCGAGAATCGAGCTGAATGGCGTGCAATTGGAGAGGCCTATGTCCAGCAGTGGTCTGCTATAGGCTGATGATGATGATGATGATGAAGGCTGTACTTCAGAGCAAGTTGGTGATGGATAATCCTGGCTACAAGGTTGTGTCTATGCAAGTACTCTCCGTTAGCTAGACGAGAACACCCGGAGATAATGTGTCGGATTGATTCTCCCGGTCGGTGGCATGCCCGACAGATGTTTATTATTCTATTATTTATTAGTCTATATTACTATCATATTCATAAAATATGTCGTCTAAAAACGGAGCCACAACAGACCTAATGTGAGCCCAACTAAGATACCACAAAATGGTCATAACGTGAGCACAGCATCCCACTGTCCGATACTACTCGCCCCTTTGAATATTAGATGGGCCCAGTCGCCCCCGATTGTGTTAGTAGGTTAAAAGTACAGTCAGCACAACAAAAAATATTTTTGAATCATACCATATTGGGTATCAAATGAAAGGCATTAGCACATTTCAAAAATATATACTACGAACCCAAAAAAAAAAATTACCAGCGGACAATCAAGACGTTTCCTACGATATCTCGTTTTTCAAACTTTGATGAAGAGTTTAGAAGATATGAGGGAACAGATGAACATACATTCCGGTCAAAATCATAACCCTCCATTTTGGTTGCCGTAGTCGGGTAATAAAAGAATTGAAATCTAAATAAGTGCAAAATTCTATAGATTTGAAAAAAAGCCTAAAGAGTTAATGTAACTTGACATGTTTTCAAAGCTACAATACCAACAGTTACAAACAGGAACCCCAATAAACTTTCTACTAAGGGACTAGTTATAACAAGCACCCGAGTCGCGCGATTTATAGGTACACTGCGTTTCGGCCGCTCAATAAAATTGAATGAATTCCTATGTACGAATATATCAAGCGCTGCCGTCCAAGCGAGCGCCCATGCCGGGCGCCCTTAGGCCTCATTTATGGAGACGCGGGGCGTGGCGCATCGCGTGAAGCGTGGCGTTTTGCGGCGCGTCTGACGTTTTTTCGGTTTACGGTGCGGCGGCGCGTGAAGCGGCACTTACCATCGCACGCGTAAACACAAACATATGGTAAAATACGTTGTTGTTCATAGAGATATGAGATGGAAAGAGTGGCGGTGCCCGCCGCGAAACGTCAAGCGTGCAGCAAAGCACGCGCCGGGCAACGCTGCGGCGCACGCAGGGTACTCAATCACACCGACTAGTTTTAGGTTAGCGAGAGATGGGAGCGCACATGTCGCAAGTTGCAACTCTCAACTTGCGTCTCCGTTGACAAAAACTTTTACAAATAAGACTGGCAGAAGGTTCCGCCGCGGGCATCGCTTCATCGAAAATTGCCGCTGCGTGCGCCGCCGCAAAAAACGCTCCATTTCAAGCAAACGCGTGTAAAATCGCTTCTCCGTAAACGCACTCATACAACGCCATGTTTGAATTCAGTGCGGGCCGCGCCGCCCAAAGCCACGGCGACACCCCGCGTCTCCGTAAATGAAGCCTAAGCGTGCCCCTAACGCTTGGACGCGAGTTCCTTTTTCACTATTTTTCCTTGTCGTTTTCTCTGCATTAGTAATAAACTTCAAAACACGGTTCAAAAGTTACAACAAAATGTGGAAATCTTAACTAGTCCCTTAGGAACTTTGGCATCCATGTATACATATAGATGAATAGATGTCAATTCGTTTAGTGGTGATGCCCGATAATCCTACATTTATTTATTTTATACAGAACTCGACTTCTTTTTCACAAATGTTTTCGAAGGGGATTGTTTCTACTCGCGTTTCACGCAGGAATGGTTTTCATGACACATGCCATTTGTCGTTGCACAATACAGTGCAAAATGCATTGAAACCAATATTATTTTTTACTTGGGTATCACTTTGCACGATCCTCCAAAGCAAAATCCACGATATAACATTATATTTTTTACTTGGTAACACAGTTTTCCACAAACACGTCGTGAGGTACAAATTGTACAAGGTCCTAAATAAAATTTGGTTACATTTAAATTTGAACTTTTTCACGTCAACATTGAGTTTCTAGTTCCAAAACATGAATATGATCTGTAGTTCTGAATTCAAGCTTTAGCAAAATAAACTACAGAAGATTGAAATTCGAATTCTATAAACGCCAGGCGAAAAGTTTCTGCTGGCGGGAAGGCCAATGTTTTGTTTTCGTCGTGTTTGATGAGAGGGGTAGGTAAAGGTTGCGCGGGTGAAATATGTTTTTTTGCTGTCTGAACACTCCCTCTTAACGACGTGTGTGCACACTGTGACGTAGTAATCTTCTATAATGTCTTAACCAGGGGCGAAAGGATAATGCACATCGTCGTATATAAGGATGTTTTAGAGCGTGGCCAAAATCGGAACTAACGCTGCCATCTCGTTTTTCAATACATTTCACAAAAATGTTTACCAATAGCGCCGCCCTCTCGACGTTATTCGAAAACCAAAAGATGCTTGTAACAATGTAGGTTTAGAACTCCTGTAGCTATGTCAGGCGCTTTTGAATTTGGAGTACCTACTTATAGCCCGGGATGTACCGTTGCATTTTAGGTAGTGTTTTTACGCCGATCGGTTGCCATCTTGTTCAAAATAGATGTCGAATGACTGATAAGTGAACCGACCGTCAGCTGAAGCACCCGCAGTGGGTGTAGGATTGAAAGGTTAAGGAAGTGGTGATTTTTTTTTCATATAACATTTACATCATACTGAGGTAAACAATAATCGTAAAAATGAAAACGGAAATGTTAACAATTGTTTGCGAATTAAATAAACTCATTTTCATTGAAATGGGCAATTCTGCAACCCTTGCAAAACTGAATAGCAAACGAAATAGAAAAACGTAAATGCAAATTAGCCATTTTTCTCAGGAGGTACTTTTACATTCGCAAAACTGGCTACACAATTTTTCTGATGCATCGCTAATAGTCCGGGCGGTCGCGTTGCAAATGAAAAAGTCATAGTAAGCCGGCTGATATTGTCATCGATGGTTGATCTTATATGACCAATAAGAGAACCAATCGTCAGCTGCTCAAGTAGCGGTGGGTGAGGGTGTGGGTGGTTCCGGAAGTGGTGAAAAAATAATAAAAATTAAGTCATAGTACGCCGGCAGATTTTTTTTTCATGTATATATTTACATCATACTGAGCTAAAAAAAATCAGTCTAAAAATCAATCTTATTGGTCATATAAGATCAACCATCGATGACAATATCAACCAGCTTACTATGACTTTTTCATTTGCAACGCTGCTGCCCGGACTATTAGCGATGGATCAGAAAAATTGTGTAGCCAGTTTTGCGAATGTAAGCACAACTCTCGGTATTTCAAAAAGCAGTTTCGCTACTAACAACTGTCGGCTATTTTAAATATTTAGAAATGAAGCTTATTGTCAGCATTATTATGTTACATTGCGCAAAAATGATATGATTGCTTAGAATACAATAAAATATATTTTTTTTGCATTTAAACATGGTATGTATAATGGTATACTTATTAGACTAAGTTGGTAAATTTTTCGATTAAGGATAGTCAAATTCATATATCATATCCATGTGCCAAATTCCTTTCAGCCGTTTTAGCGTGAAAACGTAACAAACAAACACACTTTCGGATTTACAATATTAGTTAGGATAGTTAGGATTACAAATAATACAATTTAAGTAAATGAAGCAGTCTATTTGTTTTACATCCACAGCCATCTTGGTCTAAGTCTTAATTGACCATCTACATTTTACACCTTCACCATAATAATAATTATGAACTAAATTGTAATAATACCTATCCTGTAAATTGTCATTATTTGGCGAAGTTAGTTTAAGAGCGTTAATTCTAAAAGTTCGCAACGTCGCAAATAGATGTCAAATATTACTTTACCTACCTGTTTTGATTAATCTGGGAATATTACTGTATGGAAATAGGTATGTAATATCGCTAACTAGTGACCTGGAATATTACTGCAATTATAACACTGAATTTGATGTTGTAACCATATTAGGTGTAAAACCAAATAGTCGGTGTTACCATTATTAATTATTGCATTTCATCTATACATATTATAAATTAGTGGCTTTTCGTGTTTGTCTGTATGTCTGCGTTGTTTTTCTAAACCACGCAATAGATTTTGATTAGATTTTCACCGTCGTTTAGAGAATGTATTCCGGAAGGTTTATGTGTATAATACGTTCATAATAAAGTTACATATTATATGTATAACTAAGAAATCTCGATGTGTTGTCAAGTCGTAAAAACCGTGCGAAGCAGGAGCGAGTCGCTAGTAATCAATATTTTAGTTCACTAGTTCATATTTCCATAGTTTCCATAAAGGAATATTACCACATTAATCAAACAGACAATTTGACAGCTCTTTGCGACGTTGCCCACTTTAAGAATGCACGGTCTTAATTCTTCTCATTAAGTATTACGACGTTCTGCTTTAAAATAGTCATAAATCTTACAAAACTTTGCCATAACTCAATTTTCAACATTTTTCATGTTCAGTAAATAAATAATTTTCTTACAACATTTTATTATAAGTCTTGAACTGCGGTAAAATTTGTAGGTTTTTGTCAAATAAATTCTTAAATAATATTTTGTTAACTTATTTCAATATTTTGCCTTCTTTAAAATTATTTGGTCGTTTTCTTATTAATTGCTTACTGGCACTTATTAAGGCTTCATAAAAAGTGTTAGTTTTTAGTTGCGATTCAAACTTTTCACAATGTTCGAATAGTGTGGGGTATAAGTATTTCAGTTCTGCGTGATCTAGCGTGGGGAACAAGTGATGTAGGGCATGGTCCCCAAACCGAGTAATCGATTTAAAATGGTTGCCCGCGTAATCGATTCTCTCCACTATCGTATCCAGCTGGTGCAGACCCCAATCAATATCTTCGTTTCTGAAAAAAGACAAATATAAAGCTTTAAATAAATCAGTTAATGTATGTAAGAAATAAAAATACTAACGTATCGAAGGTCAAAGTCAACCGCGAGACAGACGATTTTTTATTTAATCCTGCAAATTTTATCGTAATTTTTTGTGCTAGCTTATAAATTATTTTCATGTCAATGCCTTCAATAGACATTGACATGAAAAGGATTTAGAAAATTTATTTTCGTACGAAGACTTATTGAAGGACTTAAGATTTTTGTAATATTCTCTATATTGCTATCTCTATTGTCTGTCGAAGCCATCTATCAATTTGATAAATTCGAAATACGTTTTGTGTATTATTTTTCGCATTTAACTCTACGATAGAAACGGATTTACGTATAATTTCCGCCTGACGAAATATTTCGAGTAAATGTTACGTATATCTACTAAACGGCATTCCCATTTTGCGGTCCTAAAATCATTTATAAACACTCTAAATATAATGATTACGCGTCTTTTTGTGAACCGCCAATATTCCTATTTTAGGGTCGTAATAATACTAAATCAATTAACTGCGACCATTTACTTGGCAATTCGTTCACTGACGCGAAACCACTCGCTGACGCGTTTCCACTCGCTTCGAACGCTCGGCTCGCGCGCGGTTGGTCGGAGTATCCTATTTTACTTACGGCCAAAAAGTTCAAAACTCTAATAATAAAAAAAAAGTTTGCATCATTAGAAGCGAATAAGATTTAGAGGTTAATCAATTTAGAAAAGTTTTCATCTTTAGAAATATCTCCTTTACTAAACTGCCAGATGTATATAAATTTTAAATGGTGTAGGCCCCGCTCGCCCCTTGGATCTTGCCCCTAAATAACCTAAGTGTACCCACTCGCCCCTGTGAATATTAGATGGGCCCAGTCGCCCCCGATTGTGTTAGTAGGTTAAAAGTACAGTCAGCACTTCCAAGCTTTTAAATACTAAAATAAATATTGTTTTCTTAAAACTTCAATCATAACCTAACAAAAAGTACTAGGCTTGCATGAATTCAAGACAGTATTACAATCATTAGTATTATCGCAAATATTATGATTTGGATGAACGGGACATAAATAGTTTATAACTAACTAAAAGTATTAGGCTTGCATGAATTCAAGATAGTAATACAATTTCGTTTATTTATTTTCTTTCTTATCTATTTACATTTTTAAATATTTTTATAAAAACATTTAAAAAATATAATGAATAGATGTCCGCCGGTGTCGGGAGCAGGGTCCAAGCTACCGGTGGTTAGGGTTGCAGAGACAGGAACCTCTTCACAATGCGAGCCGTATCAAGGACGACACGGTTGGCGCAGTGGCTGAGCAATGGACTGCTGCGCAACGTGTCGTGGGTTCGATTCCCGCACGGAACCAATATTTGTATGATCTGCAAGTAGTTGTTCCGGGTCTGGGTGTTAGTGTATGTGAGTTTCTATGTTTGTAAATGCACCCACGATACAGGAAGAAATTCCAAGTGTGGGGAATCGTTGTTAAAAAAAAAAAAAAAAAGGAGGAGTACTGCCTTCTGAATCAGGCCCTTGATCCAACCACCTAACGGGTGCCCCGAGAGATGTTGGTCGAGGCTTTCGGCCATAAAGCCATTGGCCGTTACGAAAATCGGCACAATGATAGCCGAGCTCATGTTCCACATGTCGACAACCTCGTGTGCTAAGTCGAGATATTTTGTTTCTCTTTCTCAGCTTTCACAAGATTCTCGTCATGCGGGACAGTATTACAATCATCATTAGCATAATACTAATGAACGCCTACTATGTATATAATACTAATAATATATAATACTAATGAGCATCATTAGTATAATACAAATAAAACCACTAATAAGATTTGGATGAAAGGCACACAAATAGTTTATAACTAACAAAAAAGTATTAGGCTTGCATAAATTCACGTTTAGTTACACTTGGAGATAAGTAATAAACTATAATTAGCAAACATCGCAAAACGCATACCTACCACATTATAATACGAACATAGAAAGAGAAACCATTCATAATGTATTCGACTCTAATCCGATTTTCTCAACGGGTAACATATTTTACCAAACGTTGTGTGTCGTTTTGTTTTGACCTATGAAAAAGGTTCCTTTTGTTATTACTTATGGTAAGCCAGGTAGCAAAAACTATCATAAGTGTCCTGAGATGGTGAGATTACAGATAGAGTTATTAAAGTAATCAAACATAGTGTTATTCATAATGTGTGCATTTTCTGTCTGACTGTACCTTTTTTGATTAAATTTCAAAGGAAATGCCGCAAGGGGCGAATCGGTACACCAAAATAATTATTTAAATGTGAATTTTCCACCCGCCCCTTCGGAAGGGGCGAGTGGGTACACAAATTTATTAAAAAACGGGGCTCCTTTCATTAAAATGACCCATTTTAATGAAAGGGGCAAGATCCAAAGGGCGAGCGGGGCCTACACCATTTAAAGGTATTTAAATAGTTTATTTAATTAATGACACATTTACCGATTGAAATTTCGCCGAATCGGGTGTTTGAAACAGTTTCGTAGTAAAAGTTAATTGTAATTGCGTGAATGGTGCAGTTTGGGACCGCTCGAAAGTTGCCTCAGTTTAACCGGAAGGTTCTGACGATAAAACTTAGGTATTCACTCACAGCTAAATTGTACTAGCTGGTGTAAAGTTAAATTTGTCACCTTTTGAGAACGACACCAAGTTCATTCTTTTAAAGTTGGCGTGTTTTGAGGAAATGCAGATGGAAAAGTATATTTTTGCTATGCTATGTAGGTTTTATTAAATAATATTTTTTGATACATTATCGTTTGAGGTTTTTCAAATTATTGTTAATTAATTAAATCTTCCTAATAATAAACATTATGGAGCAATTATGAATTTACGATACGAAGAAGTTGTGAAATTATAATATGAGTCATAATAGTACAGTTCGAACTTCATAGTGAAGTATGCAAAAGAAAGTTTTTGAATCATTCGCACATTGTGCGTCAATCAAATCTACATCCACGTAATATTTTAACCGTTACACTGTTTGTCCACCACCGCTGTCAACTAGACGTCATCGTCAACAAGAAACGAGATGTGACAGACGTGCGGGGGGGACGCAGTCATAGGCAACTCAAACTCAAATGTATGTATCGCTACTTCGGCGCCGTCATCTTGTTCTCGTTGATGTCCCGTTGACGTGGCGGTGGACAAACGGCCTCAGGTATCTACCCTTAACCACAATATTACGATAACTGGCTTTCGATAACAGACTGTTAATGGAAAACTTCTTTTTGTTTATTTTTGGTACCTACTAAAATAGCTTTATATAGGGAGACTGGTTCACAAGTTTGGTCTCATAGTAAAAGTTGTTCGTAATGATGGGTAAAGTCACGAGTTTAAAGTATCTGTCGCTATAATTACCAGTCACCCTATATAGAACTACACCGTCATCTGTTTTTTAGTGTATTTTAGAGAACTCGTTTGACGTTTTTATAGTTTGAGAAGTAGAGTAGGTAGGTAGTTATTTTTAATAATGAATATTTTTAAGGCAAACCAAATGCGTGGATTATCTACTTTGGATGCAAGTGGACAAGAACTTAGAAGTATATGAATAAGGCTTCTGTCCAGCTGCATTGCATGTCAACTCTATTCGGGTATAATTTCATGATGATTAGCGTTTTTACAGTAACAAGTAATAAATAAACGAGCAGTACATTGTTAAGCTATGTAAGATTTTTTAAAGACTTTTTTACAACAGCAAGGTCAGTGCTTATCTATTCCGGCAGTGGTTACAATTAAAAAAGTTCTTAAGCTAGTTAATGTCCAAGAGCATTAGGAAAATACAAAAAAATATGTGTTCATTCTGAAATATTTTTTTGCTTTACTGCTTGAGAACTTCTAGTAATTGAGAGGTGACGAACGAAACTTAAGACCATCTTGGTCTTTTTATGTTTAAATTCATAGTCAAGTAAATCATAGTTTATTTTAATACTATTTATTATGCGTTTTAAAATCTTTTGACGTAAGTATTACATACTTATATGCAAATGACATATAAGAACAATAGCAATATTGACGCTTCTGAAAAAAGGTATTCATAGTTCACGTCTGTTATTATAATTTTAAACGAGTATTAAGTATAATTAAATAAACATTATTTATATATTATAATGAAGCCCACGTAAGTGTAGGTAGGTAAATACATATTTATACATAGAGAATGGGCTGATCGTTCAGTGAATACAGACCGAAAAGTACGAGAGAGACAAAGCGAATGTGCCCCCAGTAGTTCTCTTGTAGTACTACAGGTATTAGCCGCACACTCGCTTTGTCTCTTTCTAGAGAGTGGTCACTTTTGTGAGGCTAACGCTCAGTCCATTCTCTATGTCTATGGTAAACACGTTATGGCAACTAAGTCAATTTAAAATGGGAATGAAATCTGAACAGCATTTTCTTTGATTTACGACATCGCATTTTTTCTGGGTTTTGGTACTTCTCAGAATAGTTCAAGTGGTAGGTATTATATCTCTAAAATTCACTACAAAATGCTCTTACCTCGGCACATCGCCTTCAAAAAAGTTCCTATGACTGTGATGGCCTGCAGTCAATCCATAGAGCACAAAGAATAAACTGGCTGGTATCATAGTCAGCAGCCATACAGCGATGGTCCAGTGCAAGGGTAGGCCTCCCATCAGGTACATCCAGGCAGGTATCGTGAACGGTATCAAGTTCTTCCAACTTAAAGACTTGCCTTCATGGTTGGTTGCGCAGAGAACTAGCCTGGAATTTAGAGAACGATTCTTTTAAGGCGTTGTTCAATGATTGTCTTAGAATTATTTTGGACATAGTTAAAAAAAAAGTTTGCTTGTTTTTCTTAAATAATTCTTTCTGAAGGCTTGTCTTGGAATTGTAGTTGTTTTAGTAAAAATTTAACTTCACTTGTCTTTTTCTATTATCTAAAACAACAATTAGATTCATATCTTCGTAAAGACATGAATTCAAATGATGTGATTGCATAAAATCCGGAACCTACTGATTGGGAAAAGAAACCGACTCCTGTAACACAGGTGTTTTTACCTAGTGCAGGAATCAGGAGTTCACTTTGGTTTGAAAGTACAAATTTTTGCCAATAAATAATTTATTTTTTATATTTTATTTAGAACAAATTACGAAATTATTTATTAGAAACTCAAAACAAAGAAAGCATTATTTTCGATAGTAATAAAGTTCGTGTTTGTAATAAAATTCGACTATAGTACAAAAGGTAAGAGTCGTATTCGTCAATGTATTTAATTACGCGAATCTGTAACCAATGTAATCCTTGTATTGTGCCCAAAGTCCCGATTTAATTAAAACCAAAAACTTAACTGGTTTCCAAATATTATTGGACCCAATTAAACTGTACAATACAATCAAATAACATGCCAACAGGATAATCCCGTCGCAGGTCTCCCAATATCTACGACTTTGTTAAAATTTTCCTACGGAAATTTCGTTTGTTATTTTGAGTAAAGTGTTTCGAAAAACGGTATTTGTACACAAGTTGTTTGTTTGGGAACACAAACGGTTTCTATATAATTCCGTTATGTTACATCTATGAAGTTTGGACTAAAACATACGAGTACACGAGTACAAGCAACGTTTGCTTAGTTTAGAAATCAGAATGTTTAGTTGCAAAGAGCAATCGTTGTAGTTAAATGACTGAAACTGAAATCAAAGCAATTGATAGTGTTTATAGTGGTAGTAAACGATGCAGCCGTTCTAATTATCAATTTAAGAGTCGATGAACCACGCGTAACATTTAATGTACTTGATAACATTGGACCTTGTACCATATTAATATCAAGTAATATCATCGTACTAGCAAAATATGATTTCATGGTTGGAAACAGATATTAAGTGAGGTCTTAAACATTATAAGAAGACAAATGCCCGTTTTAACTAACACTAAGCGACATTTTTTTTTTGATTGTCTTAATTCTGGAAATAGCTTCTCCCGCTCTGTGCGGAGCGGGAGAAGCGTGTCAGACTTTTACTGTCTAAAACCCACCCGTGTTCCTTGAGTTGCCTGTTGCCAAGGGTATCCCTTTCGGATTTTCCCGCAACCCTGGCAGACTAAGCGACACCTAAATGAATGACTAAATAAAAGTGCGCTATTAGATTTTCAACTCTTATCGCTGAGCCGAATGATGAAAATCAAGCATCGTGCTTTAATTTAGTATTTAGAAGTCGCCTAGTGTTAGTAAAAACGGGTGAAAGAAAGGCAAGGATATTACTTACTCTGTAACTAATAATGTCAATAAAGACGCTCCATATATAATGGGGTAGTAGAAGGCTCCCATTTGAGCCCATATGGGTTTGTCCTTGTACGGCAGGAACTGTAGGAACGGCTCAATCATGGCCAGCTCAACATCTTGAGCTGTGTTTGTGTGCAAGTGATGGGACATCGCATGGGAAACGCGCCAGTCACTGGAATAGACGAATACAAAAAAAATGAAATAATAAAAAGACAAATATAACAAAACGCAGAATTATTTGGCTTATTGAAGACCATTAGGCTGAATTTCTTTATTTCTCTAAGTGGGATATATATCTAAACAATAACTCTAACAAAACTGACTATTAATTAAAACTAATAATTAATTAAAACTAACTATACAAATAAACCATTGATATCTAAAATATTAGATATTAATTGTAATATTAACAAAATAGACAACTATAGTTCACGTCCAAGCAGTAGATGCTCTTATGTTTTAACGAAGTAGTGATAATATCAAATACATACATAGGAGTCACAATCCTTACTAATAAAAAGAAATGTGAAAGTGAGTCTGAATGTTTGTTTATCCTGCTTTCATGTTTCACGACCGACACAAAATTAGGCACATAGAACTTTGTGTCATGATGACACAAGTAATTTTACTTATTGTTTTAAAAAAATACCTGATCTACGATTGATAAAAAGGAAGAATAGAGGGTAAAAAATTTGATAAATTAAGATAAATGATTTCAAGTAGATTTATATTTTTTATTGAAGGGAAGCTTATAAGTAACATGAATAAGAAAAACATATCTTAAGTATTCAAGAAACTTTTGAATATTTTCCACGTCTTTTAATCAAGATCTAATAATTTTATCACAGACATTAGTAGTGGATGTCACACGTTTTTTGTTACTTATTTCTAAAGCTTTATTTAGAATCCATTATGAAAGTTAACTGTTTATTATTGAATATTTTATTCTCATTAAATCAAAGCAAAAAAAAAACAGGTCTCGTAAGAGATAAACATTAAAGGCGCCTAATTTGTATAATAAGTTGAAGCCTCGTGCAAACAGACGCGATATCTCGCCAGTTTGCACGAGGTTTTAACTTATTATACAAATTAGGCGCCATAAACCCATTTCTAGTATCTAATAGCGAAATTATCTTGTAGTTAGTTTATGGTGCGCAATATCCATACTCTGCAGTCACACTATATATTGCATTCTGCCATCTTAAGGAATAAAGACGACATATTGGGTACGTTATATTTCATAACGCTTTACACTATTTTGGTTAAAAATAGTGTCCATGGAATTTCGTGCCCATCCTTCTCCATAGGAACCTACTACGCTTTGAAATGAGCAACTAACTGCATCTTTCTAACTGACCGACTCTTTGACAAGTCAAAAGTGACCGTAATTTAATTAAATAAAAATTGAGAATAAGTTGCTGAAAAAAAAAACGTTGCTATTCAATTTACACAATTAACAAAGATTCAAAAAGAAAAAGTAAAAAACCGGCCAATTGCGAGTCAGATTATCTATAAAAACGGCAAAAAAAGTCACGTTTGTTGTATGGGAGCCTCCTTAAATATTTATTTTATTCCGTTTTTTTGTTTTTTGTTGTTATAGCGGCAACAGAAATGCATCATCTGTGAAAATGTCAACTGTCTAACTATCACGGTTCATGAGATATAGCCTGGTGACAGACGGACAGACAGACAGCGGAGCCTTAGTAATAGGGTCCCGTTTTACCCTTTGGGTACGGAACCCTAAAAAACAGTCAAAAATAATAATGCATTGAAATTATAATAGGCACAGTAGGTAGTACACGACTCCGCTGCCGCGAGAAATCGCGGCACAGCGGACAGAGCTCCGGCAGGATCTCATGGCGGCATGGAGAGTGCGATTGTCGCAACCCAGTGCTGGGCACGCCACAATTGCGGCGATAAGTCCCCTCTTTGAGGAGTGGCTGGAGCGGCGCCACGGCGTCCTCACCTGCCGCCTGACGCAGGTCCTCCCAGACATGGCAGCTTCGGGAGGTACCTGTGCAGGATTAGGCGGGAGGAAACGCCCGGGTGTCACCACTGTGCGGATCGTCCGGAGGACACGGTGGAGCATACGGTGGAGGTGTGCCCTGCTTGGGCGGAGCACCGCCGTGTCCTCGTGGAGGCAATTGGCGGCACTGAACTCTCGCGTCCGGCCCTGGTCCAGGCCATAGTACGGAGCGAAAGGGCATGGGAGGCGGTCACCTCCTTCTGCGAAGCAGTGATGCTCGCGAAGGAGGAGGCGGAACGCGTGAGGGAGAGGCAAAGCCTGCGCCCTCACGCCCCTAACCACCGCCGCTGGAGACACCCTGGGCGTCGGGAATCCCAGGCGGATTCCCGGCCACCATAGGCGCGGGCTTGCGGACGGCGAGCAATGGGTAGCTCGCCGTCCGATAAGGATCAGGCCCGGGTCGAGGGCGCGACGTGTTCCACGCGCGCCTCAAAGAGATGTCAGCACACCTGACGGGGTCCGTTAGGACCGATGCCTGCCAGGGTTGTGGAATAGTCCGAAAGGGATACCGGGACCCTGGCAACAGGCAACTGAAGGAACACGGGTGGGTTTTAGTCAGTAAGAGTCTGACACGCCCTTCCGCTCCGCCCAGAGCGGGAGGAGTCATATAATGATTACCCAACCAAAAAAAAAAAAAAAAAATGTAGTACACGACATACCGCGATTAGTTGATCATTATTTGTTACACGGTGGCTTCAAGTTGCGAGGTCAAGTCAAGTACAAGGCGAACATTTACTATTTAATAATCCTTTTATTTCTTGGTTTGAATTAATTAGATTTTTTTCCTGTTTAGTTATTATTGCCTTACTTTTGTTTAGTTTATTGAAAACTATTTTTAAACTTGTCAGAAGAAAATGCTAATGAGTAACATTTTTTTCAAATTCTAATAGCACTTCATATTTTATTCAATATATTTCGCTTGTGGACAAACAAGTCTAGGAAGATTCAATAGTCGTAGGACGTATAGTCCCAAATATGTATGTTAAGTAATGGATGAATTAATTGCTTACCAAATTTACTACCAACTTAAATTGCCTGTTTAATCTAATCACAACAGTTATACTTTTACAGTTGAATGAAATGGTTATAACACAACAAATTGAAGTAGTGTGTCAGTTTGATAAACAATACATTTTCCTGACTCTATAATAGTCTCGTCGAAATAGCAAAAAACTCACCTATACGACATCCCGCTTAAGTTAAATAAGTACATCCTCCAACTGTCACTGCGATGAAAATAATTATGTGCACAAGTGACGATGGAACTAAGAACCAATCCGTTCAAGAGAGTCAAAGAGGCTCCTAAAACGAAGCTCTGAGTCCAGCCCCAACAGCTCATGGGACTTAGAACAAGCAGAGCAAATAATAAGGAATCAGAAACGAAATCACTCTTTTTCCTAATGTCTTTTGGTATTACAGACAGTTGCGCCATGACTTTCAACTTCAAGGTCTTGTAAAACCCATCTTCTTTGAATGTGAAAGGTTGGTTTCTGGGTTGTGTTGCTTTTCTTTTATAATAATTTGGTAGGAAAGTCTCTGCAACTCCTTTGAGGTGATGTGTCTCGAAGGCCTCTGTTATGTCTGTACCCTGTGGAATACCAAAAAAATATTTGTCAGTCTTGTATTAAAATGATTATAAATCACATACTATTTAAATTGTATGCGCACTGTTTCTATAATGTTCTTTTAGACATAAAAGCATTCAGTCCCTTCAATATTCTCGACCTAAAATTTCATCACCATACAATTATGACCTTTATACGGTACGTCAACCATAATGACGTGAAAAGTGACAGATATAAAATTATTTTAACATTATCATATCCTTTGTATTCATTCATTGTAGTATTCAACATATACATAATATGGTTTGGTTAGTAAAATGTTTGCCCAAAAAGCGTTTTATTAGCCGCTCTTGATGATGAATAAATGAGTCTGAGTCTCTTGATTTTTTTTAAACAGGTTGTTATTAAGTCGATTGTTATAACAATCGTGTTATATTCTGTGTCTTTTCTGTACAATATACAATATATTGCGCTACATATATTATACCGAAATAAGAATGAAAATTGAATAAATAACAGTTGAAGTCTATACATGTCCGTAACAGAGCTATATTTATTGTACACTCGCAGTTCGCAAATGACAGTATCAGGTCTCAATGTGTTAGAAATGGAGCTTGTCGCCATTTATCGCGATCGGTTCCCAGCCCGGGCAGTAGTGGTCATTTTTTATCGTCCAATGAAAGAGGAAAATCATTTACGGTTTTGTCCTACTTCAATAGAAGTGAAAAAACATTTTGAGATTTGTTTGGACTTCAAACAATTAGTCAGAACCATCTGAACTTTGGAGTACCACGATTTATAAAATTCAGATGGTTGTATCAACGAGGAACTTCCATAAAAAAAAGTGTACCGCGTTTTGAGGCTTCCAAGTTGGTGAGTAGGTATTTTGGACTCTTTGATAACCAACATTAAAAAAATATAGTTTTTGCTGTCTCAAATTACACTGTCGAAAATACTAGCTAAGTGGAAGTTTCACACAATTAAGTTAATGACGTAGGAAAGAAAGAAGTAGATACATTTCCAACAAAAAAAAATGGCGCACAAACGAACTTTGATCTACTAAAACTCTCATCAAGCATACCTTAGTAACAGAAATCCAATGGGATCCTCCAGGGTGTGCAGTCACGAAGTCCGTCAAATCATACAAGCTGTCATGTATCCGCCACAAATCTTCGGCGCCATCTTGCATTCGCTTTGCCTTCAGCCAGTTCTGGGCAGATTTTGGCGTCGCTTCCCTAAGGAACGGGTACTCCAATTGGGGGAAGCTTATCTGACGTTTTTCTGTATTGGGCGCCATTTTGTCTTGCCACTGCGAATTATTAACAAACAAATTAAAAAAAGTAATTAACAAATAAATTGTATAGTTTGCATTGAGAGATGCTAATCCTCTCAAAATTTATTGACCTTCTAATGATGTACGCTTTTTAGGGTTCCGTAGTCAAAAAGGAACCCTTATAGGTTTGCCATGTCCATCTGTCGGTCTGTCACTTATAATTTGGTATAGGTAATGAAATGAAATGAAATGAAATGAAATGAAATGAAATTGTTTATTCTGTAAATAGGATATTGGAATCACTTTTACACGTCATATTATAAAAAAAATATTAAAAATAAGCTAGATGAGGTCGGCGTTTCTGACTACTCTGAGAAGAAAGGCCGAAACAAACTCAGAGGTCACAGTCTCTTTTAAAGTCCAGACATAATCTTGGTCAAGCCATATGAGGACCATGTAAATTCGAGTCTGAAATGGTCTTTTGAGGAAAGAACCACACAGATTTGAGTGGACCTGTCCAGTCAGTGCAAGCATTTGTCAGTAATGGCGGAGCTCAACTCAGAACTTAAGGAGCTCAGCGACTCGACGAACAATACCAAAGAAAGGACATTTGGGTAGGCCGCATAAAATTCTCAAATTGCCAGACCATTGATAAAATTAACTGAGAAAAGAAAAAAAAAAAAAATTAAAAGATTCACATAGTCCTCACATTCACAATAATAAAATACTTTACAAAGTAATCATGTCATTTTGTATAGAATATTCAATAATGTCAATTTGTAAATAAAACTGGTTGATATACTTTGATGATTTTCCATATTATTCAAAATGTTACAATGCTTAGCAGAGCGAGCAGCTCAATCCCATGCTTTTTTGTCTTCTAAATAATCTGAAATTTTATAGTACCCTTTTCTACAAAGTTTGGTTTTAATGCAGCTTTTAAATCGTTTAATGGGTAAGTTTCGAATGTCAATGGGAAGTTTGTTATAAAAGCGCATTGACCCATGAACGAGTTGCCTACTCTGTGGAGACGAGTGCGATGTACAGCAAGATTGTGTTTATTCCTGGTATTTAAACTATGAATATCGGACATTTTCTTAAAATTAGATATATTTTTGTGTACATACAATAGGTTTTCAAATATATATTGTGAGGCTACAGTCAGAATATCTATTTCTCTGAATTTTTCTCGAAGGGAATCCCTTGGACCTAGGTTGTAAATGGCTCGAATAGCCCTTTTCTGTAAAACAAAGATAGCATTAATGTCCGCACAGGCTCCCCAGAGAAGAATCCCATAAGACAGAAGACTATGAAAATAACTAAAATAAACAATTCTGGCTGTATCTACGTCAGTTATCTGTCTAATTTTTTTAACGGCGTAGGCGGCCGAACTAAGCCTTCCTGACAATTTTTCTATGTGTGGGCCCCATTGTAATTTACCGTCAATGGTTATTCCAAGAAAAACTGTCGACTCAACGGGGTCCAACTCTATTCCATTAACTTTAACATTGGTAGATACCTGCCTGACATTTGGCGTTGAAAATTTAATGAGTTTAGTCTTTTTCTCATTCAGGAGAAGATTATTTACATTAAACCAATGCACCACTTTAGAGAGTGCATCGTTAACTTGTTCAAAGTTGACTAACTGACGTTTTATTTTAAAAATGAGGGAAGTATCATCTGCGAATAACACGATCTTGTGATTATCCCTTATGTGGTAAGGCAAGTCATTAATATAAATGAGAAATAAGAAAGGACCTAGAATTGAACCCTGCGGAACGCCCATGGTGACCGAAGATCCTGCAGATCTCTTGCCATTAACATCGACCCTCTGAATTCTGTTGTTCAGATAAGAAGTCAGAAGGTCGAGAGCCTTGTCCCTCATACCATAGTGGTACAGTTTCCTGATGAGAGTATCATGATGTACGCAATCGAAAGCTTTGGACAAGTCGCAGAAAATGCCAAGAGCATCCTGCGACTCCTCCCAAGCCTCGAATATGCTCTTCAGTAATTCCACGCCCGCGTCTGTAGTTGAACGACCCTTTGTAAAACCGAACTGTTTCAGATGAAGTAAATGATGTGTATTGAAATGACTTAACATCTGTTTTAAAATTATTTTTTCAAAGATTTTGCTCAACGTAGGTAATATCGAGATAGGCCGAAAATTCGTGGGATCAGTTGTGCTGCCAGACTTGAACAGTGGAATCACTTTGCTAAGTTTCATCAGATCAGGAAATACACCAGATGCAATACAAGAGTTAAAAACAATTGCCAAAAAGGGTGAAATAACATCAATTATTGAAGACATAGTATGTACTGATAATCCCCAAAGGTCAGCAGTTTTTTTCACATCGACTTCTTTAAAAGATTCTATAATATCTTTAGCAGTAGTAATTGTAAATTCAAAAAGTTTGTCATATTCTGGTACACATTCTTTTAGTATTGAATAAGCAGAAGTGGATGACGACGATGACAGAGTTTTGGTTGTTAAAATTGGAATATTAGTGAAGAAATTTTCAAACTCAGTTGCCACCTCCCCGTCTGCCTTAATATCTACATCATTGATTTTTAGATGGAAGTCACGATTCCGTACTGTCGTTCTTCCTGTTTCAGAATTAATAATATTCCAAGTTGTTTTAATTTTATTCCCAGAAGATTTTATTTTATTTTTAATATGTATGGCTTTTGCTGAGGAACAGGCTCTTTTAAAAGTTTTAGAATATTTTTTAACAAATCCTTGAAAAGTTTGATCTTGGTTATATGTTTTTTCATGATACAATTCAAATAACCTCTGCCTACTTTTGTAAATACCTGGTGTTGCCCAATCACTAAATAAAACGCGGTCACAAAGTAGTAAGGGTATACATATAAATCACGCCGACAATGTGGCAAAATAAAATCATGAAAAACAAATTAGGCGAACTCCCATACACGTATCATTGTGATGTTTTTTTTTCTAGTCAGTCCCATAGAGTGGGTGTCGTTTAAAAATATTGTGAGTTTATGAAAACCATTTTTGGATTCAGGGATCCGTTTGCGAAATATTAAGCTTGAAAGTGCTAATTTTTGTTAGAGTCAAGTGTTGCCTCCAGCCAGCGAAATGGTTGGTTTTGGATATGTGAAAAAAATCACGGCAGTAGAATAGATAACGAAATTAAAAGGAAAACTATCACAGCTAAGTAGGCTTTGCAAGTTACCGAGTAATAATCGACCAGCTTGCAGTTGGAGTTGCAAAAGCATGTTCTCCCATACATTCTGTATGAAAGAACCAGTTTTTCAACTACAATGTTAAGTATGTTCTGGGGATAAATTCATCTAAACTACGGAACCCTTCCATGTGCGTGCTTCGACACGCACTTGGCCGGGGTTTTTTTAAATAACGATTCTCTAAAAACATTTGCGCGTTGTAATTTTTTAGCTTTTCTCAGGTGGTCGCAGAAACTAAACTCAGTACCCGACCAAACTGGTTAGGTTTGTTTAGAACTGTGACCAATCACGCGCGAAAAAAGCCAACAACAACGGTGCCACATTATGAGCCGGAGCGCTACATCCAAGTTGGTCGTAGTTATTTACTATTTTAAGAGTTATTGTATATTATATTAGAAGTTTACAAAAAGAGACGCATTCATTATATTAGAGTTTTCAATAATATTTTTACAAGAGCAAAATGTGAATTATTTAAGGCTTGATTAAATACAATGCCCTTTGCATTCACAGAAAAATTATATTTAGGTAGTCTTGGAAAATATTCATGTTGTGGCTAAGGCAATACAACTATCATATTTTTTTACTTTCAATATTAACTCTGTAGGCTGTATTTTAATCCTGCCAGGGTTGCGGAATAGTCCGAAAGGGATACCGGGACAAACACGGGTGGGTTTTAGTCAGTAAGAGTCTGACACGCCCTTCCGCTCCGCCCAGAGCGGGATAAGTCATATGATGATTTCCCACCCAAAAAAAAAAAAAAAGGCTGTATTTTAATGGGATTATCCAAGTTATTCTTATGATGTTGTTGGAATTATTCCACGAAATCTTGCTGGGCCACTTTTTGTGAGATAGCGCCCGGTGCCCATACAATTCATAAAAACTATAATAGGTATTAAGTTAAAGTAAGTATACGTAATTATAATTTTAAATGTGTGTGTGTTGTACTTTGATTACAATGAATTTATTGAACAGGTAATTTCAGAAGAGCTAAGCGACAACAAGTTGAATTTGACTTTGTAAACTCTAGTTTTAGTGATTATCTATTTTAATTAGATTCTCATTAAGTTGGATACCAGGTAAGTTCTACTAAATTACTCGTTTCGGAAATATATTGTGTTGGATAAAAATGTGCGTAATTAATTAGTAACATCAAAGATAAGCAGGTGATGAAAAGTGTGATGATCTGCGATTTCAAGAGTGGTCCTTGTCTTTGTAAACTGCTACCAAGTTAAGACTTTAATGTCCTAGATTGTGTTTAGAAGATGGTCTTTCCTAACTATCTAGGGGTTATCTTCCAGAACTTTCCAAGTGCTGTTGAATATACATAGCAATTTTATTGGCGGCTTCTGCAGCCTGAAACGGAGCTGCTAGCGCAGCGGCGGCACAGGTACCTATATTTTTGAACCGTTTGGAGTTGAAATACTAGGGCCTACTTTTTTGGGGACATCGACAGCGGTTGGTTAACTCTTCATGTGAAGCCCTGGCCAATTTTTAGGTCAAAGAATCAGCATTGCCATCCAACCTGGCAACGCTTTCAGCGTTTTGGGCACTTTTTCCACTGAAAGCAATGCGGACCAATTTTTTAATGCCCAATGAGCTCTTCCTTTATTTATTTTTCCTTTGTATACTTGTACATAATTTATATATTTTAGTGTTAGTTTGTATATTGTAAGTAAAGTTGTATTCTAATAAAAAATTAAAAAAAACGAATAAGATTGAAAATTACATATATTTTACATAATAGTTATAATATTTACATAATATTTCACGGCATAATTACTTACTCCACTAACGATACTCATCCTCTTAAAGTTTTAGTAAGTAACGCATTTGTGTACGTTACCAGGCAACATCACACAATAGTAGGACTTAGGACATTCACTTGTTTTCGTGCACTGCAAAATCACAAAACAATAAATAAATAAATATTATAATTATATTAACCATCATAATTACGGTAGTAATTTAATAAAAAATGCTGGTTATTACTATGTCCAATGGTGCGAGAGTGCCAGCTGCAGTTAAGGAGATCACAGCCAGGGCGATCAGGAGGATAGCCAAAAATAATTTCGACATTTCAGTAGTTTGTCTCTGAAAATTATTAAAATTCAGTAAATTGAAAATTATTAAAATTCATTAAGATGATCACTTTAATGCATTGATAGTATTAAACGGTGAGATTCCAGATTGGTTTATTTTCACAACATCTGAAATTGGTGCTGGTCTAAAGACCATCCCAACTTATATTATAAGTGCGAAAATGAGTTTATTTATTTATTTGTTTGTTACGCGTTCACGCTAAACGGCTGAACGAATTTGAATGTTTGGCACATGGGTAGCGGAGAAGGACAATCGCCGAACAAAAATAATCTCTTTTAATGTCTTTTTTGTTTTTAATTTCTTTTTTGTTTTTGAATGATCGTTATGAGGCGTGCACTTTTGGATTTTCAATTTTTTTTTTAAAAGTATTGTTCAACTTTATAATTTTATTTAAGAATCATCACAAAACTATACAACGTGTAACGTTAAATGCGCAAAACCTCAGACACCCCAACAGATTTTTAATTCAATAGACCTATCTCAGAGAGAAAAAAAATTTTTTTTTTTTATGTGCTGTTAATGAATAGACACGGCTACGTTTTTAATAAGATTTTTTGAAAAATGTGACCTATATTAAAAAGTGGTTCAATTGATTCTGCTCGTTATTCTGATCAAACTATTTTCAGGTTTTGCGCATTTAACGTTACACGTCGTGTAAAACCGTGAAAATTCTTCGAATTATCTTTCCGAAGTTAGATTAGAATTAACACAATCGTTGAAAACCAATATTAAATAATTAATTTCAAGAGAAACACTTACCGGTTCACAATCAAGTAAGGACTATCGACTCTCGGAAACTCGAGTGATAAAGTCTCGGACGATCCACGAGTATTTATACAATTCGAAAAACAGGTAAATTTTACCGGCCGCTCTCATCAAAATAATAATATCGTGATCATCATGTGAGAATATTTAATATGCGCATTTGCGCTAATTTGATGAAAAGGAGTATTTTTCGACATACAAGGTTCTCATAGTAAGCCGTCGGTATCCTTGGTTCCTGGGTTATGTGTTTAAAGTTTGAAACATGATGTTTATTCTTTTTTATTACTACGATTAAGAGCTGTCAGTGTCATTATTTTCTGTGGCATATTGACACGGATTACTCTTGAACAAGGTGTAGACGTACTGCGTTCAGTTTCATTAGTGAAATAGATCATTATTAAATATGACAAATATATTAGCATATTTAATTTTCGATTCTTGCGGTTAAATGACACTACCTTTTTAAATCCTTTTTCATTTTAAAAGCGTTAACAGGTAAATCAATATCCCAGATCGGGCCCCAGATCGGGGCCCCTTAAAGGGCCATCGATGTCATACTCTAACCTAACCTAACATATCGTAACCTAAGATTGGAAGCAAAGAAGTGGCTCAAGAATTTGTACATTTCTTTACCAGTATCCCACTTAAAACTACTGAAACCTTAAACTCCTCGCCATCGCTCTCTTTTGATTTAGTAAGGGCGAACGTTCCAGCCTGCCTGATTGATTTTAACTTTAAGCATATTAACCCCGTTACAGTAATAAAAGCTTTTAAGCAAATCAAGATCAAATTGACCGAGGATCTTTGGGGAATGTCCATTAAAGTCTGTACCTCCATAATTGAGACCATAGCGCCTTACTTAGCCTTAATATTTAATTTGTGTGTGGATCAAGGAGTCTTCCCGGATTTAATGAAATACAGTAAGGTAATACCACTTTTCAAATCCGGGGACAGTAAAGACTCCAATAATTATAGGCCCGTATCCGTGCTGCCGGTTTTCAGCAAGGTGTTTGAAAAGGTAATGCTGAATCAAATGCTCAATCATTTTAACACAAATAAAATCCTTCACGACCAACAGTACGGTTTCACCAAAGGACGTTGTACGACTGACGCCGGTGTAACCTTATTTAGACACATTTGTAACGCGTGGGAAGAAGCCCAAGACGCCATAGGAATCTTTTGTGACCTCTCCAAGGTATTTGATTGCGTCGATCACGAAACCTTACTCTTGATACTTGAGCATTACGGACTAGGTAAACTTGCGCTCAGTTTAGTAAAATCTTATTTAAATGATAGACAACAGCAAGTTCAAATAAACGGTATCAACTCACTAGGTTTAAAAGTAAAAATGGGTGTTCCACAAGGCTCGATTTTGGGTCCTTTCCTCTTTTTAGTGTACATTAATGATCTACTCCATTTATTAAAAAATCAGCCACACATGGTGTTATTTGCTGACGATACTTCCTTAATTTTTAAGGTAGATAGACGTGCTACAAATTTTGACGAAGTAAATAACGCCCTACTGCAGGTCCAAAATTGGTTCACTGCTAATAATTTAGTATTAAATGGAAAAAAGACTATGTGCATCAAATTTTCTTTACCAAATGTCAAAAGTAGGGATTGTGAGATTATATTGAATCAAGAGAAACTAGAATTCGTCGATAAAACTGTTTTCCTGGGGATCACGCTCGACTCAAGGCTACAATGGGGTCCTCATTTAACATCTCTTGCAGGACGGCTGAGTTCAGCAGCATATGCTGTCAGAAAAATCCGTCAATTTACTGATGTAGATACCGCGAGGCTAGTCTATTTTAGTTACTTTCATAGCATAATGTCTTACGGTATTTTACTATGGGGACGGGCTGCAGACATCGAGTCTATCTTTATTCTGCAGAAAAGACCGATCAGCGCCATTTATAATCTACGCAGGCGCGATTCTTTAAGGGAACTGTTTAAGGATATTAACATCATGACGGTGCCTTGTCAATATATATATGAAAACATCTTGCACGTAAGAAAAAAATTACATCTTTTTAGTAAAAGAGGCGATAGACATAATTATAGTACTAGAAATAGGGACTTATTAGTTCAACCAGGTTTCAGACTGGCCAAAATAGACTCATCTTTCATGGGGTACTGTTTAAAATGTTACAATAAAATCCCTCCCCACATACTTCAACTGAATGAGACAAAACTTGTATAAAACGCACACTATGTAGGCAGGCATGTTATAAGTTGAAGGATTACATCTCTGATAAAAATGCTTGGCTTAATGCTGGTCCTGCTCCACAACCACGACTAACTAATTAACATTCGAAAATGCTGTTGGAGCTGCTGAAGATTGTAAGACTATCTTTGCATTGTATAAACTCAATCTCTCCTTTGTATTATATAATTGCACAGGTGTGAGTACTATGTACTATAGAGCTACCAATTACCGGGTATTTTGTCTTTCATTGACTTGAATGTGCCCTGGCGGCTGGGAATGTCATGCTCACTCAAATGTCTCGCTGATGGTGGCGTATGTGTTGGATCATTTAGCTCCCTTCAAAATGGTTGAGCTGAATGGTGCTGATCCATGCGTCATGTTCGTGAACGGGCGCCGTCAGTTGTGACTGGTCATTTCTTAGCTGCCATGGCTTATTTTAATTTTTGAATTGTGCTTATTTTATAATTGCGGACGCTTTTAACGTGCTTTCTACATTGTTCTCACATGTATAATTTCAACATGAATAATGTAACTATTATATTGTAACAATATTTTGATTTAAAAGAGTGTCCATGGAGTTTCTTGCCCGTTCTTCTCCATAGGTACCTACTACGCTTTGGAATGGGCAACTAGCTTCATATTTCTGACTGACTGACTCCTTGACAATTCAAAAGTGCCTGTAAATGGTTTAATTGAAATAAATGCTTTGAGTTTGCGTTTGAGTTTTGATTGAAATGTTTGACAAATGATAAATGTCCCAAACGTTTTGTGTCATTATAATAATCGGCATAACAATAATTCTACCAAATGAAACGTTGTCATACAAAAATTAGCTAATCGTTAGTTGTCAAAGTGAAACATCGGCGAAACGTTGGTTGGAATTTACAGAATAAACAATTTCATTTCATTTCATTTCATTTCCTGGATAAGGCCATTAAACCCAGAAGGTTGGCCATTCAAATGAATTCGTAGCTGATTTCTACTCATTAGACTTTTTTTAACCACTGGTTTACGTGACTCATAAGCGGTAGGTTAAAAATGCTGTAGTTTATTAAAATGCAATGCACTTAGCACTTATACCAGACCTACGCACACTTACTAAAGAAACCCGTTTACCTTAAGGACATGACGTTAATGATCAGAAACTCAATTGTGATAAGGAAACTGCTTCTACAGATACACTTAGTAGGTACTTAATTTAATAGTTCTATAAAATATTATAACATTGAAGAGGTTGTTTTTGTCGTTTGTTGCTAATCTCTGGAACTACCAGTCGATTAGAAAAAATCTTATTGCATTTGATAGCCTTATTTTTGAGGAAGGCTTATAGGCTATTTAACATCATGCTCGGATCCCGGGGAAAAAATCAAAACAGTAAGAAAGAACGCTGAACGAAAACGAAGTAATCGCACGGCAGGCAATGCGGTGCGACGGCGTGAGTCGGGGAACAAGAAATTTCATGCGGGCAAATTCGCGGATTCACTAGTGTTCTTTAAAGCTAAGAGCACATTATAGCAGCATCAGGCCACTGCGAAGTGCGGACAATCCGCCTGTACTATGCGATGGTTCATAAAAAGTATACGAAAGGGACGTGTACGAGGATTTTTGCAATGCGGGGCGGCCCGCCCCCCCAAATCTCCGTCAGCCATGTGCTCATGCGTCTACATCAAGAACTGCACTATAAGTGACTTAGGGCTTGCACCCCCTGGCGGTACGGCACGGCAAGGGATATTTATGTGACGATACAACTTAACAGTATGACAATAAAATTAAAATTTCAATGATTTCCACGGCATCTTTTCCATCAGAATGCGCTTGCATGTAATTGAATTAATTATCTACTTCGCCACATGTGAACTACGCATCAAAGACCTGACGTCACATAAATTCTGCATCGCGCAATTAAAGTTTACCGTGAAATGGACATATATACAAGACCCCGACATCAATCGTTGGGCAGTTGCCCGCCAGACACAGACAATACCCGTCTGGTCGGAGGATCCTCCCTCTTCTATGGTGGATGAGTGAACTTTACACCCTGTTCCTTATACCCCTAAATAATAATTAGTGATGCCGAAGATAGGAGCAGGCTCTTAAGTAGCCTTCGGTAATCCACCGGAAACACGCTAGGATAATCCGAATAATAAGACAGTAATTAGGTTCTAAGAACTAGGAGGACAAACAATGGTTACAAACTTAGTTAATACTATTTATCTGACATTCATCAAAGTTACCTGCTATTTAATAGGCAGGCCGTACTCGTATGTGTATCTAATTAAGGCTATCTTTGTTAAATTGTTTATGCTTATTAATTTAACAGCGGTTTTGCATTCTAATTAATACAAATTACCTGTATGAAATTAAAACCGCATTTTACTTGTGTATTTTGACCGTTCCGTGCTTATAACACTTATGGATCGAATTCCCACCGTTGAAATCCGAAGATGTACGAAAGTTTTCGATATCGGAAAACGAGTGATGAAACTGAAATGGAGTCAAGCAGGACATCTGACAAGGCGCCGTGATGACAGGACAGGTGGAGTAAGGCAGTGACCACGAATATCTATGGCAGTGACCTAGTGACGAACAAGGACCACCGTAGAAACGGGTTTTGTCGACGGAAGAATTGACAATTAATCTGCCTAGCATTTTCCTAACTACGTTGGGGTCAGCTTCCAGTCTAACCGACTGCCTATCTGACCTCCACAACCCAGCAACTAGGTAATACGATACCCCTTGGTTAGACTGGTTGTCAGACTTTCGGTCTTTTGACGACTCGTAAAGATAGTCAAAGATCCACAAATGACATCCGGGATTAAAGGCTTATCGTGCTTTCCGAGCACGGAGGAGTCTCGGTATGTAAAGATGGTCACCCCCATACACGGACCAACCCCGGTTAGCGTAGCTTAACCTGATGGATCGACCCGAGCGGTTTGTTATTACTTAGCCACGAGAAGAACAGACAAAATGACAGATAAACAATCACAATCTGTAATTTTGTCTATTCTTCCGTCAACAAAACCTGTTTTTATACAAAACCTGGGCATGCTACGCGTGCTGGAATACACTGAGCATTGGGATTGGCACAAGAAAAGAGAGGAGTATGCTCAGCAGTGGGTGAAGTCGGGTGAAGTCGGTCGGTAACTCGCAAGCAAAAAAAAAACCGAGACGTTGGGAAAAAACCTAAAACCTCAACACAAAAGTGGTTAGGAAATGGCAATATTGTGGCTATTTTTTGTGTATTTCTTTCTTTTTCTAAGTCTTAATATGATGATGATTATATTTAATTTGTTATTATTAATGACATCAACAATAAAATCTTCTTTAACAAATAAAATTATGTCAAAGGCTGAAAATCTTTCTTGCAGCTGCAGCAATTCGATGCGATAGTGCGGAAATTGACAGAACATACATTGGAGCAAATAAACTAGATACCTAACGACTACGATGTTTTATTTGGATGATCATTTTTATGGAATTTAGATTAGATTGTTTCCTGAACTGCTTTTATGGTACCGGTTTCATCTTCAGTCACATGATAATGACGCCCTTGTATTTAAAATATTATGCATATTAATGTATAATTTGTTTAACAAATGAGTTTGACAAAAATATAGATAAGAATTATTTATCGCGAATCCAAAGTACCTATAAATGATTTCGTAAGATAAAAAACCAAATAGTAAAATAAAAAACGAACCTTTTAAATTCCCGGTGCTTCAGCCAAAGTTGTAGTTTATAATCACAAAAAACACAATGATAATACAGTTATGTTTAAAATTCGAACATGAAAGTGAGTCCGTCCGCCAATCGGCGCCGGTTGGCCCTGAATGCGCGCGCGCACGCGGTCGAGGTACTATGATGCACGCACCGAACGTAATTACTTATATCAGTGGTTCTGCTTCGATGAATACTTTGTGTTTTTGAAGCGTTTTATAAGTATTTGTAGGACTCTAGTTTGTTGATAACAACGAAGCAAGTGGCGTGTTTGTTGATGTCAACTGCAAGAGGAGCCTACCTTCTCTACTAATAATTATAATGAACTAGCGGCGCCCGCGGTTTCACCCGTACCCGTACTTCACGTAAAAAGACCTATGTCCTATTCCAGGTCATGGTCTACCCCAGTGCCTTTCATCCAAATCCCTTCAGCCGTTTTAGCGTGAAAGCGTAACAAACAAATAAACAAACTCACTTTCGCATTTATAATATTAAGTTAGGATTATGATTAACTAGCTGCGCCCCGCGGTTTCACCCGCGTAAGGCAGGATCCCGTGGGAATATCAGGATAAAAAGTATCCTATGTGTTAATCCAGGTTATAAACTATCTGTGTGACAAATTTCATCCAAATCCGTTCAGTAGTTTTTGCGTGAAAGAGTAACAAACATCCATCCATCCATACTTACAAACTTTCGCGTTTATAATATTATAGTTAGATTAGATGAATTTAACTTAGAGAAGATGAAATAAACGAATTTGCATGGACGAAGGCATAAATATCTAATAAATAGTTCATGTCCTGGATACCTGGAATGCCTCCGGGTTCCCGACACGATGATAGTGGAACCGAAGAGTTTTAGTCGGTTGGAGTCCGGGGAATAATTAGTTATGAAATAAAAACAAATTAAGTCTACCACAACTTGAACACATGCAGCAAGATTCATCAATAACTGGAAAATATGAATGGATGAACTGCCGGAAGACCTAGTAACCGGTCATCATGATGCAACTCAGGGAAGACTTATGGCTGATTTAATTAATGATTAGAATCCAGTTGGAATTACAACAGGTTAGGTAACGAAAGATACACACTATCTACCTGATTAAACATAATTCTCATGATTATAACTACGTAGACATGTTATCTAGTAAACTAAAATAACACAAAACAACTTCGTTGAAAACATATTTTTTTGTTGTTTACTGAGGTACTATTCAATGTACAATTTTAGATCTTTTCTTTCCTCCAGCCTTTTCCCAACTATGTTGGGGTCGGCTTCCAGTCTAACCAGATGCAGCTGGATACCAGTTAACCAGTATTTTAAACGGAGCGACTACCTATCTGACCTCCACAACCCAGCTACTGGGTAATACGACCCCTTGGTAAGACTTTTTGTCAGACTTTCGAGCTTCTCATGACTGCCATAATGACTGTCAAAGATCCACGAATGACAGCCGGTACCAACTGCTTAACGTGCTTTCAGAGCCATGGACGGGTACAAGTACCAAGTCTTGTTTTAAATTGTTATGTTGTGAAGTTCCCTACTATTAATAAAATATATTCGGTACGGTAGGTACTTATAACAGTAATTTTCGAACTACATGTTGTCTTTTTGGAGAGTAGAACGACCCAAAAACAGTACAATGGCATCGTTACCTAAGTTCGTACAATTCAAGAGTGGATCGAGTGTGAATCTTTTTAATAAAAGAGAAAGTAATTTGTGGAGAAAGAAAAGGCTTTTTATTATTAGGTTATGTCTGTTTAACAACAAAAATATGTTGATTTTACTCTTTTTAATAGGTGTTGTTGAATTTTTTACGTTAACCTATTTATTTTGAGTGCTTCCTTATTCGTTTTTGTAACCTATTATACATTTAAAATTAAATTGGTTTTGACGGTTATCTAACTGATAATGTTAGTAACCGGCCAAGTGCGAGTCGGACTCGCGCACGAAGGGTTCCGTACCATTATCTATAAAAACGGCAAAAAAAAACACGTTCGTTGTATGGGAGCCCCCTTAAATATTTATTTTATTCTGTATTTTAGTATTTGTTGTAGCGGCAACAGATATACATCATCTGTGAAAATTTCAACTGTCTAGCTATCACGGTTCATGAGATACAGCCTGGTGACAGACGGATAGACAGACAGACAGACTGACAGGCAGACAGCGAAGCTTTAGTAATAGGGTCCCGTTTTACCCTTTGGGTACGGAATCCTAAAAAACTACATAAAACACGATTTAGTTTACATTATAAAACCTGATTTGTAGTTATTGAATAGGCTTAGAGACAACTTTATAAAATTAATAAAACCAGTATTATTTTGTATGAGCCGCTTTATGTTATCATCTTTAAGATTTTTTATTCTCTTAATTTATTCAAATGTACATTTTGGGATTATAGGCAGGTTTTCTTTCTATTTTCATAGTTAAAGTGTTTTTTTTCCAGTTCAAGATCTAGAGGCATATCCAAAACAAGATGGAAATCTGTAGTGCTAAAGGTAAAGGACATGAAGGAGTGTCAGTGAACGATGTCGAGGATAGAGCGAAATTGAAGAGAAAGACCAGGAAGGCTGAAAGGGAAATGATTTTATGGATTATATTTGCAATATGTACAAACATTTAATAAATAAAAAAGAAAGAAAAATGCTTTGACACTTTCTCTCTCTCTCTCTTCACGGCAGCCGTGATGAGAGAGAGAGAGAAGGTGTAAAATGATTAATGATGAATAATGTTATCAGCAGGTAAATTATGTAACTCTCATTTCACTTGCAAAGCTGATTGTAAAAAAATATACATTATAATAATAACCCAAATTAAAGACCCTGTAACTGATGACTGAAACAGCGAATTTATAAAATATTTCAGTGAGGTTAATGCTTCCTCCACATTAATGATAAAAGCAGGTAAATCAAGTTTCATATTTTTTACGTAAATCGCATTAAAATTGTGACCTAAAATAACCGACAAATTATGTTACTGATATTATTACACTACATAATTATGTAGTACTATTAGAACGATGTACCTAACCTAAGTTTTTATTTATTTAGTTATCTATCTATTTATTTTATTTTATCATGCTACTATTTCACTCGACTATTTTATGCACTGTTGCAATAACTGACAAAACTGCATCAAATAATACACCGCAGTTGTACCTACATGTTTAATTTTATTGTTTTGTTTTACAAGATAAATAGTGATATTATTTATGATTCATGGCTACAGCCGAAAGACGTCAGGAATCCGCTGGATGCGAGATGCTCAGAACCGGTCGAAGTGGTAATGCTTGGGGGAGCCCGTGGACGTTTCTTTCGGCTGAAATTATTATTGCACGGATAAAACATACGTTTATTTTGCTTTTTACCCGACTACGGCGAAGAAAAAAGGAGGGTTCTGATTTTTACCGGTATGTATGTATGTATGTTCATCTGTTCCCTCATATCTTCTAAACGACTCATCACAATTTGACAAATGAGGTATCGTTGGAAGCGTCTTGATCGTCCGCTGGTTATAGGCTAAGTGACGTCACAGTAAATTAAAAATGGCGCCCTCTAGAGGACAAAGTCAGGAACTAAAAAAAAATGGTTTTATCGTACCATGTTGGGTATCAAATGAAAGGGCTTAATGAGCACATTTCAAAAATATAAATATTATAACTCCAAAAGAATTAAAAAAAAAATTAAGTAATAAAAACTAAAACCCAACTACGACTAAAAAGGTATAAACAAGACACCACAGACAGACAAATTAAAAATCCGGAGTCACACGTAATCTGTTCGAGTTATGTCCTAACACGTGTGACTCCGGATTTTTAATTTGTCTGTCTGTGGTGTCTTGTTTATACCTTTTTAGTCGTAGTTGGGTTTTAGTTTTTATTACTTTATCCCACAAATGAATATTCAAGTTGATACGAAACCAAAGTCTAATAAGCAGTATGCTTTCAGCTAGTCGGTCCATCTGGATTAGTCGTGAAACATGCTCTGCATGAAGCTAAGGGGGTCATTTATAAGAGGGGCAGCTCAGCTGTCTGCATATAAAGCTTAGCGGTCCACACGTAGGACGCCGGCGAAGAGCATTATTATAATATATCGGTCGGCCTGACTGTTCCAGCTTAGTCAGTTACGAATGGTATCTAGCTTACGCTGAGTTCATGTTTAACAGTAGCAGGGGGCTACTGTTATTATAGCTGTCGTCACGGACGTCACGTTAAAAGAACGCTGTACGACAGTGCAGGGGATGTGTCTGCGCACGGGTACAGGCGCGTCTTAAAGTACTAGGGCTATTGTTTTATAATATAAGTGTAACTGTTTTATTCTAGAATCATAATAGGTACTTTACTAGCTACTTAGTACTTTGGAATAGGCTGAAATCGATAAATCCGTCAGTGCGCAGGTAAACGGAGAGCGTTCTTTTTACGTGACGGGGCCTATAATACTAATAATCACTATGTAAAGTTAAGTCATGAATGTCGTCATTGTAACTCATTGTGCCCTTTACACAGCGTTTTTTATACGCACCGTCAACGCGCGAGCCGTGTAACTAACGCGCGTCGAATGCGCGTCGACAGCACGTTTTCTGGATTGCTTTTAAACTATTTGGAAAATGCCTAGTTGCTATTGCAGCGCGCAATACGCGTGTCGACGGCGCGTTTAAAGTTTGTTTGCTATGTCTGCTCTAGTTTACATTGAACCTCAATGGGGGAGGCTTTTGCCCAGCAGTGGGATAATAAAGGATATTTTTTTTAAATAAGAATGGCAGTTCTTCTGCGTAGTTATTAAAATTACGAGAATAACAGCCGTTACAATTTTGTTAATATTTATATAAAATTTTAATTTGCATATTTTCAATAACGTGAGTTTTCAAAAAACACTCCAGATGAAAAGAATATTAATACATCACGTTCCTACGTCATAAACTATCTGAATATGGCAATACCTACGCAAAAAATAAAATGAACAAAAATTTTGCGTAAGATTAAAGTTTTCAAACAATCGAACCACTGCATTCTGACTGCGTGTTAAGGTTATTTTTTTTATTGTTTATTAAATAAGGAACAAAACAACTTATAAACAGAAACATCACAAAAACCGCGATAGGTTTGTCCGGATGTTGAAACACTTTAAGCAAGCTTAATACTAACGGAATATAATAATAATAATTTATAGTTAAAACATAGAAAAAACATTGTGAGGTAATTTGTAAACAATAACCAAAACAGGTAAAAAAACGACGACGGCGCGGTCAGACAGCCCGTCGATGCTAATTGCTATTTGAATGAAATTTAAACAGGATGATGCATTTTCGAAGTTTTCAAAGATATTCAAAGATATTTGACGACACGGTTGGCGCAGTGGCTGAGCGATGGACTGCTGTGCAACGTGTCGTGGGTTCGATTCCCGCACGGAACAAATATTTGTATGATCTGCAAGTAGTTGTTCCGGGTCTGGGTGTTAGTGTATGTGAGTTTCTATGTTTGTAAACGCACCCACGATACAGGAAGAAATTCCTAGTGTGGGGCAACGTTTTTTTTTAAAAAAAAAAAAAAAAAAAAAAAGAATTTTTTATATATTTTATTTTTATAATTATTATTTGTTATTTCTGATTGAATTTTTGTTGGAACATCATTAATTAGAGTAGGTATTAAATAAGCGTTACCATGTTGAGTTTATTTTATTACCTTTTAATTAAAATATTTAAGTAGTTAATTAACATAGTTAATATAGGTATGCCTATATTAACTATGTTAATTTGTTGTCCTTGCACTAAGTAATAAAATAATCTTGTTTCCAGTTTGTTTTTACAAATAGTCGCTTACATCTATATAGACAATATAAAGTTCAAATTCCATTGTCACCGAAATTTACTTAGGACATTTTTATTATAAACCGGTCAATCAAAAATCAACATAATCTACTCAACGCTAAAGTAGATTTCATGAATTCTTTCAAGGTGTTGTTAGGTGTGTGATTCCTTGGGGTGCGTGGACAGGAAACCTCCCCGAGTGCCCGGGGGCTGGAGTTCCCTTACGGATACGTCAGTGGGGAAGGCTAGTCTCTGGGACGGTGTACCCTGGGGTGCGGGCAATGTTTCTCCATTGGGTGCTGTGTGTTAGACGCACAGTACCTAGTGAAGAGGCATTGCCCGTATGCCAATATCCTGTCGGTGGGACGCTCTAATGTATACTCGGAGGAGTACACGTTTAGCAGGGTCTGAGCGGGCTCGGCGTGCACTTACCCTGCCGTCGGGCAGGCAGGAGGAAGTCCTTCCTTCTGCTACCGTTGGTCTCGTAGCCCCGAAGAGTGTCAAGGTCATGTCTCTGGTATTTGACGGGGGTCGAAGGTCTTGGCTGCCACGAGGAAGAAATCCTCTATAAAAAATTACCCCACACCTCCAAGCGGCGGCGCACCGTGAGGGAGGTTGATAGCTTGGCTGATGGGTAGCTATAGAATCAGTCGCTAGTGCGAACCACAGAATTTTGAGCAAGTTTTAAAGATTTTACTCGTGGGAACAATATGGTTAACGTTAAAAACAAAAATGAAGAGAGACAGGGATAGAGAAAGGGAGAGGAAGAGGTGATGCGCGGTCGGAGTCCGACGCGGCATCGAGCTCTAGCTCGTGCACGAGCCTGGAGCGCGAAGTGGAGGTTGTGGGGCCTTCCGGGAGAAAGTTCTTCCGGAAGCGCCCCAAGACGGGGTCATCCTCGGACGAGGGTACCCCGAGCCGGAGGAAGATCCACTCCGGCCGCAGGGGCGGAACCCGCGTGAAGGGGGCGGGTAGAGGGCTCGATATGCGAGATGCGAGCCTAGATAGCCCAGCCAAGCCGGCTCAGCGAGCCGTGAGTCCCAGGGAGGTGACCGGTGGTGAGCCGGGTACCACTGGTGGCCCCAATACGCAGGGCTCAGATAGGTTCGCAGAGATCGTGGTCTCTGCTATAAACAATGTGGCCTAGAAGACCTCTAAAGACAAGGCCATAGCAGAGGCCACGGCCTCCATAATGGCTGCAGCGGAGGCCTCCCGCAGAAGAACTCCGTCGGTCGGATTGTCCGAGATGCGGGCGAAGGTCGCGCGCCTGATGGCCGCGATTGAGCTCCTCCAAAAGGAGAACGCGGAGCTCCGAGCGGACCTGGCTCTGCTCCGAGGAACCGGCCCCCGGGAGATGCCGCAGAGGGGAGAGCAGCATAGGCAGGGACGGCCCGTGCCTGATGCTGCTGGGGACCGGGTTCTGACCCTGGTGCAGCGGGATATGGCCGAAATGCGGAGACGATTCTCCGCCCTAGAAGCCATCGTCCGGGGCCCCCTCTTGCCGGCAAACCAACCGGCCCCCGGCCAGCGGAAGGAGGCGACGACATATGCCGTCGTCGCCGCCAGATCTGCCGCGGCCAATCCAGCGTCGCCGGGGCAGAATAAGGGTGGGGTGGCAAAAAAGGGCGGGGCGGCTAAAAAGGCCGAAGCCGCCAAAAAGGCGGCGAGGGCCCCGGCCCCGGCCCCGGTGGCTAAACGACCGCCCCCACCTCCAACTGCACCCGCACCTTCCCTACCTCCCCAAGCCGATGCTGAATGGCAAGTGGCCGGGGAGAAGAGGAAGGCGGCTAGGAAGGCAAGGGTGGCCATTAAGAAAAAGGCGAGACGCTTCACTCCTTGCGCCGCTGCGTGCAAGGAGCGAAGGTTGCAACCGGAAGTGGCAACGAAGGGCGTGTCCTATAAGGACGTATTTGCCAAAGTGGCGGAGGTGGTGGACCTAGGGGAGCTCGGTGCTGCCGGAGGTATCCGACTGAGGATCGCTGCCACTGGGGCCCGGATGCTAGAGTTCCCCGGTCCGGCTGGTGGCACGGCCGCTGACGCCCTGGCTGAAAAGCTCAGGGCGTCCCTTAACGCGGACGAGGCCCGAGTGTCCAGGCCGACTAAGTGCGCTGAAATGCGCATCCAGGGCCTGGACGACTCGGTGACGAAGGAACAGGTTGTGGCCGCCGTCGTCAGGACTGGGGGGTGCTCTACCGAACAGGTTAAGGCGGGCACCATCGGTCCTGACTATAAGGGCATGCAAGCCATTACGGTGAGCTGCCCTGTTGCGGCGGCCAAGAAAATTGCCGGGGAGGGCAAAAGGCTACTGGTGGGCTGGGTGTCCGCGCAGGTCAAACTGCTCGAACCCAGACCTCGGAGGTGCTTCCGCTGTCATGTGGGCGACCACGTGGGAGCGAAATGCACCTCGGAGGTTGATCGCAGCGATGCCTGCTACCGCTGCGGTCAGCCCGGTCACAAGGCCGGCACGTGCAAGGCCACGCCGCACTGCGTCGTATGTGCGGTGGCAGGCAAGCCGGCCGACCACCGGATCGGGAGTAAGGCCTGCGCTCCACCGAAGCCTGGCAAAGCCAGGGGCAGGGGCAAGTCCTCCGCAACCACCGCCACCGACGCCGTCGTAGCCGCCGCTGCCGCTGCGGCAGGGCCCCCATATGTGTCACGGGAGGGGGTTGAAATGGAGTGCCAATAATGGCCCCATTTCGCCTCCTCCAGGCGAACATCAACCACTGCGCCACCGCTCAGGATCTTTTGCTCCAGAGCATGGCGCAGTGGTCGATTAATATCGCCGTGGTCGCTGAGCCGTACTTTGTCCCGCCCAGGGATGACTGGGTGGAGGACCTGAGCGGCTCAGTGACTCTTATTTCGTCGGCCGCCGCCGGTACCCCGTCACTCGAGGCTGTCAAGAGAGGACGGGGTTGCGTGGCAGCACGGTTCGGGGAGATTGTCGTGGTAGGGGTGTACTTTTACGGGGCACCGGTGTGGGCGCGTTCTATAAGCGCGATAAGTCCCCTCTTTGAGGAGTGGCTGGAGAGGCGCCACGGCGTCCTCACCTTCCGCCTGACGCAGGTCCTCACTGGACATGGCAACTTCGGGAGGTACCTGTGCAGGATTAGGCGGGAGGAAACGCCCGGGTGTCACCACTGTGCGGATCGTCCGGAGGACACGGTGGAGCATACGGTGGAGGTGTGCCCTGCCCTCGTGGAGGCGATTGGCGGTACTGACCTCTCGCGTCCGGCCCTGGTCCAGGCCATGGTACGGAGCGAGAGGGCATGGGAGGCGGTCACCTCCTTCTGCGAAGCAGTGATGCTCGCGAAGGAGGAGGCGGAACGCGTGAGGGAGAGGCAAAGCCTGCGCCCTCACGCCCCTAACCGCCGCCGCTGGAGACACCCTGGGCGTCGGGAATCCCAGGCGGATTCCCGGCCACCATAGGCGCGGGCTTGCGGACGGCGAGCAATGGGTAGCTCGCCGTCCGATAAGGACCAGGCCCGGGTCGTCAAAGAGTTGTCAGCACACCTGACGGGGTCCGTTAGGACCGATGCCTGCCAGGGTTGCGGAATAGTCCGAAAGGGATACCGGGACCCTGGCAACAGGCAACCGAAGGAACACGGGTGGGTTTAAGTCAGTAAGAGTCTGACACACCCTTCCGCTCCGCCCAGAGCGGGAGAAGTAATATGATGATTTCCCACCCAAACAAAAAAAAAAAAAGGGGTGTACTTCTCCCCGAACCGTACTCTCGCCGAGTTGCACAACTCCCTTGCGGAGTTGAAAGTCGTCGTCGTCGGGTTCCGTTCCCTCCCCGTGCTCGTCCTTGGGGACTTCAATGCCAAGAATGTGGCTTGGGGTTCCCGGTATACGGACACACGGGGCAGGATGGTGGAGGACTGGGCTCTGGAGACAGGCCTGGTCGTCCTAAACCGGGGTTCTGTCCCCACGTGTGTGCGGATGCGGGGTGAGTCGGTGGTGGACATCTCGTTCGCCAGCCCCGCTCTGTCACCGCGTGTCATTGACTGGCGCGTCATGGAGGTGGTGGAGACGTATTCCGACCACCGGTATATCCGGTTTGACGTCTCCGCCCAGTCCTCGAGCGCGCCGGTCCGACAGGCCCCGAGTGGTCCGCGGTGGGCGCTGAAGCAGCTGGACCGGGAGCTTCTTCTGGAAGCCTCGATCGTGCAGGCCTGGGTGTCATCACATCAACGACGAGGCGGGGTGGTTCCGGGAGGCCATGTCCAATATTTGTGACGTGGCAATGCCCCGGGCCCAGCCTAGATGTGCTTCGCGCCAGGTGAGCTGGTGGTTGCAGCAGTTGACGGCTCTGCGCCATGCGTGCGTTGCTGCGCGACGCCGGTACGCCAGGCACCGCAGGCTCCGTATCCGCCCTCTGGATGGACGGAAGCCATTCAGGCAGAGCTGTACGAGGGGTACAGAGCGGCGAAGACCGCCCTCCAGGAGGAGATCCTGCGGGCCAGGGTACTGGCCCGCGAGGAAACGCTGGAGACTCTGAACGCAGATCCGTGGGGACGCCCATACAAGATGGTGCGGGAGAAACTTCGCCCATGGGCTCCCCCGCTGACGCAGAGTCTCCGGCCTCAGCTTGTGGAGGACGTGGTGAGCGCTCTGTTCCCTTCGAGAGGGGAACATGCCTCCCCGCTCATGGCTCCGCCTACTGCGGTGCTCGATGCGGACCACACCGCCGACGACGATGCTCCGGAGGTGACCGAGGCAGAAATGAGGGTGGCGGTACGAAGGCTGAATGCCAAGAATACCGCCCCAGGACCCGACAGCTTACCTGGGAAGGCCTGGGTCCTGGCCATGGAGGCTCTCGGGCCTCGACTAAGGGGTCTCCTGAGCGCATGCATGGAGAGGGGCCAGTTCCCACTTCGTTGGAAGGCGGTGAAACTGGTCCTCATAAAGAAGCCGGGGCGCCCTGCGGACTCTCCGTCCGCTTATCGGCCCATCGTGCTGCTCGATGAGGTGGGCAAGCTCTTTGAAAGAGTAATTGCAAACCGCCTCGTCGGGCGGTTGGTGCGGGTGGGGCCGGATTTGGCGGAGAGCCAGTTTGGTTTCTGCAGAGGGCGCTCTACGGTGGACGCCATCATGCGCGTACGGGCCCTCACGACGGGGGATGCTGTGGCCCGAGGTGGGGTCGTCTTGGCGGTGTCTCTAGACATCGCCAATGCCTTCAACACCCTGCCCTGGAGCTGCATAAGGGAGGCACTCCGGTACCACCGGATGCCGACCTACCTCTGTCGTGTGGTCGAGGCCTATTTGACGGACAAGGCCGTCATCTACCCCGGTCACCAGGGAGTGTGGAACCGGCGAGAGATGTCGTGCGGTGTCCCACAGGGATCGGTCCTAGGGCCGCATCTGTGGGACATCGGATACGACTGGGTGCTGCGCGCCGATCTCCCTAGCGGCGTCAGCGTAGTTTGCTACGCTGACGACACGCTGGTCCTGGCGCAAGGGAGGTCGCACCAGGCGGTGGCCGAACTCGCGACACGCGGGGTTGCGACAATCGTCGATAGAATCCGGCAATTGGGACTCGAGGTGGCCTTGCAAAAGTCCGAGGTCATGTGTTTTCATGGCCCTCGGAACGCGCCACTGTCGGGTTCCCAAATCACGGTAGGAGGGTTCACATCGGCGTCGAGTCGACGATGAAGTATCTAGGACTCGTCCTCGACAGCCGGTGGAACTTCGTGGAGCACTTCCGTCGTTTGGATCCCAGGCTGGACCAGGCCGCGGCCGCCTTGGGGCGGCTCCTGCCCAATCTTGGGGGGCCAAACGCCTCCTGCCGGAGGCTCTACGCGGGGGTCGTGCGGTCCATGGCCCTTTACGGGGCACCGGTGTGGGCGCGTTCCATTAGGCTGCGGCCAGCCCGCCGGTTGAACGCGTCCCAACGGGTCATGGTCATTCGGCTGGCCCGGGGATACCGCACGGTCTCTCGTGAGGCGGCGAGCCTCCTTGCCGGATTACCGCCATGGGATCTGGAGGCGAAGGTCCTCGCGCACATCTGGGAGTAGTGCGAGGAGATGAAGCGCCGGGGCGTAACTCCGGTGCCGCGAGAAATCGCGGCACAGCGGACAGAGCTCCGGCAAGATCTCATGGCAGCATGAAGAGTGCGATTGTCGCAACCCAGTGCTGGGCACGCCACAATTGCGGCAATAAGTCCCCTCTTTGAGGAGTGGCTGGAGAGGCGCCACGGCGTCCTCACCTTCCGCCTGACGCAGGTCCTCACCGGACATGGCTGCTTCGGGAGGTACCTGTGTAGGATCAGGCGGGAGGAAACGCCCGGGTGTCACCACTGTGCGGATCGTCCGGAGGACACGGTGGAGCATGCGGTGGAGATATGCCCTGCTTGGGCAGAGCACCGCCGTGTCCTCGTGGAGGCGATTGGCGGCACTGACCTCTCGCGTCCGGCCCTGGTCCAGGCCATGGTACGGAGCGAGAGGGCATGGGAGGCGGTCACCTCCTTCTGCGAAGCAGTGATGCTCGCGAAGGAGGAGCCGGAACGCGTGAGGGAGAGGCAAAGCTTGCGCCCTCACGCCCCTAACCGCCGCCGCTGGAGACACCCTGGGCGTCGGGAATCCCAGGCGGATTCCCGGCCACCACAAAAGCAATGGGTAGCTCGCCGTCCGATAAGGACCAGGCCTGGGTCGATGGCGCGTCGTGTTCCACGCGCGCCTCAAAGAGATGTCAGCTTACCTGACGGGGTCCGTTAGGACCGATGCCTGCCAGGGTTGCGGAATAGTCCGAAAGGGATACCGGGACCCTGGCAACAGGCAACTGAAGGAACACGGGTGGGTTTTAGTCAGTAAGAGTCTGACACGCCCTTCCGCTCCGCCCAGAGCGGGAAAAGTCATATGATGATTTCCCACCCAAAAAAAAAAAAAAAAAAGGTATGTGATTCCTTACAAAATTCTGAGGAAACTGCTCACTGAATGAATTCCATAAGCTCGGAGCTAGGATAGTGTTTATAATTATATTCTTTGATCCATCCGAAAACCACTCAGAATACCATTTCTCTATAGGCGATTATGTAAAAAAAGGTTGTAGGTAACTATAAGTTTTGCTTTCAGGAACGCAAAAAAACTAATTAATTTCATAATGTTTTTCGCTTTTAACTAAAGTATATTCGAATATACTTCTATTTTCAATCGACTAAGAACCTTTTAGCTACAGACGCCTACCTACTTCTTCGTAAATAATATTTCCAGCATAAAAGATGATCCTATATTTGAATCTAGGTAGGTCTGTGAAATTTCTAGGCGGAATATCAGTCCATTCAATTCAAATAAGGTCGCTTCTAAAGTCAGTATTTTAACAAGATTACCCGAAGTTCGTCAAAGATGTAAAATGAATTCGGGTTTGTGGCCACCAAAGCTGAAGTTTCATACTTTTGTGAATTATGAATTGTAAGTAAAACTTGGTCCAACGCTTTGGTATTCGGGAAATAGGTATTCGTAAATTGCAATCTCAGTATTCTGGCTTGCCTTGTCTTGTCTCCTTGAAGGAATTATTATAAAATATCTTATCCTTAATTTCAGGTTTGAAAATCATGAAAACAAAATAATTATTCCAGCCTTATCCAGCCCCACACAATAATAACGATTCAGTCACTTGAATTTAATTCTTATTCCTCTAATGTCAAATCCCCAGACGAAATTCCAGTAATATCTAAATGAAAATACCTAATTTGATTTTTCCAATAAAATCAGTACCAAAATTCTGACAAACCGAACTAACGTTTGAACATTTCGTGGTACATTGAGTGTGAATATGGGAATACACGCAAAAGTAAAACCTAGTTTGCGATACTAACGGAGTCCATTTTCTAAATCACCAGCGTTATTTGAGACGATAAATTGGGTACCTAGGTGTGAGAACACTTTGGATTTATTTCATTTGATCCTCGGTACTCGGTAGACTAGTGCATTCAATCAAGAGTTGCCACAGGCTAGAACATTTTGTTTGGAAAATAGAACTGAACATTTTCCAGCCAACAATTGAAGTACCTACCGAAATAATCATGTTTCGATTAACTTTGATTTAATTTTGTTTCGTTCTGAAAATGTTGGAACTAGGAAAGGTAAATCTCTAATTGATTAAATATGAATAAGTAATTAGTTTTTTATCTACCTACTTCTGTTGTTGGCACATGACATCGCAAACATTGCTCAAAAACTTTGGGTGGTATCAAAATTGGAGGCAATAATGGGCAAAACTGTTGGCACATAAGGGCGTGGGCACATTGTCTACGGTACTACACCGGCCACCGTGTAAGCGTCCGGCTACACGACGCCGCGACCGCACCGCCGCCGTGCCGCGACCGCGCCGCGACCGCACCGCAGCCGCGCCGCGACCGCGCCTCCACCGCGCCGCCGCTCAGACGCCGCGCCGGCGCTGTTCCACTAGATCGCTGGCTGCTTGCAAAAGTGCACGCGCTTTATATTTCGGGGTGACGGCGCGGCGGCGCGGTCGCGGCGTCGTGGGGGCCGGGCTCTAACGGCACGACGCTACGCCGCTACCGGGAGACGGCACGGCGTCGTTCCGCGGCACGGTGCCGTGTACGGTGCACCGCGATGGCATACGGCGAACCGCTCGGTAGTTAATGTTTTGTTGTTATTAAGTTCGCACGTGTTAATTAATGCATAATAATGGCTGACAAGTTAGATGTCGACTTTTTAATTTCACTAGTGGAAGCAGGCATCTTTCCATCCTTCTGTTTTCAAACTTTTACCTTCGATCGAAACGTGCGGCTGTTATCGTTTAGCCATAAAAATAATAATTAGTATTTTCCTTTTACAAGCTTTACATTAGCCTTCTTTGTTTATGGCTTTAATGATGGCTAATCACAGCACGGTATGCAAATGACCTTAGTAGCAATTTCAATCTTTGATTCGCATTGGAGACAGAATAAACACAATGATACCAAACAGATTACTGAATTTTCATAAAACAAAAACATTTAAACTTGGTATTGCTGTGTTTTTTTGGATTTATTTTTGTTTCGTAGGTGCGTACAATTTATTGATTATAAACTCGGGCCTGCATTCGCTTAAGAGGTAAGTAAAGTGTACCTTTATTATATTGCACCCAGTTTTCGCCAGTAGAGACGCCACGACCACGACTAGCCGCAATCGTAGCCGCGTACTGGGCGAGATTCTTAGGTAATAAGATATTATTTAAAGTTCTTAATAGACAGGGTTAAATTTTTGTCGTTTACATCACAAACTAACTCACGTAGCCAAAAAAAAACAGCTTTTCCCTACATTTATGTTCGCATAACTCGTCAAAATGTAGGGAACAGCTGATTTTTTTTTCGCGTTTTCAGGGATTTGTCCCACAGTGAAAGTTGTTCAAAATGATGAGTAGAAGGATTTAAACGAATAAAATTTAATCCTGTATATTTACTGTTAAACAAACATAATTCCAGTTTCTGCTATTTTCCATATGGAAAAAAATATGGTACTTCGCATTATTATTTTGATAATTTATTTTTGTCTTCACAGATTTTCACCAAGTCTCCTTAACAAAAGTGATTGAAATAAACAATCAGTTCAGTATTGATTCATATGAATTACCGAACGATGCCGATGAGCCGTTGTTGACTGACATTGAAAACCTAACAAACTGCAGCTGCTGCCTTCGAGTATTCTACCCTGTATGCGGACATGACGCGGTAACTTATTACAACGCCTGTGTCTTAAGATGCAATAATAAAACCACTATGCGTCGATTGGGCCCTTGCTTTAAATACAAAAGAATGGACGCAATCTATGTGAATTTGACAATTCCAACTATTTGGAAAAATCCGAATTTTACTGGTGAGTTACAGGCCGATGACGAGTTGGAATATATGTTACTTAAAGTACCTCAATGAAAGATTATTTCATTCCTTCATACGAATAGATAGAATCGATCCTTGGTACGTTTTTTTATTTTATTATATTTTCCATCATAATTTGTAGGATAAATCATGGATAAATCCCTGCTTAGGCTATTCAAAACCAATGGACAATCGAGTCGAAAGTTGTCGAATCGAAAATTACACATATTTCAATTACTAATTTGCCACGCCCCGCCCCCGACAATAAATACCTGTCGGAGGACTGGCGGTCATCTATTTTATTTAAAATGATAACATTTTCGGGTTTTGGATTTGTCAACAGCCTTTCGAGACTTTTTTTAACATTGACGTTGCATTATTTCGTGCCAAAAACAACAATCAAATCAAAATATTTTATTTCACATAAACCTAGGTACATGGGCACTTATCAAACGTCAGAAGCTAGGTGCACGGTTCCAATTGTTCGTTTCCTATGGAGAAGAGCCGGCAAGAAACTACACAGTATATTCGCCTAATCCACTGAACGGAATTCGACAAAATATGGCAAGGAGATAGCTGGTACCTTGGGGAAGGACATAGGCTACTTTTTTATCGACATAATCCGCGGGCGAAGCCGCGGGCGGAAGCTAGTTAAAAATAAACAAGAACCATGTTTCGAGTCTTGGACATAGCTCTACGGATTACATCGACCTACGCCCGTGGGTTAACAATGGCCAACGATGTGCTGAGTTTTCTCTCCTTTATTTTATTTACTTAGATTTCTAATTTAGTATTTTCTTTCTCTTCAAGTTGTCCCAAAATTCGACCATTGAAAACCTTTTTTCATAACGTTTCGCGAAGTTTGTGAAGGTGTTGCGCCGCCGGCAGTCATTGAAAAATGTTTTGCGTTCGCTAGGTGCTGTAGTCTTTAATTTAATGAAAGTTGAGACTAAGAAGGATTTTATGTTGACATTTATTACGACAATGATTCAGTTATTTACTTGGATAGACCTTTTTTTTTTGTGGGTGGGATATCATCAAATGACTTCTCCCGCTCTGGGCGGAGCGGGAGAAGTCAGCGTCTCAGACTTTTACTGACTAAAACCCACCCGTGTTCCTTCAGTTGCCTGTTGCCAAGGGTCCCGGTATCCCTTTCGGATTTTCCCGCAACCCTGGCATACTTGTATGGACCTGAGGTACTTACATGTATTGTAACATTGGATGCATTAGTGTGGTTTCCGACGAGAGACATCGATAGATTTTATGATTTCATTGGGACAGCACCGCCCATTAATCCGTGTACCACCCGTGATAATGCCATTTAATTTTGACCGTTTATGGTAGCAGTAATTGGAACCCCCATGAAATTAACGTTTACGGGCTTTTATTAACTACCCTATAGAGATATGAGGAACAGGGTGTAAAGCTCACTCATCCCCTTTAGAAAAGGGCATTATAGCCACGAGGCTTATTACTAGAATTCTTCAAGAAAATACGTTCTTTACCCATAATGAAACAAGAATTAGAACTTTTGTCAACAAACACAGCCTGTGTTCAGTCCATTTGTAGCAATTCACGGAATCCGTGTCCACTATCTTGATAAAGTCGGGTGCACAATTGAGATTTACACTGCTCACCTTATTGAATTTGTTCAGTGTACCCTTTAGTGAATGCCGGGACTACGCGATTCATTTGTGCGACCCTCTTTGAAGCGGTGCTGTTTACGATAGTCATGGCTAAAAGCGAATGTGTTCGATGTGTTTTGCTTATTGGAATGGATGTTTGGATCGCTGTAGGTGAAAAATACCACGGGTGATAATGGAAAATAATGTACGTACACTATACAATCACTCTATAACGTTTGTATAACTGGAAATTGGACTTAGACCCCCTCTAAGTGAGAGGGAGTGGACCACCGCACGAGCACATTTTGGTTTGGTGAAAAATGACAGTATCAATTCGTAAATGTTTATTTTTCAATCAAATTAATTCAGCAGTCCACTGCTGGACAAAGGCGTCTCCCAAGCTGCGCCACAACACCCTCTCCCCCGCCTTCCGCATCCAGTCTGTCCCAGCCAACTTTCTTAAGGTCGTCGGTTCATCGTTTCTTTTTAGAAGGCCCGGTAAACATCTTTGTTAAATAACTAATTAGTTAATTGGTTGCGCACGTGCTCCGGCTAGTTGTTTACCGGTTAAAACGTTAGAGCAGGTTATTGAGGACTACAACATAATAATTATTCATACATTTATTCTAGAATTACCCCGTTTGTTGCCAGAAGCTTACTAGATACCGCAAAAAAATAAACCGCAAAAACAAATGAAGTGAAATAGCTTCATAACATCACCACCACATCATGTGTAGTGGAAAACAAAGCATTTCGAACGTCCGTGGATCGCACAGAAAATATAATAAAAGAAAGCAATTTTTCACTTAAGCGCTTTCCTCGTAAATCCGCTAGACTTGTTGAGAATTAAGTGCACTTTTGTTTTTCTCATCACCGCCTCCGGATATAAATGTGAAGACATTTTCGGCTCGCGAATGAGATCCGAAGTTGTATTTATAATGTTTTATTGTTTCCAAAGTTTGTTGTTTAGTTTCTTTGTTTTTATTGTTGTAGAACTGGGTGTTATGGCATCTTAGAAAGGTATTTAAGATTTAAGTTAGGTGCTAACTGTAAAAATTATCTGTCTTTATAATTACTGCCGAAATAAGAAACGGTACATAACCTGTAAAACTTTTCAAGTAAATGCTACTCTACATACATACATAAACTCACGTCTTCTTCCTATGGGGGTAGACGGAAACTACACAAGGTGAAATTGAAATCATCATTATGAACAAATTTCATTATGGGACTAACCCATAAATCGCGAAAAAAAAGCTCGTCAAAATTTAGGGCACAGCTGATTTTTTTTCGCGATTTCAGGATTGGTCCCATAGTGAAAGTTGTTCATATTGATGAGTTCAATGACCCTAAAGAGGATGCCCATGAATTAAATTTCACCCTGTAGAATGCCACCTGCTACGCTCCTTACATATTCCTTTTGCTTCGTTTACGTTCATACATCTGAGGCCCTAGACAAAGTGACATTCTATCAGCGACAACGATGCTGGAAAAGGCAAAAATGTATAGGACTGACTTATGCTATCGAAACGCTTGTGTCAATCCTGTTGAAAGTCGTTGTAGAAATACGAAACGTTTTCGAAGCGATTGTCACTTGTCTAGGCCCTCTGGTCATACACGCACGCCGCGCCGGTTGCGACTAGGTACTACTCACCTGTCCTTTCTGAAGAACAGCACCAATTAGGTCACTATAAATTAAGTCTGTCTACCTAAGGCGTGGGCTCCCGGCGTTTCCACTCATATCTGCTTTGTCTGTTCTGCCTCTTTTGACACAGCATCGGTCAACCGTCGACTACTTTAGTAATTAATTAATATTGTAATTCTTTCAAATAAATTAAGTTAAACTAATTTTGTATTTCTTTCAATCCTCCGGTTACAGCTTTCGTAATTTACTGGCACCTTGTGGCTATTTATTTATGTAATTAGTTGTTATTTAACCGTGCTTTTGTATGTTGTGTTATGTCTTATGTGTGCACCAAATAAACTTTTTATCTATCTATGTATTTTTCAGCCTATCATTCATTATTCACGCTACAAATGCTTCGAACGCATTACTTTATGGAGTATATTATGCTATGATTATGCATTATACAAAAATAAAGACTTATTTCTTGCGTACGACCAAGTTTTTTGGCCGAAAAACACACATTACTTATTAAAAGTAATTTTAAGTTTTCTTGCTCGAAATTTTGTCCTTTTTAATAAGCAGCGTGAGATGACGAAAGTCGAGCGAAAAAGTCTTTGACGACTTTCTTCCCAATTTCGTATGTTTCAAAGTTTAGTTTAAGCGAAGAAAAAATTAATTGCCCGCTTTAAAAGGATTTTTAACAAGTGCACTTGAAAAGTTACTAATTAATAGCTTAGAAAATGTGATCATTAATCTTAAAAGTTTAAAGAATTATGTATATTTTTGTGTTCAGTATTAATTTATATTTTTGTGTTCAGTATTAATTTTAAAAAAATTGGGAGTGTTTGTCAAAAAGAAACGAATTTGCTGCGGGGTTCACATGTGCATACATGTGACTATATTTTTAACCTCCGACGGAAAAAGAGGGGTGTTATAAGTTTATCATGTGTATCTGTGTGTCTGTCTGCGCCATCGTAGCTGCCAAACGGTGGAACCGAATTTGATTTTTTTGGTTTTGTTTGAAAGGTGAATTGATCGAGAGAGTGCTAAGATAAAAAAAAAAACAAAAATGTTTTTGGTAATTTCAATATCATCAGATAATTTCATTTCAAAGTAAAATTCTTAAGTTAAATTCTTAAAACAGCTCACGTAGCACGTGAGCTGTTTTAAGAATTTAACTATGAATTCTACTAAGCCATCTCGTAATGGTGTGGCGGCATCTACATTGTCACATGCGAACTGCGCATCAAAGACCTGAAGTCACACAAAAATCATGACGTCAGAAAAAATCCTCCACCATTAAAGTTTACTGCGCGATCAACATATACAAGATTCCAACATCAATCGTTGGGCAGTTGCCCGCCAGACACAACACCCGTCTGGTCGGAGGATCCTCCCTTTTCTATGGAGGATGAATGAACTTTACAACCTGTTCCTCATACCTTTACAATATCAGTAAAATTAATAATCTACCTAATAATGCAAGCTTTGTGAATTTCTTCTGAGCTTCTTTGCCTTGTGCCTAGACCACAAGAGTCTTGCTGACAGACGCATTTTAGAAAATCTAAGACGGCTATAAATAAAATAAAAAAAGTAATAAAAACGTTCTAAAAGTTTTTATTTTTCTCTTTTTAGTTGTGGTACCTACACAAATTCGAATACACTACCTGCTATGTAAATAACAGTGAAGGAGTCAAACAATATATCGTCTACATACACTAAGTGGGAAAAATACGTAATTATTGAAGCTAACTCAAAAACTACGATAGCAAAATTAATACAATTTATATGGGACCACCTCTGAAGCATGACCTACCAAACAAAAAAAGAATCATCAAAATCGATTCATAATTGGCGGAGTAATCGCGTAACATACACACAAAAAAAAAAAAAACATACAGACGAATTGAGAACCTCCTCCTTTTTGAAGAAGTCGGTTAAAAAGGTATAAACGGGCTTGCTGGGCTCTAAATAATATTTTTTCCATTTAACACAGGAATACTGACTACTCAGTCAAACAATTTGCTATTCCTCGAAAAAAAGTGACAATTTAGTCCCAGAAAAACAATTAAATTCGTCGACCATTAACTTAAGAGCCTCAAAGGTAAGGAAAGAACTGATTCAGCTCCATTAACTAGGGTAGCCATTTTATAAACTTATTTGTAATAATCTACAATTCAAATTGAACACTTCCCACCAGTCTGGTGATAAATTTACATTACTCCTTACTTAGGCTTTAGGCTGAGTGTTTCATAATTTTCATATGTAAACAGTTTCGGGGTTTCCTTCGTACAGACACTTAACGGAACTTATTGCCGTCTTTTCTGACAAAATAGATTTTCAAAGCGTAAAAGTTTGTTATGCCTAAGCGCGTCTGCCGACTTTCAGTTTCAGTATGTTTATGAAATACGTGTCTGAAATAACTTCTATTAAGTAGCTATTTCAGAGCCTTAGTAAGTTACTATTTCAGAGGCTTTGTCTTTGCAGAGTTGTGTTTGTCAAAACACGTTATTGATTTTTTTTTACACGTTTTTGTCAATGGCTTGCAAGAGCATCTTACTAGCAAATAATAAAGATTAAACCATACATTTTTGAGGTTTGAATCACTTAACTTTAAGCAAAGTTTACAAAAAAATCCATAATATGTATTTTAAAATCCTTAGTAAATACAATTCCAATTTACTACAATTGCGTGTATACTTAGTTGGTGCTTACTACCTACTGTGAGCAATTAGCTGTAAAAATGAAGTTAGTTTTTTTTATAATTCGTTTTTTTTTCACTGAAAATGCGCTGTACAACATAGATTAAGGATCAAACTTTCAAAACTTGTGTCATAAACTTTCTTACTAAATATTAGTTCGCCTAAAGAAAACTTAAGTTTTGCTAAATCGTTTGAAAGTGTTTGCTATTTATGCTACATTAGGCGCTTCAGAAATTACAAAAAGTTTTTAAATTATTCAATATTGGCTGATAATCTGTTGGTAACTTTATTCATTCAAGATACCTATGTAAAAAAGAAATTTAAAATTTGCTATCAGCCTATTAAACACACATGTCATCTGGCTGGATTGGCTGACTTAAAATATCAAAAGCCAATCAAATAGTTTACCTACCTATCATCATCTTCCTCTCTGGCATGCCAGTCAAATCTTAGTTCGCCTAAAGACAAATTAAGGTTTGCTAAATCGTTTGAAAGTTTTTGCTGTTTATGCCACATTAGGCGCTTCCGAAATTACAAAAAGTTATTCAATTTTTCAATATTGGCTGATAATCTGATAAATCTGGTAACTTTATTCATTCAAGATACCTGTACAAAAAAGAACACACTGTCATCTGGCTGGATTGGCTGACTAAAATATCAAAAGCCAATCAAATAGCTTACCTACCTATCATCATCTTCCTCTCTGGCATGCCAGAGAGATATTTCTCGACGGCATGTGAAAGCGGCTTTAAAAGTCTGACCGTTACTAATCACACGAGAAGAAGAAGATCATCTTCCTGCCCTTGTCCCATGTTACTTGGGGTCGGCGCAACACGTTTTCTTCTAGCATTCTCCCCTGTCAACCGTCACGCTATCATTCACTCCCTTTACTTTTATATCATTCCCCACACAATCCATCCATCTTGTCTTTGGCGTTCCCATTCATCAACATTTATATTCATCACTATTTTGGTCACATGTGTTTCATCCCTTGTCATCACATGCACATACCTAGCCAAATGATTTCCTTTCAACTTTTCTTACACTGATGCCTCTTTAAATCAACTATCATGAGTTCAATTTTGAAGCCGTGTTTATGAACCATTTAAACTTCAGTAAATCTAAAGAAATTAGCAATTCGTTCCTCTTATAAAATAGAATATATCAAGAATTGTAATAGTAGTTATTACGAGTATCATCATTTGTTGGTCAAAAACTTTAATATTTTAAAAATCACGAACATGTTGAACCCAGCGAAAATTAAAGTACCAAAAAAAATTGATTAATGAGGAACGGAAAGAAGTTTTGCAAGCACATGACTCCAGCAGCCGGGGCAACGCAAGTGATTTATTGTTCCCTTATTAGACATTGTACTACAATTGCTTTGTTGGCAACAAAACAAGGATCTGTGCTTAGGCCCGTCGGCCACGACGCTATTCAAAAGCAACGTGTAACGCTACAGTTTCCTATAAGAGCGGTGGCTGCCACATAACGGCCGTAATGACAGCTGTCATGATGTCATGAACATGATGAAAATGCTCTCTAGGAAAAAACACCAACTTACTTTCATGAGTAATTTGCTGGTAAATTGCAAACGCTATGTGGCGGCCACCGCTCTTCTAGGAAACCGTAGCTTTAAAAAAACACAAATTACCAATGAATAGACTGAATGTCACAGTATTTAATGGCGGTTCGTAGACGCGCAGCTAATCATATTTATTTATTGTTCACAAAATCCACAGCTCTTTGAAATTTTATCTTACATTAAATAAACTAGTCTTACAGCCAATTACGGATTTACATTTTAATAACAAGACATGCAGTAGAAACCAATTTATAGAGTGAGTAGTGAAACTGCTAGCACCATCTAAGCATTGCTAAGTGTACAGTGTGGGTGAGTGTGTAGGAGTGCATGAGGAGTTGTGAATGGGTGTGTGAATATATCATGATGTTATTTAGATTTAGATTTCTTTGTCAGTTCGTCACATACTGACGTTATTCTTTGTTTCTTGAATATACCTTTTTTGGTATTAAATATATCAAGATGAGAGAATCTTTTGTTAGAATTACTTAGCGTCCTACCAATCAATATACAGATTTTTCAAAAAATCATAACACAGATTTGTGTGATTTGAATTTGCAACTGGTTACTTTTGAGTAGTGTCGTGGACCACAGGCCTTATTAGGACCTTCGAATTGATTACTGTTTCACATATTGTTATCATCGTTATATGTCTGGCTGGACAATACTGGGGTCAGATTGTCGCAATGTAATACCGGAATTTTACTAGCCTGTTGTTGTTCAGTGACTTAGATTAACAAAGAAATTAGGTTTGTAATATGATATTACCAAAGTCGCAATAGTCCCAAACTTTCAATTTTCTAACATTATTCAACGAAACGAATAATAGGAAAAGATAACTACGTGTCAATAGAGATCGTTCGAAAAGACCTTGAAATGTAGAATCATGTTGCTCTTAAATCTAGTTAGGTACTTTAACGGTTGCATAAATTACTAACACGAAACTGCCAGCTGAAACTCAAGATCGAATATAGCAGTTAAATGGCACATCTGAAAAGGCAAACATTAGCTGGGAGATTAAGCATGCCATTATTATCTTGCACGAGGGTGCTCATACCGCCTTGCCAATTCAACAGGCACATGAGTGCACATTAAATGGAGACTTGCATTAACCTCAGGCAGAAGTGGACTATCAGTAGGAAGAGCGTTCCGAAATTGAAATTATTGATGAGGCACTTGCGAGTCGTTCGATTTACGAATGACTGGTTTCTATTTTCAAAAACGAACCGTTATTTTTGCCAATGGTAGGTTAGGTTTGTTTCTTACTAAAATAGGCATTGAATCTGTTCTTGTGAAGGCTTCTCACGTATTCTAGGGCCTAACGTGCGTAGCTTTAGTAAAACTCAATGTGTGATAATCAGAGTTTTTGCTCTATTTGTGGGGAAAATAGTAGAAGTTATTTATTAGATGAAAATAATGGAAATAGCAGAGAATTGATTAGGGCTGAACAAAAAAAACTTCAAAGCTACGAAGTGGTGAATTATTATTATTAGTATGGAAGGAAGGTTGAATTGAAAAAAAAAAAGGTTGCATAAAAAGCCATACGAATCTTCATTAAAATGTTAGTAGAACGTTACAAATAAATTGTTTCGTGTATTCTCCCTTATACTATTGTTTATATCAACACCAAAGCGCAGTAGGGTTCACAACGAAATGAGAATCTATTATGTATATTCAGTGCAGTCGATTTTCATAACTCTTTGAGACTATTCCGTGTAAAGACCGAGTGTTTGGTACAGAACTCGGCAGTTCGCAATTAAACTGCACTGCTTATTATATTCGTGAACAAGGAGAACTTGTTCCCATCTCTATGAATTTCTTGGAAATAATTTATTGTAGGTACTAGTTAAGACGTCTCTGCATTGATAATAATATGGTTGAATAGTTAGTTCCTGAGGAATTAAGTCTGCCTTAAACCAGTTGCAGGATACAAAGGCTCTCGGCTCTCTTTTGTCGACTCGGAAGTTCGTCAGTAGATAACAGGTACAGTCATGAAAATTAATTGTTTAGCAAATTGCTATCCTACGTCAAATTGCCGTGTTTAAAGCTATTTCAATCAACTGTCAAACAAAGATGGTTGTGATTTGATTATAGGTGTTGGCAGTCAATTTGCTTAACAGTTACATTTTCCCTGAATTTAATTTGAAATTAATGAAATGTTTTTCTTTTGGGATGTTTCAATGCAGATAGCAAATATGTATATACCTACTTTTTGTTCAAGTGTTTCAACTTCAGTCGATACTGACGCTGAGAATATCGTTTGAGTAAAAAGTTCAATCAAGTAAAAAGGTCGCACTTGCTTCGCTTTACGTTTGTTCTGACGCTGCCTGTGCCAATACCTACAGATTGTTATACAACTTACTGTAGTGCAAGTGCTGGGGGCCTAAAACGGCCACATTAAGCAATTCCTCTAAAAGCAATTAATTTCCGTAATTCCCAGCAGATCATTAGCAATTCCTCTAATTTGACACATAATGGTGACACATATTAACAGAATCATATTATGTACTCAATTCAATAATTCATATTCGAATCATATTTGGTGCAAATATTGCTGCATGAAAATGGCGTAATTAATAAAATTAGCTTAATTTTAATTTAACATTAAACTTTAATAAAGCAATAATTCATAATTAGTGGACCATTTTACGAATCTCTATACAAAACTGTCAAACAGATTAATTGAGTAATATGAATTGCACGCAGTTTCAATAATTATTATATTATGAATTGTCAGTTTGTGACATTTTACGATGATTCATAATAAAATCCTATTATGATTCTGCCAAAGTGGGCGTTTTAGGCCCCCTATACAGGAAACATGAATCAAGTCAATCTACCTAGCCTTTTCCCAACTATGTCGGGGTCGGCTTCCAGTCTAACCGGATGCAGCTGAATACCAGTATTTTAAATGGAGCGACTGCCTATCTGACCTCCACAACCCTGTAAGTGGGTAATACGATACCCCTTGGTTAGACTGGATGTCAGACTTTCGGGCTTCTGACGACTCGTAACGACTGTCAAAGATCCACAAATGACAGCCGGGACCAACGGCTTAACGTGCTTTCCGAGGCACGGAGGAGTCTCGATATGTGAAAATGGTCACCCATCCACGGACCCACCCCGGCAAGCGTAGCTTAACCTGATGGGTCGACCCGAGCGGCTGTTATTACTTAGCCACGAGCTCCTCAACAAGCAACATGAAACATGAATCAAGTGTCTTTTCCTTATCATAAGGTGGAATAAGAATGACGTTATTGAACGACTTCTTAATGTTATAGTTACTTAGTAATAAAATATAGCCTATTGTGATACTTACCTACAATAAAAGCTGGCCGGGTTTGTAGCACAGACCTTGAAGCATACCTAACCTAACGAACTTTACACAGAGACATTATTTTATTATCTTTAATTTAGTAGGTAAACTTCCTTGTAAGAAAGCTTCTTCGGTACCAAAACCAGCAAAATTATGATACGACACACACCATCATGGCCATTTCTGCTGCGAAACAGCAATATTTTGTCCCAGTTTGTTCAGTATCCATGCAGAGACTATCATATGGAAATATGAGCATCCATCCATATGGAATTTTAGCTTTGACTTCAAGGTTGGCATTAAGTTCCTCTGGCCGTCATTAAACTGTATATTGTCAATTATAGGAAACCAATTGCATAGCAATTATTATTAATAAAATATTTTAATAAAACAAATATGTACAGCAGCAACAAGTACATAGCTTTTATCCTAACCCACACTGAATTAATGGACACAACAACATAAAACACAGCTCTGGAATTTACGACTGAATGTGATGGTTTCATTTTTATATTTCATTCTACGCTCCATATGCCACGTTAATTGAACTTTAACGGTCCAAGAAATGGGGCATTTATTGACTTTCAGAATAGGATAGGTTATAAATCGTAAGGGTTGAAACCGACAACGTCCGAAGTTAAGGGACCGTGTGATGTGAGGGTTATTTGTCTTTATCTTAATGTTAGGGTTGGTGCACATTGTTGGGGAATGATGAATCGTTGTGTATATTGTTCGGTGTATTAATGTTATCTGCTACAGTGTAATTCGCTGGGTATTGTTTGAATATTTTCCCTGATAATATAGTAGTTTTCATTGTAGTGGTGTTGTACTATATTTATATTTGTCCAGAACCCTTTCTGGTATATGGTATATCTATCTCATACCATAATAATATATGAGAGTGAGTGTGTATTAGACATGAAAATTAGATAAGAAAAGAATAAAGGCTCACATTTTACTAAACGGGATATCTAACTCTTTTTAAATGTACTTCCACCCCCTGACTGAACAATGGCTATTCAGCTTCCTACACTTCACCCATTAAATTGACAATTTCCTTGATATTTTCTAATTTAAACTTTTTCAATCTCTTTGCTAAATTAAATACCCTGATACTCTTTGGAAGCAACGGCGTATAATGTTATCTACGGAACGTTTTACGTGGAAAATGTTTATAGGATGTCCTCAGAACGGTATTTATTTAACGCTTCAAATTGTAGGATGCTTTGAGAGCCATGCTTTATACATACTTAGTAAGTGGGTCTCGTCTATATTAAAAGTCTGATTGTAGTTATTTAGTAGATTTATTGTTGTCTGTATTCGTTTATTATAATATTTATTTGTCCGATTTTTTTTATATTAATTGTTTGCTTTTGGCTAATTTGAATGTGTATTTTGTCTTTTTATGTTTGTAATGTGCGTTTTGTTTGTGCAGAATAAACAATTATACTTTCTTTTTCTTAAAGAAGCCTTTTCGAAGTACCTCTGTTGGTACTGGTATACCGATCATGGTGTTTTTATAACTTTAAAAAGCTGGTTTTATTTTTTAGTTAAAACATAACTGGCGCAATGTGGGTCAACTACCTATAGGTTCACCTCTGCCTAACCCTTCGGGGATACAAGGCGTGTTGATATGTTATTTTGTGATTTTTTTCTTTCTTCTTTGTCGATACTTATAGGTACTTCAATGGCACGCCTCTTATTACGTTGCAAGAAAAATATATGTAGGTATCGATGTAGTATTTCTCCAGATGAGACGTATCAAAGGGATCTCTGAATACGACGTCTAAAATGGAAGCTAAAAACAAATAGGAAAACGTCGCGTTAACGGAATATTACATCTGCAAAAGACACGATAGGTCAATGTACACATACCCTTACAGCATGATTCATGACGTTTCTATAATTAAAGCTGCAGATACACACTCGGAAAAAGCTCGGTGCTCACTGAAATGCTCACGTTTCGTACGAGTGACTGCTACTCTGTGTTCTTCCACTCCTCGTTATTTGACACTCATGCACGTCACTGCAAAACTACACGCATTCGTGTGATTTTAAATTATAGTGTTCGCGCCATTTTGTGAACCAACTGAGCGTGGATAGCGCGTATTGGTTTTTGTGTTTTACCTTGCGTTGCAAATAACTAATAGATAGGAGAATTTATTTTGGATAATAAATTGAAAAATGACTTTTATATAAAATTAAATTTAGATAGCGCATTACTAATTAAACCTGTGCGTTAGTTATGCATTGGGTATCGGTGTCGGTCTGCTTATTAAATAAATAAAAGGTCGTAAAAAATAAATAAAAAAAACACGGTCTCCTTATTACCAGAGTAATAATAGGTGTAGAGAGAAATGTGAATGTCAGCAGTAGTTGTAATTGTAGAATCTTGTTGATTACGTAATTAAGTTGAACACAACACTGCACTGGTTCATCACTACACCAAGCCTCTCGTGCAGGCACGCTTCACTTTCAACCATTTCCAAGAGATTGTGTTTACTTAACTAAATAGATACCTACACTACACTAATGAAGTTTGGTTGATGAATAAAACAGTTTGTTGAGGTATTTTCGAAGTTTACTCTTATTTTTATATGACTATTACGAGATGACTTCTACGCAATTATGCGTAAAAAAGTTGCGTCTGTGGTGCGACGAGTACGGGGGAGTCCGAATGGCGTTCTAAGTATGATTGGCGAGACAACCGATAGACTGTTCAGTAGGTTCACTGAACTCCATGTGTTGCGATTACGATGAGCATATTTTGCAGGGGTATTTTCTTCTTTTTTTTAAATTACTAACAAACACAAATAACTCAATATTTTTTTCGAATAACTAAGCATAATTCTTGTTACTAACAACCTTTCTTTACCTATGAACTTTTTGTCTGAAATAAATGATTCTTATTTTATTTATTTTTTATTACAACTGATCATGTCTATCCTAGGTTGAGGCGAGGGCGGAAGATGTGGCGTACCTACTAAAATAATAATTAGGGTTCCTATTACTGTAGTATTCAATTTGGAATAAATCATTCATTGCGTTTCTATTTTGTGATACGCAAATGATCGCTGTTCTGATTTCAAATATATGATTAATGTGAATTTCAAAATTAACGACATTAGGTAATACGTCACATCATAAGGTAATAATAATCTGTCAACACGTTATCAAACCGTCTAATTAATGCTCTAATTAGGTGTGGTCTATAATAAGTTGGCCTTATAAAGCTCATAAACACATAATAGTCTAGCAATCTAGTGTAATCTTAGAGCATAGGTTAAATGTTCTAAGGGTGTAATAAAATATCCCGTAAATGTAGTCTAGGTTTTACTAAATATTGAATTTATTACTGGTAATTTTTAAGAACGTTCGTATTCGCATCTCATTCGCAATCTGTCAAAAATACCTACAATCAATTTACCAACATTTTTGTCAGGTTTGACAAATTGCGACTTGAATGTGAAAGTATTTTGAGTACCTACGAGAATTGGCCTTCTGATTCAACTAAAACCTCTCAAAAATTACAAATATGATGTGATGATAAAATATAACTTTCATACAAAAAAAAATGACATCTAGGTAGTAGATAGTTGTAGGTATTAGAGAGGCATTAAAAATGTAGTAACAATGGTTATCCCTATCAATAATATATTTTTTTTTTTGTGTTTTAAACCTACTGAATATTGCACTAGCTTCTGCTAAAAGCTAAGAGTGCGCCACGTTAAATTATGGCTATGCTACTTAGCATAGCCATAATTTTAGCAGGCGCACGCTAAAGTAAAAAACTTTTGCTTGATCAAAACAAAACACTCAGTGAAGTTTTCACAGAAATTGATCCACCAAAGTCGCGTCGCTCGTGCCATCGCGTCGCACATACCTGTCTGCGGGAGTCTTAAGCTTGAAAAATCTATTATAATATACCTAGTTGTAGGATAAAGGATAACACAGCTTCATCTTAAAAAGGAGACCGGAATAAATACAGGATATTATGCACCCTTTTGGGCGCTTTAATACTCAACTTGCGAAGTGTTTTATTTCACAAAGGCGCTTAATATAACCATCACGAAAATGTAAGGGTTTAAAAAACAAGAAACAAAAATGAAAATAAACATTTATTGCACAAAGGGTGATGTTTGTACGGGTGGCAAACTTTGAGTTATAAATAAATGTACAAAGTTTTTTAATTTGTTCACAGTTGTGGTTTAGTTAATTATTTAATGCTTAAACTTACTTTTTTCGATGTTTAAAAATGTTAATGTTTCATTAGGTACCTAGGTAAATATGTAAATTAATTTTTCTAGATGCTTATGTGAATTTTTTTATGTACATAAGTTTGGTGACATTGCATAATAATCTAACACATACAAAAACTTACCAGTTTTTTTATCGGGTACGGACTCGTAGTCACACCAGATTGCAACACCAGTGTATCGTTTATATTTAGCGTCCTAACCAGCCAAAACTTTGAGACTACGAACCTGCCACATGACACAAAATGTTAAACTCCAATTTAAATTTAATCATTTAAATTGTTTGTGACATACAATTTTGGAGTTAATATGTTGTAAATTAGTATGTTGTAAATATAAATTAAGTTAATAATAATAAATTAAGTTAGTATGTTGTAAATTAATATTTACAACATGTTCCATTCCACGCTTCCTCACATAGTAAGCATAGTTCGAAGCGTTAGCAACAAAATAAATGTATTTAAACATAGTGTAGCTCACGGAGATAATATAAAATATTTCTCTTATTTTGCGGCTCGCAGCATTTTTTCGGCTACGCTAAGGCTTTTTCAAGCTACGAGCTACGCTGCTACGGAGTTAACTACGTCATGGCTACGTAACGTTATTTTAGTCTACGTTTTCTGTGTTAATGTGTTTCCAAATGAATATAAAACTAGTTCCCTTCCCATGATTATTGAGGTTGAATTTATAAAAAAAATACTAGCATAAACATTTTTATTTTTATTGTTTTAATACACAGGGTTATATATTCATCTGGTAAAAAAATACAATAACGTATAAATCTTTTGTATTTTAAGCTATAGAGCACTTAGTCGAGCTATCCTTTTAACTATAATTTTTATTGAGCTCTTAAAACTGCACTTTGCAGTTAATTAAGTTGAAAGGGCGTGGCCTCTGTGACGACGACGGTAAATTTGTTTATTATGTGATTAATTTAAATAAAAAGTAGTTGAGTTAATAGTTAACAGATAAATGGAAATAAAGACCGCGATATTTCTTCTACTTATTTGTTTTAGATTAGGTACAAAGCGCATCAAAATGAAATGTATAGAAAACTAGCTTTTACCCGCGGCTTCACCCGTGGGAACGTACTCCCGGGATAAAAAGTATCCTGTGTGCTAACCCAAGTCATGGTCTGATTGAAAAGGTAACAGACACACATACAGAATGACAAAAAAAATATGTTTTTTTTGTATTTAATAAATGCTGTTAATTTGACATTACAAACATAGACTTCAATTTTTTATTTGTATATGTATATACATGTAATATATACATATTATGTATAGATATTAGATAGTCAAAATAGAAGTTATAGAGGAAATACTGTTACCACAAACTGCTATACTAGTAGTGCACCTTGTTTAAAAAACAGTAAACAAAAGAGCGTGTCAAAAACAGCTTTTTGTTCATACGCAAAGTCCACTATTAATCTCTATAGCTTGACACTGCATGCGTGCGACTTATTCATGGAAAATTGCAAGGACATGACCAAAATTTATGTACAAACTGCTGTTGACCAAATTTTCGTTGTCAGTGGCCAAACTGGACTCTGGTACTACCTAAGTGGATTAACCAGGCGACGTTGACGAACGACCGATGCTACCCACCTTTGTTGAATTATTACCGTGGCATTTACCCTTACACACCAACTAATCCGACTATTACCTAAAAGGGTTCACGAATCCAAATTTGCAAGTCTGCTTGAAGATTTTCTTTTGATCTCAACTTTGATTTATGCACCGAGATCTCCTTTACATAAATCTTGAATCTGTTTAATGATATACAAATATCATCTACATCTAAGCCTTTGGTAGAGACATGAAATGTAATGTTTTTACAATTTCATTCGTTAAGAGTAGTCGGGATTGTGCCTCAGCGAGACTTTAAGCCGCTTACAAGCGTCCTTCGTTGGAAAATATCTTTGCTGCCGGAAAATTCTCAATTTTCATACCTGTTGGTCGTAAACCGCTTACAAAATATGTTGATATGATACCATAAAAATATGAAATACTTCTGAAATAATAATGCTGCCTAGTGTCTATTGGGTATTCGATGTAATTAACTAAAGGGATCCTATATTAGGTTTTAAATCTTGTCAAACTTTATTCTTCTAAAAATTCTAACTAGTCATTTATTAAAAATCCTTCGAAATAATACTACCTAATATAAAAAATAACTACCCTCCTTTATTCAGAAATCATCAACTTCTTCCTATCATTATTTACAATTTGTCGAGATGTATGTCAAAAATCGGAATTGCTTTTACCGTCCGAACCTTTTATTTTCACGGAGAGAGGCTCGTTTTTCTTCAGTAACGGAAATCGGACCAGGAATCACTTTCGCTTTAAAAACCACTCCGATAAAATCTAGAGAAATGGCCATTTTGCACTCCAAATAAACAAACACGAGTAAAAGTATTCCGGAAGGAAGCACTGCTTGATTTAATGATGATATTCTGAATTTGAATGGCCAAAGTTTTATTATATTTCATGGAATGTTATTTCAAGTATAACTCAACAAAAGGTGTCGGCTTTCGAGGTTATTCGAGTTGGTTCGACTTTGAGGTAGCGATACCTTTTATATTTACATTTAGATGTGTTATAAATGAGTTGTTTTTTTATTTATTACATCCTTCGTAACGTGTTTTGTCTTTTGCTGATAATAATAGTTGTACTTACTGATGACTCTCATGGAGTGAAAACACCATTTTGCCTCATCGTAATAATACGAATCCATATCTTACGTCAACGTTTTAACTTTGGTAATTAATTCTATTACACAATAACAGTTAAGATCGTGATGTTTAAAGAACTGGGGGGCAATTAGGACGGGGTAATAAAGATTATAATAAAACTCAATGTGTCTGCTGACAGGATTTATTTTGGTACGGTCCTGTATAAAATGAGCGTTATAAAAGTATAAACGTTACGATTTGGTGAAGGGTAAACAGGGATTTTCGTCGCTATGTAAGCTCTGGGACCAAAAAATCTGACCTTTAATGCTGTCCTTCACTCACATTACTATCATTTCCCAATGACAAACAGCCGCAGCTGTATGATTTAATTCTTAAAGTGAGCTTACATACACTTAAAAAGTTCACTCAAATCTCCTAATTTTTATTTTTACAAAGAAATAAATAAAATTGAAATTATATTAAAACGTCAAACTAGCAATCCCCATTTAAGTCTAAATTAATTTTAAAACTTCTTTAACACATTACACTCGTGAAAAACAAAAAAATTACGTGTCAATGTCAATTAGTAGTCCTAGGCCAGCTGATCCTCGACCCGAGACTAATACCATTATGTAAATGCTTGAGACGTGCCAATTCATATGCTGGGCATTTACGACGAAACTGCAAAACGTACTTCGAATAGATTTTGCATTCCAATGTGTTCATTCGATGCTAACTCCGATAGTTTCTAACAAATTCTTATATAAAAACAATGTTTGCAAAATACACAGCAAAATATAAAACAAATTGTGGTTAATTTAATAAGTACCTGTAATTTAATTTAATACTTTAGCATTTTCACGGTTGTTCGAACTTGTATTAGGTAAATAAGCGAAATGGAAAAGTATTGACTTAGGCCCATCGTTCACGACGCTACTCAAAAGTAACACGTTACAAACTCAAATAATTTCAATGACGGGTTAATAAGTAGTCTGTTTTTGCTAACGTCGTGTACGGAACGCCATTTAATTACTAGTGCTGTGAAATTGTGGCCTATCATTGGTAATCAGATGGCCAATTCTCGTAATCAAATACGTTCAAAAACTAGTCGCAATCTCATCTCAGCGACAATCAATGTCAAAAACTTATCAAAAATGTAGGTAATTTCGAGATATTTTTATCGAGACTGAGATTAGAATGCGAATATTCTTAAAAATACGAGAATCGCTCCTCTGAGTTTGTAACGTTACTGTTGAGTAGTGCCGTGGAAGATGGGCCTTATTTTTGTCCGACTGAGTAGAAAATAGTAAAAGGTCATTTGACCTTTCTTTTTCGCTTAGTGACTTAATAAAAGGAGCTCTTACAATAAAAGAAAAAACTTTTTACAAAAAAAAAAAAACAACCGACTTCCAAAAAAACACTTAAAACGTGAAAAATAACTTTAATATCGGAAGTCGGTGTCTTTGCTTTTCAATTTTCGTTTTTTGCCACCGACTTTCGAAATTAAAGTAATTTTTCACGTTTTTTGTGTTTTTTTGGAAGTCGGTTGTTTTTTTTTTGTAAAAAGTTTTTTCTTTTATTGTAAGAGCTCCTTTTATTAAGTCACTAACTTTTTAGTTGTGGTACTTACCCTACACAAATTCGAATACACTACCTGCTATGTAAATAACAGTGACGGAGTCAAACAATATATCGTCTACATACACTAAGTGGGAAAAATACGTAATTATTGAAGCTAACTCAAAAACTATGCAAGCAAAATTAATAAAATTTATCTGGGACCACCTCTGAAGCATGACCTACCAAACAAAAAAAGAATCATCAAAATCGATTTATAATTGGCGGAGTAATCGCGTAACATACACACAAAAAAAAAAAACAGACGAATTGAGAACCTCCTCCTTTTTGAAGAAGTCTGTTAAAAAAGGAATAGTATCAAGAATGGCCGCTCAATATTAAACCACCAATTAATTGGATCCCTAATAATAACTTTCACAGATGTTTAATCTAAGGATAGAAATAGGTTTACAAAATATCATAAGCTACACTGCTACAAGGGTATTTTGGCCCTCGAATGACATTGATATGGGGGCGCTGTTGGTAAACATTTTGTGCAATTGTTTTGGGAAATATCACTTGAAATGTATTAAAAAACATAATGGCGGCGTTAGTTCCGATTTTGGTCACGCGCCAAAATAACCTTTTATTATAGGTACTCATCGGCCTAGCCTTTTCCCAACTATGTTGGGGTCGGCTTCCAGTCTAACCGGATGCAGCTGAATACCAGTATTTTACATGGAACGACTGCCTATCTGACCTCCAAAACCCAGTAACTGGGTAAAACAATACCCCTGTTAAGATTGATTGTCAGACTTTCGGGCTTCTGACGACCCGTAACGACTGTCAAAGATCCACAAATGACAGCCGGGACCAAAGGCTTAACGTGCTTTCCGAGGCACGGAGGAGTCTCGGTATGTAAAGATGATCACCCATCCACGGCAAGCGTAGCTTAACCTGATGGATCGACCCGTGCAGCTGTTATTACTTAGCCACGAGCTCCTCATTCGATTATAGGTACTATGGTAGCTTTGTGTTGAGCTAAATAGTTTCAAATTCGATCGAACGACTCTGTGCAATTCCTATAAAATGCACAAGAGTGTAGCCGTAAATACTCCTAAATAGGTATAAACTTTGAAATCTTTTTATTGTATTCTAACATTCCGCTTGCAGAACCAATAAAATCGTAGCGTGGAAATGAAAATACTTTCCAGTGAACCATTATAAAAAAGACAAAAGACAATTTATTTAAAAAGTTTACTAATTCAATGTGCCGAAAAAACCTGCGTTTTGTTAAACCATTGCTTAAATCATTGCCACACTTGCCGCTTGTCCTAACCGGACGATGCTAAGCGGCACAGCGATAAACGGTTAGGAATCCTGACCTTTCAAAGACCACATTGTTGCTTCGTCCACGGTAAACATTTGTTATTTACGTACACGTCGCGCTGCGTCCATCCACAGAGACACGACTTCACTACAGACACCACCATTAGTGATTTAGTGCACCATTTAATCTGTAAAAAGAACAAATGGTGCACTAAATCAATATACGTCTCTTCAATTACTTGCATATTTCCAATTATGAAGAGTCTTCATAATTGGGAATATGCAAGTAATACAGTTTTTTTTATTATTTAAATATGAGCACATTATTTAAGAGTCAAGAAACAAATTGCTATGTATTTATTACATTTAGAAATGCATTACTTATTTTACAATTCATTATTTTAAATTACGTATTTTTGGTGGAACGGAACGCAAACTCTAAACGCGTCGTCTTCGACCATGCCGGAAGTGACGTAAAAATCCACAAAACATCAATTTTTGAAGCAAAGTGCTTCAAATCTCACTAAGGTAAGTAAGTGCGATTTCTGCTAGAATAAAGCTTAAAAAATAATTTAATTTATATAATTTGGGGCTAAAAAAAAGATGTAAACAAAGCAGTATCGTGGACAATGACGTCACATCATGGCCGCGACAGTAACGGACGTTTGAATTTTGGTAAAAAAAATGGTTGGAGTTCAATATTTTTTAGAGTAGCTGAATTTGACATTTATCACTACCAAGAATAGTGATAAATGTCAAATTCGTTTAAGTTTAGGTATATCTGTTTCTTATTGAGATAGTAACACCATATTTCATTCGGTTTAATTCCATGCTAATTATCGTGTCTATTATCAACTACATATCACTAGCTAGGTCAAGTGCCATAAAAGTAACAATATTGTACATAATAAAGTCATTTTTTCCGGCTAGCAACACCGGTCTTCAGACAGAGTATCTTAAAAGAAAAACCCAATTACCCTACATAAGGCTCCTTTGACCTTGCCTAGAGAGTGGTAGATTTTTATTGGGGAACATAATATCATTTGTCGAGTTCCTATAATAAATAACGAATGGTTTTTTCAGCCAGTAGGTAGTGTCTTCAATGACGTAAATCATAATTATGTCTTGCACGTAGTTATAGGAACGAGCAGATAGCAACTGAGGTAATACTCGAGACAATCCTAATTTCCTAATCCTAAATATCCGTACTAAAATTATAAATTCAAAAGTAACTCTGTCTGTCTATCTGTCTGTCTGTCTGTATGTTACCTTTTCTCGCCTAAACCACTGAACGGATTTTGACAAAATTTGGCAAGGAGATAGATGGGATCCTGGGGAAGGACATAGGACTTTTTATCGACATAACCCACGGGCGAAGCCGCGGGCGGAAGCTAGTAATATTATAAATGCGAAAGTGAGTTTGTTTGTTTTACGCTTTCACGTTGAAACAGCTGCACGGTTTTGGATGAAATTTGGCACAAGAGTAGACCATGACCAGGAAAAGGACATAGATTTTTTTTTATCTCGATATTCCCACGGGATCGTGACGCGATATGCGAGTGAAACCACGGGGCGCAGCTAGTATGTTATATTTACCAGAATATAGAAGTAACTCTAAACGAATGAAAGTATGCAGAAATATGAATTAAAGTAGGTATTCCTAGCAAACTCAAAGATATTTGAAAACTTTTTCATAATATAAAATGGAACGTTCGCTCTAAGGTTATCAAGTTCCTATGTACAGTCACGGACTTTAATTGATCAGCCACCTGGCACTGTTCGTATTTAAGCCGTGTAATGCAAATCGGGTTTATTCGGTTCCCGACACGGAAAGTCATAACGTCTTCGTATTAGTAGAAGAAAATTATATTTAATAACTTTACCGGTTGGCTAACCTGAGAAACAGAACTACAAACTTGACAGCAGAGTGACTACCCAAAGTCAACCAATTGCAGGCCTAGCAACAGTAACCTAGCAACGATTGTTTAAGCGTAGCGATAGTAACGTTAGCTTACGGAGAAATAATAATAGTCATTTCGACAACTTCGAAATTAACGTCTCTGACATCGATATTTCAACCGTCACTGTCTTCAGATAAGTTTTCAAAATAATCGATTAATGAGCTCTGATTCAAACTAGGTCAGTATCAAATAGATTGGATAAACTTAATGCAACATTTTATTTATTTTTATCATTGAGAACTTATTAGTCAACCTCTATGGATAACTATTTCCGATTATAAGTAATTTATTTGTCATCTTGTTTACGAGCGTACGGTTTGAGTTCGTGTTTAATCGTGTAATCTCGTGAATGTATGAAACTGTAAAATTGAAAAGTTTGAAGGTGGCTTATCAATTAAAGTCCGTGGCTGTACTATGTAAAAGGCATTTGTTCTACGTTCTCGTGACGTACACATCTCATACTACGATAAGCTTACGATGAATTCACTATGTAATACATCATGTTGGCCATAGTTTTCAAGTGCTTGTTCTATACTTGAGCAAGTCGAGCAGTTTAACTTCTTGAACATCGTTTACAGGGATCCAAGCTTGCTATATTAATTAACAATATGCTAAGTAAGATATCAGAAATGGTTGTATGGGGTTGCTACTAATTAATTGGTTTTTAGTAGGGTTAGATTGTGAATAACCCGAAAGTCTGACAAACAGTCTTACCAAGGGGTATCGTATCACCCAGTTACTGGGTTGTGGAGGTCAGATAGGCACTCGCTCCATGTAAAATACTGGTATTAAGCTGCATCCGGTTAGACTGGAAGCCGACCCGAACATAGTTGGGAAAAGGCTAGGCAGATGATGAGTTATTGTGAATAAACAAATTACACTCATAGCAATTGTTTTTTTTTATCTAGAGCATGGAGTACGTACAATATACAGTACCGTTATAGTTTTTAATTTTGTATGTTTTATTTGGTAGAAAAAATTAACTTTAGTAAGATGCTATAAAATATATCGGCGGCCAATCTCAATGGAGACTAGCCTTCGGCGCGGGAGATATTATAGTGCACAAATTGATGTGTGCGCAGACACATTTGCACTCTCTCTTCCCTCATTCTCATAGTCCAATGGGACGGCAATCCGACACGACCGGAGGGAGATCAGGCGCAGGACCAATGGCTTAACGTGCTTTCCGAGGCACGCGGGCATTACACCGCCAACAGCCAAACTCCGGGTTGTTACTAAGAAATTCCTAATGTTTCCATTTAGGAATTTCTTGAAATTCTGAAAGAAATTCCTAATGGAAAAATTCAATAACAATAAAATACTAAGGCTCCGTAGGTAGGGTATTGACTTGTTCGAAATATTTTTTTTTCTTCAAACACTGGCGCGTGGAAGGATTCAAATTACATTTCATTACTTCATTATCAAATGTGATAACACAAGAAGGATGCTTACCTCCGCTAATATCCCTCAAAAACTCGTATATTACGTTTTATTACACCCAATTTGGTCCAAAAATACGCGTTCCACATAAATTCATGGAAAATAAAAGCATTATAACACAGTAGGAACAATAAGCCGACGTGGGTCGAATATTTATTAAGTGGAGGCTCTAATTGCGAGGTTATCTTGGTATTGTAGGATAATATTGTGGAGTTTATGTCATTTTTCGCGTCGAGTCGGCGTCGTCGGTAATTCTAAGCAATTTGCTCCGCGCTCGCGCTTCTCTGGACTGATTTCGTTTGCGGACGACTTAATTATCTGGTTCGAGTTTGTATTTAATGTGTTGTGACGTCATCGTTCTTAATGCAGTGGAAGGTGAAATTATGTTTATTCCCTTAAGGGCGCGGGGACAGGACCCAGTTGTAATTGTAAATATAAATATTGCAGATAACGCTGCAATGGAAAGGGAGAGCCAAGTTTTCATTAAAGGCAATCCTTAAATCTTGGCGGCTTTTTATAATTTTACTAGCTTACGCCCACGGCTTCACCCGCTTGTTATGTCGATAATAAGTAACCTATGTCCTTCTCCAGGGTACAAAGTATCCCTATACCAAATTTCATCCAAATCCGTTTAGCTGTTTTAGCATGAAAGGGTAACAAACAAATTAACTCACTTTCGCATTTATAATATTAGCTCCCGCTCGCCTCTTCGCTCGCGTGGTATGTCGATAAAAAGTAGCCTATGTCCTTCCCCGGGATGCCATCTATCTCCTTGCCAAATGTTATCGAAATCCGTTCAGTGGTTTAGGCGTGAAAGGTAACAGACAGACAGAGTTACTTTCGAATTTAAAATATTAGTATGGATATGGATTAATTATGAAATGTCATAAATAATTAGGTACCATCTATTTACTTAACTAGTGACATTAATTTCACAGAGAATAAGGGTGTCACATATCCCTGAGATATTCAAAATAAATGCATAAACACTTATTTTATACTTAATTCTGACACCCAAAAGCTGCATACAAATGCATAAACAGTAATTACTCTCTCTTTACCACCGAGTCATTGTAAATTCATTCATCAAAATAAAACAGACGAGCATGTCAACAACAAACACGAATCCTAAATGAACTAATTCACGAACAATGATACTCGTTGCTCAATCAGAAAATAATACATCAGGCTCCAACCGCCACACGGAGTTTAATGAGCACTATTAAAAGCTGTCATTCATTAAAGTTATTTACAAAATTGACTGGTCAGTGATAAATTAGGCAGCCCCTGGTAATGAGCATGGAGTATGCTCAGACCAAATAAAAAACCAAGACAGAGCGCTGTTAGCAGTGACGTGAGGCCGGTTTCGTAAACATGTGTCCACATATTTTGGTGTAGTTTGCTTGAAAATGTGTGCGTTTGAGCGTGTATGCACAGAGCGGTGGTGTAGTTTTGGCATAATCCACTGTAATGTTCGCAGCGCTCTATCTTGGTTTTTTATTTGGTCTGAGGGAGTATGTAAGAATTAAAGGATACGGGAAAACGGTGTTACAGTTCTGTTTATAAGGCGCAAAATATGTAGGTATAATCTGTTCCAAAACGATTTGATGAAAATATAAACAAATGGCTCAGAGGAGCTCGTGGCTAAGTAATAAAAGCCGCTCGGGTCGATCCATCAGGTTAAGCTACGCTTTCCGGGGTTGGTCCTTGGATGGGTGAACATTTTCACATATCGAGACTCCTCCAAAAGCACGTTAAGCCGTTGGTCCCGGCTGTCATTTGTGGATCTTTGACAGTCATTACGAGTCGTCAGAAGCCCGAAAGTCTGACAACCAGTCTAACCAAGGGGTATAGTATTACCCAGTTGCTGGGTTGTGGAGCTCAGACAGGCAGTCGCTTCATGTAAAATACTGGTATTCAGCTGCATCCGGTTAGACTGGAAGCCGACCCTAACATAGTTGGGAAAAGGCTAGGCAGATTGATAAACAAATGGGTCAAGAAACGTATCTGCAACGTAAGCGCTATTTTCGTCAACGACAATTACAGTTTATTAAAGTCATTCAAACAATATAAATGTTGGAAAAAGTGGTAAGATATAAAGTTGAAACAACTACAGGTGAATGTGTTCCCGTTAGTGAGTGATATACCATACTTAGTAAGAATTCAACTTGAACAGATTGGTTTACACTTTAATCAAGAAGTTTTAGAACAGGGAGTATGTCTCGCTATGCGGCGTCTGTTTAAGGACTTATGAACTAGTTAGTTAAGATTCAATTTACCCATTTAAGCAATACTGTTATTCTTCTTGTAAACTCAACAAGTACGTAACAGAAGAAAACGAAGAGTTTGAGTTAAAAAAAAAGGTTGTATGACACCTCAGTATGCCTACAACACATTGACTCATTGACTTGGTTTTGCCTGAATACTTAAATATTATAAGTTATTATATATATTTTAAAGTTAAGCTAAGTTTGAAAATCGAAGCTATACTGTCTTTGCTGAAACATTTTTTCATACGAAAAAATTCCAACTATAATATTTAATACAGTCATAATATTACGTTTTTGTAATTTCATGTTCGTCTTATATTCATATTCGTGGGGGTGAGCCTATTGTCATCCATCGGACACAAAATAATCTAGACTCCAGGCTGCTACTGAAAAACACCAGATGGAAAACCCAATAACACCTTGCCTGACCCAGGATCTCATGGTCAGCAGCAGTTTTTGAGGGTGGGAAATCATTAAATGGCTTCTCCCGCTCTGGGCGGAGCGGGAGGGCGTGTCAAACTTTTACTGACTAAAACCCATCCGTGTTCCTTCAGTTGCCAAGGGTCCCGGTATCCCTTTCGGACTTTCCCGCACACTGGTACCCTTGCAGAATAATAAATATCGCTTAACTTCAGAAGCAACATGCACTCGCGATCACTAGACCACTGGGTTTGTTTTAAAAACTTCTTTGTTTTCATTGAAATGTTATGTAAGTTTATCGAATTTTCGTTGGATTTACAAATATTGAAAAACATAAATAATAATTTACTTTACACGTTTTCATCTGTTCTCTAAATCAATCTAGATAAAAGTTTCGTGTGTTAATATTATAACACGTGACTGAACTTGGTTATCGTCATCACATGACTTGTGGTGCGCAGTTAGTAACTTTGCGGCTTCTATTTTTGACACGATATAAGTCTCAAATCTCAGATTGTACCAGTACAATCTGAGATTTAAAATAAAAATAAAATGTATATGACCAGCATATACATTTTCACACTCATTTTTAGCATGAACTTCAAGCAAAATGGACTAAACTTGTCATCCACACACAAAAAAAGAAATGTACTGAAACAAAACAAGATCGACGTCAACAATATTGTAAGAATAGGAATCACAAACATTTTCAATGTAAGCTTTGTCAACAAGTTTTATAGTTACGATAACATTACGCTGTAGTAGTAAGAAAACCGGATATTAATATGTACCTGCAAGAAAAGCCTTTGTACATTTTTAAACAACTTATATGTCATGTTAGTTTATCAGGCTTCTTTAAAAAAAATTCTTTTCTGTAGATCTCTCATGAAATTATAAATGTTGAACGTAAAACTTGTTTAATTTTTCAGTTGATACGTTTTCCGGGCATCCGTTAACCGGATAGCTGGGGCCAACAAATACGATTACAGACCGTGCTCCTCATTAATGTGGCGTGCTAATTAAAAATTTATGTTTATAACAGCCTCGTATGTTGCTCATATTTACAAGTAGGGCAGGAAGATAATTTAAATTACAATGTGAGGCTTTGAAAGTTTAATTTTGGTCATAGAAATTACTTGATAATTTCGGTACCAAAAGTTATTTTTGTTTTGTTAAATGGACACCCATGTGGTGATGATCGATTTTTATCGATTGTTATTGTCATTTTAACCATTATAATAAAAATATTATTTTTAGTGTAGATGGAAACGTTATGCTGCGTAAGGAGGCCGTGGAAACAATATCGAAATTCACACGTACCTAAAAATATTGAATGTGAAGTACTAACAACTGACGAGAATAGTGTATATCATTCAGAAGTAGGTACCTAACCCGTCAGGGCGGTAAATACGGAATATGAAATGTGCAATGCACAGATCATAAGTAATATGGAACAGTGCATTTCGTAGGACCTTGTAGAGAGAGTCTGATACGTCAAAGAGTTTGAATCGTTTGTATCATTGTGATCATCCACTGCTAAACTTGATAAATCTACAATATTATGAGGACATCACTGATACGGATCACTGTACTTGGCAAATTAATTGTTTGATGCAGTAAGTAAGTTCGTATAGTAAGTCCTTTTTTTCTTGAAATTACATTTTTAAGACATGATGAGGTGTAAAAATCGTTGGCCTATTTTTTTTAAACAAGCAAGAATGAATGTTTTTGAAAAAATAGGCCATTGTGGTTTTTATCGTCTGACCTATTATAATTCACATCAAGCCTAAATCTTTTGAACATCAGGGCCCTATACAATAAAACTTCATAAGTCTTCATTTCTGCAATTTTTTTATTTTTTTTATAGAAAATATTGCTTATCACAGTAATTACAAATATCGCACGGTGAGAACGAAAGTAACCTAACTCAAAATTTTAGTGAAATGAGTTAAATATACAAAATGACTCAAAAAAGTTCACTTTATCACACTTATATTAAAATAACAGACCATTAATTGTCTGTTTGTTAAGAGAGGGATAGAGGGCTTTTCGGTCTCTTTGTTTTTGAGCGCTTCACACTTCCCGCACTAGACAGAAAGGGACGCAATCAGTACTGCACCGCGAGTGGATGTAGCTGAACGTGTCAAGTTTATTACCGTAGCGATCGATTACACTTTTCGTCAATTTAGTGCCGATTTGTGGGCGTAAGTTTTGCTACAATTTATAATCATAAAGTGACCAATTTATGGTATAGGTCACTTTCTTATTTCTAATATTTGTTAATATTAGACCTAGGTGACATAAATCAAAATCGGTCACTTTCTTATTTCTTATATTAACAACCTAGGTGACATAAATCATTTTCGGTCACTTATTTATTAAGCATAATCAGCCTATAACGTTCCCACTGCTGGGACACAGGCCTCCCCTCTGTGAGAGGGAGCGGGTCGTAATCCACCACGCGGGCCCAGTGCGGGTTGGTAGATGTCACATGTCTTCGAATTTTTGGTTCTAAGACATGCCGGTTTCCTCACGATGTTTTCCTTCACCGTTTTGAGAGCAGTGGTAATGAAATAATTTTACACAAAGTAAAGCGCCTGTCGAGGTTCGAACCTACGACCTACAACTCGTAAGTCGTGGTCGTTACCACTGGGCCACCACTGCTCTATTTATTAAGGCATGAGTTAAACTCATGAACTGTGCAATGCACAGATCATAAGTAATATGGAACAGTGCATTTCGTAGGACCTTGTAGAGAGAGTCTGATACGTCAAAGAGTTTGACGTATCAGACTATAATGACGTATTTCTATTAATAAAGTGAGACTATTTTTTCCAAAAATTTTTTTATATAGAACAAATAATATTTTTATATACGTATATTTAAAGTGATAAAGCCAAACAATATTATACTAAAGAAATTCGTACCTTTCGTTTTCATATTAAAAAGTTATTCTAGAAAGAATAGAAAATGTTCAATCAGTCGAACACATTTTATTCAATTCCCAAAAATCGTAAATTTTGACTTGAGTCACTTTCGTTCTCAGCGTGCGATATGTGACAAGTCAACAATTTACATTGTAGACTTGTCACTACACTTTTGTAAGGTTTTTCCGTTACAATTAATATGTGGCTTAGAGTTTATGAACTGTAAGTAAGTAATAAAGTCCCTCATAATAAACCTCTAATCGTCTTCATAAATAAGGAAAAGACGCAAGGAAAAACAAACAACCTAAGAGTTTTAGCCGATGTATAAAGAATCAATGGAGACATAACGTGACAAGTCATTGTGGTGAAGGAAATCCTTTTATCCCAATTATGTATGGGACCTAAGTGTACGATGGTTTCCATTAGGGAGGTTCCACGGCTGTAACCTAATATTCGATTTGCTTTTACATTGACTCTGTCGGTAACCTTGTTATCCTTTTATAGGAAGGACCGGTCCAATTGAAATCGATACTTGAGAATTCAGAATTCAGAGTTCTTGATTAGGAGGTAAAATTGAATTTTACCGAGGAGGATATTTTTATCTACCTACTTCTTTTGCGGGATACGATTTTTGAACAAAAATACATCCTTTTGTTACGTAACGTATCGTATTTGTTTAGAGAACTGCTCAAAAGTGGATGGTGGCATTTGTAAAAAAACATTTTAGCATATTTTATTTATATTTTAAATCGTAGGTAAATAAAACCGACAATTATGGGTCGTAATATCATGCAAGTCATCCTGCAACATTTTGGAGCGCAACTAAAACCTAGTATTAACCGTGATTAGCACAATCATAGCAATAATCTTAATTTACATTAGACCATTCATATTCCAAATGCGAATTGTAATTTCACTAATTGCCATCAAGCAGTTTGATAGACTGTCTCATCTCATACTATTAATTCAAATAGCCGAAACGGCTCTGCGGCGTCAGGAGTCTGCTCATTAAGAAAAGTAGAAGATCTCGGGGCTTATTCAGAGTAATGGCCGGTCGGTCCGCCTTCCTTGATTGCTCATTAAAATTATTATTAAAGCATTATGGATTCATTTATTTAACTGTCTACTTAGCGATTATGTAAGGGTATTACTACAAAAACTTAGACCTTTGTTCAACATCTCAACCAATAGAACAAGGACCTAATTACGAAAATGTCAAAAATAAGTTTTCAATGTCATAAGTTCACGTTTCGAAGGTTCTGTCTATGACAAAAACGACAGAATTATAATTACGGTGGTTTTCGATAGAGTAAGTGACTGTCGTTAGGGAATTGGCGTATTTTTCAAAAGGTCACCCAGAAACATCGACGCAATTGGCAATTATGTCATTATGTCAATAAAACTGCACAAGATCGTTAAAACTACGAGATCAATAAAACTGCACATAATTGTTATATTTCATATATAAAATGGCATAATTGTACGTCAGGTTTGATTTATTTGGATTTTTGTAACAGTTTTCTTGAGTTTTCTCATGAAGTTATTACAAATTATTATTGATAGTAAAGTAACATACATAAATATTAAAAGATTTTATCATAATTATTGGAAATATATATATTATCATTATTTTCAATTTCAAACTTTTAAAACGTTCTCCTGAAAAATAGCACATTATAGGCTGATTATGCTATCAGCCTATAATGTTCCCACTGCTGGGACACAGGCCTCCTCACTGTGAGAGAGAGCCGTAATCCACCACGCGGGCCCAGTGCGGGTTGGTAGATGTCACATATCTTCGATTTTTTTGGTTATAGGACATGCCGGTTTCCTCACGATGTTTTCCTTTACCGTTTTGAGAGCAGTGGTGATGAAATAATTTACACAAAGTAAAGCGCTAAAACTTAATTACTTTATTATTCTATTGGATGAGCGATGTGTCTAATGTCAGACTTATGTCAAACTCCATACATAAATGTAGTGTAGGCTAAGGTGTTTAAGCTAAACAACTGATAAACATGGTTTTGTAGTAATGGTTATTAGTTGGGCTGATTATGTGAGAATTTGAGATATTTAGGCTGTTAATAAAGCACATCGCCTCTGTCACTCGTTAGGGTCTGAGCAGACGATGGACAATGTGTCCGCGGTCACTTTGGAATCGTATGGAAATCTTATATGCGCGTTAATTTTATCCTAAATGCCTAGATTTTAAATTGTTCATCGTCTGTGTGTTATTTTGTGACAGTCTCTTTTTTAAGGCCGAAATGTATTTTTTAAGGCCGAAATGCATTTTTTTAAGGCAGTTTTCTTTTGTAAGAACACGAATATGACATTATTTGGTGTCATAAGTAGATACTGCCTCATTTTTCTAGTGGTCGCAAGCGCTACTGCTGGGCATGATGTCCTTGGTTCGATTCCCAGGTCGGACAAAGTGTCATTTTGTTTTTCTATCTGGAATTTCTCAGTAGCAGCTCGGAGTCTGGATTTGTGCCCGATTGATGGTAAAAGGCTCACCCATTACATGGGACTTAAACATAACTGGAGAATTCTGGGTATACGTTTACCTGTGCCCAGCCCTTCGGGGAAACAAGGCGTTATGTTATTTTATGTTTTGAGTAGGTACACCCCGTACACCGTACTTTTATCTAATAGGTTTTTTCGGTAATCAACCTAAAAACACACCGACGTTAGAGATAAATACATGTCATCACATAAAGTTGAAAAAATATGGGGTCCAGCGTATATGCGGTCATTTGTAGTATGAATAAAAATTAGGATCCCAGAGAGCCTGTGTTATGACCTATATCCATTACGGGGATAAAAGACCTCTTTACAAAATAATGAGGTATGAACTGTGGGGTCTAGACAAATAAAAATGTCCTCGTTATCTTTATTGTTAATAGAATTTTTATTTTTACTGACGTGTAATAAAATCCGTCCATAATACCTTTTAAAATAAGAGGATATTCATAAATTAGGTATAGTGAGGTAAAAATATAAAAATAATGTTACGTAAAAACTCTAAAAACTCAATGACAAAAAGAGTAATAAGTATTTTTTTGTATTTTTTTCTTTCGTTAAATTTTGATCATCATCCTAAAACAGTAATAAGTTTGACAAAGCTTATAAAACCATTTTGCAACCTTGATATAGTTGCAGATAAAAACTATATATTTAATTAAAGACGTCAGACAATATTTTGTTTCCCTAGTTTATGGGTCCAACACTATCTCATGGGTCACAAGATAAGTGTGGCATGTTTATGGTCAATGTTATCTTATAATTGTTTTTGCAATTTGACCTTCATCTCCGTTTTCTATATCCATTAATTATCGGGTAGGTATGTTATTATCTGCAATTCTATAAAAAAAAAAAATTTTTATTTGTTATAAAATAACGCGTAAAGAAAAGAGTAAGAGTTTCTTCTGTTTTTCTGTATATTTTAATGTATGTTGTCTCTTAGCAAACAATCAAAGTAAGGCGACATAATCATACCTACTCTTCAGGTCCTAGCCTTTTCCCAACTATATTTTTCCAACTATGTTGAAATCGGCTTCCAGTCTAGCCGGATGCAGCTGAATACCAGTATTTTACATGGAGTGACTGCCTATCTGACCTTCACTACCCAGTTACTGGGTAATACGAAAACCTTTAGTTGTAGATGTAAGATAGGTATAGATGTAAGGTAAGATACAATAGACGTAGCTATATTTAGTAAACTATTGCGCAACTATTCTTCAAGATTCATAAAAAACCCTGTTAGAAATCGACACGTGTTTCACCTCTCAACGAGGCATCAAGCAATCGTCCATCCTGAGGAATGGACGATTGACCGGTCGGAAACTAGAACACGACGTGTTGCTACACCGAGCGCTGGACGCAGAGTGAATCAAATCGCTCGGCACCCCCACTTACTAAGTAAGACTGGTAATCAGACTTTCGGGCTTAAAACTACCTATAACGACTGTCAAAGATCAGCGAATGACAGTCGGGACCATGCTTTCCGAGCCACGGAGGGGTGTCGGTATGTAATGGATAGTCACAAATTCAAGGACCGGCCGCGGCAAACGTTGCTTTACCTGGATGATCGACCCGTGCGGCTGGTATTATTTAGGTACGCACTCTTCCCCGTAGATTAACTCTCCAGGGATAGCTGAAGAGAAAACCGATATAAGTTGGTAATTAACAGAAAATTGGTTTCAGCAGATCGATAAAGTCAAAATATTCGCTTGATTGAAAGCAAAACAGATGTGGGCCCAGTTAACCATTATCAATTTTTAAAAGGGGTAACTGGTCCTCGGTCCCAGTTCCATAGTGGGCCGAACGACCCCTATCCAATAAATCTACCTAGCCTTTCCCAACTATATCCGGGTCGGCTCCCAGTCTAACCGGATGCAGCTGAAAACCATTATTTTACATGGAGCGACTGCCTATCTGACCTCCACAACCCAGTAAATGGGTAATACAATTCCTCTTGGTAAGACTGGTTGTCAGAATTTCGGGTGTCTGACGACCCGTAATGACGGTCAAAGATGTCCGAATGACAGCCGGGACGAACGGCTTAATGTGCTTTCCGGGGCACGGAGGAGTCTCGGTATGTAAAGATGGTCACCCATCCACGGACCAACCCCGGCAAGCGTAGCTTAACCTGATGGACCGACCCGTGCGGCTGTTATTTACTTAGCCACGAGCAGATCAATAACGTCTCTCCATCAATAAACCCGAAGCTGATTAGATTGGAAGCTGGTCCTAACGAAGTTGGTTTAAAATTATTAAAGCTACAACGTGTTTAAAATAATGTCATATTAATATTTTGGTCGAGAAATATTATCAACGTAATTAATTTCCCGGTTATGCGTGATAATTACTTAACTGCATTACAGTGACAAATTATTAAAAGCGACGTATCATTATTAAATTATGCTTTACAACTTTAATACTTAAACAACTTTAATGGTATTATGACATTCGTTTATTTATTTTATTTCATAAGTAAATTACATTTTTAAATATTTATTAAATTATAAAATGATGAACGTGTATGTCTGTGTGACCGCTTCGATCTTCTAAACTTCGCAATGGATATTGATGCGGTTTTCAACATCATTTAGAAAATTACATGTGAGTAAAAAATGTTGACTGCGATCATAAAGCCTCGAGCAGACTGGCGCAACACGATGGCGCGACGCGACTCCGGTAATTGTTTTACTTACCGTGAAGTTTTCTTAGAATTTTTTTACGTCGCGCCAGTTTGCACGAGGCCTAAAAAAAACCTACCTATGTAAGTTTTCTCTTTAAAAAAATAAAAGCTGCATTGTGTGTACGACGTAACATGTTCAAAAGATTAACTTTATTTCCTTGAATGAAATCCCGTTTGTCACTTACAGGTGCTGCTATAATTTCGTGGCGGAAGAAAATAATTCGTATACTTTACAAAAAAAAAATTATATCATTTTTTTTTTTGGTTCAAGACTTCTGGCGTGAAAGGAAGTTTTATATTGTGAGGCGAACAATAAAGAACAGTCGGCAGTCGCCCTTTGTGCCCTTTGTACACGAGCTTCACTTGCACCGTTTATTTTTTTTATGAGTCAAAATACACAAGCTTTGTCGCTTAGTGTTGTCAGTTGGCTTTTGCTGTTTCGTAAAGGTTTCTTTTTTTTTCTAAAGAGCATCTCTCAGGTCGACCTATGGAGGTTGTCGGCTGCTTAACCGGGCTATCTTGTTGAGGCCTTATAAATAAGGCCTCCAGCCAGGGCACAAAATGTATATACTAAACAACTTCACGCTAAGGGCACATGTCGTCTTCGGCTTAGGGCGTCTCTGGGGCAACTGACGTGGTTTTCAACTCAAACTCAGGCACTTTTGAACTGTCAAAGAGTCGGTCAGTTAGTCAGAGAGTTGAAGCTAGTTGCCCATTCCAAAACGTAGATTTCTATGGAGAAGAACGGGCAAGAAACTCCAAGGACACTCTTTTAAAAATGGATATAGATATTACAAAATCCTGGGTACAGTATTCTTGTTGCTTCTATATGTGAGAACAATGTAAAACAAAAAATAGTCAAAAGCAATTCAAAATTTAAGATTAAAAATAAGCTCTGGCAAATAAGAAGTGACCAGTCTCAACTGACGGCGCCCGTTCACGAACATGACATGTGGATCAGCACCATCTAGCTCAACCATTTTGTAGGGAACTGAATGATCCAACACACGCGCCACCATCAGAGACATTTAAGTGAGCATGACATGCTCTCATCTGCCATGCTATATCAAGCGGTAGGACTCGTTTTTATTATTTAATGAATGAATAAATAATTGAATAATAATATTATTGAATAAATGTTTTAGGGATCTCAGAATATTGCGCTTTTCTGTCTCGTCGTCTTGACACATGCTTGGAAGCGGATAGTTTTCATCCAATATAAGTAAGCTTCGATTTTGGTGATTTAGTGTCTAGAGGAGCTCGTGGCTAAGTAATAACAGCCGCACGGTTCGATCCATCAGGTTAAGCGACGCTTACCGGGGTTGGTCCGTAGATGGGTGACCATCTTTACGTACCGAGACTCCTCCGTGCCTAGGAAAGCACGTTAAGCCGTTGGTCCGACTGTCATTCGTGGATCTTTGACAGTCGTTACGAGGCGTCAGGAGCCCGAAAGTCTAACAACCAGTCTTACCAAAGGGCATCGTATTACCCAATTTCTGGATTGTGGAGGTCAGATAGGCAGTCGCTCCAAGTAAAATACTGGTATTCAGATGCATCCGGTTAGACTGGAAGCCGACCCCAACGTAGCTGGGAAAAGGCTAGGCAGGTTTCTAGTTGGTAGTCCAAAGCCTTTTAGCAGTAAAACTCACCCTATGTAATATTTCTATATTTACCCGACTACGGCGAAGAAAAAAGGAGGGTTATGATTTTGACCGGTATGTATGTATGTATGTATGAATGTTCATCTGTACCCTCATATCTTCTAAACCACTCATCACAATTTGACAAGTGAGGTATCGTTGGAAGCCTCTTGATCGTCCGCTGGTTATGTGACGTCACATTAAATGGCGCCCTCTAGAGGACATAAAGTCAGGAACTTAAAAAAATAAATTGTTTTATCGTATCATGTTGGGTATCAAATGAAAGGGCTTAATGAGCACATTTCAAAATTATATATATTATAACCCCAAAAGAATAAAAAAAAAAAAGTTATAAAAATCCGGAGTCACACGTAATCTGTTCGATTTATGCCCTAACACGTGTGACTCCGGATTTTTTATTTGTCTGTCTGTGGTGTCTTGCTTATACCTTTTTAGTCGTAGTTGGGTTTTAGTTTTTATTTATATCTGTAATATATAGGATGTATAGAATGAAGAGCATTTATTCTTTAGAAGAAACGAGTTTTTATTCGCCTTTTTTAGAACATAATTATTGTTAAATATTATTCGGTGATATGGAACCTCTCGTGTGCGAGTCCAACCAGCGCTTGGCCGCAATTTTTGAATGAATAAATAAGTAGATATTAAGAAGAACTTGTATTTTAGGGTTGGTGAATAATTTCAGACTCAGATGGGTGGGGTTTTCTACTAAGGTCCCGTTGGCACCCTTTGGGTACATAACCATAAAAATATAAATACATTTCAAATAGGTACATATAAACATCAAACGCGTATTTTTTTCCCAACAATATTTCTGAGAAATAAAAACTTTTTTCATTAAAAAATTCAGGTTCTCACGACTAAAATAAGCAATAAATAAATATTTAATTTAATACGTTAACGGCTTATAAAATGACTAAACTGTTTACTTTAGATGTTTTATGAGCAGAAAAGTTAGATGTAGTTTTAATCTTGATTAAAATCCTTTACAAGTGTTTAGACGGTAAAATCATTATATAGAACAAAAGCTTTCATGTTTTAGCAGGTGCATTACAATAGTTTGAAACAAAGGTGGCTGCTTGGGCTTAATATTTTATGAAGCTTTTGAAATAATAATAAATAATAAGAATGCACCAAACAAGGCGAAATTATATTCTCTAGAAGAGGATATCATTTTTATAATTTCTTCGGTGCATTTTTCATTCTCATTTTACATGAGCCGCTTTTTACACCTACAAACCTACCATGGTTTGTAAGTTTGTGAGCAGCTCGTGGCTACGTAATAACAGCCGCACGGGTCGATCCATCAGGTTAAGCTACGCTTGCCGGGGTTGGTCCGTGGATGACTGACCATCTATACATACCGAGACTCCTCCGTGCCTCGGAAAGCACGTTAAGCCGTTGGTCCCGGCTGTCATTTGTGGATCTTTGACAGTCGTTGCGGGTCGTCAGAAGCCCGAAAGTCTGACAACCAGTCTTACCAAGGGGTATCGTATTACCCAGTTACTGGGTTGTGGAGGTCAGATAGGCAGTCACTCCATGTAAAATACTGGTATTCAGCTGCATCCGGTTAGACTGGAAGTCGACCCCAACAAAGTTGGTAAAAGGCTAGGCAGATGAAACCTTCCATGGTTGTAAGCAAGCTGGTTATACATGTTGGGAAGCAGTCATCACACACGCAAAACTGACATACTTGCTCCATAGTCTTCAAACCAATCAGAACAGAACAGTGCTTCGCGACTTTTTTCAATAGTTCAGAGACTAATCCTTGTTGATTAAAATCCAGTTACGTGATCACAAAGTCAGGTTACCTTCCTACTGATCAATAGAATTCCATCTATTCTTAGTACCAAATCCTCTAAGATCCCCAAATAAAGATGTTTACACAGGACATACGAATTACGGTCCACAATAACTCACTCTTATGTCAGGATAAATAGCCAATTTGCGTGGAATGGATTGCCGGATCTGAAGATAACTTCGACCTGCACATTCAAAATAAGAGGGGATTTGCAGGTTACGGAAATTACGTAATAAACTAACAAAACAATCATGTAGATTTTATGGGAGTTCCATAGGCAATAGGAATTTATTTCTGCTCTAAATTAAGTTAGGATTCCGAAGGAGTAAATAAGTCCTCGCAGACTTTATTTTTTTTATTTATACTCTAACAGACTTAAGAATGAATATATATAGTACGTACAATTATATAACAAAATTAAAAAGAAAAAATAAAGGGGAGGGGCTCATTGGGTATCAAAGAATTCGTCCGAATCGCCGTCACTTTATTATTTCTTAAATTAAAATCGTTTCTGCGTATTATTTCTTGAAGAAATTAAGTAAGTAACATAAGTAAGTACTTCAATAGATATAATCATTTTGAAGTTACAATAATATAAAACCACCCAAGAACCAAATAGATACATTTAGATTATTTTTTGTGCCTGTTTTAATGATTTCAACCATCCACTTTTACATAGTTCTGTTACGGTTTCGTGAAAATTACATGTATAAAAATTTCACATTTTCCACAGCGGTGTGAAGTTATTTGTCATAGACGAGGAACAAACTCTTTACAATCGTCGCGAGAGGCGTCTAATTTACATGATGAAGTAACGAGTCTCTTAGAGAATGTACTTCGAACAAATACATGTTAGGTTATGCTAATTCCAATGTTGCTGTGACTGCAATCAGAGTGTGACTGCATGAACGAATGAAGCGAATGCTGCAGGTTGAGGTGATTTTACATGTAAAATACCGCACAGGGCCCGGCCTACTTCGACTCACAGAGAGGAGGGCTGCGTCCCAGCAGTGGGAACTTTATAGGGTGATTATGCTGAATTAAAAGTAACTAGTACTGCATCAGAAAACTGTATCATTAATCACCAAGCTTGGAAAAGTAATAAGTGATAACATTAGGCATTAGCCCCTATCCGTAAAGTTCATGCCAAAAGCACCTTCTCCAGATAAAGCTTCATCATTTCAGCAGCAAGACGTCCACTGCTGCACATGGGGCTCCCCAAAGAGTCGCCTCACCGACCGCGGTCGTTCTCGCATCCAGCGGATTCCAGCGGCCTTTATAAGGTCATCGGTCCATCTTGTGGGAGGCCTTCCAACTCTTCGCCTTCCAGACGGAGCATATCCAGGAGCAATCCTAACTATAATAATATAAATACGAAAATGAGTTTGTTGGTTTGTTTGTTACGCGATCACTAGCGTAACAAACAAACCAACACGAACACCTGAACGGATTTCGATGAAATTTGGCACAGGAGTAGACCATGACCTGGAGAAGGACATAGGCTGCATTTCATCCTGGATGGCATACCAAGTCGCGGGTAACTGCTAGTTTCTTATAAAAAGCTACCCACACTCACCACTTTACTTCAGTCGGTATTAGTCCATCATAGTTCTAATAGGGAATTATAAATATCCTTCGTCCACAAACCAAATATATGCATCTTTTAGCCCAGCTTACAATTTATAGCCTGTGTAATATACGTTTGCGTGGTATCGACATCTCGTCTGATCCCGTTTTAAATTAAGGTTCGAACCCTCGACTCGGCTACGGGGTTTTTACATTCCTGTCGAGGTTAATTCAAATTAAAGTGCAGTACCATCGTACCATTCGAAAGCTCTCTCAATTGTTGCGTGAATTTAAATTAGGGGTTAAAAGGTCGCGTAAAGAGAATTAAAGGCTAAATTGTCATTCTATTTTCTTAATGGGGTCGGCAAATACCTAGTACCTTTAATGGTGAGACGCAATGGACAGATTAGGAGAAAGTGACTCTGATTCGGGAGGAGATTATGAAGTAAGACAAGCAGCGGATGGAATTTTATTCTTAAAATTTAATTTTGGCCAATTCTCGGTTTGTTATTATAACTGTCTTATTATCTGCCTGATTACGAAGGGGTCAAATAAACAATAATACATTGACAACTTTGACCATTGATAATTAGCATTTTACTGGTTCAATCAGATAATAATTATATTGAAAAGATGTTGTCCGTTACAAAAAATCCAAAGGGGTTATTTATTACATGGAAAGTTTCGCGAATAGAAAGGTAAATAACCTTTTCAGAAACAGACGCCAGACATGTATTAAAAGAATAACATAAGGACTCAATATCGACTACATAACCATATTTTTTAACATAAAAGGATAAATCCAGAAGCGAGTTTATTTTGAAAATAAATATTACGTTCCACGAATGATATCTGGTGCCTCATCTAAACATTACATTAACTGAGAATGTTATGATAAGCTTGTTTTACGGCTCATTAATTTAATTTTATGTTACAAGTATTACAACCTTATTTTTCAGTGAAATTAGGTGGTTTATTTCTTGATTTTAAAATCTGTGCGCATTGTTTCCTTTATTTGTCCGAGGACCATTTTGAACTGCGTGGAGACTCGGTAGTTTGCTTGATACTTCTCGCAAAGGTCGATGAAGATCGGATGCATGTACTTGAGTAGGCTGTGGTCTAAAGTAGGGAACATGTGGTGGAGGGCGTGGTCTCCGAACAACGTCATTACGGCAAAGACATTGCCGTTTATATCCTTGCGGTCGAGAAGGGCTTCTACTTGGTGCATCCCCCAGTCTGGTGTCTCGCTCCTGGAATTTTAAATTTATTTAATTTACTTCTTCTTACAGGATTATTTTTGTAATTCGACGTGTGAATTGTATGTTACACATAAATAATATAGACTAATATTGTGATTTACTAGAAAAAAAAAAGTTTTTTATTAATTTAGTTTTATTTTTTGCTCTTTAATTGTAACTTTAATGAATTTACACAGATAAGCGAAACAGTTTAAATTCATCTTGCCTTTATTTTATGAACAACTGAATAAAAACAGATAACTTGCCTCGAAAATAATACTTAAGTTTTGTTTTCATAGCAGAAGTTATCAGTTATTGTATTTAGCTTCAGATAACTATGCGAACGGCAAAATCACAAGACAAACTTCTTACGTATAATTTGACAGACAATGATAGATGCGAGCATTAGGTATGATATCCACGAGTAATAAATACCGAAGTTAATTCAATGCACCTTGCGACTGCATAAATTTTTTACAACGATAATTATACTCATGTACAATGTACATGCCAACATAAGATAAAAAATATAAATCTAATCGAATCACTTACGCAGGTTGATCGCCATCTTTGATTGCATCGGGATGATGATGAGCAGCATTCACGCCAATGGAGTAGAAAAGTAAGCTGCCAGTGCAATTGATCCATAGCCAAGTTGAGATCACGTCGAGTATGGGGGCGCCACTAGCGAGCCCCATCCATAAGGGAAGGAGTAAGCCAATGGCATCGTGCCAACGGTAATGACTCTTGAAAAACCCTTGACGAAGGAATATTGAAAGGAACCTGGAATAAGTAAACGATTTTTTCATTAATCGCTTAGAATAGTTTTATTGGTAGATTCAGATTCTGCTTTACTAAGCACTTTGCAGGTCTTTTATCTCAAAGACTATTTTTTTAATCCAAAACGTTTATCCAAAATATTTAGTTAGGTACACAATTATGTGGTAGGTACTGCTATCACGATTATTACATAATTCATTTATGTTTATGTTCAACGTGTGAAATAATTATTGCGTAATGTGTTAATGATTAAAACAAAAGCTGATAATGTTGTTGAAGCTGAAATGTAGAATTAAAAAAAAAATATTCTTACTGCATTATTTAGATTGTGTTGTGTACGAGTATGATAGTCAAAATGTACGAGTATGATAGTCAAAATGAACCTTTGCATGCCCACGTGACGGTAAAATATGGAGAACTTATTATAAAAACACCTATGTACCTACTATACCCATGTTTGCAAAGAAATATATGATTTGATTTGATTTGTTAATATATGATAGAAAAAAGAATTGTCAGTGGTGAGTGCATCTGAGGGTCTTACCACATCGACTTGACTATGTCGATTTCTATACTATCGATAAAAAAAAAGATCAACTGACATCGATCCAAAACGACCGAGTTCAGGTCCTTGTTTCTATCGATGTTATTTCAACGTAAACGAATATCAACTTTACACATATGTAAATTAAGTTGATTACAAAATTAAAGCATGACTACACAAATTGTACTTTATGTATGGGTATTAAGGTTGTCAAAACACAATTGTTTACAGGTTTAGAAACTAAATCGCGATTGCAGTATACGTTGAATGATAACGTTTTTCGACGACAATCGGCGTTGGTGCGGTAATATTATTAAACTAGACAGCCGTTCATGTAAAAGATAATTATCTTTTATCTTACCTCTTAGTGAAGCTTAACAAGAAGATAAAAGGAAAGAAGAAGATCTCGGTAATGAATCCCAGCTTTGCGTGAAGTGGTTTATCTTTCCTGGGATTGTAGAACAGGAATGGTTCCAGGGAACTGATCTCCAAGTCCATGAGGGTGTTCGTATAAAGATGATGAGACAACACGTGGGATACTCGGAAATCTCTGAAACAGAAAAAGGCCTGCATAAGGAGAGGTATACCTACATAGGTACGTTATTTTCAAACAATAAACAGAAATCGATGATTTAAATATATTTAGCGCTAAATGTAGGATTTAGTGATTATTTTATGGTTTAAGACTGCTTGAGAATAGCGGCTCTATCCTAGACATCTGTCATTCCTTAGACGTTCTAATCATTTACACTTTGCATGAGACAACGAGATGCGTTATCAAAAATATCCAGCATAGTTTGAAGAAGCGACCATGTAGGTTCGTAAGACATTATAAACTCGCATATCTAAGTAAAGATATGTAGATAAATTAATAGTAAGATTGTTGTTACTTCGCTCTGATTTCTTAGATTGTCTGGTTCGTCCAGATACAATCATGTAAATCTCATTAGAAATTACCTACAAGATACACTTAAGAATCCCGCAGACAGGCGCAATGCGACGGTTCCACAAGTTTCTGGTAGAACAATTTCCATTAAGTTTTCATAGAAATGGTTCTACTATACTCTCGTCTGAAGAGCAATGGTGGCGCAGTGGTAACGGCTGCGACTCAGGAGTTATAGGCCGTAGTTCGAACCCAGACAGGCGCTTTACTTTTTGTTAATTATTACATCACTACTGCTCTCAAAACGGTGTGAGGAAACCGGCATGTCCTAGAACTAAAAATTCAAAGACATGTGACATCTACCAACCCGCACTGGGCCCGGGTGGTGGATTAGCGGCTCACTCGATCTCATCAAGAGGAGGCCTGTATCCCAGCAGTGAATACATTACAGGCTGATTATTATGATTATATTAAATGTATATTATAGAGTCGCGTAATGCCTGTTTGTGGAAGCCTTTATTCGGAACGCAGAGGAGATCAAACAGGGTATAGGTAAGCGTTGTAACTTATGAAATGAAATAGGGATCGGCCCGCTACTTAGACAAACTTTGCTATTTAGAACACCATTATTGCATTAATGAATATCCATAAAATAACACAACGTTTATTGGTGAACACAGAAGACGATTTTGACTAAGTTAAGAGCATTATTCATTTGTAAGGCATCCAAATGGAAGGTAATGGCCTCCCATATGAGTTGCTCTTTGGTCCCGTTCCAATTCAGTAATGTTTGTTTGAGAAGTATGATCAAAAAGTTTGTAGAAACTAAGAACCTACTCCGAAATCTTCCAGTTTGTAAATGCCTAACTAAACACTTTTGGTCAGTTCTGTTCACTACTTCCGGAGAAGTTCTGGTTGATTTATCAGGCAGATAAATTCAGACCATTGCTGTTCGATTTTTTATTTATCTAGTAGATAGTGCTTATCTAGACCTTATATTTGTACATACACATAGCGTATACAATATTCCTAATTAGAATAAACAAGTTCCACACTGTGACGTCAAACAGTTAAAACGTTAGTTGTAACACGTCAAAGAGATAAAAGACATCTCAAGAAACTTCGAAAGCTTAAAGTCTTTAATTTCTTGGCGAGACGTCTCGCCTTGATTAAAAACTCTACAATTTTCTCATCAGCATAATTAAACTACGTAGTTTGAAGTTCGCTCGAGAAATCATGCTGGTTAACAGATTCTGTTCGGTGAAAAAAAAAGTTAAAATGGCAGCTAACGACAGCTGCTTTTGAACGAAGTTTTACGCGTGATTACTGGAAAAAACGTGTCTAGTTTCTAGCCCATTCTTCTCCATAGGAACTTACAATACTTTGGGTAAGTAGCTTCATCTTTCTTACTCACCAACGCCTTGAGAATTCTAAAGTGCCTGTGATTGGTTAAATAGAAATAAATGCTTTGAGTTTGAGTGTGCACATAATGCACAAGCAAAGCTAATAATAGCAGTCTGCTGTTTGCCTGCATAATTTACTACGCACGTACATAAATTAATTACTTCTTCATGAGATGCTTGCATACTCCTTTTGCTTCATTTACGTTCATACATCTATGCTACGCACTAGAGATGGGTTGTAACAGGTTAAACACGATATCTGTTATCACTGTTACTGTTACAAAAAAATAACAAATCCAAATATCTGTTATTAAATAACAGCCTGTTATTTTTGTACGGACGATAAATAATATTTAAATCTCAATTGAATATCTTCTTTATTTCTTTTGGTTTAAAGTCGAAATTCGTATCTATCTCTTCTTAAGTAACAGCCTGTTATTTTTGTACGGAAGATAAATACGTATTTAAATCTCAATTGAATATCATCTTTATTTATTTTCGTTAAAAGTCGAAAATGTCGTCGAAAGTTTCGTTTAAAGTCTTGAGGATCTGTTATTTTAAGTAACAGGTATGTGTTATTCTTAGGAACAATTGTTATTTGTTATTTCTTAATATCTGTTATTTCTATCTGTTACGATAAATACGCCTCACTCCTACGCACCCGACCTCTGTAAAGAACATCACCAATAAGGTCACTAAATGTCCTTCTAGAGCGTGCACTTCCGGCGTTTTCACTCACATCTGCCTTTTGTTAGTCGCCCTTCTCTCAACATGACCAGACCATCTAAGCATATTCTTTAAAAACTTTGTCACTACATCTTCTTTTCTTTCAATTATTTATCTTCAACTTTTATTTACTCAGTTATAAACCAATAGATACAAAAACAAGCTAAAACTTATTTTCTTTTAATTTACTCTTTTACCAAATATATCTAACTGGCTTCCGCCCGCGGCTTCGCCCGCGTGGTATGTCGATAAAAAGTAGCCTATGTCCTTCCACGGGATGAATTTTCGAAAATCCCTGTTATACATTATTACCTGATACTAACATTGATTTTCGAGTTAATTAAACCGTGCGTTAAAATTCTTCCATACAACCTTTGACACAACCCTATTCCCGTTTAGGGGGTAGTAGAGAAAAACTAAAAATGACAAACTTTATCATTTACTTAGATAAGTATTCGTGCCAAGTTCAACTCAAGGAATTCGATTTTTCTTACAAACGAAATCTCCCCTTTTCATCCCCTAAAGGTCCAATATTGTAAACTCTTTCTTAGTGAATGCCTACGTCTTAATAACTATCTGTATGAAAATTTTCAGCCCAATCCGTTCAATGGTTTTATTTACTTAAATAAGTATTCGTGCCAAGTTTCAAGTCTATTATTCAAGGAATGAGATTTTTCATACAAACGAAATCGCCCCATTTCACCCTCTTAGGGGTGGAATTTCGAAAAATCGTTTCTTAGTGGAAACTTACTCTTCATAATGAACACACCCTCCAAATTTAATGTCTCTAGGACCAGCGGTTTAGGCTGAGCGTTGATATCTCAGTCACCCCAGCCTTTTATATATAAAGACTGCTGAAAGAATTAAAATAAAACTCACCTGTAAGACCACATACTCATATTAAATAAGTACATCCTCCAATTAGTTTTTCTGTGTATGAAATTATGGCACGCCACGGTCAAAAATGCTAAGTTCACCGACGCATAGGCATACCAAAATTTAACTGCAAAACCATTCGTAACCCAACAGGCTAAAGCTGAACTAATAAGCAGCGATAAAAACAACCCGTCTGTTATATTATCTGCAGTTTTAGATGCATCCTTAGGGATTTTCTTGAGTTGCTCAAAAGCCTCTCTCTTTAGCGTTTTATAAAAGCCGTCTTCTTTGAACGTGAACGGCGAATTACGAGGAGTCTTTGCATCCCTTATATAATATTGTGTAAGAATTTTCTCTGTGGATGGGTTCAAGTGATGAGATTCAAAAGCTTCAGTGATGTCGGTGCCCTGAAAACATAAATTTTAAATTGTATTGGTTTAGGAATAAAAGTTTTATGTTAACGTTTGAGCAGTTATATAGTTTTACAATTCAAATTACTTTAAGTGTACCTTAGTTTAACTATTTTAAACACAATGAATATGCTTATAAATAATATAAAAGCAGGGGTCACAAAATACTTAATTTTAAGTACCTAGACAGGTAAAATAATTTACGTATCAAAAATGTTCTTTAAATCAATGACAACTAAATAGTAAAGTGAAAATAGAGATTCTGATTCTCTGCCCGGAGAAATGGCCGTCAAGTGAAATAACCACTAAACATTTGGCGACGTCTCATAAATGCTCCAAATAAAAATAGGTGGATATGACAGCATCGATGAGTATCGATTTTAAAGACTTGAAAAATAAAATTATTTAAGTATCACTTACTTGGGTTAGTTCCAACCATTCTTCACCACCCGGGTGTCTCTTCATGAACCTCGTCATGTCGTATAGTTTGTCATGAATACGCCATAATCCTTCAGCCCCGTCGTCCATAGCTTTTCCAGTGAGCCATTGAACTGGGTCCCTGATAAAATCATCTCGTAAAGATGGATATTTTAACTGTGGAAAACTCACATGAGTATTTTTATCTATCGCTCTTTGCTGAGCCCTCTCTTCCCATTCCGAATTAGGGGCCATATTTTTTAAAATCCCTTTTCAAATTGGCACGCCCCGTGCAATATGCGACTGGCCAGTAATATGTATTGCACCCAACTCAACATCAATGCCAGATCTATTAATTTAATGACTCGTTCATTAGTACAAATAATAGATAGTTGATTGGTTCCTTTGATGTTGTAACTAGAATAGTGAATTAATTTACCCACACATTAAGCTCATTTCAGACTACGCTATAATATATAGCACATAGTTCATAGCACAACAATACTGCGCGCCATACATATCCAATAATCCTTACATATTATATAACAAAGTCCTCCGCCGCGTCTGTCTGTCATCCTGTACGCGATAAACTCAAAAACTACTGCACCGATTTTCATGCTGTTTTCCCCAATGGATAGAGTGGTTCTCGAGTAAGGATTTAATTAAGGTATATAATAACTGACACCCACGCGGGCGAATTCGCGGGCATCAGCTAGTATATAATATACCAAATTGTGAACGTGTTCTAAATAAATGTAGTGTGTAGTGTAGTAATGTCTAGTACTTGATTAGTCTTCTAACGATTTATCGTTGATGTTGCGGTAGAACTTTTGTCAACCTTGTGCATTCAGGGGGCCTACCACCACCACTTACAGCAGTATTATTTTAATGAAAATAATATGTCTAGATAGACAGTCAAAGTTGTGAAGTTGTCGCAAAGAACGTTGCGTCTAACTGTTGGCCGCTGCACGCACACTAGAAAAGCACAATGATGTCGCGCGAGTGTAAGACGTAGCTGTCACGGAGACCAGTATGGCTTATTTCTTTTAGTTCTTTTTCAGCGCGACACTCTCAAACTCAAACTCAAAGCATTTATTTCAATTAAACCATTTACAGGCACTTTTGAATTGTCAAGGAGTCGGTCAGTTAGACATATGAAGCTAGTTGTCCCTTCCAAAGCGTAGTAGGTGTACCTATGGAGAAGAACGGGCAAGAAACATTTAAATAAAATAAAAATTGTTACAAAATATTGGTTACATCATTCATGTTTAAATTATACATGTGAGAACAATGAAGAAAGCACGGTTAAAGCGTCCGTAATAAAAAGATAAAAACAATTCAAAAATTAAAATAAGCCATGGCAGCCAAGAGATGACCAGTCCCAACTGACGGCGCCCGTTCACGAAAATGACGCATGTATCAGCACCATTCAGCTCAACTATTTTGAAGGGAGGTAAATGATCCAACACACGCTCCATCTAGATATGTAAATAATCAAAGACTTTTCTGATGACGTACGTCATCAGAAAATTCTACATTTTGTTTTTTATTTTAAATACATTTTACGGCTAGTATATATAGGCCTTAATAGTCATGTAACTCCAAGAGCATCATGATAACCTATGATTTAAACTTATCTATGTTAATTACACAATTTCCCAAAACATCTGACAACTACTTCGCCTGGTTATAAATTAACATTTAAAATACTGAAAGCACTCAATTGGTGTTTCAAAAAATAACTTCAATTAATATTGTAGGTATATATTTAATTAAAGTACATAAATTATTGGTCAGAGGAGCCACTTCAAACGTCCCATTTTACAAAAAATCTAGGATGTGCCTGAAAAATCGGCTAATTTACTACTTAACATTGGCAGTGCGGGTATTGATTTAAATATGACTGGCTCCTCAATCCAACGGACACTATTCAGATAGTGTGACGGTGATTGTGTGGAGCTGATAAGCCATGTTTACAGACTTATATAAAGTTGGTAATAATAAATGATATCACCATGATATTATCGTGCTTACAGTACCTACTTATTAAATGAAGAATAAAAAGAATTTAAGTGCATAATTTTGGCACGTAGTTTCAGGTGCGATAAAATATTCTATTTCGCTCGTAGAATATCTAATGGGACGTTTGCCAGCTGACTCGCTTTCAGTTTGCGGTTATAGTTCTTCGAAAAAGGCCAAGAATCGTAAAAAGCACATTTCAGGGCTCAATTTTATATGTGTCTTGCTGTAAAACTTTCGTACTGGGAGGTTTTAAGATTCTGGAGAACTATGAGTCGATATTTATGAAGGAATTTGAGGCTGGCGTATGTACTTTTGCCTTATAGCATCAAAACTTTTTAAGGGAACTTAAACTTTACTTTTGTAAACCATCTTACCTTTTGTTGTGATTATGTTACTTTAGTACTTTGAGTAACTGGGAAGATTTATAAAGACAATATTGACATTAAAACTAGGTGTTAGTTCCCTTTCCAACCGTGTTTGTTCTGGCTTTTGTTCGAAAAACATAAACATCGGTTCTTTCCTTTCGATGTTTTGTCGCACCCGATTTTTATGTGAACTACTTCTTTTAATTTTATTTATATGAACAAGCACAAAAATATGTTGTTTAGACTAGTATTTTTACAGGTAATATTATGTAATCTAAACTTTCGTAAAAAACATCGGCTTTGTCATTAAATTACTTTACATTATGATATGAAACCATAGATTACGGACCCTCCTATTTAAATTGTGTTTAAAGTTTGCGCATCAGTGTAAAGTAATAACAAACAAATCACTTTTTTGTAATAATAATTGAACAAATATGGCTGCTAAAGATAAAAAATACATAGAGTGGGCCCATCAAACAGCAGCCGAAAAAAAAACTCATGTTAGTTTTTCTCAATTGAAGTACCCTTCGCTGAGAGATGAAGGGTTGAAGGATCCCATACAATGGCTAGAAGGAAAAGCCATGGATGATGGAGCAGAGGGTTTATGGAGAATACGTGATGGGCTTTACGATTTCGATGACTTTCAAGATACTCTAAGGTAACCTAATTACCGTTAAAATATTTTTTTGATGTGAGCAAGTAGGGTGAGGCGCGCGGTAATAAAATATGAAAGTCAATCATTTGTCCTGCGAAAGTAATATTTGTGATTTCTTATTCTATTAACGGGAAATTTAGGACATAATTAGGTCCTCTAAGAATCATTATTTTGGGACCTATTAACAAACGTAGGTAATATTTTCAGGGAACAGACATAACAGAAGCCTTCGAGTGTCATCATTTAAACCCCGTTGTAGAAAAAATTATAGAAAAGTATTATATATAATAGACGCTAAAACACCCAGAAATTCTCCATTTAGTTTTTATAAAACGTTAAAACGAGACGTTCGAGAGGTAATAAAAAAATAACCAAAGAGTGAGAGAATACAAGCAGATTATATTATTATTGACGGTCTTCTTGCTACGGCATTAATATCATTAGACATATCTTGCTGGGCTACCAGTTACTGGGTTGTGATGACGTCATACTCGGTAGCATCTCTCACCTGAAAACTAACTGGAGAATGTACCTTTTTAATTTAACTATGATGTCTTACAGGTAAATATAAAACATGTTGATAGCTATATGGTGTAATTTGTGAAAAAAATCAAAGGTCTTTAAATGAAAATGATGAGGGTAGCATCCTGAAGTGCTAAATTACTTAGAAATAAAAAGTAATTTAGCAATGTGATTCTATAATCGAACCCGTATTCCCCAAAGGGTTAGGGTTAGGCAGAGGTGTACCTGTAGTACACCAGTTATTTTGAAGTCCCATGTAATAGAGGGCGAGCCCATTGCCATCACCCAGGGCAGGGCATAAATCCAGACTCCGGCCTGCTACTGAGAAATTTCTACAGGTAAAACCCAATAACACTTTACCCGAATTTTTTTTTTTTTTGGGTGGGAAATCATCAAATGACTTCTCCCGCTCTGGGCGGAGCGGAAGGGCGTGTCAGACTCTTACTGACTAAAACCCACCCGTGTTCCTTCAGTTGCCTGTTGCCAGGGTCCTGGTATCCCTTTCGGACTATTCCGCAACCCTGGCAGGCATCGGTCCTAACGGACCCCGTCAGGTGTGCTGACATCTCTTTGAGGCGCGCGTGTAACACGACGCGCCATCGACCCGGGCCTGGTCCTTATCGGACGGCGAGCTACCCATTGCTCGCCGTCCGCAAGCCCGCGCCTATGGTGGCCGGGAATCCGCCTGGGATTCCCGACGCCCAGGGTGACTTATCGCCGCAATTGTGGCGTGCCCATCTTTACCCGACCTGGGAATCAAACCCAAGAGCTCACTCTCACCAGTAGCGCTTGCGACCACTAGACCATCGAGGCAGTCAAAGTCAAAGTATTTAAAAAACAATCATCATCATCAGCCCATAACGTTCCCACTGCTGGGACACAGGCCTCCTCTGTTCGAGGGCGAGAGGGCCGAAATCTACCACGCACCGGTAAAAAACAATACTTACTTTAAATTATGTTAGTGAAAATGTGATTCCACGTTTATAATATGACTTTAACTACGATTTAGCCAAAAACCAAAAATTTGAAGGCTTGTGACATCTACCGACCCGCACTGGGCCCGCGTGGTGGATTACGGCCCACTCCCTCTCACAGAGAGGAGGCCTGTGTCCCAGCAGTGGGAACATTATATGGTGATTATGTTATGTTATGTTAATGAAAGACATGACATACCCATGTCATGTCATGTTAGCACCCGCTAATGATCCCCTTGAATGATACATCCAGCATGCGTAGCATGACACCGTAGAAACGACTTTTGTCGACTCTTCCGTCATAAACAAAATGACAGATAAAAAATCACAATCCGTACTACTATGTAGGAGGCAAAGATTATTACTAGAGATGTAAATAATGATATTATTGTCTTTTACAGAGACTTCAGAGTATCCCACGTACTCTCGCATCATCTTTATCCGAACACACTAATGGATTTAGAAATCAGTGCTTTTGAGCCAATAGTATTCTGGAATTCTAGAAAGAAGTATTTCTATGTATACTTTTCTTTTTTGATTGAACTTTTCTTTAACCCATTCATCGCTATCATTAAATTTTTGTAGAGGTAAGATAGCTGATACGATATTCAATATCAATTTTTTTTAGCTAATACTTAACTAAACTAAAAAATAGTTAGTAGTAATTGCATTGTTGTTGGTTGCATTTTGCCCTGTTCGTATGATCATGGGTTTGGGATTCCTCATTTATATGACTTACACTCTATTTCCAAAAATTGCTTGTTATGTTTTCAGGCACGTTAGCCTCTTCAACCGTAAAGACTTCTTCAGCCGCCACTACAGATGGCATGATGGCATTGGCTTTCTGCTACCCCTCTGGATGTACCTTGCCAGTGTGTCCACCTTCTTTCATGCTGCTTCGACGTGATTGGCACAAATGCGGCACATCATTACCCCAAAATCTTCAAAGATGGTGATCAACTCAAGTAAGTAAATTATTTTTAATGTTTCCCAGCTACATAATAATGTCGTATTCATCTGGATTTAGATCCTCAGAACGAGGTTATAACACAACGAGTATATTACAAGAGGGTCATTGATCAGAAATGGATCCATCTCGCTGTCAGTGAATGTTTTGCCGACTATCATTATAATGAGACTGTATCTTAAAATAGACTCAAGGATCATCATTTTATTGCAGTTACGTGATTGTATGTCATATCAGGAACAATTGCAAATAATTGAGGTCAATTTATTTGTAACTACTACAAGCTTCTTCTACAATTTAAGAATTAATAATTTTAAGATATATTAAAATAATATTTTACTCTTATTCGTTTTTAAGAATGTTAATAAAATTATTGTCAGTGTAATCTGTACTTATGACAAACTGGTAAACACATTGGTATTTTAGAAAACGTTATATATTACATTTTTTATCCAATCTAACCGCCTGTATTGTCCCACTGCAAGGCAAACGTCCCGCTCTCCCTTTTCCACACAATTCTGTATTTTGCTAGGGGCCAGTCATTTTGGTCCATTAATAAATACATATTTGCGCTTATATAGTATATTTTTCTTGTGGATCTTCTTGTTAATCGCATCTACATTTCGTATTATGCAATAAAGGTAGCTTATTACAACAATAATATATACTAATAATGTATAACTCTAACTGTGTTTGTTAAAACGTTTTTTTTTTTTTTTTTGGTATTGAATAAACAGAGTTATCATATCTATTACTACATATTGCAAACAAAGTCCCTCCTGCGTCTGTCAGTCTGTCTGAACGCGATAAACTCAAAAACGACCAAATGAATTTTCATACGGTTTTGACCAATGGATGGAGTGATTTATCAGGACGGATTAGGTGTATAATTCATATTTTTTTTGACATATACATAAATATGACGATTATTATTGATACGAAGGAAAAAGATAATCCGATTGGGAGCTGGCGTCGTCGGCCGCGTAAACCAATATAGATAAATGAAACAACTTACTAAATTGTATAGTTTGTTTGCAGGATTTTAAATAAAATACATTAAAAATACTCCTAGTAGGATGAACATCAGTTAAATTTTAAATCCTCATGCTTGACGCAACAGGCTGATACGACCAAACGATGGAAAAAATAATGTAGGCTTATATTACTATAATCTGCTACACGAGGGAAGTCGGGGCGGGTAGCTATAGTTATTGAAATAAATACATAATTATATTTATTCTACTTATCTCCTAATTAATGTGGGATCTAAAGGTCACTGTCATTGTCCTAAACAGAATAATATTAATTATCTTCAACACCATTATCTCAGCTAAGTAGTAACTACGTCATCTAAAAATAAACAAAATTTTTGTTTGGCCAATAAATTTTATGAGTAAATAAGATCTCCAGTCCACCTAGACCAGTTTAGTCCATCCAGTCTTCCCTAGGGGTGTCGTGTTACCTAGTAACTGGTTACTGGGTAACACGCTATCTATCTATAAGCGACTGCCTATCTGACCTCCACAACACAGGTTGTAGATAGGTAGTCGCTCCATGTAAAATAATGGTATTCATCTGCATCCGGCTAGGCAGATGATGATGAAATGAGTAAATAGAATTTCTTTACGATTATATTAATTTGTAATCTGTCTAATGCCTTAACTTATAATCAATATTGCAATGTTTTGTTTCACAAATATATGTTGGTATGAGAGATAAGCTCGACCTTTTGTTTGCGCTGTGACTTCGCTTATCAAGAGTCAGTGAATAAATAATTTATCGCAATCAAGTTTTCCTTACAATAACACTGTTTATAGAGGGTCAAACATGTGAGAAATTGTTAGGGGATGAACATAAAAACTTATACAAAACATTTTAAAGGCAAATACATTTTAGAGGTATGAGGTACAGGGTGTAAAGTTCACTCATACGCCATAGTAAAGGAAGGATCCTACGACCACACGGGTGTCGTGTCTGGCGGGCAACTGCCCGACGATTGATGTCGGGAAGTCTTATATACATATAATATATCGATCGCGCGGTAAACGCTGTTAGCGCGATTCAGGATTGGGATGACGTCAGGTCTTTGATGCGTAGTTCGCATGTGGCGATGGAGATCCACAACATCCAGCAATATTATAATATCACGAGTTCGACCCGGGTTCATGAGACCAAGAACGGATGGTAATGACTTCCATTTGTCAATCAACTCAGCCTATCGCAGTCAACTACTGAACGTAGGCCTCTCCCAGGCTGTGCTGCAACACCCTTTCCTTCGCCTTTCGCCTCAAGTCTGACGTGACAGCTTTTTAAGGTCGTCAGTTCTTCTAGCTGGGGGGCGTCCCACTGTACGCTTGCCAATACGCCACCGGTCATCGGCCTTCGACAAACATGGCCAGCCCAGGCCCACTGCTAATTCAGCTTGCTTACTCTGCAAGCTATGCCTTCCATTTTGAACTCTGGTTAACTGTCTTTTTTCAAAACCTTTAGAGGGTCGAAGACTTTCTTTTTATGTTTTTGGATGCCAAATGGAGAGCCGATCTATGCCGTCTCCATTTGGCATCTTTCATGTTCACCTTTGCATAAAGTAGACAGCTTCGCCTTCTGCAATAGCAATAGCAGAGGCATCCCAGATTCGTTGACATCCCAACGAGACAGCTGAAATGTGTCATGTGACTGTAGGTAAATTTTTTTTTTTGTTTTTTTTCAAACAGCATATTTATAAATGCATCCATAGAGTCCTCTGCTTGCCACAGACGATGCCGTGGAAATGGCGTAGTTTTGGGCCAAAAAAATTGTATGCACCTTCGTGCCATCGACATGACGAAGAAGAAGGTTATTACACCGGTAGACACCCATACCAGAACACAGCAATGCTCTTGCAGGAATTAAAAAGGTGGTAAAACCTACTTTTACGGAGAAACGGCTTCACAAAAAGCTCTTCTACAACTTGATATTCCAGCAGAGTTGATAGACCTGGAAAACAAATTCCAAACGCTAAGCCGGTTTAGTTGCAAACGCGACGGGCTATTAAGCCCGGTGGAACATCTTCATCATTCGTTAGCCTCCTACTAAGAGATATCTCTGCTCGAAAATAACCTCTTTCTAAAAACATTTTTGAGATTTTAATTATATGAAAAGACTGTACCTACTATAAATTATATTTTGCACGACATGTAGGTTGTTGCGTCGACTTTTGTACATAGTAAAAGTAAATAAACACGCATTTCGATTAAAAGGGATAAACATGTTCATTAAAAATTTTAGGTAGATAGCAGGGAATGTTACATTATATTCTGTACATCATCTCTTCTTACATACTCTAATAATATAAATTGATTTCCGTTCGAATAACAAGAAAATGCTAAGTCAGTATTCATTCCACTAAATCTGAGTTTTTTCAAAATGAATGTTGTTCAGTAAGATCTCGGAGGTACTTATGTTTTTAAATACTAACTGTTCGATTTTTTAAAGGAAAAGTAGCTATCAGATTTCTTGCTTAATTTTGTTCCTGGAAAACATCATTATATAGCGGGTTATTCTTGGCAATACCTCTTGCTAATGGTCAATAAAAATAAATAATTAACTTTGTTTTTACTTTATTACTCTTGTGCCCCCAGATAGGGTTATCGCTGCATGGAATATTTTTTGTGGACCATACAAAAATTGGAAAAAAAAAATATTTTTCTTTTCCGCATCTTCTAGAACGACCACCGTCACCGGTGCGTATTTGGCATGGTTTTAGAAAGGGGAACCGCACGGGCGGTGGCTGTGCCGTTCGGCCGGCTTTTGTTTTGTCTATCATAACATACTGAACCGCCGAGTTTGGTCGCGGTGGACAAACGACCGCCGCGTCGTCACCGGGACGTCACGTTAGGTTAGAATAATCTCTTTATCGTTCCGGTAACGGCTGCGGTGGATAAACGCCGTAACGACGTATGATAGGACGGAACACTATTGCGAAAAAAAAAATTAGACTTGGCCATTTCTTATTCGACGTCGATAAATACTTAAATATTTAGTTTTTAGGGTTCCATACGTCCGAAAGAAAAAAACAGAACCCTTATAGGATCACTCGTGTGTCTGTCTAGCTGGCCGGCTGTCTGTCCGTCTATCACAGCGAATTTGCTCCGAATTCACTGGACCAATTTAGTTGACCCTAATCTCCGAAGCTCCTGAGTTTAAAATTTAGAAAAAAATACGGAAAATAATTTCATTTGTATAAGTTTTCCTGTAATCTATACAGGAAAACTTATACAAATGAAATTAATGGTTTTAAAATAACATGGCAAAACTCTCAATATTGTGCGTAGAAACTCACAATTGCTGGAATTTATGGGAGCACATGTTTTTCAACTACAATGTTAAGTTTGTTCTTGGGACAAATTATTCATCCCATCTACGGAACTCTTCATGGTCGTGTCGCGTGGTCCAACACGCACTTGTTATGTTTTGTAAAGAAAGATAATTGACTGTTTACAAAAGTATGGTGATATATATCGGCGAGAATGGATCTTCAATTTAATCTGTCTCCACAGTTTGGACAGTACACATCTCGGTGCAGTTAAGTGAGAAAAATATAGTAGTGGTAATTGTGTAGTTATTTAAAATGGCTCCCAAAGATACGGGATACATTGAGTGGGCACATAAAACAGCTGAGGAGAAGAAAACTCATGTGAGTTTCCCTCAATTGAAGTACCCTTCGCTTAGAGATGGAGGGTTCAGGGATCCCGTACAATGGCTGGAAGGAAAAGCCATGGACGATGGAGCAGAAGGATTATGGAGGATACGGAATGGACTTTACGATTTCACAGAGTTTATGGCGAAGCATCCCGGTGGCGAAGAGTGGTTGGAACTTTCCAAGGTATGTTTAAGAAAGAATTTATTTCTTAATTGAAGAATAATACAATTTTGTCGAATGTAGGCCATGACATGTCAAATTGATTGAAATTGCTTTCATTTTTTAAATAATACTAAAAAAACAATTTGATGCCGTTTTTAATTTATTTTAAAGACTAGCTTTTGCCGTCACCGGTCTATGACTTTATTTCCAATCCCTTAAATCTCTTGAAAAGAAGTACCTACATAAAAAATACAATGTGAATTTTAAAATCATTCCCTATTTTACTCCCTTGGGGGATAATTTTACAAAAACACGTAATTCTTTATTTTTTAACAAAAGTATACATTTGAATTTTTATATCCCTAACTTAAGAAATGGTTTCTCATACAAACGATCAGCCCCTTTACGACGTGATTATGTTTGAGACAAAGAGTAGCCTATGTCCTTCCCCAGGATGCCATCTATCTCCTTGCAAAATTTTATCGAAATCCGTTCAGTAGCTTAGGCGTGAAAAGGTAACACACAGACAGACAGACAGAGTTACTTTCGAATTTATACCTAAAAAATAAAAAATAAATAATCAATATTTGTTCTCTGTACTCGTGTTTTTACAAATAAATTAGGAATCCTAAAAAATATGTCATTATATTATGTGGATTTTCTCTTGAAATATATCAATAGGTTCGTTATTGTTGATTTGTCGATACGTTGCATTAGATTTGGAGATTAGTGAAGGAATAATATTTTAACATTTGCAGGGTACAGACATTACAGAAGCATTCGAGTGCCACCACTTCAATCCAGCTGTAGAAAAAATTAAAGACAAATATTACATTAGAGACGCTCAAACACCTAGAAATTCGCCATTTACCTTCGAAGAGGATGGTTTTTACAAAACATTAAAACGAGCGGTGGTAGAGGAGATTAAGAAAATTCCTCCAACTGAGAACAGACGAGCAAATATGATTATTGATGGATTATTTTCAACGTGTTTAATAGCATCGGCTTTGTCTTGTTGGGCTACCAACTATTGGGTTGTGATGGCGTCCTACTTGGTGGCATCTCTCACCTTAGCATGGAACACTGTCGCCGCACACAACTATATCCATAAGAAAACTAACTGGAGGATGTACCTCTTTAATTTCAGTATGTGGTCCTACAGGTAATTAATTATTAATAATCATTTTACTTGATGCCAAAACCAGTATTACCAGTATTATCGTATTACCTAGTTACTAGGTTGAGGAGGTCAGATAGGCAGTATCTCCATGTAAAATATTGGTATTCAGCTGCATCCGGTTAGACTGGAAGCCGATCCCAACATAGTTGAGAAAAGGCTAGGCAGATTGATTGATTTTACTTGATGCCAAAAGCCATTTTGAAAATGTAAGGTGCAAAATGACAAACTTTGACAACGACTCGGTTATCAAATGCGTTAATATTAATTATATATTTTTTTACAGGGACTTCAGAGTGTCACACGCTCTCTCACATCACGTTTATCCCAACACTCTCATAGATTTGGAGATCAGTGGACTCGAGCCTATAGTGTTTTGGAATCCTAGGAAGAAGCCATCGTACACAACCTTCACTCTCTTGATTGAGTTCGCGGTGTTCCCATTCTTATTTGTGATGAACTTCACAAAGAGGTAAGATATTATTTTAAGTTTCATGTTTAGACATAGAGAGCCTTACTTTACCGATTGTAACACCCTTATGTATGTTTTCAGGTTCCTCAGTAATTTCATTCGCAAAGGATTTTTCACCCGCCACTACAAATGGCACGATGGCATCGGTCTCCTCCTTCCCGTCTGGATGTATCTTGCCAGTGGCTGTACCTTCTACCAGGCTGTTACTACGTGGCTGTGGATTAACTGCACTGCTAGTCTTATCTTCTTCACGATTGGATCCAATGCTGCGCATCATCATCCTAAAATCTTCAAAGATGGTGATCAAGTCAAGTAAGTTAATTTCGTTAGTTTACGTAGCTCACTAATAATTGACCAAAGTTACATTAGAATCAGTTTTTAGGCAACGTAACAAACACCAGCTACCGGCTTAGACTTTTCACTGGTTGTTTAATTCCTTCTTTACCGAATATTTGGCATTAATTGATATTGTATAATTTTTCAGGGCAACAACTATCGACTGGGGCATGCACGAGCTCGAAGCTGTGATGGATCGCAATGACATCAACGACAATTTCTTCAAAGTGATGACTTTCTTCGGTGACCACGCACTGCATCATCTGTTCCCGACATTAGACCACTCTATTTTGAGTCATTTATACCCGGTGTTCTTAAAGCACTGTCAAGAATTCAGGGCTAACTACAGATTGACGTCACAATTTGACTTTTTCATTAATCAGCTCAAAATGGCGGTGAAGGAAGACCCCACGCTATTAGAGGAATCACAATAAGTTGATTGTTGTACTAGTTAAAAATTTTAAGAAACAATAATAACTTTGTATCGTTAAATGTCACAGATGATCTTTGTTTCTTTTTATGTTGGTCTCACGTGGATTATTTTTTTGAAAACGATTGATTGTAAACATTGATTTGTAAAGTAAGGAAATAACTATAAACTAAATAAATATGACACAATTTTTTGTGCCTTTTCAACGACTGACACGAATAACGACTTTACATATTAATTAACTATTAAATAATGATGTTATGAGCTTCAATAGCCAGGTTTGTAACTTTGAGAAAACAGTTGAACAAAAAAAAAAACAGAAAAAAAAAGAAGAATATTATGCTTTAATGAACGCCGTGCCCATTTGATTTGGCAGACTCACTGCACTCCCGGGTTCCGATAAGTTTTCAATGAAAATCCTACATAACAATATTGAAAGAGTGAAAACGGAAGGAACAATTTTCATATTTAAAAGTAGGTACAAAATAACAAGATCCTGAGTTAGCATGCTCAGATCATACCAACAATATTAAAAATAGGGCTTTTCATTCACTAAGGGAGAGGAAATTTTCTATGAAAATCTTTATTTCTGAGAAATACGACTAGAAAGCTCAGTATAAACATTTTCATGTGATGTTTCAGAATTTAGAAATATTTTCTAATCTTTAAAAGTATGTTTATTATTTAGTTTCAAGAAACATAATAACATTGTAGATCCATAAGGCATTTATCTTGAACGTAAATTTACGAGCAATCTTTTTCTTTTAAGTTAGTTGTTTTAATACCTACTTAATTCGTCTGAGAAGTTTTCTCTAGAAACATTGTTTAACTGTTAATGTTTATTTATGAATGAATAACTAGACAGGTAAAGTTTGTTTCAAACAACTAAACTAGACTGCGATGTCTTTCTTTTCTTCCATAGATGTTAAGGGCCTACCCAACCTCAAATTGCTTATCATGATCTTCCGTCGAAAATACTGCAGCATTAATTTTTAAATAAATATTATGTTAAAGTTGAGGATTGATGCTAGGTCCTATGTTTGACGAAAACACGATTACATAAAATTTTCTTTATAGAAAAAAATCCAAAGTCACCTCTAAACCGAACTAACTTGAATAAATCGGTAGTTATTCAAAAAGTACTTCAAATTAGATCATGAAACTTTGCATAATAACTGAAATAACTATAAAGTAGGTCTAATGTAAACTATTCGAGGCTTGGAGCCGCCAGCACCCCAATCCGTCTCGCTCTCACTCAGGCAGCGAGTAGTATGGTGCGAGCGAGATAAAAATGAATTTGAGCTGAGGTAGTATATTATGTACTTACATATTTGATAGGTAGCATAGAAGAAGAAAAAAATAACGTTTATTTAGACACAGTTCCTAAAACACAAAATACAAACAACAAAATAAAAAAGTAAAAATAACGTTTTAACAAAACAATGTGTGCCTCATGGCTGCGCCAAAAAGGTTCATTTCAGCATTAATGCCAGACGGATGCTGTCTGACGCTGGTTTTCTAATGAACCTTTAGGGACAAGTGACGGGAAGTACGAACAGTTTCAATATACCTCATACACATATAAATAAACTTGTAATCAAAAGTAATTACAAAAAAACAAGAGTTGTCCCAGCAAAACTTGTTTTTAAAGATTTGCTAAATTGATCCTGGTACGGTGCACTCACAAAGCGCTACAAGCCGCCGGCGCGAGCGCCGACAACATGAACAACTTCTAGTATATACCTGATGATGGACGGCGCTGGCGCCGCCGTGGCTGGCCCAGAAAGAGGTGGAAAGACGACCTAGACACGTACCGCTCGGGCTGGTGGTGGTTCGGGAAAAGAGTTCCTGGAAGGACTTGGGGGAGATCTTTGCCCAGTACTGGGTCAGTATAGGCTAAAACTAAAAAAAGAATCTGTGTAGCATAATGAACCCTCGATTCCTTAGTCCTATAGAACGTAACTACATTATTATTTAGGAGAAGAAGTGTAGGAATTTAATTGGTTATGCAATAACCAATTAAACTTCTTTTTTCCATGATTTACTGACAACTTAAATTGTACGTATATGAATGTACGGAAATGACTATTACACGGCAAATTGATGTAGTGTATCAATTTGAATTATTTCCCCGACTGTACGCACCAATCGAAATAACTAACCAACGGATTTTTTTAAATATGCTCAGATAATTATTATATTGCAATTGGATGATTCAATCAAACAAGTTTCTAGAAACTAAAACATTTTAACAATCCTATAAAATATGTAGGGTGATCGAATTTGAGCCGTCTGGTCCGAATCGGGAGACTTTGGCAAATGGATGCGGGTCTGCTAACAAAACGGTCCTGTCCATATGTAGGAACTAGACGATATCAAAGACAGTGGGCAAATGTGGGCCAAGACCGGCCACGATGAAGACATGTGCCGAATGAATGGGTATGAAGGGGTCATAAATTATGCAGAACGGCACCAAAATCCATCCGAGAGATTTTGAGTAATAGTCGAATGATGATAACATTTTTTGTATTGCGATAAATCGTTTCCTTGAAATTCTGTATTTTTTTTATCTTCTGCTGAATTTTAAGATGACAATACCTCAACTAGGCCCTTTTTGTGCAATCGGACGATACGCTCCATCGTGGCCGCTCTTGGACCACATTTGCCCACTGTCTTTTAGCTTAACTTTAGCTGAATTTGCTTATTTTGGTAGTCCTTAGGTCCTTTACCTTCTAACGATAAGAAATAGTAGGCCTTCATGTGTGGTCATTATGCTTGTCCGTTTATAATCGACTTCAAAAACCGGGAGGTTTTTTTTTCGGGTATGTACAGTCACGGACTTTAATTGATGAGCCACTTGGCCCTGTTCGTATTTTAGTCGTGTAATGCAAATTTGGTTTATTCGGGTCTACTCGTACATCCAGACACGGAAAGTCATATGTCTTCGTATTAGAAGAAGAAAATTATATTTCATATCACATATTATATAATGTATGTTATTACTGTAATTATATTACTCTAAACAACAAAAAAATGTCTCCAAGGACCATAAAAAAATTATTTAGTATTCAGAATGTAATCTGTACAAAAGCAATATTTTTTGTTCAACTTCAAATACAATATTTTCATGATGGAAAATGCCAATACTGAAACAAATGGCTTTGAGACGTTACATTTTTAATATTTTCTATTTGTTCAGGTCCATTGTTTCGTTTTTTTCTCTGCAGAACTCAGGTCACAAAAGAATTAGTTCTCACTTAAAATAATTGCTTTCGTGTTTATTCTTATAAAGAACTAACAATTGCCCGCGGCTTTGCCCGCGGCTTTGCCCGCTGATTGCGCCGGAAATTATACCACGGAAACGTACTGCCGGGATATACATAGTTTACTATGTTACGTTTTTAGTTTATTACGTGCGTGACAATGTTCTTTTTTTGAAATTAGTTGCATAATGAAATTGAGTTCAACATTATAACACTCGTTTGTATGATATTATGGTTACTATGACACTGGTTGTTTTAATGTTGGCAATAAGCTAACTGTTTCAGAAACTTTTATAAAGTACTAGCTGCGCCCCGCGGTTTCACCCGCGTAAGTTTCAGAATATCGGGATAAAAAGTATCCTATGTCCTATTCCAGGTCATGGTCTACTCTTGTGCCAAATTTCATCCGAATCTGTCCAGCCATATTAGCGTGAAAGCGTAACAAACAAACAAACTCACTTTCGCATTTATAATATTAGTTAGGAAGTTAGGATTTATAGCATGGATTTAGAAAAAATATTTAATATTATAAGTACCTATGGATTAGTTTGAATGTTAAAGGCGCGTTCAGATGTCGTATACCTTGGTTGTGTAGCGAATAGCTCACTTTGCATGCTTTGTTCACGCGCGTGTTGAGGCTGCAAACGCTTTTGCTTGCAAGCTAAGCGTTCCCTGTGGGTGGTTTGTTGTTGCACGTGACGTCATGTCAGTGCTATAACGTCCACTGAGCATACTATTTTAGTACGTGACGGCTCGCCGACAAACTCCAAGTGTGCTGAATAAGTCGAATTTGTTTGCCGTTGTGCGAGGCATTCGCGACAGTTTGCAGCCTTCTGGTACACAGAACCAATTTATTGCACAGTTACAGTGCAGCTTCTGTGAACGAAGGAAGAAATTCCTAGTGTGGGGCAACGTTTTTTTTTAAAAAAAAAAAAAAACGACAGTAATGAGGGCCAGTGGAACAACGAACAGTAGGTCAAATGGTGCAACATTGAGACACTTTGTATTTTTTGTTATTTTTTAAAGTTTGTCATAGACAATATTGTCATCACTTTGTCAAGTTTTCTTTTATTGTTTTTAATTATTTTTTTGTATATTGGCACCTTGCAGCTATTAATGTATGTAATTAGTTATTATTTAACCGTGCTTTTGTATGTTGTGCTGTCTTTTGTGGGCACCCAATAAAAAAATAGAATAAAAAAAGATCTAACTTTCAATGTCTTTCAAGAATTAAGAAAATGCTCTTTATTGTGTTTTGCAGGGTAGGCTTAAAATACCACTTAGTTTCAGTTTGAAAAATAAATGATTAGATTCCAGAATGAAACTGTTAGCGAAACGAACAGCAAATCAAAAAAATAAACAGCATATGAATCCACAAAACAAACATAGTCTAATACATCCTCCATTATAGAACAGTGATTGGAACGACAGCAAATCCATTGACAAAAATAAATAAGAAATCGCGCGAAGCAGCTTCTTAGTAAATAATCCTGAAATAAACAAGTATTTGTAAAGAAAATTGGAGAAAAACGTAATTTCCGCTGGGATCCGAATCACATTTTAAGCGTAACGCTTCTGTCAGTTAACCGTTCGTTCTACCCTCACTTAATTATTGGAAACATTTTTACACATCGATTTGGCGCGAACCGTGAATGTCCAGTATCGTGTGAACGTATATTTATTAAGCTGTCTGTATATTTGTATTTATGTAGGTATGTTTTTATTATTATTTTGTTTTTTAGTTAAAGTTGATAGGAAATTAAGTCAATAGTTATTCAAAGTGGTCTTGGAAAGTAAAATTTGGGGCGCTTTCAAAAAATCTTCATGACTAGGTACCTACTAAAAGTCATTTTTGGATAGCTGGTCCAAACTTTTCTCCTGAAACTATTTGTTTCCATTCTCTAAAATGTTTACTAAAATAATTGCCAGTTTATGAGATTGAATTGTCTCGAATTACGGAACACATCATTACCTTAATGAAAGAGGCATTTAAGCCGGCTTTAAGGATTATAAACATATTGACCTCTCGGGGGCACTTCATACAAATTCTGTGAGGGCTATAAAGGTGTTTAAGGACTATTAATGTTATAATGAAGACCATGGCTATTATTATAAAATAAGGTTGTAAATCTGTTGGAAGCACACACGTGGGAGGTATCGTTCACTCTCACGGAGGAGCCCCTGATTGCGTCTACACCTGATTTATTCCTGCACTCAATTTATTTCTCGGCAAGAGTTACTTAGGACCAACGCCTGACTCTGCACTCAGAAGTGTTTGTTCTAGAAAAGTATTTATTATCCTGGGTTTAAATTCAGAACTTATAACCCTCTTTCAAACTGAGCTTTTTAAGTAATTTCCTTGCTGGGCTTGTGGTGTTTGCGGATTTTCGCCATCACTTCCTGTTTGTCTATTATCAACAGAGATTCAGAACCAAAAATGGTTTTTTTTATAAACTTTGATGGGTCTAATTATGTTTTTTGCTTCGCTTTATCGGAAACTCATCAACCCACTTGTCACGGACATGACTTATCTTTTTTAACCTGATTTTTTTGTCTACCATAATGTAGCTACTGACGCAACTTATCAAAGGAAATGGTTTTGAATCCAAAGAGGAAGAAAAAAGTTTCCTGGAATGTATTTATACACGAGTTCAATAAATTTTCTATCTGCCATCGAACTTTGCAAGTATTTATTGAAAACTTCTCTGCTATGCATGTAAATACTCGTAATATCGAGTCTCGATATTGGAATTCTGCGCCTGCTATATGAAGTTATTGGCGCAAAGCCGTTACCTTCTAAAGTGTAAGTTCATAGGAACAAAATTCTTAGAATATGCTATCGGTTCTCCGCATCATGGCGAATGGTGACAAATTCACTTCGAAAGCTAAGTAACCGATTTCAGGTACCTAAAGGTTATTTTTGATCCAACGACGTGTGATTTACGGCGTGAAAAACACTTGAAGCAAACACTCTCAAAGTACGGGATCACTGGATGTTATTCAACTTTGTGTAAACAAGGAGTCGTTTCCAAGCATTTGCAAGAGGCGAGTGTTGAATGGAAGTAAAAACAGTTACGACTGTACAGAAAAGGAAATTATCATCATTTCCCACAATCCTGGTCGCAGCGTTTCCTCGGCTACAAAAAGAAAACCGCTCCGAGGAATAGTTCTTTATGCAGTCGAGTTCACAGAAATCCCTTCAATTGAGTGGTACTCAGATCTTATGAAGTGTAAGAATGTTACACGCTATAAAAGCACAAATTTCTTCTTAATTTTTAATTTAATTTAGATTCCAAAGAGAGCATTGCGAGTGTTGAATGCCTAATGTTTTGCTTTGAACAATTTCATCAGAATTTTGCTAGACTTGGAGGTTAAATGCACTGAAAAGATGGTTGGATACATTCGTGTTTAAACACGTGTAAAAAGCTTGATGTCGTTGAGGTACTCTTCTGTGCGCCACGTAAACATTTGAATACGCCGGCAGACAAATAAATATTTCAATGCGGAGTGGAGGCGAAGTGTAAGTCATTCATCGCCTGAGAGTGTCATTTAAATGTGATTCATGAAAATGTACTCGGTCGTCACGTATTCACAGCTAGAGATGTTACACACGTTACTGTCGAAACTCGTATACATTCTACAGTTACTCCTCCCTTTTACACTTTTGTAGTCCTTTTGTGTCTGTGTCTTGTAGAGTTATTACAAAGTTTTTAGAGTATTTTTGGCGTAATTTTAAAATACAGAAAATATTCATGAAAATAGTGTCTCCTTTAACAAAAGCTATTCAAGTCATAGGCAAGCTTAAAAATTCAGCTTATCAGAAAAGTTGGTCATAAATTAAATAATCCCAAAAGTTTAGGTCGTCCTAAAGTCGGTAGCGAGAAAGAGTCCATATTTTTTGTCCTATTAAACCGTTGAATTGTATAGTAACTGAACACGGAGCACGTATTTCTATAAAGTTTGTCGGTAATCCGATGCCATGGCTAGTATGTCAGGCCCCTAACTCCACAAATATGTATGCGAAGCTGCAGCTCTCTAAAAGCTTTTGTCCAACACGCACGGTTATTTTCTTGGGATGTTCGCATTCCCTCACAATGCATATTTTATTTGGGTAAACATGTAGCTACTTGAAAATTTACTGCGAACAGTAACACTAGATTACTTAAAAGCAACGTATTATGCTTCGAAACGAGTAGAGTTTCGCTTTGAACGAGTATAGAACAGGACATTGTTAGTTCCAGAGTCAAAATAGTCCTGAAGTTATTTTGTAGGTTGAACTTTTGCTGCCAGGATTGTTAAATTCATTTTACAGTATAAGACTAAGTATGGCGAAATCATACATATAATTTGGTGATAAATAATTTCGGAAATAAATCATTTTGGTGGTTGGTGAATTCCGCAACACAAAATGGATTATTGCACGTCATAAGTGGCTTTGTGTATAATATCTACATACCCCGCTGGCAATGGGGTGCTATTATGTATGGAACAGCAATTTTTATTTTTGCGGTTTCAAAGTTGGTCCCTTAGTAAAAGTTGTTCGAAATGATGAGTACAATGACACCTTTTCGGGTTAAGCATAAATTTTATTCCTCCAGTGTTTCTGAGAGGTGAGGCTCTCACCAGGGTGTCCCATTTTAGATATTTGGGTCATATCATGTCCGATGATCTGAGTGATGACATGGACATGGAGAGGGAGCGGAGGTCGTTGGCAATCCGATGCAACATGCTGGCCCGCAGGTTTGCACGTTGTACTAGAGAAGTTAAGGTCCTACTGTTCAAGGCCTATTGCCAGTCCTTTTACACGTGCAGCCTGTGGGTCAAGTATACTCGGAGAGCCTACGACATCCTCCGTGTGCAATATAATAATGCCATCAGAGTGTTGTTGCGGCTGCCCCGGTTCTGTAGTGCATCAGGCATGTTTACTGAGGCTCGTACGGATGATTATTTCGCAATTTTGCGCAAGAGAGCTGCCTCCCTGATGCAGAGGAGCTGTGGCAGTGGCAACAGCATTCTGAGGGCAATTTATGAAAATATTGATAGTCCAATGCGAAGGCACTGGGGGTCTTTGCATGCAATGTAACCTTGGTGCTCTGCATTCGATTTTCTTGGAATATTGTACACTTATATACATACAAATATTATTCATATTGCTTTAATTGTAACTTTTTGATCTCATGTTAGTGAAATAATTAGACTAGTTATATAATAATTTAGTAACTAGTATATTAGAATAATACCTACACACTAATGTTTGTAACTATATGGATACTAAGTCTGAAATAAATGATTATTATTATTATTATAAACAAAAACATTTTTTTCGCAAAGTCAAGTAAATGACTAAGTTCGATAGGAAATGTGATGTGATGGATGAACCTACACTGTATACACACACACACATACATACATCATTACGTACACATTTACCCGATGGATTTTTTATATGGGTAAACAATCACGAGAAGCCTCGAAAACGAAAAGGCAAAAACGTAAGTAAAGAACTTGAAAATAAATATATACGAGCATATTAAATTTTCTAATAATTTTCTCAAAGTTAGATAAACTGGAACGGAGCTAAAGATACCGGGATTTTAATTTAGATGAAAGATTTTAATCAGAAGGCGTTGAGAAAACGGACGGCCTTTGCTGGATATAATATTATGAGTAAGAGTTTAGTCACGGATAACTTGAAGTGATGTAATCCTCTATTTTAATTAAAATCAGATTTTTATTAAATTTTCTCGTCAGAAAACTTCAAGATAAGATATTGAATTTATTAAGCTACAGCAAAATTTACTTATTTCTTAAGGTGCATTCACACAGGAGTTACTTTTTGTGGAGCAACATTTGCAAGTGTTACTGGGGAACAACGGATAACAAAAATTTAGGTATAGGAAAAGCCGCAAAAGTTAGGTATATAAAATTACTAAAGTAACTTCGGTATGGATGCACCTTTACGATCTGTGATATATTTATTTAGATTTTTTGCAAAGATAGTTAAAGTCTACATTGTGACAGTATTGAAAACCAAAACTGCGAAGAAATAATCCCTATAGACAGACGATTCAACAAAATATACCAAGACAAGCTTGGCTAAGAGATTACTGATCGCAGTATATTCTTGCACAGGTGTATTCCGCTATCCATTCTGTTGATTTAATTTCTAACTCACCGCTTCCTAATCCCATGGGAAACTATGATGTTGAGGCAATATATTTTCAAGCAACCGCAAGGGACTTCATTCATCACTACCCATCATATATAATATGCATAAGAGGTAGCTATGAAGCCGGCATAGTCATGTAGATGTAAGCTTAAACTTCTATAACAATTTAATAAATAGGTAGGTACCTATTTCTCGTGCCTTTTTCACACAAAACAGACGCATTTAGCGCTCGTTCCGTATCTGTCGTCATCAAACCTTTGACAGAAACAGAACGATGTTTTAATTTAGCGCTAAATTTGTTTAGTGGCCTGTGGTGAAAATGGGCCTTAAACCTAATAAATTCCGAACTAAACAACAATTTTCGCCATAACATCGGAAAGCGAATAATTTCGCATCAGAACTTTATAATCCGTGTATGATGGAACTGATGGAAGCAATTACCACATGCTGCCGATTCGGTAATCACAAACGACGTACATTTGATTTCGGACTGTTTAATTGGAGGTGCTGGTGGAATAGACAAAGCGGAATGTTTGTTGAGTTATGACGTATGAAAATGCTTTTAATGTTTTTTTTTATAAGGCTGATAGAAAATTTTCTTTACGTGAACAGCAAATTGCTGAAGTAAAATATTTATTCTATTCTCGCCACGATATTTTTTTGGTTGAAAATTGCATTTGGTAAGAGAAAAGGAATCCTAGTTGTGGGATTAAATATTGGCCAATTAAAAAATGAGTATAGCTCACTATTAAGAGTGATTGAATTGCGCATAGCTTCTGCGAGTAAGATGTTTGAAGCAAGTACCTACTTCAAACTTATTAATAATATTTCTAAGTATTTCTATGGGTAATGAAATTCTGACGCCTGAAAATTTTGGTATAGCAATCATTTATTAACTCATCAGTGACTTCTAGTCACGAAGGAAAAGGGGAATACCTATGTATTTTAATGAAGTGCGTAGGCAATTCATTCTTTCTCTAGTATTAGTAATAATTATTATGTTTAAAGTACGCGTCAATTGTTGTAACTTGATTCACAATCAAATGATGAGTGTTCCCTGCCTAGGTCTGTAAACATTCTGTATTTAGGTAGTTAGTTTTTGTGCAACTCTAGACCAGTGAAGGTGAAGTCATTCTGTGCTGTGTCCGTTATCATTTCAAGGTAAATATTTATGTAAATTTTTCGTATCCTTGTATAGTATTATTGTTCTGCCTCTAGGAGTTCCGTTTGGGTTTGTGCTTGAATCATGCGGAAACTAACATGTAAATATAACATCAAGCTGTAATTCCCTAAGGCTTAGGCGGCGGTGTACCTATTCACACCATTTCGCAGTTATAGGGGGCGAGCCTATTTCCACTAGTGTCCTTGGAGTTTCTTGCCCGTTCCTGTCCAGAGAGATCTACGTTTTGGAATGAGCAACGAGCTTCAACTTTCTGACTAACTGACCGACTCTTTGGCAATTCAAAAGTGCTTGTAAATGGTTTAATTGAAATAAATGGTTTGAGTTTGAGATTAACCGGGCAGAAAGTCAGACTTCAGGCTGCCATGCTACTGAGAAATTTCTTATAAAAAAACCCCAATAACACTTTGCCACCTTGCCCTGGGAACCGAACCGTCAGTAGTAGAAACTAACCAGGCATAAAAAAACTGCTTAGACTTACCTTGTGACGTGAAGCCGGTTTCGTAAGCATGTGTGCACTTAGTGTGGTGTTGTTTGATTGTAAATGGTTTTACAACCATTTACAATCAAACAACACCACAATAAGTGCGTGTAAGCGTGTATGCACAGAGCAGAGGTGTAGTTTTGGCATGCTTCACTGTATTGTTAGCGGCGCTCTGTCTTGGTTTTTATTTGATCTGAGCTCGTACCTACCTCATTCCAAAAAATACGGCTTCAAAGCTACGATCATTCCCGTTTGCGGCTCATTTGTCCTCGTTATAATTTTAATGAGTCTTTTTGCGTTTCAAGATAATTAAGTTAAGTTAAAATTAATTGAATAATTGTGTTGCCATTAGACGATTTGGGGAGCCACGCTTTCTCTCATTAGTGTCGCCGCTAATTATTGAAGAGTATTCACCGCACGTAATAATTATTCAAGCCGCCACTGAATGCGAAGTAATGAAAAGGTCCTTAAGTTATAAAGAAAAAAGTTTGCGGAACACCGCGTCACGTCACAGCTTTTTAGGGTTCCGTACCCAAAGGGACCCTATAACTAAGGCTTCGCTGTCCGTCTGTATGTCCCTTCGTCCGTCCGTTCGTCACAAGACTGTAACTATTGAACCGTAATACGTAGATAATTGAACACTTCACAAAGTGTGTACTACTATGGCCGCTTAACGAAAAACGCCGAAAAAAACACGTATCTTTTTTTTTTTATTTTTTTATTATCATATATACAAAGAACACAGGATTAGATAATAGATAGCAATCAAAAACCACTAAGGTTTAAACTTATGCTATCGTGAGTCTATCTCATTATCATATTATACAATTAATAAAACAAAATTTCTTTAATCTTTAATTTAATTAAAATTTCTTGTATGGGGATACAAAAAAAATATTTTTAAATATTGTACGGTGGTACGGAACTATTCGTGTGTGAGTCCTACTGACACTTGGCCGCTTTTTATTAATATAAGTAGGTACCTATCACCTACTTTTTCTTGGCGACCTAATTTCGAATTCATAAAGCCATCAGGATTTTGAATTAGCATTACAAACGAACAATGGTGGGCATGATTATCGCTTTGTGTGTTGTAACTTGGATTATTTCCTGTTGTCTGATATATTCCTAATCTTCATCTTCTGTTTACTAATCCGTTTTGCTCGTGATCTCATATTTGTACTTAGATCTATTTTGTTTAATATTGCTGATTACTGTTATCTTTTTGTATGCACGTGTTTCTGTGAACAAATTCTCTTTCTTTTCTTGTCATCCGTCTTGCAAAAACCGGCTGTTTCGATTTAACCAAATTAAAAAACAAAGGCAAAAACATTATTTTGTTAGGTACCTACCGACAAAAACTTACATGTGATGAAACATTAGATAGAGGTGTAGAACACAATATTACAAAATTAATAACAACAAAAATATTTTTTATAATTTTGTAAATGTTTTTCTATTTTTTTTAAATTCTAATATTTAAAACTATAATTTATATGTAAGTAATTAAATAAAGGAGAATTGTATAACAATAACTATTAGAACACTAATTAGTCTCGGTAAAATAATTTGAACATCCATACTCCCATACTAATAATTATTAATGCGAAATTAACTCTTTCTTTCTGTGAACCTTTTAACCGTACCTAACGTCTGAAAGATTTCGATGCACAACACGTTAGGTTAGGACATAGGATAGTTTTTAGCCCGGTAGTACGTTCCCATGGGAACGAAGCGCGGGAAAAAGCTAGTACATTACTTAAGACATTGTTAATAAGCAGGATCGCTGGCAAGGCGTAGTTCTTTCATTTAATAAGCTCCTTCTATCTAGTGATATACCACCTATTACATAGATTTATGTGTGTTGCTATGAGATCTAGGACTCAAACCATTCTATCTCCTCCCTCGGGTCTCGTAAGAAGTGACTGTGTACTAATAACATTGTGAAATTACCAATCTAGTGTGACTTGCAATATTGCTAGGGTTGGTCAGGGAAAGTTATAACTAAATAAATTGACTATCAACTTAAACTGTTCGTAAATTCAAGTTGCAGCATTTGCAGCTGTCATTATTTGACAGTCGTAGGAAGAGACTATAAACTCGACTAAAGTCTGTTTTGTACTCTCGCGGACTAATTTGACATTTCAAGTGATTGTTACGAGACTATAAAACAGACTTTAGTTGAAGTACTAGGTCAATCTGCTGAACAATTACTTTGCCTACCTGTATTTTTGTAGAAATGTTTGGGGTTTAAAAAATGGAAATAATAATTATTATTGTTGTTGAGGAATCTGGCTGGAATGAATAGAACTCCTATTAATTATGCTAGCTAAAATTCAACTCCAATTACCAAAGCATATTTTAGTTTAACTATTGTAATAGAGAGAAATTTATATTACAGCATTGAATAATTCTCATATTTCGTTGTACTTTTTCATAATTTATGCTGTTGCTTTTTACAACAGCTAACTATTTTCTCATTATTATTTACAGTACATTTAATCAGCCCTGGACCCCTTAATTCTTGGCTAATACCTGGGTGGTTGTACTGCCATCTGACCTTTGTAACCCGTAGGGAAATCTGGTCGTATGATGTTCTTCGTATTTCATGTTAAATTTACATACACTAGGCTGTCGTGAAACATTTGTAGTGCAAAGCCTTGAACGTGTAACTAAAGCGACGGAAGCACAAAGGCATTTTTAAAGGGAAAAAGAAATATTCCAGAAATATTCAAGAGGAAACGAACAAGTTGTCTGATACGTGTGATGTATGGGTGCGCAGGAAAACACGTAAAGTTTAAATATCCTCACATTATTCTCAGAATCGGAATGAAAAATAGCGCGTCATGTTTGCACAATCGAAAACCGATTCACAGAAAATAAAAGCGAAGTTCCCTCTAAGATTTTCAAACTTGAATCCATGTTTAAATTCTAGATAGCGTGCTGGCTGCTATTTCTAGGTAAGTCGACACAGTCAATGTGTCCCCGATTTGCTGGAAACATCGATTTTCATCGCGCTCCAGTTTGTCCATTGTATAAACATATTTCTGACGTGTGAGGGTCGTGATAGTGGTATGGATGTATTCTGTTTCGCTGTCTCTATTTGTAGTTGTCAATTTTTCATGTTATTGGTTGTTTGTAGCAATGCTTCAGTGTTTTGTCGAATAAAAGTAACTTGTAATATCTTAAAATTTTGTATCTCAATTGTTTTAGTGCAACTATTAGGGCCCTACCACAAAAACGTAGACACTTGTTCAACGCGTGTCTAATGTCAGGTTTATGTCAAACTCCATACAGAAATGTCGTTAAACAACTGATAAATACGGTTTTGTGGTAATAAGTTTATTGTTTGCTTTTTATAAGAGTCGAAAGAAGTCGACCGAATGCGTGAGCCATTAACCCTAAAGAATAAAATATCATTTAAAAAAAAAAAGTAAAAACTAAAACCCAACTACGACTAAAAAGGTATAAACAAGACACCACAGACAGACAAATTAAAAATCCGGAGTCACACGTGTTAGGGCATAAATCGAACAAATTACGTGTGACTCCAGATTTTTAATTTGTCTGTCTGTGGTGTCTTGTTTATACCTTTTTAGTCGTAGTTGGGTTTTAGTTTTTATTATTTTTATTACCTTTTTTTTTTAAATTCTTTTTGGGTTATAATATATATATATATATATATTTGAAATGTGCTCATTAAGCCCTTTCATTTGATATCCAACATGCAACGATTAAACAATATTTTTTTTTAGTTCCTAACTTTATGTCCTCCAGGGCGCCATTTTTAACCGACTTCTTCAAAAAGGAGGAGGTTCTCAATTTGTCTGTATGTTTTTTTTTTTTTTTTACGTTTGTTACACGATTTCTCCGCCAATTATGAATCGATGTTGATGATTCTTTTTTGTATGGTAGGACATGCTTCTGAGGTGGTCCCATATAATTTTTTTTATTAAATTTGCTTGTGTAGTTTTTGAGTTAGCTTCAATATTACGTATTTTTCCCATTTAGTTTATCTAGACGATGTTTTCATTTACTCCTTCACTGTTATTTACATCAGCTAGTGGTATTAGAATTTGTGTGGGGTAGGTACCACAACTAAAAAGTGAATCATAAAAACTTTTTACAAAAAAAAAACCGACTTCCAAAAAAAAACACTTAAAACTGAAAAATAACTTTAATTTCATAAAACGAAAATTGAAAAGCAAAGACACCGACTTCCAAAATTAAAGTTATTTTTCGGTTTTGAGTGTTTTTTTTGGAAGTCGGTTTTTTTTTAAATTTAATGTATCGTCACATAGCCACGACCAGCGGACGATCAAGACGCTTCCAACGATACCTCGTTTGTCAAATTGTGAGGAGTGGTTTAGATGATAGGAGGGAACATATAAACATACATACATACATACCGGTCAAAATCATAACCCTCCTTTTTTCTTCGCCGTAGTCGTGTAATTAACATGTTGTTGTCTGTAAGAGATCGCACATTGTAACACCCTATAAAATGTAACATTAGTTTTCCATTTTATATGTATATGTAGATGAGGTTATAATGATTAATTTTATGTTTCTGGAACCTCATTTTTCCATATTTATGATAGCAGAGTCTTCTGTAAGTAAACTCCAAGGAAAATACTAAAATGAAATGAAAATTTTTCAGTTAACTAAATATCTTTATCACCATCAAGTTATCGATGCGACGCAAACAGACTCCCAGTCGAAGTCACGTCATGAATTTAGAGTAGCCAACTGACTATTAATTTTATTCCAAGATATTATTTTACCGAGCTTAAATTGAATGTAATAAATACTTAATCTTACTTGGTAGATTTATGATGTTCTTCAATTAATTATTTAATGTAATGAGAATTTGAATTTTATTGGAGGTATTTTTTATTAGAAAAAAAATAAAAAATACCTACGAGAAGTACGGTTTACAATATACTGAAATTCATGAGAGTATTCAAACAAAAATCTTTGAAAATAGATTTTAAGTAATAAGTGATTGCTTTATGATTTATGTAAACCTAAGAGCTTGTTCAGATCACGCGATTTACGCGCTCTCTGGACAAGCTCTAATACTTGTTTCACACATAATATTTACTTTTTTTATTTAAGGATTGTCGCAAATTAAACCAAATAGTTGCCATTTGTGTACCTAATTTTCGATAAAATACCGTTGGAATTTACATTTGGTTTACGTCGCGCGTTCGTGCTCTGGGCCCCTTTTTTTTTGTTTTTTGAGGGTTGTAAATCATCAAATGACTTCTCCCGCTCTGGGTGGAGCGGAAGGGCTGGTCTGACTTTTACTGACTAAAACCCACCAGTGTTCCTTCAGTTGCCTGTTGCCAAGGTCCCGGTATCCCTTTCGGACAGTCCCGCAACCCTGGCAGGCATCGGACCCCGTCAGGTGTGCGGATCTCTCTTTGAGGCGAGCGTGGAACACGACGCGCAATCGACCCGGGCCTGGTCCTTATCGGACGGCGAGCTACCCATTGCTCGCCGTCCGCAAGCCCGCGCCGTTGCTGGCCGGGAATCCGCCTGGGATTCCCGACGCCCAGTGTGTCTCCAGCGGCGGCGGTTAGGGGCGTGAGGGGCAAACTTTGTCTCCCTCACGCGTTCCGCTTCTTCCTTCACGAGCATTACTGCTTCGCAGAAGGAGGTGACGGCTTCCCATGCCCTCTCGCTCCGTACCATGGCCTGGACCAGGGCCGGACGCGAGAGGTCATTGCCGCCAATCGCCTCCACGAGGACACGGCGGTGCTCCGCCCAAGCAAGGCACACCTCCACCGTATGCCGTATGTCCGGAGGACACGGTGGACGTGACACCCGGGCGTTTCCTCCCGCCTAATCCTACACAGGTACCTCCCGAAGCTGCTATGTCCGGTGAGGACATGCGTCAGGTGAAAGGTGAGGACGCCTTGGCGCCTCTCTAGCCACTCCTCAAAGAGGGGACTTATCGCCGCAATTGTGGCGTGTGCTCTGGGTCCCTAAGTTGTATTTCAGTGGCTTATTGCCAGGATTTATAAAACTACCAATCATTTACACAAAACGCTGCATTCCATCAGTTTTTTTGTTATTATTTACCTAGTAAAATAATGAAGTTAATTGGACGCGGAGATTCCCTTTTGTCTAGGCATTGGTGAATTTGATTGGGTTCTCTAATTGCAACTACACTGTTGAATTTACATTTCGACTGCACTGCGCAAATGTAACTTGTTTCCAGACTGAATTGAAGGCCAAAAATAACCAATAAGCCTTTTAGTCAGTGGTTACAACAGGTAATTTGTTTACCTATTCGCTTTTTAATAGGTACGGCGTAGTTTATCTGATATAGGTGCCCATAGTCTGTTCCAATATTAAATGATGAAAGTGTAAACAAATCCTTTTCTAGTTAAATCTTAGGCAATCAAGGCAATTAATAACACATTCATATGTATTTAGAAGGTTCAACTTCTCACCAGTTTTTCCAACAATATTATTGTTTGAATAACTTTATTAGAACTCGGTACCGCCGGCGCGTACACAGAATGAGGTGGCGAGATGACCTGGACGCGTGCCGCGAGGGCTGGCGCGGGGAAATAGTCCCTGGAAGGACTGTGGGAGGACTTTATCCAGCAGCGGGACACTACAGGCTAAACAAAATTCGGCTTTAAGAATTCAAATAACCAAATCAAAGCACTCAATTTGGATGTGGTTAGTACCACATTGGCATCTACAGGTAAGTTTTCTAATCCAATTGTTTACATTTTCATTAGATACTTTTGGAACGAACCATACCTACGTATGTGACGTATGTAGAACATAATGTTATAATAGGTTCACATAGCAGGAAAATGTGTCTATATTATAAACATATATTATTTTCCTTCTAAGTATTTCTCTACTAAACAAATAGGTACCTACCCAGCTTTGTTTCTTCTAATCATCTTTAATTATGACAACTTTTGTCGTAATTATATTGTGTATCATGTGTTATAGTTATGATGCAAGATAATGACCATTCAGTGCGAGAGTACACACGGCTACACATCAAACTATAGGTGCATTCCCAGTATAAGCTGACCTCGCATTGTACATAAATCCCATACAATGCGAGATCAGCATAAACTGGAAATGATAGCTTGATGTGTAGCCGTGTGTATAACGACTTATATTGCAAAGGGCTCTCTAGAGAAATCGAAATAAAATGTTCGCTTTCTTTTCTTTCGTTAAGTTGGTACCGTAAAGTTATAACGGTAGTTAGTTGTTTTAGGGCCTAAAATGTTCGGCCAAGTGCTTACTAAAAGTTTCAGTTGATTTCTAACAATGAACCAGCTTCTTAGGGTACCTAGGTACATCTGGCAAATCTTGGGCGCTTGGCGGTCCCGTTACCAACTTGTTGCCTTTTCTTTTCTCATTATTTGTTGTTCTTTCCGATATAGAGAGACGTAAAATCTCTTAACGGACGAAGATTGGTGCTTCCCCTATAGTACACACAGCTACACATCAAGCTATACATTTCCAGTATAAGCTGACCTCGCCTTGTACGGAAAAACCTATACACTGCGACATCAGCATAAACTGGAAATGTATAGCTTTATGTGTAGCCGAGTGTACAACATTCTATAACCCATTTTCCTCTACACAGACAAATAAACTTATACATACGTACATTTGTCATGAAAACAGTGATCGAATCTAGAACATGGAATGATTTGTAGACGATATGTTATGTTGACTACTCAAGTGGGAACACCACAGCCATAAGTTGTCAAGAAATGATGGATGAGACAATACGGAACCCGTATTTGTCGGTGAAGAAATGTCTGAAAGATTTGTGTTGCGTGAAACAATCCATCTTGCTCATAGGTTTTGATGGGATCGTTTTTACAGCAAATTACTTGGAAAATCAAAATGTTGCGGTGATTTCTTGCGATTTCAGATTTGCTGTCTAAGCGTTAATGTTGTGGGTTTAATGGGTAGTGGGGAAGGGCATTGTTCTTAGGCATTCAAATGCAATTCAATGAGTTTTTGTCTTTGTATCTGTAAATTGAGCATTGTGTAAGTGGTACAAATGCTTTCAGTGGCCCTAATAAATCCTGCATACCGGAGGTTACGGTCAAGCTATGAGTGAGTGAGTGAGTGAGGGCGTAGTGTATAAAATACAGTACAGACACATACACAATGCATCATTAATAAATCGTTCATCATTTAAAATAGTCGTCGATACAAGCAAATTCGAAGCGACTCACGAATTTTGATAAAATCAGTAAAGGTGAACATAAACGAATATAAACATAAAACCCCGTCGACCCACATGTGAGTCACTTTGCTGCCCGTCTGTTGTGAGATTACTTATCTATTTATGTAGGTAACCTGCATTTCCTGTGAATTGATAAAGTAGTTTATTAAATTAGTATATATTAGAAATCGGAATAACACAACAACAACAACATTTCTGATAATACTATACTAACTAATATATTATTATAGATGCGAAAGTGAGTTTGTTTGTTGGTTGGTTTGTTTGTTACGCTTTCGCGCTAAAACGGCTGAACGAATTTGGATGAAATTGGCACAGGGGTAGACCATGACCTGCACCCTAAATGCGTTATACATGATCAATCACAATCTAAATCGTTTTGAAACAGATTGCTAATACATAGCTTCATAAGTTCGAAAAAAAATCTGCTCAATAACGTTAATAACGCAATGAATGTTGTTGAACTGTCAAAATGAAACAATTAGATGGCTGGACACTTTTTATCCCGATATACCCACGGGATCGAGACTTATTCGGAAACCGTGGGGCGCAGCTATACTCCATTTGAAATAAGATTAGACGTATAGATAAGCCTTTTTTACATTCCGTTCAACCGATTTTGAATTCTATTGCGTTGGTGGCATGACAAATGGCAGCCGCAGTAGATAGTTGGTATTGTGTAACTTTTTTTGCTTTTAATGCTATCCTTATGCCTACGGTATAGAAGTCAAAATCGGTTGAACGGACCGGAAGGGTTTGTTTTAATGACTAATCTTATTTCAAATGGGGTATAGTTTCTTTATAAATACAACTCTCGTATGGTCTGTTTATCCAAGAACCCAAAACAGTTTACGATAAGAGAGTGAGGCAATAAAAACTGTAGTGGACCATTTTTTGTGAGCGTCGTGCGCCTAGCGCTGCTCCGCGCAAATGATGACGTCATAGCGGCGCGGGACTTCGTCGGTTAAAACAACCTATTTAACCAACATTACACTTATTATCTTCAGCGCATTTCAGATTCGCAGCACAGCGGTCATCACAAGGGTCCCTCCGGACCACGCTGGGTGAAATATGGTGCAATAAATTACTATATTATCGCGCGCAGTCGATTTTGTGCCCCAGCTTTCTAGATACTTCGTTATGGTCCGGACAGTGGGTATTGAGAGTTAGAAACTGTATGGTCTAATGTTTGTTGTGTCTTCTACAGATTAGTTCTCGTTTTGTTTATTGGAAGAGTTATTAAAATAACCGAAAACTTGAAAAGGGGTCATTGTACTCATCAATATGATAAACTCTTAGTAAGCACGGGCGATTTTTTTAAAGCGACGATTTTATATAGTGTACTCGATTTTCAACACTTTGTGTTGAGCCTTGTTTTGTAAATACATACAACAGAGTGCAGCCCCACGCGATTTTCACCGTTCACTGTTGTGTTCAACTCTCGATGCTAAGTTGTAAGTTGAAAATCCAGCGCGTAATAAAAAATCGCTGCGTTAAAAATTGCCCCTGGGTATGTACGAAAGCTTTCTATGGGAACAACCCAGAAATTGCGAAAAAAGATCAGCTGCTCCATACATTTATGTTCGCATAACCAGACAAAATGTATGGAATAGCTTTTTTTTTACATTTCATTCTTGGTCTCGTATCTCTTTCCCGTTTCTTCCTTTTTCTCTTTCTTTTGTAATTTCTTCTTTTGGTCTTAAATATGATGAAATCTGATGGATTCTATATTTTTATACCTATTTTTCAGGAATGCAGTTCACACGAATTTTATTCATGTTAGTCTGCTATTTATATTATAAAAGATTGTGATAATATACGTTCGAGTCTCCGAAATGTTACTGACCCTATATGTTTTTGTTCGCATGAGGTCTTTAGTTCAGTGGCCTGAGTGTGTATCTACCCCGTAGTGTTGGGACACATACTGCAGCAATAAATATTATAATGAATCCATTCGGTAAAATAATTATATGTCAATTATTATATTGAAAAATTAAATTCGGTTCCTAAATCCTATTGTAACAAACTAATCCGTATTACAGCAAGGCATCTTTTACGCGTTTTATCGTAGGCGTTTGTGTTTTATTTCGATTTAAAACCATGATTGTCTTCGCCTCGCATGGGTGACCGTTTATTAAATACTGAGACCCTTCCGTACCTCAGAAAGCCAAATACTAACCTCTTCTTTTTCTTACGTTTATTTTGGATTTTTATCCAACATTCCCTGAATAGTGTTGGGAATTAGTTTATATTGTAATAAAGCAGATTTTTTGGTTTTCTCTTTGAGCTTTGCGGGAATGAAAGGGTTTACAATAGTTGGAGGCTGGAGTTAGGCCTCGCCCAGGCACCGCCACTTCAACCGGTTTTGTGCTTTTCGCTGCATCCAGCGGATTCCTGCGGCCTTCACAAAGTCATCGTTCCACCTTGTGGGAGGCCTTTCGACGCTACCTTTCAGCCCCATCGGCCATCTTGTCTGCAAGCAATGTGCCCTGCCCACTTTTTTTTTAATTTGTTGTGTGTGTAATTATCAAAATAATTCTCCCGCTTTGGGCAGAGCGACTCTTACTCTAAAACCCACCCGTGTTCATTCAGTTGCCTGTAAGTTGCCAGAGGCCACGGTATCCCTATCGGACTTTCCCGGGACCCACTGCCACTTAAGTTTGGAAATTCTTCTATGGCTAGCTTCTAGGCTATGTGGGTTACCTTGGTACTCCTACGGATCTCTTCTATGATTTCATCACGTTGAGAAACTCCAAGCATAGCCCTCGCCATAGCAGTGGAATAGTTTGCATATATTATTCTATTTACCCTACTTACTTCAGTATAGTACAGTTTTCATGTTCCGTCGTAATAACAATATTTTTATCAGCCCGAGAGTAGGTAGGTAGATATTGTCCGTAATGTTGACAGGACAGTCATTTCTGATAACTTGTTATAACCTCTTTAATTGCAATGACTTTACTATACACATACTATACATATAAATCAATTTATAAATAAAAACATTAGTGTTGCTTCGAAGTCAATGGAATAAAGGTGTTGGTTACAAATAAAAATATTCAGTGTAAATTCAACTCATAATGTTTCTGGTATGTATTGTTTATTGCCTAAATAATATTTATTTTCTCGTGAATTGGATATTTTAAGCACACAAGTGTACAGAGGCGGACTTAATGCCCTAGGCATTTTCTACCAGTCAATCTTTGGGTGATACAGAGACCTGTTAAATCACCATATTGCAGTCTATTGGTATTTTTTTTTCGAAAAAGAAACGAATTTTCAATTGCCATGTTTTGTTAACTATAGGAACCTACAGTATACCTGACGTCAATATTAACATTAAGAAAACGGTGACTTCGTCAGCTTCCATATAAAAATGTTCAAGTTCCTTTGGAAACAACATCATCATCTGCCTAGCCTTTTCCCAACTATGTTGGGGTCAGCTTCCAGTCTAACCGGATGCAGCTGAATACCAGTATTTGCCTTTGGAAACAACAGTTATTTGTTTTGTTTGGGGCGAACATAAAGTCAGGAGAATTCATTGTTAAGCAAATTGACTGTCAACTTAAATTATCTGTATATTCAAATCACACATCTAAACGGCTTTCTATGAAGGAAATCGCAATAACACGACAAATTGACGTAGGGTGTCAATTTCTTAAATTATTAATTTCCGCGACTGTACAATTAGAACGCAAGCAAAATCAGATTTGCAAATAATTATTATGAGCTGTTTACTAATAAGTATTTTAATGTTTTTTTTGTTTTTAATTGACATTTCCGACGATAACACTCAAGGAAAATAAAAATTAAGTAGGTACACAGTAAATGTTTTCGTGGCACGTTTAGCTCCTTAAGTTCTGAGTTGAGCTTCACCATTACTGACAAATGCTTGCACTGACTGGACAGGTCCACTCAAATCTGTGTGGTTCTTTCCTCAAAAGGCCATTTCAGACTCGAATTTACATGGTCCTCATATGGCTTGACCAAGATTATGTCTGGACTTTAAAAGAGACTGTGACCTCTGAGTTTGTTTCGGCCTTTCTTCTCAGAGTAGTCAGATAGGAAACGCCGACCTCATCTAGCATATTTTTAATATTTTTTAATATGACGTGTAAAAGTGATTCCAATATCCTATTTACAGAATAAACAATTTCATTTCATTTATTGTAAACAGTTATTTAATTTCTTGTGATGCAGGTTACACGATGATCTCATTTTTGTATAATTTAGGTGTAGGTCCCTAAAATTCTGACTGTTGGTTGTATGTTTAATAGTTCTTCCTTCACATGTCAAAATACCATAAAATCTTGACTAGGTTCGGGCTTGGAACGGTTCGGTCTTGGCAGATACATAAATGCGACACTGTGAATTTAATTTTATGAAAACCAATGTATAACTATTTAACTATTATGAATTTATGACTGTATATTAATAATAAATTCCCACACTTACTGAATTGTTTCAGTAAGTGTCGGAATTTATTATTAATTTGCTACATAGTGCTTTTACAATGTCGCATTCTTTTTGAACCAAAAACAATCTTCATTTGTATAGCAAGTGAAATTATCAATATAATGGTGTTTTATAAATCTACATAGCCTGTATCAGGAAGGTATGGTCATATTTATGGCTGTGAACAGAACATCAAACAAAACAACGTGCTCCATGAGACCAACATCGTAATCGCGAAAAAATAATTAGCTGCCATACAAAACTTCAAAATCTACTCGACACAAATGTATGGAACGGCCGATTATTTGTCTAATGTTGGTTCCATGAAGAAAGTTGTTCAGTTTGATACTGTTAAGTTAGTTAGGGTCTGTACCACACTCTTATATATGACCACACGTTTCTTATACATACTGTATATTATATTACCTACCTCATTCATAATAGATGCAAGCAACCTGCTTTATTAAACAATGTTATTTCCATATTCGCAGTAGACTTACTCTCAATATTAGTTTAAGTGTACAGTATCAATCTGCCTAGCCTTTTCCCAACTAGGGGTCAGCTTCCAGTCTAACTGGATGCAGCTGAATATCAGTATTTTACATGGAGTGACTGCCTATCTGACCTCCAAATCCCAGTAACTGGGTATTACGTTAACTCTTGGCAAATAGTTGTCAGACTTTCTGGCTACTGACGACCCGTAACGACTGTCAAAGATCCACAACGTGCTTTCCGAGGCACGGAGAATTCTCGGTATGTATAGATGGTCACCCATCCACGGAACAACCCCAGAAAGCGTAGCTTAACCTGATGGATCGACCCGTGCGGCTGTTATTACTTAGCCACGAGCACGAGCTTGACCCTCGAGCTTTTAGTGTACAAAATACGAGTAAATATTCTTGTACTCATAATTATTTTATCTTTTCAGATGAAGTTCTTCATTTTGGCAATCTCATTTGCCTTTGCAGTTGGTGATAACACAAAGTGTATTACTATTCGGCGCTTAAGTTACGAAATTGAAACCCTAAGAGTCAATGTTGAAAGTCCATACCAGCTGGCCATTGATCATGACACGAATACTCTGTTCTTCAGCTACACGGCACGATCGGAAGAAATATTTAAAACTGCCTATCTCAGTTTGAAAACTGGTGTTTACGGCTTAGTTCTCGGCATTCACGGAGGTTTTGCAAACGCTGTAAGCAGCGAGAGTCACACTGTTTTTATGGGTGGGGAAGATGGTATATACACATATGATTATGATACGAAGACTGCAACTAATTTACACATCAAGGAAGGAAATATTTGGCAAATGTTCTACAAAAATGGATTATATTTTACAACTTACCCAGAAGAAAAAGCGTATTTCTATAAACATTATCAAGTCGTGGAAGTGCCTGCATTACAAAATATTAAAGTCATGTTACTTGCTGCTACTGGTGACAATGATCTTGTGTACTCTAATTCTTCTGGTGTATTTTTGTATAAAAGAGCTGAAAATAAAAGCATTTTTCTAAATGATGTTATTGCCAATGGAATGACATCTGATATTGAAGGTAACATATACTTGTCAGCTCCAAACGGAATTTACTATGTTAATGAAGAAATAAAGCAAGTTGAGAATTTGGCTCAAATCGACAATACTTATGGCATTGCCATAGAAAGCAATGGAAATATCATTTATTCATCAGGATCAACTATATTTAGACTAAAACCAACGAAAAAAGGGTGCAGAGAAGAAAACCGGCTTCCGAAAGTAGTCGAGATAAACGTATAAGAAAAATAATATAGACAGTCGTATTATAGTTGACATTTTAACCCCTTATGCAAACAATAGAAAACGAACCAACAGACTAAGCATTATATTACATGCTAAGTATAAAAAATTAAAAGATAACTGTGACCACTGCTGTAACTGTGTGTACTATAACTGTTAGAAATAAAAATGGTGGTGTCGTAAAATGCTTGTTTCGTTGCATATGTACAACTACTAGCTGCCATCCCCGGCTTCGCACGGGTAGCACTAAGTACGTATCTACGGCGCACCTACCCTACCCTACCTACCTACATATCTACCTACCTACCTACCTAATCTACCTATCTACCCTACCTACCTACTCTACCTACCTAACCTACCTACCTACCTACCTACCTACCCTACCTATCTACCCTACCTACCTACCCTACCTACCTACGGTACCTACCTACCCTACCTACCTACCCTACCTACCTACCCTACCTACCCTACCTACCTACCCTACCTACCTACCTTACCTACCTACCCTACCTACCTACCCTACCTAACTACCTTACCTAACTTACCTACCTACCTACCTATCTACCGAGATATTATAGCCATTCTATACAGAATGTATGAGAAAACGAATTTTCTTAATATTTTTTTTTCCTGTATTTTTCCGATGTTTTAATAGTTATTCTGCTATTCTGGGCGGAGACAAATCTAACAAATCAAAGATCATCAAAATCGGTCCGGCAGTTCTCGAGTTATAAGTGCTTGAACGAACCCGACTTTATTTTATATAGATCATTAAGATTTTTCAAGAGGGAAAAACCATAAATGACATATTTACCAAATTAAATTCATATCCTACAATAAATTTAGCATCACGACTGTATTATCCGAAGGGTTGGGTAGAGGTGTACCTATGAGTACACCCATATTTCGCCGGTAATGTTTTAAGTCAGAAGTAAAATGTTTAAATGTAATTTTTAACAAATTAATCACTTGTTCCTACTTTGATCTTCTGTCAATCAACTTCTAATAAACTAGCTTCTTCTTCTGTACATTTTATAAAATATTACTTAGGACCTAATTCTGACCTTTCCTTTCCTTTTTAGGGTTCCGTTCCTAAAGGGTAAAACGGGACCCTATTACTAAGGCTACGCTGTCTGTCTGTCTGTCCATCTGTCACCTGGCTGTATCTCATGAACCGTGATAGTTAGACAGTTGAAATTTGCACAGATGACGTATTTCTGTTGCCGCTATAACAACAAATACTAAAATACAGAATAAAATAAATAGTTAAAGGGGCTCCTATACAACAAACATGATTTTTTGGCCGTTTTTGCTTTATATTGATAACAGCAACAGATAGACGCTTGAAATATTCACAGAATATTTAGTTACATATTAACTTTACAAAATAATAATTATATCACTCCTAAAATCTAAACAACTGAATTGATTTCGGAAAAAAAACTAGGATTGCCCTGATTCAAAGTGGGTTTATGTCAAGGGAAGTTCAATATGTTTGGTGGAATCAACATGATAATATGGTCTGTCATGATATTCAGTAAGTCAGATTTTTTGTTTGTTTGTCTTAGAAATCCCTAACTGATATACGTACAGGTCTTCTCTCGTCTTAGAACCAAATAGTCGCACGTAATTTTCGACAGTTAATCCATAGTTATATTTTAAATGCGAAAGTAACTTTGTCTGTCTGTCTTTCTGTTATCGGATATCGATTAAATTTGACGCACAGGTAGACCATGATCTTGATTAGAACAGAGGATACTTTTAATCCCGGTAGTACGTTCCCGCGCGGGCAAAGCCGTGGGCATAAGCTAGTCATTTGTAAATGTGAAAGTCTGTCTGTATGTTTGCCGTAGAAAGGACATAATTTTCGTACACTTCCAAGACTCAATACGTGGGCAGGGACTTGAGAAACGAAGGTAACATCTTCACATCAAAGGTCAACATCATCTGCCTAGCGTTTTCCCAACTATACTGGGGTCGGCTTCCAGTCTAAGCAGCTGAATACTAGTATTTTACATGGGGCGACTGCCTATCTGAACTCCACGACCCAGTTACTGCGTAATACGATACCCCTTGGTAAGACTGGTTGGCAAACTTTCGGGCTTCTGACCTGTAACGACTGCCAAAGATCCACGAATGACAGCCGGGACCAACGGCTTAACGTGCTTTCCGAGTCGTGGCATACCAACGGTCACAAAGAAAATGACCTTTAATCTATTACTGCAGGCCGCAGCAACAATATTACGAAAAAGATAATTAAAGGAACTCTGTATTAGTCTTACTCTCGCGTTATTCCCTGTTAGGGTTAATCTTGCGTTGGCAGTTACTGTGTTATGTAATTAAACCGTCGAAACTACTAGATGATTTATTCGTATCTACTTGTAATTTACAAACTATTGCTATAAATAGCTAAACTGTGTACAATTGTAGACAAGCTAGGATGTAGTTGATAAATCATCTTGTTTAATGTCTGCCCTAAAATAGCGCGATATTAGTACGTATTACCAAAGTGTTCCTACATATATAGCTATACAAGGATATCTTGGCGGGTGGCTGAAATAGGAACTACTACTGCCGCCATCTCTTTTTAGGGTTCCGTACCCAAAGGGTAAAATGGGACCCTATTACTAAGGCATCGCTATCTGTCTGTCTGTCACCAGGCTGTATCTCATGAACCGTGATAGTTAGACAGTTGTAATTTTCATAGATGATGTATTTCTGTTGCCGCTATAACAACAAATACTAAAAATCAGAATAAAATAAATATTTAAGGGGGCTCCCATACAAACATCAACCAACAACAAACGTGGGGGGGCTCCCATACAACAAACGTGATTTTTTGCCTTTTTTATAGATACCTAATTGTACCGGAACCCTTCGTGCGCGACTCCGACTCGCACTAGGCCGGTTTTTCAATACATTTCATAAAACAATTTTACAAATATTTACCAACAGCGCCTCCCTGTCAACGCCCTTCTAGAGCCAAAAAATACTTAAAGCACTTTACTTCCAGTGGTTCATTGCCATTCATTATGACAGGACCAGAAAAAAGTAAAAAAAAAGACGTGTTGTGTCGTAGGACTGTTGGAATGAAGTTCGCTGTCTGCTTAGTATGTACAGAGCCGTGAGAGTGTTAGTATAGAGCATTGGTGGTCCAGTGGTAAAGGCCCCGACTTATAAGTTTTAGGTCATGGGTTGGAACCTAGTCAGGCGCTTTACTTTCCGTAAATAATTTCATCACCACCGCCGAAACGCCACGGAAACCGGCATATTATGTATAATCCTAGAACCAAAAATTCGAAGACATTATATGATTTTTCCCAACCGCACTGGGCCCGCGTAGTAGATTACTGCCCACTCCCTCTCGAAGAGAGAAGGCCTGTGTGAACATTAGAGGCTGATTATGGTTATGCTTATGCTGTAGTATGATCTCAAGTTTCTTTTTGGGCATAATGCTTCTTTCCAAAAATTACATCTCTGAATACCTTAGTACTAGACCTACTTATGTACTGAACGCTCTACGACAACGATCCCATTGACCGACCGTAAGGTAGTTAGACTGTGGTGTCACTACACATAAATTATCAAAACATCCCATGCTTATATTACCTATTTGTTAGTAATAAGTCTCACGTAACTATAAGACGCTGTTTCCACCATAAATCTTTGTTTCTCGGGCATATTTTTATATTTTTACAAGCCTCTAGTGTCTTAATAAACGGGCTCCGATCGTAAGGCACCGTAAGGAGGGCAGGTAAGATATTGCGCCATATTTCAACTACCACGCCACATGGTATTCATGGCTTTGGGTCTATACCAGAAGTGCCTCTATTCTGATGAATTTGCACTATAACCTGTGGATAGAATTATTTTATGAATTGTTTTATTAGCAATGGATTTTCTTACCTGTAGCTCGGTTGTTGTTTTTTTTTAATGACGCCTCACTGAAAATGGAAAATCATTATTGGAGTTATCCTAACTATATTTATATTAATATTATAAATGCGAAAGTGAGTTTGTTTGTTACGCTTTCACGCTAAAACGGCTGAACGAATTTGGATGAAATTTGGCACATAAGTAGACCATGACCTGGAGAATGGTTTACCCATGTGGCTACTTTTCATCCTAGATCGCAAACGAAGTCGCGGACAACAGGTAGTTTTGAAAAGACATCAACTGTTGATAATGGAGGTAGAGTTCCCACAGGTTAGTTAGAGCGACAATTTTCAAAAGGTGACACGTAGCAGTAGGAGGACAGTAGCCCAAGAGAAAGCAAAATGGTATGTAGTGTAAGAGCCTTATCTCCAACAGGTTCACTGCTGATGATAGTGATCATCAGCCTAGCCTTTTTTTTTCCAACCAGGTTGGTCGGCTTCCAGTCTAACCTGATGCAGCTGAATACCAGTACTTTACATAGAGCGACTGCCTATCTGACCTCCACAACCCAGTAACTGGGTAAAACGATACCCCTTGGCGAGACTGGTTTTCCGACTTTCGGGCTTCTGACGACCCGTAACGACTGCCAAAGATCCACAAACGACAGCCGCGACCAACGGCTTTACGTGCTTTCCGAGGCACGGAGGACTCTCGATATGTTAAGATGGTCACCCATCCACGGATGGATCGACCCGTGCGGCTGTTATTACTTAGCCACGAGTTCCTAACTCCTGCAACTGCTGATGTTATTGATAATGGTGAGCAATAAGAACCCGAGGTATGACTGGCAGTGAATGCCTTGGCCGCTTTACATTATGTAGGTAACACTATTGTAAATGCTCAGGTATAAATAAATAAGATCTTTTGAACGATATGAGTACCTACCTTTATCAGGAAAATTTTATTCCTGAAAATCATTATGCACAATATTGTGAAAAACAACATGATGTAAGTTTTAACGGTCAACAAATATCCACACGACTTCGAAATTAACTCGGGAGGGCATAAAATATGCATATATTCGATCCTGTGTGATTTTAACGTATGAAGTAGGTAACGTAGAATATGAAGCCTGGTTACTTATTGGGAACTTGGGAATGAATACATTATGCGGCGAAGGCACGTTTGCTTTGTAAGTCATTTGGCGGTTCGTTAACCATTTTAACAGACTTAAAAAGAAGCCTCGCTACAAGACATGTAACATTGCTCGTTAATTGAAAATATAAAAGCAAAAAGAAGCGTGTTTGATTTCGCTTTTGACGTGAAATTAGTTATGCGAAGACAAGGCTTGCGCTGTTGCTTTTTTGACTTTCGAAATAAATATCGAATTTCGATGATTATTTACAGATGTAATCGTAAAAGCTTGGTTACACAAACGTGTTCAAACGTAGCAAATTTTTATCAACGCATTTAGCGCAAATGTGTACACATTGTACTCAATACTCAATATCTTTATTGCGTGGTAACTATAATATAATTTAGATCATTATGGACCCTGTAGGGCACAGCAAAAGGGTAGGAGAGAGGAAGCCCTGTTTTAGGAGATCATTAAGTTGTTATTGTGGGAACCAGTTTTAACTTACATGTGATCAAAATCAGGATATACTAAAATTTCGCTTATGTAGGCGTGCTGTGTCGAATGTTTTGAACGCAGGATTTAGTTTGCCGGGCCTCTGCTGACTGGCTAATAGGTACTTTCACCATGGAATGAGTTATGCGGATGGGAGGCTATGTTAAAAAATTAAAAATGTTCGGTAAGTTAGCTGGATCATAATATATATATTATATTGCGGAGGGCTGTCCCTTACACCACTGTATGTACACCTCTGCATGACCCTTCGTGGATTACTGGCGTGATGTTGTAAAAACCTTCATAAATAATCAAAGAGTAGAATATCAAAATATGAAAACCAAAATTCTTCAAATTAATAAATGATTAATTAGTTAACTAGACACCAACTATTAAAGTTTTAATAAGTTGTCTAACAGCCTTTGTAAACTTCTGACGGAATTATTAATATAACGTGTAAAAGATTTACTTTGTATAATAATATTAATAATATCCCCACCGCCGTATCTCTACGTTGACGTCGTGGTGGGGCTTGCGCGCTCGGAACTCTAGGTCTGTGCCGGTATAGTTTACTTTGCCGAAATGAGTCTACAGTGAGGAGCCAGACCAAAAGAGATACAGAAACCCGCAGGGCAGCATGTGGCGGGCTGTTGGACAGTAGCGACCCCACGGACCCTATATCCCGGGAGATGTCTTGTTCCTCATCTCTGGCATGCCTTTATTGGCCAGCTGTACCCAAATCCATAATACCATATCTTTGTTTCCATATCCTGCATTATAGTCCTGCACCAACCGGAGGTTGTCCTTGGCTGCACTTGCATAGTGCGAACGTGGATAATCGTCGGTTGGTGCCTCATTCCATCTAAAATTGTCTAAGGGGCCTCTGCGAGTTGGCTTCGGCCAGTCGCACGCCTTCCAAAGGTCCCAAAGTCCCGAGATAATTATGTTAAGATATAAAAAAAAATATAATATTAGAGTTATTTGTGATTATTACGGAATTCTTCATGAAATTAAACGTATTTTGCTATGCAGGGATCAATAATGATAAGGAACGCCTGCTAAAGTATTATTATCAAACTACGGACTTGAAACTCTTTGCTTGGAAAATATTGTGCTTGTGTATGGGTATATTCGAGTATTTAGACGTTGGAGTTATAGTGGTCGATTAAAATTGATATTCGATTATTTGGCATAGTGCAACCGTTTAACTTCACCTAAAGGTGCACACATATCAAATCGGAAACGGATCTTAACCGTATCAACTCGAGCCGTTTAGTATTCTTTGTATGAAACTCCCTACTGAAAAGCACACTAATCGGAATTGTAACGTAAACGATTGGCCGATTGGCAGCCGATTGGCAGCTCACGAACCGCGGTGTGGCGCGTGGTCAACCAGGTCCCCGTGCTTACGGCTAGTCGTCCCCGCGCTTACGCCTCTCCGTGTCGCCGCGCTTGCGTCTCTTCGTCCAAACTCTCACCCCTCCCGCGGCCATTCAAACTGATCTGGTGCCAACCAGGTCAACCAGCGCCAGCGATCGGCGAGCCGTAAGCGGGGCGTCGTCGCCTAGCTGCAGTAGCCGAGTCGACGTATCGGAGCTGCTGGTCCGCTTTGGTTACGTGCTTACGTTAGGTTGACGCCTGTTTAACGGCGAGGCGAAAGGTGATACGGTGACGATCCCTTTCCGAGTTCATATGTTGTTGTTGTTGATACCTTTAATCACAAAAAAAAATATTAAGAGGCAACGTGGTCACGTGGTCGTTGGCGTACACTCCACACACACGCATTCTTCTGTTTTTTCCCTTGTATAATCGTAATTTATACCTATATCTACCACTGAATTTGTCTCTATGATTTGTCTTTTGGCGTACATCAATTAATTTTACAAAAAAAAAGTTATGGAAAAAGAAACCAAAGATACGAACATAGGCCGCGGCAGATAGGTATATATATTGTTTCGTAAAAATATAATTATTTTCTCTAGTGTTATTAGAGTGAAAAGTGAATACCTGATCTTTGCTGCTCCCGGGAAACATCTGAATTATGAGCCCTTAATATCACTCAATGGACGAGCACTTAAAAGGGTTGCTCAATTTAAATACTTGGGACATTATGTCACCGAGGACCTCAAGGATCAGGTAGATATAGATCGTGAGCGCAGAGCACTAGCAGCTAGATGCAACATGTTGGCACACAGATTCGCCCGTTGTAGTAACGAGGTTAAAATAACTCTGTTTAAAGCTTATTGTCAAGGGTTCTACACGGGCAGTCTGTGGGTCAATGGTACGCGGAGGGCTCTGGATGCTCTGCGAGTGCAATATAATAATGGCTTCAGGGTGCTGTTGAAGTTGCCCCGGTTCTGCAGCGCGTCTAGCATGTTTGCTGTAGCGCGAAATGATGACTTTTATGCCATTATGAGGAGGAAGGCTGCATCCTTAATAAGCAGAATGAGGGTCAGCAGCAACAGCATTTTGAAAACCCTAGCCGAACAGCACGATGCACCAATATTAAGGAACTCTGTCCGCTTGCTCGTGTGGCAGGGATAAAAATTATTGTATGTCTGTATGTACCTACCTACCTAGTTAATTAATAATACTAACCCTTAGTTGATAAGTTTATTGTTGTACTAACCAATGGACCAATGTTGTCAAATTAAATAAATAAATAATAATAATAATAATTACCCAAGTAGCTACGCCAATGACCCCGTGACCACGTTTCTCATAAGGTGTAAAATACAGACGTAAATAAAAACGATTTAACAAAAAAAAAAAAAAACCGACTTCCAAAAAAACACTACAGAATGAAAAATAACTTTTATTTCGGAAGATAGTGTCTTTGGATCTGTATTTTCGTTTTTAGTCACACAAAACCTCCTCCTTTATTGAAGTCGGTTAAAAAAAAGAAATGAGGATATATTCGGAATAGCAAATTAAATATCATTTTCATGAGACATAATATAATAGAGTCATAATATCCCTATATCCAATTCAAGCAAGATTTGTAGCAAAACAACAACTTCACAAATAATCATAATCAAAGGAAACTTCTACATAGATAAAATAAATATGTAGATTATTCTAAATAATTTCTCGCTAAAACCCTGTAAAAGTAACATTCATTGTACGTTTTATGAACTTGAACTAACTGAAGAAACTAAGTCATCCATTTCTGGGGAAATCGTTTACCCCGCCAATGTCTGTAACTGGTAATTGAATTCAACAAAGAAGATAGAAAAAAAAGTAAACTTACTACGTGATGCGAAAACGGGATTCGGGCTATCAACACTTGTTTTGTAAGTCAATGAGAAAGAACCAACACTGTTGTATGCGTACCATATCAGATTTAAAGAATAAATTCCTTTTCGCAATATCGAGTAATTGTTTATGTTTATTTATGAACTCCATTGAGGCTGTACGATCTCATTACTTTTGACTATTTATGTCCTTTCGATAATAATGTACGTATGTAATATGTTCAATGTATTACTTGTTTGTTTGGACGTCTATTACATTAGAAATGAATCAAATGGAAATGTATTAATTTTTCTTTCGATGGATTTTATGATTTATGTTCATCAATTTATTTTTCTTTGTAAAGAATTGGTAATATCTTATCTTTAGACGTTATGTTTCGGCAAAGTTTTATAAAATCGGTAGAGTAATAATTTATTTGTTGCAATTAGTCGCACCAGCTACGCCCCAATTGCGCACTCACACTGGACACTATATCGCACTACGAAGGATTTTGAAGGAAATTAATAATTAATGCTTCATAATGTTTGAAAAAGTCGTCGACAACGTAACTATCGTTTGTAATAATTATGTTAATAATCATGCCTATGATTCGGTGCCACATACATGGCTCATTAGGGTGCTGGAGTTGTACAAAATAGACGCAACTCTACGTACCTTTTTGATGTCGTGTATGGGGCAATGGAGAACAACCCTTCTCTATCTATGTCGACAGATACGGGGGATCGATGAACCGATCAGGATTGAGCGGGGAATATTCCAGGGCGATAGTTTGAGTCCGCTTTGGTTTTGCTTAGCCTTGAATCCTCTAAGCACACTGCTGGAGGATTCAGGTCTAGGCTATCGGTTGAGAAGGGGCGGTCAGGTGATATCTCACCTCCTTTACATGGATGACCTGAAACTCTTCGCCCCCAACAATTTGCGACTGATGGAGCTACTGAAGGTAACAGAAAAATTCAGTAGCGCCATCAGGATGGAATTTGGTGTGGACAAATGTGCAGTCATGCATGTAAAGCGAGGGGGGATTATGGAATCCGTGGGAACCCAACTCTCGGATTCCATACACCTTAGATCCCTCTCCTCAACCGAAACCTACAAGTATTTGGGTATGTCGGAAGCATTAGGCATCAATGTTGCCGACATGAAACAATCGTTGAGGGAGCGCTTCTTTGGCCGCCTGAATAAAGTGTTAAATAGTCTTTTATCAGGCGGAAACAAGGTGCGAGCCTTCAACGGTTGGGTCATGCCGGTTTTGATGTATTCTTTTGGCATACTCAAATGGACTCAGACGGAACTTGACGCCCTGGATAGGAAGGTCCGTACACTGCTGACGGCAAATCGGATGCATCACCCACGGTCATCAGTGATGAGACTGTACATCCCGCGGAAGTGTGGGGGTCGTGGTTTCTTAAATGCCAAGACTCTCCACAACCGCGAGATTTACAGTCTCAGGGAATATTTCCTTCAAACTGACGTGGGGATGCACCGAGATGTGGTTGCAGTAGACAAGGGCCTTACCCCGCTCTCCTTGGCGAAAGAGAACTGGCGCAAACCTACAGTACTTGATACTAACGACCGTAAGGAAGTATGGCAAGGCAAAGAGCTACACGGACGCTTTTTCCGGGCTCTCCATGGGCCTGAAGTAGACTTTCTGGCGTCTGTATCCTGGCTACGCTTCGGCGACCTTTTCGGGGAAACCGAAGGTTTTGTCTGTGCGATTATGGATGAAGTTATCATGACGAATAATTACCGGAAATATATTGTCAAGGACGGTACGGTTGACATCTGTCGGGCATGCCACTATCCCGGTGAATCAATCCGACATATTGTTTCCGGTTGTTCTCGTCTTGCTAACGGCGAGTACTTGCACAGACACAACCTAGTAGCTAGGATTATCCACCAGCAACTTGCCTTGCAGTACAACCTTGTGGAGTATGAAGTACCATACTACAGGTATGTGCCCGACCCAGTTCTCGAAAATGGTGACGCTACATTGTACTGGGATCGATCTATCATCACTGACAGGACTATTGTAGCCAATAAGCCTGATATTGTGGTGATAGATCGACGAGAGCGCCGTGCAATGATTGTTGATATCGCTGTCCCTCATGACGAGAATCTCGTGAAAGCTGAGAAAGATAAAAAAATAAAGTATCTTGACTTAGCACACGAGGTTGTCGACATGTGGGACCGATAATCGTTACGGTCAATGGCTTAATAGCGAAGAGCCTCGACCAACATATCAGGAGGCTCTCATTGCGCGGCTGGGTCAAGGGCTTGATTCAGAAAGCAGTACTCCTGGACACCGCACGCATAGTGAGGAGGTTCCTCTCTCTAGAGCCCTGACCGCCGGCAGCTTGGACCCTGATCCTGGTGCCGATGGGCTACTAGTTTTTATATTTTTAAATGTATTTTTTTTAAATGCTTTTTATAAAAATATTTAAAAATGTAAAAATTATGTACTGAAAAAGGAATAAATGAGATTTAAATGTTAATAATCAAATAAACTTGCAACATGACTCTCAAACTAGGTAATTTTGACATGTTTACAATAATTACAGAACGTTGAGTGTGTCGGGTTCACGCCGCGCGGCCATGTCAAGGTCAAGCCAAGGTTCCAGGCAAGGGTCAGACATTTTTTTATCTACGTTTTGACATCTGACGGCTGAAGAATTTTGCTAAATTGTCCAAATTAATTGCATTGTGAGCGTAAAGCGCTATTACCCCGCAGACGTTACTGACAAAAATGATTATTTCATTAAATTCAATTACATAATATTTCTTTTAAAAATAATTAGCAAGAATTAAGCCACTACTTTTATGGCTTCAATAGGTATCTTATGGGGTACGAAACCGCCCCAACAACGGATGTTGTTGACCAAATCAGTCTTCCCTTGTGTGACAGTTTTGTAAATAAAGCACTTGAGTATGACGGATATCTTGTAGTGTTTACCACAAGTGTTTACAGATTGCCCTTGCGCCTGTCATATTGGGACCCTTGTCGAACTCAGGGTCGGGATGAGGAAAAGTCTGAATAATAAAAAAGTTGGCTTTACTTCAACCGCCTACGATTACAAAAGTTAGTTGAAAGTATTTGGATTTCATCACGTTGTTTCACCCAAGCGCCACAATTTTAAAGAAACAGGGTGTGATAATTATTTTTTAAAGAGTAACCGGGTTTTGCCAGTTCTTCTTCGTAGGCAAAGACCAGTTGGAACCAGCGTGAACACGTACTACACGAACTACGTAGCTTCTGACGTTTCATAAGTGCCCATGTGGATTTATGTGAAATGACATAGTAGTTTTCAATTTGAATTCTATTGAAAACGGAGAACTTTGCCACGGGCAAGTTTATCCTTTTATTATATGTACCTACGTGTGGTGTTTGTTTAATGTAATAAACACCTTTTTGTCATAGTAGTCACAGACAATTCACTGTGAAGGTCCTGCCTGGAGGACGACGAGACAGCAGCTCATGTACTTTCAAACTGCCCGGTTGTCGCCACTTACAGGACAAAGTACTTCGGTAACCCAGATACCCTCCTTGAGATTGTCAGTAGCACTAAGCCGTTGCTGGCTTTCCTTGAGGAGCTGGGCTGGATCGATTTATGTATTTTCCCATCCGTTCGTAAAATACGCGTATTGACGTGGAGTTATTAAAGGATAATCTGGACTAATATTGGTATGATCTGCTTATGAAACGTCACTTAGGTGCAGTAGCTGACCGCTGATGACACATCGAGTTTCAGACGAAGTTTAGCTTTGCAGAGGGCTTAAAACGGCCACATTAGCAATTCCTCTAAAAGCAATTCATTTCCTGAATTTCCGGCTTCATTATCAATTATCGTCATCATTATTATTTTCATTATCACTTCCTCTAATTTGACACAAAAGCAATTCAAAATGTGTGGACCATTTTACGAATCTCCATAGAAAGCTGTCAAACAGATGAATTATTTCGTAATGTGAATAGCACGCAGATCATATTATGAATTGTCAGTTTGTGACATTTTACGATGATTCATAATGTTTTCCCATTATGATTCTGCTAAAGTGGCTGTTTTAAGCCCCCAGATCGTCGTGTCTCACTTATACCTGTGTGACAACTTTTTCCAAACCTCGAAGTGCCATATTTACGACCGTGTTGACTGAAAACATGTTTTTGACAAACTTTTTGTCAAATTTTAATTTCATTCTAACCCGTACATGTCTTACATAATTAAAGTGAGTGTAGGTGAAATTAATTTGCTTTTATCAAAATCTTTGAGAGATGTACTGACATGTAATTAAATTTGTAGAACATGTACATTAACAGGTAATAAATATAATATGTGTCATACGATAAACAGATATACAATAAGATATAAATATAATTATGTTGAAAGCTGATACAGTTTTGTAAGGTTTACAGTTGAGTTGGCTTGTTTTATGATGAAAATAAGATTTAGCTCGAGGAAAATTACAGTAGGGTGGTTAGGGAATAGAATAAAACTGTTAAATCAACGGGTACCTGCAAAGAAGGCCACCTGTCATGGCTGTCATCAAAGATTATTACGGAAGGAATGACGTCAAAAGTATAGGTAGTCAAATAGTCATTGAAACTTCAGTTAGAAATTTCATCGCATTATTATTTGATTAATTGGAGCTTTCGTTAGATAAATTTTTTGGAAGGTAGGTACGTAAAAATAAACTCAATACCCTCCGATTAAACGGATAACACGAGAGCTTGTAACCGAAACCCCGAGGAAGGTAATCGTGGCATTTTTGTTTAGCGAGAGGACCCTTATATACCCGAATAAATCATTCATCGGAACGTGGACGTAAATATTTGGATCACGGAGGGTGACCTCAGAAATGTCGCTACAGGCAAAGATTCAAATCGTCAGATCTGCCATACCTCGTTAAAAAAATTTCACGTTTTTGTTTAGTTGACAATGACCTTTAAATAGAATTGTCTCGCTTAATCATACTGAAAATCGTATCCTTGTTTACATGCGGGATGTGCGAGCTTACTCTTCTCAGTGTAAAGGTCACAGATGGATTTTCGAATTCGCTGTTTTATGTAACCGCTATGTAAAACAGCTAAACAATGTTCAGCCGGATTGCCATTGCGTTAAGTTCAACAAACCTGCTAACCACGTTAAGACGAAATGCAGAATGACTTCAGCAGGCACAATAAGCGTTTGGTGTGGCTTCTTATTCTTATGACCAATTGGTTTAGGTTAGGTGAGATACAATCATCTGCGATATAAATACTTTTTGACTCGACTTAAGTACGGTGGGGGCACATCTAACTATTTAAATCTTTGGCCTATTAAAATAAAGGTAGACCTCGAGTTTTTATAAAGGATATTTTGTCTGATGTTTGTTTTTATCTATTTTTTTTCTTTTGTTTTTATTTACCATCATTATGTAAAACAAGAGGAAACATGGTGAATAATTTAAAAATTCTTTTACTATTTTTGCTTTTTCCTTATGCTATTTGTGAAAAAAATGGGTGAATGGGCGAATAGGTAGGCGAAGTATCCTTTCTTTTCGGCACGCGCAATGTCACTACAGGCCTATTGAAATAAAAATAGGTCACAGGTTTATATAAAGGATTTTTTGTAATATTTGTTTTTATCTATTTGTCTTTTGTATACATATAAGAGAGGCTATAAGTGTAGGGGAAGACCAAAGAAACGATGGATGGACTGAGTGAAAAATGATTACTATGGCTAGAAAGTGGGGCTGACTACCGAGATGACGGCTAATAGAGAAGTATGGAAGAAAGGGACATGTTGCACCGACCACAAATAAATCGGGATAAGGGCAGAAGAATGATGATCTATTTTTCTTTTGTTTTTTTTAGCAAAATGTGCTGAACAGAAGAATGGAGATTTATTTGAAAAATCTGTTACTTTTTTAGTTTTTTCGGTATTTATGCCAATTGTACATTAAAATTTTGAATATATGAGCACGATGTATCTAACACATTCTTAATAAAATGTATCATTGCTCCATTTTTTATTCTTTTTACCTATTGTGGTACAGTAATTGTATTCTAGGTGCATCGTCTTCACATGTAATTCATGATTCTATCGGCAAAATTCAAATTCCAATAGTACCTTGCAGTGCAGTTTTATTCTAAAATAGAAAAATATCCGGAAACCAAGCCGATTGTAATATACAATCTATCGCATTTCACCACTCTATCAAACCGGCTGTAATATTGGCAAATTGAAGAATTGCAGCTCCCGAGATAAGTGAGGTATAAAATGCTGCCCTCTTAAAGGCCGGCGGCGCCTCTTGCCAGCATCTACTTGCCAGAAGCTTTATGAATAATTCTTTTATATCTTCCCTCTCGGCTTTTTCGTGAACGTTACATAAAATTTTCATATTCACGGTGTAGTTACCAATTTGCATTTGAACCACTCATCTGAAGCTATTATTGTTCGTGTCAGTACAATGGAAGGTGAGCAAATAATATGGGTAATAAAAACCAGACATAAGAGACGGGAAAAGAGCAGACATTCTTAGAAAAACAGAAAGAAAATTTGGGAGAGCGGTAAAAATCACACACGTATACGGAATTATTTCTATCTGCTACGTTTCTTTTCGTTCCGAATTCATCAAGCTGTATTAATATTATTTTACTTACTCCAATTTGATTATTTAAAATGAGAGTAATATTACTAAATTCAGTACCTAATTATTAGAATTAGCAAACGCCTGTTAATAATCTAATTAATACATTAAAATAAACAATTATTTGACTAAACTAATAATAATAACAGTTCAGCGTGAAATATTAACAGAATTAGTATTAGTTTTGTAAAATAATCATTATGATATTATGATTGTGAAGATAGTATTTTTATTAATTTTACACAAAAAAAACATTTATACAACAAACAACAAAACATATCCATTAAATTTAGTACTGGAACATCTAATATCTGTACAGATTTCAGCTGCACATTGTAGAACGTAAGTTTGCTAGCACAATTTATAGTCCAGCGAATAAATCACTGAAACAAATTATGTGACTAGAATAACAATTTCGCATAACACTTACTATTTATTTCATTTGCTAACGAATGGCGTTTTACGGCACATAAACTCTGCATTGAGGCTTTATTATCTTCTAGTGATAACAAGGCTTGCCGTTTTATAGTGAGCACACCAGTCACCTTGACCTCCCAACCCCTTCCTTCGCCTTCTAATAAGCTATAGAAGAAGAGTAAATTAACTAAAGATCGTAGGTCTCATGTGACTGGCTGCGTTATAAAGACTATTGGAACGCCCTCTCCATGCAAGAGCAGCTTTTGTGTCGGAAACTTGAGTAGTAACAAATCTTTTATTTTCTTTTGTCGCTTAATGTCGTGTACGACAATATCTCATCTTGTGTAGAAGAAAAAAAAGGAAAAAACGTTTTCTACCCGACCCTCTGTATTTACAAGAGACAGTAGGTATATATTTTTCTATGTTCTGTGATTTTGAACGTGTTTTTTCGCTTCCGGGTCGTGAGTGGGTATGGGGGTAATTTGTGTGAATATGTCAAGGGGCATTACAATGGCATAGAAGTCGTTGGCATTCATTATTCGAGGTGGCGCGACCAGGCACTGGGTCCCGCCCATGTTTGTAGCCGTCACTGACGGACGTGTTACACTTGCGGTGCAATAAAAGCAGCTATCAAGAATTTCATCAAAGTTGTTTTTGGGAAGCAATTTTAGCAGCTTGATTAATTGCATAGCAAATGCAATCGTGGTTATTGACCGTGATAAGCTTATTATTCATTAGTTTCACCATTTTTGTGCGTTATTATCTTGGGATTTTCCTGATAGTCTAACGATTTCTTAGTATTATGTATTTCACAAAAGGCAATACTAGACTATTTCAATATAATTTATTTTATTTTCATAAATAAATACGAAAACATTGCATAATAACGCATAATGGTCCAGCAGGTAAAGGGATGATTTTTTTAACATTACATTGTGAACAGCTCTCTGAACCCGTCTAGTTTAATTAGTGTGCTTTTCCCGGCCCCACCTCTTACGGAAATGCTGTCTCTCCTAAATGCACGCTGACAAAAAGAGCGTGAAAAACTGCGCTGGAAATTACAATAGGTGTGCAACCTCCGAGCTTTTTCATTACATAAATGAGTTTCCACGTTGTCTAAAAGCAATTGTTGGGTCTTGTTTGAAGGACGTTTTTTTGTGCAAGGTTTTGCTTTTAGTTTGGCGAGCTTCAAACAGTATTTTATTGATTGAAATAATTTATTTTTAAAGGCAGTAGATAACTTTTATGCAACGGACGCAATTAATTGGAAAATAAATGGATGTGTAACTTGTATTAATTGCAGGCATAAAAATTCGTTCATAAGTATCACTGTTAGAAAATATTTTACCTTGAGCCATATATATACCAGAAAAAAAAAAACATTTATTTTCTAAACTAGGCTATTTCTTTGAACGCCACTGTAAACGTTGGACATTTTCACACAATGGTAAACGGCAGCATATACATACATACATAACTACCTACCTACATACGATTCAGTTCCACCCCACAAAACCTTTACACCTCATGGCATCAAATTCGTAGAGGAACTGCATGAAAAACTATGCACTTTGATCAATGAAAACTGAAGGTGTGAAAGAGAGGGAAATATTCAACTTAAAGGAAGGCAATCATTTAGTGTAGTTGTACAAGATAGTTAATTTTCCTCAGCGGTTCTGTGGAACAATTAAAAGTTAGCACTAGAAACTGTCCCACAATTTCTGTTTACTATCAAAAGCTGTTTTGTTTCTGTAGGCGTGAGGGGTATTGTTGTGCTTAAGTATTAATTAACTAGGTATTTTTATATAAGTACTTGAACATTATAATTATCATTATTTTAAGTCATCGGGTAAATATTGCATTTTGGTATTAAACAGCTGAGTTGGTCTCATAGTGAAAGTCGGTTTCATAGTAAAAGTTGCTCAAAATCATAAATACTTTCATATCATAGAGATATAATTACAGTAGAGTGCGCGTATTGCACAAATCGCATAGTGCGCATCGTAGGCAAGTGAGCTATATATTGATGAGTGCATGACAGATAGGAATGGGCAATTACGTGCCAATCGGCAACGAGCTATCGATAAGTTTTGTCGATAAACTGTGATGTGATCGTTATATTATGTAGGTTGTGTTTAGTCATAATTATATTTATAGATAAAATTATTTCATTTATGAAACTCACTCAGTTTTTAGGGTTCCGTAGTCAACAAGGAACCCATAAAGTTTCGCCATGTCCGTCTGTTCGTCTGTCCGTCTGTCCGTCTGTCCGCGGCTTAGCTCAGAGACCCTTTGTACTAGAAAGCTGTAATTTGGTATGGATACATATAAACGACGCCGACAAATTAGTAAAAAAAAATCGTAATAAATATTTTTTTAGGGTACCCCTACCCTACACGTAAAGTGGGGATCGTTGATTTTTTTTTCTCGTTAATCCCATGGTGTGGGGTATCGTTGGAATGGTTTAAAAATAATGTGAGTTTGTTAAAACCATTTTTGGATTCAGGGATCCATTTGTGAAATATTAAGATTTAAAGTGCAAATTTTAAGAGCCATGTGTCCCCCCCCCCCCTGCCAGCTAAAGAAAACTATCACCGCTACGTAGGCTCCACACATTTATAAAACAAACTTAAATTTGCAGTTGTAAAAACATGTTCTCCGATACAGAATGTATGGGAGAACATGTTTTTCAACTACAATGTTAAGTTTGTTTTATAAATTCACCCCAACTACGGAACCCTTCATTGTGCCTGGTACGACATGCACTTGGCCGGTTTTTTTAGTTTTACGCTAGTATTATTGTTGTTTATTCTGTTTTTTACTTATACATAGTACAAACAAACTAATAAAATATAGACTCAATTAAATTAATCATTCAATTCAGTTCAAACCCGTGCCCACTGTTCATAGTTTGTTGCGCGCACTCTATACTAGAAATTATATCTCTATGATTCACACCCTGAAAGGACAGTGAATAAAAAATCACCGTGTGTTATCTATACATATAATAAATCTGTAGACGAGGCGTTTCTGTACAATGAAAAAAAAAAAAAAAACCTAGCTGGAGTGTCCAAGAATAACCAACAGATGCCATTTCTACCATTTTTGGAATTTTTGTCTGTTTGTCTGTTTGTCTGTTTGTCTGTTTGTCTGTTTGTCTGTTCGTTTGTTTGATTGTTCCAGTATCACGTAAAAAGTACGAAATCAATATGGTTAACTTATAAACTCAAATATTGTGTGTAACTCGATGTTTCATTTAGTTTTTGTTTCATCGCAATCGCTTCAAAATATCAAAAGATATAAGAGTTTAAAGTATTCAAGAAGAAATTTTCATTAGGTACGTAATGTAGATACACGTAACGACATCTATTGTCGTAAAATGACACTAGCGTAAAATCAGGTAGGTTTGTGAGAACGTGTGTAACACACGATCATAATCATCATAATTATGTTCACATACTTCGCGCGGAAACATAACGCGATACATTGTGAATTTACCCAATCTAAAGTTTGGTTAATTCAAGTTTTCCAAATCCATTGTTTGGTAGTAGTGCCATAGGTGACGCTATCTATCTTTTAAATCATGATACAAATATTAATCATGAAAAAATGGTGATAAATTTTAATTTCTTAAAAATTGTAGATTGTTACATCGAGCAAAAAGTGAGTAATTAAGGCACGAACGCGCTTACTAAATAAACACGAGTGCATTAATTACTCACTTTAGCAAGGTACGTAATTTACTTTTCTTTCAACTACCAATGTACCTGCTACGATAAAATATACCTGCTCAAGGTTAACTCAACTCAATCCAAATCAAGTTAGGTCAAGTTAGGTCAAGTCAGGTCAAGTCAGGTCAAGTCAGGTCAAGTCAGGTCAAGTCAGGTCAAGTCAGGTCAAGTCAGGTCAAGTCAAGTCAAGTCAAGTCAGGTCAAGTCAGTCATGGAACCCTACATCTTTTCTACATACCTTACAGAGTGTTCGAACGTTTTCCCATATATTTTGACAGTATCACTTCGTGCTCGATAGATGGCGTTGTTCATTTAACGTCATTTTCTGAATCGCGGTGTTAAGAGTCTCCGTAGAAGAATGACTTTCGCCGAATTCATAATTATCGAGTGTTTGGCTCATTTTGAATTGAACACATAATCCATACTAATCGTGCTTAAAAGTATAAATTCGATAGTAACTCTGTCTGTCTGTCCGTCTGTAATTCTGTATGTTACCTTTTCACGCCTGATCCACTGAACGGATCTCGATAAAATTTGGTAAAGAGATAGATGGCATCCCGGCGAAGAACATAGGCAATTATTTTCTCAAAAACAAATTTAAGGGGGGGGGGGCATATAGGGGATGAAAGTTTTTATGGGAAACCTATCATTTTTAGAGTTCCGCAGTCAACAAGGAAGCTTTATAGTTTCGCCATGTCCGTCTGTCTGTCTGTCTGTCCGCGACTTAGCTCAAAAACTTTTAATCGACCAACTTACATGTGCAGTTGCAAAAACCCAAACATTCTGTATGCGACAACAAGTTTTTTAACTACAATATTTTTTTAACTACACTTTGAGGGACAGTAAACGCCCATAGACGTAATGACAATAAAACTTTGCGAAAGTTTGTTTGATAAATTAATTCATCCCAACTACGGAACCCTTCATTGTGCATGGTTCGACACGCACTTGGCCAGTTTTTTTTTAACTTAGGGCTGTGAAAATTTATGCTTTTTGTAACCAACAAAGAGTTATGTTCTTCTAAAATCATCCCTCATGAGGGTAAAAACCCTTCTTTACCCTCTTGATTTTAAAATTCACATGTAAGTACCTACTTATTATTGACATTTTTGCGGGACTCTCTTCAAGAGCGTTAAGGGATTGAGAATATAGTCATAGTCCGTATCTTGAGAATCTGTCCACTCAATCAAAAGTTATTACTACTTGGCTCTTGGCTTGGAACGAAGAGTTTGAGTTTACCAGTGAGTACTTACTCGATAGATGGCGTTGTGCAAATGATGCGATTTTCTTGAGGGGCATGCGCCGGTAGCCCGCGAAATTCAAATGTTAAGTTTTTTGCCATATGCAAGTCAGTGTCAGACAGGTTGTATGTTAAAATGAAATTGTTTATTCTGTAAATAGGTTATTGGAATCACTTTTACACGTCGTAATAATATCAAAAAATGTAAAATTAAGCTAGATGAGGTCGGCGTTTCCTATCTGACTACTCTGAGAAGAAAGGCCGAAACAAACTCAGTCTCTTTTAAAGTCCGGACATACCTAGGTTAGATATTGGCATATTGGTCAGGCCCTATGAGGGCCATGTAGATTAGAGTCTGAAATGGTCTTTTGAGGAATGAACCACACAGATTTGAGTGAACCTGTCCTGTCACTGCAAGCATTTGTCAGTAATAGTGGAGCTCAGCTCAGAACTTAAGGAGCTCAACGACTCGACGAACAATACCAAAGAAAGGACATTTGTGTAGGCCGCATAAAGTTCTCAAATTGCCAGACCATTGTTAAAACTAACTGAGAACGAAAATTCACATTCATCCTCACATTCACAATAATTCAATACTTTACAAAGTAATCATTTGTCAATATCCTACATATAATATTCAATAATGTGAATTTGTATATAAAACTGGTAGGTATATTTTGATGATTTTCACTTATTCAAAATGTCACAATGCCAAAATGACAAAATGTTAGCAGAGCGAGCAGCTCAATCCCATGCTTTTTGTCTTCTAAATAATCTGAAATCGTATAGTACCCTTTTTTACAAAGTTTGGTTTTAATACAGCTTTTAAATCGTTTAATGGGTAAGTTTCGAATGTCAATATGAATAAAATATGATTCGCGATCGTAGCAAAGTAGCTTTACAGAATAATAACCATTAGATACAGGAATACAACTCCTGCAATATTAGTTAGATTAGATAAATAAATATTTAAAACAATTGCGACTCATTATTTAGATCAACATAAAACTTGATACTGACCTGTAAAAAGCAAAAAACATAAGATAATTTGAATTTCGCAGGCTCCCGCAAAGCTTTCGCCTTAGTTTCCATCGTCCATACAATATGCCATAGTTTTTTCATTAATCTTTATACAATATTTTTTCATTAATCTTTCCGACAGTTTCATACTGCTGTCCATACTATCCACACTATCACCACAATATAGATATGGACTACCACTAATATATAAAGTTACTGGCTGTCTCATGTCTGTACTTTTACGCCGTAACGCCTAGGTCGCCTAGACAGACCACGTGGGTTATGGGACATAGGATACTTTTATCCCGGTAGCACATTCCCGTGGGATAATTTCCGACATCCACGCGGGCGAAGCCGCGGGCAAAAGCTAGTACAGAATAAAAAACAAAACACAAGACAAAAAATTAGCATAATTATTTTCTTTGTACGGAAATTATTTCAATAGACAACTAGGTACGAAATCTGATTTATTATTCAGAACGATGGTTCCAAGTTTCAGCTCCAAAATTATATTATAATGTAATTGCTTAGCAACAATCTGTAAATGCTGTAAGTCGAAGTTTGAACAAGGCCTTAGTTCTAGATCAAAGCATCGGACAGTTAAGATTGTTATTTCATCGTTGTTCAAGTAATTTAAGTTTACCTGAAACTTAATTCAACTATAATATCAGTGTAAACGGAGGTCTAACGATTTGACTAAGCCTATTTTGGTCTTATAAACTTAGCGCAGTTTTTGAGGTGATATAAAAAAAAACTACTGATCCACCTGCCATAAAGTACTCAATTGCCAAAATTTCCTGGTAGCGTAATAAATTCGTAACTAGAGCACGTTTGAATAATAATTCAATCAGAATCAGATAATTACACAATAATTTACTATGCTGAATTAAATCAACGAAATGGAATATCCGCCGTTTACTCTAGGTCAGGGGTTCCCAATCTTTTACCATACGCACCTACCCCAACTTTCTTCCATAACCTCCCATCGCCTATTAGGGTCAGAATTACAAGAAGCCGATGACTTGTGCCCCGTACGTGTCACATCACAATGATAACATCAAGTAACTTGATTTGATTAAATACAGTTCACTGCTACCTTAGGGTAGTTGCCGTAAAGACATTGTTTTGTAATAGGTGCCAAAACATTGCAACATACAGTTTGGTATTTTTTAATTATGTACCTACAATGTTTTGATGATATTGCCTACATTAACCTTTTGATGATATTGCCTACATTAAACTTTTAATTTGATGATATTGCTTACAAAAAAAAAGCGAGCGAGGCGAGAGAAACGAGACTTTCTCTCGCCTCTCTTCCGCTTTTCTCTCTTCTTTCTCCTTTTACTCCCCTTTATTTTCTCCTTTTCTTTCCTTTATCTGCTTCGTTGGTCTAGTGGGTGCAAGCGCTACTGCCGAGCATGAGGTCCTGGATTCGATTCTCGGGTCGGGCAAAGTGTTATTGGGTTTTCCTATCTGGAATTTGTGAGTAGTAGCCCGGAGTATGGATTTGTGCCCGGTTAATGGCAATAGGCTCGCCCCCTATTACATGGGTTTTAAATATAACTGGCGAAATGTGGGTGTACTATAGGTACACCTCTGCCTAACCCTTCGGGGGTTACAGGCGTGATTTTATGTTATGTTTATTATTGGACCAATCGCGCCCCCCCATTGTTCAGTAAACGCTCCCCAATTGTGTTTGCGCTCCACTGGTTGACAACCCATGCTCTAGCTTAATGTTACATTGGAGGATGGCAAATATCAGGTTTGACACGTAATGTTTAATTAATATGGCTGTAACCTGTATCTCGCTCGCTCAAAGTGATTGAGGATGTCAGTTCTGCGAAGCTTGCTAATGTAATTAAGACTTAGGTAAGTGTTTATATAATTAGAGATATCAGGAATGGTTTTGATTGGAAAAAAAATAATCCAGTTTTCAAAGCCTATAGTTTGTATATACCTACATATATTAACTTAGTATTACTTAGTACCTACTGAAAATTATGATACATTGACGTTTGTCACACCAAAGGGTTTACTTAGAAATAGCTTAAAGCATCCTTTTTGTTAATTAAATCTCTAGATAAAAAAATATTAATTAGGGTATCTAAAGATGTAATAAACATGAGATTTTTCATATTTTTATTGTGTCACAATTTGTGTGTACTTCTTTTGTTTCGAACTAGTAATAGTTCAGGAACAAATTGAAGAATTGAATTCACGAATGTTAGCCAACACTTCGACAAAGGGGAATGAAATTCCCGCCGCCCGCATTTCCTGTTCAACTGTCCCCGAAATCCTCCCGTGACTGACCTTAACCGGAAACTTTATGTCATTATATTTGGACATAATGTCCCTCCATTTGTATATTTTTATCCTCAAACTTTAACAACACAGCTTGCAAAAACAAACCAGTCGACCACAAGTTTTCAATACTCAAAAAACAGTTTCTTTTTCAATAAGACCCGAATCACGTTTGTCCCGATTCATGAAATACGTGAATGAAATGTTAAAATACCAAGTGCTGGAAATGTTAAAAAGTTGTTTCTTTAAAACCTTACAGAATTACTTGAGGAAAGAAATCGGCCTCCCTTGTTATACGATTAATGGACTGGAAACGTTTTTCTAGTCTCTTTTATGTTCCTGATAATTGGAGATTTATAATCGTGGGACAACAATGAATAGTATGCCTTAGTACAATAACTATAGTACTTTTGTTTTTCCATTATAAAGATATGTTTTTGTCTGTGCTCTAACTTTTTATTGGTATTCTGAAATATGACTAAACGTTAGTACATTTATTTTCGTAAATGTCATAAGGCCGTATATGGTTTTGGCTTTTATACTTACTTAAAATACGTGCTTGTGCGTACATCTGACGCGTATATTGACGTATGTGAGCAAGAGGGGTGCGCCAAAGTTCACCTAAATTTTCAACTCGGAAATCCGACAATGTTCTTCCTAACATTTTTCATCCTAACAATCACAATTCCTAACTACTCTGTCTCTAATATTCATAATTCCGAAGCATTCAACTTCATAATGTCAGTAGCAATAAACATCTATTATACTTTTATTTGTTTTCCTATATTTTCTCAACATAACCATCTTTTACACTATTATTCAAAGTCATATTAGGTTAGTAAGGAAAATACACCAATAAAAGTGTATTTTGTCTCCGACTAACCGTTTGTCGTAAAAACGGTGTGGAAGGGATCCATAGGTTAGGTTAGGTTAGAACTATGACCAACAACGTGCGAGCCGAGCGAGCGAAGCGAGCGGTGCCGCGGCAGCGGCCGGCGAGCGCCACCTTGAAATTGGTCGCGAAATTTTATTTTTCTAAGTATTTTTTTCATAGTGCCCCCAAGACGACACTCTGACCTTCTGAATATGAGTGAAAATATTATGGTAATTATGTTTAGGGATAAAAGCGTTATGATAAAAAACAGTAGGAGTTTAAATATATTTACATTAATGATATTATTAATTAAAATTTTCGGAAACATGAGTCTTATGAACATCGCCGGTAGCACTACAAATAGTATGAATGAAAAAATTTTGGAAGAGTGATCATTCGGATTACAAATCATTAGGAAGAACAATTTCGGGTAAAGAATTTTACCCGAAACGGACCCGAGCACGAGCGTTACGCATTTTTGCGTCAGCAGCATCATACAAACTCATTTACGCCAAAATTCTATGAAGCTTCACACTTATAAGTAAGTATGTAGTTTACTAGTTACGCGTATTGAGAATTATACTCAACTTAATAGATACTTACAATGAAATGTGTGTTGTTATATAATTGTGTTATTTTTTTTTAGATAGGTCTAACATTGAAATGTGACTCAGTAGGTCCCTTAGAAGAATATCAGTATATACAGTTTTGTTGGTTGGTATAGTTTGAGCGAGGTAATTTAAATTCATTCATGAGTTTTTCGCTCATGTTGGTTGCTCTGGATGGAGGGTCTCTTTAATTTAACTGCTTTCAATTTGTTTTAGTTGAGAAGAATACCTTGAAACGTACTGAATAGGTTGAAGAGGTTGGAATGAGGTTTTGAAGCACGAAAATAAGGCTCTCTTACTAAGAGACTGTTTTTGAGAGAATGTAAGTTGGAATGTCGCTATGAATGTTTTTTCTTTCATGAAAAATTGTCCTAATTTTATCTTACTACAAATAAAATGTCATAATATCCCCGGAAAACTACGATATCATTTTCTTAAATTAGATACAATAAACTGCTGTACTTAATAAACCTCTCGAAAAAGCACGAAAATGACTGTCCTACAATTCGAAATTTCAGTATAAAAGCATAATACCTACTAATTATGCCTTTAATTAAATGGCAGCCATAGCCACCTTTATACAAACACTGGTCTGTTCCTGACATACTGACGTCATTATATCTATTACCCAATCAGAATACAAGATTCAGGAATCCAATAGTAATCCAATATTGACGTTGATTTAAAGCTTGCATCAATCACAGCATTCGAGATTCGAAACCATTACGTCTAACATGACACCAGCTGTCACGCTGGCTGAATGTAGGTACCTACTCTCGCAAGTTAATCATTGTATTCCTGTATTAAAATGCAATTTAGACCAACAGTTGGGTTTATAGCTGATTTCAATGAGGAAGAAATGAACGCATTTTTTTTTATGTTGCTATTTTAAAGGGCACTGGAAGTGAGGATTATAACGGATTACAAAAAAACAGGGATTCTTATAAAATTTTTGCGGTGGGAAATAATTTCCCTTTGTTCATAACGGCATTGCAAAATAATTATCATCATGTGGGACATTATTTCCCATTATTCAGTGTAGATACCGATTTTTACAAGAATTTTACTACTATTTTATTTATACTAGTTCCCTACTTTGCTGTACATTATATAAGCATAAAATAAAATAAATGTAACATGCAATTTTAAAATTAAACAATAATGTTAGGGTTACAATAGTTTAATTACAAAATCAATTAAATGCAAAATCAAGGTATTTTTTTTTTCATTACAAAATCACTTAATATGTTTGAAAAGGGATTGGCAGGAAAGGATTTGAAGAAATTATTGAAAAATTTTGTTCCTTTTTCTACGTCAAGTCAGATTACGTCTTTATTTTGTTTCATTTTGTTGTGTTTTATTTTGTCTTCTTTTTCTTTGCGCACTTTACTATAAGTACATATTTAATTTTTTTGAATACAGGAACAAACAAGGGTATATTATTTCCCACTTATTTAAGATGAAAATTCTCCAAGGAACCTTATTGTTTTCTAGGTTCTTTTCCAGCTAAACGTTCAGGAAATAAGTCTAGTTTACGATAATATTACGTGTTCTCACTTACCAGTCAAAAATATTGACAATATCGGGTATTTTTTGAAAAAAATCACAACTTGTGAGTTTGACTTTGACATCGACGACGACGTCATGTGTCAACTTCTAGACTAATGTTGCCATTTATCAGTAAAAACATATTTCCAAGATTATTTATCTCTATGTTTGTCATTGCTAGGTGTTGTAATAAAAAATAAAAAAAAAGATTTTGTTCATCCGGACCAAGTGGGAAATTATTTCCCGGCATTTGATTAAGGGATAAACATGAAAAAAAATAGTTAATTGATTCAGGCGTGACTTTGCGGAAATCTGTCAATGACATTTTAGATCCTTTATCACATATGTATGTGAAATTTTGAAATTCATTCATTAAATAATAATGCCTCTATCAAAATTTTACATACTTGTGATAAAGGATTTAAAATGTCAGTATTAGAGAGTTTAGAAAAGATTAAAAATATTACAGCGAACGTTACACTGTTGAACGAATTAAATACCAGTATGCTAAGGTCGCCTTTGTTGCGATTGTTCGCCCCTTATCACGCTTATCGCACTGATAACGATTCTAGCCAATCAGCGCCGAGCAGCAATCCTATATATATAAGTGGGGGTGACGGGCGATTTGATTCACTTTGCGTCCAGCGCTCGGAGTGGTAACACGTCGCGTTCTGGTTTGCAATTGGTCAATCGTCATCCTGAGGATGCCTCGTTGAGAGGTGAAACACGTGTCGATTTCTTAGAGGGTTTTTTAGGACTCTTGAAGAATAGTCAAGCGGAACAGGTTACTAAATATATCTACGTCTATTGTATTTTATGAAAAAAAAAAACGCACTTTTGCCCAAATTTAACTTCCGCAGCTGCGAATTAAGTAGGTATCTACCTGACACGAAGATTCGTTCATGTCAAGGAAGGTGTCAAAACAAATTCCTTCCATAAACTTGTTAAAGATTAAGCGCCAACTAACTTTTAGGAATCGAGGAACCACAAAAAGTTAAATTGCTCAAGTTTTAATTTACTGAACTCCGTAACTCCTTTTACCACATTCCTTGTTATGGTGTTCATAAAAACGTAAAATAAATACCTATCATTTTCACACCACCTGGTTGCTAATGTCAAATTATACGTCATGCAAACCTAACCATAACATATTAACCAGTCAGCAAGGTGGAAGGTTGACGGTCCAGTGTGTGGCAGTCTAACATAAAGTATACAGGGTCAAATTAAATTAGTTAGCGGAACTCCGCAAACGTGATAGGTATCGATATCTACGGATAAACACTATGAATTATAAATAAAAAAGAGTTGGTGATTTTTTTGGGGTCAACGACCCCTTTTATTGTTACTTCATGTATGATTTAAAAAATCTGTTTTTTTCTTTTATCGTTAAAAAACTATTTTCCAGTTGAATTTGAGTATAACGACTCGTTGAGGATATAGGTACTGCCTCTCATGTGCACCAACTTATCTGGAACTAAAGTTATGGGTATAGGTATTCGTGTTTTCTTTTTTATACTAAAAAAATAATGCAAAAACCTGGTTTTTACGCGATTGCCACGGGTTTTCAAAGTTGTACCGAAAATTATAATAAAATCATATCGAACAATTATAAATTTCACAGTATAATTAATTTGAGATTTTGTTGGGTTTGTTATACCATAAACGTTTAATGTGATCATAATATCTATGGTTATACCTACTGAAGGAAGTGTGAATATAATATGTTATTGCAATCATTTTTAAGATGGATCTAGAAATTATTAAGAGATTTTGTTTTGCTATAAGAAGTGGGTTGTGGGTTTCTCTTATTTTATTATATTATATTATGTTTCACGAAGTTTTATAGGTTTTATTTTAGAACCGGATCTTGCCTCAAGAACAACTCTCACTTTAGAAAGTCTATTGTTTATTCAAAATAATTTCAAGAATATTGTATTCTAGTTTTTTTTTTTTCCGCTTATTAGACGCCAACTGCTGTTTCTACATCATCTAGGCTGTGGCGGTAATGGCGATATGTGTATACAGAGTTATTCGTAATTATATCGGCCCATCCACTAAGGGTGTAGGAGAGGTAATTTGTAACCAAGTAGTAATAGTAGTATAGTTGTAGTCGAGTAATTCGAGTAATTTGACATTTTATATTTTCATTTTATTAATTTTAAAATTAATGTCAAATTACTCGAAAATGGTTGACATTTGCACAGGGGTCATAAATAGTCATTTGGTTACAAATGAACTCTCCTACATCCCCTGGATTGTCGACATATTATTATTACCAATAACCCTGTATATCGCAACAGCTGATAGGTTGCTGTGCCCTCACCACAGTACCTTTACTTAAGCACTGTAGGTACTGCGATTATAGTTACGATATTATTTATTGTGTTTTTGATGAAATTACATGAGTTATGAATTTATGATAAAATAGTGTATGAAACTGCACATAACTAGGTATTCTCCGGTTATTTAACAGCTTCATGAACTATTAATTCGAGAATCGAATTGTTTTTTTTCTAACTAAACAGGCAGCTGTGCTGCTGGGGAGTTTGTTCCGCCACTTCTTCTTCCCAGCTAAAGCACTAGGAAGTGGTGAAGGGTGGGCGTTTTGGGGGACTGTCTTATGTAATTTTGACGTTTGAAAAGTGCTGATTCTCAGGCTAGTTTGAATAAATGACTTTTGATTTTGATTTTTTGATGGTTTTTTATTACCTTGCAGTATGTGCGAAAAGTAGAGTATTCTCCTCGAGGATAAAGGTGTCTTCTTCTGGGGCGAGCTCCAATACCTCGCTGCACTCAGGATTCTAGTCTTAACTTCGCTCGGGAGCTATAGAATCCTATATCAATACAACATTTTAATTACAATGTACCTAGCTCATTAGTATCACAGTATTTTATTCATTCTAATTTTATTAAGCTCACTTGAAAACACGCAACTAAATGTCCCTATTTTACCTAAACGTGAAAACGAGCCAACATTTTGAGGTAACAAAATAACGAGGGTAACCGGGTTTTCACGTGAAATGTGGGCTGTACTCCAATTACGTGTAGTAGAGGTATTAATAGTGAGCTCGTACTGAAGTGACAAGATAGATAGATAGAATACTCTAGAGTCAATCTGCCTAGCATTTTCCCAACTGTGTTGGGGTCGGCTTTCAGTCTTACCGGATGCAGCTGAGTACCAGTATTTTACATGGAGAGACTGCCTATTTATTTAATACTTCAAGCACACAGATGTGCAGAGGCGGACTTAATGCCATAGGCATTTTCTACCAGCCAACCATATTATAGCCGATCTGACCTCCACAACCCAGATTTTAAAAAGTTTCTATCTGACACCGTGCTCGCTAGCGAAACAGCTGAGTGACTGAGGGCGGGGTCGCGATCGCGGCCGGTCTGGTCACGTCCCGCACCTCCCGCCCGTGTTGAGACGCAAGTTCGTTACCCAAGCGCTTAGGGTGAAAGGGTGAAATATTCTGTATTGTCATTTTCCATCCACTGGTTTCAAGAATAACGGTGTTTACCCTAACACCCTGTATTGTCGGAAATCCATTAAGGAGATGTAAGGAGAGGTAATTTACAACCGACATACACGAAATCTCTAAAGAGGCCAAGATACTCGTCATTGTACTCGCGAAAAAACATCTGCTGTTCCCTACATTTATGTACGCATACCTCGTCAAAATGTAGGGAACAGCTGATTGTTTTTTCTCGATTTCAGGTTTGATCCCGTAGTGAAAGTTGTTCATAATGATGAGTACAATTACCCTTTAGGACATTTCGTGTATGTATACACCTTATAATATAATAAATGAAACGTGACTGTGAACAAAACTTCGTAGGCCGCATCGTAAACGAGGCAGTAAATATGAGTTCACCAGAATAATCATTTATTATGAAGATACCTCTTATTTAACTTAAGTGTCGGTCCATTTGTAGACAGATTAATTATATTAATCAGTGTTCTAAACAAACTTATTTTATTCTGATTTAAAATTAAAATAATGGCTGTTTATTACCCCATTTTATTTGATTCAGCCTGTATTAAGTACAATTGTTCGTGACCCGTTAATTCTCTTTGGGTCATTAACCCAACTTTCAGGCTCATTAGAAATGTATGACTGACAATTCCCACTTCAGTCTGTTAGAGTTTTTCGTTTGTCAAATAAACGTAAAATTACGAGTTTTAACGTAACATTTTGCGTTAAGTTCAAGGTCGCTTGTCATAAAGAAATGGACAGTTTGAGATAGGGAACGGGTATTACCTTTACTGATATTAAATCCCAAATTATAAATAATAATATCAAAGGTCGCTATTTTGTTTTACGTTGCTAACCAGAGGGGTTTGTTTTCCATTATTTCCATTTTAAACCCTGGTTTTTGAGATTGAGAGAGAGAGAAACGTAAAGTTTTAACGTAACATTTTGCGTTAATTTCAAAGTCGCTTGTCATAAAGTAATGGACAGTTTGAGATAGGGAACGGATATTACCTTTACTGATATTAAATCCCATATAAATAATAATATCAAAGGTCGCTATTTTGTTTTACGTTGCTAACCAGAGGGGTTTGTTTTCCATTATTTCCATTTTAAACCCTGGTTTATGAGATTCAAATGGGCTTTCTGTTGTCTGCTATGAAAATAATATCTCATGACCTGCAGTGACTGGCTGAACCAAAGTTTTGTAATTTACTAGCCTACCGGTGTCTGCTATCCGGCTTTCAGAAATTGGAAGATATTCTGGTCAGCACTTACTTTCGGTTATTTCACTACCATTTGACGTTAGATCAGGAATCTTGATCAAAGAATTCGAAAGACAATTAATGAGACACAATTTGTGAGGCACATTATTGTGTTGAGTTACTTTATAACAATCATATTTATAATAGAGCAATATTATCATTTGTTTTCATTTCACAAAGCAATCAACAAGTGATGATTCGCAGGGATCAATATTGAGCAAGATTGATCACGAGATCTAATAGCTTTCCCGTGAACAATATCGAAGCCTTTCCGCACTGTCATCGAATGATCATTTGTTTCCCATTCGATATCATTTTGTGATACTACCGTTGACGAATTTTTGAATAATTAAGTGTATTTATCTCGTTCAGGGTCATTTTTCAAAAGGGCTTTTAATAAAAATACAGTACAAATGGTAAGACTGATGTAGGTGGTTTTATAAGCGGAAATTCAATTTCACAGGTAAACACCATTATATGTGGTGCTTTCAGAAAAAGATTCGCTCAGTGGAAACATGAATAGATAACTCATTTTGGGTACCTATGGTTGTGTGATAGAAGATAATATAAAACAATGAAGGGGCTTGAACCAGGTGGTAATGAATAAATTATGTGCTTTTCAATTATTTTTTGGCTGTATCCTCGTTAAAGTTTCATATTATTATTATGCTGCTTAAATTTATTTTGAGTGAAGAAGTGAGAGCGAATTTATTTTCAAAAATAGTTAGTCCTTTAATTTAGTTTTTTAGTTAATTTAGTATAAGAAGTATCCAATGTATATATATTTTGTCATATAAAATAAAAAACCGGCCGAGTGCATGTCGAACCACTGGTTCCGTAGTTCGCATGAATTTATCCAACAAACTTAACATTGTTGTTGAAAGATGAGAGATGTTTTTGCAACTGCAAAGTTGTTAACTTGTGGAGATGTGTGGATGTGGGATTATTATTTGGTAACTTGTGGAGCCTACGTAGCAGTGATAGTTTTCCTTTAAATTTCGTTATTATATACTACGGAATTTTTTCACATATACATTTGACTCTAACAAAAATTTGCACTTTAAAGCTTAATATTTCACAAACGGTTCCCTGAATCCAATCATCCAATTATTTTTAAACGACCTTTCCAACGATACCCCACACCATGGGATCGACGAGAAAAAAACCATCCCCATTTTACGTGCAGGGGAGGTACACAAAAAAAAAAAAACGATTTTTTTACCACTTTGTCGGCGTGATTTATATGTATACCAAATTACAGCTTTCTAGTACCAGAAGTCTCTGAGCTAAGCCGCGGACAGACGGACGGACAGACAGACAGACAGACGGACATAGCCTTAGTAATTTACCCTTTGGGTACGGAACCCTAAAAAACGAGTACTTACATAAAATTTAAAAATCAGCACCTACTACTTAATAAAGCTTTATTTATTTTTCTAAAAAAACTTTTGCGGGAAATGATTGTTTTACTTTCTAAGAAAAATAAAGTAATTGTGGAAAATCTTGAAAGATGGAAAATGTATGAAGACGAGAAACCGGTTAATGAATTTCTTTGATGCTATATTTCATAAGCAAATTGACGTATAGATCTAAGTATTAGAATAGACGAGAATGTATTTCATGTAAATCTCTGAGTTAGCAAATAAATAAAGTAGGCAGCCAAATTACATTGAAAGGTAGCCAAAGCAAATGCAGGACGGTATAATCTGAATATGTAAATGTATGCTCTTAAATTCTTTTTACATTAGCTTCTTATGGAAATAGCATACCTATGATACCTAATACACGTCTGAATATAAGAGTGAATTGGATTTCTGCTTCGCAGACCTATAGCGAATATTTTTTATTCCTTTTCATATCTCAGTGCCTCAGGCTGGACGTCTTCATCTGATCTTTTGACGTAAAAGCGAACCATCTTTAAAACTTATATTTTGTTGAATAAAAATATTGGAAGCGTGGAACTGTAAAGAGTATTTCGTCGCAGTTTCGCAGTTTGTTTGTCGGTGAAATGAAGTAATACTAATAATACTAGAAATTGGTAATATCAAAATCGAAGGACGGGAAGAGTAAAGTCTATAGTTTAATACACATAGGAGGACACTGAGACAAACAATGATTACGAACAAAGAACATACGTTACGAAAGCAAACTTTGGTATTCAGTGGCTAATGTCGAAGTTTCTGCTGAGAAACGAATATGTAATTTCTGAGTAAGGAACCAAAGCTGCCGAAGCACTAGACATGAATATTAAATTATTTTTAAACGACCTTTCCAACGATACCCCACACCATGGGATCGACGAGAAAAAAACCATCCACATTTTACGTGCAGGAGAGGTACACAAAAAAAAAAAATACGATTTTTTTACGACTTTGTCGGCGTGATTTATATGTATACCCATACCAAATTACAGCTTTCTAGTACCAGAAGTCTCTGAGCTAAGCCGCGGACAGACAGACGGACATAGCCTTAGTAATTTACCCTTTGGGTACGGAACCCTAAAAAACGAGTACTTACATAAAATTAAAAAATTAGCACCTACTACTTAATAAAGCTTTATTTATTTTTCAAAAATAACTTTTGCGGGAAATGATTGTTTTACTTTCTAAGAAAAATAAAGTAATTGTGGAAAATCTTGAAAGATGGAAAATGTATGAAGACGAGAAACCGGTTAATGAATTTCTTTGATGCTATATTTCATAAGCAAATTGACGTATGGATCTAAGTATTAGAATAGACGAGAATGTATTTCATGTAAATCTCTGAGTTAGCAAATAAATAAAGTAGGCAGCCAAATTACATTGAAAGGTAGCCAAAGCAAATGCAGGACGGTATAATCTGAATATGTAAATGTATGCTCTTAAATTCTTTTTACATTAGCTTCTTATGGAAATAGCATACCTATGATACCTAATACACGTCTGAATATAAGAGTGAATTGGATTTCTGCTTCGCAGACCTATAGCGAATATTTTTTATTCCTTTTCATATCTCAGTGCCTCAGGCTGGACGTCTTCATCTGATCTTTTGACGTAAAAGCGAACCATCTTTAAAACTTATATTTTGTTGAATAAAAATATTGGAAGCGTGGAACTGTAAAGAGTATTTCGTCGCAGTTTCGCAGTTTGTTTGTCGGTGAAATGAAGTAATACTAATAATACTAGAAATTGGTAATATCAAAATCGAAGGACGAAAACACAAAAGTAATTCAAGAGTAAAGTCTACAGTTTAATACACATAGGAGGACACTGAGACAAACAATGATTACGAACAAAGAACATACGTTACGAAAGCAAACTTTGGTATTCAGTGGCTAATGTCGAAGTTTCTGCTGAGAAACGAATATCTAATTTCTGAGTAAGGAACCAAAGCTGCCGAAGCACTAGACATGAATATTAAACGTTGAATATCTGCCAGAGTGCAGACATTGTGAAAATTCACTCCGATCGAGAAATCGAAATTCTACGCTTCACTTGCATTTTGTCATTAATATGATTTGAACTCGACATTCAAATAAGGCGAATTTTATGGGAGGAAATGGACGTATACGATAGGATATGACGTGTTGCTGCCGATATTGATTTTTGATCGTCATTTTATGATGTTGATTTGAAAGCGATTTTCATCTTTCTGTTCGATTAAACATTTTGGGCTAGCGTTTCAATAACATTACCCCAAAATGTTGGACAAAAATGTGTACAAGGATTCAGTAGGTACCTACTAAGATTTCATAGACCTTTTACTTTTATAACTTCACCCTTAACGTTACGTCTTAAAGACCCAAATTGGCTTTTTAGAAGCTTTTCATTACTCTTTCTGTACCTGTCGGCGGCACACTTTTAACTCATTTGCATACCAACCCTCCTAAAATGTGGAAGTAAAAATAAAACCAAAAAGCATCTTAAGTACGTTGTGAATGTGCGAGTGTTTTCTAGCGTAAATTCGCCAGAGAGAGTTCCATAACATTAGGCGTGGAATCAGGAAAATGCACTCGCTCCCGCCGCAGCCGCTAACAAGCAAAAAGTTTTATAAAACACAATCCCACTCTGGGGCACGCCATGACAATAATAGGTACCTCGCGAGGGTACTCTGTAAGCTTTAGTGACTTCGCTGCTTTTATAGTTAGTGTAGGCAAATATTTTACGCAAAGGAACGTGACCTAAATATTCGTCCGGCGTCGTATCGTCACACGTGTCTCATTTCGCACTTCTTTGGTTATCTGCCACCTTGTGAGGTGATGAAGAAAACGTTGACTTTTACTTTTACTTTTTAATTAAAAGATTTGCGTTTTTCCTAAAGAAAATTAGAGATTTTTACTCAGAAGTTTTATTCGACTCCTTTAATTTGACAAATTCGTAGAACTTTTTCACTTCACAGAATTCAGTCTCATCTTTTTCTACCAACAGATTCATTTCTTTCTAGGGATACCTTGTGTTTCTTCGTTCATAATTATAATTATTAATATATGAAACGCACATTAAAGTGATTGGAAATCTTAGACACAACTCTATGATAATAAGATTCCATTACAGCTTAGGAGTGCGCGCTCACGTTTCAATCATTTCAATTTCATAATATGTATGTCGACCCGGATGAATTGAAATTCTGTATTCATCGATAATTCCAAGAGCATTATTATATCTTCAAGTTGACATAAAAGCTTATTTGCAAATCATTTTGTTTACTTCGACTGATTCAAGGATTCAATTCAAATTATAATTATGTAACAGCTATATGGATTATGGAATAACATAACCTTAGAAAACCTTTTAAAATTATAATTATAAGTTAATAAATAAGTTAGGATAAAATTAAGATAAGTACGCTATCGCAATGGGTTGCCCTGTAATGATAGTAAGTAAGTTGGAAAATAATAAATAAATAAATAAATAAATAATAAATAGTATAAAAATATTAGGTAGGTAGTCTGTCCTGCCAGGGTTGCGGGACTGTCCGAAAGGGATACCGGGACCTTGGCAACAGGCGACTGAAGGAACACGGGTTGGTTTTAGTCAGTAAAAGTCTGACATGCCCTTCCGCTCCGCCCAGAGCGGGGGAAGTCATTTGATGATTTCCCACCATAAAAAAAAAGGTAGGTAGTCTGTGAATGTTTGTGTTAACCGGACCGTTCACAATAAATAGTGATATTTTGGAGCTGATGTAGGTATTAGGTATGTTTAGACTTGAAGTTCCAAATCAGATGCTGATCGATTTCCGAGTTACTAAATGCAAATGTCCAAAACGTCATAAACAATTGCAAAAGTCCTATTGCTGGTGATAATATTAAAAAAAAAAACTATGAATAATAATGCTTTTATTGCGTAGATGTCTGTCTTATCCTGGCCTTCAGCCAGGTTCTGTGTTCCAGCGTATGTATCGTCAGATGCTGCAATATTTTGGCTTCGGTACTGGTTTTTACAATTGTCGATTAAGAATACCAGTATTATTTTACGCCATTTACTTAGGATATAATTATTTCGGTGAGACTAAATCCGACGCACCTAGAAACAAAAATCAACAATAAATAGAGCCACAGTTGATGATTGCAGATAGAGAGAGAGATTATCAAATATTACAGTGGCTTTTAGTCTAATCGGCGAGAGAGAATTAACCATTTTAACGATATTTCAAACAATGTGTAATTAGTCTAATTAAAAATCCAACATGGCAGATAACAATTAGATCCTTATGAAACGTTGATCACAAAACATGTCAGCCAAAGCGAACCATTGGACGCATCGACATCGGATGGACTCGCAATTTCCACGAGGGCTACCCGGAAATGAAAGACGGGTATCGGTAGCCATCTCGATGCATTGCCAGACGCATTATTCAAAACTTTTGGAACTAGTTAGCGCTTGAAACAGCGAAAATTGTGCATTAGGTAATACGTAGCATCAGCCTTGCAGACGAATGGAAAAAAAAAACAAAAGAGCTTGCAATATTTAATGCCTTACAGGCCTTTGCTTGCTTGACTTAAACCTATTTTTCGACACGTGTTTCTCTCTCTTTGCGTCCAGCGCTCGGTGTGGTAACACGTCACGTTCTGGTTTGCAATTGGTCAATCGTCATCCTGAGGATGCCTCGTTGAGAAGTGAAACACGTGACGATTTCTAACAGGGTTTTTTATGACTCTTGAAGAATAGTCAAGCGGAATAGGTTACTAAATATATCTACGTCTATTGTATTTTATAATGGTTGTCCGCAAAGTCACGCCTGAATCAATTAACTATCTATGTTTCTTTTTTTCTATGACGGTCCCAATTCAATAAATTGAATGCATTGCTGCGTTGACGAGAAAATAAAAGATATAACAATTGAAGCATACGGCTTCGCCACAGTTATACTAAACATCGCCTGAAGTGAAATATCATTTTGGTACTATTTTCACTATCATGCAAATCACAATATATCACACTAATCGAACTACCCTACGATCCGAATAAAAGATCAACTATATCCCGAATTTCTCCTAAGTATAATAATAATTAAACCCGTAGATAAGTTCCTAGAACTTGAGTCATAAATAACGAAACTTGGATGATTCCATATAGGAACAAAACAACATTAAATCAAAGATTGTGTGAAGTACCTTCAGTTATTCATTCTCAGTTTGTTATCTAGATAAAGTTACTCTAAGTAAATATATAAATCCAAGCATGGCTCATCGGGGTGAAAGTTTTCTGACGTAAAAAAATAAACGGTACCAGTTTTTCTGTATTAGATGAGATTGGTAAATCTTTACAAGCTCAAAGGCCCACTTGCATCAAAAATCACAATGGTAATGATTTAAAACTTTTTGGCCAATGAATCAGCATTGCCATACAACGTGGCAATGCTGCCAGCTTTTTAGGCGCTTTTCCTATTGACAGCGATGCGGACGAATTTTTTGATGCTCTATGATTATTTCCCCCCTTTTTTTATAGTATACTTATACATTTATTATTATTATTTTTAAGTCTGTAAGATTTTGAAATTATGTAAATACGTGTCTATAAATAATAACATTTAAAACATAACTCTGTCTCTGTGATCTGCAAACGATTGACAGAAGTAGTAGGATGTGGTGTGTGTTGTGTGTGAAGGATGTGTGTGTGGATGGATGTGTGTGTGTGTGTGGTGTGTGGTGTAATGTCGTGTAGCGCTAAATACAGTGAAAACTTCCACCTGATGCTAGGGATGACACTATTGACAGCTCACTTCACCTATGTTTTCACGGTATTTAGCCCTTTAATACAATATTACTTTGGCGCGGAAACTAAAAAATAGGTCAAGAACATAGATATCCGTGGTAAAGAAGATAAAAATGAGATTATTTTGTAACCAATATGCCTGTGGCAGTATCTACATCGCCACATGCGAACTACGCATCAAAGACCTGACGTCAGACAGACGTCACATAAATCCTGCATCGCGCAATTAAAGTTTACCGTGCAGTGGACATATATACGAGAACCCAACATCAATCGTTGGGCAGTTGCCCGCCAGACACAACACCCGTCTGGTTGGAGGATCCTCCCTTTTCTATGGAGTATGAGTGAACTTTACACCCTGTTCCTCATACCCCTAAATGCCAATGCGTGGAGGTACCTATACCCGTACATTAAAAAATAAAAACTTGATCGGAAACTTGTCTGTTATTGAGTTAAAACACCATGGCTAACGACCTCCGCAAATAACGACCTTTCCAAAATCCCTACCACAGAAATGTGTTTCCTTCCTCAAAAGAATATTCTTCTGAAATTTCCAGTAACTCCAAGCGATATCTTTACAATATTGATTAGGCAATTCTATTAAACACCAGAAATTCAATTTGGCCCGTCAAGATAGATTTCGTGCCTCAGTTTGTGCGTCAGTCGGGTAGACTCGGGTAGTTTGCCGCATATCTAGAACTTGCTGAGCTGGGAAGTAATCTAGATATAGCGCACTATGGAATAATAGTTGCAGGATTGCCCGACCTTAGTTCATGTTACGAGATCTTAGTGGTTTGATTTAGGTGGTTTTAGAGTAAATTAGATTTTGGTGAAGTTTTAATATCTAGAGTTCTTATTTAATTTCACAACGTACGGATAATATTTGAATACGCAACGTGACAACAACATGATCAGCCTTTATTGTTTTCACTGCTGGGATACAGGCCTCCTCTTTTCGAGAGGGAATGGGTTATAATCCACCACGCGGGCCCAGTGCGGGTTGGTATATGTCACATGTCTTCGAATTTTTGGTTCTAGGATATGCCGGTTTCCTCATGATGTTTTCCTTCACCGTTTTGAGAGCCAAAGTAAAGCGCCTGGCTGGGGTCGAACTCACGACCTACAACTGATAAGAATACGCATTTGATTTTAATCCCAGTAACACATAATTTGATATTCAATTCAGAAGAGCGCGGGTAAGACTTGGATGAGACTCGCACAGACCAGGGAAGCATAGCACAAAAGGGGGGAGGCCTATACTTAGCAGTGGGTGGGACACAATCATAGCTGGGCATTAACTCGTTAATCCATTAATCGTTAATTAACGAAGTTAACATTTTGATTAACGGATTAACTTTTAAGTTAACTTTTAAAAATGTTAACGGACACGTTAACTTCCGTTAATATGCAGAAGTCCGTTAATCGTTAATTGAATGCCTAAAATTAAGTGGCGAAGGGAGCAATGCGAGTAACAACGATGATGACGAGGAAGACTTTTTCAATTCTGTCACTCAGTCTATAGAAAAACCAAAGAGCTCCAACTCTTTAAAGAGTAAAGCGCAAAGTTTCGTTAAAATGTGGCTGGACATGAAATCAAAAGACTCGTTCAACGATGCTGCATTCCTCGGGGAACAGATATTCATAAATCTATTCATTAAATAGCAGTTGAACGTCTTTTTTCCACGGGTAAAAACATTTTAACACCAAAACGAGCCTCGCTTTCAGACGAGAACTTTAACATGTTAATTTTCATGAAGGGGAATATGCACCTAATGCACCATAAGCCCCATGATTAAATTACACATTTGAATTATACAAGTATTTTGTTTTGATCCTAACCTGTTAACTTCCAGAACCTAAACCAACAGGTTTTATAAGTTCCTAACGCAACGATATAAAGATGCAATTTTACACATATTAACGGATTAACGTTAACTTGCGTTAATTCTTCCGAAATGTAACGCTTTAACGTTTAACGAAGCTAACTTTTTTTGTAGCGGATTAACGATTAACGAAGTTAACTATTTGATTAACGGTGCCCAGCTATGGTGGGACAAGGCTGCCAATGATCATGATTAACACTTAATTTAAAAAGACAACTTAGAAAGAAAGAAACAAAAATTGACGTCTACTTGGACACAGTTTGTCAAAGAGAAAATACAAATAACAAAAATATAAAAAGTGAAAATAATGTCTTTTAAAATATTACGTATTTTTCTCACTTTGTATTTGTAGACGATGTTTTATGTGACTCCGTCACTGTTATTTACATAGCAGGTGGTATTCGAATTTGTGTGGGGTAAAAGGTGAAAAAAATAAAATAACCCGTTGCAAAAAAAAAACAACCGGCTTCCAACTGCTGGGAAATGATCTGCCAAGTTCACGCACACCAAAAAAAACACAAAAAAGTGAAAAATTACTTTAATTTCGGAAGTTGGTGGCAAAAAACGAAAATTGAAAAGCAAAGACACCGAGTTCCGTTATTAAATTATTATTTTTCTCTTTTTTTGTGTTTTATTTGGAAGTTGGTTGTTTTTTTGGTAAAAAGTTTTCATTAATACTTATATAAATAAATAAATAGCTAGTAATCAAACAAATAATTACAAGAAATTGCAAAAACTTAATTTAATCAATAAGTAATTACAACATCTCTGCTTGATACATGAACATATCAACATCTATAATTAATATTGCGGCATTACTGGAAAACTTATTAAAACTAAGCAGATTTTGCTCATTTTTTTCTCTTTAAACGAACTAATTAAAAATGCCATGGAAAGCTGCGAAAATGCTAAAAGAAAAAACAACAACAAAAAAAAATTCGATTCCTCTTTGATTGCTTATAAATTCATTGATAGGCGGATAGGGTAACCAGGCAATGAAAAATCTCATTTGAATTTTAATTGATTTACGATGGAAATGAATCTGGGGCAGCATCAATCGTGTGAATATAGATCGCGGGTGCATGCAGCGTGGGTAATAAAAACAAGGAAAGAATGTTTATTAAAACAGTTTCATTTGTCTTTTATTGTACGGCTTTTGTTTTTATAGTGTTATAGGGTGGTAAACCAGTACACACACGACAGGACAGCCCAGGACAGGACAGGGTGTTTTGGCCCAGCCTATGAGAGGCTTTTGTCCATCAGAGGACTGCGATAGGCTGGCTTGCACCAGTAAGTGGTCTTCTGCAATACGGGGAAGCGATGCGCTTCCATGATGGCGCGCTTGCGCTCCTCCTCCAATGGCATCCTGAATGTGTTTTCAGACCGGTGGGACTCTCCCCTCTTACGAAGGTGGATATGTGTTCAGACACACTTTATCCTTATCTTATATGCTTTGCAGTTTCGCAGAAGTAAAAGTAGTCTTTGGCTGTTTATTATTATTTTAATTTAATACTAACTTTAGGCTAAGTTATACTACTACTAACATATATGGATGTTTATCTGAAATAAAATATTTGAATTTGAATACCAAAGGCACGGCAGTTTGTCTCTCAAACAACACTGGAAAGTCTGATGTGCCTGTGATTATCACTATATCTACTTACTTTAATAGGGATTAATAGGTACACTAAAACACAGACAAGAAGCTGAACAGCAAAAGTAAGATTTTTAAAGGGTTTTCTTAATCAGTGACATACGACTGTGGCGGTATCTTCATCGCCACATGTGAACTACGCATCAAAGACCTGACGTCAGACAGACGTCACATAAATCCTGCATCGCGCAATTAAAGTTTACCGTGCAGTGGACATATATACGAGAACCCAACATCAATCGTTGGGCAGTTGCCCGCCAGACACAACACCCGTCTGGTTGGAGGATCCTCCCTTTTCTATGGAGTATGAGTGAACTTTACACCCTGTTCCTCATACCCCTAAACGACGATAATATTAAATTATTAATATACAACATCAACAATATGAAATCAATGACCGACTAATCAGTCGTCTGCATCGTGCCTAAGGAAAAGCATAAGTTTCTACTGCTAGGATTCAAGCCTCCTCCCTTTGAGAGAGAGTGGGCTATAATCTACCACGCGGGCCCAGGGCGGTTTGTTAGATGTCACATGTCTTCAAATTTTCGGTTCTAGAACATGCCAGTTTCTCAAGATGTTTTCATTCACCGTTTTGAGAGCAGTGGTGATCAAATTATTTACACAATGTAAAGCGCCTGGCTGGGTTCCAACCTACGACCTACAAGCAAGTTAGGGCCGTTACCACTGGACCTCCACTGCTCTCCAAAAGATAATACCATATTCCTTTGAATATGGTATCCTAATCCTAAGTAATAAGCTAGTTATCTACTATATTATAAACTGCCATTCAATATGAATGAACGTCTTTATTCATTCATATTAAATTCATAAGTCTTTGTCGGTTTACCCAAATTACTTATTTGATGCTGTATAATACCAAGAATTATCAAGATTAATTATTGAAGACTAGCTGCACCCTGCGGTTTCACCCGCGTAAGTCTCGATCCCGTGAGAATATCGGGATAAAAAGTATCCTATGTCCTATTCCAGCTCATGGTCTACCCCTGTGCCAAATTTCATCCAAATCCGCTTAGCCGTTCTAGCGTGAAAGCGTAACAAACAAATAAACAAACAACTCACTTTCACATTTATAATATTAGTAAGGATTATGATGCGTGTGAATTAATAACGTTATTGTAACATAATGCTATCTTTGAATAGCCCAACCTTTTGAATAGAGCATTTTGTAGAGCAATTCCATGTAATTTAATGTTCTTGCGAATGGTATACAGTACAAGCAAAAGCTCAATTTAAAAAAAGCAATTCCATGTATTGTAACTTTCCTGCGAATGCTCGACGCTCCGATCGATGAATTAATGCTCACGGCAGCTGTAACATTTATTTCTACCTTGCGACCTGTCGATCTATTCTGTAAAAATTCTCACCATGAAAACATAGGTGAAATGAGCTGTCAAAAGTGTCAATTCCTCTGACAGCTCACTTCACTTTAGATATCACGGTTAGTTGGCTGTCATTCGACCCGCGCACCTCACTCCGCGTCGCCCGCGCTCGTGCCTTTGCTCGATAAAAAGGTATTCCAATATGCTCGTTGGTTTTTAAAATCAGGTTTTAACACAACATCGAAGGTCGTATTCGAAGTGCAGTTCGATAAAATAATGCTCGTTGTTCTGTTACAAGTAAATTCTCCCCACCATAAGAGCTAAGAAATTTGTACTTAAGGAGTAATTATTTTTACTTCGTGTTAATAACTTAGCCCACCTGTTTCTACTTCAGAACACAAGTCTGTTAAGTCCGTTTATAGGATTGGTCAAGCAAAAAAGAAGGAACGGTGAAGGATTGGTGGATTGTTTAGTTGTCATGTCAGACATGGGGCTTCACCCTGGTCGTCGGGAATCCCAGGAGGATTCTTGGCCACCATAGGCGCGGGCTTGCGGACGGCGAGCAATTGGTAACTCGCCGTCCGATAAGGACCAGGCCCGGGTCGACGGCGCGTCGTGCTACACGCGCGCCTCAAAGAGATGTCAGCACACCTGACGGGGTCCGTTAGGACCGATGCCTGCCAGGGTTGCGGAAGAGTCCGAAGGGAATACCGGGACCCTGGCAACAGGCAACTGAAGGAACACGGATGGGTTTTAATCAGTAAAAGTCTGACACGCCCTTCCGCTCCGCCCAGAGCGGGAAAAGTCATTTGATGATTTCCCACCGACAAAAAAAAAAAAGACATGGGGCTTGATAAATATTCATTACGATTGTAATGTTTTTGTTTTTGTAATGTTTTATTATTGTGCCTAAATTATGCCTAAATTGTTTTTCAAGAACAGATTTAAGTAATTTGTAATAGTAACACGCCACGGGCCTTCGAAGCCTGAAAAAAAAAAAAAAAATTTTTTATTGGTCGCTGATATTATTACCTCACATAAAGTATAAATGTGAATGTGTGTACATGAAGTTAGAAAGTCAAGGGAGCTATACTTTCTGTATGAAGAAACATGCAAACAAAGGCTGTTTGCTTGCTTCTTCATACAGAAATGAAATGTTAACTTTCTTCACTGAGCCGATCTTACAAACTGCAATACTGCGCTTTTATTAAGGCATTCATTTAGTCGACATCTAGGGTTAGCGAAAACGGGCATAAGGTCACAATAATGTTATTTTAATGGACATGAAAAATACAGTAAGTATATACAGGGTGTTAGGGTAAACACCGTTATTCTTGAAACCAGTGGTTTGGTTTCATTTGTAGAACGTAATATCAATAGAAAATGACAATTTCCAGACCTGACTGGCTGCAAGCGCGACTCCTCCCTCAGTCAGTCAGCTGTTTCGCTAGCGAGCACGGTGTCGGATAGAAACTTTTTAAAATCTTTTAATGAAAATAACGTGTTTTTTTATTATTACTCGGTCATTTATTTTTATATTTAAGTCAACTACCCATGGTTTGAGTGACAACGGTGTTAACCCTTACACCCTGTATACACTACAACTTGCACGAATATAGCTACACAGAATAATAAATAATAAATAGATACATGGAAATATCGTAAGACAAACACAGCAATATAATATAGAGCTTAGTATTATTACTGTAAGCTAAAGTGCAAACAGTATTCAACATTTCAACTACGGAATATAGCAACATGAATATAATATGTTCTTGTTAACGGAAGATAGTTCAAGCGTCAGACTAAAGCCTCCGTCACATCAAACGCGAGCACGAACGAGGCGGCGAGAGAGTTTTAGCCGTCGGCGGCGGCGTCGTACTTTATCGCACACTGTAATTTCAACACAATGCTTTTAGCGCCGAGAGTTGAGAGTCCAACAGTGTGTTTTTTGTCTGTTAACAAACTTCTAATTTTACTACATTTTTGTCTAGTTTTTGACATCAATTGGCGCTGTGATGAGGTTTTGAACACTTTAAGGTGGATGCGATGAAGTGCAAAAAATATAAGAAAATTTGAATTTCGCGGGCTACCCTAGCGCATCCACCTTAAGTATGAGAATTGGCCGTAAAGTTCCTTTTCCTCCTAGGTATGATAGCTCATAGTTTACCGGTGGAATCTGCAATTAAAACGCCCGTACACATAGGTCTAAGCTGCATAGCTTGGCATCGCTATGTGGCAAACGCTTAAGATGTACTATTGCTAAAGTTTTTGAACTTCGGAGTAACAGTAACCATGGGAAGGATTCAGTATCGTTATACTAATTGCAAGTTGATACCAGTTTACCTTTGTAGTACCTATCAATAAAGGATCTAAGTTTATCTTACATACAGTTTGTTGCTATTCTTCTTCCTGTGTGATGGCACAAACAAAAATAGTAACTAATGCTTTAAAACAGAACAGAATATTCTCAAACATGGTAAATACATCCCGATTAATTCAGCCATTTACAATAAAAATAAATAAATAAAAACTTAAACGGCAGCTCCATTTTATGTCTAGGCAAATCACTGTTCATTCCAAGGTTGCCTGGAAGAGATCGCAGAAAGCGATAAGGCCAGCCAATGTATATTTTGTAATGTTTGATTTATTTTTTGGTATGTAGGTATTTTATTTAAAATCAGCTGTTCCTTACATTTTGACAAGCTACGCGAACATAAATGTAGGGAACAGTTGATTTTTTTTCTCGATTTCAGGCTTATTCCGATTGTGAAAGTTGTTCATAATGATGAGTACAAAGACACCTTAAGAGGATGCCCAGAAATTCAATTTCACCGAGTATATAAATAAATAACTTTGTTGTTCAAGAGAGCATTTAAAATTCAAATAGTACTAGTCTCCACACTAGGATTCCCTGTGTCGTGGAGACAAGTCTCCCTCGTTATAAGATAGTAGATAGGCACATACTTATATCATTTGCTTCGGTGATTCAAAAAAAGGTTCTTAATACAAAAACAAACAAAAAAGAAGCTGTTACCAACTGGGAGGTCCGCGAGTCTATTAAGAGGAAACAGCAGAAAATATGGAGCTTAGCTACGCCCACATAGTTGCTGAACCACGCGCGAATACTTATGTAAATACCCTGGACTCTGGCTTTGTATGAAATACGGGGTGGTTATAAACAAAATACTTTATCGTCTCCCAAAGTAAGCCTTTACCTTAAGTTGTAGTAAAGGAAACTGTAAATCTTCTTGTTGTGCTGTAGGGTTGTTTTTATCTTTTGAGAAAAAAATTATAAGAAATAAATACCTGCCCTCTATACAAGGTCACTGAGAAGTCAGAGAAGAAAATATGGGATGACCATGAGGTGACACTGGCGATCACAATATATTACGATGTCACTTAATAATTATAGTTTTTAAAAATTGCCAAGATTCCTCAATGACAAACTTTTTTTTATCTTCTGGACTCTTAGGTCTTCCCCATTGCTTTCCAGTCTTTCCTGTGTAATGCCTTCTCCAGCTGATATCCAATAAATTATGGCAAACTTAGAAAAATATATCACGTGTTTTTTTATTTTATTGTTACTGCTGTCAAATCCCCTGTAAGCTTTCAGCAATGTCAAGAACATTGCGTCCTATTAAATGACATATATGCAACCTGTACGACAATTATTACTAATGTATGTTATAATGCTTATATTATTTATTATAAATTTATAACCGAACGAATACTCCAAAGTCTCGTAAACATTATAAAGAGTATCACGGTTTTATTATCTGGCGATATTGCGACGAATACACAAAATAATAATAAACTCAGCACTTTCAGCGCTTCATTTTATAGATCGTTTTCTAGTTACAAGCAGGTGCAAGTTGGACTAAAGCGCTCATAGCGCTAAGCTACGTTATTACTGGCTTGTAACACTAACTTGACAGTTTACTGACGGATGACATTTTGATTGACAACTCCCTCACTTTTGTATTTGCTTTCGATTACATCTGAAACTTGTGACGCTGATGAGCTTCACCCGTCACAATAACAAAATAATTATTCTGTGTTGGCCGGGTGTGGTATGCGTATGTTTTATGTTACAACAATTATATTTATTTATATTTTTGTTCAGCGTATTTTTTTATCGAAAAAATCAAAGAATTTTATTTGTTTTTAACTTTACCTTTTTTTATTATGCACACTTGCTTTTTTCAACTCACTTAAGACATTGACAGAATAGTTGACATCGGCTTTACTTGCCATTTATTAAAAATAGAATAGAATACTTCTCAACCATGGGCTTCTTGAAACAGCGGCGGAAGCAATAAAAATTCCTCCCCAATAAGTGTTGGAGAGGCAGATAAGATAACTCACCAGTTCAGCAAAACAGTGCAAATCACAAAATCGAATATCACAATTAAAACATACAAGCTTTCCCTACAATTTTCGTGGAATGATAAACACTTGATACTAAGTGCGAAGTTGATTCCAATTACGTAAATTGAAAACTTAGCACTTCTTGCGAACGTCTGCTAAAGTTCGTATCCGAGATCTAACTTTCAGGAAGTTAAGAGATTAAGCTGATAATAACTTTTACAGATCCGAATCCGTACATAAAATGGGAACTAAACTTGGTATTAGTACTTTTATCTTTTTCATTTTATTTGATCAAGACTGACCAAGTCAAAGGTTTGTTTAATTTTATGTTCACATGTCCTTACTCTCATTTATTTTTTGTATTATTTATCTATACTATAAGTACCTATTAGTTTCCATTTTGTTAAACGTTAAGTTCTGTATATCGATCCCTACTTTTTCGGATACATCCCACGCTATTCTATTCTATCTTGGCAGGTTCATAAGGTATTCTGTTATAAGAAAACTCCTCCAAACAAAGAATTTATCGGAAACCGTGAGATCGAGAAAAATCACCCGCAGTCCATATTTTGTACTATATTGAACTCTCACAACGGCGGAGAACTCAAAAACAGTGCCAATTAGCAGTAAAGAGTTGAAAAAAAATGTTTGTATCCTAGAGCCCTACAAACCAAGTTACATCACATTCCCTTGTCGCAGCACTAGCCGTCACATAACACGCTGAATAGCGACACTTTAAAGATGTGAAGCTATTGTATTGCTGGTAGTTGTTTCACGGCGGAGGCCGCATTGTGTAGTCAGGCAAACGTCACTAGCACGTCCTGTTTCCGGTAGGCTGCGCTTCAAAACTGCGCCATTCTCACCGTGTAGGGCTGTAGACTGTTGAGCGTTTTTTCTTTGAAAATATGGTGGAAAGTGATTTGAATAGGGGATTTTGATTGAGACTGTTTCAGTTAACAGCAGTTCTTTAAATATTTAGATGGACAGTTTTTCCGAAATTTCATAGATTCCAGAGGTGTAGTCCCATGTGATACGGGGCGAACGTATTGCCATCAACCGGACATAAATCCAGACTCCGGGCTGCTACTCACAAATTCCAATAATATTCTTGCTATTATTTCGTAATGTGGCCTTTTTAGGGTTCCGTACCCAAAGGGTAAAACGGGACCCTATTACTAAGACTCCGCTGTCTGTCTGTCTGTCCGTCTGTCACCAGGCTGTATCTCATGAACCGTGATAGTTAGACAGTTGAAATTTTCACAGATGATGTATTTCTGTTGCCGCTATAACAACAAATACAAAAAAAAATTGAATAAAATAAATATTTAAGGGGGCTCCCATACAACAAACGGTATTTTTTTACCGTTTTTATAGATAATGGTACGGAACCCTTCGTGCGCGAGTCCGACTCGCACTTGGCCGGTTGTTTGTCCTGGCGAGGGTTACGACTCTGACCAGCTAAAACTAAAACATATATAACTGCATTATAGCTTTCCCACTCAAGCACTTTTTTTTCAAACATTTCCTTATTCTAAAGCTGGCACAAATACTTATTCTCCAAACTTATGCCAATATAGTTAATCAAAAACGTGATACAATTAGGATATTATGGGATCGGCAGACCCAAAAGGATCATCAACTAATTAAATGAAAGAAAAGTTAATTTGTTAGAGACTAGATTACGAAACTAGTTTTTCCCTATTGGATGAAACGTGCCAAAACTTGTGCAGAGCGACGCAAGTGGATTGGTCGAATATCTGAAATAAGAACAAAAAAAGCTACTTTTAAGGTTTCCGTACCTCCCGTAGGATGCCAAATGGAACCCTGTTACTAAGGCTCCGCTGTCCGTTCGTCCATACGTCCGTCCGTCTATCACCGGGCTGTATCTCATGAACTGTAATAGGTAGACAATTGAAATTTTCACAGATTGTGTATTTCTATTGCCACTATAACAACAAAATTAATAATAATTAAATGAAGTTTAATTATTATTAGCAATTATTGGGCAGAAACGTTTTTTTTTGGCATTTTTTGTTTGATCTTAATACGGTACAAAACCCTTAAAGTATGACAGATTATTTTATAAATGTCTGACTTTATTTTAAGTCTTTTAAGGGTGTAGCAGTGACAAATTATTCGGTGATTTAAATGTGTTATTATCTCACTGCTTTAAATAAATGACTTTACGTCTTACCTTAATCATCCGACGATTTGAAATTATTTTTCAATAAATAATAACCAACTTATATTCACAGTTCACACCACACAAACTAGTAATTGGTTAATACAAGCTTGAAATAAAGGTTAAATTAAACAAAACTGGACAAAATTCGATTAATTAATTTATTATCTGATCATTATCATACCTAATCCATAGTTATTAAATCCATAATATTGTGATTTTCACTGACATTAATTTTTGTTGTGTTGGATCTCGTAGTCTCGGCTAACTTTTACGTACCTAGCTAAATAAAAACTTTTTTTTGTAACAAGTTTTTATTTTTTACTTTTTAGTTGTGGTACCTCCTACTCCACACAAATTTGAATACCACTACCTACTATGTAAATAACAGTGACGGAAACTTATTATAATATAATATAATTCTCACTTATCCACATAGACTAAGTGAGAAAAATAGGTATTATTGAAGCTTACTCTAAAACTACCCAAGCAAAGTTACTACAATTTATATGGGACCACCGCGCAAGCTTCTTCTACCAAATGAAATCGGTCAGAATATTTTAAATCGGTCCACAATTGACGAAAATTTCGATGAACTTATATAAAATAAAATTTCGATGAACTTATATAAAATAAAATTTCGATGAACTTATATAAAATAAATACAAAAAAAACATAAAGTCGAAAATGTAACCTCCTCCTTTTTGAAAGTCGGTCAAAAAGAGTTATTGTTTTTAACAGGGATTGCGAACCGATGTTTTTTCAAAAAATTTCAATATCCCAACCCTTTTTTGTTTACTTTCTCGTATTTCCTTGTTTAGACAGGATACAACACATTTAAAGGCATTTTTGCTTTATTTACCGGTCAAGCGTATATGAATTTAACTTTGATTTACGCAATATTTGTATTTCCCCTATTGAAAATTATGTTAAACAACATTCATCACGAATGATTACATTGTTCTTACAGTAGTTATGATCATTTTTTAAAGTTCAAAGTTTAAAAGTGAGGAAGCAAAATATTAAAAGCTGCTAAGAACAGTTGGCATTTTTGATTTTCATTATTTCCAAGATTTTAACTTGTAAATCTTCATCGATTCCGATAAATAGTACGACTATTAAGCATTTGTCCAACATTTTTAGATATTTTTTTATAGAAATTGATCTGAAAATGTTGTTGTATGCTTCAATTTATTTACTATTTGTTATATTTGAGAGGTAACTATGTTTTGACATCCCTATGTGCAAGTATTATCTGGCTACGTCACTTACTGCTCATTGAAATGCTATAATAAAAATAATTCATCCGATTTTCTTTTGTAATCATTGTTTTTTGAGAGAAAATTCAACGTTATTCACGTAACCTTCGCTTTGAACTTTTTATTGAACTTTTACTCTACTTTGCATATTGAAAATTTGTACTCTAGTCTGCAGTTTCCTTTGACTAATCAAGCAAATTTATAATCCATGATTTTAATTATGTTTAAAAATGTTAAAATTATAATTTGGTACGAACGGTACGTAGGTACTGTATCTATTTATGAACGTGTATAGGTATTTTATGTTTATTTAAATGCTTTTTGTTATCTTTATTTACATTTTTAAATATTTTTATAAGGACATTTAAAAATATAAAAAATAGTAGCCCATCGGCATCAGGATCAGGGTCAAAGCTGCCGGTGGTTAAGGCTCTAGAGAGAGGAACCTCCTCACTATGCGTGCCGAGTCCAGAAGTACTGCTTTCTGAATCTGCAATCTAATATTTTTTATTAAAAATACAATACAAAATACAAAAATGTTTATTTCAATAATTACACGTTGTAGATACGTTAAACAGTTGGTGGCGTCCCCTTTTAAGCATATAGATGCCTGTGCCAGGGGGCGCCGCTCCTTTATGTCTTATTATTAGTGTAACATGTTAAACAAAGTTATTAAACAAAAGTTATTAAACAAAAGTTATTAAACAAAAGTTATTAATCAAAAGTGAAAAGTATGAATTTAGTATTTTTATTCAGTCTGTTAGTGTGTGTGTATGTGTGGGTGCGTGTGTGATCATGTGTATGTGTCTATGTGAATGTGTTTAAGTGTATGTGTTTATGTGTATGTGTTTATGTGTATGTGTATGTATGTATGTGTGTGTGTGGTTGTTTTTTTTACGGAAAGTGCTTTACCTTATATTTAGTAGAAAATTCTCAACTTCATCGTAGTTTAACTTGTTAATCCACTTAATCAGCAACGATTTGCATTCTTTATATGGTTTAGTATGTATATCTATTTGTTTGTTTATTTTATTGTATAAGAAAGACGAGCGTTTGTCGTGCTGAATATTTGCAAATTCCGTTCTTACAGAAGGGGTGGAAGCAATGTTAGGTTTCCTTCTTCTGGCTAATATATTAGGATCTAAGGGTAGGGTTTTATGTTTTTTTAATACTATGTGTATAATATATAATTTTCGTACTGATAATAGGTTACTTGTTTGATATAGCTCATGGGTGTGAAATGTTCTTTTTTTGAAGTACATTACTTTTATTAACGTCCGTTGCGCTCTTTCAACATCAAGAAAACGTGTCTTACGCGCGCCCCCCCCCAAATGGAGATACAATATATTATTACTGATTGAACTAGTGAGACATATACTTCATTTAGAAGATTTTTTGCCAAGCCACTCTTGGGGACTATGTGTCTCAATGTTTTAAAAATCCAAATAAATTTTCGTATTCTCGCAGTAATTTGTTCAGTTTGAGGATACCAGGACAAGCTTTGGTCCAACATTATATTATTATTATCTCCTCTCTTTCAGAGCACCTGCCATCTAATCTCTTCACCACCCTTGGTTGACTGGTAGAGAATATCTAAGGCATTAAGTCCGCCTTTGTACCTTTGTTGAGTGCGAGAAGTTTAAATAAATAAATAGTACGTAGTCAAGTATTGTAGCTTAGTATTGTTGCTAAGTATTTCAAGCTTCCCCCTAAGACCCCTATAGAAAATATACCTATTTTTATATTTGCTCTCTTTTAACCAGTTTAAAAGGAACCGTAAAAGTCCTTCGATTCAAAGAAACTAAACAACTTCAGTGATTCAAAAGTATTTGGTTTTAGAGAATGTTCGAAGTTAAAGTTTGTTTCTTGTGACTGTGCTTTGAGCTGCGTGTAAGCACGTTCAGTTAAGATTCGAAGTCTATCATGGAACAATAGAGTATTGTTTCATTGGTTTCTAAGTTTCTGCAATCTTTTCCAGTTGTGGGTCCACTGGCGCTTGTAGTTTTTGAAAATAAAGAGTAATTACTTAAACGTCAATTTCATTAGCGAACTATAAAGCAATATAGCTAGCTTACGAATCAAATGCTGAAATTAATAATAAACGTCTTAATAAAATACTATTATATAATAATAATAAAATTCCTATGAGTACAACAGTAGTCTGACTATCTGCCAGGGTTGCGGATTAGTCCGAAACGGATACCGGGACCCTGGCAACAGTAAGGGTCTGTCACGCCCTTCCGCTCCGCCCAGAGCGGGAGAAGTCATTTGATGATTTCCCACCAAAAAAAAAAAAAAAAAGACTGACTATTTCGATGCATGTATGAAAATGTTTAAAATTTTTTTGTTTGTTTTTATTATGTATGTTTTTTTTTGACGTGTCATGTCCGAGTTTTATATCGAAAGTGGTTTAGTACGCCGAGTAGAATCATCCCCTTGACGGATGCAGGTGACTAAAATACTGAAATAGAACATGAATTATATGGAAAAAGACAATGTTATCGAACCCAAATAAATTGGAAAGGCAGGAACATGATGAATGTAACTTTTGAACCATATTACTATGCATATGAAGACCATTAAAATGGGTATTGTAACGAATGATTTAATATCCAATTTCATTCATTTATTTTGGACCTTATAGTCCATTAATGGGTAGTATACACACGACTTAGAAACTAGTGTTAGCACTTACATCTACTAAAAAAACTATACAAACTATTAATTACTACGCCAAAGTGGCATGTAGGCGGCGTATCCAATGACCCAGTATGGGGCTGTCCCTCCCATCAGCTATAGTTCTCAGGATGCTGTTGGGGCTGGCGCGTACCCTACACATAATGGAAGCGCATCGCTTGCGCATAATGGCGTGATACTACTATTCTCGCCTCTGCGAACATGCCGGAAGCACTGTAGTAGCGCGGCAACCCCATCAACACGAACAATTATTGTATTGAACGTGCAGGGCGCTGTAAGTACACTTTTCTTTTCAATATACACCTCAAACTTAATAGAAAAACCTTTATTAAAAACTATTTCTATGTAGCACGTATTTGTAATATACATTAGAATGGGCACAGCGAAGTTTGTTTGCTACTGGAATTGGTCCGGAAATAAAAACTGTATGTGGAACGCTGCACAACGCCCGTCTACGTGTGCCGCATACGTATCTATGGACCCTGGAATTATAAATATACCTCTCTTTTCATACTTTGTATGGGATTGTGATTGGATATGACAATGTTTTGACTGCCTGGTCTAGTGGGCGTAAGCGGTACTGGTGAGCGTGAGATTCTGGGTTCGATTAACGAGTCAGGCAAAGTGTTATTGTTGTCCATAAGGGTTCATTAGAAAACCAGCGTCAGACAGTATATTCTGTCTGGCATTAATGTTGAAATGAGCCTTTTTGGCGCAGCCGTGAGGCACACATTATTGTTGTAAAAACATTATTTTTATTCTTTAAGTATATTATTTGTATTTTGTGTTTGCTGTAATTGTGTCCAAATAAGCGAAATTCTATTCTTATTGGGTTTTTACATCTGGAATTTCTCAGTCTCGATTTGTGCCCAGGTGGCAATAGAAATTTATTTCTCAAAAAAGAACATACATAGTTAGGTTAGTTAGGTTGTACACTTAGGTTCACCCCCTATTACACGGGACTTAAATATAACTAGTGATTATGTGGGTGTACCATAGGTGCACCTCTGTTTAACCCTTTGGGGAATACAGGCGCGTTGTTATGACGGTGTTTTTAACAGGCAGGGGAAAATTAATAGTAGGTATGTAAGTATAGTAAGCATCAACATTTCAACAGCGAATTATCCACTGGAAAGTCCGAAAGAGATACCGGGGCACTTGGCAACAGGCAAATTAAGGAACACGGGTGGGTTTAGTCAGTAAAAGTCTGACACGCCCTTCCGCTCCGCCCAGAGCGAGAGAAATCATTTGATGACTTCCCACACTAAAAAAAAAAAAGGTTATACATATAGTCTTTCATTCTTTTCTGTCACATTCCACGATTCACGCCAAGCCTTCAAATATTCGGTGAATTATTATAGGTAATTATGGCAGAACTAGCTACGCCCCGCGGTTTCACCCGCATAAGTCTCGATCCCATGAGAATAGCGAGATAAACAGTATCCTATGTCCTAATCCAGGTCATGGTCTACCCATGTGCCAAATTTCATCTAAATCCGTTCAGCCGTTTTAGCGTGAAAGCGTAACAAACAAACTCACTTTCGCATTATGTACTTCCGTCTTCTCCTTGGACCTACCTCAATGTCGTCTGACGTTTTCTGTGAACCACACTATGTTAGATTTGGCATCATATTGATGCCTACATGAATAAAAAACAAAGAGCATTTTGAATGCCAAAAAGATTCTGAATAGCAAAAAATTGCGAAATATAAAGTTACTAATTAAGTACATCCCAAATAAAGTAGAAAACTTGTTCCAATTGGAAGTACCAATAACAAACATTTGTGTTCATTTATAATTAATAATAAATAACCAATACTCGCACACTTTTACCACCATTCCTCGATCCGTTATTTACAAAACGATATTTACGTAGTGTTGATGCAATTGCTTGAAAAATATATTATTATAGTGAGAGATATTTCGCTCGTTACGCGAAACACTGCATTCATAAACCGTTGGCTTTGTTCCAATGCTCTGCACAATTTGTAGAGTCTTCAACGCTCTATGACGAAGCAAAAACGTGACTAAGAGAAGACTTTTGCATCAGCAAACTGTTGTTAGAGACGCTTAAGCAGCTTAATTATAGCCAATAGCATTATATGATAAGATGCCTTCGAGTATCTTGAGGGTGTATTTTGATACAGCTTGGATTTTGCCTACGTTTGAGAGACCGATTATTGTGTTCCCGGTTTTTATAGTAACACTGACAATATCACAAGTATCTATAGTGGCGTAATAACTAGTATGAAAATATTGTATTATCTGCACTTCTACACTATATATTATATATATATCCACCGAGACACCAGCTGTTACACCCGTAAACCAAAATACATGGTACAAGTACATCCCCGGTCATTCCGCGGATATATATTAATTTATATATATAATAATATAATATAATATTAATATATTTATATTATTATTATTAATTAATTAATATTATAAAGAAGAAAGATTTGTATTTTTGTATTTTTGTGTGTATGTTTGTAACGAATAAACTCAAAAATGACTGCGCCGATTTCAAAAATTCACCCTGAGTAACATAGGCTATATTTATGCTAGAAAAGATTAGGGATCCTTACTAAAACTCCAATAATGTAACCCAAGGTGTAAAAAAAATACCTAAAATATTCTTTACATCGCGTGAGCTGCGAAAACTATTGATGATAGAATAAAATAATGTACTACGACTTTGGAGAACACATCATTATTTACAAAAAGTCTCGCGACAGCATTTGTCTAACTATTATAGTTATGTCACAATAAGAGTTCTTATATTAAAAAAAAAAAAATTGAAGTGACGCCACTAGGAAAGCCTCTTTATTTGTATCTTGGTATTAATCCTTATCAAAATAAATTACTTCATATTTAAGACTGCTGCAATACCTTTATATAACTTTTTGAATTATTCAATTCGGACATTCTGTTCGAAAGATATCACAAGTTTAAAAATTTAAGTATAGCTCCAAAAAATACCGGCTCATACATTCAGTATACAATGGCTTTTTACCCGACTGCCCCAGAAGGAGGGTAATGTTTTTTGTAGATAAATAGGTAGGGTAGGTAGGGTAGGTAGGGTAGGTAGGGTAGGTAGGGTAGGTAGGGTAGGTAGGGTAGGTAGGGTAGGTAGGGTAGGTAGGGTAGGTAGGGTAGGTAGGGTAGGTAGGGTAGGTAGGGTAGGTAGGGTAGGTAGGGTAGGTAGGGTAGGTAGGGTAGGTAGGGTAGGTAGGGTAGGTAGGGTAGGTAGGGTAGGTAGGGTAGGTAGGGTAGGTAGGGTAGGTAGGGTAGGTAGGGTAGGTAGGGTAGGTAGGGTAGGTAGGGTAGGTAGGGTAGGTAGGGTAGGTAGGGTAGGTAGGGTAGGTAGGGTAGGGTAGGTTGGTAGATAGGTCGGGTAGGTAAGTAGGTAGGGTAGGTGCGCTGTAGATAAGTACTTAGTGCTACCCGTGCGAAGCCGGGGCGGGCAGTATTATATATAGTGCTCCAGACCGTATTTCGGCCACGGCGGCCAATCTCAACGGAGACTATCCTTTGGGTACGTATAAAAATCCCGACATTTCATAATAACTAAGACTGAAATACCGACGTCCAAAACAACGAAATTCAAAATACCGAGAGTTTTAAATGTCGACAGCCGTTATATCGAAACATAAAATACCGATGTCCAAATACCCGAAAGGATGAAACCCCGAATGGACGAAATCCCGAATGGACGAAATACCGATGGTTGAAAACCCGAATAATATTAATTTGCCCACAGTACAAGTGCCTGCAATTTTGATGTTATGTCAAAATGCTACTTTGCTATTAACATATTCACAGAAAACTGTTTTTTGCTGCACGAACAACAGGCACAAAAAAACGGCATGTTTTTTGTCACGGCACCGGCGCTGCGGGGCTCCGGCGGTCACACGCGAGCTTATCGTCGCAGATGGTTTAACACTCACCACCGCAGCTTCGTCTTGCTGGCCAGCTCCGCCGGCCAGCCTCAGCTGCGGCGGAGAAGTTACCACCACCTGCTCCTCAACTCGCAGGCCGCCTCGCCCCTCCGCGCCTATGCGATTTTAAATTACAGTCTAGGGGTAGGGCATATAAGACTGCGTGGAGTCGGATTTATAGCGATGCGTTTCTGTCACTAAAACCTAATTTTTTGCAAATGTTTTAGGACTAATAATCTATACATACCTAGAGCTATACAAAAAAAAAGGTTGACTAATTTCGGGATTTTGAACTTCGGGATATAGATCTTAGGGATTTTAAGCTTCGGGATATGGATCTTCGGGATTTTAAGCTTTCGGCCATACGAACTTTCGGGTTTTAAACCTTTCGAACAAATAATCATTCGGCGTTTAATTTTTCGGGATTTCGTACAAAGGTATTTTAAAATTCGGTCTTTTAAATTTCGGTGTTGTAATACGTACCCTATCCTTTGGCGCGGCCTATATTATAGTGCACAAGAGGGTGCGCAGACACAGGTCCACTCTCTCTTCCCTCACTCTCATAGTCCGATGGGAACGGCAATCCGACAAGACCAGAGAGAGACCAGGCACGTGCTTTCCGAGACACGGGGGTATCAAACCGCCAACTTACACACAAGACCAACGGGGCAGTCCGATGGAAATATTATATGTAGTTAGTAAAGCAAAGGGTCTTTATTCTTTCAATGAGTTTGCTGGGAAATTGTTATCAGAGTTCTCGTTATTAAGAAGACTTACAGCTTAAAAAACACAATAGCCAGTGTTTGTATTTCTTCAGTTAACTATAAAAGCTTGAATAAATCAATCTGTTTTTATACACACTATTTAGATTCTGCGTATATTTTGTTGATGATGGATTGTGAATCGTTATGATATTAGGAGAGTAATGTTTGACTGAATATATTAGTTTTGTGCGTTGCCTCAATTTATTTTTAATTTTTAAATGCTGATTGCAGTTTTCCTTTACAAAAATAAACCAAGTAGGTATTCATTTTGATATTAAATCTAACTACAGAGTCTTGTGGCGGCTTCTACATCGCCAAATGTGAACTACGCATCAAAGACCTGACGTCACACAAAAGTCATAACGTCACATAAAAGCTGCTGATGGACATATATACAAGATTCTAACTTCAATCGTTGAGCAGCAGTAGCGTGCCTAGGGTTCTAAATTAGGGCAAGCCCACAGACTAATTACGATTTAAAAAAAAGACAGCCAAGTGAGCGATTTACGGATTTTCTTTGTTGTTCATGATAACACCATTATTATAAGTAAGCGCCATCTATATTAAAGAATGCGCGTTACCACACCGATTAGGACCTTTTCACCATAATAAATTCTTTCGCTTGTCACCAAAATTATTCAATCATAAGCCGCTAGATGGCCCCCAAATTATCGATTTGTTGTTCTTTTACCGTAAGCATAGGTACCTACTTAGTTTTATGAATTATAATGTCGATTGAAAATGTTAAATGAGATATTACATTAGGTACCTATATAACATTTTATAATTAATCATAATGACAATAGCCAACTCTAATCTTTATTTCAAAACACCTAGTTACGAAGAATATCTTCGATAAGAAAATTATTGTGTTTTATGATCTTGATGAGATGTAATAATAATAAGATGGTTTGTTTTTCAGTGGTTTACCGAAACTACAATTGCCATACAAACAACACTATACAAATTTTGATGTATTTCATGCCACCAGCTACCTAAGTTTGTCATACTCATCAACATAATAAACAATCGAATGCCAATTTCAATTATATTCTTCAACTGACAAAAATACTTGTTTTTTTCCAAATTTTATTAGGTACATTCATTTGGGGTTGATTACGGTGAAGTATAGAGAGAGTTACACTGCCAGAAAACTCAATGTAGATACTTACCTTTTCGAACACAGTTTCCGAATTCACATTTTGATGATAAAAATAACACTGTACTTACTAAGACACACACACTTACGAATTACAGCCGCAATAACTATCAAATCATTTTAAATAGTAAAACTAATTCATTATCTCAGCACTTGGAAATAAAATACTGATCTCAAAATATTAATTTCAAAACAATAACAAATCGAGTCGTGTCGCGGACTTGCAACTCACTTTACGCGGGTCAACATCGCGGCTAGTGCATTTGCGCGAACTTAACTCTAAAAAAGCCCGGCTTTTCATTTCATACAAATCTGCGTATAAGTACTTACCAATATATCAACAAATGTAAACGTTTCTATAGCAATTTGTAGGCGAAAACTGCTAGACAAAGAAAGGTAAGGCAAGCCCCATTGAAAGCCGACGAGTGTGAGCGAGAAAGCGCATTTGAATGCATTGTAGTGGCGCGTAGGTTTGGCAACAAAGCGCGGTATTAAAAATTGTATTCTTATGAATGATTGAGTTCAATGAGTGCGTAGATCCGGCACCCTTGCGCAGTGCGCGCGGCAGATAGAGCGGGGATTTCGAAATTTGATTATTCCTATGACATGAATGATTGAGTTCGAGATTATTGACTGTTTTTTTTAATTTATTTTTTATTGGTAGGCTTACGTTTGTTCTTGTGAATAATGATTTTTGAATATGAAAGTACCGCCCCTGGGTAATACCATTATTATATAGTGTTATTTTTTATTGATAGGCTTAATTTTGAAGGCAAGCCGGGCTTTTGGGCTTCTATGGAAGGAACGCCACTGTTGAGCAGTTGCCCGCCAGACACGACACCCACACGTCTGGTCGGAGGATCCTCCCTTGTCTATAGAGGATGAGAGAACTTTACACCCTGTTCCTCATACCCCGAAAGACTTATGCATAAGGAAGGATTATGGAGAAGAAGGGCAGCATGACGATACTAAAAAAATAAACAATACATTCCAAATCCTCTTTCATTTTACTCTCTACACTACACTACAGACAGCATGTAGAAAAAAAAGTGAAACAAACATTGTTACGCTTTTTGATATCCTAGTATTTACACTCAACGGTGGTCCGAATTCAGTTCTACGCTCGGGCGAATATGATATTATCTCCTGTAAACTGTGAACGAGTGTCATATACTGTTAGTGGACGTTTACGTTGTTTTGTAATCTTCCAAGTATACCTACGTGTTTATTCATGAAAATCTGTTTTATAGCAAATCGGAAATGTTGCTGTAATATACTCAGAAAACAAATATATTATTAATCGATTAATAGACACTGTACGAGACACTAGAAGTTTTATTGTTAGGCGTTTAGTTTTAGTGTCTCTCCGAATTTATGAAGGTGTGGAATGAATCTAACGAAGATTCTTCAGACTTTGCTATCATGGGCAATTATGGGCCAATGAGAAAAGGCAATAAAAAAAACTTTATACAAAAAAAAACAACCGACTTCCAAAAAAAACATAAAAAAAGTGAAAAATAACTTTAATTTCGGAAGTCGGTGGCAAAAAACGAAAATTGAAAAGCAAAGACACCGACTTCCGAAATTAAAGTTATTTTTCACTTTTTTTATGTTTTTTTTGGAAGTCGGATGTTTTTTTTAGTAAAAAGTTTTTATTTTCCACTTTTTAGTTGTGGTACCTACCCCACACAAACTCGAATACCACTGCCTGCTATGTAAATAAAAGTGACGGAGTCAAACAATATATCGTCTACATACACTAAGTGGGAAAAATATGTAATATTGATGCTAACTCAAAAACTACGCAAGCAAAGTTAATAAAATTTATATGAGACATCATAATTGGCGGAGCAATCGAGTAACATACACACAAAAAAAAAAAAAAAAAAAAAACATGCAGAGGAATTGAGAACCTCCTCCTTTTGGAAGAAGTCGGTTAAAAAGGTAATCAAATGAATACAAAAAAAAAATCGCTTCAGGTATGGGTAAAAAATTAGCATAAGATGGGTTCTTATGCTAATTTTTTATGCTATTTCTTAAGTATGGTTTCACAAGAGACAATTACTTGATCCGAGCTACTATTATTATTTGAATGCCAGATTTTCCGGAAATGTATTCAATTTAATTAAGAATTAAGCTTAAACGCTTAAGGAAACTCGTAGGCACGAGTTCTATACCTTAACTCTGAAAAAAACAATTACGACCCATGCGGGGACAAAAAGACGCCTACTAATGCTGCGATATTTAAAAAATAAATACCACAGCGCTGGTACCTATTGATCGACGTCTAAATTCTACGTTAAGAAATAAGACCAAACCTATATCAATTTTCCTTACTATCCTGATTTTTTCGTACGCAAGCTTTATTTCTGAATTATAGGTCCACCACAAGCTGGAAAATACTGCAGTCGCTACTCGTTAGTCGTACCTAAAACCCCTAGATAAAATATAAGAGCCCAGTTACGTAGAAAATACACGAAACTATTTCGAATAAATTGTAACTGTCTGCTGGCCATTTCCCGAGCTTTGGTGCCTAATAAGCCGTTTAAAACTTAAAAAAAAAACAAAAAACTCAGCACAATTTCTCGTCAGGAGAACGTTGGAGCTCATTTCGTTTCTCATTACTCGAAATCCGGCGCAGGTAGTGTGGAGATAAAAAATACATGCTGCAATAAATTTAAAAAATGTGAGTGTGGACTTCTCTTGGGAGGCATAACGTTAACAAATTACGGCAATTTCCAATATGTAACGTATTTTGATGGCAATTTTCTCGGTAACCTTCGGCGAAGTGGTTTGTGAGGCGACGTGCGTTACGATGTGTCATCAGCGATGTAAATATTTATGTCCAAACATAGCATATGTATTAGTGTGAAACGTGCCTTTACTTTTCTCGAGGGAACGCGGGAAAATTGAGCACGCTGTTAAGATGGAGCTTGTTTACTTTGACTCGCTGTAAGGGAATCAATGCAATTAACTCAAACTCAAAGCTTTATTTCAAATAAACCAATTACAAGTACTTCTGAATTGTCAAGGGGCCAGTCAGTCAAAAAGATGCTATAGTTGCCCATTCCAAAGCGTAGTAGGTTCCTATGGACAAGAAACTCCAAGGACACTCTTTTTAATCAAAGTATTGGTATTAACAATATTGGTACAAGTATGTAAGGGTTAGTTTAACGATTACAAAAACAAGTTACCTAGACTGCAAGAAACTGCTTGAATATGAATGTGTGCTTGAACCTTAACGACGTCGTAACTTTACGTGAAGATTTGGCTACACTACAAAGGATTTAACCAGGATTAGCATAAATAAGTATAGAACACGCATAGTTTTGTACTTTTTATCTCGAACAACAAGGAACGAGTCACACGAATGGAGCCGCAACGAAATAAGATTCTACGACGCGTCGCGGATTTGAGTAAGACTTGCGAATCGTCTCACGTCACTTGTGTCGAACAAATCAATGCGTCTTGTTGCTCGAAAAGTTTCATATTTTCTCGCATTACTTTTATCTCATAACTCATAAGACTATTATTTGTATTCATTTAATAAATACGCTTATACCGTAACGTGTATTTGGAGAACGGTTAACGATGCTTCAAGGGAGTATAACATTGAAGAGAATGAAATACTTTTACGAAGCCAAACCAGAAATCGCGAAAAATGATCTGCTGCTTCATAAATTTAATTTCTATAGGGAAAACTTTTTTCTTCCTGCACAGTGTTGGTCCCTTGCTACCCACCACTCTCCTAAAGTATCAGTAATCGTTCTCCAAACACACTGTATGTAACCCTACTTATGAAATTTAGACAAAATCTTATCTTGTACGCGTTTTTTTTTTGTGACACAAAAAACGAAAACCAGTCATAAACCAGTAACTCTTAGGCTACATCAGGCCGTGACGCGACCTCTAGGGTTGCGGGAAAGTCCGAAAGGGATACCGGAACCCTTGGCAACAGGCAACTGAAGGAACACGGGTGGGTTTTAGTCAGTAAAAGTCTGACACGCCCTCCCGTTCCACCCAGAGCGGGAGAAGTCATTTGATGATTTACCACCCTCAAAAAAAAAAGCCCGTGACCGACCTGCAACACATGAGCGATTGATTACAAAAAACATATAAAAACCAATAAATGAATGCGTATATACGTGTAGTGAGCAGTGGTGGCCCAGTGGTAACGGCCACGACTTACGAGTTGTTACGTAGGTTCAAACCCTGATAGGCGCTTTACTTTGTGTAAATTATTTCATCGCCACTGCTCTCAAAAACGGTGAAGGAAAATATCGTGGGGAAACCGGCATGTCCTAGAACCAAATATTCGAAGACATGTGACATCTACCAACCCGCACTGGGCCCGCGTGGTAGATTACGGCCCGCTCCCTCTCACAGAGAGAAGGCCTGTGTCCCAGCAGTGGGAACATTATAGGCTGGTTATGCTTATGCTTATGCTATACGTGAAGCATAATACGCTCATATGTCGCAGGTCGCGTCGCGGCCTAATGCAACCTCAACCTTACGTACAGCTCAAAGCATTATCATATTTGCACATACCACCTTAAAACATAATTCAGCTCAAGCCAGCGGTTTAGCACTAGGTAAATCTGACATGGTCTTACGTCATGCTAAACCAGTGGTGAGCCAGTTACAGCCACAGGTGATGTTGTAAAACACTAACTTCTACTTAGTAAGTTTATGCCGTTAGCACACGAACGCAACGGGTAGGCGAAAACCTTGCTATATGATAACAACATGTATGAAAAAGTCATTCGTTAAATTATTTCGCGGCGAAATCGTAGCGATAAGCGTAAGGCATGGTACACACTGGATTGTGACGGCATTAATCAGAATCGGCGGCATAGACGGGCGGTAAAATTGAATATAATTATATACAGCCTATAAGTTCGGAAAAAAAAGCCTAGTAGTAAAAATCAACTGCAACATACCAATTCAGTGAAATTAGATGACGAACGGAGTTTGCCGATCGACACAAGCTGAATGATAGCCTTTATGTAGAAATTGCATCGGTTTTGTTGTTCACCAGATAATGCCGAATCGAATGTGCCGTGTGCGTGTAGTAGTGCTTCAGAGTACTAATAGCTTTAAAGCTATGATTTAGTGTAATTTACAAATGTATTATCTGGATTATATTCGACGTAGCTTTTAGCCCCTGAAGTGCTAAGTTGTACGTCGGGATAATAAGCTTCTTTACGTTAAAAGCTTAGTAGGTGGGTAATGGTAGTTACGTGAGGATATTTGCTGTGTGAAATGGAGTACGTAAGTCTGTAATTCTCCAGTGAGAACTTAAGTAAATTAAACTCGCAGATTGAACTCATTCTTTTTTTGTACTTTTAGAATCAAAATTCTAGAATATGTAGATATCTTATTATTATTTTAATGAAATAGGTACCTACTCTATCTAGCTGGATTATGGGGACGTACTTGGGTTTTAGTTTTTAACTTTCATTTTTATTTCAAATATGGGTTAGGGATCAGGATGAGAGGGGGAGGTAGCAAATGAATTTGATACCTATGATCTATTAAGCACCCTATAACATAACATTTCAGAGGGGTTTTTACTGTTGTTGAAAATGTGGTTTATGTATGAATAAATATAGATAACCAATATATTGCATTACAGCCGCACGGGTCGATCCATCAGGTTAAGCTACGCTTGCCGGGGTTGGTCCGTGGATGGGTGACCTTTGATTTTTTCATATCGAAACTCGTTACGCCGTTGGTCCCGGCTGTCATTCGTAGATCTTTGACAGTCGTTACGGGTCATCAGAATCCCGAAATCTGACAACCAGTCTTACCAAGGGGTATCGTATTACCCAGTTACTGTGTTGTGGAGGTCAGATAGGCAGTCGCTTCATGTAAAATACTGGTATTCAGCTGCATCCGGTTAGACTGGAAGCTGACCCCAACATACTTGGGAAAAGGCTAGGCTGATGCTGAATATATTGCCAGAAATAACTCCTTAAGACCTTTTATTGGATTTTAGTATCCAATAAAAGGTCTTAAGGAGTTATTTTGAGTATACCATAATTATGTTAATTTACAATATTTTTTTCTTGGTAACACTTTACATCTGCTGTAAGCCGCCATCTTGGATTTTTTGTTTTGTGCTGTCATATATCCCGCGGAACAACATGACTCTTCCAACGATACCTCGTTTCTCAAGTTATTAGGGAACAGATGAACATACATATATACATACATAATAAACTCTGTCAGAATCATTACTTTCTTTTAACTTTGCTGTAGTCAGGTAAAAAGTAAATAACGTCTCAAGATAGTCCTAATATCCACTGCATACATTTTTTGTCCCTGCAAAACAAACCATTAAAGAACTAAATCCCAAAATACACTGCCAACTTGAGGCTACAACAAATCAAATAGATAGCACTTTTATACGTCTTTGTTTTTATGATATGGAACCTTTTGCCCTTTATTGTTTTAGTAATATCACGCAAAGATAAATGCGGGTTCCGTAACGAAACGTCTTTTTGTTCCTTTGTATAAAATATCAGTCTGGATTTTCATTCAAAAAGATTCTTCTTTTTTAATAAATGTTCATTATTTTGTACAATATAGTTTTATATTCTCTTAGAGTGGAAAGTAAATACTCCTTTGTGATATGAAAATTAACAAAGAAGTCGAGACGTAGACAAGTCAAAGACTAAGGTTCTATATGCTATTATTTTATCTTGGAATTCTTAAATACTTATACCTAGCTAGATTAATAATATATATCTTATACAGGGTGTTAGGGCAGACACCGTTATCCTTGAAACTAGTGGTTTGGTGTCATCTATAATTTACTTTTTCTATGGGACCAAACTTGAAATCGCGAAATAAAATCTGCTGTTCCATACATTTGTGTTCACTTAAATCGACAAAATGTATGGAACAGCTGATTTTTTTTTCCGATTTCTAATTGATCCCATAGAAAAAGTATATTATAGATTGACACCAAACCACTAGTTTCAAGGATAACGGTGTCTACCCTAACAACCTGTATTATACTAACTAGTGGCAGTGACTTCGTCTGCGGACCAGGATGAAAAGTAACCTCTCCAGGTCCTTCCTCCTTGCATCCTTCTCCAGGTCATGGTCTACCCATGTGGCAAATTTCATCATAATTCATTCAGCCGTTTTAGCGTGAAAACGTAACAAACAAATAAACAAACTTTTATAATATTAGTTAGGATGACACTGTATTTTGTAAATGAGTGAAAACGTACGTTTAAAAAAAGACAAAATCTGTCACTTAAATAAACTATCTATAATATTACACTATGAAAACCTACAATTAGCCATAAAATAAAAATCCAACATCTTAAAATCTTTGGTTTAGTTATCGCAACCAAAACCTCCAATCTATTTTATTTTGCCCTACGCCAATGGTACTAAAATATCGGGAGTGTTATTTTAAATCGTAACAAAAAATCGCGCCTGGTATTCCCCGGAGGGTGAAAATAGGTGAAAATCGTGAGAGTTATTTTTAAGACTTTTAACAAACAGTAAAGAAATAAAGAACTAAAACTTTTGAAGTAGTTAAACGAGACGTCAAAAGTAGGTAAAGTCTACGTTGCAAATGTGCAGCAAACCACAAAGTTCCATAACAAGTAGAACGAGGCACCAAATTACTGGCGCATTTAACTTGCCGTGATTAATGTAACATCGCCAACTTCCCTCTCAGAGGTAATAGGTCCGACAGACCTCCTGACTCATAGTATACCGTCACTAGTATACTCATAGTATACTAGTATTACCGTCGTATTACTCTGCATGTGTTAAGGAAAATAATTCTTAGAACTGGGAACTGCAGACAGTAAGGCGTGGATTGTCAGGAATTATTAATTTTAACACCTAAGAGCCTCAAATCGTATGTGGAGTGGTCGATTTAAAATTCTGTACAGGCGTAACTGCATCATTTTGAATTGACCAGAGGCTCTAGCCCGAACGCTTGACGTATACACGTAACGAAAATTCGAACGATGTTAAAATTGCAAATAGTCGTATCCCAAATAATTTTGACTTTGTTTTAAGACTTTATACAACCTTATTTTTTCTTTATGCTAAACCCGAAAAGGGGTCATTGTAGTCATCATTTTGAACAACTTTTTCTATGGGACCAATATTGACATCGCGAAAAAAAAAATCAGCTTTTCCATACATTTTGTCGATTTAAGTGAACACAAATGTAGGGAACAGCTGTTTTTTTTTTCGCGATTTCAATGTTGGTCCCATAGAAAAAGTTGTTCAAAATGATGAGTACAATGACCCCTTTTCGGGTTTAGCATAAAGAAAAAATAAGGTTGTATATTTATTGGTGATACTAATTTTGCTTTATGATAGGTATAGTTATAATGATAAATCGTTTGTATGTCGTTAGGGCCTGTTCACGCGATACGTTGCGGTGCCGCACCGTAAAGATTTCGCTGCATTCGCGGTCACACGGTGACACTGTGTGGTGCCGATCCGGACCTCCCCGCTTCGTCTCGCGGGTTATGCAAGTTAGTTGTACGGTGCGGTGCGGCGCCGGAACGCACCGTGTAGCATACTAAGAGTATTGGTATTTAGGACGCCGCGCCGCCGCCGCATCGCACGCGTATCGTGTTCATCGGCTCTTACGTTTACGTCGCGTGTTCGTGATACGGCCTCTGATCACGCACATCTACGCGAATCGGTTTAGTTTGTAGCCACATATGCCTTAAAAAAGGTCAGTACCTACAGATTTATAAGAGGCAAGACGGATCTGAAGGCTAAACTGATAATGTATGGTAGCATTAAGAGGCTTACAGACTAACGTAGCGTTTCTGAAGCTGTCAGCATTAGTTGTAATCTTCGATTGCGCTAAACACTACGTCGATTTTCTTCCACGAATAATTTTTCTATGCAGTTGGCAAAGTGCCTTCTGAATCTAAGTACTTTAGTAGATAAACTGTGCAATCATTAGCTATGAGATTTTGGCCATTTACTGCAAACCTCATCACATCACTACTGTTTTGTTAAGGAAGAAAATATGTCACACTACTGTGTCGTGTTGCGTCGTGTCGCGTCAGAAGCATATCGGTTTTCATACATTTCGTATGATTCGAAATACATTATTACAGTGTGTTATTGTGACACAACACGACACAGTATTAGTGTGTTTCCAGCTTTACACTTAGTAGTAACTTAACAAAATAATGATGTTCGTAAATCGATTTGTATGTATTAAGTTCTGATGTGAGTAGGAGATTTAGTTTTCGGTTAAAACACAATAACAGTTCTAATTTGGTAGTTTTTAGTAAGTATTTAATTAACTGACAAAAAGTTGTTGCTTTTAGACTTAGTTATAGTGTCATCTAATTAGCCGAGGGTGGATTTAAACATGGATCTTGTTTTTCCTTTCCGTAAATTCCAAGTATAAACAAGTAAGTACTTACTATAATTTATTGTTTAGAAAACAACGAGAAACTGGCGATTTCTACGAACCTGTTAATTTTAATTAAGCAACGATCAAATATCCGATTCACTTTCAAATTAAATTACGATTGTCGTTTTTATCGCTATACAATTGTTAAGCTCTATTTTTCAAACGGATACCTACCTTATTTTATTCGTTTTGTTATAAAAGTACGCAATTCCGGATACTTCCTTTAAGTGTCGACACTAATCTCCAACCATGTTTGTGTTGTCACTTTACCTGTCCATTAGAAGGGTCGTAAATCTCCGAGGATTTACTGCATACGATCCTACACGCTGGCGTCTACTCGGCAGTTGATGATCTTAGTGTCTATAAAGCCACTGTCAGATGGTATAGAAAGGAATTTTATAAGAATGGAATAATAGGAAAGTTAAAAGTGGTGTGAAGTTTGAAATTGAAGTCGACCTATAAATTCTTGTTGTTGCCGAAGAATAGGTATGTTCACAAAAAAAAAATTTTTCGTCAATTGTGTAATATTTTTTTTTTACCTAATCAAAACAATTACTTTATTTATGTTATTCTAAAAAATTCAAAAACAAATTCTGTTATAAGTTGAGTTAAAATGTGGCATGACGTCATTGTCCGACACGCCACATTTTACTAACTTGTGATGGAGCGAACCGCCACTCCCCAACTTTAATGCGTTTTATCTAAATATTTTTTTATTAATATGATAAACCAAAAAATGCGTGTATAATATTTTTTTACTATCTGACTGACGAACTAAATAGTTTTTCTTTTTTTTACCCAGTCAACATCCCTATTAAAACTGGGCTGCAATTTTCAGAATAGTTAAAAAAATTACGAATTCAAGTTTTTTTTTACATTGGTAGGTAATCTTTTGAGTAGTCTCTCCTTAATGAAATAGGGCTTATTTCCAGTTGCAGCCTCTTTTATTGCATGTCAATAATAATCCATAATAATCCATTGCATCCAACAAACCACTGACAAGCCACTGACTAGTGAAGGTATTCAAAACATTTTCCGTAAATACTCTTCGCATAATTATTAAGTAACTTTATTTTAACAATTTATTATTATTATTTGCAACTTCAATGTATAAATGCGATTATATCTGTTTCATTAAATATTCACACTTGAAAGTATCCATTTGTAAAATGTTACTCCAACAAGTAAAATTTCAAGCCTTTTTCAGCAATAATTATTATTGCAAGAATATCATCGATGCCATGTATTTAAATATTAATGAATTTCAGCAGCAGATGTATTTTTGATGATGATTACTTGCATCATTGCGTGGTAGTTGAAAATTGTCAGATGGAATACTGGATGGAATGGATAACTTGAATTAAGATATTTAAAGCCATTTACAACATTTTTAAGATGCTATTAAATTATTTATTAAGGAGTAAACTTATTCTAGTTTTTCTAATTATACAGTATGCTATTTAACGAAGGGCGTTCCGGTCACCAAAAAAAAAGTCACCTTGAAAAAAAAAGTTTTCTTTTTTAACCGACTTCTTCAAAAAGGAGGAGGTTCTCAATTCGTCTGTATGTTTTTTTTTTTTTTTTTGTTTGTTTGTTACGCGATTACTCCGCCAATTATGAATCGATTTTGATGATTCTTTTTTTGTTTGGTAGGTCATGCTTTCGAGGTGGTCCCATATAAATTTTATTAACTTTGCTTGCGTAATTTTTGAGTTAGCTTCAATATTACGTATTTTTCCCACTTAGTTTATCTAGACGATATCCTGTTTGACTCCTTCACTGTTATTTACGAATTTGTGTGGGGTAGGTACCACAACTAAAAAGTGAAAAATAAAAACTTTTTACAAAAAAAAAAACAACCGACTTCCAAAAAATACACTAAAAAAGTGAAAAATAACTTTAATTTCGGAAGTCGGTGTCTTTGCTTTTCAATTTCCGTTTTTTGCCACCGACTTCCGAAATTGTCAGATGTATGTTTTTTTTTGTAAAAAGTTTTTATTATAGTACTAGCTTTTGCCCGCGGCTTCGCCCGCGTGGATGTCGGAAATTATCCCACGGGAATGTGCTACCGGGATAAAAGTATCCTATGTCCCATTACCCACGTGGTCTGTCTAGGCGACCTAGGCGTTACGGCGTAAAAGTAACAGACATGAGACAGCCAGTAACTTTATATATTAGTGGTAGTCCATACCTATATTGTGGTGATAGTGTGGATAGTATGGACAGCAGTATGAAACTGTCGGAAAGATTAATGAAAAAATATTGTATAAAGATTAATGAAAAAATATTGTATAAAGATTAATGAAAAAACTATGGCATATTGTATGGACGATGGAAACTAAGGCGAAAGCTTTGGGGGAGCCTGCGAAATTCAAATTTTCTTATGTTTTTTGCTTTTTACAGGTCAGTTTTATGTTGATCTAAATAATGAGTCGCAGTTGTATAACATATTTATTTATCTAATCTAACTAATATTGCAGGAGTTGTATTCCTGTATTCCTGGTTATTATTCTGTAAAGCTACTATTTGCTACGATCGCGAATCATATTTTAATCATATTGACATTCGAAACTTACCCATTAAACGATTTAAAAGCTGTATTAAAACCAAACTTTGTAAAAAAGGTACTATACAATTTCAGATTATTTGAAGACAAAAAACATGGGATTGAGCTGCTCGCTCTGCTAACATTTTGTCATTTTGGCATTGTGACATTTTGAATAAGTACTATGGAAAATCATCAAAATATACCTACCAGTTTTATATACAAATTCACATTATTGAATATTATATATAAAATATTGACAAAATGACATGATTACTTTGTAAAGTATTGTATTATTGTGAATGTGAGGACCATGTGGATGTTTATTTTGTTTTTATTCTTATATTTCTCAGTTAGTTTTAACAATGGTCTGGCAATTTGAGAACTTTATGCGGCCTACACAAATGTCCTTTCTTTGGTATTGTTCGTCGAGTCGTTGAGCTCCTCCAGTTCTGAGCTGAGCTCCACTATTACTGACAAATGCTTGCACTGACAGGACAGGTTCACTCAAATCTGTGTGGTTCATTCCTCAAAAGACCATTTCAGACTCTAATCTACATGGTCCTCATAGTGCCTGACCAATATGCCAATATCTGACCTTGGTATGTCCGGACTTTAAAAGAGACTGTGAGTTTGTTTCGGCCTTTCTTCTCAGAGTAGTCAGATAGGAAACGCCGACCTCATCTAGCTTAATTTTACAATTTTTTGATATTATTACGACGTGTAAAAGTGATTCCAATAACCTATTTACAGAATAAATAATTTCATTTCATTTCATTTCAACATACAACCTGCCTGCGGGCTACCGGCGCATCCCCCTTAAGAAAATCGCATCATTTGCACAACGCCATCTATCGAGTAAGTACTCACTGGTAAACTCAAACTCTTCGTTTCAAGCCAAGAGCCAAGTAGTAATAACTTTTGATTGAGTGGACAGATTCTCAAGTTACGGACTATGACTATATTCTCAATCCCTTAACGCTCTTGAAGATAGTCCCGCAAAAAAGTCAATAATAAGTACTTACATGTGAATTTTAAAATCAAGAGGCTAAAGAAGGGTTTTTACCTTCATGAGGGATGATTTTAGAAAAACGTAACTCTTTATTAGTTACAAAAAGCATAAATTTTCACAGCCCTAAGTTAAAATAAAACCGGCCAAGTGCGTGTCGAACCATGCAGAATGAAGGGTTCCGTAGTTGGGATGAATTAATTTATCAAACTTACTTTCGCAAAGTTTTATTGTTATTACGTCTATGGACGTTTACTGTCCCTCAAAGTGTTAACATTGTAGTTAAAAAACTTGTTCTCGCATACAGAATGTTTGGGTTTTTGCAACTGTACATGTAAGTTGGTCGATTAAAAGTTTTTGAGCTAAGTCGCGGTCAGACAGACAGACAGACGGACATGGTGAAACTATAAAGCTTCCTTGTTGACTACGGAACTCTAAAAATGATAGGTTTCCCATAAAAACTTTCATCCCCTATATCCCCCCCCCCCTTAAATTTGTTTTTGAGAAAATAATTGCCTATGTTCTTCCCCGGGATGCCATCTATCTCTTTACCAAATTTTATCGAGATCCGTTCAGTGGATCAGGCGTGAAAAGGTAACATACAGAATTACAGACGGACAGACAGACAGAGTTACTATCGAATTTATACTTTTAAGCATCGATTATTAAAGTAGATTACGTACCTTGCTAAAGTGAGTAATTAATGCACTCTTGTTAATTTAGTAAACTCATTCGTGCCTTAATTACTCACTTTTTGCTCGATGTAACAATCTAAAATTTTTAAGACATTAAAATTTATCACCATTTTTCCATAATTAATTTGTATCATGATTTAAAAGATAGATAGCGCCACCTATGGCACTACTACCAAACAATGGATTTGGAAAACTTGAATTAACCAAACTTTAGATTGGGTATATTCACAATGTATCGCGTTATGTTTCCGCGCGAAGTATGTGAACATAATTATGATGATAATGATCGTGTGTTACACACGTTCTCACAAACCTACCTGATTTTACGCTAGTGTCATTTTACGTCAATAGATGTCGTTACGTGTATCTACATTACGTACCTAATGAAAATTTCTTCTTGAATACTTTAAACTCTTATATCTTTTGATATTTTGAAGCGATTGCGATGAAACAAATACTAAATGAAACATCGAGTTACACACAAAATTTGAGTTTATAATTTAACCATATTGATTTCGTACTTTTTACGTGATACTGGAACAATCAAATAAACGAACAGACAAACAGATAAACAGACAAACAGACAAACAGACAAAAATTCCAAAAATGGTAGAAATGGCATCTGTTGGTTATTCTTGGACACTCCACCTAGGTTTTTTTTTTTTTTTTTCATTGTACAGAAACGCCTCGTCTACAGATTTATTATATGTATAGAAAATATTCACAATTTAGAAATTGATACGGAAAAGGAACACTCTGTACCCCTACCTTTGTTAGTTAACATACTGTATATATAAAGGCAGAAAAGGTAAGCCAGAACCAATTGTTGCGACCAAAACAGCGGGAATTACGTGACACACTTAAAATGGCAATACCTTTCATTTTGACAGATCAAAAAAATTCATTGTGTTATTAACGTTGTTGGGCAGACGAATTATTCGAATAATATATACCTGTTGTTGTTTATGACGTAATGGATTAGCAATTTACTTCAAAATTCCTCGGATTGTGATTGAATGTGTTACGGAATTAGGGCACAACACGTCAGCATCAAAGGATACTTTAGATTTTTAATGAATGCGCATGAATAATAACAGTAGGTATATTATTAATATAAAATCTCAGCGATATAAATTTAGAATTCAATCAGTTATGCGGCTAATGCTAAAAGAAGAAAAATATCGAATGGTATTGAGAGGAAAAGGTTCGCTATAAATCAGTATTTTCCGGTTAATAAATCAGACAGAAATTCGTGGATTTATTCCTATAAACGAAGGTATTACGCTAGCTTAGAAGTGGTTCGTACGGACATTCAACGATGATATTATTTTTACACGTTTCTTCTTTTGATAAAGCTCGTGGCTAAATAATAATAGCTACACGGGTCGATCGAAGGTTAAGCTACGCTTGCCGCGGTCGGTTCGTGGATGGGTGACCATATGGTAACGTGCTAGCAAGTTAAGCTGTTCGACCTTACTGTTATACGTAGACACTCGTTACGGATAGTCAGAAGCCCAAAAAACAACTATGTGACAATCAGTACAAAGTGACAGCAACCTATCGTGATTTGTGCAGGTCCAATAGGCATTCGCATCATGTAAAATGCTGGTATTCAGCTGTACCAGGTTAGACCGGAAGCCGCCGACTCCAACATAGTTGAGAAAAGGCTAAGCAGATTGATTTGACTTCTTTTGATAAATTACAAATGTTATTATGTCTAGCTTTCCCCAACAACTTCGTCAACTTGATTCTGGGTAAAAAACCATTTTCAAGGCATCCATTAGAAAAAAAAAGCTAAAATCAGCTGTTCCCTACATTTTCTAGCTCGTCAAAATGTGGGGAACAGCTGTTTTTTTTTCGCGATATCAGAGTCGGTCCCGTAATGAAAGTTGTTCATAATGATGAGTACAGAGATTTCGTGTATGAAAGATACACCTTATATAGGTAGGTAGATAGATTGTATGGGTACCGTTAGACTCCTCCAAATTAACTAGAAGACGAAAGGATAATAATATACAAATTCCCCAATCACGAACTCGCTTTGCTAAAATACAGTTACAAAAACGTTCTGCCCAATTTTAAAATAGGATAAATAGGGAAATACACATGTGTATTCAAAACAATATTATGACTGCAAAAAACTCTTTAATTACTTGGATAAAACTTTTAAATTATGATAAAACAGAAGCATTGTTAACGTATGTATCATGACGCATGGTTTCTGTCCACTCGAACTGTTTGCATGCAATCACCTCACATAACATGTTGGCACACACATTATACTCCCACAAAAACATGCTCACACACACTCACACATACACACACACTTATACACACATATGCTCACACACTGACACATATACTCACCCATTCACACCTATACTCACACACTCACACAAAGTGTATTTTTAATTGTGTTTATTGTTATCCAAAGCTATCCGGTATGGAAGAGCGGAGTCTCCCAACACAGGAATTACTTGCTTAAAGGGAGGCTCCACTCACTAATCTGTTTGTTACGATTTAAGTTGGAGAAAAAATTTCTTTAAATTTTTTTTTTTGAGGTACTACCGTTATTACCGCCCCTGCTTGCTGTGCCTGCAGCCAGAACCAACCTACTGGCGAGGACTCCTCTCTCTAGAGCCATGCGTGTGGTGAACGAGGTTCACGAGAGGTTGGATGTATTGTGGTGAAAATTGAGTGAATTCGCAAAAGCTGACTTATTTATAATATGTTATTTAGATGTAGGTTAAGATTTAGAATATAGTATGTAATTTTATAGGATTTAGGAGTATGAGGAACAGGGTGTAAAGTCCACTCATCCACCATAGAAAAGGGAGGATCCTCTAACCAGACGGGTGTTGTGTCTGCCGGGCAACTGCCCAATGATTGATGTTGGGTTCTCGTATATATGTCCACTGCACGGTAAACTTTAATTGCGCGATGCAGGAGTTATGTGACGTCTGTCTGACGTCAGGTCTTTGATGCGTAGTTCGCATGTGGCGATGTAGATACACCAATGCCACAAGGATATAGATTAAGGATTTAGCATGTAAGGCCTCTCTATCGCATTGGATCGCAGATCTGTAATGGTAGTGGTAGGTAAGAGTTGTGTAAATAAATAAATGTATGAACAAGAACCTCGTGTGCTTACTATTTTATACGCCACTTTAGATCTTTCAGGACATGTATTTCATATACCTTTTATAAATAGTACATTTTACATGATGTTATAATACTTGGCTCCAAATATAGCTCTTTATATCCTCAGACATTGTAGATGGGGTGTTACAATATAATATTATATTATATCTTAGAGTATTGTGAGTATTTATAATCAAAGTTTAATGGATGCATTTAGCGTTCGTCGTGTTAATTAAGTTCTGTTTGCTAACAATGATCGATGGTGTTGTCTTGTCAGTGTGTACTGGGTATAGACTCAGTGTAGCCACGCGTAGTGATGAAGATTATATTTATGTAATACACTAAAAGCAGTGGTGGATATACATGTTATAGTTATATGAGTAGAATGGAAATAAGATAAGTTATGCCAGGAAATTAATTGTTCAGCAAATTCACCTACAACTTAAATTATCTGTAAATTCAAGTCATAAATGTTTGGAGGAGCTTGTGGTTGCCGCACGGGTCGATCCATCAGTTTAAGCTACGCTTGCCGGGGTTGGTCCGTGGATGGGTGACCATCTTTGCTTACTGAGACTCCTCCGTGCCTCGGGAAGCACATTGAGCTGATGGTCCCGGCTGTCATTCGTGGATCTTTGACAGTCGTTACGGGTTGTCAGAGGCCGAAAGTCTGACAACCAGTCTTACCAAGATATCGTATTACCAGTTATTGGGTTGTGGAGGTCAGATAGGCAGTCGCTCCATGTAAAATACTGGTATTCAGCTGCATCCGGTTAGACTGGAAGCCGACCCAAACATAGTTGGGAAAAGGCTAGTCAGATTGATTGATTCCGGTCACACTGTCATTATTATGAAATGGCTATAACACGGCAAATTAACTTAGGGTGTCAATTGCTTGCTTAGTTAGTTCCTTAACCAGCTACATCCCACAGCTGGGCAAAGGTCTCCCCTTGACTTATTTCGAGCGCATTTCACCATGGCTTGTTAGTTGTTGGTCTTATCCTGCTACCCGCTTGGCCTTGAGCTTGGCCTTAGTCGTAAGTGGCCCAAAAGTTCATTGTGCATAATTATTATGTGGCCAGCTAAGTTTTTGAGCTAGGTTCGCCATTGTGCGTCTTTTTTTAGGTACCTACAGGTATACTCATTTAAAGGATCGAAACGGCGATTCCCGTATTTTAAAGAATGTTCGTATTCCAATCTCCCCCCACAATGTGGACCGATGACCTGGTGAAGGCCGCAGGAATCCGCTGGATGCGAGAAACACACTGACTGTCTTTCGGTTGAAATGATGATGATTCCAATCTCATTCTCAATCTGTTAAAATAACCTCGAATTTACCTACATTGTTGTCAATTTTTGACGTGATTGTCACCGAGATAAGATTACCGTCTAGATTTCGAACGTTTTTGATTACGGGATTACGGGATTGGCCTTCTCGTACGAAATTGGTTAGGTAACTTTTTATATCCCATTTATTTGCTGGTTCCTAGAAATAGAAAACACAACTTTTAATGCCAACATTTACTATGTTTGCCCCATTTTCCACATGTATACAACATTGGCACACATACTTCTCTGATGGAGTTGTAAGCCATCAGAAGTGGGTTTGTATTTTTTTTTTTCTTCTGATTTGGGGGTATTGTCGTTTGATTGATGATGCTACTGGGAAAAGCCTCCCATGGATATATTCAGCTTTTGAAATATGTATCGAGAGGTTCATCTTACTTTGTATAAGCATCTCCTACCGAAATGGTTTTATTTAATGTAAGCATGATCGATTGGTTCTTGTCATTATCATCTTACTTCACGATTATTATAAATTTATTATAATGGCTGAGTTTTACACATAATGAAATCCTATTAAGGCATTTAATTTTTCATACTGATTGCATAAATAATAAATTAAATATTAATAGCATGTTCAATAGTGTTGATATGGTACCTATTTCAAATAAAATCTTATTAACGACCAATTATTATTTAATTAATAGAATTGAATGAGCAATAAGGTATCTAGATATCATAATCGTGTAATAGATTTGTTTAGATTACGCATAGATTAATTACTTAGCATACACATGCAATGATAAGGCTAAGTTTGCTTGAAAATAATCATTTATTAATCAGCATACACGGTAGGCTTTAAATATTCTTAATTACTTATTAAGGGTAAAGGTGCTCCTTGCTCCCATGTAATGTTCAGAGTCGAGCATTACATCGACGAGGGAGGAGAACCGAGCATTACAGTGCGCAGTCAGTAATATTTCATTGGAAAAATTACATTACAGGCGAATGCTCGTCAGTCAGAAAGGCAGTATTGTAACGTAATGCTCAAATTCGAATTTGAAATGATATGATATTACAAGCGAATGCTTGTCACCCTTAGAGTGCGTTTCCACTGAAGTGGAGACAGGCAGAGATGAGCGGAGACATGCAGGAATCGTCCAATCATAGACGAGACGAGAGACGCGATGAGGATTTCAACCATTGTGATTAGTCGATACATGCAGGTCTCCGCTCAGCTCCGCTCGTCTCCGCTTCAGTGGAAACACACCTTAATTAGTGTGGTGACACGTGGCTGCAAGTCACTTCTGTCTGTTCTGAGAAAATAATTATGTAGGTAAGTACATAGTAGGTACATATTTGCATAAACTCGCGGCTTTTCCCACCATGTAGAAACTACATAACACTACGTTCTATGTACAATGTACATTCCTACAAAAAGGTACTTACGTAAATAATTTTTTGGAGCAATTATTCTCTGTTCGTTATAAGATTGTACACTTTAACCATTCACAAAATGACTGTCGTTAGGCCCAGTGGTTAATAATTTATTGATTTATTTTATTTAGGAAAAACAAACAGTAAAATATTACATATTTACAATAGGACTTACATTCAAAATATGATAAATATGCTACCGACTACGTATTCCACAGATTACTTTAAAAAAATATGATACATAAAGCGGTAAACTAAAATAAAAATAAAAATAATAATAAAAGTTACATAAGCCGGGTACACAAATTTATAACAATGTATTATGCTAGCTTCTCCTGCGTGAAAACAGAGAAAAGAAATACGTCTCAAGAACGTACCTACCTTTCAAATGGTGAAAGACATTTTATGACATTGTCAACCGCCGATCCATAAGGATTGCTCGGATTTGCTTCCTGAATATATTTTTGCTAATAATAGTACCTAATAGATGTATTACCTAATTCTTTCCTTAGAATATGATCCTAAACTAACTAACCTATTAGTTAGTTTAGGCACCGTCTCCTCATGCACGAGTTGTGGTTTCAAATCTGGAAAAGTACCTACAAATGTGAATTTTTCAATTCATGTATAAGTTCTAAGTTTATCTTGGACATAATCTGTCACTCATAGTGAAGGAAAACAAACCGACTGATAGGTAGTCTGTAGTAGATAAGTCTGAAATCGCCAATCCCTATTCCTTGAGCAAGCGTGGTGATCAATGCTCATGCCTTTTTAGGGATATGAGCTTATGAGGAACAGGGTGTGTTCACTCATCCTCTATAGAAAAGGGAGGATCCTCCGACCTGGTGTTGTATCTGGCGGGTAACTGCCCAACGTCATTGATATTGGAATCTTGTATACAGGGTGTAAGGGACAGCCGTCCTCAAACTGATGGGATGAATTCAGTATATCATACTAGACGGCCGGTACCTGAAATTATTTCAGGAACGTTATGGGAATCCAATAAACCTGATTTGTATTATTATCTCACGCGCAATGTAATGTTACCGTGGCAAAACCCGCGTAGCTGCACTCCCCGTGCAGGGGCGGGCGCGCTTGAGTATTTTAACATCCAATGCTGGTTTTTTGATTTTAGCTGTTTTACTTACATAAATGGAGTGCTGCGTACAGAGAATGTAATTTTACATTGAAATAAAGGAATAGTAACTGAAAAAACGAAAACTGAAAAAACTAAATGAAAACTTTCAGAGCAAATTTCCGATGGAATATGATTCAAAATATGGAGGTGAATGCCCCCTGTTAATTTGCGGCAGGCTGTCCCTTACACCCTGTATATTTTCATCGAGCGGTTAACTCTAATTGCGCGATGCAGGATTTATGTGACGTCAGCGTAGGTCGCATGTGGCGATGTAGATGCCGCCACACCTTCACTGTATGAGAAGAGGCTTCTGCTCTGCAGTGGGATAATAATAGGCTTTTTTTTTATTATTCAAAAAATATCCAATCCAAACATTCAATCTTCATTTTGTAAATATGATTAAGAAGACACTTATTTCCATGTTCTGTTATTAACAATTCATAGAATATTAAATATAGTCGATACCTAAACTAATTTAGCATTTTTTTTCATAAATACATATTATACGACTTTGACATAAATAGGTATTCAAGTACTTACATGAATAAACATCGGAACCCGGAATCAAAGACGGTAGTTATAAGCCAAGTTCAGATCCGGTCACGAGTGCCAGTTCACACGGATGGTTCCGCATTATACAGAGTATGTCGCGTATTGTTTTATAGAGAGAACTTTTTGTTTTGTCGAATGTTGTTGAGACCAGCTTAACAGTTTTTGTTATTTTGTCGTATTGGCTTGGTTATGTTTAGTATAAATAGTTAGTTTATTTATTTTATAGGTACTTTAAGCATACAAAAAGGCGGACTTAATGCCATAGGCATAAAGTTAGTTAACTTTATTAACTAACTTTATGCCTATGCCATTAAGTCCGCGTTTCTTAATTAAATTTCAATGCAATTCTACTGAATTGATACTAAATTATTCTCAGTAGTTAAAATTACCTCGCAGTCGAAATATTAAGTAGGTCGAAATAATAAGTATTAAGTAGTTTACACAATGTTTATATTTTTATTTACTGAATAAATATTACTTCTTTAACAGCATTAAAAACAACAACAATTCTTTGAGATGTTTTGTTTTTGGTGTTGGTTTTCCTTAAGAAAGTAGATCCACGAACTAAGGTTGTTGTTCTTGTTGTACCTACAATATATACCTCATAAAATCGTACGCATACCAGAAACTTATCATTTCTTCGCTCGTGTTTCGTAATTAATTACTTTTACCTTATCGTGTTTAAAAATGGACTTTAATTTTCTATTAGGTAACTGCTAATTAAATTAACATTTAATTAAATACTTACAGGAAATTTTGTCACAATGAAGTGTTCTCAAAAGCATATGAAGAGACCTAATATTCCTTGTCTGAAGTATGTCCTCGAAAATTCCGCCCTTAAAATATATTGTATTTAATTATATCAAGTCGAAAGGTCCTTGTTTGTATTTAAATGGAACTCTGGCCAATAAAAAAATGTTACGGTTAATAATTTATTCCACGCGGACGGAGCCCTGTTTGTTAGGTTATTAAGTCATTCGTGACCGTGATTGTGGGGCGGTCAGATAAGTCATGTTCAAATACAAACAACGAAGGGAAGGTCTGTTGGGTTGACACACTTATATCTAATAAAGCTTTAACAGTTTGTTTTTTTTTCAAAAATATTGAAGAACAGCGGGTCTATTCTTTAAAAATTTCAGCGTGAAAACTTTGGTGAAGTGAGCTTAAAGTAAGCGCATTGCTATTCTGTAACCATCTCACCGTGAAAACGTAGGTGAAGTAAGCTGTCATTGTCATGGCAGTGACAGTTCACTTCACCTAAGTTTTCACGGTGAGATTTTTACAGAATAGCACAACTGTCATTCAACTTTATGCTAGGGATTGGCACTTTTGACTGCTCACTTAAAGCTCCATTCACCTACATTTTCCCGGTGGGCAGCGATCTAACTAATAAAGATCTCACCGAGATTTTTGATTGTCATTGAATTGTCAATAAATCTTAAAAATCTTGCACTAGAAAATTCAGATCAGCATTAGTTAACTTTGGTTTTAGTTAGGTATAGGAGTTTAGGAATACTTAACCTAAATTAAAATATCGTTCAGGTCACTGCCTCTATTTACAAAAATGCAGGTTTTCTTGGCATTTTAAGATTTTGGTTTTTTTTGCGGTCGTGAATATTACAAAAGGCAAGAAAATGCACATCAAAAGAGCTCAGCAGAGATCTGCATATTGTATTGACGACCGGATTTAAGTAGTGTATTAAATATTAAATGGGATTGATACGTTTGGGAAAATAATTGGGTATAAGGGTTAAATGATGGCTGCGATAAAATAACTTTTACCTATACGTAGGTACCTACTTTAAAGTACGTATATGTCTGGCGATCTTTGATTAATCAGCCAAAGAACACAGGTACCACAACAAATACATAATTTTTTACTTCATTCAATCCCCAAAATCCTAACTAATATTATATTATAAATGTGAAAATGAGTTTGTTTGTTTGTTACGCTGTCACGCTAAAACGGCTGAACGGATTTGGATGAAATTTGGCACATGGGTATACCATGACCTGAAGAAGGACCTAAGCTACTTTTTATCCTGGACCGCAGATGAAGTAACGGACAGCAGCCAGTTCTTCATAAATAAATTATGACGTTTTGCAAACCAACATGAACTGATGCGGCCACAAAGTTCCACCCTTCTGATAATAAACGACTTACAGCCTTCCACAGAAGCTTTCGTTTTAATTGTGACCATTACACGCTTGGTTTAATTAGCGCACCCGGCCACTAATATCCACTAATTAAGGGAGGAATGAGAAGTAAAACATTTTCTCACTAAGAAACGCAAACAGTTTTATGCGTGAAAGCAAGCTCGATCCAGACTAGATCTTTGTAGAAATTATCCTAGAATTAATTTAAAATTGTTATTAATTAATGCTTGCGGCGTTTATTACGGTATTACTTCATTTAACTTGCCATCATAATTATCATCTAGTTTTACATTTTATCGGAGATTCTCTTTAGCATGTTGATCATCATAATGTGAAATCCTAATTAGAGTTTTATTTTAAACTAGCTGCGCCCCGCGTTTTCACCCGCTTAAGTCTCGATCCCGTGGGTATATCGGGATAAAAAGTAGCCTTTGTCGTTCTCCAGGTCATGTACCAAATTTTATCCAAATCCGTTCAGTCGCTTTAGCGTTTAAGCGTAACAAGCAAACTCGCATTTATAATATTAGTTAGGATAAGGATATCAGGCGCTTCACACTTTTTGGATCGGAATCATTCGGCATTATGACCCGAAGTGTGTAGCATACCGTACAGACTATGCATAATAAACAACTGCACGCGTAGCATGACGACAATAATGGAAACCGGTTTTGTCTACGGAAGAATGTCAAAATGTCAGATTGCTCGATTTCCATTTACAACAATAGCTACGTAAAAACAAATGAGACTACGAGAACAATAAGTAAATTCTTCCCAAAATTGGAACATTTCAAACCATTGACTGGGCAGCGGGCAGTGAAACTAAATCCGAAGAAAGTTTCATTCCGTTTGAGTTCATGGCGAAAGGATACCTACACAAGTGACCCTACTCCCTTCACGGTTACAACTTTCGTGAGAAGTTTCTCGTTAAACCCCAGAGTGTGAAAAGCGTTTAGATAAGTTTCCTTGAGAAAAAGGTTATAAGGCACGTGTTAGATACTTACTCTCATTTGAAGTACTGAAATAAAAGTTTGATATTGTGTACAATATTATTAATGATCACAAAATCTAGCGTTCTAATTAACTAAAACTGTCATATTCTTTATCAAGCAATGATACTGTTTCAATTTAAAAAAACAAAACATCCGTGTTTTCCTTCGAATTTCGGTTTTGGAAATATGAAAAACAAAACACCGTCGGCGGCAAGTACCTTTTCTTGTTATAATAAACCGCAAAGCTTTTTCTATTGGACTCTACATTTTCCGGAGTACATTGTCATTTAAAATTCAAAAAGTACTCTAAAATTTTTACAATGGGCGCATTTCCCGCCTAAAATAATTTTCTCGGTCACTGATTAAATTTTCATTAAAAGGGTGAAGTGGTTATCAAGATGATTATAAGAAGCGTTGAGTGGTTAATTGAATGAAAAATGGGGAACTTTGTGGGTTTTAATCTTTTACTTTCGATGATTTATGTCCCTGATGATAACTTTATGTAATGTTCTTTGTAAGTATCATTAGATGTAGCTTTATTTATGGTAGATGGATTATGGTCCCCTTGAAGATTTCAATTTGCTGCGCTTCTTGAAAATGTCGTAACGTAACCCATAGAGCGAATTTCGATTCACTGTCGATAACCGCATGCAGTTAATCTCATCCTCTGCGGGTGAAAATCTTGGGACTTGCGAGTGCACTTCGAAAAGGTATTCTATTTCAAATCACATAAAATTAGAATCGACTTCGGAATACGAATTATCTATTATAAGTTTGAAAATAAAACCGTTATATTGAAATTAATTTAATAAGATGGTTCCAACGACCTTGACCTCAGATACTAAAATGAATCGCCTTACGTATCCAAGGACAACGACTGTCTATACCCCATTTGAAATAAGATTAGACATTAAAACAAACCCTTTTACAGTCCGTTCAACCGATTTTGACTTCTATAACGTAGGCATAAGTATAGCATTAAAAGCAAAAAAAGTTACACAATACCAACTATCTACCTGCGGCTGCCATTTGTCATGCCACCAACGCAATAGAATTCAAAATCGGTTGAACGGAATGTAAAAAAGACTTATCAATATGTCTAATCTTATTTCAAATAGAGTATAGTATGGAATCAATCAAATAAAAGGATCTGCCTGACCTTGAAAAATTTCATTAAACAAACACCATTTAGTTCAATACGATTATTAATGTTTGCTACAATCTAAAAGCAAAACCCTGTTATGTGTAACAAATTAGCGTAATATTTCGATAGCTCCACGATTGATTTCACATGATTCATTTGCTTTGAACTCGCAGTAAACCGAATAAATATTAATTCTGTATGATTTTTGAAAGTATCCAAACAAAATTGGTTATTCCAGTTGAGAAAGTTCCATATTTTATTTGAACGCGTAATCAGTTGATTACGTAAATAAATCCATAACATAAATTCACTCTTGTGTTCATCGGAAGGTTAGGCAGAGATGTACCGACATTTCAGTAATGAAGTAGGTAATAGGCAGTGCAAATGTAATAGAACTACTCGTATTGCCGCAAAAACTGAAAACTCGAATGAATGTTTTTTTTTTAGCTATTTCTTGTAAAGAAAATAAATACACTTCTGCTATCAGTATTACTTTAATGTGATTATTAGTTACCTAGCAATAATAGGTTGAATAAGGACAAAAAAAAGATGATCAATGTATTGAAATCCATGATCAACCCCCAGGGGTCCTTGCCGGATTACCGCCATGGGATCTGGAGGCGAAAGTCCTCGCGCACATCTGGAAGTGGCGCGAGGAGGTTAAGCGCAGGCCGGGGAGTAACTCCGCTGCCGCGAGAAATTGCGGCACAGCGGATAGAGCTCCGTCAGGATCCCATGGCGGCATGGAGAGTGCGATTGTCGCAACCCAGTGCTGGGCACGCCACAATTGCGGCGATAAGTCCCCTCTTTGAGGAGTGGCTGGAGAAGCGCCACGGCGTCCTCACCTTCCGCCTGACGCAGGTCCTCACCGGACATGGCAGCTTCGGGAGTTTCCTGTGTAGGCGGGAGGAAACACCCGGGTGTCACCACCGTGCGGCTCGTCCGGAGGACACGGTGGTGTGCCTTGCAGCGGCGAGGGGTCAATTTTTATGAGAGGGAAGCCGAAGCAGTGGTGTTCTTAACTTCCTTATTTATGAATAAAGTAAACATGAATTATATTTTTTTTAAACGTATTAAAATGTGCAATATTCCTCCATCTCGTTCTTGGTGACGCATTTTTCTATATCTGTCTCTATCGTAACCCGATAAACACCGGCTTGCTATTGTCCTTATCAAGCGGTGCCACGTGACCTCATGACGGGTTCGCTATTGTATGAATGTTTAGTTCCCGATTCTGACGTTTTGGCGCCGGGTTATTTTAGGACATTTTTATGTTGTTTGCTAATTCAAAGCCAGAAATAGGCGTTTTTGTTGTAAAAAAACTACCCGAATTAAATACCCTGTAACTATATTTTTTGGCAATAGTAGACGCTATTGTCTGTGCCATTATTCAATAGCGGTAGACTTGCTGATGCGAACCTCCAAAGGGGAAGCCGGTAGGAATCGTGTTCTATGGACCTTCGCCACTGGACAGCAGGGCAGCTTGGGCGGAGCACCGCCGTGTACTCGTGGAGGCGATTGGCGGCAATGACCTCTCGCGTCCGGCCCTGGTCCAGGCCATGGTACGGAGCGAGAGGGCATGGGAAGCCGTCACCTCCTTCTGCGAAGCAATAATGCTCGCGAAGGAGGAGGCGGAACGCGTGAGGGAGAGGCAAAGTTTGCGCCCTCACGCCCCTAACCGCCGCCGCTGGAGACACCCTGGGCGTCGGGAATCCCAGGCGGATTCCCGGCCATCATAGGCGCGGGCTTGCGGACGGCGAGCAATGGGTAGCTCGCCGTCCGATAAGGACCAGGCCCGGGTCGATGGCGCGTCGTGTTCCACGCGCGCCTCAAAAAGATGTCAGCACACCTGACGGGGTCCGTTAGGACCGTGGCCTGCCAGGGTTGCGGGATAGTCCGAAAGGGCTACAGGGACCCTGTCAAAAGGAAACTAAAAAAAAAAAAAAGTAGTTAGTACCAAAAAAAAAATCCTACCTCTATTCAGTCTGTTTACCTATGTAAACAACAGTGGCAGGAAGTTGTCTTCGGTTTTTTGTTATTTCGACTTTTGCTACCGACTTCCGAAATTAAAGTTATTTTTAACTTTGTTGTAGGTAGGTATTATTTTTGTTAGTCGGTTGTTTTTTATTTGAAGTTATGCTGCATTCGTTAGTGTTTCATTAATATTTTTTACAACTATTTCAATATTATTTACGATTACGATTTTTGTTATGTGATCTGTAATAATAATAAAATTATGATGCTCTTTCGGAAGTTTATGTTAAGAAGTGTATTAGGTAGGTACCTATACTTAATTTAATATACTTAGGTATTATACAACTTTGTATCATTTTATGCAAGACAGCACAGGTTTTACAGTGGAGTGCTAGCATTTTAGGAGCCATACCATTTGCATCTTTCATTACAATTTCTTATTATAAAGTTTTAGTATCGTATGCTTGTGTAACTTAATACATTGTACAGTTTGATATCTTTTAGCGTTGATGTTGTAAACAAACTTGAAAGCGTAGCTAGATGATATTGGAATATTGTTTTTAACCCAACTGATGGTAAGTATGAGGTCACAATGTAACACACGATCAATCATTATCTGAATAATTTTGAAGGATATTCCTAATCCATTGCTTCATAATAATATGTTTGAAAAAATTGTGTGTTCAACAACGTAAATAACACTATGAATGTTGTTGAACTGTCAAAATTAAAGCCATACCTATGTGTGTTACGCAATTATCCCGCTGGTCTTTTCCTAAAGGTAACAAGTTTAAGGAAAAATAAATTATTATGAAAGTAAAACACGATGCTTGGGGAGGCAGAAAGCTAATAAATCAAAATTTTGCCCGTTGTGTATAATTTATCTTTTTTTTTTTTTTTTCGTTCTCTTGGCTAAGTAATAACAGCCGCTTGGGTCGATCCATCAGGTTAAGCTACGCTTGCCGGGGTTCGTCCGTGGATGGGTGACCATCTCTGCATACCGAGACTCCTCCGTGCCTCGGGAAGCACATTGAGCCGATGGTCCCGGCTGTCATTCGTGGATTTTTGACAGTCGTTACGATTCGTCAAAAGCCCGAAAGTCTGAAAACCAGTCTAACGGGATATCGTATTACCCAGTTACTGGGTTGTGGAGATCAGATAGGCAGTCGCTCCATGTCAAAAAACTGGTCTTCAGCTGCATCCGGTTAGACTGGAAGCCGACCCCAACATAGTTGGGAAAAGGCTAGGCAGACTGTTTTTTTTTTTTTGTATAATTTATCATTTCTAGCCCGACAACCTATCTTACCAAAGGATACCTATTATTATTATAAGTCTGACTACCAGTCTTACCCCTTGGTATCGTGTTACCCAGTAACAGGGTTGTAGAGGTCAGACAGACAGTCACTTCATGTAAAATACTGGTATTCAGCTGCATCCGGTTGGACTAGAAACCGATCCCAACATAGTTGGGAAAAGGCTAGGCAGATGATGATGAAGGAAAATCAGTGATCGGCATAACCTGTCCCCTCTTCCTCTCTTCTTCTTTGTGAGAGGAGTCAGGTAATGAAGAGCAGTGACTGTACCACTTGACCTCAATATAAATATTCTCACAATTAATCAATTATCAACATACCAGAATGTAAGAATGTATGTAAATATTATTAAAAGGATTTTATTTAATAATCAATCAATACATTATGTATGAACAACAGGTTATTAGTTATTATCAATAATGTTGCAATAATTATTATGTCAGCGATCTTGAATGGTAAGTAATAAACAGTTATTATAGGATTTGCATTTTAAGTATATTCTGTATTATTTATTGTTACGTTACATCGATATTTTATCGGTACCTTTGTATAATAAGAATATGTGTGTTGTTGCTCGCGACTAAATGGAAACAGTCGCAGGGGTCCATCAACAGTTGCGGGGGTTAAGCTACGCTTGCCGCAGTCCAGAAGTAGGCAGTGACTTGTCGCTGCCGGCCGTAGTCGAGTCGATGGTCGGCAGCGAGGAGTCCTGGGACGCGGTGATTTCCTTCTGTGAGATAGTCGTTTCGCAGAAGGAGGTTGCGGAAAGGGAGAGGGAGATCTCGTCCACTCACCCGGCCCGCAGCAGGCGCACCGGGCGTCGGCGGAGGGCGGACAACGCCCTCTTCCAGCCCCCCTAAATGGGTCCAGGGGTGACGGACTCGGGGACGTCCGTCGCCCCCCAAACATTAGGACCCGAGGTGGCGGCGCGCAGTGTTCCACGCACGCCTCACTCCCCCCCTTGACCCGAGGAGGCCCGCAGTGGGCCGGCACCAGTCGGGGGTTGCGGAAGATTTTTACGCTCCCGGGACCCTTGGCGTAGGTGTGAGTTGGAACACCGGGGTGGTTTTTAGTCAGTAAGAGTCTGACAGACCCCTCCGCCCGGCCCAGGGCGGAGGACATCCATGAGGATTTTCCACCCCGGAAAAAAAAAAGTCTTGCCGCAGTCGGTTCGTGGCTGGGTGAACATTCATTACATATGGCGACACCTCCGTACCTCAGAAAGCACGTTAAGCCGTTGGTCCGAGCTGTCATTCGTAAGGAGAAATTTGACAGTCGTTACGGGTAGTCAGAAGCCCGAAAGTCTGACTACCAGTCTTACCCCTTGGTATCGTGTTACCCAGTTACTGGGTTGTGGAGATCAGACCAGGCAGTCGCTTCATGTAAAATACTGGTATTCAGCTGCATCCGATTAGACTGGAAGCCGACCCCACCACAGTTGGGAAAAGGATAGGCAGATTGATTGATTTGGCTTTGATCAGGAAAATGTCTGTTGTGTGTTGTACACCCACACTAAATTTTTTTAACCCTAGGCTAACCTCAGATTTACTTAATATTAGATCAGATTGACCTAGTTTCTTCAAACACTTGTAAAGGATAAGTACATAAGTATACGTCAACATATCTGACTTTTAAAGATTGTAGGAAACGCCAATTTCAATACAAAAATTTGTGTATGCGTAGGTAATGTTAAATATCCGATTGGTTCCGGAACGAAAAAAAAAAAACCCTGGTCCAATCTCAGCCCACACAACAAGGTTGCATCTTTTTCCGTGTGTAGTTTAACATTGAATCGGCAATTATGTTTAACAAATTCGATATTCCATGGATATCGATACAATAAATTTCGTGTATCTTGTCTTGTAGGTACATATACCAGTATTAATAACATGCCTATTATTTAAAAGGCATCTTTGGTATGTTATCATTGAATTGGTTATGTTAATAATGTTTGTAATATAGTAACAGTATTTTAATTGAAGGTTAAAGATGCTATTAATAGGTAATTAAAATCGAATGTCACGAGCAATATCAACAATCAAAAGCAAGTTAGAAGATAAAACCCAGCGGGACTCAATCAATCTGCCTAGCCTTTTCCCAGCTATGTTGCGGTCGGCTTCCAGTCTAACCGGATGCAGCTGAATACCAGTATTTTACATGGAGCGACTGCTTATCTGACCTCCACAACCCAGTAACTGGGTAATACGATACCCCTTGGTTAGACTGGTTGTCAGAGTTTCGGGCTTCTGACGACTCGTAACGACTGTCAAAGATCCACAAATGACAGCCGGGACCAACGGCTTAACGTGCTTTCCGAGGCACGGAGGAGTCTCGATATGTGTAAATAGGCACCCATCCACGGACCAACCCCGGCAAGCGTAGCTTATCCTGATGGATCGACCCGAGCGGCTGTTATTACTTAGCCACGAGCTCCTCCCGAAATTTAAAAAAAACAAGACTGTACATAGAGCGATAACACGTGTACTAGAAATTTAATTTCATTTAAATAAAAATTATCAGGGTCAACTTTCGTTGGTCAGACTGTAAAAAAAATAATTTATTTTGCAAATATGGGTAACAATTCAATGATTCAAAAATATTGTCACCTCTTAGAATCAAATCGTTTGATTTACACTGGCCGTTAAAAGTTAGTACCACACTTTTAAAATTGCAATAACTTTTAAATTACACAAGATATATTTCTTTATAATATATATAAACTTTATACCCGGCAACCGTCTTGGAATGGCTAAAAAAACCTTATTAAACAAAAACACTCCTTTTCAAATTTTTGCAACTTTTGACTCTTTTTGTTTCTGTTTTTATTTCACACTTATTTTTTGACCGATGAATTTTGATACAAAAGCCAAGGTGTCAAAAAAAAAAAGTAAATAAGGCGTAAAACTGTAGTTATAAATGTTGTTTTTGCCAGTAAGTTAAAAATGTTAAATTAACTTAAACCAAAGTTTAAGTTAAAAACGTTACTTATGTATAATACCTAAACTATAATTTCCAAGAAATCTGATGGGCTATAAAACGTTTTTTATTTCAAAACTCTAGCTTCTACAACTTAGGAGAAATTGCAATTTTAAAAGTGTGGTACTAAGTTTTGAAGGCCAGTCTAGTCTGAGTGAAGTATCTTTCAAGGTCAAAGACGATTATATGAAACCCACTGCAGGGCAAAGGCCTTTTCTCATAAGGAAAAGGCACGAGCATTGACCACCACGCCTGCTCAAGACAATTTGGTGATTTCAGACTCATATTAAACTAAGTCCAGGTTTTGTCACGATGTTTTTCCTTAACCGATGTCAGTTATAATGTCCAAGATAAAGTCAGAATGTACCTACATATGCATTAAAAAAAACTGTAATTGATACTTGCCCGGATTTCAACCGACGTGCATGAGAGGCGAGACCATAACTACCGGGCTATCACGACATTAGTGGCGATTCACAACAATATCGGTTGTAGACACATTTGACTCGCATATAACTTGAATACGAATGATATCATCTGCCTAGCCTTTTTCCCAACTACATTGGGGTCAGCTTCCAGCCTTACCGGATGCAGCTGAATAGGTACCAGTATTTTACATGGAGCGACTGCCTATCTGATCTCCACAACCCAATCACTGGGTAATACGATACCCCATGGTAAGACTGTTGTCAGACTTTCGGGCTTCTGACGACCCGTAACGACTGTCAAAGATCACCGAATGACAGCCCGGACCAACGGCTTAACGTGCTTTCCGAGGCACGGAGGAGTCTTGATATGTAAAGATGGTCACCCATCCACGGACCAACTCCGGCAAGCGTAGCTTAACCTGACGGATTGACCCGTGCGGCTGTTATTACTTAGCCACGAGCCCGTCCTCGAGCTCTTGAATACTAATTATAATGATCTAGAAAAACAAAGTGCAAATATGATCTAGAAAAACATAGTGCACGCGATCGAATCGCGACGAAATCCACTAACCCTAATCTCATTTAGCAAATCTCAAAATACTTCTTCATCGGAATCAGGTCGCGATATCAAAAATACTCGTGTCAGAATACAAACGTCCCAATACTTTAATATGGACCCCAATTCCCGATGCAGAACACCTCGGTCTATTTCAATTTGCAAAGCGATCCCTGTCTGGTTGAGAGAATAGAAAATGTGAACTCTAGAAATAGTTGACCTAACGAAACTCCAGTAGTTATGTGTTTATACCGAGGCAACAATATCTTCGGCTTGGGAAAGTTAAACTTTAGCTTTGTTCCAAGTTTCACTATGTCAGAATATGTTGTATAATAATATGTGGCTTGTTATATTTTTGTTTATGTTAAGCTGTTTTGTTTCAGGAGGAGTTCAGCCAAGGAATTTTCTGACGTCACATCTTTTGATACGAAACACATATTATTATGACACCGTTTTCTCATCCATGATGAGTATCTACAAGGGTAGCGTTGAGGCCATTTGCAGTCACATCATTTGCTCAATTTAGGGAAACATGTCATACGGAGTGAACCAATCACCATTTGCCGGAAACAATTCCAATACCTTCCGATCTTTGACGGAGTTTTTTCCTACTAATACTAGGGGTAAGATAATGAAGTCTCGTCTACTGTGGAAAATATTATTTTTAACTTTGAATGTAGGTTTTGTTCTTCGATTTTGAATCTAAACGCTCGTATCTGGAGTACGATGCAGAACTCTTAATTTTCCATTTAATTAACTGCTGATTTAGTTGCAAACACAGCTCAGTAACAAAAGGAAACCTCAGTCCTGAATTAAAAACGAAAGATAAAGGCTTGCTAGAAAACCGCAGCCAGTTAAAAGCGATAATGAGCTAACAATAGCCGCGAACTTGTTGCAAGTCTATTACCCGACTAAATAGAGAAGCAATTAGAAGTATAACGATCGTATTTAAGTACCGACCGACCATGTTTGGTCGAGTAAACAGGTTTCTATTAATGTGCCCACAAGCTGTGTTAAGCTGTCCGTTGTGCAACCGCCGAACAATTATGAGTTCTGCGATCGAAGCTGTTCGAAACTAAATGGTAGGAATAGGTAATAATTATTTCCTACTTTAGTAGTATACAGCGTGTAAAAAAAAACCCTATCCGATCGGTGAGGGTGTTGTTAAGAATCTACTGAGAGTACATGTGGTTTATTTTTCGGAATTAAAAAAAAAATACTCCGTTTTTTTTTTCAATGGGGAATTTTGCCGTGTTTAGGTATAACTTATGACGCGGGCGGACGTCGTCTAGCGGGTGTCTACAAGTCATAACATATGACCTCTGCAGAAAATTAGCTAATTTATAATGAATTTGGGGTAATTTAGGTACTAAAAATGTGAATTTCAAATGGCAATAACTTTTTTTTTCTTTTTGCAGTGGTGAAATTTGGGCGACTAGAGTATTTAATCAGTAGGGATAGCTCACATCATAAATTAATTACCCTGGTAAAGCTTGTTCACTCGGAAATGACGCGTCCCACTACGGCATTTAACCACACGGTAATGCGGATTTCTATGGGTGATGCGGTAGCGAGGCGCGTCATTTCAGAGTTGACAAGGTGTAGCTGTTAACTGAATAACCTGCTATGCTTATTCGGGAACATTCCTTTAAATGGATCACTCTCCGGAAATCTCACAGTGTATAATATCTATATAACTTCTTGTGCATATATAGGTATATATGGAAAACTTCTCGTGCATGCAAGAAGTTTTCCATATATATAATGTCAAACATTCTTATATTTTCGTAATATTGTAAGGCAGGGCAATTCTTCTCCATCATGAAATATACTAGACAATTGCTTTACAAAAAGAACATTAAATGGCTGCAAAGTATTAAAAGCCAAGAGCATTCCGGAACAGCCATGCGAGTTCGTCACATAAAAACTACAATTCGCTTGTTAAACCCAGTGGTTAACTGTGTCGGGAATTCCCTGTAGACTATAGAGAACCGTTGTAGTGAAAATATCTTGTCAACGAAACTGGAGGAGCAATGAAAACTGTTTTCACGGAAATTTCAATTATGTCGAAGGGCCATATCACACCGACGATTTATCAGCGTGTTGCCGGCGAGGCGATTGTTTAACACACTCGCTGCGTGTGCGTAGCCAGCACGCCACGTGTGCGTGCGCAACGTGTTGGCCACGTTTTCGGAACGAGATCAATTCACGTGAGTGTACAAAAGAGAGTGAGACAAGCGAGTGTATAGTATTGTGAAATCGTCGGAACAGAAATAAAATTAAAATAATATTAGTTATATGAAATGCTGAATGAAATACATTATGTACAAGTATCGAATAATTTTGTGTCAGTTTAGATAATGTGTACAAGTTAGCATTGTTAATTCGCTGACCGTACCAGCCACTGCACGAAGGTCGTCATTGCACTACACACTAGGATAAAGGCAATAAAAAATGATGAAACAAGTACCTAATGTTACCAGCATAAACACTGCCACAATGAAAGACTTTACTATTACTCGCAGGTGTATAGATATCTTGTACCTACCTAACTACACATAAAGAACCTTTTACTGAAACAATCCAGTTCCTAAAATCCTGCTTCCTCTGAGGTCGACCAAACATGACGAAACGCCACGCCTTCAATATTGAGATATTATTTATCTTATTTCATTAAATGTTTGGAATATACATGACCTACCGCAATATCTGCTGGGATATTAGTTTGCATAATTTGATAGGTCAAACGTAACTTCCTATGGGATCTTATAAGCGATTATGTGAAGCAAGGGTAGCTAACAGCATACTGTATTAATTTAGCACAATAATAGCATAATCAGTCTATAATGTTCCCTCTTCTGGGACTCAGGCCTCCTGTCGATGAGAGAGCGTTCCCTCTCTTCGTAAATACCGTAATCCACCACGCGGGCCCAGTGCGGGGTGTCGGTTTAGGACATGCCGGTTTCCTCACGATGTTTTCCTCCACCGTTTTTGGGGCAGTGGTGAAATCATATTTAGAGCAACATACAACCTGATACTGACCTGCAAATTGCAAAAACGTAGGATTTGAATTTCGCGGGCTACCTCTTAATAAAATATCAATAGGTATGTATGGGGAACATTTGCCCAGCAGTGGGACAGTCTAGAATAAACAAAAAGATAAATTACGACACACGCAATACGAGTGTGTCGCAATTAGGCTACTGAAGTTTAAATATGTAGTCTGAAATACGAGTGGACAATCTCTAACACCATATTCGTGCCATGTGCAAATTGTACCTACATGCACAATATTGTATCTAGTTTAATCTCTGATTGATATCTAGTCATGTATCACGATACGCGTTTTGAATTACCTAACACGTAATTGGGAGCTGTGATTACACAGCTATGCATTGTGAATTGATCGATCTTCAAAAAATTCGTTCTAATAACGTTCAAATATTGCACTATATCCCAGAATCGTGAGCAAGCTGATCGAATTCATAATCAGCGGGGTAATTACGTAACACACTTACAGTAGCAATGGCTTTCATTTTGACAGTTGCACAAAATTCATTGCGTTTGCGTTGTTAAGCTGACAAATTTTTCGAACATAATGATATGAAACAATGGTTTAGCAATATCCTTAAAAACATTCAGATTGTGATTGAAAGTGTGTAACGCAATTAGGTTGCTGTACTTGTTGTTGTTATTGGAAGGCAATACTCGATCTATACCTACAATTATATATCTAAAGTCAACTAAAGGGAAGCCACACCGCTGACTTGCGCAATAGATCAATGTTTATAGTGTACTATAAAAAGTCCTATGTCCTATTCCAGGTCATGGTTTACCCGTATGCAAAATTTCATCTAAATCCGTTCAGCCGTTTTAGCGTGAATGTGTAACAAACAAACAAATAAACAAACTCACCTTCGCATTTATAATATTAGTTAGGATTAGGATGTTGCATTATCACATTTTGTGTGATTACACTGTAGTTGTATTATTACACAAAATATTGACAGCATAATGGGGCGATTTTAAATTCTTGCCGGTGTAAGTAATTTAATTAATTTTTTGCTGATTGTGTAAAAAAGATTATTGTACTGCGACAAAATCGTTAATCGACACTTATCCATTTTCCCATTCAAAGTCTGTTATCCATGAGACTCCAAGCGAATATCCTTTGACATTGCTTCCGTTTTCATGTATTGACAGTAGCAACTCATGTAGGTACAAAATGACGTAAGAGACTCAATCGTAGTCACACAACTGTCCTCGGTCTCCCACACCATTTTCAATCACAACAAGCGGTACTTTTAAAACGTATCTTTGTTAAACATCTGATCATTTTCCTTAAATCTGGTGCGTAAACCTGCAAATTAATTATATTTTATTTTTAGTGTGTTGGATATAAGACACCGACCTCATCTAGGTATAAAACGAAATCTATTTTCGACGTGTAAAAGTGTTTTTTTACCAATTTATAGAAATAAATTTGAAATTACATAAAATAAAGCTGTTTGTGGCTATGGATTCGAAATTCTAAGAATTTGATGAAAGTTTTTTACGCACGAGTAATCTATACTTACGCTCCGCTTCTGTCTTATTGACTGACTAATATTTTTACCACGTTAAACACTTACTCATCATCATCATCAACTTCCTGTACTCGTCCCACGTTACTCCATTCTCCCCTGTTAATCGTCATGCTATCATTCACTCACTTCTCTTTCATCACAATCCATCCTTATTTCCTTTGGCCTTCCTCTCCCTGTACAACCATCAACATTTATATACATCACTCTTACTGTAACGTCTCTATTGTTACAAACTACTGAATGACGTTGATGATAAACTTACTGATAACCACTGGCACTCCAGGTACAGCGATGAGTCCTGCTCCACTTTGACTCCAGTGTCATGGTCGTATGATGGAACTGTTAATTTATCATCCGTAAAAGCTGTAGTTATCAAATAGCTGGTGTAATGGTTGAAGCTGAAGAAGTGAACTTCCCCACAAAGCTTCAATCTATAGGAAAATTCGCCAAAGTAATTAAATAAGTTATGATGCTAAAACGTTTAAGGTGATCGTGAATTACACAATGGACAAAAAGTAGAATAGAATAAAATTAGATGAACACGCTATTGGCCTGTAGGTACGACATGATAACAACAAATAAGAAATACAAAACCACATAAAACTTTCTTGGCTCAAACAGCTACTTAAAAGCAGTTATAGGTTTTTCTTTACCATTTGAAACAAAGAGACCTGTTTCGGCTAACAGCCCAACTGCGCACTTAGAGTTAACTGGTTATAAATTGTAATAAATGTTGGATAAGCTACTGCAGCCTGACCTTGGCCTCATTGGCTACTGCCATAGATTGTAAGAAACTCGTGTCGATAATAGAAAATGGGAGTGTTCGATCATATCCGATAACTCCAAGCAACCACTTGAAAGTTGTTTTGTAATTCCTACTCCGTGTTTCGAAATTAACATATCGGGAGTAGATAAAGTCAATGTCAGTTATGGTGCAATAGGGTCGATGAACAAGAAGATTATGGGCTCAATGATACATTAGAAAATCCTTCACTGTTTATGTAGTTATCAGTCCCGTGCGGCAGGATCCCTACTGAAATTAATTTCAGACAAAATTTCAGACAGCGTTTTATGTATGATAGCCAGTAGACTTGATTGTCTGTACATTGGTCGATGTATTAATGCTCACATAAGTGTTGATACTTCGACTCATGGGTCAGGCAGGGGGCGAGTAGCTTAATGTTGTATTACTAACACTAGTTATAAGTTATTGTACTACTAACAAATTGGATCTTAGTTATCTGAAATAAACGTTTATTATTATTATTTTGTATAAATATGTTTACATATCTCGGGACCATGGGGTCCCGGTCTTTTGGAAGGCGTACTAGGGGCCGAAGCCAACTCGCAGAGGCCCCTTAGACAATTTCAATAGGAATGAGGCACCAACCGACGATTATCCCTGTATGAACTATGCAAGTGCATCCAAGGACAGCCCCCGGTTGGTGTAGGACTATTGCAGAACATGGAAACAAAACATACTGGGTTATGGGTTTGGGTGGCTATAGTGGACTGGATACCTAGAACTATGGAAGGACTATGGCCCCTGCCTGATCAATGTTATGGTATACACGGATAAACTGGCAGGGGGTGACTTGCACACTCAATAATGGGCCCCCGAAAACAGTCGCTAGCACATAGTGTCGTAGTGACAAGGGGGCAACACTTCCTGAGGTGCTTGAGGAGTGGACAGGTATTCCACGGCTTTCAGAACAATCCCAGAGCCCGGAAGATGGTCAAGATCCCTACGAGCACTTACTGAAATACTTCCTTCCTCCGAGCACGTTTGCTCTTGCGAATCTCCACTCAAGCCGGCCAATCAAGGCAAGAATGAGGTGGGAGCTCTGTTCCTCGTCATTGTTCACTCCAGCCGGCCAATAAAGGCAAGCCAGAGGTGAGGAACCAGACTTCTCCCGGGAGATAGGGTCCGTGGGGTCGCAACTGCCCAACAGCTCGCCACGTGCTGCCCTGCGGGTTTTTGTATCTCTCTTGGTCTGGCTCCTCACTCTAGACCCGTTCCGGCAAAGAAAACTCTACCGGCACAGACCCAGAGTTCGGAGCGCGCAAGCCCCACCACGACGTCAACGTAGAGATACGGCGGTGGGGTATTATTATTAAAATGTTGATAATGATAATGATTAATAATATGAAATGCTAAGCTAGGGACCTAATGTTCTGCGCGGCCCCGATAAGGCCAGTGGCCATTATTGACCAGGTACCAACCATCGGTGTAACTGAGTTCCTATCGCATAAAAATATTTGTTAATTAGTGACATCTTGATTCTTTGAATTTTTAATGTATGTCATTTTGATTTTTGACATTTTGATTTTTGACAATTTTGATTTTTGACAATTTTGATTTTTGACATTTTGATTTCTGACATTTTGATTTTGGTTAATAATAATAATAATAGCCCCACCGCCGTATCTCTACGTTGACGTCGTGGCGGGGCTTGTGCGCTCCGAACTCTGGGTCTGAGCCGGCAGAGTTTACTTTGCTGGAACGGGTCTAGAGTGAGGAGCCAGACCAAGAGAGATACAAAAACCCGCAGGGCAGCATGTGGCGAGCTGTTGGGCAGTTGCGACCCCACGGACCCTGTCTCCCGGGAGAAGTCTTGTTTCTCACCTCTGGCTTGCCTTTATTGGCTAGCTGGAGTGAACAATGACGAGGAACAGAGCTCCCACCTCATCCTTGCCTTGATTGGCCGGCTTGAGTGGAGACTCGCAAGAGCAAACGTGCTCGGAGGAAGGAAGTATTCCAGTAAGTGCTCGTAGGGATCTTGACCATCTTCCGGGCTCTGGGATTGTTTTGAAAGCCGTGGAAAACCTCTCCACTCCTCAAGCACCTCAGGAAGTGTTGCCCTCTTGTCACTACGTCACTATGTGCTAGCGACTATTTTCGGAGGGCCCATTATTGAGAGTGCAAGTCACCCCCTGCCATTTTATTCGTGTATATATAAAACATTGATCAGGCAGGGGCCATAGTCCTTCAATAGTTCCAGGTTACTAGTCCACTTTAGCCACCCAAACCTATAATCCAATATCTTTGTTTCCCTATCCTGCAATAGTCCTACTACAACCAGGGATTGTCCTTGGCTGCACTTGTATAGTGCGAAGAGGGATAATCTTCGGTTGGTGCCTCATTCCATTAAAAACATCTACCAGGCCTCTGCTAGTTGGCTTCGGCCCCTCGTACGCCTTCCAAAAGACCGGGACCCCATGGTCCCGAGATATGTAAACATATATCAAAATAATAATAGTAATGACATGTTAAATGATGTAATTATAATGGTATGACATTTATAATAGTAATGTAATCTAATGATACTAATTTGTTTTTTCCTTTACAAATATATATTTTTAATTAATTTGATGATTTAAAATGTTCTAATAGTCATTTATAAATTGATCTAAACAAGTGTAATAATAGTGTTATAAATAATTCCAAATGTTTGCATGCCGATTGGTAAAATGTGGCTGAGCTAAATGTAATCTTAAGAACTATTATGTATTACCCATATTTGCAAAATAAAACTCTATTCTATTCTATTCTATTCTACCATTCAAACCCAAAGTTCGTCAAATCGGCTTAACCTGATCGGTACGGTCTCTAACAGTGGCCGTTGCCGTGTAGTGCGTAAGGTCTCTTATACCAGAAAAAACACGTACTGTGGCCAAGAAATAGAGGTACATTAAAAACCACACCAAGTTTTTAGATCATAATTATAGATCAATCAATCTGCCTAGCCTTTTCCCAACTATGTTGGGTTCGACTTCCAGTCTCACCGGATGCAGCTAAATACCAGTATTTTACATGGAGCGACTGCCTATCTGACCTCCACAACCCAGTCAAACTCAAACTCAAAGCATTTATTTCAATTAAACCATTTACAGGCACTTTTGAATTGTCAAAGAGTCGGTCAGTTATTCAGAAAGTTGAAGCTAGTTGCCCATTCCAAAACGTAGATCTCTATGGAGAAGAATGGGCAAGAAACTCCAAGGACACTCTTTTAAAAATGGATATAGATATTACAAAATCCTGGGTAAAGTATTCTTGTTGCTTCTATAGGTATGTGAGAACGATGTAAAACAAAAAATAATCAAAATATAAAATTAAAAATAAGCTAAGTAAAAAGTAAATCTAGTAACTGGTAATACGACAGCCCTTGGTAAGACTGGTTGTCAGACATTTGGGCTTCTGACGACCCGTAAGGACTGTCAAAGATCCACGAATAACAGCCGGGACCAACGGCTTAACGTGCTTTCCGAGGCACGGTAGGAGTCTCCGTATGTAAAGAGGGTCACCCATCCCGGCAAGCGTAGTTCAACCTGATAGATCGACCCGTGCGGCTGTTATTATTTAGCCACGAGCTCCTCTTTTTGATCATATATATATCTATGTTCTATGTTAGGAGTTTGGTTTCCGCACTGGTGGACCTTTGTGCGTGGTAACGAAATATAGATATCTTCCATGTACTTGTTGTAGGAATCAGTTGCAACATCAGCATTTGAACCATCCTTCGTGTAATATGGATTATCATGGAGGTATTTATCCCTAACACTTTCACCATTGCCTTTAATAAAAAGGTTTTATTATTAGATTTCTTCATTTCAACCCAGAAAATGAAACAACAGCCATATAATTAATTTTCCCAAGCTTGATCAGCAGGCTGATAAAGCATCTTATTATTCTTATCTGTATATTAATGAAGAATGAGACGTAGGTATTACGTATAAAAAAATTAAACAATAGACTTGAGCCGTTTGAAAAAAAATATTACAATGAATAATTTAACGCTTATTTTAAAACAAAATAATTAAAGTGAGATCATGACGTCTTATAAGTGAGAAAGGAATTTAAAATACCTATACATATTATTGTGATGACTATAGTTTGTATCAAACTTTAATTTTGAATGTCGATTTATAAACCAGACGGTTGTCTTGTGAAAACGTTTTTTTTTCACTTCTGTTGCACAATCATCTGTGTAGCCCTGGCTCTTGCACTAGGAGTTCCTGTTTCATAAGAGCCAGACCTCTCATTTTACAGGGAATATGTTATAGATAAAAATGAGATATATTATAGTTATGGCATGCATTAAAACGTAGGTTTACAAGTATTCGAGAAAAAACCAAAAAAATGGTAAAAAGTATAATAATGAAAAAAAAAACAAATTACACACCATTGCGTTATATATAGAGTGAGGGTGAGTTTGAGTGAGTGCCAATGTTTATAGCTTGTACCTATATCATGTAGAGATTGTGGCCCTCCTACCTGTTTTATGATTCCCCTAGATCTCTAATTGCATGTCAACGTGCTTAGTAGGTATTAACAATATTATAACAAATTATTATCTTTATGGCTAAATAGTTCTGCTGTAGAACATTATTACAGTTTATTTATTAGTGGCTCAACACTAAACTAGGGGCCATAAAATGAAAATCCCTAGAAATACAATTATAAGAATTAACTGATGTAACTGGGTATACAGACAGAGAGTAATAACTCCTTGGTGTCCATAATCTAAAGCTAATATATTTATTTCAACTATAATAATACATAATATATCTAATTTACTCGATTATTTCCAGATATGGCCTTTTTATTATTTTATTTATGTGCCTTTTAGTTGTGCTAAATAAATGTATTTTCTTTCTTTTACACGTGTACGGATATCCGCGTTTCGTCACAAGTCCAAAAATAGGTTTTTAATAAAAAATCATAAGCGGGTACGGGTACATAAGTAGGGAACCGGAGTTACCGACATAGCCTGCAGAGTAAGCAAACTGAAGCGGCCAGCCAACTGCGGCTGGCCATGTTGGTCGAAGGCCCGAAGGAGGCCGGTGGAGCAGACGAGTCCTAGAGTGGAGACCGCAAGCATAGTGTGTGACGGGGATCAGCATAGCGTAGTGTAGGACGCCAGCTATATGGATCGGTGACCTTAAAAAGTTGGCTGGGACAGATTAGATGCGGAAGGCGGAGAACAGGGTGTTGTGGCGCAGCCTGGGAGAGGCCTACGTCCAGTAGTGGACTGCGGTAGGCTGAGTTGATTGATTGAGGTTTAGGTATTTTTGTCAATTTATTACCTATTATTATATTACCAGTCAGAAAAGGATTTCGCGGGGCAAAAGCTAGTGTATTTACCTACCTTTCGGTCAGATTCTCACGGTAGGCGGAGGATAACCCCGTGGTTTTAGTCGATAGGTAGAAGTCCGACATAACCTTCAATTTTTTCAAGATGGAGAAATCCTTACGGAGTATTTTAGGATTTCTCCTCGAGGAAAACAAGCCAAGTATGCTCCGATCAACATGTTGTAAATTATAATTTAGAAACTAATATTAAATCTCAGTGATTCACCCTATATCTACACTAATATTATAAAGAGGAAAGATTTGTATTTTTGTGTGTATGTTTGTAACGAATAAACTCAAAAACTACTGCGTCGATTTCAAAAATTCTTTCACAATTAGAAAGCTACATTCACCCTGAGTAACATATGCTATATTTATTGCTAGAAAAGATTAGGGATCCTTACTAAAACTCCAATAATGTAACCCAAGGTGTAAAAAAGTTAGCTAAAATATTCTTTACATCGCGTGCGCTGCGAAAACTATTGAGGATAGAATAAAATAATGTACTACGACTTTGCATAACACATTATTATTTACAAAAAGTGTCGCGACAGCATATTTCTAACTATTATAGTTATGCCACAATAAGAGTTCTTTTATTATGAATATTTAATTGAAATGACGCCGCTAGAAAAGGCTCTTTATTTGTATCTTGGTATTAATCCTAATCAAAATAAATTACTTGATACTTAAGACTGCTTCAATACCTTTATATAACTTTTTGAATTATTCAATTCGACATTCTATTCGAAAGATATCACGAGTTTAAAAATGTAAGTATAGCTCCAAAAAATATCGGCTCATACATTCAGTATACAATGGATTTTTTGATTATATCACAGTAGATAGGTTGGTAGGTATGTATGTAGGTATGTAATAGGTAGGTAGGGTAGGTAGATAGGATAGGTAGGGTAGGTAGGTAGGGTAGGTAGGTAGGTAAGGTAGGTAGGTAAGGTAGTTAGGTAGGTAGGTTTGGGAGGTAGGGTAAGTTGGTTGGGTAGGTAGGTAGAGTTGGGAGGTAGGGTCAGTTGGGTAGGTAGATATGTTGGTAGGTGGAGGTAGGTGTTGGGAGGTAGGTGTAGGGAAGTAGGTGGAGGTAGGTAGATGTAGGTAGGTTAAGTTTGCCGATTCGCACGACCCGAATGAAAGTTGAATAAATGTATAGTAAACCGAACATGATTGTGTGTAGCACCCCTGATTTCTTTCTTCTTCATCTCCTCTGGTGTCGGCACGAGCAAAACTAGCACATTCCTTGGTAAAAATTTCTTCCAATTAACAGATCCACAGTAAGGTAGACGAACGCTCAGGCTATAGGCCACGACGCTACTCAAAGTAACGTGTTGCAAACTCAAATCACCAATAAACCAGAATGTCACAGCACTACCTATTTCAATAGCATGTATGTATTTAATCGAACCTCAAATAATTTCCATTTTGCTTTCAAAAAATATTATTGAACACTTTAATATAATGATTGCGACTCTTTTTCTGAACCTCAAATAGTTCCTATTGTCGGGTCCTAAAAATACTACATAGCCAAGTAACTTGGATGTAGCGCTCGCCACTCGCTACTGAAAATTTATCTCCGAAAACATAATGTAACAGCAACATTGCGGTCAAGTTTGAAAAAATATATAAATAAAACAAATAAATTAAAAAAGCTCCTTAATTTTACTACATAAATTATACTACTTATAACTACATTTATAAATTATCTCAGGCTCATAATAATCTACTCAAGTAGTAATTTATTTAACTCCAAAGGCGGTTTGATGTAGTCGAAATCAATACGATGCGTACGCGCAATGTTGCCATAGTTATGCGCTGACAGTTTCGGTGTACGCGTCTTTTCTGGACTGTCGAAATCCACTTTGAATAAGCCGAATTTTGCCCTGAAAATAATACAAAAATAAAACATTATTAATCAAACGAAATCACTACACATTGATTCATTTTGAATTATGGTTGATAGTACCTACCTACTCATCAAAAAATTAAAACCTGAGCTGACTTAAATAAAAGTTTTTGATAGTTTATTGTTCTAGTAGACTGGATAGGCTTTATAAATACTCAAATCAAACCAAAAGTCATTTATTAAAATTAGGCTGTGAATCACCACTTTTCGAACGTCAACATTACATAAGTCAATCCCCCAAAACGCACTAAACATTATGAAAGGTATTTCCAATGAATTGCTAATTACTATTTCTATTACTTTTGAATACCTATTCAATAACAATCTTTTAAAACAATCAATTTAATTAATGTTGTATACTAAAGCAAAATTTATACTAATTACAAAATCTGAGTCCAAACGCTTTGCAAATAGATTAATTGCACTGCAGTTTGTACACAGAAATATCTAGAGTACTGGAAATTTTCGAATTCATTTGCATTCCAACACCACTATCTAGAACCGGTATTGAATGCATGTTGTTTGTTTGTTTAGGAATATTATTCATGCCAGACAGACTGCAAGTGGACTGCTGATTGTATTTAGAATGTTTTTTTTTTGTTCGACTAGTATTTTGTCAGCTGTTAGGAAACAATACAACAAGTTACAATGTGATTATCCCTTTGAAGTATTTCTAAACGTTCCGTGTCTAACGACATCTACAGCGAGAAAAACCCCAAAGTGGCCCATAGGTACTGCACGAACATTAGGTCTCTAACAGAAAAAAAAAAAAAATGTATAAAGTTATTGTAATTTGCAATTCACATTTTTTGTACCAAAATTACCCCAGTTTCATTATAAATGCAGAAGGCAAATTTTCTATAGAGGTCATAAGTTATGACTTGTAGACACCCACTTAACTACGACCGCCCGCGCCCCATGTAATAAACGGGTAAAATTCTCCATTGAAAAAAAAGCGGTTGTTCATTTCAAAATTCTTTTTTTCTTTTTTCCCAAAAAAAAACCACTTATATAGATTCTCAGTAAGATTCTTAACAACACCCTCACGGATCGGAGAGGGTTTTTGTACACGCTGTATAACCGGATTTTTTGAGCATGCTATATTAGTATTAAGGACAAAACAATTAGGTACCCGATTTCTGAAAAGGTTCTCAACACAAGAATTAGAAGACTGGCAGTTAAAACTCATGTGATTGGTGGACTGTACGGCCGCGTCCTAATCAACGCGATCAATGCGCGAGTATGTGATAGTCGCGTTCATTTTGTTCGGTAAGCCCGAACACGTGGTCGCCTCGACAGAGGACGCCTTTCGGTTTTTCGAACAAAATAAGTAAAATATATGAACGCGACAAACTTTTGGTTAGGACATAGGGTAATAATAATAGCCAATCAAATCTTTGACATTGATTTTAATTTTAATGGGCTTTCAGAAACTGTGGTTCAGTCAAAAGTGTATTAAAACTGGCTTTTGCCGACATAGAACCACCTTCGAGTCGGTAATTAATTTTATTCAACACTGTCTCTACATAAAACGGTGCAGTATGTCAAGGTCTTGAATAACGTTTGATCTACTAATTGGTCTACATAATATTATTATATATTGATGGAATAACTAGCTTCTGTCTGCGATTTCGTCTGCGTCAAATTTCTTGTTTTAATGTAAAATATATACTCGACAATACTGTAGCTTACCAGAAGAATTTTAGGAATCGGATCAGCAGGTCTACTGGGTGTTAGGGTAGACACCGTTATCCTTGAAACTAGTGGTTTGGTGTCATCTATAATATACTTTTTCTATGGGACCAACTTTGAAATCGCAAAAAAATAAATCAGCTGTCTCATACATTTTGACACAAATGTATGGAACAGCTAATTTTTTTTTCGCGATTTCAAGGTTGGTCCCATAGAAAAAGTATATTATAGATGACACCAAACCACTAGTTTCAAGGATAACGGTGTCTACCCTAACACCCTGTATAGACTACCTATAACAAACTCACAAATACCTCTTTTTAAACCTCCAACTGTCACTAAATACACATAATAGAATTTTAATTGTTCTAAAGGACAATCAACAGTTCAGCTCCAGGTCTGGGCCATTTTAGATTCTGTTCTATCCTGACCCCAGCGTCCTGGTCCCACGAAGGGGACTAGGGTCTAGTAGGACTTGCCAATCTGGCTCCATTGAAGATGGAGTCATCAAAAATGTTGTGTAATGGTTGAGAGCAAAGTAACTGTTGATTACAGTCGAGCGGATAATAGGCATTAGTATAATACAATGTAGTGCTCATTATATACGTAAGTGTGGCAAATGAAAATATCGCTTACGAATACTTACGAATAGCCATCGATCCATTCGAAGTCATCCATGAGGGTCCAGCTGAAATATCCTTTAACATTGCACCCATCTTCGTGTATAGCTAACAGAACTTGATAGAGGTAATCGTTGTAATAAGAAACTCTCTCGTAGTCTTCTGTTTGGCCCATGTCACACAATCCATTTTCAGTTATAATTATTGGGATGTCCTTTAGCATTCTGTAGTTATTTTGGATCCAGTTGATGAGTTTTCGGAAGCCAGGCGGGTTTACCTGAGAAGCATAGCCAAATAACAAAGGGTATTTTTAAGACGCTTCACTCGAATAAACGCTCATTTTGGTTTTATTGTACTTTCACACGAAACAGACCAAATTACATAGGAATGATATATCCGTGGGAATGATTGTTTATCTAGTCATTTCATTTTTCGATCATTCGGAGCCAGAGAGAGGGATGCCGAATGCCGAAATCTTTCGCTGTAGGTTCACTAATGAACTAATTGTTCACTTTTGTTTCATTTTGTGTTCAGACGTTTAACTTTGAGTCAAAGATACCGAATTTAATACATAAATATTAAATTAACAAAAACAAAAGCGTCTGATATCAGCTTAAAGCTGATGGATTTTTTGTTTTCAACGTCATCCTACCGAATATTTTATTATATTTTTATTAATCCATACTAATATTATAAATTCGAAAGTAAGTATATCTGTCTGTCTGTCTGTATGTTACCTTTTCACGCCTAAACCACAGAACGGAATTCGACAAAATTTGGCAAGGAGATAGATGGTACGCTGGGGAAGATCATAGGCTACTTTTTATTGACATACCACGCGGGCGAAGCCGCGGGCGGAAGCTAGTATTTTATATGCGAAAGCGAGTTTGTTTGTTTGTTACGCTTTCACGCTTAAACCGCTGAACTGATTTGGATAAACTTTGGCAAATGGGTAGACCATGACCTAAAGAAGGACATAGGCTACCTTTCATCCTGGATCGCAGACGAAGTGGTGGGCAACAGGCCAACAGCTAGTTAAAAATAACTACAGTTAATTTTACGATTGTTGATTTACAACTAAACATATCAATAAAAAACCAGAAGTAATTTTATCTGTATAGCACAATCTTCAAAGCCCTCGATCACGAAACGATAAAATTAAACGAGTTTTTATACTGGTCACAATATTATGCATATGAATTACTTATTACCTACAATACCTAGTAAAAATGTTACTACCTTATTCACTGTCATAACTTTAATTTGTAATAATAGTTGTTTGCGGACAAAACTTTTGAAGATTTATATATATAGAAGTACCTAAATCATGGTACATACTTAAGGTACACATCTACTTAAGATGACATAGCCATGGTACACACAAGCCAGGCAGTGAAGCTCCGTCGCCGACACGGACGTGTGTGAAATTTACACACCGATATAATTTTTTGAGCCCCTGACGGAGCACGGTCCGTCCACATCCCAGACACGGCATTGATAAACGATAAATGATTTTATTTCTGTAAGTAGGTTTGTACAAACATTGATATGTGATTTACCTTTAGTATGTGCCATGATTTAGTTACTTCTGTATCGAAAATTGCAAGATTTTATATCAGTGTATCAGTATATCAGTGATATATCTTATTTTTTTTAAATGTTTTGTATGGTTTTTCGATCCGATCAGGGGGCTTAAAACAGTCACTTTGGCAGAATCATAATAGGAAAATATTATGAATTATCGTAAAATGTCACAAACTGACAATTCATAATATTATCTGCGTGCGATTCATATTACGAAATAATTCATCTGTTTGACAGTTTTCTATGGAGATTCGTAAAATGGTCCACATAATATGAATTGCTTTTGTGTCAAATTAGAGGAATTGCTAATGACAGCCGGGATTCAGGAAATAAAATGCTTTTAGAGGAATTGCTAATGTGGCCGGTTTAGGCCCCCAGTAGGTAGCACTATATCATAATGCTTGGAAGTGTGTTGCGCCACTTCTTCTTCCCAGCTAAAGCACTAGAATGCTGTGAAGGGCAGTTGTTTTGAAGGACGGTCCTATGTAATTTTAGCGTTCAAAAATTTATTTGAATGAATGACTTTTGATTTTTATCAGGTTAAATTATGAGCAATTACCAGTCCTGTCAGTGATATTAAACATATCTTAGGTATATATTACCATTTTCCATTTTGTGACGTAGGTAAGTAAGCGAGACGGATATTATAGGTATGAAACCTACTAACTTTTTACATATATTATTGACTAGCTGCGCACCACGGTTTCACACGCATAAGTCTCGATCCCGTGGGAACATCGGAATAAAAATTATATGTACTTACCCCTATGCCAAATTTCATCTAAATCCGCTCAGCCGTTTTAGCATGAAAGCGTAACAAACAACACACACTCTAGCATTTATAATATTAAGTTAGTATATATAATATATAGTTAGAATATATAATATATAGTTAGGATATAATATATAATAGTTAGAATACTATGTCGACCTGACCCGTTGAACTTACTTTGCTTTTGGTCGACAATCAGGATTAAAATGTACGAAAAGCAAAAAACGTCGCCCCGGCCTTGTTGTATTAATTCGAACGAATGCAAATGGCATTGTGAGCTGCTCTAAATTATAACTCAAAGCCTAAATACTCAAACTTTATCATCATCATCATTTCAGCACGGAATTACCTACTGCTTGTAGCGGAGATGCGAATGTTGAGATGGATGTGTGGAGTGACAAAAATGGATAAAGTAAGAGATGGGGATATAAGGGGAAGTTTAAAAGTGGCGCCAGTGACAGAAAAGTAATCGATTGGCCTGATAAGCGAATGTAATGAGGACGGAAGAAACGCATGTGACTAAAAGAGTGATGAATATAAATGTTGATGGATGGAGCGGGAGTGGAAGGCCAAAGAAAATATGGATGGATTGTGTGAGGAATCATATGAAAGAGAAGGGAGTGAATGATAGCGTGACGGTTGACAGGGGAGAGTGGAAATCGAAAACGTGTTGCGCCGACCCCAAGTAACATGAATTACCTAATGCTCGGTATAGGTTTCCTCTTTCTCTTGCCATATGACCCGGTTCTGTGCGTCCCTCGTTGAAACGTTTCCCGCGACTGTGACGGTTTCGTCAACCTAACGCGCTTTGGGATGGTCCTGGTTTAATCAAACTTACTGTTAGCCATTCAGCTCCAGGTCTGGGCCAGCTTAGATTCTGTTCCATCCTGACGCCAGTGTCCTGGTCCCACGAAGGGACTTGCCAATCTGGCTCCATTGTAGATGGAGTCATCAAAAATGTAGTGTAATGGTTGAGAGCGAAGAAGTCTGAGCTGCCTTGAAGTGCTTTAAGCTGAAATATAAACAAAATGCGACCTTTTTTCCTTAAATCGATTAAATTGAGGAATCGACTGCATTGTTGCCCTTTGGGTCCCAAGTAGCAAGCAGTAATATGCACTGAACAAAATATATCATAGAGCATTTTTTTGTTGGTTATACCATTATTATGAATATTGTTGCCATGTCGAAATTGCCTCAATATAGTGAGAGTACCTTTAACATCTTATTAAGCTAAATATGGTATTTTGTAATAAATAAAGTATACAAACCTCTTCATCAGAGAAATATGGGAGACGTGATCGCGAGAATCCTTGATGAAGACTCATATTGTTAATCCGTTCACGAACAAAACTAGGATAGTCACCGATATCCGAGAATATTGGATGGGCATAAATTGCCAACTGGAAAAAAGAAAAAAACATAACCATTCCGAAGCACTACCTTATCGGAAATATCGGTGCATCATTTCGTGTGTCATCATGTTTAGAAAATCCGTTAATTTGTGTATTATTGAAAATAATTTATCTTTTGCGAAAAAGGATTTTGGGTCACAAACCCATATCGTCCCCTCGCCCTCTAACAACTATTATTATTATATGCATGGTGTTTTTTAAATAAAATCATGATCGTCAGCCGCTCATCTGTTGATTGGCCTTTAGAAAGCCAATATCAATTAAAATTCTATTGTGTCTCGTTAGTGACAGTTGGAGGTATTATATAATTAATAAAAGAACTCACATGCATCTGAAGATAATCCTCTGCAGCTTGAACATCCTCAGGACTGTTCGGGTCTTTAGGATCAGCCCAAAATGCATCTAGCGTTATAGCAATTTTCCCTGAAAATTATCAATTAAAAATTATGTCACCATTGTTTCCATGATAAGCCATAACGGACTCAAGGTGTTTAGTGAAAGCGGTGATAAGTATTATCTCAGACAGTTAATTTAAAACAACAATGTTATCCAATTAATACAATTTATAATAAAAGGAGATGATATTGTAAGCAATAAAGGATCAGACAGTGCCATTAAACATTAGATAACAGATTATTACGAAACAATGCAACAATGATAAAGAAAGTGAATTATTAAAGCGTTCAAAGTAATATAAATCGGAATACCTTTCTGATAGGGTTTAAATTCCTTGTGATACATGCGGTAAACTCGAGCATGCGATAGCAAAGTGTAGTGAGTGCATAAGTAATCACCAACTCCACCTGACATTAATGCTGGTACGAAGTGATTACGCCCATAGCCCTGGGGCAAAGATAAATCAAAGTATAATAATTCACTGTACCTTTCTGATAGAGTTTAAATTCCTTTTCATACATTCGGTAAACCCGAGCATGAGAGAGCAAAGTGTAGTGAGTACATAAATGATCACCAATTCCACTTGATGATAATGCTGGCACAAAGTAATTACGGCCATAACCCTAGGGGAGAGTAAAATATTAAGGACATAATGAAACGTGTAGCCGAAGGCTATGATATGATTTGTTCTTGAGTTAACATTTGGATCAGCATTCATCAACGTAAATTCTTATGAGAATGACATTCGAAGGATGAAAACAGACATTCACACCTTTCTTTATAAATTAATATTTTCCTGCGGTACCGTTACGTTAGCAGAAACAGTTTATCAGATAAATCAATCTGCCTAGCCTTTTCCCAACTATGTAGGGGTCGGCTGAATACCAGTATTTTATATGGAGCGACTGCCTATCTGACCTCCAGCCAACCTATTAACTCAGTAATACGATACCCCTTGGTTAGACTGGTTGTCAGATTTTCGGGCTTCTGACGAGCAGTCACGACTGTCAAAGATCCACGAATGACAGCTGGCACCAACGGCTTAACGTGCACGCTTTCTGAGGCACGGAGGAGTCTCGATATGTGAAAATGGTAACACTTACACGAACCAATCCCGGTAAGCGTAGCTTAACCTGATGGATCGACCCGAGTGGTTGTTGTTACTTAGGTACGAGCTCCTCCAGACAGTCCTCCAAAAAGTTTATCAACTATTAAATCGACTTACCTATATTTCTTTCTTTATTTGTCAGTACATAATGAAACTCTATTTCCAAAAAGCGCCTTGACTTAGAACTTTAAAATAAGTAAATCTCAAGTGATTGGCGTGAAAACTTACTTACCATGGCAAATATTCATAATTCTCACGGCATTAGATCAGTTATTATTTTGATTCAACATCCAAGGTCTTAGGTATATACAGCTCCTAGGCAATTACAATTAACTAAAACCGTGTACTTACATTATAACACTGTTGATGAGGTTCGTTTATCGTTGTCCACATTTTAATTATATCGCCATATAGTTTGAATACGACCCGCGCATAGTCCTCAAAATAATCCACGATTTTTGGGTTGGTCCAGCCACCGAGGTCCATAAATGGTGTGGGCATGTCCCAGTGGAATAACGTGACTACAGGAGTGATGTTGGCTTTCAGGAGTTCCTCAAACAACGTACGGTAGTATTTCATGCCTTCTTGGCTTATGTTGTTGTCCGTACCGTTTGGAAGTAACCTACAAGAAACATAAATATCTAAATATATTTTTGGTATTAATTTATTTGGTTTAGTATTATTATTCTTCGAGTTATTTAAGGCTTCATGAAAATACAGTGAAGTAATTAAATATTAGTTACGTTAAATTTGAAAAACTGGGTCCAATAAAAAAAAAATAACTGGCGAATCTACGCGGACATTATGTGTCTCGATCATGTCAAAACAAAAAAAAAACAAACTCATGTAACTAAACCTGTCAACGCAAGAACTGTGACAAATACTTAGTAAGTTTATAAAAAAAAAAAAAAAATAGTTTAATGTAGGTAATTATTCGTGACCGTTATCATATATGCCAAAAAAAAAACTCGCAACGTGCGTAAAGGTAAGCTATATAATAATATTACATACCTACCCTTTCGTTGTAATTTATTATTAAAAAAATACTAATTTACATTGTGTTGTGTATTTATGTCGCAGGAGTCAGGTGAGGTCCCGCCATCACATCACTTTCAACGATCCTTAATAACTGTTTTACACCTATGAAGGTGTAAAGTAGTCATCCTACGAGGAAAGTCATAGGAGATGAAATTGGCAATTTTTGACAAAAAGTTCAAAAATATAGTTTTAGCTGTATACAGGCTAAAGTACTCATCCTACGAGGAAAGTCATAGAAGTCATCTCACATGACTTTCCTTCGAGGAAAGAGGATAAAACGAGGAAAATCATGGGAGGTGACTGCCATGACTTTCCTTACGACAGCTAAAACTATAATATCATCGAATTTTTGATGTACTGTATCTCGGGATCTATACAGAGCTACAGTTGTGCCCAAATTGTAGCTAAATTTGTATACTTTAAGAATGTACAAAGTGACTTGTACGTACGATGCACCTTTTAGATATTTTAAGCCAAAATCTAAAAGAAGTCCGAAAATTTCGAGGTTTTTAGGCACCACGCAATTAGCACAGCTATCTAATTGCATAACTGATTTTCGTAACCGATTAACACTAATCTGTTTCATTTTGACAGTTCAACACCATTCATTATCGTTTTGCGTTATTTACGTTGTTGAGCAGATTTATTTTCGAATTTATGAAGCAATGGATTGGATTAAACATTTGTTGCAAACCGTTTCAGATTGTGATTAATCGTGTATTACGTAATGAGGGTCCTGGTCTTACGGAATGAGGAAGCTTGGTTTTATACTATTGGTATCTACCTATCCTAACAACATCCCAAAAAATCTGTGCAGTGCATTTTTTGCGACCTACGATCTTTTAAATGACTGGCTTCTAAGGACAAGTATGCTTATTCGTAAATCTATGTTCGCAACATTAATTGAAAAGTAATCAAAGGTATAAAATAAAAGGATCAAAGTGCTAAGTTGCTAGCATCAATGAACCTCTAAACTAATATATCTATCTAAATATAAATTTCTTAAATAACATTTTGCGATACAAGATATGTATCTACTTGCTTTAAAACAAGTTATTTTATTAATCAAGAGACCTTGGATTGCGGACAAGGCAGAATTTTTGGTAAAGATTAATAAACTAATAACCATATAGCACCTCTACAATATAACGCAACTTTTTGCTTTTAAGATACAAATTACTGTTATTTGTGGCTTTGTTTTACTAGACTAGAAGAATGAGTTGAGTAGGTCGTCTGCAAACAAATACAGTAATATTAGTTTCTTTTGCGCAGTTTGAGAAGCAGCAGCTTAGGTATCAGAATAACATGACCCTTTGGGACGCGTTCAACCAGTGGGAGCGGGCTGGCCGTAGCCTCAGGGAACGCGCCCACACCGGTGCCCCGTAAAGGGCCATGGTCCCCCGCGTAGAGCCTCCGGCAGGAGGCGTTTGGACTCCCTAGATTGGGCAGGAGCCGCTTCAAGGTGGCCCCAGCCTGGTCCAGCCTGGGAGCCAAACGTTGGAAATGCTCTACGATGTTCCACCGGCTGTCGAGGACGAGTCCTAGGTACTTCATCGTCGACTCGATGCCGATGTGAACCCCTCCTACCGTAATTTGAGAACCCGACCGATGCGACGGTGCCATGTTCCGGGGGCCATGAAAACACATGACCTCGGACTGTAATCCAGGCGGATTCCCGGCCACCGTAGGCGCGGGCTTGCGGACGGCGAGCAATGGATAGCTCGCCGTCCGATAAGGACCAGACCCGGGTCGATGGCGCGTCGTGTTCCACGCCTCAAAGATTTGTCAGCACAACTGGTGGGGTCCGCTAGGATCGGTCCTGCCAGGGCTGCGGGAAAGTCCGAAAGGGATACCGGGGCCCTTGGCAACAGGCAACTGAAGGAACACGGGTGGGTTTTAGTCCGTAAAAGTCTGCGTCACGCCCTCCCGCTCCGCCCAGAGCGGGAGAAGTCATTTGATTATTTCCCACCATCAAAAAATAAATAAAAAAGGTATCAGTATAAAATAACGAGTTTTTTTTCTGAATTAGATTTAACTCTGAATCCTACTCTTTTCAATTTTATAACGTTTTGATTCAATTCAAGTTTTTTTAAATAATAATAACAATTGCAAATATATAAGCGGATAAGTATTTATTAAAATTCATACAAAAATAGAACACGATATTCATTTAAATTCTTTGAAAAGTTAATCCCTCATAAATATTTTATATTTATAAATTCCTCGATATTGTGGATTTTTTAATTTAAGTAGTTTTTAGTAACCGAAATTTTTACCGCTGCGCTTCAGAAATTTTATTAATATAACGAGGAACAAGTTATTAATAATTTATTTAAAATAAAAATAATAATTCTTACCTGGGCCACGAAATGGACAATCTATAGTAATTAATGCCTATACTTTTGATCATTTCAATGTCTTCCATGTAGCGATGGTAAGAGTCAGCTGCCACATCTCCGTTCGACCCGTCGACGGTATAATTTGGATTTTTGTGGATGTATGTATCCCACATACTTTCGCCTTTGCCTGCGGGAAAATAATAAGACTAACTCTTAGTATAATTACCAGCTTATAATGTTCACTGTTAGGACATGGGCCTACTCCCAGTGAGAGAAAGGGCCAGTACAGGGGGCCGGTGTGGGTTGGTGGACGTACCATTTCAAATTATTGGTACGTGCCGGTTTTGAGCCACGTCAGCTGTCCGTCATACCTGTTGTTGATTAAACCTTACCGATTCATAAGTCTAGCAAGTCTATACTATATTTACTATGAGTTATATATGCTTACTAAAAATATGGCATGAAAAATCCATGTACTAAAACATCGGTTTTCAATTGGCAAATACACATAGTGGTTCTTTACGCCACGGGTCTCTCAGCCATAAGTTCTTCTTTGATTGACCTTGTAGCAGACGGTAAAGTTCCATTTCAATTTATTTTACCACGTTAATGGAACTTATTTATTTATTTATATATATTTTATTGTATACCAGAAAAATACAGGGTGTTAGAGTAGACACCGTTATCCTTGAAACTAGTGGTTTCAACCAACTTTGAAACGCAAAAAAAAAATCAGCTGTTCCATACATTTTGTCGATTTAAGTGAACACAAATGTATGGAACAGCTGATTTTTTTTTCGCGATTTCAAGGTTGGTCCCATAGAAAAAGTATATTATAGATGACCCCAAACCACTAGTTTCAAGGATAACGGTGTCTACCCTAACACCCAGTATAAAACAAAAAAAAAAAAAAAAACTACTAAATATACAATGGGCGGCCTTATCGCTATCCGCGATCTCTTCCAGGCAACCTTGTAATGGACAGTGATTTGCCTGGACATAAAATGGGGCTCTCGAAGGTAACTTAACCATGTACCAAAACAATATATTGTGTGGAATCCTTTAGTTTAATAAAATTGTGTAGGTACCTATATGTATATCTGTATCTCAAGGGTCCACACCAGGGGCGTTGTGGTCGCTGACCACAATAGGTATGTGGAAGCCCCGCGATTAATAGTACCTACCTGGGTAAGCCAGTATAAATAAATTATAATTAATTAGGTATATTATCTAAGTGCATCCTGTCATATAAAAATAAATGATAATGACATGAAGTCCTGGGTTCGATTTCCAGGTCGGGCAAAATGTCATTGGGTTTTTCCATCAGGAATTTCTCAGTAGCATCCCGGAGTCTTGTTTTGTGCGCGGTTGGTGGCAATAGGCTCACCCCCTATTACATGGAACTTAAGTATAACTTGGATTACAGGCGTGATGTTATGTTATGCCGCAAAATGAAGTAGTAAAAGAATTCTAAACATTACCTCCTTCGTTCCATCCTCCTTCAATTTGAAATGCAGCCGACGCGACCCCGAATATGAAATCATCCGGGAAGGAGTAATTGCTCACCCCAGAGTTCACTCCTAGGCTCTCACTTGCATATTGCAGCAAGCTATAAAGTACAAAATAATTCAATAAAATATAATTATACTTGGTCAAATTAATTTAGCTAACGAAACACCGAAGACTTGTTGAATATCAATATCTAAACATGATTAAACACATGTTTTTATAACTCTTGAAGAATAGTCAAGCAAAATAAGTTACTAAATATATCTACGTCTATTGTATTTTATAATGGATTTCGGCAAAGTCACGCCTGAATCAATTAACTATGATAAAACAAAAAAAAAGGTTTGATGATTTTTTTGGGGGTCAACGAACGCAGGTAGTACTTATACACACTTACAATTTCTTTTGTTTTATGTTTTTAGATAAACATCACGTCTGTGAAGTTTATATACATAAAAAAAACCTGTCCAATCCGAAAGGGGCACTGCACATAGGTACTGCAATAAAATTACTACAAAAAATAAAAATAAATATTAATATTGAAAAAAAAAAAATGCATTTTGAAATTCACATTTTTAGTACAAAAAGTTACCTCAATTTCATTATAAATTAGCAAATTTTATACAGAAGTCATAAGTTATGACATGTAGACACCCACGACGGCCGCCCGCGCCCCATGTAGTTACCTAATAAACCGGTAAAATTCCCCATTGAAAAAGAATGCGGCGAATTCTTTTTTTCTTTTCACAAGAAAATAGACTCTCAGTATGACTCTTAACAACACCCTCACGGATCGTACAGGGTTTTTGTTACACGCTAACCTAACCTAACCTAACAGATTTGAAAAAACCCTCTTTTTTATACATAGGTACAAAAACAACGGGTTTTTTAAATCTGTTAGGTATTTAAATAAACGAGAACACCTGCGGTCGCTGACCCAGAAAAAGATCATATGAATTTTTTTTTGTTTTATCTTGTTTCGATATCCATCACCTCTGCGAAGTTTCGAAAGCTAATTTAATATGACCTTGTAACTAATGCCAAAATTTAAAGAATTAAGTGTCGTGTCCTTTTAAAATTGCTTGTTCTGTAAACGATCTGTCATTGTTTTTTTTTTTTACAATAAATAAGTTGAAACAGCCATTGTTTTTCTGCCACGGAATGATGGATGATGCAACTTATACATTTTATATTAATGATAGTTCAAGTTCATCTAAGGATCAAGGTTAACTCTAGTAAGAAAGACAAAAACGCGTTGAAAGTTCCTATACAATTCAATAAACTAAAACAGAACGGTATATTTTTGGAACGATACTTTAAAGCAAAATAAAAATAGAGAAAAATTGTTTATTCTGCGTAGATGATGCTTTAGCTGAGAAAGGGTGTGGGATAGCAAGTCATAAGCGACTAGCTCGTTTTTAGGATTCCGTACCCGAAGGGTGCCAAACGGAACCCTATTACTAAGTCTCCGCTGTCCGTACGTCCGTCCGCGGGCTGTATCTCATGAATCGTAATAGGTAACTAGACAGTTGAATTTTTACAGATTATATTATTCTATTGCCACTCTATCAACAAAATAATAATACTAAATTAAGCTAGTGCTTAATTAAAGGAATTTTCCCCATTAAAAAACGAGTTTACTCAGCGTTTTTTTCTCGATATGGAACCCTTCGTGTGTGAGTCCGACACGAAAAAATATGTTTGTATAAAAATAGTAAAAAATATGTATTCAATAATTACCGCCTGATATTCAACCCCTAGAATGAAATTAATTTTTGCCGTCCTACTTCATTCCCTGTGCTCTCATTACCATAAATCAAAAGAAATTCGCGTGTTATTAACGAATAATTAGAAGTAATTCCATAAAATTTCCGTTATTCTATTTTTGGCACGGAACATAGAAATGAATAAACACAAAAACGTTCAAGATTCCGATTAACATTACAAAACACCAAAACAACTATTGTCCAAAAATAACTAATTTGTTACACTTAAATTCACAAATTTTCGCTCTCGTTACCATAACAATCCACTTGAAAAAACACCGAACTAATAAAATATTTAAAAAAAAAAAACACTATACACTTCTTTCTCACCTAAGAGTCACCAAAAGTGCTCTGTTCAGGGCGACTCCACTCGAGCTCTGCATTGTACTAACTAAAACAAGGCACACCTGCGTCTACTGAATCGCGACAATCATAATTATAACCTTTTAACTACGGAATAACCTTCTCGGAGGCTTCCTGGCAAAGGAAATACCTGTAGCAGCCAATAAATCGGTATTTAAAAAAATTATGTATGTGACCGCGAAGTAGGTAAGTATAAAGATAAGTGTTTCTGTGGTTTGTGCGTCAATTTAGGATACATTTACGTCAGACGCATAAAATTCAAAGTAAATTATCATATTATCCGGATTACACCAACCGCGAAAGTCCATATTGCACAGGGTAACAGTTATTTTATTATGAGATAAGGTATTTATGAAAACCTTCGGCAGGTACATTGCTCCTTCCATCCTTCCTTAAGTATGGTTTTGTCAGTCCCATTAAAATTTGGCAGAATACTTCCTTTATATAAATTATATATAATATAAATTATTATTTACTTTAATTACATAAATATATCAAACAGTTATTTTTACTGCAAAAACATCAATACTAGTCTAACGTTAGTCTCTATCCTAATCCTAATTATAAATGCGAAAGTGAGTTTGTTTGTTACGCTTTCACGCTAAAACGGCTGAACGGATTTGAATCAAATTTGGCACATGAATAGATATTCCCACGGGATCGAGACTTACGCGGGTGAAACGGTGGGGCGCAGCTAGTTAAATTATATACTTTACTTTAATTAGATAGGTAAGTATATAAAAAATATTAGTCTTACTGCAAAAAAATCAATACTAGTCTAACGGTAGTTTCTATACCTACTTACATAAAATAGGTAGGTAATGTTTTTTACACGACTGTAACAAGGTGTTTTGATAAGGCAGTTAATTTCTAAATGTGATTAATAAATCATCATCATCATCTGCCTAGCCTTTTCCCAACTATGTTGGGTTCGGCTTCCAGTCTAACCGGATGCAGCTGAATACCTGTATTTTACATGGAGCGACTGCCTATCTGACCTCCACAACCGAGTAACAGGGTAATACGATACCCCTTGGTTAGACTGGTTGTCAGACTTTCGGGCTTCTGACGACTCTTAACGACTGTCAAAGATCCAACATTAATTTATTAGAAAATGACTCGAATACTGTCCGATTATTAAGTATTTTTAGGTCATTTGATTTGTCAAATGTTTTTATTGAACCAACCCGAGTGACAGCTTCTTCTGCCACTTGTATAGATAACATTTTTTGTAATTTTGATTACTTACATAAACACATTTTAAATAAGTTGCCATCTGATCACAGTGGACAAACAATAACATTTTGCGCCTACTTGCCTTTACAAAAAATTAAAATAAGGTTTAGGCCATAAATACATGTAAAAACTTTGAAAAATTAAATAATTCTTTGGCCAGTAAATTATGTGTTCCGAGTTTTAATAATATATGTGACCCAAATGAGTTCTACGCCGATTTCTTTTCACTAATAAACAAGCAATTTAATTACACTTTTCCACTAAAGACTAAAACTATTTACACGAAGTTCTTATTTAGTGATTGGGCGACTCCAGGTATTCGTAAAAGCAGGGAAAATCTTTTTGAACTTTATGGCCTAAAGCAACATATGAATAATACAACCTTTAATCAGTATGTTGCAACATATTCTAAAACTTTTAAAAATGTGTGCAAAATAGCTAAAGCTCTTTACATTTGCAATAAAATAAAATCAGCTGATGACAAAATAAAAACTACCTGGCAAATAATAAATAATGAAGCAGGTAGGAAAAAACAGCGTAGTACTGAATTTAATTTAGAGACTGCACATGGCCCAATCAACTCAGATGTAGAAATAGCTCAGGAGTTTGAAAACTTTTTTGGTAATATTCCCATTAAAACTACTGAAGCGTTAAATTCCTCACCCGCGCTTTCTGCTGCCTTACTAAGAAAAAATGTAAAGGCATGCCCTTTGGAGTTTAGGTTTCAGCATACAAACCCCCAGGCAGTTATAAAAGCTTTTAAAGATCTTAAAATTAAATCAACAGAAGATCTATGGGGAATTTCTGTAAAAGTCTGTAGATCTATCATCGAAACCATTGCACCCTATTTAGCTTTCATATTTAACACCAGTGTAGACCAAGGAGTCTTTCCAGATCTCATGAAACACAGTAAAGTAGTTCCTTTGTTCAAATCCGGTGATAGTAAGGAACCCAACAATTATAGGCCTGTGTCAATTCTGCCAGTTCTCAGTAAGGTGTTTGAAAAGTTGATGCTCAATCAAATGTTACGTCACTTTAATATAAATTCCATCTTTCATGAACAACAGTACGGTTTCACCAAAGGACGTTGTACCACTGACGCCGGTGTCACCCTAATAAAGAACATTTTTAATGCCTGGGAAGAAGCACAAGATGCCATTGGAATCTTATGCGACCTCTCGAAGGGGTTCGATTGCGTCGACCATGAGACACTTCTGCTGAAACTAGAGCACTATGGGGTTAGGAATACAGCTCTTGATTTACTTAGATCATATCTGAAAGATAGAAAAGTTAAAGTTCAAGTAAACGGCGTAAACTCATTAGGGTCTGAAATGGCAATGGGCGTTCCTCAAGGCTTGATATTAGGTCCATTCCTCTTTATAGTTTATATTAATGATTTACCCCAATTACTTCTAAATCAACCGAAGATGGTGTTATTTGCAGATGATAACATCATTGATTTTTAAAATAAATCGACGGTCAGAAAATGTTGACTACGTGAATAGCTCTATTATTCAGGTCCAAGATTGGTTTACGGTAAATAATTTGGTACTAAATAAAAAAAAACCAAATGCATTCGATTTAAATTACCTAATGCTAGAAGTAGCGAATGTGACATCATATTGAATGAAGAAAAACTGGAGTTTATTAATCAAACAGTTTTCCTGGGAATCACGCTAGACGAGAAATTACAATGGGGACCTCATATAAAATCTCTTGCGGGGCGGCTAAGCTCGGCCGCTTATGCTGTTAGAAAGATAAGACAGTTAACAGATGTAAAAACCGCGCGTTTGGTCTATTTCAGTTACTTCCACAGCATTATTTCGTATGGCATTTTACTGTGGGGTCGGGCTGCTGACATTGAATTCATCTTTATTTTGCAAAAGAGAGCCGTCAGAGCCATTTATAATCTATGTCGCCGCGAATATGTCAGGGAACTATTTAAAAGAATTAATATTATGACAGTACCTTGCCAATTCATATTATGAGAATATTATGTATTTAAGAAAAAAAAAAATCTTTTTAATAAAATAAGTGATAGACATAATTTTAATACTAGAAATAAAGATAAACCAGATCAACCATCTTTCAGATTAGCTAAAGTACAAACATCTTTTATGGGGTACTGCGTTAAATGCTATAACAAAATACCTTGTGATATATTGCAATTAAATGAAAGAAAATTTAAAACTCATATAAAAAGTACACTTTGTAAACAAGCATATTACAAACTAGAGGATTATATCCAAGATAAGAATGCTTGGAAACATGCTGGTCTTGCTCCATAGCACAAATTAGAGTCTGACAAAATCAAACTGGTTGCTAACTTAGTGGTATATTTTGTAATATTTGTATGTCATAGATTTTTACACTCTGTGATCATTTAGACTCATGCACTGATCTATTAGTGTTACTTGTTAATCAATGTAAGGAATATTGTAATATCGTTTAGGTACTTTTACAATGTTTGTAAATATGTGAGCACCATGTATCTACCACATAATTAATTTACTTGTCATTGCTCCATTTATAATTCTTTTTACCTTTTGTGGTACAGTAATCCAGTAGTAGGTGCATCGTCTTCACATATAATTATATTTTTCATGTATACAAAATAATATTGTAAAACATTTTTAAAAGAGTAACGGTGGAGTTTCTTGCCCATTCTTCTCCATACGAAAACTACCTTTTGGAAGGGGCAACTAGAATCAGTTCTATTTCTCTGTTTTTGACGTTCAAAAGTGCCTTTTATGTGCCTATTTGAAATAAATGATTTGACTTTGACTTGACTTTGACCACAATTGTGATTAATAAATATTATGGTTTAAACCATTTATAAGATCAGTCTATTATCGTCCTATTACAAGCCAAAAGAATCTTCTAAGTTACAGAGAGAGCTTGCTCAAGGCGGACTGGCGATGTCTGAATTATAATTATTAATTATAAGTCTAGATTTACTCACGATGTATTTCACGATTTCGATGTCAAAGATAAACTTAGAAAGTAGGTACATAATATAAATTTTGAAAAATACATAGGTACCTACTTTTCCGTATTTGAGCCCCTCAACCTCCGTTGAGGGGCCACTGCGCCATCACGAGCATGCGACCACAACATATTGGTAAATTAAACCATTTAATTTACCATTTACTGCTCTTTGTATTTATTTTGATTTGATATGAGTTTTTCCAAGAAACTGTATATTACGTACCTACCGCATTATAATAGTTAAGATTAAAAAAACATACTTAATGGATTTTGATCCGCGAAGTTTCCTAATCAAGCCAAAAAATCGGTTATTCTTGTATGGCTTGCTCTGTGTAAAAAAACTCTCGCGGTATTATCGCGGACACTGGCGGTGGACCACTTTTCAACCATAATATTATGGGCATAAGGGTGAAAAGTGGTCAATCGCCAGCATTATTCAAAAATATCAATTACAAGGTTTCCATAATATAATTAAAATAAATAAGTTATTGAGGAAATATGCAGAACAGATACGTACATGCATATTTATTGCGCACATACAACAAAACTAACAGGTGGTTGAGCAACGAGGGTAGTTACATCACCGTGGCTGATAGGCTCTTCATCTACTATTGATACTATTGACTTTGACTAAAAAACCCTAAATATTAGTTCCGCGAATTTCTATAATACAACCTAACCCGCCTCTTTATTTTACGCACCACTACGTAAACGTGTGCTTTGCTATGACTATTAGCTAGGCACAACTTTATGCAGCCACATCATGTGTACCTACCCACAGATCATTTCTTTCGTATAGAATTTCAAATTAAGTAGGGAAACTCGGAACAACATTATACACGCCTAGATCCGGCGGATCTAGTAATGTGCCTATCATGAATGAAATGCGAATAGTGTGGACCGCATACAAACTCAACTGTATGTATTCGACTGTGAGAGCCTTTATGTTTGAGAGCCTTTGTGTTCGTGCTAAAAATCGACAGCTGATGGATCAGCGCAAGCGCCTACCCGAGCGTTACATGTCACGTTACATGATCGTAGTGCCGTCCCCCCCGCAGAATTTACATTACACACGTCTGGAACTGGCTTAAGACGAGATAGGTGGTGTAGGCCCCGCTCGCCCCTTGGATCTTGCCCCTAATTACCTAAGTGTACCCACTCGCCCCTTTGAATATTAGATAGCCTCACTCGCCCCCGATTGTTAGTAGGTTAAAAGTACAGTCAGCACTCTAAGTCTTTAAATATTAAAATAAATATTGTTTTCTTAAAACTTCAATCAATACCTAACAAAAAGTACTAGGCTTGCATGAATTCAAGACAGTATTACAACCATTAGTATTATCGCAATAATAGATTGCGTTATAGGTTTCGTTACCTAAACAACTTTTATTATTCGTAGCCTGAGCATAAAAAAAAACAAAAAATGAGTTTATTTTGGCTCAACGACCGCTGGTATTGTGCTTACTTTGAATATAAGTTGAGAAAATAGACTCAAGGGTATTTTTACTCAAAGATCATTTGGAAGTCATGCTCACTTGCTTACTTTACGTGATAATAACGATGATTCTATTCTAGTATATTTTATTTATTCGTTCTTCTCCCAATTAATTTGACGTCGGAGCTGTATCAACATCATTATCTTTCATACATCTCTATCAACCGTCATCACAGAATTCATCTCATTTCTAGCCATATCTCTGTACTTATAGCCATAATATACATTTTACTACAGAAATTGACATTTAAAGTTACTTTCTTGTCCATTGTGTTCTTTATGCTCTTTATTTGAACAAATTGACCCAGTAAACGTTTTATCTAAAGACAATCCATCCATTTCTCTCGCTATCTTAGTTCATAGATCTTAGCAGCAGTCGGATGTAAGCTGGGCCGTATAAATTATCAGAGCGACGTGATCGACTGTCCCACCAAGATGTTTATTGCTCCGAGGATGGATAATAAATAGCTAACTGGATATTGTATTATTGCCTACGGTCCTCTAAGCTTTACTCAGGGCAGTATTCTAAAATTGTTCATTCGGTTTGCATTAGTTTGAGTTGTGTGATGCGTACCGTTACATTGGAGCAACACACGTCATACCTATCAACCGCACGCTCACGTGTTGTAACGACTTGACATTGACAGCGTCCTTATTTTGAGTAAATTCTACTAAAATAAAGATAAGTAACTAACTATACACTGTTTGTTTTTACCGGGAAAAGGGGGTTTTTTGAAAAAATAATGTATTTTATTGACCCATTTCTGTTGTCCAGATATTTTTCTTCCGACACAATGATACCTTTAAGAACAGAGACGAATCGTATAAAAAAGGGCTATTTTTGTCATTTTTATGGATCTCGCACTTGAACAAAAAATTAAGAAGATAATGTTTTATTACATTTTTTCCGTATCTCGGAACCTTGGATTGGGTTACAAAGCAGTCGCAATTAAAAAAAAAAAAATTATGTACCCAAATGACATGGTTTCAATGCTTTTTAGTTCTAACTCCCATTAATAGATATCGCTGTGCGTTTGCGCAGCATTTCTGAATCGCGGTGTTAAGATTCTCCGCCGCTTGGTTGGGTCTCTTGTACCGAGCGTGATTGGTATCTCTGGTTTCCCCTTCATAACGCATAAATCTTTCGCCTTTTACTAAAGATTTCCGTGGAGGGGAACACTTGAGTCTTATAACATTTTTGAAATACTCTGCTTCAGCAGAGTTTATAATTGAAGCGAAAATTGGCTAACAGTGAGAAGTAGGGTTCATGACGTGCGATTGACCTTATTAAACAAAAATTTAAGGGCAGTCAAACTAATGAGCCTTAACAATTTCCAACCTGTAAGTCATTCTTTTTTTATTAGATTAATAAAACAAACGTTTATTTAAAGATTTTAAGTAAGCTCACCAAATGTTTAAACCGTTAGATTCGCCCTACATATCGCGTCAAAGATGGCCTCGTTTCAGTTTTGATACCTCTGGCACATACAATGACGCAATGACATAATTTGATTGTCAAAGCAACGCTATTGTTATTGTGTGAGTTCACATTCTGAGTATGGACATTATTGAAGTGAGGGGCAAATCTAGCGATATAAATCTTTGAAGCTAGTTTTATTTTATATTTTAGGGGGTCCATAGAGTGCTGAGATTGGAGGATTTTTATGTAATCTACTAGTATTCTGGACCGTGGGTTGCTTGATGTAGTCGTAGTCAATTTGGCGTGTGCGCACAATGTTGACATAGTTGTGCGCTGATAGCTTCGGTGTCCGCGTTCTATTTGGGCTGTCAAAATCCACTAAGAATAAGCCGAATTTTATTCTGAAAATGACAAAAAAAGATTTGTTTCAGCACCTCTCAATCATTGGTTACAATGGTATAGTCGAATCTTTAACAGCTTCGTCAATTTTCATTTTTTTTCCTATCAAGTCAGGGGGCCTAAACCGGCCAAATTAGCAGTTCCTCTAAAAGCAGTTCATTTCCTGAAATCCAGCTGTCATTAGCAATTCCTCTAATTTGACATAAAAGCAATTCATAATTTGTGGTCCATTTTACGAATCTCCATAGAAAACTGTCAAACAGATGAATTCTTTCGTAATATGAATTACACGCAGATCATTATTATGAATTATCAGTTTGTGACATTTTACGATGATTCATAATATTTTCATATTATGATTCTGCTAAAGTGACCGTTTTAAGCCACACATCAGCTTTTGAAGCTACCGCATTGAGCGTATTATTGCATGAATAAATGAATGAAAAAAATGTATATTCTCAGTTAAAATTCAGTTGACTGTCTCTGTTTTGCCAGCGGCGTACAAATTTCATCGTTGCAGTATAATAAAATAAAAAAATGATTCCGGTACATATTCAATTAATCATTTAAAATATAAAAATTAAATAGTTTAAATTAATTAATATTGAATTCAATAAAAACAATATACTACAAACTACAAACTTCATGACTTCATCTTTGTCAATTTATATTTATAATTATATTTTATTGTGCAATGAGCAGACAACAACGAACGTTTTGGCTATGTACCGGTAGTGCAGCAAAGACTATAAACTTACGTATAGCCGTCTGTCCATTCGAAGTCATCCATAAGACTCCAACTAAAATATCCTTTAACATTGCACCCATCTTCATGTATAGCTAGCAGCACTTGGTAGAGGTAGTCGTTGTAATAAGAAATTCTTTGATAGTCTTCTGTTCCACTAAGACCATAATCACACAATCCATTTTCAGTTATAATAATTGGAATTTTCTTCAATATTTTATAGTTGTTCTGGAGCCAGTTGAGGAGTTTGCGAAAGCCTGGTGGATAAACCTGTAATTTTTTAAATAAACTTTATTTGGATATTTAAAAACTTGGGTTTGAAAGTAGGTTGGTTACAAGCTATTGTACTCTTACTACATACTGCTTACCGAAATAATAATGCTCTTATTGTTATTTCGATGCCAAAAAATATATTGAATTGATAATAGTTAACGTCACAAAGATTTGTTAAAATGATGATCACTCAACTATCTATATCATGCCAAGTTATGTAAAGTATGTAAATTATTTTGTACACATAAACCTTCCGGAATGAATAACATCATGGTAAAAACGCAACAAGATCCATTGTGTAGTTTAGAAGAAATAAACGGTCACACAAACAGACACAAAATAGTAGATTAAATAAGGGAATTTAATTGGAGGAGGAGGGACTAGACTAAGTTGGATCCTGAGAGCAGCGAAGGATTCTAGAGTAGAATCCTGAACGGAGCAAGGGATATAAGAACCGGAAGAACCTTTTTTTTACGAGTTGTGTACTATACTTTTTACCACTGAGAGAATAAATAGTAGTATAGTATAGTATTTATATTTATCACATTTTTGTTATCTAGGTACTATAATTGCTGCTTTAGAATAAAATGATTCCGGAGTCAGCGTCTCATTTTTGTCACTGGAAGAACTCGTTTTATTTATTATAATTATTCATCCATTAAATAATAAATATGTAATGATGTTATTAGATTTTCCAGTGACATCAAACAAGCGCGATAACAGATAGAAAAAAAACCTAACTAAAATTGGCGCGATATTTTTTATTTTATTTAATTGTATACCTCTATGGAATAGCTCCATTTAGCTAGCCAGTAGGTACTTTATCACGTTTTATTTATTTTTTGTACATAATTCGTGCTTCTTCCAAATTCAAAAGGTTTTTATTCACTCAGTGACGAAAAGAGAGTTTTCATTGTTATCGATGAATCAAATGCCCCTTTTCGAGTGGCAATGGTAAAAAAGTGACTTTATTTAATACTATTTCTAAATAATATAGATTGATTTACCGGCAGAGGACCAGGTGAGGGCCACGATGGATCGTACTCCATCTTAACACCAGTGTCATGGTACCAAGAAGGCACCTTCCATTCAGATTCCATTGATGACGGTGACATTAGATAGGTTAGGTAGTGGTTGAGACCGAAGAAGTCTGCGCTTCCTCGAAGTGCTACTACCTGGAAATTGAATAAAAAGTGAACTTAATTTCTGAATAGCTGAACTCGCTCTCACCTTGTATTTTTCACTTTGTGGTGTACCTATTGTAGCGACATAAAGACTTTTCAATTGCCAAAATTAACAAAACCAGCCTATAATGTTCCCATTGCTGGGACACAGGCCTCCTCTCGACGGACTCGTGACAGGGAGTGGGCCGGAATCCACCACGCACGCCAAGTGCGGGTTAGGATCTCATGCCTTCGAGCTTCGTATTTTTGGTTCTAAAAACGCAAACGTTTGTTTACCTCTTCTTGGACTTGGACACCAATTATATATTTTTGGAACTCTCAAATTAGCAGAAATTGACTACAAAATGGTAGTTTAGGAGTTTTTTCGTAAAATAATATATAAAGTATACAAACCTCTTCATCAGTGAAATATGGGAGACGTGACTGCGAGTACCCTTGTTGGCGACTCATATTGTCAATCCGTTCACGGACAAAACTGGGATAGTCACCGACATCAGAGAATATTGGATGAGCTAATATTCCCACCTAAAAAAGGAAAAATAAATATAATCCAGAAAAAAATACTTTTGAAATCGTCAACACTTTTTATTGAATTTTGAATTTTGGGACACTGTGACATAATTTCACGCGTCGCAGATCTTCATATACCATAATCATAGATTTAAATCATTAAATTCGCCCTACCGCGTCAAAACATGATCGCGTTTCTGTTTAATTTTGACACCACAGACACCGTGATTTGACTTGATTGTCATGGAAACGCCATTAATAAAATATGAGCTCACTTTTCTGGCCACTTTTTCGAGGACAAATCTAACGATTATAATCTTTCGTGCTAATTTACAAAGTGTATCTCTACACTAATGTGCTAGTTTACAAATTGAAGCTATTTGTGCTCAATGTATTTTATTTGGTATAGAACAGCTAACTTGCAACTCCTTTAAAGAATGTTGTGAGCGTGCTGAATATTCAATTCTTTCACATCTAGGCTGAGGACTAAAAAGAAAAATAAAACTGATAAAAGCTCAAGAGCTTAAAACAGTTATAGGTCCCTCATAATAAAAATTAATATTGCTAGTGTAGTGAAACTATGAATTCAATATATTCGCCTGTATATCCAACGACTGTTCTAAAGCAAAATGTTATTCATGGTACTGACATGCATTTGAATAAAGTCCTCCGTCGCCTTGACATCCTCTGGATTGTTGGGGTCTTTAGGATCCCCCCAACTGGCGTCTAACACTATAGATACTTTTCCTGAAAAACAAACGTAATAGAATTTGTTACGCGCCCGCATTTTTTTAATAGGTTTTGGTACTTCATGACTGCAATTTATAAAATAATGAGATGGTATTGTTAAGAAGTAATTAAATCAAACATAAGATACAATAGACGTAGATAAATGTATTAAGTAACCTATTCCACTAAACTATTCCTCAACAGTCATAAAAAACCCTGTAAGAAATCGACACGTGTTTCACTTCTTAACTAGGCATCCTCAGGATGACGATTGGCGCCTGCAAGGGTTGCGGGAAAGTTCGAAAGGGATATCGGGACATTGGCAATTTGATGATTTACCAACATCAAAAAAAATATATATATAAGAAAAAAGGATGACGATTGACCAGACGTGAACCAGAACACGACGTGTTTCCACACCGAGCGCTGGACGCAGGGAAACACGGTCTTACAGAGTTTTTTATTTCTCTTGAGGAATATTATTAAATATATCTACGTCTATTGTATCTTATAATGGATTTCAGCAAGTTGCGCCTCAATCAATTAACTATCTTAAATCAAACATTACCTTTTTGAACTGGTTTAAATTCCTTCTCATACAGGCGGTAGGCCCGAGCATGGGCTAGTAAGCTGTAGTGAACACATAAATACTCTCCGATTCCGTGCGATTGCAGAGCTGGTGCTAGTACGTCAAGTCCATAACTCTGAGAAACAAAGTGACATTTTTAAAGAAAAGTTTATTTCTTTTACAATAAAATTGAAGCAACAATTAATGAGTTGCTTCATCTAAACACTGTTCTGATGATGAAAAATTTATTGTTGTTATAAGTTATGATGCCACAGGCAATTAAATTGCACCATATACATCAGACTTTAGAGACCGCAATCTGTCTAAATACTTCATTACCGAAACAGTGTTTAGATAAAGCAACTCATTTGTTGCTTCACACACTAAAATTAAGATAACGTTTTGCCTTTCAAAGTACGGAACCCTAAAAGTTTGGTGTCTTTAATATGAATCATATAAGTTAACAGTAAAATTACAAATAGGAAGGCTTCACAATGACTTACACTTATGCAATTTTCATGAGGTTCGTTTATCGTTAACCACATTTTGACTAAATCGCCGTACAAATTAAATGCTACTCGCGCATAGTCCACGAAATAGTCAACAATTTTTGCGTTGGACCAGCCACCGAGGTCCATAAACGGTGTGGGCATGTCCCAGTGGAATAACGTGACTACAGGAGTGATGTTGGCTTTGAGAAGTTCCTCAAATATTGTACGGTAATACTTCACGCCTGCCTCGCTTATGTTGTTGTCAGTACCGTTTGGGAGAATCCTGCAAGAAAAAAATGTCTAAGTATAAGAAATTGTCTCTGGACTGATGAAAGTATATTTGACAAATATGATGGAAGTCAATATTGGAAAATATGTATGTACCTATTATAGGTAGATGGAGACAGAGAGAGAGCCCGACTTACGAGTTCTAGGTCGCGAATCCAACTCAGGCAGATGCTTTACTTTTTTAAATAAATTCATCACCACTGCTCTAAAAAGGGTGAAGGAAAACATCGTGAGGAAACCGGCATGTCTTAGAACCATAAAATTCGAAGACATTGAGTCTTCTAAGAACCATAAAATTCGAAGACATGTGACATCTATCAACCCGCACTGGGCCCGCGTGGTGGATTACGGCCCACTCCCTCTCACCGAGAGCAGGCCTGTGTTACAGCAGTGGGAACATTATAGGCTGATTAAGCTATTCTCATATAGCTCACACCGATACGAAACAAGATAAAATGAAATGAGGTTTACAATAAAAAAAGAACTGGTGGTCTGCAAAATGAATGGAGACACAGCTAAACGTTGAATGAAAAGATTAAAGAACCAACTCACCTGGTCCACGCAATAGACATTCTATAGCCACTAACGCCTAAACTTTTAATCATTTCAATGTCTTCCATGTAGCGATGGTAAGAGTCAGCTGCTACATCTCCGTTCTTATGGTCTGTTGTGAACGTGGGGTGATCGTGGAGGTATGTGTCCCATATACTTTCACCTTTGCCTGTTAAAGTGAAAATAATATTTAATAATAACTCTCTAACTTACATAGAATAAGGTCTTAATATACTCAAAGTCTGATAACTTCCCATCTGCTACGATCCTTACAATATACGACTTTTGCGTCGTTTATGTTCATCATATACGCACACGATAACTAAAACTTCTCTTTACATTTGAGGTGTAAAAATACTAAACCTAATTAGTCTCATTAGCTTATTAACACTTTGCAGGACACGGTACAATAAAACTTCTATAATCAGTGTCTCTCATCCGATTAAATAAATAAAAAATGATGATCATAACAAAGAAGCATAACTAAACTATATCTCTAAACGCATTCAAAAATGCGCTAACGATTTCAAAACCTAACGATATTTCAAGGTAAATAAACACCGCCACTTTAGTCAACTAATCATCAGGTGGTGAACGGACTTCTGTAGTCTTATGAAATCTGTTAATGACTATTGAATTCGATAAAGTCATATGTTTTTCTATCTTAATCTTAATGTTCAGAAACTCTATGCTGAACCAATAATGGCACTATCGAATCTATACACTCCGGTTTTAATACCTCAGAAACTGATAAGTAGTTTACGAAAGAAAATGTATTCCTACCTCCTTCGTTCCATCCTCCTTCAATTTGAAATGCGGCCGTTGACACTCCGAATATGAAATCATCCGGGAAGGAGTAATTGCTTACCCCAGAGTTCACAACTGGAGTTCCTCTTGTAAATTGCAGTAAGCTACAAGCAATATAAAGCAAAGTGGTCTTGAATTAAAATTGAATATCACCGTTTTTTTTTTTTTAGGTTGGGCATATCTTCAAATTACTTCTCCCGCTCTGGACAGAGTGGGAGGGCAGGTTCAGACTTTCAGACCTTCCTGTAAATATCACCGATACCTGCTTTGTCCATCACAATCTAGGTATCTCTACACTTAATGTCAAATGATTTAAGTGAACCGTATTCCGGTTCGATTAATCGATATGCCGATATAATTCCGTTTTTTAAAGTTAGTCACGGATCATTCAAAACTTAATGACAATCCGCAGTTTGAAAGTAAGCACTATAAACTAAAATAACTTATATCAGTGGCAATATTCCAAAATGGTATACATACATACAAAAAACACCAGTCTCTCTTACCTAAGTGTTGCCAGAAGTACTCTGTTCAGGGCGACTCCACTCAAGCTCTGCATTGTACTAAGTGAAACAACGCTTATCTGATTTTACCTATTTAATGCTAAAGACTAAATCAATCATACCGACTGCCTACGGAAAAATACAGATTACGTACAATACAAAGGAAAAGGTTAAACATAAAATCAATGTTCTGTCAAATGCCGGACGTCTCTATACCAAATAATGTGTACCGAACTACCTACCTACTGTGGATAATTAAAATTGTATGTTATCGACAACAGTGCAAAACTGGCACTCAAATCGTTCGATTTATAGTGCACTTAGAGCACAATGCTACTTATGAATATAAAATATGGTTTAGCTCATTATCCATAGCAACACATAGTTAGCAGCAAAAATAGTGATAAATCGTGAATACCGGCCTTTGTCTAAATAATGTGCAGAATCATTGCTTTTTAGGTTTATTACTTCATACGCAGCAAACGACTTCCAAGTCGCATTTCTTCAGATTATGTATTATTTGTGTAGTTATTCTTCTTCGTTTCGAGTCAATGGTACTTTATATATATCGTGTCGTTTTGCATACTCCATATTTTTTTTTTTGAATGATGAGTTCAATGACCTCAATGAATTTGACGAGGATGCAAAACGACACGTTGTATTAGAGGTGGCCACGTTACCCTCCATAACGTATGTTAACTAATGAAGGGCGTTCCAGAACCCGCAGAATAGTATAACGCCAATAAATGCAAAAAAATAACATTAAAAAAATGTTTTTTTTTTTTATTATTCAAAATATTCACAAAAAATATTAAATCGACGTGTTTCTTTTACGTATCAATTTAATTTTTTTTCTGTAGGACTTGACTGGACTAACTAAAACTAAGACTAACCGGGCCTAAAGTCACCCTGCTCGGAAATTAGCTAGCAAAGATATAAAGGTATTTTGCCATACCAGAATTCTATAGCCACTAGGTATTTTTTTTGTATTTTTCTGTGTTACCACTTATTTTTTTAAATGAAAGAAAGATTTGAGAAGACAAAGTATTTATTGGGACCTACAGCAAGACAATAACAAAAATATTAGGTCGCCACTTATATCGTTCGTAATTATATTGTTCTGTACGCTGGTTAACATGTTATTGGCGACTGTGTAAGTCCAAGGCTATTTGTTATCTTTAATACTTATTATTAGGATAATAATAATATTGTGTATACAGAAGCTGTTGGTAAACCTTAAGTAATTAATAAATAAATATTGACAGCACGCGTCTTTTGGTAAAAAGGACTAAAATCGTAGACTTTCCGAAACCCTGAAAGCCTTCTAATGATTAGAGTGAATTTCAGTCCTTCTCCACAGCTTAAGGATGTTCGTATTGTTTATTTATTTAATCATTTATTTGTTTGCATAATCTACACTCAGTTACCAGCTAGGCTAAAACTTATGAGTACCAGCCAGGGCGCAGCAAGTATTACAGTATATGTAACTTAAATCTAGGTTAAATACTTAGAAGTTAACATTAAATTTATAAGCATGTAACTACTAGATATAAATATTACAACATTCATTATTATTACTACTTAATATTTAATCTCTTTCTAACATATTTAATTTAATTTATATTAATTAATTGTGCGGTGCGATTTTTGTTGTAAAGGTCATGAAACTGTTTATGAACCATACTATAAATTACATATAATAATCTAGTCATCCTCTGGGTAAGCATAGACGTAGTACAGTCTATAGCATTAAAAAAAAGTAGTGAGAAGGTTTAGGTTCAATTTCACTAAATTTTGCAGTAACACACTCCGAAAGCTTCACCCGGTTTGCCTCTACAAAGTAAAACAGGGGTCTAAAGGAACTTTTTTGATTAGATTTCATTGCAGCACTTACGTTACGTTATGCTAATTCAAAAGCAATTTTCCCTTAAACTATTGATATGAATTTTATGGTTGTCATCGGTGACTTTTAAAGGATTCTATGTAGTTGTTTGGCCATTATGTTAGAAGGTTATCTCAGAGCCATCAGCTCATTCCTTGACGGAATTGCCGTCAGCGTTAGTTTCGCGGTATCTCCGGTGCTGTGAGCCCGAGACTATTCAATATTGTTTGTGTAATCATAACTAACTTCATGACTTTCAGTTGAAAGGAATGAATGATTGAAAGGGAAGGAAGGTATAGCAGGAGGCATTAAGATGATCTAATAAATACAAAAACCAGATGGAACTGAATCCTTATAGAAAAACTAGCTGTGCCCCGCGGTTTCTCCCGCGTAGGTCTCGATCCCTTGGGAATATAGGGATAAAACGTATCCTATGTCCTATTCCAGGTCATGGTCTACCCGTGTGCCCATCCTCTCCTCTCTAGAGTAGGGAACGTTGAGGCGGCGTGGCGCCGCCGGCATCGAACGGTTCGCGTATTGCATTTTTATACTCGTGATTACTTCGAAATTAAATGTCCGATTCGAAAGAATTAAAAAGTGTTTTACTGTTACATAAATACCCTTGCTGTTAAAACTATTTATTTGAATAAGAATTAATATTATGTTGATAAAACTGGGTCGCAAATATTGCATTAATTTCGAACAAATTTGATTACTATAAAAGAAGGTTACAGTGAGTTAATCTTAAAAGATCGACATATATATAACTTTTAAAGAGGAACAATTCCATCCTACATGATATTTGCGTAACCTTTACCGTTTACGCAGCGCACGCAACGGAAGCTCTCAAAAAGGAATACTTTTTCCCGTTTTTGCAACATTTTTCATTTATGCTCCGCTCCTATTGGTTCTAGCCTAATGTTATATAGCCTATAACCTTCCTCGATAAATGGACTATCCAACACAAAAAGAATTTTTCAATTCCAACCAGTAGTTCCTGAGATTAGCGCGTTCAAACAAACAAACTCTTCAGCTTTATAATATTAATAAAATTATAAAATTAGTATAGATAGATATTGTTGATAGGTTTATGTAATCATGATACATCTATGTGCAAGTGTATTGTACACTAATAAAAAAATGGACCTTCATTTTATCTCATTATTTAACTCAGTCATAAATATTTATTACACAGTTACAAATTATAAAATTTCAACAGTCACAAATCAGTAACAAGTGATCTTTTGGACTGTGAGGGTTGCTTGATGTAGTCAAAGTCAATTCGGCGCGTGCGCACAATGTTGGCATAGTTATGGGCTGACAGCTTCGGAGTCCGTGTTTTATCCGGGCTATCGAAGTCCACTTTGAATAAGCCGAATTTAGTTCTGAAAATTACAAAAAACACTTGGATTAACCACCTTTGGATTGGTATTTTATTATTTCACAACATACGTTAAAAAGTTAAACAAAATTATTTTAAACTATAGCTGCGCCCCGCGGTTTCACCCGCATTAGCCTCGATCACGTGGGAATATTGGGAACAGGAAAATATCCTATATCCTAACCTAGGAAATGGTCATGGCCATGTGCCTCATCCTAATCCATTCAGCCGTTTTAGCGTGAAAGCGCAACAAACAAACACACTTTCACATTTATAATATTTTTTTGGATAGGATTATCGATCGGACAAGTTTACCTATTGAAACAGATCATTTAGGTGCAACACTAGATATTTTTTTTTAATATTTTAGGTTTATGAAGTTTTTACATAATATTTATGTATTTATATATACAACTCCTTAGATATATCTTTACAGGTAGCCTTATTGTAAATATATAAAGCAGCGGCATTAAGTCCGCCTTTGTACAGTATTTTTTGACTAGTGCAAAAAAAAATCATAGGTAAGTAAATGATTAGTCGAGTGTTAAAGTTGCCGCTTGATTATCGTTCGTAACTCATTGGTCCGCTTTAACAAGGCAGTGCATAATACACAATACTAATAGGTATCACTTGAATGTTGCGACTTACAAGTATCCATCATTCCATTCAAAATCGTCCAATAAGGTCCAGCTGAAATATCCTTTAACATTGCACCCATCTTCATGTATAGCTAACAGAACTTGATAGAGGTAGTCGTTGTAATAAGAAACTCTCTCGTAGTCTTCTGTTTGACCCTTGTCAGTCAATCCATTTTCAGTTATAATTATTGGGATATCCTTAATCATTTTGTAGTTATCTTGGATCCAGTTGATGAGTTTGCGCATTCCAGGAGGATTCACCTGCAATAGATTAAACAATATTTATTTTTTAACTGCCACTAACGAGACACGATTTTAATTGTTATCGGCCTTCTAAAGCCCAATTACCGGCTGAGCGAAAAAGCGAATGAACGGTTGAACAAAAATTTCCCATATTTGAAATCTTTGGTATTTTTGTTGGTTATGAAATGTTCTAAGTCTCCCTACAAGTAGGTACGTAACTAGTCGGGCTAACTCGAAACAAACATGTCAGTAAATACCGCAAAAATGGATTATATAAAACCCATACCTAAATATCTTAAGAAACCTCCACGATTTCGATTCACATTAGTCGCCTAATTTGAAACACTATATGCTGCTTTAAGATTAATATTTCTATTGTTCTAGTAAAACATAATGGTATTAAATAGCCTTTACATAAAACTATTAGGTAAATTAATCATTTGTATTTCATATACGACATTATTCTACATAGACCTTTCCCGCAACTTCATTTGCAGTAGCACTTCATTTCTTTGATTTGTTTCGTCAACACAGTATGTTTGCTGCCCAACGAGACGAAACACATGAAAATAATTTAAAAGATCTTTCAAATTTCTGATGGAAAATTAAACTTACTGATAACCAGTTCGTACCAGGCATGGCCCAAGTTGGGTTCAGCTCTGATCTGACTCCAGTGTCATGGTCCAAAGAAGGGATCGGCCAGCCTGGTTCCATTGATGACGGAGACATTAAATATGTGGTGTAATGGTTGATAGCGAAGAAATCTGAGCTTCCTTGAAGAGCTTTAATCTGAAAAAAATAAATAGATTGCGAACTTAATTCCTTGCGAAACGGCATTCGGGCAGACAATCTAATAACTATTGTATTTCAACATGCACTCACACACACACACACAGAGTTAAATTATTGTGTTTTGTTGTAATATAGCAAGTAGGTCTACAAACCTCTTCATCAGTGAAATATGGGAGTCTTGACCGTGAGTATCCTTGTTGGCGACTCATATTGTTGATCCGTTCACGAACAAAACTAGGATAGTCCCCGACATCCGAGAATATTGGATGGGAATACATTGCCATCTAGTAAAGAAAAACAAAACGATACATTCAAATCTAGAAGTAATACCTACTTTTTTAAATTGTTTTCGTATGTCAGTATAACTTTGAACAACCAAATGAGTAAAGTCGACTAAGCTTGTATGAATTTGGTATACGAAGGTGATGATAATTGTGCGATCTCACCCATCTCACCGTTGCATAAAACATTTAGAGGTATGAGGAACAAGGTGTAAAGTTCACTCATCCACTATAGAAAAGGGAGGATCCACCGACCAGACGGGTGTCGTGTCCTGCGGGCAACTGCCCAACTATTGATGTTGGAATCTTGTATATATTTTGATCGCGCGGTAAACTCTAACTGCGCGATGCAGGATTTTGTGTTACGTCATGATTTTGTGTGACGTCGGGTCTCTGATGCGTAGTTCGCATATGGCGATGTAGATGCAGCCACAAACATACTTACATTTCTGTTTACTAAATCATTTTAATATATTATAATTGACACTGACGTGCATTTGAAGATATTCATCAGCCGCTCTAACGTCTCCAGGATTGTCAGGGTCTTTTGGATCAGCCCAAAACGCATCTAGCGTTATAGCAATTTGCCCTGAAAAACAATCTTAATTGAAAATTATGTCAGCATTGCCTTTAAAGAGTTCAAAACGATTTACAAAAGTAGTGACATTTCTTATAACAACAAACGGAGCAGTGGTGGCAAAGTGGTAACGGCTCCGACTTACGGTTTGAACCTAGACAGGTACTTTACCTTATGTAATTAATTTCATCACCACTGCTCTTAAAACGGTGAAGGAAAACATCGTCAGGAAACCGGCATGTCCTAGAACCAAAGATTCGAAGACATCTACCAACCCACACTGGGCCTACGTGGTGGATTCACCCACTCCCTCCCAAAGAAAGGAGGCCCGTGTCCCAGCAATGGTAACATTATAGGCTGATTATGCAATAACAAGTTACCGATTGGTTATTAAATTAATGCAGTTTACATAGGTACACCTACTACCTTTGAGCATATAAAACAGTAGGATAATATAATAATACCAGGCAATTATTGTCCCACTTCAGGACAAAGGGCCTCTTCTCGTACAGAAAAGGAACGAGCATTGATCACCATGCTTGCTCAAGACGGGTTGGCGATTATATACTTATATATAATGTATTAGCTGCGCTCCGCGGTTTCACTCGTTTAAATCTCGATCCCATGGGTATAAAGGTAGAAAAGTATCCTAAGTCCTATTCCAGGTCATGGTCTACCCCTGTGCCAAATTTCATCCAAATCCGTTTAGTCGTTTTAGCGTGAAAGCGTAACAAACAAACTCACTTTCGCATTTAATAATATTTATTCATTTAATTCGTTTAGCTTAAAGTTATATTATATTCTAAGTATTGTATATGTTTATTTTATTCTTTACCTATTTAATATGTACAAATCTTTTGAACCTGATTTCCGTACGTCTTTTTCGGGTGACCACTGAAAATCAGCGCTGAGCTGTGGGTCCCCCATAGCGCAGCATCATGCTGAGTGGACAAGAAGGCTTCTCTTCTTGTCACAGTCATGACGTGCCAATTATTTATATTTATACTCGTGTTCTCATATTTGTACTTAGACCAATTTTGTTTTTGTTTTGTTTGTTTAATATTGTTGATTACTGTTATCTCTTTTTAAGCACGTGTTTCTGTGACAAATAAACCTATTTTCTTTCTTTCTTTCTATTTATAATATTAGTTAGGATTAGGATATGAAAGATAAAAAAAAGAATAATCATACTAATAGCATTCAAAGCATGTAGGTTATACTGTTTGCTGGTTATTATTAAATACTGTATACCTTTCTGATGTGGTTTGAATTCCTTTTCATACAGGCGGTAAGCTCGAGCATGGGCCAACAAGCAGTAGTGAGCACACAAGTATTCCCCAACTCCATGTGAATTCAATGCTGGTACGAAGAGTTTCAAGCCATAGCTCTGGAAATGATGAAAGATATAACAAAAGGCAACAATGAATTTGTGATTGTTTTTGACTCCTATAATTCATTATTCTTAATTGTGATGGTCAAAAACAATCCAGTAAAAATACTGCCGTGTAATGACAATACAATGTATCTAAAAAACTAGTTGTTCAAACCACGAATTTAAATTTTTCTGGCAAATTGACCATAAAATCTTTAATTAAATATCTTTCAGATTTCTTTGATAATATCTTTTATAATAATCTTTTACGATACTTAATGTAGGATTGGAAAAGCTGATCTTATAAAGCATACTTACATTAGAGCAATGTTGATGAGGTTCGTTTATCGTTGTCCACATTTTGACTAAATCTCCGTACAGCTGGAATATGATCCTCGCATAGTCCTCAAAATAGTCTACGATTTTTGGGTTGGTCCAGCCACCGAGGTCCATAAAAGGTGTGGGCATGTCCCAGTGGAATAACGTGACTACAGGAGTGATTTTGGCTTTTAGGAGTTCCTCTAAGAGTGTGCGGTAGTACTTTACGCCTTCCTGGTTTATGTAGTTGTCAGTCCCGTTTGGGAGTATCCTGCGAGAACAGAAAAATTACTATTTACCCGACTACGGCGAAGAAAAAAGGAGGGTTATGATTTTGACCGGTATGTATGTATGTATGTATGTATGTAGGTATGTTCATCTGTTCCCTCATATCTTCTAAACGACTCATCACAATTTCACAAATGAGGTATCGTCGGAAGCGTCTTGATCGTCCGCTGGTTATAGGCTATGTGACGTCACATTAAATTAAAAATGGTGCCCTCTAGAGGACATAAAGTCAGGAACTAAAAAAAAATATTGTTTAATCCTACCATGTTGGGTATCAAATGAAAGGACTTCATGAGCACATTTCAAAAATATATTATATATATATTATAACCCCAAAAGAAATATAAAAAAAATAAGTAATAAAAACTAATACCCAACTACGACTAAAAAGGTATAAACAAGACACCACAGACAGACAAATAAAAAATCCGGAGTCACACGTAATCTGTTCGATTTATGCCCTAACACGTGTGACTCCGGATTTTTAATTTGTCTGTCTGTGGTGTCTTGTTTATAAGTTTTTAGTCGTAGTTGGGTTTTAGTTTTTATTATTAGATGTAACTGTTGTCTCTGCACTGACTTAAATACATTTGAGATATGAAATATTATGATGCTGGTAGATTGACAAGAAAGTCTTTACTGTAAAAAATCTTAATACCTACCTCATTGATGCAAGTAAGCTCTGTATTATTTTAATGAAAGGCTAATATTTTTGCCACGGTATAAGCTATATAGAAGATTCGAAGTCAACCTAAAACTCAAAGCATTTATTTCAATTAAACCAATGACAGGTAGTTTTGAATTGTCAAGAAGAGAAGAAGACGATTAAATGTAAGATGAGTTTCACAAAAATTAAACAAAAAAACAGGCCAAGTTTGACTTGCGCTAAGAGTACCTACCGTATTAAGATCGACCAAAATACTCCGAAAAAAACTCCGGTTCTTGTATGTTATATTTTATTTTGGCAATTGAATTAAAAGTGAAAATTTCAATTGTCATTCAATTGTCATGTCATTGAACCTATTATGGTTTATGAGGTACAGCTCGCTGACAGACAAAAAGACGGACAGACAGTAGAGGCTTAGTACTTACTAGGATTCCGTTTGACACCTACCTAAATATTGTAGAAAAAGATTTAAGAAACATCTTACCTGGGCCATGAAATAGACATTCTATAGGCACTAACGCCTAAACTTTTAATCAATTCAATGTCTTCCATGTAGCGGTGGTAAGAATCAGCTGCTACATCTCCGTTCTTATGGTCATCTGTGAACGTGGGGTGATCGTGGAGGTATGTGTCCCATATACTTTCGCCTTTGCCTAGAATAACGTAGAAAACAAAATTATACATTATCCTCCTGCATGTCCTGGTCTTCAATCAACCAATGAACTCAGCCTATCACAGTCCACTGCTGGACATAGATAGGCCTCTCCCAGGCTGCGCCACAACATCCTGTCCTCCGTCTTCCGCAACCAGTCCTACAAACATGGTCCTACAGTCCTGGGGGCTTAAAACGGTCAATTTAGCAGAATCATACTAAGGAAATATTAATCATCGTAAAATGTCACAAACGGACAATTAGATGATCTGCGTGTACTATATATTAAGTACGAAATAATTCACCTGTTTGACAGTTTCCAATGGAGATTCGTAAAATGGTCCACAAATTATGAGTTACTTTTAGGTATGTCAAATTAAAGGAATTGCTAATGACACCTGGGATTCAGGAAATGAACTGCTTTTAGAGAAATTGCTAATGTGGCCGGTTTAGGCCCTCTGGTCATAACGAATTCAAAATCTCACTCACGCTTTCGCAGCGTATCGACCGACTTTAAGGTTAAAAGTCAGTCTTTTTAGTTAAACAGATTATAGGCATGCCCGGTTCCCAAAGTCCAAAGATAAACTCGTTAAAGATACTGAATTACCAAAATCCTTTTAAGCGAATTTCTCCCTTAACCGAGTGTTCGCAACGCTATATCTATTAGATAAGCTCCGGTAAACATAATATATGAAATCGTTATCCTACCTCCTTCGTTCCATGCTCCTTCAATTTGAAACGCGGACGTCGACACTCCGAACATAAAATCATCCGGGAAGGAGTAATTGCTCACCCCAGAGTCCACAACTGAGCTTCCTTTTGCTAATTGCAGCAAGCTATACACAATAGTATAAAGAAAAGTGTAAAGATTAATGTCACAAATCATAATTATACGTGTGTATTTTGATGTTATTTATCATCGATTAATATTATTTGATTATTAATATATTATTATAAAGATATTATTACCAAAAAATATTATTATATTATATTATTATTAAATTATTACCAAAAGCCGAATACTTACTAACACTAGTCTTTTAAGTTTTTCTTTTGTAATTACTAACAAATTGGATTTTATGGTCTGAATAAATGACTTGATTGATTGATTGATTATATATATAGAGTATGATGGGACTATTATACACATTGCGGGTATAAAAGTCCCTAATTAAAAAATAATTTATAAAATATATATTACACGTGTTATTCTGACTTTGGCTATCACAATCTATCTCTAGATGATTAGTTACGTCATATACCTAAAGCAATATCGGTATGACAATAGTATTCCGTTTCGTCAAGTTTGGCACTGATCATCAAAACCGTAATGACAATCAACGTGGCAACGCTGCCAGGCTTTTGGGCACTTTTCCCACCGACAGCGACCTGGAGGAATTTATTGATGCCCAATGCGCTCTTCCTACTATTATATACATATTTTAGAGTTATATAGTACATTATATTTAAGATTTGACCAGTCTGAAAATAACTACCTAGCACTAAAAAACAAATGCGTCAGTGGCAATATATAAGTAGCCTAAATTCATTAGTTTTTTAAATTGTCTAGACTAAAAAAGGCAAGCATTCCTTTGCTAAGATGAGAATGAGACACGTCGGATCTGATGACAAAAGAAAAGCTTTTTATCTCACTCTTGCAAATCAAAACAATAGTCTAGTAGAACATAAAAGACAATAAGGCGATTTCTGCGATTCTGATTTCTGCTAGCAAAATGGTGTATTACATTTAAAAAATAACTGGCCACTCGGATCTCACCTTAGTGTTATCAAAAGTGCTTTGTTCAGGGCGACTTCTCTCGAGCTCGGCATTATTGTAACTAAAACATGACTTCGGTGATCTCATCTATATAATGCGGAAACCTTAATTAATCATAATGATCGATAACGGAATTATTAGAAAAATATTTACTTTATCTACTTTCACCTCGTCTTGTGTTAATTATGAAATCAAAAAAGTACCTTAGTGACACAGTTTAATGGTAGTTTATGAAACTGTTACATATAAGTATCACACGAGTGCGAGTAAGAATAGTGTCTGAATCTGCACAGTCTGTGCTACGTTCACGTGCACGTATTCTATGTGCAGTTTCAGACACTACTTTATCTAAAGTCATGCAATTTCATCAAAAACACAGTAAATAATATCGTAAATAAGGCGCCTAAATCCAACATTACGGGTGAGCGCCACAGCAGCCTCCACCACAGATCACACTAAAGACAAGCATTGTTTTGTTAGGGAAAGTGTGTTATAATAAAACTTTTTAGTTTCATGAGGATAAAGTCAGTCAATGGTATACTATATTTGATTCCAAAATAAGAACTTTACGTTATAAGTAGTCATAACTGGGTATTACAACACTCGTGTGATACTAGTTTAAAATTCACACTCGTATGCCTTGACATGGCTCGAGCCACAATTTTAAAGTAAGTACGTATACAATGTAAAGTTAGTAGTTAGTTACTCTAGTTTTTGATAGAGTTCTTAATCTATAATTTTTTAAACATGGTAATATAAAATAGGCAAGTATTTCCATGGCAGTAACAGCTCCTTATTAAATCTCAACATCGCGCGTTCGTATTTCTGAAAATTGACGATGATTCCCCAGTTATGGCCTATTGTCGATAGTAACGTACAAAACTGGCACTCAAATCGTTTGATTTATCGTGCACTTGTTACAATATTAAGTACCTAGTTAAAAATCTAAACTATAGTTCTACTCATTATCCACAGCAACACAGTTTAATGAATGGTAAAATTATTAGTGTGATACATCATTAAATCGGTCTTTGTTTTTCGAAAATGAATAATATTTAACTGCATGTAAAGTATGATGAAATGTCACTTCCAAGGCTACAGGCCATACATGGTCAGTTTCGTTCCACCGATAGATCGGTCTGATCTGACCAATAACGTAACTGCAGCCGGAAGGTGGATCGCTTGCGGGAAAGTCCGAAAGGGATACCGGGAAACAGGCAACTGAAGGAACACGGGTGGGTTTTATTTATTTATATATACTTTATTGTGCACCAGTAATAAAAATCTGACACGCCCTTCCGCTCCACCCAGAGCGGGAGAATTAATTTGATAATTTCCCACCCTCAAAAAAAAAAGGTGGATCGCTTAAGACGGCTGGAACTAGTAGGTACTTACCTACTTTTGGAAGCAAGCCATTGAAACTAGAAAGTCTGTTTCATTTATGTTGTCTTTTGCGTCGGCGCACCCACGGTGAGTAGAATCATCCTTTTAGATTTACACTATACTAGCTTCCGCCAGCGTGATATCTTTATAAATTATTTATAGCCTTTGTCACTCAGAGATACTATAGCTTTCTATTGGTGAAAAAATATTTACAATTGGGCCAGTAGTTTTTAGTTTATTCATTACAAACAAAAATAAAGCTTGTAAAAAACAAAAATAAAGTTTGTAGGTATATGTATTTCGGCAACTTCTTGACGGCAACATGTGGACTGTTAAATTAAAAATATACTTCCATTGCGACGACGAGGAGGACATCTCATTTTGTGAAATGCAGCTGTCGGTTTTTAATCGATAATTGTACATTATTGTACAGTGTTGCTTTAAGATTTTAATAAGTTGAAGAAAAGACAGTTTATGACTAACCGGCTAGTGGCTATTATGCATCTTCTCTACCGTCCCTTATACCTGACAGTGTAGATAATAAGCGTGATCATATTTTTAGTCTATCCCACTGCTGGGCAAAGCCCCCCCAAATTCTCTCCGGTATTCTTGTCCTGAGCCACCTTGAACCAACCCATGCGGTACGCATCTAAGTCGTCTCGCCACCTCCTCTTCCTGAGCCTACCTCGGTGCCGCCCTTCAGGCTCCCACTGTGTGGAGACTGGTCTTAAATAAAAGATAGTAATTTAAATCACCAATCAACTTTGGTCTTACCTAAGAGTTACAAAAAGTGCTGTGTTCACAATGCCTCCACTCGAGCACCGCATTGTACATACTAATTGAAACTACGCTCAGGTGCGTTCACCCATTCAATACGATAATTTTAATCACAGCCTTTAACTAGAGAATTCAAAAGAGAAGTTGCAGCTGCAGGTCTGCATACTAATCGAGATCTTAAAAAACAATTTGACAGCGAAGTAGGCACCTTTGTGTAGGTAGGATTGTATAACAGGCACAATATTTTTCTTCCAAAAAAGTATGTATAATGCACGTTATTCTGCATGTTTTTTTTATGCAATTACTCTAGGGTATTAATAAGACCATGTCAAAGTATCAAATGGCATAGGTTTTTTTTTCATTTTTTATACGAGAATAATTCGACAAATTCACGATTATTTACGTAAAACATTACCTTATTAGAAAAAAGTCAAAAATAAAGGTAAATATTTAATTCTAACTACTTTTGTCCATAAAAAATATATTATGACAACGTTGCATTTTCTTAGCTTTAATTATGAATGAAAATGATTTACTCGTACAATGACATTTAGACACACATCGAGAGGTTAGTGTTACGATATCTTAAAAAAAAACAAATTGAAAAATAATTTATATGCCAGTTCCTTCTTTGACATGGTCTCATTAATACCCTAGAGTTACGGACAATAAAAAAAATACGATACATATATAGCTGTTCGTTATCAAATTCGTCATCAAGCGTCAATTTATATTGTTTAACTTTGGTTCCGCACCTTTCAAGATAATTAAGCAATAATAATAATATAATTGTAGGTAGTCGTAATATTTGTCAGTATGTTGTCATTTGTTAATATTGTAGTTTTATTTAAAGATCTCAGTTTAAATATTTAATAATCTTTTGGTGCCTGAATGACATTGCATTGGGGCGTTGTTGGTAAACATTCCTGAAATAGTATTTAAAAAACAAGATGGCGCCGACTTTGCCACGCACCAAAAGTTCCTTGCTTATTTGTTACGCAGTTTGAAAAATACCTTATGTATACCTTGAGATACGATGTTTCTATTGATAAGTGCACATATGCGCTTTTAATCGATACTGGGCTAACTAACTTTCCTTTGAATAACTTTACAAATCCTATTCAAGCTCTGCTGAATAAATAATAATGAACTTTTTCAATCGCCACCATTTTAACTATTCTTCTCTAAGAACCGATTTTTATTGGTTCATATGGAAGAAAAGTTACATGATTGGTTTAGATAGTTGCTTCTATTCAATTCCGTTAGGCATGTGATTATTTGAAACAAACGTAGGTTCTATCTTGAAGGCTTAAAAGGAAGCCTTCCTATATTTTTCTGAAAGTGCGAAATTTCTGAATGAAACTTTTTACCATAATTATGTTTTCTTGAGGTTCTCGAAAATAAAAACTGCCAATGTTATAGAAGAGCTCTGACGAACAGTTTTTTTCTCTATTAACTAAGGTACCTACCGACTTATGAAAAGGGACTTTTTACTATAAAAAGAATACTGAGACAGCGGCTAGTCTAAAATATTTTACTTTGATGGTACAGATAGCGCAAACTCAGTCTTCCAAGAGTCATTTTTTCAAGAGTACATTTTTCCAGGAGTTTTAAAATAAAGGTCGTGGATGTTTTTTATTGTATGTACTAACCTATTATTTAAAAAATATAATGTTATCGGCGTTTATTATTAAGTTACCTGCAAATTATATTTGATGATAAGTAATAGGTACCTAAAGGCAAATAAAATATAAAAATAATTAGGTACCTAAAGTAAATAAGAAAGTAACAATTGTTTTTATTTTTATAGCTTTTTTATATTAAATCTTAAAGTCATTTCCATTCATGAACCTATTTGATTTTCTACCAACATTAACCTCTTTCGACGGTTATATTACTTAACTAATTTACAACTGTTGATAATATTGGCCACATAATCTCCTATCTCTCTTCTTTCTCCTTTTTCTCCCCTTTTTCTCCTTTTCTTTCCTTTAACTGCCTCGTTGGTCTAGTGATCGCAAGCGCTACTGCTGAGCATGAGGTCTTGGGTTCGATTCCCAGGTCGGGCAATGACCTCTCGCGTCCGGCTCTGGTCCCGGCCATGGTACGGAGCGAGAGGGCATGGGAAGCCGTCACCTCCTTCTGCGAAGCAGTAATGCTCGCGAAGGATGAGGTGGAACGCCTGAGGGAGAGGCATAGTTTGCGCCCTCACGCCCCTAACCGCCGCCGCTGGAGACACCCTGGGCGTCAGGAATCCCAGGTGGGTTGCCGGCCACCATTGGTCGGGAATCCCAGGTGGAATCCCCGCCACCATAGGTGTGGACTTGAGGACGGCGAGCAATGGGTAGCTCGCCGATAAGGAGGCCCGGGTCGATGGCGCGCCGTGTTCCACGCGCGCCTCAAAGAGTTGTCAGCACACTTGACGGGGTCCTTTAAGACCGATGCATGCCAGGGTTGCGGGAATGTCTGAAAGGGATACCGGGACCCTGGCAACAGGCAACTGAAGGAACACGGTTAGGTTTTAGTCAGTAAAAGTCTGACACGCCCTACCGCTCCGCCCAGAGCGGGAGAAGTCATTCGCGATTTCCAACCCTCAAAAAAAAAAGGTCGGTAGTATAAGTAGGGTTTTTCTATCTGGAATTTCTCAGTATCATCCCGGAGTCTAGATTTGTGCCCGGTTAATGGCAATAAGCTCGCCCCCTATCACATGGGACTTGAACGTAACTGGCGAAATATGGGTGAACAATATGTAGTGTCTAATCCTTCGGGGACACAAGGCAATACCATCGTTTTGTATGTTATGTTATAACAATCTCTTTTAAATTTAAACAAAAAATGATAATAAGGGTCAGTACAAACTGAGACGCGACGCGACGCGCACTTTTTTATGATCCGATACAAAATCGAATTCATTTACTACACAATAAGGAACACGCGCTGCGCAGCATCGTGCATCTCAGCGTACTTTGACAAGTGTCTACCCTCGCACTGGAATTATACCTTTTCGTGAAGAAAATAAGTTCGATACCGACCCTTAAACGCCAACAGATTCAGTTAGGATACCATGGAAAAGCCATCTGTTTTATCTGGGAGAAAGTTATGGTTCCCGTGGGTTAAGTTACAACATAATTTAAGGTGGGCAAAGCCATAGGCAAAATAATGCAAGAGATAGCGGCTATAAAGTACGATCTCTATGGCGGTTTGGGAACGATAAAAATAACATAAAAGTTGTGTCACTTGTCCCCTAAGCAGGGGCATTAAAGTTCTGCATAATACCTGTAGTTTTTTTTTTTTTTGTCTTACATATAACATCCATCCAATAAGGATTCATGCTGACAATTCTAAACTTGTCAGATTTGAATGCCGCCTTACAACGCGTCCTAACCAAAATGATCGTTCGCGCGAATATGCGATAGTCGCGTTCATATGTTACTTTTTGGGCGCTCTCTGTCAGTGCAACCCCGCGATCGGGTCCGTCGAACAAAAAAAAACCGGACGGTCGCGTGTTCGCACGACGATCGTTTTGGTTAGGACGCGGCCTTAGGCTTTGGTATATTTTATGCGTAAGTAAAACTACATAAGGTCTACGTATTATCAACGCCTACAGTAAACGTACGCGAAGTGCAAATGGAAGACTACTGGATACGGGCATTTGAAATTATATTTTTCCTGGAAAAAAATTCAAAGCACGCGTTAGAAATAGTATTATCTACCTAAACTGCTGCCAAAAAGTGTTTTAAAAAATAATCTGAGTTCGTTCGCTGTATAATTTTTAGGAGAAATTAAGCTTTGACAGTGAACCACATATTTAAATTTATTCGTGTTTTGTTTATAGAATTTTAATGCTTTTCTTAGGTAGGTACATCTTGAAAGTTGACTCCTATACTCCATTACTCTTTACCGTTAACTGTCGTTCCCTGCCCGGACGAGAGGAGACGTAAACAAACACTTTGTAAATATTTTAGTATGAGCTAAGTTAAATGCTTGGCAGGAAACATAATGGATTCAGTAAAGTAGGTTGTTTTTTTATTCACGAATAAACTTTTCTTTTATTTTCTGGTAATTAGCAAATTAATTAACAAACGACGGTGACGGTGAGATAACAGTCGCGAGGGCCATCGTAAGGATAAAAAAAAATTTGGCTCGTGTACAGGCACTTGCCGCAAAAATTGTCGTTGTTTATTGACCCTGAATAATAATATATAAATAAAATATTAAATATAGAAAAATAAAATACTTAAATATATGTGTGTTTTATGTTTACTAAGGTTACTAAGTTCAATGTGTTCTACATTTATGAATTTTCAGAAAAAAAACTTTTTTTTTTCATTTATCGCGAAACTTTTTTTTTTTTTGTTTGGGAAATCATCAAATGTTTTCTCCCGCTCTGGGCGAAGCGGAAGGGCGTGTCAGACTTTACTGACTAAAACCCACCCGTGTTCCTTCAGTTGCCTGTTGCCAGGTTCCCGGTATCCCTTTCGGACTATTCCGCAACCCTGGCAGGATTTCTCGTGACCCGGACCTTTGGAAGGCTTACAAAGCACCGAAGCCAAATTACAGTGGCCCGTTAGACAATTTATAATGAAATGAGGCAACCACTGACGATTATCCCTGCAGGTCACCCAAAATCAAGCCCCGGTTGGTGCAGGACTATTGCAGAACATGGAAACATAAAATAGAATAGAATAGACATTTATTTTGCAAATATGGGTAATAAGTACATAATGGTAATAAGATAGGTAGGTACATTAAAGCTCAGCCATATTTCACCATTCGGCATGCAAACATTTACATTTTTATTTACTGAAGGCTAACCAAAAGCAGATCCAGATAATCCAGAGCAATTCGGCAAAAACAATTCTCCGATAAAAACTCAGTCATACTGTAGTAGGTACATGTGCTCATTTTTGATCATGTCGATCAAAAATTTACGTAGGTAGTCTACCTACTCTTAAACTGCACTGTTGTCAAGTCTTTCCAACCACTTGGTTATTTATTGTATTGGGCCATGGGTTTGGGTGGCTAGTCGATTGGTTACCTAGAACTATGAAAGGAAATGAAATGAAATGAAATTGTTTATTCTGTAAATAGGATATTGAAATCACTTTTACACGTCATATTAAAAAAATATTAAAAATAAGCTAGATGAGATTGGCGTTTCTTATCTGACTACTCTGAGAAGAAAGGCCGAAACAAACTCAGAGGTCACAGGCTCTTTTCAAGTCTAGACATAATCTTGGTCAGGCCATATGAGGACCATGTAGATTAGAGTCTGAAATGGTCTTTTGAGGAAAGAACCACACAGATTTGAATGGCCCTGTCCAGTCAGTGCAAGCATTTGTCAGTAACCGAGGAGCTCAACTCAAAGGACTATATCCCCTGCCTGATCAATGTTATGTACACGGATAAAATGGCAGGGGTAACTTGCATGCTCAATAATGGGTCTCCGAAAACTGTTTCTAGCACATAGTGACGTAGAGACAAGAGGGCAACACTTCCTGAGGTGTTTGAGGAGTGGAGATGTACCACTCCTATCAGGACAATCCTAGAAGTACGGTCAAGATCCCTACCAGCATCTTACTGGAATACTTCCTTCCTCTGAGCACGTCTGCTCTTGCGAATCTCCACTCAAACCGGCCAATAAAGACAAGAAAGAGCTAGGAGCTCTGTTCCAAGTCAGTATTCCTGTAAAGGCAAGCCAGAGATGAGGTAGGTACAAGACTTCTCGTGAGAGATAGGGTCCGTGGGTTCGCTACTGCCCAACAGCTCACCACAATGCTGCCCTGTGGGTTGATTAATATTATTATTGTAAAAGTGCCCACATAGCAATGTATTGTTCCTATTAATAACTACTTGCGCCTAGTAAAAAATATCAAGCAATTTCTGTGATTATTGAATTTGAAAACAGTTTTTTTATTTCGATTTCTCATGTTGACTTTTTTTTTTTTTAACGTCTATTCTTTTGGAATTATAGTTATTAAGATTTCATTATGGGCCACAAGGCTGGTACCTAATAGGTACTATAGGTAGAAGTATAATTATTGTGAAGCACAAAGTCAATATTTAAGTATCTAACTAACTACCTACTTGATGTAAGTACCTATTTGTTTTACGAACTAGCAAACACAACCCTTACAAATTGTGTGACACTAATAGATTATCTGACCCTAAAAGATTTCCCGACTTCCAAGCGAGATTGTACACCTCGATGAATGTCCAATTGTAAGACTGTTCGAGGTGCCAAGCCAAATAAAAGATTATTCGTCGAAAAAATCCGAAGCTAGGCGACGTTTCTACTCGAATAAAAGCCTTTCATGATCAGGAAAATCTCATAAGAGCTTCTGCCTTCAACTACTTCAAACGTCTTGGAAGTCATCCAAAACTATTTATGGCAAATTTTCGGTGACTTGCATCCTAGACGTCTTGCAGCACAGTTCGGCGCATCTCTGGAGGGTTAGCAGAATAACTTTTTGAAAATTTAAAAGCAAAGTTTTTTACAACTGTCTCCTTCGAAAACTTATGCATTGAAAAAGCCACTGGAACTTGACTACCGCTACGGTATCGTAAGATATTCGTCGTTTCGAAGGTAGGAATAAAAACCGGCCAAGTGCATGTCGTACCATGCACAATTAAGGGTTCCGTAGTTGGGATGAATTTATAAAACAAACTTAACATTGTAGTTGAAAAACTTGTTCTCCGATACAGAATGTATGGAAGAACATGTTTTTACAACTGCAAATTTAAGTTGGTCGATTATTACTCGGTAACTTATGGAGCTTACGTAGCGGTGATAGTTTTCCTTTTAATTTTGTTATATATACTACTGCCGTGATTTTTTTCACATATCCAAACACAACCATTTAGCTGGCAGGGGGGGGACACTTGGCTCTAACAAAAATTAGCACTTTAAAGCTTAATATTCCGCAAACGGATAACTGAATCCAAAAATGGTTTTAACAAACTACTTTAAACGACTTTTCCAACGATACCCCACACCATGGGACTGACGAGAAAAAAAAAAACCATATCCACTTTACGTGTAGGGGAGGTACCTTAAAAAAAATCTTTTTTACGATATATTTTTACGACTTTGTCTGCGTCGTTTATATGTATATCATACCAAATTACAGTTTTCTAGTATGGATCGTCGTGTGGATATGAAATCGCAGTTTATCAATCTTTTGATACAAAATCTATTCACGATAAAGTTTTGGACTACCTATCATTTCAAAGTCAAAAACCACGTCCGTCTACAATAAAACATAATCAAAATCAAAGATATGAAATTGTAAAGTAAGATTCAAATTGAAAGGGAAATAAATTTTCGCAAATATTTTCCACGATCATTTCAAATTCCAATCTTGCACTTTAGTTCGATGGTAGACATGCAGATGGGCCGAGAATTTTCAACGATTTGCATCGGTTGCAAAACTAAGTTATGGTAATCTGGCTATAAGTTACAAGCTTCAGCTGGTAAGCTTTTCAATTTTATTGGGAGATTGGATATTTTGAGCCTTTACTCCTTAGGGAAATGAAATCTCCCCCGCTTTTAGTAAAGCGAATGAATTAATTTGCATAGTGTTCGTTGAATCATATTATCCTTTGGTTTTGTACTTGTCGGTCAAAGGAATTATTCAACTGGTTTCCTTTGAAATTGTTAATGTGTTAATGAATCTTACTACTGATTCATATAATTAGATACCTCTACTTGCATGTTTGAATCCTCATTTCGAGTTCTATGAGAAACTAACTCTTAACGCGGTCATAAACATTTTTTCGCAACAGAACTGAAACTGTGATTGGAATACCGAATACATACAAAAGAAAAATATGTAGCAATATTCCGCACAGTTGCAGATTTGTATCGGGACCAACACATCACTCTTATCCCGGAAATAAACTTGCCAGGACAACACAGCTCTGTGTCAACGAAAACTCAGCCAAGATTTATTTGAAGCTTACGACCAACAATATTGATATTCAAAAGCTTTGATAAATATTCTGTTGCTATTTTAGAATTTTTATGAAAAATTTGAATGTTTGCTTTGTATTTTATTTCTGCAAGAATGTCTGTGCGTAAGTTCTCTATGGATATTTGTGTTTTATTAGATTTGCTTTTTCTTCTTTGCTATTATATTAAGCAAATAATTTGTATGCTGCAGTATCCTTAGATAACTCAGGAAATACAGGAGCTATCATGGCATTCAAATGCATTTATTCCAAAAACCAGAGGTGGTGCGTCTGCGGTAAGCTGCTACTCTTAACATCAGTTTTCCCGGCGGTGCGGCTGCGGTACTCTTAACATCAGTTTTCCCAACCGATAATATAAATATGAAAAAAAAACAATAAAGTTGCTTTTTTAGTAATTATGTTGTGTTTCCCATGATTTATTACGCTTGCTTACAACTATATACAAACACGCTTTTGGATAAAAAAGTGTTGCATACACTGCATTTTATTACCCTCTCCATTTATTTATTTTTTTAAACTTGCTAACAGGAAAATTTAAGTAAATTAAACTTCACCATCCTTTATATGAAAAACAGAGAAAATACTTACAGAAAAAAAAATCCGCCTCCTAAAGAGCTTTTCGAATACTGTTGACTGTCGTCAGCATAGTTAAAGTAGTCAGCAAAATATCAGGTGTCTGTTGAACGAGGCAAGTTTGCAGCTCTTAAATCGTTTAACAGTTGGGTTTCATTATCAGGCACTCGACGAAGCTCGCTCGTCAGGGTTATTATTCGCATGCGTAAACCTTGCTACCATATCAGAGCGAGTCAGTGCCAGTCAGACACCGGGGCGGGAACACGTCCCGTCCCTGGGCTAGCCAACGTTACATATTACGCGATCGCGAACCAAGTCAGACTTAAATTGTTTGTGACAAGTCTAAACGTAAAAGTGAATGTGAAATTAACAATAAAACTTGACAGTGATTTTAAAATATTTAAACGTATATTTAAAAAAAAGTAAAATAATCATTAAAAACATTTTGTGAAGAATTGTGGTCTAGATTTAGTATAACTAAATTTACACTTAAAATAATGTGTGTAATTGGGAATAGAAAAAAATAAGGTAAAACACGCTTGTCAATGCAGGCAATCAGAGTGCATTCGACTGAAGCGTGGCATATTTTTGTATGGATTATGTCACTAGTAAATTTAAGTGCTACGATAAAAAACTAATGTAAAGCAAGAGCTATTTTCCATTTTTACGTAACGCTAAGGTCCATCCATCGCATCGTAAGTCGTTTGCACAGCGATGATCCCCTACTTGTCATTCTCTTCGCTCACTACTTTATCACCGCCTTAATCTATCTACTGTCATTCCGATGTAGTAATCCCGACAAATAACCTCTTCTGACAACCTTTTATTCAGGACCGCATTTCTATGCGACAGCAAATCCGACAAAATGTTCTTTCCCCAAGGAAATATCCAGCATGCCAGTTGCTCAAAACATTTAAGGAGCATTTCCCGAAACACAATCGTATTTTCAGAACAGAATAAGTTATCTCCCGTTTATGAAAATGCTTTCGAAACTGTTATGGGAAATGCCTTCACAGTTACATTTTCAATATTATAAGCCCTTTGAAAGGGTCGCAGGATTTGGGCAAAATAACGCAGGTATAATATGAAAATAGCATTTAAATGCTTAAAATATTATGTGCTTTGTTGCGCGGGTGGTTGTAAATTTTTTTTGTTCGCCTTTTTTAAATATGGGAACATAATTCATGATTACGAGGATTCAGGCATCAAATTTACATTATGTAAATTTAAAGAGCGCAGACAAATCGTGTTATCTTTATGACACCCACAATTCAACGTTTTGGGTAAGCGAGCTCCTAAAGCGAAATACTGTTATGAGTTTTGACGTGCCGATTAGCAAACTTTTCACAAACAGCCAACTCCAAAACTTTGCAATACCCGTATTTGAGTAACGTTCTAAATTGTACAGAAATAATGTTCACTTATTCTACTTACCAGCATTTTCTCGGCGCTTTGCCAAAACTTGTGCGAGCTTTCGTATTTTTTTTTTCACTTTTGCCAACTTTGGTGCATTCAGTTAATTAATTGGTTTGCATGTGGTCAAGTTGATTATAGAGTTTTATAATGCGTCCAAACTATAAAATATGGGCTTAGACCTTTTTACGAATTTGCAAAAAGATGGACGCGGTAAAACCTTCAACAATTTGATAAGGGCTGAAGTCGGGACTATCAGGGCCGATAATACCGGTAAGGAAAAGTTTAGGGGCAAGATGATCGGTTTGGTAAACATCGTTTCCTGCGTTGTGTCTATTTTGGTTTAGGAAAATAACAAATAGCCCCTCGCAATCAATTTATCTTACGACGGCTGAGGGCCGCAGCATTGACAAAATAATTAAGCACAAATAGAATTTGGGACGAATAATTTCCCAGTGATTTTAACATGCAGGTTGAACTGTGACTATGTAATGCCAATTGATAGAGGTGGACAGGTGAATCGTACTATTAGCCTTATTTGATTACCTACCAGGCTGCATTTCGGGAATTTTTGAAAAATTAGTTGTACATTTTTATTAGGAGCTCGTGGCTAAGTAATAACAGCCGCACGGATCGATCCATCAGGTTAAGCTACGCTTGCCGGGGTTGGTCCGTGGATGGGTGACCATCTTTACATACCAATACTCTTCCGTGCGTCGGAAAGCACGTTAAGCCGTTGGTCTCGGCTGTCATTCGTGGATCTTTGACAGTCGTCAGAAGCCCGAAATTCTGACAACCAGTCTTACCTAGGGGTATCATATTACCTACCCCATTACGGGTTGTGGAGGTTAGATAGGCAGTCGCTCCATGTAAAATACAGGTATTCAGCTGCATTTGGTTAGACTGGAAGCCGACCCTAACATAGTTGGGAAAAGGCTAGGCAGATTGATTGAGTTGTACATTTTTATGCATTTTTTTCCTTTACCGTTTTTGATGTTTTTTATTTAACTTGAGAGAGAGTGCATCATGATGAGTCACATTCATGAGAGATTGAGTTCGTAGGAAGTGGGTTTCATACTTTACGTACCTATTTTGTTGGGAGTATTTATTTGGTTTTTACGGAAAAAATTATCTATGCCATTTCTAGGTTCAATGTTTTTCGTCTGTCGTGTACGTATGAAAAGGAAAATCAGACGAACATATATGAATTGTTTAAAACAACAAACAATTGGTTTTAAAGAATTTCAATGCAGAAATTATAATATTATACGGCCAAGAGTCATACGTTTTAAACTTTAACAATGAATTACGTGATCTTTTCAAATACCAACTAAAGAAAACAATTGAAACCTTACAAGCTTTATTAGATTTGTTTTGCTGAAACGTAAAATATTTGACTCCAGCGAACAAAATGAAAGCAGTACAGAAAAAATATATAGAGCCTTCTCCTGACCACAGAGACCTAAATCCAGTCAACAGACCGACGGTAATTTAATACAATGGTCTCGGCGATACTCTTAGTTTAAATTGTACAGGATTTTTTAAAAGTTGAACGATATTTTCGTCTGTGTGTACGACTGTAAGTGTAACACGAAAAGGCGTGGCACGTAAATTTAATATTTCACTCCTAATTCAGCACAAATCCGCTCTGGGTGAGATACTCTCCGAGAATGAAGGATTATTCTGGTGCTGTACTCTGACTGTAGAATTTTTAATAGGTCTTGATAAACAAAATAATTTGTAAAATGATGAAGAGATTTTTGAATAATTTCTTTGGCTACTTTTCTTTTCGGGTCCGGTTGAAAACCAGCGTCAGGCACTAGTTGTCTGGCATTTTTGCTGAACTGGGCCTTTTTGGCGCAGCCGTGAGGCACACTCCCCTGATAATGTCCTTCTTTACCTTTTCAATTTGGTTCTTTATTTTTATTTTATTATCTGCTGTATATTATGTATATTGTGTGCCTTTTAGTCTGTGCTGAATAAATGTATTTTCTTTCTTTTCTTTCTTTCTTTACACAACATACACCTTGCTATAGCCAAGCAAACGTATGTGGTAACACTTTGACCATGAGCAGGCCTAGCGTAGTAGGTTACAATAGAATACGAGGCTAGCATATGTACCTACTATCAAGGAAGCCCATATCTATACTCCATTCGAAATAAGATTAGAAATTTTTCCAAACCTTTTTTACTTTCCGTTTAACCGATTTTGACTTCTATAACGTAGGAAAAATTTCTAGTCTTATTTCGAATGGAATAAAACTATTTCGAAAACAAAATCCCTTGAGCACGATGACTACATCTGTTTAATGCCCCTTTATCAGTCACGAATATACACATAATATGATAGGTACTTATCATATGTGTATATTCGAGTGACAAATTGACTTACTGATAGACAACACACAGCCTAAAACTAGGAAGATAGTTGTACCTACATGTGAAAGACAGGCGGTAGGTATACAACATGTAACAAAAACCCAAAAAGCCTGTCCAATCCAAAAAGGGGCACCTAGGTACCGTTATAAATTAATCAAACATTTTTTTTCTGAAAATAAGAGTGTTTTTACTGTTTAAAATTCACCAAAATTACACTAAATTCATTATAAATTAGCAAATTTTCTACAGAGGTCATAAGTCGCCCCATGTAATAACACGGTAAAATAACCCATTGAAATCATTGAATATGTTTAAAAAAAAAAAACATAAAAATAGACTCTCAGTATTATGATTCTTAACAATACCCTCACGCATCGGACAGGCTTTTTGTTACACGCCGTAGACGCTCTAAGCATTTTCAACTCCTAAGACGTCCTAACAATGAGTTGAAGCTTTAATATTATTAAGTAGGTACTTAAGTATTTATTTTCAGACACAAGGACCAAACATTAAGTTAAGTTTCAAATCTAAAATAATTTATAAAGAAGTAAAATTGTTTGTTATGGGGTAATCTCCAGAATTGCTGATGCGATTTCAAAAAAATTTTCACTGACAGTTACACCATTGCCAAGTGCCATGGGATATATTTTATTGTATAGATAAATTTCACGCGAGCGAAATCGCAGAGAGACGCAGTAAGCAATAGTAATTTTTTATTAAAGTAATATCAGACTTAAATGAATAAATTACAATGTTCCATAATGTCATAGAAATGTTCATATCTCTTCGCTGGCTTTATGGCAATTCAACGGAAGCGGCTTCCGTTCAAGCTGTGAAGCGAGCGCACAATGTGGTTACAACAATAGCATTATCAACACCTTGTCCGTTTGTCTGACTTAAACTTTGGGCTTTTAGTTAAAGTTCTTCTTCTTCTCTTGACAATATTTTAGGATGGCCATCAGCTCTGCATTTCCTTCTCTGTTCTTTACAAAAAAAAACATCTCAAAGCATATATTTCGACTTAAACCAATGATCAGGCACTTTTGAATTGTCAAGGAGTCGGTTAGTCAGAAAAATGAAGCTTAGTGCCCATTCCTATGCGTAGTAGTTCCTATGGAAAAGAAAGAGCAAGAAACTCTAGCAGGCCCCTTAAATAAAAATATATAATTAAAATATTGGTTCCATCACTCCTGTTGAAAATATACCTTTGAGAACATCCTTATTAAAATTATCAGCAAATTTAAACAACAGTTTATTTTGTTTATTGTATGTATCTATGTACCGATGTATTAATAATTATTCATTATTTTTCGAGTTATGTGTATGATATCAATTATGTTGCACCTGCCATGTCTGTCTCTGCATCACCCTAAGGTTGAGTGGTAGAAAATGCCTCAGACATTAAGTCCGCCTTTGTACAGTATTTTTTACTTGTGCATAAAGTTTTAATTAAAAAAAAAACAATATTTCGTATGAAAGCGAAAGTAGGCGTATCATACGTTTGAAACGAAAGCTGCGCTTATACGAAGTCGTAGATAAAGACATAATGTCTTTTCCTGTGACTTGTTATGCCTGACGTCCCTCTGTTTTTTTTCCAAAGTGCCTACACAACTTTCTTTTTATTGGGTCTTCGACATATTTCATACCCGCAAGTTATATTATGTGCTTCGCATCGTAATAATCCTTTCAACCCTCAAATAGAGCTAAATATACTGCCGAGTTATAAGTGACTTCTCAACAATAGTTTAATGGGATAGCATTTGAACTGGTGACCTTTTGATGGCCATTCTGCTCTGTGACCGTTAGAATATAATTGCCTATTCACTGCATTAATGTTTGTTCACCCATTACCACAAACGAGTATCATTGAGCTGGTATGTGTCACTTTTTTGACAAATTGTCCTCAAAACACAAAATATAATTTGAAATCCTGGATTGTGTTTTCCTGTCATTTTCAATCACAGTTAGTTTGAAAGAGACTGACATTTTTTATGTGAAAACTTTGTGAGCCATTTTTGGTAGGGGAGCATCCTTCTAAAAATGGCACGTCACCGACATGCTATTGTTTACTACAATAAGTACAATATTTTTATTTTTTTAACTAAAATTAATTCTAAAATAAAATAACAAACCACCGTTATTTCATAGTTTTTTCACTGCTGTCGGCAATCCCCATGACTGCCTATGTATTTTTGTTCAAATAATATTTAGGCACGTACTGTTATCGTTAAAATATGTAGCGTTTATAGGTCAATAAATTGTAGCGTTTTTTTGGCTTAAATTCCTTTTAAGTCTATCGCAAAAACATTCCAATTCAGATTTTTCTACTGCAGTTGGTTTCAAAGACCTTAATAATAGTATATGTCAGGTCGTTATGAAGTCTGGTATCTACTAACGTTTGCCGTATCCTGTGATCACTCTAAAAAAATATGGAAAAACTTTACTCGTCTGCGAAACAGAATACCTACTGTAGAAGGATATATTAAAACTGCAGCAAATATTATTGTAGCAGCTTAAAACTTGAACTTTGGGTTAATAATTTCCTTACTGATATGTTTCTAAAAGAAATAAAATAAAACCGACACCAAAAATACCAATATCAACGAACCGACCAACTAAGCTTAAACCACCAATAGTAACCTTGACCAATAGTGCAGTTTGATTCTATAATGCACTACTTTAGAATAAGCATAATCGGCCTATAACGTTCCCACTGCTAGGACACGTAATCACCGGCGGGCCCAGTGCGTGTAGTTAGATGTCACATGTCTTCGAATTTTTGGTTCAAGGACATGCCAGTCTCCACACGTTTTCCTTCACCGTTTCGAGAGCAGTCGTGATAAAATAAATTACAAACAGTAAAACGCCTGACTGGGTTACCCCTGGGCCACCACTGCTCTACTTTACCTGCTTCAAATGGTTCTATCCCCTTTAACCCAGAGAAGAAACAAAGGCACTAATTACCGCGGATGCTCAAAGCACATGCAGACCATTCAGTCTACATTGTCTGATAAGTAGTATCATTTTCTTTACATGTACGATACGATTTTTTGTATTATTGAGCGAGACATTCAAATGTCACAGTCAACGAAACAGAAACGTAACCATCTTTGGACGCGGTCAGGCGAATCTAACAATTTAAATCTTTGGTATAAAACGTACATCAGAATTTTCTAGGCCTCCATCTTATACTTGTACTAGTAAGATATATTCCTACTATACCTAGAATGCAATAAATATTTGAGTTACAATTTTGTTTGAATATTTTCGTAACCAAAACTTGATTCATTTTTCATTCATATTTATTTTGGGAGGCATGCTAACGCGATATATAAACCATTGACCATCCAGCTTTCCAAACTAAACAAATGAGAACTGACCGAGATAAAAAATACACACTAAATGGAGTTACTTTTGTCCTTGTTTCCACTGGTACTGTTTCCATTTAATATTTCGATGTTCACTTCATTCTGTCCTGGAATAAGTTTACTCCATTTTTTATTATATGGTAAATAAAATGCCCCGTCTTTCTACAATAGTTATAGAAGACCACTCAAAGGTCAAAATATCGCTGATCTTAGCTAGAAATTGATCATAATATTATGTAGTAATAACTAATTGATAATCGTCTTTAATATTTTAACCAGCGGCACTGTATGATGGCGCCTGTGACAACTTCCAAATTATAAATACACAGCTTATCGATCCAACTTTATTTCCTCACATTTTTCAGTCAATAATAACGGAAAGTTCATAAAAACATGCAAACGTCACAAGGCACCATACGGCATACACTGCCGCCATTGTAGTATAGTTATGTATAAAGAAGCTCATCTTCAGCGGACGACATGGACAAGTAGGTATGATATAAGTATTAAAATTACGGTGACGCCTAAACAAACATTTTCTTTTCATTAACTTCTGAAGTGAAATAGTGGGAACATCGTAAACCGTATACTTCATCGTTATTAACAAACCAAACGAATGTGTAAATTCTCTTGTAACTAGAGCTGAAATAAAACTTGCTTTTTAGGCTTATAAAAAGCAAGTTTTATTTCAGCTCTAGGTACAAGAGAATTTATCTTTAATACCAAGCCATATTCATACTTTTCCGGCTTTTCCGTATCCAACCCGTGCGGGCCAAACGAAGAAAGTTACAATGACACAATATTAGGTGAGAAGTTTAAATTATGCATAATAATTCAAACGAACAGCGTCAGATGTGAAAAGGCTGTGTTTTTAACTTTAATGTAGGTATGCTGTTCTCGTATTATCTACTACCTAATATTATGAATTCGAAAGTAACTTTTTCAGTCTGTCTGTCCGTCTGTGTCTGTCTTTGTCTGTCTGTGTCTGTCTTTGTCTGTCTGTGTCTGTCTGTGTCTGTCTGTGTTTGTCTGTGTCTGTCTGTGTCTGTCTGTGTCTGTCTGTGTCTGTCTGTGTCTGTCTGTGTCTGTCTGTGTCTGTCTGTGTCTGTCTGTGTTTGTCTGTGTCTGTCTGTGTCTGCCTGTGTCTGTCTGTGTCTATCTGTGTCTGTCTGTGTCTGTCTGTGTCTGTCTGTGTCTGTCTGTGTCTGTCTGTGTCTGTCTGTGTCTGTCTGTGTCTGTCTGTGTCTGTCTGTGTCTGTCTGTGTCTGTCTGTGTCTGTATGTATCTGACTGTGTCTGTCTGTGTCTGTCTGTGTCTGTCTGTGTCTGTCCTTTTCACGCCTATACACTGAATGGATTTTGACAAAAATTGGCAAGGAGATATATATATCTCCTTGCCAATTGGGGACCCTGGGGAAGGACATAGGCTACTTTTTATCGACATAAAAAATCGACATAAAGATAGTATTGAATAAGTTACATTTTTTATGTATTTAATTACCTAGTTACGTAACTTGAAAAGGATACCACCATACTTAGATTTACCCTTAAACCTACGGGGATTTCAGGCGTGATGTTTACAAATTAATTTACCACTTTTGACGTCAACTCCCAGTAAATTTAAACTTCGCTCATAATTAAAATGTCTAAATGTCACTTTAGACTTTGTCGTTTTATAACTTAAAAGTAACATTCAACTTGAGGGGCTTTGTACACGGCACAGTTTTTTTACGGTACGGCGTATAAACCGCGCCGTAGAAAAAACGTGACTGTCAGCAACCTTCCTGAATGATCCATACAACACTGACGACCGTGCCTACATACGGCAAATAAACCGTAGTTTTTCACGGCAAGAAAAAAGTGTATGTACAAAGGGCCCAGATCGCAAGGTCGACTATATGAAGATGACGTAGGCATACATGAGACAATATTGAAGGCAACAGTGCCCTATAATTTCTTATTGTGTTTTTTGTTCTGTCCTTTATTTTTTAGGGTTCCGTACCCAAAGGGTAAAACGGGACCTTATTACTAAGGCTCCGCTGTCTGTCTGTCTGTCCGTCTGTCACCAGGCTGTATTTCATGAACCGTGATAGCTAGACAGCTGAAATTTTCACAGATGATGTATTTCTGTTGCCGCTATAACAACAAATACTAAAAAAAACAGAATAAAATAAATATTTAAAGGGGCTCCAATACAACAAACGTGATTTTTTTGCCGTTTTTAGGGTTCCGTACCCAAAGGGTAAAACGGGACCCTATTACTAAGGCTCCGCTGTCTGTCTGTCTCTCTGTCCGTCTGTCACCAGGCTGTATCTAATGAACCGTGATAGTTAGACAGTTGAAATTTTCACAGATGATGTATTTCTCTTGTCGCTATAACAACAAATACAAAAAAACAGAATAAAATAAATATTAAGGGGGCTCCCATACAACAAACCTTTTTTTTTGCCGTTTTTATAGATGGTACGGAACCCTTCGTGCGCGAGTCCGACTGGCACTTGGCCGGTTTTATGTGAAATTGTGTGCCTAACCTGGGTCAAATAAATTTATTTTCTTTCTTGTTGTACCTCCGTTTTTGCTGAAGCGCACGCGCGACTAGCCGGTGATATTACTATTTTCACACACAATTTTTTTAGACAAGCCCTTTATTAAAAAGCTGTCTTTCTTCGTATTATATTCTAACACTGTTTACCAACTTTAGTTTTTCCAGCTTGGCTCTTTCTCATTTTGTGCTGCGTCAACAAAAACTAAAGGCTTTGGATGAGCATTTGTTTGGGACCGAAATATTTATCAAACGTAAAGAACGGACTTCAAGGACGCGCTTAGCTTTTCTTGTAGTCTAGAGGACAGACAATGTCCACATTTACATTATACTTTGTTTAAACATGTGACTTTCAGACTATAATTTCAAACATACGAATTTCAAATTTAAGCTTTGACCTTTGGAAAAGGACTACAAGTCTTTGTTGTACGATGGGAAAATGTCAAACGTTGAGCTTTACATATAAATATATAATAGCATAAGCATAATCAGCCTATAATGTTCCCACTGCTGGGACACAGGCCGAAGACATGTGACGTCTACATAATATAATATTTATTTTTATTAACGTATTTTTTTTTAAATATTACGAATTATGTATTTAAAATGAACTCCCACCCCAATAAAGTATTATTATCTTATTGCAAGTACTCTTCTTTCTACTTGTTTCATAAGCTCCCAAAGTATTCTTAGTTTCAAGTATACAAGTATAGATGATATTTCTCGAATAATCCATTCTCATTCTCCATAACCCTGCTGATGATGTCTGCTTTGGTAAAAAATATTGTTTTTTACTAAGCATTAGGGATTGTCATGATATCGAAAAATGCAACAATATTACTTCCAATATTACTCTAGCATCAATAATTCCTTGTGAGAAGGAGAAAAAATCGTCGCGAATATTGATTTCGGAGGGCTAAGCGTGTAACCGAGCCCGCGGGAACTTCAAAACCCGATAGCCAAAAAAATATTATATCCCAGTAAAGTGATCCATCATTAATTTATTTGGAAAGAGAATATCGACGTTTGGTTGTGACGAATTGATATTTTTCATGAGTCCTCCACGGTAAGGAGGGCCATTTATATCATGGGTTCTGCAATTTATTACTCTCATTTATCATTTCATCGAGTGAGAGCGCCCTAACACATCGCAGCGAAGAGCCGTCTATTGTGCGTTGCCCTTTTATTTATCCTCCCTTATATCGCCCTAATTAAGGCTCTACATCTGATAAGCTTTCAACTCGTTTGGGATTAAATTTGCTGTTTTGTGATAAAGATAATTTGGTACACTGTATTAATGGATTAACATTAAAATCGAAAACATTTTGTGGATTTTCGTTCGTCATTCACAGCATTGTGCTGGTGAATATGACGGCAGTAATGAACTGTCGATCATTAATTGTTGTATCGTAATCTAATATATAAATCATCATCATTTACAATTACTTGTCAGTAGATAAGTTCCATTTTCCTTAGGTTCAATCAGTACACAATTTTAACTCAAATTATATTTCAGCAAGGATCAGGGAGCTTCAGTGTTTGAGTCCACAAAAGAACTCTAGAATAATATACCATTAACAATTGAGTAACAATAAATAATACAATTAACAATTTGAATAACAATAAATGCAATAGCAGTGTAGTGAAAATCAAACAAAATAATCTCTGTGAAAGTGAAATGTCAAACAACCAAAACTATGTTCGTGCACTGCTAAAATAAAAATTTAAATAAAATAAATAAAAGTATAGACGAGATAAAGGTGAAGGAACATTTTTGATGAAGGGTAGCGTGTTATGGTGGCAGTAGTAGTCGCAGCATGACCACGTGGATGGCGCTATTCGGGCTAGTGTGGCTGCTCCGCGTGCGCGGTTCGCTCTGCGGCTGCGCGGCGTGCAGGCGCGCGCGCCACGATGCGCAGGAGTCGCAGAGCGCGCCGAGCCCGCGCGCGCCCAGCCCGGAGGAACAAGCCCCGTTTGATGTCATCACGCTCGAACATTACACACGTGACGTCACCGTCCAGACCGACTTCGATGATGAAGATGTTGAAGATCTTGATAAAATCGAGATGCAGATTTCAGAAGAATGTAAGTCGTTTTTTTTTTTTTTATAAATTAAGGCTTTTCAAATATCGAAAAATAATAAAAAATTCTAAATAAACATATTATTTTTCCAGATTCTGTTAGTTGTTTACTATATCAATCGTTTCGCTCAGTCATAGTAAGACTTATGGCCAGCCGTGGACAGTGTATGATATACCAACAGGGCATTCTGATATAATATATAGGTTTGTACCTACCTAGTATATTATTAAACAACATTTAATTACTTACATGAACAATAATAAGTTGTTTATTATGTTAACCTACTCTATACCTTCTGATCAATCAATATGCCTCCACTTTTCCCAATTATGTTGGAGTCAGCTTCCAGTCTAACCGAATGTAGCTGAATACCAGTATTTTACATGGAGCGACTACCTAAAATCTGACCACCACAACCCAGTTTACTGGGTAACACGATTCCCATTGGTAAGACTGGTTGTCAGAGATGTTGAGCTTGTGACTACCCGTAATGACTGTCAAAGATATACGAATGACAGCCATGACCAGCGGCTTAACGAGCTTTCCGAGCGACGGAGGGGTCTCAATATATAATGGATGGTCACCCATCCACGAAGCGACCGCGGCAAGCGTAGCTTAGCCTTCAACCGACCCGTGTGGCTGTTATTATTAGGAACGAACCTTCTATAATACTCAAATAAAATAACTCTATTACTGAATCTAAAACAACCCTTCAAAGTTACACAAAAAATAATTTGAAAGAAAATGTATCAAAGAATGTTATACTTTTTTTTTACGATCTAGACTTCAAACACTTTTGGTACCGACTAGGCTTCTAAAATAATTGGATGTTTTTTTTATTGTACTATTGCCATTTTATTTCTGTTGTGTTTTATTGTGGAAATAACTATTGTACTTTTGAAATAATATGCCTATTTTAATTTGCTAATTAACGGTGGAGTATCTTGCCCATTTTTCTCCATACGAAAACTACCTTTTGGAAGGTGCAACTAGAATCAGTTCTATTTCTTTCTTTGTTTTGACGTTGAAAAGTGCCTATTTGAAATAAATGGTTTGACTTTGACTTTGAATCAGCCTATAATATTCCCCCTGCTGGGTCACAAGCAACTTTTGGAATAGTAAATATTAATAATAATATAGACATGGATAGACCAACTTCTAGACTCCTCTTCTTCTTCTGTGTATGAGAAGAGATCTTTGAGACTTTTGAACAAAGGCAATTACCTACAAGCCATCTTTATGTTTATCAGTCTATTTATTTGTTACATTTCTACGGCTTACTAACCAATCCTAAAAAGTACACCTTCAGTCCTTTTTTCAGAATTAACATGATTACGTACGACTTTGCGTCTCGATAGCAAAAAAGTTTACAAAATAGCCGAGCCGTCCGCCGTCCAGTACAGATAATATTTTATGACTAGTAGGTACCTAGTTCCAACGCTTTCGCCTGAATGTAGCCGGATATTTCCCTACTCCAGCAAAGAGGACACTTGCCTTGAGCCTGTGCACTTGCATTGGTTAAGCAGCACTTGGCAGTGACAAAACGTTGGTCCATACATTTGGAACTGAATTTTTCTCGGGTTCCTTCCAAATTCAAATACTCGTAGATCCATACAAATTGTGTTTGCTACTTCACTTGTGGCCGCCTGGACGAGTGAATAAAAGTGGTGAAGGAGAAAAATAGGGTTTTCTTTCTTTCCTTTCTGAATATGAAGAACCTACATAATGTGACTATCATTTACTATTTGGATATATAGTTTGCTATAAAATACTAAGATAACCATCTATCATTATTTCGTGACTGTAAATATCTGGACTTGTGTTTTTAATTTAGTGCAAACTTTATATCATTAGCTTTTCTTACAAAAATTGGGAAATACATACCTCTATTTAATGTGTGTTATTAGAAAGAACGAAAAGTCAGAAAATACGTTTATTTGCGGTAAACATGAAGCTAAGAAAGAACCAATACACAAAAAAAAGAACAATTTGGGGCAAAATATGCGTAATATACATAATAAAATTACGTAATATTATTGTAACGTAATATAATATTTTATTGAAATAGCTGTATGTGTATCTAATTGCTAATTAAAATCCAATGAAAACTAATAATTTTCCGCTAATAAACACAAGCTAAAACCTATGTTTGTTTGAAATGCTGAATTAAAAACTTTTATCAGATGATTATGATAAATTGTTATGAGTTAAAATTAGAGTTCGTATGAAAATATCACTTGAATTCGTATTATCGTGCTGGCACCAGGTCGAGCATGCAAGTATTATGAGATGCATAATTAATTAAACAAGATACTGACCCTCCATTACATACGAACGCGTTGACATACCTGCAATGTTCAGTATTTTTTTTTTTTATCAGTGTTTTTTTAAACTTTAAATCCATAAAAGTACTCAGATATTAGAATTAATTCAGTTGATATATTCCTTCTGTTAAAACCTAAATAAACAATATATTTTGTTCGACAAATCTAGGGTCTGTACCTAATATAGACAAAAATACCTACCGAACCAGTAATTCTATTTTTAAATGATAACCCTAAAAATATCGAGATAGTTATGTCACATTGCGCGGGACATACACAAGAGGCATAGCGCGGGCGTTGCGCCGCTCCTTTTATATTTCGCCTGAGACGCGACGGCGCGCCCGCGGGGCCCCGCCGGCCACCTGTGTATGTTCCGCGCCTCATCGCTCCTATACATTTGGCATGAAACATAAAACATGATTGTGGTGCAACGCCCGCGCCACAATCTTGCCACAACCGCGCCACTCGCCTCTTGTGTGTGTCCCGCGCCTTAGGTATGCACAGTTGCGCAAGGCTTTCAAATATTAACATAATTATTTAGATATAGCAATGTTACTCCGTTCACTTATAACATTCAATTTGATGAATAATTTCTGGCATACTTACATAACATTTCTGCGCATTTCAAACAATTTAGTTGAACCATGTTATGCTGCCATTTGTTTTGACTGCCACACACAAAGGCCATAGAGAATGAAACAAGTAATTATGTCAGTGCTATCTCTCTCTCTCTCTAATTCTATATACAACGTATGTACCTACGTACTTCTAGCTCCGGTTATTTTCCATTTCCTCCGCTTATACCGTGCATTACGACATAAATCTCACCTTATATCGTGAAAGTGGAACAGTTTTTTGTACCTTTTTATCAGGTATTATGAGTCCGGGATCCTACTAAGCAGGACTTACTTGCTTGTGTTAAAGTAGATTGCTATCCTTGGACGAGTAGAATAAGTAGGATAAGTCGGTTTTTCTGTGCATTCCCAAAGAAGCCTTTCCGTGCCATGTTTTATCATAGAAAATACTAACGTGTGCAAGGGCTGGTGTACAATAGTCAAATGCAGATTAGCTAGTTATTATAATCGATAATCAGCCTATAATGACTACTGAGACACAGTCCTCTCTGTAAGGGAGTGAGCCGTAATCCACCACGCGGGCCCATAGGGCCAGTGGGTAGGTGGATGTCATTCATGCATTCGAAACTTTTGGTTCTAGGACATGGCGATTTCCTCACGATGTTTTCCTATACCGTTTATATAGGAAAACATCGTGAGGAAACCACCATGTCCTAGAACCAAAAGACCGATTCAAGACGGTCAACCGATTCAAGAACAGATTCAAGACGGTCATTATGCAACTCGGTAATTATGTAACAAAAAAAAACTTGTTGTATAATAAAGTTAAAAGTTTAAACTTCTTTTAACTACCAATAGCCTGAAAAAATACTAGTATACAAGGGAGATAATAATAATATTGTTAAAGTCTCTGTTTTGATAATTAAAATTACTAACTCAACCTAAATAAATCAGTATCAATCTGTGAAACGAGCCTAATTAACCGCTGTTAGTTATTATTAACTAGTATCGAATAAATTAGCATGATATAAAGCTTGGGTTTAATTTATTAATTATACGGAGCTTTTATACAATGCTTATTTATTATAGAGGAGCTTTCGATACTAATTTTCTTTAGAATATGCGTAGGGATCGCAGGTGGAGTTTTTACTTGCTTTTACACTGTCAGACTTTTGTCCGACAGTGTAAAAGCAAAATGATAGGTAGTGTTTGCAAGATAAGTCTGCGCGCGGCTGCAATCGGAACTAATAAGTATGCCACCGTCTTGTCGTTTATGTGAGGTCAAATTAAGTATAGAATTATTTAATTAATTAATATTAATACAAGTTTAATAATATTGAGACAAATTAATAATTTTAAAAAAAAATTGCCAACTGTAGGTACCGTGTGACATATCAAATGAGAGGGCTTATTGCGAGGATCCCTAATACATTTTTTTTTATAATTTTAAAATAAATACTTTTAAAGATATTTAAGGAAATGGATGAAAATTGACCACCTCCGAAAACTTAACTCCGAAACTATCGAGCCCTTTTTTTTTTAGTACGGAGAATGATTCTTTATTCATAGATAACAAGAAAATCTTTAAGAAGTCTATGGCCATAAAATAACATGGTAAATCTCTCAATATTGTGCGTACAAACTTACATTTGCAATTGGAATTTATCGGAGAACATGTTTTTCAACTACAATGTTAAGCTTGTTCTTGGGATAAATTAATTCCAATTATGGAACCATTGATTGTGCGTGGTCCTGTAGGACCACGATTGTGATTTTGCTTTGTGGGTGTCCCCACAAAGTTAAATCACAACAATTCTCGTACGTAACTAAATGACTGTTCATGTACCTACTCATTGCTGAGCTTCCTCGTACTGACTAAGCTGACTTAAGACTTTTCATACAAAGTACAAAGAATAAATAAAAGAACAAAATACTTTCTATCGGTCGTCGCTACTCGGTATAACAAGCATATTATTATTTTTAATGAAGCTCCGAAGCAAAGACGCCGTTGAAGGCGACTTACTTCAAAAAAATAGTTGTTGCTTATAAAGCTATTGAATGACAATTTTTTGTACAAAATAATTTAGGTAGGTATTCGGAGAGTTAGCATTCAGCTGCATCCGGTTAGACTGGAAACCGACCCCAACATGGTCGGAAAAGGCTAGGCAGATAATGATTCGGAGGGTTAACAAAATACCTTTTTGTTATTTTATATTAAAACCTTTCGACCCACTCCCGCCCGCGGTTTTACAACATCGACGATTTCTTAATTTTAAGTAAAATATTTCTCGATGATAATTTATTATGATTCATCTAATTAATCAATATACTTTGTTTTAAAGTAAGCTATGGGCATTTTAATTCAAAGGTACAATAGTTTCCAAGAAAGTCTCAAATATAAATGGGAGACTACCAACAAAACATAAAAGCACATTTTTCTTTTAAAGTGTAAAGTGAAAAAGTTTCAGCACAAAATAAAATATCACTTCCAGTAATAACTTGAGAAAAACCATTTTATTCTGTGTCTTATATTAGGTACTTAGAATGAAACCACTTACAATGAAACTCCAGCGACGACGCCAGTTATAAATCACAATTCCGATTTCTCAAATTATGAAATTCTTTGAGTAAGAAGTAAAATGGTACGACTGGTTAAGTTTTGTATTTAATCTATTTAACACGTATTTAATTTACTGAATTTATTAGAACGTATTTATTAAAGCTAAAGGGTGTTTTACTACTAGTAGAAGGTAGATTTGAGTAAATTTAATCGATGTACAAATGAAAAAGCAACAGTATGAAAATATTTTAGTGGATTTTTCCGTTTTCGGGCGACTAGCTGCTGCCTGCGACCTCGTAGGGGTGTATTTCTTTTATTACTCGCTACCTGATACCCGCGGCTTCGCCCGCGTGGATGTCGGTTATTATATAATAAAACCTTCCTCGAGAACCACTCTATCCATATAGTTGAAAACATTATGAAAATCGGTGCAGTAGTTTTTGACTTTATCGCGAACAGGACGACAGACAGACGCGGCGGAGGACTTTGTTTTATAATATGTAAGGATATCAATGATGAAAACACCTAGCTCATGCCCTTCTCCAGGTCCTGGGCTACCTATCTGTCAAATTGTAACAGTTAAAATGTAACAGACAGAGTTACTTTCGCATTTATTTATAGAAGTATAGGTGTGGAGTTCCTATGAGGTGTGTGCTATGACGTCATATATTATTGAAAAGAGCCATTGTCTTTTATATTCATCGCCATCGTCGCCAGTATTTGCAAATGTGTCAAGATTACTAAAAGATGTTGTCAAATTCTTTACTTCTTGTAACTTGACAGATATCTTTCCGCTTCAACGTTTTCACCAAACCGATATTACATTTATGACAGATGATATAAATACACGGTTATATCGATAAGCTATTCGTGTTTTGACAAGCTCGAAAACAGGGGTGTTCAGTAGTTATTGGGCTATATTTTCTTTTCATCTCCGTAAGAAAGTCGTAAAAATTCAAGGCTTATCCTTTGAGCTGGTTGTTATATAAACCTATAACATTTCCTACATGAACAACAGGATATTCCGAACTGCTTTTATCATAAATATTATATCTTTGAGTACTAGTTTGTAAGTGTAAGATTATACCAGAATACTAAAGGGCTAGAACAAATAAAGTACAAGTAGGCAAATTAATTCATAGACAGTCCATTGTGAGAAAATGGAACAAGATTACTCACTTTTAACATCACAGACTCGTCTATTTCTCCAAATAATCACGCATTGTTCATTATTGCTTATTTCTTAATAATGATCATTTCGCTAATTAGCCGAGCACACGTTAGTAGCAGTCAAAGGCTTACGTCCGAACTCGACAAGTGCTCAAGTCAGAATGCCATTCATCGTCATGCCATATACCTAGACTTCATAGCCTGGGAATATTGTTGGCGACGCAAGTAGTTTTAAATAACGTTCTAAAATATGAGAGAACGTTTTTTAAAACTACTTTCGAACATTTGTATTCATTCATATGTTGCAATAAGAGTAAACTTTTAAAATCAAATTAAATACTTAAATTATTATGAAACCTAACAATGAATATTTTTAAATCGTTATTCAAATTAATTCCAGTGGCAACACTTGAATGAATACACGTCTAGCACGCGTATTCATTCAAATATTGCTACCGGAAATCGCCAGAATCAAATTAAATACATACTACTCTTAAAAACCCAACACAAGGATGTACCGAACAACATGAAAACTTTGTCATCATCTTCCTAGGTTTTAAGTTAAGACCCAATAACGTGTTGTCAGGTTTTCGCATAACAATTTCATTTGGTTTATCTAAATAGTCACCACCATGTTCGTATGACAATCGGGACTTACGATACCATTATCATCCATCTAAGTGCTGAATTAACATTCTTAGTTTAACAAAGCAGACTAGTAGATACAACGACTTCAATATTATGTTAATATTTAAATTCATCGTCATCGTCGCTTCATAAATTATGACTTAAAATAACTTTCATACAACTTAGATTGTGTTGACAACCTGCGCCGCCGCCACCTAATTGGCAAAGAAATCCAAGAAAAACAACTAATACCCAAAAATTGTACTACTAATGGAATCGAAATAACTAAGTAAGTATCCGAAATGATGACAGCACGCGTAATAGAGTCGTTACTTCAAACAATTTCCTTTCCATTACAAACAAAAGAAAGTTCTATCACACTTTGAGAATCGAATTACAGTAGGTGTCAAATATTTTGGCGCGTTTTTCCTTGAAACGTCAAAGAAAATGCCAACGCTGGTAAATTCGGCTGCAGGAAACTTCGGGTTGCTTCCATTATGAATCGTAGTTTGATCTACACCGCTTTTTGTTGATCTGAGTCAAACCTTGTCGTCTATGTGAGATTTTGAAACAAGAGAAGTTATGTTCCTTTTTATAAAGAGCACTATTGCTTAACATCTAAAGAGCTTCTTAATTTATTTTACCGAGCCGAACTACTCAGAATTACCTATATTTAAAGCAGAATCTGTGTCATGTGGGATAAACGTTGAAATAGTAACAACCTAGTTCAGAAACTAGATCAAACAACTTAGTTTTGCATTTACAATGTTAGCGGTTATGTTGTCCGCCTCGTACTTAGCAATTGTCGGTCTAGCAATGTCCCTGGGTCATGCATATGTGGCGTGAAAGACGAGTAGTTTTAATTTTTAATATGCTATGCTCAATGAAAACTTTGACTGACTTTTTTATGTAATAGCTTACTATTCTGAGTATACGAACTCTTTTTTCATAATCAGTCATAATATTCCCACAGCTGGGACACAAGTCTCCTGTCTGTGAGAGGTAGTGGGCCGTAATCTACCCTGTGTGCCCATTGCGGGTTGGTAGATGTCACATATTGTTTTCCATTTTTTGGTAGGTACATGTACTTCCTTGTATGTTCCATGTACGTCCTTACGATGTTTATTTATTTATTTAATAATTCTTTAGCACACAAATGTACAGAGGCAGACTTAATGCCATAGGCATTTTCTACCAGTCAACCTTTGGGTAATGCAGAGACAAACAGTGGTAGGTGCAATAACTAAAATTGTGGAATAAAACATATTAATCTGAATATAAGGATATAAATATACCTATTAAAACTATGATGGTGAGGATGTTTTTTTCCACCGTTTTGAGAGCGGTAGTGATGAAATTATTTACACAAAGTAAAACACCTAGCTGGGTTCGAACCCATGACGTTACTAATTCGTAAATCGGGGCAGTTACCACTTGGCCACCACTGCTCTACGGACTCTTCTTTATATCTATTACATTAAAGTCACTTTTCGTGTAAGTCTGTCTGACCTTGTTATTCTTCTAAACAGCTCATTTTGGTGCTATTTTCTTCATCATTTAGAATATTTACTAAACTTGCAAATAATAAGACTTACCTTGATGTTTTATCAAGTTATAAAAACCGTGTGAGTCAGGGGCGGGTCGCTAGTTTAAGTATGTATGTACCTATAATTCGGTGCCCTTGTCAAGTCGTTCCGGGAAAGGTGGTGACAATGGGCCATGGATCTTGAATATTACAAACGTCTGGTAATCTCAACCACGAGAAAACAATGACGAACCAGGGTATCGTTATTGTATGGTTTAGGCATTACATTATTCAGTTAGTATTTCACGTAGAAACTGTTCAATGATGATGTCTTACAACAATTGCCTTGTCTATCACCGGATTTTTCTGTATAACTGAAATAATACATACGTGCAATATGGTTACCTACGAAAACAACACTGCAATATAAACATTTTTTTTATCCAAAACGTTTTTATCTCCCATTTATTTTTATTCATATTTATAATACGTGTTTATGACAGGCAACATTTTAGGAAATTATTGATTTTCATAAACTGGCAAACACTGATTCAAGACCATCTGACAAAACCTTCATCTTTGAAAGTCGTATTAATGAATCAAGAAAAATTATTAAAATATGATTCTAATGAATATTTTGTTTTACTTTAACAACACGAAACTTATTTACGCATAATATTACAGAAAAAATATTTCCAAAAGCGACCTTTACCAACAATCTGTTTTGTCCACAGCGAACGTCGGGAACTACGAGAGCGGGCGAGAGCAGTCGACAAACAGTCCAGGAAGTGGCCGGCAAGCCGCAGGCTACCAGGTTCGCCCCATAGTATTATCATGACAAAACATATCCTGCTTTGTTTTGTCGCACTAAGCTGTCTAGCCTTTAACGTTTTTGATTTCCTCTAGCTACGGGTAGTAATAATGGTTCTGTTAACGTTTCGTTATTGGCTACTTTGTGACATTATACTTATTGCTGTTGCTGTGTCCTGTTGTGCTTTGAATTGGTTTTATAGGATTTTAGTTTATATTGGTGCGATTTATTGTAAGGTGTTTTATACGGATATGGGTTGTTCTGTTAGGGTTAAATTACTGTGAATTATCACTAGAACCTTATTGTATGGCATTATACAATTTTTGGAAGCTTAACTTAATCTGCATTATGCTGTTACTATCTAAGAATGCCAAAAATAGGTTTTGGCATGAATACATATTATAAAAAAAAATGAAAGGTTAACATTTATAAAAATGTTAAAATTCAGATTAATTTATGATGTAGGTAAGTACACGTTTTTAAAATGAACGTAGTTAATAGCATGAACCTCACGTTACACTTCAACCATAAGCCTTCGCGCTTGAAATAGCTGCCCCGATTATTGTATCTACGAGATTGTTAATCTGACCTACATAGCAGCTATTTTTGCTGAAGTTTGAACTTAATTGAATTTTATACTACGAAAAAGATAACAAATCCCACCTTCAAATTGTGAGTTTAGGTACCTATTCTATTCATGACAGAAAGGCAGACGTTACGGTTTTTATTCGGGAAATAAATTAATTGTAATGATACTACCTAACCTATCCCTACCTATCATTACGATAAATTATGAGAAAAAAAAACGGACCTTCTTCGAATTGGAAGGTTTGTAGGTACTAAAACATAAGCCTAATAGACAGAAACGTGTTGCTAGGGAGTTTGTTGTCCATCTTTCTTTGGGAGAAGATGTTCGTGAAAATGTTAATAAATGGGTCTTAATTTTGAGAGCCGGTTAATAAATAAATAAATAGTATCCCCATTTAAACCTGCAGACTTTTTCGTAGTTGCTATTATAATTACATAAGTACGCTATTATTTTGTAACGCATACCCATGTAAATGTAAAATAAACCTTTTGCTATGCTGCAACACTAAAGCCACAGTTATAATAACAAACAGACTAGCTGTATTGTATGTATACCTATCTATAATTAAATAGAAATGGGACATATTGAAATCAGCAGTCGAAACCGCGGCTCAACCGAGTTGCCACATGGTTGCCACTATGTTTGCGTACGTGGTTAGTCTGTCACTGATATTATTTTGATATGCAAATTCGTGTTTATGGTTGTGGAGGCAATGCAACAACATTTTGCTTTGCAGAACAGCATTTCACGCGCTATGACTGCGTAATACATACAAATTGTGCAAGGATTAATAATAAAATATACTAAGACGTGTTTTGTAAAATTATTGAGCGTTACAATTTATTACAGGTGCCAAGGTACTCTTGTAACGCCAGTGAGAGAATATCTTCCTACAAATAAACCACAAATTTAATTGCCATTTTTCAAATCTAATTAGATACAATTTGGTTAAAATGTAAACCGCTTCCTCATTCGGTAACATTCCTAACACACGAGACAGAAAAGCTTAACAAATTAAAGGTACAGACGGCTACACATCAAGCTATACATTTCCAGTATAAGCTGACCTCGCATTATACGGAAATTCTGTCTACTGCGTGATCAGCATAAACTGGAAATGTCTAGCTTGACGTGTCGATGACGTGTCGATGACGTGTCGATGACGTGTCGATGACGTGTCGATGTCGTGTCGTGCGAATCGGCGCTCCGATTGGCCCTTCACCAGTGAAGGCCAGTGAAAGGCCAATCAGAGCGCCGAACGCGGTCGATGCGAAAAGTCGAGATAGTTAAAAGAAATTCACACTAGGGCCTCTGTCTGCTGTGTACTCTTGATTTTTTGTTCTGACATTGGGTACGACAATAATTGTCGCACTATGAATAAGAGTACACTGAATAACTAAATCTTAATTTTAATGCAACACTATATTGTCCGGGTAATAAAACCAGATCTTCTTTACGCGCGTAACAAAAATGTGTAGTATAATCATTATAAGTCCTTGTTTGTTTGTTAAAATGTATACGACAAAACCAATTTTTTCTAGCATTTTCTGGCACGTGAAATATCCTAAGAAACCTTTCTCACATTGCCGCAGAATTGAATGTTAGTCGATAAATAAATTGAAAATGTTTCGTATGTTATTGAAATATTTACTTTTGGCTAACGAAAGTATTATATTTTTTCGTGTGGTAATCCACATGGATTCTCTCCGTGTCCGGAAGGCGAGTCGGACTTCTACCGGCTTAATCACATAAGAAGGGCACCGGGATCTCCGGTAGAACGCTTCAGTGCCCTTGATACGCTTTTGACACGTCCTTGGGGAAACAAACTCATTTCCCCCGTCATGAACATAATTGTAATTTAACTTTGTTCGTTCGTCAAACCCACGTTGTAATTAAATATTTGTTCAATCAATCAAATTAGTTTTGTACACAAATAAAACCCAAGTCTACGAAATTCGGTCCACCATTATTTACGTTTACAAGGCAAATAATATTGGCTGGCTATAGAATTCTGGGAACTTAAATATCAAGTACAATATATCGAAATAAATGCTTTCGAAATATTGTACTTGATATTTTCCGTCCAATGCCTCCGTTACGGACTCTATGATCCGATATAGCCCATAAAGGCTTGCATCGGTTACTATGGCGTATTGCCTATAGCCATATAGAGCCTGACTCAGCCGACGTTATTAAGTCAAGTGTAGGTTCTATATTTTTCTATGCATTGAGTGGATTTCAATACAGAATAGTAGATAGGTAATCCACTCAGTTTATACAGGGTTTAAAAAGACCCATCAACTACGCATTCTGTACATTAAATGAAGTAATATTGCACAAAAATAATTGCTGGGAAACGACTTTTATTTTTGGTGGAAAAAAATCGCTGTTTGTTGAAGTGCGCAACCCACGCAAAACACTGTGTTTATGGGCGCAAGCAACAGTTCAGGGTTCGTGGGGTTATTTAAATTTAATTAAAACTTGCTTTCTTTAAAAAACGTTAGAAAAATTTGGAACCTTCAATATCTCCGTAACCAGATGTTGCATGGGCAAAAAACAATTTTTTTTTATCACAATGATGATAATAACAAGTGACTTTCGGCTTCGTTAAGTGTCTTTTTACACTCGTTATAGGTATTTTTAATGTTTCTAAATCTGTTTTATATCAGTAAAATCAAGATTGTTATCATTATCATCGCCTCCAATGTTGATGATCTCAAGCTTCTTTCTTCTCTTCTTAATCGCTCTTTTACTGCTGAGAATCGTGACTCCGTTTCATTATCAATGGTTTTTCTCCATCTGTTACGATCAATGACCTGAGGGCCTAGACAAGTGACAATCGCTTCGAAAGCGTTTCGTATTTCTACAACGACTTTCAGCAGGATTGACATAAACTTTTCGGTAGCTTATGTCAGTCGTATACATTTTTGCCTTTTCCATCATCGTTAACGCTGATAGAATGACACATTGTGTAGGGCCTCTGGTGGAGTGCGGCGCTGTTACCGTTTGAGCTTCGGCCTGTAGCGCTCTCAAGCTTAAAAATAAGGTAGTAACGTCGGGCGGGGCTATTCCGACTGTGGGGTAATTCTAACAAATGCGAATAATTCTACTGTATTGATGCATAAGTATTTGAATTATTCTCAGTATTAAGAATTACCCCACAGTCGAAACCATACCCGACCTTATTTTATTTGCAGTCAATTTTTTTTTTCTTTTATTTTGTAAAATGTTACTTAAAAACTTGCCAGACTTAAAAATAAACAGTTCCGTTGCTAAGTGATACTTTCACAACCTGTTACTTGAGGAATATTTAAAAAAATGTTACCTACTATGTTCTTTCTAGCGTTGCCAACGTGTCTGCGGGTCGTTTTACTTATTTTAATATTCTCTTTAGTTTTCTTGGCTCAGAAACAAGAAACTTTATTTGCAAGAAATTTTATTTGAGGGTGTCTTATGAAAGATAGGGTTTTTTTTTGTAACGACATTTAATAATCTATATAATTCATAGTTGGTAAAAAGTAACAACTTAAACCCACTAGCCACTTAAAACCGCTGGGGATCAGTCTCCTGTATTTGAAGGTGTCTTAGGAAAGATAGGTTTATTTTGTAACGTCATAATTATTATTCTATTTATTTCATAATTGGTAAAAAGTAAATACATAAGCCCGTCAGCCACTTAACCAGCGCAGGGGCTCTGTCTCACGTAGGATCGCAGCATTAAAGAAAGAAAAAGAAGAAAGAAAAATTGTTTATTCTGCACAAACAAAACGCACACACAATAGAGAAAGACAAACTAAGAAGTGATACAAAAGTAGCTTAAAGCCACGTATTCAACCAATAAAAATACATAAAAGTTTGACATCATTGTTCCCTGCCATTCGTTCATTGGTTGATGTCAAGGCCAGGGACCAAAGACAATATTACATAGATATTGTTGCGACATCAACATTGGCAAACGACAACAAACAAACATGACAAACACAAACAAAATGCCGATTGCAGAGTTAACCAATTTTTGTAACAAAAAAAAAACAAAATTAAATTAAGCTGTGCGTCGCATCTGTGCCAGAACAGGTCATTGCTCAGCAAAATGCTGTGATTTCGGACGAACCTATCATCAACAGCGCTGGTTTATTATGCTTATCGATGGCCGTTTTGGGTGAATGTGACGCATATTTTCCTCCAACTTGTTCTTTTCGTCTATGTGTTGGTTCTTTGCGTCTTGTATACCGCAAATAAGCGTATTTTCTTTCTTTTTATGTTTATCCATCCAAAACTTGAGTGTACTTACCTACCGGTGTAGCAACATCCACTCCTCTCTATACGTACTAACTAAAATGCTCAGACCAAATAATAAACCAAGACTATCGCTGTCAATAGTGACGTGAGGCCGGTTTCGTAAACACTGTGGGCACTTAGTGAGGTGTAGTTTGATAGTAAATGGGTGTAAATGTGTGGTGTATGCACATAGTGGAGGTGTAGATTAGCATGCTTCACTGTATGTTTCGCAGAGCTGTCTTGGTTTTTTATATGGTCTGAGCTGAAAAAATGTGAAATAAATACTACAGCCATACTCTTATTGAGTTTTATTCTATAGCGAGCCAAAATCCATAGAATTCTTTGTTTTCGGAGTTTTCAAAATTATACGAAAAATACAAGAAAAAACAGCAAATCCTTAATTTTAGTACACAATTTGCATCTTATTATATTTTACCGTGCGAAAATCGTTACCGTTTTTATATCCCGTTTCCTTTTGCAAAACTTCAGTGGGGAAGCGATATTTTTCATTGTTAAAATATTTTTACCTCCGACAAGCAAAGTGCGACCCCGATTTTTGCCAAAAGCACTTCTTTTATCACTTTTTCGCTGCCTACAAAATATTTTTGCACAACAGATTACACGGCAACCTAACATTTTGTTTTATCGTTCCTTCATTGTATAAAGGTACATCTATTTGGCAAACGAATATAGCGTTTCCATTGACTCGTTCCAAAATGAATATTTCATAGAGGAATTCTTTGACACTTGCCGGCGAGGTTAGCATTTGGGTATGACTTCTTTTTTACTTATACCGCCACCAAATATTTATTATATTCCAATCTCATCGGGACGTATATGTTCGAGCCGTTTGGGGTTGAAACCCTAGGGCCATGGGGTCCCAGTGCCCACTTGCTTTTTCAAGACATCGCCAAGCGGTTGGGTGACTCTTCGCGTGAGCAGAGGGCTGGCCTATTTTTTGGCCAAAGAATCGGCATTGCTGTACAACGTGGCAATGCTGCCAGCCTTTTGGGCACTTTTCCTGTTGACAGCGATCTATAGTTTTCGGTAAGTCGTTAATGTAAACGAGGAATAATAGGCAACCTATAACACTTCCTTGGGGGATGGAAGCGTTAGTTATTTTGCTTTTAGATCGGATTTTTTCTATTTCTCTACTATTGTGGTTAAAGTATTCAATTTCAACTATTTGTTCTCTATTTTTTAAATATGACGTAAGCCATTCATGGGCTTTCCCGCGGATTCCCATTCCATACAGTTTATTAAGCAGTATTTTAAATTGTACCTTATCGTATGCTTTGGTCATGTCCAGTAATATCCCTACGGCGTATTCCTTGTTATTTATAATATTAAGAGCTTCCTGAATATATTTATAGACAGCTAATGTGGTGGAACGATTTTTTCGGAAACCGTTTTGACAATCGCTCAAAATGTTAAATTTTTCGCAAAAGGTATAGATTCGATTACACATAGCTTTTTCGAAAATCTTGGAGGCTGAGGGCAAGAGAGCTATTGGGCGGTAATTATTAGGATCATTTTTATTGTTCTTTTTATGGATTGGTTTAATTAATGACTTTTTTAGCAATTCGGGGAAAGTGCCTTCTGTAAAAGACTGATTTAGTAAAAGATAAAACGGTAAGGTGAGTTCATTCGCGCATTCTTTCAATAACGTAGGTGGAATTTCGTCTAAACCGAAACTTTGTTTATTTTTTAGGTTTTTAATTAATTTGTTTACTTCCCAAGCTTCTACTGGGCTAAGGAACATGGTGTTCTCCGTGGTATTTTGTGTTGGTATGTCACCCAGTGCACTGCCAGATGGATTGTTGCTGTTTTCTCCAATAGATGCAAAGAAGTCATTAAAAATATTTGCAATTAGTTTGGGTTCGGATATAAAAGTATTATTGTGTTGTAATTGTATGCTGCATTTTTCCTTTTTTGGTTTTTTATTTGTTCTCTCATTTATAATGCTCCACATCGCTTTTACTTTGTTGTCTGATTTCTTTATTTTGTTTATAAATTGTAATTTTTTTGCAGCGGTAACTAAACTTTTTAATATTTTTTCATATTTTTTGTAATGTTGTGTAATTATTTGGTTTTTGGTTTTTATGGAAAATAATTTTAACAATCTTTTGTTTTTGCAGGAAATTCTAATGCCTGTAGTTAGCCAGTATTTTTTATAATTAGTTTTAAGTTTCATTTTACGTTTAGGAATACATTGATTTAAAGTTTTTATTAAGACGGTGTTGAAAGAATTATAATTTTCATTTATATTATTGTTTGTTTGTATAATTTCATGCCAGTTTTGTGTACTTAATACAGATTTAAACTTTTTTATGTTCGCTATGTTAAATAATCTTTTATTTGTGTACCAGGTAATGTTTTTCGCTGGTTGAGGTATGCTTAGATTTATAATTGTTCCACTGTGGTCCGAAAGTCCGAAATTTTCGACGGTTGTAAACATATTTTTGTCGCTGAAATTAGTAAATATTAGATCAAGACATGTCGAGGAAGTTTCTGTAATACGCGTAGGTCTTTTTATTTGTTGAGTGAATTTGTATTCTAGCATGAGATCCAGAAACTGGTGAGTTTTTAAGTTTTTGCCTAAAATATTAATGTTAAAATCTCCACCTATAATAATTTTAAATTTATTATACTTTGTATTTAAATAGTTTAGAATTTGTTTTAATGTATCAATAAATATATCTTCCTCTCTTCTATTCCAGTACATAGTAATTAATAAAAGGTTTTGTGTAGGTAACTCAGTAGCGCACACTTCCAGTACATATTCTATAGACATGTTTGAGATATCATTTTTCTCTGTATACACAATTTGTTCTTGTAAGAGAATGCATACGCCGCCTCCTCCTCGAGTTTTCCGGCAGTATGACGATGCAATATTATAGCCACTAATTTGTATAAGGGAAATTTTGTCTTCGGATAGCCAGGACTCAGATATGCATATAGCTTGATAGATAGGGTTTTCTGTTAAAAATGCTTCTATAATGTGCTGCTTGTTGTATAGGCTTTGCATGTTTTGGAAGAGAATTTTACAAGGTAGGTCTATGCTTTCGAAAGGAGTGATTCTTAATGTGTTCTCTGGTAGTAGGTAGGTCGCATATTCGGTCTACATTGTAATTGTATGCGGTTCCCTTCGAGTCATTGTTTTGTGCCGTTTTGTATGTTTCGTTTTTTTGGTTAACTTTCTGTCCTTCAATAAACAATTGATTGTTTTTGATGATTGCAAATAATCCGTTTCTTCGAGCCTGAAGCATTTCTTCTCGCATTAATTGCCTTTCCCTTCGCGCGTTGGTATCTAGGAACTCTGAGATAAATAACCTGGTACCCTGAAGGTATTGGGCATTACTTATTACGTACTTAGCCATTCTTTTGCTAATTAATTCGATGACAAGTGGTCTATTGTTGTTGTTATTGTATCTACCCAGTCTATATGTCTCTTCTATATATCCCGTCAGGTCTACGTTCATCGTGCTGTAGAATAGTTCAATGATTCTATCGTGTAGGTCGAATTCCGGTTCTTTGTAATTTTCAGTAAATCCGTAGAGAACTATTTTCTTCGTATTTGTTTCAGTGCAAATAGCGGGTGGGGTATCTTTTCTGTTTTTTATATCTAAAATTTCGTGTTTTAGTTTCTCATTTTCTTTTGAAAGGTTTTCAATTTTTAAGTTTACTTTTTCTATTTCTTCCTTTCTTAATTCGTTCTGTTTATTTAAGGCGTCTGTTTTATGTTGGATATCTACCTTTAACTTAGTGATGGCTTTATTTATCTCGGTCTGAATTGTATTTTTAATTTCAGCTATAATGGATTTATTATTTTCCTTAAGTCGCAGTACTATAATTTCGCTTAGATTTTGTAGCGTTAGTTCGGTTTGAATGTCTTTTTCCTTTTCCTCCGTGTTCAGTGTGTCGCCTAGTATGGTTAGGTCTTCAGAGTTATAAGTGTAGTTGTTTGTGTTTGTTTTCCCTCTTCTAATGGTGACATTACTTTCTACAGAAGACGATTTTGTCTGTTGTGGTAGCTCACGGTCTTGTAGGCGTATAGGGGTATTTGTATTACCGACTTTAGGGGTTTTGCAGTAGCAAGCTTGACATTGCCAATTTATTTTTTGCTCAAAAGTCATCAATTTTGTAAAACGATGAATTGAAACATTAGCACATTTTAAGTCATATGTGTCTTTGCAATGCGCACAGGTAAGGTTTTCTGCTTCTAGTATTTGTTGACAACTGTGTTGTTGATCCTATGTGGTAATCCAGGTTATAAACTATCTGTTTGCCAAATTTCATCCAAATCCATTCAGCCGTTTTTGCGTGATTGAGTAACAAACATCCAAACTCACAAACACACAAACTTTCACATTTATAATAATATATTAGGTCTTTAGGAAATTGCCGTTCTGCAGTACTGGCCATTTCAAATCAAAATAATTTTTGTTTGGCTAAGAATTGTAATTTCAAATTAATTTTATTTTAAAAACATGGTTTTTTTTTTCCAAAAGTAGTCATTTCTTTATTGATTAGTGTTACATTTTCATCGCATTTCAATCTTTTTCGTCATCATGGATACGTTAAAAATTCGAGTAATTATGGAATATGAGTACCGTCGTGGCAGCAACGCGGCACAAGCGGCACGCAACATCAACGACGTTTACGGAGCTAACACTACAAACCAACGCACCACCTGTTATTGGTTTGCTCGCTTCCGTTCTGGAAATTTCGACCTGAAAAATGAACCTCGCGGTCGTCCGAAGACTTTGGTCGACAATGACGAATTAAAGGCGATTGTGGAAGCTGATGATACACAATCTACGGCTGAATTAGCAGCAGCTTTCGACGTTAGCGTCAAAACAATATTGGTCCATTTGCGTCAAATTGGCAAGGTAAAAAAGCTTGACAAATGGGTGACCCACGAACTCAATGATCGCCAGCGCGAAGTACGCGTCGAGACGTGCCTTGCACTGCTCAACAGACACACAAATGAAGGAATTTTGAACCGCATTGTTACCTGCGATGAAAAATGGATTCTGTTTGATAACCGCAAGCGCTCAGCAAGTTGGTTGGATCCTGGTTCAGCACCTAAACAATGCCCTAAACGAAAACTTACCCCTAGAAAAGTGATGGTCACTGTTTGGTGGTCTAGCGCCGGTGTGATTCATCACAGCTTCTTACCAAACGGGGTGAGCATTACTGCAGATGTGTACTGTGAAGAACTGAACACAATGATGGAGAAGCTGGCGCATCTCCAACCAGCATTGGTCAATCGCTCGTTTCCGCTGCTCCTGCACGACAACGCGCGACCTCATACTGCACAGCAGACGGTCTCCAAGTTGCAAGAACTGGGGTTGGAAGCTCTCCGTCATCCGCCCTACTCACCAGACCTTGCGCCTACAGACTACAACTTTTTCCAGAATTTGGATAACTTCTTGGCGGGAAAAAAATTCAATACCCGAGAGGCAGTACAAAATGCCTTTGAAGAATTTGTTGCCTCCCGTCCAGCTGATTTCTTTAAGAAGGGCATCAATAAACTGCCACTGCGATGGCAAAGATGCATTGATTGCATGGGTGATTACTTCGATTAATACAAATAAAAAATTCATGAAAAAAATTCGTTTAAATTTTTTCATACGAAACGGCAATTTCATAGGTAAAGACCTATTATTAGTAGGATAGTAGGATTTGTGGAAAAGTCAATAAATTATGAAAGTTTTATAAATAATCTGATTTGATACACAAATCAGAATAAGTACGTGTGATTCATAGTGAGAATAAAATAGCATTTTAAAATGTCGGAAGAAGGATTAACACTATTTCTGGTCCAATAGTAATAAAATGGCCGACTGCCTCGTTGGTCTAGTGGTCGCAAGCGCTACTGCTGAGCATGAGGTCCTGGGTTCGATTCCCATTTCGTTCAAAATGTTATTTGGTTTTTCCATCAGGAATTTCTTTGTAGCAACCCGGAATCTGGATTTGGGCCCGGTTGATGGCAATAGGCTCGGCCAAAACTAACAATTTTTATACATAACTGGGGAAATGTGAGTGTACCTACTATCGGTATACCTCTGCTTATCACGTCGAGCAATACAGGCGTGATGTTATGTTATGTTACTAGTCCAAATGGTGACCGAAAAAACCTATTACTAAAAACAAGATTCATGTTTTTTTAAGGCAGATAATGAGCCGACCCCACTTCGTATATTATACCGCTTAGAGTCAGCCATTGTTATTTTATTAAGTAAATATGATGGCGTGATAAAGGCTTTTACGAAATAACGCGAAGAACTGGATAAATTTTGTGAGCGGATAAAAGAGGAAAGTGTAACAAAATTGCTTGTAACAATTCGTTTGATTCAGCGTTTCTGTTTTGCTTTTAGTTCTTGATGTTTTTAATCAAGGGAATGCTGTGTTTTGTGTTTTTTGTTTTGTGAGCAAGGCCTATTAGCCAATAACACTTGGGATTAGGGATAAAATGGGTTATGCCGACGTGATAAAAATCGTACCGTACCTACGTACATCTCAGTACAGTTCCCTCTACAGTTACTGTTTACTCATGATAGTAATCTTTTTTCTAAATGCTCCAAACTTGTCCACCGGTCCTCGTCATTTTTGAACTTTTTACCCGACTACGGCGAAGAAAAAAGGAGGATTATGATTTTGACCGGTATGTATGTATGTATGTTCATCTGTTCCCTCATATCTTCTAAACGACTCATCACAATTTGACAAATGAGGTATCGTTGGAAGCGTCTTGATCGTCCGCTGGTTATAGTCTATGTGACGTCACAATGAATTAAAAATGGCGCCCTCTAGAGGACATAAAGTCAGGAATAAAAAAAAAAAAATTGTTTAATCGTACCACGTTGGGTATCAAATGAAAGGGCTTAATGAGCACATTTCAAAAATATATTATATATATATTATAACCCCAAAAGAAATAAAAAAAATTTTTTTTTTTTTTTTTGATGCTTGCTTATATTTTTGAAAGCTATCAGTTCAGTAACTAAAAATTAAAGTAATAGAAACCAAAACCCAACTATGACTAAAACGGTATAAACAAGACACCACAGACAGACAAATAAAAAATCCGGAGTCACACGTGTTAGGGCATAAATCGAACAGATTACGTGTGACTCCGGATTTTTTATTTGTAAATTTTTTGAGGCCAGGGGCACGTCATAGCGCGGTGCGTCTTGCGGCGCGGGCCGCTCCCCGCAAGTCGCACCGTGGCGACTCATGACTTATTGCTTACTTGCTCTAAACTTCTAACATTTGTTCTTGCCGAGGTCACAGACGCAAGACGCAGATCTTGCGAGTGGTGATATCGTGGCCAAGGGGTTGGGTTACCTCTTGGCACACTCACTCCGATGAAGCGTAGCGTCAGATTGCTTAAAAAGAGCCTGATACAGAGAAGATGATACAGTGCCTTAAATGGTACTGTAGGTACAAATCATGTGTAAATTCTGCAGGAATTCAAGGAAAAGATTTATGACAGAACAAAAAATATTGTGCCATCATTCGAATATTACTCAAAATCAATCGTAAGGATTTTGGTGCCCTTCTGAATAATTGATGACCCCTTCATACCCTTACATTTACGACATGTCTTTTCTCTGTCAGAAATTGTGTTGTAAAATAAAACAAGGTAAATTGTTATTCATCTTGCCTTAAAATATTTACAAGCATTTTCTACGTAGCCTTGACACCCTCAAGTTAAAAAAGGAAATCTACAAGCGGTTTCCTCTAAGAAACATTTGTAAACCGCTACATAGAGAAGACTCGGAAGCTGAGAATGTACCCGCAACACGCCGTGATTCAATTCACTCAGATCTTAGTAAACATTTCCGTTATCCTTTTTCTTGGAAAGCGGATGCACCCATAGAGTCGGTTTTGTAACTTTTATTGTATACTTGTTGTTCTATTTAGTTCGTTGGTCAAATAAAGAAAGTTTAAGACCCAGAAGGCTGTTGTGTACACTGCCTTACGACGCTGATAACTCAACTCAACTCAAACTCAAAGCATTTATTTCAATTAAACCATTTACAGGCACTTTTGAACTGTCAAGGAGTCAGTCAGTCAGAAATATGAAGCTAGTTGCCCATTCCAAAGCGTAGTAGGTACCTATGAAGAAGAACGGGCAAGAAACTCCATGGACACTCTTTTAAATCAAAATATTGTTACAATATCCCTTTCAGACCTGGCGTACACAAATGTACACATAAGATATAAAAAAATATTTTGGTAAGTATTTCGCAACAATTGCAAATGAGAACGGTTGTATCCATATGTCCACAATATAAACTACAAAAAACGATACTACTAACGCCATCTCTTAGCATTTTTTGTGACTTTTTCGACAAGTTTCGACCAGTGGCTGACCGAAGTTGGAGCTGTGTAGGTAAGCTCATCATTTTTATTTCAAAAAAGTAGGAAATAGCGAAATATACGCACTGCAAAAATATGAATTGATGTGTTATATTCCTAAGGTCATACGTAACATATAATTTGACTTTGTTATTCTATTGTTGTATCAATTATCACAATTTTTATATTTGTACACAAATGTACACATCAGGCGTAAACGATGTTTTTACGATTGTTGAAGTATTCAAGCTGTATTTGAAAAATCAGTTTTGAATAATTATGTTTTTAACTATTTATTTTAATGTTATTGATGCTATATATTGAGATAAGGCTTTTTTTACATTTTCAGATAAAATAACGCCGATATGTTTTCACCGGACGCCTTGAAAGCCCTACATGAAGGAGATCTTTCCGATTTGGAGCTATCGTCTGATGACGAAGAACCGTTTGGATTTACATCTGAAAGGGAGTTGCGGTCTGTCCGAGTTGGTGCAGATGTCATCAATCAAAACCAACGAGAGGTATTTCCACCCGACACTGATGATGATGAAGGGCCCAGCTCATCGTGGATTGGAACGAATGATCCAGAAGTTACTGACACCTGCGATGAAGTGGTTCCCGAAGTACCACCGACAACAGAAATGGAGTCCTCTCATGAAAATATACTTCAGAATATTACGCCTAAACTGAACATTAGGTGGAGACACAGGGAACTCCTAAATACTATTTCATCAGATTGGCTACCACCAATGTCAGTTGACCCTACAGTTGAAGCTCCAGTGGATTATTACTTTCGGTACGTGCCAAAACAATTATTTGAAATTATGGCTGAAATGACCAACTTATACGCAATACATTCAAATAAACTCAGGTTTAAACCTACTACTGCACAAGAATTAGAAATTTTATTTGGGTTACATTTAGCTACTGGTATATTTAGCTACCCGTGCTTGAAAATGTACTGGGAAACCGGCATCAGCATTCCCTTGTTCTCAGAGAATATGGCACGGGATCGCTTTTTTGAACTACGTAATAATTTACACCTTGTTGATAATACAAGAATACCAGCTGGTTGCAAAGATGCATTTTACAAAGTTCGACCAATATTTGATGCTGTTAGGAATCGATCTTTGGAGTTACCACTTGAAAAAGAACTTTGCGTAGATGAGCAGATAGTTCCTTTTACTGGCAAACATGTTGCCAAGCAGTATATAAAGGGTAAACCTTGTCCATGGGGGCTCAAGATATTTTTTTTATGTGGTAAACATGGGCAAGCCTATGATTTTATACTTTATCAAAGCTCTAGTCCAGAACTTGATAATAATTTGACAAAAAAAATTGGATATGGTGCAGCTATTGTCCTTCATCTCACAAAGAGAATTGGAGAAAGCAAGGGCCACGAGCTGTACTTTGACAACTACTTTTCGTCATATCATTTATTGCAAATTATGAAACGAAAAGGCATTATGGCTGCATGCACAGCTCGTATCAATAGATTCGCCAACCCATCGCTACTAAGCGATAAAGAAATGAATAAAAAGCCTCGAGGATTTTCTCAAGAAGTAAGTAGTTATGACGAAGATGTAACTGTGGTCAAGTGGCTGGATAATAAGATTACCCATCTTGCTTCTAATTTTGTTGGTATTGGTGAAAAAGACTTAGTCAAGAGGTGGTGTAAAAAAGAGAAGAGATTTATAGACGTCGAACGCCCCGAAGTTGTCAGGAAATACAATCACGCAATGGGAGGAGTTGATCTATTAGATCAACTCATGAGCTATTATAGGACTTTCATAAAGTCAAAAAAATGGACCCTTCGCATGATATTTCATGCTTCTGATTTAGCTGTAGTGCAGGCATACCGAGAGTACCAAATTGACAATGAGTTGCTAGGCATACCAAAGAATAAACAACTCAGGTTGCTTCACTTTCGTCGTCAGCTGGCTGAAAGTCTGGTGTTGAGGAATAAAATTACCATCGGTAAAAGAGGACGGCCCAGTGGCAGTAGCCCAATACCGCAAATTATTCCGAGAAGACCAGGAGAGGTTCGCCCTGTAGCGGATATAGCAAGAGACGGTGTTGGGCATTTCCCTGCACATGATGAGGGACTTGGGACACGGTGCAAAATGGTGGGATGCAAGGGAAGAACCCGGATTAAATGTATAAAATGCAAAGTTCACCTTTGCCTTACCAAAGACAAAAACTGTTTCTTAGCATTTCATACGTAAAATGAATCATGCTGCTTGAATGGGGCGAATGACTGATTTACCTATGTGCCAATTATTTACCTATCCCAAAGAAGAAATCTATTTTTTGTTAATTTTATAAAAATAATTAATATTTCCTAATAAAATCATTTATAAATTAAACATTTTATAATTTCAGTGAAACTTCTACTACACTAGTCTTGTCATTACGTAGGACGGATGTGCACATTTGTACACTAAAAGAAAAACTATTTTTTCTTGAAAAGTTGACAGCTAGGATTTTTTTCATTATTTTTTCCTTTGTCTTTTTACCCTAGTCTAGCTACAGGATTTTTTTTAGATTCATTGGACAGAAAAAAATAATTCAGGTCTGAAAGGGATATAATGGTTACATCATTCATGTTGAAATTATACATGTGAGAACAATGTAGAAAGCACGTTAAAAGCGTCCGCAATTATAAAATAAGCACAATTCAAAAATTAAAATAAGCCATGGCAGCTAAGAAATGACCAGTCACAACTGACGGCGCCCGTTCACGAACATGACGCATGGATCAGCACCATTCAGCTCAACCATTTTGAAGGGAGCTAAATGATCCAACACATACGCCACCATCAGCGAGACATTTGAGTGAGCATGACATTCCCAGCCGCCAGGGTACATTCAAGTCAGATAAGAGCCAAGTCAGATAAGAGTCAAGGAAGATAAGAGCTAAAGCTCGGTCTCTGTCGGAATGCATAGAAAAGAAGGAAAAGCGCGATGACACAACACTTGTAATTGATTGCAAAATATGAAGCAATTACCTATTTACTCAAAAATTTGTTGAGTAATCAAAAATAAATAAAACCGGCCAAGTGCGAGTCGGACTCGCGCACTCGGTTCCGTACCATTATCTATAAAAACGGCAAAAAACACCACGTAAGCTGTATGCGAGCCCCCCTAAATATTTATTTTATTCTGTTTTTTTAGTATTTTTTGTTATAGCGGCAACAGAAATACATCACCTGTGAAAATTTCAACTGTCTAACTGTCTGTCACGGTTCATGAGATACAGCCTGGTGACAGAGTCCGTCTGTGGACGGACAGCGCAGTGTTAGTAATAGGGTCCCGTTTTATCCTTTGGGTACGGAAACCTAAAAACATCCAAGTTCTTCATTCAAAGGATAGTTTAGCGTTAATTTGAATCGAGTTTTTTTTCAAAATGTGTTTTTCTTACACCAAGTTTTGAGAAATACATAATGTTCAAGATTAACAAATACATTTTTTCTGTTATCTCAAAATATATAAATTTGGCAATTTATATATATTATATAGTTTATATTATCTGCCTCGTTCTTTCAAGTTTTTTTTTTAGTTGCAATAATAATGATGAGGAGCTCGTGGCTAAGTAATAATGTGGGTTGGTCCGTGGATGGGTGACCATATTTACATACTGAGACTCCTCCGTGCCTCGGAAGGCAGGTTGAGCCGTTGATCCCGGCTGTCATTTGTGGATCTTTGACAGTCGTTACGGGTCGTCGACAGCCTGAAAGTCTGACAACCAGTCTTGCCAAGGGGTATCGTATTACCCGGTTACTGTGAGTTGTGGAGGTCAAATAGGTAGCTCCCTAAAAAATACTGGTATTTAGCTGCATCCGGTTAGACTGTAAGCCGTTTCCCCCACATAGTGGGGAAAAGGCTAGGCAGATGATGAATACTTATTTTTATTAATTTTCGTGTCAGCAATTCAATTCAATTCAATTTATTCACAAACAATTTACATTGTGTTTGAAATCGTACAATAAATAATAATAATTTTAATAAAAAGAACCTTCACAATTTATACACGTAACATATTTAGAAATTAACAACAATGTCAACTCATTATGAATAGAAGATTAGGAATATAAAACATTTCAAAATTATAACCAAAATAAATAGTGCAATGTCAACTCAAATAAAAATAAAAATAGGAATAATAATACATTTGTCATTTAAAAATAATGTCCATAACATGCATAACAATAATTTCAGTCTGCTCTAGTATCCACATAACTACTTACGTTGACAGGAGGAAACGCATAATATTTACATGTCAAATAAATAAATTCTCTGAAGATCCATTTTGGTGTCACCATATCCATCTACCCAATTATAAAGTTTACCAATAAGCTTATGTTAGTACGTTTGAAAAAAAAATATGCACGCTCGGTGGTTTTAAAAACTGCTAAAAGTTGCACGTCCATTTTCGGCAGTCCCCAGCTCACTACGAGAATTCGTCCAGCCATATTGAATTTTGTCGGTGGCGGTCACGCGTATTTGGTTTTAATCCTTCCCGATCACTCACGGATTTCACTATTTAAAAGTTATTATTGAGGCCCGGCCGCAAATGCTTTGCGCTGAATATTTTAAACTTATTACCACACTGGAATATGTTTACAGGGTTATTGGTTATACGTCGGCCATCCGTTAAGGGGATGGAGGATAGGTCATTTACAACCAAATGACCTCTATTCAAATGTCAACAATTTTCGAGTTATTTTATGTTTTTATTTCATACAATTTAAAACGTCAAATTACTCGAAAATTGTTGTCATTGGCATAGGGTCATCAGGATTGTTAATTAAGATAGTTAATTGATTCAGGCGTGACTTTGCGGAAATCCATTATAAAATACAATAGACGTAGATATATTTAGTAACCTATTCCGCTTGACTAAAGAACGTTTTGTTTACAAAAAATAATAATGAAATAAAGAATAATACAATACAGTTTTAGTAAATAAATGTAAAAAAACAGCAGCATTTATTAACAGTCTCCGCCGCCGCCCACTCCTGCTTGCATCCATGCAACCAGCGGCCGCTGGCGGCAGGGCGGCCCACACAGGCTCCCACATGCCACCACTCCACCACATGCCATCAGGATTGCCAACATATTATCGATAACCCTGTATATTATTCAAGCACTCATGAATTATATGGTTCTCCACCATCAATGGTTCTGAATTAATCAGAGCTTATAATATTTATTATCGTGCTTTCAGACCCACAATACTTATTATATACGCAGTGATTTATTTAACTTTTATTTGTTAACTAACAATTATAAATAGCGATGCCGCACAAGGGGTTTTTTGGGTAATTCCACTCCTAGTCACGTTTTACCTTTGCGTTACCACAATCAGAACCCGTACTTAGGCATAACATATACTAAAGCTTTTTAAGGTTGTACGTGAGCCTATTTACTTACAGTGTGCTTCATCTAGGCATTGCGGTTAGGTTATAATAATAATATGAAGTAGAAGGACTCTACTTCGCTTTTGCCGCCATCTTATGAGTAGGTATGTGAAACATAGAAACTGGAAAATACTTTAATGAAATTCTGAGGTCGTTACGAACTTTCGATCAATGTTAGTCTGTAATGGCACCTAGATGTCCTGTATTTAAACTAAAATGGCCTAAATCATACGGTCAAATTGAACATAAATTTCCCTTTGGAGCGCGAAAACTTTCAGTCTCGCCAGATTGTTCGATTGAACTTCGACCGCTTACATCCGTCGGTGCCTACGCCATTCAAACTTGAAGGGACAGCGATGTCGATTGGAGGGTCAACGACTTTGTAATTTCTTTCAGTGGTTCAAGGCAATCACGGTCGTATTAGACGTTTCTCAAAAAAATACCAATTAAAGAAAAAAATTACAGCGTATTTGCCATTTTCTTAAATTTTTTCTACCTACCAAAGATACTAGGTACTAGGTAGAAATTTGGTACAAATATTGTCTTCCTACTGTAGAGTGTAAAATAGTACCATAGCAGGTAAATATAGTGCAATTTTTTTGTAACTTCGATCTTATAGGAACTTTTTGTCTATCATTTTTTTTAAACAGAAATGGTTTTATAAAAAAAAATGTTAACTCAAAATAACTATAGAATGATAACATACCTAGGTACTACGAAAATCAAAAAAAAATTAACAGGAAAATATGATGGAAATGTTTACCCTTTTATCGGAACCCATCTATCTCGGTCTACAATTGACAATTATCTAACAGGAAAATGTCGCAGTTTCCTGTAATCTACCCCACCCCAGGGCCGCAGAAGTGTTGATATTCCAAGGATCTTCCTAAACTGATTAAAAATTTACTTACGTTAAATATTTGACTTGAATACATTAATATATCTTAATATAAACAGATAGAGCCAAGTTTCAGTTTTTATATGGTAATGTGTTTAAACGAGTCTATTTTGTTTTAATTACGAAAAAACCCCTATTGAAAACACCCAAGAAACACGACTGTATCGTTTAAAATTTTGGTAAAACTAATGAAATTAATCTACAGGTTCAAATAAAATTAACGCTAACGAAAATCCGCACACGTGATGAGTATCGATATCTTCACATTATAAAACAAAAAAAATATTAATTTGACAAGGATTTTTGTTTGGGGTCATCAACCTTAGTGTAGTCACTTAAAATATCAGTTTAAAAATCTGTTTTTTTTTTGGGTAAACTTCACATATGATAAAACAGATTGTATCAACTTGGTTTCCGTACGTATTTTTCGGGTGTCCACTTAAATTTAGCGCTGTGCTGTGGGTCCACATAGCACAGCATCATGCTGAGTATCCTTCTTGTCACAGTCATGACGTGCCAGCAGCTGCCGCCTATTTCTGTTTTGTACTCGTGATTATAATAGGTATTTTACCTATGAAATTGCCGTTTTGTATGAAAAAATTTAAACGAATTTTTTTCATGAATTTTTTATTTGTATTAATCGAAGTAATCACCCATGCAATCAATGCATCTTTGCCATCGCAGTGGCAGTTTATTGATGCCCTTCTTAAAGAAATCAGCTGGACGGGAGGCAACAAATTCTTCAAAGGCATTTTGTACTGCCTCTCGGGTATTGAATTTTTTTCCCGCCAAGAAGTTATCCAAATTCTGGAAAAAGTAGTAGTCTGTAGGCGCAAGGTCTGGTGAGTAGGGCGGATGACGGAGAGCTTCCAACCCCAGTTCTTGCAACTTGGAGACCGTCTGCTGTGCAGTATGAGGTCGCGCGTTGTCGTGCAGGAGCAGCGGAAACGAGCGATTGACCAATGCTGGTTGGAGATGCGCCAGCTTCTCCATCATTGTGTTCAGTTCTTCACAGTACACATCTGCAGTAATGCTCACCCCGTTTGGTAAGAAGCTGTGATGAATCACACCGGCGCTAGACCACCAAACAGTGACCATCACTTTTCTAGGGGTAAGTTTTCGTTTAGGGCATTGTTTAGGTGCTGAACCAGGATCCAACCAACTTGCTGAGCGCTTGCGGTTATCAAACAGAATCCATTTTTCATCGCAGGTAACAATGCGGTTCAAAATTCCTTCATTTGTGTGTCTGTTGAGCAGTGCAAGGCACGTCTCGACGCGTACTTCGCGCTGGCGATCATTGAGTTCGTGGGTCACCCATTTGTCAAGCTTTTTTACCTTGCCAATTTGACGCAAATGGACCAATATTGTTTTGACGCTAACGTCGAAAGCTGCTGCTAATTCAGCCGTAGATTGTGTATCATCAGCTTCCACAATCGCCTTTAATTCGTCATTGTCGACCAAAGTCTTCGGACGACCGCGAGGTTCATTTTTCAGGTCGAAATTTCCAGAACGGAAGCGAGCAAACCAATAACAGGTGGTGCGTTGGTTTGTAGTGTTAGCTCCGTAAACGTCGTTGATGTTGCGTGCCGCTTGTGCCGCGTTGCTGCCACGACGGTACTCATATTCCATAATTACTCGAATTTTTAACGTATCCATGATGACGAAAAAGATTGAAATGCGATGAAAATGTAACACTAATCAATAAAGAAATGACTACTTTTGGAAAAAAAAAACCATGTTTTTAAAATAAAATTAATTTGAAATTAGAATTCTTAGCCAAACAAAAATTATTTTGATTTGAAATGGCCAGTACTGCAGAACGGCAATTTCATAGGTAAAGACCTAATATTAGATCTATTGTGTTTTATTGAATAAGTCTGTTCGTCGCGTTTATTATCTTTTACCAGCGGTTATTGACCCCAAAAAAACATCAATTTTTTTTTTGTATGTCCTTCTCCGGGTCATGGTCTATCTATGTGCCAAATTTCATCCAAATCCATTCAGCCGTTTTAGCAGAGTATTGCTAATTAACTTAATTTGAACCTGAATAACTTTTGCATAATCAATAAAACATTAATTCAAGTATAGGTATAAAACAAGAACAGGTTCATGCTATAACTATCGTTCAAGTTAACAACACCCTGCAGCTTTATAAACCAATAACTAACTAAAAGTTCCCAAACTGTTATGTTTAGTGTGTTTTAGTGAAGTTTGAGAGGTTATTTTGTTTGTTTGGTTCCCTTATTTGGGATAAGAAAACAGTAAAACTTCTTGAGCGTTCCGTAGGTCCTCTGTTTTGTTTCCCTTTATTTATTTCGATTCATAATTTGTTTTGATGTTGTTTTGTCAATCTAACTATCGACTGTCGTCATCTTCTACTTAATAAAAATCTTAAATTCCCTTGCAAACAACACGCACCCTAAACCGCTGGTTTTCATCCCCTATAGGGTTTTATAGCGGATTTTTTGTCAATGGGAAATCCCATCACGTGACTTTTCAAATATAAAATATAATCTGAGTTATTTTTGAATATGTCAAAAATAAAAACATATACCTATTTCATTTATTTATTACTTATTTGTAGCTATCGAAAACTTTTAGTTTAGATTATCACCGAATTTAATGGTTTGTGGTTTATCCATAGATAGTTTTCTCTTATTTTAATAAGTCTAACATTAATTACATAATATTTGATTATTTACATAACCTGTACAGTGCTTTACTAACACAATGACGTGCGCCATCATACTACGAACATTTCACAAACGCACCATTTCACACCAACACAATACATTTCTCACTCATCTCACAATACGTCATTGTTGGCAGTGTCCTTCGGATGCAGACAGCGAAGCCGTGTGGGAGACAGCTGATGTGACATTGGAACGGGGTGCGAGCGGGCTCGGCTTAAGCATAGCGGGCGGGGAAACTGGCAGTGATGTCAGCATAACACGACTCGCAGTTGGAGGAGCGGCGCTTAAAGATGGGAGATTGCAAATAGGAGATATTTTATTACAAGTGAGTATTGTTCGACCAAATACTTCATGAAAGCGGACAATCGATCGTTCACCGAGTGTCTCTCGAAACCAAAATAACAGGTCTTTCTTTCGAGAGACAACCTATTTCATATTGCTAGATTCCTAATACCCACTATGATAGTTCTTATTTTTACTCTACTGCGACGAAGCCCAAAAACAAAATGAATGAAAGAATAATTGTCAAAGAAAAATAGGCACTATTTCTATGCCGAAAAAGGTCCTAAATTTCACTGGTCTACTCGTGACATTCAATCGTAAAATATTATACCTCCATATACCACAAACCTTTTCATAAACCTTCGTAAAAGCCTGTGGTTCACAGCTAAAAATAGACCTCGTAATATAGGTGTGTATGTTTTGTAAGGCAGCGAACGACCATGTTAAACATAGGTAGGTACTAGGTAGACGGATCAGTAACCTTAGTGTGAAATTCTAGAAAATTAGTTTAGTCAGTAGACACCCTTATATTCATCCACGTGCCACAGATTTGGAACTAAACAGATAAGTTTCGAATCAAAGTCGAGTAAACTTATCTGAGTTTTGTAGAAAAAAAAGCTCAATTTCGCTGATACGCTTTACTTTAATCGTGTCGTTGAATACTGGTTGAGGTTAGAAAATAAAACGTAATTGCAGGATTTCAATAAATACTAACGATTACTTTGCTTGTTATTCGTAATATCTATGTTTCGAACTGTTTTTAGCCACTTTTGCCTGTGATTTTCTCCTTATTTTGCAAATTTTTGGTATCGTTACACAAGCTAAAAAAAACACATATGAAAAAATAAATGATCACGATTAGTTGTACAGGTGTACATACCTACGGTATAATCTGTGACCTCGCTCCGCACAATGCCAGAAACTTTCCACGATAAAAATGAAATACCTAAGCTATTGAAAGAATTGGATTCAAACTAACAATGGTCTACAATTGGTACAGAAACTCGTCCAGAATTATAATAAGGCTTTTTAGGAACAAGGGGAAGAATTCGTGAGCTAAATTAAGAATACAGGTACCACATTTTGATGATTGGTCTTAAAGTTATATAGCTTTAGGTTTAATAAAATTAAGAATAATCTTTATCTTATTAAAATTATCGTCCTTAATTTAGATTTGTAACTTAGTTAGTATAATAAAGTCTGTATCCACTGCCCAAATTCTAATATTAATAACCAATGCACAAAATGATTTACTATTCATTCAATCTGCGGTAAATAAGCATTATTCCCCAGTTTCGCAAGAAGCTTATTCATTTAAACCTCTCTTACGCGGAGCTTGTAATAAATAATGTAATTGTCGGGATCAATATCCCGGGAATATACTCGGTACCGCTTATTTCCGTAGAGAACAAAGGAACAAAACGGGAAAGATTTAACGGAAAAATGATAAGGCTCCAATAAATTATGTCATTCGCTGTATCCAATTTTATAAGATGTCATGTAAACATTTTCCGGCAAGAAAAAGAGTTTCCTGTCAGAAATAATAATGACGTTGAAATTATTTTTTTCATCTAAGAATACTCTTCAAAGAATTTACTTAAATGTCACTCCCGAAACATTTCTTGTTTATTTTTTTATATTTTTTTTAACTTTACGTGAGGTCGAAAATTTAATACGACAGGTTCATTTTAATATTTTTATGAACCTCCAAATACTTGTTTTCGTACTTTGTTTTCCGTCTGATTGTAAACTGTTCGCCTTCATAAATAAATGATAAAACTGTCCCGGTGTTTTGAAGTGAATTACGGTGGAACTAGAAGCAATAAAGGAGCAGATTAACACCAACAGATTAAAGTGAATAGCCGTACTTTATGTTACCGTCGCTAAGCACAGATATGACTATTAAGTTTCGACCTAACTTCGTAAAGGTTAATTTTCAGACCAGTTTCAAAGGAGATTTACTTTGAAACTGGTCTGAAAACTAACCTTCCGTATAACAAATACTTATTAATAATTAAAATATCATAATTATGAAATGATATAATTTATTATGAAATTGCTAATTGAAAAAAACTTTTTACAAAAAAAAACAACCGACTTCCAAAAAAAACACTAAAAAAGTGAAAAATAACTTTAATTTCGGAAGTCGGTGTCTTTGCTTTTCAATTTCCGTTTTTTGCCACCGACTTCCGAAATTAAAGTTATTTTTCACTTTTTAGTTGTGGTACCTACCCCACACAAATCCGAATACCACTACCTGCTATGTAAATAACAGTAAAGGAGTCAAACAGGATGTCGTCTAGATAAACTAAGTGGGAAAAATACGTAATATTGAAGCTAACTCAAAAATTACGCAAGCAAAGTTAATAAAATTTATATGGGACCACCTCGGAAGCATGACCTACCAAATAAAAAAAGAATCATCAAAATCGATTCATAATTGGCGGAGTAATCGCGTAACAAACATACAAAAAAAAAAAACATACAGACGAATTGAGAACCTCCTCCTTTTTGAAGAAGACGGTTAAAAATGACAAAGTCCGGTCAAATGCGAGTGTGGCCTTACAAAGGGTATATTTAACTTTACTGAGGGGTAGTAAAAATCTTAATTAAACTGAGGAGTACTAAAATTCGTAGACCGCAATGTTAGATTTTTGGTTGTAAATATTACAAAAAACCTGGGATTGTTAATTTTATTAATTAGTATTACTGAATTAGGAGGAGCTCGTGGCTAAGTAAAAACAGCCGCACGGGTCGATCCATCAGGTTAAGCTACTTTTGCCGGGGTTGGTCCGTGGATGGGTGACCATCTTTACATATCGAGACGCCTCCATGACTCGGAAAGCCCGTTATGCCGTTGGTCCCGGCTGTCATTTGTGTATCTTTGACAGTCGTTATGGGTCGTCAGAAGCCCGAAAGTCTGACAACTAGTCTTAACCCAGTTACTGGGTTGTGGAGGTCAGATTGGTATGCATCCGGTTAGACTGGAAGCCGACCCCAACATAGTTGGGAACAGGCTAGGCAGATGATGAGTATTAGGTACTGAGTTGAGAAATATTTTGTATATTTTCATAAATCTAGATCTAAAGATTAAGGCTCCCACAGACAGGCTTGACGGGACTCTAGTGGAACGATTTCTATGAAAACTTCACGGAAATTGTTTTCGGTGTCGCATCATGCCGTCACGTCGCGGCTGTCTGCGGGGGCCTATGCAGATTTAAAATAATCAGACTTTTTGGTATGGGAATTTAACTTGTTTATGGCACGTGGCGAGTAGGTGGTATGTTAGAGATGCACAAACATGTCAATCTACCGATAATACCGTCATCCATTCGGAATGAATTCCTAAAACGTTTCACAAACTCGCAAAAATGAATAGTATTCGTTTTTAATTGAATATACCAAGCTTTAATAAAATAATAATTAACTTTTTATTCGTCGAATCAATATTGAAGTATCTGTATTGAACATACTTAATTAACTAGCATTAAATTATTCTATCGAGAAATAATATAAACTGTTAGTTACAGAAATCCATTGAAATAAATCTCAATTATTATTTCCACAGTAAATAACAATTAGTTGTTTTACTGAGCTCCGTTTTGCAATGACATCACTGGCAGTAATTCCCTACTGAGTGAGGTAGCTAATAAATTGTACTGGTAGATAAGATCCTGCCCCAATATTGTTATTATAGTGTTTAAACTATTGCAGATTACACTGTAATTATGTACCAGTATAACTAACTGGTTTATAACGTAGATTGTAGAGATGTGATGTTGGTAGATAATTATAGCAATAGCCGCCTTTACACGACACGCGCTTTCACGCGTGAAAGGCCTTTCACGCAGTAAAGAACGCGCGTGTAAAGATAGAAAACAAGAACGAGAAAGCACGCGCGCGCCGCCATGCGTTTAAGTCTGTGCACTTCGAACATAATTCAAGGCACATAAAAATTGATAAAAACAATCACACACGATTGCGCGTGCGCTTGCGGAGTGTGCACGATTGAACGCGGGAAAGCACACTCCGATCGCGAGTGAAAGTGCGTGTCGTGTAAAGGCGGCTAATAGCACAGAGTAACTACCTACTTACAGCGGTTCCACATTCATACATTTAACAGGACCTGAGAAATGTCAAAGTGACATTCTGCTCTGCAGCAACGCTGCCGTTGACCGATTGTAAGATAGTGAAGCTAAGTTTTTCTAGAGAAGCGCTCTCTAGGAAAACAAACCAACAGGCGAATGACGTCACTAAAATGTTATTTATGGAAGTCCATAAATAACATTACAGGCGCTATTTGGCGGCCACCATTTTTCTAGGAAATCGTAACTTTACAGTGGTTCTACGTCCATACATTTGACAGGACTTGAGAAATGTCAAGTCCAGTAAAACGTCAAACTCGGCTCTGACGCAACGCTGCCGTCGAATGACTGTAAGGTAGTTGGACTGTGGTAATGTAGTATGCACGATAAAGGCAGCCTTCAGCTACCTTCGTTTAGGTCAAAATGAACGCGTATACACTAGCGACTCATTCAGAGAATGGCCCAACTAATGGATAAGAGTAAAACCCTAATGGTCATCGCATTTTCGTTGCCTATTAATATACTCCCACTTATGGTGGGTACAAAGTTATGTAATGGATTTGTGAATATACAGGGTGTAAAAAGACCCATCACATATCCTCAACTACGCATTCTGTACATCAAATTAAGTAGGTAACATAATTGCTAGGAAACGACTTTTATTTTTGGTGGGAAAAAATCTGTTTACGGTAGTGCGCAACGTAACGCACGCAATGCATGTAAGGGTTCAAGCTCTTGGGAGTTTTTAAAATTAATTTATAACATATAAAAACTCGCCTTCTTCAAAAAACGTCTGAAAATGTTGGAATTTTTATCATCAATATCTCCGTAACCAGAAGATTCCTAGATATGGTCCAGAACAAAAAAAAAAAACAAAATGACGGGCAAACCTAGTGGTTTATCTACGAAAAATAGGTACCTACATAAATCATTTTACATCGTATATAATTATGTACATGAGTCTTTCTTACGTTTGAGGAACAAAGTACTTTTCATTACCAGAAAAATGCCATAAAATGGCACTATAGATCTTGTAAAATAATAAAATTAACACTCTGGTGATGATGTCTGGTTTGATTTGGTGCGTTTCGCATAATGAATCAATATATTATGTTTAGCGATTACTATGAAAAATATTCAGTGCATGCAACTCATTCATTCATTTCATTTCGACACAAAAATAAATCTGACTGTGCTATGTATTCAATGGGATTCACAATATGAATGTAAATTAGGAAGATGAATGCAATGAATGTATGAAATGCGTGAAAAACATTGCTATTTAGCGTGTTTAGAATTAAACTAATTCAGTACAGAATATGTATACCTAGAACTAGGAAATTATACAAAGTGGCCAGATATTTTTAGGCTATAAAGTCAGTTTTATTAATAGGTACCAATTTCGCACAGAACATTGTGAAATTATATTTGATGTCATTTGTGATTTAAATTACATTCATTCATTCAATCACAACCATATTGTGTTCAACGAATTTCGTGAATATTTTAATCAAGATGTTTCCTTCAATCTGTTTTCTGTTTCTGAAACTCATATTATGTGCAGGTAAACGACATTTCCGTGGAAGGGGCGCCGCATTCAGTCGCAGTTGATGCTCTTCAAAAAGCCGGGAGCGTCGTTAGATTAGTAAGTTCAGCATCGCTTGCTCTCTCTTTAAAATGCTCTTGTTTAATTGGTTGCTTTAAACTTCGCTTCACTAGCACTTTTGTCGCTCACTAATGGTGTGACTGCGAGATTGGCGCGCGCTGTTGTTTACGAGATCCCTGTGAAATTCTACGAAGACGTAGTTTGCCTTCGGCTACTTTCATTTGTTTTAATGGTGCTAAGTTTTTGTTTTTGTTTTTGAAAGAACTTTTATTGTCATTATATATATACTAGCTGCGCCCCGCGGTTTCACCCGCGTAAGTCTCGATCCCGTGGGAATATCGGGATAAAAAGTATCCTATGTGTTAATCCAGGTTATAAACTATCTGTTTGCCAAATTTCATCCAAATCCATTCAGCCGTTTTTTGCGTGATTAAGTAACAAACATCCAAACACACAAACTCAGAAACACACAAACTTTCACATTTATAATATTAGTAGGATAGTAGAATTACGAGTTCAGATTGAGAAAACATTTTGAAGAAAAAATCGTGCCAACACGAGTTATGCGAATAAAAAGGGGTCAGTATTGATTGTATAAAAGTACCTACAGGGTCAGTTATCCATTACGTATAATTAATAACAAATTAATGGAAAGAAATAAATTCGAAAACGGTGCTGCAATTCAATATCCTTATGTAGGTATTTTATTTGGTTTTTACTTTATTTAATTACATATAAATTATATTTTTAAATATAAAAACATTTAAAAATATAAAATTATTTGTTTATTTATTATTATACTTTAGAATATTGTACACCAGATTATACATTACAAAAAGAAAAAAATATACTATTTTGTTATATTTTCAAAGAATGAATTATAAAAACAATACTGAGTATACAAAAGATATCTAGTACAGGTATCTGCAACAACAGTTGTAATAAGTGATGCTACAGCTGACGAAGGCAGGTTGGCGTCGTGCCAATTGAAAAATCGCTGAAGCAAACATTACCATCAGTACTGAATATAATTTAAACGAAACCAATATCAAAAAACCGGCCAAGTGCGAGTCGGACTCGCGCACGAAGGGTTCCGTACCATTATCTATCAAAACGGTAAAAAAATTACGTTGTTGTATTGGAGCCCCCTTAAATATTTATTTTATTCTGTTTTTTAGTATTTTTTGTCAACTGTCTAGCTATCACGGTTCATGAGATACAGCCTGGTGACAGACGGACATACAGACAGACAGACGGACAGACAGACAGACGGCGGAGCTATAGTAATAGAGTCCCGTTTTACCCTTTGGGTACGGAACCCTAAAAATTAAGAATCAAGCCATAATATCTTGTTGTTACAGTAGTCTTATACATATAATCATTTTATTATAATAGGTATCTAAAATAATGAATGAGCTAGTTACTAAAATAAATAACGTCCTTGAAACCACCCTGAAGCCTGAAAATAGTGTTGCGCGTATTTTCTTAAATTATCAAGATGCCTAATCTTGTTATTTTAACAAAACGTTACATTTCTTAAAATAACAAGATTAGGTGCGCAATTTAGTCGAGTGAAAGTAGTAGGACTAAAATTCACCTTCAAAGTCACCTTCTAAATAAAAACGAATTTAATAGAAAGAAACGAACAGAAAGAATAGAACGAAGTTAAGCATTTATTGCAATAAAACCAAGGGTATTTTAATTTTTAATTAGTTTGGATAAAATAACTCACATGCACATGCAGCCATTTGGTTTTCTGAATAGTTCAAGCTTAAGCGAGACACTACTACACCTAAACGTCTCCGTTCAGGACCACGAGCGCTGCGACTTGCGACAAGCGCGCGTCATGTCATTACTATTCTGTAACCATAATCCGTGAAAACTTAGGTGAAGTGAGCATGGAGTAAGCTGTCATTGTCATCGACACCTACTGATGCTAAGGCAGTGACAGTTCACTTCAAGCTCAGTTCACAAAGTCACGGTGAGATTTTTACAGAATAGCACAATTTCGTCCGTCACTCCACAAGTTGCGTCGTGGCACTCATGGCAAGCTCCGAACAACTTCTTCATGTGTTCTCTGCGCAATCGCAATCAGAAGACACGTGTCGTTTGAGCGTGGACCTCGTGGCCACGGGGAAGTGATCATATTCTTTTTTTTCTATCAGCAAGTACGTCGAGCTCGCCGGCCTAGGGTGGTGACGTTGTGGAGAGGCGTGCGTGGATTAGGCCTTGGCATAGCAGGGGGAGCGGACGATGCAGCGGGTGGTGCAGGGATCTTCGTATCCCATATTGCCGTTGGTGGAGCAGCGCATCATGATGGAAGATTAAGATTAGGCGATAAAATTTTGGCTGTTAGAGATAAAGATGTAAGTATTGAACAAAATATATGTAAATGAAATGGACAGCTATAAAAAATACAGGAAGACTAAAGAAATAATGATGGCTTGGACGGAAGTAAATAATCTGATATCGGTTGATCGAGATGAATGTTATGAGGAAGAGAATGGAGATGCTGATAAGTAGCACTTATCAGCACACTCATTTTTCATTCCAATCAAATAATAAATGAAACGACCGTTTTAAATGTATATTATTTTGATTAGGGTATAGAAACATCACTGATTGGTTCAACGCACGCCCATGCTGTGTCTGCGTTAAGAAGTACAGGGGATCAAGTCACGCTTATTGTCCTATCAGCTGGCAGCTCCGTTCCACCAGTCGCCAAGACCGCTCCGCTATATTCAAGTATGTATCTTTACATAAGCTTCATTATTAATCATCAGCAATTAAAAATGGTAAGATTGCTAGAGCGATACAATTTCTATTATTTAAAATATGATAAAATTGTTTTGTAAGAAAATGCAAACTACTTTAATATGCATAAATTATCACAGTAATTTTTCAAAACCATTTTGAATACTCATTTTCAAATCATTAAGAGGATTCATTATATTTATAAGAAGATTATGAAATGTTTAAAGACAAATAAACAATAGAAAATAAACATATAGAAGAAATAAACACAACCATGAATCAATAATGTTCTTTGTGCAGCTAAAACACAAGCCACGTCGTGTTCAACGCTTCACGAGCTATTAGAAGAGGAGCCAAGTGAAATACCGAGGTAACGTTGACCCTTACTACATTCGGTTTCAAGGTAACCTAAATTTTGTGGGGAAGATTTATTACATGAATTTCATAACCCAAATACGCCGTTATCATAAAGCATCTTTTCGAGACAGATTTCATATTATGTAGATGATAATATTTTTTTATCCAAATTCAGGATTAGAAGAAAATTGTCGTATATTAATAATAAATATGTGTTTTCTTTACCTTTAGATTCTTTTGTCAAATTGTTTCACAATTTATTCCGTCTAAATCACCTTCTTTTGCCTCTCATACTCCATAATATTCCTTTAATATTATAATGGTCTCGCTTAAACATTTAAAACCTACTTTACGAATTCAGCTAAGTATATTTTTTATCGTTAACATTTTTCAGTTATTACTTTAACGAGTAAATTTTTGGCACTAATCCTGAAACTACAAGACGTTAAAGCAAGCCTTGTTTTGGCAGCAGAATTGTCTCGTGTTATTTTACTTTATTGAATCATTGTTTTTCTTATAAAACATATATTTTTAGAGCTTTATCTATTTTAGATTTGCCATCGCTTTCAGCAAGTATTTATGAATTTGGGGTGTAGCTTCATCAAATTAGTAATAAATTAATACATTGACAGTTTGTTAAACGGATTAAAAATTTTATAGGAAATATTTTAACAAATAAGACTTTCACTAAAGGGTAAGAATTATTATATTAATCATGCCGCCAACTACGGAACAAAGACAATAAGTATCGGACATTTCAACTTTCGCTTCCTTTGCTATTGCTGCAAAACCGTTGAATACGTCTTTGGAACTCGTAATTTTCCAACTTTTGCAAATCTTTAGTTAAAAAGTAATTCCAGTTTTTTATGGAAACCAGACTACTGTTTAAGCTGTATTTTTAAGGAAGTTCTTATGTATAATGACTGTAAAATTATTTACCAAAAGTCATTCTATCAAAACATGTAAATCGTGCTGTAAGGTATTTCAATCTATTGAAAGGCCTACATTGTCCTCCCATGCCTACTAACACTGTAATTTGAAAATATTGTAAAAGCCAATTATTTTTAAAAGAGTAACCGTGGAGTTTCTTGCCGGCTCTTCTCCATAGGAAACGACCAATTGGAACCGTGCACCTAGCTTCTGACGTTTCATAAGTGCCCATGTAGGTTTATGTGAAATAAAAATATTTTGTTTTTGATTTTGAATCTAATTATTTTTTATCGATGAAAAAATATACAGCCGGTTCATTTCTTGAAATATGTACCCCCAAAATTCTCCCTGCTTCAACATTTTCTCCCCAATAAACGTCAAATAATTTCCACCACACACAGATGTGTCCGCATGGTCCGTCTCGTCCGCTCGGGTTCACGTCTCGGCATGGACATCGTCGGCGGACTGGGGGGTGAAGTGGAGGGGAGTACAGAAGAGGACGCTTGCGGAGTATTCGTATCGGGCGTTTCCGTGGGTGGCGCTGCCTATGGCATGCTCCATAGAGGCGACAGGATACTGAGTGTCGATGGAAGGGACCTTACAAGGGCTACGCATGAACAAGCTGCTGCTGCGTTGAAGGTATCTATTAAATGTTTTGGCCGCCTCATGTTCAACGGTATTTACTTGAACCAGCTAGATTTTATAGGTTTCGAAATATTGTAAATGTTGTTACATTTCTATATTAAATGATATTCATATAATAAATGATGATTGTATTGTATTTTTTGTCTAATATCTCCTCAATTTTTTTGAGATTCAAGTCCTTACAAACCTTATATACACACGACTGGTTCTTTTATTGGGTTACAATTCTGTGTCGAGTTATTATTACGTATACCTACTCCGTTTGCAATAAGATTAGACATGTAAACAAACCTTTATACACCGTCCGTTCAACCGATTTTGACTTCTATACCGTAGGCATAAGGATGGCATTAAAAGGAAAAAAAGTTACACAATACCAACTGTCTACTGCAGCTGCCATTTGTCATGCCACCAACGCAATAGAAGTCAAAATCGGTTGAACGGACTGAAAAAAAGGCTTATTTAAGGCTCCTACAAACAGGCGCGGCGTGTCGCGCGACGCGACGCCCCCGTTGCATTGTTCACCGTGAAGTTTTCTCAGAAATTCTTTTGTTAAAAGTCGCGTCGCGCGACTAGTCGCTTCTGTATGTAAGAGCCTTTAAATGTCTAATCTTATTTCAAATGGAGTATAGGTATTCTGAAAATATTATATTTTTTTATTTAATAGTGAAATTAATAGTAATGACATTATTTTTTCCCATAAACCCTAGCAGTACTCAGGGGCCACGGTGACAATAGCAGCGCAGTATCAACCGGAACAGTACGAGAGGCTGCGCGCTCGCATACGAATGATCAACGCCGCGGCCGCCATGTCACCTCGGTCAAGACATGTTCCTGTGCATCCCGATCTACATTCTATGTATCCAAGGTAACAATAAAAAAATGAATGTTTACATTTTAAACTTTGAATTTTGTGAAAAAACTTATAACTTGCAAATTGCGATATTTCAATTCAGGTCGCATCTTTAGACGACGACGCCTTTGTTCATATCTGATCTTAATTTAATTATTCAGTGACGGACCTGAATTGATTTTGTTGAATCTAAGTCGATAACGTTAAGAAAATCTAAGTCAAGTTTCTGGCCCACTGCTATCGATAAAATAATTACTATTTTAGCTTACTGATTTGTTTCATCATGAATTTCATAGTGGCAGCCCGGTGTCTGGATTTGTGCCCGGGTGAAGGCAATAGGCTCGCGCCTATTACATAGGATGTAAACATAATTGGCGAAATGTGGGTCTGCCCAACCCTTCAGGGGAACAAACCGTGATGTTATGTTATGTTAGGGAGGATTTTGGTTATGTTGAGAGGATGACTGAAAGGCGAATTATAAATAAGGAGTTTATAAGATGAATGTTTTTACAAACGCCGGGAGGCATCGTCTTTGAAGGACTTATACACTGACCTTATTGGTGATACCGTTCAAAAGGGTCAGATCTACATGATGTCCTTGCATGGCGCTAGGCCACGGTGAAGATATACATTATGAACGAATATGTAAGAATGTTAATTTTGAAGGTGGTGTTAAGTTTTTTCATCACATCTCTCTATGAAAAGCGTTGAATTTATGATTGTTCACAGTTTAGTAACTTCTGCAAAATTAACCTAGCTTTCATTCTTTAAGAAAACTCAATTAGTTCCTCTGATGGTATCTACTTCATATCATTTAAAAAGGTAATTAATTATTTACCAAAAACGATGTTGAAAATACAAAATAATTATTGTCATATTGAATTATACTCTGTTAAATGTGTTTGCGAAATAGCCAACTAATACCAATACTAGTTCCTAAGTGCCTTGTTATATGTAAATCGGGCCTCGGAGGACAAACTCCGTAATAGCATCAATTCGGGAAGCATTCTCAAAATATAATAACAATATTATAGACGCCGATTATTAACTATTTCCTTGCATAAAGTCGTAGGTAGCTTAATCGCTATTTTGAATTTTCTGCGTCAACCTTGATAAATTTGACGAACAATACCAAAGAAAGGATATTTGGGTAGGCCGCATAAATTACTGAAATTGCCAGATCATGATTATAACTAATTGAAAAAAACAAAAACAATGACCCACGTAGTCTTCACATTCACTTTTTTTTTGTTGGCGACGCTGTCCTACTCCTGGGCAGAGGCCTCCCTCCACGCCTTCCATTTTTCGCAAGCCCGTGCGCCCATAATTTTTTTTTCAAAATAATTAACCTCATATAGTAGTAACATTTGCTTTACTTGGGTTCGTTAATGGGGTTTCCCACTACAAAAGAAATTGTAGCAGCCAAGATAAGTGCCAATCTCTGTCAAAGCGTTTCGTATTTCTACAACGACTTTCAACGGGATTAAGCTTTTGGTAGCTGATGTCAATCCCATACATTTTTGACATTACCCATCATCGTTGTCACTGATAGAATGTCAATTTGTCTAGGCCCTCAGGAGTTTTAGCTGCAGATTTTGTGCTCGGTTAAATTGCAACACAATCGCCTCTTACAAGAGATTAATGAAATAACTATCGCAATGTGGGTGTTTTTACACACATCTGCTTTCCCCTTCAGGAAATGAAGGCGTGGTATTATGTTTTTCAATATTTAAACACCTAATTATCTAATTGTCGATTCAGGCCCTTCCTTACCTTAGAATATAATATGAACAGACCTCGGTTTTACGTTTAACCGATACAATATTTAAATAGGTACTCAAATCCCCTGAGAGTTTTACTTAGGAATACTAATTAATGTTTGTGTTTAATTAGGATTGCAGGTCAAGTGACCCTATTAGAAATGATTATCATGCAAATTAACTGCTTTGTAATGTTACATCGGAGGTGGGATATTCGATATTGACATGATAGGAGTTAGTTGAGATAATACCTGACCAACAATAGACTGTTGAGACAACCTTACATCTATCATTGAATAAATAGAACTATGCACAATGTAATAAAGGAGCTCGTGGCTACGTTATAACAGTCGCACGGGTCGATCGATCAGGTTAAGCTACGCTTGCCGGGGTTGGTCCGCGGTGGGATCATCTATATATTTAAACACAAGGATGACTGACTGATCTACAAACGCACAGCTCAAACCACTGGACGGATTAGGCTGAAATTTGGCACACATATAGTTATTATGACGTAGGCGCGCACTAAGAACGGGTTTTTGGAAATTCGACCTTTAAGGGGGTGAAAAGGGGGGATTTCGTTTGTATGTATAGTCTTACTCTTTGAGTTAATAGACTTGAAAATTGGCACGAATATTTATCTATATAAATAATAAAGTTTGTCATCTTTCGTTTTTCTAAACTACCCCCTAAACGGGGATTGGGGGGTGTTAAAGTTTGTATAGAAGAATTTTTACACGCTGTCCGATTAACTCGAAATTCAGCATTTATAGTTAAACCCAAACACAAAGAATAATGTAACAGGGATATTCAAAAATAGCCTATATCACAGCTCAAACCACTGAACGGATTGGGCTGAAATTTGGCACACAGATAGTTATTAGAACGCTCCACTAAGATAGGGTTTTTGGAAATTCAACCTATACGGGGGTGAAAAGGGGGGAAAAATCTGCTCCTAACAGGTCGTAACAGGGTAATAAAGTTCAAGGGGTAAAGATCATAAATAAATCTAAAGAACGTAAATATTAACTTTAGAAAAATATCTTTCAGAGGGTGGAGGGGTTGTTGAAGTTTTCAGATGAAAGTACTAAATCCACGCGGACGAAGTCGCGGGCAAAGTGCTAGTCTTTATATATCGAGACTCCTCCAAATAAAGAAAATAGTTACCTACAGGTATAAGATTTTGTACATAAATTAATGAGATCGGCTACAGTCTAACTAACGGTAGTCGAGTGCAATTTTTTACATAAGAAACCGTATAGTTAATTTAATTTATTTATTTTTAGCAGACACAGTAATCCATATTTATGTTAGTACGCTTAAAAACTATGTTGGTAATCAATTATTAAAATACATGCCACAATAATCTTATTATAAAAAATAAAATGTACCTAATTGTAAAAATGTATAATGTAAAATATTTTTATTTTTTTATATAAGTGTCTTCTTGGATAAAACAACAATTAAATAAAACAAGCTTTGTCTTTTAATACGACAAAAAAATATGTACAAACATTCAATCCTCTTAGCTTGTTTTACCTCAAATACTATTTATTAAGGCCTTAACATAAAACCCGTCAAATCTTAGTTTCAAGTAATATTATTATGTATAACGACATGAGAATGGAATACAAAGAAAAAAAAGGTTTTGTTCTCTTTCAGTGATTTGCGACTGAAATAAAAGCAGTATCTTTTTTATGCATAGCTTTAAATTATGGTTCTTCGGCGCACCAGCTGCGCCAGTCAGTCGTGTGTTTAATTGCTTTACAAAATATAGGTACTTATCTATTGTAATTTTTTTCTACGTGTGTGTATTCGAAAGGATATTGTGTAGTTTTATAACTTTCACTGAAAACATTGCGCAATCATTCAGTATTTACTACGCCATTTATTCTTATGAAATTAAAATTATATTTATTAGCACGCCGGCAAAAAAAAAAAAACACGTTTCTTGCACGACGATAGCTTCAGGTCCAAGAGTCGCATAGTGTAAGAATATTTTATAGTGCCCGTTTCACTAACACTAGGCGACATCTAAATGAATGCCTGACTAAGCATGCTGTTAGATTTTCAACTTTCGTCGCTGAGCCGAGCGTTGAAAATCCAACAGCTTGGTTTTATTTATTAAAATCTTAAGCCATGTACAAACTAGAACACAAGAATTCACAAAATACATACCTAATTATATTTTGTGCGGCATGTGCCCGACACATTACTGCGTCCGGAATGGTAGTTTGAACCACAAGGACTCGACAAAAAATGTAATTAATTATGTAAATTTTAACAATTTACGTTAGCCTTTTTTTCTCTTTTTTGTACAAAGTGTCTAAAATTATAAACTTAATAAGGAAACTTCGTTACTTTAAAGCATTTATGTTTACGTTTTTTTCATCAGACGCAGTAGCTATTCTGAAGGACTTTAAACAAATAATTAATTGTCAGTCTGCCAACTTTCTCTGAACTTGAACCTAATGTCTACGAAATAATTGAACCACGTACGAAACACTGACCGTTTCAGACTCCTAGGTTCAACAAAAGGTTTAAAATATCTCCCTTGAGATTTCGAATTTGCGATTTTATTGAAGATCGTAGAGAAGAATAAGAAATAGATACCAATTCTAAAATGTCCGCTTCTGTATTTATAGAAACGGTATAAACTGCGGGCGAGACACTATCGGTAGGAAATAAACACGTATCCCACTCCCCGGGAGAACAAATGTAGAATACATTTTCTTAAACTTATTTCTTAAATGGGAATAGGCGTGGTTGCTTTCTACTTCACGAATAAAAACGAATAGAATAGAATGAAAATGTTTCATGTTATTCCAATTAGGGAATTGGACGCGATAACAACGGAGACTGGTCAAAAGTGGTCTATAGTCCAATAGTGATACGGTTTTGATATTTCTGGAAGGACACCTCATCTATACCCTCGTGCAAAAATGCATCACAATCAGATGTTAAGAAATATAATAGAACACTTCACATAAAAAATCGCCCAGTGTCCTTTACTTTTGTCAAAATTTTATAATCATCGGATTTAATTTCGTGAAACAGACCTACTTTCTATATCTATATCTACCTACCTATCTATATCTACCTTCAATAGTCAAAACTATTTTCTAAAGTCCTATTTTCAAAAAAGAGCTGTAGATATTAAAATAGTTTCTACACTGGAAAACTATCCGTAAAACACAAATTGTCTTCCATCATTATTTTACGTTTTGCCGTATTTCAAAATAATTCTCATGAATAAATGAGCAGGAATAAAGCACACATTTCGAATTTCCACTCCAGTCAGTATTGACATTAGAAATTGTTGGCTTCATTCCAGATTTTCCAGAAAATCTCATTCGGTCTTCATTAGCAACTACAATTTAGTATGGAGCATGCTTTATGAGACCATTTTACATTATGTTATAATTTCTGCCGCCATTCCCCCTGGGCACTTTGTTTGAAATATGTTATTCATTCTTTAGTAAAATGAAACTGGCAACAGCTTTCTCGACAACTTGAAACTTTGTATACAATGCGTTGAATTGCATTGTTAAGATTTACACACTAGAATTTATGGAACAATGTTACTTGAAGCTACTCGAACTGTTTTCAATTCTTTTATGAAAAGGTTATTGCAATGTTGGTATCACAGGAGGTATAAAAAATTATATCTTAAGAAACCAATACACGTACTTTATATTCTATCAACGTTACGGAAATTAAATTGTGCGAGCGTGCGGCTAAAATTTGTAAAGGCAAAATAAGGGTTACACCTTCCACCTTCCTTATACTTTACGAATTTTCTATTGTAGTGTTTCTTTAGGGTTCTTCATAAAGTTTTTCTACATTGAAATAACCTATATGACTCAAAAGATACATACGTTTATTCTTCTTTTCGTGTGGTTAGTAACTAACCTGGTGTCAGAGTTTTAAAGCCGCCCATGGGCCTCTGAATTGGGCTCAGGCATATAGGTTTTCTCACAATGTTTTTCTTCACAATTTTTGAAGCAAGTGATAATTATACAATACGCACATGAATCCGAAACGACAGAGGCTTTGGGTTCGAACTCAAGACCTATGACTTGACAGTCTGACGGTCACACCACTAGGCTGTTTATTGATGTTTCATAAATACTTTTGAACTGTTCCAATAACAACTGTTGTAAAGAACGAATTATTTCAACTAACTATTATTAGTAAGTTGAACTAACTATTAAGAGCCTGTGGTGTCTCACTACAGGGCAAACCCCTCCCTTCACTCTTTCCACTTTTCCCGGTCTTCTACAATTGTGAGCCAGTCCTTTAAGAACGAGTCCAACTCTTTCTGGGCCTGACATCTTGTAATTACCTGGCGTTTGAGATCCACTGAATGTTATTTTTTGCCCATTACTCCTCCGATACGGGAATGAAAAGAAAGATAAAGAACGTAAATTAATAATTTTGTGCAGGTTACGAAAACACATGTCTTATTGGGTGAATAAAGTGAACATGACACGTAACCTTCAATTCAGGTTGGCTTCATTACCACCTTGTAGCCCCGAGCACGGTATAACCTTTCTAACCATGTCTATTTATTTTTTCTCATCTGTGGGTTCCAAGTAATGGTCAATATTGAGCGAGGTAAAGTTATTCAGGCTAAATTTCAGGCTCAGTTTTATAAGGTTGTTCCTCTGTATCTACTAAAATTAACTCGGTGGTTTTTTATTGTTTTTTTTTGTTTAGTATAGGCTGCACCACTGATGGGCAAAGGCTTCCCCCAAGTCATTCCAGGAACACTTTTCCCACGCCACCTCAATAGCTATTGTATTGGTTGTAAAATTATGACATCAACCTATTGTTTTTTTTTTTTTGCTTCCATTATCTTGTAGCAAATATTCTAGAGTGCTTCTTGACTCTGACTGACTTATTCAATACACTTATATGAACTTAGAGAGTTGTATTGCTGATTCTAATGTTTATAATTCTGTAATTCCATATTTGTTACGGCCGCTAATAATATTTAGATCAACGTACAACCTGATACTGACCTGCAAATTGCAAAAAAACGTAAGAAATTTGAATTTCGCGGGCTACCCTAGCGCATCAACCTTAATATGAGACACAAGTGTAATCTGTTTAGGTATAATTTACAGCTCACAAAAGTTATAAAGTAAGAATGTTAAGGGATCTAAACTCAAGTACTCAACATCACGAGCATGACCTATCTACGAGTACGTCCAACAAAATGTAACAAATAACTTATCCAAGCCAACTGAACTTTAACTCTAAAGTTGAAACTCTGTTAGCTGGAATTAATCGGAAAATGGAAACCCTTAGGAGCTTATTGTTTGCGGCCGTGTCCACCCATCCGTCTGTCGCCCGGTCATAACTCACAAACCGTTTAGCCAAGCTACAGGGACGATTAATTACTGGAACCCGGAACGAAATCACGTTTGATATTCAACATACTCAGCCGTTGCGTAAGATGTTGTAAAAACGTCTTTATATGTGAGGCTTGTAACGATGTTTATTGTTGTTTGCAAATGGTTTACTCAACTCGCTTGCATGAAACTTGTTAGATAAAACAATTGGTGCGACTCTCTCTCTCAGCGAGTTCTTATCGCCATTGAATCTAGTCTAAACCCCGGGATTCTGTGGATTGAATCTTATGTCAAGTAATTCGATTAAGTAGCAACTTTTATTTTGTCAACCAATTCAGTGAAAAGGCTTCCTTTGCACTAGATTTTATAAAACAATTTATTTGAAGCAATGTGATGTGAGCAATTTATGTGATTACCTAGTAACAGAAACAGATCAAACTAGTCAGCACTATGTTTGGAAATCTAATCACATCGCGCTCTAAATGATCCCAATTTCCAGCTGGTGAAACCGTTCACTACTGAATGCAGACTTTATATTTCAAACTTTTTACTGGCTATACTAAAATAGTTTGTGGACATGTGACGTAGAGTAATGAGGAGCATGTGACAACATAAGTGTTGAATATGAATGGGTAGAAGTAAAGGCGGACCAAAGAAAAGATGAATGGTCTGTGTGAAAGATAATATAGCTAGGTAGACAGGTGACTGAGATGAAAACTGGTAAAAATGTATGAAAGAATAGACACGTAGTAAGTACTATTATTATTTTATTTATATTTCAGACATCTGTAACTTAGACAACAGTAAAATAAAGCTTAAAGCTACGTTAGTTCACACATAGGCGCACACAGTATTTGAAGAACGGACAGTCCAATCTGTCCGCTATCACACTCAGGATGCTGTTACTACTGTCACACGCACTCTGTGCAGTAGTGACGCCGCTTTCTTGCGTAAGATTGCCGCGAAACCATCTGTGCGTGCCTCCATGAACATGGCGGACGCGCTGCAAAACGGAGGGAGCCACAGCAGTATCTACATCTAAATGCGTCATTGTATTAGAGCATTTACAACCCTTTGCGTATATACTGTCCAAACGGCCTAGGCAAGCGACACACGCTTCCAAAGCGTTTCGTATTTCTACAACGACTTTCAACGGAATTGACATAGCTTTTCGATAGCTTATGTCAATCCTATACATTTTTGCCTTTTGCATCATCGTTATCGCCGATAGAATGTCACTTTGTCTAGGGACTATACCAATCACAAATTAAAATGGTTAAGGACAAGAGTATGATGATATTGACAACAATAGTTAACAGGCCAGTAATCAGTTTAGTTATTAGTCAAACGAATGATCGAGACTTGATCTGAATGCATTGATACACAGGAACTCATTATGATCTAATCGGCAAAGGACGATTTCAGTAACTATGAAAGGCTAATTAGACTGATTAATCAATTCGATTATGACAGTGGTCTGATGGTCAAACAGTGACCGGATAGCCACTTGTGTTCTTAAGTATATCATTGGTTGAGTTCAGAATGCGTTATTGGCATGTACGTTGTAGTGGCAAGCAATGGTTCGCTGATAACACATTGTGAGCAGCTTATTGGCTGAGCATGTTAACCGAAATTGAAGTGCTGATTTGAACTTAGAACATAGCTAACGTTATACAGATGTTCAACATTATATTACGATGCTCAGTTTGGCAAGAGCTTATTGTAAATTTTGCTATACGAATTCTAAACGAATGCAAATTCCTCGAAGTGAAAATTGTTTGCGGCTGATTGATACAAGCTATTGAAAGGCCGAATAATTACAAAGTGAATTTTGTAAAAGTTCTTTTGTGTAAATTGCGATATTGTAAGACTGAAATCGACTTTTACAAACAGTTTGTATTTCACGTCCTTTATTTTGTTCACCTTCAATTTCTGTCTCAACCTTTTTGTTTTTGTTCCGCAGGTAGCAGTGAGCTGGGTGTGAAAATGACCATTTGATGAGAACTGAACACTAGTTAGTGAAAATTTATAACTATATAATGTTAAACAATAAAAAATATCAATTTCATAAATGTGGCCATGTGGCATCCCTTTTTATCAACCCGTTTACTGATAAAACCTTTGTATTTGGTGGCTCTCATAATAACAATTAAATCTGTATATTATTTTCTTAGCCTATTGTTTTCTTTAGCCTTTTGCAAAGTATGAAGTTCCTATGTAGATATTTGCGACATTGTTAATTTTTAGTTACCAATGGCTAGTAGTTTTACTTTTGAAGAACATCAACATTAATTGTCATTTCTTAGCCAAAAGACAATAAATCGTGATAATGGTATCACCACGTCGCCGCTTCAATAGAATTATTTAATTTTGTTCACAAAAAAAAAGGGTTTATTTTAGCGATAGGTAGCGACAGTTCACCGTCAAAACAGATGGACAAATAAATCCTAGTTGTCCTAAAAGATTTGATAGCAATACACACACCGAGTGCTTTAGGAAATGAAGCTATAAATACCTACGCCAGCTGAAACCGTTCTAGCGACTGCGTGCCGACCCTACCCCATCTTTCCCGACTTCCCGAGACATCCAACAGACGTGTCCCAGTGAATCCCACTTGAGCCTGACTGACTTATTGCCCACATTGGCGATACCTGAATAAAGTCGTAAGCTTCGGTTATGTAAATATTTCTTGGCGACGACTATGTGGGAAACGCAGAACAACTTACTTAGTGATTGTATCTTTGTCTTTGGTTTCGAATGTGTAAATAGCGTAAGTTGTAGAATAAATATTTTGTTGGTTGATGATACTCAATTGTTTTTCTCGTTGTATGAGGGCCATCAGCAGAAACTGTACATACTGTTCGGAAGATTTTTAAATCTTCATGTATTGTAACCACTGTAAATTCTTAGCTAAGATTATTTCCAATGTAAGTTGTTACACGTAATCTTTTTGGACTGTGATATTAAATTAACGTTCGTATTGTCATTGTACGGTAAAATTGAAACTGAATATACGACATTGGAAAAATGTTTTTGTTATTATTTCCTTGAGAATTTTAATCATTCACAACAGTATTTTGGTGGAAGACACGAAGCTGATCGACGGGAATTTCAAGCATACCGTTACTTGGTGAGAAAATGCAATACGAATGTGCCGCCCTAAGCAAGCCGACCCAGTAGGCACCTTAGTATATTTCAGCGAACGCATTGCTGGGTAACTTATTATATGAACAATAATAAAATGCCATCAGAGAGCTTCCCATCCGGGCACAAGTTACCGTGACCTAATTGGAAAACCTTAAATAGACTTAGTACCCAAGTAGGTGGCAGCAAGGACAACCTCCACAAGTGGGGGGTTCATGGACGGCTCAGATCTCAGGTGTATATGCCCCTCCACAGCCAATGGCTCGCCTCCCATCTTGCACCGCTTGCCCTGTCACCTGCACACGTGAGGTCCTAATGGCTGCGTCAGCGAAGGATATTCGCGTAGCTGAATTTTGGGCCAAACTTAAAAAACCTAAGAGCATAAATATATTTTTTTCGTGTTATTTTTTCCATCGAAACGCTAAGAAAAAGAATAATATTAAAATACTAACGCATGTATAAAATTATAAAAACAAAAACGAGCTGTGATCAGCATTTTCTTGACCAGTCATGAAAAATCTTCTTCTCATATTCCGTCGATATGAATAATAGATTGGCATCATCCATAGTGCACAAAAAGAACAGTTGAAGTATTTTGAAAGCAAAAAGGCCTTTAAGACAATTGATTTACAAAACTTTTGATGGATAAAAGGGGTAGGGTAAAGGCAATCTTATTACAAAATTACGAATTAATAATAAATTCTTGGCAACTCGTACTCTCTTACAGAAAGTCTGACGTCACTCTGTCGAAATTCTTCCAAACTCCCGTTCGTTCGCGATGTTAACGTTCTACAAACATGTTTAAAATTTCAAAGGGAGAGCCATGTTTGGAATTGAATGACACATTTTGGGGCTTTTTCCATGAACATATGTCACGTGAGTTAGTAAAAACGTCAGTTTTCAGATGGTTCTTTCGGACTGAATGTTTTGCCAGCTACGGTTTCCTAGAAGAGCGGTGGCCGCCACATAGCGTCTGCAATTTACCGGCAAATTACGTCACAAAAGCTTTATGTATGAATGTAAGTTTGTTTGTTTACTTAGAGAGCGTTTTTGACACCGTAAAGTCAAACCCGCTTCTCAAAGATATAAATCGTTAGATTTGTCCTCACCGTTCTTAGTCACGCGAAAAAGTGTCCACGTCCATACTAAGAAGAGTGTTCTCACTCATTATTTATAGCGTTTCCATGACAATCAAGTCACTATGTCATTGTGTGTGTCAGAGGTGTCCAAACGAAACAGAAACGGGACTGTCTTTTGACGCGGTACGGCAAATCTAACGAATTAAATCTTTGAGAAGCGGGGTTTGACTTTACGGTGTCAAAAATGCTCTGCTATCATTTTCATGACAGCTGTCACTACGTCCGGTATGTGGCGGCCACTTATATTCTAGGAATCCGTAGCTTTAGGTATTTAGATGCCTCTTTATAGTATTGTCATATTTTTGTAGTTCATTCTAAGGTGCAAAAGAGATTTTTCACCAATGGATACTCAAATCTGCTTTAAAATGCTGACGCTGTTAGGTACGTCCTGCCCTCAATATATCAATAAAAGTTCCATCGTCCTTCAATGTTCGATTTACGATTTCTATCTCCACGTAAAATCTTGCACTGGTTGAAACGAGTATAGCAGCAGTTGTCCGGAACATTTTGTAGCTGCACAGCAGGGTAGCTTTAATGGTACCTGACATTCGATAAGCGTCGGTACTTGAAGAAAAAAACTACTATTCCTTACAGTTTTAGGTGCAAAATACTCGCAGAATAGCGCTTTTAAGCAAGTAAGTTTATTGCAGCTTTGTGATATTAAAATAGATCTATGCAGCAAATTCGAATTACGATTTGCGCCAACGGAATTGGTATTAAGCATATTGTGCTATTTAGTATGTCGTGTTTATGATAAATACGTCTGGTAGAAATGTCTATGGTATATTGTACACTTAAGTCAAATTAGTATCATACAGCAAAACGAAGCAATATAATATGACACTAACTTTAAAATAACAGCAGAATATGTGAACTCCCACAGGTTTCTTTCTACTTTTCGTGTGGTTAGTAAATAACCTGGTGTCAGAGTTTTATATCTGACCATGTGCCTCTGATAAAAAAAAATCACCCACACACAGTCTTGAATTCTTTAAATCGAGATGATAGTCGGTGTTAAAAATAGTTGTAATTATCAATATTACAGACGATATTCCTGAAAGCAATTTTACAAGATCGTGATTGGAAACATTATTGTATCCGCTTCTGTTGGGCAAATAATGGCACTATTGCTTCCGTTGACGAGCCGGCTTGCGGTTGAAGTATATTGCGACGCCGACGGCGATACTGGGTTTGTAACCAGACGAGTTTACTAATGGTTTCATAATTTGTTCTTTTACTACACCAACAAACCACTGGGGGCTACATACTTTCTAACTAAATTAATGAGTCGTTGACAAGTGAAAAGTTAGTTTAATTACTTTGGCAAAAAAGATTTGATAAATAAACATACAACAGCAACATAACATCACGCCTGTAATCCCCGAAGGGTCAGGCAGAGGTGTAGGTACTTATAGTAACACCCACATTTCCCCGGTTATGTTTAAATCCCATGTAATAGGGGGCGAGCCTATTGCCCTAAACCGGGCACAAATAAACATTTACCACTTTTAAAATGATTCGCTGTATTTGTGTGGCTCTTACACTTCGACAACCAACAAAAAATAAAGGACAAGTCAAGAAACATTTGAATCCATCCGAATTAAATCACGGTTCATGTCGGAGGTAAAGAGGACCGTTACTGGGAAGTAAAGTAAGTACCTACCTATAGTATTATGTCAAAAATAAGAATTATAACAGAGATAATATTATCTAGAATTGTGATACTCCTAAGTATCACAATTAATAATATTATAATATGATAATATTATTTATGGTGCATTAAATTTATGTATCCCTCTCACAGAGAGGAGGCCTGTGTCCCAGCAGTGGGAACGTTGTAGGCTGATTAATAAATTTATCACTCATTCTAAACATTATGTTCAAACAGAGTATTGAATTCAAATAACCCATGCTTAAATAACTTTTCAATACAATTTTATGGACGTTGAATGTCAGCTGCAGATTTATTTCGCTTTTAACGTACGGGTGTTATGACATACATTGACAAAAGTAAACACAGGTATGTACTCATGTGTTTATTACGTATTTGCATCAGTTCTTTGCGTGAAAAATTGTGTTTGTCCACAGGTTTTTTAAAATACTTATTTAAACAAAAAGTTGGTTGTGAAGAATTTCTACTAAAATTGGTCAAACGATACTTATTCGCTGTATCAAGGTCCAACCTTAGAGTCTAACCAATTTTATCATTCTTGCATCATGATAACTATTTCGGGTGAAAAAACGTCATTGCTTCCAACGCGTCGATATGTTATTCAATTTGTATTAACAAAAAGGTCAACGAACCGTGTCACATCTATTTGACACTAGAATGCGGAAAAAAGCATTGAAAAGAGATAATTAAACCCGTTGGGTTCATAACCTTTTATCTTTAAAGCGTAAGGCCTTCACAGTTTCTCGTCCTTCGAGCCGGATTCGTTTCCGACCCCCAAGTTTTTGGTCCCACCAAGAGCTTTGACCTCTCTTGTGGTTAGATATAAGCAGATTACGAGTCTGATCTTTAAGAGTTAACGTAGTATAAATCATCTTTGATCTGGTTATCTGGAGTTACGGGACATAATATTACAAATTTTCAATGCTGCTTAGCAACAGAAAACATTCTGGAAGTAAATTAAAAATAATGATAGGTGGATAGTGATTACTCATTACAGTACGGTCGTTCATTATATTTGTTACAATCTATACCTAGAAAGAATTATACGGTGGGAGCGGTTATTAGCGGTTCGTATTTATTCGTAGTGATATAATAATATCTGTGAGCCATTTTATGACACGGAATTAGACGTCTGTGAAATGTCGTGAGAAGATATAAAATGGCTCCAGGTAATAAAACCAAACTACCGAGCTTATTGGCTCGATGCTATAATACGTAGCATGCATCAACTGAAGTTATTTTTACCAATTAATCCAAAAACATTATTACCTCATAGTGACAAATACATTATAAGTCCATTCACAATTTAATTAAATGATACCTTAATTTTGTGGAAATTGTTTTCATCATTCATTTAAACAATTAAAACATTTGAATACATTACCTATTTTAAGTTTACAATAATAAACCGCAAAATGTGTTTTTCTCGCGACGCTACGCGTAGCGCTACGGCGTAGCACTGTGCTACGAAACGTAGTCTTTTACCGTTTAACGCCTCACTTTGTGAAATAAAGTCAGCTCTTCATTTGTTTTCTTTGGAATTAGCTATCTTTAGTGACCCTACTAGGGCTGATAGATTCCTTTAAATATATAAACAAAATAGCTCTAAGGGCCTAGAGTTATTTTATACCTACTTTCTATGATTTTTGAATCTTAATTTCTGAAATTAATGGAAATCTGTTTTTAATCCTGAAATGTTAAGATGCCTTTGAATTCTTAAGGATGAACTTGCCAAGAGGGTCTTGGAATATGGTGTAGTCAACATACCAATGTAATTCAACTATGAATAACTCTCAGGAACTTCACTAGTTGAAGACGAAGTAGAAATGCGCAATTCAAATGCACGTCGTTCATCTATTAGTTAGTAGACAACATAGTTTGAACAATTCCGTGACTTGATGAATACTTCATGCAAGATCGTATGTTGTCGGAAAAATAACGTAGACAATGTTTTAAAAAGATAGTCACCGCAATGAGTATATTTCTTTCTTTTTAAAATAATGTATGAGTTAGTGAAAGTGCCTTTCTTGGCGCCGTAAATATTTGTTTATAAAAAATATAAAAAGGCCTAGAAAAAAATTTCTAAAAATTATGACCAAACACAGTATTTAGGCCGTTAATCTCTTTGCAATTAATCAATCAACTCACCTACCTTAGTCCACTGCTGGACATAGGCCTTTCCCAGGCTACGCCACAACACCCTGTCCTCCTCCTTCCGCATCCAGTCTATCCCAGCCCACTTTTTAAGATAGTCGGTCTATCTAGCTAGGGGGCGTCCCACACTACGCAATCTGAAATTAATACTATGAATGATTTGCAAATTTTATTTAAACGTTACATTGAAAAAGTCTGTACAAAAAATGTATGTAATATATGAAAGGAGTGAACAAGTCAGATAAGGATCGTCACGCATAGAAACATAAGGCTCCGTGCACACTGAATTAAAAGTTACGAATATATCTCTGTTTATCTTGGATTGATATCTTTAATTATTTGGAATATTTATCTTTTATAACGGTATTAGGTACTGCAGTATAATAAAAACACCATTTGCGTAATTAAATTCAGATGAAAAATATTTCAAGTAAATTGCATTAAACAATAAAGTAGTTTAAAAGTAAAGTAATGGCTGGCAAAACCAAACATAATTATGACAATAATACAAAAACTTTTATATACTACTAGCTGCGCCCCGCGGTTTCACCCGCGTAATTCTCGATCCTGTAGGAATATCGGGATAAAAAGTGTCCTATGTGTTAATCCAGGTTATAAACTATCTGTTTGCCAAAATTTCATCCAAATCCATTCAGCCGTTTTTGCGTGATTGAGTAACAAACACACAAACTTTCACATTTATAATATTAGGTCTTTACCTATGAAATTGCCGTTCTGCAGTACTGGCCATTTCAAATCAAAATAATTTTTGTTTGGCTAAGAATTCTAATTTCAAATTAATTTTATTTTAAAAACATGGATTTTTTTTTCCAAAAGTAGTCATTTCTTTATTGATTAGTGTTACATTTTCATCGCATTTCAATCTTTTTCGTCATCATGGATACGTTAAAAATTCGAGTAATTATGGAATATGAGTACCGTCGTGGCAGCAACGCGGCACAAGCGGCACGCAACATCAACGACGTTTACGGAGCTAACACTACAAACCAACGCACCACCTGTTATTGGTTTGCTCGCTTCCGTTCTGGAAATTTCGACCTGAAAAATGAACCTCGCGGTCGTCCGAAGACTTTGGTCGACAATGACGAATTAAAGGCGATTGTGGAAGCTGATGATACACAATCTACGGCTGAATTAGCAGCAGCTTTCGACGTTAGCGTCAAAACAATATTGGTCCATTTGCGTCAAATTGGCAAGGTAAAAAAGCTTGACAAATGGGTGCCCCACGAACTCAATGATCGTCAGCGCGAAGTACGCGTCGAGACGTGCCTTGCACTGCTCAACAGACACACAAATGAAGGAATTTTGAACCGCATTGTTACCTGCGATGAAAAATGGATTCTGTTTGATAACCGCAAGCGCTCAGCAAGTTGGTTGGATCCTGGTTCAGCACCTAAACAATGCCCTAAACGAAAACTTACCCCTAGAAAAGTGATGGTCACTGTTTGGTGGTCTAGCGCCGGTGTGATTCATCACAGCTTCTTACCAAACGGGGTGAGCATTACTGCAGATGTGTACTGTGAAGAACTGAACACAATGATGGAGAAGCTGGCGCATCTCCAACCAGCATTGGTCAATCGCTCGTCTCCGCTGCTCCTGCACGACAACGCGCGACCTCATACTGCACAGCAGACGGTCTCCAAGTTGCAAGAACTGGGGTTGGAAGCTCTCCGTCATCCGCCCTACTCACCAGACCTTGCGCCTACAGACTACTACTTTTTCCAGAATTTGGATAACTTCTTGGCGGGAAAAAAATTCAATACCCGAGAGGCAGTACAAAATGCCTTTGAAGAATTTGTTGCCTCCCGTCCAGCTGATTTCTTTAAGAAGGGCATCAATAAACTGCCACTGCGATGGCAAAGATGCATTGATTGCATGGGTGATTACTTCGATTAATACAAATAAAAAATGCATGAAAAAAATTCGTTTAAATTTTTTCATACAAAACGGCAATTTCATAGGTAAAGACCTATTATTAGTAGGATTTTGCGACTGTTTCTGTTTCAACTGTGCCCAGACGTAAGCTTAACTTCAAATTCATAGCAGAACCTCAGATTTATTAGACCTTCTAACAAAAAGGTCAGTAGACTAATATCACACAACATTTAGGTCAATGCTTGGCCGGATTTAATTGGATCTTGCCCTGAGTTTAAGGCGATGTATTACAGCCATTAGGTAACGGCCATTTGAAGCAGACATAGTTCAATGTTGGACTTAGATAGATTTATCATTTCTATATCGAAGTTAATATGAAGCTAGGTTCGAATAAAGTTGCTGAGTGTAATATTTTCTATGCTTAATTATCCCGTTATTTACACTTGCGTACAATAATAAGATACACCCTGCTACAATATATTTATGTAATTTCATGGAAAAGATTTGGTTTACTCTCAGCTCTTTTTTTAGGGTTCCGTACCCAAAGGGTAAAACGGGACCCTATTACTAAGGCCATGTCCGTCTGTCTGTCTGTCTGTCTGTCCATCCTTCCGTCCGTCTGTCCGCGGCTTAGCTCAGAGACTGTTGGTACTAGAAAGCTGTAATTTGGTATGGGTATACATATAAATCACGCCGACAAAGTGGTAAAAAATAATCGTAAAAAATATTTTTTTTAGGGTCCCCTACACGTAAAGTGGGGATGGTTTTTTTGTTCTCGTAGGTCCCATGGTGTGGGTTATCATTGGAGAGGCCTTTAAAAAATAATTTGAGTTTGTGCAAACCATTAAGCTTTAAAGTGCATTAAGCTTTAAAAATTTTGTTAGAGTCATTTTAGTATAAAGCCAGCCTGCCAGGTAAATGGTTGGTTTTGCATATGTGAAACAATGCACAGCAGTAGTATATATAATGAAATTAAAAGGAAAACTATCACCGCTACGTAGGCTCCACAAGTTACCGAGTAATAATCGACCAACTTAAATTTGCAGTTGCAAAAACATGTTCTCAAGTTTTTCAACTACAATGTCAAGTTTGTTGGATAAATTCATTCCAACTACGGAACCCTTCATTGTGCGTGTTTCGACCTGCACTTGGTCGGTTTTTCTGTTATTATTTTGTGGTGGCATCGTAAGCCATGATATTAAATTCCACGAAAACTGTAACTATATTTTTCTAGTCCTTAAAGTTGGAAATGGAATCCGCAAAAAAAAAGGATATTCACACCAAAATAATAATTATAGTTAGGAACAAGATCCAATTCTGATAAAGCATCTAAAGCATGAAGTTTGTCCGAGTTTTCTTCCCGTTATCATGGAACCGTCCTCATGAAAGCGCATCGCGGACAATACAGCGCTGCAGCGCTGCACTGACGTTATCGCTGTCACTTCCCTTTCCTGTGTGTTTCTAAATAAAGGCACAGACAAAGCGACGACTGCTGAAAGAGAAAAAAGAAGCATTTTCCTCTAAAATTCTGAGTATATTCAATTATCTTTCAAAATCCGAGTACCGTAATAAAATACATAATAACAAATGTCATGTAACTCAACTACTCCTTCCCAGAAGGGGTGATGACAAAAATAAGATACATTTTCTTTCTACTTTAACTTGTGCGGAAATTCTTGCTTTATAAATTATTGTAACATTAACGTTTCATTATGTTATTAATGTTTCCCTTCGTTTAAGTCGGTCAACCTACTTTTGGAGAGCCGCGCGCCACCTCTCTAAAAATAACTTCACCTAACCCATAGCTTTACAAATATTTTGGGTACACATCTAGATCGATTAAAGTACTCCATATTATAATCTAATCGCAATTTAAGTAAGTATTAACTCACTTAAATTGCGATCAAGATTATTGATGATTAGAAAACTTTTTTTTTTCGTCTAGACGGTAGATGTCAATATTTTTTTTTACTCGCAGCTTCGCCCACGTCAGTGTGGGAAATTATTCCACGGGATCATACTACCGGGATTAAAAGTATCATATGTGCTAATTAATCCAGGTTATAAACTATCCATGTGTGCCAAATTTCATCCTAATTCGTTCAGTCTTACAGCCGTAACAAACATCCTAACATACAAACTTTCACATTTTATAGTAGGACATGGTTTACTAATAAAATATTCACAGAAAAAACACATAACCCTTCCTTGACAGTCAGGTAAAAATAATGAAGTCAAAAATATTCTCACTACGGTCATATTTATACCACCCAGCTTAAACTTCCATAGCGAATAATTTATGACATCCGGATTATTTTATCAAAGGGTTTTGCAAAGGGTTCATAAAATTCACACTAACAAAATCGCAAGGGTAAAAACTCCGTATAGATAAACATAGCTTCAAAGGAAGAAACCTTTTGTTGTCTCGTTTTAATAGGCTATTATGTAACAGCCATTGAATTTATTACAATGGGAAATGAAAATGTACAAACAAAATACCTAACAATGTATAAATTTATCTAAAAATAGATACAGAGTCTAATAATGCAATAAATAATAGCAAGAATAATTATTGTGACCGGTTGGACTTAACTGGCGAAATGTGGGTGTTACTATAATAAGATACACCCTGCCTGACCCTTCGGGGATAACAGTCGTGATATTATGTTAGATTTAATATAAAGACTACAGCTGTTCTGATAAAACATCCTACAAAGTTCTTGTTTTGTATTTAAATAGGTACTTGATCTCAGTTTAATTTGTTTTAAGTTTCACAATTTACTGCTAAGACGTTTGAGGTCACAATCAAAAGTTAAATTTAGAGGAACTCTTTAGATTCAAGAGCCTGTTATTGATCGGCATAATAATGACTCAACGGGTGGGATAGTTATTAATTTGGAGCCAAAGGTCAAATGTCCAAATGAGACGAGCAGTATAAAATCTGTCATACCCAACCCGAAACTGAAATAACAAGAACAAATTAAATGTTATATCGTAGAACTGACGTTACCGTAATAAAATATCAGTTATGAAATAATACTGGGTGTAAGATCCTCTTGAAAGACGATACGGGGTTCTGTAAAAGCTGCTAGTAAAAAATATTTATTGGCAATAAATGGCGGTCGCTGTATCGTTACGACGATCTGGTGGGCTTGCGGCAGTAAATTTAATTTGGCCATTGATCGACCGCGGTGATACACTGTACCTATCGGATCTATGTGTGTGGAGCTCAAAGTAAATGTCATCGGGTATTGCGTGACGTGTAGCGTAGCGTTCTATAAAACATTAGTTGAGTACCCAACCAACTTATGTTATATAGAACGCTTCATGTAAAAATGTAACATGCATAAGTGCGTGCAGTAGATGTACTCAACTTGACACAGGTAAATATTGACACAGAGAAAACCTTCACTTAATTCAGACACGCATTAACCTATAAAAATAACAACGTAAACAAACATCTCAAAAAGCGAAGCTCCTACAAAAACTAGGAAATTAACAATCATAGACTCGCTACACTCCCACTCACATTCTATTTGTAGTAAACAATAGATTTCCCCGGAGAACTCTTAGGAATATATTATTTTTTGAGAAGTAAAGGGGTCGTAAGTCAAACAAGTTTGTGAACCGCTGGATTTGAGCGTATTTCCCGCGGGTGACTTGATTACTGTGCCGAATGTACTGTAATGTACTAGTGCTTGATGGTCGAGTGTCGCGTGTTCTACGGCACCTACATTATGTAGGCATGGTGTACCTAGTGTCCTTTTTTTTCGTCATTACTGCATGCTGGTCTGAGTGTAAAAAGAAAAAAAAAACTCTGACATAAATATCATGCCGCATGCTCTTTGCGAATGCAAAACTGTACGGTACCTACTCACCAAATATGAACTGAGACACAACAATGTAATTAACTTCAAATACGTGTTTTGCAGTGTTCAGTAATGTAAGCATTATCTAGTAATGTAATAACACAGAAAGGTAGCAAATATTTAAAACTAGTTTAATAAAACGGTTACTACAACAGAATATGTGAATGTGAAGGCAAAAAGGTTAACCGCTGACAGATGTTCTAGTTAGTTGAGAAACACACTATTATAGGTCTATGTTCATTGTTCATATGCCAATATCTAGCTTATTGTAATTGTATTATAGTCCAACTTCTTACTAGGGAGGCGTAAAGGGAATCCCATTCTGTTGATATCTTAAAAATCTTCGCTTATGCCTTGTTTGTAACTTCCTACTCAATTATTTCCTACACTGTGCAAAGAAAGCATCAAACTAATAAAGTCAAGTCCCACTTCAGAAGTTCTTATTCTCACTTCACATGTTTATTTTACCCTCAATAAATTACCACGTAGCCTTCAATGTGACACTTTTATTGTGACCTTAAAGTTAGGAAAAAGTTTGCTAGTGTAGGTACTCGAAAAGTGTCATTTATGAATTTACGACACTATTATTTTTTCCCCACCCTACTTAAGTGGGGACGAGAGATAGAATAGTTTGCTTTGACATATGCCGTTAATGTGCCCGCTTTATAAGTTCAGTGCGGAGATAAAAGTTTTGATTACACAGTACAAAGTAGTTTTGTCATTGAAGACGTATGTTAAAAAAGTAGGAAGTGAAATATTGGGACGTGGGAAGTGGTAATAAAACTGCAATATAAGTGAACAGCGGCGATGATCGCGTGCCAACTTTATGCAACGTGGCGCAGGCATTCTCTGTGATTAATGTAGGTTCACTACAGGCAGGCTCACAGAAGAACAACAAACTGGTTATTGATGATGACAAAGAATTGGCGAAGTTAAAACACGTACCTACAGATTAACAAGTTTTAAATGATATTTAGTCAGTCAGGACAAGTAATTTTTAATAAATAGAGCTATTTAAATAGATATGTAAAATTGAACTAAATTATATTGTTTCGGAATGTGCTCTTAAAAATCCATATAGAATGGTTCTTTTAAAAAAAAAAAGATATGAAGCCGTTGTCACTCGAAATTATGTAAGCATTCTAACGATACCCTATACATCCAAATCTGTCCAGGCATTTAAAAGTTATGGTGGTAAAAGACACTCACATACAAAACATTACACTCCTTTTTGCGCAGTCGTGTAATAAAAACATTACACTCCTTTTTGCGCAGTCGTGTAATAAAAACATTACAACCCTTTTTGGGCAGTCGTGTAATAAAAACATTACACTCGTAAGGCAGTCGTGTAAAAAGGGGCTACTAATACGCCAGTCTATCTAAATTATTTCTAACTTCATAAACACTCGATCATGACTACAACAGCATTTGTTAATGTTGTACAAATAATCAAATAACTCCGACCTTTAGTTAGATAATGGCCATTAACCTATAAACAGGTTTAAGCCGACTCCATAGTCTCAACCAGCCGTAACAAAGTATTAGGCCCTCCCTAAAAGATAACTGTTCTAGGCTCAACGGTAGCAAAATTGCAAATCTTGCTATAAACTTGTAACAAATTCTATCATCCTCTGACCCTATTGCCCTTGTTTGGCTCGTTTTATGTATTTTAACCGTCGTAAATGAGATGTAAATCCCAGGTAGCATCAACCTGTATAAACTTCTGTTATTAGGGGATTAAGCCTCTCCAATTAGGTATAACAACCTGGTTTATTAACACTGCTAATCATTTCAAACTCTTTGTAGTCATACGTTTCAATTACCGTCGAATGAAAGCATTGACATAGGTATATAGTCAAATTAGGTACCACAAATTCGCAAAACGCGTTGTCACTCGCAATTGCGTTTTGTATTTACCTCGTAAGGTTGAATGTCACTCGCTCGTCATAAAACATAAAGATCGAAATGTATGATCACTATGATCATAGATATGATAGTGTAATACCCCTTTAGACCAATGTGACAGCTAGATAGTTTCAACCTTAGCACATTGTGAGTACTATGTACTATAAAGTTATCATTTACAGGGTCCATCTTTTATTGACTTGATTGTGCCCTGGCAGTTGAGAGTAAATCATGCTCACTCAAATGTCTCGCTGATGTGTTGTTAGATCATTCGATTCCTTTCAAAATGGTTGAGCTGATTGACGCTGATTCATGCGTCATGTTCATGAACGGGAGCCGTCAGTTGGTACTCGTCATCTATTAGCTGCCATGGCTTATTTTTTCGTTTTAATTGTTTATTATAAACACTTTAGACATCATTCTATATCGTTTCCACATGTATAATTTCAACTTGAATAAGTTAACCAATATTTTGTTATAATGTTTTGGTTATATAGAGTGTCCATAGAGTTTCTTCTCAACAAGAACCTACTATGCTTTGCAATGGGCAACTAGCTTCATTTTAAGATAGTTAATTGATTCAGGCGTGACTTTGCGTAAATCCATTATAAAATACAATAGACGTAGATATAATTTAGTAACCTGTTCCGCTTAACTACTCCTCAAGAGTCATAAAAGACACTGTAAGAAATCGGCACGTGTGTTTTTCGCCTCTCAACGAGGCATCCACAGTATGACGATTGACCAGTCGCAAACCAGAACACGACGTGTTGCTACACCGAGCGCTATACGCAGAGATACACACACGCACAGATATATTTTAGGTAAGGTAGGAAAAGAGTCGTCTAATATTATAATAAAAAAAATATATATATAAAAAAAATACAATAGACGTAGATATATTTAGTAACCTATTCCGCTTGACTAAAACTTAACTTAGTCAAGCGGCATAGGTTACTAAATATATCTACGTCTATTGTATTTTTTTTTAGCTTCATTTTTCTGACTGACCGACCCCTTAACAATTTAAAAGTGCCTGTAATTGGTTTAATTAAAATAAATGCTTTGAGTTTGAGTTTTGAGACCTTACTCATACTTAGTGATGTTTCAATTTAATTGGAAATTTTGCTAAGGTGGTAAAACAGATAAGAGGTCGACTTTACTGTCTATGATATAAACGTAATGTTATCGGATATAATGTATCGCCTGTTCTCAACGCGGAATTACCTTGTGACGACATTTCCTTTGATAAGAACATACTCAATTATGTTTAATTGCTAAATTCACATGATGGAATGTCATTACTTCCCTGAAATGGAATGTTTTAAGTGTGTTTGTTAGTTTGAATAATTTTCTGATGTTGTTCAGTACATTTTCTTACCACATTATTTGAGATGGTTGTTCTTTTTCTTTTTCCCAATACTACCTATATTTTTTAAGTATTCCACTTTCAGCTTTCGGTTTTAACCGCACTTGACCGAACGGCACCTAAGTTATTCCACAACCAGCACCGAAACATTATTTTTAAATTCGAAAATATTTGAACAAAATAAAATAGTGAACAAACTATTTTTTTTAAACTACGCTTCTCCGTAGCACTTAGTCAGTGACAAAGTCCTAATCTGTGGCGGAGGCAATGTTGTTCGTCCCTCGAAAGCGGCTAGGGTGTTAATACGATATAAATGAACCGTAAAACTTTAAGGCTCATGGCTAGTAATTTAAGCTCGCTGGATAGCGTACCGCTATGCTCTCGGTAAATTTTCGATACAATTTTCAACATAACACATTTTAATTATGTGGTATATTTTGTAAGTGAATGATAGGTTCACATATAATATTCTGGTGCTTGAACAGGTTTTCTTCAAAATTATAAAAGAAAGATACCCACATAAATAAAATATTTATATCGATGAATGTCTTATTTTTTTTGTCAAAATCCTGATTTTCCAAAAAAGAAATCGGTTTGATTTTACCTAATCATAAATTGACGTCTCGACCTTCGACTAAAAAGATATCTTTACAGTTTAACCGTAGCTTGCCACACCTTACCCCTTAAAGTAGGTAATTGGACAAATCACCTCTTCAAGATCACGTAATAGATTCTGATATTGACCCAATTAGGAAACCCTTAAAATTGGCCTGAACCTGGATATTCTGTATATTTACCTCTTAATTTACCTGTTCAGTCCTTTCCGGTAATTCGACAATTGTCCCTTGAGAAGTATCAAAATAACAATTAAAAACAGCTTTAAGTTTTACTAATTCGGAGTCACCCAAGTCACAAATTCCCTGTTATATTACTTTTAATTAGGTACTTAATGTTTATTTTAGTATCGAGCCTATTATTGTTAAGGGACAATAATTCTGTACTGCCATTTTAACTATACGTACGTGTAGATACGATTGCCCAAGGTCCATTTATTTCGTAACTTGTATTTAACCTATTTATAATTTCAAAATTAAATTATATTCTAATGTAACTTTCACTATAATATTAGACGACTCTTTACCTACCTTACCTAAAATAGATCTGTGCGTGTGTGTATCTCTGCGTATAGCGCTCGGTGTAGCAACACGTCGTGTTCTGGTTTGCGACTGGTCAATCGTCACACTGTGGATGCCTCGTTGAGAGGCGACAAAAACACGTGTCGATTTCTTACAGTGTTTTTTATTACTCTTGAGGAATAGTTAAGCGGAATAGGTTACTAAATTATATCTACGTCTGTTGTATTTTATAATGGATTTCCGCAAAGTCACGCCGGAATCAATTAACTCTACATTTCCTATTATATATATATCCTACCTTAACTATTCTACATTTCAATGACGTGTCTTAATATTTGAGTAACCACAAAATTATGGGCCAATTTTTCAATCTTCAGATAATAAAGAAGTAAGGTTATCTAAGGAATAAAAACTGCGGTTTGACAGACAGCTTTTTGGCATAATTATTCTTTAAATAAAAGTTATTTGACGCTTCAAAAGTGTTCCTAAGTACAAAATTTTGTCTACCGTCAACAAAACTCTTGATATATTAGCACAATTAGATAAAACCTTAAAGCATCAACTCATGAATTCAAACGCAATATCAACAAAGTAAATTCACTAAAAGAATAATGGAAGAGATTATCGTGCCTCTTGAAAAACATCGCCGACTCGAGCTCCGAAGAGTTATTCACATAGTGTAATCTTTTATTTCCCGGGAGTGAGCGGGAGTCTTACCGTGGCGGAGATTTGCAGATTCCTCCAAGAGGGAAGCGAATCAACGTTAGCTTTGTTTAGGTGGAATTACCTCCCGGAGAGGGAAATGTTGTGTTTAAAGGTAAATGCGGCTGTCTTACCCAGCCGCTGATTATACAATATTTTATCATCTTCCGCTGGGGTAGTTAAAGTGTTGTCGGATGCAGCGATAACGCTCACCATTGTATTAATAATTGTGTCACTAGCACCTGTAGCTATCAGTATTTCTACTAATTAATTCATGTAATTTATAACGCTCGGTGTAATATTCTAGCTAATGACACTGGATAACTTGAATATTCATTGATGGGGATATTTTATACTCGTTTCTAAGTAAGACGAGGGTAAACATCGCCGCAGACGATAACATATTATTAATGTTCTAAATTAATATTGGTATTAGACTACACATTTTACAACACAAATACAATGAAAACAAACGAGAAAATTGTAAAACTAAATAGAAAAACATTTTTATTGCTTACGATGGAGAATTTATGATTAAGATCTCCAATATTTTTCGAGTGAATAAATAAGCTGCAAACTTAACATTATAAACAAAATCAAGCGCTTAATGGTAGAAAGTCAACATGATAGTGAATGCGTTTACAAATTCACGACTTTAATGAAAGCCTAAAAGGTAGGAAAAAATGCTTAAAGCATTCAAATAAAACCTCGTCTGACCGAGTGCAACGGTTCGGACTTAATAGCCTCGTTACTTTTATGGTTCTGGTTCATAAACCACGGCTCTGGAAACGGAGCATATCTACAGACATATCCACAGATGCCTGAAGACTGCTCAGATCCGATCCGAATAGATATAGATGTCTATTCTAAAACCTTTGAAAATGATTTGTGTGCATTTTGCAGTGTATTTTTGTCTTAAGAGTCTACTTTATGACATCACTAGCTGCGCCCCGCGGTTTCACCCGCGTAAGTCTCGATCCCGTGGGAATATCGGGATAAAAAGTATCCTATGTATTTATCCAGGTTATAAACTATCTCTTTGCCAAATTTCATCCAAATCCATTCAGCCGTTTTTGCGTGATTGAGTAACAAACATCCAAACACACAAACTTTCACATTTATAATATTAGTAGGATCATCTGCCTAGCCTTTTCCCATCTATGTTGGGATTGACTTCCGGTCTAACCGGACGCAGCTGACTACCAGTACTTTTCATGGAACGACTGCCTATCTGACCTCCACAACCCAATTAGTGGGTAATACGATAACCCTTGGTAAGAGTCTAGATGAAATGTTGCGAGATAATTTATTGGCTTACATTATAATAAGTATAATGTATGGGGTTTAACTTGATAGTACTTTTTTCGCTTGTTTTTTCTGCATTTATATGCAGCATGTATATGATTTTTAAATAGGTACTATGTCGGTAAGAAAATATAATACAAAGCTGGAAAAGGTTGCTGCACCAACATCAAGAGATAATAAATGCTAGTGAATAATATAATTTAATTTTATGACAAAAGGGCACACACACTGACGGCGGTAAAGACAAAGCTTCCTAAGCCAGTTGATTTTGTACAGGGCCGACCAGAATTAAAATTAATAATGGTAAGTTGGCAAAAATCGTTGGCATAAGCATCTTTTGCTAAGGTCACAGTGCAGGTGATTTTCACGTGGAGTAATAAATACGGTGACATAAACGATGGTTCTTTTCATATCCAAGTAATAAATGTATTTTTTACGAATTCAGTTCAGTTTAGTGGTCATTAAAGATAGGCATTTTTATAGTTGACCTCGTAATTGGTATATAATCTTAAGGTTGCACGTCACTTGCACGTCATAAACAGCCAAGGTCTATAATATCATAACACAGTTAGATATATCCTAAGTTTTATTTTACTTGGAATAATAATTGTAAAAAGTAATATAGCAAAATTACGATGTCGACTAAAGTATGAATTTCTTCTCCATTAGAATAAGGTGCCATGATAATAAATATGAATACATTTCGTGTTACCATCATAATACTCATACGCAAAATACAATTTGGATGATTAAATTACCCCTACGAACAAGAACATAAAAGCAAAATACCGCCATGTAACAAATAAAGCAAATTTCAAAGAGAATTTCAGCTATTCAACCCAATATTACAATACCAAGAGGTAAATATGATTTCATTAATTTCATAACCTGTGAACCTATGTTCCAATATAACGAATTAACACGGAGTTCCAAGTTACGTAGCTTATACCACTAGCAGGTGTTGATTCTGGAATTCCGTCAATGAATCTACGTAGGTATGTTTGAGATCTTAAATTAAGGAAATCTTATTACGAAATTCCGACATGTGTCGCAAGCTAAAAGCCGGGGCGGGGATCCGTGTGGCCTTAATGAACGTGCTCAAAATTTATAACACCCTTAACCTTTTAGTTACTTTGCAAGTAAATTGGACCTCAAACGCGCTTACCTTAATGGGCGATAACTGTTGTATATTTTGTACATATCACTGTGTGGAATGTTCGCGGAATAATCTGCTCGCGTGATGCCTGTCAACTCCATAACGACGTGCTGAATTTTCCGCGATGAGTCTGATCTCTGAAACGCGTTTTTTTTTCCTGCTGTCTACCCAGGCTTATCTTCATTGAAATTCTGTTTTTCCCGCAACAAACGGCAGTGGTGATATTTTTCCATCTAAACACTATTTTTAATTTTCTATACCTATTGTTTCTGGCTATTCATAAATTGGATTGTTATAAAAATTAAGCGAGAGATAGAAAACGTCTAATTTAATTAACGTTTAATTTATTTCGCAACAAGTAATCCGTAGTAACTGAATATTCAAATGTTCACAGGCGTGTTTTCAAGCGTGATATTGCTATCAAAGCCCATTATTACTGTAATTGGCATTAATTTATATAGTAATACGAGCATTCTAAGCATACAGGGAATTCAACACAAAATCTAAATAAATATTTATTTAAAACTTAGACAAATATACAGGTACACGATAATCTTTCTCTAAGGAAACAGTGTCAACTGGGTCAAACAAATAATAGAAGGCGACCATTTACTTACTTTCTAATAAAACAAATAAGTTTTATCAACATGTTTCATAAATATAAAATAATCTATACATATAATAAATCTGTAGACGAGGCGTTTCTGTACAATGAAAAAAAAAAAAAAAACGTAGGTGGAGTGTCCAAGAATAACCAACAGATGCCATTTCTACCATTTTTGGAATTTTTGTCTGTTTGTCTGTTTGTCTGTTTGTCTGTATGTCTGTTTGTCTGTTCGTTTGTTTGATTGTTCCAGTATCACGTAAAAAGTACTAAATCAATATGGTTAACTTATACACTCAAATATTGTGTGTAACTCGATGTTTCATTTAGTCTTTGTTTCATCGCAATCGCTTCAAAATATCAAAAGATATAAGAGTTTTGAAATATTCCAGAAGAAATTTTCATTAGGTACGTAATGTAGATACACGTAACGACATCTATTGTCGTAAAATGACACTAGCGTAAAATCAGGTAGGTTTGTGAGAACGTGTGTAACCCACGATCATAATCATCATAATTATGTTCACATACTTCGCGCGGAAACATAACGCGATACATTGTGAATTTACCAAATCTAAAGTATAGTTAATTCAAGTTTTCCAAATCCATTGTTTGGTAGTAGTGCCATAGGTGGCGCTATCTATCTTTTAAATCATGATACAAATATTAATCATGAAAAAATGGTGATAAATTTTAATTTCTTAAAAATTGTAGATTGTTGCATCGAGCAAAAAGTGAGTAATTAAGCACGAATGCGCTTACTAAATAAACACGAGTGCATTAATTACTCACTTTAGCAAGGTACGTAATCTACTTTTCTTTCAACTACCAATGTACCTGCTGCGATAAAATATACCTGCTCAAGGTTAAGTCAACTCAATCCAAATCAAGTTAGGTCAAGTCAGGTCAAGTCAGGTCAAGTCAGGTCAAGTCAGGTCAAGTCAGGTCAAGTCAAGTCAAGTCAAGTCAGGTCAAGTCAGTCATGGAACCCTACGTCTTTACTACATAGCTTACAGAGTGTTCGAACGTTTTCCCATATATTTTGACAGTATCACTTCGTGCTCGATAGATGGCGTTGTTCATTTAACGTCATTTTCTGAATCGCGGTGTTAAGAGTCTCCGTAGAAGAATCACTTTCGCCGAATTCATAATTATCGAGCATTTGGCTCATTTTGAATTGAACACATAATCCATACTAATCGATGCTTAAAAGCATAAATTCGATAGTAACTCTGTCTGTCTGTCCGTCTGTAATTCTGTATGTTACCTTTTCACGCCTGATCCACTGAACGGATCTCGATAAAATTTGGTAAAGAGATAGATGGCATCCCGGCGAAGAACATAGGCAATTATTTTCTCAAAAACAAATTTAAGGGGGGGAGATATAGGGGATGAAAGTTTTTATGGGAAACCTATCATTTTTAGAGTTCCGCAGTCAACAAGGAAGCTTTATAGTTTCGCCATGTCCGTCTGTCTGTCTGTCTGTCCGCGACTTAGCTCAAAAACTTTTAATCGACCAACTTACATGTGCAGTTGCAAAAACCCAAACATTCTGTATGCGAGAACAAGTTTTTTAACACTTTGAGGGACAGTAAACGCCCATAGACGTAATAACAATAAAACTTTGCGAAAGTTTGTTTGATAAAATAATTCATCCCAACTACGGAACCCTTCATTGTGCATGGTTCGACACGCACTTGGCCGGTTTTTTTTTAACTTAGGGCTGTGAAAATTTATGCTTTTTGTAACTAACAAAGAGTTTCGTTTTTCTAAAATCATCCCTCATGAGGGTAAAAACCCTTCTTTACTCTCTTGATTTTAAAATTCACATGTAAGTACTTATTATTGACATTTTTGCGGGACTCTCTTCAAGAGCGTTAAGGGATTGAGAATCTGTCCACTCAATCAAAAGTTATTACTACTTGGCTCTTGGCTTGGAACGAAGAGTTTGAGTTTACCAGTGAGTACTTACTCGATAGATGGCGTTGTGCAAATGATGCGATTTTCTTAAGGGGGATGCGCCGGTAGCCCGCGAAATTCAAATCTTAAGTTTTGTTGCAATTTGCAAGTCAGTGTCAGGCAGGTAGTATGTTAAAATGAAATTGTTTATTCTGTAAATAGGTTATTGGAATCACTTTTACACGTCGTAATAATATCAAAAAAAATTAAAATTAAGCTAGATGAGGTCGGCGTTTCCTATCTGACTACTCTGAGAAGAAAGGCCGAAACAAACTCAGTCTCTTTTAAAGTCCGGACATACCTAGGTCAGATATTGGCATATTGGTCAGGCCCTATGAGGGCCATGTAGATTAGAGTCTGAAATGGTCTTTTGAGGAATGAACCACACAGATTTGAGTGAACCTGTCCTGTCCCTGCAAGCATTTGTCAGTAATAGTGGAGCTCAGCTCAGAACTTAAGGAGCTCAACGACTCGACGAACAATACCAAAGAAAGGACATTTGTGTAGGCCGCATAAAGTTCTCAAATTGCCAGACCATTGTTAAAACTAACTGAGAACGAAAAAATATAAGAATAAAAACAAAATAAACACCCACATAGTCCTCACATTCACGATAATACAATACTTTACAAAGCAATCATGTCATTTTGTCAATATCCTACATATAATATTCAATAATGTGAATTTGTATATAAAACTGGTAGGTATATTTTGATGATTTTCCATAGTACTTATTCAAAATGTCACAATGCCAAAATGACAAAATGTTAGCAGAGCGAGCAGCTCAATCCCATGCTTTTGTCTTCTGAATAATCTGAAATTGTATAGTACCCTTTTTTACAAAGTTTGGTTTTAATACAGCTTTTAAATCGTTTAATGGGTAAGTTTCGAATGTCAATATGATTAAAATATGATTCGCGATCGTAGCAAATAGTAGCTTTACAGAATAATAACCATTAGATACAGGAATGCAACTCCTGCAATATTAGTTAGATTAGATAAATAAATATTTGAAACAACTGCGACTCATTATTTAGATCAACATAAAACTTGATACTGACCTGTAAAAAGCAAAAAACATAAGAAATTTTGAATATCGCAGGCTCCCCCAAAGCTTTCGCCTTAGTTTCCATCGTCCATGCAATATGCCATAGTTTTTTCATTAATCTTTCCGACAGTTTCATACTGCTGTCCATACTATCCACACTATCACCACAATATAGATATGGACTACCACTAATATATAAAGTTACTGGCTATCTCATGCCTGTTACTTTTACACCGTAACGCCTAGGTCGCCTAGACAGACCACGTGGGTTATGGGACATAGGATACTTTTATCCCGGTAGCACATTCCCGTGGGATAATTTCCGACATCCACGCGGGCGAAGCCGCGGGCAAAAGCTAGTCGCAAATAAAGAAAAGCTCGGTGACAACAGTAACTTTTATATTTATTATTTATATTTTTCCATTAAATATTTTTGTTCGCAACGACAAAAACAATGGACAAAATAGTAAAATCTTTTTGTGTAGAAGCAACTTAATAGAACTTTAGCTAATGATCTTAGCCGTTATAAGTTGAACTACAGTGAACATAACCAGTGCAGCAAGTCCTGGTTGGAAGGTAGAGGCTCCTCCAGTGATGCTACTTATCCACGTGGTGTAGTTGGAGATCCGGGTATAGACTTCGGGGAACGAACTAGCCGTGCAGTTGTTACTCATTGAGAGAATACCCGCCAGTCCTCCATTGCAGACTAATCCGTTGCCAAAGTCACCCTGTTAAAAACAGTATAATTTTTAATAACAATCACTTAAGTAATATGACTATGGCAATAGGCTTGCCCCCTGTTACATGGGACTTAAACATATCTGGCAAATAGTTAATTGATCCAGGCGTGACCTTGCGGAAATCCATTATAAAATACAATAGACGTTGATATATTTAGTAACCTATTCCGCTTGACTATTCTTAAAGAGTCCGAAAAACCCTGTAATAAATCGACACGTGTTTCACCTCTCAACGAGGCATCCTCAGGATGCCAATTGACCAATTGCAAACCAGAACGCGACGTGTTACCACACCGAGCGCTGGACGCAATTTTTTATAAAAAAAAAAAACCCAATTTTTTTTTCTGGATTTTGCTTCCAGCGCTCTGTGTGGTAACACGTCGCGTTCTGGTTTGCAATTGGTCAATCGTCATCCTGAGGATACCTCGTTGAGAGGTGAAACACGTGTCGATTTCTTACAGGGTTTTTCGGACTCTTGAAGAATAGACAAGCGGAATAGGTTACTAAATATATCAACGTCTATGTATTTTATATCTGGCAAAATGTGGATGTGCTATAGGTACACTTCTGCCCAATACTTTGCCTTGTTTCCTACAAGGCGTGATGTTACGTTATGTTAATATGAATAAAACCCACTAATTATTACGGATTACCTAGTAACTATGTTAAAGAGTCAGGAGCTGCGTGTTATATCATCAATATTGGTTAAAAATGGTTCATTAGCAGCTGAACTGAGAAGGCTAAACACGCTTGAAAAAAGGCAAACGTTTTTACATTATTATCACGTGTGATTTACATTCTATATTGTTTGATAAATCTCGGAGGAGCTCGTGGCTAAGTAATAACAGCCGCTCGGGTCGATCTATCAGGTTAAGCTACGCTTGCCGGGGTTGGTCCATGGATGGGTGACCATTTTCACATATCGAGACTCCTCCGTGCCTCGGAAAGCACGTTAAGCCGTTGGTCCCGGCTGTCATTTGTGGATCTTTGACAGTCGTTACGAGTCGTCAGTAGCCCGAAAGTCTAACAACCAGTCTAACCAAGGGGTATCGTATTACCCAGTTACTGGGTTGTGGAGGTCAGATAGGCAGTCGCTCCATGTAAAATACTGGTATTCAGCTGCATCCGGTTAGACTGGAAGCCGACCCCAACATAGTTGGGAAAAGGCTAGGCAGATTGATTGTTTGATAAATCTAAGTTCAAACTTTAAAAGAGTTGACACAGAAAAATTAACTCTAAAATAACCCATTCTAACTTTAAATAATTTCGTAAAAAAATACCCTATAAACTATAGGAACAACTTGAATATTTAAAGCAGTTCTTGAACAAAACGAATGTATGAAAAGGGCTTAGTAAAACAATAGAGGACCGTAGGCTTTATCTCAGCGATACGCCCACTAGACACACGTCACATTTTCGGAGGAAAGGGCTTATCCCGAAATAATTGGCATAAAATAAGGCCGAAAGACAAAATCCGTGGGATTTACTCTTCACATCATACAAAATTATAACAAGCCCTATTTAGATCAAGGATTAATAGAGATATAAATGACACGGAATAAATTTGCTTTAGATCCTTCGCTCCTATTTTAAACTGGCATCGTTGTTTTGAAATCTTTTAAAATACAAAAGGCTAGGCAGATGATGTTGACATACCTGTCAGCATTATCTACCTATCCTTTTCCGAACTAGACAAGTGACAATCGCTTCGAAAGCGTTTCCTATTTCTACAACGACTTTCAACAGCTACAGCTATCGAAAAGCTTATGTCCGTCCTGTACATATTTGCCTTTTCCATCATCGATATCGTTGATAGAATGTCACTTTGTGGGCCTCAATGTTTAGGTCGGCGTTCAGTCGAACCAAATTCAAATGAATACCAATATTTTGTATAGAGCGACTAATATCTTGACCTACTGGGTAACACGATACCCCTTGGTAAGACTGGTTGTGAAACTTTCTGGCTTTTGAATACCCGTTAGGACTGTCAACGATCTATGAAATTGTGGTAGAATTTTATGTTGGTATTTAATAATGGTACTTACAACGCATCCGGTAGATATAATGTCGAAAGACGACGCACAAAGCATAGACGGTAAAATATTAGCGCCTCCGTGCACTAGATTGTATTGGAGAGTACAAATGTTTTGACTGGAGATGTACTTTCTTGCATACCTCTGATTAACGCTTGCCTGAGAAAATTAAAAATTAATAAATTATTAGAATCCATCTGCTTGTTGTTTAAGGGCCTATCTCACAACGTTAAGGTGGACATTGGACTCTCTCAACCTGATAAATTAAAAAATGAGTGGATTTTTTAAAGATATTTGAGCCGGAACTTAGGCTCGCCTAGGGACTTAAACATAATTGGCCAAATGAGTACACCCAACTCTAGTACACCTCCCTTTCGGAATTATAGGCGTATTTTGTTTATCAGCCGGATAATATATCCAGAACTTATAGGGAAGTGGTGAACAAGACCTATCCTAGACTCGCGACAATCTAAGAAGTCCGTTTTGACAGCTATAAAAATGCTTTGTGTAGCGATGAAAAAACAAATTGGTTTCTTATAAACTGATTCTCGAGATATATTGATTGAACATACTTAGAGAGTTTGTAATCGACGACTTATCTTCATTGCTAAAAACTGATTCTCAATTAATGTTTTATTAAATGTAAGAGAACAAAACGTCAAAACGGACTACTTAGAATATCGCGAGTGTAGTCGTTTATTCTTGAGAATCAGTTTGACTCAGGTTATCATTTTTAAGTTCTGAAGTGTGTTATAAATACAATAATAGATTATACCTAAGTTGAGATACATACAAATAACTCATTAAAAATATCTTTAGGTAATAGGTAGGTATAATACTTACAGTAGAAGTCGAATTTTCACTTCCCCATCCAACGACGACACACTGCGCGTCTTCGGCGGGCTGGAAGGATTCAGGTGGCACTGTCAGAGGAGTCACTACCGTGTTGTTGAAGGGATTGTTGAGCTGAAATTATAACATTCAGATTCAGACACCAGGCTTTCTTAAATTGAATGTTACAGATGACGTGACAATCACTGGCAACACACATCAGGGGATCAATTTCCGTATTTTTAAGAGCGTTCGCATTCTAATCTTAGTCTCAATCTGTCAAAAATATCCCAAATTTTTAGTAGATTTTTGACAAGTTTTTGACATTGATTGTCACTGAGATGAGATTGTGACTAGATTTTGAACGTATTTAGGTAATTACGAGAATTGGCCTTCTGAAGTGTCAAGAATATCCGTGGCACAAGACCATTGTTATCAATCCGTGGCACATCACTTGTATAAAACAAAAGCTTGTTACTACAAGATTCAGGATTGCGCCCGCATCGATGACATTCAACCGAACATCGGTAACGCTTCGACCTTGCAGCTTATAATGATTTGGTTACCAGACGTGCGGCCCAATGTACCTACATAAAATGTGAAATAATACCTAACTGATGTTATTTATTTTATTTATAAATAAATATTTTCAGTGTATCTTTTATTTAATTCCATCGAAAAATATGACACCGCTGACCATATTTGTCCGAAGATGCGTCGAATAATTTTCTACGTTACATAAGTGCCGCGGTTAATTCCTCCAGATATGTTTTGGCCCTATTTAAAAAAAAAAAAAAATTGAATACTTACAGTGAGAATAGCAATATCGTTGGCATACGCTGGGGGTCCAGTGTAACTGGGGTGTACAGTGACGTTTACTACGACCCGAAATTGTTCAGGAGAAGTGTCGTTGGTAAGAACGACTGAACCAGCAAATACCCTGTAGTCACTCGGAATGATTGGCGTGGGTGCAACCCTGTAAAATTTAAAATCTTATATTTATGTAAAAATTAAATGCTGTTGCTGCTAAGCGCGTCACTTGAGAAGGACTGAACTGATTTATCTATTATTTTTTCCAAAATTTTCGTAATATTTGGTTATATTATGGTTTCTACGGAGGAGCTCGTGGCTAAGTAATAACAGCCACACGGGTCGATCCATCAGGTTAACCTACGCATACGGGTTGGTCCGTGGATGGGTGACCATCTTTACATAGCGAGACTACTCCGTGTCTCGGAAAGCACGTTAAGCCGTTGGTCCCGACTGTCATTCGTGGATCTTTGACAGTCGTTACGGGTCGTCAGAAGTCCGAAAGTCCGACAACCAGTCTTACCAAGGGGCCTACCCTTGGTAAGACTGGTTGTCGGACTTTCGGGCTTCTGACGACCAGTATTGCCCAGTTAATGTACAGTAGTATTGCCCAGTTACTGGGTTTTGGAGGTCAGACAGGCAGTCGCTTCATGTAAAATACTGGTATTCAGCTGCATCCGGTTAGTTTGGAAGCTGACCCCAATATAGTTGGGTAAAGGCTAGGCAGATTGATTGATTGATTATGGTTTCTATGGAAAGAAAAATTGGAATAGGAAAAACTGAAAGTAGGTTCCATTTAATATTCATTACTGTGTAGACAGAACAACTTCTGTCGGGTCAGCTAATCTTTGCTAATGTTATAAATGAGAAAGTGAGGTTGTTTTATACGCTTTCACGCTAAAACGTCTGAACAGATTTGGATGAAATTTGGCACAGGGGAAGACCATGATCAGGAGAAGGATATAGGCTACTTCCCATCCTGGATCGCAGACGAAATTGCGGGAAACAGCTAGTTATTTATGAAAGCATAGTAGTAGCTAAGAGAATGAACTTCAAAAACTTATAAAAATAGTAAGAAACTTGAAAGAACGACGAAAACAGGAAAATCTAAGAGTAGGTGTATAATAGTTTGATTTCTTATCAGTTAATGTAACATTTGAGTACAACCTACTAATCTGATATATAAGATAAGTGAACGCCTAAACAAGTAGAAACAGGATATCCGTAAGTTAATCAGAGAAGTTCTCAGAATCTTCGCTAAGTTTATTAGAAACGCTACAAGATTTATTACTTCGAACTCAGTTTTGTCATCGACGTAGCTTAGTTGTATGGTGATTGAGAAAATGGTTGAAGTCACTTTCTCAATCAATAAATTAGTCAATTTATTGTGCCAGTATGATTGAATAATGGCTTTAAGCAGGGGCGTTCCTTCCATAGAAGCCCAAAAGCCCGGCTTGCCTTCAAAATTAAGCCTATCAATAAAAAATAAAAAATAACACTATATAATAATGGTATTACCCAGGGGCGGTACTTTCATATTCAAAAATCATTATTCACAAGAACAAACGTAAGCCTACCAATAAAAAATAAATTTTAAAAAACAGTCAATAATCTCGAACTCAATCATTCATGTCATAGGAATAATCAAATTTCGAAATCCCCGCTCTATCTGCCGCGCGCACTGCGCAAGGGTGCCAGATCTACGCACTCATTGAACTCAATCATTCATAAGAATACAATTTTTAATACCGCGCTTTGTTGCCAAACCTACGCGCCACTACAATGCATTCAAATGCGCCTTCTCGCTCACACTCGTCGGCTTTCAATGGGGCTTGCCTTACCTTTCTTTGTCTAGCAGTTTTCGCCTACAAATTGCTATAGAAACGTTTACATTTGTTGATATATTGGTAAGTACTTATACGCAGATTTGTATGAAATGAAAAGCCGGGCTTTTTTAGAGTTAAGTTCGCGCAAATACACTAGCCGCGATGTTGACCCGCGTAAAGTGAGTTGCAAGTCCGCGACACGATAGTCGACGCGACTCGATTTGTTATTGTTTTGAAATTAATATTTTGAGATCAGTATTTTATTTCCAAGTGCTGAGATAATGAATTAGTTTTACTATTTAAAATGATTTGATAGTTATTGCGGCTGTAATTCGTAAGTGTGTGTGTCTTAGTAAGTACATTGTTATTTTTATCATCAAAATGTGAATTCGGAAACTGTGTTCGAAAAGGTAAGTATCTACATTGAGTTTTCTGGCAGTATAACTCTCTCTTTACTTCACCGTAATCAACCCCAAATGAATGTACCTAATAAAATTTGGAAAAAAACAAGTATTTTTGTCAGTTGAAGAATATAATTGAAATTGGCATTCGATTGTTTATTATGTTGATGAGTACGACAAACTTAGGTAGCTGGTGGCATGAAATACATAAAAATTTGTATAGTGTTGTTTGTATGGCAATTGTAGTTTCGGTAAACCACTGAAAAACAAACCATCTTATTATTATTACATCTCATCAAGATCATAAAACACAATAATTTTCTTATCGAAGATATTCTTCGTAACTAGGTGTTTTGAAATAAAGATTAGAGTTGGCTATTGTCATTATGATTAATTATAAAATGTTATATAGGTACCTAATGTAATATCTCATTTAACATTTTCAATCGACATTATAATTCATAAAACTAAGTACCTATGCTTACGGTAAAAGAACAACAAATCGATAATTTGGGGGCCATCTAGCGGCTTATGATTGAATAATTTTGGTGACAAGCGAAAGAATTTATTATGGTGAAAAGGTCCTAATCGGTGTGGTAACGCGCATTCGTTAATATAGATGGCGCTTACTTATAATAATGGTGTTATCATGAACAAAGAAAATCCGTAAATCACTCACTTGGCTGTTTTTTTTTTTTTTTATCGTAAATAGTCTGTGGGCTTGCCCTAATTTAGAACCCTAGGCACGCTACTGGCTTTAAGTTGATACCAATCTTTAAGGAAATTGGAAAAAATAGGACTATCTAAGAAAAAAGAAATCGCGCGTAGCACCGTACACGTGATAGAATTGAAACTTCTTAAAAAATAAAGAATAAGAGAAGAGAGATTTAGTGTGAGAGACATAGAGTATATCTTCTCTCTCATATAATGAAATGGGCCTTAACGCGTTCTTGAAATTTCACCCTCAAATTCTCGTCCAATTATTGCCTCGCCGCCTAAGAAGTTTCACTTAAAAAACAAAAGCATTTTGGGGTCAGACAAAAAGGCTATGCATTCTGAAAGTTGACCTTTCCTCGGGTTATTCCCAAAGTACTCCAAAAAGAGTTCCTAAACTACTCCATGAAAAATATAATATTTTTAATTAGGTTTCATTCTACTCTATGATAATAATAATTGAAAAAATACTTACCCAGCGACGTATGTGAAAGTGCAAGAAGCTGTTGTCAAAACATGCTGTAATGTTATCAGAACTCCTCCGCATCTGTGACCCCTGGTATATTGAGCCAATTGATTAATTTGCTGTATGGAAACCTGTTAAGAATATAAAATAATATCTTTATTTGGCATAATTATGGGACATATCACAAAACCGTGTTTATTAGTTGTTTAACCTAAACACCTTTTAAAATGACATTTCTGTATGGAGTTTGACATAAAACTGGCATTAAACACGCGTTGAACAAGTGTGTGTTTTTGTGTTATGGCCCAAAAAGTATTAAATATAAAGTCATTACTCATTTGTCATCGTTGTGTCAGCCACGGAGTAGGTATCTTCTATCTACTTTGATTTCTATCTAACAAGATAATGTTATCTTCAATTTAGATAGTTCGTTTGACCTTCGGGATGTTCCCTACAACTACAAGTAACATGCTCGGCTAACAAGGTGTCTACGATTTTAAGTGATTTTTTTAATATACAGGGTCAAATTAAATTAACTAGCGTAACTACGCAGCCGTGATGGGTACGAAATCTAAACAATATAATGATCAAACAAAAAAAAAAGATTTGTTTTTTTTTTGGATCAACGACCCAATGTCGCTAGCTAATTTAATTAAACCCAGTATAAGCGATGGTAAAGTTTCCCTTCTCGTTCAATACTTTTTTTGGCTTCGCATTATATTACAAATCTTTATTACGTTTTCCCGAACAAAAATCTAAGAGAGTTTTTTGTGTTATTTCAAAATATTCGAGTTCCATCCATCATTTAACGTACAATTTACAAAGAATCATGTTTTGTTGATTATATACATATGACACGTGATTATAATATATTATGATAACTTATGACATTATTAGCATATTTAAATATTTATCTTTATAATATCTGATGTTTTTATAATGGACAGGTTTAAAAAAAAATGCAATACACGAAAATTCAATTAACTAATTTGCTGCCAATAATCTAAACATTGGAAACCGATCCGAGCGTTGAACATCCAACAGCGCGCTTCCTTTTAGGTGTCGCCCTAGTGGTAGTGAAAACGTGCATTAGACTGATGTATTTAAGCCAATGCTTACGACCAGGCACTCTAAAGACAATTTTCACGCAAACTCCGCCCCCATGCACCCCGCCGCTATGCTACGCTATATGCTAAACGCTAACACATCAGTTATAAAGTTGAATATCGCGTGCGCTCTTTGATCGTGTTCGACAATGAAACTGAATGGCGTAAGTCTCAATTCTTATTTCGTTTTATCTAAGATAATACCTAAGATCTAGAGAAAAATATGTTGTGGCTGGATAAAAAACCATATTTTGTTACTGTGACTACTTTTTTAAACATAAAAGCCGAGTAATCTTTATTTTTAACCGACTCCTTCAAAAAGGAGGAGGTTCTCAATTCGTCTGTATGTTTTTTTTTTTTTTTTTTGTTTGTTTGTTACGCGATTACTCCGCCAATTATGAATCGATTTTGATGTATCTTTTTTTGTTTGGTAGGTCAAGCTTCCGAGGTGGTCCCACATAAATTTTATTAACTTTGCTTGCGTAGTTTTTGAGTTAGCTTCAATATTACGTATTTTTCTCACTTAGTTTATCTAGACGATATCCTGTTTGACTCCTTCACTGTTATTTACATAGCAGGTAGTGGTATTCGGATTTGTGTGGGGTAGGTACCACAACTAAAAAGTGAAAAATAAAAACTTTTTACAAAAAAAAAAACAACCGACTTCCAAAAAAAAAACACAAAAAAAGTGAAAAATAACTTTAATTTTTTGGCAAAAAACGGAAATTGAAAAGCAAAGACACCGACTTCCGAAATTAAAGTTATTTTTCACTTTTTTAGTGTTTTTTTTGGAAGTCGGTTGTTTTTTTTTTTTGTAAAAAGTTTTTATTTATAGATAATCTTTAAAAAAGACATGATTTTCGAATAAAAAATGAATTGAGCGAAAATTTTACAATTATGTAACTGTCTTGTACATGGAATGAAAAAGATCCAATAAATCATTATACACTCAAGTACTATTTTGATTGTATACGTGACTGTTTCAGAATATTAATGCAAATTAACATAACATTTTGGGAGCCTCCTCTTTGGATTTTAAACCCTCCCATACATTAATAGCTTTCACAGATAAAATATGCTTAGCCTAACTTAGCCATAAATGAGCAGTAAAACACCATTGATAAGCCAAATGATTTGTTGTTGTAACAGGAACTGAGCAATTAAATCATGGTGGCAGACAGTTGGCCCATCGCCACACATACCACGGCTATGACCCATTAGCTCTCACAATTTTCGATGAATGATAAACGGCTAATGTTCTGTATGTATGTGTGTTATTGTGTTGTATCGAAAATTTTCGAATTTCCCCATCGTCATCAAGACAGCCTAGGTCTGCGCGTGCACACCAACAGACGGCGGGGCATTTTAGTATTTTAGTAACGTAAATTCGTACGTATCTAATAGATTAACAAGGTATAGATTAAAAAGCTCGGAAAACGACCACGGAACATCAAAGGGGATTTCTGTCTGCTGTATTGAAGCGCGCTAGAGGCTACCGCGGTGGGATTCAACGCTATGCGCTGGAGTCTGCTAGCATACGATCGCGGGGGAGAGGCAGTACAAGCGGGGGTGCACTCCGCATTTTCCGAGGAGCATATCGCGGGATGCTCCTCGACAAATCCTCCTCGATACAGTTCCCCGCCGTGAGCGTTGGCCTTATTCTACCCACTGTTGACTATGTATTTATATCTACCCTTTACTGTCATGCTATCCTAGTACAAACTAGGGTAGTACTAAAGTGAGGACAAGCAAGTCTCATACAGAAAGCCTAGCAGGCAATGCAAGCAATCGATGGCAATTGATTTCAAAGCGTTTGGTATTTGTACAATGACTCTAAAAAGGATTGACAAGCTTTTCGGTAGTAGCATGATAATCCAATCCACTACATTTTTTATTTTTCTATAAATCGCTGATAGATATGTCACTTTGTCCACCGTATCCTGCCGTTTAACCTAATAATGATGTTACTTTTCATTAAATCCTTACTGAGTAGGTATATAATCATCATAAACATGTTTTTATGAAAGTTTTCACCTTTTTATGTTTATGTCAGATACAAATCGCGACTCACTTGGACATTCTCCGAACTACTTAATAATTTGTTACAATGATTGCGGAAATCCACTATGTATCTATATACGTCGTATTATAATAAGATGGTAATCATAAAAGGTTTTTTGTAAGGCTTTTAGCAGCTATATAAGTTCCTAAAAAATACTAATTAATTTAAGATTATCATAATTATCTTCTTAATCTCAAGAAAAAGTTATTATTATTTTATTATCATTTAATTCTATACGTGCGTCTTTGTTTCGATTCCAACGACGAATTTTAAACCTTCTCAAGTCTTCAAGACATGACCGAGTAACAACATTGACTGATTAGACTTTTGTTTCTATCCAAAACCAGCGCCGTTTCCTTTCCTTTTCATTTCCAATGTCAATACCCTGTATAAATTCGTTGTTCCACATATAAATAATGGGCACGTGCATCTTATTAACCGACTACTTTTTACGCTCATAATCATCTACTTACGCATCATTGCATAAATCAGTGAATCTATCATTGGTTTGTCTTACTAAGCTATTAGCTCACACTGTGAATCAACCACAAGCCTTATAGCTATAATCAAACTGTTATCACAAAGTTGACGAAATATTCGATATTCTGATTTTGATTTCAAGGACAAAAAAAAAAGTTTTTAAAATAAAATAGTATGGTACGATTCAAACTCAAACTCAAAGCATTTATTTCAATTAAACCATTTACAGGCACTTTTGAAATGTCAACTCGTATTCTACTTTAAAAAAAAACTTATTTTTTGGAGAACAAATGTTGTTGCATTTTTTTGTTATTGCTAATCTGTTTAAAAATCTATAACATTATCTGATAAGTATGTACGTTATTTATCACTGACGTGGTAGGTGTATTAAAGATAACACAAAATAAAATAACTCCTGTAATAACATTAATGCCTAGTGATATGGGGTAATTCAGTGGATGTGGGCAGAGCATTTAAAGTACAAAAAAAATGTATCAGAGCCATGAGCGGAGCAGAATACTTAGACCATTGCAGGCCATTATTTAAAGAATTAAAAATTCTTCCGCTCCCGTGCCTTTATATTTTTGAGGCTTGTTTATTTGTAAAAAAATACCCACATTTATTCCTATTAAATGAACAAGTCTCCCAAAGACTGAAGAAAAAACATGCCGGGGAATTGCTAGTACCTCCTCAGAGATTGCAACTATATAGTAGAAATGCCAGTTGTATGACAGTAAAAATGTATAATAAATTACCACCTGGCTTGAGAATGTTACCAATTAATAAATTCAAATGTAAAATGTTTACTTGGCTCTTAGACATGTGTTTCTATTCTGTTAATGAATTTTTAAATCATACTTTTTGACATAGTAATTAATATTCTATGCTTTTTGACATAATCTATACATATAATAAATCTGTAGACGAGGCATTTCTGTACAATGAAAAAAAAAAAAAAAAACCTATGTGGAGTGTCCAAGAATAACCAACAGATGCCATTTCTACCATTTTTGGAATTTTTGTCTGTTTGTCTGTTTATCTGTTTGTCTGTTTGTCTGTTTGTCTGTTTGTCTGTTCGTTTGTTTGATTGTTCCAGTATCACGTAAAAAGTACGAAATCAATATGGTTAACTTATAATCTCAAATATTGTGTGTAACTCGATGTTTCTTTTGGTCTTTGTTTCATCGCAATCGCTTCAAAATATCCAAAGATATAAGAGTTTAAAGTATTCAAGAAGAAATTTTCATTAGGTACGTAATGTAGATACACGTAACGAAATCTATTGACGTAAAATGACACTAGCGTAAAATCAGGTAAGTTTGTGAGAACGTGTGTAACACACGATCATAATCATCATATGTTCACATACTTCGCGCGGAAACATAACGCGATACATTGTGAATTTACCCAATCTAAAGTTTGGTTAATTCAAGTTTTCCAAATCTATTGTTTGGTAGTAGTGCCATAGGTGGCGCTATCTATCTTTTAAATCATGATACAAATTAATCATGAAAAATGGTGATAAATTTTAATTTCTTTAAAATTTTAGATTGTTACATCGAGCAAAAAGTGAGTAATTAAGGCACGAATGCGCTTACTAAATTAAAACGAGTGCATTAATTACTCACTTTAGCAAGGTACGTAATCTACTTTTCTTTCAACTACCAATGTACCTGCTGCGATAAAATATACCTGCTCAAGGTTAACTCAACTCAATCCAAATCAAGTTAGGTCAAGTTAGGTCAAGTCAGGTCAAGTCAGGTCAAGTCAGGTCAAGTCAGGTCAAGTCAAGTCAAGTCAGGTCAAGTCAGTCATGGAACCCTAAAAACAGTCTTTTCTACATAGCTTACAGAGTGTTCGAACGTTTTCCCATATATTTTGACAGTATCACTTCGTGCTCGATAGATGGCGTTGTTCATTTAACGTCATTTTCTGAATCGCGGTGTTAAGAGTCTCCGTAGAAGAATGACTTTCGCCGAATTAATAATTATCGAGTATTTGGCTCATTTTGATAATCCATACTAATCCATTCCATACTAATCGATGCTTAAAAGTATAAATTCGATAGTAACTCTGTCTGTCTGTCCGTCAGTAATTCTGTTTGTTATCTTTTCACGCCTGATCCACTGAACGGATCTCGATAACATTTGGTAAAGAGATAGATGGCATCCCGGGGAAGAACATAGGCAATTATTTTCTCAAAAACAAATTTAAGGGAGGGGGGGGGGTGAAAGTTTTTATGGGAAACCTATCATTTTTAGAGTTCCGTAGTCAACAAGGAAGCTTTATAGTTTCACCATGTCCGTCTGTCTGTCTGTCTTTCCGCGACTTAGCTCAAAAACTTTTAATCGACCAACTTACATGTGCAGTTGCAAAAACCCAAACATTCTGTATGCGACAACAAGTTTTTTAGCTACAATTTTAACACTTTGAGGGACAGTAAACGTCCATAGACGTAATAACAATAAAACTTTGCGAAAGTTTGTTTGATAAATTAATTCATCCCAACTACGGAACCCTTCATTGTGCATGGTTCGACACGCACTTGGCCGGTTTTTTTTTAACTTAGGGCTGTGAAAATTTATGCTTTTTGTAACTAACAAAGAGTTACGTTTTTCTAAAATCATCCCTCATGAGGGTAAAAATCCTTCTTTACCCGCTTGATTTTAAAATTCACTTATTATTGACATTTTTGCGGGACTCTCTTCAAGAGCGTTAAGGGAATTGAGAATATAGTCATAGTCCGTATCTTGAGAATCTGTCCACTCAATCAAAAGTTATTACTACTTGGCTTGGAACGAAGAGTTTGAGTTTACCAGTGAGTACTTACTCGATAGATGGCGTTGTGCAAATGATGCGATTTTCTTAAGGGGGATGCGCCGGTAGCCCGCGCAATTCAAATCTTAAGTTTGTTGTAATTTGCAAGTCAGTGTCAGGCAGGTTGTATGTTGAAATGAAATGAAATAAAATTCTTTATTCTGTAAAAAGGTTATTGGAATCACTTTTACACGTCGTAATAATATCAAAAAATTGTAAAATTAAGCTAGATGAGGTCGGCGTTTCCTATCTGACTACTCTGAGAAGAAAGGCCGAAACAAACTCACAATCTCTTTTGAAGTCCGGACATACGTAGGTCAGATATTGGTCAGGCCCTATGAGGACCATGTAGATTAGAGTCTGAAATGGTCTTTTGAGGAATGAACCACACAGATTTGAGTGAACCTGTCGTGTCACTGCAAGCATTTGTCAGTAATAGTGGAGCTCAGCTCAGAACTTAAGGAGCTCAACGACTCGACGAACAATACCAAAGAAAGGACATTTGTGTAGGCCGCATAAAGTTCTCAAATTGCCAGACCATTGTTAAAACTAACTGAGAACAAAAAAATATAAGAATAAAAACAAAATAAACATCCACATAGTCCTCACATTCACAATAATACAATACTTTACAAAGTAATCATGTCATTTTGTCAATATCCTACATATAATATTCAATAATGTGAATTTGTATATAAAACTGGTAGGTATATTTTGATGATTTTCCATAGTACTTATTCAAAATGTCACAATGCCAAAATGACAAAATGTAAGCAGAGCGAGCAGCTCAATCCCATGCTTTTTGTCTTCAAAATAATCTGAAATTATATAGTACCCTTTTTTACAAAGTTTGGTTTTAATACAGCTTTTAAATCGTTTAATGGGTAAGTTTCGAATGTCAATATGATTAAAATATGATTCGCGATCGTAGCAAATAGTAGCTTTACAGAATAATAACCATTAGATACAGGAATACAACTCCTGCAATATTAGTTAGATTATTATATAAATAAATATGTGATACAACTGCGACTCATTATTTAGATCAACATAAAACTTGATATTGACCTGTAAAAAGCAAAAAACATAAGAAAATTTGAATTTCGCAGGCTCCCCCAAAGCTTTCGCCTTAGTTTCCATCGTCCATACAATATGCCATAGTTTTTTCATTAATCTTTATACAATATTTTTTCATTAATCCTTCCGACAGTTTCATACTGCTGTCCATACTATCCACACTATCACCACAATATAGATATGGACTACCACTAATATATAAAGTTACTGGCTGTCTCATGTCTGTTACTTTTACGCCGTAACGCCTAGGTCGCCTAGACAGACCACGTGGGTTATGGGACATAGGATACTTTTATCCCGGTAGCACATTCCCGTGGGATAATTTCCGACATCCACGCGGGCGAAGCCGCGGGCAAAAGCTAGTAATTAATATTTTGACATTACAAATAATACTATTCAATTAATCTGAATCAATATTATTGTATAAAATATAAATTTAAACCAATTTTGATAATTTAATATAACTTTTATTGTAATGTCTACGATTTGCATGCACTTAGCTTATTTAATTTTTCTACACCAGCAATGGTAGTATATGTGAATCAATGTTTAATTTTAGATCTCAATGCACCATATACTTAGAAATAAATTATTCTTATTCTTATTCTTATTCTTATTAACTGTAAGATCATTCAGCATCTTTATATCGTCTTTTTTTTACCTAGACGAACATTAAAATTTACTACATTTACCGATACCATGCACAGTACGTAACAAAGTCGGAATGAATATTTCTTTGACAATTCACCAATATAATAATTATATATATCTGCACTGTGGATGGGTGACCATTTTCACATATCGACACTCCTCCGTGCCTCGGAAAGCACGTTAAGCTGTTGGTCCCGGCTGTCATTTGTGGATCTTTGACAGTCGTTACGAGTCATCAGAAGCCCGAAAGTCTGACAACCAGTCTTACCAAGGGGTATCGTATTACCCAGTTACTGGGTTGTGGAGGTCTGATAGGTAGTCGCTCCATGTAAAATACAGTTATTCAGCTGCATCCGGTTAGATTGGAAGCCGACCCCAAAATAGTTGGGAAAAGGCTAGGCAGATTGATTTTTGATCTGCACTGTCGAACAAAATATCTATTTGATTAGGGATAGTAATTTAATAATAAATTGTAACGGATAATAGGATCGTAAAATTATTTATATTCTTTCGTACTTCGGCCACGGCGGCTAATTTCAACGGAGACTAAGCTTTGGCGCGGGAGATATTATAGTGCACAAGTTGTGCGCAGACACAAGTGCATTCTCTCTTCCCTCACTCTCATGACTATGAGAGTTGAATTCGATGGGACGGCAATCCGAAACGACCGGAGACAGATAAGGCGCAAAATTACTTACAGCATATGGAAACTCATTTTCCCTTGCAAGGAATCCTCCTGTGATACGGCTGTCTGGTTGGCGGGGTAACGCACTTGCACCTGTTGAAAAAGTCATTAGTTGATCAGTTAATTGAAAAAAAAATATTTTTTCTGCTAAGAAGGTACTAAATCCATTGTTGAATACAATTTAACACGTTGAAACTTAAAAGTACATACTTATTTCCTACAAAAAGTTCACACAAATATTTTGTCGGTGAGTCCTAAACTATGAAAGTTGGACTATCTTGAGCTACATTGCGATCAAGTAATTTAAAATAAAAAGCAAGCGATAAAAAAAGTATTTTGAAGTGAATAAATATAAAAAAAGATTAGTTGGACTAATAATCTTTTGATGACTAATACCGAATGACTACCTAATGTAGGTACTATAATTACAAATATATTCACAATGCTAAGGCAAAATGATTGTTATTTTAACGAATTCATCAATTACGGAATTCCATAAAACAAATTACAATAAAATAAAAATAAAACCCTTACCGCAAACAGCGAGCACAAAAAAGCACAAAATCTTTTCCATAATTTTAAATTAAATCAGTATGTTAGATCAAAACACTGATGACACACAGCTTTCACAGAAGTGAGACAATCATGGCATTATATCGAAAAAATGAACAACACTATCTTATCTATAAGCAGAACATTTACTATCAAATATTATCGAAAAGTATTTATCGATAATATTGTTACATTGACCAAAAATATTTGGCACACGTTTTCCTGTTCGGATAAGAAGCCAGTGACTCACATCGTCTTAGAAAATGGTTTTCCGCTCAGTATCAGACTTCCAATCGTCATCAAGATTACGATAACGATTTTCTAAAGCGGAACTACCTATTTTTATACAAATGCACAGCTCATAGGATTCTTTGAAACATTGCATAATTATCGCCAATTCAAAATTGGCATAGAAAATAAATATATTATAGAAACAAAATTACCTACGAGTCTTCTTTTAGTTTAAAGTCAGTTCTTCACCTTAAACAGTGCAAGTGTCGACCAACGCTGAGGAATTTAAATTCACTGACTGACAACGCACATCCTACACCTGGGTTTATGAACCTGAAATTTTGCACAAGAGTTCCTGCCATCACGAAGGTGAGCACTAAGAAAGGAATTTGCAAATTCGTTTACTTAAACAGGACACATAAGTTTATATGAAAGTTCATCATTTTTGTCGATGGGAAATCCCCTCGAGCACATCTGTGGCCCTAGTGAAAATGGATCTAAGTCCAAAAATTCAACTTTACAGGAGACGCAAAAAACACTCCGCGTGCTTCAAATTGCGTGTTTGACCTCGTGTGACATTTATACCGCTACCAAATGAAATACATGTGATGTTTTTTATAGGTAAACAATTTATGCTCTTTATTATTATTGAGTTATTTTTTATGTAAAGTTATTTGTTTTTAAAATAGTGACTTATACTAACCACAAAATGAATGCCTTGAGGGTATTACATAAGTTATACGCCTTCTCCCATATGTAAAATGTTAATTCACACAAGTGAAAATGGATACGCATTTGGAATGATTGTGACAATACTAATCTCCACAGAGTAATTTTAGATTTTTCCCTTTATTTTGGTGAAAACGGATTTATGTCTAATAATATCATTACTCACTAAAACATTTTTAAGTAGCAGGTGTTGTTGTATTGATAAACACAAAATGTTTTATTTTATTTTTCCGTTTAAAAGAATACAAAAGTACTTGAAACCGACTTTTGTAGTTATTTTCTGTGTCAGTTGGACCCTTTTACACAAGGTAATTTCTTTATTTCTAGAGATAGCTTAGATCCGTTTACACCAAACTATAGAGCATTTTTTTCTGATCACTTCTGTATACTTAACTCATTTTCCACAAAATCGGACTTATACCCCTTTTCACTAGGGCCACAGTTTTGTAATTAATAAGAGACGTTGTAAATTATTTACGTTCTTATCTAAAATTGGTTTATTGTTGTCTCACCAAGTAATAATCATAGGCAATTTCGTTAGAATAAGATTTTATCAGATATTAAAGTGCAGTGGTGGCCCATCTGTAACGGCACTGACTTACGATTTGCAGGTCGTGGGTTTGAATCCAGACAGGCCCTTTACTTTGTTTAAATAATTTCATCACCACCACTCTCAAAACGGTGAATATTAACATTGTGAGGAAACCGGCATGTCCTAGAACCAAAAACCCCTCCCCCTCAAAGAGCGCAAGAGGTCTGTGTTCCAGCAGTGGGGTCATTATAGGCTGATTATGCTAAGAATTTATCACATTGCGCGGCGACACTTCTAATTTTTGTGCAAGTTAATATTACCGTTACCTCTTAAATCCTAGGCTAATAATTTTACGGAAATATGCATCTTATTTTATGCAAGTTAAGTTTTACGTTCATCACGTCCCGTCTAGGCAACGCAGTACTCCAACCTTTATACATCGCTAGGCTTGTCGCATCGCTGTTGTGGAAACGTGGCTTTAGTTTTGCATAAAAAGCAGTCTCGAAGCTGCAGTACTTAGCTAGAGCGTCAGCTAAATACTTAAACTTACGTATGCACTCACCGCGTTCTCGGAGCGACTCCCGACGGTTGATGTTGAGAACGCGTTATGCATATGGTGTACATAATATACATGTTGGTATATGTACCAAATGCCACGATCTTAGCATACGCGATGCGGTTAGTCTTGTCATGTATTGCATATGAATGACCTAAAATTATATCTACGAGATGAATCAAATCAGATGATCAGCTAGAGCGGATTGGGTAATCGGAGCATTGTTGTGTTAGATTTCTACACCATTTTCAGGAAATCTGATTGGTATAGTTGTAGGCGTCTTCATCTTTAGAATATTAGATTTATTTGGCTCATCATTTATGTGAGTTATGTCTTGGTTAACGCCGTTTTTCTAAGCCAAGAAGAAAATAAGTCCTAATGACACTACAATGTCACAATAATCATGTCTACTGATAAAAACATTTAACAAATATTTATGTACACTACTTTCGCTATTTTCCCTTCCATTTTCCTTATTTTATTTTTTGTATCATCTACTGCATTATCATCCATTTTTTTTTTTATGGATGATAATGCGTACATTACCTAATCAGAAAGCCAAACATACATTATGTTATGCGCCATTCGCGCAGCAAGTTGCCGCTATGGCCATATGAATTAGGAATATCAGCCATTCGACCGAGTGATTAGCATTGCACCTGATTAGCATTGACTCAATCTAAGCTGTCACCATGTAGACCGCATGGTTTTAACACCGTAGGTATTCAAGGTACATCTACCTTGAATACCTACGGTGTCATCAGATGTGAGAACAATTGGCGGGGTCCGCTAGGACCGATGCTTGCCAGGGTTGCGGGAAAGTCCGAAAGGGATACCGGGACCCTTGGCAACAGGCAACTGAAGGAACACGGGTGGGTTTTAGTCAGTAAAAGTCTAACACGCCCTCGAAGTCATTTGATGATTTCCAACACTCAAAGAAAAAAAAAAGGGTGAGTTATGCAAAAGTTGCGTAACATAATTTTGTACTGCTGGAATATAGATTATCCGGTTTTCTAATTCTACACGTCATGATATCGTGAACTTCGACGTCTACGAGTTTACCGTTGATGCAACCACGAAAAATTTGCTTAAAAACATACAAATCGTTGACGTTTGGTGCCACTTATGCAAGATTTCTAAAGTTTGGTGCGCTACGATACCGTCACGTTCTAAAGTTGACGAGCACGTTATAACGTAATCCTGAACGGAAATGTACGTCTTCATATAAATATTTTAGCCATACGTTGTACTTTCCTGCGTTATCATGATGCCGTGGACGTCTACGATAATATCGTTACGTTATATCATTCATCATTCTCCTCCCCTTATCCCAATTTATTTGGGGTCGGCGCAACATGTCCCTTTCTTCCATACTTCTCTATTAGCCGTCATCTCGGTAGTCACCCCCTTTCTAGCCATATCATCTTTCACACAGTCCATCCATCGTTTCTTTGGTCTTCCCCTACTCTTATTGCCATCGACATTCATACCCAAAACTTTCCTCACAACATTTTCCTCATGATGCCGTGGACGTCTACGATAATATCGTTACGTTAGACATCATAAAAGTATACATTATCACACACAAACTGCATGCAAACTTGACCAGAATATTTTGGTACAACTATCCTGCGCTACTTTTGCTGACCATGAATACGAGGTTTATGGATTTTATAAGCAGATGTGACGTCATGTTTTACGTGAATTTTGCAGGGAATAAAGTACCTAGAACTTTTAATAATTTAATGTTTCTATCTATGTTGAATTTATATGGACAATATTATAAAAGTGTGTGTGTGTGTGAGTAATATGTTGTGGTTATACCTACCTACCTAGATGTACATTTGCGTGAGCCTTCAGGGAATACAGGCGAGATGTTATGTTAATATTATGTAGTAACCTACCAGTACATAGAATGTATTACCGCAGCTGGCTGATGACCCAGCTATGATGGCTGCTATGTAAGCGGTTTTTATTTCCCTGCTATTACTTTACCTATATCAAATTGCTTGTAGCAGTTTGTCGATCGACGATGCCAAGAGAGCGGTTGTCGCTGCGGATTGGCTATTGTGTATGTACAATTGTACAGTCAGCCACAAAAGTAGGCTGTAAACATTTTAGAGGCAACAGAGGAACAGGGTGTAAAGTTCACTTATCCTCTATAGAACAGACGGGTTGTGTCTAGCGGGCAAGTGCCCAACGAGTGATGTCGGGATCTTGTATATTTTGATCGCGCGGTAAACTCTAATTGCGCGATGCAGGTTTTTGTGTGTCAGGTTCTTTGTTCGCATGTGACGATGTAGATGCCGCCACAACATTGTTCAAAAATAATATAAATACCAGCCTATTACTGTCCCAAAGCAACACAAATGCCTCTTCTCATACAGATGAGGGACGAGCATTGATCACCACACTTGCTCAAGAAGGGTTGGTGATTTCCGACTTATATTACCAAACTATAAGTACAGGTTTCCTCACGATGTGTTCCTCCACCGATGTCAGTAATGACCAAGACAAAAATGTTCAAAGGTGCAGGAAAAAAATGTATTGCAAATACTTTTGAGATAAGTGTAATTATAGTATGAAAATTTTAATGATATTAATCGAAATTCCGAAATAATCATCGACTTTTGTTGCTGACGTGTATAATAATGTGACCTTCATTTTTTACCTCGTAAATGTAAAAATCTACAGGATTCACTCTATTTAATTTAATTGATATTGTTACTTGGATAAGGACAGATATTACATCCTACTCGATTGACCGATGCATTAGCTAAAAGCACTGCTACCTTTCCTTTTTTTCTTTCTTTATATTGCTGTCGATGTCGCTTTGTTCTGGTCTGGTCTGTTCCGGTCGAATCAATACATAGTATAAAACAAAATACCTACTTGCAAAGCACGAAATATTAAAGTTAAGGGGATAAAGATAGATACCGAACTTTTTCCTCAGTTTTTATTGTTATAATCGTTTGATAAGTCCCGGAGTAAGATAAGATAAAGAGTATTTTTTTCTAAAAAATATTGATAATATACACACATTACCAATTATTTTTATTCAAAAAATACCTTATCTGAGGAAAAAGTCCGCTATTATCTATCTATATCCCATTAACTTTAATATTTCGTGGTTCAAAATATAAGCTGGATTCCTAATAGGATCACTATAACACAATTAAACTTATTTGCAATACACGATAACGTTTAGAGAACACTGGAATGCCAATACAATATGCACAAAAGTAGAAAGTGATAACTTTTTTTTATATTTTTGATACCATTTTTTGGAATACCTTATATTAGGTCTTTACCTATGAAATTGCCGTTCTGCAGTACTGTCCATTTCAAATCAAAATAATTTTTGTTTGGCTAAGAATTCTAATTTCAAATAAATTTTATTTTAAAAACATGGATTTTTTTTTCCAAAAGTAGTCATTTCTTTATTGATTAGTGTTACATTTTCATCGCATTTCAATCTTTTTCGTCATCATGGATACGTTAAAAATTCGAGTAATTATGGAATATGAGTACCGTCGTGGCAGCAACGCGGCACAAGCGGCACGCAACATCAACGACGTTTACGGAGCTAACACTACAAACCTACGCACCACCTGTTATTGGTTTGCTCGCTTCCGTTCTGGAAATTTCGACCTGAAAAATGAACCTCGCGGTCGTCCGAAGACTTTGGTCGACAATGACGAATTAAAGGCGATTGTGGAAGCTGATGATACACAATCTACGGCTGAATTAGCAGCAGCTTTCGACGTTAGCGTCAAAACAATATTGGTCCATTTGCGTCAAATTGGCAAGGTAAAAAAGCTTGACAAATGGGTGCCCCACGAACTCAATGATCGCCAGCGCGAAGTACGCGTCGAGACGTGCCTTGCACTGCTCAACAGACACACAAATGAAGGAATTTTGAACCGCATTGTTACCTGCGATGAAAAATGGATTCTGTTTGATAACCGCAAGCGCTCAGCAAGTTGGTTGGATCCTGGTTCAGCACCTAAACAATGCCCTAAACGAAAACTTACCCCTAGAAAAGTGATGGTCACTGTTTGGTGGTCTAGCGCCGGTGTGATTCATCACAGCTTCTTACCAAACGGGGTGAGCATTACTGCAGATGTGTACTGTGAAGAACTGAACACAATGATGGAGAAGCTGGCGCATCTCCAACCAGCATTGGTCAATCGCTCGTCTCCGCTGCTCCTGCACGACAACGCGCGACCTCATACTGCACAGCAGACGGTCTCCAAGTTGCAAGAACTGGGGTTGGAAGCTCTCCGTCATCCGCCCTACTCACCAGACCTTGCGCCTACAGACTACTACTTTTTCCAGAATTTGGATAACTTCTTGGCGGGAAAAAAATTCAATACCCGAGAGGCAGTACAAAATGCCTTTGAAGAATTTGTTGTCTCCCGTCCAGCTGATTTCTTTAAGAAGGGCATCAATAAACTGCCACTGCGATGGCAAAGATGCATTGATTGCATGGGTGATTACTTCGATTAATACAAATAAAAAATTCATGAAAAAAATTCGTTTAAATTTTTTCATACAAAACGGCAATTTCATAGGTAAAGACCTATTATATAGTAATATTTATTTTCTAATCATGATAATTCAGGTAAGTACTCTACATAGTACCTTGTTATAAAAACAATATCACTTTTTTGTGTAATAGCATGTTAAACTTTCAACTTTCCTTAAACTGCTCTCCTGAAAATTATAAAAACTGCACTTATAACATCTGCCTTCTGAACCATCGATATTACTGACTACCTCGTTAGTCAAGTAGTCGTTTATGACTGCTGGACATTCTGCATGGGTGCGCATGCCATTTTATTTTGCAAATTTTAATTCATACTAAATATGAAAATGCGAAAGTAACTATGTCTGTATGTTCTACAACAGAACCGATCGTTATGAAACAGATAGGTAGTCTGGGACCTGGAGCAGGCAATGGGCTATTTTTCATCCTAGATAATTTTACTGAAAATAAAACCCGCAGATGAAGTCACAGGCAACGACGTCTTGTCCTATCCTCGAGTAGGTAGGTTTAACTTTACCAGATACCGGATACCAGTGGGGCTAACAATTTTTGTTAAAATCTACGAATACCGGATACCAGTGGGGGTGACATGACATCATGACATGACTAGTCATTACAGTCACTTCTAGGTAAATGACACAGTTATTCTTTTAAATTGGTATGACGATCTATGATAAAATCGTCATTTGTTTTTCGAATTTATCAGTTCGGAAATGTCGTCGTGTGACGTCACCGCATTAAATCCTTTTCACCACCAGTTCTGTACCCCAATTCAACAACATCAGGACATAATATCATGCCTGTAATCCCCGAAGGATTAGGCAGAGGTACACCTAATGTACAAGTGCGCCCACATTTCGCCAGTAATGTTTAAACATAACTGGCGAAATGTGTGTGGCACTTGAAACTCTGGGTTGCTATGCTACTGACAAATTCTTCATAGAAAAACCCGACATCTAACACTTTGAAAAACCCAGTAGCGCTTACCCCTAGACTAAAGAAACCATCTTTTCAGCAACTTATTATATAACCCTTCCTTGGCAGTCGGGTAATAAATCATTAAATCGCACTGAATTTAGATACGTTCCGAATTTCAAATCAAATGGGGCAGAGTGCAAATAATGTGAATGCATCTAATATAACTTAGGCACATCCTCTAACAACCACACTCGTTCGTTCGTATCGTACGTTAACGCGAGCGACCGCAATAATCCTCGAAATGGGTTCAGTAGCGAAATTTTTAAGGTTTATGCGTGCGTTATCTGTTTCCTTGCTACAAGTCTCTTCTGACAAAGCAATTTCAGTGATTTTCTTTTTAGATAATATACCAGTAATATTTGTGTAACAAAGATACCAGTAAAGTTCTAGCGTTACTTGTACTATTCTGATTAGATCTCTATTATATAATGTGTGTTATTATAGTAGTATATAATCTCTATTATTATAGTATTATATAATCTCTCTTATATAATGTAATAGGCGCAAGATTCGACTGACGAAGATTCTTTACAACACGAGATACAAACTCCTGCAAGCTTTTAATAAAGTAAACAATCCGACGTTGCAAAGATTTCTAAAAAGAAACCCGACGGAACGTTTCATCGATTGTAGAATGGTTTATGTGTGTGGAAAGATCTGTTTGGTTCACTTGAATTTGTATCCTAATATTTAGATCAGCCGAGATCCCATTTATTTTTATTACGGGTCTGCTGATATCAGCATACGAATGTGTAACAAAAAACGCAATAAGATCTTTCTCTCGCTCCAGTGTTACTATTTTATTTTTATTGAAGATATAAAGTTTTATTTTCAATTAGAAAATTATCTCTACTTGTTCTCGGATCTGTTTAATCAAAAAATGTTTTGATGAAAGAACAATGTTCAATGTTCATCTCAATCTTTATTCTATGCAGAAATGCATAGATTCAACTATGCATTTCCCGGATTGACCGGACGACAAGCCAACCAACATAGTTGGAAAAGGCTAGGCAGATGATGAAGATAAAAAGTACTCTACATGATTAATCAGTAAGTCATGCATGAGTAATAAGTAGGTACCTACATCTGAATATTTCCGAAATAGTACCTAAAACAAAACACAAGATGATCTAATATTCATAAACTTCGTATCACATTGAGAATGCAGTAATTTACTAAAAGAGCAAAGGGTTCCGTGATAGCAAGAGTGCGGCCTCAATTAGAACAATTTTATAATTTTGCACTTATTCCATGCATTGTCATAAATATACTGAGTGGCGCAAAAGTAATGGGGATTTAACACGAAGATAGAAAATGCTCTCATTATTGCAAATGGCATCGTGTCTTTGATATTTTTGAATTATACAGATCTAAAATACATGCCAGTAAACTATGAAGCGCTAAAATTTATAGATCACGGTATAGGCGCTATACTAAGTCTTTTAAATCGAAACATTGTTACTAAAATCTTGAGGAATTTATCGGAAAAGATGGTCGGGTTAGCTAAAATCACGCGGCCAGGCCTTAATGTGCGAGTTTTATCCGTTTACACACGGTATCCTAAAACATTGTAAATCCCCGATAAAAATATTGATGCATCCCTCCCTTACTTTGATAAGATTGTAGATATCTATATAATGTAGTCCAAGATTAGCAATATAAATCAGTCATTTAGTAGAAGTGAGTTCCTTAGGGTTGTGCGACAGTCGTCTGATCTTGTTTTTTAAATCTTTAGTAGGTAGTCTCTGCACTTTAAAAAAAATGAACAACTTTGTGATTTTTTTTGTGATTGCTATTTGTGGTAAGGATTTGATACAAGTGTTATTATTTTTCCAAATAACATTATTTAAATTATTTTACATAATTTATTGTTATGGGATTTTTGTCACTTTTCTTCATTGGCGCACGCAAAACGGATCTCATCCTATTAGGATTTAGTTTAACTTGTCACATGATATCGTATTATTATTATGATTTCCAATTTTTATTAACAAAAGGGTCAAAGAACCGTGTCACATCTGTTTGATAATACAATACATAAAAAAGCGCTGAAAAGAGATACTTAAACCCGTTGGGTATTCATAACCTTTTATCATTAGAGCGTTCAGTCCTTCACAGTTTCTGGTAAGGACCAGAAACTGTGAAGGACGGAGGCGGATTCGTTTCCGACCACAAAGTTTTTGGTCCTACGAGAGCTTTGACCTCTCTTGTGCTTAGATATAAGAAGATTTCGTGACTAATCTTTAATATTATTATCCATTTGATGAACAGGTACATCGAGCTCTTTAAATGTTGAAAGGACTAACAGAATAATTGGAGGTTCACCTGCAACTGACAACCAGTTCCAATTTATGGTAATTAATATTTTTACAATGGCCAGGAGGGGCCAAAACAATACAACTTACATACACACAACGAACATGTAACAAAAGTTTTCAAATTGTACTTATAGTTACGATTTACTATATAATCAATCCTGAAATCTGAAATTACTATTTTCGTTCCCGTTTTACACCCTTTGTGTGCGGTCCCCTAAAAATGTATCAACAAAAACAAGAGATGCCAAAGCCCACACTACAAATACCTAGTATTTATCAGTAGAACGAAAATAACCCATATGTTTTTCTAATCTTTTAGATTTCCTTGCAACAATTAAGTCAAGTAACCAATTACACAAGAGGACACAGATGCGGGGGCGCATTGGTTACGCTAAGGCATGCAGTGACATCTGCATCTTGCCTTTACAACAACGTAAATGGGTCAGTATCTAGTTTTAATTTTAGTTAGTATTACAAAGTCAAATGGCAAAGCATAGACTATTCTTATGCGAAAATAAGAGGGAAAAACGGTAGCCGGGTGTTTGGGGGTGCAGCATTGAGGAGACTTTCTTCGTTTCCCAGTGATTTCAACTGAAAAAAAAATCTAATTTATTCTACAGAGCCAAAGATTATAACATTTACACTGTTTTTCAGGGTACACACGCTTATTGCCCCGAATGAATACCGGGTGTTCGCTGGTGCAGCGGTTCTTACCAATGACTCTTCTGCTGATCGGCATCGTACTGTAGAAAGCTTTACCGTACACCCCAACTACAGTCCGGGTACCCCGTATGTCAATGATGTCGCTGTTATTACCGTGAGTAAATTTATTGCTGCATTCATTTTTAAATAGGAAAATGAAGGTAGGGAAGTCCTCATTACAGAGAATGATAATAATGATAGTCAACCTAAAGTGTATTTTCTTTTAAGTCTGTGAATTCTGAAAGTTGGCAACGAAAAATTTTTGCAAATTGATGCAATCATTGCAAACATGTTGATTTATGAGCTAAGACATTGTCAAGTCCGAATACTATATATATTTTCGCCTGTGATTGTTTCGATTGGTACATTGGGCACTATTCCCTAAGAGCCTATTGAAAGCTACACTAAATCGCAGCAACGAAAATTTGGTAGGCATTGGATACGTCATTTTATTGGATACGTCTTATTAAAATAGGTTCGCTGCAGCATCTCTCATTTTTTTTTCCTTAACAAAATAATGCATATTTGCGTTGCCATGGTCACACCATGGCAATAAAACTATGTACTTTCATACAAATTTGCGCTCGCCCACCTAGGTACATATCGTTGTGGTGTGGTCGTGTATAGTACGTGTCAAAACGTCCTAAAGAAAGAAATAAAGAAAATAAAATTAACCAGGTATTTTTGTAATAATGTATGGTCGACTAACAAAACCTAAGCAATACTTAGAAACTACCATCAACTTATAAAATATAATATTCACGAAGGTCGGTTGTTAAGGCTAACCGTACACAACCTCTGCACGTGCACCAACGGGACGTGAAGATCAGCTGAACCTCTTGCCTATTTTTGACGTTCAAAAGTGCGTTTTATGTGCCTCATGAAATAAATGATTCGACTTTGACTTTATTTCAGCTGACCACTGCATTCCCAAGTGACGCAGTCTCAACGATATCACTGTCGAATAATGATGCCACCACTTCGCAAGGACCGATTTGCACGTCGTCCGGATGGGGATCGCAAAACAACACAAATTCTGTAAGTTTCATTAACCATGCATTCGCATACTTTACTTGCACATAATACATAATGATAATTATAGCTTTTGTTAATATTTTGTTGAAATCTAACCGTTTATTCGCTATCTTTTGTTTTTAGCCCAGTATGCAGTTGATGCAATTACAGAAGCAGGTGATAGACCAGATCCCGTGCCAAGCTTATTTCACCGGTATGGGAACTACACTCAGTTTACAAGATACACAGATCTGCGCATTGGCAACAACACTTTCTTCTTCATGCTCGGTAATAAATTATTTGTATTACTGTTAATGATCCTCCAAATAAAACGTGGTTGTCACCTATAAGTAGCACGAACGTTTGAACACACAATTCAACTTTATTTCTCATAACTTTGAGACGTTCCATGTCCTAATATTGATTATACCTACCATCAAATATTCGTGTCAAAATACTGAAAAAATCACAAAAAAACAGAACATTACAATAACATAAAAATTTACGTTGGAAAATTTTCAGGGTGACTCAGGCAACCCGTTAGTATGCAACGGTAACCTCAACGGTATTCTCGTTATCAACGGCCACGACTGCTCAACCTTTGCCGATCTGCGACCCGAAGTTTATACCCGGGTCTCCAGGTTCACCTCATGGATTAATACCACGGCAGGTGCATCCACTTTCCAACCTGGAATGGCAGTGGTAGCAGTGATTGCTATTGTTCAAATTTTAACCGCCAATGTTTTAAATTAAGATATTTTAGAATTTTAGAGAAGTAATATTATTTTTATATGAAACTTGCATTTTATTTTTCATCATCTGCCTATCCTTTTCCCAAATATGTTGGGGTCGGCTTCCAGTCTAACCGGATGCAGCTGAATACCAGTATTTTATATGGAGCGACTGCTTATCTGACCTCCACAACCCAGTAACTGAGTAATACGATACCCCTTGGTAAGACTGGTTGTCAGACTTTCGGGGTTCTGACGACCCGTAACGACGGTCAAAGATGCACAAATTACAGCCGGGACCAACGGCTTAACGTGCTTTCCGAGGCATGGAGGAGTCTCGGTACGTAAAGATGGTCATCCATCCACGGATCAACCACGGCAAGCGTAGCTTAACCTGATGGATCGACTCATGCGGCTGTTATTACGTAGCCACGAGCTCCTCGCATTTTATTTCTATGTCTGTTATATTTAGTCTACTTTATTAGAAACTCTCTAGTTTCAAATTGTAAGTATAGGCATGTCCGTCATCGATTTGGTCGCTGCCACAGATTCATTAGCAGTGGCCGCAACTTACGAGTTGTAGCTCGTAGGTTCGAACCCAAACAGGCGCTTTACTTTGAATAAATTAATTCATCAACATCGCTCTGAAAACAGTAAAGGAAACCGGCATATCCTTGAACCAAAAATTCGAAGTCATGTGACATCTAATCTGTCAACACGCATTGGGCCCAGTCGTGGACTACGGCCTACGACCGCTCACCGAGAGGAGGCCTACACACTACACAAGCGTCCTCTGTGGGATGTTCTAAACTTTATAGATCACGGTATAAGCACTATACTTGGACATTTAATCGTATTTAGTAACTAGACAAAAGCAAAATAATGTTTCCATAGTACAACTAGGTACCTAATTAATGTTGGGATATTGAACGAATTTTCGAAAATAGTAAAACTGAAAAAGTTAAAAAAAAAAAACTAGAACCCGGTCATTAGGTACTCATTGCATAAGTTATGCGTTATAAACAAAAAATGTGTTTTAAAGTGAAAATCTATACTAATATTATAAAGCTGAAGAGTTTGTTCGTTTGTTTGTTTATTTGAACGCGCTAATCTCAGGAACTGCTGGTTGGAATTGAAAAATTCTTTTTGTGTTGGGTAGTCCATTTATCGAGAAAGGTTATAGGCTATATAATATCACGCTACGACCAATAGGAGCGGAGCATAAATGAAAAATGTTGCAAAAACGGGAAAAATTATTCCTTTTTGAGAGCTTCCGTTGCGTGCGCTGCGTAAACGGTTTAAGTTACGCAAATATCATGTATTATGGAATTGTTCCTCGATAAAATTTCAAAAAAAAGTCCGCGATAGCATATGTCTATCGTTTAAGATTGACTCATTATAACCTTTTTTTATGGTAATCACATTTGTTCGAAATTAATGCATTATTTGGGTGAATATCCCGGCGGTAAATTACACGTGTCCACGTTGAGAATCGAGGTGTTAAATGATAGGATGTTTTTTATTTATTTATCGTGTACTACGTAACTTGGTTAAATGAGGGCCACATTTTTTTTAAATATAAGTGTATGTAAATAATAAGGGAAAAAATACCGCCTTAAAATTCAAGTTGGGTGGCATGTCCCAGCTCCATTTTTTTATATAATTGCGTTCACCAAAGTAACAATTTGAGGTACAATAAAAAATAAACAATTTCGTTAGTATATGCATAAGACACATTATCTAAAAACAATTAAAACATATTAGAAAATCTAATTTAAAAGCACAGGATACTCGATCAAAGTTTGTCCAAGCAAAAATCTAAATTTTGGTGGCACTTGTTCAATTTAGTATAACAAAAAGTTTCGTGCGTGTGCGTTCAATCGTGTTTTATTATTTCGCATGTCTCAGGCGTGCGCCGGCACTTGCGCGTAATAGGGGTGTGATTAGTGCTGTGATTTCCCGCCCAAAACGTAATTATCATCTTGGGTGGCACGGGGGACAAGAATTGTTCAATTTTTGGTGGATCGATTTGCTATTGATTTTAAAGTGTTTTAATAGTAAGCTACACGTTATAGGTAGTGATTTGGGTTACGCATAAATCAGTTATATTAATTTATTTGTAACTTAAAATTATGAGTTTATCAGACAAATCATAATAAATACCTATATTATGTTTTAACAATAGAGAGTTTTATAAACCTATGAAAGTTATTGATAAATCCCGAAAATTTGTGAGATTGGTTACATCGAGCTTTACTAATTAGTGAGATTGAGGTTTATGACCAAATCCAATTTTGGTGCCACTGATTTTCAATTTTGGTGGGCACCTCGATTCAATTTTCAATTTTGGTGGCCACACTAGACTTTAAACTAAAATATCTCAAAAAGTTATCGAGATATTCTCAGACCTCTTGAAGATCATTCTAGCTTGGACTTTTTACTCTTATACCTGGTCCTTATTTTTCACGAAAACAGAAGAAAAAATTTCGCCACCAAAATTGATGAAAAATGCACTTTGTTGATATTGACCCATTTGCGAAGGAGTTTTATCAACATAATATTAATTCTTAATCAAATAAATAGTTTTAACATCAAGAGTATTTATGTAGCAGTAAAATACTTTTTAACTCATTCGAATCGGACATTTAATTTCGAAGCTATCACGAAATGCAATACGCAAACTAGAGAGGAGAGGATGGGCACACGGGTAGACTATCACCCGAAATAGGACATAGGATACTTTTATTCCTATATTCCCTCGGGATCTACACCTACGCCGGTGAAACCGCGGGGCACAGCTAGTTATTAAATAAAAATTATGCATCTACGTAGGTACATCATAAATAGATTATTCAACTTCACTCATTCTTATTTTCACCTCACTACGTTTTATTGTTAGAAACTGGTATCCCTCCTGTTAAGTTACTGAACGCAATGAAAAGTGCAAGTATCGGTTGATTGTTTCCCGGTGGCTTTATCTCTCAATTTGGCGACTAACAGTGACCTGCAAGATTGCCCTGTGTTCCCACCACTGTTGTTCTATGTCTTTTTTTACGACATGTCACGCATTTATCGAAACACAAACACGAAGGAGTTATTTTACGTTTGAACAATAATAGTTAATATATGATCCCAAGAAGCGTGAAGCGGGGCTCCGCCGACTTTGAAAATGTAAATACAATTTGAAGGTAAGGTGACATTCTATCTTTGACCAGTCATTACAATCATTTCTAGGTAAGTTGACACAGTAATTTCATTGAAAATAGTATGACGATCATTGACATTCGAGTTTATCTCGTCGTGTGACGTCACGGCTTTCTATCTTTTTCACAGTAATTACTGTGTCCCATTTCAGCAACATCATAACATAAATCTATCTTTGACCAGTCATTACAATCATTCCTAGGTAAGTTGACACAGTAATTTCATTGAAAATAGTATGACGAGCATTGTCATTCGAGTTTATCAGTTTGGAAAAATGTCGTCGTGTGACGTCACGGCTTTTTATCTTTTTAACAGACAGTTCTGTGTCCCATTTCAGCAACATCATGACATCATGCCTGTAATCCCCGAAGGGTTAGCCAGAGGTGCACCCATAAGTGTATCCACATTTCGCCAGCTATGTTTAAGTACCAGGGAGCGAGCCTATTGCCATGAACTGGGCATAAATTTCAGGCATGAAAACCCCGATAACACTTTGAAAAACCCAGTAGCGTTTGCGACCACTAAACCAACGAAGCAGTCACTTCAACAGCATTATTATGAAAAGCAGTACATCGCACTACCTGCCAGGGTTGCGGGAAAGTCCGAAAGGGATACCGGGACCTTGGCAACAGGCAACTGAAGGAACACGGGTGGGTTTTAGTCAGTAAAAGTCTGACACGCCCTTCCGCTCCACCGATTTCGCACCTTCAAAATAAAAAGTCTGTCGCCCTATACTAGCGGCTCCATTTTAATACTTTCCGAATTCCATGAGACAGAGTAAGAATGTGAATGCATCCAGCACAGCCTCCGTATACGACCACCTTCGTTCGTTCGTATCGTACGTTAACGCGAGTGATCGCAGTTTTCCGTAATAATCCTCGAAATGGGTTTAGTAGCGAGATTTTTAAGGCTTATCGTTATTTGTTTCTTTTTTAACCGACTTCTTCAAAAAGGAGGAGGTTCTCAAATCGTCTGTATGTTTTTTTTTTTTTGTATGTTTGTTACTCGATTACTCCGCCAATTATGAATCGATTTTGATGATTCTTTTTTTGTTTGGTAGGTCATGCTTCCGAGGTGATCCCATATAAATTTCACTAACTTTGCTTGCGTAATTTTTGAGTTAGCTTAAATATTACGTATTTTTCCCACTCAGTTTATCTAGACGATATCCTGTTTGACTCCTTCACTGTTATTTACATAGCAGGTAGTGGTATTCGGATTTGTGTGGGGTAGATACCACAACTAAAAAGTGAAAAATAAAAACTTTTTACAAAAAAAAAAACAACCGACTTTCAAAAAACAACTAACTTTAATTTCGGAAGTCGGTGGCAAAAAACGGAAATTGAAAAGCAAAGACACCGACTTCCGAAATTAGATTATTTTTCACTTTTTTTGTGTTTTTTTGAAAGACGGTTGTTTTTTTTTTTTGTAATTTTTCGGCAAATACAACTAGAAAGATCAGTATTTACTGTACATCATAATCATTTACAACCATAACTCAATCATTAACTCAGAAAGTTAATAGTTGTATTTCCGAAATAATAAAACCAAACTGAACATGTGGAGTTAGCAATATTTTTAAAGTTGATACTTACAATATTCATGAAGGTTTTTAGAATGTAGTCATTTATCATTACTCACTCAGAAAGGGTTCCGTGATACCAAAACTGCGGCAATTAACAATAGTAGAATATTGCCACTTCTTGAATATACTCATATTTTTGACATCGTGTTTTTGATATAATGTGAACTAGTCAGATCTAACATAAATGATAACGTACAATGGAGCGCTAAACTTTATATATTACGGTATAAGCACTATACTTGTAAAAGTCCAAGTATAAGTGGATTGTTTCCCGGTGGTAACTCTCAATTAGGCGTTTTGCAGTGGCCCACAAGGATGCCCTGTGTTCCCAACACAATTGGATTTTTTTGACGACACGGATCTATTTTCAACAAGCTATCTCAAACTCAAAGCATTTATTTGAAACCAATTACAGGCACTTTTGAATTGCCCAGGAGTCGTTCAGTCAAAAGTGGTTGCCCATTCCCATTTTTTGGAATGGGCAAGAAACTCCATGAACACTCTTTAAATCAAAACTTTGGAGGCCCCTTAACACCACGAAGTGTCGAATTTATCGGAAATGACAGTCGGGCTGACTGAATTCACGCGTGCAAGTTTTATCCGTTTACACACGGTATCCTAAAAAAACATTACCATAAAGCTCGTATAAAAATGTTGTTTCGTAATTTCCTTAATTAGATAAGATTGTAGATACGTATATAATGTAGGCTATGATTAGGAATATAAATCAGTCATCTACTAGTAGTGTGTTAGTGTTGTACGACAGACATTTGATTTTGAGTTTTAAAACCTACAGTACCTACCTAGTCTCCATACTTAAAAAATGAACAACTTTGTGATTTTATTTGTGATTGCTTTTTGTGGTAAGGATTTCATTACGAGTGTTATTTTATTATTGTTCCAAATTACCTAATATAATTTAATATATGCTAAACATTTAAAGAAATTTTTGTCACTTTTCTTCATTGGTGTGCGCCAAACGAATCTCACCCTAACAAGTTTTATTTATCGCATAATATATCGTATTTATATTATTATCTAATTTATAAACAGGCACATCAAGCTCTTTAAATGTTGAAGGGACTAACAGAATAATGGGAGGATCGCCTGCAACTGACAACCAGTTCAGATATATGGTAATAATATTTTTTTTACTATGGTCCGGAGGAGCCAAAACAATACGACTTACTACTGTACATGGAACGATAGTTTTGGTTCATTTTATTAGAGGACATTGTACTCATCGTTACAAACAACGTTTACTATGGAATCAATCCTAAAATCTGAGGTTCCCGTTTACAGGCTTTGTGTGCAGAACCCTAAAAATGTATTGAGACGAACAAGAGATGCAGCTATCAAATACTTATTGTTTATCAGTACAACGAAATAACTCAAATATTATACATTCTTTTAGATTTCCTTGCAACAGTTAAGTCAAGTAACCAATTACACAAGAGGACACAGATGCGGGGGCGCATTGGTTACGCTAAGGCATGCAGTGACATCTGCATCTTGCCTTTACAACAACGTAAATGGGTCAGTATCTAGTTTTAATTTTAGTTAATATTACAAAAGTCAAATGGCAAAGCATAGACTATTCTTATGCGAAAATAAGAGGAAAACCGGCCAAGTGCATGTCGTACCATGCACAATGAAGGGTTCCGTAGTTGGGATGAATTTATAAAACAAACATTGTAGTTGAAAAACTTGTTCTCCGATACAGAATGTATGGGGGAACATGTTTTTACAACTGCAAATTTAAGTTGGTCGATTATTAGTCGGTAACTTGTGGAGCATACGTAGTGATAATAGTTTTCCTTTTAATTTCATTATATATACTACTGCCGTGATTTTTTTCACATATCCAAACCCAACCATTTTGCTGGCAGGGGGGGGACACTTGGCTCTAACAAAAATTAGCACTTTAAAGCTTAATATTCCGCAAACGGATCCCTGAATCCAAAAATGGTTGTAACAAACTCATTATTTTTAAACGACCTTTCCAAAGATACCCCACACTATGGGATTGACGAGAAAAAAAAAACCAGGGGAGGTACCCTAAAAAAAAATATTATTTACGATTTCTTTTTACCACTTTGTTGGTGTCGTTTATATGTATATTCATACCAAATTACAGCTTTCTACTACCAACCGTCATTGAGCTAAGCCGTGGACAGACGCACAGACGGACATGGCGAACTATAAGGGTTCCTTGTTGACTACGGAACCCTAAAAAAAGGTAGCCGGGTGTTCGGCCGTTTTACCGGGTGCAGCATTGAGGAGACTTCCATCGTTTCCGAGTGATTTCAACTCAAAAAAAATCTAATTTATTCTACAGAGCCATTCACATTTACACTGTTTTTCAGGGTACACACGCTTATTGCCCCGAATGAATACCGGGTGTTCGCTGGTGCAGCGGTTCTTACCAACGACTCTTCTGCTGATCGCCTTCGTACTATAGCAAACGTTACCGTACACCCCAACTACCGTCCGGGTACCCCGTATGTCAATGATATCGCAGTTATTACCGTGAGTAATATTTCATTTATTAATTTTCATCTCATACCACTATATTCGCGAGGGTCGATTGTTGTGAAATTAAAATTTTCTTACGTTTTTTGTAATTTGCAAGTCAGTGTCAGGTTGTATGTTGATTCCTGCCAGGGTTGCGGGAAAGTCCGAAAGGGATACCGAGACCTTGGTAACAGGCAACTGAAGGAACACGGGTGGGTTTTAGTCAGTAAAAGTCTGACACGCCCTTCCGCTCCGCCCAGAGCGGGAGAAGTCATTTGATGATTCCCACCCACAAAAAAAAGAAAAAAAATTGTGTTTATTAAAATATGATTCGCGACCGTAAAAAATATGGCTTTACTGTTATAATCATCAAGCAATCATCATTCAGCAATACAACTCCATAAGCTACAAAAGCAAGCAAGCATAATTTCATGAAATCATCACATTTTGGGGATTATTCATATGTCATTCTATAGGATTATAAATGAACTTAGAGTTGAATTGAATGTTTATAATTCTGTAAATTCCTATACCTATGCAAAACCTATGTAGTACCTACCTACGTGAAGGTCAGCTAAACCGTTTGCCTATTTCAGCTGAACACTGAATTCCCAAGTAACGCAGTATCAACAGTGCCACTGTCGAATATCGACGCCACCCCTTTGCAAGGACCGATTTGCACATCGTCCGGCTGGGGATCCCAAAACAACACTAATTCTGTAAGTTTCATTACCCATGTTAAAAACTATTATTTACTCTTGGCCCGAACACTTCATACTTCAGTTAGAAGATAGTACTTAATCCTTTTCTTTTTCCTCACATTCCGTAATATTAACTTAGCATGTGACCAGCGCGATGAAGTCACAGACGCGATGCAAAACAGAGGCCTTAGACAAAGTGACATTCTATTATGTCAATCCTGTAGAAAGTCATTGTAGCAATACGAAACGCTTTCAAAGCGATTGTCACTTGTTTAGAACCTCTGGACCTCAAAAATGTGACGCAGTGATCTGTCTACTGTGTCATATGAACGGCCGCATGCTTTACTAGCGCATAATAATTATAATTATAGGTTTTCGTCAATACCTATTTTTTTTTAACCTTATTTACACGCTACCTTTTGTTTTTAGCCCAGTATGCAGTTGATGCACTTACAGAAGATGGTGTTCGACCAGACCGTGTGCCAAGATTATTACACCGGTGCGGGCGCCATAGGCGGCACTACTACACTCATTTTACAAGATACTATGATCTGCGCGTTTGCATCAACACTTTCTTCTTCATGCTCGGTAATAACTTATTTGTATTACTGTTAATGAACCTCCAAATAGAACGGGGTGGTCACCTAAACAGCACGAACGCGAGAACATAGTTCGTAAAATTATTACTTACTAGCTGCGCCCCGCGGTTTCACCCGCGTAAATGTCGATCCCGTGGGAATATCGGGATAAAAAGTAGCCTATGTGTTAATCAAGGTTATAAACTATCTGTTTGCCAAATTTCATCCAAATCCATTCAGTAGTTTTTACGTGAAAGAGTAACAAACATCCATCCATCCATCCATCCATCCATCCACACTTACAAACTTTCGCGTTTATACTATTAGTTAGATTAGATTAGATAGACGTTCCATGTCCTAATATTTATTGTACCTACCATCAAAATATCCACGTCAGTAATTACAAAAATAGTCTTATTGGTACGGAACTCACAAAAAATCCAAACAAGAGGAACAGAACATTAAATTATCATTAAAATTTACGTTATTTTCAGGGCGACTCAGGCAACCCGTTAGTATGTAACGGTAACCTCAACGGTATTCTCATTGTCAACGGCCACGACTGCTCAACCTCAACCTATCAGCGACCCGAAGTGTATACCCGGGTCTCCAGGTTCACCACATGGATAAACAGTACAATCGAACAGACTACACCGACGACAACAACAACAACAACAACAACAACAACAACAACAACGACGACGACGTCGACGACAACGACATCACCAGTGACTGCAACTACACCCGCTCCAGGCGCAGCTTCCACTTTCCAACCTGGATTGGCAGTGTTAGCAGTGATCGCTATTTTTCAAATTATAACCGCCAATGTTTTAAATTAAGATATTTTAGAAATTAGAGAAATTATTATTATTTTAATACATAACTTGCTTTTTATTGCTGTTTGAAACATAGTGTAGTAAAAGTTTAAAAAATACTTAGAATTCCTGAAGTAACGAACACACCCTCATATTACATTAATTCTACTTTAATAAAGTTTCAATTGAAGGTTAGGCATGTTACGGCGATTTGGTCGCTGGACCTGTTTCATCAACAACATCAACTGAGCCAATCGCAGCCTATCACTGGACAAATGTCACTCCCAGGCTATGCCACACCACCCAAGCTATGTCGGTAACTTCAGTACTTTCCGGATAATTTCATTTATATTATCCTGCGGCACTGGATGCCATATATACCTAACTACAGCGGATGGTAATGATTTTATTTAGAGAAGCAACAATGAGTGAGTGGGCGAGCGGTAGCAAAGCGAGTGAGCTAAGCCTTAGAAGGAGTTACTATTTTACGTTTATAATAATATGTATTGTAAATATAATGACCCCCAAGAAGCGTGCAGCGGGACTCCGCCGACTTTGAAAGTGTAAAATACAATTTCAATACAATTTGTCAAAATAGATAGGTTGTCTATAACCTGCAGAAGGAAATAGACTACTTTTTAACCGACTTCTTCAAAAAGGAGGAGGTTCTCAATTCGTCTGTATGTTGTTTTTTTTTTTTTTTTTTGTATGTTTGTTACGCGTTTACTCCGCCAATTATGAATCGATTTAGATGTTTTTTTTTTTTTTTGGTAGGTTGTGCTTTCGAGGTGGTCCCATAAAATTTTTATAAACTTTGCTTGCGTAGTTTTTGAGTTAGCTTCAATATTACGTACTTTTCCCACTTAGTTTATCTAGACGATATCCTGTTTGACTCCTTCACTGTTATTTACATAGCAGGTAGTGGTATTCGGATTTGTGTGGGGTAGGTACCACAAAAACTGAAAAATTAAAAATCCGGAGTCACACGTAATCTGTTCGATTTATGCCCTAGCACGTGTGACTCCGGATTTTGAATTTGTCCGTCTGTGATGTCTTGTTCATACCTTTTTAGTCGTAGTTGGGTTTTAGTTTTTATTACTTTAATTTTCATTTAATTCTTTTGGGGTTATAATATATATATTTTAGAAATGTGCTTATTAAGCCCTTTCATTTGATACCCAACATGGTAGGATTAAACAATATTTTTTTTTTAGTTCCTGACTTTATGTCCTCTAGAGGGCGCCATTTTTAATTTAATGTGACGTCACATAGCCTATAACCAGCGGACGATCAAGACGCTTCCAACGATACCTTTGTGAAATTGTGATGAGTCGTTTAGAAGATATGAGGGAACAGATGAACATACATACATACATACATACATACATACATACATATATACATACATACATACATACCGGTCAAAATCATAACCCTCCTTTTTTCTTCGCCGTAGTTGGGTAAAAATGGACTACAAAAAGTTTGGTTTGTTGCTATAGTTCGCGACGTTCGCGATGCAGAATGAACAACAAACCAACTCTAGGTATAATATAATGCGACTTAGTTCTGATCTCAGACCAAATAAAAAACCTTATTTTTATTTGGTCTGAGGTTCTGATGTCGCTTTTAGCCACGGTAATAGCACGATATTCAGATGGTAAACTAAAATTCGAACGGATTAAATTCATTACGAGTTTACTCGAAAAAAGGGAGAAATCCCTAAAAGTAGAAACACTAGTTGACACGGAACGTGTTGCGTGCTGCGCCGCGCGGAGTCTCGCTGCGCCGCGCAGTGTCTCGTTGCGCAGCGAAGCGTGGGGCTGCTAGCGATTTCCCGATGCGCCTCGCGACGTTACGATGCGTCTCGCGGCGGCGCACTCTGCAGCGCGAAACCACTTCAAGCATCGTCGCGTCGCGTCACGTCTCGGTGTGAACTGTGAAATAGGCAGATCTAACACAAATGCCAACAACTATGGAGCGCTAAACTTTATAGATTACGGTCTTTGCGCTATACTTGTTAAAGTCCAAGTTGATTTGCAAGGCCTGGCTGGTCTAATGTGGTGGTTTTATCCGTCTACAGACGGAATTCGAGAAAACATTGTAAATCCCGATTAAAATATTGTTTCATACTTTCCTTTAGATAAGATTGTAGATAATTTTATAATGTAAGTAGTACAAGATTAGCAATATACATCAGTCATCTAGTAGTATAGTCTCTTCCTGGGTGTTGTACGACCGTCTTGTTTTTCAAATCTTTAATAGTCTCCACACTTAATAATGTACAACTTTGTGATTTTATTTGTGCTTGCTCTTTATGGTAATATTTTTTTACAAGTGTTATCATTAAATTGTTTATACTTAAAATACTTATAAGGGTTACATTTTTTCATTGATGTGCGCAAATCCCAACAAGTTTACTGTTCACATTATGTATCGTATTTATGTTATTATCTATTTTATGAACAGGCACATCAAGCTCTTTTCATGTTGAATGGACAAACAGAATAATAGGAGGATCACCTGCAACTGACGACCAGTTCCCATTTATGGTAATTATAGTTTTTTACTATGGCCAGGAGGAGCCAAATCAATACAACAGCTTACTATGTACATACAACGTTTTTATTTATTGAAAGGGATCATTATCGTTACGAAGAACTTTATAATGGAATCAATCCTGGAATCTGAAATGGCTACTAGCCCGGGACCCTGCTAGTAGCCATTTCAGATTCCAGGATTGATTCCATGGTAAAAGTTCTGCGCCCCGTTTGGGTACGGAACCCGAAAAATGTTTCGAGACGAATAAGAGATGCCAAAGCTACTACACTACAAAATACCTAATGTTTATCAGTAAAACGAAATAACCCATTTTTTTACAGATTTCCTTGCAAGACTTAATGCAAGTACACAACTACACAAGAGGACACAGATGCGGGGGCGCATTGGTTACGCTAAGGCATGCAGTGACATCTGCATCTTGCCTTTACGATGTCAACGTAAATGGGTCAGTAACAGTGTTAATTTTAGTCAGTATTACGAAAGTCAAAAAAGCTAAGCACAGACTATTCTTACGTGAAAACAAGAGAAAAAAAGATAGTTTTACTTTAGCCAGGTGCAGCATTGAGGAGATTTTCTTCGTTTGAGCCATTTTCAACCAAAAAAAAATCTGCCTAGCCTTTTCTCAACTAAGTTGGGGTCCAGTCTAACCGGATGCAGCTGAATTTTACTGTATTTTACATGGAGTGACTGCCTATCTGACCTCCACAACCCCGTAACTGGGCAACATGATACCCCTTGGTAAGACTGGTTGTCAGACTTTCGGACTTCTGACGACCCGTAACGACTGCCAAAGGTCCACGAATCACAGCCGGGACCAACGGCTTAACGTGCTTTCCGAGGCACGGAGGAGTCTCGTTATGTAAAGATGTCACCCATCCACAGACCAACCCCGGCAAGCGTAGCCATTTTCAACCAAAATCTTATTTTTTCTACAGAACCCAAAACGTTAACATTAACACTGTTTTAGGGTCCACACGCTTATTGGCACGTCTGGACGCCGTGTGTTCGCTGGTGCAGCGGTTCTTAACGATGACTATTCTCGTGATCGCCTTCGTACTATAGCAAGCTTTACAGTACATCCCAACTACAGTCCAGGTACCCCGTATGTCAATGATATCGCAATTATTACCGTGAGTAATGTTTTTGCTGCGTTCATTTTTTAAATATGAAAATCAGGGTTACTTTCAGACCTCTTATCTAAGAATAATAATAGGGTAATATAATAATAGTAGGTAAACTGTTTTTTTTAAGTCCTTGCATTCTGAAAGTCAGCAATGTCGCAAATTGCTGCCAAATATTTCGCTGTTTTTTTTATAAATAAATCAATATTATATAGGTACTTAATTAAATGATGAGATACTGCTCTATGTGGTACTAACATAATTATTGATTATGACTTTGTTGCTAACTTTCATAATACCGGCATTATCAAATGAAGAGCGTATTTCAATTAGAATTTGCAAAATTATTTCTAGAACTCATGCTATATCATTGACGTGCTCTTTCAGCTCTCCAAGCTGAGTCCCAATTCTTTTCTAATCCTCTAAATAATTATGAAATACACATTCTATAAGTACATCGAGTTGCTTCACTGTATCATCACCGTTGTTGCGAGTAGGGAGTGCTGCAGCAGTATCTTTGTTATAAAGTGAACGGATTGTTGAAATCTCATAATACATGCCATCAATTAACTATCACAATATTCGCGAAAGTCATTTGTTAAAGCCAACCCGACAAAACCTCTGCGGTACCTACTACTACTGTGAAGATCAGCTGTTTCTCTTGCCTTTTTCAGCTGAACATTGAATTCCCAAGTAGCGAAGTATCAACAGTGCCACTGTCGAATATTGACGCCACCACTTCGCAAGGAACCGTTTGCACGTCGTCCGGCTGGGGATCCCAAAACAACACAAATTCTGTAAGTTTCACTACCCATCTCAAGACTGTTTTACTGTGGGCCCGACAATTTGCATTCTTTAATAAGAAGATATTGAATCTTTTTCTTTTTATTTCCATTTTCATAATATTTACCTTCTGACTGACCGTGCTCGATAGATGATGTGAAAAGTACGATGACGTCACAGTCGCGATCCGAAACAATACAACCTTCATAATATTTGTGTATTATTTTACTCCCCCCCGCGAAAACCAACCGTGCTTTGCGACTCCCCGATCACCAATCGGGGAGTCGGAAACCACGCATCACTCATTTTATTACATAAAAGGAAAATAGAATTTCAGAGAAAAAATATTTTTGTAGAGCGTCGTCTCTGTCACTCATGACGCAGTGATCTGTCTTACCCCGCGTAACACGATCATTCGAACTTTTTGCTCGGTGAACCTGAACGCGGGGTCGCACCAACAGAGGGCGCTTTCCGGATTTCCGAACGAAAAGTGACATATGCACGCGACCGATCGCTCTTAGGACGCGGTCTTAAAATTAATCCTAATTTATCCACTTTATTTTTAGCCCAGTATGCAGTTGATGCACTTACAGAAGTCGGTGTTAGAGCAGGCCGTGTGCCAACCTTATTACACTGGTGCGGGCGCCATAGGCAGCACTTCACTTACTTTACAAGATACCATGATCTGCGCGTTGGCAACAACATTTTCTTCTTCATGCTCGGTAATAACTTATTTGTATAACTGTTAATGATACTCCAAATAGAACGTACCTATACAGTAGCAGCACGAACGTTTGAACACACAATTCAACTTTATTTGTCATAACTTTGAGACGTTCCATGTCCTAATATTTATTGTACCATCAAAATATCCATGTCAGTAAAGCACTCCAAAAATAGTCATATGGGTACCCACCCATATGACTACTACGGAATTAACAAAAAAACCTAAATAAAGGAACAGAACATTACATTACATTGACTGCTTCGTTGGTATAGTGGGTGTAAGTGCTACTGCTGAGCATGAGGTCCCGGGTTCGAGTCCCAGGTCGGGCAAAGTGTTATTTGGTTTTCCATCTGGAATTTCTTTTGGGATTTGTGCCCGATTGATGGCAATAGGCTCGCCCCCTATTACATGGGACTTGAACATAACTAGTGAAATGTGGGTGTACCTACTATAGGTACACCTCTGCCTGGCCCTTCGGGGAAATAAAGGCGAGATGTTATGTAACATTACATTATCATTAAACTTTATTTTATTTTCAGGGCGACTCAGGCAACCCGTTAGTATGTAATGGTAACCTGCACGGTGTTCTCATTGTCAACGGCCACGACTGCTCAAACGCAGCCTATCTGCGACCCGAAGTGTACACCCGGGTCTCCAGGTTCGCCACATGGATAAACAGTACAATCGAACAGAATACACCGACGACGACAACAACAACAACAACGATGACAACGACATCACCGGTGACTACAACTACACCCGCTCCAGGCGCAGCTTCCACTTTCCAACCTGCAATGGCAGGGTTAGCAGTGATCGCTATTGTTAAAATTATAACCGCCCATGTTTTAAATTAAGATTTTTTTTATTTACAGTAATTTAATAATAAATACATTATTATACATGTAACACTACAATTATACTAATAATATGTACATTTGTACAAGTATATAAAAAGGGGGGAAATATTCATTAAAGTGCATAAAAAAATTCTTCCGCATCGCTGTCAGCAGGAAAAGTGCCCAAAAGGCTGGCGGATTCTTTGGCCGAAGAATATCGTTGGTCGACTTTTCACGTGACCAGCCATCTGGTCACGTGAAAAGTCGACCAACCGCTTGGCGATGTCTTGATATAATAAGTGAGCACGCGGACCCCGTGGCCCTAGTTTCAGCCCCAAACGGCTTGAACATATAAGACCCAATGAGCTTGGAGTATTTGCGCCGTTTGAGATTTTCCGCACCTGTAGCAGCAGCCCCAGCACAGCCCGCCAAGCTAGGAAGATGGGATGGCGCAAGGGTGTCAACATTTGTTGTTGAATCCCACACCAAAGGCCTACCTACCTTCCAAGGCATTATGGTCATTCATATCGTCGCGTGCCAAGCCATTGGGTTCTAAAACAGCTGGCAGCTGACAAGAGCACAACGGATGATGTCATTGATGCTGGCGTGCCGTGCTATCCGACCTGCGCTTCTATACTGCAGGATAAGCTATGGTGACCGAGGCAGTCTACACCTTCACCGCACTGGTGGCGATGCGGAGCCACATAAGGAGCGCCCAGACGCAGACAAATAGCAAGCCGGAAGGTGGTGTCACCCATCATAGTGCCTATGTTGGGTGCTACCGTCACCCAACATAGGGCCTAAATGCTTGAAGCCAGAGGCCCGACTCCCATTCACCCACAGCCAGTAGGCGGGCGGCCCGCTCAGCAGTATTGGTGGACGTATGCAGATTTTTTCGAAGAGTCATTATATATTATTATTCTTAAGTAACTTTGTTTTTTATTCCTAAGTTTATTACATACTATAGACAAAGTTTTAAAATACTTGGAATTCCTGGATTAACGAACTCACCTTCATATCAAAATAAAGTTTGTTACCAGAGAGTTTCAAATTGAAGGTTTAGGCATTTCACGCCGATTTGGTCGCTGGTTCATCAACATCTTCAACTCAGCCAATCGTAGTTCACTACTGGACAAAGATCTCTCCCAGGTTACGCCACAACACCCTGTTCTCCGCGTTCCGCATCCAGTATATCCCAGCCACCATTTTAAGATCGTCGATCCATCTAGCTGGGCACACTACGCTGGCCGAAACGCCGTCTCCACTCAGAACTCGTCTGTTAGACTAGCCAGGAAGGAACCATGTTTGTTAAAGGATCGATTCTTCGACAAACTTGGCCAGCCCACTGCCACTTCAGCTTAGCCTGCAAGCTATGTTGGTAACTCTCTTTTCCGGATAATTTCATTTCTGATTTTATCCTGCGCCACTGGTTGGTAATAATCTTTAACCCTTTAATCTTATCTTACTCCGGGACAAACACATTTATTAACAATAAAAACCAAGGAAAGAGGCCCTAGGTACTATCTATCTTAAATTTAATATATCATTATAAGAAATGAAAAGATGGAATCCTAATTATATTATTATAATATCTATCTGCCTCTCCGCCCGCCAAGACTTTTCAGCTTTAAAGCGATGCTGAGTTGATGATGTTGGTGAACTAGTGCTAGTGAAGAAATTGGTGACTGTCCTTGAATTACCTAAGATACCTACAATTTAAAACTCTGAAATAAAATTGACTTGATGTAACAGACATAGAAATAAAAGCAAGTTCTGTATAAATATAATATAATGTCTCTTATTTCTAAAATAACCTAATTGAAAACATTGACGGTTATAATTTGAGCAATAGCAATCACTGCTAGCACTGCCATTGCAGGTTGGAAAGAGGATGCTCCGTCTGGAGCGGGTGTAGTAGTAGTCACTGGTGGAGTCTGCTCGGTTGTACTGTTTATCCATGCGCTGAAGCTGGAGATCCGGGTATACACTTCGGGTCGCGTAATGCCTGTATCTGAGCAGTCGTGACCGTTGACCACAAGTATACCGTTGAGGTTACCGTTGCATACTAACGGGTTGCCTGAGTCGCCCTGAAAATAACGTAAATTTCAATGATAATGTAATTTTCTGTTCCTCTTGTTTGGTTTTTTTGAATTCCGTACCTATAAGACTATTTTGGAGTGTATTACTGACATACGTAGATATTTGATTGTATAGATAATATTAAGACGTGGAATGTCTCAAAGTTATGAGTTATATTTGGTCGAATTGTATCTTCACAGGTTCGTGCTGCTTTTAGACGCAACAACGTTCTATTTGGAGTATAATTAACAGTAATACAAATAATTACCGTGCATGACGAAGAAACTGCTACTATATTGGTTCCGATCGCGCAGATCATGGTATCTTGTATAACGAGTTGACTAATGTGAGAAACTCGGCACGCCTTCTTGGCTATCACTATCTTCGGTAAATGCGTCATCAACTGCATACTGGGCTAAAACAAAAATAGCGGTTTTTCAAGACAATATCGACGAAAGCTATTATTATATTATGTGCAAGTAAAGTATGCAATCGTTCATATAGCACAGTGGAGCAGATCACTGTGTCATATGTGCATGAGTGACACAGACGACACTACCAATCGAATTTTTACATATTATACTCAATGAGATTTAAGATAATATAGAATGCAATCAAAAGTTTAGTAAAGGTATAGATAATTTGGGATCCCATGACTCAATGACGCTATCTAGCATTATTTAGTATTTTGAATAAAAAATAACAATAATAATAGCAAAATTACGTAATTGCCAAGTTTGACGCCAATCACTTTTACCGACACCAACATTTGATTACCATACGTCACTAATGGCCAATTTCTATAAATTACGGACTGTTATTGATTAAAATTAAGGCTCTTCCATATGGAACTAGCTATCACAGGTAAAATTAGCTTACGAATTTAATTTTAAGTCCAGTTTGGTAACAAAGAGCTACCATTGGTAAATAAAACGATTCATTTTTGTATACAGGGCGTTAGGGTAGACACCGTTAACCTTGAAACTAGTGGGACCAACTTTGAAATCGCTTTTTTCGAATCGAATTCGCAATTTTTTTTTTCTCTTATTCAAGGTTTGTGCCATAACAGAAGTATATTATAGATGACACCAAACCACTAGTTTCAAGGATAACGGAGCATAAGCAAATTATTTAATTTGTCTTAATTCTCGGTAAATTATAAAATACTAATGAAAATAAACCATACTTGTGTCTAGTCGTTTTATCACTAAGAGGTTTGCATGTACAATATTTTCTTTGAAAATAATTTTCATTTGCACACAATGCGACCAGTCCTGTGTGATACGAGTGACACGAGACATTATAATAATTAAACTGAGCGAGGTGTGACCTGTAGGTAGATGATACCAAGTAGATTCTGATGTTCTTCGCTTTGTCCCGTCTATCAAGTATAAATATGAATGCCTTTTTATAACCGTGAAATAAAATGACATCTAGGTACGTGAAATGCTACTCCCTCGATCGCTAGCTTTCGCATTGTGAAACTAGGTAATTATTTTAAAATTATGTACTTACATATATTTTGTTTCGTATTGTGACTGTGACGTCATCGCGCTTGTGTTTTGCAATTATGCACAGGAAAAACAATATGATTGCTATCTTCTAATTAAAATATGCAAATTGCCGGGTCCAGAGTTAATAATAGTTTTAACATGGGTAATGTAACTTACAGAATTAGTGTTGTTCTGGGAGCCCCAGCCGGACGACGTGCAAATCCATCCTTGCAAAGTGGTGGCGTCGTTAGTCGACAGTGGCACCGTTGATACTGCGTTACTTGGGAATGCAGTCGTCAGCTGAACTAGGCAAAAGGTTTAGCTTATGTTAACGCCCGAGGTACCTAGGTAAAACAGCGCATGTGCAATCGCCTTACGAAAACGTTGATCACTTTTGAACCTTGTCACATTTATGTCGTAACTTTCTTGACAATTCGTGTAATACGCATTCTAGACGTAGCTATTTACTAAGACAAGTTTCTACATATTACTAAAAATAAATAAGTTTTAAAAGTTAAATAAATACATTTTCTTACTCTAGCCCACTGTACCAATAAAAACAATCATAGGCGAAAAATAACATTATAATCGGACTTAAGGTGCATTCTGAAAGTTTACAACGTCAGTAATGGTGGAATCTCACGATTGGCAATATTGCAGACGGACGTACACCTTCCCACGGTCCGTCGTCCGGGCTCGTCGGTGTCAATCCGCAAAATCGCGGATCGTGGGATTTCGGTATAATATATTAATTAGTGCAACACAGAGTGATATTTAATTATTTCATTTGCGATAATGCGTCCCGATTCCTTGCACACAGCTGCGTTTTTATCGAGCGATATTTCTAACAAGTTCTCCGCCATAGGCGCGTTTTTATCTCGCGAGAATAACGCAGGTGTGTGTAAGATCGCATGCGTCCAAATTAAAAATGTTCTAAGAACACTTATCGAAATATTGCAGGACGGAGAAACGCGCGTCCTATTCCTATTGTGGCATTATTATCGCAGCAGTGTGTAACTTCGTAGCCGTCCTAAACAAAATGTACTGGAGACAGATATCGCAATAACGCTTACGTTATAATCGCGCGATATAAAAACGCGCCGGTGGGAGAGACTTTACTCACGGTAATAACTGCGATATCATTGACATACGGGGTGCCCGGGCTGTAGTCGGGGTGAATGGTAAAGCTTTCTACAGTACGAAGGCGATCAGCAGAAGAGTCGTTGGTAAGAATAACTGCACCAGCAAACACCCGATATTCATTCGGGGCAATAAGCGTGTGTTGTACCCTGAAACAGTGTTATTGTTAATGTTTCTGCTCAGAAACGAAGATTTCCTCAATCCTGCTGCACCCAGCTAGAGCAAAACGACGCAACTGGGTACATTATTTTCCCTCTTATTTTGGGATAAGAATAGTCCACGCTTTGCTTTCTTGTTTTTATAATATGTGCTGACTAAAATTGACACTAGATACTGACCCATTTACGTTGTTATAAAGGCAAGATGCAGATGTCACTGCATGCTCTAGCGTAACTAATGCGCCCCCGCATCTGTGACCTCTTGTGTAATTAGTTACTTGACTTAATTGTTGCAAAGATATCTAAAAGAATATAAAAACAAATGGGTTATTGATATGACTACTGACTCATTACTAAATCGGTCCATTAGATTCAAAGCACATTGGCGGTGACAGACGGATAGACAGACAGACACACGAGTCATCCTATTAGGGACTCCGATTGTTTTATTCAGATGTATGGAACCCTAATAAACATGGATTGATCCCATAGTAAAAGTTGTTCGCAACGATATTTATAATAACCCTTTTTCAATTATCAAAAACGACTGTTCCATGTACAGTAGTAATTTATAAGGCCATAGGAAAAAATATATAATTACCATATATGTGAACTGGCCGTCAGTTGCAGGCGATCCTCCCATTATTCTGTTTGCCCTTTCAACATTTAAAGAGCTTGATGTGCCTGTTCATAAAATGGATGATACAATTATTATTAATATAACTACGATGTTATGTGATAAGTAAAACTTAATAGGGCGAAATCCGTTTTTGCGCACACCAATTTAGAAAAATTACTTTACCTACATGTATTTAAAAAAAAAAAAAATGAAAAATTAAATTTTGTATTAATAAAATAACACTTTTTTTCAAATCCTTACCACAAAGAGCAATCACAAATAAAATCACAAAATTCATTTTTTAAGTGCGGATACTAATTGACTGATTTATGTTGCTAATGTTGGGCTGCATTTTATAGGTACTACCTATCTTATCATAATTAATGGACGTATGGAACAATATTTTTATCACGAAAGTGCAATGCTTTTAAGGATATCGAGTCTAAACGAATAAAACCGTCTTCACTTCCTTGGTGGTCTCTTTTAGGGCCGATTTATATGGCTTGTACAATACAAGCGTGTATTACCATCAACCGGGCATAAATAAATCCAAACTCCGGAGCAAGTCTGAGAAATTCCTGATGGAAAAACCCAATAACACTTTCCCCGACCTGAATCGAACCCGTCATGCTTAATAGTCAAGTAGATAGAGAGAATTTATACTTTATTATTATAAATGTACCTATTTTAAAATTGTCGTTTTTTTTACTCTTAACATGCCGTTCTGCTATGCTTCTCGATGCTCTATCATCGTTCTCTGCTCATCGGACGCCGCGCCGTAGCTTTATCTGTGTGCTACGGCGTAAATATATTACACACTAGCTGTGCCCCGCGGTTACACCCGCTCGATCCCGTGGGAATATCGGGATAAAAAGTATTCTATGTTACGACATATAATACTTTTTATCCATACCAAGACATCAAGAAATCATGACCTGGAATACATTCCAGGTCATGATTTCGCACATAGTATGTACCTATCTACTTGTTGCTACAACCAGGAAAGAAAACAAATATCGTAATCATGAACAAATATGCGCTTTCATAATTTGTTACGTGGCGTGGACGACCTCGTCCACGATAACACGAAGAAGTACATGAAGACGCTTTTAAATTTCCGTCCACGATAACGTTATCGTGTATGTATTAGGGAATCCCCCTCTTGGCATAACATTTTTAGCCATAATATTGTTTGGCATAACGTTTTCTCATAACTTTTTTTAGCATAATAATACTGTGGCATAATAATACCTTGGCATAATGGTAAGGCTAACGTTAAGCGAATTAGACCAAATGACAGTTAAGCTAACATAACTGTCATTTGGTCTAATTCGCTTAAGAATAATTTGGAGTTGCTATAATTTTGTAAGGCATAATTTATTTATTCGTCTTATAATCGTAAGCCATAAATATAAACATTATCTACAATAATATTATAAAGAGGAAAGATTTGTATTTTTGTATTTTTGTGTGTATGTTTGTAACGAATAATATATAGAGTTTTCAAAAATTCTTTTACCATTAGAAAGCTACATTCACCTTGCGTAACATAGGCTATATTTATTGGTAGAAAAGATTAGGAATCCTTACTAAAACTCCAATAATGTAACGCAAGGTGTAAAAAAGCTAAAATATTCATTACATCGCGTACGCTGCGAAAACTATTGAGGATAGAATAAAATAATGTACTATGACTTTGCAGAACACATTATTATTTACAAAAAGTGTCGCGACAGCATATGTCTAACTATTATATTTATGCCACAATAAGAGTTCTTTTATTTTGAAAATTTAATTGAAATGACGCCGAAAACTTATGCCTAATAATATTATGCGTAATGATCATTATACTGAATTTCGTTATGCCAATGTAAATTATGACAATCTATTTTATGCTTAACATTAGTAAACCTACGTATTAACGTGTACGGTCGAAGTGGCGGTGCTTGGTCAAGCCATGTCCAGAAGTGGACGTCTTTCGGCTGAAATGATGATGTGTACGTATTTCCATACATTTTATGGACGTAGACGTAGACGTCCACGATTATAACGTTATGTTAGAAATTATAGAAGCATTCATCAAATACTACTGGAAAGATTGAATGTAAAAAAATAAATGAGACGAACGATCTGTAAATCTATATTATTTAATATCTCTTAGTTCAAAAATTCTTAATTTATGACATTAGCGGTTATAATTTGAGCTATAGCAATCACTGCTAGCACTGCGATTGCTGGCTGGAAAGTGGATGCTGCGTCTGGAGCGGGCGCGGGCGTCACCCCGATTGTACTATTTATCCATGCGCTGAAGCTGGAGATCCGGGTATACACTTCTGGGTCTGCAGAGACTGTGCAGTTTTTGTGTCGAATTAGAATACCGTTTAAGTAACCGCTGCATACTAACGGGTTTCCTAAGTCGCCCTGGAAATAAAGTAATAATTAATATAGTATTATATATATTTCTTGGCATATTTTGTTGGTTTAGAATATCATAGAAAAACACAACTTTTCGGGTGTAAACAAGTTTCTTATGACAATGACCAAGGTTTCGTACTGCAACGCTGCAATACAACGCTGCTAATATGCTGGTCTACAACTTTGCAATGTAGTGTACTGCACAGTGGGTGCGCTTAGCGTGTAGTCACTTACTAGTTTCTAAATTGTATGCCTTGGCTGGAGGCCTTAATTTATTGAGTCAGCCACAGGAAAGTCCGGTTAAGCAGCCTACAACCTAACAGGTTGACCAGCGAGATGCCATTCAAAAAATTAAAAAAGCACAAGCGTATCTAATTTATTTTATCCTCCCGACCAAACGAGATATGTGTCGGTTTAAGTGAGTGATATGTGGGACTCACACTTTTCTCTCACTCTCATATTTCGATGGGATGGCAATCCGACACGACCGAGGCAATATATGAGATCAGACGCAAGACAAACAGGCTTTACGTGCTTTCCGAGGCACGGGGATATCACACCACCAACTTTCAAACTCCGGACTCATAATCCTCATAATCAGCCTATAATGTTCCCACTGCTGGGACACAGGCCTCCTCTCTGTGAGAGGGAGCGGGCCGAAATCCACCACGCGGGCCCAGTGCGGGTTGGTAGATGTCACATGTCTTCGAATTTTTGGTTCTAGGACATGCCGGTTTCCTCACGATGTTTTCCTTCACCGTTTTGAGAGCAGTGGCGATGAAATAATTTACACAAAGTAAAGCGCCAGTCAGGGTTCGAACCTACGACCTACAACTCATAAGTCGTGGCCATTTACCACTGAGCCACCACTGCTCTCCAGACTGCTACTGAGAAATTACATGAATACAACATAGTTATTACCGTGCATCCTGAAAACGGCGTCTGCTGAACACCCAACGCACAAATCATGCTATCTACTATATTAAGTTGACCGTAGTAATGTCCAGCGCAAGCGCCCTGTTCGCTCACTCGCTGTAGTATCTGCATCAACTGCACACTGGCCTGTAACGAATAAAAACGAATGAGTGATAAGACACTTCACTTTAAGGAATGTACTTCGGAAAGCAGTTCTATACCAATCTAAGGTTGTATGTCACATTGCACGTCATAAAATTACAAGAGGTCCTTGAAATAGTGATATTCTATCAATGATGGGAAATTCGAAAATGTATTGGATTGACATAGCTACCGAAAAGCTTATACCAATTCTGTTGAAAATTTTTGTAGTATGAAGCGCTACGAATACGACTGCCACTTCTCTAGGCCCTCCGGTATATTTGTCTATGTGTCAGTTAGATAGTTTCAGTCTTATTGAAGCTTCAATTTAGAATGTGATGTCAACAATGGTGAAGCAGGTCGACTGTACCAAGATATAAATAACGTGTGTCAGACTACCGGACCGAAGGTACCCCATACCTTGAAAGGAAAAAATATTTTTCCATTTTCAACTTAAAACTTTTATTTTTATAATGGAATATAACTTACAGTAGCTGTAGCATTTTGGGCTCCCCAACCAGAAACATAACAAGGAGTTAAGTCGGTAACGCCAGCATCCCTGACCGGCAGTGGCACAGGTGTACTTGTGATCGATGAGAATGGAGAGGTGAGCTGAAAAAGATGAACATTTAGGTTGTTTAGTATTTTCACATCAGGTAAAAGTGCGCCCATACTAAGAACTAAGACAAAAAAATAATTATTATTAGCCATCAGAGGCGCTAAACACCATAAATAGGACTTGGTCGTACATAAAACACAAGTCTTCTTCTTACTCCATGCACTAATATAAGGAACCGGCGAGCAAATACGTGATCATCACGTTCATTCGAACGCGCCCTCGGTCGTCGTGATGACGCATTCAGCTTCGCCGAACATGATGAACGCGATGTATAGATGAGCGTGATGTTTCCCCAAATATAAAATAAAGTTATGGTGGAATAAAGAAACTCACATACATACATGCATATATGAACCCTGAAAACATTACACTCCTTTTTGGGCAGTCGTGTAATAAATCTCAATCTCAGCTATACAGGGTGTAAAAAGACCCATCACTTATCCGTCAACTAGGCATTCTGTATTTGCACAAAAATAATTGCTGGGCAACGACTTTTATTTTTGGTGTGAAAATCGCTTTTAGTGCGCAACGTAACGCAAGCAAAACATTATGTTTATGGGTGCACGCAATGGTTCAGGGTTTGTAGGGTTATTAAAATTAAGTTATAACATTTAAAACTTGCTTTCTTTAAATAACGTCTGAAAAGTTGGATCTCTGTAACCAAAAGGTTCCCAGGTATGGTCCAGAACAAAAAAATGTTCACAAAGGCGGGAATAACAAGTGACTTTCGTCAAGTGTTTTTTACACCCGTTATAATCTCAGTCAATAAATCTGTATCATAATTCTCAAAACGCACATTATGGAAAATCACTTAATACCTACTACTACCCTTCTTGGTGTGACGATAAATTATAAATACCTAAATATTACTCACGAAGATTACAGCGATATTATTGACAAACGGAGTACTAGTGAAATACTGGGGGTGCACGGTGATACTTTGTACAGGCCGAGAGTTATAGGTAGAAACATCGCCGGTAAGACTCACTGCACCAGAAAAAACTCTGAATTGTACCGGGTTGATTGCCATGAAGACCCTGCGGAACAGTTTTAAAAATTAACGTATTGTGCTGTCTATGAAATAAACTGAGAAAGTGATTTTTTTCTAAAGGCCATTTTCCACATGATCGGACATTTCGACGGAATCGCATAGTCAAACGCAAAATCACCTGAAACCGTTAACAGAAAGGATCAATTATAGAATTTCATATGTACAGGATGTTAGGGTAGACACCGTTATATTAGAAACTAGTGGTTTGGTGTCATCTAAAATATATACTTTTTCTATGGGACCAACTTTGAAATCGCAAAAAAAAAATCAGCTGTTCCATACATTTTGTCGATTTAAGTGAACACAAATGTAAGGAACAGCTGATTTTTTATACATACACAGTATAAATAAGTAACAGTATTATAATATCTTAAAAATCTCAGTGTATGTCAGTACGCAATAGTATCGAGTACGCGGCAGTTACGCACGGACACGGAAGGTTTAATCGGGCGGTCGTAGGTAATTATTTCAAGGACACTGCCGAGACATAATACTGTTACTTATTTATACTATGCAAAAGGTATGGATCATATCTAGATCAATAACAGCAGGTAGGTTTGACCACTCACCCATTGACTTCGACGAAATTGCAAGATGCAGCTGTCACTGCATGCTGAAAGGTAACCAACGCTCCCCCGCATCGGTGTCCTCTTGTGTATTGTTGTATTTCACTTGTGTTTTGCAAAGACACCTAAAACCATATCAAGACGTTTATTTTTTGTCACTGGTGTGTCAGTGATAACAGTTGTGCATATTGATCTGGAACAATTTTTTGCTTTTACTTAATGGCAGTTGTTTTAACCCTTTTAGGATTTGGCAGCTTTCGTATAGAAAATAAGGCAAACCGTCACACTTATTATACAGCGATTGAATAATCAGCCCTAATTAAGACACGATTAAACGTCAATAAATGTAGGGTTAAGCAGACGTTTATAATTAAAAACATATTTGGGTAACCTTTATAAGTAGGTAAGATTTTTCCCGGCTGTTTCAAAAATATATATTTACCATGTACGGGAACTGGTTTACAATTGCAGGCGTTCCTTCTAATATTCTTATTGCCCCTTCAGTTTTTAAAGACCTTGCACGTGTACCTATACAAAAATTGCAAGATTAAAATAAAGGTCGTTTTAACGCTCCCAGCAGACGCGACTCTAGTAGCATACTTTCTATGAAAACTTCAAGGAAACTATTCTACGAGAATCGCGTCGCGCCTGTATGTGCAAGCCGTTAGATTAGACCAAACGAACAAATGCACTTTCTATCCCCACACTTCGTAATCCTACTCGTAATCGTCGTCTCTTTAGAAAGAAAGAAAGAATAACATTTATTTGGACACATTTCGTGAAATACAATAGGTAGTATACAAAAAATAAATAAAAAAGTGAAAATAATGTTTTAACAATAATGTGTGCCTCACGGCTGCGCCAAAAAGGTTCATTTCAAAATCTTAGTTAATCCAGTTTTTGAACCAAATGTCATAAATAATTCAATTGCAACCACTTACATATGACATTTTCTATTACAAATGATCACTTAATAATAAACTTAGAGTACATATTGCTACAGTAGATAGTTGATTAAAGCATTACGCTTTATACTAGTTATAGGTAAGTAATGCGTGAGTCATGACTAGTCATGAGTAAGGTTCTGTCATACCCATCTTAAGTTAGTGTCAATATTCTGAATTCAAGAATTTAAATAAATATTTATACTTTCTCTAAGGTCTAAATGTTTAGTTATAAGTAACGATGTTTCACGTAAAAATAAAACTCAATGAAGGCGAGGACCGAAACAATAGATATTGCCCGCACATAAGAACGTCAAACATCATATTTTCAATAAAATATTTTTTAATAAATTTTAAATCCTTACCACACAAGGCAATCACAAATAAAAATAAAAACGTGTTCATTTTTTTAAATGCAGACAACGAAAAATAACACGTCGCACAAAATATCGTAACACACTGCGAAATTGTTAGCTGAGTTACTTATCTTGGCTTTATCATTATTATAGGTTTACCAATAATAATCTAATCTAACTTAGTAACGAACAAAACGTTACCATTTTAACGTAATTTTTTTATGAACTTTATTTAGTTCATAAAAAAATTACGTTAAATACTGGAAACAGCATAGAAAATTGTTGTTTACGGTCTTTTAAGGACCCTCAAAAGGTGGCTGGTACCCAGTAGGTACCAAGTTCGTACCAAGGTATTTTGATATGTAATCCCTGTATGTAAATAATTAAGCTCCTGATCTATAATGCGGTAAATATATGGGCGAAAATTACAATTATTCATTAATAACCTTTAACCACCTACGATGTGGGATCGAGTTTTATGTTGAAATATAGTTTTTAGAATTTTGGTCCGTTTGTTACAGGGTACTTTTGATCTCGGTATTACGTTCCCGTGGGATATTTTACCCAAGTCAACAGAATTATATTATATATTTATATTATCATACCTAAATACCTACTTACTACCTACCTACCTACTAGTCCTACCGTACCTACTTACTAGTAAAATACTGGTATTCAGCTGCATCCGGTTAGACTGGAAGCCGACCCCAACATAGTTGGGAAAGGGCTGGGCAGATTGACTTATATTATATTTTATATGACAAAGTTATTTTTTTTTTAATTATTTTGTTTGGCAAAGTATTATATTACTTAAATATAACTTTTGCAGGAGTTTTATATATTTGCATCCCGTGTGTAAATAATTCAAGCTCCTGCACTATCCTACTCCTAACTGTATTAAGATATCAAATTATGTTGGTACGTATCAAATATAATATAAAAGTAACGTTTTTTTTTTATAGGTTATCTTGTGTCCCACTGCCGGGCAAAGGCCATGTTGGCCCCGCAAACATGATTAGATTGTCATACCACCTTCGCCGCGGTCTACCTCGACGGCGATGTCCTCTTTCCGGCGTCCAAATATAAGCGACGATCTTTAAAAAAAATAACGTAAACAACAAAATATGCAACAAGTAGGTAACTTATGTGCGAACTTTATCCAAGTGGAATTTGATAATAATGTACTAAAAATAAAAATTATTTAAAAATTCAAAATCTAAAGTAAGTATTGTCACCAATCGACGTTGAAAAGTTTTTTAAGGAAGCTCCGGATAGTCAGTACCTACCTGGCAACAAAGGGCAGTTGAACTTAATAAATCTAAATGTGTCATCTCTATAATACGTAATTCTTACAACAATTTAAATTTTTTCCTCGCAAGTCTGTTGAAAAACGTCTTATGAAACGCGCGTGCATTGATGATTTCGATTACACATTCGGCTTCCTTATCGCCTTGAGGAATAGTACCGCATCGTGTGTAATGACCAACACAGCACACATGTATCATAATGTACTATTCCAAACTTGACTTTTTACAACTTATTAACGAAGTGATCACAGTAAAATGTCGAAATTAATAAAAAGTACTTATCATAATAATAGGTAGGTATATCAATTTTTTTTAATATCGGTTAATGGACATTTGGGCTGTGACACAGAATTTAAAAAACACTTACAATATGCAAAGGTAAAGTACCTATTATTTCGTGCAGTCATAAATGAGATAAGATTTAGATATAACTAATTATCTCTAATGATAAAAACAACATTATTAACAGAACTGTGTTCAATACTGCGCAGTGTAACATTATTTTCTTTAATAATTATTTCTGCCCATTATTTTTCATTACTGTCATAAAAAATGGTCAAGTTTTTTTTTCTCTTTGTGATGGTTTTTTTTGGTGAGCATTTATTAAATAATTACTATTACTAAGTAATTTTCATCAACTTTCAAATTATTTTGATTAATTTTCAATCAATTCTCAAAAGGAGGAATTTTTCGACGCCATATTTTAGATATTAATTTTATTGTTTATTTGTATAGCTAGTTTTAAACCCTTTTAGGCCCCGGTGGCATCACCGGTGATGCCACTTGGTCCCGGCAAGTATATTCATGGATATTAGTAATAGTTATTTTTGTTAGAGTTAGTGTTTAGATTTATACCCTATTTAGAGAAATAAAGAAATAAATACAAAAAATCTCAAAATGTATCTCAACTTATTGAAAAATCTAATAATCCATAGCTTATACACTTGGCTTGTATACCTTTGACTTTTAATAATGGCTTGTTTGTGTATACCCTTATTTCTTATCTACAAAAGATAAATACAGTGCCCTCTAAAAGTTAGTTAAAATTTCTCCACTTCAGCAGTGTCCTCAAATGTCCCGCTGGTGGTGGCGTGTGTGTTGGATCATTAAGTTCCCTTCAAAATGATTGAGCTGAATAGTGCTGATCCATGCGTCATAATCGTGAATGGGCGCCGTCAGTAGGGACTGGTCATCTCTAAGCGGCCACTGCTGGCTTATTTTTAATTTAATTTTTGAATTGTTTTTGTTTGTATCTTTTAATTAAATAAAAAATAAAAAAAAGACGTGCACGTTAAAAGCGTCCGTACGCTTTTAACGTGCACGTCTTTTTTTTTTTACATCGTTCTCACAATGTATAATTTCAACATGAATGATGTAACCAATATATTGTAACAATATTTTGATTTAAAAGAGTGTCCGTAATTGGTTTATTTGAAATAAATGCTTTGAGTTTGAGTTTGTAGTAACGCATTCTGATTAAAAAATTCTTGTTTGAAATGTTTGAACTGTACGCTATTCCGTTTTTATTGATTTATTTAACTTCATATGATAAAGGAATACCCGATTACATTTTTTTTTTGATATCCTGCTTTTAGTTATCAAATACATACTTGAATTCATTTTAGAGTGATTTTCATCAAAATAGTTCCGATGCCGTAATGTTGGCCGTAATCATTCATAGGTCCGTAAGAGACGAAGATTTGATTTTGCTCTATAGTAAGTACTATAGAGTCAACATGATTGACATGATTGTATGTATAGTGGGTAAGTCACAGTGCGTGGGGTCCTGGGTTCGATTCCCGGGTCGAGCAAAGTGTTATTGGGTTTTCCATAAGGAATTTCGTACTAACAGCCCGGAGTTTTGAAGTTGGCGGTGTGATACCCCCGTGCTTTGGAAAGCACGTGTCTGATCTCTCTCTGGTCTTGACGGATTGCCGTCCCATCGGACTATGAGAGTGAGGGAAGAGAGAGTGCACCTGTGTCTGCGCACACTCTTGTGCACTTATATCTCCCACGCCGAAGGCTAGTCTCCGATGAGATTCTCCGCCGTGGCCGGAATACGATCTGGAGGACTATTGATTGACTGAAGTCACAGTTTTTTTTATTATGACTTTTTTGATAAACAGTCAAATGCACGAGTTCTATAAATGCTGAAGGGCCAAACAGAATAATTAACGGATCGCCTGCAGCTGAAAACCAGTTCCCATATATGGTAATATTTATTTATTTATTTTTTAAATGTTTTGTTACTATATATAGGCAAGAATTTTTGCAAGCAGGAGGCATGATAAAAAAAACCCAATAAATACAGGGTGTACAAACACCAAAACATCAAATATTTAAGTAACGTTGATCAAAAATTATTGCTGGGAAGCATATTGTATAGTACGATGTGAAAAATCGCTGTTTACGCCAGTGCAGCGCCCGAGTAACTCACGCAAAATATTGTGCTTATGAGTGCATGCAACGGTACAGGAATTTATGGGGGTATTTAAAGTTAAGTGAAAACATTTAAAAAATATTGTTGTGAAAAATGTTGGAACTTTGACCTTCAATATCAGTAACCACAAGCGGAATAGGACTATTGCAGAACATGGAAACAAAAAATATTGGGTTATGGGTTTGGGTGGTTATAGTGGACTGGTTACCTAGAACTTATTATTATTATAGTATGGATATTATTATAATTAAAAGTATCCAAACAATATAAGTTGATATACTTTCAGATTTCGTTGCAACAATTAAGTCAAGTACATAGTGCCACAAGAGGACACAAATGCGGGGGAGCATTGGTGACGCTACAGCATGCGGTGACATCTGCATTTTGCACTTTCAATTTCACGTGGACCATTGAACAAACGTCAGTAACGTTAAATAAATATTAGTCAATATACCCTACCCTACCTTAGGTATGTAGGTAGGGTATAAGGTGCTGCCTAGTTAGCCGAGCAGGGTGAGCGGCTACCACGCATCTTTTTTCTAATACTTACATTTTTAAACTCGTGATATCTTTCGAATAGAATGTCCGAATTGAATAATTCTAAAAGTTATATAAAGGTATTGAAGCAGTCTTGAATATCTACTATTTATGATAAGTATTAATACAAATAAATTGCCTTTTATAGCGGCGGCATTTCAATTATATTTTCAAAATAAAAGAACACTTCTTGTGGCATAACTATAATAGTTAGACATATGCTGTCGTGCCACTTTTTGTAAATAATGATGAGTTCTGCATAGTCGTTATTCATTATTTTATTCTATCATCAATAGTTTTGCAGCGCACGCGATGTAAAGAATACTTTAGGTAATATTTTTACACCTTGGGTTACATTATTGGAGTTTTAGTAAGGATCCCAATTTTTTTTGAAAATATAAAGGAAGAAAGGTTAATGATGATGATACTGCATCATCGCCCGAATGACTACACTTACGCTTTCAGCCAATCGGGCGCTCGCAAAATTCGCTGCCCGTAGACTTTATTTTGAACATTTGTAGTAGGAATGATCAAATTACCTACTCAATATTTTTCAAGTTAACTGCTCCTTAAACTTTGGACTGAAATTCGATCCCAAAAAGTATCGCGGGGTGTGGGCCGCGCTTCGCTAAGCTACTACAGTCATGATGATGTTGCTGGTAATTCTAAAAGCCTTGCAGGCGTAGGTAAGCTCTGTAAACTTCCCTCGCGTATTTCACGTAGTTGTGTAACTAAAGTAACTATGTTTATTCTTGTGGTGACTTAAGAGATGGAATGACGCAGCAACTGTGAATACTATCGTATCGTATTGACGGCAGGATTAGACAGATTTTTTTTCATAGAACGAAAAAATATTTTTGAGAGACAAAATCGTTAATACTAAGACTATTTTGCAGGATCTTAACGCCAATCAACCCGGCTGAATACAGAGTGTTCGCTGGTTCAGTGGATCTTACCAACGACACTTCAGCTGATCGTATTCGACGTATAGCCAACATCACCGCACACCCGAACTATAATACGAGCTATCCTCGTCCCACAAACCCGTTTCTTCACGATATTGCTGTTATTATTGTACGTAATATGTTTGCTTTACTGTTTGATGATAAGGCGCAAGCCATTGATCCATAATAACCTCTTTTTCAATCAATTTTTCAGCTTGGCACACCGTTCTTAAGCAACACAGTGTCACGACTATTGGTGACAGACATTGGCTCAGATATGTTAACATGCAGTTTATCCGGCTGGGGCGTAAGTTGCTTTCCAATCCAATATTTTATACGCTACGCAACTTCCATAGTTACGTTACTTGCCTTCCCATTTTATTACAGGCTAGCTGCCCACTCCAGCTTCACACGGGTAGCACAAGTACCTACCTTCCCTACCTACCTACCCTACCTACCTACCCTACCTACCTACCCTACCTACCCTACCTACCTACCCTACCTACCTACCCTACCTACCTACCCTACCTACCTACCCTACCTACCTACCCTACCTACCCTACCTACCTACCCTACCTACCTACCCTACCTACCTACCCTACCTACCTACCCTACCTACCTACCCTACCTACCTACCCTACCTACCTACCCTACCTACCTACCCTACCTACCTACCCTACCTACCTACCCTACCTACCTACCCTACCTACCTACCTACCCTACCTACCTACCCTACCTACCTACCCTACCTACCTACCCTACCTACCTACCCTACCTACCTACCCTACCTACCTACCCTACCTACCTACCCTACCTACCTACCCTACCTACCTACCCTACCTACCTACCCTACCTACCTACCCTACCTACCTACCCTACCTACCTACCCTACCTACCTACCCTACCTACCTACCCTACCTACCTACCCTACCTACCTACCCTACCTACCTACCCTACCTACCTACCCTACCTACCTACCCTACCTACCTACCTACCTACCTACCCTACCTACCTACCCTCCCTACCTACCCTCCCTACCTACCCTCCCTACCTACCCTACCTACCTACCCTACCTACTTACCTACCTACCTACCCACCCTACCTATCCACCCTACCTATCCACCCTACCTACCTACTCTACCTACGTTACTTACAAACATTGCCATTCTTTCTTTCTTTTATTATATAGATTCACTGTAGAAATAGTAGGTACCTATGTATTTCAATGCGGATGATAATTATAGTAGGTATGTAATGGAACTAATCGTTTTTTACAGTCGGGCAGGCAGTTGCTGCACGCATACATGTCGACGGTCAATGGAACATTATGCCGATTTAATGGTCATCCTGCATCATTATTACCAAGCATAGTGTGCGGATGGGCCCCTGGGACCAATGGAGCAGTCGGAACCTGGGTAAGAACTTATTGTAACTGATGAGTTGATGAAATGCTTCCTGAGTTCGAATCCAGCAGGAGCAGTCACGTTAAATGACATTAGATTTTTCAATTAGGAATTTCTCAGTAACATTCCTAAGTCTAGACTTGTGTAATAGGCTAGTCCTCGTAACTAGCGTGGGTGAACTATACATCACGAGTCTCATCACAGTAAAACGTTTAGTATTGTCATCGACAATACGTTCAGCTGTGTTACGTTCAACGAAACTGCTACCCACATTTAGATGTAATGCAGAATGACTTCTCTGCAGTCACAATTAGTGTTTGGTGTGGCTTCTAATGCCGAATCGGTCGCAGTAAGTAAGCTAAGGGCACTCTGACCAATTGGTTTAGGTTAGTAAGAAGGTTTAAGAGTTTTTTTATTAATGATTGTATTCTTTTAAATAATAGTCTATTTCCAGGGTGACCAAGGCGGCCCGTTAGTCTGCCGTGGCAGCCTCGTGGGTATTTTTCTCGAACCCGTCTCCGCCAATCATCTACCTCAACTGTACACCCGTGTCTCCAACTACACTACATGGATAGATAATGTCGTCGCCCAACCTATACCTGAGCTTGGACCTGAGCCCTCAACAGTAGCTCCACCGACGACGTCACCTGCGACTACAACTACTACTACGCCCGCTCCAGGCGGAGCACCCACTTTCTTACCTGGAATTGCAGTGTTAGCAGTGATCGCTATTGCTCAAATTATTACCGCCAATGTCATAAATTAAATTTATTCAAACTATTAGTATTATAACCAGTGATCGGAATAGGTGGAGCTAATCTACCTAAAGTTCAAAGAAGACAAAAAAAGTGGAGACTTCCCTTACGATTAAAAAAATTTTCGGGACTAATGTTGGGACATCACTTAAGTACATTTAATATAAATGCTAAAGGTGTGGAGTAAAATTAGTTATCATGAACTAAAATTAAAATTAACACCTCGACTTCAGTACTGTATCTTTTTTTATTTGCTTTTGCTTATATCTCGAAAATGGTATGTCCTATCGCAAAACTAATGAAAATTTCGACCCCTTTAAGGAACTCATAAACCCCTAATTCTTAACAAGTAGGTAATTTTTTTTTTCATTTTTTCAAACAAAAATTTTAAAACTTCTGTAAATTACATTAGCTTCCGCGCTTACTTACATCGTTCAACCAAAGATTAGGTTAAACAACCTTTATTTTTTTTAAACAGAAATAGGAAATGAATTCGATAGTTGTTTTACTTTATTAATTTTGGTTGTACGTATGTAATGTTCCGAAACCCGTGACATTAGTCCCGAAAAAATATTTTGTCGTGTCCACTTTGTCTCTGTTCTTTTTCAAACTTTAGGTAGATTAGCTCTACCTATTCCGATCACTGATTATAACGCACTATCCAGAACTTGTTTTTTTATTAAATTAAGGGCTGATTTCATCAAAGTCAGATATCTTTTATCCGTGGAATAAAATTGTCGTCTGACAGTTTTCGTATGGAAAAACTGTCAAAAATTCAAAATTTATTCGCAGGATAAGACTTATACTCGTTATAAAAGCTTGGTGAAATTCGCCCTAAGTATATTATATTCAGTTCAGTATGCACTATGTTTTGTCCATCCTATAACTATTAATCCTAACTTCCTAACTAATACCTACATATTTTATATACGAAAGTGAGTTTGTTTGTTTGTTTGTTACGCTTTCACGCTAAAACGGCTGAACGGATTTGGATGAAATTTGGCACATGTGTAGACCATGACCTAGATTGGGACATAGGATACCTTTATTCCGACATTCCCACGGGGTCAAGACTAATGCGGGTGAAACCGCGGGGCGCAGCTAGTAGTAATATATTTAAGCTCTTGACTGTATAATAAAGTATAAATACAGAGCGGAGCATGAATTCTGGGTTCGGTTCCAGGATCTGGCAAAGTGTTATTTGGTTTTTTCATCAGGAATTTCTCAGTAGCAGCCCGGAGTCTTTTTTTTTTTTTTTTTTTTGGGTGGGATATCATCATATGACTGCTCCCGCTCTGGGCGGAGCGGAAGGGCGTGTCAGACTCTTACTGACTAAAACCCACCCGTGTTCCTTCGGTTGCCTGTTGCCAGGGTCCCGGTATCCCTTTCGGACTATTCCGCAACCCTGGCAGGAGCAGCCCGGAGTCTGGATTTATGCCCGGTTGATGGCAAAAGGCTCGATTCCTATTACATAGGACATTAAAACACAACTGGCGAAATGTAGGTTATCTAGGTACTAGTGGTAAGCCTAAGAGTTGCACATACACACTGCCCGTGAGTAGGTTCCAACGGTAGAGCAACAGTATGCACTTTACAAACGTATTATTATTTATCTTTAATGTACCGAGGCGATAACGATAATAATTTAAAATTATGGATGGAAACCATTTTTTTTACTTAACATAACGCACGCTGAGAACGAAAGTGACCTATCTCAACATTTTAGTAAAATGAGTTAAATATACAAAATGACTCAAAAAAGTACACTTTATCACACTTAAATTAAAAAACAGACCATTAATGGTCAGAGAGGGATAGAGGGCTTTTCGGTCTCTTTGTTTTTGAGCGCTTCACACTCCCCGCACCAGAGTGAAAGGGACGCAATCAGTACTGCACCGCGAGTGGATGTAGCTGAACGTGTCAAGTTTAGTACCGTAGCGACCGATTACACTTTTCCTCAGTTTAGTGCCGATTTATGGGCGTTAGTTTTGCTACAATTTATAATCATAAAGTGACCAATTTATGGTATAGGTCGCTTTCTTATTTCTAATATTAACAACCTAGGAGACATAAATCAAATTCGGTCACTTTCTTATTTCTTATATTAACAACCTAGGTGACATAAATCACATTCGGTCACTTATTTATTAAGGCATGAGTTAAACTCATGAACTCATTTCTAATAATAAAGTGACCTATTCTTTCCAAAACTTATTTTATATAGAATTCATTTTTATTTTTATATACGTATATTTAAAGTGATAAAGCCAAATAATATTACTTATACAAAAGAAATTCGTAACTTTCGTTTTCATATTAAAAAGTTATTCTAGAAAGAATAGAAAATGTTCCATCAGTCGAACACATTTTATTCAATTCCCAAAAATCGTAAATTTTGACTTGAGTCACTTTCGTTCTCAGCGTGCGATAAGTCAAAAATAAGTATCACATACCTACCTAAATATATCACTTTTGGTCATAACTTTTGAAAGGTTTTGTACAGAAATCGTTACCTGATAAAACGTTGTTTCGTATACAAATAATAAGATAAAAAAATGGATAATAACTAATTACCTATATCTAAATGATAAAGCCAAAATTTGCAACATACCTCAGTCAACAATATGTGTAGAAGCTGGTAACATTATTTTGTGTGATGATAAAATTATTTGAGCTCGTTTCATAAAACTTGTGTATAAAACTCATTAAAAAAATGGATAAGTTTCTGTATCTCTTCGTGATTGTTTTTTCTGGTAAGCATTTTATATAATAAACAGGTATTTTATTTCTACCTATACTTATCATCAATTCCCTTGAGGCTGGTTGTACACTACACGGAATTTTAATAACCAGTCCACGTCGAATCATTTCGAAAAACCACACGAGTTAGGGTTCGCCGAACAAAATGAACACAACGATCGCGTTGGTTAGATCGTGGCCTTGAATGAGATTGTCGCGCAAATACGCCATCGTTGCGCTCGTTTATATATGAATACCTAAGACTTAATCGCGCGACCAATGAAGTCGCGTATGTACGTCATTATTCAGATAAACGATCGTGTATTCGCGCGACAGACGCCTTCGGTTAAGATGCAGGGTTAAAGTTCCGTGTAGTTAAAGACTGGATGATCGGTTCATTTCACAATTTATTGTAGAACCAAATATCGCGCACTCTTCATCAATAATCCCTTGCATACACAGTGTATAAGCATACACTGTAAGCACAAAACATTAATTATTACCTACAAAATACACAAAACTATTAGGCAGATACATGTTAGGCTTGAATTTCTCTTACACTGTTGTCGGTCGTGCGTGTGTCTAAGAAACATTGTGTTCTATATAGCACCACATAGCGACGCTGACGTGCGCGGCGCGTACTACGTTGCTACGCGTACGCGACCGACCGTACGAGACCGACATCAGCGTAAGAGGAATCCAGGCCTAAGGCGCGCCCTGACATAGTAGTCTTATATTTCTTGCATTAAATAACTTCTATAAAACAATTACTATTGTTTTGATTAACAGTCACATGCACAAGATCTTTATACGCTGAAGGGCCAAACAGAATACTTAATGGATCACCTGCAAATGAAAACCAGTTCCCATATATGGTAATTATTACTTTTTAAACCTTGTTCAAAAGTAAAGGTAAAAAGGTAGGCCTTGTAAAGGTCGATAAAGACCATACGAGCGAATGCACAATCCACCATAATATTGTTTTTGCGTAAACGGGGACTTAGCATTCATTCGTTGGTTTATCCTTAGTGTAATGTCAAGAATATAAATAAATGTGCTTTTGTTCTTGTACCGTTTCTATAATATATGTTCGTTCGTGCTTGTACACAAAACTGCGGTGCGACATCGCATCGCAAAAATCAGCGACGTTACCCTAAGATTTTCTTAAGAATGCTTCTCGCATCGCGCCGATTCGCAGTGTTGTGAACAAACCCTTAGCCCGTCTTAAAGAAACAATAAAAAAGCTTTCTACAAATACACTATAAAAGTAGTCAAACAGTATGCTATGTCGATGTTCTTTCAGATTTCGTTGCAACGATTAAGTCAAATACATAGTGTCACAAGAGGACACAGATGCGGGGGAGCATTGGTGACGCTACAGCATGCAGTGACAGCTGCATCTTGCACTCTCGAGTTCGTCAGCGGAGAAACGAATGATGTCGAGTGGTAATTATATTGGTCAATATTATAATAGTTTTATAAGGAATGAGGAGTTCTTATAACATCTGCAAATGAATGAGTAGATATTTGACGTCTGACATTATCTAGTTAATATTTAAACCTAAATGCACACACCTGCTGAATATCCGTCGCTGAACATCGGCGCAAAAAATATGTATGTACGCTTCGACGTAGCCAGTTGCTATTACACACCATGGGGCTTAAAACAGTCGCTTTGGCAGAATCATAACAGGAAAATATTATCAATCATCGTAAAATGTCACAAACTTACAATTCATAGATCTGCGTGCGATTCATATTACGAAATTTTGACAAAATTCAAAGAAGTCGTTGCATAGTCGCTGGGTTGCCCGTTATCTTTACGCTTAAGTCAAAGAGCGAAGTCATTTCGGCGCAGTATGATGCTGGTTGCCGAGAATCGAGAAGAATGATGAATTTCCCGTAGATGTGTAGCTAGACTAGCCTTGGTTACTCTTGTGGTGAACTCAAACTCAAACTCAAAGCATTTATTTCAATTAAAGCATTTACAGGCACTTTTGAATTGTCAAAGAGTCGGTCAGTTAGTCAGAAAGTTGAAGCTAGTTGCCCATTCCAAAACGTAGATCTCTATGGAGAAGAACGGACAAGAAACTCCAAGGACACTCTTTTAAAAAATGGATATAGATATTACAAAATCCTGGGTACAGTATTCTTGTTGCTTCTATAAGTGAGAACGATGTAAAACAAAAAATATTCAAAAACAATTCAAAATATAAGATTATAAATAAGCTCTGGCAAATAACGTATTGGTGACGTATGAGAATAAGAGTGCTATCGAATTGACGGCAAGGGATGCGGCCATTTGCATTGAGGATGTCATCATTTTTGAGAAGTATGCCAATTGCGCTGAAGCTTTCCATAAAATGATTTACAGATCCCAAATCGTTAACACTAAGACTATTTCAGGACCTTATCACCAATCAACCCGGATGAATACAGGGTGTTCGCTGGTTCCGTGTTTCTTACCAACGACACTTCAGCTGATCGCATTCGGCGTATTGCTAACATCGCCATACACCCGGAGTTTAATACGAGTCTTCCTCTTCTCAGTAACCTGTTTCTAAACGATATTGCTGTTATTGTTGTAAGTAATAAAGTTTGCTTTATCGAATTGCTGTTAAGGCGAAAGACTTTGAGCTTTATTAACTTCTTCTTTCAATGAATTTCTTTCAGCTTGGCACACCGTTCTTAACCAACACAGTGGCAAGAGTGTTGGTTACAGACCTGAGCTCGTACACAGAACCAGTATTATGTAATCTTTCCGGATGGGGGGCGCAGGATTCATCACATACTGTAAGGTTTTCTTTTCCTTTTCCCATTCAGATTAATAAAAAAGTTTTAATTGAAATAACTGTCTTTATTATATATGAAGTATGAACCACTTTTACTTCAGGACCAAACCCGAAATGGGGAAATAAAAGTCTTTCCCATACATTTGTAGTTTATTTAGAAATAATATTCAATTTTTTTTTCTTTGGATTTTTTCTCTTAACTCGACTAAAATGTATGCAACAACTTACATTTTCCCGCGATTTCAGGTTAGGTCCCAAAGTAAAATTTGTTCGTAGCAACTGAGTCCAAGGTCCCTTTTCTGATTTAAGACTTAATAATTTAATTATTATGTTAATCGTTTGTTATAGACGAGTACGCAGTTGATGCACTCACAAATGTTGACGATGTATCAAAACGTGTGCGCTTTCATGGTCAGTACATCATTATCACCAACCATGCTGTGCGCTTGGGCTCCTGGCGAGGGTATAGTAGAAGGAGCTGCTGGATGCGCGGTAAGAACTTATTGTAAACAGCTGATCTCACCTAACAGCACAGGTGAAGTGAGCTGTCACTAGTTTCAATCCCTATTATGGAATGGCAGCTCACTTTAAGCTCACTTCACCTAAGTTTTCATGGAGACATTTTACAGAATGGACCGCTAGGTCGGAGAATGCCTGGTTTTTTGGGATTGCTGAGCATGGGGTCTTGGGTTGAGGATCGAGGACTAGGTTGAAGTGACCTTTAGTTTTTCGGTCAGGAATTTCTTAGTAGTAGCCCTGCTCTGAAGCTGAATTTGTGCTCGGTTTGTGGTAATAGGCTCGCCCCTAACAACTGGCGATATTTGGGTGTACTTTTAACCTCGAAACTGGTTAGGTTCGAGGTTAAAAGAAGGGTTCTTCATTTTGTTCTGTTATGTCGAAGAAAAAGAGTTGTCCATTGCAAGCGATGTCTAAACATCGAGAATTCTGCGCTAAAACTAAGTTAAATATTATTGTAATATAAATGTAAAGCTTCCGGAATAAATGTTCTAAATGGTGGTGAAAATGTATTCAAAATTCATTGTGCAGCTTAGAAGTTCTACTAAGCGGGCACACATTGAAACACGAAAAGCGACTTTGTTATATGAGCGAGTAAAATTTTTTAAATGTTTATTTCCAGGGCGACGAAGGCAGCCCGTTAGTCTGCCACGGTAGCCTAGCTGGTTTTCTTATCCAACCCAGTAACTGCTCAGAGGTCCCTACAAGACCTCAACTATTTACCCGTGTCGCCAGCTACACTACTTGGATCGATAATGTCGTCGCCCAACCTATACCTGAGCTTGGACCTGAGCCCTCAACAGTAGCTCCACCGACGACGTCACCTGCGACTACAACTACTACTACGCCCGCTCCAGGCGGAGCACCCACTCTCTTACCTGGACTGGCAGTGCTAGCAGTGATCGCTATTGCTCAAATTGTTACCGCCAATGTCATAAATTAAATTAAAAACTAAGAGTAATTATTAGATAGCGGTAATACGGAACCCGTTTTTATTTTTGTTACAAGCCCGGGGTCCGATGGGACTTCCATGGGCACAAATGATGCAGTACCGTACAGAATTTTCAAAAATCTTTCCTTCGATGTTAATGTAACTCTCGTAAACATAGCGATAGTGGTTTAGGCTGTGCGTTGTTTTTTTAAAACCTTAAAACCCTTTTGAAGAAAGGGTTCTTAAAGGGTTTTTGATAACCCGTTCGTTATATAGGGGTATAATAAACCCGTTCACATTGTATGATTGTAACACACAGAATATAATGAGCGTAACACATATCGTAAAGGATTTTTAAAACGCTTCGCACCAACCCTATCGAATACCCTTAATAGGTACGGTCTTACCCTGCGGGCTAACCAAAACGGTTCTGTATTACACAGATCTTGCCTCTTATTTGTCTTTATATCCTATGTTTCTTTTATACTCACCTGCACCTTAATTCCGTAACACAATTTCAATCACGAGTTTTGAAGGATGTTGCTAACCCATTGCTTCATAGGTTAGAAAAAATCGTCTGCTCGTAAATAACGCAATGAACGTCAAAATGAAACCTATTGCGATCAATTGCCATTTTATCTGTGTTACTCCGTTGGCCTGTTTAAAATAATAAAAAAACACTTTAAATTATGCACGATCGCGCGTTAGCAGAAGGAATAATGACGTAATAAAAATTTATTAATACCAAATTAATAAGATTAGATTAAATTTAATCTAAGTAAGTAATTAATTTATTAGTAGGTGCGCATATTTTAAGACTGAAATAAAATAAAATTTATAAAAAAGTGATTCATATTTAATAATTGACATTATGTCCAATGTACGTAATTTATTACCTATACCTTACGGAATGGTTGCCGAGAAACGTTCGAAGGAGCGTCGGTAGACCAATAACCATATTATAAGTTGGAGGATTACATCGCTGATAAAAATGCTTGGCTTAATGCTGGTCCTGCTCCACAAACACAACTAACTAATTAACATTTGGAAATACTGGAAGCTGCTGAAGATTGTAAGACCATCTTTGCTTTGTATAAACTCAATCTCTTTTGTATTGTATAATTACTATTGAGCTATCATTTACCGGGTAATATGTCTTTCATTGACTTGAATGTGCCTTATTGGCGGCTGGGAATATGTCATGCTCACTCAAATGTCTCGCTGATGGTGGCGCGTGTGTTGGATCATTTAGCGGGCACTGAACGGGCGCCGTCAGTTGTGACTGGTCATCTCTTAGCTGTCATAGCTTATTTTAATTTTTGAATTGTTCTTATTTTATAATTGCGGACGCTTTTAACGTGCTTTCTACATTGTTCTCACATGTATTATTTCAATATATATATAGATGAATGATGTAACCATTATATTGTAACAATATTTTGATTTAAAAGAGTGTCCATGGAGTTCCTTGCCCGTTCTTATCAATAGGTACCTACTACGATTTGGAATGGGCAACTAGCTTCATATTTCTGACTGACTGACTCCTTGACATTCATAAGTGCCTGTAAATGGTTTAATTTAAATAAATGCTTTGAGTTTGAGTTTGAGTTTGAATAGCCAGGTACGTGGATGACCTACAAAAGATCGCGGGGAAGACCTGGATGAAACTCGCACAGACCAGGGAAGCATGGCACAAAAAGAGGAAGCCTATTACTCAGCAGTGGGTGGAACAAGGCTGCCAATGATGATGATATTGATGAATTACCTAAGCACTCTAACGTATACAGAATGTAAGGGTAAACACCGTTGTCACTCAAACCATGGGTTCACTTAAATATAAAAATAAATGACCGAGTACCAATAAAAAAAACGTTATTTTCATTAAAAGATTTTAAAAAGTTTCTATCCGACACCGTGCTCGCTAGCGAAACAGCTGACTGACTGAGGGAGGGGTCGCGCTCGCAGCCGGTCGGGTCACGTCCCGTGCCACCCACCCGTGGTGAGACGCAAGTTCGTTGCCCTAGCGCCCTAGGGTGAAAGGGTGAAATACTCTTGTGGTAAATTCAGATTTTATTTATAAAAAATAAGTTGTCATTTTCTATTGATTTTACGTTCTATAAATGAAACCAAACTACTGGTTTCAAGGATAACGGTGTTTACCCTAACACCCTATATTAATAAATGAATGATCACTGATCGATCTTGAACTTCAGAAGACATGAGAATATTTTCACAGAAAGCTTAATAATCGGCAAGATACTAATTGGCTACATAATAGTTGTTTCATTAACCACATGCTAAATAGTGGTTGACCTCAATTAACGCAATCCCCAGGTATGGATCAAGGAAGTAATCGAACCGAACTACAACTAAGTTTCACAGCGACCAAGTACTTACGAGTACAACAGGGAATCGATTCCGTCACACAGTTTACATTCGATTAATGATTTATTAATACATTGGCGATTGAGTTTGGCGATCATAAATCTTCATAACGTTGTTAATAAAGGTCGTTAGCCGTAAATAATGAAATGAAACTGGGCCAAACAAATCACTGGCCCCAATGACGGGGCAAATCGACTGGATTAAAAACAAAAATGATACCTAAAGGGCCCTTAGTATTTTGTTTGCCAGGTTTTTGTTATTAAATTTTGAGTTAGAGATAAGGTTTTGTAGAATAATTCGCACTGGATAAATTCATACATTCCAAACCGTATTTATTCAAAAAGATAAGAAAGTGATTTCTTTTTTAAATTAAGTCCTTGCGGTACGCCTAGCAGTAGCACATCAAAACTGACATTTTTTTCTATACAAAATATTGTATAGAAAAAATGCATGAAATTTTAATTTATTAAAAGAAACATGGTTATAAACAAAATATTCAGACATATTTAAAAGATAAAGAAAACTTTATTTCTTTTGGATGCTGGCTGTTGGCCGCGTCGCCGTCGCCGTTGCCACGCCAAAAGCCGGTCTTAGATGTTTCACAAAAGTATTACCTATATCGAATCAAAATTTAACTATTAAGACTCAATTCACTAGCTATTAAGGCTCTAAACTCTTCGATTCATCGATCACTGATTTCAGTGTTCAATACATCTATCTATCATATATGTATCCACTATACATACAAACGTTATTTCAAGTTCCTTATCTCCCGGTCTTCATTTCATCTTAATGATAAATAATTTTATTTCTTTAAGTAGATTTGTACAAACACTTATAAACGTAAATCATATTTTAAAAACTAGATGAGAACGTCTTATCCTATCCGACTACTCTAAAAAGAAAGAAAAAACTCAGAGAACTCTCTCTAGAAAAGATAGAGAACTCTCTCTAAAACGTATTTACTTGTACATCTGTTAAATTTGTTGAGGTTTCACATGCACGTATTCCACATTTCACTGTAAAGTGCATCGTAATTGAATCCTTTTGTGAACGAACGGTTTGAGAGAGGAGTAATTGAGTCTCCACTCCACTACTTCTGTCACACGCCTATTGTGGTTGAATGTTTGAAACAGATAGTATAAAATGCTACCTATGCGCGTGCGGTTTTTTTTTTAAATGTTACAATTTCAAGCTTTCAAGAGTACCTGCCGCTTTTAGGCTATGAATAGTGGTCTTGGCTTTTCATACAATCTGGCTGGCCGGAACAAATTAAACCGACAGGACGTAAGGTCTATTTAAATCCATGTTTCCAATTGATGTTATTATCACTGAAACAATCATCAACTTAATGACATTGTAAATAAAAGTGATTTTAGACTGACTAGTACTGTTGAAAAAGTCATAAAAAATATGAAGTTGTAGCGAAAACTGAACCTTATGTGCAGGCATTTCAGTTGGTTTTCCTAAAAATCTTGTTTGTTTACATGTTTGGCAAATAAATTGCGAACGCAGTTTAAGTAATTGTTTTTTCAAATTTTATGTCCTTTTGTAATTTTAATAATTCTAATATATAAAAATGAATAATTATTGTAAGAAATATTTTAACTATATTAGATATTTGCACACCTGCTCAGTTACGATATCGATTATAGAACTTTTGTTATATTTATCACCTGATTGGATTTAAATTTAAATTTTTCGTCAGATATAAGTAGATAAAATATCAAATCAATAGTAGGTACTCTATGATAGTACTACAAAACAGATTAAGATAAAATCCTGTTAAAAATACCTACTAGTAACTAGTGTACAAAAATACTTAAATAAGATAAGACAAACATCTTCGAGACATGTTCATTATCTCCTGTGGTTTAGTCACACAAGCTGTTGTTGTCAGCATGTCACTATTGGTGACGGCTTTATCGATCATCATCAATCAACATCAATATACGAGTGTGACTTTTTTTACTACAAAGTTTGGGTCGACTTCTAGTTTTAACCAGATTTCGTTAGTACCAGATCATTGCTAAGAAGCCCAACAATTTCTTAAAAAATCTCCTGAGGTTTACCTAAGAAATGGTTTGGACATCTTAGCAATACTCCTGTTGTTTCGAAGCATTTGCATTGTAGGGAAAAATACACTAAATTATTCACTCGATTATTCGGAGAAAATCAGCTTAAATTAATGCATGGAACTAATCATTTAGAATGACGTAAACTGGGATACACCCTGATAAGCACGAAAAACTTACAAGGTAATGTAGGAATAAATAATGATTATACTATATTTATTTGATATTTATTTAATAATATTCGAGTTAGTAGTAGATAAATTGAAAATTTCATAACAGATTGTCTAAAATAAATGAAACATTCAATGAAGAACTAACTTCACTCTCTACTGAAAAAAAAAAAAAAACTATCTGCAGTATAATATATGTTCTCAATAAATACAACAATAGGCATCCATAAATATAAATCTAAATAATTCTACCGTAATTAGAAAACCTAAAAGCTTACAAAATATTTAATCTGGCTAACGGAACGTGGAAAAATTGAATATTTTGTTCCGATCGGATCCCACATTGTGGGATCCGATCTGAACAAAATATTAATTATTTTTTTTCGGAACAAAATAAGTATTCGTTAGGAACGTGGAAAAAAATTGTGGAATGAGGATTATATTTATATCCAAACTAAATGATCACCTGCTTGAATCGATAAGTGAAAATGATAAGTGCGTTGCGTCGCCGCAACTGAACGCAGGCCCGCTAGCGCTGCCGGTGCGTTGCGTCGCCGCACTGAACGCACCGGCAGCGTTAGCAGGCCTCTTATTATTGAAGTGACATTCTTTTTATTTTAATTTTTGTAATCCTGTTACCTACTTTACTATTTATCTCGATATTATGTAGGTGCTCTTTATTTTCATTTATCGATTCAAGCAGGTGATCATTTAGTTCAATATTTTAATTAATTGATTAATGTTTTAATTGATTGAATATTTTGTTCCGATCTGATCCCACGTTGTGGGATCCGATCTGAACAAAATATTCAATTTTTCCACGTTCCTAACGGAACGATCGGAATAAGCCAAATATTTAACTCACAGCGTCACCGAAGCATTATTTTTTACAAATTTATAACGCGACAAAGCACACCGCTATGCCATTACCATCCATTCGGTGCACTTACTGTACTGTGGCTCTACTATTCTGTTAAATAACAAAACCACGGAGCAAGTTCTTACGGTAAATGGGTGTACAGTCCCCATTTATGAGCCCCGTGCGACGTGACTCCGCCAACAACAGTGTACCCGTACCTTATGTATTATAAATTCACCTAATTCCAGGCTGAGTGAATTTCTAGTGTTGTTCGCGACAGATTAATTAAAAGTCTACTTTGTTTATATTAAAATTAATCTTAATTATTCAAAGCTAAGTGCGAAGTAAGCTCATTTCTAACTTAGTACCTAGGTTTGTGCTTAAAAGCTCTCATATTTTCTGTTTTATGTGTTAGTGTAAAAGCAGTGATAACCCTCGGGGTTAGAACTAGAAATATTCATGGACCGTGTTTTTAACTTGACGTGCCACTCTCCTAATTAGATACTGTTAGTTTGCTTTTAAGATAATATTCAACCTGCTGAAATAATCATTAAATGCAGTGAAAATCGTGTGCAATAAAAAAAATGTCTACCGTACTTTATCTACCAAGCGTTTAGTAGGTTTAAATAAAATTTCGACAACGAGCACTAGTTATATAGTGTTGATGTGTTTATTCGACACCGTGTTGTCACACGAGCACGTTAATTCACCCTCACTTTGATCAATTCACCAGAACTTAACACATAAAGTGCAGGCAATTACGTAATCATGTCACTCCCCGCCTCATTGCACAGTCAAGTCTTTGAGGTGTTTGAGAACTTGTACCTGTTTGTGTACATAAACTCGATGTAAAGACAGCGAATATTTACAGAAAATAATTCCCGTGCAAATATTTGAGATCAACCCTAATAATGTGCAAATACGCTTCAATGAGACAGTTATTTGGCAGGTTATTACATTCAGCGTAAACATAATGGGAATGTTATAAATATAAAAAATAATTATCCTAATCCCCATGCCGGATTCCGGGGTTTTATATCGTTTTGAAAATTTAATCCGTTTATGAGTAGATTAAAAAATATTAATATAATTTCGGGACAAGATATAATACAAAAGAGGTTTACAAAAATAAAATATGTGAGTGTAGAAAAAAAATTGCGGGGTAAGCAACATTTTTCCCTTACAGTACTCCCTCGGTTACCTGTTTTCTGGAAATCCCAATAAAGCCTCATCATAAATCTTATGTCCCATACGGGTCAAAGGGCATAGTATATGTATTGTGTATCTGTGGAGGTAACCGACTAATTAATGTGCATACACATTACATTACATACATTTGGTAAATCTTAGGACCGCTGCGGCCAAACCCTTGACATATCTCCTTGTTTCGGCTTTATCTCGGTCGCAGTTACTTAGCGGATATGAACCTTTTGCGAAACTTATGATGGTGAAAAGAGAGAGAGATGTGTTTGTTTTAAAATGTTATAATGTTAATCCTTTCCTTGTCCCTTGATTAATATTTAATAACAATGATAGTAGGTAATGATCGTTAACCCTGTATGAATATTGTCATTCGCACGGAACAGGTCATTCGTAGCGAAACACAAGTACGACAGCAACAACAATATCTAAAAATTCATTATTCTATGGCTATACTAATATTATACTATTACCGGTCGAAGTGAGGGAGTCCAATGTCCAGCAGTGGACGTCTTTCGGCTGAAATGATGGTGATGATGGTATACAATTAAAAGTAATAAATAATAATACAATTAAGAGGTTTCGGAAAACTACCGGTGATTAGACTTCTGATTTATATGCACCTGGCGTAAACATAGAGTTTAACAAAAGACTGTCTTAAAGGTACAAGTGATAGAGAGACGATACTCTAAAAACCACAATTTACGGCCGCGTACAAAACACACCTACCACTAATCTAAACGACTGTACAAATGCGAAAGTAACTCTATCTGTCTGTTTTTTACCCTTTCACACCTTAGCAGCTGAATGAATTTCGATTAAGTGTGGCTCACAGGTAGATTATGACCTAGGTTACGACCATAGAAATATAAAAAAACAGTACACACACTTCTTTCTTATATCTATAGTTACAACAAAGAAAACTTTTTATCCCGGTAGTACGTTCCAGTGGGAACATTTCCGACCTCCACGCGGGCGAACCGCAAGCAACCGCTAGTTTCAAATATTTTACTTGGTATATTCAAACGTGCATAGTATTTACCAAGAAGACTGCCACAGAGTACTCTAAAATTATTTACATTTCAATTTCTAAATGTAAAATTTAGCGATGTGAAATGGAATGTAATCAACGATGTTAACTTCGGGTAACTAAATATGGCTCACGTCGCTCAATTCGCTTAGTTATTGTGTTTTTTAGTGGGATGTTTTGAATGAGACGAGTACGCAAAGTACGTGTATGCAAGTTTGTAAAAGTAAGTACATTATTTTTGATATTTGATTGAACTTCAGTACGCCTTTTAGAAACCTGAAGTGTTAAAAATATTGTATAATTAAGTGTCGTGAAACTGATAAAGGGCAGCTAGAATCTATGACCTTAACAATTCAAAGCATTCTTAACAGCACAAAGTCTAGCTAGTGCTAAGTGAAGTGATACTAAAATAGTCTAAACCTTATTTATTAACACAAGTTTTTGTTGTATAGATTAATATGTATGTTTAGTTTAAGGTATTTTTCTATGGGCCTGTGTCGCCTGCAATAAATGGTTTATTATTATTATTATTATTTGTTTATACATGTTTATACATCTCGGGACCCTGGGATCCCGGATCTTTGGAAGGCGTGCGAGGGGCCGAAGCCAACTTGCAGAGGCCCCTTAGACAATTTTAAAATGGAATGGTGCACCAACCGACGATTATCCCTGTTCGCACTGTGCAAGTGCAGCCAAGGACAACCCCCGGTTGGTGTAGGACTATTGCAGAACATGGAAACAAAAATATTGGGCTATGGGTTTTGGTGGCTAAGTGAACTGGTAATTTTGAACTACGGGAAGACTATGGCCCCTGCCTGACCAATGTTTTTAAATATAAAATACAAAGATAAAATGGCAGGGGGTGACTTGCACACTCAATAATTGGCCCCCGAAAACAGTCGCAAGCACATAGTGACGTAGCGACAAGGGGGCAACACTTCCTGAGGTGCTTGAGGAGTGGAGAGGTATTCCACGGCTTTCAGAACAATCCCAGAGCCCGGAAGATGGTCAAGATCCCTACGAGCACTTACTGGAACACTTCCTTCCTCCGAGCACGTTTGCTCTTGCGAGTCTCCACTCAAGCCGGCCAATGAAGGCAAGAATGAGGTAGGAGCTTTGGTCCTCGTCAGTGTTCACTCTAGCCGGCCAATAAAGGCAAGCCAGAGGTGAGGAACAAGACATCTCCCGGGAGATAGGGTCCGTGGGGTCGCAACCGCCCAACAGCTCGCCACATGCTGCCCTGCGGGCTTTTGTATCTCTCTTGGTCTGGCTCGTCACTCTAGACCCGTTTCGGCAAAGTAAACTCTACCGGCACAGACCTAGAGTTCGGAGCACGCAAGCCCCACCACGACGTCAACGTAGAGATACGGCGGTGGGGTTATTATTATTATTATTAATATATTTTTAACACTGGCGGACCCGTTACTAGACAAAAAAAAATAGATATTCAATCTATTGTTATCACGTCTGTTTGCGGTTAGTCTCGCAAAGTGTTTAAATTAATTATGTTCGTTCATTCGTTAGATACCGAGAATTTCTGAATGATTTCCGATGAATACATTTAGGTAGTCAGAAGCTCAAAAGAGATGGAAATGTTACATAAAGGTCAGTTTCAAAACATTATCAGAGCTCAGTGATATTAGTAAAGATTAAAATTACAAGACATTACACAAACTAATTTTAACCTCTAAAGAAACAACTCAAACCTAATCACGAAGAAAGCCATTTCAATCTAGAAAGTAATCAGCATTTTCTTAAAGTACCGACATTTATTACAGAACATTTCACACGATTCGACTCCTTATCTTACAGGAAGAGATCTTTTCCTTAACACGTCTTTTGGCTTCACGAATTACCAATTAGGGTCGCTCGTCTAAAGGAGAAAGGTAAAAGCATTTTCAACATTTACAAGACATTTGACGCGGTTCCACTCGACTCCTGGCTCTTAGCAAGGCATGCTCATTAATGCTCGCGTTCGTGTTGCGGGGATAGCTTAAAAGCGGGACATGCCTAAGTTACGAGCATTTGCGATTCTCAAAGTCAAAGTCAAAGTCAAATAATTTATTTTAAGTAGGCACGTTAAAGGCACGTTTGAACGTCAAAAACAAAGAAATAGAACTGATTCTAGTTGCCCCTTCCAAAAGGTAGTTTTCGTATGGAGAAGAATGGGCAAGAAACTCCACTCTCTTCTCCTTAAAAAAATGATTGACAATATTTTGTATACATCAAATAAATAATTATGTGAAGACGATGCAACTAGCATACGATTACTGTACCACAATAGGTAAAATCAGATAATTGAAGTCATAATTTAGACGTTTTCCAGTTTCATTCTGTTTAACTCATCTGGTCAATGTTGATAGATAGTCCATTACATTATTATTAACTACATAAAATTTGGAAGATATGAAAAATCTTTGTGTGGGCGACTTTGGTACCCACCAAAGTCGCCCACGCCGCTTAGCACGCCCTGACACGGCGTTTAATATTGTTGATTTTACTAACCAAAGCAATAATTATTGACAAAACAAACTGCAATCACTATGATTAAAATAAAAAAAAATCTGTTAAATATGTTTTATCATGGTACAGTAATAATATATTTGGTTGGAAACACCAACAATACAACCTTACTTTCAAAATTTATTTTTTATCTCTAGAAAATCGTACACCTTATCGTTACTCATGTTTCACGGTAACATTCATAAAGTGTTAAGTTTACTTTTACGCGCGGCTTCAAGTGTGTGAGCTGCAATTCTTCTCATGGCTATAATGTTCACGGTAGATAGCACACGGTTACGAGTTAAGGAGATCGTCTCGTGTAATCTGTAGCTACCTTCATTTTGTAAGGCGTCCTTCGCGAGCGTTAGTACAGATTAAAACTGGTCCGTTTGTAATTAATTTTAGTTGATAACAGGTTTGTTGGGGAAATATATTTTTACTCTTTCGTAAAATCTTGGCATTTATGAATGTTTTCATGTCTATATTTCCGCGTTAATTGTTTTTACGCGTCACTAAACATAACTATTAGTAATATATTATTTAATTTAAAAAAATTGCTAAGCTACGATTTTATTCACAAATAGTTATTTTATTTAACTCGCACTCAGTTTGACGCGTCCTATTTTTTTTGCAAAAGAGTTGCAAATGTGATCAAGTCCGCAATCAAAAAATAAATATAGCAGTAACTTTTTTAATCTACTTCACATAAATAACGCATTAAAAAAAACGCCTGTAGTTTGTAAATACCTAGCAACAAGCCCACTATCCACAACCGAAGAATATAATACACTATATATATTATCTACTTCACACAACGCGTGCCCGAAGTTTCCAGCAGCTAAAGTAGTACCCTTGTAATACTCTGCACTCGGATCGAAATACGACACGTGTTAGTGAAAATGGATAATATGTTGAACACAGCTAGTTTGTGCAGATACAGCATACTGTATAAGTTCTTTTCGAAATAGTAGATCCAAAATCATCGGAAGTTATACATCAATAATATCTAAATGCGCACAATGCATTCAGCTGCGCTAGAGCCATTAGTAGAAAAACAAACAGTTAGTAGAAAAAAATATAATGTATGAAAACATTTTGTGATAGGCAATCAATTTATGTTATATTATTTGTATTTATATATACCATAAAAATTACATGATTATTCTGTGCCAAATAGCAGATCACTACAATAAAGACCATCTACTCTTCCTAACAATTTAAGTTGCATATAAGTAAATCCAACAACCGAGTTAACATTATAACAGCACGTCCAACGTATGCTACGAAGCTACGACGTAGCCGCCGCTACAAAGGCGTAGGCTCTCGTAGCCGATATCTTTAAAACTGAAATACACACGTTATTCAAAAGCACACAAATTTTTGCGTGTGTATTCTTTTCATTATTTGTGTGCCTACATGTGTGTGTGTTTTCAAGGCATGTGTAATAAAGGTGTTTTTAGGGTTCCGTACCCAAGGGTTAAACGGAACCCTATTACTAAGGCTCCGCTGTCTGTCTGTCCGTCTGTCACCAGGCTGTATCTCATGAACCGTGATAGTTAGACAGTTGAAATTTTCACAGATGATGTATTTCTGTTGCCGCTATAACAACAGAATAAAATAAATATTTAAGGGGGCTCCCATACATCCAACGTACGGAACCCTTCGTGCGCGAGTCCGACTCGCACTTGGCCGGTTTTTTGCTTGTTACCGTTTAATTAAATTAAACTCCTTTTTGGGCAGTCGTGTAAATTGTAATAACAACCGCAGTTCTACGTATCGGAGGCATCATGCACTATTTATTTTATTAACTACGTAATTAGGATGTATCTTCTAGCACAGCACATCCAGTGCTGAATTTAATAAGCCAATTTATTATGAATATACCGACAATTAAGTTAAATTGGCGATAGAATTCTCAAAAACCGAAATTATATTATTATTATTCAAAGCTTATTTAACGCTTCCCGAATGGTATCTTTCAGCTAGTCACATTCTAAAATACAAAAGCAAAGTACTTATTCCTCAAAATCCTTGTTTCCGATTGTTGTTATTTCCACTCAAACAAATATCAACTCTATTTGTTTTGATTCACCAATAATTGTTTACACTGGAATGCTTATGAGTAATATGAAAAAATGTATATGCAAAAGTGCAACAATCACTTACAGGTAAACTGCACATGTATATAATTATGAGTTTAAAAAAGAAATTCAGTGTAGATTAAGTTGATTCTAGAATGACTAGCACAATTGGCAAAGTCATTAAAACGTTTGAAGTTCTAGCGCAAACAGAGAGTGTTGTGTGTTTATGTGTGAGTACTAAAGCTATTTTTCCAAAAACACACATTTGTTTACATTTTTCAAAACCAAAATGCAAACGCTGGATTTCTAGTTCAACAGCAACATTCGTAAAATAACTGCTAATTGACTTCCATTATTACCCAGTTTGGTATTTCTAAATAGACAGCTAACATTTCCTTTCAATTGATAAAATCAACCACTCATCATTATTTAGCAGTAAGTAATAATGTTTCACTTTATTTTATAACAATTTCCGAGCTTGGTTGTATTCTCAGCGACAAAGATAAATTAATGATTTTACTTTTGCTCTATTTAGATAATTAATCTGCCTAGCCTTTTCCCAACTATGTTGGGGTCGGCTTCCAGACATGAAGCGACTGCCTATCTGACCTCCACAACCCAGTAACTGGGTAATACGATACCCCTTGGTTAGACTGGTTGTCAGACTTTCGGGCTTCTGACGACTCGTAACGACTGTCAAAGATCCACAAATGACAGCCGGGACCAACGGCTTAACGTGCTTTCCGAGGCACGGAGGAGTCTCGATATGTGAAAATGGTCACCCATCCACGGACCAACCCCGGCAAGCGTAGCTTAACCTAATGGATCGACCCGAGCGGCTGTTATTACTTAGCCACGAGCTTCTCTCTATTCTTCTTTATTCTTCTCTATTCTTCTCTATCTTCGCTCTATTTAGATAATACAATACATAAATTGCACAGTTTTTATTGATGAATAACTCAGGTGTTGTATTCTAATGGATGACAGCTAAATCACTCGTGGCAATTGTCTATACATTTTTTTTTTCCATATCGACTTAAAACTAATTTTATGCTCCTCAAAATGGAAAAAAATAATTTTTTTACCTTATTTTTCATTTATCTTCAACCTTTTATATCTCATAATGTTTTGGTAACAAAACCCTTTAAAATATGGCTTCATTAAACTATTTTATACTGCACGTGGCAAATGGCACTCATTTGGCAAGTTATGATGCCCCAGAGACTAATTAACTCGGACCGCACCTAACTAAAGAGGATTTTTCTTATCCATTAAAACTTTATAGTATGCCATTGTTTTCATCTTTTTCATTTTGAAAATTGTCTCCGTGAACATAGTTTTCATGTTAAAACGAACTAAGTAACTCCATGAAGTTTTAAGAATGATAAGTTAGGAACGTATTAATCGGCTAATTTAAAATTGCATGCTTCTTCGCTGCTTGTTGCATACACATTTCAAATATCTGTATCGAAGTTTGAGTGAAGGGCCGGGCAGTTTTAATTTAGATAATACCTCCCACTTTTTGATGAAAAACGTTAAATACCGATGTATGTTCATCTGTTCCCTCATATCTTCTGAACGACTCATCACAATTTCACAAATGAGGTATCGTTGGAAGCGTCTTGATCGTCCGCTGGTTATAGGCTATGTGACGTCACATTAAATTAAAAATGGCGCCCTCTAGAGGACATAAAGTCAGGAACGAAAAAAAAAAAAATTGTTTAAACCAACCAACTACGACTAAAAAGTTATAAGTATTAAAAAATTAATTAAAAATCCGGAGTCACACGTAATCTGTTTGATTTATGCCCTAACATGTGTGATTCCGGATTTTTAATTTGTCTGTCTGTGGTGTCTTGTTTATAACTTTTTAGTCGTACTTGGGTTTTAGTTTTTATTACTTTAATTTTTTTGCCTCTTGCATTTGCATATAGGATAGATTTTTTTTATATGTACCCGAAATGTAACCGCAATTTGGTCCAACGAAAAATAGCCAATTTCATTTTTGGTGTTGAATGGAAATATTCGTTTTTATTAATGTCACAAACGAAACCATCATGATAATATTGCAGTTTGATTTATTATTTTTGTGTCTGTTTTGTACATTTTTATGTTTTTTTATGTGGATTAAATGGATAGAACGTAAATATTTTACCATCTGGTATAGTAAAACATAGATAGAGTCCTTCATGGGTGTTTTTGCCTGAATGACTTGACTGCGTTGCCGTTAAACATTTTTGTGAATTCGTCACTGTATAAAAAAATAAGATTGGCAGCGTTAGTTCCGATTTTGGTCACGCGCCGAAACATTCTAGTACCGTTGTAGTAAAGTATAAACTATTGTAGTTTATTTAATGTTTATTAAAAGGTAATGCTTATATACAATTATTATACAGGGTGTTTGGTGCATCGTTTGCCAAATGAAAATGGTGGATAGGAGGGGTAATGGTATAGCCAAGATTTTTTTTGGGGCCTGAGAGGATAGCCTATTAGCCCTTCTATCCACCATTTTCATCTGGCATACGATGCATCAAACACCCTGTTTAACTATTATTTACACTAGATACTAAATTAGATCTGCCAGGGTTGCGGAATAGTCCGAAAGGGATACCGGGACCCTGGCAACAGGCAACCGAAGGAACACGGGTGGGTTTTAGTCAGTAAGAGTCTGACACGCCCTTCCGCTCCGCCCAGAGCGGGAGAAGTCATATGATGATTTCCCACCCAAAAAAAAAAAAAAAAAGATACTAAATTAGATGGTTATTATTACATAGGTACCTACTTTAATAGTTTAGCTGTAGTTTCTGCCTACCCCCATGGGAAGCAGTCGTGACGTACTGTAATAAACTACATCCTATAAACTTCGAAAGCAAACGACAGAGGGCAGCACGATCGCCGGTGTAACAACTTCCATCTAATGAAAACATCTTCAGTATTAATCTGCATTCAGGTTATTGGTGGAAACTTGAAGATGGTTGGATGAGAAGTACCCCATAAAGTTTGCTCACAGGCATCATTATGAAGATCTATTGCTGGAACTGGGTCAATGACTCTAGCCCCGACAGAGTTGAGTGATTCGAAGAACGCATTCGATGCAGACTGACTGTAAAATGGTTATAGCTATTTAAGTGTCTCAAACAGCTCTCGTTATGTTTTCAATACTAGCTCAGTTTAAAATATGGGTTATTTGGGATTATCGAATACCTACCTACTTCCTTATCAAACTCGATAATCGAGATAAGCCTAGTTTTAATACATTTTTACAAGATTGAATTTAACTTAATAACTCAATACTACAAAATCGTTCAAATAGTTAAGTCAATACAGAGTAAGAAACGGATAGGCACACAAAACGACTCATTGAACATTGCATTCTTTTACCCATAAATTACAAAGCCCGCGTTGCTATACTCCTTTTTCTTATTCAACATTTATGTAATGTTTTTTTTACTTTTAAAGTAGTATGATGTATCCTTACAGTACTTACCATAAAGCAAAATAGTACGAACGTTTAACTAACGTAACATCGATGTCTTAAGTTGTCTACCACTATCTAACTATTTAATATTAGTGTGCACTGAAACAAACAAATGAATCTATCAATCAATGCTAAAGCCATCGCAATTTTGGCGTCCATCGCTCCGTTTGTATTCAAGACATCAATCAAAGGTACAATTCAAGCTTGATCCGTCAATGTACGTCAAAGGAACATTATTGGCTATTGTTAGTAGGCGCCAGCATTAACGCAGAAAACCAATTCCCGTTATGAAAAACCGTTCAAAATCTAGTCGTAATCTCATCTCAGCGACAATGTCAAAAACTTGTCAAAAATTTAAAAAAAAATGAGGTTTTGTTGACATAATATAGAGACTGAGATCAGACCGTGAATGTTCTTATAATTACAGGAAAATTATTTAATTTGTTTTATTCTCAAAGGCATCCTCTGATGTCTTTGAGAATAAAACAAATTAAATATAGTAAAACAAAAATAAACAACATAGGTATGTTATTTGTTTATTAAGCTGTTTGTCTATGACGTTAGATTATAGCAAATGTGGTGTTTTGACCAATTGATTTACCGTTCTATATAACCATAGTCGTATAACTATGCGCATAGCGGTTTCTGAGTAGGTCATGCAAACTTTTTCAGGCAAAATGTTATGAAATGGGAAACCAACTTACATAATTGTATTTTGCAAGAAAGATATTCAATTCTTCCTGATTAAATTGAATGATTAATATCTTTATTGCTCTTCTTAAGATTAACTTAATATTAATCAAGTACGGCACTAAAGTTAACGCAAGTTGTATGTCTATCTTACATGACATCCTAAAATGTTACGGTAAATTTACTTTAATCTGACCCACAGACGTCGTTTTGGGCATATTCAACGTTATTTTGAAACATTAATGCCTCTAAGGTTTGTTTTCATTTTTACACACTAGTGCAACCAACATAAACTGTTAATTATTTATAGCATTGAAGATTTACAATCAAATAAAACCAGTAACTTAAATGAAAATATAAATAGTCCTGCGCCAATTAGAAATTTTCACTAATAATACTTATTAATAAGTAAATTAATGCCGTTTCTTCATTGATCGGTGCGGTATCGTTTCGGTATACTTTAGCGAAATGATAGACTCTGTATATCTCTCTGTATGAATGATACCGCACTGCTGTCATAAAATTAACATTTTCGCGTTATCGCATACTATTTGTCGCGCGCTCTCTGTTGCTCAGCGAAACGTCAAGCGGTACGCGAGAGAGAGCGCGCGAAGTTTAGTTCGCGATAACGCGACAATATAGCCTCAGCATTACGGATTTGTTATGTTTTAGGTGTATTTTGTGCAGTAGCTACCGCTTAATTCCTCGCGAGAAAATGTCGTCTTCGAGTGATGAAGATGTCGTGTTGTATTTATCTCTGTTTACGAAAAATACGAAAGCACGATTGGCGACATCCATAAATTGAAAAAATAATCAATATTTTCAATTAAACCGCGTGACGTGTCTCAAAACACCGAGCGGTCACTGGATGTGTCTACCGAGACGTAGTATACTGAAAAGATCCCGCCCCGCTCCCGCGCATACCGAGCCAATTAGGAAACACTCATTGAGTTATAGGCCCTCGGTGAGCTTTCGGTACCGGGTTTAACGAGCATGCTGATCCCGCACCGCTGACTCACCGGCCAGTGAGGAAAGGGCCTTACCAAGAAGCCAACCACCACCAACAACTTAAAATATCAGAGTGAAATTATAAGTCATGCTTATTTTAAGCTCGATTATTAATTGTTTGACGATAAATTCTATCAAAGAACCAACTGAAAACATAGTTTGAGAAGTCTAAGAAGATCAAATTAATTCAAACAAAGATTAGTCTGTTAACAAATTGGCCGAAACAAGACTTACAAAGCGCTTTATCTTCACTCAAATTAGCTAAGTCAATCATACAGCAAAACTTAAATTGAAAACATAACGAGAGATGATTTACGACGAATAGACCCTTTTCCCTTTAGTTAAACAAAGGGACGCCTGTCAGACCGGAGCATTTGAGTCGAGCCTGTATTCTTCTCACGAGTTTCGTATTGCCGACCAAAAGTGTATAAGTAAAGATGTCAGACGACCGATCTGAAGGCTTTGTAACTTTTGCTGTGATGCCAACCAGAATCTTTTATAAGTTTAAGCGTCAAACCTTCAAACAAACAAACTTACAAACTTCTGCTCTCGAAGCGTTGATCGATTACCTTTATTCAGAATTAGTTTAGTTCAAAAATTGTGATATTATTCAAACAGTTCTAAAGGAAGTGCTATCACGGGAAGATTAATATGAAGAAGGTTTAACGCGCTGTCTGTGAACTTTTGCTTAGGTAAATGTACGTATTCAAAACTTATAATTATGTTACGGACTAGTCAACTGCATAACGCATTCACACTAAAGATGTTAACACCAACTTTTGAGAAACTGTCTAGACTGAAGTTAGAAAAACCGTTTACTTAAGCTGCGTTGAATTTATAGTCTGTTAAGATAAAACAAACAGAATTATTAAGATCGTAAAGTTTAATATACAGCTGTAAACCCTAACTTTAATAGGTATTTTAGATGCGAAAGTGAGTTTTTTTGTTTATTTGCTACGCTTTCACGCTAAAATAGCCGAACGGATTTGGATGAAATTTGGCACATGGTAGACCATGACCTGGGTTAGGACTTATGATATTTGGGTTAAGACTTTTGATCCCAATATTCTCACGGGATCGAGACTTATGCGAGTGAAATCGCGGGGCGCTGCTTGTGATACTATAAAACTGACTTTTGTGAAGACCCTCTTACCTCGTTGCTTGTTCTCTAAAAATGTCGTTTTTCCTACATAATAATAGTCTTTCTTAGAATTATTTATTTATTCACTTAAAATTTCTTAATGCTAGGTACATTGCCCCACAAAACTGCTTACGCAGTTTAACTGTGAGATCGTTGAGTCTCTCTTACAGTAAACATTATATCAGGTACGTCTATAACCTATATATATATATACTAAACACCTACACTCACATAGAATCCAACAAATATTTTTTAAGAATACGTGCAAATTTTACTTTATTTCCTTCTTGTCTGATGACAGCAGGCAAAGTGTTCAATAAATAGGGAATGCGTTTTTTTAAAGTTCTGTCGCCATAGTAATTACTGACTCTGGTGTGTACATCATATTTACTTGCTGTCATCGACCTGGTATTATACTTGTTAGAAACCAGTGAGTCACTATCTCGCCTGCCATGGTTATTGACTAATAATAGGTACTTGTGTTTGAGGGTAACTGGTAGAATTTTACATATTTTGAATAACCTACTATAGTCCCCTTTACAACTATTTTTAGTTTTCCTGTTTACCAATAATTTTAAGAATCAAGTTTGAATTGATTCTAGTTTCTGTATATTACCTTTGAAAGTCAAACCATAGCAATCAAAATGATAATAGGCAGTATGATAATCTTATATCAGTATGATAATAGGCAGAATTAATTATTTTGGCAACCTATTTTGGCCCTGTGAAGGAAGATGCTCAGGCGATCACACAAATATTTTGTTTTCAAAACTATATAGTTTAACAATGAAAACAGAATAACAAGGCAGTTATTACGGAACCGCAAAACTTATTTAGTTACTTTTTTACAGAACTTATCGCAGGAAACTTTTGTGGTATTATGAATGAAAATAATGGATCGTCTTTTAACTTCCTGAGAGTTAAATGCACCGTTGGAGTAGTAGATAAAAAGCAATCGGGTAAACTTCAACTCTAAAGAGTCAGTGGACAGCGAAAGATATGAATTGATTGAGATTCTACTCCTAATAGCAGATTTTTGGAATTCAACTCCCAATTTTGTATACATTTATGATTCGTAACTTTTGGATTGGAACTGGTTTAGTAGTAAATTAATAAAATAAAGTATTATTCATCTTGCCAGTGGCATTAATTGAGATATTGATAGTCATTTTACGTATAAATACAACGTGCAAATAGACATTTTTGACACTAACTCACGAAGCGGCGCGCGCTTTACTTTTGGTAACCAAGTGATCAAACACGCTGTGGATGCGTCTGTGAAGTAGCGTCAGCATATAACGCACACTCATTTCCGACTTAGCCATTGTTTCGGATGGTACCTAGAGCTCCTTCCCTTACACACACATTCACAGCGTCTTTGTACACTTGCTAACCACGCGTGTGTCGCTTAGGGCGAATTCGACTAAAATTTTGCACCTAGTATAAATCTTATTCTATGAATATAAAACTGTCGGACGACAATTTTATATCCTCCGATAAAAGATATCTAACTTTGATCAAATAGCCCTTAGTGAGATAAAAATACTGTGCTGTCAGAGATATCCAATTTCACGTTATAATTATACGTGGCATGGCTATCAATATCTCTGAAAAAAATACTGTAACTTGAAATGTGCGGTATGTATGACGTTTGCGTCAAGTTGTCAAGATCGACGTTCTCGCATCAATAATTCATATACTTAACTGATTAAATTGCCATTAATAGATAAAGAAGCTGAAAAAAATATAGAAAAAATCTTTTATTGGCATTAAATCAAAAAACACCTTTAAGGGGGATGCGCTAAGGTGGCCCGCGAAATTCAAATTTTCTTACGTTTATTGCTAGTTGCAGGTCAGTATCAGGTTGTATGTTGATCTAAATATTATTTGCGACCGTAACAAATATGGATTTACAGAATTATAAACATTAGAATCAGCAATACAACTCTCTAAGTTCATGAAACTGCATTGAACGTCGAATTCATGAAATAGTCATTCAATTCACTTACATGAACTTAAGAAGTTTTTTCATAGAAATTGAAAAATGCTAATTGAGGTTTGAATCACGCAACGAATTGTGTTGAACACATCACGAAACTTACGTAGTTATCTCTGGTAATTCGTATTCATGAACAAAAGTAAGTGATGACGTTATCATTCTTCGTAAAAGAATCGTCGTCTTTGCCAAAAATGAGGTCTTTAGGTAACTGACAGGTTAACGAAGTTTCTTCCTGAAAACAAAAAGAAAAGCTTTGATTTCGTTCACGAGTGAATTTTAATAAGTTTTTTGTTCTAAACTTTTTGTTATACGGTCTTTAATAGTACCTATAGTAGGTACCTTCTAGAATTATTTATTTTTGTGCGTTTCATTAATACATTGCAAAAACTATACTCAGTATATGCCTACCTATATGAAAATAACCTAGGTACTTACATGAGATTGATACCTTCCACCCGAGTTAGTATGTAGGTAATAAGCTTATCCCATTTGAAATTCTTCTAAATAACCATGAAAAATTGTTGTTAGCCTTTTTTGTGTGAATGTAAAACGAGATATGTAAATAATTAAGTCCTGTACTCAGAGAACGCTTACGTCGCCCAACGGCGATGGTCGCGACCCTTAAATGGATTAACTGGCTGTACCTGCCCTAGCAATTTCAAATCTCGAATACCCAAGTCTACCTGCTGTTTTGGACATATTGGCTTAGGGGTAAATGATTTAGTCATTTGGTCATTTTTATTTAATTACTAGCGACCGACCCCTTTTTTCCATGGTTTTTGTACTTAGCAAAACATCTAGATTTATTAAATTATGTTAATGAAACATAAGCCTTCCGGAATAAAGCTTTAAATGATGGTGGAAACCGTATTAAAATCCAATGTGAATTTTAGAAGATGTATGCGATGACACTGACAGATACGAAAAGCGACTTTAACCCTTATAATTAGTTAGTTTGCTTATCTATTTTTTTGTTACTCAATCACGCAAAAACGGCTTGACGAATTTGTATGAAAATTGGCATACGGATTCACCATGACCTAAGGACATAGGCTATTTTTTATCTAGGATCACAGACGAAGGCGCGAGCAACAGTTATTTTATAATATGTACCCCCATAGGTGACTAGCATTATAAAAAATGCCCGGTCGATTTGATTATTTCTATAGTTGTTATCACACTGCCCTCTCATATTGGGCATATTTCAAACTGCCCGGGCATTTTTTATAATGTCCTAATAATCACTTGGTCCATAAAATATTATACAATAGTTATAGATTATATTCCGTTATTGGCTTCATTGTTTTATTGGAGGAGGCTAGATAAAACAATTGAAGTGACGAACTTCAATTGTTTTATTTTTACAGAAATTTAAATATGACAGAGATGACAGTTGTTAATCGAAACTGTTTTCATAGTGACGTAAGTATGTGATATACATAATAATATACAGCAAGCGTTGGAGCACGCTGGGCGACCAGACGCGGAAAGGTAAGTAGATGCATTTAACTGTATCTACCCAGAAGCGTCATTAGTCATTGTACGGTTTCTCAACATACTATGTTTTTATACCTGTTACCAATGTTGATGATTTTATAATATTCATATAATATCAAGCTGGTATACGAATTTGTGCGAGGTACGTAGCACAGAAAAAAAATGAAAATTTAAAATCATGAAAAAACAAAACAAACTACTTAAAAAAACTCTACAAAGTGCATAATAACTAGTTTCGTTATTCGGCAAAATTTTAAAACAAAACTAGAAATAAAGAATCCGATACCATACGTTCTGTATTCGATTGTTGGTCGTAAAATGCGTCTCATCTCTACACTCCAACGCTAGGATGATATTCATGCTGGTTCAGCTGGTGTACATGTTTCGTACCAACGAAACAATATTCAAATGGACATATTATATTTATATCTACTTTAGAAAGTGCACCATCGCTTCAAAAATGTATCAAGGTCTTCATTTATGAATCTTGACTTTTCTGAAAATTTTGGTACACCTACTTACATTTGCATGAACATAAACAAGAAAGAGCCAGTAGTCTCAAAATAACGTTGTACCTATTGTTTATTTACTAACATAATGGAGCTAGTATTTTAGCATAGTTGTTTGATAAGAACTAAAAATACCTGTTCTTAGTACTTGATACTAAAAGGTTCATGAATTATTCTCGTTGCTTTCTAGTAATTTAGCCTAATTTATTAACCGAGTTCTTCAAAAAGGAGGAGGTTCTCAATTCGTCTGTATGTTTTTTTTTATTCCTGCAGAATATTGTGAAGAGGTCACAAGCTCGCAAGGCATAATATATTATTATTTTTCAAATCGACTAAATGTCTATTTTTGAGCTCCTTATTTTTGTATTCAAACGTAGGTTCTTTTTTACTGTAGGTAACATAAATAAACTTTTTTTGTATTTGAAAATAAATAAAAAATGTGTTTAATAAGACAATTTTTAACATCAATTAGGTAAAACCCAAAACAGACAAGCGTTGTGTTTTATATACCTATCATTTTTTTATGGATTATCATTAGATTTTTATTTATATTGATAAGCTATCAGAAGAATGTGAATTGTTTTTGGAGATTATCTCAATCTCATCCACGTGTCTGATTAAGAATAGAACTAATCTGTCCGATCTAGTATTATGATGACTAATAGGTAGGTACATAGATTAAAGGGTAACTGAGGTTTTTTGTTTTTTCCACGTACCTTTGTTATCTATTTTTAACCTTGAAGTAGGTATAATAGATATGTAATAAGTGCTTTGTCAAACTATAAGTATTCAATGATAAGTTGCAATATTTTTTGTTGTAGTTGCTTCTCTTTCCCACCGCTTGCGATTACACGCTTACCGTGTGTTTGCACTGGCGAAACATTCAACACAAAACATGTTGAAATCTCAATTTTCTGTCAATGTTTCATACAATTTTTGATAGGAACTAGAGATTCAAACATGTTTTGTTGTAATGTTTCGCCAGTGCAAACGCACGGTTATCATCGCAACATTAACAAACACTGCAAGAGCACCGTGCATCATGTTTACGAGCCTTAGTGCGTCGTTTGCGCGATTACATTTATCCGAATAGATCGGGCCGGGACGTACGGGATCGGCCACTCAGCGATACCGTACGTGATAGCGCTTAAATGCAGAGTCGTGCGATCATTCGCGTACTCGAATAACTACGCAGAAAGCCCGCGCGTAAAGGCGCTTAAACCACTGCAACCACTCGAGTGTATGTATACTGAAGAATGGCGCTTGATCGCCTCTTCTACGCAATTAGTCGTGCGACAAAACCGATAGGTTCGCACTGACCGAAAGCTGAAATCTGAAATTGCGTGTCAGAAACTGCTCCGGGCGAAAAAATCCTGTTTATCGCTGAAGTCTTAACAGGCGATTTAGCAAAATCGGTTTGCGCTATAATGATATTTGTGGGCGAAGGGCGACCTTGCTATTTAGCGGTGGATGGGAATCTGTAATATCCATTAACCAACACATTCCAAAACGTAGCTGGGCTTGCTGCGGGCGTGTATTCGCACCTTTATCTTTAATACCGTTGCTGATTTCCTCATTAGATATAATCTTGATTATGAAAATATATTAAGGGGAGGTCGGATTTGCGAATATGGGAAAAGGCTAGGCCTTTTTGGTTGATTTATTTTGAAAGGTTCCAAGTTTACAATCTAAGGAGACAAATGGAGTTGTAAAATGATCGATAATCAAAATTGCGTCCATTGGACGTACCAAATTCAAGATCAAAGAATGTTGGTGCATAATATGTTTGAACGTTGCTAAATCTATCCAAATAGTTTGTTATGTACAAGGATCAAATAGAAACAAACAGGGAGGGCCAACAATGATTGAATCCCTTATAATGTGTTGTGCGAAGGGCGCTCGAAGGCTCTACGGCTCGCGACACAATAATCGATAAACATCCCTTTTCTAAATGATTGATGTTCTAAATTGGGTCGGTAGTTACCGCACACCTTGCGTCGTGTAATCACCCACGAAAATACTTGTTTATAAAAAGTTACACAGAAGGTGTGATAAAACAGATTTACTGAGCGAATACATAAAAGCATTGCAATGGATGGAATTTGAATAATTTGTGTTCAATAACTATTATCATTTCAATAATACTATCCGTATCTATGAATAAAATACCTCAGAGCGAAAATATATTGTGAACTCGTAATGATATAAAAAAAGAACTGAATTTAAGAGCTATCGTGGAGTGCGGGACATATATTTTGAAAATACCTCCAAAAACACATGCGATCTATGCAATTTTCTATTACAATTAGTAGGTATTTACAGAAAATCCCGTCAAATCTGCTATAAGTAAACAAGCTCCTTGCATCTGACTAGGTACCTAAAGTACCTATACAAGGTGGCAGTGACATCGCCGCACAACCTGTTACTATGGATTCAGTTCATGAATGCGGACCTTTTGCGTTGGTTATTAAAAAAAAGAATCTGCTGTTTCCTACAAAAGTTCTAACGCGCTAGTGCCTTCAAAATGAACATCATTATTTTTTTTTAAATAACCGTCGAAAGATGTCAACCCAGGGGTCCAGAATTTTGCCAGGGCTGCGAGAAAGTCTGAAAGGGATACCCTTGGCAACAGGCAACTGAAGCAACACATGTGGATTTTAGTCGGTAGAAGTCTGACACGCCCTCCCGCTCCGCCCAGAGCGCGAGAAGTCATTTCATGATTACCAAACCTCAAAAAAAAAAAAAGGAAAAAAGGGTCGACAATCCATGGTAATAAGTTGTACATCGATATCCTTGCTACCCTGTACAGGTGCCTAGTCAGATGCCATATAGGTACAAACATACGTAGCTACGTACACCGAAATAATTGCCAGTCCTTTATCACAGCTAGAGTTGGGTTAGTTCTATCTAAATAATCAATTCAGTGAACTATAACAAATGACATAACACGATAGTAATAATGCCTGTTATTAATAACTGCCCACTGACAGCAGTAGATAAGGTACTGGCATAATAAAGGATCAAGGAACATACCCATTTTATTACATAATCATCGTTAGGTGAAATCGCTCGCGATCAACCCTAAACCTTCGCGCTAAGTAGGTACATACAAAAGAGTAGTAAAATTAGTGTTTCTTGATGCCGCTGAAGGTTTTACGACATGAAAATAACCTAAAAAAGAAACGGTTACCTTTATTAGCGGTAAGAGCGTAAAATATAATGTTACGTTCAAACTTGGCCGTGTAATATTGTTATTGCCGGAATGATGGCGATACGAAATAGATAAAATATAAAGTTCTCTTTCTTTGGGGTCGAAATGTCCTATTAAGTGTTCGGTGGATTTTGGAGTTGACCTGGTCACTATGGATATAATTAAGGTTATTCTGACCCATGACTTGAGTATTAAGTACATGTTAGCGAGTTTGAGAGGGGTTGTTCTCAGTGTTTATTACCCTATCGAGGGAACCAGAAGCATAGTATCATATTCCGTCAGAATTCGTTGAATACCGATTGATGTGCGTAACTCAATAGAAACCTGTTTGACAATATCCATATCTACTGAAGTATGAGGATAATAATGTATGAAGTCCGGAGATACTGCTGCATTCAACGTTTTTTTCACGAGACATTTTTACACGTATAAATTTGTCTCCGTCCAAAAGTCCAGTCAAGCATTTCAAAGACGTCCTATAGGTAAGGAAACGCTTTAACAACAAAACAATTGTTTCGACAGTTCAAAAGAAAATTTAATAAACAAACAGGATTAGTAGCGCTAACCTCAATGTTCTTAAGGCTCATAATCAATCAACACGCACGCACGCCCGTAATTAGCGAGTTCTTTGATAGATCACCGGAAGGCGCGCCGATGGAAATAATAGGACAGTCCTGAAGCTTGATTTATTTGCACTACGAGCCATTAACATTTGCGAATGTTTGTTTTAGAGGCCTCTAAGATTGGGTTTGTTTAGCTTAATAATGCGCTGACTTAAAACTATAGACGAGAGAATTTTGTCAATCTTACTTACTTATCCAAATTCTTAATGCCTTCAACTTAAAAATTAAAGAACTTCAGTTCCCAATTCCGATTTTACAAGACGTGTAAGGTTTTTCACTAGAATAGAATTGAGAAACTTGGATACTTTTTTTTTAATACTTTATATCGTTCAATCTTGTAATTCAAATTGACGTTTAAAGCTATTTCTCCATTTTAGATTTCGTAGACGAACCACAAAAAGCAGAATTCTTCAGTGCTCCAGACATTTATTAAACCGCACATTTTACTTCACATAAATAGCTGTCTAGATTCCTTTTGTTATTCGCTTAAAAAAGAGTCAATCTATCAACAATGTATTTGAAATATATATTATTATTATTTAAAAAATATATATGTATACCTAGCTAACACGTTATGAACTTACAGCGAGTAGATTCTATTATAAAATCATTTCTGCTGAATGTAATCTACGATAAACGTAGAAACAATTTCATTTATTAACATTTTAAATAAAATATACAATCTAAGTCTAGCAATATGTACAAAGGGAAAAAATTATATATAAAGGAAGGGCTCATAGGGCGTCAAAAAATTCTTCCGCATCGCTGTCATTGGGAAAAGTGCCCAAAAGGCTGGCAGCATTGCCACGTTGGATGGCAATGCTGATTCTTTGACCTAGAAATTGGCCAGCCCTCTGGTCACGTGAAGAGTCGACCAACCGCTGGACGATGTCCCGAAATATTCGATGAGCACTGGGACCCCACGGCCCTAGTGTTTCAACCCCAAACGGCTCAAAAATATAACTGCCAATAAGGTTGTTATATTTGCGCCGATAAACGATAAACTAAAATATTTCATTTTGAAGTGGTTTATCACGTCCTAAGTACCTCTGTGGGTGTACGTAAATGCTAAGATACACCTCTGCCTAACCCTTCGGGGAATTACAAGCGTATTGTTATGTTATGTTATTATATTAATATACCTGTGAAACTAAACCACATATTATAATTATAACTTTGCAATATTATATGGCGGTTAGTTATTATTTAGAGTTCTAAATGTAGATAGAAAGAAGGACGAAGGACATTAATCTAAACAACAAAATATCTTCAGACTCGATTCGTTTCAGTCGTATTTTGAAAGACTTTGATCGATGAACTAACCCATAAGCAGTTTGCAAAGCTAAAGAACTCGTTCCTACACTAAGCAATAGTAAAATCAACTCTGAACCAAGTGGCAACATTAAGAGCTCTCTTTATTATAATCGAAAAACATAGTTAATTTTCTAAATTGAAAATAGCGCTTAAGGTACAGAGTATTCACACAATACATATAATTAGATATGAATGCCAATCCATTTATAAAAACGATGAATACCATCAGCAAGACACGGTACGATACGGCACGATATCCCTATTCAACGATGGTGAGGCACCGACAAAGCGAAATCTCGAGTGAGAAACAACAACGATCCCAAAACTTAATATGAAAGGTTCTCAATAAATAATAGTCAAAGGTGACCTCGTTTTTAGCTCGGAGGCAGCCCTCGCGTCAACTACTCACTTAACATTCAAGTTGTTAGTTAGTCATCAATTTTCCATCCCTAACGAAGTCTCTTTAATTAAGTTATTGTGACCCTCATTCCGACCCCAATATTTAAGTTCAATGTTACCCGACGTGTATGAACGTCGGGTAACATTGAACTTAAATATTGTAATAATCGTCGCTTAGGTAATAATACCGCGGAAGTCGAAAATTGGCCATGTGATGTTTTATACTTCACTAGCTGCCCGCCCCGGCTTCGCACGGAGCACTAAGTACTTATCTACGGCGCATCTACCCTACCTACCTACCTACCCTGCCCTACCTACCTACCCTACCTACCTGCCCTACCCAACCTACCTACCTACCCTGCCCTACCTACCTACCCTACCTACCTGCCCTACCCAACCTACCTACCTACCCTGCCCTACCTACCTACCCAACCTACCTATCCTACCTACTCTACATACCTACCCTACCTACCCTACCTACCCTACCTACCCTACCTACCCTACCTACCCTACCTACCCTACCTACCCTACCTACCCTACCTACCCTACCTACCCTACCTACCCTACCTACCCTACCTACCCTACCTACCCTACCTACCCTACCTACCCTACCTACCCTACCTACCCTACCTACCCTACCTACCCTACCTACCCTACCTACCCTACCTACCCTACCTACCCTACCTACCCTACCTACCCTACCTACCCTACCTACCCTACCTACCCTACCTACCCTACCTACCCTACCTACCCTACCTACCCTACCTACCCTACCTACCCTACCTACCCTACCTACCCTACCTACCCTACCTACCCTACCTACCCTACCTACCCTACCTACCCTACCTACCCTACCTACCCTACCTACCCTACCTACCCTACCTACCCTACCTACCCTACCTACCCTACCTACCCTACCTACCCTACCTACCCTACCTACCCTACCTACCCTACCTACCCTACCTACCCTACCTACCCTACCTACCCTACCTACCCTACCTCAAAAATTTATATAAAGGTATTGACGCAGTCATAAATATGGAGGTATTTATTTTGATAAGGATTAATACCAAGATACAAATAAAGAGCCTTTTCTAGCGGCGTCACTTCAATTAAATTTTCAAAATAAAACAACACTTATTGTGGCATAACTATAATAGCTAGACATATGCTGTCGCGACATTTTCTGTTAATAATAATGTGTTATGCAAAGTCGTAGTACATTATTTTATTCTATCCTCAATAGTTATCGCAGCGCACGCGATGTATATTTTAGGTATTTTTTTTACACCTTGGGTTACATTATTGGAGTTTTAGTAAGGATCCCTAATCTTTTCTAGCAATAAATATAGCCTATGTTACTCAAGGTGAATGTAGCTTTGTAATGGTGAAATAATTTTTGAAATCGGCGCAGGAGTTTTTGAGTTTATTTATTACAAACATTCACACAAAAATACAAATCTTTCCTCTTTATAATATTAGTGTAGATGTAGATTGGATAGATTTTGTCGGCGAGCATCGAATGATATCAAAAAAAAAAACAAGATTATCCAATCGCAGCGAGTTATTCGAATCGTTTTGGCACTGCGCAAAACGTTTGTTGGGTCACAAACAATCGCATTAAGTCGTCAGTCCGCCATACTATCTCGTGTTGATGTGTGACCGTACAGCAACACTTAAATTACACTGTGTTCCATAAAGGTACCATTCACGACACAACTGGTTTCTATGAAATACCTTCCGTAGCTAGCGACACTTCGGTTTCATAGCAATACATAGAAACTAGTCACGCCACGTCACACGTCGCCTGCTACTGCCGCCTGTGCGGTCGGGTACTGAATGGTAACGTTAACAGTTTTTTGTCTCTCCTGAAAACTTATCTTTAACTTGCGCGGTATTATTTTAGACTCTGATTTTCGAGAATATAATTTTCCATTAAGATACTACTTAGACATCTAAGCGAGTGAATGTACTATTTAAATGAAAAGCCACGTCAATGTGAAGTGGGAGCAAAATAACGTCAGACATTTTGGAAGGACTTAATCAAAATATTCTATATAATTATAGTGATCATTATACCTGCTGGATTCAAAGGATTCATTTATTTAATAGAAACACATTTACAATCACAATCCGAGGGCTTTAAAGGGATTCCTAATCCATTGCTTCATAGATTTGAAAATAGTGGATAAACTGTCAAAATGTAAGGAATAGCGATCGATTGCCATTTCATATGCGTTACGAAATCATCCCACTGTTTAATAAACATAATTAATATCTCAGTTCATATTAATAAGACGTTAAACACTTGATGTGAGTACAAAATTCCGGAATACTTTCGTAGCTGAGCGACGGGTCTCAGGAGAAGTTTGCAAATATTCCACTACCCTATTGTTTTGACATAAAAGTTTAAGTTGGAACCGCCGAACAAAATAGTTGGCACAAACAAAGATGGGATCTTGGCTACCTGGATGTATACGAACGGTGCTGTATACTTTACAACATATTTGTTTAAACTGGACATACTGTGTGCTAAACTGGACAAGGAGCGGTAAAGTCATGTACCTAAAGGGCGTGTTTAATAAATTGTACAAAGTGTGCTAATCTGGGTCAAAATTACACATGTCTAGACGGGGGTATTCTGCTTATAGTAATCTAGTAATCTCGTTGTCCTAACTTACTTGTCTTACAATAGCGGGTAAATCATAGAGGACGTATAGGTATTTGAAGATTTTGAATTTTGTGCCTTCGTGTAATTACCCGACTACGGCGAAGAAAAAAGGAGGGTTATGAGTTTGACCGGTATGTATGTATGTATGCATGTATGTTCATCTGTTCCTCCTATCTTATAAACCACTCATCACAGTTTGACAAATGAGGTATCGTTGGAAGCGTCTTGATCGTCCGCCGGTTATAGGCTATGTGACGTCACATTGAATTAAAAATGGCGCCCTCTAGAGGACATAAAGTCAGGAACTAAAAAAAAAAATTGTTGTAAAAAATTTTTAATCGTACCATGTTGGGTATAAATGAAAGGGCTTAATGAGCACATTTCAAAAATATATATATTATAACCCCAACATAATTAAAAAAAGTAATAAAAACGAAAACCCAACTACGACTAAAAAGGTATAAACAAGACACCCCAGACAGACTAATTAAAAATCCGGAGTCACACGTAATCTGTTCGATTTATGCCCTAACACGTGTGACTCCGGATTTTTAATTAGTCTGTCTGGGGTGTCTTGTTTATACCTTTTTAGTCGTAGTTGGGTTTTCGTTTTTATTACTTTAATTTACAATCAGGCGTCCTGAATTTAGACATTTCAGACATACCTATATTGCTCAGTAACTAACTTTGCTTAACCTCCAATTCAGGCTTACAAATATTAATACGAAATACGTGACACACTTGTCTAATCGGGGCGCTCGACGAAGTCTACAACATAATGCTGGACCTGAGATAAGCAGATTTCGTCGATGGCGGGCAAGCAGTGAGCACGTTCAGAAACTGTCGCGCGTTCCGTATAGTTGTGTCGTAATCCTAAAGTGTGTAAATTGCTAGTAGGCTTCATTTGGTCGTAAATTAATTTGATCTGAACTGCAAACGGTTTTTCTATTGCGCAATAACCAACACTACCCATTGTACGCCCATAGTAGTTAAAATATGGCTGATAATAACGAAGAGAGATGTACCCTCTCCGTCATTATATATCTTGAACAAATATTTTATAGCCATCCCCCGCGCTATACAATTCCAGACAAACAAAGCGAATACATTTTGACTTCAACCCTAAACGAATAAATAACACGAAACATTATAAAGAACAAACATTACGCTACGCTACGAAATATTTTTCGAACAACATCCCGTGGAACATTCGAGAACGATACGGCGGTAACTGCATCGGTTTTGATAAACTTTTAACGATTTATGATAGAAGTGGTGACGCGACGGCGATTCAGTGCAACCGCTCTCCATTGAATGGGCACCGATAGTTCCGCAATGCAATTTAAGTTCGTTTGCTATTTAGTAAGTTAGGCGGATAACAGCTTGGAGCGAATTTTATTCTGTTAAATATTTTGTCTTACTTACTGTAAGGCAAAGATCGCTTAGATATAATAAAGGAAGGACCAAGCTTAAGCCCACATTGCACACACACGGAAAAATCACCCAAATCACTTATCATCTTCTTCCCAGATAAAACACTAGGAAGTGGTAAAGGGCGGCCGTTTTGGGGGACTATCTTATGTAATTTTGATGCTCGAAAAGTGCTGATTCTCGGCCTAGTTGGAATAATGGTTTAAACAAAAGTCAGGCAACTTATAGCTATTAATTTTAGTACCAATTTATTCCCAGATACCTAAAAGTCAAAAATGTAAAATTATTTATGATACATTGTGACTGATCCTTAATTAAGTAACATCTGAAAGCTGCTCATTTAGAAGGAGGTGGGAGGGAGTGACCAATGAAATCACTGTCACTTTTTGTTTCGATTTTTTATTATATCTGTATTTTATCAACTAAATATTATCTTCAAGGCTGCATTGATCCTGGGGGCAACTCTACTAATTTACAAACATGTCAGTGGTCTCACTATGATCAGTTTTTGACAGATTTTGTATGGCAAATCTGTCTAAAACTAATCATTGTAATAAAAGGGACGCGTGCCTTTCACTTTTTATGTCTGTCTCTCTCGCTCTTAGGCGGGCTAACCATGCCCGAGTGGAAGGGACGCGTGCCTCTCACTCGCTCTCATTGTGAGCGCATAACGTGAGCGGAGCGTAACGCAGTTTCTTGAAGTGTCACCCGGCAAACCAATTTATAAGACGTTGTCACGTCAAAATACAGATATAATAAAAATTCGAAACAAAAAGTGACAGTGATTTCATTGGTCACTCCCTCCCACCTCCTTCTAAATGAGCAGCTTTCAGATGTTACTTAATTAAGGATCTTTTTTATGAAAATGAGGGGTATAAAAAGAACTTTTTATGTCGTAGGGACTTTCGATTGGTAAAATATGTATAGGATATCTCAGTTTATTATTCAGCAAAAGAGATTATATCTTAAGTATCATAAAAAAACTCGTATACAATACGCAGAAGACCTTGTAAAAGATAAATAAACAATAAACATAGGCCCGTCGTCCACGTTACAAACCAAAATCACTAATGAGTAGCGAGAATGTCACATTAATACTAGTGATAATAATGGCGTGTCGATCATTACGCAACTTACTAACGAATACATAATTATTATTAATCTTTATTTATTCAGACTACAAAGGTCTATATGTGTTAGTAACAAAATAGCTTAACCTATATTATAGTACTTAATTACTAAAATAGAACAGGTCCGGTTCGCAAGCACCCACACTAATAATCGATCAATAAGAAGCGATCCATCCAAGACATGGGTGTAGTGACGTAGCGTGGGAGAGAACTATGTCCAGAAGTGGACTGCAATAGGCTGACTTGATTGATTGATTGACACGACGCAAACAATCACAAACTAGTTAACGCGTTAGTAAGTCGCATATTGACTAAACCGCCTTTACAATACTAGTACTGTGTCATTCTGGCTACTCAAACTCATTGCTGATTTGAGACTGTAAAGGCTCCCGCGGACAAGCGCCATGCGACAGCACGAAGCGACTCAAGTAGAACAATTTGCATGGAAACGTCATGGTGATATTCCTACTGGAATCGCGTCGCACCGTCGCGTTGCGCCTGTCCGCGGGAGCGTTAACACGTTGCTTTTGAGTATCGTCGTGGACGATGGCCCTTACTGTATAGTTGGCACAAACTGGAGTACATTTATGTATGTAAGTATGTTATTACCACAATAATAACACTCATCTTTTTTAGTAGTTTTATCCAGTAAAACAGAGTAATATGTAAAAGATTTGCATATAAATAGAATAAGCTGAGACAAAATTGAGCTCCCAGTTGTCACCAAAAAAAACTTTATTCCTGTTAATTCTAAAAGAGTAATAAAAGCTTGTATTATCATCAGATATTATGTTTTGTATTCATTACAAGGTTCAAAGGATGCCAACGGGACCCTATTACTAAAGCTCCGCTGTCAGTCAGTCTGTCACAAGGCTGTATCTTTTGAACCGTAATAGTTAGACACGTGATATTTTCAGAGTGTGTCTAGCTGCATAACAACAAATAAAATAAACATTTATAATGTTAAATATTTACAGGTCGCTTAGAATTAAACTCATGTTTAGAACACTCTAGGAACATCCATATAGAGAAATTCGCTATATATTAGATAAATTCGAAAAAAGTTCAATAAACAGTATATTTGGCGTCTTGGAAATATTTGCTGAAGTCCTACAAATACTCTAGATTTGTTGAGTCACCGTCAAGTAACTGCATGGTCCTAGAGGGTCAATAACCTGTCCCTGTCAATATTAGGTCCTCCCTTTGTCATTTGCCAACAAGTATTGTATGCTTTGTATCGAACTCTAGTCAAATGTTTGCTACACGATAAAATATTCGCCAACACGAGCATTGTTGGCAATTATTTTACAAAATTCTTTTATCTTTATTAATAACAACAACAACAAGCTTTATCTTTACATAAAAAACATTTAACAAAAAAAAACTGGCTTCCAAAAAAAGTGAAAAATAACTTTGAATTTTCGTTACCGACGTCCGAAATTAAAGTTATTTTTTTTGAATTGAGAACCTCCCCCTTTTTGAAGAAGTCGATTAAAAATTAGCGTGTAATTGTTCTCATCATCATCATCATCAATGTATCACCAGTGCGACACAGGCCTCTTTTCCTTCAAAGGGAGTGGCTATCCAAATCCTAAAGCAAAAGTCAAGTTTGTTTGTTACGCTTTCACGCTAAAATGGCTGAACGGATTTGGATGAAATTTGGCACATGGGTAGACGACCTGGAGATGGACATAGGCTACTGTAGACGAAGTCGCGAACAACAGCTAGTAACCTATATGACACCAAGCGGACGCAAGCCGGGTTGGTGGTTGCCACATAGCTTGGAATTTTTGGTTGTAGAACATGCCAGTTTCCTCACGATGTTTCCCTTCACCGTTTTATGAGCAGTGGTGATGAAATAAATTAAACAAAGTGCCTGTCTGTGGTTCAGACACTTAAGAAGGGGCCGCTACCCCTGGGCCACAACTCATCATACTACCTTGGCCATTTCTTAAAAGTCAGTCAACATCCGAAAACTTCAATTCGTCTTAGTAATTCGACATATACGTAGGCGTAGAATCCCTAATTATATTGTCTCATATCATTACACTCATCAATCACAGTGCTCCGATCGACGTATCGTGTGCCTAAATACACCCCTGAGATGCCCTTTCACTGGATTCGAATAGGATTACATATTCGATCAATCTTTGGTAAACCGCTAAGGTATTCAGTTGCAGTTTTTGTGTTTTTTCTTGTTTTTCGCGTAAGTAATGGGAACTTATGGTTCACACACAAACAAACACATACACAAAGACATTATGTTACCGGACAAACCCAAATTTCCAAGAAACTAGATTTTCCTCGGCCAAATTAATACCTACGGCTAAAGTGGGTCAGGATAAACCACAATAGCTTATAGGGTACAACCAATGCGCTTCCATCATTACTAGATTTTCTCGTGTTCCACCTCATTTTAACCCGTCGATAGTCAAGCATAAGTATACACAGATTTCTAATAATTTAAACCGAATAATTTGTATTGCATAATGCATTTAACTCGTTCGTCTAGTGTTTGCTAGCACTACTGCTGAACATGAGGTCCTGGTTCGATTCCTGGGTGGAGCAGTGTTTAGGGGTTTTTTCATCAAGAATTTCTCCTTAGGAACCTCTCTGGTTGTGTTCTGGTTGATGGCAATGGGCTCGTCCCTATAAGGCCAAATGTGGGTGTACTATGGTGCACCTCTGCCTAACCCTTCGGAGATTACAGGCGTGATGTTATGTTATGTGTTAAAGGCCTATATTTCATTACATTTTCGTGTCAAAACTTAAAAGGTAGTCTATTTCTGAAACTAGTATATTTCATAAGCTGTTCACGTTGTTCGTTATCGGTTCACGAGTCATTTCGTGCCCATCGAGACACTCTGGCGCACAGTGCAAGCCTTTATGGAGTAGGCGAGGAGCTCGCGTTATAATTTAAAATATCATCTAAATTGTACTTTTATTGGTTTGTAGGCTCCTCTATACCCAATAAAAACCTTAATTCATTCAGTAACAGACAACGCAAAAAAAACCGTTAGGTCTAGAAGCATAAAATTTTGCACATTGGTTCCTTCAAGAACGGAAGTGATCACTAAAGGGGTTAAATAATGAACGAAAGTTTGGCGGTATCTACATCGCCACATGCGAACTACGCATCAAAGACCTGACGTCACACAAAAATCCTGACGTCACATAAATCCTGCATCGCGCAATTAAAAAAGTTTACCATGCAATGGACATATATACAAGAACCCAACATCAACCGTTGGGCAGTTGCCCGCCAGACACAACACCCGTCTGGTTGAAGGACCCTCCCTTTTCTATGGTGGATGAGTGAACTTTACACCCTGTTCCTCATACCCCTAAAAAAGCTTGTATGGAAGTTGTCATTTTGTCAATCGGAAAAACCATTGGATACATGCCTTGTTAAAAAAATATTATGTTGTGTGTGTATTATTTTCGTTTTCACTGATTATTATCATTTGAATACGACTTTTTGAATCACATATTCTTTTACCAATAGACACGACATGTGCTGTTAGAAATAAGAGTGACATTAATAATAATAATAATCCGTCTAAACCACCGAAAATAGAACTAAAATTGATTGATTATTTCTATAGGAAACAGCGCGTAAGCTCTCAGACTATCCCTCCACTTTATCGGACCACGCGCGAATGCTCTATTTAACTTAACACTTACGTTTTAATAACTAGGTGTTTACTATATTTATCTAAAACAATGGTAATACAAGGTTGTTTAGATAAATATTACTATATTTAATATTACTATATAAACATAGTGTAGGTAGGTACAACGTCAAAGCGAAATCAACATTATTTGACTGTATTAATAGTATCTATAAATTAATTATTAGCAAATTACAATAAGTATAATACCTATTTGTATGTAAGGTTCATTTTACCTTGCCGGAATGGAAGTGATTTTCATCGAAGTTGTACAAAACATAATGAACTGTATGCCAATTTCATAACGTATAAATTAGATACCTACGTGCCAAAAACCACGGTCGCGCATCCTCCGGAGAATTCTCGCGTATTCTCGTTAATTCCCGCAGCTAGCAGCTTACTTTATAAGTTATACAACTGACATAAACTTCATTATGCTTTGTACAATTTTGTTAATTTGTTTGTTTCGTTCCGCGGCAATTTAAATAAATAATTGAGCCTTTTACTTTCCAGGAAATAGAAATCTTACGAAACTTTTTGTCTTTATACTTATTATTGTAACAGTAATATTTCAACGACTCATACAGATAAAAATATTTTCCAAGAAAATATTTTCTTTCCTAAGGTTGTATTAGGCGAATGAATAGAGTTTACTCATCCAAATAACGAGCAAAAGTGCGTATCTATGATGATATTAGCCTCTCTGAAAGACTGCTATTATTAGCTGAAATGAGCAAAGTACGGCTCCCTTTATGCTGTCTATAAAGATATATTGAGGTCCAGGTATAATAAATAAGAGAATAAAATATTGGTAGCGTTTATTTGAGAGTTTTGGTCATGTTATTATACCAAAATATTTTGGAAAAGACGTTAATTTATGATTCCTTTCAATATCCATAATTATAATATACAACGTGTTTTTTTAATCCCATAACTCTCATCTCTCATAAACCTAAAAAATCGTGACTCTGTCGAATTATTTTTGTATGAAAAAAGAAAAGAAAAAAACATATGCCAGTTGATTCTTTGACATGGTCTCATGAATACCCTAGAGTTATGGGATTAAAAAAAACACATTGATTATTGAATTATGATTTCTTAATTACGCGGTTACTCTTTAGCTGAGATCTATAAATAAAATTTCAATATCATTTTAATTCGACAAAGTTATCAGGGAAATGTTGTCCATAACTAGTTAATCAGTTGAGGAAAAACATCTCATAAATCGATACCTAATCTGACACTTCCGAATAATGATTGTGTCAAAAAAACAAACTATAAATAGCATTTAATAATATAGAAATTAATCTATTCGATAATGCTATTTCTTATCTCATTATTAAGCTTTTTTTTATCTAACCTCAGAACAAGGACTTGAGACTATCGTTGAATAATCCTAGAATGAATAATCCGTCATACTTGATAGTCTTATCACTATGTGATCTAAAGGGTGTGTCATCAACGTCATTCACAGAATTTCACGGTTTTGTGATATTCCTTGGGTGTAATCGTAATCTTCGATCTGACGACGCGTCGGCGTGTTTTTTCAGATAATCCAAGATGTTTTTTGTTTTTAGGATAATAATGTGAATCATAAACATGACATTTTACATACCTACTCTTTATCTAACGGTCTAACATTATATCCGGCATGACGAATGTATATATGATTTGGGAAACTTTACGAACAAGATATTAAGTGATAATGAAAAACGTCAAATTCTTGATAAGTATGTGGACTTTACAGACTCCAGGGCTTTTTCCGAAAGTAACCCACCAGAACAAAAGGTGTTTTTCAAAATCGTACTACTTCTCAACTTCTGAATATGGACTAATACATATTTATAGTTTGACTTGATAAAACCTCAGTTTATTTAGGGCTCCACAGTTTTTAATTACTCCAGAGTCTTTGGTTACCTAGCTACGCCTCTGTTGCTATGCAATTTAATAATACGAAGAGATTGAATCTACGCAATGCAAAGATAGTCTTGCAATCTTCAGCAGCTCCAACAGTATTTTCAAATGCCAATCAATTAGTTTATGCACCCTTGTGATTATGGAGCAGGGCAAGCATTGAGCCAAGCATTTTCGTCAGCAATGTAGGTAATCCCCCGGCTTATTTAAATAATAGTCTAATTTTGCTAGTCTAAAACCTGGTTGAATTAAATAATAATCATGAGATAATCAAATATAAACGGACCTTATTTCATTGAATTACATATATGCCACCAAAACAATAAAATATTTTGGACATTCCCGTCACACTTGACTCTGATTGTTTGTTACAAATTTTGGAACAATAGAACAAATTCACCCTTTCTCGCAGGTAAAAAAATTGCAAGATGATTCACTTAAACCGCTCTTACCTTTGTAAAAATATTGGAATTAAGTGAATTTGGATAGCATTATATTACGATCACATAAAAATACTAGAAAAAAAAAATATTTGACTGAGCTGACTGTACCTTTGAGTTGCGAGTAATTCGTCAACTCGTTCTACATGCCTACGGCCCATTAGGACGTTCTTTTGATTTGATGCAAGTCTTTCTAAATGGGCCGTAGGCATGTAGGACGAATTACTCCGAGTCGCACATTAAATTTGAAAGAAAGAAAATACATTTATTCAGCACAGACTGAAAGGCACACAATCTACATAATATAGGTACAGCAGATAACAAAATAAAATATAGAAACAAATTTAAAATAAGTGTAAAAGTACCATGCAGGATGCAGGACATTATCAGGGGAGTGTGCCATTAGCAGGGGAATTTAATTATTTAAAGAGTGGTATTCGTTCGGAAAAAAATAATAATAAGCATTAAAAAATACCACTGGTATTATTTTTTGGTATTAGAATGGAATAAATCATTTTCATGATGGCCGTCACTGCGGCCGTTATGTGGCGGCCACCACTATCAAGGAAATCCAAGCTTAATGCCACTAAACAATGAATAATTAATAGGCAATTAATTATTATGCCTTCCGGAAAAAAGGACGATTTATGCACGTATAGCGCTTTTAACGTTATTAGTAAATATTCCCAAACCCCAACAATATTGTAAAGCAAATTGCGGTAAGTATAGACGACGGGGTATCTGAATGCCCCAGAGAATCAGTCGAAACCTTTCAACTCCTCTCGTCTGAGCTAGCCTTTCAACGATGAAGGCAACAGACTAAACTTGGCATGTGTGACGTTGCATTTTGTGGCAGTCCGGGTATACTTCGGTATTTTTAACCGACTTCTTCAAAAAGAAGGAGGTTGTCAATTCGTATACATGCTTTTTCTTTTTTTTCTTGTGTGTGTGTGTTACGGGATTACTCCGCCAATTATGAATCGATTTTGATGATTCTTTTTTTGTATGGTAGGTCATGCTTTCGAGGTGGTCCCATATTAATTTGATTAACTTTGGTTGCGTAGCTTTCTGAGTTAGCTTCAATATTACGTATTTTACCCACTTAGTTTATCTAGACGATGTATTAATTTACTCCTTCACTGTTATTTATATCAGCTAGTGGTATTCGAATTTGTGTGGGGCAGGTACCACAACTAAAAAGTGAAATCTATCTAAAAATTTCGGAAGTCGGTGGCAAAAAACGAAAATTGAAAAGCAAAGACACCGACTTCCGAAATTAAAGTTATTATTCGGTTTTGAGTGTTTTTTTTTAAGTCGGTTTTTTTTTTGTAAATAGTTTTTATTATAAGCTCCGCTCCATCTGGTTTAGTGTAATTCTGAAAGTAGAGTTGATATTTCTGACTGCTGTCACTGTACATAAGGTTTTTTTTTTTTGGGCTTTGGTTGCAACCTTAGTTAATTCTTGATAGGTAGGTTAAGTCAGAGAAATTAATTGTTTTTGTAAGCAAATTGACTACGAACTTAATTTGTCCATATTATATTCAAATTACAACTATTATTCTTAGACAGTTGTGTGTAATGGCTTTATCATGGCAAATTGACGCAGGTGTCAATTTTCTTATGGCCGATTCCTTTATTTTACGGACCGTTATTGGTTGAAATTAAGACTCTTGTATCTTTACCAATAATGAAGTAAAGACCTCATAGCTTTGCATAGTAAACCCTGCCTTATAGAATTAGCTATCACAGGTTAGCTTACGAATCTATTTATGTGCCCAGATTGGCGATAAAAAATGCTACTATCAGTAAGGGAAACGATTCGTTTTTGTTAATAGGAACCGACCATTAATCATTAATTTCCCTGACTACAACCGCGAAAATTTACGGTTGACCACTTTTCACCATTAGTCCCTTGTTAATAAGGTTGAAAAGTGGTTCACTGGCAGAGTTCGCGATGGTACATTATGCCACTCATTTTTAACGTTCCTACTGCATGAAAACCATAGAAAGAGTGGGAACGTCAAGTGTCTGAAAGTTTTTTTTTGCTAACGTGACCATTGGAATTAGAGATACGATTCCCAAACGTTTGCTTATACCATTGACTGATAACGGGACTAGTAGTATTTAGAACATATTTGTATTGTATAAAAACTTCTAATTACATTACAGTATAGTGTGTGCCTTTCCTTTTTAAAACAAAACAATTTTACTGACGCTTGCAAAACAGGTAAAACATACAAATTTTACGAATAATTATGTAGGTTAAACTTTTGGCAGTTCTACCTCTGGTAAAAATGGCAGAGGAAAATTGAACAACTAACAAAAACTCAATAATAGATAGGGGAGTCAGTGAATTCACACACGGATTTTGCAACTATGCATGAAAACTGATTGAATGACGTACAACCACTGATATGAACTACCGCGACCGGTTTCAAATTTTTCCGCCCGCAAAATATCGGTATATGTACATTTCTACAATGTAGACTAACATCGTGACAAAAGTGTTGAAAATGGTTTATGTTATCACCATTATCACGATAAGAAATTATTGGAACGAAGTTCTCTGCAATCGAGTGACATTGAATTTTCCATATTATATCTACCCATCATTCATGAAGCCGTGTATAGTAATACACTACTCATGTATTATCGCCAATTACCAATGTTTATCTTAAATATTTTAACTAAAAATATATCTACAACATCCAGTACAAACCACAGCACGATTATAAACCTGACTGTTCACCACCCCTGTACAAAGGCGTAATATTACTTTATATAATTCAGAAGGCCGTCTAAAACAGGGATACTCAACCTGCGGTAAGCTTTTCTATGAGGCCCGCCGAGCTTTTATGTGCCACGAAACATAAAGTTAATTAAATATACAACTAAAGTTATCCGGAGAAAACATAGGTAGAGTAGAAAGGTATGGGTATCGCTTTATCCCAAAATGGGGACGTGCAACGAAGAGATTGATTAATAGGTTTATTTGTCACAGAAACACGTGCATACTTAAAGATAACAGTAATCAGCAATATTAAAAAAATAGATCTAAGTACAATTATGAGATCACGAGTATAAAGACAAATAATCGGCAGCTGCACGTCATGTCTGTGACAAGAAGGCTTCCACTCAGCATGATGCTGCGCTATGGGGACCCACAGCACAGCGCTGATTTTCAGTGGTCACCCGAAAGAAAGACGTACGGAAATCAAGTCAGGTTTAACGATTTGTACATAATAAATTGGCCATAATAAGGATTTTTAAGGATTTTGTGCATAATAAGGTTTTTATGAAAAGCTAAATTGGAAAAAATCCCGGAAATTTTTCAAATTCGGGAAAAACTGGATTTTTTATATAAAGTATATAAATATTATTGTTTGGACAGGTCAGGTAGTTAATAAATAAATAAATATAACAACAGCTCACAAAATACCCAGCCCTTGAATATTATTTTTTCTAAATTCAGAATCTAAAATGAAATATGAATTAAGAGAAGCGTTAACGTAAACCAACCAGACATACGTACAATAAAACCTGTTATTTCCTTGGATAAAAAGATATTACATTTTAGAGCTTTGAGGACCGTCTAACAAATATTTCTAAGACGCCAAAGAATTTCTGACGGGAGAGAAAACATTTACGGGTAGACACATGCTGGAATTTGCCAATTATTTTCCTTTTGAAGGATCTTGTACAATCTCCCAGGAAAAATGTTACACCTAAATTAAAAAGTCTGGAGACTTACTACCTATTTCCCTGGAATTAAAAGTAATTTCAAAGTTAATAAATCCACCGCCCTACTCCATGCCACGTCTCTGCTCAGAATATTTCCTTCACTAGACATGAACTAGTTTTCATTACTTAGCTATTTATGTTTCTCTGAAAAATATCGAACATGCCTCTTGAGATATGAGATAAGCGTTAATACTTTCAGATGAATAAAAGTGTACTTGTTAACGTAGTACGTAAGATATATTATACACAGAAGCTGTTGGTGTACCTTTATAAATAAATAAAATAAATAAATACTCCATAATAAAATTCCACTTTTATACGCAAGCGTTAAGAAAATCCGGCAAACATGATTCAATATTGAAATGAGAATAAAGCCCATAAACAAACATACTTTAAACTGGAACTGTGTACGTGTGCAGAAACGAGAACGAGACAGTTTACTTAACTAATTAGTATTTCCAAGTAAACGACTTTAGGAGCTCTTTTACTGCTATCGATACGTGACGTTCTTTAGTATTGTGTGAGCGGGTCACGAACGGATTAGAAAAAAAGAAAATCATCCCCATTTGCTGATCACATAAGAAAACCTTATTCAGCAACCTTTTATTCACAAAACATTTCTGCAAACCCCTCTGGAATACAACGAGATATAATAATGCGGAACAGTTTAATACTCCGGCAGACATATTAATATGCAGGGAGTCGGAAACTTTGTTCTTTTTTCCTTAAACAAGGCCCAACACCATAAAGTTAGGGAACACCCCAACCCAGATCCCCTTTTACAATTCATGCAACGTTGCCAAACGATAATACGATGCGTTGTAATGATTAATTAAGTTACAGACGGTACCGTTTATAAATTACTTTATTATATTCGTATAGATTTGTGCGTAGCCTTTACGTTCTATTGCTCCGAAGAAAATTTTCAATTTAAACACATTTCGTTGGCAGTTTACGACGCCCACGCATTCAAATGCGATACACTTAAGTACCACACGGTCTTAAATGGGCTCAAGGCGGCTAATAAAAGAAGGATCGGGTGCGGGAGCTCGCAAAGTCTTCGCTAAACACCTGTTTGTTATTCCGTATTTATTTTGCTGAGTTTCCGACTTTTTATTTGTTCTTTCAATCTTCGGAAAGTTGCTTGTTGTTTTTTTCGCTGTCTCCGCTACTTCTAAGATACTTAACGGTAATTGCTTTTATTAACACAAAAGCCGTTTAAATATCCTGGTAGGTAATAAATAAAAAGGGGAGCACATCTCGCGGTACGTATATTTTGTAAGTAGAAACATTCCAATATGTAGGCATGTCTAGATTCTTCAACATAATATAATGAGTATTGAACTGCACTAACATTACCTATTATTTTTGGAATAAATTGACACAATATTCCCAAAATGAATACTCAGAATGAGTATGTTTTTGTTTTCACCCCTAGTTTAAAATAGGTTAAATATAAAACATGAATACTAATATGTTAAAAGTAAATAATGAAAAACAGACTTTTATAAATCTTTTGAGTAAACAATGACAGCTGAAGAGATAAAGTTAATTTGGCGACGTCATAATCTGGCGATGCAGCAACTGTCGGGTAAAATAACAGAGAAATCCAATTATAAATATAAATGGTTTAAAATACTTCACACCTAATAGTCCTCCTGACCGTATTTTCGGCCACGACGGCCAATCTCAACGGAGACTAGCCTTCGGCGCACAAGTGTGTGCGCAGACACAGGTGCACTCTCTCTTACCTCACTCTCATAGTCCGATGGGATGGCAATCCGACACGACCAGAGAGAGATCAGGCGAAGGACCAACGGCTTAACGTGCTTTCCGAGCACGGGGGTATCACACCGCCAACTTCCAAACTCCGGGCACCCATAACGTAAATAAAGATTCACTAAAAGACTTTTCTAAATTTAATATTACAACCACTTTGCAACTAAATTGACACTAGGAACCACTGAAACATTTATATGTATCTAAGGTTTTCTTCAATCAATGGACATGAATGCCTCACGTCCACGGAAAAGGTAACTGAATAAGATTTTATCTAAACGACCCAAAAATGTCTCGAAAATATGGCACAGACGTTAAGAAGGGTGGAGTGGGCACATCGCAGCTCGTAGAGGGTGTAACCTCTCTAAAACTTTCAAAGGATGGTTTTAACATTAATGTCCACCTGCGGGCATATTTCAATCCTTAATTTTGTTTTTGAGATTATTTTTCTTTTGTTTCTTTATGGGATAAAACAGTTTTGCCACCTTAATTTTTGTCAAACAAAGTTTCAGTTTTCTCGGAACCCGTAAATAATTTTGTTGGGAATAAAACACTTTTACAACCGTTTTTCCACTGGGAAATTGAAATGCCTCCAAAAAAAAGTTTTAGTGTAAAACCTTTATGAAAAAGTTCCAATAGAAAACCGAAACAAGCTCATATACCAAAAATTGCACCAAAAATCAGGTGTCTGTAAACAAAATAAACTCAGTCGCATGGGCACTATGCGTTCAGATTTTTGATGAAGGTAAATTCTCGTGAAATCCCCCCTTTCACGAATTGTCATATTTGACATGTGTCATATATTTTTTCTGGCGCACCGTGAAAAAGTACGTGTCTCGGATATCTAGGCAGGGATTTCAAAATTTCGAAACTTGACGTTAAGTTGAATATTAGCATGAAAAGCCAAGAGAGATAGTTGTTGAGGCAACATTATTTCTTTATTATTTTAAATTGATCATACTCTACTTTTTAATTCAAGCCTTACTGGCTTGAATTAAATAGTATTCTAAGTTTGCCTCCATGACGTATTGATGTACTAAGATCGGTTCAAGTGTGTTAATAATAAGTAAAATATACAATATAAAATATATAATAACAAAAATAACGAAGTAACCTAACATAATGCTCATATACCATGGCACATATTTTTCATAAAGTCAACATTACGTAACTCCCGAAGTTACACAAAGTTTGTTGTTTAACTAGAACCGAGACTACACGCCGCAGTATTCAAAAAGGTATGTTTACTGACCACGTCAAAGAGAAAGTTCGTATGTAATTTGTATAGCAGTGCACACTGACGGACGCTGTCTGCCCTGACCAAACTCCACTATTACCAAATTGTTATGCAGCTGCAGACAGGAGGTATTCATTACTTCATTACTGTCGTGTAGTGTTCAGTTTGTTGGCAGTTGACGTGGCTGTAGTTTCACATCACATTACATGATGCCTGTATTCTCTGAAAGGGGAGACAGAGATGTACACTATTATATACAGTCGACCGCACGTAGGTGGTACACTGTGACTTTGAGCTGGTCTAGCGTTGAACATAATTATTTTCAATAGAATAAGTGGCCAGCTTATACTGGTTATGTTCCCCTAACGGGTGGCCTACTGTACGCCCATAAAATCAATCTGCCTAGCCTTTCCCCAACTAGGTTGGGGTCGGCTTCTAGTCTAACCGGATGCAGCTGAATACCAGTATTTTACACGGAGCGACTGCCTATCTGACCTAGGCAACCCAGAAACTGGGAAATACGATACCCCTTGGTAAGAGTGGTTGTCAGACTTTCGGGCTTCTGACGACCCGAAATGACTGTCAAAGATCCACGAATGACAGCCGGGACCAACAGCTTAACGTGCTTTCCGAGGCAGGGAGGAGTCTCGGTATGTAAAGATGGGTCACCCATCCACAGAACAACTCCGGAAAGCGTAGCTTAACCTAATGGATCGACCCGTGCGGCTGTTATTACTTAGCCACGAGCTCCTACTTCTGCACACCCATATATCCCCAGTTATGTTCCAGTTAGGTACAGCTCCCATGTAGGTACTGGGGCCTAGAGGTTATTAGTGTTCTGTGGGGCCTAGCCTACTGCTAGGCACAAATCTACACTTCGTACCGCAATAAATAAATGGACATAAAGAGAATAAAAATAAAAGTTATAACAAAAAAGCAACTACGACAAAAAAAACAAATTTAAAGATATCACAGACAGACAAATAAAAAATCCGGAGTCACACGTAATCTATTTGATTTATGCCCTAACACGTGTGATTAGGTACTTATGTCCCCTGGAGGACGCCATATTCAATTATAATAAAATAATAATGTAACGTACCATAGCAATAACCAGCGGACAATCAAGACGCTTTCAACGATACCTCATTGTTCAAATTGTGAGGAGCAATTTAGAAGATATGAGCGAACACATGAACATACATACATATATACATACCGGTCAAAATCATAACCCTCCTTTTTGCCTTAGTCGGGTAAAAAGACACTACAACTACGTAACAACTACGTCACAAAAAAAGTTTTTGTTTTATAAAATCCCTGTCCGTCCAGAGAAAAATAATGTAAAAAGTTTAGTCTTGTGTCGCATCGCATGGAAGGCTTTTTGGCTAAAATTATGATGTTAGCGAAGTATGCTAGCTTACGTATCCTGCAAACGTTATGGCACTTTAAAACAATTTTTGCATACAAGTTTTTGTACTTTTTTCTCAATTAGCATAAGTTCTGTTAGCAACACTGGGAATAAAATTATACTTATGCTGACTATTTATTTAGCAAACGAATTATTGTTTGTATCTCTGTTTTAGAAGAATGAAATTATATTTTTGAAAAATGAGCACTTACGGCTTTGCTTAAGTGGTGTAGACGTGTGTAAATATTAAGGTACTTTATTTTTAAGCATTAGTGAGCTCTTATTAGGAACTTTGGAAATTTGAAAAATAAACCATTGCTGTTGGATATAATAATGCGTTAAAATAAATATTCAGTAGGTACTAACGTCAACTTCACAATAGGTTGGCAATATTGTTTCGGCTGGCAATATTGACAGATTTTAGGCGTTAGTTTTAAATAGCTAATTGAAGTATATCTTTGGGATATTAATATAAATAGTACTGATGAGGTATGCACTGTAGGAAAATCTCATTCGCACTCCACTTCTAATTCAGAGAAGGAACGAGCATTGATCAATACACGTTTCGTTCACAATATATCTGAGATTCAGATTTTTTAAAGAAAGAACATGACGCAAAAAAAAAAGAAAAAAACACAAATAATAATAAGAAAAGGTTGGGGGAAACATGCGTCACATCCACGCAAAACGGCTATCATCGGATTTCAAATTCAACAAGTTAAATCCTCATGCTATTTGCCTGTAAAAATTATTTAATTTAGCTCCTGGTTTTAATAAGTCCGCTAATCTGGAGCCACATTAACAACATAAAAACAATAAATTAAAATGTATTCAACCTTTCATTAACGAGAAGAATAAATAAATTACCTACGCATTATAATTTTGATCTAATTTTCCTGTTTTCAATGCTTCATTATCCATTTATGGTATCAAATTTCCTTTTTTCACATTAAATAATAATCTCGTAACGAAAATATCTCGGATTTTTTACGACAAAAAGGCCGCTTTTTCAATAGAAATCGTTCAATAAAAACTTCTTATGTATCGTTGTATTGATCAAGACATTGTTACCTCAACAGTGGCATTCCGACAATTCTATTTCCAATGTATCTCGATGGCCGTTATGTTTCACCCAAGGGATTCGGACGCTAGTACTGATCCTGATCAAATTACATATTTTATGAATCCACTGAGAATTTTATTGGAACGCCTAACAAGACATTGGCTCGCTTACAGTACTTCTTTGTGAGGAATGAAATGACTCATCCATAAACACTTGGGTTTTTGTTACGAGGTCCTGGATAAATTCGGGTTTGTTTTTTGGTTCAAATTAGTATGTACCTGTATGTACCTACCAAAAATTGGTACACACTAATTACAGTAGAGAAAAGAAAATACAGAGGGTACAGAAAATTTACAGTAGCCCGCAAATCAGCGGTAACACTTTGACCTTGAGCTGACAGCGTAGTACGGAGTTTTAATAGAATAAGAAACCTTTTTTTTTTTGTAGTTGTAAAATCATCAAATGACTTCTCCCACTCTGGGCGGAGCGGAAGGGCGTGTCAAACTTTTACTGACTAAAACCTACCCGTATTCCTTCAGTTGCCTATTGCCAAGGCCCCGGTATCCCTCTCGACTTTCCCGCAACCCTGTCAGGCGAATAAGATACCTTCGATTTGCCGTCCCTGGTACGACCATCGATATGAGTACCTACTGCAATACCACATGCTTAATACAAGGATGAACATAAAATCGATCATAAAACAATCGATAAATAGCAAGGTTAAAATTGTTGGATTTTTGTTGAACACTGATCGACAAAAACGATCCATAGCCAATGTAGACTAAAATACGATTTAGATCGCCTGATAGTAAGCGTAGTTTTCCAGAGGCCTTTCGTAAACAAAATGAGTTGCTGAAAACAAAAGAAAAAGAGAAACTCCAAAACCGCAACAGAAGATATCGAGAACTACAACCAATTCCTACACCACTTACAAAGACTGTGCATTGAGAAAAGGTAGGGGAATAAAACCGCGAGGCAGGGGAGGCCACACCGAGTAAAATAAACTGGAGAATAAAATTACGTTTAACTTTGAGAATTTCTTCTTCATGATGTAATTTTTTGCAACAACAACTTTATTCTTCATTTCATTTGTTTATTTTGATATGATAGATGTTTCGTAAACAATAGGTATATTAATTTTCATAACTATACATTTTGTTATATTAATAATATTGATCGCGCGAAATTATTATTGACATAACGGTCCCGCATGACGGTAACCTCGTGAAAGCCGAGAAAGGTAAACAAATCAAGTATCTTGAATTGGCGTGCGAGGTTGTCGACACATGTGGGATGTGGACTCAGCGATCATTGTGCTGATAGTCGTGGCAGTCAGTAGCATAATAGTCAAGAGCCTCGACCAACACCTGAGGAGGCTCTCGTTGGGCAGCTGGATCAAGGGCTTGATTCAGAAAGCGGTACTTCTGGACACGGCTCGCATTGTTAGGAGGTTCCTCTCTCTGGAGCCCTGACCGCCGGTTGCTTGGACCCTGTTAACGATACCATCGGCTTAGTTCGTACCAGCTAGCCACTAAGTTCGTACCAGCTAGCCAGTAAGTAGCGGCTTGTTACCATTGACTTACTGGTTAAGCTACTAATTAATTATATTTTTAAATATTTGTATTATCTATTTTTTTTTAATGTAATTTATAAGTATTTAAATGGAATAAAAGAGATAATAATTAGCATTTATTTTAGGCTACAATGGCCCATAAACATAAATTTAAAACCTTACAAACTATCATTATATAAAAAATTTAAGCAAACTTATGTTAATAATTATTAAGGCTTAGGTTCCGGAAAAACCTGAACTTTATTATTGAGCAGTTAATTTATTTGTGACTTTGCTGCGATTTCACTAGAATCGTGGGGGAACTAGATACATCATGAACCCTCATGAAAAATATCTTTATCCAGGACATGGAATGCGTGCGCTATTCAGAGGATTTAGAACGGTAAAGTAAACAAACCACTTCACGAACAACAAAAAGGATTATTATTTATTGAGAAGGTCCCAATATTACACAGCTATCGTAACATTGATCTTTAGTAAGTTCCCGATGTTTTTTGGTGTCGGTTATGAACTTTAGCTACTGCCAATTGACGCAAATTCAACTGAAACTTGGTGTTATTAGCCGGAGCGGTCTAGCGGAAGGGGCATTCACTCAGCTTTGAGCGAAACATGCTTACATTGCTTACACAAATTCATCAAAACTTTAAGCCAATCGGTTACAACTTACAACAAATTGCTTATTTAAGTGTTCCGGGAATCTATATTTAAACACTAGCTGCTGCGGCCATGGTTTTGGCCACGGCCGACAAGGAGTCGCCTCCCGTCTAGCCACCTTGTGCAGGTATTTGCCAAAGCAGCCATGCCCTGACAACACCTGCACCAGACGGAAGGACAACGTCCCATGTCGCCTCCGTGTCCACTCTTCCAGGATCTGCTGGATGGCCCCCACAGTCCAAAGACCAGCACTGGGCGTCTCCAGCCTCACCCTCCATTCGCCGCCAAAACATACCTATCCTAACCTGACCTAACATTGTCGGAACTGAATAACCCTGGGACAGATTTTGATGCGCCTTGACCGGAATAAAGCAAGCAGTAATGTCTTCAAAACTACAGTGGTTTTATCTTTGGCGGACGTGGGTGTGCCGCCAAAACATATCTCACCTAACCTAACCTAACATTGTCAGAACTGAATAACCCCAGGACATATTTTGATGCGCCTTCGACTGAGTAAAGGGAGAAGTAGTGTCTTCAAAACTGCAGTGGTTTCATCTGTGGCGGAGCTGGGTGTGTTTTGCCCACGATTCTTTTAAAAATTGTTTTATTTTATTTTAAGTATCGCCTAATATGTATTATGCATTTAGTAAAAAGCTGTTTTATTCTTAATTACAAACAAAAACTTCAATTTTATTTTATTTAATAGATTTGGGCGGACTTTTGAAATAGTCGTGAGTTGGTATCCCAATATTCATTTATTTGCCCAGCCTTTTGCCAACTCCGTTGGGATATCCTTTCAGTAAAAAGAAACAGCTCGAAGGTAATGCATCAATATATTTTTTGATAAGCAAATAGTACCTTCAAATAATGCTCTTTTTTTCATGTCATGTTCTTTCAATTGCAGCAAAATTTAAATACCTATTTAATTTTAATTCCGCCAAAAACTAGATCGAGAAAATATACACATGCAGTATAATATAAAATACAAACTGACTAAAACGTAACTAATTTAGTAAGACAAAATAATAAACTAATTATTTTAAATTGTATTAAGTTTCATCTACGAATGTAATGTAGGCATGAGGTGGCGTGATAACCTTTTTAGCAAAATCAGGTCCGCTTTATTTTATTATTTAACATTATCACTGAATTAGGCAGAAAATGTTATCCTTCTTAATTATTATAATAAGTGTAAAAACCTTTCGCGTCGTCTCCGAGTTGATTTAGGACCATTTCGTTTCAAGGCTTTGCTTTGAGGAGGCTCGAGTTAGCGATTAACTCTTACTCTCTTATTTGGGAGGCTTTACAAATTCTTATCAGGCAATTTAGGATGCGGCAGACGTTGCTAAATAAAGACTTTGTAAGTAGAGGAGTGTTTTACATTATGCTAAATTCAGTGTCTGCGCTTACGCCAGTTTTTGTTATTCAGGACGGAGGTAGTTACCAAATCAGATACTGGTAAATTACATAATTAGCTTCCTGAAATTCCGAACATTACAAAGCTTCACATTCTTCTGCGGTTGTAATTTACAAGTTATTTTCTTTTATAGCCGGCTACACACGTCACGGTATATCGTAGCGATTTATCTGTACAAACCTATTTGCTTTCTCTCTTAGCAGATATGAGAGAAAGGACCAGTGCCCTGTTTATCAAAACTTACAAGCCTTGTACCTATTACCAAATCTCATTATTTAGTTCACAAGTACCTACTTATATTTTTACATTTTTATTCGTAATTATGATTATCAAAAAAATATTTGTAAGTTACAACTTGTAGAAAATCATAAGAAATGCTGAGTGTCCGACGACTCTCTATTCCGTCTTATAAGTTTACAAGTGTCGTGCTTAGTGTCGTAATAAATGTTTAAATACGATTTTCTTTTTTTAAATGTGGTCAAAAAATATGACCTGATGCCGTGCAGGGGGAACAATAAGGCTGATTATGAATATAGAGATGAGCTATGAATTTACCGAAAATTAACATTCTAGGTAACTTGTGAACGTGTAGACTTGTAACTTTTGATAAACAGGGCCGAGGACATACTGGTCATAGTGATGGTAAGATATTACTTAGAATTTCTACTATCTTCATCGGATCATCCGACTAGTTTCGAACTCAAAAGGAAACTCAACTTAAAAATGTCGTTTTGTTTGCTAGCTCTGAAATTACGTTCAGGCAAAGTAGATAAATCAACAAATATTTCATATAGAAGACTCATCTTTGACAACGCCGTACCTTGTGAGGTCGGATGCGCGTTATTTGTTTTTTATCCCGCGTGCCCCTTCACCCGATAGGGCCATGGGACTGTCACCAACAAAGTTGTCGACCTATTCATTTTTAGTATTCAAAGACAGAAAACATTGTGACAGATTAAAAAACATAAACGTTAAAATAATAATAACGTTATAATGTAAAGGGTTCAAAGATCTTCAACCTTTAATGAGTCAATTTGTTAAGCTTGTTGTTCTCGCTTGATGACAAACAAAAGCAGTTCGATAGCTGTGTTTTGACAACGTTTTAATTAACATTATCTTTTAATGAAGTACCTGAGGGTTCTCGTAATGTTTACCAACAATACCCGAGAACCGTTAGTCAGTCTCAGTACTCTATGTATCGAAAATCGAAGTAATTGCTCACTGACGTTGATATTGACATTCTTATTATTCCATGGAAAACCTTAGCGTTTTACATATACATAATACATACACAATAAAACCTTAGCTTAGGAGTTTCCTATAGAAAATAAGAATACAATAAAATACCCCCTAATTAATAAACGCGTTAACTTACAAGTATTAACTTCCGATTACCCAAAACTTTTTAGAGGTCTGGCTTTATTTTACTACTCGTTTTCAATAAGGACAGTGAAAGTCGAATATTGGAGAAATATAAGCGTAAAAGTAAAAATAAAAATCATCTGATCAAATATAGGTAAGTAATATGCTTCACTTAAAATTTCCCAACTAGGTACATAACTTTCACTATTATAAAATTTTCAGAAGCCCATTATTACAAATGAGAAAAAAATTGGAAAATCTTCAAGACCTCTATTTAGACAAAACATATTCATCTACATATATTACTGGCCTACATACATGTTTCCACTTTAGTAATAACACAATAAATTATGATGCGGGTACGCTTCGGGACAAAATTATGGGCAAAAAGGGTAAACAAACTAATTACAAGTAAGGCCTCAGTAACGATGTTTTAATTAAGTGAATTTCTGAACACATACACTTGCTTCCACTTATACGCATCATTTTATATTATTCGCATTGCATATTTGAGCGGCCGCTTGACCGCTGTTAGTATTTTCTCTAAAGCTTTTGTTTCCTAAGAAAACGTTCCATCTGTGACGTGACGATCCACGTCACTATCGACTATGCCGATGGTCCCGGCTGTCATACGTGGATCTTTGTCAGTCGTTACGGGTCGTTAGAAGCCCGAAAGTCTTACCAAGGTATCGTATTACCCAGTTACCGGGTTGTAGAGGTCAGATACGTAGTCGCTCCATGTAAAATACTGGTATTCAGCTGAATCCGGTAAGACTGGAAGCCCCCCAACATAGTTGGGAAAAGGCAGGCAGATTGATGAAGACGCTTTTCTTTAAAACGTGCACATATTTCAATACATTTTATGAACATAGAGGTGGACGTCCACGATAATATCGTCAGGTTAGAAATTATAAAAGCGCACATTGTCAAAAACAGGTGAAAGTTACAGATTATCATGACAGCTGTTGTAATATGACGGAACCGCACTTCAAGGCACCCAATCACAACTTACAACCAATAATATAATAGCTAACCAATCACAACTTACAACTGTCATGTTTCACTGTAAAATTGATCAGAAACGGTATTACTAGACCCGTATCCGAAATTAGATTTGAGTGGAGATTAGCATACAACAGGCGGCGATCTTCGCCTGAACCTTTCGTAGAAATAAGATTTATTCTTGAATTCTTTTACGAGATGTTACTACTCTTCGAAGAAAAAATATTGTTACTTGAATTTTTACTATTTTTATCCTGGAACACTTACAGAAATTAATAAAGAGTTTCAAAGAATTACAACACAATTGCTTATCGTTTATCACAATAGAAACGGTTTCTTCTATGAACCTAATACAAATTTACTGCGTGACGTCACATACTATCAAAGAAAGTAACTACAAACGTTTTTCTAATCAAAATAATTGAGGAGGACAAATAGAAAGTAGGCTTTGTCATCGCAGTTCTTTTTACTTATGATTGTATTATACAAAAAATACACAAAAAGGAAAACATTTGCTTTTGTTAATAAGTTGGCGTTTTTTCCTCATGGCGTGAGCGGAATGCTAAGCAATGCCAATTACCTACTTGTTCATTTGGTTCAGTTTGAAGCCAATAGTAATAACGATTGATTGTTCAATTGCGTTTGAAAACAAGGAACATAGTTCGTTCAAAGGGATTTTGTCGGTCGATGTCGCTATGATAACGAACAATGAAAACAAGACTAGATAAAGGTTGAAAGAACTTATTAAATGGCAGCATATTATTATAAGTTAAGTTATTGAACTACAGAGGTAGTTTTTGCTTTATAATTAAACTGCCTGTAGACCTGCGACACAATACGAGTATGGCCACGGAAAATTCTCACCTAGATCACATCTAAAAAGGCTTACGAAATAATATAAACGTAAAGTTTTTTGTTTATCTCACTGCGCCAAAAACTCATAGTAGTTCCATTGTATTCCCAAACAACATTTGGTCTACATGTTAAAAAGAATTAATATAAATGGGTATTTGCGTTTTGTAGCGAGAGACAAACAAAGCATAATAAGAAAAGAAAGAATGAACGGAATGAAATGTGAATTTAATTTTACAGTTGGCTGGACTTTGAATGACAAGGGTGTGTGTGGATGTGTCGCGGGGATATTGCAGATTCGGGCTTTTATTAATGTTATTGTTATGTCGTATTAGATTACGAGTAGGTTCGCTTGTCCCGTGGGATAACACAATTTTATATTAACAAAATCTTGCTCTCTCATACATTTTCTCGGTACAGTTAATCAAATGTCAATCACTGTGTTGGATAACGTAAACGCGATATATCCACGTCGTGTTGGCTTTCTTGTGAACGTAAGTAAAGCATTACATTCTATTATAACATGACACGTTGGGTTATTCATGATGTTTTCTTTGGCGTTTTAAGTTGGTGATAAATTGTGAGTGCAATGTGTGGGCAGTCAAGCGAGATGGTTGAAGATCAAGTTTGAATATCCACCGTGTGTTTGGAGTATTTTGTCGGATAATCTTGTTTGTAAGCAATTTCATAGAAACTTTTTTTTATTGAATAGAGATAATATCAATAAGCTTTCAATGATCTTTTATAAGCTTTTATTCCATTTATAAGTTTTCACGCAAACCCGGACTACTTTATGTTCAACTAGCGCCTGCGCCTACTTCGCACGGTTTTTACGACTTGACAAAACAACAGTCAACAGTAATATTTTCCACACAATTATAGTACACTAGCTGCGCCCCGCGGTTTCACCCGCGTAAGTCTCGATTCCGTGGGAATATCGTGATAAAAAGTATTCTATGTGTTAATCCAGGTTATAAACTATCTGTTTGCCAAAATTCATCCAAATCCATTCAGCCGTTTTTGCGTGATTGAGTAACAAATGCACAAACTTTCACATTTATAATATTAGTAGGATACAAATAAACTTAAACAAAAATATTTTTATTAAAAGTATTGTATACTTCAATTACGGTGAAACCCGGATCAAAATCCATTAGGTAGTTTCGAAAAACTAAGCGGTTACGTCAGGCAGTCAGATACGATAAGCGACTTTATTTTATGCTATTTATACATTAGAATAGAGACAAAATACAGATTTTGGCAGATCTTTGAGGTTCTAAGTAAAATGCAGGTCGTAATTTTCTTATAATTTTCTTCTGGTAAAATTATTGTAATTTCAAAGTCGCAGGTCAGGAATAAAGGAAGATTAACACAAAGATTTCTCTTTTGAGTCAGAATGCAACGGACTGTAGCTACTTAAAATTTCCTAGACATTTATAAAATTTTCAGTTGGACATTATTACAGCGACTCACGTAACTCTTTAGTATTATCCTTTGAGATGCTTTCTGTTTTTCTTTGCAGATTCCTTTTAGAGACCATAAATAAATAATATTATTTACGTACATTATATGTTTTCTTTGTCTCTTATCTTATATCTAAGTAAGCAATGGATGAAGTTTATATTGAACTAACATTAATGTTACTCATTGAGACATCAGACGTTCGGCTATCGGTAGCCGATTCTTTTGTTACTGAAAATAGAACGTTGATAAAATTTATGAATCAATCTGCCTAGCCTTTTCCCAACCATGTTTGGGTCGGATTCCAGTCTAACCGGATGCAAATGAATACCAGTATTTAACATGGAGCGTCTGCCTATCTGACCTCCACAAGCCAAAACTGGGCAATACGATACCCATTGGTAAGACTGGTTGTCTGACTTTCGGGCTTCTGACGACCCGTAACGACTGTCAAAGATCTACGAATGACAGCCGGGACGTGCTTTCCGAGGCATGGAAGAGTCTCGGTATGTAAAGATGGTGTGATCCACAGATGAGAGAGATGATCAGATGTATTTTTACTAAAACCGGGGCTTAATAAACATTTTACTGTAAAAAACAGTCTATGCGCTTGTGAGATTATTTGTATAAACGTATATATATAAATATAATATCAGATATTCCCCTAATTAGTAAGGTTTAAGTGTCAGAATGGCTACTAGTTACTGTGTATGAAAGTGTGTAAAGGGTTTTATGAAGAAAATCACAGGAAGACAAGACTAGGCATTTATTTCAATTAGGCTTGTCGGTTAAATACGGTAATGAGTTAACTAGGTGTCCGTTCCAAATCTAGGTCATCATGGAGAAGAAGGACAAGAAACTCCATGGCAGCTAATTTGAAAGTATTGGATCAACACATATTTACTTTAGCATAAATCATTGTTATCACATTAATCTCTCTATTTACCAAAGTTATAGCAACTTATCAACGGGAAGAAACAGAACATGAATATTCCCTAATTAAACTTAACACATATTATTATAACAATACCAGAAAAACATAGCTTAGCTATCAGCAATAATCAAGAAATATGATCAATTAACTTACGTGAACATTATATCCCGAATTATGTCCCGAATTGGCAGGTACACATATTTTTATAGTCTCCCAATATTACTCAAGTACATTTAACATTGCCGCCATTTTAGACCAATCACTGATGGTCATAGATTATTGTTGAATCATTTCTAACATAGGTAATAATGAACAAATCTTAAATAGGGGAACCATTTTAAAACTTAATTAGATAATTTAGCAATTTAGTATGTACTTATTTGTTATCGAAAAGTAAAATCAGATAAGTTATTGACATCAGCTTAAAGTTCGGAAGATCTTTTAGAACTACTTGTTACTTTTAAATTACAATCATAAATCCTAATTAACATTATCATAATTATCATATTAATTATAAATTAATCATTTATTGAAATTCTAAATTAATAAACATTTGTTTTGCTTATTCAAAAACCACAAATCATAAAATAAGTTTGATGACCTACTTACGTCTAGAATCGCTGTTTTTGATAGTAGTCTTTTAAGTCACAATAAAAACCATTAATATAGAACAACTTATACATCGAAATAGTATACAAAATCAAGGATATATTTTATGTACAATATAATAATTCTATTATCATTAAATTTTAGGTAAAAATTTTAGGTAAAGGTTTTTGTGTTTATTTAGACCGACTCACAGATCACAGGTTTCGTTCGGAATTGATTGTTCATCTAGAAATACTGCGAAAGTTTAAATTATGAATTAAATCAAAGATTAATTTGACATAATGCTACATATTTCTGACACGCTCTCGTTTATCTTCGTAGCACGCCTAACCTACGCCGTAGCAAATTAGCTACACCTAGCCTACGCCGTAGCAAATTCGCTACGCCGGCTACGAGCCGCTTACATGTCATGACAAAAGCTTGGGTTAATTGAGAAAGCGGTGGCGTCATTTAATGACGGCCGTCCATATCAAGATCTGTGTCGGCCGTCATTTTACGGTCACGGTAAACGTACTCAAATAATACTATAAATATCAAACATATTACATCGTCGTTGGTAAATAAACTGGCAGCATTGAGTGTCGAACCTAAACGTTGAAGTTTGTTATGTACTGAACAAGGCTCTCTGTCCCCTTTTCAAAGCAGGTAGCAACTTCTCAATTCAAGACATGAATTTGTCGGAAACCGATGCACTTACTCGCGAGTATGAAGGCGGCACTAAACTAGAATGTCGTGTTTTACTTCTTCACAGGTTTGTAGATAAAAGTTTTATACTTTCTTCGCACGTCACAATAGGAAACCCTCGTGTAGACTGTATATTCCGTGAATTTAGAATGAATATGTATGGTTTGTTTTGACAATAGAGTAAACTTGCCGTGTTTATTTTTCAATATTTTCCTCATAACATTAATAATGACCTGGTGAAGGTCGCGGGAATGCGCTGAATGCGAGAAGCACAGAACCGGTCGAAGTGGCGGTGCTTGGGCCTATGTCCAGCAGTGGACGTCTTTCGGCTGAAATGATGATGAGGATGATTAATAATGATTTAAATCCGCAATAAAAAAATGGTGTTAAATGAATCCAAAAATATTGAAGTTAACTTCTCATTTTGAACTACTGTGTAACCATTATTATTTTGATATAATATCAAAATGAAACAAAAATAAGAACGTAAGTACATAAATTGATAAAAAAACCAATCCCCATATTTCTCTTAGCACATTGCTATCTCAGTTACGGCACCAAGAGGGTTATAAACGAAGACGTGACGTCATCGCGCCGTATCCAAAACGTGCTCAACACCTCATTCGGCCACACTTGATGCGAACGAAAAAATTACCTCTCATATCGTATAGGAGACGTAGCACGTTTTGTTGACTTTCTCATTTTAAGATTTATCCGATGATAGTTACCTCATGCTACTCGTTTAGTGGTTAGTATAAACTTTTTATTTGTGGAGAAATCTTCTTGCAGGTTCTTTGGCGGGAAGAACGTAGAGTTTCAGGCCGAACCCCGGCGCACGGTTTTCCTCTTACTGCCATGAGACGGAAGCGCTGGATGAACGCAGTGCCACAGACAAGAATCAAGTATCGCCCCGAAAGCCACAACTTAACGTACCTACCTACAATACAAAAAGAATAATAATAAGTATTACAAATACTTTTTAAATATTAAAAATACTATGATTCTGGCAGCTATTTACTGCTTATTAATTGATAAATGATTTTTTAGGGGTATGAGGAACAGGGTGTAAAGTTCACTCATACTCCATAGAAAAGGGAGCATCCTCCAACCAGACGGGTGTTGTGTCTGGCGGGCAACTGCCCAACGATTGATGTTGGGTTCTCGTATATATTATATGTCCTCTGCACGGTAAACTTTATTTGCGCGATGCAGGATTTATGTGACGTCTGTCTGACGTCAGGTCTTTGATGCGTAGTTCGCATGTGGCGATGTAGATACCGCCACATAACTCCCCTCCGGAAACCGGAGGTTGATAGTGAGCTGAGTCTTGTATCTTGCGATGCGTGCCAGTGCCAGTTGTGGTTCCAGTGAGTTGGAACCGGGTGCCGCATTGTTCGCGGTGGGTCGGAACTGTTTGCGGCGGTTGTTGTTATTGTGGTGATTGAAGTGATTGCGGTGATTCCCCAGTGGGTCAGGGTGATGAGGCTGAAGGTGATGACCAGGAATGCGCGTTGACTGCATGCTGGTGGTCAGGATACCCGTTGACGCCTCGGGTGTTGGCTTGGCTGTGTGACTCGCCTCACTGAAAGCTTGCGGGAGTGATGATGATGACGTCACGCTGGAGTAGTTGCACGAAGGCTGCGTTGACGTTCATATTCGGGGTCACCAATTTAGGGGTATGAGGAACAGAGTGTAAAGTTCACTCATACTCCATAGAAAAGGGAGGATCCTCCAACCAGACGGGTGTTGTGTCTGGCGGGCAACTGCCCAACGATTGATGTTTGGTTCTCGTATATATGTCCACTGCACGGTAAACTTTAATTGCGCGATGCAGGATTTATGTGACGTCTGTCTGACGTCAGGTCTTTGATGCGTAGTTCGCATGTGGCGATGTAGATACCGCCACAATTTTTACTTCATAAATTGATTTTAGCAAACACATTACGTCAAAATATTTTACAAACCATATGAGGTCGGTGTGTCTTATCCGACTACACAGAAACACCGAAATAAACCCAGAGGTAGGAACTCTTTTAAGTTTGGAATTTCTTTATGCATGCCATAACTACTTATGTATTCAAGAATATTCTCTGAAAGATACAAAGTAATATCTCAAATAACGTCGCCGGTAGGATAAAAAGTGCTATGTAGATGTTTCAAAGATAAAAGTAGCGATCAAAGCTAGTATGCGAGTTCAATGTACACACGGGAGCATGAATTTTACCCAATGGTATGTAAGTATGCAGCTACCTGAAGAAGCAAAGTAGGTAGCTTATTCAAAAAGCTTGCATGGAGGTTCGATAATGCTCTTTTCACTCACAAAATGGAAGTAGTCTAAAGTGACAATTTAACTCCACGTAGATGTTTTTTTGTCAAATCACGCGCTTAAGCCTCTTGCTAACTACCGTTTTTGTCAACGGGCGTACATCTCAACACAATTCTATAACAAGAGGTCTCACGCTGCTGGATCGAAAGCGAAAACGATTTGTTAACGACAACGGACAACGGTCCGATTTTTATAAGGGACGACAGGCCGACGCGCAGTATTCCGTAAGTTAGTGTGGATGTTTTTTAACGCGACGGACACATACCCGTTGCGCGACGGCGGTCGGTTCGATGCGGGTGGTTCGATGCGGATGGTTCGATGCGGATGGTTCGATGCGGATGGTTCGATGCGGATGGTTCGATGCGGATGGTTCGATGCGGATGGTTCGATGCAATGGATCTATAATTTCATAGAAGTGTGTTGACGACGACGGATGTGCGCCCGTTGACAACGTTGACAAAAATGGTCGTTAACAAGAGGCCTCACGGACCGTTATTATTGAGTTAATTATATTTTAGTAAGTATTTCTGTGACAACTACTTAGTCATGAACAACATTTTTGCTCTCAAGACTGGGTTACATTCTATTGTAGCTGTTGTAATTATGATACTTAAATCTGAATCCAATTATTTTTAAGTATCATAAAAGCCTTATAAAAACCTTAAAATGAAATTTAAATATCATAAAAATAATAGTCTAGACAAAAGCCTTTAAAAATAATAAGATGCCAACAATAAACAGCTGAAAGTAAAGTAGATAAATAAAAATGACACCGCTCTCGAGGCAGCAGTAGAAAATAAACTAAATCATAAGTAGGCAGATAAGAAGGCGAGTTTCTTTATAAGAATGACTTTCTGTTTAGGTCCAGTGATAAGAACTCGGTTAAATGGCTAATTAGGATTATGAAAAGCAAGTGAACAAACGAGATCTTAATCTCTTTCAATAAGGAATAGCTTTTGAAGAGAAATTCTGCTTATTTTATTTTTTAAATAATTGTCTTAATAATCCGAGACTGTTTCGAATAAAAATAAATGATGTCGAGTCGGCGTTGTCATTCAATTTGTACAAATAAATAAAATTACGTTTCATTTTACTACGCTCCTGTTGTTAATTAAAGAATTTGAAGATAATTGTTTGAAGTTAAATCATAGACTCGTGTCTTTGCAGTTGTATTTTAAATTTAAAGGCAGTCTATAAATTGTGTAAATTATAAAGCTTATTAAAGTCTAATTTGAAAAGGCTGTCACAAGTGACGTTAAGGTTAGGGCACCCTTCTCAAGTTCTGAACTTGATTTGTCCTGAGTCTAGTCACAGATATATCTAGTCAAAACCAACGAACCACAAAGATTTTGTTAATATTTTTATCTCAGGACTATAAGCCCGTAAACAATGCACATGAAATCTTATAATAACCGCTATGTAATAATGAACGTTAACGAAGTTGAACGAAGACCCATAATCACTTTGCAATGGTGATCGCAAAGGATTGCAATAAACGACTCTGATGACTCTCTCTTTACATAATCTTTGTAGGCTTTCATATCTCTTTGATAAAAATAATATAAGAAAACTCTAAAGCAATCTATTCAAATAGTAGTATACTTAGTAACCCATTATAAATACGAATAGCGTCTCTATCCGCGGGTATAAAAAGATTTTTCCGCAACGTTCCTTCCCGAGACGGAAGAACTTCTTTAACTATTTATGAGCCTTAAAGTCTCCCGATAACGATGAAATCCGAGCAAATTACCTCTTATCTAGCTCACCCTTTGTCGCGTGTCGTTTATGCGTTGTGAGCATAATACTATTATGAGTGGCGAAATGGGATGATAAACTTACTCGCTCTCGATGTCGCCCCAAAATGTGGCGAGTTCAGACAATTATCACAACCGAATCACAGTTTTACACGATAAAGTTCGGAATTTGTGATGCGAGCAGCTGATAACATCACACATATTGTGCGGATTTGAAACTCTGTCTGACGCTGAAGTTCCAAACTTTGGATCTGGTCTTATAACTGTGTTTTGGTTTCTAGGATCTCAAGTTTTCTCATTAACTAAGCCGTTATAAGACTGTTAAGTCTGACAGTTTTAATCGCAATCGTAGCTGAATGTTCCATGTTATTATTATCCTATAATAGTTTTGATAATTTGAGGAGCTCGTGGCTAAGTAATAACAGCCGCACGGGTCGATCCATCAGGTTAAGCTACGGTTTGGAGTACGCTACGCTACTGGTTGTTCCGTGGATGGGTGACCATCTTTACATACCGAGATTCCTCCGTGCCTCGGAAAGCACGTTAAGTCGTTGGTCCCGGCTGTCATTCTTGGATCTTTAAAAGTCGATATGGGTCGTCAGAAGCCTGAAAGTCTGACAACCAGTCTTACCAAGGGGTATCGTATTACCCAGTTACTGGCTTGTGTAGGGTCAGATAGGCAGTCGCTCCATGTAAAATACTGGTATTCATCTGCATCCGGTTAGAGTGGAAGCCGACCCCATAGTTGGGAAAAGGCTAGGAATATTGATTATTTTTGATAATTTATATTTTGTATGTTATGTGTTAGATTATAATTTTTATGTATAGTAACTTACCTACTATCTTCTCTGAATACCATTGCAGAATAGTCATAATAATTATTATGATTTATATAAATTCATGTCGTAAGGAAAAAGGTGTGTGTGCAGTGCTTTTATTATAAAAAATCCATTTTATCTGTAATCATTATAAATGATTTCCATTCTATTCTTAAGTTTACCAGTTACTGCTAAGTCGTATGACAAATATTTTCTCTTTACTTTAATGCGCTCGGTTTCCGACAGATTTTCTTTTTACCACATTTTCAACTTATAAAATCTTTTTACTGCAGAATTCTAAACATAAAAGACTGAAGCTAGAAACTGTAGTTCACACCAACGAACTATAAATTTAAAATTAAGTTGAAGTTGAGATACTTCGCGAAGAAATTGCTATTTCGAGAGTGCAGTTTAATATTTTAGAATGTTACAAGCTGTCGACCTCGAAAGCACTGTGGTGAATTCCGCAGAGTTGAACAAGAAGATTAAACTAATATTACTGAGACAAAAACAACGAGACAACAGTGTTGTGGAAATTGTTACTTATTATTTAATTTACAAACAGTAAAAAGTGACTGATGGTATTTTATCTGCGTTTTAACTTTTACAAGAAAATGCTGAAATACCAATTGCTAGTGGTGATCTTTACTTCGCTTAATCAACCATTACAATTTTTACAAGATGAAACATTAAAATTTTAAATCTAACCTAATTTGAAGTATAGATTTTCACTTTTCTGTACCTATTGAAGAAATCAAGATATTTTCGGTTAGGAAATCATTTCAGGTATTTCTATAAAAGTTAACTCTTCAATAAATCAGAATCTGTGACCCAACTCTAATCCGCCCGACGTAAACCACATTTTCTCAGCCCAAAAGCCCAGCAAGAATATAGCCGAGTTTAGATAATTCATGTCGCTAGGCGGTCTAAATATCGTTGTTTACATCTTGCCGGATACATTCATAACTAGGAAAGGCTTAGGCGGTAAGTACGTAAATATTTTTTTTGTTTTAGTAACAAAATTGTAGCTAAAGAACTTGGTACTTTGAAGTCCTGGCTTTTATTTATGAAGGGTATATAAACCTAACAAGTCATATTTTTATGGATGTTGGCGTAGCGTGGGTGACGTCAATCTGGCTTTCCGCGTGATAAGGGTCCGGTCAACCCGTGTAAATTCATAACAAAGAAAATATTTCAGATATCTATTACAAGGTTCAAATGCGTGCGAGAGGTTTTTCCGACAGACGCTGTAAATAATGTGTTGCGTGTCAATTTTCGTTAGCTTCGAAGATAAAATCATGTCAATACGGCTTTCTTCGGATGTCATGACACTAAGTTACATTATTGCTATCAGGATTTATTTTTAGGCGATTCGAAAGGAATAATCCATCCGAATCGTTAAGATTACTGACCAAGATGAGATCGATAATGTATTATTAATAACAGGGTTATTTCTTTCGTGACCTTTTGACCTTTGGTAAAATTATTATCAGCAGTTGCTTGAACCAAAAGGCATGTTTGATTAATCTCTTTGCAGTTTTACGACTTTTATTAACTCTTAAAACTTAAATAAAACACGATATTTTCTCAAATTCTTGGAACACTAGTTAGTAATTATGTACCTTCAACGAAAAATATATCACGCCGTGACTCCAGTTTCTCTTGAAAAAACACAGAGGACGTGCACTTTAATTAAATGTTTAATTGCAGCTTACCCGAGCGACATAAATAGATTGTACAGAAGGTCGGCTCCACAGATAGACCGAAGACGCACGCACACATAGACTAAGCTTCACTTAGTAGGTATTCCTAGTAAGCGCCTACCTGACTTACGTGAAACTTGCTCGCGTAAGCGCACTCGCGACTAACGTTACCAACCGTCCGGATTTGGCCGGAAATGTCCGGATTTCAGCCGCTCGTCCGTACTTTGTACGGGCTTTTCATTTGTCCAAATTTTTCGAATAAAGGTTTTTTTTTAGAAAATAAAAAAATTATATGAGTAGTTATTGAAAAAAAAAAATCAAAAGTCAGGACTTTTAAAATTTCTAAATGGTTACGCCAGTGGCTTTCGAGATCTCCGTATGAAGTAGGTACGCGTCTATCTGTGCACAAGCTTTCGCTCATCGTATGGAGCTGATCGTCTGTACTTATCTATTCTGTGCCAGAGCGAGAAGAAAAAGATGAATATAAAGATAATTGCCGAGGGACTGTTCGTAAAGCCGGTGAGTTTAATCTTAGGAGCCTGGATTTTGCAATGATTGGCTCACAAATTACAGATTATTAATTTGAAACCCAACTAGTTAGTTCGAGAAATTACTTAATCAAAGCGAAGTTATATTATATTTTAATTTTGAGCCTCTGCAAACGATTAATTGTATTAATGCTAAAATGTTCTTTGCCAATGATAGCCTATTGTGATAACATTGATCAATCAATGTAGTGGAATACAAATTGGTACTTATCATGGCCCATTCTCGATGGTTTACCGACCATTATTGGTTAACTCTCGTGTTCAGTCTTATAACGAGGCGTTTGTGTTCATGTAGCGTAGATTTCATGTCTTATAAGCGTTTACTGGTAAAATTACATCCAGATATTTTTAAAGGACCGTTTTTAAATCTCTTGAACTACGCATAGCCCAATTTATTAATATATTTTCTGTAAGTACCTCCCTGGATTCATGAATAGTTTGGTAATATGTAATTTGTTAAGGTATGTGATTTGGTCAATTGTAAAAAAGGTCAATATAAGTAAATGTATTTACATTTACTTAGAAATAATTCAAGGAGTCTCGAGCCTAGGTTGTAATATTTATTTGAGTTGCTTTACTACCTAAGGCCAGTTGATTAAATTGAAACCTGTAAGTGGTTCAGGAAATTACAAAAAAAATGTGAACATTTATTTGAATTTCCTATCTAAGTAGACGCTCCGCTATTAAGTAACTCAATTTTCTACATATAAGCAGAAATAGAGGCATCGGAAGCTAGTCTTTTTAAAATGTGATATTACAGGTTGCCAAAAACGGGTTCGTGGATTTTTTTTCTATTTAAATAGTGCCCTAGTTTTAGTACCAACCAAAGGCCCTCAACTTTACATCCATTTCAGACAATTATCCGTGAATAAGCTAAGAGATGGCAATAAGATTAATAGAATATGTATATCTACAAGTAAAATACCTAGGTGAGCGTTCCACTTGGACTTTAAACGCGAAACTTAAAGTGCAAACAGTCGAAACAAGTTCAAAACGTTTCAAACACCGACTGAAATTCTGCACGTAGACGGTAGAATCTTTGAAACCACGGCAGGCATATGACTCCTAAGGGAAGGAAGAAAATGTAAGTTTCATACGACTGAATTGGATTCCCATCGTTTTCCCAGTGGGAAAAGCAGAACTTCAAGCGATGCCAGAAGGCATAGGTATACGATTGCACACTCGGGGAAAAAATAAAAAGGTAATGGAAGTAGTGCAACGTTGAAAGCATTATTGATTAGCAGTTGGTTGGCAGAAGAAAGCTGGTTCAATAGGTTCTGAATTAGATGCTAATTTTCGACAAAGGGAGTGTTGTTTTTCGCTCAGCGCCACCAGAGGGGATTGTGCGTGCGGATGGATGCTGTAGCATTTTCGGTTACTTACGTCAAACCCGAGGTGTTCGGTAATTTATGTTGTTGGTCAAGCGGCAACAAAAATGGCTAAAGCATCCGAAAAACCAACCAACTTGAACTCTTAATAAATGGTAACGGTAACTGAATGATCGTCTATGAGATCCTATTATCCTCTTTCTCTTAACTTTTCTCCATTTCATCACGTAAGCAACTTAAAGGCAATAAACGGATTGACATACTTAGTTTAATTAAATAATCGTGTAGTTCAGTAACCCATCACTGTGTGAATAGTAAATAGGTACACGGTACATTCGCCTTACGCAAACAGGATTGTATTCAGCCCAGCAACCGGCCTCACTAATACGTCTAGCTTGTAGCGGAATAAGCACAACATACAATATTGGACACATCATGTAGTTACAGAATTTGGGTAGCGTCTGCGTGATCTACTTAGGGTTTGTACAGACGTGAAACAGCTACGTTTTTTTTCTAACTGAACAGCTGTGCTGCTAGGGAGTTTGTTGCACCACTTCTTCTTTCCAGCTAAAGCACTAAGAAAAGGTGTAGGGTGGGCGTTTTGGGTGACTGTCTTATGTAATTTTAACGTTCAAAATGAGCTGATTCTCAGCTTAGTTTGAATAAATGACTTTTTATTTATGATTTATTCACTCATCGGCTTAGCCTTTTCCCAACTATGTTGGGGCGGCTTCCAGTCTCATCAGATGCGGCCGAATCGAAATCGAATACCAGTATTTTACATGGAGTGACTGCCTATCTGACCTCCACAAACCAATTAAGTGGTAATACGGGGTAATACGATACCCCTTGATAAGACTGGTTGTCAGATTTTCGGGCTGCTGACTACCCGTAACTACTGTCAAAGATCTACAAATGACAGCCGGGATCAACGGAGTCACGGAGGGGTTTTGATATGTAGTGGATGGTCACCCATCCTCGGACCGACCTAGGCAACGCACGTGCAGCTGTTATTATTTAGCCACGAGCCTTACACAGCTACACTAAAAGGAAGAAAATGTCGCCATGTTATAATAGTCTCCACTCATTTCAACCGCTTGAAGTTACATTGTGGCAGCCACAAAATACCATAATAATACTTTATTGGCTCAGTGGTCGTCATGTGGTCGGTCGCTTGAATGTGTGGTCCCATTTCGTAAACTGACCACACGTTGGACGCGACTGTGTAATAAGTGTGAATGGAACTCGTCCGTTCAATATGTGACTGGCCACATTTTTGTGGTGTGGTTGTGACACGTCCGGAAAGACCCTTAGAACAGTCGTGCGCTTATTTCGATGGCAACATGACACTGCATTCTTATTTGAAGAGATGTGACGGCAATAAGAAAACGTCGTTTTATTCAGGTGGCAGACGAACACTGGGGCATAAATTAATTAAGATGTCTTCGTGTGATTATGCAATAAAATGTTAGTTTTATTGATGATTGCTTGTATTTTTAAAGACTTCATCATTGTTAGAGTCTATTAAGATCAAATCTTTGACCCAGTAGTAGTCATTATTTTATTGAAAACGTCCTAGCTATCGCCTCCCGAAAACCATCTGTCTATAGGCGAAAAGGATGAAGTTATCACATTAAATGAAATCACGTATGCTACATGACGTTCTTTGAACATATTACATAGATACCTACCTACACAATAAAAATAAATACCAAAATAACCATAAAAAATAAATTGTCCTTGAGGGTAGTTCAAATTCACAATTCGCGTAATCGCGTCCGCAACCTTAGAGTTTTTGTTGTATTTTTTTGGTTTTCTGGACATTTTGATAAGTTTCTTGTTTTGATTGTGAGAGGACACGTTAATTAATACGATAACAATGTGTAGCTTATAGTGAAGTGTGACGATTCGTGCGTTTGACACTTTTACTGTTTGTTTTTTTTTCAAGTTTTTTGTAATTAATTGCATAAATAAGTGGTGATTATTAAACTTGAGTGATTATAATGGATACAAACCAACAATGGTTACAATACCATAAAGTGTGTGTTACATTGTTGATACCTGCCACTGTCCAACGCGTCACTCTCTCCCTATACTGCCTTAGCGCCGCAGTTGCTGGTGTCACAGGTCAGTGAACTAATATTATGAAAGGTTTATTTTGTGTAAATTTTTACGTTAAGTATTTTATTTTTTTGAATAATATTTTTTTATTATTTTAACTATAATTTTATTGATAATTTACTTTTATTAGTTTAACAGACATAGGTAGGTAGGTATGTCAACTTGTAGTAACCGCTGGCTGTACTATTTATTTATTTATTACAACACGGAAGACTTACAGCTAAAAATAACAAAAAAAAAGGAGACAATAGTCGACCGGCAGCCAATTAATTTAATGTGATAAACTCATTACCAATCTGTATATTAATAGTAAAATACCTAATCACAGTACCTTTTAGCTTCATAGCTTGTAGTAATCGCTGGCTATAGGTAGTAAGGTTCGGTTTTCAGTTTTTAATCCCAGAGGCTAATTTGACATTTCAAGTGATTGTTGTTTGTTTTTCAATTTCGAGTTTGACATTTGCACCTGTCAAATTAGTCTCTGGGATTAAAAAACGAACTTTAGTATTCAGAGTGGCGATGAGGTTATTATATTATCAATAGTGCAGCCAGCGATGAATACAAATGGAGCAGCTACTAGGCATTGTGATTAGGTTTTTTTTTCACCATTCAGTAAATTGCTTCGAAAGTTTTGATTTCATTTTTATTTTCACTTTGTCTAGTCGATAGTCTAGTTCGAAGCTGTCAGAAGGTTAAACACGAATTATAACGCTGTATTTTACCCATTTAGAGAATAAAATCCGTACGATCTGATCTAAGCTACAATAACACAAGCCGGAATCAATTACGGAGTCCAGTCGTAAAACTTCCTTAGGATCACTTTATGGGCACAGGGTCAAGGCATCTGCTTCTAATGGCCGACTTTTTATAGCTATCTGTAATATCGACTTATGGCCGACACATTAATTTCACACCAATTTAGTAATGAAAGTACCTACATAACCTCATATAATAAATTTTGTTAGAAATTAAAATTACTATACACAATATTTATTTAGCATTTATTTCATGTAAAACAAAGAGAAACAAAATAAATATAAAACAAAGAGACCTTTAGGCGTCGAAGTATTCGTCCGCATCGCTGTCATCCGGAAACGTGCCCAGAAGACTGGCAGCATTGCCACGTTGAATGGCAATGCTAATTCTTTGGCCAAAGAACAAGCCAGCGCTCTGGTCACGTGAAGTGTCGACCAGTCGGCGGGAGATTTCCTTAAAAAGGAGACGCACACTCGGGCCCCATGCCCCGAGCGTTTCGACTCCAATTAAACAGAGGTGTACCCAGTACTACCACATTTCGCCAGTTATGTTTAAGACCCTTGTAATAGGGGGCGAGTCTATTGCCATCAACCGGGCATAAATTCAGATTCCGGGCTGTTACTGAAAAATTCCTGATGAAAAACCCAATAACACTTTGCCCGACCAGGGAATCAAACCCAGGACCTCATATTCAGCAGTAGGGCTTGCGATCACTAGACCAACGAGGCAGTGTATTTTTTTATTTTATTAAAATAAATCTTATTTATTCTGAGAGTTTAAAAATGTTTGTTTAATTTACAACTAAATGGGATTGCTAAATTCAATTGCTAAAGTGTAAAATAAAAACGCTTTTTTTTAATAAAATGTCTGACATAAAATACCTTCTGGCGATATGAAGGTCCTTGTGCCATGAGTCTTTGAACGCAAATGCTTTTCAAATTTAATTAAAACATTATATTTGAAAGCGCTTCCAAACTTATTCAAAAGTAGCTGTGCCCCGCGGTTTCACCCGCATAGTCTCGATCCCGTGGATATATCGGAATAAAAAGTATCCTATGTCCTAATCTAGGTCATGGTCTACCCATGTGCCAAATTTCATCCAAATCTGTTTAGCCGTTTTATCGTGAAAGCGTAAGAAACAAACAAACTCACTTTCGCATTTTAGGTTTAGGATTAGTTAGGATTACACCCACAGACTTAATCACTTACTGTACCTAATTATGATATAACATCGTCAAGGAAACCCTTTGTTATAAAAAAAAATTTATCTCCGTTCAATCAATGTTATTGACACAAAATGTCCAATATCCATCTATTCAAAACACGTAGGTATTTCATTATTATGTTGAAAACAAACCATTTTCCGATCAAATTCGATCACCAATTCAAAAGGAAACTTCAAGTTTCGTAGAAGAAACTTCTAGAATTAACCAGTTGTTTGTTTCATCTCAATTCACGAAATCGCAGTTGGACAAACAAATAATTGGTTCACTCCGTGAAGATAGAACTCTGATAAATAAATGAAGAGAGAAACCGGAAGGTACAGTTAAACAAAGAGATAAGCATACATGCAGACAGTTTTTATACAATGGTGTGCTGAGTAGTCAAGTATTTTTCATTATTCTTTAAATTGTATCTAGTGGCGTAAAAAGTTATTATGCACATTACATCACGCTTGAATTCCCCGGAGGGTTAGGCAGAGGTGTTCCTATTATACAATATACAATAGTACACCCATATTTCACCAGTTATATTTAAGTCCCGTGTGATAGGGCCTATTGCCATCAACCGGGTACAAAACCAGACTACCGGCTACTGCTTACTGAGAAATTCCAGATAACACTTTCCCTGAGCTAGGAATCGAAACCTAGGAATATTTTTGGCAGAGTAGCTGAAATATTCATATGTTTGCCAGTATCCTTTTTCTAATAATATCGTTCCTGGAATTTCTGTTGCCATTGAATTAAACGGCAAAACAGGCCAATGCAGTCAAAGGGCCTGGAATTGTCTATCGACCCAAACGTATTGTTTCCAAGAAGAGAAATCTTGGTCTTGTCTTGGTATCATCAAAGAGACGATATGAATTGGCTTCGGAGAATTTTAGAACTGTGCTTGGATTTTATGCTAACTTGATTCATTATTTACTTATTTCGTTTTCACATTTTTCTTGGAATATTGGAATCACAATGCATAGGTACGAAGTAAGTTATCCTTTTTGTAGTTTATTTATATTAATATACTGATTTTTTTACTTCACGCAACGCTGTATGCATGGTGCCTTCGGAATCATTACAAAACAATATTGTTTTCCTATGTCCCTTTCTGAGACCTAAGCTCCTTGCAACCTTTAAGTTCCTTGCAAATATAAATAGATAGAACTTAAAATAAACTAGCATTCTCAATGAGTCCGTAATTTTTTTAACTCGCATTTCTCGCAAAAAAAACTGCAATAAAAAATCTTAATGCATTTTTTTCAGCGTCCTCATTACAGCTCAGTCTTATTTTCATTGTAAGAGTATTTCACAGTTATTTTATGCGCTGAAATGAATGCCGCAAGCATTTGAAACTTGATTTGAAAAAAGAAAAGACTTGTTTTTTTGGGTACACGTACACTAACTTAAATATAGGTAGGCATCAAGAATAAAATTATGTTATTCACTTTATGCTACTGCACTGTATACTCAACCAATTTTATATTATTATAACGGCCTGCTGAAAGGAGAATGCCAGTCTCCCACAAGACTCGGCCAGAACCGACAAAGATGAACTATATTTCATAAAAAAGGAAAATAAATATAAAATTTGATAGTATAATTACTTTGTTTTCTATTTGAAGCACACCAAAAAAAAGTTTATATAGTTTTTTTAAAGTTGACCACTTGATACTGCTGATTTGAATGTTAGCATGAAATAAACTATTAAATGATTAATTAAAATAATGACTTTTAGCACATTATAATCAGTTTCAAGCGCCAAGGTAGTCGTAAATGGTAGAAAAATCGGGGTCCAGAAACACAGTAATAAACAACACAATACTCACAAAAAAATACGAAACGAATTCGTTGCTCGTGTTATCACGCGGGAGAAATCAAACTTAATGACATTGACAAATGCCAGATAGAGTTTTACATCAAATGTTGCCAGCACTATAATTACATTATTAGGAATAAACTATACTAATCGATATCGCTTTTTTTTTAATGATGCTATACTCTCAGCTTTCATAGCTGAGAGTCTGGCGCATTCTTGAGGCCTACCTAGAACCTGCTTAGATTTTTAATTTGAAGTTGAAATTAGAGTAATAATTTACCAAACGTACATTTTTCACTTTAGACCAATATTTTCATAACTTTCATCACAGTTACGAAGCTGATTATTTTATGCATAAAAGCACAACTCAAGAAGATTCAGTTGCAAAAAAAAAATGTTCGACAAAGCTTTCTACTTTTTTTTTAGATTATTTTTAAATTGATCAGGTGGAAAATTATCAAAATTTCTGAAAAAACATCATAACTCGAAAGCTATGATAAGTCGCGGAACATACATGGGGGTGATTCGGATACTCCACGATACGAGGGACCTGAATTTTACTTTTGGACGTTAATGTTCCGGCCACCCTGTATATCTATCATATCATATCATATCATATCTATATATGTATCTATATTTGTTAATATTGACACTGACAGCTCAGATTGTTCAGACGTGCTGATCGCGTTCAGTTGCATTGCTGAAATCAGCCCTTAGGAAAGAAATAGGTACCTACTCACAATCTTTATAATATTTAATATTAAGTTAATCCTACTAATATTATAAATGTGAAAGTTTGTGTGTTTGGATGTTTGTTACTCAATCACGCAAAAACGGCTGAATGGATTTGGATGAAATTTGGCAAACAGATAGTTTATAACCTGGATTAACACATAAGATACTTTTTATCCTGATATTCCTACGGGATCGAGACTTACGCGGGTGAAACCGCGGGGCGCAGCTAGTAACATATAAATTTTCCTAACTAACTCCCTCGTTTTGTAGGTCTAATGGTCTTAACCGCTAATGGTGAACATAAGGTCTTGGATTCGATTCCCAGGTCTGGTAAAGTATTATTAGGTTTCATAAGGAATTTCTCAGTAGCAGCCCGGAGTCTGGATTTGTGGCCGGTTGATAGCAAGGCTCGCCCCCTATTACATGGAACTTAAACATGACACTCGCAATGATCACACCTTTCGTTTTCAAAAGTATAATAGTATCGTATTGAAAACAAAAGGAATTTAGAGAAAAACTTTTAACTTTATATTTCTCTAAATATCTAATTAGCAACACAACAAGACACTAAACCACCAAATCTCTTCATGTTTCGAGTCAGCACAGGAAAAAGTTTGCAACAGACACAAAATTAACATAATTGAATGAGTAATGAGTTTCCTTAACGACTCTAATAAGGAGACGGCTTCATCTTTTACGAGGGTTGCAGATTCTAAAAGATGTCTGTACATGGAATTATTTTTGCAGTAAGAAGGTGCTAATGATTTTATTGCATTTTCGGGATTTCAAGCTGCTTATGAGTAGCATCACAACGAACGGATAATTGATCTCCGGGACAATACACATCCGTGAATGTCCAAAAAAGATGAAAAACTGGAGTATCTTCCATTAAAACCAACTGAAGCAATCCGAAAAATTTTGTAGTGAAGAAAATAAGACGAAATTAGCTTTTGTTTAAAAAATGGTACTAAATCGACCCCTTCATGAAATCTCAGTGCCGCAAAGTCGACTCAGTTTGCTTAAATTATTTTTTTTGTTCTTTAAATTAAAGTTTGTCTTTCATTATTTCCACGGTTTAAAAATACTGACTTTGTTACGCTTGTGGCGGCATTTACATTGCCACATGCGAACTACGCATCAAAGACCTGACGTCACACAAAAATCCTGACGTCACATAAATCCTGCATAGCGCAATTAGAGATTACCGCGCGATGGACATTTAAACAAGATTCCGACATCAATCGTTGGGCAGTTGCCCGCCAGACACAACAGCTATATGGTCGGAGGATCCTCCCTTTTCTATAAAGGATGAGTGAACTGTATACCCTGCTCCTCAATTTATGTGTGTTTTTAATTAACACACACATAAATTATATCTTTTCTAGGTCTGTACTTCAATTTGTACGAACGTGCCCTAAATTAAAACATCAAAATCCCTTTTCTGTCATTTTGTAAAGCTATTCGCGTGCACCCTTTCGCCTATCGGTTCAGTATATTTACCGGTTCGATGTTCAACGTTGGATTTCCGATAGCTATGATCACCTCTGTGCCTACCCTCGCCCCTACATCCGGACGGGGGACCGGCAGAGCAAGAGATGAAACTTCCGTACGTATTATGGGATTAAAAAACGTGTACTTTGATTTTGTTAGTCATGTTAGCAACGTGTTACTATGCTTTTGAATAGGATATCTGTTAGTCATATGTCTTTTAATTTTCAAAATGGGTCAACTCCATTGTATAAAGCAAAGGACTTACAAGTCAAACAAAAATACAAAGTAAGTTTTTCTTGCAATGAAAACTACCTTTTGGAAGGGGCAAGTAGAATCAGTTCTATTTCTTTGTTTTTGACGTTCAAAAGTGCCTTTTATGTCCCTAATTGAAATAAATTCTTTGAATTTGATTTTGAAATGAAAATGTTGTAGGTACCTAGTTACAGTACATTATTTGTTGGATTGCCTCGTTGGTAGTGGTTGCAAACGCTACTGCTGGTCATGAGGTCCTGGGATCGATCCCCTGGTCGGGCAAAGCGTTATTGGGTTTCTCCATCTAGAATTTCTTAGTAGCAGCCCGGAGTATTGATTTATGCCCGGTTGATGGCAATAGGCTCGCCCCCTATTACATGGGACTTAAACATAACTGTCGAAATGTAGGTGTACTACACAGGTACATCTCTGTCCAACCCCTCGGAGAAACAAGTCTGATGTTATGCTTTATGTTATGTTTATTTTTGTCGAAAATAAATCCACTGAAATTGGTAGTAAAAGCTAAAGCAGGTGTAACTCACACCTGTTTACTAAAGATAAAGAACACTTCAGGGCGTGTTCCCACACCTTCGTCTTTCTTCACACTCTCCAACTAAGTACAGACTAGAAGTCGGCTACTTATAAACTTTTGTTTCAATTAATTTAGGCGAGCATACATCTAGACTCTAGACGAAATTGTAGGAATTCTGTAAGTCTATCGGTACTTGTTGGTCCCCCTTTATCTGAGATATTACACTGCCCGATACTTTGCTAAGTAGCGGATCAATTTCACTATATCAACATATTCAATTGATTGGACAAGTTAAAGCAAATATTGCTTCACGTGTAGGTAGAATGGGTTGTTTAAAAGTCAGAATTGAATGCTCAAAGAATCAATTAAAATGACAGTGATATGAAAATATTATTTTGGAATCGTTTCTCGTTAATTCATTAGACAAGAAAAGGCGTAACATTTTTTTAAGTTAGTGTTTATGTCGGTACATAGTTTCTCTTACGTATTATAATAAAAATACAATCGCAAAGAGATATATCTTCCATGTGCATTCTCATTGCTCTGAAGTCTGAATCAGCCTCTGAAAGTGGCCGACCCTTTAGCTAACGCGAGTAAAATGCTAATTTTATTTGGAGCGCCTAAATTCGGAGTGGTTTTGGTTACACTGAACACATTCACAGAACCACGGCCCTCGTTTACATTGCTAGTAATGAAAAAACTTTCAAATGAGTTGGCTGCTCATGAGATTTAAAATTGAAGTATTTTCATTTAAATACCTCGTTTGCAGTTTTATAAAGCTGTCGTCAACATTGTGTGTTGCGTAATATTTATTTTATAGAAATACTGCCAGGGCTTTCACGTGCGCGAACTTTTTTAATTTTGCAGGATGAATAAATGTGATATTTTAATATATACTTTCAGAGTCAAATAATTTATTGCAATGAGGCACATAAAAGGCACTTTTGGACGTCAAAAATGTTTACCTGCTTCTCTGCCTTTCGTCTAAATCAGTTTAGTGTGAAAGCCGTAAAAACGTAATTATACAGACAAGAAACTCACGCATGCATTTAAATTATTAGCATGGATTATATTTTTGTCAACCCTCATTCCTCCTCATCAGCAAATCTTTATGAAAATTGCTGATTTTATTTAAACGGATTATTTTTCGAATAAATTTCAATAACATTACCTATTGTTTAATAACACAATAACAATCAATGACCAAAATAGCAACCCATTATGGAATAATTTCATATTTTTACCTTTTATTTCTATATCGGGTACAAGTACATTCACTGAAAGTTGTGTAGGCTTGACTGGCAACCCAAACAATTCTTTATTCTAATGTTATACTAAAATAATACGACCTTCCTTAATACACTCGCCTGGCGAGTTATTTACATGCGTATGTGACTGTTATTCAATCATTGAGTACCTTTCTTTGGAATAACAATACTTATTCTTCAATCTTCTGTGAACTTTGAAATTAATCCATTTAATGTAAGTAGGTAATACCTAGGTATGACGTATATATAAACATTCCACAAAAAACTAAAATTTACAAGAGAGGGACACTATATATCCACTTAAAATCTCGTAGCATCTAGTTGTGTGCTGCGTGGAGGTCATAGCATCTCAAATGTAGGAAGTTAGACATCCATGTAGTACTAAGTGTAGTCGCAGCCCTTTAGTAAGACACTTGTAACGAGGGTACAGAGAAAATCGAGTTGAGTGCTTGCTTGCCTGATGAAATTTGAAAGTGGAAGTCGAGAAACGGTAAGTAACGGAAAGATCCGATACAAGGTAACTTGCCTTTTATTCGTTTTTTGGAAATAAACTTATCGAGTTCCTTAATAATGAATTTTTATCAAACATGCTTGGAAATTTGAGCATTATTTTGACGTCGGATTTATTATAATTTTTTATTGTATAATAAATATTTGCACACCTATTAAGGTAGGATATGGTCTAAAGATAGTCTGTATAAATATCACCTCATGTACCTACCCATATTCAAGCAAATAAATGATTTAATTTGATTTGATTTATTTTGAAAATTTAATTGAAATGACGCCGCTAGAAAAGGCTCTTTATTTGTATCTTGGTATTAATCCTTATCAAAATAAATTACTTCATATTTAAGACTGCTTCAATACCTTTATATAACTTTTTGAATTATTCAATTCGGACATTCTATTCGAAAGATATCACGAGTTTAAAAATGTAAGTACACCTCCAAAAAATATCGGCTCATACAGTCAGTATTCAATGGCTTTTTGATGATATCTCGGTAGATAGGTTGGTAGGTATGTATGTAGGTATGTAGGTAGGGTAAATCATAATCAAAATCAAAAGTTATTTATTCAAACTAGGCTGAGGATCAGCACTTTTCGAACGTCAAAATTACATAAGACAGTCCCCCAAAACGCCCACCCTTCACCACTTCCTAGTGCTTTAGCTGGGAAGAAGAAGTGGCGGAACAAACTCCCCAGCAGCACAGCTGTCTGTTTAGATAGTTTAGGTTAGTTTGGGTAGGTAGGTAGGGTAGGGTAGGTAGGTAGGGTAGGTAGGGTTGGTAGGTAGGGTAGGTAGGGTAGGTAGGGTAGGTAGGGTAGGTAGGGTAGGTAGGGTAGGTAGGGTAGGTAGGGTAGGTAGGGTAGGTAGGGTAGGTAGGGTAGGTAGGGTAGGTAGGGTAGGTAAGGTAGGTAGGTAGGGTAGGTAGGTAAGGTAGGGAGGTAGCTATAGGGAGGTAGGTGTAAGTAGGTAGGTATGTAGAATAGGTAGAGGGCAGGTAGGTAGGGTAGGTAGGTAGGACAGGGTAGGTAGGTAGGTAGGTAGGTCGGGTAGGTAGGTAGGGTAAGTGCGCCGTGCGAAGCCGGGGCGGGCAGCTAGCTAGTCACGGATAAAAGTGTAAAAATATAAGTACTTGTGAACTAAATAATGACATTTGGTAATACAAGACTTGTAAGTTTTGATAAACAGGAAATTGATATACAACAAGAAGCAAATGATAGAATTTGTATTTTACTTGAATTTCTATGGCGTTGCCACGCCGTATTGTGCGTTACGTCAGTCCACGGGTCGTGTCACTTGAATTGGAGGATGCTTAGAAACGTTGCCGCGATCAAACCATGCATAGGTCAGACTTGTTTACATATCAAGACCCTAGTCTCCGTGCATGAGACCCGGCTATTATGAAGCTCCGTAATCTTTGTGTGTCGAATACCGATCATCGATTTGAACGGCTTACTACGCTGATCAAAACTATGAAAGCAAGTTGCTGAATGTTAAAATGGAGTCCATGTGGTCCAACCATTATAGAATATTGCTGTAGATGACGTATAGGTGTAGGTAGTCCTTGACACAATTTTCTATTTTTTATGCTGAAAGATTGGTTTTAAACTTTAGCATCGTCTTTCAATAAGAGTGTCCTTACATTTTCTAAGGAGTCGTATTCGAGGATTTATTGGATTTCATTACAAACACCCTGTCGAAGCGCAACGAGTGGCTTATAGTTTCATAATAAATATAATATATAATTATGTATGTTTTATGAATTTATTTAATGATCCGAATTAATCCAATTTAATGACCGAACTAATTTTGGACGCAAAGAGAATATTTTGGGCGATATTAAGTACCTACGTATTACATTTTGTTGAACGTGAGTACTGTAGTACCTACAGCATAATCAGCCTTTAATGTTCCCACTGCTGGGACACAGGCCTCCTCTCACTGAGAAGGAGTGGGCCGTAATTCACCAAGCTGGTCCAGTGCGGGTTGATAGTTGCCACATTAATAATAATAATAATAATAACCCCACCGCCGTATCTCTACGTTGACGTCGTGGTGGGGCTTGCGCGCTCTGAACTCTGGGTCTGTGCCGGTAGAGTTTACTTTGCCGGAACGGGTCTAGAGTGAGGAGCCAGACCAAGAGAGATACAAAAACCCGCAGGGCAGCATGTGGCGAGCTGTTGGGCAGTTGCGACCCCACGGACCCTATCTCCCGGGAGAAGTCTTGTTCCTCACCTCTGGCTTGCCTTTATTGGCCGGCTGGAGTGAACACTGACGAGGAACAGAGCTCCCACCTCATTCTTGCCTTGATTGGCCGGCTTGAGTGGAGATTCGCAAGAGCAAACGTGCTCATAGGACGGAAGTATTCCAGTAAGATGCTGGTAGGGATCTTGACCGTTCTTCCGGGATTGTCCTGATAGCCGTGGAATACCTCTCCGCTCCTCTTAAGCACCTCAGGACATGTTGCCCCCTTGTCGCTACGTCAGTATGTGCTAGCGACCGTTTTCGGGGGCCCATTATTGAGTGTGCAAGTCACCCCCTGCCATTTTATCTGTGTATTTCATAAACATTGGTCAGGCAGGGGCCATAGTCTTTCCATAGTTCAAGATAACCAGTTCACTTAGCAACACAAACCCATAATCCAATATTTTTGTTTCCATGTTCTGCAATAGTCCTACACCAACCGGGGGTTGTCCTTGGCTGCACTTGCATAGTGCGAACAGGGATAATCGTCGGTTGGTCCTCATTCCATTTAAAATTGTATAAGGGGCCTCTGCGAGTTGGCTTCGGCCCCTCGCACGCCTTCCAAAGGTCCGGGATCCCAGGGTCACGAGATGTAAAAACATATTTAAAAAAAAAAAAAAAAAAAATAATAATAAACTTTATTGACATAAGTACATTTACAATATAATAAGATTCTCTAACACCTGCGCTAGTCAAGACTGTGTTGCAGGTGTTAGTGTCTTCCCCTATGGTGACAATATTCTTATGTCCTATCGAATTTAATAAAAGAAAAATAAAAGGTTACAATATAAATTAGTTTACAAAGGTGCTGCCATGCGTATGAGTGCGTGTGTGTGCGTGTGTGTATAGGTGGGTGTGTGTGAGTGTGTAAGAGGGTGAAAGTGTGTGTATGCGTGGGTCAGTGAATAAAAATGTGTATCTGTGTGTGTGAAAGTGCAATGAATTATGTTTTTAAGAGATTTTCTACATCTACATAATCCAAGGTCTTTAACCATTCAAATGTAGTAATTTTAAATTTATTATTACTCAACTTCCTAACTTTTTGGGCTTTATCATATTTACTATAGGAATGTGGAGCTAAATAATAGTAGAACCTTCTAGCAAATTTTGATCTAGTGCGAGGCACAGGGCAGCTTTCTACGCGCTTTCGTGATATGGGCAGGTCAGGGACAACACGCTTGTGATATCTGCGCAGCATTTCGTATACAAATATTTTTCTGACAGATAAGACTCCTGCCAGTTCATACACCAAAGATGTTGGATGCCGATATGGTAAGTACAAAAGTACTTTTAGCACCATCCGCTGTGCCCGCTCGACTCCAATCATATGTGTTTTTGCTGCACCTCCCCAAGCGCAAATACAGTATCTGATGGTGCACATTGTCTTCGAATTTTTGGTTCTAGGACATGCCGGTTTCGTTACGATGTTTTCCTTCACCGTTTTGAGAGCAGTGGTGATGAAATAATTTAAACAAAGTAAAGCGCCTCACTGGCTTTAAATCCAAGACCTACAATTCGAAAGTCGCGGCCGTTACCCCTGGGCCACCACTGCTCTACTAGTACGACTACTGTATAAGAACCATGAATTTATATGTTCAGTTTCATTTCAGTACAGTGTCATTAATATTCTTCTTTTCAGACAAATGCAAAATGGTAAAATTTCAAAATATTGGACTATTTATTTAATTCATTCATGACGAATACCTACCTCTCAATATTGCCGGTCTGGTACATACCGTTCGTTGATTTCGCAGAAAATATTGAATGAGAGAAGCAAAAATGCAAATACTTGAACTGTCGACGCGGCAAGGATCAACTTTCGCCATATTTCATTATAATGTATTTGTAAAGTTTCATGTTTCGTTTGTCGTCAGGGCTTAAGAAGCTGTTTCCGTCAAGTTTCTTCTCTAAAATAACAATATTACTGTCACGCAATTTGTCGCCCAGTCATTTTGATAAATGGATGAATAAAATACAAGTTACAATACTTTTCCAGTCACACTTGGCAGCTGACAGCGTTGTAACTCAATCACTGGGGAATAAATCAAACAAACGGATAGCTTTCTTGTTTTATTTTATACAAGCTTTTAACCGTGACGTCGTTCGGGAGGAAATGTTGTTTCTCTTCTTGCTGTATTGCAGATATACAAACAAAGTTATGTTATTTATCTGCCAAATAAACTCCATCAGCTGTAACGTCTCTGGGAAATAATGCAGGAGTCTAGGGTTGTTTGTTTAACTACTTACTGCGGTTTGGACTGGGTACTATCATTCTTCTCTTTTACGAAAGTTAATAAAGCAGGTAAAAAAATGACATCATTCGGACAATAAGTTTTGAGTCAAAATAAAAGTTCCGATGTCAAGGTACAGTGGTAAGAAATACCTTACTTTGTCATCATCATCTTCCTGCCCTTGTCCCATGTTACTTGGGGTCGGCGCAACACGTTTTCTTTTCCCACTCTCCCCTATCAATCGTAGTGCTATCATTCACTCCCTTCTCTTTCATATCATTCCTCACATAATCCATCCATCTTTTCTTTGGCCTTCTTCCGCTACATCCATCAACATTACCCCAAAACCTTTCACTTTGTAATAAAGCAAAATATGTGTCAAAAGTGATTTCAAATCAAAGACATTTCAATGCGATGACAGTTGAACTAAAGGAATACAAAATCAAACTTGTCTTTCAAACACACGCACCGTCAAGTGCGTGACAACCGTGTTGTCAAAGACTTGTGCAAAAGGTTAACAGAGTGACAGACACGACAAGAAGGTCCTAACGTGCAGACGTGCAAATGTCACAGTGACAACGTTCGACGCCAAACAATTTGTTTCCGACTTAACGAACCAACCTACGTATGTCTCAAAGATGGTGTCGCTCACGGCTAGCTGAACTAGAGCTACGTGCAAATTATTGCCGCCAGCCATTTTCCCGCCCCATATGGTTGATTTAAATGGGATTTGACCCCCGTCACTCTACCTTACCCTCGGGTCCTGGAAGCCCTAAACGTGGTCAGTAAATCTGTTGCTCAATCTCATACAAGCAATATTTGGTGTATAAAAATATCAACAACAATCTAATCACCTTTAAATTCGACCAAAAATTAAATAAAATGGCTGCCCTTTTTAACTTATTGTAATAAGATAATAAAGAAGGTGATGCTGATAAATTAATTACTTTTTATTGTTCTTCTCATACGCCTAAAGGTAAACAACGCTTAGCTACAGATTCTACTTAATACCATTTTATTCAATAGCAGAGCTTCAGGAAGTGAAGTGTACTGTGACTTTGATGCAGAACTAGTTCCTTGAAAAACTCGTTATTTACTCCACTTGAGAAAGTTTCCTGTTTTGTATTACTTGAGTTTTATACATACATAATAAATTCTTGTCTCGGTGTAGCCAGGGGCGACTCTTTTGCGTCATAAGTACTTACTGAAAGGTCGTTTTGCCCCAGGATATAGGTAAAAACGGAATAAGGAAACTTACTATTGCATTCATAACACAATAAACTTATTTTCATTGTGAAACAAAGTCATTTCAATAGCGCTTTATGTTAATAACACTGTGTAGAATGTTAAAGTTGGTGATTTACGAGGCTTTCTTACTCCGTAAGGCCTTTTCTTTATTCTTTTCTTGTAAGTGACAAAAGGGAATTGTGTTTCTCAGCGCACATTGTATTTGATTAGACAGAAAGATAAATCTCGGGGGAGACAGTGTTTTGGAATTAACTATTGGCACACCAAGCTGTCCACTACAGATAAGGGATTAACGGTATAACGTAACAAATACTGTAATATACAAAGTACGTGACCTCTCAACTAAGAACAGAAATGTATTTTACTTTTACTTAGTGCCATGACACTTTTTTAGGTGCCTGGTGAAACATAAAATAAACAATGTAATTGAAAAGGTCTACGATGAAAACACTATTATAGGCTTTTAATTAACTTTCTAATTGATTCAAAGGTAAACAAAAAAAAAGTAAAGGCAAAATCAACATTAAGGCCGGATTTTTTTTTCCAAATGATACTTAAAATGTAGCCAAAAATAGACACAAACGTGAATCGAAGTAAAAGAAAATGCACTTTCTGAAATAGGACTTTAATATTTTATTTTCAGTCTGCCTAGTTCATGTGATAAATGCATGTAATAGAACACCTAAGTTTCAAGAAATCTCCTGTGGAGCTATGAGTTCGCAACACTTGCTCATAAGTTATTAGCATACAGCCACTTCATATGTGTGTCTCGTGCATACAATGCAGTGGAGGAAATATATAAGGCAGGAAGCACCTACTACCTATTCAAAGTTCCTTTCTCAAAAAAAGATGACAAAAGAGGTAACTAAGTCTTTACGCAAACAACCTGCATTTTTTTTTCTGAGAGAGAAGAGGAAGAAGTCATTTGACGATATACCTACAGTATATCGTCAAATGACTTCTCTCCCTTCTTTACTGACTAAAACCCACCCGTGTTCCTTCAGTTGCCTGTTGCCAAGGGTCCCGGTATCCCTTTCGGACTTTCCCGCAACCCTGGCAGGCATCGGTCCTAACGGACCCCGTCAAATGTGCTGACATCTCTTTGAGGCGCGCATGGAACACGACGCGCGCTCGACTTGGGCATGCAAACGTCCTGCTATCTGTTAAACTGTGTTACTTCCTGTTTATGGGTATGGTTAGATTAATGAAATAATAAAACAGTTCAACTTGTGTATTGATAGTTCGTAACTACCGATGCTCCCATTTTATACACTCCCAAGTACTAGCCTATAAGTATGTGTAATCCGTATTATTTTTAGTGAAATAAATAAATATGTAAATTAAAATAAACTTCAAGTAAAAACACCCAAAACTATGATAAATGATCGACTCGCGGCAAAAGAGTCTTTTTGGTATTATACCAAATGCGACTCCTTTTTTTTATCATTTAAATGTACCTTACCTATACATTACCACCAGATGAACAGCCTGAATGTGAACAACATAAACATATCGACTTACTAAAGTGGTTTCACAAATTGTTCTTCTAAAAGCTTACAAGCTTAAGAAATTGCCTTGTTCTTTTTAACGCAATTCCCAGCTAAGTAGCTATAGCATGTAAATTCATTATACGACTTCGTTCTCGATATGTAATAAAGTTTCCACTGCCTTTATCTCGGCAACGGCTTAAAGGATAAGATTTTATTCATCTTGCTTATACGCTCATTAGCAAGCACTCCTGTATAGAGTTTCTGGTTTTATTACTGAACATCTTCCTTGGTTAAAGTATGATGTAAAGCTGCTTTGAAAGGCTTATCTGTTATCATGGTAAGTAAATGCGCAAGTCGGCAACACATTTTAGCGTTCAGTAGAGAGAGCAACGGAAAATATCGTATGTTTGAATTTCATTTTCTTGATATAAAATGGGTAGGTACTCTGGTCCCCCTCACCTATTTTATATCAAGTAAATTAATTTCCAGAATGGAAGCGATCAAAACAAAAACGCATCTTGCGTTCACTTCATGTGCCTAGTCCATACACCGCCTTAATATTACGTGATGTTTGTGCTACGTTAGTTCTACGACGGATCTCGTATTCGAAAATAATATAAAATAATACATTTTTCCATGATTAATGTTTTTAGTTTTCAAGTTGGTGGAAATTAGGTCAATAAACAAAACATATTCGCTTGAATTTTTTTTTTTTAATCTTTCCACACATGAAGACTGATAAAACGCCACCTTCATAACAATTTTGTTTAAAATTTTATTGATTGCCAAAAAAACGCTTTAATAGGAAACCTTTACTCATCCCGCACACAATATTTCCCTATCCATCCAATTTGATTACACGAATGAAATCACCGTATTTTTACCGCACACCATCCACAATTCTCGACGACGACAACTGCCTCTACGAGAAATATGTATTTAGATACAAAAAACTGTCGTAAAAAATACGTCCCGTCAACAGCAATGAGATACTCTGTTTATTTATCGTGCGTCATATTTTGCGGTAGTTGGGTTATGCCCAGAAACATCCCCTATTTGTTCAGGAAAATTCTCGTAAACGAAAAATATCGGCGGTTTTTATTAAAAAACGTAACGTAATTAACGTGTAAAAGCTACAATAATATAAAAGAGAAAATAAGATATAATAATTTCCAAATTACTTCGTCAGACTTGGTATATTATATAGGATTTGGTGAAATCGCACTGTGTACCTAATGGCAAAATGCCAATCGTACTATCTATTAGTACAACTGTTACCCTTTCCTTTGCCGACTTTTACGACCTGTACCGGATGGTAAGCAGATGAAATTGATTTATTTATTGGCACACAAAGCAAAACAGACTCCAAAAGCAACGGTTTAAACCTAAAAACTTGCGTAATTTTTTAAAATTCAAAACTTGGACTGGTTTTAAAATATTCATCGGTTTTGGATGAGTGGATCCAAGCTCATTCAAAACAAGTCCCTATGAAATCATAAAAACGCTGCTACCTTTGAAAACTTGATTTACAAACGAAAACTAATTAAAAGTTCTTTCTTTGCATCACACAAATCCTCAGGGTGACGTCAGGGACAGGCAGATGTCCGGGGAACACGTTTGTGGGAAATCACTTTCGCTAAAGTTTCCCCATTAGCTAAGTATCGAAAGGCAATAAAATTCGTATTAAGTGTGCCTATCAACAAATTGGCTGTAGTTACGGAGCATTATATACCTGATTCTCAATAGTTCCCATTGATTAATCGCCTGCAAATCGGAGTATATAAGTTTAAAGATTAGTAACAAAGTGTTAGAATTTAAATTGTTAATAAATCAAATCGTACAAAACCTAACTATTCAAAGAACGTCTCAGTATTTACCTTGATCTCAATTTTATGATTAAACTTTGTCTAAATTGAAATCGAAATCCACACTCGTAACAATGTAGGCACCGTCATGCCTCACGTTTTCTTAAATAAAACAAACAGGATATCGAGTTACTTAGTTGCGGCAAAAATCATGAGCAAAAAATATAGACCGAACCATTCTATCGTTCTCTAGTACCTTTTATATTGTGTTTCGATTCTTGGAACTGATTTTGGAAGAAAATAGGTATGTCCTGTTGGCTAATGAGAAATAATAACCCTCTCTCGTGAATTAAGTTAGAACGTAATGTATTTCTACTTATCGTGTGATGTATTTTCTTGGAATGTTCTCTTGTGTAGGCACTGTTGCTCGTACCGAAGTACAAAGATGAGTTGAGTATCATGCCACGTGGAAGCCCACGCAACAGAGATAAAGAAATGCCTTATAAAAGTTCCAAGAATCTATCGTGAACAGGTAAACCCACAGTTTATCATGTAACTCATTGCTTAACTTGAAGCTATTTCTGGGAAAGTCATAAAAACTTTATGAAACTATCTGGGAAATCGCACCCTAGATCTTTGCGTCCATAGATCAGTACATCTCAAATGAATACAGTACGAGTACAGTACATTACGGTACAGTACATACCGGTGATATAACTTATTAAAAAATATTTCTGTCAATAAACACTTTTTAATTTAATTTTTTTAATCTAATTGAATTCGTAATCAGTCAATCAAAGTTGATTCATTGATGTTGAGTTTTGTACGAGTTTCTGATTTATTTGATACGATCACACAAATTCCTTTAAAAATATCAACTTAAACTCCGCACGTAAACGAGCTTTCCAGACTGGCTCGATTCCGTAGCGCTATCCCCCTAATTCGGCAGTATACACTAGGATATGTTAGCGTAGATATATAGACTATTACGAAGCGCGCCAACCCGGAAAACCGAAATTACGTAAACGCTACATTGAATTTTCCTATAATCGGCAGCGAGGCTCTCCTCAAATAGACGTTTGATGGCACACGTCATTTGCAACTTATATACGATATAACACCTCTTAAACTTAATGAAGGTTGTATTGTAGATCGTGAAATATATTGAAATTGGTAGTTGAGAACGGGACTCGTATTGAAATTGTAAATAACTTTGATCATTAGACGACTGAGCGTCCTTATTGAAAATTATATAAATAACTTTATGTGTTACTAACAGAACTAGTAGGCAACTTACAATAGGTAAATATGAGAATGGTTGTAAGTGTGGCGGTATCTACATCGCCACATGCGAACTACGCATCAAAGACCTGACGTCAGACAGACGTCACATAAATCCTGCATCGCGCAATTAAAGTTTACCGTGCAGTGGACATATATACGAGAACCCAACATCAATCGTTGGGCAGTTGCCCGCCAGACACAACACCCGTCTGGTTGGACTCTATAGGATTATCTACTTTATTCACTATGCAATTAGTGAATAAAGGACGGATTTAAAGCGAGGGCCATAGATACATCACAAGCAAGTGAAGGATTCTAACGATTGAATCACGACCGTAGGGAGTGATTCATGATGGTTGAATCACGAGCATGGCGAGTGATTCAAGTGTTAGAATCCTGAGCGACGCGAGTGATTCATGGCCCTCGATATAAATCCATTTTATTCAAGAGTTGCATACTACGTAACATAGAAAACGTACTCCAAAATGTCGATGACTTCTTTTTCTTCGATAACTTATTAAAATTAGTTAGGAAAACAGACTCCGAAAATGTTCCAGAAGCTTGATTTTCATTTTTCCATTTGCAAAACTCATCGTAGGCTTTGATGTAAACCAGTCGTGATTTGTTGGGTAGCAAGTTTTCTACTACTCTTTCATAAACTTGAATGCATTTTCAATCGATTTATTATGAAGTAACACTAAACATTTTGGTTTCATACAACTTACAGTATTTAAAATAGCGCCAATTTACTAATGACAGCAAAGAACACAAAACAGTATTTATTCTAATGCTAAACTCCTTGTCGAAAATGACAACCAATCACATCGGAGTTTGTATCGAATATTTTTTCGCAAGGAGGTTGTACAGCATTGAGATGGAGTTCGAATATATTGATGTGTTCTAAATTCAAACACCAAAATAGTGACTAAAAGTGCTTTTTATTCACTGTTTTCAGTGAATAAAATAAGCTTTTTAGAGGGGGAATGGTACCTATAAACAGTATTTGGATCAGACGAAATTTGCAATATATTCGGAGCCTCAAGCAGCGATAACACAGTGTAAGAATTTAATAAAGTTTAATAAAATTTAATAAAAATATTTAATAATAACCACCCAGAAAAAAAAACAAAGTAAATGCCCAGGAGACAATAAAAGCAATCCGCTGCAGTCTTATAATTAAACAAATAAACAAAATGGAATCCGTAAGGTTTTTTATGCGTCCGTCACGGGAAGCGTGTAAAATATATTGCTGTAACTGGAACAACAATGACTTGTTTTCGTAAAATATGTGACGATTTATTCGCCATGGATGGTACAAATATTTACCGAGGGATTACAAAACACCGTAACGAGCAAATGTACATAAATCATGATCCAAAGTTTTGCTGATCCAAATATTTGTCACCGTGTGCAAAAAATATCTGGGAAGTGGTTAAAAGTTTTGGCACATTAAAATAAACATTTTCTTTTTGTAAATTGAGGCGTTTCTAAACTTTCTTTAAGAAACATCGATATACGAAGACGCTAAAAGGTAGAGACAACGGCTATAGGTATTATTTTATGCGATGGATTATGGAAATCTCTTGAACGATGAACTTATATATTTTGATAAGTGTGGAAAGGAGGTGGTGGCCCTGGTGGGTAACGGCTGCGACTTACGAGTTGTAAGTCGTGGGTTCGAACCCAAACAGGCGCTTTACTTTGTGTAAATTATTACATCACCACTGGCCTCAAAACGGTGAAGGAAAACATCGTAAGAAAACCGGCATGTCCTAAAAGACTGTGACATCTAACAACCCGCATTGCGCCCGCGTGGTGTATTACGTTATAGGATGAATAGCTGCGCCCCGCGGTTTCACCCGAGTGAGTCTCGATCCCGGGGGAATATCGGGATAAAACATATTCTTCGTCCTATTCCAGGACATGTCTACCCATGTGCCAAATTTCATCTAAATCCGTTCAGCCGTTTAACGCGTAACAAACAAACAAACTCACTTTCGCATTTATAATATTAGTTATGATTATGCGTAGCTATACCACAAGACTAAATAAGGAGCAGACTGTAAGCTTCTACTACTACTAACGTCTCGCGCGGGAACACTACTACACGCACAGCGATGTGTGCGTGGCCTGTCAAGGACAAGGCGCGCGGGGGGTGCACCGGCGCCCGCTAAAAGATAAACCGGTTTGAGCCAGCTCAGTAAAATGATAAAGCGCAGGGGTATGCCGTGTGCTAGCGGCAGCGATATGTACGACGACGCGGAAGTTTAGTTTTTTATTTAAAAAATGCCTAATTGCTGTACTGTGTGTATTACTAATAGTAGGAAAACCAAAGAAGTTTCTTATTTTTATATCCAAAGGATCCTGTCCTTTGTACCTATACTACACATAAACCTTACACATTTTTTATACTTATTATAGGATTACGAGTTTGGTAATATCGAAAATAACTAGGATGGCGATAAGGTTTTCCCATAAGAATTATTATTACCGCCTGTATTGGCGTATTATTGTTCGTCTCCTATTTGTTTCGTATTTTTGTTTAAGTGGGTATGTAGGTACCAAAGCATGTTTAGGTATAGGCCGTCTCAGCACATGCAGAACATATAACTGAGTGTTTGTTCACGGGGTCTAAGCAAGATTCCGTTTGACCTTTTCTATTAGATAAGTACTAATACACTTTCCAAGAATACAGTGCGCGAAAGAAAATCGCCTCGGGAAAAAATCGCTCGTGCGTAGGCGTACCTGGGCTTAACATAATTAACCATTTCACCTTTCAAAGCTACACAATAGCTGAATGCATATAGCTGCCTGGTCATACATTGCCTACTAGAAATGAAAACTGCTTGGACCACTTTATGCTAAAGTTAATCAAACATAAGATATCCGCCTTCATTGCCATTTTGCATACAAGCATTACAGATCACTTCACCACCTTTCTATCCCTCTCAAAAATTAAAGATTCCCCAATTGTGAACAAAACTAAATCCTCAATTGACTTTGAGAATGCATATAAGTATTTACTGGAAAATAAAATAGCTGATTTACTCTTTTGCAACGATCCGGAATCCCTGACAAACCTTCTTATATATAAACTAACAGAATCGATTAATAAAAATACTACCCTTGTGAAAATTCCAAATAGTAAGCGCATTATCAAGCCATGGATTACCCCAGGCATTTTAAGATGTATCAGGAACCGCAACAAATTGCAAAAAGATAGTAAAAAAGAACCATACAATGAAATATTAAAGATAACGTTTATAAGATATAGGAACTATTGCAATAACTTAATAAAAAAAGTAAAAAGAAAGTACGAAAGAGAACTAATAACTAAATCATCTACTAATAATAAAATACTTTGGAAGAATATAAAAACTATTACCTACTCTAATAAATATAAAAGCGACTACACAGAATTATTAAATATTAAATCATCTCCATTAGAATCGGTTAATTATATAAATAATTATTTTGCCAACATTGGTAAAAACCTTGCACTGAAAATCCAGCCACGTATAAGACGTAATCAACAGGATCAACATCTCTCTCCAACGAGTCAGCCTAACTCATTTGTACTGCTGGACACTGATATAAGAGAAGTTAACCTTATCCTCATGAGTCTTAAAACCGGCAGTGCACCTGGATGGGACAACGTTTCAACTAGTTTTTTGAAGTATATGCGCAAGGATGTTGTTCCCATTGTTACACATCTCGCCAACCTTTGTTTTAGACAAGGAATCTTTCCAGCTGCATTAAAACAGGCTATCATTACGCCAGTATATAAGTCTGGAGACAGAGACGATGTCGGCAACTATAGGCCTATATCTGTCCTACCTGCAATTTCTAAAATAATCGAAAAACTTATTAACATAAGGTTACTCAAATATCTAAGAGATTTTGATATATTATCGGACTCACAATTTGGCTTCCGGCAAGGTATGTCTACTGAGAATGCAGTTGCGGCGCTTAGTGCGCTAATTACCGAACAACTAGATAGCGGCAAGAAATGTGTAACTACATTTCTAGATTTAAAAAAGGCCTTCGACACCGTCTCTGTCCCACTCTTAACAAATAAGCTAGAAGCTATTGGAGTTCGTGGGCTGCCGTTAAATCTCCTCAAAGATTATCTCAGCAATCGAAAGCAAAGGGTTAGAGTGGGTCAGTGTATTAGTCAGGACACGGCAGTGTCTTACGGAGTCCCCCAAGGGAGCGTATTGGGACCTACCTTGTTTCTTATTTATGTGAATGAACTCTGTAACATGCGTATTGCAAATGCAAGAATTATTTCGTACGCTGACGACACTGCAGTAGTGTTCACGGGTAGCTCTTGGCGAGACGTTCAGCTTAGCGCAGAATTGGGATTATCTGAGATTGCTAAATGGCTGGGGCAGAATTTGCTTACACTGAACATATCTAAAACTAACTACATATGTTTCAGTGTATGCAATCGTACACAACCCAGTACTGACTTTAATCTTAAAGTTCACCTATGCGACGCTGGAAATCACTCACACTGCAGCTGCTCAACTATAAACAGAGTAACTCATATTAGATATTTGGGTATTATCATCGACCAGAGATTGTCTTGGCACCCCCACATTGATCAAGTTGCTAGTAGAGTCAGAAAACTAAGTTGGATTTTCAGGACGCTTAGACATATAATACCTATTAATGTTTGTACTCCTGCAGGCAGGGACAAAAACTTCCTAAATATCATATATTTAGCGCTTGCACAATCAGTATTGCTATACTGCATCCCTATTTGGGGGGGGGCTTCAAAAACAAAATTTTTAGAATTAGAGCGAGCACAGCGAGCTCTTATCAAGTGCATGTATTTTAAAAAAAGGAGATATTGTACTGAAAAACTCTATCATATCAGTAACCTCTTAACGGTCCGGAAGCTTTACATTACTCAAGTTGTTCTCACAAAACATAAAACACTAACCTATGATCCCAGAATATTGGCTAGAAGAAGAAAAGATATCATATTAAAAATTCCACAAACAAGAACTCTATTTGCCAGTATTCAACTTTGTAAACGATCTGCTCAGCTTTATAATGCTATTAACAAACACATTTACATCTACCCTAAGAATTGTTATGAATGCAAAAAAATACTAACGGAATGGATAAAAAAGCTAACCTATAGTGAGACTGAATCACTTCTACAACAGATACACTAACACTACACTAACACTATACTCCGCACAAACACACTTACCCCCACACACACCCTCACACCCACACTTACACACATCATTCACTCAAATCACTTTGTTTTTGATTATGTACTCGTATTGTATAGTTTACACTTCTTGTTTTTGAAAGAGCGGAGTCTCCTAATACAGGCATCATTTGCTTAAAAGGAGGCTCCAATCTCAAATTTGTTGTACGTTTAAGGTTATCAAATAAACTATATATATATATTTAAATTTAAACATTTTTTTTTTATGTTCCGTACCAAACTTAGAAATCGGAAAACTTATCAGTGCCTGTCCGTCCATCTGTCCGTCTGTCCGTCCGTCCACCATCCGTCCGTCCGTCCATCTGTACTCATTGCCGAATCTCGAGTCCTACTTGCCCGGTTTTATTTTATTTTCAATAACCGAGTGACAGCCCTATGAAAGTAGGTAAGAATTTTGAGCTCTGTGGAAGCTTTCATTCTGCTCTTATTTATTCTGTGGCTATACTGTGGGAAGTCTTTGAAATGGCTTTCAAATTAAATTCCATTAATAATTCCATTTATTATGAATTTATCGATGTCAAATTAAGTTGATTATACGAATTATATCGAAATGAAAATAATTATAAATAATTGAATATCTCTGAGTAAAATCAGGGCAATCCAATTTCATTTATACATCCCACCCTAATCTTCCTAAGGTACTTTAGTATTTTGAAAGCAATATGAATCCTAGCTTTAGGGATGGTCGGATTTGATGGCCCTTTTACAATGTAATACAATGAAAGCCTCGTTTTAGGAGTATCGGGCAGCAACGCGATGAATGATGGATGATGAACTATCGGCGCGAAATATGTTTGTACATTGATGCCTAAGGATTATATGGGGAGGGACAGTAAACTGGTAATAAAAGCCTGGCCTGACTACAGGATCTAGCTTCTGATATCGTTAGTGGTCACAATAATGTCATGACCCCGTGTCCTAACCAAGGAGTGACGTGAATAGAGTTGATCGTCCCGTTCATAATGTCACTTATTTCTTCGGAAAACCGGTCGTGTCGGCGCGACGACGTGTTCGGGTTTGCCGGATAAAATGAACGTGACGTTCGCGTGTTCACGTGACGATCCCTTTGGTTAGGACTTAGACACGGCCTGACAAAAGCGTTACGAAGAGTTTAAGAACGAATTAATAATGTTCTTGAAGTAGGTTGCTTGGGAAGGTAGAATTTTTTCGATTGCTCCAAAGTGAAAAAAATATAATATGTTACAGCAAATCCAGTGACCGCCACGTTTTTTTAAAGCCGAATTATGGGAGGATTAGCCTTGTTTTGCCACTTTAAGCTACGAATAAGGTTAATAAAAATAAATTGTCATCCAATTTATTTCGTACCTCCACGGTTGTGTACAAATGGTAATCCATTCGCGCATACATCACGCGCTGTTTTATGTCGCACGGTTCTGTTTTGTGGTCATTTGTCACACGACATGTTTCATCATTCTTGTGCACTGTAATGTACGTAATAGGTAGGTATCGGATTACGTATGTGCAACATTTGTTGTAAAAAAATTATGTAGGTTCCAAAGAACCTACATAATTTTTTTATGGAGCTATTACTTTTTTGTGTGAAAAAGTTTGTGGAAGTACAGTGTTTTTGTACAGTTCTGTGTTGACGAATTTTTATGAGAATATAATCTAGCAGAGATACACCTTGGAGCAAATCCCAGGTTGCCAAGGGCCAGCAGTGTGTTACAAAATCATCATTATGTTACAAAATCATATTTTAAAAAAACCCAAATACTTAACAGCACCGTTAAATCTCCCTAGAGACATCACTTGGGATAATGTAAGTGTCGGCGTCACCACGGCAGTTTTACGTTCTCAGCCACAAAAAAACAAACTAAATGCAAAAAAAAGAGATAAATATCTGGAAAATAGATACAAAAAGAAACATTTCCTTAGCTGTAAAGGTTTCGAATAAAGGCGACATGAGAGGTATACAGAAAAAGTTCCCACCCTAAGCCTAAAATAATGCTGTAAAAGCAGAAACATTCCCTCGGGAAGAGAATCCAACCCTGTTTATACACAAAAAACGAATTCACATTTGTTGCGACTGTATCTCCTTTCAAACGTAACGAAAATATAGGTATCCGTGATGGTTATATCCGTGTGTATACAAATACACACAAATTGATGTCTTTTAAGTGAAATTTTGTTACTTTTGAGGAAAATTACTTGGTACTACGGCGGTGGTATGGCCTCTAAATCGGACCAGGAAAGTACTATCTATAAACAAACTTTTTTTATTTCTGCAACCAAGTAGCATAGGTGTGTCCTAGCTTCAGAGATATTAACTTTAATATTTTTATTTTTTTGTATTTAGACTATATATACATAACTCAACTAACTATTTACATAAAAAACTAAAACTAAAAGAACTAACTAACTATATCTTATATATTAACTTAAATACATTTTAAAAGTTAACTTTTTCTTTCAAGTCTGCAAGATTATTCGATGTGTCAGCTTGTTTACCAACAAAAAAGTCCTCTGACAAAAATAAACTTAAATAAAATAGCCATTACAGCAAAAATCCTAACAAAAAAATTTCAACAATTCATTAAAGGTACCTACTGAATTTGGAAAAATCATTTAATTAAAAAATGTTGAATGGAACAGTAAAATGTTTATTATCCACCATGTCAGATGAGCCTGGTCGTGATAGCTCATTTATTTTATTATATACGTTAATTAACTCGGGCACCTTTTTTTAATAGATCTACGTGATTGATATTTCCGGCAACGTGTTGTCAGATAACTGCTTATCACACGAGCAAACAATGCCAACCCTTATCAAAAAAAAAAACAACTCGTTTAATTTCCCCTCATGTTTTAAAGCCCTTAAAAAAACATCAAGTTTAATGAGCCTTTGTTTGTATGGTCCTTCTAACCCTCCGAAATAAAGTAATTTTTAATTGCAACAAAAGTCTCAGACTGGGCTCTTTAGGTTTCAGGATAAATTTTAAATCAACATGGATTGATTAACATGTCAAATCTCTTTGTATTTTACGTAAGTACCTAAATTCCCATTAAATTATCAAAACCACATAGCAAACACTGGCTCTTGATGGTTTACGTTGATAAATTAATTAATTGCAGCATTAAATAAAATAGCTCAACATTATTTCTATATAGGTAGCCTGATACTTGGAGAAAAACATAAAATATTTTTTATCCTGCATATTTGTATTGAAAATGATCTTTTCTTTGCCTTTTGCCTAGACAAGTGACATCGCTTCGAAAGCGTTTCGTATTTCTACAACGACTTTCAATAGGATTGACATAAGCTTTTCGATAGTTTATGCCAATCCAATGCATTTTTATTATCGCTAATAGAATGTCACTTTGTCTAGGGCCACTGGTGTCACAGTTTGTATGCCGCCCATGGCAAAATAAAGGCGGATGAACCCTCGGGGAACCCAGATCTTTCATAGATGTTCTGAACCAACCAGGAGCATTAATTAGGTGGGCTGGTTGTAATAGCCCCCGACGGCTGCCATGGCCCACGCACGATGGTCCACCTTAAAGACTAAGACAGTGCGGAAACAAAACCTAACATAGATAAGGCAGATGAAGTCTTGGGTAATAGTACATAATATACATTCAAGAAGCATGAACTGATAAGCTACTCAATTATCCGTAACGCTGTTTCTTTATTGACTTCATCCAGTCGACAAAAGTTTACTAGACATCAAATGCGAAGAAGGAAACGTACCTAATAAGTAAAGTAGAAGAAACTAAAGTGATTGATTTATAAAAGTTGTGTGAGCGATCGCAGTTACCAGCTGTCAGAAAACAGTGATACACTGAAGCTTTATTGGATCGGTGGCTAGAAGGAAAATAATCTCGATTAAGTTAGCAGGACACTTATTCAGTTAATACAAAATGGTCGAAGTTTTTATGAGGCACTTATGTTAAGTTTAGGGAAAATCTATCAAATGGTCAGACATTTTACCCTGTACGATTATTATTTTATTCGTATTTTTTGGCCAAGGAATCCATCCAACGTGGCAATGCTGCCAGCCTTTTGGGCACTTTTCCGATTGACAGCGCATCCGATGCAGTCGGAACATTTCGATGCCTATTTTTATATACTTGTGCATAATATGAATTATATTTTAGAATTAGCTTGTATATTGTATGTAAAATCTTGAAGCTTTTATTCTATAGGTTAAGAGGTGTTTTTTTTATTTTTAACTCACATGTCTACCTAATTACTAATACATGATCACTCATTTTGCTCCACGTTCACACATTTTATCATGCACGACGCATGCATGCTGATAACCTGTAGATACTACCTCCTTACCTGACGGCTGACCTTTTCTAAAGCGGCCCTTCCGGCGTTTCCACTGACATCCACCTTATGAATTCCTTTTGTAATTAATTTTCATTTACTGCCGTTGTTTTCATTCCCTTTAAACAATTTACCCTAAATCATTTCCATTAAATGAACTAAGTGCACAAGATAACTGGAAATTACTAGTCTGCAAACCTTGCTCGGAGTTCATAAATTGCATAAGTACTTGTCGGAAATTAGATCGGCTAAAACTGTCGTAAAACAAAGAGAAGTTGCTTAAGTGGCGCCAAGAGATACACTTCTAGTACGTTAAACAGAATATTAAGTATACAGAATGCTCCTGACAAAGCTAGTTGGATTTTTAAACGAGACCATACTTGGTTTTATAAAACATATTCCAAGGAAATCCAGGTGCAATCTAAGTACTACTGACTGGCATGTTGTATGTTTCTGTTTTCAAAATCTACGCAGACGACTTGTGGGCAAATTCCCTAATGAATTTTATAATAATTATTGAGACATTTTTAAGATGCCTATTTAATGTTGTTATAATTATAACCTCGCTAACTAAAGTAAGCTTAGTACCATAAAAAAATATTTTTCCTAATATTTTCACGCTCCCAAAACGTGTTAATTTAACTTTTTAAAATTAAACTGTAAAGTTATGTTTACCATGAAAAATTTTGAGCAAAAATAATCAGCTTGAAGTTTTTTTGAAAGGTTACCCAATTATTTTGGTAACATAATTTTGTCAGAGTTTAGTTTATAAATAATATCATTTAAATTACAGTTCATAAACCGTTTCTTGTAACGTTACAAGGGACCAATAAATTAATGTCATTCTAGAATTCAGGCGCTATTGGAATACTAAAACCTTGTATTTATTTAGTGACAATCTCTCTCCGGTCTCGCTCAATTCATTTTAGTGGCAATTTCAATGTTCCGGATAAAACCGCCGGGTATGACAGGGTTGCCACTTTCCATTTAGAATAAATTGGTCGGTATTGTTCACTCCTATTGGACAGTCTCCACAAAGTAGGAGTTTAGCGATGCGTAGAATTAAAATAAATAATAATCAGCGATAAATTAACTAGAAAGTAAAAAACCGTGCTCTCCACACGATCATTCACTGACAGCAAATTGCATTAGTAAAAAATATTTGATGATTAACATTGTTAGAAGTAAAAAAGGGGAATCAAAGACGACTTCCACGTAGACTTAATCAAACAAATAAATAAAGGTTCCGCAAGTGCAACGTAAAAAACTTAATCACATAATATAACATAATCACTAGACATGAGAATGCTTGTGATGTATTGCAAAATATGAAGCAATTATCTATTTACCCAATTTGTTAAGTAATCGAAAATAAAAAATACTAGAACGATGCTACTTTTCTTAAATCAGAAACCGGCTGTAAGTTGACTTACGTACTTATGTACGTCGTCCTTGAGAACCTTGTAACCGATTTTTTCACCCCGATTCCATTTAAAACAAATTGACTAAAAGTCGATCACATTAAAAAACATTGGTAATGAGCTAGCTTATCTTCAGTCTCGGACCTATAAAAATTGATGAAGCCTCCACAAGCGCCCCTCTAACTTCCTTTAATGGGAACGATAATTGAAAACTTCAGTTTAATCTGAGACTTGCGTAAATTGAAACTTGGTGAAGCAGAAAAGAGATAATTATATAGAATTATGAAAAACCACTGATTTGTTAACTTCTTTCGCGTGAAACGAATCGCTTATGCAAGGAAAAGGAGCTGAAGTGGTTACTTGTTACTGGATGATTTTAAGACTGTTAGTTTTACTAGAGTTGGTGCGATCATCCGTTGGTTTAAACAAATAGACAGCCACATATAATCTACTATGAAAATAAGGTCGTATTCTTAGGAGAGATTCTGAAAAGTGATCTAGTTTTAGATTATTTTGCTAAACTAAATCATTTCAGTCCTTGTATATTAGTAGCTTTGAAGCAGGGCTCTATTAATCTCATCATAAACGTTGCTATTCATTCTATATTTAGAATTTGTCTTAAATTTTCAGTTAGGTTCAAGAATTGTTGCCTAAAATTTTTAAATTAGATGAAAATGTAATAAAGTATTTCATTAAGATGATACGCTTAACCGAAACAAATAACCATAAATAATTTCTTGCCGGTATTTAGTAACTGAAAGCTATAAAATCAGAAGTATCCCTCAAAATTTATTAAGTCGAAATCCTCCCTTGGATTCTGTTGATTTTCCTGAGATAGCTATTACTGAGAAACTTTTTCCATTATTCGAACAGAAAACGATGTTAAACCGAACGATTGTGGTCATTTGTGCAAAACTCCCCTCTTTAATTTAAGATCCTGAATAATTTGATTAAGGATCCAAGCCTTGGAAACCAGAATATCTTATTTGAGTTTATTCGTGAATCCGTCAATTTTACGACCGGGCTTCTCGAAAATAAAACACCTTTGGTAGATCGCAAGGATTTTCGTCACAGGTTTGATATAACATTATTATAATAATATTCCCTGTCTTTGAGAAGTTATTTTAAATTAAAATCACTTCCTTTAATAAAATAGCGCCTTTGAAATTGGTAACAAACGAGAACCTTGAAGTGAGTGACTCTGTTAAAAGCTATGGTTGAACGTTGACTACTTTCTTCTATAAAAATATGACATAATGGACCATAAATTTTCTTTACAGGTACATGGCAGCAGCTCTTAAAATGTCCTTGATTAATGTTTCGAAAGAGTAATGAATTGTTCAACGAAAGCGCACTCGTGCTTGGAATAAAAAGAATTTGCAATCTATTGAATATAATATTCTGGAAACTGGTCGCTTGGTCGAAATGCGCTGTTTTGTCATGATACTATTCTTTTTATGATATTATCATAGTGCATAAAAGTAATTAAATTTTTCCAAGGAAGTTTCAACGTCAAAACACAGCGTGTATGGCGTAATATACTTAATAAAATTCACGTGCCTTCATTATAGTGTATTTCTATTTTGAATTTAGTCAATTTCTAAGACAATCGCTCAAGAGCTGATATTACTGCTGAGGTATGTACCTCAAACCTAAATCAGAAATGTTTCATTGTGGTTACCATTCCATCGTTAAAGAATGCAAGAGAAACAAAGGAAATTACTCCAGTAATCTAATAAAATTATGTTATATTGCCCCAAACTCCTTGTCCACTGAGAATTTCTAAGTATTTTAATTAAGCTTCCACAGTGGACCAATATTTTGTTTGGCCACACCATCAATATTAAATCTTGTTGGGATAGTACAAAACTTTGTACCGCGAAATTAGCTGAAGACGTCGATTATTTAATACTGTTTATTTTTCGCCTCAAACAATTCAGAAATGTTTTTTAAATATTTAAACAAAACAAAGCTCGCCCATATCGAGACCCTTCCGTGCCTCGGAAAGCCTTTGATCCCGGCTGTCATTTGTAGATCTTTGGCAGTCGTTATGGGTAGTCAGAAGCCCGAAAGTCTGACAACCAGTCTTACCAAGGGGTATCGTATTACCCAGTAACTGAGTTGTGGAGGTCAGATAGGCAGTCGCTCCATGTTAAATACTGGCATGCATTCAGCTTCATCCGGCTAGACTGAAAGACGACCCCAATATATTTAGGAAAAGGCTAGGCAGATGATGTGAAATAATTAATTTCCGAAAATTACACAGGAGTGTTTGAATATATTTGCAGGCCGAAATTAAAGGCAGAATAAGAGAACAATTTTGTGCATTTTACCAACCTTCTGTACCTTATTTAGGCAAATAAATGTTTTTTTTTTTTTTTTTTGAATTTTTTTTTGGATTTCAGTAAAATAATAAATAGTCTGGTACCTACCTAAGAAAACTGCAAAAAATCCTTTAAATAGCTGCCGGGGGCGGTGTTTGAAGCTTTAAGTGCCTAGAGTGTAATCTCTAAACTATTCGGTTTCATAGGAATCTTATGAATTATGTAGATCTTTTGTCTTATAAAGGACGTTAACCCAAAAGCCGTATACGGTTTATAAAATCCTAACGCCCATTTTCTCAGATTGTTATTATAACCTGATATTTTACGGCTATACATTATATCTACGTATTTTGGGGAGGATCAAGCGAAGGGCATTGTTAGGGAGAACGCAGACGGAAGAGGCACATTTAATATAATTAGGTATCTACGTAAAAATATTCGTATGACACGGACTACCTACCGAAGTTTCCCGTCGTGAATACTTTGCTAAAGAATGGCGAATGTCTATTATAGAATTAGGTATTATCAATAACCCACCGTCCAGAAATTACACAAGTAAGTATAAGAAAAAAAGTAAAATCACTCATACATTACACATTATTTACAACTTTAACTCACTACATGAGTCAGTCAGATGATGTAAAATACTTTCCGATTACTGTTGTGATGCAGGCTTGACAAACAGGCAAAACGCACGTACAATACGGCCGATATAACTTGGTATGTCTGAGATTAAGCTCTGCGATCTTTCGCGCATGTTCTGCTTTTGCGTCCGGTATTATAGTTTTGTATAAATGTACCTCTTCTACTAGCTGTAATACTGGAGACAATAAACGTTATTCTATTCTCTCACTCATCTCGCCTCATTGGTACCTAAAAAATGTTACACGCATCCCTCTGCGCGAAGTTCTAAACTGCGTTATATCGGCCGTATTGTAGCGTTTTGCTATCAAGCCTGCATGCACCTTTACGGAACGCGTATATTCGAAGTTTCGTAAGAGATACCTACAAACGTATTCAATTACGTATTTTTTCTCTGCCTTTTTATGGCTTCCCCGTCGTAAACTCGGATCTTTTCTAGCCTAATTAAAAAAGTTTATTTTTCCTTTCCTAAAGGATTGGAAGCCATTATTTATGGAACTCTTTTCAGTGCATTTTAATGAGCACAAATCTGTATACCTACATTCGTAGATTTCCATATTCTTGTTGGAATTCCATGGCTTAAACTATATGCTGTAGGTACTCTATATTACTAATGTAGAAATAGTGCAACGTAAAATTTTATTCTATTCCTCCTTCCAAGTTTTTAAATATAAAGGCTAATTTTGTTGCACAATCACACTCCCGAACACATGATTAGATTAATAAAATAATAATGTTCAACAAAGTGAGTGAAACCCTACACTGTTTCATCAAACAGGGAACACAATGCCTTGTGCACAACAATAAAAAATCCTTAGAAGCTTCTAAAGTGGGGCAGACAAAAGGTACTGCGAGGTGGGTCAAGCGCCGGGCAAGAGTTTTATCGGGTATCGGGTCAATTATTGTCGATAAGCATATTTTCCTCCTTTTAACGTGTTCTTTATCACGCTGAGGGTTGTAATTTTTTTTTAATATTTGCGTGCTATTTTGTCTTTTCCCGTGCATATTCCAAAGCGTCTTTTGCGCAACGAATGTGATCGGGCTAACGTATGAGATTTCCTAGTTCCACAATAAAAATTCAAAATAAAAATAAAAATATTTTGGTTTTTAATATTTTTAATGTCAAAATTACATAAGATAGTCCCTCAAAACGCCCACCCGTCACCACTTGCTAGTGCTTTAGCTGGGAAGAAGAAGTGGCGCAACAAACTCTCCAGTTGCATAGCTGCCTGTTCATTTAGAAATTAAATAATTTGTCATATTATGTCAGCTAGCATATGCCAATATACCAACAAAAAACGTCGATAACTAATAAAATATAGATAAAAACGTATCCAGAACTTTATACCTAAATAAAAGCCTCCAGGCATAAAACGCGTGCCCGCATTAGTTATTGACAGAAAAATAATATTTCAGTCACATTATTAACTCTCAAAAGGATGAAGGAAAGCATCGTGAGGAAACCGCCATGTCCTAGAACCAAAGAGAATTAAACCACCCTAGAACCAAAATTTCGAAGACATTGTGACATCTACCACAACAAATCACATCGGTATTTGGCCGAATTTCAACACACAACCTCCATTAGAGGCGAGTAAGCTTTAACCACTTATTTAGTAGGCCATTACGGTCAGTCAAGTTGCGTATTTTTTTTTAAATCTGGTTTATGTTATAAGAAATTGTCCTGAAGATGCTTGTGCGCGCATCTACATCGCCTCATGCGAATTATGCATCAAAGACCTGATGCCACACAAATCCTACATCGCTCAAACCGAGTTTATCGCACACGCGACATATATATAACTTCCCGACATCAATCGTCGGGCAGTTGCCTGCCAGACACGCACTTGTGAACTTTACACCACGTTCCTCATACCTCTAAATGCTAAATGAAGTATCATCAGAAAAATTCGCCCAAGAGAACTAAAACAACATAGATGCAACAATCACCAATCATTTCACCAAGCATGTAGCTATCTGCCATAGATGATACGCCTGCCTGCCTGGCTTAACAAGGTCGATAGGGATCGGTGTCCTGTCTAAACAACGCAACGTTACCCAATCGAGATTCCGATAACAATCTGAGGCAATTTGTATCGACCATCGTAACCACTTGAGCCATGAAACTCCATGAACTTTCCAACGTCTTCTATCCTACCAGTACTATAAATGAACTTTCCTACGTCATCTATCCTACCGATACTAAATATGCGTCTACATGCAACGAAACAATATTGTGAGGTCGTATTTCCAAAGGCTCAAACGATGCAACGTATCCTCACTCAATCAATGAGATAAGGCGGTGACAATTCCAGTTCGTAGAATGTTCGCGAAACAAAGGGGCGGGTTGTGGATTGAAACACTGTAATTTGGGGTTTATAATTACGTTTTCGTGGGACTTGAAAATGTGGGCGTGCTGTGCGGAAAATTCTCTCTATTTTTATGATCTATTGTTATTTCAGACTGTGTACTGTTGGTTGTTATTATAGTTACTATGAAACATTCGGTTATTTGTAACTTTCTTTGTTATTTAAACACAGATTTATAAATTGAGTTTTTAAAAGAATTATCCGAATATCCAATTACGTAGAAAACCAAAACGGGTAACGCTTAAAAATCCTGCTGTGCTGTTACATCATTCAACCAATCGCCAAAAATCTCTACGTTCTGTCAAGAATTCCGTATACGCGCAAACAATAAACACAAGACAGTTTTTAGGGTTCGATCTGCTTTGAGATAACCTCAACAATTCCAGCTGTACCTTCGTCAAACTAAGGACACCGCAATAACGCTGACATTGGAATTTATGTCGGCCTCAGGCCCCCCCTTATCCTGCTGAAATGGTCACTTTGACTAAAGTATCTGTCATTCGGAATAATACTAAGGACTTGAGTCACGACTAAAGCATACTAATTTCGTAGATAGGTACAGCACGTCATATACATAATCCGTTTAGTGTACTGGAACTGACAGGGGTTCATTAAATCTATTCAGACGACGCGCTCGAACCGTAATCTTAATTGGGAGTACCAATAGATGTATTTAAAGCACAATAGACATTTTGCCACCTTCGCGTAGGACGTGATCTTAGCGTCAGAATCCCTCAATTTGTATGTTTTATTGAATAGCTTTTACCTCATCTTATAACATCTATAACTAAGTATGATATGAGGCAAAGGTCATAGGCAAAATTGGACGATCAGGGAATAATATAAATGTGCCTCAACGTGTCCTTTATGATAGATAGTTTAAAAAGAAGTCTCATTACAAATTATAAATATTTTTAAAGGTTTCAAAAGTTATAAGGCAAATATAATTTTAACAACAAGACGTTTTTATTATCTGTTTCACGACCTAAAGAGAATGATAAAAGCAACGTCAGGAACGAATTTTTCCTCACCTTGGAACACTGCACGAAGGGTCCGTCAGTCAGGCTTAAAAGGCTTTTCCGGGATTTTCGCCTGTAATCACTTATTCATCTCATCTGTCTATTAGTAAGGCCTTGTCCCTGAAATAAGGTTCACATAGAAACAGGAAAAAAGTTCATTAAATAAATTACTATGTTATCTAGATGTTAATTATCTAAGTAAAATAAGCTCCTTACTTAGGTATGAGATATAAAATAAATTAAATGGTTTTGCTTCTACTTTCAAAGAGGACAGTTAAAACATTACTATTTCCTTTTCATAAATAAGTTAGGAAGACAATTCGATAACTGTTTTTGGACTTACAAGCGAGAGCAGTTAAGCGCAGAGGAAATTGTATTCAATTTCGCAATGTCATTTGGCATTAGACCAAATTGAGACTTAGAGACTGTAAACTGAGCCTGTTCATTTCATAAATAGGTAGGTACCATAAAAGCTCTCAAACGTACCGAAGATACCAATGAGTGAATTTTCTCGTAATAGGATGTACTTTACATTGCTAGGTTCAAATAATTTATAGCAGTTATGGAAACAATATAATAAAGCGGAAAAAAATGTGTGAAATTTCTAACTTGTGGCATTATTGGTTTTAGGTGAGTATTTAAATGAAAACATCAATCTCTGAAATACCTACCCCAAGATCTGAGACTGTTTTCTTTTAAACCTCCTAATTTACCCACTCTAAAATTCCACAATGACAAAATGAGCAGTTTGAACAAATATGAATATTGAAGGATTAAAATAAAATACTTCGAAGGGAAATGACTGTGATGTAAACTAACCGTCCTGAAAATATTCACACCTAACAATATTCCACCCACAGGAGACTACTTCGAGCGTCGAGTCTGATACAACAAGCGGGGGCACTGTGTGGTTTTCCAATTGCGTCCAACTGCCTGCACAGTAAACTAAACGGCTAGGCTAGCCGCCAACCTACGAATTTTGTTTCATAAAAGCCTGCTTTGTTTGCCCGGGCGAGTGTGATTGTGAATCTATTCTACACTGTGTTCACGCCGGACCAATTAATCGAGTTTGGTCACTTTCGAAGTGAACCGATGCGTTTAACTTTTTTTATTTAAACTTAATTAAAATCAATTTTCGTGTCTGTCTCTGTGACCGCGTTCTTCATCTAAAACACACAACACACAGTAGATTTTGATCGGACAATCATTTAGAACGAAGTGTTCTAAATGTTTGTCCGATTGCTCCGTTCCGGAAGGTTTATGTGTATAATAAATATTAAAATCACATATAATAAAGAAATCACGATGTTTCGACAAGTCGTAAAAGCTTAAATATTAAGTTTATTAAGTTGTTATTAAATATAATTCATTCTCCTGCCCTTATCCTAATTTATTTGGGGTCGGCGCAACATGTCCCTTTCTTCCATACTTCTCTATTAGCCGTCATCTCGGTAATCACCCCCTTTCTAGCCATATCGTCCATCCATCGTTTCTTTGGTCTTCCCCTACTCTTATTATCTTCTTAATAAATGATATATCGTTTCTTTTACTTAAGTTTGCAGCCTACTTTTGAAACCGCACGGTAAGTACGTTCAGCCATTAGTGATCATGAATTCTTAATGAACCGCTTTGCGCTATTAAGCAATAGGCGTTTAATTATTAAGACTCTAAACATTTGACGTGTAGTAGTTAATCCCGGTGTCAAACTGTAACTCCTCATTATTTATGAACTTGTATACATGTAGTTAAGAATTCCTCCTCTTAGGTACCTACGTGAGATATTCGTTGGTAAAATACGATTTTCATATTAATTTAGAATGGTAAACCCCGATCACATCATCAGTCGGATGCCATAAAGAAATAAAAACGTTATTTATATTTCTCGTATCAACAAAATGATGTTAATAAAATTCTCTTACCGTCCAAAAGTAGGCACTTCGCATTCGCACGCTGCAATAAACCAGATATTTTAACGATATCATTCGAATAATACATTGAAAAGCTTCATAACGTCGACACGATTTAGTCGCGAACTTTTCGCCGGAATTCGAAATATATCACCAGAGGCGAACCGCGGTGTCAACACGAAGAAGGAAATAGAACAAACTCCCGGATGGAGAGAGAAACAATTGTATTGTGTAAACGCACATCTGCGCCCGAACCTTTTTCAAGTGATACTCTTACAAGGCGCTCGCTACTCGGAACAGTTTCGGTATTAGTGGAAACACATTACGGATACAGCGGGCCCGGCAGCCGGCTGCGTCGTGTCACTAACCTTCGATATAAACTAGCAGACTTTCTCATACATAAGAGTCTGCGAGATAAAACGTCTAGAATAGCTGAGTGGATAACTTCTTAGTTGTTTCAAGACATTTTATCATATTACCGTTGGCACTAACATGCTTTTGTATTTGTTTTGTATTCACATTTTGTTTACTTATACATATTCTCTCCTTAATTTTATTCTCATGGGTAATGTTCAATGAATGTTTTCCTCTGCTGTACGAGATGATTCAATCTCTTTTCCGGATTATCTTGTGTTTTCATTATTCGTCTATTTACATAATAAATGGGTACTCTTTCACTTTCTGTCTCAGGGCAGTCTATAGGGAGTAAACAAATATGTTTATTAGGTTTATGCTGACTTTTACACATGAGACTTCGTATTAAGATTTTCATGGGAAAGGTCGTACACAGCTAATGTAGATAGAGGAAGGTATAGCGTAAAAGATAGACACATTTACGTATATTATGTTGATTCTTTTTTTACATTTTATAATCTAGATTACAATTCACAAACTATTTACAAAAAAACCTGCTTTTTCATCTGCAACTTTGTATAGACCTATGATAAAATTATTAATCTTTTTACATTTCATAATCCAGCTTAGTGCAAAACCACAAAACAAGTTCCGCGTCATGGACATTTGAACACGCCATTTATTAAGTGGTCGCTTTTTACGGGATGGGAATTATAAACCACACATAGGACGCATATAAAGTACCGTAAAAATATCGTATAGCGGTATCAATATTATAATCTGTATGAATATATCATTAATTGACATACGGCAATAAACAATTTTTCTTTCTTTTCAGCGAGAAAACGTAGACATCAATAATTTTATTTTTATTATTATTATTAATAAATTTATTTCAGACCATAAGTCCATAAACAACACACATTACAATTTGATACACAAAAACATACATACATACATGAAAACACATACCTACACAAAAAATACAATAAAACAACTTATTTTAAATAATGGAATGACGCACGATGAGTGGTCATCCATTGCCACATAATTGGACTGTCCATCCTGTCGGCTACTATAGCTACCAAGTTGTTGGAGCTGTCGCGCACTCGCCGCATCAGGGATGCTATCCGTGTCCGCATCAGTGCGTAAAAATCTGGCACGCCATTCTCCGCGAACATCCCCGATGCACTGCAAAAGCGCGGCAGCCCCCACATAACTCTGAAGGCATTATTGTATTGGACTCGCAGAGCATTGTACGAGCTTTTTGTATAGCTGACCCATAGGGCACACGTGTACATAGATTGGCAATACGCTCTAAAGAGTGTAATTTTCACCTCCCTAGTACAACGTGCAAACCTACGAGCCAGCATGTTACATCGAACTGCCAATGCTCTGCGTTCCCTCTCCACGTCCGCATCGTCGGACAGACTATCGGTGACCCAATGCCCCAGGTACTTGAACTTCGTGACCCTGGAAAGCTGAGCGCCCCCCAAGGTGACTGGTGGGACAGTATCATAACATTTGTTACCCGCTTTGAAAACCAGTAGCTCGCTCTTGGTCGCATTGTACCTGAGGCCGTGAGCCACCGCATAGTCCTCACAGATGCGAAGAAGCCTTCTAAGTGCACTGATCGATGGGCTCAGCAATACCATATCATCCGCGTAGCTGATGTTATTGACGCAGTGCCCGTTAATGGAGCACCCGATATTGGCATTGCTGAGCTCACAGATCAGCTCGTTTACATACAGGTTGAATAACTTGGGTGAGCTGATTCCCCCCTGCCTCACACCGCACTCCAACCCGTATGCATCCGACAGGACACCCGCCCACTTAACATAATTGTATTGGTTTTTATACCAATACTTTAGCATCCTAATGATATCGCTTGGGAGGTTCTCAACATTTGACAGTTTCCTCCATAGGCAGTCATAAGATACGAGGTCGAAGGCCCTGGAGAGGTCCAGAAAACATGCATACACAGGTGTTTTCCTACTTGCATAGTATTGAACAGTCTGTTTGAGGCATAGTATAGCTGTTTCCGTGGATAAACGTGGCTTAAACCCAAACTGCGCGTCGTTGAGTGTTAAGTGCTTATCCAGCTGCTGATCAATCAGACTGTCCAACACCTTTGCAATGATGGTAGCCAGGGATATAGGCCTGTAGTTGCTCTTGTCACTCGCATCTCCAGTCTTATTTTTAACAATGGGCACAACAATAGTTTTAAGTAAATCAACTGGAAGATACGAGTGACTCAGGCACATGCTAAAAAACATTGCTAGCACTCGCGGTAATTACCAATCATTTCCATTATACGAGAACAGGCTTTTTGCTTTTCAGGGACTCACTCTAAAAATCATCGCTTATAATTTGATTATATTCGGCTCAAAGGACCAAAAAGGTCAGTAAGATTTGTTTTCGCCCCAATTCTTAATCCGCCCTACAAAATTGTCCTACATTTCTGGAAGACTTAATGCAGAACTAATTTGTGCCATTTAAGATTGAGCACACCGTTTCATCTACGGTGTGTATGTGTAACCTTCATATTATATTCATTTGACATGGTTACATTAAATACCACTGACTGACATAATATATTATTTATAATATTACACATAACATCACGCCTGTATTTCCCGACGGGTTAGGCAGGGTTGTTCTTATAGTACACCCAGATTTCGCCAGTTATGTTAAGTCCCATGTAATAGGGGGCGGAATCTAGATTCTGGGCTGCTACTGAGAAATCCCAAATGGAAAAACTCAATAAAACGTTGTCCGACCCGGAAATCGAACCCTGAACGCTCAGCAGTAGTACTTGCGACCTCTAGACCGATGACGTAGTCATAGTTACATAATTATATTAAACACCTCTGATTTGACTTAATAATATTATCTGACTCAGCTGTATAATTCTTAGTAAGAGTACCCGCTCTCGAGTCATATAGCTGTATGTTTTCACATCCCTCTTGACTTTCCTCTATACTTTTCGCCTCCAATGAGCTAACTTAAGTACGTCAATCTCATAAGTAATACGTTATATCGGGATGTTCCAAAGCTTTTTTGTTGATATTACCTCCTTTTCCTTATTTTGAACTTGGGGGAGCTAATGCACGTTTGTATTTAAGGGAACGCTCTGTACACAAAACCTTACGTCAGTTGTTTGTTTCTCCATCGGTATGTTTGACTGTCGGCTCATGTTGACTGTTTTGTGGGTCGTTGAACCTATTCAAACATGGTTTCTCTATCCTACTGGGTTTCCGCAAATAATTGACACAGTTCACCCGTGAACTGTTAATTAATCATCAACTCTTCTCTGAGCTGCGTTTTAATTCCATATTCAACACACTTCGCTGCTACCCATCTGAGGCAACTGAACTAGATAGATTAACAAACACTACTTTATTGGAACGAAGTTCTTTAACGCGGCTTGCGATAAACTGGCAGAAATCGTCACGCGAAACAGCGTTCATACTTACGACTGTCATCTTCTAATTTGATAGAGAGAAAACAAGTGTGAATATGGTTAAAATAAAAATCCAAGATGGTAGCTGCGAAAATTTTCACATTTTTCATCATGGGTGTCATTTTCACAGTTTTCGAGGCGAAAAGAATATTCCTGACGGGGGTCCCCCGACCGCCCACGTTTTTTTTTCATTTAGATTTACCAACGTTCGTAAACACTACAAAATTTATTGAACGTAACAGAAAACGTAAAGAAATAAATGTAACAAACAATTATAGATACAGCATTTTCTTCTACATCACATCATTACATTAAATCTCACTTTAAAATAATCACTGACCTATTCTTTCAATAAAAGCCAGGTCCAATAAAATCCGAACTACGGGCTAACCTATTTGCACCCATAAACCACTGGCAGCAACTAACACTCGAGTTTAAATAAAGAATGTAACAGACTCATATGGCGCTCCCAGTTCCTGTACACCAATAACAATTGGCATCGGGCCTCAATATTGTTTCCGGAGGGAGGTTGGGCCAACCATGAATATGGAAGTCGACACGGTTCTCGCATAAACTACTATTTCGCAACCCCGCCTTCTATGTAAAATGTAGGCTGCGCTTAGGCGGATTTCGGAGTTCCATTTTGTTGAAAGAATATATTGAAAGGGCAGAGGTAAGCGTTTAGCAAATTGTTTGGAATTTTGGTCTCATTTAGGCACCAAGTAGGTTAAAATTTGTGTTTTGTGTTATCTCCTATCCATCACATCCTAATTCCCTAATTAATATTTATTATAAATGCGAAAGAGTTTGTTTGTTTATTACGCTTTCACGCTAAAACGGCTGAACAGATTTGGATGAAATTTGGCACATGAGTAGACCATGACCTGGAATAGGAATTAGGATACCTTTTATCTCGATATTCTTACGGGATCGAGACTTATGCGGGTGAAATCGCGGGACGCAGCTAGTATATTATTATAAATTAAAGTCACTTTTCATGTCTGTCTGTGTGACCGCATTGATCTTCTAAACTACGCAACGGATTTCGATGTGGTTTTCACCATAATTTAGATAATTTATTCCGGAAGGTGTATGTGATTGACATCAAACTTACGCATTTATATCAAACTTACGCATAGGTAATATGGAAATCTCCATGTTTTTTCAAGCCGTAAAAACCGTGCGATGCAGGGGCGGGTCGCTAATACTTCATAAAAGGCAAAAAATGGAAAGGTTAGATGTAATGGACCTTGCCAACGCTAACTAGGATATGCTGCCATAAAATATAAAGAGGAAAATCACGCTAGAAAAACCTGTCCGCACGACCAAGTCTAACAAAAAATCTGCTCATAGTCCAAAGACTGATCGCAGAAGAAGAAAGAACAAAATTATCTTACCCTCGTTGTTACGATAGGTAGAGTTCGAGTCTTAACCTCTAATTAATTACCAGCCTCATTTCCAATATTAAGCTATTAACATAATGAGCCGGTTGACATACGGTGCTGAGCATACACACAAGACTGCGGTGCTTACATGACATAGCTGATTTCATAGATATGTTTATTTATTAGAATATAATGCCGATGGAAAAAAATACAAATGAGTACCTAAGTATATCTTTACCGAGTTAAAGTACACTGACTTTAGCTCGGTACAGCTTTCAAATCTTTAAGAGCCCCGAAATAATAGTCAAAAAACAGGCAGCGGTACCTTTGTCGACAAAGGTACCGCTGCCTGTCGCGCCCGCGATTTCGCATCTGTTTGCACGAGCCTTAATGCCTTTTTTCAGGAACATCATGCAAAGGAAAAAAAACGAAGTACTTATATCTAAATCTGGTATCTCAGTTAAGCTTGTAGGTATAACTTATTCAGAGCTTGCCGAACCAAAACGGAAAGGTCAATGCTTAGGCTTTTATCTTCAAACGGATTGCCTTCCAACTAAAACTATTGTGTGGGAGACGTAGCCCGTCCTGTACAGTGACAGTGTTCATTTTAGACAAAACAATATTCCGTGCAACAAGGTCAATCAATCTGCCTAGTTTTTTCCCAACTATGTTGGGGTCGGCTTCCAGTCTAACCGGATGCAGCTGAATACCAGTATTTTACATGGAACGACTGCCTATCTGACCTCCACAACCCAGTAACTGGGTAATACGATACCCCATGGTTAGACTGGTGTCAGACTTTCTGGCTTCTGACGACTCGTAACGACTGTCAAAGATCTACAAATGACAGCCGGGACCAACGGCTTAACGTGCTTTCCGAGGCACGGAGGAGTCTCGATATGTGAAAATGGTCACCCATCCACGGACCAACCCCGGCAAGCGTAGCTTAACTTGATGGATCGACCCGTGCGGCTCGTGGCTACTTAGCCACGAGCTCCTCCTGCAAAACTGCCAATCGTAAATTATTTTTTTAATGAAATTGATAAGCCTTTGGTATAAAACAAAAATAATATGAGTAAATACGTAATATTCCTAAACTTTTTGTGGAACAAAAACATATAAAACATACAAAAAAAATCTATAGAAAAACATCACGAAGTAATACGTACCTTTAATTTCCAAGACCAGAGTTTTAGATAGAAAAGGTTTTCAAAATGAATTTCCTTAATAAAACAAGTATATGTAAAAGGGGTTCCTTTTGAATAGTAGTCCAAACCGACATTTACGTCATTCCAGCTATTGTGCAATCTGCGGAGTGATTGCGTAACCCACTTACAATGGCAATGCCTTTCATTTTGACCGTTCAACAACAAACATTATAGACCTTAATGGATAAGTAATTTCCTTCAAAATCTTTCGGATTTTCATTGAAAGTTTGTTCACATTAAGGTGCTGCTCCACCGAGCAGCACCCTAATGTGAACAAACTACATGTGAACAACTACATTATTAGTTCAAGTAGGTGTACTTGAACTAATAATATACAACACAAGCTAATAAGTAATAAACATGTCTATATATAAAGAATTAGAAACAAAACACGTAAATCTGATACAACAGTTCTTGAGTTCTAAGGACAGTAACAGACAGGCGAACATCGAGACGTTACGTTTTACGATAGGTAAGGATTATATCGAGCTATTAAATCTTCAACATCTCGTAGTGCATACGTTACGCAGTCGAGTAGTCGGCGTCGCTTCGTCTATCGACTATTTATAGTTAGGGCTGCACCAGTATCGGCTAGTACAGACTAAGCTGCCTCTGCTACATTTATGCGTGCTGCAGGCCTGTACCGGAGATTATACGTGGTACAACACTATTTTACTATGATGGTTATACTAGAAAATGTATTATGTTTATGTTACTGCATGTAAGTAGCAGCTCATCGGAAGCTGTTTTGCCAGTCAGCTACTATAGCCATTTACGCATTTCACCACACACCTTTTAGCAGATTCATTAGCAGGCTAAAAGGCTGATTTCGAAATCTGATGCAGTGTCACCACTAATAAATTGGTGTTCCAGACATCAGAAAGAGCATCAATACACGCCCACTTATCACTCGTAATAGCGTTACCAAACCACACAAATCTGAAACCATTTATTACATAAAATACCAAAATTTTATCGTTCACTTAAAAGAAACCAACCTCAGGTGGACTATAAGGAGAATTGAAAGGGACTAAGGATGAAATGCTTCAGGGCTCGGAATGAAATATAGGCCATACGCTGCCGAGGGAAGTAAAGGTAGGTAATAACGGCAATTTCAAAAAGCCAAACGCTCAGACTTGAGCCTAGGATGAAATAAAAGCTTTTAACATGACGTAGGAAATGTATTAGTTCTGAATAACGGGCTTTGAATGTGCTATTGTGTTTCAAAACTTAATAATACGGCCGTTAATTTATGTGTTTCGAGTATTCTTCTTTACGTTACGTCCAATCTTCTACAAATTATTTATTCATTCACAACATGCATGTATTCTGGGCTACATCTAACTACATACAGAATACATTTTATACCTGTCTGTGATTTCATTACTTGTCAAGTTGTCAGTGTAACATAAATTACTAAGTATTCTAAATCCATTTTCAAAGCATTTCAGACGCACGGTAATAGAACAACCATTTACGAGAGTTATTGGCTTTATTCTGTATGTTTTATTGAATTTCTATAACGATATTCTGGAGACTCGACTAATATAAATTCAGTGGGCACATTCGTCGTATCGCTTGAGCAATATGTTTCCCTTTTCCGACTTGGAGCGGCAAAATCAAGGGATATCAGGAACGATCCATATAAAACATTTGGACCCCAGACTTTATTTTATTTGGCCACTAACGTAAAATAAATCAAAGTTTTCCAAAGTCATCTCTTGTATTTACATAGTTTCATAGATAGATCACCATACATAGATCCACATACTTAAATCACAAAATCTTAAGACAATTACTTTAGTTACAAAAATTGTTTATATTACCTTTTCTCTGACCGCTTCAAATAATGTTCGTTTGGCGAAACATGTTTGTTCGGGTTTCATAATCAAATGTATATTGACAATGTACATAACTCATCCAGTTTTCTTAAACAAATAAAAGAAAACCTTGAATTCTGATTAAAAAAAAAGCTAATGGGCAAATGAAAGTTTCTAATTTTGTTACATTGAAGGCAATCAGTGTCCAATGAATAATAGAATAGATGGTGTGAAGAAGTCCGAAAAACATTAAAACGTATTATATGAACTAACAAATTATCGTGATGAAAAAGAAGGCGAAAATAACTAGGTAGGTATAGTGGTGATCTGCCATCATCAAATTTGGAGAAGAGTTGCGAGAAATAGGAACACTGGAAATTGTTAGAGGAGGACTTTGTCAAGAGGCACGCTGAATTAAGAGACATTCTGTAACTAATGCTAAAAATACCCCAAAATACCCGCAAATGTGCCAAATAATCAGCAAAACAAACGCGTCGGCGTCACATACAACACTTTGTTAAAATTATGATGGGCGAGACCCCGAACCACAAATTTTCACAATTTACTGCCTCTATCATATAGTAGATAACCACGTCAAAACATTTGACGCACCTGACGTGGATAGATATACATTATTAAAACGTTTTGTTCCACTTTCAAATCTCATATATATAATATCATTTTCATAGGAAAACGAATCCCGAACAACGAAAGCACAGGTTCAAACTTATCAAGCTTAGTTAATCAAATACTAGTCTAGAATAATAGAATATTTACTGGCCGCATTTCAAGTGGTCTTACCCATAAATCTCGGAGGCTAGACACCTACACCTGGCGGGTTACGAGATCTATTTTAACCCTTGTCTACAGTTCACCTTAACTAGGTTATAATCATTAAGTTTTGAGATTGAGTTTGACTAGATTAGCTAGCCTACCCTCGCAGCCTAATTACGATACTACGATACACGAACACAGTTATTTAGTCGACCGTTTTTAAAAACCGATTAATGTTGGTAGGTATATTGACGTGTACTAGTTTTTTTTTGGGGATGGGAAATCATCCAATGACTTCTCCCGCTCGGGGCGGAGCGGAAGGGCGTGTCAGACTTTTACTGACTAAAACCCACCCGTGTTCCTTCAGTTGCCAGGGTCCCGGTATCCCTTTCGGACTTTCCCGCAACTCTGGCAGGGACGTGTGCTAGCTGACATAATAATATGACAAATAATTTAATTTACTGTTTTGTGTTTCGTAATGTTAATTACTTTGCATACTGCCACAAAATATCAAAAGCCAATCAATTCAGTTGTCGAGAGATATGACAAAAGGTCTTACAGGCTTTCAGAAACCGTAACTAATTTACGATTTACCTTTACGGCGTGACATTACATATTGACATTGACTTGAACAAGATTAACGTGTAGCTAGCTTACTATAGTCTACAGTGTATAGAACTAGAAACTAGAATATGGAATAGAAACTAGAATATAGAAACTAGAACTATGGGCCAGTAGATAATACATGTTACACCATTATCTAGCCTTGTTATAAGCTCCTGCTATCTAATTGCGTAACTTATTTTCGTAACCGATTAAGACATTATTTCGACGATTATTGTATAGCTCATTTTGACAGTTCAACAACATTCATTGCGTTATTTACGTTGTCGAGCAAATTTTTTTTCGACTTTATGAAGCAATGGATTTAGACATTTGTTTCAAACCGATTCAGTGATTGATCGTTTATTACGCCATTAGGGTACGGATTAGTCTAACTCATTCTTATCAAAACGTACGAGAAGTATGGCTGCCGCTATTTAATGTATAAGATTTGTAGGGAATTAAAAATTCAACGTAGCAGAAGGATATTGCTAATATTGCTTCATAATGTTTGAAAAAATTGTCTGTCCAATAACGTAAATAACGCCATGAATGTTGTTAAACTATCAAAATGAAAGCTATTGCTACTGTTAGTGTGTTACGCAATTACTCCACTGTGTAATGTACCTATTTATAACATTAATGTAAAAAGCCCGACAGCATATAATTTTCAAACAAGTGCTAACAACTTTGAAAGAGACGTTTATTACCGAGCTGTTTATTTGTACAAACATATACCTGTTTGAGTCATCATTTAAACGTAAAAGTCACAAACAAATACGCCGAACGCAATTTCAAATAAACAAAAAAAAATTACATTGCAAAGGCTCGACTCATGTCAACACAAAGAATATCTTATTCAAATTCCATTTACTATGTATTTTCTAAAAGTAAAGTAGCTAAAGTTCTCATATAAACAGCCATTTACGAATACACGCTTTTTAGTTGTTTTCTTTGAATTATTGTCTCAAATAAAACAAAATGGAAGCTATTGGCCTTTCAGACCTTCTTACGTAGAGGTCGTGTGTTCTCGATAAAGATACGTCTTTTCTTAACTGTGGTTTACGAGTTACAAATTGAGTTTTATACCATCGGAGATACAGTACTTTTTGCCACTGGATACCGGAAACATGTTTACGTTCATTGGTGGATTAGAAAAAGTAACATAGTTACGTAGTTTTTAGTTGTATTTGTTTGTAAAAGCTCTTGCCCTGCATCTCACCTGATGGTAAGTGATGATCAGGCCGAAGGTGGAAGCGAGCTTCACCCGGTATCCTCAACCACAGAGGAATTGACTATCGTAACTCTAACTGCCGAAACACAAAAATGCTGTAAACATTGTTGTTATGGCGACAGACTTAGATAAGATGGTGGTAGCTAGCCAGGCGGACTTACACAAGCTCTACCACCCAGCAGAAAATTTCGCCACCACTGGGACTCGAACCCGGACCTTTGAGACAGGGTGGTCTAACTACAAAGGCGGTTTTGTATAGAACTTAGTGGCAATTCACTTGGGAAATGTCTTTTATTTAATGACCTATCCGCTATCGTTACGTTAAAGTTAAGTTACCATACATTTTGACGTTTAAACGTCTCTTAACTTTAATCATCGTTTATTAATAAACCCCTAATTGTTTAGTGTGTATATGAACAAATAATAAACTTAATCGGCATCTTTTATGTCTGATACACTTTAGGAGGTTTTGTAATTAAATATATAAAATAATAACGTAGGCATCAGTGGCGTATAAAATAACAGTAAATTGTTGAAGAATATCCAAAGAAAATAGAGAAATAAGCTAACTCGGAGTACGGAGTAAAGCCGTCTATATTTTCATTGAAAACCAGCACAACAACTTTCAGAATTCATACATTCTATACGATATAATTTAATGTGTTTAAAGGCTTGTGCTACAATACTGATGCCAATAAAGTGCAACGAAACCAACGTAATACCGATAAACGAATTCGCGCGGTGAGCTACATGTGTTTCTCGTTCACAGAACATTTTCCGTGTTACAGTGTTTTGAAACAAATGTTCTACATCTGAAGCAAGCTGCGACGTTGTACGGATTCATTATTGAATTTAGTGGAAATAAAACAATAGCGGTGTCGTACAATGTTGTACTGAGAAATGTTCGCTAATTTTAATGGTAGCTAACCGAAGCTATGAGGACAATTTTGTTTTTCTGTTTATATAAATCTCATTTTAGTTGTTTTGGTTTTTATTGGATTTTGTACGAGTATGTTTAATCTGGGTGCTTATAATTCGAAAATTCTTCGTAATTTTTATGAAATTATGCTGAACCGTAGGCAATCTGGTATTTCTATAATAATACTAGCTGACCATCCAGACGTTGTTCTTTCAATAATTCATAAATTTCCCATAGAAAATTCACTTTCAGTTGTCGCGTATTTATAAAAATTTTCTTTCGTAATAGTCGAAAACATGATTCGGACTATTAAGAACATTTTAGAACAAAAAATTGCCAAATCGGTCCAGCCATTCTGAAGTGATGCGCTTACCAACGAACAGCATTTCATTTTTATTGTTATATAGATTTAGTGATTATTTCGTAATTTAGGCACTGTTAAGTTATTATAACATCTTGTTTATTATTACAAAATATTTAAACATCGGCAGTTCTTAGATCTAATTTAATCTAGCTATTGTTATGAACAGTTACCTACCTATCTTTGATTGTTCTACTTGGTTCTAGCTTAAGCATAGATAGGTATGTATCTATTATATATGTTATGGACCAAGTGATTAATAGGGCATTATAAAAAATGCCCGGGCAGTTTGAAAAATGCCCAATATGAGAGGGCAGTATGATAACAACTATTGAAATAATCAAATCAACCGAGCATTTTTTATTATACTAGTCACCTTTGGGGCAGCACTATTAAAACCAGGTTTTATTACTATTATTTTGATTTCAAACGTAGAATCAATATTTAAAATCATTTAAAATATTTCCATTCATAGACACTCTGCTGACTGATAGGCTGATTGAATACCTGTGTAGAAGAAGAGGCAATGTGATAAATAAGGAAGTTCAAATTATAATTAATTATTTTGCCCTAAGTAGCTTGTCATTATTCATAATGCGCGGGCATTATGAAAAATGACCGTATTTATTACTTAGTCCATAACATATACATGTAGGTACGTATACCTATTGCCTCTGCCTATTGTCATGAAAAATGGTAGCGTTATACGCCACACGTCCTGTTTTCAAAACCAAAAAACAAAATAGATATTTTTATATGAACCTGTTATGTAACTTGCTTTGTTTAGACCCACCGTACCAATATACATAAAACCATTTATTTTTCATTCACATCTGGTTTTTTCTGACCGGCGCACAATGTTGTGTGTTTCCCGCTGAATTGGTTTGGTGTGCTATTCATCACTTTCTAAAAGCTATACAATACAGCTGATTGGTAAATGAAATAAAAGGGAATATAACGTTACAACAGTGACCTATTGTTTATGTAACTTAAATCTGTAGTAATAGTCACCTAGGCCAAGAAAAAAAATATTTTTACTCATGAAAAATAAAACACAATAATTTAGGTCTTTTATTTCATAACGTTACATATAAATTACATTTTTAAATATTAAAATATAAAAACATTTAAAAATATAAAAAATAGTAGCCCACCGGTATCGGGAACAGGGTCCAAGCTACCGGCGGTCAGGGCTCCAGAGAGAGGAACCTTCTAACAATACGGGCCGTGTCCAGAAGTACCGCTTTCTGAATCAAGCCCTTAATCCAGCTGCCCAACGAGAGCCTCCGTAGATGTTGGTCGAGGCTCTTGGCAATTAAGCCATTGGCTGATACGACTATCGGCACAATGATCGCAGAGTCCACATCCCACATGTCGACAACCTCGTGAGCCAAGTCAAGATACTTGATTTGTTTATCTTAAACACAATAATTATTATTATAATAAATTAAATGTTTGGAATTCAGATGACGTTTATATTGCACTAGCTCCTCCTAAACTCTGGTTTTTAATTTGCTAAACCGATCGACCTTTTTAGGGTTCCGTACCCAAAGAGTAAAACGGGACCCTATTACTAAGACTCCGCTGTCCGTCCGTCTGTCTGTCTGCCTGTCTGTCCGTCTGTCATAAATAATGAATAATTATCCCAGAGACTACACGGTAGCAGTGAAGGTTCTCCTGCAGAGAATGATTCACTGGTCCTTAGTGAGAGTCACTGGGTAACAAGGTTATTTTTATGTCGACACTAAATGTCATTTTAGTTTATTAAATTAAAAGTCTGAGTATAGGTAGATGTTTTTTGTTTTATCCATGTGAGCCTTACTATGATACGTACGTACATATCATACAATGATCACATTATAAATTAGCAATCTGTAATATGGAAGGGTTACGTATAAACTATGTATGTAACAGAATGAGTAGAGAACCGCTAACGTGCGGTTGGCCACACATTCTATTCAAGGTTAGGTATAGATGACTCAGTACAATTACATCTTCAGTATTTCAGTATTCTATTCTCTATCGATAATAGAATACTTCAGCTGCAGGTCACAGAAAAAAATTGATGTTTTCTCTGATCTAGAATTTTGACATACCATTTACAAAAATAATATTAGCTATTCTAAAAATATATTACCTCTATGAATCGAGATGTCAATAGACAAAGGCTCATAAACTTTTCACTATTTTTAACAACTAAAACTTTTTACAAAAAATACAACTGTCTTCCAAAAAATAACACAAAACAAGTAAAAAATAACTGTGTTTGCTTTTCAATTTTCGTTTTTTGCCACCTACTTCCGAAATTAAAGTTGTTTTTCGCTTTTTTTTGGAAGTCGGTTGTTTTTTGTTTTTAAGTTTTTATTTTTCACTTTTCAGTTGTAGTAGCTACCCCACCCAAATACGAATACCACTACCTGCTATGTAAATAACAGCGATGGAGTCAAACAATATAATTCGTCTACATACACTAAGTGGGAAAAATACGTAATATTGAAGCTAATTCTGAAGCATGACCTACCAAACAAAAAAGAATCATCAAAATCGATTCATAATTGGCGGAGCAATCGAGTAAAATACATACAAAAAAAAAAATGCGTACGAATTGAGAACCTCCTTCTTTTTGAAGAAGTCGGTTAAAAAGACTTTCAAACAAGCCTTCTTTATTAACACAAAAATGTTGAAGATAGTTAATTGATTCAGGCGTGACTTTGCGGAAATCCATTATAAAATACAATAAACGTAGATATATTTAGTAACCTATTCCGCTTGACTATTCTTCAAGAGTCCTAAAAAACCCTGGAAGAAATCGACACGTGTTTCACCTCTCAACGAGGCATCCTCAGGATGACGATTGACCATTTGCAAACCAGAACGCGACGTGATGTGCTCGGTGGTTAGATTTCTTACAGGGTTTTTTAGGACTCTTGAAGAATAGTCAAGCGGAATAGGTTACTAAATATATCTACGTCTATTGTATTTTACAAAAATGTTTGTTCAACAAACAAAATGGAAACTTGTGCAACAATGTCAATTGTAAATGCATGAAATTCAGTGGGTTGACCTTTACTTCAGGCGCTTGTCCCACAAAGCGGTAGTGTTCCGGGACTCTTTTTATTACATTTTCTATCGGATTGGATTCACAGAGATTCCCACAGAATAGGTATTATCATAATGGACACGTGTCCTAAGTGTTCAATAGAATATTGAACGAAAGATCCTTCTGACTCCTTGTTATGTTCTAGATAAAAAGTAATCTGCTCCATTTAGGTATCAAGCTACCTCCGATCCTTTTTCTACCTTTACTTATCATAAAGCGCAAAGTCTCGCGGTCCGTCTGTTTGTTAGTGCAATTATATCTCAAGAAACACTTAACTCAATTAAATGTATTTTTTCAGATTTAATTAATTTTTCTAGCTGAATTTGGATATTATTTTTGCCTCATTAGGTGGTATGTGGAATAGTGCAGATAATACAGTAAATCAATTATAGTCTCTTGTTTTATTTAGAATCCGTTAGGTATTTTAGCCTCTCCTGAAACAATCAAGGAGATTCAATTCCATCTTTGTAACATTATGTGCTACAATAAGTCATTGGTTAACTTGGTCTTAAGCGATTTGCACATACTATTACTGGCTTGCAAATTGTCCAAGTAGCAGGGGAAAGGCTTTTTTTGTCGAGAGGAGGAACTAATTTTAATCACTACGCTTTTTCAGTGCTGTTTGGCGATATAAGAGCGTTGTTGATGACTAAAATTTGAAACAAAGTCAAATTCATCGAGAATTAAAGAAGTCATAATTAATTAGTTGTTGTTTTTCGTGGGATATTCACAACTCAATGTTTTCATTTATTTTCTAGTTGCAGACAAAACAATGTCTCATTATCTTAATTAATTGTATACCTAATTTACTACTAAATTACTTTTTAGTTTATGTACTGTCTGCAGCCTAACCAGCAAGCTAATTATTATGAGGTACATACTTACATTAATTTACCGTTGTAGGTATTTGTGCCTAACTACCTAAGATTTCAGCAAGAGGTACGATGTCAGAGAATCCAATGTAGTATGAAGAATTTATTTCATACGTTTACATTATTTTTTTATGAAGTAAAAGCATTACAACAATAAATATACCGTCAACATGAACCTACTGAACTTTAACGTTTAACGCTGATGGCCTGCGGCTGTATCATAAAAATTTCCTCGTATAGGCGCCGGCTCGACGGGCTATTAAATATAATGTGGTGAAGCCGATACACGCCCTCTATAATATCTGCTCGGTTACCGTGTCTGCTAGATATCGCATATAAGTAATACTTAGTGATAAGTTAAGAAAAGATAATTTATTAGATAGACTTATAGGTAAACATTTTGCAGGATAAGAAAGTGCACTAATTTAGCAACGAGAAAAACAGAGCAAATGCTGCAATAAGTCATTTTTTATCTAGAAATCCTTGCTTTGTAACAAACACCAGTGCATTAGGCAAAAAGAAAATGCAGATTTAACAAAGCAGTAGAAATATACCAGAACCTACAAAAATATACTAAATACAACCCACTATTTTCGCAACGAAGGATTTGTCTAGTTGCTAATGCGCTTGAGTGTATGAAATATTCATGCAGGACCGGAAAAACACTGAATACGAAAAGCGAATACGTTTGGTTGACATTACGGCTGGCTTCAGACGACAAACTTTTGGCAGGTTTAATATTAGACTCTTGCAATGAAAATAATTAGATTATGTTTTCAAAATATTGGCCGCCTGAGTGCCTAGACAAAGGATCGTTCTAACAGCAATAACCATGTTGTAAAATTCAAAGGTACTGAAAAGTTTATGTCAATCCTGTTGGAAGTCGTTATAGAAATGCGATACGCTTTTTAAACGCGATCGCCAGTTGCCAAGCCCTCGATCACAATTCTTTTCGTTTTTCTGGCTGATCATTAACAATTTTTCATGAAAGCTTCAGCAATCATTACCTATATGAAACACGCTGACCTGAAAGAGGGGTTAGCTGGTCCTTAGATTTTAGTATACAAACCTTTTTGATAACACCTATTTAGGCGTAATTTTCGATCGTATGTGAGTTGAAAGGCTTCCTTTTTGCGGTTCGCTTAGATCCCACATAACGAGCTTTTGCTGAAAGTACATAATAAACATTATTCAGTACGTTATCTTGATATCCACATGCATGTAATATTTACCAAGCCTGAGCTTCAACGTACACTGGAATTATAATTTTCGTATCACATCCGCTATCCATTAATTCCCCTTTCGTAGTGTAAGCAGAATACCGTGTTTTGAGTCTGTATTAAAATTTGTTCATTATTATCATCAAGAATAATGATATGGTATGTTTATTAATCTTAGCAGGGATTCAGCCTTGTCTCCAGATCAGTGCTTATTTCAAGGATATGAATAACACAATTACCAAGTGATCTTTGTCGTTTAGAAAAACTTTTTGGGAATATTTGTGCCTAATTCTATGTCATGGTTTTAGTTACAGGTTTTATTAGTTATTATATTTGTTTTTTAGTTACATAAATCAAGTTCCTGAGTAAGTATTAACTAACAGAGTTAATACTTTCTCCGGAACTTGGAAATTTATGAAGCAGTTGACAGCTCGACTGAGTTGATTGAATCATAAACGCTACTGCGGCTTAAAAGGTCGTAGCTTTGGAAAGGTAAATAAACAGACTTTGATCACCTGTCTTCATCCGTTTGATAAAACTGTCTACCAAAACACCTTATCAACCAAAAAAACAAGAAATTGCTCATTTTGAAAGTTCTAATACGTAATTTTGTTTTCTCTTTCAAAAGTTAAATGGCTTTTACCGGCCTTAGTGGAATGACTCGAAATCGCGCGAACCCGCGAGCTCGAACGCCCCTAGTTAAAAACTTTGATATTTGTTTAAACACGTCGTCTGTGTGTGTTTGAGTTTAACCAAATTAAATGACGCTTGCATAAATTAGCAGGTGAGAAGCGTTTTAATGGAAACTTTTCAATGTTTGTGTATAGATACTTAAATGGCTGTTTATAAACCTACTTTAGATAGTTAGACAAGTCAAAGTCAAAGTCAAAATGTAGGTATAATGAGGTTTATTGTGGGTGTATTTTGTGCACTATCGGGAGAGGTCGTAACTGTATCTTTAAAGATTTCAAATAAAGAAATATTACATCGACGCTTTTGAAATTTTCTTTTAAGAAAATATTCCTGGATTTTATTTTCTTACAAAAGCGAATTGTGAACTTTCAAGCCTCGGGGTAATCCTAATCCTAAACACTGTTCAGCTCAAAAATTACCACTTGAATCGAACCCAAAACTAGGCCCCACATCAATCCCATTCTTTTCAATTGTAAACCAGAATTACATATTGTTTCATGTCACAACGATAAATGGTTTCAATACGTTCCAAATATGTGGGTAACAGATGACGTCATTTCAACAGTGTCCACAAACGATCGTTTACTGCTAACATTATGGGCCAATATCATCGGAGTGTTAACGCCGATGGTCGTACGTCACGCTTACACGATCACTGATAACCTGATGCTCGATGTAAAGGACACAACGTTTTGTTGAAAAAAAAATCTGTTGAAGGCTTATAGGTATGAAGTTCATTTGTTTTGCGCGTTCTGTTTTGTTTTTGAATTTGTGTGAAATAGCAAGATTTACAAAATCAAACTAAGTACAAATTGATTGCGTAGAGCATCGTAGACAAAATTATAATTTACACCCTGTTTTAGGGCGTGAACACAAAACTGCGAATCGGCGCTATGCTAATTTGCAACGCAGAAGTTTTCCTAAGAAAATCTTAGGGTACGATCGCTGATTTTTGCGATGCGACAACGCAGTTTTGTGTACAAGCCCTTATAGAAATAAGGTCGACAAGCAAATTTGGAAAACAATGCAACATCATGCAACATGCAATAAGTAGGTGTCAATAATCCACAATGGATTCAAATGTAGAGCCATCTCAATGATTTTTATTTCCTTAATTTAATGTTTATAGTGAATTTTTAATGAACCTATAATCAACTAATAATTATTTAGTTATAATGAACTTATAATCTTATTCCAACCTCTGTACAACATGTTTGCAATAAACTGATTTGATTTTGATTTGAACCTTACTTACATTCATGCTTGGTTATAAATTTTCAAACATCAAACGTAGTCTGAAAATGACAAATTATTCAAAGTGAAAGTCAGACCTAAAGCGACTATAGTATGAAAAAAAAACTAAGTAGGTACCGAAGTTATTTTATTGTCAGCATGTTTCCAAGTCCCATAATTGCTTATTTTTTGGCAATGACGATAAAGTAAAGTAGTCAGTAAATTTCCTATGGAATAAGGAAAGCACCTTCAGTTCTAAAATGCCAAAATAAGATTAAACGGCAGGTGGAAACACAAATCGATTTGTTTGTATAAACAAGTGCCAAACGCTTACCGCCGGGGGCCAAGGATTGGCACTCGATTAAGTTTATGTTTACGTACCTTACTTTGGCTGTTTATCCATGGAAATGTACTGCGTGAAATCTTCAAGAAATAGGAAGAAATAAATGCTTTACTACTATTTAGAAATACGTAGGTCTGAAAAATAACTCACGGAATCTTCAGGTGCACTGATTTTGTTGTTGAAAAGAGTTCCTATGCTTAAAGTTAGTGGAGGCTGCAAACTGCTTCGTTGCTTCAGTCATTATTTTACTCTAATCTTCGTCTTCTTCATGTCGACGGCACAACAGTTTTTTTAAATATTGTTAAACCAAAATACTTCATCGTCATCTGTGACCACTGGCAAAGTTCACTGTTTATTAATTATGTTCTTACTAGCTGCGCCTCGCGATTTCACCCGCGTAAGTCTCGATCCCCTAGGAATATCGGGATAAAAAGTATCCTATGTCCTATTCCAGGTCTACCCATGCGCCAAATTTCATCGAAATCCGTGAAAGCGTATAATAGCGCAAATAAACAAACTCAGTTTCGCATTTATAATCTTAGTTAGGATTAGGATATAACGAACACAAACGCTGCAATGCAACAACGTTGCATCTAAAGCTTGAATCCAATCTGTCTCAAAAGTTCAAAACCATTTCCAATGCAGTGTCTCGTCTGCTATTCTATTGGCAGCAATCCTGCATGTTATTGATTTGAGAAACTATGTTTAGAATCCGAATACGTATTGCTCAAACTTAGACATGGATCAACAACCAAGTAATACCTATTATGTACTAACATCCAAGACATTTGTTGTTTGGTGGTCGAGTATTGAGTTAATCTACAACCATGTCTCACTTTAAACAACTATACCTTCAACTAAATTTTATTTTACTACTACTACTTTATCAGTCTCAGATAGTGGTAGTCTTCGTAAATAGTTTGGTGTTTAAGCAGGATTTACTTTATCTAATAAAATGTTTATTTTGTTTTAGAATGAGTAACGATAGCTCCTAAAGTTAAACTTCTTAATCAACTTTCATTTGCCCGTTCAATACCTACCCAATTGAATAATGAACTACATTGCAGAGTCAATCCAATGGCAGTTACATTTACAGCTTATCCTTTTCATGTAATAACATTAACTAATTCACCAATAAATACTAGTCCTTTTTTTTCTGCTGAGCTTGTGGCCCTGGGTTCGATTCCCAGATCGGGGCTGTTATTGGGGTTTTCCATCAGGAACTCAGCAGCAGCCCGAAGCCTGGATTTTTGTCCGGTTCATAGCATTAGGCTCGCCCCTCATTATATGAAAATGAAAAATAACTGGTGAAATGTGGGCGTACACAGGTCTTCTTCTTTTCGTGTGGTTAGAGTCTAACCTGGTGTCAGAGTTATAAAGCAGGCCATGGCCTCTGACTTGGCTTCACATGCCGTCGAGAAATATCTCTCAGACATGCCGGTTTCCTCTCGATGTTTACCTTCACGGTTTTTTAAGCAAGTAATAACTATACAATACGCACATGAATCCGAAAAGTCAGAGGTGCGTAGCTTGGGTTCGAACTCGAGACCCATATGACTTGGCAGTCTGACGACGGTCACACCACTAGGCTATCACTACTCCCTGCCCAAGATATGTTATGTTATATAATGTTACTAGATTTAATTTGCTTCAACATAGACATAGTACATCACCAACTCGAAATCCATTTCATTTACCTATATAATGTTTTGTTTTGCTATAAGCAGACTATGTGCGAATGGCATAACGAAAATTGTTTTGTTTATGCCCAGTAGATTGCAGCGGCTGCATCGTTTGAATCAGCGAGCGCGTTAGCTGACATCGCTGACAACTGCTGAATAATGTCATTTTAATGACAATGCATCATGTTTTGTTAACGCAAATTAGTTTCTGGATGTACTGATTAAGCGAATGTGCTTTTAGTGGAATGGAAATATGGTGTGGTTGTGACACGACATGGAAATTGTAGGAATGTTTGTTGTTAGGAGGAAATTAGCATCACCAACTTCGCTGAGTGTGTGGTTTGGATACCGAAGTGGAGTAGGTACGTAGGTACTTGGGTTTCCTCAAAGCTTGAAATTGTGCGTGGTAAAATTGGCAAATGGATTGTTTCTATAATATCATTAACGAAATGTGGGGAAAGCGTAAGTGTAGCAGCAAGTCTAGGAGAAAGAAGAAAAATCAGCAGCTTTAAAACAGCACTAGAGAAATTACCACTTTAAAGATTAATCTCATATGAACTTGTGATTGCAGACATTTGGTAAGTAAAAAAGAATATAAATAGTCGGCTGCGCGTCCATTCAAGACAAACACGCAACGACGTAAATTGAGCCAAAAAGAAATCGTAAACCGTTAAACTGTTGCCATAAAGTGTATTACACAGATAAATAAAGTTATAAAACTTTTACACAAAGTAAAACAAATCTGTAACAGTAAACGTACCTTACTTTCTTTAGCTTCATACATGCAATGCTTGCTTGCTTGCTTGCTTCAATTTACGGTTGGTAACCAGACTTTCCAATGTGATAGGCTAGCTACCTAAATACATTTGCACACGTTTTAGTTACCTATAACCTACGCAGTCGATACGCACCAATTTTTTGGGTTTTTTTTTTGCTTAGCTATGGCTACACACCGGTAGAACAATTTCCGTTTTCATAGAAATTGTTCCAACAGAGTCGCGTCACGTCTGTCTGTGAGAGCCTTAGGGTGCGACCTATTTACAAGCGTAGGTACCTACGTCGCGCGAATATGCGATTGGTCGCGAGCATATTATATCACTTTTTCTTCGGAAAACCGGAAAGTGCCCTCAGTCGGCGCGACCACGCAGTCAGGTTCACCGAACAAAATGTTCGAACAATCGTTTATTCACTTCTAAATAGGACGCGGGGTTCAACCTTCATTTTAGTTATAGATACCTTAAGGTTAAGGTCATGTGCGTAGGTACCTAGTACTCGCAACCGACGCGTCGACGTGCGTACCTATACAGGGTGTAAGGGTGAACACCATTGTCACTCAAACCATGGGTAGTTGACTAAAATATAAAAATAAATGTCCGAGTAACAATAAAAAAAAACGTCATTTTCATTACAAAAAAAAAAGTTTCTATCCGACACCGTGCTCGCAAGTGAAACAGCTGACTGACTGAGGGAGAGGTCGCGCTCGCGGCCGCCACCCGTATTGAGACGCAAGTTCGTTGCCCTAGCGCATAGTTGAAAGGGTGAAATACCTGAGTGGTAAGATGTAATTTAAAAAAAAGAAAAAAAAATCGTAATTTTCCATTGATTTTACGTTCTATTAATGACACCAAACCACTGGTTTCAAGGATAACGGTGTTTACCCTAACACCCTGTATGAACGTAAAAAAAACAACAGGAGTATGTAAGGATCGTAGCAGGTGGCGTTTTGTAGTTTCTACCTCCCTCTATGGGATGAAGGAGTGTCTTTATGTATGTATGTATCAAATAGGTACCTAAAAAGATCATATCCGTATTGCGTAGTAATAATTATTATCATTAGTAAAAACGCAATACAATTCAATTTTGAAAGCAGTAAAGTTAAACTTTCAATATTATTAAAGTTCTTGTGTTGAACTGTTACAATTTGTCTGTCCAACTTTAGACATTTGAAATGGTCGAATAAAGTAAAATGAAAAGTAAATCTGATATTCAAATCGAGTTAATTTCCTTTTAGATCTAAGTATGTACCTACCTACTTATTTATAAGCACCAAGTAGGTAGGTACCTACAGCAAGCAGCAAGTTGAAAATAAGCTGTGTCATTTTGAAAGTTTTCCCAAAAATAATAATTTTCGTTAAAATCCTCCATTCGCATTGTGAATCAGTCCGAGTAATGCCAGAGTAGTAATCAGTGTTGGTTCGGCAAAACGACACAAAAACATAATATGATGCCCAATGACGCCATAACCATTTAGGGGGCCATTTGCATTGGCCAGGTGTAGCTATTTGCTCGTCTCTCTGTTGTAATGAAATCGTTTTATTATAATTTGCGAAAATACCTTTCGGACAAAAATATTTGCCACCTGACCGCAACTTTTAGGAAAGGATTTTTTTCGGCGAAAAGCTTTGGAGGATCATAATTAAATTCCATATACCTACGGTAATTTTAAAACAAACACGTATTAGTGTTAAAGATCTTATTTAAAGCATCTACCTATAAGTATTTAATATTATTATTATTTCACAGTCAAGAAAATTATATTTTTATGAACCCAATAAAATGAATTGTCGAACATTCTAATAACAAAGAAATTTCCCCTTTCAAATCCATGATTAATAAGATCAAGAATCGAGATTATGGAGCGAACTTTCTTTTCCAAGGATCATTTATCTTTAATAAAACGGCCTTTTAAATAAGATCTATTAGGATTTATTACATTTTTCAAATATTTGTTAATCTAAGGTTTAGCAATATAGATCACAATCTCTTGAGGGAGTTTTATTTAAGCGATTAACCCACTTATTCATAAAAGCTGCTTGAAGTTAAGTCATGATGATAAGTAGTGTCTAGATTTTTGACGTTTAAACGTTCAGCGGTTAAATGGTCAGCTATAAAAAAGATCATCATCTGCGTAGCCTTTTCCTAACCTTATGCAGCTGAATAGGTACCAGTATTTAAATGGAGCAACTGCCTATCTGACCTCCACAACCCAGTTACTGGGTAACATACCCGTTGGTAAGACTGGTTGTCAGTCTTTCGGGCTTGACGACCCGTAAAAACTGTCAAAGATCTACAAATGACAGCCGGGACCAACGGCTTGACGCCCTTTCCGAGGCACGGAGGGGTCTTGATACGTAAAGACAACAGCTATAAAACAGATGCTAGTGCTAATAAAATACGTAAGTCTCTATTTGAATATTTCACTGGATATCACTTCATAAAATAGAAAGTATTCCACTTATAAAATAAACTACATTCTGCCCGTGATTTCGACCGCGTAAAATTTTGGCCCCGACCCACCGCTTCGCATCCTATCGCCCACCCGCACTCTTACTTCGTTTTCAGTTAGCGTTATTTCAGACTTTTTTTTTTCCGTCGACGCCATACTGTCGTAGTGCGATGTAATAGCCCTCCTCCTCAAAAATTGGGCTACCAAGGCAAATATAAATTTTGAAATCCGACTTTTCTATATTCCAGAGATTAGCACGTTCAAACAAACAAAAAAGCTCTTCAGCTTGAAATTATTATTGGTATTAGTATAGATACTACAAAATTAGCTAAAAGAACCATCTGTCAGCCAAAATTATTAAGCTTTAAAATATACTGTAGACTTATAGATAAAATCGTCTTAGAACTTTACAGCCATTTCATGCCTGCTGGAGCCTACGAAGCCTTTGGCGCAAATACTTCAAGCCCTTAAAATTAAATCAGAACTTAAAATTATCAAGCTTTTCTTCATTTCCATGTGCCCAACATTTTGGTCGTACTGTTGAACAATTTGTTTGGTACCTAACATCAACACAATCTTAAACAGCTTTTCAAGTATCCTCGAATGCTTTGACGCATACTTATTCCCAAACGAAAATATTGACAAAAAATGTGTCGAATTCAATTTGCTCTTATCATTTCGATTCATTGTTATAATGCCCCACAGTTCTGAAAAAAAACAATAAACGAATAACGTGATAAATGTTTGGCAGGGGGTATTCAGAACGTCCCTGCTATGCGTACACCTAGGTGCAAAAGTAATAACGGACGTAACGTTCACCTGATCACGCGGAAAAATACCTCACTCACTACCTCTCGCTTATAAATGGGTGAAACAGGGATTCGCCAACTGTGCCACGAAGTATTGGCGGCATGCCATAATCAATTCTGCTCGGGGAACATTTATTTTGCATGTGGATAGCTCACTAAAACTCAAATAATTTTGACGGAAAGCTAAAATATCAAACCACAATTTCAAAGCAGGTGGGTCTTTGAAAAATGAACTCGTATTTTCAGGTTCTAATATTACTATTTAAAGGAACTTTCTGGCAATATTCAAATATTGGATAGTCAAAAGTACGTTTGTAATAAATGTATTTTGAGAGCATGGTCGTATTGTACCCCAGGACCAGGTAATAACCCACTAACACGAATGAATAAATTTTGAATAAAATCCAGGCGCGCAGATTAAAAGAATTGGAACGGAATTAATGCGAAATAAATTTTGTTTCTCAACTTTTGAGAGGATTTTCGTCTGAAAATTGAGTACCTATAAGGAAAACTTCAGATAGTGATACGATATAATTATGCTTACCAATATTGCGATTGTGGTTGCGCCAGTCGTCAGTCGGTCGAAATTGCGTCGCGCGTCGTCGCGAAATTAATTCTAGCGCTAAGGTGGTTGTAGTAATTACACCTCCTATGCCAAGCTTGTGAATACCTAACCCTAGTAAATAAATTGCGAATTTCTTAAAATAAATGGGAGGAGTAAATTTTTAAAGAAATTCTTTTAAAAAACAGCAGTTTACTGGTGTCGGTTAAATTCTCAGGAACAAGAATTTACTTTTTAAGCTCAACGTAGGTACATGCTTCTATGTCGACGGAATCTGGTACAATCACTGGAACGTTAATGCAAAAACCCAAAAAAGCACTGTAGAAGCATTTTAGACACGATTAAGCAATCAGTTCGGTCGTTTAATTAAAACACTTTGTTTACGCCGCCGGCCTTACGCCGACTTTGATAAATTGCCGAGAATTAAATAATAGAGATCCTCCTTTCCTATCGCCTCTTCTTCATCTAAAATGTCTGCCGTTTGATTATTATCTGATTTTGTTTCAGTTTTAGCAAGTGGTTATTAATGACGGTCTTAGAAACAGGATACTTATCTACACAATTCTTGAAATCGATTTGAAAGTGCTTTTATTGGTTACTTAGTCTATTTTCAAACTTAGTCTTTCAACCTCAGGTACTTTTTAGGGTTCCATACGTCCTATTGAAAATCCGGAACACTTATAGGATCACTCGTGTGTCTGGCTATCCGTCTGTCACAGCCATTTTGCTCCAAATCTAAGGGAACGATTAAGTTAAAATTTGGTACACATTCAAATTTCTGTGACCCAAATACGGAAAAAAATACCTAAATTAATATTGAATAGGGAATAGGGGTTACCTTTGGGAGGCAAATAAGTTTTTTTTAGTTTGCAAACTGTACCTATTTAACATATCAAATGAAAGGGCCTACTGTGAAGGACTCAAATATATTATAATTATAAAATAAATAATAAACAGTTCTACAGTTACATTTTTTAATGGAAAATCACCATTCGCCCCCTTATCTCTAAAACAAATAGGTACAGAAAATTGTTCTATCCGAATATATAAGGTGTATCTTTTCATACACGAAATCTTTATAAGGGTTCATTGTACTCATAATACCTATATTACAAGAATTCCTGTAAGATGTCTATGATCATAAAATAGCATGGTAAATCTCTAAATATTGTGCGTATAAACTTCCATTTGGAATATATGGGAGACCATAAGTTTTTCTTAATAAAAAAGTCATCCCAACTACGGAACCCTTCATTATGCGTGGTCTGACACGCACTTGGTCGGTTTTTAGAAGTAGATATAGATAGGTAGGTACCTAGTTCCTCGAAATAATATCTTTCAACCTCATCAATGCCTTATTGATGTCCAAAACACTTGTCCAAATAAATATCCATATCATCTGCAATAAAAACATCTATTACGATAATAAATAATGCACATACATTATTTGAACCTCTATCATACAAAGTTTATGACTCGTGAAAATACTTTTCGCACTCCATGCGAAGATAATGATCAAAAATCACACACAAGGGAGTCGTTCCTGTTTCCCTATTAACAGTTCTAATGTTTACGTGAATAGAAATTTTAAAACAGTGTGGAATCAAAGCTGGGAATGAAAGAAAGTAAAAAAAAACAGAGCACTAACTTTGAACAGCTCAATAAACTGAATAACCCAATAACGCTCAAATATTTGTTGTTTACAGACAACGGGTTTTCCGACCAAGTCCTGTTTCAGTGGAAAATATTATTCTGTAACGCGATTATTGGTACTATAATTTCTACTGAACAAAGAACCAATAGTACCGCACATTTTTTTTTTTTTACATAAATGTTTTTTTACGTAAGTACCTACTTAATTTTGTGTTTGTTATGTTATGATAATTATGACCATGGTGTTTTTAAGATTATAATAAATGTGAGTTATAGATACTTATTCCATTAGGTAATTTAAGTACCGATGGTATTTTCCAAAAGTATTTGACAAAAGTGTTACCCAAACCCTGTTCAGGTTAAATTCTTACGCAATCACTCACATACAGTAATATTATTAATACATTCATCTGTATTTGGAAGGTTTCACCTATCTCACTTTTTACAACAATTATTGTTTGTTGGAAAAAGTGGTGACAATTTGATATTTAGGTACATTAGGTATTTATTTAACAATTTGATAATTTATTAGTTACATTATCAAATTGTCATTGAAAAATCATCGACGTCAAAATAAACCTCAGTTGTCAAATCAAAAAAATGTTTATATCGTGATTTCTCAGATTTATTATTATTATTCAAATAATCAAATCAAATCACTACATTTTTAAGGGGCGCCACAAATTGCCATCCACAGGTACCTTTTCTAATCCAATTGTTTACATTTGCATCAGATGCTTTTGGAACATACCATAGGTATACAGTATACCTACGGCAATAATAAAATTAATCATATTCTCAGTAGGTAAGTATGGTTTTTTTTCTACTTACAACATGTACCTAAAGGTGAAAAAAAACAGAACCAAAACCTGGAAACTACTGATTTGTAAACATTATCGACAATGTTTGTAAATCAGTAGGTTCCAGGATATGGGTGGGTTTAATGCAGATGAGAATAAAAGATCGAATATTATTTTGATATTCATAAGTTTAGCTCTTCTAAACCCTACTAATGTACATGTCATAAGTATTAGACTAACATCGTGAATTTGAGCATATTTTTGTGGTCCAAAGTTTATCAGATTAACACTAACTTTGTCAACACGAATACCCATTTTACAATTCAATGATTACGTGGTAAAGACGAAATGAATGGCCTTTGTCCGGACCCGAGCAAGAGGAAAGGTTAAATTAACAAAGCATCGTTGGTCTTTGGGCATCGCCGAACATAGCGATCATACGGCGGAGTCAGGACATAAGATAAAGCGAGACTGTAGATAGGGAAAAAGCGTGTCTGGTGAAGATGTAATGATTCAAAAGTTATAAAAGATATACTCGCAGTTAACGCAAGGACTATCTAGTAACTACCTTTTTCTATCAAAATATAACGAAAAGAAAGAAAGATAAATTGTTTATTCTGCACAAACTAAACGCACACTCAACAAACAAAGACAAAAACAAGGTAGGTAATAATAATAACAATAGGCACAATATAAGGTAGTTACCTACAAAGCTTTATGGATCAGTTGGGAACCTACCATACCAATATTCCTACAAATAAGTATCTACAATTCTACAAAAAGCCTTTATAAAAATTGACTCGAAGTAGCAAATCATATTTGGCTTGAAATTTCGTTTCAATCATTTAATTTCTCTGAATCTAACACTCGACATGGTCAACGCTAGCAAAAAGCACTCAGTGTGATTATCAATACATCTTTCCCCCAAAGGTTTTTCAATAAAACTGTCATACAATTTATCTTACAGTAAACAGAATATATTTCGTAATGCAATCTTTTCACATGGGCCACTTTATACCACATCCAATAACAGGGATTGTAAACGTTTTCATACGTTCAAAGTTCAATTCCTAATCTTATCCAACCTAGGGTTACGAAAACAGGAATCGTGCAGTGCTAAATTTCTAGACCAATTTCATAGTTTGGAACCAACTTGGCTTTAGTCTTGTTTTTATATTAGGTATGTTGTAAAGAGATGACCCACGCTTCTCCGAACGCAGCCGCCCGCCGCCGTCCGGTGCCTGCTCAGTGATCGAAATGTCGGTAGTGTCGCGCTTGGCTCCTCGGCGGGTTGCATTTTGCGAACAACCACAAATGCTCTACGTAAGCAAACTTCCGAGCCTAACTGTTCCACGCAACCCATTGGTGCAAAGAAGTCTCCTGCAATCAACACCACCTCATATGCCAATCACCAATCTGTTTTACTTTTCAGCTCAGGCTATTATAACTAAAACTATTGGACCTAAAGTGGCACTGCCTCGTTCCAGTAACAAACTCAGTCAGTCCACCTAATCCAATCTCGCTAAAGGATTTAACGCTTCGGATTCGACTGCATGAGATTAACGCGCTGCCATTATCAATGAGCAAATTAAAAGTGCATCTGACACACACGGGACCGGATCAAGGTTCATTGTTTTTCTTATTCAACCCGTCACACAAATCTACTCTGCTCTTGCATTACAGTAGTTTCAATGCGATTGATCTCGAATATAACCCAATGACCCATCAATACGTTCCTTGACTTGTCTAAAACGATTTGTTCAGTTATCATCCCACATAGCAATTACAACCTTATCAGGTAGGTCGAGGTGTTCCAATTGCGGTACCCAACATCAATTTAAAGGGAGAACAATACGACTTGGCCCCAGTAATTCCCTTTAACACCTAAGCGTTTTTCGATGGCACATTATACGGGGCTATCGGCAGATAAATAAACGATCCTACCGTTAAATCCTACACATTGTTCGACCTCTTTATGACCTTTTGCAAACAGTAGACGGTTACCACGATCTTAATTTTAAGCGTCGCCATTTAACGAATGTATATTGCAGCGAGGAAAGCAATAAAAAACTTCGTTAATCTATTGGGAGGCTTACGCAAATTAACTTCAACACTCCCTTTTATTGTTTCGGCTCTTTTAGGTTTTATTATTTATCAGCCGACATAAAAGGGCTAAATAATTTTCGAATTAGGCCAAACTTTTTTTACTCTTAGGTACTCTTTCTTTACCAAAACCGGCAGGCATGAAGTTTGGAAGTGCACCTACATCATGTATTTTCACGGCTTTGCACAGGATTCGTATTCGAAGGCAGAGTATGAGTTAATTATAAGTTGCGGAACAGTTTGTCGTGTCTTCGCGAACTTCTAGTATAATACTACTGCTTAGCATACGCAGCCCGACATGCACGGATACGACATAATTTTGTAATGCAATACTTTAAATAAACACGTCTCTAAAATTGATCTTATACAACGTTAGTTTTTATTTATGCTAAACCCGAAAAGGCGTCATTGTACTCATCATTTTGAACAACTTTTACTATGGAACCAACATCGAAATCGTGAAAAAAAAATCAGCTGTTCCCTACATTTGTGTTCACTTAAATCGACAAAATGTATGGAACAGCTGATTTTATTTTCGCGATTTCAATGTTGGTTCCATAGTAAAAGTTGTTCAAAATGATGAGTACAATGACCCCTTTTCGGGTTTAGCATAAAGAAAAACTAACGTTGTATAGTTATCTGCTTTGAAAGACTCTTGCAAAGTTAAACATTTGTAATTAATCAAAATACCTAAGTGCCTAGGTATAAACATAACATTTATGTACCAGAATCATCATCACCCTCATCATCATTTCAACCGAAAGACGTCCACTGCTGGACATAGGCCTCCCCCAAGCACCGCCACTTCGACCGCCAAGGTGTACCAGAATAAAAAGAAGGAAATGGCCACGCATCAACGCATCCACAAAATATTATTATTTTTAAAAAAACAAACTAAACCATTTCCAACGTAAAATTTTATTTCAGCATTACCAGCCGTGTGTAGTAACAGCGCATTCATTCATTGTCACACATGAAATGTCGCTCCTAACAACACCTGTTACGAATTCCTCTAGGTATTTTTTTTCACCCTATGCTCCTGTATACGAATAACACATACGTCGGTGTCATTCGTGCCTGCGATACGACATAGGAGTTGATAAATGACATCATTTATTCCACCCTGTACACCCTTCCACGGTCCTCGTATACGCGGCTGTGTCCACACTTGATATATTAATCCAATCCAGAGTACCGAAACGATCTGTATCGGCATAATATCATGCTGTAATCTAAACGTGTTTGATTACGGTTTACTCCTAACCATTACCTACCTAATGTAGGCTGTTTAGAAACATGAAAGTGTCAGTATTAACAGTATAATATCACCTTCCGTCGTTCATAATCTTATAAAGAGAGGAGCTCGTGGTCGTGGCTAAGTAATAATAGCCGTACGGGTCGATCCATCAGGTTAAGTTACGCTTGTCGGGGTAAATCCGTGCATGAGTTCTTTACATACCGAGACACTTCCATGCCTCGGAAAGCACGTTAAGCCGTTGGTCTCGGCTATTATTCGTGGATCTTTGACAGTCGTTATGGGTCGTCAGACAGAAGCCCGAAAGTCTGACAACCAGTCTCACCAAGGGGTAACGTATTAAATGATTGTCCATTAGCTAACGTTGTGGCTAAGCTTCGAAATATTATTATATTTTTTAAATTAAACCATCCCACCATGACCATGTCTACCGTTTGAATACAGTCTGAAAACCCGACCAATTTTAGATTTAAAAAAATACTCAGTGCTTGTCTGCTGCCTTGAAATAGAAGTGAAGATTGGTATTTATTCACGTCCTCGCTATAAAATACGTATTTCGGAAAGCGGAGAGGGTTCTTAGCGCATTGCCACATGTTTGAAACTCCTCGATTTAAAAATCTACGAACGTGATACACGACAACTGCGGTGCAATAAATTGATACCTACGAGTGTGCAAAATGTATTTTACTTGCCAAATGGATGTACTTGGGTACCTACCCACTTCTAAACCTACCATAGGTACACGCTATGAAATATGAATTAGGTATTATTTTTTGCTTGAAAAAATATTAGACTGGCTCATAAAAGTTGAACCAGAAAGAGCGCGGCGTAGGTACCTATTAAAAAAATCCGGCCAAGTGCGTGTCGGACCACGCACAATGAAGGGTTCCGTACCGTAGTGGGGATTAATTTATCCCAAGAACGAACTTAACATTGTACTTAATTGGAAATTATGTTCGTAGGAAATGTTGGGAGAATATGTTTTTTGCAACTGCAAATAGTTGGTCGATTATTACTCCATATCTTGTAGAGCCTACTTATCTGTGATAGTTTTCCTTTTAATTTCGTTATTTATAAATACTACTGCTGTGAATTTTTCACATAATTATTCAAAACCAACAATTTATCTGGCCATTTATCTGACACTTCACTCTAACAAAAATTTGCATATGTCACAAACGGATCCCTGAATCCAAAAATGGTTTTCCCACTCTCACAATTTTTTGAACAAACTTTCTAACGACACCCCGCACCATGGAAAAAAAACTTTACGTGTAGGGGAGGTAGGTAGGTACACTAATAAAATATTTTTAATGATTTTAAGTACTTACCTAACTACTTTGTCGGCGTGATGGTATGGCGGAAGAGGTGATGGTATTCCACGGGCTCTCGCTTCGGACTATGAGACCAATCATAGCTGGGACCGAGAGATTACCCGCAGTAATTCAAAGACACGCACTTATATTCGAAACAGCACGTCTACATAATGATCCTATCCAATAACTAACTAAAATTAATTAATTTAATTATAATCTACGAATTATAATCTAATTTTATTTATTACAATGAAATTCTCGACAATAAACTCAAATACTAATTCGACTAAAACGGGTATTCAAATTAGTCGATAACAATTAATTTTGGTAGCAGCACTTTCAACAAATGCCAAACCGACATCTGACTGTCAGTGTCATCAGTCATCACGGTTACGGGAAAATAAACGAAGTAAATTGTTGTGTACAAAACAAATTCACATTCAACTCGTTATTTATCAATAAAATGTGGAAAAGAATTAAAGAAACTCAATATTTCCTTATGTTTTCACAAGATCGTGGATACGAAATATGTGTCACGGATTATTTAAGTGTCTGGACTAAATTGTATTCCGAAAAAGCATTCATAGCTCAACTGAAGGTAAATTTGCTGAACTTCTTTTGATAACAAGTTCTGAAACCATTAGATTTTTTATTCGAGGATATGCCAATCATGGACCACAATGAATCAGATACCACGTTTGACTACAGTAAATAAGTTATTTATTGGAATTTGTGCTGCTACACCAACTATTTCCTTATGTGTGTCATAAACAGCAGTTAGATGAAACAACATTCATAAGCAATCTTTATCTTACCTATTTATTATTACACTTTCTACATTCATAAATATCCCTAGCCAGATAAAAGCACAGAGTACATTTTTATATAGGTTAAGCAATGAGAATCTTCAAAACCAATCTCACACACTCATTAAAGTAATTTAAAAAAAGAATAATTCTCAATTTGAATTAAACTTTTTCAGGAAAGCAACGATGGACTTGAACTACCAAATGATAATGAGTTTATACTAAAAGGACTTCATTTATTATCTAATCTATATAATGTGAAGTTTAGTATAGAAAAAAAAGAAAATGGACAAAGTTTATTTATTTCTATGAAAATATCGCTTGGATTTCCTTTTTACCTTGAATGTACACTTTCAAAGGGCTCGGAGGAATTAGTAAGTATTTAAAAGGCAATAATTTGTAAAGAAATAGATTTCTATAGGTGTTGACTAAAACTCATGCTTTGTTGACTATGTATTGATGGACATCGACATTACTTCTATCATAATGCAAAGGTAGGCCAGATATTTAAGTTTTTCCTGTTTTAAAACATATGCAAATAGAAAACTGTACTCTTCATTAAAACTATTTCTACTTTACAGTATTTCCAGAAAGTCACCCGGCCTTTGTTGAACATAATCTGTGACTTGCGAGAGAGTCAGAGTGAGCTGAGGCGCTTGTTGATAAAGAAAGACAGCGAAATAGAGGAGTACAAATGTGAGGGTGGAGAGATAGTCTTGAGTAAGTTTGATTATTTTCATTATAAGTTTGTACCTATCTCCTCTAAAAGGTATCTTGATGGAACAAATAACATACTAATCAAAAGCTACCTCAGTCCCCATGTTTCCCTCACAGATTGGAGATTGCCATTCATATAGCTTCATTTGTTGCTTTCGTCAATTATTATGTGATAAATCAACAACTTATGGTGAACTATTTCTATGCCAAAACTTTTTGGTATAAGTAACATAGGGTACTTATCAATGCATTTTATGCTGTGATATAATTATATTACCAAAGTATCTTTAAAATTAATTAATTTAATTTCAGGGCATCTGAAAACTGTTGCATTTAATGATGCAGAACACATGAAGAAACACAAGGTGTTTGAAGACAGTTTTGGTGCGTCTACTTCATCCACAGCTATTTTGGAGGAAGCTGTAGAGATCCTGGAGAAAACTGTTCTGTAAGTAGCAGTCAGCAGTAATCCTCTAGTAATAATGCAGGCATTCAAATAAACCACACTTGCATCATGTTGTTTTTAGAAAATAGTTAAACTTGCTGCTGTCAAAATCTTCAGGAAGTTTATATATTTAGTTACAAACCTCTTTTATATTTCACAGGAAACAAGAACCAAATGCTGCAGACAAACATCCAGCACCAAGTATAAAAACAGAACCTGTACCTGCCATTAAAACAGAGCCCATCACTACTGTAAAAATGGAACCGGATACAACTGCTACAACTGAATCCATTCCATTTATAAAAGTAGAGCCAAAACAAGAAATGGCAGAAGAAGCTAATGCTCCAGTAATAACGACTTCAATTAGTCAGGATAAAATAAAAAGAGAACATGCAAGAGCTCATGTTCCAAGGAAAAGATCTAAATTTAACTTTTGATACCAAAGATTACAAAATCTTTGGTTTTAAAAGTTAAATTTAGATCGAAATTGAATGCTAATTTTTTCAGATGTCCTGAAATAAAATAATAGAGTTGTAGTTAATACCTATAGGTATCAATTTATTTATACATTCTTCATTTTATAATACCAATTCTTCTGCGCCCTTTTAAAGTGTACATTCAAAGTATAAAGGAAATCCGAAGGATATTGTCATAGTTATACATAAACATATCCCATTTTCTTTGTTTTCAATCTTACTAAACTTATGTTATCAAGATTTGTTAGTACTTAATTCCTTTTTTGTACAAACTGATTATCATGTGGTAGGTCAAGTCCGTCGATTGTTGCTTTCCTGTAAAAGTTATTCTTTTTTTCAAATTGGATAGTGTGTGAGGCTGGCTTTGAAGATTCTAATGCTTTTATCTAGCTAGCACCCTTGCCAGTTTTTTGTTGGGCAAATTGGGATTTTGAATTCTTTCTTTCACGAAATACGTGCACATTTATAACGTTATCATGGACGGACATTTAAAAGCATCTTCATATATTTCCATAATTTTATTTACCTGTGTGATCGTGATGCCGTGAACGAGACGTGGTAAAATATTTGAAAGATTCAATCTTTGAAACATTTTATAATTTATATTATTTTATTTTATAATTTTGATAAGAAAAATAATATAAGATAATAATTATTATCTTATTTTTTTAAATTAAGTATAAGAGGTACTTATATTATTATTTAAGTAGTTCAATCTAAATATTTCGTTTGATTTTCGTGTTGTGTTAAGTAATTATTTTTTTCGGAATTTTACTGCTGATCAATATATATTTATTTCCTAATCCTAATTATATATAAATATAAAATTAAATTCAATGTAATAATAATAATAGGTCTTAACCTATGAAATTGCCGTTTTGTATGAAAAAATTTAAACGATTTTTTTTCATGAATTTTTTATTTGTATTAATCGAAGTAATCACCCATGCAATCAATGCATCTTTGCCATCGCAGTGGCAGTTTATTGATGCCCTTCTTAAAGAAATCAGCTGGACGGGAGGCAACAAATTCTTCAAAGGCATTTTGTACTGCCTCTCGGGTATTGAATTTTTTTCCCGCCAAGAAGTTATCCAAATTCTGGAAAAAGTAGTAGTCTGTAGGCGCAGGGTCTGGTGAGTAGGGCGGATGACGGAGAGCTTCCAACCCCAGTTCTTGCAACTTGGAGACCGTCTGCTGTGCAGTATGAGGTCGCGCGTTGTCGTCCAGGAGCAGCGGAGACGAGCGATTGACCAATGCTGGTTGGAGATGCGCCAGCTTCTCCATCATTGTGTTCAGTTCTTCACAGTACACATCTGCAGTAATGCTCACCCCGTTTGGTAAGAAGCTGTGATGAATCACACCGGCGCTAGACCACCAAACAGTGACCATCACTTTTCTAGGGGTAAGTTTTCGTTTAGGGCATTGTTTAGGTGCTGAACCAGGATCCAACCAACTTGCTGAGCGCTTGCGGTTATCAAACAGAATCCATTTTTCATCGCAGGTAACAATGCGGTTCAAAATTCCTTCATTTGTGTGTCTGTTGAGCAGTGCAAGGCACGTCTCGACGCGTACTTCGCGCTGGCGATCATTGAATTCGTGGGGCACCCATTTGTCAAGCTTTTTTACCTTGCCAATTTGACACAAATGGACCAATATTGTTTTGACGCTAACGTCGAAAGCTGCTGCTAATTCAGCCGTAGATTGTGTATCATCAGCTTCCACAATCGCCTTTAATTCGTCATTGTCGACCAAAGTCTTCGGACGACCGCGAGGTTCATTTTTCAGGTCGAAATTTCCAGAACGGAAGCGAGCAAACCAATAACAGGTGGTGCGTTGGTTTGTAGTGTTAGCTCCGTAAACGTCGTTGATGTTGCGTGCCGCTTGTGCCGCGTTGCTGCCACGACGGTACTCATATTCCATAATTACTCGAATTTTTAACGTATCCATGATGACGAAAAAGATTGAAATGCGATGAAAATGTAACACTAATCAATAAAGAAATGACTACTTTTGGAAAAAAAAATCCATGTTTTTAAAATAAAATTAATTTGAAATTAGAATTCTTAGCCAAACAAAAATTATTTTGATTTGAAATGGCCAGTACTGCAGAACGGCAATTTCATAGGTAAAGACCTAATATTATTTTGAGCAAGCCTTTTGGCAAATTGTCCACGTACATAAAATGTACCTATCGAAATAAAAATAATATAATAAGATCTTACCTGTGCTTCTAAAATTATGTAAGGAGAAATAAAATAAACAATTATTTTTATATTAAAACTTTTATTATACATTGAACTGTTAAAACCTAATGTTAGATTAGTTGTGCTAGTGTAAAAAATGTTACAGCGAGTGCGTTATACTGGAGATGCGACTAACATCTAACAGAACAACGATTAAGCTTAGTAATACCTTTTTAATGTATAAGTAACTTTATTTTAATACAGCATCAGTGTGGTTGTGTTTATATGCGTCAACAACTATAACTATTTAGCTTAATAAATATGGAATAACATTATTATTAATAATTAAATTAAAAGAGCTTGCTCTGGAGCTTTCCAAGTTTTTTAAATTCATTTTAATGACGGTGTTTACTACTATAATTTAATTCGTTGTATAAAAGCATTATTAATATTTAGCGTTTTTTTAACTTGTATCGAGAAGCATTGTGTTTTCTGGTTTTTTGGCAAGGCAGGGTGGATTTTAACACTAATTTCAGACAGGAGGTGCACTGGCACATAAACCTCGCAAACATGATATTAAAATAATTAGTGCTTAGGTATAATGTAATGAAATTATTTTAACTCGTGTTGTAATTATATTAGTGTTTTTTTAACTGTCCAGCAGTCTTTTGGGGCCAGCCCTATAAGATGATCAAGCTTTTCCTATAACTGTGATTTTAATGAATTTTAAAAGTAACTTTAGTCACCATGTAAACTACTACTTGATATTTGTATAATTTACTAGATCTGTATGTACAAACCAATTACTGGTTATTGGTTTATATTAATTTCACGTGACATTTTCATCGTTGTTTTTTTGTTGCGGTTTTACTCTTTCGAATATTTTCGGAATATCCGGCCCAAACGGAGCCCCTTTTTCCAGATCTGGATAGGTCTAATGCCACACGACAGCAGAGGGTAGTATTTTGCTTACATTTCATTCTTTAACCAAAAGCAAGACTTTTCAAGTTTTTAAGTTTCAAAACTAATGACTTAATTTTAACATCGAAAGCTTATAAATATTCCTCCAATAACGCACTTGTTGTAACCTTTTGCCAAATGGAAATGCAATTTTATTAACAAACGCATCTAATACATAATGACTCCTATTTTTCTTTTTAAATTCGTTAGATATAATAATGTGCTTTTTATTGAGTCTATAATATTTGCTGAGCAAGTCTGATAGTCGCGTAGGCTTTATTTTTAAATACATTACCTACAACATTAAAGGCCTTCTCAGTGTCCGTAGTTTTTAAGTTATATTAAAGTAGATAAATAGGACCAGCTGAATTTAATAATTTTGATATTTGTTAAACGAGACGTTTGCTTTAGCCCATTTACTCATCATCAGTTTTTTTTTTTTTTTTGCTGATCTGTTAGGCAATACCAGGTATAAAATAAGGCGTCCCAGGTTTTTTTACCGGGGCCTTGAGCGCATAGCCTTAGATTTGGCATTGACAGGCTTTCATATACCTACCTGTACTTATTCGAAAATCTCTTTCACACTTGTTACAAACAAAAACTAGCGTTAGGGGTTCTTGTTTATTCTATAATGTTGCCATCTTATTTTTTATTTCGGCGTTCCTTTAACTGTTGTCTGTTAGATAAAAACCCATCTTTAGCTTCAGAAAATCTACCTTAACGTTGTTTTATTTGTGAAATTTGAACTTTATTGTAATCTTCTTAAAATTGACATTTAAACACCAAATTGATTAACTACATGAAACTTGATATCGCTATGAGTAGGTATAGTATAGTAATGATATCTACAACTAGAGTTTCCTATTACCAACTTATTTCACATTATTTTTCTCCAATTTTCACAAATAACAACCAATATTTCCCTAGATCTTGATAGCTGGTCTATTTATCTCCTTTTTAAATGATAAATACTCCTATTGCACTTGAGGAAAAGAAAATTTGGAATGAGATTCCTAATAACACTTCATTATTGGTGCATTCAGAAAACGCGATAGGTCTTACGCGCAGCGGGCCTAGGATGCACCCTTGTGACATACCTCGCGGATTTCATCGCATTTTCTGTTATAATCCGTGGCATAATTATGTCTTGTCACAGCATTGCATACTAGGCTGCTAAGTTAGCACACAGAATGCATAAAGCGATCACTCCTACCCTCTTACCGAACTACGTTTTAAAACCATTTAAGGAAGAAGTAAAAATGAACTAAAGTCTAAATGTTATTTTTAGCGGTAAGAGGGCTTTAGTTTAATAAAAGACTTCTTAGAACCATTTTCTGATTAGTCAGCGAGCTGGTGAATAGTTGACCAATGAGAAAACGGGTTTCTTTGATCGTCGTGACGCATGAATTGGGCACTTGCCAATGTTTACAACTGAGATATCGGCCTACCCTACTAACAATATGTTTGATGCCGCTCTAAGCTAGGCTTTTATAATGTTGACGCAATTGTAATACTTATTCCACTTAAGCTTGCATTTGTTCTGCCGTAATACATCCTCAAACATTTAATTTTCAAAAAAAAAAATGTTTTTAAGCTGCGTTTGTGCAACTGCAGTAGCAAAAATTATGCCTTAACTTAAAGCATAGGCTGACTTATTACAATAGCCGATAAAATTCATAATAATAAATCAGTCGAACCCGTATCTCAGGTGCAAACATAGCCCACATCATTCTGCAAACAGGTGTTGCGGTCTACACGAACGAAAGAATGCTACAAGTACATTAGGCTAACAGCTACACTTTGACACATCCGTCTCCGATTCAGAAGGCTTTATTACGTTGTCCCTTTCCTTCAGCTCGAAGGCGTCCGCCTGGAAAGAAGATAAGGCAAAATTAATATTAAGTACATACATCACCCTGTATCCCGAAAGGATTAGAAAGAGGTGTATCTATATAGTACTCCCAGATTTCGCCAGCAGTTATGTTTATATCCGATCAAAATCAAAAGTCATTTATTCAAACTAGTCTGAGAAGCAGCACTTTTCGAACGTCAAAATTACATACGACAGTGCCCCAAAACGCCCACCCTTCACCACTTCCTAGTGCTTTAGCTGGGAAGAAGTGGCGCAACAAAGTCCCCAAATCTCCCGATTTAACGGGGGGCGAGCCTATTGCCATCAACTGGGCAATATTTTAGACTGCCAGTATTTTTTTTGCATAGGGTCGTGTCTCGTGCAATATGGTTGTGTCGGATGGCTGACAACTCCACAAACAAATGACATCATTATTGAACATGTAAAAAAATACAAAGAAAATGTTGATTACTTACCTTAGTCTCCCGATATTCTCTAATTTTCCTGGCTAACGTCAGAAACGCTTCCTCAATGTTTATGTTGCTTTTACACGATACTTCGAAGAACGGCATGTCGAAGTCATCTGCAATCTGGAATATATATTTTTGTTTTTAAAACAATTTTCAAAAATAAATTGTTAGGCCGGTTGTGGTTGGATTGGTAAGATGAAATTATTGATATATGGTTGTTTCCCAGGTGATCATTAATCAATACCATGTCTGATAGGTATTTGTTCTGTTGGGGACTCTAAGATTGCTGCCTACGCCATAAAGGCATTTAGGAAAACTTCATCCAGCATTGCTCGGAGTCATTTTGGATATGAACTGGCGTTTGAGCACTAATTGTAATTATGATTGCATTGACCGGTAGGTTGATGAAAATCGTGATGTTTTTTAGTTTCTAGGTTTATTGATGTGAGAAATAATCAAATCCTACCTCTGATTCAAAGTTCACAAGGCCGTTGATGATTCACACCACGGCGTTCATTAAATCAAAGGTAACTAAAATTACCTTTTGGCCCCTCTCTTTGGGTACAGCTCTATGATTCTCGTGTACATCACACTTGTTGCCAACTAAGACCTTGATCACATCGGGAGACGCATACTGGAAATAGGAAAGCACATACATGATTGATTTGAAGGAAAAAATGCACCAGATTTTTTGCGTAGATTTAAAACCACTATTGATATATTGCGGTCTATTTTATTGAAATTAATCTCACTTTTTCCTTCGTTGAACCAGTAGGCTGGCTGAGTCATATGTTTCATCGGAATGTATGAACACGTTCTAATGTTTTCAGACAACCTACCTACATCATTAGGTATGTGGTTGGTAGAGTTTTGATAGGCAGTCAAAAATTAGTTCTAATATCACGATATGGTACGACCTTACAAAGTATTTTGTATTAATTTGTTCAAAAAGCAATTGGACTCGCCCATGAACATGCCTAGGATCTACCTAACTGTAGGTATGAATTCTCAATCAAATGCGCTTAGATAAAATGGTTTCATAGCATATTTTATCAAGGTGACCTATGATTTGTCATTGAATCAAAGAAAATTACCATGATATCCCTTGAGGTTACCGTACCGTAATTGTTGTTGCCTTGTACACCGACAAATGGATGGCTATCAACTAATTGAACATTTATAGATTTTTACAATCGGTTAAGTACATGAATCCTGCACTTCAAATCAATGAATAATATTGTCAGATAGAGTATGTAACGGTACGTAGCTAATCTTCGGATATTTTCTAAAAAAGAACTCGTATTATCTCTCACCTCTTGGATATTCCTGAGCCAATACGACAGATGATTGAATGACTCCAGATTGGTGATATCATACATGAGTATTATGCCCATAGCTCCGCGATAATACGCCGTGGTCAGTGTCCGAAACCTCTCCTGTCCAGCAGTGTCCCATATTTGGAGTTTGATTGGCACGCCGTCTAAGTTTATTATCTTCTGCTTGAAATCTATGCCTGGAAACGTTATATAAGTGTGGTTAAACGCAACAGTGCCTATTGTGTGCCAATTTCGTAATATACCGCCTAATATTCGTTGCTGGGGAAGTAGGTAGGTACGGTACAGGTCTCTACTGTAGGAAGGTTATTCTACAGACTCATTGTTATTACCTATGTAGGTATTATTGCTATAACTTCACATGTGGTTACTTTTGTCGCGGTCTGCTCGCAGAATTGGCCACATTGTGATGTGCCCGACCATATTATGAAATGGTGAAAATTGTCACCGTCTGAGACAGACAAAGGCGTGAAACTTAACACTTCTCTTTTTTCTCGGGAGTAAGAACATGAAAAATTAAAAAATAAAAGACAGGTATTGTTCAAAATCCGAAAGGGTCCATTCCAATGCCTTATGAACGGGTAGATACGGGTCCGATATTAATTCGATACGAGTTTAATAATGAATTTAGGTACCTACCTACCCCTAGCACCTAAAATGTTTGGGATAGGGAAACTATATTGAAGATAGCTTCATGTACCTACCTACCTGAAAGGAATTCATCGGCACGCCTATAGGATACATTAGAAAATACTTACCATAAATGTTAGTAGGTGTATCTCCTATGTATATCTCCCTACTCAGTACCTACTATGAAATTCTTGTTGTAACTTAGGTAGGTACTCAAAGGTATGAGATATTTAAAAATAGTTCCTTTCAATTGCGTTTATTTTAAGTTAAAGAGACAGAGACATCAAATAATAAAACTTTTACCTCATAGAATCGAACACTTCGCTGTTTTCAGATTTCTCTTGTAATTCGTAAAAATACCCAGCATTTAACTGAGCTAAATAAATGCATTCTCGCATGAAATACATGAAATCTAGAGGTGACACCTTCTCTCCTAAAAGCTTTTGCGAAGTGCATTGCACTTAGACACAAAAAGCTTCTCCTGAGATCTCAAAGTTCCCTACATCGTTTAGCAGCCAGCCTCGTCGTGGCTTAGAGCAAAAATATACAAAATACATTTCGTAGAAACGAGTTGTTCCTATGTGTCTCACTACAAGGCTTACTAACGTTGGTCGGGCACTAACTTTTAACTGTAAAATGGCTTGGAAGGGAAGTCTTGAGCATATAAATATGTAAAAGGCTATTTCACGTCATATGTTCCATTGTTTCCCGCTTTACATCCGCAATATAAAATATAATCGCAGATTCGTTAAGTTACAAAACGGCACTAAAATACAGCATCACCTGTCTGACAAAGGCTCGTAAAATTAAAAATAAATAAGTTTGCTTACCTATAGTGGATATGTATATATCGTAATATCGCTCGTCACAATATCTATGCACTATACACGTTTTACCTACATTAGAATCACCTAAAACTAGTAATTTATACGTTGCAGAAAAATCTAAAGCCATTTTTTGTTTACTTTGTTGTTGGTACGCGAGCGATGGCCCAAAACATAGGTGGAACTGTCAAAGTGAGAAAAATCAATGAGGGTAAGTGCGCATGTGCGGTATCGCCCGTTGTCTTACCTTGCAACAAGTAACTATAACTACTACCACAGGCTCGTTCAGCCAGGGGTTCCCTGCACCGGTCACTGACTTGTATTAAACCTAACTTTGTGAGAGAGAATGGCGTTTTGTGATATCATTAAAGACTTTTTATTATTTCTGTTACGCTCAGTGAACATCAATATGAATAAATTAGAATGCTGGTATTTTTTCTCATTTCTTACCAAAATGCGCACGGTTAATTTCGAATGCTTATATTATTATGTTGTAGGTATGTTCAAATCAAATCGATAAAGAACGAGAAACATCTCTGTCACCGATAAGTAGGTAGGTACCTACTGATTTAATAAAATTGAACTAGACAGAGCCAATTAGGTCGAATGAATTGACCTCGTAAACAATGTAGGTACCTATAGGTACGAACGAGGAACCTCAGGTGCGAGCGTAATCCAACATTGTCTTTTCTCTTTAGGGCCCTGTATTTAATTTATTTACCATTTATTATGTAAGTATTTACGTGCCTGAGTACACTTCTAAACAAGACGTCTCTGCTTAAGTTAGGATAATTATTATATTAGATACTGTTATTTTAATGTTTTTATTAAATAATTAGATGTATTTTTTATTTATGTATAAACACTAACTGAACCATTTCAGCCGTGTCAGCCCCTTGCACACACACGTGTTTCTTGCCGTGAAAAGCTGTTTATTCGCCGAGTACACGGCACAGTCGTCAGTGTTGTATGGATCTCTAAGAAAGCGTGTTGACGGAGACGTTTTTTCAAACCGTAAAGAAACCGTGGCGTGTACTTACAAAGGGCTACAATGTATTTTACGACAGAAAATACTATCTTCAACCACGTGTTTCTACTGCAAGTTCCTACTTCTTTTCTTTAGTATGTAATGTTCCAATTTCGTTTTTGTCAAGTCTTGTGTTAGTAGGTAGGTATCAAATTATGTTTCACTTTCACTTGCTGACTAAAATAGGTAGGATCACAAAATCATTCGCTGTTTCACTCCCCCAAGATCCATCAGTGACTGGTTTTGGGGAAATTACGAATTAAGTTGGTACCTCTATGAGCCCTTTTAGCAAGACCTGTGGCTAGTTTTTCTGTAGCATTTACATTGAGCCTAGCATGACGCAGTAGACGATGGAGCAGTGGTGGCCTACAACTTACGAGTTGTAGGTCGTAGGTTCGAACCCCGACAGGCGATTTACTTTGTGTTAATTATTCATTTTTTGGTTCTAGGACATGCCGGTTTCCTCACGATGTTTTCCTTCACCGTTTTGAGATTCATCGCCACTGCTCTCAAAACGGTGAAGTCCTAGAACCAAAAATTCGAAGACATGTGACATCTACCAACCCGCACTGGGCCCGCGTGGCGGATTATGGCCCGCTTCCTCTCACAGAGAGGAGGCCTGTGTCCCAGCAGTGGAAACATTATAGGCTGGTTATGCTTATGCTAGCATGACGCCTTAGTCCTAAGATAATTCAATATGATATACTAGTACATCCTACATAGGTAGAAAGTACCTAGGTACGAAGTAAGTAAGCTTACTTACTTTCAATGATGCTATAAAGAATTTCACTTGGGTATTTAGATCTATTCCATTATCTCAACGTGCCTAAGGTCTTGAAATAAGACTTAGTTTAAGCAAACACACACACAACAAAAAAAACCATTAGGGGCGAAGACTAGACATGTTTACTCCGGATATGTGGGAGTGCAAACATTCAGGGTTCCATTTCAATTGTACAATCAGTTCGATACATCTCGTGGCCCTGTGTATGTAAATGCCTTATGTATTGAATGACCAGGAGTCGTAGATTCCTTATCTCACCCTTTGTTTCGCTACGTCTATATTTTCGTCTGCCTCCCAAGGTATACGTCAAGGTTACATTTTATTACTTATGCATGTAAATAGGAGATGAGGATTTTCACTTTTTGTTTTTGCATTTTTTGGTGGTACAAAGGAATTTGTCATGTCTTCATCTGTATGGTATTATATTGTTATGAAAGCATGTCCGAATTTTGTTCGCATACATGCTCGAATGCAGGAAATACTTGTAACATTTTCGGCTATTGTTTCAGACCTGTTCGTCCATAATTTTGCTTGGCAAGAAAATAATAATTTGTAGTTTTTAGTACCTATAATGATATGAATAAAGTAGGAAGATGTAATAAAGTAGTTCAACTTAAAACCGTTTATTACGTAGAAGCAACACCTACTTCTGCTTCACCATACTAATATAAACACGAACAGCCAATAAAGCTCGCTCAAACTGTAATACGTTACGTATACTGACATCTTATTGGAAACGATAAAACATCAAGGCTGTTGACCTTGAACGCAGACGCAATGTTTACCGTAGGTCAGTGACGCCAATTATGTATAATGCTCCCGCGCAGTGCCACTCGCAACTGTTCCGCTACTTAGCACTATATACGATCGCTCCAATGTTAAAGAAAACCCTATAAGGAAATAATGACTAATCAATGCGAGAACCGTTAGCTGTTGACCTAGTTAACAGTGACAATTCTGAAATTAGATACCTAGGTGTAGATTTAACTAGTTTGTTATCTAGGCTACGAATATTGTGACTATGACACATATCGACATCGAAATGTTTCTTAACACACCATCAATCAATGTCATTGTTGTAAACTGCGTTCCAATTGAGCTACTTCTCATCAGTGTCACCTCTCACCGCCAGGTCAGAGCGAGGTGTGAACGTGAAGGTGTATGGCACGCCTGACATTCCGGACGTGAGATGTGGTGGCGCCGTGCAGGAAGAACAACAACTTCATTTGTCAAACAACCGCAAGCCGGGGAGCGACGCGCAGCCGCCGGCGCGGCTTGATGTATTGCAAGTGGCGGTAATTTTGAAGTTCGCGTTCCGTTTGCTATTCAAAACAGCATAAACTGCCACCGTTCTACGTTTCCCTATAATTTCGCTGCAAATGACGAATGATCTGTTGTTTAACTGCCACTCAGGTGTATCCGAATGGATTCGTTGTAACACCCCACCTTTCTTAAGTAATAAGCTATAATTTTGATAATTTACTCAAAGGGAAAGCAGGGTTCGTATTGCTTGGAGTTTGTTTATTGAAATTTAAACACCTGCTATGTCCTGAAGCGTTAGAAATGCTCTATCATGTTATTATCTGAGGAAAGGCTATCATTAGTGCTATAAATATTTGTGTAGTTGAAGGAAATTGGGTCTGAACTGATCTTATTCACTACATCTGACTATTGATCTATCATACAAAGGAACCAATTAGTTGTTAGGAAAACCGCGAGTATTCCGTAATGAGTAATGACTGGCCAGTTTGCTGGTCACTATCGTCATCGTCCCACTATAATATCTATTAGACTATCACTTTCGGTCGCCGAGTGCTCTATTGTCTGCGATATGATCGTTTTTTCTTTTAATGAGCCTGTAGATCCGGCTGATCGTTACCTAATCGGGTACACTGACGTACTTGTGGGAACTTCGGGTTAAGCAATTGGTTTCACACTAATCTTGGATCGCGATGTTGCCTGCCTGGCCGTTGTTTCGTAACTTGTGAGGATAAAGTTTGGTTTCTATCTAATTCTAGGTATCACCTAGCTAGATAGAAGTTCAAGATTTATTTCTGTCATAGAAGATGTAGATAAATTCAATCATATTGTTTTAGTCATTGTGTTAAATACTAACTTGGCGCCCAACATAATACAAAACGCGAAAGGCAGGTACTCATGAGTACTTGTACTGTCAGATTCTGTCTTGAACTTTTTCAAGTTCAAGACAGAAGACAGAAAACAGTTCAACACATGAATAATGTATGTGATTATCTTCAGTGTCTGGAACAGATTTCCCGAAAATACATTCCATATGACTCAGATTTTTTTTGTTTACTGACAGTCTCATTAGTTTTTCTACAAGATAGTAGTGATCCAATTTTAGGAGTTTGTTTATCGGATTGTGCTTCCGTGAAATCATCATTTATTATTAAGACAGTAAACAGACGTTATACAATGACTAAGTTACAAAATCATTTTTCATAGGTAGCTGGAAAATCTGTTTTATCTATTATATACTCTACGATTTCTGGAAAGCCTGGAACTGCATTGATTTATTTATCTACGCCTATAAAGTTCATATCAATTATAGAAAACTTGCTAAATTGAACTTTTTCTTACAGGAAGTATTTATTTTGTAGATTGAATGTATCGTATGACAAGTTGTTTATGCGATTGCACTTACACAATGTTATAGTTTTACTGTTTTACGCATTTCGAACAATAGCTTCTAAAGTTCAAGCTTTACAACAGAAATAATGGTCTATAGGATCATGGATCGATTATGTTTACCACTAGGTACTTCTTTGAGCCTGAGCTTGTTATTATTACGGAGGGACCTACGTAGCTATAACAAACTTTATAGTGGTCAGGATGTGGGTTCATGTGCCGTTGCTCATCCGCAGTCATAGTATTGTATAGTCAACACATCCTGTAGGTAACCAAAGGCACGATTGACTTTGTCTCCTCCACAAATACTTTCACAAAGACAGCTACAATCGTACTTCACGGAAACAATTAAATTGATCACACTCTTATGCATCGTCCACAATGCACACATTTTCCTTCGTACATGGATCTTTTGTGTAACTCGGCACGTTTGCAAGTGTAGAGGTCGGTGGCTGAGGTCACTCCTTCGCGACGGTTCCGGGAACATATGACAGGTCTCTCATTGTTCGCAAATTGTTCTGCGCAAGGTCCTCGTGTAAATGTCAATCCGGCGCCGGCGCCGACTCGGCCACCGCCAGTTGGTTAACAGAACTGTTTACTATCGCTAAATATAGAATATAGACGAGTTTGCGTGCGTTTTATGGGGAAAAATAAATAATGGATGCTTTGTTAAGTTTAGTTTTTCACCATTATTGGAAGAATTGTAACGGGTTCAAAAAAATTAATCAGCTACGCCTGAAAGTATCAAGTTTTGAAAGCAAAACAAAAAAATAAGTCGTACGAAATGTATTTAATAAAGGTATAATCTATATATAAAGGGTAGGTATGCTCGCAAAATGAAGTGTCGCTTATAACTTGACAAATATCAATATTACTCTAATTTTTAAGAGATTATCTCATTATCTCTCTCTCTCTCTCTCTCTCTCAACGGAAAAGACAGAATATCAAACTGAGTACCGGAATATAGTTGGTTATCTATTGTACAACACATGACGCGTTGTGGGGAACACGGTGGTCCTAACATTTATTCAAGAAGTACCTAAACACTTGAGTTAATATTTCAGTTTATATGACCCTAGTGAAGACGTGAACCTAGACTGTGCTGCATACAAATTTAAAATAGAAAAAATAATCTTCTAAAACTGTAATAAGTAGAAACAATAACAGTATACTAAGAAAATAGCAACAGAAAGCTCTAAATCCACTGGAATTGCTAGAAAACGGCAATAAACAAATCTTCACGCGTTACGCATATAAATACTGGGTAATCGAAGTACCTACATAATATTTGACTTGCTTGGTACGAAAGAACTAGTCTTGCACGGGCCAAGGAACAACTTCTATTTGTGTACAAGATTGATACCAGTTGGAATCAAGTACCAGTACGTATCAGGGAACACTCATACCTACCTGAATGCAGTGAATTGGTAGGTACATGCGATGAAGCCTGTTAATCATACGTTACTCAATGTATCTATGATCTAAGTTACTGCCTATGTAATTTAATAGTGTCCGTCCTTTTAGCACTTAAATGGATAATAAATTAAAGTCAAAGATCGAGTCTTCAATGGGACGTGTAATTAATACTATATTATGTACGTTAAGGAAATCATGGTACATTGAATTATTAATTGCTAGATGTGCTTTGTTGTTCTTATTTTATTGTGGTTCTAGTTGATTAATGATTGGTTGTCGCTTTATGGATGTCGTTTCAATTCTACGGTTGATTATCTCCGGTAGTGCCTCGTTGTCGTCAAAGGCCGGTCCGATCCTTTGCGAACATGGTCCCTCTCAAAAAGGAGACAACGTCGTCAGGCAACACAACTACGCTAGGGCTAGTGACCCCATAGTTAACTTGTCCCGCTAGTGAATCAGTAGATAATAGGTACACACGGCTACACATCAAGCTATACATTTCCAGTTTATGCTGATCTCGCATTGTAAAGAATAACCGTACAATGCGAGGTCAGCTTATACTGAAAATGTATAACTTGATGTGTAGCCCTGTGTACTACTGTCTGCCTCGAAACATATTTGAAGTAATTATGATGTAGGAAATAATGCAACTGATAATTATTAATACTACCTTATTAATTGACCACTAAGTATAATTATTAATTACGTATTGACATTTTTATCCAGTAGGTAATCTAGTCTTCGTTAGTAGAACGTGCTTTGGTAGAATGGCCACCATTGGCTGGCAGGTTGATGTTCTCATGGGAAATGTGAAAATTACTTACCATCATTGGTGAAACCTAAAATGAATAAATTAAAATAAAATACGTTCTATACAAACATTGTTTTAGGAACAGATAAAAAACATTCAAAACTACACAATACTACAAAAAGAACTTTAAATTAATGTTTCATCACTTCGGTCTGCCTGAACATGACGGTTATTTTCCGAGGAGGTACTTATCTACTATCAGTCCGTTCCAAATGCAAATGATTTCTATGAAACTGTCTTCATTGATAGCACACAATGGGCGAATCATGCGCACCATCGGAGGGATGGCGGAAATATGACACCGGTATGATATTGCGCTTTTCATAATGGACATTATGGCGTTATGAAATATCACATAGAAAAGAAGTTTGATCAGTTCTGTAAATGGGTACATAATTGAACGGTTTGACATGTTATAAGCAACAGTAATAAAAGAGGTTTAATGAAATCGCTTCCGCTACTAAGTAGGTTTGCATGGGGACTTTTCGAAAGGTTAACGAAATCAATTGCCTATGGATACCAAAGAGCTGAACATCATTGATGTCATTTTTACCATCATTGCATTTGCGATTCCCACGGTTGATTCTGATTGTTGTGTCATAAGAGTTTATAGATTGAGTAATATCCCCTTTAAAAAAATATTAATTTCTATTTTTGGCTTTGCTTAAAACTCTGTCAATCATAAAGTTATTAATAGCGAAGGTACAGTATTGAGGACTACAGTGCATACCTAGCAACCCAAAAGACAGTAAAAAATACTTTTTATAGCTTCAATACAGCTTTACGTCGCAATAACGCCTAGAAATGTTTAAACTAAAAGCTGCCATTTAAAATAATGCTGAACGTCTAAAAGAACATGTCGTCGGTAAAAAAGTGTAAAACAAAAATAAATGAATTCATGTCCATAAAACTATTTACGACGATGCATGTACAATATTTTAAACAACGCCTTCTACCATTAAATTAATGCGAAATAGCCCGTGGTGAGTATACACAAGCATGTCAACTTGACTAATTTGTGAGCCGAGAGTTTAAGTGCTGGACTTATTTCCAATTTTATAGTCCACGACCTCGCTTGAAAAAGTTTATGTTAGAAAATTTACAACTCATTCCCCTGTCCCATTGAGTTACTGACGTTTCTGCCTTCACTTCTCGGTATGACTGTAAAGACCCTTTTATAGTTTTTTATACTTCAGACCGCAGTCAACATCCACAATAAAATATTGTGATATATGCCTTGCTAATATAGGATTAATGAAGTGCAAGGATGCAAACGAACGTAGCGTCACAGTTGCTACACTGTCATGCTAAACATTAAGCTTGGCTAATATAAAACACTTAAAAGGTCATTACGAAACAAATTTCTTAAGATAAACACATTATTATCCATTCGATCACGTAATAAAACAAACACGGTTACCGCTATAGCCTGATTAATAGCTATAAATCTTCTCGTATTTGCAATAAGGAGACAAACGTTTGTCGCAATGGCTAACGTAACTCGAATAATTAGTAAAATCACGATTTATCCCACTTTCTAGGTCTCTTCCGATCTGCACTATCGATCATCGGAAGATATCGATCTTATCTCACGATCAATTACTTACTGCGTAGTGGGAAACGGTACTTTATGAACATCTACTTATATCTGATTATCTGCAGCGATTTCTACTTTAATTACTTAATTGTACTATGAATGCAGCTTTAATCTTGTTTCACAATTATTGCATGTTGAGCTTTTGTTCCTACATACCTTCACCGTAAAAATCTAATGTCCAAGATGGTTACAAATCACGTTTTCCCTGTACGCTTTTCTTTTGGTTATCTAGTCGATATTCTTATTATGCAGCTTTAGAATACTGTAGGTAACTATAATAATATTAAGTGCAATATAACTATTATAAATAATGCCAACATTTTCACAGCCGAAGAAAATTTTGGCATTATTTATTTCTGTCATCCGAAAATCTCGTTGAAATTCTTTGCTCCCATTCTTTGATGGATCAACCCAATTTTTTCGCATACCCATTAGATAAGTATGTCTTACTTCTACAGTAAGTGGGTATTAGTCAGGTATTCAGGGCAATGGCTCGCTTATATCATCCGCATAATATCATGAGTGCGCACCTACTTCTGTTAGAGGTCATCGGTCATTTTAGAGTCGTACATCATCACCTGTACCGCTGTCAACAGTCAATTTGCAAGATAAATCATTAACAGTTTATCTAAACATGGTCCTTATTTTTCAATTAACATTAGATGAGTAGCCATAACCGCAGATTCATCGATCAGACTGCCAGTTGGCATAGGAAGTTTGAACAGGTGATGTCCTAGATTGTTACATGTTTTTGTTGTGATGATCCAAAAAGAAGGAAGAATACATTCTTCTTTCTAGATATTTCTTTTTCATTCTTCGTTGTTATTTAAAATACCAACGAACTTTACAGTCCAACTGACCATCTCCCCGTTTAAGGGTGGTCAGATGACAGCCGCTCCGTGGACAAACTGAGGATTTCTAGTTTGCCACTGAATGCCGATGGATTACAGTTTGATAAAAAGGTAAGTTACCCATCACAAGAAAATCATTTACTATAGTTTGGTGGGGTTGTATTTTTATGTTAATTAGGTTTAGATACCTTTAGCTTAAAGCAGAATCTGTCAGTACCTTATTATTTGTCGAAAGTCTTAATTATGGAAGTTCCGTGAACGTCGAAACTGATTTCGTAAATCTTAAACTTTTTACAAAACACGTAAGAGTGTAAAATCACTGGGAAGTAATTATTTACTCAATGCGCAACACACCTCATTAGGAATCGTTTATTTACTGTCACGATTGTGCGAAATTTCGAAAGCCCCTTCGAAATATTCGAATACTTTTTGGAAACGGTGACGCGTCAAAATATCCCGCATATTATGTTCATAATTCACTATAAAAAAATTGTCCGGCAATTGTTATTTTTCTTGAAAAAAATCGTTTTTCTATATTCTCGTCGTGTCATCAATATTTGATATGGCGCCTCAGTAATAGCTAATTAATAAGATCAAAGGGTTAAATACCGAACAACTCACCAATGAAACTACAATTAATCATCGATACCACTTGAGAGAAAGTACTGACTCACTGCACGGAATGTGATCTTCATTTGCTTGTTCCTAATAAGAATAAAAATCGAATGCGTCAGTTAGTAGCGCCTGCGTCAGTGTTACATCACTATAAAATGTCCCGTCACTATTCCGGAGATCCGCAATTTGCAGCTCTTACTTGCAATAATAACATACGAAATTCTGGTCCACCGAATCATACTACAGAAATTACTACTTGTTTTGCAATTAACGTTAAAATAGTATCACATTGCTATGCGTTCGTAGAACTTAACCCATATTATTTGGAACATGTTGATTTATTATTTTACTGTGGATCTACAAATCGGAGTTCATTTGCATGAGTCATCGGTAGAATGGACCGTTACATATATCGGTCATTTCTGATATAATGATCGATGGGTAATGAATAGGCTCAGGAACGTAAAGCCCCGTAAATATTCATTGCTTTACTGAAATCTACACGAACAACAACGAATATATTTACACTGTAGAGAAAATGTAATTGCGTCATTCCCGGCAGCATGCCAACTCCCAAAAAAGGAATTCAAGTTGAAAAACTTTGGAATTCCTTTTTTGGGAGTTGGAACTGGAATAGATGGGTATACCTACGCTAGCTAGAAGATTGGCCCTCTGTCCTTGAAAGAGACACTATTTTCCACAACTTATTCTGCTTATTATTCTTAGCATCCATCACTAATTCTGCTTATTCTCGTGCAGTCCAGCAGATAGATGGCTATGATTAAAACTAAATTCGCACCAAAATAAGGCAAAAAGATCAAACGACCTAACTCATCAGTCTAACTCGTATTGCCTATTTTGTTCGTCTATTTTCAGCTGCTGAAAATATCACTTACACCCTTGGGAAATTCTTCTGGACATTCGGATATAATCAGTAACATCGCCTCACGACATAATAATATGCTTGCGAAAAACTACCTGGTCAAAATGTCATGGGAAATAATAAAGAGAACTACATTTGAAATGGATGTGGAGCAATGATATAGTCGATCAGTCATTTCATTGTCCAACTCTATATCCAATGTATTTTTTACTCCTAAGAAAAATTACAGTGACCTCAAGGACTTTTCACATTAAAAACTACTAAGTTCTTTTCTACCTAGGTACAGAAAAACTACGGAAATGGCCTTAAACTTAAATTTTTGCATCTATCTTAAAATAAATTCATATGATTTACTAACCGGAACTCTTTAAGAGTTCCGGTTAGTAAATCATATGAATTTATTTTGTAGTAAAAACTCTAATAGATACGTAAAAACATGAGAAAATAATTCTTACTAACATTTTATCATTCATCCCCAATTGCCTTAAACTTAATGACTCAGAACATTTGAATTATAAATGACCCAACTAACACCGAGATGTTATTAAGAAAAACTGACAAGTATGCTTTTTTTGATTCGTGGTGCCTCCATGAAGTATAAACAAAATTCAGGACAAGAATCTTCACCTCCTAAAAAATTTTTTCATCACCACTGCTCTCATAACGGTGAAGGAAAACATAGTAAGGAAACCGGCATGTCCTAGAACCAAAAAATCTAAGACATGTGACATCTAGCAATCCGCACTGGGTCCGTGCGCTAGCCCAGTCTTCATCCTGTCATCCCAGTCACCTTACTAAACATCGTAGTCATAAGACGCTTTCCTGCATACCTCGTTCTTTGGTCGTATATACCATAGTGCAGTGGAAACTCACGTCCTGGTTTATAGTCTCGTTACCTACCAGCATTTTATAGTGTCTACAGCCGGAAGTTATGAGCGCACTTTACACGCCATAACGGCCCCATTTGAACGGACTTCGCAGATGTTTCACCATGGCAAAACTAATGCCATTAAATGCTCGTTATATTTGAGGATAAAACTTGGAATGCTATTCATCATCTTTACCTAGAATACCTGGTTGTTACTGAGGACCGCGTTTTTGGACGAGCTAGAACAAGTTGGTGAAGGGTGGGCGAATATAGACGTTCTGTTTTATTGTGGAAAGCAAAACTGATTGGTGTTATAAGAAAAACTATTTTTTAATTTTGTACTGCATAATTTTTTCAATCATTTTATCGAATTTGCTTTCTTTCATTATTCTACTCAATAGAAAGTGCATGATTATTTCATAATAAGTGAATTCCAGGTAGTAAAATCAGTGTTATTAATGATCAGGTAATTAATACTAAAGGTAGGCAATAGGCAGACATACGTAGGTGCAGCGCCAGCGCAGCTCATCTAGTCATCTGCTAAGCGTGCCAAAAACTGTGTATAATGTTTAACGGGGGACGCCCATGTTTAGTATCAGCTGCTGACTAATGCAGAAAACATGAAACCTTGTATCTAAGGTCACCTTCAGTGGTTCATGTCACTAATCAATGTTGACGGAACAAATAGGTAAGATAGCTGATATTATGAGCTGGTATTTAGGCCGAGGTGGTAGAGGCGCCGCCGGATAATCCCCGAGACCAAACGTTTTGCTGTGACCAAAGTAACTAGGGCAAAACGTAATGGCGCTCTAAACTGACTCACTGACCATTACTCTGTTACGCAAACACAAATATTTGGATATCATAAAAAGAACAGATTACGTATGATTTAAACGATGCTACTTGATACCATGCCTCCCACGTTACTCCCACGTAGAAAGTTTCTGCTTAGGTCCCTTTGACATATTGTTTTGTACGCTACTTTCTTTCTGGTTTAAGAAAAATGATAGAGTTAAGTTACGTCTTCTTCCCGTATGAATATTAAGTCGAATGAACGTTAAGGTCATCCCACAGTTCATGGGAATGGAGATCGCAATTAGTGCAACTAATGAACTCGTGTTTTCAATAAATTTACATCTAATCGAATGCAAACTGCTGCTTCACTGTGGCAGTCGTGGCGCCTAAGGGCTTACACACAGCTGACTTAAAATGTTCCACTGTATAAACTTGATACTACTACCCTGCTAAAAGACTCGTGTCACCTTGCATTTTCTTTGTCTGTGCAGATCCTTAAACGAAATTAATGTAACAACCCATGTTTCCAACTGCAAGTCAAAATGATTAACAGCATACCAAAAATACCACGTTTTGTTAAAGATCCAATTTCTTGTAAATAACTGTATGCCTTTTTCAGTAAAAACGTACATAATGTACGGTAAACATAACGTCTTGATTTGTAGATATGTTGGGAACGTAACAAAGGAACATAAAAGTGTAAATGGAAATTCTTTTACAAATAAAAGGTCAGGTTGAGACCGTGATATTTAAGATTACTTTTACAACGTGGTATTCGTATAAATCAAAGCGACACTTGGATGAATTCACGGAATATGATTGTGTTGTACGAATTAAGTTAAGCATCTCATTCAGGATGTCTTGCAGAACAAGCGCCAATACAATACAGCGTCCGAAGAACAAAAAAGGAGAAAAATTCCAGAATTTCAGAAATCAGGCCACAGTTGTAACTTTTGCATTCAAAAGGAAATTGAATGCTAAAGTTTGAAGGTATCTGTCACAAAACTAAATGAACCCAACCTGAACTAAATTAACTTTGTGATGGTAGTTGGAGTAGTGAGTGGCTGGAGAAGAGGTGTTATCAGATCAACAGCCAGACAGTGTTAGACGTGTGAATGCAAACAAAGGACCACAGGTTAAACCTGGATCAGACTAGCGTAGCGTAGACCAGACAATAACGGCACAAAAGAGAAGACCCCACCATATATGTAGGTATATACTTAGCAGTAGGTGGAATGAGGCTCTTAAAGCTAATGATGAAGAGGATCCCTACCATACAACAGAACGAAATTTTTAAAAATTATTCATAATACTGTAAGTTCATTCATCTGTCGTTAAGAGGAAATAGGGTCGGTCTTTTCTCCATACAAAAAGTCATAATTCGAGTTTCGGCTCTCGTCTATTTCCTCCTCCAATATTGGACCAACTTAAAATATATTTTATAAATTGAATAAGAAGGATATTTTCTGTGCCCCTATGTTTTTCTTTTTTCATTAATAGTTGTCAAATTTGTATAATATGCCTCTGATGACAGATTTCTGAGGGTTCTAGTGCGTCTACAGATAATTTATCATCAAAACAGAAAACATATGGGCATATAACTAGTTGATTTTTATTTTACTATGAAAAATTATTGCTCTAAGGTCATAAACCAGAGAGAAAACAGGCGAGAGCGTTTGTATGGGGAGGGGACCGACCCTATTTCCTCTTAACAATTGTCAGGTCGTTGACATCGCCACTTCAATTTCGAATTTTCTCTCCAAATCGTCACTGTGCTATCAATCATTTACAAGTATCTATATTTAGTGGACTTACTACTTCAAGTTATGAATGAATATTATAGTGATTTTACATAACAACAATAGCGCGTGGGTCGTATCAAATGATTCAATTGTAGGTGTGTAAAATTCCGTAGTGCTTGTACTTTCTTTGCTAAGAGAAAATATTGATTATGTAACAGTTGCATGATTTATATGATAAGTAGATATATATTTAATTTAACACGTAGGGTTGTGTGTAAAACTACTTATTTGGTGACGTTGTAGTGCATAATATTATAGAACATAATAATTATTAATGCTTTTCTTCGCGGTATCAGAGCTTGAAAATGCGCATAAACCCAATACTGAAAATTGGCCAGCAAAAACAAACTAATATACAGGGTGTTGGGGTAAACACCGTTATCCTTGAAACCAGTGGTTTGGTTTCATATATAGAATGTAAAATCAAAAGAAAATGACAACTTAAAAAAAAAACTACATTTTACCACAAGTTTATTTCACCCTTTCACCCTAGGGCGCTAGGGCAACGAACTTGCATCTCAACACAGGTGGGTAGCGCGGGACGTGACCTAACCGGGTGCGAGCGCGACCCCTCCCTCTGTCAGGCAGCTGTTTCGCTAGCGAGCACGGTGTCAGATAGAAACTTTTTTAAATCGTTTAATGAAAATAACATTTTTTTTTGTTGTTACTCGGTCATTTATTTTTATATTTAAGTCAACTACCCGTGGTTTGAGTGACAACGGTGTTTACCCTTACACCCTGTATTGCTAGCCGATCCCCTATAGCCAAAGTTTTAACAGAAAGCCAAGCTTCTCAGCAACAAACTAATAATCTGGCTCCACCATACTTATCATTGACCTCTAATAACTTTGATGGAAATCGTAACCGAGCAACATATTAACCGATCTAAATATTTACCTAAATCAAAGTGAAATCTAAAGCAATAAACAACGATGCTGTTGTTCGACATTAGTATAGGCGATATTATGCTAATAACACGACCCAAGGCGACTAGAAGACTTGTCGACGTAGGCGCCACCTACCTGCGCCGGACGGAACCGTGTTCCCGGGGCTTTACATCATTTCATTAACATCTTACAAGAGCTTTCATGTAGCCCACCACAGTTTTAATGGAGACAGATATCTGTTGCATACAAATCGAAACTTTTGATGACAGTTTATTTAAGAATTTAAAAAAATTGTTTAGCATATTGCATCAAAAAGAAATGAAGGAGTTGCATTGTATTTGCAAGGCAAATTTTATGCCTTCGAGTAATGGGTTGCTCTGAAGACTTTATTACTAGAACCATTTGCTAGCTCAATTGGGATCGTCATGTCGGTTCATTGCCCCAGGTCGCGTAAAGTCTATTAAAAAATAGAAACCCATAACTGTAGGTGTGCTAGACTATAAAATGTCAAACTCCTAAAGTATTTTATGACTCAATAACTTCTTTATAAAATTAAATGATTTTGTTACGATATTAACTTGAATGAAGCCCTGTAACAAGGCACTATACCTCCGTAGGTGCTTTATATGGGTCCATCATATTAAACAAAGGGTGGTGATTCGAACCCACGACCTCTCGCGAGACCATCGCCTTAGCCATTGGGCTATTGTCGGATAAACTTTTCCGTGGGTAGGTACTTGCGACTACATTGTTTGAAGTTTACACAGAGTTTATCGTCTGCGAGTAAAACAACCTTTTTCCATTAGTTGACTCATAAAATACGAAGGGACGTCGTTTCTATTAGGCGCTTCATCATAATTCCTGGATGTAAGTACTCAGAAATTGTGTATTTTCTATATTTTCGGAATTTCAGAAAACATGTTGGGGTGTCTTATCTCACGAACTTCAATGGAGTAAAAATCTCTTGAAGTAATAGAATTCTCTTGGTGTAAAAGCTAATAACTACAGCCGTATTTCAAAGATGTGATGGTGTGTGTTAGTAAAGGCCAAGAATATGGTCTTTGGTAGGCATAGTCTACAAAACAGATTGGCTAGTAACCAGCCCAGAAAGTAACATCAAAATAGTCAAAGATTTGACTATAACTTTTGTTCAATCGCGTTGCCTACTCTTACTCAAAGACACATTACGTAGAAGCACTATAACACATTCAGAATCCTGTTTTCAACATGAAATATATATTAGAACTGTTTCTAAACCAATAAATCGTTTATGACAGCAATAAAAACAGACTCTATTTTCCCTTTAATATTTTCAATCATCGAGATAGATATGAGATCAGCGTTTGTGATAGTAATCATAATACTGATGATAGTTCATTCATACGAATTACGTTTGCTTACTGAACAATAGTTTATTGTGCAATTATACTATCTCTTGCATTTTATCTCATCGAGAGCCTCTTCTACCGGCGACCTACGCGGCTGCTGGAATGTTCTCCTTGCTTTACTATACATTGCTGCGTATCTAAAGGCTCTTTAGCTGTCCCATTGAATATAAAACGCGTTGTATGCACAACATCAGTGTGTCGTCGTCTCAGTATCGTTACGTCACGTCGATCGTCATCTGTATAACTGTCAAGGTGCTCGTTGCGTAAGCGCATCCGTGAGGTGTCATTGACATTACGGATGTTATGTGATTTGTGAATAAGGGATCTGTTAGTTTTGGCAGTGAGAGTCATTTTCTTAATTGTGCACTTGTTGATTTGTTGCTACTGTTTCTAAGAATTTTTTGGTTGGTTATGGAATTTGTTTCAAATTCTGTGACTGCTAGTTTTTAATTAGTCTTACAAAAAATCACTTTTTTACAGAACCTGAATAAATAAGCGCAAGCAACTGAATTAACTCATGAAGGTTATTTGTACCTACCTACTTATAGGTATTTCCATGAACTTTAAATTATGGTTTAATGACCCAAAACACAATTCATTGTTAGTTTTATCAAAAGTTACCACCAGTAGTAAAATACAAAATTATTAAAATAAATAAAACAGATTAAGCACGCCTACTAAGTGTCGTGTTTCCTAATGGTACCTAGTATTGCCATGGTTGCGGCAACAGAACGAATTACGAAATAGAGCAATCTTTAATTATTATTTCAAAACGATTCAAGAGTTAAATGAGCGACAATGGCCTAATTGCACTGTTAGTGACTGCTGATGGAAACTTGGCGACAGCCCATACTTCAATTAATAAATTACAGTTATTATAAATGCAAAGATCGTGACGTCTGTAAGGCCAAAATGGCGAACTAATTTTGATTTAAATTTTGTATATTTTAGCTTGTAAACGTCCTATTGTACCTTTTCATGGAACCATACGAGCTGGCGAGCATGTGCATGACAAGGTATAAAATTTTACAACAACACACTTTGGAAACTGATTGGTGATCGCAAAAAGATGTTCTCGTAATAGATTAGGGTAGAACATGAATGGTTCATATATACATGAATGTATGGGACATTCATGTATGAACCATTCATGTGTATCACATTACACATACATTGTACAACGTGAATATTTATAACATAAAGACCTAATTTCCCCATAACTCCGCAAAAAATCAACCCAATTTTTGATGAGGACGTGCAATATTTACACAATAAACATATATCTTCGGCATTTCCCAACCATCCGACAGCAAGAAAAACAAAGATCAACTATTTTGTAACAGAAATTTCACGCGCTCATAACGTTAGCTTACGTTACGTAAACGCAGTGCGAATTCGAATCGAAGAACCAGATCGCTTGATTTATGGCGTTGGCAAACTGTGTGTGGTGTCGTGACGTGTTCTAATCATATCGAGTTAAATGCCTAATGGTCACTAATGGAAATAATCGCGGGAGAAGATCTGACGAGAACTGTCTGCGACCGTGCGGAGAAAGTGACAAGTTTGCCGCTATTAAGGCGCAGTTTTATTGCTGTTTGTAATTTGTGAAATGTTGATGTTTGTTGACAGTTTGTTTTGTTTATACGGGATTGTTTTGTATTGAGAAGCGTTACGAAAGCGTAATTTGGAGATTTATACATCCCTTAGGGCTTTAATATTTTAGTTTTCCAAATGTTATCATTGTCATCGGCGTCGTAGCTACGACTGTGATACACTACGTTGCTACGCCGTAGTTGGAAAAAAAACAGAATGATTTATACTGAAATATGGAACATTAGAAGTTGAAATGTATATCATACTCTATGTAGACGTACCATGTTTATTTTTTGCAAAGAGAAATAAACAAAACATTGCTTCGATTACCAATTGTTTACTTTAATTCTCACGAATCCGATGAATAATCTGATCGTGATGGGTCATTCCGATGTTCGTGGGCGGTGACTGGCAACGCTTTACTATAAATCTACAGCAGGTGCAACTACTCGATCGATTGTTTACGACGACGATAGAAACCGCATTATTATAATAAATGTGTAGCTAAATAATGTCTTTGAGTGCTGCTTCCAAATGGATTTCAAAAAATTTCTTTCTTTCTCTAAGCTTTTTCTTAAATGGCAGATGCTACTTGTTAGGAAAGAAATGGTTCATAAATTATTTAAATGATCAAGTAGCTTTTTATATGTCTTTACTTATAATACTTAGTCAAAGTCTCTAGAAAAGAAAATAAGTTGTAAGTTTTTCACCGTAACGTAGCTTTTTCTGAGCTCTCTCACACTGAAACTGTTGAAAAAAATACGCGTTTCGTTAAATATACAAAAAAAAAATCATCAATAAAATCCTGCATTAACTTATAATTTCAGTTTGTTGCTTACTTTGCTGAACGATATTTGCACCATAAATCAGCTTCATTACTTAATAAAAGAGAGTTTTAGTCTCTTTGAAATAAATTACACTTTTAACAAAATCTTTAAAAATGCAACTAATTAATTGATATTCACATAAAGCGAGAGCTCTCCCTTAAGATCATAATTTAATGTGCAGATAAAACTGAGAGGCTAATTTGTAAACCGTTACAGTTGCGCAAATATCAATATACTCACATTAACTAGTTTTGTATACTGGCTTTGTACGGGTTCGTGCTGAAATCTACAGTGTAATCTTCACTTAGTGCAATTTACGAAGAAAGTGGACGAGGATTATCAGTTTAACTGAAACCAATTAGAATAGGTTAGTGAAACTGAGTGTCTATTAGACTAAATGTTAGATTTAAATAGGTGGTATATGTACCTGCCAAGCTATCCTATAAACATCTCTACGTGAAAACCTAGGAAGTGAGCTGTCATCGTGCTAGGGATTGACACTATTAACACTATTACAGCTAACATCACCTATGTTTTCAGTGAGATTTTTACAGAACAGCACTACCGAATAAGTTAAGGTTTTAATATATTTAATTCGATACGACAGACCAACAGTTCCCACTAAATGACATGGAACTATTCCTTCGCAACGTTCGAACTACTTTTACTGGGGTTTAATTTTTTTTCGTGTTATGTAAGAGACAAGTCACATATCGTGATCAATGTCTTAAGGATAAGTTTTCGGTAATTAGATGGCATTAGCATATTGCATGAGATATAATCTCTATATTATTTAAGCTGTTAAACATTATGTCGATAGTTAACAAATACTTAACACATTCCATATAGAGATACATTTGTCAAAATTGTTGCTACATTTTTGTAAAAATGTTATAAAATTCTTTCATAGCGTGTTACATAAAAGTTTGCTCGAACATCTTGCAAAACCGTACGATTTATGGACAATTTTCCGCTTATTATATGGCATCATATTTCTAACATCGGATTGATGCAATAAATAACATATTATTAGTTATTTATGGGTAGTGTTGAGAGCGTGGAATTCTGCATTAATTACTTTATTATGTGGACATAATAAATAACGACACTTAAATATTTGGTTAACAAACGTTATTTTAATTAAATGTTCTTTTCTAGAAATTTAAATGTTTGTAAAGCAATTACAGCTATTAAAAAACATGTGTACACAGTAGTGACGCAGCAACGCCTCTCGCAATGTTATGTGTTTTTTAAATAATAAATAGCAATCAAAATTGATGTTTGGCTATTCGCTTACGCGATACAGTAGGTATCTGTCAAAATATTTTGACGGCCCGCCCGTATCGAAGCCACTGGCAGAGGTACGCGAAATGCTACTCATTAATTACATCCGACATTACTAGTTTTACTTTCATTAGTTATACAAGATATTTACATAATTTTCTATTTGACTAAATATAATGTAACTACAGTCGAGGTCCTTTCCATCGTTTGCACCTTAGGTATTTACTGATAGTGACACAAGGAGACCAGTGCAAAAACAGCACAAACTGAAAGCTCTGAATAATTCAAGATACATTTAATAGAAGTCTGGAAACAACATAAAAGCAAATATAGCACACAAAACCAATAAGTCTACAGATACACATTAATAAAATATCGATTGTTGATGGCACATGGCTTTGTCGTCGAAAGGCTTTCGATCGGTTTATTCGAGACGAGAACTTTTATCTTAAACATATTCCTTTGCTCGGAGATATCGTTGCGGCCAACAAAAGGGCCGAAAGTTATGTTATTGCGAAATTGAACGGCTTCATAAATTCTAGGACGTTTCGCTTTTGACAGCCGTCCCGAGGTATGCTTTACGTGAAACTATGCTCCTGTCTTCCGTACTAACAGAATACATCGACTTGTACAGTTCATAGAACTTCTTCCTTACTTACATTATCTTTTGTTTGAATCTCGTCGTATTGTGATAGCAAATTCTGATATCTAGCGTCCGGGTTACGGCGATTGTTAAGACCCGATATGATCGCCGAATTTCTCACTTCTGTGTCACATTTAAAGAATGTCAGCAATCACATGGCATTTGTTGCCTCTAAAATAATATACACAAATCGGTCGGCTATCTAAATAGCACTCAAGTCATTGTTGTATTCAATAATGAGTATAATGGCTACGGAATTGTGAGAATTTTCTTACAGCGTTGGTACATCATTATCCTATTACATGCAAGACGCACGAATACACTGGAAATACCTTTTTCTGGAACAAAAACGAACAGTCGGTTAGCGCTCGAGTTCACAATGAGCAAAGCCGTGACAAGATAAAATCTAGGGAACACCGTCGGCGAATTAAAATAAAATATCGCATTGAAAACGGACTGAATAGCCTTTGGGACGACATTAAGCGCAATTACTAGAGCCGGGTCGCTATTTACACGTATTGGATGGGACGCCTGAGACGAAAAAGACCCATGATGTGTGATTGCACCCTCTTCAATAATGAGATTGTTTGATATATCGGCGGCGTGTACGCAATTACGCGCCTATTTGAAATGCTCGCTCGAATCGCTCGTTTATAATGAGATATTTCTCCAGGCAACTCTAGTAATTCCAAAACGGTTTATATATCACAAACGTTGGTTTATTCCTCGCGAAAATTACGTTGAATTTCTTACGATTGCTATAAAATGTTATTTATTGCTTGTCTGCGATGATTTTACATGCATAAATTACTGCTGAACTTTATTGTATACGACTTCAGTCGACCTGTAAATAGCTTTTTGAATAGGACAATAGAAGAGTATCTTGTTATCTTAACAACTTTAACCTTTGATGAAGCATTAACTTAAATAAATACCAATAAATTATTACAGAAGCCAATGAATCACTCTGAGAACAGTTAAACATTAAGAATTACCGCTGCTTTTCTTGCTTTCCGCTGGAAAGTGGAAAAGAAGGAAATGTGTCCTCAGATTACAGGCTGCCCTGTGATCTGGGACCCCATTCTATTTTTCTAATTGTATTTAAGTAAAGTTCTGCATTGGCTTACCATCCAATGCCAATATCGTGATGTTCCAGTGGTTAAAAGCCTCGCCTCTCATGCACGAGATTGTGGGTTCAAATCCGGGCAAGTACCAATGGGACTTTTTCAATTATGTTCCTTCTTAGTTTATCTTGGACATTACTTACATCGTTGAAAGAAAACATTGTGAGGAACCCTGGAATTATAGTTAAAATAAGTCTGAAATCATCAACCTATCTTGAGCAAGCGGGGTGATCAATGCTCGTGCTTCTCTATATGAGAAGAGGCGTTTGTCATGCAGTAGGACAATAATAGGCTGATATTATTGTATTACCATCACAAAATATCGAGGAGCTCGTGGCTAAGTAATAACAGCCGCACCGGGTCGATCCATTAGGTTAAGATACGCTTGCCGGGGTTGGTCGGTGGATGGGTGACCATTTTCACATATCGAGACTCCTCCGTGCCTCGGAAAGAACGTTGAGCCGTTGGTCCCGGCTGTCATTCGTGGATATTTGACAGTCGTTACGGGTCGTCAGAAGCCAGAAAGTCTGACAACCAGTCGTACCAAGGTGTAGGTATCGTATAAACCAGTTACTGGGTTGGTGCAGGTCGGATAGGCAGTCGCTCCATGTAAAATACTGGTATTCAGCTACACCCGGTTAGACTGGAAACCGACCCCAACATAAGAAAGGGAAATTGGGAAAAGGCTAGGCAGATTGATTGATCACAAAATATTTTACAATCACTTCAACCAATAAATAGAGAAACCAACAGGATGACGACGTTTTTTAGTATACTTCAATAAAATCAATAAATTAAATAAAACCAATGAACTTTGCTATTGAAGGTGAAAGTCCATTCAAAACTGTCAGACAGTCTGTAATTAAATAAAAGCAATTTCACATTTAATTCGCAAAAAGTTGATTGTAAATTAGTATAGGATGCAGATACGATCACGCAATTGAAATATTTTAATTCGATCTGTCATTTGTTATCGCATCCGAGACGATGAAAATAAACCCCACTTCATTAAAGCTGCAGGGGTGATAAGATCGCAGGCAGTTGAAAGTCACTGATCATCTCCCAATCGCCTAATTTGTTTTCACTTTCTGTTACAAGTATTTATTGTTCCCGCGACTACGATATTATCTGATAAATGGAAATATTGCATCATACGATTAAGTTACGCAATTCGCGTAACGTTAGTTCACGTTTTGTGGTTTCGCCTGCAGCTTTGAAGATGATTAAACGATAAATAATCAGTAGCCTTTTGATATCATTTGGAAGAAAGCGTTTCATTGATGTTATTTTCTAAACAATTGAAGTTGGTGATCATTAGCGCTTTTTGCTGTTGACAGGGCATTGATAGAAACATCTGTCAGTGTCAATTAGTATTAAGCATCGGTAAGGTGCACAAGAAAGTTCCTATTGACACATCTGTTAATAGTGATGTTTGCACACGTATCAGGCGGTGCGATGATGTATTGCGTTAATTATTGATGCATTGTAAAGAGTCGTGTAACTATCTAATTCGTTCGTAAAGATATAGATATCATTTCGTTTGTGGCCAGTAAGAATAAGTCATAATAAATAAACAATGAATCAGAGTTCATTATTATGAAAAGTCGTTATAAACAAGTTAATAAGATAGAGGTGACTGTGGTATCACAAAAGACAGCTGGTCTGGTTGTTACGACGCCTGTTCTTGGCACTTACACTGTCATACTATAAATTAGAACTGATTTGCGAAATGTTGTAATCTACGTAAATAGTTCAAGGTTTACAATATTGGACATGGTTGTGCTTTAGATATTTTCCGTGTAATCTCGGTTTCTGAATCATAGTGACCCAGATATGTCTTGGCTTTTAATAAAACAAATGAAGACATATGGTAAATGGAAGAAAGCTTTTGTAAAACAAGAGGTAAAGGCTTCTCCTAATTTTCATTCGTATTCGCTTTAGAAGAAAAATATTAGGTTTCTTCCGGTTTTCGCGCTGTTGTTATTCCATGTAAAAGAGACTGTGATTAGATATTTGAACTATTTTACAGAGAGTGTATCGTTCATCATTTATCATCAGCATTCTCCTGCCCATATTCCAATTTATTTGGAGTCGGCGTAACATGTCTTTTTCTTCCATATTTCTTCTGCTAACCATAAACTCAACCTATTTCGTAAAAGCACCTCGAGATTTAAGCAGTACCCAATCTGTACTACTTAAAATTATAAAGTTTCGTAAGAATTCGATGCTCCAATGAGTCGTGTGCTGGACACTCATGCTGTCACTCAAACTACGAGAGTTTGGTCCAGGCTTTCAACAAAAATACCAAGAACAGTTTTATCAGATTTACTCAATTGTTATTATATCATAAGGTTCAAAGTTGTAAAAACTACACAATATAGTGCAAGAGTTTGGTATCAGTACATCTTAATTGCGTAAGAGACGGGACATCGCTCAGCGGTCGCCGACTGGAGTTTGTTTTCTTATTTTTAACACAAATATTTATTGCTTAATTAAATTAATGTTTCTTTTCTCTGTTTGGAAAGACAAAACAACATCACATTTATTTGCGAACGGGCATCAAGAAAAATGGCGCTTTGAGTATGTTACCTACTTAATAAAATCAAACATAGGAGGCATTAAATATGGCATAGATTTATGTATTCATACATTGGGTTCGAAACGGAATGTTTACAGTCGCTTCTGTTTGTGACAATGTACATTCATACATGTTGCGATTGTGAAACTACTATTTGTAGAAGAGCTATGAAAGATGTCAGGATAAGGTTGAACACATAAGCGATGCAACTGTCATTACTGTGTCGACAATTCCGTCGTGTGCACCCGGCTTTCACTGCCTTTGTTGTCAGTGAGCTGAAGACGACACTTTCGCCTGACAAATCCAACTCCGCACTGTTTGGCTTTGCGACTTTTAAATATTTCGACATTTCGAAACACTTGCGAAATTCCCCTTGACTCGCGTCACAAAAGAAAAAATAGTAGGCGCCTATACGCCTATGTTTATTTAAGTATTTCTCTCGCGAATAAGTTTCTTTTTGGTCGCGATGTGGGAACGGATACAACAGGAAGAATGTTAACAATCCGGTCGCACTGAGGATGCTAATTGAGTCTCGGCAAGCGTTACCAGTCTGGACGCGACACCTACTATACATTTTCATAATTTCCGACGTTTATTGCGAACTCTTATCGAAATGAGTTCGTCTACCTTCCTTGTAAAACACGGCTACTACTAGAGTTTGAGTTTCACTTTAATGGAACTGGTCCAGTCTTCCTGTTTCTCTTAATTTTTTTCCCAAATTCGCTTTGTAAGGAAGTCAGAGATTTTTTTTGAATTATGAATGGTAGCCTACGTAGTAAATAATTCCTTAATCAGTTCTCAGCCAAGTCCAATCGCAAGTAAAGTCAAATCGCGAGTAAGAAAAATCAAATTAGTCAGCTTCTTCTAAAAAAACGGTAAATATTATTTATCTTTATTGTTACTGTCAATTCTACCAAAATATTTTAAACTTCATAATTTTAACATTAAACTGTCATCAGCTACCCATGGTAGGGGCAACAGGCGACACTTAATGATGACGAGTCGGCCAGCTGCATAGGAACGCAGCTAAATCCCAACGGTGCACAGAATCGGGTGCATTTATTTACATTATTATGTCGTCCCGGCTATTTCTGGTCGACCAGGGACGAATCTAGATGACGTTGAACGGAAATGGTTGAAAAAAGGCCTCGAAATTATGGTCGTTCTCGTCCTGGGCTTATCCCAATTTAATTAAGGTTCGGCGCGGCAGGTCATCTTCTTTCATACAACTTTGATCGTAATCCTAGTGTTCACCTTATTTCTAGTGATACATTAATTCATTCATTCCTCACTTCTTTGGTCTTCCCCTTTTCATGTAGGTAGTCATCCAATTCCTCATTCATACTAGTATAAAAGTTTTCTCACGATATTAAATTCCGCAAAATCAAATACTTTATCTTATGAAGTATATTAGTCCGACCTTTCCTAATTACAATAAACGGAATAATCAATCATCTGAACTGATCAATTTGTTGCGTGAATCTCCTTCCTCAGGCGTTATCGAATTTTTATGTTGCCGTTTATAGCATGGTCCATGAAATAAAATTAACCAAAAAAATAACTAATTAGGTAAACCAGAATTTAAATAAACCAATAACAATAATTCAATAGCTTAACCTTTGTTTATTTATCGAGAAGATAAAATTGTAATAGAGCATAATCATAAAATTTGATTAACTATAACGGCCTCTGATTAATATTAAAATATGGTATAAAATCTTAATTGAACATTTATAACTTCTAAACTGATATCTATATCAATATTGCTCTACGGTAGCAAATCGTTAAACGTGAAATAATACCTAATGAATATTATAACCGTACCAAATACGGTCCTGACTTATCGACCGACAAAGACAAGACAAGGTTAGTTACGGTTTCAATAAAATAATGTATGATCTTGACATAGACAAACTAGAGAACATACACATAGAAGATAGATCAGATACAAAGTCTACAAAGATTTCTGTTCACGAACTTTTAAAACATTATATTTTATCATATGTGCTAACTTAATTACGATATTAGTGGCGTTTCGTGTCTATCAAAACTGAAATCGTGACTTCGAGCTGCCAAAAAAAAGGTGAACAGTTCCAATCTCACCTTGATCTCACTAGCTAAACTCTTTAATATGCTTATCTAAATTTCTGTTCACGAAATTGGCGACTTGATGTCGACGTTATTTAGTAAACATGCCTGGAAATTAAATTTATGTCTAAATCGAGACAAACAGATAGCAGTACACGAAGTCGCCGGAGGAAACTGTTATCTCTCGATATAAGATTGCGGAGCTCGATAACTTGATCTATCGGAAAAGTTAACGAACCGTGCTTGCATTAAGATTCTTATAATTTTGTTACGAAAGGATTTTGCTACGATCTTTTGTCTTTTAATATTAATATAATGATGCTCGTTTTGCTTCGTTAGTTATTTTGCTATATCCATAAACATTATCCGATTTTGGTGTTGTTTTTGATGATACTATCTTTGCCTCTGTAACACTAACACACTTTTCTATTGTTTATTTTATGGATGCATTGTTTTTGATAGACCTCTCGTAACAAAGTTTCCCAGAATCATCTGTCTGTAAATCATTGACCTAGCCAATTCATAAGAGGAACGGGAACAATGGTCTTGACTTCATTTATCATAATTATGCTCTTCCTATTATTGCTCTGGACAGCATCGCGGTGCCAACAACACTAAAATTGTTGACATGAAAATCAAGAACCCTTGACAGCATTCCAAGTTTGTCATAAATTTATTTTGAGTTAAGCAACTCATCCGCAAAATATTTACGGATATGTTTACTGCCATAGGATTCAGTAGTCTACAAAAGGAAAATACCTGATACGCTTCGATTTTACTGTCTACGCTTGACATCCTACAATACTAAATCGTTAATTTATTACAGCAAAATAATACGATAAAACTGCACCTTAATCGGTTCAATGATTTCCAAGATTAACATCCAGAGACACATACGAGTAGCAAGTAATAATGAAAAGTTGTTTCATACAAGCCGCGACGATGCAAAAATAGTACCACGCTACTGGTTGTAAATAATTACGCACAGACATTGCTTTGAATGCCTTGTATGACCACTCATCAGTGTTAACAATTTGTTTGGTTTTGTTGTGGCCCCAGGAATGTAGTCTATCGCTTCACCTCACCGTCATTAGTGCATACCACTGGGCTCAGAATACCCCGAATAAAACTAAAGAGACTCGACTAAACTGAGGGGGCGTAGCTAAACATTCATCTTGCGATGTTCCGCAGTTCCATATTTGATGAATAAAACCCGATTCCTGCGCATGAGTCATGTTCTTCATCTCCATATTTTAAAAATAACTGTTTTCGTTGACAAAATCACGTTAATTATATAGGTATGCTTGACCCGAAAAGCATCTGGCTACCCGAATATAGGTAAGTGCCATTTATCAAAATAATTTCAGACGATAAAATCAGATGTAAAATAATTACTATACCGTATTGATAGGGGCTACTGTATATTTAAAGTATCATTATAATTAATAATACACTTGACAAAAATCGTGTGAACACATCTTCAATTCTTTGGACATAAAAAACGGATATTACTGTTCTGGGCGTTCGGTAAAAAAGTGTTGAATTCATTAATTATTGTAGGTAGGTACTGAACGTTTCCGTATTTGACCCGGCTTCGAGCTGCAATTAGTTAGATACAATCTTGACTACATTTAACTTGTACACCACGAAATATAACCCTCCATCCTCTGAAAAAATCTTTGATACAATCTTTCTGCAAAACATTAATATCCGTTTTTTATGTCCAAAGTATTGAAGATGTCTTCACAGGACTGCATTATATCCAGATTATAGGATGGTAGGCAAAGATGTTTTAGTATTTATAGTCCTATGTTTTCAAAAGCACACTTTTCAGTTTATTGCTGATCAAAGTTCATAAAGATCCTTCAAAATTAAAAGATTATAATTATCCATATACTTACCACGCTGAGTTGTGGAGGTCAGATAGGCAGTCGCTCCATGTAAAATACTGGTATTTCAGCTGCATCCAGTAAGACTGGAAGCTGACCCCAACATGGTTGGGAAAGGGCTAAGCAGATGGTGATACTTACCGCGCTGGGGTTGAAGGACAATAATCAGAACTTTTGCTTGACCCTTCCAAAAATCACCAATGTCAACAATCTATAGGATGCTAAACTATGTGAGCAATCATTACAAGACTACTGCACTTTCACTGACTGTCGGGGGTCAAGTTTACATGACTTCCGAAGTTCCGATGCATGTGGGTCACATCACCTCGATACAATCATTAGTTACATTCACAGCACATCGCCATAAGTAACCCGTCAACCGCCACCTCATTATTTGTACTGTGTACAGTCAACAAAAAGTTACGTATGCAGGTAACAAACATCTTGGTACAAGCAGAAGGCATTATTATGGCGTAGGTGAGAACTTTTTAAACATAAGTTATAGTCAAACAAATAATGGTTATGATTTTACTATTTTGTATAAGATTTGTATAAAAGTAATTGCAGTTTACCTGCATACTTATCTCTTTTGTTGACGGTACCTGTTAGTACCGAAATCATTACCCATGACAGGACTTGTTTGCAATCGTCATTCACACAATCATTCAAATATGTATTGGCGAATACATAATATCAGCACGTTACTTTCTTTTGACCTACTTTTTGTTATGTTGATCTGTTGTGAGTAACGTAAATATTGTTGTAAAATGTTCTCTTTCAATACTAGGTCGTCCCCATTATTCTATTATGATTGATTTGCATAAAACTACAAAGTTTTGTATCCCATGTTGGAAGGCAGGTTGTTTACTTCTATTCGTAATACTAAATTGTTATTTTGGTTTACTTTTTTGGTAATTTTATAGCCACGTGGAACGTCTAGACATGTAACAGTAAGATTTCTTCAACACCTATTAAATTAATTCATTTACCCAAACTATAAAAAGGTTTCTTACAAAAGACGTGTACAAGAGTAATCACATAAGAGAACATCGTAATAAAAATACAACAAGTCCAATAAAAAGTAATACGAAACGTCCAAAAATAATTGCAGTAACGTTTTTTCTCCTATATTACGTGGTGCGTGTTACGCGGGAGTCGCGCGTGCATTCTACAGGTTGCCCTCTATGGGTGCAAGTCGCGACGCACTTGACGCGGAACCTGCCTTCAATCGCCAATCACATCCGTCTGCTTAACCTATTAAATCGTAATTTTCTATAATAATGTTATCTTTATTTTCTTATTGCGTAATATTTTTTTGCTGATTCATGCTTATAATAAACCACAGAAGTTTTGCAAAAGTACTTTGGACTTTGGAGAACTTTTTGTAAACTTTTTCACTCGAATAAAAAGTCGAACAGGTTGTGCAAGTAGAGAGTTTTAATTAGACACATCTTAAGTGAAACACAAATATTGGCAATTTAATAAAATAACTTATTTATAATGAAAATTTTCCTTGATAAATGACATAGATAAAGCAAATGAATTCCTGTAAGGCAATATTCTGTATTACCAAAAGTAAATAAAGATGAGAAGACGGCCGCAATAACAATAATTTTAATAAAGTAATAACCAACGTAAAAAATATTTAGTAATGAGACATCGGTGTTTTAAGTAAAGGATAAACATCTGACGGCTTTCAACAAGTCATCCCCTTGAGTGAACGGTCGAATCGAATGTCGCGTTTTTATACTTTTTGGTGACAGAACTTTTCACAGTGAACAAGGCGTTTTGGCAAATCAACCGCTCTTTCATCGTTGTTTAAGTTTTGCAATAAAATTTTGTAAAATAACACTATAAGCACACAACACGCCGTGGAAGTAAACACGGATGACGAGAAGTAAACATTTTAATACCTTTCGGCTTTCGTTATTTTTTACTTTCGACATAACAAAGATCACACTCGCCAGCTTCCTGTATACCGCAAATTTTTGTACAACTATGGTGTAAAAACAACAATATTTAAACGGTTCTGGGAAAATAAGGAAAATATTTACGTTAACGTGTTTTACTCGAAATAAACGACTACAAATTGGCAATAAAAATGAGGGATGTACCAAACACATAGATCGATGTAGCATTACCGTTATATGTGAAAGGTGTTGGCCGGAAAACTTGGTACTAAAAAGTTTTATGGCGAAAAAGCGTGCCAAAAGGATGAGCAAATAGAGAACCCTACAATAGAAATTGCTACCGTATATGACCACACGCGTGTCGTGTTTGTTTGTTTATTCTAGTAGCTGTTAGAAACCTTGACAATGAATCAAGGATTCGCTACGTGGTCATCCTACCTGTTAATCGTTACTCGTAAAGTCGGATCCTACTGCCCATCCTTCCCACATTTTTGTATCCCACTATGAGGACAATCGCTATTAAATAAGAAGAAGAAGTGAAACAACTGCTAGAAAAAAAAAATAGAAACGAAACAGCTTCAACTACGAAGGACTCAAAAATGAGGAACCTAGCCACACCTCCGAAGAAAGATGCAAGTCAGCGATCTATTCCTCGTCCGTACCCAATGTCACACGGCCATTACCTCGTTCCCATGTTTATTATTATTTACGAATTGCCAATACTATAAATACAGTCCCATCCCATACGTGCAAGACGGAGCCACGAGGTCACAGGTACATTGGGGCACTAACCTTGATCGTATGCAAGATCCCCGATAGTACCTGTAGATTCGGTCTGGGGGCCTATTAAGCTATGCCGTCTTTGATCTGGCGAGTCGCAGATGTCAATCGATAGACGCAAGTCGGACGCATGCTCCTAGTTTAGGCCTTGTCACTCGAATTGACGGACGCACTAACGAACGCAGATGTTAGCCGGATGTTTTGAGAATAGGTATTTACTGCATGACCAATTAAGTGACGTGTGTTGATTTCAATTTGTGGATGTTGAGGGTAGGTCTTTTGTAAGAGGGACAGAGAACCTATGGTATTTCGCGTACTCTGTAGCTTCTCTCTACTCTACTCTCTTTGTTTGTCAATAGTAACATCAGATTGGACGTCCTATATTAGGTTGGTTTTTATTATGAAAGTCAAAAACTAATATCACAGTGACCTTTCCGTTTCCTGCTTGTTAAGAAAGTACCTATTCTTCAATAATAATAATATAATATCTATCTGTGAGGAAATGTCATTTTAGAACATGTAAAAAGTCACGTTCATATAACTGCTTAGAGGTCACACTTCTTAGGTATTTTATCAGGTAGGTCAGCATAATATAGCGAAGGAATAGCTTTGATATCTAATACTGTAAAATTGCATAATACTTGTTTGAAAATATCCAATATATTAACAAATTATTTTTTCAGTAATTATCTAGTTTAAATATTTCGTCGTGTTTTTTATAAAACGCAAATATTTAAAAAAAAAAAGGATTTAGAATAATACAGTTCCTAATATTTAGTTTAGTTCTCAAATACCGTTACAATATCCCGCTATTTTGGCAACGTTACATATTTAATGTGCTCACAACAGTAAGTTGGGCAGAGGCAGCCAAGTTCTGCGAAGTCTGGGTGTAGCGTGTAAGCGTACACCGGCTTATCATGTGGATCACTGGAAACGGTAGCGTGTAACCGTATCCGCCCAATATACTAGTCAAATGAGCACATTGAGCACTGTTTATATTTTGTGAACTATGGTGTTACGTAGGGGACTGAGAACAGCGGAGCGGAGACTGAAGTAGTCAGAACCCGTTTTTTAAAGTGTGGATAAAGATGTTACACCGCCGTCTAATGCTTGCAATCTTGTTTAATTTGTCAAATCAATGAAATTAAAGAAGTGTCTCAAGAATACTCGTCAACCTGTAAACTATCTTACTTCCAAAAATGCAACTGTCGAAATCAAGTCCACCAAAGTATAATTTAACATTATCAAGATCGAGCATAAAGTTATAATAGAGAGCCTGACTAGGCACTTATTTTTTAGACTTATTCCACAAATTCGGGAGGTAAGTGGAATTTAAGAAAGAAAGCCTGGAATTCAAATATGACAATATGGTTCTTAAAATTAGTTTTGATAATAACATCAGCATATTGAAGAACAAACCACCCAAAGACTAAAGAAACAATGGATGGACTGTGTGCAAGATGATATGGCTATAAAGAGGGGGACTACCGAGATGACGACTAATAGAGAAGTATGGAAAAAAAAACATGTTACGCCAACGCTAAATAAATTGTGATAAGGACAAGAAAATTATGAATACATCAGCATACTGAATCGTGTGAAACTGGGTCACCTAGCTTGCTTATTGCAAATGCACTTCTTCTGTCGCATATCTGTTTTCGAATTGCCTAAGCTCTCGAGCCCTTACATAAGTCCCTAACCCGCTCCGCTCTTCACCGTACGACCGGCCCGCGCCGGGTCGACACGTTGCGTTCCCGGAACCCGGCACAGTCACCTGCTGCGACACCAACATGATAAATAAGACACACAATTAATTGCTTCCTACCACACCCGATACCACTAAATCACAACACATATTAAACTGTCGCCTTTTAATCGCTTTTATCATTCTCACTGACATTTTTTCCATCTTAATAGATATAGCAGTATCTAATAAAGCTGCCAGTTTGCATTGCGCGGCCCGTATCGAACTTATTTATGAAGTCTACTGAACCAGATGAATGTTCCACAGGCTAGGTGTGAGTCATGCTTTAAAATTTAGAGTTTACAGCTCCTGCAGTAATGTTATTGTATTGTGCCCGACCGTTTGCAACGCGTAATTAATGTACGACTGTTATTATAATTTACTCATACACTTTAGCTATGTTATTAACTCAAATAATGCATTAATTTCAGTTCACATTTCCTGTAAAATATACTGGTTAATTGAATATGACTGAATTTAGTTCAACTCTACCTGATTACTTATCACCGAACATTGATTTAGCTTTTGCTTTCCGCTAGAGTTCACGAGTTGATATATTTTTATCCGCTAATCAGTGACCTGAATATTCTATTTATTTATATAATCGAGGGTAACAAATATTTCCACGCCTGATATGGATATTTCCTGTCTTTTCAAACCATAGTGCCTCTAAAATAAAAATGCACACAATTATCGTAAAGAATTATAATGTTGACTAACCAAAATAAGAAGAAGATTTTAAATTTAAAACTTATTTCAATGTCCATTCGGTTAGACTTACTATAACTTTCAAGACTTAGAAGCTAGTAAATTCCTAACCTACCAAAACACACCTCGGAGAGCATTGTGGTAGATACCTTGAAACCAATTACAATGCATTTTTGACCATTAAAGCGGAATTTAGCACGCTCCTATTCCATGTAAGTGATCAAGATATCAATTATAAAACTTGTTCAGAAAAACTGGCGGCTTCACAGATATCATACAGGAATGCGATGCCTGTTTTTGTGACCATGCTTATAATGGATTTTTAATGGTAAACATTCTTGGGAGGTAATCGAAACGCAAAAACTACTTGTATAATCTTCCGAGGGATTCCAGTGTAATAAATATGACATTTATATAAAAATATTTGACTTATTATTTGAGTAGGTAAACACATTTATTTACAGTTTAAATGTTTTGAGTCGTATTCATTACAATTAATAAATATCTTAATGCACATGTTTAGTTTATGAAGCTAAAATAAAGACTGATTAATAATGCACAGTGGTAGAAGCAAATTCTGCAACCATGACGCGAGGACACGTAAAACAAACACATGTCATTATTTACCTAAAACGCATCTGCCTTACAAAATGTTGCTTTCAAAGTTGCTCAAAGAGACAGAAGGACATTCCGCCCATAATTCACTCCGGTGCAATAAAAGTGCACTGCGATGCTTAGAGTGAAATAAATTGTAACATATTGTGATTGCTCGGTTCACCTTGTGTTAGTTACGGTATTGCGTCCCATTTCCAACTGTGTGATTTATGTGCCCCACTCTCAAATACATAACATCACCAGGTGATTCGGGACAGACGGTTTACGATGTTTTCTAAACAAAGACGGCTGTGTGATTAGGTGGGATGTAACAATCGATCGATTATTTACGAAAACGTAAATTGAAATAATATTTACGAAAAGAATCACCGTTAGTATTAAACTGGATGAAATAAAGGCAACAAATAACATCAAAACAATTGTGACCTATTAAAACGTCATGTTGTTACATATTATGATCGTAACGTTTTCCATTTTCATATCTCTCAATAGTGAGGATACACAAACATTCAACGGGTTTTGGGCAATTGTTTGATTGGGTGCGTTTGGAATTTTGAGTATATATTTCAGTAACAAAATTCGCTTGAGAAACGATCACACGTTCAACATAGTGAATAGCGCTCCCGCTACACACGAATGAAGATAATTAACGCGGCGAGCACTCCGCTCAACCTCGCTGACTCTGCCAAATCGACTGTTACACGTCTCTCATTGCGACATAGTTGCGAAACAAGCAGCTTCCTTAAAATAGTAATATTTGAATATTTAAACGGGAATGCCTTATGAGGACATCACTAGCATTCCGGTATTGCATTATGATAATGTGCCATTTTCAATGTGCGCATCGAAGTCGTGCGCGCCGCAGCACGCGCCCTCTCTGGCGCCGCTTGCAAGATTCCAATGCTTAAAGACACAAGAAGCACTAGCCCTTCGTATACAATTCACTACCTTACAATATGTAAATAAGACTTTATTTCGATAACCCCAACAATAAAGATAACACAACACGCAATCCTAATACTCATGCCAATAGAGACAATAAAGCTCAAGTTGGGTCCATTGACTTAATAGGGAAATATGTTGATTATCATGGAATCTTTACATTACGAGACGTAGGAATGGAACTTTTATTAATATCACAGCGCTTTATTGTACTATAGGTGTCGAAAGTGACAGTACTATATGAACAGTAATCCATTACGTAGATGTTTATCAAAAATATTTGGAATTAAGTCACGCGTGTGGGATGTGAATCGGTGTTTTTATGGTAATGTTATGGCGGCAATAGAAACCTTCTCCCGACGAAGCGAAATCGACCAAACAATGTGTTGTTTCAAAACGTACCATTGTAAATTTCCCATCACTGATTTTATTTTTATTATCCAATATACACGTACGCATGGTAATATTATACAATCAAATAAACAAGGAAGAACAAACGAAATAAATTTTATGATAGCTGGCTTATTTCACCGGAATAATAACAACCGGTATGATAGATCTGGGGAAAAACAACATAACCATGTTTTCCTATTTCACCTATGGAATGTTTACTGAACCTATTTTGCTATTAGGAACAAGGAACAGCTTTATATTACGCTGATTGCATAAATAAATAAATGCGAATATTAGCACACTGACCATTGGATCCAGTGGCCCAGTGTGTATTGAAGACTTATGATGTAAACCACACGTTTTGTTCCTGTTACGGGGAACAGGGGGCCTAAAATGGCCACTTTGGCAGAATCATAATAGGATAATAATGATTATGAATCATCGTAAAATGTCACAAACTGTCAATTTATATTATTATCTGCGTGCAATTCTTATTACGTAATTCATTTGTTTGACAGTTTTGTATGTTGATTCGTAAAATGGTCCATAAATTATGAATTGCTATAATGAAGTTTAATGTTAAAATAAAATAAAATTAATATAGATTACTGTAATTTTATTAATTACGTTATTTTCATGGAGCAATATTTTTACACCAAATATGACTCGAATATGAATTGAATTCAGTACATATGTTTCAGCTAATTTGTGTCAAATTAGAGGAATTGCTAATGATCTGCTGGGAATTCAGGAAATGAATTGCTTTTAGAGGAATTGGCCGTTTTAGGCCCCCAGGTGGGAAGGGACAGATGAGTTAACTTTAACTTCAGGGTTTCTGTATTAATACCGCCATGGGCGTATATTCTAGATATTTGCACCTGGCATATTGAGAATTTCTTAGAATATTAGCATAAAACTGATATGCCAAGACGTTCGCGCCCTCAGCCGTCATACAAGGCGCCATTTATCTAACAAGGTTGATACTCCGTCCAGTTTTCCCGGTGCCGTTATTGCTACTAATCGTTGATAATGTGCTGATATACTAAGAATATTAGATGAAAATTCTTCTAATAAGATATAAATAAGATCAGGGGATGTTAACATGTTCATAGTAAAGCAAAAATATCTATGAGTTCGCACTATAATCATTTTAAAGACTTCTTCTTCTTCAAAATCAAGCGTCTATTTCGAATCGCGCCTAGTTTTGGTAATGTTTAAGGAAAAGTTTATATGCAATAAGCATCTTTTTTAAAAAGCTTACACTTAACCGATGAGTCAAAGCTCCTAAATGAGTTTCTAGTTAAATTGTAAATTCAAGACTATTTTTCTCCTTTCCCTATTACGTGTAATTAAATTCCTGTCACATAGCACTTTACCGCTATCCCCAAGTGTCTTCTTGCATAATTTAAACATATCAGAAATAAGTTTTCTACCTGTACATCCGCAATTACCGGTTCTATCTTTCACGTTGGTTCCTGACAGGTACTGAAAAGCGGCGCATTTATCACTATGCTGAGCCTTCTATTGATGTACAAGACGGACGATGAATGCCACGTAATTTAAATCCCTCTGTTGAAATCTTGTGGGTGGTTCGCCATCAATCCTGTGGGAACTGCAGGTACTGCAACCGAGTGTTAATTATAAAACATTTATCCTGTCTTTTAGTTACCGTTTCTGCGATTGTTTGTGCACGACTCGTCTTGAGTGTGGGTGTCTGCAGTGCTTTAGTATTCCTGGACGCATTAGTTGCGATTCATCTGGTCGGAAGATACGTTTTGTATCTTGTTTTACTACCGCGATGCTGTTGAGAGTATTGGGTAATTGAAACCAAATCAGTCTTGCGAAATTTTATTGGTTAAGAAAGATTTTATTACCTATTTTATCTTGCTATACATGAACTGAGATTCCAGAACCTACTTTAATGTTTGAACAGTTTAAGGAAGGCGATGCTGTAATACCCTTACAAAGCAGGGATCTATGTTTGGCGATCCCAGTACCCATGAACTTCAAAGATCTCAACTAAAAATATTTCATAACAGGATAGAACTATGAATACATCTTCGTAGTAAAATCGACTGTTTTTAAACGCTACCAAAAAAAGTTTACTTTGTTAATATCCGTAACGAATACAAATAATCTACAGCTGATGTAGTCATAATATTATTTTACAACGAAGCCCTAAAAATATATACAGCGTTAGAGAATGAAAAGACCATGCTACTGAGTATCTTGTAACATATCAAGCCTGTTTCATCTCTACATCAATTTATTCGCTATAAAAATTATAATTAAGCGTAATTTTTCCATGTATCGGCGTGTTATACGACGTGGGTTTCGCTTCAATACGAGAATCATGTTTTATAGAAAAGTGGATCTTTATTGAGCGGTGAAAGGCGTCAGCGTGCTAGTAGCTTACCATTATAGCTGTCTCGGCGGCTGGTCGGGGACATTTGTTTAAATTTATGCTTGTTAAGGCGAGGTGACTGAAGGCACGGCTACACGACATGACTCCGTCGATAAGCTAATCATTCGTTAGCATGCTTGTACACTTGTGTTTCTAATATATCTTGACGGTTTTGATTTTCTATGCAGGTTTAAGAGTGCGTGCTGAAAGTCATTTGGTATAGCATGTTAATAGAGTGAATGCATTTTTATTTTGTAGAGTTCCTTGTCAAAATTGGTAAAATTAAACTGATTGTTTCTTTGTCAGTTTTGCAAAAGCTATGCCTTGACGTTTTTTTCATAATCATCTAATCACACTTTTTTTTGGTTTAGCACTATGTTATGTGAATAAAGATCGATTTGAAGATTTTCCTCTAAAACATTATTTTATACAAGAAGGCGGATACGGAACTCTTTGTTCTTCACAAAGAGTTCCGTACACGAGGATTTTTATAACTAGATAGAAGGTAGGTACAATCGATTGAAGCGTATCAACTAGATTATCTATATAGGTACGTATTACTCGCTAGTGTTTCAATGACATGACACCCAACTGACCTACTTCATTTTATAAATCTTTGAATATCTTTTTTCTTGTAAATTGTGATAAAATTGTGTTTTCCAATGCAATCTGTATCGTACGGTCATCAAGGTTATTGGAGATATTTTATACTAATCACTGATATGATACGTATGAAGGATACTGCTGCCTATCACCAGACGCCAATAATCCCATGGAGAGACATAGAAAAGGCCTTGGTAGAAACAATAACACTATATGATTATAATAAGATTCTATAGAATTATAGTGCAGCTGGTGGTCGAGATGTGGTTTCACATGTCATTGTTATTATAAACTATAATATCATGACATAAACAGAGAATCTGAATGTAAACAAGGAAGCTTGTTTAATGACTTCTGCTTATACATATAATATTTATATCATATATGAGAATATACAGAGACGATTTCCCATGCTACAAAGAAACATGTTGGGATACCTTTACTTTTTTTATTTTATGTCAATATATCTCTATGTGCATATCTAATCATTGACAGGGAATGAAATCTGAATATATGACTCGCTTATCATTCTGGCATAAGTTGTAAAACTCAACGGAGGTGAAAGGTTAACTTTAAGATAACCGATGGGCGTGCAACCTGTCCCTGCATAGTTAATTTTTATCATGTTGTATGTGATGCTTTACCAAAAACATGTTTCAAAAACTTATCTAGTAGGTACCTTTTTCAACTTAAACTTTGCTCATAACTTAACATCACGACTGTAATCCCCGAAGGGTTAGGCAGAGCCAGGTACTATAGGTTCACCTCTGCCTAACTTAGCTCATAGTCCGTCATGTATTGGCCTATGCCAAATTAAGCTTCATCCTTAACAACTACATACCTCCCCTCCCACCCCCTCCTTCCCTTTTCATACGTCGTACAAAAAACTCTATAGTTTCCATTGCGTCAGTTTATAGTTTTTGAGCAGATGGGTTTTTACTATATGGTGCAATGAATGTATGAGCTGTAAAGTTCCGCCATTAATGAAAAGAGGAGTGTTTTCGTTTTGTTTTAGATGTCATACTCTCTACGATTTTAAAGAAGGACTTTGCACTTCTTGTTGTTTTGTAATGTTGCAAAATTTTTGTATATATACAAATTATACCTTTTGCTTTTCGCGTCCTTCTGTGTGACCAAGTAGTTCTTCTCAACTACGCAACAAACATGCGGTTTATTCCATCATTTAGAGACTTTATTCTGGAAATTTTATGTATAAAATGCATTAATATTAAACTTACATATAATGAAGAAATCTCGATGTTTTATCGAGTCGTAAACCGTGGAAAGCAGGGGCGGGTGGATAGTTTTAAATAAATAAATTAAAATAAGCTCAATCCCTGTTTGAGTAAAGCAAAAACAAATCGAACCTACTTCAACACCTGCACTATAGTCTTTCTCTTTCTAACTCATAAATATTATTTTTTACTATCCGAGCCCGCCCTTACCACTTAACTGAAATCCTTACTTTCTCATAGAGACTGTACTATACTTGGAGCCTTGTGAGGGATCACACGTCTCTCATAATACTAGTAAAACACACGTTCCAATATATAAAGAAAAGGATAATAAACGTATTATTGAAATCCTTATAACGGTCTTTACTTTGGTGTCTAAACATTAACCCTAACAATCCCAACATCAAGAATATATTTCAGTTTATCTAACATATAAAAATATATTTCAGTATTCTAACTGGAACTTTAATACATTGTAAGAATGCTATGCAGATGCTAGTCCTCTACTTCAGTCTATCTATGTGCATATCTAACAGCATTCGTGTATTTCATTTATAATAATGAATGTATTTACTTTGATAGTCAGTAATAGAACGCTAACTGCCAGTACTTCTTACGATAACTTTGTTACTTGGATGCAGATTGCAGCATCACTTTTCTGTATTGAAATATCTTTTGCAGACAGCATTATGCAAAACTCTTCCATTATTATTAAGTCTACAATTTCAAAGACTGCTTCATATGTATACCAACCTTTATAAAGGCGTGAATACGTAATCTCAAATATGTATAATATATCGGTAGGAGAATTTGCAAGTAAATGTAACTACTGCTAGCAATAAAATTGCCTATACGATAGTTGCCGATTTCCCTTTCTACAGGCTTGGTGCTATCAAGCTGTTTCAATATGCCTAATAGACTCACCTGTTACCAGTTATCAGTAAAAATACGACATGTGGAAGTGAAATGGTCAATATTCTGACCGTACTAACTACTTCCCGTATTAACGTCACTATTAATATAGGATAAGTAAAAAACCAGAAAAACATGAATATTTTTTATTAGTGTCGATAAATATAAGATCATTTGTAGGACAAATTGGTACTTTATACATTAACAACATATGTACAATAAAACTATAATTATTATTAAGGCATCAGATGGTTCCTAAATATACAAATCGTAGGGCAGTCTTATTTCTATTAGGTACTACATGTCGAAGTAGACTTTGCATTTCAATATGAATGGAAATATTGTGTCAATACCGAATAATCCAAACACATCGCTTAAATTAAAATACATTGCGATGAGAATATGTTACGTGCAAGGAATATTTAATCAAATATTACGTATCAAATATACGGGTAATTAAATATTCAATATCAAGATTCAATCAAAAAACACTTTTACATGGGTATCTACTTATGTTTTAAGCTGAGTCCTCTCTTAGTACGAAGTACATTATCTTAACATTTCAAGTAAGTTTATGCAATGCAAAACAAACTTAACTAAAGTGCAATATGAAAATTTAATAAATGTCAAAACTTTTAAAGAAATGTCTTTTTTAAATTCGACTAAGTTTCATTTCAGTCGGATTAAATCTACGAACATTAAGCTAATTTATTGCTTGTAATTGATTTATGTGTACCTAATAATACAATTAAATTATTTGAACGAACATACAATGTTATACATAGAAGGTCACATATCAGTCTACCTAAAGGGTACGAACACGACCTCACGTTTATTGCTAAACTAACTTTCATGCAAACCATTACATAGCTTATCAAAGAGATATCCTCAATAAATTACAGTTACAATAATTACGTAGGTATAATAAAAGTTACACTGTACATAATGAGTAAACAGGCATCAGGAGGGTCATATTTCCACGTATCAAATTATCAATCTAATATCCATCTTTATGTATCTCATCTTTCTAGCCATCGTAAATCCACCTTTGCTGCGTCCAAGGCCCGGCAGACAAATCTCTTCGATCCGTATCGACAGAGATAACAAAAGCATTCTGTAGTGCTACAGAAATAAAAACAAAACTCCTGTCACGGAGTAACCAAGATCCGGTAGTGTGGGGGACATGCAGATCATATGCTGAGTGATGGTCGTTTCTTCCTCACGCTTTTGTTGCTCAAGCCGAGAATACTGCCGATTACCTGGGAGGCAAAATATTCTGTGTTATTGACGACTTTATTTTTTGTAGTCGTGAAATCACGACTGGGTTTAGAATATTGTGGAAATCATACTATTTCTTAAGAGGTAGAGTTTCTTATGAATTCGTTTGTTTGTACAAGGTAATCTCTGCATATACGAAACAGATTACAAAAATTATTTCACTGACAGAAAGACCCTTTGTGCTAAAATCATGCACGAGTTCGTTGCAGGGAATCTCCATGCGGGTGAAATCGCGGGGCACTGAAGTTTTAAATAATGTTTTTTTTTTTATAGTTTACGAAATAGATACTACATTAAACCAACCTTAGATACAGAGTAGGCAGCGAGCTTGCGCCTGGGCGCGGGCAACAAGAGCGCGAGCGCACGTGCCTCCCGCAGCAGCGCGTGGAAGGCGAGCGCGGCGCCCGCGCACGACTCCGCCGCCGACACCTCGTAGAACTGACAGCCGAACCGCAACGACAACTCCTGACCCTCTTCCGCCTTGACAACCCTATTGCAAAAATAAATACTTCTTTATTCTGATGGTACTTTATTTTAAAGCACTATTATTACAATCAATTTTAAGAAAATGTCAAGTACTTATTAATTTACGTAATACACGCAAGGATTTAACAGTAGGCACTTGTAATTTATGTGACCTCTTCTTGAACTTTCCAGTAAATTGACCTACTCTAACAGAATTAAGTAGCTTGGCTGCCTGTATTATTCAAACCTGGCATGTTCTAGGTCTCGTTTGTTGCCGAGTAGGGTGACAGCGGTGCAGCCGGGCAGCCGGGTCCTCTCCAGCAGCGCCAAAAGTTCGGCAGCAGCCAGGAATGACCGTCTGTCGCACACGGAGTATACCACCGCGAACGCGTCGCCCCAGCGAAGGTGCTCCGCTAAACATCCACGTTTCTGGACAAAACATTGTACAGGTTAGGCTTTTGACAGCTTTTTAGGATAAGATCTTAGTTTGCGGGAGTTAAGGTACATTAGAGTAAACAAACTGTCTATCACGCATGCAATAAGTATGGGTATCATTTGAGTCACGCACACGTTCTCTGAAACATACATATTTACCAATACGTTAAGTGTTTGTAAAGCGATGATTAAATATGAAATGTATAAAGTATTGATATAAATCGAAAATGTACTCGAGGTGCGTATTCTATTACCGATAATATCAAGCAACGATAAAACACTTACGGCGCAACCACACGTATCTAAGACTTCCACTTCAGACGTGGCGCCATCGAACGCCACCCGATGTTGATACAGGAAATCTGAAACAAAATCTTTATTTGACTTTGCAACAATCAACACTCCAGTCACTCGACCCGTTCTCAATATCGACCTCGTAATGTATTGACTTTCTGAAAGATGCTATCAGTCACTCAGATCTAGGTTACAACCAATAACGCACTCGCTCGATACGCCAAATGACTTATTAAGTGTCACTGTTATAGTGTACACAACAAATATGCAATAAATCTTATTGATTGGGATTTCGAGAACCCAGATTTAGATGCTGATAACTGATAAATGTTTCAGAACTCAATAAAAAAAATCGGAAAAGGGATTTTCCCCTGAAGTTGACACCTCAACGGCTGAAATGTCTTTTGATTTTGTTTAAAATTTTTGCTTTCCGCCAAAATAATGTAGTATGCTCCAAAGGTCGACGGCCTGTGTAGACCGGCGCCGGCGTCGCTCAGCCTTGGCACTCCGGCGCTGCATCTTGCCAATATCGCAAATAAACCGACCATTGGCACTCAATGCGTGGCATTTGTGAGTGCCCTCTATAAGGGCTCATGTTCATTGGTATTTCTGTCTTGCGTTCAACACTGTCACTCTTTACATATCAACTAGGTGATCAGAACTAGGAGGAGTGCCAGTGAAAATAACTATTATTACTGTTATAATGACCTTAATACACAATAGGGGTGTTTATCTGATAGAAACTTTGTTTATACCGGTTCTGTTTGATATCGTAAAAAAATCTACATCTGCTATTGAGTTTTGCCAACGTGTTTGCGATAAACAACAGTGCAATCCGATTCATGAATTAGGAAAATCCCAAAGGAAATTGCCATAAATATTTCATCTGTATCTGCACCGAATTTATATAAACAAGCCTCATTCACACAGTATCAAGTGTTGCTAAATATACTCACCGCCAGTGGAGCTGTACTCTCCGATGTACCGCTTCGTTAAATAACGAACCACCACGGCTGGAACAAAACAAACAAATTAAAACAATTGCACAACGTTTCACACGTTATCGGTAAACTAAAGAACGTCTATTTGATTACACTTTTAGTTCAAACTTTATCTAACAAGATAAAACACATAGATTAATTGAAATACAAGTTGGTAACAGAGAAAGCAGCAATTAGCAGCCACTCGGTAAGGTGTTACAAAATTTGTGCCCCTCAATGAATTTATAACTACAAGGTTCAATTAGAGGGAAAGTAGACAATGGGGTAAAGGTATGCTGAAGTTATTGGTCAACTACCATACCAATTAACACTAAAGACGAGATACAGAGCTGGCTTCTATTAACAATCAGTGTTTTATGGGTATTCTTATTTATATGAATATAATCACGGGTTTATTGCGTAATTAATGGTAACGTTTAGGCCCTTGATTGCCTCTATTATTATTTAGAAACGTTCAATTTATTATAAATCAAAGAATAGTAAGCAGTATAATTTTACTGACGTTCTCTACAAAATAATATGATGATATGCTGTAGAATATTGGATTTCTGACATCGATATTACGATATTTACGATGCTACCTATTTTTTTCATATTTTAGGTTACTCAGCTAAAATCTGTTTTTTCTTATAGTCAAGCATATTATATTCTTATTTGAGGCGGCTTAGTAAGTTTTATGTGATATTATAATTTAAATCATTGGTCATCAAGTTTCGCTCTACATACACTACTGTCGTATGTATAAGTTGTGTAAATGTGTATCAGAATCATTGGCACAATGAAACATGATAAACTAACGTGTAACTCTAAACTAATAAATATAACACGTACTAATGTATATTGTTACGTGAGTATAATACTTCATTGTTCAACCTAGAATTAATTTCTAGGACAATCAAGTCTGTTTTTCTATGAGACAGTTCAAAGAAAAACGGAATTTGTGGTCTGCTGTTTAAATAAGGAAAGCTGGTTACTCTACTAAAGCTTCAGCTTTTTATGACCGAGACTACCCCATGCATTGTTTGTTCTGGATAAGCTCACGTTGGAATCATTTCAGCAAATGGTAAGGTTTGCACAGAATATTATGTTGCCTTCTCTAAAGAAATTCCTTCACAATTTGAAAATCAATCACCCCATAAAGTTACGTTGCTTAAAAATAGTGAAATAGCTGTCGAGACTCAAGTGCTGGTAACAGACCTTCATAAATTGAAAGAAAAACGTTATGCCTGCAGCTCTAGCAACTAAAGTTCTTGAAATTTCCGTAAACAAAAACGAAAAAAAGATGATATTTTCGATTCTGAAATGGTCAAACCGTTTTAAGCACACTAAAGTGACTTTAGTTTGCTATGTTGATAAATATTCTCACTCGCAACAAAACAAACAAGTTACTACACTTCCTCATGCTCTATTGACGCGGGAGGAACGCGGAGCTATATCCAGACTAGGCTAACCGACCCACAGTGTACAGTATAGTGTCAGAACAACACATCTAGTCATACCATAAATCCTAATTGCACATAACAACTATCAAACTGCTATCCCACCCACAAAAACTACAACTAACCCATTTATTTCCCTAGTTGACTCACACTGCTTACATTATACAAATCTTATCGAAGACCAGCAATAGGTCGAACAAATATTTATAACCTAGAACTATAGCTATACTTCAATATTAAGATACTCAATAAGAAATACTAGCCGATATAAACTTTTGAGCTACAAATAATAAATGGCCCGTTTAGACCTGAATTTATCTATCAATACGCAGCCCGACATCAAACAGCAGATCGATCATCTATCTGTGATTAGAATCAGTTCCGAGACATCGCCCCAATACTGATCATAAACAGTAAAATGGATTATAAAGTGTCACATCTCATCAACCTCGTGGTTTATTGAGATTTGCTTCTCTATCGAATGTTAGGAGTTAGCGGGAAAACTATAAACATGTCATTTCAACGGATTTATGATTGGGCTTCTGCTGCACATGTGGTTTTAATGTCAGTAAATATGTAGGTAGGTAGGTACCTACGTGTTTTATGTTTGTGTTCTGTCAGGCTGTCGGGTCAGGAGCGCGGGGCGTAGTGATGTGTGCTCAGATTCAATGAACCAACTCAAAACAATCGATGTATGTTAATTGCGATTTCACGGCTATCTATTGAGGTTATCGAACTTTCCTTTTATGTGCACTCTCCTGGTTGTGCATCCTTTATTGATTCATTATAAATATTTTGCTCGCTTTATTAGCTGTTAGCCATCACTACTCGTGTACTTTTAGCTCCACAATATTTTTTATTTACAATTTGAGCAAATATAAATGAATCGGAAATGTTTAAATACACCAATTTGTTAATACATCTTTGAAACAACGCAACGTGCCAATGAACGATTCAAGCTTTTATTACCTACAGATTGCAGATAAAGACTACTCCATAACTTCATTAACAAAACTGGCCCTCTTACTGTAAAGCGTACTCAGACAAGTATTGCAGAATCTGAAAACCCTTATCAATTCGTGCAAAATAAACATGCAGCTTGAGTCTTACCAATTATACTAACGAGTACTTTCACTTGAACACTGATAGCTAGGCAGTTCAAGGTGATCCGCAGCCACATTACTCTGCACAGATAGCGCCTCATACCATATATCTAGGTTAAATTTGTAACAAGACAGAACGGTCTTCAATTCGCAATGCGCGAATGCGTCCGAAATAGGTATTCGATTCCTTACTACAATACAGTGAGTGATGATCCAACTACTGGTTTGAGATTGGAACTTCGCATACATGGCGAGGCTTATTAAGATCTTGACCGTGAAGCCTCTGCTCTCGCACGTTTATAACTTTTATATTCATTTCTTTCCAGAATAAACTGGAGTGCGGCAACGAGACCCATAACGGGACTCGGGAAAACGGAGAATTTAAGCGACGTCTGTTGAGCGAATACGGTAGCGCTAAATGTTAATTAAGAGCATCGGCGAGGTGATCACCGCGCGATCCCGGCCTGTTCGCCACGCTACAGTAATTGGACGGCACAGAGTTTCATTTACATTTTTACGTTCAGTTTATTTCCTTAAACGCCACTTAATTAAGGAGCACGTCTTTCTTTCGCGTTCTATATGCACTATAACTTTATTGAGGAATATAAAAAATAAAAAAACATCAATTAATTTGTATGTACGCTAAGTTTTGAAGATAGTGCAAAGCTTTCTCTTGTAATCTTAATTTGTTGTATCGACATGCTAATTAGAATTTCACCGAAGTTATTTTTGACAGGTGACAATGATGAGCTTGACCTGGAAGTCTAGAAAAGTTTGACCTCATAATTCAGTTCAAACAAAGGTCTAAGGTGGCGCTGTAGCAAATTATCGACAAACAGATATTGACAGTTAAACAAATTGAGGAGTTCGAAACATGTGTGCAAACATCGATCAAGATTCAATGAACAAATATAAAAGCGAGAAACCACATAGCGAAAGTAAAACCAATAATTATTATTGGAACAGTAGGTATAATATTGATGACACTGACAGGTGACAACGCGGTTTCGATGTGCTGATCGTGTTCAGTTTAATTACTTATAACAAATCCATTAGATCACTAGCTTGTCATTTATGCCCGAAACATATTCCTTTCTAATACCCAGTCTAAAACCGCTAAAAGCTAAATATCATAACAATACACGCATCAGATCATCAGACATTTCTTTCTTCGCTATAAATATATTTCTAACTGTGCGAATTCTATTTGGAACGCTGACTGAGCGATCGAATATTCGGTCGGCAGTGTATAATTATGTCGTATCGTGAGTGGAACACGAATTGAAAGAAACAGAAGGTTTACTTCATACCACGCCTCTTATATTGAAGATAGAGAGAAATGGACAAGAAAAATGAGCATCGCTGACTAGTGATTAGCGTTCTCGTACTCGCATTCTATTTTTAATGTGAACAGTCATCCGAGGCTGAGTCGAAGAATAATAGAGAAACCTCAAACAGGGTGAAGGACACGGGTCACTGAAGCTTGCGATCTGTGACTCAGTGGTTTGAAACTGATCCGTTGCGCAGTGTCGGTGCCAACTAATTTCGAGTAGATTTTTTAGTGTCCGTCGTCTGTGGATTTTCTGTGTTTAGTTATTTGGTTTTGGAGTGAGTGTGCGTGGTGCGTGTGGCGGGTGTCCCGGCAGACGTCTGACCGGGTGACTCACTGCGCGCTGCGGCATGCGGTGGAGCTGCGCGCACGCCGCTATTAATACTACTGCAGTTGACATTTACTCGCTCTCGATCTATGATCCCGAAACGCAATACGAGTTTTATGTCATCCGTAATGTTGCATATGATGTGTACCTCACGATGACTAATATTGACGTTAATCTGGGAGTTAAGAGGTTCATAGAAATGTTTAATTCGCTTCGAAAAATTACGATTTTAAGCTCACTGAACGGCTTCTTTCCATTCAGAAAAGAAACAACCATTGGTAAGCACGCTTGATCACTTCCCCTTTATTTCTTGGATTTCAGACCCCCATACGTCCTAGCTTACTTTTACATAATGATGCATCCAGCATTACCATTTGCAGGTAGGACACAAAAGCTTGATTTCAAAAAGGTACTTTCGGTGTTCTTTGAACCTGTTTGACCGGGCATTTATACTCATATTATAATTTCATGCATGCTAGTATCAAGGTCACAGTCTCAAGACACTTTATCGTTCAGCTATTCGCCAAGTTAATATACCTATATTCTCCTTCAGTAACTAGATACCTACCTATTATTTAATGGTGAATTCTTGGCACTCAACGCCTTTGTGCCGATAGTTATAATGTTATAACAAACGGTTATACAGATGGTACACGTGGCAATGCATATTACATTGCGGCCATTAGAGATTTGTTTTGATCTCGTGTCATAATATTTCCATTATAGTTATGATTTTCTTTCTTCTTTATCGACTTTGTAGGTGTTATATCAGGGTTAACTTTGTTATGAAAACTGCTTCGTCATTTATGATAAGCAAACTGTGGGTGGGTTAGCCACACGCCACGAAAAAGCAAAAAAGCTTTAAATATCAAAGACCGTTTGAAGACCGTTCAAAGAATTTGAAGACAGTAAAAAGAAGACGGCCGCGACTTACAAGTCGAAGGTTCGAACCCTGACTGGCGCTTTACTTTGTGTAAATTATTTCATCACCACTGCTCTCAAAACGGTGAAGGAAAACATCGTGAGGAAACCGGCATGTCCTAGAACTAAAAATTCCAAGACATGTGACATCTACCAAGTCGCACTGGGCCCGCGTGTTGGATTACGGCCCACTCCCTGTCACAGAGAGGAGGCCTGTGTCCCAGCAGTGGGAACGTTATAGGCTGATTATGCAAAAGACTTCGAAGACAATTCAAAGTAATCGTTGCACATTTTCATGATGTTTGTTACTAGACCCATGTTGAATCTCTGTTGAAGCAATATTTTTTGCCAAAGCTCTCACTGTAAAAGCTATAATTTTCCAAAAAGCTTCTAATATGAGTCCAAATTAATCACAAAAATTAAAACATAACTCATTTATCTTTAAACCTCTTAATAAAGTTACATCACAAAATCAGTTCCCAAAGCTACTGAAGCTGCGTAAACATCAATTATAATTACAAACATACTTATCATTACAACGTAGTCCCCGGTAAGCCACTTGGTAAGCAATTGTGCCGAGACTTCGAGAGCCTAAGAGTAAAGTTAAGAGAGTTAACTTAATCACATAATCAAGATGTGGCCACTTAAGATTGATTGTCCGTTGCGTTTCGTTGCGCAATGCATGCTTAACTAATGCTTGCCCAAGCGTTACACTGATCACTTGGAAACCATGGGAGAATATTTTTGGAGTTTGGATACTTGGGATTTCAAACAATTGGTGTGAAATTGGTAATAAGTACTCTTGGCTCATCTGTTTTTCGGCAGTTTTAGAAGCGACTCGTTAAGCCCTTTTAATTGAAAGCCTGAGTAAAAGATCATTAAGTAATTGTATAAAATCATCAACATCTTCTGTAGGTGGGTACACATTTTTATGAAGGTTTTCTACATTTATACCTGTATTTTTGTATGGTGTACATATTAAAGAGTATTCTATTCTATTCTATTATATTCCTGACTTGGCATTCCTTAAGACATTAATTTGTTCAAACGTCTTCAATTTTTCGTAAGCATCTTGTTACTTTTTAAAGAAGCAGTGAATGTCTTGGTTTTTAAACCCATGGTTATTCTATAAGTGAAGATGGTTTATCTTCGTATAAGAAATATGAAAAATAATATGCAGGTACCTAAACGCCTACAAAATGTTGAGTACCATTCCTGAAATATCTCTCCTATAAAATCTCAAACTGCGTGGCTCACCACGTGCCCTAACACAAACTTCGGAATCAGGGTGTAAACAAACATTGCATATTCCACGTTTATTCAATCGTAATAATAGAATCTAGCCGACTGACCTGAACACACACGTATACAATGATACGTTTATCTCCCTTGGTTTCAATATAACACCCGGTATCAGAATAATTAATTACCATTATCACTTCTGATACAGTTCTGATTAAGTTACAAAATAAAAGAAACGTGATAACTGTCGCCCGAGTATGACTACATGTGTCAATACATGTTTCAGGTATTACAATTAGTGGTTCCAATTTGCATACGTGATTAAATGTACCCATGTAAGTATGTATGTAGATCAGACGTGTAAAGTATTGCGAAAAATGTGAGTTGTATGTAGAAGTAGAATTAGGAAGTTTCAAAAATTAAGATAGATAAGGAGAAGGTCAAGAGAATTGTAATTAATCTCTATACCTGATAATAATATTTTGATAATTAAAAGGTAAAGTAATCAACATGAAATAAGATAAATTAGCTTCAGGCAAACAAATAATAAAAATGTCTTAATATTGACTGAATTGAATTAAAGCTTGCAGCTAATGAATTTCCGAACCAGTTGTACTATTTTCTTAAAATCAAAACAAAACACGACTAGACAAAATCCGGGTGGAAATTGTAGATTCTACTGTCTGTACAAACATTGCACCTATTTATGTTCTAAACAAACTGTAGGTACACTTATAAACACTTCAATTGAATTTATCGATAAAAATCTCAAATAGCGAACATCAAAATCTGTTCACGTTATAAAACCAATATTCTACAGCTACACGATTAAAATTCAAGTGTTCGTAACATTGCTCAATGGGCGGCATCCGTTAGCAGTTCTTACCTAATCTTTCTATAATTGTTATGTTAATATATTGGAGTGTTTCCGAAAAACGACATCCGACGACTGCGCTATAAATCAATTTCACTCGTGTTAGCTTTCGCTAAGTTATTGTTTATACTTTCTACTGCACAGCTAACACGTCTACATAATACTTTATCAAATGGTAGCATTTGATAGTTTCCTAACCGTTATTAATTGGCGATTAGTGACGTTTGAATGTTGAATGACTCATTAATGGCCTGCGCATGATTTATGTGTCGTTGCGCGGGAGACTGTGCGGCAGCCAATTTGTTTGAAGTATCTGAGACCGTCTCTTGTATACACGTGCCAGTGTTGAATAATCCTCGATATGATCTTGAAATCAGAAGTGTTATAGAAATTCTATTATGTAACTGTTACTTTTATTGTAATAGTGCTACTTGTTTCACATAATGGCACGTTTATTACTTACTAATGATTTATTAATGATAGGATTTCATGATGGGAATTCCACATGGAATCTAAGACTCTCAGTTTAGAGTAACAATTAAAAGAACCTAATGTTCGAATATTGCTTTTGTTACTGCTTTTCATAGTTTTTAATGGCATATTATTTAATCCATCTCGACCTACATTGTCGCGCTCTGGATAGAATGGCTCTATTGAGCTATATATAACCACAAAAAAAAACTCCATCAATTGAAACTGATGTTCAATGAAATCCTGAAACATTTGGTGCTGTTGTTGCACATTAAGGTTATCATGAAAAGGAATGAATTCTATTTAGTTTATCTAGGTATTAATCTGCTCATGATAACAAATACGATATAAAACAAGTCCGATTATATCAGAGTTGATACTGAAAAACACACAGCAAAGATGAGCTGAAATAAATCATGAGTTTCTTTAAAAAAAGACTCTTCGAAGCTCTTTGCAATATGCGCATTTTTCCCTTTCACCCAAAAAATCGTAGTTCGTTTAATTTATTGCAGTTTATTTGAATAATTTATTCAAACTAATTTTAATTGACACTTCATTTTAATGTAATAAATTAAGTTTGCTCACAAAGTGCAATTTGTTGTCTCACCCAAAAATTAGTGGAGTTGTTCTTTCTGGTACACACGAATAATTTATTAAGACTAATTTAATGGACAGTGATTTTTATTATGTGCTGTAAGACTTGCTACAAAACAATTTTTTTTCCTAAATAGCTGCAATAAAAAAGATAATTTTTAAAATTTCTATTTAAAAATCGAGCTTCCTTCTTCTCGAAAATTGTATAGATGTGTGCCGTGCAGTTATCACGCGCACGATTTAGTATGTATGCCTTCACTCCTAACTGTTGTAAGTACGTATTAATAGTTGTTTCAGAGTGTGGCCCATCTACACCAAGTATTTATGAGTGCTCCTCCCCTCGCAGTTCTGTCTCGACGCGGACAAAGATACAGACGTGACGAATATTCCGACGTAAACGTGTAATTCTATTTTCAAAAGATATCTATATTTAACACATCGTATATAAACTTGACTTTAGTGAAGACGTGATTTATGGCTTTTTTAAATAAAATTAGCTAATAATACTTTATATTCAAGATCGTTGTAATTGTTGAGCTTCTGCATTAAATATTACTTAGGTTCTGGGTTCGTCGGTCCTTTGGATAAGTCTTATTACTCTAAGTACCTGATCGACCGAGATCTGGGGGCTTAAAACGCCACTTTGGCAGAATCCTACTAGGAAAATATTATGAATCATCGGAAAATGGCACAAACTGACAATTCATAATATGATCTGCGTGAGATTCATATTACGAAATCATTCATCTGTTTGACAGTTTGCTATGGAGATTCGTAATGGTCATCACATTATGAATTGCTTTTGTGTCAAATTAGAGGAATTGCTAATGACGGGTGGAAATTCAGGAAATAAATCGCTTTTAGAGGAATTGTTGATGTGGCCGTACTAGGCCCCCTGCTCGAATAAAAAAAATAGTTAAACATATCATCCAGGTTTACCAACGTTGTATCATATTCCCGAGGCTGTGAAAATAGAGAAAACGAATTTTCCCAGATATGAGACGTAGCTAGATCGATTTTTCGCTCCCTCTATATTGCAACTTTCATCGAAATTGTTAGAGATGTTTTCGAGAAAGCATCATTTAATACGTTCGTGTAGGTAGTTAGTGAAATATTTTTTTTGTTTTAATTTCAAATCAACAGGAAAAACTATTTTCAACATTTTTTAAGAGAAAAATAGCTGGAATAAACACCATAAAATTAAGATTTGACGGTCTACTCAATTCTAAATATATCAGGCAGGTATATTGAGTCTGAATCAAGCCAATAACAAACTGCTACGAAATCATAAAGCATACAAATGAGTACTACATCTTACGAGCCGTCTAAAGAACACCGAAATAACGAAATGCTGATATTTGGAACTATTTTGGGAGTCATAACCTGAGCGAAAACTTACACAACATCTTACAAACCAAGATTTTTTTAGTATCCTTCTATACATGCTACGCGCTAAGCGTCGTAGTTTGCGTACTACGCTACGTAGCTACGAATCGTTTCTTTTTCGCTTCATGGCAATAAAACTTTTTTGCGTTGAATTCCTGAATTTTGGCGACAACACCAAGCGGTTCTATTTGCGTCCCGACTATTCAAAGATACCATTTTGATGACGAAATATTAAATATACTTGGGTACGTTCTGATTTTCGCTAAACATTTAGTCGTAGTACTGTTTCGTTACTCTGACTAACGTATTTTGGAAGCTAAGCTCAAACTCTAGTACATCGATCCCACGCTCCAGCCATTATAATGCTGACAGTCATCTGTGACCAAAATCATGACAACACACACATACCTAACTACCTACCTACATTTTAATAGTGAGTCAATGTACTAACTATAGTTACTCACACTACTCGAGAGTGAGAACAAAAATAGTATTGTTATAAATAGAATGCTAAACAAAAATAAAACACCTATGACGAATCATTTTTTTAGCTCTGACTAGTCTTGATTTGCGGAGGTCAGACAGCCAATTATGATCATCAGAACGGGTCGATAACGTCATCGCAGAAGGACGTTACAAATACAATAGTAAATAATGTAAATAGTATATTTCAGTTTTAGGCATCACACAGTTGAAGTGTAGTATTTCAAAGATATTTTCCAGACCTACAATCCAATGTGATCATTAAAGGCTACCGCAGACATGCGCGATGCGACTCTGGTCCAACAATTTATATGAAAACTTCACGGACGCTGTTCTTCCGGCGCGGCGTCGCATCGCGCCTGTCTGCGGGAGCCTTTTCTCTTTTTGAGTTCCGTGGCTCAAAAGGAAAAAACGGAACCCTTATAGGATCACTTCGTTGTCCGTCCGTCAGTCTGTCTGTCAGTCAAGACCCTTTTACTCAGAAACGCGTGGAGGTATCAAGTTGAAATTAATATCAAATACGTAGAGGCTACGGGCCCTTGGAGCTCTAAAAAATCAAGCTCGGAAATATGTATATAGAAACTTATAGGATATTTCCCGTTAACCTATAATCAAGAAATTGTGAACATTTTTTTTTTTTTGCGATTCCTATTTTTCAACTACAAAGGTAAGTTTTTCTTGGGATAAATTCATTTAATCTACGGAATCCTTCATTGTTTCTTGTCTGACACACACTTGGCCGGTTAGTTTTCTTATTTTTCTCACAACCATGAAGAAATCCAAACGGGTTTGTAAAAAATATAGTCACGTGTACTTACTACACGTTGCGAACGTGCTTTAAAAGTACACTTTATTTACATTACACTATTTATCGTGTAATACATGGTAGCAGGCTTTAGTTAACAGTTTAAATAATCTCCTATACGTTACCGTAGGAGTTGAATAACAAAACAGAATCATTTTTTGCAAAGTGTTGGCAATAGGTACAATTCCGAAGCCGACCGCAAAAAAGGCTGCTTCAGATTTTGAATCCAAAATCAATTGAAATTCCTGAATCACAATTCAAAAATACAACTTGAATTTATTTTATTTTTACTTACTACGAGGGATAACGTTGAAAGAACATAGAATTATTTAAAGATCACATTAAACAATTTAAATATATTTATTGTCCTTTCTTCGGGTCATGCCCATCCCCCGTTCGCCTGAATGCAGAGACTAGTGAAGAAATGCAAATAATTTATCTCCTCCTCTGAAAAACGGTCGGAGAACAAATTTTTCGATCGTCGATCACAATCATTGCGGTAGAGGTAAAAATACACAAAAACACAGGTGTTTTCGTACGTTGCGTCAATTGCAATAAAACTTTAGGTCGCCAGACAGACATAAATTGGCTAAAACTCAAGAAATCAGTGTAAATTGTCTGGCGCTTCGCAACAAAATAGCCTATAGCAAATATCTATCTTTGTATAGACTAGCATGTCTGTAGCATGGTTCTAATATTATCCTCAACAAATTCTCAAAGTAAATATTGAGCTATTTGAGACTGTCTGGTCTGTAAGTCTGCAGCCAGGTGCCTGCTGTGATTAATTGTTTCAATTAATTAACTAAAACTATTGCAGTTCACTGCTGGATTTATCTCCCATATTGCGTCAACTAACTCCAACACTACCACCATTGACTACTTAACTTAGAGATATTTGGTCATTGATTCAGAGGTGAATCAAAGAGTAATAAAAAAAAAATATGTTATGATTTTCAAAAGAGGAAAAGAGAGGGAAAGATCGATTGAAGTCACTAGTATCTATTGTGTATTTTATAATTTTGATAGTCTTGTTCCTAACCAGTAACTAGGCTGTATGGAACACCCTAGTCACTGGGGCTCCAAGTATATATATAAATAATAGAAATGCAGTTTTATTTTCCTTTACCAGGAAATAGTTGACCTCAAATATAATCCAGTAAGCATATACTATGCATCAAGTAATACTCAACCGAATGGTGCTGAAGATCCATACGACGATCAGAGGTCAATTTTTTTAAACCAGCTCGTTCGCACTCAAGCTTCTCGCACTCCAACTACCATTGTTAAAAGCTCATGTATGACTCACATTGAAACCAAGTAAATCACTTACAACGATGAAATGGAAATAAAAACATCACAACAATATGTCAGCAATCAATCATCCCGTGAAATAGAGCTAACAAGGTTAATGGGCGTAGAAGTAACGACCAATCATAGCTAATTGCATCCTTGCGATTTCATAACCCGAGGCTTAAACATCCGGCGCTGAACACGTTTAAGGGGTTGAGCACATAATCGATTTTTAGTCGAGCATCGAAGTCTATGGGAAAAATCTTTATTTAAATGATGTGTTATATCTAAAGTTCATAAGTTATCTCCATCGATATCATCCTCCTGCCGTAATTTTATTTTAAGTCGTTGCAGCATTTTTCCTTTTCCTTAGGGATATCTCTATCAACTCAGCTGTCATGTCTGTATTGCCCTTTTCACCGACTTCTTCAAAAAGGTGGAGATTCTCAATTCGTCTGTATGTTTTTTTTTCTATTGACATAACATCCATCATCTCTTTGATAGTCTTCTGTTCTTATTTCCATCCTCGTTTATTTCATACTCCACGACGTGTCCCCAATAATAAGTCCATATGTGTCCCTCATTTCTTCACAGACTGTATATCATATTCCAATAACCGATTTCCACAAAACTCTTTGGTGACCAGCCCCATAGCATACCCATGCACAAATCATGGACATGACCTAACATCCCTTTGCAGAGCCGAACCACTCCTTAAACGTTGATAACTAATCGTTGGACGCTCAACCACTGCTAAATATGCCAAAAAAACACTAGAGTTCAAAAAATCTAGAAACATCTATTCTGATATCAGACAGCTAGAATAAACAGTTGTTTTGCCAGCAAAGTCTAGGCTGTGCCATTGACATTACAGCGTTCAACAAACTTGAAGAGATCATCAACCTGCGTATGTAACACCGCTTTACATAACACTCATTAACTTTATGAGTTAAGTAAAGCCCTGATCGATATCAAGGATGAATACTTCACGGCCTAGAAGCCATATAGCATCGTCTAGTTGTAAGATTATCCTCTCTACGCAACCAAAGCCTTACGCATTGATTGCAATCTTCCGTTATTACACGAGGTTGACGGTCCACAGCCTGCAATAGACGATAAACGTCAAAATATTACATGTATTATGTTTAAGTCATCATGTTATTGTGCGTTAATGTCTACTGATCAACATGGTCTTTCAAATGACTCTAAACTATTTTGCCGTATTTGCCTGATTGCTAGTACCAGACGGGAATCAGGCAAATCCGTATCTCCTTGATCTCCTTGATTTGTCATGATCCCCTTCTAATGACTAATTCCTTTCCAAAAATCATACGGTACTTTTTCCTATTACTTAGAAACAACGTTATCAATATTACTCATATATAATTACGTACAATAACAATGCTGCAACTTTCTTTGTTACCAACATTTCAGGTGCAACACCCAGTAAATGTCAGTTATCAGTCGTCTCGTATCACGGTGTTGATAACCGGTGCGCATACTATGTCAACAGCCTAGTGGCCGATTCCATGGAACTGATCCAAGTACAAACAATGATAATATTATAGTGACAAGGATGCCCTCACATAAACAGTAAGTAGTATTGCTGTTTTATTATTGCGCACTGTTTAATGTACTTCCGTAATATATGGATATCATGATACTTCTGCGAAATATTCGCTGATAAGATAAGTAACAGTAAATATTCATAAATGACATTCCTAACAAGTATAATCATCGGATTTTCACGACAACAACTGTTCTAGGCTAGGGATGTAAGGTGTCGGTCGAAGATGTACTAATTTAATAGGTCTTAAAGTCAGAGAAAAAGAAATACGACCTTTTGTAAGCAGAGCTACATACATTACATCTCTGCCATAATAACAAATATCTTTTGTTCCAGGCACTATATTGCTTAAAACATCGGTAAAAAGACAGCGGAACTTCCAATATATTTTGATGTCTGAATATAAGTAGTCATCTAATGCTCGGTTCCTATGAACAATAACGAATCGTTTTGCATACCAATGGTATAAATTTTTATTGCTAAACTGGGCATACAAATAGATTCGTACTTAAGCTTAAGATTGGAAAATTGAAAGCAATGAGGTCTTTGCTTCATTATTGGTAAAGATACAAGAGTCTTAATTTTAACCAATAACGGTCCGTAATTATAGGAACCGGCCTTTAATATATTGGGAGTTCTAGACGTAGGGATTCGTAGTCGATTCGATTACCTCTACTCCAGAGGAGCCATGCCTTGGTAAACGCTAGTTTTAACATGCAAAGCTGAAAGTGTTCAGGGACTTGCGAAAGTTGCACCTATACGTCAATTCATGCGGGTACTCTTATGTTACTGAGGCTAAAGTAGAAAGTTTTTAAATAATGTCTAAGAATACTACAAATGCCCTAATGTATTCAAAAATACAATTTGATCATAAAACCATGAAAGTATATTTTTCTTAATAAAAATTACATAATATCTATTTCAACTATTCTGATTGGTGCCGTAATATAATATAATCCTAAAGCAATTAAAGAAGATCATAACTAAACCAGTCGTCGGCGAAATGGAAGGCATCCATGAGTAACATCTGTTTATATCTAATCGATAGCTAGGCCCATAATTAATTTAATAATCCTAATAACTACCTCAGGGCATTCAAAATAAAATAAAAACTTTTCTCGGGCGATTAGACATAATTGATTTCGGCGCTTGATTAAAAAAGTAAAAAAGCCATAATTATCGACAACTCGTTAAAGACGAATTTAACCAAAGCTTCAAATATGCTTTGGTCAGGAAACGAAGCATTCCCGACGCATAAATCACCTGCTAATAACAATTTTAATGTTTTCCTGAGGTTATTCTTACCGGACTTGCCGCAGCGCGCGCTCCCCAGCACCACAACTCTTATTCGATTAACTGTCATCTTCATTAGTCCGTTTATTAAGTCACTGCACTTAATTTAAATGTTTGTGCATTTAAAATCTGCTAGCTGCAAATTGTATTCGTTTGTAAAAAAAAATCGAAACAAGATCGCGTTGGCGGCAATATCAGCTGTTATTCAAAGATGGCGGACGCACGCGCGCACAACGCACCTGCTTGCGAGCGACTGCCGTCAAATGAAATTGGCGCAAGGCGCATTCAGGCACGTCTATTACTACAGTGAGGAGTGAGAGACATTTGAATACAAACTCATTTGTCTTTGGCAGTTTTTTTTTACGTTGCAGTTCGTTTAGTGCATTGATTGGGAAAATATTGAATAGGATAGAACATTTTTATTTTCATTATACCATTGTCATATTGGTCTTAAAATAGGGTTGAAAAAACGAATCCCTGGTCCAGTCATCATTACTACTTCTATGTAGACTGTGATGTTCCCAAAACGTCAATTCAAGGTTGCAATACAAAAACTCCAATTAATTTTTAATAATCTGTTCGAAATGATTTTGCATATTTTTCTATTGTTAAAACTGATCACAATGAAAGTTTTGATAGAGATGTTGTGGACCAAACAAAATAATGTTTGATCATTGATGCTAGACTTTACCTAGACATCATAGGTAGTATAGATTTAGTGTGCCAAATTCACGAATGTAGCGTGCTTTACATACGAGCTCGAAAGTTTACACGTTTGCAACTATTAGAGTAATTGGGCTAATGATGATTGTCCGATGTCCGTCCAACATTTTTTGCGTTCTATTTCTATCACAAGATCCAATAATAATGTTGAGGTTTGCACAAAAAACATTGACAAGCGTTTAATGGCCTTAAGTGAAATGTTTGACAGAAACGGACAGTAATCTTGGAGTCGGCAATTTGTTGGGCATAAAGAAACGCAGGGTGTTGTCGCGGTACTATCAGCAAATATTACGGTTAGGAGAGCAGACTGTGAGCTTAATCCGCGGAATGTATGCCAACAGCCAATACGCACCGACATGTGATATGATATAATGTACAGTCCATTCCTAAAGTGATACATATAACCAGTACTCCGGTAGCTGCCCATTAAATTGTTTTACATTAACCTTGAAGCTGTATATAAGCAGCTCTATTTTATAAATTGAGATTTTTACTCAAACAGCAATCAAGGAACACTAACTTCAGAAATGACAAATCGATGAACAACTGCAAAGAATGGTTATTGTAATGAACCCAGAATAAGAGCCAAATAAACTTTCTACTAATTCTAGCAATGCTTGACGTGATGTTCAAAAATTACTGGGCAAATCTATGACTCAACCAAACCCAAGCACAGGCACTAAAATAGACTGAGATGAAGTTGATAAATTATATCTATTCTGTGATAAATACCCTGACTAAAGCTGAGGAAATGCGAAAAGAGAAACTGCACATTTTCGGCACAAAATGTTTGCAAGATTAAACTTCCACGATCCAAAACAATCGTAGCAAATACTACTCAACATTTGGTAAGTGGCTGAACATAACACAAATTATACACTATGTTCAAAACACTTCTCATAGAAATTGTACACAATGACACAAATATTCTTATGCATGCAGGGCCTCAAACGGAAATCGTAGATTGACAAGCAGCCAATGTTTTACAAAATCTTTATAAAACTTAAAATTATTTTACAACATTTCTGCCAATCTTTGAATAAAACTTGATCGGTTTTTGTTGCGAAATAGTTTAGATGGGAAGTTCCTTGCATTCTACAGTTTTGTTTTGTTTTAATAGGGCGCCCTAACGGTTTCATATAGAAGAATTTTAACAAGCTCTTTGTTAGCGTGCTCCTAATGTCGTGTGTTGGTAGTTAGAGAAATAGACTGGCTGTCGCCGGTTGACTGAATAGCTATGAAAACATAAAAACATAGATGAGAACGAAACGATACGATGCATACGAAGTAGACAAAGACGGATTTTGTTTTGAAGTTATTGAGTGAGCGGAAAATATTTACGTTTTAATCTAAAACAAACACTAGACTAACCTTTACAATAAAAACATTGACACTGATAAAACTTTAAAAAACGGCGTGGACGACAAGAAGTCTTGTTGATTTTTCTAGTAGAAGAACCTTTCAAAAACATGAAATCCTCTACGGATAAGTACATGAAACACCTTGTTTCTCATTTGGATTTACAATCCTTTGTGTTGCCAAGTCACGAGTAGAAAACATCAAAGGTACGCTAGAAAAATCGCAATGGAATTTAAAACGAAACTTGAATACTGGCTGGCATACTACATTGTAGACGCGCAGTAAGTTTAGAGGCGTCAAAATAAAAATGTAAACTGAGATGCGAGGCAGACGATGCATGTGGAGATTGTAAGACTTCTTTGCGGTTTGAGCCTTTGAGCCTTATGATAGGCCCGACGAATAGTGGCATTTGATATGAGTTTCTTGTTGAAGTGCCTTCTGAAATAATAGATGATTGAAATAGGGATGAGGTAAAGAAGGCTTGTTCCCCGCCTGTAATACCAAAAATCTACAGATTATAATGCTCGTTTTCTCTTTTAAGTTAAGCGTTTTTGCAGGCGGGTCTTTCGTTTTTTAAATAATTTGTTTTATTTCAAACTTTTTAGTTTTATTAATTTATATATTTGGAATTAACTCATTACTAACTTTTATTTGATACCAATATTGTAATTTATTTAAAATTTTAAAAAAAACCTTTCCCTGCCTTTTTTATGTTTGCATATGAAATATTAAAAAAAATATAGCCTATGTCACTCCCACAATTAAGACGAACCTAACGACACCTCGTATATTAAAATCCGTCAAGCCGTTTAGGCTACAGAGCGTGCCAAAGAAATAGACATACATACATACATACTCTCGAAAAACAAAGCCCTCCTTTTGGAGCAGTCGGGTAAACATTAGTATAAGACATTTTAAACGATGTAATAATTGATGCAGGAACAAGAACCACTAGTCCAGGGAATAAATGATTTCATGCTATCAAGAAGCCTATTTTACTTGCAGATGCTTCTAACGGATCCAAAGTTACTAAGTTACTAAGCTATGCTATCTTCACAGTGCAACATTATAGATTAAATCTCATACTTTTAACAGATGCATATTTAACTAGTTATTCTAATCGCAGTGGGTTAGATATTGGAACCCGTAATAATAGTCGACGTAGAACTCGACCAGGGTGAGGAACTGATGAAAATTGCACAATACTTCATTTATTTCTAGATTGACGTAGAAATCATACGTCACAGTGTTTATTTCCATTCACAATATTATTATTAGTTAGCAGGTTATCAGTTTGACCCACAAAACGTTAATAAATCTTATCAAATCTGTATTAGATAACTGATTAATCACGCCCGTTATTTTAACTTTTTATTATTTTTATGAAATAGTATTTTATTGGTGACACTATTTTATTTATTTATTTTTCTTTAGCATCATATTTTAATAATAGGCACACTCATAATATGGTTACAGTTATGTATCATTATAATATGGAGCACGAAAAGTGGCACAGAGATGCGGTTTCACGTATCGCGCATTGAAATGTTGCCAATTTAGTAAATTATCTACCCCAGAAAAATATAAATAGGTAAGTAAAGTACCAGTACTCTATCAACAAGTTGTCATTCTGGGAATCGACAGCTACTAAGAATCCCATATACTTGAGAGCTTTTTTAATAGTAAGGATCATATTCGTCCTCTTCACTAAAATAATGGATATCATGTTACCAAAGCAAATAGATTTCAGAGAAGCGCTCAATCTTCAAAGTAAACATTAGTTCGAAGGAAATTATGTAATTCTCGAAACCATTATGTATGTTAAGTAATATTACTTAAAACAATTATTAGAATTAGCCTCGGTTATTTAAGTATCTAAAAGTAATAGGTACAGCTACTACTTAATAATCTAGTCACACCACGTTTCTGGGTCGAAAACGTGATTTAGCTATTTTAGATTTTTCAAATTATTGCTAATAATACCTAACGCAAAATTAATTCTATTGATTAGTTATTTTTCTTAGAGATAGTTTTATTTGTAGAGAATCAGAGTCATATTCTAAATCTTTCATTCTTAAAAATACCTAATTGGATGAAAATACTCAATCATGGAATAATTCAAAGAGTAACTTAAAAATAAGTTAATATATTTAAATTTTGCCATCAGTACCATGTACTACACATTCACTAACAACGGTATCATTTCCAAACTAGGTACCCAATTAGATTAAGCCTATTCTCTTTAAATGTGAGTAAATAGACTCCATACCTCCTGTCAATTCACGTTGTACCTACTATAGCAACAATACGATTGTGTTCATCCATCCCGACGGGTGCCTGAAGAGTCCCCGCAGTGGATCCTGTTACCCGGCCAACGGGGATTTCATTCGGTAGCCACCCGATCTTAATCACGCCGCAAAATAAAAAAGGACGAACAAAATTCGAAACTAATTTCCGTTGTACACGAACGAGTTTTTATCGAGTCCGTGTCTTCACTTAATTTTTAATTTATTTTCGGTTAAGCGGCGAAGGCTCGTGCAGTGCAGTACCTATATTTGGCTTAAAGAAATTGGGTCAGTTTAACGCAGAATTGTGGGTGTGATGATTATACCGCAAGAGATATTCTGTTCGTTTCTCGAAAAAAAAATGCATTTTCTTACGATTATAGCAAAATTGGTAAGTGCTACGAGATCTACGAATGCTACGACATGCTACGGGTTTTACGTTTCGTTTTATGTACGTATTTATTTGTATAGTTAGGTAGTTAGTAAGTCATTTAATTTAGTTTTAGATTGTGCCTAAATTGTAAGTATATAAGATAATAAATCCGTAGGTAACACAGAACTGTCAAAATACCAATAATTTAACGATATCGGTGAAATATAAGAACACGGTTTATGCTAAGTAGGAAAATTAGATTATGCATTCAGTGTAACAGTTATGTAACGCAAGCAAATTTCACATTAATAAGGAATGTGGATATCCCTGTAGAAATTCGTATCGTAATAATATCGATGCTTATTAAGTCTCATGAATATATTAGTGACGAATAGTAATTTTGCATTTTATTGGATTCTGATTATGGTTTAATAAAGTTTATTAAGACGTGTAATAATCAGATCGAGGTACCGTTCAAATTATGAAGTAAGAATCGTTATTAGCTCAATTACGTATTTACATTTCCAATTATGGCTATGATACCACGTGGTCTCGGAGATTTCCTCGAAGACCGTATCTCGAAGACTCGGAGGCATTGGAAATAAATTACAGATTGTATGTCCTTTTACGAGGAGCTCGTGGCTAAGTAATAACAACCGCACCGGGTCGATCCATTAGGTTAAGCTACGCTTGCCGGGGTTGGTCGGTGGATGGGTGACCATCTTTACATACCGAGATTCCTCCGTGCCTCGGAAATCACGTTAAGCCCTTGGTCCCGGCTGTCATTCGTGGATCTTTGACAGTCTTTACGGGTCGTCAGAAGCCCGAAAGTCTGATAACCAGTCTTACCTAGGGGTATCGTATTTCCCAGTGACTGGGTTGTGGAGGTCAGATAGGCAGTCGCTCCATGTAAAATACTGGTATTCAGCTGCAGCCGGTTAGACTGGAAGCCGACCCCAACATAGTTGGGAAAAGGCTAGGCAGATGATGATGATGTCCTTTTACGGTGTTTGCCAGGTACGAGAATGATGTGTCTGAATACAGGGGAATCCTACGAGAGCAATTATCCTAATATTTAATTTTGACTTATCTTTGGATTATCGAGCTATGTATGTTTATCCCCCAAATATAACCTTGAAACATGTACACTCATTCAAACAATACATAATTTGCATTTTAAATATAGAAAATAATTTCCTATAAACGGTAAAAGCCGGAGGTTTTTTTAAAATTGCAACTTGGATTTAAAGTCAAACAAAATAAAAGAAAAACATTTCCAAAATTACCATAATTAAAAATAACTAGTGAAGCTAACCTTTTATATTTAAATTAATTATCTTCCAATTACATCTTCCACTTCGAAAAAGTGGGTAGTTTTTTGTGACAGACTTGGCCTAATTTCTACTGTCGAGTTCTTTGGACGGGTCATCGCACGAGCATTTATCTCCATCAGACCATCAGCTACATGGACTGAATTATGCAAATCACTCGTTAAGACAAACATTCAGGATAATTTATGGTTCCGCAGAGCTTTTCAATTAATATTTTCGAGCTGAATTACCTTCCATGCTAATCCATTCAGACACGTTACTCAATGAAATTTTTAAGTAGGTAAATGATTTTGAAGCCAACTGAAAGTGGTAAGTTTGTTAATGTTATGAGAGTAGAGTTTCGATACCTCCAAAAGGAAATTATTTCTTACCGATTTCGCAGTTGAACCGTGTGATTAAAGCAGCGGTCCTTAATTATTTTTACTCTTTATAGAAGTTAATGACGAACATTATTATGTGCTCAAATCTTTAAATGCGAGTGTTTAAGAATTTACTTGAAATGTCAAAAAATATGTAACACTTGTCGGGACCTCAATACAGAGGGATATTGCCAAACTTAATGGCATTTTTGGCAAAAATGCAAGTTTTGGCAAAATAAACGTATTCTTGTTTTATGTAATAACTATGCAAATATTTAAATACTTTTATGAATAGCGCAAATATAACTGATAACTCTGTTATTGCAGTCTTTGTAACCAATTGCACAAGGTTAAAGTTGAACAAAAACTATATATATGGAGGTATTTAAATACTCTCCAAATATTAGCACCGAGTAGGTATTAAAGACCAGTCATGCTAAAAAACTTAGACGTTTAAAATATTAATAGCTGGTCCTACTTTTCCGTCTCTTTCTGAACATAAGTTAAGGATCATGATAGAAGAGACAAAATAGGTATCCAAAATCAGTGATAGATAGATAGAAAAGATAGATAGAATACTCTTTATTATGTACACCATAAAAAATACAGATATAAATGTAGAAATTTAACATAGGGTGACACAATGGGCGGTATTATCGCTAAAAGCGATCTTTTACAGACAACCTTTGGATGGATTAAAGCGAGAAGGACATATACAGGCTGTTAGGGCAGACACCGTTATCCTTGAAACTAGTGGTTTGGTGTCATCTATAATATACTTTTTCTGTGGGATCAATCTTGAAATCGCGAAAAAAAAATCAGTTTTTCCATACATTTGTGTTCACTTAAATCGACAAAATGTATGGAACAGCTGATTTTTTTTTATAAAATGAAAAAGTATATTATAGATGACACCAAACCACTAGTTTCAAGGATAACGGTGTCTACACTAACACCCTGTATACACACATATAACACATAATACATACATAATAATATGATATTATTTATCAATAACTAGCGACCCGCCCCTGCTTCGCAGGATTTTTACAACTTGACAAGATATCGATATTCTTTTATTATATGCAACTTCAATATTAATGTATTATACACATAAAAAATTCGGAATAAATTCTCTTAATTATGGTGAAAACCGTTGCGTAAAGAAGAATAACGCAGTCACACACATAGACACAAAAACTGACTTTAATTTATAAAATGTATACTAATTGCTATGATTTGCTTAGTCTAGTCTAGTCTGTGGGGGCTCTAAGGGTGCGTGTCCACAGAAGCGGAGATAGCAGAGCTGAGCGGAGACGTGTAGGAATCGTCCAATCACAGACGAGTCGAGAGACGCGATGAGGATTTCAACGATTGGACGACTCCTCCAAGTCTCCGCTCAGCTCCGCTCGTCTCCGCTTCAGTGGAAACGTACCCTTCAAACTCCATATAGCTACACGCCTATTTAATCATGAATCAGGAAAACCAATGAAAAAGTACAATAGTATAAAGTAAGTACTATTTATACTATTTATATATCCTGAATTGGTTGCTACTGGAGCAGATATTCTACGTACGATAAACTACGTCAGCTTCGTAAAACCGCGCTAATAGTGAAAAATTGCCAAATTTTCTTAGGAGTTGGCAAGGATTGATTGATTAATAACTTCCTACCTTGATCACGAACTGATATAAACGTGAATGGTTAATTTTAACTCGCCTTTTTCATAGATACCTAAAAGCAAAGAAGCACGTAGGCCATCCACTTTTGTGTCCAAATGCGTCATTGATTCATTGCATTTTACGCTTAAAGCTCTATAATAACGGGAACACCGGACCAATACGTATTTTCTAAAGAAATATTTACTTTAACTCTGCGTTGCGATCGCATACTTGCTGCTCTTGTCATTGTGAATATTTGTTCAAACAGTCAGACATTTCTCAGTATTGTTTTCACACAATGTATTTTCCCTGAATATGCGGGAAATTCCGATCCCCTATATGAAGTAACATCCATCTCAAAAAAAGAATAGGTACACTCACCGCGTTAACGTTTCGGCAATGAAATTTTTTGCAACTTAAGTACTTATCTGTACCAAAATAAATGAATCGAAAGCTAAGAAGAAAAAAGGACATTACGTAGATTCAGATGTTCGTGCTAAGGGTCGTTGTTATTCAATGCTTTTAAATACATATTCTATACATTATATCCCTATAAACACTCACACATGGCATCCAGGCATTCCAGCACACACTCCACCAACAAGAAAACCTACAAGTGTGGTGAGATGCGCGAAATAATGCGAGGGTGTCACGCGAAGTGCCGGATGTCCCAACTGAGGTACCCAGACACCTTACATGTCCAAACAAACGATACAGTCGGCGCGGGCGCACGCACTCGCTCTGATGAACCCGTGAGATAACGTCACTACACGTGGTAAGGGATTTATATACGTAATTTATTTTAGCACTGATGTTTTTTGGCTTATTTTTTAAGTCCGTATTGAACACCGGTGCAAGTTCGTATTGAGAATTATATTTTAATTAGCAGTTAGAATTTGTATTTATAATTTTTTATATACCCTAAGACCATTAAGACCTTGGGGTGCGTCAAAAAATCCTCCTCGAGTGACAATACGTCCAGTGCTCCATAGACAGCCTCCTCACCAACTTTGCTGACTAGCTGGTATGTCCACTACGCCATGAATATATTTTCGTCGATCTCGTACTGACACCAATGATAAAAAACCGGCCGAGTGCGAGTCGGACTCGCGCTCGAAGGGTTCCTTACCTATAATTATAAAAACGGCAAAAAAATTATGTCTGTTGTATGGGAGCCCCCTTAAATATTTATTATATTCTGTTTTTTGTATCTCTTATTTTTTGTTATAGCGGCAACAGAAATACATCATCTGTGAAAATTTCAACTGTCTGTCTATAGACAGACGGACGGACAGCGGAGTCTTAGTATTAGGGTCCCGTTTTACCCTTTGGGTACGGAACCCTAAAAAGACAAGTTCTGCTCGAATACCCGCTACTTAAACTTATTAGGGTCCCGTTTTCCTGGCAGGGTTGCGGGAATATCCGAAAGGGATACCGGGACCCTAGCAACAGGCAACTGAAGGAACACGGGTGGGTTTTAGTCAGTAAAAGTCTGACACGCCCTTCCGCTCCGCCCAGAACGGGAGAAGTCATTTAATGATTTCCCAACCATAAAAAAAAAATTGGCTCCCTTTTTTCCTTTTGGGTACGGAACCCTAAAAAGTAACGTCAATAGGTATGTAAAATCATATTCTTAGTCATAAAATGAGAGTGATTGATAACTTTACTCTGCCATATAAAGAACAAAGTAATAAAAAAAACTTCAGTAGGTTAGGTACCCCTACTTTGCCAAAAGCAGTAATAAAAATAATCAACCTACTTAATGGCTCCAGATAAATTGATTCAGTTTTCCAGTTCAGCGGAACATCATTTTTCTAAGTACAATTAAGATATGAGATTGGCTGCTCGCTGACAATACAATTAACCCAGTAACATCCAGCCTATGTGGAACATGTTAAGTAATAATGGCAGCCCCAATTATTCTTTCGTGTATTCTGAGAAAATTATACAATTTCTGCAAAATTGTAAGTGTTTGGTGGAATGCCAACAAGTGTTGATGTGACTTTTATAATAATTGTAAATGCGAATTAAAATGACATCATAATTCTGCCTAGCACTAATCTAAAAAGCTTTGATCAATATGGTAACCGTAGGTACCCATAGGTAGGTATAGAATCCAGTAGATATAATATTGTATTTACTTATCCAGAGTCTTAACAGGAAAATATTTTTTAGATTACATAAACCCTATGAATACCCGGACCTTTAAATTATGTACGTATACAACAAACAGTATTGATTGCTTATTGTTTTATCGCCTCGTGCCATTCCGAAAGGTCGGCAATTTTTTATTGTCAATGTTTCAGAATTGCAATATAATTCTTGCTTTTATTTGCTCCGAGAAAGTTGATTTCTCCTCTTACCTTTAACCCTATAAATAAACGTAGTAGTGTTAAGCCTGAAAGCTTGTCTTCAGCACCAATCTACCATTATTCTGTTATAATAACAGTCTTTAGCGAAAGTCTATGTGCAGCATTAGTTAGATATTTACTAGCTGATTATAAGGCCCTCTACATTTTCCATTTATACTGCATTTGAAAGCATTTTGAAAATCCACGCACCTGTTTCTCTTTTTACTTTTAGATAGTGTTTATCAGCAACATAACATGGTGCGCGTGAGTAAGGCAACGCCATAAATACGGCGGGCGCCGGCGCAGCGCCCTATCAACGAACACGTCCTCTAGCAAGCTTCGCACCACTGCGTCATATCGCGTTAGTCAATGTTACCTCATATGGAAGTACACTCGTAAGACTTGGAGACAAATTCGTAGAGAAAGCCACACTGTGCAATAGTTTTATTGCAATTTTATTTTCTCTTATGGCTGCGAAGAACCAATATCTGCGGGGAGACATAATTCTGCGCTTACCGTATAAGCTCTGGCTGTGATAACATGTTTTTATAACAACACATAGATACCAAAATTGAATTTATTTTTACAAAATGATTCAGATAGAATTTTCTGACTACTACATTTTCGTACGTAGTAGTAGATACGACAATTGTATTCATATACACGTGTATGAATATTGAGAATAAAGACTTTAGACTATACGTCACCTGAAGATAAGCAGCATACGCAGCTGGAACTCCGAGAATAAAGGGCGATAGCCTTCCAATTAAGAGCTGCGATCAATCAATAACACGTAAAGTAAATACAAACCCAAACTGTCTTACAATGTAATCTGTTTACATTCATGAAGTATTCACAAATACAAGCAGCATTACAAATCAAATAAACATGACAAATATGAACCAATTTGTTTTGCACACTGATGTGTATTGAGCGGTTGGAGTAAATCCAAATTTTTATCATAATCAGTGTGCGTGCAAGTTCAAGAAAAAGAACCGCTTGGATAACATGACGAATTACTGTGTATGATTTCAATTAGTCATGCGATTATTTCTCGTTACTCAATACGCGAGTGCACGGGGAGGAACACAAAGAGATAAACAAAGCTACACGTTAGTAGCTGACGCCTCAGTAACTCATGCTACGATATCGAACGAGCTCAGATCACTTCTTAGAATGCAATTCGAGTTAGTGAAATATTTATTTACTGTATCAGGTTCTGGGGGCATAAATATAACGCAACTTCAGACTTCAGAGCATCTCTGATTTCGTTGTAAAGTGCAAGCTTTTTAATTATGGCTCCGCGATGGAAATTATTCTCGGTCGTGAAACGCATGCGCATTGCTAGGATTAAGTACTTGTTTTTGAGACGATATGATAAAGTATGGATCACTTTTTATTCCAATGTCAACGTACAAAAAATATTAATAAACATCTGTTGATGTGACTCATAACTGTTTACGGATTAACGGATTTGTGAGAAGTTGTAAAAAAGATTTCAAAGACTGTCCACAATGTTTTTGTTTGACAGATCGCAAAATGGCCAATTACTGGCTAACGGTTATTTATTGAGTGCCAGTGTAGTTGTTGATTGAGTTAGTAAAAAGTTGAATTTAGATTTGGATCAAGTTCAATGAATTCTAAAAATAAAATAATAAAAAGTTCCAGATTTAAATTCGCTAAGTCACAATCAAAATCAATATTGCGCCTTATCATGGTCTTTCTTCGCGATCATTCAAAGGTCACGAAGTAATGGTAGGTACCCAGATGTCCCACCACTTAGTACGAAGACACTGTACGTGCTGTAGCCAAATCCTATTAGATTGTTAGTTAATTGTTTAAGTAGCCAATAAAATAAGGCCAACATATGGCTCCTTAACCCTAATCAGCAAGTGACAGTGCCTGTCTTAACGTCATTTGCGAATCTACTGAACTAATTACCACGAACTTACTTTGCCAATTTATCTTGACCTCTCATGAAAGCACTCCTTGCAAAGGCAAAAATTAACTGAATTCAGCACATTTGATTTAGTTCAGTATTTGGTCGCGGGTCAAGATATACTGGACACGATGTAATTATCAAAATCCGTCAGTTAAAACCCATTAGTGGCAATAGACAAAAAAAATACATTAACTTCAAATCTTATTTACGTATAACGGTAGGATCTAACATTTGACTTTGATAATTAGGTAGGCGCCATGCTTTTTATGTGTTTTAAGGTCAACTACCGGAAAAAAACGTGTTTGTAACCTGAATCATAAAAAAATCAAGATACACACATACATAAACTCGCACCTTCTTCCCATGGGGGCAGGCAGAAACAGAACGCCACCTGCTAATTCCTTACGTACTCCTTTTGCTCCGTTTACGTTCATATCATATCGCCGGTTGCGAGAACTACGCATCTGATCTTTATGCAGAACATCACCAATAAGATACATACATAGATACATTGATAGATAGATACATTGTATATAATGTAGTGTTTGTTATTTTCTTTTGTTACATATTTTTGTGGTGTATACAATAAAGTATATATAAATAAATAAATAAGGTCACAAATTATGTCCTTCTAGGGCTAGGGTTCCCGGCGTTTCCACTCACTTGCCTCGACTTGTTCAACTCACTCGTATCATGTAAATACCTTTTCTTAGCCGCCTTTAATTCATGACCGAACCAACTAAGCATACTTTTTGAAATTTTTGTCACTACATCTTATCTAACCGCACCTTTGCCGTATCACATTATTCCTCAGCCTATCAAATTTAAAGATGTAGGATCACATATAACATTAATTTTAATTGCATAGGCCTAAGTATGCTCGACCCACTTCATAGTTGAATAGAAAGCCTTTCAGTATTGATGTTATAACTCCCGCTTTTCCGTTTTTCATAATCAGATTTCCAATAGAAGTACCTATCTTAACAACTTCGTCTGTGCAACGTAGACAGCAATACTTACTAAAGTATACTCTTTGTACGGTCTACACTAGTCTCTTAAACACTCGTTTTCAGAAACTCAGGCTCTGAAGCATTTCATCTTGCAAATGCAAGAGCTTTCAACACGTTTTTGAGTTTCGAAGTCATAAATCACAAGTTATTAACTCATTTATTTCGTAAACAGTGCGCAATATACGTTGTGCTCGGCCACTGAGCGAGGGGTGTGTAATCACGAGCTCTATCGACACGCCGGGAAATGCAACCGAGAAATTATCTGATCCCTCCCATAACTTACGCTAAAATACTAAAATTGCTTTCGAGAAATCTTTTGGTCAGATCTTCACGCTCTCAGCGCTTATTATATTCCATTACGATACCAATAATAGCTGAATACTATTACAATTCTCTTTAAGCACAAGTTATCGACACATCTTAATTAAGAATGCCAATATAGATTATTGAAATGCGTTCAATATCAATAAACTGATCCTGTTATTCATAATACTTATCCCGTTAGCGTCCCGTTTCGAGAGTGGGTTTTGAAACAGCTCACTCGCTTTGACATTGCACTAATGTAATTTGGGTTCAATCAAACAAAGATAAGCCGCCTCTGCTACGTCATCAGTAGAAAGAAAGTGAAGAAAAACGTGGTTTTTGACATAAGATAGTTCAACCAAGTCCATAATTTATATTGTGACTTGGTTGAACTATCCGTCTTAAATCAAGAGCATAAACAGTTGAACAAATATTTTTCTCAAATGTAAACCACGTAGACCCTGTACGGAACCCACAACATACATTACTGCTACATAATCTCACTCGTTCGCATTTTATTTTCCTGCGACCGTGACTATCTGAAGGCTAGATCGGCCGTCACGGGAAATAAAGTTAGCGCTGGTAATATGACACTTGAAAGCTCGGATACGACTAGTCATCATCCATTATAGCTTATTCGCAACGATCTCGCCTCGATAATGTATCTGCTTAGATTTTGCTATGTCATTTAGAAAGAATTTTATACATTTTTCGTTTTGCTTTTGTTGTACAGAAGAGTGCCTTGGGGTTTGATTTGCATGGAACTTGAGTGCAATCTGTCCTCTACAAATCACACACAATCCAACTACAAGATTCCACTGATAAAACCAAGCTTTAATCATTTCCATGTTAAGTACCATCCCTGGCATGCTACTGGGCAAAGGGACTTACAAGTAGGAAGTTCACTTGTTCACCGATAGCTTCATAATGAGAGAACCTCGTTTACTTAAGGAAAACTTAACCTTCATTAAAAGCAATCTTGGGAGAAACAGAAGGTCAGGTCACATAAGTAAAAAACAAGCCATGGATGTACAAAATAAGTAAGGAGTACGCAACATTTTCTATATAATGAAAAAAAAAATGACAACTTGAAAACAGTTTCTCAATGTTCAAGTCATTTAATCACAGTGGAAACATAGTCCATTAAAATCATGACCATGGCCCCCCCAGTCGAGTAGAACAGCCGTAAAGCAAGTAACACTCGCCGTACATTTCTATATACCGCAGAATTTCCTTCAGCAACTCTAAAGTGGCATGATCCAATAAATATCCTCGTATTTAGGTTCGATTTCCGATCGGTTTATTTCAACATTTAAGTCGGATCACGAGTGCTTTCGATACGGTACACGAGAACTGTTTTACTTGAACGATCGTTTGCAATGTTAGCGCAAGTAGACCGACCGACACTTTCGGATGCTTTGTGGAGATAGGAAGGGAAGATGGAGTAAAGGTGACGTTGGCATACTGTTATTCAAATCATGGTTCATATATCTGCAGTTCACATTTCACTCTCCCGGAGTATGTAAAGGTTCTTTGGTAAAGTTATAGTCCAATGAAGGACCGCACTCAGTTGAGGACTTCGTCGAGACCCCAAACTCAAGCTGCCCCGCACTTAGGTTTAAAATTGTAAATAATGATGAAAGCATCAGAGCAAACTTTTTACGTCTTCCTATGAAGGAATAATTAACAGCCTTCATTGGGCCCTATGTACGATTTAACATAACTCTTTACCCTTCTCTCAAAACCAACCCGTTATCTCACATCTAACTTTAATGATAACAGCTTATATTCCCCATAAATTCCGACCAGCTATTGAAAAGTAAATGCCCTACGATACTGAACCGTAAAATCGATTTAGCATTGAATACCAATTTCCATTACTCAGATATTGGCTAACAGATCATAATCGTGAGTATTTGTGAGCTATAGGGAGCGTATCCATGCGTTTGTTGTTCCGAGTACATTCGTATTTTAGTTGAGATCAGGCCCGTTACCGGGTGAAGAGTGGCGAGCTGGCAATGTTGGCGGTGTGCTACAAAGACTTCGTGCTCCATAAATCGGGGAGACTATGACCTTCCGAGGTGAGGAGCGGCGCGGCGCGGCGCCTGCGCGTCAATTCGAAGCTAAATGCCGATAGATATCGTTATTTGGGATTGGATCCTGTTGCTTTGTACAGTTTCTATTGGCAATAATTGTATTCAAATCTAGGTTGGTGTTCATCCTTTTCTAACAATTTAGTCTGATCACATATTTTTGTTAGTATAAACGAAACCCAGCATTTTTGTCCAAACTATGTCTCTTTTTAAACAACTTAAATAAATTTTTTTGAGCTTAGAATATGGCCAAACCTAACCTGCATTTCTTCATTTTTGCATGTTTTACATTTTCAAAATTATTCCTGAAATTAGCTACTTCAAAATTTTCTAAATCCAAGTTAGAAATCCGAAATCCTAGACAGAGCTTTAGACGAGACACTGGCAGTGTATCGAGGCTTTATTAACAATTGAAACAGATAACGTTTTCCCTATTTATTATTATATTGAGTCGTTACAGCAACTCTCTCCTCATAAGGTCACTTAAACACGATACATTCTAAATAACCTCTTAAAAGCTCCTTAGTAAGATGACTTATGTTTATTTTAGTTTAGGTAAACGGAAAGTACATTACTTTTTTTGCCTTAACACCTCTAAACTGAAGCTCGTACCGAAAAATATTTGCAAAACCGTTGATTGGTTACTAAACAAACATTGGCCCAAACTCAAGTAGCAAATAAGTTAAGTGCACTGCAAACATTAGAAATTATTTTTAGGTACTTTTAACTTTAAGGAAAATGCTATAAAGGCTTAGACCACTGCGTCACTTCGGAATGAAAAGAGATCTTCTAAAAATATAGTATACATAAGTTATGAAAGCCTTTAATTTTCACTTGTATGTATCTTATCATATGATGGGTCAACCAGTCCTCGGTAAGTAAAGACCGAGGATAAAAGTCAACTTAGATAAATACTAATGAAGTCTACATAAAAAGAAACCGCTACTTCAGATTTAAGAATCACAGCTATATAGAAGCTATGTTAACCGTAACATAGCCTAATAAAAGTCAAAAAGTAAAGTAAAGTAGAAGCAAAGTAAAGTATCTTTTATTTTCTTTGTTTGATTTTGCTGTAAAACCCATCGATAAATTGTAATCAAAATCCACGCAAAGGAAGACGTTTTGTTAAATAAATTATATCGTTATAAGAGCCTTATTATGTTGACAGCGAACATCATTGACAATGAATCTGATAAATGGCCGGCGAGACCAAATTATAAGCTGATGACACGATAAGAAAAACAAGAGATGAATATCTTATAACCTTTTATGATAAACTCTTTACATTTTACTTCGTCTCGTAAGAGAACAAGGCAAGCCTCGTAATTAATGAGTAGTACGTAGTATAAGGAATACAAGGTGTAGGTAGATACTTATTACTAAAACGACTTATTACTACTACTTAATTCTTATTACTAAATACTTAATATGTACTTAATTCAATTTTAATGCCACGACTACCTCGTTGGTCTAGTGGTCGCAAGTGCAACTGCTGAGCATGAGGTCCTAGGTTCGATTCCCACGTCGAGCAAAGTATGATTGAGTTTTGCCGTCAGAATTTTTTTAGGATTCTGGATCTGTACCCGGTTGATGGCAATAGGCTCGCCCTATATTACATGGGACTTAAACATAACTGGCGAAATGTGCTTGTAAACTGTTCTATAGGTACACTGTTTAACCCTTCGGGGATTACATGCGTACTGTTATGTTATGTTTAATGGCACGAATAATCTTTTTCACATCACCTGCTCGACAATGTCAAATTATATGTCATGCAAACCTAACCTAAAGTAAGTCATTTAAGACCTGTGTCTAGCAGGGTAATAATATTGTACTGAATTTCATTATGACCCGCTGGTAATTAATGTGATTTGAATTTGGAACATAAAGTAGAACATTTACGGTAAGTAGTCGGTACATTCCATGCATTCACCATTAAGATCTGCACTAAAAATTATTTTTTCGAAAATCGAACTGGCCACCACGAGTAGAATATAAAAAAAAGAAAAATAGAAAACAAATTTTAAAGAGGCGCGAATACTGAAAATTGAATTGCCTGGTTAAACAACAAATTACTTAACTACAATACATACTTTCACAAAAATGTCGAGAGACGATAGTGATTTGACTCCGTAGTACATTTAATCCGAAGCCATTGGAATTGCCAACAATCTACTCCCAGAAAAGTCCAAGGAATCGTACATTAAAGCCTACGACGATTTTTACAAATAGAAAACTACAAAGGGCGTCAGGTCTGTATCTGAATCAGTGATTTTAGTCTACTTCCAGCATTTATCAAGTACAAAGAAGTCAAGTAGCCTATGGTGCATCTATTCGATGCTCAGGTCAACAACAAGCATCAAAAATAATATACAAATTAATACATGGGTACACCAAATTACTGGCATTAAAAAAAAAGGAAATCGGAAGGACATCGTCCTATCGTCGTAATAAATACTTCTGATTCTAGTACTAATGCTTTTTATTGTCTCGTAGATGGTGTGAAAAGTAGAGTATTCTCCTCAGGGATAAAGGTGCCTTTGTCTTGGGCGAACTTGAATCCCACGCTGCACTCAGGATTCTTGTCTTAACTCCCTCGCTTTGCTCGGGAGTTAACGCTCAGAATCCTTCGTTTTGCTCGGGATTCAATACGGCGCCCGCTACATAAGACACTACTTTATCCCCTTAGTGCATAATCTACTATTACATCTTCTCAAGTTCACTGCTGGATATATTGATTAGCCACTTAGATTGACTAGGTTTCCATTTGATAATATATCTGTGTCGATGGTCTGGAATGATTAATTTGACAACGGTTAAAAAATAAGGGTAGCCTTCAATAGGTAACCAAAGGAACACGGATATCTATGCAAAGGACCAACCTACCAGTGAATTGTTTTTATGATTCAGAAAAAAAACGAAGACCTGAAAGGACATGACAATGTTAGGACCATATTGGTGCTCTTCAGAAAAGTCAGGTGCGTAATACTGTGACCTAATATATTAACGTAAACGAGGCAAAAGGAATATGTAAGGATCGTAGCTGGTGTCGTTCTGTAGTTTCTGAAACATAAAGTCACGCATTTCCCTTGGGAGCACCAAGGGAAATGCGTGACTTTATGTATGTATGTATGTCCTATGTATATTAAACCACTAGGTAGGTAATTGACACGTGTATCTGAGGCAGTTAATAACACCAATTAATAACTACGTAACCATAAACCTCTTCAGCCATTCCAGCGAATTCAGTTATTAAATACAAAATACGGTGTGACGTTTATGTCCCAGTAAATTATATTTATCACAAAATATTGCACAATAGTCGTTCAAGGTTAATTTATTCGAGTACCTACAAAAGCGTTTTCTTCCCACCTTACTCAAAAATAAGTTGTTACAAACATCCATTGAAGGAAATAACACGAGTAGAAATAACACTAATTGTGTGGCCACGTTTAGCAGTAAATGTCAGGTTTAAATAACAACAGCACAGCGTAATGGCAAGTAGACAAGTCGTCACCTGCGGACATTACGGTAACCTGTTTACCTTTTGACACTTATGACTTCTGCGGCATCAAATATCCGGCTGAGTCTGTAAAAAAAAAAACTCACCGTGAAAACCAAGGTGAAGTGAGCTTAAAGTGAGCTATCATTCCACCAGCATTGCTATTCTGTAACCATCTCGCCGTGAAAACTTAGGTGAAGTGAGCATGGAGTGAGCTGTCATTGTCATCGATACCAACTGATGCTAAGGCAGTGACAGTTCACTTTAAGCTCACTTCACCTAAGTTTTCACGATGAGTTTTTTACAGAATTGATTGGCAGATCTTAAATTGTGTCCCGCTGTCTTAGGTGATAAAAAAACTAAATCTTTTTAAAGAAAATCCAAAGCAAATACTTGAAAATGATATCGTAATAAAAATTCTACATTGTGCGACGTCTAAATTAGCTATTCGTCAAAGAAAAGTTCGTCATTGAAGTAGGTACAGATCTATATTTTTTTCACTATGGCGGGTTTATTTATAAACGTTACTTAAAGTTAAGTAAAGATATGCGACGGTTTGTTCAACCATACATTTTTAAGGTTAAACGTCTCTTAACTTTAAGCAACGTGTATGAATAAAGGGTTCGTTTCAGATATATTAAACGAAGCTCCCGAAAGGCAAGGTATAGTATCAGCATGAAACCAACATGCCTGCTACTTAAAACACGTGGAAGATCACATTGAATCTGGATTAATGGAGTTCAGACCGGAATACATTATTGAAATGTGTGAAAACTCACGTTATCGATAGCCCGTGCTGTGACATGTGCCATGTGTGTCTCTAAGTGCTAGCAATTGTTTCCTACAATTAACTCCGCCAATTGAACAATTACACTTTGAACATCAACATTCAACCTTATGAATTATTCTCTATGAGACAAGTTCACGGTTACAACTCCGTACAGAATTGTCGAGTTCTCGATCTAGCTGGATCTCTTTAAGATGAAATTCACAATTGATGTATTTTTTATATCTCATCTTCGTTTACGTCATAATCAACCTTTAAATGCCTGGGACTCCGACTACTTTGAGCGGATGACAACAGTAAAGTCATAATTAAGAACCTAATTGCACTTCCTTGCAAAAAACATTAACTCTCCACTTTATGTTCTTGTTATGGCCTATTAAGACCCTAGACTGGACAAAAGCCATTCAAGCGTGAAACAATAGCAATAAATTCATATCAGTTTCACGCACGTAACCTTTAATTACGTAAAGAATATTCCAAGCATGACGTTACATACGCGTGCCGATAATTACTTCGAATCTCTGACGTCACACCATTTAAATTATATTTAAATGCAAAATAATGCGAAAGTATTGAGCAATTATGCAAACTCAGCCCTGCAGTGTCTTGACCTTTCCGAGTTCCATGTCAATGGCCTGGCCTGGTCCAGGAATGTGTTATGTCACAGACGACACAAAAAACTAATTATGATTTTGCACGCTTAAGGAGATTGGAGGCTCCTAAATGTCAGTATAATATTAACGGAACAGCTGCATTATTCTCGGCGTGTACAATCGGGTGTAAAAGGGGTTTCCTTCAATTTATCACCTAACTATGAATTTTCTTCTGTCATTTAATAATAGATTCTGCTACCTCCCTTGGCTTGATCTTCTAAATCTGAACTAGCATCGCATTTCCAGAACAAACATTAATATTTCCGATTCATACAAATTACACATCGTCTTATCAGCATATCAACATGCTAGATCAGCTGGCCACACTGACTCATTCGTACTCGTCCAAAGATGGCTGTTCCCTGTGACAGGTCGCTATTATTATAATACTATGATTACACATCGCTTGGAGCCGAGTTATTAATAAATAGTTAATACGTACCTCCCCACTGTCCACAAAGCGACCACGGGCCTTAAATCATAAAGTAATTACCGTTCTAAGATAGGCTTTCTTCTTGAGATTGAGAAATGAGTCGTTTAAAGATGGGCAGAGAAATAAATCACTGCTGTTGTTGCTGTTAGTACAACTATAGGATTTACTTGAGTTTAACATGAAGGAATTACTGGATGTTTGATTGTTCATTTATTTCGTCGATGTTTTTCTCAGATTGAATTTTATTTTTCGTCAGCTATGTTCTCCAGCTGCTCCAGTACCTTCTATTGAGAGCGAATTTCATATACGCCCCCAACGAAAAACAAGATCCTTGAATGTACCTCTCGCACCCAAAACCACGGCCGTGTAGCATCACTTAGCAACTATATAAAAAGCGGCGCCGGCGCACCACTGAGGAACGCTAAAATAAAACAATCCAAAGAAAATTTATGAAAATTTATTATTATGTGGTGTTTGCCAAATTACCTAGATACTCACTTTGTGTACCACGAACACTTCCACGTGTTTGGAAACACGTGAAAATGAAAGTGAGCTGAAAGATATGGTCCGTAGTATATTTTACATTAATTAATTTTCTACTCTCAACTAGCAGCGTTTCGTCTGCTCATAAGGTTTTCACGGGTCTCAATTTGATTCCGTTTTCATCCATGGTTTTGTTGTCTTTTAGAAAAGCATTTTTATTGCCCTATAATCAGTATTGGATTAAACGAGATCAATATTAACCCCATAAGCATAAGTATGCAAGCATGTGCAATGAACCACGTAGGGAAAGTCAAAGAGCCCAACAGGACATCATAACATCTCGGACAAAGCCGCGGCACGATAAGCTACATAGATTATAATTAAACCAGTAGTCGATAAATTGTGAGCAACAAGGTTGGCGATGCTTTTCGTTTCACTTTCTAAGTAAATACATCTATAACATTCGCTGTAATTTTCAGTAGTGAAGGGTTATTTATGGCACGAATTTTCTTTTCAATTTCAAATACAACGCTACAAGGTTCTTTTGGCGCGCGGCCAAAACTAATACCGCCATCTTGGTTTGTAAATAAAATTTCTGTGGCAATTTCTCAAATTTTTACCAACAACGCCCCCCCGTCGATGTCATTCAAACGCCATAAGATCCTCGTACCACATTCGCTCCAATCTGGTCTCTAAAAATTATGATATAATCGGAAATATGATACGTATGCTTATCTTGAATTGAATGATACTTCCGTGAGAATACATAATGAATATTCAGTGAAATGGGAAATGGACAATTTTCTTGTTACCTTAGATGCCTCTTATGTCACCGCAGGAAGTGAAAAAATACGTAATTTATAGTAAAGTAGTAAGCATGAGGAAACAATTTATAGTAATCTTCATTATTGGTGACACTAACTTCCGCACGCGGCTTCGCCCGCGGGGTATGTAGATAAAAAGTAGCCTTCCCCAAGATGAATTTTTGAAAATCCCTGCTATACATTATTACCTGATACTAACATTGATTTTCGAGTTAATTAAACCGTGCGTTAAAATTCTTCAATACAACCTTTGACACACCCCAAGCCCCGTTTAGGGGGTAGTTTATAAAAACAAAAAATGACAAACTTTATAATTTACTTAGATAAGTATTTGTGCCAAGTTTCGAGTCTAGGAATAAGATTTTTCATACAAACGAAATCCCCCCATTTCACCCTCTTAGGGGTGGAATTCGAAAAATCGTTTCTTAGTGGAAAGTTACTCTTCACAATTAACATACCCTCCAAATTTCATGTCTCTAGGACCAGCGGTTTAGGCTGTGCGTTATATCTCACCCTAGCCTTTTATGTATATCGATTTTCAAGTTGAAAAACGTAATTAAGACCACAGACACAATAGTACTTAACTGATTTCTTTTTTTCTCAACAAGCGACTTCAATTATAAACAACCTCAGGTCAAGTAGTCTCAATATAACCTGCACGTGTTAACCCATGTCCTGTAAGTCACATGTTTCAATAAAGCTATTCGTTCATTGACCAGTATGTAGTGACAACGACTCATGCGCAGCGTCATAGTGATTAGTGCCCCATTTCCTCAATCGACTCTCGAATCGATTGACTTACTACCGGGAAAACGGAAATTCCACGTAATATAATTTTAGATTTGTTTTGTTACCTTTATCGTCGTCACACCGTCCTGCGTTAAATGCTAACTTTGACTCTGGGTAATAAACGCTAAATTCACATTGAGTCAAGCCAATCCAACTTTTATTTGTTTTAAATGTAAATTGTAGGTTCCTAAGGTGCCCAACTTACAGGCTGTACCTAGTTTGGGACCACGATAGCCCCATATTGTAATTTAGAATGTAGAAAGAAACTATTTAAAAAAAGAAAACATTTATTCAAATTAGGATAAGAATCAGCACTTTTTAACGTCAAAATTACTTAAGACAGCCCGAAAACTGCTGCAATTCGCAACTTCCTAGTGTTTTGGGAAGGAGAATTTACACAACAAACTCCCCAGCATTAAGAAATTAAATTGATACTTGAAAATTAGCAGCACAATAGCTAGACTGACAGGAAAATCTCATAATAACACCGTTCTATGAGCGAATCGAATTTGCCGCGGAGCCAGTTCAATGGTCAAATAAACGGTTTTTTATGAAGTTGGTGTTTGGAACATAAGTTTTTGCTGCAGAACCTAGCCCATCCTTCTGTCTTGATCGTTTACGACTTATATTGTTTAGGCTAAAGACTAGGCCGGGGCAATATCCTTTTAAATACGTAAACAAGCTCTCTACAATACCAGTATTTTTCTTTAACTTTTATAATGATTACTTGATTGGCATAAATATCTGCCAATGTATCTGTCTCCCTAAAATGGGAGATAAAGACATTCACACTCTTTATTTATTACTTACACTTGGAAACAACTTTTAAATTTTAATTAACATTTTAACATACTCTTGTAGTTTAACCAAATTAAGTTAAAGCGTACATTAAGTTGGGCAATAAATTATTCTTGTAGGAAAATACTGTATTTTTTAAGGGGCAGCTGAAAAATAGCACGTCATTGTGACGCAAATGTACGAATTAAGAACTTAAACTTACTTTTTCCAAAAACAATGGGTATTCTGCTCAGATGAAACCACAAAAGTCTGTTAGAGATACTGAACAGTAGGTACCTACATATTCATTTGAATGTGGTATGCGTGTAATTTGTCAAACAAACATACACATTCAATCATCTTCAAAACTTTGTATGTAAATGAATGAATGATCAGATCTTCACTAGATTAGACATATTAAAATACACCATAGAAGCCCAGTTATTTAGGAAATCAGCGTTATTATTTCATTCCTGAATAGTAAAATGCCCCATTTATTGAAGTAAAGCTCTTTGAAGTGAAGTATAGTAATTTTGTAAGCAAAATTGTTAAGCTTAAAAGACTTGTATTTGTGGCCTTAAATAAGTATGCTATTTAAAATGTCAGTATGTCAAAACATCAGTGTGAAAAACATTAGTTTGTTGTTTGTATATTTTAAACAGACAGACAGACGGACATGGCGAAACTATAAGGGTTCCTTGTTGACTACGGAACCCTAAACTATTATTGTTTAGCTGATTTTATTCCTAATACTTAACACTTTTAAAATGGCAGGACAGAAGAAAAAATTTAGTACTTTGGAAAAAAAAACTACTAATAGAAATTTTAAAAGACTTTAAACATATAGGTAATAGAAAATAAAAAAAAACCTGATAATGACAGCACAGGAACCAAAAAGGCTGCTTAGATCCGTATTGCGGAGAAATTTAATAGTTCGCCTAGTTGAACAGAAGAAATATTGACAATTTGTTAGACAATCTATGCTCAAGCGCGCTCTTGACCACACTTGGGTGATTATAGATTTGATCACTGCTTGGGTTCGATTGAGTAACTGAGTAGCGATCTAAAATAAAGCCAAACTCAGTTGAACTAAGATCAATGAATCTATGCGTGAGCAACGTTCTTAAATTAAAAGCGGACTTAAAACTAGTTTTAAACAGAGATCAATACTTGAGTTTCCTTCTGTAATACGGACCTACATATACTAAACTACTAGGTATCCTTTGAACTCGATACATCACTGTCACTGCTCTGTCGAGCAAAAGCAATGAATAACCCTTAACTTTTTAGCGGACACGGACAAAGGAAGAGGCGAGAGTAAACGCAGACAATATAACTAATGCAAGAAAAAGAATATTGCGAACTATGGACATCAATATCCCTTTATTAACACTTGTACGAGGTTCAGCCATGAGCAGGGTTACCATTTTTTTGGATTTGTCTGGACAAGTCCGGCTTTTTAGACCCCTTCTGGACTTTGCCCGGCCTTTTCATTTGTTCAGACTTTTCGACTAAAGGGGATTTTTTAAGAACATACAAAATTTGATGATTTCTAAAACGAAACATTATAAAGTTCAGTGTCCGGACTTTATCCAAATGTCAAATATCAAAATGGGAACCCTAGCCATGAGTGCCCTGACACTGGCATCGCATGCGCACGTTTATAAGCTATTCATCGAGTTGAAAGCGCCGTCAGTGCGGACACGAATGGACAATCAGATCGAACGCATATCCTTGTTCTGTGCATTCACAATGCTTTTCTTATAGGGCTTCAAATGTATTTTCTTTGATTTGAAGAGTTTACAATGTCTCGTTCAACTTCGACTTTAATATACTACGTGGGCTACACTACAGCGTAGGTAACCAGGTACTTGATGATATAATCTAGAAAAGATGCCGCACGATCTGAAAACAAAGAGTTCAAACATAGAAAAATGAAACAAAACCATGAGGTAACTGCATCATTTTATGAGTTTATTCGTCGGTTTGCAACAGAACCGATCTCACACAATAGGGGTTGGTTCAAGTGTGCATAATACAGGCAAGACGTTTAAATCATCAGAAAAATATTTCATTATCTAGCTGGAGTTTTCTGCAATTCGTTTCAAAACATAACATCGCCGGACATAAAATATTAATAACTTAAGTACCCAAGGTTTCTTTTGTTAGTTATGTTGGAATGTAGTTTTCTAAGGGCAGAAGAATACATATCCAACAGGACTTTAGTGCAGTAAATAGGTAACAAGATGAAATCATAACATCGACAAAACATTACATTCGGCTACATCTAGACACGGGACACCACTGCACTGACCCAAACACACTTAGAAAAAGGCTACACTGATGTTACGAAGTAACGTGGTAACTTTATGGCCCTTCAGACACAGATAAATGCCCCGATCGTCAGACACGTCGGCTACATGAAATCGTTGGTGTGCAAGCCACTGTAACCACCTGACGAGATGATGACACTGAGAAAGAGCCAACGACCGGCGAGTCTCATGATTGATGTCTACGCTTTGATATCACATCGCAGACTGACTGACCTATCTTAGGTAGGTACATCAGAACTGTATTTCAGTAATTAGGTTACGAAGATCAAATCACATCACACGCAAATCATTATTATAATATTCGTTTACCTACATCTAGATCTATACACCAGTGCACTAACACAGTTGGAAAAAAGGTACTCTGATGATTGCGAAGTAACGTGACAAGTTTATAGCCATAAATAAAGATACTGATAAAGGCCCCGATCGTCAAGACACGTCAGCTACATAAAGCCGTAACCACCTGACGAGATGATGACACTGACAAAGCGCCAGCGACCGGCAAGTCTTATGATTGATGACTGCGCTTTGATATCACGGAGTACACTGAGCTATCTATCTCGCTCATAATGTTTGTACTTATTGCTTAGAAATAGCTATTAATATAGATGGGGTGCAATAAAGTCTACTTAATATTACGGTATAGTGAGCTTAGCTACCATTCTTGCTGACCAGCTCAACTTTTGAACTAGATATGATTTTCATAAAAGTCATACGTGTTACGAGAGAGAAGCTGATCTTAGAAGTAACACGAAGGAAGAAAAATATGAAGTGTTTTTATTGGGATTTGCAGAGGATTTTGAACTTCATTACATCCTACTAGGTAAAACGCTGATAATCAAGTAGCATTATGCATTTTATACACGTGTCTCTGAAACAATGTTACAGAAAATCAATAAAACCAAGAAACGTTTATAACGTTTAATATCCACCCGCATAGCGTTATTGCGGTTTTTGTAATATCCAGTCTACCAGTCGTCGAATCATTCTTGTTACTATGTATTTCCTTTAAGTTTATTGCAGCTGAATAAAGCCGCCCGGTGAAATGGTCACGAATGCATCGGATTGAATAACCTTTTATTTTACAAACGGCTTCCTATTGCTCATTGAAGCAATAATTCACGGGTAATGATGTAATAGGATACATTGTTGGTAATTATGCGTTGTTATAAGTCAATTCAAATATCGTAACTCAATTACTCTAAACATTCAGGAAACGTCAATGCACGGTAGCGAGCACTGCGTACTCGCAGGTACTCGTAGGTATGGTGAAGGGCTTGCATAATGGCTGCGCGCGCGCTGATAGCGGCAGCGGCCTATCTACAAGCGCGCTGACAGAAGCAGTTAGGCCGTGTTCACACATCGCTTGTTAGACACCGCGCAACTGCCAATTACCGCGACATACAACCCCTATACAAACTCACTTTCGCCACTGGACCCGGCAATAAGCGTATGTTCATGAGATTTTAAATTGCAAACGAGATGGTAATTAGCGAAAACAACCGCTAAAAGTCGTGGCATTTAGCCACTGAGGGTCCTGTATGGAAATTAGGGACAAATTACGTCTCCACTCTTACTTTCATTTGTATAACAACAGTTACATAAAACCAGTAATATATTATTTCTTAATCCGCTTTGTTGTCCTGTTTAAAGGGTTTGTGCAATTGTTGCGAATCGTATAAAAATAATGTCGATTTATCAATCGGAGTGTATCGATTTTTGCGATCGATCATGACACGAATAGATCAAAACAGTCGGTCAAACGTATTCCATATCTGGAGCCGATAATCGTATGCGTGCCCGGGCCGAGCTTGCCACTTATGCAACTTATAAAATATTGCGAACTCATAAGCGCAGTGCGCCCGCGCCGCGGCAGCACTAAGATGAAACTGGAGATAGAGTTAATCTAATAAGTCAGATCTGAAGCCAGACGTCGACCGAAGTAATAACTCACGGTTGAGGAGCCAGAGGTTAATTAAAAATAGCAACTTCAATCTTACGTGTCAGAGATGGAGTTAGATTAGGAATCGTCCAATTTATCCTATATATCTCAAACACTAACGCTCGCTTCTTTATCAAGGAAGCGTAATAAATTACGAAATAATAGTAAATTATGAAAACGAGCACCGAGCGAGCTTTCCCTAACGTAGAATATTTGTTCTAAGGTATTTAAATTCTAACATATTTGTTTATAGTTGAGCAAACAAACAGCAACACTTTTGTAACACCCATTTACGCTTTACAAGTGTTTATTTCTTAACGTTCTTGTACTAATTACGCAGCGTATAAATCAACTGTTGGTTTTAGTGCCAAATCTCGCGAACGTATCGCGTTGCGCCGGAGTTCGGACAAACCTAACTAATGTGATGCAATTTTGCACTTGAGAAATTCAAGCTATCATTTCGCGGCGCTCTTAATCGCGGTCGACGGCCAGTCATCACTAATCAATTTGGCGTATGTTCTCCGCATCTTACACAAACGCCCCGCGAGCCAAGCTGGTTGCAAAGCATTCCACGTAAGAGCAATTACAAGTAGGCTTCGATGCGTTCACGTGAATACCACATGCGTATAGTTGTTAATAAGATTGCTTCAAACGACCCACGTTATTTGAAAATGCCGTTATATCCAATTTCCGACGCTGTAAAGTCCTGAAACACACCCCACAAACACGCAAAAACCCTGATTGAAACACTTATCGAACAAATCACGAAGAGAATCGAATATAACACAAGGATGTGAATAAATATGTGGGTGGAATTGTGAAATGAGGCATTTTACGATACGACAATGTGAACTGACAATAAAAAGGATATTATTTTAAATCAGCCATCGCAACAAAGTACCGATCATGTAACAAAACTGTTTTATGACAAAGTTAAACGTAACTGCTATTGATAACAACTAGTTTGAGAACATAATCCTTAATTGTGTTGTTGGACAAAGATACTAGTTGACATTACCGCTAAACGGGACATTATACGGTGAGGAACGTAATTAATATTATGCTTCGGTAAGAAAATTACAATTCTGAATTGATTTGATTGTTGTTAGCGTCAATTACAATGACATGCATGTAATTAAGTTCATAATGTTTAATAGAGGCATGTTTACTAATGATGCAAAACTGCATTCTACTTTACACTGAATAAAAAATCAGTCTGAGCTGCAACATAAGTACCAATCGAACGTACCATTATTCCGCATCACTACTTCAGCCGCGTCACGTACGAGTACTAGAAACCTTGGGCCAAGCCACAGATAAAGCACTGATTCACTGGACACATTCAAAGATAACCGTAAGTAGTGATTTCTACCATTTATCCTGTCAATCACTGCTGGTTCCTAACAAACGCCGGTCAAAGGTGCGGGAAGGCCTCAATCAAATCAATGATACGGAGAAATGTAACAGATACCTTGTAACATATTTGAGTGTATAGGAACACCACTGACCCGCTTGTTTCCGTCAATCATAACATAGGAACCTACGGTAAGGTATTGTTGAGTCCGTTAGTTAACTTTTATAAAGTACTACGGCACGTTTCGCACATTAAATGAAGTTGGTTCCTTGGTTCCTGATGACTGTCTGCTCGTTACGGACGTTCGTTAACTCGGGCCCGCTTGGCCAGTTATCACGCCACTTCTCAGGAGTATTGCCTATAGGAAATGCTCAGACAAGATTTTCTTCTAGTTGGTTCGTCTATTAAAAGGTTGCACTCAAAATTAAACAAGCTCTGAGTCTAAGCACATTCACCTCAACTAAAATAAAACACTGCGTCTTTGATTAATGAAAGCTTGCACACATTTGCAAAGTTAATGGCTAATTAAGCATATATGCCTCACACTTGGTGGTAACCAAGTGTGAGGCACCGTTTAATATTATCGCTAATTACCTAACGGGCCTAGCAGAGTTAACATTAATGCTAAGACACTACTTGGAATCATGTTTGGAATAAATGCTGGTTAAAATGTATCACAATGAACTGTAGTGACGGTTGGCCAGACAATAATGAATGTTGGAAGACATATCAAGTTCGCTTCGGGCGAACTTACTGCCTTTTACTAGAATGATGACGTTTACCATTACCAACAGTCATTTTTACTGCGTTCTATAACTGTGTAAACCTCATTCTGTGTCTAAACCTAATATTCCACCTTCATGCCAAGGTTAAAAACAGCTGTAATCAATTTTACTCCATATAAAATATATATCTATATTTCGCAAAACATCCTGCAGGCGGTCTCGCTGAACTCGAACAAAAAGCGAACAAGTTTCTAGTAATTAAGCCAAAACTCCGTAAGGAAAGTAGGGCGTAGTTGTCTCTGAAATAGTTTCACCACTCATCGACTCTGTTCATATTTAATTTTCGGAGGTGAAGGACCGAGTTGCGTGTACTGTTTGCGTGCATGATCAATACGAGATTCGTTCATTCGATTCCGGCACTTACTTACCGACAGGCCCATCAATTTCGGGACACCTTCGGACTTCGCAGAACTTTCGCCAGAAGCACGAACCGAATCTGATATGTATCGGCAATGTGGTCATTAATACAACGGCGTGTCGCACTAGGTTGGACGTTGCAACATGTTACGTAGCAACAGTTTCAAGATATTTTTGTCTCGTTCAATTAGGCAGGGTGTGGTCATTGTCAACTGTACTGAAACTGATACCGGTCAGCTGTTCATACTTATCTGTCATTGTGTAATATAAATTAAACCTACGATTGTTTCAACACTTGTTCTTACTATACAAGATCGAAAATGCTGATGAGAGTACCTATTCGGTCAGCAGAACGTACCATGAAGTCACGGCACTTATCCCTGACAGGTTAACTAGAGTTAAAATTAGCTTGCAAGCATTACTTGAAAGGAATCGAGTTTGCAATATACAATTACAATGGGTTAAAAGCGAAGAAGATTGTGACAGTGACAGGTTTCCAGACCATCTCCATGCCACAGAAAAAGTGTACTTACGAACAAAAAGAAAGAAATGATACGAGGTTTTCTTAGGAATCTCCTTTTTCATGTAGTAGCATTTAAGGAAAGGGAAATATACCAGTTATGGAATCAAAATTAAAACAAAATATTACTTTCACGCCAATTTTTGTTGACAGGTTGTGTGATTAAGACCTTCGATTAATGATGACGGATTTCTTCCGGATCAACGTGATTAGATTTTGATGAAAGTTGTTACTCTAACTCATAGAACGGATAACTAACTTCCGTGTAAAAAATCTCCAGTTATACTTAACTTACAAAGGCCAAAAGTATAGTCAGCATTATTGAGTAAGTAAGAGTAGGCTTGGGAAAGTTGAATGTAACTGTAATATAACAAATAAGATATTCATAAACCGTAGTGAATATAAACGAAACATAAAGTTGGAGGCTATTATAATAAATTATGTTAAACAAAAACTACTCCACTGAGTGTTTGAGCGAATATTCGTCTCGATTGGTCTCGGCGCGCGCAGGCGCCCTGCTGCGCCGATCCCGGGTATATCGCCATCATTGCACCATTACTGTCTTCCTTCAGCTACTGTAGATCAAACTCGTGCGCAACCCGTCACATTCATACTTGTAACGGTCCCCTGCAACTCTATACAATTTAAATAATGAGAGAACTAGTCGCCGTTACGTGTGTAAATTAACTTCTGCTCCTGTAGTCCGGTGGCCGGTAATATTACGTGTTCGTGACAAATATGTCAAACATAATGCCTCTTAATAGTTTCACACGTTTTCTTATAAAGCATGCATCGGACAGACAGTTGCCCCACTTGTCACCGAGGTAATCTCCAAATTGCACATGCCGTTGTACATTTTCCTTAAAAATGAAACCACCAGTCTGATGAATAATTGCTTTTCTTGAATATGTCAAGAAGTACAGTTACCAAGTCGTCAAAAGCATTTTAGCTCTGTAATTTCAATAGTAGCTTATACCTTTCTAGTTATTTATCCTCACTTTATTTATGTGGAATAGGGTCAGCAAAAGTCCATTTAGCAAGCAACACAACTTTTAGACGTCAAAAAAGTTTTAAAAGTTAACTTTTCATAATGCGAATAAAAGGGTGAAATTCATTTGCATTGCTACAAGTAGTTAATTGTATTTCTTTTGTGTTTTTCGAGGCCACTGGTCATTATCATATGTCTGTTTAGAGTAATAAAACCCATGATTGACAGTTAGAGGCCGATCATCAACTGAGTAAAAGTTTAAGAATTAAGAATCAGGTTAAACATTTCAGAAAAAAATTGGCACGTCATTTGTATGGTAGCCATCGACTAGTCACCGCATTTCTATTAGGTTAGTATTTTACAATTAGACAAAATTAATTAAAATTGAATTTACTTGTATTGGATTTGAACTTTGCACCTACGATGGTCGCTATCATAGTTGATGAGGTCTCACTTATTCCGAATCCAGTGGGATCAACTTTCTGAATCCTTTGTCAGGTAAAATCTTGAAGAGAAGCCTTATCTGTAGTATTGTTAGCGCGTACCGCAATCCTTTTAGGGCAATACAGGAGTCAGTGACTTTAAACAATGCAAAACAAAAACCGTCTCCGTAAACTTTTTCACACAAAAGGCGCCAAAATCATAATTTTTAACGTCCGCATTTACACATTATAACCCTGAAACATAAAAACGTCCGCGCGTTTACATCCACCATTTTGTGATGTAGGTAACTGACATTAATTGCTAAAAGTGTGATATTGACACGGAATCTTAACTTTCGTCATGCTGCAAGTGATTTGGGAGAATAATCACACACGAAACACAGATTTGTTCATAAATTGATACACCGTTAACTTAATACGTTATGTTCGGTTAAAAGGCGAGAAATTTGTAATTTTTTTCGCCGTAAGTTACATGCATCCATCATCTGTTGTTTTGGGAGACCGTTAACGGCCCGTCAGAACTTCAGCCTGGAGGGAAAGGTCGACAGAATTAATAGATTTCATACTTCACCCTTACATCGTCCTCCGTATACTTATAAGTATTTAAGAGTGCAGTCGTACCTGAATATAAGCCGTATGTAGGGCACGCTGATCGGTTACAAGTAAGTCGGAATACGAAGAAAATACAGCGTAACGTGACATTGACCGGAGAGCTGAGTGATAGAGTGCAGCGACAGCGTTGCGGAAAGTAATAGTACCTATTTTCCCAGATTGATATATTCTAAGTTTTTTCTAAATTATGGCTATTATGGTTTGATTATAAACACTAATGTAGCATATTAAGGTAGCATATGTAGCATATTAAGGAAATAATCAATCACTGAAAATTTATTGTCTGATCAAAATGCGAAAGCTTTACTATGAGCTTTTAGTTTAGGTAATGCTATTTAATTTGACTTGGTTTTTTGTAACACCATGTACACTGTACATACCGAGTATATCTATACATTTAAATAAATATTTATTCCTCATTATAAACAGTGGTAGGTGCCAAGGTTCTAAAAGGTTGACTGGCAGAAAATGCCCATTGCATTAATTCCACCACTGTACATTTGTGTGCTTAAAGTATCAAATAAATAAATAGATAGGATAATTTCGCATTACGAAAATAGACAATGATGAATGGAAACATCCACAATCACCTTCTAGATAAAGTTCGCCTCATTGTTCCCTTCAGTAACATCTTTACTATGCAACTAAACAGCGATGTACGTAAATACAGTAAAACTGTAGCATAAACCCTGTTGGAACTAAGAAAGGAACATAAAATAGTTGTTGCTCGTATTATGCACGCCCCTACGATGATTCGCGAGGCAATAAATTTAATGCAGTGGACAGCAAAATTGTTGTTTTGACCGCACGACTTTGCAATGCTTTTATAAAAACTTTATGCTTCCTTTAATTTAATGGCCTATTGACAGAAAACGTTTTGTTGGTTGTCATCATTAAAATTATGACTCGTTTTATGTGGTGCTAATTACTGTGTAGTTTTTACTCGGTTTTGCTTGCCGTTTCGCTCTCACTAGTAAAGTTTACGGTCACTGACAGTGTAATACCTTGTAGTCGGCTGTGATGCAATAAATATCGTAATGTGGAGCGGCAATCCCACACTCGCGTCTTCTTTCCTAACACGGGCATCGCTGGGAGCAAAATAAAGCGGTCCCTGACGTTCGACGGGATGTCGTTTTACCAAAACGGGTAGCCGCACTACATAAGGAGCTCGCTCTTATACTTTTTAGCTTACTACTTTCTTAAGGTTTTTACGCTGTAAAATCGATTCAAAGAAAAACTCGCATAGAAATACACTTGCGCTTAGTAACAGTCCTTACAATGATGCACTTTCCCAGTTATTGATGCAAAGTTTATCATGAATATAATCATGAATAAAAATGTATACCTATCTAATCAACCAAAGATAAGATGGTACACCTACAACATAATAAATAAAAACACAGAGCTAGGAGCAGTCGTACCTAAGTGATTTCTTATTTACTCTTCAGGAAAATTCCTAAAATACAACCTTATCTTTTCGGCATTCCGCAGCTCCTTTACGGTATGAACATTTGTCAGGTAGGGTCGCGTCGAGACGCCATAAAAGACAACCGGTAGAATGTTCGCGAGTCTCTGAGCCCGCACCGCCGCAGCGCAGCCGCAAGCCACCATGCACACCATGTACCACCGTTGTACTCAACAAACGCATTTATTATTCCCAGATAGACATGATATTCGCTATCTGTATACACGAAGAAAACAGAAACTTGTTCTACCACTTATTTTCGTCTTTATTCTCTGCGTGCATCTGTGCATCCGTGCATCTTTAAATTACCCAACAGCCTTCGAAATAGAAAGGAACGTCTTTAACATTTACATATGATATGACCTCAGACTATGGTTATTAAAACCTAGTTTTGTTTAACCCACTCCGGAGACCCCAAATCTTAATTGTGAGTTTATACAAATAGTCAAATGGTAAAGATAAACAGTTAAGCAGTAACCGTTAAGCTTAATGAGAGTTTTAAAGTATCCATTTTACCAATAAAAAAGAAGTGAAGTATAAAAATTAGGAAACAATAAACACCTCCATTTCGATTGATGTTGTAGCCAAAGAAGTAGTCAAGCTTTATTCAAATGATACAAATAATATAATTAAAATCCCACTAGCTAATTGCATCAATTTAGCAGTTAATAAAACAGAATCATTTTGTTTACCTTTAGCGCGCTATTACGGAGTTATAGCCAATTAATGTGAGCTAGATTTAGACGCAACGCCCACTAATGGCTGACGTCACATATCACGAGCTCACTGAGATGAAATAAGTGACTGTATTTTTGGGGAAAAGACTGAGTTCTGTCTCACGCAAATGAAGTTAATAGTTTCGCGATAATAATGAATGATCAAACCAATACTGACTTTTATGATAAATTAAATTCCATTTTACAGACAGGTGGAACGATGACCTGAAGAAAACAGTTGGCGCAGACAGGGTGTGGGAGGCGAGGAAGTGGGTGTCGTGGAGCAATATGCGACTCGCGGGAGGCCTACAGCGACAGCCTGTTGATGTAATGCTTTCTTTTATTTTTGTTCTAGCTCCAGCACAGACAATAAGTCTGAACATAAATAAAGTAGAGAGACATTTGTGACATTTTTATCAAAACAAACAATTTGCATTCTATAAAAAAATCAGGCCGCAGCCGTACAAATATTTACACATCTGTTTCCTTTCAAAATGTCGTAACGAGTGACGTAATAGGGAATTCCTTGAGTAGTGTGACGTATGCGAGGCGACGAACCGTCGAAGTCCGGCAACACTCCTGCGCAGCGCCCTGCAAATGTCAAGAACTCTGAGTACGGTTACGTAAACGGCCCAGTTACCGCTACGTACGACCTTTGCCGACACCTTTGAAAATTGACTAGTGTTTTAAGGAAATCTTGACACCCGTTATAGTTTGGCTCTTATTGGATGTCAAAGTTCACTATTGTTCTTGGAATCGAACGTAATAACACATTTTATTTTGATTGTATTGCAGAGCAACTTTCGACGCAATCCGTAAGTGAATTTATGCAAGCAGAATTGTAGGTAAGTAAATAACTTCCATTAAATAACAAGAATGCTGGCCAAAGATTATGTTTTCGAAGATATCAACCTACCCTACCTACTTATATTCAACGTTGAGAAGTAACATAAATTGTGTTGGGAAGAGTTGCTCCTGAGATGGGAAAGAAAGTTGATAACTAAGAAGCCAAGTTTATATTTACAGACATCAACGCTGCTGGCACTTATCTGTTTATGATACATTTTCTTTTCAACTCTGAGGTACATCAAACTTAATAATATGTGGTATATAGTCCATCCAGCTCTAATAAAATACAGCAGTCAGTAGTCTATGGCGTACTCGCGTTCAGTAAATCCTGATGTTTATTTCCACATAGACATAAAGTGCCACCGGCATGGAAATGACAAACACCTGCTAGACGAATTCCATTCTCTCACTCCAAACCAATTACTATTCATAAAACCACACTGAAATAAATTAAACATGACGTTTTAATAAAACAAATCTGGTGATAGTAAACATACGAACTCGGGGCGTGTCTAATGTTTACATAAAATAAATTAGAATAAACCGGTTTATTATTAATTGGAGCGTAAGAACATTACCGTGTGTGAGTCTAATTTGTGGAGTGTTACGTAATGTTCGAGGTACATACGAGTGTGTAACGTTAGACCGGCTGTCCCCTAGCGTTAGCCGTGCCGACTTATCAATACACATGTACATGTTCACACTTTTGCAACATGTGTTATGACCTTTTTAATTGACAGACTGAAAAAAAGACGGAGCGACTCGTGCGCCTGGTAGGAAAGATTGTGCGTTATGCAAGGCGGAAGTAATAAGGAAATGGAAAAGAGCGATTGTAAAGAACGGGAGTTGGAACAATAGGAAAGTAAAAGGAATATAGCCACTCAATAAGCACATGCTGTTTATGGTGTTAAACAAACATTACCAAAGCACCTAAGTAGTACATATCACAAAAGTTATAAACTCATAGTTAGGTACTATCAAAGCATTGTACGCATCACTACGATCCTTAGTCATACAGGAAATGCTCCAGGATACAGTTACTCATAAAGGTTTGCTCATTTTGGAGATAGTCCCTTAGAATAGAATGCATCATAAAACAGTGCAGTAAATCACCACTCACAAGTCATAAAATATACGTTAATTACAATTTTACAGTAGAAATAAAGACATTAAAGGAATCTAAGCGTATAACGTTCAGACGTACAGTTTAAAACTTCAGTGTGTAAAGCGAAACTTATTGTCAATTAAGTATAAAGTGTTAATTGCTATTCAAGACTACCGTTATTCGATTAAGTTCAATTAACACGGGTGTTATTATCTTTATATCATGTCTTTGCAATTAATTGAATTGTACCGTTCGATAACTGAGGACACTTTTGTCTTGAACTATGCTGTTTTATTGCATTCGTGCAGAAGACAATCTGTGTTTTACTATTAAAATTTAGGAATGTTTCTTCGATATTCTTCCTGAAACGACCACTGTTTCAAATAGCTGTAATATGCTCTTCCTATGGAAACATAAGGTGAAGATATACAACATGTAAAAAAATCCCTGTCCGATCCAAAAGATAGTAAGTAATAACATTTTTTTTAAATAAGATAGTTTTTCCTTTTAAAATTCACGTTTTAGCACCTAAATTACCCAAATTTCATTATAAATTACACACCCGCTAGACGACGGCCGCCCGCGCCCCATGTTATTAACCCGGTAAAATTCCCCATTGAAAAAAATGCGGCGAATTTTTTTTTTCTTTTTTCCCATAGCACACTAATAGACTCTCAGTATGATTCTTAACAACAGCCTCACGGATCTGATAGAGTTTTTTTTTTCAACGCTGTAGTTTGGGGAGGATTGGTAGCAGCATGAACTGTCTATAATATTAGCTGAGAACATTCAAATTCAGCAAAAGGTTGAACTTGAAACGCAAGCACATAAACATTGATATTTAAGAAAAGTAGAGCCACAAATTTAGTTTAAAATAAAGGTTTGTTTGGCGCTTCACATTCACATTGCTAACCCAATCATTTTTGAGGCAGTTATGATAAATATCGCCGAGCGTAACGCGGTAAAAGTATTTTCCAACGAGCCCCAAGCAACTTACTAACAGACAGATACAATCACCATACTTTTTATCATTAAACCTAGAAAATAGAGATTTCTACAAAATGAGCCAATGGCGCCAATATTCTATCAGTAAATAGGGGTGGTCGGCGGCGCGGGCGCAGCGCACTAAATCACGCACTAATAACTACCAACAGTGATACGATCGCAGCTTTCAATAATAAACTTACCCAATTCTGCCCAGCGCCTTTCATAGAAAGCACTCCGTGAAGTTCTTTACCGGTTTCGTTCCACAATTACTAGCAACAATGATATTTCCATTAACTACTATTCTAAATTGAAATTATCTAGATCAAGATCGTATTGTAAGATAGAAATGCATTTACTAACGCTTAAGTGTGGAAATTAGTTCACTATTGTAGGACATTTCTGTTATATTAATTGTCAGATAATCTCAGATTTTTTGGGAATGCAGCGTTTTAATTTTTTCAAATGTCTCCTACGTTTTTTGACGAAAAGGGGAAGCGTGGGCACACGTCCTGATGGTAGATTAAGTTGTTACATACCTTACTAAACGATTATAAAATGTATTGCAGTAACATTTATACATAAGTAACTAGCGACCCGCTCCGACATGACAAAACATCGCGATTTCTTAGTTATATGCAACTGTAATATTAACGTAGGTATTATACACATAAACCTTCCGGATTAAATTCTCTAAAAGATGGTGAAAACCTTATTACAATCTGTTGCGTGGTTTCGAAAAACAACGCGGACTTAAAGACAAGCACAAAGACGACTTTAATTTATAATTGTATAGATTTGCATTACAACAACACAAGGTGAGACAACCAGTCTTACCAAGGGGTATAGTATTACCCAGTTACTGGGTTGTGGAGGTCAGATAGGTCAATGTAAAATATTCAGCTACATCCGGTTAGACTGGAAGCCGACCCCAACATGGTTGAGAAAAGGCTAGGCAGATTATGATGTATAGATTTGCATTACAACACTGACTTTTTAAAGTTAACAAAACATACCTTTTTAAAAAAACATGACAATCTCCTGGTAGAGTTCTGCGTTTCCACGTTACTCAAAGATCCACCTTTTATATAATAGTTCGATAATATTTCATTACAATATGAAAGTGAAATTGCTGTCATTGTTAATTTTATTATGAAACTCCTAACCTTTCACTAAGTACCCTAAACACTTAATTAGCCTGTGTTTTCCAGCTGTAAATATAACTAGAATTAACTAGATAATGCTTAGCTAAAAGTACTATTTTATGAACAAGAAAGTTTGACAGCCATATGATTTATCAATTAACAAGTTATAAGAAGCTTCATAAATATCTTCAGACGATTCTTCAATTGATTTGTTTTACGATGCATATTTTGTTTACGTTTATACCATGGAAATATTATTATTGTATGAGTTCAAAATAAGACTTTTAACCGTGGCTTTAGCTAACAAGCACTACGCTTAGATAATACCCAACCGATTTCGGTCACAGTGGCCAATCTGAACATTGATTAGCCAGGTATGCTGGAGAGATTCCTGCCAGTGCAGTGTTGCGGAATAGTCCAAAATGGATACCGGGACCCTGGCAACAGGCAACTGAAGTAACGGGTGGGTTTTAGTCAGTAAAAGTCTGACACGCCCTTTCGCTCCGCCCAGAGCGGGAGATGTCATTTGATGATTTCCCACCCACTAAAAAAATGTATGCTGGAGATACATAGTGATAAACGGGGTGTAATGGACAGCCCTCCGCAAATTAACAGGGGGCATTCATTATTTTGAATCATATTCCACCGGAAATTTACTCAGGAAAGTTATCATTTTTTATCGTTTTTTCAGTTGCTATTCCTTTATTTCAATGTAAAATTACATTCTCTGTACGCAGCACTCCATTTATGTAAACAAAACAGCTAAAATAAAATAACGCCCCGACACGGGGAGTGTGGCTATGCGGGTTTTACCAAGGTAACGATACATTGCGCGTGAGGTAATAATACAAATCAGGTTTATTGGATTCCCGTAACGTTCCTGAAATAATTACATGTACAGATCGTCTTAGTATGATATGCTGAATTCAGTCCATCAGTCTGCGGAGGGCTGTCCCTTACATCCTGTATAGTGCACAAGTGTGTGTGTTAACACAGACGTGCTATCCCTGTTCCAATACTGTGAATAGAAAAACCCAATAACACTTTGCCCGACCTGGGAATCAAATCCAGGACCCGACGCTTAGCAGTCGTGCTTGCGACCACGAGACAAACGGGACAACGGGGCGTCCTCTTTTCTCAATCACTCGCAAAATCCTTATTCTAAGCATTTTGTGTGCGAGTGCGAGAAATGCGAGTTTTATTTAGAGAGCTTTAGTGACCTTCTGGGTAATCCAGATTGTCAAATAATGTTAAACAATTTTATTGTGTCAATGTCGCAATTTAAACTATCATTTACGTACGTTGCGTATAATTTAGTTCAGTTGATCATGACCGGCGCAGTAAATACATTATGTTAAACAAAATAATGTGAACCCAAAATCAATTACCCACACACTCAGTTAGGTATAATGAACATCAAGAACTATCCGATAAATCCAACACCAAAGAATGTTGAATGTTGAAACACCAAGATTGTCAGCGTGGTAGATCACAATAATTAGGTAACTTCAGACAGATTAAATGTCGCTCCAGGCAATATGGAATCGCAATCAGAAGATACCATTTTTTTGTTATTATACAGAGAGAAGGTTCAACTCAATCGGTAAATAGATGAATATATAAACGTTTTGACGATCCCATAGATAGAGGCATTGCATAGGTAGATGCATTTAGCTGCACTTTCCAAATCGTTTATTAAAACGTACGTTTAATAAATGACAGTGGAATGAACGGCTTGCTCAGGCGCATCACACGTCACGGGCCACACGATAAATCTTCTTTTGTTTAGTTCGTGTAATATGTTATAAACAAACACGCAGGCAGCGATGAGACACGCTTTGGGTTTGACTAGTGTGTCCCCGCGGTGATGGTTGCACCCTATTTCTTATTATGACAAAATAATAATAAACTTCTACAAAGTACCGACCGAGCTTTGCTCTGGTGAAAATAGAGAAAACGAATTTTCCTAGATATCTGACCTAGCTAGATCGATTTTTCACCCCCGTAAACGCCTATATTGCAATTTTCATCGAGATCGTTAGAGCCGTTTTCAAGAACGTCATTACAAATATATAAATATTGCTCATTTAATAGTTTATTATAAGCAGAACCAGTCATACAGAAAAGAATAATAGAACTGGCTAAAATCCACTGCGGAGGTGCTTAATGAGTATTTAAGTGACTATAACAAACCCTTTTTATACAAAAAAGTTGCACCATACGAGTATGTGCCAACCAATCAGGAAAGTAGAACAGTTTATAATTCACTGCAGTATGAAGGTTCTTAAAGCCCACTGTAGGCTCTAGGGGAAATAGATTCGCCTTGCAATAAATAATAATGAAACATTGATCCCTCATGGAAAGTTATCAACCTAACTGGTGGTCTTGGCTCTGTATTCAACGCCTAGCTACTTCAATAGAAGGTTGTAGCTATATTTTATCAAGAGCAACGGTAATTATAAATGTTATAGATCACTGTGCTATAAATAATGAAGTCACCAAATCCAAGGTAGGTAAGCAAGATTTATGTTAAGCACGTAGAAATAAAAACGAATAAAGAGATATTCTGTCATAATCTCACCATGAAAACGTAGATGAAGAGAGCGTGAGTTGTTAATATTGTTAGTTTTAAATGCTCCTTTTTTTTACTTTTTGTATTTCCTGTGCGTGTTCAAATAAAATATTTTTCTTACTTTCTTTCTTTTCTTGAGGTGAGCTGTCATTCCATCTGATGACACCTCACAGACATTGACAGCTCACTTCACCAAAGTTTTCACGGTGACATTTTTGCAGAATAGACCCGCCATGGACACGTGGATGTTAAAAATAAGCTGTTTAAAAAAAAAAAAAAAATTAATTATTGCTATTATTTACCAGTAGGTATGACGGTAAATAATCAACTGTGAAGTTTCACCAATTAATAAAAAAGAGCTCGTACCTACTACCTTTATGAGTTAAAATTCTGGACAAACGATAATTTTCTATGTAGAGACAAAGTTCTATCTATTTCTTTTTGTGTGCAGTGAAAAGGAGGCGCCTAACATTATGATCATTAAGACGAACAATGTACGCACACGGCTATGTGTTTAATTATAATTTGTAATAAGCTATAGCTTGTAGCTGTAGACTGATCGCTTTATAATTTTTATTTATGGATAATTTATGACCAGTTTCTATAAGGTACTCTCCGTAAGTATTGATCTATGATATTTATTTCTATAAATTGGTATGAAAAAATACTTCAAAATTAAATTATGTTTTAAAATTAGATGCGCTCGGAGTTTCTTAACTGACTACTCTGAGAAGAAAGCACAAAAACAACTCATAGAAATAAATAATAATAGATTCAGAGAATCAGTCGTTGTTAAAGTTTAGACATAATCTTGATCGGTCCATATGAGGACCATGTACAGGTTAATGTATCTCATCTCTATCTTGAGCTAGTGTGGACCAATCCAGGCAATCTGTCTGCAGGCGTTAAGCTTGTACCGCCATCTCTCTCTCTTTCTTGGGAAGAAAGAAGCGAAACAATATTTGCTTAGGAATTAATGGCAAGCCTTCTTTGTCACTTGAGACCTAGCTCTGCCAAGTTACCACTGTGATCATAAACTCCTAGTTCTACCAAGTAACCACTGGCATCATAAACTCCTAGTTCTACCAAGTTACCACTGATATCATAAACTCCTAGTTGTACCATGTTACCACTGGCATCATAAACTCCTAGTTCTACCAAGTTACCACTGATATAAACTCCTAGTTCTGCCAAGTTACCACTGGCATCATAAACTTCTAGTTCTACCAAGTTACCACTGATATCATAAACTTCATTGGATACTGGATGTTAAAGCAAACTACATAGTCATCCCATAATAATCTATGTTTCAAATGGCTGTACTTGTAATAAGTAGAGAGATTATTACAGTCATTAAATTTTCTAGTCAATACTGCATAAATAAATGACATTATTAATGCAATTAATATGACCTAACCATGCTAACTACTATCCATTTACTTAGTGCAGATACATTAAGTAGTTACTTAGACACTACATTGCAAAGCTTTAGTAGATAAATAGTTTAATTAAGTGCCTAAACACTTGGCTGTTTTGGCATAGATGTTATCGGCTTGATTGATTACAACACCGTGAAATTTTAATTGACCAAATTACTGTCATGGCCTCTATCAATCAACCGAGACTGTCGCAGCTATTTGTAGTCCACTGCTGGACAACGACCAAGTTGCGCCACCACCAAGACATTCAAATCCGCAAGCCAAATTCCAAGCCTGTACCTATTTAAACTGTCCCTGTCAGGTATATGACTCTATAGGTACTGTTTGATTACACACCTTTTCTTGAGGTTGTTTTAAAAAGTTTAAACTCCAATTTCTATTAGAATAATAATGAACTTTCTGAAACAGAAAAAAAACAACAATTGAATCGAAATTTCTTGCAATCTGAGAATTAAATATACACAGGTACTGCGTACGAGTACCTACTTACCTAGTATTTTTTAAACTAAAAGCTAAACGCAGACTTACCAGTAACAAAAAACCATCAAATTACACAACGAAAATATTGATAAGACCGCTCAAACAAACAATGGACAATCTTAATCATCGTTTACTTGCCGTCACGATTCGCGACTGAAGCCGAATCCGCCCATTTCACAACACAATGATTAAATAATTAATAATTGCTGCCATTAGGAAGTAAAGGCCATATTAACCGGATTCACCGGTGGCTTACAAAGTTACATAAAGCTGCTCAAGGAGCGATGGAGTATATTTTAGACGTGCGCGCGTTAAAGGACTGTCACTCACGACCACTCGTCAACTTTTAACGAGTGATTTGTCGTCGGTGAATTCTGCTGTTGAGTAATGTTGTTTTATTTTAACTGATTGTAATTTCATACCGGATTTATTGAACCGATTATTATTTTAAAGATGCATTCAAGAGGTTGTGGCTTAAAATCCGGGAAAGTAACAATGTGACCTTTTCAATTCATAATATACTTTTTATTGGACTTCACTGACGTCGGTGAAGGAAAACATTGTGAGGAAACCTAGACTTTAATTAATATATATTAAGTCTGAAATCGCCAATTCGCCCTGAGCAAACGTTGTGATTAATGCTCATGCTTTCTCTGTATGAGAAGAGGTCTAAAGCCTGCAGTGGGAACCGCACAAAATTTTGTTTCAGTGCTATTAGTGGAAGAGCTGAAGTGCTGTTCGGAGAAGTGCCGTAGAAAACAGTGCTAAAGGTGGAATACCTCGACAAAGGTTGGTATAACTTCAAAAGAGTAATAATAATCAGTTCGACAAAGAAGAATACCACAAGATGCTAAGAGGTTAACAAAATTGATGAATAAGGTTTACAATAACTTAAAAAAATTAGAACAAAAAATATAATTTGTTCAGGCATAGTCAAAAGCATCTTAATATCGTCCTGCAGTCCAATCTTACATAGAAGATTTGTGTATCCAAATTACCATTATTATTTGTACTAAATACATCAAAATTCATAAAACATTTCAACTTCTCAAAACCCCTACCAATCACAGAAAGCATTAAGCAGCATCATTCGTGAATAACGGCGACAAGATAAAATCAGGAGACAATACCGGCTAACAGTGAGCGATAAAAGTACATCATGCACTTAGCAAGCAATACATTTAGTACAACAGATAAATGTCATCGAGGACAAAGTAATGGGTCGTAAGCCAAACTAACAGGAAAGTTCGACAGTAAAATGTGAATTAAGTGCGAGGCAGGAGATGAATAAATAAATAGTACAATAGTTGAAGCTATTGAGACTTTTGATGGTAACGGTTTACGTAATTATATCATGCATGGAAATATTGACAAGATCTTAAATTAATTTCTGACAAAAGTCTGTTTTTTTTATCTTCACACAAACACAAAGAATTTTCCCTAAGGAAATGTTTTTCCTATGTATTTTCCTCAGACCGGTTTTTTATTTGGTCTGAGGTATTTTCATATCATATTATTAATATCAATATTATAAATGCGAAAGTGAGTTTGTTTGTTTGTTTGTTACGCTTTCGCGCTAAAACGGCTAAACGAATTTGGATGACTTTTTATCCCGATATTCCAACGGGATCAAGACTTACGAGAGTGAAACTGCGGGGCGCAGCTAGTGTAAAATAAAATCAACTGCCTACTACCTTAATTTTATCATTCAGATAAATCATTCGTGTCTAAACGCTCGATTACATTTCTTTGGTGTCCTCATTACAAATACAAAAGTTTTTTTTTTTTACTTGTCCTTAATTGCCGTGAAACAAAATAATTATGCGTACAGTTTCATAATGGAATTTAAATGGTTATTAATTAACAATGTGTTCACACTATCAGGACCAATACAAGCTTTATCTTCGAACAAACTTATCATCTTGGCGCCATGTTTACAAGACATGTGGCCGGAACTTTTATACACAAAATTAAAATAAGGTTCCGTAGTGACTTTAAATATTACGAATAATACCAGCCTGTTATTGTCTTACCGCGGGGCAAAAGCCTCTTCTCATACAAAGAAGGCATAAGACCGCTAAAAGAAGAAGATGAGGCATTATGCTGAGATAGGAGCCCTTTTGGCCTCGCACACTTTTGCTCCCTTATTTTTTTTATTTTATTTAGTTTTATTACTATTTGTATTTCCTGTGCGTGTTCCAAATAAAATGTCTTTCTTTCTTTCTTTCTTTCTAACATTGATCACCTTATACCACCATCATTCAGACTTATATTAAGTACAAGTCCAGGTTTCCTCACGATGTTTTCCTTTATCGATGTCGGTTATATTTTATTTAATGACATCGGAATGTTCAGCATTAATTATTTACTACATGAACATCAGTGTCTTCTTATCTACTCTGTGATATACAATTTAAATATTTTTACTTTCATTTCCATAGACCTCATTTTACACCATAACTAACAGACTCTTAACACATAAGTAGTCTTACAAATCATACAATTATCACTAATAGAGCTGAGAAATAGAATTACGGGTAGCAATAACGCTAATAATATTAGTTTTGAGAATCGCGTGTAGTGTACTGTGTAATGGTAGGCAGCCCTAATAGGCCGTAATACCCACGATCACCGTAATAACCGATACACTGGCTCTGTTAGCTCTTGTAACACACTGTTGCTTTCGACTTACATGGAAAATTTCCATGAAAAAGGAAAGGTTTTATGTAGTACTGCGGGACCCTAAAACAGTCATATTCATATCTCCGTACATAGAAAAAGTGTGTGATGGGAATCATTTATCTCTTTGACAAATAACTAATCACAGATATATGCACCGCGGTATCTCGCATAGAGTCACACATTATTTACCATTAATTTCAATTCGAAAAGGTACAAAATTTTTCTATCAATATTAGAAAACGATCGTAGTTTCTCCATACCATATCATACTAACCATATTTATTATATCGCATAATTACGTAGAAAGTTTATGGTGGCACTAGTACTTCTCGCTGTAATTAGCCAAAGAAGATGAGTACTACTCTCTCTACCTATGTGCAGAACTTATATAAATAATCATTAGTGAAAGTTGTAACCGGCTTGTGCAATACCGCCCTTAGATCGCCACGAATCCTGCGCCCCATCATTAACAGACTTTCACCAAGGAAATGCAATTTTCTAGAAAACGGTAGCGCGAAGACCATTGCAGTTTCTGTTTTTACCCGTCCGTGAGTCGCCGCGAGCTCTGTTACAGCATAATGTGGCTTAACTAGGCTTTGAGAAACGACCCACTTCGGTGGGAATGCAAATCGCTGTCTTTATTTCCATACGACCGCTGGACCATCAAAAATGCGCAATTCTTGCATTCCTTCATCTATATTAGCATAATATCGCATCGAATTATCTGCATGCACGCCGACATATCAATTTGCATAATAAACAGTGCCATAGAAGATGCACAGATATCCCACATTCCGCACCCGGGACGTCCTTCACCTTTCGCCAAAGGAAAGGAACACGAACCCTGGCATCTCGAACAATGCTCCAAGTTGACTGTACTTGCAAAACTTTCCGCGATACTGTGCTCACGTTGTGACACTGCTTTTTGTGATGTCTTATCTGGAATCCTCGTGAAATATTGTTCACGGACTAGTTCCACGTCAGTTTCGTCACTGGCACAACATCAAAGGTTATCCATACACGTAAATGGGATCATCTGTTCTAGCATGACGTGCCATATCGTGGGCATACGTCCGTCTGCTACTCCATTCTAAAACAAACAAAACGTTATTATTATAAGGAAATCTCCTAAGTTAGCTACGTTATTGAAAGCACACAATGGGCTGGAGCCAAGGAAAGCTGCAACATGTTTAGTCTCGGCGTGAATCAGTCGTGATCCGTTTATAATGCCTCCAGTCAACGCCTCGCGTGTCTGTAATTATATAAAAATGTCGAGGGATTAAACTCCGGGAGGCGTAGGCCGGCCACGCGCTCTTGCGCAGGTAAGTCTGCGTACACACTGGCTACAAACCACTTCAGGTTAATAAGCTTTCATAGAAAGTATCATAATAATTAAGAAACTGTGGTACAATTTTATACTCAATTAGGCATAACGATTTGAAATAATTATATTTTAAACAAACATTCCCGTTTGCATGGTAAGGTTCAGTCAATGTGAACGACTCTTTACGTACACAGATATTAACACATGGACATAATGTATGCAAATCTTAATCTACCTTTTGTAAAACATTAATAATATTTTTAATCTAATATTGCAACAACAGCTTTCTTTTAACAACTTTCATTCGCACTATTAAATTTCTGAGAATGATTTACTTGTATGAGAGCAGTGGGCCGTAACTATTGAGTAATCTATTATATTATATCTATGCCCATAAATAATAAAATTGCAAATAGCAATATTTGTTTGTTATAAGAGTTATAACATTGAGCGAAATCTTTAATTGCTTTTCGTTCAGTTTGTTTATGTAATCGATGTAGATGCGATAAATTATATTTCGGCATTCACCGGGTATTAAATTTTTTACCCACATTAATAACGAAAATGGTTTCGATCGTCATCTATCAATTTTATTACTCTTGTGCTACGAATACTAGTTCTTCTGATCAAAACACACTGTTCCGGTAATTTTCTATTTAAGTTGATGGAATAAGGACTCCCCCTTATTAATTTCAAGAACTAGAAGTAATTATGATCAGATGATCCATCCATGCCTGTCTAGCTGGTTTTTATCAATTTAGTAACGTAGTAAACTGTTTTCCCGTTGTATGGTAATAACATGTGTATGTACATGTAGTATGATAATAACGTGTGAGGTTTTGGATATAGAAATAATGTATCCAAAAGCTATATTATAGTAAAATGAAAGTGAAGGATTTAATATTTGGCATTCTTTAAGTATCTACTACATCTTTTACAGGCGAAAAACAACGTCGAAAAGTAAATATTTGATTGGAGCCATTAGCTATGTTTATCTCCTTTCACATAATATGGAATTCAGATCAGACAGCATTCATTAAGGCCATGGTCTAATTCATGCGAAACGCCAAAAAACCCAAACACATTTTCGCAAGTCTGAAATGCTGACGAAGAATTTTCTAGGTACTTGCACTACAATAGAACAAGATGAAGGTTATAGAATACACAAGACTAAAATAGTGGAATATTTCATTCGGGTCATGGACTAATTCTAGCGAACCGCCAAAAAACCCAAACACCATGACTGTTCTACAATGAGTACCTATGTTCGAGCCGTTTGGGGTTGAAACACTAGGGCTTTGGGTACCGTGTTTTTCGGGATAATTATCTAGATAGATAGTTAAAACGTTTATTTGGTGCATACAAAAGACAACACAACATACAAAAGCACAGTTAAATAATAATAGCTACAAAGTGCCAAAATACAAAAAAAAAAAAAAAAAAAAAACTGTAAAAGAAAACTAGACACATCGAGACAATATTGTCTATGACATACTTTAAAAAATAACGAAATATCGATCGCCAAGCGGTTGGTCGACTCTTCACGTGATCAGAGGGCTAACCTATTTTTAGGATGGATGCCTAGGACTTATGCGGAATTTTTGCCGTATGATTCCTTCTCCCCTCTCCTTTTATTCACGTGCATATTATTATTATTATTTCAAGTCTATTTGTTTGTAAATTATGTATATATTTCGCTGTGAATACATTAAATAAATACTAAATGAAGACTATTAGATGAAGGCAAAACATTCTAGCACTAGACTAAAATAACCGAATATTTATCCCGTACATAACCAACGGGCTGGTGTCGAGGACCACCTCTCTACCACAGCGGGGAGTCATCAAACAAAACAGAGTGAAATCAATAATGCAATGAGTTAATTGCGCAACAAAACAGCGCTATTCATCGATAGACCGGCCATTGTGCTGAAGATTTACGAAAACAATACCGCTTTGAATGAATGGAAGCGCTACAGTATCAATATTGGTATTTTTTGTTTTATATAACATCACGTAATACTCAACAGGCTTATCTATTAACAGGTCCATCCATCCATTCATTGGTTTTGTGTTTTTGATAAATACTTGTTTTGTCAACAAAAATTATGTTAAGTGTCTAAACTATTGCAATATTCAACCAAAGTAGCAATGAATTGTATTACCTGTCTGGATAATAAATATATTATTTCTTATAAATCAATTTGATATTGAGACCAAACATTAGACAATTTTAACAAACCTCAAAGCATAATGTTTCATTGTAAATTCTAATCCATTTCCACGAGTTTTTCTACTCAAAATAAATCCATGTTCGTTCTTACATCTTTAGTTTCCCTAATTACAGGATATATCGCATTTTGGGAGTGACTTAAAGTCAAGCCATTCGCTGCCTCTTTTCCTAAACCCGGAAAAACTTGTGAGTAAAAGTCGGGAACTTCCAAAGAAGTAAGCTTATCTACAGTGAATAATTAAATAATACCATTATAAAGTCGCTTTTAATTGCAGATTCATATTAATAAACGAGCTGATAGAGTCTGGTTACCATCTTGTTTATAGTTGATATGATCGGAGGAAGTTAAATAATTTAAAAAAAAATGTAATATTCTAAAGCTTCTGATTTGCTTACCTAACTTTTACTGGCCCTTGCATGACGCATAATAATCAAGTGTTTAAAGAAAAACCTGGACAAAATACTATATATAAGTACATGTATATTATATTTACTTATCTTATTAATATTGTCTACCTATAGCTCGAACTGAAACTTTCCAGAGAAAAGTTTTCGAGTGTACCATTCAATTCAAATGTACATTAAAATTCGTGACATCTTACATGATGTTACAAATCATTTTCTTCTTCACCGTCTGTCATCTGAAAATATGTAGCTAAGGGTGTGCGCTGTTTATCGGATAAGAATGAAAGGCGGAAAATATTTCATTATCTATTAAGTATCTAATGAACGAGTATACTTTTTCCGATAAGAGCAAAGCCCATAAATTGTAACTTAAACCATTACTCATACCGTTGGTTAACAATAAAACTAGGTACTAGATCATATCTCACGATATTTACTCACACACCTACATATTATATAAAATTAAATATTCATACAAATGCCACATCCAGTGATATACCATAAAACATCATTGATATCAATCGTTGCAGACGATCAAGACAATAAACATAATAAACTCAAGGTTGAAACATGAAAATATAGAAAATATTAATAGCAAGACAAATTACAAAGCACCGTCATACAATACATTGTCGCAACAGTTATGATCTAAAGGCACATACAGGTGTAATTTTACCATAATGTCATATATGGTATAAGGGCCCATTATAACTTGATATACGGCGAAATAGCGAACTAACTACAAAATTGTACGGATTTTGGTACATTGCCATGACAACCAGCGCCACCGCGAAGTTTCATTATAACCTGGCCACGGTAATACATCACACGCACTCACCTTGACTCAAAAGTAGGTAGGTACCTTCTATTGCACATGAGTACCTTCAATTGACTTAATGTTTGCAAAACATTGAAGTTTACGTTTACTATGTAACATTTAACGGCTATTAGTGCTATTATGTGCGTCTTAATAACGTAATCAATACTAACGAAACAATTTCCGTTGATTGACTTTTATGGATGGACATTGTTGATGAAAGCTTTCGCGTTTAAGCAATGGGACCTTCGGGCCAACCTACTAGATATTGAAGCTAAAGGTACGGTGTATGGTATTTCCAACTGTAGCGGTATTAATTTGGCCATAAATAAGACTAAAATTCCGTCGAGAGAGGCAGGTTTTACGGCAGGAGCATCCTCGCTTGCTCTACAAGATACTGCGATGGTGTACTGAAAAATAAGCCGAAAAAAAATCTTTGCTAACAAAGGCAAAGGTGTAATAATAAGGTTTTCCATGTCTAAAAGAGTTTGTTATACCTACTTAGTGGTCGTTTAGGAAGGCATGCACATCAGTGAACGTTACATCGTGAGGAAACCGAACCTAAGAGATATTTCTCGACGACATGTGAACCCAAGTCGGAGGCCCATCCATGGGCGTCTTTAAAACTCTCACGAAACACACGAAAAAGAAGAAGTGGACGTTAATGGAGGATACCCGTACGAAAGATCAATTTGTAAGCAGTCTTTATTGTCCTTTAATATTTTTCATATCACTACCCGAAATCGATTTAACAGCCGAATAATAATAAAATTAAATAGATCTTCCGTTGAAGTTCTTTCCACTTTAAAACAACGTGCTCTATAAATCCGTTCAAATTACGATACAAGCTGATAATAAAGAACATTTTTAATATCGGAAGTTAAACAGAGGTTCAGTAAATAAAAATATGTCGAGTTTTTTTTTCTTTACACTAACGTCAAACGGTTTACACGGCAGGAAGCACAGGTTGATTCGTATCGGATGACCAAAGTACCAAACTATCCGGGATGGTTATCGCGGGATCTCATCCCGGAGTTACGAGCCATCCCGCGCCTACAGCTATCGAGCATCGGGAACAGGGCTGGGCACGACAGGTGTCCGAACACGACTTTTCTTTGTTTTTTAATCACGCCGCTTGAAACCGAATCTGTGCTTATAAAAACTTTGTTGGTGTCGATGTAAATTGATATTCTGATAATAAAGTGTTAGTTTCTAATAGAAGTAATAAAATGGCCAATTAGGAGTAGTCGATCCTCTTTTATTTCTTCTCGTAATGTGGCCACGATGCCCATTAATTTCAACCCACAATATTGTAAGGGGTAGCCTTTCCTTTCCTTCTGCAGTCTCATATCCCTAAAGTATTATAATATATCCTCTACCTATTGGAAATCTGCATTGTAATATAAAAACTTCTCAAGGGGTTTAGGCAGCCCTAACACCACAGGATCTTTAAAATAACGGAAAACAAGCTGTTAGTGTAGGTGCATAACACACATAGTACATACTGTTGTGAAAGGATTACCGACAGTATTAGCCATTCTATTCATGTAATGACAATAGCTGGTAATTACCTATATTTCACTTATTCAGATACGGTTTTAAATGTTTGCAATGATGACCAGTCATAACAAGCCTCCAATCTACATTTATATGCGGATCATTTGACCGACTGTAGGTACATATTAAAAGTATCATGTAATATCAGTTCCTTAACGATAATTATCTTATGTCCAAATAAATGAAGGCCACTTGTATTTTTTTTTGCAATCTGTCCTTCTAGACTCGATAATTTTATCAACATCTTAATTGCACTAAGTTGTTTACACAGTACCTAATCTAATAAATCATGTTCTAATAACACAGCCATCAAGTTTGATATCTTTATTAGATCTACATTGAACTAATATCTATCATAAAATCGATCATACTGGAACATTTTAGGCACAGAATGGTTTGCGGAATTTTAATCGATTGCTCCTTAATTTGGGTACAAACTCGAAATGATGTGGGTGGTTCGAGCTTTATTAAATCACGTAATAGTGATTAAGTTGTAACTACGGTAACGTGATCTGATTGGATAATAACGGTCAGACTTGCCAATTATGTGCGTGCTAATCTAGAATGGAAAAAAATGATGATGCGTGGGTTTTAACTTTTTGGCTTCACGACTACTTATTTCACGTACTGTATCTGTGATAATTCGAGAATAATTATGTTGCTGATTGCTGCAATGATTTAATTTTTTTGGTGTTTTTAAAACTCTTTCTGTTATGTCTAATAATACCTGTAATAGGTTGAGTTGCCAGTTTCAGCCCACAGGCTATACCATCCTTGTAAACAAAAGATTTTGTTTTCTTGGTGCACGTAATACCTATGATCAATCACAGTAAAATCACTCAGAGCCAGGTCAGAACGGTATGAAATTGCTGTTATTTTCACTCGCCCATATAGTAACCGTCAATTCTTATTATAAAATGTGTTGAACAACATTCCAGCACCTTGTAATGAGCGGATGTCGGGAATCGATAGCAAAATTGTGGGCATATTTTATAATTTAATCACTATCATAGCACAACTTTTTACTCTATCCGTTAAATGTCAAGGTTCAATTTCTATTGATGTCGAAAATACTTTATTGAAGAAACTGTAAGGTACAAAGTTGCTTTGAAAGTGGCCTTTATAAACTTCAGAATAGGTGCTGCATTTACATCTTGTGCAAGGGGGAGACTTGCAATAAATATAGGTACCTAATAGAAGCCGGCGCCAGTCGTTTTGAGCGTGTGCGTGATAACATCACAGCTCAAGGCGTCAACACTACGCCGCTATTTAAGAAATCACTAATTTGTTGACTTCAACCATATTGATATGCGTAACATTTCTGTTAAAATCGAAAACCATTTATCTACTACAAAACGTCAAGTTGATCAAAGTAGTAAATTCTGTAATGTATTTAGAACATTACAAAATTGGGATAAATAGCAATGAATCCTCAAAATTATATAAGAATTTAGGACGTAAGATACATTTCCGTTGACCAAAATATTTTATGACCAACATTCCATAAAGACACGAGCGACCCAGATCAACAAGATAAATCTATCATCAAATTACCACAATAAATAGGTCTTTTATGTCAACTTCGTAGGGTTTTCCGTATTGATGAGGCATTGAGGACTAAAATAGACAAAAATGCAATAGTCCCTACGTTAAAAGAATCTGTGTTCCGCCGTCCATGTGTGTTCAAGTCTCAAGGAGAAACAAGAGTGGCGTTCCGTGTAGTGCAAGTGAGTAATCAGCCCTTTGTTTGTTCGCAGACAACACAAGGATGCGCCAACAAAATTAAAACATATCCAGTGTGTACACAAGGAGGAGTTTGTCCTGTGTAAACTGAGTCAAGCACTGACCTCCATTTTTCACTGAAGCCGCTTTTGATTAACAACTGATAAACTTCCTTATTGCGTGCTAATTATGGATTTTAGTGACAGAAAACACTGAATAATGTGCGTTAAAATCTGAGGAGAATATAATATTTTGAAATTAATTTATGAAAAGAATGAACGGTCTTTAAATGCTTACCTTTGCATAGAATGGGCTTTATTATGTTGTTCCTTCTAGTCAATGAATCTCATTCATCTCAGCATTCTTGTGCACTCTTCTAAAGGCAAAATTCAAAATTACTTTCTTGTGTAAGAACTGATTTCTTCAACAGTAAACGAAATGCAACGTTTCCCACAACTATATTATTTGTAATCAATTGGACATGAATACGAATGTTGTTAGCGCAAGTCCAACATTGTCCTCGAGGCTTTGCTTGAACTCATTATTACTCCCCATAATTCTTCGCGTCTCGTCTGGATCCGGTTTATATTGTTTCATACTTTTCACTGTTTATAGGCGATTTATAGTTTCCTACACATAATGAACGGTTGAAGGCACTACGTACATACTTTGCTGCAATTTGCACGATGTTAGCGCCATTAAAGCTCGCCTTTTCAATATCAATCTGGTTCACTTAGAAGTCTTCCTATCTAGATTCCTGGAATTGCATCAATTTTATGTTCGCAGTCAATAACTTGGTGAAATAACTTCAGAGAACAATTTTACTCTATATTTCTGCCTAGCCGCACTTTTGTCCGCTGTTATTTTCTCTGCATAACCTATTCTTTTCCGGTCCCTATTGAGATTGGTTTCGCCCACTTTTATACGCCCTTCCATTTAGGATATCCCTAGTATGTTAGCCACTTTCCAGACGCCCAGAATTCTATTTATTATTACCAGATAGCCATTACGTCTTAAAACTAATTATTAACAGCATATATCCGTAGCAGAGATCTGTATAACCAAGCCGATATATTGAGTCACGGTGCTGGTCGAGTCATGATTCAGATGTAACATGTTACATGCCTTGAGTGACACTATCGAGAGGCCCGTCTACCGTTGTACATCATGCTAGTAATAGCCGATCCTCCGGTACACGTATAATCAGTACTTCACATTGATATTCTACTTGTAGAGGTGTCGCCATGACAGTTGTGTTCAGGAAGTTATTAATGTTTGTATGAATGGTACACTTGTAAGCGGTTTTAAGAGTCTAACGTATAATCTGCTTGGTGGGGTAAAATAAAGCGACGCTATAGCTAATGAGGAGAATTGAGAAGACTAAATTCCGAATTGAAGTTTAAGTAAAATGTTAAATTGAATTATGTAAAATCAAACCTGGTCACTTGGTGGAAATAGCATTTCAGCCTGTCTTCAAACATATAAAATCAATCTGCATTACTATCAAACTCCCTGCCATCCAAAATGCAAAGGTTTACCGTATCTAGCGACTATCAATACATTACACGCACGAAAATAACATGTTTGTATTATGAATCTCACTTTCATATCACTCACAGTCATAACATAACTGTGCTGTCAGATGTACAGTAGCGGATCAGCGTCATTAGCCTCGACCACGAAGCTTGATTTACGCAATATGTGCTTTACAAATTAGCCGTTTAGTGTTATCTGCAAACCCGCTTCGAGCAGTGGACGTGCCGTATTTATTTGTTCTCATAAAACTTGTCTAGAAGCGATACGAGAGTTAAACTCTGACAATTAATAAAAAGATCATCATAAATAATATATTATAAAAGTGAGAACAAATTGCTTCGCGAGGATGTGTGTTTATAAATACTTGTCCAGAAATAATAATACGCAAAGGAATATAATTAATCCTTTTATTGCGTGTTTTATTTGATGTATGGTCTTCATGCAAAGCTAAGGAATAGTTGCAGATTTCATATTCACAAGCGTTAGAGCTTTAAAGGCTATTTACTAATCTGTACATCAGATTACAATGCGCGGGTGAGGTTCATATAAGTCACGCTCTTAACATTTCCAGTCTCTATGACTCTTTGGAAATTATTTCACTTTCTCCGATGAATCCGATAGGTTCTAACGACGACTTCTCATTCGTCAACTATTGGACAGGTGCCTCATTGATTATCAGCATTAGACTCCATTAAGTGTTTAACTCGATACCATTCGCTTACCGGTTTATGTTGTCCAATTATTCAATTTAATCTCACGACTTTTTTCCCGAGTTACGACACTTGTGCAATATTTATTAATGTTGCGTTTGTTACCAGTTATTATGTATATGGGAACTTGTTGTGGATATAGTTGGACAATGGCTTCCAACAATTTTCAACTCTTTGATTTCCGGTGATATGAACACGTACGAGATGGTACTCGTAGGCGTGGCTACTGACCAAGGGGAGTTATGATCCGCACTATGAATTATATATTTTCTTATTGTTTTTGTATCATCATAGTCGGTTTTTAATCAAAACTTATATTTTTACTAGGGAACTATAACTATTATCCTGATCTGTATATCACTTCCTTTGAAATATTTTGTGTAAATCATTAAACGTCTTATTGTTTTCAGCTCTTTGACTTGTTGCCTTGTTGCAAAGTTCACGTGGTTAACAGGAGAAAAATATCTGCATGAAATCCTCTATCCATTGCCAAAACCACATTGTGGAAACAACCTTGAATGTACTGTAAGTACCTACTCATGAGCGTTAATTAAACACTACACGATAATAATCCGTTCTGGGTATTTTGCAGTAAATCAAGTGTATAACAATTCGAACGCGCAAACACAAACAATTTACAAGGACATGTCGCGGTTATTGCGGCTACATACACACTCCACATTGTAAACCCACTCTCTTCAATCAAGGTCCTCATATTCGAAAAATAACTTCCTCAGAATCTTGCTGAGAAATAAAATATTTAAGTACATGAGAGAGCATCAGACAATACTAAATGCGCTGAAATAATATTTTATTTGACAAGAACATCACCACACAAAAGAACGTATGTCATTCTAAATACTCCGTCGAGACCGTCATTCATATCGTTGTTTCATGTCCTATTGTTGATTGAGATTTCTATAACGTATGACGTCCACGTTTTATGTTCAGCTGCTCTTTAGCCTTATTCAGTAAAGTAAATCAGAGATCATCTCGTTGGCAGGGCTATCTATCATTAGATCCGAATCACGTACCAGTCCGATCCTCAGTCATGCATAAATCTCAATGACCGATTCCATCCGAGACAAACACGAGCAATTAGACGAAACTTGTAATCGTTTAATCTAAAGCGAGAGATGAAAGTGGCTGATAGTTTATCTACTGGATCAAGAATCCCGATGCACGGACACTACGACTTACCTACTACATGTCATATTCTTGTCACTGCGATGCCGCATCTTAGTACATCGTGAATGATATCGTTTCTATACTTATTTCTTTTCATCATTACGCTCAATTAAATACGCTTCGGGTACTCCGATTAGATTAGAATGATGAACATGTACGGTAAATATTAATAGATCAGCTTTATGGAACAGGTTATCTGCAGTGGTCCGTACGTCACTGGCTGTCCGCTCGGGGCGTGCTATCATAGCATCGTGTACATCATCGCAATTTTACACAGTATCCTGTCCGATTACATCTAAAGCTTTCACCCGCCTCGTCGATTGCTGATTCATTAAATTCTTTAATTGACGTTAAATATCGCGATAATTGCGAGAGGTCATTCGTTCTTGACCTCACTTCTATGAATTAGTGACACTGCTTTTACAGCCATTGTGGATTTAATACTTTCTTTGTCGAGTGGTTATATTGAATAGATGTTATTTTATGCGTGTTCCATTCATTATTGATTACTCGTGCATTACAAATTGTATATTTTTCATAAGTCAATAATTATTGTTATAGTAAATGAAGACAGACTGTTTTATAAATACCAGACGAGAATTTCTCGTACCGATGGTATTAAACGTGGTTCCGCTACACCTGCACGGTGCACAGCCGCACAGCGCTGCATAGGAATCTACGACGGAGCAGATAGCGATCGCTACCCTCGACTCAGCCGCTCCGCTGTGGCAAGCGGAACGTTGGCGCCACTAATGCGATCAAGGGATCCGATTTATTAGTCATATCTCTGCATCGGCCGATACACCTGTACGTGCCCGATTTAATGCCACAGCGGAACAACTAAGGGAACATTTTATTGCCCATTGCGTAACCACCGTGCTTACTTATTTAGTCACTTGTATAACCATTCGTTTCTAAACCGTCTACTTTGTAAATTGTAACGTATTTATTTATTGACGTGCTCTTGAACTTGATCGCGTTATCAGCAGTTATAGATCTGTGTGATTATTTTCAGCTCTGCCGGCTCAGTAGCGAACTGTCGGATATAGTTTGTATAACATCAGTAGTGGATTCCAATGCGTAATTTCTCCGAGACCTTGAAATTGTACTTGTTGCTTTCACATGTAGCGGACTTGTAACGTTACATTCGTCTTTGCGATAGGTTTTATCGGTAGATCGGACGTGGTACGGGAGTGCTCCGACATGCAAGGTCGAGTCGTGGCGAAACTCTCTCCGGCCATTGACTACCCTGTCCGATCAATATAAGTTGGACGCCGGCGAACCTTGTCCGACGCAGACCGATGTGACACCCGGACACTTCGCCAGTGAAAACAGAAACTCATTAGAGCTTTTAACGACATGTATACGAGGTGCAACACATTGCGATTGATTTGACGCTATCGCAGCATTATGATCTAAGAAAGCGTCTGATGTCTGTACTTATTCGCTTTCCAACGCTAAAGAATATATCAAGACAATCGGGATCGATTGTACGACACAGCCGGGTATGGTGTTCCGGCAATACAGCCGGTGAAATAGATATGTGTTGCACCTTGTTACAGTCTGCTTTAGAAGACGTACGAGCTGGGCTGGACGAAAAATTAGCTTTCCGGGATGTTCAATGTTTGTAGTTTCCTGTAGCCATGCGTGCGTGTCCTAATCGTTTCTATAAGGATGTGTCCATTGCAATAAGATTCTTATATTACTTTCATGTTAGATGCTAAGTGTGCAACATTAATGTAAATTTGTGTATAAAAGACGAGCTTATGAAGAAAAGTTAAAATTTTCTTGAATTTTCTTTTAAATAATTACTCTGAATTACGACTTCAACGGCATTGTTCGGTATTAAGGGATGATTGGTATTATTGAAACAATTAAAGTATCGTATAAAAATGTATTATAATGAGATAACTGTAGAGAGGCACACAAACTTTTATTCATCCATAGTTCATTATTTACAATGTTTAAAGTTCATCATAATTCTAATGCGAGGTGTACAACCGTATCTTTTTATTTACATATAATATCAGGTTTATTTACATGAATCGTTTTCAATCTCATAAGTATATGGCTGACATTCATTCCGATATGCAACGTCTATATTATAACAACTTCCGTCTCCATTTTCACAAATGGAGATATTGTGTAGGGTACCTACACAAACGTAGAAATAACATGATTGCCTTATAGGTACGATAAAACTAGACTATATTTAATTATATACAAACCAGTCTGGGGGATTTATAAAGTACGTTTTAAAAATAATTTTATAATAATTTAAATGCTGAGCGATGGCCGTTTCTTTCTGACACTTTTGCTGTTTTTCCCGAATATTGTGCCAATTACCTGAAAATAAAAAGAGATTTGTTAAAACGTTTGAGTTTGAGTATGGTAGAATGGTCACGTACTTTTAAAAATATAATAATAGCGTGTTAAAATAAAATATCTTCCCCAATAATTACTCCAAATTACATGTCCTTTCTTTCCCCTAAGATATCCTCAAAAATCTTTTCCCAAAGACATTGTAGACATAAGTGTGGAATTATCAGTCACATATTTCACAAATCACACGCATGTTTCGAAAGAGCCACAGAAAGAGTTTCAGGGAACTCACCTTTGAGACAGAGTAGGCAGCGAGCTTGCGCCTGGGCGCGGGCAACAAGAGCGCGAGTGCGCGTGCCTCCCGTAGCAGCGCGTGGAAGGCGAGCGCGGCGCCCGCGCACGACTCCGCCGCCGACACCTCGTAGAACTGACAGCCGAATCTCAGCGACAGTTCTTGACCCTCCTCTGCGTGGACCTCCCTAATTGATAAAAAAATATTCGTAAGCTTGTGTGTGAAGATTAGGGCCGTAAGTCCTATTGCCCAAATGCCAATCACATCTGCCACAAGTGGCAGTGATTAATTACTGATGATATGAAAATTTACTTGTGATGGTTATCAGTGTCATGGATTCCATTCGTTTCATTATATGCATAGACGTAGGTAGGCATGAATTTAAACTACATGGGCCGCAATAATCTAAGTAAATACTTATAATGAAACCCAGTTTTATAAAAATAAGAAGATAAGTACAGTTAAATTAATACCTGGCGTGTTCGAGGTCTCGTTTGTTCCCCAAGAGGGTGACGGCAGCACAACCGTGTAGGCGCGTGCGTTCCAATAAGGACAGGAGTTCGGCAGCAGCGAGGAATGACCGGCGCTCGCACACAGAGTAGACCACTGCGAACGCGTCGCCCCATCGTACGTGCTCTGCTAGACATCCACGGATCTACGAAGAAATATATCTATTAGAAACTGGTGAAATCCTAAGTAACCCTAAAAGTTCTGTTCGTGGTAATTGTTTTAGCCAATGATCACAACGATGCGATACACTTGGAAGGAATACTTCCAGATATACACTTAATATTTAACTTGTTTGTGGATGTGACTGGTATACGAGATTCTGTGGTTACTTACTCGGTTTAGTAATTATGGAGGTTATTCCTTATTTTGGTCGAGTACATGTAAAGTTGGGCAATTTTAAAAGAGTAACGGTGGAGTTTCTTGCCCATTCTTCTCCATACGAAAACTACCTCTTGGAAGGGGCAACTAGAATCAGTTCTATTTCTCTGTTTATGACGTTAAAAGTGCCTTTTATGTGCCTATAAATAAATGATTTGACTTTGACTTTGAACGAAATATCAAAATTATAGACGTCCTTTTTTAATTTTCATCAAGTTTATTTCCAGCCTCAATAAACAATATTATATTCTAGTCTATTTTATTCCAAATTATAACAGCTTGAAACATACACGCAGATTACAAGTGGATTCGAAAGACCATATCAGATTTGACACGACTTTGCGTTATGGTCCAAAGAAACCTTTAGTTCTGTTGACAGGACTCTACTACGCTGCTGAAAGAACGAAAAGGAGCTAAAATTGAATTGTTTTTGATTTACAAAAAAAGTTGGTCAGACATAATTAGGTAAGTAGGTAGACCAATAAAAAGCATTTCTTATTCCTATTTAAGTATAATTTCAAGAATAATGCCTGGTATTTAAAACCCTATTGCGCTCGATAAATCTCAATGCAAAATAAATGCTCACCTCGAGCTCGAGAATCTGGAATAGCTAAAATTGTAAATAAAGTCAGTGAACTTAACTTATAATTGTAAATAAAGTCGCGAGCCACAACTGGTACTCGGAATCTGGTATCGGGGCCAGTCGCTTGCATCGAATAAAATCACCGGTTGCGCAATAATACGAAGCATCCAATCTATTCTGTTCTTTTAGTTCCGTTATCGATGCGTTTAATAAACATCATCGTTGTTTAGGAAACAAAACTGGTTTAAGAATCACTGCGCGCCTATACAACAACAATAAGAGCATAACAATTATGTAACACGAATTCCCCCGTGTATTCTATCGTAGCGTAGGTACAAACGTAGGATTTCGCCCGCAGCCACACCGATGCAGCAACGGCAACGATCGCATCTGATAAGCCGATACAAGCCACATAAACTTCGTCTAATTAAATTGTACTGCGGCCATCAGCCGCTAGTCCGCTACCAGCACAGCCCACAGCAGATTAACATCTCCATTGTTTAATGGTAAATTAAGTTTGACCGTCTATCTCTACGTTTGCTATTCGAGCTTCGAGCTTTAATCTTATCGACGACGTCGAGCCTTTTGTTCGCAGTGACTGATATTTTAGTGTTAACGCTGAAAGCAACATTGTGGCAGAATCGTTACTTACCGCGCAATTAGATGTATCTAGTATTTCAACTTCTGAAACGGCACCGTCGAAAGCCACTCTGTGCTGATAAAGGAAATCTGAAACAAGAGAGTACGGTATAGAAATGCGCGTAACGATCGCTTTTGTGCTGATATTGTTGTCGTCATTCGATAAAGACAGCATTTACTATGACATCGAGTACTGAAAGCGGTTTCCTTAACATTTTAATTCACGTCGTGAGAAAGATTGGGCTCAGCTGACGCAAACACGTCATATTTAAGGTCGGAAGGAAGCAGAGATTTTAATTTAAATACATAACATATACCACTACTGTAATAAATGACCGACATGATTGAAGTTTTTATAAATTAACCAAAAATTGACGTCATTAAATGTCAGTTCAGAATTTACCAATATCATAATATATACGCTTTCATCTACGTTCATAATTATTTTAAAAACAATGAGCAAAAAGAGATAAACACTTTTATCATGATATTAATGATTCATCGAGTGAACTTTACTAACCTCCTGTCGAGCTATATTCTCCGATGTACCGCTTTGTTAGATAACGCACGACCACCGCTGCAACAAAAAGAGAACCAAATGAATAACATTGTAAGAAGCACGCCTTCATCGAAGACATATTGTAAATAGGCGAACAATTAAGAGGTCATCACTCCCAACTTTCTAGAAGCGAGTGGATCAAACACTGATTAGTCCTTTCACTCCTGGAATTTCCATCAAAGGGTTGTACACAATACAAACAGTTATCAACAACAATGACAAGGCAAGTTGCGTGAATAGAGGCGGTCGTAAGCTACCGACGAAATGAAGTGTGGAGAATCCTGCAGCCCATCAAAAGGAACTAGTGGCGCTATTCAACAAGCTGATTGCTTGTCCGGCGCAACCGCCTCGGACGTGAAATTACGTTCGTACTTCATCCTTTGAAGTGTAATCGTTATAGCAGTTTCTATCATTTGGATGATGAAAACGAGTAATTTGAATTCTGAACACGTAACTTAAAAGGTGCTAAGCAGAAATCATGACATATTACCTACCTAGTGCTCATTGTGTAGTGGTCGTTAAATATGTAGTCAATGTTTATGCTAAGTTTCATGGTCGGGCACTAATAAGGTACTTATGCACTCATGCCTTAATAGTCAATGCGAATGACTTTAATGATTCTCGCAGGAATACATACGAAAATGTAAACAGACAGTGAACATACAATACAAATATCGTGTGTTTTCAAGATTTCGTCACAAAGTGAAGAACTATATAGTCAAATTATTTTTATGATAGCCACCCCAATATCAAGTCAAAATATACCTACTAAATATCAACAAAACACAAAAGCCTATTTAATTCTATAGAGACATATGTTTTCGTAACAAATGCTAATTAACATTCCATTACAAGAATCGTTTACAACATCACCGTGTGGATAATACACCCGAATGAGTTACCGCCGTTACTGTTTGTGTCAGAATCTTGACCCACGGCAGTTACACAAGAGTCCACAATGCTTTTATGCAACTGCAGCACGTTGTCGCATGACAATGGACTTGGAATGCATTCCGTACGCATTCTGGCGCAGACGGTTAAGGCTAGGATAGGAAATCTATTACCTTACAATACTGTGCCATTCCCGGTATGACGACGCGACCTAACTATAAGGAAATGATTGTGCTCTCTTACTTTAAAAGGAAAGCACTGTGTCCTCTCTGATTCAATTCATTTTCGATTTTCATGGAATTCTTTAGAAATCTTCATGAAGTTATGCGAAATGGTCATTCGGAATTTCTTTTAAAATTACTTAACCAGTTCAAGGAAACAATCGAAGTTTAACAAAAGGAAACAAAATACACGGGTTCATAATAAAGTTATACTCACACAGCGTCGGTGTATGATGACATTAATAATTGAGAAAGAAGATCGATATCTCCGATATTTGATTGACGACCGGCAGCCGATAAAACATCGTCACGTCAATAAAACAGCGTGCAATAAAACCTTTTCAAGCATTGATAAAAATTACAACACACCACAATATATCGTAGTTTATGAAACACGATCGAAATTCCTCACTCTCATTTTTCCTTTCGATTTTTTTCCCGTGTGCATCGAGTATTAAATGCATTACTTTCTCTGCGATCCGATTACGTACATAATCGTCGAGTGATAAAGTTTCATCGATCCACTTTTAACTGAAATATGCGGAATTAAATTAAAATGCAGTTTAAAAAAAAACAGTTTTTATGCTCGGTTCTATATATTATTTTTATGTTAGACTGGTACTCTTGGCATTTTACCAGAGCAATTAACGTTATTTGGATTTTACGATATTCCTAACATAAGCAGTTACTAGGCCTGCCAACAATTTTGTGCTGGGTAGAAAATCATATAGTTATGTCTTCAGTCTACTAAGAAAATAACCTTAATTTTTCAGTTCCTAAACTACCAAATCTGGATTCACATTGTCCTGTAATCCTTTGAAATAATTGTAGTTTCAGTATACAGTTTCCTTATTATTATGGACCCATTCTCATTCTAACATGTCCAAGAAAAATCCATAAAAAGCAAATTAATATTTTTTTTTGTAATAAGCTCATCTGTACAATAAGATAATGACAGCTCGTGCAACACCAAAAAATAGTAACTCACAAAGTGAATATACATAATTTCGAAACGATTTACCATCAATTTACGTGTAATAAATTAACCGAACTTATTGTGGAGGATCAAAAAATGATTAACGAATCTTCTCTGACGAGGCTCCAACAAAAAATTACATCAAATTATAATCATCGAGGCATATAAGACAAATTACTGTGATCAAACAACACGGCACCACGTGGGTTGATAGATCGAACGTTATCTTCAAGAACAATGGATGTAGCTATCGACAGGAATCTTTAGGGTAATTAATAGATTATTGACCATATCCATCATGTGTCGAACTGACCATCATGGACTCCAATGGCAACCATTATTACTTTGACTTGGTTTCTTTTCATACCGGTCTAACATATTAGTGGGCAGTCATGACAACAATTGTGACATCAATGCCAGATTTTGTGGCGCAACTTGGAGAGGTTTATATCTAGAAGTGTGACTGATTGGACTGCACTAGGCCAAATTGGCTAATTTATTGATGTCTAGAATCAGTAACAAAAAAATAGACCGGACAAGTACTGCGATTTAGTGGTAAAAAGCTGAATCTGCCCCAAACTGTACACGTAATTTATGTTTATTTCTAAGTAATCTTACTCGTCGTATTTTTCTTCTTTCTCCTTATTAATGTCTTCTGCTAATAGTCCAAGATCCCAGGGCCACCAGACGTCAAGTATTTTCTGACGAAGGAAATGTGGACGATTGAGTAGTGTTAGTATGTACTAAGAACGCATGCCTACCTGCTAGCTTGCATAGACGGCCAATTTTCAGGTATCAGGTAATCAAGGTACATAAAAACATTACTTACCTCACGTAAATTCTCCAAGCTGATTTTTACGTATATTTTAGGCATTATCATTAAAAATAAGTCGCCAATACTCCCAGACACTTTCTGTCGGCCAAATTGCTTTGCAGACGCTTTAAAGCTCCCAAAATAATGACTTAACTTGACGTAAATTCTGATGCTCCATTTTTATATATATGTCCACCAGACAACTATTTTAAAACCTTTTACAAGAAGACAGACCGATCGAAGGGGCCAATCATCCCCTAAACTCTATTTTAATGCCTCTATGGATAGTGATAGTGGTAGTGTGATAGGAGCGCGAAGGCATTATCCACGCGCATGAGACTGTATTTTACCCACATAGTTTATCTAGACGATGTATTCATTTACTCCTTCACTGTTATTTACACATCAGCAGTGGTGTTCGAATTTGTGTGGGGTAGATACCACAACTAAAAAGTGAAAAATAAAAACTTTTTACAAAAAAAAAACAACTTCCAAAAAAAAACACTCGGAACTGAAAATTTTTTGTAAACTTATTTTTAATAATATTGCCAAAAATATACGTAAAAATCAGCTTGGAGAATTTACGTGAGGTAAGTAATGTTTTTATGTACCTTGATTACCTGATACCCGAAAATTGGCCGTCTAAGCAAGCTAGCAGGTAGGCATGCGTTCTTAGTACATACTAACACTACTCAATCGTCCACATTTCCTTCGTTAGAAAATACGTGACGTCTGGTGGCCCTGGGATCTCCGTCTATAACTTTCCATTTGTCAATACAATGTGTTAAGTGTTTTAATCTGAGTGTACCTTTTTTTAGCAACTTTCCATTAACCAAAAATCTTAATATTATTATATTTATTCATTGCCTACAATATTTCTTGAATGGTGAAATAGTCCTATTCTCGCACAGTTTTTTTAAAAGGCTGTGTTCAAATCTGCTTTCAATGATTCGCCATTGTTATGATCCTAAACTTTACCTACCAAAAGCCCTTATTTAAGCACAGCTTTTAAAATTATGTCTTCAAAGTCATGCCAAACAAATTATGTAGAAACTCAATCATTATGGACACATCAGAAGTGAATATGTCAGAATCCGCGAGGCAAGGATGTCGACGATGCTTCAATACCTCCTCGCTGCACTCATTCATCATGCCGTGAGAAGGTCGTCGCACGGAGCGCTGCGCCCGCGCCGCTCGAGCCTACATTCGACCGGACCATTAAAGCTCATACCACAATCAATGTGGTTGTTAACATCCCATTTTGGCACCTTCGCGACACTCTCGGAAAAAATACAAACACTGAGGCCCTTTACAAAAGCAATCTTTCATAACATCAAAAAATTGTGGCTCCTTTCCAAATTAAAGTTCGTTGCTCTCCGAACACAATTCATTTCAGACGAAAAAAAACGAACGCACGTTGACATGTAGCACTCGGCGGCGGTGGACGCGTTAATTGAAATATTTATTGACTCAACATAATTAATATTTTTAGTGTTTCGATTTTAACAGTCGGATAACCACAGGGTACGAAGATACTTATCATATTTTTGTACGATGTATTAACGTGACCCAGATAGTCTGGAACGATATTAAGTGCATGGCACCACATCGACTTCGCGGTAACGTAATTCACTATAATGCGAAAATAAATGGCCACATGAAGAATCAGTTTCGTGAATAATATCAGTACTAAAAGGTTTAATGAGTAGATAATGTTCCCGAGGGCATTTAACGACGACGTGAACGGCGTATCCGTGACAGACAAGCGCCACTCCCACGGGGCCGTCTGTGGACAGGATCTACATTGAAACAATTTCGCATGTCGGGCCGGCTCGCTCCCGTCTGTAATGAATTGCAAACGCATGCGTCTCGGAGCGCTCGCAGCCGGTCCGTCAGCCGTCCGCCGGCCGACAATTAGGGCGGTGCAATTACAACCAGTCGTGGCGACTCGGCCGGTGGGTCAGCGGCGCGATTTCCCGACAACTGCGACGCCTGGCGCCACCAGACGACGTTGTGTAACTCTTAAACGACCGATCAACCATTAACGCTGCCGTCGAGGTCGTTGCTCTACACATGTATATCACACGCCAATAACCATGTTTGTAAAGAAAAATTTATCAGCCATGATCGTGAATCACCAACAAATTGAGTACCTAAAGCCTTGTTACAAACAATGTAGTCGACAACCTTTACAAACGTTCTGAATAAGACAAGTATAGATAGGTACTTTATTTTACCCCGATTGTTTTCAGAGCTTAATTTGGTAAACCTTCAATAACATATCCATCAGGTGAAATCGATATTAATAACAATTTCATAGACTTAGGATATAGGTATAAAGCTCCCATAATATGTACGTAGTCATTCATGCTAGCACGCAATCTATAAGTCATTTTTATAAGTTAAGACAACCTTTTTAGCAAGTCAATGTGTAGAAAAAGCCTTCGTGATAGAGATTCATTTGATTGGTTTAATTGTTAACGGTCAATCAAGATGAGTTGTGAAACACTTCAAGAAATGATTCAAGAGATATTCATGTCGGGGTGAACCAATGTTGTCAAAATGGTATAACCTAGATTGAATTGAATCACTGATAGAATAGAGTCAATGATGTAAAAAGAGATACTCAACAAATCCTATATAGTAATACCGTTTGAGAACTGCTTGAATAATGAAATCACAGTCATGCGAAAGAATAAAAAGATGTCGGAAAAGCACTAGAAAATTAAAAGCCAATCAAACAATTTAAGGAAAAATGAACTTAAAACCGATCGATAAGACTAATAGTCCTTTTATCTAGATTCTCGATAATGTTGGAATTGTTTGATGTTTGCAGGGCGCTTAAACATCGTCAGATAGATTGTGGACACAGTATCGAGCAAATAAAATATAACGAGTCTGTTATAGGTACTCCAGATAAAACAATGCATTAGTCAAATGTGTGGTGTAAAACATTGACATATAGGAATGTCATTGAATAGTTTGTTGTGCACTTGTGCATGATAAGCCCTCGTACCCACGGGTGCGATTTTTTATCGCGCACTGGATTTTCAACCTACTGCTAGTGCCGAGAGTTAAATCCAACAGTGTATTTTTTTAAGCGCTGGGGTGCGCTCTATTGGATTCTCAATGTTCTGTTGAACATGCTCAATACTCAATACATTTATTACATCTGCTGCTTACTGCATTCATATATCAAGAGTTAAAAATCCACAACAAAAAATCGTCGAGTTAAAATATCGCCAGTGCGTGCGTAGTTCTACCTGGGCTAAGAGGCAGGCAAGTATATATGTGTAACTCTATCATAGCTTAGCATACCTGTCATACAATTTGCAATGTAAACTAGTAGGCAGGAGTATAATTATTATAAACAATGTAAATACGGCGTCCTTCTTGTATAAAATGCTTTGTCTAGAGATGTATCTAGGTTTTAACTAGTAGGACAAATAAACAAAGGGTGCTACTGACTGATTTTATACATTTATAGGTAATAAATGTATAAAATCAGATGCACCTATTCATCACATTAGTCGCAGTGTTTTAGACATCCAAGAATATATAAATGCCTATCATGTATGAGGATGTTAATCATTTAAAAAAAAATCTTTATTTAATTAACTATTAAAAACTTATATAAATAAAAAATACTTTTAAAAACATCGTTTTAAAATAACGCTATGATTATGACTGTAATTTTCTTTTCCCGTTATACGTTCCTCTGATGTAATAACCACAAAAAAAACTCCTTTTGGCTGACTGAAATTACAGGGTCTGCACCTCAAATTTGCACTCAGTTGACTTTAATAACGTATCCCTTATTTTATTACTGAAGATAATAACAAATATTAACTGCATCAGATAAAGCTTTTCATTTTATAAAATGGACGCTCAAGTTTATAAATTGGCCCCAAATACGAAAAGCACTAAAATAATTAAAAGGTTTTTTACCGTTTAAAATAAGTGACCTCCTTGATTTGTTTAAACGTTTTTTATTCATACTTCTTGCTAACGCTGTGACAGTTAATAACAATTGTGTAAACCAGTGTAAACTAAAAAACTTATATTTTGTCATTTTAATTTGGTTTTTTAACCTATAAAAAAATCAAACAATTTGCAAAAATCAATATTTATGTCATGTGCAGATACAACATGCAATTTAACTTTGCTACAAAATTGTTAACTTCTTGCTGAAAAACATAGTCATCATAAGTAACGGATGTGCATGCTCTACTAACCAGACTTGCCGCTCCGCGGGCTCCCTAGCACCACCACCCTTATACGATTCACAGTCATCTTCATTTGGGCAGAGTTATTTTTTTCACTTTTATTTCAAGAAAATTGTTTTAACTGGACATGATGGCAGCAGTGTCCAGCAACCACATCAGTTTATGATCACAGTTTATGTTTGTAACACGGTACTCGTCGATATCGCACCGATCGATGTGAGTTATCGTAAATATGATCGAGAGATAGATTCCACAGAGTTGCTCACGGCCGTAAGCTCGACCGACTGCCGCGAAGTTTCCCGCGCGACTGCCAGCGTCTCTAGCCGGTGCTTGCATCAAAAGCGCGTGCGCAGCCTCCGTTCCAACCTCCGAACTAGCCGAGTATGCATACTTTGGAATTTGTATTTCGTCCATACATCCTACCTGATTAAATATTCATAATGTTGGCCTGACGCCAATATTATCGATGTTACGGATATCGGAGCTGAAATTCAATTAATATTTTCTGAATTTTGGACATTCGGCCAGGAAAAACTGAAATTAAACCTTAGCTATTCCTATTTATGAATAAGGAAAACCGGCAACACAAATCGATCCAGAATACGCACGTCTGCGACATGTCAAGGTGAGAGCGATGCAGACGTTCAGCGCAATAAATTCGTTCGTGCTGAGACATAATTGGATCCGCCCCGCCCACGGCCAGCTACCCTGCTTCCTTTATGCCACATAGCTACTCTACTTTGAAAGTTAGAAATATAATTAAGAAATAATATTATTAAAATAAAATTCAGAAGGAATTTGGAGCAAGCAAAGCAAATCTTGATTAATGATTCTCACATCACTGGTCGAATGAGTAGAAGATTTCCTTGTTTAGACGACTCATACTTCAATGGTACGTTTTGATCCAAACTTATATTGTTTAAGCAGGCTATCTGCCAAAACTAGATCAAATACCAGAGGAAGGTGGAAACCATCCATTAAACTATTTTAAAGATTTCTATACAAAAGTGTGTCAGAATTGCTCATTATCCTGTACTTAGCACATCCTGTAGAAGCATTTGATCCTATAACAGTAAAGTTTAATTCTTCGAGATGATAGTAACAAGTAGACATCGATGGATGAGGCATTTCATTCTAACGCCTAGAGTTGTACCTACTAGAAATAGTTACTTACGTTAATACACTAGAATTCTACATATATACATAAAAGTTAAACCCAATGAATTACTTGTCAGTCTTCATTAGCGATCTCACAATATATAAGTATACTTTCGAAAATAGAAGAAAATGCATTTGCATAGAAGTTAGTTCGCTCCATGGATTTCTCTACTCATTAAGGAAGGTTGTGACGTAGAAAAAAAAGCGCAGCGTGTCTGCTCCACGCAAATTGATCGTTACCTGAGAACAACTTCCTCAAACATGCCACTTTACCGTATTTATGCAATCGGCGTAAAGCCGCTAATAGCCAACTCTTTAATTTAGATACTAAGATAGCATCATAAATACGCAGTTTAGCAACCGACCATCACATAATTTATGGAGGCTCATACATAAAATAGCTAAGAAAGGAGCACAAGATTAATGTTTAACGCATATTTAAGGATCCAGATCATCGCAGAACATCGTAAATCGATTACTCCGGTATATCGAGATTACCACATTTGCATGAAAATTATTGCCTTTGTTAACATACTAAATACGTTTTGCAATAACAACAAATTAGTCGGTTGAACCACAACAAAGCGGCGCGGAGGCACACGCGGATCATAATTTTGATTAATTTGTTACAACAGTATCGCCACGCTGCACCCCGATACTCTCGTTATTATTTCCAATATTCAATTAAGCGCGTTCTAATTAAATTACTTATCAACTGCTTGGGTAACGATGTAAATAAGCATTTATTTATTTAGTCGTGAGCTGGACATTTCGCAAGGCGACTCGCGTGTCAAAACTAGTTTGTTAATGGGCCCAACAATGGCAACACTGTTCTGTTCACACTTGCCTATTAAACGATTCATATCTCTACATGTTTTAACCTCTTTAGAGCGTTGTCCGAAGTTACAAAACAATTACAAGGGTTTCTTACTGGCGGCGATGAAAAATCTAACGCCATATTTCTCAGGATTGCTAAACCACATCGAAAAGGGGTTTAATTTACTTTAATGCGATATTATATTATATAACACTGCATACTACGGAACTCTTGTGTGAGTAGATGTACTATTCACACAGGTTCATAGTTCGAGTTAGTATCATCAATCACTCCAGACTCCATTGTAACTGGAGTATTTCAATTTGTAGAACATTCATGAATGGTTAGTTAAAGTATAAACTTTGCGGCACGTATATGGTGTTACATTTGCAGAACAATACGAAAGAACACTCGTAAAAAACTATCCCCACATAGTTGAACGAATAAACGCTAATTCGATTCCACAGAGGCACCATCAAAGTTAAAGGAAAATAAAGCATTTTCGGATTCATACAAAAAGTAGGTTAAAACCAAGAACAAAGAAATATTGATAAACGATATTGATCACAATCTCAACAACCGAAAACGCGTCCAGACACTTTGGGGACCGTTACAAAGGTCCTTTGGTATGTATCACAAAGTTGATACTGCAAAGTTCACACGGCCAGACGGTGAGACGGCCCAACGGCTCAACAACCAGTAAATAAAACCCAATATGTACCAATAGCCTCAGATGAGGTCATCCGATTGGCACACAACACTTTGTATTTCGGCCCTTCTGAACCACTAATTAAAAAATATTGACTCTTCAAAATTGCTAAATCTCCTTTTATTTTTGCAAATTTTTAACAGGACTGTTAATGGTGCAAATAATAGAAATAGAGCATGCTGTTTTAGATTGCCCTATGCAGGCAATCAAAAACAAATATTGCCACTATAAAAAACCAGTGGCCCTTTATTTTACAATCGTAACTTTTGCGTGAGGTTATTTTTAAACTCGACCTTCGTCGCACCATATACATTTTTAAACTAATTACGTTTAAGGGTAGGATGATCATGATATATCAGCAGGCTAACAACACTAAAATTACTGTCAACAATCCTGCGGCCATGAGCCCATAATTCACAACAGAAGGACCAAAAATTTTAAATATATTCGTTGGCTTTCGCTTTACAAAGATCCTCATAAAGCGTAATAATCAAGACTGTGGGGCTTGCGTGAACGATCCAATTAATTTTATTAATAGGTTCTACTTGGCGCCGAATACTCGTTGTCATAATTATCATAACGAGCAGGAATAATAAAGACTTCGATACATTCGAACATATCGCCCCTGAGTTTTGAAACCGTCATTTTCTCGAGTTAACGACGGCTATCGACCGAATTCGCCAAAATTCACTTAATTTCGTTATCGACATAAGCAGTTATATAAACCGTTAATGTATGTAATGTAATGATTTGGATGATTTTATTGTTATGTTCGTTTGTTTCTCGATAAAGACATTTAAAAGACTTGGTCAAGTCGACACCTTGTAGCGCCGCCACGTGTTCTCGGTCCGCAGTCCATACGTCCACACTTCGCGGATTTCACCGTCCACACTCGCTTGTTATGTAATATTGTCAATATATTAATAAATATTAAAGTAACATCGGTTGCTCCACACATTATCGTACAAAAAGAAATAAGTATGTCATTAATAAATAATCCGCTGTCTCGCGTCTAAGATAAAATTCCTACGCAATTCGCGAGAGCTACAAAAATAATGTTGTGTCGTTTAGAATACACAGCGTAATCAGTGTGGTATTTTACGCTGAGATTAAATTCTGCATTCCTGCGTGTAGTCGCATGGAATTTTTCACTAATGACATCAATTTTAACAAAGAGCACTGGAGCATTGCAAAATCAATCCCCATGACCCGTATTTGAAATACCATCAGCTTACTATAGTACCAAAACAGTTAGCCAGCGAACGAATACAGAAGCTCAGAAAATATCAATTAACAGTGTAGCTGTGCTATTTACGTCTAGTCGATCGTTTTATACGACGCAATGGTTCGTGAAGGTACAACAGGCCGGTGATGTCCAGACAACGGAGAAAGCATGGATCGCCGTAATAAATGTTACTCGTAGCAATAAATAGCCGATCTGAATAAATGTACCAATAAAACGCGTGCAATCGTTCGCGAAACATTTCAACAAAGAAGATATCATGATTCATCGTTTAGCTTAAACGGCGCATTAAAAACAAACTAATTTGGGCTATAGTCCAATCAAAAAAATATATAAATATTTATGTTATTGACTACATTTGCTGTTTATTTGTTTCTTTAATAAATTCGCTACTTCACCTCATTTGCAAATGTTGCATTGTTTGTTTAAAATAAGTTCATCAGAACAAACACTTTTGAAACTGTTTTTATTCTATCCCCAATTAAATGACCTACAGAGTTGAACAGACGATCTTTACAACCTATAAAATTTAGTAATTTGACAAGATTGACGCCAACCCGTCTGATCTGATTAACTCCTCTGTACAAAAACAAGTATGTTCGTCTATCATCAAAATGATTACAGTGTTCAATTCATGCCCATTTATTACGTATAATTTAGACTGCAATTACTGTACATTGAAATAGAGAACTGATACTATTAAATTCAAAGAGATTTTTGCTATTCAAAGATTCTTTTTATAATCCTTTCCGTGAAGTTCCAGCTCACAAATTGCTTTTCCTGCCCCATTTTACATTCTTGTAAGAGTCAATAAAGAAAGGATACCTAGATCAGAAGATGAGCATACGTAGATATATGCTCATACTCTTATATATCCTTAGGAGATATCACCTGTAAACCTTGCTCAATTCTTATTACCTATTTTATTTTTGAAATTGTAGAATCTATACGGAATTACGGAGGCCCTTCGCAGCAATTCTCTTTTTGGTTTTGTTTCTTTTTTGGTAATGACTGAGGGACTATCTCAGCCACTGCCTTTTTGAGGAGCCTTACCTTGAACAGGTCATTTGGGAATATTGCGATAAGTGGGTACGTAACATGTAGAACCAAGTTCAAACAGGATAACGTATGCAGGTAAAAGTAGGTCAAAGGAGAGTTGTTACATGATTTGTGTGCAGTACCAACGAAACGGTAAGTACATTAAATGCGAAGAAACCTCGTCATCATATTTGGAACACAAATAATAAAAATAAACGAAGCCCGGACTTCAGTCCGAGTTTTCTCCACATTGCAGACGACGACGGCAATTCATAAAGATAACGTATTGAAATGCGATTAACAGTTAACGTAATGCCTTTTGACGATGTAAAAACTTACGAGTCTTTTCAATGATAAAACATTATTTACGCTTTAATAAATCCCGACGTTTTCAAACTCAGATAAATGGATTACCGAGAGGTTAATGTGAAATGGTTCTTTATAGGTGATACATTAAGTTGGGGAAAAGGCTATCTGGTGCTGTATCTTGTTAGGTAAATAAATACCTTTAACCCAAAACCGTCGTCGTGGGCACGGAACAGCCCGCAAACTGATGGCCCGTGGATATATTGTCATGCTCTTTAACAATTTCACTAGCGAATGAACCGTTTAAAGCTATAGAAGTCTTGCGTACACGACAACAGCATTGTAACTGTTTATCTTAAGATGGACAGAACGCGATTGCATCCTTCCATACAAGTCTATTAAATTAGTGTTACTTTTTACATGGCTGTTTACATGGCTGTTTAGACTCTTACCGTATCTGTTTTTCATAGTTAATTAAACTTTCAGTGGGTTATACTTATAAGCGTTATCATCCTCTATAGGTACCTACTAGGTACATGTTCTTTCTTCTGGAGATATGGATTTTAGTAACGTAAGTTAAGATATGTACTGCCTGCCTCTGATTTTAAAAATTGGATTCACAAAAATACAGTTTGTTTTCAAGCAACGATGTTTCGCAATACGTAGGTACCTAACTTAGATCTAACATTTTGATTCCTAGGTATTGAAATTATTAGTTTGATGGCAGCTTTCCTTAGAATATGTCCGTAACAATTTGTTGTGGATAAACAATAAGTCGTGAGGAGTCACTCCCTCCGCCTCCCAATAGCGGGATCCGCGACGAGTAGGTATCCAATTTATAACCTAACTGTGATCTTTACAATATTCGACTAGTTTACAACATTCAACATGCTGCACACCACTACGCACTGCTGTGAACAATAATTCAAAAAAACATTTTCCTTATGCCGAAAGTGATATATACAGTCACGATAAGAGATCTTTAACCCTGTATATGTAAGCAACGATGTTGTAACCACTTTGCAAACAGCATTTAATCAGAGGTTTTAATTAATCAACGCCCTAATCCAATTACAACTATTGTGAGTCAAAGTCAAACATTGGTAACCTTGACACCACTAATTGCTACAACCGTCTGTGAAACGAAACATGCAGGCGCTGCGCTGAAACAAACTTTGATTTCTTAAGAAAGTGTGCCGTCATATAACGGCCGCATAATGACGGTGGTCTTGAAAATGTCGAAGGTTGTTTGTGTCAAAAACGCTCTCTTTATGGACGGCCGTTATTTTTGCGGCTTTCATAGGAACTCTAATCTGATGTTCTACAATAAATGGTACCTATGTGTCTAGAGGAAAGAAATCAATGACAACAAACTGTATTAATACAAACAAACAATATAAAGCACCTGTGAGGCCTGAGGACGATCAGTACACGCTCACCTGCCGTGATTTATGCGCTAAGCCCGCCATTGTCCTGTCGCGGCCGGCTAGCGGAAACTTATGAACTATCTAACCTCAAATGTCTTATGAACGAAACACTACCACTCTACATGTGCACACAATTATTTACTTATTTATCTAGAACTAAAATCTCTATTGGGAGCTACAGCAGTATTTGCTATTGTCGTTGTCGCTGCTGGAAATATAGATAAAGGCGATCGGAAATACGGGATTTCAAACATCAACCGTCATATTGTTGCAATGGTACTCTTAGGACTTTAAGGCTATGATTGTTATGAACAAAATTTATAACAAAAAAAAAATTAGAATCCAAAACAGCAATCGTTTTGATAAGTGAACGCAAGAACTTATCTTCCTACCTTGTATAGCTAAGTACCAACCTATACACGCCTGTTTTTATAGTGTAGTAAAAAGCCTGATCTTGGCTGTGATCACATAACGGTAACTTAAAGATATAATCCTTTAGCTCACGTAATAACTGATCGCTCAATTTATTTGCTCAAAGCTGGCTCTATGGTCAGGACTTATAGATACACGTCATCATGATTAACAGTTTGTATAAGATGACTTCAAAGGCAGCCTACTGTCTGTTCCGCGTATGTGGGCGGTACCTGACATGCACCCATTTGTTTTACTTAACGTTAATACTCTTATGCATCGTGGCGGCGCGAGCGCATCCACATACGTTCCAACTTCGGGTGATTGTTTAACGGTGATCCTTTCCGGGATTTTTATCTCAGTTTAGTGTGTGGGTGGTTTATAAATAAAATTGACCTGGAGGTCGAAATGCTCGTAAGATTAAGTTTTTATAAGAACACCGCAAGAATTTTGATCAATGCAGATGAGTTTGGTATTAGAAAACTATAGAGCGAAGGATTTCTGGCTTTACCACTAATGGCACCCTATACCTAAGCACGTAAAGCCGTTAGTCTTGCGCCTGATCTCTTCCCGACCGCGTCGGATTGCCATCCCATACTATGAGAGAGTGCACCTGTGTTTGCTCAAACACTTGTGCACTATAATATCTTCTGCATACTTGGCTAATAAGTATCCGAAGAGATTGACACCCGTGGCCGCAATTCATTCGAGAGGATATTATGATAGGTACCTACCTAAGCCTTATGGCTCAATAATCCTCAAAACTGCTGGCAACATTAGTGGGGCACCTAATAATTTTACTTCATAAATCATGTTGTTAACAACCTGAGCTGTAACTACTTATAGGTACCTATGTTTTGTCTCATTAATCTTTATTACACATAATAATTAAAGTTCAGCGTTACACATAATAATCAAATTGAGCGATCAGTTATTACGTGAGCTAAAGGATTATAGCTCACGTAATAACTGATCGCTCAATTTATTTGCTCAAAGCTGGCTCTATGGTCAGGACTTATAGATACACGTCATCATGATTAACAGTTTGTATAAGATGACTTCAAAGGCAGCCTACTGCGATAGGGTAGATAAACTGCCCTTTCGGCTGAAAATGGTCTTGCCAAATTTTAATAGTACGGCAAAGTATTCTTTTGTAGACACCTATCCTCTTTTCTTCTTAATTTATTTCGTTCTAAAATTAAGCTTGACATTCTCTATTCTTTACTGACCAGGCAAACAAGATACCTACCTACGTGTGTCTCCCTTTTATCAACTGCTACATATTTAGGTATACCGAAGTATTGAGACAAACTGAACGCAAACCTTTTGCTTCTTCTCATCTATCAGAATGCAGGGCGGCAGACAGGCTTAGAACAAGTGATCTCCTTTTAACCAGCAAAAAATTCGCACAAAAATAATGACGTAAAGAGAAATGCAAATTATTTTTAATTGCCTTCCGGTAGAAAGTGGGTGAACCTGAACACGGACTGGGCCGGGCGAATCAGTTTGATTCTTGTCGAAATAATGACAAAGTGGCGACGACCGGTGTCGGATTCTCACCGGGCTCCTGACAACTGGGAGCCGGTAACTGGCAGATTAACATTAATTCCTACTGGCTCTTACGGTCGTTAACTCAGCCCATTTTTTCGGACAGCGGCGGAGCCAAAAAAAAAGGATATTGTTTTTAAAAAAACTTTGCCTTAGTCATTGAAACGTTTGGCCATTTTCGTGGGAGGCATTATGCTCTTCCAATAGTATCACAGATAAGTAATTGAGTCTGACGACTTGAAAGCAATTAACATCATTAAACGAAAATGTGTAAAGTTATTACAAAATGATATTAACGTGCACATGTTACTTCATACGGCCCGAAAATACTAAACAGAGTCATTCGTCTCTGTAATAATCCACAATCAATAACTAATAATCTGTTCCGCGTATGTGGGCGGTACCTGACATGCACCCATTTGTTTTACTTAACGTTAATACTCTTATGCATCGTGGCGGCGCGAGCGCATCCACATACGTTCCAACTTCGGGTGATTGTTTAACGGTGATCCTTTCCGGGATTTTTATCTCAGTTTAGTGTGTGGGTGGTTTATAAATAAAATTGACCTGGAGGTCGAAATGCTCGTAAGATTAAGTTTTTATAAGAACACCGCAAGAATTTTGATCAATGCAGATGAGTTTGGTATTAGAAAACTATAGAGCGAAGGATTTCTGGCTTTACCACTAATGGCACCCTATACCTAAGCACGTAAAGCCGTTAGTCTTGCGCCTGATCTCTTCCCGACCGCGTCGGATTGCCATCCCATACTATGAGAGAGTGCACCTGTGTTTGCTCAAACACTTGTGCACTATAATATCTTCTGCATACTTGGCTAATAAGTATCCGAAGAGATTGACACCCGTGGCCGCAATTCATTCGAGAGGATATTATGATAGGTACCTACCTAAGCCTTATGGCTCAATAATCCTCAAAACTGCTGGCAACATTAGTGGGGCACCTAATAATTTTACTTCATAAATCATGTTGTTAACAACCTGAGCTGTAACTACTTATAGGTACCTATGTTTTGTCTCATTAATCTTTATTACACATAATAATTAAAGTTCAGACTCTAATTACTTGAGTTTGTTGCACTTGACTAACGCCACATTACTGAATTTAAGTTTAAATGCCATATGCATCAGATTTCCTAATAAATAACGATACAGAAGGCAATACAGTAGCTTTTATATGTGGGTTGGTAGTGGTACCCGAATTTCGTCACTCAATATATTTTAATAAAAGTACCTACATGGTAATTAATAAACGTCAAACACACAGATAGCGAAGCTTAGCAATGAAACAAGGTGCGCTTAGCGGATAATTGTATTGTTATGAACCAATTCATACTCGAACAGTTGTGGCTTTTGATATTGTTACCTCATACAAAATGAATACCTTGACCTCATCGATGAAACCGTCTATAATTTCATCATATCTATATGTACCTACGCAATTATTTCGGCAAATAAATGTTATTTGCCGAAATAATCTTCAATTGTCAACAACAATTTTTATGAGCCTGAGAATTGGCAATCAATCGCAGATCAAACTGTTTACCTATGTCGGTAGTTAGAAGGTAAGTATATTATCTGACTACCCGCCGTATTCATCTTTTACCCTACATTCATTAAATTAGGTACCTAGATCGTTACATGAACGTTATGAACCGCTCATTTCGAAGTCACACAGTCAATTGATCAGATTTACCTTTAGCATTACGATTACGAATACCGATAATCACTAGCGAAATAAGCAAAAATGTTCGGCCTCACTTCGTTCGCTCTGCCATGCTCTATGCGTCTGGTCCTTTGGGCTTTCTATTGTCGACCAAGTATCTCCTATTTCTGTATCAATACCTATTCAAAAGAAAACCTAATCTTTTCGAGGTAGCCTGCTAAATATTTCAACGGTCATTCTTTGGAGGCATTTAGTTTTGCCGCCCCGGGCACCCCATGCTTAGTCGGCCACTGCCGATAATCCTAAATGTTGTCTCATAATCGATCTGTGAAAACGCTACCTACTCGTAACGCAATAAATCTAAGTATATTACGTAGCAGTAGCTCTGCTGTAATCTGTATTATTTTGTAACGGTAAACTTATCTCGAACTGTCCACATTAATTTATGGCTATCCTGCTACCAATTTTAAGTAAAGTAGGTTTTAAGACTAATAATAAAATAATTATGCATAAATCTTCCGTAATTTTTAGTTACAATGAGCTTCAAATGGTCAAATGCGTGGAATCCGATGCTAACACTCGATTAAGTAGGTAGTAAAAGGCTAATTAATAACGTGCCAACCAATCAAATCAGTTGACATGGTTTTAACAGATAGATAGGTACCTAAGTGCTACCTTATGTTTATTTCGTAAGCAAATTTTTGTGTTGCATTATTAATTTTAGGGTCCGATTACACGTACCACGACCACACCAAAACGAGAATACGTGGACGAGCGCTAATTTGTATGAAAATGAATAGTTTATTCACACGGACCACTTTGGCCGTCAAAATCAACCGTGTGGGTGGTACACTGGTACCGCCCACATCAAGACCACGTCTCAGCCAAAACGATCAGTCTGTCTGCAAACACTAAACAAAACGCAACCACATCGTAACTACTAGAGACAAAGCAACCACTACGCAACTGCAAGAAGCTGCACCGACACTATAGTTACACGTGACCACTGCTTGCCCACATTTTGTCGCTGCGATGTGGTGTGGTTGTGGTACGTGTGAATGCTCGTATTTTTAAGCGGAAAATAACACTAGCGGTGAACACAGTTCCAAGTTAGCTAATTTAGCATTTTACTTCGATAAGACGATTAATTCCTATATAGGTAGGTAAGTACATAGGTACTCGAGTAATTTGAACAGGCGCTATATGTCACACCGTGTCACGCGTCGATAATCAGAAAGTTTCACTTATCATCAATTTCTACAAATCGACTCAAGATGGAACTAATATTACAACTCAACATGAAAAATTACTTGCTGAATGCATAACCTCCTTCTGTTTCGAAGTCGGTTAATATCTTATCTAACTTCATCAATCACATGACATTCCCGTATTCTTTTTTACCATTTTATTTGTTGAAGGACTGATCTAGGTCATAATAAAACATGAAATAATGTTCCCATTTAAATACATTTATTTATACATGATTATATCACATAAAATTAAATTAAGTAATATTTTCACAAAAGTCCCACATATCAGGTTTGATAGTCCATGTCTTAAAAAACTTTTCCTTAACATCTAACCATTTTTCAAAATATTTTATAGATTTTTTCTTCATCTTATTATATGGTATGCTCTCAATTTGATCTTGGCCACATATTTTTAGTTTCAAATCTTCGTTATTGTTTAGTATGTGTAAGAATTTCTTATATAAGTGGTATTTACTTATACATAAACTGCAGGCTGGGGATAATACCTTCTTCACTGTGACTCCTAACTTTCTGCCTTGAACTGCAACTTCTAGAAGCCTGAAACATAATAAGTAATTGAACTTTTTCAGTAGATATTGGGTCCATGTAAAACAGTGGTATTCAGCTGCATGTGGTTACAATGAACGCTGACCCCAACGTAGTTGAAACAGCGAAAGGCTAGGCTAATTGATTGATTCGGTAACTAATACAAAATCAGGTATTTTTTAAATTCATTTATTAACCCGTCGTATGTCGTAATTACAGACACAATTAAAAATCCATTGTGTCTCAACGAGATCTACGTTCCGACATACCAAAGGTTAAAGATGAAATCACTCTGCATACATAAAATATCAAGAAAATAGGGCATACTTAAACCATAACGATAACTAATACAAATATGTATGTGTATGACCGGTCAGATACAGCAACTTGAAGATAGTAGTAATCTAAATCTAGTTAGTATCTTGATGGTAGTTAGTATCTTGATGTTAGTTAGTAAATGCCTTGACTTTAAAAAATTAAATATAAGTAAGTACTCACTGACTAATTGATTTTATCCAAACTATGCTTCCAGGAGCTGGCTTTATATTGACATCTGATCTAATACTAGAGAAAACTAAAGATGTTTGGTAAAATTGAGGCACTATATCCAATTTAAGTGGTAAACAGTCTGATCTATTTAAAAGAGCTCTTTGTAGGGACTCTCGGCAATAAGGAACTCCAGCACCAAATATAAAATGTTTTATGTATATTGGTTCACACAGCATACTTAGAAGACTGCCTTGGACACCTAAATGTATCCACTTAGCGATCTTGTCACTGCAAGAGACCGACAATGTTCTGTCTCCTCGGCCTGGCTTCGTTCTTACTTGACCAAGGTGCAGCTGTATATCTGTTCCCGGTTCCTTTAAGTCTTGTTCACACTGAGGTAGACATTTAGCCCCTGTCTTATTAACATAGTCCTCAACTTTGAGTTTCTTAACTTCTGTCTCAAAAACATCATCTTCTGCCTCACGCTTTCGTACCTTCAGTACTTCACCATAATGCTCATCATCTCCATGGTGGGATATTATAGACGCATCTCCACAAGGTAACTGAGATGAATAAAAAATATATTCAATATTTTCTTTAAGATTAAACCGTCCATTGACTTTATTGAATATTGACTGTTTATGTTTTAAAGTTTTGTGAATATTTTCATACAGGTATAATAAAAAGCCGCGTCGAGCGAATACTTCGGCATGACTGTCGTTGAGTAAACTCCCATTAGGCATCATTTTCGTAGCCCCTATACATTTTGAGCCGGTACCTAGCGATACTACTTCAATGTTCTCAGTAATTCTGTCGTATTCTATTATACATGATAGCACTGTCCACTCTTTTTCGATAGGCTTACCATTTTTCGGTAATTTATTGAACAAATTGAAACAGCTTTGCACTACTTTTTCAATTAAAGTTTCGTTTAGGTTAGGCATCGTTTTGCGGCATCAATGGTTTCTAAACATTCATTGTCTTTTTACAAGATAACTTTATTGTAACAAAATAAATGTGTCAAAGATTTGGTCTTTGTAGATCGTAGTTCAATCAAATATTTTTTTAAGAAATTAGAATAGGATTTTCATAATCATTTGCACTAGAAATGTAAACAAATCAAACTTACTGACATTGACAGGACAGTGACGAAATATTATGACACAAATACGTTTAGGTTTACGTAACTTAAATTCCATTTTTGCAATGTCATGTGATTGATTATTCACGGATCATTCCAACAATAAAGGTCTGGCAAATATCAAAATTATTTAAATAAAGTTAAAAATAAGCAAGATAAATCCAACTTGAAACCAGAAATTATAAGTAAAATAAGTCTTGGGAAAGCGGATGGAGCTTTCACAAAAATATTTACGTAAATTGGAATTAAACTGCAGCGTTCCAGAGCCATTTTTTCGTTCATACTTCAATATTATATGCATACAAATCGTTTGAATACTTTTTTTTTGCATTTTTAACCCTGCTCGCCTTTGATAACAGGGTACCTAGTAATATGCCTACCCCCTAAACTTATATCATGGAAACCACCATCGCGACTTTTTGATGTAAAGAGTTGCAGACAAGAGGATTCCCGTATTTTTAGAAACGTACGCATTCGCATTTCTTTCGCAATCTGTCAAAAATACAATCAATTTACCTACCAACATTTTTGGCAAGTTTGACAGATTGCGACTTGAATGTGAAAGTTTTTGAGTACGTTATTTGGCCTTCAGTTTCTAAAAATCTAAAGAGTTCTATCTATTTAGTACTTAGTAATTCATAATGAAAGAGGGCTACCTCGGTAGGTAACCTTCTTTCAAAGTTTCATTAGGTTGGCAGACTATGCAACGAAGCCTAGTCTGGTCAACGAAAGCTGATCCTGAAAATACGCCCGAAATTAAAAAAAACAAGACTGTTTGTCCCTAAACATAGTGCGTTAACACGTGTTGATACTTAAAAATTTATTTTATTTAAATTAATTAAATTTCAATTATCAACACGTTAAAAAAAAAAACAAATATCAGCATTATGTTTAGGGACAGAAGAAGAGACCAACGAAAGTTGATCATGAAAACAAGCGCGAAATTTAAAAAAAAACAAGAGTTTTTTTTTAAATTTCGCGCTTGTTTTCATGATCAACTTTCGTTGGTCAGACTTTATCGACAATCTATGTAGAGTCCATAGATATCCGGTAGAGTCCCTATCTTAGAGTCCTAAAATAAATTATCAGCGCCCCTTGGTTTGCTTGACATGTTGGCCATCACTGGAATTCGTAGATAGCATCAATGGATGCATTTCTATATCGGGCTAAAGATCGGAACGCCGCAGTGCCGCGCCGACTCCATGTCGTACTTTCAAATAAAACATTCAACAAATGTTCCACTGCTTACAAAGATGGATCACAAATTAATTGTAGAAGAAACTTACTTACATAACTACCTACCCATAGTGGATGAAAGTGTAGCCAGGGGCACAAGCCAGCCACACAAGGATTTTTGTTGTTCTTTTTTCCGCGATTTCAGCGCACTTCGATAGGTAATCTTTTTTTTTTTTAAAGCGATAGATCCGTTGACTTGCGAGTAATGTTCTCATGTTCACATTGATAAGCCAAAAAATAATTAAGTAGGTAAAATTAATTAATATGGCTGTAGGTACCTAATACTTAGGTATTTAATTTCAGGAGCAACAATGAAAGCCTCATCAATCACACTGCCATTGATGCGGTCGAAGTTAACGGGATGAACATTATGACAATGGCGTATCAGCTTCGAGGTACATCTACCCAACTAAATACATTTTATCAATTTATTAAATTTTGTACAGGTTCAATGTGGAAGGCTACTGTGTGGTACTGAAGAGCGGTCTGTCCAGTAGTGTTGTCTTTGAGTTCCTTCACTAATTATGATTTTAGAAGCAGCTTTATGGCAGCAAAGTAGCGTGATAAGTAAGTAGGTTAGTATGTACATTTTAGTTTTCTAATCCGTGACTCGTATAAAGTGACATACCTCTATCTGTATTTACCTACTTGGTAGTAACATCGGCGAAGTAGCTACCTGAAAGCTAGGAATATAAGGTGTACCTATTGTACCCATTTTGGAAAAAACCTAGCTCTATTTTAATTTTTGATGATAAATATCGAACGGTCACGAATAGGTTAGCCTAGCTGTCAAAATCCTTCGATCAATGATACAATAATCATTTCGAATGTTAAATCGTGAGAAATTTCAATCCTTGAACTCAAAAAAACTATTCGAAACAATAACTCGAAGTTGGCTAGCATCGACATTTTATCATAAGTTGCCGGATACGGATGTTAACGTTCCCAGATATGATAGTAATCTATGGTTCCCAGTGTTCATTATACTGACCATTTGTGGGCGGTGATGAAAGAGGGTAGTTTGTCATTCCACGCCTCATTATCGTGCGAGATGACGCGCCCGATCTCAGGACCAATTTGAATATCAAAGCGCTTCCTTCACGCGTTAGATTAAAGTGCTATCAAAACACTCCAATATTATGATGACTTTCAATAAGTACTCCATTCTTTAGCGATCGATAAAATCGATATTATTCCGCCATAAAAAATCGCTTTGCATAATATTCATACATACAGGATGTTTACATAAGGAAAGGAGGTCATATTTTTTATTAAAAAAAACGTAATTTTTTTGGCGTTTGGAAAGTGACTGTCGCATTTTCATGTAAAAGTTGTATGTAATGATGAATGACATTTTTAATTGAGCAAAGAAAGTAACGTGATATTAAAACAACCTGTACCGCAATAAACTGTTATTACATTCGAAACGTTTTAATTCTCATGAAATGATACAGGAATAAATATTAACGACGACAACAAGCAAAGGAAACGCATTATAACGAAGGTAAATTATAACATTACAGGCAATTGACCCCGCTGAAAGAGTCGATACAGTGACAAATGTGACAATTGATACATCGACAGCGTTTTAAACGTCATAAAAACCGAATATGTAATAAATAAGTCATTATCCGAGATTTTACAAGCATCATTTCATTGCATTGCATCTTTGCACTACCTACTAAGGTATTTTTCACTGGGTGGTGCATTCAAAAACCTTTCCTTAACGCCTCTGTACTTCATTTAAAAAATTACAGTCACAGTCACTTTGAAATTATTAGCGAGGCTAATGGGCCTCGGAATGGTCGTGAATTAAAAGTTCTCAGTGGTTACGAGAACCACATCATGCCTCATTATGAGTCCTAAAACACAGGTCTGGTCAAATTATGCAAGTCGAGCTTCCTGTTTTTGTTCGCAAGCTGCGGCTTTAGTACCCGGAACGCAGATTGCTTTCGTAAAATTATTGTTATTAATTTTCCGTTTCCATGGTGGCAGATTTTTGAGTCATGCATGATATTATTTAAGTTCCTACCTATGGACGTAAATACCTTCATATTTAACGAAATTGTTTATTCTGTAAATAGAATATCAGAATCACTTTTATACGTCATATTTAAAAAAATAAAATAAGCTAGATGAGGTCGGCGTTTCCTATCTGACTACTCTGAGAAGAAAGGCCGAAACAAACTCAGAGGTCGCAGTCTCTTTTAAGGTCCAGACATAATCTTGGTCAGGCCATATGAGGACCATGTAGATTAGAGTCTGAAATGGTCTTTTGAGGAAAGAACCACACAGATTTGAGTGGACCTGTTCAGTCAGTGCAAGCATTTGTCAGTAACCGACACACCTAGCTAGGCGATTACAGATTGTTTTGTCGTGTTTTCAATACAATCCCTTGAAGAACCTAGTATTTTTTTCTTTAACTGTACGTTTGCACTGGCGAAACATTTACGAGTTACGACAACACATGTTGAAGTCTCTAGTTCCTGTCAAAAATTGTATGGAATAGTGACAGGAACTGGAGATTTCAACGTTTTGTTGTATGTTACGACAGTGCAAACGCACAGTAAAGGAGATTCCTTTCTAGATTAAAATCTATATGTAAACTGGAGCAATTATTACGGCATTTTATTGCTCAAATAAAGAGTCAGGTGTTAAAATGAAAACGGCCGCGAGCTGAGCAGTGAAAGGAAGGGAAACAAAGCCAGGAATGATCATTTCCTAGAGATTTCTATAAGCGTTGCTGTTTGTTTGTTTTATTGCTTCATCTGATCTCTTATTTCCGTATTTATTACTTTAATATCGTTTTCGTTTCATAATATGCCAGTCTACCTAGGTCGGTTTACTTACAAATTAAAGGGGTTTCCGTACCTACCAACCCAATTCAACAAGCTTGAGAACTGCAGAGGACATTTGGTCCGCAATCAACTCCCAAGAGGACATGTCCCATAGAATGTGCATTTTTTTATTTGTAGAAATAAAATCGTAGACATGCATCTCCCAAAAATAGAAGGTCATTTCTGCACAATTGAGGTTGAAGTTCAGTTAAATTCTAATAGGTAAACTTAAAGAAGTCGTGCCAAGACTTAAGGTCGTAGGTGATTCGTGAACGATAAAGCAGAGCGTTCCCAACACCAAAACATTGATTGCAAACAGCAGTAGGTACAAGGTCGTTCAGACAAGTTGCGCAATATTTGGGTACTTTTATCTAACATCTTACAATGTTCGTGGTCGTCATTCAAATGTAACATGAATTATTTAGTTTCCCAAAATTATGCAATGGAACAAATTGAAATCGTTTTGAATCAACACAGACCCCCGCTGGGCACCTCGCGGTTCTGCCCTGCAATAAAAACGTAGAAATATTTTATTGTGGATCGAATATTGGTTGATACATTTCGTAATACGAAGAAAGAACATACAGGCATTCAACACGCATGGAATAAGTGAGTCGTAAAAGTATTTCAAAATATAAAATGTAAATGACAAGTAGATAAGTACAGAAATTCACGACAGGAACATCGGCCTTATAATATGGATCTTTTGTTATGTATGTTGTAATTGAGCAAAGAGTTGATAAAGACAATTTGGATACAAAAAAAAATCTCCAAAAACCACCAATCCATGATGAAGAGAGTTAGTTGAGAGTTGTGACAAATTAGGATTTGTAAAAGGTACTTACGTACAAAGTACTATCTACTTAGATATTATTATAGTCTTCTTGGAGACGGGAAAACAGAAATGTCGGAATTATATTGGATGACTACGGATATGGAAGCCAATGAGTGACTTCATTAACTTCTCAAGACTGATCCAAAGAGGAGGATAAACGTCGCCCTCGGAACTAAACGTTTGGGAAAATTTGGCTAATATCGTGATGATGAAAAACAAAGAACTTAAGTACCTACCTACATAAGTTCTCTTTTATCAGCATAGAAATTATGAGAGTCATCCAGTCTCAAAAACGATCGATTGATATCAATAGAAAACGATACTAACGTCTGATAAGGTTAGAAATATAGATACTTTTCCGTATCGGAATGATTCGAATTTGTGGAGACAAACTGAGAGTTATAAAGAAGGAACATTTTTTTTAAAGATTCAGTTAGGTACAGTCAAAGCTCTCATAATGGTAAATCAGACTGAATCGAAAGAAATCTTAGTCATACCTATGCGGGCCATAGACGTTTATCAAAAAGGCTGGTTCAAACAGTTTGATCAAATAGAAATACGAAAATTCATGCCATTTGACAACATTTTTGTTCTTTCCCACACACATTCATGCCAATTTGACAACACTTTTGATCTTTCGCACACACATTCATGCCAATTTGATAACACTGTTTGAACCAGCCTGTTTGATCATTACTTGAACGTATAAGGTCCGCATTAGCCAAGACGAACGAACGCATCTAACACAATCTTTGAAACGAGGCGACATGCGAGAATTGCAGCTGACTCTTTCGTCTAAAGTCCATACGGATTCTCCATTCAATCACCTCTACTCTAGTACATATTTTAATTTGTTGGTAGCTTGGTGAAGCTATACATTCATGTAAAAGACATTCAGCTAAATGTGAATTGATGCCGATGAGCGAGCCTTCACTTCACCCATAATCGATGCCGCATTGACAATGACATTGATACCAATGATGACAAAGAACTTCGTGATCCGGCTAATGCAAGGAAGCTCAAGTGGGTTCAAGTGGCGTAATGAAAGTACAGTCCGAACGAAAACCGAGTCCGTTTCCTTTCTATTTAATCTTATAATAGAAAGAGTATAACCTAATTATTGTACATACAATAAAGCTGATTAACGGCGTAGGGAATCTTTCAGTTAAGTAGGTAATATTTCTGATAATTATGATTCCCGTGAAAGTCATCATTCATCATTTCAGCCGAAAGACGTCCGCTGCTGGACATATTCAGCAGTGGACGCCTCCACCAAGCACCGCCACGTTGACCAGTTCTGTGCTTCCCGCATCCAGCGGATTCCTGTGGCCTTCAGAAGGTCATTGGTCCACCTTGTGGGGGGCCTGCCAACGCTACGTCTTCCGGTACGCGGTTGCCATCACTCCAGAACCTTTCGGCCCCATCGGCCATCTGTTCTGTTAGGTAAGCAATATCAGATATTTGCCCAGTAGGAGTACCTATACCTACCTGGAATATGAACGTTAGATCTGCGTGCGCTGTATGAAAACGCAAGGTCCATAAAAATCAAAAACCACGTTTAAAAATCAAAAGGCATTATTGGAATCTAATTCCTAAGTATTTAAATATACCAGTGTCAGCTGTAGTAATCAAACAGTTAATCTCAATACAAATTACATAAAAGCACTTCTACCGGAGGAACATTTCGGTTTCAATACGGCAGATAACAAATCAGAATCGTGCCGGGTCCACATTAGCACGCGGCACGTTCCGGCCCGCACGGCATCTGATAGGTAATACACCAGCCGTAATGCGCTCCCTGGTACACTATTTCAAATGTTATTACAGTTGCCATGTTGTTCCTGCCGCGTAGACAGCTCATATCGTGCAGAGTAATCGCGAACCTCGCCCTACACCATCCGATATGGACCGCCCGATTCCCTGAAACGAGTATTGCGTGAGACGGAAGCACTGATGCTAGTATAAACATTGTTTTAACCACGTTTGTGTAATCTTGAACGCCAATTCGCAACTTAAGCAGCACAAAATCAAGGAAATGAAATACAATCCTTCAAACGTCAAGCAAACATAATGTATAGCTCAATTTCATAGCCCATAATGTCTTAATGCAAAACCAACAGTTGTAAGCCGATTTGTACATAAATTAAGCGCCACTTAATATGACAATTTACGAGCGTAGCTAACACGACTCCATGTCTCGTGTCTGCAAAGCCGGTGGACCTAGCCGGCCAGGGATCAATTAATTTTACTCCTAGTAAGGACATCTTTATGTGTCCGCCGCGCAGAGTTTTAACGGTTCTTTGTAATAAGCGTAGAACTTAGCAACACGTATGTCAACGTGATAATAACGGTTTCGAAATAATTGTGTCCACTAGAGATTATGTAGATTATTATACTTACCTACTATTAATCGATCTAGCTTATTCAGTTCGTGTTGGTAGATATTACCTGTCTGCGAATTTTTGGTTCTAGGACATGCCGGTTTCCTCACGATGTTTTCCTTTACCGTTTTGTGAGTAGTGGTGATGAAATAATTCGCACAAAGTAAAGCGCCTGTCTTGATTCGAACCTACGAGCTACAACTCGTAAGTGACGGCCTTTACCACTGGGCGGCCACTGCTCTCTCAACAACTAATTAGTTACATATCTAATTAATGTTAAAAATTAATAAGGTATTGATAACACTCAGGTAGGTCACTTAAGTACCATCTACATAATATTTTCATGTCCATAGAAATACATCTTAACGTCTGTACATACTGAAAGTCTTCACGTTTATAGACCTTGTCTAAGGACCTTTCACATCAAATAAACAAGGAAGGACTCGCTCTCACAAATGGAATTGTTATGTTCCAATCAAGAAATTTCCTAAATGATTTACAGCCGTAATGCATTAGATCGTAGCACATATAATAGGCTCGGAGTACTTCGAAGCTTATTACAATGAACAGCAATTTCTTCAACTACTGTAATGCGAGCGATGTCGAAGCACTGTAATAAATTAACTGCGGGCATAATAATAAACTTGGGTGGTCTAACTACTACTACATTGATGTCGTTCATTTGAATAGCTTTGATGAAGTAGCATACATAACTATAGGTACCTACTACCTACTCAGGTATAGGTAAAGATAATATAATTATTTATTGCATAATTCATAACTGTGTCAGTTCGTAAGTTTTTATGCTCAACAGTCTACCCATGTCGGATTTTAATTACATGTAAGTCTTACATTGTGATTAGGGAACAACTGAACAAAACAAGTGCAAGGTGTTCTAGCCTTTTCCCAACTATGTTGGGGTCGGCTTCCAGTCTAACCGGGTGCAGCTGAATACCAGTATTTTACATGAACTGCCGACTGCTTACCTATTCGAACTCCACAACCCGGTAACTGGGTAATACGATACACCTTGGTAAGACTGGTTTTAAGACTCTCGGGCTTCTGACGACACGTAACGATTGTCAAAGATCCACGAATGACAGCCGGGACCAACGGCTTAACGTGCTTTCCGAGCCACGGAGGAGTCCCAGTACATAAGGATGGTCACCCATCCACGGACCAACCCCAGCAAGCTTAGCTTAACCTGATGGATCGACCCGTGCGGCTGTTATTACTCAGCCATGAGCTCCTCCCCTAGTTAAAATCGGGCTTATTGAATTCATATTAGAGAGACATCGCAGGTAGGTTAGGTACATAAAATCAATAATTACCAAAAAAAAAAGTTACTTACATCAAATCGGGACAAAAAGATATACTATGTACGTAGATAGGTTTATGTGCATGGGAATACAAAAGCACGTAAGTAGTTAAATTTCAATGTTATTCTATTTACCACATAATTTCTGTTTTTTCCCAGTTGTATCTCATCTCATCCAAATGCGACCGCAAAGTTACAAACTCATGCAAGCAAATAATATCTCAAACTAATTTTGAGGCTTCGCAGTGATTGTTGCATTATTTTCTAGTCCTGGGGGCCTACCACCACCGCTGGTATTATTTTAATCTTACTTCGTGGGGGAAAGAGATGGAGCTATACGTCCTGTAGAGCTTCATCTCTTTCCTACACTGAAGTAATATTAAAATAATACCTGCTGTAAGCGGTGGTGGTAGGCCCCCTGGTTGCTGCATAGCCATGTGATAGGCAAGGATCGTAATGGTAGCTTTACACGGCGTAAATTCCTGTAATAATTGTCGTTGCAATCGTTAATTTAAATAGTAACGCAGACGCAACCCTTCACGGCAAAACTTGGCATTTTTGCTCGTATTTACTACCGCTCCCGAAGACAGCCGATCGCGTTCTAGTTCACTTCGATAAAGGTTATACCATTTTAGGACCAAGTTCGTGGCGTCATTATAACATGCGGTCCGCCCAATCCTTAAGCAGTAATATAGGTATATGTCAATGGTTGCAATTTATCATTCCTCAGTCGCTGCCTGATGACCCGACGAAACGACGAACCAGCAACATGGTATGCTAACTTTTTTTTAAATTATTTTGTGGACGGAATCCCGCAGGTACAGTTACCTAGGTAGGTACTTTCTTTCCGGTGTACCGATAGCACAGATTTAGTCTTGTGCCGATAGTACTGGTTAACGAAGCCAAAGGATTACCTAGGTATGTAATAATGTAGGTAAGGATCTTAGCAGATGTCGTTCTGTAGTTTTTGCCTACCTCCATGAGAAGGGAGTGTATTTAGGTATGTATCTTCAAAATATTTTTTAAATTCTAGTTGGATTGGGATAGGTAGGTACCTACTTTTGAATATTTATTTGCAATGAATGTAGGTACAAAAATCAACGGGGTACTTGCGTAGTTAACAGACAATGGTGCCGATTCTCTTGTCAGTGGACCTAAAACGGTAACATTAGCAATTCCTCTAAAAACATTTCATTTCTTGAATTTCCAGCTGTCATTAGCAATTCCTCTAATTTGACACAAAAGCAATTCATGTGGACCATTTTACGAATCTCCATAGAAAACTGTCAAACAGATGAATTATTTCGTAATAAGAATCGCACGCAGATCATGAATTGTCAGTTTGTGACATTTTACGATGATTCATAATATTTATCCCATACATTTTGATTTATCCTAATTCTGCCAAAGTGACTGTTTTAAGCCCCCTGTTGTTTTATATTTCCGCAGCACCACTAACATGCAGTTACACAGCTGCGCAAGGGCATATATAGGGCAGTCAAATTCTAAGATGCTGGGTAGTAGCGACATCTGAAGTGAGCAAGTGGCAGTTTTTATCCTCGATAAACGAAAGCCCCAGTTTGCCCTGTTAGTCGATTTTTAAATACTTGAAAATCTTTTCTGTTCATCACTAGCTGTCAGTGTACTGTCAAGTGTTATGTCATGCATGTCATACAGACCTGATTTCTGTGACATTTCAAAACAACCTCGAATTTTTCCGAAAAATTTGTTAATCTAAAGAAAAAAGATGGGCAACTGGAAACTAGAAGTCGGAAGAATGGCTATGTACACATCTTTCCCTGTGGGCCTCTTTTTCTTCTTCAATCAACCCACTTATTTCGAGGAGTGGGTTACAAATACCAAGCGTCAAATCTTTCCACCAGAGAACGTCGCAGACAGGGAAGCTATTCAGCAACTCATCAAAGAAATGAGAAAAAAGCAAATGGAAGCAATGGACAAAGAATAAGTGGATGATACCTGAGCAACGATATTGTTGCACAAAGTTGTACATAAGTGGCGCATTTTTATTGACTTGTAGTGATTCCATAATGTTTATTCAAATAATTATATCCATGATGTGGGTGACTTACAGTTCTGAAGGTATCGGTGATGAATTCAAGTTCGAGTGTCCTTTGTGAGTGACCAGATCAGTAAAAGAATGCAAATTGATAAAACATAATAATTAAAACAAATATTTTAATAAGTAGATATAAATACAAATAAACTTTTTAGAAAACTTAATCTACCTTAACTGTTTTATTTTTATGCCGATAACTCAATACAACACCCAACACAGTTGAACACAGTGAAGCATAGATTACATAAGAGACTCCATAGAACTCTCCTATTAGTCCTGAGACCATAGGGGCCACAACACCCGTCAGTGACCGCACACTATTTGAAGCACCTATAAGTGACCCTCTGTGGTCTCCACCACTCCTCTTTAAAACCATTTCTAATGTAACTAACCTACCAATTGCATTACCTATAGCTAGTGGTATCAGCCAAAAAGCATAAACAATAACATTAAATGATAAAGCTATTCCTAATAAAGATATACTTGTAACTATAAATACATGTAAATTTCTTATACTATAGTCTTTGTCGTGGATATAAAAGCTATTAATGTAACCTATGAAAAAACTGGATATAGAACCTATTATGCCTTGAAATGATATTACATAACCAACATATTTTGGTGATAAATCATATTCTGTTTTTAAATAAAGTGAATAATTTGAGTAATAAACACCCATTGCAAAACCAATTAAAGCTTTGAACATGAAAATGTCCCAATATTTATACCAATCTATATTAAATAACTCGACAAAAGACTGCCGTACACTAGAAAACAATGTCTTTACTAAACTTGTTTGTACTTCTTTATTTACTTCTTTTCTTTTTGGTGGCTTCTTATCTAACTTTGGAAGGAAATACACTAAACCTGTAAAACAAAAACATGTATTAAAAACAGATTTCTTTCTCATTTATATTATTTATTTTAGTTTTAATTATGAAAGGTCCTTACCAGAATTGATAGCAAAACATATCCCAACAATAATGGCAATCAACATAAATCCATTTTCTGGATTATCCTCAGCCATATGACCACCAATCACAGGACCTAAAGTGATGCCAGCACCTGATATTGCTGCCATCTTGCCATATATTTCAGCTTGCTTCTGCTCATTCTTTTCATAATCAGGCACTAGAGCTTTGGTCAACATCTGCGTTTGTTTAAACAGACCTGTAATATTGTCATTGATATAGTTATTATTTTCTCATAATAGACATTTTTATCTTCTAGGATGACTCAAGCCGTGACCCCAACCAAGAGATGAGATTATCATGAATAAAAGTTCTAATTATATGCTATTCAACAAAGAATTTAGAAACAGACATACCTATTTAACCTTAGAATTTACTTAGGAACTATACATCAATAATGAATACCAACATCTTTTTATTTCAGTTAGTTCATTCATTCTAACCCGTTTACACCAAGGTATAAAACATGTATTCTACATGTTGTTTCCACTATTTTCATTCATCAATTACCTACACCTAAAACACATTGTTATGACTAGTTAGTTGTATACAAAACTTGTAGATTTCAAGGTGAACAAAATAATGTTAGCAATACGTGTCTGAAACAACCTAATACATTATAGAGGATGCATGTTTTATAATAGATGACATATTTTATACCAGTCTTAGAAGACTTGTTGAAAACAAATATCACAACTGGTGTAAACATGGGGTTAAAAAACTATGCTGCATTTGTTATTTTGTATTTGTTGAGGAAATAAATATAACTTCATTTGGAATGTCTGATTTGGAACAAGTAAGAAGTTTGTGAGTCAGAGAAAGGGTCTTAATATTCTAACATGCTGTAGTCACTGCCTACCTCTATAGAATGAAGTCTGATATAAAATGTATGTATGCATGTAAATTAACTGATTATTTTATGTACCTAACACTGCTCTAACCACCATTATAACGAATATTGAACTTGTGAGTCCAAGCACAGTGTATGCTATGCCACACATAAGCAGTGTCAATGTCAAAATAGTTTTCCGGCCCTTCAGGTCACTCAAACTGCCCTGAAAAATGTTTTGTTTTTTTAATTATTAGTATCTGTTTTACAAACTAGAAATTATGAAAACGAATGTAATTATTAAACAGAACTTACGATAAGGGGTCCAGAACCGAGCTGGAATCCAGCATAAATGGATCCAAGTAGTCCTACATACAAATGGTTACCACCCATCTGTCGTACATGACCGGCTACTAGTGGAACAATGAGACCCACAGCTAAAAGGTCCTGGAAGGTTGTAAAACTAAGTAGTACATTTTGATAATATTAAAAATAAAAATAAAAATATAGGTACAATTAGAAGAGGTGGCATTTCTTATGAATACATACCAAGAAAGCCACAGCTTGCAGCAGATAAATTGGGAATGACATTTTGATTTTAAGTTTTATTCAACGAGTTGATATACTACATAATATGCACTTTCGTAGGAAACAATAAATTTAATAAATCGTGTTATCAATATAATTAATGTAATGTGCTTGACTGCTTGCTACCACTTCAACTTAGAGGTGTAACTAATATATTCCTAGTAGGTACAGGGATTATAATACAAGCATGTGTATTCATATTAGGATATGACAATAATATAAATTATTAGGTTACCAGGTATTAGTCAAATATTAGGCACGCTAATCTATCACGATCTCCATTTGCCGACGAGTGGCGAGGTGGCGACTGGCGACGAGCCGCGACGCGACGACCGACGACTGAGATCAGTATCACTGCGATCACTTAATTACTATGACGACGAGTGATCACGAGTGCGAGTGAGTGAGATGATCGCCCGCCGCTCGCGGTCGCGGTCTCTCACTTCTGTCGCACTATCTATTAGCTAATCTAATCTAATACGAATATTAGTTTAATATTTGTAGTGACCGAAGCTCACAGCGACTCGGCGACTCCATATTATATGCACGCACGTAGTGAATGGCAGTGATTGATTATTACTTTGTTTTGTATTTATGTTTGGTGGAGGTTTTGGTTTGGTGGTGGTTTAATTATTTGTGGTTACCTAATCAGGGAATAAGCATTCGTGAATAATATAATAAAAGTGCATATTTACGAGAATTTTGTATTTCATATTAATTATTATGGAGAATAATAGCATGTATCATATTAGATTGTGTAGCTAATAATGAATCAGTTCACTAATATTTGACTAATATGGGTAATAGTTATGGGATCATAATATGCGAAAACTAATATATTCAATAATAGGATTATCTAAAAATGACCACTATAACATCTCTACTTCAACTTGTCACAGTTGTGCTGTTGTGACAGTTGTCACGGTTGTCACTTTACTTCACATCCTTCACATTGACAGTGACTGATTGCTAGACACCTACCTAGTGTTTTGATGTCATAATTATCCTGGTAGATATTCTTAGTCGATTCAATCTACTTGCAATAGCCATTTCAATAGCCCAACTATGTTGAGGTCGGCTTCTAGTCTAACCGAATGCTTAATATTAGTATTTTACATGGAGCGACTGCTTATCTGACCTCCACAATCCAGTTAATACTGGGTAGCATAATACCCCTTGTAAGACTGGTTGTCGTACTTTTGAGTTTTGAGCTTTGGACTACCCACTATATTTACCATTGGGCCTGACTCACTCGCCTACATAATCAGCCTATAATATTCCCACTGCTGGGACGCAGGCCTCCTCTCTGTGAGAGAGAGCGGGTTGACTCGCCTAATTCATTTAAATTGTTTACGTTACATCACTAGATTTTGAAACTAGATAGCAGTCTGACAGATTGCTGTGCACTGAGAAATAACAGCTGATATACTCTGATATAGGTATATAAAAATATTTGGAAATAAACAGTAAGGTTATGAAAATTTACTCAACATTTTAACAATTATAGTTATAAAACCACAAAAAATATTTTCCTTACACAATGAGCACTACACGGTCTTCAGTAAGTACCGACAAACAAAATAATAATTCTCTGCAATTTTGTGCGCATTAAGAAAAGTCTCTTGGTTCTGTAGTCGGAGCTTTTCATCTAATTTGCTTAAGCTGAAAGCAGACGGGACTTCTAAAACATTCAGTACTAATGTTAAACCATAAACAAAAATAAATACTTAACCTTCCAATAGAAACTGTTTTAGTATCAAAGCAGAATATTGAGCTATATCAGGAACTACTTATTTTTCAGGTCCTGCAGACCTTCAAGAGGTTACACAGAACTAGGATGAAAGTCTTTGCAGGAGATGAAAGAGCACTGATAGCTGGGAGACTAAAAATAAACGAGGAGTTCCGTAAAAACAAACACGTTACCAATGAAGAAGCTATAAAGGCTGTATGCTTTTTTTCTATCTACATAACTTAAACATTCCACATTAGTTCTTCTATAGTGTTAAAGAAATTAGCTCAATCATTTGTATTATTGCAGATGATTAAACTTGGTGAGGATGTGGAAATTGAACTTCGAACACAAGTTATCCAAGCTAGAGAGATCAAGCCTGGTGTATTCGGTATGTTGTTACTTAAATTAAAAATATTTTACTAAATTTCAGTTTATACCATCCAGCACCCTAATTGCGTAACACACTTTCAATCACAATCAGAATAATTTTGAAAAGGACACAACTAACACATTGCTTCATGCTTGAAAAATTATTCTGCTCAAAAATTTAATAACGCAATGAATGTTGTTGAACTGTCGAAATGTAAGCCATTTCTACTGTAAGTGTGTTACGCAATTACCCCGCTGTGTAGTAAAAACCTTTAATTTGACAAACTGTTTTATCTTTTCTCTCATATATTTACAGAGGCCAGAATTACTGAAGACACTGCCAAATTTGAAAATATCCCTTATGATGACAATGCAGTATTACCTGATGGAACAACTGCGAACAAGCCATGTTGTCAAGACAAAGCTCAGAATAAATAGTAGTTATGATGTTAGCTAGTAGATGAAAATAAATGATTGAAGTAGATGTAGGCAAATGTGTTAAACACCATTTTTTTTTAGTGAATAAGCCTAGCTTTTTTGTATTTAGTTTTATGTAGCTACTTTTACATGTCTCCAGTTTTTTGTAGAGTTTATGTATGATCAGGTGATCAATCACTGACTGATCAGTTTGTTTTTAAGTACCTATGTACCTAATAATCCATCAAGTTTATTTGCCTTGGGTTCTTAAAGCCTGTTCATACTTCATGTTTAGGCACTTTTTTTAATAGAACTAATACTTATTTACTATCAATAGCTATAACATCCAATATCTCTTACTGACTAAATGAAGACAGACTGACTGAGACAGGTGTTTTTGATTTGTAAATAAAATCATTTAAGTACCTATAGCAAAATGTATGTGTTTATTTCCTTTAGTCAAGCATGTGAAGGCGCATTTAGGCCTACCCTGCGTGAGCTACCGTCTTCCCGTCCTCACGCTCCGTCCGTCTAAGACAGTGGTTCCTAACCTGGGGGTAATTACCCCCACAGGGGTAAATCATCTATTTCACGGGGGTAACAAAGAACCTAATAAATTTATACCATTGCCACCACCTACAGGTGTGAGAGTGGGTTTTCTACTTTAGTAACAGTGAAAACAAAGGCCAGAAATCGTCTCTATGTGAAACATGACTTGAGATGCGCTTTAAGTGAAACTAAACCAACATTCACTAGTTTTTTTATGTTAGGATTCGTTTTTATTATGGTAGGAGTAGTCACTACTAGTAAATGTAACTGAGTATTATTAATCGATAGTTTATACGTATGAATACGTTAAAATTGTAAGACTGTTGTGCAATTTATGATCAATAAAGATGTTTGTATTTACTTGTAGTGTTTGTTTTGATATCATTTTGAAAGCGGGGTAAAATCAGTTTTATACATAGTTCAGAGGGGTAACAATATTAAAAGGGTTGGGAATCACTGTTAGACCCTAGCGTGCACTACCGTGCTTTTTTTCCGCATGATCTGTGAAGTATGGAATGTCATAGAAGTGCGCGAATTGCGTTGAAAAAAAAGCATGCCGTTTCACAGTCTGCCTCCCGCCGCAAATATGCCGTGAGTCCACCACACGTATTGTGCATCGCAAAGAGACTGCAGTGAAGAAAACGCACAGAGGTGCCGGGACACCCACCAAGCAGTAAATCCTTTTGTTTTAAGATATAGATCTTACGAAAACGAGTTAAGGTTGATGCGCTAGGGTGGCCCGTGAAATTCAAATTTTCTTATGGCCGCTAATAATATTTAGATCAACATACAACCTGATACTGTACTGCAAATTGCAAAAAACGTAAAAAAAATTGAATTTCGCGGGCGAGTAGACCGCCGTCTGCATTTTTTTTCACCGCCCAAGTGCGCGGACCCCTGTTTGAGTGCGTGACTACGTTTGTTATACTGTAGGTATAATGTACTCTGTGACCGTAGTTAGGTACCTACACGTAAGGCAGAAATTAGGTACTCACCACATTCCACCGCACTGACCGCACTGAAGTGTGAGCTAGCCCTTATTACCTGCGCAGGCAAAAAGACGGAGCATGTAGCCCCGGTACTAATATTTATCGAGACAACCAAATTTATTACCTATTGATCGATGTTGATTATTTATTTCGATGTTTTAGCCTTCTTTTTGCACGTTGGCTGGATTTACGAGTCCGGAGTTCTAGACCACCAAATTTATTATTGATCGATGTTGATTATTCATTTCGATGTTTTAGCCCTCTTTTTGCACGTTGCAGTTAGCTGGATTTACGAGTCCGGAGTTTAATATATGGGCACACGCAACGCGGGCGTACCTGGAACGCGAACACTATGAAAAGATGACATTGACATTTGACAAATCAGGTCTCGTCTCGCTCTCGCTCGCCGCAAAGCAGGCGAGCCGTATCGTGGGTTTTGTGCATACTTTTTTGCGCTTGATTTTTATTTAGAACCCATACAATAATAATACAATGTTGACTAGAACATTTGTCTCAAGGGCTGTTCTCCTACGAAGCCTAAAAAATGCTGCTGATAACGTAAAACAAGCGAAAAGAAACTCAGGCCATGGGTAAGTTGGTTGTTATGTCATTGGTTTTTGTCAAGAAAAGCATAGAATGAGCAGTTATTACCCGACTACTTTTAATTGTGACATTGATACTACTATTTAATTTTATAAAAAGCAGCAATTGGAATTGTGTAATTATTAATATAAAAGACATGCTTGCAGAACATCATCAGTTCATTCTACAAAACAACAGTGTTGTAAAAATATCCTACTGAAATCAACGCTAAATTATTATTTTCTACTATTTATTCTTACTATCCTGTACAATGAACAAAGCAAAGCCAAACATTCCTAAAGATAAATTTATTTATAATAAAGCATATATAATTTAACATAATTTCAGAGCATGGTCATACCGAGTGCCACCACCACTCCCATCAAAGAAGTCCATAATGTTAGCTGAGGGTCTTGGAGCAATTGCCTGGTGGTGGATCTTATGGCATTGTTTCACCGAACCTGATCACATCTTTGTAAGTTATACTTATCAAAAAATATTAACATGAAGTGCGAAATGTGCCATGGAATTTAAGGTATAACTTTGCACAATCTACAATAATTACTCTTGTATAAAAACAAGTGCATATTCATTTTCTACCTATCAATTTTTAAATCCCAAAACTGTGAAGGAAAACATAGAGAGGAAACCGGCAGGTCCCAAAAATTCGAAGATGTGTGACATCTCCCAACCTGCACTGGATTCTCGTGGCAGATTACAGCCCACCTCCTCTTGAAGAGAGTAGTCCTGTGTCCCAGCAGTGGGAACATTATAGGCTGATTATGCAACTAGAAAATCTTTATTATACCAAAGTCTTAGTGGAATCTCTGGGCTGATAAATTAATATAATTGCTGAAATTATTTAGTTACTCAAAGCAACAACAAAAAATTATTAAGATTAAGTGCAGTTATTGAGGGGGTGTGCTCTACACCCCTCAATAACTGCACTTGATCTACATTTCAGTGTCCTTGCTTTACTCATTGTTAATTCTACTGATTCATCTATCAGACATTCAGCTTAGAGCTTGTAGGAGCTTGTGGCTAAATAATAACAGCCGCGCGGGTCGATCCATCAGGTTAAGCTACGCTTGCCGGGGTTGGTTACATACCGAGACTCCTCTGTGTCCCGGAAAGCACGTTAAGCCGTTGGTCTCGGCTGCCATTTGTGGATCTTTGACAGTCGTTACAGGTCCTCAGAAGCCCGAAAGTCTGACAACCAGTCTTACCAAGGGTTGTGGAGTACCAGTTACTGGGTTGTGGAGGTCAGAGAGGCAGTCGCTCCATGTTAAATACTGGTATTCAGTTGCATCTGCTTAGACTGGAAGCCGACCCCAACATAGTTGGGCAAAGGCTAGGCAGATCGATTTTTCATATATCAGACATTATTAAAACATTCTGGGAAAAACTGATTTTCACTATTAGCATAGCTCAGATGAAAATTATTGACATTGAAATTCAAATATTTATGATCTTATTCACAGTAATGTTCTTGTTAGGGAAGTTAAATCTGTCTTTTTGAATGAATTGAATGATATTGAATTGAAATGATACATTTTTTTGAAGCTGACAATAAATTATTGTGTTTATTTTTCAGGGTGAATTTCCGTATGTTGATCCCAGATCCTACACTGATGAGGAACTCGGTATCCCTCCTGACTCTGCGGGGCCACTGAAGAAATAAGCACGAGTTATGTTTGAATTGTAGATACTTCTAATTTATGTTGATGTTAAATAAAAATTATGAATGTCTGTAGGTCTCTATTCTACTCCCGTGGTTTCCTTTAAAATTATAAAAAGTCCTATACAACCTTTGAAAAGTTTCAGATACGAGCCCTGTGGTCAGGGATCCACTTCCAGATTTCCAAAATCGACCAAAAATAAAGTGATCTTCATTAGCTTCATTAGTTTTCGTAGGATCACGTGCGGCCTAACGTATAATGTCTTAAATAGTCAAAATTGATAGAAGAAATTGTGGGCTTTCCCAAAATCTGACTACATTGAAAACTCAGATTTGGACATGTGGCGGTATCTACATCTCCACATGCAAACTACGCATCAAAGACCTGACGTCACACTAAAATTCTGACGTCACACTAAAATCGTGACGTCACATAAATCCTGCATCGCGCAATTAGAGTTTACTGCGCGATGGACATATACAAGAATCCAACATCAATGGTTGGGCAGTTACCCGCCAGACAACACCCGCCTGGTCGGAGGATCCTCCCTTTTAAAAGGTGGATGACTGATGAGTGAAATTTACACCCTGTTCCTCATACCCCTACAGACAATTTTTAAAAGGTTATTCAGGGGGATTTTCTATTCCTAGCTAGAGAAATTTCTAATCTCATGATGCAGTTTAGTTTTCATTAAAATTGGCTGCGATAGGTACCTATAGTGTTGGTAGTGTTGCCAGGTCGGATTTGTTTTAAATCGGGACAGAAGGTAAAACAAATCTGGACAATAAAAAAAACAAGGTGTTTTAGGGTTTCGTACCTCAAAAGGAATAAACGGAACCCTTATAGGATCACTCATGCGTCTATCTGTCCGTCTGTCACAGTCAATTTGCTTCGAATCTAATGGATCGATTAAGTTGGAAGGTACACGTATGTATTTCTGTGACCCAAACACAAACAACACCTAAAACTAACAAAATTGAAAATAAAAGCGTTTTGCAAACTGTACCTACCTACCGTGTGACATATCAAATGAAAGATCTTATTACGAGGATCTCAAAAATATTTTTTATAATTTTAAAATAAATACTTTTAAATATATTTAAGAAAATAGATGAAAAATGACCATTCACCCCACATTTATTGCTGAAACTACTGAGCCTAAAATTTAAAAAAAAAATACAGAGGATGGTTCTTTATTCATAGATTACAGGAAAACCTAAGTATAAGCCAAACTTGCCAGCCAGTCCAGCCTATAACCTATAGTCTATGGTCTTAAAATAACATGGTAAATCTCTCAATATTGTGCGTACAAACTTACATTTGCAGGTGGAATGTATAAGAGAATTATGTTTTTAAGCTAAATTTGTTCTTGGAATAAATTCATCCAACTATAGAACCCTTCATTGTGCGTGGGCCGACACGCACTTGGCCGGTTTTTAAAATTAAGGTTTTTATTGTGTTATAGTAAGTCTGAATTATAAAAAAAAGTTATGAAGTTATGAACTAAAATGTTACCTATCTCTAAGGCTTATTACTTACTTGAATTTAGTGGTTTTGGGTAAATAAAGTGTTTATTTTATTTTATGGATTTGACATTTGTTTCAAACCAATTCAGATTGTGATTGATCGTGTATTAGGGACGGAATTAATTAGGGTGTTGGACATGTATTGATTTATCGGGACATTCGGTGTACCTACCCCGGGTAGGTACCCCTGAAAATCGGGACGTCCCGCGCAAAACGGGACACCTGGCAACCCTGTTGGCGATGCATGCTGATTTGAACCATTCATAATAAACAGACGAAATTGATAAAGTCCTTTTTATAGAAGAAAAATATCTCTGACTTTCATATAATCTAGTTCACTAGCAGCTAACGGCCTATGCAGAAGTGTTGAGGCTTCTCACAAAAACGAACTACCACAGAGAAGGGGCGATATCAGTAACGATATCAACTGGAGAGGTTTGTATTTACAATAAAACCTTGAATAGAAAGTGTTAGGACTTACAAGGCGATAGTACTTACTTACTTAGGTATTCGTTATTTTATTTATCAAATAATTGTTAAAAAAAACTGGCCATGTGCGAGTTGGACTCGCGCACGAAGGGTTCCGTACTATTTATCTATAAAAACTGAAAAAAAATCACGTTTGTTATATGGGAGCCCCCTTAAATATTTATTTTATTCTGTGTTTTAGTATTTGTTGTTATAGCGGCAACAGAAATATATCATCTGTGAAAATTTCAACTGTCTAGCTATCACGGTTCATGAGATACAGTCTGGTGACAGACGGACAGATAGACAGACAGCGTAGCCTTAGTAATGGGGTCCCGTTTTACCCTTTGGGTACGGAACCCTAAAAATTAAAGAGTGTGCCCACTCTGAATATCGTTTTGAAATCATAATCTCCTTTTTCCTCCTCCAAAACTGGATTGTGCAGCAGTAGGTACAGGTGGCCCAACGCTTGTGTGGGTTCGAACCTACGACCTTCAACTTTTAAGTCACTGCCGTTACCACTGGGCCACCAATGCTCTAACCGTGAAGGAAAACATCGTGAGGAAACCGTGAACCGGAACAGGTTTAGCTTAGAACAAAAAATTCGAAGACATGACATCACCAACCCGCATTGGACCCGCGTGGTGGATTACGGCCCCCTCCCTCTCACAGAGAGGAGGCTATTATGCTATGCTTATAGCTGGGCTGTCCAAAGCACGGCTCGCCGCTTACATTTTCGTGGCCCGCAACGTATATTGGTGCCGATTCTCTTGTCACAAAATTCTCTAAACTAAACTAAAAATCACTAAAATTTAGTTTAGTCCTGTCAAACGATCAAACTCATTCTGAAATAGACTTTAAATGACACAACTTAACTATAATTTAGTTTGACAGCACTAAGATGGCACTGAGATTAGTTTAGTGAAAATGCTATTCTGAATTTGACGATTTAACCTAAAATTTTGTTCTATATCTAAAATCCTCTAACTAAATCTGACTATATTTAATCGCGATTAAAAATGTGTGGAATAAAATTAGATGTCATGAACTAAAATTCAAACCAACACCTCGACTTCAGTTACAAAAAAGAGTACTGTATTTTTTTATTTTCTTTTGCTTATATCTCGAAAACGGTGTGTCCTATCGCAAAAATAATGAAAATTTCGACACCCTGTAGGAAACCCTTATACCCCTAATTCTCAACATGTTGGTAATTATTTTTTATTTTTTTTCGTTATTTTCTATACAAAAACTGAAAAATTCCATTAAAAACACGTCGAGGCTGCCGTGAATGCGCGCCTCTGGCTCTAAAAAAAAAACACGGTGTAGGGAAAACAAGTACCAAGTGGAGGCGCGCGGTTGTCAAATTCGATTTTAGTTGTGTCAAAATAAGTTTTAAATTTAGAGAATTTATTTGGCAGAATAGCTCCAAGATTCCCATAGTCAAAAGTAAGGAATTTTAGAGATAGTTTAGTTAGTTTAGTTCGGTGTACAAGAGAATCGGCACCAATATCTAATAAGTTTTCTTCGTTCCAAAAAAGACATGCATTGTTATGACCTTCGTTTCCATCCTAAATCAATCTGCCTAGCCTTTTCCCAACTATGTTGTGGTCGGCTGGTGATATCATGTTTGTGTGTTTGTATCACGCTTGGATGATCAATTTATCATCAGTCATCAACTCATCACATTCACATCACGCTCGTTCTTGTTCTTAAGGGCGCATACACACTGTCGTTAAGCCAAGCCCTTTTGATGCTTACTTTGATGCGACCTTCAAGTCCATGTAGACTCACGGTGAGAATGATAAGAAGACGTCGAGAAACGTACCTATGTTATCTGTTGGGGCTTCTTGGCGATAGTCTGTAGGGAGGAAGATAGAAGATTCTCTATTTTGAAATCGTTTTATTATAGTGGCTCTTCTGGCAGTATCTTAGGGGGGCTTTAGACAGTCAATCTAGCATTAGTTCGATCCGGTCAATCTAAAATAAATACAAATATATAGATATTTTTCGTCAATCGACTAAACATTATAAATCTACCAAAATTCCGGACTGAATTGATGATGATCGATCGTATTAGGTATGGGCCAAAGGAGAGCTATTTCGATTCAACAAAGTCAAACTCAGCATGTTGTAGAAAAAACATGTTTGACGTTTATCAAAAACAGTGAAATAAATTTCTCCTGCACGCTTGTTTGTCCTAATTTTTGTAAAATAATTGATGCAATTTGTTGGAATTTAAACTAAAAATGTGCAATGGCTTGTTAAATTAACAGTGTTGTAGTGATAATGTGATGTGTTTATAGTATTCGAAATGGAGACAAATGCAAATCAGAAGGGTGAGTACATCGCCACTCGGAAAGGTCTAGTCTTGTTTGTGTATGAATAACTGTATCTTGCAAGTCTTGCGACATGAATTTGCCTGACGTATGTTGCCCTAAACGCATATTTTCGATGCGTCCTCAATAATTTTGCAATTTAGGTGTTGTATAGTTCGAAAAAGAATATGTTACTGTTTCGGGCGTCATACGACGAAAATGAGCTTATCATGTTTTTGATGACTTTCTTATCGCTTGAAATTTGCCGTGAAGACGGATTGAAACATTGAAATCTGCTAGTATTCTTGATAAATACAACTGTTGCTCTTCTCCTTGAGTGTTCCTGAGCTTGAGTATGAGTCACTTTGTTGGCATTGTGATGTCGTGTGCGTGATAAATACTAATAAGCAAATCGCGACGTGCCTGAACCTTTGGATGACATGTTGGGTTAGATAGTTTTATTGTTAAATATAATTATTTAAGTACCCCTTCTGTAGGGTGTAGTGTAGACTACAAAATTTATTAATTTCTATGTAGGTTATGTTATGATAACATTAATACTTAATTAAACTTTACTTTCAGTTAGTCAATTAATCAAAGCAGATTCAAAGAGTTATAAAATTATGATTGAGCGAAACATTTTGATTAATAGAACTATCAAATAATTATTTTAAAAAGTAATCTATGTAGAATAGTTTATAATAACTTCAAAATTGTGTTATTTCTTTTTGCCCCTTGTAACTGTCTACATCTGTTATCTTATTTGTCATAAGTATGATTGGACACCTATATAAAGATAACTAAACCAATTGAATGTTTCTAGATACTTTTATGAAAGGACTCTTCAGAAAATACAAAAACATTGCGTTAGGAAGCTTTGAGTTGGATACATAAACATAGATAACATGGATATTATTATGATTTTATCTGTGTATTACATATTCCTGTCACATTCAATAATTTTTAAGCATCATCATCTTCATAATAAACAACAGACATTGCTGCAAAATAATTCAGCAGCTTTTAAATGATCAAATAATCTATCCTTTGTAAATCGTAGCTTTTCAACTCATGACTTTGTGTTTTTTCTTAACACTTTTGAAGTTAATGGCTTTTTATAATTTTATTTTTTGTATACAGATTTTATATTCAAGTACAATATTATACATCTGAATTTTAATATTCAAAGCAGGAAAACAATGGTTTCTGTAATTATAGATAATTTAATATACAAGTATATTGCTGATAATTTGATGATTTAAGATAATAGAAGTACCTATTTTAACCTTTAGGTTTTAAAGAAACTACCATGAATTTAATATTCATACAAATGCCTAATGCCCATGTGACATCTACCAACCCACACCGGGTCAGCTTGGTGAATTACAGCCCACTTCCTCTCACTGAGAGGAGGCTTGTGACCTAGCAGTGGGTGGGAACATTATAGGCTGATTATGCTAAAGTGCCTGCCTGGGTTCGAACCTACGACCTACAACTCTTAAGTCGCAGCCGTTTCTACTGGGCCACCACTGCACAATCCAGTTTGAGATGATGATTTTACCAGTTTTACGAAGTATAATCAGTTCGAGTTGCAGTCTCTCTGAACCCATTCTTCAAATTTTTTGCTGCCTTTCCTCTTATAAAAAGGTCAAACAAATCCATTAACCACTAGATTGAATAAATAACAATGTTACTTGTTGTAAGACTAACTGTATTTGACTTACAGCAGACATGCTGTCCATCCATAATCTTGGCCTACACTGCATCTGCACAAGTGTTGTGAAAAGATCAAACAAATCCATTAACCACTAGATTACACAAATAACAATGTTTCTTGTTGTAAGACTAACTGCATTTGACTTATAGCAGACATGCTGTCCATCCATAATCTGGTCCTACACTGCATCTGCACAAGTGTTGTGACAAAGTCAAACAAATCCATTAACCACTAGATTATGTACACAAATAACAATGTTACTTTTTGTAAGACTAACTGCATTTGACTTACAGCAGACATGCTGTCCATCCATAATCTGGGCCTACACTGCATCTGCACAAGTGTTGTGACAAAGTCAAACAAATCCATTAACCACTAGATTATGTACACAAATAACAATGTTACTTTTGGTAAGACTAACTGCATTTCACTTACAGCAGACATGCTGTCCATCCATAATCTGGGCCTACACTGCATCTGCACAAGTGTTGTGACAAAGTCAAACAAATCCATTAACCACTAGATTATGTACACAAATAACAATGTTACATTTTGTAAGACTAACTGCATTTGACTTACAGCAGACATGCTGTCCATCCATAATCTGGGCCTACACTGCATCTGCACAAGTGTTGTGACAAAGTCAAACAAATCCATTAACCACTAGATTATGTACACAAATAACAATGTTACTTTTTGTAAGACTAACTGCATTTGACTTACAACAGACATGCTGTCCATCCATAATCTGGGCCTACACTGCATCTGCACAAGTGTTGTGACAAAGTCAAACAAATCCATTAACCACTAGATTATGTACACAAATAACAATGTTACTTTTTGTAAGACGAACTGCAATTGACTTACAGCAGACATGCTGTCCATCCATAATCTGGGCCTACACTGCATCTTTAAAAGTGTTGTGATAAATAAAAAGCCTAGCATAATCACACTTGGTGCACAGATGATGGAAATAAATAACTACCACAACAAGGAAAATGAACATTTTGTAAACCATAACATGTGTCTTATTACATATTCAAGGTGGAGCTTAAGGCTTAACATTCATTTGTTTCATCGCAGTGTCGTGTCTGGTGAACTTCGCGTACGACGCGTCGGAGTCTGACGAGCTGACGGTGCGGCCCGGTGACGTCATCCGTGACGTAGAGCGTCTGCCCGGCGGCTGGTGGCGAGGCGAGCTGCGCGGCCGCCGCGGCATGTTCCCAGATAACTTTGTGTCGGTCGTCGAACACGCTAGTGCAAGGTGAGGATGCTTACTTGTTGTTGCAGGGTCTTCTTGGACTATTTAGTGCAGGATTCTTGTTAATAATTTTGACAGCCGTAAGTCAAGGTGTCCACGATTTCCTGTAGGTAGGTAGGATAGTGTCTTCCTATTCCTATCTAGTGTGGCACAAAGTAGTTATTATACAAAACATGATGGGTGCCATGCCGGTACACTTATGCACCCTACATATTCCATACTAGTACAAACCATCTAGCGGCCGTACAAATATTTGCTCTGTCGCGTTCGCGCGACGCGATTCTCGGCGGGACCATAACCACGGCGTTATTTTATTTTGTCGGATTAAAACGTTACAATTTCTTAAGGTGGATGCGCTAGGGGTAGCCTGCGAAATTCAAATTTTCTTACGTTGTTTGCAATTTGCAGGTCAGTATCAGGTTGTATGTTGATCTAAATATTATTAGCGGCCGTAACAAATATGGATTTACAGAATTATAAACATTAGAATCAGCAATACAACTCTCTAAGTTCATGTAAGTGCATTGAATGAAAATTTCATGAAATCGTCAGTCAATCGTCAACCTTAACAGTAAAACTTGGAATAAGTACTGTATACTTACCTTATTTATAGTCCTACAAAACTAGAATTAATTTCTTATTGAATCCACAATTGCTCTGAAGAATAAATTAGATTTTCAGGATTTCAGGTACCTAATTTATGTTTACGTAAAACAAACTAGATTCAGTGTATCGCGTGTTGTCTATCAGACTATAATCGGTATACAATAAGAATAAACGATAAAATTGTTTCGCCACATTTTGCTTTCCACCATAACCAATTTGTAAAGAACCAGTTTTTTTATGAAACAGTAGCATCTAATCTTCGTATGGCCTAATGGTCTACTTATGTCATCATTGTTTTGATGTGGAGTTGGAAAAATATATTTTAAAAGGTACCGTGCTCCCGATATTGAAAATTTCGAAATTTTTGTGACTATTCAACGTTATAGGTAGAATATAACCTAAAGATGTAAACAATTAAACCATAGATTGTTGAAGATTTTTTTCCCAATCATAATACTAATACTTATCTTCATTGAAATCTTAGCTCTCTATGATCTTAGGTCTCTATCTCATCTGAAATGTTGGATTCTATTTACAGGCTTTCGTTGCTGACTGTACTAGTAGTATCGCTTCTCTGGCTATTTTAATGCAAAGTAAAATAATAATTCAGCCTGTGTTGTCCCACTGCAGGGCAAATGCCTCTTTATTTTTTCCACGTCCCTCGATCGTGATCAGGATCACGGATCAATCTTGCCTATACGCGTCAAGTTCGTCCCGCCATCTACTTCTGGCTCTTCTGCCGCTTCATCTTAGCGTGTGTAAAAATAACGCAAAATATACCATAAAATAAAAGGACCAACATATTACGCTTTGCGCGACAAACTGACAATCGCAATATTGATCTACAAACTTACTAGAGCAAATAAAACAATGTGCATGTCAAAGTTCAATACCAACATCAGAGATTGATGCTAAGGTTACCAGTTTACAGTTAGTTTCGACACCGCTGCACCGTCCGGTATCCTGCAGCGCGCAGCGTCTAGCTAGGCGCGGGCGCACAGCTCCTAACGAACTGGTTTCTGTACCGATATAAAATTACCATGTGTGTCTGATGTCTAGTTCACTGACACACATATTATTTACATTTCCATTTTAAATATTTATTCGTTTGTATTGTTCGTCTATGATTTAGATAAATATAAACCTGTCAATACTCGGAACATCTTCTATTTTGAGTATCTTCGTTTATTTCAATAGCTTCCGCATCAAAAGAAATATCGAATGTTGAACTAAATTGAAATTTAGAAAAGCTTAATTTCCTATTGACGATTATGTTCTCGGTACCATACAATATTTAATAGATTCTGCTACCTAGAAATTATACGTTGAACAAACCAGAATTGTGACAATATGAAACAGAATACTAATATCATTTAACGCTCAGTAATCAATTGTCTATAAAAACTTAATACCTACTTATATTGTTGACAAAGACATTTTCTATGCTGAGTTACCACACATACAAAGTTATTCCGTTTTAGTCATACACTTGCTAACACAATCAGTGATGTCATTCTCTTAAGGAATGATTATATTACGAAGTGTTTGGTTTGCAGTATGGTTTTAAAGCTTCGGAGAGGTGCTCATTATGAAGTGTAATTTTGTTGATGTTTTTAATATCGGACGATATCCGGTTAATTTGGCGGTCACTCCTGGGCGAAAGTCGCTCAACGACCACGACCGTTTATTGTAAAATAATTGGATAAGGCTTTTAAATTACGTTTTCGATTAGTAGAATAATAATGACTGTACGTACTATCTAATCAGTTCGGATAGCGCGATAAGAAGTGCGGTCCGCTAGTCAGTGTTTGTTGTGTGGCCCTTAGTGATATATTTTTGTCTGTCTTAAGTTTTTTTTGTCGTATCTAATATTATAAAAATATTGCCAATAACAAGGGGAAATTGAGAAGGTAGGTGATTCAGAAAGGTTTCTTTTGATGTTTCATACATCCTGAATTTATAGTCGTATCACGTATGAAAATGATAAACATAATGTGTCAGTCTGTCTAACTAAGAGGTGTGATGAGTAGTAATGACAAACAGCGGTATACCTAATTTTGTTGATATAAACTGCGCTATCTAAATATGCGCCTATGTGCAGACTATATGACTGTAGTGTGCAACTGTAAATTCTATGATCTGTCTGGCTAGGGGCTGCCAGCTTTTGCATGGGAATGTTTTGTTAATTATTTAAGCAGGCATTATGTATACATTATCTTTCTTTAAACGAAATACGATCCCCATTTCTTATATTATAGCTGAAATAAATCTCTTATTCATGAACATTGTTGAGCAAACTGTCGCACTCGTTTACATCATCGGTCAGAATACTAAAGAAATCTGCCCTCATTTCTTTGACTTCTGTGTTGTCTTTGAATAAATATTAAAAATCTAAGAAATCAGACTAGTTAATCAATTACAAAATTTACATATCAAACTGGATTCTTAGAGCTTCTGTTAATTGGCGTCAATTTCACATGTTCAGCCAACGCACTACTTTTAGCACGCAAACATGAAATCTGCTGTCGGCAAATTATAAATTGTATTTTTTAAATTGTGTAGTAGTTTTACTACCTATACCTAGTGTAAATGTGTTAGCAGTAATTAAAGACTAAAGAGTGACGGCTGTTCAATTTAGGCCGGCGGGCGTGCAGGGCCGATGTCGAGCGGTGTTCAGCTACCAGCCCGCGAACCCGGACGAGCTTCCTCTGAGCGTCGGTGACGTCCTCGAAGTTCTTGGAGAGGTAATTGAACTTCTTTGCATTATTCTTCATGTTTGTACGTCATCCATGCAGTTTCGCCGCTCCTAGGTGTGACTTCATATTTCTCAGCTTGCAGTAGCTGTGAGAGATCGAATTGCCTTTGATATTTTAGGGACTGTCGAGAACCTATAAAACAACTTAATACCAAAGGCAAATTAGTACGTTAATGGAACAATAATTATGAATCACTCTCATAACTGGTAATCGTTTTCTAATTTGTAGATATCACTTCACTGTAGATGTTTTAAATTAGTCTCTTTTTGGTAGCGTCACAGACTAGACAGCAACCAAATATGTAAAAAAAAAAGAAATTTCACCACACGACAAAGTTATTGTGGGTTTCTTTGAAGATTGCAATCCGTTAGTGGCCGTACGCGTCAGTGGTTCTGCAGTTCAATTTAAAAATATTTTAAACATTTCATTAGTGTTTGTGAAAGTTTTTGTTTCTAATCATAATCAGACAGAAAAATCTTCAGACGCAATTACTAGGTGAGAAATCAAAGAGAAGGATATACAGTTTCAGAAGACTGTAGTGTTGTGTATTAGGTACTATTAATGAACCCGTGTGACCGTGCAGGTAGAGGAGGGGTGGTGGCAGGGTCGCCGGCAGGGCCGCGTGGGGGTGTTCCCTTCCAACTTTGTCGTGATGCTGGACCCGCCGCAGCCCGCGCCGCCCTTTGAGCCGGCGCCTGCGCTCCCGCCTAAACCTGGTAAGTTGTGGGAATGTTCCTTTTTATATTAGTTTACAATGTCTTAGGCCCGCTTGCACCACACATCACTAAATGTGTTTAGCGCTAAACATAATTATTTAAAACATCATTCTGTTTCTGTCAATCTTTCGAACATGACAGAGACATGTACAAGAATAAGTCGAGAGAAGGAATGTCTTTGCCCTGCAGTGGGACTATGTAAGCTAATGCAATTTATTACTGCTAAATAGGCTTTTCATATATCAGCTAGCGCTTCTATAGTCGATTCGCTGGATTAATGAGCTAATACCAGCAGGGACTCCCTCGCTATCCTCTGTTTGTAAGCAGCGTTTTTCAACGTTAGCTAGCGACCTCGACAATCGATCATAATATTTTTGCCTGAGCAACCGGCAGCAAGTTCGTCATGCTCCCTCGGTCGGTCGGGTTGCCTGCTTCCCTCAAATATGGCGAGGGAGCATTGGCTGGTCTTTGCGTTATGCTCGTGAACGGGTGTTGCTGGTGTTGACTGGTCGTTTTGCTGACCATGGTTTTGTTATTGTTAAGTATTAGTAATTAACTATTTATTTATTTTACTTCGATGGTCGTAGTTTATCCCTGCTATATACTTACATATAGGGCACGCCACTTTTATGACTGAAGCCATAAAAGATTAGATAGAACAAAGAAGAAAATTAGAAGATTAGATTTAAGTTAGTTATTTTGAATAAGTACTATTTTTATAGAATCAAGTTTTTCTAACTGAACGTTGAACGTTGACGTTCGAAAAGTGCTAATTCTCAGCTTAGTTTGAACTTAAATTAGTAAATGAATTTTTGATTAAACATTATTATTTTCTAAACTGATGCATTAAATACTATTGTAGTACATTATACCTGTGCTCACGAAGGTTCCAAGTATTAAGTTGGCATTTGAAATGCAAATCCCATTTGCCAACTTTACTATAGGAGCAGAATCTCCTTGTAAACAGTTGGTCAATGCCTAAAGTAAATAAGAAGATGTACAAAAACGAATAAGTATCTACCTCGTTATTATCTTTGCAAATATGAATAAAAGCGTAAACAAAAAGCTGCATTAATCCTTGCAATCTCCCTCTTAGACTCTACGCATACAATAAAGTTTATTAACGGTATGTTCTATTACTAGTTAATATTTTTCTCATAGGGCCTGAGTCATGACCATAAACCTTATATCACTGTACGAAGCTCGTTCGTCACCCAGTCTTATTGATATATTGTTGCAATACTTACGTTAATTGAAGCGATGATACCGATTCGAAGGGGACCCGCGGCTTATCGTTTTGGTGATTGCATCTTCCGGTGACGATAAATTCCGGATGTTTTCAAATTTGCATGTGAAAAAATGTGTAGGTATGTAAATCGTGTGCCTAATTGTTTTTTATTAACCATGTCGTCGCTCCTATAATTTGATGTAAGTTTTTAGTGTGGTTTTCGAAGAACTTGAGACAAATGGTAATTGTTGTTAAAGATAACATTCGTTTTTTTGTTTAGTACAAAGCCCTTATTGTTGTCTTTTTTAATCACAAAATTAGATGTAAAAACGTGAACAAATGAAACTATTGTGTGACAACAAATTACAAGCTAGACATTGTTCTTAGATTACCTACATCCTAATCTCCATCTAATTTCTTTGAAGTCCAATAAATTATAATACCCATGAAAATCTCCTGACTTGTTGCAAGCAATAATAAGCTCTATTTGTACACAGTAAAGGAGCTGTGTCGCGTGCTATTCCCGTACTCCGCTGTGAATGAAGACGAGCTGACGCTATCGGAAGGCGACATCGTGACTATCCTGTCGAAGGAGGCGCCCGACCGCGGCTGGTGGCGCGGCGAGCTACACGGTCGCGTTGGACTGTTCCCTGATAACTTCGTGCAAGCGCTGCCTGCACAAGGTATGTATAAAATCAGCACCAACCAATATCATTATGTGGTGACGAGAGCCCACTCCTAGTCCAGGAATGGTATAGACTATAGAAGGTAAGCATGGTGGCAGTATTACTAGTGTAGCAAAGCTCGGAAAGGTCTAAGCATAATAAGCCTATAATGTTCCCACTACTTGGACATAGACTCCTCCTCCAATTTTAAATAGAATTAGCCACCAACCGACAATTATTCCTGTACTATGCAAGTGCTCCCAAAGACCGTCCTTCGGTTGGTGCAGGACTATTGTAGAACATGGAAACAAAACATATTGGGCTATAGGGTTTGAACTATGTCTCCTGCCTAACCAATGTTTTATAATATACACGTATAAAATGGCACGGGGAGACTTGCAGACTCAATAAAGGGCCCCAGAAACTGTTGCTAGCACATAGTGACGTAGCGGTAAGTGCGCAACATGTCCTGAGGTGCTTGAGGATGGGAGAGGTATTATTCCACGGCTAACAGGACAATCCGAGCCCGGAAGATGGTCAAGATCCCTAACAGCATCTTTATTGGAATATTTCCTCCGAGCGCGTTTGCTCTTGCGAATCTCCACTAAAGCCGGCCAATAAAGACAAGAAAAAGGAGGGAGCTCTGTTCCTCGTCAGTGTTCACTCCGGCCGATCAATAATGGCAAGCCAGAGGTGAGGAACAAGACTTGTCCCTTGGAGTTAGGGTTCGTGGGGTAGCTACTGCCCAACAGCTCGCCATATGCTGTCCTGCGGGTTTATTTGTATCTCTCTTAGTCTGGCTCCTCACACTATTCTTGTTTCGGCAAAGAAAACTCTACCGGTACAGACCTAGAGTTCATAAGAGCGTGCAAGCCCCAAAACGACGTCAACGAAGAGATACGGCGCGGCGGAGGGGTTATTATTATTAATTGATCATTAACTAAATCACAACTAAAATACAGTTCAAAGTAGCGTGCAATCGATGATTCTCTGTGGCGTGTGTTGGAGCGCATTCGCGCAAATTTTCACTAAAAACTTGACAGTAAACTCACCCTTAGAAAAGTTCAAACAGTTTGAAGTTTTTTTGTTTGCATTGTATCTTCTCCCCTTTTATTTATGCTTTCGGTAAAAGATGATGATGATGATGAATGATGCAAAATTATCACGAACGTTAGCTTATTTCTTAGTGAAAATGTGGCTTTTACAACTGATTTCCCGGATGCAATGAATATTTTAATTATTCGAGGTCGCGTAAATAAGCGGCCAGCAAACGTGAGCTTCAAAACCCGTGTAGTGTCAGCGTTAATATTTAGATTTGAAAATACCGCTTGTAGTTTGTTTGTTATAAAAAATAACGAAAAGCTAATATTTCCTATGGTTAACAAATTGTGCTATTTCGTCAAGGAAATTTTCGAAACCTATAATTAAACGAATGTCATTACGTCCTAATTTTGGGCGATGATCCTACGACACAATTGCAGTTTTTTAATCAACATCGCAACTCAAAAGTATATAAATAAAAGGTTGCATATCATAAATTAATTATGGATTTTCTCTGCTCTTCATTGTTTCCGCTCTCGAGTACAATAACAGTTACAAAAATAGTTGATTGCATCATCTACATAACGTCTTGAATACGAATCTGCGCATTACTGTTATGGCATTGTTCCCCTGAGTGAGTATGGGTATAAATAGTACAAGATTTCAACGTAATTGAGGAGATTTGAATACTGTAGTTCCAGGATGTGAACGGTATCGAAGGGTTACTCGAATGTACAAGCAAAATGACATTAAAATACAGAGATTAAATAAGCTTATTCTCAACATACGTAAATATGATGTATGGACGGCTACATAAATTAATTACACCCTTCTAATGTATTTGTATGCGTGAAGTGTAGATAATTAATGAAGATATCTGTACACAGAGTCATCTTATTAAATCATATTGTATGGAAAAGCTCTATAAATAGAATATGAACAATGTGGTATAGCGGTATTTTATAAATGTCAATAAATATATGTTACGATCATTATCGTATTGATAGTGATTTCGATGATAAAATAATCATAATTTTGATTATATTGAAAAATACACTTCTTTTTAATGACTAATAAATAAACAAAGGCTTCTTTAATCTCAATTACGTATTAGTAGTATTCAAGGTAATCTAGAGGCTTGTGGCTAAATCACTAATGCAAGTCTGATTAATCTGCGAGGTAAAGCACCGCTTGCCGCACCTTCTTGCGTGGGCGCCGTCAAATACTAAGGGCTTACGTCAGGAAGATTGAAAATAGAAAGCATCTTTCTAGTTATAAAAACCGCAACATACTGCCATCACTGAATCTTGGTGGTTATGACAATACTTTTTTTCCAGTTTTATTATCGCTGTCTTGGGTAGATCTAGATATCTATGTGAAACAGCGGAAGTTTACAGTATGTTATAATGAGAATGGCAAATATAAAGTTTAAAACGTTCTCGACAAATCCTTACAATACTGAGACTTCTTTTGATTTATAATTGAACTTGTATACAGTTCTTAACTGTCAGCAGATACTTTTATAAAGCTAAGAATTCACTCAACGAACTTGTAAACGATAATACCGTCTGCGAAGCTCAAATCAATTAAATGATGACATTACGTTGTGTCACCCATTACACAGATTGCACTTTATCGCCTTTTCAATTAATTGCCGCTCGTTTCTTAAACAAATCAATCTTTCGTAAATTGCACAAATGAAAGAAAAAAACTGGGTTTACCACAGATTAAATTACGTCACACATTGTTTAGAAAATCAATAAAAAGGCTTTTTACATGTACAATTCGTGTGTCTGTATGTCCCCGTTGTTCTTCTAAACCACGCAAGGTTTTCACAATCGTTTAGAGAATTTATTTTGGGAAGGTTTATGTGTATAATACGTTACTAATAAAGTTTCATATAACTAAGAAATCTCGTTGTTTTGTCAAGTCGTAAAAACCGTGCGAAGTAGGAGCGGGTCGCTAGTTATCAATAAAGTGACAGTGCGGTAGTGTCTGACTACTAAGTTCATAAATGCTTTTCTCGGTGTATCAGTACAATGACAGACAACTGATGTAATCATTACACACACCTTGAATTTATTTATAGTATGATGTACTCTGTCTCCTAAACAACTTATGTGTTGTTGATACTTAACTAAAAACTCGTTTTGTATTAATGATCACTCAATAAGTGATGTCAGATTCTAAAGGAACATAGTGTGCTAAAACTCGGGAAGTTGAGCACAAGTGTTTTAAGTTTAGCTGTTTATTAGCTTTGGATTTATTTGAAAGGTTAGTCTTGAGTTCCTGAGTCTTCTACTTATCACTACTTATCTGAGACATTTAGGAAATATACCGTTTGATTATGCATTTTTTTGACCTTTTTACAAAATAATTACGGGACTGGCAGTTGTGCCCTTACCGAATATATATTTTTTATGTGTAGTCGTTGAAGAAGACGTTTTAATTTTAGAATTTCAGAACATTGGGTTACATACAAATAATCTGAGACACTAATTACATGCTCAAATTGACTTTCTAATTATCACTACTGTCGATATTTGCACGATTTTAATGTATCATACAGTCTCTAATATATTACAAGGTTACTAATAAGTCCGGTAACAAACTCATATATACAGTATGATAACATAATCTAAGATGACGTAAACTTTGTAACACTGGCCGAATGCAATCGGTTGCAAGACACGCAATATTACTAATTTATGCGTATCGAAACTAGCGTGCAGTAATTGATGTGTGCAGATGAAGAAAAACTCTGGTCTATTTTTTTTGGACCTACTCAGTTATTTGAGTTCATGGCTAATAGAAACATCGTCTTTAAAAATTGCCGAATGACCTGATTGATTTGTGTATTTTGTGTTTTGATTGTGAATAATAAAATAAATTGTGTTTTTTTTTTAAGTCTGCCCCAAAATTTTAATTTTTTAAAAGAATGCTTGTAAGCGCGTATTTGGTAATTTTGTAGACTAGTCAAGCGTATTAAACCAGATAACGTAAGTAGCACATGGAGGCGGAACTCGAAATCTTCAAACATCGAACATTCCTAATATTTACTCGAATCGCATTTAAGTTTACGTACATAAAGCCGTCTAAACAATAACATTGTTCAGGTTCGCGCGCGAAGTACTAGTAGAGTCGTGAGCGCACTAACACACGCACAGCCTGTTGGTAAACACCGCCCACTCTAGTATTCGATGTTCTGCTATTGACATTTCTCATGAAGGTTGCGGACCGAGTCGTGATTTTGCGTAACTTGCCACAGCACGCTGTGTCTCGACACTGTCTTTTTATAACTAGTTGCCTCACTAGCCGCGTTGGTGTAACACTAATGTTGCACGTTGCTCCACTGATTTCCTAGATATTGTGATTCTCTAAAAATGGTTTTGGAAAGTGAGTCGAATTTGCTTAAAGTTTTTTTTTTTGTATGTGAAACTTTATAAGACATTTGTGTGGTTTGTGTGATCTTTTCTAAGAAATTGATATCGGAATAATGAAGTGTTTGTTTGATGCCTAGAGTTTTTTAAAATAATTTTTAATTGAATGACATTTAAAAACAAGTATTTGTTGCTGTTATAATAATAATGTTGCAGTTTAGAAAAATGTTTTCAAGTGAACAAAATTTATTTTCCAAAATGTGTAAGTGTGAATAAATATTTCTAGGGAAACTGAATTAACTTCAGAATATATCTATTAAAAAAATAACAGTGATTTTTAACCTTCCGGTTAAAAATTGTTTGACAATAAATTACTATCATACCGATAGATTACGGAGACAATAAACTTATGAAGGCCAGATAGTAGGTAATTTAAAAGGAAAATATAAATTCATTTGACACCTTTACTCGTGACAAAATCATTTAACTTGGCAGCAATACTAAGGTATGTTTCATTTATTTACTTACAGTATCGACAGAACTGGAAGAGAAGAAACCAGACCGACCGCCCGTCAAGACCACGAACGCAATCTACCCCATTCTAACAAACAAGTACTCTGAGAAAACAGCCTCCGTCAAGGAACTGACCACGTCTAAAATAAGGTATTTTACTTTAATCTTATCAAGTGAGAGATTAGAGTTAACGGTGCTGACCTACTAAGATTTTGTAAGTAAACGGGCCCGACTTGATATAGGATTAGTTCACACAGTCATAGTTTTTGCATAGACATGGTTTCAGTATTTCATCCGTTGAGTGAAGTGCCAATGTGGTGTTAGTTTGAGTTCCTGTGTTTTATTTTTCTCTATTTGTCGTGTATAGTGAAGAGCATTATTCTATTTAGTGGCATTTTAGAGATAGAAGGATATGATTTAGACATTCATATTGGATATATAAGTACTTATTATGTTAATCACAACAACAAAAACTTGAATCATTCCGTATCGAATACAGTCATTTAAAGTGGGCCGAAGACTAACGGGTTTGCCAATAAATTCTTTTAAGGAATTCATCGTAAAACACGACGCTGTAGGTGTGTTTACATGACGTTTCTTTTACGACTACTTTTGTGTTTCCAGCGTGCACAAGGAGAACACAATCAGTAAGGAGTCGAGTACACAGAGTACAATCACGCACACAAATAAGAACGAGTCGGAGAAGATTATACACAGTGAGACGATCAACGATGGATCTTTGGAACAGGTGAGGTTATTGCATTTATTTGCATATGGTATACATCGTATTTGCATCCTAAGATATACTTGATTACATTGGGAAAGTAGACGGTAACATTCTCTGTATTACTTTCATATATTACCCAACAAGGAACCGCTTCCTAATGATGATTACTGCCAAATCAGATATTCTTATAAATTTTACTCATCTCTCTGCTCACTCTACTATTCATAATCTAGTTGATTAGCAGCTGATACATATTTTAGTTGAATTAACTCTAAGCTATTTTACTCACTTAACTGTGAGCAATGTACGTCAGCTTAGCGTTATAATTAATACACCCGTTATATAAAAATATTCAGAGTCGTGTTGTGCTGTCCTTGATTAGCTAAATATGTGCAACAAAGCGCTTATTAGTTCCCAATTATAATCTAACTTTACTAGTATTTAAGTAATCTGATCATTTACGAGTGCTTGCACTTGTATAATTCGAGATAACGTGAAAAGGGGACAAATTGTAATGTCCGAGCAATTATTAGAATCTTGTAACATTCAAGGAGTAATGTTAATAATATGATATATGTATTTCAGGTGAAGAAACCTCCGGTGCCATTGAAGAAGAGTCCGACGCCCACGTCAGGAGTGGGCGGTTTGTTTAGCGGGCTGAAGAATAAAATGTTATCGTCCACAGATAAGTAAGTTTTACTCTGTTAATCTTAATATAGCGTAAAGAAACTACGTCAAAACTAAACATGAACATTTTGACGAATAAAAAAAATAAACTAGCCCCAAGCGTCCTATAGTTATGTGACATGGTTTTGAAACACTCAAGTCTGTAACTGGATCAGATGAAGATCTTTTTGTATTTCCAGAGAGAAATCCACATCAACGACAGTATCTAGCAGCGGCAGCAGTAGCGGCGGCGAGTGGGACCGACCCGACGGCGCCGCGCCCAGCAAGACCACGCCAATAGCCAACGCCAACAGTAATGCCAACACCAACGCCAACACCTTCGACCATATCGAGCGGAACTCCTTACTCAACGACCCGAGAGCTGGCAGGTAAGAACTGAAAGCTTTAGCAAGAAGTTCTTTATATCGGGCTTTTTTGTGGCTAAACATTGGTCTTTAATATTCTTTTTCAGTCAGCAGATAAATTAGTGATATACTCGGTGTTTTCTCGTCTTTTCATTGTCCCTGTATCTAAGATCAATGATAAAAGTTTCATCACGATACAACTTTCTACGATCACCCTCTTTTGTGTCCATTCTGCTTAATATAGCAGAACGGACAACCGTCCGTCTGTCGTACCGATTATCGTCATAGGTTTATACCTATATACACATATAGTACATATATACTAATGCAGATCTAGTATTTCTTATTACATGTGTTTTCTCACTTCTCAAAGCTAACAAATATAAATTGATATTTCAGAGTAAAAGCACCTCGACGCCGGCCGCCTAGTCAAGCACTCCGCGAAGATACGCCACAATTAATAGGATTAAGCAACGGACACGAAGGTAAATAATAATAAAAGTTTATTTGGGACACGAGGTATCACATAACAAAAGTAACGAAGACAGCTAGCTACAGAAGGAAAATACTGTTGCGCAGCTTTCGACGGATCTTTTAATTAAATAAATCATCAAATAAATATGACAAAAGGTAGTCCCAGCATTCCCTCTCTGTCAGTGAACCATGATTGACCTACAGTTGCTCATTAATAAAGGTAGTATTCAACACTTCGATATCTTAGGAACCCTATGTTCCGCCTTATACAGTGACATGTTGATGATATTTCATCCTACCTGGACAACCCAACACGATTTTTAGCACACGGCCTTGTACTGCAGGAGTTAAGCATTGGCAAAAAAAAAAACATATTGCTACATTTGCTACACGTCATTAACATGTTGAGTATCTCTGAATATGATATCACGATCGGACTTCTACCCAAACCTAATTTATCTTCCATTATTTAGAATGTTTGTAAACAATAAATCAATGTAAAATCTAACCCAAGATAAACCGTACGGATTACTTGCCACCCAACATGTATAAAGCGTGTTCACTTATCGCTATCATGAATGGAATTCTATTTGGCCTACATTGTATTGCCATTTGATCTACAACTTTATTTTTTTTTCGTAGCTATGCGTATTTTGTAATGAACTGGGAATGTAATTGGGGTGAGCAGTAGCAATGTAAAGTACTACGCATTACTGTGAGCAGTCGGGTTTAAGGATTTATTTTCGGAAGAAAGGTTCCCTATTTTCTTAATCAAATCTGCTTAGTAGAAATCTTAAAATTACTTACAGACAACGCACAGACTAAACCGCTGGGGCTAGAAGCACGCACAAGAGTTCCTTTTAAAACAAGCACTGAGTTATTTTTTAATTTTAAATTCGTCCCCTAAAGTGGTTAAATAGGGGGTGGATGTTTTTCATGGAAGTTCGTCACTTTTGCCGATAGAAAATACAATCGGGCACCCGGCTTGCGCAGTAATAAAATCCTTAAAATAGCCAGACCGAGCAGCAACTTTTGAATATACATAAATATTCATCGTAGCAACAACTTCTGAGAATATGTTAAAGATGACGCGTGCGCATTGTTTTTGTTTTCATCCGTAATGGATTTAGTGTTCCGCTTGGCTCCGCTCCGATAGGCAGGCATCTTAATAATTGATTGTCTCTGCTAACCTTGGCCTTGTCCTTGTCCAATACAATACGAACTCAATAATACACATAGAATAGCCATTATATACCAACTGAAACAAAGTCGGTATATAATATTAATTTTACGTAATAGCAAATTTTCGTAGAACTTTGGTAAAACTGAAAAGCGTTACACACAAACTGCATTGTATAAAAACTCTGTAAAATAAACAAAGACAATATTGTCTTTGTTTATTTGTTCTCTTTCTATGTATTTGAGGTGTTATAACTTCCAATCTATTACCGTGTTTATTATTAAACACTGAAAAAAAAAAAACTGGATTGATAACAGTAAGTCCCGTGTTATCCGTCAGTCCAAACTTAATTCGTATCAGTTATAAAACTAATAGTATGATGTAACATTGATAACGGATATCTAGAGCAAAGTACTACAGGCGCGGCCCCCATTGACAGGACCTCTTGATTTTATCGGATACATAATTATTGTTTTAAGTACTACAACTAACCTTATTGATTAGGCTAAGAAATAACACAAAACACAAGTCGAGTAACTGTTCAACGACAGCGTCTTTGAAATACATAAAGTACTAGCTTCCGCCCGCGGCTTCGCCCGCGTGGTCCGTCGATAAAAAGTAGCCTATGTCCTTCCCCGGGATGCCATCTATCTCCTTGCCAAATTGTATCGAAATCCGTTCAGTGGTTTAGGCGTGAAAAGGTAACATACAGACAGAGAGAGTTACTTTCGAATTTATAATATTAGTATGGATTACTTCATTGGTACCATGCTTGCAATGAGTTTGGCTTCGGGCCAAGGGTTATCCTTCGTTGTAACTTTATTTTTTTACCGCTACGTTGAAGTTCTTGGCTTGAATCTCACCTGATGGTGATTGATGATCAGGCTGAAGGTGGAAACGAGCTTCGCCCGGAATCCTAAACCACAGAAGAACAGGCTATCTTACCTACTGCCGAAACACAAAAATGCTGTTAACATTGTTGTTATGGCAGGCTTAGAAGTAGCTAGCCAGGCGGACTTAGCACAAGCCCTACCATCAACCAAACCCGAGACCTCTGGTGTAACCACTAGACCACAGAGGCGGATACAATACTTTCATGCTTAAGAGAATTCCATGCATCTGAGGCAAGAAAAGAAACAAAAACATTTATTTTAAATTAACCTTTGTTGTCCCACTGCTGGGAAAAGGTCTACCCTATATCTTTCCAGTTTTTTTTAAATGATAAATGATTATATTTCTGTAAGTAAGTTTTTACAAACACTTACACGTCAATCATATTTTTTTAAACTAGATGAGGTCGGGGTTTCCTATCTGACTACTCTGAGAAGAAAGGCTTCAGCCTTTCTTAAATAGTGAGTTTGTTTCAACAAACTCAATATTTTTGCCATCTCCGACCAATCTGGTAAGAGACCAGATCATCACGCCAGCGTTTCCTACCCTTAGGCGACGGCGCCCGGCACCCACTGTGACGATCCTGGTCCATCTTTCCCCATACATCTTGTAAGTGTGACTCCTTATTACAGCCGAAAAACCACCAGAAAAAGCGGTACGAACGGAGCATCCCGAAGCGGCGGAAGAGATCAAACCTCGGACTCGTGAATGGGAGAAACATAAGGCGCCGTGGATGGAGGAACTAAAGCTGAACCAGGCCAAGAAGACCAGCTTCATAGCCGACGGCAAGTCGCGGCTCTCAGGACCAGAAATGGGCGTCGCTAGCAAGGCGAGCAGCGGCAGTACGGACAGGTAAACTGGTCTTTTCGTACTATGATAGCAGTGACGTTACCGTCTCATTACAAAACAAATGCTAACTTTAGTCCAAGCTTGTATTTCGTATTTCGGACCTTATTCCGATGTAAAAAAGTTCTTAATAAAACATTAACAACTTAGACTCGGGTTTATACTCAGTTTTTGTTTTTCGAACTTGAACTTTGTTGAAATTCATCGAACCATTTAGGAATTTTGAACTTTTATAGTTCAAAATTCCTAAATGGTTCGATGAATTTAAATCTGAATCTAAAGATTAATCTTGTTTTGTAATAAGTAAGGCCGTTAAGGTTTGGATTGTCGATTTTGCAGAACAAAAATTTACTTTAGAAGCAATTGGTATTTAAAAAAAAGAGAAATGACTTTTGGTTTTGCCAGTGTTCTTTTTTATCATTGTTTACAGTTTACCATTAATTATAAATCTTTTTTACTTTCAGAATCCTAGACTGTGGTCTAGAAGAAAAGAGATCAACTCATTCTATGGAAATGTCTAAAAGCACGTCATCAATTAGCAGTCGAATGTCAATAATGGAGAGCTTTGAGGAGGTAATGTAATAGATTAATGTTAGAAATAATTTCGATGTCATAAATAGTGAACATTATTTAATCATGACTTGTATTATTACAGACGAAAGTTCGTCATTCGTTGGACTCGAAGAAGGAAGCTACGCCCGCACCCCGCGACACCGAATCACACGCTGTCAAGCCCGTACAATCACCCACCGCTGCAGGTATATGACAATACATAAGCGTTTATTACTTTAGGTACACCTCTGCCTAACCCTTCGGGGAATACAGGCGTGATATTGTAATAAGCTTTCTTCAATGAATCCATAGTCTTGATAGTTTTGATTTCCAAAACACCTAAAGAATATCGCGTAGGATCAGAAACTTGTAAATGTCATAGGGTGATTGACATACACACTATAAGTGGTAAAATTCTTTTTTTATTTTAGTATTTTATTAGTCGTAGGGTGATTGACATACACACCATAAGTGGTAAAATTCTTACTACTACTTAATTTGTTACTGGTTGTCAGGTCGCACGATCATGTCGATGCTGGACGAGATAAAGAAGCCGCACGCGCCCCCGCCGCCCACGAGCGCGCCCCCCGCGCCACCCACGGCCGCGCCCCCGCCCGCCGCGCCCCCGCACTCCGCGCCCCCCGCGCCCCCGCACGCCGCGCCCCCCGCGCCCCCGCACGCCGCGCCCCCCGCGCCCCCCGCGCCCAGCTCGCCCGCCCCCCAGCTGTCCGCCAGCCTCATGTCCGCACACGTCACTCCCGACAAGTCGCCCGGCACCAAACCCGACAAAACACCCTTCATGCCCGAAGTCACCGCACTCACCAGGCAAATGAGCAAAACGAGCACCATCGAGAGAATAGAGAAGTCACTAGAGAAAATACCTTCGAATGCCGTGAGCGGTGACAGACCCGGCGCGGGCACGTTGGAGAGGCGAATGAATTCTGTCAAAACGGAAAAAGTCGAAACCAACGACGCGTTGATTGCGCAGCTCAATAATAGGGTAAGTATTCAACGATTTCCTTTTATCGTTAGATATATTAAACGATATAAATAATTCCAACATTTCATCTACAGATAACGAATTTGGAGAAGCTCATAGAAGTACAAAATACAGTTTTCAACACGGCCATCGACGACTTAAAAGCCAAGCTGAGTCAAGAGAGTGAGAAGCGGCAAGCGTTGCAAGCCGAGCTAGAGAAGCTGGCCCACTGTGTGACGCAAGTGTAGCCATTGCTGCGGCCTCCACTCGAGCACAACGCCTGCGCTCGTGGACGCGCCAACTCAAGGGAGTACTCTAGCTATGTTCATTTCTAGGTAGACCCAAACGTTAAGTGCCGTGTGTACCGGTGAACGCGGTTTTGAGAAGAACATAGACGATTCTTGAAACAGAATAAAATAAAAAATTATCAATAATTTAATTCAGTTTGAAATTAATCACTATAATACTCCTCTGCTGAATTTACCTTGTTGCTGGATTTTATGAAATATTTCAAGTGATTTTGTAAGGGTTTATTTCCAAACCGCGTCCATGGTGTTACGGGGCAGTGTATGTAGTTAGGCCCGCAGGTAAAAGACTTCTGCTTATTCGTCAAGTGCTAGTTCGCGAGTGCGCTTACTTTTAGTTTCGCGACTGGTTCTAAAGTTTTGGATGGCCTGTTGAGTAGGCTGCTTTATCTTCAGATAGCGATTTATTTTTTGTAAGTCAATACTTGTAAGCTTTTACAATATTCATGATGGTGTATAATTATTTTTCAATGATTTTTATCATTGAACTCGGCGATGCTACGAAGCTCGCTTAGTGATCGAGGTACTTATTTAGTCAGTTTTGTTGTATTTCTCATTTTTTTAACCGTCACTAATAACCGTAGTGTCTTAAGAGTAACTTTTATATCGTGTATATCAAGACCAGAAGAGGGTAACTACTTGTACCTAAATTGTTCAATATTTGTATATTCTTTATCAATGCTGAAGTAGGTTTTATTATATTATTGCCTATTTTGTTGTTTTCACTGATGTATCGGTTTCAAGTTATAGAAGTATAAGTGTATGCGTCATTTAAGGTAAACGCTTCAGGGTAACCTGCTAAATTCAAGTTTTCTTAAGTTTTTTACAATTTGCAGGTCAGTATCAGGTTGTATGTTGATTAAAATATGATTTGCGACCGTAGCAAATATGGCTTTACAGAATTATAAACATTAGAATCAGCAATACAACTCTCTAAGTGCATATAAGTGTATTGAATGACTATTTCATGAATTCATGACATTTGGCACTTATATGATTTTAATCAACATACAACCTGTCTCTGACCTACAAATGGCAAAAAAACGTAAGAAAATTTAAATTTCGTGGGCTATCTTAGCGCACGCATCCCCCATAAAGTATTTTTTGTTATTTTCAATAATAAGTGCTTTCGTCAAGTGAGCGTAGATATAGTAGCGTTGTGTACGTTAACAAAATTTTGTGCCATTTTATTTGATCGATGCACATGATAATGTTTTAACTGAAAGTGTATTTTTATGTGTAATACAAAATTAAGTAATATGTGATGCAAATAGATTACGTCAGCCTAATATTTTGTGATTAACACATTCCATTTTGACTTGTATAGTATAGTATGTACGTAATATCGATTCGATCTGTTATTGGGCGCATTGTATTAACCAAAGCTTAATTTGGAACGGCATTAACACAATGGAATATTGACGCATATTATATTTTATCGAGATAAATATTTTTATGTAACAGTTAATATATTTTTGTACTTGTACAGAGATTGTTTACGTTTTATTTAGACACCGAGTGTACCTTTTTGTAAGACATATCTCGATAAATATTTATTTCTGAATTAATTATAAATCGATTTTGGATCATTATTGTAATGAAAACGAGTAACACTAATTCAAATGTAATTATTATTTGTGAAAATTTAAACCCAGGTTGTGTTTGACCATCCATTGTATACCTCGTGTTAGCCACCACCACTAAATTATTCGAAATAGATATTTATATAACAATTGAATCATGGCAACTGATTAATATAGTTGTTAATTAATAAGTAAATGCTTAGTATTATTCTAGAGGTTGTAGATTTAGGCTACTATGTGATAGACGATGCCTAACTAACGGTATGTTTTAAAACTTTGTAAAACGTTCCAACGGCTTTAATCATGCACAAACTGAGTCACACAAACATTTTATAGCATTTTTATTGAATGAGATTTGTTTTCGACCTAATAATTTATTCGGCTCAATTAAGTCGAAAAATAAAGACATTTTTGTTACAATTTAATATTTTAATTGAAGCTGAAGTGTAACAACCATGGAAACTTCCTCTCCTTTAGTTCAAGAACACCGCGATGTTAATGTTACTGTAACTTCGAAATTAATACAACGTATTTTAATAAGTAGCTAGAAAGATTATAGTCGTTCACAGACAGCTTTGTATATGAAAAATGAGATTCGTGTTGTATTATTTTTACGGGGTCGTACCTGAGATTTTAATAGACTGCAGATGTATATTGATAAACTTACGTAAATAATGTTCAGGAAGTCAATACACGCGAGATTGGTCAAGCTTCGCGTCATTAGAATTTGCATTGACGCAAGGAGTATCTCTTCGGGAATTGTTGCATTTTTTATGTACACAAGTTGCATTTCTAAAACTAATTTAAGTAATACATTCTAAAGTCGTGTTATAAATAAAATTTGAAACGTAATTTTCTGTAGCAGATATTCACAATTCAGCTTGTAAATTGGGCCCTAACAAAAAAAGTCGGAGTGTACTTACTCGTTAGGTCCGGTTGCACCACGAAACGCTAAATACGCATACTGTTAAGCGAATTGAAAATATCGCCCTGGTTCTATCAATGGTAAGAAGATGACAGAGACGGAACGATGTTTGAAATCCTTTTAGCGCTAAATTTATTTAGTGATTCTGTGCAAGCGTGCCTAGGAATGAAATAAGATTGTAAAATGAATGTTGGCTTTTTTCGTACAATGTCGAAGTGGAGAAAAACGTCTAACCCGAATTTGTATGAAATATGTATGTATATGGATGTCGCTAGCCCACTCCTTGTTGCTTCTCAAAACTCACCAAGCTAATTATTATCTTTTGTTAGGAGCAGTTTTTTGAGCCAATCGCAATTGCATTTAATTCATTATGTAAATAAATATAAATACACAACTAGTTATTTTAAAAATATTGTACATAAAAGCTTGGTGAAAAGTACATAACAATAAATATAAAGGTTTATATGATAAACCCTAGGTAACATTGTATGATATAGGACAATTTTTGATGTAATTTTTAGTACTTAATTTATTTTTATGTATGCTATACTTCCGACGATGCATTCCTACAATTTAAACAATTCAAAATATTCATATGATTAATAAAATTAAATAATAAACTATGTTTATGGATAAACCAGTTATTTGTGTTTTTCTCACTATCCCATAACGTAATTATATGAATAATGACGACGAAAGTATTAAATAATTAGTCTAATATGAAATATTAAATAAAATCGATTAAAAATCAATTAAATTGTTTTGCAATCGACGCCGACTTATGATTATAACCAAAACAATTAATGAAAATTCACACTATTTAGCTCAATATCAATCGACCCTATGGGACTCTATGGATACATTGCAGGTTCGCAAGGTTGCAAATCCAATGTTTATTGTATCAAAGTCAAATAAAAGAAGGCTTTTCGTAACATATTTTGTATCTTTATTCAAGCTGCTACCCACTTGTAACTTGTTCACCAACAAGTAGGTACACTACGAGTAGCAAAATGTGACGTCACGCAGTTATCCATTCCAAACTCATAAAAAATCACAAAGTTTAGCCGAACATGACGTTGACGATATTGATCTTGACCGTGACCTTTGTCATTTTTTTTTGGTATTTATATCGGAAAGCCTGGTTTCAGAGCAGCAAACTTGGGTACCTACGTATCGCGAACTGTGAATCCCAACAATTTTTGTAAACAATAATCCTGGGGGTTGCAATACAATGGAGAGGAAGGGACCCTGCCTGCAGGCGTAGCATGACACTTTCTATTTCTACGAAGAATAGACAGCTTTTTCTATACAAAGTGACATTTCGTTTCTTCATTTTTGACATCGCACCGTAGAAATCCTTCTACAATCTGCCATTTTGTCTTTCGTTTCTGACGATCTTTGTCTAGGTCTTTTTATATGTAGACAATTTCGGAAGAAAGTTTTCTATCCTAACTGTCAAAACCAACATCAGAAATAAAATCCAATGACAAAACAAATAATTCTGAGTCGAATTATGTAGAAGAGTGAATTTCGTAAACAGTGCACTTGACTCTTTCTACTTTGCTGCTGTCGTACTGTCTACACGGAACGTTATTTTTGTCTACTCTTCTGTCGACAAAACAAGTGCTCATGCTACGCCTGCTGGTCATTTCAATATTTTTGGCCTAGAACGTAAATTTTTTGAGATATTTGTAATAAAAAAAAATCTAAGTTATCCATTTTAGGACACGAAAAAACTTGTCAAATGTTCATTGTTTGTTCATAAGTCAATAAATAGACAGTCTCTACGATCATAAAGATATTTTAGTGTAAGATTGTATTGTCTAGTGACCTAGTCAAATCGGTATAAACTGATCAGCGTTTATAAGAAAGACAGTCTGCGTCGCCGCTTTGTTTGGCCTTGTTTGGAGAATCGCTGAGTGAAATGCTAAAATTCCAGTCCATATTATGTGTAACGTAACATGTTGGTCGCTTTTTTGGGAGAGTTCTTTGCGTGTTCGTTACATGAGGGACCCAACTTTACTCAAACATTCATTACAAAAATAATTGCTTATAATACAAACATAACAAAAATAAACATTACTCATTTAGAATTTATGGCAATACCCTTTTGGGTACAAATTGTAGTCGAACACAATACTACAAAATGTTCTAAAATCCCTCTACATCTTGCACCTTTCCTAATTCTCTGTCCACATGTGCACAATTTACGAAGCATAACAAGTTGCAGTTGCATTGTTGCACAGTGTAACATTCCGTGTTGCTCGCAACACAAATCATGTTGCAGCAACAATATCGCGGAACCAGCACCACGAACATGAGGGTTTATAGTGCGGAAAATGCATCACAGTCTTCTATATTGAAATATTAAGTTCATCCTTGCTATGATACAAACCCGTGAGCATTGTAGATCTAACGAATTAATTTGTTCAACATTTACGTCAGAAGGACTCGAACCTTGTAAACTATCCTAACAGTATGGAATGTTATGGACATCGAAAAGCATTTGTCGAATTATAAGCTTGTTTATGAATGACATGACAACTTCAATTAGATTCCTTTTTGAAAAAGCTAGCACCAAAATCATATTTAATGAGCTGTTAATAATAATTATATAGTTCGTATCTACCTCTACCTACGTGTAAATAATTTGAGAACTATTTAGTTTTAACTAAGATGCTTATTTAACAAGAACGAATTTTACCATGCGCTTTATATTATGATCCTCCGATATTCCTATGCGATAACCTATTAGCACTTTTGAATGAATTAAATTTACGCGGTCATAAATCGCTATTTAAAATGAATCGGTTGCCCTCCGAATGTTTGCCGGTGTACTTGTAGTTGCATTTTCCGTAGGCACCTGAAACAAATACCAAAATATTAGGGTATCTAGGTACCTACTTAATAATAACCTACTTAATTTAAGTAATAAAAATATTGCCAGATAAATATCTACTTCCTTACCATACACTTCAAGTTAAACAGATTTTAAAATGTCAAGTATTACCTACAATATAAAAACGAGTTTTATGAATTAAAATAAATACCAGCCCGAAGACCCATACTGACGCAGTTTTAAATAATAATATTGTAAAACGCAGTATCTGTCCGTCTGTTGATATAAAACCATGTATACTTGCCGAATACTTGTCACAGTTTTAGGTATGCTAGCTTATTCTGTCCCGCTCCTGGGCAAAGCGTGATCGTTGCCTTTCCAATTCACACGGAATCCAGAAAAAGTATGCGCTTTCGTAATCTTCGTGTTTCCGAATTAGTTTTTTGGAATTGCATAGAGTTGTTAATCTATAATTTTGTAATCAAAACAAAATAGTCAAGTATTTTCATGGTTGGAACAGGTTTGGATCTTTATTAGATCACATCATCGCGCATTCGTATTTCCGAAGATAGACGATGTTTCCCGACTCGCATACTTTTCTTATATCTGTATGTAGATATGATTAATTAGGTCATTAACAAGCAGTGCATACCTTTATGTTTGCCTAACGCGCCTAAGTCCAAGGGCAATGGTCGAACTGCTGGTCCTTTAGGTTGCAGTGACGGAGTGACGGGCGCGTCAAACTCATCCATGGGCGGCCGGCGTACGCGCATGAACTCGCCCCGCGTTGCCGCTTCTTTTCGCTCAGCCGAAGACACGCGGCGAGAGTCCAAAAAACGCAAGTTTGGCAGCATGTATATTACAAAATATCTGCGAGAAGAAATTAAAAGTTTAAAAATAAATAGATTAGACTAGTTGCGTCCCGCGGTTTCACCCGCATTAGTCGCGATCCCGTAGGAATATCGAGATAAAAAACTTTTCCAGGTCATGGTCTACCGATGTGCCAAATTTCATCCAAATGCGTTCAGCCGTTTTAGCGTGAAAGCGCACTTACAAACAAACCAACAATTTTTTTTTTTTAAATATTTTATAAGTATAATAAAATATTAGGATTAGGATTAGAGCCTGTTCCTAGGTAATACTTGTGGGTTAATAATATTAATGGATAAAGATTTTTTCTTTTGGATATATTTAAAATGTTAATCTAATGTAAAATGTGAATCTAGTATGTAAATTAGTAAATTAATGAATGAAATATGGAAGCATTAAAATTCTCCGCTTTAATTTAAAATGTAAATAGATGAATAAAAATAATATAGAAAATCTTATAATAATAATATTTTTATTGTTAGTTAAAAGTTTGCGTTGCCAAAAATTATTACTATATATTGAAGCGCCAGATTTCTATACTAGGTACTCAAGACTCAAATAAATAAACGAATATGAAAAAAAAAATTAAGAGCTCAATAGGGCAAAAAACTGAGTCATAGCCCAAGTTACGAGTTTTTTTTTCACGCCGCGCGTAGGTACCAAAAAACTATTTCTAACATGAACCTTCCAATCTGCCTGTGTAGGTATGAGATATCACAAATATATTATCTTTTGTTGGAGATCCCAAATAAATAAACATGCAGAAAATAGCCTGCAACAATTTTTGTTTGGAAAATATGTTGGATTAACAATAGCAGCTGATGTACACTGGCTAATTGTATGGGTTGAGTATTTAAAAACGGCCATTACATAATGTGTATGTAAATGAGACTATAACTGAGACCCAGTTTCTGGAACGAAAGTGTCAAACTTAAGGTTCCCGCAGACAGGCAGACAGTACTGATGCTAAGTCAGTCAACCAATCACAGAAGTAGACTCGCGCTTGAGAATATTTGTTAGCAAATTTTTGTGTTGATTTTAATTCCAAAAACTGGGCGTGAAAATGTAATGACGGCAATATTTTTCAAATGTATTTTAATTACGCGTAGGTACCTATATCTTTGGTAGTCTGAATCATCCTTATCAATGTCTGACAATTGGTTTGGGCACGCCTTGTTGCTCAGTAGACTCAAATAAGATAGTGCAGGGAAGTGCTTGCTTATTTTATTTACCAGCTCATCTAGGTCGATTATCTGAAATAAAATCAATAATGAAGCCTCATATATATTAATATCATTCTTAATAACTAACACCTTGAGTTCCTGAACACTGGGAATATGTAATAGGTGACCTCAGTATCAAAGGATACCAGCACCCTAATTACGTAATACACGATCAATCATAATTAGAATCGGTTCGAAACAAAAGTCTAATCCATTGCTTCATAATTATGTTCGTAAGTTACGTAACGATTTTTTTTTCGAACTTAGTTACGCAATTAGGTTGCCGAATGTTGAAGGATATTGTTGACTAAGTATAGGTGTTCCTATGAAGTACAATCAACCATTTTTAGAGACTTTTACCTTTTCAAGTTAGCAAAAAAACCTACAGCGCTCATAAGTAGCCATAGTGTTCAGTACCTAGAACAACAGACTTTCAGTGAAAACTGTAAATTGGTGAAAATGCCCTTCGTGACGGTTAAATATTATTATCGCATGTTTCGTAACCAAGCGCAAAATAAGAATATAATAACATTCCAGACAGCAAACAAACGTAGGTAAATCAAAAAGTTGCTAACGTTAACTTTGGTAATAAGTCAATTTCATTGCTTTCGAAACTTTATATTACATGTTCGACATGAGTTTTAATGAATTCGATCATGTTTTTATGTATGAAACAAGTTCAAGTGCCTCTGAACTTGTTTTGGCGTAAGACCTAGCTGTAACATTAATGATCTTTGTTTGTGTTACAAGTGATCTAACAAAAGTCATGTATGAGTTTATCCATTTATTTTTATTGTTGTTTCTAATGAATTGTTCTAATAAATAGGTTGGTACTTTTTCTTTGGGTCATGGACTGTCTCCATTGTTTATTACAACAAATAAAATAGCGAAGTACCTACCTAATTATTTAAAAAAAATGTGATGTTGCCATTTTGCCTTTTACTTCCCTAAATCAGGTACATACATGAAACAGATTGTGATTGATCGTTTCTTAGTGTTATAACACACGATCAATCACAATCTGTTTCATTTTGACAGTTCAACAACATTCATTGCGTTATTTACGTTGTGAAGCCGACTAATTTTTCGAACGTATGAAGCAATGGATTAGCAATATCCTTCGAAATGATACAGATTGTGATTGATTGTGTTAATTAGGGTGCCGACCAAGTGTGTAGCACGCCTCGAGTCCAAATTCAACCCACCTCATTATTGTTGAGCGAAAGAGTCTTCAAATTGGATAAGTATGGAAAGGATATGGCGTCGCCCAGCTTATTGTTGTCCAATATAAGTTCCTCCAGTCGACCGAACTGTTCGAGTCCTTTTAACGTCTCGATACTGTTGTAACTGAAAGCAGATTAGTAAACCGTTATTTTAAAAATCTGTCTCTTTTCCTAACTATAGGTCAAAAATCAATCTGCCTAGCTATTTCCCAACTATGTTGGGGTCGGCTTCCAGTCTAACTGGATGCAGCTACCAGTATTTTACATGGAGCGACTGCCTATCTGACCTCCACAACCCAGTAACTGGGTAATACAATACCCCTTGGTAAGACTAGTTGTCAGACTTTCGGGCTTCTGACGACTCGTAACGACTGTCAAAGATCCACGAAAGACAGCCGGTACCAACGGCTGAACGTGCTTTTCGAGGCACGGAGGAGTCTTTTGTAAAGATGGTCACCCATCCACCGACCAACCCCGGCAAGCGTAGCTTAACCTGATGGATAGACCAGTGCGGCTGTTATTACTAAGCCACGAGCTCCTCCTAACTATAAGTATCATTTCGATTTCATATAGACTCTAAGGTTCAGAAAAGCAACATAATGCTTAGGTTCTATTTAAAAGCGATCGTCGCGCGACGACACGATCGTTAGAACTTTTTGATCGGTTAACCTGACCGCGTGGTCGCATCGACAGAGGGCGCTTTCTGGTTTTCCTAACAAAAAGAGACATGCAAGCGACCGATCGCGTATAACGCGCGATGATCGTTTTTAAATAGGATGTGGCCTATAAGCTATGCTTCTTCGAATTAATGGCGTTTGAATCCATAAAATTCGTTAGTCGCAAGTTCGTAATCCTCTGGCAGATTCTAAAAACAAGCGTCTCTCTCTACTTTGCACTAGGTACTACCAGATTTTCTAGATGATTAGACAGTTTTAACTAACAAAAAGTTAAAAAACTAAAACCCAACTACGGCTAAAAAGGTATAAACAAGACACCACAGACAGACAAATAAAAAATCCGGAGTCACACGTGTTAGGTTAGGTTAGGTAGCATAAATCGAACAGATTACGTGTGACTCCGGATTTTTTATGTCTGACTGTGGTGTCTTGTTTATACCTTTTTAGTCGTAGTTGGGTTTTAGTTTTTATTACTTTAATTTTTTTTTTTCTTTTGGGATTATAATATATATATTTTTGAAATGTGCTCATTAAGCCATTTGATACCCAACATGGTACGATTAAACATTTTTTTTTTTAGTTCCTGTCTTTATGTACTCTAAAGGGCGCCATTTTTAATTTAATGTGACGTCACATAGCCTATAACCAGCGGACGATCAAGACGCTTCCAACGATACCTCATTTGTCAAATTGTGATGAGTCGTTTAGAAGATATGAGGGAACAGATGAACATACATACATACATACAGATATACATACATACATACATACCGGTCAAAATCATAACCCTCCTTTTTGCTTCGCCGTAGTCGGGTAAAAAGAGGAATCTTGAATTAAATAAGTAAGTATGTTTTATAAAAAACTACCTAAGATGTATGTACAAAAAGTAGGAATGTTAAGACCTAAGATAACGTTTATTTATAGTTTCTTACATTTTATAATGAATGTTTACTTTATAAATGGAGATTTTAATTGCTGTAGCCATTTGCAAATTATGATAATGAATATAGGACAGTTTAATAACGATAAGCAAGAGCTAATGAATTTAGAAAATCGGCCAGACGGATTAAAAACCTGTTTGAAAATATGCAAAAAATATACTTAAACCAAATCACAAAACGGCCTCGACTTATCAATTAGTCAGACTTATTATTAAAATATATACATTTTCTACATTTTTTGTTTGCCTTGTGTAATTCGTGTAACTCTAAAAGACATTTTTATAAATATTACAATTTAAAAAAGGATATACATATACGTAATAAAAACTTTTTACAAAAACAACAACAAAAAAAGAAAATAAAGTTATTTTTCACTTTTTTTGTGTTTTTTTGGAAGTCGGTTGTTTTTTTTGTAAAAAGTTTTTATTACGTATCCATATAAACGCTCTCGCCTGCTTTCTCCCTGGTTTATGACCTAAGAGCAATGATTTTTACAGTACCTTAAATAAATATCAACTAGTTCTATGCCCCTATATTTTCTGTTTTGATGATACATTATCTGTAGAAGCACTAGAACCCTCAGAAAAGGCTCAAAATTGCCTGTTTAGACCGCTGTCATCAGCGGCCTATTGTACAAATTTGACAACATTAATGAAAAAAAAAACAGTAAATATAATTTTTATTCAATTTATAAAATATCTTTCAAATTGGTCCAATATTAGAGGATACACGAGAGCCGTTCCTCGAATTATGACTTTTTGTATGAAGCAAAGACCGACCCTATTTCCTCTTAATAACAAATACATACCTAAGATCTAAGCATCTCACTTTAGCACCATACATTTTTTGTAACGCTGGGGGTATCCTCCTGCAATCTTGGCCGCAGTAGCTTAACTAAAACAAATCAAAAACCCATAAATTATCACTGACATTTATTTACCCATAAATTATCCACTTCCTCTTATTTAAATGCTATTAAAGACGAATAAATGTATCAAAAGTTTAACATAGGGAAATCTTGAATGGAACGGACACACACACTATTGCCATAAGTTTTTACATAACTTATGTTACATAAGTAATCTTATATTCATTGATCACACAAGTTTGCTTATTCATGAACTTATTGACGTAAGAGCATGGAAAAAAGTAAGTAGGTACTTAAATATTTAGCTATCAGTGACGGAGTACAGTACTTACAAAAATAACTATAAAGTAAGTACCTAAGTAAGCACTACTAGCAGTACCTAGGTATTATTAATTAAGTTAATACTTAGATAGGTATTATTTATATTGCATAGGGCAAACAGAAACTAACGAGAAAACTACACTGTTTGTAGTGTTTACTAACAAAGGATATGATATGAATGAAGGAAAAATAATGTTTCTTTATCATAATATTATCAATTATAACAGTCTGTTTGCTTTGATGATAAAGTTATAAATACATACTAGGTACTCAATAATAGCGCATTTTCCTCAATATAATTCTATGTACCTGTAACAAGCAGCCTAATTGCGTAACACACTTTTAATCACAATCTGAATAATTTTAAAGGATATTGCTATTATTCCATTACTTCATGTTCGAAAAATTTCTCTGCTCAACAATGTATAAATGACGCAAATAATGTTGTTGAACTGTGAAAATGAAAGCCATTGCTACTGTATAAAGTGTGTTACGTAATTACCCCGCTGTACAAGGAAAATGAATTGTGTAAAAAAAAAAGGAAAAATGGCAAAAGGTAGGTACATGTAAAGCTTTAATTTAATTTTGTACGATTTATATTGTTAGATATTTTTAAAAATTGATTATAAATATTTAAAATAAAATGTTATAATTTATTTTTTAAATTTACAATAATTGCATTGAAAATAAACTAAGTACTTAGTCCAAGTACCTTGGTAAAGAATCATCAGATGATGTTACGTGTCCCTCTATCACTATCAAACCATAAAAGTTTCATTATTATGTCCTCGAATTGTAGTTCTTTTTTTATTTTAGTAACCGGTCTGGCCAATGATGGCAATGGCCTAATCGATTTTGAAAACCGGTTCGGGCTCGTGTCCAAAATTCGGCGCTTTGATTAGAGGCTTTAATGTGTTTACTGCGAGCACGCATGACAACTGTGCCCCAAATTGCACAGAGAATGAGAGCAGACCACAAGTTTTGAGATTCTACTTTCTTAGAAATCGAAATTTATAAGCCGTGTGCCCAGTATAATTTCCTATCAGAAAAAATGACGAACCAAAAATTTTAACACATGTGACATTTACCAATCTGCACTATGGGCATGCGTGGTGGATACGGCCTCACTGAGAGGAGCCTGTGACTGTGACGCAGCAGTGGGAACATTATAAGGCTGATGACTTCAGCCTTACAGCTTATATTCATTCATTCACTGACAGACAATTTAACGCACAAACTAAACCGCTGGGTAGGGTATGGAGGCATGCAATTTGGTATGACGAGGTCCAGTAGCGAAAGTGAGCAGGTTTTTTGAAAATTCACTCCAGAAGGGGTTAAATAGTGGATAACAGTTTGTATGGAACTTCCATACAAACTCTTCATGCTAAATTGCATGCCTCTACACCCAGCGGTTTAGTTTGTGAGTTGTCTGTCAGTGAATGAATGAATGAGTAAAATATTTTTATATAAACAGTAACGTAGCCTGTTTCAGAAACAGAAACATAATATAAGAGAAACAATTCGTAATTAGGTTGTCTTAATAACCCATTTAAACCTCGAAGTATGTTGTAAAAAATTTACATCCCGAGTCCTGACCTCAAGGTAAAGTTACATGTTCTGGAAGAATTTTACGGTCGTGTCAGTTACTGGTTTTATTTGTACGTATTGTACTTGCTTTATCTTTACTGCGGGAGTGCGGGTCATTTTATTAGCGTCGTAACAACCTATTTATTACCAACGATATAACAGATGCGCGCACTTACTGTACAGAACTGTGTATTACCGTTATAATATTATGACCCTTCAGATCAAGTTATGTCCAGGTTTATATGTTCTTGGATACCTTCCTATTTTTTTATATTTTTTATTGAAATTGGATTTTGGTTGTAAACTTATTTTTCGACGCAAAAGTAGGAGAGCCAGATTTTTTTATGACTCTTTTAACATGCATAAAAGTTTTTCATAGGCGGCGAGTATTTTGTTAAAAGTTAAAAAGATCGAGGTTTATTTTTGTTTTCTTTTTGAGTCTTTGTAAAATAATGCAGTCAGACCGGTTAGCTCTGCCGAGAAGTATCGTAGGTCGGTTATCGTTGTTATTTCATATCGAGGTGAGGTCATCTTTGAGATGTGTTCTTTGGAAACATTGATCTTGTGTACAAGACTGCAAGTTGTATATGTTATGGACCAAGTGATTATTAGGGCATTATTAAAAAATGCCCAATATGAGAGGGCAGTATGATAACAACTATTAAAATAATCAAATCGACCGGGCATTTTTTATTATGCTAGTCACCTATGGGGCAGCACAATTAAAACCAGGTTTTATTACTATTATTTTGATTTCAAACGTAGAATCAATATTCAAAATCAAATAGAATCTTTCCATTCATAGACACTGCTGACCTATGATGACTTTACCATAATTAAATACCTGTTTATTATTAGATTACCAAAAGACCACACGGCAATATTAATGACAAGGGAATATGATAAATAAGGTAGTTCAAATTTAATCAATTATTTCGCCCTAAGTAGCTTGTCATTATTCATTATGAAAAATGCCCCTATTTATTACTTGGTCCATAACATATACATACTAAATATATACTACTTACACTTTACAGTATTAACTGTCTAAAAACTCTCTCGGGGCGAAAACTGCGCAAATAAGGGCGTTCGGGATATTATTTACTACTGAGTACATCAAATAGCGAATAGTCGATTGTTTAGCCTTGAGCCCTCTAATCCAATACTGTAGGCTGTACCTACCTACTTACTACATAATTATTACATAATGCATTATTCTGTACGTATGTAGGTAATATATCACCACTATAATATTTTATGAGATAATGGCGTTATCCTCACCTGAATTTCTTCTTCCTCGACTAAAATACTGACATGAGAGATGTGTTCCACTTTTCCATAGTTAGGTAGCACATAATGTTCGATTGTAAGCAGCTCTAATTGACATGAGAAGCGCGATTTTAACACTTTATTGGAATCTTCACATTTTCTCAAACGATTAATAGCACCCCCGTACTTTCTTACCAATAACAGCAATTTGTAGATGCCCAAAGGAAATAAATACGATTCGAAGTATGCAAAGAGTATAATGCCAACATTAAAAACATTGCCAAAATTTTCCGACAGTTTTCTAGACACGATATCGAAATAAGACGGCATTTTGAAAACTATGTATCTATTTCCGTAATCAACTGCAATCATCGATTTTGACATAGAAATATTATTAAGTATCTATAGACTGCACTATAATTCACTACATTGTTATATCTTTCACTTTATGCATAAGAAAATTTAATATTTCGAGTAATGCACGGTTAGGTATCTCATGAAATAAATTAATTGAAAACTGCTTCTGTATAACACATGGTAAGCACACAATTTATAAAATCACGCCCTTCACTGCCTAGACATGCTGATTAAATCATAATGTATTATAATTGAAAAGACCCTCGTCTATAATGTCATTGTGTTAAAAGATAATTTACAATAACACAGGCACTTCTAACTAAAGAAGTTCGAGAAAGATTAGAAAACTAATGCGGTGCAGTTTGTTCGTGACATCCTATTTATGTCATCATGCATAATTTAATTACTCCACACACTGTAGTGTGTTTTGTAAGTTATTTCTTGACATGATTTTGATTACATTCTAGAAGTCTAGACTCTAATGTGTCAAGTTTGTAGGATAATTTCGTGGCTTAAACATGATTTACATGGCCGATTTACCTGCCTGAGGCATCGTATAATTTAAAGCAACGACTAAAGTTGCAACGCCTAAACATTGTTCAGAATTTTTAGTTTCAAGCTGCCAGGATTCAGGAAGTACGGTTCTATACAATCTGGGGTGGAAGAACCGGCTCAATCTCATAGTGCAGTGACATTGAAGCAATAGTTGCGAGCTTTGAGTCGCGCTCAAGTTGCGCATCTTTAATTGACGAAATAGCATGAGACTCAAGAGAGTGGAGAGACTCAAGAGACTCAAGAGCAGTGGTGGCCCAGTGGTAACGACTTACGATTTGTAGGTCGTAGGTTCGAACGCTGACAGGCGCTTTACTTTGTGTAAATTATTTCATCACCACTGCTCTCAAAACGGTGAAGGAAAACATCGTGAGGAAACCGGCATGTCCTAGAACCAAAAATTTGAAGACATGTGACATCTACCAACCCGCACTGGGCCCGCGTGGTGGATTACGGCCCGCTCCCTCTCACAGAGAGGAGGCCTGTGTCCCAGCAGTGGGAACATTATAGGCTGATTATGCATGAGACTCAGAATACCTAGTTTTCACGTTCAATGACTGTAACAGTCACGATTCTTTGAAATTAGTATATCGGTTAATTTTTTGCGCCGCTGACCATGCATGATACGGTTTCTTGTATGCCTATTGTACAGTTGCATAGGTGCCCAATGTACAGTTGCACAGGTACCTTGTGTACATCTGTATAGATGCTTAGTGTACTGGAGTGTCTTGGATGTCTAGTATCCAGTTGGACAGTAAAGTTGGCCAGTGTACAGTTGCACAGTTACCTAGTGTACTGTTTACATATTTTGTACAGATGCTTAGAGTAAAGTTTTTTGGTGTCTAGTGTAGTGTAGAGTTGCATAGTTGCCCAGTTACCTAGTGTACATTTGCATAGATGCTTAGTGTACAGTTTCTCGGATGCCTTGTGTCCAATTGCATACTTGCCCAGTGTACAGTTGCACAGTTCCCTAGTGTACATATGCAAAGATACCGAGTGGACAGTTCCATAGTTGTCCAGTGTACAGTTGCATAGTTGTGTTACTTAGTTGCAATTTTCAATTAAGTGCTCTTTTACTTTCTTTAACAATGCAGTTTGGCAATTGTTTGGAATAAAAGACAAATATCATTAGTATGAAATTACATGCAGTAAACAGAAAAGTGTCATTTTTGTGCATAATGTTTTAATAAATAAATAAAAGCCTTTGATTGTTGTAATTTGTGCACGGTATGGTAAAGCATTCAGTGAGTTTAAGTTAATGGTAATTTTGTTCATCATAATTATGTAATTTCTATGTAGACATTCATTTAAGTCTGGTTTTATTAATTTTATTCTGTTATCAGGACTTACATATTATTATGTAATAGTTGTGTGGAAGCTGTTCGTAAATTACTATTAGTGTAATAGAAATATGATTCAATGGGATATCGCTATTACATAACACCAGATTGCGGCTTACATTAACAGGGATTAAAGTATTTATTTTATTATTTATGTACACACAGTAAAATACATGGAGATATGACATAATTATAACATGAGTACAAAGGTACTGCTTATTTCTTAAGAAATATATTGACAAAGTTTGTAAATATTAAAACTGTACAATCCTTTATCAAATTTTTGGTTTATTTTGGTGGTAACTATCGTTTGGTTGTATTCCAAATAATTTATTTATTTAACTAAACTAAATGTGACAAGATTTGTAGTCCTAGATTAGACCAGGATTCGTAAAAAATATATATAAATACATAAAAAGCAAAACAACGGGGCATGCGCAGAGGCAAGCCATCAGACAATAGTAAGTAATTTTAAAAAAGTCGTTCTAGTATTGATATTACTGTTCGTCTGTGCTTCAATAAAAAGAAGAAAGAATGTCAGATATAAGTTCTAAATCTATATAATAAAATGTAATCTTTAATAGTTAACCTATATAATAATAAAATAGGTACTTACTTGACCCTTTTCGAAGTGTAATGCAGTATTATTCACATGGTTTTCATCCATTTTCCTAAGCAGTGTTAACTCTGCGATTTTTTAAATTAATTTAGATATTTAGCAATAATAAAGATAACTAACAAAATACTCAAACTGCAGTTCACCACTGCTGATTAATAAAATTAATACAAAACAACTTGTTTGTAGCTTTGTTTACCCTGGTGTTTTGACAGCAAATTGACGTTGACGTTTCAATGACAGATAGTGCGGTACGTGTTGGAAGTATAATTTATTAGTCGAGTTGTGTTTTAATGATATCACAAAATGTAAATGTTTTATCCAGCAGTGGGTTATCCGGGCTGAAATGATAATGGTGATGAAAAGAGTACACACACACACATGCAGAGACTTGAGTCGCCGGCGTCTCGCTGGCGATTTCAAAATCTTATGTCCAGATTTGAACATCGCTAGCAACAAATCGGTTGGAAAAATCTGTGTGTGGACGCAGCATTACAGGTGGTCTTAGTGGTAAATTCAAATTATTTCAAATATTACAAGCGATTTAGCGATAGCATTAGTAAAGATTATACAATGAATAAATGTCCAATCTCAACTTCTCGACGTTATTCACATATTCATTTTTTAAATATGTGATTAACAATTATCTAGAATCTAGAACAATGATTATATTCTATTATAGGTTCGATAAGGAACAGTAGGTGTAGTACCTACATGATAATGTTATCGAATTCGTTAGTCTGCTGTTTTTCAATAACACAGAGATAACCATAGGTGTGAATCGACTGGGAATGGTCTGTTTATAACACTACTCGTCTGCTCGAGAAAGGCTGACTTTTCACGCCTCTTTTGACTCACAAGGCACAAGCTAAAAGTACATTAAACATTCCGATTTGTCTAGTACTGATGGTCATCGCCTTAAAATTCCATTCACGGAATGTTTCCGGGCTTTAAATTATTGTTTCTGATAAGATTAGCTATACAGGCACTCGACAACGCGTTTATTATTTAGTAAGGTACGCGTTGTATTACATTTACTATTTTTGATTGGTTGTTTATCTAGCCGGTCGCAGGATAGCGCATAACGTGTGTCGTCAACATTGGCTTAGTATTAATATAGTAGTTAGCAGCACTCATAAGGACTAATAATGATTATAGAATAATTATAATGATTATATAATTACGGTTGATGTTCTTAGTTATGGTAAGGTATTAGGTAAGCGTTGGGACAGTGCTTTAATTTACAAATGATGCCAATAGGGACGTCATACAGGTAGCAAGGCAGAAAACCCTTAATCTGTATTACAGTTTTTATTAGCTTGCACAGATCTGTATAGAGCGTTTTTTGCTGATGATACAAAGATGATACCATCTTTTTAGTTAGCCTAATATTCTTACAGGTACTCTACCTACTTTGGTAACTTCATGACTTCAGGAACGAACTCAAATCGTGCTGGTACAAATGTACGTTGTTCAGGTATTTAAATGGTACCTACTAACTTCAGGAGTACCGCAAGGCTCTGATTTAGGACCGATACTGTCTGCGTTGTTTGTCACAGATGTTGTATATATTACAACATCTGTGATGGTGATATTAAATATATGCATTTATAAGGTGTATCTTATCACAGATAGAGAGAATATTAAATAACAATCCATGTTGCCAGTATTTTTATGAACATTTATTAAGAAAACCATCTAAACACGTAGGTACATATAAGTAAAATTACATTTGGTACTGTCATTAATCTTATCTCATAAATCACTTCTTTCAATATATACGGAATACTGGTCTAGCTTAGTTATTATTTGGGCAAACGTTATGGTCGTAACGTCTAGTTTCAACTTCAGAACTTCTTGGGTAAGGAAACGACGACATTCTTCACTTCCGTATAAGCTAAGAGGGCGTCCATGCCACTGAAAAAAGAAAAGCTCATTATTATGTACAACGACAAAATAATTTAAATATATTGTTGATTGTTTATGGTAACTTGACTAGAAATTAGAAAACGTTACGTATGAGCCTGAAAAAAAAATTCTTGACACAGCTCATAAGGGTGATTACACAATTTAGGAATGAAGTCCTCGTTAAACAAATGGTAAAAATATTTACTGAGATAACTTACTTTTCACGACCAATTCCAGACTCTTTGAAACCTCCGAATGGTGATTGGGGGGTAAGTGCTAAATATGTGTTGACCCTGTAAAGTAAAGTTAGTAAATAAAGTGCACGTGGTGAGTAGCAGTCGGTACATAGATATAGATACTTAATTCATCGGTATTTAGTCTAGGCTTAGAGTATATAATTACAAGTATAGGTACCTAACATCGGACACGTTTTCAATAGAATAAAAACCCAATAAAGTTAATGCGAGACATTGAATCTTTATCTAAGGTGGGTCAGTTATTATTGTTGTTTATATTATTGGTTAAAATAAGGCATTAAGTTAAGGCAAAAATAATAATAAGTCTATATCTTAAATAAAATGCCGTAAATGAATTCTGTCGACTTACCAAACTGTACCAGCCTCAACGTGTTTAGAGAATTGTAGGGCACTGTTTACATTTGTTGTGAAGATTCCAGCCGCCAAGCCATAGCTCGTGTTGTTAGCTCTGTCAATGACTTCTTCCAGAGTGTCAAACTTCAGAATGCTCTGCACTGGCCCGAAAATCTACAAGTAGAGAATTCAAAGTTAGGCCTTCAGCTATGGAAGATAAAGTTGACTCTGCTTAATGCCTAATCAAGAAGAAAACTTCAAGTGAACAAGGATAACTGTGTGTTAATTGATTTACCTCTTCCTTTGCGATAGTCATGTCATCCGTGACGTCAGCGAAGACTGTAGGCTGGATGTAGTAACCGGTTGTGCCGATCCTGTTGCCTCCGCATAGCAACTTCGCGCCTTCTTTTTTACCTTTCTCGATGTATCCCAGCACTTTCGTCATCATTTCCCCATCAATCTACGAGGATTTTTATTTGAATTAATTAAAAAGAATATACGTTATAGTAACTGATGTTTTTAGTTATTATTTTGTCACTATTAGACCAATGAGATGGTCCTAACAACAAATGCAGTCTTGTTTCCAATGTACCTGTGGGCCGTTCTGTGTATTGGGATCCGCAGGGTTGCCGACCTTGATGCCCTTCGCGTGTTTAACAGCAGCCTCCACAAACTTGTCGTAGATACCAGATTGAACGAACAACCGGGAAGCTGCTATACATATCTGTCCTTGATGGAAGAATACTCCATTTGCAGCGTAAGGGACGGCAATATTTACTGGAATCGGATAAACAAGCTACTAGGTGAGCATATGTTTGAATATGTCAATTATTATAGTCTATATGATATCTAGAATTAAAATTATTGAAACGCTCACAATCAGCATCGTTCATGATGACTAGAGGACTCTTGCCACCGAGTTCAAGTGTGATCCTCTTCAAATTGTTGGCTCCAGCTGCTTGTTGAATTAATTTGCCGACCTGTAAGTGCATAATACTAAAGTGTTGAGTTGCTTTTCATAGGAGCCTAAATTACACGATCTTATTAAATCGGGCCTAAGGTTCATTATCTCGTTTTAGGGTGAAAATTACGATACAAAACTACCCGAACAAAAAAGCCTTAGCTAGGTACTCTCTGAAAGTCTGTACGATTTTGAGACTTACCTCAACTGATCCGGTGAAGGAAACTTTGGCGACATCTCCGTGGTGAGTAAGAGCGGTTCCAGCGCCTGGTCCGAACCCGTTGACAATGTTGACCACACCTTTGGGCACACCAGCTTCGACCAGCAGTGCTGCCAGTGCCAGCGCGGTTAACGGAGTCTGTTCTGCTGGCTTGACCACCACGGTACAACCTGAACAGATAGGATTTATTCTTAATAATCTACCAGTCTATAAAATATGTAATTGTTGCTAATTAGCTTTGCTCAGCTACTACTGCGGACCAAGCCGTCCGTCCAAATTAGGTATCTCTTGTCTCTGACACAGACTATGGAAAGTCTGATAAATGGATGTTAATTTTTTATATCGAATAAGGGGATGTAAGAGAGGTCAATGGAAATTGGTACCTACGCTTTTAAATTTTATCTTACCTGCAGCTAATGCTGTGCAAACTTTGTTGACGAATAGGAAGACGGGGCCATTCCATGGCAGAATAATACCGCTCACGCCAACGGGTTGCCTCAGACTATACGAGAACACTTCACCATCTGTTGACAACGAATTAAACTTGTAGAGAGACCATATAGGAGCAAGAGAATCTTGCATCTCACTTATAACCGCGTATATTTCGTTCTTTAGTGGAAACTTGGAAAACTATGGGGGAGACCTTTGCCCGGCGGCGGCGGTGGGAAGGAAAAAAAATATTTATTTCGTTCTTACCAGCAGCTAGGGTATCGCCCTTAATTTTGTCCGCGCAACCGGCAAGAAACCGAGCAGAGTTAACAGCTCCAGTAATGAATGTTGATGCGAAGTTGAGAACCATGCCGTTGTTGTAGGATTCCAGCTCTGCGAGGTATTTGCCGTCTCTCTCGAGGAGGTCACTAAACTTGCGAATTATCTCTCCACGTTGAGAGGCATCCAGCTGCCGCCATTCTGAGTTGCGGTGGAACGCGCGCTTCGCTGCAGCCACTGCCAAGTCAATGTCGGCCTGAAAATATTCATTTAAATGTAGGTAATTAGTAATTAGGTAATTACAATTTGCAAGGCCATAATCTCAAATTTCTCAAAAGACCATTGAGAAATGTGCTCGGAACATTTTATCAAGTTCCATCAGATGGCACGCACCTATCAACAACAGTCTTATTTAACTATATCTTAAGGACCTCAACAACAGTCTTATTTAACTCTATCTTAGGGAGCTCAACAACAGTCTTGTTTAACTCTATCTTAGGGAGCTCAACAACAGTCTTATTTAACTCTATGTTAGGGAGCTCAAAAACAGTCTTATTTAACTCTATCTTAGGGAGCTCAACAACAGTCTTATTTAACGGAAACTTTTATTAAAAGTTCTAACGACAAATATACTTATTTCTTTAGTAAAGCCGGTACAGTGGTCTCTGTTTAAAACTCAGCCTGTACCTATACAAAAGATACAGGTTGTGTTATTTTTTTACGGGGGAATTTATTTATACGGTTCGTAATAACTACTTACTTACAAATGGTAGGTAAATAAAAACACAAAACCGGCCTTGTCATGCAAACTTGGCTATTTTTCCTTAATGGTATGGTTAGACAACAAAAAAGATGCTTTATCTTACAAATTATTTTTTGAGAGATACCAAACACAGATGCTTATGTATGTAGTTAATATGTATATATTTCGAAGTCAAAGTAAAAATCATTAATTCGCCGACGCAATCCGTTTTGACTTGTGTCTACGTGGTCTAAAGCGCCATCCTTCACTGTTTCATAGTTTAGGTGAAGAAAAGGGAAACACACAACTATTTAAAAACTTAGATCTGTTGGTACCTAGTATGCTGACTGTACTCTACATCCTGTCATTTCAAAGCCTGTGTTTGTTGCCAAAGTGCTTTGTTTTTACATATATAGGTAATTATGTGATAGGTATCAATTATGTTATTGTAGGTCATCCAATGCAAGTTTTCAACTGATAATTCTTGAGTGATGTTATCAATAAATAACAATGAACTCATTTTTTTATTAACAATGTAACAAGAAAAGAACTTGTTAGCTGAAAACTCGTAAATATTATGTTCAAAAACGTGATTTAGTATATGCTGTAATCAGTGTTTCGTTGTAGACTTTTATTGCCATAAGGTTTAGTACCTACAACACTTAAATTGTATCGTGAATACTTATTCGTGAATTCGAGACAAAATGCATATAATTTATGCACCTCTTTCCTGTTAGGTATACCGAGACTGCCTGATTATGCTTATTATAAAACTGCTGTTTTTTCATAGTAATTACCGGCTAAGATGTAGGTACTTAATGGTAAAAAATTACCATGATTTTGGTATTTAATTCGGGACAAAATATTTTTTGCAACTGCATCTTCTATTACCAGCACCAATTTTGGGAAATGGAGTAGTGTCTATACTCCATTTGAAATAAGATTAGACATTTAAACAAACCTTTATACAGTCCGTTCAACCGATTTTGACTTCTATACCGTTGGCATAAGGATGGCATTAAAAGCAAAAAAGGTTACACAATACCAACTGTCTACTGCAGCTGCCATTTGTCGTGCCACCAACGCAATAGAAGTCAAAATCGGTTGAACGGACTGTAAAAAAGGTTTATTTAAATGCCTAATCTTATTTCAAATGGAGTATAGTTATATTTTCATTTCAGGCAGGTATCGTAGTATTCGTAGTGCGTACATACCTTATCACCTTCAGCGACTTTGGCAATGACGGATCCATCATGAGGAGAGTAAGTTTCGAAAGTCTTGCCGCTCTTCGCGTCCACCCACTCGTTGTCAATAAACAGCTGAAAAAATATAATTTATGATGACTAAAAATTAGGAAAGTACGAGACATAATTAAGATCCCTTACGGGTTATTTTCGAACAGCTTAGGTATGTATGATATATATATGCTTAGGAACCGGATATCTGTGTTAGGAACAGCTCAGGCCGAGTCAACTGGACTCGAATAATAAAACCAGAAATTTCACTTCCGATTACGATGCCCCTTTTCTAATAGTCTAGCTATCTCCAAACAAAGTTTGATCAAAATGGGTTAAGTGGTTTACCAATGAAATCGTAAAAATAGAGAGAGACACGAAATAACCAGAGAGAGACACTTTCATATTACTACATTTTTGATGTAACTACCTACCTAAATATTTTCATTCAGCCGTAATCATTAAAGCAAACGGTAATTAGCAGATAGTGTTTGTATAGGTAGGTAGGTAATCGTCTGTTATGAACTTATGACAACATGATGCCATTACCGGCCGTATCAACAAAACGATTGTGAACGTTGCGCGGTAAAGGATGCCATTATTATGTACAACAGAGATCAAGGTCATATACCAAGGACCGATTTTATTCTACATTTATGATAATAATATAGTGCTATAGTGCAGTTACTTACAATTTTTTGTTAGTGCTGAAAACCATTTTTAATTGGGTACTTCAACATTAAACGTCTGAGCTTTACCTACTGTCGTACTAAAAACTTTTGCATTTTTATTTTACATTGCAAAACGGATGAACCGAGAAGAACCCTACGACTTCAAAGCTCAAACTAGACTCAGGTACATGTATCAATATAATTTGTAATGTATATACAGTACCTATATGCAAGTAGGTACTTACTTATAAATTACAAGTATAAAAAAAAAACAGAGTAATGTAGGTATACATAATATTTTATTAGGCACAACATTTTTGTTTTTTTAATATTTTACGGATATTATTTGTTGGAAACATTAATTTAAAAAAAATAAAAATAATAAGAAACTAGGTAGGTACTTAGATGTTTTTCTAAGTGATATTTGTTTCTTTTTTGTACAATGTATTTAAGTATAAAAATTATGTGATATCAACAGTACTAACCTTAGTGTATTTGATTTGAGGAGCCATTTTATTTTATTATTTTCACAAATTCACTAACACAAGCAGAGCACGTCGGCCGCGACTCACGCGAAGCTTTGGAATGTGGCTGATGGCCCGAACAAAACACACTTATATTGAATAACAACATGGAGACGAGTCACGATGATAATCCAGTTGGTAACAACAGTCGTAAGCGCAACATCAACATTGATACCTACCTATTTTTTTAAGTTTGATTTGTGGAGTAAATCTTTTAAATATTTTTTATTTAAGTAGGTACCTAAGTCGGCTTGCTTTTCTTTTTGGGAGTGCCTCCGCTACCGGCGCCGGCTCCCATAATGGACACCGGCGGCGTGGCGTGGCGTTTATAGAAATCCTTCCAGTATTCAGAACCCCAACTAACTAACCGTAACTAAAATATGTTTTTCTGCATATTCTAGTCGTCTTTGGCGTAGGGGGTCACAGTTCTAACCTAACCTAACCTAACCTTTTTTGCGATTAAAATGATTAAACCTAATCGTACTAGTTCGGTTTCGGGTAGTACTTTATGACTTTATTGCTGGAATAAGGAAAAAATAAAAAGCTCTATTGCATGTTTTTTAATTATGCCTACCCTGCCTATCTACTCCATACGCCAAACTGACAACCAAAGTCAGCGCCGGCAGCCAATTCAGCAACCGGCGCCGGCAGCGGAGGCACTTCCATTCTTTTTACTTAAAAAGTTTTTTGTATTTTTAGTTGTGGTAACCTACCTCACACAAATTCGAATACAACGATCTAATAAGTAAATAACAGTGACAGGAACTTATTATAACATCATCCACATAAGAATAAGTGGAAAAAATACGTATTAGGGAAGCTTACTCATGAACTACCCAAGCATAGTTAATAAAATGTAAGTATATGATTAACTTTGCTGGGGTAGTTGACGGCGTGGAAACTTCCTCTACCAAATGAAAAAATAATTTTCAAAATCCGTCCATAATTGACGAAAATATCGAGTGACATACATAAAAAAAACATACAATACATCATACTTACGCTACGAACATAGAACCTCCTCCTTTTTGAAAGTTGGTTAAAAAGTTAACAGAAAATTGGTTAGGTACACCATTGGTTTTAATGAATGTACGCGTCCTTCAATGCATAGAAAGCTTAATTAAAAGCATTTTATTTTCTATGCGAATGTGGCCTTTCAAACTGATTTTTTTTGACACCTCGGAAGAATGATGCCTTAAACTAGCATGACAGACGGAGGTATAGACAGTCAATATAAAAACTAAGAATAAGAGAAAAGTATAAATAGAAAAGGTTTTTGTTACTAACTTAATTTTACAGTCCAGAACACTAAAATATTTATCAAACATGGCCTTTCCATTTTTGTTATACCTTTAAATATTATGCAATTTTATAAAACTTTAAACTGTGTTTTATGCATGCGAATTTCAGTGAACGCCAAACTTCCAGTAGATAAGATAAAGATTTATTTTTCACCAAAATACATCGACACACAACAACCGTTACCATGGATTCTGCGTGATTCTGACGCGTTGAAATATTTCGTCGGTTATTGAAAAATAAAATAGCTGTTCTCATTGATATACTAACTAAAAATGGCTATTCTATACATTTTGACCGCATAGATGGAAACAGCAGTTTTTTTTGTTTTGTGTTTTCCTGAATATAACTACGCCGCCGCGCCGGGGGTTTCCATAATTTAAGTAAATTTTGAAATGACCTTTATCTTATTACTTATATTTTTAATGATCCTATGGGTTTAATCGGTAGGAGATAAGTCACATACCCTTCTGCCTCCCCTAGACAGATTCAATTCATCCAGATATAAGTATACAATATTTGATATCCCAGAGAGATATGATAATAAGCTAGCCTCCAGCCGCGGATATTTCGGGCTCATAGAGAAATCACTGTGCAATATTACGCAATAATTTTAGTCGTAGGTATTTTACGAAAAGTTTTTTAACATGCTTAGGTAGGTACTTATAATGTTAGAATTATTATTTCGATATAGGTTTTTAATAGTCCACGTACCTAGTACTAACTAGCTCTTTGCCCGCGGTTTCTACGACTTTTCACGTAGGTAGGTACAGCTAGTAAAATTAATTGTTACTTATGCAAATCGATACGCTACGGCAATTTGTCTTGATAAAGCCATTTCATACAACTGTGTCACTTGTGATTAGAATATACAGACTATTTAAGTTAGTATTGTTTTTTCTTTTACATACCTATTTTGTAGTCAAGACGGTATAGTCAAGCGAAAATACTTAGCATAAAAACCGGCCAAGTGCATGTCGTACCATGCAAAATTTAAGTTGGTCGAATATTACTCGGTAACTTGTGGAGCCTATGTAGCGGTGATAGTTTTCCTTTTAATTTAGTTATATATACTACTGGCATGAATTTTTTCACATATCCAAACCCAACCATTTAGCTGGCAGGGGGGGGGGGACACACTTGGCTCTAACAAAAATTAGCACTTTAAAGCTGAATATTCCGCAAATGGATCCCTGAATCCAAAAATGGTTTCAACAAACTCACATTATTTTTAAACGACCTTTCCAACGATACCCCACACCACGGGATTGACGAGAAAAAAAAACCATCCCCACTTTACGTGTAGGTGAGGTAACGTAAAAAAATAAAAAAAATAAGATGTTTTTACCACTTTGTCGGCGTCGTTTATATGTATATCCATACCAAATTACAGCTTTCTAGTACCAACGGTCTCTGAGCTAAGCCGCGGACAGACGGACATTTATATTAATGACTTGCCTTACCACATAAGGGATAATCACAAGATCGTGTTATTCGCAGATGATACTTCCCTCATTTTTAAAATAAAACGTCAGTTAGTCAACTTTGAACAAGTTAACGATGCACTCTCTAAAGTGGTGCATTGGTTTAATGTAAATAATCTTCTCCTGAGTGATAAAAAGACTAAACTCATTAAATTTTCAACGCCAAATGTCAGGCAGCTATCTACCAATGTTAAAGTTAATGGAATAGAGTTGGACCCCGTTGAGTCGACAGTTTTTCTTGGAATAACCATTGACGGTAAATTACAATGGGGCCCACACATAGAAAAATTGTCAGGAAGGCTTAGTTCGGCCGCCTACGCCGTTAAAAAAATTAGACAGATAACTGACGTAGATACAGCCAGAATTGTTTATTTTAGTTATTTTCATAGTCTTCTGTCTTATGGGATTCTTCTCTGGGGAGCCTGTGCGGACATTAATGCTATCTTTGTTTTACAGAAAAGGACTATTCGAGCCATTTACAACCTAGGTCCAAGGGATTCCCTTCGAGAAAAATTCAGAGAAATAGATATTCTGACTGTAGCCTCACAATATATATTTGAAAACCTATTGTATGTACACAAAAATATATCTAATTTTAAGAAAATGTCCGATATTCATAGTTTAAATACCAGGAATAAACACAATCTTGCTGTACATCGCACTCGTCTCCACAGAGTAGGCAACTCGTTCATGGGTCAATGTATACGCTTTTATAACAAACTTCCCATTGACATTCGAAACTTACCCATTAAACGATTTAAAAGCTGCATTAAAACCAAACTTTGTAGAAAAGGGTACTATAAAATTTCAGATTATTTAGAAGACAAAAAAGCATGGGATTGAGCTGCTCGCTCTGCTAAGCATTGTAACATTTTGAATAATATGGAAAATCATCAAAGTATATCAACCAGTTTTATTTACAAATTGACATTATTGAATATTCTATACAAAATGACATGATTACTTTGTAAAGTATTTTATTATTGTGAATGTGAGGACTACGTGAATTTTTGAAATTTTTTTTTTTTTCGTTCTCCGTTAACTTTATCAATGGTCTGGCAATTTGAGAATTTTTTGCGGCCTACCCAAATGTCCTTTCTTTGGTATTGTTCGTCGAGTTGCTGAGCTCCTTAAGTTCTGAGTTGAGCTCCGCCATTACTGACAAATGCTTGCACTGACTGGACAGGTCCACTCAAATCTGTGTGGTTCTTTCCTCAAAAGACCATTTCAGACTCGAATTTACATGGTCCTCATATGGCTTGACCAAGATTATGTCTGGACTTTAAAAGAGACTGTGACCTCTGAGTTTGTTTCGGCCTTTCTTCTCAGAGTAGTCAGATAGGAAACGCCGACCTCATCTAGCTTATTTTTAATATTTTTTAATATGACGTGTAAGAGTGATTCCAATATCCTATTTACAGAATAAACAATTTCATTACAGACGGACAGATGGACATGGCGAAACTATAAGGGTTCCTTGTTGACTACGGAACCCTAAAAAGAAACCAATAATTATATCTAGAGTTTGGGCTTGACACTTTTATTATCAGCGTAATTTGGAATTAATTTGTGGGAGTGTTTTGTGTTCGAACGAGATTTTTGTTCAGCCAGGCGCATTTTCATTCAAATTCAAATTTTTTGTAATAAACCGAAATAAAAGCACAGAAAGCTTTAAAGTCCCGCCTTTTTTCCCATGGGTCAGGTGGAATAATTTAATTCCGCCTGACGGAAAACTAGGCGTGTCTTGAAATCTACATGATGATGAATTATGCTAAACTAAACACAAGCCCCCTTATTAATAAACGTGGAGTAAGTTCCAACCAGTATAACCTTCAAATTAACCACCTTCAACATTTTCTTGCCCATAATCCAATTTAATATGTCGTTCTTTCTCTTCCATAATTCTCTATTAGTCGTCATCTCGGTAATCACCCTCTTTCTAGCCATAATTTTCATCTTCCACACAGTCCATTTGAGTCCATCCATTATTATTATTATTTTGTATATGTTTACATATCTCGGGACCCGGTCTTTTGGAAGGCGTACGAGGGGCCGAAGCCAACTCGCAGAGGCCCCTTAGACAATTTCAAAAGGAATGAGGCACCAACCGACGATTATCCCTGTATGCACTATGCAAGTGCATCCAAAGACAACCCCCGGTTGGTGTAGGACTATTGCAGAACATGGAAACAAAACATATTGGGTTATGGGTTTGGGTGGCTATAGTAGACTGGATACCTGGAATTATGGAAGGACTATGGCCCCTGCCTGATCAATGTGATCTGCCCGGTAGGTATACACGGATAAAATGGCAGGGGGTGACTTGCACACTCAATAATGGACCCCCGAAAACAGTCGCTAGCACATAGTGACGTAGCGACAAGGGGGCAACACTTCCTGAGGTGCTTGAGGAGTGGAGAGGTATTCCACGGCTTTCAGAACAATCCCAGAGCCCGGAAGATTGTCAAGATCCCTACGAGCACTTACTGAAATACTTCCTTCCTCCGAGCACGTTTGCTCTTGCGAATCTCCACTCAAGCCGGCCAATCAAGGCAAGAATGAGGTGGGAGCTCTGTTCCTCGTCATTGTTCATTCCAGCCGGCCAATAAAGGCAAGCCAGGGGGCCTACCACCAGCGCTTACTGCAGTATTATTTTAATATTACTTCAGTGTAGGAAAGAGATGAAGCTCTACAGGACGTATAGCTCCATCTCTTTCCCCCACGAAGTTAGATTAAAATAATACTGCTGTAAGCGGGCACTAATTGGGTTTGTCGGGAATAGAAGTTAGAACGTATTTCAAGTTGAAATACGTAAATAGTTCCAACGTATCTGAATAATTTACTGTTCAGAGTGTTCTAATTAAAGTGCAAATTATCTGTAAACTGGCAGCTTAGTTTAAGTACTATGTATCTAGCACGTCTCTGGTAACTTGTTCTGAAACTATCTTCGGAACGTTCACTGTCCGCGCGGCAGACATAGTTAAACAATCACTATGCCATTGCCCATAATGTTGGTAAATTGTTAGAACTATGTAAAGTCAGGGAAATTATTTCTAAGCAAATTGATACCAACTTACGTTTTTTCTTCTTCTTAGGCGACGGAGCCGCTGTCGAGTATTCTGTTAGTATTCGTACCTATGTTCAAATCACAACTGTCATTTTTGTAAGAAATGGAAAGGTATAACACGGTAATTTGACGTAGGGCTAGGGTGTTAATTTGTTCTACAATTAATTTCCCTGTCACACGTTGGTACTCTATTTCCCTGTCTCTCGTGATCTTAATTATTTAACCTCACAATATTTGTCAAGCCTGCATGAATACTCTGTGGTGATTCTTATGTCCACAATAACCGTACGTTTGCGTTATAAAGTCCGTTAAACAGCGATTTTCTAACAGAGCGAAGATTTAACTAAATTGTAAAAGATCGTTTTGTGTCTCAGTATCGTTGTGGGAATTAGTTCACTAGTTCATGGTCTCGTTAAAAGAATTACTTGCTTGTTTTATAGTTCTAAATCCCTGGTAATTGTAAACCTGAAATATTTTGTCCACACTTTTAGCAGCAAACGAGAAAACGTTTTAACCGGAAGGTAATAGGTAATACGGGCTGGTATCCGCAACTCCACGACAAAGCGCGTATTTTGCGTACGGGAGGTATCTGTGTTGTCCATTCAAACGTGGCAGTGGGTCAGCTCTATCAAAGGATTGGTTAGGGCAGGAACTATTTAATAAACACCAACAGACGACAATTCGACAATGCGACAAGTTTTTCAAGTTTCTTTTATAATTTTCTGGTTTATTAAAACAGCACCTGTCGTGAAAATGTTGTATTTTTTTTTGTGAAATTTGTCGTACTGTCAGTTATACTAAATAGGGCCCTGGAGTTAAGACGCATTGCGTGAGGCGAGACGACACTTATTGGCATGTTGGACCGACGACCTTAAAAAGGCGCCTGGGAGCCTGGGCCAGACTGGGAGTGGAATGCGGAGAACCTGTTGTATCGCAAGTTCGCAACTTTGGAGAGACTTGCGTACTACGACAGGCTGGTGTAGGCGTTGTTACATAAAAAACGAATCCATCTCAATCTACCAGAAAGAAATCACTTTACTACATTATTTACATTACATATTATTATTACATTATTTGTTGTTATTAACTATAATATGACAGTGAACATCTGTGTAACCTTGTAAGCATATGTATTTATGTAGGTAGCAATCATGATATACATTGATATCGTTTGTAATTTACCGTGTGCGATAACATATGACTGATCAGTGTGGTGCCTGTAATTACCCATAGTACCAGGAAGCCTCTCACAGAAAGGCGCGTCGCGACTACGGTAGAAGAATTTCCATGAAGTTTTCATAGAAGTTGTTCCACCAGAGTCGCGCCTTTAATAAAGTGGTAAACTTTGGAAACGTTTTCCCCTTCGATATGCACAGTTATTAATATCATAAATTAGGACTGGAATACTGAAGCTATTTATTAGCACAAAAGCATGCTGATTTTGAGCAGATGCTACCATAGCAGCACTTAGCGCAATTAGCAAATGAATAAGAAAAGAATATGATTATTTTGCACACACGGAGAGCATGCTATAAACTATAAATAAGCATACTACTTACCTACTAGCAATCAAGCATGGCTTTTAGTAGCTTGTGTGTATGCTAGCTAGCCTATAAGCTCTGCTTTTACTTGACTTAGGTGGGTACATATGTACAATTACAAATTTTGTATTTAGTAAGTTTGAAGAGCTGTACCACCAGAGATCGCGTAATTAATTATGATGAACGTACTCAAAAGCACTAATGAGCGATAACAAGCACGCATTGGATATTGTATACCATATTATATAAATATAATCTCATCTGATAAAGTAATGCAGTACATAGCTAGGAGCATTTACATAAATACTTATTTAATTATAGCACCATAAAGTATGAATCTATTTTTACTTTGAGTGCAATCTTGTTATACTAAGAATAGTAAGCAAAGGTTTGTATAAACTTAGTACAATTAAAAGCATTTTTTTGTAGCGCACTTGCTACATATCAAACGTTGAAATACCTATGAAAAAACTACAGTTAGCAGATTTTGTTTGCACAATAATGAGACGTGTCTATTGTGCAAATAGAATCTGTTAACAAAAAATATATCGGTATTTTTCATTTAACTTCAATCAAATGAATTTCGCTTAGAGTGTACTACATATTTTTGCTCGGACATGTACAATTAGCATAGTATATGAACGTGTAAAAGTGTCTGCTTAATTTTATTATCCTTAGCCTTGAACGTACACATTTTTGTGACAAAATCGTGTAATCCTTAGCATAAGCATAATCAGCCTATAATGTTCCCACTGCTGGGACACAGGCCTCCTCTCTGTGAGAGGGAGTGGGCCGTAATCCACCACGCGGGCCCAGTGCGGGTTGGTAGATGTCACATGTCTTCGAATTTTTGGTTCTAGGACATGCCGGTTTCCTCACGATGTTTTCCTTCACCGTTTTGAGAGCAGTGGTGATGAAATTATTTACACAAATTAAAGCGACTGTCAGGTTCGAACCTACGACCTACAACTCGTAAGTCGCAGCCGTTACCACTGGGCCACCACTGCTCTCCTTGCCTAAGCCTTGAACGTGAGTGTTCACTAATTGGTGCACATTGGGCGAATGTCTGCGATGATGATCTTTATGATCTGCGTGATGCATGATGCAAATGGTTGTGCTTCAAATTTCAATTGAGAGGCTTTTTTGCGGCCTTTGGTTACTTATTATTAGTGTGTGTATTTTATGTCTTTTTTGTTTATATATTTATTATTTAAGCATTTATGGCCCACACATTTAACAGACAAGCACAAAAGGAACAGGAAAATATGTACTTTTTTTTGTAATGTGCGTCTTGCTTGTGCAGAATAAACAAATATTTCTTTCTTCCTTTTTTCTTTTCATGAAGCCAACCGCACAAGATCCACCATTTATCAAAACCATAATCAGGTTAGCACCAACCTCCTTTATACAGAGCTAAAATGTTTACCTACAATAGCAGTTTGCTACTACTCAGTATTACCATGAAGATCAATCTGGATCATGCCGTAAGATTCACTTAGGTAAGTATGTATTTCTTACTTGATCAGCTTAGCTGATAAAATTCAAAGTCCTTCAGTTTCAGCACCCACCAACACGCAGTGGGGTCGAGTGGATTATGGCGCAGCCCCTCTTACGAAGAAGAGGACTGTGTAGTGGGAACATTATTTGCAAAGAAGATAGATATATAGAATATTCTTTCTTATGTACACCATAAAAATTACAGACATAAATCGAAAGAAGAAGAAGAATGTATCTACATAAATACATTCATCTATTCACTGACAGACAGCGAGCAGCCCTTAACTGTCTAGAAGCATGAAGAAGAGAATTTGCCGATGGGAAAACCCATCGGGCAAATGGATTGTCATCGTAACTCATGGCACAGTATAATAAAGTAAGCAGTATAACGTCTTCATAAAAAAACGGCCGAAACGAAGCGCTTCGAAATCTGGGAGTGTATCAGTACACAGCAGTCTCGACACCGAGCATGTTGTAACTTTAATTCTCGAGTGCGCCGCACTTATGTACGGACGTGGACGGTGCGAGACGCTCCCGCACATTTATTTACGTGAAATATTGTATCAATTTGTGAATTAACCTGAGTATTTAGATATACATGTATGTCATCTCGGACATATAGGGCTTTTTATTAACTGTTCTTTTTTTTTTTGAACCCGAATAAATGGATTATACCTATTTTATTTTAGACTAACCGATTGACTTCGGCTGATGTGCCGAGATGATGTAGCAAACAAACCTAACACCACAAGCTACACAGCCAGCAGCCCTTAACCGCTCTGTCTAGAAGCATGAAGAAGAGAATTTGCCGATGGGAAAACCCATGCCATTACACCCGTGTCATTACAACAATATTGGCGCCCGAAACAGTGCAAATTACCATAACTCAAGTGAAAACAGTGATTTTAAGGACCATTTTAATATAAAGTCTTTCAGCTATTTTTCAGCGGTCAAAAAAATCTTATTCAATACAGTAGCTATACTTACTATTCAGACTCAAGGTAAAACTTCAACAATGTAATACAGAGATAAAGAATCGATAATCATGACACACGTAAACACAGATACCTACTAGCATATTACTGTTACTTAGCTCTTATCACAGAGTACAATAATCTTTTCATAACCATAATATAGGTAGGTAAATACATATAGATATGTAGGTAATGATAGTAAACGTTCCTTCTTGTTTACGACGACGAACTGTTTACGCAACCATCTGAGGCTGCCTGTGGGCGAAAGTGCATTTAATCTACTAAACCAACGAACATGCCAATTTTGATGTCTATTAGCAAGATGATAGGAACTTAGACTTAGCAACAAACTAAGCGTTAACAGTAATTATTTTTAATCAGTTAATAACATAATTCTCTAGAATCTAGAATAATTATTTATTTATTTCTAGTTGATAACAGTGTAGGCACTCAAACTATGGGTTCTAAAGATACAAGATAAGTCAAAGTAAATGATAATGTTATCAAATTAGTTTATTTGTGTATCACTAACACAGACATATGACCATGGATTTTGCAGACATCTCTACAGCACCTTTTATCAGCTTGCATAGATCTGTAGAGTGTTCTTTGCAGACGATATCTTTTCAATTAACCTAAGTTAAGCAACGAATATTCTTAAAGGTACTATAACTACTTTGGTAGCTTCATGACTTCAGGAAAGAACTCAAATCGTGCTCGTACACGTTGTTCAGTCTATCTAATTAGTGCCAACGTCAGAGTACCGCAAGGCTCTGATTTAGGACCGATACTGTTTGCGTTGTTTGTCACAGATATTACAACATCTGTGATGGTGGTATTAAGTATATGCATTTATAAGGTGTATCTATTCATACAAAAAATCTCTTAAGGAGTCATTGTACTCATCATTATAACAACTTTCACTATAGGAAAACAATGAAAACGCGAAATAAAAATCAGCTGTTTCCTACATTTATGTTGGCATAGTTCGTCAGAATGTAGGGAACAGCTGATTTTTTTGCTAGTATATTCATCAACATTTATTTAGAAAACGGGATAAAGATGTATATTAGAATAATTACACTTGGTACTATCATTAATCCTATCTTATAAATCACTTCTATAAATATACACGGAATACTTTGGTCTAGCTTAGTTATTATTTACGGAAACGATATGGTCGTAACGTCTAGTTTCAACTTCAGAACTTCTTGGGTAAAGAAACGACGACATTTTTCACTTCGGTGTAAGCTAAGAGGGCGTCCATGCCACTGAAAAGAGAAAACATAATTTGTTGATTGTTATAACTCGATTAAAAATAAGATATCGTAACGAATGGACCAGTTGACTCAGCTCATATTGGAGATCACACAATTCAAGAATCATTGTTCCTTAAAAACAAATGTCTTATAACTTACTTTTCACGACCAATTCCAGACTCTTTGAAACCTCCGAATGGCGATTGCGGGGTAAAAGCAAAATATGTGTTGACCCTGTAAAGTTAATAATGCATGAAAAATAATCTTGTACTACCTTTATAAAGTTTATTTATATATTATTATTAAGAATTTCTTCATTGGAGTAACGAAGACTCAACAAGTTTGTTAGTAAAACTTATAACTATGTTAGTAACACTAAACAAAAACAAGGAAAACAATACAGAAATAACAACAAATAACGGTTGGTCACCGTTGCGACATCCCATGAGAGACAGTGACCCACGTATACACAGTCCAGGCGACTCGCAACCATGCTTAAGACACTGTTGGAGCTGCCCCACACCCTGCGCACCAGGGAAGCGCACCTTTTACGCATCGTTGCGTAAAAGCAATCTACATGCGCATCTGCGAACATCCGTGACGCACTACAGAAACGGGGCAACCCCACCAGTATCCTAAACGCATTGTTATATTGGACGCGGAAAGCGCTGTACGATCTTTGCGTATATCTAGCCCACAGGCTGCACGTGTAAAAAGTAGTACAGTAGGCTCGAAAGAGCGTGATTTAAACCAGAAGGTATACCAACAGCTTCTGCATAAGTAGTATGGGTAACAATAGCCTCGGACTTGCACAGTCGCTAATTATGAAAAACGTACTTATGTGTAGTTTACACATAAGTACGTTTATAAGCAGTACCTATTTAGTTCATCGTTATTCAAGTTAAGGTAACATTGTATGTATTTCGGATATAAATAAAAGAGTTATTGCGGGACACTGAACTGTTACCGTCGGAGTACTACGAGTACAATAATAATCACATAAGTACGTTTATAAGCAGTACCTATTTAGTTCATCGTTATTCAAGTCTAGGTAACATTGTAAGTATTTCGGATATAAATAAAAGAGTTATTGCGGGACACTGAACTGTTACCTTCGGAGTACTACGAGTACAATAATAATTAGTAGGTATATCTTAAATAAGATGCCGAATTCTGCCAACTTACCAAACTACACCAGCCTCAACGTGTTTGGAGAACTGTAGGGCACTGTTGACATTTGTTGTGAAGATTCCAGCTGCCAAGCCATAGTTCGTGTTGTTAGCTCTGTCAATGACTTCTTCCAGAGTATCAAACTTCAGAATGCTCTGCACTGGCCCGAAAATCTACAAGTAGAGAATTCAGAGTTAGACCCTTTAATTAAGATGAAGTTGACTGCTTAATATTTAATCAAGGAGAGAAACTTTAGGAGTGCTACCTTTGTGTCAATTGATTTACCTCTTCCTTTGCGATAGTCATGTCATCCGTGACGTCAGCAAATACTGTAGGCTGGATGTAGTAACCAGTTGTGCCGATCCTGTTGCCCCCGCATAGCAACTTTGCACCTTCTTTTTTGCCTTTCTCGATGTATCCCAGCACTTTTGTCATCATTTCCCCATCAATCTACGAGGATTTTAATTAGAATAAATTAAAAAGAATATACATTATAGATAAATGATGTTTTTAGTTATTATTATTTCACTATTACACCGATAAAATGGTCCTGACAACAAATGCAGTCGTTTCTTCAATGTACCTGTGGGCCGTTCTGTGTATTGGGATCCTCAGGGTTGCCGACCTTGATGCCCTTCGCGTGTTCTACAGCAGCTTCCACAAACTTGTCGTAGATACCAGATTGAACGAACAACCGGGAAGCTGCTATACATATCTGTCCTTGATGGAAGAATACTCCATTTGCAGCGTAAGGGACGGCAATATTTACTGAAATCGAATAAACAAGCTAGTAAGCACATGTTTGAATATGTGGGTTATTTAAGTCTTTATTGTAATCAAATTAATGAACAGCTTACAATCAGCATCATTCATGATGACTAGAGGACTCTTGCCACCGAGTTCAAGTGTGATCCTTTTCAAATTGTTGGCTCCAGCTGCTTGTTGAATTAATTTGCCGACCTGTAAGTGCATAATACTAAAGTGTTGAGTTGCTTTTCATAGGTGCCTAAATTACACGATCTCATTTAAATCGGGCCTAAGGTTTATTATCTCGTTTTAGAGTGAAAATTACGATACAAAACTACCCGAACAAAAAAGCCTTAGCTAGGTACTCTCTGAAAGTCTGTACGATTTAGACTTACCTCAACTGATCCGGTGAAGGAAACTTTGGCGACGTCTCCGTGGTGAGTAAGAGCGGTTCCAGCGCCTGGTCCGAACCCGTTGACAATGTTGACCACACCTTTGGGCACACCAGCTTCGACCAGCAGTGCTCCCAGTGCCAGCGCGGTTAACGGAGTCTGTTCTGCTGGCTTTACCACCACGGTACAACCTGAGCAGATTAATTCATAATAATCTACCAGTTCATGCAAATATGAATTTGTGCCGTGTGGAAATCAAACACGCGACGCGTAGTTTGCTACTCATGGCTAAGTTAATGCGGACCAAGCCGTCCGTCAATATTAAGTGAGTATAATCTTTTGTCGCATACATAAATATCTCATAGTCTGATCGTGATTCGTGGATCTAACATTTTTGATATATTTACAAAATTGCCATTCTGTGGTTTTCAAATATTTTCAGCCCACTACGTTTTTGGTTAGGTACTTGTTGATTTTAGAAGTTCTGTTTGTAGAGCCATATCCTACAAACTTCACATACTTTAGCGCAACTTTTAATAAACAGACAAGTTCAAATCGTAAGTAGGTATTAATTTTAAAAATTATAACTTACCTGCAGCTAATGCAGTGCAAACTTTGTAGATGAATAGGATGATAGGAACATTCCATGGCAGAATAATACCGCACACGCCGACGGGTTGCCTCAGAGAATATGAGAACACTTCACCATCTGTTGACAACGTTGAGACTTGTAGAGAGACCGTATACAACATTATTTTTTCTTTATGCTAAACCCGAAAAGGGGTCATTGTACTCTTCATTTTGAACAACTTTTTCTATGGGACCAAACATGAAATCGCGAAAAAAAAATCAGCTGTTCCATACATTTGTGTTCACTGAAATCGACAAAATGTATGGAACAGCTGATTTTTTTTCGCGATTGGAAGCAAGAGAATCTTGCATCTCATTTATAACCGCGTATATTTCTTTCTTAAGTGGTAACTTGGAAAACTATGGGGGAGACCTTTGCCCGGCAGTAGGAAAGTAAAAATATATATTTCGTTCTTACCAGCAGCTAGGGTATCGCCTTTAATTTTGTCCGCGCAACCGGCAAGAAACCGAGCAGTATTAATAGCTGTCCCAATCAATGTTGATGCGTAGCTGAGAACCATGCCGTTGTTGTAGGATTCCAGCTCTGCGAGGTACTGGCCGTCTCTCTCGAGGAGGTCACTAAACTTGCGAATGATCTCTCCACGTTGAGAGGCATCCAGCTGCCGCCATTCTGAATTGCGGTGGAACGCGCGCTTCGCTGCAGCCACTGCCAAGTCAATGTCGGCCTGAAAACATTTTTCCATCTATGTTAAGGTGTCCGTGAGTCTATCGGCATACAGCTGAAAACCAGTATTTTACACAGAGCGAGTGCCTATCTGACCTCCTTTGTAAGGAAATATTGAAATAGGTAAGTAATTTTAATTAACACAACGGATGAATCACCGTCACATTTTTTTAACAAAAGGAAGGTCGTGCAGTCTGCATTCAAGGAAAGACTTAGAGGAATTATGTTATAAGTTAAATCACTACTGAAACGACTTGTATAGGGTTGGTACTTTTTAACCGACTTCTTCAAAAAGGAGGAGGTTCTCAATTCGTCTGTATGTTTTTTTTTTTTGTATGTTTTTTACTCGATTGCTCCGCCAATTATGAATCGATTTTGATGATTCTTTTTGTTTGGTAGGTCATGCTTTAGAGGTGGTCCCATATAAATTTTATTAACTTTGCTTGCGTAGTTTTTGAGTTAGCTTCAGTATTACATATTTTTTCCCGTGTGTGTAGACGATATATTGTGTATGTAGACAATATATTGTTTGACTCCGTCACTGTTATTTACATAGCAGGTAGTGGTATTCGACTTTGTGTGGGGTAGGTACCACAACTAAAAAGTGAAAAATAAAACCTTTTTACAAAAAAAAAAACAATCGACTTCCAAAAAAAAAACAAAAAAAAGTTAATTTCGGAAGTCGGTGTCTTTGCTTTTCAATTTTCGTTTTTTGCCACCGACTTCCGAAATTAATTTTATTTTTCACTTTTTGTGTTTTTTTAAATAATTTATTGCTAGTGGTGAAATTTACCACAGTAACAACAGCTTTAATTTATATTTAAGAAAAGGAAGGCCATTATCTGTATTGGTTTTTTGAGAAAATTGATCGGAACATATAATTAAGTTCCATCAGATGGCACGCACCTTTGAACATCGTCTAGTTTGCCTCTATCTCCCTAAGATAGAGTCAAACTAGACGATGTTGTCGGTCAACAACATTCTTATTTAACCGAAACTTTTGTTCAAAGTTCTAACAACAATTTATAATTATTTCATTAGTAAAGCTGTCACAATGTTCTCTGTTAAAAAACTCAGTTTGGACCAACACAGTTACAGGTTTAGTTTATTTTTCCGGGGATTTTTATTATTTATCTTTGAAAATGAAAGAACTAACTAAGATTTTCAAGAGTTATGTGTATGTAAGTAGTCTTTAATGAACCTATTTCGAAGTCAAAGTAAAAAATAATTAATTATTCAAAGAAGAACGACGTAAGACCCATTTTGACTTTTGTCTACGTGGTACGTGGAAGCCGAAAAAGGCTAGGAAGATTAATTGATCTTCTGCTACCAACACCAATTTGGGCAAATGGAGTGGTGTTGATTTATATTTTCTTCCAAACTTTAGGCGGATTTTGTAGTGCCTACAATCTACATACCTTATCACCTTCAGCGACTTTGGCGATGACGGATCCATCATGAGGAGAGCAGGTGTCGAAGGTCTTGCCGCTCTTCGCGTCCACCCACTCGTTGTCAATGAACAACTGAAAGAATATAATTTCTAATGATTAAATATGAGGAAAGCATTTATACACGTTTACACGTCTTATTAAAAACTATAAAAAATAACCTACATGAGGTTTCCTATCTGACTATTCTGAGAAGAAAGGCCGAAATAAAGAGGTCGCAGTCTCTTTTAAAGTCCAGACATAATATTGGTCAGACAGGCTATCGAGGATCATGTAGATATATGTCTGAAATGGCATTTTGGGGAAAGAACCAGATTTGAGTGGACCTGTCCAGTCAGTGCAAGCATTTTTCAGTAATCGAAGAGCTCAACGCTAAGCCCCTTTCTCGCTATATCTTCACCAAGTTTTATAAAAATCGGTTTATCGGTTGAATACTGAAATTGTAACAAAAAGAGTACGACACTTTTATATTATCTACCTAGCAACATGTTTTTTTTTTTCTCTTAGTTACTGAATATTTTCGTTCACCCGTTATCATTCTAGCACACAGTAATTAACAGATAGTGGTTGTATAATCGTTTGTTATGACATCATGACGCCATTATATTACGCCCACAGTGGTTCAGGTAGAAATTAAAAAGACGTTAGGTACGTGTCACATCTATAACAAAATTATAAAATTAATGCATCAGTATTCAAGGATTGCACTGGAATTATTTGTCTGTAGTGTCTGTCTAATATTATAATAAACTGGTGAATTAGTTCTTTATCAACTTCGTTGACTTCAGATACGATGTCTGGATTTTTAGTCTTCTGTAGATTTTTCCACTTTTTCGTGAATGTTGGTAGAAAATTACAAATACTCTAAACGAAACACTAGAAATAATTTGTTAAACTTCCTCTACAATATTTTCTGTGAGCTGAGGTATATAAGTTTTATATTTTCGAGACATTTTATGCACTTTACGATTGCTTTGCTTAAATAAGTATATTATGATTTCGACTAATTCGGAATAGCTGGTACGTAGTTCGCTATCCATCGCTGCAATATCACTGTCATCGTATGAAAAATACTTGTAAATGAAGTAAAAAATATATAAACTATATTCTACGTATTATATAAGGCATAAGGTGTATCTATTCATACACGAAATCTCTTAAGTGGTCATTGTAAAAAAATCTGCTGTTCCCTACATTTATGTTCGCATAACTCGTCAAAATGTAGGGAACAGCTACTTTTTTTGCGATTTCAGAATTGGTCCCATAGAGAAAGTTGCTCATAATGATGAGTAAAATGACTCCTTAAGAGATTTCGTGTATGAATAGGAATACATCCAAAAAACAAAAAAATACCCTTATTAGGAATAACCCTTATTAGAATGAGCTATTCGTATAGGCACTTATTAATTCGTTAGAGAACATTACTGCCAAGACTGCAGTTCACTGCAGCTATATCCTTACTATCCTTACTTCCTTACTAATATTATAAATGCGAAAGAAATCCTGTCTGTCTGTCTGTCGCGCTTTCACGCCAAAACTACTGAACCGATTTAAATGAAATTTGGTATACAGATAGTCTAGAGCCTGAGAAAGGACATAGGCTACTTCTTATTGACATACCACGCGGGCGAAGCCGCGGGCGGAAGCTAGTTTGATATATTTATCATTCTGGAGGGTCTAGTCTAATGAATTCATTGAAATACAGTGTTACACGACGGTCGGAGATTTGATATGAGAACCCTGTGAAAACAAAAAGTTTCAAATGTCCATCTTTAAAAAAAAATTGCAAGTTATGCTATCCAATTACATTATTTATGATTCATTTGATTTTATATGTAGCTAAAAATCTATGTATAATGGGTGTTTTAACTCAAAATTTGTTTAAAAAAAAAAAAAAAACAAAAAAAAAACTAATGCAACGAAGGTATCACTCGATTTTCATGCTTCAAAATAATACTTGATTTAATTTTTATGGAACTAAAAATCAATTAGTTTATTTTCTTTTTAGAAAATATTTGGGAGTTATTTACATATATATTTTGTACAAAACTTTTGTTTTAATATAGGTACTTAATTATTTTTTTAAATAAAATTTTTCATTTTTTCAGTAACAGATATTATTGGTTAGAATTTTTATTATTTAACGACATGTTTTTCTAAGTGATACTTCCTTGTTTTATTTTTTTAAATGCATTTATAAAAAATGTTAAAATAAAAATGGAGTACAGACCTTAGTGTATTTAATTTGAGGAGCCATTTTATTTTTATTTTTTTATCGTCCACAAATTCTCTAACACAAGCACTGCACGTGTCGGTCGCGACTCATGCGACGGTTTGGAAGAGCTTACATAATACTGAATGACAACATTAAGACGAGGCACGATGACAATCCAGTTCCTAGCCGCAAGTGCCACTTATACATTGTTAGGTATTGATAGTTTATCTTATTTTACCGACTTCAAAAAAATCTTATCAATTCGGTTCTTTTGTTTTTTTATGTATGTCTGGGCATAACTCCGTCATATACAACAATTTTTTTTTTTTATGCTTAACCCGAAAAGGGTCGTTGTACTCATCATTTTGACCAACTTTTTCTATGGGACCAAATAAATCTCTGCTGTTCCCTACATTTGTGTTCACTTAAATCGACAAAATGTATGGAACAGCTGATTTTTTTTTCGCGTTTTCAATGTTGTACAATGACCCCTTTTCGGGATTAGCATAAAAAAAAAAAAAAAAGTTGTATAAACGAATTTGCAAAATTCTTTTTTAAAATATAATAACTCTCCCCTAGACAGATTCAATCCACCCAGAAACTAACCATCATTTTAATGATACCAGCATTTTGACCATCATTTTGATGATTTTCCCCGTTCAGCCGCGGATATTTCGGGCTCATACAGAAATCATTGTGCAATGTTATTAAGCAATAATTTTGTTGCATACTGAAATAACTGTCGAAAAACTGTCGTCCTTATGAAGCGAAACGAAGCTAAGTTCGCTTATCTTCTTTTCGCGTCTTTTCGTACTTTCGTTATTATTACGCGGTGTGAACCTAATTATGAAAATACGCAGAAGAAAGCTAAACGAACTTTGCTTCGTTCCCAGTATTACCTGCGCTCTTCCAGTGTACTTATAATTTTTGCACACGCATATCATTTGATATACGATTAGTATCAAAATTGATACGTACATCGGGACCGTGACAATTGCGTTCAAGGAATTGTGTATCACTAATACACAATCTCTTATCATACTTGAAATATCAATTCATTGCGATTGCATCATATCAAAGGAAGTCTTGATATAACAAAAAATATATTAAGGTGATGGATTTTCATTTTAATCTTACATAGCAGGCTAATTATTTAATTTGTTATTTTTTTTTTTATAAACATGTTGGAGTGTTCTATACAGGGTGAAACGGACAGCCCTCCACTAACACCGATAAAAACCCAATAACACTTTGCCCGACCCGGGAATCGAACTCAGGACCCCACACTCAGCAGTCGCGCTTGCGACCACGAGACCAACGGCAGTCTAAAAACAGGGCTATAGGTAGTATAGGTAGGTAAGTACATACGTAGTTATGTAGGTAATGATAAAAACGTTCCTACTAGATCACAGATGACGAACTGTTTACGTAACCATTGAAACCTGCATGAGCCTGCCTATGTGGGAAGTGCATTAAATCAACTAAGCTAACGAACATGCCACTTTTGTTGTCTATGAGCAAGATATCTAGCAACAGATGTAACTAAGAGAATTCTGGAGGTAAACGGTGCAATGGGCTTATTCTCGAACTACCTCCAATACTGAAACCTGACGTGTCGCTGGTCCACATCACTGAAGAGATAAAAACTTTTTACAAAATAAAAACAACCGACTTCCAAAAAAAACACTAAAAAATTGAAAAATAACTTTAATTTCGGAAGTCGGTGGCAAAAAACGGAAATTGCAAAGACACCGACTTCCGAAATTAAAGTTATTTTTCACTTTTTAGTTGTGATACCTACCCCACACAAATCCGAATACCACTACCTGCTATGTAAATAACAGTGAAGGAGTCAAACAGGATATCGTCTAGATAAACTAAGTGGGAAAAATACGTAATATTGAAGCTAACTCAAAAATTACGCAAGCAAAGTTAATAAAATTTATATGGGACCACCTCGGAAGCATGACCTACCAAACAAAAAAAGAATCATCAAAATCGATTCATAATTGGCGGAGTAATCGCGTAACAAACATACAAAAAAAAAAAACATACAGACGAATTGAGAACCTCCTCCTTTTTGAAGAAGTCGGTTAAAAACAAAGAAAGGCCGCACGTCTGTGGTTGCAAATCCATATGCTAGGCCAGCTCAAGATCAAAGTGTTACCACAGACGAACAGTCTGTACCTAAATTAATTCGAAAATGTTGTTTGATGCCCAATGTGCTAATGATGATGATGTGAAATGTGCTTGTGTGCTTGGATATATATAATATTTGTAAAGAATCTATACAAAATTTAAATTTATTAATTCCCTTTTCGTGTTTGTCTATAAGTCCGCGTTGTTTTTATAAATCATGTAACAGATTTTGTTCTGGTTTTCACTATAATTTAGAGATTTTATTCCGGAAGGTTTATGTGTATATTACGTTACGTCAAGTCATAAAAACCGTGCGAAGCAGAAGCGGATCGCTAGTATTATAAATTTTAGTGTTAGCTTGTACAATATATTTATATTTAAGTACAAAATTATAATTTCCCTGTTAGTAAGTAAATAAAAAATATATACGCGACGACTGGAGAACCTGTCGTATGTAAGGTTTAAAAGTTCGACAAAAATCCATTCCAATTTAGGACATTATTACGAACTGAGAGTGAGACAACTACTTCAGAACTTCGTACTGGCGGCGTAAAAGACATAAGTCGACAGAAGTTAGCAAAAGTTATTATTGTGGTTAGTTAGTTACAGAAAGTTAGGCGAAGGATTCCTGAATATTTCTAATACCTATAACAATATTATGAGAATTGTGAAAGTTCAACAGCTAACATGAAGTGAAAAGGTAGCCTAGATGTTATCTGAATTACTTATAAAACTTTTGACGAGGCGAGGATAAAAAAAGAGATATGGTTCATAATGAATGGTGAATATGAAGAGTATATTCGGCGGAAACTGATTGGTCACATCATGCGCCATCAAGAAACATTTTATTGAACCATTGTTGCCTAACGTTGTTGATGTTTCAGGGCAAGTGGGGCAGTTTATCGGAACGAAGTGTTATGCGGGCCATAGACGTTCAAGTATAATTTGATCAAACAGGCTAGTTCAAACAGTTTTATCTAATTGGCATGGGTGTGGGAAAATTTGATCAAAAATGTTGTCAAATGGCATGAAAAAATATGAATTTTCCTATTTCTATTTGATCAAACTGTTTGAACCAGCCTGTTTGATCAAATTGTACTTGAACGTCTGTGCCCCGTAATCGAATGATTTTAAAATTGAAAATACTCGTATCGCAAACTAAGTAGGTATATTACTTGGTTCTAAAGAAAGCGGTACATTCAAGCGTCACATTATAACGGCCGTCATGAAATTCTGTGAATTTCGTTTTGTATCAAATTAATCGAAATTCGAAATTAATGTTAAGATCGCTCTTTGGAATTTAATTCAATTAAATGCCATTAAGTTCATTTCGTTGCTTTATTCTTTGAACTTTCCATCAATATAAATTACATTTATTTTTACACATCAATGAGTAATTGATGTGTTCGGTTTTATTATTGCTATGCAAAAATCTGTGTTAAATTTTTCTAGGTATATGTAAATTACTTCCTACAAATCCTCTTTAAAAGTTTCTAAACAGTTAGCTTATTGCCAACATTAACACAACCAGTGTGACCATAGGTATCATAGCAACCATACTACAACTCATTTAAAAAAAAGAACTTTGTCATGCAGGCGCGTTTCACTAACAAAGCACCGCATTTTTTTTTTTTTTTTTGTAGGATTCACTTCGTTCAATTCGTATCCCGCCATTTTTGTTCGTTATTAATATTGCAAAGAATATACCGATACAGGATTTTATAGAGGATTCATATCATGGGTGTACATAAAGTCTTGTATGCAACTGTAAATAATTAGGTATTATAATAACAGTTGCATAAATAACTAAGTATTAAATTTTGTTTATAGTCTGTCCTTTTCAATCTAGCGGAGGGAAAAAGATTGATGATGCCATCTACGGTTTTCCAAGTCGCGATTCTATCGTGGCGGTTAAAAGCTTCTAAGTGACTGGCATATATTATGTATGATCCTTGTTTTAACATAATTTGTTTAGTTTTAATAACTGTTGTGTAGGTATAAATTATGTCCTATAATAGCAACTATGATTGAATTGATTATGTGTTCAGAATTTCAGGCTAGTTTGAATAACCAAAAGTTCGATACTGAATCAATCGTGTGAAGCTACGTACAACGTTTATGTAGCTCGATGCTGGCGTCTTCACAGTACCTAGTGTAATTTTACAAACACGTAGGTACCTATAGTCTGTTCAAAAATTATCCGATGAAAATGTAAGCAAATGGATCTGAAAAAGTACCTGTGGATGCCAATTTATAGAGCCACTTACAAATTGAGTGCTTTGATTTGATTATTTGAATACTTTTTGTTGAAGAAAAGAGGAAACGCTTCATCTTTTTTAATATATTGGTATGAAAATTAACAAAATTTATTCCCTCAGCAGTGTCTACAATGTGATCCAAGTCCTAAACGCAACTTTGTGAACAAACTAAAACAGGGATTTTTGAATGGTAAAATAGATTACAAGCTCCTCAAGTTGGGTTGTAAGACTTGTAAGCATTGACATATATATTACTATTTAAATCAATGCTTGTAAGTGCATAATTTCACATTGACTTGTGTCAATCAATCTGCCTAGCCTTTTCCCAACTTTATTGGGGTCGGCTTCCAGTCTAACCGGATGCAGCTCAATACCAGTATTTTACATGGAGCGACTGCCGGTCTGACCTCCGCAACCCAGTAACTGGGTAATACGATACCCCTTGGTAAGACTGGTTGTCAGACTTTCGGGCTTCTGACGACCCGTAAGGACTGTCAAAGATCCACGAATGACAGCCGGGACCAACGGCTTAACGTGCTTTCCGAAGCACGGAGGAGTCTCGATATATAAAGATGGTCACCCATCCACAGACCAACCCCGGCAAGCGTAGCTTAACCTGATGGATCGATCCGTGCGGCTGATAATACTTAGCCACGAGCTTCTCCACATTGACTTGTGTATTCAAAACAAAAAACGTCTGAACTCTGAATATGGTCCATTCCACAGATATTTTAACAGATGCACGAAGCAATGGATTACGAATTCCCTCAAAATCCTTCGGATAGTGATAGAAAGTGTGTTACGCAATGGGGTACTGCTTGATATTCCGCTCACGACAAAAACAAATGTTTACTCACAAAGGAAGATTTGAAGTTTATCTGTTATTAACAAAGACGGCTGTCACTGCTTGAACAAGAGCTTGAGAATACTGATGAGTTTAAGTCGACCATTAGGTACAAAATAATCGTAAAATTTTGTCATTGGAAACAATGCTATCATTAGTTTAACATTATTCCTCAGTGTTCAAATACTTGCAATCCTCACTAATGTTATAAATGCGAAAGTGAGTTTGTTTGTTTGTTACGTTTTCACGCTAAAACGGCTGAACGGATTTGGATGAAATTTGGCACAGGGGTAGACCATGCCCTGGAACAGGACATAGGATACTTTTTATCCCGATATTCCCAGGGGATCGAGAATTACGCGGGTGAAACCGCGGAGCGCAGCTAGTGCATAATATTTTATTCGAGTAATTAGACTGACTAGTATAATCTATATGTATCATTATTTCAGCCGAAAGACGTCCACTGCTGGACATAGGCCTCCCGCAAGCACCGCAGCTTCGACTGGTTCTGTGCTTCTCGCATCCAGCGGATTCCTGCGGCCTTCACCAGGTCATTGGTCCACCATGTGGTGGGCCTTCCAACGCTTCGTTTTCCGGTACCCGGTCACCACTCCAGAACCTTTCGGCCCCATCGGCCATCTGTTCTGCGAGCAATGTCCACTGCCACCTATTTTTGGCAATTCATCGGTCTATGTTGGTTACCTTGGTTTTCCTACGGATCTCTTCATTTCATTCGATCACGTAAGGAAACTCCAAGCATTGCCCTCTCCATTGCCTTTTGGGTGACTTTTAGCTTTCTAATGAGGCCCATTGTGAGCAACCACGTTTCAGTGCCATAAGTCATCACTGGCAACACGCATTGGTCAAAAACTTTCGACTTGAGACACTGTGGTATATGACATGAGAAGATAGAGCTAAGACGCAGCTTCCCGAAAGCCGTCCAGCCGAGTCTGACATCTAATACATCCATACTAATATTATAAATTCGAAAGTAACTCTGTCTGCCTGTCTTTCTGTCTGTATGCCTTACCTAGGCGTGAAAAGGTGAACCACTGAACGGATTTCGACAAGATTAGATATACTTTTTATCGACATACCACGCAGGCGAAGCCGCGGGCGGAAGCTAGTAATATTATAAATGCCATAGTGAGTTTGTTTGTTATGCTTTCACGCTAAAATGGCTGAACAGATTTGGATGAAGTTTGGAACATGGGTAGACCATGACCTGGAATAAAATCATAAGATACTTTTTATCTCGTTATTGCCACGGGATCGCGACTTACGCGGGTGAAACCGCGGGGCACAGCTAGTAATAATTATAATAAAATCGTAACTAATTCAAAACTGCAAATCGTTTTTTTTTTAGAAAAAAGAAATTGGTTCGAGGTCAAGGAATCAATCTAATGTCAAAAATATAAGTTTTTGAATTTTTGTCTGTTTATCGGACATGTACTTCACTTGCTCTTGCGTCACAAGTCCTGACTCTCTTTACATTTGGGCTACTGAGACCAAAACTACAAAAAGTGTCTAGTATTCAGAGAAGCTTCATCAAAATCTGGGTGTTATTCTCGTATATTGTGGTGTTTTACGACTACCACGCGAACTAAGTTGCGGGCAGTATCCTAACTATCCTAATCCTAATCTTAACTAATATTACAAATACGAAAGTGAGTTTGTTTGTTTGTTTGTTGCGCTTTCAGGCTAAAACCGCAGAACGGATTTGGATGAAATTTGGCATATGGGTAGTCCATGATCTGGAATAGGACATAATATACTTTTTATTATGATATTCCCACGAGGTCGAGACTTACGCGGGTGAAACCGCGGGGCGCAGCTAGTCTTACATAACACACATGATTTCCCCGAAGGCAAAGGTACACATTTCGTAATGTATGTTTATAAGTTTTGTGTATAAACGGAGCGAGCGTAATGCTGCTTCTGCGAATTTCAATTCAATTTCAATATTTTAACAAAGAACAAGAATCCTGATTGCAGTTCCAATGAGTTTTAACTTGTAGGAAAACGAGGAAACCTTACTAACAAGGCAACTGTTGCAATTAACACGCAGTAGGTAGGTTCCGATGAGAGGTTGCTTTATAGATCTGCATTTCTAATTAGGTTTTGAATTTCAGCTCATGTTGTTCGATGTAATCTTAACTAATGCTAAGCTGTGAAGTTGTTTGCATGAATAGTTACTAATTTAATTGAACGATTTTTTTTTCTGTAAATAGGATTGTACAAATACTTCTACACGTCCTTATCCTATACTTCCTATCTTATTATATCCTTCCTACTTATAATATAATATAATATTATAACATTCTAGCTATAGATGCGATAGGAGTTTGATTGTTTGTTACGCTTTCAAGCTAAAACGGCTGAACGGATTTAGATCAAATTTGGCACATGGGTAGACCATGACCTGTGTTAGGACATAGGATACTTTTTATATCGATATTCCCACGGGTAATATTATAGCTAGCTTATTAAGCTAGTAATATTATGAAAGTTTGTGAGGATAGATGGATGTTTGTCTCTTTCACGCAAAAACGGGTGAACGGATTAGGATGAAATTTGGCACACAGGTAGTGTATAGCCTGGATTAACACACAGGATACTCTTTATCCCGGTAGTACGTTCCCGTGGGATAATTTTCGACATCCACGAGGGCGAAGCTGCTTGCAAAAGCTAGTCAGTCATACCTATTTTAAAAACTAGATGAGACTGTCTATCTAAAAGGAAAAGAAAGAAAAATTGTTTATTCTGCACAAATAAAACGCACACACAATAGAGAAATACAGACTAAGAAGTGATACAAAAGTAGCTAAAAGCCTCGTATTCAACCAATAAAAATAAATAAAAGTTTGAAATCATTGTTCCCTGCCATTTGTTTATCTTATTATGCTACTTTAGGTATAAATGGCTTTATATATAATTCTTAAGTACTGAGTAAGTAGGCACATAGATGTGTAGTCTTTTCTTTTTCTTTTTCTATATATGTATACATTATTTTTATTTTGAAATTCATCTGATTAGAAACGCTTGTGATATCACAAGAATATTTTTCTGCATAAATTTTCCAATGATTAATTTTATCTAAGAAATGATACGTCTCTGATATCGATTGCTGCTGTCGAAAGATTAGTAGATTGTGTTTCAAATAACTCACAAAGCATCTGCATCTGTTTGTGCAAGTTGCAAGGCGATATAGATAGATAGCTTATTATTTTATCAACACTAGTAGATGAACCCCATTTTCTAGACTGCAACTGCTTAGTAATTAAAATTATTCCCGATACAGTAATTATGGCTATTTATAGGCCACCTTCACAAAGTATTGATGGGTTTTTGGATTCGCTTAACAGTAACTTAGAAAAATTATCTTCGTTTAAAAATATCGTACTGGTAGGTGATATCAACATAAACATTGCTGCCGAAAAATTCGATACTCATTCACATAATTACCTCAATATTTGCTCATTCCATGGACTATTACCTGCACATTATCATCCAACCCACCAGAGCGGGTCTTGTCTAGACCATATTCTTATAAAATCTAAAAGTCCATCCAAAACATTGGTTACTAATTCGTCACTTACCGATCATCAAGCTGTTTTACTAACATTGCAAATATCTTCACCTAGAAATAACTGCATGCGCACCTATACTAAACTCAATATGACGAGTCTGGAAAATGACTTTCGCGGCATTAATTTTGACCCCGTTTACAATTCACATGAACCAAATGTTTCTCTACAATATTTTGTGGATTTGTTACAATTCACGATAAGGAAAAATACATTTACTAAAGTAACACCGAGAAAGTATAGTAATATCAAACCATGGATTACGCCCGGCCTCGTGCGCTGTATCAGACATAGAGATAAACTTCACCTAAAATCCAAAAATGCACCGGATAATAAACCAATATTAATTACTTACAAACGATATAGGAATTTCTGTAATAATCTGTTGAAAAAGCTAAAACAACAATATGATCAAAGTCAACTACAGAAAGCAGGTAAAAACAGTAAACTTATATGGAAATTCATAAAAACTAACCGTCCGTCTAGAAACTATCAGTAATTTTATTTAAACATAATCTAGTTTTAAAATAAGTAATATAGGCACTCAAATAGTTACTCTTCAATTCATTGAAAATGTTATGTCTTCTTTTGATTTAGCTTCTAGTAAATTAATTGCCTTCTTTTTAAAATGTTTGATGTAAATTGACGGCCTGAAACACAGGTTTTCATAAACCTAGCTCAGGCAAGTCTACATTACAGTTAGAATTAATTTTTCTTCGATTGTAATTAATGTAAATCATAGTTATACTTTATACTTGAATAAATTTTATTTATTATTTTATTTTATTATTATTTATTTTATTATTTACTAGCACTTTGCCCGCGACTTCGTCCGCGTGGATTATTACTTTCCTCTGAAAACTTCAACAACCCCTCCACCTCCTTTGAAATATAGTTTTCTAAAATTAATATTTACGTTCTTTAGATTTTTTTATGATCTTTACCCCTTAAACTTTATTACCCTTTTACACCCCGTTAGGAGCAGATTTTTTTTAAACACCGAAGCACGTACCATTAGTGCCGTACCGTGAATATAAGATTTTTCATATTACTTGTATTCCCTCTTTTCACCCCCTTAAAAGTCGAATTTCCAAAAACCCTTTCTTATTGGATGCTTCCGTCATAATGACTATCTGTGTGTCAAATTTCAGCCCAATCTGTTCAGTGGGTTGAGCTGTGATAAAGACTACACCTTTTCACCCCGTTATTGGTAAATTTTTGAAAATCCCTGTTACACATTAGTTTTTATTTTTGGTTTTAACTATAAATGCTAAGTTTCGAATTCATCGGACCGCGCGTTAAAATTCTTCTATAAAAACTTTGACACCCCCCCCGTTTAGGGGGTAGTTTAGAAAAACGAAAGATGACAAACTTTATAATTTACTTAGATACATATTCGTGCTAAGTTTCCAGTCTATTAACTCAAGGAATAAGATTTTTCATTCAAACAAAATCCCCCCTTTTCACCCCCTTAAAGGTCGAATTTCTAAAAACCCGTTCTTGGTTGATGCCTTCGTCATAATAACTATCTGTGTGCCAAATTTCAGCCTAATCCGTCCAGTGGTTTGAGCTGTGCGTTGATAGATCAGTCAATCAGTCACCCTTGTGTTTTATATACATATATAGACTAGCTGATGCCCACAGCTTCGCCCACGTGGTGGGCGTTTATTATATACTAACCCTTACTCGAGACAACAGCATGAAAATCGGTGCAGTAGTTTTTGAGTTTATCGCGTACAGGACGACAGACAGACGCGGCGGAGGACTTTGTTTTATAATATGTAAGGATAATATATCGATTATTTCCTACATTATTTGATTCCTAGGCTCGCGGGTGTTAATATAATATATAAATAACAACATAAAAGCGAAGGCGAAAGCATAGGTACACTCAAACTCAGCAGGCAGAAACGCCCTTCCTCTCTCTTCTCTTTCATCTTCTTAAAATGTGGGTGTTCTATAAGTACATCTCTGTCGAACCCTTCGGGGATTACAGGCGTGATATGTTATGAAATTTGATTTCTAAACGAAAATTTTATTAGCCGTATCTAGGGCAATCTGATGGACCACTCCATGAGATGAGGACCTTTTGTTAATAAAATGTTCTGAAAATGTAGTTATCTCATCTAGTAAACCGTAAAACGAAACTGTTTGCAGTGATTATCTGAGCCCTCTAGTTTTTATATAAACCAATATTTATGTTAGAATGAAATGCGGGTCACTCGGGCTACAGACAAAAATATAACGCTAAGCTAAATTCGCGACAATCTAAGAAGTCCGATTTGACAGCTATAAAAATACTTTGTGTAGCGATGGGGAAAAAAATGGTTTCTTAATAAACTGTTTCTCGAGAAATATCGATTGATCATACTTGGACAGTTTCTAAAAGACAACTTATCTACATTGCTTAAAAGTGATTCTCAAGGCATAACGTTGTGTTAACGTTAACGAGAATATGTACGAGAACGAAACGTCAAATCGGACTTCTTAGATTGTCGCGAGTGTAGTGCAGGCGAGTTAGCGCTACGCCTGTATAAATTCTGTAGCAACATGTTACTCATATGTGATGTATAAAATGAGATATAAACCCCTATTGGTCATTAAATTTTGTGATATCATCATGATTTCCACCGCTGAAAATTAGTACAACGGGTTCTGAAAAGTTACCGCAACCATTGTGGCGATTCTCCATAGCTAAATTCAGAATGAAATTACATTTTCAATAATCACGCGTCCACTTAGTTCAGTACCTACCTAATAATAACCCGCATAATCTGTGGTTATACTGGTTAACCTGGTGCACAATGGTAACTTGTTACCACATTCTACTACTGCTATAAAATTTAAAACTACGCACTCGATGTGAAATTCTGTTATTCAGCTGCATCTGGTTAAGGCAAAGCTGGCTGTATTTGAACCAAAGAGAATTTAATTGGGAAACCACACTAGAACTATATTCATTCCAACTCTAGCGAAAATTTACGTATTTGCTGGTAGGTATCCACGTTCATCAATGATGATAAAACACGAATCAGAGCTTTAATCTAGTGATTTTTTTTTTAACCTTATTGCCTAGTATATATTTTTGTTTATCTAAGGCAACAGGCATTTAAATAAACAACCACTTGAGAGGACTAAAGTCTCTGAGCTAAGCCGCGGACAGACAGAAAGTCGGAGGTACATGGCGAAACTATTTATAAGGGTTCCTTGTTGACTACGGAACCCTAAAAAGAACTGATTTTTTTTAAACTGTTGTCAACCCAACAAAATATCATCAAATTAATTTATTTTTTGTTTTATCATAATTATTTATACAAAATCGATACCCATCACGTATGCGGAGTGTCGCTAATTAATTTAATTTGACCCTGTGTATGTAGCTCTTTTCAGTTAACAATATGTAGGTGTAGGTAGTAACTATTAGGTACATAAACTTAATAATTACTTTTACCTACTGTTTTGTTTTTAGGGACATTTTGCCTTTTTTCAGGGTGTAAGGATTAAAATAGTGAATAGTTAACCTGGATTTGGATCAAGATGATTTATGTCATAGACCGATAAATTATTATCCTTCGGTCCCCAAATAGGTTAAATCCTCGAATCCTCGATCACTCTAACGACAGGGTTTTTGGGACGTGTACGGGAATGTCACAGTGAGAAGACATTAACATCGGTCGAATTCGGAATGCACGATTCCGCTGTTCTTTAGCTATCGTTCGAAAAACCATTCTCATTGAAATGATCCTTTGCTTTTACGTTTAGTGAGGATTCCGAAAATTGAGCATTTTTAAACCACCTTCTTCAAAAGGGAGGGGGTTCTATATTCGTCTATGTTTTTTTTTTGTGTGTATGTTACTCGATTACTCCGCCAAATAATATGAATCAATTTTGATTATTCTTTTTTTGTTTGGTAGGTCATGCTTCAGAGGTGAAATTTTATTAACTTAGCTTTCGTAATTTTTGAGTTAGCTTCAATATTACGTATTTTTCCCTCTTAGTATAGACGATGTTTTAAATGACTCCGTCACTGTTATTTACACACCTACAGCTGCAGCAGGTTGTGGTATTCGAATTTGTGTGGAGTACCACCAACTTTAATTTCGGAAGTCGGTGGCAAAAAACGAAAATTGAAAAGCAAGGACACCCACTTCCGAAATTAAAGTTATTTTTCACTTTTTTTGGTTTTTTTTTGGAAGTCGGTTGTTTGTCACCCACAAAATTTCGATTTTATTCCGCCAATCAGTTGTGCTATTCTGTAAAAATCTCACCGTGAAAACTTAAGTGAAGTGAGCTTGGAGTGAAATGTCACTGCCTTAGCATCAGTAGATATCGATGACAATGACAGCTCACTCTACGCTCACTTCACCTAAGGTTTCACGGTGAGATGATTACAGAATAGCAATGCTGGTCCTAATGTGGTACATGTTAATACACGCAAAGAACACTTAAATAAGTATTAAATACTTACCTATAGAAATAAAAAGCCGAAATTAGTTCTGCCAAATGTAGAAATCCACATAAAAATATTGTATTTCTATATCTGGCATTTGTTATTACTTTTTCATAACCTGACCTACTTTAACAGCATCTATACAAAATATTTTAATGAATTCGTAAGACGTAATCACTTATCGTAAGGATAAACGAAAAACGTAAATGACAGGTCTCCTGCTCCAAGAGACTTGTCATTTACGTTATAAGTCTATTATAAGTGCCTATAATTCCTTCCTACCTTCTATTATTATGTTTAGTTTAGTTTTTGATCGTCCTGTGCGAGTCCCAATAAATACTTTTCCTTTCTTTATTCAGCTTATTCATAAAATAATATAGCCTGTTCCAAAAGATAAGTGCTTATACGAACTTTTATGGACACCGCTCTTTTTAGACTTTATGGTCAATTTAATACGCTTTAAAAAAACTATTTCAGGGAACCGAGATACATACTTGATGTTGATGTTGTTGCATTTTAATATCACACAGATAATTTCCTACAATGACAAAAACCTTTTTTGACCGTCCTCAAAAAAGGCTGGTTTTTTACGTTTAACGCCTTTTTTATAGGTAGGTAAGTGGGTAGATAGGCAATATGGCTTTGCGAAAAAGACATGATAAATCAGTTATTTCTTCTCAGTAGGAAACATCCCGTAACATCAGTAGGAAATATCATAAATGTCTTATAGGCTCTGCTAGCTAAAATGTTTATAAATGCCAAGTTTTTATGAGTGTTTTATTTAAGACTTAGGGTCAGTTTACACCGAGACATGACGCGAAGCGACGCTGCGCGCACTTTTTAAGACAGTAGACAATATTATTGCGTTTCGAATAAGCTTATTTTTATCTCAGTATGACTAAAACTTTGAGAGATATGATTTTTTTTGTACTCGGATAGCGAATATTTCAACAAAAAATCAAAATGGCTGCCACGTAGCGGGGAAGTGTATTGGTGAAAATTTAAACTATTTTAAAATACATTTACCCTCTAAGCTTGGGTAGCTTAGAGGGTAAATGTATTTTAAAATAGTTTAAATTTAAGTATTTAGAATATCGCTAGTCCATGTCTTGACACACTGTATAGTATAATAGAAAGAATAACGACCTTGTTACACTACCTTGCGGTACTCCTGTATTGTTGCTCCTAATGTTAGACTTACACAATATTTATACTTTATTTGAATTTATTTCGCTGTTTATTGAGTCCTATTTGAATGATACCTTTGTAGCCAGTTCAATGCTAACACACTTCAATGCCTACATTTTAATTACTTTTAAATATTGGTTGGATTAAATGTCGGGAGTATGTGGAGGAGCCCTTAGTCTGACATAAAGTGGTAGGTGCCTAGGTGCCTACTTACGCACTGCGGGATTTGTACTGTAAGCCACGCTGTATACACTATATAAACCAACTACAAACTTAATAAAAATCGGCCAAGTGTGAGTCGGACGCGCGCACGAAGGGTTCCGTCCCATTATCTATAAAAACGGCAAAAAAATCATGTCTGTTGTATAGGGGCCCCCCTTAAATATTTGTTTTATTTTAATTTAATTATTTATTTTTAAAGTGAATAATAACTAAATGTTCTGTGAATATTTCAAGCGTCTACCTGTTGCCGTTATCAATGTCGAGCAAAAACGAGCAAAAAAATCACGTTTGTTGTATGGAGGCTCCCCTTAAATATTTATTTTATTCTGGTGTTTAGTATTTGCTGTTATAGGGGCAATATAAATACATGATCTGTGAATCAAAATCATGAATTTCAATTGCCTAACTATCACGGTTCAAGAAATACAGCCTGGTAACAGACGGACAGACAGACAGACAGACAGACAGACGGACAGACAGCGGGGTCTTAGTAATAGGGTCCCGTTCTACTCTTTGGAAGTCGGTTGTTTTTAAGGTTCCGTAGTCAACAAGGAACCCTTATAGTTTTGCCATGTCCGTCTGTCTGTCTGTCTGTCCGCGGCTTAGCTCAGAGACTCTTAGTACTAGAAAGTTGTAATTTGGTATGGGTATACATATAAATCAAAGTGGTAAAAAAATTAGAAGCACACAAAAAACTGCTATGTAAATAACAGTGACAGCATCTTATTATAACATCATCCTTATAGATCAAGTGGGAAAAATTCATATTATTGAAGCTAACTCCAAAACTACCTTATCAAAGATAATACAATTTATACGGGACCACCGCACAAGCTTCCTCTACCAAATAAAAAAATAATTTTCAAAATTGGTTCACAATTGACGAAAATATCGAACATGTATGTTTTTTATGTAGGTAACATACAAAAAAACCATACATAAAGTCAAAAATAGAACCTCCTCCTTTTTGGAAGTCGGTTAAAAATCAGGTATCATTTGATAAACAAGTGGAATATAAATAATTCATGTTATGCCAAAATCTAAATTCCCCGTTAGCGTAAGACAACCTACGAAAAGAGCACTCGTACACAGACAAACAACTTTGAATTAGGAAGGTTTGGTCGGAACTCTTACAGTCGGTTTCTGATTTAAGTATTTGAAGTTGAGAATTGCTCAAACTCTTCTTAAGCATTACTTAAGGTGATTCCTATAATGTAACCCGCAAAATTCAATACGATTTTTGCAAATAAATTTTAGGAATCACCTTAAGTAATGCTTAAGAAGAGTTTGAGCAATTCTCAACTTCAAATACTTAAATCAGAAACCGACTGTTAGGGTACGGACCCTTTTAACATTTAATTAACTGTGAATCGAGTCGAAAACGGCCGCAGATGGGTTGTTCCTCTGTTTAGGTAAGCTTCAATGTTTACAGTAAAAGCTCTTTCAGAATAAATATGAAAGATATTAATTTAATGCAAATCAAGTAGATATTACATTATGATAATGTATCACAGAAGTGATGTGTTTTGGTGACGGGCATGCGCTCCTGTTTTGAAGCTCTATGTACGTTTCTTCTCAATGAGATCGCATCCACGGACCGCAGCGCGCGTTCCCGCCGTCACCTGAAAACTATCAACACATAACGTGTCGTAAATATTAAAAAAGTAAATAAGTTTATACCCTGTGATCAGTAAATATTAGTTAAAAACAGTTCGAAGACAAGCCAAGTTTTAGCGATAAAATATAACAGCGTGATGTGAAGTTACAGTTAAGTTTTGTTTAATTCTAATAAAATGTAAGTGTGGAAAATAACTACTGACAAAAGAACGAAAATGATTCTTGGATAAAAACCGTGGGTTCTGGTGAGTAGTACGTACTATAAATTAGCACATATTTACATAGTCATATATGTCTTACTGTTTTAAAACAATGCTGTGTTTCCCTTAAATAAGCAAAATGATAAACTTGTTAAAACAGTTGTACCTAGCTTAAATATTTTTTTTCAACATTTAATAAATTCAAATAAGAAAACTTTTACACTTCTAAATTCTGTTATAATTACCTATTATAACACTTTGGCTGGCTCATCAGCTGAAGTTTATTTAGGAATAAACTCCCTTTTTTGGGACGTAAGTACGCATAAATATAAATGATTGAATCTTTGTTGACTGCTACTTTCTAGCAAATAATAATGATATTGTGAAAGTACTATAAAAACTGGTTTTCTAATTACTTTAGAATAAAAGGTCGAACCTTAGTCAATAGATTTGCTTAGTCAACCCGTATGTTTAAAAGCCACAGTTCGGATTGTTGCCATTGTGAGAAGTCAATAGATACAACCCTTTATTTAACGAATTTTTGGTTAATCCTTGAAAGGGCGATCAAATGAGATCAGTCGAAGGTCAAAATCCAAAAGAGTTAACAGCGTTTCACCAGTGAGACTTCAAGTAAATGTTGGCAGAGTGTGTTTATTTAGAACTTTTTGTTCGCCGCGGATTCGCGAACATACGAAATTCATCGTTCGTGGGCCCCGCTTAGAGGTTAATATAAAAAAAAATTGGAAGGATTTTTCTCACAAGACTTTTCTTTTTATCAGGCTGTGTGTAAACTGTCGGTTAGTTACGGCACTGTTTAATAATTATGTAGATACGTATGTAGGTATACCTACAAAATTGATTTCAATGTATTCGTGTGTCTAGTTTAGAACTTCCACTAGCGGAGTGAAATGAAACTACTTTGCGATATGCCCAGTGGTCAGCTGGGAATATCGATAAATATCTTGCTTTCGTCGATCCGCCCGTCTATCGATTATAACCGGCCACATCATGAAATGCCTGTCCATTTCACGACATAGCCATTTCTCCGATCGGACCACGACATATTATACCTATATTGAGGTTGGCCGAAGAGTAGGTACGTTTTGAATAGGAGATCCCGAGTCCGAAACTAGCCGAGTTATTCCGAAACATACAGGTGAGCACACGTCATGTGTTTTGCTAAAGAAGGTTTTCAATACGTGGCGCTAGCTAGACTTATGTGATGCGTCATTGAAATATTCACATTGAAGGAACCAAAGCTTTATTAAGTTTTAGTCCATTACTGTAGATTGAATTGTCACTTTTTAAAATATTTTATCTTGTAAAGTATATACCTACGCAAAGGGGTTATGACAAACGTGTTAATTAACTGAGTTGAGAGCAAAATTTTTGCGGTTTTTTTTGGATGATAATTAGGCTAAAGTTAAGTAAGTACTATTTACGAATGTCTCTTATTCTTTAATATGCGTAAGAATTATCTGGTTGGGTATTTTAGTTCATCGATGCTTAATAAGTATGTAAGGAATTTGTACCAGAAGGTCGCAGCGTGACGTTAAATAGCTTGTAGCCTTCCTCAAGAGTGGGGCTATCAAATACAAAAGAATTTTTCAAATGCGACTGGTAGTTCCAGAGCGTTCAAATAAACAAACTGACTCATCATCTGCCTAGCCTTTTCCCAACTATGTTGGGGTCGACTTCCAGTCTAACCGGATGCAGCTGAATACCAGTATTTTACATGGAGCGACTGCCTATCTGACCTCCACAACCCAGTAACTGGGTAATACGATACCCCTTGGTAAGACTGGTTGTCAGACTTACGGGCTTCTGACGACCCGTAACGACTGTCAAAGATCCACGAATGACAGCCGGGACCAACGGCTTAATGTGCTTTCCGAGGCACGAAGAAGTCTCGGTATGTAAAGATGGTAACCCATCCACAGACCATCCCCGGCAAGAGTAGCTTAACCTGATGGATCGATCCGTGCGGCTGTTATTACTTAGCCACGATCTCCTCATCAACACTATCATCTTAATAAAAATAAATAAAATAGTATGCCAAATGCAGAAATAAATGTTTTGTTTAAATCTTTTAAGTTTCGATTTAAATTTCAAATTGCTTTTAAATTATGCCTTCAATTGCAAGCTTGTGATCATCGTTGCGTGTCAACAAGGCTCACTCACGAAAAACCCTGTTACAGACAACCTTTTTCTTTGATTTTTAGGTCCCTTATTGGGATATCTCTTAGGAGTAGAGGTACAGTACTGCTCTTAAGTACTATGAGGTATGAGAATTTCATCAAAAATTACGGCTAGGAGTATTTCATAAAATTTACTTAACATGACGAATAAAACATTATATTCGTTTGGTATTTCAGTTAATTGCTTAATTCATGTTCTTTGTTCTGTATGTAATGTAGCGAAGTGTTGTTACATAAATCAATGAGTCTGGTTGTACCTACTTTCGATTTGAAATTCTCCATGTTCAATATGTTACGTCACAATTTCAATTTGTGCCCCTAGTTTACCAGCATTATGCGTCGGAATGGAACATTATTTAAGGTACCACGGATCCTTTACCTTTACACAACGCACAACTTGCACGTGTAACTATAATTAATAAAACTTATCGTCGATCGTTTCATTCAGACTATTTAAATAAATGTCGAATGTGTGTGTGTGTGTGTAATGAGGAGATCAATTCATGTATTACGTACTACTAATAGTAAAAAAAATATTGAATATAAATTAAAAAAACAAAAAAACTAAATTGAAACAAATAATTGAAAATAAATAAAATAATTAATTTGTCAAAGACTAAAGTAAAAATTAAAATAATGTAATAAATTAACTACACACTTAAATTGTCCTTAAACTCTAAAATATGTCATTCTTTGACAGTTATTACTTTGTTATTATTTTGACAGTTTAGGAAAGGTGTCAATTTGCTTAATAATTAATTTCCCTGATTGCAAGTAGGTACCTATCGTAGTAAACACTCCCAACCGTTATCAATCTATCAGTACCTATGAATGGAAAAGTTTGCGAAATAGTGTTAGTAAATCAATCACGGTGATAAGGCGAAAGGATTCGCATAAGAGGTATGCAGATCATGTCCAGAATTTACACTTAGGTTAGAATACTTTATGGGACGTTATAACTGTAGGTATATAAAACGAATATAATATCGTGTTTATTCGCTAACAAACAAAGAGGGGACGACTGAGGGGCAATATGTTGAGCTATAAAACTAGAACCACAGAACGGGAAATCGTGCTCCTTGCGTTATGTCCGGGAGCATAATGTGGGTAGCTACCTAATATGATATTGTATGAGTACCCAAAAATGCCTTCGAGGTTTTGTAAATCTGACACGATGTACCGATTTGTTTGGAAACAGGGTAGCGGAAACTTCGCACGTACAATAATAAAGTAGAGCCGTCATTATGGCTTCTAAATATTTCGGCCAGAAGCAACCCGGAGTCTAGATTTGTACCCGGTTGATGGTAATAGGCTCGCCCCCTATTACATGGGACTTAACCATATCTGGCGAAATGTGAGTATAATAAGGTTACGCCCTTGTGGTCATATTTTTGTGGCTTCCTAGTGACGCCACATATTTTGCAATTTTAAATAAACCTTGATAGAGTTTTTAAATATTTAAAAGTGTTTCGTTATAGTTGAAGTTTAGAGTGAGTGAAAGTATTAGAACTTTATATTTATACATACATCAAGATGCTTATCACTCGTCCCTCCCCATAACACACGATGTCACACTTTGAAGATATCCCCTTAACGTTTGACGTAATTTTCGAATGCCCCGTTACTTTTTAGGGTTCCGTTACCCTATTATAACTAAGCCTCCGCTGTCCGCCCGTTCGTCTGTCTGTCAGCGGGCTTTCTCATGAACCGTAATAGGTAGACAGTTGTTTTCACAGATTATGTATTTCTATTGCCGCTATAACAACAAATAATAAAAATAAAATAAAGTAAAAATGAGGGGGTCCCCATACAAGAAAAGTTTTGTTTTGCGTCTTAGCAAAATTTTGTACGAACCCGTCGTGTGTTAGTCCGACTCGCATTTGACCGGTTTTATTCATAATACACGCTTTGTCGAAAGACTTGTTACCTTGCTAACGTTACTTTTATCTTAATTCACATACGGGTCGTAGATACGGTCGAATTTGCTAGAGAATAATGAAATTACATGAATAGTGATCATCTGTGAACATTTCACTCTGTGAAAAGATTTTTTTTAATTCGTTGTGGAACGGACCATAAAATATCTTTTCCTGTTTCACAATATAAGTTTTGTAAACAGGTTTGAGTTGCTACTACTGCTTACTTGTCCACCTTTTTAATTTCTTTGAACTGACTATTATATTGAAGCTTCGCTGATAAAACTGTGTGACAAATCCCCATTGATGGGGATTGTCAATGTGGATTAGTCGAATAACCCAATGATTCAACGTCTGAAGAAGCAGAAAAAGTGGAAAATAAAATCTCTTTGAATGCAATAAAATGATACCGGATAGTACAGTTTCCATAATGTCTTCGATGTTCCAATTTCCGAGACTATTGGGGTTAAACTGTTTAGATTTTTTTGTTTCGTGTAACGTGCATTTGAATGTTTTAATGTTTTGAACGGGAACCTTCTATTTTTTATTCTGCAGAAAAGAGCTATCAGGAGCCATTTATAATCTCCGCAGGCGCGATTCTATAAGGGAACTGTTTAACGGTAACTTAACATAACGACGGTACCTTGTCAATTATCTATGAAAACATCATGCACATAAGAAAAAAATTACATCTTTTTAGTAAAAGAGGTGATAGACATAATTATAGTACTAGAAATAGGGACCTATTAGTTCAATCAGGTTTCAGACTGGCTAAAGTAGACTCATCTGTCATGGGGACTGTTTAAAATGTAACAATAAAATTCCTCCCCACATTTACTTCAACGGAATGAGACGAAATTCAAAACTTGTATAAAACGCACACTATGCAGGCAGGCATATTATAAGTTGGAGGATTACATCGCTGATAAAAATGCTTGGCTTAATGCTGGTCTTGCTGCACAACCACAGCTAACTAATTATCATTTGAAAAAACTGTTGGAGCTGCTGAAGATTGTAAGACCATCTTTGCACTGTATAAACTCAATCTCCTTTGTATTATATAATTGCACATCACAGGGGTGAGTGCTATGTACATTAATAGAGCTACCATTTACCGGGTAATATGTCTTTCATTGACTTGAATGTGCCCTGGCGGCTGGGAATATGTCATGCTCACTCAGATGTCTCGCTGATGGTGGCGCGTGTGTTGGATCATTTAGCTCCCTTCAAAATGGTTGAGCTGAATGGTGCTGATCCATGCGTCATGTTCGTGAACGGGCGCCGTCAGTTGTGACTAGTCATAGCTTAGCTGCCATGGCTTATTTTAATGTTTGAATAGTTTTTTCTTTTTTTGTTTGGATGTTGTAATTGCGGACGCATTTAACGTACTTTCTACATCTCTTCTCACATGTATGATTTCAACATGAATGATGTAACCAATTTTTTTATTTTATTTAAAAGAGTGTCCGTGGAATTCTTGCCCATTCTTCTCCATAGGTACCTACTACGCTTTGGAATGGGCAACTAGCTTCATATTTCTGATTGACCGACTCCTTAACAATTCAAAAGTGCCTGTAAATGGTTTAATTGAAATAAATGCTTTGAGTTGAGTTGAGTTGAAACATGAGCTTATGAAACGTTTTCGCATGAGCCACTGCAATATCAGTTTACTGACAAAGTGTCATATAAATCAAGTGCCATACATGTGATACTGGAGAATATTACATCGGCTAAGTTGAGGCCAAGTTGTCATTGTTTCTCCAATAATAGTTATATCCTTGTGGATAATAAAACTATTTCACTGTTTTTTACACAACAAACATAATGCAACATGTTCGTAACATTCTAAAGCAGCAAAATATACTTACTGCTCAGCAATCTTAGACTGGGCCTATCTCAAGGACTTCACCTGAACAAAAAAATCCGTAATAATGAAGGGTCTTAATTTGCTCAACAATTAATTTCCCTGAGAAATTAATTGTTGAGTTTTAAAGTTAGGGAGTGCCTCCGCTGCCGGCGCCGGCTCCCAAAAATAACGCCATTAGGAACCAGCACTGACATTACTGCCGGCTCCCATAATGGAGTCCGGCGGCGCGGCGTTTATGGCAACTCTTCCAGTATTCAGAACCAGGGATGTTGCGGATTTTTTACTTTACTTACTAAATATGTAATAAAAAAATACTATCTTTTTTTATTACTTACCACCCACACAAATAAAAAAAAACTATAAAATACCTAAACATCCGCATCCGCGGATGTGAGCCTCCAAATATCCGCATCCGCATCCGCGGATGTGAAAAAATCTGCATCCGCAACATCCCTGTTCAGAACCCCAACTAACTAAACCTAACTAAAATATTTTTTTCTGTACATTCTAGTCGTTTTTGGCAGTTTTCGGCTCTCGCCGGCTCGCTCGGCTCGTGCGTAGGGGGTCACAGTTCTAACCTTTTTTTTTTTTTTTTGTTTCCTGGATGGAAAATCCTCATGGATGTCCTCCGCCCTGAGGCGGGCGGAGGGGTCTGTCAGACTCTTACTGACTAAAAACCACCCCACTAGGTGTTCCAACTCGCACCTACGACGTCATCCCTGGATCCATTTAGGGGCGCTGAAAGAGGGCGTTGTCCGCCTTCTGCCGACGCCCGGTGCGCCTGCTGCGGGCTGAGTGAGTGGACGAGATCTCCCTCTCCCTTTCCGCAGCCTCCTTCTGTGAGACAGTCGTTTCGCACCGCGTCCCAGGACTCCTCGCTGCCGACCATCGACTCGATTACGGCCGGCAGCGACAAGTCACTGCCTACTTCTGAGATAAGGGCTCGGCGCGGCTCCTCCCAAGCGGCACACTCTGCCAGCGTATGCTGCGCCGTGTCCTCCCGGCAGTCGACGCCGTGGTGACACCGGGCGGCCGGCTCCCTGTTTATGCGACACAGGTACTTCCCGAAGCAACCATGCTCGAGCACAGGCCGGACCGCCTCGATGATGTCGACGGTAAGGCGTGAAAGCCTTTCCCGCCATTCCGCCACCAGGACCTCGCCAAGCTGAGACTGACGCAGCTCCATGTGTCGCTGCATCGGTCGCTCACCCCGCGCCGTGGCTTCCACGCGCCACTGATGAAGTGACGCGAGCACCCTCGCCTCCAGGTCCCAGGGCGGGGATCCGGCCAAGTCACAGTTCTAACCAATCTAACCTTTTTTTGCGATTACAAATTTTCTTTGTCTTGGGTGAAAAAAATAAAACGTCCTAAATTATACGATTGAACTATGTTATTTAGATCAGAACACTCACAAGAAATAAGTTTATGGTTGCCACGATATAGAAATGTAACATGAAATGCAGCATAATTTTGCTTTTTTTTTTTTCGTAATTTGCGTTCTTGAGGAATGCAAATTACGCTCGTTTGGATGAGCCGAGGAATTTTTGTATGACTCGAATCGCTGATTTGCAAAATTTTAAAACATTGTACAAAGTCCTTGGGATTTAAATTATCATAATACTAATTTTCATTATTTTTACCGAAGAGTTTTAAAAAGATAAAATAATCCACGTTATTTTACAAATGATATTTCTTGAACATAGAAAACGAGAAAATTTTTCTTCAAAAATATTTGTAGTATAAAATAATGTAGGTAAGCTACTTTTCTCACTAGAAGGTCTTGATAATGGATTTCCTTTAACAATGGCCGAAGACTGGTTGTGTTTGCTTTGTTCAGCTCTACAGTTTTTATAATATAGCGGATATTCCTACTATTTACGAGCACTTATCAAAGTTGTTGTCCACATGACGTACAGTCAACAAGAGAGTTTGGTATGCAGGCAATTTTCATCGCGATTTATTGCAAAAGAAAAACAAACAATCGGTGTCAAAGACACCGATTGTCTACTTAGTACTCGCACAACAGGGGGTTAAAAGGAAGTCGCAATTAGCTGCATACTTTCCTCTTTTGTTGCCTGTACATACACAGCGCTGCAAGCCGGCACAATGCAACAACGTTCTAACCCTACTGCTCATTTAATATTGGACACACTATGTCGAACGTTACATGTATTGTGGTCGCAACCGATAACTCTCTACCAAAATCTATAAATTCACGTAGAGGTATTAATTTTACTTAATCGTTTTTTTTACTTACATTAAACCAAATCGATTCTATCAACATCAAGTTACTTTGCGTTTAGTTTCGTATTAAGAGGCTTAATAGCAGTATTGTATGTTTATGTAATTAATTCGTGCTTGAACTCGTTTCCATGAACTGGGTCGAAGGATTGATTACTTGGATTGGATAAATAAACAGGAGGCTATGTTAGAGAAACATGACAAATCGAGTTACTAGTTTAATTCAATAATTATATCCGCTTGATCTAAGCGGATATAATTAATTAATTTAGGAAACGGTTGCTAACATTACAATAATATTTACATTAAGTTTACGAAAGCCAATGGTATACAGCTCGGTTGTTTACTATGTTAAATTCTATTCAAAGAAACAGTATCCGAAGTGTATTGGTTATATTTTACAGAAACAGCTTTTGGGATGATACATTGAGAAACAGACATTGTGTAAAACAAAGTAATTATGATTTTTTAAGAAAAGTAGAATAATGCTTGTTTTTGCGAATAAATGCAAAAACAAGCTTTATGGTACTTTTTTTTCTATTTTGTTCTACCCTACCACTCTGTATTATTATACCGAGCAATAAAGATGAAATTAAACACCAAGTTCCTAACACAAAGCGTAAGTTCATTGGATCATCGATGCAAAGAAAATGTTGACTTAGTGAAAGATCAAGAAATCTTGTGTTATTATATCTTCGAAATGATTCCTCGGACTCAGTACAGTCGACCGCACATCAGTGGTAACAATGTAACATTGCCAGAGCTTTTATGGCGTAGTAGTAAGAGTGATTTTCGTATTACAAGTGTTATCACTGAAGTACGGTTGATTGTACTATAGTGTAATCAAATCATTGTTATCTGTAAATTAAGAACAGCACTACCCTTGTCAACTGGCCTATGGGGAAATAAATGGAACGGCTAACGCTAACGTTATGTTGTCGATAATGTCAAGGAGGGACCGGAATGGTAGTCATTCCCGTAAGACGGATGGCTCACCAATTTGTTGCATGGAAACTTTTGTTACGGACTAACTTTTTGTTGTTCGGCAACTGCGCATTTTTTTCTCTTGTCCTATTAAATAAAAAGTAGGTAAAAACGAACAAAATATATATAAAAAATACTTTTAATTTGATCAAATCACTAGCAGAGTACAGACGACTGTACAAAGTCAACTAGCTGAAGCAAAAGCTACACATACCAGCCACCTACGAGCATTTTTGAAAGTTATACAAATGAAATAACAGGAAAGCTCTGGAGAACATTTTTTTAAATTTTCTAATCAAGAGCGGTATGGAAACTTCGAACCTTTAGGCGCCATCTCCATGTCCGAGAAAATCGCAGCGATGGTCTCACCGTACCATCCAATTCAATAGAAACTCTAGTAATCAATCTAGAAACTTTATGAATCAATCTCCACACGGCGGGTGATGTCACCTCAGCGATAATTTGATGGCATGGCATGACTATCGCTGCGATTCACTCGTCCGTGGTAGCGGCTTAGTTCACCAATACATCAGTCTAATAAACTTGAGAAGACAGAATAAAGAAAATAACGTTATTGAAACATAGTTAAAGGTACCTAAATCGGCTCATTTGGGTGGTTTAAAATTACATCCCATTTTACGTGTCATGTGCAATGGTGATAGAAGAGATATTTTAATGTGATTTTTTTAAAGAAAATGTACATCATTTTCATGGTGTTTATAAACTAAAAATTATGATCATCAATCTTTCACAGTACGGCGCGGTTTAAAGTGTGGTTAACATCTTCCAGTGAGAAACTATCAGCCCAACCCATTATAATTAAGAATATTCGAACATCCATTTTGTGAAGTTACTCTAATTCCTTTTCCACAGCTGAGTTCTTCTTGCGCGTTAGCAATATTGTAATATATCATTCACAGCGGGTAAGTGGTGCGTATCACATTCGCGCTCCCTCGACACTAGATGAGCTACAGCCACTTTAAATATTGCACTCGCGATGAATCCTGGATTCATACATATTATAAATTAAAGTCGTATTTCATGTTTGTCTGCGTGGCCGCGTTGTTTTTATAAACTACTCAACGGATTTTGATACAGTTTTCACCATCATGTAAACTACTAAAGAATGAATCCGGAAGGTTTATGTGTATAATACATTAATATTGAACTTAATACAATAAGAAATCTCGATGTTTTGTGAAGTCGTAAAAAACGTACCTACTAACCACGGGCGGGTCGCTAATAATTCATTAAAATAAATACGTTATTTTCTTTAATACATATAGGTAGGTACAGTGCTACAAAACTAGTTATTTTACAAAGTTGTTGCAAAGTAGCTTAGTTGTGATCAATCCCATATCCATCTCGAGTTTGAAAGAGCCATTTGCAACGATAGCTGACGATAATTAGCTAGGTTGCCGAGGTTCAGCCATACACAAACCTTTAAGAATAACCAACGAACCAACCTGGTGTTTTGATAATAAGTGCATAGCATAGGATTGGACTACGACGTAATGTAGATGATCATTCAATTTTATAGGATCCGGGATGTAAATGAGTACCACGTCGTTCTCTCTGTAGGAACGTAGGGAATTGATCAAAGTAATCTGAAATTGCAATATATGTCTATAGACATATGTCGGTGTAATACAACTCCGAACCGGCGCCACGTACGGAGAATATTATCATCCATATATTACAGTACTATTTCAGAAAGGAGACCACGATAGCAATATGTCTTTTATGATTCACAAGTTCCAAGGATTACGTAAGTGCATTTCAGTATTTGATAAGGCTATCATTAGCAAATAATAATTGTACTCGATTCATATCTCGTAATGGTTTAGTGTTGTTATTAGATAATCCATAAATCCAGAGCTCACAAATGTTATTAATTCTGCGATATTGTTTGTTTTGTGTTGATATGGAGCGAGGATTTGAAACATGAAACTAAACTAGAATTGGAACCTAACTCACGGTCCCCTGACACAATCCAGCAAACATTATAGTTTGTAGAAGTTTTGATAAAAAGGTGAAGTCAGTAACAACGAGAATTTAGAAAAAATGAGAATATAAGGTATGGAAAATATGCTCCCATTTTTGCCATTATGTAGATATAAAATTTCGAAATTAAGTAAATGATTACCTAATAATTAACGATACTTATTTAGTTTCATTACTACAAACTAGGGTCCCGGACGTATGAATAGATAAAGTAGTCGTAACAACATAGCGTAATGAATGTATTCCATGAAGCGTAGATCAGGGAGGCATCATTATATATCCACTATACATCTATAGTTGACTGGTGCTACAGGCTGTATCAGAAACTTCTGCTTTGCTTTTTAGTAGCAATTAAAGCTTGCTAGCCTGACAGACAACTGAAAGGGTATGGTTCGAACACCACCTGTTGTATTTTAGACGTGAACACACTCATATCGAAAACTAAAGTTTATCTACCGGTTAGCAGAAAAGTGTACGACTTGTTTTGTAGAATCATGCGCCAGTGAGGCGCCACTTAGCTACGCCGTAGCTAACCCTGGTCATTCGTAGCGCTACAAAGAACCCCACGCTGTGCTACGGCGTAGCACAATTTGTGAGTGATAGATATGTTGTGGACCAAGTGATTAATAGGACATTATGAAAAATGCCCGGGCAGTTTGAAAAATGCCCAATATGAGAGGGCAATGTGATAACAACTATTGAAATAATCAAATTGACCGGGCATTTTTTATAATGCTAGTCACCTATGGGGCAGTATAATTAAAACCAGATTTTAATACTATTATTTTATTTTCAAACGTAGAATCAATCATCATTTCAGCCGAAAGACATCCACTGCTCGACATAGGCCTGGTATCCTGCCTTTTCGCCAAAAATTGTTTGGCAGATTATCACTTGCCAACCAACGTTTCGCCGATGTTTCACTTTGACAACTAGCAAATTTTTGTATGACAACGTTTCATTTGGTAGACTTATTGTAATGCTGATTATTATAATAACACAAAACGTTTGGGACATTTATCATTTGTCAAACATTTCAATCTTAGGTTACGATATGTTAGATTAGGTTAGAGTATGACCAGAAGTAGGCAGCGACTTGTCGCTGTCGGCCGTAGTCAATGCCATGGTCGGCAGCGAGGAGTCCTGGGACGCGGTGGTTTCCTACTGCGAGACGGTCGTCTCGCAGAAGGAGGCTGCGGAAAGGGAGAGGGAGATCTCGTCCACTCACCCAGCCCGCAGCAGGCGCACCGGGCATCGGCGGTTAAAATAAAAGGAAACAGTTAAGTTAGGTTACATCACATTAAAGATAAAGTAAAAAAACACTCACTCACTGAGCACTCTTCAATACACTCACTCATTTTAATTGAACTCTACTTGAAAGTTGGCATTCTGCCACTTAAGTTTGGCAATACTTCGGGCTATGTCGGACATGTCGGTTACCTTGGTTCTCCTACGGATCTCTTCATTTCAGAATCAATATTTAAAATCAAACAAAATATTTCCATTCATAGGACACTCTGCCGACCTATGATGACTTTACCATAATTAAATGTTAAACTGTTGTTAAAACTGACTTGTCGGACTGGAGCGGGCGCGGCTCCGAAATGCGAGCCCCCACCCCGCGCGATACCCGCACCCCGTGCAAAATACCTGTGTATTATCAGATTGCCCAAAGACCACAGGGCAATATTTATAATGACGAGGCAATGTGATAAATAAGGAAGTTCAAATTATAATTTATTATTTTGCCCTAAGTAGCTTGTCATTATTCATAATGCGCGGGCATTATGAAAAATGCCCGTATTTATCACTTGGTCCATAACAGATACATATTATAAAATTACACGTATCGTTTACTCTGTTTGTCTGATTTTATTGCTATGCGGGCAAACCAAACATCGGCCTTGCATAATATCCGTTTATTGTTGTTCTATGTATCATGTATTTTGATGTGTACTTAGTTCGAAAATTGAACTGATTTTGTAGCTGTTTCCTTATAATGTAGTTACCAAACAAAGCATTTTTGGATTTAAAATTAAACTAACTAAAGATATTCTTCTTTATTTTAGTTCATCATCATCTGCCTAGCCTTTTCCCAACTATGTTGGGGTCGGCTTCCAGTCTAACCGGATGCAGCTGAATACCAGTATTTTACATGGAGCAACTGCCTATCTGACCTCCAAAACCCAGTAACTGGGTAATACGATACCCCTTGGTAAGACTGGTTGTCAGACTTTTGAGCTTCTGACCTGTAACGACTGAAAAAGATCCACAAATGGCAGCCGGGACCAACGGCTTAACGTGCTTTCCGAGGCACGGAGGAGTCTCGGCATGTATTAGATGGTCACCCATCCACGGACCAACCCCGGCAAGCGTAGCTTAACCCGATGGATCGACCCGTGCGGCTGTTATTACTTAGCCACGAGCTCCTCCTCTTCTTTATTTTAGTTCATGAAATTAAATAACCTTTATACTTTTAGACGTCTGTAAAATCAGTCAGTCACGGCTATGATTGGCTACAGTATCACACCTCAGAAAAATTTTAACCTCAGGAAAAGCTAATGTCCTTTAAATATAGAAACTCTTTGTCCATTGCCTTTAATAATTTTACAACTTTTGGTAACAACCTACTTTAAATTTCAGGTATTTCATACGATTTTCAAAAGGACTCTCCAGCTCCTAACATTTTGTGGTTTCATTTTATAAGGCTGTTTTGAGTTGTATTCATACAACCGTACGTTGTATGCGTACCTAGGGGGGGGGGGGGGGCGGGGGCGGCTGCCCCCCCCCCCCCCCCGGAAATCTCGCAGAATATGTATGAACTCGCCTAATTACTAATCATAAGTGTAAACGGGGCCTTATGCTCTAACTTTTAAATTAACCGCGCTGTAGACACGATTCTTTCACGGAAGATATAACGTCTTCCGTGAAAGAATAGAAACCGTTTTGTAGAAGATCCTCGAAAATTACTTTTAAAGTAGAGGCGATGGGAATAAAATAAAAATGCATGAATAGTCAAATTTACTTTTATTTATTTAACTACCTCTAAAAAGCAGGATCATTTGCGGCTGTTTGCCCTACACACTACACTACATATACCTAATGTTTTATGTAGGTGTGTTTGTGTAGTGTGTATGACAAAAAATTACCCTCCTTCTGGGGCAGTTGGGTAAAAATAGCCGCGGACGATCCGACCTAAAAAATCTGACTTGCCCCCCCCCCTAGGTCAGAAGCTGGGTACGCCCATGTATTCATAGTTAGCTAATTAAATGAATATGCAATTATATGCATAGTTTCAGACAACTTATACATCTATCTATCTATAAATAAAATGAATGTTTGTTTGTTTGTCCCGTTTGCGTTCCTAAACCAGTCATCCGATTGCGATGAAACATTAGTAAGTTGGCGTGCGTACACCGGTACATGACGAAGTCACGGGCAACAGCTAGTATCGTTTATGGAGAATAATAATATCCCTTCCGATGAGTGAATACAGAGACCTTTGCTGGTATTAAAATAGTATTTTGTTGCTTATCTGTGGTCTAACGATAAAATGATGCATATCACTCATATCGGCCCCCACAGCGAGGTGTGCTTGAAAAATTACGATTTCTCAACACCTACTCTTTATAAAATGGCGAGAGGTCGTAAATTAATGGTTAGGTGTGTTTTGGAAAAAGTTCCACATTTCAAAAGTTTTTTTTAGGATGGGTTTACAGAGATATTAGTAGGTAGTAGTACTTTAGTTAGCACATTATTTTAGTAATCATAACAAAAAGCTTACATTCAGATGTTAGCTTTCATAATGACTACTAAAATAATATACAAAAGAATCAAAATCTTTTTAAAGTAAGCTTTTAATTAACTAAAAAGGATTTTTCCATGGCCACTTTCTGGCTTCATCGTCAGACCCTGAACACCACCTAGTGTCAAAGTACTTGTTAATACATAGCCAATGAGTCCAAAAATGGATGACAATTGGAGTAACCGGAAACACATACGAACAGAGCAAGCTAATATAAAGCTTGTAATAATAAAAATTGCCTGGCGCTAATACAAGTTTTAAGTTTTCACTTGCTAATGCTATAAAATATAGGTATATTCTATGGTACAGCACAAGGGTGCGAGCATGTCGGTGACGCAAATCCATAAGTTCATCCCCTACCAAAAATCGCTCAACGCTTAAAGAAGTTTTCCGTTAAAATACTTACTGCATGGTTAATAAACCGGGATAAGAGGCAGGATTAATGATAGGCACTTTATAGGTAAGATTTATGTAGAAACGTTGTCAAGCTGCTTCGTGATTGGTGATCTCAATGTCAATGATCCCAAATCATCCAATACAGGCGGTCCCTCGGTTCAAACTTCAACGTTTGCACTGATTGAATTTGTTGTTTAGTAAATAGGTAGGTACGGTCAGCAATAAAAGTCGATTTACACTTCACTTCTTAAAATCCACTGTCATCAGTGTTGTATTAATCACTATGGAAGCTTGCTATAAACCGCGCGGGGTTTATACCGTGCCGTGTACAAAGAGCCTATTAATGAGCAAAATAATCATAAAAATTTAAGAGTAAGTATACATCTTATTCTATTAATATATAATACTATATATATATATATACTATATTAATATATATTTTTGGTCTTGTTTGGTCGGGTATTACTCCCGTCATAATATAGACGGATTTGCAAAATTCTTTTTTTGTTTGAAAGGGTACCGTATACTTCCGAGATGGTCCCATTGTCATGAAGTCAGGATCTGATGATGAGATCCTAAAGAAATTGAGGGAACTCTTATTATATTCGATTTTGGTATAACTCGTGAAGTTGCTTACGGAAAGCACCATTTGGTGAAGTGGAACTGATGATGAAGACCACAGATGGCCACCGGAATTACTCGATAATAAGTATTTCACGGGTTGCCATTCGATTACTTTAATATTTTTGCCAAGAAATTTATGCTCGTCACATTGCATATGGCGAAGTGGAGCTGATGGTGTAGTACGAGGAGAACTCCTCAACGATTAATGTCCCTGCATCAGGAAAAGGAAGATTTTGCATAAGGTGATGAGCAGTTGACATTAGGCTATTGTAATTTAGATAAATTACAAACTGACCCATTAAAAAGCGACAAATAAAAACTTTTTTACAAAAAAAAAACATCTGACTTTCAAAAAAAACACTATAAACCGGAAATCGGTGACCAAAACCAAAAATACAAAACCGACACCGACTTCCGTTTAAGTTATTTTTCAGTTTGTAGTGTTTTTTCGGAAATCGTTTTTTTTTTTGTAAAAAAGTTTTTATACCAGTTTCGTTTTGGTAAAATGCAGTTAGCTAACCATACAGTTAGATATATCTTGTCGTTCGGTAAATTCCACCCCGTTGTGCTAATAGAAGTTGTTCTTAGTTCTGTGAAAGTTGTCACTATTTGTGTAATCTCAGAGGTTGACGTCGCATCTTCCAAGAGACTCGTAAACTTCTAATGGCATTTAACTTAGTGTTCCGTTTACTTGTTAGAATACCTACGACTAGAATTAGATTTAGCATCTGCGCGCGTATCAAAGATTCCTTTCTACAGGGTGGCGAATTCGAAGGTTTAAGGCTTAGGCTTTTAATTAAGACAGTTTTTGTTACAAACTAAATGTATTGCATGAAAAATAACATCCGCCAAATCTTCACTTTCTTGCTGGTTTAAAATGCGATCACTCTTCATAGTGTTTTTCAATAAATTTTGATATACTTTATCAGCTATACAGCTTTATTTACTAGCTTCTATCTGCACTGCGTAGAAGCCGCAAGACACCACAATATAGTAGTTTTGGTCTCAGCAGGCCAAATATAAAGAGAGTCAGGACTGGTGACGTGGGAGCAAGAGACGTACTGTTGTCCGTGTGAGAAGCAGTTCGTTATGAGGTCGACACCCGCAGCCTTCCATAGTAATTCCCTATTGCTTGCGAAGTTTTAATTTTTTTGTGAATTATTAAACGCTTCATAACGTAGGAATATTATTGCAATTAAAAAAACTAGGAGATCTAATAAAGAAATGTTTTTTTTCATTGGAAAGTACATATTATCTAGGTGTCTGTTTTTGCAAGCCGTCAAACGTTACTGGGACAAAGGGGGAGTAGTATAAAACTCTGTCTAACCCTTCGAGGAATACTGCAGGCATTTTTTGTAACGATTTAGTTATTGCTAAGAGTGTGGAGCAAGTAAGTGAGTTTGTATATTTGTGGAGTCTGTGTCAAGGGGTGGAAAGATTGATGAAGATGTGAAAAGGTGAAATACGGGAAATAAAGTGAATGGTGCTATATTGTGACCAACCAGTTGATGTCCAAAAAGCCTCGACTGGCTGTTCACAATGGCTTTCTGGTGCCCACGCTTATGTATGGAAGTGAATGTTAGGTGTGGCAAAAGAAGCATGTGTGGTGTGACTATGAATGATAATAAAGATAAATAATAATAAAGAACACCGTTGTCTTATCAACAACGGCGTTCTTTAAAAGAAGACGTAGTGACAATAATTGAAATGCTTATATGATTTGGTAATGTTGAGAGGATGAATGAAGCTCCTACCTGCCACGGCTTATTTTAATTTATTTATTGAATTGTTTTGTTTCTTTTTTATCGTTTAATTACGGACGCTTTTAACGTGCACTCTACATTGTACTCACATGTATACTTTCAACATAAATGATGTAACCAATATATTGTAACAATATTCTGATTTAAGAGTGTCCGTGGAGTTTCTTGCCCGTTCTACGCCATAGGAACCCACTACGCGTTGGAATGGGCAACTAGCTTCATCTTTCTGACTGACCGACCCCTTGACAATTTAAAAGTGCCTGTAATTGGTTTATTTGAAATAAATGATTTGAGTTTGAGTTTGAAAGGCGACTAACAAAAGGTAAATTTAAAAGGTTTTACAAGGCAGATGAGACTGGAAACGCCAGGAGAGTACTTTGCCCTAAGAGGTCAAACTGACCTTATTGGTAATGTTCTTCAGAATGGTCATGTGCGTAGTACTCGCAACCGGTGTGCGTGTATGACCAGATGTATGAACGTAAACGAGGCAAAAGGAGTATGTAAGGACCGTAGCAGGTGGCGTTCTGTAGTTTCTGCCTACCCCCATGATGAAGGCGTGAGTTTATGTATGTATGTTTTATTTATTAATTGTAAGCTCCAGTTATGAAACGTTAGTAGACGATGAGTACATTATACATACTGCGTCATTTGTGGCACTCCAGCTTTTGATTTTGTTTGGTATATTGAAAATAAATATTTGTTTCGCCCACGTACTAACATTTGTGATATTGAAATGAATGTTTTCGGATTTTGCATTAATATTTTCAACGCAAAACAGACTCGATTCATTGGCTTTTAAATGTTGGCTGTAGAATTTTTATAGATCATGGTCGACGAAACTCGTTTTTCAGATAAACTTTACAACCGTATAATACAACAGGATAAACTTTTAAAAATTTTATGCTTTCCAAGAGGTGCTACTACTACTTAAGAAAATACTTATATAAGAAAAATAAATATCGATATAGATTATTTTTGGACGTAGGTATTAAAAGACGAGTAAGACGACGTCAGACGTATTTTAGTTTGTCCCTAAAATTAGTCTCTAAATGTATCTGTGGTAGGTGCTAAGTTTCTTTATTTATTTCATATAAGGTAGCTTCACAGTTAACAGTAATTAGAAAATTATTATTATTCTAAACATTACGCCGATTACGAAGTACAGAGAAATATAAAACAGAGAGTGACATAATTCTTAATATTGAAAGCCAAATATTGTAATGAAGTTTATACAAAAGTTAGGTAACATTTAAGCCGACGGGCTGTTTAGCACTTATCCAAGGACAATTAACTACTTAAAACCACTTTTAAACCATTCTCATAGTATATAAGTCATGATAAGCACTTAGCAAAATAAATATGGTTTTGATATAGCCAACTGATGTAATATAATTATTCGTCAGTAGGTAAATCAAACAGACATCTTAATATAAACGTTTTCATGGCAATAGTCTTATTTAAATAACCGGTTTTCATTTTGCAGCGGTCCCAGTACATAAACGAAAAAAAAATGTAAAACGGCAAAACGAACGCTGAGTTTTATTCTGCACAAATGCGTTTTACGGACAGTGCAAATTTTTTTCAACAACAGTACTGGAACATTTTCATTGAATGTAGAGTAAATACCTAGATTTATAAAATGGCTACAATTTAAATGCTCACCAAAATAATTTTTAGACCCTAAGACTAAGTACCAAGTAAAATATGTTAACTTCAAATAAAATAAATCCACTCTATACCGAGGTACCTAAAGAACAACGTTTTAAGTTCCAAAATAATTATACACTCATCAGAATAATTGTACGTGTTGTATTTATATTCTTTTTGCCTACCAAAATGGATAAATGCTCACCAAATCTTGTTTCCCTGAAATAGTAACATTAATAACCAAAATGATAGTTCTAAAAAGCTTTAGTGTAATTAAATTATCCAACCTGAATCCAAAATATGTATATTATTGTCGAACTAAAATTACAGTCCCCCTTTATTTGGAATGCGCCATATCCCCTCTATTGTTGGTGAATCATGGTTTGGTTAGAACAGTGACCATTCATCACCAGATCCCCTCTATTGTTGGTGAATCATGGTTAGGTTAGAACAGTGACCATTCTTCGCCAGATCCCCTCTATTGTTGGTGAATCATGGTTTGGTTAGAACAGTGACCATTCATCACCAGATCCCCTCTATTGTTGGTGAATCATGGTTAGGTTAGAACAGTGACCATTCATCGCTAGATCCCCTCTATTGTTGGTGAGTCATGGTTAGGTTAGAACAGTGACCATTCATCGCCAGATCCCCTCTATTGTTGGTGAATCGTGGTTAGGTTAGAACAGTGACCATTCATCGCCAGATCCCCTCTATTGTTGGTGAATCGTGGTTAGGTTAGAACAGTGACCATTCATCGCCAGATCCCCTCTATTGTTGGTGAATCGTGGTTAGGTTAGAACAGTGACCATTCGTCGCCATATCCAATAGACTATTGTTGGTGAATCATTTAGGTTATTTTTAGTTTTCCTTGTACTGAACTAGCATTGCTGTGCTAGTATGGGCAAATGAACAATTATTGTGAATAAATGTTATTATAATTATTATTTGTTATTTTCCTACGAGTCATTCATTTTATTTACCTTAGTCATTTGTTGCAGTAATATTGAGAGTGAAATAATTACTTGGCCACGTTATCATATTTTAATCAAATTCATAAAACGATAAACAAGTAACATGTCATATTATGTTAGCTTTCTTGCCTCAGTAATGCTGGGGCCACATTGTCGCGCTATCGCGCTCTCTCTGTTGCTCAGCGAGACGTCGAGCGGTGTGCGAGAGAGAGCGCGCGAAGTTAAGTTCGCGATAACGCGACAATGTAGCCCCACTGCCCCAGCATAAAACTGACTAAATTAGTAAAAGTCTAAAGTCGTGAAATAAAATATAAAATATTTGGTCTGAAATTAACTTTAAAGGCGTTTATAATTTTTTATGGCATAGAATAAAAAGGAAAATAGGTTCATTTCTACAATACTTTATGAAACACAATTTGGTGAGCATTTATCCATTCTGGCAGGTATTTCGAATTTTTTGGTAGAAATAGGTACTTTTCTAGTAGGAGTTTAAACACAAGTTTATAAAATTATCACCAAGCTCGTTAGTTAAATTGATATTTGGACAGTTTATAAATCCGTACTTAAATTCTTTTTATGATTTATTTTGTTGTTTTTTTCTCACTCTCTCTCATTATTTATTGGCAATGCTTGAAGATTACGTCAAACAACATAAAAACAACGCGTTAATAAAATCCGATTACAAAAACACATAGCTGAAATTTTTATTTTTATTATTTTATTATTATCGCATTACTCCGCCAAAAATCCGCCATTTTGTTTTTTTTTTCATTCACCTATCTAAGAACAACTGGGGTTTTAATAGGGATATAAAAATACCTTAATTGTTGAAATCCATCCAGCCGTTTGGAAGATACGAGGTAATAAAGCAAACAAACATACATAGGTACAATAGATACGCGCGAAAAACATAACCCTTCCTTTGCCAGTTGGGTAAACATAACCCTTCCTTGGCAGTCCGGGTAAAAATAAAGTACGATAACTTTTTTTTCCACTTTGTAAGAAAGTACCAACCTACCTACAGCAGACTACCTGCCTGAGTTTCTGCCTAAACTTTATGATATCTAGGTAATAGGATTCACTATAATTTCATATTATAATGCTGACTGACCTATTTCACTTTAAAATATTCCGCTATGAAAACTCACATCGCGATTTTAGTTTCGCACCCGATTGCGGTTAGCCCCTAAACCCCGGCGACAATAGAATGTTTAAATACACGATTTACGATACGTTTTTGTAACTGCGCTGGTGTTGCCAAAAATAAAAATAGTTATTAACTGTAAACTGCACCGACCAATAATACTGCTGTCCAACAGAAAACCATTATCATGCAATTCGTGCTTTTATAACTCGTCCAAACAATGATATAACAGGATGTAATATCTACTTCTGCGCTTGGGGAAAGGTGTTTTTTTCTAAGAGATGGCACATCTTTTTGAAGCCGATGCAGCATTCTATATTTTGGCGTCTGTTGTCTTTCAAGTAGTTTTTGTGTTCCGTTCATGTCACATAATCTGTGCTGCCTTCCACAAACTATTACATAATCTATACTTATAATATTAAAGCTGAAGAGTTTGTTTGTTTAAACGCGCTAATCTCAGGAACCACTGGTTGGAATTTAAACATTCTTTTTGTGTTGGAGAGTCCATTTATTGAGGAAGGTTATAGGCTATATAACATCACGCTAGGTCCAATAGGAGCGGAGCATAAATGAAAAATGTTGAAAAAACGGGAAAAAATATTCCTTTTTGAGAGCTTCCGTTGCGTGCGCTGCGTTAACGGTTTAAAGTTACGCAAATATCATGTATGATGGGATGTGTGCGACAGCATATGTCTATCTTTTAAGATTGACTCACTATAACCCTTTTTGATTGTAATCAAATTTGATCGAAATTAATAATAATAATAAATAATAAATGGACGAAGTTATCATGACGAACAATTACCGGAGATTTATTGTGAAGGACGGAACGGTTGACATCTGTCGGGCATGCCACCGACCGGGAGAATCAATTCGACACATCATCTCCGGGTGTTCTCGTCTAGCTAACGGAGAGTACTTGCATAGACACAACCTTGTAGCCAGGATTATCCATCAGCAACTTGCTCTAAAGTATAGCCTTGTGGAATCGGAAGTGCCGTACTACAGGTACGTGCCCGACCCAGTTCTCGAAAATGGAAATATCACATTGTACTGGGATCGATCCATCATCACTGACAGGACTATTGTTGCCAATAAGCCTGATATAGTGGTGGTGGATCGAACAGAGCGGCGCGCAATGATCATTGACATAACGGTCCCGCATGACGAGAACCTCGTGAAGGCCGAGAAAGATAAACAAATCAAGTATCTTGACTTGGCTCACGAGGTTGTCGACATGTGGGATGTGGACTCTGCGATCATTGTGCCGATAGTCGTATCAGCCAATGGCTTAATTGCCAAGAGCCTCGACCAACATCTACGGAGGCTCTCGTTAGGCAGCTGGATTAAGGGCTTGATTCAGAGAGCGGTACTTCTGGACACGGCCCGTATTGTTAGAAGGTTCCTCTCTCTGGAGCCCTGACCGCCGGTAGCTTGGACCCTGTTCCCGATACCGGTGGGCTACTATTTTTTATATTTTTAAATGTTTTTATATTTTTATATTCTAATATTTAAAAATGTAATATATATGTAAATTTATGAAATAAAAGGAAATAATAAATAATAATAAAAGTTTATTGAGGTAAAAAGGTAAAACACTAAATACAAAGCTTAAATCTATGAAAAATTCAATTATTATGCATTATTTGCGAAGGAGTTTTATCAACATAATATTAATTTTTATTCAAATACTTTTTAATTCATTCGAATCGGACATTTAGTTTCGAAGTTATCACGAGTATAAAAATGCAATACGCGAAGCGTTCGACGCCGGCGCCGCGCCTCAGCGACTTTCCCTACTCTGCACACGATGGGTGTGCCCATCGTGTGCAGGGTAGACCATGACCTGGAATAGGACATAGGATACGGTTTATCCCTATATATTCCCACGGGATCGAGACCTACGCGGGTGAAACCGCGGGGCACAGCTAGTAATAATATATATATTTGCACCTACAAAGTACAACTGCAACTAATTTCTGTTACAGAAAATCATGAAGAATTTCAACTGAGTATGTGCATAGTAGAAGATGTTCTACGACAGTGAAAACGCCTTGGAGTATAACTATTCGTGCATCAACTGCCATAATGAGTCGTATTATAATCATAACTATACTTATCCGGACGAACTCATTTGTGTTTTACATACCGACGATGATATAACAACGGGGATCTTCAAATTATTTGTGTACGTGATGTATATTGCAGTGTTCGTAGCAGCTTTGGTAGGTAACGGATTGGTGTGTTCAGTGGTTCACATGACGCCGCGTATGAAGACAGTGACGAACTACTTTATAGTGAACCTAGCAGTGGGCGACATTCTGATGACACTGTTCTGTGTGCCGTTTTCATTTGTGTCCATGTTGTTACTGCGGTACTGGCCGTTTGGTGCGTTTATGTGTAAGGCTGTGAACTTTTCGCAAGCCGTGTCGGTTCTGGTCAGTGCTTACACTCTGCTGGCGATATCGATAGACCGATACATTATTATAATGCACCCGTTGAAGCCGCGGCTGGGCAAGACGGCTGCTAAGCTGGTTGTGTTTGCTGTGTGGAGCGGAGCGTTAATCACCGCGGCGCCCATTCCTATCGTGTCCACACTGCAGAGGCCGTCGCTCTGGCACCGAGCATGTGAAGTGTATGTATCATATCGGTTAATCATAATCCTATTGTGTTTATTGTACTAAGTTTCCACATAAGAAGAGGAATAAAATCTCTTCTCTTGTTGCTTAATTACTACGAATTTGGAGGTCGAAATCATGACGTGCAGAGAGTAAATTAAACAAGAGCCTGACACGAATAAAGAGTAGCCACTTCAACTTGTTAGGATTTGTTGATGAGAAGTGGGTAGATTCTTCGTGTTACGATTAATTAAGTTTTCAAATACGCGCGTTGTACTTAATTTGGTCAAATGTAATAAGTAGAGTGGTACAGGGATCTTTTGGCGCTTGGACTACATTGATAGGGGAGCGTTGTTGGTAAATATTTGTGAAATGAAATTATATATTATTAATAAAACAAGATGGAGGCGTCAGTTCTGATTTGGCCACGCCCCGTAAAAACGCAAATCACTGGGTCAGTGGGTCGTCTTGGTTCTTTAACCTTGTAGCGTTGTTCCTACGATTTTAAATTCAACGATAAAAAAAGGTCATGTTGTAATGTATGTGTTATGTTGTAAAGTGACATTTGTGGTGAGCAATGGGCCAGTCCGGAGAAGAGCCGACAGTATACCTTCGCACTGTTGGTGCTTCAGTTCGTGCTTCCCCTCAGTGCATTGGTGTGCACATATACACGGATAGCGTACACTGTGTGGGGTGGGCGCCCGCCTGGGGAGGCACAGGATGCACGAGACACACGTATGCAGCACTCCAAGCGAAAGGTTGGTACGAACCTATTTATTAATTCTATTTCTATAAATAGTATAAAACAAAGTCGCTTTTCGTGTCTGTATGACTGCTTAGTTCATCTACATAATCTAAACAATATTTTGACATGTCGCCACAAAGTACCTAGATTTCAACGGTGCGAAGCAGCCGGGGTCGCTAGTAAGAATAAATCAGCTTGTTGTCCCACTGGCGGGCAAAGACCTCCCTTTACTTTTGTGTCCGTATGGATTGGGGAGCTATGTCTTCCACCATTTAAACGCGGCCACTGCCAGTATTTAGGATCTCGTAAATTAGACGATTTTGTAGACTCAATCCCGGAAAAGAAAAAGAAAAATGAAGTAACAGAGGATTATCCGAAATGGACTTTTTAACCGACTACTAATTAAATTAAGATTAAACGTATTATTAAATACCAGAAAATTAAATGACAAAGATACCTTCATCTTTTTTTAAACAAAAAATACCAATGTACCAATAAAAAAACACATTAAGACTGGTACTACCTCTGCTCAACCCTTCGGGTAATACAGGCGTGATGATTTATGTTACATTAAGAATGTAAGAAAACCCGACTGCATGGCTAAAGCCATTACCTACTGGTACAGAAACTGAGTAACTTGAACTGCAGCCGGTAATCTATATCGATATCCAACTTTATAATATTTAACTTAAATATAGACACAATTTTTTTGTTGGTGTTTTTTTATCCGTATGCACTCTGTTACACCTGAAAAGAGTAGATGTTTAAAAAATAAAACCGGCCAAGTGCGAGTCGGACTCGCGCACGAAGGGTTCCGTACCATTATCTATAAAAACGGCAAAAAAATCACGTTTGTTGTATGGGAGCCCCCTTAAATATTTATGTTGGTGACAGACGGACAGACAGACAGACAGACAGCGGAGTCTTAGTAATAGGGTCCCGTTTTACCCTTTGGGTACGGAACCCTAAAAACGGCAAAAAAATCACGTTTGTTGTATCGAAGCCCCCTTAAATATTTATTTTATTCTGTTTTTCTGTATTTGTTGTTATAGCGGCAAAACAAATACATCATCTGTGAAAATTTCAACTGTCTAGCTATCACGGTTCATTAGATACAGCCTGGTGACAGACGGACAGACGGACAGACAGACAGCGGAGCCATAGTAATGGGGTCCCGTTTTACCCTTTGGGTATGGAACCCTAAAAAAGAGGTAAACATAAAGACACTAGCTTTTCCACTCAACTTGATCAACATGGACCAATCCTGCCTTTTTTTTTCTATATTTTACTGGTTAATGCCCAAACGATTATACTCCATTTGAAATACGATAAGACATTTAAACAAACCTTTTTACAGTCCGTTCAACCGGTTTGACTTCTATAACGTAGGCATTAAAAGCAAAAAAAGGTTACACAATACCAACTGTTTACTGCAGCTGCCATTTGTCATACCACCAACCCAATAGAAGTCAAAATCGGTTGAACGGACTGTAAAAAAGTTTTATTTAAATGTCTTATCTTATTTCAAATGGAGTATAGTCCCCGATTAGGCCTGTGAGCTCATTTCTACAATATATAGGGATAATTATTATCGTAAAAGCATGTTTCTACGTTCAGTAGTAAAGGATGTCTGTGTATGTAGATTTTTAAGACTACACGACAATGTTTTGGTCGCTGAGATGAGATTGCGAACTAGAGAGATTGTGCCATAATTTGATTAATCGCACCGTTTGAGTCAGTGCTTATTTGAAACGAATCAAACTAGGCTAACGGTACGGTGACCGCAAATTAGTTGCTTCGGCGACCTTTGAGCCGGGGATTGGCGCCGTTCAGAGTACTTCGTTTGAATACATGCTGCTATTTTCACAGACGATCACGTCGCCATTCAGTCATAAAAGTGTAATCAATTTGTCATTATCAATGGCCATTAATGAATTGAAATGGCCCAACTTCACAGATTTCTGAGAATTCAACCCAAGTAACAGTTGGGTTGAACACAACAACGGGAATAACGTAAATGGATGTTTGTCATCTTTTTAGGGTTCCGAACCCAAAGGATAAAACGGCCCTATTACTAAGGCTCCGCTGTCTGTCCGTCCGTCTGTCACCAGGCTGTATCTCATGAACCATGATAGTTAGACAGTTGAAATTTTCTCTGATGCTGTATTTCTGTTGCCGCTATAACAACAAATACAAAAAAACAGAATAAAATAAATATTTACGGCACCCATACAACAAACGTGATTTTTTTTGCTCGTTTTTGCTCGATATTGATAACGGCAACAGGTAGACGCTTGAAATGCTCACAGGTTATTTAGTTATAAATTCACTTTAAAAATTAAATTAAAATAAAACAAATATTTAAGGGGGGCTTCCATACAACAGACATGATTTTTTTGCCGTTTTATAGATATGATACGGAACCCTTCGTGCGCGAGTCCGACTCGCACTTGGCGGTTGTTTAATTAGATCTGTGGCATAATGTGTTTTTCTTTCTTGTAGATGATCAAGATGATGCTGACTGTCGTCACCGTGTTTACGATGAGTTGGTTGCCACTCAACATTTTCATTGTAAGTAGATACAATAAATTCACAAGGGGACAAATGTTTATACTGTCACGTTTCTCCAGGGACATTTGGCTTAAGACATAGTTTACAAGATTAAAACTTTTCTGAACTCCAAAGTATGTTATGAATGAATGAATGAATGAAATGCACCGACTCCAGCGTGGCTTAACCAGACTCGATAAATCGAATGAACCCCAGGATTTGCACTAGCCCCTGGAGCCTCATGGTTCATGTGGTTTCAGAGGCCATTGCATATCAAGAAGTAGACCGGAGGGCGCGAATAATGGTAGGGAAGACTGTGCCCGTCGGGATAGGGGAGGATTTGCGAGCCTACCGGATATGCATCCTTGAGTAAGCAATGGACTAGTGGAGAGACGGGTAATATTTATATAAGGATGGGCATCTTTTACGACGTCGCCGGTTTGCTCCGTTTAATCTTCACCGTTGAATCCGTTGGCGGAGATAATTATGCTGTGTTCTCGGCTCTTTTCTATCTCCTTGCTGTGCTATGCTACAATTTGCTGTTTTCTGTGTCTTCGTCCGAGGACTCGCTGCTGTCCGTTTCAGGTTTCTTGTATATCTCGCTGGCTGCGTTCTTTATCTTGTTTCAATCTTCCGCCGCGTCCATCCAGAAGTCGATGTCCTTTTCGAAGCGCGCCATGTCCTGTTTTAGGTTGTCGTTCCATGTGTAAATCGGTCGGCCTACTTTCTTGGATCTAGCCTTGTACTGTATTGCTGCATATAATAGGTGTGGTTTGCCGCGTCTGTGAACATGTGCGAGATAGCACATCCTGTGATTCTTGATGCGTTTAGTTACTGTCTTTCCGTCTAAGATTTCGTGCATTTTCTTTGATCTTGGTTTGTTCCTCGCGTGGCTAATCAAGTCCCTCATGATAACTCTCTCATATTTCCTCAGTCTTGACCTGTTAGCTTTGGTGATTGTCGATACTTTCAAACCGTATATCATACACGGTACAATCACCATTCTATACATGAGCCTGTCTAGTTGCCAGTCCATCTTTGAGTTTTTTATGAATGGTAATAGTGTCTTTGCGTTTCTAGTGGCCTGCTCGCATCGGTTTCTGATTGTGCTTCTCCTGTCTAATGTAGATGCTATGTATGTGCCTAGGTATCTAATTTCATCGACTGTAGGTAGACTTAATCCATTCATTGACACGTGGGTCACTTTCCGTGTAGTTAAGGGGTCTCTAATGAGTATTCTTGTTTTTGTTTCGTTTATTTGTAGGCCGACGCTAGCTAGTAGAGGTTTAATGTGGTATACGATACTTTCTAACCCCACTAGGTCATCTGTAATGAAGATGAGATCATCCGCGAATGATAGCACCAGAGGGAGTGAGATTTCCTGATCTTGGTCTAGTTTAATTAGTTGGGTTTCTTCTTCGAGGGTTCTAAGGACCTCATCCATGACTAGTGTAAAAAGGCGAGGGGATACCGGACACCCTTGTTTGACTCCCTTTCCTTTGATGATCTGCCTACTTTGCTGGCCACACCATTTGATGTGTGTTCGTTCATTCATACATACCTTGATTATCCTGTTGGTTACTGTTATGTTCGTCCGTTGTATTAAAATGTCGCGCAGTGCTTGAAGGTCGACATTGTCGAAAGCTTTTTCTATGTCCAGAGCGAGTACATACATTCTTTTGCCTTCACGCCATTCTTCTTCCAGTACCCTTTTCATCGTAAATATGTGGTCGTCTGTAGATCTATTGTTTAAAAATGCTGCTTGATAATTGCCTAATTCTTTTATTATTTCGTCTAATTTTTTTAGTACGTAGGAGGCGTAAATTCTGTAACCCGTATTGCAAACTGATATTCGGCGATAGTCGTTTGTATCTTTAGGGTACGTTTTTTTTGGAATTGATACCTGCACTGTTTCTAGCCACGTGTCGGGTGCTTCGTTCTGTGTCCAGGCTTTGTTAATATGTTTGGTGACGGCTTCCTGTAATATTTGTGGCATCGCTTTGTAGAGCTCGATTACCACTTGGTCTGTTCCTGGGACTGTCCCGTTACGCATGCCGTTAATGATTCCCATCACTTCGTCCACTGAGGGTCCTTCATTTTGTGTGTCGGTTAACGGCTTTGTTATGCTAACCGTCGGTATAGGTAGGCCTTCAGAGTTTTTTAGAATCTGCTCCCATTTGGACATTGGTATGTACGCGTTACGCTTTCGGCGTTTTGTTTCTAACTTGTTTCTTCTGTAAAATAAATAAAGTACCTGCATGCGTTTTGAAGGGTGTTTTTTCCCCAGTCCGGTAAAGAATGCTCTGCATTCTTTTTTCCTTCGTGATGTTTAACCTTTTGAAGTGCTTCCTGGCATTTTTTAACACGATTATATCTATTCGGGTTATCGGGTTGTCTACTTTGTAAGAATTTAGCCTTTTGGAGGTTAGCAAGCGCTATACGATGCTCCCTAGAATGACTCGGCTGAAAAGTCAAAGTTTCCTGGGCTGCCTCTTTTAATACTCCCGTTATGGTGTTCCATGGAATGTCGATGCCTTTATCCGTTGGCTTGATGACCTATGTTTTCCAGTTTTTTTGTTATGCAGGCTTGGTATTTCTCTTTGGTGGATTTGATGTTGAGAGCGGCATAGTAGCATTGTTTGTGGTTGAAATCGTTGGTTTACTATTATTGCCATTGTACAATCTTTTGTTTAACTAACTAACAAACGGCGTTATTACTGGTGGCGTCACACGTGCAGTTTTGTTTCGAGGAATACGAAAGTTTGGCAGCGTTGCACTTTGCCCGGAGATTTATGTGCTTGACTCTTTGTTTGTTCGTAGAAATGTATCTTCTTAAGTTTTCGGGTTAAGTTTTTTGTTTTTTGTTGAATGGGCCACTTGCTTGCGTAAAGTGGTACACCCTCAACGTTCCTGCGCACATGGGTGTAATAAATCTTGATTAATGGCTGCCAGAAGATATACTTGTTGACCGAGCAACTTTTTTGGAACGCTAAAGAAATAGTTAATTTGTTTGGTGTCGTTAAAATTTTTGGGACAATATTTACTTTTACGAAAGCGAAAGGGATGACGTTAATTTGTTAGAGTGTTGTTGTATATTAATTATTCAGTACTTATTACACATTTGATTTGCACTTACTAGTGATCTTATGAAATTATCTTATAAAATAAGAGTTGAATGTGCGACCGATTTTGTAGCGGGAAGCAACGTCCTGAAAGATAAGGAAAGGTCTCCCCAGATTAGCTTGGGCCCGTTGAATGCCGTGTATCTACTAGCCTGGGATCAGGAAAGCACCTACATATATTTAGCATGCACACAGTATTCTTATAAAATTGTCTTATAAAGTGAGAGTTGATTATGCGTTCGGCATCAAACACCCGTCATTTCACCACTGTGAATGCGCGCTCGTGGTGTTGTCCAGAAATCTATCAGATATAGAATACCGATTTTGTAGAGGGAGGTAAAGCCCTGAAAGATATGGAAAGATCTCACCAGATTATCTTGGGTCCTTTGTGGTTGCACTCCCTGGAACGATCGCTTGAGATCAGGAGTCCCGTAGACATGCACCTCACTAGCACTATCGTAATGTATTTATTTTTAAGACGACTACTACTAATGTCACAGCGGTATTAAAATAAAATAAAAACGAAAGAAGAAAATAAAATAAAATAAAGAAAATCACTGGTCGCTTCCGTCGGTAAGCGGGCGCGAGGCGCAGGAGCATGTGCGGGCCCAAGCGTATCGTAAAAAATTAACGGAGCTAGCGAACGACCGTGCTGTCCGACGTCCAAACCCCGAATCTTTCTGAACTCCAAAGTATGTTATGATAAAAATACAAATGCGTACTATCATCAATCACATAAAATTGCAACACAAACTGAAACTAAAATCTTTTTAGTATTTAAAAAAAAGATAAATATGTTTCATAGCTATAAACAAATGAACATTCCACATTTACAGTCATTCCTCGTACAAAATGTGGCTGGATGGGTTTTCATACAGCAGTAACATTTATAGCCAGTACCGGCAGATGTTTCGAAATTGAATTTTCGAGAACTTTTCGTTACAATAAAGTATTTTGTTTCGCTCATCATCTAACCGCTGCCGTACGTGCGGTTGTGGTTTGTCGAATTGTTATAGTATATAAAAAAATAAATTTTAATATAAAAAATGAAATGCACCCTCTTTATTATACAAGACATGTATAATAAAGAGGGTGCATTCTAAAAGTTGGCAACGTCGGAAATAGCTGTCAAATGACGATGTCGGTGTGATTAAATTATTCATCTATTCTATAACAATAAAATGCTGTTTATTGGTCAGAGCATCAAGAGAATGAAAAGAAAATTGGAAAAGTTTCCAGGAAAATTCTAAAATTCGGGATAAACAGAAAGTCGTTTTTCTATGGGATTTTAGTTTGAATTAATGATATTTGGATTTTCATAATTTCATTCAGTAATATTGACCAAACAAAAAAAAAGAAACATTAGACAGCTATTTTGCGACGTTGCCAAGTTACAGAATGCACCCTCTTTGGCTGCTACGAGCGTCGTAGCTAATATGATCGCTACGCCAGCTACGCCGTAGCCGGCAACTCGACCGTTCCGCTGAGGCGCATGCTTACTACGTTTTCTTTTGAACATAATAAATAGACGGAAATCGACTTTTGTGTAGGCTAATGGTTGGAATGGTAAATCCTATTAAGAAGGATCGTATAAAGACGGGCTTTCATAAAAATAAACTCGTTTTTTACCTTTTTATAATCTGTGGACTGATTTCTCGGACTTAAGTTCAGAGCTGTGGACTTAACGTTTAGTTAGAGTTTTGCCTGTTCTGCAAGCAATTGGCCCGCAATCAAAAACGTTCAAAAAGTCGCAATCTCATCTCAGTGACAATTAATTAATAAAAACTTGTCAAAAATGTACATATTTATTGAAATACAGGTATTTTTGACAGATTGAGATGAGAATGCCGTTTGTATTCTAATCTGCATCGCGCAAACAGGGTTTGACGCGCGAACACTATTGTATGGATTCTAATATGTGGTCGGAAATAAGGGATTATTAATATTATTTATATTTTTACACATTTATATAAAAATATAAAAAATAGTAGGCACCCGGTATCGGGAACAGGGTCCAAGCTACCGGTAGTCAGGGCTCCTGAGAAAGGAACCTCCTTATTTTTTTTTATTATGATTTATATATATTATTATTTATTATGATACTTATGAATATGAATGATATGATATATTATGATACTTGCTATCAGGTGCTGTGGACGGTCCACGAAGATGATGAAGAGTGGAGCATGTGGCCCGGTATGCCGTACATGTGGTTCGCATGTCATTGGCTGGCGATGTCACACTCCTGCTACAACCCCATGATCTACTGCTACATGAATGTGCGGTACCGACGGGGGTTCAAAGAGGTAATGATTTTAGAACTTTCAATTAAATTATTAAATAAAGTTTAATGTTCAAAAACTGCACCAGTTCACACCGAGACGCGACGCGACGCGCACTTCGTTATTATTCCCTAAAGAATTTACGTTATTATTCACCTTATTCCCTAAATAAGGTTATTCATAGTTGAAGGTCACCTGTGCCAATTAATTTGAAATTCAAATGTGTTTTCTTGTCAATTGGGACGCTATTTTTGTCCTACTACGTAAATCGTACAAGGTTACGTTTTGTTAGTCCATCCGACATTGGCAAAAAATAGCTTCAAATATAATATGCGAGAATTAAGGTTCGGAGCTGAATGTTTACATAGGTGTCTGTCTGATTAAATTTGTATAAAACGGTCAACCTTATGTAACGTTTCTTTTATAAGGGTTTTGAAGGTTGCTGATAAAAAAGAGATCATAACTTGCGTGGTCTATAATATTTATTTAGTCGTTTTTGGCAATATTACTGTATGGAAATATGAAATATGACTAACTAAGTTGTACCTTTTAGTGAGCTTCACTAGTTATCTTTATAGGTAATTAGTGAAGTAGTCGATATTTCATATTTCCATAAAGTAATATTGCCACATTAATCAAAACAGGTAAATATTTGACAGCTATTTGCGACGTTGCCAACTTGTAGAATGAACGTTCATAAAGGTCTAATATAATGCATTTATTTCCCTTCGCGTATAGGTGCATTGCCCTGTCTTATACGAAACTGATGTGTGTTACCCATAGAATTTTAGGAAAAACTATATTTTCCGATATAGTATTGAATTTTACTCTTATTTCGATAGATACTCGGTGGACTACTGTGTTTGAAGAAGAAGGACTCCAGCAGACCTTATCAGCGCTCAAGTATTTGTGAAGGCATACCTTTATCTGGTAAGAAAACTATCTATTTTCATAGCGGAATGGGTTCTTTGATGATAAAAAAGGAACCTACTAGGCGGATGTTGGTGGAACCGCCGCGACAGCCATAGAGAAACATACATGTCTCTTTTCATGTCCAATAGTCCTGGGCACATGATCTGACCAAGATTATGTGTGGAATTTAAAAGAGACTGCAACCTCTGAGTTTGTTTTGGCCTTTCTTTTCAGGGTAGTCTGATAGGAAACGCCGACGTCATCTACATTTTTTAAATATGACTAACGTGTAAAAGTATATGTATAAAACTACTTAGAGAAATAAAATCATTTATCATTTACAATGACCTGGTGATGTCCTTCAAATAGGTCAAGTGCATGATGGGTGGAGGAAGTAAAAGTAGGTATGTATGTAAGAATCGAAACTTAAAGAATCCAATAACCCAAGATTGTATTGTAATACCAAACCACTGGTTCTTATTTTGACATAAAAAAAATTAACGAATAAACTACGGAACAGTTCGGAATCCGAACCACAGCCGAACTGGGCCTTGCTCATTTACTATCAACTCCACGATTTTACGAAATTAACAATTTAGATGACACAAAGAAAAAAGATACGTTTCCTTTCCTTAACTTTAACGAATAACAGTTTTATAAAGTCCGACAACTTTATCTCTTAGGAGATTGAAGAGTAACTTTTAACATTGTTACACGGTGTGTTTTTGTAGAGCACCGGGCAACGGTTTTATAAAAACTTTTCCAAATGTAAACAAAATTATCTTCCGCCCCTCAAATTGAGTGTTTCAGTCATAGGTAGTTTGTTTTTACCTGACTGCTAACTAGCACACCAATTGCGTAACACATTTTTTTTACAATTCGATCGCTTTTGAAGAACATTCCTAATGTAATAAATTACTTCTTCGGATTTCCAACTTACAAATATTATAATATTTTACTGTATCTACTAAAACTTTTAGTGATTGTTTTTTAATTAAAAGCTTTAAAAAAAAACCTTTGTGATACAATTGCCTGCATTCATTAAAACTAAGACGAAGACCAACCAAACTATAAGCACACTTTTGGATTGGATATTCAACTTTCGGCGCTGAGCACAACGTTCAAAATCCCACAGCGCACTGTTATTCTGACATTCATTTTGGTGTCGCTTCTTGTAAGTGAAAACGGGCATTTGTGACACTTGGATAAGTGATACCTAGATACTGAATTAAACTTTTAGTCATAATCATTCTCCTGGCCTCTTCACTTATTTGGGATCGACGCACCATGGTTCCAGGTACTTCATTCAAGCATCTCTATTAGCCGTCATCACCTTTCACACACAATACTTAAATTACATTTATCGTTTCTTTTGTGTTCCCTTACTCTCTTTTAAGTACTCATACTCAAAAAAATTCTAGCGACAACTTCCTCAGAATAATGATATTTTCGCCAGGCCTCCTGTACTCGTTCGAGGTGACACACTAACGTACCTACGACTCGCGTTCACCCGGGCCGACAAAAACCCAGTCGGTATTCTCGGGCGTCCGCGTAACAGTTTAGCGCGCACGAAACGACTGTAATATTTTTGTATGTAAATATAGCGTAAGGTATTTAAAGGAGTGAATTATCTGTCTTAATCTGTGCTTTCGGTAACGGCCGAAATTTATTTTCGGAACAGAGAACTCTTACAACGAGTTTGTTGTACTCACGGAAAAACGGCCCTATCTCAAACCAGCTGGTTGACCAACCTTTTCACAATAGAGGCTTTTTGCGATATATGAAGCAATTTCCGACAATTTACCTATCTGAGAAATCTAAAAAGCAGGTTCTTATGTTATTAATTTAACTAATTTACTGCTCTGATTGATAAAGCAAGGTTGTCGTTTGCAAAAGCCATGGCTTTTGCAAACGACAACCAAATGGCCGCCATGCCATCGCAATTCCCATGGTGCATAAACCATAATAGGATTAAATTATAATTACCTAATATTATAGTATATTTAGGAAAACACACCATAGTATTTTATTTTTATTTTCACTGTATATGTTATGCATAAATACAGACATAGGTACAGACATAGTTTATACTTTTTTTTTTTTTTACCGACTTCTTCAAAAAGGTGGCGGTTCTCAATTCGTCTGTTTTTTTTTGTATGTTTCTTACGCAATTACGCCGCCAATTATGAATCGATTTTGATGATTGCTTTTTTTTTTTGGAAGTTTATGCTTCCGAGGTGGTCCCATATAAATTTATTAACTTTGCTTGCGTAGTTTTAGAGTTACCTTCAATATTACGTATTTTTCCAACTTAATTTATCTAGATGATATTCTTATTTACTCCTTCACTGTTATTTACATAGCAGGTAGTGGTATTCGAATTTGTGTGGGGTAGGTACCACAACTAAAAAGTGAAAAATAAAAACTTTCTACAAAAAAATAAAACAACCGATTTCCGAAGTCAGTTGTTTTTTTTTTTGTTTTTTTCTATGTACACACGCCTACACAATTCCAGTTTATGCTGATCTCGCTTTGTATAGGATTTCCGTACAATGTCAGGTCATGTATAGCTTGATGGGTAGCCGTGTGTAGGTACTATATTCAGTCACAGTAAGTTGCTTACGTCATTCGCGAGGTTCGCGAGGTTTATGCTGAAAATCAGCGCTGTTGACGATAAGTTCGTCCGAAGTCACGGCATTTATATATTCTTGCATAGATGCGACGCACAGCTTAATTGTTCTTGTTATTGTTGTTTGCTTGTTACAAAAATTGTTATTTTTCCACTCTGTAATTGGCATTTTGTTTTTAACTTGTGACTGTTTTGTTTGTTTTCGTTTCATAATGTCGTGAGACGTTGTGTCAGATTATTAGAGAATACTATTGTCTTCAAATATTATAACGTAGTGCATATGCTATTCGTATAGACAAAACAAATCTGTATGCAATGGATTTGAATATTTCCCTACAGACCGATCCAATCACAATTAAATAGACCTTTCACAAATCTTGACATGGGATAATTCCGGGGACATTGTAATTGTGTAAATCATAGTTTTGAGGCTATTGTGAATGAAACAATGAATGATTCATTACAATTATTATTATACAATAAAAAAAATTTAACAAAAAAAAAATCGGTTTCCAAAAAAACACTCAAAACTGAAAAATAACTTTAATTTGGGAAGTCGGTGTCTTTACTTTTCAACTTTCGTTTTTTGCCACCGACTTTAAAAAAAAAAAAAAAATAATAATAATTTAAAAAAAGATCCTTCTATTTTGTAAAGTATCCTGTATTTATTTTGAAATGCATAATTTTCTTGATTTAAACTGGCTTTAATTTACAAAACTACAATTTCAAAGGCCGTGTGCACAATAACATTTAACGGTCTGTGGGTCTGTCGTATGTTTACACTGGGGTACTCTGGGGTTATTAAAGTTAAATTGCTTTCGAGAATTATATTAAAACTAATAAGAGTTTATATTCAGTTCAACAAAACAACTTTAAAGGGTCAATGACTTATTTTTAGTTTGAAATGTTAGGTTTCTCAAACAGCTCCCATGACATTTCTTTGTTTCATAGAGTCAGATTTTAGTTTATTAATTTTGTGTAAATGAAAATTGTCATCACTCATTTCACATTCTGAAATTCATGGAAACTAATCAGTTCTTTGGTTAAGAAGTTCTTGATATAGGGGTAAAAGTTATATGCGCTTAGATAGCCTAGGAAATTCTACATAATTATTAAAATAAAATCGATGCACTGCTTTTCGCGTCCCTGTGCACATTGCACATTGATTAAACGAATAAGCTCTGCTGGCCCTAATCGATTTGTAGCAAATTCTTACTTTGCTAGTAGTAACTTTCTGAAAACATCTTATTTACAAACATCTGCTCAGCTTTTTCTCATCAGCAGTACATCACCGCTACAACTTAGAATCAATTTTCAGTTCAATCACACAATGGTTCAGTTTGGACTTTCTAAAACTAAAAGAACTAAAAGTATTTACTCAATATGTTTTCGTGTACAAATGTAAAATGACGCGACGGGATGGTCGGGTATGTAAAGTTACCAAAAAGGTTCCAAAGGGAACCGAGGACGTGATCGTTAAAAAAATTAGAACTTAACTACATTATTTCTCTTGCTTCTTCGAAAACGGGACAAAATTATTGCAAATTAAGTTATCTGTCGATTGCCACGGAGCTCTACGTAATTTTCACTACGGGGTTTACTAATTGTAATTAATCATTGTCAGAATTAAGTCTCGGCTATTGTAATTTTCCAGGAATTGCGCTACGCAAAATAGGAAAATGAAATGATAACAACCTGTATTGTTTCACGTAATTTAAGCTCACACAACATGTAATTCATCAAATAAATGTATTTTATAAATTACAAAACTCATCAAGTCATAAACGTCTATCGTATACAAGGGCCCTATAACGCCAAACTTTACAATTACAATTTACAAATTAGTAAATCGTACAAGTGCGTGTACCACGAAACTTTAAGCCACACAATAGGGGTGATGCCAGGATAAAAAAAAAGAAATAGTATTTAGTCCGTCAGTCAGATAATAAAAAAAATATTAGGCACAATATATTTTTTGCTTTATCTTATTATTAAAAAAATACTGATAAAACGCATTAAAGTTGGGGAGTGGGGGTCGCGACGTCATAAGCAAATATAAAATCTACATACTCGTGACGTCATGGCACATTATTTTTAATTTTTAATACAGTGTATAGCCGTAGTCTTTTGATTACTCCCGTAAAAAAAGAAAAAATACGTGCCCAATATTTTTTTTAAATCCACCAGGCGGAAATAAATTCTGTCGTCATCCCTATTGTAACAGAAAAACCTTACATAAATGGAGTGACAAGTCTACATATTGTCTTAAACACATTTGCAATTTCTATGTAACGCATATTTTTCTACAATTTTGTAGAATTGTAGAAAGTTTTGTGGTACCTATAGGGCCTCAGTATAATTGAAATTCCTTTTATTACTTCAATTAGGTACACTGTGTATGTCGTAGGGTGATTTGTTATTTAAAATTTTCGGGAAAGACCTAAAGTTATTGCGAAAACACGGATAATTAGAAAATGGTGAAAAAAAATTCTGCGAGTAAGTTGGAAGTAGCGAAGTTCTAACCTAACCTATTTCACCCAGTTCAAAATATTGATAAAACAAAGTTTTTTTTTAGCTCGCTTATTTAAATATCCCAGTTGGCCATATAGGCCTTGGCTCTCATGCACAAGGTTGTGGTTCAAGTCCCAATGTGACTTTTTTGTGAGGAAACCAGAAATTACAGTTACCTAGCTACGCCCCGCGGTTTCAACCGCATAATTCTCGATCCCATGGTAATATCGGAATAAAAGGTATCCTATGTCCTCCTCCAGGTCATGGTCTATCCATGTGCCAAATTTCATCCAAACCCGTTCAGCCGTTCTAGCGCAACACGAAAAATGAAATAATGCGAAAGTGAGTTTGTTTGTTTTTTACAATCAAACTCACTTTCGCATTTATAATATACATAAGTTAAGATATAATTCTGAAATCGCCAATCCATCTTGAGCAAGCGTGGCCGTGGTGATCAATGCTAGTGCATTATGTGGGAAGAGGTAAAACTGAACGATTAATCGCCCAGATCAGCACATCTAAACTGCGTTCAGTGTCAAATTTTCCTAACAACGATGACACTGACAGCTCTTGAACGTGGTTTAGAAGTGCTGATCACGATTCGTTTCATTGGTGAAATCGGCACTAAGATATTGATACCTGTCTGTGAAGTTTTGCCTGTTAATTTAATTTGACCTCGTTAACGTTTGTTCATAGAACTGGTTGGTGTTAGTGGACCCGGGACAGGGCAGCGTCGCGGCCCGTTCGTCTGCAGATGCCAGATGTCCAGGAGTGCTGGAGCCTCCAACAGCAGCAAAAGTAATACCTGCACAATATGCTCGTCAAAACATCCGCCTCGTTCTTCTGGAAGCTCCTCAACTCTACCAGTCAGAGCCGCCTCCGTGCGCTCACATTTTTTCTAAGTACACTGTTTTTGTTGTTTCGATACATTTAAAGTTGCGCATTAAAGGACTTATTTTCCAGTCTTCTGCAAAAAAATCCTTCGACTATAATATGTGGTTTTCATATATCTATTAATAATTACGAAATGTCAACGATGAATTAAGGTTATATAATGGTTATACATTAAAATTTCAGAACTTATTGATATACTTACCCAGCAATTTTCCTCTTTCTTTACCCTAAATTATTTTTTAGTTCAACGAGTAGACTCAATATAGTAACTACCAGCAGACTCAGTATAGTAACTACCAGTAGACTCAGTATAGTAACTACCAGTGGACTCAATTAAGTAACTACCAGTAGACTCAATATAGTAACTACCAGTGGGCTCAATATAGTAACTACCAGTAGACTCAGTATAGTAACTACCAGTGGGCTCAATATAGTAACTACCAGTAGACTCAATATAGTAACTACCAGTGGGCTCAATATAGTAACTACCAGCAAACTCAGTATAGTAACTACCAGTAGACTCAGTATAGTAACTACCAGTGGACTCAATTAAGTAACTACCAGTAGACTCAATATAGTAACTACCAGCAGACTCAGTATAGTAACTACCAGTAGACTCAGTATAGTAACTACCAGTGGACTCAATTAAGTAACTACCAGTAGACTCAATATAGTAACTACCAGTGGACTCAATTAAGTAACTACCAGTAGACTCAATATAGTAACTACCAGTGGGCTCAATATAGTAACTACCAGTGGACTCAATATAGTAACTACCAGTGGACTCAATATAGTAACTAGCAGTGGGCTCAATATAGTAACTACCAGTAGACTCAGTATAGTAACTACCAGTAGACTCAGTATAGTAACTACCAGTGGACTCAATATAGTAACTACCAGTAGACTCAATGTAGTAACTACTAGTGGACTCAATATAGTAACTACCAGTGGACTCAATATAGTAACTACCAGTGGGCTCAATGTAGTAACTACTAGTGGACTCAATATAGTAACTACCAGTAGACTGAATATAGTAACTACCAGTGGACTCAATGTAGTAACTACTAGTGGACTCAATATAGTAACTACCAGTGGACTCAATATAGTAACTACCAGTAGACTCAATATAGTAACTACCAGTAGACTCAATATAGTAACTACCGCAGAACTTTGTACCATATACAATATTTCAGCATTACCGCATTACGTAATAACAACAGAGGAGTCTATGGCTGTATCTAAAGGCATTTTCAAATGCAATCCACTGCACTTCTTCTTTTCGTGTGGTTAGTGACTAACCTGGTGTCAGAAAGCCGCCCAAGGGCCTCTGACTTGGCTTCACATGCCGTCGAGAAATATTTCTCTGGCATGCCGGTTTCTTCACGATGTTTTCCTTCACCGTTTTTAAAGCAAGTGATAAAATGTAAATTTTATTCACGTTCCTAAAGAATCCCACAAAGTGGGATCGGATCGGCACAAAATATTCATTTTATCCACGTTCCTAATAATAAGCTATGATTATACAATACGCACATGAATCCGAAAAGTCAGAGGTGCGTGTCTTGGGTTCGAACTCGAGACTGACTTGGTAGTCCGAAGGTCGTACCAGCAGGCCACATTTTTCATATTGCTGCTATACAAGCCCCGTGTTGGTCTCGTGGTCGTAAGTGGGAACGCTGAGCGTGGGGTCCTGGGTTCGATTCCTGGGATCGGGAAAAGTGTTATCGGGTTTTTTCATAAGGATTTTCTTAGTAACAGCCCGGGGTTTAGAAATTGGCGGTGTGATATCCCCGTGGCTCGGAAAGCACGCCTTATATCTCTCCGGTCGCGTTGGGTCGCCGTCCCATCAAACTATGAGAGTGAGGGAAGAGAGAAAGCACCTGTGTCTGCACACACACTTGTGCACTATAATATCTCCCGCGCCGAAGGCTAGTCTCCGTTGAGATTGACAGCCATGGCTGAAATCTGGAGGACTATGTAGATTGTTGATTCACTTTAGTCTCAAAATTTATTATATGTATTATGCAATATTTTACATGCTCAAGTATGTAGGTACATGGTTTTGCTTACCTTTTAACGAAATTATTCATATGAAACGACACCGACGTGACATTTTTCAATCGTGGAAATCCGAAAATTCTCTCTTTTTCCCGGTATCAATATGATCTTTTCCGAAGCACTTTTACCATGAACTACCTCGAACCTTTTAGCCAATACTGCGTTCGTAGTATAAAGACTTTCAGAAACGTTATCTTAAAAACGTGATATAAAATCCTTTATTCATTAAATATAGGTACCTATAAATAATAATAATAATAACAATTTTAAAATGTAAAAAATACAGCCTTTCGAATATAATTTACTAGCTTTTGCCCGTGGCTGCTTCCACGTGGAGATCAGAAATTATCCCACGGGAAAGTACTACCGGGTTAAAAACTATCCTATGTCCTATTCCAGGTTATGGTTTACCCATGTGCCAAATTTCATTCAAATCCGTTCAGCCGTTTTAGCGTGAAAGCGTAACAAACAAACAAACTCACTTTCGCATTTATAATATTAGTTAGGATTAAATGTATTGTAACCCAATGAGTTATTATGAAATAATTCGTCACCACAAACAATATTCAAACAGGGTTACAACAATACGGTCTGTCGAATGAATTTGGTAATAAACTCCTTCTTTTTGAAAACGACAGCGGAAAGGTTTCGATAACTAAAAACGATGTGGGCAGTGAGTTTGAAATCTTTTTTATTTATCTTACAAATCAAAAAAAATATAATACAATAGACGTAGATATATTTAGTAACCTATTCCGCTTGAGTATTCGAGTCATAAAAAACCTTGTAAGAAAGACCTATATTTGCGTCCAGCGCTCGGTGTGGTAACACGTCGCGTTCTGGTTTGCAATTAGTCAATCGTCATCCTGAGGATGCCTCGTTGAGATGTGAAACACGTGTCGATTTCTTACAGGGTTTTTTATGACTCTTGAAGAATAGTCAAACGGAATAGGTTACTAAATATATCTACGTCTATTGTATTTTATAATGGATTTCCGCAAAGTCACGCCGGAATCAATTTAGTTACAAATCTAATTTATTATCAGACCTGCTTCCTGAATTCTGACAAACTTTCATGAAAATGATATGTAGCGTAGTGTTTGAATTGAGCTTTTCGTTGCCATAACAATCCTTACACAATAGCCTTTATTAGTATTCGTACGTTCGCGTTGAGGAACTATTGCAGGAGTTGCAATTGTTGTAATAGCTTACTGCTTGAAATTAAATACGCAACTACTAGGTGCAGAGTACAGAAACATGGAATCGATTATTACCTCATGTATGGTAATTATTGGTAATGTACTCAATCCTCAAGATGAAGTCACTTCATAGTTGCTCTAAGCATGACTGTCTAGTTTTCGGGGTTATAAAGCCCTAGCTTCTGCCCGCGGCTTCGCCCGCGTGGTATGTTGATAAAGCCTATGTCCTTCCCCGGGATGCCATCTAGATGAAAAGATTCGGATTGGAATAGGCATTTTACTGCACAAAGGACAAACAGTGACTTTTTCAAATTCTTTATTAAATGAAAAAGTATTTCTAAAGGGCATTAAACCTCTGCTTTGGACAGAGGACTAACTGGTGGCAATGAATCACAACAGAACTACCAGATTTATTGTCGATATATCCAGGTTTTAGTACACACGGCTACACATCAAACTATACAGTGCCGGTATAAGCTGACCTCGCATTGTACGGAACTCCTATACAATGCGAGATCAGCATAAACTGGAAATGAAGCTTGATGTGTAGCCGTGTGAACCTAACACAGATTTTTGGCAAGCATGGCTTCAATTAAAGATACCGTGTCCTATGACAATACGCGGTTAACACAATTACCAGAATAGTGAACACTCTTACTTCTGGAAGCGAACTGACTACCGAATAAGCATGAAAGTGAGCGGAAAAGCTTACGATCATATCAACTTCCGGCGGCGGCGTCTAGAAAGAACGAGAACATTCTAGATACGATCCAATGCGTCCGCTCGTACTGAGAAGCGGTCAACTACAATATTCATTCATAGTTCTCCTGGTGAAGAAAGCGCTCTCCTAGTGTCAAGAGGCGTAAGCAATTATCCAATATTCCATTCATGCTACGAGTAAATCATTCATAAACGCTGACAACCTCTAGCAGCGAGTGGCAGAAACAGAAGGACAATCTTACATTGGTCCCGCTGCTCAACGAACGAGGGCGCTACTCTACTATGTAAGTCAAACTCTGTAATAGTGGCTACCTTTTTACCCGACTATGGCGAAGAAAAAAGGAGGGTTATGATTTTGACCGGTATGTATGTATGTATGTATTTATGTTCATCTGTTCCCTAATATCTTCAAAACGACTCATCACAATTTGACAAATGAGGTATCGTTGGAAGCGTCTTGATCGTCCGCTGGTTATAGGATATATGACGTCACATTAAATTAAAAATGGCGCCCTCTAGAGGACATAAAGTCAGGAACTAAAAAAACAAAATTGTTTAATCGTACCATGTTGGGTATCAAATGAAAGGGCTTAATGGGCATTTCAAAAATATATTATAACCCCAAAAGAAATTTAAAAAAAGTAGTTGGGTTTTAGTTTTTATTACTTTAATACTAAAGTTTAGATAAAGGTGGACAAGAAAATGAGTTGCCATCTGCCGGGGACAAAGGGCAGAAATATCCGCCGAGATTCCGTAATATCCGGCCATACTTTTCTAATAAAAGTACGGCCTTCGTTCCTGATAATACTAAGATCCCATAGTCACTTTAACCCAGGTGTTTTGTTACAAGCAAATCTATGAATTTTAAAGTAAAGCTTTAAAAAGGTTCAAAAACGTGAAAACCACTCGATAACTGACTTTAACAAACAATTATTCCCTAAACTACAATTATTTCCGAAATTATTAACAGAATCGTTGATAGTCCGAAATTATTGTGTTAGCAGAAAATTAGGAACATATTGAAGACATGGCCTTCAATCTTATATTAACGTCAATTTGATTATTAATGAAGAGCCATCGTACCTATCTCTCAAGGGAATAAGGATTTCATTAAATTAATTATTTTCATAGCTTAGCGAGTTCCCCCTGTACCTATTTGTTACTCTGGGAACTTTCAATAGGAACGATTATTCTCTCACAATATTTTTTTTTAAATAGAAGATTCTGCCATTTTGATAAAGTGTTTAAAGTGATTATCTATACAGTTTAGAGCAATTAAGGGGGATGCGCTAAGGTAACCCGCGAAATTCAAACGTACTTACGTTTTTTGCAATTTGCAGGTCAGTATCAGAAAGAAAGAAAGAAAGAATAACATAGGTTGTATGTTGATCTAAATATGATTTGCAGCCATAACAAATATGGATTTACAGAATTATAATCATTAGGATCAGCAATACAACTTAAGTTCATATAGTGCCAAATGTTATGATACCATGAAATAGTCATTCAATGCACTTACATGAACTTAGGGCCCACTTGCATCACAAAACTTTTTTAAGACTATCCTGCTTTGAACATTTTTGCCTTTTTTCAGCGAAACGTAGGTATTTATAGGGTTACGTGGTGCAAGAGGGCCTTTTTGAAATCGTCTTTCGTTAATTTAATTTTCACACGACTACGGGGAAGCAAGGAGGGGGATTATGATTTTGACCGGTATGTATGTTCATCTGTTCCCTCATGATGTCGTGTTGCGTGGAGGACTGAAAGTGTATCCCAGTTTGAACAAATTCTCCCGAGTTTTTCTTAGAAGTTTTTCTTCTAAGTTTTTTGGTAGAAGCCCAAAACTTGTGAATATAAATAAATGTTCGTTCGTCTCCTGTCATTTTGGATTTAACACTATCGTCTTCAAAAAATGGGTGGGGGAAACACGCGTATGCCTATCCCCCGTCGTTATTCGGGCGACATGTGTTAGGATAAAGCCCCAAATGTGCTCGTGCGTGAATTCGCAAACAATGGACAGTCATAAAGATGTTCCCTGAAAACTAGGTGCATTTATAAAAAAGAAATAAGTTGGAGTATTACCTATCGATCGGCCAATTTAAGTAACTTTATCTGATACATTATTGAGTAATCGTTCTTCAAACTTATCATTACGTAAAAATATTTTAGCTTTCAATTAGTGGGTACATTAAATATAGGTTCGTGATGAACCTAGATTTAAAATAAAATGGTAAAAAAAAAACTTAAAAAGCAAATTAAAAAAAAATGCAATTACGTTAGATAAAATATGGATACTCGTTCGGATATTTTATAATTTTTTGATTTATTCCTTTTTCAATACATAATTTTTACATTTTTAAATATTTTTATAAAAAACATTAAAAAAAACATTTAAAAATATAAAAACTAGTAGCCCATCGACACCAGGATCAGGGTCCAAGCTGCCGGTGGCTTTAGAGAGAGGAACCTCCTCACTATGCGTGCGGTGTCCAGGAGTACTGCTTTCTGAGTCAAGCCCTTGACCCAGCCGCGCAATGAGAGCCTCCTGAGATGTTGGTCGAGGCTCTTCGCTATTAAGCCATTGACCGTAACGATTATCGGTACAATGATTGCAGAGTCCACGTCCCACATGTCGACAACCTCGTGTGCTAAGTCAAGATACTTGATTTTTTTATCCTTTTTATCTTTTTCACGAGATTCTCGTCATGAGGGACAGCGATATCAACAATCATTGCACGGCGCTCTCGTCGATCTATCACCACAATGTCAGGCTTATTGGCTACAATAGTCCTGTCAGTGATGATAGATCGATCCCAATACAATGTGGAGTGACCATTTTCGAGAACTGGATCGGTATTATTATTTTCATTATTAAGAAAAATTGCCCGCCCTGCGTTATATCTTACACAAAAGTTTTGTTTTAAATGGTATAAAAATAAATAAGATCAAATAATTGCCCGACCTACCGATATCATAGTCGTGTGTGTGACACATCGACAAAGGAAACCAAATAATCTTATTTGAATGGAAGTAGAGAATGAGTAGACGCTATTCTATTGCAGGTAAACGGGAACGCCCTTTTTTAAATAACATACTGTATCCTAACTAAGTTGAGTTTTAAATGCATTGAACGAGTGTAGATTTCTTACACAAGAGGGTATTCTATTATAAAGTTGTGCTCCATCAAGTTCAAGTTACAATTTTCAACACCAAGCCATTCCTTTTTTTTCCCAAAAACGTTCATATTTCTTCCTGACAGACTGACACTTTGTTTACCTATCCGACAGTTAAGTGCTTGTTTAGCAGTCGGATTAATCAAATTAGTACAGAACTCTATCAATAGGTATATCAGTATTAGTTCCTCCTGTTGGCTGTTGGAGATTGTATCTTGTTCAGACTGTAGTAATTTGTGCAAATACTTGAGTAATTTATATCATCAGCTATCTAATTGCGTAACACATTTTCGTAAACGATTAAAATTTCATTTTGACAGTTCAACAACATTAATCACCTACGTTATTTACGTTGTAGAGCAGATTTTTTTTCGAACTTATGAATCAATGGGGTAGCAATCTACCTATTTCAAAACGATTCAGATTGTGATTGATCGTGTATTACGCAATTAGGGTGCAGGTCTGCTACACACATGCCGGACGGCAAAGAATGTAAGTATATGACGGCGCAGCAACTGGCGCCGTCTAGTTATGTTATGAAGATACTAGTAACCATTGACGAGGTCGAATAAGAGTGATCACTAATACGATGACCAGTTCCGGTAACGGCTTTCCTGCGCCGGTATTCTTTGCCGCCTGCCTGTGCCAAATCATGCCGACCCGAACATCTGTGTAGCAACTCGTGTCATATTGAAATAATGTAATATAATATCTTAAGAAATATTAAGGTGTTAGGTATCAATATCAAGACGAGATATACCATTTTATAGTGAACGAAGAAACTCATTGAACGTTCGCAAAAAGGTGGCCGTAAAATTAAAGTGAACGAGTATTGGCAAGTAAAAGATAGGTATCATCGCCCATTTAAAAAATGGCTATTTTATTAGTGTGTATTTATGAGCAAATCGCATTTGGGTTTATCACTCCGTCATAACTGTGGTAGGATAGGGCGCACCTTCATGGCTATGAAGGTCACAAAGAGTTTTACGTTGAACTTAGATTTTACGAGCATTATTAACACTTTCTGCGGTGATCAAGGTAAATTGCGCGGTTTATTACTAACGAGTTTTAAGCTCAGTGCATCAATGATTGCACAATAATAATTTCATTAAGGGAAAATCGTTTCAAACTTCGTTTTGCTGTCGACTTGAGTACCTGTGATTCAAGTCAAGGTTTCGGAGCAAATTCGTGCAGCGACTAGCCTCTACTATAAGCCTGCATTGAACTTGAAACGAGAACTGAACAGTGGGAGCATTACACTTCAAACACCTCTTGGTTGTTCAAAAATAGTTCAGTCCGTCTCAAAAAGGTATACGTAATACTATATACATCGACAAAAATTCATATAATTGTTCTATAATAATATAGGAATGTAGACAATCAAATTAATTATTTCCGATGTATACATACATCTTTTTGAGGCTATCTGTACCTATGTTAGTGTATAGTGGACTATTAGCCCGGCGTTGTGTGCTTTGCAATGCTTATGAATTACTTAATGAAAAAAAATCTCGGATAAAAGCTCACGTTTCTTATTATCTTCGTCATGTGATCGGATAGCATGACACATTGACAATGAGCCTTCTCGAGAATACTGATCGATGTCCGTCTCAAGTTCGTAAATTTGTATCACAGCCAGTGAAACGTCACTCTAGACTGACTTACAAGGGCGGATCCAATATTTATTTCTGGGAGGGGCACATGGGCCACACAGATAAAAAGTGTTCCCCATATCTTGCACTATGCTGTTTTTGGGATTAATTCATTTTCAATGAAGATATTGTAGTGGGAAGTCTACTTCTTCAGCGTTCGTCACTAAAGACATGTCTTGATAGATAATATGGACTCAGATAATATGATTTTATTTTACGTAAACCGTTTGGGGGGCACGTGCCCCTGTGCTCCCCCCCTGGACCCGCCCTCGCCGACTTATTACATTTCGGTAATTTAATCTTGATAATGTAGTGAGATGTATTAGGTATGTAAGTGTGATTGACGCCAGTCCACTGCCCGACAAAACCCCTTTCCCATTCACCTCGATACTAAAACTGCCGCGATTTAATATCGAGGTGAATAATGGAAACGGCTAAAATTGCTGCTTTTTGATATACAGCCACTTGTTTACCAGTCAGCTGGTACACTTCAAACAGTCTAAGGATTTTTTTTCCGCTCCAATGTATTTCACAATTGAAACCCAATATACAATATATTGGATTTCAATTGTGAATATGAACAGAACTTAGGTACTTACTTTGGGAAGCGACCGGCTATCCCATCCCGCCTTTTATCAATAATCTAAAGTACCTATTGCCGTAATATAGGTACACACGGCTACACATCATGCTATGCATTTCCAGTTTATGCTGATCTCGCATTGTATAAGATTTCCGTACCATGCGAGGTCAGCTTATACTGGAAATGTATAGCTTGATGTGTAAGCGTGTGTACGAACTGTGGAATCGAACATGATTTTAGTCATACAGTGGGTAGAACTTATCATAATCATAATATCTTCAGTATTTATTTTTAGTTTTGTTTCCTCTACTTTGAATAGTTTTTCTGGTGATTCTCTAGTTGTAGGGTAGTTTACTGTGCTGAAAAGCAAAACTTATTGATTCGAAGTAACTATTCAGGTACCTATAATAACAGAGTATATTTCTATCTTACAATATGAGCTGTCATCAGCATCACCTAATAATACTAATCTTGACAAACATTATTTGTGTTTTAGCATTGATACCCCTGACTTATAGTATACTAGCTGTTGCTCACGATTTCGTCTGCGATCCAGAATAAAGCCTATGGCCTTCTTCAGGTCATGGTCTACCCCTATACCAGATTTCATCCAAATCCGTTCAGCCGTTTTAGCGTGAATGCGTAACAAACGAACCAATAAACTCACTTTCGCATTTATAATTTTAAGATGACTTTCAGACATCACAGACGTCTAATTATATTTTATTTACTTATCTCAACTTCTAAAATGTTCAGGCAATGTTAGCTTGCTATCTTTATAACTTTTGTACCTACTGTCTTATTACATCCCCAGAGAGCTTTAACTTTTACCGTTATATTGATATATTTACTGTTACTCGTTAGATAGATATGTTGAGCCTTGAATCTTGTTAACGTGATATTTGTTTGGGTACGGTACAGTAAACAACACATTGAATCTACGTCGTGAAATATTGCGTAACTTAACTTCGCCGTCGACGGTTTCGAACCTGATTTGCGCCTCATGCCATTTATTGTAGGTACCTACACACAGTTCCAAACTGCAGTGCACATTAAATTCAAATTTTGCCTCGGACCAGAATTAAATAGTTGTCTATCATTTGCGAACATCGTCAATTATGGAAAACTCGCCCTTCTACAGGTGACTACTACATATAAGACGAGTAGCCAATTATCTCGACCGCCCTCGCTGCAGCGCCCTGCATGGTTAAATTTCGTATTACGACATTCGTAATTCAGACTGACTTCACGCTGGGTAGTTTGTCTATGGCTTGTAATTCTCTGCCGTAACATTCAGAAGGGTCAATATCAACAAAATGCATTTTTCTTCAATTTTGGTGGCGAAATTTTTTCTTCTGTTTTCGTGAAAAATAAAGACCTGGTATAATCGAAAGTGCCCACCAAAATTGAAAATCAGTGGCACAGAGGTTGGTGACAGAGAAATCCAATTTTATTTCTCTGTCACCAACCTCAATCTCACTAATTAATAAAGCTCAATGTACCTAACAAATCCTCGGGATGTATCAATAACTTTCATAGGGTAATAAAACTCTCTATTGTTAAAACATATTATTTATTATGATTTGTCTGATTAACTCATAATTTTAAGTTACAAATAAATTAATATAAGTGATATATGTGTAACCCAAATCACTACCTATAACGGGTAGCTTACTATTAAAACACTTTAAAATCAATAGCAAATCGATCCACCAAAAATTTAACAATTCTTGTCCCCCGTGCCACCCAAGATGATACTTACGTTTTTGGCGGAAAATCACAGCACTAATCACACCCCTATTACGCGCAAGTGCCGGCGCACGCCTGAGACATGCGAAATAATAAAACATGATTGAACGCACACGCACGAAACTTTATGTGTAAGTTGAACAAGTGCCACCAAAATGTAGATAATTGCCATAAAAATTTTTTTTGCTTGGACAAACTTTGATCGAGTATCCTGTGCCTTTAAATTAGATTTTCTAATATGTTTTAATTGTTTTTAGATAATGTGTCTTATGCATATACTAACGAAATTTTTTATTTGATATTGTACCTCAAATTGTTACTTTGGTCATCACAATTATATACAAAAATGAAGCTAGGACAAGCCACCCAACTTGAATTTTAAGGCGATTTTTTTTCCCCTTATCATTTACATACACTTATATTTTAAAAAAATGTGGCCTTAATTGAACCAAGTTACGTAGTACACTATAAAAAAAAAAAAAAAAACATCCTATCATTTAACACCTCGATTCTCAACGTGGACACGTATAATTTGCCGCCGGGATATTCATCCAGAAACACAATTAAATATTTATCGGTAAGTTACGATTTCATTTAAATCATGTATTTTATGAAAAAATAGTAAATTATGTATAATTCTAGTTACTAAAAGTAGATGAAAATATGAACGCAATGTATATTGTGCTATATAATTAATTAATTAAATAATTTTGTGTGGTTGCAAATTGTAACGCGAAATTAAGTTTCCGAACGTACTCCACTTGAAGTTCAGCGGGGAATTTGACAACTTCATGGACGTATTGTTGTCATTGTTGCACAAATGAAGAAATTATGTTTACTTAACCTTAACCTACTAAGACCTACTATAACGAAGTATAAACGAAAATATGGTTAGGTTAGGATGGATATGGTGGTGGATAAATATACACACCACACCACCATGTGGTGTTTTCAAGTGTTTTTAATAATCAGTTTTCATCATGATAATACCTATCATTATTAGGGGCAGTTGTTGACATGTGAAATGTGCGCTCGGCTATCATTGCATTGTGCCGATTGTCGGTACGGCCAATGGCCTGGCTGATGGCCGAAAGCCTCGACCAACATCACTCGAGCCAGTTGCATCAACGGCCTGATTCAGAAGGCGGATGTATGGCTCGCATTGTGAGGAGGTTCCTGTCTCTGCAGCCCTAACCACTGGTAGCTTGGACCCTGCTCCCGACACCGGCGGACCTATTTTTATATTTTCAAACGATTTTTAAATGAATTTTACAAAATATTTAAAAATGTATAATTAAGTATGAAAATAAATAAACGAGATATTAAAAGGCAGTTGTAATTATTATACATAGTTCAGGGGATGAGATCATGAGAGTACTCGCCCTCGTCAGCGCCTAACTTATGTTCTGTTGGAAAAGTTGTGGGAGTTTTACAATTTTATCATTGTTTCGGTATTTTTATCACTCAGAAGTGCCACTTTCTAGAGTTTTCAGAAACTCAAACGGTACATATTCGTCACACCTGATAAGTTTTTATGTTTACTGGATAACGCTCGAATAATTTCGCCAAACAAATCCAAAACAATTCAATAAAAGCTCCTCTGAAGCAGCTTATATTGAATGGATTGTGAGGTAACTTATTAAAAGTTTTAATATGTCAAGAAATATCAAACGAACGTTCGTAGTACGGTATTGCCAGGCAATAATCAGGCAGATGGCGGTCAGGGTGTCACGTGACCGCTGACTGGCTTGTTTGACATGTTCATAATACGAAATTGCAAGGCAGTTCTGTTTACACATAAACTGCCTGGAAATAAGAGTTCATAATAGGGCCCCAGGTATAGACAATTGGCTGGTTTCCAACTACATCGGAGTATCGCTGCAGAGACTCCAAAACAGACCAGAGGGCCTAGACAAGGGACAATCGCTTCGAAAGCGTTTCGTATTTCTACTATGAGTTTCAACAGGATTTACATAAGCTTTTCGATAGCTTATGTCAGTGCTACACATTTTTGCCTTTTCCATCATCGTTATCGCTGATAGAATGTCACTTTGTCTAGGGCCTCAGGTATCTATAGCGTCAAAAGCCTCTCATAGTCCACAAACCCAAGACATAGGGGCCGATTATACTCATCGGATAATTTGCCGCACTTTGTGGATGTGGTATATGGTGCTGTATTCTCTTTGAAACCCGGCTTCTATGGTGGCTGCAACTCGTCGAGTTTTCACGCTAGACGATTCGTGACGGCTCTTGAAAACAACTTATATATACTGGCTTAGGAGGGAAATGGGTCTGTAAATCTTTGATCAGCGCAAACCGGTGCCGACTAATCAGATAGGAACTTGTCGGCGCTTATTGGCGACGGTTCGCGCTGATTTGGCAAAAAGTATGAAAACTGCCTGCGCCGACCAGTGTTGACAACCAGCGCTTGTCGGCGCCGACAAGCTCTGGCATATCGGCGCCGTTGGCAGCGTTCTTCATGAATGCGGCCTTATATACGTGAGACGTGAGACGTCATGAATTCAAACCCCATGAATTAACAAGAATATTTGTGAATATTATGTCACCCACATTGCCAGTAATTTTGTACCACAACTATTTCATTCATCTCCCTCAATCAGCAATTTATACCAGCAGCTCCCAAAATACCACGTCGATGTTTATTTCTAAATTGTACTTATAACACGTAAACAGTGGTTTGGATGATAGAGATGGTTTACCATCAGTTCCGTGTCTGTCAGTTCACGTTTCTGAAAGTTTCAGAAATAAACAAAGAGCTTTGTCAATAGTGTTGAATACAAGTCAGTTTTAAACATATTTCATCTTCGTAAACCTAACATACGTACGTACATATATAAAAATTGAACTTAATTAAAGGATTTAAGGATTTATTAAAGGATTTCTGTTTTCTAAAAGCATTAAAAACGTATTGGATCATTTTATCAGGCGCTGAATGCATCATCAAATTAATCATAGACTCCCGGACTCCAAAATCGAGCCACCGTACATTTTTTATGTAGACCTAAAACACCAAAATAATGATAAGTCAGAGAAAAAGTTTTTATGCAGTTTTGAAGCTAGCATACTGGCCATCAGTATTGTCACCATTGTTCTAAATTTGAATTCACGAACTTGAAAAAGAGAAGAAAATCGGAGTTTGGTCGCTCTTAAAGAAGCAACAAGCTCTGATTAGAGCATCTATACAGGGTTTTAGGGTAGACACCGTTATCCTTGAAACTAGTGGTTTGGTGTCATCTATAATATACTTTTTCTATGGGACCGACCTTGAAATCGCGAATAAAAAAAGCTGTTCCATACATTTGTGTTCACTTAAATCGACAAAATGTATGGAACAACTGATTTTTTTTTGCTGTCGCACTTCCTCAGTCTGGGCTTAGTCCGCGAAACGTAAGTGCAGAACTTCATGTAAGTCATTCTGCCATTCAAAGGATTTACATCGATATCTGGAGACTTGCGGCTTTTTGCGCCGTCCAGGAGTTCCAGGTCGCTATAGCACGACAAGATCGGTTTATCTTTACCACCAGCCTGCGTTATCATAACCTGTCCTAAGAATAGGCCCAAGAACAGCTTCGAGACTTTCATGGACAGGCTGTTTGCACTCGAACTGTTAGAAGAAGACTCAAATGAAGTAGTCTGAAATCTCATAAGCCAGCGAATGGTCCAAAACTGACACAAGCTAGCATAATGGCACGACTACAATTTGCTCGCGAACATTTGCGTAAGACTCAACGTCAATGGAGCAAAGTTCTTTTTATGGATAAAACTAAAATTATGCTTTATGGCAATGATGGACGTGAAAAGTCTACCGAAGACAGGGAGAACGATTTCAGCAATGTTGCATTGAAGAGAAGGTGACTTGTGCATGGCGGTGGGTCATGGACGGTCTGCAAGGCTAGGGGCGGAATTCTCACCGAAAGTTTTCCTACGGTGGGAATTCCGTCCCTGGCCTTGAGATTGTGACGGGACCACTGTTGCCACCACTAAATAGCGACCGATACATTCGTCAATGCTTAGAGGCTCATGTGATGCCTTAATATTGAGTTTGTGGGCCAGGATTTCATTTTTATGCATGATAATGCACTGCAAGAATTGTCGGGGATTACTGCATAGAGCACTTATGGAATGAGCTGAAGAGGCGTGTTCGAACTTACCAACCAGCTCCAGAAACTTTGCAGGAGCTGAAAACTGCAATCTTGGAAGCATGGGAGAACGTTCCCCAGCACGTTAGAGCGGCATTAATTAATTCCATGTGGTCCGGCCACATGGCGGCCGTCGTAAATGCTATTGGAGGTATGTTACTAAATAAACGCTTTCTCTATGTATAACATTGTTTTCTTCTAAATTCCACCCTAAAAAAAGAGAAACCCGCAAAGACAACTTATTGCAATTAAACTGGTTTGATTTTTGTATCCCGGTTTTCTTTTTGGAACAATGTCAAACGGAAATGATAGAGAGTGACTGGCTTCAAAGCCACTTTTTATTTTATTGTAGTACCATTATTTAAAAAGATAGGGTCCGTTAACAAGAATATGCAAGTGTCCGGGAGTGTATATTTGTCGAGTGAAATATGACTGAAAGAGGGATAGATTGAATAAAAGGTACGAATTTATCTGTAGGTACAAATTCATTACGGATATTTAATACGAAAACACAACAACAAAGTGGATATTAATTTATGACTTAATAAGTCATCTAAGTAAACATAATTATTACCATAATAATGTACTCGACCTATCAGTTTAATTTAATTAGAAGAGAAAACAACTTGTGGTTTAAGATAATTAATTATCGTTACAATAACTTAATAATGAACATCAACAACATCGTGTAAGCTCGTGAGTGCAAATTTTACAGTTTAATTATTAAGTTCGTTATTAACGTAACATGTAGGAAACTGAACAAGTTAGGCACAGGTTTATATTTAAATAAATAGTACTTTAACGGCACTCTTTGTCCAAGCCATTTTATAAAAGAAATGGACTACTACAAAAGCCAGTCTGTCTGCATGTCTTTTACTGCGGGGAGCAAAAACAACAAATTTGAATAAAATAAAACTAGTCAACGTGAAACCTCACAGTCCGGAGCTACATTTTGTCTATATATCCAGTAAAAGCAAAAGGAGAGAAATTGTGTGCCCTGAAAAGCAGCGAAACCTTCTTTCACGAAACGAATCTTTAATTAAGTAGGTAATTCACATGGTTTCATTCATCGACTCTCGACTTAACCTTGGTGACATCCGGATTTTTGGCTAAGCATCCAAATTGATTCCAACAAGTTAAAGCTTCAGAATTTATGAATTTTCAAAATCCGAGCCACTGTATAAATAAGTAACAGTATTTTAACTTCATAGAAAACGGCTAAACACAATTGTATCGAGTGCACGGCAGTTACGCACGGACGCGGAAGATTTATCTACCGAGCGGCCGTAGGTAATTATTTCAAGGTCACTGCTGAAATATAATACTGTTACTTTATTATACTGTGTCTACGCGGACAGAGTTGGTTCTAGCTATGTACACACATATTCCAGCCTTGTTATTGCTTTAGTTTTTCAATATAAGAGGCGAGGAAATATTTGTGTTTCCTAACTTGATTTGTGTTTTCGCTTCCCCCGCCAAAATAAAGCCCCTTACACTAGTTCTACAATTATCTTGTAAAGGATAACATTATAATTTGCAGGTAAATAGTACAGCTAAGGCTCCTAGCACACGGCGTATTTTAACCGCGTGGACGACACACGTTTCTAGAACTTGACTTAAAACTTGACTTCGGACGTCGAAGAAAAACTGTGAAACGTGAGTCGTCTGCGCGTTTAAAATACGCCATGTGCTAACGCTCTAATTGTTTAGTGAGATATCTGATAAGCCAAATATTTTTTTTGGAGTTTGCATCGTAAACAAAAAACGACGTATTATGCTGTTCTAAGGTCTGCCCATAGCTTCCCATAGCTTTTCTTTGTTAGTAAACGCATTTAGGTCGTCAAGCGAACGTTTCCTACGCCTCCCTCGGCGACGACACCCGTCTTCTGGCACCCACTGCGTGAGGACTATGGCCCACCTATCCCGATGCATCCTGTATACATGACCCGGTCAATCCCACTTCACTCTAGCAGACATATCTCATTGCCCGCATCGGCGATTCCTGTTTTGGAGCTTATCGTGATATTCGGAAATACGCTACGCTCCATCGCCATTTGGCAAATTTGCGTTTTGATTTTGAGGCTCGGTCCTTTGAGCACCGTTGGTTAGGATGGGCAGGATGTCCATGTCGATGAGTTTGCACTTCAGGGATAAAGGTGGGTCACTCTCCATCAGCGGCTTCATCAGGCGTTCTCTATACGGCGCGGCGGTCAATATCTTTATCGTGCCTAAAACGACTATTACACCCCCATACATCATCACATATGTATAGTTATCGTTCATGAAATATTCATTGTATACTTACGTTCCTTAGCAGCATCAGGTGCTGCTTTGAAAATGTGAAGGGCATCTACTCCTATATACGAGTACCTATGTATTTAGATTGATCACTTACCTTTTATTGCATTTGTCTATTTTGGTAATAGTATGGGTTTGGTTTATTATGAATAATATTCATGATAAACCAAATATTTACATAATGTAAGCTAGAAGGTTGACTAAATGTTGTATCGTTACTAATTATCTTTATTACTCTTTTGTTTATAAGAATACTACTTAAAAATAACGAATATATACTTATCTATGTCAATAATTGAGATATATTTCAGTCTCATCAGATAACATTATTTTATTTACACACTTTAATTTCGTTGAGTTATATCTATCCTTTAGATAGATTTACATAGATTTAAAAGGAAAGCCGGAAAAATACTTGAAAACAAAATTATTCCACAAACAAGTTTTTCAAATAATAAAAATAAAATGGTCGACTTTATTTTAGTAGGTTAGTATTTTAGGTAAGTTTCGTATTAAGAGATTTTTTTAATTAAGTGTAAGTGTGTAGTGGTTTAGGAGTCTTATGGATGGTGGTCAGAGTTTATTTTTAATCACAATGCTTCCAGATTCTCATAGACTAGATTCAAATGTCTATGAAAATCTCTAATATTTTGCATTTCATTATACCGGAAATATTTTGGAAGCGGTCATACGTAACGTAAGTAATATCTCGGTCCGACTTGAGCAACTTTCACAAAAATTGAATATTCATTGTTTTAATTACAAGAAAGTATGTTTGTCGTGTAAAAAACGTATCAGACTTACATTCACACAGGGTTGGCATAAAACAAACAAGTTGTTTTAAAACACTTATTTTAAACAATGTTTAAAACATTTTGAAATAAAACATAGTTTTTTATTAAGTGTTTAAAATCACAGTTTAAAACAAGTTTTATACAATGTTTTAAACATTAAGAAAAAAAAACATGGTTTTAAATCAAATTTGAATAGCGAATGAATGGAAATAAATGAATGTTATAAATGTTTAGAGCTTGAAATTGCTCGAAAAGAAATTAAAAAGGTTAGATAGTAGATTAGATTATTCGATTTGTACTTTTTATGATGTAAGTAATTCCCTGCAACAATTTTGGGAATTCCCCTTATTTGAAGTAAGTATGTTCACAGGTCAGATAGGTAGTATAATAGTTAGTAATAAGTACTAAATTCCGATCGTTTTTTTTTAAATAGTCTAGAAATGTATTATATTAGGTCTGATCGATTTGTGTTGATAATAAATTAGATAAATCACCCAAAGGAAAAAAAAAACAAAAAAAAACTCTTGTTTAAAACATTACGAACGGTTTGTTTTAAAAAAATTGAAAAAAAAAACGGTTTTTTTTCCAACCCTGCATTCACATTATATTATCCCTAAATCTTTTTTGCACAGATCACTTTCCAGTACTGGTTTTCAAACTCAAACTCAAACTCAAAGCATTTATTTCAATTAAACCATTTAGAGGCACTTTTGAATTGTCAAGGAGTCAGTCAGTCAGAAATATGAAGCTAGTTGCCCATTCTAAAGCGTAGTAGGTACCTATGGAGAAGAACGGGCAAGAAACTCCATGGACACTCTTTTAAATCAAAATATTGTTACAATATAATGGTAACATTATTCATGTTGAAATTATACATGTGAGAACAATGTAGAAAGCACGTTAAAAGCGTCCGCAATTATAAAATAAGCACAATTCAAAAATTAAAGTAAGCCATGGCAGCTAAGAAATGACCAGTCACAACTGACGGCGCCCGTTCACGAACATGACGCATGGATCAGCACCATTTAGCTCAACCATTTTGAAGGGAGCTAAATGATCCAACACATACGCCACCATCAGCGAGACATTTGAGTGAGCATGACATTCCCAGCCGCCAGGGCACATTCAAGTCAATGGAAGACAAAATACCCGGTAAATGGTAGCTCTATAGTACATAGTACTCACACCTGTGCAATTATATAATACAAAGGAGAGATTGAGTTTATACAATGCAAAGATAGTCTTACAATCTTCAGCAGCTCCAACAGCATTTTCGAATGTTAATTAGTTAGTTGTGGTTGTGGAGCAGGACCAGCATTAAGCCAAGCATTTTTATCAGAGATGTAATCCTCCAACTTATAATATGCCTGCCTACATAGTGTGCGTTTTATACAGGTTTTGAATTTCGTCTCATTCAGTTGAAGTATGTATATTTCGGAAGATTTCAGGAAGCTACCATTAATTTAAAACAGTGAGAACAAACTACAGTAGGTAGGTACTATACAGTTCAAAAGTCGATTGTTAGTTTCGGAAAGCAATGGAATGTCGTGTCGACTTGACTTACGACCTTACGATAGTAGTTTATTATTTCTACCTACATAGTATTTGCATAATAGCTCAGTGATTAATGATTGTGCCTTGGTGGATGCTAATATGATGAGCCAGGATCGAATCTCACCTGCAGAAAACTTTTTTTTAAAAATAATTACTATTTATAGTTTTTGTTAGCTTTTTATAATACCTAATAGTATTTCTGTATTTAAATAGTAAGTATTTGTTTTTTTTTTATTACTAGTAGTAGTTCAATATCATTAGTGTCACGTTCGACTTGGTCACATAAATAATTAAAGTTTTGTATGTAGACAGCCTATGCTTAGAACGTTGTAGGTTCGTGATTATTGTGGGTGACAAGTGTTATAATTATAAATCATTCAATAATATAGTGGTGTTGTAGTTATTCTTTTCACAATGCAGTCTAATATTAATATTGAAGCGAGGGCAAATATTATTGCGCTGCGTAAAAGTGGATGCAATATAATACAAATATCTAATGAAACCGGACTGAGTGTAAGTGACATTAGGTCTTTACCTATGAAATTGCCGTTCTGCAGTACTGGCCATTTCAAATCAAAATAATTTTTGTTTGGCTAAGAATTCTAATTTCAAATTAATTTTATTTTAAAAACATGGTTTTTTTTTTCCAAAAGTAGTCATTTCTTTATTGATGAGTGTTACATTTTCATCGCATTTCAATCTTTTTCGTCATCATGGATACGTTAAAAATTCGAGTAATTATGGAATATGAGTACCGTCGTGGCAGCAACGCGGCACAAGCGGCACGCAACATCAACGACGTTTACGGAGCTAACACTACAAACCAACGCACCACCTGTTATTGGTTTGCTCACTTCCGTTCTGGAAATTTCGACCTGAAAAATGAACCTCGCGGTCGTCCGAAGACTTTGGTCGACAATGACGAATTAAAGGCGATTGTGGAAGCTGATGATACACAATCTACGGCTGAATTAGTAGCAGCTTTCGACGTTAGCGTCAAAACAATATTGGTCCATTTGCGTCAAATTAGCAAGGTAAAAAAGCTTGACAAATGGGTGCCCCACGAACTCAATGATCGCCAGCGCGAAGTACGCGTCGAGACGTGCCTTGCACTGCTCAACAGACACACAAATGAAGGAATTTTGAACCGCATTGTTACCTGCGATGAAAAATGGATTCTGTTTGATAACCGCAAGCGCTCAGCAAGTTGGTTGGATCCTGGTTCAGCACCTAAACAATGCCCTGAACGAAAACTTACCCCTAGAAAAGTGATGGTCACTGTTTGGTGGTCTAGCGCCGGTGTGATTCATCACAGCTTCTTACCAAACGGGGTGAGCATTACTGCAGATGTGTACTGTGAAGAACTGAACACAATGATGGAGAAGCTGGCGCATCTCCAACCAGCATTGGTCAATCGCTCGTCTCCGCTGCTCCTGCACGACAACGCGCGACCTCATACTGCACAGCAGACGGTCTCCAAGTTGCAAGAACTGGGGTTGGAAGCTCTCCGTCATCCGCCCTACTCACCAGACCTTGCGCCTACAGACTACTACTTTTTCCAGAATTTGGATAACTTCTTGGCGGGAAAAAAATTCAATACCCGAGAGGCAGTACAAAATGCCTTTGAAGAATTTGTTGCCTCCCGTCCAGCTGATTTCTTTAAGAAGGGCATCAATAAACTGCCACTACGATGGCAAAGATGCATTGATTGCACGGGTGATTACTTCGATTAATACAAATAAAAAATTCATGAAAAAAATTCGTTTAAATTTTTTCATACAAAACGGCAATTTCATAGGTAAAGACCTATTATTACATATTTTACTGAACATAAACTTAAATCAAAGACATTGTTAATTCTTTTACTCAGAAGATATCTAAATAAATAAACTTTTAATTTCATTATGAGGTCAAAGAAAAGAAAAATATAAATAATTTTGAAGATTATTTATTTCGATTAGTGAATGATACATAATTATTATGTGTAATAAATATAATGTTATTTATTTATGTATTTTGTTTTTCTTTTAATTATGAATAGTAAACAGTTTTAGAATTTTGCTTAGAGATAACAGTAGCATTATTTGTTCTAGAGAAATACTGTGAGTCTGTGGGTCAAGGTTTATGAGGAAGGTGGTGCTAATTCCCAAGGACCAGTGACGTCACATGGTAATTTGAAAGGTTATTTATTTCAATTAGTGAATGATAAATAATTATTATGTGTAATAAATATAAGGTTATTTATGTATTTTTTCTTAATTATGAATATAATATGAAATTTAACCGTTTTTTTAGGCATGTCTAACAGTAGGTATTACATTATTTGTTTTAGAGAAATTCTGTGAGTCTGTGGGTCAAGATAAATGAGGAAGATGGTAGCCTTGCTAGTCGAGCGCGAAATTAAAAGTCGGTGCTTATTCACGAGGCGCAGTGACGTCACATGGTGATTGAATATGAAACAAATGGTTTCATACTAACAACGAGACATTTTGCTGAATTATTCAACACGTCATTATTAACCGTTCACCGTGCACTCAACACTGAACTGGCTTGCATCATCGAAGACCAGACTTCAATTGGGACAATTCAAACGTCTACTTGACTGTATCGAGAATAATGGGAGTTATTACAAAAATTAGCCGTAATAAAAAAATGTTTAAATTATTTTAATAGGTAGAGAAAGAAAGAAAGAAAATCTTTTCGTAGAGAATTTCTTTACGAAAATTGACGTGGATTTAAGAGTGACGATGAGATTTCAAACGAAATACAATTTCTATGTCCAGTGTCCAGTTCCAATTATTCCCAATTCGCTAATGAGGTCTTTAATCTGTCGCCTATAAATTGTCTATCTTATTGGTATGTTATCCGCCACTTTAAGGAGTGAAATCACATTACAAATAAATGACTAGAGAAACTAAGGTCCGCGGTAATAAGGACCAAAGTAAATGATGTGCCTGAAGCTATAAATGTATAACAGATTCGTCTAGATATAGTGATACAGGCTGAAATCAAGGACGTTTCCATAGAACTTGTCATGTGTCGGGCGGTTCATTTGGCTAGATTTATTGAGGTATACCTCAATACGTATTTACTAAAACCAAATAAAATGTAAAATACATAATGTAAACAAACAGCCCATACTTAACCTTAAAATCACTTATTTAGTAAGTAACTAGTTGTTTTACATTTTGAATATATTCTAATATTCTTATATAATGCTTAATAACATCGATTATAATTGAAGCTTAATGTTTATGGTGAAATAAATAAGTACCTAATTTAAAACCTTTTTATGTCAAAATAAATAAATAATTTTATCTACACCCATGCTATAAATCCTCTATAAAAGTTTTTGACACAGTTAGCTTATTGCCAACATTAAAACACCGGTTGTTTTAATGTTGTCATAGTAACCATAATATCATCCAAACGGGTGTTATTATGTTGTACTGAATTTCATAATACAACTCATTTAAAAAAAAGAACATTGTCATGCAGGCACGTTTCACTAGCAAAGCACCGTAATTTAAAACAAAAAAGCATCTATTACTCGAAAAATTCTAATTCACGTGCGTCGTATCCCTCCATTTTTGTTCGATATTAGTATTGGAAAGAAACTTTTATAAAGGATTCATATCATGGGTGTAGATAAAGTCTTGTATGCAACTGTAAATAATTAGGTATTAAAACACTCATGTGATACTATTATCACACTCGGCTTCGCCTCGAACCCACATTCGTGTTTTAATACCCCTTATTATATAACAGTTGCATAAATAACTATAAAACCTTTAAATGTCAAAATAATAAATACTTGTTTGTAGCGGTTTGTTAACTTTATGTAAAATAAATACCTACTTGTACGAATAAATATTTTTTATATTTCTTATCACTCATCACGCATTTTTTAATTCTAAACCCTTTATTGCAATAACAACATTAATAAAAACGACAGCAATTCTTATGAATATTATTATAATTGCAAACAAAAATATAAATATTTGCAAAAAATCGCGCTGCAATATACGAGATTAGAACCCTAAGCCACCTGCATCACAGTCCATCGCAAGACGCTCACTACTATACGAATTAAGCAATGGGATAAACTAGCCAAGGTCACGCGCATGATGCGTGTGTGTGACCGTATCTAGCAAAAGTGTCGGAAGTATATTTTTGATTCGTTCGTTTAGCACGAGCACGACACGCGCGAATACGTGACGATACGACAGTGTGTGTTGCTTACACATACAGATGAACGGACTGTATCGTGAGTTCAATCGAATACGAGTCTTAACGTGCTAATGCAATTTAGAACGGGACCGTACCTACCTACATAATACAAAATATTGTTAAACCTCTTACGTCAGTTTGGTTTCAGGATCGCAAATAGGTATGCAGGTTAATTTCCGTAATTCAGAACTAATTAATCTTGATTGCAGTCGCTGATACGGAAACGAGTGACCTAAATTTAATTGGGCAGCCATCGCATTTAACTTACAGAAACATGCTATGCTATTAAGTTCTGATATGCATTTGTGTGCATCTGCTAGGTTTGTTTGAGAAGTTATGTAGATATAAGGAACTCAGTCTCTCAAGAGCTTTGGGTGTTAGCCTGTATACGTGGTTTTGACGCCAAAGCTACGCTGCGGCGAAACAAACGGCCCCAAGCGATTTTTGTGGTACTTCAGGGTAGCGATACGGGATGTCGAAATATGGTAGGTAGTTGTAATTGCATAAGCATAATCAGCTGTGGGACAAGAAGTAGCTAGTAGGTACTGTTGATGATATAATAATTATAATAGGTAATATTAGCGATAATGAGCAGTGATAGCCTCGTAGTGGTGTGACCATCAGACTGCCAAGTCATAAGCACAATATAAGTCTCGAGTTCGAACCCAAGCCACGCACCTATTGCATTATCACTTGCTTCAAACGGTGAAGGAAAACATCGTGAGGAAACCGGCCTGAGATATTTCTCGACGGCATGTGAAGCCAAGTCCGAGGCCCATGGGCGGCTTAAAAACTCCGATATCATTGGTCGTTAACCACACGAAAAGAAGAAGAAATCAGATGCTCTTTATTGTCAGAGCATCTTATTCATATTGCAATAATTGTGCAGGAGTAACCTGCATTTTTACGTCCTAATAGTTGTGTTGTGCAGAGGAAAGATAACGTAAATAGGTACTTAGGGTATTTGACCAGACAACCACGATAACAAGAAATAGGGATCGAAAGAACACAGTCCTCTCTTGTCAATTGTCACAAAGTATTTGAGTTTACCTTAGTCTAGGTAGGAGCCGATGTTTACTTAACATCCCGTAGAAATACTTAAAAAACCATTCGGTTTTTAGAGTTCCGTAACGTCTGAATGAAAAAAATGAACACAAACGATTTTTTACTTTAATTTCTCTAACCCAAACATGGACGTGTAATATGACGATGCGACGATGCCAAATGCAAGGACTTGTTGTGACGGTCTTAAATATTTTTAACCGACTTCTTCAAAAAGGAGGAGGTTCTCAATTCGTCTGTATTTTTTTTTTTTTGTGTATGTTACGCGATTACTCCGTCAATTATGAATCGATTTTGATGATTCTTTTTTTGTTTGGTAGGTCATGCTTCAGAGGTGGTCCCATATAAATTTTATTAACTTTGCTTGCGTAGTTTTTGAGTGAGTTAGCTTCAATAATTACGTATTTTTCCCACTTAGTGTATGTAGACGATATATTGTTTGACTCCGTCACTGTTATTTACATAGCAGGTAGTGGTATTCGAATGTGTGTAGGGTAGGTACCACAACTAAAAAGTGAAAAATAAAAACTTTTTACAAAAAAAAAAAACAACCGACTTCCAAAAAAAACACTAAAAACGTGAAAAATAACTTTAATTTCGGAAGTCGGTGGCAAAAAACAAAAATAGAAAAGCAAAGACACCGACTACCGTTATAAAGTCTACCATAACCTTACTGCTGCACTCATAATTGGCTCCAGACGAGAAAATCCTCAGCGGTTAACAGTACACTGACACGAAGTTTAATATATGCATTTAATTATAATAGTCCGTTCTAAAGTCTTCCATGCCCCGGCTGCTTCACCCAGGATTAGCTTCAAACCAGAGAACTCTTCAACGGTCAACAGTACAGACATGAAATTTTATATACGCATTTAATTATGATAGCCAGTTCTAAAGTCTACCATGACCTGACTGCTGCACCCAGAATTGGCTCCAGACGAAAAAATCCTCAGCGGTTAACACCACAGACACGAAATTTATGTACGCAATTAATTATGATAGTCCGTTCTAAAGTCTTCCATGACCTGGCTTCAGTACCCAGAATTGGTTCCAGACAGGAGACTCCTCAGCGGTCAAAGCATAGACACAAAATGTTGTATACGCATTCAATTATGATAGTTCATTCTGAAGTTCATCATGATCTGGCTCCTGTACTCAGAGTTAGTTCCAGAAGAAGGAACTTCTCAACGGTCAACAGTACAGACAAGAAATTTTACACACGCATTTAATTAAGATAGTCCGTTCTAAAGTCCACCATGATCTGGCTGCTGCACCCAATATTGGCTTCAGACGAGGAAACTCCTCAACGGTCAACAGTACAGATACGAAATTTTATATGCACAATTAATTATGATAGTTCATTCTAAAGTCCATCATGATTTGGTTACGCCACCTGAGATTGGCTCTAGACAAGGAAACTGCTCAGCAGGCAACAGCAGAGACATTAAATTTATTATTATAATATATACGCGTTCAATTATGATAGCCCGTTCTAAAGTTTACCATGATCTGGTTGCTGCACCCAAGATTGGCTTCAGAAGAGGGAACTCCTTAGCGGTCAACAGCAGAAACTCAAAATGTTATATACGTTTTCTACTATGATAGCCCGTTCTAAAGTCCACTACGACCTCGGTGTTGCATTAAGGGATGTCTCTAGACGAGGGAACTCCTAAACGGTCAACAGCACAGACAGTTAATTTTATGTATGTATTAAAATATGATAAACCCTTTCTAAATTATAGCATGACTTGGATAGTACAACTTTGTTGACTTAACACCATGACTTATGTAAAGGCGTGTTTGGGTTCATTGCATTTCTCTTACAAGTACCTTTCAGGGAACGTGATAGAAACAGATATTTAAACAAATTCAATGCTAAAAAGTACAAAATAAAAATTAAGTAAAAATCTTTTTATGGACAAGCTTTGAATGAACTAACAAGTACGAAATAAAACTTACGTAAACATGGAACTTTAATATTTTTTAAAAGCTTGAGGCGTAAACGTCCTTCTTACACTTTAAGATAAGCAGCCTCAAGCTTTTAAAAAAATATTAAAGTTCCATGTCTACGTAAGTTTTATTTCGTACTTTTTAGTTCAAAAAAAGGATTTTACTTAATTTTTTTAACTACTATATTCAGTTTGTTCTTGGGACAGAACCCTCTCCACGCGAGTTCAACTCTCACTTCTCCGGTTTAGTTAATCTTTTTTTTAAATCTGTTGGTGTTATGTGTTAAATTCTGTTGGAAAAAATATATATTTCGTTCGCAACATCAATTTCATTTTGTAAATAGATAAAAAACGTGAATTTTATTTATTTTTATAAAATGAAATTGATGTTGCAAACTTTCAATAGGTATTCACAGTCGGCATAACAAAATAAAAAAGGGCCGCCCCTTGACATATAGCTAAATAATATATCAGATTTTGTTAAAGTTTAACAAGGTCGAATACCTTCGTTCGTTTCATCAAACACTCGGATGCGTCGTCTCGTTTGCAAGAATAGATTAAAAACAAGTAGGTAAAACGTATATCGATTTTATTTGCTAACAGCTTTTGCCCGCGACAAGTTTAAATGGAAATTGTAATGCATGTTCGATACTAATCAAACCATAAATCAGTGGTACGTAACACTTGTACTACGAAAACCACTATTATTAAAGGTCTATCCATTGAGATTTTTCTGAAATAACTTCGTGTTTCCTTAGAACAAACTCAACCTCTAATGGTTTCAGAACAAACAGATAGGTAGGCAGAGCTTAGTTGAAGATCCTTTTAACAACTTTTCTTTTTCAGCCATTATCGGAGTCCGTTATTAAAGTTCAATTCACTTACATCCGTGGATTGCACTCAAATATCAATCCGGTCCATCACCACCTTGAGACTAAAAAGCCGCACTTGTTCTTTTTGACGGAGTCGAGGATCGCGACCCCGTAGACGTGGCGTACCTAAACTACCCAAGATACCCACTTGAGCATAAGTTTAAGAAGCAGGCTGGGGCTGTGTACTACTTCCGCAATGACATATCAACGTGTCTGCTGCTATGAAGTTGCGGGTTTTTGTACTCCGTGGAGTGTGGCCGCTGGTGGACACCGACTCGCTTATAAAAATTTATGTCGGTGTTTACAGGTCGCACAGCGATGATCAGTAGAAAAAACTCTGTGACCATCTTACAGAAGCAGCCGAATTAGCCCAACACAAATATCCGGCAGTGGAACTTGTTTTTCTAGCGGATTTTAATGCCCATCAAAAGGAATGGTGGTTCCCGTATGAGAAAACTAACCATGCTGGAAGAGAGGTGCGCAAGTTTGCGATGTAGCTATACTCCATTTGAAATAAGATTAGACATTTAAACAAACCTTTATACAGTCCTTTCAACCTATTTTGACTTCTATACCGTAGGCATAAGGATGGCATTAAAAGCAAAAAAGGTTACACAATACCAACGGTCTAATGCAGCTGCCATTTGTCATGCCACGCAATAGAAGTCAAAATCGGTTGAACGAACTGTAAAAAAGGTTTATTTAAATGTCTAATCTTATTTCAAATGGAGTATAGATGTCAGCCAACTGGTTGACCACCTATCCTCGTTCCGGATGTTGACACACCCAATTGCTTATAGACTTTTTGCTTTTGGCTTCGCTCGCATCGTCTGCCCACTGTCTGGTGAAATCCGTGTCTTCCTGTACACCTCCAGATTTAAGCCCCTGAGACATGAGGAAGTACGGTCATGTAATACCCAATTATTGTTGAGCTTTTTACGTTTTTGCTATTACAAGTTCCAAGTTAGTAGTATCATTAGGACATTTTTCGCGAAAATAAATCAACACAAGCGGGGTCGAGTCATGTACGCCTGTTAGGCAAAATTAACGATTGATTTCGACGTTGGAGACTTTGAATAAAAATTCATTTCTTCTTTTACCTTTAAAAACTATGTATGCCTAGTTGTGAGTGACTGACTGCTGAGTGTAAGGAGTTTGGTTTGATCCCAAAGCCGGGCTAATTAATATTTATTGGGATTTTATACTTCTGCCTAACCCTTAGAGGAGTATCTGGCGCTTAATCCGGTCAAACAGGGTATGAACCTGCATATTTTTAACAGCTACACGTGTCGCCGCACTTCGAAGCAAAATAGCTCGTTAATACCAGTGACACTATACTTTTTATAACAGTGTTGATTTTTGTTTAGGTATATAAAATGTCATTGAATTCAGCCCACAGGCTGTATTCATCTATCCAGACGATGTTAGTTCTACACCGAGTCACAGAACTGCGAGTCTCAAAAATACCACTTGGCTTAGTTCTGTAGTACCAAGGTAGGCCACAACAAAAAAAATATAACGGGTGTAAAAACATGCTTAAGGTGGATGCGCTAGGGTAGCCCGCGAAATTCAAATTTTCTTACGTTTTTTGCAATTTGCAGGTCAGTATCAGGTTGTATGTTGATCTAAATATTATTAGCGGCCGTAACAAATATGGATTTACAGAATTATAAACATTAGAATCAGCAATACAACTCTCTAAGTTCATGTAAGTGTATTGAATGAAAATTTCATGAAATCGTCAGTCAATACACTTATGAACTTAACGAAAGCAGATTGTTGCTTGTTCTCCCCGTCATTTTGATATTGTTTTACCATAAAATGATTATTTTGGTAATGTCTCCGTAGATATTTTCAATTTTTGAAGTGAAAACTTCTTTGGGCGCGTTGAGGTATTTTGAAGTGAATTTGGTAAGGGGTAAACTTATGAATTCGCGTCACCAAGCGCCGCAGTGTTGTAACCTAGAATAAAGATGGTGCTAATACGAGTTTTAAGTTTTTACTTCTGTCGGCAGCCCCATAAACCTCCAACTGTCATTAACAAGACAATAGAATTTTAATTCTTATCGGCCTTTAGAATGCCGATCGACAGTTGAGCGGAATAATTGGTTAGGTTTAAAAAAAAAAACACGGAAGCATTCTTTACAAATTATACACACAAACAACTCCTGAACCGTTCCATGCACTCATATGAGCAATGTTTTGCGATTGATAGTGTGTTACGCAATTAGGTTGCAGGGAAGACAAATTTAAATTAGATATCTACATATAAACTGTATTTTATTACTTGAGTACAATTCTTTTTATGAAATTGTCAGTCTCAAAAACAAAAAATGTGGTACGGGCAGAGAAATACATAAGTTTTCGTCTCATGCCACAATTAGTGAATAAGTATATTTCAGGTTTTTACAACATAAACATTATGAGAGTGTGGTTAGGTACCTATGGAGTTCTTGGACATAGACATTCTATAGTAGGTTCCTACTGTAACACATTTTTGTGACAAAATCGTGTAATCCTTAGCATAAGCATAATCAGCCTATAATGTTCCCACTGCTGGGACACAGGCCTCCTCTCTGTGAGAGGGAGCGGGCCGTAATCCACCACGCGGGCCCAGTGCGGGTTGGTAGATGTCACATGTCTTCGAATATTTGGTTCTAGGACATGCCGGTTTCCTCACGATGTTTTCCTTCACCGTTTTTGAGAACAGTGGCGATGAAATAATTTACACAAAGTAAAGCGCCTGTCAGGGTTCGAACCTACGACCTACAACTCGTAAGTCGTGGCCGTTACCACTGGGCCACCACTGCTCTCTGGGCCACCACTGCTCTCTCTCTGGTAACAAAAGATTTTCACAAATCACAGTGCCACCCAATTTTTTTATCTACCAATTTCTCATACGAGCTCTTTTACCCGTCGGTAGGGATTGATCCACCTTATTGTTAAATCTACTGAATATTGTTTTTCGCTGAACAAACATCGCAATATTCGCAGTAAAATGGTAAGACACAAAAAGAAATAAAAGTGTTGATTTTCGCTCAATTGCTTGTTATGTGATTTTATTTACTCTGGTACGGAGAAGTAAACGTGTAAGAAACACGTTTATCAAATGACATTTAGAGTGCTTGAACGACTGAATATCTCATCTCTTAATATACGACGGTTCTGTATTATAAAGTACCTGTTGTAGTGATACAATATGCTAAGTGCCCGTACAAAGCGGTACAAAGCCGTTTTATATATAAGACTAGCTTTTTCCCGCGGCTTCGCCCGTGCGGAGTTCGGAAATTATCCCATATAAACTTTCATCCCCCCTTAAGGTTATTTTTGGGACAAAAAGTAGCCTATCTCCTTGCCAAATTTGACCAAAAATCCGGGTTCAGTGGCTTAGGCGTGAAAAGGTAACATACATACAGAGTTACTTTCGAATTTATACTATTTGTATGGATTTTTGGGACAAAAAGTAGCCTATGTCCTTCCCCGGCATGCCATCTATCTCCTTGCCAAATTTAATCGAAATCCGTTCAGTGGCTTAGGCGTGAAAAGGTAACAGACAGACAGACAGACAGAGTTACTTTCGAATTTATAATATTAAGTATGGAAATATGGACTAGTATGGATAAACCGGCATTGGTTTTACGCCGGCATTGTACCTACCTAGTGGTTTTAGATAATAGAAATGCATTAGGAATGCGGTTTCGGACGCATTAGCGTTGCAAAATGATATTATGTGTAACGCATATAACATCACATCGTCATGTTTGTCTCCACGCATAAGTCCTGCAACCATTTAATCTAACTAATATTATAAACGCGAAAGTTTGTAAGTATGGATGGATGGATGGTTGGATGTTTGTTACTCTTCCACGCAAAAACTATTGAACGGATTTGGATGAAATTTGGCACATAGATTGTTTATAACCTGGATTAACACATAGGATACTTTTTATCCCGATATTCCCACGTGATCGTGCCTTACGCGGGTGAAACAGCGTGGCGCAGCTAGTTATATATAATATATTATTACTGACCATAATTATGTATGTTAGCACATTATTGGTAAGTAGGTACATTACAGGCTGATTATGTATGTATTTTACTTGTAATTCTTAATCTTATTGGTGTTAAATACTTACTTTAAAATGTTTTGATACTACTTACCATTTCTAAGAAACCGAAACAAGGCAGTAAATGGTGCAATTCACGGAAACAGTACCTAACAGAAAATATCTGTTTCAAATCATCCATCACTCAATAGGAATTTAAATCAAAGCTAAGTCTGATTCTGTCCAGATTCATGTTTATTTAATCGCGTGTTCAGTCGACTCTTGTTGATTGTGGAACAGCATGAACGTCTTTTTTTGTTTGTGATAGGTAGTAATACTATTTTAAATGTATGAAAAGGCTGTTGCGTGAAACGGTATAATTGCCGCGGATTGAACAACGAATTTGTTTGAAAACCATCCATGGATTTATTGCGTATATTTTGTTGGATTTCGTGTTTTTGTCGAAAACTGATTGCATATCTGTTATTCCTGTATTATTTTACCTGTTGTTTTAATTAAATGACGTGTCAGAAATAAGATCCGGTATATTTTTATTGCTCCAATTTGCCGCTCTTGATTCACATTTATTAAACACTAGCTTTTGCCTGCGGCTTCGCCCGCGTGGATGTCGGAAATTATCCCACGGGAATGTGCTACCGGGATAAAAGTATCCTATGTCCCATAACCCACGTGGTCTGTCTAGGCGACCTAGGCGTTACGGCGTAAAAGTAACAGACATGAGACAGCCAGTAACTTTATATATTAGTGGTAGTCCATATCTATATTGTGGTGATAGTGTGGATAGTATGGACAGCAGTATGAAACTGACGGAAAGATTAATGAAAAAATATTGTATAATGATTAATGAAAAAACTATGGCATATTGTATGGACGATGGAAACTAAGGTGAAAGCTTTGGGGGAGCCTGCGAAATTCAAATTTTCTTATGTTTTTTGCTTTTTACAGGTCAGTATCAAGTTTTATGTTGATCTAAATAATGAGTCGCAGTTGTATCACATATTTATTTATCTAATCTAACTAATATTGCAGGAGTTGTATTCCTGTATCTAATGGTTACTATTCTGTAAAGCTACTATTTGCTACGATCGCGAATCATATTTTAATCATATTGACATTCGAAACTTACCCATTAAACGATTTAAAAGCTGTATTAAAACCAAACTTTGTAAAAAAGGGTACTATACAATTTCAGATTATTTAGAAGAATTTGATTAAAAAGCATGGGATTGAGCTGCTCGCTCTGCTAACATTTTGTCATTTTGGTATTGTGACATTTTGAATAAATACTATGGAAAATCATCAAAATATACCTACCAGTTTTATATACAAATTCACATTATTGAATGTGTATTCACATTATTAAATATGTAGGATATTGACAAAATGACATGATTGCTTTGTAAAGTATTGTATTATTGTGAATGTGAGGACTATGTGGATGTTTATTTTGTTTTTATTATTATATTTTTTCGTTCTCAGTTAGTTTTAACAATGGTCTGGCAATTTGAGAACTTTATGCGGCCTACACAAATGTCCTTTCTTTGGTATTGTTCGTCGAGTCGTTGAACTCCTTAAATTCTGAGCTGAGCTCCACTATTACTGACAAATGCTTGCAGTGACAGGACAGGTTCACTCAAATCTGTGTGGTTCATTCCTCAAAATACCATTTCAGACTCTAATCTACATGGCCCTCATAGGGCCTGACCAATATGCCAATATCTGACCTAGGTATGTCCGGACTTTAAATGAGACTGAGTTTGTTTCGGCCTTTCTTCTCAGAGTAGTCAGATAGGAAACGCCGACCTCATCTAGCTTAATTTTACAATTTTTTGATATTATTACGACGTGTAAAAGTGATTCCAATAACCTATTTTCAGAATAAACAATTTCATTTTAACATACAACCTGCCTGACACTGACTAGCAAATTACAAAAAACTTAAGATTTGAATTAAGCGGGCTACCGGCGCATCCCCCTTAAGAAAATCCCATCATTTGCACAACGCCATCTATCGAGTAAGTACTCACTGCTAAACTCAAACTCTTCGTTACAAGCCAAGAGCCAAGTAGTAATAACTTTTGATTGAGTGGACAGATTCTCAAGATACGGACTATGACTATATTCTCAATCCCTTAACGCTCTTGAAGAGAGTCCCGCTAAAATGTCAATAATAAGTACTTACATGTGAATTTTAAGTTACAAAGAGCATAAATTTTCACAGCCCTAAGTTAAAAAAAACCGGCCAAGTGCGTGTCGAACCATGCACAATGAAGGGTTCCGTAGTTGGGATGAATTATTTTATCAAACAAACTTTCGCAAAGTTTTATTGTTATTACGTCTATGGGCGTTTACTGTCCCTCAAAGTGTTAACATTGTAGTTAAAAAACTTGTTCTCGCATACAGAATGTTTGGGTTTTTGCAACTGCACATGTAAGTTGGTCGATTAAAAGTTTTTGAGCTAAGTCGCGGACAGACAGACGGACATGGCGAAACTATAAAGCTTCCTTGTTGACTTCGGAACTCTAAAAATGATAGGTTTCCCATAAAAACTTTCATCCCCTATATGCCCCCCCCCTGCCCGTTAAATTTGTTTTTGAGAAAATAATTGCCTATGTTCTTCGCCGGGATGCCATCTATCTCTTTACCAAATTTTATCGAGATCCGTTCAGTGGATCAGGCGTGAAAAGGTAACATACAGAATTACAGACGGACAGACAGACAGAGTTACTATCGAATTTATACTTTTAAGTATCGATTAGTATGGATTATGTTTTCAATTCAAAATGAGCCAAATACTCGATAATTATGAATTCGGCGAAAGTCATTCTTCTATGGAGACTCTTAACACCGCGATTCAGAAAATGACGTTAAATGAACAACGCCATCTATCGAGCACGAAGTGATACTGTCAAAATATATGGGAAAACGTTCGAACACTCTGTAAGCTATGTAGAAAAGACGTAGGGTTCCATGACTGACTTGACTTGACCTGACTTGACCTGACTTGACCTGACTTGACCTGACTTGACCTGACTTGACCTGACTTGACCTGACTTGACCTGACTTGACCTGACTTGACCTGACTTGGCCTGACTTGACCTGACTTGACCTGACTTGACCTGACTTGACCTGACTTGACCTGACTTGACCTGACTTGACCTGACTTGACCTGACTTGATCTGACTTGACCTGACTTGACCTGACTTGACCTGATTTGACCTGACTTGACCTGACTTGACCTGACTTGACCTGACTTGACCTGACTTGACCTGACTTGACCTGACTTGACCTGACTTGACCTGACTTGACCTGACTTGACCTGACTTGACCTGACTTGACCTGACTTGACCTGACTTGACCTGATTTGACCTGACTTGACCTGACTTGCCCTGACTTGACCTGACTTGACCTGACTTGACCTGACTTGACCTGACTTGACCTGACTTGACCTGACTTGACCTGACTTGACCTGACTTGACCTGACTTGACCTGACTTGACCTGACTTGACCTGACTTGACCTGACTTGACCTGACTTGACCTGACTTGACCTGACTTGACCTGACTTGACCTGACTTGACCTGACTTGACCTGACTTGACCTGACTTGACCTGACTTGACCTGACTTGACCTGACTTGACCTGACTTGACTTGACTTGACCTAACTTGACCTGACTTGACTTGACTTGACCTAACTTGACCTAACTTGATTTGGATTGAGTTGAGTTAACCTTGAGCAGGTATATTTGATCGCAGCAGGTACATTGGTAGTTGAAAGAAATGTAGATTACGTACCTTGCTAAAGTGAGTAATTAATGCACTCGTGTTTATTTAGTAAGCGCAATCGTGCCTATATTACTCACTTTTTGCTCGATGTAACAATCTACAATTTTTAAGAAATTAAAATTTATCACCATTTTTTCATGATTAATATTTGTATCATGATTTAAAAGATAGATAGCGCCACCTATGGCACTACTACCAAACAATGGATTTGGAAAACTTGAATTAACCAAACTTTAGATTGGGTAAATTCACAATGTATCGCGTTATGTTTCCGCGCGAAGTATGTGAACATATGATGATTATGATCGTGTGTTACACACGTTCGTGACAAACCTACCTGATTTCACGCTAGTGTCATTTTACGACAATAGATGTCGTTACGTGTATCTACATTACGTACCTAATGAAAATTTCTTCTTGAATACTTTAAACTCTTATATCTTTTGATATTTTGAAGCGATTGCGATGAAACAAAGACTAAATGAAACATCGAGTTACACACAATATTTGAGTGTATAAGTTAACCATATTGATTTCGTACTTTTTACGTGATACTGGAACAATCAAACAAACGAACAGACAAACAGACAAAAAGTCCAAAAATGGTAGAAATGGCATCTGTTGGACACTCACTTGGACACTCCAATACGTTTTTTTTTTTTTTTCATTGTACAGAAACGCCTCGTCTACAGATTTATTATATGTATAGATTAACCTTATTACCACAAAACCGTGATTATCAGTTGTTAAACGCGTGTTTAATGTCAGTTTTATGTTATGATATACAGAAATGTCATGTTTAAAAATTGTTACAGTGTACTAAACCCGTCAACAAGTTCACAGCAAATTCAAGTAATAGTAGGTATTGAACAATTTTTTTAGTGTATTTTTTTTCCCTTCCTCCTTCGCACTTTTTCTCATAACACATCTGACTTTGGCAGAATTGTTGAGATAGTTAATTGATTCAGGCGTGACTTTGCGGAAATCCATTATTAAAATACAATAGACGTAGATATATTTAGTAACCTATTCAGTTTTAAGTCTTTACCTATGAAATTGCCGTTCTGCAGTACTGGCCATTTCATATCAAAATAATTTTTGTTTGGCTAAGAATTCTAATTTCAAATTAATTTTATTTTAAAAACATGGATTTTTTTTTCCAAAAGTCGTCATTTCTTTATTGATTAGTGTTACATTTTCATCGCATTTCAATCTTTTTCGTCATCATGGATACGTTAAAAATTCGAGTAATTATGGAATATGAGTACCGTCGTGGCAGCAACGCGGCACAAGTGGCACGCAACATCAACGACGTTTACGGAGCTAACACTACAAACCAACGCACCACCTGTTATTGGTTTGCTCGCTTCCGTTCTGGAAATTTCGACCTGAAAAATGAACCTCGCGGTCGTCCGAAGACTTTGGTCGACAATGACGAATTAAAGGCGATTGTGGAAGCTGATGATACACAATCTACGGCTGAATTAGCAGCAGCTTTCGACGTTAGCGTCAAAACAATATTGGTCCATTTGCGTCAAATTGGCAAGGTAAAAAAGCTTGACAAATGGGTGCCCCACGAACTCAATGATCGCCAGCGCGAAGTACGCGTCGAGACGTGCCTTGCACTGCTCAACAGACACACAAATGAAGGAATTTTGAACCGCATTGTTACCTGCGATGAAAAATGGATTCTGTTTGATAACCGCAAGCGCTCAGCAAGTTGGTTGGATCCTGGTTCAGCACCTAAACAATGCCCTAAACGAAAACTTACCCCTAGAAAAGTGATGGTCACTGTTTGGTGGTCTAGCGCCGGTGTGATTCATCACAGCTTCTTACCAAACAGGGTGAGCATTACTGCAGATGTGTACTGTGAAGAACTGAACACAATGATGGAGAAGCTGGCGCATCTCCAACCAGCATTGGTCAATCGCTCGTCTTCGCTGCTCCTGCACGACAACGCGCGGCCTCATACTGCACAGCAGACGGTCTCCAAGTTGCAAGAACTGGGGTTGGAAGCTCTCCGTCATCCGCCCTACTCACCAGACCTTGCGCCTACAGACTACTACTTTTTCCAGAATTTGGATAACTTCTTGGCGGGAAAAAAATTCAATACCCGAGAGGCAGTACAAAATGCCTTTGAAGAATTTGTTGCCTCCCGTTCAGCTGATTTCTTTAAGAAGGGCATCAATAAACTGCCACTGCGATGGCAAAGATGCATTGATTGCATGGGTGATTACTTCGATTAATACAAATAAAAAATTCATGAAAAAAATTCGTTTAAATTTTTTCATACAAAACGGCAATTTCATAGGTAAAGACCTATTATATTCAATAATTAGTAAGCTATTTCAGTTTTTGTCCTATTTGTATTTCGAGATTTCAGGTTTTGGCTATTTGAATATTGTCATCAAACCTCACCAAAGAGAAATGAAGACGACAAATGGTTTAAACGTAGATCCATGAATGAGCGCGCAGATTTGTAAGCGTACCATTTATACCTACTTATTTAGGAGTGCGGTGGTCTACTTTCCTCAATGGTGGGAAATCACAGCTGATGCATTTCAGGGATGATTCTTTTGTATACAAAAAGATTTTGGACGAAATCCCTAATGTGACCGCTTTCAGGAACTGTTACTATCAATATTCCACAGCAATTATGACACTGAAAGCGCTTAAACGCGGTGTAGCGAACGCGATCAGTAGATGATAGCGTTTAGCTTCATTGGTGAAACTGTCCTATAGTAAACATTTTGGCGTTTGGATCATCAACTAGTAACATCGTTGAAAATTGAATTCGCCTTTGCATATTTCTAATGATAACGTGTGAGAATTTTCTTTAGTTTCAACTTATGAGAAAACGAAATAAGTGAATTGTCTAGAATCTTGTATTTCTTTAGTAGCTTTAATTATTTTATTAGCCTTAATTAGAAGATATTTAGCTAATTAAACGAGCTTCTATCGAGAGTTATAAAACAGTACCCAGGCTTTTAAATGGTACCTACATACAATTTTATGCAGAAACTATTTGGTACATGAGTCTTGAACATAACTGGCGCAATGTGGGTGTACTGTAGGTAAACCTGTGCCTAACCCTTCGGGAACAATAGGCGTGATGTTATGATTTAAATCTTTAGAAGAAGTTCAACTTTATACTTTTTATTAATTCAGGAAGTACATTTACAGTTCATTTAGAAAGTACTCATGATTATAAACAATTTTCACTATGGGAACAAACGCGAACTAGCAAAAAAGAATACATCCGTTTTATACATTTTCATCGGGTAAATGCATGCATTTTTGTATGAAACAGCTGATGTTTTTTTCGATATTTCAGAGTTGGTCTTATAGTGAAATTTGCTCTGAATCATGAGTACTTTCACGCAGTGAATTAAAAATCACCGTGTATAGAGCGACGGTCCTGATACACATCATTCTGTTTTTAAAATTCGAAGTGCCCTAATAACGTGGGCACTACATCAACCTATGTTGTTAAGTGTTATGTTTTTCTAATGGGTATGAACCATTAGTGAGAACAAAAACATCACCGAAACTTCCTTACATGTATGTTCCACAATCCTCTTTAAAAGTCAATGACTTTTCAGTTTATGACCAACACAAATAGATAATATACCTAATTAAAATATAATTGGACTGATTCATGTTTTTTTTTTTTTTTTTTTTTTTTAAGCTTTACCCCACACTAGGAATTTCTTCCTGTATCGTGGGTGCGTTTACAAACATAGAAACTCACATACACTAACACCCAGACCCGGAACAACTACTTGCAGATCATACAAATATTTGTTCCGTGCGGGAATCGAACCCACGGCACGTTGCGCAGCAGTCCATCGCTCAGCCACTGCGCCAAGCGTGTCGTCAATTCCATTATGTACTTCAGTTAAAACTGATTCAATAATAAAATCGGTGGCATATTAAATTCAACCCACATTATACACAGATACCCATTATTCAAAGGATTAGGTACAGGATCCTGTAAATAAATAAAAAAAAACCCATTCAATATATATTTTAATTAATTGTTTATTACACAAATTCTGAGATCTCACTTTTAATTGTCCGTTAGTTAAGGTGGGTTCGCACTGACAAGGCGCGGACGGGCGCGGCGGGACTACCCGACCGCGGCGCTGTCGTCAGACCTCGTCTGACTGACGTGCATGACGAACACGTCGGTGCCCGATGCAGACGACTAAGGCAGCTGCTCGTCGTACCACGACGTGTCATGCCGTTCACGCCGACGATCTCTGTGATAGAAAAAAATAATTTACTTTTATTACAGATTATTTAATTGAAGAGGTTCGTAGCAGGTGGCGTTCTGCCTACTCTATTTAAATGTGTATATAATTTAATTCAATATAAAATGTCAAAAAAAGAAACAAAAAAAATTATTACAAAATTGCCAATAATTAACAAAAATAGCTTGACGTTAATGACGATATTTATTTTTTAAAGAATGTGTTACATCCTGCCTCTCGCTTTCCTACAATCTGTGAGAGTGATTTCGTGACAAGCGACGGAAGTGTGTAATAGGAAGTCGGGGAAGCGCGCGCTATTTGATTTGACCAATGAGCGCGCGTGGTGCCATAGTTGGCATGTCAGATGTTACACATCTTATGCGACTACTATAAGGCTCGCTCGTTTTTTATTAGATTATTTATCAAAAACATCATTCCAGGATCGCACTGATTGATGACTGAAATGCACTGACTGACTGATTTACATTATCCTAAAAACCAGCCTAGATTCTCGTAGATTGAATTACTTTTTGTTGCATCAATCCATTACATCCCTTCAACACATTATGTTTAAACAAGATAAAGTTCTGGTCAAACTGAGGCGAATCCCGCAAGGTATCCGGGACGAAGTCCACTCGCCGACTGTGTCAACTAACTTGTATGGAGGTGTTCAAATTGACGGAAATAGTCGCGAAACTTCCAAACGCGCGCAGTCAGTGTCCCGTGCCCCACTCGGGATTCGCCTCATTGATTTGTTTGTATGAGATCGTATACATTATGAGATATGATCTCATGCATACGATTCATGCACACTTGATAGAGCGAGTGAGTAGAAGTCCATTGACGCGAACCGAAGCCCGATTTACGTTGCGATAAATGGAATTCGTGTTCATCTTTATCTCAAGAAAAAAACATTTAGCTCTTACATCATGAATGTTAAAATGACAAAGACGTGTTTACAAAGGAGTTATCAATTTTTAACAAAGGGGGTTAACTACTCCAACTTTCAGGTACATTTCACAGTTTGATTGGCTGCCTTTGTAATGTTATACTCTTGACAAAATTTACATTCAGAATGTCATATAAAGGTTCTTACACACTACGAACTGCGATTCTAAGATTTTATTACCTCACGTCGAGAGTCGTGCGCGAGTTAATGGAACATGAACGAACTATATTGCGTCGCTTAATTCTAGGTAGTCTGTGTGCCTCTCATCTAGGTAGCCTCAAAGCAACTGACCGCAACAGCGTAGAAGGGGTACGTGAAAAAACTGACGTGTTCACAACAATATGCGTGCTTTGTAAATAATTAAGGGATAAGTCATACTTTGCCCGGTGACTCATAATATAATATCAAGTAAAAATGAAATATAATGTATACTCACAGCAAAAATGTTTACATAACTAATACCTAGGTAGTGTTAACTAGCTAGTCGAAGTGGGCGTCGTAATTCATAAAGACAGATCCAAAAATGTGTGCAAACATTCTAGACTCTAGTAAGTAATGAGTGATCTAGGTACTATATTTTAAGAAATGGAAGCCGGTATATATGAATAGTTTTATATAGACCCATCGCCACTGATACAAATCACAAAAAGCTTTGGAAAGCCTGATAACGACGGCAAATCATACGCCCTTTATCTTCATTCAGGTTCAAATCCGCACGAAAATCAATTTCAATTAAGGAAGCAATACTTCGCGGAATCATCTAAAGAGAACAATAAATCATTTTCTATAGACGGCTTAGCGAGGCAAACAGAAATAGATTTTCCTTAAATGAATAAGCTTGTAACTAGTTTCGTATTTTATTTTGATCTATTTTGTACGTTTGCCTGTACTCACACCGAATAATTTATCTGGATAGAGACACTTAATGTGCTTAATTTTATGTTAAATAAATTAAATTGGTCTAACTAACCTTTTCTAAAAATAAAAATAAATGAAACTTTGTCATCCAGAAAATTATGTTTAGGCACCTGTAACACCACTGGCGATTAACGAAAAGCGAGTCCCTCTAGCAACTATAAACAAGTTGGCGATCAACGAGAAGCAAGCGCACGCCGAGCTATTACTCGCTGGTATGCGTATGTTCCAAGCGTGAGTATCTTAGCGAATGCTCTGGCCGCCAATCGAGAGTCACTGGGCGAATACACTTTTTAACCGACTCTTTCAAAAAGAAGGAGGTTCTCAATTCGTCTGTATGTTTTTTTTTTTTTTGTATGTTTGTTACGCGATTACTCCGCCAATTATGAATCGATTTTGATGATTCTTTTTTTGTTTGGTAGGTCATGCTTCCGAGGTGGTCCCATATAAATTTTATTAACTTTGCTTGCGTAATTTTTGAGTTAGCTTCAATATTACGTATTTTTCCCACTTAGTTTATCTAGACGATATCCTGATTGACTCCTTCACTGTTATTTACATAGCAGGTAGTGGTATTCGGATTTGTGTGGGGTAGGTACCACAACTAAAAAGTGAAAAATAAAAACATTTACAAAAAAAAAAACACAACCGATTTCCAAAAAAAGTGAAAAATAACTTTAATTTCGGAAGTCGGTGGCAAAAAACGGAATTTGAAAAGCAAAGACACCGACTTCCGAAATTAAAGTTATTTTTCACTTTTTTTGTGTTTTTTTTGGAAATCGGTTTTTTTTATTTGTGAAAAGTTTTTATTGATAACTCTTGTCACAGCGACAAATGCCACGGTGGTGTGAAGAAACAGCGATTTAATATAATATGTATCTCTTTTACTTACAAGTAGGTCCCCACAATATTTTGCACGTTTTTTGAGCGAAAATCGTTGATACCTACTCGCTTTCTCGTCGGCGGTGGGACAGGTGCCTTAGCACATAATTTATTTGATAAATAAATGAGCTCCAGTCATGCCTTTTTGTCACAAAAAGACACAAACGAATTTAATAAAAGCTAGGTCGTCTGTGACAAAATAGTTTGCAACATGTTTTACGGTCTCGGCTTACAACCACAGCAAGTCTAGCTCAAACAACTTCGTTAGACGTTGTTATATTACGAACAACTCCAAACAAAGTTGTTTCGTATTGCGACTTTGTGTACTGACATACAATCAACTTTCTCTTTTTTTTTTACCGACTTCAAAAAGGAGGTTCTCAATTCGACTCTATGTTTTTATTGTGCTTGTTACACGATTACTCCGTCAATTATGAATTGATTTTAATGATTCTTTTATTGTTTGGTAGATGCTTACGAGGTGGTCCCATATATATTTTATTAACTTTCCTAGAGTATTTTTTGTGTTAGCTTCAATTTTACGTATTTTTCCCACTTAGCCTTAGCCTTTGCATATATTTTAAGTTCCCGTCACTGTTATTATTTAAATACCAACAAGTGGCATTCGTATTTTTGTCGGGTAGGTACCACAACTAAAAAGTGAAGAATAAAAAGTTTTTACAAAAATAAAACAACCAACTACCAAAAAAAACACTAAAATGTGAAAAATAACTTTAATTTCAGAAGTCGGTGGCAAGCGCAAACTCAAAACCAAAGACATCGACTTCCGAAATTAAAGATATTTTTTACTTTTTAGTGTTTTTTTTGAAAAACGTTTTTTTACCTCAACACATTTGCTATGTTGTAGACGTTTGCGTCTTCAGATTTTATGTTTTATTGCATCATGATCGCTGGCTTGTATAATCTATTTTGTTAAAACCGGGAAATACAGTTGTAATATTACCTATGTTCTGTTTATAATCATACGTTGGTGAGCTTATATTTGTAATACGCAAATGATCGACTTCGTACTAAATTTCTTAAAACTTCTGAATCTTTTAAAATAAAAATTTTGATACCTAATCTACAAGTTTTGTAGAAATGTTATAACTATTTAAGTTATTCACTAAAGAAAACACTTAAGTCGCTACTCGTAACTTTATTAGGTACAGCGGGGCTTTGAATAAAAATATCAAAAGAAAATTTGTGTTCTCGTAATACATGCTACATTTTAGGATACAAATGGATAATTAAAAAGAGAAATGTTAAAATCTATTTGAAATAAGTCAGTTATAATAAATATACCAATTATTATTTGAAAGAATTTTGGAATAAATGGAGATCTGCTATAAATTTTATTACGTTCGTTAAATAAACGGTCAGATAATATTTCAGTGGCTGTAGGTAAACGCTTGTTTAATAGTAATACATCAGTAACGCCGAGGAAAATTTTTATGCATTAAGATTATTTATGGCATCATTAAAAATATTTTATTGTATGGGACTACACCAAATAGTACAGACCCTTTTCTAACATCTGTCTGAATTATTGCAAACAAGATATAAAAAAAACATACGGTTCAGTTCAAATAATTCGAATGAGCTTTTGATAGAGGCCTTACAGCCCTGTGATTCTAGAAATCAATAAATAATTAACCGCTTTGGAGAATAAGCAATGTGTCAGAAAACCTAAACTTTTCTTATGAGAATGCCATTGCGCCGTACCAACTTGCGGAGAAGCGGATTACAACCACAATGTTCATCAAATTACTCCAATTGTTTTTTAAACTTCCGATTTTCATCATAGTAAATAGTACATTGTGATACGAGTGTAATAATCAATGCATACGCGTTTCATACGACGTTTTTCAACACACTTGCGAGGAAAAAACAGACTTGTTGTAAGAATTTATGCTACAATAACGTACCTATAGAGATGATAAATTTATAATTTAAAAAATTTAACTGGCCTTTGTTGCCAGGTACTCATTATCCGGAGTTTCTTTTAAAAACTTCTATGTCGGTTGGTGACAATACTTTATGTATTTTGGTAATAATTAACCACACAACGAAAACGATAATAAATATTTATGGAAAATGCTGGTTTTATTTTTCGATAGGTGTAAATAAAGGCACTGGAAAAACCGTTAGACAGCCTATAAAAAAAATGATTTGAATAAGAAAAAAAAATATTATAACTAAACGTACCATGGCGGAGTCAAATCTATTTATTATTATTTACGCTCTTCTCCCCACGAGAAATCGTCATTTTTTAATAATGATTTGCACTAGTGCGGTAATATAAAGTAAAAAACACGCTTTCATAATATACTGTATTATGAACCTAAAAGCGGTTCAATAAAAGCCACTTTACGAGCAAGTGTGTTGAAAAAGTACTTTTTATCAAAAAGTTTTATTATAACAAAAACGAAATCTGATTTCATAAAAAAATAGAAGTTATTTCCACATGCGAACTACGCATCAAATACCTGACGTTATACAAAATCCTGATAAAAATTCGAAAGTAACTCTGTCTGTGTGTCTGTGTCCTACTATTATAAATGCGAAAGTGAATTTGCTTATTTGTTTCGCTTTCACGCTTAAATGGCTGAACGGATTTGACACATGGCTTGGAATAGGACGTAGGATACTTTTTATCCCGGTAGTACGTTCCCGTGGGATAATTTACACCTCCACGCGGGTGAAGCCGCGGGCAAAAGCTAGTTATTACATCATATATATAGTTATTATATTATACACACAGCTGATAACATATTTTGTATTGTTCGACGTTACAGTAAGTGATACATCGGTACTAGATCAGCAGGTAATATATTCATGAACTCATAAAAATATAAACACAAATTATATAAAACTTAAAACATATTTTTCCTTATCTGACATTTTCGTCAATTAATAAACTAAATCTCCATGGATTATTAGTTGAAACTTCTATAGAAAGGTTGCCGAACGATCTGAGTATTATAATACACGAACAGACAAAGATTTTCATAGAAGATTTCGACTCTAAAAAGAAAGTGTACTCTTTTTATTTATTAAATAAAAATAAACACATAACAGTACACGCACAATTATTAGTGAGTCACCCAAATCCTTCTTTAGCCGGATTACACATTGGAATTCTATTCTATTTTTACCCGACTGCCCCAGAAGGATGGTAATGTTTTTCGAGAGTATGTATGTATGTTTGTATGTATGTATGTATGTCTATTTCTTTGGCACGCTCTGTAGCCTAAAAGGCTTGATGGATTTTAACATACGAGGTGCCGCCTACAAAACCGCATAACTGAAATATGGTGTAACTTTTGTTTGTTCCCCGCCTGTAATACCAAAATTCTACAGATTATAATGCTTGTTTTTCTTTTTTAAGTTATGCGTTTTTGTTTTTTAAATAATTTGTTTTATTCACTATAGCAATTGGTGCCGATGTCGATTGGACTGCAATGTTCCCAATTAAAAAACATTAGCTAATCCAGTGTTATTTTTTAGTGGCGCAACGCGTAATGAGAATTCCGAGTTTCCAAACTCTACATTTATTTAATTAACCCGACTAAACGCAAACGAAAAAAAAAACCACACTAAGCATACTGACACCAGACTTGTAACATGAAGTAACTACCTATTTGCTGTTTATTAAAGTAATGATAATTGTCCTCTTACAAAATATTTACGACAAACATACACAAAAACTATTTTTTTAAATTTACACATTTTTATGAAAAGTCAAAAATTTTAATCACGTGTCAAAATGTTGATATATTGGTTTTACAATAATTTCGATCTCGGTATTGAAAAACGGTAAAAATTGACCCGGTTTCCCGGTTTTTCTGTAATATCGAATACCGATATTCATGCTCTACATTCAGTTTTTCACCAAAACCATTGAAAAATGTTAAATTAAAAGTCAGTTTTTTTACCGTTTTTTGTGGAGTTTGTGAAGATACACGAGAGTACGCGCTGAGTTTTTATCACCATGTACCTAATACGTATCTTGGAAGTATATGTAGATGTATGTGTACAGGAAGGTAAGTGTGTACTTACACCCACAAACAACTCGGTCGTCCGTATTGGTACAGTCAAGTTTTGTATATTTTCTTTACTTTTTTTTTCCTTTATTAAGGTAGGTCACATAATAATACCTTATAAGTACTCAACCCCAGTTGATCCTTTAAGTGTTTTGATCCTGCTAATTGAATAAAGCGGCATCATTTTTTTTTGTCAAACTTGCCCATTTTCTTGCTGACTGTACATTTTTTTCACAACACACAAAATACAGACCACCACCTTACCCATATAGAAACAGACCTACATAATTGCGTTCCTTACCCGTAGTCCTTGGAAGGTACCAAAGGTATATTTTTTATCCGTGGTCCCTCCTAGAAATATATTGCTGTAGAATTAAAATTGTAGTCCCTCCCATAGTCCCTGGAAGGTACCGTCCCTCCGAGAAATACATTGCTGCAAAATTAAAATTGTACCTAAGTCATGTCATAATACAGTCAAAGGACTAACAAACGGAACTTCGACAAACGGTACTACGACATGATCGATATTACGGAACTGCGACACGTCTTTATTTCGACAATACTTTAGTTTGACGTGCCTTAAGTCTGACACTACATGACTTAACTACGAAATGATGTGACTTCGACGACATACTACTTCGACAATAATGCTAGTTCGACATGATTCAATTTCGACATACTCTACTCCGACATGCTGTACTTCGACAGTATCTTAATTCGACGTGATGCGTCTCAGACGGGACCCCTTCTTTTCGCATGTTTTTTTCCTAATAATCTTTGGCATTGGTATATCCACCGAATAAAAGTACAAATATTTATTTATTTTATTATTTATGTACACACAGTAAAATACAAAGAGATACGACATAATTATGATATGAGTACAAAGGTACTGCTTATTTCTTCCAGCACACCTGCGAACGGAAAAATGAGAAATAAATGTAGACAATAAGTGAGTGTGAGTGTGTGTGAGAACAAGAAGAGAAAAACATGATTATGCGAAGTCTTAACGAAAATATTAAATATACCTACACATCGACGGTCCCTACGTACATAAAGACATGTCAAAAACCGAGGTTTACAGGAAAGCGTTATTTATGTTCAAACTGCTCTAGAAATAAGTCTATGTACAATTATATAAAAAAAAATTCTATACTGTTTTATTAGCTTTAGGAACTTAATAATGGCATTTATACTTTTTTTATTTTTTTTTCTTGAAGAAACTGATAGATGACTGTTTCTACGCTGATAAAGCATGTCAGACATGTCTATGATACCTTTTTATACGCAGAAAAGAAGAACACAGTTAATAAAATAGAATTTAAATAAAATGTTTTATGAAATGAAAACGTAGAATTATGTTATTGTTTTCAAACGGAAATGTTAAACATCCTAAGATCGCAACCCAACTCCCGCCGTGAATGACGTTATGCCAGACAAGACCGCGTTCGCACCGAGTGGCGCGCATTTTAAAACACCGTACAAAACGATACGTAATACTTATCCGCATCTACGACACTTATTCGTTGTAAATATAATACTTGTTCTCATTTACGATTTGTAAATGACGTTTAGTACGTAATATTAAAAAATATAAATATACAGCATATGCATATGGAAAATCTAAAGCAAAATGTGCAATAAAAAAAAAATGCAATTTTTGACATGTCTTTATGTACGTAGGGACCGTCGACATATACGCAAAAAATTAACAAATACTTAAATAAATACATAAAGCTTAAAAATATAAACATAAATACACTATAGGTACCTATATATTTTTATTCTTATACTCACAGTTGAGAGGAAAGATAATGCTCTTTTACACGAAATTTAAATAAAGAAACAGTTTTCAAATCACGAATGCTAGGCGGAAGTGCGTTCCACAATCTTACAGCGTGGACAGAGAAGGAATAATAGCTAGTTTTATGAGGAATATTGTTAAAAATTCAATCCTCAAACATATAGTATGTAGGTAGGACACATAATACAAAATGAAAAAGTCATGGATCAACAAATCGCTCAGAGCAGTTAAACATTATCAGACAAAGATAGAGAGAGACAGATACACGTAGCACTCAAAATAACGATATTGAGAGCACTGTAATAATCTATTTGCCATTCTCTGAGTAGATTCCCGTAAAGTTTTGTGAAAAACAATCCAATAAAGGCCATCGTCTACATTTCTGACTTCCTAAAAGCAATGGTGCGATGTGCGTGCGATGATGTGACTGCGATAGTGAACAGTTTTAATTTGTGAATTTCTGGTGAAAACTGGGTTATCTGGTTTTATGTATGCTATGTTAAATGCTATTTCAAAGATTTATTTTTAATATACCTAAGGATAATGTTAAAATGGTTTATTATTACAAAAAACTTTTTGTAATAATAAACTTATGTTTGTGATACTTAAACAATACTAACAATTTAAAAATTATTATTTAGAAAAACTCCATTTCAATACCATTAATCAATTTAAAGACTTTTAATTAATTGCATAAAATAGTAAACTGAGAAAATCATTACTTTTTAGACGAAATTCAATATTCATAGAATTCATAATATAATTATTATTTTTATGTTCTTACATATCTCGGGACCATGGCGTCCCGGTCTTTTGGAAGGCGTACGAGGGGCCGAAGCCAACTCGCAGAGGCCCCTTGACAATTTCAAAAGGAATGAGGCACCAACCGACGATTTTCCCTGTATGCACTATGCAAGTGCACCCAAGGACAACCCCCGGTCGCGGTCGGTGTAGGACTATTGCACAACATGGAAACAAAACATATTGGGTTATGGGTTTGGGTGGCTATAATGGACTGGATACCTAGAACTATGGAAGGACTATGGCCCCTGCCTGATCAATCTACACTATACTACACTTCTACACTAATATTATAAAGAGGAAAGATTTGTATTTTTGTATGTTTGTATTTTTGTGTGTATGTTTGTAACGAAAAAACTCAAAAACTCCTGCGCCGATTTCAAAAATTCTTTCAAAATCAAAATCAAAATATTTTATTTCACATAAACCTACATGGGCACTTATGAACCGTCAGAAGCTAGGTGCACGTTTCCAATTGGTCGTTTCCTATGGAGAAGAGCCGGAAAGAAACTCCACGGTTACTCTTTTACAAATAATTGGCTGTTACAATATTTTCGAATTACAGTGTTATTAGGTATGGGAGGACAGTGCAGGCCTTTCAAAACCCCACCGAGTGTGTCTTCACGTTGTCGTCGTGGTGGGGCTTGCGTGTCTCAATGATCTTGGAGCTTTGCCGGTAGAGTTACTCATGCCGGAAAGGTCCAAGTGAGAGACCAGACTAAGAAAGACACGGGGCAGGGTCCATAACATCGGACTTCTGGGGTTGGGGTTTTTGTCGTGTGCCGTGCAGTGACCCACGGAGCGGGTCATTGGACGATACGTGATTAGTGATTCGCTCCTCTGATTTTATTTAGAGGAGCGAATCTGGGATGGGGTTTTCGTCGTGTGCCGTGCGATGGCTCACGGAGCGGGCTTATCGGACGGTACGTGATTTGTTTTTCGTTTTCTCGTCAATTGCGAGGATTAGGGCCCAGTTAGGCAGGCTAGGGAAGGGAGGTTCACTTATAGTACGCGTCTGATCATCAGACGTAACTTAGAAGGTGTACCAGTGGCTTTGAGAACAGGACAGGAGTCCTGGATATTGAATGGTTACATTAGGCGACGAATTTGCTAGCCAGGCATAGCTGGCAGATTGTGGGGAGGTGTGGGGAGATAACCCCTTTAAAAATCGACTACCTGGGGACCACACCCCTTAAAAAAGGCAAAGCTGAGTTCAGCAACAATTATGAAAGCGCATCAAAAAATAAAACTACCTCAGGAGGGTACCTGCTGCTCCGCATCAGGAGAATCCCTCACCGAGCAGAGCTCGGTCAGTCCCAATTCGTATTCTGGGGGGGACACTGATCGCTTAAAATTCCCATCGAATTTTTATCCGTCCTTTAAGGGCGCATTGAGCCAGGGTGGCTCACTTACCGGTGATGAGGAGTCGTTGGGTTCTATTCCTAGCACATCCGCGGCACCGGAACCTAAAGAGCAGACTACTGCCGACCTGTCCTCTGGCACTCGGAGAGAGTATAGCTTACAAGATTTGTCCAGAACAGAGGTGTCAAAGAATGCTCTCGCGAAGAAGGCACAGAAAGTGACAAAGAGGGTACCAACACGTGCACAGTTTGTGCGCCCGCCTACCCCGGTTGCCGTCGAAGTAGTGAGTGACTCCTGCGAGTCTTCTTGCTCGCAAATGTCATACGCCTCTGAAACGTCGACGAGATCATCTCGGACCCGCACGCGCAAGCGAACGCAGACGTCAGGGAGCTGCGAGCCGATCGAGACCAGAGAGAAGCCTGCTAAGCCGTTAAGCCTTAGCAAGCCACTGACTGACAGAGGAGAGGAAGGTGGAGACTCTGATCTTGCTAGTCCACCAGTTAAGCAAGCGAAGACTCGGGCAACTGCAAAACAGAACCTGCCAAAACCAGAGATGTTAGCCATGACTATGCAGGCCCAACCAACGGCGGAACTGAATACCTGCATCAAAGACAGTCTAAGGACAATAGAGGAGGTTGCAAACGAATCTCGTAACCTCAAAGGGAGCTTTGTTCACAGCCTCAAGTTGGCGGCAGTTACAGTGCAGGCTGCGGTGGCTGAGTTAGCCATGCGATCGGACGTTGAGGTCAACGTTGAGAGGTTGGAGAACGAAAACGCTGAGTTGAAGGCTCGGCTTATTGGTCTCTCAGCACAGGTCGAGAAGCTGACAGCGCAAGTCACCCTGCTTAATCGCCAGGGCGAACTTATGGCGAGCCCCATAGTTGCAGCCTCTTCAATGGGACCTAGTCAGGTCGCTGCAGTGGCCAGACCTTTCCAATCTGACGAGTCGGAGGCCCAGCTTCGGCGTTCTATAGCCTTAGAAATCGGAGGCATGGTAGACGCCAAACTAGCCGCATTAGAGAGGAGGTTGCCCCCAGAGAAGCCCTTGCGTCCGCCACTCGCCGCCGACGCGAGGAGGGCTTCACCAACAGTTATTCAGGCGCGGCCGATTAACGAGCCGCGCTTGGACCATAATCTGGCAAAAAAAATAGGGAAAGGAAAAGGTAAGGGAAAAGGCAAAGGCAAAGTTGTCGCTCCAGTGGCGGAGTTGGCCCCCGTGCCTGCGGCGTCCACGCAAGCTTCGCAAGCTCTTCGGGATGCAACAATGGCTGAGACGGCGGCCTGGTCTACTGTGGTGGGGAGGAAGGCTAAGAAAGCAAAGACTGGCACGCTGGCGACGCCCACTTCTGTAAAGGGGAAAAAACAGCAAGTTAAACTCCCTAGGGTTCCCACCACGGCGGCTATTGCAGTCTCGGTAAGAGAGGGATCATCTGCCAATATCGGTCAGGTTATGTTGGCCGTAAGGCAGCGAATTCGTTTGGCCGATGTTGGCATTGACACTGTCGGCCAGAAAAGGGCTGTAGATGGTGGTCTTGTGATTACCGTCGCTGGCGCCGACTCTTGCACCAAGGCGGATAGACTCGCCAACCGAATGCGAGAGGTCCTCACCGAATTTAATGTGAAGATTTCACGCCCAACCAAAAGAGCTGAGGCGAGGATCATGGATCTCGATGATGCCGTGACACCTGAGGAAGTGGCAGCTGCTATTGCCGAAGTGAGTGGTTGTTCCCCCGAAGACGTAAAAGTGGGTGAAATTCGTCGTCCGCCCGCTTCTTTGGGACACGTCTGGGTCCGTGGCCCCTTGGTGGCGATAAGAAAGCTGGCGTCCGACAAGCGCATGCGCCTAGGCTGGACGACAGTAAGGGTTCAGATTTTGGAGGCGCGTCGCATGATGTGCTTCCGATACCTTGAGCCCGGGCACGTCCGCTGCCATTGCACTAGTGTGGTTGACCGGAGCACCCAGTGCTATGCTTGTGGGGGAGATCACAAAGCAAGAGAGTGCACGTCTAAAACCATGCGGTGTCCGCTGTGTGCAGATCATGGTCTTCCAGCGGATCATCGGCTGGGGGGTAAGAAATGCGTTCCGCGCAAGAAAAAGACCTCGCTTGCCCCTACCACATCGCAGGGGTCGGCAGAAGCACCACTGGGCCCAGGCCCTGCGGAGGAAATGGACACCTCACCTTCCCAGCCCTAAAAGTACTCCAGTGCAATCTGAACCACTGCCGCAACGCGCAGAACCTTTTTCTGCAGACTATTGCGGAGTGGTCGGTTGCCTTGGCGGTGGTAGCGGAGCCCTACGGCCTTCGAGATCATCCTCGCTGGTTCCGGGACACCGCGGACTCTGTCGCAGTTTACTGGGCTGGTGGAAGCGGTGGGCCTCACTGCTCCGTACTAGATAGGGGGCACGGATTTTTTGCAGTGGAATGGGGACCTCTAGCCGTAGTGGGCTGCTACGTGTCTCCCAACATTTCCCTCGCTGAATTCGAGGAATATCTGGACGGGGTTGCGAACTGTATTCGTTGCAAATGTTCACCCCGTCCGGTGCTTGTCTTGGGTGATTTCAATGCGCACTCCAGAGCTTGGGGGAGCACCCAGGACAGACCGAGGGGACACGCAGTACAAGACTGGGCGGCGTCGCTTGACCTACGTCTTTTGAATCGGGGTTCCGTTTCCACATGCGTTAGGTGGCAGGGGGAGTCCATTGTAGATCTTTCATGGGCAACTCCTTCGGTTGCCCACATGGTGTCGGAGTGGAGAGTAGCGGAGGAGATAGTGACACTTTCGGATCATCGCCACATTACTTTCAAGTTAACACTACGCCCGTTGGACGGCTTGAGCCGTGCAAATTCTAGCCCACCGGTGCGGCGATGGGCCCTCAAGCGGCTCAATCGAGACATGCTCGTGGCAGCTGCTAACGTTGCGGCATGGGCGGAAGATAGTGGTTCTCAGGGAAACTCGCCCGATCCGGAGGAAGAGGCGGTCTGGTTCCGGGATACGATGACGTTGATTTGTGATGCTGCTATGCCCCGGGTCAGTTGCGCCCAGCGTCCAGGTGCGGTTTACTGGTGGTCGACAGATATCGCGAAGTTGCGTGTATTTTGTCTCAGATCCCGACGCCAGTATCAGCGCACCAGGCGCAGACGCCAGCCGAGAGCTACGGAGGAGGAAATATCCAGAAGCTACAGAGTGTACCGGGAAGCGACAATGGATCTACAACACGCCATCGCGGATGCCAGGACAAGATCCTGGCAGGAGCTTCTCGAGGGACTGGACAGGGATCCTTGGGGAAGACCTTATAAGTTGGTCATGACCAAATTACGTCCATGGGTCCCTCCTATTACAGAAACCATGGACCCAGGTCTACTGGAGAGAGTCATTAACACGCTCTTTCCAGTAGTTAGGGACAGTCCTTCGTCTCTCTTGTCTCCTTCAGACTGGTCTGACGAGTTGGGGGTGACTGAGAGCGAACTAGAGCGAGCCGTGAGACGTATGGGGGGTCGTAACACCGCGCCAGGCCCTGACGGTATTCCGGGTCGGGCTTGGGTTCTGGCTCTGACTGCTCTGGGAGACCGCTTAAGACGGTTGTTCAACAGCTGTCTCTGTGCGGGTGTATTCCCCTCCAGCTGGAAGGAGGCCGGATTAGTCTTGTTGAGGAAGGAAGGCCGGGACACAGAGTCTCCTTCTGCATACCGTCCCATTTGTCTGCTCGACGAGGTTTCCAAACTATTCGAAAGAATAATTGCCGAAAGGCTCGTCGGGCATCTGTCGCGTGTTGGTCCTGATCTCAGCGATTGCCAGTATGGCTTCCGGCAGCAGCGTTCTACTGTGGATGCGATCTTACGCGTCCGCTCACTGTCGGAACAGGTGGTGTCCCGGGGTGGGGTGGTGCTGGCGGTAAGTTTGGATATCGTCAATGCCTTTAACTCTCTGCCCTGGGATGCGATTAAGGCGGCACTTGTACATCACAGAGTGCCTCCTTACCTACAGTACATCATCGGGGACTACCTTCGCGACCGGCACATTCGCTTTGTGGGTCGGGACGGCAGCGTTCATCGCAGGGAGATTACGTGTGGGGTTCCGCAGGGGTCAGTTTTGGGTCCTTTCTTGTGGAATCTCGCTTACGACGTGGTCTTGCGTGTCGACCTCACCGCTAGCGTTAATGTCGTTTGCTACGCGGATGACACCCTGGTGTTAGCTAGCGGGGGCACCTTTGAAGAGAACATCCAGCTTGCCGAGCTCGCAGTGGCAAAAGTTGTGGCATCAATCCGCGGGCTGGGTTTAGAGATAGCGCCTCATAAAACCGAGGCACTTTGGTTCCACAAACTGCCGAGGAGCAGAGAGCCACCCAGCTCGTTGTTCAGAATTGGAAATGCACAAGTCCAGGTGGGTCGATACATTAAATATCTTGGCTTAACCCTGGATGGTCGTTGGGGCTTCGAAGAGCACTTCGAGCGATTAGTTCCCCGCGTCGGGAAGGCAGTGGGTGCTCTGCATAGACTGTTGCCCAATCTCGGTGGACCTCGAGAAGAAGTTCGCAGTCTCTATGCTGGTGTTGTGCGATCGATGGTCCTTTATGGGGCACCTGTTTGGTCAAATAGGCTTTCAGGCGTCCGACGCTGCAGGACTAAAGTCAACAGTCTGCAGCGGAGAATGGCTATTCGTATCGCACGAGGATACCGTACTGTATCTTTTGAGGCGGCAACTCTCCTGGCACGCTTTCCGCCGCTGGACATCTTGGCGGATATGGACGCGAGGGTCTATAACCGAATCCGTGTCATCCGCCAAAGTGGCAATGGAGTGCCAGGAATCGCTGTTATACGGCTGAGGCGGCAGGAACGGCGACACGCGCTCGAGCGGTGGCGTGAGCGGTTGCAACAACCGCAATATTCGCGTAAGCGTGTTGTCGAAGCCGTCCTACCGCATTTCGAAGCCTGGCTGAAAAGAAGGGAACGCATCTCCTATAGGCTCACTCAGGTGCTGACCGGGCATGGCTGCTTCGGTGAGTACCTGAATAGGATTGGGCGAGAGGCCACAGCAAATTGTCACCACTGCGGAGGCGGTTTAGATTCTGCGCAGCACACGCTTGAGGAGTGCCCTGCATGGACCTCTGAAAGACGGGTCCTGGTCGCCAGGATCTTTTGATTATATCACAGTAGATAGGTTGGTAGGTATGTATGTAGTTAGGTAGGTAGGAAGGGTAGGTAGGTAGGGTAGGTAGGTAGGGTAGGTAGGTAGGTTGGTTGGTAGGGTAGGTAGGTAGGGTAGGTAGGTAGGTAGGTAGAGTAGGTAGGTAGGGTAAGTAGGTAAGGTAGGTAGGTAAGGTAGGTAGGTAGGTAGGTAGGGTTGGGAGGTAGGGTAAGTTAGTTGGGTAGGTAGATATGTTGGTAGGTGTAGGTAGGTAGGTATGTAGAGTAGGTAGAGGGCAGGTAGGTAGGGTAGGTAGGTAGGGCAAGGTAGGTAGGTAGGTCGGGTAAGTAGGTAGGGTAAGTGCGCCGTAGATAAGTACTTAGTGCTACCCGTGCGAAGCTGGGTCGGGCAGCTAGTGTTTTATATATACACGGATAAAATGGCAGGGGGTGACTTGCACACTCAATAATGGACCCCCGAAAACAGTCGCTAGCACATAGTGACGTAGCGACAAGGGGGCAACACTTCCTGAGGTGCTGGAGGAGTGCAGAGGTATTCCACGGCTTTCAGAACAATCCCAGAGCACGGAAGATGGTCAAGATCCCTACGAGCACTTACTGGAATACTTCCTTCCTCCGAGCACGTTTGCTCTTGCGAGTCTCAATAAAGGCAAGCCAGAGGTGAGGAACAAGACTTCTCTCGGGAGATAGGGTCCGTGGGGTCACAACTGCCCAACAGCTCGCCACATGCTGCCCTGCGGGTTTTTGTATGTCTCTTGGTCTGGCTCCTCACTTTAGACCTGTTTCGGCAAAGTAAACTCTACCGGCACAGACCTAGAGTTCGGAGCGCGCAAGCCCCACCACGACGTCAACGTAGAGATACGGCGGTGGGGTAATTATTATTATTATTATTTGATTTATCAAACTATTTATTAAACTATCAAACAATAATGATTAAATTTCGTTGTCGTGTGATATTGTGTTATGTGGGTAGGCGACATCAATTCTTGCTAAAAAAACATAAAATCATTTTATCAAAAGAATTCAAAGTAGTTTTAGCAAATAATTTTAAATAATTATCTGTAGGCCCGTCATTAAGGGCCTCTTTAAAGATGTTATTTCTACAGAGTTTTTAGTTTGTAAAATTAGCCTTTGTTAATTAGGCCATTGCTTTATGCTTTAGGCCAGTCTTTATATAAGTATTAAGTATGTTGAAACTGTGTGTACTCCCCGTCACTTTTCCCTAAGGGTTCATTAGTAAGTGAAATTAACCTTTTTGGCGCAGCCGTGAGGCACACATTATTGTTGAAACATTATTTTCTCTTTTTATTTTTTATTTTTTTGTATATTGTGTTTCACGAACTGTGTACAAATAAATGTTATTCTTTCTTCTCTTTCTTTCTTATGTTTTGCTACGTACGAATAACTTTGAAACAGTTTGCCAATTAAAAGTTTTTGTGTTAATCCTTTTCATGACCTTGTATCGTTTTAATTGGTACTTATAAATGTATCATAAAATCGTAATCATACTTTGGACAAGCTTGAGAATAATATTTTTTTTAATTCGAAGATACAAACGAGTATGTTATACAGGCACACTACTTACTAGTGAAACTACAAAATTTATGGTAATAGTTCTAAGCCCTAATCGACTAGAAATATTCTAGCCATGCACTTCATTGTACCATATTCGTCACCCCTATTTATTTCCAATTAACTAAATTATTCCTTACTCATGACAGGGTGACGTCATCAGAACGCGATAAGCACTCGTCGCATTCATTAATAATAATAATTAATATGGTGCCGCATCATAATTTGACGTGTGATGCGTAGGAACGCTCGTTCGGAGCTGATCAATGGATCACCTTCTACATTGTTCTTGAATTAGAATTTGTAATAATGTAAAATAAATTATCATTATGTGTGTAAATTGTTTTCTAGCATAAACAAAGAGATAATATATAAGAATGCTCTAGATTCGAGAGGACAACAACTTCAAAAACAGTTACAAGCTACTCTACTAGTACTTCTTTAAATAATAGAAGTATGTACATATTGAAATAAAAACTAGATTCATGTGCAAGATGTATGCTGAGTACCTAATACTCACAAAAAAACGACATTCATTGAAAAAAAAAAAACACTAGCTAAGAAGTTTCTCATTTAAACATTTACTTTCGATACGCTGTGTTTTCTTAGCAAAATGTAACTCAAAAAATCGTGCTGGCTGCTCTAACTAGTTTAATTTCAACTACATATTTAAATATTCAACTAAGTATGCAAGTACCTACTATTAAGTAGTTTCATAATAGAGTACGTCCTATCGCTAAATAAATACAATACAATTCATCACTTCGTAAGTCTGCAATACTCAAAATATGTTTTATTTACAATAAGAAGTCGGAAACTTAGCTAAAAGTAGGGGAAATCGAGGGAACTCTTCAAATATTATAGGCACAACTATAGTGATTTTTCCTACTTAGATATAAAGATATCGTACGTTTAACAAGATTGTTTATAGCGGACTCTGGATAAACACTACTCCACCTTCCAAAGTAATAATGTTTTCCCATGGCTGTTATTATTCAGTGAAGAATCTTTAATAATAATAATAAATAATATTGTGAAGGACGGAACGGTTGACATCTGTCGGGCATGCCACCGACCGGGAGAATCAATTCGACACATCATCTCCGGGTGTTCTCGTCTAGCTAACGGAGAGTACTTGCATAGACACAACCTTGTAGCCAGGATTATCCATCAGCAACTTGCTCTAAAGTATAGCCTTGTGGAATCGGAAGTGCCGTACTACAGGTACGTGCCCGACCCAGTTCTCGAAAATGGAAATATCACATTGTACTGGGATCGATCCATCATCACTGACAGGACTATTGTTGCCAATAAGCCTGATATAGTGGTGGTGGATCGAACAGAGCGGCGCGCAATGATCATTGACATACCGGTCCCGCATGACGAGAACCTCGTGAAGGCCGAGAAAGATAAACAAATCAAGTATCTTGACTTGGCTCACGAGGTTGTCGACATGTGGGATGTGGACTCTGCGATCATTGTGCCGATAGTCGTATCAGCCAATGGCTTAATTGCCAAGAGCCTCGACCAACATCTACGGAGGCTCTCGTTAGGCAGCTGGATTAAGGGCTTGATTCAGAAAGCGGTACTTCTAGACACGGCCCGTATTGTTAGAAGGTTCCTCTCTCTGGAGCCCTGACCGCCGGTAGCTTGGACCCTGTTCCCGATACCGGTGGGCTACTATTTTTTATATTTTTAAATGTTTTTATATTTTTATATTCTAATATTTAAAAATGTAATTTATATGTAAATTTATGAAATAAAAGAAAATAATAAATAATAATAATAATTTATTTGTCAGAATATTGTTTTACAAGGTGTTATAAATTATAATATGATGTCCATAATATTCTGCTGTTTCCAGCGTACAAATATTGAAAATAATTTAAATGATAAGGATTAGAAGACAATGTCAAAATTAAACATTAACAAATAAACAAATCTCAAGACAAAGGGAAAAAATAATTACCGTTACATGCACGCTCTGATTTTATAATAACAATTCAACCCTTTATCAAACTTTACTTTTTACTTGACAACATCATTATTCTCTGATCTAATAGCGTACTACCCACTTTATTATTAACGAAGCCCTACTGGCAGGTCATAACAAATATGTCAGGAAGATAAATCATAGACTGAGAAGACAAATAGAAAGCTTTTTTTCTCAAATTGATTTCAGTCGGGGAGGAAACTTGGAAAAGTCCCATTCATCTTCGTAACGTTCTAGACCAATGAGATTTCTTCATTTAAATATGGACTTTATCTCGTTTCAAAAAAAGTTAACCCTATCCTGAGTGATATCTGTGTGATTATATGCAAGAAGCATTGGTCATTCTCTCTTTCCACCGCTGCTGTACGCGAAGGTCGAATAAGGGATTAGTACAACATCTACTATCTTACACCCTAATTGCGACACACGATAAATCACAATCTGTTCCATTTTGACAGTTCAACAACATTCATTGCGTTATTTAGATAAAAACACAAACAAATTAGACTTTCGAACTTAAGAAGCAATGGATAATATCCATTGCTATATTGCTATCAGAATAATTTTGAATGGTATTGCACAATATGCAATATTATATACAAGACTAAAACCTTCGATTATGTTGATCACAAAATTCTTCTAGACAAATTGCATTGCTATGGCATCAGAGGAAACTTTTTAATATTAGATATGATTATCTAAGTAATACATTGCAATGTACTGAAATCACAAGACTGTGCACAAAAACAAAAACGAACGTACATATGTGTCAAAATTTCAGGAATATAAAATATGCAGTGCCTCAAGGTAGCGTGCTTGGGCCACCTTTATTTCTCATTTGCATAAATGATTTGCCAAAAGTGACACAACAACAAATTATTTTGTTTGCAGACGACAGCAGTGCCATAGTAAAATGTAAGGACTTAAGTACTTATCAATTTGACATTAATAATACTCTTGGTGACATAATTAATTGGCTTAATACGAATAATTTAATAATCAACCTCAAGTAAACCAAAGTAATGCATTTTCACCAAAGAATTGAAGTTCCAAAAATTTGTGTCAATTACAATGGTAACGAAATAGAAGAAGAAAAAGTAAGTGTGTTTTTAGGTATAGGTATATATATTGACAATAACCTTAATTGGAAAGCTCATATAGAACAGCTATGTAAAAAAAAAAAAAACTGCCTATGAACTCTTTCAATTGGCTAGAAAAGTAAATATAGACGCATTACTTGTTGCCTATCATGGACTTATACCATAATAATTATGCATGATTTTCAAATATTTTTTGTAAATTTTCATTTGTAGTACCTACTCAGCTAGATTTACACACCATATTTGTACGCCTCCTCCTCCTCCTGGCATAACATAGTGCTCTGTTTATCAAACATAATAGGTACTATAATTAATAATAAAGTTAAGGAGTTTGTTTTTTTGTTTTGAACGCGCTAATCTCGGGACCTACCAGTCGGTTTTTTTTTTTTCCCGCATTTAATGGCTTTGAGGAAGGCTACTACCAGAAGAGAGGAGGAGAAGGAGCTATTTAACATCACGCTACGACCCTTAGGAGCCGAGCAAAAAAACGCTAAGCGAAAACGAAGTAATAGTGAGACGGTATGGGGGAAACAAGAAACACGCGGATATTTTCCGTCAGAAGCTATTAAGTATTTAAATAAACTAAGAGACCCTTTATACGGATTTAACGTTTTGACAAAACATCGAGATTTCTTTATATGTAAGATTAATATTAATGTTCAAATTATACACATAATCCTTCCGGAACTGAACTTAAAACTGCATCAAAATCCTTCGCAATGTTTAGAAGAACAATGTGCTGTCACATACAGATACAAAAATGTACAGATACTGCAATATTTTTTTTCCATTCCACCATAAAAGAACATACTTACCTGAATATGTGCATGATAATAATTAGAAGTTCATAATGATTAGGTGCTTACCCGACATTTGTACTCCTTCGCACATGCTAGTACGATTTCGCGACGACGTCTCCAGGCGTATTCGAAATATACATCCAAAGGCCTAAAAACAGATAAAAATAACATTCAAATGGATACAAATAACAGAGTCAAACTGATTATTACGACGTAACAAAATTAAATTCGAGACGAAATAATTAAACTAATAGCCCTACACAATTTATGAAAATCTGGATAGTACTTAAACTACCTCAAATATTTATTTTGTAGAATATGCTTTTATTATACACAGGCAGGCACTTTGCACTTTAAAACACTGATATTCAGCTGCATCCGGTTAGACTGGAGGACGACCCCAAACCTCCAACATAGGTGGGAAAAGGCTAGGCAGATTTGATGCTTTTATTGTACAACAAAATTGTAACCTAGCTCATAAACAAAAACAATAATTTTAACAGAACAGCCCACCTAGCCTCTCTAATAAACTTTTGATATTTTATGATTTATCGCAATAGAAATGTTGTGATGTGAAAAGTATCACTACCATCTATCTACCTTTACAATTTTATTTCCTTCTAATTCATTTGTTTATCGTTTTCTAATTAAGATTAGAAGAGGTGCTGCCATATATCAGAATTTTAGGCGGAGGGATCGCATTTATGACCTCGGCAACAAACTCAGCGAGTAATATTATAATAGGCTATGGTTTTACCGAGCAAAATTCAAGCCATGGTACTTATGACGCGCGTAGGGACATTTGGTATGTACAGCTGTACAGCGTGTTATATAAAACGAGGGACAGTAAATGAAAAAAATTACCCCACAAAGTGCAATCTACGGCTACGCGATCAAAATGTGGGGAATAGCAGATTCTTTTTTCTCTCTTTTCATTTTTTCTTTCTTTCAGTGGTTAAGTAAGAACGTAGGTAGTAAGCTTAAGTGGTATAAGTGCATTTTGTTCATGTTAAATAAAGATATTTGAAAATGAATAACTCTCCCTTAAAGTGTGTCCCTCGTTTAACTTAACATTATGTATAAAAGGTACTGTGCAGCGTCAGCGTTAAGCCGGGTAACCAAATTTTCTTATTTCACGAATACCCGCGCTTATTTTACAAGCGAATTTACTCCGGACGGATTGCTAACATTTAAAAGTTCGAAATAGATCGACGAGGGTCTCAAACCGCAGACGTTCACAGACCTTCGATTTTCAATCAATTAAATGTATGTAGGTTGGCTCGTCCTTGAAACACACACCTTTTCGAACAAGCGAAATATACATAACATTTTCGGCTTCTACTGTCATACAACGTGTTACTGTGTTTCCTAACCGAAAACGATTATCGCGCGTATACGCTATTACGCAATCGTTAACATGAATAAGGCCGCGTACTAATATAAAGCGATGTGTCACTTTTTGTTCGGTGAACCTGAACGCGTGGTCGCGCAGAGGGCGCCTTTCGGTACTCCGAACAAAAAGTGACATATGAACGCCAATCCAATATTCGTCCGACGATCGCTTTCTATTAGGACGCGGGGTATGACGTACAAAAGCGACGTGTTTGATCGCGCGAGTACGACCCGAGGCTAGCATAACTTAACCTTGCAGCCCGTTTGTTCTGTATCAAACTGTGTGCTCACAAACTCTTAACCGTATTGCCCCGGGCATTCCGGGCAATACCACTAAATTTAGCCGACGAAACAATTTAACATTCCCAGGAGACTCCTAAGAAATTCAATTTGTTACGTCACTTAGGATTTAGTTGTCTCTTTATCTAGTGGCCATTATGGGAGAATAATTAGTTAAACGAATAATAGTATTTTTCATTATATATTTCATGAATACTCAATTACTCATTGTATTCTCGAACCTAGTTTTAGAATAGTTTTTAATTTTAAAGAATATAATAAGTACGAATGTAATATTTCAGGAGAGCAATATTAGCCCGAGTATCGGAACATTAGGAACGTTTTAGATCAGACCGAAAAAAATCTTGAATTGAATTCTTATTAAAATGGCTTTGTAGAACAGCAAGAAAAAGCAGCCTATAATCTAAAATTACCTGATCACTGAAACGGTAATTGATAGGATCTATCTTGTTACTAATAGGTATGGGCGTTATTTCACGTCACTAGTTGCAATAACTGGCTACAGGGAATGTAACCGAATAACTAGTTTCGAGTAACACATAAACACGTGATTTTTGTAACTAGTTACATTACAATGCAGTGATCGAATGAAAAGCGAGAAACGAAATAAAAGTATGATGTAACTACTTGTAGCTATAAAAACTTATTCGTTCAAAAAACTTAAAGCTAACGTAACGTAATGTAACGTATTACTTAAATAACCATTTATATTTTCGTTTCGCAAATAACTGTAATACTTCGATACAACCACCATGTTGAATCGCCGAATAGAATTTGGAAAATAACTAGTTACTAAAATCACTAGTTTTCAAAACAGGTGACGCGTTCCAAGTCCCTAGTTACGTTACGTTTCGCGAAAATCACGTAACGACCCATACCTAGTTACTAAAGATATTACCTACCTATATTCTGAGAATTGTAATAGGTTCATTACTTTTACAAGGAAAATTAAGGCAAGTCCTGATGTTTGGGTTCCGAGCACATAAGTACCTTGTCGATGACATTATTTACTGAAGTGGTTTGGAGATGACTTTCAATGCTACGAGCCGCCAGTTCAACACTTGAGAAAAATTACCGATGATTGAACCAGAGATTAAAGCCTGGCTCACTCATCAGCGTGGAAACCCAGGCACGGATCCAGTTCAGAAATATAATACACTTCGTTATTATTTTTCAACACAGGAGTGACAATCGTTAAGACTAAACAATTTACACATACATACATAATCAGCCTATAATGTTCCCACTGCTGGGACACAGGCCTCCTCTCTGTGAGAGGGAGCGGGCCGTAATCTACCACGCGGGCCCAGTGCGGGTTGGTAGATGTCACACGTCTTCGAATTTTTGGTTCTAGGACATGCCGGTTTCCTCACGATGTTTTCTTTCACCATTTTGAGAGCAGTGGCGATGAAATAATTTACATAAAGTAAAGCGCCTGTCAGGGTTCGAACCTACAACCTACAACTCGTAAGTCGTGGCCGTTACCACTGGACCACCACTGCTCTCCAACTAAACAATTTACTAAGAATTATTTATTTAATCAAAATGTATGCATCGAATGGTTTTTACATCGAGGGCTACTTTAAACACAAACATTTAAAAGTAACAAATTCAATAAGTGTTAGATATTACCTGTTTAAATCCTCTCCTGTACCGATTGTTCATGTAGCAGTATATGAGGGGGTTGTAGCAGCAGTGTGACATCGCCAGCCAATGGCAAGCGAACCACATGTACGGCATACCAGGCCACGTGGCCCACCTTTCGTCCTCTTCATGAATCGTCCATAAAACCTGCATACAAACAATTTATTAAAGTTCGTAGCACTTTCGTAGCGCGAAACCTTTTATGCTACAAAAAAGTGCTACGGCGTAGGCGGCGTAGAGGGCAAAGAACATGAGGTTTTAAGTTTTTAATTTTATTTATTAATCGTGTATTTCAGATTGTATTTTTATTTAATCTTATTTTAAGTTGTAATTTATCTATTTGAAATTAGGTAATTCGCGTCGTTGAGTTTGAACTCGTGAGTTTTGTCTTGACAGGAACTATAGCCTAATATGGCAGCAGCTTACAGTACTGTGAACTATAAATCTCGGTGATGTGTTGCTTGCGCAGTTATATCCGCCATGCACAATCTAGCGTGTATGGTCTGCTTAACTAGCGTAAAGCCTCGGTTTCCTAGAAGACCGGTGGCCGCCACATATCGTCTGCAATTTATCGGCGAATTACGTCACTGAAACGTTATTTATGAGCGTTTTTCGATACCATAAAGTCAAACCCCGTTGCCAACATTTTCATAACCACCATCACTGCCGCCGTTATGTGGCGGCCACCGCTCTTCTAAGAAACCGTAGCTTAAATGAGAGCGACTACTTGCAATAAACATGTTGAGGGGCAGCCAGCACATTGTGAACACTGTCACCACGATCACCATCATTTTGATCATCTGAAATAATAACATGTACTTAGAAATGAGAATTAAAGCATATCTGTAACCGACTTACGAGTTGTAGGTCGCAGGTTCGAACCCCGACAGGCGCTTTACTTTGTGTAAATTATTTCATCGCCACTGCTCTCAAAACGGTGAATGAAAACATCGTGAGGATACCGGCATGTCCAAGAACCAAAAATTCGAAGATATGTGACATCTACAAACCTGCGCTGGGCCCACGTGGTTGATTACGGCCCGCTCCCTCTCACAGAGAGGAGGCCTGTGTCCCAGCAGTGGGAACATTATAAGCTGATTATGCTAAGAGGCCAGTTTATTTAGGTTGGGTATTTTTTTTATTTTTTATACTGGAATTGTTACCACTGTCGTGTAGCATGTTGTACCAGCCGATTAGTACTACGAACTGACACTACATAAGACTAACTTTCTGAACTGACTGTCCTTCGTGAACTTAGACATCAGGTACAAGTATTGACTTGTACTTGACGTGGTACAAGTTAGCGCTACAGGCGTGGTTGTATCGATACAACGTCACACTCGATGAATGCCTTGTCTGGGCTGGATGAGAAGCCACCCTAAGGCCCATAATCTACGACGCTACTCAAAAGTAACCAGATACAAACTGAAATCACCAATGTATAGCCGGAATATCACAGCACTAGTATTTCAATGGTGGTCTGTACACGACGCGAGTTATTAACGCGTTATTAATTAACTAGTTTGTGATTGGCTGCATCGTGTACTTACTGCTTGCACGGACCTTAATTGGGCCCGAGCATTAATAATGTATTAATACGCCAGACATCTGCACCCTAATTTGTTTCGAATCGATTCCAATTCTGATTGATAGTGTATTACGCACGCGATTAATCAGAATTGAAATCGGTTCGAAACAAATGTCTAATCCATTGTTTCATAAGTTAGTAAGTTTCGTTGCTGAGCAGATTTTTTTTACCCGACTACGGCGAAGAAAAAAGGAGGGTTGTGATTTTGTCCGGTATGTATGTATGTATGTTCATCTGTTCCCTCCTATCTTCTAAACCACTCATCACAGTTCGACAAATGAGGTATCGTTGGAAGCGTCTTGATCGTCCGTTGGTTATAGGCTATGACGTCATATTGAAAAATGGCGCCCTCTAGAGGACATAAAGTCAGGAACTAAAAAAAATATTGTTTAATCGTATCATGTTGGGTATCAACGTAACGAGCATATTTCAAAAATATGTATATTATAACACCAAAATAATTTTAAAAAAATTAAAGTAATAAAAACTAATACCCAACTACGACTAAAAAGGTATAAACAAGACACCCCAGACAGACAAATTCTAAATCCGGAGTCACACGTGTTAGGGCATAAATCGAACAGTGACTCCGGATTTTTAATTTTTTTATAATTTTTTTTTAATTTTTTCGAACTTATGAAGCAATGGATTAGACATTTGTTTCAAACCGATTCCAATTCTGACCGATCGTGCGTTACGCAATTAGGGCGCAGATTCAAGTTCCATTATTTTATATGGCTACATAGTCATAATACTAGAAGATACACAAAATGTAAGGTATTCAAAAGAGACCGAGAGTGATCTCTATAACTACTTAAGACCCCGGCAACGGATGAATTCTCCATATAAACGTAATACCAAAATCATTTGCAATTTGAGCATATTTCCACCATAATGTGTTGTTATTCGGATTGAGACAGTATTTATCTAGATTCCTACATCTCTTTTTTTCCAAAAAACCTAACTAAAAGTTGTAGCCAATTGAATTTCGCACATTTTTACAGCGTAAAAAACAATACTTGTGATATTGTTTCAGCAGAAACATAGCCTATATTATCAAGTTACAAATTATCAAAAAAAAAAATGGAAAAACATTAATTTTTCGTTCATCATTTTTGGTATTAAGGAACACATCCAAATTTATCATAAATTTTCAATAGCTAGTAGTGCTATCGCGTCAAGCAAATGTCATGTCTATAAAAATGTGTGCGTGGTCGTACAGTTCACGGCGGCTGTGTGTATCGCTCCGACAGGCACACTAGCACAACATTTGTAGCACTCGATTCATAGTTGAGATCGATGCTCCGCCGGCCCCTTAATATTTATCTCAATAATACCAGCAACTTCCATCTGCGTGGAAGCCAACTATACCATAAAACATAATTATGGCATTCGCAAATAGTGTTATCGGATCAGTACATCTGGACATACTTCTTACAAACAAGCGAACAAAGGAGAATGGGCCCCTGCTTATGGGGTTCTGCCCTGAAGCCCAATAAAAATAAGATTTATACCAAGAGCTTTTCAAGGGGAACCTTTCCTACTAACATAACTTTTGTCAATTGTTAGTCAATTGTCAGTTCGGAGTAAATGACCTAAATAGGTGTGAATACTTGAGCATCGAAGCTAAGGATTTTCTTGGTCCAATAGCCATAAGATCAATGGTTTTAGCTTTTTGAGGGGAACCTTTGATACTAACATGACTATTGCCAAATGTAAGTCAGTTCGGAGTTAATGGCATAAATAGGTGACTACTTCGGTATCGAAGTTAGGGAATTTTCTTAGCCCAATAGCCATAAGATATACACCAATGGAAAGAGCTTTCCAATGAGAACCTTGCTACTAACACGACTTTTTCCAATTGTTAGTCAGTTTGGAGCTAGTGACCTAAATAAGTATTACTACTGGGGCACCGAAGTTAAGGAATTTTCTTGACCCAATAGCCATAAGATATACACCAATGAAAAGAGCTTTTCAAGGAGACCCTTTGCTACTAACACGACTTTTGTCAGTCAGTTTGTAGTTAATGACCTAAATAAGTGTTACTACTGGGGCACCGAAGTTAAGGAATTTTCTTGACCCAATACCTGAATTTCACTAATGCTTAATTACTCACATTTAGAGCTCTGTAGCTCCTTTCATACTAACAATCGAGAGAAGCGTGCTATCACAAAATATTAGCCTTGAAGAGATCTTCCCATTGGCATATATCTCAACTCTATTGGGGTAACCGTCAGGCTTAACGATCCGTCCGGTCGACCGACTCTTAAAAACATTGTTCCTAAAATGGCATCTATTGGAGACCAATGTTTTAAAATGTTCACTTATAGGCTTCAAAGATGATGTTAGCAGGGCCCTGAACCATTCAAAGTTATTTAATTGACGAAATACCAGAATTCCAATAATATTTAATTACTCACATTTAAAGCTCTGTAGCTCCTTTCGTACTAACGATCAAGAGAAGTCTTCAGAATAAGAATTCTTGATGAGATCTTTCCATTGGTATATATCTAACGCTAACGATAACGCTATTGGGCTCCAGGGCAGAAACGCCCAATCTCCTTTACCTCTTTATACTAATACCATTAGCTTAGACTCATCTTCTTCTTAAATCGTGTCGATGGCAAAAGTAATACGAAAAAATATATAGTTATTTCAGTTCGGTCCAAAATTCAGTAACGCAAATACCGTTCCCTGACGCAGCGATGAGGTTTGTCTATTTAGTAGGTAGTAGGCACAGGGATGTTTCGCCGCAGGCTGTTAGGTAATGAGTCTATTTCATTTTCAAAAACTTTTCGCTTCCCTGTAAAATAATTGGATAGAGTAAATAAATATTTTTTAAACTAATAAGTAGGTTTTAATATGGAAAGGGACTCATGGCTAAATGGAAACAGCCGCACCGGTCGATCGAAGCCTAAGCTACGCTTGCTATGTCGGGTCGTGAGTGACCATTTATTCTTTATCGAGACCGCTCTATGTCTCGGAAAGCACGTTAAGCCGTTGGTCCCGGCTGTCATTCGCAGATCTTTGACAGTTGTTACGGGGATAGTTAGAATTAGCGATAATAGCGGTAATCCTAACTAGGATAGTTAGGATTAGCGACTAATAATAAAAATGCGAAAATGAGTTTGTTTGTTTATTTGTTTGTTACGCTTTCACGCTAAAACGGTTGAACGGATTTGTATGTTTGGAACATGGGTAGACCATGACCTGGAAAATGACATAGGCTACTTTTCACCCTGGATCGCAGACGAAGTCGCGCGCAACAACTAGTAATCCTAACTAATATTATAAAAGCGAAAGTGAGTTTGTTTGTTTGTTACGCCTTCATACTATAACGGCTGAACGTATTTGGATGTAATTTGGCACGTTAGTAGACCTAACCTGGAATAGGACATAGGATACTTTTTATCCCGATATTCCCACGGGATCGAGACTTACGCGTGTGAAAGCGCGGGCCGCAGCTAGTATACTATAATACTACATTTTTTTGTTCTTGTTTAGATTTTGTGGTATCAACAAGGACCTAAGATTAAAATAGAATGTCAAAAACCATCTAAACGACACGAGTATACAGATTCCGATGCACATAACTTTGTTCTTTAACATCAATACGTGCTCAAAATCGTGTCACTAAACGTGTTCAACAAAGTGTACTCGAGTTTCACGAATATTTTGGACATAGGTTGTCCAAAATATTCGTGAAACTCGAGTCGTTTTAAAGCGTGAAGACTTTAAATATATTTTGATGTGAATTTCACGTTTATCTCGTATATTTTCATATTTTGATACGATAAACCTGGTATCAGATGCATTTGTGTCGGAATTGTCTTGTTTTGAGGTTGAAAATGGCAAAAAAATATGCAATTATACTATTTAGGTTAAAAACTGCAACATTAGTTACATTAACAAGTTGTAAGCAAACTTCTCCACCTATATCATATACTAGCTGATGCCCGCGGCTGCGCCCGCTTGTCAAATTATATACTAAAACCTTCCTCGAGAACCGTTCTATCCATTGGTAAAAACAGCATGAAAATCGGTGCAGTAGTTTTTTGAGTTTATCGCGAACAGACAGACAGGCGCGGCGGAGGACTTTGTTTTATAATATGTATTGATGAAAGATCTCAATGAGTCATTGTAAATTTTTTTAGTATGGGCATAACTGTACCGAGTTATGCTCGTGCAGGGAAAGTAATAATAAAAATAATAATAATATCCCTACCGCCGTATCTCTACGTTGCCGTCGTGGTGGGGCTTGCGCGCTCTGAACTCTAGGTCTATGCCAGTAGAGTTTACTTTGCCGGAACGGATCTAGGGTGAGGAGCCAGACCAAGAGAGATACAAAAACCCGCAGGGCAGCATGTGGCGAGCTGTTGGGCAGTAGCGACCCCACGGACCCTACCTCCCGGGAGAAGTCTTGTTCCTCATCTCTGGCTTGCCTTAATTGGCCGGCTGGAGTGAACACTGACGAGGAACAGAGCTCTCACTTCATTCTTGCCTTGATTGGCTGGCTTGAGTGGAGATTCGCAAGAGCAAACGTGCGTCGGAGGAAGGAAGTATTCCAGTAAGATGCTGGTATATAGTTCAATGTCATTGTTTTGTTTCCATAGTCCAACATCAACCGCTTGCGTAGTACGGTACTAAGCGCAAACGAGTGTCTCACTCTTGGGACCCCACATAGTGCGTAGAGTTCATTTGTGGGGAAGCGGATTGGTGTGTGGAAGTGTTATAGTGGTTTCATTTATTAAATAAATTATTAAATATAACTTAATTAACACTTTAATCTTGACTGCCTCGTTGGTCTAGTGGTCGCAAGCGATACTGCTGACCATGAGGTCCTGGGTTCTATTCCCGGGTCGGTCTGTGATATTGGGTTTTTCCATCTGGAATTTCTCAGTGGCAGCCCGGAGTCTGGATTTGTGCCCGGTTGATGGCAATAGGCTTGCCTCCTGTTACATGGGACTTAAACATGACTGACCAAATGTGGGTGTACTATAGGTACACCTCTGTCTAACCCTTCGGGGAATACAGGCGTGATGTTATGTATGTAATACTAACCTTACGTTTAGAATTTTGTAGCCGGGAGTCCCGTGCGTCTTGCGCTTCCCCCGGGGGCCGACCTCCCCACACGGCGTGCGCAATACGTGCATAGGTGCACACGAGCGCGCCCAGCGGCAGAGCAAACTGCAGGATCAGCAGAGCGCAAGTGTACTGACCACTTTGGCCCGCGTGCTCCCACTCCTCCAGACAAATGTCTCTGTAAACACAATGCAACAAAGATGAATAAGAGCGGGCCATACGTACGTTGCTACGCACTGGCTTATATCTAGAGTCTGACAGCCTATTATGGAAAGTCTTGATGTCGCTCCAATTTCGCTGTGTTACGATACCGCGCGGCGTCGCAACGCACCGGGTAGAAGTCACAGTGATTTATAAATGTAGCGTCAGCGCTCAGGCGAAGCACCGCTGCGCTGCCACAATTCATCGTCTGCCTTCTGTCTTAGTCTTCATTGTTCATCAATTCACACAACCGCGTTCATTACAATTTAATTATTCCTTTTAATTAAGGACCACTTGTTTGGTTTCGTACTAATTAATTTTATAAAGGATAAAAATTACATAACTGTGAATAAAAGGTACTTATGGTAAAGTGACTTAAGAGCTCAAAGCTAATTTAATTATACAAAGTAAAAGTATTTGCAACTAACTTAAGTAACAAGATCGGTTAACTTACGCTTCACACAGCTGGTGCCAAGGGGTTGGCCGCTGCAGCTTTGACACGACTACGATGGGAGCCGCAGTTGTGAACGCGCCAAGCCACACCGCTGCTACCACCATTTTGGCCGCTGCCTTGCCTAGTCTGGGTCTAAGTGGACGCATAATGGCCATGTACCTGTCGATGGATATCGCTAATAATGTGTACGCACTCACTAGCACCGACACAGCTTGCGTGTAGTTCACTACTTTGCACATCACAAACCCGAACGGCCAGTACCGCAGTATCAACATAGGAACGAAAGAAAACGGCACACAGAACAGTGTCATCAGAATGTCACCCACTGCTAGGTTCACTATAAAGTAGTTCGTCACTGTCTTCATACGCGGTGACGTTTGCACCACGAAACACACTAATCCGTTTCCTATAAGTGCTACTAGAAATACTATTGAATACATCAAGTAGATACAGCCTTGAAACAGCGATGATGTAAGGAAGTCTTCTGGATAAGACGAGGGATCGCAGACGTCGTATCCTGGCCATGTTGTGTTTGTGGAGTTCGTTGCATTATCATTCTGTTTCTCGGTTCCGCTGGTGTACGCTTCGAGTGCGTCGTATAAAGTAGTCGTTTCATAGTCGAAGTTATTGTTATCTAACATAATGCGCCAACTTTGTATTTTATCTCCACATTGTTTGTGCGCCCTTAGCTTCTCCGATGCTTTTTACCTGAAAAGGAAAACCTGTGTTGTATTTTTCTACATAATATCTAAATATTTTTACAAATATAACGGTATGTATATGAAAGTTCCGAATTATGGTCTTATTCAGGGTTATTGGTAAAACACCAACAACCGCTTAAGAAATCATTGTACTCATCATTATGAACAACTTTTACTATGGGAACAAAATAATAAGCAATCGCGAAAAAAAAAAACAGCTGTTCCGTACATTTTGACGAGTTATGCGAACATAAATGTACTGAACAGCTTTTTTTTTTTCGCGATTTGTAATTTGTTCCCATAGTAAAAGTTGTTCATAATGATGAGTACAATGACTCCTTAAGAGGTTGTTGGTGTTTTACCAATAACCCTGTATAATACACGTAACAAAATGTTTTTGTTACATGAAACTAAATACTGGGAAATCTTATCATAAGTATAGATCATAAGTATAGACAGAATAAAAACAAAACACATCCGAACAAAAATTTATGAACGCAAAATAAACATAAATCGGTTTTTGTGGCGAGACTATTGCCTTGAACGAAAAATAGCCGAGTCAAAGCAGTCGTAACTCGGTGTAGTTTACGATCAAACAACAGTACCTACGCATCGTGTATGACCTTGCACCTTATATTAGGTCCCCCTATGAAATCGGTGTTTTATATGGGGAATTTTAAAGAAGTTGCATTTTTCATACTAACATTTTCATAATTTATATGACAACCATGAACACTAATGTTTTAAAACTTTTATGGACTTATGTTTAAAAACTAAGATAACGTATGCCACTTAGATTAAGCGAAAATAAGATAAAATAATTAATGGCTAAGTTAAAAAAAAATAGTGGTCATTTCTGCTAACAAAATGAGGAGTCATTTTTAAGGTATTTTTTATGTTTAGAAAACTATAAGTAGGTAATATAGTTATTTGTGCAACAAGAGAGCAAAGTTGTTTTTTGGTGCGAGTGTTGATTTTGTATCCCGAGTAAGCGAAGGATTCTATAATTGAATCACCAGCGTAGCGAGTGATTCTAGGTTATAATCCTGAGCGCAGCGAGGGATTCAAAGGCACGAGATGGAAATAACTTTGGTCTCGTGTAACACATACAACTTTTCACCTCAGCAGCGAGAACATATGAGATATTAGAACATATTAGGGGAACATATTAGGGGTTTAAATATGAATTTGCCGTTTTGTACTGAAGAACGGAAACCATTTTTTTTTTCTGAGGTAAAATATATTTATATCAAAGTATTTTCCCCATTGTCTACACATTTCTGCCATCTCCTGGGAGGATAATTTTATGCCTTTGCGGTAAAACTCTGGCGACCTGGACTAAACAAACTGAGTGAAGGCATTTTGTATTGAAACCCCTTCATTTCTGTACAGGTTCAACAAGGTAGGTAAGGCAAGCTTCAACACGCGGTTCTCTCTGCAGATTAATCAAATCATTGGGCACCTATTTTGCAAGCTTTTTGTCTCACCGATTGATGCAAATTGGTCATTATTTTGGATATGCAGCTAACATCAAACCGTGCCGCTAGTTCCTTGGTAGTGTGATATGGAGCGGCTTCTACCATCACTTCTAATTCATCGTTATTTACCTTAGAGGCTGGTATTTCTCGGGGTTCATTCTTTAAATCGAAGTTTCCATTACGAAAGCGATTAAACCAAAAACGTACGGTGCGTTCATTAGCCGTATCCTCTCCAAACAACATTGATATTGCGAGCTGTTTCCGCTGCGTTAGTTCCACGTCGGAACTCGTATTCAAAAATTACTCTAATTTTCAATATAAGTACAGTACGACACAACTCACATGTAGCATCGGCAAAATTCGTAAAACCGATCACAATCCGACCTGAATGCGCCTTCAAAATCACTAATCTTTATTACTGCTTAGGTGAAAATGATCTTTACGCAAACGCAATAACTTGTGAAAAACGAATCTTGTGAAAAACGTTTCACTCTGGAATCTCACACCGTGATGCAAGTTTAATTTTAATTCAAAGTGGCCAATACGTTTAAACGGCAATTTCATATTTAAACCCATATAAAAAATACAACATGGTAAACGTAAACCACATGGTAAACAAACCACATGTATATTTGTAAAACGAACAATATAAAAAAAAAGTTAAATTACTTATTACATTTAAAACCTGTATGTGTATCCGAACGTTTTATTGTTTGTTTCTTTTTTGGGCCTACTAGATATCGAAATTAAAATCGAACTTCGAATCGACTTGTTTCTATCTCTCGCTTTTTTCGTATCGAAGTAAAAGTGACAGAACAAAAAGAAATTCAAATATTTCGATTTTTGTGAGTAGACCCATGACATGATAGCGGAATTTAGAAAAAAAGAATTAAAAAGTTACTTTGTCTCACGCTCGCACCAAAATTAAATTTTGCACACTGTCTGTAGACAGCAAAACCTGCTTGTTTGAGGTGCTGAGTTGAAAAGGTTTTTTTACTATTGGTAGTTGTCTATGATGGTCATTATTCGATATAATACCAAGCAATTGATGAATATTTTAAATCATAGAAGTGACGAGGTTCTCTATGTGTGAGAAAAAAACGCCAATTTCATAGGTAGGTAACCCTATATTACATTCACACCACGAATAAAAAGGAAAAAAATTAAAATGTGTACTAGAGAAAAGGAAAAAATATTACTATTTCTATTGTAATATTAAAAGTTAGTACTAGTAGATACGTTCGACTGCCACATAATATTTTAAACTAGTGTAAATATATACATAAATATAGCGCTTCGCCAGTGACTTCGTCCGCGTAGATTTCGTACTTTCCTCTAAAAACTCAACAACCCCTCCACCTTTAAAACATAGTTTTAGAAAATTAATGTTTATTATACTACTCCTTAAACTATATTACACTTTTACTCCGCGTTAGGAGCTGATTTTTGAAAAACCCCGATACACGTACTTTATTATCTTTTGTTTTAAGTATTAGTCGGGTACCGAGTTTCGAGTGAATCTGACAGTGCGTTAAAAATACTTACTTACTTTGACACCCCGTAATTACTCTATGTGAGAGTTTTCTTAAAAAGTAAAAGCGACAATCTTTATTAAATTGTGACTATCGTTGACATTCAATATTTTTGGCACCCATTGACAAACAGTAGTGATAATTACCGTTTACTTACTTAATTACTTAATGAATTGCCTTAATATTTACCTATGTATTAAATTCCTAATTAATGGAGACTAAAATTGATTAATACGTAACACCTGATACAGTGTTGGTGACCTCTGAGTCATTAGGTAATGCAATTAATTACTTAGATATTGTATAGTTAACGAGGCTATTAAGTTCACGCTAAACGGATTACATTAAATTGTATTATCAGCTGTAAATGCTGTGGTAGCTAACAACAAAAGGGGTTAGATTAACCAGCCGATAATCCTTCCTACTTTTTAAATATTTTATTAATAAATATGAATGTATGTTAATCTTTCACGCAAAAACTTACACAGATTGTTTAATAGGTTACTTTTTATCCCGATATTCCCACGGGATCGGGACTTATGCGGGTGAAACCGCGGGGCTCGGTAACCGCATTTGCAACCACATTATTCGGTCACATGAGTAACTCTGTGTTTCGGTTGAGCAACCGAGTAATTGCGGCTTAACGGACCACTTCAAGTGGACTATGAAGAAAACGTACGACCTACAAAAATTTTCACAGATTAACATAAGAAAAAATTTAACTAGATGAATTGGGCAATCTTTTATGTGAGACACTTGGTGCTAAGAAATAATTTGGGTCACGATTTGTGATTCTAATAGACTAGTCAAGTATAATTATAATAATAATCTAGATAAAGGATTACTTTACACTAAGTAATGCCCTATGAGCTCTTCCTTTATATTTTATTTTTTTCCCTTTGCTTACTTGTACATAATTTAGTGTTAGATTGTATATTTTATTTAAGATTTGCCAAAATAACTAAAATACTTCCAAGTGTCTAAGTCTTCCAATGTGTTTACAAGGCGGTGAGATTTTGGAACCGGTCTGCAATCAATCAAATCGTGACTCCTAGGTCGTAAGAGAAATCAATCGATCAATCAATCAACTTTGAAGTAAAATTAGTAGACATTTTAATGATAAATTGAAACAGAAACAAATAAGTTAGAGATAAAGTTTTATCAAGAAGCAATAACTAACTACGCAGAACAATAAAATTGAAATAGTTTGTGTGAAGGAATAGGTATTTAACGCATAGAAATACAAAAGGAAATTATGTTATAATAATGTATAAAAAGTATCAAGAATGTGTACAGCGTAAATACACTAGACGTAAATAATTTTCCAAAATTAGTTAACTTGGAGCAACTCGCATTTTTCTCAAGAAAATATCACCTTTCAGCATCCTCGTACATTATTATACATTACAGCACCCACAATAATATGAAACATACATATTATGAACGTTTGTTATTCTATGTTTTATTTGATCTTCCAGATTGTTTGCATCCACATTTTTACGAGAGCAAAGTGCTGTTGTGCAATGTGTACATCACTGAATTAATGCACATTGTGAAAATAGTTTGTCCAGAATCGTATACTTTTAACACGGTACTTAAATTGTTTTTCTCAAAAATAATTAAAACTACGTAAATTACAGTCACATTTCCGTAAAACATAAAAACAAAATGGACGTAGTACCTACTACGTGTGCGACTGTGAGCGAGAGTAGATTTGTAAAAAAGATATTCTCACAGTCAGTTGAATAATATCATAATAATCTAATTTTGGTGTGTGGTCTGCGTTAATTCCGGGACATGTTTTATAGGTACATTATTTCGTTAAGTGGAAATGGACTTTTATCTTTCATCTAAATCTCGTGTGTAATATTTTATTAAAACACTGGTGGTTCTTTTATGTCATTTTGAAACCTATTCAATTAGATCTCTACTTTCCATAAAAACTTACTTCGTTTATTATGCAGAAGCTGTGATCGATCAGGCATCGAAGCAGATGGGACTATTCTATAAGTTTCCTCAAAGCATTGCTTTGTCATAGACAAATTAATCTAGAAGTGCGCTTGCTTCCATTATTCCGCTTGATTTAGTTAAAGGAGATGCGCTGAGGTTGAGATCGTTGTATCAACGAGTTTAATCAATTTAATTCTATAAATACAATTTTTTTAGGATCACACATCGTATTTTGATCAAATTATAACCAGACACTGACTTTCAAATTGCAAAAAACCTGTAGAAAATAATAATGTAATAAATAAAGTAAATTGCTAACCTGTAGCTATAATGAAAACTCTCGAGAGGAGAGTTTTCTTTACTAAAGACTACAACATACAACTGTATCGACAGTTTATTGCATTTTAATGAGAATATAGCAATTTAATTCAATTCGCTTTTCTTTGTAATTTTTTACTTTCGAAATTGGGCTCATTGTAGTAAATATTTTGACTTTAATCTTTAAATGCCAATCTTCACTATGATAAAAAGTATTGCAACCGGAAAGGGCCTAGACAAAGTGACATTCTATCAAAGATAACAATAGTGGAAAAGAAGTCTAAAGTCTGACAAGTTGGAAGGTTCTTCCACTATCTGTCAGTCTAGATGTTTTCAGGATACCAAACAATAACGAGGAAAAAAGTTACAAAGTTTACACGAGCGGAAATAATTTGCATTGCACTGATTGAATGTCACCATCTACTTTTCACATTGGATTTAAACTGAATTGCCATTGTGGCGAGAAAAGATTTTTTTTTTTTTTTTTAGGTTTGGAAGTAGGGTAGTTTGTCCACTGGATTTACACAAACGTAAACGTTTTCATAATTCATTTGTTTTCATCCTTGTGTTAACGATATAGAGGTAGAAATAAGTTATTGATTTGACAGATAGTCGGAATCGTCGAATTGTACTCATCATTATGAACAACTTTCACTATGGGACCAAACCTGCAAAAAAATCAGCTGTTCCCTACATTTTGACTAGCTATCCTAATCCTAATTTTAATATATATATATATAATATTATAAATGCGAAAGTGAGTTTGTTTGTTTATTTATTTGTTTGTTACGCTTTCACGCTAAAACGGCTGAACGGATTTGGATGAAATTTGGCACAGGGGTAGACCATGACCTGGAACAGGATATAGGATACTTTATGTCCCGATATTCCTACGGGATCGCCTCTTACGGGGTGAAACCGCGGGGCCCAGCTAGTGCGAACATAAATGTATTGAACAGCAAATTCTTTTTCATGATATCAGGTTTGTTCCCTTAGTGAAAGTTGTTCATAATGATGAGTACAATGACCCCTTAAGAGATTTCGAGTATGAAAATATATATAGATATCTATTTATACAAATATTGCTCATTTAATAATAGGTATAGGAATTGTCATTGGAATCATCTTTGTTATAGTTATGTATCTTAAGTATTGACTAATAAATTAAGTTTCGAAATCAGATGTAGTCAAACAATAAAGTCGCCTTTTCTTAAGGAAACTATTATTTTACTTTGTCTCAGTAGAAACCTAGACTTCAAGTCGATAAAACTGCGTAGAAAACTTTGTAGTAGCGTTTCCCGATACATCATAATTATTTATTTGAAGCATCGTTTCATCTTCAAGTATTTCTAACTGATGCATTAGAAGACGTAATAAAAATGTTTAGACTGAAACCTAAATAGACAAATTGGCTAACAGTGAAAAAATATTTGAAAAAAGAATTTGGAATTTACGTTTGAACGTTATTGGTGTAATTACAAATACTGGGTGTTAGGGTAGACACCGTTATCCTTGAAACTAGTGGTTTGGTGTCCTCTATAATATACTTTTTCTATGGGACCAACATTGAAATCGCGAAAAATAAATCAGCTGTTCCATACATTTGTGTTCATTTAAATCGACAAAATGTATGGAACAGCTGATATTTTTTCGCGATTTCTAGTTTCAAGGATAAGGACTTTTTCACTAGTTTCAAGGATAACGGTGTCCACCCTAACACCCTGTATAAGTGTTTACGCTCAAAATAATGATCTCCGGTTAATGTACGCGTATGTCTTGTTTACGAATCACGTGAAAATCGCGTTGATCTGAATAACGAATAGATTTATTCTGATTGTAGGCAGCCTATTTTTCTTGCTTCCTAATGAAGATTTATATTCTGAAATAAACCCGAGCGTTAAAACAGCCGACCCTCAACTATAAACTTACAGCTGGAACACGTTAGTATTTTACTGCCGATGTTGTTGCTACAGTGATTACAGAGTGTTTGAAAAAAAAAAGTATTGTTACCTACATCACCCAATAATTTACTCTTTACTATAACCATGTCGAGCTTTCTTTGAAAGTTCTCGAGAAATATTTAGGTGAGTACACACGACCACATATCAAGCTATAAATTTCCAGTATAAGCTGACCTCTCATTGTACGAAAATCCTAAACAATGCGAGATCAGCTTAAACTGAAAATGAATAGCTTGATATGTAGCCGTGTGTACCTAAAAAATCTTCAAAAATTTTCCAAGAAAACCCGCATCTTACGTCATAAATGTAGGTAACCTAGAAGATCAGTAACAGCTTCATTAGCTTCATTCGATTAGTAACAGCCTCTGCTTCGTTTATATTTTGTAGCGCAGTTTATTCCGACGACTACCTATATTCAGCACAATACTCGGTACCGAACGATAAAAATGTCCATAAAAATGTGACGTAACATACGTTTTGTATAAAATAAACAGAGTGTGGCGGTATCTACATCGCCACATGCGAACTACGCATCAAAGACCTGACGTCATCCTGACGTCACATAAATCCTGCATCGCGCAATTAAAGTTTACCGTGCAATGGACATATATACAAGAACCCAACATCAATCGTTGGGCAGTTGCCCGCCAGACACAACACCTAAGGTTGGAGGGTCCTCCCTTTTCTATGGTGGATGAGTGAACGTTACACCCTGGTCCTCATACCCCTAAATTGGTGACCCCGAGTATGATCACTGCGCGCATAGCCTTATGATATCTTGCTATCCTAGCTTCGCCGCGCTAACCTAAAATCTTGTGCTTCCGTTTAGCTATCTATCCGTGCTGTTCTCTGCTTTCTATATTTTTACCTCTCCTTCTTAACTAAGTGGAACTCCTGTGTGTGTGTGAACTGTAACCTGTGTCTGTGTACCTAATAAACTTTAATTCTTCTTCTGGTGTACTTGGGACTTTTTCCTTCGCTACCTATTTGCATCTACCACACATACATAGCACTCCTACACAGAGATATTTTTTACCACCAGCGCAAACAGTTAAAAATGTTAGTTCGACATACATATATGCATCGGATCGGTACAAACAATTGAAATGCATCTATGATCTATAAAATGTTTGATAATTTGTTAATCTATTCTGATAAGTATTGTAAGTATCCGTTGTAAGATTTTTAAAGTCACTCAAGATTTATTTAGAGTTGAAGAAAAATAAGAAGGATTAGATTAGTTTATTAATTAGAGTTTTGCATACCGTAGCGTAGGTACCGTCAATTATTTTTGGGCTCGTAAGTTATCAAAGAGTTATCAACAAGGTTGTTTATTTAAAGCCAAGCAATTAAGGAAAGGCTTTGGGTTGCTTGTTTACCTGAAGAATCTTATGAGAAAAATAATTATACCTAATGATCCTCATTAGGAACACTGGCCCAATTTGGAATTACATATTTACCGGAACAAAATTTCGGGGGTTCAAAATAAACAACTGCTGCAAATAGGAGAAAAACGTCGGAGAAAAAAGGAGGGTTATGATTTTGACCGGTATGTATGTATGTATGTTCATCTGTTCCCTCATATCTTCTAAACGCCTCATCACAATTTGACAATTGAGGTATCGTTGAAAGCGTCTTGATCGTCATGAATTAGAAAACAAATATTTTTTAATCATACCATGTTAGGTATGAAATGAAAGGGCTTAATTAGCACATTTCCAATATATATATCACATAACCCCAAAAAAAAAAAAGTAATAAAAACTAAAACCCAACTACGACAAGAAAGTCAATCAACTAAAATGGTATAAACAAGACACCACAGACAGACAAATTAAAAATCCGGAATCACACGTGTTAGGGTATAAATCGAACAGATTTCGTGTGACTCCGGATTTTTAATTTGTCTGTCTGTGGTGTCTTGTTTATACCATTTTAGTTGATTGACTTACGTGTCGTAGTTGGGTTTTAGTTTGTATTACTTTATTTTTTTTACCTTAACAACATGATGTGCTTTAACACAGCCTCCACGGAAATTCTAGGTAATATTTTTTCGGGACTAATGTCCCGGGTTTCGGAACATTACAACAGAACTTTAGGTAGATTAGCTCTACCTATTCCGATCACTGCTAATGACGTTCTCGGTCTACATACAAAAAAATAATCAAATATATCCAATAGTTTAGTTAGGATAGCTAGTCAAAGATTGGGAAACCCCATAGTCGGCCCATTACTACTATTTAGTTTGTTTGAAAAAATTACTTTTTTAATTTCCATGTTAGGATTTATTTGATAGTTCCAAAATACTCTTATGCATTAGTATTGCCAGTCAATCTGCCTAGCCTTTTCCCAACTATGTTGGGGTCGGCTTCCAGTCTAACCGGATGCAGCTGAATACCAGTATTTCACATGGAGCGACTGCCTATCTGACCTCCACAACCCAGTAACTGGATAATACTATACCACTTGGTTAGACTGGTTGTCAGACTTTCGTGCTTCTGACGACTCGTAACGACTGTGAAAGATCCACAAATGACAGCCGGGACCAACGGCTTAACGTGCTTTCCGAGGCACGGAGGAGTCTCGATATGTAAAAATGGTCACCCATCCACGGACCAACCCCGGCAAGCGTAGCTTAACCTGATGGATTGACCCGAGCGGCTGTTATTACTTAGCCACGAGCATTAGTATTGCCAGTGTTTTCATTTATTGTTGTATTGTCGTCTCCACATTGTATAGTTGTTGTTGATGCAGCTATCTGTTAACGTCTCCAGTGCTATATTTGCGCATAAAATAAATAAGTATATTTAAGATTATGTTATCCATCAGTTATAGGTAGCTGTTGGTGCTCCTATAAAAAAAATAATAATATTTCAGAGTTGAGTGAATAAAAGGTGAGAAAGTGGTTTTATCGTTATTTTTTTGGCTAGGTGGTGCCTCTGCAGCCTTTTTACCATCACTTGTACCGCTCGATTTCAGAGTTTACTGATGGTTGTCATAATGTATCGTTGTTGTGTGTGACTGACTGTTGCGGTTGTGTAACTCAACTGCGTGCAGTCCCAGGGTGAGTTTAGAAACTGGTTTCCTTTTTAACCGACTTCTTCAAAAAGGAGGAGGTTCTCAATTCGTCTGTAAGTATGTTTTTTTTCTTTTTTTCTATGTTTGTTACGCGATTACTCCGCCAATTATGAATCGATTTTGATGATTCTTTTTTTGTTTGGTAGGTCATGCTTCCGAGGTGGTCCCATATAAATTTTATTACCTTTGCTTGCGTAATTTTTGAGTTAGCTTAAATATTACGTATGATTCCCTCTTAGTTTATCTAGGCGATATCCTGTTTGACTCCTTCACTGTTATTTACATAGCAGGTAGTGGTATTCGGATTTGTGTGGGGTAGGTACCACAACTAAAATGTGAAAAATAAAAACTTTTTACAAAAAAAAAACAACCGACTTCCAAAAAAAACACTAAAAAAGTGAAAACTAACGTTTTTTTTTTGTAATGTAAGCGTAGCGTTGTACGTGTTGTTTATAACTAACGGGTTGCCGGATAGGTTGCGCCGTTTTAGCGGTGGCGAAGAGTATGAATACTTTCACACGTAGTCACTGGCAGGATTTACCTGGTTTATCCGGGTACCCGTGTGTAAAAGGCCTTAGTCGGTCACGGTCTGCCCGCATTTACAGAAATAGGTAGGTACTTAATTATCTTTTTATTACAGTTGTACCTTTCCTGCCTGTTTTCCCACGGACACGGACGTAAAACGTGCCTTATCTTACCTCTATGCAATTTGATAGCTGTTACACTTATGTAAAAAAAACGTTGCAATGTATGTTTTCTTTATACCTGACTGCGCCGAAGCCAAAAAAGGAGGGTTATGTGTTTGACCTGTATGTATGTGTGTTGTGTAGGTAAAAAGCAATTTTAAAGGTATTTATTGTTAAATCTAAAGGTGTGTCCAAACATAAAGCGGTGTGATTGGACTGCCGCGCGCGAACACTTTTGTCTACCTGCGGCACACAAACATTTTTACCCAACTAGAGCGCGGCAGAAATATGTCCTACAAACGCTGCGTGCTGCCGCGCTCTTGCCGCTCAATGTTTGGACACACCTTTAGATTTAACACTAAAGAAAACTGTCCGGATCGCATCGCGCAAGACACAGGCGTAGATGACGGGGGTTCAATATTGGCTCAGAATCGAGTTGAGTGGTAAAGACCTTTTCTCTACAGTAGGATAACACGGCTGACTATATTAAACTAGCTTTTGCTCGTGGCTTCGCCCGCGTGGAGGTCGGCAATTATCCCACTTGACTTAGGTCATGATCTACCTGTGTGCCTTTTTTCATCGAAATTCAAAGATAACAGACAGGCGAACAGTCCGAGTTAATTTCAAAGTATTTATCTTATTGTTTAATCGCCCGGATACTCAAGACAACCCTTTTAAGGATACTTCTACATATTTGTTTTTTAATTCAGCACAATAACTCATAATTTAAACAAAATAATCTTGAAGCTTTTCAAACGCCACCCTTCACTGTTTGAGTTTAATTTGTAATCTCATTATATTCTATATTATCTTTTCTTACACCTCAATCCTTAGGTAGATATGTAGGTAGGTAGGGTAGTCGGGGGTGCGGCGAATGTACAAGTATCTCCCGGGCCACCGACTCATGGTAGAAGTAGGAACAGTGGGGTTTTAGTCGGTAGGAGTCCGACATAACATCCATGAGGATTTCTCAACAAAAAGAAAAAGGTTGGTAGGGTAGGGTAGGTACGTAGGGCAGGGTAGGTGCGCCATAGATAAGTACTTAGTGCTACCCATGCGAAGCCGGGGCGGGCCACTATGACTAACCGTATCATAACTATATCCTAACTTATATTATAAATGCGAAAGAGAGTTTGTTTGTTTGTTACGCTAAAACGGCTGAACATATTTGGATATCTGGCACAGGGGTAGACCATGACCTGGAGGACATAGGATACTTTCATCCCGATATTCCCACGGGATCAAGACTTACGCGGGTGAAACCGCGGGGCGCAGCTAGTATTAGTAGTAATTATAATTAGACGACATAATGAAATGGGAAAGAGTTATGTGCTATGTGTAATAGATAGCTCAAGTAGACACTAAAAACATACCTAAATTATTTTCTCCTAAAATAAACATTTAGCGGATTTTAATTTTTACTGTAACTTTGTTTATTTGTCCGAGAAAAAAGAAGCAGATGTTACATTTCCCACGTCATACGCTGAAAATTTAAGGGCCAGTGCTCACAAATTCCCTCTGTGGTTCATTCAACAAAGTTTGCTTCTACCCGCAACCAGACTGTGAAAATATTGAATAGTTATCTATGACGTTCCACTAAAAGCAAAAATAAAGGCCGCATTGGGACTTCTGTGCAAATAAAAGTTAATACTCTGTAGCAAATAGTTGCAGCCAGTAAGTCTGCAACCGTAAGTCTGTACCTATCACAATTTATATTCCGCTCTAAAGTGCTCTTTCTCGATTTTTTTTTTTAATCAATTTGCCTAGCCTTTTCCAAAATCATGATAGATTTCGGTTCCGTGGCCAAAACAAAACTGGGAACCGCTGATCTACCTAGCCGTTTCCAACTATTTTGGGTTCAGCTTCCACTGGATGCAGCTGAATACCAGTATTTTATATGGAGCGACTGCCTATCAGACCTACACAACCCAGTAACTGGGTAAAACCCTCTTTGGTAAAACTGCGTTGTCAGACTTGTGGCCTTCTGACGACACGTAACGACTGTCAGAGATCTACGAATGCCAGGACCAACGGCTTATCGTACTTTCCGAGGTACGGCAGAGTCTCGGTATGTACAGATGTTCAATTGGTCACCCAAGGAACAACCCCGGCAAGCGTAGCTTAACCCGATCGATCGACCCGTGCGGCTGGTATTACTTATTCTCGATTTATTTTTCACGGCCATAAAACATGCATATCAATACAAAAGAAAAATGTTTTACACCAAGATTTAATAATATCGATAATTGCCCCAAAACAAAAACCTGCTACATTTTGAACAACTTTTTCTATGGGACCAATATCTAATCGCGAAAAAAAAATCAGCTGTTCCTTACATTTGTGTTCACTTAAATCGACAAAATGTATGGAGCAGCTGATTTTTTTTCGCGATTTCGATGTTGGTCCCATAGAAAAAGTTGTTCAAAATAATGAGTAAGAAAAGAAAGAAAGAAATGACCCCTTTTCGGGTTTAGCATAAAGAAATAAAAACTTTTTACAAAAAAAAACAACCGACTTCCAAAAAAAACACAAAAAAGGTGAAAAATAACTTTAATTTCGGAAGTCGGTGGCAAAAAACGGAAATTGAAAAGCAAAGACACCGACTTCCGAAATTAAAGTTATTTTTCACTTTTTTTGTGTTTTTTTTGGAAGTCGGTTGTTTTTTTTTGTAAAAAGTTTTTATATTTCACTTTTTAGTTATGGTACCTACCCCACACAAATCCGAATACCACTACCTGCTATGTAAATAACAGGGAAGGAGTCAAACAGGATATCGTCTAGATAAACTAAGTGGGAAAAATACGTAATATTGAAGCTAACTCAAAAATTACGCAAGCAAAGTTAATAAAATTATACTATACTACTGCCGTGAAGTTTTTCACATGCCCAAACCAACCATTTACCTGGCAGGGGGGGGGGGGCACTTGACTCTAACAAAAATTAGCACTTTAAAGCGATGTTATTGTAACCGAAATACATTTTCCAGAAAAAACATATCAAAAACGTTGTGCAAGATTATTCATTATCACAAAAACTGGATTTATTTATTTTTTCTGAGATTGTGAGTTGCTAAGCTTAAATAAATACTTCTAACGTCGCTAATGACTGAAAACAAGAACCTTTCAGTAGATTCACTCAACTCGCTCGAGGAGTGTAGTCGAGTAAAATAAAGTAAACCTATAGGTAGTAGGTATAGCATAATAAAGCGCTATAAACGAAGCCTGAAATTAATTTCTGAACATAAAGCGCGCATTCATAGGTGGCGGGAATTTAATGACTAGATTTATATGTATAGCGAATATACTTATACATAAAATATACAGTAGGACTATACTAAATTGACTAATCCAGAGTTTTGTAATTATGTTTTCAAATTTGCGTTCTTTTGTTTTATTTTACACAAGCTTCCACCAGCGACTTCGCCCTCGTCATAACGTTATAAAATATAGACTACTAGCTGCCCTACTAGCCTAACGAGTTCTCCCGCATTAACTTCGATCTCGTGGGAATATCGGGATAAAAAGTATACTCTGGCTAACCTAGGTCAAGAGCTACGCATGTGCCAAATTTCATCCAAATCCGTTCAATCGTTTTAGCATTAAAGCGTAATAATCGAACTCCCTTTCGCATACTTTATAATATTAGTTAGGATTAGGATGCTACTCAGTGATAGTACCTATAGCATTCTACTGGTAAAAGGATTAAAAGAGATTAAAATCGAGTAATTGTTAATTTATTTATTACAAATAAAAATACAAATCTTTTCTCTTTATAATATTAGTGTAGACAGCAGCTGTTTAATGGCATGGCATTCGACAGCTAAAAGCTTATAGAGGCTTTAAACGTCAGTAACGCATGGAAGGGTTGCTAACATGGAATACATTCATATTGGTGCAGAATTTCATTTTTAGGGTTCCGTAGTCAACAAGGAACCCTTATAGTTTCGCCATGTCCGTCTGCCTATTATATATAAGTCGCGGCTTAGCTCAGAGACTCTTAGTACTAGAAAGCTGTAATTTGGTATGGGTATACATATAAATCACGCCGACAAAGTGGTAAAATAAAATCGTAAAAAACATTTTTTTGGGTAAATTAGCATTGTTTTTATGGGCTAAGGTGGGGATGTTTTTTCTCATCAATCCCATGGTGTGGGGTATCGTTGGAAAGGTCGTTTAAAAATGTTAGTGAGTTTGTGAACACTATTTTTGGATTCTGGGATCCGTTTGCGAGATATTAAGCTTTTCGATATATCTAAATTGATATTGATATTTTTTTATTAAATATCGATACTTTTTGGCACTTCTTGCATCCCTACTTTGATCTTTCCATCTTTTTTTAATTGGTATATGGACCTCACAAAATGTTTCAAGCATTTTACCTGTTAAAATATCCAACAAAGCGTTATCTATAATTAATTAAAATCTGTTCTACATCACAACTTTGTGTTACCCTTTGAGTAACCCCAAAAGGAAACGACGGGAACAAAGACAAACTGCATATTAATTAGAAGGCTAAGGAAATTTTCCAGTAAAATATAGCTTTGATAATATTAAAGAAGATAAATGATAAATCTAATTTGTTAATTGCTAAACTCGGGGTGTTGCTTTATAAGTAAACTTACTTTATATTTATTAATGCTAAGCTGGAGAAGGAGTCTGGCGGCGAGTGAAATGAGATTTCCAAATTAATCATTTCTATAATTACAGAGAAAATTTAATATTAAAATCAAACTCAGCTAGCAAATAGTTTTGCGACTTAAAGACTTAAGTCCTGAAACAGTGAGCAAGCTTTGGTTAACATTAAAACCGGCCAAGTGCGTGTCGAACCACGCACAATGAATGGTTAGATGAAGTTGGGATGATTTTATCCAACAAACTTAACATTGTAGTTGAGAACATGTTTTTGCAACTGCAAATGTAAGTTGGTTGATTATTACTAAGTAACTTGTGGAGCCTACTTAGCTGTGATAGTTAGATTTTTTTCACATATCCAAAACCAACCATTTCGCTGGCAGGGACGTGTATTCCCCCCGTTCGTCCCACTAGCGTCGTCTCACCGGTGGGACGAACGGGAATTTAATAAATTATATTAAATTTATTCCCGCTCGTCCCACTGACTTTCTCGGTGGGACGAACGGGAATGATGTTTAATTTAATTATTAATTCCCGTTGGTCCCACTGAATAATTTGAGTCTGGTTGTTGTTCAATTTTAAACTTATTTATCGTAACTAATACTATAAATGCAAAAGTAAGTTTCTTTGTTTATTTATGGTGCACTTTCACGCTGTTTTAGCGTGAAAGTGCACCATATACCATACTTATACCATACTGTAGCCTTGTAATTGTATGAATAATCAACTATCGGTGTGCCAAATGGGACGAACGGGAATACACGGGCAGGGAGACACATGCCTCTAACAAAAATTAGCACTTTAAAGCTTGATATATCGCAAACGGATCCCTGAATCCAAAAATGGTTTTCACTCAAGAATTGTGGGCAAAACACACCCAGCTCCGCCACAGATGAAACCACTGTAGTTTTGAAGACATCACTTCTGCCTTTACTCAGGCCAAGGCTCATCAAAATCTGTCCAGGGGGAATACAGTTACCTATGATAATGTTAAGTCCATGTTAGGTTTTTTTTTTTTTTTTTGGCTGGTTTCCGAAATCCTCATGGACGCCCAAACTGCTTCACATACGAACCAGCCTGGGCAGTGCCGGACTCTTACCGGCTAAAACCACACTCCTGCCTTACAAATAAATCCACAGACGTGGAGGTCCGTGCTTTTGTTTACATGCAATGTTTGTTTACAGTTTATTATGTTTACAGTTACTATGCTCCAACATCGGACACTTATTTAAAATAACTTAAATCAACGTGAGTCTAAATCTTTTTTTTTTTTTTTGGTACTTGCTTTTTATTTCAGGTTTGGATAGAAATTAACTAAATGGCAGTGCCAGTCGACCAACCCCAACCGACGGCATCCGTTCACGGATTTGACGTACATATCCGCGCCATTCAGCTCAACCATTTTTTTGGGAACTGAACGATCGGACATGCAGCGCCACCATCGGCAGGGCATTTACGTGAGTATGACAGACTGCTCTGCCATGTAGTTTTACAAAGAGGGGCTAGGTTAGGTTAGGTTTTATATCTCACCATTTTTTTTTTAAGTTGTGTTTGTTTAATTATTACTCAGTACTGTAGAGTCTGCTCCAATAAGCTCACTTTTATGCACACTTAATACTTTTATTATTTCACTTGCTTGCAACACAGTTAGTAACAGACTGACCCAAAAGCTAACGCGCTACACCGGCAACCAACAAGAGTGGGTACTGGATGTAGCGCGCCACCCCGTTTGGTGAAAAAGTATCATTAATGACATCTTGAATACCACTGTGGGCAAAATACACCGAGCTCCGCCAGTCATATATTAATTATGATACGAAACACATAACAAAAATAAGCATTTTTTATTATGACATCCATAAGGATTTTCCACGCACGCGCCGGGTCTGTCAGACTCTTACTAACTAAAAATCACCCCGGTGTTCCCTTCCCACACTTGGACCATGAGATCCTTCCACTTTGTGTGCCTTCCACGATCTCCGGACCTAATTAATATAACCTTTTTTTTTATCGCTGAGAAATGCATTACGCATCCCCGCTCGTGGGGGACAAGTCTTGGATATGTGGGACTCCTGTCGCTAACGACAGTATACCCACAAAAATAGGATCGCCGTGATGGGAGACATAAAAACAGCGGTGTTCCCACATCGCCGTGATGGGAGGGCCATGGGAAACTGGCTCAGCCTTTACATCCACAACCCTCCCGGCGCATGCCCGCCTAGCTGGCGGGACCCACATGCCCCCCAGATTGGGGGGCTACCGACACTGATGGAGACCAGTGCAATACAGGCAAGGGTGCCCCCGCACCCATTGCCTGCTAACCTCCACCTGGGAGGAGTCGGAGATGACTATCGAACTGACCGAACTCCTCCGCTTTCGTAATTAACATAACCTAACCTAACATTGTCAGAACTGAATAACCCCGGGACAGATTTTGATGCCCCTTGGACTGAGTAAAGGGAGAAGTAGTGTCTTTAAAACTGCAGTGGTTTCATCTGTGGCGGACGTGGGTGTGCCGCCCATACATTCTTGCCCACGATCCTTTTAAACGACTTTTACAACCAAACCACAATGGGATTAACGAGAAAAAAAACAACATCAACATGATACGTGCAGGGGGGGTACCTTAATTTTTTTTCATTATTTCATTTTACCACTTTGTCGGCGTGATTTATATGTATACCCATACCAAATTACAACTTTCTAGTACCTACTAAGAGTCTCTGAGCTAAGCCGCGGAAAGGCAGACAGACGGACATGGCAAACTATAAGGGTTCCTTGTTGACTACGGAACCCCAAAAATGGGGGATTCGCTCCACTACAAATAATAAGTACCTAAAGTATTAAATAATATTTCACTACGGCAAGCTGATTCCACGCCCACGTCAAATAAACGGTAGAGAGAGGTTTATGTTACACGCTTCGATTGAATTCATATTGATATTCATGGAAATGAAGTCTCCCCGTTGGTCTAGTGGTCGCAAGCACTACTGCAGTGCTGAACACGAGGTCCTGGGTTCCATTCCCAGGTCGGGCAAAGTGTTATTGAGTTTTCCACCAGGAATTTCTCAGTAGCTCGGAACCTGGATTTGTGCCCGGTTGATGGCAATAGGCTTGCCCTCTGGTACATGGGAATTCAATATAAACCGGCGAAATGTGGGTGTACTATGGGCACACAGCACAGCTATGGGCATACAGCTCTGCCCCTCTCCCCTTCGGGGATTGCAGGCGCGATGAAGTTTATGTTATTTATTCATGGAAATGAGGCCACGAGATGAAACAAATGTTAGATAAATAACTGAGATACCATTTATTTTTTAAATGACAGTGCAGTGCAATCCTTAAGTAATTCCTCTAAAAGCTATTCATTTCCTAAAATTTCTGCACATCATTAGCAATTCCTCGAATTTGACATAAAATGGTGACACATATTAGCTGAATCATAATTAGGTACGTACTCAATTCAATTCATAATCGAATCATATTGCTGTAAATATTTGTGCATGAAAATTACGTAGTTAATCAAATTACCGTAATATTAATTCAATAATTTTAATATATCATTCATTTTCAATAAAGCAATTCATAATTTGTGGACCATTTTACGGATCTCCATACAAAACTGTCAAACAGATTTTTCGCCTAGCTAATAATTATGAATTGCACGCAGATCATAATTATTATCAATTGTCAGTTTGTGACATTTTACGATGATTCATAATATCATTAAAACAGCGAAATATTTGACATCTAGTTGTGACGGTGGCACCTTCAGAAACAATAATAACCACACACAATAATATAATTATCACTCGCTTCAAAAACGGTGTAGGAAAACATCGTTAAACACCGGAAAATGCCGGAGAGATATTTCTCGACAAGTGATGCCAAGTCAGAGGCCCATGGGCGGCTTTAAAACCCTGACACCAGATTAGTCACTCACTAACCACTCGAAAAGAAGAAGAAGATTTTCAGAATGCGCGCTCTTAAATTAAATCGAATAGAGTGCGCGCAAGATAAGTCCTTTGTGCGGCTTGGTGGTGCATTTAAAATATAAAATGTATATAAATAATTTAATCTTAATATTATTAATCTTATATTAATATTAAATAATTCTATACCTAATTTACCTTAAATAAACGAAAAGATGGCGGCATGCGACTTATCTTGCGCGCAGTCTAGGCATGTTATTTACAACAGTACGTACCTACACAACGAATAAAGGCTCGTGCAAACAGACGCGATACCGCGGGCGCGACAAGCAGCGGAACCTTTGTCGACAAAGGTACCGTTGCCTGTCGCGCCCGCGATATCGCGTCTGTTTGCACGAGCCTTAAGACAACCCATGTTCGTCTTGTACCTACACATGCTTGTCCACTCGTTAAATTAAATGTAAACAATGTCGAATAAGCTAACAAGTAATTTGAACAAAATTATGTAGGTAGTTAACTTTTTTATTTGTGAATGACGGCTGTAAAAAACACAACAAGAAGAAAAAACAACACAGTGAAAAATAATTTTCGGAAGTCGGTGTCTTTGGATTGGTATTTTAGTTTTTGCCACCAACTTCCGAAATTAAAGTTATTTTTCACTATGTAGTGTTTTTTTTTAAAGCCGTTTGTTTTTTTTTTGTCAAAACGTTTTTTATTTTACACTTTTGAGTTATGGTTCTTACCCCCACGTATGCCGTTACGTGCTATGTAAACAAGTGACGGGAAGTATTATAATATCATCATGATACATAAGTTAAATTGCTACTGAAAAACCTAAAGATTTATGGGTTTCGTAACTGGTTTAAAAACAAATAGAATAAAGTTAACGTTTTTATGAGCACAGGCGCAGGCTTTCACAACTAATTGAGAAATGTAACTACACACATGTAACACAACCCTTTTTATTATTCGTTTGCAATACCCATACATTTATGTGTGTAGGTAGGTACGTAGAATGTAGATGATTAAGTTCTTGTTAAAATCAAAGTAATTTGCCAAAAACACAGTTTTACATGGATTGCAAAACTGTGCTATTGAAGATGCACATAGTTGTTAACTTTTCATTTACTTCTTTTGTATTTCACTCTTTGCTATTTCTATATCAAAAGGCTCGACTGGTTGTGCATAATGGTGTCCTGGTACCCACTCTTATGTATGGCTTAGTGAATATTGAGTATAGCAAAAGAGGCATGAAAGAAATAAAGGCTCGCACAAACCGGCGCGACGCCACTTGAACAAAACAATTTCTGAGAAAACTTCACGGCGTACAATGCGGCGCGGCGTCGACAAATCGCGCCAGTATGTAAGAGCCTTAAATGCTGGGGAAATGCGTTCCTTGCGAAGCATGTGTGCTGTAACTATGAATGTAACTATGAATGATAGGCTGAGGTGAGGTTGAAAAGAAGTTTTAGTGACCAAAATTAAAAACAGTACATAGGTACTGTGTTTATTTACGCATAGGCATAAATGGTTTGGTCATGTTGAGAGGATAAATGAAAGGCGACTAACAAAAGGTAACTATTTACAAGACAGAAGGACGTATAGTGACCCTATTGGTGATGGGTGTGTAGTACTCGCTACTGGCGTGCGTGTATGACCAAACCTTCACGAAACAAAAAGGGGAATTTAAGGATTGTAACAGGTGGTGTTCTGTAGTGTCTGCCTACCTCCATGGAAAGAGGCGCGAGTTTTTGTTTATTTCTATTTAGGTTGTCCCGATCACCTAATTAAAGAAAAGCATCTTTTCTAGATAAACATAAAGTACCCACCTTTGGGTAACACAACAAATCCTATTGGAAAAATAAATCATTGTTGACCTCTGTATGGTGGGTCGAGAGGCAGGTTCTGTATGAGTTGTATTGCAATATGTGGTTAGCTAGCGACATCGACAATTGATAATTATTATTTTTGCCTGAGCAACCGGCAGCAGGTTCTTCATGCTCATGATGTCACAGCTTGCGGTAGCGTCGGGGATTTGTCTCCTTCCCTCAAATATGGCGAGGGGGGTAATGGCTGATCTTTGCGTTATGCTCGTGAACGGGTGCTGCTTGTGGTGACTGGTCGTCTTGCTGATCTCGGTTTTGTTAATGTTATTAGTAATTAACTTTTATTTATTTTACTTCGATGCTATATGTAAGCGGGCACGCCCTTTGTGCCTGGAGGCTTTTATTTAGTAAATTTATGTTTAACTTTTATTTCTGCTTGAGTAGTTCTCGTTTTTTTTTTTTATTTTTTTTGTGGTTGTTATATTGGCGTGTTCTAGCTGACATTTGACTAATAATTAGATTTAAGTTTTATGTATGTAATGTAAATGATTTTGTTTTGTATAGAATAATTTTTTCTCTAACTGAACAGACAGCTGTGCTGCTGGGGAGTTTGTTGCGCCACTTCTTCTCCCCAACTAAAGCACTAGGAAGTGGTGAAGGGTGGGCGTTTTGGGGGACTGTCTTATGTAATTTTGACGTTCGAAAAGTGCTGATTCTCAGCCTAGTTTGAATAAATGACTTTTTGATTTTGATTTGATTTGATTTGGCAATACAACAGAAATTATATGGACCACGAATGAGAATGAACAATGAGAAGTCATTGTAGCCGTGGAAAATTGTCGTTTGACCACAATTTATTACCTATAAAAGTAAGAAAAACGTTTTCAACTCCTGAAAATGTGAGTAGTGTTGGTACACGTTTTGTTTCTCTGAACATGGTATTAGAAAAAATATAAATATTTTACACGTAGCTTGTACTAATTTTAGGTCCATTGCGTGGTTCATGTTCAGAGTTGTGTCCGTTAGCAGACTGATCAAGATTCATGACGTAATAAAAGGTGAGTACCTACATTAACCGCCGTAACAGAACATTTCACTATTACAGATAAGGATTAGGTAATCTAAAAATGAATTCCACGTCACACTTTTTTTGGTTTTTTAACGTGCTTACATAATTATGGATCAGCTGTTTGTCGTTGGAACAGTAAACAAAATTAAATTATGTTTTTATCCTAATCCTAACTAATATTATAAATGCGAAAGTGAGTTTGTTTGTTTGTTACGCTTTCACTCTAAAACGACTTAACAGATGGCACATGGCTAGACCATGACCTGGATTAGGACATAGGATACTTTTTATCCCGATATTCCGACGGGATCGAGACTTATGTGGGTGAAACCGCGGGACGTAGCTAGTAAATAATAAAAAAGAACTTTACAAAGGCGTCATGCATTTAAAATTTAATGCTCTTGACAGACTTTTAGTCAGCACTTTCAATATCTATCGTATTAGCTTGTATTGTCCCACTGCAAGTCAAAGGCCTCCCTCTCGCTTTTCAACATAATTCTGTCTTTTGCTAGTGCCCTCAATAAACGTACTTCTCTAAATAAAACCGCGTCGAAGTTCGGCGTAACCCGATAAATGGCATGGTTAAACCAATATTGAAATCTACCGCACAATCGACCCTCGGTCCACTTTTGACATTAATTAACTCAACAATATTTATTGATTCTATCAAGTGTTTGACCGAGAAAGGGTTGAATTAACAATGTTTACCGAAATTATTGAGAGGATTGTTGTTGTTGATCAGTTAAAAGATAAGTAGGAAGAAAATTCGAATAGTCACTTAGAATTACTTACGCTGAAGAAAACAAAACAAATAGTAGCTATTCACTCAGCAGCATAATCACTCATAATCAGCCTATAACGTTCCCACTGCTGGGACACAGGCCTCCTCTCGATGAGAGAGAGTGAGCCGTAATCCACCATCTACCGACCCGCACTGGGACCCAGTGCGGGTCGGTAGATGTCACATGTCTTCAAATTTTTGGGTCTAGGACATGCCGGTTTCCTCACGATGTTTTCCTTCACCGTTTTGAGAGCAGTGGTGATGAAATAATTTACACAAAATAAAGCGCCTGTCTGGGTTCGAACTTACGACCTAAAACTCGTAAGTCACGGCTGTTAACACTAGGCATCCACTGCTCTCTACAAATTAAGCTCGAAAATCAATTATTTTTCAATAACAAATTTTGGAATTTTTGGAATCCAAGAGATCATAACAAATTGCTATAAAAACACCACATACTTATTGGATTTCATTTTCATTTTCGTGGATCTTTGAAAGTCGTTACGGGTCGTCAGAAGCCCGAAAGTCTGACAACCAGTCTTACCAAGGGGTATCGTATTACACAGTTACTGGGTTGTAGAGGTCAGATAGGCAGTCGCTCCATGTAAAAAACTGGTATTCAGCTGCATCCGGTTAGACTGGAAGCCGACCCCAACATAGTTGGGAAAAGTCTAGGCAGATGATGACTTATTGGATTTCATTTCCGAAGCACTTTATTCCAAGTCAGGCAGTCCTCCATTTTCTAATGTACAAACTCTCTCACTAATTTTGGAGTTCAGATGTCAGAGGTAAAACAACGGTTATTAAGTTACGCTATAAACTACGAAAGCTGTCGAGGAAACTTGTCTCGGTGAAGGATAGCTAATATCAGTTCAAATTCACATCGCATAGTACCTACTGGCTGCGATGAATGAGGGTAGGAAACAGCTCCTGGTAATTGAAAAACTTATTCCTTGAATATCTAAGCACAAGTCGTACGAACAAGTATGCTGCTTCAATATTATGTGAAAGTTTGTTACTCAATCACGGCTTTTACAGCTGTACTGAAGTTAGTGAAATATGACCTGGATTAAATACATATCTATAGTTTTTTTTTTATTGACGTACAATATGTAATAGTTTTTGCTCGCCCCCTATTTCATGGAACTTAAACATAACTGGCGAATTGTGGGTGTAACTACCTAATAGGTTTGGCATAAAACAAACAATTTGTTTTAAAACACGTGTTAAACAATGTTTAAAACACGTGTTAAACAATGTTTAAAACAGTTTGAAATAAAGCAATGTTTTTATTACCTAAGTCTTAAAAAGCACAGTTTATATCAAGTTTCAAACAATGTTTTCAACATTAAGAAAAAATCATGGTTTAAATCAAATTTTAATAGCGAATGAATGGATATAAATTACTACGTCTCAGGGAAAGTCCCGTTCTGTTGCTAACGAAAAGAGGTAATTGCCCGCAATTATTTTGGAGACTGCCTATAATTAAATATAGTTTAAGGTAAGGTTAATCCTCGTCTAAGAACGAACATCGGGATTCTAAATTCGGAACGTACCTACGTATAGGGTGTACGTAAGTGGTTCAGTATCGGTGTTACATACTTAGATTGATTATACAAAAAAAGTAAGTATGTTCACAGATTAGATACTATAATAGTAACAGGTACTGTAACATAAATATTTTCAGATACCTACAAAAAAAACCCGGTCCACAACATCTGAAAAATAGAATAATGAATTAGTGGTTGACAATGACATAGAAGATGATATAAATTTTTATTTACCAGTTCCCAATTCTTGAGAAAAATAAACGAAGGTTATGACGATGTTAGTGGGGCAGTATCACTTAAAAGTTTCTTTTGACACTAGAAGCTCTTGAACGCAGTGCATCGCATTCAGTTTCATTCGTGAAATTCGCATTATTCGCCATTGTTGAATGAGAAGAATGTAACAGAGGGTATTTGTACTAAAGGCCCTTCTCCGGTTGTCAGTTTTTTTTTTTTTTTTTTACTTTGTGTAATCTTCTAATGACTTCTCCCGCTCTCGGTGGAGCGGAATGATGAATGATGAGCGGTGTCTGACTTTTACTGACTAAAACCCACCCGTGATCCTTCAGTTGCCTGTTGCCCTGAGAAACAGATTTATCCTTGATATGTGCAGATTTACATGATGAATGTTTGCGGTTATCGAGTTTGGGAAGACATACATAATTCAATTGACCCATTTGTGTACACAATGGACGTTAGTTTCGAACGTATTGTTTTCCAACTATTAACCCGTTTGCCTCTCGTAAATGTGATGAAAGATGATATAATATCTATTATATTACTTGATGGGTTGCCGTTGTCTTCCTCCTGATAGCTAAACGAGAAACTGTAATCACTTTACTTGCAAGGCATGATTGCTTCTTCCAAAGTATCATTACAGATCGATCGTGCGGATTTGTGGAAGTCTAATGTGGGTATTAAATTTTCACAGGCAGACGAATAATCTTGCGGGAATAGTCACGCAGCCACGTTTTCAACATAAAAATTCAAATATTTGGGCCAACATAGATTTACTCCATTCGTGACCCATTTTGTGAAGTTTTCATACTTACACCCAGTTTCTAAGTGTTAATTTTAATTTTAGAACTTGTTACTACTTTAGCATTACTTAAGATCCAAAGTAGCCTGCGAAATTCACAATAATCTGTTATTGAAATATTAAAACATACATAAAGTCACGCCTTCTTCCCATGGGGGGACTTAGAAATCAAGGCCCGGAACCGGTTTAAAAAATACCGGTTAAAACCGGTGTATTTCGGTTTTCCTCCGAACTTTTCTAAAGAACGCGAACGTTTAGAAAACTTTATTTTAACCTAAATTAACCGGTTTATTCGAAGAGGTAGGTATGTTGATGTCGGTAAAAGCGTTTGTGACTACTTGGGAGGATGCCGCGCTGAATAGCGCGGTATATGCGAACGAAACCGAATGTGAAGGTTTTTGCGTCGAGTACATCATACCGGTTTGAAAAACCGGTCTCCGAGGCTTGGTAGAAACTACAGAACTCCACCTGATACGATCCTTACATACTGTTTGCTTCGTTAACATCCATGCATCTGGTCATACACGCACGCGCTGGTTGCGAGCACTATACATAGGACCTTTCTGAAGAACATTATCAATTAGGTTACTATCAGCGGCGAGGGGTAAATTTTTGTGAGAGTGAAGCCGAAGCGGTGCCTCACTGAACTTACTTATGAATAAATTAAAAATTAATTAACGACTTTCCTTAAATTAATTTAACACCATCTATCGCCAAGTAGCAGAACCAAACAGACGCTTTTTAATATAACTTTAATTTTTTACAGAAATAAACTCAAATATAATTTTAAAATTATCAAAGGAATATAAAGAATCGAATAAAATACACGTGAACAGGTGATAACGAAATAAAATGTGCAATATTCCTCCGTCTCGTTCTCACTGAAGCATTTTTTCTATATCTGTTTCTATCGTAACCCGGTGTACACCGGCTTGCTCTCGTCCTTATCAAGCGTTGTCACGTGACCTAAAGTGACGTCATGACGGGATCGCTATTGTATGAATTTTTAGTTCTCGATTCTGACGTTTTGGCGTCGGGTTATTTTAGGACACTTTTTGTTTTTGTTGTAATTCAAAGCTAGAAATAGGCGTTTTTTGTTGTTTGAATGTTATGGTGAATTAAATAGTAGTAGTAGTTGTGTAACTATATTTTTGGCAATAGTAGACGCTATTGACTATGCCATTTTTCAATAGCGGTAGACTTGCTGATGCGAACCTCCAAAGGGAAGCCGGTAGGAATCGTGTTCTATAGTGCTTTTGCCACTGGTTACTATAATATTTTCTTCTAGGGTTATAGGTGCGGCGTTTCCACTAGCATCTGCCTTGTAAATACCATTGTACATATTTCAGTTTTATTCATTACCTACTGAAAAGGTAAAACAGAGGACCTTTATAGTGCGGCGCGGCCATATGGTGTGGCTATTAAGTTGTTGTATTAGTGAACTAGATAAAATGTTATGTTGTGTTATGTTATAAGAATATATTTTCATAAGAAAAATCCTGTTAGCAAGCCATGAAAATGAAGTTAATGGGGAAAGCAGTGAACTATAAATATATTTTTGATCATATTATATCAATTTTATAACATTCGCCAACGAATAAACATATAACATTCCACCAGTAAATTCTATTTTAATTTCCTTAATATAACTCAAGGCGATAATAACTATAATTCATAACGCTGTAAGCAAAAATAAATCAGCCAACATAAAAATAACTCAATCTGAAGGCGTACTTACTCACAGTAACCGTTGAGTGTTCAGTAACCGTAGATAATATTATTATATGCTATTAGATCAATATTCTTATGTATATATTAGTGTATACAGGTATTATAATAGGGTAATTGAATAAATGTATACATTTTGTATGACTAGAGAGCTAAATATACAGCGTGTAACAGAAATGTGTGGTCATATTTTAAGGTTGTGGTACTGACCATCAAACTCGTGCAAAATCATGATGCAAAATCAAGCTCGTGTCTAAGTAATTACAGCCGCACGGGTCGATCCGTCAGGTTAAGCTACGCTTGCCGGGGTTGGTCCGTAGATGGTTGACCATCTTTACATATCGAGACTCCTCCGTGCCTCGGAAAGCCGTTGGCCCCGGCTATCTTTCGTGGATCTTTGACAGTCGTTACGGGTCGTCAGAAGCCCGAATGTCTGACAACCGGTCTTACCGAGGGGTATCGTATTACTCACTTACTGGGTTGTGGAGGTCAGATAGGCAGTCGATCCATGTACAATACTGGTATTCAGCTGCATCCGGTTAGACTGGAAGCCGACCCCAATATAGTTGAGAAAAGGCTAGGCATATTGATAGACTGATCATCAAATTTAACAATGTTATCCATGGGACCAACATCGTAATCGCGAAAAAATAATCAGCTGTCCCATACAAAACTTCAATACAAACTCGACTCGTATGGGACAGCTAGCAGATACAAGCTGTAGATGTTCTAGGCGTAGGTTTAGGCCTTGGTCGCACTGCAAACCATTCGCGGCTTACTGTGTAGCGTCATTCAAGCTATTTATACAGCTTTGCTGCGACCACTAATATGCTTGTTAAACGACGAGTAGTGTTTATAAGTAAGCGTCAAACACTAAGAGCTGAGAGATACATGTTTCTTTAATTTTTTTTTTTCAATAATCCTGCGTTTATACTCGGCGGAAGCCCGGAAGCCGCGTGATGTTTTCTTATTTAAAGGAGCATCTCCGTATTGGTTCTAATTATTTAACCTCTAGAAATCGCACGCTAAGGTTCGCTTTCGTACAATTCCCTTTTCCTGTTACGTAACTTTATCTCTGGCTTCATATGACCAATTTCTGGTGTAACAGAATCGCTCTACGAGTTTTGTTCTCGTTCATTAATGAGAATAAACATTATGGTTTGGCACTGTTATTGTCTTTAGGCTAACAATGTGAGAAAGCGATATTTTGTTAAAAAGTGAATTAGATCATCGATTAAATGAAAGCATTCTTATTTATACGTACCAGACTTCTGGTATCAGCGTCTATTAATATTTTCCTGGGGACGATCTCACGCAGAGTGAGACCGGGTTGTCAATCAATGGTTTAAGTTATATAACATAACATCTCGCCAGTTATGATTAGGTCCCATGTAATAGGGGGGGAGCCTATTACCCTCAACCGGGCACAAATCTAGACTCCGGGCTGCTAGTCTACTACTGAGAAATTCCAGATAGAAAAAAAAAAACCCAACAACACTTGTCCTGGGAATCGTATCCAGGACCTCATGGTCAGCAGTAGCGCGTGCGACCACTAGACCAACAAGGCAGTTTCTACATAATAATATACATTTTAGGATTAAATTGTAGGCCCATATTAATTTGGTACTAAGTAAGTAGGAAACTTACATTAATAAGAAATAGAGTGATCAAAAAGTTACACATGTTGTTGGTTGGGGAAACAGAAAATGTTAAAAATTGAACAAATAACCCTGCATCTTATTTATAATCTGGTATGTAGATAGTTGAAACGAATCTGAATCAAGCGGACGAGACTGAGACAAGCCAGGACGTGAGGGAAGGAGGTAAGTTACACGATTCATCGAGATACGATTTTAAAATGGCTGAGTTACCGACAAAAGCATTCCTTTCTTCTACGACTTAGCTAAGCTGCCCTCCCGACTCAATAATTTATTCCCTTGACCTTTCCCTCAAACACGATATTGCAATACTTAGTATAGAAACTTATTCCAAAGTTCGACATCTTGTCAGGTACAATATTCTCCAAGGGGACAAGTTTGCAATCAGCTTGTTCTTTGACAAATTACGAAACATTAAATTAAATAATGGCCAAGTGGCGAATTTTAATCTTCTCTTTTACAACTCTCATCAGCAAATCTATCAATAGATATTTGATTATCTTCTTTTTTTCGTGTGGTTCACTAACCAGACGCCTTTAAAACTCTGACACCCCGTTAGTAACTACTAACGTGTTGCCAGAATTTTAAAGGCTCGTACATACTGGCGCGATACCGCGGGCGCGACTGGCAGCGCTACCCTTGTCGGTCCCGCGAAATCGCGCCTGAGGGAAGCCTTAAAGCCACCCAAGAGCCTCTGTCTTGACTTCACATCGCGTCGAGAAATATCTCTCAGGCATGCCGGTTTCCTCACACTTTTCCTTCACCGTTTTTTAAGCAAGTGATTATTATACAATACGCACATGAATTCGAAACGAGTAGGGTGCCAGAGGTGTGTGTCTTAGGTTCGAACCAGAGAATTATGACTTGGTAGTCCAACGGTCACACCACTAGGCATACACTGCTTATATAATTGATATTGATCTTGATATTTGATCTGTCAACAATGAATTAGGTACCTAAATTAGTTTATGCCTATCAAAGTCTGTATTTACCATTTCTATTTCATTTGTTAATTTTATGAATTTATCGTAAATTGACAGTGTTTTTTTTTTTATACTAAACGATTGTACAAAAAAAGTTTAAATATTTTTTGTACGACCCACTAAAGCTTGTAACTGACAAAGAAGTTCAAGTTAAAATAAAATCAAAACAATAGACTTCTGTTCAGAGTTCTGACTTGCGAGAAGTAGAAATAAAGTAAAAAAAGAAAAAAATTGGTTGTAGGTAATGTTTTTTTTGCTCACGCTCCAGATCGAGTAAGGATGCCATTTTTTATTTTAAAATAGGATTCACAGCTTGTTTTCCTTTAGTAGCATCAACTGCTAAAAAAACATGCTATCACTAATGAATCTCCGACGATATTTCTCTTTGTATTATCTTTACAATGCACCGAGTTGTTTTCATTTTACTTTGTTTGCTTTCAATAGAGCAGGTCCTGCTATATTGTACGTAAAGTCAGGGAATTTAACTGTTTATCAAATTGGCTGCCCATAAATTCAAATTACAACTGTCATTCTTTGACAGTTTTAGGAGATGTCTACAGCGTGTATCAGAAAGTTGTGATCATATTTAATTCGTCAAGGACTTTCTAATTAACTACAATGTCTTTTGGCCCGCGCGCAGCCCGTCTGGTAGCTTAGCGGCTTTTGGCCCGCGCGCGGCCCGTCAGAGGACCCAGTCTACTAATTTACAAACGCTCCAGTGGTCTCGCAATTATCAGTTTTTGACAGAAATGCCATACAAAATCTGTCAAAAACTCAACATTGCGAGACCACTGACACGTTTGTAAATTAGTAGACTTGACCCCCTGGTAGCTTAACGGTTAATGGTGTGGTACAGCCCATCAAACTGAAAAACTTTCTCCATCGGACCAACCTTGGGATGACCTTTAAAGCAAAGCAAATTGACGTTGTGTGTCAATTTGATAAATAAATCATTAATTTCCCTGACTGTACCTACAACAAAAGAAAGCACACAAATGATCAAGTTTAGAATCAATTTCGGTTTGTTGGATCGAATCAATTTGTCAGGGTATAGTGTTGAAAGTTCTAACACGAATGAACCCGAAGTTCCAAGAAATCGACTAAGTATCCAGTAGTGGTAGGTACCCTCACGAGGGCACCGCGGACAGCGATAGGTCCACGTGAATTTAACGTTGAATTTTTTATTACATTTAAAAGGTTCTCTAAAGTCCTCTAGAGAACCCTTAATGTTTTATCGTTTAAAGGTTTATAAGTTCACTGCTCCTCATCCACGTATTTATCATTTTTTTTGTCAATGATACTATTTCATTGGACAATCCTTTTATTTAGGGACGAGATCGTCAGAATGCTATTTCAAGTATTAATTTGTGGCGGGACCACAATGAAAAATCTAGCTCGAAAAAGCATGCAATATCTAAACAGTATAATTTATATCTAGTTATGTTTATATTTTCAAGAGCAAAATTACGAAACCTTGCGTAAATATTTTTCTAAAGTCCTTCTTTACTTCATTAAAAATTGTTTGTATAGGATTTACGAGCATTTCTGTTCATTATGAAGTTAAACAGACTGTTTTGTTGAGACTCACTGTTTTATACGAACTCAAAACAATCTTCTTGATAAGAAACGTCACAGAAATCTCTTTGTGTTAATAGTAGGTACGACTAAGTACCTAAAAAAGAATTGTGATAATAATATGATAATGAGAAATAAGTCCTTCGCCAGTTAGGAACTACAAAAGCCTTTACATACCTATCATCTGTTTCAGTTAAGAAAATGGAATACATGATATTAAATGCATAGTTCAATACAGAATTCTCATTGAAATATAAATATTAATGGCTACACTACACTTTCGTTCGGTTCTGTCAGCGTAAATATTCCATTTCTGCGAAGTCCCCTATAAATATTCCGCTGCCGGGTTACCACACTAGAAAAAAAAAGAAGGGGTTGCATTTATAATGCGACTACCCATCCACCCGACGCACAGTGGGCTGAAAATCGATCTTCATAGACTTAGGGATCAACTTGGTAATTTTTATCTTTTTTCGGCAGAAATGGGTTAAGGTATCGTATATTGATCAATTTAATGCTATTTCAGTTTTTAAATAAACGTTTTTCTTTACGTTAAAGCACTTGGTTGAAAAAAAATTATGGAGAAATATTTAAAAAAGGATATATTTCGACTTCGGTACAAGTGCCAAGTATTACTATTTATCCTTTTTCGAGTTATCTATCCCTTATGTTGCACCTGCCATGTTTGTCTCTGCATCACCCTAAGGTGGACTGGTAGAAAATGCCTAGGGCATTAAGTCCGCCTTTGTACAGTATTTTTTTTACTTGTGCATAAAGTTTTAATAAATAAATAAATAAATAATGGCCAATGGATCATAGAACTCATTATTTAACCACCCTCGTTATTTAATTACAATAAATCTTAATTATTTCTATAAAATTTGTTATGTTTAACCGGTAGGTATTACATGTCTATTCATATAATGTATTTATAATCATTAAGTCAATTATAAACAGATTAAAACCTTTTTACCCGACTACGGCGAAGAAAAAGGAGGGTTATGATTTTGACCGGTATGTATGTATGTTCATCTGTTCCCTCATATCTTCTAAACGACTCATCAAAATTCGACACATGAGGATTCGTTTGATTCGGTTATAGGCTATGTGACGTCACATTAAATTAAAAATGGCGCCCTCTAGAGGACATAAAGTGAGGAACTAAAAAAAAAATTGTTTAATCGTACCATGTTGGGTATCAAATGAAAGGGCTTAATGAGCACATTTCAAAAATACACATGAGTACATAGAAATAATAAAAGTGCACAAATGAAACCACAAGGTGTTCGTATAAAGGATATATTTTATTTGTACTTGTATGCTGTATAATAGCGGTCATCAAACGTTTACTTAGGATACTTACCAACGTATACAATTTTAAACTGTATCTGCTTTGTTGAAACTTTTGCTCGAAAACCCACATGAGAGGGATAAAACAAGTGCTACCTATATTTTAAGATGTACATTTACGATAAATCGTACTTTACGATCCTAAAGCCTCGTACAAACTGGTGCGATAACGCGGGCGCGACAGGCAGCGCACACCTTGTCGCACCCGCGATATCGCGCCTGTTTGTGGGAGCCTTAACACAAGGTTACCTTTAAATATCATCATTATTCTCCTGTCCTTTGGTTTCCGAATTAATTTTGAATCGACGCATTAAGGCTCTTACATACTGGCGCGAAATGTCGCGCGACGCGACGCCGCCCCCGCCGCATTTTTCGCCGTGAAGTTTTCTCAGAAATTGTTTTGTTAAAAGTCGTTTCGCGCGACCGACAAGTCGCGCCAGTATGTAAAAGCCTTAATGTGTTTTTTCTTTAAGCGATTAAATTATAATCATATCTCACACAATTCATGCTCATTTTTTTTGGCCTGGCTCATTTCATAATGCCATCAACGTTCATAATATTTCTTATCACATGCTCCTTCGTCCTTCATCAATAGTTGTTTATCGAACCGACGCGTAAAACTATTTGTATACTATTACCATTACGAAAGCTTACAACAGTCGATAGCCATAGCTAACCGCGTATCTTGAACAGTTGTAAACTATATTGCAGCCAGTAAATTCCTTTAATATTACACCCGGTTGTAGTATACCCTTCCGTTCCGTATATTAAACTTGGCCCCGAATGTTTATTATGCGGTTATAAAAACAAACTGCCCTTAATCTTTCTTTAATCGAAAATAGCTACTACGACTCCTTGACTATAAAAAGATACTGCATATTCGGTGTAGTTCATATCATAACAATAGTTATTCCCACCTACTTAAAATAATAGGCAAATTCTGTGCTATATACAGACACGCTTTTTTTTTTATCGTGGGGAATTATGGAAATTGACTTCTCCCGCTCTGGGCAAAGCGGGAGGGCGTGTCAGACTTTTACTGACTAAAACCCACCCGTGTTCCTTCAGTTGCCTGTTGCCAAGGGTCCCGGTATCCCTTTCGGACTTTAGTAAACAGACACCCAAAAATCGTTGCGAAGTAAATAACTAGGTACACAACGCAAAATAATGCTGCTATATTGCAATTTAGCTAAAGGAAAACGGAAGAAAACTACCCCGCTAGTACGGTTATTCATTACGCTCCCAGGAAGAAAGAGTTTTTTCCCGAGCTAGAATTAAAGGCCGAGCATCGATGAATTAGTTTCTTTTCGCTCACGAGAGAGTTTTTTAATAATACATTATGAAAATGCTGACCTCTTTCATAACGAAGAAATCAATAAATACTTTTATTAAAAGAAAAAAGAGAGGGTGTGTGTTTGTGACCCACACAATAGCAGTGAAAACTTATATGATTCTGGATCTGAATACACCCGATTCAGCGTCACCGAACCGAGACAGCTTCGTTCACTGTTGCGTAATACACGATCAATCACAATCTGCATCGTTTTGAAACAGGTTGCTAATCCATTGCTTCATAAATAACGCAATGAATGTTGTTGAACTGTCAAAATGAAACAGATTAGTCTTAATCGTTTACGAAAATGTGTTAAGCAATTACGATAAAGAGCGCAAAGTGCGGCGCTTAAGTAGTGTTCACTTCAAAATGTTGATAAGTATATTGCAGCAGAAGAGAATCCATACAATATACAATTCTGTCTATTTCACAATGTCAAGGTAAACGCTACCATAATACATTGGCGCTTCTGGATAGCTATTTTTGTAATACCTAAATATTTAGCAAGTTCGGAATTGATCTCTCTATTATTACAATAGGTATATCCTGTATTACTAACAGTATAGTGGCAAACGATTTCTCCCAGACAAATATGTTTGCTAATCTTTGTTCAGCTGGCCCTCATAAATCTTCGTTGTTTGCTTCTTATTGTATTAACGCCAGTGATTGTATATGCGCTTATCCACTCTAGGAATTTATTGCAGTTTAAGGTATGCATGTATCATTCTATCACATTTATAAATGTATGCGTAGCGAGAATTCTGCTTAAACAACGTGTTATTTCTCCTGCCTTTGTTTAAAAGAGACTTGATTCAAGCGGTTTTTAACACACCAACCTTACTTACTACTAGTACAAAACTTTTTTTTTATAGGTGATATATTGTTACCATCAAGGCTGTTTTCAGGTAAATTGTGGTCTTTAGCTATATAAAAAAAAATGTAAGAAAATTTGTAGATCAGTATTAGGTTGTATGTTGTTCTAAATATGATTCGCTGCCGTATCAAATATTTATTTACCCTAACTAATATTATACATGCGAAAGTAAGTTTGTTTGTTTATTTGTTTGTTACGCTTTCACACTAAAACGGCTGAACGGATTTGGATGAAATTTGGCACAGGGGTAGACCATGACCTGGAATAGGACATAGGACACTTTTTATCCCGATATTCCCACGGGATCGAGACTTAAGCGGGTGAAACCGCGGGCGCAGCTAGTAGAATTATAATCATAAAAATCACCAATAAAACTCTCCAAGCTCAACCTATTGACTGACTATTTCATTAAATCATGACTTTTAGGGTTATTCTAACATAAGGAGTTGTATTGCTGATTCTAATAGATCCGCCACAAAAATGTGTTTGTTCTTTACACGTAGGTAAGATTTATTTTGTAGCGAGTAGAGAAAGCATTGGATGTGCTACACCCGATGGCGATTTGTGGTATCCTTTTGCTCTGTTCATTAATGTGCAGTCATCTCACGTAGCTATATCGTAAAACTGGACTGCGGGAACTGGCATTTCTGTATTTTCAGGAGTAGTAAAGGGTCGTAAGTCAGATTTTATGTATGTTTACTTTCAGACAAACGTGTTAGTTAAACAAATTTTCGTTACCTGCACTTTAGCTCGTACTATGTATAAATTAAATATATATCTATTCTGTAAGTTTATCACTGACTGATGGTGAAGTATAATATCGTCAGGAAACTTGGGCTTAGAGTAATCTGAAATCACCAACACGCACTGAGCCAGGGTAGAGTTTAAATCGCGATTTTTCTATATGAGAAGAGGTCTTTAACCAGCACTAAGTCAACTAACATACCACAGTGTCCCAAGACGAAAGTCTTTGACCTATGCGTGAGTAACATATGGCACTGAAACGTGCTCACCAAGGGTCGTAATAGAAGGCTAAAAGTCAGTCAGTCCGATGGGGCCGAAAAGTTCTGGAGTGGCGACCGCGTACCGGAAGACGTAGCGTTGGAAGAAGGCCTGCCACAAGGAAGACTCATGACCTTGTGAAGGCCGCAGGAATCCACTGGATGTGGGAAGAACAGCCAGAACACCATTCGAAGTGGCGGTGCTTGGGGGAGGCCAGCAGTAGACGTCATTCGGCTGAAATGATGATGAAATGATGATGAAGTCAACTAACAAGGTTAAATTTTAGTGAAGGATTTATCCTGTGACTACGGATGTTAAATGAATTTGTTTTGATTAGTTAGTGACAATAGAAAACAAAACAATTTGAATATGAAAGAAAACTTTTCTGTTAACAAGATCGAAGTTTTGGTACAAGTTTAATTGTATTATGAAGTTGTCATGGTACAACCTAATTTTACCACGACGCTGCTGATCTCAAGGACTTCGTAAATAAAATATAAAGAAAAGAATGGTCTACTAAAAAAAACCATAGTAATCATTGAAAATGTGAATGAAATTGAATGAAATTTCTGAAGTCACCTTTCAGTTACAGTTTTTATTCGAATTCTCTCTTTTGGCCTTTTTCGGATTTTTTGTTGCCTAACTTAGTATTTTTTGAGCATATCCTATCTAATAGGTATATGTCTACGATACAGGATCGTTCCATTTGATCCAGGGATATAAAAAATCCTTTTACATACCCTTTGGACATAGATAATAGAAAATAGGTAACAGTATTTGTTTGTCAAAAGACACATTTGTGTTTTCTTCGAATTGGTAGTAAAAACTATACATATGGAAATATTCGGTCGTATTCTAGGAAAACGACTACATAACATAACATCACACCTTTTCTCTCGAAGGGTTAAACCAGGGATCACGAATTACATTTATTGGGGGTAAATAAAATTAAAAAAGCCGGCTAAGTGCGAGTCGGACTCGCGCACGAAGGGTTCCGTACCATTAACTTTAAAAACGGCAAAAAAAAACACGTTTGTTATATGGGAGCCCCCTTAAATATTTATTTTATTCTGTTTTATAGTAGAAATACATCATCTGTGAAATTTTCAACTGTCTAACTATCACGGTTCATGAGATACAGCCTAGTGACAGGCGGACAGACAGACAGACAGCGGAGTCTTAGTAATAGGGTCCCGTTTTCGGAACCCTAAAAATGATTGTCGCGGTCCGTTTGGACGACGATTACCTACTAGCAACCAAGATTAGGAAATGTTCGAAGACTCTCCGTAATTTCGTGTATTCTTGTAAATCGATCATTGCGATTTGTAGTGTTACTAGCTCTTACTCCCGATAACATTAACAGCTTCATGCGGCTTGCGTCTCGCGTCGTGTTGACGGCAGAAAATACAAATTAAATTACTCAAAATGTTTCGATTATTTTGATTATATTTTTTTAATAAAAACTCAAGTTATTAAAGTACAAAATAGGTCCGGCGATCCTGATCCGGATCACGGTCCGCAATTTGGTGACAGAGGTGTAGTACCAGAGGAGGAGAGGTGTAGAGGAGTAGATAGTTCATACATGTCACATACATATTGTAGAAATGCGTAAAACTTATTACATGAACTTATTACCTTTTCGCATGCTGTAACTAGTTGTGTCGTATCTCATTTACGGTAGGTACCTGTAAATTGAGATTGCTACAGGAGCGAGTTAAGAAATTGTCTGAACATCGAGTACCTAAGTGATTGAGTTTGTCTTTAATTTTAAAGGCAAATTGTCACAATCAAGACTTTCATCAACCCTGCAACCGTGGTATAAAATAGAAGACGAAGTTTGTTTACTTTACGTTGGAGATTGAACGTATCTCGAACACAATAAAGCTCGTCTAAACTGCTCAAAGTTCTTTTTATAGCACCCTAGAAAACTAAAGGTCAATGTATCGTAAAACTGTATTTTTATTTCTAAATTCTATTTCTTTCTTTCATCCAAGTTCGAGTGCTCAATGGCATTGAATACAAGTCTGTGCATCGACCTCTGTGGGTTGTAATTTTATACCAATAATTTGGTGAAACTTGCGAACATTTGAAGGGAATGTGTTGAATGAAGCGTAAAGTCCTTTGTACTTTTCAATTTTATATTTGGTAGTTTGAAACATATTAATATTATTATCACCAATCGTGTACCTACCAAAATTTTGTAGGTACAGGTGTGGTATATTGGTATTATTATTATTTGGTGACTGAAAAATGTCAAAACAATAATAATTTGATTAAAAGGACATGTTTGTTTTTTAGGGTTCCGTACCTCAGAAAGGAAGTATGGAACCCTTATAGGATCACTTCGATGTCTGTCAGTCAAGTTGAAATTAAATTCAAATCCGTAGGTCTACGGTCCCTTGGAACTCAAAAATCAACCTTCTAAGTCAACGCAATAAAAAATTACGTCCATTTAAGCGACATATTTTGATACTACAATATTTTTAAGGTAAATCCCGTCTAGCTATCTTTTTTTTTTTTGAGGGTGGGAAATTATCAAATGACTTCTCCCGCTCTGGGCGGAGCGGAAGGGCGTGTCAGACTTTTACTGATTAAAACCCACCCGTATTCCTTCAGTTGCCTATTGCCAAGGTCCCGGTATCCCTTTCGGAATTTCCCGCAACCCTGGCAAGCATCGGTCCTAGCGGACCCCGTCAAATGTGCTGACATTTCTTTGGGGCGCACATCCCGTTGACCTAGCCTCAAGAAGAAGAAGCAAGGTCTTACAGCACAAGTTAAGAAAAAGTGCAAAAATTGTTAATTTGTAGTTTTATCACATATTTTCTGTTTCCGATTACATTTTTGCAGTTGGAGAATTGACCGTGACATAAATCGATGTATGGGAGAACATGTTTTTCAATGATAAGTTTGATTTTGGGATAAATTTATCTCAACTACGGAACCCTTCATTGTGCGTGGCCAACACGCACTTGGCTGGTTTTTTATACTCGCTTGATTTTTTAAATCACATTTCAGTTGGGCCCGTTTTCTGAAAGCCTTAGTGCCACATCTAATAACCAGTGATTAGACTGGCTTTTAGGTCGAGTAACAATAACAAAAATATTGATAGCAATTTTAATTTTAGCTCCCAATTTATGAAAAGGCGATAATCACATAATCATTACCCGATTTCCCCAAAAGGAGGGTAATGTTTTTCGAGAGTATGTATGTATGCATGTTTTGTATGTATGTTTGTATGTATGTATGTCTATTTCTTTGGCACGCTCTGTAGCCTAAACGGCTTGATGGATTTTAACATACAAGGTGTCGTTAGATTCGTCTTAATTGTGGTAGTGACATAGGCTACATGTTTTTATATATTTCATCTGCAAACAAAAAAAGGGAGGGGAATTTTTTTTTTTTACTGTATGACGCACTTGTGAAGAGTCATCTGGAACATAGTGCTGTCATATGGGCTCCGCATGAGGCCAAGTTCTTGGTAATACTGGAACGCGTACAGAACAAGTTCACGCGCCACTTGTACAAAAAACTATATGGGGTATACCCGTTTTACCCGTTGATGTACCCCTCTCTTTTTGTGCTCGGTATGGTCGGGTACAACCAATTGAGGGTACAACGGGAATTCACCCTTGTCGCGTATCTGGTTAGGTTACTTCGCGGCATTGAGCATAACCCAGGAGTACTGCAGCGCCTGAGTGTATGTGTACCAGACCGCTATGTGTGGAGGCGGCGCCGCCCGCCGCTGCTGGCCGTACCGGTTGCCAGGACCAACCTTCTCGCCAAAACACCATTGACCCGCACAGTTCGGGTAATTAACGATCTTCATGTGAAGATCGATGTATTTACATGGCATTTGAATGAATTCGCAAAAATACTGTTGTTTAGTTTATGTTATAGTGTAGATTAGAGTATTATGCTGGCTATTATGTACTGTCTATAAGTACTTTTAGTTTTTTTTTAATTTTTCATAGTTTTATATTGTAAGTAAATTTTAGGACCTCACTATCGCATTAGGTATACACCTGTAATGATAGCTGTTAAGGATTTTATAATTAATAAATAAATAAAACACTGTATAAATGTTTAACATGATTGTGGAAGTCCGCGACTCCAGTAGTATATTATAGAAAAGAATTCTACACCTTTACGCCAGATAAATGGAATCTTTACGTTATGTCAGAATGGATATTATAAAATGAACGTTCTTATCGCCATCTGCGATCCCTGACATGTTACATGTTCTATACCGAAGAATAGACATATTTGTAGATACAGTAAAAATACAGGGTTTGTCATAAACTTTCCAATTTGATTTTCTGCTTGGGAAAATGCGTTATTTTTAAATCCATTTTCATTACGTACTTTTGGCACGCTCGTCGGTTTTCTGTATAATATTCGCATTACTACGTACCTATCAATGCTTACTACGTACCTTTCAAAACATGGATCCAATTTACAAATAGCCTTATAATCGTTAGCGTTATGGTACGACTGAGCGAACAAATAAATGATCAACTTCTAGGTACCAACCATAGCGTGGTACCAACAATAATACTTTTTGCTAACATAGGTGTATAATTTAGGTACTATTAATGGAATAAGCTTAGTGTTCATTCATTTACAAAATCAGTTAAACGAGTAGCGTGCGATTTAGGCATAAACTACAAATGAAATGTTTTGCAATAATCACGCACAATTTCATTCTGACGCAAATTGGACATTATGTGGGTACTTATAATCTCTACATGTAAGGCTATAGGTAAGATGACTTTTTTTTTGTCCGTCTTTTTTATTATTAAAGAAGATTGGACAGTATTTTTTTCTTTTTTTGAGTTAAAATGTGTCATGACGTCACGAGTATGCAGTTTTTATACTTACTTCTGACGTAGCGGCCCCACTCCCCAACTTTAATGCGTTTTATCTAAGTATTTTTTTATTAATATGATAAAGCAAAAAAATACGTGTCTAATATTTTTTATTATCTGACTGAGCGGACTAAATAGAGTTAAGTACTTTTTTATCCAGGCATCATACCTTTTAATCGAGAAGCAAAAAAAAATAAAGATGAATTCGAAATTGAACACTTATATCCATACAAGTGTTCAATTTAGAATTCATATTTAATTTTTTTCCAAGGTCCACCTTCCATACAAGTGTTCAATTTCGAATTCATCTCATGTCCTAAATCATTCCGGCGTAACCCTCGTTCCAAATCCGTCTTTTTATAGCTACATTTTTGAGAGTTTTGTCTATCTATAAAAGTAATCACGAGATAGCTAGCATAAGCTATTTCTTTATTATGTACGAACTAATAAACAAGTGCGAGTCGGACTCGCGCACGAAGGGTTCCGTACCATTATCTATAAAAACGGCAAAAAAATCACGTTTGTTGTATGGGAGCCCCCTTAAATATTTATTTTATTCTGTTTTTTAGTATTTGTTGTTAAAGCGGCAACAGAAATACATCATCTGTGAATTTTTCAACTGTCTAGCTATCACGGTTCATGAGATACAGCCTGGTGACAGACAGACAGACAGACAGCGGAGTCTTAGTAATAGGGTCCCGTTTTACCCTTTGGGTACGGAACCCTAAAAATGAATGAATATTTATTATTATTTGCTTTCACAATGAACGAGCGCAGAAGACAGGCGTTAAAAGCAAACTTTACGAAAGCAACAGTTTACGTCAGCAAGTTTTTTTTAACTTGGGTAATTCTTGTTTGTTACTGAATATTCATTTTCGTCTTATATTGGAGAAAAGTTGTTCGACGAAAAGACTATATTATGTTATTAGTAGATAATATATTATACTGCCTCGTTGGTCTAGTGGTCGCAAGCGTTACTGCTGAGTATGAGGTCCTGGGTTCGATTCCTAGGTCGGGTAAAATGTTATTGGGTTTTTCCCTTAGAAATTTCTCAGTAATCGGGGTCTGGATTTGTACCCGGTTGATGGCAATAGGCTCGCATTTGATTCTTTGACATGGTCTGGGTCTCATTAATACCGTAGAGTTAAGGGATTAAAAAAAAAACACGATGTTGAATGTTGCAGTATGCATACCCATTGAAGGTTTAGACTTTGTAGGATCGACCAATATTTGAATTACTTATTCAAAGTTACAGTGCGTTCATTATAACTTGCCTCGTGCTGCGATTTGAGCACGTTTTGTCTGTCACCATTTTGAACTCTATTAGTATTAAAATTAAGCTTGACAAGCAATTTTCACCGTCATGTTGCGGCAACGGACAAGATATTTAAGTGAACGGTCTGTACGTGCTATATTCTACAAGGCAGCATGTAGGTTTTACCAAGAAATAAGTTCATAAAATTGGAAAATCCTGACCTCTATTTAAGACAAAAGTGACTTTTGAAATATCCTATAACAGAGTTACATATATCGTACGAGCTTCTTATTAAAGACTCCCATGTAAGTTTACGAGAAGCGAATGTTTCAATAAATGTCAGATGTAAAATGTATTTTAAACCTCATTGTAGTGCTACATAATGACTCTTACCTACTGAAACGTTTCATAGAAATCGGTAATCAAAATCAAAAGTAATTTATTCTGACGAGGCTGAGAATCAGCACTTTTCGAACGTCAAAATTAAATAAGACAGTCCCTAAAAACGCCCGCACTTCACCGATTCCTAGTACGATTTTTTGGTGTTATCTAGCTGGGAAGAGAAGAAATAATGTCTGTGAAGGCTTTTCTTTATTGTTGGAGAGTTCGTTTTGCTAGTTCTTTTTGCAGCTAAAATACATACCTACTAAGAAGCTGTGAGGGTGGGCGAATCCTGAGTTTTTTAGTGAGTGAACTTTAGAATGGAGACATAGAATCTTGCTGATTGATTGACACACGTGTAAAAGATCCACCCACCATCTACTAATATCTCTTGGAAACTTCCCATTAAATGGGAAGAGATATTAGTAGATGGGGGTGTAAGGGGGCACACTTACCATCTCAGTGCCCCAAGTCAACCTCACCTGCTCGTGGTGCACCCTGCTGAATAACAAACGAGGCTCTGACAACCGACAAATGGCGGTAGAACCATTTCTATATAAAACTTCGCAACTAAATGGCGCAGACTAGTGACGGGCAGCAGCATCACTAGTGCGAGAAGTTGCGATCTGCGATCGCCAACCCGCATGCCCAGCGTGGCGATTATGGGCAAAACCTCCAATGGCAAGCCAAAATCAACCACGGCCCCCAGTTCCCGGCCGCCTTGCTATTCCTGATTCTGGCGGCGGTCACGGTAACGGCAAGGTAGGGGGTGCGAAGAATCCCCGGGTTACGAATGGCCGCCAAACCCAACTGACCTTGGCGACGTATAACGGACGTACGTTACGGCTTGACGAACACCTAGTGCAGCTAGAAGAAGAGCTCGGAAAAATAAGGTGGCACATTCTTGGGTTGAGTGAAGTCCGAAGACAGGGGGAGGACACAATAACCCTCGAATCGGGCCACCTTTTGTATTTTCGAGAGGGAGACCATCTATCCCAGGGCGGAGTCGGGTTCCTGGTAAACAAATCTCTTTGTGATAACGTTGTGGAAGTCTCCAGTGTCTCGAACAGGGTAGCGTACCTCGTAGTGAAGTTAACCGAGAGGTATAGCCTCAAGATTGTTCAAGCGTACGCACCGACCTCGGCACACTCGGATGACGAAGTGGAGGAAATGTTTGACGACATTTCCAAGGCTTTGCATTCCACCACTAAGGCCCACTACAACGTTCTCATGGGGGATTTTAACGCTAAAGTGGGACTACAGAATTGCAGCGAACCGGTAGTAGGATCCTACGGGTTTGGCAGTAGGAATCATAGGGGGCAAATGCTTGTCAACTTCCTTGAGAAGGAGGGGCTTTTCTTGATGAATTCCTTTTTTAAAAAACAGCCCCAAAGGAAGTGGACGTGGCGAAGCCCCGACACTATGACGAAAAATGAGATAGACTTCATCATAACGGATAAAAAGCATATATTCAGGGATGTCTCGGTGATCAACCGGTTCAATACCAGCAGTGATCACAGACTTGTTCGAGGCTCTCTGAATATCAACTTCAAGCTCGAGCGAACTCGTTTGATGAAGTCTAGGCTCCGTCCAAATATGCTCCAAACTATGTTGGGATCTGAAGCGTTCCAGTCAGACCTGGAGAACCGATTCGCTGCCGTGGAATCCACAAATGACGTCGACCAGGCGTTCGACCAAATGGTGGAAATCCTCAGGGAAGAAGGTACGCGATTTTGCAAAATGCGGCGTAAGGGCAAGAAGTCGAAACTTTCGGAAGAGACTCTGAAGCTTATGAAGGAACGACGTGAAAACCCACCTATCACTTCGTCAGAACAACGGGCACTCAACAAAAATATTAGAACATTGGTACGACGTGACCTCCGACGCTGCAATACACGCTCTATAGAGAAAGCGATTGAGCAAAATCGGGGGTCGAAAGTGTTCGTCCAATCACTCGGGAGGAGCCACCTGACGAAGCTGACCACATCTAGTGGGGATACCGTCGTTTCGAAGCCGGAGATCCTTTCGGAAGTCGAAAACTTCTACGGCCAGTTGTACGCATCGCATGCATCTCGACCTGATCCCGAAAATGAGGATTCCAGAGCCACCTTAACCCGCCATTTCACGGAAGACCTGCCAGAAGTCAGCCAAGATGAAATCGAGGCGGCTCTTAAACAGCTTAAAAATGGAAAAGCCCCTGGTGAGGACGGGATTACGACTGAGCTCCTGAAAGCGGGAGGAAGTCCTGTACTGAAGGAGCTTCGGGAGCTTTTCAACTCTGTCTTGTTCTCTGGGAGAACTCCAGAAGCGTGGCGAAGGAGCGTGGTCGTTCTCTTCTTTAAAAAGGGTGATAAGACCCTTTTAAAGAACTATAGACCCATTTCGCTCCTAAGCCACGTATATAAGTTGTTTTCAAGAGTCGTCACGAATCGTCTAGCGCGAAGACTCGACGAGTTTCAGCCGCCAGAGCAGGCCGGGTTTCGAGGAGGATACAGCACCATTAATAGACCACATCCACACAGTGCGGCAAATTATACAGAAGTCCGAAGAGTATAATCGGCCCCTATGTCTTGCTTTTGTGGACTATGAGAAGGCTTTTGACTCTATCGAGACCTGGTCTGTTTTGGAGTCTCTGCAGCGATGCCAAGTTGACTGGCGATACATCCAAGTGCTGAGATGTCTTTATGAAAACGCGACAATGACCGTCCAAACTCAGAACCAGCAAACTGAACATATCCCCCTGCGTCGAGGTGTGAGACAAGGGGACGTAATTTCCCCGAAATTGTTCTCTAACGCATTGGAGGATGTGTTTAAGACGCTGAACTGGGAAGGACGCGGCATTAACATCAACGGCGAGTACATATCACACTTGAGATTTGCAGATGACATCGTCATAATGGCTGAGTCGCTGCATGACTTGCAACAGATGCTGAACGGTCTAGTTGATTCTTCTGTACGCATTGGTCTCCGGATGAACTTGGACAAAACCCAAGTTATGTTCAACGACCACGTTAGTCCGGGACCGATTGCTGTCAATGGCGGTGCTCTCGAAGTTGTTCGTGAATACGTTTACCTCGGGCAAACTCTGCAGTTTGGTAAGAACAACTTTGAGAAGGAAGCTAACAGAAGAATTCAGCTGGGCTGGGCAGCTTTTGGGAAGCTCCGTCGAGTCTTCTCGTCGAGTATTCCGCAGAGCCTAAAGACTAAAGTCTTCAACCAGTGCGTCCTGCCTGTCATGACTTACGGAGCCGAAACGTGGACACTCACGGTACGACTGGTCCATAAATTCAAGGTCGCTCAGCGAGCTATGGAACGAGCTATGCTTGGAGTATCTCTGAGAGATAGAATCCGGAATGAGGTAATCCGGCAGAGAACCAAAGTTGTTGACATAGCTCATAGAATAAGCAAGCTGAAGTGGCAATGGGCCGGCCATATTAGCCGTAGAACTGATGACCGTTGGGGTAGACGTGTCCTTGAGTGGAGACCGCGAATCGGCAAACGTAAGGTAGGACGCCCTCAGGCTAGGTGGAGCGACGATCTTCGCAGGGTGGCTGGTAGCAGCTGGATGAGAGCTGCCGAGAATCGAGCTGAATGGCGTGCAATTGGAGAGGCCTATGTCCAGCAGTGGACTGCTATAGGCTGATGATGATTAGTAGATGGCTGACAAGATATATTGATGGCAAGAGATATTGGTAGTCTTTTTTATTAAAAATATATTTAATAGTATCTTTAATCTCCTTGCATAATAATGAAAGATTATATAAAGAGATTTTTACCAGCTTATTTTCAACTGAAAATGTAAATGTAACCTGTGAATTGTTCTTAACCGAAATAAAACCAGCAAAAAACGAAAATTATGAAGAATATTCAATCAGCTTATTCTGCGAAAATTACTGAAGGCAAAACTAGGGTGGGGTACGCGCAGAACAAACTACATATTAGCAGAAGGAAATTGGATCGCATCGCTTATGAATTAGTCTGCGGCGCGCCGTGTTAAGCGTTGAATTATTACTTTATAAATAACAGAAAATTTATGACCAGCAAACATGGTGAAGTTTTAAATAGTTGACCGATGGGCTGCTTGCATTGCAGACGTTGTCCAAAATGGTCTACGACACTGCTAGACGAAAGTAATTTTGTGTACCTACTGAACTCATATATTTTTTTAATTAAAATTTTCTTCCGTTCGACTCAATTTCTCTGATTTAATACGCAAATCTATCCTTTGAGTTTCGAGTATCGACGAGATATTTTTATTGCCACCAACAAATCCAGACTCCGGGCTGCTACTGAGAAATTCCTGGTAGGAAAACCCAATACTACTTTACCCAACCCGGGAATCGAACGCAGGACCCCATGTTCAGCAGTAGCGCTTGCGACCACTAGATCAAAAAAACCATGTGAGGTAGCTAAAGGATCGTGGGCAAGAATCTATGGGCGACATACCCACGGCCACCACGGATGACACCACTGTAGTTTTGAAGACATTACTTCTCCCTTTACTCAGTCCAAGGCGCATCAAAATCTGTCACGGGGTTATTAAGTTACGACAATGTTAAGTTAGGATATGTTACCTCCCCACCGAGGGTGTCTCCACGTTGTCGTCGTGGTGGGGCTTGGCCGTCTCAATGATCTTGGGGCTCTGCCGGTAGAGTTACCTCCAGGGTAATATCAACCACTCTGCTAGAGCTCAGGATCTCTTGCTCCAGAGCATGGCAGAGTGGTCGATTCACGTGGCTGTGGTCACCGAACCGTATTTTGTCCCCCCCAGGGATAACTGGGTGGGAGACTTGGACGGTTTGGTGGCCATCATTGGCGGGGTTCTTCCAGGACTGGCTTTCGCCGCCTTCCGCCGGCCTAGATGTGGACACCGTGGCGGGGCACCTGAGGGAGTCTCTGACCGAGGTATGTAACTCCAGCATGCCTCGGTCTCGCCGACCGCCACCCAATCGCGCCGTGTACTGGTGGTCGGCGGAGCTGGCGAGGCTCCGAGCAGCGTGTGTGGAGGCAAGGAGGGCCTAAGCGCGGAGTCGGCGGCGTCGTCGAAGGGACCAAGCCATCGGGGACCACCTCTATAAGGTATACGTGGAGGCAAAAATGGTCCTCGACCGAGCCATCGCCACCGCCAGAGACTCGGCGAGAGCTGAGATGTTGGAGGGACTCGACAATGACCCCTACGGGAGACCATATAAGGCGGCGCGCAACAAATTGCGCCCGTTTGGTCCCCCGGTGGCCGAGACCCTGGAGCAGTCCCTGTTCCCGTGCAGGGACAACTTCACCCCACCAGTGATGGACCCACCGCAGACAGCTCCGCCAGCTGAGGAAGAAGAGGAGGCACCTCCTGTCACGGAGTCGGAACGTGGCGCGGCGATTCTCCATATCCGCGCCAAGAAGACAGCTCCGGGCCCCGACGGTGTTCCAGCAAGAGTGGTGGCGATCGCTGCCACTCAAATGGAGGAGAGGTTTCGGGACCTTTTCAGCGCATGCCTTGCGTCTGGAAGGTTCCCGAAACCGTGGAAGGAAGGGCAGATGTGCTTCCTTCGCAAGGAGGGCCGGCCAGCAGACTCCCCCTCGGCATACCGGCCCATCGTTCTGCTCGATGAGGTCGGAAAAATGTTCGAGGGGATAATCGCTGCCCGCCTAAAGTGCCATCTGCGCACTATCGGGCCGGACTTGTCGGACGCTCAGTTCGGTTTTCGGGCTGAACGTTCGACGGTGGACGCGCTGGCCTGCTTTAAGGGCCAGGTGAAGGAGGCGATGGAGGCGGGGGACGGACTGTTGGCGGTGTCATTCGACATAGCCAACGCCTTCAACTCCGTTCCCCACTCCACCATCCTAGAGGCGCTCCGATTTCACGGGGTGCCTAGATACATGCGCAGGCTGCTAGCCGGCGACCTGGAGGATCGGGCGATCCTTCTGGTAAATAGGACTGGCCAAGTCCGGCGGTACGCCGTTGAGGCCGGCGATCCACAGGGGTCAGTCTTAGGACCTCTCCTCTGGAACGTCGGCTATGATTGGCTCCTGCGGGGAACTCTCCTCCGAGGCACGAGTGTCGTCTGCTATGCGGATGACACTCTCCTCACCGCCCGGGGGGGAGTTTCAGGGAGGCGGCCAACCTGGCCTCGGCGGGCGGATCCTTAGTCGCGGGGAGGATCCGCCGCCTAGGTTTAACGGTGGCGCTGCACAAGACCGAGGCCGTGTTCTTCCACGGCACTCGGCAGCGCCCCCCACCACCTGACGCTCACATCTTCGTGGAGAGCGTCAGAATTGAGGTGAAGGCCCAGATGAAATATCTGGGCCTTGTACTCGACAGCAGGTGGCGCTTCGGTCCACATTTTAGCGGGCTGTCGTCGCGCCTGCTGAAGACCGCGGGCGCGCTCTCCTGGCTGCTTCCCAACCTGGGGGGGCCCAGCGCGCGATATCGGCAACTTTACGCCGGCATCTTGAGGAGTATGGCCCTCTACGGGGCTCCTATCTGGGAGGACTCCCTGCAAAGGAGGGAGAATGCCGCCGCCTTGCGGGCACCTCAGAGGGCCATAGCCCAACGAGCGGCGCGGGCTTACCGCACGGTGAGCTTTGGGGCGGCATGTGCTCTGGCCGGCACCCCTCCTTGGGAACTCGAGGCGTGGGTGCTCGCCAGAGTATATGAATGGACGGCGGGGCGGAGGGCGAGAGGACAACGCTCAGCCCCGGAAGAGCGGGAAGCCGTCCGGCAGGAGGCGAGGGACGCCATCGTCGTCCATTGGACGAGGGACCTCACCACCGCAGCCTTCGGCCGCCGAACCCTCGACGCGATTGGGCCAGTCCTGCGAGACTGGCTCGAGCGGTCACATGGGTTCCTCTCCTTCCATCTGGTGCAGGTGCTGTCCGGACACGGTTGTTTCGGATCGTACCTGCACCGAATCGGACGGGAGAGGACGCCGTCGTGCCTCGACTGTGGTGTGGCGGAGGACGCAGCGCAGCACACCCTCGAGGTGTGCCCGTCGTGGTCCGAGCCGCGCCGCAGTCTCATCGCCGTGATCGGACCGGACCTCTCGCTCCCCGGCTTGGTTAACGCCATGCTGAGGGATGAGAGGTCCTGGGCGGCAGTTGCCTCCTTCTGTGAACACGTCATGTCCCAGAAGGAGGCGGCGGAGCGCGCACGGGAGGACGATCCCGACGCGGCGCCGCTCCGAAGGCGGAGGAGGGGTCGAAGAAGACGTCAGTTCGATAGTCATCTCCGGCTCCTCCCAGGTGGAGACCAGCAAGCAATGGGTGCGGGGGCACCCTTGCCTGTATTGCACACGTCTCCACCAGTGTCGGACGGGAATGGCCAGGTGTTCCCGGCCATTCCCGTAGCCCCCCAACTTGGGAGGCATGCGGGACCCGCCAGCTAGGCGGGCATGCGCCGGGAGGGTTGTGGATGTAAAGGCTGAGCCGGTTTCCCATGGCCCTCCCATCACGGCGATGTGGGAACACCGCTGTTTTTTAGTGGGTATACTGTCGCTAGCGACAGGAGTCCCACATGCCCCACTCGTCCCCCACGAGCGGGGATGCGTAATGCATTTCTGAGGGTTAAAAAAAAAAAAACGGCCCGAGCGCTGGCTCGGGAGGAGTCACGGCTCCCTGTCTTTTCGGGTGACGCAGGTGCTCTCGGGGCATGGTTGCTTCGGTAAGTACCTGTGTCGCATAAACAGGGAGCCGGACGCTCGGTGTCACCACTGCGTCGAGAGTGCCGGGAGGACACGGCGCGGCATACGCTGGCAGAGTGTGCCGCTTGGGAGGAGCCGCGCCGTGCCCTCATCTCAGAAGTAGGCAGTGACTTGTCGCTGTCGGCCGTAGTGAATGCCATAGTCGGCAGCGAGGAGTCTTGAGACGCGGTGGTTTCCTACTGCGAGACAGTCGTCTCGCAGAAGGAGGCTGCGGCAAAGGGAGAGGGAGATCTCGTCCACTCACCCGGCCCACAGCAGGCGCACCGGGCGTCGGCGGAGGGCGGATAACGCCCTCTTCCAGCCCCCCTAAATGGGTCCAGGGGTGACGGACTCGGGGACGTTCGTCGCCCCCCACACATCAGGACCCGAGGTGGCCCGCAATGGCGGTCACCAGTCGGGGGTTGCGGAAGATTTTTACGTTCCCGCGACCCCCGGCGTAGGTGTGAGTCGGAACACCGGGGTGGTTTTTAGTCAGTAAGAGTCTGACAGACCCCGAGAGAGAGAGAGAGAGGACATCCACGAGGATTTTACACCCCGGAAAAAAAAAAAAGTTTGGATAGGCTATGTTAGGATATGTTAGGTTTTATATCTCACAACTTTTTCGAACCATTTTTTTGGTTGTGTTTATTTAATTAATACTCAGTAGAATAGATTCTGCTCCAATAAAACTCACTTTTATGCGCTGCTGGGGCGCTGTCAATCTGGGGGGCCCGAGCGCCGCTTGTAGGCGGCTCTACGTGGCCAGAGCAAAGGGACAAGTAATGTCTTCAAAACTACAGTGGTTTGATCCGTGGCGGAGCTGGGTGTATTTTGCCCACGATCCTTTATTACAAAGATAGCAAATAGTAGATTTATAGTATTAAACTTTTATGTAGGCTGATACGGAATCCAAGGTTTGGTCCCTTCATCTTGACGCTAACGAATCACGTATCACCTGAATGAAAAGGCACTTTTCACATGTCCAACAGAGGGGGAAATTCTTTAAAGCAAAAAATAGGGGCTATCTTTTGTCCTCTTACCAAGTTACCAATAGATACCTACGTCCATTGCCATGACGAGGCAACATTTTTTGGTCAACTGTACGAGTGAAAATCTGAAATTGCTTTTTGTGCTCCAATTCATTGGATTGTTTGTTCATTTGTGCATTTTTATTTTACGTTTTTCGATTTATTATATGTTAAAATCGGATTACAATAAAAACGAGGCTTATTGCTCGGTTCGAGGATATGATGAATGAATTGGACAATAATGTATTGTTCGTCGAGTCGTTGAGCTCCTTAAGTTCTGAGTTGAGCTCCACTATTACTGACATAAATGCTTGCACTGACTGGACAGGTCCACTCAAATCTGTGTGGTGCTTTCCTCAAACGACCATTTTAAAGTGCAAAGTTAAATAGTCTCTTTTTAATGAATAAATCATATTTTTGGTTGATAAATGGTGTAGGACAATCACTTCTTATTGCTTCATAAAAGTTTATATCAATTTCATTTCTAAAAAAGACCAGAGGCTTTACAAAATCCTAGAATATATCTCTCTGCCTTTGATTTTACGAAGTTTCAATATAGCCCCGAGCCTTAAACGATCTGCTTATTAAAATAAAGCTTTAAGGGTCAAGACCTAAGTGAAACGAAAGTGTCCTTTTCATTTTGACAATGAGACTGAGATTATATGTATTTATATCAAGTCCAGTCACACAGTGATCAAGCGTAATCGTTAAAGTACCCTTTCACTACATTATTTTATTTATTTATTGTGTTTGAGTGGCTTACTACTAATGAAGTAACAATGAGGTAATTGGCGACAAGCTATTTACAAGCGTCCACAGTTAGCAATAGAGTATTTATAGTTTTTGATAAAACAATAGTGATGGACGCTAAGCTGCTTGCAAGCAAATCGATTGAGAGGTGGAACTAATAATAAAAATGCGAAAGTGAATTTGTTTGTTTGTTTATTACGCTTTCACGCTAAAACGGCTAAACGGATTTAGACGAAATTTGGCACATGGGTAGACCATGACCTGGAATAGGACATTGGATACTTTTTATCCCGATATTCCCACGGGATCGAGACTTACGCGGGTAAAACCGCGGGGCGCAGCTAGTTCCTAATACTTTGACTAAACGAATCATTAAATGCAACGGTAAACTATGCGTGCGTAAGGAGCAGGGATGTTGCGGATGCAGATTTTTTCACATCCGCGAGTGCGGATGCGGATGCGGATATTTAGAGGCTCACATCCGCGGATGCGGATGTGTCGATATTTTATAAGTTTTTTTTTATTTGTGTGGGTGGAGTAATAAAAAATAAAATAAAAGATAGTATTTTTTTATTACATATTATTTAGTAAGTAAAGTTAAAAATTGGAGCATTATTAAAGAGTAATATTGCCGCCTTTTCGGAGTCAAGTCTGTTAGAAAGACAGAAAAGTTACGCAGAGGTTCATATAAACCCGCGCTACTGAACAATTGTTCCCTACGAACACTGGCTGGTGGTGATACGGAAGCTCTGCGGTTGCGGATGCGAATGCGGATGTCCGCAACATCCCTGGTAAGAAGCATGAATAAAGGCTTCCACAAACAGGCGCGACAAGGGTTGCAATGCCTGTCGCGCCCGCAATATCGCGCCAGTTTGCACGAGGCTTAAAATGTATCAATCGGGAATGTCGACATTATAGCAACATATACCGACATTCATAAGCTTGTAAAGTGCCCAACTCATCACAGCTAATTAACAGGATTCATGTTTTACTCTTGGGAAGAGTCGAAAACACGAGTAATCCCTTACTGAATATTGAAGCCTCAATTTATGTTTCAGCCTGAAAGGTAAATGAATTTATTAATTGTAAGCCTTGAATAAAATCTATTTATTTGTGTTACATCTATTTTCATTTCTATTTGACAGCTGTATTATTAGGTCTTTACCTATGAAATTGCCGTTCTGCAGTACTGGCCATTTCAAATCAAAATAATTTTTGTTTGGCTAAGAATTCTAATTTCAAATTAATTTTATTTTAAAAACATGTTTTTTTTTTTCCAAAAGTAGTCATTTCTTTATTGATTAGTGTTACATTTTCATCGCATTTCAATCTTTTTCGTCATCATGGATACGTTAAAAATTCGAGTAATTATGGAATATGAGTACCGTCGTGGCAGCAACGCGGCACAAGCGGCACGCAACATCAACGACGTTTACGGAGCTAATACTACAAACCAACGCACCACCTGTTATTGGTTTGCTCGCTTCCGTTCTGGAAATTTCGACCTGAAAAATGAACCTCGCGGTCGTCCGAAGACTTTGGTCGACAATGACGAATTAAAGGCGATTGTGGAAGCTGATGATACACAATCTACGGCTGAATTAGCAGCAGCTTTCGACGTTAGCGTCAAAACAATATTGGTCCATTTGCGTCAAATTGGCAAGGTAAAAAAGCTTGACAAATGGGTGCCCCACGAACTCAATGATCGCCAGCGCGAAGTACGCGTCGAGACGTGCCTTGCACTGCTCAACAGACACACAAATGAAGGAATTTTGAACCGCATTGTTACCTGCGATGAAAAATGGATTCTGTTTGATAACCGCAAGCGCTCAGCAAGTTGGTTGGATCCTGGTTCAGCACCTAAACAATGCCCTAAACGAAAACTTACCCCTAGAAAAGTGATGGTCACTGTTTGGTGGTCTAGCGCCCGTGTGATTCATCACAGCTTCTTACCAAACGGGGTGAGCATTACTGCAGATGTGTACTGTGAAGAACTGAACACAATGATGGAGAAGCTGGCGCATCTCCAACCAGCATTGGTCAATCGCTCGTCTCCGCTGCTCCTGCACGACAACGCGCGACCTCATACTGCACAGCAGACGGTCTCCAAGTTGCAAGAACTGGGGTTGGAAGCTCTCCGTCATCCGCCCTACTCACCAGACCTTGCGCCTACAGACTACTACTTTTTCCAGAATTTGGATAACTTCTTGGCGGGAAAAAAATTCAATACCCGAGAGGCAGTATAAAATGCCTTTGAAGAATTTGTTGCCTCCCGTCCAGCTGATTTCTTTAAGAAGGGCATCAATAAACTGCCACTGCGATGGCAAAGATGCATTGATTGCATGGGTGATTACTTCGATTAATACAAATAAAAAATTCATGAAAAAATTCGTTTAAATTTTTTCATACAAAACGGCAATTTCATAGGTAAAGACCTATTATTATAGACTGTGACTATATTTATAGACACGCCACAGCATAAATCCACTCTGTCTAAAAATACAGTGTGTTTTTTTGAACAGCACGTATTTCAGCCCGTTCACAATATCAATTTCAATCACAAGAACAATAAAGCTTAGTTCTGTGCGTCGGTCGGTAAAGGAGATGTTACATTTTCGGCCATAAAGTGTACGCTAATGAAAAAAAAGGAAAAAATTCGACGATTTGAGGAAAAATATTCTTTTCTGAATATTGTACTGATTTCTTTGGCACAAAAAATAATAGTTTATCAAATTATTGCCATATTCTATTGATCATGGCGTTTTTATGTCATGTTACATTTAAACATAAAAAAAAACACGTAGACATTATTTAAATAAATACGAAAGGCATGTATTTCTCTGCTATTAAGATGAGAAAATAAGATAGCTACCTTAAAAACAACTTTTTTGATGAATTATAAAGGCTCGTGCAAACAGATGCGATATCGCGGGCGCGACAGTTTGCACGAGCCTTAAAGTGTGATTCATTTATTTTTTTTTAAACGAGGATGTAGATTTGTAGGTACTTCTGGATGAAAAGTTCAAGCATAATGTCTTTGGTATTTGACATCAATCTTTGACAGTTCTAGATTTTAAAATAGAGATGGGTTGTAACTGGTTAAACACGATAACTGTTATCACTGTTACTGTTACAAAAAAATAACAGATCCAAATATTTGTTATTAAATAACAGCCTGTTATTTTTGTACGGATGATAAATACGTATTTAAATCTCAATTGAATATCTTCTATATCTCTTTTGTTTTAAAGTCGATAATCGTATCTATCTGTTATTAAATAACAGTCTGTTACGGACGATAATACGTAAGTAACAGCCACGGGAACAGTCTTTGTGGGGATTGTTAAAATGTATTAACAGTAAAGGCCGCGGTTACAGTCTTGAGGATCTGTTATTTTATGTAACACGTATGGTTTATTGTTAGGAACAATTGTTATCTGTTATTTTTTAATATCTGTTATTTTTATCTGTTACGATACATCGCCTCACCCCTATTTTTTTTAAATGTAAACGTCATCTGTCCAACCAATCTGTCATGGCTGTCAAACATTTTCAGTTTATAATTAGTGCCTAAAAAATATCAGATATTATGAAAAAAAAATGCCTTTATTGTATTCAGGGGTTCGTTGTCCAGGTTTTATAAAGTGTACATATTGTGGCCGGAATCTCATACAAAAACGAAACGTGTCTTTTAGCAACGCTTTTTTAATGGTGTTAAGGGTGTTAAATGGAACGGAAGCTTAACGTGACTCCTGACTGACGGTCGAGATCAGTGACTACGAATTTTCCACTTTCGGACGAGCAGAGTGACTTCCACGCAATTTTTTAAGATTATGTGTTGTTAAAAAGTAATTCTTTTCTTTAAAAAAATAAGAAAAGCCATTTGAATTTCCTCAAGGAGATTGGTCAAATATACCTACCTACATTATGTTTGAATATAGCTTGTGGTTCCTACTTATTGGTCATATAACAAAAAAGGTTCGAGGTTTTAATAAAACATATTATCTTTAAAAGAATTTCACTAATTGATTCAGTACGGCTGTAGGGCAGTAGGCAAAGCCGAGGGATGCCGGATGTTTTCCATTACATTGGATAGCATCCATAATTTGATTTCCTGGCTTTGTAGCCCGACAAAACGTAGGTAGGTGATGTTGTAGTTCACTCTGCGTAGAGAGTGATAAACTTTGTTGATGGAGTTCAGATACAAGTAAAGTTACGAGGGTAAACTTTACATTAATAGCTTTTCCCTTTTACTTACTTGCACCTTTAACGGGACGGATGTAACGTAACTTCCGTACTGCGAATGGGATGTTCTTAGATGATCTACTCTGCTTACTATGCTTTTACTGGTAAGCAGGCAAGCCCAAGCCGAAACGTTTAAGCTCGGGGTCGTAGTTTGGTATGCCTTGGCTCGGACCGGGCTTTGTTGTTGATATGTGAGTTTTTCATATTTACTTCTTACAAGAATTTGTTGTTAACGCTCTACATACTTACATCATTTAAAGTCGATAAAGGAGAATGCCAGGGTCTCCCACAAGACTCGGCCAGAACCGACAAAGATGAACTATATTTCATAACCCACTGGGGAATCACCGCAATCACCTCAATCACCACAACCGCCGCAAACAGTTCCGACCCACTGCGAACAATGCGGCACCCGGTACCGACTCACTGGAACCACAACTGGCACTGGCAAGCATCGCAAGATACAAGACTCAGCCCGCTGTCGACCTCCGGTCTCCGGAGGGGAGTGATGTGGTGGTATCTACATCGCCACATGCGAACTACGCATCAAAGACCTGACGTCAGACAGATGTCACATAAATCCTGCATCGCGCAATTAAAGTTTACCGTGCAGTGGACATATATACGAGAACCCAACATCAATCGTTGGGCAGTTGCCCGCCAGACACAACACCCGTCTGGTCGGAGGATCCTCCCTTTTCTATGGAGTATGAGTGAACTTTACACCCTGTTCCTCATAACCCTAAAAAGTTGACCACTTGATACTTCTGATTTGAACGTTATCATGAAATGAACTATTAAATGATTAGTTAAAATAATGACTTTTAGCACATTATGCTCAGTTTCAACAGCTAAGGTAAATAGTAGAAATAAAACATGGTAAATGGAAATAAAAAATAGAAAAATCGGGGTCCAGAAACACAGTAATAATCAACACAAAACTCACAAAAATACGAAAATACTTCGTTGCTCGTGTTATCACGCGGGAGAAATAAAACTTTTTGACATTGACAAATGCCAATTAGAGTTTTACATCAAGTGTGGCCAGCACTATAATTACATTATTAGGAATAGACTATGCTAAACGATATCGATAATCGAATTAAGAAATATTTTTAATCATTACATTACTATAAAATATAATATACTTATAAAAAAATATAATTAAACGCTATTTATTAACATAATTACGAGTTACGATTTATGTTAGTAATAAATTCACTTACGTATCTTCATATTGATATTATTGTATCGATTTGCAAGTGCAATTTCGTATCGATATTATTATATTTTGGTATTGGTAACAATTCTAATTGAAAATGTAGCTATGAAATGTGTTGTTAAATTTGAATAACTATTTAAAATTACTTTTTAACGGAGTGCTTCTACAGATTTTATTTATATTGTATAGTTCTTCCTATTTTTTAATATGAATTATCATTATTATAGAAAGTCTTTCGGACACTACATACAATTCGAGCCGATTCTGGGCATTGTCTTTTACTGAAATGAAATAAAATTTAATGCCAGTCATTATTATAAATTAATGTTAATATAGGTACCATTTTTTTCGGGTAAATAGAGAAATCTTTTACTCGGTTTCCTCGGCTCCTAATACATAAAACTTAAAGCATAACAGACGATAAGTAGTTTTGCTCTGCCTAAACTTTGTCAAAGACACATAATCTTCGCTCGTTGTGTGGCGCTATCTTCACGGACCTTATGTCCCATTTACTTATTTAGGACATATTAGCGCTCCAATATGAAGCTTGATAACAATGTTATAAATGCGTAAGTTCAATAGTAATTTATCAGAGTAAGACTCTATTGTAACATGCCCCTCAGGTATTGAGGGGGTGAGATGCATTTAGGACTGCAAACTCAATTGAAGGACTTCGATTCTTCTATCTAACGCGTTTAGAGACGTCAGGGATGTTTGCGTAGACGGGAGTTATTCGAGCTTTAAAATGTGTTCCAAAAGGAAGAGTTACTCAATGTATTTGTAAGTAGGTACTTTATTTGGGGAATTTAGGAAATTAAGGTTGACTTAGGTATAAACAACCTGGCATATGGAGAATACAATTCATATGGAAGTCAATTTTATTTAATTCGTTTGTTGTTTTTTGCAAATAGTACCAGAACCGAGCTCCCAAAGGAATACATACACGAATTTGTATATTAACGTACTGTAATTATGTGTTTAGTTAACGAAAATATTCGCTAAAGCCGTCCCCAACTTAGTTGGGGAAAGGCGATGATGTTGAGGGAGATGATGTTATACACAATCACACTAATTATGTAGGTATATAAATGTGTACTTCGTTATTATTATTATGTGACACTTATTTTGTTTTATTTTATTTAAGTAGGTATGCATACACACATCACAATATAAAACTGATTTGCATCCGTAACTTCACACTTTCGGGTCCGGTTGAAAACCAGCGTCAGGCACTAGTTGTCTGGCATTTTTGCTGAACTGGGCCTGTTTGGCGCAGCCGTGAGGCACACTCCCCTGATAATGTCCTACTTTACCTTCTTATTTGTTTCTTTATTTTTATTTTTTATCTGCTGTATATTACGTATATTGTGTGCCTTTTAGTCTGTGCTGAATAAATGTATATTCTTTCTTCTTTCTTTCTTTCTTTCTTTCTTTCTTGAGTTAACGAAGTTTTTCCTTTTCTGCTGACTGGCCGTGACCTAATAGTTCACTTTGCCACACTTTCTGTGGAACTTAATCTAGTTACTTATTAGAAACCGCACTAGAGAAAAATTGAAGGAAAAAGCTCCGAAAATTTTTGTTGCTATGTCAGATCCTAGATTAACAACGTTTTTATAGATGGCCACAGTGTCAGACAATTCTCTGAAGAAATCTACGGTACTTTCATATGATATACTTTACGCCAGAGAAAAGACAGTCATAAAGCTTTTGCGCAGCTTCACCCGCGTGGAGGTTGGAAAATATCCCACAGGAACGTACTACCGCGATAGGTCGGCAATTTCATAGGTTTCATCCTATTACTACAATAGGATGAAACCTATGAAATTGCCGATTTTTGATAATGGCTAGTGTTAAGTTCGATATCTTTCATTCTATTTGTAATTCCAAATTCAAATTATTTGAACAATAAATACTTTTTTTTTTTTTTAATCTAGTGTTAATTTTCCCGCCTTTCGATTTTTCTTTGATATCGCTGTTTCTGTAACAAAATCAAAATTCGCACTATGTTCAAATACGAGGTCCATCGTGGCACCAACGCAACACAGACAGCACGCAATATTAACGACGTGTATGGACAACTGAACGCACGGGATGTCTTGGATTTGTTCGCTTCCGTTCTGTAAATTTTGCTATCAACAATGAGCCCCGTGGCCGACCGGAGACAAAAGTCGATAACGATGATTTGAAAGCTATATAGTGGAAGCAGATTCATCTCAAATTACGTCGGTACTTGCACGAGTCTTCAACGTAAGTAATAAATCGATACTGATTCGTGTAAATACGTCAAATTGGAAAGAAAAAAGCTCGAAAAGTGAAAAAATTGTTTGATGTTTTTCCATGTAAAACGGCAATTTCATAGGACCTAATTAATACATATAGGTAAGTATTCTATGTACTAACCCACGACATGTGCATATTTCATTAAAATCCGTTCAGCCGTTTTTGCGTATTGAGTAACAAACATCCACATTACAAACTTTCACATTTATATCATAGTAGGATAAGCTAATTCTATATTTAAAGCCATATAATTAACAGGCAGGTAATTTCACAGTGATATATTTACGCCTCAGGACAATTTTTTCACTTTATGTCAACTTAGGGAAATAAATTGTTAAGCTAATTTACTCAATCTGCCTAGCCTCTCCTCAATTATGTTAGGGTCAGCTTCCAGTCTAACCAGGATGCAGCTGCTTCGGTTTCCTAAGACTGCGGTGACATAGAGTCCGCAATTTACTGTCGAATGACGTCACTGAAACGTTATTTATGAAAATATGTTGGTGTTTCCACGTAGATACCGTTTTTTGACACCGTAAAGTCAAACCCATGATGCAATCGTTTTCATGACGGCCGTTATGTCCAAAATGTCAAAAATCTGTCCACGAAGAAATATATGATAAGATAAGATAATCATTTATTTGCTCAAACGTATACAATACATACTTACAACACAAATTGTCAGCAAGCAAGAGATGTTAAAAGTAAAGATAAAAAACAGAACATCATGTTTGCCTTAAACAATGGCATGCAAATAATAATAAAATACTAATAATAATAAACGCTACGTCAGTTAACTGCTTCCAGCTTTTAAGTAGAAACAATGCATTTATTTGAAACAACCCGCACAGTGTTAATAACAATTAATGTTTTCGTATTTTCCAATCTTAAAAGCATTTTGTTTTCGTAAGAAAACAATGGACTGAATTTCTTTTGAATTTTATTTACTGAGGTCTGACCGAAAAAGGAAAAATTTTAATGACATACTTAATTTGGTCAGAATAGGTACTTACCCAAGTTTATGTACGGATGGCGTAAATGTAAAAAATAAAATGAGTATCTAAGTACATACTTCTCATAAAAAGCTTTAGACAAGGGCACTTCGCGTGCCAAAAAAAAACACCTTTCCACGTGTAAGGAAGCTTATTTTTAATAAAAAAGAGGGACAAGTTTTAGGCCGCTGACAGTAACGATGCAGCTAAGGTAAAAATATACAGAAATATTAGGCGGTCCGTTACTTTAGACACGCTTGTTTTTACTTAGTCTGGGCTCGTGTTTGGGATAATTAAGAGTTACTCAATTAGTCTCACAAAAAAAAAATGAAACGATGATTACCACGCTTGCCTACTGTGAGCTGGCGATTTGAGCTCATCAATGTCTCGGTTTAATCACGATGTTAAGAAGCCGTTACTGTAAGATGTTTAAAAAAAAACAGTTTATTAATTTAATAACCCTCCTTTTTGCTTCGCCGTAGTCGGGTAAAAAAATAACCTTTAATTTTAGACCCTTATTTTTAACTCCTAGCTTTTAAAAATAAATGGCCTGGTCTCAGAAAAAAATCTTGAATACTGCTTTAGAAACCGCAGCTTTAGAAAATAGTAGTTATTCACGAAATGAGTTTTAACTTAAAGTAGAACAGTATTTAAAATGACAATAGCTAGTTGTATAAACTACACATAAGTATATCATAGTGAACAGAGAGAATAGCGCCTTTTTCCGTGTTTGTACAAATTAAAGCCTTGGAAAGTTGGAGCATGATGCGTGGGCCTCGTTTGTCGCGGCTTTTTGGATCGCAACGGAGCTTTGTGGTGTCCTCCTACAATAGAAAAAAGTTTGAGTTTACCCATATAATATAATTCAGTATGTATATAGGTAGCGAATAGTTGAGTAGGTTTTTTTGTGCATCCAAACTGAAGTGCGTGAGAGGTCTTTAATATTTTTTATTTTGGAATACTTCGTTGTTTTTTTTTTTTGTTATATGACTGATATTTTTTTAAATAATATAGTTTTATTAAGTTGAATTCTGAATTTTATTTGCCCTAACATTTCTACATGTAGATATGTATAAAGTTCTTTATGTTTTACGTTTAAGGGTGATTAAATCAAATATGAGTAGGTAACTCAGCAATGGCGAAATGTCTACCTACCTCTATACCTATAACTGTTGCCTGACCTCATTACAAATATACACTACTACGATAATAAGATTGATATCTTATTATCATAATACATTAACCCAATAGATACATAATAGTAAATCAACATTCGCAATAAAAACACTTTCATCGCCAATATGAATGTGGCGCATCCATCAAGAATGTTTACGTTTTTCTATAAATACTTAGCTGCTTCACATATCTGCCTAAATCCTTTATTCAAAAGACGTTTTAAACGTTTGAAATAATATTTGTGATATTCACAATATTGTCGTAATGGGGTCGTAGAATTGTACGTCAACAACTTGTCACAACTTTCTTTTCACAACTTCATCTTCCAATATTACTACCAAGACGAAGTTTCTCAATATGTAAGATTATGCAAAACCGATATTTGCGGAAAACGCGTAGGTCGTCGGTATTGTTAAAGTTCCCAAAATCTAATAAACGTCTTAAAATATAGACGAAGCGATCCACTAAACCGTTATTCGAGATGTTCTCAGTTTATAATTCGAGATCGATTTTCACAAGATGCTTTATCTAATCTAATTTTAAAAAAATGTATGCCCAGGGGGCCTACCACAACCTTTTACAAAACAATCTTATTTCAAGAGCGTTTTGTTTCAAGGTTAAAATAACATTACTCATATTCGTACCATGATCTTCATCTTTCAATATTGTTTTATTCCTGCTTAGTGCTGGGAAAGAACGAATGGTTGTCTATTGCCTGCTATAGTGGAAAAGAAACAACGCTATACGAACTGTATAGCGTTGCCCCTTTGTGGTCAATGTCATAATGCAAAGTAAATGCATGTATTGAAGCGTTTTTTAACGATTATTATGAAAAAAATAATATATATTTAAAATTACAGCTCGAAGTTCTACCAAATCTCTTTATATTAGGTAAAAAAAAATACTATTGACGCTGCAGCAGGACCCTCTGTGTTTAATTTTGCCATTTTTAAGTTTGCATAATCTCGCGTAAAGTAGTTTGAAAGTCGACTTGAAACGGATTGTAGTTTTGATTGCTTGTCGGTTTGACTCTAGTGATGTTACTCAATCATTAACGGTCAGGCACTTGATTGTCCCGATTTTGTAATTTGAAAACTCAATTCGACTTGAATCAAAGGTGGAAGAACTACAGGGAAGTTTCCAACAGATTTGTTCGTTTGAAACGCACACAAAAAAAATAACTTAAAGAAAAGAATCATAGCCAGATCCAAAATACAGCAACCGTTCAATATTGGTACATTGGGGTATTAGTCAGTGACATTCGGGTAAGATCGACTTTGTAAAGAGCGTTTTCTCCTACTCCACTCACAATCTGATAATCAATGACGATAAGTTGACGATTTTACGACAAATTACAAGTTAGTCTGTCTAGTGAAAAGTGGGAGAAATTTAAAAAAATACGTCGTGTATCGCCGGATCAACCAGGAAAAAACTTACTTGATACTTGAATATTCTTATACAGAATATTTAGTTTTGTTTCTTCTATCAAATACGTTTTTTCCTAGTTGATGCAGGGACATACCGTGTAATTTTTTAAATTTGCCGCTCTTTTTACCCGGACTGCCAAGGTAGGGTTATTCACTCTCCGCTTTCACTAGACAGACTCTATCAACTGACATCACTAACCCACAGATCATGTATTTACAAATTCTGTGACTGTACAATTCAGTATTTTGACGGTTTATAACTCGAAATAAATCTTTTCCCTGGTTTATTACCTACCTACTTAATGAATTATAGAATAAGAATGACGGTACAGTGTAGGTGATATTTATGTAATAGCGGCTAAATCGAGTGGCACCTCAAGAGAAAATGAACTCGAGCTTTTATTTAATTTACTAGAGTAACGAGTTAAATAAAATCAAGGCACATCACTATCTTACACTGTCAGAAAGACAAGTGTCACGGGACATCAACATAAATAATTCTTTCAGTTTCTTTCAAATTACATCAATTTAATATTTCTGGTTTTCCTGTGTGTAATTGAAGGATTATAATGATATGGAATCTTCAAGATGGTACAGCATTTACTCCAGAAGTGCCTATGTTGTGTTAATTGTTCTGTAAGACTTCAACGCAATGTGCGAAGACATTGTCCGAAGCTTTATAGATGTGCGGTAACTTGTGAACGTTTTTTTATCAAGGGCACGGCGGCGGTATCAAGATGAGATGTAGAGCGATCTGCATCTTTTTTGGATGAAATACCTATCTACCTACTTGTCAGTCGTCTGACGTTGAAATTGATATAATTACGTACCTAATAAAAAATATTTGTTACATAATGTGATTTTTGCTTTCAATATCCGTTCAAAACACCCAATATTCCTACTAAATGTATTTATTTACGTAAACTTTCCGTACAATGCACTATTTTACTAAACTACAATAACAATGTCTCTCTGTAGATTTTGTAGGGTTCATCAGTGGCCGCAAGTCATTGCATCGCACGGGTAGGTTATGCTAGATCCTTTGTGAGTGTATACCGCATTACAAACTCCGTTTCGTCTAAATTGTTGCATTCCTTACGTAGCTGCATATGCCGCCCCTTTTTTGTACTGTTGGCTTCTGCGTTATCAGCTTCCAAAAACTCAAATATTTCGTATGCATTCGCCATCTAAAATCAAACAAGAAATTAATTGCACATGTACTAAAATCTCTAGATACACAATTTGTTCGGCAAGTTTACGTAAATAAATACATTTTCTTACTTTTTAGAGTGTACTTTGCAAAACAATATTATTGCCGTCGAGTCCGAGGAACTTTTTTAAGATTGCTAAATTTGACGTAAAATCAATAATGCTAGTTGTCAAAAGTCACGTCGTGGTACGAATAGAATGAACTATTAGAGGTGACGTCACCAAAACCGCTAAGAAAATAACATTTTTTCAACATTACAATAACCTTATTTTAAGGACGTCATGGTACGAAAAGTCAAAGTAAGATTATAATAATACTGCTATAACAGTTGGTGGTAGGCCCCCTGAAGAATCACAGGATGTGCTATCTCGCACATGTTCACAGACGCGGCAAACCACACCTATTATATGCAGCAATACAGTACAAGGCCAGATCCAAGAAAGTAGGCCGACCGATTTACACATGGAACGACAACCTAAAACAGGACATGGCGCGCTTCGAAAAGAACATCGACTTCTGGATGGACGCGGCGGAAGATCGAAACAAGATTAAGAACGCAGCCAGCGAGATATACAAGAAACCTGAAACGGACAGCAGCGAGTCCTCGGATGAAGACACAGAAAACAGCAAATTGTAGCATAGCACAGCAAGGAGATAGAAAAGAGCCGAGAACACAGCATAATTATCTCCGCCAACGGATTCAACGGTGAAGATCGAACGGAGCCAACTGGCGGCGACGTCGTAAAAGATGCCCATCCTTATATAAATATTACCCGTCTCTCCACTAGTCCATTGCTTACTCAAGGATGCATATCCGGTAGGCTCGCAAATCCCCCCCTATCCCGACGGGCACAGTCTTCCCTACCATTACTCGCGCCCTCCGGTCTACTTCTTGATATGCAATGGCCTCTGAAACCACATGAACCATGAGGCTCCAGGGGCTAGTGCAAATCCTGGGGTTCATTCGATTTATCGAGTCTGGTTAAGCCACGCTGGAGTCGGTGCATTTCATTCATTCATTCATATAACAGTTGGTGGTAGGCCCCCTGAACATGGCAGGCAGCCACAAAACGAAATATCGGAAAGCATCAAGGAACGACCAAGAGTGCTAGAAAATCTGGATTCACCCGAGGGTTGCGAAAGGATGATGGGCTGATTGGTACAACCCTCCAATAGCGATGACATGTATATCATTGGATAGGTACTTTTAATTGTAACAATATTCGTTATGGCACGTTCTTAAAACGTTTGTCCGTTCGGGGTTATAGACAACAGTATTAGAGTTAAAATAAATTATTATTTCAATTATAATGTTACTATTTTGGGGGAAAATAACAACAATAATATTAATAATTATGTGGTTGCAGTCAATTGCTTTTATTTTAAATGTAACAAGAACAAATACCTCGTTTTGTGACAGAAGCCTTTCTTCCTCCTTGAAACGGTTGAAGCGGTGCAGGTGCGCAGCATACACACAGGTATCAGTCGTTTATTAGTTTTGTTTCAGACTGTATGCGACTACCCTCCATTTCTTAATTTCTTTTTGTTGACCGAGCGAGCGTAGCCTCTCTGCATCAGGTCTGGTAAAGTCGGCAAGTTTGTCAGTTTGTACTTACTCGTCTACAGGTCGTATTTTACAACCGATCTGGACGAACTTTGGTGTACAGGTATAACGACTTTTTTGTAATTTTTAGTCGTCGGGGATTTTTGATTAGAGGGCTACTTCCTCTAAAATGGGGCAAATCCGATAACGATGGTTCTTCTTTTATTTGAAAGCTGGCAAAATTAGGTAGGTCTAAAAAAAAATGGTGAAGATCTGATGAGGATCTTCGGCATGATGAGCTTCTCAAAATGCAGTAAATCGCTCATTATTTATTAAAACCTATTTGTTAATTTTTCTAACTGGCCTACAAATTTTTACACATATTTTTTTTGGTTTTTAGGGTTCTGTAGTCAACAAGAAACCGATATAGTTTCGCCATGTGTGTATGGCTCAGAGAATCTTATTACTAGAAAGCTGTAATTTGGTATGGGTACCTTTACATTAAATGCACAGTGGTAAAATAAAAGCATGCATAATATTTTTTTTGTATTATATACAAATGATTTTTTTTCGCAACTGTTGCATGTTATGGCCTTATGGAGTGTCGTGTGGGTGTAAAAAAACCTTTTATGTTTTAATCATGGATCCGTTTGCGAATCATTAAGCTTTATAGTGTTAATTTTTGTTAGAGCCAAATAACAAAAATCCCCCTGCCCCTGCCAGCTAAATGGTTATTTTTGCTTTATGTATGTATGTATTTATTGTATATGTAAATGGTACACCACTGACTACCTGCAGTATTATCTCTCCTTCTCGCTTTAATCCATACAAAGGTTGTCTGTAAAAGATCGCTTTTAGCGATTAGACCGCCCATTGTGTCACCCTATGTTAAATTTCTACATTTATATCTGTATTTTTTATGGTGTACATAATAAAGAGTATTCTATTCTATTCTATTTTTGGTTATTTGAAAAAAATCACGGCAGTAGTTAATAATATAACGAAGTTAAAAGGAAAACTATCACAACTAAATATGCTTTACAAGTTAACGAGTAATAATCGACCAACTTCCATTTGCAGTTGGAATGTATGAGAACATGTTTTTTAACTACAATGTTACTTGGGATTAAATTAATACCAACTACGGAACCCTTCATTGTGTGCGGTGCGCGCACTTGGCCTGTTTGAATTTGACATATTGAATGTCATGTTTTCTTTTGATAGGAAAAAAAGTTGGCTGTCAAATCATAGATCGTTGGTACAAACATTTTCTAACGCTAAGGCCGCGCGCAACATGATAGTATCATTGTGTTTAGACTCATTGGATATGTATTGATAAGTTCTTTTACATTTGGTGGTGTTCTGGGTCTGATGGAGCCGGAAGGTGGCCATAGGAACTCCTCAACGAAACAAGTTAGAACCATCGTTTTTACAAGTACTTTTACACTAGGTGCTGTCCAGGTCCATAAGAACTCCTCAACTAAACAATTATTATGGAGCGACTAAAAAATGTTTGTGTTCACGAGGTCTTCTGTTCGCAGAACTACTAGTATCAAGTGCTATTAAGTTTATATTGCATGCTTATAAGTATTAAGTGCACGAGAGCCACGCTGTCAACGGTAGAGGCAACTGCAGCCATTGACACAAGTCGGCGTCAGCCGTACACGTGTGTGCGGCTGCTGTCGACAGAGGCAACTGCAGACGTTGGCGTCGACGCGTTGGCGGCTGCCGTCGACAACGTGCCGCTCGTGTACCTATATGAGCACTAAACAAACAATCTTACAACAAAAAAAAAACTGCTTCCAAAAAACCATTGCAAAAAGCTTAATAATTTTAATTTCGGAAGAATCATGCAAATCGTTCTAATAATCAAAAAGAAATCGGTGAATACACATGAAAAAAATAAACTCGCCGAATGACCAATTTCCTCCGTTTTTTAAGTCGTTTAAAAATACGAGTTTCACCGTCTTTCTATAACATTTTGAGGCCATAAATCTGACTAATATTTTTAACAGCATGACTTGAATTTTTTTTCCAATTACGCATTCACAATGAAGAACATGTGAGCGTCTTTATGATTCCCTAAAAGGGTTTCACAAAAGAACCTTGCAAAGATAGATGACGGTAGTGAGTGAGTGACAGTTGAGAATAAAGTGCGGCGTCCTATAATAATGGTTCTATTTGTTTCCATGATACAAAATACGCCATTTTAAATTGTTTAGGTATACCATTGCGAAACGTGATCCAAACAATGATTTGAATTGCACAGATAATTTTAGTCAGTCAATGTGATTGTCTCGACTTTAATTAAAGCAGTTTTAACGCGTAGTGTTTATAGAAATTATAGAAAGGGGTATTTTATCTCATTTGAGCATGCTTTACTGGTGATATTTTTATACGTAACAATGTTTCAAGCGTAATATTCTCTCGTCATAACTCTTCCAAGCCTTTAATCCTGTAACTGAAAAGAATGAAGTAAAAAACACGACCTACTTATGTACAATTGTAGTCTAAGTAATTCTGTGTGTAGGTAGTGAAGGTACCTTGTGACGCAGAGTTGGAGTGGATTACCTAATGCTGTCTTGAATTTGCAATATGTTTGTCAGCCGAGTTTGGATAACAGTGGTAGCGCGCTTGTATAATGCAGTTCGTCAATCTGTTGTTGACCCATCTAGCATCTAGGTATAGGTTCAGGTAAAGAATAGAATTTGAAATTTATATCAAATAGGGAAAGACCTATTTGTATTATTTTCATCTTAGCAAAATCAAACAAACAGAAAATAACATTTTGAGATAGGTAGGTACACAATTCACTATGTCTATTTCTGAACCTTCCTGACTTCAGAAACAAGTAGGTAGGTAATATCGTGAAAGCTGATACAACAGCTATATACAGGGTTGAAAAAGATCCATCAGATAGCCGTCAACTACGCATCCTGTACATTAAATTAAGGAACATTGCACAAAAATAATTGCCGGGAATACTTACATTTTTGGTGCGAAAAATGAAAAAACGCCGTGATATAGAAATATCTCTAGAATATAGCTATGTAACGTAATATAGTTATATACTACAGGGTGTAAGGTTAGAAACCGTTATCCTTGAAACTAGTGGTTTGGTGTCATCTATAATATACATTTTTATGGGACCAATTTTGAAATCGCAAAAAAAAAATCTGCTGTTCCATACATTTGTGGTCATTTAAATCGACAAAATGTATGGAAAAGCAGATTTTTTTAGGTATATTTTTAAGTATATTATAGATGACACCAAACCACTAGTTTCAAGGATTACGGTGTCTACCTTAACACCCAGTATATCCCTTTCATATAACTATATTACGGTATATAGCTATATCCCTAGGGATATAACTATATCACAGGCTTCAACCACCTTATTGCGACTTAAATATCCGAAAATATTCGATCTTGAGACACCTCTCGAAACACAATTTGTCAATAAACACGACTTACTGATGTTCAGTTTACGACCGCTATAATTTTATGACCAATATACTTTTTGATAGAATTGTTTTAATGGCGTCTCTTATTGGCAGTTTCGCAAGGAAAGCGTGACGGCGACTGACCGTTTGGTCGTCATATTAATAAGTTTAATAACTCTCCTTTACGAGCATTCTTTATCGTTTTATCGGACACCGAAAAATTCCTTTCAACTTCGGTTTAACGTTCGTTATGGAGGGTACCTTCGTTTCAAGATGCCTGCCATGTAGGTTAGACCAGGAATACCTGTAATGGCTGTAAAGAAGCTTAATATCTCCCAAACTGTTGAGAAATTAAATGTTTTTTTGGAACGGCGTTCCTTATCCCACCTCTGCATACTTGGTGAACGAGAGCTAGACCGGAAAAAGTGTAATATTTTGACCGTCACGACACTTTTGTTACGTAACAAAAGTGTGCAAAAGCGAAAGGTTGTTCCGACCGCGTGTCCCACGACAACCCTCTCATTTTTAACCAAATGAGGAGGTTCTATATTAGACTGTAGCATAGGTATTTTTATTTTTATTATGTGTTCATCGGTATTTCCGTAAAGGACATGGATTTTTTTTGGCCCAACATGGACCTTTGTCCATGCACGGACAAAGAGATAGTTATATTTAAAAAATAACATATTATTTGAAATTGTACCACAGCTTGCGTTACTTGGGAAAATATGGGATAAAATATTTATATTTAAAAGATTATTATTTTAGCATAGAGGGACGCATTAAAAACCAAACAATGCAACGCAATATTATGTTTTTCTGCCTATTGTACTTTCAAGAACAGAAAATAACTCGTTAGGCACACTGGCATCGCGTAACGTCTTCCACACGACATCATAACAAACCATGTCAAAAGCCCTGCTCAGGTCTAAGAAACAAGCATAGACCAGTCTTTCTATCCACAAAATATTACCAGTCACCAGAGTCCTTTATTCATTTTTATTGGTTTACCAATAACTGTTTACACTGGTTTTATGCTGAAAGAAAGATGCAATAGTGTGATGCAACAGTGCAACAATCACTTACAGTCATAAGTCATATTTTTGGAAACGTCTCCTAAAACCCTATATGTTAACGTACTAAAAACTTTTTTCACGACACGTTACATATTGTGTTCTAAAGTCCGCCATGTTGATATTTGTGAAACGTCACCTTTCACCTATTGGATTAGGAATTTCCTTTAAAATCCTTTGGATTGCGATTGAAAGTCAAGGGCGTTTCGCTGGGCGGTCACCACAAACCTAACGACATGTCATCATCTGCCTAGCCTTTTCCCAACTATGGTGGGGTCTGCTTCCAGTCTAACCGGATGCAGCTGAACACCAGTGTTTTACACTTCTCCACAACCTGTTACTGGTTAATACGATACCCCGACAGATTTGGTAAAAGTGGTCGTCAGACTTTCGGACTTCTGACGACCCGTAACGGCTGTCAAAATTCTACAAATGACAGCCGGGACCAACGGCTTTACGCGCTTTCCAAGGTACGGAGGGGTCTTGGTATGTAAAGATGGTCACCCATCCACGGACCAACCGCGGCAAGTAGGTATAACTTAACCTGATTGATCGACCCGTTCGCCTCTTATTCATTGGCCACAAGCCAGTGTAAGTGTTAGGCACTTACAAATCAAACGACATGTAAATCATTAAAATGCATCCACACGTCGGGATGCTACGAGAGAATAAAGAATCTTAAATACATAGGGCATAACTACATAATTCATACAAATACATAACCCTTCTTGTCGGTTGGACTTTTTTGACGAATTCTATTTTATTTCTAACTGTGTGGTGCTGCGTGTGACAGCATCATGAATGTGTTTTTTTGTGATATGTTCCAAAATATTATTGGCTGTGTTTCTGGTTATATTTGTTGCATTTCTGAGTGACTACGCCTTTCTTGAACTATGGATCTTCGCATTACAGTTTACCTGGGCTACAATAACAATACCTATAACTCACATCTCGGATCACTCTGATTTTGCCTGGTTTCTAACGAAGATCAAACGTTCTATAAACTGGGACATAGCAAATGAATCATTTGGAATAGTCATTAGACTTGAGTGAAATTAAATCTGCTGGAAGACAGTGAATAAGTCTGCAATCAACAGGTTTGAATTGATTTTTTGAAGTATCAGATTTGACATTTATATTTCTATGAGATTTGAGAAGGATCTTTATGTCCCTTCACCAAGTTTTACGGCTAACAAAAATATACAGGGCTATGAAACACTATTGAAACTTCTTATTACATTTTGTTTCGTTTGTGTCCATTTCTCCTCCTTCCAGAGCCAAGCTTGTAATACAGCGTTATTTCTTTTTTATATGTATTTATGTATTGTTAAGAAAATACATGTTTTTTATGTGTATGGTGTATGAGTCACATTTAATTAAAGGTCTAGCAGGTACTTACTTCCTTAACTATTCGGTTTTAGTTTTTAGGCCTAATTAGGTATTAAGCACTCCATTTACGTTTGTGAATTAGGTAGGGTAATTAGGTAGTATTTACCATCATATTGGTAAAGTGCCGAATCACATAACTACAATAGATAATCTTAATTAAGCGCTAATCTCTTGTTATACTTGCGTAGTTACTAGTTAATTCATAGGTTAGGTTTGCTTGACGGGGATTAACGCAAACAGTGCTCAGTTAGTTGCACAAACCCCTTGACATCAACACGAATTGTTTACTGTAACACGTGTTGGAACCAACAAATTATTCTCGAGTTGTTACAATGGACATCACGTTTTCCAGGTGGCATGTGACATCGTTTCAGTGGGGAACACTGCCAGGCGAGGGCCTATACTGCACATTGTTCTCAAATGATCCCCTTGCGCCGGCTGTTGCGACACCCACGTGAAGTAATCGAGTTATTTCATATTGTACTGTGTGATTCACATACGCTACGCGAACATAAACCAGTGTTTCCCTCCGACTTCATTTGCATACAGAGTTCAACTCGGTAGACCCGATCAGAAATTGATTCTCAAAACCCTTTCTAAGCCGCGTTTTCTAGGAAGATGCTCAAGCATGAATCTCGATACAAAACCACATTTATGTAAAGCATGTTTTATATTAGGCTCGGGATTATCTTACTCGTTTCATATTTGTAAAATCAGTGGTAAAATGTGTACATATAGGGTGGCCTACAATCAGTCAATGGATCATGGAACTATTTAGAAAAGATAATCATCCAACTCGCATTTCACACACAAAAAACGGGACTAGGGTGTCACTTTTCCAACAAAAAACTGTGCCAAAAGTAGGCGCTTCTATATCTTCAATCCGATGTGAGTCTGTCGCGACTTTTTCGAAAGGTATTTGCTATAGGAAAGCTAAAATTAGATACCCTGGAATAACTAAGTGTTTCTGTGTAGAGATAGAGTTAAAACAATTGTGATGTAATCTGTTTTCTGAACGGAAAAATATGTGTAAAAAACATGTAAGTGCCACTTACCTACTTGTTTTTATTCTGTGTTTGTAAAGGTATCTATGTAGTGAGAGTTATTATCTGTGTTCACAAAACAATATCACTAAAAGTAAAATATGTTCTCAAAATAAAGGAATTCAATCAAAGTCAATCTTATTAGTCAGTTAATACTTTATACACAATGATGGAGTAACAGTAAAGGGTCAAAAAAAGGTAAGGCCCATCCATTACGATCAAATAAAACGAAAACGTATATCATATTATATATAAGTATTCGCAGAAGATTCATGTATCCATGTATCTAAAACTATCTCGCTTGCGAGAATTGAACGATAAAAGTCCAGGAAACTTGAAAGATGTTTACAAATCGTGACCATTAGGACGAACCCACGAGTTTATAACATCGTTCCCTCGAGATTTGTTAGGTTTATTTATCGATTTTTGATACAGTTTGACATGTAGCCTTGGCAACGGAAATGGCTTGTATCAGTAAAGATACGCAAAATATTTATCGAAATCATGGAGGCTCTGGCTTCTCAATGAGACAACTCAAAAATAAGAATACCTGCTACTTGCATGAAGCCATTTTCTCGAAAGTGGTTTCTGCCTACGAAAGTGTATTGGTTTTGTACATTTAAATGATAAAAATTCTTGAGCGAGCGGAAAAGCAGAACCTTAATATGACAATATCTACGTAGCAAGAAGTAGTTGAGGTTCCATAGTTTATCAAGGGTTTTTAACAATATAAGACCTATGTCTTATTGTTAAAAACCCTTGATAAACTCCCTATGGACCTACGTCTGAACCCATGAACCCCATATTTGGGTTCATAGTGACCCAAATATGGGGTTCATTCGGTACAGACGTACTTCGACAAGGTTTCTGGTTTTACTACGGAACCATAAAAGTTTTCGTAAAATATGCTTCCAGAGCAGAATTAACATGGAAATTGTTTGGCAACCTACGAATAATTCATCAAAATCTCATTAAAGTCGCTTGCAGAATAATTTATTAAATTAAACAGAGCCATGAGTTCGTATCTTGTAACTTCAAACAATTAACAGAAATAAAAATAAATATATGCATAAAAAATGAATTGTTGTTCGTTAGTCTCGCTAAAACTCGAGAACGGCTGGACCGATTTGGATAATTATTTTTTTGTTGTGTTCGTTATTCTCAAGGCAAGGTTTGTACGTAGGTGTAGGTAGGGTAGGTAGGTAGGTAGGGTAGGTAAGTAGGTAGGTAGGGTAGGATAGGGTAGGTAGGTAGGGGTTGACGATTTCAGACCATTATAAGTTCAAATGTCTGAACGTTAATTAAGTAAATAAAATGGTGTGTTTTTCTTGAGAGCGTTTTTTGACCCCCCGCTCCCATCATTCTATGACAGCCGTAGATTTTAAGGGCTAGGTTCGTAACTGAGTATTAATTTCGAGAGAGCTATGTACAGTGTTCACGGTGTAGGTATGAAAGTAGCCCACGGGGTGGCGGTGGCGCTCATTACGATCAATCAACGTCACAGCCGAGGCGAGTCACAATCTGTTTGTTGCAGACGCCACAAAAACACGTATTTACCTAATAAACCACTTTGAACTTGACATTATCAAGCGGGCTAGTTCCCGACGTCAGTCTTAATTTGAATTAATGTCAAATTAGATTTCTTTTTAAGATTTTATAATAGAATATATACATTATTATTTGAATTACACAACATTATCAATCAGCAACAAAAGGCGGATGAAACTTCAGATTTATTCTCAGATTTCTCTTCAGATTTATACTCTGAATTATTTGAGCAAAATATTTAAATAAAATCGGAACTGAAGTACCTATAATTAAATTAATATTATAATTAATTTTACTTAGCAGTAATTTGAAATAAATTTAATTTTATTCGAATGTTACTCCAACTCAGCACCTACACTTAAAAATCCATTGTCAAATACGCGGAAATTCACGGTCGATCAACTGGCGAAATAATTGCCCTCCAGGCAAACTGATTACCGAGCGTAATAAATACTATTGATCGTATTTTGTTTTAATAACTACACTGTTCAAATTCAAATATTTATTACTCTCATGAGGTAAGTAAGTCATTACAGTGTTAAGAATCCAGCATCTGACATGAACCCTTTAAGGGCACAGCAATGTTCCCAACTATGTTGAGGTCGGCTACCACTCTAACCGGATGCAGCTGAATACCAGTACTGTACATGGAGCGACTACCTATCTGACCTCCACAACCCAGTAACTGTGTAATAGGTACGATACCCCTTGGTAAGATTGGTTGTCAGACTTTCGGGCTTCTGACGACTCGTAACGACTGCCAAAGATCTACGAATGACAGCCGGGACCAACGGTTTACGTGCTTTCCGAGACACGGTACTTGGTATGTAATGATGGTCACCCATCCACGGACCAACCGCGGCAAACGTAGCTTAACCTGATCGATCGACCTGTGCGGCCACAAGCCCCTCAAAAAATCAAATATCTTTAAGATCCAGATAAATCTATCTATAATTATTATTTATTTAAGCATTTCTTTGTTAAATATTTATTTAGTGTACTACCTATAGCTTCTGTCTGCGACTTCGTCCGCGTGAAATTTCTTGTTCCCCATCCCAACTCGTCGCATCGTATCGTCCGCCCTCACTATTACTTCGATTTCGCTTACCATTCTCTAACTTTTTTTTTTTTGCTCGGCTCTTACAGTTCGTAGCATGATGCTAAATAACCTTCCTTAAGAATTGGGCAAAGATTTTTCAAATACGACTGGTAGTTCCAAAAATTCACGCGTTCAAACAAACTCTTTAGCTTTATTGAACGCGGAATATTTTAAATAAACACTATTTATAACAATAAAAAGAGAAAAAAGATCCTTTTGCGGTAAAGTAGATAAGTACATAAGTATTGCAGTCAAGTGCCTGTTTATTATACACAGGAGATACAACCGCTGTAGGTCGGAAGCGATAAAAAAGGTAGATAATAAATTGCATTCCCAAGCTTTTTTAAAAGAGAAGCGCCATTGGCTTAATAAATCCAGTGACACCAATGTGTCACCTCAGACAATGGACTAGCCGATCCATTGTCTGAGGTGACACATTGTTCTAGTGTTTCCGAAATTCTGAATTGGTTTCTAAAGGAGATTGGGCTTATCCCATTATGTTTCAATCGGGCTTTTAAATACCGATAACAATTAAAATTCTATTGTGTCTCGTTAATGACAGTTGAAAGCTTACCTGCCCTTAAACCCAATAGCGTATATATATGGATAAATCTATTCAAGGAGAACTTTTCATAGTGTGATGATCCTTAGGTAGGTACGTGAGCAGCTTCTGAGCTCTAAATGTGAGTAATGAAGTTTTATTTAAATTATATTATTTCGTTAATTAAATAACTTTTTAGCATTAATTCTGTGCCTTATAAACTTGGTACTTTGAACCTATCTTCAGTAAAAAAGAATTATTAACAAAAGAAAAATATTTTTTTTCTTCCCACGAAACTTACGACAAAGTTAGAGAATTACTTTGAAAACCTTGGAATCCAATCTCATTTCTTAAAATCATTATTATTAACATTAAATTAAAATGAACTATAAAAATTAAAATAATAACACAATGGTTGCTTTAATTAATTAACTATTAAAATTCCCAACTAACTATTTACTCTAGATACTTTGAACTATTATTAGAATAATTATGTCCATTCCCAAAAAAAAATAGGTAAAGAATTTTTTTTTTAAGGGCTTTAGTCTTCCCATCGAAAAATGTTAACCCTATTAATCGACCAATTAGCGCAGTTGCCATTGAATGACAAACTCTTTTAATGATGTTGAAACCCAATGAAATTACAGAAGCACTCAAAACACCCAAACAACACTTTAACCATTTACTCAAGAGATTAAGAAAGTTGTTATAAAGTAAAACCGAGTCTTAATTTTCAGCAAGAAACTTAGAAAGAATAATATCATTTTTGCCTAATAATTCTTCGCGAAACAAGATTTCTTTTTCGCGATTTCAATGTTTGGCCCATAATGAAAGTTGTTCATAATGATGAGAACAATGAACTCTAAAGAGAATGCCCATGAATTAAATTTTATCCTGTTTAAAAAAGTCGATACCGAGTTACATAAACATTCAAGTTCAAATATGATCATCGCGGACTGCATTTTCAGAAAAATCGTTTATCAATTCATTTTTGTGATAGGTTTTTCCAACACCGACAAAAAATGCAAGATTTCCCATAGTGATTTGGTCATTGTCCTTTGGCACACGGATTAACCACAACCTGGGATAGGACATCAATCCTGGTAGTACCTAAGTCCCCGTGGGATAATTTCTGACTACCATAATACGAAAAACGTACCTTACCCATACATACAAAACATAAATTCCACGAAAAATTTTGTCAATGCCAAAAAACAAGTATTTTCAGCTGTAAACTTATTACATACCTACTCATTTTAATTTGAGTCTGCGTAACCATGATAAAATAATAATGTAGGTATCTACTACTACTTCAATAACTTTTGCTAGCTTTAATTACCTTTAATTATCATTGCTACACTTAATATGCTAAATACACATATAATTTACTACATATATGGACACATAATTTAAAAAGAAAATTATCCATATACACGAACAAGTGTTTTAATTAGCTCAAGCATAAGCATAATCAGCCTATATAATGTTCCCACTGCTGGGACACAGGCCTCCTCTGAGAGGGAGTGGGCCATAATCTATCACGTAGGCCCAGTGTGGGTTGGCGGATGTCACTTTTCTTCGAATTTTTGGTCCTAGGACATACAGTTTTCCTCACGATGTTTTAATTATATTTTGAAAAATAAGTACAATCGATCTTATTTTAATTTCATTCTAAAAATAAAAATGTGATGAGTTATTAAAACAACACATTACCTACTAAACAATACAAACTACATTAGAAGATTACTTTAATGTTTTTCTTTTCAAGTTTCTCCTCGTTCCCATTACTTAGAAGATTCCGAGAGAACAGCTGAGACACATAGACTGACAGCATCTTTTCATGATAGAAGATCCGACGAACCTTTTTGCTACGGAACCCTAAAACAAGTAAATGCGCAGTTTGCAATATAACGCAAATTGAACCAGACACGTGTCACGGATAGCATTCCGGATCCAATCAAATAGGTACCTACTTGTCATCTGAATAACAGTGTATGTTTTCATCGTGTTTTGTGCAAGTGCCAGTCATGTTTAAAATGTACAGTGTAACGAGAAAGTACAAAAAAGGGACCGTGGGGACCCGACAGAAGTGAAAACTATGAAATATCAGTGTTATATTTTAATTCCCGAAATAATTGTAGTATCAAAAAAGACAATGCCAGGAATCGGCTCGAATTGTATGTAGTGTCCGACAGACTTTCTATAATAATGATAATTCATTTTAAAAAATTGGAAGAATTATACAATATAAATCAAATCTGTGGAAGCACACCGTTGAAAAGTAATTTTAAATAGTTATTCAATTTAACAACACATTTCATAGCTAAATTTTCAATAAGAAATGTTACCAATACCAAAATATAATAATATCGATAATATCGAAATTGCAATTGCAAATCGATTACAATAATATCAATATGAAGATACGTAAGAGAATTAATTACTTACTTATCGTAACTCGTAATTATATTAATAAATAGCGTTCAGTTATATTTTTTAATAAGTATATTATATTTTATAGTAAAATAATAATTAAAAATAACTTTTAATTCGATTATCGATATCATTTAGCATAATTTATTTCTAATAATGTAATTATAGTGCTGGCAACGCTTGATGTAAAACTCTATCTGGCATTTGTCAATGTCAAAAAGTTTGACTTCTCCCGCGTGATAACAGCAACGAAGTATTTTCGTATGTTTGTGCGTTTTGTGTTGTTTATTACTGTTTCTGGACCCCAATTTTTCTACCATTTACCTACGACTACCTTGGCTGTTGAAACTGAGGACTTAATCATTTAATAGTTTATTTCATGATAACCAACCAACCAACCATTCAAATCAGAAGTATCAAGTGGTCAACTTTAAAAAACTATATTAACTTTTTTTGGTGTGCTTCAAGTAAAAAACTAATTCTACTATCAAATTCTATATTTATTTTCCTTTTTTATGAAATATAGTTCATCTTTGTCGGTTCTGGCCGATTGTTGTGGGAGACCCTGGCATTCTCCTTTCATAATTTCAACATTTTTATTATTAGTCTGGTTTCACATCTATGGGTAGTCCGACCAACAATAAGCGCAACACGTCATACTCATAGCTATAGATATACTGTTAACACTTACATGTCGGTGAAGCGAACCCATCAGATTTTCCCCTACCAAAAATCGCTCAACGTGCCTATAGGAGTTTTGCTTCAAAAACTTTTAAAACTACAATATCAATGAGCACACTTCACAAATTCAATCAAAGGCGGGTGTAAAAAAAAACCTTTAAATGTTGTAACTTAAAAACCCCCACTTTAAATAATAACAACTGTACCGATGCAAGCACCCACATTTTTCTGTGAGCGTTAAATTTCTTGGTGCCGTACACAGACACGTTTTTGACGCCAAAAATAAAAAAATAAGTCTTTACCCAGCAACAATTTTTGCTCAATTACTTATACTTACTTTGATGTACGGAATGCGTAAATAACAGCAATGTGATGTGTCTTTTTACAGCCTACAAAAACGTAAAAACAACGGTGTTTGCCATATTAACCGTCTTTGTTTACACATACGTCCAAAAAAGGAATGTTATGTTCATGAAATGCATCCATATTCCATCCCTTGGTTTCCGCATAGTTATTTAATAGAATACGGACACGTACATACGCCTACATTAATTGGGTACGCCCACGCTTTCGAATATCAAATAACCTTGTTCACGAAAAAACTTTTTTTGTGGAAATAACTGTAAACGCTGTCCAAAAAAACTGAACTGAGACCTTTTGGACTTTTGTTCATTAAGGTTTAGAGTGCAAGGGGCACTCTAAACCTGATGATGATCGGTTCTCTGCATAGTCGAAGATACCTATTGATAATGTTTCAGGAACTTCAAACGTTCCATATAGGTATCTAGGATGGTGGCAAAACAGATAACTAAACACAAACACGACGGTACTTAGACCTCCAACTGTCACTAACGAGACACAATAGAATTTTAATTGTTATCCGCCTTCTAAAGGCCAATAAACAGTTTTTTCCTTAGTTGCGTCGTATGAACTGAAAGGACAGTATTGTACTAATTAGATCAAAGCTTTATCGGAACAGTTATTTCCCTTATAAAATAAAGAAAATAAAATACCTTCTAAGATTTGTTGTTCTTGAAGATTTCTCAGGCACTTGTTGTCTCTGCTAAAGCTTGTCAAGCTTTAAACAGTCGTAATTTCCTGTCATAAAGTTTTCTGAAGCACTTACTTAATAGACCACCACAACGAAAAACTCAGCTCCAAGTTCGAACTCACAAAATTTATCAAATAATTATTAAGATTTTTTTTACTAAAATATAAAAACACTATCACTGCTCCTTAAAAATTGGTACATTTAAACAAATCGGCGTCGATGTATACGCCAGCTTAGAGTGGATAAGAACGCTCGAGACGAGCGTTCGACACGCCACGAGTTCGAATCTGCCCTGCAACATGAACCGCGAAACACTAAACGCGAGCCACACGCTATCGTACCGCGACGCGGGAAAATCGCCCACTGAAGCTTTCACGAGAGTTGCTCTCATCCCACTTGTGCCGGTTAAGTGAAATGAAATGAAATTGTTCAGTCTGTAAATAGGATAATGGAATCACTTTTACACGTCATAAAAAAAACTAGTAAAAATAAGATAGATGAGGTCGGCGTTTCATATTTGACTACTCTGAGAAGAAAGGCCGAAACAAACTCAGAAGTCGCAGTCTCTTTTAATGTTTTGAAACCGTTTTTTTAATTTAAAGTAGACACTCTTGTGTGTACACTTTTTTGTTACACTATTAACTGTTTTGGGTGCAATAAACAGAGACTAATAATTGCCAAAACATGGCCGAATGTCTATGACATTTTAACCGAATTCTTGATTATGAAAACTCATACAAGTTGCAAAACATATTTACACTGCTTTATTTTTCAATCGTTTTAACGATTTTCTGTTGTTGGGCTCGCTTAAACTGTTGCCGTACCTTAGTGTATTGATTGAAATAATAACTCTTAAATATTTTCATGCTCCATTTTCTCATTATTCGTTTCATTCACTCATATTAATTACCTATTTTAATAATTTTATTGAATAATGAAGGCCAAAAATTTCAATTACCTAACTAAACTAGCCATTCAGACAAGCGAGCCATTTATTAAACTGGATTGTTCTCATCGATTATTACCTATGTAGGTTATACTTATCTATAATTCGCGCAAATTCTGCTTAACTCACACATCGGTAAAGAGAAGGTCGTAAAGGCAATTAGAAACAAGCTTAGGCACTTACATACTGGAATGGTCCGAATGGGATACCGGGACCCTGGCAACAGGCAACTGAAGGAACACGGGTGGGTTTTAGTCAGTAAGAGTCTGACACGCCCTTCCGCTCCGCCCAGAGCGGGAGAAGTCATTTGATGATTCCCACCCAAAAAAAAAAAAAAAAGGCTCTTACATATTGGCGCGACTTGTAGCGCGACGCGACGCCGCGCCGCGCCCCCGCATTGTTCGCCGTGAAGTTTTTTGTTAAAAGTCGCGCCAGTATGTAAGAGCCTTTATGCTCTTGTTTTAGGACAGTTAGCAGCAGTTTAGTTTAGGACAGTTAGCAGCAGTTGCTACCAGGTTGGTACCAAGGATGAAGATAAATGAAGAAACATTACAGTATGTGCCCAGTGTAGAAACAGGGCACTCTATACATATACCTACTATAATGTATGTTTCTTTATTTTTGTTGGCACCGTTTGCCAAGCCGCAGACCGTTGCTTCCGTTAAATTTTCAATTAAAACTATACAGACAAAGACGTGTTGCTGGGAAGTTAGTTGCGCAACTTCTTCGATGCAGAAAATTAATTATTCCTGAATAATTAATTTTCTGATTTTGATTTTAGTGGTCTTATTAGTTGTCTGTCAATTCAAATTGCACAACTATCTAATTGACTACTCTAAACAAAACTTACAAAATGATAATTTTTGTTTTAAGCTGTCAATTAATAGAATTAGCGTATTAGCGAGAATACCAAAAATGAATACTTTGTTCACAGACTATTATGTGATTAAGTAATCAAAAGAGAGGAGCTCGTGGCTAAGTAATAACAGCCGCACGGGTCGATCCATCAGGTTAAGCTACGCTTGCCGGGGTTGGTCCGTGGATGGGTGACCATATTTACATACCGAGACTCCTCCGTGCCTCAGAAAGCACGTTAAGCCGTTGGTGCTTGTGGACTGTCATTTGTGGATCTTTGACAGTCGTTACGGGTCGGTCAGAAGCCCGAAAGTCTGACAACCAGTCTTACCAAGGGGTATCGTATTACCCAGTTACTGGGTTGTGGAGGTCAGATAGGCAGTCACTCCATGTAAAATACTGGTATTCAGCTGCATCCGGTTAGACTGGAAGCCGACCCCAACATAGTTGGGAAAAGGCTAGGCAGATGAAATGAAGTAATCAAAAGAGACACATTGTATTATTCTTGAGATGTGCAGCTGTAGTCTACGAAAGATATGTACCTACCATTCCTCAGCAACATTCAATTAATTAAGTAGATTCCATTTTTGGCCTTCTGTGTTCACTGCAGTTGGAACAACGCGCGCTTTCAGTCGTGTTTTCGTCATGTTGTCAAATCAATTTCACTGCAAGTCTAATCAAGCAGATGTAGCTACGGAAATTAAGGTTGTGCACAGACTGAGTCAAGACAATTGTCTGTGCAAGCAATAATGATGCACACATTCACAACTGAATAGTGTCATAGACAAAGTAGTCACAATGTATGTACAGAAACACCTGTTTGGGAATAGACAAAACTGTTTTGTCTATTATAGGAAAAATGATTTCGTTCTAAGTAGGTAATGTGCGCACTGAATTATTAATTAAATTGGTAAAACCAAAGGAAAGATAATATAATAATATTGAATTTCAATTTTATGAAGGTAAGTAATTATTTATTATTTCCTTGCTGTGTTTGAAGATAATTTAATCTTGAAACTCAACGCCAATCAAAACTTTTCATTTTGTTTCTCTTCATTTGTTCACAACTTTATTTCACAAATTAACAGTTTGGTGAAACAATAAACCATAGTCTTATTCAGTGTCATTGTGAGAAACTATGATGATATTAATGGAATAAAGCTTAATCCACTGTAAGCCTATTACTGACTGTATTAAAAATATGAAACAATTTTATAACTTACCAGGTCTATCTTTTTATTCAGATTTCCATATTTTTATATTTTTATACTTGGTAAAGAATTACTTGCGTGAAAAACGTCTAGTTCAGCATCATGCTGAGATAGGAGCCTTTTGGCCTCGTACAGGACTTTCTGCTTTTATTTTACTTTGTTTTTTTTTAGTTTTTTATTTATTTATTTATGTTTCTATGAGTGTGTTTTGGTTTAATTTGTGATCTCTGCGAGTCTCAATAAACACCTAATTTTGCTTTCTTTCTAGTTTTAGATGCCTTTTTTTAATAAATAAAAAAGAAAAATATGTAAATAAATAGATGCCTTTTTCAAGGTATCTAACAAGTACGCTCCCACGGTCTCCCACTCAAGTAAAACCTTCTTTTATGTCCTTACAGCACCTAACATTAGTCTGAGCATTACGCTTTTGTATAAAGCCTAACATATTGTTACATATGTACAAAATAGGGAGAAGCTTAGGAGCATTTATAATGTGTCAGTCTTCCCATTCAGAATAAAAAACTCGCAGCGAAAAATATGTCAACTGATTTCAGTCTAGTTTTGCAAAGACATTTCTTTACACGCTGTTTGGTACACATTACATTCGTGTCGCTACCAATATAATATTATCATAATTCAAAATGATACAAGGTGTTTAAACGTCGCAGTAAGTGTGTGTACAGTGTGGCACTGCACCTAATGTGTTTGAAGACGGTTATAGTGCTTCACCCAAGACAGTTTCTCAAACATACATACATGAACCCTGAAAATTGGTTCGGTATACCACGTCGAAACAAGAGAACTACGCTCAGAAATGCAGGTACCTCCTGCCTGTGACAAAAGTATCTGTTGATAGTGTAAACATACCCTGTTCAGCACCCTAATTGCGTAACACACTTTCAATCACAATCCGAGGGTTTTGAAGGTTGCGGGAAAGTCCGAAAGGGATACCGGGAGCCTTGGCAATAGGCAACTGAAGGAACACGCGTGGGTTTTAGTCAGTAAAAGTCTGACACGCCATCCAGCTCCGCCCAGAGCGGGAGAAGCCATTTGATGATTACCCTAACTCAAAAAAAAAAAAAAAATCTTTTGAATGTTTGTAAAATTCGTCTTCTCAACAACGTAAATAACGCAATGAGCATGGGTGAACTGTCAAAATGAAACCAATTGTGATCAATCGTCATTTTATGTGTGTTATGCAATAACCCCGCAGGTTAAATTCTTACGCAATCACTTATTAAATTGAATTACTAAAAGATTCATCTGTTGGAAGAAGCTTTCAATTTTAAACAGGGTCTTTAATTAACTAGCGAAACTCTGCAGACGTCCATCACGTCGATATCTAAGCATGATAAAACATTTAATTTATTTAATGCTGGTAAAGTTTAGGTAGTAGCCGTAACGTCGTAGATTGAACACGAAGTTTTATCGTGACAATGCGACACGAATCTTTGCGTTACAATGTGGCCGTAACCTTTTTAAACAGGTACTTACATTTATACGATATTTCTTTACTCAAAAGATCGAAAGAGTAAAACTCTGGAATGCCCAAACAGATTTAATTCAATAAATTCTTAGAATGATTGAAAAACATTTGGTGGAGACCGATTGTGTTACATTTTTGTTGTTATTTCTGTGGAAGAAGAAGAGAGAAAAGTTCATTTTAATTTACCGTTATGTGCCCCATTGTTGAAATTGGATAACGAAAAGGGATTTTGATGTCCAGTCTTTGGAAAAAATGATCAGAACTTTGCTTTAAGTTCATTTATTATAATCATATTAAAAGAAAGAAAATTTACCTTATGAGACTGGTTCCACTTGCGTGAATTAATACGCCTACCTCCACTTATATTTAGCCAAAAAACATGTTTTATGAATTATAAGTATTGTCCGAGATACAGGTAAGCGTACTGCTAGTGAGTTTTATTACTTACTAATGTAAAATGAAATGAAATGCAAGTAAAATGCTCGGAGACAGATAAGTGGCGCTCTATCATTCTCAATTCAGCCAATTGCAGTCCACTGCTGCACAAATCCAGAATTAAAATTGTGTGTCTATAGCTGATTAATATTCGATACTACCCGTGGGTCCTTTAACACACTTAATTAAAACTTATTGTTATGTGCAAACATGGAGGTTGTTTGCAGTCGTGAATTAAATAGTTCTAGTGTAGTTTGGGTAACTCGCATTCATAATTGAATGGACAGTTAAGCTTATTATTGACATAGCTTCCATGAATTTTAACTAGCTGCGAACAACCACGTCCTGTTATAATTCATATAGTTAGGCTATGTGACGTGTTTACCGCTGAATTTACTTTAGGAGGCAACCTAAAATTTGAACTAAAATACGGCGACCTTTGACCGGCGGCAATTTGCTTTCCATTATTGCGGACGACTGGCTTCTTGGATTACGTAGAGGCCCCCAACTCACCAATACTTACCTTGATATGTTTTTTTCGATACAGCCTAAAGTGCTGAAAATATAATTATAAATAAATTTCTTCAGAAGCGCAGGTAAGAAGAAATATACGCGGATGAAAAAGCAGATAACAGGAAGTAGAAGTAGATTTAACACTAATAAAGCAGTATTAATTCTTGTACCAAAATGAAAGCGATAATAATTACGAGAGTTTTACTGAATTAGGGCGCTGGTTTCGTGAAAGCCTAAAATATTTCTGTTATAAACCGTAGTGATTTGTTAATGAATGGAAGCTTCATGCCAACCGAGCTGTCTTCTATGATGTAGATTAATGAGTTGGCGAAAGAGGGATAACGACACAAATATATAAGTACATACAGCCTGTGTAATCTGATTCCGAGATTGAACCAAGCGCCGAAATGTTCCGTAGAGCGTAAGTAAATATTTGCTGACAATGTAAATATGACTCTACAACGGATCACATTATCTCTGTTTACATCACGGCTTAGATCTGAATTTTTAGAATCCAGTACACTTACTACACTACACTTTGTCAGACCGAATTCATGGAACATTACCTTAATGAGCCACAGTATCTGTTGTTACATGTGTAAGCTAAATTGAGTGTTGTAGGCTTCTGATTACAGTCGTACATCAGTGCGACATGAGCACACAATCCATCTTGATTGTGTGAGTTCTGCTAATGCCACCCGGTTGTTATTGCCGGTATAACACTCGAAGCTTGCAACTATAGCTGGTTGATGTGAAATATCATTCATGACCTAGATGTAAAGTAAAAGAAAATGTTTGCAGGATTGGAGACTGTAAATAAACCCTGTTACCATTACCATCTCATCTCTCGTTTGACCGTTTATATAGGGTGACTGAAAATTAGTGACCGATACTTAAATACGTAACTTTACCCATCACTATGAACAACTTTTACTATGGGAGCACACCTGTAATCGCGAATAAAAACCCCTGTTCCCTACAATTTGACGAGTTTTGCGAACATAAATGTATGAAAGAGCGGGCTTTTTTTCGCGATTTCCGGTTTGGTCCCGTAGTAAAAGTTGTTCATAATGATGAGTAAAGTCACTAAGTATCGGTCACTAATTACCAGTCACCCTATATAATCATACTAAAATTACAAAACATTCCAAGTAGTTACTTAACTCTGCAATCAGCTGCACCTTTGTGGACAAGAGCCTCCACTGTAAAATAACTGAAACAAACGATCACGTGAAAGTGGTGCGGCGGTTAAAGTTTATTTAGACTAGCCACAACACTGCACCACAACAGTTAAAAGGTGGGCAGGCACACCCACTGTGAACAACCCCTTAGTAGTTGCAACACGTAATGTGAGTTTACGACGGCTCCTCATTCATGTAATTAACAATGTCTGAGAAGGTTAATTTAATTAAACATAAACATAATATCTTTGTAATGAAACGTCAACGTCACACAACGCTCTGAAACTTTCGCGAAGATAGTGTAGGGATTATGTTCAGACTTAAGTAGAAAATGTTTGTCAGCCAAGCAACACCTAACAAGGTATTTCAAAATATACACCATATTGTGTAACGAGATAGTGGAATTGTCAGCTCACACCAATGAGATATATCTACATAGCTACGACGCTGTGCATTTTCTGCTAAGAATAGTACCTACCAACTTGGTTTAATAAACGCAGTCTAGCTTTGAGAGAACAAAATGTTTCAATGACCTTGATAATTGAATTTATGCCGTTCTTATATGTTGTAGTTTCAGTTTGTACTCCATGGAACGTTAAAACAAACTACATATGTGTTTGTTTCTGTCTTTACATAAACTCACGCCTTCTTCGGTAGGCAGAAACTACAGAACGTCACGTGCTACGATCCTTACATACTCCTTTTGCCTCGTTTAAGTTCATACATCTGGTCACACACGCACACAGGTTGCGGTACTACGCACATGACCTTTCTGAGGAACATCACCACCGCTCTTAACTAATTAAAAGTTACACATTGCGTAGCACGGTGTAGGCATCTTATAGGTAAGTAAGTATCCTGCCAGGGTTGCGGGACTGTCCGAAAGAGATACCGGGACCTTGGCAACAGGCAACTGAAGGAACACGGGTGGGTTTTAGTCAGTCAAAGTCTGACACGCCCTTCCGCTCCGCCCAGAGCGGGAGAAGTCATTTGACGATTTACCAAACTCAAAAAAAAAAAAAAGGTAAGTAAGTATACTGCTTAAGGTGAAAGCGAAAGGGTAGCCCGCGAATTTTTTGCAATTTGCGTTCACATTAAATTCGCAATCTATCAAACTTGTCAAAAATGTTGGTAAATTGATGGTTTTTTTGACAGACTGCGAAAGAGATACGAAATAATGTGAATGTGAACGTTCTTAAATATAAGGGACATGGCCCGCTGGTTGTATGTACGGAAGAAATTAAGTTCGATAATTGTTAAAAAGTGCGCGCAGCGTCGCGTCGCTTCACGTCAAAGTCTGAACTGACCCTAAAGGTGATATTATGTAAGTAGGGAGGTATAAATAAACATTTGAAACTTTTGACTTAGTTACGGAAGATAAAATCACGTCTTCTTAGAAATATCTGAGTGTACATGGCATGGCGTCTTCGTGATGATTAAAACAGACATTACGATGGAAATTGCTGAATAATTACAATAGGACAGAGAATAAGGTCAGGAATGACATATCATTTTCAGTGGCCATTTTTAACCCCCGACTGAAAAAGAGGGGTGTTATAAGTTTAACGTGTGTATCTGTGTATCTGTGTGTCTGTGTATCTGTGTATCTGTCCCCCGACGCGACGACGCTTGGATCAAAATATTACCTACAACTTTTATATTAAACTTAAAGGGCCAATACATATTATTTTTTTACTTTTTAAATGCTTTGTTTTTGTCGGGGGTTTTTAAAATTTTTGTTCTCTGGAAAGGGTTTTATAAAATATCTAGGTACCTGCATAACACGAATAATTTCGTAACTATCCGTTTGAATCGGAAATATTAATTTCACACTTATTTATTACTTATTCAAATGGAAGACTTTATTTATATCTGTATACATATAATGTACTGTTATAAAGTATGGATGTTGCAATACAAACATAATATAACTAGGGTTGCCAACCGTACCCTAAAAATGAGTTTTGTACTCTTTTTCTTGTAGGTGTACTCTATAATCTATAACACTAATAGGGTACGCTAAAATACTCTTTTTGGGCATAGGTAATGTTCACGAATGCCAGGTATGCCCAGACGTTTCTGAACAATCCTGGTACTTTTTGAAAGGCCTACACTGTCCTCCCATACCTAATAACACTGTAATTCGAAAATATTGTAACAGCCAATTATTTTTAAAAGACTAACCGTGGAGTTTCTTGCCGGCTCTTCTCCATAGGAAACGACCAATTGGAACCGTGCACCTAGCTTCTGACGTTTCATAAGTGCCCATGTAGGTTTATGTGAAATAAAATATTTTGATTTTTATATTTTGAATCGTTTAGAACAAATTATAGAAAGAAAACTCAATTTACAAAAACCAACTGCAGGGCGAATAAGTAAACAACACAGATTTTATGCAAAAATGTAGGAGTACTCATTATTTACCTACCCTCTCTGAAATCAGATATACTCTACTTCTTCTAGAAAAATTTGGCAACCCTAAATATAACAGTCAGTAGCTACTGTTGTATTTTCTGTTCAAAATTCGCCTACGGAAACTTTACGGTAGGTAAAAAAAAATCGTGTTACCCCACGATTACACCAAGGTAAAAAAGATGTATTCTAAATGTTGTGTTTACTAGTTTGGTTCCTTTACACCTAAAACAGGTTGTGCAGATGATTTGAGGTAGGTATACAAAACTTGTAAAAAATGACGAAAAGGTGAACAAAATAGTTAACAGCACATGTCTGAGAGACAACGTTGATACTTGTACAAGGTATGCCGTTATGATACCTACACGTTTGATTATAGACATAATGTTTTTATACTAAGAGTCACAACTGGTATTATAATGGTAAACGCGGGGCTAGACCTGCAGATATTATCACATAACATCACGCCTGTACTGCCCGAAGGGTTAAGCGTAGGGTTGCCAACCATGCTTTATAATAACGTATCCTACTTTATTTTACATACTTAATACTTTTGCATAAAAATAAAGTATACAAAAATACTTTATTTCGTGAAACGAAAAACTCGCATAAAGTATGAGTGTTATCCATACCTAGGAGTTTTTCTATTATTTAACGATTTGTTTAAAAAAGGAAGTCTGTTAATAATGATAAAGAACTTTCAGAGCTAAATATTTTTTATCAATGGAAATCTTAAAAAGTTATACATTCAAACACAACAAAAAATTGTTGGCGTTTGCTAAAAGCAGCCGAAAATATGTTTCTAAGGGATTAAAAACATTTTCAAACATACTTTTTTTCTTCCAGGTCCTTTATGTTTTTTCTATTCAAAGAACGTAATACGTTATCTTTCTCAAAAAGAGTTGGCAACTCTAGTTAGGTGTGGTTAGGCAGAGTTGCAGCAATTGTACACCCACATATCACAGTTATGTTGTGGAACAGATTTATATTTATAAAAGAAATAACAGTGTCAACTTACTTAACAGTGTCACCACTAATGGGAAAACTTTTTCTTTCTTCATCGTTGCATCACTTAAGGACTGAGCGACTTTGATGGTGTTCATTAACACAACCAATTTGCTAAGAAGGGCAAATTTTACCTTATGGTCTAAGAAATTCCAGCAAAGAGATTTTTTTTCCCTTGCAGGTTAAATAATAATGAAGCGGTGAAATTATAAGGAAAAAATAAAAACAATTTGTCAGTTTTTTCCTTTATCCCCAGATGTCCCGCGTATCTCTGCTCACTTATAAGAAAAGTTTCCCAAGTGGAGATAAAAGTACCTACGTGTATACCCCGACGTACATTTCCAGTTTATGCTGATCTCGCATTGTATAGATTTCATCTCAGATTTCATTACAATGCGAGGTCTGGGGGCTTAAAACAGTCACTTTGGCAGAATCATGATAGGAAAATATTATGAATCATCGTAAAATGTCACAAACTGACAATTCATAAACTGACAATAAATTCATAATATGATCTGCGTGCGATTCATATTATGAAATAATTCATCTGTTTGACAGTTTTCTATGGAGATTCGTAAAATTATAGGAATTGCTAATGACAGCTGGAAATTCAGGAAATCAAATGCTTTTAGAAGAATTGCTAATGTGACCGATTTAGGCCCACAGCTTTTGTTGAAATGTCGTTGAAATGTTTAATTTCTCATCAACGTTTGTATTCTTCTTTATTTTACTAACCGCAAATTGTAAAAAGACTAGCCAAAAGGTTAGAATATATATATATTTACAGATTTCATCTTTTATGGAGCTAAGAAGCAGTCAATCTTATACAGGGTGGATTTTAAGATGGGGCATTATGGGTCGCTACAAGAAAACGGTCTTAGGAGACTGTCCTTAACTTTCTGAAATATTTTGATCAGCATTCCGATTTTGATAAAAACATATCAGTCAATATTTAAATGTACTTATACCTATAAATAGGTATTTAAAATGCTAGGGAATTAATGACAGGAAAAACAATATCTACGACTCCTTATTTAGTTAGCGCTTTAAATTATATTTAGGTACGTAGGCACCTACGTGCCTATTGTTGTCATGTAGTGTAGTGATAAGGTTTATTCGGCGGTTTGCCTTTTTTTGCAAAGTATGGAAACACCGCAATTTCAATTTCAATTTCAAACTTTATTGCACCGCTTTGTCTCTGAACACGAATTGTGACAAAAAAAAGATAAATGTGCTATTTATTCAATGTTGTTTAATTAGGTAAATCCCAAAGTATTGGGATAATTATGAATATTTCGATCAATTTAATGTAACGAGGTTTACTAATTATGTAGGTACCTAACATGGGCTGTATTGTACCCTAAACGCGTACCTAACACATGATCAATCATAATCTGAATCATTTTGAAGGATATTGCTATTGCATTCTTCATTATATTCGAAAAATTTGTCTGTTCAACAAAGTAAATAAATATCGCAATTAATGTTGTTTTACTATCAAAATGAAACGGATTGTGATTGATTGTGTGTTAAGCCTCGTGCAGATTGGCACGACGCAACGTCGCGACCGACGCGATTATACCGTGAAGTTTTCTTAGAAATTGTTTTGTTAGAGGCGCGACGCACCAGTCTGCTGCAAAAAAATTTGCTGTTCCCTAAATGTATGTTCGCATAACTCGTCAAAATGTTGGTAACAGTAGATTTTTTTTCGCGATTTAAGGGTTTGTCCCATTATGAAAGTTGTTCATAATGATCAATACAATGACCCCTTAAGGGGATTTAAACTACTAAAAAACCCTGTATATACAGGCTGTAATGGTAAACACCGTTGTCAATCAAACCATGGGTGAAATATAAAAATAAATGACCGAATAACAATAAAAAAAACGTTATTTTCATTAAAGATTTTAAAAAGTTTCTATCCGACACCGTGCTCGCTAGCGAAACAGCTGACTGACTGAGGGAAGGGTCGCGCTCGCGGCCGGTCAGGTCACGTACCGCGCCGCCCATCCGTGTTAAGACGCAAGTTCGTTGCCCTAGCGCCCTAGGGTGAAAGGGTGAAATACTCGGATCTTGTGGTAAAAGATAGATTTTCTTTACAAAAAAAAAGTTTTCAATGATTTTACGTTCTATAAATGAAACCAAACCACTGGTTTCAAGGATAACGGTGTTTACCCTAACACCCTGTATATTTTTGAGCCCCATAAATAGATTTTCACAGCAACTAAAATTAACGAAAACATTAAAGTAACGCCTTGTTTACGTGTACCTCTGCCTAACCCTTCGTGGAAAAAAGTCATGATTTAAGTTACTCCCACCCCCGTGTGTGTGTTAAGAAAATCTTATCAATTCAATGTAAGTAAGTAGGTTACATCCACGAATTTGAGAGAAAACTTGAATTATTCAAAACGTGTCGTTTCAGGTTAAGTTACTTAACTTGCAGTCCTGAAGCCTGAACGTAGATTATGTTGGAACGTGGCTCTTTAAATTCGCGTCAGCTTTGCTAATTAAAAATATTTTTCTTGAAAAATTGAAATATTTTGTAAGCATATTTTCTCCCACGGGTAGAGTGGAGTGGGATGTTAAGGAAAAACAATGAACGGATACCTAGCTCCCTTAAAAAATAATGCAAGAACACCTACAGAGAGGCATTTTAATAATTAAGTTGAAACAAGCGAGCTTGCATAATAACAGCGCGTTAATAATGTTACCTTTTTTTTTTGTGGTTGGTTTCATCAAGTTACTTCTCCCGCTCAAGGCAGAGTGGGAGGGCGTGTCAGACTTTTACGTGTTCCTTCAGTTGCCTGTTGCCAAGGGCCCCGGTATCCCTTTCGGACTTTCCCGCAACCCTGGCAGGCATCGGCCCTAGCGGACTCACCCCGTCAATTGTGCTGACATCTCTTTGAGGCGCGCGTGCAACACATACATGGTATGATGTTACCTACTCTTATACTTAGTTATACAACTAACACAACAACCACATGTTACTTTTTATTTTTTCCGAAAAAATAAATATGTTTGGGAAATCTAATCTAGAACGAGCCGGAAAATCTGAGAGGATTATAGACAAATTCATAAAAATAAACTAAAATTGGCTCAGCCTTAAGTAAATGTACCTAAATGTAAACAGTATGCATTCGTGCCTCACAATGACAGCAGTTACAGTGGAAGCCTGAGCCCAATTTGTGTAAATACATAGAAATTGGTTTAAATTACAAGGACAAAAAACAACAACAACTTTTATGGGAGATGGCGCAGCGTGACCCTATATGGGCGAATTGTTCTATTTAATCCCTTTGTACAAATCGTGTCCTCGGCCAAAAGGTGCTCAAGCCTTAGCTTTTTTACTTAACAGTAATAAAATTAAATTCAATTGACCGAGTGCCTAGGTTTTTAGTATTAGTTTCTAAATATATTGGTATCTGGGAGTAACCCGTATACGTTATGTATTTTTAGTTTTAGCTTTTTAGCAAAACGACTCGTCGCACCACAACTTGTCCATTGAATAAAGCTCCCTAGTGGTTATAGGATGCGGTTGCTCTAACTCTAACTTCCCAAGTACGTATAAATCTGGATGAAATACGGGTACTTTTAGTACAAAACATGTGCTTCAAAGCGTGTCGGCGACCCTAATCTAAACGACTCCTCGTATGATATTCCTTGTTCATATAAATGAGTCCCCCGACGTGACGGTCATTTGTTAAACGGGTCAGTTTTAAAATAATGCTTACTTTGAACTAAAATGTCAAAAGGAGATGTGGGCACATCATGATGGACCGGCATTAAATTGAGTGTGGGTTGTCTGGTTCCGTTTTTGGGGACATTATTTCCAAAGTGTGAAAGTGAAAGTGTAAATTTAATCTCTAATGAATACAGAGTTAATAAATCCAACTTAATGTAATTCTGTTAGTGTAGGTACTTGGTTAATGTAAATAATTGTATGTTAATATTTGTATTTAAAAATGCATCCGATGTTCTTCCGAGCCGCGTAAAAAAAACATGTAATAGAGCATTTTTTTTTTCCATATTCCAGTAATAACCTCATAAAGTACTACCTGAAACCGAACTAGGAAGATTAGGTTTAATACTTTTAATCGCAAAAATGTTTAGGTTAGGTTAGGTAAGAACTGTGACTCCCTACGCACGAGCCGAGCGAGCGTAGCGAGCGGTGCCGCGGCAGCGGCCGGCGAGTGCCAAAAACGACTAGAATATGCAGAAAAACATATTTTAGTTAGGGTTAGTTAATTGGGGTTCTGAATACTGGAAGGGTTTCTATAAACATCATTCGTCATTGCCGCTTCCCAATGGCGTTATTTTTGGGAGCCGGAGCCGGCAGCGGAGGCACTCCCTAAATATTAACAATAAAAAACATTGTAGTTGAAAAACATGTTCTCCCATACGAAATGATGGGTCTTTTTACACCCTTTAAGTTTACGAAAAGAATACGTGAACCACAACAGTAACATACGCGCTTAGACTTGAAGTTGCGGACACCAGCCTAATTAATAAAATTAAACACTTAATGAAAATCTCGGAAAGAGATTCAGTAACGCTGCTGCATAATTGCATCTAATTATTTTGTTACTTACATGTATCTCTGTGACTATGGTAAATATGAGAATATAAAGCGCGTGGAGATGAATATGCAAACCTCATGTAATCTTGCGAGATGCTGAATAATTAAGGTTCTGCGTGCTATTTACATCGTACATGTTGATACTGAAATTATATATTTTGTGGATAATGAGAACTTACATTGATAAGTAGTTAAGACAAGCAGCATGTATTCACTTCTTGAAGATTATGCTTAGGTTACTGGTATATTCTTTTTCATGCTTCATTATCGTAATTTTTTTTTTCAAAATTTATGAAAAATAACTATTCTTAATAAACGTGGGGCCAGTCCTGACGCAATTCTCTGAGGCCAAACAGTAATCGGTGTAGTGGTTACACAATAAAAAATAACTACAAAATTGGCTTTCAATAAAGATAAGGCTGTAACAACGAGAGCGTAGGTCGGGAGCAAAAGGGCACATAAGGCTTTGTGACATATGTCTTAGTGCTTTGTGTTTTTCCAAATTGAGAAAAAAACACAAAACAGTTGCGCAACTGCTCCTTTTGCTCCGTTAACGTGCCGGTTGCGACTGCAAGTACTACGTGCCTGTAATTTTTTAAGAATATTACCAATAAGGTCACTATAATGTCCTTCTAGAGCCCCATTTTCGTAGCAGCGTTTTCACTCATATCTGGCTTGTTTTTTCACCTTTTATTAGTCGCTCTCATTCATCCTCTCAACATGATCAAACTATCTAAGCATACTCTTTTGAATCACTACATCTTTTTTTAAACCGTCACCTTTCCTCAGCCTATCATTCATATTTGCATTGGTAATTGAATATTGTCTATCTGTGATTAAAATATAAACTAGCTGGAGCTTCGTAAATAGCCTGAAGGACGAAGAACGTCCCTTCAGCCTGAACATCGAAGTGATGGATCTCGTTTAAGTATTTATTGATAAGGTATTCCATTATTCGAATTCGTGAAGGATGGGGGCTGAAATATAAAACCATAGAAATTAAAATAGATATTTTTACTTACATCATCACTGCACTCACGGCTGGGGAGCTTTATATGTAGTAAGTATATGTAGACACAAACTTTCTTTTCTAGATAAATAAGTGTATTCATTGTTTTTTTGGTTAAAAAATTAAATTACGAAATATCAGATATGTACTAAAACATTGTTTTCCCTGAAGAATTAACACAATAGAAATTATTTTAAACTCACTTCATGAATTCTTCTCACATTTTGTAAAAGCTTTGGAACAATGGTCATATGGTCTGTTAGATTCGTTGATAAAACAATGGATTTGAGATCAACAAAAACCTTTCACCTTTTTCCTATTAAATCCTAATGACCGTTAAAGGAACTTTCAATCATGAACCATGATCCTCTTAGTAAGGTCTTCGATGGGTCGGTTCGGTCTTCGATGGTCTTCTTATCAGACTGGAGCATTCTAAATGAGGTTTTATTATAAAATTCAAATTAAGGCAGATTCGTAAAATCGCTCTATAAGCAAACGAATTTTTGCAGGAGACTGAACAAAACTTAGTCGTGATTGATCAGCAGGCGACGCCGACTTCTTGCGATTCGTATTCCGTCGGCAGTGTGAGATTACTTCGGTTATTACTTTAGATTCAAATATTAAGCTGCAAACATTAATTTAAAATACTGGGTGTTAGGGTAGATACCATTATCCTTGAAACTAGTGGTTTGGTGTCATCTATAATATACTTTTTCTATGGGACCAACTTTGAAATCGCAAAAAAAAATTAGCTGTTCCATACATTTTGTATAACGTTTTCTCAAGTACCTAAAACCACTTTGCGTAACAAAGACAACCATTTATAAAGACCTGAGACATCGTTACTTTGTAAGAACGGAACGGCTGCAAATAAATAGGTATTTTATAACGTTGCGCATAAACGTTTTCGATATTTCCTTCCAACCTTTTCAAAATAGCTGTATCTGGCAGAGTATTTTAATTACCACAGTTCCATGAAGACTGGATAGACTTCTGTTGTTATACCATCTTACAAAAGCAATAAGAACAATAACATGGCCTTCATTCGAAGAATCTTCAACACTGTTTCACTTTAATTCACCGAGTGCTTACGAGGGTTGCCAACCTTTATGATAAAAGTCGCCGAATGCATAACCTCTTTTTTTTTTTAATTCTGTTTAATTCAGTATTACTTAATACTTTATTTTCCCCTTAAGTACTGATTTGATACTGTTCAATAAAAATAAAGTTTCATAATACCCTACTGTTTTTGACAACCATCCCTAAAAATATGCAGTTATTTTAGTTCAATATGTTAGATATGTTATTTCAGTTCAATTTGAGATTTGATGCCACCAACTGCATCAGACTGCTTGAAAATTGCAGTCGAGCATTTTTTATTATTTTTATTTTCAACATCTGAATGTGTTATATTTTTGGAATCATCTCCTCAAGCCTGTTATTTTGATACCTCATAAGGTCATGGCACAGTTTTTCTTTTCAAGACATTTCTTATTGACGTGTAAAATACGTCATTTTAATTTTATAAAATCAAAGCTTGTTTCAATAAGTCCATCCAGACATTAGGATGCTTCGAGGGTATAAGGAATCCCACATACAAAGATAAGAATGAAAAACATAACCCTGTCTTTGCTGCACAATCGGGTAAATAGGGTTAATTTTAGAGTGTTTCGTAAAAAAAAATTGGCATCCCTACCTAGTACCTACTTATGTTCATTAGTATTCAACATCCAATATCAGCGAAAGGCCTAGTAGTTACCTACATTTATACAAATATCATTTTATTAGTTATTTCCGCTAGAGATTCCGATAAACCAGGAATTCTTATCACGTAGCTACCTACGTCACTCAGACGAAAAAGCCCGAATACAAACCTATAGGGTATAGGTATTATTATCTAACTTGTGTAAAAAGACGCTTAACGAAGCCGAAAGTCACTTGTTATTCCCGTCATTGTGATATTTTTTTTTCTTTGACCTTCTGTAGGCGTAGCATGAGCACCGTTTTGTTGACGGAAGAGAAGAGAAAAAGGACTTTTTACGAAATTCACTCTTTTACATAATTCGACTCAGAATTCTTTGTTTTGTCATAGGATTTTTTTCTGTTTGTTTCTCAATTTTTACTGATTTTTATATGTCACGTCAACTACAACAATTTTTCTCAAAGTGTCGAAGTACCGTATTTTAGATCAAACAATTTTACAGTAATATTGGCCTTCACTATTTCCTTGCTACTTATTAACTAAATGATGTAAAACAGGAGAAGATAGTTTTGTTCTTCTATTAATTATCACAATTTTGCGATCAAAACGCTCTCTTGTAAAATCATGATTTTGTCGATAACCGTTTATACTTTGTGGCCGTCGAGTAGAAAGTTTTCTACTGGCGATTCCAAAATCAAATTGTCTTCACTACCTTAGACAAATATCAGTTATCAGTGTGATTTTGACAGTTTGAGTAGAAAACTTTCTTCCGAAATAGTCTACATATAAAAAGACCTAAACAAAGATCGTTAGAAACGAAAGACAAAATGACAGATTGTAGAAGGATTTTTACGGTGCGCTGTCAAAAATGAAGAAACGAAATGTCTTTTTGTATAGAAAAAGCTATGGCTATTCTTCGTAGAAATCGTAGAGGTAGAAAGCTTCATGCTACGCGGGCTGGTCAAAGTTCAAACTTTTTCTGACGTTTTTTAAAGAAAGCAAGTTTTAAATGCTATAATTACATAATTTTAAATACTAACCCTGAACCGAAAATAAAAGTCGTCTCCCAGCAATTATTTTTATACAACGTTAGGTACTTAGTTTGATGTACAGAAAGGGTATTTGACGGGTATGTGATGAATCTTTATACACCCTGTATAGGATACTATTATATCTATAGTATTAATACTAATAATAAAGCTGATAAGTTTGTTTGTTTGAACGAGCTAATCTCTGAAACTAACCGTTGGATTTTAAAAATTCTTTTTGGATCCATTCTATTTAAGATCACGCTAAGACCCTTATGAGCCGAGCAAAAAGGAAAAAGTCAGAATGAACGGGCAGAGGAGGAAGAATGATGCCACGAAATGTATGGAAGCTGGTACCCGGTCCAATAGGAATAAATGATATATCATTAGAAAGGTATTCAGATTTAGTACAAGAATTCCAAAGGCCTTGTCTTGATTCCTTGTCCGATCGGAGTAATACAGGGTGGAAGTTGAGACGAAGCAGCAAGGGAAGCTACCTTAATCGTTGTAACTACAGAAAAATGTTCTTAGGAGACTGTCCTTAACTTTTTTAGTAATTACTAATTGCATTCCAGATTTTGGAAATATGGTACAAGCGGCTAGAAAAACGTCAATTATAACATTTTATTTTTACGATGACAATCAATGCAGTTTTGTATAAGGATTAAAACACTCATTTGGACCAACTGAGGTTAGAGTACCTACCTACTAGAAAAGTTAGAAATCGCAAAAAACTTTTCCCATATGTACCTACATTTCGTACGTTTTCGTAGTGATCGATCATCTAATCACGATCTTATATGACTAAAATAAAGGAGTAATATTATTTATGTCATGTATTCATTCATTCATCATAGGACTTAAAAACATAACTGGCAAAATGTGGGTTTACTAATAGGTACATCTCTGCACAACCCTTCGGAGATTACAGGCGTGATGTTATGTTATGTTGTACATTCATCATCTGCCTAGCCTTTTCCCATCTATATAAGGGTCATCATACAATCTAACTAGATGCAGTTGAATATCAGTATTTTACATGGAGCGATTGCCTATCTAAACACGATACCCCTTGGTAAGAATGGTTGTCTTACTTTTGGGCTTCTGACCACTCGTAACTACTGCCAAAGATCTAAAAACGACAACGGGGACAAACGGCTTAACGTGCTTTTCGAGGCACGGAGGTCTTGGTAAGTAATGGATGGTCAACCATCCACGGACCGATCTCAGAAAATGTAATGTACCCTTCGATCGACCTTAATAATTAGCCTTGAACCATACATACACAAAAATGTATTCATCCATTTAAATAAAACATTTTTCAAACATCGTCTACGATAGAATCTTTAAGAAATAAGACAGAAGGCGGTAAATCCCGCATGCCTGGAGTACCCTTAGTGACAAACAATTGATATTGTATGAGTACCAATACCTGTGTTTTATTATCATTATTAATTAATAAGTAACAAATAACAATAGTACTTTTTAGCTATTATATGGCATGCGCCCACGTAAGAGCCAAGCATCTTCACTAATTCCGTAATCAGGTACATTTCCAGTGCACTTTCTATTTAAACTAGGATAATTATACCGTTGTGTTAATGCTCGCTGCAGAAAAGCCACCTTGCCTTCATTAAGTATTTTCAAGTAGTGAACCCATGATCGGTTACTGGGTAGCGTGTGATGTCGAAACCTCTCTACCGATGCTCAAAAGGGCAGTGAATAATGAAGTATCTAAAAAATTACCTTATTTTGGTATTGCTAAAACTGACATGTTTGGTACAGTATACCTCCGAACGGACAAGGATTTCGAATTAGGCGCCATAGTAACTTCTATTCAGTTTAAAAAGGGCTATCCAACGATGTATTACACATGGCTATTGGAGCAGGGTACCAAAATAGGCATCATCCACACGCCGACAAAGTCGCGAGCAGAAGCTTGTAAAATATAAAGCTGCAGAGTTTGTTTGTTTGAACGCGCTAATCTCAGGAACTACCAGTCGGACTTGAACAATTGTTTTAGGGAATTTTATAGTGTTAGCCTCACGCTACGACACTCACCAAGAGCCGAGAAAAATGAATAAAAAGTCAAAACGGCGGGTGAAACCGTGGGGCACAGCTACTTTGTTTTAATCTCAGCGGCTCCAAAATGCCGGTCACATTAGGAGTGGCGATTATCCTAACAAAAAGCCTGGGATTTGTAGTTGATCCAAACACATATTATCATGCTGCGTCATCGTGGCATTCATGGTATAATTTAATATCTAAAGCCTCGTATTCACTTGGCTGACAAATGTGCCGTGAGTTGCGACTGTTGCGAGTGTGTCGCTTGTAACGTATATACTATATAGGCCTTAACTCGACATTTCTGGTAGTAATTTATGATCTAAAATGGCACACAATATTTTTCTTTTGCAATGTTGCATGCCTTAATAATAAATCGACTGTGACATAACATACCTACATAACACCACGCCTGTAATCCCCGAAGGGTTAGGCAGAGCTGTACCTATAGTAGGTACACCCACATTGCGCCAGTTACCTATGTTTAAGTCCCATGTAATAGGGGGCGAGCCTTTCCCATAAACCGGGCACAAATCCAAACTCCGGGCTGCTAGTGAGAAATTCCTGATCGAAAAACCCAATAACCGTTTGCCCGACCTGGGAAGTGAACCCAGAACTTCAAGCTCAGCAGTAGCGGTTGCGACCACTAGATCAATGCGGCAGTCGACTAGTGACTACGTGGCAAGAAATAATTCAGCATGACACATCAACATTTTCCATGTGTAGGTATAATAATTATAGAACAGCCAGCTGAAAATAATTTTCAGCTGAAAATAATTTTCAGCTGAAAATTATTAAAATTGACATTAATTAGCTGCATGAAAGTCAGCTGAAAATAATTACCAACTGAATTTCGTACCGCTAATGTCAAGATACATACCTACGTATGAAAACGCGTGCAGAGCTGCTGATACACTATTGTACATTAAACTCACGTTAGCAAAATTATTTGGCTGTATAGTCACGAGCAAACAATTACAATTACGAAGATCCAAAAGTAATTTTCTCCTAAAATGATAAGAATTTTATGATGTTACGAACATATAGAAACATAGTCATTCCGAAACATGTGTTATGATTATGAACTATTTTGAAACACTTCTTTTCTCAAAATTGCATCTTTATAATGAGAAGATCGCTTTTGAATTTTGCGTAAGTACAAAGTAGTTCGGTTATCCTATATGCGGCAATAACAGCTTTACATTACTTATTCGGGACTCATCTTTTACCCTGAAGAAAAGTTCTTTTACATTTCACCACCACATTTTGTTAAGTAGGAAGGTACAAATTAATTTCGCAGAGTGCGCTGAATCGAATAATATCCCACTTGTATGCATAATGTGAGTTCAATTACAGCAGCTCGAATAAATAGAAAATTACTAGTACTATTTCGATCAAGTTACTAGGTACTAGAGGAATTTGATATAAATAAACTGATTACCAATCGTATCAGAATAGGTACAAACTCTTTCACCCTTGCCTGGGATGAAAAATATTCACATACTATAAATGATTTCAGCCAGACTTATTCTATTGAAATATTTATGTATTGATTAATAATTTGCTTTATATGGCACATATCTAGTGTTATCGTAAGACAGCAGTATGGCATTTGTCTACCTTCTTTATGATAGTACTACCAATACATTGCGAACAAAGTAGTAGTCTAAGATCCCTCCATACAACGACCTTTACCGAGCTGGTTAATGGATGAAAAGTATTTTATATTCAATTAAATATATCAATAAATATATTGCAAATGAGTTGTCTAAAAAAATTCAGTCCAGAACGGTTGTTGCAGAATGATTAATTAACAATACATTTTTATTTATTTTTTAACATTTCACTGGTTTGTTTAATATACAAATTCCATACCAATCGAAAGTATGAAGCCCATAGAATATGCAAACGTTAGATTGACTATTATTTTCCCGTCACAACTCTTGGATAGGCAGGTATAAACAGGTAAACCGATACTAGTAACTTGCACCGGTTAATGAATTAAAGTTAAATTAAAATAAAGATTCATTTCATTACGAACACGGTGGAATAGGGTTGTCTGCGAAAAATCAGTCCTGAATTCCGGTTGTCGAGTTTAAAAAAGTGAAATATTGCTGCAAGTGAATACGAGCGGTTCCTCATTCACGCGTTCGGATTGCGTTTAGTACGTCTCTAATTATACATATTACATCTGTGGTTTGACTTGATATTTATTATTGTCATTAGTAGCGGTATATTAGAATTGAAAAAACGTGCTACTATTTATTGTTGTAAAAAAATGGCCAAAAAGTGTTTTTTGTGTAATTCGAATGATGGTGTAATTGATATTAATGATGAAACTTTTAAAAACTGTTCATTGCATACTATACTTTATACCATGACTATACGAGAAAAAGAACTTGCAACTTCGAGTATGTTATTATGTCAATTTTATGCCTTGTTTTTATAGTACACTGTAGCATAGAATACGTACTCCAAAATGTCGATGACTTCATTTTCTTCGACAACTCATTAAAATAAGTTAGGAAAACAGACTCTGAAAATGTTCCAGAAGCTTGATTTTCATTTTTCCAGTTGCAAAACTCATCGTAAGCTTTGATGTAAACCAGCTGTGATTTGTTGGGTAGCAAGTTTTCTACTATATCGGCCGCCCTCTCTTTCATAAACTCGGGTGTTAACATATCTTTTTCATCACTTGAATGCATTTTCAATCGATTTATTATGAAGTAACACTAATCTTTGTGTTCATACAACTAAAAGTATTTAAAATAGCGCCAATTTACTAATGACAGTGTTACTGTACCTAAATTACCCTAGGCAGATAAAATTTTCGTTTTTCCTATTTATGCTAGTATAAGTGTTTTAGGTCGGTTTCCCCGTAGGGGAAAGAAAAGCGCCCCGCCGCACGCCGTCCGCGCAATTCTGTAGAGCTCGTCCCAGACTGGCCACTCTCCCACCGACATAGGAAATGAATTCATTAGAGAAGTCCGATGCCTTGTCCCATTAAAAGGCAAGGAAAGGATTGAATGAGATTGTAAATAAGAATTATGAATTCATGGCTATGAATAATTGGATGTGGTTTTAGAAAGTTAATAAATAATAGAGGGATGCAAAGTTTATTATTATATAAATCTGTGAGTAACCCTTACGTTAGCGTAACAGGTATTTGGTCAGTCATTACTCACACGATACCTCACATCTGCACTCGGAGTACTCAGAGATACACTTCCATAAAGTGACGCAAGCGGCTTTTCAGCGGCATTGCGTCGGCATCATGCTCTTTTGGAGACATGATCCCTAGCAGTTCTCTCGAACTGATAAACGTGACGAAGCGGCTTTCCCTGCGGCAACCGAGCGACCGTCCTTGTCTAGCAACGGGGCGGCTAGTTCCAGCGGCATTGCGTCGGCATCATGCTCCTAATGAGACATGGTCCCTATCAGTCCTTGGACTGAATATGAGATAAATGTGGTCACCCAAGCCCCTGGAAGTTCACCCTTTGCACAACAAGCATATCTGCAAGACACGTGTTCATGTCAGCCTGACCGAATTATTGGTCTGAGATAAAGAATACAACATTCATATATTACTAGGTATTAGAGTTGAGAGCCGAGTCTCAAGAATCATTATTTAATTGAGACCTATATATAATAGGACTTTAAGAGAGAGATTTGGATAATCTCTCTCTTAAAGTCCTATTATAGGTCAGAGGCAAAGAATACAGAATACAAGAATTAGGTACGTACTACCTAATAGAGCAGAGAATCCAATCTGTAAAATCATTAATTAAATAAGTAGAGTTGTGGAACAACTCTCTTGAAGGTCTATAGACAGTCCCAAAGCGCCCACCCTTCACCACTTCCTAGTGCTTGAGCTGGGGAGAAGAAGTGGCGCAACAAACTCCCCAGCAACACGTCTCTGTCTGTTTAGTTAAAATAACTTTAATTACATTACCAGCCAAGGATAATTATTAGGTATAATGAAAGACTCACCCAGTCGCACCAACAAACACACACACATACTACGTTAAATACTAGATTAGTCTAATCTGGGCTTTAACCCAACTATATTTAACGTAATAACTAATACTCGGTATCTTACGACAGCCCACCCGGACATGGCCTCTTTGTATTCACCAAGTCTCCTAAGTTAGCTACTAGAAACGGACGGCCGTCCGTACCCTATCGTGGGCTAAAACCAAGTGTCTTTCTTCACTTCAAAATCAGCTCTCAATTCCTAAAACACCACGGTCAGTCCAAACTCGGAATGCTTTCCCGGAATCGGTCTATAGTCGCTTTTTGTACAATTTCTCAATTGTTTCGCAATGGCCTGCTTAGATCCGTATCGGGCCGGGTTTATGATTAGCAGATGTGGCTGCGCTAAAGTGCATCCCCTTGGGTTCAGCGGTCGTCAACCTTTTTGAGATGGAAGAGCCTAAAATTGAAATATATATATAATATATATACTTTATTATAAAACATACGAATGTTTTTAGCACAATTTATTAGAGTAAAATATTTAGCTAACTGCTAGAATAATGAAATAATTAATCCATTAATATAACTTCAGTTATTGGATAATAGCTAGTCACATCAATAAGACCATTTGGCTTTCCATGCCTTTAGAAAGTTTGATTAAATCTGGTCCATAGCTTATCGTTATTAGTTTCAAACATGAATATCGAGAGCCGCAGTTACATAGAAAGAACCGCATGTTGCTGACCCCTGCTTTTCGGTTCTTAGAATTTGTAGAAAGAGCCAGCTTGCTTCCCATAAAATATAAATGAAATGGGTTTTTAAGAGATCCAATATTGTTTTAGGATTTTAAAGAAATAGGATCTTTTGTTATTAATTAGGGAAACGTGTCGAACTGTCAGACCATAAAATTGAGATGTAATGTGTTTCTAAGAGGCACGAACCATGTGATTGTTTTAAAATAAATATAATATTTTGTTATTAATTAGGATTATGTGACAGACAGTCACAACAGCAAAGAACACAAAACAGTTTTTATTCTAATGCTAAACTCCTTGTTGAAAATGTCAACCAATCACATCGGAGTTTGTATCGAGTATTTTTTCGCAAGGATGTTGTACAACATTGAGATGGAGTTCGAATATATTGATGTGTTCTAAATTCAAACACTTCAAAGCGGTCACTTTTTACCCGACTGCTCCAGAAAGAGGGTTATTTATAACGCGTCGTATGAAAACCTACAAATGTAACGCACTGGTTAGCTCAACAACATTGTATTTAAAGGTTTTTATTTTACGAAAAGCTAACTTTAATGAACAGTTTTTAAAAGTTTCGTAATCAAAATCAATTACACCATCATCCGAATTACACAAAAACACTTTTTGGAATTTTTTTTTACAACTATAAATAGTACCTAGCACTTTTTTTTCAATTCTATAAAACCGTTACTAATGACAATAATTAATAAATGTCAAGTCAAACCACAGATGTAATATAATTGGGGACGTCCTAATTAAGTCGCAATCCGAACGCGTGTATGAAGAACCGCACGTATTCACTCGCTGCAACATTTCACTTTCTAAAATTCGACAACTGGAATTCAGGACTGATATTTCGCAGACAACCCTATACCACCGTGTTCGTAATGAAATAATCTTTATTGACCGAGCGAGCGTAACGAGCGAAGCGTCTCTGCATCAAGTCTGGCAAAATCGGCAAATTTGTCAGTTTGTACGTACTCGTCTACAGGTCGTATTTTACAACCGATACGACATTTGGTGTACAGGTATAACGAATTTTTTGTAATTTTTTGTCGTCGGGGATTTTTGATTGGAGGGCTACTTCCTCCAAAATGGGGCAAAAAGGGGGCACTGGATATCTCCGCCTTATGAGATCCGATAACGATGGTTCTTTTTTTATTTGAAAGGTGGTAACTGTAAGTAGGTCTAAAAAAAATCGGTGAAGATCTGATGAGGATCTTCGGCATGATAAGCAGATTAGCTTCTCAAAATGCAGTAAATGGCTCACTATTTGTTAATTTTTGTAGCTGGCCTACAAATTTTTAACCATAATTTTTCTGGCTTTTATGGTTCTTTAGTAGTCCACAAGGAACCGATATAGTTTCGCCACGTCTGAAGGTTTATCCGCGGCTTAGCTCAGAGGATCTTAGTACTAGAAAGCTGTAATTTGGCATGGGTACTTAACTTATACATTAAACATACAAAGTGGTAAAATAAAATCATGCTAAATAATTTTTTTTGTACCTTCCTGGGGATGATTTCTTTTTCTCAACTGTCCCATGTTATGGGGTGTCGTGTACATGTCAAAATTAATTTTTGATTCAGGGATCCGTTTACGAAATATTTAGCTTTAAAGTGCAAATTTTTGATAGAGTGTGCAGGGCTCACTTAAATGGTTGTTTTTAGATATGTGAAAAAATCACGGCAGTATAACAAAGTTAAAACAAAGCATTTAAAAACTAAAAAAATTTAAAATTTAAAAAACCCCCGACAAAAACAAAGCATTTAAAAAGTAAAAAAATAATATGTATTGGCCCTTTAAGTTTAATATAAAAGTTGTAGGTAATATTTTGATCCAAGCGTCGTCGCGTCGGGGGACGGCTAATGAAAACGCCAACATACACTAGGAATAATGAATATATGCTATTGTAGAAAGGATAGCTGCTGTTAATTTCCTATTTTCATGAGCCGTCCCCCGACGCGACGACGCTTGGATCAAAATATTACCTACAACTTTTATATTAAACTTAAAGGGCCAATACATATTATTTTTTTACTTTTTAAATGCTTTGTTTTTGTCGGGGGTTTTTTAAATTTTAAATTTAACTTTTATTTCCAGCTTTTTAAATTTCATATTATATTACTAGTAGAAACGCTACGATCAACACGCGGCTCGCCGAAATCTGCGTAGCTGTACGTACTTTTACCACAGTGAAGCTAGTTACTAATTTAGTCTCATTTCTCTTTCCTACTCTATCATCAGACCCTGATCACCATCCATCTGTAACCTATTTTTTGAGACCTTTCCAATGAGCCCAAACACGATACCTCTGCTGTAAGTTGGTGAGGGAGTTGGGTATCCTGCATCCAGGTGATGCTGCAGCATCAGTTCCAGGTTACTATATTCTTCTAATTCATCATTGAAGTAACAGAATTCTACATTTCCAATCGATTAGACCTGCGAAAGATGCTCACATCCATTCATCAACTAGAAAAGAGCTGATAATCTTCAAACGGCTGAACCTTAGCTTCTTGAACCATAGCTAAGAACACTCTCGATCAAGTCACCTTTCAAACAAAACAAAAAAAAACAAAATCGGTTCAGCCGTTTGGCAGCTACGATGGAACAGACAGACACACAGATACACAGATACACAGATACACAGACACACAGATACACAGACACACAGATACACAGATACACAGATACACACGTTAAACTTATAACACCCCTCTTTTTCAGTCGGGGGTTAAAAAGGAAAACTATCACAGCTAAGTCCTTTACAAGTTAACGAGTAATTATCGAGCAATTGACATTTGCAGTTGGAATGTATGGGAGAGCATGTTTTTCATCTACAACGTTAAAAGTTTGTTCTTGGGAGATAAATTTATATCTCAACTACGGAACCCTTCATTGTGCGTGATCTACACACTTGGCCGGTTTTTATTTAATTTTGAATTTGACTTATTGATATCTGTCATTTTATTTTGACAGGAAAAATGTATTAGGTTAAATCATGAAGAGCGTTGCGAGCGTTGGTATATAATAAAATATTTTCACATTTCTGCCGCGCCGCGCTCTAGTATGGACTAAACCGACGAATGTTTGCGAGACAGACCCTCCGCGCACTTCAGTTGGCATGAAAGCGATTGCGTATGTTGTAGCTCTGCTAATAATTCTTCCAAACACAGCAGGTAGACAGAAAAGTTCGCGCGCGGCAGTTGTCCAAAGCCACGCGCGGCCGCCGCGCACGATTGCCGCTCAATGTACAACCTTTACACACAATGTGTTTTTGCCTGTTCAAAAGAGTTAATTAATCGGGTGTAGGGTCACTGCAAAGTTTCGAACTACTTTCGAACGGACCCGTATCTACGTTGTCGATTTAGAGAGTAGGTACTACCTACTTTGATACCTTGATTCACAAATAAAGTCTTGAGATCCGCACAGATACCTCGTGACTAACAGTGTGATTATTTTGGCGCGGCTAACTAAAGGTCGTTGCAAAAAATATGTCTCCGCGAGGTCTACTGTTCGCAGAACTACTAGTATTTAATTTAACTTTAATTCATTAACCAAACCGGTGCAAGTTACTAGTATCGATTTAAACAGGTAAATCGATACCTACCCAAGTTGTGACGGGAAAAAAAATTAGTCAACCTAACGTTTGCATATTCTATGGGCTTCATACTTTCGATTGGTATGGAATTTGTCTATTAAACAAACCAGTGAAATGTTAAAAAATAAATAAAAATGTAATTGACCGCGGAATGACCAGGGATGTACTTGTACCGTGTATTTTGGTTTACGGGTGTGCCACCTGGTGTCTCGGCGGTTAATCATATTCTGGACTGACTTTTTTTAGACAACCCATTTGCAATATATTTGTTGATATATTTAATTGAATAAAAAATCATTTTCAACCATTAACCAGGTCGTTGTATGGAGGGATCCTATACTATACGTACTTACCTTAGATTCTATGGTAGGACGACTTAATAGGTACAAATGGCTGCTACCCGAGGCTTCGCCCGCGTGAACACTAATTATTTTGCCTATGTTACTCCTTATAACATCATCTTTTTGCTAGTGAAATTTCTGTCAAAATCGGTCCAGCCGTTTCGGAGATTAGCCGGAACAAACGCACTGACAGACATTTAAAAAAATATGTTTTTAAATACCGTACCTACCTATAAACTGCCATTATTGTAGTAAAAAGCTGTTATTTTGACATTACAAGTAAACACTTTAATTTTAAATATTAAAATTACTCTAGACAATATATTTAAACATAACACAACTAACTATTTACATTAGGTACTAAATACATGACTGATTAAAACTAACTATACAAATAAACAATTATGCGACTAAAAAATGGCGTTGAAAAATGCCTCCGCATTGCTGGCTGTCGGGTGGTAATTTACCCAAGAGACTTCTTGTTTTGTCAATATAATTTCTGTAAAAATTTCACAAAATAATGTTTACCACCAACGAACCACTTTTTTGATGGTTTGAAATCTTCAAATAACTTCTTCCGCTCTGGGCGGAGCGGGAGGTGTCAGACTTTTACTGACTAATACCCATCCGTGTTCCTTCAGTTGCCTGTTGCTGCAGCCCTGGCAGACCAACGACCCCCTATCAATGTCATTCACACGCTAAAAGATCCAGGTCTATGTTACAGATTTTATTGATTTCCTTTGGAAAACGCATGTTACCGCTCTGATTCAGAATTCCCTTGGGCTTGTACCAATTCTGAGTAGCGCATCAGTCGCGATTAGTGATGTGATATTCCGGAAATATTGAATATTTGATTTATTAGTAAACATTAATTAGTTACTACTTCTACTATTCGTATTAATGAAGTTTGTCAACATTTGATTTACTTACATATAATATTTACAATTCTACGACCCGAAAAAAAATCTGCTGTTCCCTACATTGTGACTGATTTTTATAAATGTAGGGAACAGCTGTTTTTTTTTCGCGATTTCAGGTTTGGTCCCATAGTGAAAGTTGTTCATAATGAAGAGTACAATGACCCCTTAAGAGATTTCGTGTATGAAAAGATACACCTTATATATCTTTCGTATTATTATATCGTTTCGTATATTTCGTTCAATCAAAACTATTTTTACGTCTGATTAAATCATAGTTTATTAAAAACTTTACACTTTTTAGACGGACAATAAGAAAACAAAAAACTGACTGGCAGCAACATTAAGATATTTGCAGATTCTAGAACATGGGTAAAAATTTAAATTTAAAATAGCCCGGTAGGTATTTTAATTACCTATGACCTATGTTCTCCCACATATTACGCAAACGAGATTTGAGTAGGCGCCCGGACTAATTTATTTAAGCATACCTAATTATCTTTTGTAAGTAGACACGTATAGGTACAGTCACGGACTTTAATTGATAAGCCACCTTCAAACTTTTCAATTTTACAGTTTCATACATTCACGAGATTACACGATTAAACACGAACTCAAACCGCACGCTCGTAAACAAGATGACAAATAAATTACTTATAATCGGAAATAGTCTTATCCATAGAGGTAGACTAATAAGTTCTCAATGATAAAAATAAATAAAATGTTGCATTAAGTTTATCCGATCTATTTGATACTGACCTCCTTTGAATCAGAGCTCACTATCTCGATTATTCTGAAAACTTATCTGAAGACAGTGACAGTTGAAATGTCGATGTCAGAGACGTTAATTTCGAAGTGGTCGAAATGACTATTATTATTTCTCCGTACGCTAACGTTACTATCGCTACGCTTAAACAATCGTTGCTAGGTTACTGTTGCTAGACCTGCAATAGGTTGACTTTGGGTAGTCACTCTGCTGTCAAGTTTGTAGTTCTGGCTCTCAGGTTAGCCAGCCGGTAAAGTTATTAAATATAATTTTCTTCTACTAATACGAAGACATTATGACTTTCCGTGTCGGGAACCGAATAAACCCGATTTGCATTACACGGCTAAAATACGAACAGTGCCAGGTGGCTCATCAATTAAAGTCCGTGACTGTACATGTCAGTTGTCAGTTGGCCTTATTATAATATTTCAAACGCCACTCAGAATAGTACTGGAGTTACTTTAAATGCTAGGTATGTTTGCACAATTTAGGTAGGTATGAAAAGATTATTGGAAGTCGAAGTCGTAGGTTGTTAGTACTGAATTCGCACGGTTACCTCCTCAGGGACCCCGATGCCTCTTAATACGGTCTACACAACTCGTATCTCCACAGCTCTATCATATATTCTGGTGAAAGCAAAAAGTAATCACTCTGCATCGACCACTCAAACCATGTCAACTTGTTCAATACCTATACAATCAAAGTCAGTCATATCAATTAGGTGTCATAGTAGCACTATGATAATTGATATGAAAATCGCTAAATACCGATAACAAATTAATACCAACCATACGTACTGCTTTTACATTAGTACAAGTCCAAAAAGCATTCAAACGTTCCAATTACACCTGTGACATATATGTCGCAGGATAATTGGCAAAATTGAATCTTTGCAATCGTCGTTGTGAGCGATTACCCTTATGTAATCTGGATTTTATGTAAAATCCTGATAAGTACCCATTTCTCCCTGCTCGTTTTATTATGAAAATCTTTCTTAGTTTCCAATGATCCGGTCTTTCGCAAAAATCCTATGATATATGGATTAAATTTTTCAGTTATCCTGCTACATAAACAAGTATTTTTAGGTACATATTCCTTGTACCAATACGTGGGAATTTCTACGAAAACCGTTACACAAATCAATCAAACGTGCTTCTCCGAAGAACAGCAACAAATAGCGGTCGTCGCACTGCACGAAAGCGATGAAAGCGATACCAATACATAAAGTGTCGAGCTTTAAGTTCCTTCACCGAGGTGACAAGACTTGCTTGAGGACAGGTATTTATATAAATATATACCTTTATATAGGTACCACGGCAGGTACTTGAACAGGAAAATATTGACCAGTCAGCGAAGTAGTGGGGCAAAATATTAATAAGCCTCGTAACACTGCTGTTGAGAAAGTGGGAGAGATGACACCAAAAATTAAGTTTTATATTTTAATGTGAAATGTTACGTTGCGCAAAAACATTTAAGTAATTATTTTCACTAAGAATCATTATAATATCATTGACACCTCTCATTGAAATTGAATTATCCTTAGCGAAAATAGTTCTGCATCTCAAAGTTTCAAAGGAAGGTGCTTTGTTATATTGTTATTATCTACTCATAAATTGATAAAGAGGTTGGACAATTTCAGATAATTTCGGCGTGTTAATCGTTTATAATTATATAATTTAATAATTTATTTAATAGACCAAAAATAATAAACACGTTACACAATTTGTCTTAGCTACTTAGAATTATGCTTAAAAGTAAATCAGTTACAATTTGTGTCTAATTATTAGCATCTGCTGCCGAACTAGGTTTATAGCCTGTGTTTCAGCACACAGCGCCTCAAGCCCTCGAACTGGGTATGCAGGTATGAGTTTACGAACAAAAGGAAACTGTTTATATTAAATTAAGAACGTAATTATTCTAAAATAATGAAAGGGATTGCTGTCCTCTGGTTGTGTAAGGTGAAGGAGGTGAGTGTGTGTGTGTGAGAGGGTGTGTAGATAATTATATAGATTAATTTGAATTTGAATTTGAATTAATCTAGTAAAATCTTTTATAGTGTCCATAGGTTTGTCAGCCGCCACTCCATTCTATCATTACTTTAAGATAGTAAGTATATTCTCAGTTTGATCGTATGTTAACTTCCAAAGCCATTGAGATACCGACTTCTTCATCGCTAATTTATTAAAAGAGTATATTTCAAGAGACTTATTAATTTTGTCATATAAATAGGGGCCTAAAAAGGGGTAAAATCTACGAACAAAAGCCGTTTTAAAATGCACTAACCTCTTGCATACAGGTAAACCCTTCCGCCTCGTTAATAGGGTTGGATTGTACTCCAATGTAGTATGCTGTTTTGAAACAATGCTTAAGACGAATAGTTGGCGTACAGTCAAAACTTCACAGTATTCATAAAGACACGTGGTTGAGTAACGGAAAGGCTTAAAAGTACAGAGTTTCAGTATGGTTCTTTGTGAAACCTCAAGTTGCTTTATCGTTGTTTTCGGTGCACCGCCCCAAGACGATATGCAATATGTAATCAGTGACTGACAAAGCGCATAATAGATTTGCTTTAGGATTATAGGGGTGACTATATGTCTCAAAGTTTTAAAAATGTATGTTAGCTTACGAACCCTTTTACACAGCAGTTGAATGTGTGCTTTGAAGCCAAAATTTTCATCAATTACCACGCCCAAATATTTAATTGTCTTTGTACGTTCCAAAGGACTACATGAGCATGTAAAATGACACGAGGCTTCAAGGGAGCAATTATGTGCGATTAGATTTAAACTCGTTTGTGAGGAAGTACGAATCGAAAAGGTCAGGTACTTCGTTTTCTCAACATTCAGGGTAAGTACATTATAATAAAGCCACCTGTTTACCAAATCAAAACCATTTTGGGCCAGCTGGTAAGTCTCATTCCATGTTTTAGCAGCGAAAATGAGGGCAGTGTCATCTGCATATGAGATTATTTTTCCATGAAATGAGTTTATACATAAGAGATCGTTAATATAAACGAGAAAATGGGTCGGCCCGAGAATGCTACCCTGCGGAACGCCATAGGTCACTGGACGATCAGTACTAGTGTAGGGACCTACTTTAACACATTGAATTCTGTCGGTTAGATAATCGGTCAAAAGACTAAGCTGTTTCCCCCTAATGCCAATTTTTTCCAATTTTTGTACTAGGATTGGAACAGAAACCGTATCGAAAGCCTTCGCTAAATCTAGAACTATCGAAATACATTTATTACCTTTATCTAAATTTGAGGTTATAAAATCCATTAAATTGCTAACTGCGTGATCGGTGGATTTACCACGGCGAAAACCAAACTGGTGGTCAGATAAAATGTGCTTACTTTCGAGATAGTTTACTAAGCGCCTGTTAATAATTTTTTCTAGAATTTTTGAAAGCGAAGGTAATATTGAAATAGGCCTATAGTTTTCAATACGGTCTCTGGCCCCACCCTTGTGAATTGGTCGAATCTGAGATTTTTTAAGATCTTTGGGAAAGCTACCCTTCTCTAGACACATATTAAAAATGTAGGTTAAATGAGGCACAAGAATAGCCTTATGATCTTTCAACAACTGGTTTGACAAATTATCCCAACCTATAGAACAATCATTTTTGAGTGTACCTATTAGGCTCATTACTTCATCTTCATCTGTGTCAAAAAGTACAAGAGAATTAAGATTTTGCTCGGGGGGCTTATCATAAGTTTTTGGGGCCCTGTCTTGTCGGTGCGCTATTCGTTCCGCCAATGATTTCCCAACATTGGAAATAAAGTAATTTATCTCGTTCACAGAGCGCTGAGGAGTGTCCGATATTGTTAAATTCCTTGGGATAGTTTACATTTTTTGCTGAATTAGTTATATTTTTTATTGTATCCCACAACTTTTTGCTTTCTTTCCCAGCTATTTGAACAAGTTCTTTATCATAATTACGTTTAACTTTCTTTAAGATTGAGCCACAAAAATTTATGTATCGAATATAGGTTATTTTTAGTATTTGGTCATCTGGAAACGATTTTGATTTTTTATGAAGTTTATCCCTGTTGCGAATGCAGCGCAGCAAGCTGTGTTATCCACGGTTTAATAATCTTTTTGCGACGTGGTAGTATAATGGTTTCAGAATTTCTATTCAAAGCGGTCTTTAATTCACCAATGACATAGCTGACAGCAAAGTCACAGTCATCAGTTTCATAAATTGGGTTATAGTTGATTTTGCTTATGTCCTGAGTTAATCCCTCCTAAATTCCTGATCTATTTTAGTGCGCGTTACAATGGCATACTTACGCGACTGTTGATTTTTTAAACCACGTATGACAGATTTGTGATCTGTTAGCGTAGTTTGTGGAACAATTGTAATAGAAGGAAGCCCGGTCTTCAAAAGCACATGATCCAAACAAGAACCACTAGCGTCACGAGTGACAAAATAATATGCTGGCAATAGCCCGTGGTAGGCTGTGAGAGCCAGGTATTGATTGGAAGACGTACTCAAATTCTCGGGAATTATGTCTATGTTCAGATCTCCTATTATTGCGATATTTTTAAAACCAGATAATTTCACCAAAGTTCCATCAAGAGAAGTGAGAAAAGAGTCAATATTAGAATAAGAGGGCGACCGATACAGAGCCAGTAATGCCGTGTCGTTGTTACCTATTTTAATCAAGAAGCAATTACAGTTTCGTATATTAGTAATTACTCGTATAGTAGTATATTATTAATTACAGTTTCGTATGAAGAGGGTTTGATGTAGTATAAAATGAGCAATAACCACTAATTGCAGGGATACAAGAAACACAAGTCAGCCAACACTCGGTCAGAATGAGTATATCACAATCAAACCCGAGTCTCGTTATTAAAACCTGAAAACCTAAAAAGTTACAATTTAACGAACATTCTGAGTAATGACTGATAGGGATGAATGCGGTTTATATATAATAGATATTTGTATTCACTTATTGCTTGGGCTCAAGCCTCAACCATGCAACAGATTTTGATGAGGTTTTCACCATCGCTTAAAGAGAATTTATTCCGGAGGGTTATGTGTAGAAATTACATATAACAATCGATCACTAATTATTAGTGATCAGATCGTACGAACCGTGCGAAGCAGGAGCGGGGTCGCTAGTGAGTGGCGTAGCCAGGTGTCCCGATTTTCAGGGATCTGGGGACGCATCCCGATTTACACCTGATCCTAATAAATCAATACATGTCCAGGACAATTCATTCCCATACGCGTCAATGGTCAACGTGCTTGAAAATCTAAAAATTGAACATTGTCACATTCTTCGTCATGGATCACTTCTATGAAGAAGTATGTAAAGTCAAAGAAGTAGTGAAGGCAGCAGTGAAAAACAAAGACTGGACGCCGGCACCGCCGCCGCTCGGCTCCAAAAATGGCACAATATTTTCAAAGACGATCAAAGTGTCTTTTTTTGTGTCCCGATCTACAACCCTAAATCCCGATTTGTTTTACCTTCTGCCCCGATTTAAAACAAATCGAACCTGGCAACACTACTAGTGAGTAATAAATTAGGAGAATTTGCTTTTTGGACTGTCAATTATATTACCTGCAGCTGGCTCCATGAGTCTCCTATTTTTCAATTCTAGCTTTATTAATAAACTTTTTGACGAAAGCCTTGTTTTGGGGCGAGTCTGTTTCATTTACCTACGTGATGCTGGCTTTTTTTTTTAATCCCTGGTGCCATTTATGTCCCTTTATTATAATAAATGCGGGTAAGTTTGTTTTTGCTTAGTGAGCACTATATCTGTATAATGTTCTGCCGGACCTATTTGAATTATTTTTAACCGACTTTAAAAAAAAGGACGAGGTTCTCAATTCGTGTGTATGTTTTTTTTTTTGTGTATTTTACGCGATTATTCCGCCAATTATGAATCGATTTTGATGATTCTTTTTTTGTTTGGTAGGTCATGCTTCAGAGGTGGTCCCATATAAATTTAATTAACTTTGCTTGCGTAGTTTTTGATTTAGCTTCAATATTACGTATTTTGGCCCACTTAGTCTATGTAGACGATATATCATTTGACTCCGTCACTGTTATATAAATAGCACGTAGTGGTATTCGAATTTGTGTGGGGTAGGTACCACAACTAAAAAGTGAAAATTAAAAACTTTTTACAAAAAAAAACAACCGACTTCCAAAAAAACACAAAAAGGGAGAAATAAATTTAATTTCGAAAGTCGGTGGCAAAAAACGAAAATTGAAAAGCAAAGACACCGACTTCCGAAATTAAAGTTATTTTTCACTTTTTTTGTGTTTTTTTAAATATAAACAGTTTTTCTGTCTATACGACCCATACAGAACAGTAGGTATTAAACTTTAGTATGGAACAGCTGTTTTTTTTTCGTGATTTCACAGTTTGTTCCAACGTAAAAGTTATACAGTTCGATGGCCTAAAGCACCTCTTAAAGTTAATTTTAAAACACCTTATAAGACCAAGAACGACTATTTTAATCAACTTTTTTCTTTAGAAATAAATATCACCTTTGTACACATCAAGCTGTACATTTCCAGTTTATGCTGATCTCGCATTGTAGGATTTCCGTACAATGCGAAGTCTGGAAATAGATCTTATTGGATCTTATTTAATTGTGTGTTGGCAATATTGTATATTTCTTATAAAACTTTTCTCCTTGAAAAGTGCCATTAGGTATTTCAAGTTTCAGTTCACAAAATGGAAAATAGACAATAAAATAATCATCAAAAGACGATTGAAAAGTTATCAAACTAAAGTTTAATATCGGAGTAATGGTTCAGTTAGTTGAATACTTATACAATTATAATAAAGTTAAGATAAGCTGGTGCTCTCGAGACTGGAAACTCTCAAGAGCTCGATTGTAAAATCGATGAGTTGAAAAATCTGATCAAGCGTGCTTTCAATAGGCTTATCCAAGGAATGGGTATCATATTACTTTAACCATCACACTGACTTATGTCCTATTAGTATTACTTGAAAAAAATTAAAAATATCGTATAGATACCTACCTACTTACTTTTACAATGTTTTTACCTAAATAGGATCTGTCATTGCTTAATTTTTAATTCTTTTTACCCGACTACGGCGAAGAAAAAAGGAGGGTTATGATTTTTACTGGTATGTATGTATGTATGTATGTTCATCTGTTCCCTCATATCTTCTAAACGACTCATCACAATTTGACAAATGAGGTATCGTTGGAAGCGTCTTTATCGTCCGCTGGTTATAGGCTATGTGACGTCACATTTAATTAAAAATGGCGCCCTATAGAGGACATGAAGTCAGGAACTAAAAAAAAAAAAAAAATCTTAATCGTACCATGTTGGGTATCAAATGAAAGGGCTTAATGAGCACATTTCAAATATATATATATTATAACCCCAAAAGAAATTTAAAAAAATTAAAGTAATAAAAACTAAAACCCAACTACTACTAAAAAGGTATAAACAAGACACCACAGACAGACAAATAAAAAATCCGGAGTCACACGTTATCTGTTCAATTTATGCTCTAAGTAACACACTTTTAGATTACAGGAAAACCCATAAGAAGTCTATGGTCTTAAATAACATGATGAAATGAATTGAAATGATGTTTATTTCTTGTAAGTAAATTAGTACATTGATGTGTATAAGTGTCTTCTAAGACACTTATACACATCAATTTTTCGGTCTGTTTCTTTGGACTGAAAATAAAACTTATGTATCATATCAATGTTATTGGTTCCCTTTTCTTCCTTCCTTGAAATGATAATTATTTGCATTAACTTTGTTTACCGAAGTCAACCACCCTTATTACTTTTAGGTAAGCAATACACGACCTACATTATATTTCCGCTTGAGAAAGTTTTCTCATAAGTGAGCAGGGATAAACGGGACTTTTGGGGATAAAGGGAAACGTATGTACACAAATTGTTTTATGTTTTTCTTTTATTCGTTACAATCTTACCCGCATATTAATATTTACCCAGAAAGGGTAAAAACATCCTCTTTGGTGGAATTTCTTTGAATATAACGTAAAAGTTGCCTTTCTTAGCAAATTGGTTGTGATAATGAACGCCATCAAAGTCGCTCAGTCCTTAAGTGATGCAAGGATGAAGAAAGAAAAAGTTTGTCCCATTAGTGGCGAATTAACTTGAGGCTGGTATTTCTTTTTGGCAACACTGCGATGCTCTCTTGTTTGCCTACTTCGAAATATCTAGCCCGGGAGGTACCGTTGCATTTTCGGTAGTGTTTTTACGCCGATCGGTTGCCATCTTGTTCAATAGATCTCGAATGACTGATAAGTGAACCGCGGTGGGTGTAGGATTGAAAGGTTACGGAAGTGGTGAAAAAAAAAAAAAAAAAGTCATAGTAAGCCGGCTGAAATTTTTTTCATATAAATATTTACATCATACTGAGCTGAAAAAAGTCAGCTGCATGGTGGAGGGGGGATTATGCGTTAGCCGCTCGCATAAACTTGTAAAAAACACGTAAAATAAAGTAACACTTATTTAGGTCATTAACTCCAAACTGACTAACAATTGGCAAAAGTCGTTTTAGTAGCAAACGTTCTCATTGGAAAGGTCTTTCCATTGGTGTCTATCTTATGGCTATTGGGCTAAGAAAATTCCTTAACTTCGATACCGAAGTAGTCACCTATTTATGTTATTAACTCCGAACTGATTAACAATTGGCAATAGTCATATTAGTAGGAAAAGTTGCCATCAAAAAGCTAAAGCCATTGATGTATATCCTATGGCTATTGGGCCAAGAAAATTCTTTAACTTCGATGCCCAAGTATTCACACACATTTAAGTCTTTTACTCCGAACTGACTAACAATTGGAAAAATTCGTGTTAGTAGGAATGGTTCCCCTTGAAAAGCTCTTTCCATTGGTATATATCTTATTTTTATTGGGCTTCAGGGCAGAACCCCATAAGCAAGGGGCCCATTCTCATTTGACAAGACTGTAGTTTAATAGTTACGATTGCACAAACAATCAGTCAGCTGGGTGCGGACAGGGGAGTTCTGTCAGCTGGACCCTGAAATAAACTGTGCATTACTCGAATAATCTATATCTTTAGTGCGTCAGCTGACGGTCTTTCCACCGCTACCCACGCAGCTGATTGTTGTTTTCGTACTTTTGATAATTTAAACAATCATCTTTGTTAAATTTCATCTGGCGTACTGTAACTTTATTTTACGTATTTTTTTACAAGTTCATGCGAGCGGCTGACGCATAATCCCCCCTCCACCATGCAGCTGACGATTTTTTTTCAGCTCAGTATTATGTAAACTACTTATGAAAAAAAATTCAGGCGGCGTACTACGACTTAATTTTTTTTTTTTTTGTTAACTTCCGGAACCACCCACACCCGCACCCACCGCTACTTGAGCAGCTGACGGTTGGTTCACATAATGGTCATATAAGATCAACCATCTATGACAATATCAGTCGGCTTACTATGACTTTTTCATTTACAACGGTAACTCCCAGGCTAATCCATCTATAAGGCCCTTTGTACAACGCACGGTTTCTATACGGTACGGCGTCTAAACCGTGCCGTAGAAAAAACGTATCCGTCAACAAGCTTCCATAGTGATCCATACAACACTGACGACCGTGCCCGGCGAATAAACTGTAGTTTCTCACGGCAAGAACTGTGTGTACAAAGGGTCGACGAAACGAATAGTTCCAATTCAAACTAAGGCTCCCAAGCGTGACGCGCCTCTGGTGGTAGGGGTGGTAGGTACAATTTCCACGAAAACTTTATGATTTTTTTTCTGAGTCGCGTCGCATCGTCGCGTAGCCTCTGTCTGTGAAAGTTGTCACACTAACTATAGATACCTACTTCCTACCTACGTAACTTCAAATTTATTCATGCTACATAATGCGGTATTTTATTTAACACTTTCCAGAGAGAAAAATGTACGTAAAAATGGCCACTGAAAATGAAATTATATTCCTGACCTTACTCTCTGTCCATTGTAATTATTCAGCAATTTCCAACTTAATGTCTGATAATTATAATCTTCATGAAGACCCCATTTCTTTCTAAGAAGACGGTAATATCTGCAACATGATGTTATCTCTCGTAATTAAGTAATTTTCAAATGTTAATACTTATTATTATCGCAGCGTTCGCACATGTAGTCATATTAGCACGATAATTACGGCCTGAATTCCTCTGGTCGGTCGCGTACGCGTAGCAACGTAGTACGCGCCACGGACGTCAGCGTCGCAGTATGGTGATACATAGAACACAATGTATAAACGCACGCGCGACTGACGTACACGACCGACATCAGCGTAAGAGAAATTCAGGCCTAAGCTAACAGTGCCCACTTACCGATACCTACACCGCGTATAAGTGAAACTTTTTATTAGTTAAGAGGGGTTACCTTAGTGTACGGTTCGTAAACTTGCAGAGTTGTTACTTAGGTAGAAGCGCGTAGACAAAAGATCACTTAGTTCCCGATAAGTTTATTACGTGTAAGTTGTGTTTACAAGTAAATACTGTTGAAGATTTCTTTCTTGAATTCATGTATATGTATAGTGATATAATGACACACGCCTGGTGCAAGCCTCCACGTCAGGAAAGTATGAACAGTGTAAGACTGTACATTAGGGGGGATGCGCTAAGGTAGCCCGCGAAATTAAATTTTTCTTACGTTTTTTGCAGTATGCAGGTCAGTATCAGGTTGTATATTGATCTAAATATGATTTGTGGCCGTAACAAATATGGATTTTCATAATTATAAACATTAGAATCAGCAATACAACTCTCTAAGTTCATGTAAGTGCATTGAATGACTATTTATGAAATCATCACTTTTGGCACTTTTATGAACTTAAGGAGTTGTATTGCTAATTCTAATGGTTGCTGATTCTGATTCTTACTGCGGTGGGTAAATACTTACGTCCACGATTGACCGTCGAATGACGTCAACGTTATTTATGAAAGTAAGTTGGTGTGTTTCCGAGAGAGCATTATTTGACACCGTAAAGTAATACCTGCAGTATGTGGCAACCACCGCTCTTCTAGGAACCCGTAGCTTAATGGCTAATTCCTATAATTTACGGACCGTTATTGGTAAAAATTAAGACTCTTGTATCTTTACCAGCAAGAAGCAGAAGCAAAGACTTCATAGCTTTGCATAGTAGAGGTAAAATTAGCTTAGAGAGTTTCGCCCAGTTTGGCAATAAAAGTGGTACCATTGGTAAGCAAAACGATTCGTTATTGTTTAAAGGAACTGAGCATAAGACAGGTAATAAAGTAGGTAGGTAATTTATGTAAAACTTAAAAGTCCAACACAATGAACACATAAGACTGCATTAATTTAGCTACTATTCCTAGCAGAATATGCAGAGCGTCGAAGTTAGCAATTCCACTATCTCCAAATATGGTGTATATTTTGAAATAACTTGTTAGCTGTAATGTTGCTGACAAATATTTTCGCTAAATAAATCTGAACATAATCCCTACACTATCTTCGCGAAAGTTCTGGAATATTGTGTGACGTTGACTTTTCATTACAAAGATAGTATTGTCGTATTTAATTAAATTAACCTTCTCAGAAGTTGTTAATTACATTAATAACGTGCCGTCGTAAACTCACAATATCGTGTTGCAACCATTAAGGCTCGTGCAAACAGACGCGAAATCGCGGGCGCGACAGGCAGCGGTACCTTTGTCGACAAAGGTACCGCTGCCTGTCGCGCACGCGATTTCGCGTCTGTTTGCACGAGCCTGGGGTTTTTTACCGTTGTGGTGCAGTTGTTGTGGGTCGTCTAAACAAACCCTAACCACCGCACCACTTTCACGTGATCGCTTGTTTCAGCTATTTTACAGTGGAGGCTCTTGTCCACAAAGGTGCACCTAATTGCAGAGTTAAGGAACTACTTGGAATGTTTTGTAATTTTAGTATAATTATATAAACGGTCAAACGAGGAGATAATGGTACAGATCGATTCAAACTTATGTAGAGGCGGCTCGGAAGTTAGCTTTTAGCTGCGCAGTACCCTACCTCTCACCCCCGCCCGCTGACACATAAAATTGTTACTGCGCAGCGACTCGCCTCATGTTCCGAGCCGCCAATTAAACTGTAATAGGGTTTACTTACAGTTTCCAATACTGACTATAAACTTTTCCTTCACTTTTCACACTCATCTAGGTACATGAATTATACTTTTCATCAACTACCTATAGTTGCAAACTTAGAGTTTTACCGGCAATAACAACCGAGATGCATTACCAGAATTCACACGATCAAGATGGATTGTGTGGTCAATGTAGTACTGATGTGTATCTTTTTTTTTTTTTTTTTGGCTGGGAAATCATCATATGACTTCTCCCGCTCTGGGCGGAGCGGAAGGGCGTGTCAGACTCTTACTGACTAAAACCCACCCGTGTTCCTTCGGTTGCCTGTTGCCAGGGTCCCGGTATCCCTTTCGGACTATTCCGCAACCCTGGCAGGCATCGGTCCTAACGGACCCCGTCAGGTGTGCTGACATCTCTTTGAGGCGCGCGTGTAACACGACGCGCCATCGACCCGGGCCTGGTCCTTATCGGACGGCTAACTACCCATTGCTCGCAGTCCGCAAGCCCGCGCCTATGGTGGCCGGGAATCTGCTGATGCTGCTGATGAGCTGATGTGTACCTACGACCGTAATCAAAAGCCTACACATGTAATATAATAACAGATACTGTGGGTCATTATACATTAATGTACCATGGATTCGGTCTGACAAAGTGTACATGCGATTTAAAAAATTCAGATCTAACCCTTGATGTATCTGAACTGAGATATCGACGTGATCCATTGAATACGTCACATTTAATTTTCTCACGTACGCACGTACATCTCTACGGACAATTTCGACGCTTGATGGTTCAATCTCGGCATTAGATTACACGAATATTTCTGTCTTTATCCCTCTTTCGCCAACTCATTAATCTACATCATAGAAGACAGCTCGATTGGCATGAAGCTTCCATTCATTAACAAATCAGTACGGTTAATAACAGAAATATTTTAGGGTTTCATGAAACTTAAGTAAAACTCTCGTAATTATTATTGCTTTCTTTTTGGTACAAGAATTTAAACTGCTTATTTTATGGTAAACATCTACTAGACAACTACCTACATCAATGCACAAGCATCTTCCTTTTATCTGCTTCTTCATCCGCGTGGATAACTTTAATCTCATCAGAAAATCTCCCGAAAATCTTTTTTTACCTGCGCTTCTGAGGAAATTTATTCATAATTCTATTTTCAGCAGCCTATTAGGCTGTGTCGAAAAAAAATATGTAAATATAGGCAAGTTGTAGGCCTCTACGTAATCCTAGAAGCCAGTCGCCCACAATAATGTAAATTAAATTGCCGCCGGTCAAAGATCGCCGTATTTTCGTTTAAACTTCCACTTTTATGTTGCCTCCTACAATAAATTCAGCGGTAAACACGTCACTCAGCCCAACTATGAATTATAACAGGACGTGGTTGTTCGTAGCCAATTAACATTCATAGCCGCTTAGTAGGTAAAGCTGTCTATTAATAATGAATGTGAGTTACCTAAACTACACTAGAGCTATTTAATTCACGACTGCAAACAACCTCCATGTTTGCATATAGCAATAAGTTTGTTGAAGAGGACCCACGGGTAGTATGGAACATAACTAGCTATGAATAACACAAAGTTCTAGCAGTGGATTCGTGCAGCAGTCGGCAATAGGCTGAGTTGATATAATTCTAGAATTCCACTTATCTCCGAACATTTCACCAGGGCGCTTACCTATACCTAAGTATCTAGAAAAACACCCTATACCTAATTTATAAATTATTATGTTTTCAGTCGGAAAACATAATCACTACATATTATAAAACAAAGTCCTCCGCCGCGTCTGTCTGTCTGTCTGTTCGCGATAAACTCAAAAACTACTGCACCGATTTTGATGCTGTGTCACCAATAGATAGAGTGTTTCTCGAGGAAGGTTTTAGTACATAATTTGTCAAGCGGGCGACGCCGCGGGCATCAGCTAGAAAGTAAAGTAGGTATAGTGTTAGTACAGATACGGCCTCTAATAAGGTTCAATTTCTTTTTTTTATTAGTTGAATCAGTGAAATGATTATAAATATCAAGTGAACTTGAAGCAAAGTTCTGATTATTTCCTCCAAGGATAGGCCATCAAAAAAAATATCCTTTTCACCTCAGCACCTCAAACAAGCAGGTTTTGCTGTCTACAGACAGTGTGCAAAATTCAATTTTGGTGCGAGCGTGAGACAAAGTAACTTTTTAATTATTTTTTTTCTAAATTCCGAGAACATGTCTGGGTCTACTCACAAAATTCGAAATATTTTAATTTCACTTTGTTCTATTACTTTCACTTCGATACGAAAAAAGCGAGAGATAGAAACAAGTCGATTCGAAGTTCGACTTTAATTTCGATATCTAGTAGGCCCAAAAAAGAAACAAACAATAAAACGTTCGGATACACATACAGGTTTTAAATGTAGTAAGTATTTTTTTTTTTTTAAATATATTGTTCGTTGTACAAATATACTTGTGGTTTACGTTTACCATGTTGTATTTTTTACCTTTAGGCAATAATATGGGTTTAAATATGAAATTGCCGTTTAAACGTACTGGCCACTTTGAATTAAAATTAAACTTGCATCATGGTGTGAGATTCCAGAGTGAAACTTTTTCCACAAGATTCGATTTTTGTTTTTGCATTCAGCTTACAGTAAAGATAACTACAGTACGACACAACTTAGATGTAGCATAAATGTGAAAATTTTCATTCATTAATTCCAATTTTACGGATACATCCGCGTTTGCGTAAAGATCATTTTTATCTAAAGCAGTAATAAAGATTGGTGATTTTGAAGGCACATTTAGGTCGTATTGTGATCGGTTTTACGAATTTTGCCGATGCTACATGTGAGTTGTGTCGTACTGTACTTATATTGAAAATTAGAGTAATGTTTGAATACGAGTTCCGACGTGGAACCAACGCAGCGGAAACAGCACGCAATACTTATCAATGTTGTGTTTGGAGAGGATACGGCTAATTAATGCACCATGCGTTTTTGGTTTAATCGCTTTCGTAGTGGAAACTTCGATTTGAAGAATGAACCCCGAGAAAGACCAGCCTCTAAGGTAAATAACGATGAATTAGATACGATGGTAGAAGCCGCTCCATATCAAACTACCAAGGAACTAGCGGCACGGTTTGATGTTAGCTTAAGCATATCCAAAATAATGATCAATTTGCATCAATCGGTGAGACAAAAAGCTTGCAAAATAGGTGCCCCATGATTTGACTAATCTGCAGAGAGAACCGCGTGTTCAAAGCTTGCCTTACCTACCTTGTTGAACCTGTACAGAAATGAAGGGGTTTCAATACAAAATGCCTTCACTCAGTTTGTTGAGTCGAGGTCCCCAGAGTTCTACCGCAAAGGCATAAATGACCTTCCCAGGAGATGGCAGAAATGTGTAGACAATGGAGAAAATACTTTGATGAAATAAATATATTTTACCTCAGAAAAAAAATGGTTTCCGTTCTGTACAAAACGGCAAATTCATATTTAAACCCCTAATATGTTCCCCTAATATGTTCCCCTAATATGTTCTAATATCTCATATGTTCTCGCTGTTGAGGTGAAAAGTTATATGTGTTACACGAGACCAAAGTTATTTGCATCTCGTGTCTTTGAATCCCTCGCTGTGCTCAGGATTCTAACCTAGAATCACTCGCTATGCTCGTGATTCAATTATAGAATCCTTCACTTACTCGGGATTCAAAATCAACACTCGCACCAAAAAACAACTTTGCTCTCTTGTTGCACAAATAACTATTTCGTTATCCTCTCGAAAATATAATTTTCTCTCCACTTTTTCCACAATAATATCAGAAATGTAAATTGATGAAAACGTCTATCATTATCAATATTTTCATTCTTAAGTTAAAGTTATTTTTAGGGGTCCATACCGTAGGTTTTTAGGGGTCGGAACCCTTATAGGAGCACTTCGTTGTTCGTCCATCCGTCAGTCTATCAGTCAAGACCCTTTTTCTCAGGAACGCGTGGAGGTATCAAGTTGAAATCGATATCAAATACGTAGGTCTCTACTGTCCGATTTATGCGACTTAATATATTCTGATACCCGTAAGTAAAAAAAACCTATGGGTACTTCCCGTTTACAATCATGATATTTGGCAAGAAGCAAGGTCTCACAGCACAAGTAAAGGAAAAAGTCCGAAAATCGTTAATTTATCTCATAAATTAATACTTTTATGCGATTACAAACTTACATTTGCAGTTGGACAATTGAGCGTGACGTATATTGATGTACGGAAGAACATTTTTTCAACTACTAAGTTAAGTTTTCTCTTAGGATAAATTAATCCCAACTACGGCACCCTTCATTGGACACGCACTTGGCCGATTTTTTTTATATTTAACAGTGGAATAGTGTTACTTTCAGATCTAAGACGTAGCCAAGCGAACACAATCTGTCTACCAAATGGTTTTCAATAATTCTAAGAATTTATTCAAGTACTTAAATCTGTTTGGGTATACCAGAGGTTTATTCTTTCAAAGGTCTCGATATTAGAAAAACAAAGAGATAGGTATCGTAAAAATGTAAGTACTTTATAAAAACGGTCTTCTGTTTTATTAAATCTGTAACCGATATCAGAAGTTTAATCAAAATTGATTTTGTTCGCGTCTGAAGATGTTGTGAAGTTCGGTCAACTAAAGGACTTAAAATAAAGTTCTAAAATATTTTTTAAAGCTACTAAACCTTATCAGCATCCAATATATAAATACTTCCTACAATAAAATAATGTAAAGTGGAATGAAGTAATTTTTTTCTTATAAGAAGAAATTAACACAACATAAATAACATCACGTCACGCCTGTATGAAGGGATAGACAGAGGTGCACCTAATAGTACACCCACATTTTACCAGTTATGTTTGGTCCCATGTAATATGGCGTTGCCATAAGAAGAAATGAAGTATGGAGTTAGGTAATTGGTGGTCTGCTGCAAGGTCATAACTGGCGATGGTGACCAAGCGGGTGATAGGCATTCTCAAAAAAATCATCACGAATATCACGATATACCTACCCAGGTGGATTTTAAAATGCATTCGATGACTTATACATTATTTTTTCTTTATGCTAAACCCCAAAAGGGGTCATTGTACTCATCATTTTGAACAACTTTTAATATGGGACCAACATTGAAATCGCGAATAAAAAATCAGCTGTTCCCTACTATTTGTGTTCACTTAAATCGACAAAATGTATGGAACAGCAGATTTTTTTTTTCGCGATTTCAATGTTGGTCCCATAGAAAAAGTTGTTCAAAATGATGAGTACAATGACCCCTTTTCGGGTTTAGCATAAAGAAAAAATAATGTTGTATAGGTAAAATAGAATTCAATAAAAGAATCTACATAAGTCTAGACCATTTTTTACAAAAGCATTGTAATATATTTTAATAATTTGAGATACTTTATTCAACATGGTATGAATTTAAGATTGAAGTAATCTAAAGAGCGCCTACAACATAATAGAATGTTTATTTTCAGATATTTACATAATATATACGCTAACAGACCTAAAATAATAATAATACATACGTACATGTTTATAAAAAAGGAGGGGAAAGAATCATATTGCATCAAAAAATTCGTCCGCATCGATGTCAACACATAATTTTGACTGACCTAATAGTAATAAATTTTGCCTCAATGTACATGAATATTATTATATGATATTTGATGCCGAAACGTACTGAGGCCGAGCTCAAAGCGCGTCTCGACAGAGATTATGTAGTCAACACTTCCTGTAACGTGGCTTACTCCTTTCGGGTCAAAGGAGTGCACTACGATTAAACGTGGCAATGCTGCCAGTATTCTAAACATTAGACAGTAATTACCTGTAGGTATATACTAAGGATTAACGTTATTTAATCCATGTCTTTATCTTCACGGACAAATGAGCTCCGATTTTCTGATTGAAATCTAGGAAGGTATCTATCATGATCATTTTCATGTCAGGCAAAAGACATCCACTGCTGGACATAGGCGTCCCCCAAGCACCGCCATTTCGACCGGTTCTGTGCTTCTCGCATCGATGTCGATCTGGCACATCGATGTTGAAGAGACTGCAGTACAGTCTCGATCGAATCAAAGGCTTTCTCGTAGTCCACAAATGCTAATCCTCTTCGGTCTCCTGTAAAATCTGCAACAGCGTATGTCTGTGGTATACGGTTTAGAGCCTTTATGAAATCCGGCTTGTTCGGAAGGCTGGAAGTCGTCAAACCTGCGCCCGAGACGGTTCGTAAACAGCTTGTAGACATTGCTCAGAAATGAGATGGGCATATAATTCTTAAGTAGGCAGTATCACCACACCTCTGTTGTTTGTCACCACACCTGTGACGTAAATCACCACACCTGTGTCGTTTTACCCTTGCAGTATCACCACAAATCAAACGCAGTATCTCCACACCTGTGACGTTTTACCCTTGAGTATGACGGAATCAAGCAGCTAGGTAGGTAACTATAAGTAATTATATCTTGCGCCGGTCTTCATTAATGTTTTCAGACTAAAAATAAAAACATCAAAAGTACTCATCAAAAGCTACTTCACTGTTCATTAATCATCATCATTTGCGCAAATTACTCACCCTTTGCGCTATTTTTAGCGGCACTTGTACTCTAGTCTAATTTGTTTTGTTATCCCGTTTATTTTCTGCTTCAACAGGCGAGAGGCTGTAGAGTACAGATTTAGGTACTTTTATAAGGTCAACTAAGGTCAGTTAGATCGATATTGGTTTGATGGAAATCTAAGATATCGCGATATCTGCCATGAAATCTAGATGAGATATCTTGATTACATGAGGCGGCTATGTTATCGGTATCAGTCGGTATCGTGATAACTGACACGTCGATCCCGTGTCTAGTCAAGTCCGTGCTGAACCAGCAGCTAGATAATGTTATGTAGATAATACTGAGCTTTGAGTTCCCTTTAACACACTTGTATTAAGTGTATTAAAGGGAACTCCAAGTTTTGTTTGAATTTATTATAATTATTGTAAGCAGGAATGTTCTGGCCGGCCATTCACACGAAAAACAAAACGAAGATTCATAAAAATCAATTATTCTCACCGTCACTAAATAGTTCACGGTTTCGCACTTGTTCGGTATTAAAGTTTCACCGTCAGTTTCACCACACAACTTCATCGAAACATCAACACTGTTAGGTAACTAGAAGCTCATGAGAATATTGTAAAACGTTACAATAACATCTTACATAAAATCATGCCTGTATTACGAAGGGTTAAGCAGAGGTACCTATAGTTCACCCTCATTTCACCAGTTATGTAAAAGCGGGTAAGCCTGTTGCTATCAACCGGGCACAGATCCAGACTCTGACCTGCTACTGAGAAATTCCGGATGGAAAAACCCAATAACACTTCTCAAACTCAAACTCAAAACATTTATTTCAAATAAACAAATTACAGGCACTTTTGAATTATAAGCGGTCGGTCAGTCAGAAAGATGAAGCTAGTTGCCCATTCCAAAGCGTAGGTAGTAGGTTTTTCTATGGAGAAGAACGGGCAAGAAACTCCACGGACACAGTTTTAAATCAGAATATTGTTACCATTATATTAGTTACAGACATCATTCATGTTGAAATTGAAATACATGTGAGTACAATGTAGAAAAACGCGTACGTTAAAAGCTTCCGTAATCTTCTATATAGGTATATAAAAGGCTAGGGTGAATGAGATATCAACGCACAGCCTAAACCAGTGGTCCTAGAGACATAAAATTTGGAGGGTGTGTTCATTATGAAGAGTAAGTTTCGACTAAGAAAGGGTTTCGTTGGTATGAAAAATCTTATGCCTTGAGTTAATAGACTTGAAACTTGGCACGAATACTTATTTAAGTAAATGATAAAGTTTATCATTTTTTGTTTTTATAAACAAAACCCTAAACGGGGATTGGGATGTGTCAAAGTTTGTATAGAAGAATTTTAACGCACGGTTTAATTAACTCGAAAATCAATGTTAGTATCAGGTAATAATGTACAATAGAGATTTATGAAAATTCATCCCGGGGAAGGACATATGCTACTTTTTATCGACATACCACGCGGGCGAAGCCGCGGGCGGAAGCTAGTTAAAAGATAAAAAAGAAACAAAACAATTGAAAAATTAAAATAAGCCGTGGCAGCTAAGAGATGACCAGTCCCTACTGATGGCTTTGCCCGGGAATCGAACCTCATGTTCATCAGTAGCACTTGCAGCCACTAGACCAAAGAGGCAGTTTAAGACACAATAAAATATATTGCAAAGAGTTTCTAGAAGCCAAATACAACTGAGTCTTTACGACTTTAAACAACTGGTTTAACTTTTCAATTAAATTCACATGAAAGACAATTCATCTAACGGTATCGTACAGGAACTCCTTTTGTTTGAAACAATCCATATTGATTTATATTCTTTAGATAGAATCAAAGAGTAGTACAGTCTTAAAAAAAACGATAGCCATAAACAAAGAATTAGGTACCTGCACAGTAACACCTATCATCACAAAGATACTGCAAACAGTTCGATGTGATGAGTCACGAACTCACGACACTGTATTTCGTTTACTAGGGAAATGAAGATTTTCAGCTGAAAATCCGCATTTAGTGCATACACTTACTACTGATTATTTCAATACAAATCAAGCCTGGAAATACTTAAGGTGGATGCGCTAGGGGTAGCCCGCAAAATTCGAAGTTCATGTAAGTGCATTGAATGAAAATTTCATGAAATCGTCATTTAATGCACTTACATGAACTTAGAGAGTTGTATTGCTGATTCTAATGTTTATAATTCTGTAAATCCATATTCGTTACGGCCGCAAATAATATTTTGTTCAACATTTAACCTGATACTGACCTGCAAATTGCAAAAAACTTAAGAAAATTTGATTTCGCGGGCTACCCTAGCGCATCCCCCTTAATTTGTTCTTTTCATTATTACGTAATCTGTATCGTGTGTCTGGGCTTAAGCCCACTCTGAAATATGTTATTGAACGAATACGTTTACGCAGAAAAAATGTCTACCTACACTTGACATGCTAGAATACTATGATAAATCTTAATTAATGATTATAAATGCAAGAAGTTTCACAGCAAAATGTGCATTATTATACGAAGTATATGAACTGCAACCGGCGATATTGGCTTGAGCGAGTAGGTAACTTCTCACAAGAGAACTCGAATTAATCGAGTCTATCTGTTACAGTCAGCACTACTCTCAAGTGTCGTAAACTGTGCAGTTAAAAGCGCGTCAGTTAATAAAACCTAAAGAAAACACCTAATCCTTAATCTTAAAAAAAAAGACTTAAGTACTTCTCTTTTTACTACGACTACGGCGAAGAAAAAAGGAGGGTTATGATTTTGACCGGTATGTATGTATGTATGTTCATCTGTTCCCTCCTATCTTCTAAAGCACTCATCACAATTTGACAAATGAGGTATCGTTGGAAGCTCTTGGTTGTCCGCTGATTATAGGCTATGTGACGTTACATTAAATTAAAAATGGCGACCTCTAGAGGACATAAAGTCAGGAACTTCAAAAAAAAATTGTTTAGTCGTACCGTGTTGGGTATCAAAAAAGGGCTTAATGAACACATTTCAAAAAATGTATATTTTAACCCCAAAAGAATTTAAAAAAAAATTAAGTAATAAAAACTAAAACCCAACTTTATTTATTTATTTATTTATTTATCACACCCACTATCCTTACAGGATAACCCCAATACAATAGTGGTTTGAACTTCGACTAAAAAGGTATAATAATATTATAATGTAATAAAAATTAAAAATCCGGAGTCACACGTACTCTGCTCGATTTATTAACACGTGTGACTCCGGATTTTAATTTTTTCTGTCTGTGAAGTCATGTACCTACCTTTGCCTTTACCTTTTACCTTGCTAACCGACTTCTTCAAAAAGGAGGAGGTTCTCAATTCGTCTGGATGCTTTTTTTTTTTTTATGTTTGTTACGCGATTACTCCGCCAATTATGAATCGATTCTGATGATTCTTTTTTTTTATGGCAGGTCCTGCTTCCGAGGTGGTCCCATATAAATTTTATTAACTTTGCTTGCGTAGTTTTTGAGTTAGCTTCAATATTACGTATTTTTCCCACTTAGTATATCTAGACGATGTCTTCATTTACTCCTTCACTGTTATTTACATCAGCTAGTGGTATTCGATTTTGTGTGGGGTAGGTACCACAACTAAAAAGTGAAAAATAAAAACTTTTTACAAAAAAAACAACCGACTTCCAAAAAAAACACTCAAAACTGAAAAATTACTTTCGGAAGTCGGTGGCAAAACACGAAAATTGAAAAGCAAAGACACCGACTTCCGAAAGTTATTTTTCAGTTTTGAGTGTTTTTTTTGGAATTCGGTTTTTTTTTTGTAAAAAGTTTTTATTTATACCTTTTTAGTCGTAGGTGGGTTTTAGTTTTTTAGACTAAGTAATAAAATGATGTCACCAAATTAAATTATTATCTTTAAAAAAATTGAGCCGTCGCTCATTCCGGGACGCCTGCCAGATCTATGTGAAAATTCGAAACTATTTTGTTTACAAAATATTCATGAAAGGTTTATTAAAGGAAATAAATATGGCATAACTACTTAATAAAAAAGCTCAGCTCGTGGCTAAGTAATAACAGCGGCATGGGTTGATCCATCAGGTTAAGCTACGCTAGCCGGGGTTGGTCCGTGGATGGGTGACCATCTTTACATATCTAGATCCTCCGTGTCATTTGTGGATCTTTGACAGTCGTTACGGGTCGTCAGAAGCCCGAAAGTTTGACAACCAGTCTTACCAAGGGGTATCGTATTACCCAGTTACTGGGTTGTGGAGGTCAGATAGGCAGTCGCTTCATGTAAAATATTGGTATTCAGTTACATCCGGTTAGACTGGAAACCGACCCCAACATAGATGGGAAAAGGCTAGGCAGATGATGAACAACTTAATAAAAAAAAAAAAAAAAAATATATTTAAAATATTCATATTATTTATTCGATACCACCCATTTTAAGCCCGAAAAACGAAAGACCGGCCACGTCAGACTCGCACACGAAGGGCTCCGTACCATAAGATCGGGCAAAAAAACGACGAAAAAAACACGTTTCTTGTATGGGGTCCTCTATTAATTATTAACTTTATTTAATTTGAATTTTTATGTTATTGTTTTATTATATAAATTTACACTGAGTAAAATACATATACATAGATACGACATAATTATAATACGAGTACAAAGATGTACTGCTTATTTCTTAAGAAATTTCTTCCAGCAGACCTGCGCAAGGAGAATGAGAAATTAATTTAGACAATAGTGTAGTGTGTGTGTGTAGTGTAGTGTTTATTTATTGTTATAGCAGCAATAGAAATACACAATCTGTGAAAATATGAACTGCCTACCTACCTATTTCCGTTCATGAAATACAGCCCACTCTGATAGACAGACGGAGGGATGGGTGGACAGACGGACAGCGGAGCCAGAGGCTATGTAATAATTCCGTTTCGTTTCGCTCCGCACTCTTTGGGTACAGAACTCTAAAAACGACACATATGACTCTTCGAAACGCGATTTTCGATCCAGTGTGCGTGCCCATGCCAACAGCTGGTCTCACTCGCCGCATGTTTCATATGAAAAAAAACGTGTCCAAAAAGAAGGTGTCAACATTTTTGTCCGAATCGCGGACATTCGCGGTCGTTTAAGGTTGATGCGCTAGGGTGGCCCGCGAAATTCAAATTTTCTTACGTTCATGTAAGTGTATTGACTGACGATTTCATGAAATTTTCATTCATATTATTTAGATCAACATACAACCTGATACTGACCTGCAAATTGCAAAAAACGTAAGAAAATTTGAATTTCGCGGACTACCCTAGCGCATCCACCTTAAGTAGAACTTACAAAAGATAATGGTTTACTGTCATTAAAAACCAGTATTTTAGCTAAAGGGACGTTTTAATTTACGGTCTCGCAAAGACCCTTAAAATAAGATGAGCACTCGAAAAACTCAAGCTTCATCGCCAAAAGGTTCGAAAGTATAATTGCTTTTCCTTCCTCTGAACACTCTAATTCCCGGTTCCCCGGATCCTATTTACTTAGGTACAACAACAATAATGTCAAAAAATATAAAAAATCCCACGATATTAATTTTACTAAGCTCCTAGCAGCACCCAAATTGCCCTCATTGAATTTATCACAATTTCTGAAGATTGATAAGACGCTTAAGTCCAGTTGACATTCTTTGGAAATTAAAAAGTTACGAATAATACGAGATGTTTAATGACCCGAATCAATTGTTTACAATCTAACAATTTACGAAGTTGATAATTTAAAAATGTCTTTGATGGTCGAACTTCATCCACTCCTTTACAATATTTTCTTACTAAATAAATTTGTGAGTATAAATATGTGTTGCTGGATACGTTTACGTTTGGTAACAGCCTAACAGAGTAGAGGGGGAAATCCAGGTGCTTTCAGTCAGGTTTTTTTATCACTTAGACAAGTATTGGTTCACTGCTAGTTCTTTCAAAACGAAACTTAAGAAATGGCTCTATAATACCCCCCTATGGCTCTTTTACCTAATATGCGACGACTTTATAGTGAAAAGCAGCTTTACACTGAAAAATCGTGAACCTATTTATAAGCGAACGTCAGGCGAATATGCGATGGTCGCGTTCTTAACACTATAAGGGCCGAGAGACACCGGAATGGCAGCGGCCGGCAGCGACGAGGCGAGTACTTTCAGTGTGAAATAATTCTAAACTTTATCTACATACTTAAAAGACCAGTATCGCTTGAAAAGCTTGGAAGATCACGAGGCCGCTCGCAGAGCCACGAGCGGCCTCGCGTCGCCGCTGGCAGCCGCGGGTAGAACCACCGACAAACGATAAGGTCGAACGACTGGTCTTTTAAGTATGTAGATAAAGTTTAAATTTATTTCACACTGATAGTGCTGGCCGTGTTGCTGCCGACCGCTGCCATTCCGGTGTGACTCGGCCCTTAGTTCGGAATGTCGGAAAGCGCCCTCTGCCCGCGCGACAACGCGTTCAGATTCACGAAGGCAGCGAACGCATGGTCACGTCCACTCCAACTCTCACTGTCTCAAACCAGACATCGCTAATCCCGCCATAGATTTGCCGTTTCACCAATATCTATTTCAGTTTGTACACTGCACGTACGCGTAAGCAATTTTACGCAAAAGCAAAGCTTTACGACTGAATAAACAGTTTATGTTCTGGGATTTGTATTCTGCAAATGATGTGGCATCATACCAGTAAATTCCGTTTTATTGCTTGTAACTGAATAAGAAATAAAAAATCTTTTGGTTTGGGTTTAGAACGTGCCGGAATTTGAGGCTATTTGGGGGTTCTAGAGGGTCTCCTGAACCCTCCACAACAATATTTTTTTGCCGAAGACGCTTTTTTTTTTTAAATATCTAGTTTTATTAAGTATTTATGTTAGGAACGTAAATATTCTCTCCACTGTACTTTATGGAGCGCGTGAGAAGCTATGTATAGCTATAGCGTATAGATGTCTTCATATACAACGCTTTTGCAAAATGTCACAAATAGCAAACGCCTAGTTTTCGGGGAAAAAATCCTAAAGTTTCAAAAAATTCTATTTTGTTATGAATCCAAGAGCGAGCCTACCGAGCTTGAGACTTGTCGGGGTGCTCCGAGTCTCGACACATCTCGACTTAGTAAAAAGGCATTGAGAACTTAAGATGTAAGAGCGAGCGAAGCGAGCTCGGAACTAGGGACACCCCGACTCGGACAGGTTAGGTTCAAAGGGTATGGAGGGGATTTTAAATGTAAGCGTTAGGGGCAACAATAGCCGCTGAACAAATAAGGTTTGAAATCCAGATGGAAATCGTCTGGAACGGAAATGAACTATTTATTCTAGTTTAAAACCGGTGGGCCTTTTAAACCTGGAAAAAAATAATCTTACTTCAAAAAGTACTTGCTTCTGACTTTTACAGGTTTTTTTTTAACACAAGAATAATAAATTAAAAGCCTTTCAACTATTTCTTTCTTTTCTTCAATATTTAATACATCCCATGACTAACAAGTCTTGACATTACATACTGAATATAATGTCAAGACTTGTTAGTCATGGGATGATGGGAGTTTAAAAATCAAGAAAAAATAAACAAACGACTTACATTTAAGTCGTTTCGTCGTCATTTAATTACTTTTTTTTACCCAAAATAAAAGTGAAAGTAACTGAAAAGCCCTGATTTATATATTATTATATACAGGGTGTTAGGGTAGACACCGTTATCCTTGAAACTAGTGGATTGGTGTCATGTATAATATACCTACTTTTTCTACGGGACCAACATTGAAATCGCAAAAAATAATCAGCTGTTCCATACATTTTGTCGATTTAAGTGAACGGCTGTGTTTTTTTTCGCGATTTCAAGGTTGGTCCCATAGAAAAAGTATATTATAGATGACACCAAACCACTATTTTCAAGGATAACGGTGTCTACCCTAACACCCAGTATATTTATATTCAAAGGAAGCGAAAATATTAAAATAGAACATAATAATATGCAGATGCCTTCCGACGAATTACCTTCTCTAAAACTTTTAGGATTTGAAAATGTTTGGTTTTGGCTTTAGGTAGGTATATTGTTTGCATAAGTAATTTGCAGAGTTTAATATGACTAGGTAGTTCCAGTAGGCAAACGCAAAGGATCTTTGAGTACCTACCTACTGGAACAAAACAATATTTGCTTAAGACGGAGCTAATATCCTTTAACCCCTTCCTTTGTGGTAATCTTACTAAGCTACGTAAGTATGTTAATTACTTCTTGCACAAACATTCGATACGCTTCCGTACCGACCCGAACATCAATCGATGTTAAGGAAGGAGCTCTTCTACTGTTCACAAATCAAAAACCCGAAAATGTTGTCGGTTTAAATCAAATAGACGACCGCTTTTCTTCCGACAGCTGTTTGCTGTCGGGGGCAAGGTAAATCAGCACCCTAATTCCTTCATAAGTTAAAAAAAACCGTCTGCATAACAACGTAAATAACGCAATGAACGTGGCTTAAAACTATCAAAATGAAAGCAATTGTGATCAATTGACAGTCATACCTCTATAAACTGAATCCTCGAGTCGATGCCCCCTTTTTTTGTTTTTTGGGGTGGGATATCATCAAATGACTTCTCCCGCTCTGGGCGGAGCGGAAGGGCGTATCAGACTTTTACGGACTAAAACCCACCCGTGTTCCTTCAGTTGCCTGTTGCCAGGGTCCCGGTATCCCTTTCGCACATTCCCGCAATCCTGGCAGGCATCGGTCCTAACAGACCCCGTCAGGTGTGCTGACATCTCTTTGAGGCGCGCGTGGAACACGACGCGCCATCGACCCGGACCTGGTCCTTATCGGACGGCGAGCTACCCATTGCTCGCCGTCCGCAAGCCCGCGCCTATGGTCGCCGGGAATCCGCCTGGGATTCCCGACGCCCAGGGTGTCTCCAGCGGCGGTGGTTAGGGGCGTGAGGGCGCAAACTTTGCTTCTCCCTCTCGCGTTCCGCCTCCTCCTTCGCGAGCATTACTGCTTCGCAGAACGAGGTGACGGCTTCCCATGCCCTCTCGCTCCGTACCGTGGCCTGGACCAGGGCCGGACGCGAGAGGTCATTGCCGCCAATCACCTCCACGAGGACACGGCGGTGCTATGCTCCACCATGTCCTCCGGACGATCCGCACAGTGGTGACACCCGGGCGTTTTCTCCCGCCTAATCCTACACAGGAACCTCCCGAAGCTGCCATGTCCGGTGAGGACCTGCGTCAGGCGGAAGGTGAGGACGCCGTGGCGCCTCTCTAGCCACTCCTCAAAGACCGACTTATCGCCGCAATTGTGGCGTGCCCAGCACTGGGTTGCGACAATCGCACTCTCCATGCCGCCATGAGATCCTGCCGGAGCTCTGTCCGCTGTGCCGCGATTTCTCGCGGCAGCGGAGTTACGCCCCGGCGCTTCACCTCCTCGCGCCACTCCCAAATGTGGGCGAGGACTTTCGTCTCCAGATCCCATGGCGGTAATACGGCAAGGAGGCTCGCCGCCTCACGGGAGACCGTGCGGTATCCCCGGGCCAGCCGAATGGTCATGACCCTTTGGGGAGCGTTCAACCGGCGAGCTGGCCGCAGCCTAAGGGAACGCGCCCACACCGGTGCCCCGTAAATGGCCATGGACCGCACGACCCCCGCATAGAGCCTCCCTCTGCCACACAGTATTTTGTTTTAGTATGGATAAGAGAACTTCATACTCAGTCAGAATAGTACAAATACAGACTTAAAAATATACCTTTATTCAAAGATTCTGTTTTAGTAAAAGTTAAAATACAATAGACGTAGATATATTTAGTAACCTATTCCGCTTGACTATTCTTCAAGAGTCCTAAAAAACCCTGTAAGAAATCGACACGTGTTTCACCTCTCAACGAGGAATCCTCAGGATGACGATTGACCAATTGCAATCAGAACGCGACGTGTTACCACACCGAGCGCTGGACGCAAAGTGAATCAAATCGCCCGTCACCCCCACTTATATAGGATCGCTGCTCGGCGCCGACCGGCTAGAATCGTTATCAGTGCGATAAGTGCGATAAGGGGCGAACAATCGCAACAAAGGCGACCTTGGCATACTGTCTGACATTTGTCCTAAAATATTTATTTTTTAAGAGCTCTATTTTTTACATTACTTAGAAGTCTTATTTTATTTCGATTAACCAAAGTTTTAAAAACCTCAAAAATATTTTTCAAGAAAATAATGTCTTATGGTTTTTAGAGTTCCCAAAATAATGTCATATGGGTTTAAGGGTTTTCTTTCGTAAATATTGCCAAACGGAACCCTATTACTAAGCCTTCGCTGTCCGCCCGTCCGTCCGTCTGTCTGTCAGCTGTTCCGTACCTCCGTACAATATTTATCATCCGCACTATTTTTACATATTTTTAGGGTTCCCAAAATAAATTAAGTTAAAAAATAAGGGATTTTTTTAATCTTCATAATAGAATAGAGTTTTTAGTGTGCGACTCCGACTTTTTTCAACTAAGTTGGGGTCGGCTTCCAGTCTAACTGGATGCACCTGAATACCAGTAACTGGGTAATACGGTACCCCTTAGTAAGACTGGTGGTCAGACTTTTGCGCTTCTGTCAACCTACAAGGACAGGAGATCTACAAATAGACATAATAGATAGACAGCCGGAAATACGTGTTAACGTGCTTTCCAAGGCAAGGAGGGGTCTCGATATGCAATGGACGGTCACCCATGCACGGATCGACCTCGGCAAGCGCAGCGTAACCTTCGATCAACCCGTGTGGCTGTTATGAGTTAGCCACGGGCCATTAAAAAATAGGTAAGAATATAAATAATAGGTATTCGTGTACGATCCTCGTAATATTCAATCATAATGATTTTATTTTCAATATGAATCGCTCTCTGTACGATAACTTATACAGGGTGAAATATTCGTTTTAATCCTCTTAAGGATCCGTGAAATTCGTTCATTATGTTGAGTAAGTACAATGACCGTAGGTACCTACTCATCATTATGAACATCTTTCACTAGCGTCATGTTTGCCGATAATAAACTTATTTTCTTTCTTTTTCTATTTTTTTTCTTTCTTTCACTATGGGTCCAACACTGAAATCGCGAAAAATCGCGCTGTTCCCTACATTTATGTTCGCATAGCTCGTCAAAATATAGGGAACAGCTGATTTTTTTTAGGATTAAAACGATTAATATTACATCCTATATAGGCGAAAGACAGATAGATCCCGAACGTAAAATGGTTTTTATAGTCCTCTAGAGAAACCAAATAATAAGGGCGTCCATTTGCGTTTTATGTTATTTGGAACAGACAGTAAAAAGAGCTTTGAAAAGTGATACCTAAGCTTTACTTTATACTTGCAAAAATCCATGATATAGGTAGAAAAGTACCTTATACCTACACAGGTACAAGGTACTTTTCTACACCTACATAGGTACAAGGTACTTTACTCTCCCACCAGCCTATTTCAAAGTACTGCGAGTGTTTCGAAGTCCTGCGTACCTACGAAGCGCTTCATTTGGCAAATAGGCTTCAAATGGACCTACTTAATTTCGTATAATGCGTTTTACGGCAATTATTAGGTTCCAATTTTAGGGAAACGCGTAGTTCTACAAAAATGAAAAGTTACATAGTCAAGTACAGAATATAATTCAGATAAAAAGTATTTTTTAAATATTTTTCATCAGCACTGTGAAGCAACCCATTTCATTTTGCGCTACGACGCCTTTGCCAGTCACTCGTCTCACTAAGCGCTTATCATAATAATATCATCTCCTAGAAGCAGGGTCTGATGTAAATAAGCGCCAAACAAAATTTAATCAAATCTCACGTTACAAAAGTCCGAATAAATCTAAATAATTGGATGAAGACGTAATCATTTGAGCACTTTGATTATTGACTTTAGTGATGCCTCGATGACGGCACAATTTCTGGGGGTTTTAAATAGTAATTTATTAGGTATACATAGGTATTTAATTATGAATAGAGTTTGCTTATCAGCAATTTACAAAATTTAGGAATATTCATATATGACAAGTAGTCAAGAAGGTACAGTAGTAGCTCAGCAAAGAAAGTTGATTAACACTGCTATTTAAATAGATAAAAAAATATTCGATACATTAACAAAGAGTTTATATTCTTGTATGTAGTAGTGTAGTCGTGGATCACTCCGTTCATTGGTGAAAACCGTATGAAAATCCGTTCGGTAGTTTTTGAGTTTATCGCGTTCAGACAGACAGCGAGACGCGGCGCGGCCCCCGGACTTTGCTTTATAATACAGTAGTGATGTCCAACAGTTCTGAATGGAGCATGGGTTTGAAAAAGTTAAGTTTGTCATGGGGGAAGTACGTCCAAAATGGATAATATTACATACCGGGCTTTTTTCCAAATTGGCGGAGTACAATGTTGCATAGACATCACGTGACGTCGGCCATATTGACATACAGTATGTCAAGTTGTTTGTGCCATTGGCTCAGGCACACCGGTGATACCACGGAATAACATGTTTTTGTAACTTCGTGGCTGTAACTAGTACGAACCTGTTTTGTGTGCGTAAAAGATTTTTGTTTTGATGGATTTCGTCCTGTTTTTGCTGAGTTTTACGTGGATTTTATTATATACCGCGATTTCGTTCGCATGAAACTCGTAAGATACCACAATATGTATACAAATAAAAAACTCAACTGCAAGAACACGTAACTGAACAAAGAAAAACATGCATTACAATCGTTAAGAGATCGGATAATCGGGTGCATATTTACCTGCATGCAGTTTTACATAACGAAGCTGTTTTGTAAAACAGGTAGCGGTTATGTAAAACAGCGGATTCTACATTCCATCGCGAAACATACATTGTATTTTTACTATCCTTACATATTATAAAACAAAGTCCTCCGCCGCGTCTGTCTGTCGTCCTATTCGCGTTAAACTCACCGATTTTCATGCGGTTTTCACCAATAGATAGAGTGGTCCTCGAGTAAGGTTTTAGTATATAATAAACCGACATCCACGCGGGCGAATTCGCGGGCCTCAGCTAGTTATATGTATAAAACACTGTTCATTGATTTAATTAGTAATACTGATAATAGGAGAAAATTGTAGTAACGTTACAAATTTACGCACGCCCACAGTCGCACACCTATGAGGGTCAACGTAGCACGTACAGTTACGGACTTTAATTGATGAGCCACCTGGGTTCGTATTTTAGCCGTGTAATGCAAATCGGGTTTATTCGGTTCCCGACACGGAAAGTCTTCGTATTAGTAGAAGAAAATTATATTTAATAACTTTACCGGTTGGCTAACCTGAGAGCCAGAACTACAAACTTGACAGCAGAGTGACTACCTAAAGTCAACCAATTGCAGGTCTAGCAACAGTAACCTAGCAACGATTGTTTAAGCGTAGCGATAGTAACGTTAGCGTACGGAGAAATATTAATAGTCATTTCGGCAACTTCGAAATTAACGTCTCTGACATCGACATTTCAACTGTCACTGTCTTTAGTTATGTTTTCAGAATAACCGAGTAATGAGCTCTGATTCAAAGGAGGTCAGTATCAAATAGATTGGATAACCTTAATGCATTTTTTTTTTTTTTTTTATCATTGAGAACTTATTAGTCAACCTCTATGGATAAGACTATTTCCGATTATAAGTAATTTATTTGTCATCTTGTTTACGAGCGTGCGGTTTGAGCTCGTGTTTAATCGTGTAATCTCGTGAATGTATGAAACTGTAAAATTGAAAAGTTTGAAGGTGGCTTATTAATTAAAGTCCGTGACTGTACATACTTTGTCCATTTTTGTTTGTTTGACCGTACAGCGGAGCCGGAGGTGTCACTGTAATTTACGTAGTTTGTTTGTTTTGGATTTGTTAATTATTTTTGGGATAAAAATTACCTAGATTAAAAATTACAGAAATAGATTCAGTGAAAGATTCCGGACAACCTGCTTTTATAAGTCCTACACATTGTAGATACCCAGCCGTAAATATGGCACATTGAGTTTTAGTGAGAGTTCGACTTTTTACAGCGTCTTCTCTGTCACTCACCTGTGTCGGTCTCTTTCACGTTTACCAGCGCCGAGAGGTTGTAAGGAGATCATTCACCATACATACATTTTTGGCCAAACAAAAAAAAGCTATATTCTGAAAGATTACGTTTTTCTCTTCATTTTTTATTACTACAAGCTACAACTATAATTAGATTACAAATTGAAAACAGTATTTTTCAAAATCGTCTAACAGTGCAGGGAATAGCCCTACAGATTTGGTCCGATAGTGAAAAGAATAACATGGTCTAACGGAATAAATAATTATTTTTGTTTAGACTTTCATAATTTAGCCCAAAATGAATGATTTCCCTCACGCCGCACTACACCGCACTGTGTGAAGCTCCTAGGTATTTCCAAATAGTTGACTTGTTTATTTATTTAAACTTCTCGCACTCAACAAAGGTACAAAGGCGGACTTAATGCCTTAGGCATGCTCTACCAGTCAACCAAAGGTGGTAAAGAGATTAGATGGCTGGCGCTCTGTTCTACTTGTTTGTAGTTCAAATAGAATTCAGCATGTGACATAGCGGCTGGAGTGGCGGCTGTCATGGAAATGATGGCAAGGGAGTTTGACTTTACAGTGACAAAAAACGCTCTCCAGGATACACACCCACTTACTTTCATAAATAACGTATCAGTGACGTCATTCGCCTTTAAATTGCAGACGCTACTTGCTGTGGCGGTCATCGCTTTTCTGGGAAACTGTAGCTTAACAAAAGCTTAAATCGTTTCAGATACGTTTGTAGAGAGTTAAATTAAATTAAAACAATTCTGATGAATTAATACCCATTTACCCAAGAAGCTTAACAAAAAGTGTTTAATATTAACAAAAGAAAAACTATTCGAAACTGAACACCACAAGAGGATGCCGAACAACAATAACAGTCTTTGATAACTGTGTCGTCATATGATTTTCTTAAATCGTTGAAAATATCGGTTGCTAAATCTTCCTGGCTGTCTCGATACTTAGAGTGCCGATTTGGTTTTCTTTCATCTATGTCATACTCTACATCAATAAGAATGTCACCCTTATGTTTCTTTTCATGTTTTCTTTTCCTTGAATCTTCGTCATAGACACAAATATTTTCATCATCATCCTCATCATTATCATCATCATAGTATAAGTAATCATCTGATTCCATTTTACATGGTTTCTTATGTTTTGGAACTTCCTCGTGGATATTTGGTTGGTAGTAACAAGGAGAACCTGGCGCGCAATTCACTGGACCCGCTGGATAGCCGGCTGCATAACCCGCTGGGTAACCCGCTGGATAGCCCACTGGATAGCCCGCTGGATAACCAGCTGGCATACCCATTGGAACGCCCATTGGGACTCCCATTGGAACACCCACGGGAATACCCATTGGAAAATTCTCAAAGTCTATGCCTAAGTTTGGCGGTCGCGTAGTTGTAGTCTTTGGGGTAGTTGTTGGTTTCGGAGTGCCTGTTGGAATGTTAATTATTTCATAAGGCATGTAGAAGTTCACCAATGAGTACACTATTGTAGTTCTTGTACATTTTTTTATAGGAGAACATTTTGGGGATGTCTTACCCGTCTTAATCGGAAGTCTGCACACGCATGTATCACCGTCTTCGCAACTTATGCCTGGAAATTTTTGTTGAGATAAACTTCTTAAGCCAACAGGTTTATCCTTTGAATGATTATTTTGCAGGTCTAAATCACTATTAATAAATTTGGGGGGAATTTCTTTAACTTTAGATTCATTTTCAATATCATGGATAAAAGGAAATTCTTTTTTTTCAAATTCGTCGAAATATTGCGAATTCTCTTTAAAATCATCTGATTGAGAAAGAAGTTCTACTACTGGCCATTTTCGTTTTAATTCTAGTGTCGAAGTTCCAATACTACTTTTAGTACTTTTGTACATTGATGAAGTATCTTCTTCGTCATTTTCTTGAATATGTCGCTTTATAGGGATTACATCTGATAGTCTTTTGTTCAACTTGTTCAATTTCGGATTTGATCTTTGCGGTTTTGTCAAATTGTGTATTACATGAAGAACTGATTTGCGTGTTGGAAAAACTGATGAATCATTTCGGACATCTGGAATACAAATTTTACTTACATTATTAATACGCAAGCAATATTTTTCTTCGTAAAAGTGACATTTTCTCAGAATGCAATTTGACTTTACCATTACCTTGAAAGATTACATCCTCGTCATTTTGTGGGCCATCGCCTTGACTGTTTTTATTCAAAACGAAATTATTTGTCTCGGAAAAATAAATTGAGAGCAATAAAAATGTAAACACAAAAAACATAACCAGTTAATACAAAAGAGTACATTTTAAATGTCACAACCTGAGAAGTCCACAAGCTCCACATTGTCTAGATGGCCACGATGGTCATTATTAAACGTTGGAAATATATATTTATGTATTGTTGTTATTAATTTATTATGATAATTGTTAAATTGATCGTATTGTTTTGTTGTGTCAATGGTTTTAATGCGAATCCGACTGATTTCTGTGAAATATGTCTCAACCACACACTTTGCAAATACAAGGTACTACGGGTGTGTCATTTTACTAAATATTAATGTTTTATTGTAACTAATTATTTGTTATTTGTGTTGTTAGGCACAAGGGCCCAGTGCTTTCTGCAAATCATACGCCAGTTCAGCTAAACTGACGAGTCACGATATTAAAGAGCTCGTTAACAGAATAAATGAAAGGAGAAACTTTGTTGCTATGGGTTACTCAAAAATTCTTCCACACGCCGCAAATATGAAAAAAATCGTAAGAAAAGTTCACCTTCGCTTTGAAAATCAAACTTATTTCTAACAAGACTTTTTGCCATATTTTCAACTCAAAACATGAACTGACATCATCAATACGTATATTTTCAGCACTGGTCAACTCAGTTGGCTTCTTTTGCCCAGCGGTGGGCCGACCAGTGCGATCCAGCGATGCACCCAGATAGAGAAGATCAATGCAGAGATTTAGGTAAGCTATTTGACGACATATAATGAAAATAAAACAGAATTTCAAACAGATAACTGACCTTAATGCCTGTATTTTCCAAAGGTAGGTAGGTAGGTAATACTGTATAGTAGGTAGGTAACAATTCGCCTGGTATAATTCCCTTGTAATGGGGGCTCTTGCCCTCTATTATAATCAATAAAAACCGGAAAAATCATTGCACAGTAACCGGTAACCGGGCGAGATACATCCTAACTATAAATCCATACTAATATTGTAAATTCGAAAGTAACTCTGTCTGTCTGTCTGCCTGTATGTTACCTTTCACGCCTAAACCACTGAACGGACAAGGAGATAGATGGCATCACCCGGAGAAGGACATAGGCTACTTTTTATCGACATACCACGCGGGCGAAGCCGCGGGCGGAAGCTAGTATATTATATATATATATGAGTTTGTTTGTTTGTTACACTTTCACGCTAAAACGGCTGAACGGATTTAGATGATATTTGGCACATGGGTAGACCATGACCTAGAATAGGACGGATACTTTTTATCTCGATATGCCCACGTATAAAACCGCGGGGCGCAGCAGCAGCTAGTATTGGATATTTTGGAAATAGTTACTCAGTCAGTAATAACTGAGTATAACCAAAATATCCAATATCTCTGACCAACCCAAAAAAAATCCACCCCACCATCAGCAGTCGACTAGAACAACGAGCTAGTCAATTTAAGTTAACTAAAGTAGGTGCGTAAGTTATAAACCATTTTTCAGAAAATGTTAAAGTGGGGCAGAACATTGGCAGCGTCATGGGTCCCTCGCCCGGCCTCAACGTCAAAGGTTTTGTGGAGATGTGGTTCATACAGGTTCTAGATTACACTGGAAGCGTCACTTATTACAATAAGTAAGTACTTAAATATACACAGATTTATGTATATAGTAAAGCCAGTTAATTATTACCCGACTCCGGCGAAGAAAAAAGGAGGGTTATGATTTTGACCGGTATGTATGTATGTATGTTCATCTGTTCCCTCATATCTTCTAAACGACTCATCACAATTTGACAAATGAGGTATCGTTGGAAGCGATACCTCATTTGAGAAATTGTTTACTCGTACCATGTTGGGTATCAAATGAAAGGGCTTAATGAGCACATTTCAAAAATATATATATTATAACCCCAAAAGAATTTAAAAAAAAATTAAGTAATAAAAACTAAAACCCAACTACGACTAAAAAGGTATAAACAAGACACCACAGACAGACAAATTAAAAATCCGGAGTCACACGTAATCTGTTTGATTTATGCTCTAACACGTGTGACTCCGGATTTTTAATTTGTCTGTCTGTGGTGTCTTGTTTATACCTTTTTAGTCGTAGTTGGGTTTTAGTTTTTATATAATGTGCGTCTTATTTATGCTGAATAATTTTCTTTTTTCTTTCTTTCTTTCTTTGTGTAAATTATTTCATCACCACTGCTCTCAAAACGGTGAAGGATAACATCGTGAGGAGACCGGCATGTCCTAGAACCAAAAAATTTAAGACATGTGATATCTACCAACCCGCACTGGGCCCGCGTGGTAGATTACGGCCCGCGTGCTTTGCGAGGCATGGAGGAATCGATATGTGCAAATGGTCACCCATCCACGGACCAACCCCGGCAAGCTTAGCTTAACCCGATGGATCGACCCTAGCGGCTGTTATTACTTAGCCACGAGCTCCTCCACCAATGTCATTGTGTAAGCTATAATTAAATATGAGTGCACTAAAGATTAGCCTTAATGCTTTCTTTTCCCTAGTTTTAGTAGTACTGTGTAATATAACGTTCCATATTGTAATAACTATGTTCCTTATTACGATTTCAGATCACAGGATTACAAGACTAATTACTTAACACAACTAATATGGGCTAACACAGAATTTGTCGGATGTGGCAAAGTGAAATTCTACGTAAATAGTTACCGTTCCAATTAATAAAATTAATTTATAGAATCAGGAACAGAGGAGAAATCTTACAAACTAAAATGTTTTAGGTAGATGAAAGAAATGCAATGTTGGAAAGGCTGGTATGTAACTTTGCGCCTAAGGGAAACTCTCATGGGAAGCCAGTGTATTCTATTGGATATCCCGCAACGCAGTGTAAGAATGGAATGGATCCAGATGCTCAATATAAAGGACTGTGCGGTTATGAAGCTGAAGCAATCTGTAATATTATGATGTTTATAAAATGATTAACTTATTTGCAACATTGACGTAATGTATCACATTCTTTCGTAGCATTGTATACTATCTTTGTGGTTCTTTGCAAATGCCGCGATTAAGGACGTAGTATGCTGGTTTCTGCAAAGGCGAGGAGGTCATTAAGGCCAAAAGATTGGCCTTGATGGAATCCTCTTGCAATGGGCCTAGTGAGGTTTTTCATCATTCAGCAGTGATTCAGAACATTGTAAGCAAATGGTATAAGTTTGACTGCAGTGCAAACTGCCACTTTTTTTTCTTTTGCCGTGCGTGATGATAAGTAGTTGAGTGTTTATTTATACAGACTCAAATTAAATTAGATATCGAAACTCCGCAGACGTGATGGGTATCCATTTCTAAACATGATAAAATGGAAAAAAAAACAAACATACAACACGTTCCTTTTGATATCCTATAACTCCAACGTTATTTCCCAAGTAGCACATTAGTGAATTTTGTAACTTATCGTATAGCTTTAAGTTGTAAATGAGTGGTATAACAGTATTTGATAAAACTTATAGCTTTAAACACTACTCATATTTGTATATGAGTACCTCCTATCACTCGTAGTTGCATAAGAGTGTATTTTGTTTATACTTTATTTCTTATGGTTGCATAGAGTCGATTTTGTTACTTAAAGTTGAAAACGGGTTTTAATTGTTACCAATTTAGAAGCAACAGTGGTATATGAGGCCTTTAAATCTCTTTTAAGCAACTGTTCCATTTAAGCTGTAACATACCCTTATTTGGCACTTCTATTTCCAAACGAGTAGTATAACAGAGTAGTATATCACCTGTAGTGGCTAAAGGGATCATTTTGCAACCTTTTTGGAAGCTAACGTGATTGCATCTTTCAGGCCTATTGTACTCTAATATCCAACGCGTAAATAAATTTCAATAGTGGGTTCTTGAAAACCAACAGCAGCTATTTCCACTTATTTGAAACCACTAACGATGTAACAGGTTCCAAAATACATAATTGTGACCTATTATTACTTAAGTCAGATCATCCTGCGCGTCACTCTGTTGATAGAATTTTTTGTTTCTGTTGTTATAAAGTTCATAGTTTAAACTACTTCATCAAAAATGAATTCCGTGAAATGGAAAAAAAAATAAGCGATGTGGTAGTTATCATCGGCAGGTTGTACGTACTTTAAGTCTATACTGGGAGATCTACAAAAGACCAAATTATTACTGCTGGTAGTAGCATCCACTGGTCAACCACAAGCAACATACAAATAAGTGATTTTTAGACCTTACAGTTCCAAATAGGGAACAAATAAATGGAAATAAAAACTATGAGATGCCATAAACATTGCCATGTTTAGAAAATGGTTGTCCTTGAAAATATTTTGTTTTGAAAGTGTTTTATCACACTGAGGCATAATCACTGAGTTTTGTTAATTGTAACTGATGTACTTTAACATTATATTTAGTCTAAAACCATTACGTTAGGTTTTTAACAGTTTTATTTTTTTATACTATTATTTCGCCAATTGACTTAGCACACTTTATTTAATTGTTCTTGATCAAATCGAAGGCGCTTCGAAATTTACAAAGAAACCATACTATACTTTCACAGTAACAAAACATTCGCAAGGATTTTGTGCTGTAAATCAATGCCTGCATTATATCAGTACACGTGAAGTTTTAATACTCAGCAAATAGATGTAATCCAAAATGAAATGGCTGTTCACAGCCTAAAAAGCCTAAAAAGAACTTTGCGTTTAATTTGTCACTCAATTAATGAATTGAAACGTCATATCATTTAATCAACCGTTCACTGCGTACAACTTACACCTATAGTTCTAATTGCCACTTAAGGTGATCGTGAGAACTCCTATGGATTTCATTTGGAACCAAAATTAAGCTGCAATTTTTCTCCAATTGGTTCCATATTGGTGGCATATGGGTTCTCGCCACCCATATAGAACTTATTCATGCCTATATATTTCACCCAAGGTTACAAACAGATATGATATGGAGCTGGTTTACCACCCGTTGTGTTACTTGGGTTGCTTTAAGTAAAAATAATACAAAAAGTCATAGTACAAGTTTTCCAAAAATACTTAGTTTCGAAGATAACATTACAGTAGACTCGATGTGTGTGACACACATCACACATCATAACTCACTTCATACTCATTATTTCATTAATCATCTAAAACACTGACAACAAAAGATTAAATATCTTGATTAGTATCTTGGTTACAGATACAAAATTAACCAGTCAAGGACGTCCAGTGAACAGTTTACTGAGGATCCTCAATTTATCAAACGATTCGGTGAAGCACGCAATTGATCCTCTTCGCAATAACTTAAAACAAATATATGTAAATAACAATTCTAGCAACGAACAGCGAAATCAGAAAACGAGGCATATATTTACTAACAAGACTTCCTATGGTAGGAACCTTATTTTGTATTTAAACTATATCACTCAGTAATAGAGTGCGTTTCATCAAATATGTAGTTCCTTGGCCGTAATGTTGGCTCCACTGTTAAATTTAAAAAAACGGACCTTTTAGATAGCGCCGTAGCGGCGTAGCGTATTCGTATTAGTCCTACAACAGCGGAGCCAAAATTAAATTACGGCATAGGAACTATTTGATGAAACGCACTCTAGTTGTTTGGCCCCTAGTCGCTGTCAATGTCCCCGTCTTTTGACTACCTCCACTTCAGATAAGCCTGCAGAGGCGGCGGAAGGCGTGGGCGATGTGGGCGACCGCCTACGGCCTCGCGGTCCGAGGGGCCTCGCACCACAACGGTTTTAAATACATTACTTAAAAACCGTTGGGGTGGAAGGTGCGGCCCCCAAATCTTTAAAAATACTTTTCAATCAAATCCCAAACAAGGCCAAAATATGTTCAGTAAGTAAAAGGCAGTATTTTTTGGGAGCCTCCTTCGTATAGTAAATATAAATGTAGAATGCTAAAATTCCGAGCTCGCTTCGCTCGCTCTTGCATCCTTCATTCTCTTTTTCTCATACTTTTCTGTAAAAGTCGACAAAGTAACTCCTATTTATGTATGAATGTATTGTCAAAGAAAACCTTACCTATCAGGGGCGGGGTCCTAAAATTCCAGACATCCTACGTTCCCAAACTATTCTGTATAAGTCGACAAAGTAATTCCTATTTTTATATAAATGTTAAAAATTTACCCTATCCAGAAAGCAAAAATTTTCGAGCTCTAGCTTCGTGTATTCGTTTAATGCTCCAACTTTTTCGTTTAAGTCAAATAGTCTAAAGAAAACGTAACCTGTTTGAGGTAGTGAGCCAAAATTTCGAGCCCACTTCACTCGCTCGTAAATTTTACGTTTTTCTTAGTTCTCAAAGTTTGATGTATGCAGAAACCACCCCCCTCTTGTTTGCCACCCCGGGCCCCCGACAGTCTTGAAGCTTAGTCCGCCACTGCCTATCTCGACCTAAAAGTAATAATATGATTCTCAACGAATTTTTATTTTATTTGTTTTCTTGCTCCACCAGAGGGCCTCGCGAAATGTATCTCGCCCACACTACATTTAGATCTTGCGCCGCCACTGTAAGCCTGAATGTCCAAAAGGAATTCTTCGCTAACTCTTAATTCATACATTTCAGGTGCAGTTAAACGAATTCCACAATTACGCAAGCAGATGATTGGGAATAGTTTCATGAATATTTCAGGAAATAACAATGAGTACCATTACCAACATGATCGCGGACACTCACATCTTTATCATGGATATGACCCGCCACGACATATGTACGACACGACTAAAATAATCAATACCAATCAAGATTTTAGAAGATATGATTATACAACCGAACCTATGACCTCATATTCCAACACAAATTTTAGAAAATTTAATCAATATGCACAATGCACCCGCAGAATAAGACCAATTCAAGATAACTGCGCCCTAAACCAATGCACGACAACAGCACCAGATTGTTGTCCACAAATAACTATGTGTCCATTTACATGTACCGAGATATCATGTACTCAGCCGGTGGAAGAACACATATGCTTTACACCCTATATCCCCCCACTTCCCGACCCTTGCGCATGTACGCAACCAACATGTCCGCCAATAACTACAAACTGTAATTACAACACAAATTGTCCCTGTAGTGTCCCTTGTTCTACAAATACATGTTGTCTTACATCAATATGTCCAGGACCGCGTAGGCAAAACAATGATTTCAATGACTACAGAAGGACTGGTACAGTTCAGTATTACGATATGATTCCTAATGTTGTAGTTCGAAGTGGCGACCTAAAAATACCACAAGAGAATTCATATCAGAGGGGAACGTCGTTGGTAATTAACACGGATAAAAATAAGTCTTACAAAGTAATGTACGATGAAAAAGATTCTGATCAAATACATAAGGGTATGACTGACTATCCGAAATTCAAATCACAAGAACGCGACTATATGTACCGTTCCTTTAACTCTGGTCTTAGAAAAAAACGTCAACTAGAAGATCAAATGCCCGTAAAGCCATTTTGGCTACTTGAAAATTTTAACCATCACAAACCGCCTGAGCTAAAAAGTATGAGATTTACGACACTACAAAATATAAAAAATAGGAAATCAAGAAAAAATACAGATTCACCGAAATGGTTGACAAGTACAGAACCAATAACACCTAGACTGGCAGATGACGCTGACTATCAGCCGGGACATATCACAGAAAAATACTTATCTTTTGATGAATTAATGCATCTTAGAAAAAATAGCGATGGATTTGCACATTATGACTTAAAACGGAGATCAAACCAGAATAACACCAAGCCCAAACCACCAGCATCAAAAACGAATAACACCGCCACCAAAAAACCTGCTCCACCTCCTGCCAAACCTAACAAAAATGTTCAACCAGTAAATCATCGTAATGAAACTAAAGCAAAAGAACCTAGTAAAATAAATGAAAAAAATGAAGTAGTGGGAGACAGTTTGAAAGTTCAGTTTGAAAGACAAAAACATTGTACTCGAAAAATAACGTGTACATGGACGGCTTACACGGGTCACGTTGAAGGTGTAGAAGGTGGAGGAGGAGAAGAAGGAAGAGGTCCAATAGATACGGGTCCCCGAACACCACCCGGCTATGTGGACGGTTGTACACGAACTTCCACTTGTACCCGTGACTACATGGATCGAAACAAAATATTGTCCACAGTTTCCGCCGTTTCATATGAGGATTCCAGTGAATATGCACCAGAAGATGAAGATTACTGTGAGCGTCGGTCTCTTAACGTGCAAAGACGAAATTCTGATACCAAAAAAACTGTTCTTCTACTTAGATACGATCATACAAATGTTCCCATTTTAACTAATAAGGTTGATAGTGATCCTGATGTTTACTCATTTAATACAGAAAGCGTGACTGAGACTCTTTCAAATACTCAAGATTGTATTTGTAACGAAAAATATACAAGACAAAAGAGAGAAGAAAGCGATTGCGCAAGAGTTAATGAAGACAAATGTGATAACTCTAGGAGCTCCTTCTCATATAGCAATCTTTACTACTTGATACTGAATAAAATTCTCAAGTCAAACCAAGCCAATAAATTTTATAATAGGCAGTGTCCGTGCAACGATTCAATAAGTTCAAGCCCAGTTATGTTTTTATTTTTATTCATATTTTTAAATACATTTTATTTATAAATAATAATGCGTATTTTTGATGAATCTTAGTAGGTATATTCTAACCCATCGTAATAAAATTAATAAAAATATGTATAACTGTACTAAATAATAAGAAAACTTGAAAATAAAAAAAAGTTGCTCTATTTGCCGAGCAACTAAATATATCATTTAATTTTAGTTTTTTTAAATCAGCAGCTATTTTTCGCACCAGTCCCTTGTAACATATTACAAATCTCTTATTGTTTGTTATATGAGAAATAGATTTCTTTTTAATGTTTTTCTTGTGTTGGTTACTGGATGCATAGGTGCATACAATATTCTTATAGAAGTCACTTCCGCTGAGATTTAGACTCCTCCGATTCCGCTTTGATTGTTGTTCAAAATTTTCTCTGTTGTTATTTTTAGTATATATATTAATGTTTAACAAGGCGTTATCATTTTCTGAAATATCACAAAAAGATCTTTAACCGTGTTATTAATCAATATTACCAGCTAACATGGGTGTCTGTCTATTCATTACTTTGGGATATATGAGGCTTATCCACGATATTTTGTAAAAACTTTTTCATAACGCCTTGTCCAGTTTTGTATAGATTCATATTATCCGGTGACAATATAATAAGTGTAGTTGTACTTTCGATTGAGGTATCGGTTTCAATAATGTCATCCAAAAAGTCTTTTGTAACTGTGCTCATTTTTAAATCTTCCAAGTCTGATACAGGTAAATTTATATCATCATAGTATGATTCTGTTGTTTCAGTGTTACTTTCCTCGTTTTCTTCGGGGAAAAAGTAATGGCCAGTAAAATCTACATTTTGCCTGACTTCTGCTAATTCGGCTTGGACTATAATAGGTTTAATTGAAGATAAAGGTTGAGCATTTGCACTATAGCTCTCAGATACTTGCAATTTATCTAAAAAAGAGGGCATGGTTATTAATAAATACAATATCTTAATTTATATAATAATATCAAAATATACAGTACCATCATTTCTGAAGATTACGGCTTCAATCAAATCTACTAAGAAAGTGGAATTTAAATAGTCACTTGACACTGTTTTTCTTGTCGTAGAAGCCTCTTTTTTGCTATAAACTCTATCAACAAATGCCGCCACCCCAACATCATGAAACGAACTTTCTGAATGAGCATTTATAGATTTATTTGTCGATATTAAGTCTTTGATCACATGATCGTTGCTCAATTTTTTTTTTAGTAATTCAACAAAGTCGTCCACAGCCATAATGTCTTTACAAGAATGTGGTTTAGTACGTGGAGTAATGATTTGCTTTGTATAATCATACAAATGAGAAAAGTAATCAAACTGTGTGTGTGTTTCATTTTCCAAAGCGATGTCAGGCGTAGTCTTGTATAAAATTTCAGTAAAATAACTTTCTTCGGTTACCGCATCTATAACCACCGGTAGTATATTTTGAGTGGCATGTTCAATCAACGCCTCTTTTCGAATTGGAACGTTAATATCGTCTTTTTCTGTTTCAGTGTGTTTCGCAATACATTTATGAACTGCAAAATTATTGAATTGTTTAAATTAATGTAGGTATGTCATGTTTCAACATGAATGTGGCCATATTAGCTAGTGTAGAACCAATGGTTGTTGGGATAGAGGTGTTCTTGAGTGGCGACCGCAAATCAGCAAACGTAGGGTAGGACGCCCTCAGCCCAGGTGAGCGACGATTTTCGCAGGGTGGCTGGTAGCAGCTGGATGAGAGTTGCCGAGAACCCAGTTGAATGGCGTGCAATTGGAGAGGCCTATTTCAGACCAGCAGTGGACTACTTTAGGCTGATAACGAATGCAGAAGCTGGCGATACCATGCTAATTATATTTGAAATTTAGAAACATCATGTATTTTGGCATTTATTTAAATAAATACTCACAGCATAGCGCTTTATGTACCGCATCACAAGAAGTGTCAAGAGGACATCTGGAGCATGGCAGACCGCTTGAATAAACAGATCTATTCCGAAGATTACCGGCAGGTGCAAAATTGCATACCAGTCTATAAATTGTTCTGTATTTAACATTTACATCCTCTAGGCGTTCCTGTTTCACAAAATTATAAAATCATGTCAATTCGCATATACAGGGTGTATCAGAAAGGTGTGGTCAAATTAAAGGATGTGGTAAAGATCATCAAACCGAACAACTTTTTCCATGGAACCAATGTCGTGATCGCGAAAAAAATAATCAGCCGTCCTAAACATTTGGGTCGAATAGGTATTGAAGTTTATTAAGGGGCAGTTGATAATTTTTTCGCGATGACGATGTTGGTCCCCTTGAGGAAGTTGTTCAGTTTGACGGTCTGTACCGCACCCTTAAATTTGACCACACCTTTCTCATACACCCTGTATAGCGAAGCTTGGCTAGGCTCCAGACTAACCACATTATGCGTATGCACCTAATTTACGTTTAAAAAGATGTGTAAACCAAAAATTCATTGTCATAATATCTTAAATTTTTAAAGTTTCTTTACTCAAAAACAAAGCATTGTAGTACGAGTACACGTAAAAAAATACAGTTTTACAAATATATCTGTGGGTGAGCACTGCTCTCCTAGCTAGGTTATGAAAACCTGTGTTAAGGAGAAGCAGTCCGGTCCCCTAAGGTATAATGACGTAAAGGTTACGTCATTATATCTTAGGGTTAATGTTGTCATACTTTAAATTTCACTCCTCCGCAGCCGACTTGATTTGTCTCCTCCCACACTAGTTGCGTAAAATAATCATAATGAGAACTGCTAGTCTCTGAAGATCTGTAATTATTAATGTTACCATAAAAATATCATCATTACAAATATCTTCCTGGTGATTTAAAGAGTTCTCAAACGAGGCTGCCTCTCGCAAACGCGACTGCGTATAGGGAGGGGTGCTGGGGTACAATTCCGGTTATTACATTATGAATTTCTCCGTAGTAGCCCGGAATCTGGATTAATGCCTGGTTTTATTAGCAATAGGCACGCCCTACCACATTACAATGGTAAATATAGAAGTATATAATTGGCAAAATATACTTAAAAGTAGTTGTAGAGTTACCTTCTAACAATACGCCTCTGATCTAAGGCTTCATGAGTACATTACGCCGGTGCCGCAACGGCGCGGCGATGGACCGCAAGATGAAAAAACTATGTTGGGGTCGGCTTCCAGTCTAACCGGATACAGGTGAATACCAATATTTTACATGGAGCGACTGCCTATCTAGCCTCCACAACCCCAAACTGGGTAATACGATACCCCTTGGCAAGACTGGCTGTCAGACTTTCGGGCTTCTGACGACCCGTAACGACGTCAAAGATCCACAAATGACAGCCGGGACCAACGGCATAACGGGCTTTCCAAGGCACGAAATGTTATAAATTAATTTATAAAAATGTTGCGCCTGCAGCGCGTAGATATTATGTTTTTTTTTTCATGTGCATGAAGCCTAACTCTTTGGTGTATCTATACCCACAGCCAGTGATGTTATTTTACGTTATTTAAACTTACGGCACATATCGTGACAGTGTCGTAGAATTAATATTCAGCAATTCCATGTACCATACATCGACGAGGGCCAATGGTGTTAAACCGGGAGCATCACCGTGTATTGTGGCAATATTTTGAGCCACGGACATTTTACCTGCAACAGAGCAATATAAAATTAAGTTTTCTTAAAAAAAAAAAATTCAGTTTATATTGATAGAGCAAATCTAAGCAAGCTCAATTGTTCTGTTAACTCCCATTAACTAACCAAAAAGCATTAAGTAATTTGTGAACCAATAAATAAACCCAATATTATAATAAATTAATAATCACTGTATAACAATGCTTTAAAAACGGTGAAAGAAAACATCGTGAGGAAACCGGCATGCCCTGAGATATTTCTCGACGGCATGTGAAGCCAAGTCAGAGGCCCAAAGGCGGCTTTAAAATTCTGATACCAGGTTAGTCGCTATAACCACACGAAAAGAAGAAGAAGAACCCAATGTACCTAAGCCCTAATTTACAGTGGACTGCAATGATACCTACCTAGGTAGGTACGGTACCTACCTACAGAATGTATCCACTGTTCCAATCCCCAGAGCACATTAGCTACAATATACAGGGTGTAAGGGACAGCCCTCCGCAAACTGATGGAATGAATTCAGTATATCATACTAAGACAGAAATTATTTCAGGACCGTTATGGGAATCCAATAAACCTTATATTTTTTATTACCTTACACGCAATGTATCGTTACCGTGGGACAACCCACATAGCCGCACACCCCGTGGGCGCTTTTTTTTTTTTTTTTTTAACTAGGTCATCTCGTAGTTGGTTTCTGAAACCGTGACTACTTAACCGGACTTTCCTGTGGCTGCCTTAAGCTCCTAAACTTAAAGCCTCCAGCCAGGGACAAACAAACTATGTTAAATTATAAACTAAGTGAGCGCTCGCTAAGGGCACCCCCTGTGGAGTACTAACCTCGGCTTAGGGCGCGTCACTGACGGGAGGACAGCAAGACGGGACAGGCTGGATCGATAAATCAGATATATTATTATTAACAGGGGAATTTAAAGCTACGTGCTCAGCTGCGGCGCGGGCTGGCACATCATCGGACAAGGGACGGGAGGACTAATTTACTCGGGGTCACGATCGCGGAGGACCTCTGCGGCGAGGTCGGAATGACGGTAGGCGTCTGTATTTGTACACTGTACTGGTGGCCCTACTGCTCTCCTGTAGGAGGGTGATGGGGTCATCTGGCTCTGATAGGACATGCCTCGGTCGGCGAATTCGACTAATAGTAGACGGGACATAACTAGCTGCATCGACAACCAGAGGGTTGCGATGTTTGACAGCTGTATCAAAATAACGCTTTGTAAGGCGTTTTAGAAACTGGCGGATTGTGGGAATCTTTAGATCGAGATGTAAGATCTCGTTGCGAACGAAGAAGGGAGCTCCCGTGGCCTTGCGAAGGAAACGGTTCTGGAGGGTTTGCATCCTATGGATATGACTGGGTTTGGCTTGGGCAAAGACTGAACCCGCATAGGTCATGATGGGGCGAATGCACGTGGTGTAGGTTCGCAATTTGCACTTGAGTGACAATTTGCTTCGTGCACTTAGGACTGAGTGGAGTCTACCTAGAGCGAAAGCGGCTCGCGTACGAACCTGCTTTATGTGCTCTCGAAACGTGAGATGTTGATCCAGAATCACACCTAAGTATTTGGCATGCTTCTCCCAAGGGATCGGCTTGCCAAACATAGTGATCGGTCTGGGGGGGGAGGGGGAAGCCGCCTCGCGATTTCTGAAAGAATACCGCTTGGCTTTTATCGGGATTGACTTCGATACGCCACTTTCTAAACCAGGCGCCAAGGTTATTGACAGCTCTCTGGAGTGTGGTTCGTATGTTGTCATTACTGGGAACAGCTGGACCACCTTATTGGTGATACCATCTGAGCCGGGGGCTTTACGGGTTTTAAGACCTTTGATGATCTCGTGTACCTCGTCAGGGGCGATTGGGGTCACGGGGTCATCGGGGTCTTCTACGGGGAGTGGGAGGGATGTCCTACGTTCGACTTCGGCGTGTACCTCATCGAGGTGAGCTTGGTCTACATGTAGGGTGCTGGGAGAGCATTGAGCCTCTAGACTGTCAGCTAGACACTCTGCTTTTTCTATGTCATCGAAAGCGATGGACTTATCGGGGCGTACGGGGGTGGGCGCGCTCGCGCCGCTTGATTTATCAATGTAAATTCTGAGTTTCACGCGTCGTTCGGTATAGTATTTCAACATCCATTGACTATACCCCTTATATAACGTGTAAGCGAAAGGATTTATCTCTATACATATCAAGCGGGTTTTTTGGATGTTAACAAACTATACGGCAAGGGTTTTCAAATAACATACATAACATAACGCCTGTATTCCCCGAGGTTAAGCAGAGGTATACGTAAAGTAGGAACACCCACATTGTGCCAGTTATGTTTAACTCACTCCCATGTAATAGGAGGCGAGCCTATTGCCATCAACCGGGCACAAATCCAGACTCCGGGCTGCTACTGAGAAATTCCAATAACGCTGCCTGACCCGGGAATCGAACCCAGAACCTCATGCTTAGCAGTAGCCCTTTCCGTTACACATTGTATAAATAACAATGTGCTTACCCAAATCTCGACAAGCATCTTGAATGTCCGGCACGCGATGTTTAACACACTGATCCGCCCATCTTTGTGCTGATATTTCCAACTCTTTGTTCCATTCCTATAACATAATTAAGATAACATCACGCCTGTATTTCCCCAAAGGGTTAAGCAGAGGTGTTTCTTTAGTACCTACACATTTCTCCAGTTATTTTTAAGGTCTCACGTAATAGGGGGCGAGCCCATTGCCATCAATCAGGCACAAATTCAAACTGCTGGGCTGCTACTGAGAAATTCCAGATGGGAAAACACAATAACACTTTGCCCGACCCGAGAATCGAACCCAGGACCTCATGCTCAGCAGTAGCACTTGCGACCACAAGACCAATGAGGCTGTCATTCCTATAATATCAGTATAATTATACATAATTATTAGAATACCTATTTACCTAATATTATGTAAATTGATGCAATAAATCAAAAGGAAAAGGCTAGTCAGATCCTAGCTTTTTCCCAACTATGTTAGAGTCGGCTTCCAGTCTAACCTGATGCAGCTGAATACCAGTATTTTACATGCCTATCTGACCTCCACAACCCGATACCTGGGTAATACGATATTCCTTGGTAAGACTGGTTGCCAGACTTTCGGGCTTCTGACGACTGTAACGACTGTCAAAGATCCACGAATGACCGGGACCAACGGCTTTCCGAGTCACGGAGGAGTCTCGGTATGTAAAGATGCTCACCCATCCTCGGACCAAACCCGGCAAGCGTAGCTTAACCTGATGCATCGACCCGTGCGGCTGTTATTATTACCTACTTAGCCACAAGCTCCTCGATAATGTAAATTTATGCGATCATCAAATTTAAAAAAAAATGATAACGACTGTGTGTACCTACCTCGTGCCCGAAAAACATCTTCAGTAATATGCGTAGGTACCTTATATCATCTTAACGTAATGATCAAAGCTTGATCAGCAAATTCGTATTACTTACAGAAATTCGATGCGACCAGTATTCAACATAAGTACCTACCTACAAAATTAAAAAAACGAAAACAGGTTAAACAGAACAGAAACTCGTTACAATCATTACCAATTTGAGCATACTTCCAGCTGAAGGCAATGATCGGATTTCACCGGCAGCCACTTTATTACGTCGACTGTTAATTTTATCCAGAATCCTTTGTCGCTCTTTTTCGTTCAATATTGTTTTTTCAAAAGCGACACAGTGGCTGGCTGGTTCCGGTGACTGAAAATTTTAAGAATTCAATCAGTAATACCTTTTTTTTTTATTAAAGCACTTCTTTCATTTTGAAAGTCTTCATCAACCGATTGGTGACTTTGACATCAAATACGTACCTACCTACTATTTAATTGCTAAACACATAACAAACTCTTTATCACTACACCTGTAGGTAGGTACCTGCCGGTCTATTCTGTAGGTAAATATCTCACTGTGATATTATCTTAGGTGAAGTGAGCCTGAAGTGTGCTTGAAGTGAGTTGTCGTTCTACCTGTATTGCTATTCTGAGGGCCTAGTGCGAGTTTCTTTTAACCATCTCGACTTTACGCATCGAAAGCGTTCGGCGCTCCGATTGGCCCTTCACTGGCCTTCACTGGGGAAGGGCCAATCAGAGTGCCGAACGCGTTCGATGCGTATAGTCGAGATGGTTAAAAGAAACTCGCACTAGGCCCTCTGTAAACATCTCACCGTGCAAAGTTAGGTGAAGCGAGCGTGGAGTGAGCTGTCATTGTTTTGGCTCCTGGAACACAGGTACTATACCTAGCACAGGAGTCAGGGCCTCACTACTTTTGTTAAAACGTTTTATGTCAATAAAGAAATTTGTATTTGTATTGTCATCGATACCTACTGATGCTAAGGCAATGACAGTTCACTCCAAGCCCACTCCACTTAAGTTTCAAGGTGAGATTTGTACAGAATAGCACAACTGATGGTTGGGACTGACACTTCAAGCTCACTTCACCTGAGTTTTCACGGTGAGCCTACTATTTATAGCACCCAAATTTCGCCATAACATTATATCCATTGGTAATGATATTGGGGCAAATTGCCATAAACAGATCACAAATCTGGACTCCGGGCTGCTATCGAGAAATACCTGATGGAAAAATTCAAATATGCTGTCCGACCAGGGAATCGCACCAAGGCCCTCACGTTCAGCAGTCTCGCTAGTAGACCAATGAGAGGCAGACAATTTCTAAAATCATTCAGAAATTACCTTGGAAAATAAATCCACTTAACTTACCCTATATTTACACAACGTATGCTGTTGACTACTTCTGCAATAGTCAGTGCTACAGTAATCTTTTGTCATACATTTTGGTAAAAATAATAATAGAGAAACAGTAATAAATAATATATTCGTTAACGTCAACATAATGTACTTAGATAAAAAAAATAAAAATAAACATGTCCTTAATTTTACTCCAGATGGCCTAGATTAGATTGAACCATGGATAGTCTTGAAATGCAATGAAATGAAATTGTTTATTCTGTAAATAGGATATTGGAATCAGAATAAACAATTTCATTTCATTTCATGTACACGATTACAACGTTACAACAGTAGGTATCTACTTTTTGTTTGACGAATGTATGTAGGTACAATGCTGGGCTGAAAGTGCAGGTAGGTAGGGCAACAAGCATTCACTATCGCTATGGGTATGAAGCAGTTCAATATAAGTATTAGAGTTTCGATTATGAAACTAATCGCATCTTCGATAAATAATGCATAATTATTAAGCAGTGATAGCCTAATGGTATGACCGTCGGACTGCCAAGTCATAGGTCTCGAGTTCGAACCCAAGCCACGCACCTCTGACTTGTCAGATTCATGTGCGTATTGTATAATATTATCACTTGTATTATCGCCTACATAAAGTACGCGGTCTTTAAGTTCGCGACCTTAGGCGGGTTTTAGAGTCACGCTGAGTGACGCTGAGCGTCGGCGCTGACCGCCCAATATGTATGATTATCCTGCTCAGCGCTGACGTGTGACGAGTGCGATAATCATACATATTGGGCCGTCAGCGCCGACGCTCAGCGTGACTCAGCGTGACTCTAAAACCCGCCTTACTCGGCTCGCCGTCGGTGACACACGTGAAGCTTGCCCATTTCACTGTCAAATAGGCTCGCGGCTCACGGCTCGCGGCCATGACAGACGGGCGATTATTGCGAGTAAGCTCGCCGAGCCATAAGCTATTAAAGGGGTGATAGACGTGCGACTTGCTCGCAGCTTCTGGCTGCGACTTCGTCCGCGTGAAATTTCTTGTCTTAGAACAGGCCTTTTAAACTCTACAATACTGTAGCTTCCCGTATGTACCCTGAAAGAATTTTCGGAATCGGATCAGATAGATATTATATAGGTACATACCTACATAAAAGATTACAAAATTATATAATGTTGTAGTTGGCAAGCCAGCCCTACCAAACTAAAAAACAAAAAACATAAAATGAGTTAACACAAAACAAAACGATAATATTACTGAGTAGGTACATAATTATAAACGTTGATAATAAACATCAATTATTGAAAAATATTGATGTAAAAATGGATTGGTAAAATATTATTATTTACAGTGAAAAACTTGTCTTATTATCATGATTGTATGTATCTTTACCTATTGTAATAAATTACATCTAAGCCATCTGTCTACGACTAAAAGACTTGTATCGACGGACTTATATCATGAACAAAAATTTTAAAAAATCTTGAAAGATAACCTCTGTCAAATGTCACCTTTATTTTTTTTATTTACCGCTAATATTTTATCACAGTAGTTTGTCGAGTTGTTTTCTACGAGTTTTCTATCAGTGATTATTTATAAGAAATCAAAATGAGTCGAAACTTAAAAGCAATGATCGGACCTTCAATATTGAACTCTGATTTATCAAGACTTTACGAAGAATCACAAAAACTACTGGATAATGGTGCAGATTATTTACATTTAGATGTTATGGATGGTCATTTCGTTCCTAATTTAACTTTGGGTCACCCTGTCGTAAAATGCCTACGCAACAAAATCAAAGATGTATTTTTTGAAACTCACATGATGGTTTCAAAACCTGAACAGGTTAGTTTTACTGTCCCAGGAGTTTCTATTATTTTATTTGATGAAAACTTAATCGAATACAATAGAGAAATACCCGTAAGAATCATGTTACTGCTCGCATTAATAGTCTGTTGTGGCTCAACAGACAGTTATTGGTCAAAAATAAGACTATTTTATTTAACAAATGTACCCAATACCCGTTTTTTGTTTCAGTGGATTGTACCAATGGCAGATGCTGGAGTCAACCAATATACATTCCATATTGAACCAGTTGATAATGTTGCAGAAGTATGCAGAAAAATAAGGGACAATGGCATGAAGGTATCTTTTAATGATTTTATATTTTCTCTTTTATGTGCATGTTGTGTAATATACAGCAAAACCATTACAAAAATTGCAGACACAGTTTGTGTAGTTTGCTATATTAATTAAAGAAAAGAAATCTATTCTAATTCTGATAAGCAAGATTTACTGTGCCAAGTTCTGTACATAGAACTTACACACATAGTTACTATACTTGTGTGTGCAAATCTGCTATCAATAACAAGCTGCAGTAATCAGTGTTTAAAGTACCTATTATTTCACAAAAATGAGATGTTTTTGTAGATGTTTAGTTTATAATATACAACTATTTGAAAATTTACTATTCATTAGCATTTTTTTAATTATATTACTGCAATATAATATGTATATCTATATCTTAAGGTGGGGCTCGCAATCAAGCCAGGGACACCAGTTTCAGAAGTAGAAAAATACATTTCCATGTCTGACATGGTACTCATAATGACAGTGGAACCAGGCTTTGGTGGGCAGAAGTTTATGGAAGATCAAATGATCAAAGTAAAGTACTTGAGAGATCAGTATCCATTGCTGGATATTGAAGTAGATGGAGGAGTAGGACCAGCCACCATAAGCTGCTGTGCTAATGTGAGTATAAATACAACATTCTTATTGAACCTGCAAGCAAATTTTATAAATTAATCCCAACAAACCAGCAATTTTTTTGACGTGACAACGTCTTATAAATTGGTTTGCCGGGCGACAATTCAAGAAACTGCGTTACGCTCCGCTCACGTTATGCGCTCACAATGAGAGCGAGTGAGAGGCACGCGTCCCTTCCACTCGGGCATGGTTAGCCCGCCTAAGAGCGAGAGAGACAGACATAAAAAGTGAAAGGCACGCGTCCCTTCCACTCGAGCACAGTTAGCCCGCCTAAGAGCGAGAGAGACAGAGCGATAAAATTTTGTTAATATGAAATTCAGTGCGAGATTCTTTGTATAAATTAATGTTTTAAATATAATTCTTTGTATAAATAAATGTTTTAAATTGTTACTATTATTTCATCCTTCTTCCTACTATACGAATGAATATTCACATTAAAATTATTTTACCACTCAAAGTCGTTGTCACGTAAAACTTTCGCCCGTATACCGACTTTACAGGCAACCAATTTTTTTTTTTTAGAAAATTAGGTTTGATTAAATGAGTTTTAATTCATTTTTACAGGCTGGAGCCAACATGATTGTGTCAGGAACAGCTGTGATAGGGGCAGCTGATCAAGCAGCAACCATCAGATCACTTCGAGATACAGTCCAAGAAGCAATCAATAAACGATAAAACATTCCTAATGTTAATCTATAAGGGAGTCTTCCAATATTTTTAAGGGTTAAAAAAACATATTTTTCTACTGAGGTTGTTAAAATAAATCCTCAAAATGTTTATAGCTTTTTATTATTAATCAAATCTGCTTAAATCTAGATTATTTTCCGTACCAGAGTCTGATAGTTCCACTTTGGATGTGGGGAATGATGAACTAACAGCTATACCAGAGCCAGTGAAGGCCATTGGCTCATTTGTGGCCTTCAACTTGTTTCTAAGACCAGACAGAGTAATGAGGACAGCTTCTTCAGTCCTAATTGTTCTGGAACCTTGAGTAGGCAACACATTGATGTAGTGGTTGAATAGTAAACCAGCTTCCTCTTCTTTTAGTTGCTCATCACTCTCCAAGGCTGTTTCAATCCCATGTAAACCTCCAAAAACTATCAGTGCATGGTTGTATTTGACTTCTCTTTCAGGCAGTTCATCAATGGGACTACCTCTGTCAGAAGTTCCAATGGTTAAATCATACCTTGAACAAATTTTTGTAAATATTATTGTTAAGTACGTAATTCTTATAAAATTAATTAATAAAGAAAAAAAAAATTTACCTACCCATCTTTGTAAGGACTCTGTGTGAAGACTTGACTCAGGTTATTTGCAATCCTAACAGTGTACCCCCAATATACTCCTGTTTCAGCTCTTGGAGTGGTCAGGCTGACAATCTTTCCCTTAATCTTCTTACCTCCTTCCTGGGCAGGTAGCATTCTTACAGTAACTCTGATGCCTGGGTTCAAAAGCTTATCTGTGGAAATATCTTGGAGAAGTCCAACATTGACCTGAGAACCTCGACCTGGCTTGGTTTTTTTGTTCATAGTTATGCCTTCTCTGAAAAGAATGAAAATTTGTATGAATAGAATATTATTGTAGGTATGGTAAAGAATATACTTACACAAAATAACAGATAAACTAACCTGAACTGAAAATCATTTGACATCCTTAGATGATGTGGTGCATCTAAAGGGTTAAGCAGCCCAGCAAATTCCAAATCTTTGTGTAAAGGAAAGAAATGTTTCCGCAAGTATTGTGGACACTCCAAATATTGTAAAATACGTGCTAACTGTACACAGCTTTTGCGAGCTACTATAGCATCATCACCATCACCTAGCTTCGACTTTTTTGTATTCATTTTGTCTCCAATATCATCGTAAACTATAACTTCGTCTATGCAGAAAACGCAAGCAGCTCTAGCTATCTGACCTGCTAAATATGTGCGCAATTCTGCAGACTGTGCGTTCTCCAGAATAGAACCTGGTATAGCTATACTGACAGTAGAAATCTCTGCATTTTTCTTTTCCCGTGCAACCTCTTCCTGTACTTTACTTTCAGCTTCAAGTTCCAGCGCGACCCTCTTCTCACGCTTAACAATTTTTTCTTCATTCCTTTGACGCTTCAAGGCTTTCCTTTCTTGATTTATTTCACGCCAACTTTTGCCCGAAGGTTTAGTTATTGTTTGCTCCGACATTGTCTGCACGTTTAATAAAAATCACAACATAACCAAAATAATTCAAGCCCTCATGCTGTTGTTGCTCTTGCTGTGCTGTCACACTGACTGTCACAGTGCGAGCACAGAATATAAAGAGGTCACAGACTATATTTTTAACTTGATAATGCTTGCACCTTGCTTGCTTGTTGAATTTTCGATCGAATGTCAAGTTGTCAGCCAAATCAAAACACACTTAGAAAAACGTTCAAAAACCACTTTTATGAAGAAGATGCGAATTACCGTGGGTTTGCACTGGCGAAACATTCACGACAAAACATGTTGAAACTCTAGTTCCTGTCAATGTTCCATACAATTTTTGACAGGAACTAGAGATTACACATGTTTTGTTGTAATGTTATGGCAACCCAAAAAAATAGTTCTATCTAGAACGTTCTGTATACTCTAATTCATGTCCGGATCCGGACACACTGTATAAATATTTTATTTATAAAATGGAACTGTTTTCGCTGCTAAATGTTTTAAAAGCAACATAATTTTTATGGACTTACTGGGTTACTATTATTTTTTTCATTTCATCGATTCGATGAATAACATTCTGCCACCCAAGTGACATTTTATATCACCATAGAAAAAAATGTACTCTGCTCTGTCTAAAATAGTCTAAAATTACATTCTCTCTCTGCTGCATTGACTTAGGTCATTGCTCTCTGCTGTGACTCTGACTCTGTTTGTGTTACTCCTGGCATTTTTTGCACCAATTTGCATTTGGCAACACCAAAAAATCTACGTTTTGTTTTGATTTGCGTTGCGTGGTACCCGGTGGTAGTGTGTTATTATTTTTCTTAAAATTTCTGAGGAGAGGCAAGTATTATTTTTTACATAAACATTAAAAACGAAAAAGCAACAAATAACACATATCTAATCTCATATTATTCATTTAATAACATGTGACAATGGTAAAAAAAATAACCTCATAAGGCTTCTCAAAAGAAATGAATAGGAGGCCTAGGAGGGCTGCATGGCATCAAGATGGCCTGCATACTATTTGATATGTAGGTATGTAAGGTCCCTAACTGCCTAAACAATCTCCATTTAAAAACTGATTCGCGTACCGGTAGCGCTAATAGACTGCATATTTTGCGTTTTATCAACATCATTACAATAATGAATAACTACTGAAGGTCCTATAACTATACTAAATATTGAGTAAACTAGTGTATTTCCTTGCAAATATATATTTTAATTATACATAGGTTAAAAAAGTTGAATAACTTGTACGGACGAGCTGTGCCAGATTTGTCACCTTCGCAGCTGAGGCCCCTAAGATGACCCACTGACCGAGGCTTGCTATCTTTAGATTTAATGGCCCCTAAAATAACCAACTTACCTAAATATTTCTAATTAGAATAGGTACAGGTAGATAAAAATGTTTTAACTTCAACCATTATGGAGCCTTCTACTTATTACCAATTTGATACAGATTTGGCAATACAGCGTCTAATTAATGCTTAGGAAATAAAGAACAATGGTATTATTTATAAGTAATCTTAATATTTCCAGCAAATACAATGATAAGCAGTTGCTTATCATAATAAATAATAATAATAAATATAAATATCAAATAATTGAGTTCAATTAGCTATAATTATGTAAACCTTCACACAACTTGTTTATAACTACATTTTTTTCTTGGCTTATCAATTCATTACCTACTTATACAATAGACTCAACATAATATGGGTGCAAACAGGGGTCAAAACTTGAAATTCAAACAAAATATAAATGATGTAAGGTTTAATTTGTGTAAGAAACAACAAAAATGTTCTAAAGGTGTGATAAAATTAGCTTAAGTACTTTTTAATCTATAATCATTTAATTCTGAAGTCATTTGTCTAGAACAGTGTTATTGAACGTTTGCTCCGCGGAGCCCCTGAGCACCGCAATCTGTAAAGCCTCTGCGAAAATACTAGTTCATTGTGACCAGTATTATCATGGAGCCCCCACAGAGCCTTAGGGTAGCCGAGCTTCTTAAAGAACTAATTTTAGATTTGGCAGCATTTGCTATAATCGCTGTTTTTTCAGATGTTGCATAACTTGTTCCATTGGGTCCAAGTTTTTTTGGAATTAGGTTGTATTTTTTTTTTGTAAAAAGTTTTTTAGTTGATTAACTGCTAAGTCGAAAGCATTTTTAAACTTCTGAACAGACTTTCAATCGAATTCAAACAACAAAAGTTCTATTAAAAACAAACAACAAAAGTTCTATCCGTCTGAACCCGGTAATTTATTGCTTCTTGGAGTGGAACCAAACTTACCTAATTTTACTTAGAATGAAAATAATAATTTATTATCACAATGTTTTCATTGGAAACTATCAAGATACATACGTAAGAACTGTATTTGTAAGAGATAGAGACATCAAAAGTCAGATGTTTGTTCATTTTCAGATGTTGTTACCGCAACGGAGCAATAACTCTAGTTATTTACATCACGGTACTCAAGCCTGTTAGGGCTGTCACTCTCATATAGCTGGGGATGGATTTTTGATATTTGTTAAAATATACTTATTTATAATGAGCCGATGTTGCGATAGACGTAAACCTACATAAGTACATGACGTCCACCTGAAAACTACTCACATGGCATTAAAACGTTTTTTTTGACGTGCTCGGGATTTTCAACGCACTGTTTAGCGCCGAGATTTGAAAATCCAACAGTGTGCTTTTTTGATGTGCTGGGCTGGGATACACTCTTTTGGATTCAATGCTCACTGACAATTGAAAATGGAGAGCGTTAAAAAAACGCGTTAAAAAATTGCCTGTGCGTATGAGGAACTAAGTAACAAAAAAATTGCCTTCGCGTATGAGGAACTAAGTAACTGGTCACAAGTGGCTCGCGTCCGCCTATTGGCTCATCCTTCACTTGGGATTAATCCTGAAATGGCAATAGGAGGGTGTTTAAATACATTACATTAACACATAAACCTACTTATAACATAACGATTATAAGCATATCATAGATAATTTCTATACTCCATTTGAAATAAGATTAGACATTTAAATAAGCCTTTTTTCCGTTCAACCGATTTTGACTTCTATTGCGTTGGTGGCATGACAAATGGCAGCTGCAGTAGACCGTTGGTATTGTGTAACTTTTTTTGCTTTTAATGCCATCCTTGTCTAATCTTATTTCAAATGGAGTATAGTCATATATTAATTTACCATATTCATAAAATGGGTGCCTACCTCATTAATGTAGGTACTCAAAATATATTCCATAAGATTCATAACATTTACAACCCTACTGCTGTGGTAAACAAGATTGTGTTGTTATCAGGAACCCCTGCGTAAGGTCAAGTGGACGCAGCAGATATAAGCTCTCCGTGAACAATTATCCCATATCGTCATTACAATAAAGTAATTCATAAGAAACACACACAATGGCTTCCAATGGAAAACTGGGTATGTGAACACTTTATTGTCTTTAAGATATATCTTCACTTACTTAACTAACGATTGAATGAGATAAAAGCAGAAAGGAGGTATTCCACTCTTAGCACTGATTTTAAAAAAGAATATGTAATTTAAATATTTTCTTGTTCATAGTCAAACTTTTCATTAATCATTCTTGGTTTTGACTGGGCTACTAAAATGTTCTATTAAACATTCATTAGGTAGGAATCGGTGTTTTATTTCGATGAGTCAGGAGCCAAGGAGGTCGATCACTGTGATATTAATATGACCGCCACGGAAGAGTTGATGGCCGTGCCCTTGGTCGAAATCACGTCAGTAGATCTTTATCCAATTGATCGAAACTATACTGTGTAACGTTGTCCACAGCTCTTCTAAGCGTGTCTGACAAGACAGGCTTGCTGTCTTTGGCTAAAAGCTTATCAGATATTGGCCTCGGTCTGGTGGCTAGCGGTGGTACTGCCACAGCTATCCGCAATGCTGGCCTGGCGGTCACCGAAGTTTCCGACATCACTAAGGCACCTGAAATGCTCGGAGGACGGGTGAAGACCTTGCATCCTGCTGTTCATGCTGGTATTTTGTCTAGGTAAGTTCAGGAAATTCTGAAGATTGTCCTAACAATAATTTTCTTGAATGAATTCCTTGTTATTTCCAAGCAATACTTGTAATCTAGGTGTTTGCTGCTTCTAAAGAGCCTTATCCAAGTAAAAAATAATATTTATCATAATAATTCAATGTATACTGATTCTTCTCTGATTGTTACTAAGGAACCCAATCTCTACGAAAATGTATTTTATTTCCAGACTTACCCCCTCAGACCAGGAGGACATGAAACGTCAGAAGTTCGACATGATAAGCGTTGTCGTCTGCAATTTGTATCCGTTCGTACAAACAGTCTCAAAGCCCGGAGTGACGATAGCCGATGCCGTTGAGAACATTGACATTGGAGGCGTTACATTACTGCGAGCAGCCGCGAAGAATCACGATAGAGTCACGATTATCTGCGACCCCAACGATTATGATACAGTTATCCAAGAACTAAAAGAAAGCAAGGACCATCAGACCTCTTTGGATACCAGGTAAAATTCAGTTAATAAAGTAACCTTTCAACTAATCATAGAAGGATGACTTTACTTATGTTGAACAGAGTTTCTTATCGAAATAAACATTGTCAGATGATTTATATCACGCAGTAAAATTGATCATTTTTATTTATGAACTTCGTATTATTAACAGGTCTAGCCTATAATCTTGTAATCAGTGGAAGACGCAGGTAATTAGCAGTTCAGTAACATTTTACTGATAACTTACAAAGCCATTATAAAACAGATTTTAATCAAATATACTTCTTTGCAGGAAGCGTCTTGCCCTGAAGGCATTCACACAGACATCGGAGTATGATCTCGCCATTTCCGACTATTTCCGTAAACAGTATTCTGCTGGACAGTCCCAGCTGACCTTGAGATATGGTAAGAAATAAGTACTAGCTACGAGGTGTTGATTAGATTAAATATTCGGGGATGTCCTCATTAAACTTACTGAAGTGTAATTCCTACACAAATAATAATATCCTCCTAATCGATTTCGATAACGGCGGCCAATCCCAACAAAGACTAATCAAGTGCTCAGTAGATATTATTATAGAGCACAAGTTTGTATGCAAACACAGGTGCACTCTCTCTCTTCTCTCACACTCTTTAGTACGTTGGGCCGCCAATACGACTCGTCCAGAGAGTGATCACAAATGGACTGAATGTGTGTTGATTCCAAAACATCAAATGGCTACAAAGTGAAACAAAATTAGTACTACATACTAAATAAATAAAATACTAACACAAAAAAATCCACCATCCAGGTATGAATCCTCATCAGAAACCAGCTCAAGTGTTCACGACCCGCGATAAACTTCCACTGACGACCCTCAACGGTTCGCCCGGGTTCATTAACCTCTGTGACGCACTAAATGCGTGGCAGTTGGTGAAGGAACTGAAGGAAGCATTGGGCTTGCCTGCTGCCACCAGCTTCAAGCATGTGTCGCCCGCAGGCGCCGCTGTGGGCTTGCCTTTGGATAAGGAAGAGGTATGTCCAGTAAAAACTTCGATCTATCTATAAATTTATTTTGGCTTATTTTAGGCAACAGTACCGTTCACCTTGACTGCGGGATCCTTGAGATATTTTTAATGTTGATGTCAATACAATCTGTTGGTTGCATTAACATCACATAACTCCAAGCTGTTGTTTATCTAAAGCTAATGATTGTCAATTTATTTTTGGAGAGATCATTGTGTTCTCATATACGACACTGTCACGTACCTAGTGTTTAAATAAGATACGAGATCGCTCTAGCCAAGGGATCAGGTAAAAGGTTTTCGTGAAATATCTATAAATATCACGAAAGCCTTTTAGCGTTTTGTAACTTTATTAATAACATGAAAGTGTAATGATCCAAATATCTTTCTGCAGGCATCCGTATGTATGGTAGCCGACCTGCTCCCGAACCTGACCCCGCTAGCTTGCGCCTACGCCCGCGCTCGCGGCGCCGACCGCATGAGTTCGTTCGGCGACTTCGTGGCACTTTCGGACGAGTGCGACGCGATCACTGCCCGCATCATCTCGAGGGAAGTTTCCGACGGAATCGTGGCTCCTGGATACAGTGCCGAAGCTTTGGAAATTCTGAAAAAGAAGAAGGGTGGCAACTACTGTGTTCTGCTGGTAATTTTTTCTTTATTATATATGATACAAATTCCGTTGTCTTTATCGATGACAAGATAATTCATGTATTTTTTAATTTCTTTATTTAATTATTGAAGAGAGATTTTACCATTGACTTAAATGCATATTAACTTACAGCAACACGCAAGCGTCCAAGTCTCTTGAAAGTGATTTGCTTTACATTAATAATAATACTTACCCTCCTTTATCAGTAACATTAAAGAAATAACCTTTTAACCCAGTAAACTAAAATAACCTTTTTAATTCTAGATGGACCCCAACTACGACCCCGACCTAATGGAACAGAAGACGATCTTCGGTCTCACTCTTGAACAAAAACGCAACGATGCTAAGATCACAGGAGATCTGTTCAAGAATGTGGTTACAAGCAATAACGCGTTGCCAAGCAACGCTGTGAGGGATCTCATCGTGGCGACCATCGCCTTGAAGTACACACAAAGTAACTCCGTCTGCTTCGCCAGAGATGGACAGGTTAGAATACTGTTTGTATTTAGACTTTCGTACACATAACTAGGTCTTGCTAAGACTATAACAGGTGGTCCTTTGTTTAATGTGATGGATAACAGACACTTATTGTACAGATTTAAACAGACATCCAGGATGATGACGTTTGCGCATCGTTTGTTAATTAAATGGGGTGCGATTGCAGAGTCTTATCTTATGTCCAGCAGTAGACTACTGTATGCTTTCTTTTTTCGTGTGGTTAGTGACTAACCTGGTGCCAGAGTTTTTATGCCGCCCATGGGCCTTTGACTCATGCCGTCGAGAAATATGTCTTAGCCTCGTATTCATGGTAAACATTTGTTTAGCAACATTGCATAAACATGTTGCCAAGTTGCTTTCAACATATTGCGGGCAACACTTGTGTTGCGGAATTGCTCACGCCATGTTGCAGAGTTCACGCCCGGCGAGCGAAAACATCAGTTTATCAACAGACGTTGACGTGTGTGGACGTATTTGCAACTGTTTATAAACATGGCGGCAGTGTGGAGCAACGATAAAATTATTACACAACAACACTACTTTCTCGGGCAACATTTTAACGCAGACTGGCATGTGTGGACAACCCATATTGATTTAAACAAAGTTTCCAGCAGCATTCTCGCCGTTCATCAACAACGTTGATCAACTGTTGCTAAACAAATGTTTACTATGAATACGAGGCTTTAGGCTTAGGATAAAGTTTGACTCAGTGCTAAACTCGTAGTACAAGAGTAACTTGTGGTCAACCGCACGACAGCAGTACCCTACGAAAACAACTCTTACCGCTACGAAATAAAGGCTATATTTAAAGTTTTATTGTTACCGTGTACCAGCTTCTTCTGTCTTTCTCTATTCCTCGCTCTAGCTTATTAACGTTTTACTTTTGAATAAAATACGATATTCATCGTACAGGTGGTAGGCATCGGCGCCGGCCAACAGTCGCGCATCCACTGCACGCGGCTGGCGGGCGGCAAGGCGGCGCTGTGGTGGATGAGGCGCCACCCGCGAGTGCTTGCGATGCGCTTCAAACAGGGCGTCACTCGCGCCGTGCAGTCCAACGCTATTGATAACTTTGTTAATGGCACTGTTGGTTAGTATGCTCATGTGTAATATAAGTAGTACACACGGCTACACACCAAGCTATACATTTCCAGTTTATGCTGATCTCGCATTGTATAGGATTTCCGTTCAATGCGAGGTCAACTTATACTGGAAATGTATAGCGTGATGTGTAGCCGTGTGTACACTCAAACAACGTGAATTTTTCCATGAACGATTTTTTATTAATGTGTCCTGGAAAAATAGAAAACACGCAGTTTCTATTAGTGTTCACGTTGCTATTAGTCTCCCGTATTCGTATTATGATTGGTTTTTACCTGGTTAAAACGGTCAATCAAACATCAGTTTATCCACTCAAGCGCCCGGCGACCATGGTTGCCCCAAAATTGTATGGTTGGGGCAACAGTTGCCCCAACGCTAAACTCGGGCGTTTGAGTCCCTATTTGAGATTTAACAGCTAGTTTTCACAGTTAGTTTTAGTTTTTTTATATTATACCAATCCTTATCATTACACAGGTTCGGATCTTCCACTAGAGCAATTTAACACGCTATTCGACGGCGAAGCCCCGGCGTTACTGAGCGAAAAGGAACGTACTGAATGGGTCAGCAAGATGGACCGCGTCGCTCTCGCTTCAGATGCTTTCTTCCCATTCCGTGATAACATCGACAGGGCTGTGCAGGTCAGTAGTCTGGTCTCAATACTATATTTATGATAAGAGAAATTTCCAGTAGTATGAAAATTGAACTACCACCCGAAATTCATTTACCACCCGAAAATTGTGTGTAGTATATAATTTTAAATTGGGGTGAAAATGCAATAAGGGTACCTTTTTACCGTTTTGGGTTCGAAAAACTAACTGGAATTGATTAAAAGGTAGCCCAAAACCCGAGAAAATATAAACGTCCTATGTTGTTCTCTGCCATTTTTTCCTACTTCTCATGGATATGTCAGTTTCTGCTTTCGACCCGTTACACTACTTTTGAAGACTCAGTGATACTTTTCTTTCCACAGTGCGGCGTCGAGTACATCGGCAGTCCATCAGGCTCGAACAACGACCAGGATGTGATTGAAGCTTGCAATGAACACAAGATTATACTCGCACACACCAATCTCAGGCTCTTCCATCATTAATAGGTCTAAGGATTCTGGAGAACCTATCAATAACTTCGAATAAGGGGAAGAAATCTCCATCTATTATTATAATGAAAAACATTTAGTAATGCTATGAAATAAACTGAATATGAAATTAAATGCAAGCTTGTTTTTGCATAAAAGTGATGCAAAAATCATTGAAAGCATTATTTTGTTACAAGTTTTATAATATTTTATTTGATTGTTTATTATTACATTTGCTTCATCAGAAATGTTGATAATTTGTTACTTTCTTATATTTTTAACATAACTTACTAGAAATAAGGATACTGAGGTTGCTGTAAGTTTAAGACAATTAGTAGATTTAAAATATATATTTACTTATAATGCCTTGATCACATTGTAGAAGGCTAGACAATAGAGTGATACAATCATTCCATGATACAATTAAGCACAAGAATTCCTATTTCTTGTACCCTAAAATGTATTTGAAATCATGTATTTTTAGAATAAAAGTTTTGATTGTTAAATAAAAATAAGTTTTATAGCAAGGGGACTATTATTATTTTTGCAACCTACCTCTTGAAGTCTTGATCATCATTCCTCAAATGATTTTATGTTTTCGGTTTGACCGGAAATTATATTCGTAGGTACAACAAGAGTACAAAAACAACTCTGGAGAAACTGCAACATATTCAAAGACTGCTGGAAACTGAAAAGTCGTCCATGACGGGCGAAATACCGGTCGATAATGTATTATCTATGGACAAAACAATCAATAGAAAACGAAAAGTGTTGTACTTAATGGATTTTAGAAAGTATCGTAGGGTAGGGTTCATAAACAATAGCTAACAACGCAGGCTATACCATACCATACTCAGCCTGGATAATCTAAAGCTCTGAGCTGGTACAATTTATTGATAATTATTTACACAGCCATCATGGCTGTGTAAATAAATCATCTCTCTACCTAATTACAACCATAGGTGACTTTTTGACCTTAAAAGTTGACGATAACTCGACTCTAGTTACTTATTAAGTTATTATAGAAATATTAGGTATAATAACCAATAATGTTAAAGAATATAAGTATTTTTTTACTAAAAAAACTAGGGACATTTTTTTAACTAATAGGTAATTAATATTTCAATAGGGAAGCATATACCATGCAGGATATAAAATAGTATTCCCACGGTATGCTTGGGGGAGGCATAGGCCTCCCCCAAGAATACCGTGGGAATACTATTTTATACTTACTTTCTTTTTTTACTTTTTTTACTATTTCAGCTGAAAGACGTCCACTGCTGGACATAGGTCCAGCAGTGGACGTCTTTCAGCTGAAATCCTAGTAGGATGATACAACAAGATTAGACCGTTTGGTGTCATAGAAAAATATAAGTAATATGTAACATCTAAGTACATGAAAAAAAACCTACCCCGGCCGGCGGCGGGCAAAGAGTACATTTTTTAGTAGGGTAGCGTCTGTCCGAATTCCGACCACGTGCCTTACGTGAACGAGTGTAGTACATGGCACAGTCAATATCTACTATAAATCATATTTTATCTCCTTGACCTTATTGAAATTTGACTTATATAATTAATAATTATGTTTACTGCTATTGTTGAATTTATTTAAATTATTTGTAATATTCTAATTTTAATAATAATTTATTTTTAATGTAATGATGACCCATAATTTTACAAACCATATTTGTACGCCGGAAACGGCAGAATATTATGATCATAATACATAATGCACATAACAACTTTGTACAATATTCTGACAAATAAATGTATTCTATTCTATTCTATTCTATTCTTATAATATCATTGGGCACAGTACAATAGTATTCGTTGTATAGGTACTTAAGTAGGTATACAAAAGTCTAAAATTGCGGTTGCACACACATGGCATACCTACACCGTTGATTATGGGGTCTATACAGCCGATTCTATTTCAGAATCACAGACTACTTAGAGAACTAGGTAACGTTGTTCAAAATAGTATCGTAACAATTTCCGCCACAAACGTTGTATTGTAGTCCAAGATATGTGAGAACACGCAACCGCCACACAGTGGGTCGAAACTATGATTTTAGTGACTTAGGGCTCAACTTTGCTTTTTTACTTTTTTCTTCATGTGGATGGATAGAGCTCATTAACCTCAACAATAATTGTTCTGATGTATTTTTTCCTAAACTTTATACTTTGGGTAGAAAAATGTGTTTTGTTATTTTTTTGTATGGAGCGGATCAAATAACCTTAAATTCCTGCTAAGTAGCGTGTGATCCCGCGTTGAAACTTTATTTTTCATATACCTTGTCTAGTCTATTATCATTTGATGCTATTAACGTGTGCATAAAGTTGCAACTCTGCCTAATAAATGGATCGAAAAAAATGAAAAAATATATCGAATAAAAAGCTACATTTTTTACTTTCGTAAGTTCTTTTAAGTTAAATTTGATATGGAATAGTAAGTAAAAGCACGTAATAATACACATAGTTACTTAACAACTAACAACAATACATTTAAAAGGTCCCTAATTAGCTTAAATTTACTAATATATGTAGTATTAGTAAATTTGTAAATTTAAGCTAATCACACTAATCATAATACATTTAAAAGGTCCCTAATTAGCTCAAATTTACTAATATATGTAGTATTAGTAAATTTAAAGCTAATCACACTAATCATAATACATTTAAAAGGTCCCTAATTAGCTTAAATTTACTAATATATGTAGTAGTAGTAAATTTAAGCTAATTAGGGATCTATGAATTTCAATTTCTTTGTTTTAATGACTTTAACATGTTTATGAAATGTTATTTTAAGTTAGATTTAATACTGAATAGTAAGTAAAGATAGGTACATAATAATACAAATTAGTAAAGGTAAACTAACATTACTACAACTAACACAAGCAAACTAAAAACTAACTATAAACAACATCAAACATTACTATTTCCTTTCAATTATGAGTTTGACATTTATAAACTAATAAAAAAAACAAGAAACTTACAAACTACCAAAAAATCTTATTCACTATCGCTATGACTATCTTGTAAATTATCTACATCAATAAAATCTATATCAGATTCTGTGGGAAAAATCAGCAGAAGCTCTTTGACTTTTGGAGAGAGAACCATTATATTTTGTTTCACCATTCGAGGTCTTAGACTTGTGATCTTTGGATCAGAAGACAAAAGAAGATTGTGTATAATATCCTCATTTGTCGCCGTTCTACTTACCTTTCTAGAATGACTCTCTCTATATTTCCGGAAATCTTTATTACGAGCTTCCGCTGCCTCTTCCGACAGTTTACCTATAGGTATGGCACCAAAGTGCTTAATTATATCACTCCCATGTACTAACAATTTATGTATACTGGAAGGCATATAATACCAGGGATATAAGTGAACGTACAATTGTGCAGTATCTCTACAAAATTCGGAAAACTTAGAAAGATCCACGCTCTCTCCAGATGCAACCGTCTGAAGAAGCACATGAAACCTTTCTATTAAATCTTTATCTATTCCTGTTATGCGAGCTGTTGTTTCTGCATCCCTAAAAAATCTTCTGGCAGTATTGCCATCATTGGTTGTGCCTACTCCTTGCTTGACTACGTCAATAAGTAAACAAAAACAAACAAATCTCGAGCCTTTCCTGTTCAGTGTTCACAGCTTCAGGTATCATTCCTTCGGGCCAGTTTATTGCACGTTCCAACCAATCACCATTTTTTCTTACAAACTGTGCTAACGTGCGACTACTTCGTTCCCATCTTGCACTTATATTTGAACAAAAGCGCGTACAGAATTTTTGGAGCTCAACACTGTTCTCTTCGGTCACGTTTATTTTATGTTGTAGGAATTGAAAGAATTTTTTACTATCCGACAGTAACTTGACCTGCTCTCTTAAAATCATAAATAAATCTAAATTGTTAACTAAATTATCCATTATAACGAAAAAGGGACGATCAGAATCACGAGATGTTAGTAGTAGTACGAATAAACGAACACTAGTTAGTATATAATAAATTATGGTCATTTTATACTTCCAGAATCCAGTGACAAACAATGTTTACTAATTTTTCTACTACCCTCATTAACTAATTATCCTAATTAATATTACAGTAATGACTAAAAGTGAAAAACATTGTTTTTTTATAAGGTAAAAGGTTAAGCTAATTACAGTAATTAAACACACAAATAGAAATTAATTGATTTCATATCCACATTTTTAAATAAAGGTCCCTAATTAGCTTAAATTTACTAATATATGTAGTATTAGTAAATTTAAGCTAATTAGGGACCTTTTAAATGTATTGTTGTTAGTTGCTAAGTAATTATGTGTATTATTACGTGCTTTTACTTACTATTCCATATCAAATTTAACTTAAAATAACTTACGAAAGTAAAAAATGAAGCTTTTTATTCTATGTATTTTTTCATTTTTTTCGATCCATTTATTTGGCAGAGTTGCAACTTTATGCATTTGTTTATAGCATCAAATGATAATAGACCAGACAAGGTATATGAAAAATAAAGTTTCAACGCGGGATCACACGCTACTTAGCAGGAATTTAAGTTTATTTGAGCCGCTCCATACAAAAAAATAACAAAACACATTTTTCTACCCAAAGTATAAAGTTTAGGAAAAAATACATCAGAACAATTATTATTGAGGTTAATGAGCTCTACCCATCCGCATAAAATAAAAAGCGAAAAAGCAAAGTTGAGCCCTAAGTCACTAAAATCATAGTTTCGACCCACTGTGCGCCATCTCGTATTTTATAGATAAACGACGAACAGCTACGTGTGTATGACATAGGTACATACATCCTAAATATAGGAGTATGTGATCGTGTGATCGGGGATTTTTGTGAGTCACTCAAATTGGTTCTTCCCCGGAATGATAACGTCACAGTTTCATTACATTAATACCAGTTAATCACAATTACCCAGAAATGTGGGAAATCCAATTTTAAAGTAAACAACATAAAAAACTTTAATTACATTAACGAAATATGTAATTACTAATCGATTTGAATTACTGATTTATTAATTTCTATATAATTATTTCGATATAAATATAATTCCATCGAAGAACTAATTGCATTAATTTCGCCTAATGATGTACAAATAAATTAAAAAACGAACATAAACAAATCAGCAAATCAGTTCTAATGATAAAAACTGATAATTGTGTGTTAAAATATTAGACTTGGTTGTGCTTAGTGTCATTTTTAGATATCCTTACCCAAAGGGTAAAACGAGACCCCCGTTGTCCGTCCGTCTGTCACCAGGCTGTATCTCATGAACCGTGATAGTTAGACAATTGAAATTTTCACAGATGTACTTCTGTTGCCGCTATAACAACAAATACTAAAAAACAATAATAATAAGAATAAAATAAATATTTGCTCCCATTCAACAGACATGATATTTTTGCCGTTTTTATAGATAATGGTACGGAACCTTTTGTGCGCGAGTCCGACTCGCACTTGGCCAGTTTTTATAATAGATATGAGATTAAAAGAATTTCATCCCAACAACTTCGAAAAAATGAAGGTCACAGATAAAATTATTATTAAAAAAATAGTTGAACTGTTACAATACATTCGTCTTTATCATTAAATTTCGACAAAAATAATTGCAAAGAGGACCTTTAAAGTTTCTGAATTTATGTGGTGGAGTTTCAGAGTTCCAAGTGTTTATCCAAATAAGTCAGTGGAAGTATGAACCTTTTATTGCATATTGGGCTGGTGTCCACAACTCCACGTTAATTAAGTTTGTATTTTACGTATTATGAACAAGTAGGGATTTACCTAATTATTATTAAAATACACAGGGTGTAAGAAGACGCTTAAGAAAGCCGAAAGTCACTTGTTATTCACGTCATTGTGATCATTTTTATGTTCTGGACCATACCTGGGAACCCTCCGGTTACGGAGATATTGCAGGTCCAAGTTCCAACTTTTACGTACGTTTTTTTAAAGAAAACAAGTTATATTTGTTACAACTTGATTTTAAATACCCCCAGAAACCCTGAACCGTTGCATGCACCCATAGATACAATGTTTTGCGTGCGACATTGTGCACTACCGTCAACAGCGATATTAAAGATCAAAAATAAAAGCCGTTTCCCGGCAATTATTTTTGTGCAATGTTACTTAATTGATGTACAGAATGCGTAGTTGACGGCTATGTGATGGGTCTTTTTACACCCCTTGTATTGATGCAGCAAGGCAACAAGAGTTCATAACAAACAACTAGGTTTATCAATAATCTTTGAAAAAGTGTTAGTTAAGGGTTTAACTTGTATGTATGATTAGTAAAAGTCGCACACTACTCCAATTTTTTCATTCAATTCGTCATCATGCCAAAAATGCTGGGAATGCTTTCTTCAATACCAAGAAAACCTTTTAATCACTAGGTACTATTTTGATAACATTGTAATTTTATAAAGTATTACCGGCTTAATTAATAAGTATGTTCTAATTAATCATTAATTTATAGTATTTCTTATTAAAAAGAAATACAATTTTTTTTTTCATTCTCTTTTTCCTGTGAAAACCTATGTGGTATAAGTAATAGATACTGAAGCTTATAGTACTAGTAGACTGTTTGTTAGATGTCGAATGAGTTTGCGCCTTACCTTTTGCCCATTTTTAGGGTTCCGTAGTCAACAAGGAACCCTTATAGTTTCGCCATGTCCACCTGTCCCTCTGTCCGCGGCTTAGCTCAGAGACCCTTGGTACTAGAAAGCTGTAATTTGGTATGGATATACATATAAACAACGCCGACAAAGTGGTAAAAAATTCCTAAAAAATATTTTTTTTAGGGTACCTCCCCGGTACGTACCGGTACACGTAAAGTGGGCATGGTGTTTTTTTTTTGTTAATCCCCTGGTGTGGGGTATCGTTGGAAAGGTCGTTTCAAAATAATGTGAGTTTGTTCTCTCATCTCTACCATTTTTGGATTCAGGGATCCGTTTGCGAAATATTAAGCTTTAAAGTGCTAATTTTTGTTAGAGCCGAGTGTCCCCCCCATGCCAGCTAAATGGTTGGGCTTGGATACGTGAAAAAATTCACGGCAGTAGTATATATAACGAAATTAAAAGGAAAACTATCACGCTACGTAGGCTCCACAAGTTACCGAGTAATAATCGACCAACTTAAATTTGCAGTAGTAAAAACATGTTCTCCGATACAGAATGTATGGGAGAACATGTTTTTCAACTACAATGTTAAGTTTGTTTTATAAATTCATCCCAACTACGGAACCCTTCATTGTGCATGATACGACATGCACTTGGCCGGTTTTATAATATGGCTCTAGAAATTAATGGCCTGAACGCTATGGGTTCATAAAAACTTAGACACTTGTTGAACAACACCTCTAACGTCAAACTCCATAACTACAGTCCGGCCGTCGAGAGAATGTGTTCTTGATTCTTGTCAGTTTCATACTAACGAAGGTGTGTTCTGCGAATTTGATCCGTATTACAACTAGTAATTGTTCAACTGTCAGGCGTCAGAAACGTATTCGCTCGACTATACATCAATGTCGTGTTTTACAGTTGTTTAGCCTAAAGAATTGATAAAAATGGTTTAGTGGTAGCAAGGGATGTGTTTTTCTATACGCATTAGCATTACATCCCATAGTACAAGTCATGCCTTTTGCTCGCTGTGTTTTAAGTTTTTAATTGTAGCGTAAAAAATTATACGATTCTACTAATGACACCTCATTTACAAAATTCTATCGAACCTTATCAACTCTAGGAGGGAGAAAGGTCATTAATGTATAAATAATTTGATATATAAATACTTAAAAAACATAACTTTTGATAGTAAGGTAAATGTTGTTTTCCAAAAAACTAAAGTACTAAATGGGGTAAATTCTGAACAGCGTTTGGTAACATTTCAAGTCTGTCAAACGCAGAAACGACACAGAAACAGATAAACATTCAATGTCGTGCAGTGCATACTTTTGTGCGCCGTCTTGAGCTGTTTTGAGAAAGATTATTCTAGCAATTAGAAAATAAACGCTTAAAATTTTAGTGACAATCGTGGCTAACATAGTGTTTTAATGTAAAACGTTATAGTTTGTGGAATTAACTGTGGTTGAGTGAACTCGACGGCGAAAATGTCGACGAGTACGAGTACAAGTGACCATGATATGAGCGATTCTTCTAGCTCTCCCATGTCTTACATCAGATATTCACCGCATAGTTCTCCCTCTCAGCAAGTTCCTCAGCTCGCTACAGATCTCACTGAGTTAACTTGTGCAGACAACAAGCGACAATTTCTTAGACATGGTAAGTGCAATTTCTTTCGTACCTACCTATGTCTGAATCTGAAGTATGGAGAGTACATAAAGTGCATTGATAAAGATAACTTTCCTAGAACTTAGCTTTGATTAAACGGTACTTCATAATGTAAATACGATGTAACAAAATAATGAACAAATGGCGGTTTTATAAAAGAAAATTCTTTGAATTTTCATGATGTAGAGATTTAGTAGTATCAAATTTGAAATCACACTCCACTTACACTTAAGTACGTAGACTATTACAAAGTGGAAAATATAGGTATTAATTTACCATTTATGAGATTTCTTCAATTCCAAGAATCTTGCAGATGTTCATGTACCTATGGAAAGTACCTGCTGATATAAACTTTAACAACAACAAAAATTTCATTATGATGCAATGCCAATAGCAGCTAGTGTATTCTACCAAATAATAATAATCCCTCAATCTACCAAACCCTACAAAAGCTATCCTGAACACTTACAAAATTGTGCAAAAATTCCTGCAGAACCTGCACCCCATATATTATCATCAATAATTATCACTTAGTTTAGTATTTTTAAGGGTAGCACTTGGCTTTGGCCCATGTTACCCTAAAAAACCAGCAGATCAGTGCCGGACACAAAAATGTATATCATCATAATAATAATACATTGCTAGAACCTACCTGCGTAACTGTTGTGTACCTACTATGCACTGCACTGTACACTGCTACCTTCAGAGGAAAAGGTGTGATGTTATCTTACAATGCTAGAAGTGGTCTAATTGTAATGTAAAAAATTGTTAATGTAATTTAAATCGCAACATGACATTTTAAAGCATCTGGGTGCTTTATTATGTCAAACTACCAGAGTACCTAGGTATGTTCTAAATGATAATCTAACTTTACAGGACATACATAGTAAGTGCCTATCTAAACAATAGGGGAATTTACTGACGGATGTAATAATGAAATCTTTGAATCACATCCAAATAAGTCAATAAAATAATTATGACACAATTTTTCAAGTTATCAGTAAATTGTTTATCTGTTTATCAAATTGAAAAAGGTTGTTGACTGTATTGTAACTACACTGCAACTGCACCTTGCTACTGTTTTAGTGCAGTCATAACTGCAGTCTAATCCATTTTGACTTGCATTCGGAAATAGGAATGGACTTTGTCTGTACACATGAAGGTTGCAAAACATGGTATGATACATTTACACAATTCTAATTAGCAAAACAAAATTTTTCCTTATTTAGCATCACAAATAAAAAATTATAATCTTTTAAGGCGTTGACCTAAAAAAAATAAAGGCAAGTCACAATGATAACAATTTATTCTGTTTATTATGAACACATAAAGGAAATTATTGTTTCCTGCATATTGATGGTTTAACACAACTCTGCCTTATCTAATGTGACGTTGTATACTACATCAAAATAAACTGCATTCATAGAAATATACTTGATATGGTACAAATTATGCCTGTATAATTATTTCATATAGACTTGTGTCTATTAAAAGTTTAAATAATACCAGAGCAATTTTATTTGTTTTAATACTAAGTGCTCTCTCTAAATTATATCAACGTAAAGAAAAGATACACACATACAAGTTTACAATTTATCATTGATTTAGCAGTACTGGTAATAAATGATTGAATATATAATATGTATTTTAATCCTAAAATGATTGAAATATAAAAAAAATATTTTGCTCACAGCCAACAAACCATGCTTACGTATCACGGAACAACCCCAGAACCACTTCAGGTTCCGATATGTCAGCGAGATGGTCGGCACTCACGGATGTCTACTGGGCAAGACCGTAGGTCCCAACAAACAAAAGACCCATCCCACTGTAGAGGTAAGTTTTACTTTTAACCTTGGAACCTTTTTCCTCATTGGTACTTCATTTTCGTCATTGATTCATATCAGGAAGTTTTGTTAATGCTGATCTCGCATTGTATAGGATTTCCATACAATGCGAGGTCAGCTTATACTGGAAATGTATAGCTTGATGTGTAACCGTGTGTACTACTGCAACTGTCGACTCAACTTCTAAGAACGTTTTATAATTTTAGTTTTGTATATCTAATATAAACCTTACAGCTGCTACACTACAGTGGAAAGGCTCTTATAAGATGTCGTTTGGCCCAACATAACAACCCGGATGAACATCCTCACAAGTTGCTTGAAGATGAACAAGACAGAGACATGAGTTACCTAGTACCAGATCAGGGAAGCTATAAAGTCGGGTATGTGCTAACACTACTCTATTATCGATCGGCACTGGCAGGCTTATTATTGTGACTCATTGGGAAAAAAATATAATCCTTTCCTTCTGACGCAGTCGCGTAAAAAGTTGGCCCCAACTTCATTTACAACTAACAGGCTATTATTTCCTTTTACGGCCGTTACGTTCAAGTGTTTGCCTCGTCGTGTCATCTTACAATAAACTACAATATCTTCATTGTATTAACTCATACCAAAGCCAAAAGTTATTGTTTTTGTTTTTCTTACAATTTTTTCCGCGTGGAAATGCGTATTTGAGCTTAGTAATTTGTGCATGAAACCTCGACTAAGACAGCCCTTATCTGAAAAGATTGTACGGACGGCTACATATCAAGCTATACATTTCCATTAAAAGCTGACCTCGCATGGTACGGAAATCCTATACAATGCGAGATCACCATAAACTGGAATTTATAGCTTGATGTGTCGCCGTGTGTATCACTGCACAGATATCTATAATTACAGCCAATTGGTTGACTTAATCTAGTATTAACCCACTGCTGCTTCTAATTCTGATATTTATTCCTGTATAGTTTTCCAACAGTAGACCTACTTGATGGCTAGTTAAGTGCTAGTAAAACAACGAATCAACAGTTAAACACTATTGTTTTAAAGTTCTCTTTTTTACGTGCGTACTTGAGTTACCTACTGGTAACTAAAGTATTGTTACGGTTGAGGGTCAAATCTTTTTGTATAAGTACCAACTATAATAATAATATCTCTATGGTACCAACATATTTATATACTCCACTTAAGGGGGCACCCTACCTCAAATTGCTTAGCATGATCCTACGTTATGCCGAAAACACTGCAGCATTAATTTCGAAATAAATATATGTTAAAGTTGTGGATTGATGCTAGGTCCTATGTTTGGCCAAAACACGAATAACCAAGTACCTACATAAAAATTTCTCGATTGAAAATAAATCCGAAGTTACCTCTAAACCGAACTATGTATATATAAACCGCTGGTATTCAAAAAATAGTTCAAATTAGATCATGAAACTATGCTTAATAACTGAACTAACTATACAGGCATTTTTTTTTTTTTTTTTTTACTTTTCGAAGCTTGAGAACCGCTAGCTCCCCACCCATCGCACTCGTTCTCACTAAGGTCGCGAGTAGTATGGCGCGAGCGAGATAGAATTTGTTGTGGGGTACGGCCTTAAGGACCGCGCATAGAGGTATAAATTACAGACTGGGATAGGTTGCAAGACTCACAGCTCGAACCATTGCCTCGTTAGTCTAGTGATCGCAAGCTGTAAGTACTGCTGAGCATGAAGTCCTGGGCTCGATTCCCGAATGGGGAAGGTATTATTGGGTTCTCCCATAAGGAATTTTTCATTAGCAGCCCGTAGTCTGGACTTCTTTCCGGTTGATGGCAATAGGCTCGCCCTCTTTTACATGGAACTTAAATATTACTGGCGAAATGTGGGTGTACTATAGCGACACGTCTATCTAACCCTTTGGGGATTACGCGTGTGATGTTATGTATGTAATCAATGTACTTTTCTCTAGGTTCGGCGGTATCGGTATTATACATACCGCAAAAAAAGACGTTGCCGCGCTTCTGTTCAAGAAGTTCTCTGAACGATGTAAGACTACCAACGTTAATTTAAAAGACGTAAGTTTTTTTTAGTATAGTACTTATCAAATAAATGTGATTGTATGTATGTCTGGTTGTTACGTTTTCACAGGTAAATGGCTGAACCGATATGATGAAATTAGGGGTATGAGGAACAGGGTGTAAAGTTCACTCATACTCCATAGAAAAGGCAGGATCCTCCAACCAGACGGTTGTTGTGTCTGGCGGGCAATTGCCCAACGATTGATGTTGGGTTCTCGTATATATGTCCACTGCACGGTAAACTTTAATTGCGCGATGCAGGATTTATGTGACGTCTGTCTGACGTCAGGTGTTTGATGCGTAGTTCGCATGTGGCGATGTAGATACCGCCACAGTGTATAGGAATAGCTTAAACTCTGAGGAAAGACTAAGGCATGCAATAACACTTGGGGCAAATTGGAGTTTTATCGGGCTGATAACCGCAACTCCATGTCCAAGCACGTATTTTGCATACGATTTTTGAAGTTTATATGTGAAAATCCGAATCCTAACTAATATTGGGTTTGTTTGTTTGTTACGCTTTCACGCTAAAACGGCTGAACGGATTTGGATGAAATTGGCAACATGGGTAGACCATGACCTGGACAAGGACATAGGACTTTTTTTTCCCGATATACCCACGGAATCGAGACTTATGCGGGTGATACTGCAGGGCGCAGCTAGTCCTAAATAAATCCACAAGAACGTAGTTGTGGGCAAAGTCCAGTTTCTTACATAATTATATGTGTAATATGTATAACTAGCTTTTGCCCGCGGCTTCGCCCGCGTGGAGGTCGGATATCGTCCCCCGGGAACGTACTCCCGGGATACTTAAGAAATGCTGGATTTCCTATACAAACTTTCATCTTTCATATATCAACCCCTATAGGATTATTTATGAAATAAAAAGTAGCCTATGTCCTTCCCTAGGATTCCATCTATCTCCTTGCCAAATTTTGTCGAAATCCGTTTAGTGGTTTAGGCGTGAAAAGGTAACATACAGACAGACAGACAGAATTATTTTATTCGTATGGATAACATTTTTACAAACGTATTTTGAGTTTTAAGTACGAAAATAGTCTGGTCCCTCGCAGTATACGCAAATGTATTTATAGTGAAGTGTTATACAAAAATATGTTTAGTATGCATGCTTGCAAATATTTTGGGAAGTCAATCTATAACGGACGTGTGTGTGTATGTTTGGTTATAATAGCGCATTGTTTTCAAAGCTCGGTGTTCCTGTAATAAATCCATTGTTTGCTAGCGATTATTAAGGCTAGTAAAAATTTTAATAAATATTTAGCTTTTATAAAGCTAATATTTTTTTTCGTTCGGACTGTTTAGGGCCTACAAGACTTCTTATGGCAATGGAAATAAATTAGGGCCCATTTGAGTCACACATCAGCTTGAATAAAGAATATATTATTTAATAATAATAACGACCGTAAGTCACGTATACAGGCAAACCCAAAATTAGTTCTGATTTTGAAAAAAAAATCTGCTAAGTATACCTAAGCGCAATACCAAAATGTATGGAACAGCAAATATATTTTTTAGTATCCGGCGAAAATTGTCTGCTCTCTAGATAGAATCATGTACAGTTATTAGTTCATGGTTACAGTATTTTCGCCTTTGAAAATCAGAACTAACTTTGTGTTTTATAAAAACAAAAAATTGCTGTTCCATACATTTTTACCAGAATTTGACCAGGTTCAGAATCATGTATTGAATCCATGGTTGCTCGTCGATGTCTCTGTCACCCTGTATAGATAGATCTCCCAAAAGTATTTAAACTGTAACAGTGTCAAATGTATTTACAAGACTCCTTGATGTTAGCCACTAAATGCAGTGCTTGAATAATACCTATTAGTGTACTAATAGATGGTTAGGTTTAAGGCAACTTACACAAGCGATAATGATGCTTTCGAGCCAACAGTCAGTTGTGTTTGTGACGTGGACGCGATAGGTGTACGCTGTTGTAGAAAAGTGCACGCGAATATTAAAGCGCCTTTTCTAAATTCGTGTTTTTGAAAGAAAGTTAACAAAAAATGTAAAAAGAAAATTAGTTACGGACTTATGTGTTTAGTTAGTTGTTATAATGTACTTCTGTCAGGAATGTGGTATGTATATTTTGTTTTGTTTATTTTTTAGCTCCAATTGCAATGTGAGAACATGGCCAAAACAATAAATCTAAACATCGTTCGGTTGAAGTTCAGCGCGCATGATACTGTTACCGGTAAAGAGATCTGTGATCCTGCGTTCTCCGAACCTATTCACAATATGAGTAAGTTATTTGGTTATACGCATCCAATGAATATTTAGTCACACATAATGAAAAAATACTCACCCTCCGAACGCCTTTTGTCGATTTTCTCGGTTGGTCGGCGGTCATTTCCTAACAACATTTCTTTCTTAAAAATTTTTTGAGACTTCTAACGGACGAACGAATACTCTTTATTATGTACTCCAGGAAAATTACAAACAACAAGAGAAATTTATTATTTATTCATTTATTTATGAATTAATTTATTAAATAAAACTTCCTTTTTTTTGTTGTATAGAGAGTGCAGCAACTAACGACTTGAAGATATGCCGTATAAGTCGGTCCTCCGGAAGTGCTTCTGGCGGGGAAGATGTATTCATATTAGTGGAAAAAGTCAACAAAAGTAAGTTACCTATGAATTATCTTTTTCTTTTCAGTCGACTTTATCTTATTGAATTTAGTTTCCGAGAAGAATCGTATGTAAAACATCGAATTATAGTACCTATACCCCATTTGAAATAAGATTAGACATTAAAACAAACCCTTTTACAGTCCGTTCAACCGATTTTGACTTCTATATCCTAGGCATAAGGATAGCATTAAAAGCAAGAAAAGTTACCCAATACCAACTATCTACTGCGGCTGCCATTTCTCATGCCACCAACGCAATAGAATTCAAAATCGGTTGAACGGAATGTAAAAAAGGCTTATCTATACGTCTAATCTTATTTCAAATGGAGTATTTAATATTTTTCTGAATGAAACAAATGCATAATATTCTTTCAAGACTTAAAACTGTTAAATATAGATAGTTACTATGTTAAATGTATATATTGTTGTTAATAACTTGGAATATTACGTGATTTTGTCATACATATTTGCTATCAGCTGCTTTGGAAAACCCCAATGTCAACACGGTAAATATAATAATATCGCAGAATAACGGAAGCCGTCAAAGTATGGTTATCTAATATACTTTGTAAGCTTCTGATTTATGACACTGGCATGGCGACCAATAGGGATTTTAATTTTGATAACACAAAAAAAATTGTCGCTAATTAGTCGAAATTAGTCGCCAAATATCAGAATTTGTCGGTCACTGGTTCAAAATTTATAAGGGTTTATAAGTGGCTGCTCTGGAGAGCGTCGCTAGGTGGCAAAGCTTTTTTGGCTAAGCTGGGGCTTAGCCAAACAAGCTATGCCACCTAGCGAAGATCTGTTTTCTCCCAAATTTTGGCGCTAATTAGTCGCAATTTTTCGCTATGTCACAGATTTTGTCGGATCTTAGTTTAGAAGATAATGATTTCAATTTTTAAGGTATGATAACGTATTAAACTCTCTTCTAAACTATTTTTATTAGTGACAATTTTTTTGTGTTATCAGAATTAAAATCCTTGATAGTGGCCATGCCAGTGTCAGTCACACAAACACTATTAGTAAGTAATTAGAAAATTCTTAGACTGTCATTTTTTGGCTACCTATTCTGATGGGTTTCAGGGTTCCATACTAGAAAGGTGCCAAACGGAACCCTATTACTAAGCCTCAGCTGTCCGCCCGTCCGTCTGTTTGTCATCGGGCTGTATCTCATAAACCGTATTAGGTAGACAGTTGACAGGTGAATACGTCTATAAATTTTGCTTCCATATTGGGAAACACTTCAAAAAACTGATAGTACAAAATCTGGGGATACAGTTTGATGCTGCATCTACATAATATATATATCACCTACATGCAAAATTAATTACACTACTCGATAGCTAAAGGATCAAAGAATTCGTAACGTTGAATGAGGACTGTGACGCATCGCTTGTGGTGGAGGGGGAAGTACCGCCATTTAACGTACAAGTATTCTTGTAAAACAAGGCCGTGTCCACGACACAGTTTTTGCTCGATTTTCATACAGTACGGAACCGTTCGTGTTCGAGTCCGACTCGCACTTGGCCGGTTTTAAATAAAAAAAGTCGAAATGCATTGCAAATAATAAGGGCTCCTTCATGCAGCCGACTGATAAAGTTCCTAATATAACTACTATTAAGTAAGTACTATTAAAGTACCTAATATATCTACTTAAATTAATAATAATAATTATGTACAAGTATATAAAGAAAGGGGGGAAGATGATTATGCTGATAATGACAATAATTTATTTCTGTTTGTCACGAATGTTAATTAAAAACTATTAATACGGCTTACCCTAGCAGAGCCATTCACGGGCATATTCGACGATAATAAACAGGGGTTCTAATATTCATTTTATGCAGGTATGTATACAGGGCGTAAGGGACATCGACTCTCAAACTGTTACCATGATTAAATGAAAACAAAATCAGCTGTTTCATACATTTTTAATGCGCAGGTACTGTATTTTTAACCGACTTCTTAAAAAAGGAGGAGGTTCTCAATTCATCTGTATGTATTTTTTTTTTTTTTGTGTGTATGTTACGCGATTACTCCGTCAATTATGAATCGATTTTGATGATTCTTTTTTTGTTTGGTAGGTCATGCTTCAGAGGTTGTCCCATATAAATTTTATTAATTTTGCTTGCGTAGTTTTTGAGTTAGCTTCAATAATTACGTATTTTTCCCACTTAGTGTATGTAGACGATATATTGTTTGACTCCGTCACTGTTATTTACATAGCAGGTAGTGTATTCGAATTTGTGTAGGGTAGGTACCACAACTAAAAAGTGAAAAATAAAAACATTTTACAGAAAAAAAAAACAACCGACTTCCAAAAAAACACTAAAAACGTGAAAAATAACTTTAATTTCGGAAGTCGGTGGCAAAAAACGAAAATTGAAAAGCAAAGACACCGACTTCCGAAATTAAGTAATTTTTCACGTTTTTAGTGTTTTTTTGGAAGGCGGTTTAAAAAAAAAAAAATGTTATTATATAAAATAGCTGATTCTTTTTTTTTTCGACATTTTTCGACGGTTTTCAACGCAGGGGCGTTCGGAATCATGTTCTGCGTTCATGGTAATAGTTTTGTCGTTGATGCCCCCTACACCCCGTACAAGTAGTATAGTAGTCATACAATTAGTGGAATGGTGGTATTACTCATATGTATTACTGCATTCTGTAAATTCGCGTATACTGTAGTGACATTAAGATTATTGATATCCTGTTCAACCAGATAACGCTGTTAGGATTTTATTACGACTTATTTTTAGGAATGATTGAAATATTTTTGCTTTATAATGTATTGCGTAGGATAGACGACATTCCTAAATGACGTCTATCCTATGCAGGCCTAGGCTACTAGGCCCTAGCCTATTATAATAATTAGATACTTTGTTTACTAAGTTCAAGTACCAGTTCAGTAAATCCTCCTCTGTCGTTAGGGATTGATTCCAACGGTTGACATTGTTCATCTAAGACTTCCTTGTACCGCATCCATTGTTATTTGTAGAAGGGCTGACCACTTGAAACTGTCACCGATGACCGATACATAAGCCTATTCAAACCCTTGTCTCAGTTCACTTTATTTCCAGAAACAATATCAACTGTAGTGTTATCTAAATTAAATTGATTTCAAAATGAATATCGAAACTAAACTTTATTTGTAGGCATTAAAGTTCTTCTTCCATAACCACACAAATTTATACCCAAACAAAAATTTACGATACCTACCTACTACAGAAATTGTTTTTTTTTTTTTCAGAGAACATAATGATTCGCTTCTTCGAGTTGGACGACAATGGTGAAAGGAGCTGGACTTGTGTGGGCCAGTTCATGCAGAGCGACGTCCATCACCAATACGCTATCGTGTTCCGGTGAGTACCAGGCAAACTGGACCTAAATATACTGGTAACACTATAAATGGTTAAGTACTTCATGTTTAACAAATTAAAAAGATCGGAGGTTGTCGGTTGAATGTAACTGTTTGTGATGCAAAACCATGTTTGACCATCTGGCCAGGGTCTGTTTATGACATCAGCATAAAAATTAAGCAGCGGTTATAAAGATTCATACTCCGCAAGCTTACCATGACCACAATAGAAAAGGGTTTTGTCGACGGAAGAATAGACAAAATGACAGATTGTGATTGTTTATCTGTCATTTTGTCTATTCTTCCGTCGACGAAATCCGTTTCTATGCTTGTCATGCTACGCGTGCAGGAGTTATTCCCAATTACCCACTAATATTGCTTGATACTAGTGACTATAGTGAACACCATTTTTCAGAAAAATGCTTTGTGGACTTTCTTTTGGGCAAAAAAAGCAAACACATTTTGTTTGTGAGTAGTTTTACACTATCTCTACTTACCTATAAAACAACAATCTGACGACAATAATAAATGCGATAAATAATAAATCTTCCCTAACAGGACACCTCCATACAAAAACCCGGAGACACCTGTCGATGTCCACGTCTTCATAGAACTGGTGCGACCCTCAGACGGCCGCACCAGTGAACCCAAGGAGTTCAAGTACAAAGCCAACCAAGCGTACAAACAGATCAAGAAAAGGAAAACGGGATCGTCGTACTGCTCAATCGGCAGTTCATCTAGTAAGTACTTACATAGTTATTTAAACCGACTTCAAAAAGTGTAAGAGGTTATGCTTTCGGCAAGTTTTTTTTTTCATGTTACGTACACCCATTTCTGCGTGATTATTACCCTCTGACGTTTAAATTATCGATTTTTCTGATAGTTTTTTTTATTATACATTATATAGAAAGCTATGCCGTCTTGTTGTTCGCAAAGTTTTTTTTTTAATACTTTATTCCCAGATAAATTTATCGTGATCCTTCATTTGATTAGGTTTATTTAGAGAATGGATCTCCTGAGCAGAAGTCCTGGCTAAAATTAAAACATGCTTCGTCAAAAATTTGGTTCAAATGGGATCTTTTAAAATCTGGTTGAAATACACATCTTCCAGCCATCACATAGATATAATTGTTGTATGAATTAACAATTTTTTTTTCTAGGTGGATCATTGAAAAGTGGCTGTGACATTCCCATATCAGTTGTCAACCACGTAAGTTATTTTTTATTATCAAGTAGATAGTTTTTTGCTACACAAACGAAACTTAATTTATTGCCAAACCATTTGTTTATTTGACAAAACCAGGCATTAAAGCACAGTCAAAAAAGTAAAGTATTAAGTGGACTCCATTATGAAGTTTTGGCACTTCAGTTTTTTAACGACGACATTTTCTCAAGCTGCGGTACTCTCCCATTCCACTTGAGATATCGATCCATTCCTAAATCTATTAAAAACATTCATAACTCATAATATTCACATATTTTATGCAGGATTTAACTTATAATAATAGTCCCATCAAACCACATGAAATGTTATAGAAATAATGCATACTTACCTAATATATTTATTTTAGCAAGCAGAAGAGGCAATGGAACACATTCCTGATCAATCGTATATCTTACCTCAGGTTAGTACTAATATTATAGAAAATCTCTCTTTAATTTGTTTATTTTATTTATTCTTCTAAAGTTTACAGTCTAATATCTTTAAAGGTATGTTATGTAAAGTAGCGCTTACAATTTATTGCCATTTACAAGCTTTCACAATTATGGCTATATATTTTATTTTTCGTTGCGTTCGTTCGAGTGTTTTTTCATCCCTTATCTGAGTGCAGTGATGATCTGAGCTGATACAAAATTTTACTTTTAAAAACATCAAAATAAACAGGAAATCCTTACACAAAAAAAAAAAAATGTTTAGATTACCTACGTAAAAAAGTAAATAAACTACTTCCCGTTATTGCATAAATGGTAAAAATGTGCAACACACTTTCCAACCTTTTAATGCCGTTAGTAAAAGCGACCTTTTAAAACAATGAGTCATTTAACAAAAATGCAATAAACATAATGTCCTAAAATATTAGGAAAGGGTATGTGCGTGGGAATATGTTCGTCAGATGTTTTATCAAAGACAGAACTTTAGACAACTGTTTGTATACTTTTTAATACTTAGGGCTTTTTCATTTCATTTTGTAATACCTTTCACCATTATTTACGAGATCAAACATAATTTCATACAAAAATATTTGACCTCAGTGTCCTACAGCATTCCGTACTCATTCACAATATTATATATTTTGGGAACGTGTATTACATAGGGCCCATTAACCAGAACGTCACTCAAGTATAACGTGTTATACAAACGTAAAATCACCAATGAGTAGTAGTTGTCGCAAAATTAAACTGCTGTGATTGGCTGTTGAAAAATCGTTCAACCAATACCAAAGTACTCTTTATAATGTACACAATGATTTATACTTAATTAAAAAGAGGTAGATTGGTTATACACGCTCCGCAAGGTGCCACATTAAAATTTGGCTAATTAGCCACATTTTCTTCGGCTAGTCTCTTTTTCCCTCCCGATAATTACGACATGCCGTCATACTTCCACATGTCATCTAATACTGTGACATTACAACCGTTTTTAGTAGATCGAATGTTGGGTGGGTAACTATCTACGTCTTTTTACTTATAATAATCATCGATGTACCTTGTACACCATATGAATTACAAATATAAAAGTAGAAATTTACAAAAAACAGAATATACAAAATACGGCACAAAGAAATGTCTAATCCATTGCTTCATAAGTTGCTCAACAACGTAACTTACGAACTTAAGAAGCAATGGATTAGATATTTGTTTCCAACCGATTCTAATTCTGATTGATTGTGTATTACGCAATTAGGGTGCAGGTTCACAATCTAATTTTCCTTTACACAGATGCACGGCCCAATTTCACCCAACCAATGCGATTTGGCGAGCGCCTTGTACTCTGCCCCCGGGTCTGATATAAGCCAGTCACCGGTTTCGAGCCCCATGTGGAGTAGTCCGCATAGCGTGATGATCCCAGAACCACCCATCGCAGATCTGCAGCTTGACTCTACAGAGATGGAGCAGATAACGATACCGAACAACGTACAAGGGAATCCGATCCCGGAAGAAATGAAATCCTTTTTAAATGGTACGTCTATTTTATATGTATCTATTTTATTCATTTGCAATGTTATCTTGTGAAACTTCGTAACTTTTAAAATGATCAGAAGGCCAATTCTCGTACATAAGAAACGTCCACATTTCAAGTCGAAACTGTCAAACTTGTCAAAAATGTTGGTAAATTGATTGTATTTTTGACAGATTGCGAATGAGATTAGAATTTGAATGTTCTTAAAAATTACGGGGATTGCTCCTCAGGTATTTGAAATAATTGATGAGTTCTTTTCGAGTCGATGGTACTTTTGTAGATTATTCGGCCCCAGGTGGCCACGTTAATATCAGAATTAGTCCTACAAAGTGCAGGTGTGTGGACACTTGTGACATTCCAGCAAGCGGATCATAGTCTGGACAGACAGGGGACTGAACTTACATGACTGGTCTATAATCCCCCATTTTGCCCCATTATGGATGAGTGAAAGGAAAATAATTATGCAAATGTACCAAAACAGCGACGCGGTTAACTATTCCTACCAGAAAAACTTAATTGGCTAATAATAATAAATATTATTAGCAACATTACAATATTAACATTAAAATATTATTAACCATTTATAAAACTGATCACTTATGTTTTGTATTGTACAACAATATTTGTTTTTCCTTTTTCAGAATACTTGAAAAGTTATGGCGAAAGTCTTCCCGAAGAAGTAAGTTAGAATTTTCAATTTAAAAAAAAAAAAATCTTAATTGTATCTGATGTTTTAATGCTTTCTTTTGATTTCTACAGAAAAATAGCATGGATTTCATTCGTTCATTGCTGGTTGCTGACTCGGGACGTGCAAAGGTTTGTGCAAATTTAATAGTACCTATTCAAGTTTTTTTATTCAGGGTGTAAAAAGATCCTTCACGAAATCCTCATCAAAGATCAAACTAAAAACAAAAATTGTGGTACTTTAACATGATGCAAACACAAGAAAGAACAAGTTGGGGGAAAATATGCGTCACATCCACGCAAAACGGCCATCGCTTAGCATAATAGAAAGAAAGAAAAATGTGTTTATTGGCATTGCAGATACACCTTAAAACTATAAGAACAGAAAACAATGATTTGAATGCCAAAAGGGCCTCAGGTCAGCATAATGTCAGATGGCAACACAAAGTGTACCTGACGATGATTTTCAGCTGCAACCAACGAGTATCATGCGCTGTAATAATAATATAATAAATTAATAACTGATTTATAAGATAGAAGAAATCAAATAAATAAAATACCTACATTAAATTGTAAATGTTTATAAAGTTGCGACCCTATGCGAGACAGAGCCCCAGCGCTGGTTTTACTTTTATGCGACTTACTTACGTAACTTTGTGCAAATTATAATTGCTGGGAAACGAAATTTATTTTGGTGTGAATATTCGTTGTACAATACGCAAATATTGTTCATATACCGTAATGTACCGTTGAATTGCATACACCCTGTATGCAATTCAACGGATATATCCGGATAAAACGTCCTGTGTCCTAATCCAGATCATGGTCTACCCATGTGCGAAATTTCATCCAAATCCGTTCAGCCGTTTTAGCGTGAAAGCGTAACAAACAAAGTCACTTTCGCATTTATAATATTAGTTAGGTTAGGTTATAGATTATTACGTTATCTATTTAAGGAAATAATGTCATGTGCTTCAATTATATTTTGATTATTTACGTTCATTTATATTACAGCAACAGGAGAAGAACAGTTTCCAAGGGGATCGTGTGACCACTGTGAAGAAAGAAACCGACATTAAAAAGCCAAAGGCCGAGTATCCCGCATTCTACAAAACGGAAGACGGCATCGAAGTGAAGAAGGTAAAGCGTTTTTACTTCCCACCAACGAAGAAGTAATGAAGTATTGTAATCGTTAGAATAATCGAAATTGAGATATTGAGAAAAACTATTTTCATGTCATAGATGACACTAAAATAATGACATCCATGCACATGTCATGCCACCAGATCGCTTTTTAGAAAAAAATACTACGAAGACCGTAAAATATTTTTATTGGGAAGTTTTGTAAAGCAATCTCAACAACTGTATTTCTGTAGTCGGTCAGACAGATAGATCTACTTGTTGTCTGCAAATAGAATATTCAAAATAGAGAAGAATATTTAAAAAAATCTATCTGAATACCAGTATTTTACATGGAGCGACTGCCTATCTGACCTCCACAACCTAACTGGGTTGTTGCTGGGTAACACGCCCCTGTACCCCTTGGTAAAACTGGTTGTAAGACTTGGGTTTCTGACTACTATAAAGAATATTTGATCGTTATTTTCTTTAACAGAAAATAACAAATAAGTACAGTTGTTGAGATTGCTTTACAAAACTTCCCAATAAAAATATTTTAAGGTCTTCGTAGTATTTTTTTCTAAAAAGCGATCTGGTGGCATGACATGTGCATGGATGTCATTATTTTAGTGTCATCTGTGACATGAAAATAGTTTTTCTCAATATCTCAATTTCGATTACTCTAACGATCCCACTACTTTACTACTCCTTCGTCGCTCGTAAGTAAAAACCTTCACCTTCTTAAAAACTATTCCTCCTTCACTCCTGTGCCTTCATATCCTGTTGCAATTCATTTGGTAGGTAACCATAATAACCATTATCTGTTTTATTATTTTTTTGAAATATCGGGTTTGTCTTATTCATTCATCATTCATGCTCATCACAATCATCAGCCTGTAACAGACCACTATTGTAAAGGCTTAAGGGGGATGCGCAAAGGTAGCCCGCGAAATTCAATTTTTCTTACGTTTTTTGCAACTTGCAGGTCGTTGTCTTAATCTTTGATTTGATTTTTATTTTTATGATTATAATTCTATAAATAAATATTTGATACGGCCGCGAATCATATTTAGATCAACATACAACCTGATACTGACCTGCAAGTTGCAAAAAACGTAAGAAAATTTGAATTTCGCGGGCCGCCCTGACGCTTTCGCCTTTAGGTGGATCCGCAAAGGCGGCCCGCGAAATTCAATTTTTTTTACGGTTTTTGCAATTTGCAGGTCAGTGTCAGGTTATGTCTTGATTAAAATATGATTCGCGACCATAACAAATATGTATTCGCAGAATTATAATCATTAGAATTATAAATACATCTCCCTAAGTTGGATTTGTTCTCAAATGTCATGATTTCATGAAAAAATCCTTCGATGGAACAAATCTAACTAAGAAATGTATTAATGATTCTAATGATTATAATTCTGTAAAAACATATTTGTTATGGTCGCGAATTATAGTTTGATTAAGATACAACCTGACACTGGCCTGCATAGTGCAAAGAACGTGAGAAAGTTTGAATTTCGCGGGCTGCCTTAACGTATCAAACTTAACTATTTCTACATTTTTTTTTTTTGTAATTTGCCGTCTAAATGTGACTCGCGGCCATATCAAATATTTATTTGTAGAAGTATAATCATAAAAAATATCAATACAAATCGAATTATTATAATTCTGTAAAGCCATATTTGTGACGGTACCGAATCAATGTTAATCAAAATAAAACCTGACACTGCAAAAAACATAAGAAAAGTTGCAATTCATGGGTATCCTTAGCGTATCCCCCCAACCCTCCTATCCCCTCTTTGTCCTTTAAGTGCTTTTTCCACGTAGGAACGCGCGGGCGCGGCGGCGGGTGCGGGCGCGGTAGACGTGGCGCGCTCGTGGTCACAGTGGCCGCCAGGTGTTTGTACGAGTGTGATGTGTTGTCAGAGGTTGTAAACATATCCAATAATACCCTCCATATCAGGAAAAAATTAATAATTTCCTTCCATAATTTATTAAGAACATATTAGTTCATTATGATTACTGTGTTTGCTTTGCCAAATTGGAGTTCTAGCCTGAACAGCACTGATAAACTTTTCTGTGTTGAACGGCATGATGAAAGCGTGCTATCGTTTCTAGCGACAAGTTCAAACTGGTTGAACTTACCTGACGTCGCGAGTGAATCGCGCGCTCCGCCGCTAGTTCGACGTGATCGCACACAAACATTTCATGCGTCTGATATTGCCGCGCGCGCAAGTCACTAGCTTGCCCGCTACTTTCACTGCACCTGCGTTTTGTACGTGTAGATGTTTGTCACACACAAACATCTACACGTACAAAACGCACTTCGAACTAGCAGCTGAGCGCGCGATTTACCCGCGACGTCAGGTAAGTTCAGTGCTGTTCAGGTTAGAACTCCAATTTGGCAAAACAAACACAGTAATCATATGAAATTATGAACTAATATGTTCTTAATAAGCTATGGAAGGAAATTGCTTATTTTTTTCCTGATATGGACGGTATTATTGGATATGTTTACAACCTCTGACAACACATCACACTCGTACAAACACCTGGCGGCCACTGTGAACACGAGCTCGCCACGTCTACGCGCCCGCACCCGCCGCCGCGCCCGCGCGTTCCTACGTGAACAAGCACTAAGACGAAACGCGGTCACGTGGTCGTTGGCGTTTATTCCACATTAACGTATTCCTATGTTTTCTCTCTATTTAATAATACTAGTCCAAATATTTTTTACGTTATAATGTATATATATCTACCACTACCATGCCCCTATGTTTTGTTTTTTGGCGTAATCTATATACAAATAAATCAAATTGAAGTGTCTGTTTGTAATGTTAACATAGCAGCTGTTTACTAAATGCATATGAGAGTATATAAGTACGTATATATAACAAAAAAAAAACATTTTAAAAGTTTTTGTCTGTCTGTTCCGGTTAAACTCCGAAACGGCTGGCCCGATTTTGACGAACTTTCACTGGCAGATAATAATTGTAGAAAAAGAAATAGGGACCACGCGGGCTGCGGGCAGCAGCTAGTTATTATTTTTTTTTTTTCTTATATTAAATATTTGGACTAGTATAGTACTCGGGGCGAAAACTGAGGAATACCTTATAGGCCGACTCCTTAACTGAGTCCGTTTCTGTGGTAGCTGGGCGGTGCGGGAAGGGTGACAGTTGTCACAAGTTGACGAATCACTGAGCTCTCGTACCCCTCCCGCACCACGCAAGTACCTCAGGAACGGACTCGATAAGCGGCCGCACAGTAGTATGGAATGAACGCCATGTGACCGCGTTTCCTCTTAACAAAGATTAAAACCATTCAAGTCATTATCAATAACAGTGATCGCAAATCATAATGACTTTATACTTACTTCATTTATTTTCCGCAGCTGGTAAAAGATTTATGCGAAATGATAAGAAACAAAAAAGGCTTCAAAAAACAAGAAGTCAGAAACCGTTTGGAAAGATTGTTTGAAATAAGACTTTCTAATGGAGATACGTAAGTGTTATTATTTCATTAACTTTTCTATCTTTTTAACCGACTTCAAAAAGGAGGGGATCCTCAATTCGTCTGTATGATTTTTTTAAACTTTTAATGTTTTTTTAAGGAGGTGGCAAAAATGATAATATTTCTTTTGTAAAGGTTTTTATTTTCCACTTTTTCTTTTATTAGATTTTTCTATCTGGAGTTTCTCAGTAGTAGCCTGATTTGTTTAGATATGTGCCCGGTTGATGGCAAGAGGCTCGCCCCCTATTACATGGAACTTTAACTTAACTGGCGAAATATGGTTGTACTATATGTACCTACACGGTACTCCTTTGCCTAACCCTTCGGGGAATACAGGCGTGATGTTATGTTGTATGTAACTTTTCTTTCGATTATAAAAGGAATAAGGCAGGTCTTGAGGAGAACCGTTTATTTCAATATGCATAAGTACGCCGTGCATTGCAATTTTATCCTTATTTCAAAGATATATAAGTCAAGAGGTCGTCTCGTGATATGCAACGACTCTTCCCTTCTCTTCGTTTGAAGATCCATTTTGTATGAGCATCTTCCACTAACATTATCTTTCTACAAATATAAATCAATTAACTCAGCCTATCGCCGTCCACCGCTGGATATAGGCTTTTCCTAATTTCCAAATACACATAAAAAAATATATTTCAGATTCCTCCACATGACTCTATGCAGTAATCAGCCCAGCCTTGAGTACATCGTGAAGATAATTCACAGCGTAAAGGCAACACATCTGCTCGATTGTGCCAACGACAGACAACAGACTACCCTACATCTTGCTGTCCTCAATGACATGCCGAAAATGGTGTCGCTGTTCGTTGCTAAAGGTAAGCAAGAACGGGTAGTGAAATAACAAAAGTTTAATAAGTTTTATTATTTTATTTAAAAACTTGTAATTAAGTATCAGGAGCTCGTGGCTAAGTAATAACAGCCGCACGGGTCGATCCAACAGGTTAAGCTACGCTTGCCGGGGTTGGTCCATGGATGAGTGACCATCTTTAAATACCGATACTCTTTCGTGTCTCGAAAAGCACGTTTAACCGTTGGTCCCGGCTGTCATTCGTGGATCTTTGACAGTCGTTACGGATCGTCAGAAGCCCGGAAGTCTGACAACCAGTCTTACCAAGGGGTATTGTATTACCCAGTAACTGGGTTGTGGAGGTCAGATAGTCAGTCGCTCCATGTCAAATACTGTTATTCAGCTGCATCCGGTTAGACTGGAAGCCGACCTCAACATAGTTCGGAAAAGGCTAGGCAGATTGTTTTAATTTCAAGTATCAATCAAATGTTCAATAGTTAGCACGCAAATCAGAAATAAACTTTAGTATTTAGTTGAAAGGAGCAGACTTGTAACATTACGAACTGCAGCTGCATAATAATAGTCAATTATTACGATGTTATGTTGTCCAGTTATTGTTATTGTAAAGTTTAGACCTTCTTCAACCAAGTTAATAAATTATTTGTATTCGATCAGCGTAACATAAGTTAATGCTAAGTTGTTCTTCAAATAGTCCCATGTGCATTATGTTTTTCAAAATAGTATTTTTCTGCAATTGGAATTTTGGAATTTTGGAATATCTTCATCATGAGGTATTTTATTTTAGGTTCAAACCCAATGCTGAAGGACGATAAAGACCTTAACGTGGTCCACTACGCTGTTAAGTACCGGTCATGTCTAGAGATCCTTCTAGACTCGATCAAGAAGAACGATGTACCTTGCGATTTGAACGACTACAATGGTAGTAAGTAATTCCTTCATAATTTTTTTTACGGCCCCTCCTCCCATCTTTTGTGAGCCCGCGTCCACCTTCTAGTAATACCTTAAGGTGTGTCCCAACATAAAGCGGTACTCGTGCGCAACTGCCGCGCGCGATTGCTTCTGTCTACCTGCTGCGTACAAACATTTTTCCCTAACTAGAGCGCGGCAGAATGTGTCCTGCAAACGCCGCGTGTTGCTGCCGCGCTCTTGCCGCTCAATATTTGGACAAACCTTAAAAAAAAAACTAAAACAGAAATAGAAGGTGTTTTTTTTTAAATACAGCAATCTCGAAAAGGGAACGTTGAACTCATCATTATTTTTCTCAACCATTTTTTTTTTCTTTTAATATAGAACCAAATGTGATTGCTTATAAAAAAAAAAACGATTTTTCCGTTATTTCAATGACTACTCCCACGCTTTACCACACTCATTTTGACTGATCTTCCTTACTAATGACGTATGTTATATAGGAACTAATCTCGCCTACTTACTTTGTTGGACATTTTTGACGTCACCATGTAAACGGAAACCGCAAGTTAATTAGGATTCATACATTGTGTTTAGTATTTAGTAATAAAACAGCAGTAAATTGTTGTCTATGGCATGCTTGTAATCAATTATTATTGGATGGGTCAAAGTTCTATAGAGTTACTGGCATAGTTCTTCGGTTATTCCCTCTACCAAATATTAGTTCCTGTTCATTCAAATCCATCTATAATCTATTGCAAATGTAGTAAACGAAGCAAAAAGAGTATGCGAGGATCGTAGGATCGCAGGTGGCGTTCTGTAGTGTCTGCCTACCCCTATTACCACTGGGCCACCAGTGCTCTCCAATGTTATACATTAGGAGTAAATACATAAATACTGTTTTAAGCAGATGTTATATGTATAATCCGTAGGTGGACATATTAAATAAATAAATAAATAATGATGATGTGTCATTTTCGTAACAGAGAAGCAATCAGCACTTCACATGGCGGTAGTATCAGGTTGGGAGCAGGGCGCTCGCTTGCTGCTACAAAATGGCGCCAGTTACAGTGTTCGTGACGCGGAGGGACGCACACCATTGCACCTCGCCGCGTACGACGACCGACTGGCCGTCATGAAGATACTGCTGGAGTTTATACCATCCGTGAGTAGAAGTAGATGTTTTTTTTTTTAGGGTTCCGTACCCAAAGGGTAAAACGGGACCCTATTACTAAGGCTCGCTGTCTGTCTGTTTGTCTATCTGTCTGTCTGTCTGTCTGTCTGTCCGTCTGTCTCCAGGCTGTATCTCATGAATCTTGATAGACAATGAAATTTTCACAGATGATGTATTTCTGTTGCCGCTTTAACAAAAAATACTAAAGAACAGAATAAAATAAATATTTAAGGGGGCTCCCATACAACAAACGTGATTTTTTTGCCGTTTTTATAGAACTGAACTGAACGGAACCTTTCGTGCGCGAGTCCAACTGGCACTTGGCCGGTTTTTATATAAATTAAATATGTTCCTAGTAATTTTTTTAAGTACGATATGGAACTCGACTGAATTTGTTTAGGAAAGTATTTTTTTTACTCAGTCGCTATCCGTAATCTAGATTTGTGCCCTGATGATTGCAATAGGCTCGTCCCTATTACATGGGACTTAAATATAACTGGTGAAATGTACTGTGTTATGAAAGGGGTCATGTTATGTAATGAAAGTCCAATATGAAAGTCCAGTTCGCTCTCCATACACCACCATATAAGTGTTTTTGTTGGATAGGATAAGAGCCGCAAACTTCGTAGCTACATAATTAACGTTTCCTGAGCCAGGACAAAACAAAACCCACTACTGCGCTTTTACTTTACGTGAATCAGGTTCACGTTAATTAATACATAATTTCAAGTGAATTAGGAATTAATATTAAGACGTTTACTCAAATGACTTCCATACGTGTTTTTGGAGACTTTAAAAAACTTTCGACTTTAAAGGACAGTGGACGTGTAAGAAGCTTTACCTGATTTTTTGATTTTCGTACGTAGACTCTTAATGTTTTTCTTCTTTGCAGAGCGAAATTGACGTCATGGACGATGCTGGCAACACAGCCCTGCAAATCGTCTGCGGCGGTACGACCGTCATGGAAAACTCTGTGGAAATCGCACGGCTTTTACTGGAGAAAAAGGTATACTTCATACTGTAATTAAACATAGAACCCAAGTCTACCCTACAAAGGTTTTAATAAAATTCCGGAGACATCAAACTCAAACCATTTATTTCAATTAAACCAATTACAGTCAATTACTTTTGAATGTTGAAGGAGTCGGTCAGTCAGAAAGATGAAGCTAGTTACCTATAATCCAAAGCGTAGTAGATTTCTATGGGGAAGACCGGACAAGAAACTCCGTGGAATTTCTTTGAAATCCAAATATTGATTGTATCTAAACATATTCAATAAGAAATGTTCAATTCTTTGTAGGCTTACCCTCTAAAACACGAGGATTGTAATGAATCAGCGTGGAGGCTAGTAAAGAAGAAGCCTGAGCTGAAAGAACTGATGAAAGCCTACGTCACCGTGGAGTGCATGGACGAAGACGACATCAAGTCTGAACCAGAAGATGAATTCGAATCCGCTGACGAAGGCGTAAGTATTTATTCTTTAATAAAAAAACAGAAGCTGTACAAATCACACTTTAGTACCTGGGTAACCCGCGAAATTCAAATTTTCATACGTTTCTAGAAAATTGCCTCAGTATTCACGACCGTAAAAAAATTATGTATTTAAACATTACAAAACAAATGTTAATGTTTGTTCAAGTCTAAAGACACTTGATTGCCACCACCATAAAGTTCAAAATAGCAGCCTGCTATTTTGAACTGCTATTAGCAGGACGAGTGTCTCTAAAATACAGACGCTCACAGAACTTTGATGTTGATCTTTATACGGTTTCAATACGTTTGTTATATGGACGTGGGCTACCAGCTAATGGGTCGTTTGTCTGGCAGGAGTACCCGGAGCCCGCGCTGCACGAGCTGAGCCTGTTCGCGCGCGAGCTGGCGGCGGCGCTGGACGCGGCGGGCGCGTGGCGCGAGCTGGCGCGGCGCCTGAACCTGGACGCGCTGCTGGACTGGTACGCGGCGCAGCCCAGCCCCACGCTCACGCTGCTCAAACACCTCAAGGTAGACTGCGGATCCTATCAAAATCTCACCGTAAAAACATAGGCGAAGTGAGTGAACGTTCCACCTGATGCTAGGGACGTGTACCCCACACGTGACGACCTTCTTTATTAATTAAGGGGAGAAGTTCTTCATTAAAAAAAGCTGGCAAATGGCAGCAAGGGACAGGCTGGATCGAATAAAAAACGACCCGCTTTGTCTATGTATGTTAATATTTCAATGCTGGAGTTAGGATTTCAATGTTCTTATATTGGTGTGTGCTAGCAGAGAATTATATTGCATGTGGCAAAATAAATAAATTAATGAAATAAAATCAGAAGTTCCTAAAATTATACAGACATATATATATGTTGCATGAGAATATATTCAGAGGAAAGACTTAAAATAAACAACCACAGAAAAAAAAATTGATCAATACGATTATACTTTTTTGAAACAGAAATTAATTGTAAGGCATGAAATACTAACGTAAAATCTATTTACAGGATTCCCGAGATGATATTACTTCAAAGTCCCTTGCGATGATTTTGGATGACATGGGCCAACCCGAAGCGGCTAACGTTGTAAGGAGGTGCATCGACTGACAGGAAATGAATCCAGACAATTGTATAGTAAGCTAGTTGGTTACTACAAAAGAAGTTAGAATTAAGAGAAAAATCAACGTGGTTTAATTGATAGTTCGACTAAAGATAATATTTTTATACTTAAAATCTCCGCTTAGAACTTACGCGAAAGTAATAACTTGTCAAAAATATAAGTGTATCAGATATAACAACCGTTTTATATAGAGACCGGTATAATTTTTACCCGACGGCGATGCAAAAAGGAGGTTTATGATTTTTAATCCATGGAAAACTTTTAAAATAAGATTCTTGATAACTTACCAGTGATCTTGATATTTTCTACGTTCATTCCTAACTAACAAATAATGCTTTATTCCTCGTAAAACTAAGTACATTTATATAAAATTTATACTATCTGGGAATTAAAGAAAACCATTTAAAAAAAAACAAAACACAAATTATATGCAGCTCTATTTTAAACCAGTAAAATATAATACTGCATAAATAAGATCTTGGTCATGTTAATTTCTATTCATTCGAAAACAAAGTTGATACTTTAAAACTTATGTTTTAAAGTATCAACTTTACTTTAAAACTTATGTTTTAAAGTATCAACTTTAGAATTTATGTTTTAAAGTAACAATTTAAGCTAACGTTCTATTATTAGTTACATTGCTCAAGATTATGGTCATAATTATGGGAGTAAGCTGTGCTGCTGTGCGTATACTCGATTCCTATAATAGGAATCTAGTATACGCATGTACACATAACTTCACTTTTGTATAGGAATCCTATACAAAAGTGAAGTTATCCGGCTATCAAACAGTTCAGGGGCCGTATTAGCCATTATTATTCCAATGCGCGAGAGTGAGATGGAGCTATACAAGACAAATAACAGCATCCCTTTTTCGCAACGACTACAGTGCGTTGCTTATAACTTGACTCGTGATGCGATTGGTAGCCAGTTCTGTCAGTTGCCATTTTGAACTTCAGTGCAAAATTCAGTACTAAAAAAAGTTTTAACAATTGCGTCACGGGTCAAGTTATAATGAAAGCACAGTAAGGCGTCATTTTCTTTCTTCCTTTTAATGTCACCAAAGTGTCTTGACAGAATGTAATGTTTATTTTTAGGAGCGTGTGTGTTATTGAAAATAAGCAATTGTTATATAAGAAAGTACATTTTACTTTAGAGCGACGGAGGCGTTAGTTAAAGTATTTTTAATTGTTAATTATAAATATAGTGTATTTTTAATATTGTGGGATAGATAATGATTTTATGATTTATTTGTTTCTTTTCTTCACGATCGGCTCTTACGAGTTTTACGGGATATATCGTAAATTACATACAAAAAGTATATAATGTAGCGTTGCTACTATTTCATTATTTTATAAACCAAACGATCGTGAAGGTTCTATCGTTAAATGAGTATTGATCTCCACTCGACGAAGCAGGAATTCTCTGCTCATTTATTTTAGGTTTAACTTTTCTACTTTAACTTTTAATTTGACTTGACATAAGAATCAAATATATTTTATGAAATGTGCTATATTCGTTTTAGGTTATCCTGATAGTCTGATCGTTATTTTATAGCTAAACCTTAGAGCAGCAGTACTAGAGTACATTTGACACATAAAGCATGAAGTAAAAATCAGATACAAAATGGTACAGCCACATCACACTTATGACTCTAGAAAGAATTTGTCCGAATATTTGTGTTCCTAGGACCTAACAAAATCAAATTTATGTATACAATGTAATGCTCTATAATTTGTTTTTCCGAAGTTTTAATAGAAATACGCAGGCATTTGAAGTTTTTTTCGTATAAAAATTACATACGTGTGAACAGAGCGTGTCAATTAATATTTATACCGCATAATCGTCGTAATCGTAAATCGCACCTAAGGATAAGCACAAACGAGCCACCGGCCCCAGCCACCGGTGGCTGTCGCCTCTTGATGTGTTGTGTACTGCTGCAGCGTGTGGCTGCCACCGGCCACGAACGTGTGCGACGAATCCATACAAAACGTACGTACGTACGTATCATACGTTACGTATACGTCAAGAGTACGTCTCTTTTGCGCCTAGACTTACTTTCTGCATTATGTTCGTATTTAGATGTTTTCTTTAAGGATATTATTTTTTTGTACTAAGAATAAAATTGTGTGGTGTATATTTGAATTCAAACCGACTTAATTGGAGTTATTATTCGGTCTGTGATTATTCAAGTCTACCTGGATTCCAATATATACTTTAAATATTAGTTATTACGATGTTGTGGTTGTTAGATGCTATTTGTTAATAGCTTAATAGAAAATATTTGTGGAAAACATTTTTTCCACCTTGAATGCTGTAAGGTCATTTTATTCGACAAGCGTGTTTAAGCCATAGGCTTATGTTGCTGTAATCAATTAGTGGACTAAACACACTTGATAGCATCGCATTTATATTTTCATTATTTACATTATCATGCTGAAATTTTTTGTAACCGCGGACTCATGATGTCACAAAACCCCGAACTAAATATTCAACGTTCTATTAACACGTTTTTAGGACCGCGACTGCCAGAAGTGTATGTTTAGTATCGTTCCCGAACGAATTGCTGTAAGCATGTTTTTAATTTAGAGCTGGTAATAGGCGTGTTCAAAGCATGCAACGCTATTATTTCGGTTTTAATCACGACATTAATTTGATCTTCATTATTATTATATTTTATTTGTTAAAAATTGAAATTTAAATACTTTGGTTTTATTATTAAAATATTTTTAATTACTTCAATTTGTTTTTATTTACCCTAAGACCCTGAAAGGTATAATAAAGTTGGAATGAAAATGCATGCAATATAACTTAAATCCAAAAGCTATGCAAACGGGAAAACACACTGTAGGGCACAGGAAAATGGTGCCGTTTTAGGAACCCTAAACTGATAGAAGATTTGGTTCATTTATATTAGTCTATAACTCGGTCGATATACAGCATGCGGGGACTTCACGGAGGCGGGGCTATGACTGAAAGTCACAACACGAAAACGCGGTCGGCACACCGTACCGAGCATAGCGACCAATGAAATTCATCGGTCAGCAAAAAGCGTGCGGAGACTCACATCTAATGAACTGCTAAACGTGCGGTGCAGGTTTGGTATTAACATACGGCATTCGTTCCCTATCGACTTATTAAAATGGTTTCCCGAATAGGCCCGTATTCGGGAAATGGCATGCTTTACAGAGATCTGCAGCATCCCACATGCGAGCCCTATCGACTAATGACAACGTTTCTATGCATGCGGGCCCTATGGCATGCGTTACAGAAATCTCCCACAACCAGCATAAGAGGCCTATCGTCCAATATAGCCTTACTAGCTAGAACGGTGCTCAAACATGGTAACGAGTGGGGGGCAAGTGCCCGCCCCTGGAATTCCTGCTTCTCATAAATTAAGCTGGAATATTACGTGCTTACTTATGCCTAAGCTTGATGACGGTCAAGCGTTTATGGGAGATTGACCGGAACGTATATGGGAGAGTAGAAGGCTATATAAGGAAGACCTTTGAGGTCTTTGATTTGTCCCCGCTTAGGTCAATGGCTGGGTGCGTCCATTTACTCAAACATTTGTTTGAATTGTATTACCTACTTAAAAGATTAGTAAGTACAAAATCTGACAGTTTTTATTGTAGGCTTGCGAGTGGAGTATTCCCATGAAGATAAAGACTTATATTTATTATAACAGCTTTAACTCGAATGTATATAATACAGCAACAGCTGGCGATAAGTAGTGTGGCATTAGATTTATCTATTAATCATGACGAGAGAAGAATTAATGGGGCTCTAATATCATTGATAAAAAACATCGGTCTTAAAATAACTTCTAGTTTATTTAGGAACTGGAAAAATTATGCCAAACCACAAAAATATTATTTAACCGTCAGTCCCGGTCATCTTCTATGAGTAACAATGTAGACGCGCCCAGTAATAGGTAGTAGTCTTTGGACGCGCCCTAAGAATCCCGTGTAAAATCCCACCTCTATTGAGTTACACATGGCGGTAACGGCCACCAATGGAATGGCAGCCGATGCTGTTTTTTCTCGTATGACAGATGTCAACGACAGGTGTTTCTCCAGTTTTCATTGTACCGGTTGTTTTTGACTATTTGACTTGCGAAATTAAATTAGAATTATGCGGATTCCTATTGAATGAAAGGATTCTTGTTCGAGATACAATCATACACAATAATTGGGTGTAGTTTTATTCAATTCCGTTTGTTCTTTCTCAAAATTTTAAGCAATATGGCGAGTGGTGGCTTTCGTCTTCGTTTTGGTGAAAGCCAACACAACGCCGCCGTCGGTAAGTTGGCTTTGATGAATTTTATAGCATTTACGTTTCAGTACCTTGATCTATCAAATACTCGTGTTTCATTGCTCATATCTAATATGGTTCTCCGTTATTACTACATTGTGAATTACAAATAGTTTTCATTTGCCTTTTTCTTGCATTGACTCTAATATATATTGCAGATAATACTAGTGAAATATTGGATTCACCATCAAGACGGACTACTAGATTAAGAACCAAACCAAAGAAGTATGGTGATTTCTTAGATCAGACTCCAACAAAGCGCAGATCTTACAAAGACATGAGTAGCTCTGAAGAAGATGAAGTTAATGATGAAGCTGCTTTACAAAAACCTACTGGTATATTATACTTTTGTTAATTATTGCTTTACTCACTTTGTCTGCCACAACAGAAAAAACAGTAGAAGTTTTGCATTATAAATATAGTTGGAATAGCATAGATTAATATTATATTGTTGCTGTAGGTGAACAAATAATGTTGAGTATATTTATATGTTTGTGTGTGAAAGCGCATTTGACGAAATTTGACACACGGTAGACCATGACCCGGAGAAGGACATAGGCTACTTTTCATCCTGGATAGCAGACGAAGTCCGGAGCGACAGCTAGTAAGAAAATAAATAAAAAGAATATTCTTAGATGAATAAACAGAAAACTAAACAATGTACAAGAACTAGTCTTAGCAATATAAGGAATGATATAAATTTAAGATAGGAATATGTACAACATGATGAAAGAAAAGGAAGTAGGTAAAAGTTTAATAATCTTATGTTAAAAATATTTTTTAAAACAAACAAGGATTAAAATTAACTGAACAAGCAATAATTAAATAAGCCTCTCAATAAGCAACTATTTCATGAATGTGATTACAGCTTTATTCAGTGAAGATGATGTGGAGGGCCAAGACATGTTCAAGTTCAAATCCCGTCACACTAAGCTGGATTTACAAAACAAAGTGAAAGCAGCTATCAGTAGTTCTCCCAAACCCACCGATTCACCAATGAAAACACCAAGGAAATTAGCTGCTTTCAATAGTCCACTTACCAAGGTATCTCAAGCTACACCTAAACAAGTTAAGGATATTATTAAGAAAAGTGAGTATTCTGCAAAATTTGCATTATTGTTCATACATTCTTAAACTCCCACCTTCTTCCCATGGGGGTAGGCAGAAACTACAGAATGTTACCTGCTACGATCATTATAATATACTTCTTTTGTTAAGTTCATACATCTTGTCATTATTATTCAAGTAAAAGACAAAAATATTACCATTATATTTTATCTGGGTTTGTATTTCAAGATGACTCACAAACGCCTTGCCTAAATTATACAAATTGTTTCTTTAATTTAGTACTTTAACAGGATTTAAAAGAAAAAGCCATCACTTTTTTCCAGGATGGTGATAATTAACGCAACTTTATGCATATTTCAGGAATTATTCATGAAGTTGAATCTGATAGTGGTGAGAGTGATTTTTCTGGCAGCAGCAGTGACTTTGTACCTGACGGAAGTGACCATGAAGAGGTAATTAAATATACATTATTATTTCAATGTTTATTTTATTTTAACAAAACCAGCCTAACATAGGCTGATGTTTTGGGAATCAATGATTGACTAGGCTTTGGGAATCACAGTAGGTTTTCTATTTCTCCTGTTTTCGTGTTTCAGTTTATAATTATAAAAAATGTCAACTGAAGTTATAAGAGTATGTAAAGATTGTAGCATGTGATATTCTGTATTTTCTGTCTATCCTTTAGGGAAAAAGGTGTGAGTGTATCATCATCAGAATTGCTGTCAAACTCAAAAGATTATCTACTGCTGGATATAGACTGCCCATATGGATTGCCATACAATCTATACAGAAATTAAAAATGTGTTATTACATTTTCAGACTGATTCACATTCATCACCAGCAGCTTCTTCTGAAGAAGAGGAAGAAGAACAACAACCAAAGAAATTAGTTGGTAAAGCTGGTAAGAACAAAGAATCTAAGACAAAAGTGAAGGATTCAGAATATTTTGTCACCCCTGACAATTACTTCATGATGCATTCTAGTAAAAAGGTAAAATTAAGACACAAGTCTTATTTTAATCTCAATTTAGTATAATTCTTTCTATTATGGGTTATTTACAAATTATATTTATTTAATTACAGATCGCAACTTCAGACCATACTCTAGCAAGACTTAAAAACTTAAATGTAAATGAAAATGATCTTGATGACATTCAAATATCAGTAGAACACAAAAAGAGTATAAATGAACTCAATCAAACATACACCCAACTGTTTAACAAATGGCTCTACATTTTGAGTGAGAACTTCAACATTATGCTTTATGGAGTTGGTTCAAAACGCTCAGTACTCCAACAGTTTCAAAAGCAGAAATTGAAAGACTTTCCATGTATTGTTGTCAATGGTTTCTTTCCAAGTTTAACAATTAAGAATATTCTCGAAACAATTGTTATTGATCTGCTGGAGAATAGTCATGTGCCTTCAAATGTGGGAGATGTTGTTAATTTAATTGATACTCAGTTAACGGAGAATGGAATGGACTTGTTCCTTATAGTACATAATATAGATGGCACTATGTTAAGGAATGCTAAAGCTCAGTCTACATTGGCAAGTATATCTCAAATCAAGAATGTCCACACAATTGCGACAATTGATCATATTAATGCACCATTATGTAAGTATACAATTGAAAATGATATTAACATATTGATTGAATCCAATCATCATTATCTCGAAAGCCAAATAAACTCACGATAGTGTTACGTGTTCGTAAAATTTATATAACTTTTTTATTGTGTTCAGTACCCAGCGCCACTGAAACAAGAATTCAATGGAAGACATGCATTGAACTACGTCAGTATCCTCCTGCCTATCCCAATAAAGGGTCGGCGCAGCACGTCATTTTCTTCCATACATCTCTGTAAAATTTGTCGTCGTGTTAGAATTCAGTTTCTTCTTAGCAGTATAATCTTTCACATAAAGGAAATCAATTTAAACTCTATTTTCAAGTTTCTATGGCGACCTATCGGTACTCAAAGATTCACAGGTGTAGCTATTGTTAGCCATATAAGCATTGTACCATAATAAAACCTTATTTCAGTATGGGATCACACAAAGCTAAGTAAATTTAAATTCACATGGTGGGATGTGACAACATTTGTGCCTTATTCCGAAGAGACTTCGTACGAGAACTCTTTGATGACGCATCGCAGTGGTGCATTACAACTGTCTTCACTCAAGAGTGTCTATCAATCTCTCACTACAAATGCTAAAGGAATCTTCAAAATTATCATTGAGTATCAGTTGGAAAATCAAAAACAACATTATCAAGGTAAATACAGGGTAAATTCAGGGTTTCATAACCCTCGTTATTAATTGGGACCTTTTTAAATATTCCTCATTGTGAAAGCTAATCAAGTATATTCCAAAACAGCCGCGTATATAATTATCCTACACTGTTGCACTCAGTTGTGCGGGACGTGGAAATCGCGGGGCATTGCCAATGTTTCGTCGAACCATATTTATGTTCTTTACGCCCAGTTTTGCTGAAACGATAATTTCGCATGAAGCATGCGTGTCTTTTGGAATTAGGTACTGGCAAAACCCGATAAATTATTGGACCATTTTCTGTCGAGGCTCTTAGTACACACGGCTACACTTCAAGCTATACATTTCCAGTATAAACCGAGCTCGCATTATACGGAAATCCTATACAATGCGAGATCAGCATAAACTGGAAATGTATAGCTTGATGTGTAGCCGTGTGTACTAGTAAGAGGAGTAGGTATCATGGCGGACATTCTGATTGGAAAACACAATGAGAACGAGGAAGCCCGCAAAATAAAAAATTTCTTACGTTTTTTTGAAATTTGCAGGTCAGTGTCAGGATTTATGTTGGTTAAAATATGATTAGCGACATTAACAAATATGTTTTTACAGAATAATAATTATAATCAATCAATAACCCTGACGCTTTCGCCTTAAATAACCTTGTGCTACACCTGTGTATGTAGTATATACATGTAGACAATGTTATCCTTCTTTTAATATTAATAAATGTGAAAGTCTAATTTGTGTAAATTTGGATTGGTTTTTAATCAATCACGCCTCAAATACTGAACAGATTTGGATGTAATTTGACATTCGGGTAGACGAAGACAGGATAGTTTTTATCGCGGTAGTTCGTTTAGGTTAGGTTATTATCCTGTCAGGGTTGCGGGAATTTCAGAAAGGGATACAGGGACCTTGGCAACAGGCAACTGAAGGAACACGGGTGGGTTTTAGTCAGTACAAGTCGGACATGCCCTTCCGATCCGCCTAGAGCGGGAGAAGTCATTATTATCCCACAATAGGATAACTCCGACATTCAGCCGGGCGAAGCCTGCTGCTGGCAAGAGCTATTTATTTATGTTATACTCCAGCTGCTCTCTTTGATTTTCAGGGTTGCCGTTTAAAGACTTATATTCCAAGTGCCGGGAGCAGTTTTTAGTTAGCTCAGATCTTGCACTAAGAGCTCAACTCACAGAGTTTTTGGATCACAAACTCGTGAAAATGAAACGAACTTACGACGGAAGTGAAAATCTGGTAATACCCATTGATAATGTATTAATGCAACAGTTTTTAGACCAACAAACTAGTTGACAGTGATCAATTGTGTAACAATATGTTTGTTGGTCGTTATTAAAAAAATTAACGGATTTACCTACGCGTTTTTCTTGTCTAATATAGGTTCTGTTAATGGGATTAAAAAAGAAACAAACATGTTGTATTTAGCTTTTATTTTACAATCCCAGAAATAAAGTCTTAATAGGATTATATATAATATATATCAACAGGCCAAAGTTGTAAATTACTTAAACTTAATGACTTACACAATATAATAAAATTATTAACTAAAATTCTCTTCAACATATCTGGCACGTTCACCATGATGCATCAACCAAACATTTAATTGATATTCATAAGTGCATTAATTGCTATTTTAAAATTTAAAAAGATTGTAGAAAAATACTCTCTGAACTCATCAGACGTCAAAGATTTGATCTAATTAATCAGTTTACGATATTTTACTACGCCCATTGAAAATTAAATTTGTTTTACTGAACATGTTCAGTTATCATTAGTGAGATTACGAATAATTTGATATTGCATTTTATTTATTCCCATTGCGGGAGCATACATTTAATAATAAAATCTCCACAGTTACAGTGTATAGATAAAAAATAATGTCATAAAAACCTTTGACCACCAGATATCCAGACAAAAAATGTGTACTAAATCGAGAAGTTATTTTTTTATAAATTATTTTGTCAATAATTGTTATAGGATATGGTCCAGTCAACTTTATGTATGTATGTAGCTATTTCCTAGGTGAAAATATATGTCAAGATAAATTATCAACTCAAACACACTTTCAAGATAAAATGGTATTGGTGCATTGTCCATGGTGTTGTAAAGGTTAATACAGTTCAACAGCTTTAGCAGTAAATAAATCTGAGGAAATTACATCAATAAATATGTAGTTATGAGGGCAGAACTTTAGCTTTTGTTACTGTAAAAATATTTAAATTTCCCTCTTACCTTATTAACTCGAAATCTTGGATGTTGATGGATATTCCATATTATCATAATTTGTAATTATAGTAAATAATTCTCTACATGAAAATTGACATCAATGTCATAGTATTTAAAAATTTTAGTATGTCTTTATCAGTCTAACTTGGTCATCAAAAAACAGGCGGCGCCCATTTCAGAATTGAAGTTGTAATAGATTCCAAGGGCAGTTTTGGAACAGTTTTGTCTAACAATTTACTCATGTTCTTCTCACTTACAGCTAATTAAATACAATTCATCATAACTGTAGATCAAATGAGAGCTATTTTACCTATAAATCATGCACTTCCATTTCAATGATTAGACTAAAATTAAGCATATCAATAGAATAAAAAATGATTATTACATAAACAATTTAATTGAAACATTAACTGTCGGACAACAAACTACAGATTTCACACAAATGTCTATTGAGACATCAACATTAATCAATGATAGAAAAGTTCAATCAAATGGTACGACGTTCGGTAGACGCGGACGCGTTAACTTCTAGAGTGAAAGCGGTTGAGTCTAGCCTCATTGGGTGTCGGGTATCGATCTCACGAATGACAACTAGTCTAGAGGGATGACTGCGGGTTTCGTGATTGTGAACAGGTTTATTGTCCGATGCATCGGAGCGCTGTACACTTACAAACTAGTAAGATAATTCCGCTTAAGGCAACACTCAATTTTCTTCGTCATCCTCGTGTTTCCGCTTTTTACCCCGAGTGCTTTCTTCGGGCTCTCCGTCTGCGTTCTCCTCACCATCTGGATGGATGAAAAACGAATTATTAAGACTATAAATGCTATCGTAGTTACGTGTAATATTGGTATAAACTAAGCACTATATTATATTTTACAATATATTTGAGTAAATACCTTGTACTTTAGAATTTTGATTTCCCTCGCGGTCGTTTTCCACCTCTTCGTCGTCCACATCTTCGTCTTCTTCCTCTGCATCTGTGCCGTCATATAAAGAGCTGGCAGAGCTTTCCTCTTCTGTCGAAATAGAATTCGTATCTATAGTCATTTCATTAGAATTAATATCTAAAGTAAAGCCATTACGTTTTTAGGTTTTTATTTTACTCAATAGTGTTCAATTTGAAATCCAAGTATTTTCTATAACCTTATACAGACGTGCAGTGTACAGTTCAAATAAATCGTATTCAATGGAGAATAACTGGCATGAAACATCGAAAAGTGGAGTCATGTCGTAAGATCAGGTATATAATATGGTTAAAGTTTTTTTTGCGGTGTAAGCGAGTGCTATCGCCACACAGCAGAAATTAGCGATGAAGCCAGCTCAGTGGTGGCTTTATAGATTGCACTGCAGTACGGAGTGCCAGTCCATTCTGTACTGCCGTGCAATATTTGATTTTCCGACGATTTTCTGCGCTTTGCATGGGAAAAAGGATTGCAGGACAGTGTAAGTTTGCTGTATTGAAACTCAGGCGCACAATTAAAATTTTTGTAAGTATATATAATTGATTTTCACTTACCAAGGTTATCATTGTAGACTACACTGAGTGAAACATCCTCATCGTCGTCCTCCTCATCTTCTTCCTCTGAACCTGAAACAAATGAGACCACATGAAAATATCAACAACATTAAAAAATTACTATTTTTCCTGTGCTGGCTGCAACATTTATTCTTGTGAAGAAGCTGCTGAGTCTTACATAGACAGACAAATGTTACACAAGCATCACTGACATAAAATAATGATGCTTACTCTTTAAAAGGAAACCCATGTGGAATAGCAGACCATAAACAGTGTATAATATCATTGGTAGAGAGGTTCTCTCCTCTTCTGGTTTTTCTGATACGGTATCATCGTCATTTATCACCAACGGACCCAAATCTATGTCCAAATCTGTAACGCAGTATTTATTTTACCCTTCCAATAGGTTACTTTTCTGCCCTTGTCTATTTGTAGACAAACACAGCAAGCTAAATAACAGTGATTACAATGTATGTATGAATGATGCGCCATGTTGCCTTAGAACTGGTCAATGGGTTGTATAGATGTGGGTGTTTTCGGGCTCATTCGATGGTTACATTACAATGTGATAAGACTTAAAATAGGGAATTTCTTTCTCTAAAACTTCAAATAATACAGAACCTGCTTATAAGGAGCGATATTTAAAAATTAGGACCAGTCTTACTAGTGCTGGAGGTTAATTCTAATCTGCGTTTCCAAGAAAATACATCTGCACCCTAATTGGGTAATGCACGTTCGGTCAGAATTGGAACCGGTTTGAAATTAATGTCTTATCCATTGCTACATAAGTTCAAAAACAAAATTTACTCACCAAGTTATATTAACTTACGAACATATGATGTAATGGATTAGACATTTGTTTGGAACCGTTTCCAATTCTGATTGATTGTGTATTAGACAAAGAGGTTGCTTTCCAGCACATTTTTATAAAGTGTTGCTGGAATTTATCTGTAGAGGCTTCTGCAGTGGGAAAATTACTGGATGATATTATTTTATGTTAATTTATATGCTAGTGTTGCTGACAAGAATATTCTTAGGGATGTGCAACTGGCATAACTAGAAGCCTAAAAACAAGGTACACTAACCATCTTCATCACTATCATTGTTTCCATTCATTTCGTCTTCTTCCTCTGCGTCACTGTCCTCAGCTTCTCTATCTTGTTTGTCAAATCTGAAAGCACCAATGATGTTATAAGTAGGCATACTAATTAATAGACAGAAAGCAAACAATTAGGTGTCTGGCCTGTGGTTTAACTAATAAACAAGAGAGATTCAGTGTGCCTGTCTGGCTCTCAAGGAGAAAGGGAATAATATGGAAATAATTAAGGTATGAAGTGTATTCACCACCTCTGGGGAGAGTTCCCAGCTGTGTTGTGCAAGAAAGCTGTTTAAGCTCTTAGGTACTAAAGTGCTATCTTTCTGGGCCTGTCTTGAGACAAATTTAAAATAATAAAAAATGAACATATACAAATCTTACCCATCTAAATATTTTAAGGAGGGGTGTAGTGCAAACACCTTACTCCTGTATTCCTCAATGCTAGTGACTTCATTGTTGAACAAATCAAGATTCTTTAAGTGCTCAAAGTCCTCCAAAGGCTTCAGCGTATCTAAATCTTTAATTTTGTTTCCTGATAAGTTAAGATGTGTTAGCTTTTTGCAGCCATTGAGGAAGTTCAATCCATTGGATATTCTGTTGTCAGACAGCTCTAGTTTTCTGAGCTTCGGCAGTTTTGGAAAACCTTTGAGTGTAGTTAGTCCAACATTATTGAGGCTGAGGTTTTCAAGATTAATATATTCATCTGTTAAACCAACTATATTGGTACTCCTGCAATTATCCAGGTTTAATTCTTTTACCTGTAATTAAAACAATACATATAATTAGTTTTCCAGTGACATCTTTAACTTTCCTCCATCTACATTCTCATGTTTTTTTCAAAGGGTACAGAGAGTAGAGCAAGTCTATCAAATATGACTTAATACTTATGTTGTAGGACTTGTGGGAACTGGATTTTTTGAGTTTGTTTTCTAATAATCTGAAGACAAATAGCAATAGTTAGCTAATACAGGTCAACATAAATCAGTCATAAGTAAATCACACATCCAGATAGCTTGGCAACTTACTATCTACGTACACGTCCACTTTAATACGTGTAGAAGCATCTACCTACCTACCTACATGAATTACAAGGTTATTCAGTGCATGTTGTTATACTTTCGGCGTGTGCAGTAGCAGAGCCGGCATGAAAACCTCGTCGTATTGAAAAATCATTGATTTTTTTATACTTCTATCAAACCTTACATAAGAACAATCAATGAGGAATAGATTTAATGGGTATTGTTACTGGCTTGCTCAGTATTTATTGAAAGCAAAGTCAAGTCAACCAAAACGTCAAAATGGTGTTAGTTGTCAAAGACACAGGCGTAGTTTGTAAAATCCATGAAATGAGTGATTATTTCGGGGAAATATTCATTGAAACATGAAAGGGATGTGTTCGTATTATAGTTTGTATAACAACATGTATTTGCGGTGTTGTAGTTGCGAATAGAATTGAGATCGTTTTTACTTTGCAATGGCGGATGACACGAATCATCGCGACGCAATAAAAATGGCCGCTATATTGGTAAGGCGTGCGTCAATAATATGACTGCAGTTGAAAGTGTAAATATACCAAATTCGTAACAAAAACATGTTTAGTGACATATTTAAACTTATTTTATAATAACTTACCAATCATTTCAAGTTTTTACTGGGAGTATAATCTACGGTGAAAGGGCGCGAAATTATATCATGAAGTAGCTACAGTCAAGTTTACACTTTGAGCAGAATGTAACAGACTTACTATGAGATAATAAGTTTTTCGCATTGTTGTAAACAACAACTTAATCGATTTAATAATTTATTTCGTATGCTATATTCGTTAAAAACTTGTACATCTAGTAATATACCATTGACATTGACAACACATTAATCAATGAGCCCTCTTTTCATAGCACAAGTTTTTAATAAAAATATTATCTAACAAATATAGGAAAGTAGTGTATTATAACCGATTAGATAGAAATTTGACTTTCAGTCGCGTAATTAGCCTTCAATAAGGGTACCATAACACGTCCGACATCCATAAGTTTCGACACTTAACCTCAATATACCTACGAATATTTACAATAGGAATGCTTCATCTGCTTGTTTAATCTGAATAAGCAAGTTAATCATTCACGGGGAAATCTATTGAGGCATAGAAATTAATTGCCTGGTCAAATACTTCATTAGAATGTATAATAATTATGTGCACATGAATGAAACGTAACAATCGGCAATGGCTAATTTCTATACATAATAATGCCACATCTTTAATTAGGAAGTGGATTTACTAGCTACTGTATATCTAAATGACACGAACCGAAGATTATGTTGAATTACTGACAATAATCTCAATTTTTAAGTATTACATTATGTACCTGATGAAATACGTATCGACAAAACATTCCAATATAACGAAAAATAGATTACATTTACCTGTGAAGGATTTCTTCCTCTCAATTCCAAGGCGACCCTCTTTTCCATCGTTAAGAGCGTGTTGAATTCCAGTTTTTAACACTTTTCGCGTATTTAATATTTCTCAAGGAACTAAATCACTAAGCTTGGGTTTCAAAACAGAAGGAAACTATAGATACACGAGTGACGTCGTACTAGAGGCGCCGTCTGGTGGCGAAATAAAGCAGCCGGATACAGTACAGTTGAGCAATTGATTAGGGTTTTGTAATGACGCTTCTCAACAAATACATCACAAAATAACTTTAACTGCTATCTAAAATAATAAAAATATATTTTAAATTGCCCGTAACTGTAGAAAGCGCTTGTTTAAATTCTTAAACCCGATATTGAGTAAGGTCGTTCTGGCTTACGTTGGTAGTGTGTAGTTCCGAGGTTGACGGTCAAAAGGCGGCATTTACAAAATGTGTTGTGGTATGAGTAGCCGGTAAAGCATGTTCGTGTATTTTGATAGTATGTTTTACTGGATATTGTAATAATTTAAATCTAATAGAAACTTTAATATATTTGTCTGCAATTATTTGTAGTTTTAATACATTGTATTAGAAAAGTAACCATTAAAATTCAGTTTTACTGGACAGGCTAGAACAGTAGGAGACAAATATGTTCACGACATGTCCATTATGGTCTGGGTAGAGGAATCTAATTTTCAGAATATGGTATTTTTTTGAAGAGGTTACGATTTTCATTACGAGTTTCTATTAGAAGCGTTAAAAAACACTGTTCTATCGGGTCTCCGGCTAAAACTCAGATAAGCGATTTGCCGCGATCCAGTTCGAATTGCCATACATTTTTTAATGGGAATATTTTTTTTTTTTTTTTTTTCATATTCTATAATACTCACAATAAATATTATAATTCGATAGACAGTAACAATAATTATTTACTCGACTGATTTGAACCAGGTTTGTTTTATATTTTGTAATAATGACATAATTTGTGATGAAAAATGTGATGTAATGTATTATTATTGTAATGTAATTTATCAATTTTTGTTTTGTTTTGTTTTGTAGTGCCCTTACAGGGTGCATGTTTGAAACTTACAATCTTATTCCAACCTCTGTACAACATGTTTGCAATAAACTGATTTGATTTGATTTGAAATGTATCGGAACCCATTCAGTTATTATAATGATAAAAACATATGTAGGTACCTTATGTGGTCGAAGTGGTCACCGACTTTACACACTGTTAACAGTTACACTGATTTAGCTAGATAAAAAACAAGTAGACCCTCCCAGTGTGTTGTTACTAGATGTAAATAAACCGTTTTAAACCAAAATCCGAGATTTAAAAACCGTTTTAAATTTGTTTAACACGGTTTTTAAACCACGGATTTTGGTTTTTAACGGTTTTTTGGTTTTAAACCAAACTCCGTGATTTAAGCACCGTTTTAAATTTGTTTAACACGGTTTTTAAACCAAAGATTTTGGTTTAAAACGGTTTTTTTACAACTATAGTTGTTACACACAAATATTGAAGCAAGGTACCTATGTATTTATAGGTGTGATACATGGTGGCGGCGCAACAGTGGAAAAAAAAAATCCCGATAAATTGTACCATTTATGTATTAGTACACGGTACGTTATAATAAAATAATGAAAATAAATGTCTTGTACCTCAACGGATAATGATTCTTTAATGAAGTTTTGGTGGCGCGTCTGGGGAGTAGCATACCTATTATTCTTTTCTGTACCTACGCTGTAGAGAGATTGCAAAATGTATAATTACTTTAGAAATTATAGCCTTGCGTTGGTGGCCATCAAGAGTTATTAGGCGTGCCCGGACATGGTATACACTAAAGAATTACCATGAAGCATTATGTCCTACTACCCAAAAACGTAATAATATTACGGAAAAATTATATATCTTAAAGAAAACATGAAATCAAGATTAAGCACATCAGCGGATTTGCTGATCTTTGTACTTAGTACTTACTATCATAGATGTGGCCTGTAATTGGAAGTACGTACTAAGTAGGTAGGTACAGGGAATTCGTCGTTCAGCTGTTTTACATAACGGAGCTGTTTTGTGTCTAAAACGGCTAGGAGTATTAAGTTTGTTCTAAAATATAACCGACTAGCTTTTTATGTAACGTTTGTTCTAAAATATAACCGACTAGCTTCCGCCCGCGGCATCGCCCGCGTGGTATGTCGATAAAAAGTTGCCTATGTAAGGACATAGGCTACTTTAAAATTTGGCAAGGAGATGGCATCCCAGGGAAGGCCTTGGGATGCCATCTCCTTGCCAAATTTTATTGAAATGTGTAGACAGACAGAGTTACCTACTTTCAAATTTATAATATTACTATGGATATGGATAATAAGAGTGGTACCTATGTAAGCCTGTTATTGTGAGAACATAATTATAGGTAAGAGAGAGAAGAGATAAGAGGAGTTAATTACTTTGTTGACCTAAGCAGAATAGTTATAGAACTCGAAGAACGAAGGACCGAGAGCGAGCGAAGCATGCGCTGACTGGTTCTGCATCTCAAGTGGTGTTGGGTGGTGTAGCGTCACCGTGGCTCTTCAACTTGTACATGGATCAAAGAGATTTAAGATACATTGTTAAGTAAATGATTTAATGTCTTTGATAGATTTGAAGTTGAAGATGAATGAGTTGCGTGTCTGCCTTCTCTACGCAGATGATCAAGTTCTACTTGCATCGTCAGCACAACAGTTGCAAGACATGGTGACTGTGATTGATGAAGCATATAAGATAAAAGGCATTAATATTAATTTGAAGAAGACGAAATTCATGTTGAAGAGGATGGTGTGTAGGTGTGATGTGAAAATAAATGATAAGAGTGGAGCAAGTAAGTTAGTTTGTATATTTGGGGAGTCAGTTTACAAGGGATGGAAAGATGATGAAGATGTGGAAAGGAGAGAAAATGCGGGAAATAAAGTGAATGGTGCTATACATGCGATTTTGACTAACCAGTCGATGCCCAAAAAGTTTTGACTGGCTGTCACAATGATGTGCTGGTGCCTACGCTTATGTATGGAAGTGAATGTTGGGTGTGGCAAAAAAAGCATGAAAGTAAAATAGATGCTGTGGAATTGCGTTCCTTGCAAACCATGTGTGACGTAGGTAACTATAAAATGATAGGCTGAAAAATTATTTGATAAGGCAACGTTGCGGTCTGCAGTGGACAACGGCCTCTCCTCGCTCTCATTGGCGAACGATATTTGTCGCACACCTGCAGTACTTGATAATACCTAACGGTCGTAGGGAAATATGGCAAGGTAAAGAGCTTCACGGACACTTGTTAGTAGGTACTTGACACCTGATGTAGAAATTTTGGCGTCCATATCCTGGCTGCGTTTCAGCGGACTCTTTGGGGAAACCGAAAGTTTATTGTTTGTGCGATTATGGATATGACGACTAATTATCGAAAAACGGAAGGTACGGTTGACATCTATTGGGCATGCCACTTTTCCGGTGAATTAATCCGAAATTGCTTCCAGTTGTTCTCGTCTTGCGAGTGGCGAGTACTTGCACAGGCACAATCTAGTGGCTAGGATTATCCACCAGTAAATTGCATTGCAGTACAACCTTGTGAAGTCTGAAATACCATAGGTACTGCAGGTATCTATATGCCCGACCCAGTTCTCGAGAATGGTCATGCCATATTGTACTGGGATCAATCTATCATCACTGATGATAGATCGACGAGACGTGCAATGATTGTTGATATCGCTGTCCCTCATGATGACAATGTTGTGAAACCTGAGAAAGATGACTCATGGCACCAACTCTAAAATAACATCACTCCTGCGTTCCCCAAAGGGTTGAGCAGAGGTATATAGTAGGTACACCCACATTTCGCCAGTTTTGTTTAAGTCCCATGTACCTTCCCTAGACGTATATTGTGTCCTGTGTGGGATTTGTCTGAGAGTGGCCAGAGCTTAAAACTTGTTCATATTTATAAACAACTAGCTGTTGCCCGCGACTTGGTCTGCAATTCAGGATGAAAAGTAGCCTACTACTAGGCTACTTTTCATTGGTAGACCATAGTCTACCAAATTTCATCCAAATCCGTTCAGCCGTTTTAGCTTGAAAGCGTAACAAACAAATAACCAAACAAACTCATTTGTTCAAACGCGTTGGTAGCATGAAAAATGGCAGGTGCAGTAAACAGTTGGTATTGTAACCACTTTTTTGCTTTTAATGCCATCCTTATGCCTACGGTAGGTATATAAGTCAAAATCGGTTGAACGAACTGTAAAAAAGGTTTATTTAAATGACTAATCTTATTTCAAATATAGTAGAGTATAAGTATAAACGTTATTTTAAATAACAATCATGCGATAAAAAATGCAAATTAAATTAATGTATCGGTAATACCTACCTGCGGATGTTCGATGGGTCGTTAATAGCTGCGTTAACTTATATGAAATAATAATGATAATAATAAACAATATCGTTACAATCGAATGGGTTGGTGCGACTTTGTTCGAATTTCTTTTATAATAAAATTATTTGCACGTATTCAGGTACTACTTATTACAGAGACCGTACAGAGGTACAGAGAGATCACGAAGGATTTGTCAGTACATAAATACGAGTTGCTTCATAAGAAACCTTTATACTTTTTTTTTTTTACTTTCTTTCAGCACCTGTCAGTTATTTTGACAAAAGTATTTTTTACTTTGAAGATTTTATAATTTTATTTAAATAATGTTACGGAGAAAACTGTCTCACGTTTTGGCAAAAATTAGAAATTTTCTATGCGTACTTTCACTTATCATGGTGTGGCTCGTTGTTCTGAGCATTTACTGTATGAAGAGAATCCAGGAAAATGAAGTGCTAACAAAGATTCCTCAAAGTGCAATAAAATATGTTGAATTCGAACAACATGATGACTTAAAACCCCTCCAAATTAACACAATAAAACGTTACATACAAAAGTATAACTCTGAACAACGAGTATTAAACTTGGACATTTTTGGACCCTTAAAACCAAACGCCCCCGTTTTTGTAATATTCGTTGATAAGTACAGAGTAAACCTGAAATATCTCCTGGTATCTTTGTCGAGCGTAACAGGCATAGAAGATGCCCTAATAATTTTTTCACACTCTAGATTCGATGAGAACGTCAATAATTTAATAAAAATGATAGATTTTGCTTGTGTATTACAAATCTTCTATCCATATTCCTTGCAGATATACCCTGATGAGTTCCCAGGATACCAAGACGGTGACTGTCCGCGTCATATGAATATGGACACAGCTAAAGCTCTTAATTGCACGGGGGCAGATACACCAGACATACATGGACTATATAGAGATCCTTTACAGACCCAAATGAAGCAGTACTGGTGGTGGACAATGAATGAAGTTTTTGAAAATTTGCCCTTCATTAATGATCACACAGGAATATTTACATTTTTAGACGATGATGTATTTTTAATGGAAGATTTCATTTATATGACCATGCAAATGAAGAAATTAATCCAGTTCGTAACTGTTTGCGAATTTACATCTTTACTGACGCCTTCGTTTGAATTTTCATATTTTGATAATATGAGTACGTACAGTTCGTTCTCGGTTGAATTAACATCTTGGGATCCCCGAGACTATTCTTCTGTGTTATCGTTTGATTCATCAGTCTGGAGTTCTATTGCTGCACATTATTTTCTTTATTGCAGCATCGACGACGCTTCTTGGGCCCGATCCCTATACTATTTGTCTCTAAACAGAAAAGATGGAGCTAGATTCAAAGTCATGTCTAGTAAGTTGCCAAGAGCCTTCAAAACTAGCTCTTCAGCTTATAAGTATTATGTGGATTACGAAATGATGCAAACAATTAATCGAATTTTGCACATTCAAGAACGACTGAACGATGATTTATATCCCTCTCATCTCGAAATTTACATTAATATTGAATTAGATGACGATGATTATGTAATTTTCGATTTTGAGGACAGTGGTGGATGGAGCGATCCACGGGATAAAAGTATGTGTTTTAATATAACAACGAGTAAGATAAAGAGAGTAATAATGGATATGGCTCACGAATTCCATCAATTCGAATTGATACGATCTATATAATTTTAATCTAGAAAGGCAGTTTTTAAAATAACTTTTTTTTTTGTTAGATGTTTTATTTTGTTTGTTATTGTAAGTGTGTTGTATTGTATTTAAATATACTTAATAAAAAGTACACAATTTATGTTGTGTATTAATTATTTATTGCTTCACACTCCAGGAAATTGTGAATCTAAGTGACCTCATAAACTAGCAACCTAATTGTTGCCTAATTGTTTATATTTGCTACATTTCTTCAATAATTGCTACATACGATATATTCAGAGAAATATTAATATTTTTTTGACCAGCCATTCTGACGTCAAGATGGATGGTGGCCTTCACTTATAGATTACAGACCGAAGTCTATGAACTCGCGACCATAGAGTCGTTTTTTAACCAAAATATTCTTTTTAAGGAATATCCATGCATTTTAACAGAATCTATCCGGTAGATTTTGCGTGATGCTGGAAAATACATTCAGACAAACAGACAAATATTCTAAAAACTATAGTTTCGGCATTAGAATCGATCCCTGACCTCGTAGCAATTACTTTTTTTTCAAAAATATTCAATGTACAGTTTTGATTTCGCTACGATTTTATTATAGGAAGTGCCTCCGCTGCCGGCGCCGGTTGCTGAACCGGTCGGCCAAACGCCGGTAGCCGCGCTGACTTTGGTTGTCAGTTTGGCGTATGGAGTCCTAGATAGGCAGGGTAGCTAGGCATAATTAAAAAAAACATGTAGGTAATAGAGCATTTTTTTTCCATATTCCAGTAAAAAAGTAATAAAGACCCGAAACCGAATTAGTAAGATTAGGTTTAATAATTTTAATCGCAAAAAAGGTTAGGTTAGGTCAGAACTGTGACCCCCTACGCACGAGCCGAGCGAGCGTGCCGCGGCAGCGGCCGGCGAGTGCCAAAAACGACTAGAATATGCAGAAAAACATATTTTAGTTACGGTTAGTTAGTTGGGGTTCTGAATACTGTAAGGGTTTCTATAAACGCCGCGCCGCCGGTGTCCACTATGGGAGCTGCGGTGCCGGCAGCCGATGTTTTTAATCTCGGCTGCCAGCAGTAATGTCATTGCCGGTTCCCAATGGCGTTATGTTTGGGAGCCGGCGCCGGCAGCGGAGGCACTCCCTTTTATTATATACATAGATTACTAGCGTCCCCCGCGTGATATGTCGATAAAAAGTAGCCTATGTCCTTCCCCGGGAAGCCATTTAACTCCTTGCCAAATTTAATCAAAATCCGTTCAGTGGTTTAGGCGTGAAAAGGTAACGTACAGACAGTCAGACAGAGTTACTTTCGAATTTATAGTATTAGTATGGATTTATTTATATATAAGGTGTAAAAAATAACTTTACAAACTTTAAGAGGTGCTTAAGACCATCGAACTGATATTTTTTATTATCGGACCCACTTTGAAATCGGGAAAATAAAACAGCACAGCAAATTTGTTTTCTTTTGCCTTTTGTCCTTTTGAGAATAAAGTATTTAAATTTATTTTGCAGATTCTGAGCCATTTAACACCGCTTTTACCCTGTTAACTGGCTTATATTTTACTAGCTGCGCCCCGCGGTTTCACCCGTATAAGTCTCGATTCCGTGGGAATATCAGGATAAAAAGTATCCTATGTGTTAATCCAGGTTATAAACTATCTGTTTGCCGAATTTCATTCAAATCCATTCAGCCTTTTTTGCGTGATTGAGTAACAAACACAAACACACAAACATAAAAACACACAAACACACAAACTTTCACATTTATAATATTAGTAGGAAGTAGGATTACCGTATGAGCCATGCTGACATGGCACCTGTCCCACACCCGGCGATTAACGAGAAGCGAGTCGAGCTAGCAACTAAATACGAGTTGGCGAGCAACCAGCACCGAGTGTAGCAGTGAAGCGTATTTATCGTAACAGATAGAAATAACAGATATTAAAAAATAACAAATAACAATTGTTCCTAACAATAAAACACACCTGTTAATTAAAACAACAGATCCTCAAGACTATTACCGCGGCTGTTATTGTTAAAATCCTTTAAAACTTCGGATACGATTTTCGACTTTACGACAAAAAGAAATAAAGAAGATATTCAATTGAGATTTAAACACGTATTTATTGTCCGTACAAAAATAACAGGCTGTTATTTAATAACAGATAGATACGATTTTCGACTTTAAACCAAAAGAAATAAAGAAGATATTCAATTGAGATTTCAATACGTATTTATATATGTAAGTACAAAAATAGCAGGCTGTTATTTAATAACAGATATTTGGATTTGTTATTTTTTTGTAACAGTAATAGTGATAACAGATATCGTGTTTAACCTGTTACAACTATCTCTAACCGAGTGCGCGACGGCGATGGTACAGTATTTGATTTATTCCAGAAATCCCCACCGGCAAATCCCCACCAGTGGGGATTGTTACTTTTTTTTCCAGAAATCCCCACTAGTTTAATTAACTCAGCCTAGTGGGGATTTTTGGAAAAATAAGTAACAATCCCCACCAAGTGTTACTGTTTCTAAATTTGTAACAAAAATGCGTAAATCAATAAATTAATCTAGTTAATCAATTAGTTAATTATTTCAGAATTATTCATTATAAATTGATTTTCACGGCAAATATTGCAAAACTTCGGTCACCGGAAATCTGGTTTATCATACATGCAATATCAACCGCATAAAAACTATAAAACATTTTTTTGAGGATGGGACGTTCAAAAGGTGTTGTTTTCCATTTTATCAACTTTATACAGTACCTACATGGTGTTCATGTTAGCACCAATGAGAAGACACATATCGTGCCACTGTTGTACGTTTTGATGAGTGACAAAACACAGAAATCTTATAACATTTTTTTTTCATAATAAAATCCAGTATACCCATTTGGAACCCACAAACGTTCAGATGCGATTCGAAAAGGCCACGATTAATGCTATTAAAGAGTTCTTCCCAGATGTAACTGTTAGATATTGCTTTTATCTCTAGGTATAAAAAAGCCATTTGTAAAAAAGGCCGAGAATTGAATCTGACGAAATCCAAAATTTTGAAGAGATAAGTTCAACTTGCTGCAGTAGGTACTACCACTTTTACCGGAACATTTAATTATGGAAGGCTGGTTCTATGCTGCCAGCCAAAGCCCAGACAATCAAAACAGTAACAGTTGTCGCCGGTATATGTTAAGCCAACGGGTAAAAGAAAATTTTATAAAAGTATTATGTGTTTACGGAGAGAGGCACAGAACCACAAACTTTTTGGAAGGGTGGCATAATAAGCTTAATGCAGCTATATCAAAGAAAAATCCAAGTTTACTGAAACTCCTACATTTTTTGTATGAAGACGCTTTGTTTTCTGACAATAGTGCTAACAAAAGGCACCGTCGGTCGGTTCCCTTCAAAGTTCCCTTCAAATGAGCTGAATGGTGCTGATCCATGGTTCTTTGAGATCGCAGGTTCCGACGGTCGTTAGAAAAAACTTAGATTTTTCTTTGATTTAGCTGCATTAAGCGTATTATGCCACCCTTCCAAAAAGTTTGTGGTTCTGTGCCTCTCTCCGTAAACACATAATACTTTTATAAAATCTTCTTTTACCCATTGGCTTAACATAGAAAAAACTATGTTCGTGAACGGGCGCCAATGTAGGGACTGGTCATCTCTTAGCTGTCACGGCTTATTTTAATTTTTTAATTGTATTGTTTTTTTTTTTTTAATTACGGACGCTTTTAACGTGCACCTTTTTCTACAATGTACTCACGTGTATAATTTCCACATGAATGATGTAACAATAACATATAATTGTTTAAATTATAACAATATACTGATTTAAAAGAATGTCCGTAGAGTTTCTTGCCCGTTCTTTTCCATAGGAACTTCTACGCTTTGGAATGTGCAACTAGCTTCATCTTTCTGACTGACCGACCCCTTGACAATTTAAAAGTGCCTGTAGGTTTATTTGAAATATGCTTTGAGTTTGAGTTGCTTTGAGTTTGAGTTTAAATAATTTTTGTTTTAATCCAGTCAATTGCTGTAAATATTTTTGATTTACGTTTCAAACAATTTATAATGAAAGTTAATTATAATTACTTAGGTAGGCACTTAATTAATTAAACGTATTGATTAACGCATTTTCTTTTAATAATTTAGAAACAACAACACCGAGTGGGGATTATTGATTTCCAAAAATCCCCACTAGGCTGAGTTAATTAAACTAGTGGGGATTTCTGGAAAAAAAAGTAACAATCCCCACTGGTGGGCATTTGTCGGTGGGGATTTCTGGAATAAACCCAGTATTTTTACCTCACGCAGTGACGCGCGCTTTACTTATGGTTACCAAGTGTACAAACACTCTGTGAATGTGTGTGTATAATGAAAATGTAATGTAAGCGCATGAGGTTTCGGTACCGTCCGAGACACTGGCGAAGTAGGCAGTGTGTGTGTGTGTTATATGCTGTCGCTGTTCGTCTTCACGCACACATTCACAACGTATTTGTCCACTTGGTTGCCACAAGAAAAGCGCGCGCCGATTCATAAGACAAAAAAAAAATGTTTATTCAACAAAAAATACAGATCGTTACAGCAACAATCAGTGGGTAGAGAGAGAGTTACACAGATTTGTTGTAAAATCTGTAAAAAAAAAATTGACCTTGCTTTTCAAACTAGGTTATAAGATATATACTGTATGTGTATGTACAAAGAAGCGAGTGTCGCTAAGCGAGTACTCTCTTTGATAGCTTTCGTCAGTGCGATAAACGAGTACTTGCCAGCGGTGTGAACTGTCAGTGATCAACTATCTTTTTTTAGACCTCTAATCTTTTTACGTTTTTTTTCATTACTTCCTCGTTGGCGGTGGGACTGATGCCTATAGCTTATGCTGATACCAGAGAGGAAGACCAAAAAATATTCTAGTGCTTCTAAGATTTAATTAAAATTATCTACCTACCTAAAGCCGGGACAGCTAGTATAATCTAAATGAAATAGCGTTTATTATTATTTAATTACTCGGCGTATGTTATTTTTTAATTAAATCTTCCTCTTTTCCACATTTTTCGTTATTCGCTTTCGTCAAATAAGAATTGCCAGCTAAGTAAGATTCGTCATTATCATTTGAGCAGCATAATAGTACTGAAAAGAAAAAAAGAACCTTAATATTTAGAAAAGAAAACATTCTTGGCTGCATGAAATATTGAAAACCAGATTATCGAATTATATTGTGTCAATTTGGATATAATTTGAAAGTATCTTTCATTGCTGACCGTACGATCATGAAACACACAGTTTCTGTTGCTTCAAATGACTTTAACTAATACTAATAAATGAATCATTGATTCGTAACACAGTATAAATAACCCTACTGCTTTACTCTAATAATTAACTCTAGGTTATTTCCGCACATAGTATGTGTAGTATAGTATAGTATGACCGCTAGCTATCGATATGAGAAAATAATGACGACTGGTTCAGAGCGTTCATAATGGTCTAGACAAGGTATTTTAAGAGCTTTACTGCTCGTTCAATTCTACGTAATGACCTCTACTCTTGTAAACGCACCCTTAATCGCTAGCTCAGTCTAGCCTATAGCCTGACTGTTACAGGGACGGTAACCGAAAGCAATTATTTATAGTATAGTATAGTAATATAAGCTGCTGATACAAGTCGCGTAGCGGTCGTAGCGGATCGGTTGAGTGCTACGAACTTCTGACGTAGCTCGTAGCAGCGTAGCAAACGCGTAGGCAATAGACTACGGGGTTACTACACATATATATCTACTGTAAAAATTCTGGTGTATTTAATTTAAGGGAATATAAATAATATGTTTTTCAAATTAGTGTTAGATGTTTTATAAGGTGAATGCGTCTAGCAACATTTTTGGTTGTCCAAAATATTTTTGTGTTTGTCAGTAGATACCTGTTTAGCAATAGGCTTTTAAACCTACTGAGATAATAATTATATTTTTCGATTTAATCCGTTGTTCTCTAAGTCGACTTTTCCGAATAGCGGGTAGGTAAATGGTTAGGAACTATATAGTAACTTTTGTCTTTAACTTATTTGGATTACAAAAGTGGAAAGCTCATAGCCATGTTTGATATTTATGCACATTATACTACACTACTACTACTACTCAGACGTATTTAGTACTCCTAATATAAGCTAAAACCATTAACACAGATACGTGCATCTTATAGCAGAAAATAAAAGCCGCACAGTACAAAATGTGACGTAATATCTCCAGCGATCATCGTAACAATAAGTTCTTGTTACTTTCCTCCGTCAGTCAGGCGCAGACGACTTTATTCGAAGATAATGTTACAATTAAGTTGGAGACAAAGGAGAGCATGTCAGTGTAAGGCGCGTGGTGGCTTGGCGGGCCGGCGGCATCATCTGCGGGGGAGGTGAGGGAGGTGGGGGGCCTTGCGGGGGCCGGGGGCAGAGCCCTGAGTGCGCACGCAGCCTCGGCCCGGCCGCGAGCAACAGTCTGCTCGCGTGAGCCGCGGCTCGCGACTCGGCCAGACCACGCCGCGGTATCATGCCCCATGGTAAGCACTCACCATCACCACGACCCCGTCACACTACCCGCCACTCTTGAAGTCTTGAAACCCCTCGCCCCTCACTATACTGTCAGAACTTAACCCCCTGCAACACTTTTCAGTCATCATTCCATGATTCCCACTCATGTTTTTATTATTTATTTACGCTGTTCCCGTACGGAATGGACAGATTTCAAATTAATGAATTATATTAAAAAATCGCCGTATGCCGTAATAGTCCCTTTTATGTGAAAACGTGGTGGTATTAGGGAAATTTTAATGTCACTTTATTTCGTCGGAATGAATGAGCCGAGGGCACCTACGTCCATTAGCAACAATAGAATTGAAAGCATAAAAGGCTTATTGTTGTAATTTAGATATTTTTATCGGCTGTATTAACGGTGTGTTAAATTATTTGTGTTATAAATGAACGAAGAAAGCATCGTGGAAACTTTCACAAGAAAAGTGATTTGGGAAGTAAGTTTGCTGAGAACGTTCGGTGAGTACTTGTAGTAACTAATTAGATGAATCAAGTTGCGAAATGTCCACCCACAACAATTTGAAATCTCTGAAATACATGATAGCTTTTTATACCCAAGTAAATTAATTGATTTAAACAAAACTTTGTGTTATTTAAATAGTACATAAATATTACAAACGCTATATCTTTGTGTGTAGGTTTGTCATAAAGTATTCACTATTCTGTATAACTGCTACTCTAGTTTTAAATTCAATGTTTGCTAGCCCGTAAAAGTTTCTGACTGCAATATGTGCACTTACTGCGTACTAAATAGCATATCAACCTCTGGGTTTTGAAAGCCTATTCATATCAAGTTGTTTTTCTATGCTCAAACTCGACTAGGCTATTTGATACTTAAATTGAGTTAAAAAAAAAGTTCAGTTTGTGTTTAAATACAGTTCAGCTAGAAATTCAATAAGAAAGGGCCTGCCAGTTCGAAAATAAAGCCTTATGTGTGACTAGAAATGTTAACTATTACTCCATATTATCATAAAAAATCTCGTTATCTGTAGGTTCCTATGAGACTGCCAGTCGTCTCGCCACACTAACGAGTATGTAATGTCGATACAACATTAAAAGTTTTAGTGAGTTGTTCCTGAGTGTAGGCACTCTGTGATTCTTTTTGTATTGCTGATGTACATAGACATCGTTAACTACTTGTGTAGAAGATCTGTTACATAAAAAGAAAACTTGTTCGTTTATTGGCCCAGGTAACTCCAGGTACGGTGTATTAATATTTTACCCAGTTTTCAAATAGAAATTGAACATCTAATCATGCTGAGTGAATACAGTACCTACAGAGTGCCAGAAACAACACCCCTATTGTTCGGTGTGGGTTCAAAAGTTTACAATTGGATTCTAACCGCATATTACATTACGCGATCAAATAAGCTTACCGAGCCGAAGGCGGCAACGTGTGGGTTTCGACAAAGTAGACCGCTTTGTAGAGGATCGTGTTATGAGTATGACCAGCATCGTTATTACTTAGGTCTGATAATAACAATTGCCTATTCTAGATAAACTTTTTGACGTTCATCAATGATGATAAATACCTTCCGTTCAACTATGATTTCAGGCTTTAGAAAAAGTATTTATGGAGCGTAATTTACTGTACCTATTCTATTACCCGAGGCAACGCACCTCTGTCTTTTCGGATTTATGTGCGCATTGTATAATTATCACTTGCTTTAAAAACGGCGAAGGAGTTTAAACATTTTGAGGAAACTTTAGAGATATTTCTCGACGGCATGTTAAGCCAAGTCAGAGGCCCATGGGCGGCTTTATAACTCTGACACCAGTTTTTTTTTTAAATATGATACACAGGCAAATATGATACATATGGCAGAAGATTTGTGAAATACCCAAGTGGGTATTACACATCTTCTGCCATATGCTGCAGGCTAAACTGCAGGACAGTTTATCGGCAGTTAGTTACCAACCACACGAAAAAAATCAATCTGCCGAGTTTTTCCCAATTATATTGGGGTCGACTTCCAGTTTAATCGCACGGAACAAATATTTGTATGATCTGCAAGTAGTTGTTCCGGGTCTGGGTGTTAGTGTATGTGAGTTTCTATGTTTGTAAACGCACCCACGATACAGGAAGAAATTCCTAGTGTGGGGCAAAGTTTAAAAAAAAAAAAAAAAAAAAAAAAAAACTGAATACCAGTATGTTACATGGAGCGACTGCCTATCTGACCTCCACAACCCAGTAGCTGAGTAATACGATACCCCTTGGTAAGACTGGTTGTCAGACTTTCGGGCTTCTGACGACCCGTAAGGACTATCAAAAATCCACGAATGACAGCCGGGACTAACGGCTTAACGTGTTTTCCGAGACACGGAGGAGTCTCGGTATGTAAAGATGGTCACCCATCCACAGACCCAACTCCGGCAAGCGTAGCTTAACCTGAAGGATCGACCTGTGCGGCTGTTTTACTTAGCCACGAGCTCCTCCCTTCACCAACCACATGAAAAGAAGATAAATATTATTCATATCATAACAGTCGTTGTGGAATCAGACAACAAAGTCTATTTTTTTCATATCAGTCTAGATATTATTAGGTTTTTGGTAGCACATCTTCCCAATATTATTATCTACTTACAAATACACGACACCTCAGTAGCATACGAGCAGGTAACATAGTAAATCCTGTTACTGCAAATTGCATGCCGTATAACCTTGGGCCAGCTATCCGTCTCCTCGTAAGCTATAAAAGCTTCATATGAACAGAGCTTAACAGAAGATACAAGGCCCAGGTATGAGGAAAGGAAACAAATAAATAATTATTTTATTTTATACTAGCTTTTGCCCACGGTTTTGCCCGCGTGGATGTTGGAAAATAACCCACAGAAACTTACTACCGGGATTAAAAGTACCCTATGTGTTAATTCAGGTAAATAATGTATAAATTCCGTAATACATTGTTTTCATATAACTCCCACAAAGTAAAGCACCGGGGTGATTTTTTCCGACATCTTTTAAAATTATTTCAGCAAATCTAAACAAAACCCGAATGAATTATACACCAAAACCTTCCTCATTAACCTCCGTCCATTGGTGAAAACCGTATGACAATCCGTTCGGTAGTTTTTGAGTTTATCGCGCTCAGACAGACAGGGCGGCTTTGCCTTATGCGGTGAGGGCCGTCTTATTTGTGCAAAATAAAATATTTTCTTTCTTTTCTATAATAAATAATTTATAAGATGATGCTTAACTTCACAAGAGTAACGCCACCCATCTTAAAATATTGGCTGAGCCTATCTGACTATAACTTAAATGTGATGCAATATTTTATCTCTTGCGGATTTAAATTATTTTCACACACAGAAGCCACATGTGACGAATTCATCTTCATTGAGATTTTAAAATAAGGAATACAATTTGCTTCAAACATACTTTTTTTAAACAAATTAATAATTTTTTGGGATAAAAAATACCGGCCAAGTGCGAGTCGGACTCTCGCACGAAGGGTTCCGTATCATTCTAATCATGTCAATCAATCTATAAAAACGGCAAAAAAAATCATGTCTGTTGTATGGGAGCCCCACTTAAGTATTTGTTATATTCTGTTTTTTTGTATTTGTTGTTATAGCGGCAACAGGAATACATCATCTGTGAAAATTTCAATTGTCTAACTATCACGGTTCATGAGATACAGCATGGTGACAGACGGACAGATAAACAGACAGCGGAGCCTTAGTAATAGGATCCCATTTTACTCTTTGGGTACGGAACCCTAAAAACTAAATTTAATGTGATGCCAGACTGGATCTGCCCTATGTTTGAGCATTCACTTATTTAAAGTGGCTAAATGTATCCATCATTTAGTCACCTGGTAAACTTATAGTACCTAATGGCACTAATGGTACTAATGACCAGTCGATTTCTATGTACTGTCATCAAAATGGATAAATAGTGTCATCGAACTCATTACGTTGTGTAACGTAATGAGTCAAAACAACCAAGTCGTTACCAGGTAAATATTGAAGAAGTTATACTAATATTCTAGTGGCCATTGCGATATGCACCACGTAGGTACCGTAGTTTTATCCAAAAGCATTTACATAATTGCCGCAGACTTCAGCGTCATCTGTTGCAACGCTGCTCAAAAAATAAAATATATTTTAAAGTTTAGCTCAAAATAATACGTTGCACCATCTGCATCTTTGTTCTAGACATTTGTGGCCATTATACGTAATGCTAAGTAATGGCTTTGAGGTACAGTACAACATTTTTCTTAATGTCCCTCGGCAAACTTCGTTTTTCGTCAGTCGTCGGATTTCTATCAGTTCACTCACTCAAACTCAAAGCATTTATTTCAATTAAACCATTTACAGGTACTTTTGAATTGTCAAAGAGTCGGTCAGTTAGTCAGAAAGTTTAAGGTACAGTACAACATTTTTCTTAATGTCCCTCGGCAAACTTCGTTTTTCGTCAGTCGTCGGATTTCTATCAGTTCACTCACTCAAACTCAAAGCATTTATTTCAATTAAACCATTTACAGGTAATTTTGAATTGTCAAAGAGTCGGTCAGTTAGTCAGAAAGTTTACGCTCTCAATCGACTTGGAAGTATATAGAGTTGTTAATACTCTATTAACATAATGTAATTTATTTAAAAAATGGGAGGATATAGTTTAAGCAATATATAGTTCACACGGAAAACAAAACAACGATAAAGTACTTAGTTCTGAATTCAATACACGATAAATCTAATAATTCATGGACATGGAAATTAGCATTCGTTTGTATTCGATGACTGCTGAGGTCATATTTGTCAACTACCTAGCTTCCCCACGGATTCGCCCGCGTGAAGTTGGAAATTATCCCACGGAAACAGTACCGGGATAAAAAGTATCTCGGGTCATGGTCTGCCTGTGTGCCCAATTTCATCGAAATCCGATCAGACAGACAGACAGACGTATAGATAGTATGGATATGGCTAGTCATAAGATTTGCAGTCAATGAACTGAAAATGTACTTGATAATTCAAAATTTACCACAGACAGAGATTCTATAGATTAGTTAGCCTAAAAAAATCCTTAATTTTTAACGTTAATACCGTAATGAAATCTGCATAGAAAGGTAGTATTGTTACCTCGCCAGTATATAAATGCACTGCCCTCACTTCAGTGACCAACAGACCATGAATTGTGAATGGCGCTCAATTTTTGACCTGCTCGCCTAAAAGTCATCAGTAGAAATCACGTTACGAGTGATTTCAACGAGAATTGGGTATTTCCGATTGATGACTATTACGTTAAACGGCAACAAGAATTTTGTTTAGGGCACTTAGGGCACGAAAAAAAAAGAAAAAGATCCTTTAACTAATAATTATTCGGTAGAAAACGTTGTAGGTACAGTCAGCCTAAAAAAAATGAGACAAGTATATATTTGATTGTCTACAAATTGTGTTCTATAATACTGTTTTATTTATATTTTTTTTTTTTAATTATCTGACTGAAGGACTACATTTTTTTTTTTTACCCATTCAACATCCCTACTGTAGCTTTACATTGAAACAGTATTCATCATCTGCCTAGCCTTTTCCCAGCTATGTTGGGGTCGGCTTCCAGTCTAACCGGATGCAGCTGAATACCAGTATTTTAAATGGAGCGATTGCCTATCTGACCTCCACAACCCAGTAACTGGGTAATACAATAGGTATCCCTTGGTAAGACCGGTTGTCAGACTTTCGGCCTCTGACCCGTAACGACTGTCAAAGATCCACGAATGACAGCCGGGACCAACGGCTTAACGTGCTTTCCGAGACACGGAGGAGTCTCGGTAAGTAAAGATCCTATCGACGGACCAACCCCGGCAAGTGTAGCTTAGCATGACGGATCGACCCGTGCGGCTGTAATTATTTAGCCATGAGCTCCACAACACTCGCGCCAATACTTTAGTGATGAATTTACGGTGTCATGTAATTTTATTAATTATTATTCATCACTTGTAGGTACGGCATGGTGTTATGTTATGTTTTGTTTTTCTATTCCCTGTATCGTAAATCATTGCATAGGTATCGAGTGCTCTCTAGTATCGCTTTTGTCAGTGCACTTACGAAACCAGACAGCATCAATCAAAAGCTCTACTACATATAGTGAGATGGACTGTCAATATTCTAACTATGCTATTTCAGGCATTTCACATTTGAATATAAATGGTAGTACGGTGCCAACTACTTCTCCCACCTCGAATCCATTTATTCATTTTAGAAACATTGATTTACCCTTTTGAACAAAAGGAAAACAAACCATCAATATAAAGGCGCCCACAAAATAGGCGCGGGCGCGACTAGGGTAGCGCTACTTGTCGCGCCCGCGATATCGCGCCCAGGGCCGGATTTAAGGCGGGGCAACATTGCCCCATGACCCCAGGCCTCCACAATATAGGGGCCTCCACAATATGTTTTTTTTTTATTATAAACACACAAGGAACATTTATTTTTTTCAACTTTTCCATAAATTTTTTGGGGCCACCACTTCTTAGTTGCCCCAGGGCCTCCAAACCTATAAATCCGGCCCTGATCGCGCCAGTTTGCACGACCCTTAAGTCTCTCTTCTGTGTACACGAAAGATTAATATGAAATTGTCATTGCATCATATTTGATACGCAAATAAATATATTCTATTCTATTCTACGGCAAAAAAATGGCAATAAATACTGGCATACTGGCTGGCGATAAATGTTCAATGGTTTTGCAAACGTCATGCAGAATGCATACAGTGCAATGTCGGTTCTTCGATTTCTTGACGGGTTCAACGTATCTTTCACTCTGTGTACCTCGTTTATCGTATACATTCGATATCGCTGTGCATAAAATTTGCGTATGTAGTAAGAGACTTAGATAGACTAGACTAGACTTATGTAGGTTTATCCCCACCCTTATTTTACTTTAATCTGTCACAGATATTTACTAGTAAGGCCAAGTCCAATATAGGAAATCTGTAGACGGTAGAAATCAGTGAACGATTTGACAACTACAATCTTGCTTTGCTACAAACTCTTAGCTAGATCTACGCCGTAGCCATATGCAGTATGCTACGATATGGCTACGGCGCTACGGCGTAGCTAGTTCAAGCCAGTTTTGAGGGGTCATCAAAAATTATTTTTTTATGTTATATGGAAGGACAGTCTAAATAAAATGTTTGGATTCATCTTGAATTTTAAACAATCATTAATATTAATTTGTCGGCGGCACAGAAATAAAATGAAATGTCAAAACTTCGCAAGAGAAAGGGAATTAATTAATAAAACAAGTTTCATCTGGCAGATGTAACAAGCGCCAAAGGGTTAATAAAAGAAATAGTTACCCAAAAAGGTTCGTAAATGAATGTATAAAGAGAATAAAATTGAAAAAAAAAACTTTTTTCAATTGGATTCAACAAATAAAAATTAATCTGATTATTGATATTAATAAATAATACCTTTTTATTAACACAAAGATTTACAGCTGCCATCGTGTGAACATTAGCTTAATAAAAATGGCACCCACAGAAAGAGAGCTTGTCTGTCTGAGGCTCACTTCCCAAAACAACATTTCTGCGCCTAAACCAGTACCATATTCAAACATACCATCTTTGTAAAAGTTTCGTTTGTAAATAAAAAAAATCTTCAGTATTCTTCTATAATTTTGTTTTTTATCGATTATTAATTTTATTTCAAGTTTATTTTACATATAAATTTTAGTGTTAATTTTAAATTATTTAAATAATAATGTATGTTTATAGAGTAGTAATTAATATTAAATTATTTAAGAAATTAAGATTTAGATTTAAGATTAATTAATAACAAATTTTGTGCCAGCAGTTGCGGTTATACAAAAGTTAAGTTAAATTTCATCATTCATCATTTTTTTCAGTTCCTGAGTCAGACAACGTGGCGATTTCAGATATTGAAAGTCGCCAAGAGACCAATAAGCGGCGCCACGGTAATAGGCATAAGGACAGATCTTTAGAGTACAGTTCAAGTTCCGAATGTGTGTAACAGGAAACTCCAATTAAACTTTTTAGCTGACACGAAGTTTTAGGCAACGGTGGCGTCTTTTGTGGTATTTGTAGAACCATCTTAGACATAACTCACTGAGTCAAAACAGTTTTTTCAGTCGTAGGCAAGTCCTTGGACCTTGGAAGTAGGTTATACTACGGTACAATTTCTTCTTTGTAAAAACATATTTTTTTGTCGATTGACTAGAACTTTAATTGTGAGGCGTTTTGTCGAGACTGTGTCCGTCATTGTTTTCATAGAGCTATAGTGTGTCTTTAGACAACCTTGACCACGGTGGTCTGCCTTTAACCCAATGCCTGGTTTACACAGTGCGAGTTACCATACATGCGAGTTGGGCGTTAGTTACTGCAGTACCACCGCTCAAATTGTGAGACTACATCAGTTAAAAAACGGGAGGAACTGTCTACTGTCTGCGTGCAGCTCGCATTTTTAACCGACTTCTTCAAAAAGGAGGAGGTTCTCAATTCGTCTGTATGTATATTTTTTTTTTTTTTTTTGTATGTTTGTTACTCGATTACTCCGTCAATTATGAATCGATTTTGATGATTCTTTTTTTGTTTGGTAGGTCATGCTTCCGAGGTGGTCCCATATAAATTTTATTAACTTTGCTTGCGTAATTTTTGAGTTAGCTTCAATATTACGTATTTTTCCCACTTAGTTTATCTAGACGATATCCTGTTTGACTCCTTCACTGTTATTTAGATAGCAGGTAGTGGTATTCGGATTTGAGTGGGGTAGGTACCACAACTAAAAAGTGAAAAATAAAAACTTTTTACAAAAAAAAAACAACCGACTTCCAAAAAAAACACTAAAAAAGTGAAAAATAACTTTAATTTCGGAAGTCGGTGGCAAAAAACGAAAACTGAAAAGCAAAGTCACCGACTTCCGAAATTAAAGTTATTTTTCACTTTTTTAGTGTTTTTTTTGGAAGTCGGTTGTTTTTTTTTTTTGTAAAAAGTTTTTTCTAAACTTGGCATGAGGCGGTTCATCTTGAGAATTGATTGACCGATTGTAGGCAGGGGGTGGAGTAAGGGGGTGGTGGATAAGCCTGGGTATCGGATTCTTGGATTCACAAGGGATCGTTGTGAATGACGCCGTTACGCTTTATCTAAAGCTTGGTCTTAACTCGGCTTCGTATAAAAGTAACGTTGAAATGGAACACGCAGAATGAAATTGAGTATTTTTGCGTTTATTTTTTAATGTAAAAGTAATGGTACCTAAGTTGTGACATGAAACACTGCTCTGTGTAAACGTAATGTCAAGCCATTGATTTTGATGACATGATAACTACTTAAATTAGTGAAATATGTTCTTTGTGTCTTCTTTATTCTTGTGTCACATATTTTTCAATCGACATTGTCATTTGCTTTCGGCTCGCGGTTGGCTATAGTAGTAAAAAAAATATTTTTAGATTTTACCTTTGCCGTCGCTTTTTTGGTTAGTTTCTCTAAATTGTCACTTGCGATCATAATTTTCCTAATAAACAACCACAATGGACGCTCGTAAGCATACATTTGTATGATAATATTATCGCATTATAATCACCAATCCGCCTCGTTGAGCGTGGTCATAGCAGCGTTTTATTGGCTATTCCATGGTAATAAATATGGGTTTATACTTTAGGGGTATGAGGAACAGGGTGTGAAGTTCACTCATACTCCATAGAAAAGGGAGGATCCTCCGACCAGACGGGTGTTGTGTCTGGCGGGCAACTGCCCAACGATTGATGTTGGGTTCTCGTATATATGTCCACTGCACGGTAAACTTTAATTGCGCGATGCAGGATTTATGTGACGTCTGTCTGACTGGTCTTTGATGCGTAGTTCGCATGTGGCGACGTAGATACCGCCACAATACTCTTATTATGATTCTATGGGGAAAATTCTTGTCCGAAGCATTTGTCATTATGATTGATTAATTTATTATGAATTCCGTGAATAATAAAACACGGCTGTTAAGATAATGTTAAAAACAAATGAAAATTACGTTTCTAACAACAGTTCTATTAACAGTTTTTACAGTCAAAGATGAGCCTCAACCTTACAAGCGATCTCTTTTCAGGAACAGGTCACTATGGGCTGTTATTATGCTATGAACGACCGATCAGGTTAAGCTACGCTTGCCGCGGTTGGTTCGTGGATGGGCGCCCATCTTTACATACCAAGAGGCCTCCGTGTCTCGGAAAGCACGTTAAGTCGTCGGTCCAGGCTGTTACGGCTGTCTTTGACAGTCGTTACGGGTTGTCAGGCACCCGAAAGTCTGACAAACAGTCTTACCTAGAGGTATTGTATTATCCAGTTACTGGGTTGTGGAGGTCATATAGGCAGTCGCTCCATGTTAAATACTGGTACTCAGCTACATCCGGTTAGACTGAAAGCCAACCCCAACATAGTTGGGAAAAAAGCTAAGCAGATGATGACTATGCTATGCACGGACGGTTTCGATATTACGTCCCACCCTTATGACCGAATCGACGTCGTTACTATACCAATAATCATAAAACCCGTCTTCAACGTCTCCAATTATCACCAATATGTATAGCAATAATCAAATGTTTTTCTGTCCGAATTATGGCTTACAAGGATTATTTTATAAGCCTATTACCAACAGGCAAATTGTCGCTAAAAGCGCTAATTAGCCCAAAGGTCCCACAGCGGAAACCTTGGCTTATAATTAAGACAGGTTCATTTACTTGCCTCCTTCAGTGATGAAACTTGATTATAAACGTGTTTAGTTTGTTCAACTCTTGAAAGCATTACAAAGAACTTTACTTTCAGTACCTAACGAGTTGAAATGGGCTCCCATTTCAATTTGTTTTTTTTTTATTCAATTAAAACGACGAACTGGGATTTCAATTTTATTTTTAAAGTCATTAATTAATGAGTATTAATTTTACATAACTTTTTAACCTATTCAATTTCTATTCCTTTCTTTATTTACCAGAAACAAGAGAAAACACTTTCAAATGTTTATCGTTTGACAAGAGGTCTCGTTTTTTACTAAATGAATAATTTACCATTATATAAATGCAATCCATTGCTAAGTATTTATTTTTCAAAATTATTTATTATCTTATTTGTTTGACTTGTAATATCTTACTCCGATAAAACTCCGATTCATTTATCATATTCCGCTAATAAATAACTTTTACTACGTTCGGTTTCTTTGCCAAGATTTTCTGAGTAAAAGATAAAGTTTAAAATAAAATACTTTCTACGAAGAACACTCGTATCTTGGAGCCAAGTATCACGATCGTAGTGTCCCAAGCGATTTGAAAGTTGTTTCGTCCACAGGTAAGTAAAATTCTCGCTGTAGTAAAACACCGGTTTGCAAGGAAGCTTTTTACTTTTACAACTGAATCTCTACAAATATTTAAAGGGTTTAAAACGGTTTGCTTGAGTAGTAGAAACGTATTATTTCTTTGCAGTCAGATTAAAAGAATCAAACAATGCATATTTCACAATGTAGTGATATTAAAAGTAAATTGATGAGTATGTTCCTTAAGAAGTTTTATATCTTAGGTCGAGAGCGTTCACAATTTCTGCTTGAACATGCGTCACATATTAGGTATATGTGATTCAGAAATTGGTACTCGGCCACCCCACTAACACTAAACAAACAAATTATAATATTCTGGTATCTAGTACCTACACCTTCACAGTACCTATTTCATTAGTTTTATAGCCTTGTCGGTGACGGGCAAACAAACGCCTTACGCCAACAAACTTAGCAAATACCTGTATTTTTGCCGCAAGATAGTTACTATGAGTACGAAAATTATTATTATTTCTCCAAAATATGACTAGATAATACTATCTTTATGGATCAAAAACCTATTTTTTTTTACAATATCGAACACAACTAACTATTTACACTAGGTAGGTACTAAATTAAATGACTGACTAACTAAAATAAATACAAAAACAAAACGACACGAAGTACTCGTCCGCATCGCTGTCATATTTACTGGTTCTGCAGAGTAATTTCAGACATATTGTAACAAATGTATTGTATTAATTACTGTTACAAAAGATGTATTTTTAGAACATTTAACGATGTTTGAAGTGAAAGAAATCAAGAAACAAAGAAATCCCTTTCAAGTGTTCGGAGAGATGTGACCGCGTCGTTCCAATTCACTCGTTCTTCACTCGAGTTGTCCTCCGTGTTGGGTAACAAAATGTTTTGTTTTGTTTATCTAATTCACAATTGAAGGACAGAAACGAGGTCTGGTGGTGTTTAAAGAGATAATATTACTTTTTTAAACACAATTTAAAGGTTTGAAAGTTTATTGAGCATGTTTACAGAATAACGTTTGTTGAAGTCACCTAGTTTGTTACGTATCGGTACTACGTATGGGTATCTAACCACCTTGATGTTTTTCGCTAAGTTTTACTTTTGTACTTCTACTAAAAGTCACTGTATTTGAATACGGGCAAACATCAATAACTTAATAATAGCATCTAAATCTGCTATTACATCTACGGTAACATAAAGTAGGTTCCTATAAATGAAAGTTGATTCCGAATAATTGAAAAGTATTCAATAGGTACTCAGTTAATAGTCAATAAAATGGTCAGGAAAAGTCGTTTATTCGGTTCACATACCGTAATTTTGGTGGACTTTATGACCCATAAATAAACATTAGAGACAGCAGGAATTTTTCATATTGCGGGAAATGTTAAATTACTATAAAAGTACTTCTATATTTCCATGGAAATATCTATAAAAGCTTAGGTAATATGGTGAGTAATCTTTCTATTAAAGTGTTGGAATAGACAGATACCTTAACCTTTATTGGGTTTTTACGAGGAATAATTGATATTTTTGTTGTATTAGTATATCATCTAGTTGAATAAAGTAAATTTTAATAGATATAAGACGTCTCTGTCGCAGGGTACATACAAATAAATAAAAGAGTTTCATGTGCAATGGAATTCCATACCAATAAGATTGAGTCCCCATATACTTTTGTTCCTGTTTGTACACTACGCTCAAAACAAAGCTCCCTGACTGGACTCCTTGTGCATTCCACTGACCTGTCTCGTACTGTTCTACGACGAGTAATAACATTTGCACTACGTTACATGGACAAGGGGACACTTTACAAGATAGGTCGCTTTTCCCTAACGAGAATTGTATCTATTGATCGAAGTTTCATTCTACTTTTTATGAATTATGAAGTAAACGCCTATTATGGAGTTGCAGATTAAATAGACTGTTTTTTATTATACATCACATGAATGTCTTTATACAATGCTGTAGTACAATGATATGCACGACACATGCAAAACTTCAATCAACTCCATGACACGGCCATTGGGCCAGTTTACTATTACATATTGTTGAAAAAATCAGTTTATTAAAATTTGTAGGTATTCGAGGATTGCGTACTCATTTTATAGCATTATAGATATTGTAAATATGTAACCAAACGATTCGTAAATCCACGCTGAATTTATCTTCTCGTCATTGAATAACTTGGACAGCTGTCGCGCCGCCTGATGCCACGCTCCCTCCATAATATCGGCTTCGGCTTGAAAGAATGATCTTTCAAACCGTTTCAGCTAACGTACTTTCACCTAATTTTCTGTTTGTTTGATTTTCGTCCATTTACATCAAATATGCTCAATGGTCTGGAAACGGAACATTAGAGGGTAAATAAAGTTAATTTTGTAAAATATTTGTTGGGTGATAAAGTATGGTTTACACGATATTTTTTATTTTTACAGTGCTTGTTTATTGTAGTAAAATTTTGATATTTTTATTGGAATCACTAAAGAAATGTTATTAACTAAATATAGGAATAGACAGAGAGATAGGTAGATAAACTTACTTAGAGTTTGCCATCAGTTTTATTACCCATCTTGGTTGATTTATACCTATTAAAAGCAGATTTGCTATCTACTCAAGACTGGAGTTTATAAATACGTTCCAAGAACTTACTTAAATATTAAGTGAATAAGTGAGATAACTAAGATTCTCTCACTAATTCACTTAATATTTAAGAAGGTACTTATTTTTTTTTTGTTTATTACTACAAGGTATAAGATGTAAAGTGGTACCTTATTATGTCGTGTGGTTTCGCCACAGGCGATGATCTTGTCATGTGGTTTATCTTCTCGCGATCTTCGCAAACATCGCGACAAGATTAGTTGTAGCTGTAGGTACTCAGGTTCATTATGTTTACGAAGAAGCGCGCAAGGAGGCTGGAATGGAGCCTGCGTTATCTCCGATCGTCGTCACGTGTTCGGATAAAAAAATCTATTAACTTTGTTTATCTAAATTAATCTTTGCACCAGAATATAAATTAGTGCTTAGGCGTGCAAGATTATTTTTGGTCTCTGATCTGAGAAAAATAAAATCAGTAACCGTACTTAAAAGGTCAGTCGACACTTTAAAGTTGAAACATAATTATTTCTTGAGACACAACAATTATGGTACAAAAATGGCATAAACATAACTGGCAAAATGTAGGTTTACATAGGTGCACCTCTACCTAACCCTTTGGGGAATAAAGGCGTGATGTTATGTTGTAATAAATATGTTATTAAAATGCTTGAAAGCTCATAGAGTGCCAGACTGTAGCGATTAAAAAGGATACAAAAATCTTTGCTTGATAAGGGCCCGATACAATACGTTCAAGAACAATATAAAAAAGAAACACTTTCTCTTTTGTTTCAATTTCATGCTCGAACAGAATATAATAAAAAAGATTGTATGAAAGTTTCACTGTTCTAAGTCGATGGCAAACGTCTGATTTTTTTGGCGTTGATGGATCGTTTATGGATTAAGTTTCAGTCCAATATTGTTTTCATGGATATCGACAGACGGGATTTGGTTTACTCTAGAAAGATTAAGTGGTTATTTGACGTCTGATCGGAACCAATGAAGAGGGGAAAACAGCCATTTTGTTGAACAAGGTATTATTTATCAATAGGTATCTATTTCCTCGCTAGGCCTCGTTGGCCTAGTCGTCGCAAGCGCTACTGCTGAGCTTGAGGTCCTGGGTTTGATTCCGGGGTCGTGCAAATTGATACTGGGTTTTTCCGTTTCGAATTTCTCAGCAGCCCGGAGTCTGGATGTGCCCGGTTGATGGCAATAGGCTCACCCCCTATTACGTGGGTGAGGGGATTTAAACATAATTGGCGTACACCTCTGCCTAGCTGTGGGGAATACAGGCATGATGTTATATATCTACTTATAGATGTAGGGTGTACTGGGAAATCTTCAACTGAAGAAATGAAAATTTTCTGTATTCTAATTCTACACATTGGTTGTAACATTTCTCCGGAGACTAGGTTAAAATTAAAAGCTGGTATCGGGAGCAACATTAACGTTCCTGCGACAGAGCAATTTCCTACAAAGTGTGACAAAGGTTTTGTTCATTCAAAGACTCGTGTTCCCTGAACTTTACTATTTCAAATATTGTAACTATAATTATCTATCTACACTTATTATGGATGAAGTCACTTTTAGTGTCTGTTTGTGTGACCGCGTTGTTCTTCATTTAGTGAATTTATTCCGGAAGGTTTATGTGTACATTTAATACATTAATATGATACAGAAATCTCGATGTTTTGTCAAACGTCGTGAAACAGGGGTGTGTCAAAACCCTGCGAAGCAGGGGCACGTAACTAATTTCAAATAAGTTTTTATTCAGTAGAATGTAGTAAAAATTCCACGCAATTTAGATTATTATGTGCATCTAAATGATTTAATTTAAAAATATAATTTCGCGTCAACCCGTGAACAAAATTGCGTACATTCCCGTGTCAACGTTCACTGCATAATAAGGTTGATAGCAGGTTCAATCCCTCGGAATAGCAGGTTAATGTATGTAGATTTGTGCCAATGGATCATTCGCTCGCAATTTTCATCCGTATTCCAAAAGGACTGTTTTTATCGTGTTGTTTTCTTTTACAAAATTAGGGAGTGATGAATATTGAATACCGGATTTTTATTAAGACATTCCTTGTAATAGAAATATTTAAAGGAGGGCTACAAACAATAAGAGTTGGTTTATTATCCATAGATGATAAACAACAATAGATTATGAAGTTAATAGTGTTGAAGACCTTTATCTAATTAAATTAAATTAAATTAAATTCTTTATTGCATTCCACAATGTATTTGCTTAGATGGTAAACCTTGCGTATGAACAATCGTGGACCCTGTCGGGCACACAGTATATTTAGAGCTAGTATATTTACACACACACACACAGTATATCTACGGTATATTTAGAGCTTATTCTTCAGTGTATTTCTTGATCAAAACATGCCTTACGCTCAGGTTTACGTCTTTCTTCCTTGCGTTTCCTTTCCGTTGAGTTTACAGTCATTTTATTGCTATTTGGTGCGTTACGGCAAATCCTAATACATGTTCATAATATATTTACCTACAAACCTTCATCGTTTGTAAAAACGTAACGATGTCGGCACATTATTGCATCAAGAAGAGTGCTAAACTTAATAAAAAAAGTTAACTTGATTTAAAAAATGTGTCGTAAAAGCGTTGAAAACAATTTAATCAAAGTTTTATGACCGTGGATCATAATATAAATGCTTGTATGACACGCGATGCCTCAGGTAGTCAGCTTATGAGCCTACCTAAGTAAGTATCATGAGTATCAGTATCATATCACAGTTAATTCAAGCATAATATTCAAAACCTCCATATTGTACAGGTAGATTTAAACAGCAAACAATCAAAATTCATTAACGGAATTATTAAACAGGTTTCCGGAATCCTATTTATTGTGGAACACTGGATTATAATGTACATACAAATGTTCGTGTTTCGTATTCATTTATGTATTGTCAGTTTCACGTTGAATAAATCCAGGGATTTTCGTGCCTATTCACGAATTCAAAATTGCGTTAAGGCCAATATTGATTAAAAGATTATGTGTTTTTGTCATTATTCGTGAAAATAACACATTTCCGGGTGCTTATTATGTTCTACTATAAAATTCAGGATAAATCCAACGTTTAACAGGTCAGCAGGTCGGAATTATTATTTCTCCCAATGTAACGCAGTCCATTATAAACAAAGCACTCACTCATTAGCATTCTTAGTGTGAAATAAATTATTTGAAACATCTCGTGTTACGTAATTTTTGTATAAATTCCGGGGCAGCGGTCCTCCCCGGAGTGAACCTTCCTTGCCTAATTTTGTATTCAAAATGATTTACTGTTTTATCCTTGCATGTGATTTTTTACAACTGACATTATGAGTATGAATTTGTACTGAGGTTAAGATTAACATTTGGAACTGTCGGAGCCATTTCAAGCTTTTGCATTTTGTTTACTTAGATTGAATAAATGTAGCAGCTTTCGTACTCAGAACTCTCTCAAGTTAGAGCTTGGTTCACTCTTTTTACATCAAACGATGTCATTGGTAGAGTATTTAAGCTGACAAATGAGATAGTTATCGGGTCATCTGCTCGGCTATTTGGTTACCTAAAAGGTCGTGGCGGTTAAACGGCGTGCGTTCAAACCAGAAATGTTATGTAAAAAAAAAAAAACTTACGATTTAGCAATAGGTGCTAAATCGTAATGCAGACCTGTACCTATGTGCAGATAAACATTTTCAGGGATTATGGAGATTATTGACCTCTTCTGTGTCCCTAGTTTGGTCAAATTTATAACAGACCTTCTTGGAAAACTTATCTTCTTGTAACTATGTACTATTAACTGATATAATATTTCGTCTGATTTGACGACACGGTTGGCGCAGTGGCTGAGCGATGGACTGCTGCGCAACGTGCCGTGGGTTCGATTCCCGCACGGAACAAATATTTGTATGATCTGCAAGTAGTTGTTCCGGGTCTGGGTGTCAGTGTATGTGAGTTTCTATGTTTGTAAACGCACCCACGATACAGGAAGAAATTCCTAGTGTGGGGCAACGTATAAAAAAAAAAAAAAAAATACCATCTTGTTCTGCTCTGATGGTTTGGTCTTTTTTCTTTTTCGTGTGGTTAGTTGCCTCTGATTTGGCTTCACACGCCGTCGAGAAATATCTCTCAGGCATGCCGGTTTCCTCACGATGTTTTCCTTTACCGTTTTTGAAGTATGACAAATATGTACACAACACTCACATGAATCCGAAAAGTCAGAGGTGCCTTGGGTTCGAACTCGAGACCTATTACTTGGCAATCTGACGTTCACACCACTAGGCTATCACTGTTTTTTGTTTTGGTGACAGTTGCCCAATGCTGCTCAAAACATTCTGCACTAGTTTGTAGTCCATTAAAAATGTCACCACGAGCATAATTCAAACATAAAATTCAGTCTGGCAAAGATCATAAAATAAATGGGTAGCTACATAAAAGCCCACAGAGATCTAACTTTATACCCAACTTTATAACTATGTATTTTCATATCTTGTTTACGTTCCATTAAATTTTTAGCTAGATTTTTATACAACGTGTTTAATGCTATACCTACTACTATACCCTGCTACTATGTTCATTCGCGTAAAACGTAGAAGATAACCCTCCGTTCACATTTTCTATACAAGGATACCTGCTTCTTGCATGTACCACGTGTACCTTCCTGTCTCCTTGCAGCAGCTGTCTGTAATGAAAAGGAAATATTTTAGTCCAGCATACTTACATTACTGTTTATTGGTTGAAAAAAGACTGTTGAAAAAAAAAAGATTTTAAGTTGTTTTCCTAAAAAAAATCACTTAATTGTGCCCGAATCATCATACGAAACAGCGAGAAACAACTGTGCGCAAAAGATAATATTTTTCTTACATAACCCTTACCAAGTAACAAACACACCTGATCTTACACACCCATAAAACATCTAAGATGATAAAAACCTAATGTACTGTGAAACAATAGCTAGTCATGGCGGTGGCAGTTAAGAGACAGTTTCCTCCGTAATACACTCTCGAGCCAAGTATTATGCGCTGGTCTATTTTACATGCCATACAAGTATGAAAAGAGGCTTCTTTGTCCTACATCAGCGTTAAGATTTTTGCCTTCTGAAAGTAAATATAGAGAACTTTTTGAAAAGCAATGTGGAAATCGATTTCTATTCTTACTTTTTAGGTTACAGAAAAAGTTTGGGGGTCGAGGAAATTGAATATTAATAGGGTAGGCGCTCCATTAAAAAAAATCGTTGGATTTTTGCAGCTTTTTGGCTTGATATCCAATCTACACGGTAAACCTTGACAATTTTATAGTCGCTAGATAACAAATTGTCCGCGGAGTACGACGATAACGGATACCCGCTATAACATCTGATCCGCAGCCCCGCATGAAATCGATGAGGCATTTTGTAAAGCTGCTGTAAAACTAAGTGGAACACAAATATTTTACGTAAAATACTAATATTCTTGAAAGTACTACGTGCATGAAAGCATGCATCATTAATGGCAACTGGAATTTCCTCGTACAAAAATACTTTCAAAAATTGTTCCCGTCTACACAAAGCGTTTGTTGTTAAACAACTTTCCTGATGCGTACGTTACACATTTTGCTCGTATTTTTCCGTAACAATATGAACTTATATTACGACAGGTGTATGTACCGTTGCAGGGAAGTGTTGGCAATATTTATTGCTCGGCTTCGCGGCGTATATCACGAGCAGTGTTCGGCCGGCCGTGTTTCCGGCGAGCGTGGCCGAGTTTCGAGCCGAGCGAGATCTCCGGGGATCCGCGTGCATTGTCATACACAGCCTCTCCGCCTATCAATTTCGCCTACTCATACATATATTTCACCTATCGATAGTGCACTGCAAATGCAACGTTATTAATTAGCAGGTAAACACAATTTTGCACGGTCAATACTTAATTGGGTCAACGTTTTGTGTTTTTTTGTACACTAGTGATTAATACAGGTCACAGCAACAAGTGATGTTATCTTGTTCCGTTTGTATCTAGCGTAAGATAACTGAGTTACAACTTTAATTCTCAATCTCTCTATCTTGTTGAATATTCTAGGAATGTTATAGTTCGTTAACCAGAATAGTTTGACTGTACAACATTATTTCCAAAATAAAGTTTGAGAGGGATTCCAAATATCTCATAATTTCTATTGTTATAAGTGACTGAAATGTTCTCTACAAATTGTAATAAGCACAAACAATATAGGTACAATATGCTTTTAGAATGCTCATCTTCTTGACATACTTAATCTCTTTGTCACTTTTATGGCACCCATGTGACGAGTGTTGTGGGCCAGTTTGTTTCCGAGATCCGCAAACCCTAAAAGAAATAAAATAAAAAACATTATTTGTTTATGGGTCTTGTAGCAGCTGAAATGGGGATGTTTTTCCTGTATTTAGGAAAAGTTTTATGGCAAGTGTCGTTCTAAAAGTAATTTTTGGTAACGATATTACTGTCTGTATAAACTTGTTTACGTCAACAAACAAATATATTATGCTGTGGCATAATAACGGTAAAATCAATACCCTATTACTTTACCTGCTATTTGTTTATTGCTTGAGTGGTAACCAGAATATTCATGGTAATGAAAACACGTAATACGTCTGGGTGCCGAAGGATGTAAAACAAATGTAGGTACAACGAAAAAATTCAGTTTTATTTGTCATCTATTGTTATTCCAGCTGTGTAGATTGATAAAAAGTCTTTTATCTACGATATTTGCTTTTCAATAATAACGCAAAAACGGAGTTTTTTTATATCTTGTTCGGTTCGCTACGTGTCGACGTCGTGTGCGTTAGCAATAGAAAAGTGGTGAATAGATTGTTTCGAGAGGAAAAGTATCAGACAACTCACTTTGCGATCAGCAACGCCTTATTAGATACTGTAATTTATACCCATAGTGGTTCACGATCGGTTTGTTTGTTGTAGGGATTCCTATAGATGCATTTTTGCATCTATGGGTTAATCCTGATGATTCAGAGGTATTTCTTACTAGACATGCCGTGCGCTCGATGGTATCGGCAAAAATGACGGAATTCTAAACTTTCATCCCCCATTTAAACCCTGTGGGGACCACTGGTCTAGACTCAGAGGTTTGGGCTGTGCGTTGTCTAATTTAAGATTTTTATTGAGTAGATTATAATTTGAGTTGTCAAACAGAAATAATAATATAAAACAGGATAAAAATAATCTGCCTTACTCAGCTTGTTTAGCGAAGAATCCACGGCTACAGGATATATTTGTAACTTTAATTGTTCGGCCTAAAATCTCCACTAATTTGTTTGGTTCATTTCGGGTCACGTAGCCCCGCAGAGTATTCCCCGCTGTGGCAAAAGTCAACACTCAAGTTTGAGTCGGTTTAGTATGAAAATGTTGGGACAGTTTATGATATTTAGGGACGCGTCATCTGCGACGAGTGCGACGTTTATGTCGCGGACTATTTGGGGAGGAAGGTTTGATTAGGCGTTTCGTCGATATTTTTTTCACATTTTCGGCGTAATGTGTGTCGGTAGGTAAAAAAATTCAGTAGTTTAGTGAAAGATGTTTTTTTGGAATTTCTGATACAAAACGTTGTAAGACCAAAGTAAGTTTTTATTCAATTAAAATTGTAGGTTTTGAAAGAAAAACTATTTATCCTAATCCTAACTAATATTATAAATGCTAAATTGAGTTTGTTTTTTTGTTACGCTTTCACGCTAAAACGGTCGAACGGATTTGGATGAAATTTGGCACATGGATAGACCATGACCCGGAGAAGGACATAGGCGTACTTTTCATCCTGGATTGCAGACGGAGTCGTGGGCAACAGCAAGTTCAAAATAAATGGCGCATAGTCCGCGTTCCGTGAAAAAGAACAAAGAAATATTTAGAACTTGTTCCTTGTTCTAATTAATAAATGGATTGCAAAAAGTTTACATGCGGTGCTCACACTTTTACCCGCTGGATATAAATCTCAGCATACATAAGGTTTATTTCAATTATAAGGCTCTGTTAATAGGAGTTATATAGTACGAGCACCAAAACATGAGTTTATTATCACGTATTTTTTGGTACAAATAGCTTAACATGCGTTCGGGTTACCTGTTTTGTGATTGGGTAGCAGAAAGCACTGCCAATCAAATTACTTCACATTAAATTAAATTGACGTGCCTTTTGATAACAGAGGCTCCTTGGTACTTCAAAGAAAGTATTTAACTGCTCCTTGTTATTTTAAACTCACGCCTTCTTCAGGGTAGGCAGAAATTACAGAACGCTACCTGCTACGATCCTTACATAAATCTTTTTGCCTCGTATACGTTCATACATCAGCACCCTAATTGCGTAATGCACAATCAATCCGAATTGGAATCGGTTCGAAAAAATGCCGAATCCACACACGCCGGTTGCGAGTTTCTGAAGAACAGCCAATAAGGTCTTTATATGTCCTTCTAAAGCGTCCTGGCGTTTCCATCACTCACATCTGCCTTGTTAGTCGCCTTTCATTCATTCATATCTGTGAGTGGAAGTCTTCCTTGTAAAAATACCTTTTGTTATTTTACTACTAGCTGCGCCCCGCGGTTTCACCCGCGTAAGTCTCGATCCCGTGGGTATATCGGGATAAAAAGTATCCTATGTGTTATTCCAGGTTATAAACTATCTGTTTGCCAAATTTCATCCAAATCCATTCAGCCTTTCACATTTATAATATTAGTAGGATTAATTGACTTATATGTATAATGACGTTACTACCTAAACAATTTAATAAATCTGACATGTTTGTAACGAGTTCACGACCGCGTAAGGGAGAAGTTGCCCACACAAACTGTAATAACCTCTTACAAAGTTTTTTGTTAGAAAGTTAATAAAGAATTTGTACAGAAGTCTCTGTAAGTTAATTCAACATTCATGGGAACCTCTATGTGCAACTTTGAAGCTTGGAACTTTGACGTATAAATTAGCTTACGTTGCTTAAGTTAGGCACCATTATTAATAATAGATTTTTGACTTTTGCGTTGTTATGAAAACTATTTTTTTTTTGCCTATTTTTCGTTATTAACGTTTCGTTTAGTGATATCTTTTTAAAAACATTGACAAGGACGAGAGTAAAAAAAATTTACCTTAAAAATACACACCAGTTGTAAATTAAATACCTATCTATCCATTTTTATCGTTATTGCATACGGTACATAAAATGTGAAACCAACTTTCTAAAGTACGAATCCCAAATAATTAATGTTGGTAGAGCTCTTACTTCGAAGCTAGATTCTCAGAAATTCAATTATTTTGTAAAACGATCTTCGTAACAAGTATCATATTGGGTTCGCCATCCAATGGGAACAAGATTAAACGGGGTGGGAGTAGATTCGAGTTCAAAGCTCGATATGATTGCAACAAAATCAAATGATGTGAGTCCGATGCCGATTAACTTACGTAGGCAGGTGAAAGCTTTGTACAGGGACTCGTTTTGCCTTTACGATTGTACCCTTATCGATTATATTTTTGCACAAGAATTTTCGGGTATAGTTTTTCTTTTGAACCAGTTATAAAAGAAATCAGTTATAATAATATAATATACTTCATTGTAGGTAGTTAGGTGGAAAACATCAGAAGGTTTCATGTTTCCACTTGATGTTTCAATCTTTGGTTTCTAACTTAGCCAGCGATATTGAGCCATTACTGCGAAATGTATGGAAGTTCATAAAGATAACATAACGTGGGTGTTCTTAATGATTAATGATGCTAAACTTGGCTTCATTTCATAATTAGCTGACATTCATCTGGCTAAAATTTTGAGTAAATTTATACGGTTGTACCTTCCTGCTTGTTATTGAAATACATATTATGCTCACTATTATGCTCACACGCACTTTTAGAATAAAAAGTAAAAGTAGGTATAGAAAAAAAAATATTTTGTGTAGAAATAATTTCAATTAGACTACCGTTAAGAAACAAATATAACTATACTCCAATAACTCGGCATCAAGCAGCGTCTATCGGCCACAGTACAGGCTCGAATACTCCAATTCTTTGGACACGTAACACAACGGGGAAACGATTCCATTGAACGTCTTGTAGTGCAGGGAAAGGTCGAAGGAACAAGAGCACGCGGTAGGTCGCCCATGCGATGGACCGACCAGATTAAATCCGCAGTGGGCGGCCCACTACACGAATGCACACATATAACAGCCGACAGAGAAAGATGGCGTCGCATCGTCAGGCAAATCACGGCTGTCCGAAATCTCACTGCAACCTGATGACTACGACCGCTCTGTCAAGAGTGTACCGACAAAGAAAGAAGAAGAAACAAATAAAATCTTAGGTAAAATTAGTTTCGTACAAAGATTGAAAAAAATGTGACAAGTGATAAGATTTTATCGTACGACTTGAGTTCAGAGTCACGAACAGAGCGTGCCAAAATCAGGGAGTTTATGGAAGCCAATAAAGTTCTTTACGGAAAATTGTAATAGTAACTCCATTGGTAGGCACTTCAAGTATGATCACGAAAATAATATCTGAGACATTTCTCCCTTTATGGAGCATATCTTCAGTTTGTTTTTCTTGGCTGAAACTATATTTTTATTTGTGTTTTTATTGTTGAGAGTAATCAGGTACGCACTAACCTAGAATATTTTTATTGGCTTCTGTTATTTTATGACCTAGGTTGGTAAAGTCTGTATTATCTATATTCACCGTTCAGCTTCTGAAGTACAACATTTCATAACATTTACTACTCTTTTTATAAGTTTTCATTTTCACCTTTGTCAAAATATGACACCAGAATCTTTTTCGTCGAAAATAGTGAACATTGGACTTAAAAATAGACAAGAATGAAGAAAGGTATTCCCACTTTTGTTTGTGACGTCACAGCTAATGGAAAAGTGCCGTGGAATGTAAAATGAATCCACCATGTTTCGCTTTGTGAAAACAGCCAACTTTTAGAAAACAACTACAATATTTTATGAAAACTTCTCGTGGTCAAATTTTATGAAACAGAATTCACTGCATACTTAACTATTTGATGTTTTGAATAAAATATGATATATTTCTTATAACATAGCTTTATTAAATACATAAAGCTATTTTATCATTACAAATACCATACAACAGTAAAAATGGTACAAAAAATATCACGCAGAAATTAAAACCGTAACGACGTCAAATAAAATATTCAAACACCACAATATAAAATATAAAAAAAAATGTGAAGAAATTTACGTACATTTTCCTACAAGGCAAGTGGTAAAGTGTAAACAGTATACCAACTTTCGGTACCTAACATATACAAACTTGATTGTAAGTTTACTTATGCAAAGGAGAGGACCTTGAGTTTTTGAAATACACAGAAGCTGGATACATTTCTCATATTTGTTTCATAAAGATCTAGACTAGAACTAATATTTCAAAGTCAAATCATTTATTTCAAGTAGCCCATTAAGAGGCACTGTTGAACATCAAAATGTAAAAGAAAATAGAATTTACTCTTAAAATATTTTCCATTTCTTATACTTGGAAAGTACTCTTACCTGATCAGAGGAATGAAAACAGTACTTTTCGTACCTGGGAAACGATTTTCCCAGTTGCCAAAAAATTTAAAACTATGCAAGCCATGTCCCAACTTTTGATACAGCTATTCAATCACGGCGTATCTCGTGCCTAAATAGGTCCCTTTTATCCCTCGTTTATCAATCTACTATTAAAATATTTTGTAATGTATAGAAAGCTTTCGTACCCTTAGCGGAAATAGGTTGCTTAGCCACTGTACAACTAAAATCTCCATTGTCATTAAGTAGGTCGCGTATACTGACCTCAAAGTTCAGCTTCAATCGAACTATGGAGAAACTAGAGGCGATTGATTGCCTCGTTATCTACCTGGCCCAGTCTCCCAGCCTCGCAAGTATTGCAAATCCTTTAAATTGGAAGCTGAGCTGCTGAAAGTGCCTATAATGGAAACTTAAGCTCCTGTATTATGTTCCGATCAGTTTCCTGCCCGGTTACCGATATTCGAAGCTGTGTGATATTAATTACTTTTGAAAATTGGATCGCTTGAGGGCTTGTTTTGTATGGCAGGTTCACGAAACATTTTTTTATTACTGTCTGAATAAACATGGAGAAGCCAACGATGGTGTGACATGTCACCTGATGAGTGTGGTGTTCTATTTATTATTCAGAATTTTTTCGTTGGTTCGGTTTAATCGGTTCACAGTTGAAGTATCCTAAACCTATAACTAATTGGTCAAACCTTACTCGAATGCTTAAAAGTAATCATGACGTCACAAAGATACAACGAGTGTCGATATCGGACTTTATTACTGAATAAAATATTATAACATCACTTTGATGATACATTTGTAATTACGTTTACCTATTCCGTTATGCACATGAGAAAGGTAGCATTGCGTAGCCACGAATGATTCTAGAAATCCGCTCTAATGTTAATTACAAACTGCTATTAAAACAAATGTTATCATCCAGGCTCATGCGTATAATGGTCCGTGTGTAATAAGAGATAAAGTTGGGTAAAAGGCAGGCTCGGAATAGTGGCGCCCAACTGGGCCTCCGGTAATTAACTATATTTACTTAGTTATGACAAGATTACATATTATGAACGAACTTTAGTGCCCACGTTTAGGAAAATGGAACTAATAGATTTACACGTACGAATTCGTCGAAGTTTGTAACTTTTCGTATTGCGTGGTCCGAAACTTTTGTTGGTGGAGTTTGACACTGCTTTGTTAACGTTTTCCACGGATTTGGTTTTAAACGTTTGTACTCGTTCCTTTGTTTCTATTTTGGCTGAATTTGATGGCTTGTTCCTAATATTTTCTACCAATACGCCGATAATAAGTATCAAAGCAAAATAATTTCTTCATGCTTGTACTCGTACCAGTACCTACGACCTACGTAAATCAAATTAAACTTTGTTGTTGTACAGCGAGTTCCTAATACGAGGTTACAGTTAGCTAGCTATTTATAAAAAACTGTTTTAGCCCATACTTGTCCATTGGCGTAATAGAGTGATGGCTACCACTAATGATACTGCTAATGATCGGGCTGTTGACATAATCATCACAGTAGAAAAATAAGGAGGTTTCAGAACAGACTGCAATACCAGTACGCTGTATACCGTGGAGTTTTCTCTACGATTATTTCTACAGTTGCACAAATACATAATATATATTTTTGCTCAACACACTTAAAGCTAAGTTATACTACGTAGTTTCGAAACGCCATATCCTGCTTTATAACCATGATATTGCTGTGATTAACGACTGGAAACTCTGCATTGAGCATACAATAATAATACACAGAGTGCGGCACGAGGAAGACATCAATCAAACCTTAGCACTGTGGGAACGGACATACATAGATAATGCACAATAGCTTAGGGCTTATTCAATGGACCTCGCCTTTGGTTGTATTTACGCGTGTAAGGTTCAGATGGTTTGTTCTGACTGTTGTGAAAACTTAATATTCATGTCAGAAGAAGTATGGAACCCAATATAAGACGTGTATAAGTCAAGAATAGAAAACATAAAAAAAAAGTTTCTAAGATATTTAGATTATAAGACAAAGCAATGCTCAACGGATTGCACCCATCGTTGCAAAAGATACCATTTTCTATCGTTGGAAAACAGACGCCATACTAATGATATCACTTTTCTGTTAAATATTGCCAATAGTTCCATCGATTGTTCCCAACTTCTCTCCAAAATATCACTCCGAACCCATCACGTAGGCTTTAGGCAGCGACCACTTCTTCACATTCCATTCGCATCAACAAACTACCGACGGAATGCCTTTTTCTTACGTAGCGCAGCAAGCTTTAATAATCTGCCCTCTCATTTAGATGTTGATCTTTTTAGAACCAGCCCTAGTACATTAAGACGTACCATAAATAAAGAATACTTTGTTATAGACCGCAATGAGTAGCATTATACATTTAGAACATGTAACACACTCATTTGTATATTTTCTTTTTACTGTTTTCAATAAAATTAAACTATCACATTATTAGATACTAATTTCGATCCATAAATTCCAAGATTTTTAAAATGTTTTAAGTATTTCAAAGTAGCATTTGTTTTGTTTAAAGTAGAATTTGTTTTGTTTAAAGTAGAATTTGTTTTGTTTTGTTTAATGAAGAATTTGTTAAGTTAACTGTTGTTTTTGTTCTTAATTTTTAATTTAAAAATCTTAGTAAGTATGTTTGTTTTCTTTTTTAAATTTTAGGTACATAGTTTTTAATTTGTGGAAGCTTGTAAATGGCAATTGTAAGCGCTATTGTACATAAACTACTTTAAAGATATTAGACTGTAAGCTTTCTGAAGAATAAATAAATAAATAGAAGTGTGTCCAAAACTAGCCATTTTCATACAGTTATCGAAATGTTTCTGTATTTTTTAAATATAAACAAACTAAGAATATTGTTAAAGTAAATTGTGGCAGTTCGTATTCGATGTACTATGATTGATGACAAATTATGTTGAGTCTTGAAGAACTTTTGAATTTTAATCAGAATGAATTAACTAAACCCAAAAATAAAACATCTCTTATTTAAATTCTTATTAGAAGACACTCTTTAGAAATCTAATGAAATGAAAAAATATAGGTACATCTCTAGTTCGTAGGAAAACAGTTTGTAAGTCATATTACACTAGAGGAGCTCGTGGTTAAGTAATAACAGCCGCACGGGTCTATCCATCAGGTTAAGCTACGCTTGCCGGGGTCGGTCCGTAGATGGGTGACCATCTTTACATATCGAGAATCCTCCGTGCCTTGGAAAGCCCGTTAAGCCGTTGGTCCCGGCTTCCCGGCTGTCATTTGTGGATCTTTGGCAGTCGTTACGGGTCGTCAAAGGCCCGAAAGTCTGACAACCAGTCTCGCCATGGGGTATCGTATTACTCAGTTACTGGGTTGTCGAGGTCAGATAGGCAGTCGCTCCAAGTAAAATACTGATATTCAGCTGCATCCGGTTAGACTGGAAGCCGACCCCAAGTTGGTTGGGAAAAGTCTAGGCAGATGATGATTACACTAGACTAGAGGGTCCCGTTTCCTTGGGTTGTTTATCACTTTACACATATGCGAGTAATAAGCTGCAGTCTGTTCGTAATTAGTAGCCAACCTATCTGTTCACTGTACGTTGTGTTCGGGATAGTTCGCCAAACTCCGTATTCTGAGCTATACGAAAGTTTGTCGCTGGATACGCCAAAAGCATACCTGCCTGGTTTATCAAAGTTTTATATATTATGAGGTATAATTAGTAGCCCCGCTGGTTGCTCGCTGGTTAACGGTCCGATTCTTGAACACCAGGTTCAGGTTCAGGATCAAAACTAGTTACAATTCTATGAATATCACTTTAAACCTCACTCCAGTTGGTATGTTATTTTTATTTTTCTGGCACTACTAATTTCATGTGCCGAAATCCTGTGCACATGAGATGTGTATCCTTTAATTAAACGTAGGCACTTATCATAATCATTATATCTCCTTCCACAGAACTTGCCAAAATGATTGAACTTAAATTAGTAGTGCCGACAAACTTTACATAGATAACAATATAAGCATCGTAGCTAGGCAAGTAACAAGCACAAAGTAGACCTTTGTACTCTCATCAGTTTAATGGTTAATTTACCGGAATAAGTCCGGAACTTGCCGGCAGTGGCAACACTGAACACGAAATCTTTAATAAAGTTCCACTCGGCTAATTAACTCAGTTTTACTTTATCTTGAGTGATGTTTAGAGCAAACTCAGATATTTGAGATGGTTCTGAAAACAAACACAAAGTCATGAACTGGTTAGATGGAAATCTATATCACCGCATTTTTGTGTGTTAACGCATTTTCTATTAGGAGGAGTGGGAACTCATTAAATAAATTGTCAGTTAGAATACTTTGTATCCCGAAAAAACAAATGGTGCCCACGGGGTGGGTATGGGGCCCGTACCTCCGGAATGGCTCAATGGATTACAGTGAAACCATCAGTGTCCAATAGTTACCAACAAAATAACTCAAAGAGGTAAACAGTTTAAATAATTTAAGCAGGATTTTCGCCTACTTTCTGGACAGGGCAACTACTTTCACGTAAGTACTTGTTCGAAATTGCGTTTGAACCCAATACATAAATAGGAAACGAGGGTTCACGAGGTATTAACACGTACTTGTACAAGACTTACCTACATATGTCCGTACTTAGGAACAATTTAATAGGTGAAGCATGCTTGAAGTACTAATAAATCGAGTTATTGAAAACTGCAATAAGTAAATAGGTAGTAGGTAATCGATGAGGATTCACAATTGACAGAAATAAGTTTTCATATTTTTTTAAACAAAACAGTATACACGAGCATTGTCTAAGAAGAGTAAATTCTTAAGTTGCTATAAAATTGCACATTGAAAATCATGTTTTACATCTTGTTTTTTTCCTATAAAATATGTAAGAGTTTTCTTCGCAACTTGTAATAACTTATTTTCAATGAAACAGCAGAGCGTTTTTTGCTATGCAAAAATTAAGTAACATGCAAAAAAGTCTTCCCAGGGAATCCGTCAAGCATTTTTATGTTAAAATTTTGAAAGACACAGCTTTGTTACTAAGTACTGCCTACGAATACGGATGCGAGTAATATCTTATCCAATATAGAGATCATCTGCCATCCATACACACTACTATCCATATCAGTACCACTAAGTATTTTTAGACTTGCACTTAGAAAAGTGTAACTGTAGAGTCGAGAGAAAGTGCATTGGTGACCGAAACGACAAATATCTGCCAATGCGGTATTTTGTATAGGATAAAAGCATCTAGTCCGTGAGTTATTTGCCAAAAGCTACTAGTCATTTTCATTAGCAGCCTTGTTCCACCCATTGCTAAGCCTAAAGCCTCCTCTCCCTTTTGTGCCATGCTTCCCTGGTCTGTGCGAGCCTCATGCAAGAAAAACGATTACTATGAAATACTAATGTTTAACGAAAGACACTAGAGTATGAGTAGACTAAGGTGGAAAGGCCTAAAGGGCGTCCCAAAACCCAAACTATTGGGACGGGCCTTTCCTATTGCTTCAGAGTGCGAATTCCCTTCCGTCGTATTTAGATAATAGAACGGAAAGTCCTTAACGGGCCACTGAATATTAACAAGCTGTTAAATTTACGTGTAATGGAGAAAGTTCGCATTCCGGTTGAAATTAAATGTTATGTTTACTTTCAGTTTAGAAGTAGAACTACGGTCTATTAAATGAAAACTTTAATAGAATGGAATTATGCATCCGTTTCACTGGTTTATATAAGTACCCAGAGGTGGTAAAGCATAAACAATAACTTAAGTGGCAGTGGGCAGTGCACATTGCTCGCAGAACAGATGGCCGATGGGGCCGAAAAGTGTTGGAGTGGCGACCGCGTACCGGAAGACGTAGCGTTGGAAGGCCCCCCACAAGGTGGACCGATGAACTAGTGAAGGCCGCGGAAAGAATGAGCTGGATGCGAGAAGCACAGAATCGGTGCTTGTGGGAGGTCTATGTCTAGCAGTGGACGTCTTTCGGCTGTAAGGATGACGATGATGATGATTAATGATGAAAGGTAACCCCTTTTTTGTATATTCACAAACTCAAACTCAAACTCAAAGCATTTATATCAAATAAACCAATTACAGGAACTTTTGAATTGTCAAGGGGTCAGAAAGATGAAGCTTAGTTGCCCATTCCAAAGCGTACTAGGTTCCTATGGAGAAGAACGGGCAAGAAACTCCACGGATACTTTCAGAATATTGTTACAATATATTATATTACACATACTATCACTTATACTGGACTTTGTTTTTACTTTGTTTCTACTTTCGAGTGATTTCTGGAAGATACTTTTTTACATTCGATTGAAATAACGATGCTTGTCATAATCATAAAACTTTTTTATTTGCTAGACACTTTATTGCTTTATTCAAATGTGCATATAAACCGAGCTTTATCTCACAGGAGTTACCATCCAATAACATAAATCAATATACAATCAAATCACATAAAAACAATTTATGTAATTTGGTTTTTATATAAAAGTGTTAACGTTACCTCAGTTTGTTTATTATATACCCGTGTTATTGAAATCGCTGGAGCGTTGAGCTCATAATAGTTGCAAATTTTCATGCGACTGCTTCGGGGAAATAAGTGAATAAATAATGATGCAGTACGAGACTGTGAATGTTTACAATAATGGTTTCTTTTTAATCAACATAAAAGTATAGTTAAGTACCTGATAGGGATTCAAATACCTACTCGCGTAGCTATCTCATATACCTATTAACAAGTGTTTCTCGCCATCAAACTTTAACGTTTGGCGAGTAAAACTGTAAAAAAGCGAACAATGTACCTGTTTGAGAATAAAATAATAATAAGTTGAGGTACCACACTTAGGTAATTAGAGATTCCTGAATTTAATGAAACAATAGAATAGAATAAGTACTCTTTATTATGTCCACCATATGAATTACAGATATGAACGTAACATAGACAACGTCACGCCTATAATCACTATTTTGCCAGAGTTTAAGTCCCATGTAATAGGGGGTGAGTCTATTGCCATCAACCGAGCACAAATCCAGACTGCCAGTTAACTACTGAGAAATACCAGATGTAAAACCCCAACAACACTTCGCGCGACCTTTTTTTTTTTTTTTTTTTTTTTTTTGGGTGGGAAATCGTCATATCACTTCTCCCGCTCTGGGCGGAGCGGAAGGGCGTGTCACACTCTTACTGACTAAAACCCACCCGTGTTCCTTCGGTTGCCTGTTGCCAGGGTCCCTATCCCTTTCGGACTATTCCGCAACCCTGGCAGGCATCGGTCCTAACGGACCCCGTCAGGTGTGCTGACATCTCTTTGAGGCGCGCGTGGAACACGACGCGCCATCGACCTGGGCCTGGTCCTTATCGGACGGCGAGCTGCCCATTGCTCGCCGTCCGCAAGCCCACGCCTATGGTGGCCGGGAATCCGCCTGGGATTCCCGACGCCCAGGGTGTCTCCAGCGGCGGCGGTTAGGGGCGTGAGGGCGCAGGCTTTGCCTCTCCCTCACGCGTTCCGCCTCCTCCTTCGCGAGCATCACTGCTTCGCAGAAGGAGGTGACCGCCTCCCATGCCCTCTCGCTCCGTACCTTGGCCTGGACCAGGGCCGGACGCGAGAGGTCAGTGCCGCCAATCGCCTCCACGAGGACACGGCGGTGCTCCACCCAAGCAGGGCACACCTCCACCGTATGCTCCACCGTGTCCTCCGGACGATCCGCACAGTGGTGACACCCAGGCGTTTCCTCCCGCCTAATCCTGCACAGGTACCTCCCGAAGCTGCCATGTCCGGTGAGGAACTTCGCGCGACCTGGGATTCGAACTCAGGAACTTATGCTATCACTAAACCCACGAGGTAGTAAGGAATTACAGATATAAATGTTGAAATTTTAGATAGGTTGACACAATTGGTGGTCTTATTGCTAAAACCGATCTTAAACAAAGTTTTAATTTAATTATATTTTAAATTATTATTCAATTGAAGTATTCAATTATCAATGGATTTTAAATTGTTATTCTTTTTTTTTTATTTATTGTTCAGTACCTACATAGTAATTTTTAACCCCCGACGGAAAAAGAGGGGTGTTATAAGTTTAACGTGTGTCTGTCTGCGCCATCGTAGCTGCCAAACGGCTGAAACGATTTAAATTTTTTTGGTCTTTTTTTAAAGGTGAATTGGTCGAGAGAGTACTTAGCTATTAAAAAAAAATCATTTATTAGATGCTTTGTTTTTGACGGGGGTTTTTTGAATGCTATAAGTTTTTTACCATCCCCGATTTATACCATAGTCCTATCCTAAGCGTATAAACCTACATACTTCTGTTCCATTCTTGAAACGAAATTACCTACGTTCACAATTTTCACGATACAATTCCCGCTTTAACAGAAAGGGCACCTACATTTGTTACTTTGACGAATGAACCCCACAAAATGAAGTTATATTTAAGCCTGAAACTGTGCTGATGTCATCAAAACACGTCGAAAGTTGGCACACAATGTTCCTGTGCCGTACAAGAGAAACAAGCGAGTCATCATGCCCTGAACTCCCACACTCGTGAATGAACCACAGGAATCTGACACCGCGTTAACATAGAGGAAAGGGTTGCAGAAGGACTATTGATCGAATAATAAATGCCCAAAGGTTGATAGGTAGTACATGCCTTGTACATACATTGTTTCTGTGCTCGAAGTATTAAATAAATAAATAGTAACTTAATTAGCTTATTTTCGTGCTTTTTATCGTTTCCATGCAGGCTATGACCAACCCACTCAGACGTGAAGTTAAAAATTTGAAAAATATTATTCATTCACTGATTTAGGTTTTGTGTTGTTTTTAACATTACGTCAATCACTCTGGAAAATGTCACCCACGTGACAAATAGGTTGACGTACCTAGACGTTGCATCTTGCTTTATCTAATTCAGAAAAGATATTTTCCTCATTTATTTAGTTCTGTTAACCTTGGTTGTTACACGACTGCCCAAAAATGAGTGTAATGTTTTCAGGGTTCATGTATGTATGTTTGTATTTACGAGTATGTGAGTTTCTTTATTCCACCATAACTTTAGAATGCCTGAACAGATTTGGATGTATGGGGTATCTTTAGAATCCTTACATTATCCCGAGTGAAACAGGCCATGTCTTGAAAAAAATCAATATAGCGGCAGTATGGCTCCATTTTCAAATGTGAAAAATAAAAAAAATCTTCACTTATTTACAATATGGGTATCCAATTGAAGGCCTTGATGAGCACATTCCAAAACTATATAATTTATTGGCATAAGTTTTACATAGGTAGGGTGTACATGCAAATAAAGAAATAAAAAACATTTCATCTTTGGCTGCAACCGATAATCAGACTTTAGTAACACTGCAAATGTCTAATTGAGTGAATGGTTTGGTAGATGATTGAGTTATTATTAGAATTCATTCATAATCACACAGTACCAATACTTAGGCAAGTAATTAAAAAAAAATGTTAACGCCAACTATTCCATAACGGTAAACAAAAATGTACCTAAACTACAAAAAAATAATACATACTTGTCACTAAAATGTATAAAATAAAAATAATAAAAAGTAAAAAACAAGTTGATAAAATTGTCATTGCAGTCGGGGGACCGTTCTGTGGAACACTTTTTAATCTAAGAGGTCCCCCGACTGCAATGACAATTTTATCAACTTGTTTTTTACTTTTTAGTTCGTTTTTTAGCAGGGCAGTCGTGTTTTTTAATGAATTATTTTTTTACAATATTTAACTAACTATTTACAATATTATAGGTACTAACTAAATAAACAAATAAATACAAAAACAAACGGACACTCAGTATTCGTCCGCATCGCTGTCATTCGAAAACGTGGCCAGAAGACTGGCAGCATGGCCACGTTGAATGGAATTGCTAATTCTTTGGCCAAAGAATGAGCCAGCCGACTGGTCGACACTTCACGTGCAGTCGGCGAGGACTTTGCGCACTCGGGTCCCATGACTCGAGCTTTTCGACCCAAACCGGCTCAAAACTGTAGTTACCTTGGTTTATGTAGATTCTGTAGTTTTTATCCCAGACAAACCAGGAAAAATTACTCGCTCTTTTGTATAGGCTTTGTTGTTATTCTTTACCCACATTACCCTTCTGTTCCCATCCACGTCACAGCTATAATTTCCCTTCGAAGTCGTGGCACAGCCGTCCGCTGGAATTGACCCAAATAAACAATAGTTCGTGTTCAAATAACTAAGTCCGCAACAAAGGTGGCCATGTATTAGCCGGACGGACTCAACTACAGCCATTAAGTTATGTATAAGTACATGGGCGTTACATGGGACTGTTCTGCTTGACTTTTGCCAGGCTGTACCTACATTGGACACATTACAATCGGCAATAAGTGAACAGCGTTTTATTGGTTAAAATTATATAATCTATTTTTGATTTAAAGAATATAACTAACTAAGCAAAAGTGATGGTTTTACTCAACATGACATAACATCGCGCCTGTATTTAACGAGGGTAAGGCAGAAATATGTGTGTGACCTATAGTACACCCACATTCCGTTATGTTTAAGTCACATGTAATAGGCGAGCCTATTGCCATCAACCGGGCACTACTAATCCAGACTCCGGGCTGCTACTGAAAAATTCCAGATGGAAAATCCCAACACTTTGCTTTGCTTTTGGTGATGGTTTCGTGATTGATTCATTTATAGTGTTACTGATAGTTAGTCTATCTCGTTCCGCCATTTTCTAAGTGATAGTTCTATACAGGGTTAAATTTAAGTCGTGTAGGGTAGGGTAAATCCTCTTAAGGGGTCATTGTACTCATCATTTTAACAACTTTGACTATGGAACCAAATCTGAAATCACGAAAAAAAAATGCAGCAGTTCCCTACATTATGTTCGTATAGCTGGTCAAACTCAAAATGTAGGGAGCAGTTGTATTTATTTAATGATTTAAACGGAAAAAAAAATTATAATATCTAGAAACAGATTTAGTTATAAATTGATCTCAGATATATCCCTAAGTTCAGAATTTGAGCATCATAGGTATTGTGTACATGTAGCTCATAACACCGATCAAAACTTCTCAAAGTATCGCTTATGGTACAGGCCCTTAGTTCATTGAGTTTCCAAACAATCAATTACTGTTATTTATACTAGAATGAGGCCCAGAATAGGAAGGGCGGACAGAAATTACCCACTTATTTATAGTATGCTTTATTTTATGCGTATGGGTGGTGATATTATCGGAGTGTCGTCAATCAAAGCGTTTCTAATGGCGGATAGCACATAATAGTTTATCAAATCAAAAAATAAAAATAAGTAATAACTAGTGGATCTCTAAGAAAATAAGTATTTCCACACACGAGTGTCATAATAAAAGGTGAACAATTAAAACGCTCAACTTAGGTATCGAATATAAGCAAAACTAATAATATCAAAGTTCTTCATACGAACAAATAATAATATAAACAAGAATTTAAGACAGAATTTTCAAGTATCATCCGGAGTACCATCTAAAAGTTATTTGTTACAAAATTACAAAGTTGCACAAAATCCACTCTTGTCAGATAACTTCCCATTTTAATAATTCGTCTAAAATCTCAAGTCTACTTCTGAAACAATTACTTTTCGGTTAGCAACGGAATATGAAAGTCGTAGAGACAACGAATTAATTTCTTTATAGCTAATTGAAAATAAAACGAAAATCTTTTGATTTTGTTCGTTTCATCAATTAAAAAACCGGCCAAGTGCATGTCGAACCATGCACAATTAAGGGTTCCGTATTTCGAATTTATAAAACAAACTTAACATTGTAGTTGAAAAACTTGTTTTTACAACTACAAATTTAAGTTGGTCGATTATTACTCGGTAACTTGTGGAACCTACGTAGCGATGATAGTTTTCCTTTTAATTTCGTTATATATACTACTGCCGTGATATTTTTCACATATCCAAACCCAACCATTTAACTGGCAGGGGGGGGGGGGACACTTGACTCTAACAAAAATTAGCACTTTAAAGGCGGAATATTAATTCCGCAAACGGATTCCTGAATCCAAAAATGGTTTTCTCGCATTATTTTTAAACGACCTTTCCACCAATACCCCACACCATGGGATTGACGAGAAAAAAAAAAACGTTTTTTTTTTACCACTTTGTCGGTGTAGTTTATTTGTATATCCATACCAAATGACAGCTTTCTAGTACCAACGGTCTCTGAGCTAAGCCGCGGACAGACGGACAGACCGACTCCCTTATTACTTCTACCTCATTTTTATCATATTTCAGTATGCATTTCTGATCTCAATTTTCTTTAATATTATAACGACTCAATCAGTCTGCGTAGCCATTACCCAACTATGATGGACTCGGCTTCCAGTCTAACCGGATGCAGCTGAATACCAATAATTTGACTTGGAGGGACTGCCTATTTGTGCTCCACAACCCAGGGCCTAAGTCTACTAATTTACAAACGTTCCAATGGTCTCTCCATTGTGCCCATCCATCTTTTCCATACAAAATCTGTCAAAAACCTGCCATTGCAACGTTGGTAAATTAGTACACTTAGGCCCCTGGTGCATGGGTAACACGATACCCCTTGGTAAGACTGGTTGTCAAACTTTTTGGGCTTCACACTACCCGTAACGACCGTCAAAGATTACTAATATTATAACGACTCTTGCATTCACAATAATTGGCAATTAGTTTATTTATTTGCTATGTTGTTTATACAGTAAACCCGATACAAATTCCTTCGTAAGCTAACATTTACTTATAATTATATATGCCTTTGTGGGTGGAATGGAACCGTAAAGAGACACACGGTAATTTATTTAGTGAAATCAACCTTCCTACGTCACTGACGATCGATATTTTGTACTGGTTTATGTTTTGTTGAAAGGCTTTCTGTGCTATCGATATATACACTTCTTCATTTGATGCTACTCAACTTCAAGAGGCTTGAAGCCATATTTGTAAAAGAAATACTCTACTATGCCAAGCGAAAAAAATTAGAGATGTTCAGCGTTGGCAATTTCATTGCCACATTTTTCTTTTACCAAGAAGTCTACCTTCTCTTATAATTGTCATTATTAAAAGTTGATAAAGTTAGTATCCGTTGGGTTTCAGAACTACACAATGCAATGGTAGGAAATAGGAGTAGAGAATTGTTTACCGCATGGAAAAAAGATCCTGTTTTTCACAATAAATAAGAGTTCCCCAAAACACAATACAATTTAATATCGATGTAGAATCATACGTGTTGTGTTTGTTGTTCAGATTTAATTTCAGATTCAAATTCAATTTTTGTTTATAAGTGTGAAATCGTGAAATCTGAGTGAAACAAACATACCACCACAGACTTAATTGCTGTGACATATTCATACAACACGAGCGTTTTACACGCATTTTCTGATGTGTACGCACTTAAAATTCACGTGGACGAAGTAAAGAGGGTCTTGGGTGTCTAATATTTTATACATAATGTTACTGTAGCCATGTTTTTCCCCTTTTAAACGCAACCGCATTCATTATAAACTCGCGGCTTGTAGTGGCGTTGGATTGAAGCTACGTGCGAAATTATACAGTATGTTATATAGTATAGCGTCAATACATGTTTAAAAAAAAAAAATTAAAAAAAATTAAAAATTTTTTTTTTGCAATATATTCACACGTAACGTAACGTTTGATACGTAAAAGACACACTCTGTACACGCACACTTGTATTTCAACGTGGAAAGACAAGTGTGACATAGTGTGCGTGTACAGAGTGTTTCTTTTTTGTGAATATTTTACTGCTTAGGTATATTTAAAAAAAAAACCTTTTTTTTTTTGTGGTAATATTTTTTTTAGATTTTGTGAACGCGATATTAATTCGGGTTAACGGGTACGCCCGTTAGTCAACATACAGTATATCAACAAGCAGATTCTCGCGACTTTTTTCAAGACAATCAGATGTATTTTTATTGAAATCGTGTTGAGCCGACCCCACGTAACAAGGGCAGGAAGATGATGATGATATTTCTTTTTCTTTCTTAAGATTAGAATCTCGTGAAAGCCCAGAAGGATATAGAAATCTAGTGGCCTTATATTATGGCATACATGGTTCATATTTGGGAAGTGGACAATACGGTTATTGTACCTTCCGAGTTGTTACGGCTAATGGACTAATGGCCAAGAGCCTCGACAGCAACTGAAGGGCTCTTGTTAGGCAGTTGCATTAAGTGCTTGATACAGAATGTGGCGCTTTATGCTGGGAGGTCCTTTATCTGTGATTGTGTCCCGTTAGAAACTTGATCTCTGTTCTGGTATGTGTTTAAAAGTCGTTATTTTAATACTATTATAAAATAGTAACAGTATTTTATGCTTACATATTATAAAACAAAGTCCTCCGTCGCGTCTGTCTGTCATCCTGTTCGTGATAAACTCAAAAACTACTGCACCGATTTTCATAATGTTTTGACCAATCGATAGAGTGGTTCTCGAATTATATATACTAAAACCTTCCGTTTTAGTAATGACCGATATCGACACGGGCGAAGCCGTGGGCAAAGTGCTAGTAATAGTATAAAAATAACAACTTTTACGGCTACTTTCCATAGGGGTAGACAGAAATTACAGAACGCCACCTGCTACGACATTACATACTCATTTTTCTTCGTTTACGATCATACGTATAAAATTACATAAAAATACCAAAATAGAAGAAATAAATCGTGTTATCGCAAGTTGTCTGAAGTACACTAGACGAATCTCCTCGTATAATATTGTTATAAATCTCGTTTTTGAAGTGAGACGGTACTTCAAATCTTAAGTAACACTTGAACACAGGACTCATTTCTTACAAATGTCGTCCTTGGGGACTTGTCTTTAGTGTTGAGATTAATTTCTATTTTAACGCATTGAGTGACACTAAACGCCCACTGCCGAATAAAACCAACGAAAAAAAAGCCAAAGAAGATTTATTATTAATTTTATAATAAAACTTCTTTTGTTTCTCGTTTAGTATCCTTCAACCGATTAAGACAGGGCCGTAGGCAGGGGGTTCAAACCCCCCCCCGAAATGCGAGAAACCAGAATCTCAATCTAGCGATCGACCCCCTAGGGTACCTCCTTATACAGATAATTGTAATCTATTTCGCATAGGCGCACTTTATAATTTACAATACCAGTAAAAGTATGCTTAAATACTGTATTTTTATCGACTTCTGACTTTGTATTGAATCAATTCCTGCAACTTCAGCATTCTCTGAGATATTCTAACCTCCATCAGCCTCTCCCAGGCGGGGTGCGAAAATTTTCGAGCTCGCTCCGCTCGCTTTTGCATCTTTTTGCATCATCCTTCTCAAACCTTTCTGCATATATTTGCGATAAAGTTACTTCTATTTCTGTATGATCGGTCAATGAGAAAGAAAACCTAACTTATTCGAAGCTGGATGCTAAAAATTTCGAGCTCGCTTCGTCGCAATCATTTTTTTTAGATTTCCGAAAAAGAGGAAAATTCTCTTTTTTTTTAAATCTGTTTTACTATTTTCCTACCCTCTCTGAAATCAGAAATAGGTACTTAATTTCTTTAAAAAAAAGTTTTCTTTTTTTTAAAGAATAATTTCTTTAAAAAAATGTTTGCTATAACCCCCCCCGAAATGAATTTCTGGCTACGGCCCTGGATTAAGACCAAGACTATTTTGGAAATAAATATATATTGCAGAATCAAAACTGGCATCACATAGGTACTTACTTAGTTCTCGATTTGCTTGCTGGCTTACGGTTAATTAAACCTATTATCACTGCCAAAAGCTACAGCTTCAAAGCTCAAATTTGCGTGTAGTATGACTGAGTCTGTAGTAAAGGAAATATAATGTCACAAAATAGTGCATATAGGGACGCCTCACGCCACTGTCCATCCTCTTGACATCAATTTTAGTCTCCTTTCACAACTCCCACGGGAACAAAAGAACACCTTTCATTGCTACTCACAGCATTTTGTTACTTATTCTCTACATTTTATGAATATTAACAATAAAAATCCCTTTTTATCTACCACAATATAGGCGCTGGCTAATTTTCATGCAAATGAAAGTCACGTGAGGTCTGTACCGTGGGATGGCCTAGTGTTTGCATATTGAATATAACCGCAGTATCACAGTGCTCCTGTTTGGGACACAATGCGGTAAAATTCGTTGAACGGAGTGCGAAACTCTGTAGACAAAAAACTAGTTTGTTCACGATAAAAAGTTAAATACTGCAATAATGTAAAAAGTAGAAACGTTTCGCAGATAGGATGGGCGTTATAATTATGTAAGTTAGTTATTTATTGAAAAGTTGAATGTTCGTTTCCTTTATTTCATTTTCAATACTTATTATTTACATTTGTAAATATTTAAAAAATCCAGTAAATTGCTTTCTGAATCAAGCCCTGAACCCAGCCGCACAATGAGAGCCTCCTGAGGTGTTGGTTGAGGCTCTCCACTATTTTACGAACGAAAGATTTTAAATTATTGTTATACATTTAAAAATAACTCAAATGTTCATTCAAACTCAAACTCAAAGCATTTATTTCAAATAAACCAATTACTGGTACTTTTGAATTGTCAAGGGGTCGGTCAGTCAAAAAAATGAAGCTAGTTGCCCATTCCAAAGCGTAGTAGGTTACTATGGAGAAGAACGGGCAAGAAACTCCACGGACACTCTTTTAAATCAAAATTTTGTTACAATATATTGGTTACATCATTCATTTGAAATTAAATATGTGAGAACAATGTAAAAAAGAAAAAAAAAGAGACGTGCACGTTAAAAGCGTCCGTAAAGATAAAAAACAATTCAAAAATTAAAATAAATTAAAAATAAGCCGTGACAGCTTAGAGATGACCAGTCCCTACAGGCGGCGCCCGTTCACGAACATGACGCATGGATCAGCACCATTCAGCTCAACCATTTTGAAGGGAACTTAATGATCCAACACACACGCCACCACCAGCGAGACATTTGAGTGAGCCTGACATACTCTCAGCCGCCAGGGCACATTCAAGTCAGTGAAAGACGTACCTAGTAAATGGTAGCTTTAAGGTAGGTAAGTACATAGTGCTCACATATGTGCTATGAAATTATACAATACTAGGAGATTGAATTTATACAATGTCAAGATAGTCTTTACAATCTTCAGCAGCTCCAACAATATTTTCGAATGCCAATCAATTAGTTTATGAGTCCTTGTGGAGCTAAGCCAAGCATTTTTGTCAGTGATGTAATCCCCCAATTTATAATATGCTTGGCGGCAGAGTGTGCGTTTTACCCAAGATTTAAATTTCTTTTCATTCAGTTGAAGTATGTGGGGAGGTATTTTATTGTAACATTTTAAACAGTACCCCATGAAAGATGAGTCTACTTTAGCCAGTCTGAAAAACGGTTGAACTAACATTACACATTATTCCATATAAATTAGTAAACAATTAGTGTCTTGAGTACATTACTAGATATGTCTACTATTCGACACTTTTCTGAATAATGTAGTTCGGAAAAGGTGCTGATACATTGTCTTATAGTGCTTTCATAGGTAGTAGTAGAATTAGGTATGATTGAAAAAACCTAAAAAAAATTTTTTTTTAAATTTATTTGGGACACATAAGGTAGTAATCCTTTCACAGATTGCGAAAGTCTGTGAAACAGAAAACTAGTTAGTTCACGATATATGTGTATTATAAAAGGTCAAAATATAAAGGGTTTGGGTTAGAAAATGGTAGGTAGTCATTGATCCTAATGAATACGGCAATCAATTATCTTATAATAATATTGAAACAAAGCCTCGTTACGTTTACTGTTATCGTCTGATACAGGATTTCAATCAAGCCTTACAAAGGCTGAACAATGCCTGATGCCAATCCACACGCAATTGCTTTCGCGATTATAGTGCTTACAATATGGTAACTACGATGACTTAAGTACCTACTCGGAACTGTGATAATCTCTTTATAAATGCACCTAACTGCTTTCACATCAAATAATTATGCTGGAGTAATAAATTAAGAGAAGATGTTAAAGCCTAAAGCGAGGTTGTATTCATGTAATCTCCGTTAAGTTGCAATTTAGTAAAGTTTAATTTGAGCTTAAATTAAGATTCACTTTGTATCCGCAAACTTCCCAAGGTGTTCAAATCTAAACTCGTAAACACCCAATATTTTCAAGATGTGCGTACAACACGATACCACGATCAACGATACGCGTAGCAATAAATACTCAATGAAATAGCTCCGATTCGAGACCTCTGGTCCATATAAAAACGTTATCGCAGCGCCTGCACTGCCCTTTACACGATATCCGTACTAGCGATCGAATAGAATGTACTACATATGTTAGCTTTTTGTATGAATACGAGCTGGATAAAAGCCGTCACGTACAGTGCCGGACAAAAGGCAGCATTATCCTGTTTCTATAAAAAAATGGAGGACGGAAATATGGTACATAGGTACTCAGAATAAGCCGTATGGTACAAACTTTTTACGAAACTGAAACTAGGATCAAAATATCTGCACCCGTTATTTGGTTTCCATAACTTTGAAATTCAGGGGTATACTACCCCTGAATTTCAAATAATAAGAATGATATGAAGTATTAATGTCATCATTATTTCACTGCGAAAACGGGATGGTGCTAGCGGCCTTGTCTATCGCCGTCTCTCTCGAACACTTGAAAAATGGTGGCATTAATAATAAATAATACAGTACATGTACCTAAACAGTCAAGGATTAGGTACAATCCATACCTAATTAATTACCTCTACGAAAATTCGGGGCTCTACTTCGAGTTGTTACTGCTCGATTATGTGACCTAGAAGCTTAAAATATGAGACGGTCATATCCAAAATATTTTCGTCACCTTAAGATATTTTTATCTTTCATAACATTATAGAATTTGATTTACTGACTCAGCAATAAATACTGCGTCGCAATATATTATTTTTTGTTTGATGTGGGAAATCATCCTATGACTTCTTGTCAGACTTTTACTGACAAAACCCACCCGTGTTCTTTTAGTTGCCTGTTGCCAGGGTCCCGGTATCCCTTTCGGACTTTCCCGCAACCCTGGCAGGCATCGGTCCTAGCGGACCCGCCAGTTGTGCTGACATCTCTTTGAGGCACGCATGGAACACGACGCGCCGTCGACCTGGGCCTGGTCCTTATCGGACGGCGAGCTACCCATTGCTCCCCGACCGCAAGCCCGCGCCTACGGAGACTTGATAAAGGAAAGAATTTGAAAACTGACGAAGATATAAAATACTTAACTGTACACAATATACCGCATACCAAATAAAAAATTCTCTTTACAAAATTGCCGTGGCATTTTGTTTTTTCTTTTCCAAATCCCCCACGGAGTCACGGCAGCCATTTATTTAACAAAGCATTTCATTTTAATCTTGTCGTAAGTATTTCGGCATTTTCTTCTCTCATTAAAAGTCATGGAATGCCTCCACGTAACGTACCTAATTAATCGTATCAAAATTAGAGTAGCGCATTTCTTCAGTAGCAGTATACATTGCTGCAGGTAGGTACACCAAAACATTTGAGAATATTCTAAGGGGCAATAAAAATTAAACGAACTAAATCAATCTTTCAGGCCTGAACTCCTCGTATGCTGATGTCGGTCGCGTACGTCGGTCGCGCGTGCATATATTCATTGTGTTCTATGTAGCAGCATACTGCAACACTGACGTCCGCGGCGCGTACTACGTTGCTACGCGTACGCGACCGACGTACGCGACCGACATCAGCGTAAGAGGAATTCAGGCCTCAAATGAGATGAATGATGATGATGAATGTTCAACGTTTTCCTTTTTAACCGGCTTCTTCAAAAAGGAGGAGGTTCTCAATTCGTCTGTATGTTTTTTTTTTTGTATGTTTGTTACGCGATTGCTCCGCCAATTATGCATCGATTTTGATGATTCTTTTTTTGTTTGGTAGGTCATGCTTCCGAGGTGGTCCCATATAAATTTTATTAACTTTGCTTGCGTAATTTTTGAGTTAGCTTCAATATTACATATTTTTCCCACTTAGTTTATCTAGACGATATCCTGTTTGACTCCTTCACTGTTATTTACCTAGCAGGTAGTGGTATACGGATTTGTGTGGAGTAGGTACCACAACTAAAAAGTGAAAAATAAAAACTTTTTACAAAAAAAAAACACAGAAAATGTGAAAAATAACTTTAATTTCGGAAGTCGGGGGCAAAAAACAGAAATTGAAAAGCAAAGACACCGACTTCCGAAATTAAAGTTATTTTTCACATTTTTAGTCGGTTGTTTTTTTTATTATTCAACCGTCATTGTCACATAAAACAACAGGAATATTTATATTGTGGTAATAGAAATTAAAAATAAGATTTCTCCTAGGGATGAAAACACGCTGTATTCCTTATAATTTAAGTTTAATGTTCAGTTGGTATTCAGTTTATATTCCGCAATACAGCACATTTTCTGCGAATTGGCATTTCATTAGACAGATGCAACTGAATGAATTAACGTTCTATGCATAACTACAGTAGAATTTAATTAAATTCTCTACCGCAGGAACATTGGCAGGATATAAGGTTTAGTTAAATTATTTTCACAATTATTGCCACAGCCTTTTTTATAATTTTGAGACCCCACCGATGTCTTCGTGCCTAAAATTCTTACATAACATTTCAATGTAGGTACGCAAGTTATCATTTTTCGCGAATTTATCTTTTAATAGTAGGAATCGTCGATAAAATCCCAGGAGGTATTTTTTTACCTACCAACTGTTTTTAAAATAAAAAAATAAAATAAATTCTTTATGTATCTTAAATTAAAGATAAAAAGAAAACTCGGAACTAATTATTAAAACTAATCCAGAAGAAAGATTAAGACCTCTGCATAGCGCTAATGATATCTGTCTCGCGAGAACACGTTCGAACTACGCTACGGTAAGAAAAGTATTAAATACCTAGCGCAGACTTGGGCGGCCGCCCGCGCCCATTGCAAAAATCCTTCTGCATCACTGTCGTGCATTTTGTATGAACCAACGCACACTACAGGGCGGGTCGTACCGCACTTTTTTGTATGAAAATGCTTTGCGCTGCGGCCCGTTGCGGCTGTCATGTGCACTTGGCTTTACTCTTCATCCTCGCCCTACATAATGTCATTTAATTGGTAGGTAGTACAAATCGATTGTGATTGGTTGCAGGTGCGGAGAGGCGCTCGGTAGCGTCGCGTGCGAGGCGATGATCGGCCACACGGGTCGGCCGCGCGCTCACCATGCGACAGCCGTCGACCGATGTTAGTATCTCACAATTACACTGCTTCAAGGATACTTTGGCACTCCAATGACGTTGACAGGGGGACACTGTTAATAAACATTTGTGTATTTTTTTTTGTCAAATACCACTTGAAATGTATTTAAAAACAAGATGGCGGCTTCAGTTCCATTTTTGGCCGAGCGCGCAAATAACTTTGTAGTGCTACACATCAGGTTAAGCTACGCTTGCCGGGATGGTCTGTGGATGGATGACCATTTTTACATACCGAGACTCCTACGTGCCTCAGAAAGCACGATAAGCCATTCGTCCCGGCTGTCATTCGTAGATCTGACAGTAGTTACGGGTCGTTAGAAGCCCGAAAGTCTGACAAACAGTATTACCAAGGGGTATCGTATTACCCAGTCACTGGGTTGTGGAGGTCAGATAGGCAGGCGCTCCATGTAAAATACTGATATCCAGCTGCATCCGGTTAGACTGGAAGCCAACCCCAATATAGTTGGGAAAAGGCAAGGCAGATTGATTGATATCAATACCACAAATTGGGGCAACTAGAATCAATTATTTTTTTCTTGTCATGAGAAAAATGTGCAAGAAAATCCATAGAAGAATAGGAAACCACCTGTAGCAAGACTACACCTTACTAAGTGTCTGTAATTTATTTATTTGCTATTAAATACACTACTATGTGTTGATTAGTCTCGATGATAACATAAGCTCGCGTACGCTTCATAGGTTCGTGCCTAGATATCCAGCAATCATTGATACAGATGTTCACGAACGCTTTCAAAACTTGAGAATGTACTTATAAGTACCGTTTACTTGTAGTTGACCGAAGCCAGGCCAAGAACTAGTTTAGAATGACATTGATCGCTGATGTCAGTATTTTGATCAATGACATTTTTGCTATTAGAACAACAAAGATCATAAAAATCTGGTTTTACCGGTCACCATAAAATATAATTTTGATTACCTAAGTTATAAACAGCTCTTATGATATGTGTATCAAACCTTTGATAAATGGAAATGTACCGTGATATTTGGAAATCAATCATATACTCTACCTACTAATGTAAGGTAGCAGTGGCAGCTATCAAAATATTGGAAACTACTCAACGCTCCATACCTCAGTATCGTGCGTATACTCCACCTGTAGGTATTTAATTGCAAGTAATCTACATAAACCTTTAACTTCTTCGTACAAAGACTCGTATCGAAATGAAAATCTTTATTTCAAAGGAGCTATTATATATTTAGAGAGGCTGTATTACACACAATTCTTACGGTTCTTTTCCTCGAAAAAGGGAAACGGAAAAGTCGATTTCCTCTGGAATCGAGTAGGTATAAATAATACAGTACTTTGTCTAGCGTGTGTGGTATCATTTAAAACCTTGAATATATGGCATTCAAATACGTTCAAACAATGTTTTGTTTCTTTATTTTATTCAGCATTGGTTTATAATTTTGTTACAAAAGGTCAAATAGGTGTAAAACGTTTTTGATACGCCGAGTATTCATGGGAAATGAAAACTGCACAGAATTGTCCCTGCAACATGTTTTTGTGTTGCGGAAAACCTGTTTCTGGCAACATGGAATGTTTTAGTGTGCCTGACAACAAGATAAAGTTTCGTATTGATGGTAAGTTGTGAAACATGCGGCTAGCTCCATATCTAAAATCAGTAAGGGACTAATTAAACAACAATCTCTACTTCATAGTAAAAACCTTTAAAAAAAATAGCTAGTAACTTTGAGCATTTCAAAACCTAGCAAGCGTTCGGAACTTACCTACTAAGTTTTAATGGTTAATGTTGTTATGGTAATTTAGTCAATTCAGTAAGACTATTATCCGGCCTAATATTGCAACTTCTTGATTTCAGACGGTCGACAAAGCAGTATGGACGGAGGAGAGCGGCGCGGCGCGGTTAGAAGCGGTGCTGGTTGCGCTGGTGGAGCGCAAGGCACGCGCTCTGCACGCCGAGCAGTCGCGGAGGCGCGCGCGTCACCCACTACTGCTGCTACTGCGAGATCCCGTGCCTGATGGTCAGTAGTTATATAATATCACGCCTGTATTATGTAGTTCTGTAGATATAGTACACGCACATTTGGTATAAGATTAAGTTGATAAGTTCCATAGAACAGGACACATATCAATGCATTGGAAGTATTTTGCCAAAACTATAAATTAGTATTTAAGATAAAAGCGACATAGGGATAAAAAGCGTGGCTCTAAAATATGTGACCCCCTGTGAGCCCCTACGAACGAGCCGAGCGAGCGAAGCGAGTGGTGCCGCGGGAGTGGCTGGCGAGTGCCAAAAACGACTAGATTAAATAGAAAGAAATCCTTTAGGTTTCCATAAACGCCGCGCAGCCGCCGGCCGCGCCGGTTTGCATTATGGGAGATGTTTTTAATCTCGTCTGCCAGCAGTAATGTCACTTCCCAACGGAGTTATTTTTGGGAAAAGGCGCCCGAAACGGCGGCTCTCCCTAAAAAAAGATGTACGAAGATTTTTAAATGATTACAGAACTGGTTATTATTTTTATTCGAAAGGGAGTTTTAATAACTTACGACATCTAACTAATCCACAGTTTTATTACACGGAGTATTTACTCATTTCCTCTATAAACCCACTATAGGATGGCTAGGCCGTTACGGGAATACTATCTTAATGGTTGTAGTTTGAAATCCCGGCGTAAGTTATGGTTATAGCTCTTTAGATGTTATCTAAATTGCAATGTAGAATTTATCAAGATTATGTCCATATCAATGCTTTTATGATAGTTTATGAAACTGTTACATAGGTGGCAGACCAGGGGTTATTAAAACACGAGTGTAGTACACAACAGAGTTTTAAATATCTACTTAGTTATGAGCAGTATCATACACTACTTTATGTAAACTCGTGCAATGTAATCAAAAATACATTAATTATTATGTTAATTATTTACGCGATGACGCGCCGCCAGTTTAAGCCACTAACTGTGCGTTTGCACTGGCGAAACATTCACAACAAAACATGTTGAAACCTCTATTTTGTGTCAATGTTCCATACAATTTTTGACAGGAACTAGAGATTTCAACATGTTTTGTTGTGAATGCAACGCAGTGACTTAAGTCACCATAGACTTCAAAATATCATGTCTACACAGACAGATTTGTTGCAAGCGATTTCCATATCTGCGTGTGGATGTGAGAATTTGAGATTGCCAGCGAGCCGCTGGCGACTAATGTCGCTTTATAATACACTAGCTGATGCCCGCGGCTCTGCCCTCGTTGATGTCGGTTATTATATACTACAACCTTCCTCGAGAACCACTCTATCACTCTATGTGAAAACAGCATGAACATCGGTGCAGGAGTTTTTGAGTTTATCGCGAACAGGACGACAGACAGACGCGGCGGAGGACTTTGTTTTATAATATGTAAGCATAAAACACTGTTACTATTTTATAATAGTATCAAAATAAAAACTTTTAAACACATACCAGAACAGAGATCAAGTTTCTAACAGGGACAGAATCACAGATAAAGTACCACCCAGCATAAAGTGCCACATTCTGTATCAAGCAAATAGTGTAATATGTAAGGATATCACTAATAAGTTGCATTTTTTTTTCTTTTATTCATTTATGGCAACTAAAACCTATGAATGTAAAAGAGCTCGTTGGTCAACTTACGTGAAACTAACTCTCTAAACTAACTTTAATAGAAAAAAGTTAGTTTAGAGCATTACTACCAAATTGTTGTTGAGTATGTTTTTTATTAAGTATTTGTTTATGTTTTCTTTAGAATAATAAAGTTTCACTTACCACAAAACTATAGTCACTCTCCTCCCCCTCTCTACTTTCACAACTCTTAATCTATCAATCAACATTGTTGGGTGTGATAGCGTTATCATTTTCCACTGCTGGACATGGGCCTCTACCAAATAAACGCCACTACAATCGGTCATCCGCGTTTCAAATCCATCTTGTACGTATACAGTTCAATCCATCAACTAAGCCTAGTGCTGCTCACACATACGAGACGCAATATACAGTCTTCTTTAATCGTGTCGATGGGAAATAGATTTGTATGTCTATATGTTCTCTGTTTTCATTGCAGAGGAGGCTTCAATCATCGGCAGTCCGGGCGAGGAGCTACCATCGCACTGGTGCGAGCATGAGATCGCTAGGCATAAGCGTAAGAAACTTAAACTTCAAACCCGACGTAGGTAAGAAAATCCAGAATACAGGGTTATTTTAAATTGGCTTGCTCAACTCCGCAGACGAGTTGGATATCGATATCTAAACACTGTAAAATAAAAAAAAATGATGTTTTTTTGGGAGGTCAACGACCGCTGTTAATGTTGTTACTTGAAGTATGAGTTGAGAAAAACTGTTTTCGTATGTTTTTTCTTTTTAGATATCGATATCCATCACATCTATGAAGTTTACACAAAAAAACTGATATATGAAGTGGCTACAAAAACTGCGGGCGATGACTCAACATAAATTATCAAATTTTTTTTTTTTGTTTCATCGTTTTTAGATATCGATACCCAGTATGCGGAGTTTTGCTAGCTAATTTAATTTAACCATATAAATAAATCAATAAGGCTTGGGTTGTCTTGGGTGGTCTTGTTATTTTCCTGTGTAGGTACAGCGACGTTAAGAGTGAAATTACAGGCACGTGAGGCCTATTTTTAATTTATTCACTTTCAAGTTAACAACGAATGGGCACACCTCTGCTTGCACTATCCAGTCGTTAGTTAGTTATCTAGTTTGTTGATCAGTTTTTTATAAATGAATAAAAATTGAAAAAGTTCCAGAACGCCATGAATGTCAAAGATTTTGAAGGAATCTAAGTATTGAATAGTCCGTTTCATTTTTATTCAACAGAGAAATAGAAATTCCCGAGCAGCTGGAATTGGAGCGCCGCCGTCGCCGACGCAGACGCCACCAACAGGTTCACGGACAGAAGCCGAAGAAACACCGCACTCTGCTCGTCTCGGCTATTGACGAACAAGCTAAAGTTATTCATGTAAGTTCACGGCTCAATCTTGGTCATGTTGCCAAAGATTTCATGGATTGGAGCTTTGTAAATGCGTGCAATGCATAGTTAGGCTGCACAATTGTCCTTGAAAGTATGCTATTAACTCCATGTTTTTTCAAAAGTCCTTTAAAAGTTGTTAAATACATAACAAATCCATGTAGAAAAGTAACGCCACCTGTACTCAAAACTTTTAACGTCCTTCATCTTTGTTGAAAACAATTATCAAAATTTGTACATGGCCTAAACATGGGATGAGAATCAGAAGTAGTACTATGAAAACAAAAGGAGAACTCAACTGACAACAATAATCGTTGCTATTGTTGTAGTCTACAAATTGCTTTCCCGCCATTCACACAACAAAAGTTTTGTTCGAGTTCTCCAAGACGAGGTAACTTCCAGTTTTATTGTTTTCTACTTGCATCGTAGCGCCATCTAGTTGGTGCAATCAAATTTATTGCTTTAGGGCAGCACACAACAGCAACCCCTAAACTTATTGAAGACACCACCCACTAGATGGCGTAAAATCAAATAAAATGAAGGAGGTTAACAGTATTGGGTACAGGTGGCGCTACTTTTCTAGATGGATTTGATATTTATTTAATAACTTTTTATTTACATTTACTTAAACTTCTTACTGTCAATGAGGACATTTAGTACCTAGGACCTTAACATATTCCGGTCTTCACATCATTCTAATTTATCCTTCAAGTATAATTATGATTATAGTCTAGTTCAGCCCCTGCTAGGCATTATTGACCTGTTCTAATATGCGATCACTTTTGACAAAGGTACTGGACCCTGACGAACTACCCCGTCGCGCTCGCTATACGATCATGGTGACAGCGTGCTTGCTGCTCTTCCTCTGTCTACTGCTGGTCGGAGTCACGCTGCGAATGGCGCCTCTTATCGACGATATGGGTAAGTACCTAACATAATGATGAAGTATTGAAGGCTGATAAAGTTATCTCATAACAAAATGATGATAGAAGGTACTTAAACAAGCTACATATTTGTTATAGGTACTGTCACACAAAAAATATTAATCTTTCCACTACACTGCAATTATTTTTGTGTGCACACTTACAAGTCTTACAACTCTGTTTAAAAGTATACGTTTCCAGTTTAAGCTGATCACGCATTTTATAGGTTTTCTTACAATGCGAGGTCAGCTTATACTAGAAAAGTATAGCTTGATGTGTAGCCGTGTGTACATAATTGCAAATTAGCTGCTTATAATAACAGCTTGTTCGGTATGTATCAAAATCAAAGTTGTATTGTGCACTGAATTGAAAAGTTCTATAGACGTAGGTACGTTTTAGATTGCCGAACGCGGTTACAGAAATAATAATAGAATGCATAACAGATAAATACCACCTTGGAACTGAAGTGAAGAATACGTCGGTAAGCATATTGATGACGTTAATAAGTCGTGATGATTGTTCAATCAAACAGTATTTAAGAAGTTCTTGCTCATCAGTACCTTGTTAATAACTAGCTTTTTGAACAGCGGAGTATACTATCATACGTTACCTTTGCTGAAAGAGCTGATAGAGGTTGCTCTGATGAGAAACCTAAGAAACAGAGAGTAAACGAGGACTGTTCATAGGTTCAATTGAAACTTCTATACCAGTTTTGACACCTCTCAAACTAGGGCCTAAAGTTCAATTAGTACGGAACTTTCGAGACAGAGGTCTCGTTCAGTCTAGTACCTAGTAAAATACAGTGATGCGTGTATTTTTCAACACTATTATAATGAGTTTAATTTTTATCTTAACGAGTGAGGAGAGACCAACTATAGGTGTTCAAGGTCAATCTTGTGACCCAAACCACGTATCGCCCGACCTCCTAAATGAAACCCTTACGACTAGGGGAAGAGATAGGGTTGTCTATTTATAGCCTAGATCATAGGTGTCCGTTTCAGTACACTTGAATAACTCTTTGTGTAGTAACTTTCTAGTAACATACTGACGACACGTTTGGCGCCGAAGGTTAAATTCCTTACTTTATTATCATCATTTGCCTAGCCTTTTCTCAAGTATGTTAGGGTCCAGTCTAACCAGATGCGGCTGAATATCAGTATTTTACATGGACTGTGTATTTGACCTCCACAACCCAGTTACTGGGTACCACGGTATGCCTTGGCAAGACTTTCGGGCGTGTGATACCAGTAACGTCTGTCAAAGATCTACGAATGACAGTCGGGTCCAACTGCTTAACGTGCTTTCCGAGACACGGAGGCGTCTCGGTATGTAATGGATGGTCAGCCATCCATGAATCGACCTCGGCAAGGGTTGCCTTGAAGACCGAGTCAAGTCAATTATCAAATTATGCTTTTATTTACTTCTTTTCGTCGATTGAGTTGTCAATTTAACCATGCCATTGCAGGATTAATATGGCCATTCACAGCCCATTGTCGTAATCAGAAGGGGGACTACACGGTCATAGATCTGTGAGCTATGAATAATTTATTTGTATAATCACATTTATCACATTTAATTATCGGAATATTATTATTTATAACACATTTATTAAGAGGTATGTGGAGGTATGCTATTTGCAAGGAAGTATAGCAGACGGTGCCGTTCAGCAATTCTCGGAAAGCGATGAAAAACTAAAGGTAAGTATAATCGACCGCACCTCGGTGGTAACACTTGGACTTTGAGCTGGCCTCACGTAGTACGGAGTTTCAATAAAATAAAAAGCCAACTCATACTGGTTTTGTTACCACCGACCACTATGCCTAATAACATTAATTTTATTTATGGTTTAGAACGAAATATGGATGTTATCATAATAATTAATTCTGCAACTTTCGTTCAACACGTTGATACACACGCACTGTCTATCAGAACATACTATATTGTAATAATTATAAATATGACAGTTTGTCCTTGATAAAGCTCATGAAGATGACAAGCGCCTGGGGGAATGTCGAGACGGGGGACCGCGCGTCAACGCCTAGAGCTGTCATCTTGACATAACCACGCCTTAGATACACGTGCTGGGGAGCTAACCAACTTCTACGAACATTTAACAATATAAAATAATCTCTAGTTAAGTATTTTAAGCTGACGTTTAACTTATAGGATATACCGATGACTCCTCTCTCAATGTATGAGCGTGCACAACTAGGCTTTAATACGGTATCCAACTGTGAGAATTTGTTGACCCTTAATACAACAAAAACCAATTACATAGCATTCTCCTTAAAAAACAATGAATCCTCGCAAACATTACCTTATACTATTGTAGCTCACTCCTACACAAACCCACTCACCAATAGTTGTAGCTGCGAACCACTCACCAAGGCTGAGAATGTAAAATACCTGGGAATAACAATCGATAAAAATAGTTAATTGATTCAGGCGTGACTTTGCGGAAATCCATTATAAAATACAATAGACGTAGATATATTTAGTAACCAATTCCGCTTGACTATTCTTCAAGAGTCCTAAAAAACCCTGTAAGAAATCAAGATATCTGTAGATTTCTTACAGGGTTTTTTAGGACTCTTGAAGAATAGTCAAGCGGAATTGGTTACTAAATATATCTACGTCTATTGTATTTTTTAATCGATAAAAACATAAGATTTCAAGATCACATAACCACTCTTAGTAACAGATTACGAAAACTAATATATGTGTTCAAAACGCTGAGACATGTAGTCGATAAAAATATTATGAAATTAGTGTACTATACCCTTGCTCAATCTATAATATGCTACTGCATCACCTCTTGGGGTGGAGCTCCAAAAACTACCTTAATAGAAGTTGAAAGAACCCAAAGAGCTATACTGAAAGTGTCGTCTTTTCAACCATATCGCTACCACACTGAACAGTTATACCAAGAAAACAAAGTCCTGACAGTGCGCCAACTGTTTATATTGCATATTCTACTGAAACAGCATACTCTCTTGGTTTATAATACAACGCTGTCCAGGGGGAAAAGACGATATGACTCAGTGGAGCGCCATCATCTACGTCATAAAACTATTTTTGCAAGGCGTTTCTTTTGCTATCTGGGTGCCTACTTATACAATAAAAATCATAAGGTGCTACATATCTTTAGCCTCACAAAGAATAAATGCAAAAAGAGGCTAACTGATTGGCTACTAAAATTAAACTATAATGATACTGAAAACATCCTTATAATGACCTAAACACACACTCATGCCCTCTCACACATCCGCACACTCACACATCCACACACTCACACACCCACACAATCACCCATACTACACATCTACTAACATTCGTCTCGCATACTTTAATAGATTACCCTAGATTTTAATCATAATAAATAAATTATAAAATGTCGTATGATTCCTTACATTCTGTTAGCGCGCCTAGTACATAATTTATCAAATGAAAATGTAAAGGGGTGGTGGGATCCTGGTGTCCTGAAACACAGGCTACGAGCCTAGCCTAGGCACCAGTCTCCCACAATATATACTTACCTGAATTGTGAATCTGACCAATTTAAAATATTTTTTGTATATTGTGGTGAGAAAATAAAGTTGATTGATTGAATGTGGGTGGTGAAGGCACCTCTTTCTGATATTATTTTGACTTTACGTTGACTAGAAATAGTTGGGCCCCGTTTACAAGGCGACGATCAGAAATTATGAGGGAACAGATGAACATACATACATACAAACCGGTTAACAACATACCGGTCAAAATCATAACCCTCTTTTTTGCTTGGCCGTAGTCAGGTAAAAATAGCGTAAGTTATGTAGTGCTCCAGAGTGAAAAACCCTGACTTCTAAACTAGGTTTATGTCGCCTGTATCTTAGAAGCCAGTGTACTGTACTATAGAATAAAATTCTCAATAAAATAATTTTTCACAAATTCAACATTGTGATTCGGATGGGAAATTCAACTTTTTACAAATTCAACATTTTGAGATTCAACATTTTGCGAATTCAACATTTTGCAAATTCAACATTGGCCAGAAGGAAATATGTGTCATACGTGCCCAACCCGAATTGTATATGCGCTGCAATTTTCCTCACTAGATTCGATCCAGAGAAACACTATGGCAAGCCATCATCCCAGAAACAACATTCTGGCTTCAACAAAGAATATGAAAATATTAGAGTACCATTTTCAATTTAAGGTCTGCACATATCCACGGTAGTGGGGAGAAAATGCACTTAACTCGCATATTTTAGATAGAATACCGGCGGTACGCTGTGGGGAAAGCACGCGTGCCCTACGTTATGCATGCAAAATAGATAAAATTGATAAAGTGCACTTTCGTAGTGCTACCATAGCTACCAGCGTTAGTCTCATTGATATAGTATATCAATGGTTATTCCGCTATTTGCACTAACCATGAGTGTGAACTCTGTAAACATCTAATAACAACTTAATTTGACAGGTGTCATGTAGATTTTGAAGTTACGTAACTTGCTGCGAAAGCGTAGAACCACGAGATTTCGAATCAACACAAGTGAATTTAATGAGTTTCTAAACAACAAAATTATACGAAAACGACATTACTTGAACAAAATAAAATTGTAATGATAAAATAAATGTAGTTCGAGAATTAAATTAGCTCTCGGCGCTAAAAGTGGTCATAACGATTACGTAGCGTGTAGCTCGTAGCGCGTAGCACGACCTCGGCGTAGCATTACGTGAAGACTTTCGTAGAGTAAATGGCGCCAAATAGATTTGAGAACTACAAGTTCTTAAAGACTTAGCAAAGATTACTTTTAGTCTCTTATTAGTGTCTCATTTCGTTGTAAAACTTTTCAATTAACTTGCCCAAAGGCTTTCGTGGACTCTATCTATCTACGTAGATTGAAATGAATGATTAAATTAAAATCTCTTTCGAAACCTTTTGTTAATCTTTCTTTGTGGAGACAAGAACAATGTGAGATACGATCTTGACAACTTGAAGATAATGAAGTTAAAGAATTCTTAGATTTGCCTTTTAATTTTAAGACTCGTGGTATTAAGGGGAGCATCCTAATTAATATTGTTTCGTGTTTGTATGTACCTTTATTATGTAGTGGTGCTCATTTGTCGTGTATAACTTACTATGTAATAATAGTCGTGGTTAGATCCTTTATATTGCGGGACGTTGTGAGGAACACTTTATTAAATTTTCAATTACGGTGTTAAGTTACGTGAGAGAAAGAATAGCCTTTGTTTAGATGTTGAACGTGTAGCGAATATTATATTCATGAAGGGTTTATGCGGATCCAACCGAGCTTGACCGAGCGTACGACAGATATTGAACAGAAAGTAAAGAAAGAATGAATCTATGGAGCCTTTTATGCAAACAATTCTAAAGTTGATGCGACAACTCACTGAGAACTCATTAGTCTGAAACTTATCATAATTGTTTCGTTTTTATCCGACTGCCCCAGAAGGAGGGTAATGTTTTTCGAGAGTATGTATGTATGTATGTATGTCTATTTCTTTGGTACGCTCTGTAGCCTAAACGGCTTGATGGATTTTAACATACGAGGTGTCGTTAGGTTCGTCTTAATTATGGGAGTGACATAGGCTATCTTTTTTTAATATTTTATCTGCAAATAGAAAAAAAACTGAGGGGAAGGTTTTTTTAAAAATCAATTAGAACAAAATTGGTATCAAATAAAAGCTAGTAATGAGTTAATTCCAAATATACATATTAATAAAACTAAAAAGCTTGAAATAATACAAATTATTTAAAAAACAAAAAACCCGACTGCAAAAACCTATAAACGAAAAGAGAAAAACAAGCATTGAACTTTGTTTTTGTAAGGTATTGCAGGCGGGGACAAACTAATAACCTGAAATATGGTGTAACTTTTGTTTGTAATACCTTTTGTCTGCAATACCTTACAAAAAAAAAACAAAGTTCAATGCTTGTTTTTCTCTTTTGTTTTTTAAATAATTTATTTTTACTAACATTTAAAAGTCTTACGCGACTAAATATAACAAAAACATTTATTCCGATATTTCTCTTTTTTTTGTTGTAAATTATGTAGGTAGGTACTTAAGTTCTTATGTATTGTATGTCTGTCATCGAACTTCACAACTATGATTCGGAGCCATAAAGAAACATGAAGTAGTCATGTTGTTTAAACTGTATAACGAACCTCCAACACGTCATACAATCGTTTTTATAACAACAGTGAATGAATTAAACAATTTGTTTATTGCACAGTCGAACCTTCCAGCCGTCCGCGTCACTAATAAAACATAACACATCGCCTGTCACCTGAGGGTAACCCAGAGGTGAACCTATACTTCAGGGAACCACATCAGTAACAATTTGACATTCTTCTTTTCGTGTGGTTTGTGTTAACCTGGTGTCAGAGTTTTAAAGCCGCCCAAGGGACACTGACTTGGCTTCACACGCCGTCGAGAAATATCTATCTGGCATGCCGGTTTCCTCACAATGTTTACCTGTACCGTTTTTAAAGCAAGTGATATATGAATCCGAAAAGTCAGAGGAGCGTGTCTGGGGTTCGAACTCGAGACCTATGACTTGGCAGTCCGACGACGGTCACACCACTAGGCTATCACTGCTTATACTGCTTTGTCATTGGCAGCGGTAAGTGCGATTTTGCTAGTGTAACTGTTACCATAGATGACGTTGATTATACAGTCGAACAAGCTATTTGGTATACAGGCAAAATATATTCATTTTCCGCTACACTGCCAAAATTCGTTTTGATTGTGTGTGTAATTTAACTTTTTGAGCTTATGGCACATTTATGAGAGTGACTTAACAGGATTTTTGACTACTGAAAACACTCACAAAATTGTTTAAAGTAGTAGCCTTGTATACTAAATAGCTTATTCGACTGTACAAGTAAAAGTAGCAAAGTAAAAGAGTCGTATTTGGCCTTCCCTTCTCTAATATGCATTTGTTTCATGTGCTAGCAAATCCTATACTTGATTTACTGACGACTACGACCATATGTTTCTCTCCTCGTTACAACTAAGCTCAGTTATTGGAACCCAGTATTCAAGTTTGGGTGTGGCGTTAGTAATTACAGTCTATTCATCGCGGCTCAGCGGCGCGACATATGCCTCATATCATACTCATATTATGGCTCCGTCTATGCGTTTGTGAAAGCAAGATAACATAATTACTATTATTACATGTATTCCGTACTTGAGTTGACGCCTTTAACTGGATTAATAATGACTTGTATAACAAGCTTTACAGGGCTTATCCTACTGATGCTATATATTCAAAACTGTGTCAATTGGTTTGTCCTTCTTTTACGCAACAACGGATCGTCGTGTTTTTGTATAGAGTTTATGGCCCGAAGAAAGATAGGCTACTTGTATTTTTTTTACAAAACAAATATATTCATTCTATTATGAGTTGTAGGTCGTAGGTTCGAACCCGGACAGGCGCTTTACTTTGTGTAAATTATTTCATCGCCATTGCTCTCAAAACGGTGAAGGAAAACATCGTGAGGAAACCGGCATGTCCTAGAACCAAAAATTCGAAGACATATATCTATACATATATCATCTACCAACCCGCACTGGGCCCGCGTGGTAGATTACGGCCCGCTCCCTCTCACAGAGAGAAGGCCTGTGTCCCAGCAGTGGGAACATTCTAGGCTGATTATGAAATATTCGTTCAAATTTCTTTAGAACGTAAAAATCGTGATTACTTTGAAAAATTATTACTGCCAAGCTAAAGTGATACGTATTGCAACGAAGATTTCAAATAAGAATCTGTGAAATGCGCGTAAAATGACAAAATTAGACATTTCAATATACTTGCTACTTGTTATCCTGAATAAATGCACGGTTCCTGATGGAATCTCCATCAGGGTGTAGCTACTGTACTTATATTAGAAACTTCAGCAAATATTTGAAATTGATGGTACCTACGAGTCTCCCGTCTCCCAACTAGGTGAGTGTGGCCTTCTCGGCTAACCAGATACGACGGATTATCAATATTTCACATGCAGCGACCGGCATCTCGCCTTCGCAAGCCAATTAGGTACTGTGCAATATTGATATTTTATGACCAAACCAGACTTCATTCGAAAATCATCGCTCGTCCATGCAATGACGGTGACAAGGGCAGCTTAACTTTGCGGATCAGTTCACAACTACAACCTCTTCCTAATCAGTAGGTAGTCGACCTCATAATTGCTAACCCTAAAGTTGAATGTCGCTCCTCATAAAACGACGATGTCTATTTGTCTATGTGGCAGTTAGATGTAAATAACCTTAGTGAATTTTAGATTTATGTCAACAGTGGTATTGGAATTACGAGGCAGACTATATGATTTATGAGTGATGATTCACATCAATATATAAAGTGGTTTTAAAACCTTTTCACACGAAAATATAAATCTATAGTATAAACAATAATATATTATAAGAGATAACAACACACAATAGGTTCCACCGCAGTTGACAGACGTGTCAATCTAACCTTCAATAAAACAATAATTATTGGCACTTCATATTGGCAGTATCAAAATATCATAAATCCGAAGATGTGAATTGTCAGCAGGAATATAGGGATAAGTCTAAGGGGGATAACCGAACCACGTTCGATACTTTTACTCCGATACAATTACTTCCAAATAAAATGTATGAAATAAATTGTATGCCCATACAGTCATGGTAGTGGCAGCGTAATGTGAAAACTAGACAAGTTTTCACATTACGAGAATCTGAATTCATATTCTTGACTGCCTCTAGGTAGTGGTTGGCAAGCGCTACTGCTGATCACGAGGTCCTGGGTTCTATTCCAGGGTCGGGCAAAGTGTTATTGGGTTTTTCCATCTGGAATTTCTCAGTAGCAGCCCTCAGTTTCGATTTGTTCCCGGTTGATGGCAATAGACTCATCCTATTAGGGACTTAAACATAACTGGCGAAATGTGGGTGTCCTATAGTTGCACCTCTGCTTAATCCTTCGGGGATTACAAGCGTGAAGTCTAAAAACTAGGACTCCTTGAGGGTGTTTAAATGTCTGATTACTAAAGTAATATGCGAATTAAATGTGACTATTAATAAAACACTTGTCATCTCAAGTTCACTTTCTCATAAGTTTTATGCTTAACTGTTCTACAAAGAGCATTAACCGCCACATAATGCTGTATTTAGTTTCTCACACGCTTTACACTTAAAATAATTCCTAGATGAACAAATTCTTTTGATGAGAGAAGAAAGAAAGTAATTCATGATGTTTGAAATGATCTTGTTTAAAAACCTCGTATAATGTAAAAATGTTTATACAAAATAAAAGATACTGTGTGCTTAATTGAAAAATCAACGTAGCGTATTTACACTCGCGAAGATTTCTTCGCAAAAATAAAAGAACGCGATCGTTCACTTTATTTACACAAACGAGCACAAATTAATTTAGTGTTCCTAGTTTTACGAGAGTGAGAGTACAAAATGAATGCTCAACAAAATTATGATGACGTTTATGACGTAATATCTTTAATATAGCCAAGATATTGTGCAGTATAGTTGAAAACTCCGGTTGGTTGGTCGCGCCGAGTAATCATGCTCCATTCACCGTGCACAGTACTCTGGGGGATTTCACTAGCGTCCTTAAAACACGGTACGGTCGCCAGCAAAAGCGGCTACTGAAAAATTTGACGTTTACCAACATGTTGGAAATTAAATTACACAAGTTTGTTTGCGCTAGTTGAACTAACATGTCGATGTTTGCTCAGGATACAAGGTCAACGTCTTGGTCGAACGAAATAAAAGATGCATGCGAGTTTAGAAGCTTTTATTCTTGGGCAGAACGTAAAGCGTCACATGGCGGCTCCGTGTCTTGTTGTACGGAAAATGACACGTAGACGTTGCGATAGTACTCTTTCGTCCTTTTGGATATTGTTTCCTATTCTTATTCAACTATATTGGAACGGCATACGTTTCTGTTTTGTAATAAAAATACTCTGAATACTATTGTGTACGGCCAAATGACATTAATCATAGTTGACAATAACCATAACGACAATTTACTAACGTAACCTATACTTTTGTCCACTATATATGGTCGAAGTTCTTTCATAGTCCATACTTACATATTCATTTATACAGAACTTTTTTTCCTGCTTTTTCTTCCGACTGTAGCAAAAGATATGCATTGTTATGGATTGGCTGCGACTGAGGCAGTTTCGACGTCTATGAGACAGCTATAAAATGGAGAAAATTTGACGTCGTCACTGCTGGCTATCAAAATAGAATATAAATAACAAATCATTGAAGGTATGTTAGACACGTATGACGACATAAAATTCATGAAACAGTTACTTTTACAAGAAAACAATGTTCAGGCATTATCTAATAACGTCAACGATTTCTTCGAAATCAATTTGTAATTGCTATCAAGTCATTAATATTAATCCATATGATATCGAATATTAATTTTGTTATCGCATAATTATCTTCTGAAATTGAATAACGTCTTAATTAATTTCTATGTCAGAAAAATCTTCACAGATTTCCATCTTTTAAAAGCCTCGTTCACACTGTGAGCATTCGTCTGCAAATGCAAGCTTTCAAGTGGATGTCAAAATCAGCCAATTATTCGTTTATAAATGACTATAGAGAATAAATAGAACAGAGGTCCTAGCACGAACGCGCGATGTAAAAGCGTAAAGGTACGTTACTTCGAACGTTTTTTGAATCGAAACCTGCAAGGTTCTTGCTAGGCTCACAGAGCTCGTTACATCGTGCACGTCTTTTCCAAAGAATTTTTATACTCGCGACGAGCTTTGTAATTTTCACAAGGTTTCTACGAATCTCGTTCTCGTATACCACGAACCAGTACATTAAAGGACGCTGGACTGCAACGAGCTTAACTTACACAGAGAATATGGTATGAGTCTTATCTCGGAATAGTGCTATTCTTCAAACTTCAGACCTCCATCTAACGTCATTTAAAGCTTAGAGCACAATTCCTTGAAACACATTTTGGAATATCCGTGTGGTAAATCTGTTACATATTATATTGGACATAATGTGATCTCATGTGTAAAGCGCACGTGTTACACAAACGAAGGATTAGTGCATTTGATATATCTACTTAGGAAGAGTACATATTAGTGGTATCATTGTATTGAGTTTTTCAGCACGCTACCTGATAGATTGATAGATTCTGTCTAAAATTATTATTCGAATATAAATCGAAAATCGCCTCGTGTACTATGCTATACTAATTTGTTCTTAATTTAGACAAAGCTTTAAGATCGTCGTCAATACTATTCGTTTTTTAAATACGACTCTATTTTACCAATTAAAATAGAGTGTAGTAGTCTATGTTTATTATTCCCTGATCAGGCGTGTCCAAAATTCCATCATTCCCTATTACACCCCTTTAGGGGATTAATTTAAAAAAATGCTCACCTTCTTTGTAAAAGCAACTCTTGTGTAGAATTTCATGTGATGCCAAATTTAAGATTTATATTAAGTAGATAGACTCACTATAGCAGTTGAAAACATTATCTATCTTGCTATAAATATAAATACTCGTTTTCTTAATTAGAGTTATAGCAAACAGCAATAGCAAACAGGGTCTCAGACAAGAGGGCATGTCGCTTGTCTCAAGCAGACGACAGTTGTTCCAAAATTCATAGCAGATCAAGAATTTCACGAATATCGTGAAGTTCTCTCGTTAATTGAGCCCTGACAAATAATTATAGAGTACGTCGGCTGTCGAGTTTATAATACTAATTTCTGAATTATCGATAAATCTTGGTATTTCCAATATTAATTTTAATGAAAAGCAAAGCCTGATTTTAATAAAGGCATTGATTAATAAATACCAATTATAATTATATTCTAGGTTTATGATTTACGAAGTTTGCATGTTCAAGATCGTGTAATTTTTATTATTTTAAGACTGATTTGATAAAAATATCTGTATTTTATGAAAAAAAATGGAATATCAACTTCACGTTTTAACATCCAGCGTGTATTATCCAAATCGAGTTAATTTCGCCCCTGTTTCAAAATTAAATCAATACTCTTTTGTGGATCCATAGGGGCTTGTCAAACGTATCGAATTCAGGCCCATCCACGGAATCAACACGGTTCTGTGAGGCACGTTGCTATGGCGACGGTCCGTTTACTTAATATATTAGAATATAACATAGATAATCACCTGGACGCGGTGCTGTACAGGTTTATCAGTGAGGTCCAATCCGCCTGAATGCGGTCATAGCGGCTCAGGTTGAGATGGGTTCCCATCCCGTAGGTTTAAATTATTTTAATTAGCCTTGAGTCTTTGCCAGAAATCAGAAAAGTGTCATAATTGAATTAAAAATAACAACAAAAAAATAAATCGACTTTCAACAAAAAAAAACACTAAAAAGTGAAAAATTGCTTTAATTTCGGAAGTCGGTTTTCGTCGATTTCCGAATTTAAAGTAATTTTTAACTTTTTCGTTTTTTTTTAAAGTAAGTTGTTTTTTTTTTGGGAAAATTTTTATTTTTCACTTTTGAGTTGTGGTACCTACCCCACACAAATTCGAATACTACTACCTGCTATGCAAATAACAGAGACGTAGTAACTAAAAACATCGTCCTTAGATACTAAGTGGGAAAAATACGTAATATTAACTCAAAAAATACGCAAATTAATAAAATAAAATTTATATGGCCACCTCGAAGCATGACCAAACAAAAAAGAATCATCAAAATCAATGCATAATTGGCGGAGTAATGGCATAAAAAACACACAAAAAAACAAAACATACAGACGAATTGAGAACCTCTTCCTTTTTGAAGAAGTCGGGAAAAAAAATCGACATAATATATCTTCATGCCATTACAAACTAAAATTCACGGATTTTTATCCGAAAATTCTTAATCCCACATTAGGATGAAAACTCACGTGCAACTTTCATACTGTCCAATTAGCCGATTTCACTTGAAAATGTACATAACGAATGGTTGTCATATCAAGTTGCATTGTTTAGCTCTCTCCTTGCATTTGAGTCTTTTTATTATACTAGAAAAAAATGAGAAATAGCATGGCATGAAATATACGAGTAACAAGTCCAAGGCAGATTATTTATTAGGTCAGGGATTGCCTTTTTCAGGTCAGTTGTGGGAATCATCTAACTAGCCATTAGTGATACAGTCTTATGAAGTATTGAATAATAATACAGGGTGTAAGGGTAAACACCGTTGTCACTCAAACCATGGGTAGTGGACTTAAATATAAAAATAAATGACCTAGTAACAATAAAAAAAAAAACGTTATTTTCATTAAAAGATTTAAAAAAGTTTCTATCCGACACCGTGCTCGCTAGCGAAACAGCTGACTGACTGAGGGGTCGTGCTCGCGGCCGGCCACGTCCCGTAAAAAGTATAATTTCTTTTTAAAAAAAAGTTGTCATTTTCAATTGATTTTACGTTCTATAAATGAAACCAAACCACTGGTTTCAAGGATAAAGGATAACTGTGTTTACCCTAACACCCTGTATAATTGAAACACAACATTTATGTAATTAACCTCTAAACAAAACCACAGTTGATACGAACAAACGGCCGGCTACCATCATCTGGATATTTGTACCAACTTATTGTAATAAAAAAAATGTAACAAATAACAGATACCTACTGGTATTATCAGAGCTTCAAAGTTGTTAATAAGTAGGTAGCTAGTTTGTTTCGAAAAATATCTCATGCCTAACTACTTTTACGTTTTACATTTGTATCCGTTTCATAAATATACGGGGCTTAAAATATATAAATAATAAACCGTAATCATAAATCATATACGAGACGCAAAACTCGTCTCAATGATTTTCATAAAGAGGCTTATCATAAGCCGTCGATAAAACGCCAGCAGAAATTGGAAATTTCTAAGCCATTTTATCTTATTCACAAGGATTCCACGTTAGGGTTGGCTAAGAGATGTGATTGAGAAAGGAAAGAGGGCAAATTGGGGTAATTAAAAGGTCTGTGAGCAGACGTTGTTTGGTAAGGTAGATAAATTTATTTGGGGCACGATGTCGCCCACGTCCGCGGCTGCGAGTCGCCGCGCTGATAACGTCACTCACACTTGACGCTACCGCGGCTTACCACTCGTTTTTACTAAGAACGAGATTAAGTATGAAGCTCTATAACTAAGTATGGCTCTTTCGTTTTTGAGGTACAGTAGATAAAGGAATTGAAGCGATCCTCCAGTGGAATTTCAGCCCGTATTTTTGCGGAGACACGTTCGCCGAGCTTACAATAACGTCAACGGTTTTGTTATCTCTATATTCTTAGCCTCTTTCGGGCTACTTGTCATGTGCTTATATTAAACATGATGAAGACACTGCATCTCTTTGTTTAGTTATCTATCAGTTTTAGTTGAATGTTTTGTTAATTAGGTGATCGACTTTGTGCGGTAAGTTAAAACGATGGTTACGCTTATGCGTTGTATAGCAAATTGTTTTAGAAACGAACTTCCTTAACGCGGCTTACGGTAGGAGTTGACAGGTAGAAATTTTCACGTAAGGAAAGGCGTTATGCCCTCTCCATACGAATTTCTCTGTGTCTCTGTCTTTTTCTATTATATACTAGTGTATGAGTGCGTGCGAGTATCGCGTAAGGAACGTCCCCGACCACACAAGTTTTTTTAAAAATAATTCTTTCAATTTATTCTTTCAGATTTTGTTTTTTTTCTCAAATATAATATGGGTAAGCAAATATTAATCTACCTCCAAATCTTACTCAAGACTCACAATATTACATGATAAATAAATAATCTTATCCGTAAAAAGCAATTTACATATTTACTGCGGCAAGGAATATTGAGCTACGATTATCACATCTCAATTTCATACCTCAGTAATTCTTGGATTGCTAAATCCGAATTATGCAAACGACGTGCGAGCTACGCCGTCGCCGGACGAGACTGCGTTCTCCGGAATGAATAATGGCACGTTGAATTGGACACATAATTAATTAACCACAAAATGTTTACCATACTCTATCTCAAAAAGGCTGAATGGAACGGTTAAATTGTTGTGTTACCTTTGCCAAGATTCTTTTTTTTAGTTGCATTTGCTCTTCGGTTCATTTCGAAACTCGAATTCGAAATCGTAAAAAGCAGATCCAACCCTATGTTGAATCCTATTACTGCCATACATAGCTTTTTTATTGTTTTTCTCATCAGTGCTTTCATAATGGATAACTTTAAAACTATGTGTAGAGGAAATACGAAAGAAAAAGAGAAAACAAAACACTTTTATCTCGACCGGAGAGGCACCACTGGAATATAAAATGAAATATTACTTTTCTTTGTTACTCAATCACGGATAACTGGGTCAATGACTTTGTCAAAATAAAAGTGTGTAACTGACGCCACAAAAAAAAAAACAGTCTATAATAAACAGGAAAAATTGTAGTTACGCAAGTAAGTAGTAGGTATTAAAATTCTGGAACAAGTCTTTACTTTGGTCATAATTAAGTATTAAATAACTTTAAAAAAATCGCACGCAGACTCTTTAGTCTTCGGCCTAAATAAATATTATACAGTACGGTACATACTTTGTAATCATAATTACTCTAATTATTCACCGTTGGATTTATAATGACACAGTTGTGCGCTGGGCTTTTAATTAAACCTAAGCTTTTAGAAATCTTTGAAATTGCGATTTTAATACCTAGAGAAAATACTTGAAAATCTTTTTACGTATACATATAATAATGTTAACGATAGTTATTACTTGCCGTTGCTATGATTTACATCGCAAACGATCGTTAACCTGCTGAACTGTTCTGTTCCTTTTAGGGATTGAGGTATAAAAAATCCTTTCTCAGTATACTTCAAAACCCTGGACTTTATCTTTAATGACTGTAATATGCACTGTTTGTCAGTCAGTCAAGTCACGGAACTTTTTATTTACCTAAGTAGAGTGGATATCAAGAACAATCGCACCATATAACTTTAGAAAGACACTGAAACTTTCGAAGTAGCGACTGAATTTACTTTCAAACATCAAGTGGTTATAAAAACAGTGTTCTATCGGCTAACGCATAGGGATCGTCGGCGCCACCGCCGGGCGCTGGCTGTCATTCTTCTATCATTAGCGCCTGGTTCAGTCGGGTCGCGTACACCATTACCGACCCGACATGGCGACGCCAGACGAGATGCTGCATCCTACGGGTTAAACTATATACGATTTACGAGAAAAATTACTCATTCAAACCATGTCAACTCGATGCACGTCATATCGTATAAAAAGTTAATAGCCTAACCAGCTGTAATTAAGGTTCTACTTACAATTAGAGTGCTACAAGGATCGTTTGGCGCCTGAATGAGTTTGACAGGGGGGCGTTGTTGGTAAACATTTGTGAAACTGTTAGTGAAATATGAAAAAACAAGATGCGCTATTTCCAATTATGCCCACGCGCAAAACGAACCTGTAGCGTTGTATAACGTTCACTCATATTTCAAATAGACACGAAAGTTTACAATTTATTTCGTTCATCATTAAAGTTATAATGTTCTCGAGAGAATTAGAGCTTTGTAGAACTTGGTGAAAGCAAATGAATGTAAAAAGAATTGAAGCAAATGATGCGTGGACTGAGTTTTATTTCAATGAATAGTAATTTGGCAACATCCATGTTTTATAATTGTTGTAATTTTTGCTATGGTGGCGTTTAAGCAGCTTACATTTGCATTGCGGTGTCGTGTGTTTTATTCACAGTTTACACGAGTTTAGTAGGTACTTTACATTAGTAGCTAACCTTCTCGTACTTAAGTAAATAGGATTAACATTAAACTACACACTAAACTACTAAGCACCGATGCAGCATGTTTACACGCATGTAAGTGACAAGTACTAAGCATTAGCTCGTGTAAACGATGTGTGACGTAGGTACCTACATAGCTTTTAGTGGTGTCTACAATCGCGTTAGAGCTAGCTACGCCTTCATGAATAAAACACTAGCGTGTCGCGAAAACCTGCTCTCAGCCTCACAGCATCCTTTCGAGTAATCAATCCGGAGTTTCCGTCTAGCTAGTAATTTATACACGACAACTATAGTAGGGAAAGGCCGACTTCCTTTATTGTAGGGGGACGCTTGTGTGCACAAGTTAAGTGATTCAGTTCATGCAAGTTCAACTCGCGTATAGAAGCCGATGTCCCAATATTGGATCTTTATTGTTCTATCATCGCGTACTTTACATGGGCGTAGTGAGTTCCTTTGGAATGAATTTCGATATTTTCCAATTCGGAAACTAGAATATAGGGAGACTATTTTCAGTGATCGAAAATTGTTGCTATGTTGCTGTTGTTATGTTGATTACTCGGTTACTTTGGTTTTCGCTTTTCCTAATTTCTAAGTTCGAGCCAGCTGAGGGACCAAAAATGTATCCCGTATTCACTTTCTACGGATTAACACGCCACCACAGTTAAGAGTGAAATACGTTACGGAAAAAATATAGAGGCGAAGATTTCTGCCATTTCTTCACACTTAACATTCGACAAGCCTCCCTGAAATACTTCGGACCATAGTGATTTCCCTTGTAAGTGATTATTACTGAGCTCCTTTTGTTATAATGTGAACAATAGACAAGTTCTACATCAGCTATGTTTGTTTTGATCCCCTTTTATACCATAAAACAACGATACTGACTCATAAAAATAAACGACATTGTTTTCTCAGACCTTGATTTCTTATAAAAACAGCCCTCTAAACATTTCAGACTACATCTACCCGCAAAATATTGACGCAATTAAACTTTTAATAGATTTCTCATTTGATTCGGTCGTTTTGCATATACGTAAATGTATTCAAAAGCGTGCTTATCCCCAGTTAGTCCCGTGGAAGGTTCCGTTCGTTGTCAGCACATTTTAATGGAGCTCGCGGCACTTGGGGCACGCGGGGCATGTCGGGTCACACTCACAATCGGTGTAGCCCCCGCCTTCCCACAGTCGTGCAGTGTGGACAACGCCTTTCTACTTTACGCTTTGACTATGTAGTTTGAAAGAAATCTTTCTTATGTACCGTCCTGCTTTGAATTGTAAAGTAATCTTGAATGGAGACGCTGAAAGATATTATTATAAATTCAGATCATGTTTACGAGTGGTGATATAATGGCTCACGGGATTTGCGGTCAGGAACCCCTATTTCCTTTACATTATGCTGTTTACGAAAATAGCTGGCGCTTTTGGGTTATTATTGGTTACGGAGTTAACTGTATTTATAGCTAATTCTCGTTACGGCTATTTTGGGAACAATTGCTTTTTTTTCTGAATCGCTGGTATAGAGTTCTAACAACGTTTACCTCTTTTTGTGTTTATAAAACTCAAGGGACTTATAATAGAAAAAGTTTAAATCAACGTTAATTTATTTTTCTTTACCCTTTAACGTACAAAGATAGTCTTTTATGGCAAAGTTTTAACTTTGCCATAAAGTTTGCCTACAAGTGTATCTATCCCCTTGTTTTATGTCCAAGATGTAGGTAGGTATTATTTCAGACCTCATTCATTCTACTAAATTACCATCTAAAATTCTATTTCCCGAGTTCTACTAACGCTTTAATAACATTTCCTAAAGGCATTTGTCCATTTAAATGCAGCAGTTAAGAGAATGACATTCGCAGATGGTTTTATAACAAACAGTTTTTGAGCTCCACAGTTTTTCACGTAGCGGGTGTTTCTGGCACTCCATTTAATTGGAGAGATACCTCTATACGTATTTTCCTCTAACACAAAGCAACCTTTGTAGGTTTGGTATCTGTTCTGCGGTTTGTTGTGAATTACTCTGATCATCTAATTATGGCTATATAAAGAAATAATGAAAGAAAAAGTATTTATTGGGACTTGCACAGGAAGATTACAAACTAAAATAAACACAATTATGAAATTCGAATTCATTTAGGTATTCAATTGGTAATAATCAGGTTTTACAAGAACAGATTGGACGGTGAATCCCAAACTAGGGATATGCTTGTATCTTGGAGATCGGTCATCGTCATCATATCAGCCTAAATCAACCATGCTATTGCTGTGCTACAATTTATTTTTAGGTTTTCGATTAGTATCGGTAATAAACAACACTGATGTAATTATTTGAATAGGTATTATTTACATCAGTCATTTAATTTGCCAGCATGAAAAAGAGTTAAAGATTCTCCATTTGAGTTTATTTGTTTCTTTGATTTGATGCTTTTTTCTTTTCCCATTTGGATGGTTTCGTTTAAATTTTTGCCTCTTTGATGATTCAATTCAATGAAAATGGGCCTATTGAATGGAAGACAGCAAATCACCCGGAATTTGAGCAATCCCCGCAATATTTGGTTAAAAAGTGAATTGAGCTTTTGAACGAGTAAAATCGTTTGGACTTCAAACAAAATTCACAGGCGCCAATAGACAACTGAATAAAAATGAAATCCTTTATGTTGTAATTGAAATCGTATACCGCAACGTTAAAAACGATATGTGGTATTTGATCTAATGAAATACCTCTCAATTGTTGGCATACCTTCAGTACGGGCGATCCTGTTTCTTTTCTCGGTGCACTAGTTTGTTTCAAAACGCTAGGGTGTGCTAAATGCTGTAATATCTTGTTTCGATTTGTATTACAACTCTTCAAATTACCGATTAATTCCCGATATCTTTTTATTTCACATGATATCATCTAACTGGCCTTTTTAATCGATTTAAAAAAAGAAGGAGGTTTTCAATTCATCTGTATTTTGTTTGTTTTTTTGGAAGTCGATTGTTTTTTTTGTAAACAGTTTTTACTTATCTATAATTTTGGGATCGGCTTCTAATATTCCGTAAAAAATAAACAATGGTTTAAACAAATCGTATTTAGTAAAGTTCAAAGCAAACGTAACACGTAGTAAAATGAGCAGTTGCTTTTTTAGCTGCTAGTATATGGAAACAATGACGTCATAAACATACGAGTAATCTTTTACGGATGACATCATTTCCACGCACCGACGTCAACAGTACCTACGTCTTTGGTTAATAAAACATAAACGTAGCGCAGCTTATAAACTGTCAAAATAAAGGCTGAAGTCTATCAGTCAGCCGATGTTGGAGGAAAAAAATAACAGTGTATCGTCCCACGGTCCCACCATAGTTTACTACTTGTCAGTCGAGACACTGGTAATAAAAAAAAGCTCGTAATCGATAAATCGACGGCCTGTAACTGTGTATGTTTGTATACCACAGCGTTATTTGGCACATGGGTAGACCATGAACTGGGTTAGGACATAGGACACTTTTCATCCCGGTAGTACGTTCTCGTGGAATAATTTCCGACCTAAAGAACGGGCGAAACCGAAGGGAAAACCTAGTTTTATCATAAGCCTCTGTTGTCCCATTGCAAGACAAAGGTATCCCCTCCCTTTTTTCACTTTTCCCAGTCTACTGAGATTGCGGGCCAATACACAACAAATTCTGCGAATAACAATAAAATATAAAAGTTTTTAATTTTTAGAGATAAATAATAAAATTTTCCTTGCTCAGACAAAATCTGATTTGTATGAGCTGTGAAAACTCGCTGATAAGCCTATGCTTTTTACAAGTGAGTAAGTATACATTACTTAGCATACTCAAAATATACCTAATCATCATTATCTGCAAACTTCATCCACTGCTGAGCATAGACAAATTCAAATTCATTTATTGGTGTGATTTTGGTACATTTTACATGAATGTACCAAAAATCTAGACCTCTCTTTCCTTGTACCTATCCCCACGCTCCTCAATCGATGTGCCTAGCCTTTTCCCAACTATGTTGGGGTCGGCTTCGAGTCTAACCGGAATCAGCTGAATACTAGTATTTTACATAGAGCGTATACTAGTGTACTATACTAGTATTTTACGTAGCCTATCTGAATTCCACAAGTCAGTAACTGGGTAATGCGATACACTTGGTAAGTCTGGTTGTCAGACTTTCGGGCTTCTGACGACCAGTAACGACTGTTAAAGATCCACGAATGACAGCCGGGACCAACGGCTTTCCAAGGCACGGAGGAGTCTCGGTATGTAAAGATGGTCCACCCATCCACGGACCAACCCCGGCAAGCATAGCTTAATCTGTTGGATCGACCCTTGCGGCAGTTATTACTTAGCCACGAGCTCCTCACCACGCTCCTGTGCCAGCCAAAAGCTGAATAATATACTAACTAATTATTAATAATATACCAATTAATTTATTTGTTACCCGCAGCTATTTAACAAATTAAAAGTCCATCCCATGGCTATTTAAAGAAAGACACCAATAAAGTTCTCTTGTGGACTTCCCCCATTTATTATGCATACCGCGCCTCTTTGTAATCGGACAAAGATTCTCCAGTCATGAGCGACTCCTAAGAATCCCTTTGGAGTCTTTGATGAACATACTTTTCTTGTTTAAATAAGACTTCGAATGTAAATATAGCTTGTTTAGTCGGTTTTGTGGTTTGTTGTGAAACCGTTGAATGCTGACGTAACTCTTGCAACCTAAGATTTGAAGCAAGAGGAAAGGCTGAAGAAAATTCAGTTGATTAAAAATTAATGTAGTGAAAGGAAAGTAGAAAAGATAATGTAAGTTGTGGTCGGCCATTTTTTATAACTAGAGACTGGAGCGAGTTTTGCTTGTCTGTACGGATTAAATTCACAAATCAATTACCTATGTGAATATAACTAAACCGATTTATTTCGATCATATGTAACGAGTTCTGTTTTTTCAGAAAATTCTCAACACGTTTCTCGAAACTGAACTGACTGTCTCGTTGGTCGCAAGCGCTACTGTTGTGCTGTCCTTTGTTCGATTCCCGGGTCGGGTAAAGACAGGGTTATTGGGGTTTTCCATCCAGAATTTTTTCATTAGCAGCCCGGAGTCTGGATTTGTGCCTGGTTGATGGCAATAGGCTCGCGCACTATTACATGAGACTTAAACATAACTGGCGAAATGTGGGTCTAATATAGATACACCTCTGCCTAACCATTCGGGGAATACAGTCGTAATAGTAGGTACTTAGGTACCTACATCTTATTAACGAGTTTAGGTATTTGGCAATGTTAATAACAAATCCTTAATGTTGCCCTTTAAAGGGGCAAATTGTGGTGTTAATCCCTATACAGAATGTTTATACTGTTTCAAGTTTCAACTCAAACGGCTTAAATATACGTAATTGTTTATCGGATGAATAAAATATTTTACCGATTTACCGTGCTGAATTCTCGAACAGTGTGTTGATTAAAAAAGGGACGTTGAAATATGAGTGTAACGTAAAGTATAGCTATCTAGCTAGTATAGTACTTAAGTCTCTTATTTACTACCTACATCTTGTGTTATTCCCGATGGGGTCAGCAGTTCTATGTCAGAGCCGACTTAAATCGTACAATCATGTAGATTTGCTCGGAACTGCCTCGTTAGTCTAGTGGTCACAAGCGATACCTACTGCTGTGTATGAGATCCTGGGTTCAATTCCCAGGTCGGGCAAAGTGTTATTGGGTTTTCCATCTGGAATTTCTTAGTACCAGTCCCGAGTCTGGATTTTTGCTCGGTTGATGGCAATAGGCTCGCCCCCTATGACATGGGACTTAAACATAACGGGCGAAATGTGGGTGTACTATGGGTACCTACACCTCTGCCTAACCTATGTTATGTTATAAAGATTTTGTAACTTCTACAACGTTCGGCTTAAAATTATTTTAGTCAGAGTTCAGAGAAAATTCATCATCTCTTTTTGTACTAATATAAAGTGTGAAAGTTGGTTAACTTATTTGTAACTTACTCATGCCTGCCATTCCTTTTAGCCTGTGCTAAAAAAATGTATTTTTTCTTTTATCTTTCTTTCTATGCACAGGTAAATTGCTGTACGAATTTGGTTTCAATGTGGCGACGTGGCACGCCGATATGATAGACTGTGATGTGTCCTAGATTAGCACATAACAGGATACTAATCAATCATCTGGATACATAAAGATATTTCTCTAGTGATGAAAATTAAAGTAGATGTTGATAAAGATAAAATAGGTAACATCAAAAAAGTAAACTCAATACAGAACTAAGTAACGTAAAACTATCTAGTATTTCTAACTTCAGTAACAAGTAGTAGGAAGGGGTCGCCCATACATGGTATCTTCATGTCTATAAATCTTAATTTGTCGCCAACAAGCCCCGTGAGCTAGTAAGGTCAAATGAGAGTAAATGAGCTCTTTTAGCACCTCCAAAGTGACCGGTTTATGTTAAAAGAAAGCGACATTTATCCTAATCGAACTTACTGGGCAAAGTTGTGTACCTACCTAGCAGTTTGGGTTCTTCTATATTGTAATAAATTGAAACGAAAAAGGTATAGGTACTTTTTTTCTTCAAATCAGACTGTTCATGTTATAGAATATGTTTTCATGTTTGGAATATTCATTTTACAAAAACATTCAATCGTTTTAAACGTTGAAAAATAATGAATGTGTAAAATAAAAACATCTCCGTGAAATACTTGGTTATTATACCTCTACCTAGCTATAAAAATTGTCTTTTCCCAATGAACTCATTTATTTTAATCATACAAAACACTTCTGTTAGTTTGCCAAACATAGAGTGACGTTTTATGAGATTATCTCGTATTCGGCTCCTACGCTGTCTTTACATCTCGACTCGCAGGCGAGCACCAAACAAAATGGAATTTCCATTATTTTCTTTTGATCTCCTACCCTTTATGACACTGGTATTTAATGTACATAGTTTTAGGAGTAAGTTCTTTGAGTTTCTGCTTTATACTCTTCACAGTCAAGTTTCCCTAAAATCGTTTAATTAGTTGGTAACCGTACATATACCGTTTTTATTTATTAAATAAAAATACAAGTCGTTTTATGTTATTATTCATATGTTTTTCTTTAAAAGACCGTTGAAAACCATAATTGATTGATGGAGGCAACTTTAGGTCCATATATTTCTATTTCGGGCTGAGTAGGGTGATCTTGTGTTGTTCTAAACAAAACTTTGAGTTTACTTTCAATGTTCGGTTATATTGTCGTATTAGTACCTTTAAATGTAAGTTTTTCTTACCCTTTTTATGTTCCTAAGGAACCCTTAAAAGCTTTTTAAGGTCCAGTTGACCGGACAGAGTTGACGTTGACGTAATTTATTTTATTAGTTTTAGTAGAAGTTCGTCGTGAGTTCGTCGTAAAGAAAGTTTAGTGTTGCGCGGATTTCAGTTGCTTTTTGTGTTTATTAATTGGATGGCTGAAATAAAAATACGTAGCTATTACATAAATACTTTTTTTTATAACAGTAAGAGAGAAGGGACCGTTTGCTAAAAATATCAGTAAGAAACAACGTGTTTTTAATAAACTATTTATTATAAATAATATAATCTGTATTTTTAATAAAACATGCTTTGCATAATTTTTCATTAGTTCACTCAAAGACCAAAGCAACGAACCATGTATTTCTTAATAAATCTTTATTAAATAGATTTAATCTCCAACAATGTAAACCTGATAAAAGTAATATCCTGAGTACAAGGGCAAGCTAAAAGAAATAGCGGAATGTTTGTGTTAAGGATCTAATCACGAAGAATAAACAACACCCTATATTAACAGCTCATGCATTCAATCTCATTCATTCTCATTCAATAGTCAAGCACGAATCGAGAAGTTAATCTATGCTTATTGGCTTACTCTATGTGCACAGATTAAATATACCTAGTTCTTCCATTCCATATGAATCAATCAGTGTTCAAGCGGCATTATTTTATCGATTAGGTAAATATTAGACTTGTAAACTAATAGCTTTGGAAAAGCTTTTCCCTTGAATACGGGCTAAGTAAATAAATGGGCCGATCTTTTGGCCTTTGAATATTTACTTGTCAATTATAGTCTGTTTTAAAATCTCGTAGACTAATTTGACATTTCAAGTGATTGTTGTTTGTTTTTCATTTGCACCTGTCAAATTAGTCTACGAAATAAAAGAATAGACATTAGGCTCAATTTGCTAAAAAAAACAACCATCTTTTTATGCAACCCCATTGCAACACATGATGTTTAAATAATAATCAATTTTTTTATGAGCTAATGATTAATGCCAATCCAAGTAGGTAGGTAATGGGATAAAGTACATCATAATGATGACCTTTTGGTAATTTCTGACTTAGGAACATACAAGATTGTTTGAAGTCCATTCCGGGAATCCGTTTAGTTAAAAATGCATTTATCAGACTCTCTTTCGGTGTCTATCGTGTAAGGTGATGCATTATAGTTTATTACATAGGGTTCTAAACGAATTCCCTCGGGCACTTTAAAATGCACTCTATATGATACTGAAGTAATCGAATAATAAAAGTTTCCCATCCATTTTGTAAACCACTTTGTTTATCATACATATTTTGTTGCTTTTCATCTTGCTATACGGAAAATTACTACCTGCTAGGACAAAAAGGTTTTTATTACATTTTGACAATTACTTTGACTATGGGCTGAATTACATTCGTTCAAGTTCTACAGCGAATCTAGTTCAAGTAGCTTGTCATGTGACCGACCATCGTGCCAAAAGTAAGTCAAGAGACCTAACTTACTCACAAATTAGCCCAAATTAGCCATAAGGTAAACTGAAATGTCATGATTTCATGAAAAAGTCATTTACTGAAATAAATCTAACTTAGAAAGTTTTTTTTTGTAAATACATATTTGTTATGGTCGCGAATCATATTTTAATCAAGATACTACAACCTGACACTGATCTGCAAATTGCAAAAAACTAAAGATTAAAAAATATTAAATATTAAATTATTAGATTAAAATTATTTCGCGGGCTGCCCCTGTCGCTCCGTACCATAAGAGACTGTTTTTTTGAGCGTGAACGAGTCATCATTGTTTTCAGCGATATCGATAGTCTATCTAGAAGACATTAATTACGCAGTCTGCGCACAGCATTTGCCTTTAATGCAATGCAGACTCAAATAGATGAAACCCAGAATTAACCTTTAGCCACCTTATCAGCGACTTTTCTTGGCTTGGCATCAAGTTCGACCAAGTTTGTTTGAACATCATAGTGTCGACTATTTCGTGCTTAAACTTTATCTAACAGAAACACCAAATTGTTTCGAGACACGGCTTCTGAATTCTTTATCATTTCCTAAGGTGCGGCGAAGTTCCACATCGTGTTGAGTTTGCGTTCTCCAAGTGCAGATTTTTTTTTACAAATGTGGTGGAGGCGGCCGCAAGCCCTTCACGACGATGCTCTGCAAATGTTTAGGTAATGATGTCATTGACTGGAAAAATGCGTGTTACTTATGTACAGTTTTCCTTTCGAAACTTTAAGGGTTAAATTGTGAGTTAATGAATACTATATGGTTTTAACTTCAAAATATTGCATGTAAAGGCGATTGTAATTTGAAATTCATATCTTGTTTTCACATTTTCTGATCCCTGAATATGGTATATTGTAAAGCTTTAGAGATGAAATTTTACTAGAAGATTATAATTATAAAAGCAATGGTGCGTCGTTAGCATATATATGTATATACTTTCTCTTTACTATGCAGATTCACTTCGTTTGGAGTTGTGACCCAATCTTTCCTTATTCTTTTTTCAGAATAATTAAATTAATTATTTTAATGGGATAGGTTCTTTGCTACCCGACTAAGAATAGATCCCAACAAAGAGATTATATCAGACGGCAACATTTTATTTTATTATGAGCACACAAACTGAAGTATAAAAGTTATAACAAATCCCTACGTGGTAGGTACGTTGATTTTCATAGAGTCGTTTTTAAATTTTTAAAGAAGAATGGCGAAATCTTATTTGAAATGAAAGTCTAATAGAACTAGAACACATATACGAAAGAAATTCAATTAATAATTTACGTTTTCTAAAACTATAATAGTATCTAGTTAAAGTCGAGTAAAAAAAAAAAGATTATTTCGTAATAAAAAAATATGAAATTGTTGGGAGTATTGCCAATTTTTACGTAAATCAATGTTTAGGGCAATATAAAGTTCCATGGTAGATATCATCATCATCACCTTCCTGCCCTTGTCCCATGTAACTTGGGGTCGGCGCAACACGTTTTCTTTTACACTCTCCCCTGTCAACCATCACGCTATACCTACATAAATGAAAGAAAAAAGTCTTCTCCAACTCATATATTCCTACCTTATCACCTGCTCTAGAGCTTACCCTCGATTATGGCTTACCCTAATACCTAACCACATTTTATAATTTCGAAGCTCAAATTCCATATTAATTAACTCATTTAGAAACACTTTACTAAAAAGAAAAAGACTTTTTAAATAGGATTTATCTTATTACAATTTTTAATTACTAGAATAGTGTCTTCCATTTTTAATGTTTCCATAATTAGTTGGGCTTTTATTCTCCCAGCAAGCAGGTGTATATTTTCAGAGGTTGCAATTTACATAATTGAGCCCCGTCGTTAACTCGACAAAAGTCTGCTTTGTATCCGATAATATTAGATTTCTGCCTTAGGGTATTAATCGAAGTATCGGCGCATTATAATAGGCAATATAAGACGTTTTTCATAACTAGCTGTACTCGCATCATTAAAATAATTTAGTAAGTGCCAGTATCAGTTTTACATACTCAATAAATATTTTTCTCTATTCATTTTGTTATTTCGACTTGCCACGTTACGATTGGCGTTTCGTTAGCTGGATCCATATTTGTATCAATCTGGTATATGAAAACTTCCAATGCTTGTCACCATTCCAACGTGTCATGATCGGTAGTATGGGTGCACTATATTAATACCATTTAGCATCATGGGGACCGAATGTGAATCGTCTGTTCATAGACATTGGTTGGAGTAGTTTCGCGTAACCACTCAGTGTGACCACGTTATTGTGAATGAACCAGTGTTCGTTCTTTGTTTAAAGAATTGGTAATGCTGCTAGTCTTTTCGGCGGGACAGCGAAGTACATATCAGAGTGTTTCGGTGAGTAAATGCCCTTTTTGGATAGAATTGTACCTACTTTTTTATATTCTTATACAAACAGTGTAAGAAGTACAACACAATACGGTACGGTTCCTTTGGTAAGGGCTAATAACAGCATGTGTGGTGAGATGCAGATTTATGGATCGAAATGTAATCGGTACTAATGTAATCGCTGTGAATGGATAGTATCATGTCCTCGAGACATGTAATAACAAGCAAGAGCCCCAAAATTCCACAGAAAATGAAGTCAATCGAAATAATCCAACCCGATTTTCAATCTTTATTAAAACCCCCATGTCGGTGTTCAATGAATTATTCAAAACGTATTTAGAACAATGCTCGTAAATAAACAACGTTCATTAAATTTGAATATCTACGCAACTAAATGATTCTGTCCAGATTTCCGCCACATTCTATTATTATAATGTAACGTAAGCAATGTGGGCTTTTATTTATACAAACTTTTAAACAGCAGTTTTGAACTAATCTAAGACGTTCATAAATATAATGCCTCTGTGTAGGATCGGGGCTATATTTAGATATTTGGTACTTGCTGCTCCTCATTTAGCCATCCCGATTTACCTGCTGGAGTGGATTCCGGGTTTTACAGGTGCGAACTAGTTAGTAATACATTATTCATGTCCAAGAACCCCAATAAGTGTCATTCTGTCAACAACTGTTGTTGAAAAACTCAAAGGCTTCGGAAATCAAACAAACTTGACCCAGTTGAACATTTTACTTATCATCATTATTTAACATTTTAAAAACCTCGTGAAACATGCAATCTCGGTAACAATTAGCGGAATAATTATTTCGGTCACAAAAAATATAATAAGAAAAATGTCCCTTATAATTTAGCGGTAAATACAGTACATCTACACGTCAAAGGTTCGGAGTGAAGTATCCGTATCTTATCTAAGGGATGTCCAATAGAGTGGCGTCATCATTGTGTTGGAGGCATTGTATGTCAGTTGCGTTTCAATCGCGAACTGAGACAACAGGGGACAGCGAAAACTTGCGACTTGATCATTTTCTTCATTATTTTAATACAGAATTATGTATAGCTAACTCATATTTTGTGTTAGATCAACCCGTTGTGTTCCATAGTTAATTTTAACATAAATGTAACATTCTTTTATATTTCACTAAATTGTAATAAATAAACGATTAAATAAAACAGAAAATGTCATCTTTAGAATGTACTTGATTCGTTCTAGATTAGATACAAAAATGGATTTAGCCAAAAAGGTAGAATGTGGTAGCTACAGTAGTTACGAGCAGTATTCATAAAGATGCGGCTTGTACGACGTGTATAGTATTCCGTAGCTATTGAATAGTGTCGATGTAGCGCCTCGCGACAACTTCTCTACTATCTGTTTCGTTTCCCGCCGGCGAGACAATTTAACTTGACAACGTGGACTCTACAACAAAGGCGGCTCGCTCTATTTAGCGCTCTGCCTCCGCCAATGGGAGAGTCGTTGATATTAAACGCTTTTCTCGCACACAAAAGTTAACATAGTTTCGGTTGAAAGTAATTCAAAATAATACTTTGCGGTAGTTGATTGAATATCTAGTTTGGGAAACAAATCATAAGATTGCGATTCATAATTAAATATCTACAAAGACTTCAGAAGTTGGTAAAGGTAAGCAACCCTATAGATAGATAAATGTATTTTCGCTTACACATCCTAACTAGTCCTCTGCTCTGAATAAGATTTGCCAGTTCAACACCCGAATAAATATTTATTCGGAGTTTAACGTTAAAAAGGAAGTCCAAACACCCTTAATCGTGCAAATACGGAATGTACGACATTCGAGTGAGACGTTACGTCGACGTTACCTTGTGATGTGGAGGAATATTTGTAAGCGTTCTTTGTATGATCGGGAACGAGTGTAAACACGGGTGCGCGGCGCGCGGCGTCAAGCGGGGAGGGTCGCGGCACTCGGGCGGCCGCCGCCGCGCGCTCCGCCCGTACCATGTCGGTACGCGTAGACCACCGCGACCGGGACAGGTTCTCGAGGCACTCTTCCCGCGCTTCCGTGGATCTTGCTTTTCCAAGTAGCTCAACACGCGACCACTCGTTCCGCTCGGTGCATTCGGCCCGCGTGCCGCGAGCTGCCAGCGATGACTTGATGGTGCCCGTGCGCACGCTGCGATCGGCATCGTGTCGCGTGGCTCCTGGTGCGCCGCATCGCCTCCGCCGCCACCACTCGTCAGCAGCAGAATGCGAGCGTGCGCGCCGCTCCCGCCGGCACACGCTGGAGCTGCCCAACAGCCGCGGCCCCAGCGTCCGCAGCCGCTCCCCCGAGCCACCACCGCTGCCGCCCGAGCCCGAAATCCCACCAGAAGACGCGGGGAAGGAAGCTCGAAGGCGGCGTGTCGTCGCAGCGGTTGCGGCATCGTTCTTCGCGCTGGCGCTGGCGTCGGTGCTGGTGGTGGTGGTGACGCTGACCCACAGCTCTGTAGTCCGCGCATACAACCAAACGGCCAAGTACTACACGTTCTCCGTGCCGCCGCACCATCCTCTCAGTGAGCCCCGTTCATGTTGCCCCACCGTCGCCCATCCCGCTTCGCATGCGACTGTCTCCGACCCTGAGTGCCAGGGGCTGCGAACGTCGCCGAGGCGGCTCGACTGCACATCACCGCCACCATATGCGGTATATAATATTGTCAATACACACATGAACAAACTATTTGAGGTCCTTGACGGCAAACTGCTGAGTGATCCCGTTCATCACCATCACTTTCCTAATGAACGTCTCATGTACAAGACTCGAAAAGCTGATGAGACGAAATAATGAGCACAGAAGGTAATAGTGACAGGAAATTCTGTCATTATTTGTTTCTGTACTAATATTTGATCATCGTTAAGCGTTGATGATGTTGAACGGATTGCCTGGTTCTTGTCAAACTGGCCACAGTTCATTCAGGCCACACATGCTACGCACGTTCGCAACCCCCTTTCTGCATGATTAGTAACTGTATAATATAGATGTCACGTGTTTGTGATGGTAAATGTTACTGTTATATTACTTTTAATTACAGCGTATCTTGTATCAAGTTCATAAATTATGACTTGCTATAATTATTATCAACTACCGAAAGCATACGGCGTACACTATGATATAGTGTTGAAATAATTATAGCATATTTGTACCTACGTCTTTATGACCATACGTACGTAAATTCCAACGACTATAAATTATACCTTTTACTGTACTTGTGATATGTTTTGAAATAGCGTACCTAAGAACTTGGTTTATTGCTGTGCATTAAATTATTTAATGATCTGGCGTTCCAAAAACCTCACTAAACTTGACCCTGTAAACCGAACTGTTACCTTCTAGGCAAATATGCACGTAATCAGGCGAGGCTAGTCTATTGCAGTTCTATCCAAAGTCCTCAAAAACCATCTTTCACCACACTTCATTTCATGTTTCTATTCCTATTATCTTGAATATCTGAAGTCAAGCAACTCCTGTAGGGGTTTTAATCATTTAGAAAAATTTTTTTTTGCACTAAACGCATCTTTATGTTCTTGAAACGTTACAGGTGGTAATCTTTTTCATCCGAAATCAAAACAAATTTATTTACTTTGACTTACGTAAATCGATCAATCAGAATACAATTTAAATTCAATCCCTGTCTCAAAGTTACAAACAATACAAAAAAAAAAACACAAAATAAACAAGAGCAAGCCTGAAATAAAATGTTTTGAACATTCACATGTCCAACGTGACTCGTCGAACAATTTGTGCTATGCAAACAAAAAAATTTACGAACCAACGAATAATCTATCCTTTTAAAACATCAACGGTAATAATAATGCCTTCTTAAAAGCTTACTTCCTTTTCTCGTCACAACGTTTAGATTTCCTTTCGCAAAAAGAATAAAACGTCCTATTAAACAAAGAGGGAGTCATAGAATACTATTTCCTTTAGGAACAGTTTTAATGAGGGTAAAGAAGTATTGGTTTTTGAAGAAAATAATGTGACAAAATCATTTTCTTTTACTTTAACAAGTAAAGTTTTGTGTTGATGTCCTGAAACTCTTGCTGCATTTAAAAAAGAAAAATGTTTTACGGGAATAATTTTACTATGGAAAAAAACCTCAATAGTAATAATTCCGTGTACCATTCACAAACATAGTACATCAACGAATGAAAAGATCATAACAGTATAGTTTCAAGGTCCCTAAATGGCAAAATCCGTGATATTATGTGTAAGTGATGTTTCCTAAACTTCACTGGAAAAACTTCCACTCACGAGACCTAATATTATAATGTTTGGAACAACGTTAAGTGTAATGGTTCGGCCGTGTCAACATTATGTATGAACTCGATCATGATTCTTCTTCGACCGCGAAAGTTTTCGGGGAACACATCACTCATGTCAAAACTTATTATTAGGTAAATAGGTCATCAATTGAGACGCCTGACTTTCGACGTTTCTTCGTAAGACATGTACTTTTACATTTCAGAAAATTTTCTTCTTATTTACACCGTTAATGTTAAAAAATCCAAAAATTGAGAATCTTCACTAACTACATATTTCCATGAATATCATTCAATCACAAATCTTAGATCCCTTTCAATTACGTAGATCGAAGAAATGGTTTCCGTTCCATGCCATCACAGATGTATCCCACGTTAAAATATCTGTTTATATTAAAAACATGTGATGCATTAACATTGTCTTGTTCGCGGAAACTGTGGTCATTTTTATTACCCGTATCTCCTAGAACATTGTTTAACACGACAATACAGTTTAACACGATATTTTTGGCACACTGTTTGTAGTAACACGGTTTTTCAACAATACATTGAGTTCATAATATTCAATAGGAACGGCTATCACCGATACATTTGCCAAGCGGGTGATTATGGCAAATTTCCCCAGTATCGTTCATTAAAACGATCTATTAGAGGCACATGTTCAGTAGTGGCCGGTTATGTAGGCCGATGTTGATTATGGTAATATCCAAAACCAATTTATGTGTAGTATAAATATGGTGGTGGAATGTTTGTCTGTTTGTGACGTCAGTTTTGTAAACTTTCGCCAGAATTCCTAGTATGGGGCAACGTATTTAAAACATCATATATACAACTTTCGAGGCCACGTTTCAACTGCATTTGATTTCCACAGTTTCCCGTCAACAGTCATAATTCGAAATCGTCGCTAAGCTCATAAATCAGTTATTGACGTGTAAGAGAGCGTTTGAACATTTATTTGCTCAATGAATGGTTTGATTTAAGAAAATGTGATTTTACAGACGGTTTCCTTCCGAAAAAGTTTGAGAGGAAATGGCAATTCATGCAATGATGCAAATGTCAGGCAGTTTATTCTTCTTTATTTTTTCGATTTCCGACCTATTGAGATTTAATGAGAGGCAAATTAAAGACGTTTTGTTTTCTTCGTGCTCATTAGCATACGCCAGCTAACGGCTTTATATATTCCGCAGTAGCTTAAAAAAAAAAACAGCTTTTTTGAAAACATCATTATGTTTCACTTTACATACAAATTGATGTACAAAAAACAACCAAACCAACTGAAATAATAGACATTTCGTTGCAGTCCAAACTTCAAAGCGGCTTAAAAGTTACCCTATTTCGAATTCTAGTGCACAACGTAATATAAGAAAATGTCTGAATCAGCTAAACCAAAATAAGACCAGGTTATTGCATGACGTCCAGACTACGAGTATTGAGAGTTTCCAATAATAACTGAAGTATTCAGCGTGGTTTGTGGACTGCTCTGCAACCCTGTTATTGCGGTGTAAGCTAAATATTCACAGCATTATTACTAAAGGCCCATTTTGATGATGCAACTTTCTTGTCTGTGGCATACAATATAATTGAAGCAAATAATTATTTGCATTGCCTAAACACTGCAAGTTTTATTTTTGTTTCAACTTATTGTCTGTCACTGGCAATTAAATTGCACCTTGTAAATCAGGCAGCAGTATTACAACCTATTCACACAAACATCCGTCTCCGGTAATGACGAATAGACGTTCATATTTTAAAAACCGAATCCGTGAATTGTCACTGTTTTAAAAGTCGAATCGCAGGTAAAAGTTTCGTCAGAAAACGAATGCCATTTCACATGGCGACGGGACTATTCGGCGTGAAAAATTTGTAAGAATTCGTATTTTTTACAACTCGTGGAGTTTTTGGGCCACGTAAAATTTAAAATGATTTGTATTAAGTAAATTACGATTCATCGATGTGTGAATGAATGGGCTGTTACAACCATAGTGTACAATAATATTCTACGAGTATTTATCTATCTGGTTCGAGTATCTGTCTTCAAAGTTCAAACATTGAACTCAATCGGGTTCAGTTCGATGCAGTTTTGTTTAGACGTTATGGTGATAACAGATTTACGTTTTGTATAGAATTGTGAGTGCTATTGGTTTTAAATGTTGGGTAATCTTTTTGCGGTTTATTTTGAGTGGAAAGTAAACATAATTGGATGCAATAAATACCCTGGTATACTAGTAAACATAACATATTTATTTTGTCTGTTTTTTTTGCTGAAAGATTTTTTTGAGCTTAATAGAAATATTTTTCAGTTTCTTTCTTTACTCCCAATTAACAACAAGTTTCTATAATGCAAGGTATAGGACTCATATAAGTACCCAATGTATAACAGTTATATAATTTCATGATTTTTCGAACGCAAACTTTGTCAAACCCATTTGATATACCGCAAAACGTTAACTAATTGATAATCATGCTGTTATAATGTAAGAACATATTTAATTCATGATAGTAAACCAATGTTTGCCAGTTCAGGCTGTTGAACTGGGCCTTAAGTTAAGGTACCTACGTTTATTTTACATTACAAAATCTCGAATTCTTACCAAGTTGTTGGAATGTTTCTGGAGAGTTCGACATTTTTGCTCTGCGTAAAGAAAATTCTTCTTTTGTTGTTTGAAAACATTAGAACAAAAGCAAATTAAAATAAAATGAAGCAGATACACATTTCATAATAGGTACGTGTAAATAACAAATGAATTGCCATACAACGTGGCAATGCTGCCAGCCTTTCGGGCACTTTTCCAGTTGACAGCGATGGGGACGAATTTTTTGATGCACTATAATTATTCCCCCCCCCCCCCCCTTTTTATTTACTTTTACACATTATTATTATTTTAAGTCTGTAAGCTTTTAAAATTTTGTGAATACGTGTCTACCTTGTCGATAAATTTAAAGATTTCATTCGGTAAATGACCCACTGTTTTTTTTTTTTTATGATCATTTATCTTTCGTGCCATGTATAATACTAGTATTCAGCTGCATCCGGTTAGAGTGGAAGCCGACCCCAACACAGCTGGGTAAAGGCTAGGCAGATTGATTTATCTTTCGTGTCAGTAGTTGAGAGGTAATTTTGGCATAATCATAAGCAGATACCGTTTTGCTATACGTTTACTTTAGACGTGTATCTCAATATTAAAAGTAGGACATAGCACTCACTTTAATTACCTACGTTGGTTTCATAAACTCAATTACATAACATAACATCACGGCTGTATCCCCCGAAGGGTTGGGAAGAGGTGTACCTTCCTATAGTACACCCATGTTTCGCCATTTATGTTTAAGTCCTATGTAATAGGTGGCGAGCATAATATTGCCATCAACGGAGCACAAATCCTGTCTTAAAATTCTAGATGGAAAAATCCAATAACACTTTGACCGACCCGGGAATCGAAACCAGGACCTCATGCTCAGCTGTAGCGCATGCGACGTCTAGACCAACAACGCGAAGCTCAGATTTTCCACGTTGCATTCAGATAAAATAAAAATAATGCGAAATAGGAATACCACAAAGTCGGATAGTATAAAGTCGGATAGTATAAAAATAGTTAAAATGAAAATTATTCTTTCGAAACAAAGAGAGACAAAATATACCTACATTGACATTACGACTGCATTAATTAGCTAGATATGCAGAATATTAATGGTACTGCCAAGTTAAATATTTATTCATATGTAGATAATTAATTATTTAAAGACTATAGACTATTATTATTGCCGAAAATATCGATGAATATACATATATTTAAAAAAAACATAATTTCACAACAACCTCAATTTTTTGAAGTTGATTAAAAAAACGCCGCGGATTCATTATTTACAGTAGGTAAACTCACTCGTATACAACTTCTTTGACTCATTCTCTATCTCATCCCTGTACATTATCGAAAAAATGAAGAATGCATTTTATTTTAACAAGGCTCCTGTTTTAGCCAGGATATACCCCCAAACTTTTTTTGCTAAAGTAAAATACCACTCTCTACTATTGCAATTAGCGAAATTGATGCTTTTGAGGCTATTTTGAAACAGTGCCATAATTTGTTTTGAGTAAACCTAACCGGATACTTAGCATCTTATGAAGGTACGTGCCTACCTATTGGATAAAAATGCATATCATCGCCGAATAACAATTTGTATACAGCTCAGAATCGAGAAGTCATACCCAAAAGGTAGCAGTACCCTCAAAATATAACAAAAGAAAAGGTTTCAATGAATATCATCTCGATATTTTCCTCACCGCACATAACAACTTCAGAAGAGGTGGTTTCCCTTTTTATAAATCATAAAGGGAAAGAACGTACAGAAAATTTAGGTTTAAAACATCCATCCTGTGTGATGGCCGGAGGCAACACGGAGGCATCTAACATAATTATAACTTATTTCAAGTTGTTTGTGAATGTTTAATTGGGTTGTATTTAGCATAGCAACCGTGGCATTGAACATCGTAGCTTAGAAAACTTTTAGCGCAATTATCGTATAATGGTTTGCATTTTTAGGAAACTCAATACGCCATAAGGCACAATACGCAATCTGGATTCGAATAAAAAATATAGTTGTATATTAATGTAGGTATGTCTACCTACCGACCGACTATTAAACAGATGAACAATTACTTTGTAATCCATTGAGTAGGGGACTTAAGTAAAGTCCCCTGGTGGTGATTTACTACACTTTTTTTCTCCAACAATCGAAAAATAGCTTCCAAGAAAAACTTTCGTGATCGTAGTCAATATCTTCCATAAAAATTAAAGAAAAAGATTTTTGGACTTAAATACCTAATTCGTCTGTTCGACGACGTTCATATTGTTAATTCCTTTTGTTTCTATAAAATATGTTATAGGCAATAGAACAGCGTTTATAATTTCATCAAGTCTGCTACTCCAGTTTAGTAGAGCGAGCTGATGGCCCGTCCAGCGGATTCATACGAAACTTTTTACTCAAAAGCACTAACAAGCAGCCAGTGAGGCGAGGAAAGTAGACACTAGTGAGTGAGCCACGGCACTCATAGATTCATAGGTGCCTATGTGCCTATACACATAGAGAATATGGAACTTTTTTAATTTCACGCTTGATTCGAAAACTTCCACGCGACTGCGGAGCAGCGGATGCCAAGAACTCGACGTAGTGTCATTCAACGTACACGTTTCTGAACCAATGGTTTGCGTCATTTGAAATACATTAATTTTATTTAAGTTGCTTCGATTTGTTTCACAATTGAAATTGGATGTGCGGAAAAAGGGTTCAACTCTGCCCACTATGCTAGAACAAATCGGTTTACCAATTAACTGGGTCAAAAGTTTTACAGTGAGCGTGAACTGACTAATAATAAGTACCTACTTAAATATACAGTTAAGTCTACACAATAATATTTCATAAACGACTGTCTGTGTAAATAATTTCTAAGTTTATTTTTCAGTTAACTGTCTGCTAAAACGATCTCAAATCAACCTTTGATAACTGTCTCTCTTTTAAGAAATAATTGACCCTTTTGGTAAATACCGTCCAATGACTATTCACAGAATAATTTCAAACGATATCTACTTTTAAAACGTACGAATATCAAAACAAAAACAATATTCAAAGAGCTAGAAATAAAGAGTCAATTAAGTCAGTTAGTTAATGGTATGAACGTTCCTGAACTAACTGATAAATATAACCTAATTATGAACTAGGCTATGTTTGCAGCGCATGCACTATGTAAATGCACAATACCTAGGTTCAAAGAATAGTGCTTTTAGTTTATGTAGAGGGGTGCAAATCCGTTGTCCCATTTCATATTCGATTCGATTAGGCCCACAGCCCACTAGCTGACTCGTTGCGTTCTAAACGCGCGCACCCGCGTGCGCAAATTGATTACGACGCGTTTTAACGTAACATTTTTGTGTTGTAATTCCACATAGTTTAGCAACAGAACATAATTTAATACAAGTAATCTCTTAATACAAGGAATAAAATCACTCATGACGTCTACATGATAACATATCGAATATCCAGTTCCGATGTATTTAGTTCTGTAGGTCGTGAATATGTCAAGATTAGCAAAATCAAACTCGAGTAATGAGACGTGCTTCCAATTACAAAAGGCACAAGTACCAAAGTAAAGATTAATGAATAAATAATCGAACAATTAAGCTTCCCATGTTTCGTCAGAACGCTTTTCACTGTAGAACAAGTTGTATAGATGATCTCCGCGAGCGACGCGCGACATATTTCCCTCGACGGATCGCGCCCGTGTGTCATGGCACTAATGGGGGGTACATAGAAAGGCAAGGCTGGCAACACCGTGTAAGTAAAGTCAATTATAGATGTGTTCGGCTTACAGTTTATTTCATACATGTGATCGAGCGAGGTGCTCATCTATCAGTGTCGTGTCGTTCACGTCAACCATGTGGAAATAAAGTCCCTGTCGCACGAAGAATAATCGATGTGGCAGTGTCGATATTTTTTAAAATCTTTTATAAACACGTTTGTCACTGTGCATATATGTATTTAAAAGGTACCTATCAAGTTATAAACAGTCACTACTGACGGGCTGTTTATATTGACAACATTAGCGTCGGAAACCCACGTCAATGTTAGCTTAAACTTGTCTTCTTCACATTCGATAGATTTCACTGAAAACAAGGAACCAAACCAAAAAAAATTAAACCATTTAACTTTTTTTTCATTTTCATTTAAACAAAAATGGAATGTCGTCCTCAATACAAACCGATTATCCAACTCGAAGGTGTCACTACAATTCAAAATAATATTTATTCCTGACTCCACCCTTTCAGTTGAAATTGAGAGTACGCATTCAAATTCTCCCCTTTCACACCAATAATACAAGAACACCGAACTTCCAGGAAGTTAATCATATCAGCGAGAAGTCAAAAGTTCCGTGATTCAATTCCGTTGAAGTTAACAATAGCAGGCCCAGGCAAATTTTATGAGGCACTTGTTGATACGACATTTAAGCCGGCTTTGGGCCAGCGAATATTGTGTCTGCTCTAATACATGCTAATACAGGCTTTAGTTCCGACCCGTCTTTTGTAAACTCCGGTTAAATTGAACCTTGCACAGTTAATGGGCACAATGAGAAAATATGATGTGGAAAATAAAGCCGTGTCGATATTCCTCGGGACTAAAATTTACGAGTAAGATATTGCTCAATTTTGAGTAACCTCAAGCAGATATTTGTTCATCTTGGAACATATCGAGAATCCTCCGTGCCTCGGAAAGCCGACTGTCATTCGTAGGTAGATCTTTGATAGTCGTTATGGATAGTCGGAAGCCCAAAAATCTGATAACTGGTCTTACCAAGGGGTATCGTGTTACCCAGTAACTGGAATGTGGCCTTCAGATAGGCAGTCGCTCCATGTACAATATCGGTATTCAGCTGCATTTGGTTAGACAGGAAGCCGAACCCAACATTTTGGAAAAGAAGATTGATTGACTTGAAACGTCTCGCCGCGTACTTTCGTGCAACGTTTTTGAGTGCGTTGCTCCCCCTCAATTTTTATCCAGTGAACACATAGCTTTAACTCAGACTAGATACGTCTATTTTTATGTTTTCGTGGAACGAGTCATGTTATGACTTTGTGTCACTTTTCTTCAGACTGGGTATTGTTATGTTGTTTCTACTTGTAGGTCAGGGACTCGCTGTCTGTCAATTCTGGTCTGACAGTTTATGTGGTTGTTGTGTGATTTACCTTCCTTTGTAAACACGATGCTGAAGAAATCATTGAGGGCATGGATTTTTTTAAGTACTGTTTTGACACCGTCAATATTAAAGGGATTTTGATTGCTACAGTTCACGTTATTACTGTCTGCCAGGCTTTAATCCGGGTATAAATAAAATACAGCACTTGCAAAAAGCATTCACTTGTTTCTTCAGACACTGCGATATGATTTATTTCCTATATGTATTCCGTACCGTAACAGTTATGGTGTATTTATTAAGCTAACACTACCCCAACCTCAAAACAAAAAGCTTTCCTTTTCATGTGAAGAAAACACGATTTGAAAGCTTCAAAGTAACGTGATACAGTTCTTTATTGTTGTGCTTTGTAGAGCTTCCATTTGATCCTCTCACGATGGCCTTTCTATTGTATCTTCTCAAATTTTAATATCTATTTTCCACTAATTAATAATTTAATTTAATTTTAAAGTCTTTTTTCTGAATCTTTATTAACTCTCAAATTCCAAAGTCAAAAAAAAATCTGTCTGTATATCTATGAAATACAAACTGACCGTTTAGTTATTCCATAGGTATTTTCTTGACAATGTTTGCAAGTAACATTAAAAGTATATCCCTTAGAAAAATATAAGTATGGGCATGTCCTTGTTATTTATTCACAAACAAGGTATTAGATGCCATTCCAAATAAGAGATTGATACGAGGGGAACGAGCAATATTGGAAATAAATAAAAGCTTATTATCTGCGATGACGATGCTATAAAGTCCTATTGTATCAAGATAATTTATGTCTCGAAAGTTGATAAAGCCAAAAATAAATGCACAGGATAATATAAAACTCGTGGAAACATAAATAAAGATTACAGAGAATGTATACAAATAAATAACGTTTACAAAACGAAAAAGTTTACCGCTAAGAGTTTACAGATAAGCTGTGCTATTCAGCGAAAAATCTAATAGCACTCATTACCCCCTTAAGAGCACTTAGGATTTCGTTAAAGCAAATCTGATGAAGAATTTAGTGAGGGCCGAGTGACCCTCGCGTTAGACTAAATTCAATCTAATTATCACGCTGGTGTGGCGTCCACAACACATACATTTATGGCCGCGTGTACACACGACAAAGGCGACTTCAAAGGGTTCTCGCTCGCACGGAAACGTAGGTGTGGCCACTTATAATGTATTTACCCGAGGGGAGCGCGTCGTGCCAAACACTCGATGCACTTGCAATGTTTTACTTACAAACATCACAGTACTATTCTAGGAAATACTTCGTCGCAATTATAGATACAGTTCATAGTGCGATCGGCAACAAGTGGCTTTCCAATCCAACTCTCATTCAATTCGACTCTGATTAATATCCAGCGATTATTCCAGTCTTTAAAACTTTAAAGATTGTTCTATTTTGGTACATGCTGAAATCCGTAGGAATTTCTCTTCATACAACAGCAGCTAGTTTGTTATTATAATTATTCACTACATATTTATAATACGAGTAATTAACTTGCAGCATATCAGAGTGAAGCGTGCTAATTCTATCTTCGACAGTGTAATGAACATCTGTTAGATTAATTTTTATGCAAAACATTACGCTTGCTTCCTACGTGTTCTAGTCTTTATTGAATAGACTCGTATATACTATGATATAAACAAAGTCGACCTAATCCCATTGATTCAGGCGGAATATTCATTGCATAAAAGTTGAAAGCGTTTTGATACTACAATGTTTGTACCTTGGAAATAAAGATATAAAATAAGAAAAGAATAGAAGATTTACTTTACTTGATTGAAACTTGCGACGTAAATAATAAAGTATAGTTACCAGAACAGTACCATTCGTGTTTTTAATTATCTTGATTACTTTACTACCTTCAAGGTTTGTAATAAACGTTAACATTAATGCATGGTCATACAGTTTAAGACGTCACGACAAATTTGCATATATTTCGTACACAACTTCCTGAAATTCAGAATTAAACTTATCTTTCGTGAGAATGTGGAACACCTAGGCGCCTAGTTTTGTCTCCTTGTTGGCGGGTGTACATCAAACAACTTCCTTAGTTGAAGAGCTGAGTACTTAGCAACTTTGGTCCGTTAAGTAAAGTCACATGTTCGGATCAGGGGCATCTTGGTAAAGGTAGTTGGAGAGTATAGTAAACCGTGGTTTTACACGACATACTTAATTAATCTGATCCTTCCTGCTGCGGTTAGTCGGAAAACATTTCCGAACGAGTATATCTCAGGGCTTTTGCTTGGCCTACAATTAAAGCTGAGACAAAGCAATTCTTTGGGTTAAGGTCGGAATCTTCCGGATTTTATGCACATATCGCTAGAATGTCGGACCTTGTCGTTGTGGATTGCGTAACAGATCTATATGAATATTTTTGCCGAGACGGATTTTTTCCTTCCAATTATAATATAATATCGCTGGTGATCTGTAGTAGAATGTTGTAATAAAAATTTTACAACAAAAACAGGGCCTTAACTAAATATCTCTTTGGTTTTACCTTAACTTCGCCGACCTCTCGTTACAACTAAAGGCTGCCCATATTAAATTTCAATTAGGTACGAACAAACTAGGAGGGTAATTATGCAAACCGTTTCGTACAAATTGTTGAGAGGTAGGTAAGTTTGAAACGTTCTATATCAATCAGTAACAAAAGAAGACTATTTTTAATTACAGCAGCGTCTGGAAAAATAAATGTTACGCAATTTGTGGTTTTACAATGTCGTATGTTAGAATTAGTGATGACGCTTGAAGCGGACTGTGGCGGGTGATATAACACCAGCTACCGAGCTAAATGAAGCAGGAATACATCTGGATTAAGATATTGCTGGATAAACCTAATGTAAATCTAGAGCTTCAGGATAGAGCGATAGATTTTAAACATAAGATTATAATCAGCCAGTATTATCCAGATCATAAAGTTTAATATTCTGTACTGTAGAGTAATAACACGAGAAATTATTTATACTTGCATTTGCGTAGACATGACACGGTAGTAAAGTAGTATGAGTATCGACGTCCATGTTTATCGCTGGAACCCGCTATAAATTTGTAAAATAAAGTTTTATGAATGTCCGGAAAACGAGAGGATACTCGATCACATCTAGGTATTTGAGATGGGATGGATATCATATTTTAGATATCGTGACGATCAATATCGATAGGTCAAATAATATTGAAGAATCTTGTAAACATTCTTTATTTTGAGATGAGTGACTTATCTGACATTTTCTGACATTCTAAAAAGAATATACGATCAAAGAGATAGAGCAATTTTTATAGATTCGTTTATGAGTAAGGAATTAATAATAATGTATTTATTAAAAAACTAATATTCTGCGATACATCGTCTAATATCACTGTTTCTCTTCGTAACGAAATGACATAAAAGCTTTCTGAAAGCAACGTCGAACGGCTTTCAAGTTGGTAAATGTGTGGTTCTACTGCGCAATATTAATGTAGATATATATATTTGTAGATATATTATACAGATATTAATAACGGTACAATATTAATTAGGTACTTGTAGACTACGATATCGACTGTTAAATCGTTTTCCTTTTGCAGTTTAATCTCGCTCTCGCGTTTTATTATCTTTGTAAACATGAATAAAATTAAAAGATCTTTTCGAGTAGATAAATTGTTTTATATACCTAGTAGAATCCTAATTCTATTGGTTTCGAAATTGTATTTTATCAGTTTTATACGCGTGTTTTTGTTGAAATCCCATAACTCTAGGGTATTAATGATACCATGACAAAGAATCAACTGCCGTATAAGAGAGTTATGAGATTGTAAAAAAAACACGTTGTATACAAAAATATATTTTTAACTTCAATGCGATCCGAGTCGCACTTAATATGTATTAATTGTTTTTCCACCCATGATATCAGTGCAATGCTGGCAATGTCGGCTTATGCCTAGATTCGGCTCTTGAGGGATTCGATATTTGTAAAATACAAAAAAAAAACCCACTTTTCTGAACTAGTGGTCTTTCTTTATAGTTGTGTGTCAATGAATAATGATCATAACTTTTTAATAGTTCTTGGTAGCCTATTTCCAACCACAGACTTTATACACACAGGTGTTACAATACCACAGGTTCACCAGTCAATAATATAATTAATTAATTCCCAAGTGATACTAATTGAATCGCAGTACCTCAGGGTTACTGATTTTGACACGTTATTGCCATATTATCCAATTAAATTAATTAAGTGCTTTGGTTTGTCATTCAGTGCGCTCAATCATATGGCTGATTCATAAATTGAAGTTTGATATTCCAGTTTCACGATTTTCAATTTAATATTACACTATTAAAATTGTAAAATAGTTATAATTATTATGGGTGGGTATATAGATCATAGATATGATAGTGTAATACCCCCTTAGAAGAAAACATATTTTGAATTTGAAATAGAGTATGTAGTGTGAGATTTTCTATGGTTTCCCGCTAAAATAATGGAAAATGGAACAACAGTTTTCTTTGCTTTCCTTAATCTTTAATTACAGGTGTGCCTTCTCATTGAAACTGTAATCATTTTATATTATTAGAAAATTCCTTCTGGAAATATTTTTTTCCATATTGATCGCTGCATCTGCATTTTTTCACCCTGATTATCTGACAATCTATGTTCAGTTTCATGTCAAACTTCTCAGAACCGGTAATCTGCAGTTTAACACGTATTACCAGAAACGATATTCACTACCCTTCCTGGAAAATACATTCTGCCTGTATCCCACGAGCGAGATGTATTTTCAAACAAATATTTTCAAGAATTTGAAATTCAGTGTATGTTCGCTAGCACGTTTCGCATTTTGAATACAATTTCGTATACTTAATAATGTTTTCATAAAATTCATGTTTCTGATTGCATGCTTGTCCAATGTTATTGGTTTTACACCTTCTGCATTGAGTTTGTATGTCAAAACTATACATAACTATGTGCCAACACGGGAAAGCATTTTTGGGCTTTCAAAAAATAATACCTACATTGGCTGTGAATTGACACTGAATAAACCTATCATATCAGAGAAATATTTTAAAATGAAAGTTTTATTTATTTACCTACATTTGTTCTAAAAATCTTTTTGTAAGTAGGTAGCGGGTGTTGAAACGTTATTTTACGATAAAATAAATATGGAATAAACGTTTGCAAAATGCATGCTGGATTTTATGTTTTGAGCTAAATAACAAACCGTAAAAAATGTTGCAAACACGGACCAGCCATTACAACGAAGCATCGTGGGCGTATATTGCCATAATCGCTGCTCTAGGCAGGGTATAAAACAGACTAAAAGCTGTGGTCCGTCTGAGTGGAGCCTAATAGTTTAGCAAACGCAGTTAATTCCGCTTTACTGGCACTAGGGTAACCACACGTGACCGCATACATATGTAGGTAAAGCGTAATATATGTTGGGTTCCAATATCCCCCAAACGAACAGTTTTTGTATACCAATCGTAGTTTTTTCAGACTTATATACGTCTTAAGCTTCATTATTAGTAACAAATGTACTCATCTATCAACCAAAAAGGGTCAATAAAATATTATTCAGCCATTATACGATAATTTTCTATAAGCGACTCGCTATTAATTTTATGTCGGTTTATTGAGCTCTCAAGGTTTCATACTATAGCTTTATGGGGAAATCACTTTACACTGTACACTTACAATCCATTTAGCACTTAGCAGAGTCAGATACTAAGTGTATATCGTGTAGTTTTGATAACCTACACGCTGGGAACGTAATTGCTTTATACTATATGAATTGAAGGAAAATGTATTAGGAAACCCCTTTTATGATATTTTCCGTGGATCGGATCATAATCCGTACGTAGAAAGGGTAGAGAAGGATGTTTCACTTACCGACTAAATTATTGATGTCACTAACTATTTATCCTACTTGCAAGGATTTATTGTCCAAGAATAGACAAGTGAACCAAACAACTGCCTAAAAGTTAAAAGTCAACGAAAAACGTCGCAATACATACAAAGATTAATCTATAAATGGATAATGATCAGTAATACTAAAGCAGAAGGCACTAAGGGACTAACAAATCTACGGCTCCCGCAAAGCGATGAACATTATTTATTACTTTCACTAAATTTTCCTTGCTTCATTATTCAACCTGAACTCTTCACAGAACTCATTGCTCAGGGCCTCGTCAGATTCCGCCTTTTGTTAAAACAAAACTGTGGCTAAAGACTAGCTGAAAGCCTTTTTATTTTAGCCTTTTTGAGAATGTTATGAACTATTAAAGGATCGTCGAGGGACTTGATAAATGGGATTGAACTAACTTCAATTAACTTCACTGTCGGTATCTCTATTTATTTTCTCGGATTTTTCGCAGTTTCGTACAGCTTGTTATTGTTTAGCTTCTGTGACGAACTTAAAAGTTTAATAAAGGTATCGGCTAATGAAATACATGCCTTTATACGTAGGACATGTTTTAATGTCTACGTCTATGTGTTTGACGTGGACAAGGTGTTTTCCAATTAGTTCAGGTGATTCATTCAAAATTTCCGGGACGGGAAGGTGCCTTCCTGACCACAAGTATTTTTAGAAGGAACTGTTTTTTTTTTGTCTTTACCACACCATCATTACCTACTACCTTTTTTGACTAGTTATTCATTCCTACTATAAACTATAAATAGCTACCTGAAAACTCGCACTCAACGTACTAGGTACTGGTATGAAAGTATTTTAAAGCACGGAGTAGGATGTAGAAACACAAGGAACAGTTAAACTGAGTGGTTTTTATCCAAGAATAGACCATACTACTCGTATGTCATCGTGGAAGTGCTATGCCACTAGATTGACTCTAAAGCCCCCAGCGATGTTGGGCAGTATGGCGACGTTGGGCGAGCCCGTTGGCCAAGCGCGATGCAGATCAAACGGCAAATCACGCAAATTGGCCCAGTATACGTTGGCCGAGCAACTGGCTCGCCCAACGTGTACTGGAAGCTTAACAGACCTGAATAAATGGAGGTTCTATTAACATACCATCCAATTGACATTATGAATAATTAATTTATCAGAACCGTCGATTTGAGTGCAAATATGTTGCATTTGTACTGGCGTGTCTCCACGATCTGTACGAATAGTTCATGTCAGTGTAGGATTAGCTTGTCCGTAACATGTTGTTATAGTGGAGCTGACTGTCAAGGGTGAAATAGACGACGACGACATATCACCTTTAATTATAGATATTATTTACTTCGCAATAATCTGAAACGCGTGGTGTGTGTTCAACAATCCTATCGCCATTTCACAATCCAACCTTCGCTCGGGTATATCGGACTAGCCTATTCTGTAAAAATCTCACTGTGAAAACTTAGGTGAAGTGAGAAGTCAATCTCTAGCGATTCCTAGCATCAGGTTGGTTGGAATGACAGCTCATTTCAAGCTCACTTCACATACATTTTCACGGTGAGATTTTTACAGTATAGATCAGCAGATAGCAGATGATTTATTCGATCTATGAAGTAATTATGAAAGATCGTTCTAAACACGGTCCAGGGTAACAAAGCCCGACTCCAGTTTCATGTAATTGAAGGGGACACGTCCGACACAGTCACTTGTTTACCAACTTTTGTTCAATATTGTTGGAAAGTGACTCCACAGAACGGTGAACAATCTTTAAACAAATTATCTATAAAGTGCCAAGTTACCTTTAGTTTGAAAACCATTTAGCAACATACTGTACCTATAAATATTGAAACAACGATAAAAACTATCGGTCTCTTTTCTAAAGTTTAGACTGTTGTTGATTTAAATACAACTCTCCACTCAACTGTTTTACAATCTATTTTATTTCCATTTTATATCAGTGGCAACACTTAAGTCTTGCCATCATTAATCATTGTGTAATTTATAGCTTCTATTTGTAATTAATAGCACCATTACACATAGGTCTACCCGAAATAATGTGCTGAAGACGCGATTGATCTTTTTTCCTTTAACCCCAATGTTGAATGGCCGAATTGAGAGCGGCTCTGATTTCCGGATAGAGGTCAGTTGTAACACGGGGCTAGGGTGGGAAGCAACACATTGGAACTACCACTAATTGTCTGAAACCAGAACACATTTCAGTATTTGACCTGAATATGAATTAAATATATAAAACATTTTAAACAATTATACGTTTTAAAAGACAGAAATAATTATTTGTTCAGTTAACCGTCTAACTTTTTAGAAATTCCTAAACTTTTAAAACTTCATCGATGCATACTTTATTGTTTTTATTATTCTAGCTTCAAAAAAAAAGACGGTAAAAAAATCATGTGTTTCCAAAGTTGTTGCCAAAAATATATAATCAGTATTTAAACTTAAGTAATTATTATGATCGAGAAATCTGAAAGTAGAAGTTTAATTACATAACGAATCACATGGTTGTCTGATTCCCAGTTTCTGAGATCTACAGAATATAATCAATCATTTACCTTGAATTCTTGAAAGTTTTACTGAAAAGAGATTGCACCTTGAATTTAGAAAAAGTCGGTACCTACGAGAGAACTGACCGTAATTAAAAACGTTCTAATCTATACTCCATTTGAAATAAGATTAGACATTTAAACAAACCTTTTTACAGTCCGTTCAACCAATTTTGACTTCTATAGCTTATGCAAAAGGATGGCATTAAAAGCAAAAAAAGTTACGCAATACCAACTGTCTACTGCAGCTGCCATTTGTCATGCCACCAACGCAATAGAAGTCAAAATCGGTTGAACGGACTGTAAGAAAGGCTTATTTAAATGTCTAATCTTATTTCAAATAGAGTATAGTCACAATGTTAGGTAAAAATGAAGGTACAATCAGCGATATTTTTGACAGATCGAGACTGAGAAAAAAATGCTAACGTTTAAAAAAATACGGGAATCGGTCACAATTATGTCCCGAAACTGTTAACGAATTGTCACATTCAAATGCCATTATTCAGGTTTAATATTTATTATAACTGCCTAACTTTGAAGGAAGTATATACGTACCAAATAAAGATTACACCTACATTGTATGCAACGCCAGCTCACTTCGAAGCCCTTGTGACTCTCGTCTCAATATTTAATATATTCACTTTGTATCGAACGTCACAGCTCTACGCTGACACTTGATTCATTCATGGCGCTTAACTTGAATTCATTAGGAACTAGCGGTTTTTAATGAGGCGACATCCTATAGCTTGATTTTAATTTACCACTTTTTTTATTTGGTAGGTAGATATATTTTTATGTTTTTTTTAAACTTCTTGTTAGGGTAAAACGGGACCCTATTACTAAGACTCCGCTGTCTGTCTGTCTGTCTGTCCGTCTGTCACCAGGCTGTATCTCATGAACCGGGATAGCTAGACAGTTTAAATTTTCACAGATGATGTATTTCTGTTGCCGCTATAACAACAAATACTAAAAAACAGAATAAAATAAATATTTAAGGGGGGCTCCCATACAACAAACGTGATTTTTTTGCCGTTTTTATAGATAATTATTAAATTAGAAAGTTTGTATGTTTGGATGTTTATTACTCAATCACGCAAAAATGGCTGAACGGATTTGGATGAAATTGGGGACACAGATATCTTTCTTTATCTATTTTTTATCCCGGTAGTGCGTTCCCGTGGGATAATTTCCGACATCCCCGCGGGCAAACACTAGTATTACCTATAATAAACTCTATTAACTTTGAATCCATCGCAAATTCTGTGAATTTGCTCAATAGTACCATCCCTTTTTACCTGAACTTTGTGTATTGAAACCTTTCAATTCTGTTTATACAGAGACATAATGATTTATGTTTTTACTCGGCCCTTTATCTTAGAGACTATAGCGTTATACACTTAAAATGATTACTGTTTAAAACTTGCTAAAGTTGGTTATAAAAGCCGCCCATGAAAAGTTCAGATAAAATTATTTATCCGCTTGGAAATTAAAATTTGACGTGGAAGGCTCCTCCGAACATTATTTATGGTTTGTTTATTTATATGAAGAACCAAAGTATATATGTTGTACATACACCTATCGTTAGTACGTACATACCTACCGATAAAGTTACATGAGTTTTAACTATAAAGATTTTGTGGCGTAACTAGTTGTTTTTTTTTCTCCTGTAGAATAATTGGATAAAGGAAGTGGGAATTTCTTATTATTATCATCTGATGAATGAGCTCTAGATATAACCTAGGTAAATACCTATATCCCCACGGATTTATAAAACAAAATAGCTGCTGCACGCGGTTTCGCCCTAATTCTATTTTATTTTCAAAAATTATAGTAGCCTAGTACTTATAACATCAGCTACCTGCTAGTGAAAGTCCTGTCAAAATCGGTTCAGCCGATTCGGAGATTAGCCGAAACAAACAGACAGACAAACATTTTTTTTGTTTTATTTACTTTTTATACTTTCATATGCATTTAGTAAAAGCATATTGTTATTTTGAAATTAGAAACAGACACTTCAATTTTATTTATTTGTGTAGACAGCAACAATTTTTCCATCCTAATACAATTTTCCGGATAGCCTTCGATTGTTCGATCACTACCGCATTTCAAATTGTTATTAATAGTAAAAGCATGTCCAAAAGTGCCAACCTAACAGAAACAAAGCGTGACAAAGTTTGCGCGGCACCCCTTTTGTTACCCACTTTATGTTACATTCTACGTAAACCGAGGTCTAAACGAAGTGAAGAGAGTGCTTCTGTTATTTACTTGGACATGTTAATGAACTCAATTAACTGTTTTGTTAAATTAACCATTGGTTTAGCTCCAGACGAAATTAATGATTACGGCCTTTTTCGAAAGAATCACATTGTTATCGAAGTCACGGGATGTTGGATGGTGTAATATAGCATGCTTGCGTCCCCATTGTCAAAGGATGCAAGATGCTTGTATAAGTTAGATTTATATTATAGGGATTTTTTTCTTGTACCAACCGATGAGGGTGGCATAATCAGTTTTTGATTAAACCCTCTATAACACAAATAGAATTAAAAAAATACGGACTTTTTAATTATGTAGGTATGTGGAGATGCCATTAATTTTTATTCTGTCCGTCACCCAGAAATAAATTAAAAAGTTATGCTAAATTCAATTTCATGGCACACGTCTCGTAAACGTTAAATCTGAACACAGCAATGCTAATGATATTGGACAGAGGCCTTTACAAGGACTTTTATATGATAAATGATTTTATCTCTGTAAGTAGGTTTATACGAACACTTTTACACGTCAATCATATTTTTTAAACTAGATGAGATTGGCGTTTCCTACCTGATTACTCTAAGAAGAAAGACCTAAAAAGTCTCAGAGGTCACAGTCTGTTTTAAAGTCCAGATTAATCTGGGTCAGATCATATGAAGACCATGTAGAATGGTTTCTGAAATGGTCGTTTGAGAAACGATTCGACGAAAATTGTTCGTCAAATCGTTGAGCATAAATTATTCGAACTGCCAGACCATGATTAAAAAATATCTGAGAAAAAATAAAGAATAACCCACGTGTCTTCACATTCACAATAATTAAAATAATATAACCTACTCGACATAATTGTATGAGACAGCTGATAAACTTATCAAAGTAAATATTCATGTCATTGTTTATATAAAATACATGTGTATATAAAAATCCGGAAATAATCTTGGTCATATCATTTGAGGACCATGTAGTTAGGTATCTACTACAAAAATCGCTAGGATTCTACTACCTTCCTGTCCAACGAATACAATTCGGGAATATTCATTTTTAACTGCAGTTAACCTGAATCAACTAAGAATCTATCTATTATTCATCACTCTTTACGGACTTCATTTCAATTACTCCATATTGCAAGCGGATAAAAGCCTTCTAAAGTTCCGTTTTTTTATTTTGTTCAAACTGCAATTTCCTCCAACAATGCTTTCGGAATTTGTAGAATGTTCAAACAAAAGAAGCAATAGGGCATCAAGGCTCATTACTATGCTTTAACATTTACATAGCAGAAATATGTATCTAATGAAGAATTTTCTGGAAACGTATGAATGCCGAGTAAGGGTGAATTTCACCAATGAAACTGAACGCGATTTGCACATCTGAACTGCGTTCAAGAGCTGTCAGTGAAAATATTCCACAGAAAATAATGACACTGACAGCTCTTAAACGTGGTTTATGTGCTGATCACGTTCAGTTTCATTGGTGAAATTCGCCCTTAAAGGGGTTTATTCATAAAGTCTGGCTGTCAGCGGGCTGTCAACGCAAAAGAAGTCAAAATCGTTTGAACGGACTGTAAAAAAGGCAAAATTCAAATGTATCTAATAATAATAATCTCACATCAAATAGAGTATAGGCACGCTGTACCGGTACGTAAAGTGCACGTAATATATAAGTATATGCAAGACCGCTAAAATGTCACCGTATAAAGTGCACCCTTGAAAAATTTCTTTGTACCTTTGAAAATTGAAGCAAATTTTAGCTTCATTATACGTTAAGGCATTAACTCAACCCCACAAGCGAGATTGGAAATTCATAGAGTAAATCGTTTTTGTCTTAATTAGTTTTGGAGTAGTTCAGTCTTGTGAAATGTGCGAGTCGATCAATATTTATGTGGGAGCTTAATTGAATAAATACCAATATTGTTAAGTAATAACGGTTTACATTGAAGGAGAATTTGACGTGATATTTTTCACTAATCTGAATTACCCTTCATTCGAAAATCTCCAAACTGTTAGGCGTAATACTTTTGCAATGCAATGCGTACAAATGGGCCATGGCCAATTTTTCTGTAGTTTCATTTGACCGTTATTTGGGAACGGTTTTTCAATATTTCACTAAGCGAGTCTAGAGTTTCATACGAAAAAAGTCGCACAAATGGTCGTACTTTATTAAATACCTATAAATCTTCCCAAAGTCTTGGCCTTTGAAGACCAAACTCTTACAAGAGGATTTGGTCTGTAACCAAACACTCGCGCGCCGGCCCTCGGTCCATGATTTGCAGAACAGCTTCGATGGCTCATTACCACCAAACAATGCCTAGTTACGTCGGTAACTTTAACCAACCGTTTGATAACTCTCTGAAACCAAATCCAAAGACTGCAAAGTTTTAATTATTCTTTGGAATTAGTTTTTGGAGTCATCAGATTGATTTTGAGGTAAGTCGATTCTTAATCACTGAAAATATTTGTCTGGTGTAAAGTTACTGTTCTCATCATTTCTGTGGGCTACGAAATAATGGCGGTTGATAATTCTAACTTTATCACTTAAACGGTTCAGACCGTTTGACCGACCTATGTCGGTAACCCGCGGTTAAACGTCGACGATCAAACGTAATTTATTTCTTGACTCGACCTTATTTGTTACAACCGCTTTTACCTATTTTCCGTAACCAAAGTTTATTGAAACAAATACTATTATTGTTCTATTGGCTTATACTCTAATCTCACCGACACACAACTCACCACGACTCTGCCATAACACTCCATATCGCCTATACTAAGACTTCCGGGCAGCACGCTTTTTTAAAAATAAAACTCCTAGCAAAAATTCAGGGGATCTAAAAGACCGGTAATTTTCAGTGTTACTCAGAGAGTAGTGGAAGGACACATGGTAGGTCTTTGACCCGGGTTGGAACACTTTATATGCTTTTAAGACTAACACTACAAAGAAGATGATGAGGAAAATTAATATTATAACATACCTAATTGATGTTTTTAAAAAGACACATGGAATATTTCGGCAATGTTTATACTTCAGCGTTCATGTAAATGGCGGAGTAAACTAAGGTAATGACTTGTACCTGTATTGGAAACATATATGGGCCGATTTTTTAATAGATTTTTATCTGAAGAATGACTATTGAAAAGTCAACCCTAACACAATCCTACCAGGGTTGCGGGAAAGACCTTGGCAATAGGCAACTGAAGGAACACGGGTGGGTTTTAGTCAGTAGAACTGGGTAATCATCAAATGACTTCTCCTTTGATGATTACCCAATACAAAAAAAAAAAAACAGTAACAAGTAACAGTCCAAGCACTTGATAACGGTTTGATGGATTTGTTTGAAAGGTAAAATGAAATAGGTATATTAGTGGCACCGGAAATGCTAAAGAAAATAAACCAGAGTTAATGATAACTGGTTAATTTTCTTTAGCATTTCCTAATGCTCATAAAAGGAGTCGAGTAATCAGGCGATCTTTAAAACAAAACTGCTATGTCGAATGTATTAAAAGCGCCCGAGTAAGTAGCTTAAAAAAACTCCTATACATTAGCTGCCCTATTGATGTATGGCCATCGTTATCGGACATAATGTGGGTCCAGATAATATTCGTACGATATAATAACGTAACACCAATACCTATGTAGTACCTATGGCCTATGGGAAACCTGCGGGCTCGTTATCTAAACTCAGATTGTGATGTGATGAATATTAGTTTCTATTATTATTTTGTGAATCCGACCTACGAAAGCAATTGCAGACAAGATATTAATTTATGGATTAGTTATTCATGTTTTTTCAGGGTAGGTCGTTGGCAAAATTAGTATCTACCAAGTTTCTCTCTATCTCATTCTATCTCTATAGAAAATGATCTTTAGTTTTGTAGTAGGTACCTACGTAGCTTAAGCATAATCAGCCTATAATTTTCCCACTGCTGGGACATGGGCCTTCTCTTTCTGTGAGAGGGAGTACCATTTATGTACCTTAGTAATTTTAGGTTAGAAGCACATCGAAGGCTTATGATGTAACAAATTGGATTTCATATGGCCGTGCTTCAGATTTCATGTAACAATGTTTACTTGGGATATGTATTTTATGTATGCCTTTCCGCTTCACTGGAAATAATGGTTACACACTTAGTAAACCTATAATTATTTACTTTCTGCTTCTACGTAATAATTATAGTTAACTTCGCATTCGAACGAAAGTAATTTCCATACATCATTAATAATTCACAAATCTTGTCTAAAGTCAACAGTTTAGTAGTAAAGGCAACACAGGTAGTTCTTCACACTTTTGTATATTGATTTTCACTGCTTTCTGTAATTTACCAATTTTTGAACTTCCTTCCACGTCACAACTCCGGATCCACTCTGATTTAGGTGAAGTGTCTCCGATACGGTTATCCTCCCCTTTTCTACTTCAGATTATTTGTTTGTGATATTATGAAACTTTACACGCCCAAGGATTTGTGTGAATCGATATCATTGAATTATAACTTTTATAAAGAACGAACTCCGTAATTTTGTTGACGATTATTTTATTGTTTTGTTTTATTTACTTACTTGAGCCTATCTCGTTTTTAAGGTTCCGTAGTCAACAAGGGACCCTTATATTTTCGCCATGTCCGTCTGTATGTCTGTCTGTTTGTCTGTCCGCGGCTTAGCTCAGAGACTCTTTATACTAGAAAGTTGTAATTTGGTATATACATATAAATCACGCAGACAAAGTGCAAAAATAAAGTCATGAAAAAAAATTCCCCCTACCAGCTAAATGGTTGGTTTTGGATACGAGAAAAATTCATGGCAGTCGTATATAACAAAGTTAAAAGGAAAACTATCACAGCTAAGTAGGTTCTACCAGGTACCGAGTATAATATCGACAACTTACATTTGCAGTTGCTAAAACATACATTGTGAACCCTACATTGTGCGTAGTTCGACACGCACTTGGCAGGTTTTAATTATGTTTGAAACCACCTGAGTGGTAAGTGTGCACCCTCTTGTGGGACAGACTTTTTTATTTTGGGTGTAGGTACCAGACCAGTGAAAGACAATGTTGACAGAGCCGTGACCTTACTCTGCAATACGTTTATTTAAATCTACTAGCAACACGGGACGGTCGAACAAAATAAAAATGCAAATTAGATAAATTCAATTTCATTTAGATACTTACTTATATTTAAACTAAATCCTCTGTATAAAACGGCCTTTACTAGGATTATGAGAGTGCCGAGTGTAGTGACAATTTTTGAGGTTAGTTACAGTTTAATTGAATTGTCAGATCTTTGCATACCCCGATAGTTTCTGCTGGAGAGCCTGGCATGGCGCCAGGACAATCACGTTTTCTGTGATTGTGTTCACTTTCCACTCTCAGTAGGCTCAGCTAATTTTCAACTTTGAGGCGTAGCGTAGGTACCGAATACCTACCGTTTTCCACCGGAACATTTTTCTTTAGGGTGCCAAAAAACTAACAAAATAAATTGTTGCCAGGGGCGAAACCCAACCCTCTTTTGGTAAAGTCATTTTAATTTCACGGTCTTGGTGCTTCTTCTTTTCTTTATTTTAACCCTGTCGTAATTTTTGTCATACACCAACAACCAATCTAACTAACCTAACAACCAGAGATGAAAAGAATAAGAATAACAAAATATTATCTAAGATGGTGATCTCTCTTTCTATGATACCGATAATGATCTTATCTTCATTAGCAAACCTCCTCTATAATTATAATCCAAGTAAAAACAGTATGACAGATTCCGTAATATTTTATTTTGTACAAATAATTTCGTCATTTCCGGGCCCGGAATACCACGGGTCGCTTGCCGAACATCCAATAGGCATGAAAAAAATTTAAAGATCGTATACATTTATTGGATGGGCCATCACCTCCTTTTTTAACCAATTGGATGTCGTTTATTCTTATGGGGTTTAGGTGTCGTCAGCGGTTCGATTTAAAAGGTTCATGGGGTTAAATGTTACATTCGATCTGTGTTTCGATTTTTATTGCTATTGAGGTAATGTTTTAAGCTAGTCATGTCTCAACCTTTGTTTAATATTCTCCCTGTTTACTTTATTACTAGGATAATTAAATTTTTTCTATTGATTTGAAGAAGAAGCACGAAAACAGACCAGTTGCCATATTTTTCCCAGAATTTCACGAGTGCTATTCGGTTGATGAAGATTGAATATACGTTTTATTTGGGATACGCACAGGAAATAAAACAATAAAAGTAAACATTACTTCCTGGAATTCTATTTTAAAATAATAGTGTTATGATATAGGTACTTTTGTGGACGCAACTGCCGACTATTCATTCAGGCTGGTGTGGGAGTATAATGAGGCATAAAACTCCCTGTAAACAAATTTTAATATTACTTCGCTCAACATTTTCAAGTTGAACAAAAAGAGAATAACAATTTAAAAACAAAGAACTGTTTCTCTATTCATAAAGTTTTTAGTAGGATTTCAGCTTCGTATTAAATTCTGTCGAGTTCGATTAGGGAATCTAAACCGGCTACATTAGCATCCTCTAATTTGAAACAAAAGCAATTCATAATTTGTGGACCATTTTACGAATCTCCATAGAAAACTGTCACTGTCAGTTTGTGACATTTTACGATGATTCATAATAAGATTCTGCCAAAGTGGCCGTTTTAGGCCCCCAGAATGTTGCTGTACTAAACATAGTTTAGATTAATATCTTCGGAACTATAAAAACATTGTGAAAAAGTAGAAACTAATAAATGTGGAACTGGAATGAAACTAGAGTTATTTGAATAGTTGTATCTACAAATAAGCTCGGTCCATAATGCTCACATAGACACGATAGGTAAAACATTTTCAATCCATATCCATAAATCTGTGTCTCGGAGCTTGTGAGTCGTAGATAATAAGTAATGTTCGACGTATGCGGCGGATACAGTCGAAAGAGTTTGGAGGACCGCCAGTGCACTCAGGTGGAAACTGAGCCTCACTGCTGTCCCAATAATAAATGGATCTATCTACTACACTAGCGAGCTTTTAGTACAATCTGATGTACGTGTTGTTCGTGCCACATGTTTAGGTTTATTAATCTTGTGAATGCTGTAGTGAACGTCTTCATTTGTCCTCCCACGTGCAAATTCTATCGCCGTGTCTTGTTTTCGCGTTTCTGTTTGGATCTTTAATCTTCCAGTATTAGGTGAATCTCTATTATTTTTAAAGGCTTTTCTTTTATCTTCTGTAGTACCTGACATATTAAAAAAAACTACTAAGGCATCGGTCTAAAGGAATTGTTAATAATTATTCATTCAAATCATACATACACAGTCGTAAATAAGTGTAAAGTTTTATGTTAAAGAAAGCAGCATTCATATTGTTAAATAATTTATGTAATGTCCAATGTTTGACCGCACTTCTATAAATATTCTTAGTAAAGTTTATTGATACAACGAAGTAATAGCTCCTCGGAGTTGTAGAGGGGCGTGTACCAATAATGTTTGAAACACAATTCAAATTTATTACCAGCTTCAAACGGCCAACGAAAACATTGTGAGGAAGTTCGCAGCAGTAAAGGCTTTACGCAAATACTGTCTTTAAATAAATGACAAATAGATCATGACTTGTAAGAGGGCAGAGTGCTGTCGACCGAAAAATGGGACTTTTGTTTAGAATCAACTGTCACACTAAAACTTGGTTGCTGAAAGTCACTGATCGGAAAATATTACACGTAGCTAAGCCTAATTGCTGGCAATTGTGATGAAACATGTCACTTGACACGGATTTTGAATAAGCATAGTATAATCAGACTATAATGTTCCCACTGGGAACATTATAGTCTGCTATAGGCTGGGACCGAGACCCCCTCTCTTTGAAAGAGAGTGGGGTGTAATCTACCTTCTACGCGGGCCTAGTGCGTGTTGGTAGATTTTACATGTCTTAAAATTTTTGGTTCTAGGACATGCCAGTCTCCTCATGATGTTTTCCTCTCCTCCACCGCTTTGAGAGCCAGTAGTGACGAAATTATGTACACAAAGAAAAGCGCCTGGCTGGTTTGAATTCACGACCTACAACTGGTAACTAGTGGCCTGATGGTACAGGCCACCACTTCTCTGACACGTATTTTGACAACATATAACATTGATAAGTCTTTCAGAAACCGGGGGTAACGCTTTCAATTCTACTGCCTTAACGCTAAAGCTTAATCAGGGACAAAAAAGATATACGACAATCATTTACGTTTGTAAGATCACAAGAGGACATTAAGTAATTAGGCCTCGTTGATCCATTAGAACAAGTATCAATCTACGTCATGAAAGACATAATAATGGAAGGTTGGAGATTCGCCAGTGCGTTCAGACGGAAATATTCCAAATAGTTTACATGGCTAATGATATAAATGGGTACTTATTGTATCTTGAGCGGGATGGTTAGTTTCATAGATCATTTTGCAATGTGGGTCAACCCTAGCAGGTAAAGTTGTATGGTCATTGTATGGTGCAATTATTTTGTGAAGAATTCATGGTGAGTACGGTAAAGAGGTTTGAAAGTGACTTTATCTCAAAATCATTTTCATGTTAATACTCTCGTGTGCCCTACATTTCACAAGTACACAACGACAACTATTAAGTCTGCTTCGCGGACAGTTAAAGCGTTATCAAAGAAGTTCACGGTCATCATCACATAAATACATAGGAAACACCGACTTCATCTAGTTTTTAAAATATTATTATTGTGTTTGTATAAACCTACCATCAGAAATAAATAGCATTTATTATATCCACCGCGCGAATCGAATACCACCTTCTATAATGTATTCTAATACCTACCCATTAATTGTAAATTGGTTACATAGATGACAATTTACAGTTTGTAGGTTCTCATCCCACAAGCCTCACATTGACTGTTACACTGAGGAAAATTGTCAACACTGAAGGTAGTACATATTATTTCTCTATTATCACTACCTGATTCAATTCACTTTTCGTGTCTGTCCAAAGTGTTCAAACATTTTCCGAAGTATTTTCCGGAGCGGTCGCTCTATTTCTCGTGGGTGCTCTAGTGTGCGGTGGTAAGGGATTAAATCAAGCTTCTAAGTGATGTTATGACAACAACATTTCTCTCTGAAAATATCGTCTGCTCATTTCCATGTAGATAGTAGGAAAATCCAACCATAACATGAATGAAAAAACTAACGAATACCTAAGCTTTCCACGCTGAGCCATAATCCCGGAAAAAATCATCGGATTCGACTGGGGTGCGCAAATGGATTAAAAAACTGATGTAATAAAGAACTGTATAACTACAGTACAGATTTCCATAAACGAAGATAACAAATGATTGTTCGAGAACAATTCAGTTCTCCTGTAGCAAAAATAATAACCTCAAATGTTGGACAAAATTTATTTCCTTGTTTGTCTGCACTTTATCTGTTAATGTCATGAGTTCGTTGTCCGATTTTCGGTTTGTCTGAGTTTGTTTTTACCTCTTTTAACTTCTTCTTTTATAACACACTAGCACTGGTAACAATGTCATGTTAAAGTCTTTGCCGAACTAGATACAATCCACAAATTTTTACACATCTACACAAAAACATTGCAATAATTCGTTAGATATCACAAGTAGATACCTACCTAGTGCCATAGACATAAACCATTGTTGACATAAACGAACAAAATATAGCTAAACTGCATCAAATATTGAAATAGCTATTTACTCTGAGGAACTGTAGGGAGGAGCAACCCTATGTCGAATTATTTTTTAAAAGACTAGTTCGCTTCGAAACTTTTTCGATTGTAAAATTTTCAGCTTGCTGTAGGTAAGTACAGTTTTGTTTTTCTTTGCCTTTTATCGAGCATAATTCGCGTTCTATCGAGTTATTGGTGAGCTTTTTCACTACATTTAGATCGCTTATAATATTAAATATGGATTCTGATAGGTACTATAAATAAGTGTAAAAATTTAAATTATGAATTCCAGAAAAACAATGTAAACAGAAAAAACGTTCGCCTCGAAGAAGTATTACACAAACTGGGTAAACTTTCTTAAATGTAACATTTGTCATTTGCATGAGGAAAACTTTTGTATTACTTAACAAGACAAGCTACAGCCTATTTATAAACTTATATTCACAATAAAATTAGAGTCTGTCCGATAGACATGGCGCTAGTGTATATGTCATTACGTCAAATTGCATGAAAAAAATGTAGTTCCACAATTTTCCGCCGGACTTCAGTGATGGCGCGGACTCTACGATACAATACAAAAAAAAAGTTAGACTTAATTGGAATAAAAGTTAGGCTACATAATTGAAAGATTTAGTATGTCAAACTTTTTTCAACAACCTTCTTTAATAAAGCTCGAATTTCCTCCGAATCCTTTTAATTTTAAGTGGAATATTCCTTTGAGGGAAAATAAAAACGTTATAAACTTGATTTGAATGTCTAATATTTTTAAGCGTTCTCGAAGCAGGAGTTTTAACAGTGTTATCCCTTGTTAAAATTAGCGGCCACGTAAGGGTGACACTCGTTCCTTATTTGTTTGGGACGACCATTTAAATAGTTCAGAACTTTGAGTACAGATTCGGAATGGAATCATTGAGTGTTAAACTGCTAATGCGTGTTAAACAACGTGATACTGTTTGGGGAGTTATTTCAGTAGAACGGTATTATTTCGGATATAGTTTATGGGATGGATGTTTACTGCTCAACTGTTGATTGGCCTATAGAAGGCGGATAACAATTAAAATTATATTGTGTCTCATTAGTACTGTTCTGTTCATCTTTAAACAATATAGATAACCCTAAACAATATTTGATACTGGTATTACAACATATAATAACGTATCTGACGGTATTAACGGCTGAAATACAATATGTAGTTCCAGGCATATACTAATGAACACTATTGTGCCGTATGTTTCCGCAGGCAAGCCGTCTACTGTACATAATGTGGACTTATACGTCTTATGTATGTATCGGCTTACATATTGACAGTAAACTGCTGATGGAACAAAATTGTTTGAAGATTTTTTTATATTTATGTACATTTTAGGGTTCCGTACGTCCGAATGAAAAAACGGAACCCTTATAGAATCACTCGTGTGTCTGTCTGTCTGTCACAGCCAATTTGCTCTGAATCGAATGCACCGATTAACTTGAAAGATGCACATATGAATTTCTGTGACCCAAATACGGACGTGTAACGTAAATAAATGAATTTTGAGTAAGTATTGGGGTCACTTTTGAGAGGCAAATAAGTAAATTTAAAAAAAGTTTTGCAAACTGTAGCGTGACTATCGTGTGATATCAAATGAAAGGGCTTACTGTGAGGGTTTGAAATATTTTTTAAATAAATAGTTTGAAAGTTTTGTAAGAAAATTGATGACCCCACCTTTTGAAATTACTGAGCATAAAATTTTGAAAAACTTAGTTCTATATTTAAAGATTACAGGATAACCTATAAGAAGTCTATGGTCTTACAATACCATGGTAGATCTCTCAATAATTATTGTGAGTACTTTACATTTGCAGTTGAAATGTATGTGAGAACATTTTTTTCAAAGACTATCTTATTTTGTTGTGTCTGATTAACCCATGTGTGTTCAACTAACTAAAATATTCCCCTAACATTAATAACTTTCCACGCGAACCTACGGTACTAACAATCTAATATTGCGTTCTAATCAGTAATATGAGACGCCATTGTTGTAAACATATCACCCCTAGAGCATTGAACCTCAAACAACCAGTAAATTAAAATCACAATTCCACCGTATGTGTACTTTCCTTATTAGATCGAGTTATTCCTATGTGACTTGACTGGTAGGTCAACCACTGCACTGACCCTTGGTGATATGCTCCCGAACTACCCTCGAACGTAGCTCTTCGGTAGGATATTCAAGATCAACATAAGACCATCATTGCAATATTACTCTTATCTCGTAAGATATAAATTAGAATGATTGCCGAGAGTTTTATCAAACTCAATCTAATTTATACTTTATAACAATGAGATAAGAGTTGCATTGTAATGACTTGCTAATGGTTTTACGTCATTCAAATTTGATCGTGGATGTGCTGTTTTAGCGGATGGTACCGACTGCGTAGGGATGTACCCCCTGCAAGTTCCGTCCCCGATTTGCTTGTAACGTGACCATGATTAAGCCGTGCGTGTGCTTGTCCGCAGTTCGCCAGGAGAACGAGCGCATGATGCACGACGTCCTCCAGGCGGGAGTCTTAAATCGCACCCAGTCGTCGGCGTTGCGCTGACGCCGCGCTACTCGCCGCGGCCGCGCCTCGACAACGTGCGGCCGGCCGCCGCGCCGCCGGAGGAACCTGCCGAGCCAGATCCGGAGCCGTCGAGCACAAGTGAACCGCCGGAACCGGCCGCGCTCTACCATCCGGTGAGCGCCGGCTCGGCGGGCCCCACGTGAGCCATCCCCAACGGCCTGCTCCGGTCACGCCCGGCGCCCGCGCCGACCTCGCACGTGTTACGCACTGACTGCTAGGCGCACCACGGCTGTGACGCACCGGTATGTGAACTGAGAGAATAGTCATAGATAAGTTACTCGTTCGCGAATTGAGAATTTGAGAGTGACGAAATGGACGTGTAGGTAGCCAATGTGAAATTGTGAACCAATAGTAAAGAATGAAAATGTTATTGTTGAAACGTATCGGATAGGATGTAAAAGACAGGAAGTCAATAATCCACGATAGTTATTAAATATGCAATTGTCTATGTTAAGACTACATTATGTGAAATTAAAGGAAGAAATATAATTTGCAATTCAACTTCAATTGTATTTCGCACACCCAATTAAATATGAATGAATGAATTATAAATCTAAGATCATGAATGAATATGTGCCTCTGAGCTGTTAAAGAGGCTTCGGTCAAAATTTTGGATGCTTTTAGATTTGATAGGATAACTGTGTTATGCAACATGTAACATAATGATAAAAGTACCAACTTCAAACGGGAACAATCATCAATACAATAAGGACAAGTTAGATTTCTTTCTTTATTTGAATAAAATTATAATTAATGTTAATATTTGGTGGTGTGGAAATAGTGCCATTATATGCACAATGAAGTAATTTATAGCCCGCATGTATAGATAACTCCTCTAGCTATCAAACCTGATGATGAATTTCATAGGCACCTTTGTAGACGTATAAAGGGTGTAAATAGACGCTTAACGAAGCCAAGAGTCACTTGTTCTTCCTGTCATTGTGATGTACTGGACCATACCTGGGAACCTTCCGGTTACGGAGGTCTTCTTCTTTTCGTGTGGTTGGAGACGAACCTGGTGTTAGAGTTTTAAAGCCGACCAAGGGCCTCTGCCTTGGCTTCACATGCCGTCGAGAAAGATCTCTCTAGTATGCCGGTTTCCTCACGATGTTAGGAGGAGGTAATGAAGATCAAAGTTCCAACTTTTTCTTTACGAAAACAAGTTTTAAATGTTATACCTTTAAATACCCCCACGACCTCCGTACCGTTGCATGCTACCATAAACATACCTATATGTTTTGCGTGCGTTACATGGAGCACTACCGTAAACATCGATTATTCACGCCAAAAATGAAAGTCGATTCCCAGCAATTATTTTTGTGCAATGTTACTTAGTTTTTTTCAGCGTTTACCTACAGAATGCGTAGTTGACGGCTATGGAATTGGTCTTTTTACACCCTATATATTACTAAAAAATAAAGCCTTTAATTTAATCAATAAGCACAATATAGTATTATTTTATTAATCTCAGTACAACACACTAATGTATCTAATATTTTTACCATACAAGTTTGTATTTCACTAAGGACTCACTTAGTGAAATACAATTGTATGGAGTTGACAGCAGCAGTTACGTGACATCTCTAAAACTAATGTCAACTCCATACAATTTGATCTTTCCGTTGGCGTTAACGCTTACAGAAAAGGGATTTTGTCTAGGCCCCCTTGAGCACAATAATTTTGAGTTATTACTGTTAATATTGAACTCCTTGTTCAACTGTAAACAAGAGCTTTCGAAACTGCGCTTGAAATAATAAAAAAAACTGTTAAAAAATAAGAGCTTTTTGTATAGTAGTTGTTGTAGAATTATTCTTACGACAAGAACATTCTTGTATGTAAAATAGAGCTGCAAAAATCAGTGTCGTTCGCTCCGATAGATCTGTAGTATACAACGTGTAACGTTAAATGCGCAAAACCTTAGACACCCCAACTGATTTTTAATTCAATTGACCTATTTCAGAGAGAAAAATCATTAAAAAAATTGTAAAGGTCTTATGTGCTGTTTTACTGGCAATTCTGATCGTTTCTTGCGTCTGCGACGACGCTCTACCGAGCGAGGGGTCGTCAACGGGCCGCTGCGGTGCGCTGGCTTGACCTATAATAGACATATGGCAACGTTTTTAATATGTTTTTTGTTGAAAAATGTGACTTGTATTAAAAACTGATTCAATTGATTCTGTTCGTTATTCTGACCAAACTATTTTCAGGTTTTGCGCATTTAACGTTACACGTTGTATAAGTGTTGACTTCAATGCAGTGACGCGAGCGGTTAGGTAGAATATAAATATATAAAATATGTTAGCGTTCTTCGGCGCGGCTATGTTCGCCTGAACACAGCGAACACTGCTTTACGCTTCAGCCTGTATAACAGCGATTAACGGTACTTGAGACAAGTGTTAACAGCCTGTATATAGGTAGGTACGTGTGGAGCTCATAACATATGATGTCACACCATCGCCTTTATTACATTATGGAAGGCTGTCTCTCAAAGTAATGACGTAAGACGTAAATGTAATTTAATTAATCTACGGAAAGCAATTCAATTAAATTTTCCGTAATAATACAGATTGTAAATAACTTGGTTTATTATTTGCGAAATTCCGTGTTTACCTTTATGACGTGAACATATTGACAAGCATCCATGATGATTTCGAGTGGTTACAAAAATTGCTTGTCGCATTTTCCGATCCCAGTTTTACAGGTTGACGTATGAAGCTAGCCGTAGCCGCCATGCTTAGTGTTTTCCTTCTACCAACAAAAAGGTTTAAATTAGAATATTTACCCAACTAAAAATATCTTGGCATAAAATAATAATCTCTAGGCTAAAAGGCTCTCATATTTATGTATATGTCTATATACTATTAAGATCCTCAAGGGATTTTGTAAATACTAACTAGTTTGGAACAGTTTTCTGTTCACATGATGTAAATTAACAATAAATATAGGTATCTCATTCACGGCTCCCGTCCCCAGCTTCGCTTATATTTATAATATTCAAAAATATACTTGTATGATAATTTTCTTACATTTATATTGATTACACAGCCCTATGGATCAATGTAAAAGTCCCACTGAGATCCGTCCAGTAGTTTTTCTGTGCCTGCAAAATATTTAGCCTGAATTTGTATTAAAAAGAATTAATTATTTCTCGGCGCGACTACTTTGTCCTCCGTATCTATATGTATACTTTGACCATTAAAAAAACTATTTTCAATACAAAAGGTAATCGCTAAAATAGCAAATCATATTTCATATTGCAGATGCAACATTGTAGACGTGTGAATAATAAAATGAATAAACTTTGTAGGTCAGGATACGGATGACCGTTATTTTATTACTAACCTCCATGCGAAGCCGGGGCGGGTCGCTAGCGAACATAATCCGGATTTATACAACAACTATCTGCGATATTGAACATGATTTTAATCTAAAACTATTCGACTCGGGTCGAATCTAATTTATTATCCAATAATAATTAAACTTCACTCTGTACATCTAAATTGTACGAACTTTACATAACAATTTATTTTGTGAAAATGAGTCTTGATGAAACGTGGACGTTAGATAACAAACCACAATGCTGGTAGCAAGAAAACACTGAGTGAACATTGCTGTTCCATGTTACGAATATAATGTTTAATGTGAGCTAAGCGTGTGTGTGTGCCCTACATAGTGCTCATTTTCAGCCTGTCACGAATCGTTCGGCTTGCATCGTAAATATATTTTTACCAATTTAAATCGCAGTTTCAAATATTTGCCCAGTAGGCAACAGACGATAAAGCATACCATCGGTGCATCAACAACGAGAATCCAGAGACTGCCACAGGCTGCAAATCCGCCCTGTGTCGGAGCAAGGCTAACGCTGTGCAACTACTAGTTATGAATATGTGTATCGACAATTAAATGTATGTACTAGTTTAATTGCGATCCGCATCCCCTCCCATCCTCGTGTGATACGATATGCTACGTGTTCAAATGTTATCGTTTGATTATCTCTAAGATATCGCCACTGAGCGAGAACTGTCAATGCATTCATTCGGCTATACTAGAGATCAATTCCAAATATTAAACAAGACCTATTAACGTAATTAGTGTTAGAGGGAGATACAAAGAATTTTATAGTTGTTTGTTGTAAATGTCAGTTTTAATTAATCTATTTTACAGAACAAAATGTTTAATAAAATATCTTTATAAAATAAGCGTTGTATCATTTGCTCGGCGGGTGCGTATTATATTTATGGAGCGTTGGGGTCTTCTGCGAGCCGTCGAAGGGTAATATGTTAAGTTGGTGTGTGCACAAAAGCGTGCAATGTATAACTACAAATTGTGTAGAGAAAAGGTAGGGTTTGGTGAGGTGGGGTAGAGAGAGAGAGAGTCGCATTCCTCCCGGGCCGCCCTCGGAACTATGCGGCCGCTCGTGTTGCCACCATGCAGCCTCCCAAACAATTTGTACTCCAAACTTGCTATACTCCGCTCAAAATTAAACTGTTCGCACGCAAGTTTGACAGCACAAAACATTTGTTAATGCCTTCACACCTCATATTTAAATGTTATTTTAATAACCCTCTGACAGTTCACGTCGACTGTCGTTTAATGAAAGACAACTTTAAACATCGCTCATTGCTGACTCTGAAATAAAAATTAAAAGTCGGTAAGTAAACGAAGTTAACAAGCTTTTATCTTTGTCGATAGTCACAAAGCTTGTTGAATTTCTAAGATTAACTCATACTTTCTGTAGTTATAGCTACAGTAAAGTAATACAGAAATGCATTTATCGTTGATTTGTTGCGGTTCTTTACAGGTACAAGAACTTTCAAAATTATCGATAACTTTGAATGTTATTTACATTACATACATACATACATAAACTCACGCCGTCTTCCCATGGAGTAGGTAGAAATTACAGAACGCCACCTGCTCCGATCTGATATTTTTTTATATATTATCTGTTGGAATTACGAAATGATATAAATAAATAGATGGATATATGGATAAAGGGTCCTAAAATGCTACGAAAGCTCAGTTTTACGTACCAAGGATTACTTACAGCTTCAACGTTTACGAGAAATAAGTCAACAGGAACATTTATTTCATGTAATAAACTACAGACATTCCTCTCGAAATAATACATGTAGCATGGTGGGGTTATGATTATACCGCAAGTAACTGTGAGGTACAGATATACGTATTACTACGTACATAATGGCGTTTGTGTGTTGCTTCTTATAACAAAAACTTCCTTTGTACCAGTACCCGGTACACACGATGCTACGGCATTTTAGCCGTCAATGCGTAAATGTAAATTAATTAAGCCTGTTAAGATAAATGAAAAGGCTTATTTTAAAAAAGAACTTTGAATTGACCAGTATTCTACTACATTAAATAAAGAATTGTTTATTCCATAAAAAAAAGCATAGCAGGGATAATATTTTTTGGAGACGATACTTTCTGTCTTAATAAAATTGTTCTTAAAAACCCCGTGAAACTAGGCTTTTAAGAGATACTAGAACTACTAGAACCGTTTTGGAATATTACCTATAGGTACATTAGGAGGAGCTCGTAGCTAAGTAATAACAGCCGCTCGGGTCAATCCATCAGGTTAAGCTACGCTTGCCGAGGTGGTCCGTGGATGGGTGACCATTTTCACATATCGAGACTCCTCCGTGCCTCGGAAAGCACGTTAAGCCGTTGGTCCCGGCTGTCAAGTTTGTGGATCTTTGACAGTCGTTACGAGTCGCCAGAAGCACGAAAGTCTGACAACCAGTCTAACCAAGTGGTATCGTATTTATTTATATATTCTTTATTGTACACCACAAAAATATATAACAAAAAACAATAACAAACACTACAAAATATACAATGGGCGGCCTTATCGCTATCCGCGATCTCTTCCAGGCAACCTTGGAATGGACAGTGATTTGCCTGGACATAAAATGGGGCTGTCGTAGGTGCAAATAATAAGTCTACAATATACTAAAATAGATACACATATACATACATATCCTAAATAATAATAGATACATACATACATACATACGAAACAAGTATATAAGCAACGAAAAGTTAATGATGACTATAGATAACTACACAGCAACGAAAACAAGATCACAACGACAAGTAATGTTCCTTAACGAGTCTTTTAAACACTAGTATCGACTGCGCGCGTTTTATTTCTACTGGCAATGCATTCCACAAACGAGCGGCCTGGACGGCAAAGGATTTGTCGAGGAAAGTATATGTATCGTATTACCCAGTTACTGGGTTGTGGAGGTCAGATAGGCAGTCGCTCCATGTAAAATACTGGTATTCAGCTGCATCCGGTTAGACTGGAAGCCGACCCCAACATAGTTGGGAAAAGGCTAGGCAGATTGATTTGATTGAGGTACATTAGCTTCACGTGTAATTTTTTATTTGTTTCAAGTTCAATTAAACACTTTTATTGAATATCATAAGTAATTTTAGCTATCTTCCACTAGATATATTATGTTACTCATTACCGGACGAGCAAAATTTTATCGAAAAATAGAAGAGGAAATGACGTAGCGCTTCACTAATGAAAGCTAATTAACTTAGAACTTTCATTTAACGAATTAACATTTTTCATTTAGTTCAATTATCAATTTGAACTGTATAAACTGTCTGGAGGCCATTCCTATAATGTGAAACATGTTAAACAAAGTCTGACAGTGTCAAAACTAAAATTTCATAAAGCACAAAGTGGATTAAACGTGAAATGAACGTCAGTTACATCTCATTGTTTTTAGAACTATTTTACTGCGAAACCTGGAGTTTCGTACGTACCTCTGTATTTACATTTCGCGAAAGAAAATTACATGCTCGCTGTAAACTTTTTCTATTACAGTAATGTTGGAAACCTACGTATGCTTTCAAGTTAATCATTCTTCGCTTTTATGGTAAGTTAGAATTTATTTGATGTGCAATTAGCCTATAGGTTATTAAATTAGCTGATTCTATTCGTTTGACTGTAGGTAGCTACTACTAGCAATTCCTCGTAGCAAAGCTTTCATGTAGTAGATCAGCCAGGCATGGATTTCCATGAAACTTATTGACTTCGGCACGCGTGGGAACACAACTGAGAGTACCTAGGACTGGCTTTCTTCAGGATTATTGGCTTTATAGACATACCTATAACCAGACAATGGACGACTTTCTGGAAATTAGGAATTAACGTTTATATAGAAAAAAAGAAGAAGGTTCCTCATTTCCCCTATCTGGAAATCATAAATAACATTTAGAACGAAAAAGAGTCGGGTCGAGATTTCCTTTATTTAGGACAATTTTTAATTACGTAAGTACTGTAGAGGCTTTACTCTGCATGGTTTTTGCATGAAACCTTAGTGCTGATGTTGATGGCACGTTAGCAGACAAAAGTGAGATTTGTATTTTAATAGGTAGAAACAGAGGGGTCGTACATTATACGATCCTTTTACTATAGGTAGGTATCGAACAAGTCACGTGAACTAAAAATAACGTTCCTACAGTTACATTTTCCGAAGGCTTACACATTGTCTAAGAAACTTGTTGAAAATTCCCAAGTTATAGCCACCTCGGTGCGAATATGTTCTTAAGTTGGAAAACTTTCAATCCATATAGACGCTCTCACACCTCGTAGACACTTAGGAAGTAGCGCTCGCCTACTTAGCAGTTCCACCTGAAAAAGAAGTGACGGAAATGTTAGTGTTATGTACTTACCTAATAAGTATTAAGTATTCATTCACGGAGGAGCTCGTGGCTAAATAATAACAGCTGCACGGGTCGCTCCATCAGCTTAAGCTATGCTTGCCAGGGTTGGTCCGTGGATGGGTGACCATCTTTACATATCGAAACTCCTTTGTGCCTCGGAAAGCACGTTAAGCCGTTGGTCTCGGCTGTCATTCGTGGATCTTTGACAGTCGTTACGGGACGTCAGAAGCCCGAAAGTCTGACAACTAGTCTTACCAAGGGGTATCGTACTGTTACTGGGTTGTGGCGGTCAGATAGGCTGTCGCTCCATGTAAAATACTGGTATTCAGCTGCATCCGGTTAGACTTGAAGCCGACCCCAACATACTTGGGAAAAGGCTAGGCAGATGATGAAGTATTCATTCATGGTACAGGTTTTCACGTCACTAGTAAAATTATAGGATCGAAGGCAAATCAGGCATGGATCTCAATTTCAAAAATAGAATCTAGTCAGTGAGTTCTAAAATGAGAAACCAATACAATTGTACTAGAATTTGGGACCTTAGTGTCTATGTTTTATACTGACGATAGGGTTCAAGAACAGAAGATTTACTGAAATGTAGCAAAAAGTATAATTACCTAGTTAATCATGATTGTTGAAGCACTTTAGAATAGAAACCTACTAGGTTGTGCAATAATACGTTGTTACTCGTAATAATCTAAAAGAAAAGTAATAAAGTGCTCCCCGTTTCCAACAACGAGAGCTCAATGTTTTTGTTTTCACGACGAAATGTTTATCCTGTTAAAAATACATGACATGACAAGTTAAATACTTTAAATACAAACGAGTCGACACATCCGAATTAAAATACCACAGGGCTGTATATATATATGGACGTGGGTACAGCCAGGGATAAATTAAGTGTTTAGAAAATTTACTACCAACTTATAGTGTTCGTATATTCAAATCTGTACTGTAATTATTCGACAACTGTATGAAATGGTGATAACGCGGACAATTGGCGCAGTCAGTTTTGCTTAAAAAACAATTTATCTGACATTACCTAACTATACGATACCACATGTGCCCAGCGGCAGCGCTGCAAGCTTTGATATTCAACCAGTAAATAAGTACCTACGTCACGAAGTACTCAATTACTTTAATGGATGTCTAAATATAAGTGCTCTCTCATAGAATCATAAATCTGAATAACATGTTCTTGAATATATCTTCAAATGATTTTATTTTATTGCTAAGTACTTGTGGTACCGTCTCATGTCTTATTGTAGAAAATAGGTTTATTTTGATTTTCCGGATGAATCTTGTTGTTCTCTAATCTTCTCAGTACCTACTTATAATGTTTATTGGCGAGTGGGTGAATTTATACCATGGGCGACTACAATAAGCGGCCGATTAGAAAGGGCCCAATTACCGCAACCCCTTTACGGATATTGAAATATGCCTCGGGCACATTCAGTGGGTTCTTTAGGTTAATCCCAGAATTCCTCGTAGTGAAAAAGTGTAGAGATAAGTTTTGTTTTGGATAAAATGATGTACGGTCACCGTAACAAAACATTGATCACTTTTAAACTTTATCTCATTAATGCTAGGCGCAAACGAGCCACCGACCACAACCATCGGTAGCCCAACAAGCCTGACAAGCAGTTCACATGCTTTTTCATAGTTTTTGTATGGAATCATAGGACACGTTGGTAGCTAGTGGCAGCCACCTGCTACATCAGTACCCAACAACGCAACAAGAGGCGACAGCCACCGGTGGCTTTGCTCGTACTTTGGGTAACTGTTATTCCTGTCATTGTTGCACAACTGTCGAACTACAAGGGCAACATAGAGACGGGAACATGTCTAACCCAAAACAAGTGCTAAGTAAAATTTATAGATCTCTGCCTAAGTATGTTTAAGGCTACGGTTTCTTATGACTGCGGTGGCCGCCACATAGCGTCCGCAATTTACCGTCGAGTGACGTCAATTAAACATTACTTATAAGTTGGTGTTTTCTTTGAGACTGTTTTCGAGACAGTAGATTCAAACCCCGATGCCTTAATTTGGCCGTCACTGCGGCCGTCATATGGCGGCCCCCGCTCTTCGACGAAACCGTAGCTTTAGGTTCACCGTACGGTATGAACAATTGAATGCTCTCATGATATATCAGTTTTCTCACGACACCCACGAGTGTACATTGACCTCTCTCTCTCATAGTCTGTTACAATGTTCGGTCTCAAGAGAGCATTGTTATGATTTCCACGCTTTAGAAGCGGATTTATACCGCACAAACCCGACACATAATCTGTTCGTAGCATTTTCTGCACCCACGGGGAAAAGTCTTACTTTGAGTTGAATGTAAATACTACTGCTCTCACTTCTTGTAATTCGTTGCTATAGCTTTAAGATTGGTGATTGATTGGACTTTTACAAATCTGAAAGTAAAAGATGAATATCGAGTGTAATACGAATAACGCTTATCATGCATATACTCATGATGTATGTTCAATTTTAACAGCTGGAGCTCAGACCAAATAAAAAACCAAGACAGAGCGCTGTCAACAGTGACGTGAGGCCGGTTTCGTAAACATGTGTGCACATATTTTGGTGTAGTTTTTTTTGTAAATGGTTGTAAATGTGTGCGTTTGAGCGTGTATGCACAGACCAGAATCTCGCAGAATAACAAATGAATTGTATTTTTATTTTTTTCTGTTTTTAATCATTTGACATTATATAATCAATCTTTTACCGACATTTAATAACTTTTGACATTATAAAGAAAACTGTTCGATATTACTGTTTGACACTATATTTGAAACTGTGTGACACTTTATTTGAATGTTAACTAGTAATTCATAGTTGTATTTTGTTGTTTTTTGTTTGTATGTAAATTCAACACAATGGAAATTGTTTATGAATAAATAAATAAATAAAGACCGGTGGTGTAGTTTTGGCATGCTTCACTGTATTGTTCGCAGCGTTCTGTCTTGGTTTTTTATTTAGTCTGAGAGCTGGAGGAAAATGAAAATGAAAACAACTATTGGCATGTACAATTTACCGATGCATAGGTAGATAAGCTGATTTTCAAGACAATTTCTCTCGCTCACGAAATTTCGATCACCGATAACACCCAATCAGCCTGATTTTGTGCAAATATGAAACCCAAATACTATCATTACTTGATTACCTAGGTAAGTTTGATTTTCGAAATACAAACAATGAAGCAACAATCAGCCCTTACGTAGGTTCGGATCGAGGTTGATACGAGGGTAGTTCACACTCGACTGGTACATAAGTTCCGCTCCGCCGACCATCCATTGTACGTCGTTAATGAGTCTAATCGGGGACCATAAGCCACTTTATTATATCATTAATCATCAGCCCAAATTATTTAATTAGTCCGTAGTGTTTAAAAAAATCAAAATCAAAAGTCATTTATTCAAACTAGTCGCCCGAAACGCCCACCCTTCACCACTTCCTAGTGCAGCATAGCTGTCTGTTAACGGTACCTAATTACTTGAAACTAGACTATATTTTTATGCTACATACATAACACCTCGCCTGCAATTCCCCGAAGGGTTAGGCAGAGGTGTACCTTAGTATATACACCCACTTTTTACCCGACTACGGCGAAGAAAAAAGGAGGGTTATGATTTTGACCGGTATGTATGTATGTATGTATGTATGTTCATCTGTTCCCTCATATTTTCTAAACGACTCATCACAATTTGACAAATGAGGTATCGTTGGAAGCGTCTTAATCGTCCGCTGGTTATAGGCTATGTGACGTCACATTAAATAAAAGGGCGCCCTCTAGAGGACATAAAGTCAGGAACTTAAAAAAAAAATTGTTTAATCGTACCATGTTGGGAATCAAATGAAAGGGCTTAATGAGCACATTTCAAAAATATAAATATTAAAACCCCAAAATAATTTAAAAAAATTAAAGTAATAAAAACTAATACCCAACTACGACTAAAAAGGTATAAACAAGACACCACAGAGAGACAAATTAAAAATCCGGAGTCACACGTGTTAGGGCATAAATCGAACAGATTACGTGTGACTCCGGATTTTAGTTTTTATTACTTAAATTTTTTGCCAGTTATGTTTAAGTCCCATGTACAGGCGAACAAGCTATTTGGTATACAGGCAGATAACTTGCAACTACCCTAAACAATTTTGTGAGAGTTTTCAGTAGTCAACAATTCTTTTACGTAACTCTCCTAAGCCATAAGCTCAAAAAGTAACATTACACACACAATCAAAACGATTTTGGCAATGTAGCGGCAAATGAATATAATTATTTTGCCTGTATACCAAATAGCTTGTTCAACTGTACTAGAAGGCGAATCTATTGGACTATTTTACCTATTTTTTATGTTACTTTGATAAAAAGTCGCTTTGCTATCTGCTGAAAAGTGTTTCCCGCCGCCTATGGACACCTCCAACTCGCCAAGGTTTACAAACCTAGACACAAACTTGAAATCTCTGATATGCGTGTTTAATTTCACTGGTACCCATTCAAACCAGTACACAACAATACTTCTAGACGACAGAAATCGATAGAGTAGATGTATATTATAGCAACAGTACCACTTCCCCAGAGAAACCCTTTCACAAGGAGCTCTAAAATAACTAAGATATTGTGACTATCTGTCACCTACTCCAATTTAATAACAAAATATTATATTTATTTTAAAACAAGCACATGGTGCATGCCTCTTAGGAACACATAAATTCTATATTTTATTGGAAACAAGCTATGGACAAGTGCCGCGAAAAGGCCGAAGGCAATAATTCAACAAATTCTAAAGAAACGACGTAAAATATCCGATTTCTAATCTTAGGACACAATACTAGTTACACATCTGGTAATCATAAACCGACCCCAGGAAATACCCAAACGGACCCTTAAAACAATTAAGAAATTGTACAAAAACGGCAATAAATCTATTCTGCGAAACGTGGGAAGACGAGTTGGCTGAGCGTGGTGTTTTAGGAATTGAGGGTTGATTTTGAAGAAAAGAAAGACACTTGGTTTTATACCACGATAGGGTACGGACGGCCGTCCGTTTCTAGGCTAGTTAAGTTAGGAGACTTGGTGAATACCAAGAGGCCATGTCCGAGTGCAAGTGGGCTGTCGTAAGATAGCGAGTATTAGATAATAAGTTAAATATAGTTGGGTTGGGCTTCAGCCCAGATTAGACTAATCTAGTATTTAGACTAATCTAGTATTTAACGTAGTATGTGTGTGTGTTTGTTGGTGCGACTGGGTGCGTTGGAAGACGGTTGTGATAAGAAGCTGTGGCCGAGGTAAAACTGGTAATGCGTGAGTTGTAATCAAATCTCTTTATGGAACTATTTAGTAAGTGTCAACCTTACTTAACCTTTATCTATAGTAGTGTGCCCGTCGTAATTACAAACTTAACTCTTATAAGTTAAATAATATTGTTATTTATAGGTAACAGTTAGGTGATATCGCTGTCGAGCTATTAATGATCATTTATTCCAGAATGGTGAAATTACCCTTATTTAGTACTTACTGTATTTTATTACAAATACTTTCTCATGTATCACGTCTCAATCTCCTAGTCCGTACCTCGGCAGATAATTGTCATTTGCGGTTGGTTATAGGGAAATGGTGATGGCCTTCCACCATACTTGACACTGAGCACTAACGCTCCTGACTTTTGACTACTATTGACCTTGAGCTGACGCACCACATCTGGAAGGCAGAGCCATAAATACTCACAGCTCATTTAGAACAAGCTAGGCTATAAGGCCGACTTGTAATTGAAATATAAAACAACCAAACGTTAGTGATGATTTCTGTATCCAAAAAGGTCTCGCCACAGAACACTTTGTGTGAGGCATATTGAACGCGCATTTCAAGGGAGCGGGGTTAGGCATCACTAAGTATCACAAAGTGAATTGATAGTTCGTTCTAAGGAACGCTAGTAACCGTGTCTCATTAAAACCCACACCCGGCTGTTTGTAGGCCTATTACTGAATCGACACTATTTATTGAGACACGCTGTTGGGATGCCCAGATTGAAACGCCCCGCTGCCAGTCAAAGGACGATCGCACGGCTGCTGATTACATCGAAGGCATCCTCTAAATGGGGAAGATTAAAGAAATGTGAAGTGACGAGTTACCACTTCGGCGTTCACTAGGTACGATCATAATGTGTTCTGCTAGAGATTGAGCCTACGGTGCGCTTGTGTTAACTTTGTATTATCACATTAAAAGGGGCTAGGCCGCTGTAAGGGTGTCTTTCACAATAATAAGTACGCGATTAGAACTACTCAATACTTGTCTTGCTCAAGAACAGCTGGGCTTCGCAGTACTCTGTTATAGGATTGAATAAGACATTTATATAGTGCTTAGGGAACGTGTTCCGTTAGAATCGTATTAGTGTCCTCAGAGGTTCTATGCGGTAGGTCTAACCGAAAACGTAGAATGAGACGAACGTTGTGAAACGGTTCCCGGTCTCACTGAATTGGGCATATTGTAAACAGACAAATTGAAGTAGCTTTAATTAATGATTATAAGCGCAAGCGTAACGATTCCTTCATCTCTCCACATAATCTAGGTTGTATTGCAGATATTAGTGCCCGCTTGCGGGAAGGGAGACGTCGGCGTTTCAACATTTTATATTATAAACTTTTGAATGTCCTCTCGTCTTCTTAGCTTCATATTATATTAATATCATTACACATATGTTTACTAACTGTGAATTCCCAATATTAACTTCCTTGTATTCCCCCCTGTCCCCTAGCCATTTCGGTCGGGACAGTTTAGTTATGGGAATTCATTTCTTATCTCGGTGGGAGAGTGGGCAGTATGGGACGAGCTCTACAGAAAAGCGCGGACGGCGGAGCGCTTTTCTTTCCCCTACGGGGAAACCGACCTAAAACACTAATATTTGCATAATCAGGAAAAACGAAAATTTTATCAGCCTAGGGTAATTTAGGAACAGTCACAATATACTTAATGAATACTCATATGTACAGTCGCCAGCACATTATGTTACTACAATCTGTCAAATTTCTTTAGTAGATTTTAAACTTTGTCGCTAAAGCATTAGGTTCAAGGTTGATTGGGAAAGTTTGACAGTTTCAGGTAGCTTGAGATAAGATAAGATAAGATAAGATATTCTTTATTTGTCTAAACATCGTATACATACAAGAGCATGCAAGATTAAAATCAATTGTTTAAGTCCAGTCATGTTTAGCCGTAAGTATCGGCGTACAAATATTTCTATAATATTGAAAACTATTATTATTTTTATTGACAACTACAAAATTATAAAATTTCACAAAAAGAAAGAAAGTTACCCAGAATTGCAAATACAATTTTTTTAACTTAGAGACCTGTTAATTCGAAATTATTATTATAACATAATGTCAACATTCAGATTGAAAAAATAAATCACAAATACAAGAACAATGTCAAAGTTTAAAAATGTATGTCAAATTTGAAAGATACATGTCAAAATTACAACCGAAGTCCAAATTAACAGATTTATGTCGATTTTACAATGTTGATTGCTAAATTACAATGTGAACGTCTAGATCATGTCAAATTACAAGATGAATGTCAAAATTACAGGATTTATGTCAAAATTACAGGATTTATGTCAAAATTACAGGATTTATGTCAAAATTATGAGTTAAATGTTCAGATTACAGGATTTATGTCAAACTAAAAAACTTTTTCGGCTAGAAATTCGGAGACACTGTAATATGCTTTATGCAAAAGGAACAGTTTTAATTGACGCTTGAATGCATTCCTATTTAACTCTTTCCATCGTTTAGGCAGTATATTAAATATAGTGGGAGCCATGCAGACGATACTCTTGCGCATGAGTGCCGTTTTTGCTGGATAGATGCGAAGAATAGTCGCATCTCTTCTGTGTCGCGGTACGGCGTCCTCTAGACGTGGGAACAGTTTGGGGTTAGTTTTAACAAACATTGCGGTTTCGAGAATATACATACAGGGAAGTGTTAATATTTTGTACTTTCTAAAATATGGTTTACATGTATCAACCGTTTTTAACCCAAACATAGATCTAATACATCTCTTTTGAGCCTTGAATGCCGTGTTAACGTCGGTAGAATTTCCCCAGAATATAATGCCGTATCTTAGGTGAGACGCAGCTAAGCCATAGTAAGCTGCAATCAAGGTGTCTACATTCACAACTGCAGCTAGAGAGTGCAATGCAAATGCAGAACTACAAATTTTTTTGCAAAGGTTCTCTATATGCGATTTCCAGTCAAGCCTTTTATCAATCATTAGTCCAAGGAATTTCGTACTATTTACGCTTTCAATTGTTTTATTCGTTATATTTATGTCCATGTTTTCTACAGTCGAACGTTGACTAAAATGTATGATTTTAGTTTTATCTAGATTAATTTTTAAATTATTATTATTTAACCACTTTATTATTGATGTCAGAGTATTGTGAATATCAAGTTTATATTGGATCATGTCACTGTTATTATTAGAGATTGTCACCGTGCTATCATCCGCAAACAAAGTCATAGGATGTGAAATTGATGTAGGTAAGTCATTAGAGTCATTATTGATGTGTTGGGGTCTGCACTATTTACAGTCCAGATTTTTCTAGTCTTAGCTTGTTAACTATGTCGTAAGGGGTGACTACCAGTCTAATTTAAAAAATACTCAACAGCGTCTCTGCTATTGGATATCTTTACTTGCTCTTTGGCGGAATTTCAAAGGAACAACATTATTGTCCTCTGTATGACTTGGTGGTCAGAGTCGTTACTTGGGACAGTTAAAAAAACTGCTGTGAGAAAAATCCGTCAATTCACTGATGTAGATACCGCGAGGCTAGTATATTTCAGTTACTTTCATTTCATAGTATCATGTCTTCATGGACGGGCTGCAGACATCGAGTCTGTTTTTATTCTGCAGAATAGAGCGATCACAGCAATATATGGCCTCCGTAGGCGCGATTCTCTAAGGGAACTGTTTAAAGATATTAACATCATGACGGTACCTTGTCAATATATCTATGAAAACATCATGTACGTAAGGAAAAAATTAAGTCTTTTCAGTAAACGAGGTGAAAGACACAATTATAGGACTAGAAATAGGAACTAATTAGTTCAACCAGGCTTCAGACTGGCTACAGTAGACTCATCCTTCATGGGGTACTGTTTAAAATGCTACTATAAAATACCTCCCCACATACTCCAATTGAATGAAACAAAATTTAAATCTTGTATAAAACGCACACTATGCCGTCAAGCATATTATAAATTGGGGGATTACATCACTGACAAAAATGCTTGGTGAGCCAAGCATTTTTGTCAGTGATGTAATCCACAGGTCCAGCTCCACAGGCCGCTTAACTAATTGTTTTTTTATATTTTTATGTTAGACTAATCTGTCCCACTGCTGAGCAAAGGCCTCCCCCAAATCTTTCCAAACATCCTTTTTCAGGGCCATCTCGATACGATCCTTGCGGTACGCGTCTAGATAGTCTCGCCATCTCTTCCTGGGCCGGCCTCGGCGGCGCTAATTGATTAGCATTCGAAAATTTTGTTGGAGCTGCTGAAGATTGTAAAAACTATCTTTACATTGTATAAATTCAATCTCCTAGTATTGTATAACTGCATAGCACATGTGTGTGAGCACTATGTATTTACCTAAGTACTTTAAAGCTACCATTTACTAGGTACGTCTTTCATTGACTTGAATGTGCCCTGGCGGCTGAGAGTATGTCATGCTCACTTTAATGTCTCGCTGATGGTGGCGTGTGTGTTGGATCATTAAGTTCCCTTCAAAATGGTTGAGCTGAATGGTGCTGATCCATGCGTCTTGTTCGTGAACGGGTGCCGTCAGTAGGGACTGGTCATCTCTTAGCTGCCATGGCTTATTTTAATTCATTTTAATTTTTGAATTGTTTTGTTTCTTTTTTATCGTTTAATTACGAACGCTTTTACCGTGCACGTTTCTCTACATTGTACCTCACATGTATAATTTGAACATAAATGATGTAACCAATATATTGTAACAATATTCTGATTTAAAAGAGTGTCCGTGGAGTTTCTTGCCTGTTCTTCTCCATAGGAACCTACTACGCTTTGGAATGGGCAACTAGCTTCATCTTTCTGATTGACCGACCCCTTGACAATTCAAAAGTACCTGTAATTGGTTTATTTGAAATAAATGCTTTGAGTTTGAGTTTGAAAAAAAAACATTTTTGTGGTGTCTAATATTGTTTTTTGGGTGACGTCTCTGAAAGTGGAAATTGTGACTACATTGTTATATTGGGTTAACCTGTAAAAACAAATGCAAGTGTTAATAGTCAATAAATAAATAAATAATTAGATACACTTAAAACATCACACTTCGCACCAGGTGCGACTGCTATAAATAAAGACCCCGCAAATTAATTACTAGGGGTATCGACATTCTTAGGTTGACCGGGCAGACTACGGGCAACTAACGGCTGCTACTATGTATGTTAAGAAAGTAAGTACCTACTAAATATCTTCTAACTGCTGAAGGTAAAAACTGATATGACCTATGTGTTTTTGGAAAAAATACTTTAATACCAAGTTGCTACAATTTCAAAACATAAACTTCCACATAAAGTTAAATATCAGGAAAAGGAAAGAACATCAATTGGAAACAAGAATTTGAATATAGAATAGGTAATTATAAATGTCCTGTTGTCAATTTGTGTAATGAACCTACCGAAGCTTAAAAACTCATGGCCATTAAAGTACTGTCTAATAATCATTAAGAATTGAAGCATATTACATAATGATATCCAGGGTCATCAGAAGAAAAATCTTTAGGCAGAATATGAACTCGCTTCGGCTACAGAAATGGATAGTTCTTTCACCAGCCGTCAAATTAGAGCGATGTTCATCATCATGCTCGCGTAAGTATTTCATTACCATTTTTTAAATAAACAACCTCAAAATTCATATTACTAAATAAACGAGCAAAAAGATGATCTCAATAAACTTTATGAACCCATGGAATTAACTAGAAATCATATAAAAATAAACTTCATTATATCCCAAAGCTTCTACTCCTTTCAGATTACATTTGGTCGTAAGCTGAGATTATCCACGTAAGATCGAATCTCCCGGGGATTTTCCGAGATGATGAATTAGGACGAACTATTGATATTGGTCAGAGCAGTCACGTAGTCTTTGAGACTAATTATATGATCGCACGTGTTGATAGTTCAGCTGTTTGTATATAGCCATCTGACAAACATACGAAGGGAATATACTATGAAAATGTTATTAGCATTATATTTATGAGATTTATTTATTTTGAGAATATGTAGGTTCGCCATTAAGGTGGGACTCAAACATAACTGGCGAAATGTGGGTGTACTATAGGTACACTTCTGCCCAACCCTTCTAACGGGAATACAGGCCTTTTTTATATTAGGAGATCATCAAATGACTTCTCCGCTCTGGGCGGAGCGGAAGGGCGTGTCAGACTTTTACTGACTAAAACCCACCCGTGTTCCTTCAGTTGCCTGTTGCCAAGGTCCCGGTATCCCTTTCGGACATTCCCGCAACCCTGACAGGTGGAAATACATGCCTGATGTTGTTGCTTTTATTTTAATATTACTTTGGTCTAGTGGTCGCAGGTGCTACTGCTGAGCATCAGGTGGTTTGTTTCCCAGGTCGGGCAAAGTGTTATTGGGTTTTTTCATCTGAAATTTTTCAGCTGCAACCCGGAGTCTGGATTTGGCCGGGTTGAAGGAAATAGGCTCGCTCCTTTTTACATGGGACTTAAACGTAACCGAAGAAATTGGGTGTATAGGTACACCTCTGCCTAACCCTTCGGGGAAACAGGGCATGATATATGTTATTACTAGCTGCGCCCCGCGGTTTCACCCGGTAAGGTTCGACCCCGTGGGAATATCGAGATAAAAGGTATCCTATGTGTTCATCCAGGTTATAAACTATCTGTTTGCCAAATTTCATCCAAATCCATTCAGTAGTTTTTACGTGAAAGAGTAACAAACATCCACCCATCCATCCATCCATACTTACAAACTTTCGCGTTTATAATATTAGTTAGATATATATGTTAATTACTACTAGCAAAATCTCTGCGTACTCCATTAGGGGAAAGCGGGTGTGCTGTTGTATATAATAACTGCCACGCAAATGCAACTGTTGGGTTCGATTCCCAGGTCGGCCAAAGTTTAATTAGGTTTCCCACGATGAACCCGGCTGAAGTCGTGCCTAATTAAAGTCAATCGACTCGTCCTCGACTACCGAACTTTCGAGATGTATTTTTTAGGACTGAATAAAATGTTAGTTACAATAAAAACACGAGTAAACATGGAAAGTATACCCTGTAGGTAGGTAATATTGTATAGCTGCCATGGGAAATTAATTAATTAATTAATAGGACCCCAATAACAATTACATTACCACAACAAAGTTATGTCCTGCACATAATCATGTGACCACATCAAAGGACTTCACCTGATACAACAAGGAAACCACATACGCACCTAATTAATATTTGTTAATTATTACCATTATTACTATGTCCTGGCTAACTAGTGGTCCAAAACGACCACACAGGGGGCCCTGGAACAGCAAAACGGCATCGAGGCCGACCGCGACAGCAATGATGGCGGGACGAGTAATAATAATGGTCCAATCAATCCTTTACCTAGCAGCGGGAGGTCCGAACCTTGGATAGAATATATGGGTTGTGTGTGGCCATCGTTATACCCATGCAGTTGATACAGTCAACGAACGAGGTCATACCCATTGAAACAGTCAAAATAAAATTCATCTACTTTAAACTATTTCGCATGTTTAATGAGTAGTTAAATCGTCTCAGTATATCTTGAGTTGAAAAAGCTATTTTTTATGGGGTTCATCTCTGAGGACCCCGATCCCACAGGGACACGTCCCGAAGGGCCACGATATCGATTTTGATCACATTTCTTCTTTGTTGCACTCAATAAGGATCAATATTACCATCCTTGTAAAAAGATGTCTGCATACCCACAATTTTCTTATCTGAACATAATGCTATAACTGAACTACTTAACAGATTGAAGTATAAAAATAAAGCCAAACGTTCTCACAACTATCGTAAAGGCGACTAAAGGATTATATTAGGAAGGAAGATGCCTATCTGCAACAAAAAGATAGCATCGTGATACGGAAACCTGATTTCCGCTTCCCAATTTCTTCCGGAACGCTTACCGTGTGAAAGATAACACGGTACTCGCTTTTCCGATTGCTTTTTACAAGCACCACGTAGGTTCCTACGAGAAAACTTCTAGTTCGTAAAAAGGATTACGAGTAGCTTTTAACAACCTTACGAAACATGAATTTCCTGATAAAAAAAAAAACAATCGGTAAGTACATATAGGTACTGTGACTCTATAAATACTTCTTTTATCCTTGTGTACTGTTGTGTTGTGTAATGTATAATTTTCTAAGAGTACAATTTTTATTTGATTACTCTGACGTCTTACGTGTGGTAAATATAACAAATAATATGCGCTTTTATAATATCAAACGTGCCGATCAATCCACATCCATAAAATGTATGGAAATACGTGAACGTTATATCATTATAGTGGAACGGGAATTTAAAAGCTTCTTCATATCCTATTCTACTTTAAAAATCATAATCAAATATTATAAACGCGAAAGTTTGTGACGATGATGAATTGAACTTTGTTTCTCTTTCGCGCAAAAACTACTGAACGGATTTGCATGAAATTTGGCACACAGATAGTGATGAGACTTATGCGGGTGAAACCGCGGGACGCTGATAGTGTTTCCATACATTTAACTTGATGCCGCGACGTGGACGATAATATCGTCACGTTACAAATTATAAAAGCGCTCTTTGGGTATTATTTTCTCAAGCAATACGTGAGATTTTTTAAAATTGCAATGCTGCTTGTAAAACAACACTTCAGTTGACGTAAATATCCTGAGTAATATAACTCTATGACAAACCAGAGAGAGCTAGAACTAAGCTCCCACGAGCACAGAAGCGTTATGCATAAAAATAGAATTTTATTCCCGCATTCTACTTTGTTGTAGAATATCTGAACTTGTAGAGTAATCCTGGTTTAATAAAGGGAGCGGTGCGCTGTTCTGTTTACTGTGTGGATCCCACAAAGGGATGTATGCGGAGATGACGTTAAGCGGCGACCGATCATCATTGTCGGATATGCTCTGGTACAATGTGAAGGGCTCTCGTTAATCGTTGAGACAACTTCAGAGGCGCAACTAGACTTAAGTACCTACTATATGCTTATGGAGCAACAAAAAGTCTTTAGAAGTGTGATTTTTTTGTGTATCTTGTGGAAAAGGGAGAGGTCGCCTTTGGCTTACAGTGGGAACATATACGCTAGTTATATTAGAGTAGATTAGATGTTGTGCCTATTAATGTAATTTACTTCGGATGTTCAATATTAATAAGAAACATTTTTTCTTCCGGAGATTTATCTGATGTACAATAAAGCATATTTTATGAACCTATCTAGACAAAACATGATAAAAGCAACGAGAGAAGTTATCTCTAGGTACCTATCCCTATTCGTGTCACATAACACGCGTGTCGCATATCTGAAAAAAACAAGAATATGAAGAAAATAATCAGCAAATTGTCATCACTTCGGAAATAGATACACGAAAAGCATAAAATACAAAATATTAAATTTCAAAGAATCAGGGAAAATTGAATGTGCTGACATTCTGATTGTTCCAAAGCCGGTAAGTGAAAAGGAAAATATTTCTAAGTAACAATTTATTTTTAGATTGAAATTGAAGTCTGGTCTTCCTTTAGGATGCTGAGCTACGAATTTAGAAGTCTATGTTCGATCTCTAAATTGGGTAAACGTTTTACCTATTTATACTACCTATAATAAAGTTTTTCGATTTCTGAAGACATTGCTAATAACTACATACCTAGTATAAAACAAAGTCCTCCGCCGCGTCTGTCTGTCCGCCTGTTCGCGATAAACTCAAAAGCTAAAGCACCGATTTTCATGCTGTTTTCACCAATGGATAGAGTGGTTCTCGAGGAAGGTTTAAGTATATAATAACCGACATCCACGCGGGCTTAAGCTAGTATTTTATATTTGTGTTTATTGTATGTTTGTGTATTTGGATGTTTGTTTCTCAATTACGCAAAAACGGCTGAATGTATTTGGATAAAATTTGGCACACATAGTTTATAACACATAGGATTTTTATCCCGGTAGTACATTCCCGTGGGATAATTTCCATCCTCCACCCGGCCAAACCCGCGGGCGAAAGCTAGTAAAAAGAAATGAAAGATTTATTTCAGTTATCCAGACACAGTTTATCTTATAAATTATACTGGTTGGTAAAATAAAACAGTATTTAAACGTCGCTGATCCGATTGACACAGTGAGTAATCAGTGGCTCTGTGCGCTGGGTCGAGGGTTCGATCTCCGCACAAAACAAATATTTGTCGTCCTTCAGATATTTGTTCACAGTCTGGGTGTTTGCACCAGTGTTTAAGATTGTCGTAGTAAGTATAAGACCACCACTGAAGAAATCCGATTGCTGGGCATCTTTTAAATAAAAAATGAAATGGCTTTAATACATACAGGTAGGTATAAATACACAATAATACACACAACACAACAATACATACAATACAATTTCTATGATATAAAATTATATGATTTCACATAACATTCAATTTTATTTTCATCCTAACATAATATTATAAATTCGCAAGGAGTTTGTTTGTTTGTATCGCAAAAAATACTGAAAGGATTTGGATGAAATTTGGCACATGGGTAGACCATGACCCGGAGAAGGACATAGGCGTACTTTTCATCTTGAATTGCAGACGAAGTCGCGGGCAACAGCAATAGCTAGTATTAATATTAATCACAACACAACGATTATTAATCGTATTAATAATCATATATTATTAATATATTAAGTTTTATTATTATTAAAGACATTATAGTGAATTATTATAGTGAAACGCATGGATGACTTTCCGAAAACGAATGAATATTCATACCATAAAGCACATAGGCATATAAACCATAGACAGACAATTAGTAAAAGTTACATTTGATATGAAATCAACCAAATATTATCTATCCAAATGATTTTTCACCTCACTGGCACAGTTAATTGGCCACGAGACGTGATCACTGATCAAGCCACGTCGGAAAGTAAGTAAAATTTATTATCGCGAGCTCTTCCCGCATTTTCACCGCAATTTCAAACTCGTTTAATACCTGATCATACAATAAGGATTAACATAATCCCAGAAAATCCAATGAATATTAACCGTAAAATTGTTATATACACACATACATACATACCAGGTTTAACAGTAAATGTAGGCGCCTTTAGAAAATGTAAGAACAAAATAACACAAAATGCTCCAGTTCTTTAAAAGTGAAGCTCAGCATTTCTGACGACGGTTTGACGACTGACGGATGGTGGGATAACTATCCTACTTGTCACACCAAATACTTCAAAGCCGGTAACAGGGTAAACTGTCACCCATTCACAAGCAAGGATAAATCCTGTAATATACTGACTATGTTCTGTTTTTTAATCTCTTAGACTAATTTGACATTTCAAGTGATTGTTGTATGTTGTTTCAATTTTGAGTTTGACATTTGCACCTGTCAAATTAGTCTACGAGATCAAAAAACAGAGTTTTAGCTACATATAGTGAAATAGTACCTAACGAAGAAAGAAGAAATTACGCGATTAAATTACCTACTACACATAAGGCCGAGATTACGCGTTATTAAAAAAAAAAAAGTAGGTAAGCTTGTGGTGTTTTCGTTGCGTAATTTTTGACAGGTGAGTGGCGAACTTTGTTTGCAAACTATCAGAAAACGAAACACTAACAATGTCAAGCTAGCTCCGCTAATAAGCACTCTCGTAATGTGACAGGGCCCAGAGGTGACAAAGCTATTTACTTAGTGTCCAGAAGTGATAATAAATTGTGACACTCAGATTCATATCCCCAAAATACAATTTCCAACCAATTCGACGGTTCTGTACTTCCGCATCCAGCGGATTGTGCTCTTCTGAACTGAAAACTAAAACTACTTTTACCTCTACCCGTACCTTATCCAATGTGTCCAAAAGAAACATTGCCATTCTCTTAATAATTAGCCTCTGGCCTTCTGCAAAGTCATATTACGAAGTGTTTTGCAGCCAGGTTTGCTAATATTACCATCTGTTCTCAGTAGTTAGTTCCAATTCTCGTTTAATCTTTCCGTCTTCCGCTCGCAAGGAGGTTGGAAATTGCTTTTTCTACGACTGCCATTTTTTTCCACGATTGAGTTCGTTGGAACCAAGTATGCATTGCCTGCCAGTATATTCTGAGGATGAGAATTATGTTTGTTTACTTTTTCGTCACTGTACTATTACACTCGTCTCCTATGACATCATAACTGTCGAAATGTGGGTATATCTGCCTCTTACCCTTTCAGAAATACAGGCGACGACGTTACGGTAAATTTTCAATACTCAATACTTACTCAATAATTTTATTGCATTCCACATGTAGGTATTCTTAGGTGGTAAACTTATAATTAGATCATATGGACCCTTGTCGGGCACAGCAAATAAGTGATAAAATTGCTAGTCTTCTATTTAAGAAAAATATTACCAGTAAATAAGAACACGTCTATTAGGAAAAATATAGAGACAGGTCAATTCATAAAATTAATAACTTTTCCGTTTGTATAGGAAAGTTTAGAAACTGAAATCCGGTTATTCATTTCGATGTCAAGTTGTTATCACACTAGAGTAGGCGAATGTGCCACGAAATACGACAATTCACGACAGCGAAAACGTTACGTTAATACTTCAAAGCTAGCTATTTGACCAAGTATTTCAATAAGGATTATCTCAGTACAAGGATAGGTATTTAGCGCCCTTCAGTCTTCTTTATATAGGTACTGCCGAATATTTTGAACCCCGATCGGTCGGCCAAGTGTGGTTATATGACAATATTTCCAATGCACACATCGTTGCAACCATTTTATGAATATCATCCCCATAATGAAGGTATATTTTCTGAACATAGATACATCGTATTACATAATAACACATTATATCCAAATTCTTATATTATGTTTCGTAATTTTTTTTTGAATATGTCAACCACTGTCTACGTCTATTTCCTTCGAGTAGAACATACCAGGTAATCCCAGTCAAGATGATATGCACATTGCAATTCCGAGATAATACCTAACATACTATGGTCTACCGTCAACAGGGAAGTGCTGGAAAATGGAACGCAGTTATAGCTCCTATTAAACTAGACGTAAAGACGCTAATCGCATCAATTAGTGATGGCACATTGGATAATTATTGCAAGATCGGGCCGGAGCCGACCACGCGGCATACTGGGCCCGTTTGACGAAGGATTTATAAAGTTGAAACGTTTTTGCAATGTACATAACGAAAATGGTCACAATTTGTGGAATGTCGCGACTTAGTCGTACCGATGGAAAAGTTTCAGCTTATATTCGGTGAAAAATGCCAGTTATTCGACATTTTCTCTTCCACAGAATCTGTTCTACTAACCGATAACAATGATAATTTGACGTTCCTTTTATGTTGCTTTTCGTGATCGAATGAAATATTTTGTAATGGATAGAGGTACCTTGGTAAGTAAACGATATTTAGGCGCATGTGTGCAGACTAAGTGAAAGCAGGAGACTTGGAGGAGGCCTATATACAGTGGACTTCTTTCGGCTGAATGACGATGATGAATGAAACGTCACATCAAATCAGCTTGTAATAACCACCAGTCTTGCAGATATCGACATCATCAATTGCTCAATTGATTTTGACCTAAATACACCACCATGAAAACCACACAACATACATATGAACGTAAAATGTTGGTGGAATTAAAAAGTATAAAGAGGCACACATTCTTACATACAAGAATGTAATGAATACATGTAACTTTATGTTACAAGAACAATAGAACGAACACTACTGTACGCGCTGAAAGCCTTGTTATCATCATCTGCGTAGCTTTTTTCCAACTATGTAGGGGTAATACCAGTATTTTACATGGAGCGACTGTCTATCTGACCTCCACAACCCAGTAACTGCCCAACAAGCAAAAACCAGTACTTAAAACTATCTCAAGACTACTTTTATATTCACTTATAATTGAGAGACTTGTATCATGCTACAAAGCTGGATTTGGGCGCAGTTATAGGAGCGTTTATTTCTCTATCTTATAATCAACTTTTAAAATGTTACTAAGCCCTATAATATACTTGACGAAGTTTTTATATTTATTTAGTTAGTCCCTTTAGTTTTAGTTTTTTATGTCAATAGTTAGTAGTGTTCTATAAATATTGTGTATAGTAATGAAATAATTCAAATTAAAATAAACAAAAATGTATGCTTGACGAAGCGCAATAGGTTCTATAATGATATGAGACTACACAATTACAAGCACAAACGCTCTTTTTAGCATCTGAGATAAGTATCTTACTAAAGCAATCTTGTTTATAATGCACTAGTAATGTGCTTAGTTACTAGTTATAAGTACATTTTAATAGAAGTTATCTTTGTTTGTTGTGTTTGGTAAATACTTAATACATTTTTAGTTAGTTTCTATTACTATTATTTTGCATGATTGTATTTGAATATATGTAGAACATTAATAAGTAATATAGTGTATGAACTCGCGGGGAATTCATTTTGACTGTAAATGTGTACCGCAATTTAGTTAATTTCACAATCTCCTCCGAAAAATAGGTTAGTTGTATATTGTTGTAAATAAAATATTTCATCAATTCTTATGAATATTCGTCATGTTTTGAAATTGCTTTTCATTAAGTTCTTTATAGAACCAATGTAGGTAAATTAACAACTGTATCTCAACAAAATGGCTGACGTTTACTAATAAAGTTATTGATCTAGTAGCTTATAAGCTTTTTTGATCGAATAGCGCTCTTACTAAGTACTATTCGATTTAAAAGAGTCTCGAGTAAAACTATAACGGCGCAAACTTATAGTGATCTCAGCTAAGTATGTTATAATATCTTGTTTTCTCACAAAATGTGTCAATATTGTAACATTTTGATCCCATATGGGATCAAAATATTATTCTTTAATATTTAGTTTTACTGAAAACAATTATAGGAGACTTATTCCTAAAAGTATCCAAAAAAAAATCTTATAGCTAACTATAAGACTGAGTTATAAAAGCAAATGCTCTTGAGAATATCTACGCTTGTGAAATGCTATTACTAGTAAAGGTGTCCTATAAATGTTTTAGAGGTCAGTCTTGTAGCGAACTATAACACCGAGATATAAAAACGAATGTACTTAAGTATGTTAAGGCTTGGCAAATGCTATTATAAGTAAATAGTCTACTGCAATGCCTTTATAAGAACGTTATCAGTAGGGACAGACTTATAATCTTACTTTATAGGATCACTTTGCTTGTTGGGTGGGTAATACAATACCCCTTGGTTAAGATTGGTTGTCAGACTTTCGGGCTTCGGACGACCCGTAACGACTGTCAAAGATCCACAAGCACGGAGGAGTCTTGGTATATAAAGTTGGTCACCCATCGGACCAACCCCGGCAAGCGTAGCCCCCGTGTGGCTGTTATTACGTAGCCACGAGCTCTTCCTAAAGCTTTGTCACAATCACAATAAAAGTAAAAATAAACAAATGCCAAACGCCGGGGCCTGCACCTATTGTCAACCACCCCCGAAGCAGACCAGATAAACGAACCCTTATTCGGCGAATACGAAGGATACGAATACGTGGAAATTAATTAAATAATCCTGATTAGTAGAGGTTGTTGATAGGAATAATTAACACGCGTATCAAACCCTCGTCGCGAAACCCTGATGGATTAGATCGACGGGTTAAACATGGTAATTTTACCGTCGTTTACTCGACTACGGTTTTATTTACCGGTGATTTTAATCGTTCAAACTAATAGGTGTTCTTTATCTTTAACAACTGTCAAGTAAAATTCGAGTGACACATAATTTACATAACAAATAGGTACCTACTATGAATGTACATGTGACAAAATAGCTACTTTGTCTCTTCTCGCAGAAGTTGCAAGAGCAAACTTATGGGAAATCGGTTATAATGTACAAGTGCACTTTGAGTGTTTTGAAGTTAAATATATACATGGTACCTATGTATGTATGTATGGATGGCAAAGAACTGAGCCGCACTGGGCCCGCGTGTTGTATTACGGCCCACACTCCCTCTCACAAAGAGGAGGCCTGAATACCAGTGCAGGCAGTGGTAACATTATAGGCTGATTATAAATAGACGTATCTCTTTCATTGTTTACAAGAGCGTGTATTCTGCATAATAACGTAAGTATTACAGAATACTTATTACGCATGTTTAAGGCGCTGGTTCATTTCGCCCGACTCTTAAGTTGACCATAGTACCTACCTATGTAATTTTTATCAAAATCTGTTTCTGTAACTTTCCACTTAGGTACTTACCTAAATATCTATTAAAGCAATATGTTAATAACATTGAGTACCTATGAAATTCGTGATATAAAGATAGAATTTAAGATTGATAAAGTTACTGAAATCCGTATATGATTTTGATGTTCTCATATTGTCAATTTGGTGAAACTCTCGCACGAGAACGATTCTCGTTTAGGTGGATGCCGCTTTGATACATGATATCTTGCCTTTAATATAAACCAATTTCTTTTCGTTCATACGACTTTAAGAAAAGAATTTCTCATCTAAGTTAGCCATGATATTAAAATGAAATTATGAAAGTCATTGTGCTTTTGAATTTTCAGTAATAAAGTAATGTAGGATTATCAAATTAATAATTGTTTTGAAAGTTGAAATACTTCCTTTTACGCACAGATTTTGTAGGTACCGTAGACTACAGCTTTTCTTGAGGTCAAAGAACTCCTATCTTCGTATTAAGGAGCTGCTTCAAATATTTACCTTGTAAGTAAGTACTGATTAAAAACGGTTGAATGCGAAATAACATAGCCTCGCCTAATAACTGTAATGTAATGAATTTATTTATGATTCCGATTCAGACAAATGTACGTAAGTTAGAACGCTGATAAAATATACCATGGTGATTATTACAGCTTTCTAACTTATTAATAAGTTTCATTTGACATCACTCTCACGAATATGGTGCATTATAGATATTTCCGCGACTAAGGGAAGTTTATGGATGGACTATTCGGATAATCGCGTCATTAACCACGTACAACTAGTTTGTTTACTCTCCTAATAGGTTTTCGACTCGGGAGCGTTCGCCGAAATACCGAAACTAGGATAATGGTATGCCGACACTCGTAAAATTGCATGATTCCTGTTCTAGTAAACACATCGAGATGTATTGATATCTTCCCGATGTAAACATTTACTCTAACTCAAAATATAGCGTAAGTATGATAGGTGTTTATTTAGAGCTTGCATTCGGTCAATATCAAGTATGACAGGTAGGTTATGAAATGTTTCAGTGTGTTCCCATTAACATCTCTATTTATCTACTTGTCTATAATATTAAACTGTTTTCATTGCTCTTTGTCTTTAAGAAGAACGTTTTCTCAGCGATAAATGAAGACTAAAAAGTATTAATTCCCATTGCAATTAAAATTCCCCTATTTTTTCTCCTACTCAATTTCCTTATACAAAAGGCATTTTTAACAACACGTACTTTTTGTCAAAGCATACGGTTTACAACGCGCCGTGCATAAATATTATCTAAGAGGGAAATTACTTACATTGCAAAGCGTGCCGACTTCATAATTTGTTACATCAGCACCAATGAAATAGTATGAAAAAGAAAATGATGAATGACGAAAAGGAAAAAAAATAAAAATTACACTGTTATTTGCAATCATCAGATGAGATACAATTTTCTCTTCACCTAATAACAAAAATAGGTAGTCTTCAAGACCGAATTTCGGACATGGCGATCTCAGCGAAGACTAGCCTTCGGCCAAGGAGATATTATAGTGCATAAGTGTGTGAGCAGATAGGTACATGTGCACTCTCTCTTCCCTCACTCTCATAGTCTGATGGGTCGGCAATCCGACACCACCGGAGAGAGATCAGAGCCATTCAGGGCGCAGGGCAGGCCAACGGCTTAACGTGCTTTCTGAGGCACCGGGGTATCACACCGCCAACTTCCAAACTCCGGGCTGTTACTCAGAAATTACTACCCAATTATACTTTTCCCGACCTGAGAATCTCACCTACATAAATAACCCCAGTCAGTGTTTTAACATCAACGATTTACATAATTAATGAGATATAAGAAATAAGAGCCGCGCAACGTTGAAAATTCAAAGGCTGAGAAAAAAGAATTCCTTTTTAAATTTTATCTTTATCTTAGACGAGGCCTTTTTCATTAAGACACAAGCAATATTGCGGGTCGGCAAAGCGATAGAAAGGCGAACCTCTAATATTCGTGACCGGCGGTGCTGTGCATAAAAAGGAGGATGATATAAAACAGTGAAGGAATATTTCACGTCGTGACGGGTATATTTGCGACATCCTCTCAGGGGACAACTGTATTGGGATTGTAACTCGGCAAAATTTTGTAGCGTAAGCGGAATGCAACCAGAAAATACGTGTTCACCTGAAAAATTACTGAATGTTAAACATTTGCACAGCGGCAGCGCTACCAGCTAACAAAATATTTATACCACACAATACAGATGGAACTATTTTTAGCTGATAAATGTAGAACTATTTATCAATTTTGGCATAATAAACAATATTTAATGGTTGCGAGAGTACGTTACATGTAAGTACCTTTATTTGAGTATTCTTGCTTTTGAAAAAAGTACCTACTTATCTACATATTCAGAATTGAATGAATCGGAAAATGGCGCTGTAACAGAAATTGGTTTACAATATGGAGTAAAAATTACGAAAATACATGGTAATTATAATTAACTAGTTCCTGCGTCGCACGGTTTTTAGGGTTCCGTACCCAAAGGGTAAAACGGGACCCTATTACTAAGACTCCGCAGTCTGTCTGTCTGTCTGTCTGTCCGTCTGCCACCAGGCTGTATCTCATGAACCGTGATAGCTAGACAGTTGAAATTTTCATAGATGATGTATTTCTGTTGCCGCTATAACAACAAATACTAAACAACAGAATAAAATAAATATTTAAGGGAGATCCCATAGAACAAACGTGATTTTTTGCCGTTTTTATAGATAATGGTACGGAACCCTTCGTGCGCGAGTCCGATTCGCACTTGGCCGGTTTTTTTCGATTTGACAAAACATGGAGAATTTTTAGTTATATGTGAGTTTAATATTAACTTATTATACACATAACCTTCCGGAATAAATTCTAGCAGTGGTAAAAACCTCGTCATAATCTGTTGCGTGGTTTAGAAGAATAACGCGGTCATACAGACAAACACGAAAAGCGACTTTAATTTATAATATGTAGGTATAGATAATCTTGTGATGCCAATTAAACATGTATACCGAACAGGTAGTACGATAGCTTCTTAACTCCCTTAATTAATTACGTTCACTCACACAAGGATGAAGAAATTTCAAAGTAACTAAATAATACTGTTTGTAATTTTATCTTTTCATTACAATAAGCCCTTTCAACAAGTTCGTGAACATTGAGGCTCGTTCAGACAACATTCCAGTCTGGGATTATGCATTGTTTAGATTCACTGGCTTAATTACTGCTAAATTCGGATAAAATTGATTTTCCTAGAATTTTGTTTGCCTTTGCTGTCATAACTCATAAGGATTAAATTTTACAGCTGAAAAACCCTGGAATTAGAATTAACATTAAAAGATTTTTGTTTTAGCTTCGACCGCTTTGAGTATTTGGGAAAAATAGTAGTATTAGAATAAAGGATTCATAAGCCCACTGTGCAAAGGTTATCCAGATAAAATGTATTTAAAATGCCTAGAAAGATAAAAAAAACCGGCCAAGTGCGAGTCGGATTCGCGCACGAAGGGTTCCGTACCATTATCTATAAAACGGCAAAAAAAAAATCATGTCTGTTGTATGGGAGCCCCCTTAAATATTTATTTTATTCTGTTTTATAGTATTTGTTGTTATAGCGGCAACAGAAATACATCATCTGTGAAAATATCCATTGTCTAACTATCACGGTTCATGAGATACAGCCTGGTGACAGACGGACGGCGTAGCCTTAGTAATGGTCCGGTTTTACCCTTTGGGTACGGAACCCTAAAAATACTGAGTATTTATATTTCGTGATGGAGATCTTATCGCTCCTAACTTGTGCCTTGTTTGTGCCGTCGCGGACTATTTACGTTCTGAAGGAAACCTATAAAATATCGTAAAGGATGAATACCTGTGCGTTAAAGTCAGACATAAATTAATCAAATCTACTTGCTAGTATATTCTGTGTGACACTAGGTCACACAAGTGACAGCAAAACTACTTAGACTATTACTCTTTTCGTAAACACTTAAGTATAGTCTGGGAAATTAATTGTTAAGCAAATTGACTACCAACTTAATTTGTCTTTATTTATTTTATTTATATTTAATTCACAAGTAACATGACTCAAAACGTTAGTAACAATCTTTCTTATCAACTATGTTAGTACACTTAACCTAAATACTTATCTAACACTGCCTTAAAGATATGAGAATCCCTGCTACAAGCTCAAAACCGATGTAGAAAGCTTGCAGCAGCGATTCACACACAAGCAGTCCAGTCTGCTCGCCACACACTGCAGTATAATGTTGGGGCTGGCCCGCACCCGGCGCACCAGGGAAGCGCATCTTTTCCGCATCGTAGTAGTCTTTATATTCAAATTTCAACTTTCATTTGACAGTTGTATGAAATTATTAACAGGGCAAGCTGACGTAGGATTTAATTTCCCTGACTCAAAAGGTACAAGGTACTTGCCTGGACGTAAAAAGGACATACCTATCGAGTATAAAATAATAATAAAACCTCAAACGGCGCAAATATAACAACCTTATTGGGAGCTATATGTTTGAGCCGTTTGGGGTTGAAACACTAGGGCCGTGGGGTCCCAGTGTTCATCGAGTATTTCGGGACATCGCTAAGCGATTGGTCGACTCTTCACGTGACCAGAAGGCTGGCCTATTTTTAGCCCAAAGAATCAGCATTGCCATTCAACGTGGCAATGCTGCCAGCCTTTTGGGCACTTTTCCCATTGACAGCGATGCGGACGAATTCTTTGATGCCCAATGAGCCCCCCCCTTTTTTTAATTTTTTTCCATCTTAATTATTTAAATAATAGTTAGTTGTATAATAATTATATTGTTTTTAAAGTATTGTTACTGCAATTAAATATAATGTTCTATTACCCTATCGAGTTATAGAAAGACACTGACACAGGTCTGATTGACAGATACGACGTTCTACAAAACCGAAGTTTTCTGAGATTCCATTTTTAAAGTCAGGTACTGTAATCGAAGTTCCTGAACCGTAAGTATCAGATAATAACTTAACGTTTACCGCCGTCATGAGTTCTACAATCTACATACATTGTCGCGAGCACAATACAATGCCGACCGAGCGAAATGGCCCCGTAATGTGGCACTTGTTGATCATTCTCCGTGAACGGTTTATTTATACCTAACAGAATCTACTGTTACTTTTAGCCCTAGAGAGGGTTAGAAATGTGTCAATTGACATCGACACGCTTTGTAGCATGTGCAACAGTTGGGTTAGGGGGTGATATCTATAAACATTATGAAGAACTAAATACAGTACTTTGGTACGGTGCTCTATTCTTTTCTTTCTCTACAGGGTTAAATTAAATTAGCTAGCAAAACTCTGTAGATACGATGGGTATCGATATCTAAACATGAAACAAAATAGAAATATAAATCAATACATCTCGATGTGTTTACTAGAACAGAAATCATGCGATTTTACGAGTGTCGGCATGCCATTATCCTAGTTTCGGTATTTCAGCGAACACTCCCGAGTCGGATACCTAGGAGGAGGGTCGGAGGGTAAACAAACTATTTGTACGTCGTTAATGACGCGATTATCCGAATAGTCGATTATAGTAACGTGCACATTTCGTAACTATACATCCTTATACTTCTCTTAGTCGCGGAAATAGCAGTAATAAATATAAAAAAACTGAAAAAAAAATATGGAAGGTCGCCTTAGTCGTGAGAGTGATGTCAAATGAAACTTATTTATAAGTTAGAAAGCTGTAATAATATTACCAGGGAATATTTTAACATGGCCATCGCTGCTTGTTTTAAAGTAAGTATTTTATTTAAAAAAAAATACATTTGCATAAATTATTGTTATCACATGTCATAATCTTTTGGACCATTTCTCAAAGTTATAGCAACTCAACGGAAAGAAACAGAACATGAATATTCCTTAATTCACACACTTAAAAAAAATTGCTATCAGAAAAAATCAAGAAATATGATCAATCAACTTACGTGAACATTAAAGGTAATCCAACTTTCACCACAGTTGTATTAAAAAGTTCTCAGAATTGTACACGTATTTTATAGTCTCACATATTACTCAAGTACATCCAACATAGCCGCCATTTTAAACCAATCATAAATTATTGTTTAATCATTTCCAATTTCGGTATTAATTAGCAAATATTACGAAGTGGAACTATATTAAAACTTAATAAGATAATTTAGTATGCACTTGTTTGTAATCGACTTATTTGGACTGCAACGTTGGTCTAGTGGTCGCAAGCGTATGAGGTGTTGGGTTCGATTCCCGGGTAGGGCAAAGTGTTATTGGGTTTTTCCATCTGAAATTTCTCAGTAGCAGTCCGGTGTCTGTATTTTTTGTAGTATGATTAAGTAGGTTCAATTGATAATCAGTCAATATGAGGTGGAAGTAAGATAAGTTTTTGTATTTATTAAGTCCCACTCACAGATCACAGGTTTCGTTGGGAATTGATTGTTCATCCACAAACACTGCGACAGTTTAGAAAAAAAATGAAATCGAAGATTAATTTTATAAGATGCTACTTATTCCGACACGTTCGTATTAGAAAATGCATCTACTCTCTTAATCTCTGACCAGCGCTGCAGCGTAGTATCCGTAACAGAAACAAAAGTCTACAGCAGTCGGAGTACCCTGCATCTCTATCTATACCTACGCAGCGCTTGCATCGCTCGAGCCTTTGTCTCTACAGCGGCTAAAAGCACTAACATCCCCCTTGAGACTAGTAGTAGTAACGAGTTTAGTTTAGACGTGCGAAAACGTCATATTACGGAGAAAAATAGATGGAGTCTACTGTAAATAAGTGAAATAAATTAGAAGACCAATATAATGTATAATTCGGATAAAGTACTGCAAATGCTGTGGCACCATACCATAGGATTTGCAGCTCATTTCTGTTATGGCATTCTTGAATACGTTAATAATGGCTAGTTCCCCTATTCAAAACTTTAAGATTACTCATTCGACGTTCGATTCGGGTTTACCTGGGTAATCTAATAAAGGTCGAACATCATACCGTATGAATTACCACTCATTGACATTTTTATTTTGATCTCGGTCTCGTGTGCGTTTGGATTGGGGGGCCAATATTTAGTAGTAAATTATCCGATTTTGTAGCCCTGATCCTGGAATTTGTAGTAAAACCCTTAAAAAGTTACTGGGCATTTAAGGTGGCTCCTTAATTCAGACGTCTGGATTGAGGAGCCACCTTAGAACTCGAAAGCTAGCCGAAGGATCTTTTTGATAATTTGGTAGGATTTAGTAGTACTTACTTTTGCGTAATCTATACAAAAAAAAATGGTTTTGTACGCCTGGTTGAAAGTGATGGACGAGGTCTACGATGGAACAAGAGCGTACCCAGAAGGGCAATGGAATAATGTGAAAATATTTTACTATATAATTAAGTTGTAATCGACTCGTTTCAAATATATAATAACAGAGGACTACCCGTGGTATGTGATCTAGAGGAAATGTGTAATGTTGTGATCAATTTATTTGGAAAAGCATGAACAGTCAATGCTTTTCCTTATGATTCCTAACCACCTTTTTGGACCAAAGCAAGAAGAACGCCTAGCTAGTATACGCCTAGTAGTATACATACTTTTAGTTAGACCACTCCCACTCACAGTGCGGTGGCCGCCACCTAGCGTCCGCAATTAACGTCGAATAACGTCATTGAGACGCATTATTTATGAAAGAAAGTTGGTGTGTTACTGTGTTTTCTTATAGAGCGTTTTTTGACTCCGTAAAGTCAAACCCCGGTGCCATAATTTTCAAAACCGTCTTCACTGCAGGCGTTATGTAGCGGCCACCGCTCTTCTTCCGAAACCGTAGCGTAGGTACTCGTAACGTAAGTTATCGTAAAGTTGGGAATCGAGAGGTAACCATACCAGCATTGCCCCGAGCATACAAAGGTTGGTGAGCGCCAGTGGTCCCAGCACGGCCAGCCACTACGTGTGAATTACTTAAAAGAGCAGATAACTCTGAACATTTTTGTATCCCGCCCTATGTGCTTACTCTATTTACAAAGCAAATAATTTAAATTAATGAACAAGACTCGAAAAACAATGTTAACCAAACCTGTAAGCAGGTGTAAAGTAATGTCGGTTCGCCGCTTATTTAAAGGAGTATTTTGATTCCTTTGCGAGACCCACAATTATCCTCTCGGGATGTTTATTTAAAACTTGGGTTTTGTGAGCCTTTCATTCTTCGTCTTGTATATTTTAGAGGCGGTCAGGTACCTACAATCTATTTATCACTGAACATAATTTTCATGTTTGTAAAGTAATAATTATTATGGTTATCGACTTAGGTGCAACGTTGTTTATCAAATATTCTAATTTGACTGAAATACTTATGCGTACAAAATTCACATAGAAAAGAGTACGATGAAAGAGCTTAGGACATGTCGGCGAACACAATTATTCTTTTGAAACTTTTGTGTCTAAGATAAAGTACTTCGTCATTTTAGTTCCCAAATTGTGTTGTCAACATCCTATGAATACCAACAAATATCGCAAAAATGGGAGGAAATAACACGACAATTTCCTCCCGGTGTAAGAGTTGAGGAATACGTTCACGTCTCGTCGCTACCCGGAGTTGTATGAAACTGTGTCTTTTACTGACTTCGAACTGAATGCTGTCTTTGTTTTATCAAAAAATTTGTATTGTATACGCATCGTTGGTTCTTCGAGAATGGAACGTACGCAGCGTGTGGAGACTGGAGATACAATGTGTCCACTTTTATCAGAACAAGATAATCCTTGTTCTGATTAAAGTGGACAAACACATAGTTTAAATAAATACTTAAAATATTGCATGTTATGCATGAAACATAATACTTACCTAAAACATAGTACTTACCTAAAAAATTAACACACTGAAAGTGAATTTAAAAAGCTGTAAGTATTTTTTTATTATTTAAGGTCCCACTTTCATACATTTTTTATGAGACAATAAAATGTTTGAACACACCACAGACATCAATTGAATTGTAATAAAAAAGAGTATAAAAATACGAAAATACTGACTCCAAAATGTGTATTTTTCAGTAAACAAGACAGTAAATTTATCACGAACACTATTGAATGGCGCCCTAAAACTGACAAAATACAGCTTAGGCTACGGTCAACAAAGGTATGTGATTCAACTCGGTACACTTTCGGGCACGAATTTAGACCCCCAAAAATAGCAAACTATAAATATGTAAATATTTGAACCTTATTCAACAAGTACATGCGTTGTTTCGGTTCAAGGTTTTGGGCCTTCGAAGATTTGAACTTGACGAGTCCCAGGCCTACTGAATGTGTGGGTACCGTTACAACTTACTACAGTGTTTTCAATAATGTAAGGACATAAGACCTCCCTGACTGAAAACTGAAAGTTCTTGTGTTTCTCGGTTTGTTTTTCCATACAATTTGGTCCTGTGTTTGCCCTATTATCAGAAAACTTGAGATTTATTGACAAAAATACCACTAAGCATATTGTGTTCCATACTCGCATAATTTATCGTTACATTACTACAAAATTCAACCTTATTACAAATTACATGATCAATTTTATTAATCACTTTTCGAGGTGGATTATTGGAATTATCATATTTTAACAAAACCTTAAGCCCAGGTACGCACGGGCGATTTTCACCGCGGCGATTTTTTTTGCGAACTCACTGCTTTGCGCCGAGGGTTGACAATCCAACAGTGATTTTTGACGCGCTGGTTATTGGGATGCTCTCTGTTGGATTATCAATGCTCGGCTCAACACCGAGAGTTGAAAATCCAGTAAGCGATAAAATCCCGCCGCGATATTTTTACGCCCGTGGGCAGTACTACTATGGACTGAATGAAAATCTAGTGAATTTTCTAAGAAGAAATATTGTACAGGTCGATTGATAAAGTCGCTTGCCGCGGTTGTTCCGTGGATGGGTGACTATTTTTACATACCAAGACCCCTTCGTGACTGGGTTGTGGAGGTCAGATAGGCAGTCTCTCCATGTAAAACACTGGTATTCAGCTACAACCGGTTACACTGGAAGCCGACCCCAACATAGTTGGGAAAAGACTAGGCTGATGATCGTAAAATCTGCCCTTACTGAACAAAGGGCACTGGGCATAGTTGTATGGAAAGTGGTTGAAACAACGTGGTTAATATATGTTTTTAAAGGACTTAGGTGCATGTAGACGACCTTTACAGACATATAAAATACTTTGGAAGAAAATTGCTGTGAAATTCGGTGCGTACCTACCTATCATGTTTTCACAGTCACTGTATTATTAGAAACAGAATACATGGCATACCAAACAGCAGATACGGTAAGTTATTTCAATGGCGGACCTACTCTGATTCAAGACATGTCCAATAGGAGTGCGACGACAAAGCGACCCTTGTCACATGATTCCACAGTAAGTATAAAAAAGTTCGTTACTTAGATACGTACATACTGCATTAAGCTTAGTTTACATGGGCTTTTCATTAACTTTGGTCTGACGTCAAAAAGACAGGTATTACTGAAAATTCTTTTGAATTGGTCTTTTATAAGTTCGTTAATGCCCTGTTGGTAATTCCCAACTTATTATGTTCTGAACTAAGAACAAGATTTTATTGTTTAAATAAATAAAAAATAGTTTTTTAAAACAAATACTTCTATGAACATACATACATAAACAGCGTATAATGTTCCCACTGCTGGGTCACAGGCCTCCTCTCTTCGAGAGGGAGTGGGCTTTAATCTACCACGCGGGCCCAGTGCGGGTTGGTAGATGTCACATGTCTTCGAATTGTTGGTTCCAGGACATGCCGTTTTCCTCGCGATCTGTGAACATAAGTATAGCGAGAAAATCCACGAATTACATTATACAACGTGTAACGTTAAATGCGCAAAACCTCAGACACTCCAACTGATTTTTAATTCAATTTACCTATTTCAGAGAGAAAAAAAATCATTAAAAATTTTGTTTAATAATATAATAATACCATTTATTTCAGGCGACACAGGCCCATAGAAAAAATACCTTAACCTAGACATACATATTTTAAATCAAAAACTTGTGTTAATAAATAAGGCTTAAGACTATGTTAGTAGCACTTCAGTTTGCACTAGCTTGTCTTAACGTTACACGTTGTAAATTATGGTAGCTCTGTAAGCTGATTTAATGAACAGGAATACATTCTGGAATGAAAATATATTTAATACGAGTTAAAATGAATAAGTTATAGTATTTTTTTTTACTCCGATTCTTTCTCCGTGAGAAAAACTAAATCATAGAACAAAAATAAATAAAAAGACATCTCAAATGGTATCACATTTTCTATTGAAAGGCATCGCTACCTGACATGTTATCAGTGACGAGAGTGAAAATGGATCCCGGCGCATATTCATTCGCTCGAACCACATTGATATATAGGACGCCATGTTTCTTTACTATTTCTGGATACAAATGATCAAGAAAGGATCACTTCACTTCACAAATAAGAATATACAGGCTGTTTCTGAAAACTATTGTTTTTCCTACGTCTTATTTTGAACTAAAAATTTCGTAGCAATTACTTTTTTTCTAAAATTATACTACGAATTTATTATGTTCATGTATCGATGTATAAATCTTAGATTATAAAAATAATCTTGTTAACAATTTTCGCATATTTGGTCAAAAACAAATGAATATTCGAATTTCTATCATAGGAAGCAAACCGACATAGCTTGCAGAGTAAGTAAATTGAAGTGAAAGTGGTCTGGCCATGTTTGTCGAAGAGCAGACGAGTCCTGGAGTGGGACGCCCCCTGGCTAGATGGACCGACGACCTTAAGAAAGTTGCTGGGACAGACTGGATGCAATCAATCAGCCCAGCCTTTTCCCAACTATGTTGGGGTCGGCTTCCAATCTAACCGGATGCAGCTGAATACCAGTATTTTACAAGGAGCGACTGCCTATCTGACCTCCACAACCCAGCAACTGGGTAATACGATACCCCTTGGTTAGACTGGTTGTCAGACTTTCGGGCTTCTGACGACTCGTAACGACTGTCAAATATCTACAAATGATAGCCGGGGCCAACGGCTTAACGTGCTTTCCGAGGCACGGAGGAGTCTCCATATGTGAAAATGGTCACCCATCCACGGACCAACCCAAGCGTAGCTTAATCTGATGGATCGACCCCAGCGGCTGTTATTACTTAGCCTCGAGCTCCTCCCGGGACAGACTGGATGCAAAAGGTGAAATTACGAATAAGTCTGAAATCGCCAACCTTTCTTGAGCAAGCGTGGTGATGATACCTAATACTTATAGGAAAGTTATCCACACCGATGTTTTGTTTATTACATTAATGAAGTATCTGCAAACTATAGGTTCCTAATACTTAGAAATATCGGCACATGGAAACAACCTGAGTTAACTACGTATCAAACGTCTTTTGTAAAGTGAGCATATTCATTTCAGGCGTCACTTGATCGGTTAACGTTACCTTTATTTATGACTTGAATCTCTATCTACAATTGGTAGGTACCTAACAATAATATGTTTATCTTCTAGTGTTGCTAATGATAACAAAGGTCTCTGGTAAAAAAAAAAATAGACAGTAAAGGTTCTCTACGTTCTACATTTTTATTTTTTATCAAAATTTACACTAAGTAACACAATGATATTCCGCGAGTTATGAGTTGTGGGTCGTGGGTTCGAATCCATACAGACACTTGGCTTTGTGTAAATAATTTCATTACCACTGTTCTCAAAACGGTGAAGGAAAACATCGTGAGGAACCAGCCATGTCCTAGAATAAAAAAAATCGAAGACATGTGACATCTACCAACCCGCACTGGGCCCGCGTGTTAGATGACAGCCCACTCCCTCTCGAAAATAGAAGGCCTGTATCCCAGCAGTGGGAAAGTTATAGGCTAATCGTTATGTAACACAACGATAGCGTCAAACGATCTAACAGCAAGCACATTGCAAATAGAAAAACCTACTTCCATACATTACTAGAAGATTGCGATCGTGATATGATCACGAATATATCAAGTGTAGGCACTAAATATGCGGACACACTCATTCCGGTATTCTAAAACGATACAAATTTCCTATTAAACTAAGCAAGTTTGAATTAGTTAGTTAGTTCTGGAATACATTGATAAATAATCTTTCTGCTTTAAATAATGGCGATGCATCAAAATAGCGTTCATGAGTTTTACCCCCAAATGTAGGTATGTCCAGTGCACCCTAAGTTAGCCCAGCTTCAACTCTCCCGACTAGCACCACTCTCCCGACTAGCAAATATTTTAAGCATGATATCTGCTATTCTCATGTACATAATTCGTGCCGTTACGAAAGAAGAGAAGTTTTAAATCGAGATTGTTTGAGCATTATTCTTCAATAATGTAGAATATGCGACTTGCTCTCGTATGAAAACAAAACAACTACAAAATATGCTAGTATGGAGATTCCTTCGGTTTAAGTCCGTAGCGTCACAGCGAATGCCGACGTTCGAATAGCGCACGGGATCCACCGTGACATTTCCGACGTCTTGTCCATACTTCGACAAACGCTAAGCTCTATACACGGACGTGTTTTAGATGTGTAATGTATCCGGTATTTTATGTTTAATAAGACCATCGATGTATGTATTTATTTGAGTAACTAGCGTTAGACGTCTTTACTAATCCCATTTTTCTAATATAGTAGCAGTGATTACTGGTTACTCTTTGCTACGCAATGGAAGAAAATATTGTAGGTAGTTAAATGTTATTTTCCTACAATGGAAACTGAATTTGTCTTCCTACCCTACAATCCCAATATGCTTGCTTCTATTTCTGCGATCAAATAGCAAGGCTTTAATATTGCTTAATAGGTATTTTCAAAACCACCATTGGGCTGGCTTCATGATTTTCTTTCTTTTGAAAGTTTTCAAAACCAATAAGACAAATAGCCGGTCTACGCTGGCAAACTTCTATTATGCTATCTTGCAAAAGGAACTGTTGAAAAAGCGAAATACAACTTTATAAAGAGAGATTTGAAACAAAAACAAAACTTGTTGGCAGCTCGGTAAATACCTACATTATGCTAACGACTAGTTTTCCGCTTCGCGGCGTCACCCGCGGTTCACCCCTTTACGGGTTGGGTTAATTTAACCGTTTTTGCTGGACGCCTTTATTATAAACACCGTTTTGGGTCTCGTCAAAGACAAATTATCGCTGAATACGGTTAACAATACAAATAATGATAATGTCACCAAACACTGGGACGTAATTTGTATAATGTTGGTAAGACCATTTTCACTTGACGAATTCGCTGATGTTGCTTTGATTCAACGAGTCTAATATTATAAATCGACACATTTGTTTTCACTTGTTTCAAAACTAGATTGGTTGTTTTTTTTTTTTGTGGTAAGTAATGTTTTTGGACCTAGCATAGGATCACTAGGACTTCACGTGGGCAAAACCTAAAACAAACAAACAGTATCGGTATTTCGCAAGTGGTATTCTGCAGTTGCTGCCTACCCCAATGGGAAAAATATACCTATGACTTTATGTATATAGGGATTGAAAAATACAATTATATTTCGACGATATCTACAGTGACAAAGCAATCTGAATACCCTACCTAGATAGGTACGTATAAATCTTCCATGCTATAAATAAAAATATTTGACCCACTATCTTGTGTTTTACTACTCATAATATTGATACTAATAGATCCATTAGTTGTACTCAGATCGTATTTTACTCCGTGTGTGAGTGACGCAAAAACTTCGGCATGTTTATTTTCTTTCCGTCAACGAGATTACGAAGAATCCGATTGCGTTTTTACGATATTATAGTTTTGCGGACATACCTACATACGATTCTTAAAATAAACGGGAAAAACGTAGTAAACAGAATATTGAACGTCGTTTTATTTTATTCAAGCAACTTTTTAAAATAATTTATAATCAAAATAAATTTTCCTTTCCTTACATAATTAAAACTTACTTTTCCAGATATTTAGGGTAGGTAGTCTTTTTATGGTTTGTTTATTTTTAAACCCCATAGGTAGGACTGTCCATAAAGTTGTTAGATCATGTTTTCATAAACACAAATACAATGCTGGATAACCTTTTTACCATGAAGACGAGGATTAAATCTCCAGCCTGAAAGTGAAGAATTTATCTACTAGTAGGTTTTTAAGAAAGTATGATAATTAAATCCTCTAAATACATAAATAAACAGGAACTATAAAATTGCAACAATCTCATCACTCTAACGTTGCGAAAGTTGTTATACCCAAAACTTCAAATGCAAACAATTCCCTCCCTTAACGATAACCTGAGGCAAAGGGGGGTATTGTAGCGACATCTATCCTCACTCATGAACTTTTGTAAGCCCGGTGAGAGGACGAGAGAACCCCAAAGAGTGACCCTCTTTAAATGGCAGATGCTACGCTATCTATTGATAGCAAACAGTCTCGCTTCCAAACATTTTCACCGTACAACGCCATCTAGCGGTGGAAAGCGGATGTGATGAAAAAATTTATGAAGAGGAAACGTGTGCATTTTCCTCTCTTGGATCACTTCGGGCTCGGTATTTCCATGGATGTCGTCGAGAGAGCGCTGAAAGAAGTAGTTAGGTCTCATATGTTGCAAGAAGGATTTTATTTGTAGGTATCGGCTTTCCACATCCTCAACGTATAGGTAACCTCCACTGTGTGATATAATAAAATACATAGTGGGATGTAGAAATGGCTAAGAAAAGCTATTTGTCACTCTGACGCTATGAAACTACACGAAATGAAAATTCAATACCTTAAAGATTTCAAATACCTACAAGTAGGACCTTGGAGCAGCAGAGCCATGAATTAGGTGCCAAATGTTTGAAATATATCATCAGTTTTTATAACGAATATTGACAATCTTTTTTTTACAAGTTATACAAGAACAATAATTGATAACCACCGCGAAAAGATTAGCTATACAAAAAGGTTTTATTGGCATTCTTGATGGGTCATATCTGAGCCCTGATTGCAAGATGCAAGACATGAATTATCTCGATTTTTGGCCCTGTAAATCGGTGAACTGTGGAAGTCCTTGTCGCTACTGGTGGCTATAGAGTTAAGGAACTAAACAAATTAAATAGCTACAATATTACATAAAACTTCTAGTCTACGACTAACTTCTTGTTCTAACCAGCCTATTAAACGTTTACGCAGCCCTAGTTTTTCCAATGACCACTGTGGAAACTTTTGAAGACAGTGGATTGCAAGATTGCAACAATTATTTAGGTAAAACGAATAAAATAATATATGCTTGCATATTGTAGACTTTGATAGTAATTCAAAACTCTACAACCATTATATAAAATCTCGGCAAGTTTTCCCCTTAACCACACCGCATTAAGCATCTCGGATCGTTTACAATAAATCACTTAAATCTGCGACATTAATCAAACAATAACCGGTAGAAATTGGATCCTCACCTCATCATAAGCTTTTAGAGATCCTTTGTGAGCTAAAGAGCTCTGACATAACGTGTTATCAAATAAAAGAAAGGTGTGAATTTTCACAGGCGGTTATCGAGGCCCCTCCTACTTAAGATGGCGCCATCCCCTCCACTCAACGAGTAGCCAGTAGCGTGAGAGCAACTCATCTCGTTCATACCTACAGCCACCGCGGACGATCTCTTGGCACCACCTATTTTCATATGCAATTATCAGTTTCCGGCAAACCTGAAGCTAAGTTTAGTCTGGGTTTTAATCTCCGCGGCACACGTTTTAATGTTAAGTGAAGTGATATTTTCCATCAACGTAACATTAAAGCGAGGCCATTAAAATTATGAAGTTATAAAAATTTAACCTGCTTCAGCAATAATGGATACGATTGACGATATATCAAGCACTTGCGAAAACGAGTACATTTCTAACACGGAAAATAATAGTGTGTTGTGTAGTGCCGAAAGAGACTCAAGTTATGACTGTGAATCAGAAACAGAGTACGATAGTGAAAACGAAACAATAGATATCTGTGATAACAGTGAACAATCAAGTCATCGAAACACCGAAAACAAAAATCTCAAAAACGTAATCAATCCTTTATTAAATTCAGATAAAATATGCTTTTTTGAACAAAGTCGAGTGATATTCCCTACCAAAACATTCGAGAATATTAGAAATCTATGCAACAGCAGTGAAACGTCACACAATAGTACAAAAGATTCAGTGAATAGTGTTATACATGGTAAAAGTAAAACATTTCTTATAGACAGTATATTAGGCAATAATAAAACAAATAGTTCTAAACTTGTTAGTAACATACGTCCAGATGAAGATGAGAATGGTGAAGAAACGACTGATGAACATAACGGTAAGAAGTTTGTACTATCATTCCTATCCTATACCTGTTATTAAAAGCAGGCTGTACGAGCTCGGATTAAGTCGGATTTACATAGTGCAATTTAATTTCCCGTGGCATAAATTTCAGTAACAATCAAAGTTACAGCGTGTGTTGACGCAAGTCATTTGTTGCTTCAATGTTGCATGCCACAGGCATCGTGTAAATGAGGCTTTACGGTGTATTGCTATTCCAAAGCTTGAAAGGCCGTCGGAGACTGATAAATCAACAATCAGGTTTGGTTACCTTATGAATAAACGAATGAAAATGTTTTCAAACTCCTTCTTCATCTTTCTCCTGGCTATTATCCAAGTTTATTTGGGGTCAGCCCTCCTAGTACTTCTGCGCCACACCGTACGGTTGTGGGTTATCACTTTTGTTGTGTTGTTCGCTATCATGTCGTTTTTTATCGTTCGTAGCCAAGTCATTGGTGTTAAAACGACAATGGCAATGGATGGTGGCAATGGGTTTTCAAACGATCACTGTTTTTACCTATTATTGATTCCGAAAGTTTTCTCTACGTTTTCCTTTTAATAACAACATTAACAAAAAAATAACAACATAAATAACAGAAGTTTCCACCAGATATGTTTTGATTTGCAAAAAATCACCAAAATATTAAATTCTTTGAACCACTGCCCATAAATCTATATGGCCTTTGGAAAGACGGACAAAGGTCTTCTGAAGTGCCGACAACCCCAAAAACCATGTTTGGTGATCTGCGGGGGTTTTCCGGAAAACTTGGAAAGCGTAGAGGTAAGTGCTATAAGTATATACGAAATTTTACTGAAGATATGGAAAATACCATAAAACTTAGAAAACATATTATTGTTTAAACTTTTGTTGATCTTAGTTATTCGCAATAACATTATTTTTCATTTGGTGCCCAGCTAAGAATTTAGAATCTTGCAAAAGGAAAAGAAAATTAGACCTAGCGATTCCACTCAACCTGAAATAATTTCGAGTAATAAAGGAGGAGAAGTCTGAACCCAAGCGGGGATGCCCGTATTTTAAAAAATACGCATTACACATAGTTTCACACTCAATCTGTCAAAAATACATCAAATTTATCTACAGTTTTGACATTGATTGTCGCTGAGATGAAATTGCGAATAGATTTTGAACGTTTTTAAATACGGGAATTGGCCTTCTGATGCTCCCTAAAAGGGACACATTAGCAATTCCTCTAATGACACAATATTATGAATTGTCAGTTTGTGACATTTTACGATGAATCATAATTTTTCCTATTAATGATTCTGCCAAAGTGACCGTTTTAAGCCTAGGTCTTTCAGACTGAAGGAACGTAATATACCTTCGTAAAACTAGGAGTTTCTCTTAGGTTTAATTAATTTGAGTTAAAAGTACTTCCTAATTATATTTTGCTTCACATGAAGTTTAAAAGTCATGGGGAGATAAACGACAGTCAAATCAGGCACTTTAATTAATTCATGTGAAAGACATCAACGGGCGACCAAATAAGTTCATGAATGTTATTTATTTTTCCCGAACTTGCCGACGCCAACGCGACGGTCGAATTCTTTTACTTACTTTCCGAAAACTTCCCTTCAAATTATACATCTACCTGTTCTGATGATAACAAAATACTTAAAAAGATATGTAGGTAGCTAATTTGATGACGAAAATGCAAGTTGTCTGATGTGTAGAACTTTCTTGAAAACATTTTAAGAAAGTTTTTTTTTTTTTGTGAAACTATGCTATCCCTCTGCTGGGCAAAGGTTTCCCTCATATTTTTCCAGTTCTCTTCATGTGTTGCCTGCTCCGGCTAGCGTTTTCTAAGCCTGCGTCAGTGATGACACCCGTCTGCAGGCACCCACTATGGGACGATCCAATACATTCATTTATTATTTGTAATCAGTATCATCAACTTCAACGTGTCCGGAGCTGAACGCGCTGAACGACGCGGGGCTGCTTGCTGGTCATGCGTACGCGCATTGGCTCGCAACACATCAACCCACCGCTGCGCTTTATGGTAAGTACACATTCAAGACGGAAAAAAAAACTAAAGTAAACACACACTACACAAAGTTTCTGTTGAAAAAAATACTTAAGTAATAATACACTAAATACAGATGAGGAGAAGAATTTATAATTTGTGGCTCAGGTTATAGTAGAATAGTATTTTCGGTGGAATAGGATTCAAAATAAGGAGCTGAATGCCCCTAGTTAATTTACGGAGGGCTGTCCCTTACAACACCCGATATAGGTGACCAAATATGGCTGAATTCAGCAAAACTTAATGTATTTTCGATTAAAAAACTGTTTTAGGTAGGTACTATAAAATGTTAATTACACCGGAACGATGGCCGAGGAGAATAGTTGTAGCATAAGGTAGAGTACATTCTACATTGACATCGAACAAAAAAAAAACGGTATCGTTAATCGATGACTACGAGCAACTGATACGGGCACGAGTTGGTTGGCATTATTTTCAAAAAGTACAAACTTAGTTAATAGGTACTTTAGACGAATATAAAATTAAGAAAAGAACCGTGACACCCGAACATGTTGAACACCATACCTATTACAATGACGCTAACATACGTGCGTGATACAATCGCGTGCAGTTGGAACCGGTGTGATATTTCGCACGCCTGATTAACACGCAATCATCCCTCTCACACATAATATTTAATTATCTATTTATTCATTATTATTATCATTGCTCAAACCATACGAGTGATAGTATTACTGAATACTTCTATGGTTTTAGTAACGCAAAACTTGTGCTAGAACTAATCGATGAAAACGATTTATTTAAGGCGAAAGCGTAATGTTAGCCCGCGAAATTATTTTCTTACGTTTTTTGCAATTTGCTGGTCAGTGTCCTGACACTAATCGGCCTGTTATATGTTGATTAAAATAAGTATGATCAGCGGCCTTATCAAATATTAATGATGATTTATGATTATAATTCTATAAATAAATTATAATCATAAATCATCAATACGACTCTCTAATTTCAGATTACCCATTTTTATTTACAATTTTAAATAAAATATACAAACTAAGTCTAGCATTATGTACAAAGGGAAAAAATTATATATAAAGGAACGGCTCATAGGGCGTCAAAAAATTCTTCCGCATCGCTGTCGGTGGGAAAAGTGCCCAAAAGGCTGGCAGCATTGCCACGTTGGATGGCAATGCTGATTCTTTGACCTAGAAATTGGCCAGCCCTCTGGTCACGTGAAGAGTCGACCAACCGCTGGGCGATGTCCCGAAATACTCGATGAACACGGCCCTAGTGTTTCAACCCCAAACGGCTCAAAAATATAGCTACCAATAAGGTTGTTATATTTGCGCTGTTTGAGGTTTTCTGCACCTGCAGCAGCCGCCCCAGCACAGCCCGCCGTGCTAGGAAGATGGGATGGCGCGAGGGTGTCGACACAGGTTGCATCCCACACCAAAGGCCTACCCATCTTCCAAGGCATTATGGTCATTCCGTCTGGTCTCTTCCCATCGTGGCGTGTCAAGCCATTGGGTTCTAAAACAGCTGGCAACAGGCGGTGGTGACAAGAGCCCGACTGATGATGTCATTAATGCTTGCGTGCCGTGCCAGCCAACCAGCACTCTTGCTGCAGGAAAGGCCATGGTGTCCGAGGCGGTCGACTGCTTCACCGCACTGACAGCTATATGGTGCCCCACAAGGAACGCCCAAACGCAGACTTGTAGCGAATCCGCTCAGCAGTATTGGTGGACGTATAAATGAGGTTATTCCGTACCAATTTGCAGAGCGGCTCATCCCACTGTCTCTGGGAGAACGGGTTCTCGGGCTGCTCCGTATCCGGACAAGCCATTTTCCAGGCGTGATTACCCATTGAATTACTATTTCATGAAATCATGACATTTGAGGCCAATTCTAACTTATGGAGTTCTTTTGCTGATTCTAATGATTTTAATTCTGTAAAGCCATATTTGTTAATAACCATAGAGTACAAAAATGTTTATTTTTGTATCATTAGACATCTAAAAGTAAGACAGTACCTAGATAGGTTCACATTAGTTTTCGAAAAAGTACATTAACTCAGAAATTTCGTTATTTGATGAAGAATCAAGCATACATGCTGCCTGCAAATGACTGAAATGTAAATTACACATTAAAAAATTCCATTGACAATCTCTGACGACTAATAATACCGTAAGTTAAATACCAAACGTTCAAGTAAAACTGTATATTTATCATCAGTTTTGTCACATTTGTTGGCTCGGCAGCGAGAAGGAATTTCGGTGGCTATAAAATTAGTGTGAGCGTGTAACGTCTGGGAATAGCCCGGGGGTCCAACACAAACTTTCTATGTCAACTCGACGCGACACAACCACGTTGACATATGACATTCTTTTACTAGTTATGTTGATCGCATTAAATGAATATCACGATTCTATTGCGCTATCATAATAATCTAATTTATTTCGTATACATTAAAATGCTTATTTACATTATATAACACAACTAACTATTTACACTAACTATACAAATAAATATTAAAATTAAAGGACGCTTAGGCGACGAAGTACTCGTCCGCATCGCTGTCACCCGGAAACGTGCCCAGAAGACTGGACTGCTATCATAATTGTTACTAAACTACTTATTTACAACTTTGCAATCGAGGTAAAAACGACAAATCTTCATTGAAAATCATAACTTTCAATGTCGTCATCCTTCCAAGTTCGTGACAAAACTATTCGTTCAGACAAACAAATCGTGTTTAGCTCTATAGGTAGGTACAGCTGCAAATTGGGCTATTATCGGTCCTCAAAAATAACTATTTGTACTTCGCAATTCAACAATAGAAAAACTTTTGCAAGATCCTAACAACAGGAAATGGGCAATAAAGCAGATAATAATCTGTGATCTGTGAAAATATTAAATTCAGCGACACACGCAAGCGTATCTTGTAAAAACCGGTGTTAACACGATGTGTTGACTGTTCTAACTAATTGTAACGCCCAACAACTTGGTTACACATAGCGTTATGGTTCGCGCGATTATCCCGAGGGCACATTCGACGAAATGTCGCCAGTGCTCGCCAGCCGTCGGACGGTGGTCGCGACTTCGCACCGAGGTGTCGGCAAACAGCTGCCGCGACGATAATTACCAACAAAGCTGTGGTGTTTGTGCATCGCCTTAACGCGGACCCTGCTGTGATCGAACTCTATCCAGAAACTGAGTTTACACCATGACTCTATGCACTACATACCGAGAAATAGACTTTGTCAACATTGCAGTTGGATTTTATAGAATTTCTTAAATGGAAGCTCATATTTACCTAGATAGATAGCGTTGCCTAACAACATTCTAAATCTAATTTACGTTTAGTTTTGCTCGGACCTTAAATGTTTATAATTGGAGGTCTGAGCAAAACTAAACGAAACTCAAGGTAAAACAGTCAGTGATGACTACTGATGCAATGAGGTCTTATTAAACCGATAAAAAAATTGAGTACGAGATATTTTTTCTTCACACCTGCGACTATCGAAAGTATTATGGTAGATAAAAAGTTTAGGTGGTCTAATAGCCAGAAATAATTTCCAAGAGTGCCTACCGTGTGGATAAATATAAACAGCCCAACAGAAATTATGCAAGATTAGCTGCGCCCCGCGGTTTCACCCGCGTAAGTCTCGATCCCGTGGGAATATCGGGATAAAAAGTATCCTGTGTTAATCCAGGTAATAAACTATCTGTTTGCCAAATTTCATCCAAATCCATTCAGCCGTTTTTGTGTGATTGAGTAACAAACACACAAACTTTCACATTTATAATATTAGTAGGATTGTCATCATGTGTTAGGTCACATTGTTTTACTAGCCTGTATTGTCCCACTGCAGGGCAAAGCCCCCTCTCCCTATTCTACACAATTCTGTCTTTTGTAGTAGTAGCCAACAATAATATTTTGAAATATTTACTGGACTGTACCTGAGTCACATGTGAATAGCTATTTCATTGACAGTAACTTAACATCATTATTTTTCATACCAAGTTTAAAATCCCCTGAAAAACCTGGATGATCGTAAAACGCTTACGTCAATAGTTAACAGTCGGTTAGCACGACCGTCGCACATACACCGACCACAATGCCGTGTTGACACGCGAGATGTCAAACCGCGCAGGCGCTGCACAAACAGACTGATTGTGTTTATAGCCACTTAACGAGAGCCTGTGATAATTCCGATTAGTGTTCGAAAAAACTTTACTACGTATTTATTTTAGCGAGAGCAGCTACTTTGTAAATGAAGATGCTTTTAAAACCTCGAAACTATGAACTTGCAATTTTTATTCACACTTACAAAACACACAGAATTTCCTACAACCGAATTGCTTATCATGCATTTTACTTTGTAGATGACAAGAATAATAGAAGACCTCGTCGATCCGGTCCAGAAAGAAAGCCGCGGCAAGCATACAGCGCAAAACAACTTGAACGACTAGAAGCCGAGTTTAAAATCGACAAGTACCTCAGCGTATCGAAGAGAATGGAACTGTCAAAAGCTTTGGGCCTTACGGAGGTACAGATAAAGACGTGGTTTCAAAATCGGCGGACGAAATGGAAGAAGCAGCTGACTTCGAGGTTGAAAATAGCTCAGCGGCAAGGGTTGTTCCCAGGGCAGATCTTTGGACATGCCCCGCCAGCATATTCACTGTTGAACCCCTATGCGTATGCGCCTCTTAGCTGTGTCTTTACACCTGCAACGTTGCCGTCTTCGCCGCCTTAGATAAGTTAAATGTACCTAAGTAGTGAATTTAACAGACTAAACTCTAGAGGTGGAAGATTACAAACCGATTGGTTTTGAACAAAATTATTAACGCTACATCGTGTCTTTAAGGATTCAGCTTACTAATCATCAGTTTCATTACCACGAATACGATCGTTTTCCAGATACATAATTATGCAGAATGCAAGTTTTACAGATGCGGCAATGCGGGTCATTTTTTATTCTAATCAATGAGCCAGTCAAATAATTCCGTTAGTACCTACTTCTCTGTCCACTGCGATTTTAGTCTCATTGATAATTCTGAACGTATTTGGACGTAAATAAGTTTACACCCATTTTAATAGCCTAACATTTCGTCATTCAAGCACCAGGTTTGGTCTATTTTCGTATTGTTTAATGGCGTGTTAACTATTTTGATTGCTTCGCGAACTGCACATAATTACTTAACTTGCTACTTTTGTCACTTCCACATCGTCCTAAATAAGAGGTGACAAATATAACACGCATAGGAATATTCTGTTGTCTCTATACGTTAAAGTAGTAATAACTTAGGTTGCGATAGAACATGTTGTTTAAAAATAATACGCTACTAGATATTTAAGCACAGTTATTGTAGATTTATTTGATCTGTAGTACCTAAGTTAAAAAATATGTCCAAAATGTAAATCAAAGTGTAAATACGTAATATGTAGTTCTAAACTAAGCAATAACATAAAAAGCAATATCGTATGCAATAAAATAATTATTATTACAGAATGAAACTTCACTTATTTTTGTTATACGCTAATATCTTAGTATTGAGTTAACCGATAAAAAAATATTTAAAAAAAGTTCGTAACATTAAGAGCTGGTGGTGCAATGGGCTCTAGGGTAGTGGGTGTCGCAGTCGGCTCCACCTAGTCCCAGAGTCGCAGCTCGAAGGGCGCCTAAAGCTCCACCGCGAGTCCACGCCACTCCTGCACTGCAACAAGCAGGTTGAGAAATTATTTCATGATTATGATAAAAGGTATGAAAATATTGCTCTGTAAAACAGACGGTACAAGAAGAGTGTGACTCTTGTCACTTGTCAGTCACAACCAACAGATTACGCAATCGAAGATTTCTTCTTGCTTCCTACTCTGCGTTTTAGTTTTAACATTTTAAAAAAAATCAACAAATCTATAGCCATTGCTCGAGCATTCGAATCGCAATCCGTCGGCCGTCAAAGCTTCACAGGGTGAACCGGCGCGGCGGCGTCGAGTCAAGGCGTTACCGACAGCTATTTGTTATGTTAGTACCTACATATTTGTTTTATATTCTACCATGTAAGCGAATAATTATTAATCCTTTTGGCAACAGCATTGCTACATGACACTACTAATTAAATCGTAAATCTATATTCAGCTGAGCAAGTTAAAATTGATTATCTATATGACTCGACTTACTGCCAAACTGGCAGCCAGTACCAGTTGCCATCACGTAGATTACGAGCTTGCTTATTCCCAACACACAAGGCTCGGTACAGACATGGCGTGGAGCGTGGTCGTAACGCCAACAAGGCGTAGCGGGCCATCTTGTTCACAGCAGGAATAGAGCTGGGCTCTGGAGTCTCATGGGCATCCCGCTTTACTCGGAATACATCGTCAACGTTGACTGTATCGCCTCCATTGTCCACCATTTGCATCACTTGAGGTTGTTGAGGGTTCTGAGAAATTGGTAAAATAAAGCCTCGTGCAAACTGGCGCGATATCGCGGGCGCGACATGCAGCGCAACCCTTGTCGCGCCCGCGATATCGCGCCTGTTTGTGGGAGCCATAAGGTTGAGGTGTTCTCCGATTTAACTAATGTTATATAAAGTTCCGTAGCTTCAGGTTTGATCAATCAGTTGGATTCTATGAATAATTAAAGACCTACGTTATGCGATTGTAAATTATTATAGTAGTAGTGATTTAGTTCTCTTTCGAAAAATGATGACTCAAAACTTCAGTTAAGCAATCGAAATACTATGTTCCAATTGATACATGAATTAGTACTATGTTAATTCTTTAGTAAATTATCTTTGCTTCAATGTCAACCTAACGAACAATGTAAACTATATTTTACCCATCCAAATATACTAACCATAGTGATACACATGAGCACTTGTAAAATAAACATCCCAAAAGACAAGAAAGCGATCCCAGTCAGCGATATCTCGAACAGATCAGCTAACCCGAGGCTATGGCTGCCGTGGTCGGAGTATTCCTCCACCACATGAGGCACGGCCGCTTGGTGGTGGTATAGTGGTGGTGGTGGTGGAGGCATCGAGTACTCGTAGCCGCCACCTGATGATGTGGGAGAAGCTGTTCAAATTAGATAAATCTGTATTTATAATATTAGAGCATTTATACTACTGCATTGTTATTCTACTGGATGATGCATGTGAAAATGATACGTGAGATGAGAGCGCCGTAAGCCGACATAAAAGAGTCATAATGTATTTGTATGTGTTATATTTTTTTCTAAATCTGGAATGCTTTTCCAATAATATTTGAAAAATGCCAATTTTCTGAACTATTCGACACTAGAGCCTCTCGCTCAAGAATAAAAATCCTATGGGTATATCTTATTGTAAACACGCTGACTCATATCGCAAGAAATTAAATGTACGCTACGACGCATCTCAGTCGGTAATTATTGTCAACCCAAAAAGCCATTACTCAAACCCAGGAAAGAAAAAAAGGGTTTGTTTGAGATCCTTACCGTGCGTTTGCACTGGCGAAACATTATAACAAAACATGTTTAAATCTCTACTTCCTGTCAGAAATTGTATGGAACATTGACAGAAGATAGAGATTTCAACATGTTTTGTCGCAAATGTTTCGCCAGTGCAAACGCACGGTTAGATATAAAAGCTGTTGAATAAGGTCATTTTAGATGGTAGCAGCTGGATGAGAGTTGTCGAGAATCGAGCTGATTGGCGAGCGATTGGAGAGGCCTCTATGTTCAGCAGTGGACTACTATAGGCATATGCTGATGATGAGGTAATTTTTGAAAAGATGAAAATGATGGTGATCATGTTTCGTGATCTATACTTTGCCGCTTACTATACTTAGCAATATCTGGTGTTGCTACTACATCGGGAGCCGGGTAGCCTGTAAATTCCTTGCCTCCTTCATAGACTTCGTAGCCTTCCCTGGTTTGCAGTGATGGAGCTTGCTGTGATGCGGATGGCTCCCCTGCCAGTGAGGTATTGCCTGTGCCAGTATTCGTTGCTACGCCGATGTTGGCAGCATTGTGGACGTCGTTCAGTGCTGCTACCCTAAGATTTAATACATGTTCTGTTACTATGGCAGAGCACGATGAGGACTAGGCGATTCCATGCTCTGGTGATTTCTGATACTTTAGTCAAGTTTAGACAGTCTTGGTTTTTGTAGGTATATTTAATTCAATGTTTCGTATACTTATATGTTGGCAATCCATTAAGGAGATTTAGGAGAGGTCTTTTACAACCAAATGAACCCTATGCAAATGTCAACCATTTTAGAGTAATTTTATGTTTTTATTTAATTTTAAAATACAAAATGTCAAATATTACGCTTTTCCTACGCCCGTCCTTTTGATGCACCTTGCAGGTCACATCTTAGACACCTCCTTAAATCCCCTCCCCACTCGACTGACTTTTACTCCTACTCTTTCACTGTGCACGCGGTTCGTACTTCCGCCTGACATCAGGGACTGCCAAACTGTTCCAGTATTTAAAAGAAGAGTGAAAGAACACTACCTATCCATTTCGTCATACATTGTAATTGTATATATTTTTTTTTTTTTGTGATATTTATTTTAGGAGTATGTATGTAAGTATATTCTCATATTGGATGTTTATATTTAAATTAGTGAATTGTTTCTTATTTTATGTATTTTGTTTCTCTTCTACTCTTAAACACGTTGTCGATATCTCTTCTATCTACTTTCCTATCGCAGGTATGCTGGAAGAGATTTCTTTAGAAATAAGCATTGCCTTTGTACGTATTTTTCTGTTCCTTTCTTGTTGTCTGTATTTATATGTGTGCATAAATAGTTAAATAAATAAATATTACCAATAAACTTATATAGAGCTGAGATTAAGATTGTTTTGCCATGTGTCTAATGATTAGATGATTTCTTTTGCTATTAATTATAGTCGTTTTGTTTATCGGATTGGTTAAACTTTAACCAATCAACGTAAGTAACAGGCGTAACAGCAGGTAAGTAGCAGTTGGAAAATCAAAATACTTCATTGTGCATTAAAAAATTGGGTGACAGTAACTAGTGTAAATGAACTGCCCAGCTGACTTAACGATTTTAACATCGAAACTTGTTAGAACATAAATTAATCTACTTATATTATTTACATGTCTATCTGTGTGACCGCTGACCGCGTTGTTCTCCTAAACCACGCAACTGATTTTGATGCGGTTTTTAACATTTAGAGAATTGATATAACCTGATAATGATCTTACATATAACAAAGAAATCTCGATATTTTTCCAAGTTAATAAAATTATAATTTAAAACATATTCTTACTTGGCCAACCACTCTTGATAGTTAGCAGAGCCGACGTCGAACATAACGTTATTCCTCAAGTCTTGTCTCCGCATCAGCACATTGTCTTTTACTTCAGTAAAAGGTTTCCCGACCCTATTTTGTAACACACTCTTTCCCATTTCCTCTAAGATTTGGTCAGCAATGTAATTGCGACAGTGGAATTCGTTCATCATTTTTCTGCAAGAAACTTTGTAAGTATTAGTTTGGAGAAAGACAGTTAATCCACCGTATCTACAATTAGGCAATCATCATCATTATTCTCCATACCAATTTATTAAGGGTCGGCGCAACATGTATTTTTCCTCAATGCCTCTCTATTATAGTCGTCATCTCGGTAGTCACCCCCTTTCTAGCCATATCATCTTTCACACACTCCATCAATCAATCGTTTCTTTGGTCTTCCCGTACTCTTATAGCCATCGACATTCATACTCAAAACTTTCCTCACCATATTTTCCTCATTCCTCCGCATCACATGCCCATACTCATGACAACCTATTTCCGCACAACTTTTCAGCAAAGGCAACAGTTACTAAAATGAAAAAACAGATGCAGCAAAAATTTAAAAAATATTTTTCCTCCTTTTGTGATAAAAATGCATATAGAGTCTAGGTGAATATGACAGGTGCCTAGTGTCTAGATTCTAGTCACTAGGCTCCGTCCAATAATTATATAGGTAGGTACTTATTGAACACTATACAGGGTGGCATTCATCGACGCACAACCTGTTACCATGGATTCAGTATATTATGAATCTGGACGCTGCGGGGTCCAGAGTCGATATCCTACCACCCTGTATGACAATGCTTGCTTGCACTTTTCTGCACCTTGCGTACCTAGGTGTTTTATAAAACTGTACTATTTTAGTATAAAGACATCAAAAAATATTCAAATGTGTATTTACCTGTGAAAATCGAGTGTAGACAATGCTGCATCAATAGATCCATTAATCGATTGTGCTACAGGCTTACTGATTGTGTGATTCATGCTTTCAATGCTTTGGTTTTCACCGTCTACCATGAAATATGTCGGCATAAGGTCCGAACGAAGAATATCATTAACATTTAATTCACTTTCAAACATTTTTGCTGACCCTACAACATATCTCACTATTAAAAATAAAATGATTATAAACATTTTGTGTAAAGACAAATCCGTGTGTTACTAGGAATGCAGTAAGATAACAAATGTCACACTACGAGTAAGTTGGACGGAAAGATTATTCGAGTTATAAAGCGGAAAATACTCCGCCGACGAGCGTTGAAGTTTAGATATTATCGTCCATGTTCATAACTGTAAGTAAATATGATCTTGGAAAAGTCATTTATTTGCATCTAGGCAAGAAAATCTAACTGGATACCCATATGAAATCTAAGTAGGTAGTATCAATTTGTATGGAGGAGTAGTTACATCTTGGTTGACGAAAGCTAAAATATCTACATCCGTTTTATTTGTCATAGCTAATTATCACAAATTACGTTTATACAAAGGGAACACATGGAAGCCTTGAAATGGAAGAATGTAAGGTAGGTAGTAGATTCTTTACAAGTTACCACACCGCCATGGATTTGGCAAAAGGTTCTGTCATAGTATACCACCACATTTGTACCTACCTATCATATTTCCTTAAGAAAATCTACAGTTTCCTAAGACTGCGGTGGCCGCCACATAGAGTCCACAATTTACTGTCGAATGACGTCACTGAAACGTTATAAGATAAGTTGGTGTGTTTCCCTGGACAGCGTTTTTTAAACTGTAAAGTTAATCCGCGCTGCCGTTATTTTCATGATAACCGGCACTGCGGCCGCTATGTGACGGCACCCGCTGTCTTAGGAAAGGTACCTAGTATTAACTGCGTTATCTCATAAGACTGCGATCACAATTATTTTCCTAGGAGAGGAGCGTTTTATGCGCTATTCTTTTGTGTACTGGTTGTCGGCCCATGTTTAGCAGAGTAAGATTTTAGTTAGATAAGTAAGTATAAACTTAATAGGACAAAATCTATTGAGATCTATATCAATCAATTTGCCTAGCCTCTTCCCAACTACGTTGGGATCGACTTTCAGTCGAACCGGATGTAGCTGTATAGCTACCTAGACCTACCAGTATTCATGTACCTAAGTACTTAATTGAAATACGCATGAGACGACGCATACGACAATGGCTTGGTTGGTCGCAGTAATTTCAACAATAATACTTGAATAGCCAAAAACAATCGCTCACAATCCCTATATTTTATAAGTTATAACGAATTCTTCAACTGCGATAATAACTTCCATAGCAAAATTACCTCGCCTACGCAATAGTGTGTCGACAAACCCGCAGGTCCATTCCATTATAAAGCACCCCAACCCGCCCCCTGCTGCTCTTTATACCCCTCAGGGGTAAAAGGATCCATTGTTGTATTACAAATGTTCGGATGTCATAGCAGAGACGTTTGACGTGAGAACAAACCATATTGCCCCACCATTAAAAGCTTTTTATCCGCGGCGGGTAAACAGATTTTGAGAGGGAGTTAAATTAATTGGTCCTAGAATAAATTGATGTTGTTATTTCTTAAGTACAGCGCCAGCGGTAGGTGCCTAGTGTAACCAGCGTGATGTGTAACAGATCAGGGATGATGTAAAATATGGAGCTCCGTAACCGTAACCGAAAGTATCGGATTAGGTACCGAAAGAAAAAATCTATCCGTAACCGTAACCGCATCCGATAAAAAATGTTTCTGACAATTTCGGATAGAGGCGAAGTCTAAATGAGAAACGTTATGACAGGTTTTTCTGCCCGGCTGAGCCGACACACTAGCCGCGACGGTCACTTGCATATTGCAATTTCTTATAAATCTAATATCCGTCAGAAACTATCCGAAACTAACGGATATTCAGAAATAATAAGATATCCGTAACCGTATCCGAAACCGGTATAATATTATTTCTATAACCGTATCCTTACCCAGAGCTGAAATATCCATCCATAACATCCCTACTATAGATAGGCTGAAGAATTCATTTTAATGTTTAATATTTATAATGAGTTATTTTTGAATTTAAGAAGGACCAGAGGGCTGGCCTATTTTTTGGCCAAAGAATCGGCATTGCTATACCTACAACGTGGCAATGCTGCCAGCCTTTTGGGCACTTTTCCTGTTGACAGTGATGCAGATGAATTTTTTGATGCCCTTTGATTATTTTCCTCTGTACATAATTATTATTATAACAATAGTAAATAAAATCGATCTCACTGTGATCGATCTCAATGATTTTTTATTTTCAATACCTACTACCACTCTGACTAAAATTATTTTAGGCCCAACGTAGTAGAAGTTACAAAATCTTCATAGCATAACATCACGCCTGTTGTTAATCCACAAAGGGTAAGGCAGAGGTGTACCTACCCATAGTACACCCACATTCGCCAGTTATTAAAATATTATATAAATCCAGACTCCGGGCTGCTACTGAAAATTCCTAAAGGAAATAATACCCAATAACACTGCCCGACCGAGGAAATCGAGGGAATCGAGCCCAGGACCTCATGCTCAGCAGCAGCGCTTGCGACCACTAGACCAACAAGGGAATCCGTACCCGCATAATAGGAAGTTGTGACTCACGCAGTGACTCTCTCACGATTTCAAAATCTCATGTCCAGACAGATTTGAAATCGCTAGCGAAAAATCTGCTGTGAAAATCTGTGTGGAGATGACAGATTTGGAAATCGCCTACGAGTCGCCGGTGACTAAAGCCGATGCGTATGTAACTGGCATTAGTTCCGATTTTGCCCTCGCGCCAAAAGATCCTTGTACCGTTGTAATTGATTTATTGACAATAAATAAACAACACACTAAGTTGTGTGATAACTTTATTGCAAATCATCACAGAAAATAAAACTGAACATGAAAAGTCATGATTTTTAAAATAAAACATAAAGTTTTTGTTTATTTCGAAAATCTGAATAATCTGTTCCATTCTATACAAAAAAAAAACGATCTGTATTAATGTTCTCTGTGGATTCTATTCTATTGTCTGTGGTGCCGTATTAGACGAGAAAACTTAGAATTTCTTTTTTACAAAAAAAACCCATTTTATTGGTATTTATTCTAATTCTGAAATGTGAAATCATATTATGAATTTGAAATAGTCCTTACAGTATTAAAAAATGGGCACCAACGGCAACGGTCGGCGTGGAGGAGCAAAAATGCCTGATGTTCGCCGCCCCATGGAAGAAGGGGATTGTGTTAACGACATGGAGAGCCCCGAGCTCGACTTCATTTACGATGATTGTGATACTCAACAAAACGAAATAGCTGAATTATACAGTTACACGGAACATCCAGAGTATCAGTTCAACGTCAAGGCATTCGAAGACATAATGGAAGAGTTCAACTATCCACCTAGTTGGCAAAGACTGACAAATAAACAGCAGCGGACTGTGATAATGAAATTATTGGAGCATTTGGATGTCGCCGTGAGTGAGATACGTATGCGTGCAACTCGCTGTATACTGTACTTAGCCCAGGGATGCTGGGCAGAGATGCAATCGGATGCTGAACAGGCACACTGGGCCCGCGTCAACGTAATGATGCTGTACGACATGGGAACGTTTTCTGCCTTTGTCGAATTACTGAATCTCGAGATTGTTCGGAGCAGTTCTGCAATAGCTTCCAGGAAGCTTGCAGAATCTCTTGCGGACTCTACTAACTTACGAGTTATCCTGTCTGTTCTGTATCTTATCACAGAATACATGAGAACCGAAAAAGACAACCCTGAATCTGAGTTTAAACATTTAGTAAAAAACTTTAAAGAAGAACTGGGAGCACCGTTTGGAGAAGAATTACTACCAGTGAAACTATTGAGCATGGTGACACATCTCTGTGCAGGTACAACTCCCCACTTTCCTATGAAAAAAGTCCTACTACTTCTATGGAAAGTTTTACTCGTTTATTTAGGGGGTTCAAAGGAGTTGAAAGAGAGAAAAGGTAGGCTCAGGGAGAAAAATGAATTACCAGCTTTATCAGAAGACACAATTGAAATAATAAAAGGTATGAGAGCAAGTTCACCGCCTCCCAGTGCTGCCGATATGCTAGAGAACCAAAATCCTGGACAACGGAAACTACTGAAAGAAAATGAAAGGGAAGGAAAAATTCGCAGACACCTTTTCATGAAACAAACCTCACTTGATGAATCTGATGAACAAATATTTGTTGACAAAGAAGAAACTGGAAATGGCTCAGAAGATTACTCAATGGAGTTTCAGTCTATACCCAGTGAGGGTTCACAATCTGAAAATAACCCTAACTGCCCATATTATATGTACTTCAAACAGTTTGACAGCCCACCCCCACCACCTCCACTTCCTAGAAGTCTTCCATGGCAGTCTAAAGTGCGCCAAAAAGATATTGACATGTTCCTTGATAACGTCAGGATCAAGTTTGTTGGGTATTCCCTTCCTGGAGATCGACAAACTACAGCAGGACTTCCACAGCCCATACATGAAGGAATAGACATATTAAAGAAACATGTGTACACCAGCCTTTCAGAATTACAGGCGGAAAGAGAACTGGAAATTGCTCGAAGCCCTCTCACAAAAGGAGAACGAGATGTTGAAGAAACAGAAGCAGAAGTCTTGTACAAAGCAATGCTGCCTAATTTGCCGCAGTACATGATTGCACTGTTAAAAATTCTTTTAGCAGCAGCACCAACATCAACTGCTAAAACTTATTCTATCAACATTATGGCAGACTTATTACCAGAAGAGATGCCCATGACTGTTCTTCAGTCCCTCAAACTTGGTATTGATGTGAACAGACATAAAGAAATCATAGTAAAAGCAGTCACTGCAATACTGTTACTCCTTTTGAAACATTTAAAATTAAATCATGTATACCAATTTGAGTTTATGTCACAACATCTTGTGTATGCTAATTGCATGCCATTAGTGCTAAAATTCTTTAATCAGAACATTTTGTCTTATGTTGGAGCCAAAAACACTATACCAATATTTGACTTCCCAGCTTGTGTAATTGGAGAACAACCAGAACTGACAAAAGAATGTCTCGATATTGGAGACTCAACCGTTCCCTACTCATGGAGGAATGTATTCTCATGTATCAACCTATTGAGGATTTTAAATAAGCTAACTAAATGGAAGAATGCAAGAATCATGATGCTTGTGGTTTTCAAAAGTGCTCCCATCCTAAAACGCACATTAAAGGTTAGACATGCTTTAATGCAGTTTTATGTGTTGAAACTACTTAAAATGCAAACTAAGTACTTGGGCAGACAATGGAGGAAAACAAATATGAAAACCATCAGTGCAATATATTCCAAAGTGCGGCACAGGTTGAACGATGACTGGGCCTTTGGCAATGATGTTGATGCAAGACCATGGGATTTCCAAGATGAAGAATGCGCCCTGAGAGTGAGCGTTGATCGCTTCAATAATAGGAGATATGGCACAGGTGGGGAACAAGAAATCGATTTGACACCCCTTGAGACAGATATAAATAGTGTATTAGAAGCAAATATTGAACTTGATGAAGAGTTTAAAGATAATTATGAGTTGTGGCTTGAACAAGAGGTTTATAACAATGAAATAAACTGGGATGTATTATTGACTGCATGAAATTTTATACTCAAAACCATCTGATTTCATGTAAACCAATTTATGTTTTTGTACAGTTAGTTTATAATTTTTAAATATCTCTTATTTCATTCAGATAAATTTCAAATCTTTCATAACATGTTTTCTTATAAATCTGTCTAATTATTGTAGTTACTTAAATTAAGTTAACTTAGTATTGTTTTGTATTTAAAATAAAACTATCATGACAGACTCTTTATTGTGTATAAACAGATTACAATTAATATAAACTTGAAGGTAAATTATGAATATGCATTATTTTAGTCATATTAGACGTAAAATGTGTGTATTTTATTGTAGTTAACAGTTTAGAGCTTGTGGATAATGAATTATAATAAATCATGTATTTAGTAAATAGAACTTACATAAAACAGAACTGAACATAACATTTGTTTGTGAGACAATTTCTGCTACCTATAATGAAATTGGAGGATTTGTTAAAGTTTTAGTATTTTCAACAACATACCTACATATATAAAATAGCTACCTACATTTAAATAAAATTTTAATGAAGATATTGGTGTTTTGGATCGGTGCACACATTGAAGTGATTGAAATAGAAGATATAGGTACCCAAATAAAAGTATAGGTAACTAGGTACTAAATATGTACTTATATTTATTTATTTTATATATGTACACAGTAAAATACTTATAGATACATTGACATAATCAATGTATAGATACAACATAACTCTAGTTTGAGTACAAAGGATATAAGTATTACTTATTCTTGAAATCTTACTCCTGTTGACCCTAGCTAGGGAAATGTAGGTAGGTAGGTGAGCAGTGTTCATCCTAGTCAGTAGTTATTCAGATGCTTGTAAGATGATTATATCCTAAAACAAAATTCTAGTAAATATGATTACTATGGATATAGAATTCAAAATAATATTGGGATATTCCAAGAACAAATAAAATATGAACTTTTTACTCTCTTTGGTTTTTTACTTATTTTCTTCTCTAAGTGTAGGGTAGTCACAGAGCACTACCTATTTAATACTGGGCATGGAATGTGTTTGCCTAGCGTACTCCGCGATGCTGGAAATGCATCCAGCTTACAACAAAATGCAAGAGCTTTTCACAATGTGCTCTGTGGCTTTTCAGGATTGAGCGAATTTTAAAATAAATTATTATGTGCTTTCCTAAAACACACAGTGTTGAGGTGAAGAAAGCTGATGTAAACTTGCCTTAAATTGGTCATCTATGGTTAAAACTTACCAAAATATCCATGGTTTTATACCTGTCTCTCTCACTCACCAGCGTGCGTCCCTTTCTAATCTAGAGGGATGCTTGTCACGAAGCTGTCAATGTCATAGCGTTTGTAAATTTTGCCGGTAAAACACCGAAAAATTTTCCAAAGTTAAAAAAAGTGTTGAAATACAATAATTTATTGTTATAAATTAGCACACAGCGTTTATTTAGTGTTGTGTCGTGTTTCTCCATTGTGGATTAGTGTTTTTTATTATGAATCTGGACCCGGAGGATCCGGATGAAGTTGTGCGGGTAAGTGTTGAAGGTGAAGGTGAACAAAGTTCGAAGGTTGACGCTTCGGATGGAGGTCAGCAATCGAATAAAAGGAGACCTGATGACTCATCATCATCTTCTTCATCTTCCTCTTCCTCGGAGGAAGAGGAAGGCATAGCTTCACCTCCGCCCAACAAAAGACGAAAAGTTTCACGTAAGTACAATAAAGTTCAGACATGTACTGACCCGCGTGTAGAAACTCTTATTCAACAAGTGGGGTTTATATCTAGTTACTTAACTAGCTTACCTCTTCTACCGACTAATCCTAGTCAATCAGGGCAATTCCTCGAACAACGAGAAAGTGAGCCAACTCCATCCACATCTACTTTTTTGAGAAATCCGACAACTTCCTTTTGTAAACTCTCTTTAGGTGAACTTGGTACAGAGTTTGACGAAAAAACAATTATTCCACATGCTGACAAAGAACGATTACAAGAATTGGCTAACCTTCAAAAATTTGATACCCCTTCTTGGAAGGGCATTCGTTACAAAAAAGCTTTACAATCTTGCATTGCCAGTCCTGGTTTTGTAGGTCTTAAACTTAATGAAGAGTTGTGCCATTTTAACAAGAACAAAGACTATTTAGCTCCAACTGAGCAGTTATTAGCAGGCTTGTCTAACAATATTTTGGAACAACGACAACTATTAAGGTCTGGACTACAAGATTTGCTTGACTGGGCATCGGCAAACCCTAATAATTTAAATACTAACACATTGTTTGAAAAGATTTCTGGTACTTTTGGTCCAGGGTCCCCGTCATATAAAAATTCAGAGACTGCAATGCAGATTGTTTGTGGTAAAAGGGCAGAGTGCATTGAAGTGAGACGGGACCGTATTTTAAAAGAAATTGCAAATCCAAATTTAAAAGCTACATTATATAATGTTCCACCAAGTCAAGAATATCTGTTTAGCCGAGAAGCTTTGAATCCTATCATAGCTTCTTTAGGTGGATCTCAGGTTTGGCTTAACACTCCAGGTTACATTAGGGAGAAAAAAGCTTTAAACACAACTCATGTTCAAAAGAGACATCACGGATCTTACAAAACTCATAACAAAGATTACAAGATAGAAAAGAAACATAACCTAAAATTTAAAAAGAATCAGCCCTTTCGTAAAAATCACACAACAAATAACACACCCTCCAACACCAATAATAAAAACATCTGACTATCAAACGAAAGCCTTCAAAGGGGGTTGTCTAAAGGACCATGCACATTTATGGCAACAACGGGGAGCAAAAAATTTTATTTTGAAATTAATAACGGGTGGCCGCATTCCATTTATAAAGAAACCCCCGCTTCGTTATCTAGACAACCATGTGTTAAAAAAGTTTGCAACCAAAACAACAAAAGAAATGACAGACATGATTTTTCACTTAAAACAAAACAAAATATTAGAGACACCGCCAATTCTCAATCCGGGTTTTCTATGTCGAATGTTCTTAGTAAAAAAATCAGACGGAGGGCTACGTCCCATCTTCGACCTCAGAGGTCTCAACTCGTATGTGTCAGTGAAACATTTCCAGTTAATTTCACAAACAGATGTAGCCAATTTCTTGCAGACAAACGATTGGTTAGTGAAAATAGATATTCACCAAGCCTACTTTCATTTACCAATTGCGGAAACACACAGGAGGTTCCTCCGTGTGATTTACAACAACGAAGTGCTGCAATTAACAGCCTTACCATTTGGCCTGTCATCGGCTCCAAAGATGTTTGCCACAGTAACAAATTGGATTGCGGAAATCCTACGTGCACAAGGCTTCCGCATAATTGTATATTTGGACGATTTTTTCCTGGTCAATCAGGATCGTACAATACTAGTTTCTCAGGTTGCGGAAACACTGAGAACATTGGATACCTTGGGATGGCACATAAATTACCACAAGTCTGCTCTAGAACCCTCTCAGGAGGTAGAATATCTTGGCCTAGTATGGAACACTCAGCAAAACTGGGTAAAACTTCCTTCCAAGAAGATAATAAAAATAAAACTAATAATTTCCAAAATGTTGAGCAATGGAAACAGTTCTCTGCGAGAAGCTCAGAGTTTATTAGGTTTGCTAAACTTTGCAAATTACGCAGTATCAGGGAGTCGACTACACTGTCGCAGAATGCAACTGTTTCTAAAATTATTCAATCAAAACAGACTACGAGAAAGAAGAAACCTTCCTCTGCCTGTTCAGCAGGACCTAAAATGGTGGTTAAAAGTCATAGAGCACAGCTGACCACGGATGCAGCGGAATCAGGGTGGGGAGCTCAATTAAACAGCACTTACCTATCAGGAAAGTGGACTCCATTCCAAAAACCCTGGCATTCAAACATAAAAGAAATGTATGCTGTATTTGCAGCCATAAACAGTCAGCGGATGACTGTTCAAGGTGCACACATACTCATTCAGTCAGACAACAGGACTCTTGTTGCATACCTCAGAAACGAGGGGGGGACACATTCCCTCGCACTACTAAGGCTGACAACCAGGCTCCTAAAACTGGCGGAGCAGTTACATTTAACTCTCTCAGCCACTTACCTCCCGGGGAGGCTAAACGGAATTGCGGATCGCCTATCAAGGGGTCGCAAAGTACCAGAGTGGCATCTTCTACCCCAAGCCACGGAGGCTATATTCAAAGTGTGGGGCGTCCCAGACGTGGACCTATTCGCGTCAAGAGAAACGGCTATCGTACCAAGGTACGTAACATTGGATTCCAGAGACTGTTACGCAGATTTCTGCGACGCTTTCAGCCGACAATGGGACTATCAGCTGGGCTGGGCATTTCCCCCACCAAGCTTAATACCAAGAGTACTAACTCATTTGAACAGTGCAAAAGGAACTTACATTCTAATAGCACCGAGGTGGACCAAATGTTTCTGGCTACCCGACCTGCGAGCGAGGGCCATAGCAGAGCCACTTCCGATAAAGAACCTGCGGAAGGTCTTAATAGATCGGACTACAGGCAACTGCCCTGCACAAGTGGACAAGTTGACCCTCTTTGCCTGGATAATTGGGGGTGGGCCGACCAAGTCGCTCACTGGACCGTAGAGGAGCAAAACTTGTTAAAAAGTAGCTGGCGGACATCTACTTTAACAACCTATAATGCCCCAATTAAAAGATGGTTATCCTGGTGTGACACTAATAAAATTAACCCAAAAGCACCTGAAGGCCAGCAAGTTGCTAGATTTTTGGCAAAATTATTTTTAGAAGACAAACTAGCTTATAGCACTATTCTCCTGCATAAATCAGCTGTTTCAACTTACTGTGCAACATCAGAAGTAGATATCTCAAAACATTTTTTCATTCATCAAGTTTTAAAAGCCATTTCACTTGCTAAACCAGCTGTACAAAAACCACCAATATGGGACACTGCAATATTATTTAATTGGCTAAAGACTTCAAAAAATTCAGGTTCCTTATTCGAAATAGCTAGGCGAACAGCGTTAATACTCTTGCTCGCCTCGGGTCGTAGGATCCATGATCTCACATTATTAGAAAATAGCCCAGGTAATCTTATTTCTACAGAAGATGAGATTAGTCTTTGGCCAAAGTTTGGTTCTAAGACAGATTCAAAGACACACAGACAGTCAGGCTGGTTGTTGCGGAGACACCCAGACCATCGTGTCTGCCCTATCAAACACATTAATAGTCTTATAGACATGTCTAAAAATAGAAGAAGCACAGATAGGACTGTCACAAGTTTATTTATTTCTCTATCAGGTAAATTAAAACCTGCTTCAAGAACAATGATTGCAGGTTGGATACGTAGTATTTTTAAAGATGCTAATATTGATGCCCCACCGGGCAGTATCAGGTCAGCTGTAGCCTCTAGAAGTTGGTTGGAGAATAGACCTGTACAAGAAATACTTGACAGAGGAAACTGGAAGAGTATCAAAACATTTCAAAAATTTTACTGTTGTCCAGTAAACAAGGTTGATAATGCCAACTCCAATGTTGACTTATTGCATTTAAATTTTTCTAATATTGATTAAATTTTTCTAATTATATTTTTGAAAGATCTTAATAACCTAGTCCTTGATATAGGTTTAATTTAGAATTCTTTTCTTGTAACTAATAGTATTATGTATGCAGATGGACACCATTTGTATGCAATTGATTTTTAAATAATTTTACAATTATGTAAGGAGTGTTATAATTTTTGTTACATTGAGTTCTAATAAAACTGATTTAATTTCCAGAACAGTATTATAATTCATTCATCATAGCGTTTGTATTTATCACCAGCAGATACCAAACAGGTCTTCACCTCAACACTGTGTGTTTTAGGAAAGCACATAATATGACTGTTTTGCATTCCCACAAAACAGGTATTATGTGTTGAATAAAACACACAGTGTTGCAGCAAGTCTCTTGCTGGTGAGTTGAAGACTCTATGACATTGACAGCTTCGTGACAAGCATCCCTCTAGATTAGAAAGGGACGCACGCTGGTGAGTGAGAGAGACAGGTATAAAACCATGGATATTTTGGTAAGTTTTAACCATAGATGACCAATTTAAGGCAAGTTTACATCAGCTTTCTTCACCTCAACACTGTGTGTTTTATTCAACACATAATACCTGTTTTGTGGGAATGCAAAACAGTCATATTATTTAATTGCAGTCTGTGGCTTGTAGAGCCATCTAGTGTCGAATATGAACAAGTATTCATTCAGTTCATTTTAGTCGCACAGGTGTCGCTGCAATACAAGAAATACAAAATAATTAATTCCTCGGCCAATGATATAATATTATAATTTTTATAGTTATTTAATTGTGTAGCATTTTGTTTTTGGAATCTGTTTATTATTCTCCCTTGACTTCATAAATGCCAGGCTTCTTGATTTGCAATATTTCCAATAATTTTCCGTAATGTTTGTTTGTTTGTTGTTTTATATAACACAGGGCAACCCTTTTTGTGTCACAGTCAAATGTACTCTGTGGTCACTCAACTCAACTCAACTGCTGCAACGTACCACCCAAGACTTGTTTTTCTGTAATTTTTAATTTTCTTGTACATGTGCAGCATAATAGATTACTTTAATATTGTGATTGATGATGTGCTAATATATCAGTACTATAATCCATTTTATTGGAATTTGTAGCCCAGAAGGATCACTAAAAGGTAAAGTAAAGATTGCTCCCTAACTTCCTGTGGGTCGCGAACTCGACCATAAAGTATTGTATCCTGTATTTGTGCTAATTATGTGCCTGCAACACAGATATCTTTATTAGTGTAAATGTTGTAGTGAATGATTACAGCATCATCAAAATGGCCGAGTTAGCAGCGTTACTGCAAACTGAGATCCCCGAGGGGCGCAGCCATCTAACAGACAGCCACACGAATCTCGAGCGTGTAGCTGATTACTGCGAAGCTAACTACTTTCAATCTGAGAACAAAAGGCTCGCTCTAGAGAGCACCAAGAACTACACAACGCAATCACTAGCCAGTGTAGCATATCAAATCAATACTTTGGCATACAACTTCTTGCAACTGTTGGAGTTACAAACTATGCAGTTGGCTGAAATGGAAGGCCAAATGAACCATATTGCTCAAACTGTATCCATTCACAAGGAGAAGGTGGCAAGGCGAGAGATTGGAGTGCTGACTGCCAATAAAGTCACCAACAGGCAGTACAAAATCATTGCTCCTGCTAACCCAGAGAAACCTATCAAATATGTGAGAAAGAGTATTGATTATACAGGTATGTATACAGGTGTGTCCTTTACGATTACCTATTATTTTTATTGCCGCTTTCTTTTAGTAAGTATAAGTAACAAAGTATACATAGTATTGTTACTCAACATAAAACTTTTATTTATCAGCTCTGGATGACATTGGTCATGGTGCTCGTTGGAATGGAGCTACAAGCGGTACCCCCCGAGGCCGGCGGTCAGGCTCTGCCCCAAGTGCGGCAACACTGCCTGCTCCCACTACTAAGCCTCCCACACCACCAGCAGCTGTGCGAGCTGCAGCTGCCGCTAACACTGGGACATTAGGGCGTGGCACTCTTGGTAAAATTTTCATTATGTATAAGTATACATATTTTCAATAATATTAATGATTAACTAGTTGCCAAGTTGTATACATAAGTATTTTATGGGCAGCCCTTATTGGAAGTCACGTAATTATAATTATTTATCTATTACAACAGAACATGTTGCTCTGACTCCTAAACTTCCAGTAGGTGCCAGAGCACATTCAGTAACTTTACACAATTTACCATCACCAAATAAATTTGGATAAGGGGAGGATGATGCCATTTCACAATCTATTTAGAAAATAGAAAGATATAACTTAACCCTAATCTTAATCCTGTATACAGGTAAATCATCCCGTGAGTACCGCACACCGCCAGCTGTGGCCCCACCACAAGTGCCCTCGCACTATGCGCCAAACTACCCGCGCCGGCCCCCAGGGTACTCTACCTTACCTGTAGTACAACCCCAGGTAATTTGTTTGAAAACATTTAGTTTTACCAGAATCCAATAGAAAGTACCCTATGTCCTACCCTAGGTCATAGTCTTCTTCCATGTGTGCAAATTTCATAGAAATCTGTCCAGCTGTTCAGACATGAAAGCTTAACAACAAACTTAATTCATTTTCACACTTACAAGATTACTTAGTGATAAATGATAAATAAATAAATGATAAATGATTTATTTCTGTAAGTAGGTTTGTACAAACACTTTTACATGTCGAACACATTTTTAAAACTAGATGAGGTCGGCGTTTCCTATCTGACTACTCTGAGAAGAAAGGCCGAAACAAACTCAGAGGTCACAGTCTCTTAGTACTATACTACTATAGGTATAAAGAATTAAAAATGAAGCAATGACAGACAAATTAATAATGTGATAGATAGGTGACCACAGATTTACAAATATTGTAACTTTTTTCTTAATAAATGCATACCTTTGACCTAAAAATTCCTTTGTACTGTTTTATTTCAGGTGGGAATGGTACATCCAAATCAGCATCAAGCTAATTCTAACTATTCACAGCAAGACTTGCATTCCAGTATGCCACGTTAGTATTATAACATAGTTTATATCTTGCCTTAAATTAATAATTATTCAACCTAGCCCACAAACGTTACAATAACAATTCATTTAATAACTAGAGAATTGTCATGATTTCAGCACCACCATCTCCTTTGATCGGTTCTGATGGTGAACACAGTCAACATTCCATGAGTCTGCCTGGACAGGTTTGTATTGTTTCTTTGTAAAATGCAATATTATTAAATCTGTTATAACAGCTTTTGTACTTCCATCACATTGAGTAAAATCAACAATCACAGAAACAACAATTGAGTTCAACTGCCTCTATCTCTTATTATGTCACTAATAATGTTCCAAAACCTCAGTTCTCTGTCTTACTAGTTACTACAACCATTATTGTTACCCAATGTGAAGCAAGTACAAAAAAAACATTTCAAATGCAGCTTAATTTACCGAAATTTCTTTTGACTAGATCCAATAGCCCAACATCAGCGATTGGGAAGTCGTGAGTTCAAATCCTACCCCAATGAAACATCGTAGTGATCCCACTTCTAGTACAAACATTTTAATACATAATGTTACGGCAAAAAATCGAAATAATGCTATACCTAAGGTTGCTTTACAGGGAGAGAGATTCCCGCTTCGAATTACTATTCTGACAATGAGTCTTCATCTAAACACCATGAGTGCGGGAATCGCCCGACAAGGAAAGGATGCAAATACTCGATACAAAATGTGCGAGAATCTCTCCTTGTAAATGAGCCATAAAGCTGGTTAGAACAAAGTGTAGCTTGTGTGTCATAAAATGCATGACCAACCCCATGTCGTTGTATATGTGGTTGACCTAATGTCGCTGTTGTCATGTCAACCTCAAACCTATGAATGGAGTCTTTCTCTTTGAACCTAACCCAATCGAGTTGGTCTATCGCCAAGTGCTCCTAGTGCTATCCGGCTGTCTGGGTATAATCACGACTTCAACTTTTCGCCGTAACAAATATCATACCTATATTCTATGTTACGGGTTTGGTTTCCGCACTTAGTCCCTAAGGTGGACCATTGTGCGTGGGCCATGGCGGCCGTTGGGGGTTATTCCATCCAGCCCACCTCCCTCCAGAAGTTTATTAAGTCTCCTGGTTTGCACAGAACCTCCGTGTAAGATCTGGGTGACCCTAGGGTATCAGTTCTAATCTGGGCGACGCCCGTGCACTTAAAGAGCACGTGCGCGACGGTTTCCTCAGCCTCCTTCCAACATCATACCTACTTTGACCTATTTTGGGAAGAGTTTTGACAGTCCGAAGCCTTTATGATTTTTATCAAAAGGCTTATTTGGTAATACTCTTGGTATTGTTTACGTCGAATTAGGTCCAGCTTAGCAATACTAGCACGTCTGGATAAAAAAATATCCGCTCCTTTTAATCGACATAAATAAAAGACAAGTTTTTATTTCTTAAATACTGTGAACAATACCAAACTGTCAGTGCTCATCCCATAATAAACGGGGGTTCCCTACTTGTATGTATTGAAGAATGTACCATCAGACATTAACACCATTATTAGCATGTGCAACGATTACAGCGTGCGTCGTCGTCTTCGGCGGGAGGAGGTTCCATCCGCGGCGGTTCTGTGTCACCTCCGCTACCACCTCCACCAATGGATGATGAGTTGGCGCACGAAGGCTTCGGCAGACCTCACCATATGAATGTGCGATATACTTTTTATCTTTACTACTTGGCTCGCCTTAATAGGCAAGATTTTGATGACAAAACAGCTAGCTCAAAGCCACTAGTCACTGGACAATACCTGTATTCTAAGATTCTATGCAGGTGAGATTAATGTTTAAGCACGCTGGATGTTGAAACATATCCAGATCGAAATATTATATTATTGAGAGCAGTGGTGGCCCAGTGATAACGGCCACGACTTACGAGTTGTAGGTCGTAGGTTCGAACCCTGACAGGCGCTTTACTTTGTGTAAATTATTTCATCGCCACTGCTCTAAAAAACGGTGAAGGAAAACATCGTGAGGAAACCGGCATGTCCTAGAACCAAATATTCGAAGACATGTGACATCTACCAACCCGCACTGGGCCCGCGTGGTAGATTACGGCCCGCTCCCTCTCGCAGAGAGGAGGCCCGTGTCCCAGCAGTGGGAACATTATAGGCTGGTTATGCTATGCTTATGAGACATGATTGTTGTATCTTAACTCATTATAAAATTTCTTGTTTGTTTACAATTTTAGAACAAGATGGGTACTATGACTTCATACACAAACGCAGTTCCTGCTATAGTACCAGATGAAGAAGATTTACCTGGATGGGTGCCCAAGAACTACATTGAAAAAGGTAACATAGATTCTATTCACCTTTTATGTAAATATCCGTCTTCAAATCCAGTTTTGCACCAACCCTGATCATAACTGTATGTAAATGTTTTAGTTGTCGCGATATACGATTATTACGCTGACAAAGAGGACGAGTTGTCATTCCAAGAGAGTGCCGTGATCTACGTGTTGAAGAAGAACGATGATGGCTGGTGGGAAGGCGTCATGGACGGCGTGACGGGTCTCTTCCCAGGGAACTATGTGGAACCTTGCGTTTAAATCAGCAATATACCATAGTAACTGTACCTGTACTCATTCTAATATCACTAGATAATGTGGCTTGAACACAACAAAATATTCAACGAAGTTAGTAGCAGTACATGACATGATAACATATCAGGCCATTGTTCATGCATGCCATGCATAACGCTCTTTGGCCGTGTGTACGAGAAAATCGTAAAGAAAACCCTGAGAAGCGTTTTTGTCCCGTCGTCGTTCATTTAAAGACAATAGTGAATAGCGGGATGTACCCGGTAATAAATAATATGATAATGAAAACGTAACATACCATGAATTCTGTAGATATTTCTGGAATTTTAAATACATGCTATTTAAGATAGGTATTATACTCGTAATATTTAACTGTACGTTTAAAACATTTTATTATTTTAGCAATATTAAATTAAAATTTAATAATTATTTAAGAATATTATGTAGTAATAATGAAAATTATTATTAAGATATAGCACCGTCATTGATTAAGGTTTACCTATTCTTTGTTAAGAATTAAAAGAACCCTGTTGTAAAATAATTCAATTACATAAAATAAAGATTAACATTATTTGCATAAATATTGTTTATTTGATTTTTAATATCGACGGTCCCTACGAATAATCACCTAACTACAAATGGCAAATCCAGGTGAGTGCTTCAAAATTTCAAACATTTACACACTGGCGAAGAAAGGACCTCGGGTTCACACTCTGAACTCCACGGGCGAGTGAATCGCAGCGATTGATTCGCCGCTTTTTTAATATTCATTTTGATTTTACAAGCTGCCTACGTCCAACATCTTCTATGGGGACGATCCACTGTGCGCCGTACCATATAAAATTCAGTAGAAACTTCAATCAATCTCCACGCGGCAATAATTTGAAGGGACAGGATTCTCTTGTCTGTGGAGACGACGTCACGCCTAAATCTTGAGTTGTACTTTTCGAATCAAACTTTTTAGGGTTCAGTAATAAGCAGTTGCAGGCCCCTTACATATCTATACTACCAGTTGTGCTATTTTGTAAAAATCTCACCGTGAAAACTTAGGTGAAGTGAGCTTGAAGTGAACTGTCACTGCCTTAGCATCAGTAGGTATCGATGACAATGACAGCTCACTCCACGATCACTTCTAAGTTTTCACGGTGAGATGGTTACAGAATAGCAATGCTGGTGTGACGAGTCCGCACCTATAATAAAGCTGATAAGTTTGTTTGTTTGAACGCGTTAAGTCTCTGCAACTACCAGTCGGATTAGTGTGCCACACAAAAATTTTAGTCACTAATTAGTCGCTAATTAACAGAATTATTCTGTAACTGGTCCAAAAGTTATAAGGGTTTATAGGTGGCCTAGCCCAGCTTGGCCTATTTGAATCTCAAAAGCTAGGGCTAATTCGTCGGAATCAGTCGCCCAGCCACAGATTTAGTCGGGTCTTAGATTAGAAGAAATAGGAGTTATGACTAAATCCCTGATGGTGGCCTGGCATGTCAAACATTTTGATAACCCAATTTAGAGGTTTCATTTAAATAAACATCACGATACGACCCTTAGTTGGGCGGAGGCGTATCTATAGTACACCCACATTTCGCCAGATAAGTAAGTCCAATGTAATAGGGGAGCGAGGTTATTGCCATCAACCGGTCACAAATCCCAGACTCCGGGCTGCTACTGAGAGAAATTCCAAAGAAAAGGCCTTAATACTTTCGACTTATTTTTGTTGAACTAAAGTCTAAACGACAGGTGGCCTGCATATCTATTGACAACCATTAGAGGCTTCCTTGTCGAAAATTACACAATTTCAGACTCCGACAGCTAGCCATCGGAAGAAAAGCAGTAGGTAGTCTAATTTTCGGGTTTGTTAACACCGTTTAGAGAACTCCTTCGATAACGTCGAGTGATGTTCGATTCGGCACGGAAGCGTATCGAATGGTTGTGAATAACTATGGTGAAGGTGTCGTAAATAAAACATGCAATTCACGGATCTACCACTTAGTGGATTCTACGTAGAGAGCGTCGAAATATTGAGGACACTGAAAAATAACACTCGTTTATTTAATTTGTGAATCTTTATTGCATTTAAATGCACAGAAATACTTAAATCTAGTCCAATAAGAGCACTAGAATGCTTTTTATCCACTACTACAATCAGAAACGTCACACACTTACCAAGATACAAAATAATTTTGGTGAAATCACATTAACACTGAAAATTCGACTTAACTTCAGTACATTTTTGTCGGACTCGGGAATTGTCTGAATATTCAATAATGATAATGTTTTTCCCTGCCATTTTATTAGTCAAATGGAATAACTAATATTTAATAACTTCTTAAAAAAATAGAATTCTAAATGTATTTAGATACACACGATGTTATATTTAATATCAACAATCAATTTTCTGAATGCCATAATAAGAGCTTTTAGCAACGGTATTCAACCAGCGGTCCGCTATACAATTATTACGGCCACTTAAGATTTTTAGGCCCGAAGTTAATTATAGTACTCGCCGAAATTAATCGTGGTTTGGTAAGATAAGAACCAAGGTCACAAATATTATAAAGCACAGTAGTAAAAAACTGCACCATCACTTGAGTCATCAAAAAACCCTTTCGATCCTTATACAAATGTAATTATATAATCATAAATGCAGGTCAAAAAATAGGTTGAATATAGCCAACATGTAAGTACCTAGTTTCTTTCTACTAATTTTTTTTGGAAGAAGACAGAAATACAGGATAGGAAATGTAGTATGTTGTATTATTAAAGGTACTAAGACTTGGTTATTAAAATTGAATGTATTAATTTCAACTTTCTTGCTACAGTCATTGAATCCATTATTATAATCTAAGACAGAGTAACTCTAAACATGACATTCAACTACTACAAGAAGTTTCACTCTATTGAATGTAAAATGTTTCGTATGTAGATAGTTCTGTTGAGAAAAATGTTGAAAACCCAGACATACCCATAAGTTCAAACATTTTCGAGAGACTTTACTTATTTATCGCTATTCCTTATCATCTAGATCCATATTTTCCGCTGTAGATATTTCACTTTCTTGTGTTTTAATGTCTGTTTCAGCATTTTCTGTTTTGTCCTCAACCTCGACTTTGTCGTCAGTTGTTAGTGCAGGCTCGTTAGTGGCAGGTTCCTTTACTTCTTTCTTTTCTTGTTTTTCATTAGGCGACGGTGTTTCTTTTTTAGTTTCCTTGTCTTTTGTGCTTCTGTAAATAACAGTTGACATACATGAGTAAAACATTTTATTTAGTTTAGGGTATAATCCAAAATATTTGTTGAAATAATTTAACTTACTGTGTTGGACCATTGACAATTTCCACGACGTCGTCGTCTTCATATTTTATGTTGACTACGGCCTCGACTTTAGACTGGATGCTCTTCAAAGCTGAATGGAATATTTTCGAGCTGGCCTGTAAGCAAAATACAAAGATAATAACGAGAAATTTATTGCAGTAGCTGTATGCATTTAATTATCGAAAACATGAAAAGGACGCGAACTTTGAGAGATTATAAGGGTTTTAGATACTGACTGGCAGAGACGTATGAAATACAGATCCAACGGTCTACTAAGCTGATCTTTTTCTAAAACTCCATGTCTTATCAACTGTTGGGTACTGCATAAACTTGAAGACAGGCAGTTGTTGGACAAATCTGTGTCCTGTGTCTAGATCAGTTTTAGTTTAGGTAGACTAGATAGTCAATCACGCCACGCGTGCATTACCGTAAGCGAGGCTATCCTAGCCCTGGCGGCGGCGAGGCTGGCGCTGAGGTCGGACACCTGCGTCTGCGCGCCGCGCTCGGCCTGCTGCGTGCTGGCGGCGGCGGCGCGCGCGGCCCGCAGCGCGGCGCGCGTGCTGTCCAGCGCCGCGTCCAGGCGCGCGCGCGCCGCCGCACTGCGCGCCTCCGCCTTCACCAGCGCACCCACGTCCACTAAGCGGGACTTGAACATCACCATTCCTGAAAGCAAGATGACTGTGATCAGACTACCTCATAGTAATTATGTTGCTAGTGTTATTAGTTTTTTTTAAAGAAATAAGTTATCGGGCTTGGTTTCGCCCGCGTGGAAGTCGGAAATTTTTCCACGGGATCGAGCTAACGAAATAAAAAAAGTATCCAACGTCCTAAATAAAAGCGAGCTGTTGGATTTTCAACGCTCGGTTCAGCACCAACTAACTGACCTAACTGACGAAGTGAGGATGTACAGTGTAAACACAGCTACACATCAAGCTATACATTTCCAGTATAAGCTGACCTCGCATTAAATTTCAATCAATACTGGAAATATATAGCCGTATACGTGTGGCCATGTGTGCCATAGCTCAGTCACACATATTTTACCACTTTGAAAACAAATCCCATGCACACGATGACCACATCTGTTTACCGCCCCTGTTTTTGTAGGTAAGTGTTACTTAAGCGGCCGAGCGCTGCAAGCAAGAATAGTACTTACGGTGTTCAGACATGCGTGTCCGCAATAGTACACCACCGCCTACTTCGGGAAATACAGGCACGATTATTTTGTGATCGGTTCCATGGTCTAACATGAGTTTAGGAATGTGTCATGGCAAAAAACAAATGAATTAAAATGTTACCTGAGTCACTGACGTCCTTCGTTTCACTGGACTGAGCTCCAGAGTCATCATCAGATGTATTGAAAATTGGCAGCAAGTTACGGTTGCCTGCTGCAATTGTTTCTTCTAATTCAGCAATCTACATAACAATAACATATTTCTTAGCTATCTTAGGTAGATACATACGTATTTAGTCATGTCTGATATTTTTTTTTGTTTTGAAATTAAATAAAATGTTTTTGTGTTTGTAAAGTAAAAGAAATGCAGTGCTAATCTTTAAAAAAGTAGCAATTTATGGTTAAATCACACGAAACTATATACTTTTCTCAGAGACATCATTATAAATAATCAAACTATCTAATGTTACATGCGAGATTGTTACTGATTTAATCTGAATAAATGAATTAGTATTGTTTTGCTGATACTGAATTTCTTTCGCCCACGGCGGAAAATACATTTATATTGTCGAAAATGGATATTTAGGTCGACAATTGCCTAAAACAGAGAACTAAATTCGGTTGACTCTACTATTTAGTACATTTTTGTATTTGTTCCTATCAAGTTAGCGAGGTGATTAATGATCCATTTTCAGATGAATAACTTACATGGGTTGGCACTTCACTGCCCATGATTATACTGCTGTCTAGAGGCAAGTCTTGTATCGCCTCTGGTGAACCCGACGCGACATCTCTGATAGTTTGGATCAGTGATCTAAAAATAATATTTAAAGTAATAAACTAGGTTAGTTTATGGACAGTCTGCTTAAAAGGGTATTGGTATTGTACTGCCATATCTAAGGTATTTGTATCTTATTAAAAATGGGTTACCAAATTAATGTAACCTGCCTGTAATTTATTATTTATCAGGATTACAATTTTCTACCTTTTCACGCAAATAATGTACTATTTACATTTTAAGACATAATCACATTTCGTGAGAGAAGGCATATTATGAGAGATGTGAAGCGTATTGGGAGACCTTTAGGCCTTTTTTACACAGCACGGTTTCTTTACCGCACGGCGTATAAACCGCGCCGTAACGTGTCTGTAAGCAAGTTACCATAGTGATCCATACAACACTGACAACCGTGCCTACACACATCGAATAAACCGTAGTTTTTCACGGCAAGAAAAACGTGTTTGTACTAAGGGCCTTACCCAGCAGTCGGAGCGTAGGTTAAGATTGAGAAAGAATAAAAAAACATTTAAAGAGGCAACTTACTTGTAATTAAACATCTCCTTAACGCACACCTTCTCGAGCACAGCTCTGATTTGTGAGCGAGACAGCTGTAGTCCGAGGCTCATGAACAAGTTCTGCAGATCTTTCTTAGTCATGCTACCGCCGCGCGAAGTGTCGAAGTATACGAGTGACAGTAGGAGGTACGGGTCGGGAGGTAGTTCGACGCCGCGGCTGCGACGCTTGGGGGAGCCGCTACGTTCGTCGTCACTGGGACTCTCCTGCTTCACAAAAACGTAGAGGGTCAAGAAAAGGCGTAAACGAGGTGTACACCATCTTATTCTTTCTGTATGCGTAATGTTTTTATTGCTTCTGCGGCAAAAGCTGAATAATAGTATTATTTACAAGGATTTGGATGTTTTTTATTCTATTAGTGTCCACATAATCATAGAAAGTATTAGTTTATTCTTTAAAGAAGTCATAAAAATATAGCTAGTTTTCTACCATAACCTACCTTCCTATCTCGCCTACGGGAATCTCTCTTTTCATCGCGTCTATCGTCTCTCTTCTCATCCCTCTTATCCTCTCGCTTCTCATCTTTCTTATCATCTTTCTTCTCCTCTACTTTCTTTTCAGCCTTATCTTCCCCTTCTTTCTTTTCTTTAACCTCTTCTGCTTTTTCCGGTAATGTATATAGTGTCTTGTAAATGTAGAAGCCGAAGTCCCGCATCAGCATCTCGTTGAATAGCTCGGCGAACACGAATAACTGTGGGAGACAAGGGTTTTCGAGTTAAATAATGATTAGTGAACATTTGAATAAACTCATACTAATATTTCGGCTTATTTTAGCAAATTTTACTGTCTACATACAATACAAAACTTGAAATTTTCTTCTTCTATTATTTTCAATAGTAGTATAAAGGTTATAAAAGTAAGTTCTACATATTATTATACAAGTTAAATAATTGTATCCATATATTTGCGCAACTAAAAGCGTTGAATGCCGCCGGGCTAGCACAAATGCATAAATCACCATGTAAGATATGAATGTCAAACATGTATAATTTAGCAAAATACATTTATTTGAACAAACCTCAAAGCTATGTTCCTTATTGTCAGTGATGCGATAGTCTAATAACAGTGACAGTGTGGCCACATTGCAGTTAAACTTTCCGCCTTTTGCGGCGTTGGACGGGTGCACCAAAATGTGAGGAGTGGTTGGAATCTCGTAGCGAGTTTTACGTAACTGCTTTTCTTTCTCGAGCTGTCAAATATAAAAATAACATGTTAGTTTGTTGTTGAACTTAATTGTATGGGTTAACAATCGAGGAAATGCGTACCTAATACTGGGCAGATACTTATAACATTTTTAAATTGACTCAAAACAGTGTGGGAAATATTGCACTAAAGAATTTTTTATTGAATACTGTCGTCTAAATGATGCTGAAAACCGCTTTAAAATCCGTAGCGTAGTTCAGAAAAACAAAGCGGTCACACAGACAGACGAAAAGCGTCTTCAATTCATAACATTCATGTATAGATAATGCAACAAAGTGAATTCAGTACAATATTTATGGGTTCATCCACTAACTATAGTTATTTGTGCAACAAGAGAGCAAAGTTGTTTTTTGGTGCGAGATTCTAGGTTAGAATCCTGAGCACAGCGAGGGATTCAAAGGCACGAGATGCAAATAACTTTGGTCTCGTGTAACACATACAACTTTTCACCTCAGCAGCGAGAACATATGAAATATTAGAACATATTAGGGGTTTAAATAATGAATTTGCCGTTTTGTACTGAAGAACGGAAACCATTTTTTTTCTGAGGTAAAATATATTTATTTAATCAAAGTATTTTCCCCATTGTCTACACATTTCTGCCATCTCCTGGGAAGGTCATTTATGCCTTTGCGGTAGAACTCTGGGGACCTGGACTCAACAAACTGAGTGAAGGCATTTTGTATTGAAATTGAAACCCTTTCATTTCTGTACAGGTTCAACAAGGTAGGTAAGGCAAGCTTCAACACGCGGTTCTCTCTGCAGATCAGTCAAATCATGGGGCACCTATTATGCAAGCTTTTTGTCTCACCGATTGATGCAAATTGGTCATTATTTTGGATATGCTTAAGCTAACATCAAACCGTGCCGCTAGTTCCTTGGTAGTTTGATATGGAGCGGCTTCTACCATCGCATCTAATTCATCGTTATTTACCGTAGAGGCTGGTCTTTCTCGGGGTTTTTAGGGGTATGAGGAACAGGGTGTAAAGTTCACTCATATTCCATAGAAAATGGAGGATCCTCCAACCAGACGGGTGTTGTGTCTGGCGGGCAACTGCCCAACGATTGATGTTGGGTTCTCGTATATATGTCCACTGCACGGTAAACTTTAATTGCGCGATGCAGGATTTATGTGACGTCTGTCTGACGTCAGGTCTTTGATGCGTAATTCGCATGTGGAGATGTAGATACCGCCACAGGTTCATTCTTCAAATCGAAGTTTCCACTACGAAAGCGATTAAACCAAAAACGCAGTATCCTCTCCAAACACAACATTGATATTGCGAGCTGTTTCCGCTTCGTTAGTTCCACGTTCCACCAACTCGTATTCAAAAATTACTCTAATTTTCAATATATGTACAGTACGACACAACTCACATGTCGCATCGGCAAAATTCGTAAAACCGATCACAATCCGACCTGAATGCGCCTTCAAAATCACCAATCTTTATTACTGCTTTAGGTGAAAATGATCTATACGCAAACGCAATAACTTGTAAAGTTATATAACAAAATACATCCGTAAAATTGAAATAAATGAATGCAAATTTTCACATTTATGCTACATCTAAGTTGTGTCGTACTGTACTTTACTGTTCAAAAACAAAAATCGAATCTTGTGAAAAAAGTTTCACTCTGGAATCTCACACCGTGATGCAAGTTTAATTTTAATTCAAAGTGGCCAGTACGTTTAAACGGCAATTTCATATTTAAACCCATATTATTGCCTAAAGGTAAAAAATACAACATGGTAAACGTAAACCACATGGTAAAGAAACCACATGTATATTTGTAAAACGAACAGTATAAAAAAAAAATAAGTTAATTACTTATTACATTTAAAACCTGTATGTGTATCCGAACGATTTATTGTTTGTTTCTTTTTTGGGCCTACTAGATATCGAAATTAAAATCGAACTTCGAATCGACTTATTTCTATCTCTCGCTTTTTTCGTATTGAAGTAAAAGTGACAGAACAAAGTGAAATTCAAATATTTCGAATTTTGTGAGTAGACCCATGACATGTTCTCGGAATTTAGAAAAAAAATAATTAAAAAGTTACTTTGTCTTACGCTCGCACCAAAATTGAATTTTGCACACTGTCTGTAGACAGCAAAACCTGCTTGTTTGAGGTGCTGAGGTGAAAAGTATTATTCAAGGAAAGAACAAGTAATAGTTTATACCTTTCTTTTTTCCTCTTCAATTTCTTTTTCGGTTTTCTTTTCTTCAACCTTTTCTTCTTTCTTTTCAACTATATCAGTTTTTGTTTCAGGTTTCTTCTCTTCCTCCTCATCTTTAATTTCAATCTTTTCCTCTTCCTGAGGCTCAGGCTTTTTCTCTGGTTCTTGCTCATCTTCTTCAAGTTCCATTACATCATCCCCTTTCTTATCCTCTGAAGCTTCTTCGATTTTCAATAATTTTGAGAGACGAGACACAAGCTGAGCTCTCAGTCCTAAAGAGTATTAAAAGTTCGGTTACATTATGTTCTGCAGGATATGCTAAACAATTTTTAACTAGAGTAAAATCAATCTTCTAGTTACCTTTACAACTGACGTTCCGCGCGCGTAGCTCTTGTCTCAACTGTTCAACTTTAATAGTTTTGAGATCTATTTTTGAATAATGTGTTGGTTCTGGCTTGTCGTCATCATCGTCATTTTCATCAATTGTTATGGTGGTACTATCCAAATCTTTCTCCTGAAAATTTTAAAGTAACATTATTTTTGTCAGGTTTACAACAGGAACTCAGGGTTTAGGTCAACTTATTAAAGCTGAGTTTAATTTTTATGATTTTACTTTAGATTAGAATATTTTTTTATACAAAAGAGGATTTTTTAATGTCATTCTGTGAAGAGTAAGAAAGTAGTGATTATAATAATATTATCTATTTCCAGGCGATGTCAGCATGGCAACAACACTGCTTGTCGTCGGCAGCACTGGCACGTTGCTCTTCCAACATTTTAGTAGCGAGCAGCCGGAATCATAACTAAACAAAACTGGGAACAAACAATTTGCGATTTGTCCGCCGCAGAAGTGTCGGCCGCTGCCGCCACTAGCTGCTCGGGCTTGCCGGACGCCGGTTGATCGCCGTCGAGTTTTCGGATGGCCACGTCGCAGGCCGCCTTATACTGCTCCTGTACGTTGTTCCAGTCGATACGCGACGGTTGCGCCGACCACACGTCCGGCAGGAACAACACCACGCACTCGAGCCGCGACTTGCCGCCGCTGCCCTCGCGCCAGTAGTAAAACTCCACCATTCGGTACCTGCATGGGTAATACAGTTATAGTGGTATACTCACAGCGCATCGCGCGCGCCGCCCACCCGACTGACTGCAGACATGGAAACGACACATCCGCTACGAGAGTAAAACAAACTGCTGTTTTGGTACGTGGTACATCGAGTCTGCATCCAATGAGTTGCGCCATCCACGATGTACTAACGCCTCCATACTCTCACTTAAAGAATGTGTGTACCATGACTAATATAAGGTACGACGGTGGGTTAAAGCTTCTTCTGTCTGTTGGTCACTTGCCAACCAGTCAGTAGGGTTTCACTTTATAATACTGCATCAACTATGTCAAAAACCCAGAAGAAACTCCGGCCCATCATATAATTCTACTCAGATAAAATACCAGCACAGCAGTGCCGTTAGTTGACCTATCAAATGATGGTAGGACACTTACCATTGAGTGCATGAAGTTAAATCCACTCCTGTGAGGGCTTTGCAAGTGCGTATTGCAGTCTTAACCAAAACCTTTGGATCTGATTGAGGATTTTCACCATCTAAGGAAGGGCTCCAAGGTCCACCTATAGCAAAATTTTCACCACCTTTCCCTTTCTGGCCCACAAGGAACTTGATCAGTCTGGTTGGATGAAGTGGATTTTTATTGGAGTTGGAGCGTTTATCCCTTTCATCAACTTTTGTAAGTCCACATTTTTGATACAGAACTTCCAATGTTGGCATGCTGATTAACATCACCTAAAAAGTATAATTCAATGTATATTTGTCATCATTATCTAATACAATCATTGAAACTTCGTCACATAAATATTACTGCTACCAGGAAAACAATTTGGGAACACACAGATCTTGAATTATGCAATGAACTCAAACTAACATAGAAAACTTTAAATAAATACTAAAGAAAAGTCATTGTTTTATTAACATGTCTAAGAGCAAATCTTTTAAGGGATTGCAAACCTAAGCAGATCAATAACCAACAAAAAATTATTACCTTGGCTGAAAATCTGTAATCTGCATCTGGTGGTTCTAGAACTGCATCATTGGCAATGGGGTTCTCCACTTCTTTGTTCATTATATGATAAGCACATGGGTTGTTGATGGAAAATGGTGTCTGTGGTGGAAATGTTTCACCCCATTTCACTTGAGCATTGAAAAAGTCAGACGGCACATACAAGTTTGTATATCTTTGTGACAAAGCAGGCACATCCATTTTGTGTCTGAAAGTAGTAAAAAATAAATACTGAAAGGTGTTGCATTAATAAATAAAAGATGAAGGAGTGGTAGCAATGAATACAGTGCGAGGTGTGGCCTTTGGATCAGCAATGTAGGATAATACAGGAACTTAAATATAACATAAACAACAACTTACATATCAAGTGGCATCCTAGGTACTCGGACCACATATTTGATGGGTGATGGTTGGTGTACAATGGGGCGTTTGCGCGGAGGAGAGTCGCGGCGGCTGCGGCTGTCACGGCGATCACGTGAGCGGGAACGTGTCCTTGACCGAGACCTCTTTTGTGCAAACTAGACAAACAAAATAACGGTTTTCTTTAATACGCACTTGTTTGTCTCCCATCCTGTTAGAAGTTAATTTTATCTGGAATGCAAATGTGCATTTGCCCTTGGATGTATTATAAATTGTCACAACATAATGAGTCCAGGACCTTTTTGCAATATTGAAATCAAATATTAAAGGAATTCAGTGCGATGCAATGTTTGAAGTTTTCACAAATGTGTACCAAAATGCAAAAATTTTGATTTTATATAACCACTATAGCCATATAGCCACTTCCATAGTATCAGTAATAAGGACATTATTCGGTCAGTCAGTCATCTTAGTATTCTGCTTTTCTTGAGATGTTTATCCTTTATATTTCTACTCTACTCAGTATAGAACTGTACTTAGAATACATTGCTTTTATTTATTTCATCTTATCGTTATTGCATTTGAATAGGCAAATTATGCCTAAAGTTCAAGGGAAGGGAAGCTAAGCACACATGGTGTTTAATTGTTTACATAACTTAAATTTCTGGTTGATTTTTTTAATAAATAAAGTAAGATTATAAGGTAACGTATTATGTGGTAAATATATTATTATCTACAATAAAAGACAAATCTTACCCTTTCATCCCTGCGAGGAGGCCGGTCATCACGGCGCGATGGTAATGATTTTTTGTTAGCTGGAGGTGGCACAGCATTGTAATTGTTATTCTTTGAAGGATTATTTGATTTCTGGTTAGGACCAGTTTTAGGAAGAACTTGTACGCGAGTTGCATTCCATTTAAAGGGCATATTAGGGTTATAAGTAGCTTCAACAAGTACTCTGTCGTTAACTTTAGGGATGATACCCTTAGCGCATACTGATGTTTGGTAAAATACATCATGATCAACAAAACCAAAATCATTGTGTGTTTTGGTTACGGTACCGGTAAAGACACGCTGGTCAGTGTTGTTTGATGACTGATTCGTTTGCGAGTTTTGATACATCCCTGGGTTCATGGCACGAGGTGTAGGGTACGCCACAACGTTACCAGGATACATCTGACCTTGAGCCATTTGGTTCATCGGCATTTGCCCGGCCATTGGCATTGCCATGCCGCTTTGTGCTTGCATCATACTAGGATTAAACACAGCCTGTGTTTGTTGAAACTGCATCATCCCTTGTTGCGTCATCATTGCATTTGGATCCATAATTTGTGGATTCATGCCGGTCATGTTTGTGTTCACGTTTGACCGGGCCCATGGCGGATTTTTCGGACCACTTCCTGATTGCATACTACCACTTGTAACGTAGATCACAACATAAACACACAAATTAAATTACTTTATCTGTAACACGCACACGATTTCGTAGTAGATCACTCTTTTCACCAACAAATGACTTTGTCTACAGTACTATAAAAATTCGCATTTGCACTTGATTTGCACAATGGCGGAACTCGGCGGAACCAAGCCTGAGCAGAGACAAAATAGAGCACCACCACAGCTATGCTATTCACAACCGTTCGATTAAGTAGTACTCTGTGGTAGTACAATTGTTTTTGTGGTGCGCTAGGGTAGCCCGCGAAATTCAAATTTTCTCACGTTTTATGCAATTTGCAGGACAGTATCAGGTATATTGGTCTAAATATTATTTGCGACCGTAACAAATATGGATTTACAGAATTATAAACATTAGAATCAGCAATACAACTCTCTGAGTTCAAGAAAGTGCATTGAACGACGAATTCATGAAATAGTCATGCGGCGCTCGCGGCGAGCGTACTCGCCCGTGTGTCATGCTAAGTACGTGGACTTTAAAACCGCCGAGTAAGTTCGTCGGCGATCCAAGAGGTTTGAAATTTTGCTCGTAGCCCGCTTTGGCTCGTCGTCTGTCTCCGCCACGAGCCGCGAGCCGCGTTGACAATGAAATTTTGAGCAAGCTTCAAGTTCACGTGTGTCACCAACGGCGAGCCGAGTAAGGTCGCGAACTTAAAAACCGCGTACTTTAAGAATGCACGTCTGTCACCGACGGCGAGCCGAGTCAGCTCGCTAACTTAAAGACCGCGAACTTGTAAGTACGCATGTCTATCACCCACTTTAGGAGCTGAGTAGACGATGGCTCACGATCACGATGGATAATTTGGTCCATAGTCTGCTCAGCGCCTAAGGCTCGCTAAAGCTACGGTTTCCTAGAAGAGCGGTGGCCGCATATGACGGTCGCTATGAAAGCTGTCATGAAAATGATGGCAGCGGCAAAGATTTAAACCGTTAGATTCGCCCTACCGCATAGAAAAGTCGCATTTCTGATTCGTTTTGACACCTCTGCCACACAATGACGCTGTGACCTTTGACTACACTTGATAGTCATGGATGATATATGTCTTCTTAGAATTCTTAGAATATGGATACTTTTTCATGTGACTATAAGTACGGTGAGGACAAAAATCTAACTAGCGATTTAAATCTTGGGCAGCAGAGTTTGACTGTCAATTATTGCTGAAAATGACAGATTTTCATGGCGGTTGTTAACGTTGTTAAATCTGTGCTGCTGATCTGTACCCCTGGCACTTTCACCATAAAATTAATTGCGTATTTGCGACGAGTGATTCTTGAAAACGCAGTAGTAATTATTTATTGTACACACGGCTACACATCAAGCTATATATACATTTCCATTTCCATGAGATGTCATCAACTGGAAATGTATAGCTTGTTATGTAGTCGTGTGTACAATGAAATATGTTTAAAGCGGACCCAAGATGATCATGCGGCATGACATGCAATTGTTACGTGAATTATCAATGATAATTCACGTAACAATTGCATATTTATCATGTTGCATGGACCCTGCATGAGGGTCCAACATGTAGCATGATAATTCACGAAATTCTATGAAATTGTCAATCAACTGCCAGCTCGTAGTTTGCATAATATGCAAACTTAGGTGTAAGTAGTTTGCATGATATGTAAACTACCTACACAATCTGTTAAAGAAATACGTGCCTATTAATGTACGGTGGTACGGACGGAACCCGTCGTTTGCGAGTCGGACTCGCACTTCGCCGCTTTTTCCAGGTTCTTAATAATAGGTACCTTACTTACTTACCTACAGAAATAAAATCATTTACCTATCATTTAAAACTCGGCATTATGTATGTTATGGACCAAGTGATTATTAGGACATTATGAAAAATGCCCGGGTAGTTTGAAAAATGCCCAATATGAGAGGGCAATGTGATAACAACTATTGAAATAATCAAATTGACCGGGCATTTATTTTTTTATAATGCTAGTCACCTATGGGGCAGTATAATTAAAACCAGATTTTAATACTATTATTTTAATTTCAAACGTAGAATCAATCATCATTACAGCCGAAAGATGTCCACTGCTGGACAAAGGCCTGGTATCCTGCCTTTTCGCCAAAAATTGTTTGGCAGATTATCACTTGCCAACCAACGTTTCGCCGATGTTTCACTTTGACAACAACGATTAGCAAATTTTTGTATGACAACGTTTCATTTGGTAGAATTATTGTAATGCTGATTATTATAATAACACAAAACGTTTGGGCCATTTATCATTTGTCAAACATCAATCTTAGGTTACGATAATGTTAGGTTAGGTTAGAGTATGACAACATTTATCATTTGTCAAACATTTCAATCTTAGGTTACGATAGGTTAGGTTAGGTTAGATTATCACAAACAACGCACGAGCCGAGTGAGCGAAACGAGCGTGTCGCGGCAGCGAACGGCGATGTACCAGAAGCGAATCGCTTTTGTAAAAGGAAACAGTTAAGTTAGGTTACATCATATTAAAGATAAAGTAAAAAAACACTCACTCACTGAGCACTCTTCAATACACTCACTCATTTTAATTGAACTCTACTTGAAAGTTGGCATTCTGCCACTTAAGTTTGGCAATACTTCGTGCTCTGTCGGACATGTTGGTTACCTTGGTTCTCCTACGGATCTCTTCATTTCAGAATCAATATTTAAAATCAAATATTTCCATTCATAGACACTCTGCTGACCTATGATGACTTTACCATAATTAAATGTTAAACTGTTGTTAAAACTGACTGGTCGGACTGGAGCGGGCGCGGCTCCGAAATACGAGCCCCAACCCCGCGCGGTACCCGCACCCCGTGCAAAATACCTGTGTATTATCAGATTGCCCAAAGACCACAGGGCAATATTTATAATGACGAGGCAATGTGATAAATAAGGAAGTTCAAATTATAATTTATTATTTTGCCTTAAGTAGCTTGTCATTATTCATAATGCGCGGGCATTATGAAAAATGCCCGTATTTATCACTTGGTCCATAACGTGTATACTATACCGCTATGTACAGTTCGATTAAAATTTATTGGCGGCTCGAAATGTGCGATTTGCTGTGCAGTAACCCACCCATCCGTCATCCCCGCTGACGCCGCTGACCCATGAATTCGTTATTGCGCAGTGACTCGCCTCATGAATCGGGGTGTAAGTACCTCTACCTACACTTCTAACTTACGCAAATAAAGAAAAATTCATCATCGTGCCTTTTCGAAGTTTAATCGCTTAAAGCTTGAGGTAATGTCGTTGCAGATGGACCTTGGAAATAAAAATCAAATTGAGGCGTGGCCGGGCTTGGTTCGATGTTAAATTCTGCTACAATTGTTCCACCAGCCGCCATTATAGTTGCATAGGCAGCTGCAGGGTAGACCATAGATGATGTTCCAATAACAAGGCACACGTTACACTTCCTCATGACGCTATCTAGGAAAACATGGAAATAAAAACCTACATTAGTTTTCAAAAAGGCAGCATAATTAATTACGTAACTACAAATTAAATAATTGATCACCAGCTTTTCTCACAGTAGAAGTTTCTAAGACTTCGCCGAACCAGACAATGTGTGGTCGTAATAAACCACCACAGCCAGGTTTTTTACAGTGGGGTAGATCCTTTTCTTTGATATCAGAGACAAGCTTATCAGACGTTGGAGAACCGGTGCCCGCTAGTGCCTAAATATAATTTATTTTAAAGTTAAAAGTCATCATCATCAAGCTTAATTATTATGAGACTTACTAAGTTTCTGCCTACCGCACATATAGGACTATCGGTGTTAACCAACACTTCATTGCATTTAGTGCAGCGTATCTTGAACATATTTCCATGGAGTTCTACTAAATTCCTGGTCCCCGCTCGAGTATGTAGACCGTCCACGTTTTGAGTCACCACGGTCACCAACTTTTTTAACGCGTGTTTCTTTTCATACTGAGCTACAGCTATGTGACCCTGAACAGAGGAGACCTGTTATGTTATATACTTACCTTTCCAATTTACTCAAAAAGGTGATAAAAATTGGCACTATCCTGGAAAGTATTAGGAGGAACATGTAGTTTTAGCCCAGACTCCGTGAATCAGTCTGGCAGATCCCAGGAGTCCCAGGGCGAAGAACTTTGATGAAGAATTTTCGCTTCAAAATCTTTGATAATCTTACCGCATTCGGTTGTGCTTTCAGCACTAACTCCCGAATATAATGGTAGTACTCCCAAACAAAGCCAGGGTCCTCCCTAAATGTTACAGGGTTATAGAGGATGGAAGCCTCCAATTTTCTCCACAACCCTTCAGGCCCTCTGAATGTTGGAACACCCGATTCCGCACTTATACCGGCACCAGATAATATAACGATTTGATTTGCTGCATTCAAGAGGTGTTTCAATTTGGCAAAGTCGCTTGTTGGCTCTTGAGAATAGAATTTAAAAAATTGGAAAAGTGTTTTTCTAAATTGTTTGTAAAATGATATTGGATTAATTATCATACTTTAGATTTTTGAATGGTCGTGGACCGGTTCGTTTAAATAATGAGCGTTATGTTTAGTACAACGTGTTAGAGAAATGATATTGATTAAAAATACATAATTATTTACAAACAACCGAAGTACCCATGCCGAAGATATATTGACATAAGTCAGTTATTTCAAACATATATAAAAATGTACTCTGTGATTTCAAATGAGCATAGACGTAAAGTACAGTGAAAGGAGAAGAAGGAAAAGAGCATGACTGACGGAATTTATCAAACATCACCAAAACCAGGCAGTAGTTATACTACTTTGTCTACAGGTGTAATTTGAAATAACTGAAAACATCAGGAGTCATACTCATTGTAACTGTATATAACTTACTCACCACTACGAACAACTTTTACTTTAAGAGCAAATCTGAAATCACCTGTTCATTCTCCTGCCCTTATCCCAATTTATTTAGGGTCAACCTAACACGCTCAGAATTCCTCTTATGTACTCATTTCTTATTTTATCCATTCATGTAACACCACATCATGTCATAACCCTCTTAACATTCTCATCTTAGCTGCCTGTAATTGTCTTTCATTTATTCCATTTGTGAAAGCTGTGCCTTAGTTAAAGGAACAAAAATTGTGAACAAAATAAGTGGAGCAGCTATTTGTTTTTCTTTTCAGAGTTTCAGTTATGTCAATTGCACCTTGTATACTGTGGCACTATAAGATTCGTGTGTGGCGTCAGCCCTCGCACGCTCCGCCTGCTAGATAGTCGGCACTGGGGAGCGGGTGGCAAATAAAATGTAGAGTTTTATTAACATTATCACACGTAACGAACACAATTCACTATTTGCCACCAAGGTACCTAGTGGCTGCTGGACGTGTTGGAATGTTACCCAGTAGTCAATCACAACGTCAGTTTTACAATATCAAATGAAACAAACGTAAGTACGTAGGTAGAATTCAGGGAAGTTTAATAAACATGTGGCTGTTATTGTAGTATATTGTGGTGTCTTACGACTTCCACGTGAACGAAGTCGCAGGCAGAAGCTAGTATCAAATGAAATAGCAAAGTAACGTTTCTCTGCGAGCGTTTGCTTCTTACTAGTGCACTTCACTGCAAGCACTGCCTAAATAGGAAATATTATAATTCACTCCCAAAGACACTAAATTTTTCTTCGTACCTACCTAAGTATTTAGTACTCATCTACGTACGTTCAATATTTACTTGTTATTCCCACGCGCTTCGCTATTTATTAAGCGCAGGCCACATTCGGAACGAAGCGAAACGAAACAAAGTGCGTTTAGCTTTCCTCCTAGTATTTTCAACTACCGTTTTCGTTTCGATGTGACCGAAGGCCGACACCTCCGCCGCGAAATCATAGCAGCGGATCAATTATACTGACTAGCGTCAGTACTACAATTGAACTACTACGGTTTCACTGCTATGGTTTCATGGCGGAGGTGCGCTACCGGCGTGAAAAGACGCGGAAGAAAGCTCAACGAACTAAGCTTTATTTCGCTTCGATCCCAGTGTGGCCTGCGCTTAATGCTCGTAGTTCAAAAGCTTTTAGTGGCTGAAACCTAAACCGTTTTCATAGATTGGAAAACTATGCGTATTGGTTTTCGCGTCGTTCATTAATATTCATCGATATTGAATGTTGTGTTACTTTTTTGAAGGGGATGCCGTTATGAATGCATAGGCTATGAATGTTGATAAAAAGTATTTTTCCACCTACCTATATGTATATAAATATATAGATACAAGATAGGTACCTACCTAAATATATAATTATGTAAGTACCTAAATGTACTGTTTTCCTTTTTTTCTTCCTATTAAGCTATACTCAATTTGAAATAAGATTAGACGTATAGATAAGCCTTTTTTACATTCCGTTCAACCGATTTTGAATTCTATTGCGTTGGTGGCATGACAAATGGCAGCCGCAGTAGCTAGTTGGTATTGTGTAACTTTTTTTGCTTTTAATGCTATCCTTATGCCTACGGTATAGAAGTCAAAATCGGTTGAACGGACTGTAAAAGGGTTTGTTTTAATGTCTAATCTTATTTCAAATGGTGTATAGGTAAGAGGAACTGTCACACTGCAAAGGTTGCTGACATTTCCTCTTTTATTTCTTTTCTCGATCAACTAGTGTTCACTTACTGTCTTCCTAGGCGTAGTGGGAATATTATTATAATAAAGACCTTTACATACATGGGTCATGCCAGAAGAAATTAGATACTCAACAAGCATCGATCTTTTCGAAGGATTCACCCTGAGCACGTATACACTTTTCCATACGTCTGAACCAATTGGAAAATACCTCTGACCACTCTTCTTTAGACACCTCAGCAATTTCGAAATTATAGGCAGTCGATGCATTCTTTGCTTTCAAACGTTTTCCCCTTTTAGTTTTTCTTGTTTCTTGGAAACAGGTAAAAATCACACGGCGCTAAGTCAGGGGAATATGGTGGGGAGGGAGGATAGACACGTTTTTTTTTGTAAAAAAATTCGAGTGTTCGGGCACCACGTTTTCATAGTGCCCGAGAAGGAGCCAGATTCCTGACTGTGGTCGTTTGTCACATCAAGCTATTATTACTGTTCGACGACAAACTGTTTCAAATATGTCAATAAATAACCAGCCTATATGATAGTGAATAACTTAATGAGTAAAGAATATCTAACTTCTTTTGGCATGACCCTCGTAAAAGTAGGTATATATTTATTGGATTCTTTTATAACATCACTCATTTTATTTTGAAGATATTTTCATAAAAAATGTTATTGCTTCGGCCGCCATCCGTCACTTATTTCAGTACTAGGACATCGTATATAAAAGAAAACCAAAGAGATACCCACATTCCTGTCTACATCTGAAAATCTGCACGCATCCGCAATCCTTGCTGAAGCCCGCCACAATATTGAAAATTGTCCGCATATTTGTGGTAAAGTTCTATAGATAAATCAAGGAACTTTGTCCTTTCAGTCGGTATTAGGCCACGCGCACTTTGGATACGAATTCGTATCGTACGTACCTAAACGCATGATTGTGGTCGTACGAATTGAGTGCGCACTCTGAATACGTTTTTTCGTCAGTGCCGCCAATCGCCTCCACGAGGACACGGCGGTGCTCCGCCCAAGCAGGGCACACCTCCACCGTATGCTCCACCGTGTCCTCCGGACGATCCGCACAGTGGTGACACCCAGGCGTTTCCTCCCGCCTTATCCTGCACAGGTACCTCCCGAAGCTGCCATGTCCGGTGAGGACCTGTGTCAGGCGGAAGGTGAGGACGCCGTGGCGCCTCTCCAGCCACTCCTCAAAGAGGGGACTTATCGCCGCAATTGTGGCGTGCCCATCTCGCCATGCCCTGCGCTTAAGGTCACGTAAATTGTAACTTGCATCACTCAGATCCCACAAACATTTACTTATGTTAAATTTTTCTGCATTCATTTTTAATTTTTAACACACGAAAAATCCCAGCAAGTTCGAATTGTTTTCGGACGTCGGAACTATACGTACGTATACGCACTCAGTCTGCGCACTCCGTTAGTACTTGGAAGGTCGGGATTGTCCGTGCGTGTTCTTATGTGTTCGCACGAGTAAAATTTGTACGCGAAAGCGCGTCCTTAGTGCACACGGCCTTAGCTTTTAGTGAACCATTTCGGTTCGTAAGAATAGACAAAATTACAGTATAGGATTGTATATATCTGTGATTTTGACTGTTCTTCCTATATTCCTTATGGTTGTCATGCTACGCGTGCTGGTAAGTGGTATCATAAAGTGACGCCTTCAGTGAAAATAAAACGCTTTACCATCTAAACACGCAGCGACTGCGAATTTAGCTTACGTAATATCTGTTCATTCTTATTTTTGCCCCAACAATGCGAAAAACGTTACTTACTGCTTTCAGTAAGACAGTAACATAATTCGCATTGTTAGGGCATAAATGATTAATTCGCGAAGATTTAGTACAGTCGTACACAATAGTCGACAGAAAGTTTCTCTTATTCGTAATGTCCTCAATTGGGTACCTTTCAGCTTTGTGTTTTCATGAGAATCTTCTCACATACATACTTACTACTAAAAGCCCATCAGAGCTAAGAATCGTGTGTGCAAAAGTAACATGTACCTACTTACTTTTGCCCATGACTGCGTTTGGATGTCACCATGCATTAGGTATTATTGGTAGATGAATTTTCCGTTTTCTGGGCAATAAAATACTATCTACTAGTACCTACTGGTCCAATGCTTCTAAAAATAGATACCAGACTATTATGTGGGTGGGCCTAGTACGAATCAATTGAATTAGATCCTTTTTAGAACTTTTGAAAGATTCCTAAGTGACTGAGTGATGTATCGAAAGTCGAAAATATCAATAAAACCTATCTAATCTACACGTAATTTTCTTTTAATGAACAAAATATTTTAAAATTTTCTATACCTATTCTATATTATTAGTTTAGGGTAGTTATGTGTGGTGGCGGTATCTACATCGCCACATGCGAACTACGCATCAAAAACCTGACGTCACACAAAAATCCTGATGTCACATAAATCCTGCATCGTGCAATTGGCGTTTACCGTGCGATGGACATAATATATACAAAAATCCAACGTCAATCGTTGGGCAGTTGCCCGCCAGACGTAACACCAGTCTGGTCGGAGGATCCTCTCTTTTTTATGGTGGATGAGTGAACTTTACACCCTGTTCCTCATTACCCTAAATTGGTGACCCCGAATATGAACGTCAACGCAGCCTTCGTGCAACTACTTCAGCATGACGTCATCATCATCACTCCCGCAAGCTTTCGTGAGGCGAGTCACACAGCCAAGCCAACACCCACGGCTACAACGGGTATCCTGACCACCAGCATGCATGCAGCGATCGCGCATTCCTGGTCATCACCTTCGGCCTCATCACCCCGACCCACTGGGGAATCACCTCAATCGCCGCAGACAGTTCCGACCCACTGCGAACTATGCGGCACCCGGTTCCGACTCACTGGAACCTCAACTGGCGCTGGCAAGCATCGCAAGTTGCAAGACTCAGCCCACTATCAACCTCCGGTCTCCGGAGGGGAATGATGTGGCGGTATCTACATCGCCACATGAGAACTACCTGACGTCACACAAAAATCCTGCCGTCACATAAATAGTGTCGTCGCGCAATTAGAGTTTACCGTGCGACAGACATCAATCGTTGGGCAGTTGCCCGTCAAACACAACACCCGTCTGGTCGGCGGATCCTCTCGTTTTCTATGGTGGATGAATGAACTTTACACCCTATTCCTCTTACCCCTAAAGCTATATTATTTTTTAACAATGTTATCTACTGAACAATTATAATTAACTAGCTGCGCCCCGCGGTTTCACCCGCGTAAGTCTCGATCCCGTGAAAATATCGGGATAAATAATAAATAATAAATAATAAATAATAAATAATAAATAATAAATAATAAATAATAAATAATAAATAATAAATAATAAATAATAAATAATAAATAATAAATAATAAATAATAAATAATAAATAATAAATAATAAATAATAAATAATAAATAATAAATAATAAATAATAAATAATAAATAATAAATAATAAATAATAAATAATAAATAATAAATAATAAATAATAAATAATAAATAATAAATAATAAATAATAAATAATTATATTCCTTCCTAGCACTGCGTTTTATGACATGTATAAATTAAGTACCTATGGTACCTACCATAGATTTTCGTATGACTCAAGACTTGTATGAAAAAAACATGATGTTCTTTAACAATGTTGGTAGGTATCGTTGTTCGGCCTACCGAGGTACCGTACTTGTTGAGCGGTTCGCCACAGTACGTCGTACGCCGTAACAGGGGTGGTCTCCTTTGAGGTTTGGTATCACACAATGTAATGTACAAAGCTATGCGTCTAATTAGGGCCAGCCCTTTGACTGGAAAGGGATGGGAATTAGAACTTTGAATGTTTACTTAGGTCCTCGTTTAATCAAAGGATCTTCCTTTTATGTAAAGTTGTTTACAGAGTGTTACATATACAGGAAAAACGGGCCAAGTGCTTATCGCACCACGAACATTTAGGGTTCCGCAGTTGGGATGAATTTATCCCAAGAATAGACATAACATTGAAAGGTACCTAGTTGAAAAAGATGGCCCCATACATTCCAACTGCAAATGTAAGTTTGTATCCACAATAAAGAACTATTATGTACCCTTAAGGAACTATTTTCTGTATTTTTTTTGTAGTTTCGGAGATAAGGGGTGGTGGTCAATTTTCGTTTATTTTGTCCTTTAAAAATATATTTTTTTTAATTATAAAGAAAATACCTACAGGACCCTTACAGTAAGCCCTTTCATTTTATTTATCACACGATAGTTTGCAGAACTTTTTTTTACCTACTTTCACATTGCCTCCCAAAGTTACCCCCATATTCAAAATTCATTAATTTACGTTACACGTCCGTGTTTTGGTCACAAAAATTCATAATGTGTACCTTTCAACTATTAGATTCGCAGGCTGTGATAGACGGACAGACAGACAGAGACACGAGTGTTCCTAAAAGGGTTCTTGCTTTTTCATTTGGACGTACTGAACCCTAAAAATATAAAACATCATCTTTTACTTACCACGGTGAATGGGATATCGTAACGAAAACTTTTACCATGGATTCCTGTTTAGGTTCTTTTACCTGATTTTGTAGAACAGCTGGTTTTAAAAAACCGACGATGCGTCGATAGATTCAAGTAGGAACTTAATGAATCCATGGAAAATGTGTGTTAAAGAAAAGTTTGAAAAGTTACCTATTTAACTTTTTATGAACAAGAGGAACAAACAAGACAACGACGAAAATTTATTAATTATTATCATCTACGTGAGAACCGAATTAACCGTAACCAGTCGAAGTGGTGGTGCTTGGAGGCCTATGTCCAGCAGGACGTCTTTCGGCTGAAATGATGATGTGATGATGATCTACGTGAATATGTTTTTGACTACGTTGTTGATAACGTAGACTACCTACCAATTCTTTCTTTAATCATCAATCGAAACCAAAAAGATTGAAGGAAACGAATCGTCGTCTCTTAAAAGCTTAATTACGTCCCTATTCATAAAAATCATTCCATTGCTTCTTTAATTCAAGTTGTGATTATGTAAAGATACAGTATACTGAGGCAGAAGAAAAATCAGATGGAAGCATTGGTCGTTGACTAATAAAGATCAATCAAGGAACGAAAGCAGATACATAACAAACCTACCTACTACATATATATAAAATACACGAACCAGTTAGGACTTCTAGAAAAGAGTTATAGGTACAATAGTAGCTATGTTCTAAACTCTCGGTCAAACTGGAGGGTTGGGTAACCTAAGAAAACTGCGTCTAACTTAAAAGCTATCACCTACTTTCACGCGCTCGCGCCAACTGCGGTATATGAAACACCAACCTGTATGCTTTTTGAACGAAACCATTGACGTCAGAGGGTCGCACATGCGCCCTGGATAGCGTCGCCATTACTCTGTTCGCGAAGGGGAGTGAGAATCTGAATAACACAACGCGGCACGCTGTGATAGCGGGCAGTCGTATCGTGGATTCAACCAGAAGACAAATAACGCGGGAATATGACCCCGGTAAGTAATGAACTAATGACGTAGTAATCATTACAGAGATAAAATTAACACGTCAGCCTCTCGCTGTTTTTGGTGGAAAGTTTTTCAACTTTTTTTTGCTTTCGTTTTCTTTTCGTTAGTTGAGGTTCGTTTTTAATTTTTTTCAGGTAACAGCCTTATTTTATTTGTTGCATGAATGTTTGTAAGTAGTTCTGTGATTAGATTTTTGTTTTATATTTGGTTTTTATAACCAAATTTAAGTTTAATATGGTGATTTCAAAGTTATTGCATCATATTACGCAGCTCTTTGAGAGTTTTATTGGGACAAACTTTTTAATAAGAATCTTGATTACTTAATCTTCTTTAAAATCTGGTATTTTTTGTACAAAAGGACTCCTAAATACTTAAATTATTTTCTTCTATTGGACAGTATCATAAATGTATTTTTTCTCGATATGTATCGATAAAATACATTTATCATAATGTCATATTACTGGATATATTAAATAAATACCGAATAAAAACAATTTAAAATAAAATATTTTTATTTTGTGGCGTAACAATACAATATTTAAAATAAAACAATTTTACTCAAAGTTCCTCGGCTCTTTCGATGAGAGCAGCGCTCAATAGGATAGGATGGGCCCATTCAACGTCGTTTCATAAATGGGATAAGTAGAGTTATTTACTGTGCAACAGTTCTATACCAATATGTACTTATGTAAAATTTCAGTACGTTCTACTTCATTACCTACGTTAGTATACGTTTTTTAAGGAAAAGAATACAAATTGTTAGGATAACATCATAACATCACACCTTGTTTCTCTGAAGGATTAGGCAGAGGTACACCCACATTACGCTAGTTATGTTTAAGTCCCGTGTAATAGGGGGCGAGCCTTTTTCCATCAATAAGGCACAAATTCAGACTGCGGGCTGCTACTGAGGAATTCCAGATAGAAACACCCAGTGACGCTACCCGACCTGGGCATCAATCCCATGACCTCATGCTCGGCAGTCCTTTCACAATTGTTGGGATTCCGCCGGTAAATAACCATACAATAGATAAATTATTTGGTCCTTCTCTTTATGATGTAATCGTACAAAGAGGCCCAAATAATTTATCTCTAGGCTCTTCACTGCTGGGACGTTAACAGGCTGATATTGGTTATTATTAATGGAGGTATCAATCAAAATCAAAATATTTTATTTCACATAAACCTACATGGGCACTTATGAAAAGAAAAGAATGAAAATACGTTTATTTGCGGCAAACATGACGCTAAGAAAGGACACATATACGAAAGTAACAAGTTGCGGGAAAATATGCGTACCTAATATTCACGCAAAACGGTTATCACTCAGCATAATAATATGAACCGTCAGAAGCTAGGTGCACGGTTCCAATTGGTCGAGAAGAGCCGGCAAGAAACTCCACGGTTAATCTTTTAAAAATAATTGGCTTTTACAATATTTTCAAATTACAGTGTTAGTAGGCATGGGAGGACAATGTAGGCCTTTCAACAAGTACCACGTACTTAACATAATAGAAGATGTTCAACAAATCGGCTGTATTACCTGCAATGTTTATTGCATATTGCATACAAGCTGTGGGCCCGATAGGAGTTCCCATCGGCAAAAATGACGAACGATCCATACAAACTTTCATCCTGTATTTAACCCCTTTATGAGATGAATTTTCAAAAATCCTTTCTTAGTGATCACTTTGGGTATATAAGGAGCTCTTGTGTAAAGTTTCATGATTCTAGACCCAGCTGTTTAGGCTGTGCGTTGTCTATCAATGAAAGAATGAATAAATAGGGACGTTGACCGGGTAAAAAAAAAATCTATTTAGTCCGTCACTCGGATAATAAAAAAATATAAGACACGTATTTTTTGCTTAATCATAATTATTAATAAAAATGATTTAGATAAAACGCATTAAAGTTGGGGAGTGGGGGCTCGCTTTGTCACAAGTCAGTATAAAATCAGTGACGTCATGCCATATTTTAACTCAATGTATTGCCGTAATTACGTACTTTTTAATAACGTAAAATTAAAATTTTACAGTTCCTGCTCTATCCTACGAGTCAATAAAAATCGTCTTACAATAATAATCGACTTATTTCCTGTACGTGTCCCAAGTAACATATTTTTATTTTTTACAGTAAAACAATGAATTGAAAACTATTACTAAAACAAATCTTCGGGGGCTTTTAGGTAGATATTATCTTCTCAGTACCAACTCCCCTGTTGTTTGCTTATGTTTGGCTGAAGTCCCAGACGACTGGCTGAATTACTGGTAAAAGTTTGAATATTGACATTCGGCAACCTGTCGCAACATTATCCAAATATTTGATCTATAATTCATTCAAGTTTATCTTTAGCCCATATTTTTCGTGACGAGATTTTCAAGAACCTTCTCACATATTTTGTCTATAAAAAGTCAACAGGTAAAACTTGCTTACTAAAGAAACAAGACATGTTATCCATTTACGTTTTAAGGTTAATAATACAAAAAAAACAGACATACATAACATAAATTCGCGTCTATATGTATATCTGAACGTGTCACGTGTCCGGGCTCCACAGTGGTTGTCTACCTCATTGAGCATTTATGTCGCTGCTAAGGATAAAAAATAATAGACGTAGATATGTTTAGTAATCTATTCCGGTTAACTATTCTTCAAGAGTCATAAAAAACCCTGCAAGAAATCAACACGTGTTTCACCTCTCAACGAGGCATCCTCAGGATGACGATTGACCAGTCTCAAACCAGAACACGACGTTTTGCGACACCGAGCGGTGGATGCAAAGGGTTTTTATGACTCTTGAAGAATAGTTAAGCGGAATAGGTTACTAAATATATCTACGTCTATTGTATTTATAATGGATTTCCGCAAAGTCACGCCTGAATCAATTACCTACTGAAGATGTCAAACTGGTAGCCAAATTCTGGGCCGACTCTATTTAGATTGCCACTGACACGCTTAGAAGAAGAAGCATACGTACGTCAAATATAGCTATTCAAGACCTCGTTTAACCGGCTTTTTGAGCTTCGTTGATTACGGAATTATGACCCATTTATGGTATCGCATTGATACCTACTACAAAATTATAATGTAAACTATAAGATCTATGAATATTAATGAACAAACTCTATTACTGAGTTTATCATAATCACAAGATGTTATTACATAATAAGGGAGTATCTATAGGAGGTCACGAAATGCCTCGAGTTCTAATTCGCAAATGCAACTACTAAGGAGTACAGTTACTAAGGGTTCGGACAAGGCTCTTTTAGACTTTTGCAATAGAACATTTTGTGCCTGGAGTCTGGAGACAATACGTTAGACATAAGCTAACAAAACTCTTAAAATATTATAAAATTTTTATTTTTCCTTGTGCATACATGAGATGACAGATAGAAGTAAAACAAAAGAAGTTATAAAATATTTAAAATTAAAAAGAATAACAATTAAATATAAAAGAGGTTTTCTACCTTTGTTGACTCTAACAATTACATCGGATTTTTATTAAACTGCGGGGTAATTGCGTAACACACATAAAATGACAATTGAATGGGTTTCATTTTGACAGTTCACCCACGTTTTTTTTTGGTGGGATATCATCGAATGATTTCTCCCGCTTTAGGCGGAGCGGGAGGGCGTGTCAGACTTTTACTGACTAAAACCCACCCGTGTTCCTTCAGTTGCCTGTTGCCAAGGGCCCCGGTATCCCTTTCGGACTTTCCCGCAACCCTGGTCACCCAGGTTTAACGGTGTTCAGCAGACGAATTTTTTAAACCTATGAAGCAATGGGTTGGTATTGTCCTTCAAACTCTCGGATTGTGATAAAAATTGTGGGTATAGGTAGTTACTATGTGCCTTTGTCTAACCCTTAGGGAATACGGTCATGATGTAATGCTATGTAAGTTTTTGTTGTGTACATTTCCAGCCTAGTCATGTACCGACAAATTGTTAGGGAGGCGAGTGTTAACATTTTATAAGTTGTAAACTTAATTTCAAGTTGGTCGCTAGTTTCCTAACCCAGAGGTGGTCTCTTTAGATACATATTTGAGCTAGCTCGGTTTTAGAGAGAATTTGAGAGGGTGGAATATTGTTTTAGTGGTCTATTATAAATGTTTACTTAGCAATTTAACTGAACGCTGTTATGAAAAAGCTTATGAATATACAATTTTCAGTGGTGTAGGTATATCTAAGTATCATTTCATAAAAACAATCACATTGTGTGATAACGATCACAATATTATCGATATCACTTTTCGACGATTCCACGAAGATGAATGATAATGTGATAATTATGAGATAATACGCATATTTTTTTAACATAAGGATAAAACTATCTGATGCATACACAATGCGCAAACTAAACTAAAACACGCAATTTGGAAGATAATATAACTAGTCCTTAGACGGTGTAGGAGTACCTACTAAAGAAAACATTTTTGGAACCGGACGTAAAGCTAGAAACACACTACTGTCGTGTTGTGTCGTGACACGTCAGAAGCATATCAGTTCGATACATTTCGTATGGTTACAAACACATAATTACAGTGTGTTGTCTTGTGTCGCAACAATAGGCTTCTGACGCGACACAACACGACACAGTAGTGTATTTCTACCATAAGTGAGTCACGCGAAGCTTCGAAGCTCGTATGTGTACATAGTCAAGGGCACCTTCTAAAGCCTCGTAATGATGTAAAGTTGCAATGGGCTCTCCATTGGGTTTTTGCTAGATTTGCTCACAAACACAAACTCACAATGGCGAAACCATTGTTACGTTTGTAGAGGCCTCTGGAAACAATGTTAAGCTTACCAAAACTGTCAGATTCCGTACTAGCAGCTTTGGCAATAAAAAACATGTTGCTGCCACAATGTTGTGCAACTTTTGTTTACAACAAATATACACATGTTAAAGAATTTCATTCGATAGACTCTCTTGTTATCGAAGGATAATAAGTAAAATCCCTTCTTGAATGGACTATTATACTCTTACAAAGGTTTTTAATCATACCCGAGATGAAAGAAATTAATCTATATGTACCCGAGCGCGGTGTCTTATGGTAAACTGAGATTGAGAGAGGGGGCGACATATTGTGGGGGAGTTTACGTACTTGGAAAGGATAGATATGAATATATGAACATATTGTATTGTCAATGGTTCTTTTATTTACATAACTCGGGATAGGCGAAGACTTTGTTCTGAACCCTTTTATTACTAGATACTTAATTCGATTTATCGATAGGCTTAGGATAATGTCTCATGACTTTTAAGTTGTAGGAAAAAAATCCTTGATGACATTTTCGTACCTCGTATTTGAAATAAAAATATATCTAATGCTGTTCTCAGTCTGCATACGGAAATTCAATAAAATTATATGTCCTTCTCCGAGTCATTGTCTACCCATGTGCCAAATTTCATCCAAAGCCGTTTTAGCGCGAAATCGTTATTAGTTGGGATTAAAAAAAAACATTTGAATATAGTAGCCCACCGGTATCGAGATCCGAGCTACCGTTGGTCAGGGCTCCTGAGAGAGTACCGCTTTCTGGATCAAGCCCTTGATCCAGCTGCCTAAAGAGAGCCTCCTCAGGTGTTGGTCAAAGCTCGTGGGCACTCGTGGCTATTGTATTAGTTTATTATTTTGTGAATTTTATCTATCGGCCTTAGTTGCCTGAAAATAAAGCAATTATTATTATAACTAGGTGCTTCAAAAAAAGTGGGTCGCTAATCATTCTTGTGATAATTTAACACCTGTGACAATTTTTGACATCCCAAAATGTTAATCCGACCAATTAGGTCCTAGGTACACTAAAAAAGACGTTGGTATTCAATTCTTCGTAATTTCAGTCTATTGACGTTAAAATTAGGTAGGTAGGTAGTTCAAACGCTCGAATTCTAAGAACTGCCAGTCGCCAGTTTTGCACACAGCCTAATTACATTAATTACAGGTGTTGCTTTTGCAATTTGGACGTGATTGGGGTGCCGGAAACGGTTTCCCGGAAATCCTTAATACCTGCGTATGAAGTAGTTTGTGTATACCATACGAGTTAATTCATTACCTACCTTATAACCTAATCAAAATCAATCTGCCTAGCCTTTTCCCAACTATGTTGGGTTCGGATTCCAGTCTTACCAGATGCAGCTGAATACCAGTATTTTACATGGAGCGACTGCATAACTGACCTCCACAATCCGGTAACTGGGTAATACGATACCCCTTGGTTGTCAGACTTTCAGGCTTCTGACGACCCCTAACGACTGTCAAAGATCCACGAATGATAGCCGGGAGCAACGGTTTAACGTACTTTCTGAGGCACGAAGGAGTCTCGGAACCTATGTAAAGATAAAGTACGGTTCCTATAGAAATACCCATACACGAACAAACCCCGGCAAGCGTAGCTTAACCTGATGGATCGACCCGTCTGGCTGTTATTACTTAGCCACGAGCTCCTCAACCTAACCTAATAATTATGTACTATTTTGCGGAAAAACGTGACTTTTTTGACTCATTACATTACCCTTCATTATTCGGCTTATATTTTCGCATGGTGGCGAATACTTCAGTAGTTTGAAAAGGTGACATGTGCCCGCTATGCGGGGCAGGAATGTGCCTTTTTTTTGCGTGACTGCACATATTTAAAATACTTGGCCCTCGAAAACGGAATCCGATAAAAACCTGTACTTACCTACCTACCTATCAGACGCAACAGGCTTACGAAAAATTTGCCCATTATTTTTTTCGGAGATTTTTCAGGCGTTCGCCATTTTGTGGATTAACTCGAATAATTCCCACTCTCTCGTCCGCTGAACTGTGAAATGGGGCAGATTGGCAATCAATCACTCTCACACGAGTGCTCTCTATATTAGATTTATTATTATATATGGTTCAAGAGCAAGATCAGAATTACGTTTACCGAGGTATAGTATAGCCGAGCTTGTGTCCTAAAGCGCTTGATTTTCGGTTTTGTGTTTCGAGTGGTTGATAGACCTCACTAGTCTCACTACTACGTATTTAGATCAAGAATTCCTAGGTCCAGAGTTCAAGACAAACCGCCCCAATTTAACGCCTAAACTCGTTCTGTTTTCAAGAGACTTTTAAACGACGTTGTGAAAGGATTGCCTCGTTGGTCTAGTGGTCGTAAGGGCTACTGCTGTCCTTGAGGACCGGGGTTCGATTCTCGGTCGGGTCGGGCAAAGTGTTAGGTATTGGGTTTTTCCATCTGGAATGTCTCAGTACCCGCCCGGAGTCTGGAGTTGTGCCCGGTTGATGGTAATAGGCTCGCTTCGAGGAACGTGAGACTCAAAATATACCTGGCGAAATGTGGGTAAATAGGTAAGCCTCTGCCCTACCCTTCGGGGAATACAGGCGTGATGTTATTTTATGTCGCCAAAAATCGCTCAACGCGCATAAAGAAGTTTTCTAGTTACAATTCAAAAAAACAACTCTTAGTACACGTATGTACCCATAGTTACATATTATATTGATCTCGCGAACTATAGGTACTAAAACACGAACTCTAATCTTCCAATTTAGAAGCAAGTCTCAATTGTCCAGTTTATTGTGGAGCCCATTCATTGACAATAAGCTAAAATTCTTCGTCCAATTACGTTTAAAATTGCATGTTTCCTTTTCCATCTGATGAAGAACTAGTGATAGGTCCCGTTTTCTCTCGCATAACATTAACATTTTTATTGTAATTTCCATTTTCGAGGAAACGCGGTTCTGGAAAATGGGTATTTGTATGGGTACAAATCAGTAGAAACAAAAATTAAGACGATTTATTTATCGCCCTTAGCAATCATCGTGTATTGATGGAACATTATAGAAAAAAAAAATTACGAGTTTTAACTAATAATGATGATACCACTATTAAGGTTACAGGCAAGCGTTTCAAGAGTCCTTATAAGTGAATATTAGGCAACTGTGTGATACTGGACTATCGGCTTATCCATTTTTAATGCGGATTAGTGGAAGTATGAAGTAGATTAAGGACATTGGATAAAAGTAAAAGCGTTCGCTCGAAACAGAGCAGTTTTTAACTTACTTAGTTCTGATGTAGAAAAAATGATTCCACTCGTTAGTGTTTTAAAGGTCCAATTTTCAGCAAGATAATAGGATTAGGGTGTATGATCAGATGCTGTATAAAAATGTTCTGTTGATACTGTAAACTATATTCATCGATCATCCGGTTATTTATCGAATGTCATAATAATTATGATATTATGGTGAGTTATTGATGATAGACATTCCAATATAAAAACGGTTGGCAACAACTTGTTGCTATCCGAAATCTATTAAGGTATTTCATATTAAGTAGATTTTATTAAAACCATTGGTCCTATAACTAGTAAGATTTTATAATGTTATTAATGATTTATTCTTTTGTGCACACAAACACTCTTTCACATGACTAGAAGATGTAAGGTACGGGTAGAGTAAAAAACAAAAAAATATATCAAACAGGGTCCAGTTCGATTAGCACTTAATTAATGGCGGCTCGGAAGTTAGCTACTCGCTGCGCAGTACGCCACCCCTCACCCCCGCTTACACATGAAATGTTACTGCGCAGCGACTTGCCTCATGTTCCTAGTCGCCATTAAGTTTGAACCGACCTGTACCAACAAACAAAGATTCTAAAAAAAAAAAAGTCTGTTGGGAGTAAGAGTCATCAGTTCCTCTTGCTAATTAAAACTCTGGTACTAATTTCCTTAAATACAAACATACATACGTTCAATCACGTATTCTCCCCATACAGGGGTAGGCAGAAACTACAGAACGCCACCTGCTACGATCTATAACCGTGATAAATATTCTTTTTACTTCATTTTCACTTATATACAACGTGCCGCTACAATGGCGACATAATTTAACACACTGATACGGCTAGTGGCCAGTAATCATAAAAATTATAATAAAATAAAATAATTCGTAAAACAAACTACTTAAATAATATAAACATAACCAAAATTAAGATCACTCTGTGTAAAAGATTCACTCAAGAAGCTACTTACCAGTTGGTTTACGTTCTAGGCAACGGTCCGATCCTTTGACGGCCTAATTTTTATGAAATTGCGCAGAATTCCTTCAATTCGCCTACTTATGATCCGTGACCCCGCCAAATGACCTCTTCGCTACAGTTCTTTAAGTACAGGTTGCTCCAAGATGCTAATTTAGAAAATTGTAAATAAATCAATAAATAATAACGTTTAATGAAATTCACATATTTTCATAAAACGAATACGTGAAATCGTATACGTGTGTTAAATTAAAGCGGCACGCTATATAAAATAAATAATAACTATTCTGCGCAGTTAACCACGTGTAAACAAGTTTCCTTCAGAGCTTAATTTTGTGGAAACGATTCTGTACTGCAAACGTTCACAGACGATTCAGACTTGTCTCAATGTGTGGGTGCCACCGTCTGGGATGAGATTGAATGTGCAATCAGCCTCTTGTGAATGCACTGTAGACGAGCTTATGTAAACAGAGAGATTTTGCTCTATCGAGATCTATAGTGTGAAACGCTTAGTTAATATTATTATTATCTTTAGCCAGTATAATCAGACCTCTTTCTTAGGTATCGCTCAGATGATCTCCACACTGGCTCACAGCGTGTGATTAGTTTTAACATTCATATTCTATTCAATAAATTTTCAAGACACATCATATTAACATAATGAACGGCGTCATGATACTCTCTCATATATACAAAATTGAAAAAATGCATCTGAATTATACAAAACTTCCGTTTACATTTTTTTTTAAAGATGAATAAACTGTTACTCTCATAGAGATTATCATAAGAATCATAGTTTGCACCGTAATTGCGTAACACACGATCAATCACAATCTGAATCGGTTTGAAACAAATACCTATCTAATCCATTGGTTCATAGGTTCGAAAAAAAATCTGCTCAACAACGTAAATACCGCAATGAATGTTGTTGAACTATCAAAATGAAACCAATTAGTCGTAATCGGTTACGAAAGTAAGTTACGCAATTTGATAGCTGGACTTATATATAACTGTAGTGCAGGTGATGGTAATAAAACGTGTCACTAATATAGAATATGATACTATTGACCCAAAACTTAGAACCCAGAATGAAACTTAATTAAAGCAGATGTTAATAATACAACAGGTTCCTCTGGCATTGACACAATACAAATCAATTGCAAAACTTATGACAACCCGAACCATATTTGTGATCTATTCAATAACTATTACATATCCCTAACCAATAAGCCAAGAGAAAATAATCAAAATACCAATTACACAATTCCCCAGAATCCTAAAAGCATTTTCCTAACACCAATAGATGAAACAGATGTCTATAAAATAATTCACAGTTAAAAAAATACAAACTCAACTGGTTATGACGACTTAAATAGGTACTAAAATTTAAAAAAAATGTGCATCAAGTTTAGTCTCGCCTTTAAGCTACATAATAAATTTACCCCTAAGTGAAGGAGTTTTCCCAAAACGACTGAAAATGTCTATTGTTAAACCTTTATACAAAAAAGGCTTAAAGTCGGATATGAGTAACTATCGACCAATTACTTTAATACCCATATTATCAAAAATATTTGAGAAAGTTATGAGTAATAAAATAGAGAACTTTTTGACATCATGTGACATCCTTAAAAAAGAACGGTTGGATTTAGGAAGGGCTTCAGCATGTTTCGCCTTAATTAAACAAATAACCGAAAGTTTAAACCAAAAATCCAAAATAAGCTGTGTCTTTCTAGACATGACAAAAGCATTTGACTTTGTCTGCCATAAAACATTACTCTCAAAACTTAATCACTATGGAATCCGCGGGACGGCCAACGATTGGATCAAAAGCTTTCTTACCGACCGACTGCAATGCGTAGAAATAACAAGAAATCGTAAAAATTACCAAAAACAATATAGATCAAAATACACACAAAACAACTTCGGAACACCCCAAGGAGGAATTTTATCCCCTCTTTTCTTTCTAGTATACATCAACGACCTACCAGAGGCGATTAATGAAGAATGCGTATTATTTGCTGATGACACAACATTGATTTTTAAAAGTGACTGTAACAAAGACTTGGAAAAACGAATTGTCACAGCACTAGACAAAGCAATCAAATGGCTAGAAAAAAATAACTTAAAAATAAACATGTATCCGGGCAATGTGTGGAGCGCACTTTTTAGAGAGCTCAAAACCTTTATTTCAAAAACATAAAATACTGTCTTTACCCCATATCTTTATATTTTTGAGACATGCATTTTTGTAAAAAAAAATATATGATTTATTTGAAAAAAGTAGTTACAAAATAAATAGTAGAAACCGACACAAAGAAATTACCCCAAATAAAATTGATGCTGTTTATAAGAAATATTTACTGCATGGCAATTATTATATATAACCATTTGCCAAATAATACTCAAGACTTGCCATTGCCGTTATTCAAAGGTGTATTATTCAGACTATGATTAGAAAAAAATTACTACAGTTTTCAAGAATATTTAGAGGATAAGTCGTTAGTAATATAATAAAAATAAAAATAGCCATTATTCCACCACATGAAACAACTACATTAATTACTAATCATTATTATTACTACAGTACAATTTCAATCTTTCTTTACTAATTACTATTATAGATTCATATTTTATTGTCTAATTCATAATTATTAAGTAGGTTAGTAAAATAGGCTCAGGGGGCCTACCACCACCGGTTACAGCAGTATTATTTTAATATTACTTCAGTGTAGGAAAGAGATGAAGCTCTACAGGACGTATAGCTCCATCTCTTTCCCCCACTGAAGTAAGATTAAAATAATACTGCTGTAAGCGGTGGTGGTAAGCTCCCTGTTCTAAAAATAAAGAAATATTTGTACGCCATATTATGGCAGGATATGCTGGAACCAATATTGTAACATCAATTTGTACCATATGCTAACAAATAAACATTTTTGATTTTGATTTTTGAAAACTTTGTAACTAGTTAATAACAATATGAATTTGAATAATTATGCAGATGAAACCCTTGGATTTATTTATACAATAATATTGACAGAATTAAACCTAACCTGATGAATGAATGACAAGCGGATTCTGTGAGAGTTTAAACAATGAATTGGGAGAATCTATTTACGTACTAATGTTCGTTAGTAGTAGAACAAGAACAAATAATGAATTAATAACTTCGTCTTTGCTAGTCTAAGGTGAATTTCCATTGAGGCGTAGCGAAACGAGGACTAGCGGATCGGAAATGAAATGTGGAAAACCGGAGCCTGCTATCCCATTGATCAATTTTCACACTGCAATGCTTGCTTGACTCCTGTTCCGCTTCAAGGAGAGCCATCATTATGTAAGGCGATGCCAATAGACTGTAATATTCGTTCGACTTCACGAAAATTTCAATACCTATAGAAAGATAAAGCTAACATGAACAGACGGACCACCAATCGTATATTTTTACTCTCAAATCAAAAAGTTCCAAGTAACATTTGCTGATGTAAATCATATTTATAAAAGGCAAATATCTGATTTCTCTCTTTATACTCACACTTTATAAACTCACAGAGACGGATTACCCGAATATACCCGTAAAATAAAATGAGACATATCAAGAAAAATGGATTTCAGACGAAATGGATATAATATTACGTTTATTTGAACGGATTTGTACTTTTATCTTGACAAAGCGAGTAAACAGAACTGATTTCTGTGTTTCGTTTCTTAGATTGTTGTGTTGTAGGTACCCATAAATAAATTGGATCAGGAGTAACCAAAGTTTCGCCAAACAGACCTCAGCAAGGATTTTTTTTAAGGTTAGTTATTAAACATTCAATGGTGATCATCAATAAACTTTTCTATTATAGTTTGACCGAGACCGCTGTACTGCACCTTAGGTATGTGCACGGTAAGACGAACGTTGACGGCGTCCCGCCGCTCATTCGTCAACGCCGCCCTGCCGCCGCACTCCTAAGGCACGGTACAGCGTTTTCGGTTAAATTATATCAACAACCGTGTAGTATACGTAACAATATGAACACCCAGCCTAAAATCACTGAAGATCTTAACAGAGTCTTTAAAATGCGTTTGCACAGACCTACTTTTCTCGGGACGTGTGTTCTCCGCAAAAAATACGTGCATATTCGGCGAGGTATCTTCATATGATAAAATAAAACAGCCAACATTTGCGAAATACCCGAGATCATAGCTTAGACTACACTTTTGTTTTTCAACACTAGAAAAAATAAAATGTCTTCCACGAAGATTTATCTAACAGCGAAATTTTAATCTCGCTTACCAAGAATTAGAAATGTTTAAGGTAAACGAAGTTATCGCAAACTTCAGATGTTGTTCGTTACAAGGGTTGACATTATCTTCATTTTTGTGCTGAGTACACAAGTAATGGAAAGAAATATGTTTTATATTAGGTACTGTCTTGTTCGCGGTTTCTTTAAATCAGTTTCCAAGTTCAAACTTCTACAACTCAGAAATAAATTACAGTTATTCCTTTTTAACCGACTGCTAAGGAAGGGTTATGTTAAAAATTTTGGGAGCCAATTTCAATGAAGCTAGGCTGTTTAATTATGAAGAATATAAAATTATTTAATAGAAAAATTAATTGAAAATGGAATTGAACGTAGTTTGTTCGTTATTGAATAAATGACGACCCAATTGTTCAACACGATGTTGAACCGTAATAACGATATCTTTGTCTAAGGGATCTATTCGGCTTATGTTGAAGACAGCTACAATCTGGGAAGACATCAATCTTAGTTAGTTACTACCCCACACTATGGCAGTTATCGGCTACTCTTGTCGGATGTTGATTATGACAGAAGGAAGAGGAAGGGTAACCCCTTCAAAGAACGTAGGTACATTTAGAAGATCCCGAGCGATTGTGACAAGAAATTCAGGTTGCAAAGCGCAGAAAAAGGGCTACTTATTGAAAAAACTAGACTTCCTGCGTACCTTTTTTTTTTTTTTTTGTATTTTTAATTAGGGCATTCTATAATCGCAATGTGTATGACAGAATATAAATAAAATACGCGCTGTTATGGATTACATTTGGGCCAGACTTTGTACATCATGAGACATATGATTCTATGAAAAGTGACTAAATCAAATCGTTTCTATTAAGGCCTTAGCCTACTTGTACTTGTTATTCGATTCTGTTCTTCGTTTTTAATCATCCAAAATCTCCCACTAAGTCAGCTATCTGGTAATGCTTCATAGCATAAACAGCCTAGAATTTTCCTACTGCTGTGGTCTCCTCTTTGTGAGAGGGAGTGGGCCCAGTGCGGGTTGGTGGATGTCACATGACTTCGAATTTTTGGTTCTACGGCATGCCGATTTCCTCAGGATGTGTCTGTCACCGTTTTAAGAGCAGTGGTGATGAAATAAATTACAAAGTAAATTAGTGCCTGCTTGGGTTCGAATCCACGACTTACAACTCGTAAGTTTCAGCCGTTATCACTGGGTCACCATTGCTCTACTCAGTGCTTAGTATATGTCATTACTTTGATAGCTTAACTAATGAAAATGTCAAAGGTCCCACAATCATTGGCGATGCAACATTATGCACGAAGTAATTAAACCATCACGATACTATGTCAGAGCAGTCTGGTTTCAAAACTAATTACATATTTCGGAAGTAGTTTTCCTTATCATTAAACTTAGTATGTTTCAGATTAACATCAGATGAATATTAATGCCTCTGATCTACATCGCGTCACGGCTTATTATTAAACAGAACATAAACTACTTTGAAACTTGGTTGGAGCGCAAACTACGGCAAACTTGCAGGTTTTTAACTATGTTTCTTACTCCAGGTTTCATTAGAAGGTTTCAGTGTTTTAACTGAATAACAAGTGATAACAATGAGTTATTTCTTATTTTTCATGTTTTATGGAGGTAAATTGTCTGTTGAATGGAATTATTTGTTAATCGTGCTCTTTTCCATTTAGGTTATGGAAAATGGTTATGATCAAAGATAAAAATCTGTTTCGGCTGTAAAAGTATTCTATGGTCAAGTGCTTGAATAGCGAGTCCAGCGAGTCTATTCTGTAAAAATCTCACCGTGAAAACTTAGGTAAGGTGAGCTGTCAATAATGTCATTCCCTAGCATCAACTGGAATGAGAGCACACTTCATGATCGGCTAGTGTTGGGTTTAGATGGTAACAGATACGGTGAAACGCCATGCTCTCTATGGTTATCACGGAAGTCAAGATCATCAGGATATTGTGAGAATCGAAAGATATTGATTCAATGTATAGGACTTTAGAACGAAGAGAGATGGTATTAAGTAAACTAATCCTAAATAGCTAAAACGCTAAAATCATTAAGCGCTTCTCTTTCTCTACAGTTGTTCTCTCCTAGATGACAGATGGAGCTTTAATGAATTATTAGAGCTGCTAAGACAGTCTCCAGTCTCCAGACTTTTAACGTTGTGGTATCACACCGTCTGTATAACATTAATTTACTCTACGTTTAATGAATTCTCTAAGTTACTACGTTTGTACAATGTGGTTTGTTAGTATTATACGGGTTGTCCTAATTTAACTGAAGGTACTGTTGAGATGTCGATGTTACAGTCAGAATAGATTTTTGTTCATGAATAATTGCGAACAGCCACTTGGCTTCGTTAAATTCATTTTCCCAGCAAACAAACTACAAAAAATCCTGGAAATCCGACCAATCCGCAACTATATTGCACCGCACCAAAGCAATTTTAATCACATTTCGATCAGCCGTTGCAGGAGTTGTCCCAGTCCCGGGACACAGGGGAACGGGTCGAGGGGGGAAAAGGGGAACAACCGGTGAACTGGGTCACTAAACCAGACCAGTACGGGACCTACAAATATTATTCGGATGCGTATTTAAATCTGGAAATGATTTTTTTTGAAATACTTCTTCTCATCTCTAACGTTCTGATTTTGAATTTTGGTGAAAGTTTAGGCTTCGTGCGTTGCGTGACGGTTTTTTTCAAAGGTTCGGCAGGAGTATTGACCTCTGAACTGGGTCACTGGACCAGCGCACGTTGGGTTCTATATTTGTACATAAATCGGGGCGCGTGCTTTTGTGGTCGTTGTGGTTATCCTATTGTAAGTTAATAATGTGTGTGCATTTATCTATTGATGTGTGGCTTTATATTTGTAATTTGTGTTCCTGAAATAGTTGTTGTACGGAAGTTTGGAGTCCCATCAGCTGGGCTATTGAGGATGCAACATTATCGAACCTAAATATAACTTTAGTAGCGTTTAGTAACGCTAACGGTTCCGGGTGAAACTCGGCTCCACCTTCGGCCTGATTTTCACTTGCCAATAGGTGAGATGCAGGCCAAGAGCTTCACCGTTGTGGTAAAACAACAAATAAAGATATGTTCACATGACTCAAAAATAAATAAGAAGTCAGAACTGCGTATAATCTTATCGTTTCCTGGTTGGAGCGGAACGAAAATAATTTTATCATTTCACTCTTACTAGCTCGTATTTCATGCCCCCCCCCGAGTAATGTTTATGTTGAAAAGACCTTTACAGCTTCGCCTACGAAACCGTTTTTAATTATTACGCTAATTAATAAAACAAGCAATATTTTTCTTCAGAGGCATTTAAAAATACTGCCACTTCGCAAATTGTAATTCCTTCATGACATTATCAGTATTGTCGAAGAAAATTATGGACATTTAAATTAACAGGCCGCTGTTATTTTAGTACTACCGGGAAAGTTGGAAAATATGCTATACGTAATGTTGTTTGCACTAGGGGTTCTATTAATTGAATTACCAAAGATAGATTTTTATTTAAACGCTTATTTTGAGAATGAATTCAGTTTCTTAACATGTTGCTTTATAGAGTTGTTCAATCATTTTCAGCAATTCAATGTCGTAAAAAAAACTGATTTTTACTTACTCTTAGATGTCACGGCTTCACGTCAGGAGCACTTTCCGTGACGAGGGTCTGATATCAGGGATAACATCAGTCTATTGACATCTGATGTTATACTGTTTTATTAAATGTCCATCACCGCAAAACTGAAAGGTAAAATAATTTGTAGTTACGTAAACATTTGTAGTTGAGTCTTTCTTTTGCCTCGATTAAGTCGTCATTAACAGTATATAGCAATCCACAGCTGGTTTCTCTAATCGAGCGCCATGTAACTTGATCCTTATCTATTATAATCTATTTATTTAGCTACCCTGTAAAGATCGTCGACGGATCGGGAAAAAAATCGAAAAAATAGAGTGAGACGAATCGAGAGAGACTACCTAACTGAACGTGGTGACCGGTCAGTTCAGGCAGACATCGGGCAGGCCATTGTTTCTAAAAATGTTGATGGAATGGAGGTTAACAGACGCACTTCTTAAAGAAAAGAAGTTATTTTTAGCCAGGTCTGATCATAAAAGGCCCAATCTTATAGAATTGGGGCCCATCATTCACAAGTAACTGCCATTAAAGCCCCGTCAGTTATTGTTCATGGGGTATTAAAAGAGATAAAAACGGATATATACAATATATATCCGTTTTTATCTGTTTTTATATACGGAGGCGGTATTTCAGAATTGGATGGTAAAGTATTTTTATACGAAGTAACTTTTTCGGAAACTTTTACTACGTGACTTCTCCTTAGATCAAAATAACGCAAGATCGATACGTTTGTACTTGAAAGGATACATCTAATTATAGCTACGCAGAAGTTCATGACGTTGTACTTCTTGTACTAAGCGGAAGTTGTGGTCGTGAAAATTGTGATCGATTAGATTCCAACCTTTTTTGTTTTTATTGTAACCTAGTATGGAAGACGCTCTGCTGTCCGTGGTACAATGATGTTTTTCATTAGTACAGACACTAACCAACGATACACTTTTTTCTGACATGTTCCTTTTTTACTTGGAAAATTGTTTTTGTGAACCTTTAAAGTGACTTTTCTGTAATAAAATGTATTTTATACCATTCCCTCTCTAAAAAGCTTATTTTATTCGCTGAAAACAGTGAATAAAAAGCACTTTTAATCACTGTTTTGGTGTTTGAATTTAGAACACACTCATTCGAACTCCATCTCAATGCTATACAACCTTCTTGCGAAAAAATACTCGATACAAACTTCGATTTGATTGGTGAACATTTTCGACAAGGAGTTAACATTACAATAAAAACTGTTTGCTGTCATTAGTAAATTGGCGCCATTTTAAATACTTAAAGTTGTACGAACAAAGTTTAGTGTTACTTAATAAAATATCGATTGAAAATGCATTCAAGTGATGAAGAAGATGTGTTAACGCCTGAGTTTATGAAAGAGAGGGCGGCCGATATCTTAGTAGAAAACTTGCTACCCAACAAATCACGGCTGGTTAACATCAAAGCCTACGATGAGTTTTGCTAATGGAAAAATGAAAATCAAGTTTCTGGCACATTTTCAGTTTGTTTTCCTAACAAGTTGCAAGCTAAAAAGGCTATCAGAAGGCTACAAACCGAATTTTTTCTTCTTCATTAAATGTCTATTTTCGCTTAAATCTTTCTTTTTCTTGTAGTCATGGTATAAAGTATAGTATGCAACTCTTGAATAAAACGGATTTATCTCGAGGGCCATGAATCACTCGCTTCGGTCAGGATTCTAACACTTGAATCATAATGAATCACTACCTACGGTCGTGATTCAGTCGTTAGAATCCTTCACTTGCTCATGGTTCATCTATGGCCCTCGCTTTAAATCCGTCCTTTATTCACTAATTGCAAAATATAACTACTATTTATTATTGTTAAATAATCTAAAAAAACGCTACATAAAAGAAAAATGATCCCGTTTCTTAGCGATGTTTTTTTGGTATAATCACCTCCGCCACTAAGTAGCCTGAGTAGTTTTGTTTTATACTGTTTATTGGACCGGATTATCACTGCATTTAAGAAAAAACTGCCAGCAAATCTACAACTGTTAGAAAGAATGGATAATAAGCGACTTTAAATGTACCTAGGCTTAATATTATGCAATTCATATTTTAAATGAGATTAAAATCAATATTTTTCATAACTACTTTACCAGTTATAGGTATGTAGAAAGAAAAGTATCTTCTGTAGTAAACATAAATATATTTGTATGGAGCTGAGCTTATGTCATTAATATTATCTGGGGAGAATACCAACCACTAAAGTCGGCAAGCTCACATAAAAAAAACATGGACAGTTACTTACTTCCTACGTCAATAGACTGAGAATAGACAGTCAGCCACACCTGTTGGCTGTGACTTACCTTATAAGCATATATCTAAGCAATTTATTACGGGGTTTGACACTCCATTATCCGCTCCCTTCTCACACAAAATAATGTACTTGTCTATATGTATATTTTTTTGCTATTACTATAAATACATAGGTAAGGTCGGGCGGGGCTATTTCTACTATGGGGTAATTTTAACTACTTAGAATAATTCAAATACTTATGTATCAATACAGTAGAAATGTATTCTCGTTTTGTTAGAATTTCCCCACAGTCGAAATAGCCCCACCCGACTTAACTATATTCTGAGAAGGATAGTTGTATAGTGTGTATTGTATTGCATCATGACTTTCAGCGTTTGCTGAGTTTTTTGAAAATATTCACAAATTATACGCGTACAACGTTCCCATTGCTGGGAATCCGGCCTCCTCTGTGAGACAGAGAGTGGGCCATATCCGTGGAGTGGGCCGTAGTCTACCACGCGTGCCCGGTGCGGATTGGTGAATATTTAACATTCATTCATTTCGTTGAAAAAGCTCTTGGGGCTTAAAACAGTCACTTTGGCAGAATCATAATAGGAAAATATTATGAACCATCGTAAAATGTCACAAACTGACAATCATACTAATATTATAAATGTGAAAGTTTGTGTGTTTGGATTTTTGTTACTCAATCACGCAAAAACGGCTGAATGGATTTGGATGAAATTTGGCAAATAGATAGTTTATAACCTGGATTAACACATAGGATACTTTTTATCCCGATAATCCCACGGGATCGAGACTTACGCGGGTGAAACCGCGGGGCGCAGCTAGTTCATAAGATTATGTTTGACAGTTTTCTATGGAGATTCGTAAAATGGTCCACATGATATGAATTGCTTTTGTGTCAAATTAGAGGAATTGCTAATGTGGCCGGTTTAGGCCCCCTGGGGGCCTCGCATGTAGATGCGTCAATCTGTATCTGTATCATATACACACTATAAAATAAAGAAACAAAGTAAAGCTTTGCAAGAAAAATGTTGAAAAAATATATTGTGTCAAGTTTATTCCCGTAAGCTTGCTACAAATTGCTAAGGGATAAGAATGAATTGTTCTCGTGAAAATTACCTACACTTCATCTCGTCCCACTTAGGTACTGATCAAAGAAAAGTGTTGGTATCAAATCAAATTAATTTCAGAAATTCTTAGATTGGGAAAAAAAATTATTAAAACTTCTCACTGTTGACTAAATAAATTATTTTATTATTTATAATGTAATAACTTAAGATTAATTAATTGAATTGAATGAATTTGTAATCTTTTGTGATTTTTTTATGGGTGTATTCCTGAATAAAAAAAGATTTGATTTGATTTTGAGTAACTAGTAGGTAGTAACAATCCATTAGCATCATTCATCAGCTAATTTCTGAGCAGTGATACAAATGCATTCTTTATCAATTTACTTGAAGATAAAACTAGACTTCGACTTCTAGAAACTGAACTGATATAACGACGTTTTAGTGACCATGTAATCAACTAATGGCGCAGTAGTCAAAGTTTGAGAAGTCGTACAGAAGTCGGTTAGTTCTTCTCGAGAACAACTTTAAATTGGGGATAATTGAGTTTGCAAAATCCATCAAAAGTTTGTGATTGATTCCTATTTTTAACAAGATAACTTAGAAAAATCATTCGGACATTGACAGGGCCGAGGAAAAAAAATGGATTTGGCCTTAAATCGAAAAACATCTCAAGCTTTTAATTAAAACTTTTCATTTCATCTTGTGAATTGATTTTCTGGAGTTACCGGACAGCAAATGACTCAATAGTGGCGCCACCCTCGCAAGTCCAATATCAATTGTCCTCCTTAGAATTAAAATATTATTTGCTACCGTCCCTAATTGTCATACGAACACGACAAAGGCTAAGTGTACACTTACTATATACATACAGTTACTGTAGCTATAGCTAAGTTTGTGGTAAGCCACATGAAGACATTTCAGGACAGTTGTATACAAATAGCTGCGTCAGCTTTAAACATGGTTGCAAATTCGCAACAGTGTGCTTCTAGCTTTATTTTCCACAATAGATTCTCATTCTGGTTATAAATTGTTCGACCTGATCTTTCGGTCGAGGTCACTTTTCAAGAATAAAATGCAGGGTAGCATCTGGATTGGCCAGTTTGAGTAAACCTGTCCCAACAGACCTTATCTTAGGGAGCTTAACTAGCTCTGAATAATTGGATATTAACTCTAGTGTCCAATTATTGAACCTAACTATTTTACTGAGCTTACTAACTTATATTAGTAAACGAGGAAGGGTAACTTTGTCTATTTAACAATATCAATCGATAACCCTTTTCACTTTAATACCGTTACTTTGTAGGAACTTATAAGTCTTCTGTCTTCGACCCTCGCTACATTTTCCCTGCGCCTACTTATTTTCATAGAGTAGCTTTGAACGTATTGGTTTCCGCGGTTTCGTTTACTTAGGTATGGATTTCCTTGTCAATCTTTGAGGTTATATGAAACGATGAGGATAATAATAAAATTTACTGAAAGCAATAAATCTTACGTATAATTAGGGCTTTTTAATATAACGTGGAAATACATTGTTTGATGGATAGAACACAAGCTAGTTGAAATATGTAACGATATTACTTAGTAGTATTACTTTCGGTTGCCTTGTATAAATAAATAACTTGTTAAAGTACCTAATCAAAGGTACAATTTGTTGACTTATTATCGTGCCTTTTTGAAGCATATTTTTTTAAAATATTTGTATAAAGTGGCTTGATTTAATTATAATATTCGAGTCCCTTCCACAAACTTTTTACTTTTCAGGATTCGGTAGGCGACAAAAGCTGCCTACAGCAATAAATATCATAGCAATGAAGTTGCAGAGAAAACGTCGTACTCATCCGGTATCATCGTATCTAAGATATTCTTTTTTTTGTCCACAGATCGCGATGGCAGCTACGTGGTACATGACATTCGCGCTGGTGCTCGTGAGTACGGCTCACGTGTTTGCCGCCCCAACACACACAGGTAACACTATTTAACTTACAGTTTCAATAGAACCGAACACTTCACGGAGTTCACAAGGATGTTCGAAGCTCTGTCTCGAATGTAAGGTCAATATCTCGAAAGTTTTGTTCGAATTTAGGTATTGTTGGAAGAATTTCTAGGACGAGAATTTGAAAAATGAACGTTCCATTTCTTGGGTAAAACTATAATCAAAGTGTCGGTAACTAGACATAAGTTACCAGCAGTTTGATTATAGCTAACTATAAACTTACTGTAAAAAATGTAGCAGTAAGTATTGCATAAATTTTTTCCTTATTTTTACAGTAGAAAAGTTTCAATATTGAGTGAAAAAGATAAATAACTAAGAGAACCGTTATCAAAATTCATAACCTCGGGATCCTCTACCTGATGATTGGTTTAAATTAATTTGTAACAATCGTTCAAAATATTATCCTATCAAAAACCTGAACTTCGTTTCGCATTCCTTCCAAATTCTAAAATGCTAATTAAATTACTACAGAATCCTTACATTTGGGAGACTGCAAACGTTTAAGAGGAAAATCAGCAAAAAATGCAAAAGTATATATTTCAAGACTTGAACCTTGTTTAAATTGTGAGATAAATGCTGTTATTCTGCAAAATTCAAACGAATGCAAAGTCATCTTCTACTAAGCCGTTTGTGTAGATTGAAAGTTAAAAACAAGTATTTATAATTTATCAGACCTTAATCATAATTATTATTCCGTAGGTACTAATATATATTTATACTAGTAAAAAAAAATGAAAACCAACGCCATAGGTCCTCAACAAATAAATATTAAATTACTTTTCAGAAACTGTAACTATTTTCATATTAATGTCTGTCGGTGATGTTTTTTAACACTATTACGTACCTACATAGTCGAATTAGTATTTCAATTGTAAAACGCTTATTCGATTATATTTGATACCCAAAGTGGATATTCACTTAATCGGACTGACAGATCCATATATCGGTCTTATAACAAATGTTACAAGTAACGTAATCTCTGTAACAACTCTCACGAAAGAAAAATGACGATCAAATAATATCCTCATAAGATGCTATCTGTATGAAAGTTATCCTCTAAATGGTCTGTAGCAGTTTCTAAAAATATTCTGCTCTCTCACATTGAAACTTCTCCAGTCCTATGTAAATGAGTTCTAGTAATATCGACCTAACCACTCACAGACGGATGGTGTCCGGGACGTACAAACTCCACAATTGTAGTTTTAGAGTTCGGATGCGGGTGCCTCTAAAATAATATCGAAATTTAAGGTGCATAATGGTTTCCTGAACACAAAAGATGAAATTGAGATAGCTGAAAAAGTGAAAATGGTCAAAGCGGGATAGTGGGTGGTTAGTAGTATTTTTTTGGTTTGAATTACAACATAAATATGGTCATCCCAGTGAACATAAATTTCCATTATGTCAGCTACATTATCCATACGCACCGAACTGACTTATGTCATTTGACAACCAATCTCTTCGTTTAATGGAATCTCGGTTCAATTAAAAAAACTTTTATTATTCATGCTTCTATGAATTTTCGTACATAAGTATTAATAGTTTGTCAGTAAAATGTAATATTTGCATATTGTTTTATTACATTAAAAGAGAATAAATAAGTGTTGACTTGTAGTTCAACAATATTTACATCGTGAATATTTCTCAGAATAAGTGCGGTCCCGAAGTAGCCATCAATGTATATTCATAGAATAAAAACTTACTTCAAGATAAATAACATTATACATTTTCTTAAAAAATACAGTTTAATTATTATCTATCTTCTATAATTATAAGTTGTATCTCACGTGTATCTTTTCACACACGAAATCTTTTACAATGTCCCCTTCATTGTAGTCATCAATATGAACAAGTTTCACTATAGGACAAAATCAGAAAACGCGAAATAATAAATTTGTTGTTCCCTACATTTTGACGAGCTACGCGAAAATAATGGAACAGCTGATATTTTTTCCTGATTTCAGGGTTGGTCCCATAGTGTAAGTTGACCAAAGCAATTATTTCCATTGTCCATCTTTAAAGATTTTCCTGGGATCATGACAAACATTTTATGGGACCAACTTAACTGTTTTATGCGACATAGCACACAATGTAAAACAAAACCCATAAAACTGAAAAGCCTCTTTAAATTATTCAGTTAATGATTTACAAAAAAACACCTTTTATCGATGGATCGTGTTGCCAACCTACCTGAAAATCCGTTCTTAATCCCATAGGATTTACGTAATAACGGTGACGTATCTACGTATCCCCTGCTCTTGACATTGACTGTTTTGCAGGGTTAACTTATTTATACATAGTAGGTACTTTGTTGATAAGCATAACCTATGGACATGACAGTATATTTATATATTTTTCATAATTTGTGTTGATCGTTTTTTTGTTTCATTATATTACATTGAAGTGAGAGGTGATGACCACATAAATTGTTATGCAAGAATTTAAATTCTTGTTCTAGCACCATGCTCAAGCAAACATCGAATTTTAATACTAATCTCTTTTCCAATCTAGTTTTTGATCGAGATTCTTGCTTGGGCATCTTTACAGAATACAGGTTTTAGGTACTAGGTCAAGTTCCTTCTATAATATTGTGTTTATTCAAATATAGACTTTAAGTAGGAGGTACTCATAAAGCCTTCATTCGCTTTTGATAAATGAGATCGGTTATCTACCTGTGGTTTATCATGCTTTTATGTCAACCACGTACTTTAAAGTGATTGCTAAAATATTAATTACTGTATTAAAATGTGCGTAGTGTAATAATTATGTATGGAAATCCGTGCACATTATAACGTTTTCGTGTAAAAGCGTTTTCCAATATATTACCATACAATTTACTTCCCTGTGGTATAGTGATGCCGTGATGTGGACGTGGACGTCTACGGTAATATCGTCGCGTTAGAAATTATTGAAACGCTCATTGCATAGAGCAAGTAATGTAGTGAGTAGGTGGGTACTTATGAAAATGCTCTTTTGCCAATATTTTCTCGAAGCTGCATTTTCTTATGAGCAATAAAGGTAGAGGACTCCTTTATTGTAATACTAGCCGCACCCCGCGGCTTCACCCGCGTAAGTTTCGATCCCATATCGATCTTCGATCGGGAATATCGGGATAAAAAGTATCCTATGTCCCAATCCAGGTCATGGTCTACCATGTGTCAAATTTCATCCAAATCCGTCCTGCCATTTTAGCGTGAAAGCGTCATAAACAAAGAAACTCACTTTCGCATTTATAATATTACTAGCTGCGCCCCGCGGTTTCACCCGCTTATGTCTCGATTCCGTGGAAATATCGGGATAAAAAGTATCCTATGTCCTATTCCAGGTTATGATCTACCCCTGTGCCAAATTTCATCCAAATCCGTTCAGCCGTTTTAGCGTGAAAGCGTCATAAAAGAAACTCACTTTCGCATTTATAATATTACTAGCTGCTAGCCCCGGCTTCGCACGGGTAGCACTAAGTACCTATCTAAACCTACCTCCCTACACCTACTTACATATCTACTACCCTACCTATCCTACCTACCCTACCTACCCTACCTACCCTACCTACCCTACCTACCCTACCTACCCTACCTACCCTACCTACCCTACCTACCCTACCTACCCTACCTACCCTACCTACCCTACCTACCCTACCTACCCTACCTACCCTACCTACCCTACCTACCCTACCTACCCTACCTACCCTACCTACCCTACCTACCCTACCTACCCTACCTACCCTACCTACCCTACCTACCCTACCTACCCTACCTACCCTACCTACCCTACCTACCCTACCTACCCTACCTACCCTACCTACCCTACCTACCCTACCTACCCTACCTACCCTACCTACCCTACCTACCCTACCTACCCTACCTACCCTACCTACCCTACCTACCCTACCTACCCTACCTACCCTACCTACCCTACCTACCCTACCTACCCTACCTACCCTACCTACCCTACCTACCCTACCTACCCTACCTACCCTACCTACCCTACCTACCCTACCTACCCTACCTACCCTACCTACCCTACCTACCCTACCTACCCTACCTACCCTACCTACCCTACCTACCCTACCTACCCTACCTACCCTACCTACCCTACCTACCCTACCTACCCTACCTACCCTACCTACCCTACCTACCCTACCTACCCTACCTACCCTACCTACCCTACCTACCCTACCTACCCTACCTACCCTACCTACCCTACCTACCCTACCTACCCTACCTACCCTACCTACCCTACCTACCCTACCTACCCTACCTACCCTACCTACCCTACCTACCCTACCTACCCTACCTACCCTACCTACCCTACCTACCCTACCTACCCTACCTACCCTACCTACCCTACCTACCCTACCTACCCTACCTACCCTACCTACCCTAAACCTCACGGAGCCCGAGACCTTTCCAACGAATGCAAAACCGTGGAAATCGGTTCGTGCGTTCTGGAGTTATAGCGTCAGGAAGGAAAACCCGACTTATTTTTATATAGTAGATTACTAGTTGTTGCCCACGACTTCGTCTGCAATCCAGGATTTAAAAAAGTAGCCTATGTCTTTCTCCAGGTCATAGTCTATCCATGTGCCAAATGAACGGGGGTGAATTGTCAAAATGAAACTCATTGCTACCAATTGTCATTTTATTACACAAACTGCGGGGTCGCAGTTCTAGTTCTACAGTTATCAGACCATGTCCAACTAGAAAGTATCAGAAAGCTTCCTTCAAGCTTATCTCGCTTCTCCAAGTTTACATTCAACTTAGTATGATCACACTGTCTGACTGCCACTTATAATTCACTGAAGCAAAAAATAACCTTACTAAAAGTTACAAATGATAACGTCAAAAGATTTTCGCTTTTGCATCTTTTGTTTTCCAAGGCTATCTTCTGTGATTTTTTACTTTAAAAGAAAAATCTGATGCCAAAAATAATTCCTGAGTTCGAATAATCTCAGCCTACCATCATCAAACATTATAAAAGCAAGATTAGAAATGCTTCGTCTTAGATAGAAACTATGAAGATTATCCTAACTAGGACAATAATATCCTAACCTATCCTAACTATTAATATAATGCGAAAGAGAGTTTGTTTTTTTTAATGTAATGCTTTCACGCTAAAACGGCTGAACTAGACCATGAACTGGGATAGAACATAAAATGCTTTTTATCTCTATAGTATGTTTCCGTGGGATAATTTCCGACCTCCAGAAGCCGCAGGCAAAAGCTATATATTTCATTATCACATACGGTACCTACGTATGCATGTACAATTGTACATACCCTTACATTAGCAGATTGTTAGTGACCTTGATAAAGCCAGAGCCGTTTAATTAAGGCATCAATGGTTTACTACGTCAATGGCGCTGACGCAGGTAGTAAGGTATGCAAATTTAACGACGACTGTATACACACGGATAGGTATAAAGCGCTCGATAGCGTCTACAAAGCTTGAAAATTTCTTAATTCCGTAACACACGACACTATACATGCTTAAATTAAGTTAGTAACTAAACTAAGTAATACTGAAATTCTCAGGTTAAATTCACCAATTTAAAAACTTAAGGGTGGCGCCAGTCAAATGGCGGGGTCCGCTAGGACCGATGCCTGCCAGGGTTGCGGGAAAGTCCGAAAGGGATACCGGGGCCTTGGAAACAGGCAACTGAAGGAACACGGGTGGGTTTTAGTCAGTAAAAGACTGACACGCCCTTCCGCTCTGCCCAGAGCGGGAGAAGCCATTAGATGATTTCAAAACTTCAAAAAAATAAAATAAGGGTGGTGCTAGTACTTAGACCTTCGGGTTTCTGACTATATTTGGTACTACTCTTATAGGAGACGACTCTTTAATGAGCTCTCCGATGCGCAGAGAGGTCTTGATGCAAAGAATTGTCACTGACCGCATCATAACGATAGTGGCCAAATGTGAGACTATCGTTAGTAAAACAAAAGCGCTAACTAACCTCGTACAACTGGTCCGTATAGATGTAATTTAGTCACGAACCCGTCTACAGTAACACGTTATGCATAATAAATGCACGGTATACGAGTTATATGGCTATTTTTACAGCTGCAAAAGTCAAAGAGACAAGACAACCTACTGTCTCTTCTTATTAGTAACGGAAAGAAAGTGGCCTTTATCGACGTTAGCGGGTTAAGGTCATTGACAAGGTTATAAGTGCGCTCACTTAGGCCAATAGTAACTTGAATATTTGTGAAAACAACGTTTATTATCTCGAATAAGACGTTAATGTTATTAGCTTCTAAAATTTTGGTATCTAACGGCCGTAATTAATTTTGATGCGGCTGGCGTAGGAGACGACCTCTGGTAAATGTCATGAAGGATGTCTTTTATCCCAGAAATATACTGAATATTAGTGGATTTTCTTTAAAAGCTATTCAGATCTTAGTACCTAAATATATTTTTATTATAAATAAGATGTAATATCAGTTATCACGTTAGTTCTAGTTCCTTCTAAAACAGAAATTAGGCATAGAGCTAATTCTGTTTTTGTTTTAACCTTTTTAGAGGTAATTCTGTTTTGTTATGGAAGAGTTACGGCCTTTCTACGAATAATAACAACAACAGAACATCTAGGACACTATGTTAACAACCAGTTCGCGAACTACTCCATTACATTTACTGGTTAATTTTACTACAGTTTTTATTTTCTGCGGTTGCGTGGTGTGGTTGGTTTTTTAGTGTGAGCGTGTCCATTCGACACAGGTGGTGTCGGAAATGAAAAGACAACGAAACAAGATGTTGTTTATTCAAATGGGTGGACGTGGTTTGAACTGACACAGTTCGTCAATTAGATAACTGTAAATCACACTTCAAATATAACAATATTTGAAGTGTACATGCTATAAATCTATAACTTTCTCGGAAGTTAGTAAGGAATTTTATCTGGATAAGAAACAACATTACGCGTTGGTGTACTATAGTCATATCTCTCCTAACACTTCAGGGAAACATGATGTTATGTTATTCTTCAACTAACTTCCCCAAACTGCGATCTTAGAACCCTTGTTTTGATGCCGAAAAGTTGTAAACAAGTGTTGACAATTGTTGAGGAAAACAAAATGATTCTTTTTCTATATGAAACAAAAACAATTGAAGAATTTGTTGCGAAGTAAAAACACTGGAACGTCTTTTGAAAAGAAGAAGTTTTGTAAAGAAAAAAGGTAACGTCATTTGTATCTTTTTTAACAAAATAATTATATTGTTCCGGCTCTTTTGATCAAAACTTAGCTTTTTCAAAAAGCCTGTTCAAAAGTGTTTTCAAAAAAAAACATATCGTTTTCTGTTTTGATTTTATCTTTACGTTTTATCAGTCTCCATAACCTACATCCATATACTTATTAATAATAATTATACATTCCTAATAGGTACCCAAGTAATTTTGAATCTATTCACTAAATAATGCGACATGTAGGTATGTCGCTTACATAATAATTATATGTTTATTAATTAAACACGTAGAACCTTGATCCGGACTTGCAATATATTTAGGTAATATCTTGTAAGTCATGTTCTTCGGGTTTCATTACGATGTCTGTGTCTATTACATTAGTTCTAGTAAGATTTTCTGACATTATACCTACCTACTATAATATTCACCTGACTAGTTTTTACACATACATAAATAAACTCACACATTTTTCCCATACGGGTAGGCAGAAACTACGGAACTCCAACCACTAAGATCCTTACAAACTACATTTAAATCAATGAAAGAATGAAATCTTAAATATTTAACGCGTCTTTTCCTGCAGAAACATTTCGACTGAAAACACACACTTCAAATCTATTGTTCGTATACTTAAAGGACCATGAATTGATGTCCGTATTAAACATTTCCAGTCTCATAGAAGAGATGAGACCTACTCAGTTTACAGGAGGTTGAAATATACTGCACTCAGTGTGGTAAAAATAACGCATTTCCACGTAAAGTGTCTCGTAGAATACTGAACGTTTCAGGCCCCGGGAGGCGACACCTGGTTTCATTTTGCGTAAAGACTAACTCCTTGTTAAGTTTAACCTTCTTTTTAGTCCATTCTTACATCCTTTAAGATGAAGCATTTTTCCAAATTTCATGTCTAGCATACACGTCGTCTATCACGAAATGGACAGTAAATCAGTCTGTCAGTCACAAAACAGGTTTATTTGCATAAATATTATGAAGAAGAAGTCGGTTAAAGATAGACAAATTACAGGACGGGCAGTAGCAATTTTCTGATGCACTAATTAATAGCACACATTACAAACATTATATGACAAGGTGGACAGACACTTTATTAGGCACTGGGTTGGAGGCATATGCCAACATGTTTAAACCACGTAACTATTAGTTGTTGTTAGGTTTGTAAGTATTAATAACATTATTTTTTAAATCGTTCTTACTAATACTATTATGGACTATGTGTGATCCACAATAAATGAGAATATATAAAATACTTTAACACATATTTCAGTATTTTGATTGTCAATTAAGCTATTAAGCTTTATACTAGCACACCGTGAAGTAACAGAAAAAAAAAGACTATATGTGACAAATAAAAATATTTGGTTTGATTTGATATCCACAGCTGGGGGAACATTACAGGTTGGTTTATCTTATCCTATTAACAAGGTCAAAATGGTAAAAATGGAACAAGATTTTTTTTCTTTTAAATAAAATTAAAAGAAAAAAAATCTAGTTCCATTTTTAGACAATCCAACAGTTTCGTTTTATCCAATGATTGGTAGCAGACAGCTGGCCCCGTAGCCTTCGTAAAAGGGTCTCTTTTTGTCGTGTCAGTCACACGGGGTTGAAATTAAAAATGGCGTCCGATACACACGTCGATAGCCTTACTTCCTGCCTGAATGTGGAACATAAATTCGTTATCAAGCTGAGGGAGTACGCTGATGTTGCTGTTTTATCCGAAATTGCATATTATTATCTCTTTTATAACGATGATACGCGATATTTACTGCGCCATATGAACGGTGATGGAAAATGTGGCAGAATATTTTGCAAAGATAAGTGAGTTTATTATATGTACATTATAGATATGTTAACAAAACAGTACCATTATAGTTATGTTACCCAGTTACTGGGTCGTAGAGGTCAGATGGCAGTCGCTCCATGTTAAAAACTGGTATTCAGCAGACTGGAAGCCGACTCCAACATAGTTGGGAAACGGCTAGGCAGATGATGATGAGATATGTTAACAAAATATGGTACTATTATTACCTATCAGTGAGTTAAAGGTTGTCTATTTGAAAGTCAAACTTATTCATTAAAAATCCAAATATCAACACATTTTATGAATAAATCGATAAATAATAACAAGGGTCACATTCAGTTTAATCCTAACGACCAACAATACTTTCCACTTCAAAATATTAATACCACATTATAATTAATGGACAGGCACAACTTTCTACCATATTCCGTAGGCTTTTATGCGAAACAGCGTTCGGCTGTTTACTATTTTTTATATTCAAACTCTCGGCTACGGAACCGCCCTATTTTCCTACGCCGTAGCAAGCTCTACGGATTTTCGTAGAATATTCGCGTGGAATTCTTTGCTTTGTTCGGGACGTTTGTAGGCGCTATACAAAAGCTACGCGGTACATTTCTTTGAAACAATACTGAGAAAAATGTGAGGAGTAATTTTAATACGATTTTTTTTTATTTTTGAATTTATATGATTTTTATACTTATTCTATCTACACGTTCGCTAGGAAATATTTTAAATTACGACTTTTTTTAAAGTGAAACTGCAAATAAAATAATACATTTGGAAGTTACTTATTTAATATCACTATGTTATAACGGTATTTCCATTTTCAGTCATATACTTATAACACGAGTAGCTCGGCAGGTGGGGAGTAACTTTCAGTCATCAAGGTCAATGGTTCAATTTCTCCATCTGAACAAATATATCAATATAATAATATAAGGATGTGATTTATTTCTTTAATAGCACTCACAATGTTATTGGAAATCCCAGCATGAGGCTCTATTAGGAAACAATTCCGGTATCCAACTGTACTATACTTTGTTCGTTTTATGACATATACAAAAATAACCTTTCAAGCTTTTTACAGACCGTACAACGTCATAGAGCTTTTGATTTATAGTATGCCACAGCTCTAGGTCAAGCATTTAGCATGTGAACATTATAAATCAACATTTACCAGAGTTCACATTTGACTGCCTCGTTGGTGTAGTGGTGTCAAGCGCATGAGATCCTGGGTTTCGATTCCCAGGTCGGGCAAAGTGTTATTGGGTTAGGTTAGGTAGGCAATAGACTCGCATCTAGTGAAATGTTGGTGTTTTATAGGTGTACCTCTGCCGAACCCTTCGCGGAATAAAGGCGTGATGGTATGATTTAACAAAGTATCTATAGTTACTTTTTGTATGGTACACATTCAGTAAATTATTCATGTACAACTTTTAACCCTTTCCAACAACTTGAACCCGGTTTTTTCACAGAATTTTACACGGGTTTCGTGTTACAGCATCAAAGGCCTTCCCGTTAGAATTAATAATGAAAAACAAAATTGCCAATTACAAGATAGCAGCCCAATTTCATCATGGAGAATTTATAATTACAGTGTGGCAAATCTACTCTTTAATTATTCGGTTTACTGGACTTTTTATAAAATTGTCTTGTTAGCTGTTGTTGGTATTTTAAGGGTTATCACGGGTTAATGGGAAGTTCAACAGATCCCTCAATTTTGTGTTTGTTTCGAAGATGGCTTAGTTATTATGAGTAAGCCCTAAGAGTTACGTATAGATTCTTATAATTTACAAGTTTTCTGCGTTTAGTGTGTAAATTAATAATGTTTGTTTACCACTGACTGCAGCTTGTATTTCTTGTGGTACAGGAGCGGACCACGTGCACGGTTGACGAGAATTCTCTCTCAACCTCTAGTAGGTTCCGAGGCGGTAAAAGGAGGGCTGTCAGCTGAAACCGAATTCTCGCCAACCGTTCACGTGGTCTGCGCCTGTACCACAGGGAAACTCAAGCAATATCAGTATTTGGAATCAGTGAAAGATCGGGTTTTTTACTGAATCAACGTCACCAGTATAACTTAACGCTTATCTTCTGAAATTTCTAAAATCCTGCTGTGAAAGTATTTTGGACTCTATAAAAAGACAGTGGGAAAGTAAGCATTCACATAAGTACCACTTTTGATGTAATCTGGGGTTATTAAATAAAATGATTTCTCAAGTTACGTATCAGGTCACCGTCTCATCTTCTACTTTAATAAATTAAAATCACTGACAGTCAACGCACAGCCTAAACCGCGCGTCTCAAGAAGCTTGGAATTATACACAAGAGTTCCTTATAATAATATAACAAATATGGCTAAAGCACTATGGAAGGACTTTTGAAAATTCATTCCCTAAACGGGTTTAATAGGGGATGAAAGTTAGACATTTTTGTCGATCCCATCGGGCATACAGCTTGTATTTAAATAAAAACTAACTTTCCCATTTGTCCCTATTTTATACTTTGTTTGAAAATGTGTAGATAGCTTTTTGCACATAAAATTCGGATCGAATATTCTGAACTATGTAGTCATGAATGTTTCAATACTTTTGCAAGCGCGTATAAGTAGGTACTGACATGGTTAATGTTTCAATATTCAAAGTGAGTTCTTTTTCACGTTAAAATATATTGCTTTTAATAAAACATCTTTTATTAACTTGATGATTGAAACTAATAATGAGTTTCATCAAAATTATTGTGATTACTATGAATCGTATTTACACTTGCTGTTGAAGGCAAGAAGTTAATTTCCAGAGTGAGTTCTTTTATGATAAAATAGACTGATGAATCTTTCATTAATTGAAACTAATCATGACTACTATATATGGTAAATATTATTATATCTACACTTGCTTTTGAAGGCTTTATATTCTCTCCAAGAAAACTTTAATAAATTATCTGCAGTGTCAATAATGAGGTATAATGTTGATCGAGCCTAAATAAATATATTCCGAGACTACAGCTGCTATTTATTTCTTATTTAAATAGCTCAATGAGTTATGCCTAGTGATTTTATCAAATATTTACGAACAAAGAAAGAATATTTGTCTGCTTGGGTATGAAAAAACACACAAAAACTACAAACTTTTTCTATACTTGGGTATGACTTTAATTTAACCAACAATAACAACAACAACAATGTACCCTCATGAGAAATGAGAATACACAGTATCTTTGATAATAGACTCAATTATTTCAAAAAAACAAAACATATTTTGCTCGCATTCGTGAAATATTCATCAACAGAATCGCCAGTAATGGAAGTTGAGCTTCTGCTAAATTATTTATTTCGTTACCCCATGCGAAGGTTTGGCAAGAGTCAACACTACATTAATCCTTTGAGAGTTTCATTATTGGGTTTACTTCGATTTTGTTCGCAAACAGACTTATAATAAATTACTGCGAGTAGTTGCGTCTACTGAATTTGTAGTTGGAACAAAATATTAAATCTAGGTGAAAGGCAAGTAGTATGTCTCTCTGCCTAGCCTTTTCCCAACTGTGTTAGGGTCGGCTTCCAGTATAACCGGATGCAGCTGAATACTAGTATTTTACATGGAGCGACTGCCTATCATATGAACACCACAACTCAGTAACTGGGTAATACGATACCCCTTGGTAAGACTGGTTGTCAAATTTTAGGGCTTCATACGACCCGTAACGACTGTCAAATATCCACGAATGACAGCCGAAACCAACGGCATAACGTGCTTGCCGAGGCACGGAGGAGTCTCGGTATGTAAAGATGGTCACCCATCCACGGACGGGTCGACCCGTGCGGCTGTTATTAGTTAGCCACGAGCTTCTCCAAGCTCCACGAGCTGAAAGGCAAGTATGTACAAACGAAAATAACTTTACTGAAAATACGCTTGAAGTTATCATAATTTCCTGGATGGAACTAGAAAGCCTTCCACCTTAGGAATAGGCTGTTATGTAGTTTATATTGATAGACAAAAGGCACGGTCATTTATCCGTGTTCCTACCCTTTATTTATAAAGAGGATACGTAGTTTACATTGAATGAAAAAGGCGCGGTAATTTATGGATTACATTTTTTAGTTTCTCTTTTATTAGTTTCTAGGAAAAAAGAATCGTATTTACAAACGAGAATAATGTTTCTGAAATTACGCTTGCAGTTATCATCATTTCTTGGATGAATACAAGCATGTCATATTAAGAAGAGGCTATTATTACATTAATTGAGAAAGGTTATTTGTTCGTGTTTCCAGACTATTTATGTAAAAAGTTTCACAACTGTTATTTTTTTTTATTTTTTTTATTTTATTTGATTTACACGGCTAGACACCAATTACATAAATCAAAGTATATTTAAGTAGGTACAAACATATCACAAAAACAAATAACAACAATTAAATACAATTATTATCAAAATAATGTAGGCACTTATCCATTAATTTGTCGAATTTATCATCGAACAGATCACAGTCAGGGTTGGCTTCCACGAGCTTATTTAGTGCGGTCAACACGCGCGGTAGGGGAGACGCAGCACGGGCTGCTGTCCGACACGAAGGCACACCTAGCAGTCGATGTTTTCTGCCACGGAGATAATTATTCGGTGTGTATAGTCGAATCAGCTCATTGTGGATATCAGGCGCATCCGTCATACCCTTCCACACCTTGAGCATAACGCCTACCTGGCCACATGCCCTTCTGGTCTCCAGCGTATGATATCTCAGACACCCTAAGAGGAACTTGGTAGGATAGAGGTAGGGATAGAAACCGAGAGTTCTTCTGTAAAGAAAACGCAGGAATGCTTTTTGCACTTTTTCTAGAAGAAGCGCATACTTTGCTTCATGCGGATTCCATACAGAAGAACTAGCTTCTAGCTTGGTTCGGACAAGTGTGCTGTATAAGAGCCTTATTACATGCTCGTTGCGAAAATCGCGGGCATTTCGGAGAACAAACCCTAGCCTTTTTAAAGATTCTTTGGCAACTGTAGAAATGTGATCATGAAAAGTAAGCTTCTGGTCAAATGTGACACCCAAGTCCTTTATGTTCGTTGATCTAGTTATTTTAGTACCATTCATTTTGTATTCAAAATCAATCGGGTGACGCATTCGACCAAAGGACATTACATAACATATGGAAGAATTGAACTCCATTTTATTTTGAACTCCCCATTCGTGTATGGCGTTTATATCGTTTTGCATAGCTTCGCAATCCGATACAGTGTTGACAGCAGTATAAAGTTTGAGGTCATCTGCGTAAAGGAGACACTCAGCAAATTTTGCAACGGCAGGTAAGTCATTTACCATGAGTAGAAATAGCAGAGGGCCGAGTATTGACCCTTGACTTACACCAGAGCGTGTATGGTAGGGACGAGATACGTAGATACCCAGCCTTACAAACTGCTGGCGGTCCCGGAGATAGTCAGCTAAAAGTCGAAGTAAGTTTGGACAGACACCAATGGCGCTGAGTTTCCGAAGCAAGATATCATTGTTAACTCTGTCAAAAGCTTTACAAAAATCAAAGTAAAGTACATCCACCTGTCGCTTCTTGTCAAGATGCTTTGATATGTACTCCGTAATTGTCTGCAGATTGGAATCAACAGACCTCTTGCATCTAAAACCGTGCTGGCTGTTACTCAGAAATTTTTCAACCTGGGAGTAAATAAGTTTATGAAGAACATTTTCGAATATCTTGGCTGGAGATGACAATATAGCGATTGGTCGATACACTTCAACAGTTGATTTATTGGCCGTCTTGGGTATAGGCGTCACTCGTGAGATTTTCCAGTGGTATGGATAGATGCCGGTCTCTAATGACAAATTAAAAATGTGACATAGAGGAGCGGCAAATAGTTCTTTTAGATGTTTCAAAATAAAAGGCGGGTTACTGTTACAGGTCCTAACATTATATACAACTTGTATTGTCATACTTAAGAGCAGTTAGACATAGTTTTAATAGAATATAATTTGTAAAAGTTCTCTGAAACAGTCTCTGCAATTGCGCAGATATTAAACAAGTGAGAGTTAAAGTAGTTAACATTTAACGAGGAGCAACTGTCCCGAAGTAATATTATTAAAATATAAAAGCAAGTTTATAGTGAAAATACAGTGTATTTATTGAAAATTGTTACCTAACGGTATTATGAAGGTAGTAAGTAATTATTATTATTAATTAGTTGTGTGTAACATGCTTTTGAATTTATTAACTTAATTTTATTATAATATAATTATGTACCTACCCACAGTAAAATACATAGAGATACGACATAATTATAATATGAGTACAATAATACATAATTTTATTCAACCATGCTACTAAGCTTTTTTCAACCATGGTTATGAATATTAGAGACATCATTTTTCATAGATTGTTATCAGGACGAATAGCACCATGACAATGCGAATGGCACCAGCCACAATACACAAAGGCACAAAGTTGGCTTTAACACTTCCCAATACTACTCCATATTTAAGCCTCGAGTCTAAGTAAATGATGAATCTTCCTGCATACGTATATGTTACGTCACAGATATATACTCGTAGCATGGCTCTATAGATCCCGTCTGTCAAGCATCGAGCGAGCATGTCTTAGTGAGCCACTTGAGCACGTTGACCATCTCTGCTCGGCGGCCTTAGTTCACAATCAACACTAGATGAAGGCTCTCAAATCTGTGCAAATAACTCAGTCTGTCCAATAAATAGTCTGATTTGAGGTGTCCTAGTCGGTGTGAGAGAACAATTCCGTAACGTTCTGTGACGTTTTAAAGCTTCAGCCAAACCTGCGGACAACGCCGGACGCGGGACCGAAGGGGGAGCGTCTACCGCGCGGCGGGTGCTGCTCGTGTAAATTATATATATAGCGCTCCCGCTTCAGTCCCGCGTCCCGAGTTGTGGTCCCTCAGGTTTGGCCGAAACTTAATAATAAAGCACAAACAAATAACGTTATTTTTATCATAAATACGTCTCGTCCTCGGACTTTTGAATATCTTTCCTTCTTATAATTCTGTTGCAAAAATTCCATGAAAATATTGCTAGATTTTTCTGTACTTCATTTTTAAAATACTCATAAAGTTCTAAAATCTACTTCATAAAATGGCATACCTATCTGGAAGTCTAACATACGTACAGTACACTGTCGTGAAGTTTTATCTTCCCGGCTTCCTCGCATACAGTCTTAATAGCCCACATCGTCGACAGAAGGGGACATAAATTCCTCGGATTATTGACGATCCATCTCCCGGAGTATAGTAGGGTGACTTCCTAATGCTCTGTCCTTATGGACCGTAGATTTGAGACGTCTATCATAAAATACCGAAAGTACCTGCACGGCTACACGTGTCGTTTGTTTTATATGTAGGTCTCTATCTATGTATATTTTTACTAGCTGCGTCCCGCGGTTTCATCCGCATAATTCTCCAATAATTCATCCGATAAAAAGTATCTTATGTCCATTCCAGTCAGGTCTAGGTACACATGTGCCAAATTTCATCAAAATCCGTTCTGCCATTTTAGCATGAAAGCGTCATAAATAAACTCACTTTCGCATTTATAATATTAGTTATATTCCAGCTGTACCCCGCGCCTGGCCCGATTTTTGGTTTCCAAATGTTCGTAATAGTCCGAATCAGGTTTAATTAATTAATTTATGTACATGCATAATAAACAGACAAGAAGAAAAGAACCGAAAAAAACGTACAAAGGTGATGCTTATTTCTAAAGAAATCTCTTCCAGCACACCTGCGATAGGATAAATGGAAAGCATGGCAGGTTTAAATGGAAATTATTATTTTTAAAGTTACCAGGAAAATTGGATAATCCCTTTCTATGGGATTTTGACAGGGCAACGTCTGCCGGGTTAGCTAGTATATTATAGATATGACAGCTTCTTAAATTGCACTCATTATTTAGATACTATCCTGTAGACTCTAGACGTGGATTGCTCTAGGGTAATGATTTCTAGAGAAATCCGATTATTTAACCAACAAAAAAAACGGTTCTTAACTGTTTTTTTTTGTTTAAGAATAATTTAATTTTTAGAATCGATTATAATAATTACCCGTCGTCAAAAGATTTGTTAAGTAAACAAATCTTTTCGTCCCATTTTAATTTTGATAAGCTGGCGATCTTACATCGGAATCTGTTGACATAGACTTCGGTATGCCATGTGGTCGGGGGGAAGGCAAGATGAAAATCTGTGCTGCATACGTTAATCTAAAATATGAAGGTCTTTAACTGAAATAATGTCCAGAAAGTCTTCTATTTTCATTTTAACTCTTTCGAAATATACTTTGCAATAAGTAATACAAATCGAAGGGCAGGTAGGCTACTATGTTGAAGGCTCCCTATATAAAAGAAGAAAATGGCAGAAAATTCGCGTGTGAGGAAATAAGGGGCTTATAGTAAAACATAATGTTTCTCCAATTTTTGTATCAAAGTTTCAATTACCTACACTAGAATAAACCTGTAACTGGTGGCTATTAAAAACCCTAAATTTTTTCTCGAGTTCGAACCACGCACCTCTGACTTTTCGGATTCATGTGCGTATTGTAGGTATAATTATCACTTGCTACAAAAACGGTGATGGAAAACATCGTGGCATGCCTGAGAGATATTTCTCGTTGGCATGTGAAGCCAAGTCAGAGAGTCATGAGCGGCTTTAAAACTGTCACCAGGATTTTTTATCCAGTGCTATTTGCCCAGTTACGAGAACACACTAGCTGTATATAAAACAATATAAAATGGTTATGTTCTATGCAGCAGTAAAACTTGATGGGTTATTAAAGTTAACGTTTCATGCACGTGATACCACTTATAAAATAATTATGCTTATTTGTTAATTGTAGCACTTAAAATTAAACACACAATGTAGTTATAGTCAGTAAAGTGGAATATTCCTATGTAACTATAACGAGTTCTTTGAAAATTGATTCCATAACATAACATTAAATCATGCCGGTATTCCCCAAAGGATTGGGCGGAGGTGTGCCTATTTAATACCCCCACATTTCTGAGAGTAGAGTCCCAGCGCTGGTTTTCAGTGACAGCAGGCGTTGACGTCATGACATCAATCGGTGCAGCATATAATGAAATAACAATCTCGCATTTGACACACAGGTAGACTGTAAACCAGTTTAAAGTGTAGCGTGTACTGGATATAAAGTACCGGGAGGTACTTTATATACTTGCCCTATGATGCTAGTGAAATCGCGGGCACCAGCTTGCATGTATTTCATAAACGTTTTACGGCACGTCCTTATCAAACAAACCCACTTTACACGCTCCCTAGTAAAAATTATATTGAAGCCTTTAACCTAAAATATAACGGCTATTATTGCTATTTATAGCCGCATTCCACTTCACATTACCATAACACATAATTGCCTGTTATTGAAACAAAGTGGTTTTGATTTCCAGCCCTTACCTAATTTAAGCACGCGCACGATGCAAATATGAATGGCAATATTTTAACTCCATTCATGAGAATGGAGTTAAAATATTGCCGTGTGAGCTGCCAAAGCTAAATTAAATGTCAATAGAATTTAATTCTATGACGACATAAGAATCTTAAGAGTTTTTAAGAGAAATAGGTTTCATAATACAAACCAGAATTATCTATAGAAAATTATATCTGAAGAGTAAACCACAGAATGATATTGTTACGTATAGGATGATGACTTAGTCACCTGCATTCGTCAAAGAGCAACACCCTAATTTCGTAATACACAATCAATTAGAATTGGTTTTCGGATTCGGATTTCAGATTCGGTTTGAAACAAATGTCTAATCCATTGCTTCATAAGTTCGAAAAAAAATCTGCTCAACAATGTATAACTTACGAACTTATCAAGCAATGGATTAGACATTTGTTTCGAACCGATTCCAATTCAGACCAATCGTGCTTTACGCAATTACGGTGCTGATTCAACCTGATAAACTAATCAACTTCCTTCATAAACTCATATCCCATTCGTGAAAAACTTCAGAAAAAATCATGCTATCCTGTATAAATACAAATAAATACACCCATACATAATTATACATGCCATACATGCCCTTTAGCATGTATGGGGTATTGATTCCTAATTCACGCCTACGCGAGGTTCAAAACGTGTAAGCTAGGTGTTCACCGTTGAATGACTTTGAAAAATTTCATACACAATGGAAAAGTCTAAAACCGCGTCTAGTCTATGCATCGCGGTTAAATTAATAATCTATAAGTGTTATCAAATGTGTGTTTAATGTTGGAATTGACACATAAAACGTTTTTTATGTAACGTAAGGTACGTTATATACCGGAGTGGCTATGAACCAACTAATACCATAACTATTGAAACTCAACTTTAAAACTACGTAGTACTTTATTTTATCGATAAGAGAAAAATAGATGCCAATCAGTGTCCAATTAGTATTTTCAACGAAATGAAAACAATTTCGTTGCCACTTAGTTGATGGTTAGGTATAGTTCGAAGGATGTCGGAGAAAGAAGTCTCTAATCGAATTTCAGTCGTATACAAAAACAACTAAAGTTCAGTTTCAATCACAATAAATTAGTGGTTTACCCTTAAAATTAGACCTTACAATTTGGTATATAAAAAGGCAATATAACTCTAGAAAAATCTTTTAGAATTTTCCTAGATAGCCGAAGACACTTTTATCGCTTCTGAACATTATAAGAACTTGATCAAAGAGGAGAGAACTCGTCTAGTGGAATGATAGCTAAACAGATGATAACTACTTCAATAACTACCCACCCTCGGTCTTTTTTTATTTTTTTTGGGTGGGAAATCATCATATGACTTCTCCCGCTCTGGGCGGAGCGGAAGGGCGTGTCAGACTCTTACTGAATAAAACCCACCCGTGTTCCTTCGGTTGCCTGTTGCCAGGGTCCCGGTATCCCTTTCGGACTATTCCGCAACCCTGGCAGGCATCGGTCCTAACGGACCCCGTCAGGTGTGCTGACATCTCCTTGAGGCGCGCGTGGAACACGACGCGCCCTCAACCCGGGCCTGGTCCTTATCGTATACTAAAACAACTAAAGTTCAGTTTCAATCACAATAAATTAGTGGTTTACCCTTAAAATTAGAATTTGGTATATAAAAAGGCAATATAACTCTAGAAAAATCTTTTAGAAGTTTCCTAGATAGCCGAAGACACTTTTATCGCTTCTGAACATTATAAGAACTTGATCAAAGAGGAGAGAACTCGTCTAGTGGAATGATAGCTAAACAGATGATAACTACTTCAATAACTACCCACCCTCGGTCTGAGGTTATCATTTTGATTGCTGTTGTTTTATGAAAAATATCTTTCGATTCCAGAATCGGCTGCGTTTGGTTTTTTCCAAAGACACCGAAAACAGTTTCTATTTTAAATGAAATATTTTAGTACCTATCTACCTTTAGTATTTCTAACACAATGTAGGTAGGTAGGTGTACCTGTTCTTTTACTTACCCTTTTAGTTCATCACATTGCCAAATGTAAAAAGATTGTATTACCTAAACGGGCTCTAGTACTTACTTTTACTCAGTCACTGAAATATACGTGATAAGGTAAACTGAACTGAGAACTGAAAATATTACTAAATCATCGCTAGTTTAATCCGTTTTTCTTTTCTTTATTCCTTCAGGCTGTATGCTACCTTGGATAGCATTCATAATTTTTTATTTGTGCATTCAAAATCGCGAGTGTTACAATTTTGGAAGTATATAAGTTATACTTATATTTAATAGGTGCTATAGAAAACACGAAATAAACATTCAAAGAGTACAAGTTGTTCAATAGTCTTATCCAAAACTTCTGTCCATCCAGATCGGAGTAAAACTTAATACAGAACGAAACGTCAAACGAAATTAAGTTTCAATTTGTACTCGAATTCAGGTCACTTAAAAGCTATCTTCTTGCTGGAGAGATATTATTGAATTGGTTTTCGCTTTTCTCACTACCAGTGAAAATAACGGGGGTAGACATTAAATGAAAATAACAAACGAAATAAAACCTGAAAAGAAGACCGAGTTTGTATTACGTTCACTCATGTATAGTCCTAAGCCGATTTATAGCGAAATAATCTCTTCTTAAAAGCTAGGAAAACTCTTGATTAACTAGTTCATCGGGTTTTAATCGCATTGGTTACACAGCACAAATTCAATATATCGAGCGTATTCTACCGGCACGTGTACAGATAACGAGCCGTCGACAGATAAGCCAGTTTAAACCACTCGTTAAACGAGTATCTAGCCTGATTCAGGTGGATATCAGCCCGTGGCCATTATGCAGGGCCAGTCTGCTAACGAACGTGCACACAATGGTCGATGATGGCTCTAGTCTAATGAATACTAATGGATATTTTAATAAGTAATTTAACATACTTAATTGATGGAGTGTTATATGTTAAAATGTTTCTGTAATGGGTTAATGTTAAATGTACATGAGCTAAATGATTTATTTTCTGTGAATAAAATGTTTTAAAACACTTATTTAAATGAATATGCGCTTGAAATTCCTAAAGGAAAAAAAAACTGACCGATTCCTGAAACTGCAATTAATTATGCGGAAATGATCTGTAAATAGCAAATGGATCGGATGATCCTTATAGGTTATATGGATATATAACCTGTCTACATTTCGCGGAATCAACGTACAAGCGTTCAGTTTTACACGACACGTTCCTCAAAAGAATAATTGAATTATTTTATATTTTTCGCCGAATCCAACCGAGCCAGATCTTATATCAGCTAGGTATTACACGATAATTTATTTCGACGTATGCGAGAGCCCTGAAGTCGGCTTATTTTATTAGTCACAGGGCACGTTTTAGTATCTAGAATTCCTCGATTTATCGTGTTTTTTTCGATGAAAAACATATTACATGATAGCGATATATAGGTTTTAGTAGAATTACTAGAAACAATTACCTAGTATTCGAAATAAAATTCCGAAGGGCAAAAGGATTACCAGGTATACTATGAAAATATATCTCCGAAACACCTACACAGGTGTTTTATTCAAAACTATGTCGCGTTCGGTTTTAGGTTACTGACAACATAAATAGATGAGATCGTTAACCTGCCAATCATAAAAGCCCAGCTTTGATGGGTTGTCTATTGAATTAGACACCGAACGCGGCTGAACGAGAATTAAATAAGTTTTGCAATAAATGTCAGTTAGGGCCTACAAATTGCTTGCGAAACAGATGTTCGGACAAAACAACAACTAACGGTTAATTCAGACGGAAACCTATTGCGCGTTTCATGTTAAAACATACTCGAATAACTACCGAATAAGCAGACTTTCCAAGTAAACTTGGTAAATATGTGGATGTGTCATTCATATTCACTTAATGTTTTAAATTAAAGCATGTCGTACAGAATATTATTACACTGATGGGTTAATAAATCAAGCAGCGTGTCTTTAAAAGTGTCTGTATTTCTAGAAAGTGTAAGACTGAGTGTAAGCAAACATTTCGTTAAGTTGATTTCAGACGGTCTGGGGCATGGTTACTAGCATGTAAAATACCAGCTTCCGCCAGCAGCTTTGCTCGCGTGATATTTTTATAAATTATAGCCTACATCTAGTTTCACCCGCGTAAGTCTCGATCCCGTGGGAATATCGGGATAAAAAGTATCCTATGTCCTATTACAGGTCATGGTCTATCCCTATGCCAAATTGTATCCAAATCCGTTCAGCCGTTTTAGCGTGAAATAGTAACAAACAAACAAACTCACTTTCGCATTTATAATATTAGTTAGGATGTTACTTATTGATAATATAGCACAATACTGGTGAAAGAATTTTTTAAATCGGTCCAGTAGTTATTGACTTTATTTATTACAAACAAACATATAAATCTTTTATCTTTATAATATTAGTGTAGTAGCTATCATCCAATAGTTAACTACATCTTTACTAGTATATTTAGTTTAAAATTAAAACAACTCAAACTACTGCGTAAACTTATAAATTGAATCTTTACTGCAGTCATTAAATATTCCTTATGTTATTCCAAAGTTTCTTAATATAATGCTAAGTTATGCTTAAAGTTATAATTCATTTTAGAGTAGTAATTTTTTATGTATTCACGTCTCGTACATTATGTCACTTACGTAATAACTACTTTATATAAACTCACTTTCGAAGTTAATACACGATTTTTTAAATGTTTTCTGTAATAGATTGTATTTACGAATGTACGTATGTACATACGTAGGTGGCACATTTCGTCTGGTGGAATTTCAAGAGTGTTCGTGAAACCTGTCTGAAGAATTATGGTTTTAGTACAAAGGGAAGCGTAGGTGTGTAGAAAAATATATAAATAGAAATGTAATCTGGCTCTGCCCTTGTTCTGTGGCCCTATAATACAAGATTAAACCAAGATAGGCTAGGTTAACACATGTTGCCGCATTTCTCAAATGTGAAAGTACTTGTAGGATTTTCCATTTTTGGTAAACTGTTACCTAATCTTTAATTTAACTATTCAATGCTGCCAGTCTTCTGGGCACGTTTCCGGTTGACAGCGATGCGGACGAATACTTCGAAGCCAAGTGTCCTTTTGTTTTTATATGTATTCGTATAGTTAGTTTGTTCTTTTAGTTAATTTAGTATAATAAGTTACCCAATGTATATATTTTATCATATTAATAATAAAAAATTCTGTCACTATTCAATTAAATCTTCTATAAACAACATCTCGTTCTTGTATTTCTACGATCTTTTATTTACAGGGATAGACAAGGGAAGTTATTTACAAAGGTAGTTGAGATTAAATAAGTAGATAATTTAAGCTAGATAAGTAAGCAGAATTCAATTTCAAATAGAATTAGTGCTTATTTGTAGTTCTGACAGTTTCGATTTGTGAAACCGTAAAGAAACACGGTTTCTTGAGTTATTAATAATTATTATACGGTTAATAGACCTAGGTGTGTCCCCTAGATTGGATAGATGGCGTCTTTAGGTTTGAGATTAATACCACTCTATGACTTTGATCCATTAGAATTGCTTAGAATTTTCTTAATTAACATCACATTCAAATGTAGGATGTAATTGTTACGTAATTATCTTAGTAATACGTGCAGTGTTCGAATTAATTACGAAACTCTATTAAATTGTACCGAGACACGTTGTTTACTAATTCATTAAGCTAAGAGTTCTGAGAAACCGTAACACTGTAAAATAACTTGTTTTGTGTCTACATTGAAACTTGTGGCGTCATTTATTACGACATCAACTTTCACTTGTTTTTTGCGAAATCGAAAACGAAAACATGTTTGTTACATTATAGGATGAAAATATTTTTGTGAGAAAATATACTTTTTAGTCGTGAACCGTTTTCAATAATTATGTTGATTTGAATAGGAAATTAGTCGGAATAACAAAGTGCTCGCATAAAATATTTCAACACAAACTAAGGGACGAAATAAAAATACCGGACGATGGCGCGTTTCTTAAATAAAAAGAATAATTAAGCAAATTGGTGGAAACATTAATCTTACCCACGCAACAGGCGGCTGGGAAAAAAGAAAAGTAAATGGAAGCAACAAGTGGATAAAAATCAGTGAACCTTGAACCTTTCAATATAATAACTCAAGACAATATGAACCCATTATAGTAACACTATATCATAAAACATCATCGTGAGTCATGACGCCACATGTCTGGTTGGCAACTCGTGTTTTACGAGCCGTATCGACAGTTTATAGGTTTATTGCTAATGTCATGTCAGAGGCATTATGTTAAGTGCTTGTTGTTTAGGTTTATTCCTAGTTTAAGAATTTTGGTTAATGATGTTATCTTAATTGACAAGCGACGAAATTCAATATTAGTTTTAGTGAAGACTTTGTCGTCGTAACCGACGTTTATATTAATGGTCTCAATTCCAACAATAAAATATCAATATTTTCTGTACCTACATTTTGTTGGGCTGATATCTTTTAGAAAACAATGAGTCATCCAAAAGGTAGATAGGTATGTTTTCTATAAACCTTTGGTCAATTTATTACAAAATAATAAGACTTATCTTTTTGCTACTGAGAAAAAAATTCTTTATTTCCTAGGCTTTCGTTCGTTATTTTATAAATTTGGGTACCTACTCCTGTACATTAAATGCCACGAGTATTACCTAATGATTTAATAAAAATGTGAGTTTTTGTTAGTACCCTAGGCTTTGTAATTAAATGAACAGAGTACTCTAATGATAACAATACTTTTTTTATATAAAGGAAAAAATGTTTTGACTTTGTTTAGATGATAGGATAGGATAATATTTGTATTTCAGTTTAAAATAATATTTCATGTTCTTTTATTTCGATTTATTTCTTATTCTTTTGTTACACGTTGCGCAAAATTCTACTAGGTATTTAGATAGCGAAACAGATCTATCCAAATATTGAAATGGTTACAATCGGCGAAGTCTTGCCAATCTTTTGTGAATCTTGAAATTACAAGGCACCCAGTATGTGGTACTAACTATGGTTCGTAGTTACCAATTTTCCCAAAACCAAAAGCCATTCCTGCACTAGCCCACTTCCCCATTAGGCGATACAGGGACCGGACACAAACATGTGCTTTAATCCTACCCGCCCCTATTTCACGAACCGGTTTATCTCTAAAGCTTCTGACTTTGTTAACTCCACCTAGCGTGAAACGGGTTACGTAGACACTGGCTATCACAGAGTAGATTTCCTAGGTATATGGGCAGTGGCTATGTCGTAGGCGTTCAGAACAGTGTAGTGTTTGAGTTAAAAGTCCGCCTACTCCTCCACCAAGTAGTGAAAACGTATTAAGCCTCGAGCAGACTGGCGCTACACGACACCGGTAATTGTTATACCGTGAAGTTTTCTTAGAAATTGTTTTGTTAGAGAAGCGTCGCGCTGTCGCGTCTCACGGTCTGTACGAGGACGAAGCTTTATTCTCTGAAACCGTTTCTTAAAATTTCAAGACTGTCATTTGTTTAGTTTTATTGGTAGCTTAGCCTCGTAGGCATTTTAGAAAATGAGGGCAAATGTTAATTATTTTTATTTGTAACTGAAAAATAAGTTGCTCAAACGAATCCGTCGTTTTGAAAAAGTTTTAATCTGGAGATAATTATAACTCATAAGTATAAATTGCTTAATGAACAGTGTCTTTTCAGTAAACTACGTTTTTCTATACGTCAATTTGCAGAAGTATGTACAGTGACTATTTTCCTGTTATTCACAAAGAGTATTTCTTTCTAAATAATTGCGAAACATACAGCCAGGTAAGGTTCCTTGTCTTTACTGATACCTAACTCACGTGTTAGAAACAGAACTTAATTGTTCGCATAATTTAGAACATTGTTATGGCAGAATGTTGAAGAATTAATGTTTCGTCAAAATTATTTTGCACCAATGCTATTCATATGAATGCATAATATTTAGCGGCTTTCTGTAGCACTATTCGCACAGGATTTTTTTTCAATGATACCTATTTTAGCAATGAAAAAAAAAATAGCGAGCCTTACAGTAGTCGCATATGATGTAAATCTGACATTCTCGTCACACACACGCACAAACTGTTGGCTGACAGTGGGTACCAACCTCTCGGAAAATGGGTGGGTACCATCTGACAGCCAAGTGTAGCAACGCGCGCGCTCATTGGTCCAATCAAAGAGTGCGTGCTTCCCCGGCTTCCTGATACACACTTCCGTCCCTTTACACGAAATCACTCTCACAGATTGCAGGAAAGCGAGAGGAAAGATGTAACACATCAAAAACAAACAAAAAACAACCTTCCAACAAACAGATTCTAAAAAAAAATTAAGTCTGTTGGGAGTAAGAGTCATCGGTCCCTCTTGCTAATTATAACAATCTTGTGCAAATCCATTAAATCAAAATTTCCTTGAATAAACAGCTACTTATCTAATTATTGTCGTTCGGAAATTCAAAGTTAGTTTGTACGGAAAACTGAACGAGAAAATTTTCAAGCAACTGAAGAAACTCTCGTGAATTGAATGAATTATTCCATGAATCGATGAATAGATAGCGAGTTTATTATCGATACAACCCACTTTCTTACACAATATCAGTTCGTCATCGGTTGTAGGGATAATATTGACGTGACATTAAAGGATCTTGAGTTCTTTTGATCGATGTTAATGTCGTATTTTCGTTTCATTGACTTTGTGGTAGGATATACTTCAATACAGACGTGTCATTTTAAAAAGTAACACCACTTAAAATATAGATCTGATATCATTGATTCTGAATAAAAAAGTTTCAGGTTTGAACTGTACTAAATTAAGTAAGTACTTACCTAGCGATTTTGAAATTTCGCTACAGATTTGATTGAAATTCAAATTCAGTACTAAAAGCTAAAAGCTTTCCAGAACTAATTGGAAAATTGTTTCCTGTAAGGTATCAACTTTGATTTAACATTGTTTGTATGCACGAAATTACCATCTTAACCTACTCAACTAATGAATGAAAATCTTAAAAACAGGAAAAGTTTTGTACAAAAGTTCGTAGGTACTACAGCACCAGCACCAACTTTTACTAAAAGTGGTTAACGAAAAACAAATTACGATCATGTTACATCGATCCATATTCAAACTAGGGGTGCCGGTTTCACAAAACGTGTCTTCGTGTTACATAAACTAGTTTGCTAGTCCACGTGTTCTTTGAGAATTCAATTTTCAATAGAAAATAACTAAGCATCTATTCAATTAAGTTTTGTCTCATAACAGATTCTCTCTTACCAATGTTCGTTGTTCTTTTGTTAGACCGTGGTACGTCATCTGTATATTGTTTAAATATTAGGCACTTATATATTAATGGGCTAACATTCGGTAAGGATGGTTTGTCAAGTTAAATAACTACGTAACAATACTGTAGTTTCCAGGCTATTCTAAACAATATCTAACATAATGAGCTGTCCCATACAAGACTTCAACATCTACTCGACCTAAATGTATGGGACAGCTGATTATTTTTTCGCGATTACGATTTGGAGAAAGTTGTTCAATTTGATGGTTTGTACCACACACGCTTAAATATGACCACACCTTTCTAATACACGCTGTATAAGAAGGTAAATATTTGACACGTTGTTGCAGTATCCGACCGTAAATATGGCACATCGAGTTTAAGTAAATGTACGGCATTGTAGAGCGTTTTATCTGTTAAGCTACAGCCTCATTACAGCCGCTGTGTGGTATAATTTGACCAAGACCGCCGTACCCCGCCGTAGGAATACGCAGCGAGGCGGGGGGCGGGACGCTGTGAGCGTTGACGAATGAGCAGCCTATAGCCACTGAAGTCTAGGAAACCCTAGCTTTTGTAAAAGTTTGACACTGTAGAGCGTTCTCTGCCACTCATACTTGTGTGGGGTCTCTTCATAAAACTCTATTTTTCACCCTTCTAAATAAGGTTTGGAATACAGCCGCTGTGTGGTATAATTTGACCAAGGCCGCTGTACCCCGCCGTAGGAATACGCAGCGAGGCGGGTGGCGGGACGCCGTGAGGGTTGACGAATGAGCAGCCTATAGCCACTGAAGGCTAGGAAACCCTAGCTTTTGTAAAAGTTTGGCACTGTAGAGTGTTTTCTCTGTCACTCATACTTCTGTGGGGTCTCTTCATAAAACTCTATTTTTCACCCTTCTAAATAAGGTTTGGAATGGGTTCATTTCAATAACGCAAAAGTTCAAACTCAATAGGTACCTTCCGCTCATCAGTCCGATATTTAGCATTTGCTCAAAATGTCAACAAGCCATTGTGGTTTGTGAAGTAAAACCCACGCAAAAATATTAATTCAACAGGTTATTCGAACTTACCTTTTAACTTATGTAGATAAATATAGGTACAAGTACGCGTTAATAACTTTGATGAAAATATTATTGAACACGAGAAGCCTACCTATGCTAAAAAAGTTTTATTTTTTCAAACAAAAATTGAGGGTTAGAAATAACCCTATCTTCAAGTTAGCTCCTAAAATAAATAAGTTGGTACAAGACTTATCAAACCTCGGAGTTCAAAGACGCTTTAGAAACAAGCTTTGAGTAAATTGTTGCTCCGTCAAACTCAACAACAACAATGGAAAATTAAATGTTATTGATGTTCTTTTGTTGTTCACAAGCATCTCAACAAGTTGAGGTATTTAAACTTAGCCGGTGTTATAAATAGCTTGGCAGCAAGGTTTATATTGCTGTGTGATTCTTAACTTTATTTATTGGAAAGTCTCCTAAGCTTTTTAACTTCAGTTTGCACTTCAGTTGGCATCAGAACTAAAATAAAAGCAGTTGCGTGTGTCAGTTCGTCCAAACACGCGGCAGGTAGACAGAAGCGTTTGCGCGCGGCAGTCATCCAAACACAGCGCGTCACGCCGCGCGCGGCCGCCGCGCACGTTGCCGCTCAATATTTGGACACACCTTTAGGCGGGTTTTAGAGTCACGTTGAGCGTCGGCGCTGACGGCCCAATATGTATGATTATCGCACTCAGCGCAGCTCAGCGCTGACGGCCGTCAGAGCTGTGACGTGTGCGATAATAATCCATATTGGGCCGTCAGCGTCGACGGTCAGCGTGACTCAGCCTGACTCTAAAACCCGCCTTAGAGATGTTGAATCTGAATTGGTCTGTAAACAAACTGTGTGGGTGTCAGACTCTAGACAACAACAATACGAACAATACAACGAATATAAGGAACAATACCGCCTCTAAGCAAATTGTTGTTCCGTCAAACTTAACTACAATAATGTAGAAACAAATGCTATTGATGTTCATTTTGTTGTTCAGAAGTTTCAGATACTTCTTGTCAGGGGTTTAAACTTTGTAATCGTTATAAATAGCTTGGTGGCAAGAGTTATTTAATTTTGTTCTGTGATTATAAAGTTTATATAATGAAAGCTTTCCTACGAAGAACTCGGACGATGAGTCTGAAAACGGGTCTGTCAATAACGCGTGGGTATCTGACTCTAGACAGTTTACCTACACCTGAAACTTATTTAATTTTCTTATTAGCTTTACATTTTCTAGGGTTAATTTATTTATCGAGAACATGTATACTTGCTCTTTGAGATAATTAGTAAATCTAGCTATTTCGCTAACAAATACAGAGTCCTGTTTTAGGTAAATGAATAATATTTATTTCTATCAGAAGGTTTGTACTTTGTACAAACAAACACTTTTACGCGTCAAAAACAATATTTTAAAACTAGATGAGGGCGGTGTTTTTTATCTAACTACTCTGGGATGAAACACCAAAACAAACTGCGAGGTCACAGACTCTTTTAAAGTCCAGACATGGTCTTGGTCAGAACATGTGAGGACCACTATTTCGCTAACAAGAACAGAGAGGATGTAGATTAGCCTAAGCAGGTACCTTAAAACTGGATTCTGGCACTAATACCCATATTAATTACAGTGCAGAAAGAATTTTCAATTTAGATTCTAAGTGTGTTGGTGGATAGCCTGGACTTTCTGACTTCCGACGCCGTGTATGTCCCTTTTGTAATAAACAACGACAAACGTTTCTTGAAAATGAGTCACAATTGTTAATTTTTCTGCATTCGTTGTTTAGACTGGACTGTGGATAATAGATTACTTAGTACTTGGATATTATGTACTTCACTTACACCGATATCGATATCGTTTTATCGATAAAACTATTTATTCTTTGATGTCATATCGTCAAACCTTTTGGAAGTCGGTTTTTATTTTTTATAAAACCTGTTTATTGTCTAGTATTTTGTTTATTTTGCTAACATTTCTATGGTAACAAACCACCGTTTGGCTCCACAAAACCAGCTATTTTTTCAAACACACTGTCTGCGATGCGGCTATGTCTAAACTGTATGCTGAAACTTTATTCTGTTCTAAATTCAGTTTTAACAAAAGTATTTTCATTCGTTCCTAAATTCTTATTTATGCCTTCTTACATCTTTCGTAGAGGCAGATCAAGTATATCTCAAGTTTTACCTTCAGGCGACTGTAACAATTGAAACTTCCCTCTGTTCCTGCTGTGAAATTCGAGAAAAATGAAACTCCAATCTCTTCGTCAATAAACTTCTCTCGCGTACTAAAGCCCTTATTTTGTTACCAACATCAAATTATCTTCACTTTAGGCTGCTAATAATGATCTCATAAAAAAACATTCTGCATATAAAATTAAGATACTTTAAAACGCGTGTTTACGACTGACGTGTCAAGCTATACAAACCCGTGTAGTTGTTGAGAATGCATCACATTACACGTTCACAACAAAAATAGTCAGAAAATGGCATTTGTCGTTATTTTATACCTACCAACTCTATGTTCGGCGATGAATATGCACCACTCGAACAGGAACGATTATTCGAGTGTATGCTGCAGCTGCTGTCACTACATAATGTTTATGAAAATCGAGTTTCAACCTTGTTGTGTTGAGTTCATCCGAATCAAAATTGATTGAGCCTTAACTGTTATCGACATTTGATGTTAAAACCAATTTTTTTTTGTAGATAACTTTAAATAATATAATAGTAATATTTTCCTTTGATATAAAATATTTCATTTCTACGTTTGATTGACACATTTTTCTGTCCATTGCCCCAACACAAATTCAATTGCGTGGGCGAGTGATAGCATGGTCGGTCAATTGAGTCGTGATTGGGCCACACTGATACAATATCCATACCTCTGGGAACACATCAATTGGAATAACCAATAACATCTGTTTTGGCCATGACCTTTTGAGCTTCCATCGGCATTGCTCTGCTGCGTCATACATGATTAGTTTGGAGGATTTCCAGTTGTGGTTTCGTCGGGAGCGACTTTTTGTGCGAAATGGTCGCAAATTGACGATACGAGAGCAAAAAGCTTAATAAACAAACGGGATGAGTTTCGTTCCCACTTTTTTGCACATTCGCGGTAGGATAACGTACGCATCTATATGATAATTCTTTAGTGTCCGGAGTTTTTCCAAATAAGTGTTATTATCTTGAAAGTTTCGAGTGAAAATTCGTTTCTCAATAAACACTTGTGCGTGGACCCCATTATCGCTAACCATCAGATGAGATCAGATCAGGTAGTGGTCAAACTTGAGGATAACAGATATAGAAAATGGTCTTAGTAGGTACTTTATTACAATAAAAAATATGCTCACGATTTAATTCTCCTAACATTGCAAATTTAATTTCGTCCATCCATTGTGTGTTCCATTTTCATTCCTTCCAATTACGATTGCCGTCACAAGTCCTGACAAGAGACTACGTAGCCGACAGGTAATACAGTTAAGACTTAATCCATATGCTAACTGAGGACATTCCTAGTACCGACGATATTCCTTTGTGCGCAGTATCCTGGCAGTTGTAATTTCATTTTCATTTATTTAGCTACGTAAATGGTTGGAACTTGTCATAACGGTTTCTACTTTTCTACATAGAGAACTCGTGTCTTGATTGGCTTAAAATGTATTTTACGATGACTGGTAGTGACTTTTCTACTTGCAAAATATGCCCATTCATGTCATTCATGATAGCCTTCCATACACGAGGTTGTAGGATCAAATCTGGGAAAGTACCAAAGTGACTTTTCAATTTACAATTATGTTCTTTCTGAGTGTGTAGTGTAGTGTGTAGTAGGAAAACATCGTGAGGAAACTTGTACTCATAGTTAATATAACTCTGAAATCGCCAACCCATCTTGAGCAAGCATGGTGATCAATGCTCCCGGCTTATCTGTATGAGAAGAGGCCTTTAAGGCTCTTACATACTGGCGCGACTTGTCGCGCGACGCGACTTTTAACAAAACAATTTCTAAGAAAACTTCACGGCGAACAATTCGGTGGCGTTGCGTCGAGCGACAAGTCACGCTAGTATGTAAGAGCCTTTACCCTGCACGGGGACAGAAATAGGCTGGTATTATTATGGACTTTTCTATGGAGAAGAATAGGCAAAACGACCATGGTTACTCTTTCTATTCTAACTTTGAACTGTATCGTATCATAAAATCGGAGATAGGTGAGCCCAAATTACTTTACTTGTAGAAAACAACAAAACTCGTACAAACCACAAGTTTAATTACCGGGATACTAATTGTATTTATCACCGCGTGCCGGCTAAGGGCTGACGGGAACACGGGCAAGTAGTGAAATATTCCGTCCTTGGCCGGGATTTATACAAAATACGCCGCAGACAGAGTGACTTGACAAGACTCTTTATTCAGTATGCGGCGATCGTTAGAGACTGGAATACTAAAGATGCTATTTTTATTTCGTACTTTTTGTGATATTTTTGTTGTGAGAGAGTAGGTTTTTATGTAAAATCTGTCGGCTTAGGACATGACAAGAACACAACACATTTTGTTAACGAAATGGTTAGGTAAAAGAAAACATAAAGTATGCAAAACAATCAGGCAGTTGAAAGTGTTCAAAAACAACCTATAGTAAAGCTCATGTTTATCTCATACAAATCAAGTGGGTACTAAAATAAATGTTTCGGTGCCCACCTTTCTACCATAAAACCAAACAGGAAAATAGAACGATATCATTAGGTCAACTTCGTACGATTGGAGCAGCGATGAAGCGAATAAGTGGTACACAACGATCGTAAAGACTTGTTGATCGGACTCGTAAATGTTCTCCATTGAGAAACTGGCGATATCTGGCACGTGAAAAATGTGACACGCAGTTTATAAACCGCGGGTCACATTTTTATAAGGAAGGTCTAGAAATCTTTTACCATTTTTAAGACGGTCTGTATCTAATATTGCTCGAGTAATTTTTTTAGAGTGGTAGATGTCAATACATATATCATTTTTTAATCGCAATAATTTTAAATTAATTATTTATACACACTCTGTGAACATTCCATGTGTCTACCTATTATTTACTGTTCAAAAGATTCAGCCCTGTGACGGACGGACGGACATCGGAGTCTTAGTAATAGGGTCCCGTCGGCACCGTTTAGGCCTGCGCAGACGAGGGATTTTTGTCCGGGGACTTTTTATCCGCTAAAAATAGATCGCTTACAACTGTTTCGAGTAACGCAAACGAGGGATTAAAAGTACCGCGTTCAAAAAGTCCCCCGAAAAAAATAGAACTCGTGTGATTAGGCGAAGCAACGCACATGGCGGACTTTAGTCCGCGTTGTGCGCTCGAGAGTGACGTACGTATGCACGACGATAATGATCGCACACCGTGTGCGTTGAGTTCGCTGTAAATCCGCGCGGACTTTTTATCGCGGAGCGTACTTTTTTCTTCATCGCGGAGAAAAGTCCGTCGTCTGCTCACTCAGGCCTATTAGGTGCGGTCCCCTGAAAATGCACTTTGTTACTTAAATATCTATATTTTTTACTGTCGATATTTTAAAATAATCTTTAGTGTATATCAATTTCGTGACAACACTCGCTTATAAGCTCTGAAAACTACTTACGCTTCGCTTTTAGCTTTACTTCATTTCTTTCGTAATTTTTTTTACAAAATGTATCTGTTTCATTTAAACTCGACCATGTGACTGAATAAAATACAGATTTTCTTTTTAACGGTAAAATGGAGTTTTTATTTTTGAGCTGACTAAAATAAAGCCCAAAAGTCTCGATGACGGAATACTTTGTAATATTAAAAGTTATTCCACGTGGGTGACTGCCTCGTTGGTCTAGTGGTCGTAAGTGAGACCACGAGCCAGGTGCGATTCCCAGGTCAGACAAAGTGTTATTGGGTTTTTCATCTGGAATTTCTCAGTAGCAGCCCGAGACCGTCTGATAATTTTCCAAGTCTCTAAAAATCTTAAGATCCTTTAATGCAGTCTTCATGAAAAGTGTATCAAACTTTCTAAGTGCCTAGGCTACCTGACCTACTTTTCCGTACATTCTTAAATGGAATATAAAATACTGCAACGAACGGCCGTCATTACCGAACAACCTGTAATTAATTCTAATAAATAGTTCACCTAACGAAGGCGCTATTATTAAAAGTTGAATAGGCGGCGCTTTTGTTGTGGTCGCCGTAGAGTTTAATACTTTTTAATAGTTGCTTCGATTTATGTTGGCTTTTTTGTACTTGTGGCAACATTAGATAGCTACTTGACTGCGCACAGTGGTCACGTGCTGCCTTGCACAATTAGGTTTCGGGGAGACCCCTGAGTATTTAGAGGATGCAAGTCATTTGTAGCTTCAATTCTATTGAATGCCACGGGCAAGAAACTTGCATTGTGCAAATGAGGCTTTACAGCTACATTTTCATTCCCAGTATTGCTGTGAACACGGCAATTGTTTTTTGCTGATGTAATTACATTTGCAGACAAACCCATCAGACAAGCCATAAACATGCAGACAAGCCATTAACAGACTCAGGACAATTAGCACTCACAATTTCTGTTAAAATGCAGATTTTGTTCGTTGCTTGCATAATAATGCCTTATGACAAATGGCATTGATGAGCTTACTCTGCAGGTAACAAACTACTTTTTACATACAGACATCAAGATTGGCTAACTAATATTTCTGCTGGTGTGTAACTAAATGTTTTCGTTCCAAAACACCTTAACAGAATCAAAGAAGTATGAAAAGTATCAAGACTATTATTAAGATTACCTTTATGTATTTATTTCTCAACTTTGAAAAAAAAAATAACGGCAACGGAAGAAGGTTTTGTCAATTTATGCCTAAATTTACGAAGTCATTTGACGTCGTAATTTAGGCATAAATTGACAAAATCTTTTTCCGTTGCCGTTGAATATTTTGTGATTTAATTTTTCAATATTTGAAATAATTATTATCTACGATTGCGCTTCTGATTTCTTGATAATTTTTCTTCAGTTTTTGTATAATATTGCACAAATTAGATATACGCCTACTTTTATTTCGGTTTTGAAATAAAATATTTTTTCACGTAAACTATTTTTCCTACAATTTTTACAATTTTTATGTTTTATTGCTTTGTAATGAAGATACGAGTTAACGAAGCTAAGCTGCGGAATTTAGACGAAAATAAAAAAAAACTTTCTTTTTCTCTAAACTAAAGCTTACAGATTTTTTTATATTGGATAATGTTCATGTTTATAATTGGCTGTATACGTTTACCAGTGCCTGTATTTTTAATTATGTCAGTTCCTACTTCCGACACTTGGTGTCGGCTTGTTGGTTCATCCTCACATGTTTTATGTTCTTAAATTGTAGTTATTGTGTACGTTTGTATGAGAAAAATATAATAAATTCTTTTATTTAGTTTATACATTCTTTTAAATATTTTTATATGGAAAAACTTCAAAATAAATTATGAAACAAGATTCCTCAAGCTACAGGAATCGTGACAAACTGACCTTAGACTCAGATTCGTCCTTTCTTTGTATTCCAAAATTCGAAAGACAGAAACAAAAAAACCTTTGAAATTGAATATTTACGTAATTGTCACGTTATTGCGTGCCGTTCACGCGGCACCGGGTTTTGGCTCGTTTACATAACTAGGTGTCGGTTATGTCAGCTTTGGACGAACAAACATTTGTTTTATGAAGCCAGTTAAGGGGAGATTATTCGGTTTTTTGTACGGATACTGCGAAGAGTGCTAAAATGCTCGGAATATATTCATGTTATTGTGAGTGTTATGGACTGAAAACAAGTTCGATTTTATGAAATCGGTGCCTGTTAACTTTATACAGTTCGACAGGCAATCGGGCTTTGAAAAATACCGGTATAATTCATCAAAATAAAGAAAACGCAAAGCAATTAGATCTTTACTGGGAACCCAAAACAATTATACTCCACTCAGCGAAGTTGTCTATCTCACGGGATATAAGATGTAATATTATTTCATTTAGTTTCCTTGAAAATCAATAAATACTTATTAGATAAACAATTACAATTGTCTGTTTTGGAATAAACCACACAAATGTTTTCGAATTTCTCAGTAGCGGCCCGGAGTCTGGAATTTGTGCCCGGTGATGGCAATAGGCTCGCCCCCTATATTACATGGGACTTAAACATAACTGGCGAAATGTGGGTGTACTATGGGTACACCTCTGCGGCGTCATTTTATATTTTCAATATTTATAAAAAAAATCTGTTTAGTTGTTTTTTTTTTTTTAATTATGTATTACTTTTACAATTTGTAACTCATTAACATTAGTGGCTTCACGATACAGACAGAAATATTAGGGATATATTAATTACCTATTATAGATACGATAATCAAAACACCTTGTTCTTCCTACGTATCTAGGTCACAGAAAACAAGCAGAAATAACCCACATTATAGCGGTGTGGAATACCTACTTCACACCGACAATATATTTTATCAAGGAAAATTCTTCTCGGAAAAATCTTCTAGAAGTTTGTTCGTACGTGCTTTTAATAAACATCTTTAAAATTGAATGGACAATTCTCTCTACGATTTCTCTTTTATATTGTGTTTTGCTTACACGTTACTTGCCTTTATCATGGAATTTCTTTATATTCTTGTTCAATAAATACATTGCATCTTGCTGGTGTTTGTTATAACTGATCTAAATAATATTACCTATGCCTTTTCAGTTAGTGCTTTAACTATAGGTACGACTGTTACCGATTATTTTGACAGACAACACTTGTACTTTACGCTTTAAATGTAGGTATGGGAAAGTCTTGTTTGATGAAATTTTAAGTCTGCATTATTTTTAATTTAATTTTAAATCTGCGACCCTGATAATTTAACGTTTAATTTTAATTTCAATTCTATGACCCTTATAATTTGTATCTACTCATTAGTTTATTTTAATTGCATTTGACGTTTTATTTTAATTTTAATTATGTAACCTTTATAATTTTTACCTATTTTAATTGCACTGACATTTTATTATATTGTAATCTGTATCTTGTATTTGTTGCAGTATTATGAATTTTTATTTTATGTATTAAGGATTTTGTCTGAATTAAATGAATTTTATTTTTATAATTCGGGCTACTTTATCGTGTCCTTGTATAATTATTATATTTGCCTTCCCAAACAGTAAAATAAATAATGTAAAAGAACACAGAATTGAGAAATACGAAAACAATAACGGCTGTCTTCCCACGCAAGTTTTCAACTAAAGGAAACAAATTCTTTCACGAGAAAATTTATCACAACCGCACTGTACAAGTTTTATATTGAAAGGCATACTCTGGAAGTAATTCACAATTCCTACTCTTCCAAAGATGTGTGTCCATATTTTTATCAATATCTAAATACAGAGTGTAAAAATCCCATCACGCGTTCTGTACATCAAACTAAGTACCATTGAGCAAAAAATATCGCTGGGTCTACTTTTATGTAGGTATATTGTGAAAAGTCGCTGTATAAGGCACGCAAAACATTGTGCCTGGGTGCATGCAAACGGTACAAGCTCGGTTTTTTATTCTTGTGGTACAAGGGTAGTCGGGGTATTTAAAGTTGAGTTTGAATAACATTTAAAACTTGTATTCGTCTTCAATATCTCAGTAACCAGCAGGTTCCCAGGCATGGTACAGTACAAAAAAATACACAATTTCTGAAAGAACAAGTGACTCTCTACATCGTTAAGCGGCTTTTTACGCCCGATAAAGCAATAAGTAAATAATAACCTTTATTATTGCTTTATCACAACTTTATTCAACTATGCACTGCATTGTTTGTTGCACCAGATAAAAGTACCTAAGTTTGACCCGTTTGAAGTCACGCCGCTAATGCCACTTAATGAACCAATGGAATAAGGCTCGACTCCATGCGAGCACTTACTGACGTCTACAGAACTCGCTCCTTCAAGTTCGATTTGTTTGAACAACTATTGCGAGCGATGACACACTCTAGCGTGTATGTAGTCGTGAATGTCTTCGGAAAATTCATATGGGTATTTCGCATTATATTCTTTCCATAGTACCTAGTACCATAGTACCATCTTATTATGGAAGACAGTAAAGGGTTAATACTATATACCCTTTACCGTCTTCCATAATAATATGGCGTGCCTTCAGCGTGCCTAGAGCTGATGGTAGACCTCAGCTCCTAGCCGCCGCAGGAGACGCCCTGGGCGTCGGGAATCCCAGGCGGATTCCCGGCCACCGTAGGCGCGGGCTTGCGGACGGCGAGCAATGGGTAGCTCGCCGTCCGATAAGTCCCAGGCCCGGGTCGGCGGCGTGTTGTGTTCTACGCACGCCTAAAAGAGATGTCAGCACGATTGGCGGGGTCCGCTAGGACCGATGCCTGCGTGATGGTTGCGGGAAAGTCCGAAAGGGATACCGGGACGCTTGGCAACAGGCAACTGAAGGAACACGGGTGGGATTAAGTCAGTGAAAGCCTCCCGCTCCGCCCAGAGCGGGAGAGTGTACTGGCGGGAGTGATTTGAAGAATTCCCAGCCTCAAAAAACTGTCAGAAATTGGTATCACGCTGCTATCCATCTTCTTCTGGGTGAAAACAATTTGAACCGAAAAAAGATTACCTAATAAACTGAGACTACACACAAACAGAGGCAGACAGAGATTTATAAATAGCCCTGTGAGACTAACTTATAAATCTCCTCCTACATCATTAAAAGGCACCAAGGAGTTCCGTACCCTGGGGAGCGAAATATTTTGAAAAGGCCGTTTTCGCTAAAGAACATCCTCCATATTTTCCAAGTAAGGAAAGAAAAAGTGCGTAAAGATGAATAAGTAAACATATTGCTGTATTCTTTGGCAGTTATATCTTCAACGGTATTCATAAATCTCGGTGTTTTAGGTACCTACTGAATTTTCCTAAATGCAAAAGTACCGCCAGTAAAAGGTACCGCCCACGCCGTGAAGACGCACATATTTTAAGATCCTGTGTTATTTACTACACGACTATTGTCATTCTTTTTATAGACTACGTAGAATAAATAGAAGCACCTACGTATTGTAAACATGTCGTGACCCGTGGTGTAGGTTATTTATAGATTCAGTATTCATGAAAATGTATAATTTTTTGGTACTTTTTTTAGGCCCTGTTCGTTCAATTTTTTTTTATGGCATAGATGATATGCTATACATATACCTTCACTGACTTTTATTATTCAATAAAATGTCTAAAAGAGTGTTTATGGGAATTTACCCGGAAAACCCAGTCAATAGTTAACAATATATTGACTTGTTCGGCAAAGTAACATGGCTATGATCCAGACGGAAGGTAAATAACTATCTACCCTGTTAAATTACAGGCTCGACTTTTCAACTTTGAATTTCAGCGAAAAGCCGGGAAAGATAAACAAAAGCCAGTTACATTTAATATTGCTGGGCGTGAATTTAAAGATCTTCAATGGAAATTCCCAAAGCCAAATAATATATAATATCGAGGATCAAGTATTTAAAATACATTGCGTCAACTCAGGACCGTCAGGCAAAGTAAAACTTTTTCTTTGACAAGAAGAGCAAACGAAACTGTGTCTTAATGCTTTAAACAGAAAGTCATTTTCTTGATGTACTTATAATTTATTCCGCAGCGTTTGTCGCAGGGTGTAGACGGTAAAATTCACGCTTGGTACATAACCGTGGGAAGTGCAAGATTTTATTACTTTTGATAAAGGGTTTGTGTTTCAAACGATTTAAATGCTACAGAGGAGAAGTGATTCTAGCACGTTCGCACGCTCTCGATCTAAAATATACCAAATGTAATCAGTTCGAAATAGAGATTTTATATATTTTTTAAGAATAACCTGCTAGCTGCATACAACATCATTATCCATAGCCCGACCTCGCCCACTACTGAGCCTACAAACCTTATGGATAAAAACCTACCCCGTAGTATTTTTCATTTCATTTATTATCATTAACACAAGTGACTCCTCTGACCCTAAACTCCCAGCCTTCAAAAAAACGAAATCTTACATTACACACAAAAAGCCATTTGAGATTAGTCTTTACCTATCTCATGCCCAACTGCGGCCCAAAGGTAAATAAAGATGGGTAAATACGCCTGAGTGTACAACTTCACTATGAAATGTCCGTAAGGACTCAAAACGCCTGCGGTCTGGTAGACTTAAATATCTACCTACATATATAATCATTTGGGTGTGCGGCTGTACCACTGTGTGGCTCCAATTTGGCCGTAGGTACCGAAAACGATGTACATCGTTTCGTATGAGTTAATTAAATCAAGCAGATAATATGTTGTACATAATTTGATAATAACACCATTACAACATTATATCGCAGTTCACCGGTTTTCCGCTTTTCCATAACGCTAGTTGCGTATTTTTTAGCGCATACGTCATACCTACTGAAAGTATTTCTGTACTTAGTAAATTCTACCAAAGAATGATGAAAAATGTATTATTGTTTAGTCTGAAACAGGAACCTCTTTCAACGCCTTATTTTAATGTTTTCCTCCTTACATTTCCCGGAGGCTCAAAAGTTTTCCTATTAAATAAGTTTTCTGACTTCATAATTATTTTGCATGCTTCAGTAAGTATTGGTCGTTTACATTTCTAATTACACCGCATTTGTTTAGGTTCAATAAATTATGGTGAATTTATTATTCAGAAATACTTCCTACCTACAAGCAAATTAATTGAAACTATCTACTTTGAAATCGCTTTTATCTTGATTTATCATTCCGAAAACAGCCTCGCAAACATGCATTTTAAATCTATGTATTTTCATCTACTACCCTTTCATTTAGATCCCAATACTTCGCCAAAAACCTAATACATCGCCTATTTGACGTGTCACACGAGGAACATCACAGGTTTCTCACATCGCACGACAAGTCTCGCCTACGCCTCGGTACGTGACATCAAACATATTGCTGCTGAACGCACTAACCATGCCAAGCACGTTCGCGCCTCCTGACTTTTGAACGTAATAGAAAATAAAGTTTACGGTCTTAAATTGCTGACGATTTTCCTCGTTGGCGCTTTTGATATCGACTTGTCGTGGACACTGCCGATTGAGAGTGAAAGCACGTAGTTGAAATTGTGTTTTGAGTACTTACTTGTGTAGGTATTTATAGTAGATCATTTATTCGAAGAAAAAAAAGAGTTGGCTGGTAGAAAACTTAACTTTGAGTTTTAAGCTTGCCTTACTGTAAATGGATTCTATTACCTATAGTGTAAAATAAGTACAATCAAAAATTTATCATAACGGATAGAGAAACCCTCCATTTTCACCTTGTGCTCATCGCTGATGACTGGAATCATGAATTGATACCAGTCATTGATACGATACTCTAAATATTGAAGTAGGTAGGTATCTGTAGTTTTCAGATTAATTACACTGAGTCTGAATTTGAGACATTTGCAAACACTCTCGAAGTCTCCACTCCTAAGTAATTCTACTTAAAACCGTTGAAAATTATTATTCACTGTTTGTTTTCCACCAGCAAGGGATTAATCAAGTCGGCCAAAAGGAAATTGAAAATAGATTGTCTATTTGCGGTAAATCAACGAAAATGAAACAACGCACTCTAAATCCGTTGAAATCCAATTTCATTTTATTTAGGGAAAGAAAAACTAGAGGAAGACCCTTACGAAATGTAAAATTCATAAAAAACATGGGTCGAAAAGCAATCTTATCTTATGAGCGTGTTAAAGCGTATTTACAAGTTTTATATTAGCTGACTTTGTTCGTATGTGTTTCTAGTTAGTCCAATTGTCATCCATTTTTTAAGCATTTGCATCCGATTGAGAAAGTTGGCTTACATATACAACTACCGAGACATTTATCAATAAGGAACTTATGATAGGTACTTATCTATTTAAATGATCTGATGATGAAAATGATGATGAAATGATGATGATGATTTTATCTTTTAGTCACAAAAAATTGGCTGCGTAACAATCTTGCTGCAATAATAAAATATGTAGAAAGAATAGAGGAATGGAATAGATTAGGTTACCTACCCCGTGTGCCAGCCTACGCTTTGGAACGGGCAACTAGCTTCAAATTTCTGACTGACCGACAGATACAGAACAGAACAGACGACAGAACATAACATGAATAACATCACGCCAGTATTCCGCGAACGGTTAGGCCATAGATATAAGAAAGAAGGGTTAGGCAATCACTGACCGACTCCTTGCCTGTAATTGAAATGAATAGTTTGAGCTTGAATATTTTTTATTGCACACTGCTTTTAAGGAACTTAACTTAATTACTTAATTTAACTGGGGTCCACATGTAGACTATGTATGTACTAAGCTTAGAGCTATCATGTCAAAGTTGCGTATATTAAAGCACAAATTGCCTTATAGGACTTTAAGATTGTTGTACATGGCATTGGCCGATTCTGTAATCAATTATGGTATAACTAGTTATGGAAGAACTTATAAAACTTACCTTAATAAAATCCATAATATACAGATACGATTATTAAAGATGTTGGTACCTTATAAAACTAAACTTAAGTATAAACCCGATTATGATATGTTATTTCAATATTGTAAAGTCTTAAATGTATTTGATAAATTGAAATTAGCTGTTGTTTCTGATTACTCTATGCATATGAGTAATCTACAAAAAAGATTTAGACCAAATTATTTTCGTAACCTTTCATACTTGCCTTTATATAAATTACCAAAAGTCAATAATGAATATGGTAAAAGGGCCTGGACGTATGCTCTTCCAAAGATTTTGAATAAGTTACCAAAGAACATAGCTAAAAAATTAGAAAATAAAAAAGGTTTACAAATTAAAAACATATTAAAAGCATACTTTACCGTGGAAAAGTTTAGAATGGGGGAGGGGCCTACGTGTGGGTCCACTATCAGTCAAAGTCTCTTGTGAGTAACGCATTATGTTTTGATAACGCACATAATCTTTCTAAAAAAGATTAAGCGTTATTGTACTGTTAAAATATGTCTCTTTTATTTTGAAATAAATAGTTTGAAATTTACATATTTTTTTTTGTAGGTATAATAAACATACAAAGGGTGACACAGTGAGGGGTCAAGTGTGTCCCGAGCGAGAAATACAAGAAAACTTTAGTGTTGGCGAAACATACAATATCACCCTACTGTGTGGTTTATGGTCCACACAACTGTAAGAAAAGGTTTGAAAGGCTGGGTCACAGATCGATACGGAAACACGCTAAATAATATAAGTAACTATTTATACCGAACAGAAAATATGAGTGAAAAGAGGATATAAATATAGAATCTTTACATTATGTACCTATGTATTTATGACAGGTATATGAGGCCACTGACGTATAATTGGGTTAGCTACTTAGCACTAAGCGCTGAACTACTACACAGGACTTTCACCGGTGAATCGTGTATGAAAATTTAACCCTAGGTATTTCACCCTAGGCTAGGTCATTATAACCCTAGGCAATTAAGAGATGAGATAGGCACAAAATAAGATAGATTTACTTATGTGTAATTAGCGCCCCGTTCCTGCTTCGGTGTTTTGTACTTGACAAAACATCGAGATTTCTTAGTTATATGTAACTTTAATAGTAACGTATTATAATTATACATAAACCTTCCGGAATAAATTCTCTAAACGATGTTGAAAACCTCATCAAAATCTACAGACAAACACGAAAAGCGACTTACATATGTATAGATATTGCCCATTTGGGTGAGGTTGTCAACCTTGTGGAAATATTATCGTTAAGACAGTTTACAGCTATCACATCGTTAAGTTCAAGTAAAAGCTCTGCCGAGGTCACGTGCAACGGATACTTGAAGGTTAATATAGGGAAAATGGGGATCAAGAACCGATATAGTTTTCATCGTTTTCACCCTGATTTAGGTATAAAGGAACCGTATAATGTAATGGTTGGTTATAAAACCTCTTAAAAAAGATCTGAATAAAATGGTTTACTTTGATAGTAGTTTGTGATTGGATCTTGTTTTTTTTTTACGTTCATTATTTTAAGTACTATAGTTAACTTAATTTACGAAAATTGCGTTAGCTACAATAATATGATTTTAGAAATGTAATTCTCAAAAACAGAATACAATTTTCTTAAACGTGCTTGGAAATTCGAGTATTATTTTGGCAATCTTCTTTGAGATAAAACGAAAATGTTGTACTGGTCAAATACATGCGAGCAGGCGGCCAGCAATGTTAGTGTGAAAATACATAATATGTGTCGTGTTTAGCGGGCGAATAAGTTACTATGAAAATACATATCTGTCGTGTAATTTAAAAATGGAACGAACTATTTACTTCGACACAATAACAACCAAGGAGGTAACTCAAAGATTTTATTAAGATTCGACTAATTGCTTGCAAATAGAGCTGTTTTTTAAATATAAAGAAACAAATGAACATATTGGCCCGTGAAATATTGTAGTTGTTCGTTATTGATTTTGGAATTTATAATGAATTTACTTAGTTTGAGTTTCTATGCATTATTTGAGAAACGTACTATACAAGCCTTGGCCGCTACCAGGCATTGATGGACTTTCGTTTGTGTGCCGTGGCTTCGCCTCAGCCCACATTTTCACGTTTGTCCATCAATGCCCCTTTTGCAAGCCGCAGCAGTAATGTACTATTATTCACTTAGAATGAGAAACACTGTTTGCATACTTTTAAAACGTATTAAAAGTAAAATTCTACGTAAGAGATCATACATTCTATTTTTATTAGATTTCTTTCCACAGGTATAAAATTTAAACGACTTATAGCTAGAAAACCTAATTATCGTTAATCTTTCCCAGAAATAGGTTATCACCGTACCTATTCGTGGAAACGTGTTGAGTTCCACACTTCAAAAATATATTCGCAGCTCAACCTTCAGGCGAGCCAAGGACAGCTGTAACCGAATAATAGACACTATTGAACAGTTGTAAAATGGTTCAGAAGAAAATACGGCTCGAGAGGAGGCTTCTTGGTTTTTTACGAAATATGTAATAAAATATTGTTTTAGAAGTTTTAAGTCATATTCTGTTTCGCTTAAATTCCATATTATTATACCTAGATTTATTAAATCGTTATTTTATGAGACTGTGTTACAAACGAACAACTCTATGATCTCTAGATAATACTAATTTCTGAAGATACACTAAATTGAGAGTTGTAATCTTACAGACATTTTAACAGCACCCTTGAATAGCTCCATCTCTTTCTCACACTGAAGTAATATTAAAATAATACCGATAGTAAGAAGTAACGGTACAGTCTCAGTTCAAAAAGGGTGAAAAAAAAAGGGATGCGTGATGGCAGAAAATGTATTTTGTTTGCACATGAAAACAGAATTAACAGACATGGTAATCCGGTGTTTAATGTTGTAAGCTGTAAATTCAATATTTGGAATATCATGGTTTTTCTGAAACGAACCCGCCAACATGACGACGACGTATTTAGAACAAACATAATATGTAAGCAAGACGACGAAAGAGGACCCTTTCTGGAGCTCCAAGGCTTTCTCACTGAAAGGATCCTATTCCGTCATCTTGCTCAAACATTATGTATGCTAAACGTTTTGTTTGTACACATTGCACGTATTCACTCTATATTGGGCGAGTATTCTTCCTGTTTATCTAACTCGACGAAAGTAATTTGTCTCTGATGTCTATTTTGGTCAAAGCTTTTAATTCTACTCCGCAAATTATAAGATTTTGTTTATTGCTTGAAAGCTTGCTTGGATAATAGTAGCACTATATGGATTGATTTATCACATTTTCTTGTCAAACATTTACTAAAGACTCTCGGTATTTGTTTCGTTTTATACGTTATTAAATAAATATAATTAACCAGGAGAGGCTCTAAAAACAGTAAATACCTAATCAGTAATAAAAATATGGGTGAAACACAAACAATGCACTAAATAATGTCTAAATAGGATGTATTTTTAATTTTAAGGGGCTACTATTTTAGATCGTATTAAACTACATATTTTTTCATTAAATTGCGAAGCTTTCCAGAGCTAAACTAATCTGAGTTTTATGAAAAAAATAATATTCAAAGGGAAAGTTACTCAAGGTTCAAGGTAATAAAAGACAAGAAAACTATCGCCAACCGCCACCGGAACTCAATCAAGTGTTTCATAACAGCGAGAATTTTTTTACTTATTCTATGTGGACTATTGTGGATGATGTTATAATAATTTCCTGTCACTGGAATTTACATAGCAGGTAATGGTATTCGAATTGGTGTGGGGTAGGTACCTACCACAACCAAAAAGTGAAAAATTTCGTTTTTACTTTTTTCTTAGAAGAGTTTTTGGAATTTATAACAGTTACCTAATTGAGGGTGTATACTTACTCAAAAGTGAAATATCACTGTTTAGATCCTATGAATCGATTATTCAGACAAAACCAATCAGCACCACAATGCAAGCTTGAAGAAAAAACAAACTGCTTCTTACAATATTCTCATTTTCATTTTATCCTTTAGCAGCATTTATCTATTTTAATTTACAATCTACGTCTCGCATATCTGAAGGGAAATAAAAGCATATTGTTAAGCTGGCTCCTACACTACCTGCGGGAAAATAATCAGCTTCACACTGACTGTTTTTTTCCATCTTAGATAAATGAATGTCGGGCTGTTCCAAATAGATAAGGTAGGACTTCATTTGTCTTAATATCTTACGAATCTTTGTTGTCCTGGGATTGGTTAGAAGAGCTTATAGTAGATTATAGTAAAGCCATAGAAAGGCCAACATTAAAAGTAAGTGGTTATAAAAGGCGACTGCTTGCCTCGTTGGTCTATTGGTCGCAAATGCTACTGCTGAGCATGAAGTCCTGGTTTCGGTTCCCGGGTCGGGTAAAGTGTTATTGAGTTTTTAATCTGGAATTTCTCAGTAGCAGCCCGGAGTCTGGAATAATGACCGGTTGATGGCAATAGGGTCAAACATAACTGGCCTAACCCTTCCAGGAATACAGGCGTGATGTTATGTATAAAAGGTAAGTAATTTAAACAACGTATCAAAGCTGTTATGTATTTGAGAAGCCGGGAATATTGTTGTTACCAATTTAAAAAAAAAATATGAGCACTAAAAGAGGTCCTTTATTTTAATTATGCCTATTTCATGTAAAATAAACTAAAATTGTCGCACATTAAACTAAAATTGTAATAACACAAAATAATAACACAATCCCAAATGTTTTGAACTCGTTTACCTAGCAATTTGTTAAAGTAAAAGCCGCTTTTGGAATTGCAATAATAAAGGCTAAACTGAAACAAATGTTGGCAGAAAGCCAGTCTTGCTAAACTCAGAGCAAATTCACAGTTATGTGGAATTTATAACAATTCATCTTCATTTTTATCTAGCAATTGAATTAAAAGTTGATGTTCTTAACGACATTTTAATGCATACCTACGAAAATTTTGGACTTAAGCTCCGTGAAAACGCATTCAAATTAAAACAATTTATTTCAATTAAACCATTTACCTACAGGCACTTTTGAATTATCAAGAAGTCGGTCAGTTAGTCAGAAAATTGTAGCTTGTTACCATTTCCAAAACATTCTTAGATCTATATGGAAAACAACGAGCAAGAAGCACCATTTACACTCATTCATTTTAACGAGCTTAAAAAATCTTGCCAAAGGCTTTTACACCTCATCTATCTTTTTAACGCGCTTTGGCCCAAAGGCACTTACAATAATGACTAAGGTGAGAATGAAAGCTTGACGGATGAAACGTCAAAGTACAAAAGCTCCAGAGACTGCACTTTACCACCCATCCTTACTTGCTTCTATACAATGTAATACAATAAAGAAGCTTTCACCCTCATATAATAAAATGATGTGAAGGTAACAAGGTAGGCACCTATATATTAATATGTGGTTGAGTGTTCGGGCCATCAGATAAGGTCAAACTGTCATTAATTCAGCTGAAAAATAAATCATACATTTTATTGTTTCAGGAAAATTCTGTCAGAAAACTGAATGCTCGGTATTGTATTTCCTAAAGGAGTAATGTTACTTCGCTCAGTTGTAACAAGATTGAATAAGTCGACGTAGTTCTTTGTTATCTGTCGACCAACATAATTATATTTTTGTTTATGTTTCAAATTCACAATATAAACAAAAATATTATTGTGTTGGTCAATAAGCAACTGAGAACTTTTTCTATCAATTTGCTCTGATGGATATCATAGTTATTGGACAAAGGCGACTCGACTTGCTTAGGTGACTACATCTGTAGTTTTGCGAAAAAACAAAAAATAGTAGTTAGGTTAATTAATTTAAATCTTAAGCCCCGTTTACACGATGGATACTCAATACTCAATACTCAATACTTTATTGCATTCCACATGTAATTATTAGGTGGTAAACTTATAATTAGATCATATGGACCCTGTCGGGCAAAGCAAAATAAGTGAGTTAGGAGAGAGGAAGCATTTGCTAATTATTTAACATTACTTATCAAACTACTAATTATAATAATAAAGATGTAGGTGTTTTCTGAGATAAGACTAATCGCTTTAATGCAAAATATAAATAGGTGAGATGAGGTGAGGTGGGGTCATTTAGTGTTGTAATAATAATAGGCATAAGTAATAAGTCTAGTAAAATTTTAAGTTTTAAGTCTCGAGCGCTTAAGTTATGATTTTATAAGTCTATCATTTAGATATTCGCTTACTGAGTAGTAGCTTTTATTTAGCAAAAATTGTCTAAGTTTTTTTAAAAATATGTTAATTTTCTCTTCTTTTTTTATTAGTGCAGGTAGTTTATTGTATACTTTAATGGACATTACATAAGGACTTGTAGAGTGCATTTTTAACCGAGAACTTGGTATGTTTAGCCTAGATCTGTGTCTGAGTAGGTAGCGTGCTTGGATGTCTTCACGCTGGATGTTTCTTGCCTGTGGCATACAATAAAATGGAAGTATCAAATGACTTGCCTCGTCACAACATTGTTTAAACGGAGCATTTTTTATCGTTGCTTTAACTTATGGTATGCCACCGCCAATTTATTCGCACCATGCCGAACTGAAGTAGTAGTTGAAATACGACTAAACATTAATACAAGCAAAAACAATGCCAGTAGTAATTATCACGTCCAACCGAATTTATTCCAAAGAATAACAAAAAAAAAATAGCTCTTAATGATATTCTTTTCTACAAAGACAAAAAAAGTCTATAAATGTACAGAGAAAAGAACTTACTTAATTAATGTAAGGGATAACTAGCCGTTTTATCTACAGCTCCACTTGCGTGTTTAATTTAAGAATTTCTCGCATAAAAGAACATTATTTTGCACACATTTTTCCTTGTTGGTGTAGGTGCAGGCAGGGTGTACGCACACTATTTTGCACAATATTGTTGTACTGTTGCTTGATAATGCCAATGGGTTTTGGCCGATTCGGTATCGTAGGTACAAATCAACCCTCCTTTTCTACAAAAAAAACACAAGATTCGGTTATCAGTTTATCCGTAAAAAGTACCTACCAAACGGACATGTTAACGGTCACATAACATAACATCACAGCTGTAATCCGTATAGGGTTAGATAGCGATATACATCCAGATTTCGCCAGTTATGTTTAAATCCCATATAATAGGGGCGAGCCTATTGCAATCACGAATCCAGGCTCTGGGCTGCTACTTAGAAATTTTTAATCAAATTACACTTTACCCGACCTGTGGATCGAAACCAGGTCCTCATGCTCAATGGTAGCGCTCGCGATCACTAGACCAACGAGGCAGAGTTCACATTTATAATTATCTGAATTTCATCAAAAAGGTTGTTAGATATTAAATACCTCCAACATCATCTGCCTAGCCTTTTCCCAACTATATTGGGGTCGGCTTCCAGTCTAACGGGATGCAGCTGAATACCAGTATTTTACATGGATCGACTGCCTATCTGACCTCCACAACCCAGTAACTGGGTAATACGATACCCCTTGGTAAGACTGGTTGTCAGACTTTCCAGAAGGCATGATAAAAATTCTTCAGATTTTCCATGAAAATGTTTCAAGCTCGTCCATCTCCATATGTAAATTGGCCCGTCATAATGTTAAAAAGTATTAGCATTTCTTTTCGACTACGTTTTATTTTTTTAAAGGTACACGGAATAAATCATAAGAAGGTAACTAGGTAGATACTACGTAATAAAATGTTGTTCGAAAAAATATATCTGGTACTTGGTAAACCACACTGTTTTAAATAAGGTGTTGACCATACACACAACTTCGACCATTGAACACCTTTAACGTTAGATGCTTCTCGTCTTCTCATGTAGTATAGTACTTATGACGTTAAAAGCATGCAAGAGATTCACCACATTAAGACTCCCGCAAACAGGCGCGACGCGACAGCGCGACGCGATTTTAACAAAACAATTTCTGAGAAAACTTCACGGTAGAACAATTAACGGTGTCGCGTCGCGCGACAAGTCACGCCATGCACGAGCCTTTAATAACTAGCGACCAGCCCTTGCTTGGCACGAGTACAATGTTGACATGTCAAAACATCGAGATCCCTGTGCTATAAGCTAAGTTAAATATTAATGTATTAAACACATAAACCTGCTTTAAATGATGGTGAAAACCACATTTTAGAAAATATAACCAGTCAAACAGACAGACTAATATTTTATACTATGTATAGATAGATAAAGTACGGTGTGTATATTTGTGTAAGCCTACATTGCCTGCAAGAGCTTATTATTAATGAAGGAAATTAGCACCTTCGGATTGCATCGCCGCTTTAATTAAGGCGGGACAAGACGGTGCGACGCGATTCTGGTAGAACAATTTCCATGAAGTTTTCATAGTAATAGGTCTACTAGAATCGCGTTTCGCCTATCTGCGGGAGCATAGGCTCCCGAAGAATAGACCCCCAGTTCCTAAAATAGACTGTGGGGGTTATAGAACCCCCACAGTCTATTTTAGGAACTAGGGCATAATAATAGTCAGGAAAATTCTAGGAGCTAAGTATCTCGATACCTGCAACTAGGCATTTTTCTGATAACTAATAAGTAACTAATAATCTTTTGATTAACTTATAATTATTATGTTTCATTGAAAATTAATTACATGTAGGTTGTATTAATTAACTCATGTTTGCTTGAAAATTTATTGAATTTCTAAAATAACTTAAGAAAAGTTCAAGAAAAAATAAAGTTTCTTACATTCTAAAATCATTCGATCTGCCTTGCCTTTTCCCAACAATGTTGGGGCCGGCTTCCATGCTTAATCTGACCTCCACAACCTAGTAACTGGGTAATACGATACTTCTTGGTAAGACTGGATGTCAAACTTTCGGGCTTCTGACGACCCGTAACGAGTGTCAAAGATCTACGAATGACAGCCAGGACCAACGGTTTAACGAGCTTTCCGAAGCACGGAGGAGTCTCGGTATGTAAAGATGGTCACCCATCCACGGACCAACCCCGACAAGCGTAGCTTAACCTGCAGGATCGACTCGTGCGGCTGTTATTACTTAACCACAAGCTCCTCTCATTACACACACACGCGTTTACATTCTAAAATATTACCTTCTTATTTGTTAGAAGGACGTTAATATACAGATGCCCACTCGTAATAAAATAAATTAAAATTAAGATGTTTCGTGGAGAAATTACTTTTAGTTACAAGGTTACTAAGGGAACAACAGCTTATTCATTATGAAGATGTCCGCCCACACTTTCACAATAAATGGTCCATAATCAGAATTACTTTAGTATTTCGTGTACAGGCTCCCACGCAGTGTCACCTTACCCAAAATGTAGGCGACATCATTTTACGTTTAAGTTCACTTTTGTTTGACATGATAACCTTTTCACCTGTAATCTATAACTAATACACGGTTGTCTTATGTCTATATTTTAAGAAACAACCAAATTGAATCGCGTAAATATAAAAGTTCATTATTCAATGTCAGCCACGTCTTATAATTCAGCACTTTTTCATCAAAGTAAATCAATTTGGTCGAATATTAGCCACGCCATATTTTCCTACTGACAAATGCCTAAACCTAGTCCATGAAAAGATGAAAAAATGCCTAAACCTAGACGACTGTCTTTCTAAATACTTTCTAAGTTTACTAACAGACTTCGTCAAATTATATTGCATTACGTCTTGCCATTTACCAGGTCCAATTGAAATTGTTCAGTTTCAGTTCAGTTAATTAACAATATTAAAATCCATTATCTGGTCGAAGACCCTCGGTTGAGTATGCTTCAATTATTTTAGTTGGTCCTGTTACTTTTCAACATAGTGGAGCAACTAGTTGTATAAAGCTTTACTTTGTAGGTACAGTATTATATACCTGTTATATTATATTATTTAACCTCTAACGCACCGCTCTGTCTACGGTCTATTGTAAATATTATATGGGTAGTTCTTTGTTCAGCCTAGTTTATTTTTAACCGACTTCTTCAAAAAGGAGGAGGTTCTCAATTCGTCTGTGTTTTTTTTTTTTTTTTTTGTATGTTTGTTTTGCGATTACTCCGCCAATTATGAATCGATTTTGATGATTCTTTGTTTGGTTTGGTATTTTTTGTTTGGTAGGTCATGCTTCAGAGGTGGTCCCATATCAATTTTATTAACTTTGCTTGCGTAATTTTTGAGTTAGCTTCAATATTACGTATTTTTCCCACTTAGTTTATCTAGACGATATCCTGTTTGACTCCTTCACTGTTATTTACATAGCAGGTAGTGGTATTCGGATTTGTGTGGGGTAGGTACCACAACTAAAAAGTGAAAAATAAAAACTCTTTACAAAAAAATAAAAACAACTGACTTCCAAAAAAAACACTAAAAAAGTGAAAAATAACTTTAATTTCGGAAGTCGGTGGCAAAAAACGGAAATTGAAAAGCAAAGTAAAAAGTTTTTTGAAGTAAAGAAATAGTTATTTGTGCATCATCAAAATCAACACTCGCACCAAAAAACAACTTTGCTCTCTGCAAAGTTGTTTTTTGGTGCGAGTGTTGATTTTGAATCACGAGCGTAGCGAGTGATTCTAGGTTAGAATCCTGAGCACATCGAGGGATTCAAAGGCACGAGATGCAAATAACTTTGGTCTCGTGTAACACATACAACTTTTCACCTCAGCTGCGAGAACATATGAGATATTAGAACATATTAGGGGAACATATTAGGGGTTTAAATATGAATTTGCCGTTTTGTACTGAAGAACGGAAACCATTTTTTTTTCTGAGGTAAAGTATATTTATTTAATCAAAGTATTTTCTCTCTCTGCAGATTAGTCAAATCATGGGGCACCTATTTTGCAAGCTTTTTGTCTCACCGATTGATGCAAATTGGTCATTATTTTGGATATGCTTAAGCTAACCTCAAACCATGCCGCTAGTTCCTTGGTAGTTTGATATGGAGCGGCTTCTACCATCGCATCTAATTCATCGTTATTTAGGCTGGTCTTTCTCGGGGTTCATTCTTCAAATCGAAGTTTCCACTACGAAAGCGATTAAACCAAAAACGCACGGTGCGTTCATTAGCCGTATCCTCTCCAAACACAAACATTGATATTGCGAGCTGTTTCCGCTGCGTTAGTTCCACGTCGGAACTCGTATTAAAAAATTACTCTAATTTTCAATATAAGTTCAGTACGACACAACTCACATGTAGCATCGGCAAAATTCGTAAAATCGATCACAATCCGACCTGAATGCGCCTTCAAAATCACTGCATCTTTATTACTGCTTTAGGTGAAAATGATCTTTACGCAAACGCAATAACTTGTAAAGTTATATAACCAAATACATCCGTAAAATTAAAATTAATGAATGCAAATTTTCACATTTATGCTACATCTAAGTTGTGTCGTACAGTAGTTATCTTTAGTGTTAAAATCTGAATGCAAAAACAAAAATCGTGATGCAAGTTTAATTTTAATTCAAAGTGGCCAGTACGTTTAAACGGTAATTTCATATTTAACCCCATATTATTGCCTAAAGGTAAAAAATACAACATGGTAAACGTAAAACACATGGTAAACAAACCACATGTATATTTGTAAAACGAACAATAAAATAAAAAATTAAGTTGAATTACTTATTACATTTAAAACCTGTATGTGTATCCGAACGTTTTATTGTTTGTTTCTTTTTTGGGCCTACTAGATATCGAAATTAAAATCGAACTTCGAATCGACTTTCTATATCTTGCTTTTTTCGTATCGAAGTAAAAGTGACAAAACAAAGTGAAATTCAAATATTTAGTATTTTGTGAGTAGACCTAGGACATGTTCTCGGAACTTAGAAAAAAAAAAATTAAAAAGTTACTTCGCCTCACGCTCGCACCAGAATTGAATTTTGCACACTGTCTGTAAACAGCAAAACCTTCTTGTTTGAGGTGCTGAGGTGAAAAGATTAGTAAGTCGTCAAGTAAATCGAGATACCTACTGAATTATCCCATAATTATGATTGTGAATGTGGGATAACACATCAATAACAAGTTCAAATTAAATTACTTTCACTGTTCCCTCTGATACTATTAAATACATACAACTTTATAATTATATTAATTGTCTTGAATGTCAAGATTGATAATATTTAACTTACTATTCTACGAAGTTTTCGTTGTACGTACAGCAACTTATGTAAAGTGTGAACCGCCTCGCGTCGGAAATGACGTAGCGGCGCAATCTCGCGATAAACTCTGCAAACATCCGGATTGTCCTATTTGTAGTTGACTGTCTGACAGGAATGTGGCCTTGAAGGCTAAACGACGTTTCATAACATTAAAAGATGGTGGTAAAGGCAAATTAAAATGGCATTTTAAAATTTATCTATCGACTTTAGGCCCTGTAAAACATACAGATTGTTTTACTAAGTATGAATTCTTCTCTATTTTCAAAAAAGGAATATCTTTTTACAAATAATCTTCTGCTAAAAAGTGTCTAATTAAAAAAAAAAAATACCGCAACGGGGGTACTTTGGTATTTTTTTTACATAATTGGTATCCTTTTATCGTATAGACTGAGAATTTGTGTCATGTTACACAGGTTATTTATTAATTTATTTATTTACCAAATTAAATTATTTACAGTTTACTAAACTACGTTTACATTAGACTTCCCAACGTTGAGCCTATAGTTAATTCTAATTACGTAGGTAGGTAAATCACCCCTAATTTCTGTATCCGTATTCGTGAGGCTCGATTACATGTGTTAACTTGTTAAGTTAGCATTGTTTCTTTGTAACAAGACTACAAGGAGTAGAACAAAAAACTTGGGAAAAAACTTTATTTTTATTTTGCCAACGTTCGCAATAAAAACTCTTTGTAGGTCAATGAATACGTATCGGTTTTCAGAAGAAAGTCACTCGTAAAGTCGTCTAACTGTTATTGCTAAAAAGTTTGATGTAGGAAAGTTTCCTATAAAAGTTAAAGGTCCTACGTAAAGCAATACTTAATTCAACTTTTCTATCTGTATGTGTCTAAAATGGTCATTAGGTGATATCAATATACTTCTTGACATCAACTCGACGGGCAACGATTTCCTCCTATTGATTTATGACGGCATCTGCTGATTAATTAGATTAATCAATCTATCTGCCAATACCTTAAGCTGCAACAATCATTTTAAGGCACATTTAAGTCATTTTTAGTTACTCATTTTCGTGACTGTATTTTTAGTTACTCATTTTCGTGACTGACGTGATTTTGTGGAGGTGCTCGTGAAATAACTATTACAACTTTGAGAATATATCTATTTCATAATAGTATGATGTCGAAAATACTATGTTTGTAACACCTTATAATTTATAGCAATACTTTAGGAGAAAATAGTTTTTTAGTCTTCCGTAAATAAATGGTATTTATGCTCGTGACTGTACCTACTGCTGGGTGGTAAAATAATGTATCATGAAACAAATATGAGGAAAGATCACTGAACCTCGACCCAACCCTTGCGGTACGCGTCAGGAAGAGGTGGCGAGACGATCGCCACCTCTTCCTGGGCCGGCCTCGGCGGCGCCGTCCATACTCAGGCACCCACCGTGTGGAGACTGTTGCCCAGCGGTCGCTATGCATGCGGCTGACATGACCCACCCAATCCCATTTTAGCTTGGGAGCCTTTTTGCCAACGTCTAGGATCCCCGTTTTGGAGCGCAACGTAGCAAAAGTAGACATAGAATATTAAAAACTGTCTTCAACCTGCCTGCAACGTATCGTGAGATACTTCGACCGCATTGCCAACAGAGGTCCAAACAACATGGAACGTCTAATGGACAGGAAATATAGTGGGCAAAAGACCTAGAGGCCAAAGCCCAAAACGGATCAAATATCTGAGCAACTGGAGGTATCAGCCTGCGCCGCACTCCATCAGGCCACCGGTCATAACAAATGGAGTAAGAACGCTTGACATTTTGAAACGGAGTCACGATTCTCAGGAGTCAGAGAGCGATTGAGGAGGAGAAGACAGACATATAATAAAATAAATCGATATCTATCGTTATATTGACTTTGGGGACCATAAAGTGAAGTAATGAAGCGTAAGATTCGTAGTATCCGAATCTGACAAAGATCAATAGGGCCACGTAAAATAAATAATCCACAATCAGATACTGCGAACATAGATTTATTTTTGTTTTATTTATATGGTTGATTTTTTGTACTGTAGGTATTTTCGGTCTATGGCATGTATCAGAAAGGTGAAGTTTTGGATGGGACAGTTGATTTTTTTTTCGTGATTATGATGTTGATCCCTCGTAGAAAGTTGTTCAGTTTGATGGTGTGATTCCGATACATGCTGCATAAGTATTATTTTTATTATTAGTTAATACAAATTTTGACATGTAAAATCTCTCAAAATGCTTTACATTGGTGAGGGCAACTTGTAACTATACATAGGAGAGTGAAAGCAATTTCTTCACTTCGAGTCATGAAACTATACAAACTAAAGCAATCTTACTTCTTGTATTTCTACGAGTATTTATTTAGGACTCCTCACAAGGGATACAAAAGCAGCTAGAAAAAAACTAGATATACTATTATTCCAAAAAAACAACACTGTTTATGTCAGTCTTTTTGTAATTTTTCTATTTATGTCATTTTTCTTATTTATCTTCATGGAGCGTGCCTTTGAATGTTTGTTGACACATTAATCAGAAATGGCCAGCTGCAATGGAGAAACGCGCCCCAAAAGGACATGGCTAATAAGCCTTATACAAAAAACCCAGAATCTCCAGCAACGAAATGTATAAAAATGGGTTCACTATAGTAAACCCATTACATTTTCCAAAAATCAGCCTCCTAAACCAAATAGTATAGAAGTTATAACACTGTATGAGAATCATACTTCAATAGATTTTTCTTAAATTTTTTTTATCACTATCACTTTATTATGATTGATAATATATTAAAATAATGTAAAAAGTATACCCTTTAATACATGGTTGGTTTACATGCACAATTAGACGCGGTAGGTGGCGCCTAGCTGGAGCAGTTAGTTTCTCGCACTCTTGCTTTTACCATCAAACTCGTTCTAACCTTTTCTTTACATTCATCAGACTGATAAAAATGTTATGTTAGTCATTATTGTTCATGGTGTATAGTAACGACAATAGATCACGATGTTTGATGTGTACATATTAATTTATAATTATATGATTTTTTCCTTGAATGTACATTCTACGAAAAAATGCTTTCCTATAATACTTCGTAATTTTTATATTTACCCCAAAGAATTCTTAGATCACAGCTACAATAGATTTTTTATTGTTCATTGATAATAAAATATCTAGTATACCACGTCATTTTTGCAGAATATTATGAAGTGTTTTTAATGTACATATTATGCTTATAAAAACGGCGCATATGAATTTTTTTTTAGCCATCTCTTTTGAACCATGTAAGAGACTAAACTGCCTTGTTTTACCCGCATACCCGGTTCTGGACTATAATCTCCCCTATTTATTTTGAGTAGAAGCGAAGTGTAACAATAAGTAACAACATGAAAACTCTTTATCCTTTCGTACAATTTGAGTTAAAACATTTAAATCACATAATAGTTTCAAGCGACAACATTTTCATACCCATTCCTGTCGCACAATAGACATAGTATGTGTTTTATGCTTTAGCTGGCGTTAATTTTAGCAGAACAGTTGAAACTACTCTAAACTTTTAAGCGTAATTTATTCTAAACCAAGTTGGGTAACACTAGAGCCATTCTATGAGCTGTATTTCAACACTAGTGTCTAACACTAATTTTGTTAGTGTCAGTCTAACAGACATTTATTTGCGGCTATACTGTAACGCCTTATAGAGTGAGTGACACTCAACTAACTAGTTAAATTCATTAGAGAATCCAAAAAGCGATAGTGAGCTGTTTTATTATGATAACATTTATTCGTTTTGTGTTCAAAAACAGTTGAATCATAGCTTGGTACAGGTTATAACATCCAATATCTGTGTCTAATTTTACAAAAATATAGGAATTTTTTTTCATAAAAAATATAGAAAACCAATCGACATGATACATAAATATTTATCTACCCTTTAAGTAAACATATCGAAGGACGCAATATGTTTATGCTCGACGTGAGCGCAAACACTTAAGCCATTACCCTTGCTCTAATTATGTTAACCCAGTATGAAGATGACCTATATTTGATAGGTACAACTGAGACATAACTGATATTTAGATTACACATAGCACCTACCTATAAAACTATAAGCGTCTTTCAATCTTCTAAGAATTCGAAAATTCTCAAGTGTATACTTTGCGTGGGTATTCGAACGCATGTTTGCCAAAATCTAATTTCGAAGAAGTCAATTATACTGTCTACAATACAGTTTGGGCCGCAAGGACTTAAAATTTCTTTATAATATTTTGCATCAAATACTGATAACGAAGCTGCAGATCGTATTAAGTTCAAGGTAACGGTAACTATACGAAGATTTTTCTAATAATGTGAAGTGAATTAACTAATAAAATGCCTAAAGCTCTTGGCGCACCGGCGCCGACGCGACGCCTAATATTCCCTTTCCATTGACGCCTTAAATAGATTACCTAAACCGAAACATAATAACAACACCCGCACATTACTGGCGCTGAAACTTCAGGGGCCTCTATATGCCTTTTGCCATTTAGAAACTATGAAAGCTACATAATACAGAAGTATAGTGTATATCAATATAACTATACGAAAGCTACGTGATATGCGACAGTAAAGTACACGGGGTAATTGCGTAACACACTAACAGTAGCAATCGTTTTCAATTTGACAGTTCAACAACATTCATTGCGTTACCTATTCAATCTGTTGTGGAGACTTTTTCGAAAATATGAAGCAATGGATTAGCAATATCCTTAAAAAAAGATTTAGATTGTGATTGAAAGTGTGTTAAGAAATTACGGTGCTGGTGTGTAGTTACAGTAGTGAGACTTAAGAGTCTCATTGCAATGATGCGTGATGCTATTGAGATAAAACCGTGAGTGGTCTACAGTTATTTTAGCCGATTCCGTGTTTTTGCGTAGGTAACACCAAAGTTTAGATTCGACTTCATGATGCGACGCCCACGTTCAATTTTTGTGGCTTTACGTCTTTCAAAGTTGGATTTACATCATTCAAATTTTACCGTTATTTTTGTACCTTAGTAGGTATAGCTATGTATAGGGAGATAACATTGAGCCCCATCCTTGCTCACTGTTCGTGAATGATATTATCAAATATAGGTATGCTTACTATCGACTTACTAAAACGAAATAACAAAGGATTTTTTAAAGTTACTCTGCCTATGTTTTACAATTCTTCTACGCAAATATTATTAACCAGTTATCTAGGTATTTATATATAGTATGTAGTATTTAATTTAGTACCTAGTATAAGTGAGTTGAATAATAATATAGTTCATAACATCACGCCTGTATTCCCCGAAGGTTTAGGCGGAGGTGTACCTCGGGACTAGGCGGTTGGGTACACCCACATTTCGCCAGGTATGTTTTAGAACCATGTAATAGGGGGCGAGCCTTTTTCCATCAACCGGGTACAAATCCAGACTCCAGGCTGCTACTGAGAAATTCTAGATGGAAAACCCCAATAACACAGTTTATAATGTAATGTGTACCGTATATAGTTTACACTTTAAACATACCTATATAGGTAGTAATTATTATTGCGAGTAGAGTATCAGCGTATGATACCAAACTATGTGAAAGTTAGTGTCGCGTGTACGATCAAAGCTTATGCCCTAAATGTGCGGTGGACCGCGAAGACGATCCTCAGATGAGCTCATCCTGCTGGAAACCTCACACGCATCAATACAAAGTCTATAATTATGGGATAAACAACTAGATAGATTATGTAAATAGTGGCGTCTTCTGTGACCTTTATTGAAGGAAAGGTCATAGGATCCAAGCGGATTTTTTTTTGCGATCAAACTGCTTCATAGTGTCTGGTATTTAAGTTCCTAACTTCAATTAGGTAACTAGGTACCTATTCAAAGTGATCAAACTACTGTTTGCTACTAAACTTAATCGATTACCAATCAATTGCAATGGTTGAATTGCTCGTAATATTTATTCTGACAATAATTTATTGTTCGTACGCATGATTTCAATTTTAAACAAAGGTGATAACAAAACAGTTTTCGTGGGGCATCGAATCGGAAGTTTAACAACAATGAAAAAAGGGATAAATGATAAAGGTTTTCAATACATTTTGTGTGTTGTATACCGGACTGACCCGTAACGACTGTCAAAGAAAACGACAGCCCGGACCAACGGCTTAGTTTAGCGGAATGTTGAAACGAAAAATATAAACTAACTTTTTTTTTGTTTTGTTACAGGAAATTATGGATTGGGCACCAAATCGGTAAGTGACAGCCTTAACTTTCTAATATAATATTTGTAATATTAAAAAGTAACTTTCCTACACGAGGCAAAATACCTGGAGGTTCCACTTCAATAAAATGTTTATTTTTACATCACATATATAGAAAAGTATTTCACAATTTCATTATCTGTCGTGGTAAAAATATATTTTCCTATAAGTTTATCTCTATAATGAAGTTGCTGTGCTTAGAATAGATTTAAGATGCTGTGAATAGATTTAATATAAACGTCTTCATATTACTTTACAATTTGTGAAAATGTCTTTTGAATTAAAATAGGTTCTGAAAATAGGGTGTGAAAAAATAATAAGTAGGTAACTAATAAAGAAAATGACAATATTTTAATAAGATATGGAATTAACCTTTGTGAATATTTAATTAAAATATGATTTTGTATGCTTTTATCAGACTAGTCTACGTATACTAATATTATAGAGGTATTTGTGAGTTTGTCATTAGGAGGCTTCGGAACTACTGATCCGATTCCGATAATTCTTTCACAAATGGGAAGCTACATGTATTGCCGAGTGTCATCCTAATCCTAACTTAATATTATAAATGCGAAAGTGAGTTTGTTTGTTTATTTGTTGGTTTGTTACTCAATTTCGCAAAATCTGCTGAACGGATTGGGATAAAATTTGGCACACAGATAGACCATGACCTAGATTATGATATAGGAGACGTTTTTATCCTGGTAGTACGTTCCCATGTGATAACCTCCACCAAAATTTATTAGGATATATTTTATATTAAAACAAGAAATTTCACGCGTACGACGTCGCGGGCAGAAGCTACTAATTTATAAATTTATTTAAGAAGATGACCGTCATAATTATTGTGTTCATTATCTTTTCGATTCGAATAGTTAACTAACTCAATAATATAAGATCACTGACGCGACAGATTGAAAATTAAGAAAATCAGTAATTTATACAACAATGCCCATATTTTTACCCGACTATGGCGAAGAAAAAAGGAGGGTTATGATTTTGACCGGTATGTATGTATACGACGAACGATTCATCACAATTTCACAAATGAGGTATCGTTGGAAGCGTCTTGATCGTCCGCTGGTTATAGGCTATGTGACGTAAAAATGGCGCCCTCTAGAGGACAAAGTCAGGAACTAAAAAAAAAATTGTTTAATCGTACCATGTTGGGTATCAAATGAAAGGGCTTAATGAGCACATTTCAAAAATATATATATTATAACCCCAAAAGAAAAACAAAAACAAGTAATAAAAACTAAAACCCAACTACGACTAAAAAGGTATAAACGTAATCTGTTCGATTTATGCCCTAACACGTGTGACTCCGGATTTTTAATTTGTCTGTCTGTGGTGTCTTGTTTATACCTTTTTAGTCGTAGTTGGGTTTTAGTTTTTATTACTTTAATTTTTTTATGTCAGCAATTTCTAGGCAAACCGATATTTGAGTAAAGAAATATCGTCAATTTGTCTTTGGTACACAAACTGCAATTAAAATTAGCCATAATTTAACTTTAGCACATTGATATTATGTCGTTCGCTTATCAAGATAATTTTAATTAAAGTGGGACGATTTTGTCCCGGTTAGGGCATCGGGACAAAATCGTCTACTACGTATATTTTAAATGCATATTGCATCGGCGGGCGGTTCCCTTCTGGAATTTCTTCAAGTGAATAAGGACTGCAATTGTGAACAAGCTTTTGTGCAATAAACGTTAACAGTGCCTTAGAGGGTAATCGAAAAGAAGAGTAGTAGTAAAGATTAAAGCGCATGCATGTAGATATGTTCGTACTTATCTACATGCATGCGCTTAAATAAGTAATAAATTAGGATAAGAGTAAGTATAAGTTAATAATTAGGATAAGAGTTAGATAAGTACCTACACTATCGCAATAGGTTACCCTGTAATGATGGATGTAAGTTGGAAATAAATAAATAAAATCTTAAAAAGACCATAAAATTATGCTCACATTACTCGTGTATGTGAGCATCATTTTTTACAATATTTGTTACGATCTTTGGTTGAAACTTCGTGCAACATTTTAGAGCGTGTGTACATAAATCTGAATTAGTGACGTACTCTATGCAGTTTTATACAGCATATTGTATCAGAAAGGTGGAACAGACCATCAAACTGAACTTTCACCATGGAAAAAAAAAAAAAAAAAACTTAAATACCTACTCGACCCAAATGTGGCTGATTATTTAAATTTTTCGTGGAGGATAATCATGTGAGTCAAGGTTTCCATTAAATCACAAGATATGTCATTTCATGAAATATGACTGAGACATAGGTCATTTTAGCTGCCATCACTGGCCTTAATGATCGGAGTTAGTAGTTAGTGTTCTAGAGTTGATTACTGTTAAATATCATTTGAGATAACTAGATTGCTGATAAAGTTGGAGACCGCTGGGCTCATTAAGATGTGCTATAGTGTTGCATTAATCGGCAACGAGATTATGTTTTTTATTTGGATGAAACAATCAATTTGTGTCATGTTAAGTTTACATGATTCAAATTGGCGATTCCAACTTCATGTTTACATTGTTAACATAAAAGTCATCATTCACTTAAGTCCATGTCCTTTGTTTTTGTAGTTAAAAAAGGTATTAAAACCGCGATCTCCACAGACGAGAGAATTACGGCGATAGTCATGCTGTCCCTTCAATTTATCGCCGCGATGATATCACCGTGTGGAGATTGATTCAGGTTTCTATAGTATTTGATGCATGTTTCAATTTGACGATGAGACTGCCGCGATTTTCTCGGCCGTGGAGATGGGCCAAAGTGAACCAATTTGGTAGTGAGGTGGTAATATTGGTATAAAGGTAGGTAGGTATAGTTGCGTTATTTGTTAAATTAACACTTGATTATTGGAAAACTTTTCAGGGCATTTAAGCTCGAAGCATCATATTAGTTTACAGTAACTAATATCAGTGAGCTTTTATAACTTTTAGCATGTTCTCAATTTACGACTTGACAGATTAGACAAAACACGCTCTTGGCTCAAGGGAATAAAGACTGTTAGGTATAATTACGCCTACCTTTGTTACTCGTAATTGCATTTTCCCACCTGTGTGAAAACAAACCGTATATTATGTAAGTAAATAATGTTTTGATGTTAACTCCCTAGGCGTGGGCTCCTAGAAGTTATAGTGCTTTGCGTACATTTATACAACCACCACACGCGTAAGTAAAAATCATATTACTTAATAATGTATAATAATGTATTATATGTTTTGAGCTTGTTCGATTAAAATCTTCTGACTTAGTTTTTTAACGTATTAAAAATATTTTTTTTTTTTTTTTTCCTTAATCCTTAAAGTATTCTTTAACTATTATGTTGTTTGTTTGTCATCTTCAATGAAAGAACGCGAAATGAAACCTGAATTATTTGCTAGGTTTTAATTTTTTCACCTGAGGCTTTCAGTGTTCCTTCAGGTAAAATCTGTAATAATAAAATATGCTATATGATCATTGACATAACGGTCCCGCATGACGGAAACCTCGTGAAGGCCGAGAAAGATAAACAAATCAAGTATCTTGACTTGGCTCACGAGGTTGTCGACATGTAGGATGTGGACTCTGCGATCATTGTGCCGATAGTCGTATCAGCCAATGGCCTAATTGCCAAGAGTCTCGACCAACACCTATGGAGGCTCTCGTTGGGCAGCTGGATTAAGGGCTTGATTCAGAAAGCGGTACTCCTGGACACGGCTCGCATTGTTAGGAGGTTCCTCTCTCTGGAGCCCTGACCGCCGGTAGCTTGGACCTTGTTCCCGATACCGGTGGGCTACTACTTTTTATATTTTTAAATGTTTTTATATATATTTTATTCTAATATTTAAAAATATAATTTGTATGTATTTAAAGTGAAATAAACGAAATATGCTATAAGTAAACCACTACTGAATCTTGAACTAACCAGAGAGAACCGTAACGAACCTATCGCAAAATAATGGTTATTTTCGGTATACCTAATATGTATAAGGTACGTACACTATGTTGGTACATTCCCTTTAATGTGGCGATGGTTCTTCCACTCACTAAACATAAGCACATCAAACCTCTATGTTCTTGACCTGTCTGGGTATTCCCAAAATAACTACATTCAATACACGTTAGCAAAAACGTACAAACGATTAATAAAAAAATACTAGGAACTTCTTAATAACTGCGGAACTAAATTTGAACGATCTTTATTACGAATGGCAACAATAGCTTTTGTTTATGGAAAAATTGTTAAAAAAATCCATTTATGGTAATTTTTACCTTTTCATTTGTAAATAAAAAAATCCAACTAATCGCTTTTCAGTTATTTTGGGAAGAGTTTATGTTTCGATAGGTTTTTTTTTAAAATATCTTTGCTATCTTTGATTAATTATTTCTAACGAGATAGACTGTCGCGCTGCAAAAGAACTTACAAACCAGCCAACTTGGTTATGCTGGTGTGCGTGACAGCTACGTCTTAAACTCGCGCCATGTTATTGTGTTTTTCAAGTGTGCTTGCATTTAATATCTTTGTATCGTATTAATCGTTACCGCCTTTGAGGAATTAATTTTCGGAATCGTTCGTTGTTACGATTTAACAAAGGAAGGTAAGTCCGGTAAGTTAGCTTAGAATAAATTCGAAATTCTATATACATTTATGTAGGTATCTGGAAGCTCTGAACATTGTGCCCAAATAAAATAAAATTTATATGTACCTAGACTATGCGAAAATAAATGGGGCTCATTGGAATTTAAAACAGTTGACTGTTGAGGCATAAAGCGGGGATTTCATTGATCGCATAATAGAATTGGCATTTTGAGTTTCGAGATTTTTTCGATTGGTATCTAAAGTACTTGACATACGAGATTTGTTGGATACCCTTGGAGTCGCTACGTGAACCATAATTTAATACTTTAGTCCCATAAAGTGTTTTGTAAGGAGGGATTTTTATTATTCTTTTAATTTCTGTGTTTTTTTCGCCTGATTTTTAGTCCAAGTGAAATTCAAAGAATAATAAATAATATGAAAAATACTAGCAGCACCGGATTCGACCAGATTTCAACACAAATATTGAAACTAGTTTCTCTTAAAATTTCTGACATACTGTGTCATATTATTAACTTGGCAATATTTAACGGAGTGTTTCCGGATAAACTGAAGACTACATTAATAAAACCATTTTTCAAAAAAGATAATAAACTTTCAATGTCCTGTTACTGTCCTATAGCTTTAGTTCCAGTTTTATCTAAAGTTTTTGAGAAAGTAATTCATAATAAACTATATAATTTTTTTGAATCACAAAATCTCCTAACCGAGGAGCAAACTGGATTCCGTAAAAATAAAACCATAAACACAGCAGTTTATAACTTCCTCCAGAAAGTAATGGTTAATGTTGATAACAAAACTCCAGTCTGTGCACTCTACATGGATCTTAGCAAAGCATTTGATTGTGTTAATCATAAAATACTTTTGCAGAAAATAGCCATGTATGGAGTTCGTGGCAATGTTCTTAAACTTATAGAATCATATCTTAGCAATAGAAAGCAGTTTACCCAAATCACTCGAATATGCCCAAAAACCAATAAAGAAGTTCATTTTACATCAGACAACAGGTATGTGAACCTAGGAGTCCCACAAGGAAGTGTATTGGGACCATTGTTATTTATTATATATATCAACGATTTACCAAAAATTATAAAACAAGCAACATTTCTTTTTGCTGATGATTATACTATTGTATTTAACGGTAAAGACAGAATGACATTTGAAAAAGATATTAATGAGGCCATCGAAAAAATTATAGAATGGACTACAGTTAACAATTTAAAATTAAATTTAGTTAAAATTAACATAATGATATTTCGCAATAATATCAAATCTATAATATAAAAATGAATCGCAAAATGTGTTGGTAAGCGCATAACTCAACAACGCCTGGACCAATTTGGCCAATTCTTTTTTTTTAATGTTCGTTGAAGTTCAAAGATGGTTTTTACGGCAGAAGAAAAATTCGAATAATTGCCGGAAAACCCCTAAAACAGCCCTTTTCTTTTTCCCATACAAACGTTTTCTAACTAAAACGAGCTTTATTGCTATTGTATAAAGTTCATATTGAATTACAAGCACTCACTGTTGTTTAAACAAAGGGTAGGTAGGTAGGGTTGGTAGGTAGGGTAGGTAGGTAGGGTATGTAGGTAGGGTTGGTAGGTAGGTAGGGAGGGTAGGTAGGTAAGTAGGGTAGGTAGGTTAAGGTACTGCTACCCGTGCGAAGCCGGGGCGGGCAGCTAGTACTCAAATAAAAATGTCACTCACGTAGAAACTACAAAATTTTTGGGTCTTAATATTGACTGCAGTTTAAATTGGAAAACATACATTGAGAATATATGCCTAAAACTAAATCAGCAATCTTATGCTTTACACATGGTTTCCAAAATGGCCGATATATCGACTGTACTGTCTGCATACCATGGTTATGTGGGATCCATAATAAGGTATGGAATAATGTTCTGGGGACATTCGGTACATAAGGCTGATGTTTTTAAGGCTCAGAAGAGATGTGTTCGAGTAATATGTAAACTCAAACAAACAGACATTTGCAAAGAATATTTTAAAGATCTCAAACTACTGACACTTCAATGCATATACATTTATGAAATTATTAATTTTGTAAGATCTAACATTATTCTCTTTGAAAAATATAGTAAAAGTAAAAATATAGTAAAAGTAAACGACACATTAATAAAAAAAATTGTCCTAATAATAAAACAGCTCTTTTAAATAACAGTATATTTTGTTTGGCTCCCCGTGTATATAATCACCTACCCAAATACCTAATGGAGGCATCAACGCCTGTTATTTAAAAAAAAAACTGAAAAGATTTTTGATCCATAAAGCGTATTCCAGTGTGTCTGAATATTTGCAGGATAAAATATAGGATTTATTTATATACTTTATTTTTATTACAAGCTTGTTGATCTCATTCTTAATTTTAATATATTCTGTTTAGTTTTAATTTCTTTGTTAATTTGCATGCCGAAAGGTAAAATATGGTGTTACCTAAATTGTGATAGACTTACAATTACTATGTATAACATCTGCACTTTTCTTTACCCATGTTTGCAAATAAATGATTTTGAATTTAGTTTAAAGAGTGATAAACTAAAGTTTAATGGTGAGCTATTTGAAATATCCAAGTGTTTAAATTATTGACGTAAGGATAATCATTAAATAGTTTCATATCTCGTTCTGATAACCCTTCGGAGAAAACAGCCGTGATGTTATGACGTATCTTATCTTCTGTACATTATACAGGATGTTTATCATCCAAAACAAGCACAACAATGTCCTTGAACTCAATCTGCCTTGCCTTTTCCCAACCACGTTGGGGTCAGCTTCCAGTCTAACCGGATGCAGCTAAATACCAGTATTTTTCATGGAGCAACTGCCTATCTGACTTCCACAACCCAGTAACTGGGTAATCAGATACCCCTTGGTAAGCTGGGTTGTCAGATTTTCGGGCTTCTTACCGTAACGACTGTCAAAGATCCACGAATGACAGCTGGGACCAACGGCTTAACTTGCTTTCCGAGGCACGGAGGAGTCTCGGTATGTAAAGATGGTCACCATCCGCGGACCCCGGGAAGCGTAGCTTAACCTGATGGATCGACCCATGCAGCTGTTTTTACGAAGCCACGAGCTCCTCCAATGTCAACAATGTCCTCGAACTGATAACAAATTAATAACAAAAGCCCTAAAGCCTAAAATAAAAGAGCTTTTCATAAATAGTAGGGCTCCTTAAATATTCAAGTCAGCGATTCCCGCAGCATGCAAATAGGATTATATTACTTTAGCGAAGGATATTTTGGTGTTTACGTCTGCCCGACGTAATTATCTTATTTGCTTCTAGAGTGATGAAGATGGAATTCTGATTATTTTTTACGTGTTTTATGACCATTGGCCAACTGAGGGATGTAAATCTACCAGACTGTTATATTGTACGGTAGTTATAATAAAGTGTTTAATGCACGGGAGCACCTATAATAATACGCAACTACGTATTATCTATTTAAATAGTTACTTATGTGTGAAATCTGAATTTATGTTCATATACATCGCACTCTAGTTTCTTTCCACTTCTCAGCGTCTCCAAATATATTTTTTTCACCGTATCTACATACCTCATCGCCTATAATAACTCCTTTCTACGCGATAGAACTGCTGCATCGTGATAGGCAAGCACTAGTTTACAAATGGCGAATCATTCATTTGAATATCGAGTTGCTTAGCATAATCAGCCTATAATGTTCCCACTGCTGGGACACAGGCCTCCTGTCTGTGAGAGGGAGTGGGCTGTAATCCACCAAGCGGGTCCAGTCCGGTTTGGTAGATGTCACAAATGTCTTCGAATTTTTGGTTCTAGAACATGCCGCCGCTTTACTCACGATATTTTCCTTCACCGTTTGAGAGCAGTGGTGATGAAGTAATTTACACAAAATAAAACGCCTGTCAGGGTTCTAACCTACGATCTACAACCACCACTGCTCTGCAAAATCGAGTAGCTTCGTAAGTAATAGGTAATAAAGTAATCAGGTTAGCGTGCTCCTTGAATATTCCAGTATCCAAACACATAGTAATTTAATATAATTGCCCTATTATGTGAAACAATATAGCGGTCCCCACAAAGCTAACCTTCCTCACAATATCATTATTAATGTGATTTGCTTCACATGACAACATTGTTACAATATCAAACAACCAATACTAATAGAATATCGGTACTTGGAGCCCTTTCCTTACTTAAGTTACATGTGGTGTGTGTATCTACGCTAACTAGCTTCATCTTTCTGACTGACCGACCCAACCCTTTCACAATTCACAAGTGACTGTAATTGGTTTATTTGAAATAAATGCTTTGAGTTTCAGTTAAGAGTTACGCCGCTACTTCCAAAATATTGAAAGGTTTGAAAACGTTTTTTTTTTTTTCATACAATATACCTACGGTATACGTCATATTGTCATTTATTAGGGATGAATGAAAGGCAATTGCATGCAGCTGAGATGAGAATGTTAAGAGGGATGTCTGGTGTTACACGAAATCGGTTGTAATGGTATAGGCACGTGATGCGAAGGAATGAGGAAAATGTTGTGAGGAAAGTTTTGGGTATGAATGTCGATGGCTATAAGAGTAGGGGAAGACCAAAGAAACGATGGATGGACTGCGTGAAAGATGATATGGATAGAAAGGGGGTGACTACCGTGATGACGGCTAATAGAGAACTATGGAAGAAAGGGACATGTTGCGCCGACCCCAAATAAATTGGGATAAGGGCAGGAGAATGATACGTCATATTGTCACAGGAAAAGCACAAAATATTATTATCTATACCGCCGGGAGCCGGCTAGCCTTGTCTGTGGAAAACACATGTTGCGTAGCCTCTAGCCTTCGTAAAGAACAGGGTCAGACGTATATAGATATCCCGAGATTTAAGTTAATACTCTAAGGACCACAACTACTAGGTCATTTTATAGGAGAAAATGCAGATACGCTGACCGCGACGAAAATAGTATCAACTCGTACATTTACATACAATACAAAAGCTAATATGTTGTCGTCCTCGCTGCCTTTGTTTTTACTCAGAATGGGGTAAACAAACGTTAGCTCGTTTGTAAAATTACCAATTTGGGAAATACTTACCAACTACAAGTGCGAGGCTATTGAAGCTCCAGTTGAAAACCAGCATCAGGCACTAGTAGTCTGGCATTTTGCTGAACTGGCTGATTTGGCGCAGCCGTGAAGTACACAATCTTATTATTATTATTTTTAGAAATAAGGTTATTTTGTCTTTGTTGTTTATATTGTGCGGTTTTATAACATTTGCCAAATAAGCATATTTTATTTGGTATTTCTTTTTATAAAAAAATAACAAGCGCACCTAAACCTCTCGGAAAATGGGTAGGTACCATCTGATGGCCAACGCTAGCACCCCGAGCGCTCATTGTTCAAATCAAATAGCGAGCGCTTTCTCGACTTCCTGTTACACACATCCGTCCCTTTTCATGAAATCACTCCCACAGATGGCAAGAAAGCCCAGGGTTGCGGGAAAGTCCGAAACGGATATCGGGACCCTTGGCTACAGGCAACTGAAGAAACACGGGTGGGTTTTAGTCAGCAAAAATCTCCAAGGAGAAGTCATTTGATGATTTCCATCCCTCAAAAAAAAAAGATTGCAGGATAGCGAGAGGAAAGATGTTACATATCAATAAAATACACAAAAAAAAATAGAGTTTGCTTTTGCAATAGGTCACAACTACGATGCTAACATTAATTTGTGTAAGCGTGATTCTATACAAATAACTGCTAATTATTAAAGCCTTGAAAATCTACTGCAGTATTGCTAGCCAACTATGTTGCATTAAATGCACGCCACAAAGTTCCGAGCTCACGCCTTTTGACTTCATGTAATGAAATGAAACAATAACACTGGTGGTTTAAGATCTTTGGTACTTTAAAACTTGAATGTTGTACCGAACAACTTGAATGTTGTACCGTACAACTTGAATGGTGTACCGTACAACTTGAATGGTGTAGGTACCGTACAACTAGAATGGTGTACCGTACAACTTGAATGATGTACCGTACAACTTGAATGATGTACCGTACAACTTGAATGTTGTACCGTACAACTTGAATGTTGTACCATACAACATTCAAGTTATAAAGGGATCGGAGACGATCGGAATATTTTATGTTTGGTATCTCAAATCTCAAAAGTTTATTAAATTAACAAGAAAAAGATCGTATCTTTTCAGTGTAATACTTTGTTATTTCTTCAATGATTTAAAGATAATCTTTTAACTAAAACTTAATAATTCATGATTTTTATCAGTAAATAATCAAGACTGGTATACATAATTCATTGACTTGACAACTCATGAACTGAAAAGCGTGAGAATCCAGATAAATTTAAAGAATTCAGTTAGTTTGCTAACAACCTTTTATCTTTATTTATTAAACAGTTTTATACTTACTTACGGCGATTTTTAAAGAAATGAAATTTCTTACATCATCTATTTTTTTTGCATTTTCTTTGCTGTTATCATCATCATCTTCCAGCCGAGAGACGTCCACCGCTTGACATATGCCTCCCACAAGCACCGCCACTTCGACTGGTTCTGTGCTTCTCGCATTCAGCGGATTCCTGCGGCCTTCACCGGGTCATCGGTTCACCTTGTGGGAGACTTTCCAACGCTACGTCTTCCGGTACGCGTTCGGCACTCCAGAACCTTTCGGCCCCATCGGCCATCTGTTCTGCTAGTAATGTGCCCTGCCCAATGCCACTTAAGTTTCGCTGTGTTCGCGGGAGCTTCTTACGGTGATCGAAGGCTGCATGTAGATTTTAGTATTCACTATTTACCAAACATAAACGTGCGACGTATACAAAATTCTGTTATGTTGAAAACGAAGATAAATGTATGAAAATTGAAGATGCTTATATTAAATAAAAGCTTAAGGAAATAGGAATAGGTAAGTGACTTTTCAATTTTACAGTTTACGGACATGAACTCAAACCGCACGCTCGTAAACAAGATGACAAATAAATTACTTATAATCGGAAATAGTCTTATCCATAGAGGTTGACTAATAAGTTCTCAATGATAAAAATTAATAAATTGTTGCATTAAGTTTATCCAATCTATTTGATACTGACCTCCTTTGAGTCAGAGCTCATTAACTCGATTATTCTGAAAAAACTTATCTGAAGACAGTGACAGTTGAAATGTCGATGTCAGAGACGTTATTTTCGAAGTTGTCGAAATGACTATTAATATTTCTCCGTACGCTAACGTTATTATCGCTACGCTTAAACAATCGTTGCTAGGTTACTGTTGCTAGACCTGCAATTGGTTGACTTTGGGTAGTCACTCTGCTGTCAAGTTTGTTGTTCTGGCTCCTTAGCCAACCGGTAAAGTTATTAAATATAATTTTCTTCTACTAATACGAAGACATTATGAATTTCCGTGTCGGGAACCGAATAAACCCGATTTGCATTACACTACACGGCTAAAATACGAACAGTGCCAGGTGGCTCAACAATTATAGTCCGTGACTGTACGTACCTTAAAATTATTCGGCTTTAGCATGCCGGTTATAGAAGCACGCACGTCGCACCTATAAAATGTTCTCACTTTACGTAAACTTTACCATGACCGAATGAATTAAATTAGGTCAACAGACAGGGTCACGAAGTGTTCAAGGGCTAGTTCATGTTGTTGATAAATATAGAAGTCACATGAACTCCATGGTTATTTTCGTTCTAATTTTAAATTCATACCGCGTTCCATAACAAATGAAAACAGATAAAGAAATAACCTATTCGTTCTAAAATCAAATTCAATTGAATAGAACCAATCTATAGCGTTCACAGCATGACGTAATCATGACCTTTCACACTTCACATTTCCATACATCTAGTAATGAAAGAGCTCGTATAAGCTATTACTCGACCCACACAGCGTGCATAGGACTAATCAGATGCCCTAAGTTCTTCATAAAACAGTGGGCACACCAAAGTCAAAACAAACAGTTTTGACTGTGGTAGATAGAACAGTTTTATCTTGTGTGACAAAACAGTTTTCTCAGTTGGTAGGTCCATTTAAGTATAGATTTTAGAAAAAATCATAATATTTTATTTCATAAAAACCTCCATGGGCACTTATGAAACATCAGAAGCTAGGTTCACGGTTCCAATTATTGGTCGTTTCTTATGGAGAAGAGCCGGCAAAAAACTCCACGGTCACTCTTTTAAAAATAATTGACGCTTTTACAATATTTTCAAATAACAGTGTTAATAGACATGTGTGTATGTGACAACTTTGACTATTATGAAACAGTTTTCTTGTAAGTGTTCGCGTCATCATTGTTTTCATAAAACCAAATGTCCATATGAAATGACTGTGTCCTGTGAAAGAAAGCCTCGACTCAGGTACACACAGCCTAAGATAAACCTTGTAACTCACGCGCTCCTCATTTTATTATCAAAGAACCAACTTTTTGTAGGTGCTAATGAAACAAAGTGTAATTTCATGTTAGGCTCAGGCACCAACAGTAAGGGTTCAGTTAAACGTTAACTTTTAACTGACCCCTTACTGTTGTTAGGCCACCTACCACCTTCTAACAGCCCCCTAACCATGCTAAGGGGATCCCTTAAACTAAGGTGATGTCGGTGAAAACGAGCATTACTCTACGTTCTGCGTTCTATAAATTAATATTAAATTATTTTTGTTACAGGACGTACCAGTGGAACAACTCGAAAAACTTAAAATGGGTGAGTTAAAGCAAGAAATTTATTTTAAATTCCAGCACTAAGCTGGAACAATTTACAACAGCACTTTATTTGTATGTATTCGTAATGCTGGGATAAGCAAAACTTTCAAATTAAAAAATTACTTTCAAATAGCGTTAGGTCAGACTTAAAACTCTTAGTTAATCAAAATAAAAATAAAACTCGATTGACATTATAGAGGAGACCTTAGTTGAATTTCACCAATAAAACTGAACGCGATTAGCAGAATTAAACTGCGATTAAGAGTCAGTCTCAAAATTCCACAACAATGACGGCACCGACAGTTCTTGAAAGCGGTTTAGATGTGCTGATCGCGTTTAGTTTGCCCTTAATAGTCAGAATTGCTCGATTCTTCTCTTTTAAGAAGCCTTTGTTCTGCAGCGTGAATAAAACATGATGTTACGGTATACGTGCAGGTTGTATATATATTAAAAGTACTCAAGTCATGATATTTATTTGAATTTTAAATAATTGCCATCCATTATCTCCAATTTATTCATAATCCATCATTTTGATGTAATATTCTCGGCGACCCGAATATTTATTAAATTAATGTAATTTGTAATTCTGTTAAATTAATTTATTCATAAAACTTTCATGAATGTCTTGAATGACTTTGAGTTTTGGTGTTGCAGCCAAAATTTATAAATATTCTCGCGTTTTCTAGGAGGCGCATCTTAGCTTAGTTAAAACAAGAAAGAGGGCTCTAAAAGTTTTCCTTCAATTCTTTCTTTTTCCTTCAAATTCATACCCCTAAACTTATGGAGACAAATAAGACTTACCTACCTATGCTACCTAATGAACGGAATACGGTGTAATTGACAGATTGTCAGTAGCATTCACGCCTGATGCATCAATCTGAATGATGATTACCTAACCGTCCGTAAACCCACCCTGTATACAGTCTCAATGGATTCGGTATAATGTCCAAATTAGACACGTGCCGGTCGAGCATAGATTATTAATGTTAATACGTATTACTGAATAGGAGCTCGTGGCTAAGTAATAACAGCCGCTTGGGTCAATCCATCAGGTTAAGCTACGCTTGCCGGGGTTGGTCCGTGGATGGGTGACCATTTTCACATATCGAGACTCCTCCGTGCCTCGGAAAGCACGTTAAGCCGTTGGTCCCGGCTGTCATTTGTGGATCTTTGACAGTCGTTACGAGTCGTCAGAAGCACGAAAGTCTGACAACCAGTCTAACCAAGTGGTATCGTATTACCCAGTTACTGGGTTGTGGAGGTCAGATAGGCAGTCGCTCCATGTAAAATACTGGTATTCAGCTGCATCCGGTTAGACTGGAAGCCGACCCCAACATAGTTGGGAAAAGGCTAGGCAGATTGACGTATTACTGAATAGATATATACGACTCTACGAGATGTGATGTGCGTATAGATTACGCTGTCTTCTAAGTGCTGTTATTAGTGTCATATGTGAATATTTCATTCCCAACCAACAAGATCGTTCGTGCGAATAAGCGATAATCGCGTTCATATGTCACACATTTTTTCGTAAAACCGGAAGACCCCTCCGTCAAGTCAAATATTAACGCGACGATCGCTTAAAACGTATTCGCGCGACCTATCGTTTTGGTTAGGACGCGGGGTAAAGATAATAAAATATCCAATAAAATGTACCTAAGTTTGACAGCCAAGCCAGGCAGTTTTAAATATGAAAAAACTTGGGAAGTAGCATGAAATTATGCCAGCATTAATATTAATACAAGCATTTTTTCGTAGCTTCCAGTATTTACTTTGTATGAAAAGTCTAATGTGTGAGTTGTAACCACAACAACGCGAAAACTTTACTTTTAAACACTTTCCATAAAATATAGAACGAAGCTTTTGTTATAAATCCACACGTGCGTAATTTGTTGAGAGCAATAAACAAGAAACTTTGTCCAAACACTAACTAACAACGGTGGCATAATTTATACAGTGTAGGTATTTTGTGTATAATTTACCCAGTGTATATGTAATTATTACACGGATGTTTTGTATAATTAATTTATTCACAGAAGAGATGTTTCCGTAATCGGTTCAAAGGCTTTTATTTATTTTGTCTCCCATTTCCTTTTGTGGGGTCAATATACCGTTAAAGAGCATACTCGTGCTTCAATATAAGTAATGGTCAATTTAATTTATTGATTCAGTAGGTTACAGTGTGGTCTTGTCCACGAAATGTTAGCTAGTTAGTTAGGGTTCCTTACCCAAACACAACGGGACCCTATTGCTAAGGTTCCGCGGTAATACGTAACCACTTGAAATCACAGAGTGTGTACTACTGTGGCCGCTACAATAACAAATAATTACAATAGACGTAGATATATTTAGTAACCTATTCTGCTTAACTATTCTTTAAGAGTCATAAAAACCCTGTAAATAATCGACACATGTGTCACCTCTCAACGAGGCATCCTCAGGATGACAATTGACCAGTCGCAAACCAGAAAACGATGTGTTTCCACACCGAGCGCTGGACGCAGAGTAACTAAATACTAGTACTAGTAGGTTACTAAATATAGGTATCTACGTCTACTGTAATTTATAATAGATTTCCGTAAAGTCAGGCCTGAATCAATTAACATACAAATAATTAAAATACAGATAAAAATAAATAAATCTCACTTTAAATTACACGGTGGTACGGAACTCGTCGTGTGCTAGTTCAACTCACACTCGGCCGCTTTTTTACTATAAATATGAACAAAGTTTTCAAGAAAACACTATTTTATCTTTAAGCACCAAAGTTGCATTGCAATATAGAAATGCTTTTGGCATACCAGTCGGTTCTGACCTAGTAAAATTATTAATTTTATTCATGATATATGGGTAGAGCTTATCAGTTACAAAGATTTTTTGGGGTGGATAAACGGAATAAGCTATACAATTCCTAACTTCGGACGAAACGTAGGTAGGTATTTACCAAAACAGCAGCTTGTCCGATTTAAAAATCAAAGACAGGACCTTTCGTTTCAAAGCTACATTTGTGACCACATTTTCAAATAATAATGAAACGATATTCATAAAATACGTTTTCCGTATATAGTAGATAACTAGTCCTAATAAAACGTATACAAGTGGGACCTAAAAGTAGGTCAGTCGTGTTCTATTGTAGCGCAATCAGCGAGAACGGTTTTCAAAACTTACTCGATCCTTTGTAGAGTTTAGATATATCTAGGTAGGTTACAGGCTAGGTACATTTGGTTTTTATACTAATACTATACAATTATGTATCAAGTATGTAGATTATGAAATTAGTGTATAAGAGGAAGTCTGAAAGTGACACCGATGACTGAATAATTGTGTGGAAATAGGTTATGGTCACCTATTGTGGTATACGCATGTGATGCAGACGAATGAGGGAAATGTCAGCAGGAAAGTTGAGTACAAATGTGGATAGCTATACGAGTAGGGGAAAACCAAAGAAACGATGGATGGACTGTATGAAAGATAATATTATGGCTAGAGAGGGAGTGTCAACCAAGATGACGAATTTGAAAAAACAAAGGCCAAGCTAACTGAGTCTGCCAATTTTGTCAATGCAGCCCTCCCCCGTCTCACCGCTCACATTAGTATACCTTAGGCGGTGACTAGCAGTCGCGCGCGGACTATGCATACTAATATTATAAATTCGAAAGTAACTGTCTGTCTGTTAGTATGTTACCTTTTCACGCCTAAACCGACATTCGACACAGGATTTTGACAAAATGCAAGGCAATAGATGGCACCCTGGGGCCTTCCCCAGGGTGCCATCTATTGCCTTGCATTTTGTTGTTTGATGTAGATAAAAAGTAGCCTATGTAAGGACATAGGCTATTTTTTACATACATACCGTGCGGGCGAAGCTACGGGCAGAAGTACTTCATACATTCTATAACATCACACGGTAAACCAGAGCACGCGAATAATTTACAGCTAATAGAAGAGATTTGTAAGGGATACGGGATAAAAATGCGCGTGATGCCATGCGAATAATTTGAAGTCTCTCATTCATGGCATGTGTTCCCCTCGAAAATTCCATTTCCCCCAATTTAATGCGGTGTTTAATATGAGTTTTTCGATCGTTTAATTTCTAAGCGATTTGTACGCGTTCTACGCGCCATCATCGTACAAAATTGGAATGTTAAAGGATAATAAATTAAGTTTTTTTTTGCTTGTGTGTAAAGTGAATAATATCTTTAATTTCGAAAGTCGGTGGCAAAAGAACTAAAATACAAAATCGAAGACACCGACTTCCGAAATTAAAGTTATTTTTACTTTGTAGTGTTTTATTGGGAAGTCGGTTGTTATTTATCAAAATTGCTGGTTCCTACATATCAACTCGCAGCATGTTTATTTAAAAACTACTGCACGAAATACGATAAAATATGGAAAATAATAATAGAGACTTGATTTGAAGACACTGGAATTGAAATCCTGGGGCTTACCTGGAATACCTGAAGCTTGGACCAACATTAAATAGATCATAAAAGTTTGTAAAACACGTAGTCAGCGTAACGCAACGTAACGTCATTCCATAAGACGGTTTTCGATCCAATGTGTTTTCGAACTGGCGTACCACTCGCGATTTTTTTCGAAATAGCGTGCTACGAAACAGTGTCATTCGAACCTTCATATCACTACCGTAAATCGGCCATATAAACATATTCTGCTTGAAGCAATTTTATAAATAAAACAGTAAAAATGTTTAACAACAGTTCTAATTGTAGGTACACCTTTTAATGAATTATAGTTGAACACATTTCATTACCGACCGAGCAATTTTCATCGTTGAATAATTGCGTTAGTAAATGATAAATTTTTCACTAATTGCTGCGTGCAATGACAGCATATTATTTACTGCTTAGGACTCGGTTTGACGTCAAAGTCAAATGGTGTTAATCTAATTGGTATAATTTTGGACCTAAAACACCCTCAAATTGTTACTTCTAAACTATAACTACAAATATATCTAATTTTCTATTTTCCTACTGTGAAACTTTAGAAAACACTACATAACATAAAACTAATTATTTATAAATCTACAGGGTGTACCAGAAAGGTGTGGTTAAATTTAAGGGTGTGGTACAGACCATTAAACTGAACAACTTTCTCCATGGGACCAACATCGTAATCGTGAAAAAATTGTCAACAGTTCCATACAAAACTTCAGTATCTACTTGACCCAAATGTATGGGACGGCTGGTAATTTTTTCGTAATTATGATTATGGACACGTGGAGAAAGTTGCTCATTATATATATGGTCTGTTCCACACGCTAAAAGTTGATCACTCCTTTCTGGTACATTCTGTATAATTATCCCGTAACCGCAAGTTTCCAGCTAATATTTGAACAGACTTAATACTTCATAGGGTTTCCACGCAGCCACGTGTAACTAAAAATCAATCACGACTCGATTAAACTTTCGTCTTTCTTCTTTGATCTTGTATTTGCACTTTTATAACAGATGAGGCTCACAGAGCTATTTATAGCGTCGTAACTTAAGCTCCAGTACACACTTTATATCGCAAGAAATGGGTTCTTGGACGAAAATAGCTCGCTCATAGAAAGTGCGAGAGATGTTAGATAAGATGGAGGAAAGTAACGGTCAAGTATTGTATGAGCTAAAAATAGCTTGCTGAGTGTAAAATAATGTAGGAGATGGGGGTGTAGTCGTACGCAACTACCCCACCTCTTTTCTCCACCCGCGGCTGACGTAAAACGCGACTAAGGGATAATTTGAAGAGGTTAGGTAGCAGCATCCGATGTACCTAGATAAACTTATCTAAGTTTTGCGGTCAACTATTACGCAGCAACATCAACTTTTAGCTGTTAGGTTGTTTTCTCATTTATCTCTGGTTTTTTAAACTACGCCTCAGCAAATTTTGCCTTGTGCATTTTTAGCTTAAAGACCTTTGTACACACACGTTTTTCTTGCCGTGAAAAACTACGATTTATTCGATGTGTGTAGGCACGGTCGTCAGTGTTGTATGGATCACTATGGAAGCTTGATGACAGAATCTTTTTTTCTACGACGCGCTTTATACGCCGTACCGTAAAGAAACCGTGCCGTGTACAAAAGGCCTAAAGCCTTGTTGACCTTTATATCCTACTATCCTACTATAATCCTACTAATATTATAAATGTGAAAGTTTGTGTGTTTGGATGTTTGTTACACAATCACGAAAAAACGGCTGAATGGATTTGGATGAAATTTGGCAAACAGATAGTTTATAACCTGGATTAACACATATGATAATTTTTATCCCGATATTCCCACAGGATCGAGACTTACGCGGGTGAAACCGCGGGGCGTAATATTATGAATGTGAAAGTTTGTGTGTTTGGATGTTTGTTACTCAATCACGCAAAAACGGCTAAATGAATTTGGATGAAATTTGGCAATCAGATAGTTTATAACCTGGATTAACACATAGGATACTTTTTATCCCGATATTCCCACGGGATCGAGACTTACGCGGCGCAGCTAGTTATTTTATAAAATACAAGTAGTCTACAGACTAGATATAAATCCGCCTTGTTCTGAATATTTATGAAGGCTGGTAGGAAACCGTTTTCACCTTCAATCGATCAAGTACCTAAACCGGGTCAGTAGATTATTTTATCAGACATAAAGTGTAAAATTACATCGTTTTTTTATTTTATTTGACCCTTGATTTATGTTTTGAAAAACAGGTCGGGCCATAATTGGGTTCAGGATTATGAAAGGCCTCAGAAATTATTATCTTTTCGGAGGACGTTTTTTGCGCTTGTTTTTAAAGTGTTAGCGGGGATGTTTACACTTTGATAATATTATTTAAAAGGGGTTACAACAGTCAGCCCTCATATATTAAATAAATTAAACCGACTGTTGAGATGATGATTTAAATTTTCTTCCATAACTTTGTAGCGTAGGTAGGTACAAGTTTGCGGCTTAGGATTAAATGACAAATAGGGTCCTTCAAGTGTAATCTGTAGGAGCCTATACAATGTAATTTTTCCGGAATTCCATGTCATTTAGGACCGATCACTCACTCCTCTCTTACTTGATCGATTACCCATGTTTTCGAGGCCGAACTGGGTTAATGATTAAATGTAAACATATGTTGAGCAAATATTTTATTTAAACATCCATGTCGGTAGGTACACGACAGATGTTAAATTTCGAATGTTTCATCAATTTAGCTTAGGAAATTCCAGTTTTTTTTAAATATTTTGAGGCAGGGACTTTGACGCGCAAACTGTTACCATGAATTCAGTATGTACTTGTACAATTCTAAACATGCGTTGAAATTTTTCGTCTGTTAATAAAAAAATAATTTGCTGTAACATAAGTAGTAACAGGTTGCCCGTCGATGTCCCTGCTATCCTGTTTTTACATACTTTATAGTACACCAGAAAACACATAACATAAAATATATTATTACCCATGTAGGGTTAAAACCTGTCCTAACAGCAACTTCATGCATTATTTTCGAGAAATTGTCATTTAAACTTACAACTTAAAAGAAAATGATGGCCATCATGCTATTGCCATTGCCATTGTACCTAAGTGTCCCACTTCAAAAACCCCATACAGAGAACAAACGTACTTACATACAATAACGTTCTTTACAATATTTTTCAATTTCTAATCGAATAAAGAATGATCGAATTTAGCTTCTCCCATTCGGATGTATCCTGTAGGAAATTGAAACTAATTCTAAATCGTATTACAGCGGAGACCGGCAAGGAAGGCGAGATGAACAGCGAACACGTGGAGTTTCACCGACTTGGTAAGTCCTTACGTTAATAATACCTAACGTTATCTTTTTTAGCTTAGGGCTGGTTTAACCAAAGCCAGATATCTTTTATTCGGGGAATAAAATTGACGTCTGACAGTTTTTGTATACTGGGTGTTAGGGTAGACACCGTTATCCTTGAACTACAATCAAATACATCTATAATATACTTTTTCTATGGGACCAACTTTGAAATCGCAAAAAAAAATCTGCTGTTCCATACATTATTACCCGACTACGGCGAAGAAAAAAGGAGGGTTATGATTTTGACCGGTATGTATGTATGTATGTATGTATGTATGTTCATCTGTTCCCTCATATCTTCTAAACGACTCATCACAATTTGACAAATGAGGTATCGTTGGAAGCGTCTTGATCGTTCTGCTGGTTATATGCTATGTGACGTCACATTAAATTAAAAATGGCGCCCTCTAGAGGACATAAAGTCAGGAACAAAAAAAAAAAATTGTTTAATCGTGCCATGTTGGGTATCAAATGAAAGGGCTAATGAGCACATTTCAAAAATATATATATTATAGCCCCAAGAGAAATAAAAAAAAAATAAAGTAATAAAAACTAAAACCCAACTACGACTAAAAAGGTATAAACAAGACACCACAGACAGACAAATAAAAATCCGGAGTCACACGTAATCTGTTCGATTTATGCCCGTGTGACTCCGGATTTTTAATTTGTCTGTCGTAGTTGGGTTTTAGTTTTTATTACTTTAATTTTTTGTCTATTTAAGTGAACACAAATGTATGGAACAGCAGATTTTTTTTTTTTGCGATTTCAAGTATGGTCCTGTAGATAATCTGTGAAAAATTTAATATTTATTCGCTGGATTAGACTTATACTAGAAATAAAAGTTTGGTCGAATTCACCCTTAATCATATAACTGTTCTACAGATTTCTACTCCTAATTCAATGTACTGAGATGTAGAAGATGAATAATTGGATAATGTGCATTAGCAATGGTCTCAACTTAGTTTGATACTGATCTCCTTCTTCTTTCAATGAATTGCTGTTCGTTAGTCTCGTTAAAACTCGAGAACGGCTGGACCAATTTGGATAATTCTTTTTTTGTTTTGTTCGTTATTCTCAGGACAAGGTTTATGCGTAAGTAGGTGTAGGTAGGGTAGGTATGTAGGTAAGTAGGGTGCGAAGCCGGGGCGGACAGCTAGTAGAATATATTTAATCATTGTGAATGATGGTTGAAAAACTTAATGAATCATACGAGATATATATTTTTCTTTGAAATCTAGGTTGGTATAGGTATTTATCACAAAATAATTCTTATTTCATTCCAATTAGGTCTTTCTCTTTTTCTGGAAAAAAATACCTTTGATATGCTGCAAACAAAATCAATCGATGCAAAATTGCAGACATGAGTATTGAATTGCCAAAAAAAAAATGAACAATATCGACCAAAAGCAAACAAACCGAAGCACACAAAATCGAAAGGTTTTTTTTTAAATCCCCCGCTTCCTCCACTACTCTTAAAAACTCCTTTACAAAAATTCGTCTTTCCACTACACACGGTGGTTTCCAAAGCTTTCAGTTAGAACAATAAACGTAGGTACCTAGATATTCAGTCGACGCGCCTAGCGAGGTAACTCAATGTCAAGCTCGTTTTCACGCGAACAAAGCTAGAAGCGATACTATCGGGGTCTAGATAACTGAGCTAAGCTTCTTATAGCCCCTTGTTTACTACATTCGCTTAATAAATAGTTACATTATCAGGGACTAGCTTTTAGACTTAACGTAGCGTGTGTTTTGTTTCTTTCGACAACTAAAGTGAATGATATTTAATGTTTATGCATGTATTTTGTACAATCATTTTCAATTACTCAATTAATAAAAAAAGGGCTGGTACAGTCACGAGCATAGAATGCATCCATGCTTTATATTTAAAAGCAATTTTCTCATTTAGAGTATGGATTAAAGTTTATGTTTAAACTAGCTGCGCCCCGCGGTTTCACCCGCGTAAGTCTCGATCCCGTGGGAATATCGGGATAAAAAGTTAGTATCCTATGTGTTAATCCAGGTTATAAACTATCTGTTTGCCAAACATCCAAATTGATTCAGTAGTTTTTACGTGAAAGAGTAACAAACATCCATCCATCCATACTTACAAACTTTCGCGTTTATAATATTAGTTAGAAGTTCTGTGTGCACAAAACCCTATGATTTCCATACTTAATTTAGTCGTCGAGTCGTTCTTGAATACTTTACTGTTGACATATTTTTGATCGTACCTAACTGTAGGATATCTGAAACTCGGACCTTTTCTGTAGCACTTATGCAAACATAAAGCCACTACTCAAACGTGTGTGTTATCGACTTACGTGTTCAAGACTATGTTAAACATTTAGAGTAGGAACTTTAACAGTTAAGGTTTCTCAACTTTCACAGGTGAACTAGACTTCAAGTACGTAGTTATGTACCTACATAAGTACGGCTGCAAGTGGCCGCTGATGGCGATCGATACTACAGTAGTACAGTTTCGTTAAACTATTAATAATTTGCTAGTTTGTTCAATACAGCAAATTATTTGTTAAAGATGCAGTACAAGCCAATGGCGAGCTTGTCTCGAGATTAGAACAGCATGCATCAGCGGACGCGGTGGGGAGCGAGAAGCCTCACTTGCATGCCCAGGCGCAACTCGACGTGCCGTCTGAAGGCGTGCATCGCGTGCTTGTCCAAGATGGCGGCCATGTGAGTGTGCATGATGCGACTTCAGCCACTAGTGCGCCTAGCGAGGAAGTTACTACTAAGGTAAGGTTTGAAACTACTGGATAGTACCAGTAGTTTGAAAGGCTGACCGATTATATCAGACGATTATATTTTAGTATAAATTAAATAAATAAATCAGAGCAGTGATAGCCTAGTAGGTGTTACCGTCAGACAGCCAATTCTTAGGTCTCGAGTTCGAACCCAAGCCACGCTAGGATTAAATTGTAGCGTGGTCCCTAAATATTATGTAGAGTATGACTATGAGTAGGTTACAACAAAGTTTTAATAGTTAAAAACGTGCAATCGAAATGTTACTAACATTTTTATCATTCGTGTTCTCTTGATCCCAATTTCACGAATTCGGGTCAAACTCAAAATTCGGAACATGTAGATTTAATTCCACACACCACTAATTAAAAGGTCAGTTCTTCAATAGACCCATTTGCAAACAAACAGAGAGAATATGCAAATATACCCACATTTCATTCATCTCTTGAACATTCACAAAAATGAGAATCCTCAGCATCACAATAGATCGTCGTGCACTGGAACATCTATTGTAAACCACACTGTCAATGAAAGTCTATTGGAAACCGATACCATCTAAATACATCAAGCTGCACTCGAGCTATTGTCAGATCGGATCACGTTCATTTTTATCGAGTCTCGACTTGAAAAACAATACAAAATACATGGATTGTTCATACGTTAAAGTCAATTTAGTTAATAACTAGCAACCTACCCGGCTTCGTACGGGTAGCAGAGCTTATGCTTACATTTTTTTTCTGTGTAGTGACGTATCAACCTGTTGCGTCGAGCATGTGGGTAAGATTAAAATGTTACTGAAGTTCATCCTATTTGGAGTATTTTACATCGTCATATTTCAGCCAACTTACACATGACCAACATTTTTTTTTAATATGAGGTATATTAAAAAAAAATGTTGGTCATGTGTAAGTGCGTGTGTCCCTACACATAAAGTGGGAATGGTTTTTTTTTCTCGTCAATCCCATGGTTTGGGGTATCGTTGGAAAGGTCGTTTAAAAATAATGTGAGTTTGTTAAAACCATTTTTGGATTCAGGGATCCGTTTGCGGAATATTCAGCCTTAAAGTGCTAATTTTTGTTAGAGCTAAGTGTCCTCCCCCCCTGCCAGCTAAATGGTTGGGTTTGGATATGTAAAAAAATTCATGGCAGTAGTATATATAACGAAATTAAAAGGAAAACTATGACCGCTACGTAGGCTCCACAAGTTACCGAGTAATAATCGACCAAATTAAATTTGCAGTTGTAAAAACATGTTCTCCCATACATTCTGTATGGGAGAACAAGTTTTTCAACTACAATGTTAAGTTTGTTTTATAAATTCATCCCAACTAACGGAACCCTTCATTGTGCATGGTACGACATGCACTTGGCCGGTTTTTTTTTTATTGTATCGTGTTCAGACAGACAGACAGACGCGGGGAGGGACCTTGTTTTATAATAGTGTAGTGATAAGTCCAGCTTTTCTCTTCTCACGATGATTTCCTTCACCGATTTTAATTAAATAAATGGATAAAAATAATTCTTGCTCGTCTGTTTTACTACGATTTTGATGAAGCCGCGGTAAACGCGACACCGCCCAGACGGTGAACCCCAAAATGGAATGTAAGATTAGTGTTCATGCCGGAAAATTAAAAATACACATAGCTGCAAACACGTGGGTAGGTAGTAGGTACGGCAATGGTCGATGAACTTGGGTTACCAATTAGTGTGGGTGGCGCAATTTTCATACTTTTTCAGCTATATTTTTACCCGACTGCCATATTTTTTATAAGGACGAGGTTCTGTTACAGGTTGCCAAAATCTTAAATGATAATCAGGTGATAGGTGTGAAACTGATATCCACTGATTTGATCACTATCAAATTAGATACCTAAAATAAAAATAAAAACTGTCTACCTATAACCTATCTAACAAACAAATGAGGATCTGTTACTTTAGAGTTGATACAACTGCATTATGTTACCTACTGTCATCATACCAATATGTCAGTGAACAATCAATACCTAAGTATTGTTCTAGAATACACTATAAACTCTGTCTACCTTATCCAAAATGATTCGGTAGACTAGTTTTAGTACAACCCCTATCTCAATAAATAAGGAGAATCGAACACCCACACTGCTGCGTCGAACATTATTGCTCCTATTTCCTCACCATTTATCACTTCGTTCGCAATATCTGGCCTCCGAGCGTCTTGGGCTAAATTGCCAAGCGAAGGTATTTACTAAAAACAAAAGGGGAACGACCGTTTTTTACTAAGAACTTGAACAATTTTGCTTTAAAATAGTATAAAATTTGAAGAACTTTTGATAAGTGATGTTAAAAAATATTGCAAAACATTTGCGAAATTATAATACTTATACCTAATGATCTTATTAATTAGCTAGATATCCATATATTTTAATATAGGTACTAGTTTTATTACAATAAAACACATCTGGCAATCCACAACACATTATTATTTATGTCATCAAATAGTCACGCAAGCTCAGCAATGAAACCAATTCATTTATTCAATCGGTGAGATTAAAATAATTGGTGTCACATTGTACGCTGTAAATGGAAATGGGATGCAATTTAATTTAAAGGATTATCTTGTAATTACAAACACACAAAATTAACATTAATTGGAAACTTGATTTAAAAACTTAATACCAGAATATAAAACCAACGTTCATGTAAACGCATAGGAAGTTATTAATATTGAAGATAAGGTTAACGTAGGTTGGAGCGGGCCGCTCCGCAACGCGAAAAATCCTCTTTCATCACTTTCGTACATTTTTTATGTACCAGAGCGCACAGTAGGTACAGGCGGGCCGCACCGTACTTTTTGTGTTAAAAATTCGTTGCGCTGCGGTCTTATGCGCCTTTTATGTGCGTTTTGCTAAATACGTAAATATCTACCACAAAATTGCCGATTCACACACTAATTAGAAACGTATTTTACTTCTCAGGTATTTCACGGGGCCGCCCGTCTGGTACAACCAGGACAAGCTACCAATATCCCTACGGGACCACAACACACAGCTGTTCGTAGAGCCTTCAACGCAGACATCACCAAGGAGACCAAGAATAACGTAAGAAATCCTTACTAAACACGATCCCGCGAAGGCAAAAACTTTTTGGGATAGAGATGATTTTTTTTCACTTTGTGTACCTATTGTACTGACCATATTACCATTTTTATTATTTATGTTATTAAGTATATGTTATATACTTACTGAAAATCAGTAGAAGGCTTGTGTGGAACGGAAGAGGGAGGCATTTGCCCAGCAGTGGGACATTATACGCTAGATAGGAGAAGAGAAGAATAATAATACAGATAATAATAAATAATCTGAGAAATCTCGCTCTTAGTTTTCCAATATTACCCTTCATTTTCCATTGCAAAACAAACACTTGACAATAATGTACGTAAGTATATAACGTACATTACATGTCCAAAACCCAGGATTAATAACAAACATTAGGTGTGCATCGCACGTTTCTCTCGACCTTGCGTCATTCAAACGACATTTTCTATTACACCTAATTTTCTTCTCATTTCCCTTCGCTCACTTTTACAATTTTCCGAGAAGGCGAAGCAGCGAAACCCATTTTGTTTTTTAAATAACCCACATCAACGTAGCAATAGAATTTGGATTCAATCAAAGGATTTCACTAAGTAGGTATGTAAGCGTAGGTGTGAAAAAATGTGTGAGATTCTTTGTGTCTGCCGCGAAAGGTCACATAAGCCGAAACGAGAAGATCCTTTTTCCTACGAATCGTAGATATCACTTGGCAACTTGGTAGATCGTTAAATCAACTAATCAATCTTCTTGGATCTCGTAAGAGTCACCGGCTGGAAACAAAGCCTTCTAAGCTTCAACGAACACCATGATTGACAAACAGATTAGGTCATATATGCATAGATAGAGTGCGTTTCATCAAATAGTTCCTATGCCGTAATCTTGGCTTCACTGTTGTAGGACCAGTACGAATACGCTACGCCGCGACGGCGCTTCTTGATAGATCCGTTTATTTAAATTTAACAGTGGGGCCAACATTACGGCAATGGAACTATTTGAAGAAAGGCACTATACATTAGGTCACTACGGAACGCCACCTGCTACGATCCTTACATATTCCTTTTGCTTCTTTTACGTTCATACATCCGAAGGCCAATTCTCAATCGCAATCTGTGAAACTAGTCAAAAATGTTGGTAAATTGATTGTATTTTTGACAGATTGCGAATAGGGTCGAGTGCGAACGTTCATAAAAATTACGGGAATTACCCCTCTGGTCATATTCGCACCCCGGTCGCGATTAGGTATCGCTCACAATATTAAAAAAATATGGTGGCTACTCATTCTTTCTAGCGTATACTATAGCGGTAAGACCACCATTACATTTTGGTTTGTTACAGATGGATCATTACTCCGCATACTCCGGGGTTCAATACTCGCCCCTAGATATGGCAGAATATGTCTTCTGGACTGGAGACGAGCGAGGGGTGACTACTGCCATTGAGACCTTCCTTCAGGAGGGAATGGTAGGTTTCGACTATAGTATTACTAGTTTTTCCAACTTGAGAAAACATCGAGATTTCCTTACTATAATTTATATGGCTAAGTTTAAATACCTATTAATTTATTATACACATAAACCTTTTAAACTACGATGAAAACCGCATCAAATCCGATGCGTACCTACATTAGAAGAAAAAAGTGGTCACACTGACGGACACGAAAAGCGACTTTCATTCATTATAATAATATATGTTTAACGTGTATTTAGTATTAAGATTAACTTGTATTTCTCATGATAAGTGAATTGTATTCTTTTTGAGAAATAAATGTCTTAAAGCGTATAAGCGCTTGCCTGTTTTCCCTTTGCCATGCAGAGGGAAAACAGGCTCATAACCGACTATCTTCTTAGGTTAACTGGATATTTGAAACGGACTTTAAATCCAATCTTCTAAATTGCATTCACACACTAGAACATTTATAGTCAAATAAGTAATAGATGGACAATCGTAAAATATCGCATGAATTATTTAAAACCTCGTTTGCGCGTATTAGATTGAACAATATTTTATGTTTTTCGGTGAAATAGTTTCGGTGTTCGAAATGTTTTCAAACAGGACAACAACAAAAAGATAAGAAGTCAAAATCCGTTTGAGTTTCTATAAAACGTTAGAGCAGCTTTATTATGTAACCAAATATAACCGTTTTTTGTAACAATTTTTGTATTTAAAAGAGTGTCCATGGATTTTCTTGCCCGTTATTCTCCATAGGTACATACTACGCTTTGGAATGTGCAACTAGCTTCATATTTCTGACTGACAGACTTTAAAAATTCAAAAGCCTTTAAATGGTTTAATTGAAATAAATGAGTTTCAGTTTGAGTTTGAATTATTTTTCACTAAGTACCTAATTTTACTGTGTCAATTTCCAGATGTCAAAGGAGGAAGCCATAGCTTTCCTTCAAGAAATCAAGTTCAACATCGACTATCTTCGAGCACATTATTCCCAGAATTTGAAAGCGGCAGAGGAGAGTGCGCAGCAAGAGAAATTGAGAAACATGCTGATCGAACAAGCTGAGGCTAAGGTAAGGATACATTTTTTTGAGTTATTAACTTTACGTCAACTAAACCTAACGTTGAAATAGCTCTCGGGAGAAATTGGGGGATTTGATGACACTATTCGCTTAGAACGCTTACTTACAAAATATAGGTACGATACAAATTGATAAAGACGAAAATTTGTAAGCTACTTTTGATGCTAGAGTACATACCTTGCTCACTTGTTAATAAAAACGTACTAGGAAAATAAAAACTGGCATTGTTATAACGAACTCTGGAAAAAACCACATAAAGTTTGGTATATGTACAGGTAAAGAGAATTACAGTTATAAAAAGTACAATTAGAATCGCGACAGAAGTTTTTAAGTGACGCACTTAAAAACATCCTGGCGAGCTTTGTTTCGGTATTGGGGCAATAAAATTGTGGTATATTTATTGTGTACTTTAATGTCGCATTTTGGTACACACATTTAATAACATACAATGATACAAGGGAATAATAGAATAACACAACGGAATAATAGAATAGTCTATCGTTTGAATAAAGATGAATATCGTTTGATGTATGAACGTTTGATGTATGAACGAAACGAGACAAAAGGAGTATGTAAGGATCGTAGCAGATGGCTCTGTGGTTTCTGCCTAGCCCCATGGGAAGAAGGCGTGAGTTTATGTACCTATATGTAAAGAATAGTAAATGCTAGTAGGTGAGGTACTGTGTCGTCAGCCGTGTCCAAGTGGAGGCGCGATACGTTTCTACGTAGTACACCTACGATCAACTTTATACAAATTCATTCAAAATGTTCATATCCAATGTTATGACTTCTTCGTCTTGTTGCCTCCATATGTCACAGGATCAAAACATTACTTTAGGCAGGTTTATTTTTTTTGAGCTCGGGATATCATCAAATGAGTTCTCCCGCTCTGCGGGCTTAAAATGGTCACTTTAGCAGAATCATAATATGAAAATAATATGAATCATCGTAAAATGACACAAACTGACAATTCTTAATATGATCTGCGTGTAATTCATATTACGAAATAATTCATCTGTTTGACAGTTTTCTATGGAGATTCGTAAAATGGTCCACAAATTATGAATTGCTTTTATGTCTAATTAGAGGAATTACCAGATGACAGCTGGGATTCAGGAAATGAATTGCTTTTAGAGGAATTGCCAATGTGGCCGTTTTAGGCCCCCAGGGCGGTGAAAACCCACCCGTGTATCCCGGTATCCCTTTCGGCCTTGCCCGCAAGCTTTAGGCACCGACTCTACTCCGATTATGAGTTAAAGCAGTCCTGCTCTGTTAGCTAGAACAAAAAAAAAAGCCCTAATTTCTAAATTTAAAAAAACTTGCAAGCAGTCCTTAGTTTTATCATCAAAATTAATTGCACAAGTAATTAGATTGAACCACAAGAAAATAATCCGAACAAGATCAAGTGGACGCTGAAAGTATTCTACCTATTTATTATTCCGTCCCATACCCTTTAAAGAAGAAAAAGTTTGTATCACAATTTACATTCCCTTGATACCTAAAGAAGAAAACTTTAGCAATCTTTAATTAAAGGCGGCTTGCCGCAAATTCGTTTAGATTAAGCTATAGATCATCCTATTTATGTTGTTCACGATTTCGTCGTGCAGTCTTGTGACCCGAAGTTAATGCGGAGTTAATGGAACGACTCTGTTCGACGAATGAGACGCACGTGTCAGACTGTTAATGAAATGGTTTGATTCGATTTGAGTGGCTTTGGGTCACTTTGCTGTTGCCACGTGTCGTAATCGTCGATTTGTAACTCGAGAGCGCAGTTACTGGGCTTCGTTTTGCAACCATATTCATGTTATTGCGGTAACGTGAATGTTCACAGAAGCGCCGTGGTATGATTGCGTATGCAACGATCGTATATGATCAAAATTTCGTAAAATCAAGGCAAATTTCGATGTAGGTAGTGTGGGAAGGCTTTATAATTTTAGAGCTTACTGGCTATTCGTTAGCTTACCGCGGGGGAGTTTTACACGTTTGACCTTTTGCATACCTGATGTACGAGACCTTTGTTAAATAAAACAATGGACAAAAAATTACATTATCATATGAGTATACATACTTAAAAAAAGATGTGTATAATGTAGACATCATGATACTTTTTACATTTACTTGTAGTTGTGTTGTGTGCCTTTTAATCTGTGCTAAATAAATGCATTTTTTTTCTTTCGTTTCTTGGTATTAATTGAACAACAAGCAGTACGTAAACGTGCTTTTTATTACTCTGAGATTAAAATGAACGACTTTGGTGTTGCTGTGTGTGTTTTATTAAAACTCTTACATAGTTGTGGTGACACGAGACACGTTTATTTATAGCCTTAAGCTCAAAAAGTGTAATTAAATGTCACTCAACGGTTTGTGGTAACAGAACAAAGTACTGTGGGGAAAACATCGAAATAATCCGCAGCCATATTAGAATCTGCGTAGGCGGCGCGGTGGCGAGACGCCCACCTAAATACTTACAAAGTAAATTGTTTCAACATATTAATAGAATTTTAAAGAATTATACAACGCTGCGGTGATTGATTTTTATATTATTTCCAAGAGATCCTGCAGTCTCTCGGGAATCTATGCAAAAACGAAACATTTTTTTACTGGGTTTTTGTTTTCGAATTATGTGTAGGTAATTATTTAATTCAATAAAGCACGTCAAGGCATTATTAACATTGATAATACATACAGATGCGTTATTTTTATACTTGCAAGACCGAATTTACATACGCTACGGAGTTTCGTAGCGATCGTAGCAATGTGCTACGAGGAGTCTACGACGCGTAGCACGTGGCTACGAGAGATCTACGAACCATGTTTCTCGATCTTTTTCTTGCAACTAAGTTTTTTTTTATTTCTGGATTTAGTACAAATACTTTCTTAACAAGATTGAGGTTTTACGTTGTTTATCATGAAAATCATTGATATTTCCGTGATCAAATTGTTTTAATAAGCACTTCATATACGGTCATAAACATTATAGGTGGCGATAAAAATTAACTAGTACCTACCTATCAAAGGAGTTCATTTAATTCTCACGTCGTTTCAGGATATAAGTACTCGGTTTTATGTGTCTATTAGACCCATGTGTCACATTTGGTACACTCGCTTGAGTGTTAATGAATCTTTACTGTTCATAAAAGTGTTAGTTATTATATCGTAAAAGACTCAAGATTGTTTACTTGTTTACATGTATTATCACTTATCAACATTTATTAATGATGTTCGAGCTTTTCAAAGTAAACAGGAGACGCATCTACATAGGTTTTCTGGCATACCTAAACCTGTTGAGTGACGTTTTAATTGTGATTCCTTGCACTAGAAGACTAGAGTATTTCTTATATGCACAGGCTTACAGACAATATAAATACCAGCAACCTCTGACCGATCGCGAGTTATGTAATTAGGGTGCAAGCTTCTTGCAAGCCAAACAATAAACAAATGAGGGGCAGTTAAAACTAATGGGTCCGATGTATTCTAATGTTATCGTAACTTAAATCGTGTAATTTATTATTGACTAGCTGCGCCCCGCGGTTTCACCCGCGTAAGTCTCGATCCCGTGGGAATATCGGGATAAAAAGTATCGTATGTGTTAATCCAGGTTATAAACTATCTGTTTGCCAAATTTCATCCAAATCCATTCAGCCGTTTTTGCGTGATTGAGTAACAAACATCTAAACACACAAACACACAAACTTTCACATTTATAATATTAGTAGGATAGTACTACCACCCGCGGCTTCGCTCGCATGGTATGTCGATAAAAAGTAGCCATGTCTTTCTCCTACCCCTGTGCTAAATTTCAGCCAAATCCGTTCAGCCGTTTTAGCGTGAAAGCGTAACAAATAAACAAACTCACTTTCGCATTTATATTAATGTTAGGATTTATTTAAATCACAATTATAACACCTTTACAGACTCATCCAAGGCGATGTTATAAGTCACAATGTCTACAGAAAAAAAATTGAAAGCAAAAAATTGAAAGCAAGAAGCAAAATTACTAAGAATTTTAGACTAATTAATATGACAGTTATTATAAATAGATGACTTTTATAATATCATATCTTTCAATTACTATTTGTAGCATTTGCATGAATTTGGGCAGGTTTTAATATTTTTAATTATCATTACCCCAGTTTGTTTAGCTACCTGCCTTGCCTTATAAGCTAACCTTACAATCTTTAGGAATACCAGTACCGCAGCCCGGCCCTGCAGTCGTTCCCGTTCGGTAGCAGCCCCGACATCATCCGAACGATTGCCAACAAGAACTGGGAGCTCAGCAACAATCTGTCTCCGGTGCCGGCACTGCCAGTCAGCAGTGAGCTGAGACCTGAAGCTATTAAGAGGGCTTTCGACCCTATGTTGCAGCAGTCTATGCGTGAGTAGCCAATTTTTTTTAAAACTTTATTATCATGATTCTGGAACGCTGATCAACCAAAAACTTACTACCTCTAACTCAATACGGGATTTGACAAATTAGGCCGATGATCAGTAGGTGCCGTATACGATATTAAAATGTAAAAACTTGGGATCAAACGCCAACATCCCACTGTTCATAAGGTGAAAAACAAATGCAATATGAAACTGCCATGTGATCACAAAATAATACAGTAAAATCGAGTAAAATAAAATTGGATCGGTGCCCAACAAAATGAAATTGTTATTTTATTATGCAAATATGCAATGTCAGGAACACACTTGGCCATCTCGTAGACATTATTATTTTCATTAGATTTTCAGCATCAAAACTCGAGCTCGAGTACCTATACTTAATTAAAGAAGTCTAGACATGTTCTGAATAGATATCTCAATGTTTTTAATTTAAAATAGAATCGACAGTTATGTATAAATTCAACTCAACACCTCCACCTCTATTTTTATTTACCGTTCAAAATAAATCATGATTCTACACCTTGACTTTTTTAAACATTGCCATAAGGTTTAAATTACAATTATTGGCGCACGCTAGTAATATACAACATGTTGTTCGATATTGTCTTTACTGTGATGATTTTCAGGAGCTCAAGAATACGAGCGCGATACCCAGGCCTTCCCTGACGAGGAATATGAAGAAATAATGGAGAAATTGCAGAAGCCAACCAACATTCCCTACAATGAATACACGCTTGAGGAGATTATCTATCAGCTGGCTAAGGTAGCTATCACATCAATACTCAATATCTTTATTGCTTTATGTAGTAACTATATAATTTAGATCATTATGGATCCCGTAGGGCAAAGGGTAGGAGAGAGGATCACGACGTTATAATTGAGCAAAGCAATAACATGAGTAACCTGCCTATCGCAGATCCACGCGAGTAACAATATTTTTTTAATTGTTTCTGTAATTACGGCATAAGAAAGGTTAATCGACCAGGCTGAAGCCGTTAAGAACCTTGGACTGACAAGCTGCGGTTGTCTGAACCCAACTGTTGCAATGTTGGCTGTAAATCCACACCTAGATCACAATTCTAAATTCATCTTAGATGGGTTTACAGAAATATGAGCTACTTTTTACGTACCTATTGCCGGCACAGTCAGCGCTGACCGCTAGTTTCCCAGTCGAATAATATACTTAGATGTGTTTTCTAGCCGCATTTATTTCCTGACTACCTACAAAAAACGTGTGCAGTCGGGGGACTCCGCCCCGTCAGGAACGAAGTTCCTTACGCGATACTCGCACGCACACACTTATATAATAGAAAGAGACAGAGAGAGAGAGAGAAAGAGAGAGAGTCAAATGGAGGAGGCATAACACTTTTTCCTTACGTGACGATTTCTACCACAACCCTGCCGCAAGCTGCGTTAAGGAACTACGTTCCAAAAAATGTGGTCATCATATCGAAAGAGGTTTTTGCAGTTCGGCTCAAAAACTCAACTCATTATCATGTTTTTCAGATGATGTTCTCGCAGTCTTTATCACGAGATCCTGCCTCAGCGCGGTCGGCCACGCGACGTTTCATGGCATTCTTAGAGCTCCAAGCAGAGAGGGGACAACTATCGCGAACAATTGAGAAGAAAGTGCTTGGTACGTTTGTTATAATAGGTGACCAATTGATTCTTTTGATTGACAAGCATGCCGATTTTGTAGGTGAGCATTTGAGAACCCCATTTCGAATAGTGTTGTGACGATCAATAAACACAGATGTACACATATGACTGAACTGTTAAGATCAAGCTTTGTCACTTTTTTACCTTTAGATAATTAGGGTGGGTATGAAATTCTAGGCCATATTAGCCGTAGAACCGATGACGTCATCGGTCCTACGGCTCAAGTAGACGTTCTTGAGTGGAGATGGCGAATCGGCAAACGTAAGGTCGCCTTCAAGCTAGGTGGAGCAACGATCTTCACAGGGTGGCTGGTAGTAGCTGGATGAGAGATACCGAAAATCGAGTTGAATGGCATGCAATAGGAGAGTCCTATGTCCAACAGTGGACTGCTGCAAGCTGATTGAAAATTAGTAACTCCTTTTAGGGCGCAATTATTCTAGACCAAAGGATCATTTAATCATTTTTTTCGTTATTTTCCAGATTTGATGATTGCGGCTCTAACAGACACAATAAGCGATCACCCAGAACTGCTGTCAACACGCGACACAATGGCCGCCAACCCAGCTAATAGGCAAACATTTTATCCATTTACTTTAGAATAATGCTGTAGTGGAAACACATTAGCACACAAGAAAAAAAGCAAAAATCCACGACGAAGTAAGTCCCGTAAGATTAATTTAAATTGCAGTAATAACCGAATTTTAGTCGGTTTAACTGTGACAGAGAAATAGAGATAAAATGAATAACTGTGCAGGATATTCAGGGTGTAAAATGATCCATCACATAGCCGTCAACTAGGTAATAATTGCTGGGAAACGACTTTTATGTTCGGTTTGAAAATTCGCTGTTTTCGGTAGAGCTCAATGTAACGCACGCAAAACATTAGAGCTTATGGGTGCATGCAACATGGTACAGCGAGTTTCAAGTTAATTTATAAAATTTTAAACTAGATTTTGTAAAAAAACAAAAACGAGTGAAAAAGTTGAAGTTGCTTCCCAGATATGGTTCAGTGCAAAAAAAATATTTATGATAAGCGTCTTTTTACACCCATTATAGATACTAAAATAAAAATCCTTTCTGGCAAATAAATACAATAAAAATATACAGATTTGATTTGGTCCCTAAGCATAAGTTTAAGCCACTTGGAATTGCTTTTATTCTAATTCATATTACACTGGCATATAGCTTCATAAATATTTAAAGTTTTTGTTTTCACTTAAAGCTAGTTTCCATAAAAACGTATGTAGCCCAAGATTTTATAATTGAACATTTTAATTAATTTCCACAGCCAAATGGAACATTTCTTCGAAGCCAGACCAGCCAAACCAAATATGTCCCGAGAAATTCTTTCAGTTTATAAGAACGAGCTTCTAAAAGGACAACCGATGCACACGTTGGGTTTCCCAGAGTGAAAATAAACTAAGATACATAACTTTGAATTACTACGAAGATATGGCACTTATTTAACTTTGGAGGATATATTGCCTTTTAATATTAACATGTGCATGTATATTCTACCTCGTAATTACGTTATCACTTTTGATAACAAGTCCTGATTGAAACTTCACTACTAAGGTTGAAATTATCTAACTGTCACATAGACAGATCTTGTCGTTTTGTGACCTGCAAGTGCAGGGCCGTAGCCAGGAATTAATTTGGGGGGGGGGGGGGCTTATTGCAAACTTATTTTTAAAGAAATGACGTACCTATTTCTGATTTCAGAGAGGGTAGAAAAATAGTACATACAGATTTAAAAAGAAAATGTGTTTTTTTTCCGGAAATCTAAAAACAAATATTGCGAGCGAAGCGAGCTCCAAATTTTTAACATCCAGCTTCGAATAAGTTAGGTTTTCTTTCTCCTTGACCGATCATACTGAAAGAGAAGGTTAACTTTATCGACTTATTATGCAGAAAAGTTTGAGAAGCATGATGCAAAAAGGATGCAAGTGCGAGCAATTTTAGCACCCCGCCTGGGAGAGGCTGGGGGAGGTTAGTATAACTCAGAAAATGCTGAAGTTGCAGGAATTTATTCAATACAATGTCAGAGTCGATAAAAATACAGTATAGCATACTTTTACTGGTACCTATTGTAGATTGTAAAGTACGCCTAATTGCCTATGCGAAATAGATTAAAATTATCTGTATAAGGAGGTACCCTAGGGGTTCGATATCTGGATTGAGATTCTGGTTTCTCGCATTTCGGGGGGGTTTGAACCCCCAAAACCCCCCCCTGCCTACTGCCCTGTGCAAGTGTCATTCAACCTAAGGGTGGTAATGCAATTACGAGGTCGACCTTTTAGCGATTTTTTGTATTGATGCTCTAATTTTTCAGAACAAGCTTGGATTAAATGCTAAAATGTATGATTAAATAGGTGGTAAAACTAACATCAGTAAATGACCTATTAGTATGAGATTTATGTAGGTAGGTATTTAATAAAACGTAAAGCACGACATCTAGTGGTGGATTGTATAATTCAATATACAGAAATTTTATTTCACAAGTTATCGAGAACCACAAAGTCCAAATTCATCAAAAAACATTTTGTATTGTTAGATTTTGTATGGGGTGCGGTATCTTCGTAATTAATTTTAATCACATTGTACCTATTTTTTATTCCATATATCTAGAGATGTTTCTTAGATATTGTTTCGCATTGTCCCATAATCTATTCAATATCCTTGTAGACTCATATGTCAACTTAAATGTATCAAATCCTGAAGTAAATGAAAAAAAAAACACTTGATCTCTTGTACTTTTGAAGGAGCCAACATTGTTTTAACTTAGTATTACAATCTTGTTATCAATTTAAGGTAGGTAAGTAGGTAATGTGAAATATATTTTATGAAGTTTCAATCCCAACCTTGAAAAAAAATATCTCTATTTTAGGTTGACTAAAAGTTAACCAGAAATTATTAGGTAAGGTATAAGACCATTTTAATGTCAAAATAATATACTTAGGGAGAGAGAGGCCTATGATCGGCGGTGAATATAACTAACCGATGAAGATCTCCACTTTTTCCTTTGATGTCAAAGTCTAAAAGACTATTTATTTTACGTAGAGTCGAGTCTAAAATCCTTTATTGTATACCCCAAGAGACTTATTACAGTATCATAAATATATTGCATCAATTAAATTAAAAAATCTAAGTACCTACATTATAAAGGCAAAAAAATATTTGTTAGCTTTGCATGTAAGTCTCTCGTTTAGCTTGGTTTATTGTAGATGAATAAAGTGCTAAATGTAAGATAATATTGAAATATATTTAATAGTTAGACTAATATTTCTTCATATTTTTCTACAAAATATTCTGAACCTTTTCATCTCCACGTTGCGCTGGTTACTCTACAATGGTACCATTAAAGTTATCTACAAGAAAATTCATATTAAGAAACACGAATACTGCTGTTGTACTGATTAGTTAAAACTACCTCCGACTTTCCAATGACGCGCGTTCGTTGAGGTGAAAAGGTGTTACTACAATGTGCAATTTTGTGTTTCCTTAAAGAGAGAAAAATGAGCTTACAGGCATAACAAAGATCCACAGAAAATGCATATCAATATTAAGAAACATATCTTGAAATCAATCATTGGATCGTAACTTTAGACCTAATATCATACTAAACATAAATAAAAACATGACATTATTTTTGGGTTACGGAGTACCTACCGAAAATATTAAACTATTTGACCACTACTTTATAATTGATGGGATCTGCACGAAACAAAGAACTTTTGAATTTAAAAAGAGGCCAAAATATTAGGTACCTTTTGAAATAATATCCACAAATTAATGTTTTTCTTTCAGAAATCTCAATTTTGTGAATAGCTTAGCACAATAAAAAAGTCGAATCAAAAGAACGGAATGTCGTTAGAGAAACCATAGGTGCTGCATGAAGCCTGACTGCCTGAAAGACTTGTAACAAAATATAACCTAATTATTAATCAACGCGCGTGGTTGGCAAAGCGTGTGGTGTTGCAAGGTTTGCTAGGCTCACAAGCGTTCCATCTATGTCGTAGGTATATTGTAAATAGATAATAACAGGGAAAACACAAGATTGCACATTGCAAATCTTTAAACTTTCAGCTGCATACCAAATTTAATAATGTATACCTAAGTAAATGTATGTATAGTTTAGAACTGTGACTTTCTATTTAAAAAAATCACAAAAACATGTTCTATAACTTTACCGTAAGACTTACATTATATTCAGCATTGTCGGTATATTAGTGGTTAGCAAAATTTATTATATTTATATTATTCTTTGAAATATATTGTGGATTTAATAAAAAATGTTTTAATGTCATTGGACTTTCATTTTAGAAATAATAACATAAGGAAAGATACTGAATGGTAACCACCATTCAGTATTTTGTGCTATCGATGATGCCACAGTTAAAACTTCCTGTCACTGTTAAAAAAGATAGCAACAACAATTCGTATGTCGGTGGATTGGTTCTGTACTTTCTTTTTTTTGCCACGGACTTCCGAAATTAATTAAAAATATTTTTTGACTTTGTAATGTTTTTTTATCTAAGCCAGGGCTTGCATATTGTTGAGTCAGTCCAGTCCTCAAACGTGGAGCATATTAGCCGATCGTGTCAACGAGGATGTCGTGATGTAAATTATCACAGAATAATTATGTTTCTGTGTGTGTGTGAGTGAGGAGCTAAGTAATAACAGCCGCTCGGGTCGATCCATCAGGTTAAGCTACGCTTGCCGGGGTTGGTCCGTGGATGGGTGACCATTTTCACATATCGAGACTCCTCCGTGCCTCGGAAAGCACGTTAAGCCGTTGGTCCCGGCTGTCATTTGTGGATCTTTGACAGTCAAAAGCCCGAAAGGCTTCTGACGACTCGTAACGACTCTGACGTTTGACAACCAGTCTTACCAAGGGGTATCGTATTACCCAGTTACTGGGTTGTGGAGGTCAGATAGGCAGTCGCTTCATGTAAAATACTGGTATTCAGCTGCATCCGGTTAGACTGGAAGCCGACCCCAACATAGTTGGGAAAACGCTAGGCAGATTGGATTGTGTGTGAGTGCGAGCGCGCGTTTACGTGCGGGTGTGTGCGCGCGTGTGTCGTGGGGGGAGGGGGGGGGGGTTGTCAGTGTAAGAGTTGGAACGATCCAGAAATGGCGAATTCGCCGCGAAACCATTCGCGCGAATCAATCACGCGTTAGTGAGATACTAGGCACCAATACATCGCGCCCACAAGCATCGCGCGAATTCAAAATACGCGCGTAAATCGCGTGCACTACGCCAGACTATCGACTCGCGCGTAATGCGCGCGAGTCGAGATACTAGGGACGCCTTGTTGCGCCCAGTTAACGCGCAAACTCCCTAGCGAGTGCTCGTATCCAGGGAAATGGAGCGCCAAATTTTGATACGGAATTGTTTATATGCTCTTAAGTGAATATAATATAATATTTTATTATATGATATATATTATATATATATATTTTTTTTTATTATATGATATATTATATATATATATATTTTATTATATGATATTACGCAATATGTGTAAGTTGGTCTTCGGTCTTTTGATAGACTATTGCTGGAACCAGCCAGCATCAACTCTGTTTCTGGAGAGTTCTACAATACTGAGCTTTTTGTTGATGCTGTCGTAATGTTTACTACTTAGATTGGACACGAAGACAAACAGGCATTTTGCTGCCATAATTTACCATGCATGATCTATTTTATCTTATGTACGTTTTGTTTTTTTTTTGTTTTGTAATCTTCAACTAACGATACGTGAAACTTCCTTATTCATCAAGTTCTCTGATAGTGCTGTGCACTTCTGTAAGTGACGAATTCACGAAACCTAACTGTATGTAATATTTGTTTGTGTTTGTTTTAGTGAGTAAGTCGTTGAAGTGCCATAACAATAAATAAATAAATTTTGAGGTAGTAAAAAAGTCAAGCATGATTCATAGAAATGTATTCATATGTTCCAATTCCAATACAACTGCTTCTATTGATACATGTGAATGGATAAATAGCGAGTTATAAATCTAGGTAACCTTTAGGTATAATGGTTAACACATTTTCATATAATTCGTTTACGTTACAGGTCATATTTGACAAAACTTACAGCAACTTAGAATCCTGTATCCTGTATCCGCCTGCCTTATTCATAAACGCTGCATAAAGTTAAGTTATGAATTAGCAACTGTTTAAGGTGGATGCGCTAGGGTAGCCCGCGAGATTCAAATTTTCTTACGTTTTTTGCAATTTGCAGGTCAGTATCAGGTTGTATGTTGATCTAAATATTATTAGCGGCCGTAACAAAATGGATTTACAGAATTATAAACATTAGAATCAGTAATACAAATCTCTAAGTTCATGTAAGTGACAGACGATTTCATAAAATTTTCATTCAGTACACTTACATGAACTTAGAGAGTTAATAATATTTAATAATATTTACGGCCGCTAATAATATTTAGATCAACATACAACCTGATACTGACCTGCAAATTGCAAAGAACGTAAGAAAATTTGAATTTCGCGGACCACCCTAGCGCATCAACCTTAACCATACATTTTCGACGTATATACGTCTCTTTAATAACTTTAAGACACGTTTATGATATACACTATCCTCTTGGATAGTGTATATCTCACTGAGGACTAATCAAATGAGAAAAATATCGTAGTTATTTCAAAAAACTTTTGAAGTTTTGACATATCATACTCTATGTCATACAAATTGGAGTTCAAAATCCAGCGTACAATGTATAATTATCAGGTCACAGAAACCCTCAAAAGCCTACTTCCGTTTTACAAACAACTAATCAGCTGCATAGCTTCAGTATTCAGTATTCACAGACTATTTTCAATAGTGGTTGGGTTTCAAAGTCACTTTGGCACATTATAGCAGTGTTTTGATTTTTTCAATGTTGTGATATGCTGCGGCCGAACACAATAGAATTGTAGAACAAAAGTAGGCAGCTATACATATTTGAGAAATCACTATTATCAATGCTTAATCAATAAATCATGCACCAGTAATAAGAACCGTTCATTATAACATAAACTCACGTGTGCGTATTCCAGCAAATGTCTATTGTCCACCATTTTCTTCACATCATTGTATGAAAGTACAAAATTCATACAAAAATAGTATCTTCTACGATTATGGTAAAACCACTGCGGGCCCTTTGAGGGGTGCAAGACTTTCAGACATGACAACTATTTCAAAGATTTCATCATATTCTTTGGCATGTTTATTTAATTATACGGGTCAGGTATCTAAACACGACAAAATATAAATAAATACCATTTGATGATTTTTTTTTAGGGTCAACAACCTCTGGTAGTGTTATTAGAGCTCGTCTATGCTGTAATGACGCGCCCCACTACCGCATTCAGTTCAGCTTAGACAAGCTCTACTTGAAGTATGAGTAAAGAAAATCTGTTTTCTTTTGTTTTATCATGTTTAGATATCGATAGTATCGATAACCTTACGTCTGCGGATTTTCGCTAGCTAATTTAATCTGACCCTCTTGTGACACTGTAATTAATTCTTCTTGTCGAGTTGAAATAATTACTAAGAGAAGTTGTAATTATAGACTAGTGTTGACAAGTGCCACTGCAATATTCGCATGATTGCTTAGATGGAAGATGAATACTAATCTTTGATATTGAGTATCCTTCTATATTTAGAAGAAGTCTGCACAGTCGTGCTCCACCTCGACAGAGCCCCCACTGGACTAGTACAAACTAGACAAAGACGGAAACGCATTCTGCTTGCTCACTACCACCTTCTTGTGTTGAAATGATATGTATCCCTTAATTTTCCCGTCATAAATCAAGTTCGCCACGATACACTGAGTTTCGTCAGCATCTACGTCGTCGTGGCCCATCAGCTGCAGAGCCGCTTGGAAACTAGCTATATCAATTTGATGGTTATTTTCTGCTACGTAAACCTTCCTGAATAAATTCCTGTATGCATAAATCTTTAATTTTTCCACAATCAAGTATATACCAGCACTTATGAAGAAGCTCTCATATTTTTCCATTACTTGGTCTATGCCTCTTAGATCACCATTCTTCACAGCCAAAACGAGATCCCAAAATTGCATCAACTCGTACTTTTGCAGCAAATATTCAGTTGGCATGAAGCCAAGTAACATTTTAACAGGCACTAAGTAAGTGAGAATAAGCCGCTTATTCTTAATGCTTCTTCGGTGGCATTTTACGAAAGCGAATGAAAGAAATTCGTCAGCAGTTCTGTAGTCTGAATCGAACATTGCTTTTCGTCCAACAAAGTATTTGTATGTAATTTGTTGAGCTAATGGGAACTGATTTTTAATGGTTGAAGAATCAATCGCTCTTATCAAAGGTTTGCATAGATGAAGCTTATTGATCCTGAAGTATACTTTGAGGAGTTGGTTTACTAGAGTTAACATTCCTATTCTCTTAGTTTCAGTTTCAGATGAGCGATTATCAGCAGCACATACCCTAAAGCAGGCCAGTAAACTCTCTGCAGCTTTTTCGAGGATCTTGCCATTAGTTTGAGCTGAGAAAATAGATGTAAGTAAAATTATTGTATAGGTTTGTTTGCAAGGATAAATGGCAGGAGACCTGCTGTCTGCATTGAGGGTTATTTATTATGGCCACACATTCATCTACGTAATTTAAAAGGAGAAACAGTCTGACTAACTGACTGACTGACATATTAACACAAGGCCCAAACTACTGAGACTTGGAATGAGAAATTTTGCACAAGGTTTCCTTTTATAATGTAGAGTGAGAATGCGAGCATTGACATGGAGTATTTCGAAATTCTTTCTTAAAAGGGGTGTTATTGAATGACTTGTTTATTAAAACATGACATTTGAGAACAAATCTAACTTAGAGAGATGTAAGTATTAATGATCCTAATGATTATAATTCTGTAAATAAATATTTGATAGTTGCAACTGTAAATTGCAAAAAGCGTAACAAAATTTTAATTTTGCAGGCTACCCATGCGGATCTTCCTTAACAGAGCACCACTATCAACAACAACCTGTATAATCTAATATCTACAATTTCAAGATCCTCATATTTAAAAAAGTTTATTAGCAAGCACGCTTACCGCAAGCTTCAGCCCTGTAGGCAACAAGTCTTAAATCCAAGCACACGGCATACATCAAAGATAGGCCCCAGTTCACCTCCTTCTGAGCTTGCAGCAGCCTCACCACACAAGCCACACAGGCACTCTGGTATTCAAAGGCCTCCATGAAGTCCTTCATGTGTAATGCCTGGAAACATAAACATCACTTTTATTACAAAAGTGTTAGATGTGAAGATAAATAGAAGATTCTTATTCAAGAACATTTTAATGAAATTTTTATTGGAACACAGAAGTTGTTTTCAAACACAGTTTTATTTATCTAACAATAGAATGAACAACAACCTCATCCAATTTATTTTTATTTAGTGTAAAAATGTTTGTTCAAAACCAATTTATAGAAATAAGACCGGCTAATGATAAAATTCAAAGGAATTAAAGAGGGCTGTGTCCAGCAGTTGATCTCTTTACACTGATGATGATGACCCATAGTTTACTTACTTTCAAACATAGCAGATGATTGATGATAATCTCGTCCAATGGAGCGAGACAGTTTCCTTCCACCAATGTGGCGATATCACTCGAGCGAAGGTTCCTATTTGCTACATGTTCGTCACGAAGGGACAGCAGACGCGCCAGTGAATTCCCTTGAGAGGTTCTAAACATGCGTTCGACGTATTGTATGTATTGGTTGAGGCTGCCAGTAGCTGACATTTTGAGGAGTTATTGGGAAACAGATTTTTTAATAAGGGTTCATAATCAATCAATGAACATTAAAAACAGTAGGTAAATTCTTTAAATTTTCAAACAATTTATTGACTTCATGAATTTCCTGACATTCTTTACAAACGTCAAACTATGAAACCACAGAGTACATTTGCTTTCGTCAAACTAACATATGCTCGGTTCCTATAAACGAAAACGAATAGTTTCGCTTACCAACAGTAGGTAGGTAACATTTTTTATTTCCCAACTAGGCATATAAATAGATTCATAAGCTAAATTTCCATATGTGAGGGTCTACTATACAAAACTATGAGGTCTTTGATTCATTATTGGTAAAGATACAAGAGTTTTAAGTTTAACCAATTACAGTCCGTAAATTATAGAAATCGGCGATTAGTGAATTACTGATTGCGATAGATAACCACACTGACTACTACATGTATTTTTACTGATAAACTACAAAAAGAAACATCTATGGTTTCCGCCTCTTTTTGTTCCGAGATAGATTATCAGCTGTGGGCAACACTAGAACGCAACTGTCAGCCAATAGTCAATGTGTCAATGTCAATCATGTCAATCAATTCAAGTGTCAACTTTGATATCACACGTGTGGGTTAGATTGTTTTTTGTAACGCCTGTTTATTGATATTTCCAGTAGTAATTATGGAAGAAAACGTAGCGTTGGACTCTAAGAAACAGAGAAAGTTTGTAAAATCAATTAGAGGTATCAAAAAGTTAATTAAGGTTAGTATTTCCAAATATTTGGTCTCACTAAAGTGGGGTTATAAAAACATGCCTGATTTTTTATTTATTTATACAGAAAAATGAAGGAAAAGCCGAACCCCAGAAGAAAGATGAAAAGATTGAGCCGAAGAAGCCATTTAGTATGAAACTAAAAGGTGGCAAAATCAATAAAAAGAAGAGGCGTAAGGAAAGAGGACTGGTGTATTTATCGCATATTCCGCATGGATTTTATGAGGTTAGTAGATAGTTTTTGGTAACAATACAAAAGAAAACTCTTTTGTTATGTAGAATTAATTAAATATTACGTAGTTTACTTTTTTACATGAAAATAATAATATACAATACAATTTCAGCATCAAATGACCGAATACTTCAAGCAGTTTGGAGTAGTTACCAATGCTAGAGTGATCAGGTCAAAACGCACTGGCAACTCTAAAGGTTTTGCCTTTGTAGAGTTCAGGGAGCCAGCAGTAGGGCAGATTGTAGCTGAAACCATGAACAATTACCTCATGGGGAAGAGGTTGATAAAAGGTAAAGTTCTAAATCAAACACTACTGTCATATAGGTACTTAACAAGAAAAGTCTTTAGCTGTAGCTCATTAGAAAATTCTCCAAATAATACTTACATACTAATTGGATAGTTATGTTTGGTTGCATTTTTATGTTTTGATACAATTTTTATTTTTTCTATATTTATCTGGATATTTATGCAATATTAACGCTCCCAGACATATTAACAATAAAACTTCTGTCTGTTCAGTTTAATTCAACTGATTAGACTGCCATCAGACGGACAGCATTCTTGCAGTTTGTATTCAGTTTAGTATGACTGCAATACTCGTAATGTACTGGTAACTGCATTCATACTGAAAATTTGCAGTTGGAGTGCAGGTGAAATAGTTGAAATGCAGTACGTCTGATTGCAGCCTTAAAGTACTGTTATTATTCTTTAGTTAGGTACACTTTTTGCAACAAAATTAAGAAAGTAATCTTTCTTTCAGCTGCTTACATTGCTCCTGAAAAGCAAAAGCTTAAGGCCTTCAGGAAGCACTGGAACAGTGTGAATAACCCTGCAAACCAAATAAGAATGAAAACGAAAAAGGTACAAGATATTTCATAAAGTTAATTGTTGTGGTACATCAATATTTTTTGTTTTCAATGGTTTGAAGTAAACACTTCTTGTTTCCAGGAATTCAATGCAGACAAAGATGAAACTGCTGAACTTAAAAGGGCTAGGAAACTTTTGTCTAAGTGAGTTTTTGACTTTATCATAATTACTAGCCCTTATTATCCCACTGCAGGGCAAAGGCCTCGCTTTCCTTTTCTCACGCAACTCTATTCTAAGCCACTACGGACGAATCCCTCCTATAAGCGTGCCCTTCGTCTCGCCTTCTATGCCTGGGTCTTCTGCGTTGCCGTTAGACTTTATCTTATCCATTGTTAATTATTAGTCAAGTCACTACTGTATCCAATAGTTGGGCTAAAGTTTTCTGGATCATTAAGTTATTCTTTATATTTTTCAGTTTAAATAAAAATAAGAAGAAACTTAGTGAATTAGGGGTAAATTATGATTTTGCACCAGTAGATGTGCCAGAAGCTCTGCTCAATGACATTGTAAAACAAGAAAAAGAAGATAACAAAAGTGTTAAAGAAGAAAGTAAGCCTAAAAAAGCTGAAAAAGGCAAACAAGAACAAAAGGAAAATAAAAAATTAGTCAAAAATGAGGCAGCACAGAATGAAAAAGAACAACCTAAGGAACCAAAAGGAAAGAAGAATAATAAAATTCAAAAGGATATTAAACCTGCAGAAGTTCTCAAAAAGGGCAAACCCGCAGAAGCTAAAAAAGAAACTGCACCGAAAGTAAACAAAAAAGAAAAAATACCAGTAAAAGTAAATCAGAAGCAGCAAAAAGAAAAAGAACAGACACTCAAGAATGCTGGTGTGAAACCAGCAGAGTTTATTAAAGTAGGAGAAGATTCTGAAGAATCTGGTGACGATAGTGACAGTGCTTATGAATTTGACTCAGATGCATATGACAAGATGTTAGAAAAAATGAGTGAAAACTCTGAACTATCATTCTTGAGTGATGAAGATAATGAGTCTGGTGATGAGGGGGACGCAAGTGAAGATGATGAGGAAAGGTAAAAGTTCTGATTTATTTTAGTCATCATTCAATTGGAGGAAGGTCATAAAATAGTACAAAAATGTTTGCAATGTCATTACAGGGGTTCACAGATTTTCAGTTCAGTTCAATGGAGAATACAGAAGCAAGCATTTTTAACTGGACTGCCAACAATGTTTTTTAGTTGCATGAAACAAATAATAAAATGGTCAACATTACATTTCGCAACTACTTATGTATGTTTTTTTTTATTTCAGTGATGAAAAAGAAGCACCTCCAAAGAAGATCAAAGGAAAGCCAGCTCCAAAAGTAGTTCAACCAGCGCAGACTAAGAAACAGGTACAGAAACAACAAACACAAAAACCTCAGGCAAAGAAGCAAGAACAAAAGAAGCCTGTGGAAGCTAAAAGAAAAGCACCTCAAAGTAAGATTTTAAGTGTCTCCTATAAGATCCAACTAAAATAAAATGATTAAGATGAAGTATCATAAAATCAATCTGCCTAGCCTTTTCCCAACTATGTTGCGGTCGGATTCCAGTCTAACCGGATGCAGCTGAATACCAGTATTATAGCTAAAGCTGAAGTATCATAATCAGGCTTATTAGCGGTCGACTGGATCAAGTGCAATGTCCAATTGGACAGGCCTATGTATCTATAGAACTTTACAGCATTTTAATTTATTCTAAATGTTTTATTTTCAGAACCAGCAGTTTCACCCAAGAAAGCGAAGTTTGAGAAACAGAGTCAAAAATCTATGAAGAAACAGTTTAAAAAGAAATAGTATTTTTAATACATTATGTTTACACAAATAATCAAGGTTTCATTTATTATTTGAATGCACAATATGACATAAAATAAAACATCATCTGCAGGTACCATTTATTTATTGACTCCATTTTCCTATAATTGAAATACACAGATTAAACCAATACCACAAAAAGTCTACCATTAGGTAAATTGCATTACAAGATAAATATTGATATGTGCGGCGGGGTTCACGGGAGACACTACTTAATGGTAGAAAAAGTTTGAAACATTCAATAAAAATGTACATAGTACATAACTACAGACATGAATCTACTTTGTAAAATGTATGGAATATAATGAAGTTTGGTTGACTTAACTGAGTAGTAATAATATTATTTTGTTCAACAACTCTGCAATTCGCAGAAAAAACACCTGCTTTGGTTTGTACTTATCGTAAAAAACTTTATACCTGTCAAACAAACTTTCTTTTTTAAGTGTATAGCCTCACTGAAGCATTGCAGACACCTAAGTTGTTGGGAATTAATCGTCATCTCTTAAATACTATTACAAAAATACGCATTTCCAGTCACTCAGACTGTCCCATTTACAATCTTACATTGTCACATTGCCTCAGCAAGGCAGTTCATAAAAGTTCAAGTAAAATGAACTAATACCATAATAATATTTATTTATGTCTAATTTATTCTGCCTCATTTAGCTGAACTATGACTGGTCTTTCGTCTTCTTCATCGGCATCTAAACCTGTGAAATCCCATTGCAATTTGTCCGTCAAATTATCCTTGAATCTTTCGATCATCGTGAGAAGGCGACCATCGACTTTGCTCACATATGCAGTACGGAAGAATTCTCGGAGCTTCTTGTATACCAAATTTTTATTCATTACAATATCAGCTAGGAAATCCTCTGGCATTTCTTCAATTTGTATTTCAATGGTTCTGATAAAATGAAAGAATACGCTGCGGTATTTGTGTATAGCGTCGTCGCAGGAGCACATGAGGATTACCAGGTTTTTCCAGTGCTCAAAAGCCTCGAGGGAATGTCCAATAAGAAAGCATAAGTAAGCGAATTGTAGTTCGCCTATTATGTGGAGTGGCCTGAAAATAAAAGTTAAATTATGTAAATCATAACTTGCAGATTACAATATAATGCTGATTGTGCCCAACTAGGTACAGATTGCAGTAAAAAAGGGATGAATAGATAGAAATAACTCACTCATCATGCTGTGCGATCATCAACTCCAGTGAATATGATTGGTCCAAATAATGTTTAGTAATCTCTTCTGGTGTTGATCCTGGAGGGAATTTGTCGCGAGGGATTTCTGTGAACCTCATGGACATACCTGGAAATAGAATATACAATTATGGTAAGGAAGGTAGTAAGAAAAGTCTATGTAAACCTCAACTTCATGCAGTCACGACGAAGGCATACTCAAAGAACTATCGGATGCACATGTGGACATGTCTTTAGCTAGTGTAAGCAACCTTACAGAAGGAAGCATAATATAGGTAGGTATATGCTTCCTTCCTTCTAAGTAAGCATTCAATCATATTCTTATTCCTGTCCATATTTTACATACAGGGTGTATCAGAAAGGTGTGGTACAGAAATAAGTACCTACCTAACTTTCTCAATGGAATCACCAGCGTAATACATTTGAGTTGAGTAGGTATTGATTGAAGTTTTGTATGGAACAAATGATTATTTTTTCGCAATTACAATGTTGGTCTCATGGAGAAAGTTGTTCAGTTTGATGGTCTGTGATGTCACCACAACCTCAATTTTAACACCTTTCTGATATATCCTGTATAACAGGGCTTTATGTTTTTAATAAGCACACAATGTACTCAACAATATTATTATTATTGTTATGTATAATAAGTACACCCAGTAATACCTACCACAGTATCATAAAGTAGTAATACCTTTTGTTTAATAAGCTCAAGATCATTATGATAGGGAAACAGGAAAATGTATTTAATGCAATAAACTCTGAATGAATTAGTCATTATTTTAATAATAATAACTTGTACCTACAGCAAGTTGTTTGATCACTGCTAGTGCTTATATATATAGGAGTAGATACGTAACTATTATTATAGTTATATTGCATTGAATGGCAAGATTTTTTTTTCGTTACATCTTTATTATTATTGCAAACATTGTACAGTTTATTCAGTTTTCCTCAAGATAGTTTTGTGTATGCGAGATTTGGTAAGAAAATAATAGTCTGTACTACTGCTAGTGCCATACCTTGGCTTCAAATTGTTTACAGTTAACTATTCATTTGAGTATTTGAGGATCAAAACATAGCATGCTTTATTTCCTATCTACCCTCTTTCAATATTTCTACTGATCCATCACAGATCATCATAAATCATAAGTATCCATACTAATATTATAAATGCCAAATTAACTCTGTGTGTCTGTCTGTTATTTTTCACACCTTAACGGCTGAACGGATTTAGATAAAATTTAGGGTTCAAATAGACCATGACCTGAATTAGGACATAGGATATCTTTTATTTTGATAGGTAGTAGGCTCACGAGGGATTATGCCCGACCTCCACGCAGGCGAAACCGAGGGTCGAAGACAATGCAAAAAAATTTTTAATATATATTTTTTTAATTTACCTGGTGCAGGTTTCAAGTTTGGCAACATCGCATCTTCTCTTTCTTCTCTGGTAATTCTCTTTGCTCTCTTAGCATCTGACTGTCCTGCAGCAGGTTCTTCTTTCTCTTCTCCAGAGTCCTTAGCAGACTCTTCTGTACTTTCTTGGCTTTCCATGGGAGCCATAGACTTAACTCCTCTTGGTCTTTCTTCATCGGTCATTGATAGAAGTTCCACTGAAGCTCTGATCATACCATTTTCTGGTGATAGCTTTGATGCTAGTTCAGCTGTAGTATTTTAATAGAATGATTAGAATTATGTCTGTTTAGAGCACTTGATGAGAAGATTATTATCTCTATTAAATGAAAATGATAGTTTACATAGGTATTATAGTAATTTTGGTATTGCTGAATAGTATAAATATCTTTTCCTGTCAAATTATTCAAATGTTTTATTAAACATTAGTAGGTATTTCTTATTGTATTTTGGTTTTTGTTGATTTATTTTTATAAAGAAATGGGCATAGAAACATAATTCTTTGCACGAATAATATTATAATAACCTGGTATTTGAGAAGTAAGTAGTTTCCATTTCTGCCATATCTCATATGGGTATGGTGCGAGATGCCGATCCAAATTAAACAGGTTGTCTTTGAGGCGTTGAATGCTTTCTTCAGTGATCTCATCTTTGCTCATATCCTCTGTCTTTTTGTCCCACATTTTGACTAGAAACTCCTTTTTGTGGAAGTAATGCATGAAGCCTGATCTGGAAATGTTTAAGAAGCATAATGTCACTTCTGTTGAGAAGTGTGTCTAAGTATTACAGAACCTCACTCAAGGCTCAAGCATTACTAAAACTAGTTTAGTTTAAACAAATAAATTGTTTGAAACTAGTTTTAAGTAATGCTCAAATAAGATAAAGGTCTGCATAATGTATTTGAATTTCAAAACGCTTATCGTTTTGAATTCAGATACATTGTGCAAACTCATGCCCACTAATATTGGGAAATGTGATGGCTGGTAAGGCATTTCACAATATTAGTAAATGTATATTATGTGAAAAATATCAGTTTGGAATATTTTGTTCATGTGACAAGGCATGTTCACTGTGACTCTTTTTTACCTACTTAAACTGATACTCAGGCTTGGTGGATAGGTTAGATACCCTGAATATCTCCTCCAAGATTGTAGATATAATATAGATATCTTTAAACCTGTTCCTAGAAAGGCATTAGCCTCATGAGGTCATGAAATTCTTACATGAGGTCCCTAATGATCTGAATGAAATATTTGTTGACCTTGAAAGATTGCACTTGTGCGAATATTTTATACCCTCCATCCAATGCATGGTTATAGGTAAGCCATTATTTAATTCTCTAATCACAGATTCAAACAATGATTTACACAAATTGTCTGTTGTGGTATCTGTTTACAAGATGTAAATTGTTTACTATAGTACTGAACATCATGTTTTACTTGTGAGGCGTTATTAGAAGAAGCACTTACCTTGGCGAGACATCCCCGGTTCCTTTGCTCACTCCAGAGAAATGAATATAGTGTAAGCCAGGCGGTATCATCTTAATTCCGCGAAAATCCTCTTCTGTATTCCAACATTGCATATCGATGCCAAATTGGGTCTCTTGAGGCACTCCGAGGAAAACAAACGTTCCTCCTTCAACCAGAAGCTTTTTCGCGGTTTCTTGATCCATTTTGCACTGTTAACCGGACACAAATCAATAAAATGTGATTAAAATACAACTAATCAATATGTTTACATCCGGGAAATGTCAATTTGTTTGACATTTTGTCGTGCTCCAGGATGAAAAATGTGAGGTCGTTGAACAATGCATAATTTTATGTAGATCCTTTTAAGTATAACATTCTTACGAGATAGTAAAAATTGTGAAGATTTTTTAAATGCAAATGTTTTCAATTTATTTAGATAAAGAAAATATCTTTATTTTTGTGAAGCATTTGAAGGACGGAAGTTGAAAATACTCGAAAACATTCTGGAACGCAACATGCAAAGGTGAGAACAAAACGCGGAATTTAAAATTATTTTACGTTATTCATTAACTTCCTGCTCCTGCCCCATATTACTTGAGGTTGGTGAAACACGTTTTCTTCTTTCTTCTTCCATTCTCACCTGTCAACCGCATATCATCGCTATCAGAAGAATGATCATTATATTCTACAAAAACCAGCCAAGTGCGTGTCGTACCACGCACAATGAAGGGTTCCGTAGTTAGAATGAATTTATCCAAAACATTCCAACATTTCCAACTGCATACTAATGGAAGATTTTACGCACAATATTGAGTGATTTATTTACCATGTCACTTTAAGACCATAGCTTAGACTTTTCCTGTAATCTTTATGTAGGTACTTATATACGAAGTCTCTGTGTTTTTTTACGTAGGCAGGGCAGGTACAGGATACGAGGAATGAAAACCTACCTACTACACTACAGTGGTGGACTACCGCTACTCAGTGATAACCAAATAACCCTAAGACGTGAGGAACCATATTTTCATTTCATGGTGGTGTTAGGTATATGAACGACAGCAATGTATGTGCTGTTGATAATTTCAATCAGAAGATAAAAATGTATCATGAAAAACATGCGTTTGTTTCAAATGATAAATTCTTTTCTACCTACTGTGCAGTTAGTAGTTAGGTAGGTACCTAAGTGTCTACTGGACTGCATAAGGTAATTATAGGTACCCATAGGCACGACTTGTTCCACGTAGGTGCGGCTACTTAGCATTCGCCCTATAACCATAGGTACCTAACCCAACCCTCTATGAACCGATAAAAATCCGCTAAGGGCTCATATATACGTACGAAAATTGCGCCGATACCAAAGAGGTTTGTTTTCCACTTGTGATTTCTTCAGACGAGCGAGCACACTCGTTCGAATAGTTTGCGTTCGTTGAAAAATTCCCACCGAAATTTTTGTCTGATTTTTTTTCGAGTTCTCGCGTCAAGAGGTTAACACAGAAAGCTAGATGTCGAGCATTACGCAGCACCTGCATTTTTGTTTTTGTACTGATTTTTTTTGACTAATTATTTTCAACAGGTGACGAATTCAGCGTCTCGAGCACCACTAGCGGCGGCGAGACGGAGCGGCAATCAGAAAAGCGCTTTAGTTTAGCTGTCGCTTGCAATTAGTGGATTTAAGTCTACTCGTACCTACCAGACTATCCTACTATTTATCTATAATGAATTTTGGCTTTATTTCGCGGTTTTAATTTTCGTGTTTAATATACCTGTTTTCTAATTGGAAATGTTTTGTTTTTTCCAGGCACTGAAATGAATGGAAGGCATGTCGTATCATTAAAAACCCTTTGAAGACGAAGAACAACAGGGGATGCCAAACGCTCAACGCTTGTGTCTTAGCTAACTATCCACCTTGGTAGTTCTATTTTCCCAAGCGTATCAGATGTCTCCAAGCCTGAAGCTTGGAATCTCGTTGCTTTTATTGCTGTCATGTCGGTGATGTTTGAGTGGCGTTGGTTCTGTGGTGTCTGTCCGTCAATCTGTCTGACTCTCGTCTGACTTCAAAAATTGGCTCACTTCAAAATTCATCAATGTGAGTGATGAATTTTGAAGTGAAGCAATGCCGTGCACATTTTCACATGTCGATACATTTAATGTTCTTTATAGGAGTTTCAAATTTCTTAGCACCTGCAATTTGTGAAAATATTCACAAATTACCAAAATTATTACGAGCTATACCTACCCCATTTGAAATAAGATTACCTAGACATTAAAACAAACCCTTTTACAATCCGTTCAACCGATTTTGACTTCTATACCGTAGGCATAAGGATAGCATTAAAAGCAAAAAAAAGTTACACAATACCAACTATCTACTGCGGCTGCCATTTGCACACCAACGCAATAGAATTCAAAATCTGTTGAACGGAATGTAAAAAAGGCTTATCTATACGTCTAATGTTATTTCAAATGGAGTATAGATGAAGCGCCCATATTTAGCAAAAGGGCACAACGAATTAGGTACTAAAGCGGCCGACAGATGGTAGTCCTGATTAAAAAATGCTGGAGCGTAGAATTCCTTTAACCAAAAACAAAGTTAGCAAAAAGCTGGCAATCGGTACGATGAAGGTACCTAATCGAATTACAGGGCGTCCTTTTACACTACAGGGTCTCGATATATCCGATTTTTGATAACGCTGACGAATAGAGACTCTCAGTGGGTATACACCTGGGAAATTAGGATGTAAATTTCCATTCGCTCGCTCCCGCGGACCTATATTCACGGATTCTTTGTTTTCATCGGAAATTTAAGGATACGGTGTCTCGAGGGCCCTTCCGCGCGTGTACAGTAGGATTGGGCCTCGAGGGATGATAGAAACTGCGAAAAAACATATATCGGTGCCAAGTAGGTACCGAAATATCGCACCTTGCTTCCCTTGTGTGTTTAAATATGGATTATCGTTAGCGTAAATTAAAATCGGTGAAACTCGAGTGGAACGAGTCATCCTTCTCTATGTCAGTACTTTCAGTAAATTACTAGTCTCAGTATGATACCCGCCTAACAATTGATCTTACTTTTAGTTTTAAAACCTGCCTAATACTGTCATCCGTTAACCCTACTGTGACGTTGAACGGTTAAAAATCACTTTCAGAACACCAGCAAAACTCTTAGGTTGATCGATAAGAAATCAATTATCATTTTAACAGCGCAAATTGCCAGTCTCCATCACCAATGTATAACTTTCATTTTACCACAATTTTCCTCTCAGCCACTTTCAGAACACCTGCAAGAGTTACCTGAGTTACTTACCAACTATGTCTACCTAAACATACATCGCTATAATAACTTAGTAACCTGTACATTAATGTACATCGACAGCACGTCTCGGAACCACTCTGGAGACATGAACACTATTAAAAGTTCGCCTAACTCAGCGAGAGTAGTGACGCAACTAGTTTATGTTTGAGACCTATCTAAACACCAAATAGCCACGGAGATGTAATTCTTACAGGGAAGGTACAATGGATGTAAGTTTGATAGTTCGAACCACGAACGAAATCCCGGGAGAGATGATAGAATTGGTAGGTAGGTAATAGGTATAGTCGGGATTGTTATTTTAAATATGACCATTTATTTTTCAATTATTATTTTAAAGGTATCCCCTGGTTACTGCCTCGTTGGTCCTCGTTGGATACTGCTGAGCATGAGGTTTCGGGTTCGATTCTCAGGTCGGGAAAAGTGCCCAATTGATGGCAATATAATAGGCTCGCCCTATTACATGGGACTTAAACATAACTGGCTGTGTTTACTATAGGTACACTTCTGCCTAACCCTTCGGGGAATACAGGCGAGATGTTATGTGTATCCTCTGTTTATGTATTGAACGCCTGATTCCATAATTTACCCATACGAATTTAAACGATAATTCCCAACAATAGGTATCCCAAAACAACTTGAATAAGAAAAAACATAAACCTATCTTTGCTGTTGCGGCGTCGGGTGATAAAAATAATAATAAGAATAATTTATTTGCACAAAAACCAGCTGCAAAACTGGTGGTATAAGTAGGTAGAGTCCACATTTTACCTATGTAGGGCATGCAAATTCATTTTACATTAATAATACTAAGGAATTTATTTTAGGGACTTGTGGCTAAATAATAACAGCCACACGGGTCGATCGAAGGATAAGCTACGCTTCGCGGTCTGTTCGAGGATGGGTGACCATCGATTACATATCGAGACCATTCTCTGTCTCGGAAAGCACATTAAGCCGTTGGGCCCGGCTGTCATTCGTAGATCTTTGACAGTAGTTATGGGTAGTCAGAAGTCCATAAGTTTGACAACAAGTCTTACCAAGGGGCGTCGTGTTACCCATTAACTAGGTTGTGGAGGTCACATAGGCAGTCGCTACATGTAAAGTACTGGTATTCAGCTGCACCCGGTTAGATTGGAAGCAACAACGCGACTACAACATATTCGGGAAAAGGCTAGAGAATTTTATTTATTTTAGTAATAAAATATACCTACAAATATGTTCTAAAATTTATAAATTACAAGACAAACACTAGAGAACTATAGCTGATGTCTGAGCTTGTGGTTCTGAACGTTAATAAAACAAAATATCAGTAAATATTGACTCTCTCATATTTTCATCCGGATCACTCAGATTCACAAAAAGCTAAAAATGCGCGACGCTTTTCTTTCTTCGCTACGCGCCCGGCGCTACGGCGCGTGACTCGCACCGTGCAGTGCTACGACCGCATGGTTCTGCACGCTTTTGCAACTACAAAAAAATGCATATTTATTTTTATTTGTATCTCAAATACTTGCTGTACCTATATTTTCCTGAATAAATCAATGATGTCCAAGGTTTCGATGTATTTATTTTGTCGATTATTACTATGTACGTATTTAATTATTTTACTAAGACTTGTTTTATAAGTGACTGTACATGAGCACAAACAGCCTTTATTTATAAGTATTTAAAACTTTTACCTGGCACAGTGGTAGAACATAACCGGGAAACTCTCATATATTCTAATAAACATAAGCAACTCTGAACTTCTTTTGAAACAACTATATTTTACTTAACGTACGCAATAAGCACAAGCTGTATGAATATGTACTGAAAGTTTTGTGGGTAGTTACTACGTCTTCTTCAAATGCGTTAGTCCTGAATATTTTATGCAGTGGCAGCAAAAAAAAAACATTCAGAATTTAATGACCATTTCAATTCTAATGCGAAAGTGAGTTTGTTTGTTACGCTTTCACACTAAAACGGCTGAACAGATTTTGATGAAATTTGGCACATGGGTAGACCATAACTTGGATTAGGGCATAAGGTACTTTTTATTCCGATATTCCCACGGTATCGAGACTTATGCGGCGAAACCGTGGGACGCAGCATTTTCTATAAAAGTTATCGCAAAAATAGGCAAAGATTTCTGCACGTGTTAAAATGCGTTTTGCTGATTTTGAAACGCCAGCCAACACCAGTGTAATGTAATCACACATCATACACAGTCTGATACAACTAGCTTTTGTATTTACCGCATTGAAATCAGTTTGGGAGCTATGACGTTACATACGGACAGACATTTTTGCTGCGAGAGGGTTCACATTCAAAACACGTTCAACGCTACAACGTTCTTTTGGTGCGTGGCCAAAATCGGAACTAACGCTGCCATCTTGTTTTGTCAATACATTTTCTGTCACAACTTCACAAATGTTTACCAACAGCGCCCCCCTATCAATGTCATCCAGGCGCCAAAAAATCGTTGTAGCACTCTAGTTATAATCTAACTTTATTATAAACGCGAAAGTTTGTAAGTATGGATGGATGGATGTTTGTTACTCTATCACGCAAAAACGGCTGAATGGATTTGGATGAAATTTGGCAAACAGATAGTTTATAACCTGGATTAACACATAGGATACTTTTTATCCCGATATTCTCACGGGATCGAGACTTACGCGGGTGAAACCGCGGGGCGCAGCTAGTAGGTAAATATGGCAGAGTTTACACGATCATTAACTAAAGTGAGCAACTAACAAAATACGAGTTGGAACTTCAACAACTAGGCCACTGACCGTGCCGCTTTCAAAGCGGTTAACGTAATAAACGTGAGTTGGACCTTAAGTTAAATTGCTCCATTAATTTATTAGAACAGCTTTCCTGATTGACCACTGTACTTAGATTTCCACGAGAGAAGTGCTTTTCAAATGTATCTATACCTTATATCAACAGTTATTGGTTCCTACTTACCTATTTTATACGGTATTTGTATATCAATGATTTTGCTTGTGGATACGTAACACATAGTACTCAGAAACAGTATCTCGTGAAAGTTTAGCATCTATATTTTACTAGCTTCCGCCCACGGCTTCACCCGAGTATGTCGATAAAAAGTACCCTATGTCCTTACCCAGGTTACCATCTATTTCCTTGCCAAATTATGTCGAATATCATGTACGTTTGCCCAGCACGGCCCCCCAAAATTTGCGTTTTAATGCATTGGATTCTCATACAAAATTTAGCAAGTTGTATGAGAATCCAATGCGTTATATATGTTACTTGCCAAACATCAATTATTTTTTAATAGTTTTTGGCAAAGGTTGTTTTGTCTTTTTTTGATATTTTCTTACTATATTTTTTTCCAGCACGGCCCGCTATCCGCGTCTATATATTATATCGAATTCACTACATCTCTTGCGGTACATATAACGTTCTAATAGAGTACATTCCTTGAGTTTAAGAAACTTTTTAATACGCTATATATTTTTCAAGTTACAAGGGGGCCGTGCTGAAAACGTTTGGCTGGCACGGCCCCCTTTATTTGCATATTTCTTCAAAAGTAAAGAGGTACATTAAAAAAGAAACCGGTACATATACTCCTAGGGACGAGTACATTCCATTGGCGCATACGTAAAACGCAAATTTTGGGGGGCCGTTTTGGGCAAACGTAGGTACATCGAATATCGGTTCAGTAATTTAGGCGTGAAAGGACATATACATATTATAAGGATACAGACAAACAGACAGACTTACTTTCGAATTTATAATATTAGTATGGATTGTATTTGTTGCCTCTAGTTTAAAGCTAGTACGACTCCATAAAGACTTCATAAAGGTCATACATTTGATAGTCCAATTTTTATCATAATTTGTTAGGCAATTTGTTTGTTCTGCGTATTAAAATAATTTTTTGACTCCATTTTGAAACAGCGTAAGCTAAGTACTTCTTCACTGAACGGCTTATTACGAATTTTTTAAAGCATATTTTAATATCGATTTGATCAAAGAATTTTAAAGATCGTTCGTTTATACTTTGTATTGGTACTTATACCTATTTAACTAACAAAATTGTTAATCCCGTCGAAACAGCTAAATAAAACCAATAACCAGAGTTAATTAATTTCGAAGTATTAGACAGTTGCTAAGTATTCGTTGTACGACCCTGTTCGATACTTTCAAATTGTTTTATTGCAAAGTTTTCTACCCTTACACTAGAGTTGGGCTGTGTTATTCGATGAGTTTGTGTAAATCGATAAAGACGAGCCTGGCTCTGATCTTTACTACCTAACTACTCACGTATTATCGTGAGTTAAAAAAAGCTAAAAGTGAGTAAAAGCTTCATAATTTATACACGTCAGTTCTGTTCCACGTCGTTATAGATCCATATTGTGTTACAGATACTCTTTTGCCTTAGGCCCATGTTACAGAACCACACTCAAAACTCAAGCATTACTTAAAACTCGTTTTAAGGCTCTTATATACTGGCGAAACTTGTGCCGCGACGCGACTTTTAACAAAACAATTTCTGAGAAAACGTCACGGCGAACAATGCGGCGGTGTCGCGTCGCGCGACAAGTCGCGCCAATATGTAAGAGGCTTAAAGCCTTTTGATTTGTTGAAACTAGTTTTAAGTGATGCTTGCATAGTTGGGAAAAGGCTAGGCACATTGATTGACCTTCCGTAGCTAGCGACACATGTAGCCCAACAACTACTTGTATACCAGTAGTGCCGCCACCCTCAAGCGATAATACATTTTTCTATCTTCTATCTACCGACTGGAATACGGGCTGCTGCCGCCTGTGGTCGGCTTCGGAATCATGACTGCAGCGTCACGGCGCGGCGCCGGCACATGACACCGCGACACGTCGCCTGCAGTTGCCACTTGCGCTGCGGTAGGGTACGGAATGGTACCTTTACAAGAAAGTGGAGTTTGGCCATCAATTATATCTCTGGTTTTGTCAAGTTTGTCTTCTCAAGATTTCTATAATTATCTATATTCTATGTGTGTAATCGAAATACTAAAGCTATTTCCACATAATTTTAATTACGTTTTTTCCTTAATTAAGCTAGGTGGAGCCATGATTTCAGCCGTAAAAGCCGAGTCATATGGCATATGATTGAAGAACCTATGTCCAATAGTGGACTGCTGACGTAGGCTGATGACGTTATAGAACATAATGTAAAAATACAGAATAACAGTAGGTGCACTCTCTGGTTTCGCCAGCTTGTATTTCAAAACATTGTATACCTAATACCTCAATACTCGTATTTCTAACCGGAGTGGTTGGACATGTTATTGTTTCAGTTATCGACGCGAAGAAAATTGAATTCGTCCACAATCCGCGGGATTGCGGGATCCGATCCGACCCGGAATCGAACGGTTTGTTTCCCAATAGTAACTGCCATTTGTTCTGAGGACTATTGTTACAATAGCAATAGATTGATTGGTGTTATATAACGGTTTGTTGGTATAAGACCATAATTGGATTGGCCTGAATGCGGTGTAGAAGTGTTTTGTTAAATGGAGGTATAAGTAGGTAAGTCTAAGCCAGGCTATGGCATTATAAGTTTTCCTCTAACCGCAACCCAATTGTGTAACACACTTTCTATCACAATCTGAAAGGTTTTGAAATAAATTCCTAATCCAACACTTTATATGTTTGAAAACTTCGTCTGTTCGTCAATTACACGATGAATGATTTGTCCATAACACACTAACAGTAGCAATTAATGGCTTTCATTTTGACAGTTCAACAATATTAGTTGCGTTGTTTACGTCGACAGATTTTGCGAACATATGAAGCAATGGATTAGCAATGTCCACCAAAACCATTCAGATTGCGATTGACAGTGTGTTACACAATTAGGGCGCTGGTTAATTATAGAAATAAAAAAAAACAACAATGGTTGGCTATTTCCCAAAACATTTACTTAAAAAAAATGTGGGAGCTATAACAGGAATTCAGAACAAATTGTATTGAAATATATAGTACGAAGCCTTGAACGTTAACAATTTTTCATTGAAAATTTCCCTAATGCTTGCCCCTATTTTATTTATCTTCGAAAAGGACTATTTGTGCTCTCTGCTTCATCAAAGAGAAAGAGCTTTCTCATAGCTCTTCGAAAGAAAAGAGTACTCCAATGATGTTTCAGCATTGCTGCACCTGCATTGCTATTCTATAACCATCTCACCGTGAAAACATAAGTGAAGTGCTTTAGGTGAACTGTCACTGCTTTGGTATCAGTATGTATCGATGACAATGACAGCTCACTCCACGCTTACTTTACCTAAGTTTTCACGGTGAGATGGTTACAGAATAGCAATGCAGGTCATACGTAAAACCAAATTACATTTTTCACAAAAATTACAATACAGCGAGATTGGTTAACAAACATCAAAGCCTTCAAATGTATAATATTAGGTTTATAGAATTGGATTAAGATTATTGGCATTCTTTAAATCGAATTTCCCTTCAAAGTGCGGAATTTATATTAAAGCAATTGTAAACGACCTGAAAAGGATCATAGGTATAAAATTGAATGGTAATAATTTGTGAATCATTTTGATACGAAAATTAAAGTTCTTGTCAAAAATGGAATTTATAGATAATATACTGACAGAGGTTCGGATGGCGATGAGGCGCAGGGATCGGACTCGGACTGTGAGTGACTCACAGCGTCGTGCCACGCGTCGGAAAAAATGAATTTCGACAACATCATCCCCTTTCCCCAGCCATCCCGTTCACGTATAAAGAATTATGCCTCAAGTCGTTAGCTATAAATACATTTTTCGTGCCTACACACGATGAATCAACCGTAATTAATTATTATTCACGGCAAAACCGTCGTTTTTCACGGCTGTGTACGGTTTCATTAAATTCTTGCTTATACTGTAAGTTTTGTCCAAAATAAATTTGAAATCAGCAGGTAGGTAACAAAAGCAGTTTTTTGATCTACGGATGTTGACCTAAAGAGTCGATGCCGGAAAGACATTTTATGAATTAAAAAAAAAACCGGGTTTTTTTAAAAAAAATCAAGGGTTAAAGCTAGTTACATATTATTCTAGTTATTAATTTGTTTGATTTATTTTATTAAGTGATTGACTTTATCTTACACACGGGGTCTACGTCTATTTATTTACTTTCTTAACGCATGTATGCTGGAACAGAATTCTCTAAAAATAAGCTGATGCTTATTTTGCGTGCCTTTGTACGTATTTTTCTGTTCTTTTCTTCTTGTCTGTTTATTATGTGTGTACATAAATGGTTAAATAAATAAATAAAACATAAACTACACCCTATGATATTTTTATATATCTTTGACGTATACAAACTATAAAAGCAACGAACAAATAAAATATGACAGCAATCTATTCTGTAAAAGTTTCACCGTGAAACATAGGTGAAGTGAGCTGTTTTTCTACCGGATTGACACTAGTGGCAGGTCACTTCAACTAAGATTTCAAGGTGAGATTTAAAAAAAAATCGACTGATAATATAACTATTGCAGAGGTAGCAAAAAAATGTAAAGGAACTCCGAAATAAAAGGACTCGATCAAGTTAATTAGTAAGGACGTTTTGTAGAACACTAATTGACTATTTTTTGCGCTGGTGGCCTTTTGAGGACAAAAGTTAAAGTAGATGGGGACTCATTAGTGCTGAAATAGTCTTATGCCGCCTGCCTTTTGTGTTTCTAGTAATAATGTACGTTAATTTTATTGTGCTTCTAGTGGAAATGGTGATTTCTTGGAAGTACGCAATGCTGACGTAAACAGAGAGGAAAACATTAATCTCAAACTACAACTATTTTCTTCGTTGTTGCCTTAGTACCTTAGTCGTAGAATCTAGCAATGTTTTTTTATTGCTATTCGGTTTTGAATCAGTTATAGGAAAAAGTAATCTTGTATTTATTGTTAATTTAACTTCTACATAAATATCTACCTGATAACTAAGGAACTACGGAATTTGAAAAAGGTAATAGTAGGTAATACAAAAACACTTATTACCTACAAATAAAAATTCAAAACGGGGTAGTCTCTGTATTATTCAAATATAGCACAGGAAATGTAACCCAAAAATAGAATAATTCATCTACAATTCTATGGAAAATTCACGCGAGCTTTTGCTCTGACCCCCAAATGTAACATACAGAAGGAAAATCTATACGAGACAACGAGGTTAGGGCTGCTATATATACAACATTTACATTTCGTTCGTCTATAGGCTCCTTATACGCCTCCTTCGATTCTTCATGTGATTTGAATTTGGTATTATCATGCAATCACAGTGCCGTTTGCCAATTTTGATGGTCAACCGTCTAGACTGAACAAATTGAAATACGGTTTGAGTACATAGACACCATTCCGCTGAACAATACCAATTTGACGAAGGGTTAAGGTCAACACATTTTTTATGTGTGCATAACATAAACCGTGTATTAAAAAGCCCCTCGGCTTCAGAACTTGATTTTATTTTCTCAATTCTTGTAACGACTTTTATTCGTCTACGTAGTTCGACAACACAGTACAATTTACGTGGTACGTACAGACGATGTTGCCAAAACATAATTATGATTAAGAAATAAAGAAAAATAGGTTTTATTTGTCACAGAAACACGTGCATATAAAAATATTAGACACACATTACACATTGGGTACCTACTTAGTTGCAGCTAGTGATTATTGACAGTATTATGGAACACAATTTGAAGAAAATCCAATAATTTTTTGTCGGTGATATACCTACGTATTTTTAAGACTGACTGTACAACCTAGAGTCCACGCCACAACTCAAGCCTGGTACGCGTGGCACTAGTGTCTAAAAAAAAATAGTTTCACAATTTTTCGCTGAACTTGAGTGGTAGCACGGACTCTACACACAGAGCAAGACGCCGGTCGAAGTGATTCCGTGATTTGTGGTGGTAGCGAATTCCCTGAATACTGTGTAACAATACACCTCTGTCAGATGACAGCGGTGTTCGTTCATAGGTATGAATCTGTACTGTAATACATAACATCACGCCTGTAGTCCCCGAAGGGAGGCAGAGATGCACCTATAGTTTCCCCCCCATATTACGCCAGTTATGTCCCAATGCTAATGCTATGTTATGTGCTATGTTTATGTATGTTAGTCCCATGTAATAGCGGGCGATCCTATTGCCATAAACCGGGCCTAATTCCAGATTCCGAAACCGCACAAAAATAAGATAATTCTCATGTCTCAAAAGAATATTCTTCGTCCACAATTTTTGTTGGACAAAACTCGTGCGTATCATTACGCCTAGTCTACATAGTGCTGACTAACGAAGTAGTGTCGGCGCGAAGAAATGAATGTATCGTAACGCGCCTCATTAGGCTGAAGCTCGATTCACGCGTGCTATACAAAAAAAGTATGAAGCTGGAGAATCAGGTTCTGTGTACACTGCAGTGCTGTTACTGATGCTATATTCTTTATTTTTTTGACCCAAAGGTTTATAAACGATATTATGTTTATATTTATATGGATAAATAGTTATAATGCCTCGGAAAGCAAGTTAAGCCGTTGGTCCCGGCTGTCATTTGTGGATCTTCGACAGGCGTTACGAGTCGTCAGAAGCCAGAAAGTCTGACAACCAGTCTTACCAAGGGGTATCGTATTACCCAGTTACTGGGTTGTGGAGGTCAGATAGGCAGCCGCTTCATGTAAAATACTGGTATTCAGCTGCATCCGGTTAGACTGGAAGCCGACCCCAACATAGTTGGGAAACGGCTAGGCAGATTGATTGATTGAGTTATAATGCGGCAGAACGTGACAAAAAATGCAAGCCCTTTTCTACTTACCTTATTAAGTAAATCGAACATAAATAATGATGAATATTTAATTGATCCTCGAAAAACACAATAATCGCCTTTTTTACTTAATGTTCTAGGTACTTGTAACTTTTTCTGATCCTTTTTCGTAGTGGAGCTGCAGCTTAAGGTTGACGCGCTAGGGTGGCCCGCGAAATTCAAATTTTCTTATGTTTTTTGCAATTTGCAGGTCAGTATCAGGTTGTATGTTGATCTAAATATTATTAGCGGCTGTAACAAATATGGATTTACAGAATTATAAACATTAGAATCAGCAATACAACTCTCTAAGTTCATGTAAGTGTATTGACTGACGATTTCATGAAATTTTCATTCAATACACTTAAATGAACTTAGCGCCTAGCCTAGCGCATCCCCCTTAATTGATTCAGTTGCAGCAATTACGTTTGGATAAGCAAATTTTCAGGAGTAGGTATGTAAGTTTCTTTAGAATTTTTTATAGATGTCATAATTCCGTCCTAATTCACACCTCTTGCTTATTATATTTATTGACAAGCGCGCCAGACGAGTCTTTTTTTTCTTTGTATGGCATCTCGCATATCTGCCTAGGAGGTTATCTGCTGCTTACCGGGCTATCCTGTGGATGCCTTTATAAAACTTATAAACTAAGCGACTACACGCTTTGGGTAATGTGGTTCGCTTCGAGCAAGCTTATCGCATCGCTATCACTGTGTTACAAGATTTAAACCGCGTTCTTGCCGACGCCATAATATTAGCGCCTTTCCTCTTGAAATTACGAGTAGCTTTACCCGGGACCACAATCATTAAGGATATCTATATGTACGCACCGTTATAATGTTTGCTGTTTGTTTCTTTGCAGGTTTTTGCTTGTTTTTCACTCCATGGACGGGTAGTTATAGTGTGACAGAACGCGACGAAAAATGCAGCGCTATTTTATCACCACCTTATTGAGCCGCAATATGAAGATTATAAGGGTCTAACGATAAACAATAGTAATAGTCCAGAGTTTGCTATGTTGACAAACAATAAATATATAAGTACATCTCTCTCAGGGCACTTCTCAACAAAACTAAAAAGGAAATTCATTACGGTATATATTTCTGTGCCAGTTGTGAGTAATTCATTACAGCTGTATTTTAATTAAACCTTCCAGTTTCCGTCGGGGCGACATAATATTATTCGTGCTTGAAAAAGCAGTGCTCTTTCAAAGGAACAACTGCTCCAAAAAGCAAAATTCCATGAAACGAGAGGCGTACAAATGGCTCGTAGTCAAATACTACATCGATTCACCCGAATCTAGTATCATACTAATATAAGCAAGCATACAGCTCTATATATAAAATTTGGTAAGATCCCAAACTAAACGTGCTGTAAGCATTCCCAATTGCCTTGAGGGACGCCTCTCAGCCACAGCCAGCCTCTCGACGCTGGGCCGTGAGGACGATAGGGCACACTCTCTGTGTGGCCCCCACTTCAATCCCCCTTATTATCCCCTTTTGTCCTTTTACCTTTTTGCACCTGTCTGGCTGAGTGACGCGTTAAAATGCAAAAAGCTGTGTTGACTATAGTAAAATGTGGAAAGCTTAAATGAAAAGGATAAGAATTCCCAAAGGATCGGTACAACTTTCTTGTAGATGCAATTCCTATCCTGTATGTTCTAACTGGAAAGAATATTGACTTGGACAATTGATTCAGTATAGAAAAGACAACTTTTTGTACCTGATGTACAAAATAAATAAAGAACCGAGTATTCTTTTAATTTGAAAATTTATTAATTGAAAACGACTGTGATGTCCTTAGTCTAAGACACGAATCAATAACCGTCATACAACATTTATATACCTATATATTTTATCTAACCTTCCATAGTAGCAGTTATGAAAAGATAGCGGTATGAATTGAGGTTAAAGATTTCAAAAATAAAACGAAGAGCCGATTTTTCAGTCGTCAGATAACTTTTATCTTATGAATAATTATAGCGGTTTGACAGCATTTGTATAGAAAATATGTCAAACTGTCATGTTTTTTCTAAAGATCTTTATAAATTATTTGACTAAAGAAAAATCTGCCCTAAGACTATTATTTTTATGTAAGACCCAAAAATAATTTGTTCGCTGCAAAAACGCATATTATTATAATAATATTCCAGTAACCCAGCTGCGCTAAATGTGCTCACTGCAATAATCCAATGAGGTCAGAGCAAAAATGCTTTTTGGAATTAGCATAATAGGTCTATTATCTAAAGCAGATAGCTGGAGTATTTCGTATTTTAGATACGAGTTAAGATAATGTGAAAGAAAATTGCTCGGTCACTCTAAGAGGTATTTATGGGCTGATGATTATGCTTTAAAAAAAAAGATTTTTCTTAAAAACCGTAGCTGCTTTTTTAACTTGGATTTTAAACGTACACACACCTAACACACCATATTCTCGGTACCTACAAAATGAAACTTCCCACACAACATTTCAGAAATTCGTCTTGCGCGAAGATATTATCGCATGCAAATGCCTGAAATAAAGCAATATCTTGAACAATAAGGCTCAAAGACTTGCAACATGAGTGTGGGTACAGGTATCCGTCTTGAGCACAAAGCTTTCGAGAATACCTTGTTGTTAGTTCATTGCGCCGGAAAAGAAAATTTGTAGGACACCTGTAGTTACTGGGATGTAACAATGTGCACAGTTGTGACGCAACTTGTTGGGTTGTGTGTCTCCTGTGCGCATTTATAAGCAATTTGTGTGAAGGAAGCGGTGAAGTGTATACGTTTTTGGGAATCTTCAACGTTTAGATATTTTTAATTGGGAGTAGTTGTTAAATCTGTAAAGTTGATAATGTTTTGTGTGTTAAAACTGTTGGAAAACGAGAAAATTTAGATTTAGGTATTCTACGTAGATAACTCTTAAATAACATTTAAAACCTAGTTTCCCAATATTAAGTACTTTTAAAAGTCTTCCATTTAAGTAAACAAAAATTAACAGGCCAGACTCTTATTTATTTCAATCTAAAATTTGATATTTATCGAAACGAAATTGAATTCTAAAATAAATAGATTTTCAAAGGGCGAAAGAATTTCAATAAAGATATTGAATTTCTTAGTTTCGGAATGTTCTAGCAGCTTGGTACTTATGTAACACTAGGACCTTCTATAGGACGATTCTATAGATTAGGAGGTAATGCTAGCATTCTATAAGCCTCTATAAGCCTAGTCATTCGTCAACGCCTAGTCACCGAAGGCAGAAACTTGACGTGTGTAATCTCAGTCCTAAGTCAGGGATAAGAAGGGTTTGGCTTTGAGATGTTAAATAGCAACGTAAATTTTAACTGAAGGCCATCAAGTTCAAGTACGTGTAAAGGACGTTAAAGCTTAATTATCTAATCCATTATCCAAAGATAATTAATTATTATTTTACTCGAGTTTTTAATTTGTCCAAGAGGCCCTCTAAAGGGCCCAAGGTACAAGGTACTATATAGTAATTTAATTTAGGTAATTATATGGTTGCTCAAAAGCTGGTCATATAGGCAGAGGTTACCACTTATATTTCAGTTTAATTACCTAGAATATTTCAGTTCTGCTACTGAGAAAAGTACAAAAGAAAAGGAATCCATACATCTCTAAGCATGGTAACGGATTTCGTAACATTATCATTCAAAAAAGGTGCCAAGGACTGACGCTGTCCTTTATTATTCCCAAACAGTATCTTCATTGAAATATTGGATAGATAATAGTGTTGTATCCTGTGATATAAAGCGTCGTCGGTTACCGGAGCAGTCCTTATCAGGGCTCATTTTATGACCGCGTAAATAATGAACATTTTCGAGAAAATTTTATTCAATTTCCTGGGTCTCTGCTGTGAATAGAGGATGTTATACATAATATAGTTTGCGGTTTGGCATCTTAGGTATTAAATAATGGTTTCAGGCAGACTTTTTGGGTAAACCGAAATACTGATCACCTGCAACCATTTATTTGGGCAAAAATGACAATCGTGATTAACTTATCAATGCAATTTCAAAACATTTTTTCAGCCAGAAATCCATCTCATACAGCGCGTACAGCCTACTACGGGCTGTTTGAGATGCTTCCCGGAAATCCGACTAATAATTGTCTTCAATCATCTTCAATCTCCCTGAATTCCTGAGGGAACCCCAAAGATATCCAACGTCCCAAATTAACACGAGGGATGCGTACTGATTGCATTACTCCGATGCAATCATTAGGTGTTCCTTCGTGTTCGTCTGTGGGTGTTGGGCGTACAGGTAAGTTAATTACAACACCTGTATTGGACGTATTGACTTGAGGATTCCAGTGCTTTAGTAACATGTGATAACATAGAGATTCTGGTAAGTTCTGGAAAAGGTTTAGGAAATAGTACTTAATTGTAGTAAGTTTGATGATGCGGGACGATGGTGTTTTCGTATGAAGTTCAGATCTGTCTGAATTGGGCTCTATGGTCTACGGCTAGTAGAAGAGTGTTCTTTGTATGATGAAGTGCTTGCGGTTGTCGGTAGAGCTTATCTTGAGCTGTGGTATTGCTTCTCGGAAATAATTTTTGTGTTGACTTCATCAGATTTTCAACACGATTTACTGTGGGACATATACAATTTCGTAAAATTCAATAATTTTTCGTTTTTATCAACGTATTTATTATTAGACACGGTGGAATTATACAGATATAATTCTAGTGAGATTTTGAAATTACTGCTTTTGTAAAAATAGAATTTTAATTATATTGATGGAAATTATTTAATTAATTTTCTTCAATCTCTGCTAGATTGAAGAAAATTAATTAAATAATTTAACAAAAGCTAGAACTGCTGATAAGCCTGCGCTTGTTAGATGAAGAATTCGTGAGACATTACTGGAGCCCACTGGGAAATCATATAAAGTACGTTACTAATTGTTCTCATGAAATTATTTCCCACATTTCTTGACTAATTTTCTCAATGCCTAGAGCAACTGCTTGAGCAAGTTCTGAGGACTTCTTCACTCATGAAACTTTGAATATCCCAACACTAATATGATAATATTAGTGTTGTTTCGCTTACACGAAATGACGACGCCAGTTATCCGGTATCCGAGGAGTTATCTCACCAAAATCACCTTTCAAACTCGAGCAATACATTTCAAATTCCTGTGGCACACTCTCTGTCGTGTAATTTGTCCTATGGGCGACCGTAGGAATCCTGTGTAACTAAGGTTGCCTAATATCGCACACTCGGTTAACTCGTAAACTTGGTGGTACAGTACATAACCTTCGAGAAAGGAGTCAGTGGGCCTGTTAAAAGTAAGCTAATTATATTTACGTAACAAAAAAGTGCGAAATATGGTGTACTATAGATAGGTACATCTCTGCCCTAACCTTCGGGGATTACAGGCGTGATGTTATGTTATTTACATAACAATGGCAACTCTAAAAGAAAGCCATTTTTGGTTTTGTTGGTTAATACAAAGTGTATATAGGTATATTGTGCACAGATTAAATTACAGATGTAGAAATTGGTGGTGATTGATAGTTTCTGTGGGCCTAAAACGGCCACATTAGCAATTCATCTAAAAGAAATTCATTTCCTGAATTACCAGCTGTCATTATCAATTCCTCTAATTTGACACAACAGTAATTCATAATGTGTGGACCATTTTACGAATCTCCATATGAAATGTATAGATTGATTCTCTGGACTGCCTCGTTGGTCTGGTGGTTGCAAGCACTACTGCTGAGCATGAGGTCCTGGGTTCGATTCCCATTTAACTGTCAAACAGATGAATTATTTCATAATGTGAATCGCACGCAGATCATATTATGAATTGACAGTTAGTGACATTTTATACCATGATTCATAATATTTTCCTATTATGATTTTGCCAAAGTTGCTGTTTTATGACCCCAGGTCGGATGATCTTCCCTTTTCTATTGAAGATGAGTGAACTATACACTCTATTCCTCAAACGTCTAAAGATTCGTAAGCTAATTTTACCTGTTATAGCTACTTCCATATGGGAGGGTCTACTATGCAAAACTATGAGGTCTTTTTGCTTCATTACTGGTAAAGATACAAGAGTCTTCATTTTAACCAATAACGGTCCGTAAATTATATAGGAATCGGCTGTTAGTCATAATTTCGTCATCTACAGAAAATTTAACCACGCCACTGTTTAGCATTATGGATGTCAAAAGCTTAATTTATTAACACCTAGTGTTAACCACAGGTAGTGATGATTTATTCAATCTGCTAATTGATTACTACATTACGTGGGTTAGCCAGTCTGTTTAGACGATGCCGAGGTCATTATCCCAGCTTCCTTTGAATACACATACAGTATTTAGTAATTATTCACATCCTCTGATTGCTGTTTAGGAGTAGAGAATTATTCACCCGGCGGATTTTGCCATATTTGTTGCTTAAATTAGAGAAATTTGGCAAAGGGGAAGTGTTGAAGTAGTGGACAATCGGATAGACGTGATCCCTTTTCGTGTAGTAAGCGACTAACCTGGTGTCAGAGTTTTAAAGCCCATGTGTTTCTGACTTGGTTTCACATGCTGTCGAGAAATATGTCTCAGGCATGTCGGTTTCCTCACCTCCTCATGTTTTCCTTCACCGTTTTTGAAGCAAGTGATAATTATGCATGCGCACATGAATCCGGAAAGTCAGAGGTGCGTGGCTTAGGTTCGAACTAGTGTTTCCAGGTCCGTTTTGTTTTAAATCAGGACAGAAGGTAATTCCCGTCCCCAGACCCCTGAAAATCGGGACGTCCCGCGCAATAGCTACGCTACGCTAGTTCTAACTCTAGACTTACGACTTCGCAGTCTGACGGTCACACCACTAGGCTATCACTGTTCGTGTCGTGTTATGCAATAATAATAAAAACGAAACTTAATATACAGTCGCGTCGTTGTAGACATTGACCAACATAATTTGGAAAATGGCGTATAGTGGAAGAATGGTGGGCCGTGGGCCATGTGATATATTAACAAAATAAAAAAAATGTGATTACTTATTGAGTACCCACAGATTACTAGGTACCTATACTCCATTTGAAATAAGATTAGATGTATAGATAAGCCTTTTTTACATTCTGTTCAACCGATTTTGAATTCTATTGCGTTGCGTCATGACAAATGGCAGCCGCAGTAGATAGTTGGTATTGTATAACTTTTTTTGCTATCCTTATGCATACGGTATAGAAGTCAAAATCGGTTGAACGGAGTGTAAAAAAGGCTTATCTATACGTCTAATCTTATTTCAAATGGGGTATAATAAAACATGTACCTACCACAGAAATGTGGCTGACATACCTAAACACAGTTAATTTTAATTTCGTTTGTCTCCGACTGTGAAAATCAAATTAGGTATTTAAATAGGTACAGTCACGGACTTTAATTGATAAGCCACCTTCAAACTTTTCAATTTTACAGTTTCATACATTCACGAGATTACACGATTAAACACGAACTCAAACCGCACGCTCGTAAACAAGATGACTAATAAATTATAATCGGAAATAGTCTTATCCATAGAGGTTGACTAATAAGTTCTCAATGATAAAAATAAATAAAATGTTGGTTGACTTTGGGTAGTCACTCTGCTGTCAAGTTTGTAGTTCTGGCTCACAGGTTAGCCAACGGTAGTTATTAAATATAATTTACACGGCTTAAATACGAACAGTGCCAGGTGGCTCATCAATTAAAGTCCGTGACTGTACGTAGGGAGTGAGTCCTTGTTGTAGAAAAGAGAAAGGCGAATATCCCGTCAAAACAAATTGTGCGTAATCTTTGCGACCCGCAAAAAGGTGAGCTTCCTCCATTATGAATAACTTCCACAGCGTTCATCTAATTTAACTTGTAAACATTACAATTTAGTCGCCCATCTCGACTTGATGCCTCCAAAAGTGCTATTCGCTACCTTTATTACCGGAATTTTTATTTCGTATCTCGCTTTTTGTTCGCTTGTTATTTCTTTATGAGTAACCTCGTTTATGATTACGAAAGCTCCAAAATAAATTTTAATAGTAATTTTAGGATTTTCCATAGATTTTATATTTTAATTCATTTTATATCGTGTCTAAAACCACCACGTCTAGCGATTTGACTATTTCGAAGAAATAAAACAGTATCGCTTCTAAAAAGGCACTCCGATACCAGTGTGTGATAACAAATCCAGCCTAATATGTTTCAATTACTCTTTAAGGCGCGGATTTACCGATATCAATGTCACATTGAAACGCTTATATTCCAAAGTAGCTTCAACGATCCGATCAGGGTTAGCAAGGTTTAGCGTTCAATTGGATACTGGAAATACCTTTTGTGCAAATTGCCCTGTACCTAGGGCTCTCACAATGTGACCGACGCGGCGTTCGGCTAACATGGCAGTTAAGGGTGTAATTGCATCCGTTACAGACGATGTGCTGCGATCGGCGGCCTCTGTTAGGAGGTGCATTGTTAGTTCTAACGCTTGGCCTTGGTTCAGCTGAGGTCATAATGAACCAAGAGTTCTGGTATTCATTTGAAGTTGGTTTTGTTTGTGTTTATTGGATATAAATTTTATTGACCTTTACGGACTTATTACAAATTAAGATTTGTCTTTAGACCCAGATTTCAATCATCGAGTCATTTTTTATTACGAACCTTATTTCGACAACGTTAAAGTTCTAAATAAAAAAAAACGATTTTAAATAATCAAAGTTGTCAATTTCTTATTGAGAACTTTACTGTCTGTCGGAATAAGATTTGAAATTCAAAAATCTGGCTGAAAGTGGCTTAGACCAAAGTTAGAACTTGTTTTGTTATATGACGGATACAGTTTCATACTGTCAGTGCTTTTAAAGTGAATTGTTTTGTGAAATTATCATGAATTTTCTTGTTAATTATCATCACAATCGAAGACGTGTGGCTATGAAACGAAAAAAAGGGTTAGTTAACGATTAACAGTCAAACCATGAAAATCTGAAATTAATATTGCAATATTGAAAGAATTCTTTCAAGCCAACGAAAACACAGAGAATTTAGAATCAAAGTCGTAAATTGTCTATTGAAACAGGCGATACCTTTTGGCGTTAGTCGTGGCTTACGTGTGGTCGGAGGATGGCAATATTGGCTATCTCTATGCAACGACATACTTAGGAACGTAGCGGTCTGCCAGCAAATTGGTACCGATGTGTAATCTTACATTTTATTAAGGTTAATAAAATATTATACCCGACTACGGCGAAGCTAAAAGGAGGGTTATGATTTTGACCGGTATGTATGTATGTTCATGTGTTCCCTCATATCTTCTAAACTTCTCGTTACAATTGTCTAAGGTTTAATATCGAAAGAAAAGCAACTCTAGGTGTTTGGAGTTGGGCTTCCTATAAATACCTATGTATTTCGTGTCTAAAGTAGATACTTACCGTCTGAATCGCTTTTTATAATAGTCACCGAATATTAATTCAAGAGCTAGCAATATTTCCAAGCAGTATGTTGATAGTGTGAAGGCAAGATTACATAAATTCAATTTGGGCACCTCAGAGAGCTTTGCAAATTGCCTCGACGGCCAGCAAGTGGAGTTAACCCTTTGATGCTGATCGCTGGCGTCATTCCGTCACCTGAACACTCCGGGAAGCTTTGAAACGCTCCATAGATATTCAGTCAAAGTAAGCCACGTTACGTTCGAGAGAGACTTTAAAATTCTCGATAGACATTTGCCGGACGAAACCTAGACCAATCCTGAAATTTTAAAGCGAACTAAAGTGAACTTAGAATCGAGTAGGTACGAACATTTTTATTTGAGAAAAACACTTCTAGATGCTCTAATAAAGTAACTTAGAAAACGAACATAATGAAAATTAAATCTATGTTTGAAATAATTTGATGTTATTACATGATAAGCAAACCCGAATATCAAGTCATTGTCAAACTATCGTAGCAACTGGTAGTATTGATTAACATTATAATTACAAGGCGTTGATAGTTTCAGCAGTGGCGTATACTACTCTCATCGTGTTTGTGAACCCTGATCCTTGTCTCCATCCAGAGACTATGACTATCGGATCGCCAATCCTTATAAAACCTCTCTCGACGCCCCATTTGGTACAAAAGTTCACACGTTTCTCGAGATTGAGCGCCCATTCCGCGAACGGAGGTTCTACAAATAAGTAAAAATATTTAATACTAGATATTGCCCGCGATTTCACCTGCGATCTAGGATGAAAATTAGACTATGTTCTTACCCAGGACTTGGTCTATCCGTGGGCCATTCATCCAAAACCGTTTACCCGTTTTAGCGTGAAAGCCAAACAAACAAACAAACTCACTTTCGCGTTTATAATATTAGTTAGGATGTGATGTAAGATCTAATATTATTTGAATTTCCAGTATGGCAATCCATTGGTAGTATTGATAAACCCATCTTTACTATTTGCTTTTATGTGATGCCTAGATTGCTCATGCATGACATTTGATTACCTTCATAAATTAAAGGTATGATTCCTCTCCACATATGAAGTTGGCGTGCTATTATTCCATATCTAGTTACAGCTAATATTGGACAGCGCGGCCTAAACTTCGCGACTGTCTGTGCTGCTTTGCCAGATGACGTCACAATAACAATGGCTGCCGCTATTGACCTTTGTGCTGCGATCACTCCAGCTATTGCGGCCGCGGTACACTGATCGCATGGTAATGGCATCTGTGGAACGCAAAAATATACAGAAGTATTCTAGTCTAAATTGTAATGTGCTTAGTAATAAATGGCTCATGAGGGTGCTGGAGTTAGTTTAGTAGTAGACCCAGCGATCATTGAGTCGATAATCATTACAGCTAATGGCAAGTGTGCTAGCCAAGAAAATTAAATTGCAAAAACATAAATGTAACAACCTATAACGTCATTATAAATAACTTCTGTTCCGAAGCTGATGAAAAGAGATTTACCTTGTCAATAAAATCATACAATACTTGCTTGGTCCAAACACAAGCTTCCGCTTCTTTACAAGCGGCACTCATCGTTTGAATCGTTTCCACAGGGTACATGCCTACTGCTGTTTCAGCACCAAGTACTAAGCTGTCAGCACCATCCAAGATACAGTTGGCTAGATCAAGTACTTCGCCTCTTTGAGGAATACTTCTAAATCTCATACTGCTCAGTAGGTGAGCGCTTATACATGCTGGAACGTTAACCTGCAAAGTTGAAAAAGCAATATTTTTCAGTAATACAGATTCTTATTATGGTATCCTTACATATTATAAAACAAAGTCCTCCACCGCGTCTGTCTGTCTGACTGTGCGATAAACTCAAAAACTACTGCACCGATTTTCATGCTGTTTTCACCAATGGATAAAGTGGTTCTCGAGGAAGGTTTTAGTATATAATAACCGACATCCACGCGGGCGAAGCCGCGGGCATCAGCTAGTATTATATAGGGTTTAAGGGTAAACACCGTTGTCATCAAACCATGGGTAGTTGACTTAAATATAAAAATAAATGACCGAAAAAAACAACGAAAAAACGTTATTTTCATTAAAAGACTTTAAAAAGTTTCTATCCGAAACCGTACTCGCTAGCGAAACAGCCGACTGACTGAGGTAGGAGTCGCGCTCGCGGCCGGTCAGGTCACGTCCCACACTCCTCGCCCGTGTTGACACGCAAGTTTGTTGCCCTAGCGCATAGGGCAACGAACTTGCGTCTCTTGTGGTAAAATAGAGATTTAAAAAAATAAGTTATAATTTTCTATTGATTTTACGTTCTATAAATGAAACCAAACCACTGGTTGCAAGCATAACGGTGTTTACCCTAACACCTTGTATATTTATGAACTGGTGATTTTTATAACATACAAAGATTCTAGTTAATTGGGTCTAACATAATTCTTCCTTACAAACTATGTTATAAGGGATCCGTGTAATAGGTTTTTATCTGCCTCTCTCCGGGGTGTCAGCCGTCACAATATCATTGAATCTCCAGACACCTAGACTGTACTTAATTCTTGCAAGCTACTTACTGCATTAGCTCGAGCTATCATATTCTTTTGAGCTATAACCAGTTTTTTCGGTGTGATGTCGGATCCAAGTTCTTGTCTTGTAATCATTACAGAATTTGTTACCTGAACAAAATAGGAATCAGAGTCATGATTTATCATAGCTTTTGCAATTGTTTTACCAATTTTATGAAAATTAAGTAGAACTTTAAAATTCAGCTTTTGTCTGTGATAGTCACATGCTATTTATTCGGATTTTAGAAGAGGAAAAAAATTCGATATACCTGTAGAATGGCGTCAAAATTCCGAAATCCTTCTATCGTTTGAATATTTGCCATAATAGACAGTTTTTTACCCTTTTCTCCTAATATAGATCTTAATTCATCGATGCAACTGGCAGAGTTTACAAAAGATGCGATTATAATATCGACCTGGACAAAAAAGGTGTGTAATTTTTTAAATCATGACTTGTAAAGACTTTAGTAGTAGCAACCAAGAATAAATGAGTAGTACCTGCTGCTGGATTGCCAATTCGATATCGAGTTTGTCTTTATCAGTGTAGTTTGGCATGTCCAATACTACGTTAGGGACAAACACATCCTTATAAGATCCCAGAAAACCTCCCCTTTCAATTTTGCACGTTAACGTTGTTGTTGATATCATTTCTACCTTCAACATGATTGACTCATTGTCCAGTAAAATATAATCATTTTTGTTTAATTGCTCAGAAAAATACATGAAATCTACGTAAACAGTGTATGTAGAACATCGATCCTTGTATGTTTCGTCTGTAGTCAATCTTACAACTTCGCCAGTTCTTAGTTCTACCATTTCACCGAAACTCTGTAATTTAAGGAAAAAGCTTCCTAAAATTATCAGTTAAGTAGAAACACCAACATACAGTAAGCATTGCTGTGTGACTGTCTGTCACGTACTCCTATTTAATAACAAAATATAATATTTATTTTAAAACCCGACATGATTTGTTCCACTTAGAAACACATACATTATCTATTAAATGGGAAACTAAACTAGGGACACGTAACGAGGGACAGGCCGAATGTAATAATTCAACAAATTCCAGAAGAACGTTCACATTCCCAATCTGTCAAAAAAACCATCAATTTACCAACATTTTTGACAAGCAAGTTTGACAGATTGCGACTTGAATGTGAACGTTTTTTATTAAGAGAATTTGCCCTCAGTGCAAACATCTGAAGGCCAATTCTTGTTAATTGAAATAAATTATTTGACTTTGAATTTAGGAAAAACGAAAATTTTATTAGCCTAGTACAATTTAGGAACAGTCCCAGCTGCATTGATCATGCGCTTCCATTGTTTTTTTTTGCAATTATAGGTTCATATGAAAACCAAAGAAAGAAATACTCACGTCGGCTATACGTCCGGTCCTTATCTTCCTACCGGAAAGTCTCATGGCAATCGCTACGGGATAATTCTTGCCCATCTTTATGCTAAAGTTTTTGCCAGCCGCTCGGACCATTTTTATAGCTTCCACGTGTTCTTCTCGCGGCCCAAAGTTCATGTTCAGCATTGCTACGTTCATGCCGGCTGCCATCATCCTTTCCAGTATATCAATGTCATAACATGCTTTTCCTAGAATAATTATACATTATGCTCCATCATGAGTCAAATTGGCATTAAACAAGCTGCAATTGATTGAATTTAACTCAAAACCTCTCATAACTACATTACATACTTACTTAAAATATTAGATATTTTTTGCAAAAAAAAGATGTTTGGTAGAATAAGTTATAACGAAATCAAAATTGGAAATTGGCTAAATGTTTAACATTATATTTTTTTATTTCCTCGCACAATGCATAGTAAAACGTTTTATGATACACGTGCGTAAGATGATTTTCGACTCATGTCGGCTCATACACTCGCGCGTTTCGCTCGTTCTTCAATCAAAATGCCACTCATCGGAAATCACCTAATAATTTCTATCATAAATAACTATTTTTCAATGATTTGGCATAATAAATCTTTCAAAAGGTTAGAGTATTGTAAAAGTACTTTTGGTTTTAAGTATTACAACTTAAATTTATCGTCTCCTGTTAAAATTTACCAAGTGACGCTATAATTCCAGTCATACGTGTGCAGGCGGCAGGTGCTTTGATGTCCAAGTTGATTACATGGTCCAATGGTGTGCGAGCATGTGCTGACAACAGCTGCTGACCAGGTAGCACCATGCAGTCAAACTACAAATTTATTAATTCTGGGTTAAAGTTTTTAACCCCCGACGGAAAAATAGGGGTGTTATAAGTTTAAGGTGTGTATCTGTGTCTGTCTGCGCCATCGTAGCTGCCAAACGGCTGAACCGATTATGATTTTTTTGGTTTTGTTTGAAAGGCGTCTTGATCGAGAGTGCTCTTAGCAATAACAATAAAAAACAAAAAAAAAAACGTTTATTAGATGCTTTGTTTTTGTCGGGGTTTTTTTTAAATTTAATTTAACTTGTATAAGAAGCCGACAAACGCGCACACTTCATCAAGATATTATAGCACTAAATGTGACGTACATGTGTACGTGTGTATGTGAAGTGGTATTTGTGTGTCATGTTCGTGTATGTGTGTATTTTTATATACGTGTGTGTTTGTGTGCGTGTGCATGTGTGTGCGTGTTTGTGTGTGACGTGTGTGTGTATGATGTGTGGCTGTTTGTGTATGTGTATGTGGCTGTTTTTGTACATGCATATAATAAGCACAAAATATCGATTTCAGTACTAAAATAGCAAACGAGAACCAAAATGTGGAACAAGACTTCGAGTGTGGAGGCAAATGAAACTTAGATACTAAGGTCACAGCGCATGAACATGAATTTCACGGACGACGTGGCCTGTGCTATACGACCTTAGACTTTGAAATTCTCGAATATAATAATATATAGTATTGGACAAGCCAATTTGGATGATAAATAATAATATGAAAAGATAATATCATTGCAAATAATGGATGATAAATAATATGAAAAGATAATATCATTGTAAATAATGATTATAATGATAATAATGTGTTTTTAACAATGTTGTAATTAGGTAATGGTAAGCTTACTTCAGAAAGTTTAGTATCATGCACAGTTGGCCAGACCATGGTTAAAAGTAAATAAAGTAACAACAACACCTAATCTAAAATAAATTCTACTCAAAAATACACGATTCATACAATATTCTGAATAATTCTCTGACAATGTATGTTTGGTAGAAATTGACATTGACAAATAAATAGAAGATTAAGTTTTTAAAAGAGGTTTATCGCCTTCTTAACCTTTGCTCCAAGAGCTCAGTAGTGGCCTAGTGGAAACGGCCGCGACTTATTGAGTTTGTAGGTCTTAGGTTCGAACCCAAACAGGCACTTTACTTTGTGTAAATTATTAAATCACCACTGCTCTGAAAATGGTGAAGGAAAACATCGTAAGGAAACCGGCATGTCCTAGAACCAAAACTTCGACGAGACATGTCACGTCTACCAACCCGCACCGGGCTCGCATGGAGGATTACGGCCCAATCCCACTCACAGAGAGGGCGCCGGTATCCCAGCAGTGGGAACATTATAGGCTGATTATACCTTCTCTACATTCAGCAACTCTATGAAGGCGCGATATCAATCTTATCATAAAATTCCTACGAAAAATGAATTAGCCGTTTTCTTTGATCATCATCAATATAAGTACATGTTTTTATTTTTAATACTGTGATCGGTTCATTACAGTCCCGAGAATCGAACTGACCAATCAGGCACTTATTCACACTTCAATTTAATGGATTTTTCGCCTCGCATGACTTTTCTATCCTGCTTTTGATTTCGAAAACTAAGCTTATATTTACAACTTAAAATCCAAATCCCCATTGCGTAATCAAGGATTACCTAGAATGTTTACAAAAGTCAGGTGGGATCCGTACCATCCCAATTGGGGGTAAGCTGAATGATAAACAAGTACCAGCCGCAGCTGCCGCTAACAACGGCGACAAGAATAAATAAAGCTCAGGTAGATAAACAAAGCCGAGTTTTATTTGTGGTGGAACCATTAGGGAAAGGAAAGATAAACGTGTCAACATAGGCGAGATGCGAGATGCCTACTGGTGTAGGCTTTTGCGAATCTTCTTCTTCTTGAACATTTTGAGATGTTTCTAGACCATGGAAGGATTTGCTTAACCTATTTATCTAAGCTATGATAATTTGCTATGAATCAAAGTTAGAAAGTTGAGGTGTTTTATGTTTTCCAACTTTCACGGCACAGGTATATTATCATGGCACATTGATAGTTAGAGTACTCTTTCGATCCCCAAGAGTAGTAAGTTCATTGAGGACTGCCCGGAGTGCCCCGATATCTACTGGTTGGAATTTTATATTCTTCGTAAAGTTGAAAACAAAATGTACACAATGATTTCCTTGTGGTCTCCAATTTCTAATACTGCCACCAATTCGTACATGTCTGATAGTATCACGGGCTCGAGGGAAGCACAATCTATAAAATTCTCGTCCTTCTGATACGTAAACCTTTTGTATTCAGACTCTCACCGACTCCCAAAGGCCCACATCAAGAGTTACAATGAAATTCACGAATAGTGATGTGAAAATAAATTCAAGTCAAATATATTCCCTGTTACGGTGAAAAGGTAGGGAAAATGCTTGCTTCATATTTTAAAGTGTTGTTATAAAATACAATAGACGTAGATATATTTTATAACTATTCCGCCTAACTAATCTTCAAGTGTCATAAACACCCTGTAATAAATCGACACGTGTTTCATCTTTTAACGAGGCATCCTCAGGATGACGATTGACCAGTCGCAAACCAGAACACGACGTGTTGCCACACCGAGCGCTGGACGCTCTGCGTTTCATACAGGGTTTATGACTATTGAAGAATAGTTGATCGGATAGGTTACTAAAAGACTTTTACTAAAATGTTATGTCGAAAAATAACGGTTTTATTTATTTAATTCGGTAATATTCACTAAAATATTTATCTATGTTTTGTGGACTGAGGGACCACAGTTTTGACGTTATATTTTTTTTGTCATTAATGCTTTTGTGGTTTGTTATTTAGTAAATATCTTTACAAAATCTTTACTAAATGCCTGTAATCGCAAAACCTTAATTTTCGAGATACTTTCCGAGATTTGGCTGATGGTCTGTGAGAACTGAGGGACCACACTTTAAGGGCTGTAGTTTTTAATATATTGATTTACAAATTCCCAGATTCGTTCTACAATTGTTTTAAGACTATTACTAAATCATAGGACTTTTGTTTTGCGATTCCCAGTTTGGTCCCTCAGTTCACACACACATAATATATCTACGTCTATTGTATTTTTTTTTTGTTTTGCCAGTCACTGATGTTGTTTTAACATCACCCAATCTTACAAATACTAGTAGTATTTAAATATGTAGGCAGAGTGGTACACCTTATTATTTTAAAAATTGTCACACGCTGTTCTTGAACGTTTCACCAGAGGCATGATCAGCAACAGCTGTATATTGAGAGTAAATTAGGAATAGAAATAGGAATCTTGAAAAAAAAGATCTGTTAAGCTGTATGTTGTTTATTACCTTCAAAATAATAATATTCCCTACGATGCAAAAAAATAATAATAACTACGTTAGCGGATAATGGATTAATCTAATTATAGTAGGTTGTATAATGTGTTTATAAAGTTGCATTGTCATCAGAGGTCACCAAACAATTCACAAATCTATTATACTGTAATCTCAAATTCTTCTATTGCTCATTTTCACGTCTCCAATTATTATGATAAAAACAAATTTCAATAGCAATCCAGACCTTAAGTCTGGATTGCTATTGAAATTTGTTTTTTACTTTAATTAGTTAAGTACAGAAAAAAGGTCAACCACAATAAAATGTAGTCGCACTATTATTAAGGTTTGTCTTCTGGATTGTCTATGGTGGATTCATTTTCTTCTTCTTCTTCTTCAGCTTCTTTTACTGTTTTCTTTACTAGGGTACCTTTTCGCTGTATTTGACTGACTTTGCTTTCTGTGACTTGTTCTTCAGTAACTGTAATATTTTCTCCCACTTCAGTTACAGCTTTTGAAGTGGACTCTTTTTCCTTCCTTTTCTTGGTAGTAGTAGTAGTAGTAGTAGGTTCAACGAAGCTATTAATATCAAAGTCATGATAGGAATCGGGACATCTGCAAAAACGTAAAATTACATTGTTAGTTCCGTGCTTGTGGCTTGTCCGTTTTTCTCTGACAAAATTATAAAAACCTCTTTACTAATGAGAGTACTAAATTGATACTCATTAATGGGCGCATGACGTTATGCAAAGTATATATTATGACTATGGTTTAAATATTACAAATAGGCAGAGTACCGATGAGGTTGTCACATTAAATGAAACCACGTATCCTAACATGATGTTCTTTGAACATATAATAAAAAAATAAAAATAAACAATTAACTTTCTTGTCCGGGTACCTTTTTACCCGACTACGTCAAAGCCAAAGGCGGGTTATGATTTTAACGCGTTATGTATGTGTATGTTCATTTGTTCCCTCATAACTCCAAAACTACTCGTCGTATTTTGACAAATGAGGTACTGTTGGAAGCGTCATGTTGTTCTAGACGCGATGGTATAAGTCACTCAGTCCGACAACGCCGCGCCGGTGACGGTTTGTGCAAAATTGGGCGCTTTTACCTTCTGCTTGATCGTTTTTTCAGGTTGAATTTCAAAAATCGAATTACCTAAACAAAATGTAACAGGTATATGGATGATAACAATAACGTAAAGTTTTTGGTAAATTGTTGATACTAGGTATCGCCCCGTGCGTGCTTAGAGGTCCATGCCTTTGTGACTCTCGGCAGCCGGTGGGCGTCGTTGCTGCTTTTACAGGTAATTCAATTAATGTTAACAAGCGTGGTTTATTTATCAATTTCAAAGCTATTTATTTTGTTTTGTTTCACTTCATTTATTTTTTAGTATAATTGTTTATTTTATTATTATAACGGACAATATCAACCTGCTTAACCGCTGTTGCCGTTAATTTTGATTATTTATAAAAAAATACACAATGTAAGAAGAAAGCAAACAATCGCGACATTTAAAAAGACTAATTAAAACGTTATTATGCTTTATTAACCACTAGCTACCACTCGCGACTTCGCCCGCGTGTTATGTCGATAATAACTTGACAAATTATATACTAAAACCTTCCTCGAGAACCCCTCTATCCATTGGTGAAAACAGCATGATAATCGGTGAAGCAGTTTTTGAGTTTATCGCGAACAGACAGACAGACGCGGCGGAGGACTTTGTTTTATAATTTATGTAGTGATGTTCAAGAGCTGTCAGTGTCAATATTCCACAGCAATTTTGATACTGGTAGCTCTTGAACGCGGTTTGGATGTGCTGAACGCATTAAGTTTCATTGGTGAAATTCATTTCAAGTGTTAAATACGCACTCCATTTTAGTTCTCTTAGCCTTTTCAGAGACATTCCATATCCGAACAGCGTCGCAAAAGGAGCTTTCTTCAGTTGCCTTCTCGAGTGAAACGTATCTATCACCGCAATCGATCCATTTTTGTTCGACTGCGTATTGCAGAGCGAAGTTTATCCGAGCCTGCACAGTGTTGTACCATGTTCGACGAGGAGGACCTAGAATACAAGTAAAAAAATATATATGTTTGATCATCTAAGAGCGATAATGAGTGTTCATATACACAGGAATAATCAGCAAGTACCTAAGTGGAATTTTCCATTATTTTCTAATATTTTGTTTTTAGAATGTCAATTGCACATTATAAAACGTCAACGTCTTTTTTTCGCTTTTATACAGTTATGACAATTACGAGGCAAAAGGATTTTTTTTTTTTTTAAACGTTGCCCCACATTAGGAATTTCTTCCTGTATCGTGGGTGCGTTTACAAACATAGAAACTCACATACACTAACACCCAGACCCGGAACAACTACTTGCAGATCATACAAATATTTGTTCCGTGCGGGAATCGAACCCACGACACGTTGCGCAGCAGTCCATCGCTCAGCCACTGCGCCAACCGTGTCGTCATAAGGTTTATGAGGTTTATGTAAGGATCGTAGCAGGTAGCGTTCTGTAGTTTCTGCCTACTATATGTATGGAGGTATGACAGTTATAGCTATAGAGTGTGTTTCATCAAATAGTTCCTGTGCCGTAATGTTGGCTCCACTGCTAAATTAAAAAAAACGGACCTATTAGGTAGCGCCGTAGCAACGTAGCGTATTCGTATACCATTCGGTTCCACAACAGTGGAGCCAACTTTACGGCATATGAACTATTTGATGAAACGCACTCTATTCTAATGTGCTTTTTAATTTAGTATATAATAATAAATAATAAAATCATTTATTTTTCTCACCACAATATTTAAACATAACATGAAGATATTGTTTAGTAATTATAATAAAATATAAAATATTGTGGGAGACTGGTGCCTAAGCTAGGCTTATAACCTGTGTTATAGGACACCAGGTCCCCACTCCGAGTAACAATGTCAGGACGTACTAAAGCAATACAATTAGTTGCAGCAAGTACAGTGTTGTGGGAGGTAAGTAAAAAGAGGGTGTGTATGGTATGTGTGTGATAGTGTATGTATGCTTGTGTGTATATGGTGTTAGATAAGTGGACGCGTAAATGGTATTTAATAGGGAATAGATTATGTATATAGAAGGTATACTAAGACATTGAAGGACTACGAGTTAACTATAAGGACACATTCGGTGCTATCGTAAGACAACTCCTGCAGCCAATTCGTAAGCTTGGTTATCAATTTACTTCTGTTGAGAGGATATATATCGAGAAGGCAATGGATTTTATTATATATTCTAGCACTGAGGACGCCGAACTGCCGGCTCCGGAATGAAGTACGACATTGAGTTAATGTACAAACTGGATGACCTTTGCGTTTCCTTAAAATTTTGTTGTCCAGAGGAAGCAAAGAATGACGGCGTAATACGGCACGCAGAATGTACAATTGGCGCACCGTTAGGACCTTTGAATCGGAGTAGAGCAGGGCAGTTGGGTAATCTCTGCGTTTGAACTGCATAACTTTTAAGACTGCTCTTTGAGCTCGCTCAACCTGAATCAGGTGGGTTTTACTGGTTCCTCCCCATGCAGAAATGCAGTAGGTAAGAACAGAGACACACAGGCTCTGGTATACAAGGAATAGAGTTTCTCGATCAGCTGAGTGTCTGAGTTCTTTGAAAATATATATTAATTTCCTAATACGCGAGCAGAGTGTTTCTATATGGGGGCGCCAGCTAAGGTGCTCATCAATGTGGACTCCGAGGTATTTGGTACTTGGAACCAGTGATAGGGTTAAGCAGGTGCAAGTATTGGGGCTGTGTTTTAAAGAGTTCAGGCAAGTATGGGCTTTGACCATACTAGAACCCGCGGGAGGTGTGGACGTGTTAGGGAGAGTAAAGCGAACAACCTTGGTTTTCTCAATATTGAGGGTTAACAAATTCGCCGAGAGCCATGCCATCACTCGTTGAAGCGACCGCTCCGCTCTTAGCTTACAGTTGTCCCAATTATTATCATATATGATTAGTGCTGTATCATCTGCATAAGTGAATATATCGCAGTTAGGTATTGATAGGCGGCACAGATCATTTATGTAGAGTAAGAAAAGGGTAGGACCCAAAATACTACCCTGTGGCACACCAAAACTGATGCTCCCCTCATCACTATACAATGAGTCGATTTTGACACACTGTGAACGATTTGTCAGATAGTTTGAGAATATCCTGAGTGCCACTCCGCGGATTCCGACGCCTTCCATTTTTGAAATGAGTATAGGTATAGAAACCGAGTCAAACGCCTTTGATAAGTCAAGAAAGACACCGAAACATTTAAACCCCTCATCCAACTTACCAACCACCGCACTCGTAAGGTCCAGAACCGCATCTTCAGTAGAGATTCCCCGTCTAAAACCGTATTGATTATTTGCTAGAAGTTTATATTTCACGAGATATGTGGTAAGACACTTGTTAAGTACTTTTTCTAGTACTTTAGACAGGGAACTCAAAACTGAAATTGGCCTATAGTTGGTGACGTTGGATCTGTCTCCACTCTTGAATATTGGGTGAACAACAGCTTTCTTGAACGCACTTGGAAAAGTACCCGACTCAATAGCGCGGTTACAGACGTGCGTTATGGGAACTGCTAGGACGGAGCTGGACAGCTTGAGAACACTGGCAGGGATATTGTCATAGCCAGTGGCGCTGTCACTACGTAGGCTGTCAATCACACTTTTTACCTGCTCTTCGTCAACCGGCATAATGACAAGAGAATTTCGCGGCGGGGGTTGTGATGAGCATTCAAGGTAGGGGGATCCAGAGGGCGATTTAATTTTTGAAGCTAGATCTTCACCCACACCAACAAAAAATCTATTAACTTTGTTAATAGATATTTCGGTGTCTGGTGAGCTTTGTAGAAGCGCACTTGGTGACTGCGGAAGAGAGTTTTGGTTCGTTATACCCTTAATAGCTTTCCATGTGGCCTTGGAGTTATTTTTAGCTTTAAGTAATTCATTTTTGTCATGTGATCTTTTTAGTTTTTTTAGAAGACCATTGAGAAAATTTCGGTATCGGGTATAAGTGATTTTATGAATATCGTTATCGGGGGATGATTTAGATTTTTTGTGAAGCCTGTCTCGGTTTCTGATGCAGCGAACTAAACCTGGGGTCATCCACGGCTTGAGCATTCTGCATTTACTAGGGACTCGAACGGTATAGCTATGTTTTGTAATAACACCTTGAATGGTAGATATAAGTAGATCTGCAGCCAGATTACAGTTTTGTTCATTTAGCACATGACTAAAGTCAGTGCTTTCTAGTGCTTCTTTGATGTCTGAAAAGTTATAGCGGAGCACGTTAGATGAATGTTTTGCTGCTGATTTTTTCATCTTTCCTAAACAAAGAATGACTGGTAAGTGGTCGGTGATATTACTTTCAAGGACTATTACTGTGGCAGGGCCTTTAAATTTTAAAAGTACATGATCTAGGCAATTGCCTGATCTTGTGGGGAGCACATGAGCAGGCAAAAGACCTAAGGAGGCACACAGGGTGAGATAATTACTTGAATGGCGATCGTGATTGTCTGGTTTAATATCGATGTTCATATCGCCAATCAGAGCATTATTTTTATAGCGTTTTAATGATTTTACTACATTATCAAGGCTTTGGTAAAAATTTTCAAGGTCGCAAAACGACGGGGAGCGATAAACGCAAATGATTGCTGTGTCACCTATTGCACAAGTGAGGCAATTTGAGTCACAGAATGACGGTTCAAGGTACGTGCAATTTAAAAAGGTCTTAGTGTAAATAACCACGCCATCGTTCTGCGACTTGTTGTCAGTCGTTGCGGAAAAAGAGTAGCCTTGCAGATAAGGAAGGGGCCCAGAAACTCTTAGCCAACACTCGGTTAATATGATAACGTCAAAATCAATTTTAGTGGCTGTTAGCATCGTGATAAATTGGTCAAAGTTCTTTCTAAGACTTCTAATATTAATATGAATCATTTTTAAATTATTATTTGGTTGCTTAATAAAGTCTAAACATCGTTCGGGGGGGCAAAGATGAGAACAGGCTATGGAGAGATCGTCTATATCATTGGATAATGTATTGCTTATATTAGCCATTTATTAGATGAATGAGATCGAGCAAACGATTTTTTTTTTTTTTTTTTTTTTGTCTGTGCTTGGATAAGTTTCGATAACGAATTATAAGCGGAGGAGAGGGACAAATTATTATAATTGTATAAGTAGTCCTAGTAAAAGGGTGTACAAGATATTTCTGCTTGCTAACGTGAGAGAATGTGTGGGTGTGAGGAAGTGGCGTGTTTACATTGTAAAAAGAGTGTGTGGACAGTAAAAGGTAATTAACAGTAATACAAAAACAACAGGCTAATACAGTGGAAAAAGTAAGGCATGCATAAAGAAACGGTTTAAAATAAAATAGGCATAGTCATTGCTTTCCCAATAACATAGCAAGACATTTCTCTGATTTGATATGGAGTGGTTTGTCAGCTGGGTCCTTACGCAGAAGAATTCTTCCGTTTGAGTACCAACTAGAGTAGTTGTGGGTTTTTGCAAACTGGCGAGTCTCATAAAGTAGCTTTTTGACGGTTGGGGGTAAGTGTTCGTCAATGTAGACAGGTTTCCTTTCGCCTGCGATGCCAATAGTCTGTGTGTTTAACTTATCTGGTACGGGGCGCTCTTTGTTGAAAGTTCGAGCTTTAGCTAGGAGATCATTTCTTGTGCTGACGCAGCAAAATTCAGCAACTATTGGTCTACATAAGCCTGGTTTTCCAGGTATGCGGTATATGTCTCGAAAAGCGGAGGCCGGGATGTCCATGCCAAGAGCGTTCCCCACAGTATTTAGAATGGAAATAAGGTCTTCTGCCTTTTCATTTACTTTAATTGGAATATTGCGTAGCTCGACAGTTGCCTGACGCGACTGGAAGTGCAGGTCTTGTATTTGCTTTTGTAATTGGCATATAAGTTCCGAGTTCTCACTTTTTTCTTTTTCCAATTTTGAAACCTTGTTGATGACGTCATCATGTTGCTTATTTATAAAGTTCATGCTGCGCTCAATCTCGGAATTTGTCGTCTGATTAGAGAGGCACTGTTTTTTAAGCTCAGAAACATCACTGACTAGTTTCGATAATATGGCGTCTTGATCTGCTTTCCAAGATGTTTACAACTGATCGTGTTCAGTCTTCCATTTTGTCAGCATGTCAATAAGCTCGGCTCTGAAGTCGTTTAAGGCTGGCCTAAGATCAGTGTCCATTTCTTTATTCGGAGAGTAGTCGATGCGTTGGCGCTTGTATCGTACGGTAACATTGTTTCCGTCTGAGTTTTGGGAAGTAGAGGCAGACGTTAAGTCTGATTCAGACAGTGATTGACCTAGCATCAAAGGCGAATTTTGTGTTTGAGGCGGAGTTCGATGCATTATCCAGCAGACTTTCTTCCAATTAAGTGAATAAGGAATATAGTTAGAGAAAATATACTTCTTATTTGAGCCGAAATATTGTGCAATTTACGTATTGCGGACTGCAACGGCTTCGTAAAATAATAATTTAAAGTTTATAAAATACAAAAAGTGGCCGGGCGGATCGGATTCGAACCCAAGTCACCCACTTCATAGGAGAGCGCTATACCGCTGCGCCACACACCCGTTGGACAATCAGTTCAAATTAATGAGTCATTTACTACGTAAAACTTTGGTAATTAACGTAGCTTCGACGACTCCTTTGTGTTGTTGTTGAGGTCAAAGTCTAAAACGGTAGCCACATTTAAACTTTTTAGTTCGTTGTGATTTTAAAACTGGTCACAGACAAGGTTGCAGTTGTCATTTCACTGAGATTTTTCACACAATCGTCACTTATATGTTATGGATGATCACTGTATAGTTTTATAGTTATTTGTGCACTTTATTCACGGTTATCGAATTTAAAAACACAGAGGCGATCGAGAGTACGTGTGCTCGCGTTGGCGTCACGGAGGGGGGGGGGAATATACTAATTTGACAGGTGCAAATGTCAAACTCCACATTGAAAAAACAAACAACAATCACTCGAAATGTCAAATTGGTCTACGAGATTTAAAAAAAAGACTTAAGTGAAATTTAATTAAAGTTTCTGTCAAAAGAGGTACTTAAAGCTATAACGACCTCGTATGAATAATTAATGTGTGTCTAACACAATTACAGGCAGCACCATAAAATATACTAACAGTACCTTTATATAAAAGTGGCACAAGACTCCTGAACATTTTCATTTGTCTTATGGTCCTGGTTTTGGTACTGACGCCGATGATAATGCTATTCGGTCGCAACCAGTTCAGGAGATAGGCAGTACGCCCACTAACAGTCGGGAGTATTATGACACGAGCGTTGGTCTGATTAGCGACGACTGCGCAAGACAGGGCGCTAGCTTCGGCTGCGTTCACTGGCATTTTGATCTGAAAATATACTTTTAACTTTGAAAAGCCGGAGGCTTTTAAATAAAAGTTTGTTATAAGTTATGAGAATAATCTGCCTAGAGGAGCAAATATATATATAGGTTTCCTTTTTTGGGATGCGATTGTTAAAAAATCTTTTTTGCTCCGTTTAATGTTAGCTTCAATCAACTGAATTGAAAAACAGTATGAATAACAGTTGTGCTTTAGTATAATCGAACAAAACAAAACAGATTTATCTATTTGAAGATAAACTGGAACTATTATCATGTCCTTAGCTGTCCTATGTATAGTATGCCGCGAGATGGAACCAGAGGTTAGCCATTTGAGTTTGTAATAGAACCCAAATTTTCTTACCTGAGACATTATGTGATAAAAATCCGTCTTGTTCACACATAGAGGTTCCACGGTCGTGCATACATCATTCATAATTTTCATAGCATCACACATATAATTTATATCTATACATTCACTGAGTGAGAAGCCAGAAGTACCTTCCAGTAGAGCATTAGTCACATCAGATATCTCCCGGGTGCATAATTGGCCAGTCAAAAGTTTTTCTTGGAATATTCCGCCAGATATGTAAAATGGTTTTCCAGCCTGATTGGAAAAGGAACAAAAAAAAATTTATTGCGACACTGCGGGTCACAAAATATTATCAAGTGATGATGTTATTACCACCTGTCGACATTTTCCTACCACGAAGCTTTGTATCGAACCCATGCGATTATACAATGCTGGTTCCACTTCATAAGGCAGAAATTCTCGTGAAAGTAAAATGCCGTCGGCATCCTGAAAAAAAAACATGTCATTGCGAGACCAAAAAGAAAACAAAATCCAACTTTTAATAAAAATCTCCCAACTGCCATAACCTGCTAATAACTGTTCAGAAATTAATATAACCGGCCAAGTGTGAGTCGGACTCGCGCACGAAGGGTTCCGTACCATTATCTATAAAAATATTTATTTTATTCTGTTTTTTTAGTATTTGTTGTAATAGCAGTGTTACAGACTCCTTGGTTGGGAAGATTTTTATATTTTTTTTATTTTGACTGTTTCTTCTTTTATTTTCACTTGTCTTGTGCTGCTTTATGTCAGAGGTTTGGTTTGGTTGGTTTTTCCTGTATTTTTCCATTTTTGTTATATTTTTCATTATTTCCCATTATAGTTCCTTTTATTCTCACCGGCTTTCGTTTTATTTTAACCATCAACACATACAGTTCATTTCCATCGCCTACATTTTTGGTCCTTCGAGCCGGATTTCATCGTTCATTTTAACTCACTTGATCTTATTTTAGCACAATAATTATGAACACACGTAGTAAAACTAAAGCCGCCATATCATCTCGTAGTTTGGCTCCTCATACTTCACCGCCTCATTCACCACCACCTTCGTCCTCCTCATTAATCGAAAAGGAACCCGTAGTTACATCAGCCAATATTCAAGCTGCTGAAGATGATGGCGCGAGCAGTATGCGCTCTGCGCATTCAAACTCGACCGCGTCTTCAACCGTGAAAGCGCGCAGGGCCACAGCTGAAGCCGCCTACAAGCGCCGTCAATATGAAAATATGAAGGCGCTCGCTGAGGCGAAGGCCACCCAGCAGCTCGCTCGACAGCTCGCGGAGGTCGAGGAAGCTGAGTATCGCGCCGAGCTCAAGCAGATCGATGCGGAGGCGGAGATTGAAGGTAGCAGGCGAAGTAAGCAAAGCGCTACAAGCCAAAAAAGGACGCAAACGTGGGTAAAAAATATTTCATTTATTCACGGAAACAATGAGAACAACACGGTTGAGGTCTCACAGCCTACTCATTTAACGGGCACTCAGGCTGCTGCTCCATCGGAAGCAGCACACCTCAACTGTCAGGCCGGTTTCGTTCCCCAAGCGCCCGCGTCAGCCGCCGTAGAGCCGCAATCCTCAGTCGTGGGCCCCGAGGGACTACACCACAATGCCTATTCCTTGTAATGCATTTTCTCCATTGCTTTTACAAGCGATTGCAGACACTGCCGCTGCAGCCAAATCTTTAGCCGCTACACAAGATAAGCCACAAAAACCGAAAATAGAGCTCTTTGCATTTACCGGCAATGCGTCACAGTGGCTTCAATTCAAGAAGCTATTTGATGTCACCAAACCTTCATTTACCCCCGCAGAGAATGTTGCGCGCTTACAGAGCACGCTCCGCGGCCCTGCACGCGAAGCTGTCGCGTCGCTGCTCATCTCTGCCGAGGACCCCGAAGACATCATGCGCGCCCTCGAGCGTAGCTTTGCGTGCCCTGAGATGATCGTTTTCGGGGAAGTACAGGTATTAAAACAGTTGCCACGTTTAAGTGCCGATCTTAAAGAGCTGGGTGTTATATCCAATAGGGTTCGTAATAGTTTAGCTACAATGAAATTTCTCAACCATCGGGAATATTTACATTCGCCTGAGATTTTCCATGTCATTTTAGGTAAGCTAAACCCATTGTTAAAATTGAGATGGTCTGACTACGCGTCAGACATTTCAAGCCCTTCGTTGTCAAAACTTGAAATTTTATCCGATTTTTTAATTAGGGAACATGAGCGGTACACTAAGTTCGCCTTTTCGCCTGAATCAGGAGTACCGGTCACACCTCTCAAACGTGAAAACATTCACTCTGTGTCACACGATAAAAATAAGGGTAACGAAAAAACAGAATGTGTTTTTTGTAAAAAAAGTCACAATGTCAAACATTGTGACGAAATCAAAACTTTGTCAGTCGACGAGAGATGGCGTTGGATACGAGAAAACAAGGTTTGTTATAAATGTTTAAAGCGTAATTCGCACCAATGGAAATCGTGTAAGGTAAACCCTTGTGGCGTCGACGGCTGTTCCTATCGCCACCATCCTCTTTTACATGGTAGGCAGGGTTTGGTTTTAGTGACATCGCATGCACTCGATACACGGTCCTGCAACAAGGCTGTGTGTGCAGCTGCGTCTGACATTGTCACTCCCTCAACATCATCAGCTACAACCGCTCCGCAAGTACCACCACCGGAAGATAGGGTAACCGTTTCAAACACAGGTATCCAGCGCGAACATTCAGAACACATTTCAACATTAACGAAAAGCAACACACATTTAAAAACATTTTTAAAATTGGTTCCAGTTATAGTATCTGGCCCAGCTGGTGACTTTGAAACGTTCGCTCTGCTTGACGACGGGAGCACAGCGACGTTAATTGACTCAGACGTAGCTGCACGCATAGGTTTGTCAGGACCACAGGAATGTATAGCGGTCAACGGTGTTGGTGGTTTGCAGAAAAGAGCCAATATTTCTTATGTTGACTTTTACATACAAGGAAAATTCGAAACTGAGAAATACCTAATCAAACGTGCTAGGGCTATGCCTTCTCTTAGTTTAAGTACACAAACACTGTCTAAACAAACGATTGACTTATACAACCACTTACAAGATTTAGCTGGTGTCCTGGTTCATACTGACGCAACACCGACTGTCCTTATCGGCGCCGAGCATTGGCACCTATCGATAACACACGAAGCCCGCACCGGCCGTCGCCATGAACCAGTAGCTTGCCATACATTGTTGGGCTGGACTTTATATGGAGTTGCTTCTAGTAAAACTAAACCAGTCGAATTTATTAACCATTGTCAGTTAGACCACACCGAGCTTACTGAACATGACCGTTTAGAACATCTCATAAAAGAACAGTACAAGCTTGATTCACTAGGTATTTCTAAGCGTGAGACTCTCCATAGCAGACAGGATTTGCGGGCTGTTGAAATCTTAGACTCTACTACTACACGTTTACCAACTGGTAGGTACCAAGTAGGGCTGCCGTGGCGGGACAACATTGAATGTGTTCCAGATAGCTATCCACAAGCTCACTCTCGCTTCATCAGTCTTGAGAGGCGTATGTTACGAGAGCCAGAATTTGCCGATGCATACAAAAAGTTCGTTAGAAACATGTTTGATAAGGGATATGCGGAGGAGTGTGACCCTGACACATATTATAGTAATTCCGCATGTACAGGCATTCTTACTAGCCCCAATACAGATAACTCGATGCCAAAAATAAGGTGGTATTTACCACATTTTGGTGTGTATCACCCGCAAAAGCGTAAGCTTCGAGTCGTACATGACGCGGCTGCTACGAATCAAGGAGTTTCTTTGAACTCCTTGCTTCTCCAGGGGCCTGATCTTTTAGAGAACTTGTTAGGAATTATTTTTCGATTTAGAGAGAGCAGTGTCGCCATATCAGCTGACATCAGGGAAATGTTTCCTCAAATACGAATCCGAGAACAAGATAGAGATGCGCTACGTTTTCTTTGGCGCGACGTTCAGTCAAAAGATACAACGCCTATAAAAGAGTATCGAATGACTGCTGTTATCTTTGGAGCGTCGTCCAGTCCATTTACTGCCCTGTACGTAAAAAACAAAAATGCCATGTTGCATCAAGATTTGTATCCGGAAGCAACCAACGCTAGCGTGCATAGCAGTTATATGGATGACTATCTAGATAGTGTGGACGACGTCACCAAGGCTGCCCAGCTGTCATCTGATATAGTCACTATCCATCGTAATGCCTGTTTCGAAATGCGTGACTGGATCTCTAACAATCCGGAAGCGCTGCGTCTTCTTCCAAAAGATTTGTGTGCTGCACAACCAACTGAAGTAGAACTTGGTAATGATTCCACCTCTGTCAATAAAGTCTTAGGCATTTCATGGAATCCGGTATCAGACACAATAGGTTTTAGGACTGGTTTAGAAGGTTGTAAGGTACAAGGGTTTTTAAGTAAACGAAAAGTTTTGTCCCACCTTATGAAAGTCTACGACCCGTTAGGGTTACTCGGACCAATAGTTGTAAAGGGTCGAATCCTACTCCAAGAGGTCTGGAGATAAAATATCAACTGGGAAACACCGTTTTTCGCCCTCAGAGGTTTTGAGGTGGGGAGAATGGTTTAAAGAGCTCTCTGAAATATCGACTCTTAGAATTCCTCGGTGGTATGCTAATGCAAATGGCGAACCTTTACACAGGGAACTTCATGTTTTTGCAGATGCGAGCGAGCTTGCCTATGCCTGTGTATCCTTTTGGCGTTTCGTCTATTCCAACGGTACCATCAAGCTCGCCCTCATTGCTAGTAAAGCGAGAGTAGCACCATTGAAACCGACATCAATTCCGCGTCTAGAATTACAAGCTGCTTTAATTGCCTCTCGCCTTGCTGTCACTATCAAGGAATTTCATAGAAAAAAGCCAATCCGCACATTCCTTTGGACAGACTCAAAAACAGTCCTTGGTTGGCTCAGGAATGATGCACGTACGTTCAAGCCTTTTGTGGCCCATCGAATCGGGGAAATAACGGAAAATTCACGAGTGCATGATTGGCGATGGGTCCCAACTGACTTGAACGTCGCAGACGACGCTACTCGTATGAAACCTCTTCATTTAAATTCCAATCACCGATGGTTCACGGGACCTCCATTTCTTCTAAAAAATCCGGAGGATTGGCCTGTAGAACCAACTGGCCAGCCTATGGTTCAGGAGGAACGTAAACGATTTCCCGAACTTGTGGTTGCTCATCTGGTTATAACAGCAGATTTTAATCGTTTTAGTGACTGGCTACGTTTACTCCGCGTTACTGCTCGCGTTTTGCAGGCTGCGGCCAAATTTCGCTCACTTTTGGACCGTACTAGACTCACTGTCCCTAACACCGCAGTTAGAGACCACCGTTGTACGACTTTATTAGCGTCCACCACTCTATTGCCCTTGTCAGCTGAATTCATGGAAGCCGCAGAAAAGCATATTCTACAACGCTTACAGTCAGAAACGTTTTCAGTAGAAATTCACTCCATCATTCAAGACGTTCCGTTGCTTAAATCTAGTCCCTTATGGAAACTTTCACCCATAATGGGAGAAGACGGTTTGCTGCGGTTGGACGGAAGAATCAGAGCAGTCGAAAACGTCAGCGCCGATGTGAAACGCCCCATTCTATTAGATGGTCGCCATCATGTAGTCCATTTGTTGGTGCATTATTATCACCGCAGAGCAGGTCATGCCAATAACGAAACTGTGATAAATGAGTTGAGGCAAAAATATTGGATCTTACGCATACGCAGCTCGGTCAGAAGTGTGGCCCACCAATGTCTAATTTGCAAAGTTAAGGGAAAACCCATCGTTCCTAAGACAGGGGATCTCCCGGCACATCGGCTTGCTCACCATCGCCGTCCATTCACTTATACAGGGGTGGACTATTTTGGCCCAATCATCACCTCCATTGGCCGAAGGAGAGAAAAACGTTATGTTGCCCTTTTTACCTGCATGACGTCCAGGGCTGTCCACCTAGAATTGGTACATTCTTTGTCAGCGGATTCTGCCATAATGAGCCTGCGTCGTTTTATTGCGAGAAGAGGCACTCCCGACACGATATATTCAGACAACGGCACATGTTTTGTTGGTGCAAACCGAATACTTCGGGATTTTTACCACCCTGAAGTCGAAAATTTCGCCGCAAACAGAGGAATCAAATGGAGCTTCATCCCCGCTGCAGCTCCGTTCTTCGGTGGATGTTGGGAAAGGCTGGTCCGCAGCGTGAAAGTTGCATTAAATGCTACCCTGCACGAAAAAGCACCGAACGAAGAAGTGCTCGTGACCCTCTTGCTAGAAGCCGAAGCTATAGTTAACTCTCGCCCTCTCAGTCACGTTTCAGTTTGTCACGAAGACCAAGAGACCCTCACTCCTTTTCATTTTCTGCTCAGCTCATCGTCCAACCAAATTCTTCCTTCAATACTGGATGACCGGGACTTATTAAGACGATCAGATTGGCGGAAAGCACTACGACTGGCTGACCATTTTTGGATAAGAGAAATTTTGCCCACTGCAAACATGCAGCCACGACAGATTGGGGACAGCAGGCAGCAAGCTCTCAATATTGGGGACATTGTACTCCTAGTTGACGAAAATTTACCCCGTGGTACTTGGCCTCGTGGCCGTGTTGCTGCAACCTTTCCGGGCAAAGATGGCATAATAAGGGTGGTGGACGTAGCCACTTCAGGTGGCTTGCTTCGTCGGCCAGCCAAGAAGCTCGTAAGGCTTTCCACATAACCTGCCAAGTAGTTTGTGCACTTTCATGCACAAGGTGGTGGAATGTTACAGACTCCTTGGTTGGGAAGATTTTTATATTTTTTTTATTTTGACTGTTTCTTCTTTTATTTTCACTTGTCTTGTGCTGCTTTATGTCAGAGGTTTGGTTTGGTTGGTTTTTCCTGTATTTTTCCATTTTTGTTATATTTTTCATTATTTCCCATTATAGTTCCTTTTATTCTCACCGGCTTTCGTTTTATTTTAACCATCAACACATACAGTTCATTTCCATCGCCTACAAGCAGCAACCGAAATACATCATCTGTTACAATTTCAACTGTCTAACTATCACGGTTCATGAGCCAGCCTGGTGACAGACGGACGGACAGACATGCAGACAGACAGATGGACGAACGGACAGTGGAGTCTTAGTAATAGGGTCCCGTTTTACCCTTTGGGTACGGAACCCTTAAAAGCCGTTGCCTAACCGGGCCTGCAACTGGTGCATTGATGAACGATCGTCCATCAATGCACCAGTTACAGGCCGCGACATTTATGTACCTACTATTAATGTAAGCTGAATCTTACCGTAATAATTTCATCTATGTTCATTAATCCCTCTTGGCTAGATATCCCAGCAATAAGCATAGGCCTTTTTACTAGATTAAATCCTAGGAACTTCTTAATTTTCACAATTGTTTCAATGCTTCGAGGATAGTTGATTATTACCATATCCACCTGAAAACCATGTTTTATCATTTTAATATTTGTAGTTCCAGTTGTATTATTGTCATTGTCAAAACAGTCCTACTTGGTATTCCACGGCAAATTTTAAAAGGTGTAAATCCTTCTTCGTTATACATGGATGAGTTCGTGCACCGTAATGACAAACCCTCGTGCAGACGTAGGCCATATTTTCTAAATTACCGCCCTTGATAACCTTACATATCAATGAATTCTTCTGCTTTCCTGTGCATACTAAAATTATTTCGTCTTGTCCGATGTTCATTTCCATTCCTATTTCCACATCGGATGTTAAATACGGATCATCAACAAATATTCTGTATGCATTGCATTTATTATATTCGGATATTTCACTAGTCAGAGTTACTTCTGTATCAGTCTCTATTAATATATGATGTACGTCCTGAAAATTACAATATAAAATTAGGTGGAGACTCCGAACGAAATACATTTTAAGTTGCGTGTGGTAGAAAAAAACTGTAGGTAGAGTTGAAGATCGATAAAGTATTCATTGTCCAACCGCAGGCTGACCTTCTTACTTATTTATTTGGGACTGATACTACTTAATTCTTTTACAAGCTAATTCAATTGAACTTCAAAAATAATGTACCTCTTCAAGGAGCCCAGTTTGTATTATACTTGTCTTCAAGTCGATACATGTGGCACACGGCCACTCAAGAACACCATATTTTCGAGCCAAAAATTTTGTAGCTTTATCAATTTTGCAAAACATTTTTATTCTGTCAGCTTCAGATAAATGAGATGTCTTCAATCGTATCACGTTCGTTCCCATTTCCATCAATTTCTGAATATCCACTAGTTCAATTAGTGGATCAGCTAAAAGAAAGATTGCCCAACAATATTATACCTATTATTTAATGCAAAGTGTGATTACCCCTACTGCTCAATTCGCGAGTGTTGATAAGGCCAATGATACTAACTTCATGGTACAATATTTATCCATCTGGCAAGTCCTTTGCGCACTGAGGACATTGCGGACAGGACAGTTATTACGTTGGAAACCGTCGCAATATTTTGCGACGATTCTAGAGAGCGGTGAACTAGCAACTCGTTTCCAACAGAAGCCGCACCAAAAACAAGTGAATGATTACCACCATTGAGAGCACTAACGCAGGCCACAGCTGGTGATCATCATTCAATCAAATATAGGCTCGTGAGCCGACAGGCGGTATGTCGCGCGCTGGCGCAATGAGCGCGGAAGTAGAGGACAACGTGTTGGGCAATACCTGCCAAGGGAGTGGAACAAATGTCCATGCATTTCAATCGCAAGAGGTAGACACGCACGAACACTAATATTTCTATGACAATTTTATAGACATTATGTCGATTGTCATTGATAGCGGCACATGTCCAGCAGAAAGTTATGGTAATCATCCTAATCCTAACTATTATTGTAAATGCGAAAGTGAGTTTGTTTGTTTGTTACGCTTTCACGCTTAAACGGATTTATATGAAATTTGGCACATTGGTAGACCATGACCTGGAATAGGACAATCCCACTTTTTATCCCGATATTCCCACGCTCAACTACGTGGGGGAAACCACGGGGTGCAGCTAGTTTACTATAAAGTGTGACCTTGTTGCCGTTGTTTTTACCCAACTGCGCGACGCAAAGGAGGGTAATGTGTTTATCAGCCTGTGGTCATTGTACTCATCATTTTGAACAACTTTTACTATGGGACCAACATCGAAATCGCGAAAAAAAAAACAGCTGTTCCCTACATTTGTGTTCACTTAAATCGACAAAATGTATGGAGTAGCTGATTTTATTTTCGCGATTTCAATGTTGGTTCCATAGTAAAAGTTGTTCAAAATGATGAGTAAAATGACCCCTTTTCGGCTTTAAAAGAAAAACTAACGTTGTATAGATTCCACATAGCCAGGGGCATCCGATAATACCCTATATATGTGCCGCGATTCTTGATATTTTTTGAGCTTTTTAAATATCTTGAAAATTTAAGAGAACCGCTTAAAAATATATATCTTTATTTAAACAATTTTTCAAGCCGTTTAAAAATGTATTAAAGGAAAGGTCTGGTTACGTTGTTGTTTGTTACTTGAACATGTGTGCTCTTAGTGAGGAGTAGTTTGCTTGTAAATGTATGCATGTATGCACAGAGCGGAGGTGTAGTTTTAGCATGCTTCACTGTATTGTTCGCGGCTCTCTGTTTTGGTTTTTTATATGGTCTAGTTCTATTAATTTAGTCTGAGGGTCTGAGGTTATAAAATATGGCAATGATGTTTACCGACTGTTACAATTAGAAGAGTTCTTCTGTGTGAAAAAGAAGTATTTTTTTCAATGTATTTAGCATCAGTAATGTCAATGTCTTTAAACTCAAGCGTGTCTGCTACATCATCCATTATAAAAACCTGCTACAGCACTAAAAATACCTTACGAACAAAATAATCTGAAAAATATATATTTTAGAACACAAAGTAAGACTTTCTAAAATAACTGCTATTCGTTTTCTCTGGTTTTCTCATGACGTTTATTTATGTCAATAAAAGTCATGATCACAAGAAAATAAAGATAATTGGTTGAAGAAAAGAAGGTTGTTATGCTAAAATCATCGCTTTAATTTTTGAGTAAACCTTCTTTGTTTCTTTTGCGATAGCTATAAAAAAGTGCGTATGATCCGAGACGAGATACGAGATCAGTGAGATTCAGATTCATTTATTTTATTCCATAGAAAAAGTATATTATAGATGACACCAAACCACTAGTTTCAAGGATAACGGTGTCTACCCTGCCTGGCCTGTATACATGGTATGATGCTTATTAAAGGTGTTACAAAGGTTTGTTTTTTGGCTCAACATGTTTGATCATGGCTGGCTGGTGTGGCTGTGTCAAGTTTCTACGATTTTGCTTATAAAACAACTGGCATCGGTAATCTTTTGTTCTCTAATGCAATTGTTACATAGGTAGATAGATGCCTAAGTGATGTGCAAAAGTGGTTAAAGGCCCAAAAATAAATAAAATCAAAATCAAAATATTTTATTTCACATAAACCTACATGGGCACTTATAAAACGTCAGAAGCTAGGTGCACGGTTCCAATTGGTCGTTTCCTATGGAGAAGAGCCGGCAAGAAACTCCACGGTTACTCTTTTAAAAATAAACATTTTGTACATAGTCCCTCTGGTCTCTGGTCACAAAAAGTGGCTACCAAGCTTTTTTAACTGGACATTTTTTTGGGCCCCATGTCAAAATTCTTTGTAAAAGAAAAAGGTACCCAAGAAATAAAATTTTATCAAAATGCTAACAAACATTGTCAACGTTTCTCGGCCATTCTTTTCTTATTTGCACAGTTAGCGGCAAGCTAATGGACAAACAAGGGTCGCGCCAATGTTGATTTTCAGTTAGACCGTGCAAGAATGCTTGTCGCTTGTATCTTACAAGATTTATTTACGTTACAGGCGTCTGCTTGGATGTATAACTTCCTACGGAATGTAGATATTGTATTGTTTGTTTATTTAATAAAACAATTCTTAAGTTGTACCAATTTAATGTGATCTCTAAAACAGCTATCCATCGGGTAGATGTGTCTCTCTGACTGACATCTTGGTGACAGGTGACAGTTGGTCACGTTCCGTTAATACCACAGAGTACATTATAATAAGTTACTACATCATCCCCTTTTATTTTTAATTTTATTCTTGTATTTTCTTCTTTCCTTTTGTAAACAAATTATCATTGTTAATACTAACTTAACTAAATAATCAAAATCCTTATTACAATATTTAACTTAATATTATAATAATACACCTCAGTTCCACGTACATTATAATATATGTTACTACATCATCCCCTTTATTTTTAATTTTATTCTTACATTTTCTTCTTTCTTTTTGTAAACAAATTATCATTGTTATTACTAACTTAACTAAATAATCTAAATCCTTATTACAATATTTTACTTAATATAATAATAATGCACCACAGTTACACATTCAACCAGTGAGCACCTGCATCTGGTGAACAACAAAGTCTATGCTGGTCGAATGTAGAAAGAGGTTTTAGTATAATTAACATTATATATGTCTTTTACATTATAAGATCTGTTTCCATTAATACCAACAATTCTACCTTCTAACCACAAATTCTTTTGTACATCTTTCTTAAACCATATTTTTTGATCTATTACAAATTCTGTTTTTATTCTACTTGTTTTATTATAATTGTTAATATTTCTATCTACCTGTTTACTGAATTGATACTGCATATTATTATTTAACTTTTATTATTTAAATATGAACAAGTACTTAAGGCGTTTGACGATTACTTCACTCCAAAACAATACAGATATAAGAAAGTATAAGTTATACCCTCTGAAGAAATAACAAGCTTTTATTGTTACGTGGTTTGACCAGTGGTTTTTCATTTAAGAAGGTGATGAAGTGGTGTTTACGCATAATTTGGGAAAAAACTACTCATCATGCAACCGATAATTAGCTTAAGACGTTTCTGTATAAATATAGGGAAATCCTGACATAAATTTCCAGGAACACCTCACTTGTAACATAGTAGGTACAGTTTTTAATTTGTGGGAGCTTTCAATTGGCTATGGTCATATGGCTTGACCTAGATTATGTCTGGACATTAAAAGAGACTGCGACCTCTGAGTTTGTTTCGGCCTTTCTTCTCAGAGTAGTCAGATAGGAAACGCCGACCTCATCTAGCGTATTTTTAATATTTTTTTAATATGACGTGTGATTCCAATATCCTATTTACAGAATAAACAATTTCATTTCATTTCACATAACTTACCTTTAAAGATATTATACTGTAAGCTTTCTGAAACATCCAAACTAATTATAAATGCGAAAGTGAGTTTGTTTGTTACGCTTTCACGCTTAAACGGCTGAACGGATTTGGATGAAATTTGGCACACGGTTACACCATGACCTGGAACAGAACATAGGATACTTCCCGATATTCCCACGATATCGAGACTTATGCGGGTGAAACCGCGGTGCGCAGCCACTAAATATTATTGGAGATTCATCATCATCATTCTTTTGTCCTTATCCCAAGTTATTTGGGGTCGGCGCAACATGTCTTTTTCTTCCATACTTCTCTATAAGTCGGCATCTCGTCATGGCGTATTATGCTGGCAACAATAAATACAACACATCTGCAGTCTGTTGAAACAAACAAGGAGCTATAGATACCTATTTAATGAAATGTTACCAGAACAATGGTCCGTGACGTCAACCTTTTATCGTTTATTGCGCAATTAGAACGGTGCTCGTGATCGTTCATATTAGCAAAACTAATTATGCGACGATGTACGGAGCCCAGAGGAAATTCCTTTGTAATTGTGGGTAATGTCTTAATTTCTGCCAATTAACGTCATTAATATTTATTAAGAAAGTAATTTTAAACTAATTTTACTAATTAGTTATGCTGTAGCTGTTATTAACTTTAAAAGTAATATACAAAGTTTATTTGCTTTAAATGCGGTAATACAAAATGTGGTAAAAATATTCTATTGAGGCGACAAATTTTACCATATTATTTTGGCGTCCTTATATTAAAATATCTGAATATGGTGCAATAAAAAAATATACACCATGTGTCCATCTTGCCACAAAGGAGAACTCACAAAGTGCCTTCAGAGCCATGCCACACGATGCGGTGCGGCGCCGCGATATTTACACCCCTCCCCGCCTCGTCTCAATTCCGATGCGCGTGCGGTGTAGCGCCAGACGGCGCCGTGTGCCATACCATACATTTTTATATGTAGGACGCCGCAGCGTCACGCCGGAACGGTGTTGCTGCGGTTATTTATTTATTTATTTATTCATAGGAGAACCATTCATTCGACGACACGGTTGGCGCAGTGGCTGAGCTATGGACTGCTGCGCAACGTGTCGTGGGTTCGATTCCCGCACGTAACAAATATTTGTATGATCTGCAAGTAGTTGTTACGGGTCTGGGTGTTAGTGTATGTGAGTTTCTGGAAAAAAATAAAAAACAAAAAGAAAAGGAATGGAGATAGGTGGATTAAATCTAACTGATCTCTGAGGGACATTCAAACGCACTTTATGCAGGAGGTCAAGACAGTCAAACTCATTAGATATAATTTTAAGAAGGAAAGTGGAATCTATAATTTTATTATATTTAATTATATTATCTTGGAAATAGAAATAAATAAATGCTAAAAGACACATTTGACACAAAAGATCTGTTTGAAGTAAACGTTTTGCTGTCTAATGTAAAATTTGCCTTATAATCATTATAAAATATACATATATTTTTATTCGTCTTGGTTCTTAGTGCAACAAAATGCATCTAAATTAACCACAAAAACAACGATACATTCTTAGAGAACTTAATTACATAATATCAGTGAATCCTGAACCAATCCAAATAACCGATTCTTATAACAAAACTACTTTTTGAACCAGTAGATATCATTTTTATAACCAAACTTTAAAAAAAAACCCACTTTACAACTAAGAAAAAAACATTAGAAAAGTTTGATTACAAAGGGTGACTTCGGATCCTTTTTTTCTATAACTAAGGTCGATACTCCTGGAGGAATAAACGGTTTGATATCATCGGGATCTGCAAAAGTTTGGAGCCCTAGGGAGGTGCGGGCGAAGTCCTGTCTCCATCTTATATTGTCCAAGTTATATTTAGTTTTATATGAGTGGTTTTCTTCTTGGTCGGACCTCAGATGTTGGAAGGTAAAATGGTGTTTGTTGAGCAACAAACTTACTGTAAATTTGTATATATTTGTTTACATACTTTGTACCATGAGGAGTTGGTTCACTGCTAATCACTACAGTAAGATTCAAGGTATATCACGTAACATTTTAAACACAATTATAATTAAATTCGCAGATATATTGGTTGTTTCCTGGTTCCCTAAAAAGCACATGATGATACTTTTCATTAGAGGACAATAGGTGAAAATAAAAGCGAAACGTTAAATGCCTAGGTTACAATAGCTTTGTTCAGGTGTACCTACTGTTTTTATTAATAAAGTACTGTTGAAGTTATGAAAACATTGTTCAATACGCAGTCGTGTAGTTCAAAATGTTGGCATTAAAAAGTCCGTTTGATCCTTTGTTTTCTTATGTAAACTTACAAAGTAACCACAACTGACTCGTATTATATTTTTGAATGTAAATGAAGGAAAGGTCAAACATCAATTAATGATGTTTACCAAAGCTTTCATATCGACTTGTTTTGCAAACAAATCGGCCTTGTTGAATCAAAGGGAAAATGTTGACAATATTGCCCCTCAGGAAATTGAAAAATTGGGCCTCATCTGCGTATTTCAATTGGCTTAAAATTGAAATAAATTCCTCCAATTTAACAACAAGTAGGTAAGAGATACCCACTTAATTTATGGATATAAACTAAACATATTTTTACTGTAGATTGCCGTAAAAGAAATGACACTTTATATAATTTCTTTCTAATAATTTATTTTTAGTATTTTTTAAATTATGAACCTTATCTAGTCGGAGTAGTTAACCTACCAGCTTTGCTAGTGGAAAAAAAAACATAAAACTTTATTTTCACACAAAAATCCTAACTGTCACAAAGGTTGGCAAACCATTTCGAATAGCCGACCACGCTATCCGTCCCGGCCACACCATCTACATAGCATATAAAATATTTGCAGGGGTTTTCACATGGACAGACAGGGCGTTCAATCAGCTGGTGACAGTTAGATTGAATCGAATATGGACTGAAACCGACGGAATAACAGTAATTGACGGCCAGTGAATTCTTTTCAATGGTAAAATAATCCATCTTTAAATAAAATTGTGAAATGGGATTGTTGAAATTTGTTTTATAGAAAAGGAGGTTATTGTTGGTAATATTTGGTTTATATTCTTATTTATCAATGCGGGGTCAAAGGCTTATGTTCGTTTTGTCGTCAAAGGTATGTTATTTGGTGCTGAACCCTACTTCGCTGATATGTCTTCATAATGAAGAAAAATTAAGTCATGTTTAAAAAAAAATGGACATCGCTTTCTAAAAACTGTAACTATTGGTGAAAAAAAAAAATGTTTATAACAAATGTGGGTACATCTCATCTATCCTGAAGAAAAACACAATGTACAGAGTTTTGAGTATTTTAAAGATAGAGTAAACGACGATGTCTGACCTAGTAATAACTGTGTGACAGATACCGGGATAATGTTGATAAAATGAGCACGTAGTGACCCTGACAGTGAAGCATAAAAAATCTAGAAATAAATAAAAATAGCATTGTTTCAGCTGTAAACAGTTTAAACCATAGATTGTTTAAAATGAGTACACAACCCAAAATTGCAATAGTAACCCAACAAAACTTAAAATTATTTTGAATTTCCCGACTTCAGAGATTGTGACACCCAAAAGTTGTTCTCATAAACTAACAGGGGAGTAGGTAAAGTATACATAATTCAGTTACATCGCAGAAATAGGTCAAAAGGATCCGACAGCCTAACGTAAGGCCCATAATGGAGTTGTGCACTTAGGTCGCTAATGTGTTTCGAGACTATTTATTTGTATTGACGCCTATTGGCCAATGTGCTGGTAAAGTATTGGTTGGATGTTAGGATATAAGTTGTTGTTGCCTCTTAAAGTAAGTGAATTTACCTGAGTTAGGTTGCACTCCAATGCAGGTTATGAAGCAGTTTTCTTGTTTGTTTGTAGATCAATGAAAAGTAGGAGTGTATCTAATACAAGCAGTTAGCTAGACGAAATATTCTATAAGAAAGGATCACTAGCAGAAATTTTCATTAAAGATTGCAACGGCTTTTATCATAGCATAGTGGTTGCCTCTATTTCCCAGATGTTGCAACCTGCATCGCTTTTGCTCAACGACATTATGTAAAATGCCATTATATAACATCAGTTCCAGTTATAAATTCACTTCGACAATATTATCTAGGGACCAACCGCTTCCCCGTGTCGATAAAGTTCTTAAAAGCTGTTTGCTGTACATACGTATATCAACCATAGAACAGACAATTGAGCTAACGGGACCAGAGGTTGAGTGCCATGACGACCTTGTATAAGAACGTAACTGCCGTTAAAACTTCAAGCTTTGGCTATGGTTGGATAATGTGTTGCTTATATGGAACTAGGGTCAGTTCGTTAAAACACTTGCTGGATTCAAAAATCTTGAGTTGTTTTCAGTTCTGAAGTGAGAAGATTTTTATCGTTCTAATCATATTTGATTTTCACTTTGTAGTTCCATATTGAAAACTGCCCTTTCATTATAAGTTTCCCGGTACAGTTTTTTTAAATTGATTATGTTACATAGTGAGTATACCTAATAAAGAGCTAACTTTTACCTACACATTTCAATATTTTCAGCACCAAAACCATGCCCGCAATATAGTTAATAGTTAGACTTCCAAAATGCCTAAACATACACAAACTTTGTTTGAATGGCGCAAATGATTAAATGAAATTCCAAACATTCAAACTTACAAACCCAAATTAACACAGCAAACATTTAGGAAAATTGAAATTGAATTTGGACACTGTCGAATCAATGCAACTTTATTCTAATGTTCCGTTGGTTGTTAACCAATTAAACAATTGCATAACTGGATTGTTCGGTTGACGGGAATGGATTTTGAGTTTAGAACAATATGGCGTCGCGACTGTTAGATTTAAACTTGTATCGTTAGTTTTACTTGTTATCATGATTCACTATGCAACGGTTTGTTAGTATGCTTCAGAGAAATGATTGAGAAAAATGCATATAGGTATGTCGCAATAAAAATACATACCAAGATAAGAAAACAAAAGATTCAATCATTTGATTAGATGTTCTCAAGGTCAGCCGATTGATTAAACTTTTGAGCTGGCATTACTTAAGCACTTTCTTAGTTAATAGGATTTGTCTGTCTTGGAGGAGTATTGAAGACAACTTGTGATGACAATTTTATTTTTCTATTTTCACTTTTAACTTTGGCCTTACTTTTTTGTCATAATGTTGCTAATAAAATAATTTAATCTTCTGATTGTAACTACCCTATGTCTTCATGATAAAAGTATGTTATCTAGGTCATCACTTGCTTCATTATACGACACTCTCCGAAGTATCTTTCAGCCATAGTGAAATGCATGACAGTGAATCAATTTCCTTTATTAAACGTGTCTATGATCTAATCATTCATACTAGATAATCTTACGAAGTGAGAATTTTACAGGTACGTAGATCAAAACATAACCCTGTCTTTGCTGTCACGTAGTCGGGTTATAAATTAAGTAATCCTAACATATTAATATTATAATAATACGAAAGTGAGTTTGTTTGTTACCCTTTCACGCTAAAACGGCTGAATGGATTTGGATGAAATTTGGCAGATGGGTAGACCATGACCTGGATTTGGACAGAGGATACTTTTTATCCCGATATTCCCACGGGATATTCGAGACTTATGCGGGTGAAACCACGGGGTGTAGCTAGATCACCATATTTTGTTACGATTATAAATGCAAATAATATAAATAGACGCACTGGTTGTAAACGGCAACGATCTACGTGCCGTTTACAACCAGTGCGTCTATTTATTATAAGCCATAAATAAAATAGATTTTTGTCCATAATTGCAAATCAAACTAAAAGTTTTTCAAAGTTTCCATACTGACATCTCAGTGACAGTGCCACAACGACGCCTCTTAAGTTTCTACGGCGAAATTGCTATTAGAGAGATTCGCGCCTAATGGACGCGTAATTGGCTGCTTCGCAAACTAATGGACAATTATGGCGATAGACGTACATTTTACGAGAATTATAATATGGTTACGTCGCCTTTATTATATGCTAATATCGATAAGTCAAGGTGTATAGTCTACTTTTAAAGGTCAGGAGATGAAAAGGTCATTTGAACAAAAATAGGATACATCAGTTTATGGATTGTTTTTATGATATCTAAATCGCCCGCAAGCGCTATTACTTTCGATTTCACTTAGGTTTCTTTCTGTTTTTTTTTCTTTCTGCTCGGTAGCGCGTTCAAACAGACTCTTCAGCTTTATTATTTGTATAAAGATAGATTCTAACTTTTTTCAAGTTTTTCAAACATGGGCCCAAGGCCCAACCTGTTTGTTTTGGAGTTAAATTATTTTCGCTGTATTTTAAAAACAGGAATAATTTATTAAAGTCGCTTTGATAACAGAATATTATAGAGAACTCTGCCATCTGTTCAAAGTTATTTCTTGGTTTACAGTTTCAATGGATCTCGTTAGTGACACGGTAGATACAATGGTAGTAATTTATCACTAAGTTTAAATCCGATTAAGCAAAACTGTTTATCTACATAAAAGCGGTTGCATATTCGTAGGTATATCCTCGTTATCCCGGGAGCGTATGTAGTAACCGAATTAAAATAAAACCTTGCTAAAATGTAACTTGAAGATTTTTAATAATTTATTGTTATATCAAAAAAAATATAAAATTATATTAGTTATATTATAAATATATTTAAAATTCTTCAGGTTTAACAGTTCGCTTATACGCAATCTTTCGAACATCTTACTTTCGAGACCTGTGAAAAATATTTGAAGTTGTCATGATCCACAAATTAGGTAAACCTGCATATATGAAGCTTCGTCTTATCGGCCGATAAGCTTAACGCCTGTACTCTCCAAACTGTCGGAAAGGTGTACCGTCTAACTAGTTTAGGTTTCAGAAATCCCACTCAATAATAGAACAGGTTCACCGAGTTTACCTAACAGGAAGACAAGCTTTCGGATGTAAAGAATATTCTTCAGCAGCATTTCTTGATGTACAACAAGCTTTTTGACTGTGTCTGGTGCCAAGAATTGGTAAATAAAGTGAAGGAAAATCTTCCGCACTCAATGTTTCTGCTCATTCGCTGCTTCCAAGTGAAACAGGGCGAAGCAAGATTAAGATTTAAGTGAACGCTGGAGTACCACAGGCATCTGTTCTTGGTTCATTCGATGGCATAACCACAGCAGCATATGCCGACGACATAGCCTATTTATCAGTTGATGACAACCCAGACAAGGCCAGTAATAGACTCCAAAAACAGTTAGTTAGTTGTTTTTAGGGTCTATAAGTGACGGATACATGTCAGTGCATCCAAGTCTAACCATATCACCTTCACGCTTACGAAAACACCCATTCTGTTAGACTGCTACCCTACCACATACAGATTGTGTGAAGTATGTTGGCTTCCATTTTGATAAGCGACTTACTTGGAAGCATCAATCAAACTTAAAACGGATGAGATAAACCACAGGTTCCGCAACCTGTTTTGGCTCATGGGACGAAACTCTGTGCTCTGTAGAAAACAAACTCCTCATCTACAACTTGGTCATGAAGCCAATATGGACCTACGGGATCCAATTGTGGGGCGTTTTCAGCACAACCAACATACTCTGAGAGTTAGATATTGTATCTTAATAAAAAAATATTCCATACACAGGTAGTGTATGGAATATTTTTTCTCTGTTTAAACATTTTAGTCACAATAATTATTAAAAATAATCTAACTCAACAACAACATAAACGATTACAATAAACGAAAACGACAAATAAAAATCACAGATATCTCAGTACCTGAACCAGTAGAATCAGTGGCGCCGGTCAATATTGCCTGACACTCAAGTGTTCCTGATGCGTGAACTCTGTGGATTTCCGATAGAAGAAGTCGAGTGCTGTGTCCATACGGTGAGGAATAGCGGCCGTGTTTGCTAATCTCAGTGTAGGCCGATTATCCGTCATATTTGATCTGTTCTGTACATTGTTCGTCGTTAGATATTGAGGTAAGAGTGTGTCAGTGGGGGTTATATTCGGATCTAATGTCCTGTTTGTAATGTGTATTATCACAGCTAAAAGTAAGTAGTTATTTACCTTACTTATGACGTGATTATTGTGTTTGCTCGTTGGTGTTGTAAAAGTATAAATTAGGAAGAATTTTTTCAAGGACTCTTGGCAACACGCTGCTGTTAAAAATAGTTTGATTAAAAATGTCATAAGTGGTAGTAGTAGTTTAGTTGCTAGCAAAACTAAGAGGTAGATATTTTTGTTTAAATTCGTGATATTGTCACTTCGTATTAATTATCTAATGTTTCTGGCACCAGGTTAGTATCTTGGTAATAATTCATACGATTAGGCTGTGACAGTTTGATAATGTGATGATGCATTAGTGTGACATAGTTTATAGTGTGATAATTAGACGAATTACAATAACTCATTTAGGTTCTGTATGTTAAACATACCTGAGGTTGCATTACAATAACCGTGTTTATCATTCGGTTTGGTGGTTGCAGGAACAAGTTTTAATTTAGATTTTTTGTCAAATAGTAACTACTTATTCATCATCATCATCATCATATAGCAGTCCACTGCTGGACATAGGCCTCTCCAATTGCACGCCATTCAGCTCGATTCTCGGCAGCTCTCATCCAGTTGCTACCAGCCACCCTGCGAAGATCGTCGCTCCAATTATCTAGCCTAAGGGCGTCCTACCTTACGTTTGCCGATTCGCGGTCTCCACTCAAGAACACGTCTACCCCAACGGTCATCGGTTCTACGGCTAATATGTAGTAACTACTTATTAAAGAACATTATATGATCAAACTCCGGTTTTTGGTTTTTTGTTACTCAATGTAACAAAAAATCTTTCCATTCATAGACACTCTGCTGACCTGTGATGACTTTCCCATAATTAAATGTTAAACTGTTGTTAAAACTGACTGGCCGGACAGGCGCGGGCGCGGCTCTGGAATGCGAGCCCCCACCCCGCGCGATACCCGCATCCCGTGCAAAATACCTGTGTATTACCAGATTGCCCAAATACCACACGGCAATATTTATAATGACGAGACAATGTGATAAATAAGTAAGTTCAAATTATAATTAATTATTTTGCCCTAAATAGCTTGATGTGCGGCATAATGTGCGGGCATTATGAAAAATGCATCGATGTATTACTTGGTCTATAACAAACACAACATTCGTACTGGGGTCGGTTTAAGACAACCACTAATGACCGGTATGTCTCATTTAGAGCTGTATCCACTTGGTGACGTGGGTGGAACGGTCCAATACTGGACAGGTATGTTCAGCAGCAGAAGAGTAAAGCGGCATTCTAGTTATTTGCAGGACTTGTGGGGACGACCCCATCTGGTGGATGTTATGCGGCGTAGCAAGTATTAACTCATTAAAAGTATCAAATCAATCAGCCTTTTCCAAACTATGTTAGTTTCAGCTTGCAGTCTAACTGACCAGACTGACCCAGACCTCCACAATCTAAAAATCTAATGGGTAACACGACACCCCTTGGTAGGACTAGATGTCTAACTTTGGGCTTCTGACTACCCGTAACGACTGTCAAACATCTACGAATTGCAGCCGGGATCAACAGCTTAACGTGCTTTCTGATGCACGAACTTTAGGCCTCTCCCAGGCTGCACCACAAACACCCTGTCGTCGCCTTCCGCATCCAGTCTGTCCCAGCCACCAATACGCGGTCTCCACTCTAGGACTCGTCTGACCCACCGGCCATCGGTCCTTCGACAAACATGGCCAGCCCACTGCGACTTTAGCTTGCTTACTCTGCAAGCTAAGTCGGTAACTCCGGTAACTTTATAAATTCAACGTACGTAGTTCATGAAATGTTTTCAAAGAAGTTAACACAACCACTGTAAGTTCGCAAAGTGCTAAATACTAAATAGTGAGCGGTCGAGATACTTATTACGACGAAATGAACATTTTCTTGAAATAACTTTAGGAAACTGTGAATTCCTTGAAGAGTTCTTGGCTCTACGTTATTTATAATTTATTAGAGCAACTTGCCTGTACTTAACATAATATTGTCAGTAACTCATTTTATTACTGTTATAGTGTTTATTTACCTTTTTTTTTTTAAATAAGCGGTTTGCCTGTTTATTATTTTATACCTCTTCAAAAACAGTTGACGATTGGTTAAAAATATTATAAAATAAATAATAAGAAAAACATAACAACAGTTAACAACATGTGTCTTTAGTAATAGTTATGTCAATTAAAAAAACAAGAATAACTACTTCCATAGTCATATATTATGATAAATAAAATAAATAGTTCCATTTACTGAGGAAGATCTTCCTTGTGAAAGCAAAAATACTTTATGCGTCCCAGTTGGTCGATACGGAATTCTTAGAAACTGAATTATCCACCGGGGAGAGAGGGTAAATAAAACCCACCCCAAAATAAATAGGGCTAACAACGTACACGTAGGCAATCATTTCGTTAAGAAAGTACGAGTCAAGTTATTTCTCTTGGGTGTCAGCGGGAGAGCGGGGAGGTTGGGGAAACTTAGACCACAAATCACTATTATGTCAACTTGTAGTGGACTGTGAAAGCCTCTGCGTTTTTCGGGGTGCACAGATTTCTTTAGTATCAACTACATTTTTTATAACAGTGTCACGTTATACATTACTTATTCAGTTTTCCCTTGTCTACAAGCTTGGTTTTCCTCAATGATTTGGAAGAGTGTGCTCTGTCTATTGTTTCTCGCTAGTGGTGAATTACGAGATTGGAAAAGAATAATGACACTGTTTTGGAGTAATGTTTTTCATATGGAATTGTATGATATAATCGTAGACTGCTTAGGGTAGATACAAGCTCTGGAGAGAGTATTGTCCTGAAGTTCATGTCGAGGGCTATCTCTATTATTATACCACTACTGCTGTCCAAATATATTCAAAATGCACAAATCCACCTGAGGCGGTGTTCAAATGATTAGCTATAGGTACCATTTCGCGAATCATTCTGTAACCGATAGAAGTGAAAATGTCTTCATTATGTGTAACAGCTACTAGGTTAACCTAATAATAGTTAACCTAGAAGTGTTACCTGTTAAAATGGAGCAGGTTTAAGTTGAACTATAATTACCCTTCCACCGTTCCCGCGGGACTCGATTAGAATGAAGCTAGGAAACAGAGAATGTGCTAGAAAAGCATGAATCGCGATATTAAGTGAAATTAATTTTGTAGGAAGTTTAATTTGCAATAAAAATCTATAAAACGTTAAATCACTTTCAAACAGGTCGCGAAGAAACCCGCGCAATTAATTCCGATACGAAGAAGTTATTGCAATGAAAGCATTTTTTATTTATTTAACAACTAAATAAACATTGTATCCTTTTTCGCCGTCTTAGAAAAAAGGCGATGCGTAATACCGTATCCACATCATTATATTTCTAAGATGAACCCGCTCCCCGGTACGTCAGTTTCCTAAGTGACACAAATAGAGTAGCATCTCTGCATACGAGCAATATAAAACGTGCTCGAGAACTTATTACTTTAGATATTGCCACAATACTGTATGATATCGCTAGATTTCACGCCACACTGAACTTTAAGAAGTGGTGTTTAAATAAAAGTTATTTTGTTTGTTGGTAGAAAAGGATATTAATGTCATGTTGATTTATGAATAGTTTTGTTCTTATTTTCGTGTTTCTGTTTAGGGTTATGGAGGACGTAATACCTCTTCATTAACAAATGGTTAAATAAATTTATTTGTTTTAAGCTAACATTGAGTCGAGGAGGGAGTCGTTTAAGCTTAAATTGATCCCCACTCGAATCCTATCAGATGATATTTAGATCATAATTTACAAGTATGACAAAAATACTTACCTTACTAGTTCCCATAGAAAAACTACATGCAGTATATTTATAAAAGGTAACTTAGTTGCGTAAGTTTAAGTAAAAACCAACAACATTCTTCCATATTAAAGCCACTGCAAAAATTATGCAAATTTCGCTACAAAAATATTTTACCCTTGGTAAAACCGGAGTACAAAGTTGCCCAACTTCCCCTTGACTTTGCAATGAAAAATATTACATAGTGTCTCAGCTGCACATCTTACAAGTCGTTAAAACGGACCGGGGGAGAAAGGGGTTATTATGATCCCTGGACGATGGGCACCATCATAACTTTTACGTGTGGTCCCTTTAATAGTGCTTTATAATTTAACGTTGTGTTTGATGGATACCTATGTTCTAAGTGTGGTTGATTATGGTCCTAAAATGTTTAGTGGAAAATTAATGAGTTTTGTAGAGAGGGTAAGCAGGTATCTACTATTTTATGAGGACTCTAAATAATATTGTCAGGATCAAAGAGTTTATTAAACGTGCCTGACAGTATTATAATAAAAAATATAGGTAGGCTATTTAGATCGGTGATACCTATAATATTTTTCTCAAATATACATAATTTAACAAAACAGACTGTGTGAAATTGTGCTGTGCAATGTAACCCGTTGATTGATTGACGAAACGTTGAGTTATTTTTCGTATATATTACGTCATTTATAACTACAGCCTCTGGTTATTCTCATTCAAATTACATGCTATAAAGGTAAGGTATATTTGTTACCGTTGATAACGAATTGCTAAAGCACTTGGAAGTGCATTTTGTGGAATTGTCTTATGTAATTTTGACGTGCAAAAAGTTCTGATTCTCAGCCTAGTTTTAGTAAATGACTTTTGATTTTGAATATCAACGGGAGCTAATCAAAATTTTGCACTGATATCCTCACACTAAAAGTCCGTACCTACCGCAATGATATAATGTAAAAAAAAACAAGTGTCTAATTAATCCATCCGACCATCTACCAGCGACTGGTCAGTTTAGATACAATTTGGAGGAAACATTTCAAATAAAAAGAGACTTCAATATCCAGAAAATACGCCAAGGAATACGTTGTTATATTCGTAAGTAATCCTAAAACATTTACAGACCCTTGACTGTGTCTTCTTGCAATAAAAAATCCCAATAGTAGACATCCAGTCGGGATTTACTTAGTTACGTAACCGCTACGGGGTGTCTTATTTTCTCAACCCAGCGTACCGGGGACCGTATTAAAGAAGCTTACACAAGTGTATAGCTTGCATTGTAGGGACTCCATATGTTATCCTTGACGGAAATATATCCTAAAACTTTATCTCCATCACTTTTTTTTTTCTACTTTCTAAAACTGTCATATTATATTTCTAAATATTTTTAAATAAAGGTAATATGCATCTAACACTAAAATATATAAATTATGTACAAGTAAATAAAGGAAAAAAATAAATAAAGGAAGAGCTCATTGGGCATTGTCATGCAATTATACACTCAGGTTTATACACTTTTTAGGATTCCGTAGTCAACAAGGAACCCGTATAGTTTCGCTATGTCCGTCTGTCTGTCTGTCTGTTTTGAATGTAGTAGATTTTAGGTTTAGGTTAAACATATTTGGATGCACGAGTTTGGTTTGATCTTTCATAGATGAAATAACTAGCCCTGAGTAAAGATATGGGGCACCATAAATAAAAAAATACCGGGCATTCAATGATCGCTGAGCGTCTCTAAGAATTTATTTGAGTATCGTGGAACCCGCAAAGAAACTACTTACCCAGAAGAGAAAAAAAAAAAACAAAAGACGATCAATACTCTCTTGCGACTCCGCTGAAGCGTTCCTGCTTTAAAATATAAATACGATGTTTATTCTTTCCAATCTAGCTCAGCAAATTTCCCAAGTCCAATTCCGTCCAAACCGATAAATTCTTAGCGTCCCTACTAAACCGTAAAGCTGGTATAGCAAAGTTAGTGGACTCCTTGCTAGACACAGCATGGCAGACAAGTTGGAAGCCACAAATTGCTCAGGGAACTTACCTCTGTTCGGTGACTGACAGGAACTTTGTGTCGCGCAGTTTACTTAAGACTTTAATGAATACCTACAGTTGCTTAGATCATTTACGGTTCTTGCTAATGTTAGTTGCCTTGTGCCATGATGCCTTATACAGCCGCTAAGCCTTTGTTCTAACTCACAAGTTATATTTCGTGGGAAGGATTATTGTTATAATCGTATGTTGATATTGTTAGGTAAAGTTTGTTAATTATTCATTAATTATGTTACGTTTTCGGTTGATAATTTGTCTTGGATAAATATATGTATATTTAGACTGGGATGAAGATTATTATGATAGTATGTGAATTAGGAAAATTAACAAAGATTAATCGATACACGACATGACGTTATAACTATAAATAGATTTCTACATGACTACAAAGTGTTGTCTAAGTAGGACAACCGAATGTTTAACGTATTCTTCTCAAAAATATAGTAAAACCAACGTTAAATAAATAATTAACCACAAGCGAAACGCCGTTAAGCTCTTAAAACTGTTGGGTAACTTCATTAAAGGGTATTTAACTTTTGTTGCACATGGGATTAGACAAATTAGGGCTTTGATGCTGCTTCAAAAGACTTCCCGCTATTTTTCGCAGTGCATACATAGGTACGCAGTACTTCGCACATAGGTTTAGGCGGTTTTCGTTTTGGTATTAAATGTTTTGGGAACTCTTCTGTACCTACAGCAAGTTTAATTAATTACAAAATCTTTGTTGGATTGAAAAGTATTGAAAGGTTTTCAGATTAAATTAAAAAGATTATTACAAGTTTGGGTACTTACTTACATAAAAAGTAAGATATTGACTTTCGCTTACTAATGAAGCCTTGTTTCTTGTCTGTTGATGCTTACAACTCATAGCAGTATATATAAAAAAAAAACCGGCCACGTGCGTGTCGGATCACACACAATGAAGGAGTCCGTAGTTGGGATGAATTTAATCCCAAAAACATACTTTACATTGTAGTTGAAAAACATGTTCTTCCATACATAAATAGGTAGGTATACGACACGGTCAATTCTTAAACTGCAAATGTAAGTTTGTAATCGCAAAAAATAAACTTAGAACTTTAAATATAAATAGACGTTTTCCTTTATATATGCTGTGAGACCTTGATTTTTGCCATATAGGTTTTGATTTATTTGCGAGTATCAAAATATGTCGCATAAATGGCCGTATTTTTTATTGCGTTGACTCAGAAGCTTTATTTTTTTAGAGCTCCAAGTAACCGCTGTATACCTACGTATTTGATATTAATTTCAACTTGATACATCCACGCGTTTCTGAGAAAAAGGGTAAGAGACAGGCGGACAATGAAGTGATTCTTTAGGGGTTCCGGTTTTTCCTAATGAGATACAGAACCCTAAAAACATAACACTACACCTGTATTTCCCGAAGGGTTAGGCAAAGGTGTCCACATAAAGGCGCATTTTTTTGAAGTCGGTTTTTTTTTTCAATTTCTTATCACAAGATAATTCTTTTTCAGTTATGAAAGGGCTAGAAAAAATGCAGTGGTCGGTCGATGAAAAGTATGAAACTGCTCACAGCGCCACATCAGAACCCTCAAGGGAACTGAACTGACGTGAAGATATTATACTTTGAAATCAATTTCTCTTTAGCATATAACCAGAGGGTCGTTAACCCTTCACATAGGGGGTTGTTCGAATTTCGAAACTTGTGCGAGCGCCCTAAGAGTAATCAAAGAGATCAGAGTAAACATGAACTTAGACTGTCATGCGGGTATGTATGTATCTCATTAATTACTACCGTGCATAATTATGTTTGTCTCTGAATTTGTTTAGTACTAAATGTTTTGAATTTACTCGTATAAATGAGAGGATAATCTGATTGTGTTTGTGCCTAATTTGGTTGATGATGGTGCAGTTAATATTTTTTACAGACAAAGCGTTAATATTGTTCATTAAATTCATTTATTGTGTGTGTGGGTTAAGTTGAGTTTTTTAAGGCCAATTTTCATCGTCAGCATCAGTGACGTCTTTATCAAACGCATCAAAATAGTCTTATTGTCAAAATATACTGAAAAACCTGTCTTGAAACTGTTTTGCGCGGCCTTACTACCTTTGAGCTATAACTAAATCAATCTAACTCAAAGCAAATCTACCCAAAGCCCATAAAATCTCTGATACTCATTTATCTATGACTCAGGATGCTGAGCTCTGTTACAACGCCAATTTCTGTAGTCATTCGCTATGCAAGACGATGTGCCCGCCGATATAGCGGCGCATGATTCAATGGAAGAGACAGAACTGTAAATACACAATGTCAAAAAAAATTAACTAACCTTTCACACTTTATCGAAATCTAATAATGATAAAGTTAAAAAGATGCCATCCCTTAATTTCAAGCTACAGCTGATTACGAGTTCGAATGAGGGTCGTGGGTTCGAACCCAGACAGGCGCTTTACTTTGTGTAAAAAATTTCATATCCACTGCTCTCAAAACGGTGAAGGAAAATATCGTGAGGAAACCGGCATGTCCTAGATCCAAAGACATGTTACATCTACCATCGCGCACGGGGCCCGCGTGGTAGATTACAGCCAGCAGTGGGAACATTAAAGGCTGATTATGCAACTAATTTATTAGGCGGTCAACGGCCGGTGCTTGTGTCGTTACAAAAAACTTATTTTTGATATTATGTCATTTTTTGTGTAGTTTTGCCAGTTAATTTAACTGGTCTTACACATAAATAAAATAGGTTTGATAAATTAAAACAAAAAAAAAATGTGCGCACACACTGAAATGTTCATACATTTCGGTATACAGTAAAGTACTACCGCACACTACGTAACTGGCGTTGGGTACAATTTAGCAAAGAGTGTCCGTCACAAGCAACGGTCGTAATTTTTCATATTTTTTAGAAACTCTGCGTTCTAGTTGCCGCATCTGAGTCACAAGTGACACATTGTGACATAGTGGCTGCAATGCTGCATCTAGTTGCCCCATTTAAAATGATATTGTGGGTTTAAAATATTTCCAGAACATGACCACAAAGGCCTCGCGTTATTTTACTGGGTTTTTTTTTTCAACCTGGGTAACCCACTTCTGGGCAAAGATATCCCCTATAACTTTCCAATCTTCCCTGTTTTGCGGTTTTGCCCTCTCTGGCCAATCTCCCATTGCGCCAGGGTTTGCCTACCCTCGGCGGCGAAGCTCATGTTCCATCACCTGCATCATGACGACTCTGGCCCATCTGTCCCCAAGCATTAGCAAGCAAGTAAATGATTTATAAAATTTTCGCGCACACCCACAAAATGGAAAAAAATGCGAAAATGTGGCAAATGTGTGTGTGTAGTATGTGGTGGTGTGAGGCGAAATGTGGGTGTACTACAGGTACACCTCCACCCAACCCTTCGGGGTGACAAGGCGCGATATTATTTTATGTTAAGTATTCGTTTTTTTCGTTTTGGTAAAATCTGATAAATAATTATTTTCGTTTAGTTCACATTCGATGAATAGGTTGTCATTTCCAGTACCCTTTAGTTCAAGCAGTGTTACCACAAGATCGGCTGATTTAATATGCATCCAAGGTGTCCAAGAGGTTCAACGTTTTAAATTGACTCACAGCTCTGAATACCAAACCATAGTTTAATTACATTGTCTTCTACGTTATACTACTAGGAAATTAGTTAAGTGAATCTAAGAAATGAGTTAGTGGCTTTCGCTTTGCAGGCTGATTTTTAATAGAAGGTTTTTGATGTTAGTTTTTTTGATAGTGTTCTTATTTGTTTGTAAAGTTTTAATTATAAAAGTTACGTAAATTAATTATAGTTTGTAAACGTATATCACTAAATATTAGCCCAAATGACAGAGCGCAAAAATCGAAAACAATAAAATAAAACGACGACGTTAAAAAATGTCACCAATTATAATTTCTAGAGGCACGGAGAAACGAAATGTGTAATATTATTGATGAAAAAATAAATAGGCATAAAATCGGCGTCCGAAATCCATTTTCATGGCCATATTCAATTTACACTTGTATTTCCATCTCAAATGAAATTGAAACACTTCAATTACTTTCCAAGATGTAATAGAACGGCAATTACAGAATATTTAATCTTTCAAAGAAAACGGACTTTTAGCACCAATAAACAGTTTATTGTGACAATTAGCGATACTCAACTCGATTCCGTATATAGCTACGGCGTAGCAATAAATCTCGTCCACGTAGCCGCGTAGCTCGTAGCACTTCTACGTGTCTACGATGTCTCAAATACTTAGTTTATTTTAACACTTTCACGGCGAAAGCGGACCAAATAAGCTCCATTCTGTTGGTTACGTGACGGTGAAAACTTTTATTGCTTTTTATGTTAGAAATAAAACATAAGTATAGGGAGCGCCACGAAAGTATGCCAGTGGAAAATTGTGGAACTACTTTTTTAAGCAATGATAGACACTAGCGCCGCGTCAAATGGCCTTCAGTGGTGACATGGACAACAATTTTTTTTTTTTTGTATATTTTAGAAGTGAATAGATTTTAGTATGTATTGAAATTCAAGAAAGAATGATATTTTGTCGTATATAAATAACTTTTATGACAAGTTAAAAATGTTCATTTGAAGTAATTTTGTACTGCTCAACTATAGGTACAGGCAGGGTCTTTTTGCTTTGACGAAGATGGATAAAATCCCTTACAAAACTATCATACAATTTGAAGTAGCTCTAATAAAAATAATGAATCAATAAAAATAACTGCGAGCAACAGCAAACAGTAAAACGTAATTCAACTAAGATTCCCGTTTTATGTAGTCCGTAGGAACACAAACTATTTAAGTAATAATAAAAGTCTGCTTATGTCGTCGGTGCGCTCACCAAACAACTGGGAATACACGGTCACAAATGCCTATCATCAACTTTAGGTGTAACTAGTAAACTGCTGTGTCTTTGCTTGTCTATAGAGAATCACGAAAACTATGTAGTATTGTTGGAATCAAGGTTGTTATCGCATTTTTATAGGCATTATTCTTTTTAACCGACTTCTTCAAAAAGGAGGAGGTTCTCAATTCGTCTGTATGTTTTTTTTTTGTATGTTTGTTACGCGATTACTCCGCCAATTATGAATCGATTTTGATGATTCTTTTTTTGTTTGGTAGGTCATGCTTCCGAGGTGGTCCCATATAAATTTTATTAACTTTGCTTGCGTAATTTTTGAGTTAGCTTCAATATTACGTATTTTTCCCACTTAGTTTATCTAGACGATATCCTGTTTGACTCCTTCACTGTTATTTACATAGCAGGTAGTGGTATTCGGATTTGTGTGGGGTAGGTACCACAACTAAAAAGTGAAAAATAAAAACTTTTTACAAAAACAAAATAAAAAAAATCAACCGACTTCCAAAAAAAACACAAAAAAAGTGAAAAAAGGTGTCTTTGCTTTTCAATTTCCGTTTTTTGCCACCGACTTCCGAAATTAAAGTTATTTTTCACTTTTTTAGTGTTTTTTTTGGAAGTCGGTTGATTTTTTTTTTGTAAATAGTTTTTTTGATTTCGACTTATAATTCTGTCACTCACTTTGAAATGCATTAAAATCAAATCCTATAACCTATTTCACCATGTTGCTTAGCTGATAGGACACATGATTGATGATTTACAAAGGTTTTACATAAAATTGCTGCATGGTAAGTATAGTTGCACAAAGATCTTTTGGCGCGTGGCTAAAATTACAACTAACGCTGCCACGCTACTTCAATACATTTCACGAAACAACTGCACACACATTTACCAACAGCGCCTTCCTGTCAACGTCATTGAAGCGTCAAAAGATTCTTGTAGCATTGTACTACATACACAATCAGCAACTAATGTTCCCACTGCTGGGACACAGGCCTCATCTCTGTGAGAGGAAGTGGGCCACGCGGGTCCAGTGCGGGTTAGTACTACATGTCTCACCATAATATGAGCATGTTGGTAATACGACCATAAAACTATGTGCACAACACCTGAACCAACCAACCAATTTGCCACACCACTAATTGACGAACAGACACGGACACAAACTCGAAGACACTGTTGTCTTACTAAGGCCCGTACGATCAATAATTCAAACGTTCGGTGTGTACTCCGCTTTACCGTGGCGCGTCTAATCCGTATTTATTTCCCCAAAACAGCGGAACAGCTGGCTACAGTTTGCGTCCCGGAATTTATGTCCGTGCTCCTTGCGTCCCTGGGAAACACGTACGGCGGGGTTCGAGTGTTGTGTCGAGAGATAATACCTTGAGAGAGATTATTTCGACTGGTTTTGTGTATTATATTTTTGGTGCTATGATAAAACTAACATGAATTTCAGTTCTGACTGAAACTTGATTATTCATGACTGCATAATTTTTACTATGAGCCATTTAATGTATGTTTAATTTAATATATGAAAATAATGTTAGTCAGCTGTGGTTTTTGACCAAAATTAGGAATTTTAATGCAGTATGCATGTTAACTCTTAGATTAACACAATCATAATTCTAACTGAACAGACAGCTGTGCTGCTAGGGAGTTTGTTGCGCCAATTTTTCTTCCCAGCTAAAGCACTAGGAAGTGATGAAGGGTGGGCGTTTTGGGGACTTTGACGTGAGTTTGACGTTCGAAAAGTGCTGATTCTCAGCCTAGTTTGAATAATGACTTTTGATTTGATTCATAATATTTTTTTTCATAACAGCGGACTTGTAAAAAGGAGGTGATAAGCCAGATATTGGATCCTAACCTATCCTTGGATGGATATCTAACTAGCGACCCGCCCCGATAAAACATAGAGATAATTATACTTATGAACCTTCCGGAATAAATTCTTTAAATTATGGTGAAAATCGTATGAAAATCCGTCGCGCAGTTAAGAAGAACAAGACGGTCACACAGACGGTCACGAAAAGCGACTTTGTTTCAGTGGCGTGCCTAGGAGTCAAAATAAGGGCAAACAAACAGGTTTTTTACGATAAAAAAAAATAGCCAAGTGCGTGATTTACGGATTTTCTATGTTGTTCATGGTAACACCATTATTATATAGTGTTATTTTTTTTAATTTATTGATAGGCTCAATTTTGAAGGCAAGCCGGGCTTTTGGGCTTCTATGGAAGAAACGCCATTGCTTTGTTTATACTTTAATTATAACTATATTTAAAGTACAAAATACGTACGAAAACTTAAAATGAAACTTTATCCTTACCCAAGTCGAGTACTACCACAATAGCCCCCCGCACCTACAAGTAGACAGTGAGTGCGGTTCTATGTTTTGCTTATATTGTAACTGTCGAGTCATCTGGCGTGACACGGCTGAGCCGATAATGCGTAACCTACATGTCAGGATTACGCAACGCGTAAACTTTTCAGTTCAGTACATTTTGAGAGCCTAGATACAGATTTGGATGTACTAAGAAGAGATTTTGGTTGAAAGAAAGTATTAAAGTTCTTGGGTAAAATGTATGTTTATACGGGCAACATTTGGATGCCGTATTATTCTGAGAATAAAACGTAGTAGGGAGTGATTTGAAACCCAATTATGTGGTGAAATCGAGGGTTTACACTATTCATTTTTCGAACATTGTCGTATAAAAAAGAGTGTCCATGGAATTTCATGCCCATTCTTCTCCGTAGGAGCCTACTACGCTTTGGAATAGGCAACTCGCTTTGTTTTTCTGATTGACCGACTCCTTGACAATTCAAAACTGCCTGTAATTGATTTAATTGAAATAATTGCTTTGAGTTTGACACTCTTATTAGACTACTGTTGTTATGCTTCTGACTGGCTTTTTTTTAAATAAAACCCTAGATGTAGGATCAAGATTGTTCAATAGATATTGGACATATTAATCTCGGTAACCAAATGCGTTTTATTTTGCTGCTATACTTGTTGTTTTGCCAAATTCCTTCGTTGCGTTTTACGACACCCACGGGGTTAAAGGATAGAGCCTTTGTTGGTGGAAACCACAGAGCATCATATAAGTTAATTAACAGACAAAAGGGTCACGGAAATACGGCAATAGGAGTGCAAAGTTGATGTCTCAGTACATCAACTTGTTTTACTTTATGCCACAATTATTAAATAACTTTGAACAGTAAAATTCTGACTAAATAAAACTGGATACAATTTGTATGAAATTATTTACCAGTTAAATTCCACTTAGCAGTTCACTTCCGAGAAGTTAATAGAACTTCTCGGAAGTGATAAGTCTTTTAGGAAGTTTTAGTCAAATCGAATGCATTACTTACTAACTTTATATTTTCCAAATACGTCCACAAAACTACACCCTTTTCTTCCCCTTCCTCGCAACGACTTCGATTCTTTCCAACAGCACTATTTCCTTGCAGCACATAACTCAATGGGTAATAGATCGCATTCATGGCTATCTGAGACAACATTCTAATTTAAATAGTTTGTGGGCACCGATAGGGTCGCTTCCCTCTATAAATCACTGGGAGGACCGCGGCCGAGCGTTTAAAAAGTTAAGCTGAGACGTTCTGCTCTCATTCCTTTTATTAACTCGATTTGGGGTGCGGGAGTTTCTTTAGGTTTGTATCTATTGAAAAATAATCAAAAGTTAATTTTTTTTTGTTATAATTTTCTAACATTACTTTCACTTATGTTACAAAAATATATTAAAGTGTGTTTAGAATAATTGCTTTAGTTATTATTGTGGTCAATTTGATAATGGTAGAAGCAAAAAAGACTACCCACTTGCCCATTGTTAAAAGATGAGAAATAGACGTTGTCTGTACCTTAAATTATAACCTACGAATAATAAAAGTATTCGTAGACTAGCTGCGCCCCGCGGCTTCACCCGCGTAAGTCCCGATCCCATGGGAATATTGGAATAAAAAGTATCCTATGTCCTATTCCAGGTCATGGTCTACCCCTGTGCCAAATTTCATCCAAATTCGTTCAGCCGTTTTAACGTGAAAGCGTAATAAAGAAACAAACAAACTCGTATTTCTAATATTAGTTAGGATTAGGATTATAACTTTATAATCTTGATATTATCTCAGCTTTTCTGAGCAATAATATTTAGAGTGTTGTCTTGTCATAATAATAAAACAGCTGTTTGATATAATTAGGGAATCTGTTAAGCTTAATAGATTCTTCATTACTATCTGTGATGTTGTTATATTCGGTTTTCTTGGAAGAAAATTATCTTAGAATACTGTATAACATAGAAAACATAATCTGTATTCTCATCATCATCATCATCTCATCTGTCTCGAACTCCATAAATTATTTTACTTCCGAACACTATAAAACTGTTAACAAAATAATTCCCCAACAAACCTTTAAAGCGAGCTTATCCAGATTTATCATCAGAAAGAAGACGAAAGAGCAAATACACTTATCCGAAGACCCGAGCTTCTAAACTGCAAAGGTGTGTAAACGACAAACATACCGGGAGATAGACACAAAAAAACAAAGGAATAAATGAAAAATCCATTACGGGGATAAAGGGAAACACCTCAATAACACTCAATGTTCTCGATAGAGAATCGATTACCACCGGTTTTAACAACACAAGGCAATACTTGAAGCGTTCGAGTAAATGGAGAAACGTCTTTAAGGAGACTCACCCTAATTGCACGAGTGAAACTAATAAGAATAGCTGAGGTAATGTGGAAGTTTTAGTGGTGCTAAAGAAGTAAATTCACGATGGTTGTAACTTTTAAATTGACAAAACAATTGCGAACGAACGATAATATTTGACCGTCAAAGCTGTTAAAATTTTGCCATTGTGGTTTTCGTTGGTTTTGGACACACAGACCAACCTTCCTTTTGTAGGTATCGTGATGCTAGGTATCTAGCCATAATATACTCATTAAATATATACACTTGTGTCTTTATATTATATTATTATATACTCCGGAAACAGAAAAACTTGCCACGTACGGGAATTATTACAATGTCAAGACTGTTTACCCTCTGCCAGGGTTGCGGGAAAGTCCGAAAGGGATACCGGGGCCCTTGGCAACAGGCAACTGAAGAAACACGGGTGTGTTTTAGTCAGTAAAAGTCTGTCCTGCTACGCCCAGAGCGGGAGAAGTCATTTGACGACTTCCCAACCTCAAAAAAAGAAAAACGATTCTTTACCCTAACTGACAGTAGTAAATATTAGAGGGTGAATGTCTGCAGAACGGGTTATTCCCACCCATATGCCAATAGCACCGGACCTACACTACCTACTCTGTAACCATATTACGACGAGCAAGACACTTTTCTTACCCAGTAAAACACATTCAACTTGAAGGAACTCTGGGGCAATAAAAACTTTAGGCGTAAAACAAAAAATACTTCGGTGGTAACAGCTAAAAGTTAAACTGGTTTTTGATAAATCCTGAGATTTTATTGTGTCCATGTAAAATAGCTTGAAAGTTTCATTAATAATGACATAGTTTATTGTTATCATAACTTGTTAGTTTTGCCAAACTTCTAACTTCTCATAATCCGTAATAATGAGCGTTTGGGTATATCAATCTTTTCAAACGGATCGGGTGCATAGTGCATAGTGTATTTCTAAACTGATTTTTTTAAATGTATGTACATTAGAGACACCATTTCACATAAAATAATTTTATGCAAATGCAGCTCAAACAGAAAAAAAATGAAACACCATTTCATTTTTCTGAAATACTAACTTAATTAACATTACTCACAATACTCACCGATTTCAACGAAACCATTTCAGTAAAATATACACTTATCCGATAACCCACTTCACAAGACCACTCCACATTATAAGAAAGCTTTACATTACGTTTTAAGCATCTCTATATAGAGCCCCAAGGAGAGTTGCGCCTAATATATTACCAAACTTATGGTCCGCAGTGTGGCCGTAAACCTCAGAACGTATCGAAACTATTGCACACAAAGGACCACAGGGAATACAGTCTTTGGTAGCAGAACTGCACTTCAGTAAAACTGGAAGCAAAATTAATAAAAAACCGATGAAAATTTCAAATTTTCAAAAGTTTTCTAATCAGATCTTCTTGGAAGGGGTATCGGACACAATATAAAATCTTAGGAGAAATATTTACCATAATATTGATACAGAAGGTAAACTGTTTTTAATTAAACGCATAGATGGAGAGAATTGTATTTAATTACAAATTCAAAGTCACTGTTTACATCTTGTGTGACATAAAGTTATTCTGTTCTTTAGAAATTAGTATTGACTCTTTATTATTAAATATAATTGATTTTCTGTTGTTATATTATATACCTCCACAGAATACTATAGAGCGCTTCGAACATTGTAAAGTCAGTATACAAGTATACATACATACCTTGTTACATTAGTCGTGGTTAAAAGCACTGACCCACATAAGATATTATATTGTATCATCCATTATTCCGTTTCTATAGAATACGTTCATCAAAGACGTTGACATATTGTATGCAAGTATTAGCTGCGTGAACTAGGACCATTGTCTATATAACCCATTATTCATAACAACTTATAATCAATATTCGATCTTTATTATCCGCTATAAATAAATCGAACAGATAACATTAACCAATCAAGAATTTGAAAGCAAAACTTCTTTAATTAATGTTAAATTATTCTAAAACAACATCCAAGCCTATTAACGGTAGGTATCAGAAATCTTGTAACTTTTCGCCTTTAAACTTGAGAAAGAAAAACGTTCCCGAAATTCAGTTGAAAATAAGCTCCCTTCGGGTCTCGCAGCGATTACCATAAAACTTGTTTAAATGGTAATATTAGAAGACGTCACTTGCCGCAATCGTCTCCCTTAGGGATTTTAACCAAATCTATCTCAACAAAAATACATATACTGATAAAATTCTCTACTTCAACTTTGTAGTACTGCGGATCCACTTTTAGCTCTGGTCGGAACTTTGTTATGCTGTGGCACAGTGACATGAAGATTTTTACGAGTCTGGATTTTTCTATTTCAAGGTGGTCGTTTTCGTGATATCAGTTTGACGATGACTATTATAGAATTTAAGAGTCAGTCCGAATTTTAATACTGAATGGATTTGAAATTTGTATTGGAATAGATAAGATATGTGATAGATTTTTTAATATGGTTATGGTTCTTTATTGCATTTCCAAATATTTACATAAATCTATTCGAGTTACACTATTTTTTTGAGGACTGACTAAAGAAGCTGTTGATGTGTTGTACTTATTGTCTAACTGAAAATATTAATGGCGATGAATCATTGTTGTATTTGACATTTAAAGCTAGGAAGAAGAGCTTTACCTGGTTTTTTTTTTTAATGTTTGTTGGTCTTGTGACGGCATTATATAGAAATTCTCTTACATTATGTTATGTTTGTCCATACTTTTGCCTTTTCCCAATCTTTTATTCCTCCTACAAAAAGGACCTATACCTTAACCCTAAAGTAGAATGTTCCAGGTATTCCATTCAAATATCCAGATGAAAACCCTTGTCACGGTGGAGAATTAATCTCAGAGTTTGAGAACTGAATGCGGCATTATGGAAGTGGGTCAAAAGGTGTGCTTCTGTAAGAATAGCCATGTTCTGAAAAGGATTTAACGTGAATTGCAGCAAATTACTGCTGAACTTATGGAGGGTAAGCTAATTCTTTGCAAAATAGATTGGTATTTAATAAAAATAAACGAATAAAAGATAAATGGGTTTTATATCTACCCTTGTTATTGGTAGATACTAGATTAAATTATTTAGATAGATAGGCAATTCAATCTGCCTAGCCTTTTCCCAACGATGTTGGGGTCAGCTTCCAGTCTAACTGGATGCAGCTGAATACCAGTATTTTACATGGAGCGACTGCCTATCTGACCTCCACAACCTAATGTAATGAAATGAAATTGTTTATTCTGTAAATAGGATATTGGAATCACTTTTACACGTCATATTAAAAATATCCTAGATGTGGTCGGCGTTTCCTATCTGACTACTCTGAGAAGAAAGGCCGAAACAAACTCAGACGTCATAGTCTCTTTTAAAGTCCAGACATAATCTTGGTCAGGCCATATGTGGACCATGTAGATTAGAATCTGAAATGGTGTTTGGAGGAAAGAACCACATAGATTTGAGAACACGATACCCCTAGGTAAGACTGGTTGTCAGACTTTCGGGCTTCTGACGACCCGTAACGACTGTCAAAGATCCACTAATGACATCCGGGACCAACAGCCGTTAAACTGTTGGTCCCGGATGCACGGAGGTGCTTTCCGAGGCACGGAGGATGTAAACATAGTCACCCGTCCACGGACTAACCCCGGAAAGCGTAGCTTAACCTGATGGATCGACCCGTTCGGCTGTTATTACTTAGCCACGAGCTCCTCTAGATAGATAGGAAATTGAAATTCAAAATTGTTATGTAGGTACTTACTTGAGGATGTTTATAGAAAAAGAAGAAAGAAGGCTTTTAAGGATATTAGTTTTCGGGAAGGTAATCTATAGCTTAGGTATATTATTAATTCATTTATTTCAGATAATTATAATCCATACACAATACATTAAATTATATTAAATTAAAATCAAAATTTTACACTAACACATATATCATACACTAATTATCATAATACACACATAAAATTAATTAAAATCAATTTACCTACACAATACTAACATTAAAATTAAATTTAATAATTTACAATAAAATTAAAATCAAAATTTTGTATTATGATGTGAGCGCCCAAAACAATGTGCATCCATTTGTTTTCGATGGGGCAATCTGCACGAGATACCACCATCTGCAGGATGCCGTTGCTACGCTATATGCTAATCCGGATAAAATTCTATCTGTAATTCTATTCCAACGTTTTACAACGACATTTGGACCAGTGCACGTTCACGGTCCCTAATTCTTAATTGTTATCTCGCGTATTTATGAAAAATGTTCGTATATAAATAGCAATTAACCGGCTTACATCCTGGGGGTGCAATGACTTATAAGCTCAAGTCGTGACTGGGGTGCGGGAATCTTTAGTTAATAGGTACGCACGTGATCTGAATTATCTTAGATTTTGAAAAAAATATTTTTCCTCTTATTTATACCTATCTTGCAGCCACTTCCAGGTATCTTTCACAATGTCAATTTTAAATCACAGAAGAGAGATGAAGTGTTTCGAAGATGTGACTACATTTTTGTATTGGGTTCCCACGGATATCTATGGGTTCCCAACTGTAAAAACTAATGTAAGTGGTAAATAAATAAATGTTTTCTGGGGTAGAGGACGGAGGTGCACTAAGAAAGGATTTTATTTCCGAAATCCAACACTTGAGCGGGTCTTACGGGGGTGGGTGTTTGTACCTATGTGAATATCGAAGACTGCAGGTAACGGGGTTAGTCTAGGCGTTTTTGAAATATCGTTAGATACTACTATGCGTAAGGTTTAATTGAAATGTACATATTTAAAATAACCACTTACACCTAATTGATTAATGAAATAAAAAGATAATATCCTAACTTAACTAAAACTACTAACAAATTATGCGATGTTTGTTCTATTCGTTAGGATTTCAGAAGCACTCAAAATTAAAAAACTACTATAAATCCATAATAATGAATCTCCTTCAATTGTTACTTTACCTAAATCAGCTTTTTACATGCTTTTTTACACCTTTGTTTATGTCGAAAGGGATATGAGGTATAATTAGCAAAAAATTTGACAACGAGTGAAAACGATGCCCAGTCCAGAGGGCTTTTATGTATCTAGACTATTGTAGGGTCCCTTAGGAACCTAGGCGTCTAGATGGACCTTACTAAAGTTTCTGTCCACTTTTACGTTCCTACATTAAAACGTCACGCGTAGAAATTCAAGTGCTAGCTTTGTACGCCAATGATAGTGTAAACGTGTGGAAGATGGAGTGCTTTTACTTCCCACGGGTCTGCTGATGCAGTAGTAATATTATACTGTAGGTAACACCAATCTATCTATGTAGATAGATAGCTGATAGCACTATGATAAATAATACCCAAGAACTGAGAAATATTTATGTGGATATAAGGCTGATATTGTACTAGCTACGCCAGAGAACCTACTACCTACAGGGTAGTCCAGACTACATAAAAAATACTTACTTGCTACTACTTAAATCGAGAAGTACATATATAACTTTTCATCCTCCATATTTGTATAAAAAATTATGAAATCCGAAAGATACGCAGACGTTACACAGCTAGTGCAATTGCAATCGAATGTACATTCCATCCAATATGTATGTTAGTCTTTACAAACAAAAAATAACAACTCCACACGTTCAATAACCAATGAACACAAAACGTAAACAAACAATCGATTATAGCTAACAAGAGCATTCTATTTTCTACTAAAAACACACTTAGCACGATCACTTGAACAAACAAAGCGATTCGTTTGGCGAATTAACGATATCGCTGTGGGGCGCCTTCCGCATAGTAAGACGTAAAGAAATTTAATTAGCGTTCATTGAGATAATTCACTGCTTCCACAATAGGCCGGCGAAAAGACAACTTTCACTAAGTATTGGGACACACGGTCCTACTAAGTGAACAACAATTGGGTGTTATTTTGAGAACTGACCAAATGTGTAGGTTGTCTGTGAACAATATTGACTTGGTACGATCCAAGTAACAATTATTATTATTCTACGTTTTAAATTCCTAAATCATTAACACTTTAAGGAAATTAACAATGATTTAAAAACGTTACAGTCACTTGGAAGTAACCTACAGTTACTTTATGTACCTACCGTAGATATATCGCACAAACTAACCTTCAAAATCAAAACCTCAATGATATCTTGAATCTGTATCCATCAATTTGGCGACTTATTTCGATTAGTAGTATAGTACGTACACACGGCTACATAATTATTAAGATATACATTTCCAGTATAAGCTGACCTCGCATTGTATGGGATTTCCGTATACACTCTGTTTTCTCGCGCATTTTGTTGGACAACCTTTCCATAAGTGTATCCCACTGTTCTAAACAACAGATCTTGATCCAATTATCTAACTCTAAGAACAGATAAGTAACAAAGCTGAGACGAAACACTTGGAACACCGGTTGCGTATCAATTATTCAAGAGCTATTTATTGTTTTACTATACAGGGATAATAAGTGGGAAGTTTGTGTTGTTTCTGTCAACTGATTGCGTTGACTGGGTAATCAGAATGTTTCATTGTTAATGTTTTAGAATAATTATGCAGCATAGGTAATAGTTATTTGTTTTGGTTTATCATAATTCTCGGGGAGCTGGTAGTTAAGTAATAACAGTCGCACGGGTCGATTCATCAGGTTAAGAAACGTATGCCGTTGTTGGTTCGTGGATGGGTGACCATATTTATATACCGAGACTCCGCCGTGGTTCGGAAAGCATGTTAAGTCGTTGGTCCCGTCTGTCATTCGTGGATCTTTAACAGTCGCCAGAAACCCGAAAGTCTGACAACCAGTCTTAGCTAGGGGTGTCGTATGATAATTATCATTAATCAATCCCCTTTATTTGTTATTGTCGTTTAAAACTAAGCAATGATTAACGTCTGCTTAATGGTAATTTTTTGACATTAAAAAGACTCCATACTTTAGCGAAGTTTATAAATAAAGCGGAATTAGAAAACAGTTTATTATCCACCACAAAAATTTACTTTGTAACACTCACTTGTAAAGTACAAATGCGTGTAGGTATCACGAAACTTTAAGCCGCCCAAATGTATCGGAAAATCCTTACAACCATGTAAATTGTGGTGACAAGTCTACAATAATATTATAACTCATACATATTTGTAATTTCTGTGTTACGAAGTTTTTTCTACAATTGAACAATATTGTAGAATTGTAGACTTGTAAAGTTTTGTAGTTTGCTTGCCTGGTTGTAGAAAAACGCAGGGACATAGGTTAAACACAGGATGAAACTATAAATATCAATTTGCCATTAATCCTTCTTTCATCTGTATTTGTCGAAAACTGTTATGTCAAAGCTATTTTTCTACCTTTCTTAAACTTTTCATTGCCACTAATACCGCCATTGCAGTACATACAAAATTTAAAACATGAAACTGAGCACTTTAAAAGTCCTAGCTCCTAAGATTTCTGTGTAGCACAACTTTACGATGACATGTCACACCATATAATGTTTTATAACCAATTCGAGCTATCCTTTTAGCGTCCGTAACATATGCATAAACAAGCCCAGACGCCATAATGTGAGTTACACCGCAATGCACTCGAATATTACACATTAACGTGAATGTTAGAAGATTTGGATGTTCCTTATTTTAAGATTTGGGAGATCAAACTAGTCCTTTTTTGGTTTCAATCTACAAATATATTGTAAGTATTATAATAATATTTCCAGAGTGTATGGAGTACTAGTTCCTCCATAAACTCTGGAAAATGGAGGAACTAGTGAAGTTTGTTGTGAAATAAATGCTTTTTTTCATTCGTAAGTCTTACCAATGAAATAAATAATTTATTTGACAACAAACTCGCTGGATTTTCTGTTTGCTTTTTGCCAAAATCGTGTCGGTAGAGCCTTGAAAACATAGGCACTTAAAGACATGCAAATATTACTAAAAACGATAGATCGAATACTTGAGATACATTGTGTCTATTGGTAGTATTTCTCTGTCAATATACATACCTGAGACAATAAACAGCTTTTATTCTAAGGCATTTTCGGCCACTCTCTTCCTAAAGAAAATGTCACCTCCACCATTTCGTACTCAAGAACATAACCCTTTTAGTAGTTCCACGTGATTCCACCACAGGTCGGGTAACTTCGTGTTGCCGTAATGTAAAACGTCCTGGTAGCGTTATTATTATTTAACTTTGTTGCTCCGAACAAATGTTGTCCCCGGTTGTAACCGACAACTGTCGGAATGGAGTTCCAAACTGTGAAATTACTTTTTTGTGCGTTAGTATTTTTCTGTGTTGTTATGTCAAAAGAATCTAACTTTTGTTGGACTGTTGGAGAAACAGGGGTTAGTGTTTTATTGCGATAGGTTGATAACTGGAGAAAAACTTTTGATATTGTTCAGTTTTTGAATGGATAACGTTTTTTTTTTAAAGGATAGCAAAGGATTTGCCGCACCATTATCGTATGAATACACGACTACCTAATATATGGTTGTTAAAAATAATACACTAAAAACAACTAAGTTTGGTGGGTTTTTGTTGCTACAATCTCTCGCGCTGGTTGCAAAACTACTACTGTACGTTGAGCACTTAACTGTAGTCTGAGATGGAGATTAATGCCCAGGGTTCATGGCAGTTATTTACTTTATTATAATCATTAACTACCGCTTCACAAAATATGTAAACAAATAACGAACTTCAAAATCTGAAGTGTTAAACTTTTTAAAGGTCAAAACTTGGCAAATACCTGACATTTAAAACTCGACTTGTTTACAGTCTATTTATTAGGCGATTCTAAATTAACGGTGCGAGACTGAACGTAATCAATAAGGCGAGGATCCTGAAGATGAAGTTAAAACAGAGTTCCCTTTACATTGGGGAAGGTCGAGCACCCTCAGTGTGTAGATGGTCCTTAAAGTGAGGGATAGCTCGATACACGAGCATAGTAGATGGACTTTTGATGTTCAGGGATATGGGAGCAGTTTTCAGTGATATTTTGAGACGATTTCGGGAAAAATACCAGGTCTCTGGTTTTTGGGGATGATCGAGTTTAAAGATTTATTCATTCGCACTCTTGGGCAAGCTATTGTTCAGCCATCCGGAGTGGAATTGTATGTTTTATTTATTTTAATATTTTTTGGAAAAATTACAGCTAGGCATGAACGATACTGTATTGTTAATAACATGCGCTTTGTTCTCATGCCACAATGATTTTCGGTAAGTCTGTTACAAAATTATTTTGTTTCAACGAAATAATTTTTCAGGTTTCTTCTACTAATAAATGCCGTTATAAACGAATCAGTGTTAAGGGAAAATATTATAACATGTGATAGCCTACCTTCCCAAAAATGATAATAAGAAACCGAAACTGTACGCACATTCGTCGCATGCTGACGAAGACTCTTGCCAAACTCGAGCCGAGTGGCGGATGTCTCGGCTCTGTCAAACTCGAGAACAAAGGCCTGATTATGAATACACCGATACATGCTTATGCCAAAGTAAATTATCGTCTGCTATCTAGGATATCATTTGGAAGAGTGTTTTATATCGATTTTGATGAAAAGTTCGATGGAAATGTGATTTACAAATGAGTATGAAACACGTAACATAGTCGAATGTATCAATTAATTTAATTTATTTTGCACATTATTAGTAGTATTCTATTTGGATTTCTACTAAATCCGCATTAACTGAATACTTTTAATTAATTTAATAAATGCATCCATAATTTCATAACTAACCACTCAAATGATAAAATACACAGATTCAACTTTCAACAAACATTATTTTGTCGAAGTAATATGAATTCATTTTCGCATGTTATTTCATTAACATTAATTCGCATTTCGCACTCCATTTTCACAGTCTAGCGGCAGTTATTACGATCATTCGAGTAAAAATAATATGACCTTAAATAAGCATGAGGTAGAAGGGAATCCATTGGAATTTTTATTCAAGATTAAATCAAGTGTGAATTTGATCTGGGTTCGACTTATCTCAACATGTCACGTGAAACTCGGGTGCATACGTTTTTAGGAATCAAATAAAAGGACTTTTGAAGTGGACTGTGTTATTACAAGAATATTTAAACCAATAGTTATATGGTGGCGATTTTAGTGTCAGCTTTTTCAAATTATTTGTGTATTTCGTGAAACGGAACAATAGGATTTTTGCAGGTTTCGTGTCGATGCAACTCCATTCGATTTAAAAAAAAAGTCATATTTGTTTTAGTCTAAATTAAATATTAAGGTTGTATGAGAAAAATAAAAATGTTGGTACAGAATTGAGAGACAAAATCAATTTATTTCAATTTGATATCTAAAATTAAATTTCAACTGCTACAGTCGAAATGCGGTCAAGTCAACGGAAATGAATCGGAACAGAATAGAGATTTAGCGAATTTAGCCGGAGACGTATTACCGACGACTGACGTTCTGTCTCGGAGAGTTTCAGTCAGAAGAAAGTGCTGACTAAATAGTTCTTGTATTTTGGTTTCGTATTTTAAGTTCCAACGAGATATTATTTTAGTTCGTGGTTTATTTTTGTGTAATGTAATGATTGTTTTAGTTACATAATTATCTTTGCTGCTTTAAATATAAATTAAACACGTAAAATTAAATTCAGAATTTTTTTGTGGAATTATATTAATGACAAAAATTGGTCACATGGCATGCTCTACTTTGTACCTATAAATACGAAAAATTGTCAATTGGTCATAGAGTGCTTTTTATTGCCGACATTCACATAGACAATGACAAATTGTTTTCAGAGATCTTAAATACAAAGTAATATCCTACGAATACGCTATTAAACGTCATTTTAATTACAATGAGTGCTTCATAATTTTAACTTTTTTATTTCACGGGGGCCTAACATTCTGCATAAACAGTTCTCCACAGAAAGCTTCAGCAAAGCTTTTAGAGGAGATCGTAACTCCTTAAGTACTGTTTTAATGACGTCCCTTAGTGTTTTATAATTAGCGTGAATATACCTCAACGTATTGTTAGAGAAAGATGGCGAATTTGGGGCAACTTTTTCATTGAGATTTGGCTTTGGTCATTGTTGTTGTAAGTTTTGTATGATTGTGTATACAAGGTGGCAGGGATACCGACGCGCACCCTGGGGGCCTATAACGGCCACATTAGCATTCCTCTAAAAGCAATTCATTTCCTGAATTCCCAGCTGTCATTAGCAATTCCTCTAATTTGACACAAAAGCAATTCATAATTTGTGGACCATTTTACCAATCTCCACAGAAAACTGTCAAACAGATGAATTATTTCGTAATATGAATTGCATGCAGATCATATTATGAATTGTCAATTTGTGACATTTTACGCTATTATTATCATATTATCATATTTGCTATTATGATTCTGCCAAAGTGGCCGTCTTAAGGGGGCCTGTTACTGTAAGGATATCCCTGCCGCCGTGCTCCGGTTATTTTACTTTGTACTTGTTGCATATCGTTGAGATAAACAAAGAAACAGTATTTTTCTATCTTTTGTATTGAATGTTTACAGTATTTTCAAAACAAATCCATTATAAAAGTTTTCTTAAGTTGTATTATTTTGTATTAAGAACTAGCTCCAGTATTTTCATAATGCTTAGGTAGTTTAGTAGGTATACTTGATCTTTATAAATCAACAATAGAATTTTACAAACGTTCTTCTCTAAACAAATGACGTTGTTAGTCGTGACCATACTTAGCCAATCAGCACAGCTTATACCTACTTAATTCATTTGTTTTTGGAAATTTAAAATAAATTATTGGTATTCAAAGTTTATCGACCTCAATAATGAAGGTCAGGGTAACCGCAAATTTCATCCAATTTAAATGGGACTTAAAATAGGGTTTGTATAATTAACATTTGTAGGTACCAGCTGTAAGTATTAACACTGTTTCTAGAATTGTTAACTCAGCACTTGAAATAATATTTAAGTTTGATTTAGTTAATTTAGTATTCTCTTTTAAGAGATACTAAAAACTATCAAAGACTGTGATAGAGACTTTGCAGTTTCAGACTTCAAAGCGAAAAAGTTTTCTAATGATTTTAAATAATTTATTATTTTTAAGTAGGTTTTTAATTACTTACTTTTAGAATTCAAAAAAATATTAATAATCTTTTTCATAAGCATATTTTAACAAACATATTAATTAGTTTACATGCTGTGGGACTTATCCTAGGTTCGTCCCATATTGTTTATTCACAAGATCCACAGTAGGTACCTTGTAAAAATGTACTTTTCAGTATTTAGAATTTGCATGATAACTTTTGTACAGTCACGGACTTTAATTGATGAGCCACTTGGCACTGTTCACATTTTAGCCTTGTAATGTAAATCGGGCTTAGTCGGTTATACTCGTACATCCAGACACGGAAAGTCATGTCTTCGTATTATAAAAGGAGAAAATTATTATATCTTTACCAGTTGGCTAACCTGAGAGCCAGAACTACAAGCTTAACGAGTTAATGAGCTCTGATTCAAAGGAGGTCAGTATGAAATAGATTCGATAAACATTATATTTCTTTTATTTTGAGAACTTATTAGTCAACCTCTATGGATAACACTATTTCCGATTACTAGTAATTTGTCATCTTGTTTACGAGCATGCGATTTGAGTTCGTGTTTAATCGTGTAATCTCGTGAATGTATGAAACTGCAAAATTGAAAAGTTTGAAAGTGGCTTATCAATTAAAGTCCATGACTGTACCTAGATAAAGAAAAGAAAAAGAAAGAATAACATTTATTTGGACACAGTTCGTGAAATACAATATACAAAAAAAATAAAAATAAAAGAGAAAATAATGTTTTAACAATAATGTGTGCCTCGCGGCTGCGCCAAAAAGGTTCATTTCAGCATTAATGCCAGACAAATGCTGTCTGTCGCTGGTTTTCTAATGAACCCTTAGGGACAAGTGACGGGGAGTACACACAGTTTCAACATACTTAATACTTATATAAAGACTTTTAAATAAATAAATAAGTAAAAAACAAACACAATTACAGAACCAAAAAATAACTAATAAATTAAAAATAAATTGGCACAATGTTAAATAAAATATAAAGGTAAGCGTCATTTATTACGATGATTCGTTCGTTCGTTTGCTGATCAGTATTGTCAGTTGATTGTGAGTCTCCTGTTGGTGTAAAAATAAATCAATAAAACTACTCCTTTCTTTTTCAGTTGTGCAATTTCGGAATATGACCTTGTGTAGTGTTATAACATTGGAAAAACTGTAAAACAATACGATTAAAAAATAAAACAAACTACGCAGTTACTAATCACACCTATAGGTACAAATTTAGATCGAAAGCTTCATCCAGTCAGCTAAATCTATAACATGTCTAACTTTCATCATGATTAATGTTGAGACTTTGACAGCGATCCCAAACTGATATTAATTTTAATTTGTGACAAAAACTAACTTACCACTCCGCCAAATTAATCAGGATTGCTGAAATATTTTTACTAGAGGTTATAAAATGTTTAGAGTTTATTCAGTTTAGTTGTTTGTGCTCGTTGTTTGTAACAGTACCTATGATAACTTTTACCGTTGTTGTATTTAATTTTGCTAGACTAATCTTCTATAACGTACATTCTAGAATTTTGCTATTTAATAAAATAAATAAATAGAAGATATATTAATGGATTGTTTATAAGGTGAAGGTTCACAATTTAATCAAAGTTGTAGGTATATAGCTGCGTAGCATGTCTCTACAGAGACATTGATAGACGAACGTGAAAATGTGGGCCGAGGCGAAGTTGAGGCTCACATACGTGAGTCCATCAAATCCTAATAGCAGCCAAGCCTTGTATAGTATTGTTCTCAAATAATGCGTGGAAATTCAAACTAAAAAATAAATTGGTTATAATTCCAGAATCAATGACAAACAACGATAATTTTTCACATGCCAATAAGTGCAATTGTTTCGCCTCGGCCTACATTTTCACGATCGTCCATCGATTCCTCTGTTGCAGGCCGCGACAGTAATGTACTATTTCGGTGATGTGAATTATAAGAAATTGTATCGTTGACTCTTTTAAGTAAACATAAAACTTCTAAAATAATGTTCCTTTAGAAACAGCTACTTTTGCACACAAACCTCTAGTAGCATCTTATTTGAATCTCAAAGAAACAGAAGCAAAACAAAATATTCCTTGAACGCAGCAGAATTTCTCATTCGAAAAGAAATCCGTGGTTGTTAAGGACGATACATGCAGAGTCGAAAGTGCGCGTCAAAACGTTAAGGGCATAAAATGTAAAAGAAAAAATAACGCCGAGGATCCTCGAGCCAGCAAAGAGTTCACCACCATGCATACAAATGTTCAGACATGTTGTGTCTACTTCAAGTCTTGAGGCTGGATGGTAATATGCTGAAGAACGTGTCATGTAGGTTCAGAATATGTGACATTTTTGGCTTATCCACTTTGTCTAATACCTAATGTTTTATTACAGAAACTTATGAGGGCCTATCCATTCATTACGTAAACATTCGTGTTTTACTACACAAACTTACTAGTATAGTTTTAGTAGTGATGTAGCCGTGTTTTGTTTTGGGAAAAGGATTACTAGAACCATTAAAAATATAAAAAAGAACCCACATAGCAAGCCTATTATTACTTAGCTGGATGCATAAATATTGAATGTTTCATTCAATACTTTGCCCATATAATAATTTTACAATATTTTTCCAACCAGCCTTTAACGACATCATTACGTTCGAGTGTCCCCAACAGATACGACTTATTTTTGAGTCCCACAGCGGTCTCTAATGATTATTTAGCAAGCGTGACGTGATTGGCATTGCCCCTTTGTTTTTGCCCCGATTGTCCCCACAGATGGCGGTTTGATGAATGGGCTAAGGGTCAATAGATGTCAACCACTGTCGGCTCTATTGATGTAGGAAAGTATTTACTCATTGGTGTGTATTTAAGGGATAATGTTGAAAGGACGTGCCTGTCTGTTGAAAATACTTGTCGACCTATATTATTGTTTGGTTGGTATTCGACTTTTATTATTGGTGCTTAAATATTAGGAAAGCTGTTTATTTGTTTCCACTGTATTTGTTTTTAAACCTTTCATGACACAATTCAAAGATTTTAGAACTTTTCCACTATGTATCCGAAATATAAAACATTTTTACTTAAATCATAACTAACTAACGCATAAAGTAAGTACCTGCTTAGAAAATAAAATGCTTAAAAAATATAAAATAAATTACCGATAAAATTAATACAAATAAGTAAAATAACAGACACATTTTAATTCAAAGCAATATAAAATTACCTTTTCCTCTGGAATCGAATTTGGTTTACATTGGCGTGTCCATGAAAATGATTTTTATGTTCCTAAGTAAATAACATTAAAATTATTTATTGAGCAAACTGCTAGGCGTTGGATAAGGGGCGAAAGCGAAAAACCAAAATAGAGGTTAACTGTAGAAGTATAACTGAGGTTATTAAGCCAGCCATATTTACGAATATTTATCAGTCTATCAGTTACTTTTTCACGCCGTAACAGCTGAACGGATTTGGATGAAAATTGGCACACGAATAGACCATGACCTGGATACCCTGGACACCTCATGCCTATTATCCCAGTAGTACTTTCCCATGGGAAAATGTCCGACCACCATGCGGGCAAAGCCGTGGGGGAAAGCCAGATTAATAAAAATTAAGCCTGGTTAATAGAAAATAGGTACGAAACTTGTTTGTTTCTTTTGAAAAAGAATCAGAATAATTAATAATGACGTACAAATAATGCGTTAAAAATACAGTTTTAGTGGAACATGATTGTATTGAATTACTCTAACCAACTGCTTTTGCTATTGTATTAGTTAGATTATTAATAGGTATTTGTTTTAAGTATCGGCAAGTGGCACTTAATACTTTTATACTTTCCTCGTTTTAAGCCCTCAGAGCCCTCACTTTAGCAGAATCATAATTTGAAAATATTATGAATCATCGTAAAATGTCACAAACTGACAATTCATAATTATGATCTGCGTGTAATTCATATTACGAAATAATTCATCTGTTTGACAGTTTTCTATGGATATTCGTAAAATGGTTCGCAAATTATGAATTGCTTTTGTGTCATATTAGAGGAATTGCTAATGACAGCTAGGATTCAGGAAACGACCTGCTAATGTGGCCGGTTTAGGCCCCTGTAATGTTCTTTTTTGGGATTATTTTCCAAAAAAAGAACATTACAGTTCACTTTACGCAACATGATTTTTATGTTCCTAAGTAAATAACATTAAAATTATTTATTGAGCAAACTGCTAGGCGTTGGATAAGGGGCGAAAGCGAAAAACCAAAATAGAGGTTAACTGTAGAAGTATTTAAACCGATAATCATGTAGGTATCACATTAACATGTAGGTATCGTAGTATTTTTTTTTTAGATTTTCTGTCTGATTGCTGGGTGCCCTGGACTACACAAACATAACATAACGCCTGTATTCCCCGTAGGGTTATGCAGATTATATCGCAATTTTATAAAACGTAGTTCAGGGCGAACTACTGTTTATAAAATTGCGATATAATCACAAGGTCGCACACTGATTATTATTCATGTTCTAGTTAATTTCACCCAACCCGTGTAATTAATTTCCCGTGGTTTTACAGATAAACACAAACATGGGTTATAATCAACGAAACGCTGCCTTCTGTTTGTCTAGAACTTTTGATGTAAAGGTATTAATATTATTCTGTTTACAGTTCAAGCAGCGGTTAAAGCGACTATTTAATACGAATTTCGATTACCACTGAACTGAACACTAATGTCCATTAAATGATTTTGTGTTTCGTAACGTGTCGAGGATATACGTAATATGAAGCTCAATATTTTTTCAGAAAGTCTATCTGTCTGTGTTCGCGTTGTTCTTCGAAACTGTTTATCGGAATTTGATGCGGTTTACACCGTCATTTAAGAATTAATTCTGGAAAGTTTATTGGTGTACCTACCTGATATATTCATATCAAACTTATTTAATTATAATATGTATAATAAAGACATCTTTATGTTTTGTCGAGTCGTAAAAACCGTGTGGAGCACCCCGTGGCTAGTTATTAAATAAAAACTGGTGGATTTTAAATGTGCTTGAATTTTTATCTCTGGTTTAACCTACGAAACTAAAAATTACATACGTACTCGGTACATTTTCAGTTACGAAGTACTTGAATGTTTCAATTATTTACTAAGCCTACGTGACATGACCCGTTTAAAATATTAAAACGTGTGTCTGTAGAGTCGGGAATGAATACTGAAATCTCACAATGTTACCTAAAATAAAATAAACATTAGAGATAAGAAGCAAGGAGGATGAATAATTAAATGCTAGCGGCTTTCCACGCGTTGAAAATAAATAACATATATCTTCTTTGAAAAATCCTTATAAACAATACAAGCTTGTAGTTTTGAAATTAATATCTAGTCCATTCTTTGAATTTATGCTACAGAAATGATAAACAAAGTAAAAGTTTTTACTCTGTCCAACTCTGTTCGGATTATTTCGGTAGCTTCAAGCGATGCATAACAGAACAGAGGTCTTTTCACCTCAAAAACGAAAAAAAACCTCCCCTTTGTTTAAATTCCGTGTGTGGTCTACATGTCATTCCTACACTGCACCACAAACATAAACTAAATTTAAAACAAAGCCGACCCCGGTACCGTAAACATAATCGTGTAACGCCAAAAACATTCCATTACCGTGCTCTTCACTCTTCTGAGTAGCAGTCTGTCTCTCTCATTATCTGCGACGCCGATTCCTTTTCTGAAAAAAAGCTTTCAGTCGCCAGTCTCACACACGTTGTGAAGGCCTCTCAAAAATTCATCGCCCGTCTACGAGCCCTGAATGAGTTCCGCAGTCGGGGCCGACTCGCCTGCCCGGTAATCTACTTAATAAGTAATCTTGTAGGGGCTCTTACCTCTGTTTAGTTTGGATAAGAATCCTGAATTATTTGTTTTGACGTATCGCTGGTGTATCCTAATAGCCGGTTTCTGATTTAAATATTTGAACTTGAGAATTTCTCAAACTCTTCTTAAGCATTACTTAAGGTGATTCCTTTAATGTAACCCGCCAAATCGAATACGTTTTTTGCAAATTTATTTTAGGAATCACCTTAAGTAATGCTTAAGAAAAGTTTGAGAAATTCTCAACTTCAAATACTTAAATCAGAAACCGGCTGTAAGACTATTTTAAATAATAGTGATGGGACAGTGCAATTGTCCATTGTTATTCGTGTGTTCATGATTAACGTCACTTATGCGTATTCAGAAACGTTGTTAGTATTTTTTTGATAAATGTTTATAAGAACCTATAACGGGGTGGTGTACGCAACTCCACGTCTGAGTGCGTATTTTGGACAGCTTCAATTCTCTTGATTTGTTATAACCCCACCCCACCTTGTGTAGAAAAATGTTTTCTACAACTAATTATAAAATAATGCACTGTTTCAAAAACCTCTATCTTTCCTCAAATAATATTCCCAACACAAGTAAATTTATTTAATTATCTCGACAAACCGCGTTTCGACGCGCAGACGTTCAAACAGGGTGTGTAATCAAAAAATGTAAAGTGCTTATACGTGATACAATTACTAGCTGAGTAGATGCCTGCGACACAAAATACATAGGTACAGAAGGCCAGCTCAACATAACCGGCGAAAGTAGGCGCACCCACACATAGACGCGCACGTACGGCGATATCAAACCATCTCAAACGAATGCCAGTCGCGAGTCCGTTTGCACTCGCTGTAAGTAGAAATCTGTCTATGTATGCGTGCGTTTTTGCTTGTTGTATGGAGTTAACCTTCTGTACCATTCTATTCTATGTCTGCGTCGTTGACGGGATAACATAAGAGATTAAAAGTTTGTTATAACTTGACGTAAGGTAAAAGTTACAAGCATTCTAACTTTGTGGTTCGTTTTTACGGGAGGATGAATATAATTTGTGGAAAATAGATGAATATTTTGTGAGTAAGATTATTTGGTGAGTTAATTATAGAGTGAGTAAAAAACATTATTTAGTGTGAGTTAAAGTTCGTGATACTGGTTGAACCTTATATATTGGATGATGAGTACCTACCTGCTGATGAGGGTGAATTTATTTTCAGCAAATGAATGATCATCGTGTCCGAATATCTGATTATAATTCCGGGATTTTGTTAGAGACAATTTCAGTGTTTATCACTGAAATTGTCTCTAACAAAATGTAGTAAAAAAGTATTACTGTGAATATTCTTAACAAAGTTGTGTAAATATTATGGAGCACTGCTACTTTTATAAAACTGCAGGCAACACGTTGCAAAACTTATTTTTTGCAAGGACAATTTCCCTTTTTCATTTTTCTTTAAATTTTTGTACCAAGCATTAGCTGTTTGTATACTAGACGGAGAAAGAGATATATCTTTGTCACTTTAAATTCAACGCCACGAATTTGTTCCGAGCTGCAGTTTTACAGTCTCCGACAGAGCAATGAATACTTGAAATGCAATCTATACCAAGTTCTCGACTTTTGCTTTCACTGGTTTTCCAATCATCCATAAAAACTTGCATGTATGTTTAAACCGTGCAAGCCGTGGAAGAAAAATGGGGTCACTACTAGTACTATTTTGTTGATTATGTTCTTTATCTGTTCACTGCAGTGCTGCCATTTTCTTGTAGCTATGTACCTATATAAAAAAAATGATACCGTGGTAAAAATATTAGGTATCCAGACCAGCAAGATGGTAAAAGGGCTGAATGTCCAGGTTGTACATTTACGGAACTCTGAAATCATTTTCTAGTACAGTTCAGCAAACATAGACATTTACCCTCACAGCACCCCTAACGATGTAAAATTATAGCACACAAACTCTTCAGGCTATTAACATTTCTCCGAGCACATTGCTGCTCATCACACAAATTCAAAGATAACAAAACACTCTCGCGTTCTCATCCCTCATTGTAAATGCAATCATGATTCGAGACGTCTCATCATAAACACGTCGCTTCACTCGTATGTCGAACTGTATGTAAACGAGTTTTCTTTTTTCATACGACACCGCAGCAGATTTTCATCCGAAATATGCGCCGGTCTCACACGAGGCCCTCAAAAATTCAACGACGCGGGTCCGTCGTCGGCTTATTCTGTTTACTTTAGTATTATTTCGCGAAAACAGGTGCATTACTATAATTGCTAGTTTTTAATGAATTATAAAAAGAGAAGGTTACTTTAGCTACACAAGGGAAATGCGTTGATAGGATGTTAATACTTTGCAGACTGACAAATTTTTTCACCACATTTTGAGAAGATTTTAATCAACTATATAAAAACGTACCTACATTCAAAATCATCGTTCAAAAGTCGTGACGTGAAGTTAACGTTCAAGATGAAGATGTGTTAAACATTCGTAAATGTATGATTTACTTAGAAAAATGTTAGAGAGTCTAACTTTCTCGTAATTATAGGAACCTCGCCAGTATGTATGATGATATTCAAAAGCACTGTATAGCCGTAAACCTATGCTATGGGTAAAGGAATTAGTCAAATGCTTGCTAACGAATGCACGATCGAAATTGCAGCAGTGTCCTCATGTCAGCTAATAACAACGTAGGTACCGCGATTACTAATCACTCATTTCACCGAGCTTTGATTATGGCAAAGAGTTTGGCTTATCAGCTTTCTGTGGCGAGACATAATAATGGTTCATCAATGGACTCCAAAGATTCGTTAAGTTATTTTAGTAGCAGAACTTGTTATAATACAAACTACTATTGATTTTTCTGGCACACATTATCATACAAATTCTGTTCTATTTTGTAATTATCTTAGAGTGTGCCTATTTAGTGGTATTTAATTTAATTTAAGAAGTTTTTAAGTTCTTGATTTTTGACTGCAAAAAAATATCTAATCCGTTAATCTCGTATTCGACATACGTGCGTTAAAAAATCATAATAAGGCAGTTAGGAGGTACGTTTTGGGGGTGGTAGCCGGTCTCCAGACAGTAGCTGATGAATATTTCACTTCATTATAACAGTTTGATGTACTGTTCATACGTAATATGAAACGTGATGACGGAGACACAATGGACGCGTATAAGTTAAGCCTTTGATCTTTATTTTGTTGCGAAATTGTTTGTTTGTTAGAAATGACTAATGAGGATTTCAGAGTATACTCTTTCCTAAGGACTCTTCTTAAGAGTGAGTGAATGCTCACGTAAAGATTGGGAACATGTTGAGGTAAACATCTCCATCTCAGCAATCTTTCATAATTTCATTATTGGTGAGGTAGCTACGGAAAGATAGCTAGTACAAATCGGATCTATATCTCTAAATGTTTCAAGGATCAACGTTAATTTGAATTTAAGATCGAACATTAGAAAATGTAGGTTTTCAATATAATTCGGATCTGTCTGTACTACTTTAAAAATATCGCCCAAGAAATTTTGTTACACATTTTCTTTCCATCTTTAAAAGCATTTTTTGCTAAAAGTTAATAGAACCAAATGAGGTTCCCTTGGAGGTTCTATTAAGATAGCCTGACTTAATAGCATTTCTGCTTAGAATAGCAGTAGGTACTTTAAGTAAATGAAGATAATGAAATAATTGAAACTTACAAGCTACAGAACTATTCAATTAAAATTAATTGGTTTGGATTGTTGGGTTAATTCAGTGTAACAGAACTTAAGTTAAATTGATTATAATTTCGAATGCTCACTTGAAGTTCGGGGCATAAGGGTATTTATGTCCACAAATTAGCTTTTCCCGCTTTTCCTGAACGATCCTTTGGCCAAAGTTTTTCTCAAGCCTATTTACATGCGGGCTAGAACACAGAGCTTAGTTAAAGCGTGAAACGGGTCGTCAAAATGGCGAAAATCTAACGAAAAAGTTCATCAAAGTAAATCAGTTTGTTATTCATAGTCAATGTGTTATATCCTTTTAAAGATCTGATTAAGATCCATTTATAACGATTGGAGTTTATCGACTCCGTACGTTTTCCTAAAACATACTCACATACTTGACGACAAAGACATAGGTCATGAGTTCGAACCCAAGCCACGCAACAACTTTTCGGATTCATGTGCGTATTGTATAATAATCACTTGCTTCAAAAATGGTGACGGAAAACATCGTGATGAATACGGCATGCCTGAGAGATATTTCTCGGCGGCATGTGAAGCCAAGTCAGAGCTAGTGGGCTAAAAACTCTGATACCAGCACGCGCAGCATGACCGTCATAGAAATGGGTTTTGTCTATTCTATTCAATTTTTTATTATGGCAAGCAAAGCCGATGTCGACCATTCTGCCATTTTCTAAAGTGAATTGGAAAAGCGTATCGAAGAAGAAAAAAAAGACGGAAGTATAGACACAATGACAGATTGTGATTGTATATGTATCATTTTGTCTAATCTTCCATCGACAAAACCCGTTTCTACTGTGGTCATGCTACTCGTGCTGCTAGATATATAGATAGATAAAACTTTTATTTGGTGCACACAAAAGACATAGCACAACATACAAAAGCACGGTTAATTAATAACTAGTTACATAATTAAATAGCTACAAGGTGTCAATATACAAAAAAAAACAGCAATAAAAGAAAACAAGACACTGTGATGACAATATAGTCTACGACACACTTAAAAAAAAAATGAAATATACAAAGTGCAGTGTGCCTCTCAACGTTGCACCAAATGGGAGTCCAACTTAGCATGTGTCAGCCAAATATACCTGACGCTGATATTTTGCTGGATCCCTGCAGTGACATATGGACGTCGAGCAGATAATATGTGAATAATTGGTTACCTATGTGAAAAGTGGAATGTACGGATGGTTAGCCTGTAACCACAGGAAAAGAAGAATAAGACTTGACGACATAGCTTACGAAAGTCGTAGGTATCTGGCATGTTTAATGATAATTCTCCGACTGCCTCCTGAAACGGTATATTTTTCAAAACTACCAATATTTTTAAAATAAGTAGGTTCTATTATAAATCTTGAAAGGTGTTTAAGTTCAAATGTTTAAAAGTTCTATTTATTTTTCTAAACATTGATGCAATAGAGCGCATTCTGCGTCCTTGGTCCAACCTTTTCTCTTATGGTGAGAGACCAAAAACCTCTTTCTTGAAACAATTCATAAGCTGTAGCGTTTACCTGAACACCATCATAGAAATAAAGGCGGGTCTTATTTGTTAGGTACAAATAAGACCCGCGTTAGTATCTACGATAAAAAAATCAACAAATCTGTCATCCATTTTAAACGGAATTGTAAATATTAAAACGGAAACCTGTTAAAAATAACGAGAACTAAAAAAAATATTTATACTGTTAAATAGAAATGGAATTTATATCAACACAAACTGAATTTTATCTCAATAAAATTCGCAGAAGTAGTTTCCAGCAAATGTTTGGATAGTATTTAACACAAATAGCAATTTCTGAATTTTCCAATTTCCATACAGCTATATATATGAGCAGTAAACCAATCTATGAAAACGAATAGATCACTAAACAATTTCTATGCATAATGCATATTTGGCACTTATAATAAAAAAAACAATCAATCTGCCTAGCCTTTTCTTAACCACGTTGGGGTCGGCTTCCAGTCTAACCGGAAGCAGCTGAATACCAGTATTTTACATGGAGCGACTGCCTATCTAACCTCCACAATCCAGTAACTGGGTAATACGATACCTCTTGGTAAGACTGCTTGTCAGACTTTCGGGCTTCTGACGACCCATAACGACTGTCAGATCCACGAATGACAGCTGGAACCAACGGCTTTACATGCTTTACGAGGCACGGAGGAGTCTCGGTATGTAAAGATGGTCACCCATCCACTGACCAACCCCAGCAAGCGTAGCTTAACCTGATGGATCAACCCGTGCGGCTGTTGTTACTTAACCACGAGCTCCTCAACACACCTATAAACAACAAAATGGTCCTTAAAATAAGCGATAGTTGAGAGTCATCCACCTACTTTTAACACCTTATGATACATGTAGTAAAGCTCACTGTCGACTCACTATCGTAGTCTTTGTCGTATGCTGTAATACCACCGGAATAGCGTCAACATTCGCATGTCATCAGCCTCCAGCCGTGGAAATTTACTTGACAGGCTTTAGCATCTATGTGGCAGGAGACGCAGCAGAAAGCTCACCACTTGAAATCCAACACCTTTATGCTTGTAAACAACACGCTCCCTTTTCATTTTTAAACCAAAAACTCAAGATACGTTCGAAAGGAGGCGTACGTAAATTCCATTTACTGCTGGAAAGTGCCGAGCTCGGGCCCCATCGCAAACTCCACTTAATTACGCGCATAAATTCAAGTGCTCTCCCGTACACGATGGATGTAGCCACATTTTAACTTATAAAATATCGTTTCTTTGAAATTTACTGAGGATTGGTACGCCATAATTGGTTATGAGGGCGCATTGGTGTATGCGGTAATTTTATTTCAGGTGACACTTATGGTTGAACACTGAAAATTTAATGCGGTGGTCAGATTTTGAATGGGATTGTACCCACAATTTTATCGTGAATCGTTGCGAAAACAAGCTTCTGTATTTAAATAAATATAAAATATTGGGAATTGTGTGTGAGAGAGAGAAAGATATAGGGATAAAAACTTCGAACAGGGCATTACACAAAGGCGTGGATTCCACCAGTCCCTTCAGGATGTACTGAAGACAGACACCGGCCATCGCATGATTTTATGCGGTTAGGTTTCGACATAGCCTCGTTGGTCAAAAGTGTAATTTTAAACTCTCATGGAATAAAATCTGGACGGTCATGGCGTGTGAGTTAAAATAACAAGCAGACGAAAATAGTAGAAAAAATATAAATAAATTCCAAAATGGTTTGGTGGATGCATTACAATCCAAGCCGACGCAGGGAGGGTGTAAGTACCTACTATTAATAATAATTATCCGTTTTGAAGCACCTAATTTATAACGGCACAGGTCCGTGTGGTTTCCATTATAAAAATAGCCCATTAATGAAGAACATAATTACCAAACCAATCTAGTACCGCACCGGTCGTTGCGCTAGGAAATAAAAAAGCTATTTATTTTTGCTACATCATTATTTCTAGACTTCAAGAAGCAGTGTTCTATCACCAGTCTTATAATTATGTGTGGTAACGCATGATAATGAACTGATGGCGATTAATACATTTTGCTAGAGTTTGCTGCAGATTCTAGGATTTCAGCCAGAAAGTAGTCATAATGTATGCCTAGATTAAGAAATAGGTCGCATGCTTGCTAACGACCACACAGTACTGTAAATTATTTGGTTTAATTTCCAGGTATACTTTGGTTTGAAAACTGAAAAAGATATAGTTTACCAAACGATTAGCATTATGTATGACTGCCGTAAGTAATTATAGACTTTAACTTCATTGAGTAGACCATATTTTAATGAAAATGTTAGTTTGGTGGTTTAGCGACACTGACTATATTTAAAATACTGATTTTTAGACTGATCATACATTATGTACAATGCATGGATAAATGCATGCATACCAGAATCTCTTCATTAGGGCAAAAACATTGTTATCTGCTGTTATTGTTATTTATCTTCAGTTGACCATCATTTAAACTTCAAGCATTATGAAGTGCGCCTCACATGGAGAATGTGGGATTCGTCATGCTTGGCTTTATCTCTCCTATCTCCCTCTCTCTCTCTCTCTCCCTCTCTTTCTCTCCCTTCTGGATTATGATCCAGAAGGGTCCTCCAGATCGAAGTTGGGCCATTGCGACCCATCTTAACGAAGACTAGCCATCGAGACATTATAATGCACAAATGTGTGCACAGACACAGATGGATTCTCCCATCCCTCACTCTCATAGCCCGATGGGACGGTAATCCGATACGACCCTTGTTGCAGTTTCCGAGACACAGATCATTGAGAACTATATAAACATGTCATAATACGGCCCCAGATCTTATGCTTCACCTGCCTAATGTTAACTTATCTTTTCAGATGAGAATTACGACGGGTATGACATCCACGCCTTAACCAACGTTGGAGTTAACATCTTCAATATAGACATGACACAACATAATGCTGAATTCTTTCACATCATCAAAGATGCTATGGAGTTCTCAGCTAATATGCCTGAAATGATTCCAACTGCTTACTATACGCCTGTTGGAATGTCTGTCACTATGTCTGCTAACGATCCTATTGATATTGATGATAGGGTAAGTTAATAGAAAGTGTATTAAAACTACGTGTTATGGTGATGATGACATAACATAATCAGCCTATAATATTCCCACTGCTGGGACACAGGCCTCTCGGTGAGAGGGACTGGGCCGTAATCTATGCGGGCCTATTGTGGATTGGTAGATGTTACATGTCTTCGAATTTTTGGTTCTAAGACATGCATTTCCTCACGATGTGTTTTTCCATACCTACTTCTCTATTAGTCGTCATCTCGATATTCACTTCCTTTCTAGCCATATCATCTTTCACACAGCCCATCCATCGAATCTACAAAATAAAATTGTAATTTTGCAGTTTGTAAAGTCACTCTTCTGAAAATAGATAAGAATGATGCCTGGCTAGGCTATCTAGATATTAATCAAATTTTTCTCACTTCTCAGATTCTTTGTGAGGAAAAGACATTGTTTTTGGTAATTAATTTAAAACTTTGTTCCAGGTCGACATTATAATATTAAAGGATATAATGTCGATGAACCAACTGCGACAATTCAAGAAGCGAAATACGAAAATTTCTTCCATGCCAATTTTATTCTGGCCACCAAAGCTTGAAATCAAGGACCTTTATGAAATAATTAAGGTTATTAAGATATTCATTTTTTTAAAGGAAGCGAATATTTTATTGTTTAATGAGAATTTTCATTTTATTAGATTTCAGCTGGCATTGTGATGGATCCTACGTTGAGCAATATTTTTTCCGATTTTGACGAGGTTTTACGAAGATGCAGAGAGGTGAATATTATTTTAAATAATTGATAATAATATAATTTGTGTTCGCGATGCTGGTAGGTAGTGGCTAACTAACTAGGCTTTAGTATGCTCTTTTAATTTTTCAAGTATAGTCAGGGAAATTAATTGTTAAGAAAATTGACAACCAACGTCAATCTTCCGTGATAAAGCCATTTCATACAACTGTCAAATTTGAATATACAGACAATTAAAGTTAAATTGTGAGGCAATGCGTAACAATTAATGTGCCTGGCTTTATATAAACGCTACGTTGCTTTACGTACGTTAAGTACTTGCAAAATGAAGTCATTACATAACTAGGTACACACTACATATCAAGCTATACATTTCCAGTAAAAGCTGACCTCTCATTGTACGGAAATATACATTTACATAAACAATGCGAGATCAGCTTATACTGGAAATGTATAGCTTGATATATTCGTGTGTACCTATTAAATTCGGAATCTTATTTCATCAGTTGTTGAAAGTTTTCGGCTAGACCAATACTCTGGATATTAATTCGGGCCTAACAAAAACAAAGGCTCGCAAGTAATTCCGAGACTACCTCCTAAATATTGTTAACGAAGCAAGTTTAATTGCTTCTTGTACGGAATTTATTTTAACTTTTGTACTTAGAATATGATAATTTAGTTATAACTATAACAATAAAGTACTTTTAAGTTAGATTTTCCTGGAATGCAAAAAATATGACTAAATGTAAATATTAAAACTTGGAATTGCATTCTTAAATTGATTATTTTGTTTGAAAATTCTAGTAAACTAGAGATGTTAAATTGGTGGACCAACCCATCCTGGGTTATGCCAATAGAACATAGGCTCAGATTCTAATAATATACTATTAATTTCAGGCACGCAAACCTGTATTCTTCATGAACCCGACCATAATAGACAATTACTATGAAGAAATTTCTAATGATCGTCAGCTGTTGATACAAGTTCATGATTTAATTAAGAACAGATTAGATGGCATTTTCTTAAAGGACGAAAGACATGGAAAACCTCCCATAGAATTCATTCAGTCTCTCATTAGAGCTACAGAAATATTAGAAAAAGATTACGTTGCTGCTTCAGATTATTTTAAACTGAGTTTTCCGGTAAATTTAATTGAAGTTTATGAAAAAAAAAAAAAACCAGGTGCAATTAATAAGAGGCTATGATTAATTTTAACCTTAAGTTTTTAGGCATTAGTGATGTTCGGATTTATTCTTGGCCACCATTACACTTGTTAGTTGCTTCTGTAAAATTTATGTAGGCAACTCATGACTGCGTTTACACATAAAATAAAAATACAGTAAATAATACTTACATAAAATTTTGTGAGTTTAACTTTCGTTTACTTTGTTCGTCATTAAAATCGGCTTTTCCCAGGACAGCCGCCGTTCTACACTTGGCCATAAATTAATGCCTAATACAGCCCTATTTAGACATATTTATCAAGTTCATAATCGAAATTGCCATCTCACCGTCAAGTCAAAGCTGCTGCCGCTGCATAATATATTACTTTAACAAGTAAAAGACGAAGGCAAAGAAAATGTTGGGTATAAACGCTGGATAGAAAACAGAATGACACAAGTGGTATTTGCAAATCTTTTTTTGGAATTAAGAACGGAGGATCAAAACCATTTTTTTTTTTTTGTCGTAATCCAGCTTAAATTCTAGAAACAAAGGTTTTTGTTTGACCAAGCAAGGTCTCTATTAAATAATATTTATAATTACAGATGAAAATCCCAGTTCTCCAGCCATACGCTGCAGCCCTAGCGGCTTCTCTCGCAGCGTTACAAAGTGGAGCCAGTGCTATCATAGTATTCACAACATCGGGCGCTTCAGCTAAGGTCCTGTCTTGCACTTCACCACCCTGTCGTGTGATAGCTATCACGAGGTATGAGAAGACTGCGAGAAGAATGCATCTTTTTAGGAAAGTTATGCCGTTGCACTATCGAGGTGAGATTTTATTGAGTTTTTGCTAGATTTTAACATCGATTTGAATTTGGAATAAACTATTTAAGCTAAGGCAAAGGGATTAGATAAGTGGCAATCGTTTTCAAAGAGTTTCATACTATACAACGACTTGCAACAGGATTGTCCAAACTTTTCGGTTGATTATGTCAAACCAATACATTTTCGACTTATCCATCGTCGTTAATGCTAATAGTAGGTATGCCACTTCGGTCCTCAGGTTTTCTTTATTTATTTATTAAAACTTTATGCACACGTAAAAAAACAAAAACTGTACAAAGGCGGACTTAATGCCAAATGGAAGCACTTGTAACAGAATCTCTAGTTTTACAGGCAAGGCAATCATAAACTAGAGGTTCTATAACAAAGTGCTTACGCCATCGTCATGATGCATAGTCCTAAAGTTTAGTAGGTAATTGATTCTTTCGCTCAAAACAGAGGGCCATGACAAAGTCACTTTCTATTAGCAATAACGAGACTGTTTATTTTATAGGACTTGACATAATGTTAATTGTGAGTGTTGGTACTAGGTACACTCGTCTGTCCCCTACCGGATCCAAAGACACGCATCAACATGTTCTAATTTTAAAAACTTTGAACCGTCCTCATTCTATGACACCATCAACCTTAATGCCCGACGATCTTAAAAACTAAAAGCAGCATCACATTAGACATTAGCATAATGTACCTATTGCCATTGCAGAGAGTCGTTTTAGTTGCTGGCAAGACGAGAGCCTGGCCCGCATTGCTTTTGGCACCCAGTTCGGCCTCGACACCGGCCTTTTCAACTTCGCCGCCAAATTAGTGGTACTTGCACCGTCCGAAGAAGGAATCGTGTATTGCAACAGCTTCCAAATACTCACCGTTAAGCATGTTTTGCATAGATTTCAATGCGGGAAATATAGTATGGACGAGGATTTATTATTACACATCTGAATATTTTATGTCGTCTAAAGAAGAGTTTAATACAGATTCGACAAAACAGAGACGATTAAAGAATAATAGTTTTTATGATTTTTTTTGGAGTCCGGGTTACTTTTTTACCACGGGATCGGGACGGATTGAGACGATAACTATGCATTTCTGAATTTCCTTAACGTGTTATATTTTTCTCTTGACTATGAATTTGGAGGTTGATACGGTAGGTCAAATGTATAAAATGAAATATTTGTTTCGTTAGAATATTACCTAATAAGATACGAATACACGTTTGATGTCATAGCGAGTGACGGACAGACGATAGCTCGCCATCCTTTTACCGTCCACCTAGAGATGTAAAATAACACATTGCCCGTGTGTCCGTCCATTTAATATGGACTCATCTCGTCGTAAAAGAGTTTCGGCTATAGTTCCAGGCAATGTATTAGCCTGATAGCTTGCACTGAAAAGTATAAGTGCCTGAGTATTGGAAAGTTATTTTACACACTTTAGTCCTTACGAATAAGAAATAAAGCTGTTTAGTTAATTTGAATAAATATGAAAAAAAAATCCTGTAATTTTTATTCTATAACACCAGCTTTGTTTAATTTTATATTTTGTTAACTCTAGATTTAAAACTTCGATTTCTTAAATTAGATTACACCAAGACTTCCATCCCCAGTTCCCGTACCGTTCTTTCCCTCCCTCTCATAATTAAAACTATTAGAATAATTCATTCGAAGCGTCGTCGCCTAACCCGATTAGCGTGTTTGTAGTATTAATAATGCACCCATTGGTAAAGTAAATAAGTGCTACATTGTGCCGTGTTGTGTAACGACCATTTTCATATGACAGCTTCGGGAGGCATGTTGTGTTAGTGCAACAAAAACAAAGGTTTGCCGGTAATTGCTCGTTCGCGATAGCACTGCGTTCTGTAAACAAACTCTTTGCCGATTCAGTTAACCAATTTATATATCACTTGTAAACCACTGACAGGTGTAAAAAGACGCATAACGAATCCAAGAGTCACTTTTACTTACACCCCGTCATTGTGATATTTTTTTGTGTTGGACCATACCTGGGAACATTCTGGGTACGGCGATATTGAAGGTCAAAGTTACAAGTTTTTTTAACTTGTTTTCACGGATAAAAGTTTTGCCTGTTATAGCTTAACTTTAAATGGGGGTATTTTGTTTAAAGTTAAGATAGGTTAGGCTCCCTACCTATATCGTGATAAACTCTTCAAAATAATGGCCATAATAAATCTACATACATACACACTAAAAACGATACTAATAAATACACACTAAAAATATAATAAAAAGTTAAAATTTGGATGTAGGAGGTTAATCTCTGAAAGTACTATAATCCTGATTAGAAAATTATTTCACTGGCAGTAAGCTACCTTATTGCCGACTGCCATAGGGTATGTTTTATAGAAAATTGTTGACTACAACGCGGGCGCAGTCGCGGGAAGAAGCTAGTTTCCCATAAATCAAACCCATCAACAAAGTTAAACAGAGAATATTAATTCTCAGTCACAATCGACTTTCAAACTTAATTAAAACAAGACACTAATATTGTAATTATTAGTGTAGGAACGTGAGCAAAAATAATTGCTTAGTATAAACAGATAGTAAAATGCATGAGAGTGCATCCAAATGAAGTACCATTTATATGAGACCTCATTAGAGGACGGAGGTAACGCGAGACTAAAATGCATTTCATATTCTCATACAAAGGATATCGCATCCTGTTACAAGAAGCCTTTGCATTCAGATGCAGCGTCCTAAATTTGTGGGTTATTCTGTAAAAAAAGTTGGGCTAAGTAAAATTATAAAGTTTAATATTTTTTGTAATTGTAAGTTTATAAAAGCTTGAGGTATTCAGTTAAGTTTTTAAACAAAAAACAACCATGAAATAACGTTTCAAGCTAAGAGAGCGTGTAAGGATAGTAGTAGCAGGTGGCGCTCTGTAGTTTCTGCCTACTCCCAAGGAAAAAGGCCTAAGTTTATTTATGTGTTAAATAAAATTAACGAATATAAGTGTGAATGGGTTCATAGTATATTAACATATTTTTCTGATCATTCGATCAATAGTAATGAAACTGCACTGAGTTCTAGCTAATGGATAATGGAAATGTACAGGCTGTAACGTGTACTTATATTAGAATACCTTACAAAATTTTAATTTCATTTTTACCTACGGTTAAAATCACTGTCAATTGCTTTGTTTTTTTAATTTGGTTTTTATTAGATAAACGACTGAATCTGTAAAGTTTTATTTATCAGACATTTGTTTTGATATAGTTATGGCAAGTCTGTATGTCAATAATCGAAAAAGAAAAATTGGAAATAAACGTCAAAAATTGTCTCTTTACGAAAAAAAGTTAATGAACGTACCTAAATCAAATTAAAGTTTTTTGCAGAATAACCCACGGCTTTGTTCATTCGTCGAGGGCTCGCTAATGTCACACGAAATAAGACTAAAACGCGGATATTAAGATGCTCTCATTTCATCCGCCTTTGAAGGATTGTGCTGCCAAAAAGAGTGGGTAGCTATGTTCTACGTCATGTTGAGAGCTTCCCATTGTCAGTGACGTCATTGAAAGACTGTTTGAAGCCGACAGCATGCAAACAAGGGTTTTCGTATTCGGTTTCATGTGGAAGATTGAGAATTTTTACTTACATATGTTTTTGTTTATGGCATGCTATTTCGGTAATGAGAAATTGCTATTACTTTTTGAAGCCTTGGCTTAGGCCCGGTTATATGGAGGGAGTTTCTTCTCCATTTTGGGGGTAGAATGTCCCTGTGAATATTGTAGACGATACTTACTTTCTTACCAACTTTCTTTCTTCGAACTTTTCCATAAGAGGTTTGTTCTTATGGAAATATAATTTATTATTCTTGCATCCTACCAGACTTCTACAGTTGGCTATAGGATTTATACAAAGCGAAATACAGGTAAGTTCACTACCTTTGTTCAAGGTTGAATGATATAAGCACTTTTTAAATATTTAAAGCGAATAAAGCTACGCAGTGAATAATCGCTTTTATGGTCTGTTTCTACGAAGCACAAGCGACCTACAAATGGCTCTACGATACTTTTTCTAAAACAATACCCACAGCCCAGATTATATCGAAATAAAAATCGATAAAGGCTTATACAGAAAACGGTATAAAAGGAAAAACAGTTGAATTTCCCAAACGGCAAGCGTTTCAACCGATCCGTCCATTGTTTCTTTAAACGGTTCCAATAAAAATGCAAATACACAGTCTATGCGTTGTGTGCGTTGTCCGCTATCGACTTTCAAACTAGTTTATTTAGTTTTAACTCTGTCGTCGGCTCTATTTACTTCCTATGTTTGTCGTGTGTCTAACCTAACAACTGTTCTCTTTTGTATAAGTTTTGTATAGTGAGCTTTCTAGGAATACTTTATTGCGTTATTATTTTGATAGCATTGTTTGAAATTCAATCAAAATGGTGAAGAAAAACATTGTGAGGAAACCGTCATGTCTTCGAACCAAAAATCCGAAGACATGTGACATCCACCAACTCGCACTGCGCCGGCGTGGTGGATTATGGCCCACTCCCTCAAGCCGAGAGCTTGAGAGGCTTGTGTCTCAGCAGTGGGAACATAATAGGCTGATTATGCTGTTTGAAATTAGAGACTGCTTGGTATACCTATCTATTGGTACACCTAGCTTGTGTCTTTTTTGCTAGTTAGGATACAGGGTGTACTGAATGTGAGATGCTGTGAATAGTGATACTGTGTCTTAGCTGGGAAGATAATATCTAGTCGTTGTCTGCAACAGGCTTAGTGATTGACTGAAACCAATATTGTGTAACTTTCAATCGGAATACTGAGGACATAATATATGTACCGGAAATTGGTTGTGCGAAATAGGTACGGCAGAATTAAACGATGCAATATTTTTGCATATAAATATGCAAAATATACATATAAAAATACTAGGTAGGTATGTATGTAAGTATTCCTATAATTTACGTAGTTTTTATCGAAGCAGACTGAAAAAAAATACAACACGCAAAATTCGGTGGAGTGACGATCATACAAATATTTTATATTCCATAATTTCCCTAGTGACGACCGGGACTCGGTGTTCGAAAGATACGTCTTTTTTATTTTTTTGTCATACTGATTCTCAAATATTGTTTTTCTGCATTTCGGTAATTTGTGCTTCATGCTTTCGATAACGATGTAAGTGAAATATTACATAAGTAAATTAGGTGTTGGGTGCTGTGAGGGCGCGAAATTTGACTCTTCCTTACGCGTTCCGCATCCTCCTTCGCGAACATTACTGATTCGCAGAAGGAGGTGACGGCTTCCCATGCCCTCTCGCTCCGTACCATGGCCTGGACCAGGGCCGGACGCGAGAGATCACCTCCACCGATCGCCTCCACGAGAACTTGGCGGTGCTTGCCCAACCCGAGCAGACCTCCACCGTATGCTCCACTGTGTCCTCCAGGAGATCCACACAATGCAAATGGTGACACCCAGGCGTTTCCTCCCGCCTTTTCCGAAACAGGAAACTCCCGAAGTAACCGTGTCCGGTGAGGACCTGCGTCAGGCAGAAGGTGTTTCTCGACAGCATGTGAAGCCAAGTCAGAGGCCCATGGGCGGGCTAAACACTCTGACACCAGGTTAGCCACTAACCACACGAAAAAGAAAAATAATATTAATACATTATAAAAACCGATGAAAATACCAAAAGATAAACTATCATAACTCAGCATATTTAAACTTACAAAGAAGTTTGTCTTAAGAAGTATAAGATTTATTAACTTGTAAACTTCTCGTCAATAAGCGTATTTAACGAACTGATAGAAAATAGTTTTCTAAAAGCTGTGGAGGCTGATTCAACATAAACCAGAAATCTTATTTAATACGGCTCAGCGCCGTCTCAAGACTGAAGTACGGTATGAAAGAAAACTTCGCATTTATTTATATTTAAATCGCTTCGGGCAACTGAGCTGCATATTGAACATGGAAGTTGTGGTGCAATTTGGAAAAGACGTAAGTCGAGAGATTGGTAGTAATACACTATATACCTGGTTGGCCAGTCGTTGTCCCCGTAGTTACATGAAATATGAGTTTAGAAAATCTTTTTGTGTTTTGATATCGATCCATTATTTTTTTATGAAGTTTCACTGGATAATTCTATCCTGTATAATCTTCAATCCTTTAACTGGTCGTCTGTCGTAATTACAGACACAATTAAAAATCCATTGTGTCTCAACGAGATCTACGTTCCGACATACCAAAGGTTAATGGAATTTACAGATTTTGCATTACCCTCTTATAAAACCCGCAAAGCAAATAAACTAGCTGATTCCCGCGGCTTCGCCCGCGTGGATGTCTTGACAAATTATTATACTAAAACCTTCCTCGAGAACCACTCTATCCATTGGTGAAAACAGCATGAAAATCGGTGCAGTATTTTTTGAGTTTATCGCGAACAGACAGACAGACAGACGCAGCGGATGACTTTGTTATATAATATGTAGTGATAAAAGCCTAACATTAAATTTTACAATATCTTTCCTGTAGTCAACATCCTATAAATAGTCATAATCTCTTTGTCTAAATATCAAAAAAATAAAAAGGACATTTATATTCTCATAATATTTTGATTACAAAAACTATACCTGGAAACAAAAGTAATCTCCACAATTTCACGTTTTGTCAGAGCAGCAGGATTGGAAGGAGTCTATAAGAAGCGTTCATTGCATGTTGCGGTTGCAGGAGGATGAGACGGGGGTCGGATCAAATTAAATTGAAGACTAAGCGGAAAGCGCGCGGAAGTGACCGGACCACATTATAGCTGTATGTTACAGGTGTAGTTGGGGATTTGGGCGTTTACAGGTATTTCTAAATTAAAATAAGGTTCGATGATATCACGGATGAAGAAAAAAGACGAATGGCGCTGTGAGTTTCTCTATCTAAAAAAGTCTTTGAAAAAAACCAAATTACGGTGCCCAAAGTGAAATTTTAAGATAACTTCACACTCTCATTTTCCCACATTCAATAATTTCAAACTCGATTATTTTTCTCAAAAAAACTTAAAATAACTGAAAAGACAACAGTAAATAGCCGTAACAATGGTTTCTAAGAATTCAATGAATTCACTGTTGTGATTCTATAAATTGATATCGATAAAATTTCATTTTTTCTGATAAAATCTTCAATATTGTTAACCCAGACTCTTCAAACATTTACTGAGTTGAAACTACTGCAGCTAACATTATATTTTGTACTTTTTGCAATACTTTTTATAGCGGATTGGACGAATCTCCAGTGTTTGAAATATATCTGAAGGAGAATCTGCGGTGGCGAATGAAATTCGAATTTCTAGTGAAGTGCAGCGAATATTGAATGTAACGAGTAAAGCGTTGCAGGTTTATTCGTCGCTTTTTCCACTTTTCGCACCAAGAATCCAAATGTTGAATTTGCTTTGAAATTCGCAAGTCAAGCGAGTCTTTCTATAATGTTTCTAAGCTAGGAACAGGACTTCGTACACTATGCGATAACGATCGTATTACGTTACAACGTGTTTTTAGAAAACATATTTAGCTACGTATTCTGTACCGTTTTATACACACACCCTTGTATACATCATTACATGTTAGTAAACAAACTTCAGACTCCTTCCAAGAAAACGCTGTTGTTTTGTAATTAATTAACTTTAGACGTTTTATCCTACATACCGTGCGCGTCTACAGTTAATTATATCAGACTGTTTACGTTGAAAATAGTTCTGATAGAATTAAATAAACGCGAACAAGTTGAGGTTTTTAATGAATATTAATGGTTGAAACTCTTGGAATCAGGCTTGACATGGGCCCGCGAAACTCCGGGCCTAATATAAATCACGCTTAGTCCAACCTTTAAGTATCGTTCCACTTAGGACTTTCTATTGTTGCCTCTTGAAGATAACGATACTAAATCACTGAGGGAGATGTAGAATTGAATGAAGACATGCTTTTGAGGTTTAGATACCAGATTTAATGGTTTTCATTGAACAAAATAAACGCAGTTTTTTTACGGTTGGTTTGTTTTTTCTGCATCTGTTTTAAGTACGAACTTTGCTGTTTTGCTATGCCTTATTAATTTAGTTGGTGGCAACGTTTAATCCTAAAAAAAATATTATAAATGTGAAAGTGAGTTTGTTTGTTTGTTCGCTTTTACGCTAAAACGGCTTTGAAACGGATTTGGATGAAATTTGGCATATTTTTATCCCGGTATTCTCACAGGATTGAGACTTATGTGGATGAAACCGCGGGGCGCAGCTAGTAAGTTGATAATTATGAGATTGGCTTACCAACGTACAGTCACGGACTTTGATTGATAGGCCACCTTCAAACTTTTCAATTTTACAGTTTCATACATTCACGATATTACACGATTAAACACGAACTCAAACCGCACGCACGTAAACAAGATGACAAATAAATTACTTATAATCGGAAATAGTCTTATCCATAGAGGTTGACTAATAAGTTCTCAATGATAAAAATAAATAAAATGGTGCATTAAGGTTATCCAATCTATTTGATACTGACCTCCTTTGAATCAGTGCTCATCTACTCGGTTATTCTAAAAACATAACTAAAGACAGTGACAGTTGAAATGTCGATGTCAGAGACGTTAATTTCGAAGTTGCCGAAATAACTATTAATATTTCTCCGTACGCTAACGTTACTATCGCTACGCTTAAACAATCGTTGCTAGGTTACTGTTGCTAGACCTGCTATTGGTTTACTTTGGGTAGTCACTCTGCTGTCAAGTTCGTAGTTCTGGCTCTCAGGTTAGCCAACCGGTAAAGTTATTAAATATAATTTTCTTCTACTAATCCGAAGACATTATGACTTCCCGTGTCGGGAACCGAATAAACCCGATTTGCATTATACGGGTAAAATACGAAAACTGCCAGGTGGCTCATCAATTAAAGTCCGTGACTGTACATCGCACCTTCAAGTGAAACTGAATTTTGGTATTGTTTATAATGGGTAAGAGTTACATTTATGGGTTAAAGCCTATATGACATACTTATGCATACTGTTTATAGTTTGAACTACTCAGTCGCAAGTGGAACATAGCAAAGGTAACTTTGTGTATAGTAAAGATATAATTTTATATTCTCCTGCGTAATGAAGACTAATCGATTGTTCTAACAAGTCGCCATTTTCATCACGCGTTTTTTCTTGTTCAGTGCTTTTAGATACCTGTTACGACAAAGAAAATGTGCTCGATGAAACTCTTTGTAATAATGTAGAAGTTTAATTAGTAAATAAGTTAGTTTTATTAATTTTACGTGTAGCTAGCTGGTAGTCTAATAAAAATAATGTACTTATACAGGATGTAAGGGCAGACACCGTTGTCACTCAAACAATGGGTACCTAGTTGACTTAAATATAAAAATAAATGACCGAAAACAACAAAAAAAAAAACGTTATTTTCATTAAAAGATTTTGAAAAGTTTCAATCCGATACCGTGCTCGGAAGCGAAACAGCTGACTGACTGAGGGAGGGGTCACGCTCGCGGCCGGTCGGCCCGCACCCCCCGCCCGTGTTGAGACGCAAGTTCGTTGCCCTAGCGCATAGGGCAACGATCTTGCGTATCTTGTGGTAAAATGTAGAAAAAAGAAAAAAAAAAAAGTTGTAATTTTCCATTGATTTTACGTTCTATGAATGAAAGCAAACCACTGGTTGCAAGGCTAACGGTGTTTACCCTAACAACCTGTATAACTATTAAAAAAAAAAGCTAACGGCCTGTTTCACAATTTTGCTTTGTTACGCTTTTACGCTAAAACGGCTGAACGGATTTGGATGAAATTTGGCACATGGGTATTAGACCATGACCTGGGTTGATACTGATCCCTGTAGTACGTTCCTGTACGATAATTTCCGATGGCCACGCGGGCGAAGCTACGGGCAAGTTGTAAATAATTATCAGCCGGAAAGTATTAATATTACCTAGAATTTACCAGGATAAACCGGCCATAAGATTCCTATTTTAAAATACATTCCTATTTTGTAAAAAATTATCATCTTTAAACTGCTATAAGTGCTATATTGCTTCAATCCAGACATGTTTCATCGATCACAAGATTAAACTTCGTGACAAATAAATTCAAGCAATTCCCACCATTATACCCTCTTTGCTTGCGCATGACACACGAGTTAACCTCTTCAGACGGCACTCTTGCAGATCATTCTCAACGCGTGGCTCAAGTTAATGTGATGCCAGACATTCTTTTTGAGGTGAACTGAAGAAGGTTATATGCAAGAAAAGTATTACAGACCTTTAAGGTTTTAGGCAAAGAAAGCAAAGGGTTTCTTAAAATAAAATAGAATTGAAAAGTACTTGTTATCTACCAAATTAAAACGGCGAACGGAAAAACAATTCTTACCATCTAAAATAGATACAGCGTAATATGTATACATTCTGGGGTTAATATTGATGGAATTATAAAGAATATGTAGAACTGTACCCCAATTGCGTAACAGACTTTCAATCACAATACGAAGGATGTTTTTCTAATCCTTTGCTTCGTAAGTTAAAAGTGTCAGAGTGTCAGAAAGTTAAATAACGCAATGAATTTCGTCAAACTGTCAGAATAAAATAGCGATTCCATTTTACGATACGCAATTACCCGGGGTTCTTGCTATTTAATCTTCGACTACGATTTTACAACGTTTCTCCAATAATCTGCTGATATTAAAAAATGAGACGTTTTTTCACAAAATTGTAGAGAAATACGCAAGATTCATTAAGCTCAATTTAATTACAGTACACGGTACAGTAGTTAATTACATTCCGATGTTATTCAGAGTGAATTATGGCGGTGAAGTTTTCGTTTGCTCCCAGGGAAACGGAAAACAACAACAGTAATTAAAACATGAAATTATTTAGTTACTGTAATAAGTACTTACTATTTGATGTAGATGAGAAAAGTGTAGACGTAAATTGTATCTACGAGAGAGGTCGAAACATAAGTAACCTTTGAAATTGTTTGATTGCTTGTGCTGTTCTAATATTTATTTATTTATTAAAACTTTATGCACAAGTAAAAAAATACTGTAAAAAGGCGGACTTAATGCCTGATGCATTTTCTACCAGCCAACCTTAGGATCACCCTAAGGTTGACTGGTAGAAAATGCCTCAGGCAGAGAAAAACATGGCAGGCATAAGGGATAGATAACTCTAAAAAGGATAAATAGTAATACATATATATATTTAAATACATACATATAAACAGAATAAACTTTGTCAGGATAAATAACGATAGGTGGAGGAGAACAAGAACAAGCCCAGCAAATAAGCGCCGCAAAGATTCTGCCAACTTCTCACGAATATGTTCACGAGCCGCTACTTTGAAAGACCACCACCACTACCATACCACCACCATCACTATCGTCTTATTTGCTATTTTGGAGTTCAGTTAGATCTAAAGACACTACATTTACAAAAAAAATTTCAACCTTTTTTGTGACGAGTGTAATTTGGCTGCAGTTGCCGCTCGTGGACCGGCGACGTGTTGGTGGCTGCAGTTGCCTCTGCCGTCAACGCGTCGGCGGCTGCAGTTGCTTTTGCCTTTGAAGCGTGCCGCTCGTTTGTATACGAGCACTTACATACTTCATGATTGTGGATGTCGCTAGTGATGACTTCTTTGGAAGGAAACCAGTAAACTTAATATGTTAGACACGCTTAAAAAACAGTATAGTACTCAGGAACATCGCAGCTATTATCAGAATGAAACTTTTGAAAGCCGTTATAGTTTAGGTACTACACAAGTTAATTTTTGGTAAAGAGCCGAAAAACGATGTACAATAAAAGTATAACTACACCCCCTTTAGCACCTTCATTACCACTTCAGTACTTATACAAAACGTTAATTATAACACCCGATCTCAAGTACTTCACGCCAAGTGGTTGATATATTTCGGTCGTTAGTAGTTAATGAATTATTTAACTAACGAGTCAAGTCGGCAAGCACCCTGTTATTGGCTGAATTATTTCTACCTTTTCTGCTTTCGAATAGCATATTCCGTTAATTGCTGTCTGACTGGAGCTCACTAATTGCTTAAGTTCGGGATCTCTTGGCTCTTCGGTTTAAATAGTCGACTACTATTAAAGTAAAAATTTCTTAAGACTGTTTTGAACTTCCCGTTCATAATTTTTTCGAAGCATGAGTTCGCAGACGTTGAAAAAACAAGGGCCAAGTGCGGTCAAGGGGGATGTATTCGGTACAGATTTTCTTGCAGTTTTTCTTCAAGTTCGTTTTGAATGCTAAGACAGACTAAAAAAACCTATGTATCCTTATTTTTTATGAATCCACATTGATAAGAATCTGCGGGACAATAAAATTGCATTATTTTTAAGAACGTTCACATTCTCATCTCATTCGCAATCTGTCAAAAAAATTATCAATTTACCAACATTTTTGACAAGTTTAACAGAATGTGAACGGTTTTTAAGCAAGAGAATTAGCCCTCTGTTATGTTGCGTACATGCTAATTTATTGCACGTCTTTATTGTATATTTTAGTTCTGATCATTCTGTAATGCCTGATGTCCTGTAACTAACTGCGTAAGCATGAGCTTCAAATAGATTATGACGTAGAACAAAACTTGGAACCGCTTATAATGTTATTTATTGGGCTTCTAACAGAAAGTCAAGAACCACGATAGAAATAGGTGCATTCAACTCGTTACACCGTTTTTTTTTTGTTTTTGCTGCGACATTATCAAATAACTTGTCCCGTGTTCCTTACACATTCGTTACACCTGATAAGTCGATAGTATGACCAAAATTCATAATTATCGAAACAAAGGTTGCATATTAACGTATTGAAATTCATATTTCGCCGTAATAATTATGCAGTGATTACAATACAGTACTACGGAAGTGCTGATTTACTGCTACCGCCGCCTGCAACTTTAGTGAATGCGGTAGTAATTTCCGTATTGTGTTAACTGTTAATAAGATGAGCTTGTTTATGTATGAGACTTACTAGTTTCATGTTTATCTGTCCAACCAAGTGCCTGGTAAGAATAGTAGGTATGTAGGAAAGTAGGACGCATATAGTTCTGTCCGAAAGTGATTTAATAATTTTAGTTTTAATTTTATGTGGTCACTTTGTAGATGCTTATTCACGGTGTGTGATGGAATAATGCTAGAGCATACTAGCAATTTCAATTTAGGTACAGTACAATAAACTACTTTATACATACCTTAATTAAATTTATGCCATGATAAAGAACTAGCACGAATTATCCGCTCAACTATCGATTTCCCTTTAGAAGTCGATAACAATAAAAAATTCTATTGATGAGCAAGTTTAAAAACCTTCTGTAAATAAACGTCATCTAACAAAATGTCTCCGAGTTAGATCTCAAATTGTTCATTCACAAAAACCAAAACAAAGTATTACTTATAATTAAAATAGAAATCTTCCAGCAAAAAAAAAACTACCTAACCTCTTTAAGCTCACGGCACAAAAGTCAACGCAGCGAGGTCGCCCACAAAAATGTAAAAGATGAAAAAATGTCGCAAGGAGTACAGGAATGAATAGGAGTTGTCCTAGAAGCGTCGGTCTTCCAGATGTTTAACATTTTATGCGGGAATTCACGCGCCCTTACTGGAAGAAAATCTTGCGGCCATGAGGTTTTCAGCGGGTTTTCAGGTTGAAACTGATGAGATTTTTAGAACTGTGATTACTAATCTCTCAAGAGATTAGTAATGAAGAAAGCATGGCGGTGCGGTGTGGTATTCTTAGTTCGGAACACTATGCAATTTTGGGGGATATGCTGGGGTATAAAAAATGGTAAAGATGTATATATTATATATAAATATATGTCGGAGATCGTCAGGATTAGAATCAGACATCATGTGCGCAGAAGATGGGTTTAGTGCAATGAAAACACACTGGGCGCGATACACGGTGTTTATTGAAATCACAAAATAACATTATAGCCACAAATTACAATAAATCACAATAACCTAAAGCCAAACGAAACGTAGGGCAGTTCCTAGACTGGAGGTTCTGTTCTCCAGGACGGTCAGCAGGCAAGAGACCTCGCCCTGGCGCCCCTCCGTTAGCTAGGCTCCGTCGAAGCACGATGTTAGCCCCGTGTTAGTGCTGCCACTACTCGGGTCACGTGCCGCGCTTCGTTTGGCGACAGTACTGACGACCGTCTCCGACATAATATATACAGGGTGTGGCGTAAATAATGGATAACCCTGAAACTGTCGATTGACCAGATTATCATCTATCATATGCCTATGGATGACCAAATTATTGATATTTTTGATATATCTTATAAAACAAAGTCGGGTTTGTTCAAGTACTTATAACTCGAGAACGGCTGGACCGATTTTGGTGATCTTCAATTTGTTGGATTTGTCTCCGCCCAGAATAGCAGAATAACTATTATAACATAGGAAAAAATCACGAAAAAAAAAATTATGCAGAAAATATATGGTATAATATAAATTATGGGGCATATGGCGATATAAGTGGGGTAAATGATAGATGATAATCTGGTCAATCGACAGTTTCAGGGTTATCCATTATTTACGCCACACCCTGTATATTTATATAGTTAAGTTATTTATTGTATAATGTAAACGGTACACCACTGACTACCTGCAGTATTGTCTCTTCTTCTCCCTTAAATCCATCCAAAGGTTGTCTGTAAAGATCGCTTTTAGCGATAAGACCGCCTATTGTGTCACCCTATATGTCTGTAATATTTATGGTGTACATAATTATAGAATATTCTATCTATCTATCTAAAGAATTAAAGCCGCTTAACTGGTACTTGCCGTCTACTGGTAAATTAATGCGTTCATTTACGTTACATTTACTTGGTAAAAGTAAATAAAACAAATAAGATTTTTATTTTTTATCGTAGTTTGATTGGTGCAGCCTAGTTTGAATTAAATTAAATGACTTTTGATTTTGAACTTAAAAAAAGAACTAGAATAGGTATTTCATGAAACAGAAACTCAGTTATGTTTTTTCGGTTAATGGAGATTTACACGGAATACCAGTGTTATGTGCGTGAACATTTATTTATATCACCTGCAAACACGAATGAACTCTAAGCAACGCGGGAACATGGCAGCTGAACATTATGCATGATGAATAAAGAGAATACCTCACGTTAAACTGGAAAATGTCTTCAAAGTTTGAAAACGTACAGCTGGATCATTTATATGAAGTACTGGAATAATGTTACAACTCATAATATTTTCGTTTAATTACATTTCGCTGCTCGTTGTGCTAGAGTAGTAACTATTATTTTGAGTGGTTATAAGCAACTGTATTTATTTTAATATCTTTGCTTTCATTTTCAACTGCCGCGCTTATAATATTTTGTGAGAGTAATGGACAAAATATACAATGATACCTTTTAATATTATAGTGAATCAGGCAAAGAAATTAATAACTGAAATTTTAGCTTCGAACTTTCTTCGTTTAGCAGGTACAGTCAACAGTGCGTTTTTATTTCACAGACGTAAGGGCGGTTTTACGAAAACCACCCTTACTTAAGGTCCTACTAGTGAGGTTAGGTACTGAATGACGAGTGGTTGACCATACATACATATTTGAGTAAGTTTTTTAGTTGAACAAGTTTAATACCTACCTATTGCATACAAAGGTTCCAAGGATAATCGAGAAAAAACACAGTCAAAGAAGATAACTCATCTGTTCTACCTCATAAAATATTTATTCTAGTATCCAACTATTCAACTAGCAACTCCTATGTATAGTAAGTCAAACTCATTCCCTACAAGCCGCCGGTGAGGACCCAGACCGACCCGTAAAACGTTTTCATAAAAATGCAAATCGTCCGACAACGTATTGCCGACGACCAAGACGGGAACTTCACGGGAACTTCCTTCATCGAATTAAAATACTTTCTAAAGATAATGTCATTTGCTGGCAACTTTTTTACGAGGGCTTGACTATGCTGTGTCGGAGTTGATACAATGAAATAATGTGTCAAAGGTGTTTAGAATTTTGAAAAGAGTGGCTTTTTGTGCTTATTTTGGAACGGAACAGAATAATGTTACGAAACTCTTGAAATATAAATATATACATTTTTACGTTTCCATCTTTACGGAAGGACATTTTTTCGAAGAAGTCTGTAAAGTGATATCACTGCTTATATTGTAGTCTGTAGAACAATAAAGTAGGTACCATAATGTAGTCATAACATGCTTCGCAAAGTTTCAAGTTACATCCTAAGTAAGACAGAGAAAACTTTGATTTGTATTCTCTGATTCATTTTCATCCCCAAATTAAAGCGCACCCAAAAAGTTTTAACCATATTTATTACACATTTTTTCCTTTGATCTTTAGCATGAAGGTTAAAACTGAAAATGCTTTCAGACATGCAATGAGCCTCGGGGCTAGGAAAGTAGACCGCATCGTCCTTTTGGCTTTAGCTTGCTCCGCAAACGGTGTTAGTTGGGGCAGCTTTGAGGGAGTCACTAACAAATAGCTATTTTGCTATGACCGCTAGATCTGACAGTAATACATACATGTCCCGTAGAAGCGGACTGATTATAAAATAAAGTAATGTTTTAAATATTTATTCTTCTCTGTTAAGTGTTTGATAATTCTTATTCCGAGACTCATTTAATATATTATTATACTGGGTGGATTTTTGAACAGGGGCAGTAATACCGTTGTAGCTACAGGAAAACGTTCCTCGGAGACTGTCATTAACTTTTAGAGAAATATTGATGTGCATTCACAGATATTTTTAAAATTGTAAAGTCAGCAAGAAAAGGGGCAGTTTAATTGATCCTGTTTCTTATTCTTTTCAATCGTTCTCTCACTGCTGAGAATCGTGATTCCGTATCAAATTGTCAATGGTCTTTTTCATTTAGTACGATCAGTGGCCTGGTTCTCGCGCTTGTCATGTTAGCCTGTGCGGCGCTGATAGGTATCGTCGAATTTTCAGATATTTGATCCGACCACCTTTTCGGCCTTTTGCCCTGTCTCTTAAAAGTATCAAAAAACTTTATGGGACCAACTGAGGTTTGAGTACTAGAAATGTCAGAAATCGCATAAAACTTTTCCCATACATTTCGTAGGAAATGGACTCCAACTTACTTTTTTATGATGGACTGGCCGCTGCAGAAAGACAGGGTTTGTGTACGTCTTTCTATTTAGGTACCAAGATAAAGACGTATTCACAGACGTACTTACTGGGTTTAAAAAAAAAATTATTCAAGTTAACGCGATCATAATTACGTCGTGTTTTAATATCTAGAAGGAAACACGAGACACGATGTCTTCCACATCTGTTGGCAAATGCTCAAGATTCTTTCCAGCCGGGAAAGCGTTTAAAGACTAATTGAAGAAAATACAGCCAACTTTTCATCTTAATCTCATCTTGAACTAACCCAATATCATCAGCATCATCATTCTCTCGCCCTTATCACAATTTTTTAGGGTCGGCGTAACATGTTTTTTTTTCCACACTTCTCTAGTAGTCGTCACCAAATTATCACAATAATCACCACGAATATTAGACATTGGTGATCACAAAAGATATGGTGTTTACAGTCAATTACCTATTTCTAGTCAACCTATTTCTGCCTATTTTCTTGGCGTAATCCCCACCGTCGCCACCATCTTCGTTAACAAACACCGTCTCATCGCCTGAGGGTCTTCCCAACCACTTTACCCCTCAAAAATAATATTTACATTACCTCCCTAAGATATATTAAAACGTAATAAAACTTTTATAACACAATCAGCGCTAAGCAATCTCAGGAGCAACACACATAATGCGTTTAATTTCGGTAGGTGTTACGTTTGCACTTAATTAAGTTTACGAGTGCGTCTCCTTAAATTGACGTCATAAAATCTAAGGAGTCGCGCGACAATACTTAGGTATCATTGCTATGTTACTGCTATAATAAACGTCTTTATTATTGTTACTAATTATACGGACGGTACGTGTGGGTCTTGAAGATGTGAAAGGCGTTTTGAGTGTGATAATGTAAATGGTTAATTGAAATTACGTTACTTTTTATTCTGATAATCATGCAGTCAGGGAAATTCACTGTATCAAATTGACACACAACGTCAATTTGCGGTGATATAGTCATTGCATACAACTGTCAAAGAATGACACTTGTGATTTGACAATTTAAATTAAAAAGTCAATTTGAGTTGAATACATTTAACATTAAACTCCAAGGACTAAAATTACTAACGTAAAAAGTATCCAATCAAAAACATAAATGTGAAAATGGAGCCGAATTCAAGAATAAGTGTGGTTGTCCACTTCGCTGGCAAAAGAATTGTGATCTAAATGGGTGCCAAGTTCTATAGATAATCCTGAAATTTATAAAGAACATACAACATTCTAAAATGAATTTAAAACAAAATTTCTTGTTTTTCTGCTATAACAATGTTTTCTATTTAAAAATATAACACAATTGAATAGTCGAATTATTTACACAAAGCACTTAGGATGAATTGAAGCTGAAAATTTTACTGAATGTATTTCTTTCGTAACACAATTAGTTACAATTGTCCGCAATGTTGTCAGACCGCTGAGCCGGTGCGGCGTTGTAGTTTGTGTTAATATTGGTTGTCAAAGTTCTATAAAAAAAACGTGACTGTGCTGTCGGGGGAACTCCGTCAGGAACGAAGTTCCTTCCCCACTATTTTGCATTTACATTTTGACCGCACTATCGACTTTAGCACGCTTGAAATCAATACGTAACTAATTATCGGTACAAGTACGATTTTTTTTTATTATTTTTTTATTTATCGACTACTAGCTTTAACCCGCGGCTCCGCCCGAGTGGAAATTTTCCCACGGGAAAGTGATGCGTCACGATCCTGCGGAAAATCTTGACACCGCGATTCAGAAAATCGCGTCATTAGCACAACGTCATCAAATGAGTACCTACACTGGTAAACTCAAACTCTCCGTTCTAAACCAAGTAGTACCTAATCAGTTTTGATCGAGAGTACAGATCTTAATTAATGAAATAACTACTAAGGTTTCTTGACCACGACGCGCGACGCTGGAGTCACACCGGCGCGCGGTGCCGGACCGCATGCTTGTATCGGCGCTGCGTAGATTTTACATTTTCATTCTGTAATGATCTGAATTTTTTTCACCTTGTGGTCCGACTCTTGTGCGGCTCCGAAATCATGTACCTTCAGGAAGCCTAAATGTCACGGACTATGACAATATTTCCAAACCCTTAAATCCCCGTGACTCCGGACGCGCTGCACTCCTGTTGCCCGCCTCGCGGAAAACTTAAGGCTCGTGCAAACAGACGCGATATGGGCGCGGCAAGGGTAGCGCTGCCTGTCGCGCACGCGATATCGCGCCAGTTTGCACGAGCCTTAAACATTTGACCTAGATAGCGGGCTTTCATATTTTACCAAACTACGTAGATTATCGTAGGCTAATCTGATTATTTCTAACGAAAAACTTCTTATCTTGGCTTTTGTAGAGCAAGTTTGGTCAGAGAAAACTCCTTCCTCTTGAAATTGGAGTTTGCTATAACATTACATGATATTACTTTGTAATATTAACCGCTATCACATCATATATAATTTCAATTTGTCTTCCTCAATTTTGATGAACCTTGGCGCTGTATAAATAATTTATATACAAATTATTTCACACATTGTAAGCCGGGGCCCGTTGGCTTTTGTAATTAACACAGACCGTAAAGTCGGGAGAGTTTAACAACTCAGTTTTATGTCGGAAATTAACGATTGAATCGTGAGAGAATAGTTTTCATTGTTGTTCCTACAGTTACATTTTAAGCTGTTTCAATTATTTGTGTTGCAGACATCAAGGTAATATTCTGGTGTATCTAAACGATACACAAATAGATACATAAACTCACGCCTTCTTCCCATGAGGGTAGGCAGAAACTACAGAACGCCACCTGTTATAATCCTTATATACTGCTTCTCCTTCGTTTAAGTTCATACATCTGGTCATACCCGCACATCGATTGCGAGTAGGTACCATGCACCTGACCTTTTTGAAGAACATCACTAATGAAGTCACTATATTAATAATATTATAGTGAAGGATATATTATGTCCTTCTAGGGCGTTCCTTCCAATACAGTAAACGATTAAGACGACGACGATTACCTAGAATCGAATTTAACTATCTATATAGAAGTGTTAAACTCGGTTCTCTTTTTCATTAAAAGCAATCTATTATTGTTTATCATTTAATGTTAACTAGGTACAAAATGGCCGATATAACTTGGCAGTTACGAACTTCACGCAGAGGGTTGCGCAGTAACATTTTTTAGGAACCAAATGGTGACATGAGACGAGTGTGAGTGAGAAAACATGCGCGAAAGTTATATGCGCCTGTGTTCAGACCTGCCAAGTTATAACGGCCGTATTGTACTCAATTTAGCTCTAAATCGACTAGACTTGACTAAAAAGGTTCCATAAAACGTTCTTCACATTGCAGCCTTGTTGACTCTGTAATCTTTGCAGTACAAGTCATTTTTACTGCCTCTATCGATAGACCTTAGTTTTTCTATTGATAAAGGCAGTTAATTGACTGTTGTTTGATCTAGTTGGTTGAGACAATATATCAAATTGTAATTTTAATGGAAAATTATTTTAAAATGCGTCCTTACCCTCCTGACCCTCTTCTATATCTGGCAATTTATTCAAACAGAAACATCCAATATGAAACTGATAATAAAATCAAACTACCGACAAACAAGTTACGAGGGCATAATGAAGGGAAAATGCCTCGCGAGCCCTCCAATGTTTTCTTAGGACAGGCCAAATTATAATAGAGCGTCACTGGGCCCGCTTTGGTACTAAACTTTCATATATTTCGCTCAATCTCAGTCGCCATTCATTTGTTTGCTTAGCAATTGGCATGATCTTGAATGGATGTAGTTGGTGGACAGGATAGCAGCTTGACATGGCTAGTGCTGAACAGGCCTTGAGTAGGCACCAGTTTGTGATTAAAGTTGGAGATTTCATACTAGAATTATAGTTTCGAAGTGCTGGGTTCCTGTTTCAAAGGAATGGATTGACACAGGCACATGAAACTAGCTTTATCTTCGGGTGTGGTAAGTGTGTCCATTGGGTGGGTTTTCGTCGTTGGCTTGTTATTATAGCTACCCATTTTAACATGAAAAAAAAACCGGACAGGTGCGAGTGGGACTCATGCCCTGAGGGTTCCGTCTCAAAGCTGTGCCTGGCTGCCGGCGGTTTCACTCAGGTAATAGAGCCTATAAACACATTTAACATTGTAGTTGAAAATGACGTTCTCCCATACATTCCAAACACAAAAATAATACGTTTTTACGCACAATACTGAAAGATTTACCATGTATTTTACGACCATAGACTTCTTATACGGAGATAAGGGACCGGTAATGGTCAATTTACATAAAGGAGATTGGGCGTTTCTGCCCTGGAGCCCAATAGCGTTAAGATATATACCAATGGAAAGATCTCGTCAAGAAGAATATTTCTTATTATGAAGACTTCTCTTGATCGTTAGTACGAAAGGAGCTACAGAGCTTTAAATGTGAGTGATTAAATATTATTGAAATTCTGGTAGTTCGTCAATTAAATAACTTTTAATGATTCAGTGCCCTACAAATATCATCTTTGAAGCCTAAAAACTAACATTTTAAAACATTGGTCTCCAATAGATGCCATTTTAGGAACAATGTTTTTAAGAGTCGGTTGACCGAACGGATCGTTAAGCCTGACGGTTACCCCAATAGAGTTAAGATATATGGCAATGGGAAGATCTCTTCAAGGCTAATATTTTGTGATAAAACGCTTCTCTCGATTGTTAGTACGAAAGGAGCTACAGAGCTCTAAATGAGAGTAATTAAGCATTAGTGAAATTCAGGTATTTAGACAATTAAATAACTTTTATTAACTTTGAGCCTTGCAAACATGATCTTGCAAACCTATAAACGGACATTTTAAAACGTTGGCCTCCTAGATGCCGTTTTGGGAACAATCTTTTTAATAGTCGATCGGCCGTACAGATCGTTAAGCCTTCGTTAAGCCTGCCGCATCCTCCAATAGAGTTACATATGCCAATGGAAAGATCTCTTCAAAGGAAATATTTCGTGATATGACGTTTCTCTCGATTGTTAGTACGAAAGGAGCTACAGAGCTCTAAATGTGATTAACTAAGCATTATTGAAATTCATCATCTATTTAGGTCATTAACTCTGAACTGAATAATAATAGGCAAAAGTCGTGTTTGTAGCAAAGGTTATCCCTGAAAAGCTCTTTTCAGTGGTATATATCTTATGGCTATTGGACGTCAAGAATTCCTTAACTTCGGTGCGCAATTTATTACCTATTTAGGTCATTATCTCCGAACTGACTAACAATTAGCAACATTATGTTAGAAGCAAGGGTTCTCTTCGAAAAGCTCTTTTCATTGGTGTATATCTTATGGCTATTGGGTCAAGAAATTTCCTTAACTTCGGTGGCTGACAATTAGCAAAAGTTGTGTTAGTAGCAAAGGGTCTCCTTGGAAAGCTCTTTTCATTGGTGTATATCTTATGGCTATTGGGCCAACAAAATTCGTTCTTTCGTTCGTAACTTCGGTACCGAAGTAGTCATCTATTTATGCCATTAACTGCGTACAGACTAACAATTGGCAATAGTCATGTTAGTATCAAAGGTTCCCCTCAAAAAGCTAAAGCCATTGATGTATATCTTATGGCTATTGGTCAGTCAATATTCCTTAACTTCGATGCCCGAGTATTCACACCCATTTGGGTCATTTACTCCGAACTGACTAACAATTGGCAAAAGTCGTGTTAGTAATAAAGGTTCTCCATGGAAAGCTCTTTCCATTGGTGTATATCTTATGGCTATTGGGCCAAGAAAATTCCTTAACTTCGATGCCCAAGTATTCACACCTATTTAGGTCATTTACTCCGAACTGACTAACAATAGGCAAAAGTTATGTTAATAGGAAAGGTTTCCCTTGAAAAGCTCTTTCCATTGGTATATATCTTATTTTTATTGGGCTTCAGGGCAGAACCCTATAAGCGGTGCCCATTCTCCTTTTCTTAAATAACTTTCACTTTGTCGGTTTAGTAGATTCGCAGAAATTTGGTTATAACAGACGGACAGACAGACAGAAACACAGGTGATCCTTCAAGGATTCCGTTGTTTCATTCGGACGTAGGTACGGAACCCTAAAATTTTTAAAGAAATAACACTGGGCCAAATGAAAGAACTTATCCTTTGAAATCTCCCTTTGGCGGTAAAAATACATTAAAGATGTAGTCGTTACGTAATAACTTCCAACACGATTTAAAATCAATTTTGAAATCAAATCAAACTACCGACAAATCACATTGCCAAAAGAAAATGCGGAATCCTTGTGGACCTCTGTTTTGATAGGACGGTCTATTTAAATCGTAAATACCGACGCCGACGCCGAAGCCTACTGTTAAAACGCCGAACAATTTATAATATTCCACGTAGGTATATAATACTGATTGTAAGAACGCTTTATAAATTCGTCAGTCTGGTAAGTTAGTTTGTCATCCCTAAAATAAGGCTTTCATTCTAGGATTGACCAACTAACTTAGTTATGATTAGTTTTTTTTATCGAAGAAAGTTTTAGATTACTTACTTTCTGAGATGAAAGGTTTTTGGCTGAGGGAATAGGTTTAATATAAAGATCGTTACTTATACTGAGCAAGAGTTTTATAAGTCAAACCGTGATTAAGACAAGAAACAAATAATAAAGCAAAAATTACAACATTATATACCTAACATCACGCCTGTAATTCCCGAAGGGTTGGGCAGAGGTGTACATAAAGTACGCCCACATTTCGTCAGTTATGTTTAAGTCCCATGTAATAGGGGGCGAGCCTATTGTCATCAATCGGGGACAAATCCAGACTCCGGGCTGCTACTGAGAAATTCCTGATGGAAAAATCCAGTAATACTTTGCCTGACCTGGGAATCGAACCCAGAACCTCATGCTTAGCAGAAGCACTTGCAAACACTAGACCGCAAAAATTATGATGGTCAACCTTTGTTTCACTACGTATTTAAAACTGCAAGAAATTGATCACCTTTAAGGCAAGTGTAAGCCTATCAATAACTCGGAAAAATACTGGAGCAAACCCAAAGACGACCGGCATTAACCCCATACCTCGTGAAAGAACGATTTACTACCCCTTAGGGAAAGGAACGTAAACTATTGGGGACGCTTTTAAAATTCATATGTGGGTATACGTGCGTCTTCGCGGGCATAACTCTTGCGGTAAAAAAACTGAATAAAAAACAAGCGAGGTCTACAGAGGTTGTTGTTCAAGAGTTTCAGGCCAAGTTAGAAAATTGTTCACATGAAAACTCGTAAGTTATTTATCAAGTAATCACAAAAATTGCGAGCAGTACACTTAAATCCACATATAACTATGTCCAATTACGAACTGCCTCGCGGGACGGTAGGTAACCAGCTTCTAAAACTGTGCACGTTGGCAATTTTATATCCATATTTTTTATTTTTCACGAATAAGAGAATCCGAGATAAAATACGACTTTACGTAGAGCCGAGGTGCGGGGACGTGCTGTTATACAAGACAGGCGCTTTATTTATGCCCTCAATATTTTACAAACCATAAAACTTCTTCGCCTGAAAATAACGAATGTTTTATGTTAATAGGTTTTTTCGGAATTCACACCGGGCCAAGTAAATTTTTAATTGATCCAACTTTCCTCGGTGCAATATGAAAAATTGCAAAAGAAAACCAATCGACCGTGTTTTATGGAAATCATAAAATCACGCTGATTTGATAGGTTCGAGGTTTTTACGATCTTAATATACCTATTGATTTTTTTATGTCGTACTTTATTTTGATTCCGTCATTTCTCAAAGTTAAAGGTGAGTGTTACAAATCAGAATATAGTAGCTACGTGCGCGCCGCGCTATTTTATAAGATTGAACCTTATTTATTTTACGTTAGAGCTGAGAAAAGCCTTAATTCTTTCAGTATTTTTCCGTTATTTAGAGCTGTCTTTAAAAAGATGATTAAAATAATCAATTAGTTGCTGAGCAATCACTTTACAAGAAAGTTTATAAATAAAAAACGTAAGTGAAAATTTTATATTTGCTTTGAAAGTTATTTTTATTATTATATTCCATGCGAGTGAAATAAACCTTCAGTGTATTAGTAGTTTATCTTCCCATTCAGGTTGTAGTGTCAACAAAGTAAAGGACTCAACTCCCTTTCATCTTTCATTTTAAAACCAGCTCGTTGCCACTGTATGTGACTTGAAGACTTAATCGTAAGAGGAAAGAGCTTAAAAATAAGTATGTTTTACTGCTTCAGGGAAACTTTACAAAGATATCGTTTTTCAAAGACTCACAAGTCACAGTATTTCAGTCGGCGATACTTATTTATCGAAGTCTGTGACGTTTAACCGCTCCTTCGCCGGATTATGTCTTCGTATAGTAAGATTAATAGTGAGGTGCTTCATCAAAGAAGAAAAATGCAATTTTCTAGCGTGATTGAAAAATCGTTCGCTGTACTACTAAGCTCGGATTACGTGCCGAGTTCTTGAAAATTTTACGAGTGTTATGCATTGTTATATTTTAATATTATATTTAAGAATTTATTATTAGTTTTTTTGTACATAACTAATGTAACTTTAAAATTGATTATATTTAAGTATTTAGAATATCCCTAGTCTATGTCCGGACACACTGTATTAATCATCTGCTAGAGTTATAAACATTCTGTTTTTATTTACCATTCTATACTCAAATATTGTCTTTTATATTCATCAAAGAATGGCATGGGAAAAGCGCCGTGATTTTCCAAACAATGTCCTCAACGCGGCAGTACATTCTATGGAAAAATATGTTTAACATCACGAAAATAAAACTCAATCCCATTATGTCTACGTTTATATTGTCGTCCGAATATAATGTGTGAATAATGTGGACCTTCCATTCAATAAGGGTGGCGCCTTTTTGTCGTGTACCTCTAAAAAGATATCTACCCTTTAGATGTATTAAATTATGGACTATATTTTCTGCGCTCACTTCCGTTCGGCCTCTGCTCTTTTAGTTAAGTAATACGGTGTACCTGAGAGATTTGTTGGACCTTTTCGTCGTGAGGTGATTAAAGGAAAACCGTGTTAGGCAACGGACTTGGATGCTGGAGAAAAATATGATTTTATTTGTCGGAGAAAAATTATGTTGTAGATCCTTTTATAAGACTTTGGCCGAGATTTTAGCAATATCTATAACGACTGTTTTTCTGCTTCAAATTGGTTTATTTACTTGCATGTGACGTTACTATTTTCTAAATTATAATTATGTTTTTGTCTTTTTGCTTCATTTACGTTATTGTTTACGTTATATATCTTGTCATGCACGCACGCCGGTTGCGAGTACCGCACGCAGAAAGGTCAGCTTTTAATGAACATCGCCAATAAGGTCAGTTCATCCATCCTTCCCGGCGTTTCTACTCACATCTGCCTTTTAAATAAATACCTTTTGTTAGTCGCCTTTTATTCATTCTCTCATCATGATCAAACAAACCATCTTTTAAATTGTCTTTACATCTTCATTTATACGTACAGTCTTAATTACAGATTTTAAAACAATTTTAAAACGCAACGTTGCCATAACACGTCGTTCCTCAGCCTATCATACAAAGTTACATAATGTTCATTTTTACATTTTACAAAAATATACACGCCAGAGGTATAAACCGCAAAGTACGCAAACTAGATACCTACGTTAGCAATGTAGGTACTTCTCAGCTCATTTCCCATAGCAACGATTTCAGTGGTCGTACGTACTTCGTATGACGGTTACAAACGTCCACTTACATTGTAAGTACAAGTGGTAAATGACGGTAAATGTACTGTGAAGTTGAGGTATATTTGAGTTGCGGTAGCTTTTATGCAGATTTTGAACGTATACAGTTTCAAAATGGAGTGACGTTTTCATCTATTCAGTGTATTGTAGTACTTAACCGTTGGACGGGTAATGGTGTTTTCAGTGCTGAAAATAGACCAACAAATCTACGTTATTAATGTTACTTTTAATTATTTTCTTTGTGAATACATAGGTTGACTTCAAGCATGCTTTGATACAAAATGAGTTAGCAGCAAGCACTGCTTTAATCAGGCTTAATTTTATATTCTACTTTACTAACTACGGTTTATGATTTCTTAACTACGGTACTTGTAATACTTATTTTGTCTTTAGAGAATTTGAAAACTAGCTTTATTTTTTTATTAAATCTAATCTTCTTTGATCTAAACTTAACATATTAAAAAGTTAGTTAATTGATTCAGGCGTGACCTTGCGGAAATCCATTATAAAATACAATAGACGTTGATATATTTAGTAACCTATTCCGCTTGACTATTTTTGAAGAATAGTCAAGAATAGTCATTCTTCAAGAATAGTCAAGCGGAATAGGTTACTAAATATATCAACGTCTATTGTATTTTATATTAAAAAGTTATATAATTATCAACATTGATCGACTAGATGCTAGACGCTGTCTTTGTGTAAAGTTTTAGATGGCTCTATTTAATTTATATCCTTAAAAATAAACTTAAGTTTTTCACAAAGAAATCTGTAACTTTCTTATTCTGCTTTACGACTTGCCCTTTGGGTTTAAATGAAATTAATTATTTTCTTTGTTAGGTGGACCAACATCTAGGTATAACATTTTATTATCTCTCAGGTTTTATGATTTTGTGACTTAATACATAAAATAATATGTTCGCATTCTTTTAACAAGTTTATCCCACAATTGTACTTTGAAGTTGGATCTTATCCAATTTACTATGTATGAATTTCATAAATATTTATATTTTGGAATGCTGATTGATAAAATATATACTAAGATCGTACTGTTTCTGAAAAAGTTTCAGAATCAGTACGGTTTACATATAAGCTGGATGTGTACCTACCTGGTATAGATATACATCGAAATTCAGAAAGATAAATGATATTACATACTACCCAAACAGTATTCCTTAGAAGTAATCCCACTTAAGTACTCAAACTGCCTCCCAGTTATTTTAATGCCCATGTTTTCCAATAGGACAACTTTAACTGCCGAACTATAAAGATAGGATATCGTTGGAAGTTTTTTCAATATTTTATGAAAGTTTTAAAAACTCCGGTGTCCGATACTGAACGCGTTGCAGTAAGAAAACTATGCGATGTCGTGGAAACTTTTCGATTAGCATAGGGAGATAAAAAGGGAAGTAAGATTGTTTGAATGTTTCCCATCTTGATAGTAGGTATAGCACCCTTATGTCGGTGAAGATTTTGGTGGAAATATGCTTGGTCTTAGTTTTCTTAGGATGGAATTTTGCGTGTTGTAAATTGGATTAAAGTGAAAAAACATTATTTTTAAAGAATGCTTTCAAGAATTACATAATAAAAAAATATGTAAGAAAAGTTTAGATTACCGGAAGTGTTTTGTCGCAAAACTATATTTAGGTACGGTATGTTTTCGGAATGTGGATATAAGATGGTTTAATTCTGATAGAAATTAAGATCTTAGAACCAAAACCTGTTTAACAGTGCCTGTAATCATGTTTACCATATATAAAAGTTAAATTAAAAATTTAAAAAACCCCCGACAAAAACAAAGCATTTAAAAAGTAAACAAATAATATGGATTGGCCCTTTAAGTTTAATATAAAAGTTGTAGGTAATATTTTGATCCAAGCGTCGTCGCGTCGGGGGACGGCTCATGAAAATAGGAAATTAACAGCAGCTATCCTTTCTACAATAGCATATATTCATTATTCCTAGTGTATGTTGGCGTTTTCATTAGCCGTCTCCCGACGCGACGACGCTTGGATCAAAATATTACCTACAACTTTTATATTAAACTTAAAGGGCCAATACATATTATTTGTTTACTTTTTAAATGCTTTGTTTTTGTCGGGGGTTTTTTAAATTTAACTTTTATTTCAAGCTTTTTAAATTTCATATTATATAACTAGTAGAAACGCTATGATCAACCCGCGGCTCGCCGATATCTGCGTAGCTGTACGTACTTTTGCCACAGTGAAGCTAGTTTCTAATTTAGTCTCATTTCTCTTTCCTACTCCATCATCAAAACCCTGATCACCATCCATCTGTAACCTATTTTTTGAGACCTTTCCAATGAGCCCAAACACGATACCTCTGCTGTAAGTTGGTGAGGGCGTTGGGTATCCTGCATCCAGGTGATTCTGCAGCATCAGTTCAAGGTTACTATATTCTTCTAATATCATTGAAGTAACAGAATTCTAAATTTCCAATCGATTAGACCTGTGAAAGATGCTCACATCCATTCATCAACTAGAAAAGAGCTGATAATCTTCAAATGGCTGAACCGATTTTCTTGAATAATAGCTAAGAACACTCTCGATCAAGTCACCTTTCAAACAAAACAAAAAAAAACAAAATCGGTTCAGCGGTTTGGCAGCTACGATAGAACAGACAGACACACAGATACACACGTTAAACTTATAACACCCTCTTTTTCAGTCGGGGGTTAAAAACTGAAGATTCTCAACCCCATTATCAAGGCAATCAAGTCAATCAAGTAAAGGCAATGGACCAGAAACCCGTCGCTAAGTATTTCGTAATATATATCATAATTTTTTACTCGACAATATTTCTCGAAACATTTTGGCACATATTCTAAACATTTCGTATGCAATAAGGAATTTAATATATAATTTTGTCAGCACTGTTTGAGAACAAAGTTTCATTTGAAACTTTATATGCAACGCTCGGCGTTGTTTAAACTTCGTTACTGAAATCTGTAAGCTTCTGTGATAAATACTTTATACAAATAATTCGTTGTACACTATTTTAGCGAACTACTAATAAGTATAAATATTTTTTCAGTAGAGTAATAATGCCTTTAGTATAAGATGATGGATGGCCACAAGCAATAAGTTTGTTATAGCAAAAAGCTTTTTCTAATAAAATATTAATTTATTATTACCTCTTTATTTTATGGCAATACTATAAAACTTTGACAAGTCCAGTAATCAGGAACGTCGCCAATACGGCAAAACAAATTGGGTCGCCAATAATATCGGCCAAGCAATAGGTGCCGGACCCAAAATCATAAAACGATTTTCTATTTCGGAATCAATCCTTGTTTTTCTGTGAATCCAATTTGTTGTGTACTTGCAAGGGACCTTTTTAATCAGGATTCTTTCGTTGCCTTAGTTTACATTTTAACGGTACGCTTCGATGGCGTTTTACTAAAAATATTTTTATGCCGTCATTTTGGATTTTGTAACACTGTTACGTAACATTGTACGTCTACACTGTATCTATTTAATAATTTTGAATAGCAAGAAAGTGCGTTGAATACACAATTGCACACTGGTTTTCATTATATAATAATTTCGAAACTGAAATAATATGGCGAACATTCATGATTATATCAAAATCAAAAGTCATTTAATCAAACTAGGCTGAGATTCAGCAGTTTTCGAACGTTAAAATTACATTACAGTCCCCCAAAACGCCCACCCTTCTTAGTGCTATTATGAATGTTGACTTACGTTACCTAACGAGACATTTCGTAATCATACAAATAATTACCATCGAATGAAGGTTTACAAATATAATTCTTGGAAAAGTTACTCAAATTAATTCAGGGAACCAGAAATGATGAGCCTCATTCATAATTCTGAGTACTAACACCGGTCAGCCACTGAGCGGTCTTGGATCCCAAACGAATCGCTGCCGTAAAGCACCGCTGGATCTCCGGGATTCCATCGAGTGCGCGCGAAATAAAACTCTATTTTTACTATAAAATAAGGGTTTAAATCGTCTGTGGCAATTTCAGTCTATGGGCAGATAGATATTCTCGTCAACTAAATCATTCAATTCCTTAATTTTTTTTTTTTTTTTGTTGAAATTTGACCCGTAGCAATACGTCAAAAGTCATGTCAGTGTGCGTCTCTCGAACGTCTCTCTGCATAATTTTATCAATATTTCGTGACGTTATCGACTATAAGTGTTATTTAATCTATTAATTACCAAAAAACATCAGTGTGGGTGTAAAATAGTGTTATGAAGTGGAGTGTTGTTATGTGCCGTTTTTTTTGTGGGTATTGGTGAATATAGTGTAACAGTGTTAATTTCTACGATTCTACGCACAGGTGAGTCCTTAAAATTATACATTTAACCATAATGTCCCCTTTTTAGGTAAACCTGCATGAAAAAACGACAAGAAACAATTTGCTAAATACGGGCCGCTCATATTACCTACTCATATTACGTCATCTTTTGTGATTTTATTTTCGGTTATTGCGTTATTCTTTTATTGTTTTTAGATTAGTTAGATAATCATAATGGTATCTGCAAATTTTCGTGACAATAGATTGAGAAGTTTTAACAGAAATCGTCAAAACAATAAAACAAAGAAACTACCACGCACACTACGATAACATTCTTTATTTGTAAATTTAATTGTAGTTATCCGCCCATTGTTTATAGATATGTATATGGTCTGTTTATTCAAGAAACACTTTACGATATCGAGCTACGTTCAGTATAAGTCAAGTGTTTGTGTTTTTTTTGTGGAGTCGCTGATAACGGACGTGCGGCGCGGGGCCTGACGGGGGGCGCGCGGTCCTCGAGGGGGGTTGACGTTTAGACAGGTACGGCCCGTAAAGGTTAAATAAATAATCTTAGTAAGTAAAGATAATTACTACCCATTACAAAAGAAATAAGTTCGTTCACACTAAAGTACGGTGTCATTGAGGTATCCTAGTGTGCGTTAACTAAATTTCCGAGTTTTCCTTGTCGAAAAGCGTCGGAATCGAGTTTTTGACGCCCATCCTCTTTTTCAAGACCTTCATAGCATGCCGTAATGACTACAGATACATTTGGAAGATGAGGGCTAGAACTCGGGCATGTCCCGAACAAATTGCTAGGGATTTTTACACGCACCATAAAGTTATTATCGCTCCGTGCGATACAAGAAAATATTGTGATGAGATATATTTTTATATATTTTTCCCTGCGAGCTTAAGAACAACAGGTTATGTTTATGTTTAGGTGTTGAACGTGTACTGGGGTATTATTTTATACCGCTTTAAGTATTACTTTCCTGAAATATAAATATGTATATTTTCGTATGAAACATAGGTAGGTATAAAAGTTGCTATGGGGGAATATAAAATACGACAACAGATATTGGGAGCAGGTACGGGAAGTAAGTCATGGACTACAATAATATTTATGTGGAAGACTAATGCAAGCAAAGTGGTCTCTGGAAACAGGCCAGAAGCGGAATAAGCTGATTAGGACTGAAGTTGCGTTTTTGCATTTCTCTCAATGTTAGATTACATTTTGTGATACTTACCTACGGCTACTAGGATACCATAACCTATGGCAGCTGCTGAACTCCAAAAACGCTGAATTGGTTAAATCAACGCTAATGAAGATCGCAAAAATTAGATAAGTAGTGGATCAACAATAGTAGCATAACAATAATAATGTTGCATCTGACTTGCAATCCAATTAACAAACATGTCAGGAGTAAAGTAAGAAGCATCCTCAACAAAACTCGGCCAGGATGACTTAATACGAAGCAACGAATCATCGTAAATATCGTACGGTCACAACATGTCAATACAAGTACCGAACAAAAAGTTTTCCGAATGAAACAGATAGGAACATTCGTCGGAATTGCCAATACGAAGCCGAAGCGAGTCCCGGATAGTTCTCAAAAAGGAATTCGCCCGGGTGAAAAATTAGATTTGCGAAACAGAAACGTGTCCGAACTGAGACGTAAGTAAGGTTAGTTAAGAATTATCTAGTGTTGACGGCACCGGAAATGACGAAGTAAAAGGTTTACGATTGATTAGAGGGGAATGATTGGAATTTTGTTTGTTGCTTTTGAGTTAACGTACATATTCGAAGATTTATAGACATGACCTTATAGTGTTCGCGGGAGGTCGCCGGAAATATGTGGTCCTGACTGCCAACCTTCAGGTGGGTGGGTGGTTTAATAATATTGTACATAACATAACATCACGCCTAGTTCCCCCGAAGGGTTGGGCAGAGGTATGCCTATATACACCTTTTTGTATTATTGTTAGAAAAAATATAGCATTGGTGTTCATATTATCAGAAGTAGCGGAGTAAGTAAGGCTATGTAGACGTGAAAGACATTACATTACAAGGCTGTAATTATAATCAAATCCTGTTTGTAGATTTAAATTAAAGCACAAAAGGTTGGCTCTGTAGTAGCAAATAAATACCATCATCTAGTAAACAGTAATCACAATTTTTTTTGCCAAAGATATACTATTTTCGCTGTTTACCCCACCTTTAGCCCGGAGCTAAACGAAATAACGACAGTAATTAATAAAGTTGTAATAACCAATTTTTATTTTTTTATAAAAAAAAAATCTTATTATATGTATACTTTACGGGGTCGAAGTTTAAATCACAAATTATTCCCGAGGGCAATGTAAATTCACTTTTTGAAGTAGTATAATGGAAATTTCGAGCAACCACTGGAAAAGTCTTTTGATCTTGGAGTTTTACTGAAACATTTGGTGAAAGGCTAGAGCACCATAATAGGGAACTTTCGTAAATGTCGGTTTAAGTTTTAATACAGGTAGGGTTGAATATGGCGGAGTGGATAATTTTCTGTCTGTATTTTTGTTGCTGAAACTGTTCAGCACAAGAGGTGTTTTCAAAAAAAATATAAACCAAAATTATAAAAACGTTTTGAATCGTCCCAATACCATTACCATCAAGGATACTAAATACTGTTCAAGTTCGACACATCACGGAAAAGTACATCATATTTAATTCCCAAAAAAATCCCTTATGTCTGTAGTAAGACGTTTGAATGACCAACGAATGCTTAAACCAACAAAAAAAGTCACTACATTCAAATTAAAAGCCTTGTCCAACATTCTAAAGGGTCTGACTTACTAAAAAACATTCTTCGAGTCTGATTGTCGAAAAAAAATACGGATTCTATCAAAAGGAGTTGCATTCGTAAAGTGCTGGGAATACGCGGTTGCAGTGGTCTGAATTTTCCCCAACTCTGAATGGGTATTCACTAAATGCAAGCTCTTTCTTTACCTTTTATAACTTGGAAAGACGCGAAGCTCATTCCTTCTAAGATTTCCGTTTTTTCTCATAAAGCAATCATTAATATTTTTCGGTTCTGTTAATTTTTTGACGTTGGCTGTGCTGTTTTTAAAAGGTTTTTGGGAAGAGAAGTCTGAAAGCCTAGTTGTTCTAGTAAAACTAAAAAGGATTTGCAGTTCCCGTCTCACCAATACTAAGACTGTTCACGTTTTGGATGCCATTAAATACATACGTTAATGACATACACTTGCATCCAGCCTTGGAAATGGTAGATTTGTAGACTATCCAAATATTGGTCTCAATGCGAGAATTGAATTTATCGCGTGGCTCGTTCGAAGTAGGTATCTATAGTTCTATCAGTGAATTAATAGAATGGATCGTAAGAAATAATGACTTGATTGGGAATAAAATATAATGAAGCATAAAGTGTAGGGATTTTGCATTCACAATATTCACATTGACTAGCTCAAACCAGGTAAAGGAAGTCCTCAAGGAACAAATTCCTTTAAGATTCTTTTCAACTAACTGCGGAGAATCTCTGTTCATATTCATGACATTCAGGAAGGTACTTACCGATAACTACATAAAAGACCAAGAAAACAGAATAACAGAACATACGTGCACGCATAAAAATAAGATATCTCATTCCATATAAAAATGCAATAAAGGAAAACAACTTTTTTCTTAACAATTGTAGGGAGGGGAGTTCGGAATGTGTACTTATATTCCCCCCACCTCGATTCGTACAGTTTGAAATGGGGAGCTGGGAAAAGCACAATAAAGTATTGATTGGTCCATTTACAGATCCTCTCTCTATTAAACTTTTACAATAAAAGAGGGAATGGTTTGTAAACTTGCCTTTATAGGGGTTTCAGAGTACCTCCGCGACACCGGCGGTTGCTACAGCGTTTTGTGTTTTGATTGAGTTGGTTGAGTGGTAGCCAGAAGAAGTGGCTATGTTGTTTTAATAGTTTTATGCTGGATAGAAACTGCAGTAATTAATAGAGGATTAATAAACATTGACTTCATTCAGTTTTTCACGAACGTGATTTTAAAAGTTTTTAAATATCGGATAATAGTACAGTAATTTCCACAGCTGTTGTATATTTCTTTAAAATAACTCTTCAGGAACGCTATAAACATAACATTATTTAAATACTAAGGATACAACCGCATACTAACCAGATTTCTTGAAAGAAAATCTTCTTGAAGAAATGTTACAACTAAGATACGAACTCTAGAAGACTCCTACTGATGTTAATTTGAAATAGTCAACAAATATAAATTATCATGAGGATTTTAATGCACCGACACTCAAATTGTTGCGAAATAATCAATGTTGTATTTACGTCATTGCTTGTTTTTATTATAATCAAAAACATAGTGGTCCCTCCGTAAAATGTTTGTAAAAAAGGCTTATTAATACTGAACTCATATTTTATTGGTCAAAACAACACACCAAAGGCACCAGGCTTTCAGAAAGTTGGAGTAGAACACGCGTCGCAATAATAATTTATATCTCCTCCCCGTCTTTATGATGAGCACGACAAATGGAAAGCGAGCTGTGGGGCCGAGATAAAGAAATTATACCGTGTATACAGACGTGTTTTATCACCGTTCCTTATAACTGTCGCGTATATAGGTATTAAGGAGGTATTTTTAGGCAGTGTGCCGTTAAGCTGTATTTAGATTGACTGAAAATGTATCAACGTAGGTATCTACGTGTTTGATTATATCAACTCATTTGTTGTCTTCGTCACCTTTTCCAAATTTTGTTAAAGTTGTTTTATATCCAGTGACTTTCTCTACCCTTCTTATCATCTTTGGTCTTCAGCCTTAAACTCTCAATCGTAAAGACGCCTACAAAATTCTTGATTACGCAGCAAAAGACTGAAGTGAAAATACTTTTAGCACTTAGACTACAACTCCCATAAACTTCCCGGGACAATCAGCCTTAAAAAATCGCAAGTAATTAAACAAAAAAAGAGGAGAACGTAGGAACTAAATTAATTTGCATTGTATCGCATCCGAGACTTGGGCCAGTGTCGCTTAGTTAACTTCATTATAGTTTCCTCTCGCAGTTGGGGCTTCGAGAATGTTCTTAACTATTACGGCCATTGCTTGAGCGCATCCGGAATGGTTGCCAGCTAAAAAGTAGTTTTTATCTTCATTTACTTCGTGTTGTTAAAGAGTTGGTAATTTTTTATAAAATTACCCCTTTGTAGGATCGTACTCTAAGTACGGTTTTATTATTGCTAACGTGACGATATAATTGTGGACGTCCATACAGGGAAGTAAAATGTATGGAAATATAAATGAAAACGCTTTTAAATTTCCATCTACGATAACGTTACAACATGCACCGAAGTTTTAACATCAACGGTAAACTAGACCTTGTCCACCATAATGTGACTTGCAGAATACATTCGGGGCTCTCACACTTTACAGCAACTTATACAAGGCTGGCTTCTACATAAAAAACACGTGTATCTCACTATATCATTGAAATAATGTGTCATATCTAGATGACAACAAAAAGTAAAAGAAAGGTTTTTGGTTGGATGAAGGTACCTATCTCTCGTGATGGTTGAAATTAAATGGGTATCAAGTTACTCTTTGGCAAAATGCTAAAAGCAAAATGTTAAATAAATCATCCAACAATAATCAGTAAAGTACGTTCAACATGGAAAATAACCCATTGTAATGTTAATAGGAATCTGCTTTAAGAAAATGATGTTATCATTTACTGGCGGCCCGCCAACCGATTCACATACGAAGAATTAGCTTCTGGATAAATTTTAACAAGATCGGAAATCGTTTTACATTTTGTCCAATATATTTTGTATCTCAGTCATATTACGTATCGAGTATTTTTAGAAATGGTGGTTCGATGGGCTTTCATTGGCTCTTTGAGAGTCTTGACTCCTGAATTACCTTCACGTTACTCCTTGATGGTGGCTTCGAAGAAAACTGTGACATAAAGGGATATTAAAACCGCGTAAAAAAATGAAAAATTTTTGGTATTTGTTGGATATTTTCATTTTGATTTTTCGCCTTTGAGATTAAATTGAAATTACATTGTGAACATTTTAAGTACCTACCAGTCGCCCTCCAATTTTGTAAACATAATAAAATATGTGTAAACAAATATATAAAGAAGAAAAAATACTGTTAAGTTTCCTAAACATTTTGCCGTAGTATCCGTAGTATCCATAACAGCATTCACAAGGTAATATGAGAAAGAGACGTTTAGTGGAAAAGTTCTTAGATTAAAAATTCCATGCTCCAGTAATACCACTAACGCATAGAGAATTCATAATGTACAAGATATGAATATGAAACTTTCTGGAATTAAGATAGTTAATAGAGAAAAAACCTTTAAAAAACATGACTTTACAGAAACTTTTCTAAATATTATGAATAATAACGAGTTTCCATTTTTTTTTTTTAAAGAGTTGTTTACTTTCGTACACCATTAAAGCAATCGCAAAAGTACCTACATAAATTAATTATACTCTTACAACTTAATAAAAATATCAACTCGGCCTATCGCAGTCCACAGCTGGACATAGGCCTCTCCCAAGCTGCGCCAAAACACCCTGTCCTCCGCCTTCCGCATCCAGTCTGTCCCAGCCACTTTCTTAAGTTCGTTGGTCCATCTAGCTGGGGGGCGTCAAACGCTACGCTTACCGGTACGCAGTCTCCACTCTAGGACTCGTCGGCTCCACAGGCGATCGGTCCTTCGATAAACAAGGTCAGCCCACTGCCACTTCAGTTTGCTGACTCTGCAAGCTATGCCGTAACTCCGGTTCCTTATAATTTCATTTCGGATTTTATCCTTCAAAGAAACTCCGAGCATAGCCCGCTCCAAAGCATGAGCTGCAGCAGCTGATTAACTTCGTTGCGAAAATACCTTAACCTTATAAACGAATATAAGTAATCAAAAATAAACGAAATAGGAAGATACAAAACTAAATTCTTTTTCAGTTCCAAGTTCTCATAGAACACCATCTATATTCTGCCCAATCCAACCCGTCGAACGCGACTGGACATTTGCGAATGACCATTCAACATACATATCAATGTGATCGCTCACATTATTATTTCGTCGCCCATCGGCGTGTTTTCGAGGCCGTCACGCTAACTTTTCCACCCGTAATTTCGGACCCTCCTCAATCCACGGTGCGCAAATTGAATGTGATCCCTAACAGGTTCACTCGATCGTTTGTCTCTGAATTGACGGGTTGTTTTATGTTTTTTATTATCTCGTTTTTATTTGTGTGTTCGTCAGTAGATGATAATACATCAAATGTGAGTGGCACGTAGCGTGTAGTTGTTGATTAATAGGAGTGGAGCAATTTTGAAGGTAAAATTACCCGTTGTTTAAACATTCGCTCCACAAAGACTAGGATAAATATAAATCATAGATGGAGGTACAAAAGCTAGTAAATCGTTAAAGCTGAAAATGAAGCCGGTATAAATATAGATGGAATTGAGCACTTAATGAGAATCTGCTGGTCTTAAACAGGAATAAAAACGCTAAGATAGCATTTCAAAATCCATCCTTCACCAGACTCAAATCCACCGCGCGCAATATACTTTGAAGAGCTTTCTTTTCACCGCAGACTTTGATTTTGTATTTTTTTCCAGGTTCTTCAACACTTAAAGGCCCTTTACCCCGCCATAGATTCAATGGTTCCATCAGATAGGATCTAAATTACTATGGCTATGTACATTTGAGATTAAAGGGGTGTCTGGAGCCGGAAGCAATTCATGGGAACGTTGATAGACAGGTAGTTAGGTAGATATATCTATGTTCGAAGCGTTTCAGTGTCGTTCAGGCTTTTTTCGAAACGTGAAGTAAAAAAGGCGATGGAATGGGAGGTAAGCAGTACGGACAAACAGATAGTAGTTATGTGTGGGTACTTAGCTAAAATAATTCACACTAATCATTTCAGGGTTGAAAATTGTCGGAACCACAAAATGAATTTGCAACAGGTTGCAGCCCGTCATCAATTAGATTTAGAATTGAAGCACTTAAATAACACAATAGTTCCCACAGGAGCATAATATTTTATACAAAAAATAACGAACAATTTTCACCGTAGTTTTATTTTAAAAGAACTTCAGACTTGCGTTTAATTTTAAAATATTTTCTTGAAACATATTAAAAACGTCTTTCAGTGCATAAATTAATAAAGTTTAAAAAGAAACTTAGTGGGCTGTGTGTTGTTTGGTGTAATTGCTTCGAGTAGTCGCAGTTACCAGTTCAAGGAGGCATGAGAAGTTGGAGCGAACAACTTGGAGGACCGCCGGGAAGCAGACTTATTACTGTCAAACGTGCGGGCTGAGGGCCCAGTGAGAGAGGGTAAAGAAAATTATATTATATAATTTATTTAGTCTTTAAAAGGCAACATTTTGTATCAAAATTCGATAGCAACGCGTATAGGTACATCACATAACCTTTGCAATGTATGTTGTAGATAGTGTCCTATGCGTCAATGGAGTTACATGTGTATAATCTATTGGTGGGTGAACGGCTAAGAGCGAATTTCACTACTGAAATTGAACGCGATCAGCACATCTAAATTGCGATCAAGAGCTGACAGTGTAATTTTTTATGGGGAATATTGACACTGATAGATAGCTCTTGAACTCAGTTTAGATTTGTGGATCGTGTTCAGTTTTATGGATGAAATCAGCTCTTAAGCGTTGGACAGAAGTCGTTACAACTACGAAAAAACACAAAGATGAAAAAAGAGCGTGATAATAATTTTATTTTAGCAATATTATAAATCTACTAATACTTTTAAATCCTTATTTTTTTCAATCACCTGGTCTAGTGGTAAGACCATCCTATCTCAGATCCAGAGGACCCAGCCTTGATTTCCAGCCAGATCACAATTTTCTGCTCGGTTTAGTTGGTGGCCCTATCACCTGGCTAGCTACCACCATTTTATCTAAGTCTATCGCTATAACAACAATATTAACATCATTGTTGTGTTTCCCCTTCAGTATTCGTGGTAAAACGGAAACGCATAGTCGAACTGTAATTATCGAATCAATTTCGTTAAACCAACACCCGCTTCAAATGGAACCCCACCATTATTACTGTCAAACATACAAGTTCGCGTTGAGACGTAGCTCGTTCGCTGACGCTGCTGAATTTAGATAGCATTATCGTCTGCCCGCATTTCAGTTATAGCTTTATGCATGTAAACTATCAAAGAAACTTTCTCTCACTGATGTTTGAATGCATAAATTTGTGTTATGTTTCATTGTAGTGCTCGTCAATTGAAGATAATTAATGGAAAAAGCTAATCATAAAATTATAATAATTAAAAATGTATTCGACATCAGAAAGTGTGTGAAAATATTGTATTGCTATCCGCTTTATGTCACACCGTTCAGCAGTGCAATAGTTGAAGGCATTCGAAGTAAGCTTGCTTTTAATGTTAGAAAAACATAAAAAATCTGAATATTTTAAGTTGAACGTTCAATGCACAGGTAAGGACATCCAATGAATTTCACAAATAATGCTTTCAAATAATTTGATAGTTAATACGTTATCATCAACGGATAATCAGAAAATTTAACACGTTATCAAAATGTTTGTATTCAGGCCAAATTTATTATGAACCTGTAATTTACATTTAAAACCGAGCTTAATTTCGTTATCAGTTACAATATGTTTGAAGTGTGTTATAATTTCTTTTTTTAAGTCTTTTACATGCAATTTAAGTGCCTTTGAAGTATTCTTACATCACATTAAAAACTTTAAAGTAAAATAGACACAATCTTGAAATAAATTGATACGAAAGTCACCGATCTTCCCGTAATTGTGTTTTCTTTTTTCAATTCCAGAAAAATGCCATTTATAAAACGTTATCACGCTCTTTGTAGCGTCGAAAAGTTTATTTCCAAATTGTTAATGTTCATTGAACAAAATAAATTGGGTAAAGTTTCAGCTGAACAATAAAGACATTCACTTGTGAAGTAACATCAAATACACACACTGTGTACGGTCACAAACACTAATATGTATACACTTAGCAACTTTTAGAAGTGATTTTCTCCTACTGTATTGATTGTAAATGTTATTTTATTACGAACATAGTATTTTAGAACCCCGGTTATTATGATACAGTTCTCATCTCAAAGTTGTTATTCGACGAGAAAATCGCTATTGAATTAAGCTCGTGACTGTATACACTTGTGACAAAAAAGTTGCGCTTTCGTCGTTTAGGATTTAGGGGTATGAGGAACAGGGTGTAAAGTTCACTCATACTCCATAGAAAAGGGAGGATCCTCCGACCAGACGGGTGTTGTGTCTGGCGGGCAACTGCCCAACGATTGATGTTGGGTTCTCGTATATATGTCCACTGCACGGTAAACTTTAATTGCGCGATGCAGGATTTATGTGACGTCTGTCTGACGTCAGGTCTTTGATGCGTAGTTCGCATGTGGCGATGTAGATACCGCCACATCACTCCCCTCCGGAGACCGGAGGTCGATAGTGGGCTGAGTCTTGTATCTTGCGATGCTTGCCAGTGCCAGTTGTGTATCCAGTGAGTCGGAACCGGGTGCCGCATTGTTCGCGGTGGGTCGGAACTGTTTGCGGCGGTTGTGGTGATTGAGGTGATTGCGGTGATTCCCCAGTTGGTCGGGGTGATGAGGTGATTGAGGTGATTCCCCAGTGGGTCGGGGTGATGAGGCTGAGGGTGATGACCAGGAATGCGCGTTCGCTGCATGCTGGTGGTCAGGATACCCGTTGACGCCTCGGGTGTTGGCTTGGGTGTGTGACTCGCCTCACTGAAAACTTGCGGGAGTGATGATGATGACGTCACGCTGGAGTAGTTGCACGAAGGCTGCGTTGACGTTCATATTCGGGGTCACCAATTTAGGGGTATGAGGAACAGGGTGTAAAGTTCACTCATACTCCATAGAAAAGGGAGGATCCTCCGACCAGACGGGTGTTGTGTCTGGCGGGCAACTGCCCAACGATTGATGTTGGGTTCTCGTATATATGTCCACTGCACGGTAAACTTTAATTGCGCGATGCAGGATTTATGTGACGTCTGTCTGACGTCAGGTCTTTGATGCGTAGTTCGCATGTGGCGATGTAGATACCGCCACAAGGACAATGACCTTATTCCATCTTTTGACTTCTATAGCTAGAGCACCCAAAAACAAAATTAAAGCTAATTACTACTTAAAACTGACTTTGATAGAAATAAAATCTTATTAAGAAAGCCTTGACAACAAGTCAGAAACATTTGTTTTTTCAAATCAAAATATACTAAGTCCTCACTAAAGAAAATATCTCAGTGCCCGAGGCAAATGAGATCCGCAGACATTCGTTCAACAGACAGTGAATTAATGTGGACTTTACCTATGCTTCATTTTAGTTTTCCTTTAAATACGGGTGTAATTGAAATGCTAGCGTCATAACCAGCGGTACCTAAACGGGAATTTTGTACATGATAAAAGTTGGGAACTAGGAGAATTTTTCATTTATGAATTTTCTTATATGAGTATGATTTCAAATGAGGGATTCAAAAGGATCCGTTGTGCAAATTTTAAATGTTTTAAATAATAAGTTATCATTGCATGAATCTATAGACGGGATTCTGTGACCCGTCACTTATAGGAACTACATAATATATAACGTAACCTTCAGTATATTTTCTTTTAACCCCTTGAAGTCAAGATGACTGTGTGATAAACCGCGAGAACTTTTCTTACAGTGTCAAAAATTTATGTTTACATTACTAAAAGTACGAACCTTGCCTTCGGAGTGTAAAAACAGCGTCGCGAGTCGTTAAAAGCAAAAACGACCTTCACGTTCTATGAAATAACAATGAGAATATATTTAAAGTATTCACACACTTCCAGCTTATATTACCTAGTAAGTACGCCTCAGGTATCTCTGTGTCACTGAAAAATTCTTTGCGTTTACGTTTTAAAACTGGCGTTTATCCGCGAGACGTCTCCCACGGGGCAGTTCATACAATATTCATACACTCTATATAAGGCTGATTGCAGACTTAAACGGTGGTTCGGATCAAAACGAGGCGAAAGGCGTTCTGGGACTATGTTCCGGGGAATGACGAGAGGTGGTATGGATTACGTGATGGTTATATTTGGTGTGTCAGATAAATTAATTAAAAAGAAAATACTTCGTTTTAGAAAATTAGAGAATAAGTATCATAATGTCCCAATTTTGTTAACCAATTTTGGACTATATTTTATAAAAATGTCATCATAACTGTATGCCAACATTATAAACAAATAAATTATTTATTTGTAACAGTAGAGCGTTGTTGCCATTACTTAAATCGATGATTTCTTAGGGCTGATTTTTATCAAAGTCATATCTTTTATCCGTGGAATAAAATTGTCGTCTGACAGTTTTTGTATGGAGAAACTGTATTAAAATAAAAAAAAAATCGCAGGATAAGACTTATTATCCAGGGTTGCAGGAAAGTCCGAAAGGGATACCGGGACCCTTGGCTACAGGTAACTGAAGGAACACGGGTGGGTCTTAGTTAGTAAAAGTCTGACACGCCCTCGTGCTCCGCCCAGAAAAGTCATTGGAAGATTTACCAAATTCAAAAAATAAATAATTGGATTGCTATAAAAAATAGGAAGACTTATACTCGGTATAAAAGTTCAGTCAGTAGTCACCTTTATGAAATAAAATAAAACCTGAGAAACAAAAGTGACATTATCGAGAACCACAAAGTACGAAAAGCTGTCGTAGAAATTGCAAATGTAAAGGCATCTCAACACTTGTCCATACCGACCGGCGCTAGTTTGAAAACCCTCCGTGTGTTTGCGACAAATACCCCTGTTATGTTTCCTTTTGCATGTCAAACAGTTCTCACAACTCATATGAATCGATTCTGTCAAACAGAAAGTGATACAATGCGGGAAATGTCCGTTTTCAATCCGCCATTGTTGGTGCTTCTATAAATAAAATAGTTTTCTAGGCTGACACGTTTTTCTTCTCTCTCATCCATTAACTTTTTTATACGTACCTTTTCTGAATGTAGGGACATAATTATTTTAACTACATTTCGAATTAATGGGGTTTATATTATAAACGTTGCTTAAAGTTAAGTGACGTTCAAACGTCAAATGTATGGTTAAACGGTCGCTAACTTTTGGAGTTTATATAAAAATTAAGTAATGAACTTAATTTTAAGCGACGTTTTTATATAAACTCCAAAAGTGATCGTTCTATTTTAATTTACGGTTTCACAATAATTAAAACTTACTGATAGACCACTTTTTAAAAGTTTAAACATTATTTAAAAGGAACAAAACTGTCCAATTTAAAAATCAAACTTCTATTTACCCACAATCCAATATTCACCCTTTATTTTCACACGTAATTAAGAACTAATAACGAGTCACTCGACAAAACAATTTTAGCTTTTTAACCGTCACGCTGAACTTCATCAATCATCGTGAAACACGTTTGAAAAACATGACTCAAACGATTCATCACGGATGGTAATTATCCTAACTGCTGTTTTCACTGTAAGACGTTTTGTGGTTCCGGTTAGCGGACCGTGGATGCTTTTGATGTTACCTAAGTTAGTTAATGTGTTGTGCTATATTTTTGAAGTATTTATAGCTATCTGGTGATACGCTGAGTTAGTATCAAAAACACTTAAATAGTTCTGTTAGATAAGCTATAAAGTTGATGCCCCACTGGCGTAGTGGCCGCAGGTGCTACTGCTGAGCAAGGTCCTGAGTTCGATTCCCGGGTCGGGAAAAGTGTTATTGGGTATTTCCATTTGAATTTTTTCATTCGGGGTTTGTGCCCGGTTGTTGGCAATAGGCTCACCCGCTATTACATATACATGGGATTTAAACAGAACTGACAAAATGTGGGGGTATTACCTATAGGTACATCTCTGCCCAACCCTTCGGGGAAACAAGGCGTGATGTTATGTTATGTTAAATAGTTATTTTGATTCAAAAAGACCCTACTGCCGATTTGTTTGTTTGTTGCATTCTGACGTAGATGAAAAACAAAGGCAAGTCATACCGGACTGGATTTAAGATAACATCGGTACCTAAGTAAAAAACGATACCATTGTTTAATGGCTATGAAAACAAAGAAGTAATCAACGTTAAACTACAAACTCAATCTATTTAATCTTACTTAACTAAGAAAATGTTCCAAGCAACGCACTGCAATGCGGCTAATTTCAAAATAACTTCGCTCCGAAAATTGTAGGCTTAAACGGACTTTAGACGTTCGTCGATTTACGTGACCACCTTAATTAGGCGGATAGACCTTCTTGCACCTGCGGAGTAAAGGGATTTACGGCTTAAAGAGGTACCGAGTCTTAGAACATTCGGGCTACTAGGATACATACCTTATTTACTTACTCTATTTCTAAGTTACGCCTAGATTTTGCTTTGAGAATCTTAATTTAAAGGGTAATTTATGAAGGCGATTATATTTGTACGGGTATTTGGTGATAAATAAAAGGGTAGAATATAGCAGATGCTTGTTTTGGGTATTTGAGTTTATCAAATGTTAAAGAAACTTATTGTTTTAGACATTATTCATAATACGAGTAACAATGTCATAAAAATAGCTAGGTCTAATAAGAATTTCTAATTATGTAAGTTAACCACATTACTTCAACTTGGAAGTTAATTAAAATTTAATCTTGCTGAAATCTGCTTAGCTTTTATGTCATTACAATGTGTCTGGAAACAAAACGAGAAGGCGGGATGGGAACAAGACGTAAAATACGCTGCTTTGCTAATTCTCCACGATGCAGAAGAATTCATCAGAATGTTTGCCCGTAGAGTGGTCGCCTACGAAACGGTACGCAAATTGGGGAATTTACATCTCAAAGTATTTTTACATATTTTTTTTTTGTTTTTGGTTATTTTGCCATTCGTTTTGGTAAAATTTACTAGATAAGGTGGAAAAAATACATACTTTTTTACATAATCATCCATAAAATTATCAGTTCAGACGGCAACATGCAGACATGTAACAGATAGGGTAGGATGCATATACATTATGTTTGCAAAACACGTCCAAAATGAAGGTGATTATTGAGATGAAGGATGGCTTGTTATGATAATGAACCAAATTCTGTAATCAGTGACCTGTAGAAACCTTACATAATAACCCCTCAGTCATCAAAGGAAAGTCCAGGTACGTAATCAAAGATTTAAACCACAGACAACAATATAATATTTCCAAGAGGTTCATCCATAATCGTACCCACGATCCCTCTTGTGATTTTCATCGTGTTATGAGAAAGGCTCCTTGGGCTAATGAGAATAAATTGCACTTGGCGTCGGCGAGGCCAGCATTACTTTAGAATTAGTGCATTTTTCACTCGCCCGCCTTAACGTGATCCGTCTTAGTTTAAACTCGGATTTATTAGCGCCTTAAATTGATTTAATAATGCTCTTATACATAGTTTGTTGCTGGTAAAGGATTGGATAATTACAATGTATTTTTTTGTTGTATTTATTATAATTATTAGCTATGAAGTTATTAGGGGATTGCGGCTAAGTAATAACAGCCGCACGAGTCGATCGACCAGGCTAAGCTTGCCGCGGTTGGTCCATGGATGGGTGACCATCGTTATGTACTAAGACCCCTCCTTGTCTCGGAAAGCACGTTTAAGCCGATGGTCCCGGCTGTTATTGGTGGATCTTTGACAGTTGTTAGGGATTATCAGAAACCCGAAAGTCTGACAACAGTAACTGGTTTGTGGAGGTCAGATAGGCAGTTGCTCCATGTAAAATACGAGTATTCAGCTGCATCCAGTTAGACTGGAAGCCGACCCCAACATAGTTGGGAAAAGGCTAGGCAGACGATGATGAGCTATGAAGTTATTAAGAACCTCAATTTTTTTCAAGGTTCTATAAAATAGCGATAATTATGGTTTCTGTAATCTAATGTTATACTGAACAATATACATGTAATTTATAAATATGGAAAAAATTGAAAACAATGTTTATTTTGACACAGAATCGCGTAGCTACATAAAAAATCTTTAAAACGGTAGTTTTCTAGAATACAATTCCGTGGTATTCACAAGAATATCCTTTTGCACATAATTATAATGGAACTAAAATTGCACAGTTATAACAATAAACGCAATATTTGGAATTACCATAAGCCACGTTCATTTGAGAACCCGGTAAGACGAAAACACACGGCGCGTTTTGACGATGCGGCTTCTTATTTAAATGGTGTCATACCAGGTGCCATTCTTTTTTAAAGAAACTAAGAAAGAACGAAAATACGTCAAAAGGACATAAAGTAAATAAATAATGACCTATGTGCCTATTACAAGCACACATAACAGGAGTGCAGTATTCCGTCATTAAGGTTTCTAATTCCGTCATGAAGTTTATCATCATTTGGCTTTATCTAGAGCTTCAAATCATGATATATTATTATTATGAAAATAGATACCTACACATTTAGTGGAAAATACAAAAAAAAGGATTCAATAAATAAATTCTTAGGAAACATTTTTAGGGTCTGAGAAAAAATACTCGAGAAGAAAATAAAAAAGGTCCTGGATTTTTGAAGGCAGAACAATGTTAGTAGGACTGTAACATAATAGATAGGAAAACTGGAGTAAAATTGGCATTTGACCGGAAAAAAACGGACGTCGCCTTAAGGTCGCAAGGAGTGAACAAAAGCTGATAGCAATAATGATATATAGAGAGGAATTTTACGTGCCATTTAGTAAATGGCTGGATCGCTTGTTATAGATAGGCATTCCTTTCATAATATCTTTCTAAGTTCAAGATATTTCAGCAAAATGAGAATTTAGTATGCATGTAGAATTTTGGACTTCAAAACACTGCTAGCCATGACGTATGATAAATTATAATTGTAATGTTTGTGTCTGGTACTATCTCCACTAAACACAATCTTCGAGATTGACTCTGTTAAAGATATAGAGACAGACTCGAGATCGACTTCGAGATAGACTCTGTTTTCTTGAAGTTGTCAAAGAAAGGGTGAAAGCCCTTAGAATCTCCTTCTCAAGTGCAGCACAAAATCTGTACCTACATGTATAACGGGTCATCCCAAAAAAGGTGTTCATTATTCAGAATCGCACCGGCCACGTTCGTGCGTATCTCTCGTATATTTCTATGGAGGGCCCCGTTCCTCGCACATGTTTATCCAATTTGGCGTAGTCTGCAAAGTTGCGAGCTCGCAACACGTGTGACGCTCAAATTAGAGATTCATATTAATTTAGGGCTTACAGTGACAGCGCTTTGCGCGCCCGCACGCTAAGACGTCGAACGACAAACTTACATTGAATTTGTAACACTTTGGTGTTGTTGTGCGGGTGTTATGTCACACCTTTTCTGAGGGTGGTTTCACAATGCAGTGTATTTTTACCCGACTACGGCGAAGAAAAAAGGAGGGTTATGATTTTGACCGGTATGCATGTATGTTCATCTGTTCCCTCCTATCTTCTTAACCACTCATCACAATTTGACAAATGAGGTATCGTTGGAAGCGGCTTGATTGTCCGCTGGTTATACGCGATATATATGTGACGTCACATTAAATTAAAAATGGCGCCCTATAGAAGACATAAAGTAACGAACTAAAAAGAAAAATTGTTTAATCGTACCATGTTAGGTCTCAAATGAAAGGGCTTAATGAGCACATTTCAAAAATATATAAATTATAACCCCAAAAACATTAAAAAAAAAAGTAATAATAAAAACTAAAACCCAACTACGACTAAAAAGGTATAAACAAGATACCACAGACGGACAAATTAAAAATCCGGAATTACACTTGTTAGTTAGTGTAGTTATAAATCGAACAGATAACGTGTGACTCCGGATTTTTAATTTGTCCGTCTGTGGTATCTTGTTTATACCTTTTTAGTCGTATTTGGGTTTTAGTTTTTATTACTTTTTTTTTTTAGACCTGTACTCACAGAAAAACGTCTTGCATGTTCAGACAAGTTGAAAGACTCGCCGGTAGCAATCAAAATTTTATCCTACAATAATATTATTTACCTGTGAGATAAACCGTACTAAAATTCGTCTCATTCCAATGATCCGCAGAATTTCCGCATTGCGAAATGGTATGAAAACTTTTATTCCGATAAACTTTTTAGTACAACTGAAGCTAAGCTAAATTTAATACTTCAACGAGAACCTGGGAAGTATAATTTGCAATTTGGTCCAAAAATTGTTGCGAATAACACATCTCGTTCTACGCATCTGCATATAATTAAATTCAATTTGTTGTCTCTCTTGTCGGCTTTAATACAGATTTCCTCTGCAACCATAACTGCGTATATTGTTGAACAAACTTAATAAAGTTTCCTGCCGGATTATCTGCATTGATATGCTGCGCAGTAACTCATTTGAATGCAAGGCACAAAATTAGCCGAAATAAGTAATTCCCGGACTGCACAATATAGCGTTAGCAAATTTGCAAGATGTGCGCTGAAGTTTTGGTGATGTATTTATGTTTGAGATGGTTTACTTTATTTAAGTTTAATTCAGAACATAGAAGAACGGAAATAAGTACAAAGCAAAAGAAAATACGAAAGCAAACGATAGTTTAAAAAAAAACTTTCTGTATGAAATACACAATTAAAGTAACCAATTTTATAAAATACTTCTCTTTCCATTTATTTTATACTTTTAAACCATTCCATATTAGGTACCAGATCTCTGGCTAAAGTTTTATTATTTCCGTAACGTTGTTACGACATTTAACCATGCACCATGTTGACATGTAGTTTATAAACAGTCATCCATCATTACTGTTTCGATTATACGCCCAATCTGGAGGGCTGTCAACAGAGTGTCGGTTCACTCAGTTGTCTCTCTAACGTTCTCTAAATTACGTAGTCGCCCGACTTTCATCTTCTTAATTTTTCTTCAACGAAATTCTTCCAAAAAGACCTCGACAACAGGCGAGACGAAACAAAACAAATACAGCAAAACTCATTTAGAAAATTCCGAGCTGCATAGTCGAAACACTCGTTACATCTAACGCCTCCGGAAAATCACAAAAAAATATATGAAATTATTTTAATAAATTCTTCATGGCTCGTACGCTCAATATTTTAAGTTGGGCTTAATTAATACGCGGCGACACTCCATTCGTTGAAACTAAGTACTAGCAAAATTTTATTAAATGTGCCATGCGTTTGGGTAGTCTGACAAAAATCACGTTACAGAGTCCGTGGAAGGATGGCTACTGGATGTGCTTTGCAATGACTTACCAATTTTGAAAATTTTTAGGGATGAACTTATATGAGATGTTAAAAAATATTTTAATTTAGCAAATGATGATTTCAAAATTATGGTCTCAGTTCGTTTTTTATTCTCATCGTAGTGATAATGTTAATTTAAGTTTCTTTATACTTATTAGGTACTCCCAATAATAACCTACTTACTTATATCATCTGTTTCCAAATAGCGATACGTTAATATATTTTATCTACACCCATGCTAAAAATCCTCTATAAAAGTTTCTGAAACAGTTAGCTTATTGCCAACATTAAAACACTGGATGGTTTAATGTTGTCATAGTAACCATAATATCATCTTGTATGCAACTGTAAATAATTAGGTATTAAAACACTCATGTGATACTATTATCACACGAGACGAAGCCGAGCCACATTCGTGTTTTAATAACCCTTATTATGTAACAGTTGCATAAATTACTATTAATACCATTATTCAATTCTGCATTGAATGTCATCACAAATTCCATTCTTACACTAAGCATGTTAAAATTACCTCCCGTTCTACAAAGCAGTTGAATCCGTATTATCCACAGACACGTTTCATAAAATCATCCTTCAAAAGCTAACTGACCATTTATTCAAAGTTCCCTAATCCGTAGTTTCGTAGCACATCCAGTGCAGTATTCAGAGGCATATAGATGGTAGTAGGGGTGCAGTCTCGAGGGCCGTCTGCCGTAAAGTATCGTTTAATGACGTGTAACGAGCGTGGTCTCCGCACAGAACTTGCATGTACATGAAAAAAAAACGGAAAAGTGCAAGTTTCGGTATTCGGGATCCGTAGAGTTTTTTTCTGTTGGAAGTTCGTGTCGGTTGTGCCAGTCATCAATGTTACAAAAGTTTGTTACAGAATATGATTTTCTGTATGCTAGTTTTGACGGTGTTAATATTTATGATTTTGATGAATTTTAATTATATTTTTGCAAGTAGATCTATTTCTTATTTTTTCTTGCCGGGATCTCTTTGCTGTATAAAAATTGTTTTCAACAAACATACTGGATCTTGGACTTTTGCTGCTCTTTGCTTATTGTTTTTAATTTTAACTACGGGATTTAGGTAGATTCGGTGGATGAATATGTGAGGATCGTAGCAGGTGGCGTTCTGTATGTGGGTAGATTAAGTCAATATTTTTTTCAAATGCTCGGATGACGGGACCCTAAAAACTGCCGACTAGTACCGAAATGAAAGGGATCTAAAGCGGCGATTTGTTTGCGACATTTTTAAGAACGATTTTACGTATAAAATGTGGATGGACGATGTTATCCATGTGGTTTTATAATGGACTAGCTTCTGCCAGCGGTTTCACCCGCGTGATATCTTTATAAATTATAGTTACTTAGTGATAATGTAGCATTCTACTGGTGAAGGAATTTTTAAAATCGGTTTGTATAGGTGTAGTTTTTAAGTTTATTCATTACACACAAAAATAAAAATGTAGCGTTGTGTTGCACGCGCGCGTCGCCACGTCACTATAGTAGGTACCTACTATAGTGACGTGCCGCCGCCGCCGCCGCCCGCGCTTGCTCCAACTCGCTCGAGCAGTCAGTCGGCCCCCCGCCACACGCTAAGATAGACCGGACCGCGCACGCTGCGATCGTGCGCCGTCCGCCATACTTTTCTGTTGTGCTGATTCCAAGAACTGATGGTGTATCATTGTGGTGTTGTTACCAATATAAGTAAACCGTTTAACCGAGTCGCAGTTCATTTCTATAACCCTTAAAACATTATTATAGCGGCATAAATCCGTTATAAAAATCTTTTCTTTTTATAATATGAGTGCAGACTACGACTTACATTATTTGCTTTACGCTTGTGGGATAACATAAAATTTTCCGTGCTGAAAAACTCCGTAGTCGAAGTTTTCTCTAAACAATATACTTATTATGCTAGGTTGAGATTGTATAGGCACTACATACCTACCTACCTACCTATTAACTATGTAAACATTGATCTACAGTTCCTTTTTGTCATTGCATATACTACAACTTGATAACTTGGTAACGAAATAATGTTTGAACGAATATTTATTTATATTTAATTACAAGTACCAATGTAGGTACTCAATATGTTAGTAACAATATTTCTTAATAACTATGTTAGTAAACTTAACGTACACACTTAACCTAACACTGCTGTAACTGTAGTTAAAAGAAACAAACTCAACACCGATGTGGAAAGCTCAGAACAAACAGTCCAGTCTGCTCGCGATACACTGCAGTATTGTATAATGTTTGGGCTGTTCCGCACCCAGCGCACCAGGGAAGCGCATCTTTTTGGCATCGTAGCGATCGACACGAGCATCAACAAATATCCTCTGGAATGAAAGTATACAAAAAGTTTGGTGCATTACTTTTCATGGCATAAACCAAAATCCTGAAAACTATAAAGTTTCCATTTTCAACACGCTCTATTTATTTAACCAATAAAATATCTTTATACCGTGCTACGGTTGGTTACATACCAAAATACGATGAAATAAAAGGTAATTGCCGTGTGAAACGTCCACGCCTCCAGCGCGGGCTATTCGGATACAGGGTTGCGGAAATTTACTATGATTTTTCGTGAGATGAGTGAAGAGTGTGCTACGAGTAATTGAGATTGTGAGCAAAGAGAATATGTTAAGATGGAGAGGCTATCAGAAGAGATGCCATAGAAAACTGTGACCCTATGTCTCAATGACGCCATCTAGCGTAATCCATAAACATACATAACATCACGCCTGATTCCCCGAAAGCCTAGGCAAAGGTGTAAGAACACCTAAGAATACCCACATTTCGCAAGTTATATTTAAGTCCTATGAAACGGGGGGCGAGACTATTGCCATTACCCGGGCACAAATCCAGACTCTGGGCTGATATCGAGAAATTCCAGATGGGAATCGAACTTAGGAGCCATCAGACTCAGCATTACTTATAGCAAAATCACATGACAGCCAAGTTTGACACGTTAGATAGATAGAATACTGTATTTTATGTACACCATAAAAATTACAGATATAAATGTAAAAAATTTACAAGGACACAGTGGGCGTTCTCATCGCTCACGTTACACATTTCCGACTCAAACATTTGTTTACGTCAGATAGTTTGACACATCTGAGAGAATTATTTATTTTATCTAAATGAACCGTAGAACGTCCAGTCACTGCAAAGTAATATTTTCTTCGAATATAATTTTCTTTTAGCACACAATGCAACCTGTGACAGGCATTCATTGTGGGGCAGACATTGTGGGGCGTATAACACTGGATAGAGAACTAGACCAAGTGAGGTTCAACCAATTGATAATTGCAAGTTGGCATTGTCGCGTCTATCGTAATTAGGAATATTTAGTTGTGAGTAAAGTTTTGTCCACAAAGGGGAAATAGCTTTGGAACGAATTTTAAGGGTTTATTGTGGATCATCTATCAGGGATGGTTAATAAAAGGTTTCACTGTCCAGGGTTTATATTAACCGTAGTTAATATTCCATTCTGTTTGGTTTAAGTTAACGTTAAATTTTTCGGCTGAATCAAAAAATTATAACATCCTAAGCGTATAAAAGTTCAAAAACCTAGGCGTATTGTGTAAGCTCAATCAATGCAAGATGTTACAAATATTACATCTTTCACATATTTAAAGTCAGTCTGTTGAAAAGTTATATATTAAATTCATACGTCCAAGTATGTGCGTCGTCACTAGAAAAGCGAATCCATTTTCCGATTCCCACATTCCGTTAGCTGAAGTGCTTGAGTAAAGTTTGCGGATTGAATCGAAAAAACATTTCTATGTAATTTTACTTTACGCTATATCCAACCGTGGTGTATGAAACATAGTAGCTATATTTAGGTATAGTACGCAGTGCGGTATTTGTTTCATTAGTCGATTTTTGGAAAATCGAATAGTTAATAGTTCCGGTTTACTTTTTTTTTTACCGGTACTGTTTAACGTATTGGACGTACAGTTTGGCAAAAAAGAGTATGATGCGGTGACAAATGAAACAAAACATTTTACTTAAGTAATGCAGGAATATAATGTTGGCACTACTTTGCCGACAAGTGCTAGTAGATTTTGAGTCAGTACAAGCAGCGTTTTTAACTATTTGTTTAAATTCTTTTACTCATTTCCCATTTGAAGTTATCTATATGCGGTAGTGGCGCCCTCATTGTTTCCAAACGCTTTTTTGCAAAGCTGTAATTGTTCTACCTATAGAATTGAAAACGAAACAAAAAAAACAAGTGAATAGCACATGTTTCCATCAAAATAGTGTGAGTACGTACAGTAAAACACATAATTATGTCAGCCTATTACTGTCTCACTGCAGGGCAAAAGCTTCTTCTCATAAAGAGAAGGCGCGAGCATTGATCACCACCCTTGCTCCAATACTGGTTGGCGATTTCAGATAAAGTCCATATAATAATAAAACGTGTTATATAAAATGATGTGACGTGTTATATAAAACGTGGTTTGAAGGATTAAAATTAATTTCTAACAGCATTGTCTCAGTTGATTTCCCTGCAGCCGCTAATCAAAATCATTAGAAATTCAACATTTTCCATCGGAATGATTTAATCACGGAACTCCAGGCTGCACAATCTCATTATCTCGTTTCGCTCGCCACTCAGCACGAGACGACTTTTTCGTCAATTTGCATACGTAATTAATTAACTTTTTTTTCGAGAATGTTTTTCTTTTTGTCCCCACAGCAGGTGGACGAGATAAAAGTATTCTGCCTGAATACGGATAGAACAGATGTTAAATTTAATTCATACATGTATTATAAAAAGTTGTGGAATAGTAGCTAGTCGTGATTAATTATTCATTTATTATTTTAATTTAACGAGACTCTTACACAAATATTTAATACATCACACACACAACAGACAATACATTAACATAACAATACAAAACAAAAATGAAAACCATCGCTCTATCAACACTTACAAATTAGTGACCAACGACTGTTAGTAGATTACGTGGAAGTCACTGCAGCGTCTAATGTATTGGCAGTTGAGTCTGGCCGCTATCATTATACCTATTTTTTTTTTTGTAAACTCGTGATCTAATTCATCGGGTAAACGAATCTGTGCGATTAAACTTATTTACTATCGGTGACAAAAAACACCGAGTTCCAAATACGCATATATTATTAGTTATTAAAATTCAAAAACCTCAATCAAAATTCTCTTATAATACATTTTATTAATTCAGTAGAAGGACACAATAAAGCCATGATATGAACTATTTTGCTAATTAATAATTGCTAGATTATTAACACTTGAAGGTGACCGCTCCGCTTATTGAAATGCTCATGTACCTACTCCATATTATATCGACATAACACAAGAAGCCTCAGACCTGCTCTCATCCTCTCGGGGTCTGTTAAATAATTTAACAAATTGGTTCTCAAGGTAAGTTTAGGGCTGCTCGCATGACCACACACCCTTTCAGCGGCGGAAGCCTCTAAGAGGCTCGCCAGACATCGCGTTCCGTAGGGACGAAGATACAAGCGGGACTCTTGTTGAGGATAGTGTATTGGCTACCTTGAAATAGTTTAAAATAATATCGCTTTACGTCTTGAAGGTTAGCCCCACCGCAGGACCATAGTAATGATAGTGATTAATTGAACGGATTGTTTATTTACGTTTTTATCATAATAATTATGTTGCAAAAATACTCTGTTTTTTTCAGGTTTGCAAAAAATGATTGGCAGTTTTATTTTACGCAAATGGTTTCAATATAATGCCTGTAAGCGCCAAACCCGGCAGAGGCGTACGGTCATCAAAATGCTTCACGTGCGTGATTTTGATGTTGAATTACTACTGATGGATAGTAAGTAACCTGCTGGGTTGAAGGGTTGGACAGAGAAATACCTATAGTACGCCACATTATAATTAATTCCCATGTTATCACTTAATTATAAGTAGCGTTCTATAGGTACTTCTCGCCCTAAGGCGCTCCTATTGATATTAACCGGGCACAAATCCCGACTCCGGGCTACTACTGAGAAATTCCTGATGGAAAAACTCAATAACACTTTGCCCGTCCTGGGAATCGAAACGGTTTCAGAGGTAACAAAACTCTATAGAAACATACTACTGTTTAAGAATGTGCCAAGTTTTATCTTCTTATTTAGTTAGTCATCTAACTATCTTGCGTTTTCATAATAAAATCAAGTTATAAAGGACTTCTCAAAATCTAAAAAAAAAAAAAATTTTTTGAATTATGTATCAAAGACGTTGTCACCAACGGGAGTACCAACGTAGTAAGAAGACTACACTAGCATGCGGTTGCGGAGTAAAATTACATCAAATCAGCTGAATTATTAAAAAGTTTCAGTACAAGCTTCATAGTTCGCGAGTTTATTGGGGTTTATAGTCTTAAGACTTGCCACAATCTTATACATGTTACAGATTTATTCATTAATTTATTATGTTCAACATTATTTTAGTTGATTCTATTATAGTTGCAAAAAAATTCACAAAAAGAAAACTGGTGCTTTTTATGATTTATTTTTAACTAGCTGCGCCCCGCGGTTTCACCCGCGTAAGTCTCGATCACGTGGGAATATCGGGATAAAAAGTATCCTGTGTTAATCCAGGTTAAAAAGCTATCTGTTTGCCAAATTTCATCCAAATCCATTCAGCCGTTTTTGCGTGATTGAGTAATAAACACAAACTTTCATATTTATAATATTATATAGTAGGATTAGTCTTCTTTGAACTACATAATATTATGCGAATTATTGAAACTGTCTATAATTATGGCTAAGTTAGGTATTTTTATAGTAGGTATAGCCAAACTGCTGTTCTCAAATTTTACAATATTCAGAAAAAAATATTTTTGCATTATAAATTGTGATTTGACAGCTTTTGTATAGAAAAAAAAAATGTAAATCCACACATTTAACACACATTTTACAAAAAATATCTAACGATTGAAAAATCGACTCTTAAGTTTTACGAATATCTAAGGAACAGCAAACAAAAATAAATATTCAAAAAAATACTTCCGTTTCCAATAACCTCAGGTTAATATCTCCTTAAGCTTAGTAAAGGTTGAGTAATTCAGGAACGCACCTTACAACGGTTGCCGGTAGGTAATTAATTTTCAAGGGATTACTCTACAAATGCCGAGGATAAAGAAGGTTCAGGTCTGGCCTTTGCGCCGTGTCGAATTAAACAATTTTGCCTAAATAAAAATACTTGAGACTTAACCATTTGGGTAATCTTTTTATTTTTACCGCCAAGCAGTAGGTACCTTTCACTTCGAAACAAAGAATTTTTTATATAATTTATATACGTTTTTTCAAAAGTTTATTAATAGAAATTTAAAAAATACTCCTGAAAATTTTACGCGTACCTACCTTCTTGCTCACTTACTGGGTATACTTACAATTTCTAGGTGTTTAAAGAATAGTTTTACAGAAAAAAGATGTTTTGCCTATCTTACTTTAAGCAGTATCATATTATTATTCTTTATTATAGCTCTAGCTCTACAAAGGTTTTCCTTTTAAGAAAATTTCTTAGAATTCTCTACAATCCCTTTTAACAAATCTAGGTAGAAACGATTCGCCGAAACAGTTCAGCGAACCGTGAAGTAACTGGTTAGTGCATGTTCTTCCAGGTGTTTCACAAAGTTCAGGCTGTATTATCTGAGTAATGACACAGTTCTACACATTAATCAATCCTTTCAATTATTTTATCAGAAATATTGTCACATTTTTAGGGTTGAGAGTCTCGGTAAAAAGTCGAGTGATGCTAAATATTTAACAATGAGTAAACTGTTGCTAAGTACATCACTAAACTCATGGAACCTAATCATTAGCGGTATTTATTTCTGGTTGTATATTTCTGATTTTTGCATTATTTATTTTTAATAAGTACCTATAGAGTTACTTAAAATATACGAGCGTACAGTTTTTGAATGCATTATTAGACGCAGAGGTGTGGAATCATATTATTATCACTTTCAATGCCATAAAAGTCACACTAAAACACTTAATAGACCCAAAACCGACACCTAGATGACTATTGACTATTTTATTCACAAGGCAAAATAAGACAGCTAGGAAAATTATCCTGTGTCACCAAACTTCAAAGAAAACCACGGCGCCAACCGCATGAAAATGAATATCAACTACTGAGGTTGCAGTAAAGCGGAATAAAATAAAAAAAATAAACACGCTACATTCAATACAAACAAATCTGTCTGAGGCGTCGTACTTTCAACTTCTAGTCTTACGAAAGCTTTTTCCACCTATCCTCTGTACAAACAAGGACGCCCACAAAAAACGTTTCTATGCAAATAGGGGCAAATAAACCGTGTGTGAGTCACTTGCGAGGGATGTAGGGCAGCTAGATGTGCTTGTGGTGGGATTTACTGCGGGTTATGTGACGTGCGTTGTGACGTAGAAGTAAAGGTGGGGGAAAGAAATACAAAGTGCTGGGTGATTTTAGAAAGTGTTTTAAGGTATGTTGAAAACAATACGGCTTGTTTTAAACACTATTTCTCATACACTCATGAAGGTACCACCAGAGTAGGTACACTAACACTTGCTTCGACTGAACGGATTTCGGAAATCAGTTGCTATTAATATGGTAATTGAACACAAACATTCTTGTCTTGTAGATAATTTCGTGTTCAATTATCAAATTAATTTTATCAACCTTGCAATCAATGGCATCTTCTCGCAAACAAAAAGAATGTTTATTGATCACCATGAATGTGCAGACCATTTTCGTTGATTTAGTCCAAGAGTCTATGAATATTTTCAGTCAGTATCGGGCTTTTGTATGTTGTGCTATGTTTTTTGCGTGTACTTAAAAAAAACTGTTTATCTATCAGTCACCGTAAGACAGAGGTGTCCAAGACTATTGGCATCTAAAATTGAAATTGTCACATTAGTATTTTCCCAGTTCAGCACCTTCAACTCAATGTATCTGACCCGTAAATGTCTAGGCTAACACGCCATGCCATGTTAGCACTTAAAGTCAACATACCAAATGCCATTATCTGTAATTTTAGGGGTACTTAAACAACATCCAGCATCACGAAATGTCAGGGCTACCACGCCATGTTAGTACTTTAAAGCCCACATACCAAATGCCATCATCTGTAGTTTTAGGGGCACTTAAACAACATCCAGCATCACGCTAAGTCCCTGTGAAGCACCTTCTCTCCCACAAGATCGCATTTTCGGCGGCGTTTTATACGCGACGCATGCTTGATTCCCACTATACATATTTATGATGTCGCCTGGTTTTCCAGCGGAGAAGCGGGCAAAGAAAGAATTTTATGGTCTCTTACGTAGGTGACCGTGCAACAATTACGTGTGGTTCGTTTATTACGGTTCTGTAAAGTTTTTATTATATTACAGGAAGTCGGATCGACCTCGTCTTAAAATACACATATAGATGTTTTGAATATCAATTGATAATGGACTCTTTTGTTGGTTTAATCTCCAAGAAAACATAACATAGTTTCTTTTTCAATTTAGTCGGTTCGTTAATAGATAACAAAACGGAAAACTGAAAAACTTCGGTTTTAGGGTGGGAGGTCGCACATCTGACGGAAGATGAGTCGCGCATCCTAAATCGCGTAGCTTCAGAACAGACGAGCAGATAATAAAATATACAATCTTACACAGTCAACTGACGATGCGTGCATCTTCCGTCAGATGTGCCTCTACCCTAAAAGCTAGGAAAAGTAACTTCAATTACAAAAGTTTCCGAGTTTACCATCCAAGGTAATACGTCGAAATTGAAGAGCAGGAGAAATTCGCAGTCGCAGTTTGATTCCAAACGGATATTCGGATAAGTAGAGCAAACACTTCTCGGGTTAGAACGTCTTAAGACGAACAGTTCACAGTAGGAGTCAGTAGTTTGTTCAATCAATCGCATCTCGTACGATGGATTGTGTACTCGATAGTACCGTTTCGCGGCTTCGGCATTGAACTACTAATATTGGAATTGTTTTGTTCGAAATTGATGCCTTTTGTCTGCGAAATGCAGTGGATCGATTCCTAGGAGGATTAAGTTCATGAGCGTTCCATCGTATTGCGCGCGAGTACGATTGTAATTAATGTTAGTGAGGTTTTATGTTGGATTGTGCATAATATAACATGCTTTATTTAATAGTACTTACACTATTAATGTGGTAGTACTAACATGTGCATGAACACTAAATAATAATCATAAAAGATACGCTATGCCGAAAACACGAATACTGTTATAGTCATATAGTGAACGCGTTCATTTTCCAATCCCACGCGAACATTAACTCCAACAAAACCTCAAGAGACATCTGCACATCACATTATTATGCAACAATATCATTCAAAGGTACAACTTGAACTTTAACCACATATTACAGTACTATTTAAATTATCCAGTACATTTTCACTTACACAGCGTGCAGACGTTACCAAATGCAGCAGTCGCCGGAACGTAAACATTGTTCACATCGCTAATTTACCACTGTACAAAGGAAAAACAGACCTGAAATAAATGCAGGTATTCCGCACATTCGTCCTTGCAAACGGGCATTCCCACGAATTTTCCAGTAAGCCTATGGACACAACATTCAGGAACTTCGAAAACACAAATATAAAGGATATCGCTGGGACATAATGTATTTTTCCATTTATGGCCTTTACTCACTGGTCGGCACGTCAGCGGTGCGGGATCGGTATTAACGTTTGTATGTTTCGGTACCGCGTGACGTACCTTTAAGCGCTCGGTAAGCTTTCGGTACCAAGTATACTAATACCGCACCGCTGACGTACACACGTAACAGTGAGGAAAGGGCCTTAGATAAATTCGGGGACATAATTATGAATACGGCTTTTAGCGATAATATTTTGTTTGTATTTCCAAAAAAATGTGTTCGTACCTATGTGTAGTACTGTACTGCCGATTGTATTTGAGTGGATTTTCTAGAACCAAAATAAATTATTTTAGTTGATATTGGTGAAACGACTGCCTCTTTGGTCTAGTGGTCGCACGCGCTACTGCCAAGCATGACGTCTTGGGATCGATTCCCAGGCTGGGCAAAGTGTTATTGTTATTGCAAAACTTTAAATCACAAACTAAAAAATCTGTCTCTTAATCCAGTAGGGGTTCACTTCTACTTAAACCAGATGCAATCAAATAAATATAAACAATACTACCTTCTATCCATGGGACCAGATCACGGATTGTTACAATGTTACTATTACCAGTCTGCTTTTCGCCATTAAAACCAAAGATCTATGGGTAAAAAAGAAACACGCACGCATTTTTAACCATTCCCAGGTAGTGCTGCAACGAAATTTATGTTGCTCTAACAAATTGTGTAATAGAATGCGCAGAATTTCATGGTTGTTTTCACAGATTTACAAAAATTCAAGCCATGGTTTTTTCTCTTTAGTAGCTCGTGGCTAAGTAATAACAGCCGCACGGGTCGATCCATCAGGTTAAGCTACGCTTGCCGGGGTTTGTCCGTGGATGGGTGACCATCTTTACACACTGAGACTCCTCCGTGCCTCGGGAAGCACGTTAAGCCATTGGTCCCAGCTGTCATTCGTCGAACTTTGACAGTCGTTACAGATCGTCAGAAGCCCGAAAGTCTGACCAAGAGGTATCGTATTACCCAGATATTGGGTTGTGGAGGTCAGATAAGTAGTCACTCCATGTAAAATACTGGTATTCAGCTGCATCCGGTTAAACTGGAAGCCGACCCCAACATTGTTAGGAAAAGGCTAGACAGATTGATTGATTTTAGTTTTTTTTCTTTTAAACTTGCGACAATCTAAGAAGCCCCTTTTGACGTTTCTCATCATACATGCCGCGATAACTTTGTATGAACGTCTACGTAAGAGATCGAAAAATCAAATTCATAATCCTAATTAATTACTATGTTATCCATACACTATAACAATGAGTATCATTCGAAACCACCATGTATCACTTTATATTGGAAAAATGCACTCAAAAACACGAATTAATCGTTGATTAATATTCTGACAGGATGGTATTACAATGTCATGTCTTTGGGTTCGTTGCTATGGCAACGGTAGTGTTGTGAAGATTTTAACTCGTTTTTTGACCGAATAAAATCGATGTTCTGAAAAATCGATACTTTTACAAACATTACATTTAGAAAAGAGAGTAACATAACAAATAAAGATCACATATATTTTTAGCTTTCTTTTGTTATTTAATTGGTCATTAAAGGAAATGGATAAAGGTTATTGTTATATTTTCTGACTCAGCTATTATGTGATTTTGGTGTTATCGTGTAAATTCGTCAACATGTCTAAAAGAGCAGCGACGATCTTCGCAAGGTGTTTGGTCGCAGCTAGATGAGTTACCGAGAATCGAGCTGAATGCCGTGCAATTGGAGAGGTCCAGTAGTAGACTGCTGTAGGCTGATGACGATGATAATGACGTGTAATAAAACGATATGACTCGAGAATCAATTTGAAGTAATGTAGATAAATTGTCGATTACAAACTCTGAGTATGATAAATCGATATGTCTCGAGAATCGGTTTTAAAAAAAAACTATTTTTTTCCCCATCACTACTAACAGATTTGATAGGTGTCAAAGCGGGCTTCTTAGATTGTCGCGAGATTAGTCAGGGATTTTATAGTAATATCAGCTGTGCTAGTGAAAACCAGAGGTTTTTATGATTCGTAAGAAAACTGGACTGCTGCGTTTGTCAACCGACCAGAATTTAGCTACGAGTTTTGCCAACTTCAGTAGCTTTCATCAGCTACTGAATCACGCAAGCAACAGGACACGTTGGACAAGATATTAAGATGAAAGAACGACGAACGTTTCAAAAATTGGAAGTGAATGTGCAAAGATTTCACGTTAATTTTATAAATACCGATTAAAGTTTTCCAACTTACTCAATGTTTAAAGTTACAAAAGATTTAAAGTATTTCCTTTAGCAAGATAGAAATTTTCACAACAAATAATTGAGATTTCTGCAAAATTGCGATTAATTAAAATAGCTTTCTATCTTCGAGGATTCATGCTTCCGAGTATTCAATATTATTTATTATTTTACTTGGAACGATTCTGAATAATCTTGTTTAAATTAACTTTGAAAGTAGCTTACAGAATCAATTTGATATTAATACGGTATCTAATTTTGTATATAATGATTTATAAACAGCGTTATGCTTTATTAGATAAGAATGTTGGTTTCAAGTTCAAATGTTTCAAGTTACAGGTGAGGTTTATTTTCTTTAAGTTACGGCAAAACAGTATTGGTGTAGTTTGCAGGGTAATCTTTAAATGTAAGTTATTTTTTAATCAACATGATTATTTAGAAAAGCTATACCTATATATATGTCGAAAATATGTTACTGAGTTGACTAATTGGGATGCCAGCGCCGCCTAGCGGCGTTCGACAAAGGGATAAGCAGAGTTCATCAGTGGGTCGAGCTGTGAATACGTTTAGAAACTGTCGCGCAAATCGCTATCGCTACAATGTGTCAATTGCTAGTGTGATTAATTTGATAGTAAATTATAATTTGATCTGAACTGCAAACGGTTTTTGTTTTGCACAATAACCAACACTACCCACAGTACGCCTATAGTAGTTAAAATATGTCTGATAATAACGATAGAGACAGCTACCCTCTCCGTTATATGTATAGCTCTATTAGATAATAATAGATAATTCAAGATACATTATCATTGTTACCATTTTTTTAATTTTTTGTTCAAGTGCTCTCTTTGGTTACACATGTTTCTGTGAAAAACCTATTTTTCTTTATTTCTAATATTTAATTTTCCAAAGTGAAACTTCTCAATGAATCATCCTATAACTAGGTAGAAACAGAGTGAATCAATATCCGTGGAGTGAACCCTTTGATGAACTTGCAATGAATAGCAATTGTTGACAAATCCTACTAATATTATAAATGTGAAAGTTTGTGTGTTTGGATGTTTGTTACTCAATCACGCAAAAACGGCCGAATGGATTAGGATTAAATTTGGCAAACAGATAGTTTATAACCTGGAATAACACAAAGGATACTTTTTATCCCGATATTCCCACGGGATGGAGACTTACGCGGGTGAAACCGCGGGGTGCAGCTAGTTAACTCATATAAACTTCACACAGTCCCAATAAAACCGTCAAAAAATTCATCAAGCTGCCCACAAAGTTCCAAAAGAGACAGAATTACACAAAATCGTTCACAATGAAACAATGAACAAGCCGAAGGAAATTAAGTTTCCAACAGTAGATGTGAAAGACAGAAAACGTTCAGTATAATTGCCGTGCGGTTAACTGAGGCCGTCCGGTATTACACGAACAATGCGAGCGTTGACTGGAGTGACCATTTTGTTTCACGTTCGAGAGTTTGAAACATTAAAGCATTTTTCTGTCGCATTGAAGGGTTGTAATTTGTGAATGTGTAAGTGACTTTTTTAAATGTATTTGGGTGACAGCTTTAATTTTAATGGTTTTGCAAAATAAAGTAGGTATCGAAGTTTATGTAATAAATTGTACAAATAGCCTTGCAGAGTAGAAAAATGACGTTGTTGTTGACGAAAGTAACCAGTGAAACTTTGACTCCTTGCCAACCTCAAAGAACGTTGACCGACGCTGCAGGCCAATCCCATGGATAAGTTCGTATGAAACCTACTTAATTATCGCATCCAAGTCGTCATTTTATAAATGTCATAGCTTTGATATCCCAAAAATTTGAAACTGCACTTTCCACCTGAGCAAACTAAACAACTGGGCCCAAACTTTCACCATTTCATATGGGTATAACCGTCAAACCGCTATCGCTACAACAAGGGACTATCATAGTGGAAGGCTGCCATACTTACGATATTTGGCAGGCTAGTTGTAGTAATCACAGTGTTCTGCATATTCACCTACAGGTACCCACAGGAATAAACAAGCCTTTTTGAGCCAAAGTATGAAGGCTTATGTTAAGAGGTTGAACAAAGGTTTTATCTGAATTTTGCGCATCAAAATGTGAAATGATTAATAAAAATCTACCATGACTGTTCATCGTAGCAGTCATTAAGAGATCAGTATCCAGCAAAGCAATTCAATTCAAGCATTGCACTTTTTCAGTAGCAGCCCGGATTCTGGATTTATGCCCGGACGATGGCAATAGGCTCGCCCCATATTACATGGGACTTAATTGGCAAAATGTGGATGTACTATAAGGTTAATCTCTGCCTAACCCTTTGGGGATTACAAGCGTGATGTTGTTATGTTATTCAGCAAAGGTCAGTACGATTTGAATTCCGATGTTTGAATTTTTTTGTCAAGACTCCATAAGCGACTTTCCATAATAAATTGGATTTGATTACAGATTTCCAAATGATGGTAACCCTATCGTTGACGTTTACTCACTGAATACAGAGTCGGAGACGAGATAAAAATGGTAACAGTATACAACGGTAATAATAGGCATCGTTTTAAACAAGCGTTGTTTTTCTACCTCTGCGTGAGGACCCTTTATTTATCTGTACAAAAGTTATTTATTTGAAGTACCTAGGTATAAATGTAAGGCTGGGTAATATTGCCGAGTTCACACGTTAACTGTGTATTTAAGTGTCATCTGAACAATGTTCAAGACCAATATGTTCAAGATAGAGCTTGGTTACCTACATATTATGTAGATATCCCAGATACCTTATGATATTCATAATGATAGATGCACTGCTACAAATACGATTTATTTCATGTAATGAGCTTCACTTTTGAAGTAGCAGTATAATAAAATGCAGAACACTACTAAAATGAATATTGCATAAGCATAATCAGCCTATAATGTTCCCACTGCTGAGACACAGGCCTCCTCTCTGTTAGAGGGAGTGGGCTGTAATCCACCACGCGGCCCCATTGCGGGTTAGTAGATGTCTCTTGTCTTCGAATTTTTGGTTCTAGGACATGCCGGTTTCCTCACGATGTTTTTCTTCACCGTTTTGAGGGGCAGTGAGATGAAATTATTTACACAAAGTAAAGCGCCTGTCAGGGTTCGAACCTACGATCTACCCACAACTCGTAAGTCGCAGCCATTACCACAAGGCTACCACTGCTCTCCTAAATGAAAATTGGTCTTCTGATTATTATAAACTATCTTCTTCCCGCGACTTCGTCTGTGTGAAGTTTCTTGTTTCCCGGACTCACTTTGTCACATCGAATCGCCTGTCCGCGCTATTACTTCGTTCTCAGCGATCTTTCTGTTTTTTTCTTTTTTAGCTTGGCTCGGCTACGGGTCGCAGCGTAATGCCTATAGCCTTCCTCAAGTTGGGCTATCGAATGCAAAATCATTTTTTTCAAATCCGACTGGTAGTTCCATAGATTAGCGCGTTCAAACAAACAAACAATAAAAACTTTTTATAAAAAAAAAAACAACCGACTTCCCAAGTCGGTGTCTTTGCTTTTCAATTTCCGTATTTTGCCACCGACTTCCGAAATTAAAGTTATTTTTCACTTTTTTAGTGTTTTTTTTTGGAAGTCGGTTGTTTTTTTTTTCGTAAAAACTTTTTATTTTTCAGTTTTTAGTTGTGGTACCTACCCCACACAAATCCGAATACCACTACCTGCTATGTAAATAACAGTGAAGTAGTCAAACAGGATATCGTCTAGATAAACTAAGTGGGAAAAATACGTAATATTGGAGCTAACTCAAAAATTACGCCAGCAAAGTTAATAAAATTTATATGGGACCACCTCGGAAGCATGACCTACCAAACAAAAAAAGAATCATCAAAATCGATTCATAATTGGCGGAGTAATCGCGTAACAAACATACAAAAAAAAAAACATACAGATGAATTGAGAACCTCCTCCTTTTTGAAGAAGTCGGTTAAAAAACAAACTTTTCAGCTTTATTATTAGTATAGATAGATAGACACAAAAACCGTTTAAATAGAATCAACACAATTTAACGTGTAATTTATTTTGATTATGTCCTGTACTATCAGAAACATGCACCCTTTAACATGTTTTTCTGAAAATGTTTTTCAAAGCCGCTAGCGTTTTAAAGTCTGCAGATCACAAAAAATAACAAAGAATAATGGGGTGACCGCAGACATGCCATAAATATGTTGGTATAACGTTGTGAATAATTTAACCAGGGTTGGGCCTAAGTAAATATTGTTACTGGTGTATGGGAGGTTCCGTCACAACCTGTAAGTTATCGCACGAACGCGTGTTTGAGTTCCTTAATACATGTGCCTACGATATTGACTTTGATTTGGTGCGGGAGTTAATTTCGTTACAATGTCCCACTTGTATTGACTGAATGTAGGAACTATTTGAGAAGTGTAACTAGGCATAGTTTGAGGTGCTAGTTTCCTAATTTGAAGGGCCGTCGGAGGAATGTCGCTTGATTAAGTATGGTTGTTCGGTTCGGTTCGATTGTTTTGAGTAAAGCTCCGGTTCCCTAAGACGGCCGCCATATATCGTTCGCAATTTCCCGTCGAATAACGTGATTAAAAAGTTATTAATATGAAAGTAAGTTGGTGTGTTTCTTGACACCGTAAAGTCGAACTCTGCTGCCATCATTTTCATGGCAGCCGTCACTGTGGCCGTGATGTGATGGCTACCGCTGTCGAAAGTAGGTAACCGTAGCTTATGACACCAAAAAACCAATAAACGTTTTTTTTTTAAAGTGCGGCAGCGGTATTAGTTTATTTTTTATTATTATTTTTATTTATCATTAGTTTACATACATGTTATTAGAGTTTTACAAACAAACTCGGTAGTTTTACCATTCACCAAAATCATCGACTACATAATTTAGAGAATTTAAACAAAAAATTACAAATCTAAATCAAATGTAAGAAATCTATGACTAACGAGCGAACATCCGTGAACAAAAGTGGTGGAGGAATATTTTTGAATTGATACAGGTTGTTCCTTAGAGTAATATTATGTTTTTACTTATATTTCAAGGTAAAGACTGCAGTAAGTAGCTTTTGTATGTGGTTTGTGTCCTTAGAAGATGTGCAATTTGTGACTATAAAGCACTAATAGATTCCTCGGGTCTTCGAAGACCTACTTAGGTCTCAAAGCATCTGAATCATGAATGCAGTTATTGGCACTGAATCAAATGAAACTAGCTATTCATAATACACAGTGTTCATTAACAATGCCTGTACATTCAATAATTCACACCTAAAACCAGATTTATTGTCATCGCGGTACACAAACCATATTTTCTATTATTCAAATGCAGGAAACGGATATGTTGCAGTTTATAAATTACAAAGCAACATAACAATCCCCAGCCACAATGTCTGATTCATGGTATGAATTTATTCTACGCATAATTAATTGTGTGTGAATGTATTAAAATTATTCTAATACTAGCTTATGCCCGCAGCTTCGCCCGGGTGGAAGTCGGAAAATATCCCACGGAACGTACTACCAAGATTAAAAGTACCATAAGTGTTCCCAGGCTATAAACTACCTGTGTGCAAAATTTTATCCAAATCCGTTCAGCCGTTTTTGCTCCAATCCGGAACATACATCCAGACAAACAAACGGACTATTTTATTAATGTGATGTGTCACTAAATGAATGTCCTGATGGCTTGTCGCGTATAATTCATTTGCACGATTTTCTTTGTAAACGCTTTAGAGCTAGGTATCCATGTACCTAAGTCACAGAATAAAAGGAGCAGTATTATATCTCGCAAGTGACCTTGAAATAATTACCTCGGGCCGCTCTACCGAGCGCGAAACGGACGCTGAAGGATTATCTACAGATAAACCTTCCGCGTCCGTGTGTAACTGCCGCGTATTCGATACTGTTGCGTACTGATATACACTGAGAAAACGTGAAAAGTTAGGTGAAGTGACCTTGAAGTGAGCTGACATTCCACTTGATGATAGGGATTGCCACTGTTGACGGCTCACTTCAAATTCACTTCACCTACGTTTTCACGGTGAGATTTTTACTTAATAGACCGGTTGAATTCTACACATTTGATATAAGATAGTCGGGGTAAAATGGCTGTGACAGACGGGCAGACAGGGACCCCTTATAGGAGCACTCGTGTGTCTGTCACACGAGTGCTCCTATAAGGGGTCCCTTTTTTCATTCGGACGTCCGGAACCTAAAAACATTTCAACATAATGCAATTTTGAAAAGACACTGAAACTACCTAGTCAAATTTTCTAAGAAACCACTTTCACAGTATAAGTGCAAACTGCCTGAAGGAAGAACATAGGTCTAGAAAATGTTTGATCATCGTATTATTGAACATTACTTTTGAGACTACCGGGATGTCTTGGTAGCGAGAAGTGCACCTTAGGGCCTCCGTTTCGGTTCAAAAACAATATCATTTGCATTCTTATAAAGGGTTCACATCCAATAACCGTTTCGTAGAATTGTCGGCGTTTTTTAGGGTACCGTTCGTCAAAATGGAGGATGAATTTCAGTACTACCTACGTTTCATGTCCGACTAGCTAAGAAACCTCTTAAACTAAAAGAAAACATTTATTAAAATATTGATTAGAATTTGAAAATAATCAGAAACAGTTTACCTGTATTATTCTGCGCAACTTGGTATCTTTTCCTAAGAATATTGTTTCTGTAGCATTCAATAAACTTTTATTATGACCTTTTTTCAATGTTATTATCCTTTCAGATCATTATATAAGCTGGTAAGGAACCCTCGGTTTGAAAGTCTGAATCTCACCAAATGTTTTTTTAATCTGTTATTACAAGGGAACACCCTTACGTAACTGCGCTAAGAATTGGATGTTTCTAAAAATGCATGCACATTGAAATTGTCTATTTATAAATTAATGATTTCCTTCCTTTTAAAAGTCATCGTGTACGAAACCCAAAACCATCAAAATTTAGGTAGGTACGTATTCCTATATATTCTAAGCAGTTTAGTGCAAGTTATACCGACAAAACCGGAGCAGTTGAGATTTCAGAGAATACCTATTTCATTATAACCTAAAATTCGAAATACTTATACCTACTCGAAATAATACTAGGTATTTGGCACACCAATACTTAAAAACATGAGCATCCCTTCAACAGAAAACAACAAACAATTTTACAGTTGTAAAATTGCATAACAAAAAGAAAATAACCAAAAAGTGATAACAGGAGACTTGGAGCAATTAAAGCTGTACAGCCGTATATTAAAAAACGGAAAAGCGTAAAACAAACGGTAGAAAAGGCAACGGAATTTGTATAATAAAAACAAACTGGCCTGTGAAAATAGGATTCTGGGGCGATCCCCGTAATACAGTTTGCTTTGGACTCCCTGTTGATTTCGGATTTTACATTATCAACCTTCCGTGATGAGGGGAAGTGGTGTTACAAAAGCTTGCATCAGAACAAAAGCCTACTTGTTGAGTTGACGTAGCGTAGGTATTATTTTTATTCACTCGGAGGTTCCGTTTTTCTGCTACATTCATCCATTACCTTATCGTTTTTACCAGACAGCTATTTTTAAACATCTTTATAAAAATAAAGTGACCTAGTTCCGAAGCTGTTATGGTATTAAGTATACTGATACTAACGATAACATGAGACGTTAGTTTTTACTGAGCTCGAGATTTATCTCAGGCATATTTGCAGCAAGATTAATAGCTTCTTAGAAAATAACAAAGTAAGGATAGCTAAGGACATCAAAATCTCCACTGTATAGTTAGAAAACCCTCAGTGCTCCCACTGACCGTGTATGCAATTCATATTGCATACCATTTACGTAATCAATCGTCTGAAAGTAATGGCATCTTGCTTCCCGAATGTTATAACATTACAAGCCAAATTGTCTAAATAAAGTTTGGAATTATTATCCGGGATGACGATATCAAACTACACAAGCGAAATATCCAACAGCCCGGAACCTTTATTTGAATCATTTTCGAAGTAATTTATTTTTACATTCTTTTTTTATCTTTTCAAGCGCGTATTTAATTGCCATCACTACTCCTTCAGAAAGCGGTTATGGTCCATTTAGTAAAATCGTTACTGCTTTATTCGTTGCTCTCCAGTTTTGTAACAACAAAGGGTTCTTGAGATAAAACAAATAAATTGTTACCCGGAGGCTTTTTTTTGCTCGCTGGCAACACTGGTGACAGGTTGTAAAAAAACGACCTCGTAGTTAAATTATTTTAAATTATTAATAAATTGTGTTTAATTAGTGTAAAATCTATTCTTTACCGTAGAATCTAAGTTAAAAGTGTCACACCCAGTGTTTGTGTCGTGTTATTGTTGAGATAACACATAATAATCGATACTTCGATAAGTCATCTACCGGCTGTCAACGTTTGGATTGCGAATTTGAATTCATCAAACCCGGGGAGTATTTTGTTTTGTATTATTCATTATTGTAGTTATATTTACACACTTTACAACACCTGTACACACTGCTCAGAGTAATGAGCTACGTCCAGTACACATCGGCACCGTTTATGTCTCCTTTTGCTTGACAAACTGTGGAAGCAAAATCGACGACGAAAACACTTGCCCCACACATAAAACGTACACTACAAACTTTACTACACACATATTTATTCTGAATTTGCTACCTAATATTATATAAAGCCAAACTTATTGTCTAATTGATGAAACTTAGTTACCTCTAATCTTAGTTTGTCCTTAACTTTCTTAGTAGAAATAAACTAGCCCTGTAATTAATTAACTTAAAAGCTGATATACTTAATAACAATTAGCAGTCATACTAACAATAAAACTTGTGATAAGTCTCTCAATCAATAAAATAATTTCTTACCTTCTACCTCCATATTTTCATAATCCTTTCTACAACTTAATCTTTTGTTTTTTTTTAATTCTTGCCAACTGTCATATCTTCTAAAGTTCTTAACTCATTTAGATTCTCATAAACTCAGCTGTTTCTTGTCACATTCCAGGTGCCATTTGGGGATATTTGTAATATGATGACCCGCGGAGCCACAGTTCGTGACATGAATGAAAAACTGAATGTTGCACTGAAGGAGCTGGAGGCATCAAAAAATCTTTCCAACCAGCTACTGCAGGAAAGAGAGGACAGCGAGATTGAAGTCCAGAGGGTAAATGACAGAAACACTCAACTCAAGAACCAGCTTGTAGAACTTCACACCCAGCACATGGACATACTTGACCAGCATCACCATCTCCGTCAACTAGTGTCGGACTTCCAACAGTGCAGTGATACTCATGACCAGGCACTGAAACGCATATCAGGTCTTGAAGCGGAACTGTGCAAGGCACACAACAAAATTTCCACCATCAATTCTCTGAAAGTCAGCGAACAGGTTGCCAACACCAATAATCTTTTCAATGAGCTGGTTGGTAGTGTATCCGGATTGAAGTGTGAAAAGCCCACCGTTACCATAGATCTGACTGGGGAAGATACCTTTAGTAAATGTCCCATCCCAACTAGTCATAATAAAATAAAGAAATATATTAAAATCACTAGAAATATTAAAAAATACAAGAAACTCTTAAAAACACATAATGTTTACAAGTGTAACATAAATCTTAGGAAAGAGCGTATCCACTTACACACCCAATTAAATGTATTTAATGATAAGTTGGAATCTAGCAGAAAAAATTATGATGTTGATATACAGAACCTTCAGAAGGAATTACTGAGCCGGGAAAATTCACTAAAGGAAATCTTTAGTAAGTATGAGTATAGCCAACAAATGTTAAGTGAGCGTTTGCAAGGGGCCTGTGAGTTGGTGGACTTGGTGAAGTGCAATGCAGAGAGGTGTGAGTCACTGACAAAAAATCTCACCTGTAGTTGTGCTCCCACACCGCCACCTCTCATGTCACAGCATGTTGTTCCTACAGCTTCACCCATTTTAACTCATACTTTAGAAACGGTCAACCCCACTCAAAGTAATGTTTTGGTCTATTCAGACAGATTAGGAGCAGGTTTTGGATCATTGTTAAATAATCGCTCCAAACATACTATAGTTAACTGTTGTTACCATAACCTGCACTTTAATGAGCTTGTTCATAAAATAAAACACACACCAATGAATGAGCAGACTACTGTAGTTCTTTTAATTGGAAACAGTCTGAGCATCACTAAAAGGGACATAGTTAATGGTATTGACACCCTCCTTAAATTAAAATTAGGTAAATTAATATTATGTGCATTGCCATATTCTGATAAGTTATATGAGCAAGATAACAACTACATTTTTAGTCTAAATAACCTTATGCATATTTTGGCATGTCGTCATAGTGACCGTTTATTGTATTTTGATACTAACACTTTTGTTAGAGATTTTGTGTTGACTCAGGAGCATATGTTTTTACCTAAGAAAAGCCAACATGTATTAGCTACTTTATTAGCTTACAATATACACGCAGTTATTGATGTTTTAACTGAGATTAGCTTAAGTGACGAAACAGTATTATCTAGTACTTCTAATAATACTGTAATAGATTCTTTAAACTTTTAGAATCGACAAAAGAGAAGCATAATAAGAATATTTTACTGTATCACCAAAATATTAATCGCTTCTCTGGCAAAATCTTAGACGTGGAAATGTTAATAGATAAATATCATATGGACATCTTATGTTTTTGTGAAACCTGGTTAAAACCAGATAGGATGTTGTTTAATGTAAATCACTTTTCAGTTGCCAGTGCGTACAACAGATCTTCAATAGGAGGTGGTACCTTAGTATTATGTAATAGTAGCTTCAGATATAAGGAAAGGAAGGATATCACTGCTTGCTCTGTTGATCGCTTATGTGAGGTAGCATGTGCAGAGGTTGAAGGCCATACTTTCTTATGTGTTTATAGACCACCAGCCTCAAACTTGTCTTCATTTTTAATTGTAATGGAAGAAATACTAACTAAAGTTTTTAGAAATAATAAAATAGTTTTTGTTTGTGGTGACCTAAATATTGATCTACTAGTAAATTCACCGGAAAAATGTAAGCTTATCTCACTGTTTAAATCATTCAATTTAAAATGTATATTTAATGAAGCAACTCGAGTAACAGCAACCTCAGCTACATGCATAGACAATGTATTTACTAATTGTAAAATAAAAGAATCATCTCTAATTAGTGGCATCAGGTCTGACCATACAGGTCAACTTATATCCTTTGAATCAGATAAAAAGTTATGTTTAGATAAAACCATTGAGTTAAGACCTCTTACTAAAAATAAATTAAAAATGTTTAATAATAATGTTCTTAGCAATCTCGTAACCGCTAGTTTTGATTCACAAGACCCCAACATAAACTATGGTACATTATTTTCTACAGTATGTAAAGAATTCAATAAAGCATGTCCTGTAAAAAAAGTAACAATAAATACTAAGCCAAAATTTAATGAATGGGCCACTGCTGGCATTAGAAAAAGCAGAGACATTTTATATAATTTATATTACGAAAAATCATTGACTTCTGATCAAGTTGTTCATAATTATGTAAGGAATTATTCTAAGATATTTAAAAGAGTCTGCGCACAAGCTAAATCTAAATTAATAAGTAACAAAATTGATAATTCTAATAATAAAATAAAAACTGTGTGGCAGGTAATTAACAAAGAAACTGGAAACACAAAACCACGTGGCCCGAATGAATTGTCTCTAAAAATTAATGATGAAACCATTTCAGATAAGTTAAAAGTTGCTGAGACACTAGAAAATTTCTTTACCAACATCCCAATAGAGGTTACGAAATCTCTCCCCTCTTCATCTTTATTAGCAGATTCTCTTCTCAAAGAAAACTTTACTAAAGTCATTCCAAGTTTTGCGTTCAAGCCTATTTCTATTGCCACAATTAAAAAAGCATTCATAAGTCTTAACTCAAAAAACACTGAAGATTTATGGGGCATCTCTGTTAAGGTTCTAGGAGATATCATTGAAACTATTGCCCCTGTCCTAACAGGGATATTTAATCAATGTTTGGACACTGGTACGTTTCCTGATTTAATGAAACATAGTAAAGTTGTACCAATTTTCAAATCGGGTAGTAAAAGCGATCCCTCTAATTATAGACCAATATCTGTATTACCAGCATTGAGCAAAATCTATGAAAAAATCATGCTAGACCAGATGCTGTCACATTTTAACTCAAATAAGATTTTACATAGTCACCAGTTTGGTTTCACGAAAGGTAGGTCGACGACAGACGCGGGAGTAAAACTCATCAGTCACATTTTAGAATCCTGGGAGAAGTCCCAGGATGCAATTGGCATTTTCTGTGACCTCTCAAAAGCATTTGACTGCGTCGACCACAATACACTGATCTGTAAATTACACCACTACGGAATTCGTGGACAAGCTGCTGATCTTGTTCTTTCTTACCTATCAAACAGGCAGCAAAAAGTAAATGTTAACGGGGCGACGTCCTCGGGGTCTCTAGTTAAAATGGGCGTGCCTCAAGGTTCAATACTCGGCCCTTTCTTATTTCTAGTTTATATAAATGACCTTCCTTACATGATGGCAAACTTGTCGGATATAATACTATTCGCTGACGACACTTCTCTTATTTTTAAAATAGATAGAAAAGATACAGATGTCTCACATGTCAACGATAGTCTGGCTACTCTTTCGGAATGGTTCGCAGCTAATAATCTTTTACTTAATGCGAACAAAACTAAATGTATTAGGTTCTCATTACCAAATGTACCTCAAGTGGGTCTAAATCTAAAACTTGATGGCAAGAAACTAGATGCAATTACAGAAACTATATTTTTAGGAATTACCTTAGATTCAAAACTACAATGGGGCGCCCACATCAGAACTCTTTCAGGTAGACTAAGTTCAGCTGCATATGCAGTAAGAAAAATAAGGCAGTTGACTGATATAGCCACAGCTAGGTTAGTATACTTTGCTTATTTCCACAGTATTATGTCTTATGGCGTTCTGCTGTGGGGATCGGCAGCTGACGTAGATTCAATTTTCATTTTACAGAAGAGGGCAATCCGCGCGATCTATAAAATGAGTCCTCGCGAGTCCCTTAGAGACAAATTCAAAGAAATTGATATACTGACTCTGTCTTCTCTCTATATCTTTGAAAGTATTTTGTATGTTCGCAAAAACTTAGGACTTTTCAAAACAAGAAGCGATTTCCATAATATAAATACACGTAGTAGACACGAAATTGTCATACCCAAATTTAGATTAACTAAAACAAGCAAGTCATTTCTTATAAACAGTATCCGCTTTTATAACAAGTTGCCAAAGTCGGTTACAGAACTTAGCGATGGAAAATTTAAAACCCGTATCAAACGTGTCCTTATCAAAAAAGCATATTATAAGATTAAAGACTACGTTGATGACAAGGAAGTTTGGCAATAATTCCTTCTGCACATGTGGCTTCCCTGGTACCTTATAAACGGCATAATTATGTAAGAGTCTATTAACTGCTCCCAAATTACCATGTTTATTCTCTTTACATTCATCCTTGACATAATCATTGTATTTGACATTATTCCTATTATTATAGATACCTCCAATTTAATTTCAACTCCTAGTAGCTTTTGTGGACATGATAATTATTCAATTTGTTACAGTTGTAATAGCAATCACGTCATTTGGCTGAAATAGGTTTTTATTTTTATTTTTTATTGTTTGTCTTTTATATAGATTATTTTCTATTTTGTGAATGTGAGAACTTTGTAGGCTTATTGGACTGTAGATTTACTGAACATCTATTTTGTTAAGTACCTGGTACTTACTTGTTGAAAGGCCTACATTGTCCTCCCATGCTTACTAATACTGTAATTTGAAAATATTGTAAAAGCCAATTATTTTTAAAAGAGTAACCGTGGAGTTTCTTGCCGGCTCTTCTCCATAGGAAACGACCAATTGGAACCGTGCACCTAGCTTCTGACGTTTCATAAGTGCCCATGTAGGTTTATGTGAAATAAAATATTTTGATTGATTGATTGATTGCTAACTCGGGAAATGAGTGTTTTTACAGATGATTTTTTTAGGATTTTTCGTAAATTGCTTCCGAATAATTGATTTTCAACTGAGGAATATTATTCTATACTTACTTACCTACCTACATATTTTCCTTAGCCGGTAATCTTTCCACAATCAGAACTATTCGAAGAATGTTTAATATAATCTTTGATTTCGCTTTATACATTGTAACAAAGAAAATATGGGCGGGAAAGAAAACTAAAACCAAATTTATCTAGAGACTAAATTCATCGTATATTCTTCTTTTATTTTATAATCCAATTTCGCTCATCTCACAGTATAATGCAATCCTAAAGTCATAAAGTTTGATTTAAACTCTGCTTATGCAAAGTTGGGGCTTGAAACGATAAACGACAAGTTTCTAGCGAGAACTTTGGAGATTCTGTAAAATCGCTATGAATTATCTTTATTTGCAGATTTACTTACTTATTTTTACGGCTTTGTTTGATAATAAAAACCGGCTAAGTGCGTGTCGGACCACGCACAATGAAGGGTTCCGTAGTAGGGATGAATTTATCCCAAGTGAAAAACGTTCCCCCCTATATTCCAACTGAAAATATAAGTTTGTACGCACAATATTGACTGATTTACCATGTTATTTTAATACCATTATACTTTGTATAGGGTTTCCTGTAATCTATAAGTCTATTCTTCGTTTTTTTTTGTAATCTATAAGTCTATTCTAGTCTATTTTTCGTTTCTTTTTGTAATCTATAAGTCTATTCTTCGTTTTTTTTTCAAAGTTTTAGGTTTTGCAGTTTCGGAGATAAGGTGGGATGCTCAATTTTTATCTATTTTCTTATCTCATAACAAGTCACACATTGATTTATCACACGGTACAGATGGCAGAACGTTTACAGACACACGAGTGATCCTGTAGGAGTTCCCATTTTATCATTCGGACGTACGGAACCATAAAAATCATTAAAATGTCATGTAGGTAAAGTTAAGAGCCAATGTAGGTTAGGTTAGGCCATTCAACGTGTCAATGCTGCCAGTCTTCTGGGCACGTTTCCGGATTACAGCGATGCCGACGAATACTTCGACTCGATGCCTAAGTGTCCTTTTGTTTTTATATTTATTGGTATAGTTAGTTAGTCCTTTTAGTTTTTTAGTTAATTTCGTACCTACCTATAATATGTTTACCCAATGTATATATTTTATCATATTATTAATAAAAAAACAATACATGTATCTAAGATTTACAGGTTAGGCCATACAACACACATGAGCCACAAAAACAAAACGCTTGCGGGCCGTCTGACCGACTGTCGGTGACGGGAAATGACAATGGAACAGTTGAAAGGAGATTGTGTAGCTGACCTATTTTAAGTCGATCTCCGACGGATTTGTGAGTTAGCCAATTTATCGAACTAACAATGATCGGATTTTTTTAGATTCTCGTAAACATTTATTACAGTGTCGGTCAGAAATTGGATGGTCTTGGACTTTCAACTTCTCTGACTAAAATACTGTCTATCTAAAATTCCGTCCAAACGTCGCATGATTTCTAACCTCACGTGAGTGCACGTCCAGCTTCGTCCAGTAGAATCTAATAAATAATACACGAGTTTAAAAAATGAAACGTGGAGGAGAATCTCGTGCCGCATAAATATTGTATGAAGTGTTCCGTGGACAACTATAGGACAGTAAACGCTGTTTTATGGGATAACATTTATTGTTTTACCGAGTTAAGCCAAGATGGTTCTTTATTCCAAACCTATTGTTTATTGAGCTTCGGGAATGGATTTATTTTTGCTCTCGCTATGTTTTTATTCGATAAATTATTTATAGAGACGTTGTTGGTTTTGGGGTTATGATGAAAAATGGGTGCAGTTGGTTTAATTTATTAGTTAGAACAAAGTGCTATTTCAATTAATTTTTAGAATAGTTAAACATTTTTGTTGAGTTGATTGAAGCCAATGGAGAGAAAAGTTTGTGTCCAGTGGAAGATAGGTTGTCGTATTAGTTCGCTAAAAGAGTATGACATATAGATGATATTGTTTATTTAATTTTATTTAAATAATTGATGTATACAAAATATTGTAAAACATTTTTAAAAGATTAACGGCGGAGTTTCTTGCCCATTCTTCTCCATACGAAAACTACCTTTTTGAAGGGGCAACTAGAATCAGTAGGTACTATTTCTTTATTTTTGACGTTCAAAAGTCCCTTTTATGTGCCTAAGGGCTGATTTAACCAAAGCCAGATAACTTTTATTCGGGGAATAAAATTGACGTCTGACAGTTTTTGTATAGAAAATCTGTCAAAAATTAAATATTTTACTCACAAGATTAGACATAAACTGGGGATAAAAGTTTGGTCGAATTCGCCCTAATTGAAATAAATTATTTGATTTTGACTTTATAAACCATATAACAATATCGAAGCCGTTGGTAAAAGTTTCCATTTGATGTACGTTTTATAAAAAAAACATGAACAACTTTTTTAATATATTTTATTTTACACTAGCTCTAGGGTTTACTCTAGTACCTCTAAAACGAAAAACTGACAACGACATTATTTTTATTTTGCTGCCATATGCTGAAGTGTAGCTCTTGTTTTGCTTTGCCTGTACACGTGTGCTGAAAAGTACGAATTTTGCGAATAAAATTCTGAAAGATTCTGAGTGCGAAATGTTTCAACAATTGGAAAGCCAATTAATAATAATGTAATGTTGTAGATATTCGTGGCAATACATCGATGGCAATACATTTTCACGAACGACGAAATTATATAATGAGTACCTACCTAACGATTTCTTCCGGACAACCTTTCAGTACCTACCTACCTAATTTAAATGAGGTGATAATGGCAATATCTATAAATTCACGGACAAAAGGGAAAATAAACCGCTTATTTAATATTAAATTTTGTTATAAATCCCTGAGATTATCCATGCCTACATTTAGAACTTTCTCAAGAGGATATAGTACTGGTAAATGATTTTACAGCCCAGTCTTAAGTCTTAGGGTCTCCAAAAGCTGGGTTAATGCTTATTTACGATCCTGTTTAGGGTATTTCATTGTAAGTTCTATACATCACAGAACTTGTCAAGATTATTAGTTGAATTCTGCTTTCATATTATTTAGATAGTGAAATTGGTACAGATTAGAGATAATTTGATTTACATGGCCGCCCTTTACGAGAGATGTGACTTCTTCAGATCAGGTTGGACTACAGAAATAAGCATAAGCATAATCAGCCTATAATTGTTCCCACTGCTGGGACACAGGCCTCCTCTCTGTGAGAGGGAGTGGGCCGTAATCCACCACGCGGGCCCAGTGCGGGTTGGTAGATGTCACATGTCTTCGAATTTTTGGTTCTAGGACATGCCGGTTTCCTCAAGATATTTCCTTCACCGTTTTGAGAGCAGTGGCGATGAAAATAATTTACACAAAGTAAAGCGCCTGTCGGGGTTTGAACCTACGAACTACAACTCGTAAGTCATGGCCGTTACCACTGGGCCACCACTGCTCACTGGGCCACCACTGCTACAGGAATGACTTTAACATTATAAAAATAAACTGATAGGAATATCTTTATCAGTGTTCTAAGTGTTCTTTCTATAAAAGCTAAGAAATTACTAACAAAATAACAAAGGTAAACAAGGCAACCCGAAGACCTAAGCACAGCTCATGACAATGCACCATGCCAGCAATGCACACAACTTATATTTGTCTAAATTGTACTTCTACGGGGAATTTCTAAAATGTCTGATATACTGTTTCGCTGTGGGTCCCAATTTGTGTCTCGTTGTCAAGTAGGACATAAAACACTGGCCGTGTGTACAATGTGCTTTGTTCTGTTCATGCTCGAGTTTCTGAGGATTTGTAGCTATTTTAAGGAATAAAATACTTTTGAATAAAAGAAAGAAATGCTTGAAATGCTTGGCTAGGAAGATTAAGAAAAATCTGATTAGAGTTTTCGCAATCTTGCTGGGTAAACGCAAAGTTTTTGCTATCAACTATTTATGTATGTATGTATAAATAAAAAATAAAACGTGTGCGTTCAGGAATCCGGAAATCCGGAACGAAGTTCCTTTTCAACTAATATTATAGGTAAATGCGAAAGTGAGTTTGTTTGTTTGTTACGCTTTCACGCCAGCGGATTTGGATGAAATTTGGCACAGGGGTAGACCTTAACCTGGAAAAAGACATAGGCTACTTTTTATCGACATACCACGCAAGTGAAGCCGCGGGCGGATGCTAGTTTAAAATAAAAACAAAATTTTCGCAGCCACCATCTTGGATTTACAATGTGACCTCAGGCTTCAGCAACCTCTATAACGATGAAAAACACACCCATGACGAAAAATGTGAAAATGTTCGTAGCCGCCGCTCTTGGATTTTAATTTTGACCAAATTAAGAAGAAGACAGTCGCAAGTATGAACGCTTTTCTGCGTGACGATTTCTCCCAGCTTAGTGCTACCGCAAGACGCGTTTAAAGAACTTCGTTCCAACGTGTACGTCGTCGTTACAGACCTACCGGATATTCAGTTTATTTGTACTATTATAGAAGTAAAAAGTGTTTCTCGAAAACTCAACACTTTATTGACAGAAGTATCATCAGTTTGTATCGTACAATCATTTTCAAGTTGAAACACGGTTTCAGCGGACTCCCCAATTTTAAAATAAAAATGATGGGTTGAAAATTCACCATTACTTCACACCGCATAATTATTATTCCCAAAAGTCAACGTGTGCAACTGACGTGATGCTCAATGTACATAACCATTATTTTTTCACAGCCCATCACTGACAGAACCAAACAAAATTAAACATTCATTTTTAATTTCAACTCTACCCCCATAATCTTAAGACTCAGATTATTCAGTGTGCCACCAATGTTATTAATATTGTGCGGTACCTACCTAATGGATCGTTCATTTTTTGCGCTTGAATATTTTATTACCTATTTCGGAATAATTAAGAAAAACATTTTTATGTGATGAATAATGGATTATCATTGCTAGTCTATTCATAGTTATTAATTTATGGATTGATTTTAATGCCTCTTTTCACAATAATCTGAAGAAAAAAAACATTTCTCAGAATCTGATTCTTCTATAATTATTTTTTATAATTAAAGATGTTTTTTTAATAATAATATCGTCATAGGGAAGATTTCACCATGTTGACTTTTGTTTAAGATTGTACTATGGCTATTCTTAAATGTTTCATTCACATTATTTCGTGTTTATTTCGTGTATTTCGTGCTTCGTCACAAGTAACCCGCTGATAAAAAGATTTTTATTGTCACTGTTCTATAGCGTGAAAGGCTAGCAGTAAGAGGGCAAGATAGAAATATCCCACGTCCACCAAAAAGCATTAAACACGAATAACGCTAAACGAATTTAAAAAAACGTAATGTCTCTATCTGTCTTTAGAAGAATACAGAGACAGAATGATGTTTGGATTATGAAAATATAGAAGTAAAATTACCTAATTATTTAACTTGAATAAAGAAAAAATGACTAAAAACCAAACACTGCACGATACAAAACAAAAGCAAGCAAAAACAACAACCTATAAACGCCAACGCATTACGTTCAGCTGCGCAATACAGGGGGAAAGAGGTGTAAGACTGAATCTCCTGGAAAACTAGCCCCCCGGGCTTTGGATTGATGACCCCGATGCCTCAGGTGATCCACGGATAAATTGCCACAGTGCCCAGCCAACGGTTTTTGCTTTATGACTTGCTGTTTTGGGAAATATTATGGCGGCTCTGTGTTTGAGCTGTTACAGAAGAACGGTCAGCAAAAATTCATTCAAAAGCATGTACGTTATATTTTCATACCATCCAAAGTGACACATATTGATTTGATACAGTGCTGTTTACCGTCTCATTTGCCTATCAGTTTTGTTTTTGTTTTCAGTGCCTTTGTAAAGTGTTGTCTCTGTCAATTACACTTGTTTGACAAGTCTCTTTTTAAAGCGTTTCGTGTGTGTCAAACGTCAGCGTGTTGTGTCATATTTGGTCAACATAGCTGAAGTATTGCCAAACTTAAGTGTCAGTGGGCAGGGCACATTGCTCGCAGAACAGATGTCCGATGGGGCCGAAAAGTTCTGGAGTGGCGACCGCGTACCAGAAGACTTAGCATTGGAAGGCCCCCCACAAGGTGGCCCGATGACCTGGTGAATGCCGCGTCGGTCGAAGTGGCGGTGCTTGGGGGAGGCCTATGTCCAGCAGTGGACGTCTTTCGGCTGAAATGACGATGATGATGATGATTTGGTCAGCAAGGAACTACGAAAATATGCTTATTAATTGGGGTTACAATAAGTGGGGCTACAATAATAAATGAATCATGTGTTCTGTTTGCCGACGATATCTCAGTACTAACTTCTTGCCACGACAATACCAACTTAACCGAAATACTTACAAGCATACTTAATAAAATAATAACTTGGATGACAGAACACAACCTTGAATTAAACTTCAATAAAACTAAAATCATGTCCTTCCATCCACGTCAGAAAACCCCTTTAGACTTAACATTTATTTACAACGACGCAAAAATTGAAACAGTTAAAGAATTCAACCTACTCGGCTTATCCATAGATACACATTTAAATTGGAAATCACATATTAAAAAAATCAGGTCAAAGCTATCAAAATTTTCCTATGCCCTCCGTGAAATAAAAAAATCCACAAATCTCTCCACTGCTCTGGTTACGTATTATGCCTATGCATACGCATGGTTAAACTACGGCGTAATATTATGGGGAAATAGTACAGACGCATCAACACTATTCATACTACAAAAACGACTGATTAGAATACTAGTTAACATAGATAACACAGACAGCTGCAAACCCCATTTCCAAGAACATAAACTTCTAACCCTACCTTGCATATATATCTTGGAAATGTGCAAATTTGTTAGAAATAATCAAAAACTCTTTGCTACACGCGAAAACATACAGACTCGCTACACACTACGCCACAAAAACAGACTAAACCAACCAGGTTCAAAGCTAAAAATTCACAACACAAGCACTTTAGTAATGTCAGTTAAAATATATAATAAACTACCTGATGAAATTAAAAATGAACAAAAATTTAATATCTTTATAAATAAATTAAAACAATTTCTAATCTGTAAATGTTATTATAATGTACATGAATATTTAAATGATAAATTTAATAAATAAACAATAATACCAAAAAAAAAAAACGCAATAATAATTTATTTATAATTACCAATGATAATAATAATATATGTATAATTTAAATAAATATTAATGTTTAAATCCAATATATGAGTGGTAAAAATTATATGTACACAATTAGTTATCAGCCTACCTACCTACACAAAACGAAAGAGTAGATTAATATTAAAATTGTTAACAAATATCTATAATAGCCCTCCTCCAAATTTTTATGTTGTTATGCCCGACAGGGCCCACAATGCTCCAAAACGAATGTATGTCTTTATGTACCTACCACCTAAGTTCACATTGTGGAATGCAATAAACGTATTGAGTATTGAGTATTGGTTATAGATTGGTGAATTGCTAAGGACAATGACCAGGGGGCTTAAAACAGTCACTTTAGCAGAATCATAATAGGAAAATATTATGAATCATCGTAAAATGTAACAAACTGACAATTCATAATATGATCTACGTACGATTCATATTACGAAATAATTCATCTGTTTGACAGTTTTCTATGGAGATTCGTAAAATGGTCCACATAATATGAATTGCTTTTGTGTCAAATTAAAGGAATTGCTGATGACAGCTGGGATTCAGGAAATGAACTGCTTTTAGAGGAATTGCTAATGTGGCCGGTTTAGGCCCCCAGTAGGTAGGTAAGTGACGTGAAAGGCTGACTTCAAACAACGCTTTGGAAAGGTGCTCTGGCCATCTTGGCGCAGGGAACGAATTGAGTTAGAAGTTGCCTTGACCTAGTTGTCCCGGAGCAAGACCGTTTTTGTTTTTTATTCAGATGCACAATTTTCACCGGTCTTATAACTTAATAACGTTGATAAATTACAAAACAGGAGTTTAAACATCTAAATAATAATAATAGGTACCTATCTGCTCAGTATAAGACAGTAGTTCCAGGCACATTTTAATGACGTAACCATTATTTTAGACCTTTTCATTTCGTCAACGTTTCACATTTAATATGAAACCATGTTGTATTCGGAACGAAAACGAATTTTTTGCTACAGTTCAAACTTGTTGAACATTTTCACCACCAAATTGTTGAATTTTTGTCCCAATATCGTCGGTTTGCTATTAATTACTGCGGTACTTTAAAATAAAATGTTGCATTATTTGGTGTTTGTTTTTGGTTTTTGTGTTTTTTTTTTTGCACACATGTCATATAGCTAAAGGAAAAAAAGAAAAAGTAGAATTAAATTTATATAGAATACAAATTTTATTCACGTTGTTTACACCAGAGGTAAAACGAAATGCATTTTATCAGAACTTTGAAATTAATTTCTCTGCAAAAGCAAAGTTTAAAGTTCACAGCAAAGGTTCACTGTCTGGTATTCACTGGTATTTTGCACATAGGTACCTACTAGGTATATTAAAGCTTTATTGGATGAACTTTTCACTAAAACAATATAGAGTGTAGTCTGTTATGTTGTTTTGATTAACGTGAGTCCTATTGCTGATTATTTATTTATTAACTTTAGCTATAAGCATAATCAGCCTATAATGTTCCCACTGCTGGGACAGTGGCCTCCTCTCGGTGAGAGGGAGTAATCCACCACGCGGGCCCAGTGTGGGTTGGTAGATGTCACATGTATTCGTTTTTTTTCTAGGACATGCCGGTTTCCAAATGATGTTTTCCTTCACCGTTTTGAGAGTGGTGATGAAATAATTTACAAAAAGTGCCTGTCTGGGTTCGAACCTACGACCTACAATTCGTGAGTCGCGGCTCTTACCACTAGGCCACCACTGCTCTTACTTTAGCTAATATAGAGACAAGACGCACATATAAGGTTTGTATTTAAATTCACTATTCGTTCATTACTTTTGATAGGAGCGTTAAGTACAAAGATTATAACTAATTTCTTCATATTTTGGTTTCACGAATTGTGCAGTAATTTCGGATGGAATTCTCAATTAAAACTCTGAAATAGCCAAGATTCAGAAAAATATACTATGACCATATTGACATCGTTAAAGATTATACGATCTGGAAATTTGTACAAACGGTTAACTTGTCCGTTGGGCCTCAGAACAATAAAAGTTTTTCTTGCCCTATAAGGCAAGGTATGTTGAACTATCCTACACCACCCTGAATGACTAACGACGCTTGCAATTTGTGTGTGAACATCGACAGCTGATCCTACCATTTCATATTTTTTATTTACTAGAAGAATAGGGTTGAATCAATCGGCCCTTGGAAAATGTGAGAATGTAATTAGGTACTCAAGAAATATGCTAGGACTTTTTATTTAAATTGGTTTCATCTATAGATACATACATGCAAATAAAATTAAAGTGTGTTTGTAATGCAAAAAAAAACAGCTTTTTACGAAATGAATATAAAAGTATATACACATACAGTACTTATAAAAATAAAAATAAACAGTTTGTCTGTTTGGTCCGCCTAATATCCGAAACGCCTGGACTGATTTTGATCAGATTTTCACTGGCAGATAGCTGATGTTATAAGGAGTAACTAAGGCTACTTTTAGTTTAGAAAATGATTAGGATCCACGCGGGCGAAGCCGCGGGCAGCAGTTAGTTTTTAATAAACTTTAAACAGGTAGCATTTTTTAATCATAATCCAAAGCTTATTCCGAAAAAGGTTAGCATGTCTGATTTTTTTATGACTAAAAAGCACGGTGTATCTTTAGGTACATAATTTGACAATATTGAGTCCCCCTTCATACACCCGACGTCAGCGCATCAAAATAAGGAATAATAAGGGTTATGAATAAACGCAATGTATCCTAAAGGAGGTTCCTTGAAGTAAATATGGAAGCTCGTTAAATTTGTTAAAATACCGTGAAATATCGCGCTACGTCGGACACTCTTGGGACTCAACGCGAGATTTATCAGTCTCTTTATATTTTTCTAATACTTTCCTAAGGGGATTTGCATCTTGAATGTGGCATGGTTGAGCAGGTTTTGTTATAAAATGTAATATTAAAATATGCCTATGGGGCACTTTCCATGTGATGGAATTTGGTAAAGGTTCAAAGCAGGTCAAATTATGACCTTTTTTGTTGTTATGATAACATACTTTTGATAAAAGAGGTCGCATTTGTTTATTATAAAAGCCTGTAAGTTTCAATTCCTGGTCAGAATGTCCGCTTAAATAAGTAATTGGCAGATTGTTGCTAAGCAAATTAATGTCACTGATATAAGAGAAAAAGTTTGTTCGTAGTGTGAATTCATTCTAATCACTTACTTATTCGGATTTTTCGGTATACCTACTTTTTCTTCAAATTCAAATTCAAAAATATTTCAATCCATTTAAGATAATACAAATTTAAAATTTTAATCACACTTATAAAACAGTTTATTATAATAATAACTTTAAACAGTAAACGAATTCGTAATACATATCTAACGAGCTCATTTTGGTAGTCCAACTCCGAGGGCAACATGTCAGAAAAGTACTTTCAAGAGGATGAAAGAAGGTACCAAACAAAGTACGGACGTGAACAGAATTCGCGTTAGCACGTTTTACAATTTGTTACATCGCTTAAATTGTAATAAAGCTTCAGAGTAACACATACGTTTGATAAAAATTTGTATGTAACTGTACCAGATTGTACAAAGAAAATTCAACCCAACTAAGAAAATACAGAGTTCAGAATTGTACATTTGGAAAATCTGATTTAAGACATTACTTTATTCACAAATGTGCCGTGTGAGGTTTATAGAAAGAGGTGTACTGTGAATCCCGGATGGATACAGTTCGTATTCTATTTACCTTAACAGATGCCATCATTATTCCTTAAGCATTCCTTACGACTGAGCGTCGCGTCGTGTGGAATGAAATTGACAAATTCAGAGGGAACCCAAATGCCTCGTTACTCCTCGTGTGATCCTCACCTTTGATAATATTTTATGAATAGTGTTTGTTTTTCAATTTGTCAGGTCGAACAAACGCACTTACCTTTATTTTCGCTCTTTTTCACTTCAAATGTGAACTGAATTCTAAATGGTATCAACAAGTGCGTTGGAAATATCGACATCGTAGCTTTCGATGGACGTCAAAAATGTTCTAAACTATTTTAAACTATCGATTACCCACGACTTCGTCTGTGATCCAGGATGAAAAAAATTGCTTTTGTCCTTCTCCGGGTCATGGTCTAGCTATGTGCCCATCAAATCCATTCAGCCGTTTTAGCGTGAAAGCGTAACGAACAAACAAACTCACTTTCGCATTTATAATATTAGTTAGGATTATATTCCTATACCCTAACTAATAAGTTAAGATTAGGATAGATGCTAACATTAGGATGTACCTATACCTAGCTATAGTATAACGACGAAAGGATTTTCTCTGTTCAGCGTAATTTCCTTCGTTATCTACGTATGTGTGACTAACCCTTTTCTTTTTTGATTTTCTTGTGTATCTATCTATCTATCTGTCTTGCATATCCGTCCATATTATCTGTCACATTCCTGGTTTCAAAGAGACTAGAGATGGTCTAACAGACTTCTATTCTTTGCGTTGTGTGATTTTGATTGAAAGATGACGTGAACATACGACTACTACGTAACACCCAACGTGACTTTGGTTTTTGACTTTTGTCTTTCGGTTGACGTATGGACGGTATGTTCGGCTATTCTTATCACAAAAGAACTGGCAATCGGCAGGTATAAAATCTTTCTTTCATCATTGGTTTATTTAATATCGAATTTTCTCTCAAAATGTATAGGTAACTATGACGTAATATTCGCGACTACGTCACGTTTGGACGATCAAAAATTCCAATTTCATAAAGTCATATTAATGGTTATTGGCTCCTTTTGTTACCGTCCGTTTAATCAATGTTTCAGTTTATTACGTTTGAATATTTTATAAGGCGCCTACAGAAAGTAAGTGTATTAATGTAGGTGACAAAATGAGGCTGTAGTTAATGTTTTCATTTTCGTTCATTGTAAAATGTAAGAGGTCAAAGCTTTCATGATTAAAGTTAATATACCGATACCTTTCTTGTAAAATAAAATGACCGAGATTGCTGTTAAAAACCGTTCCGTAAATGTAAAGTATTTTGAAAGGTCGTGAAATTTTAAATAAAGAAAATTAAAGTAAATATTCATGGTAATAAAAACATCTTAAACAATATTATTTTAATATGATAGTAAAGATGTACGACATATCGTTATACTTTGAAATTTTGTATAAATAAATTATTAAAAACTGTTATTTAGCAGGTTTAAAAAACTGTTTCACGCGGGCTTGAACACCAGAACAAACAAACGAAAAATACAGAAAAAAAAGGCGCACTTAGGATTCGGACCCCTCTGCCTGTAAAAATGCCATTAGTCCTCAGTATAATTGCATTTACAATTAAATATGTAATAAATGAGCCAGTCTGAACAATTAATTAGAGTTCTCTATAGCATCGGAGGAATAAACGCCCCGCGGAACGACACTCGCCTGCTTTTAATAGTCCCAGTCTTCGGGCTGTATTTAATTACTTATGTACTGTCTATATAAATATATAAATGTACATCTGAATAATTTATTTATATGTTGTAATTAAGTACGGAGACAGAATTTTAGAAACAATTCTCAAGGCTCAATCTACTACTTACTTATTATAAAATTATTCAATTGAACACCATTTGCTGACTTAGAAAACCTTCTATTTTTCTGTGGTTTCTTGGGTAATTGTTGAAATAAAAGTAATAGTTCTCGAATCATAATCTTCCCTTGGTTTAATATTATCATTCCATGGGCTTCATAGTTAAGATAATAAAAAACAAAGTTTTTAAAAGGAATCTATTTAGATTTCTATTACATTTTTTGTCTCTCGTGGTATTCTAATATCAAGGCGATGGAAGTGATTTAGTAAATCCTTATGTACTAAGAGCATACAAATAGGTATGTATTCATTCAGTTTAACAACGTACACACAGACAGATAGACGTAAGTATATTCAATAACAGCTGTAAATTAATTTGATAACAGACATATAACGTCTCTATATACAGTATATTGTTGATTCTCGTATACTTTATGAACTAATATAGTCGCAATTCGCACAGTAATATGTACTCAATGTACTGTACCTACTACAATATTATTTCCGAAACCACATCAATGGCTTAATTTGCGCCCTATCTTAATGGGCCGGTTATTGTGTCTACACAGAATATTGAGTTTGGTTTTGGTTACACGATTCTGCAAGAAATAAGCATTTACTTATATATTTGGATTTAAATATACTCGTAACTTTAATATAAATTGATACAAATATAGACCAACCTATGTGATATGAATTATTTAAGCGGGATTTTCAGAAAAAAGTGAGCTTTATTGAGCTTCTCAAAAATTATATTTAATTAACTATATTGTAAAACATAAAAGCTTTATTTCCAAAACTGGTAAATTTCTCTCACTTCAGAGAATTCGGGCTTCTACCTACGTGAAGCCTGAATTCTCAGAAGTGAGAGGTGTTAAAAAATTACTGAACCCATACCTTACACTCTCGATATATCCCAATAACTTTTTGCTTTTAATTAAAATTGTAATTTAAAATATTACTTATTAATATCATCAGTATTAAGTTATAGTTGCCTATCTACCTTCAATAGGTCCTTTAAGGCTCGTGCAAACAGACGCGAAATCGCGGGCGCGACAGGCAGCGGTACCTTTGTCGACAAAGGTACCGCTGCCTGTCGCGCCCGCGATTTCGCGTCTGTTTGCACGAGCCGTAAAGCAAGACTGTTTTTTCAAAATTACGACAGTAATGACGAATTTTATCTAAACCGCGTTCAAGAGCTGTCAGTGTCAATATTCCACAGATAATAATGACACTGACATCTCTTAAACGAGGTTTATGTGCTGATCGCGTATAGTTTAATTGGTGAAATTCGCACTAAATCATCATTGATCGATGACTTTAACAATAAAGAATCAATTTTCCTCAAGGAACCTTTGGAAAATATGTAAAAAAAGGTTATTTGGGATTTTCATCAACAATCGAATAATATGAGGAGGACTAGCGATGCGTGATACATTTCTAATGTTATTCCTCCTTCAAAGTTAAGTTAATGTTAGGGTAGGTTCAGAATATTTGTATTCCGTATGGTTAGGAGCCTTTTGATAACTTTGATGGTAGAGTATACAAATAAATGTGTAGCCACACTAACTTTTTGCCAAATAATAGGCCACGATAACTTTATAACTTTGTATTGTAAAAGGCGAGTGGTTTTTCTGAAATTACGCTAATATTTTCTAGTTATTTCCGTGGGTATTACTATCACTCAGAGCCAGAACAACTGTTAGCCAGGCCACACCTACATGGCTTTTGTGTACTTGTACCTATGAGTGGACCGAAATCTATTCATATGTGTTTGTCCGCGTTTTTCTCCTAAACCACGCAATAGATTGTGATTAGGTTTTCACCATCATTTCGAGAATTTCTTCCGGAATGTTTATGTGTATAATACGTTATTATTAAAGTTAAATATAGGTAACTAAGAAATCTTGATCGTTTGTCAAGTCGAAAAAACGTGCAAAGCAGGAGCTAGTCGCTAGTAAAAATATATATTATTAATAATACATTTTCGGGTATTATTTTCATTATTTGTTGCGAATAACAGCTTACATAAAACATACATAAACTCAGGCCTCCTTCCCATGGGGGTAGGCAGAAACTACAGAACACCACCTGCTACGATCCTTTCATACTCCTTTTCCCTCGTTTACGATCATACATCTGGGCATACACGCACGCCGGTTGCGAGCGAATAACTTGTCCGTCAAAACCAACAAATCTTTTCCGAGCATCCTGCGCCGGATACATCAATTTGTCACAAAATGAAAGAAGAACTCGAAGCAAACTTAGGGACGCAGTATATCAGGGTAACGACCTTTTTCAAATCTCTTTTAGGTGACGCTCGGTTCATTTATTATTTTTTTCCTTCTTATCCGTTTCAACTCGATCACCATGTTACGTATTACTCAGCGTCGCTTTAAAACGTTATCGTTCTGTCTCGTGTGAAAAACGAATATTTGTCAACTTGAAAGTTCGATGGAATTCTTAACGAGTTAATGGAAAGTTTTTTCTGGAAAACAATCATGCACACAAAGGGGGAGTTGTGTGATGTTTGCACTGATAGCGTGTCATTATCTGCTGTAGTTGAAATAGATTATTTTGTTATATAAATTGAATTACGGTAAATAAATATACTTAGTAGTAGGTACTTTAGGTTCATCATCATCATTTCAGCCTAAAGACGTCCACTGCTGGAAATAGGCCTCCCCTAAGCACCGCCACTTCGACCGGTTCTGTGCTTCTCGCATCCAGCGGATTCCCGCGGCTTTCACCAGGTCATCGGTCCACCTTAAGGGGCCTTCCAACGCTACGTCTTCCGGTACGCGGTCGCCACCGGTCGGTACCTTAGGTTACCTACGTTTATTATAAGTTGAATTGATATTCCTGATAAAAGTGCTCTCACATGTTTTACGTTTGGGGAAAACAGGTCATGACCGTTTTCTTAGTAACTATGCAGTAAAAAATCAAACAGTATAATGCAAAGTCACCGTTTTATATAATACGTTACGATTTCCTTCTCACTGCACCCGGCAAAAAAATGTTCCCAAGACAATACGAACAAAACCAACAGTACTCCTTTAGTAAAAGCTCGAGCAAATTTTACAAGAAATGGGAATAATTCCAGCGGCTGCAACTAAAGATAGAAAATAATAAGCTATAACAAATAGGAAACGTCCGGGAACCGTGCATTATGGTACACTAGAGACCGACTACAGTAAGGTATGAATTCCTGGTACCAACGTAATACCTTTATCTTTTCTTTAAACTGGAAGAATGCTCAAGTTCGATTTAAAAAGCTTAGGAAAAATGGATTTTGTATAAAGAGGTTCGTATAGGATTTATAAAGAAGCAGGTAATGTTTGTTCTATTTTCTATAGGTCAAAATGTTGGTAATTTTGCTTTAGCTCTCGAACGTAATCACTTTCACAATGCGAGCTACGACGTAGAGCGGCGTAGCACGGCGTAGCACGGCGTAGCACGGCGTAGCATGGCGTAGTGCGCGTAGCATTGTAGAGACGCGGCGCTACGGGCATTCTGACTTTTCTTGACAAGGGTTGACAAAATAAAACCGGCCAAGTGCATGTCGAACCATGCACTATGAAGGGTTCCGTAGTTGGGATGAGTTTATAAAACAAACTTAACATTGTAGTTGAAAAACTTGAAGAACATGTTTTTACAACTGCAAATTTAAGTTGGTCGATTATAACTCGCTAACTTGTGGAGCGTAGGCTCCGCTACGTAGGTAGGGGTATAACTCGGTAAAACTATCACCGCTACGTAGGTAGCGGTGATAGTTTTCCTATTTATTTTGTTAATATATACTACTGCCGTGAATTTTTTCACATATCAAAACCCAACCATTTAGCTGGTAGGTAAAAATTATCACTTTAAAGCCTAATATTCCGCAAACGGATACCTGAATCCAAAAATGGTTTTCACAAACTCCCATTATTTTTAAACGACCTTTCCAGTGATACCCCAAAGCATGGATAGACGAGAAAAAAAAAACCATCCCCACTTTACGTGTAGGGGAGGTGCCCTAACTTTTTTACCACTTTGTCGGGGTTGTTAATATGTATATCCATACCAAATTACAGCTTTCTAGTACCAACGGTCTCTGAGCTAAGCCGCGGGCAGACGAACAGACGGACAGACGGACAGACGGACATGGCGAAACCATAAGGGTTCCTTGTTGACTACGGAACCCTAAAAAAGGTTCACGAAAAAGCTGTAGTATACACAAAATTATCATGCAAAAATAATAATTTAACTGAATAGATTAAAGTACAACTGTATTAAAACATTTTTACATACAAACTATGAATCCCAGCTTAAGTCAAAGGATTCTGACAAAATTATAATAATCTCTCAAAAGAAGCGTCAAGATTGAAAGTATGGATCAGACGGCATTAGCATTTATATTCAGATTCGAGGTAAAAGTTACTCATCATTGCTTAGCATTCTCTTTTGACTCTGAGTCTGCAGAAATTCTGTATATAAATCGTGGTATATATTTATGAATTATTTTCTACTTCGCGGCGTTAGAAGATTAAAGATATCAATGTTTAAACAAGCTTTCTGGGTTGTCACTTATTTGTTTGTAAAGTCTCGATATTTAGAATTAATCAACGTCGCCGGTGCATTTCTGATTTTCCTGCGTTGCGAGAAAATATATTTATCCGATTTTCAGAATTGTCAGTTTGTGAATTTTATTTTACAATACACGCTACAACACACGCAATTAATATAACTTCAAAATGTAGTAGAAACAAAAAATACTCTAAATCAATCATAATAATAAATGAAGGTTTAATTCCTTTTGACAAATTACGAAAAAAAGAAAAACATCGGTCAGCTAATTATTTTCTCTAAATAAATAATTTTGTTGACTTATTCCAAAAAAGTATTGATTAGCTAATTTACCGGCCACAGCAGTAAAATATCATCCACTTTATTTTTCATTGCGACTCGTCTCACATCTGTAAGGGTCCGTCTCCTCCAATTTGGGCTACAATTAAACGTAAGCATTAATTACATTGGCCCCTACCCCCACCGTTTCTGCCTTATTTCCCTTTTGCTTATTCAGCGGGAGCTATCACGTTTTTATAATGTTCACTAGAAGTGACTTCTGGCTAGAAGGTCAAAGTCAAATAAAATGCTTTTTTCTTTTGATGTAAAGACTAAGGTAATACATACTTTAATAATTTAAAAGGTTGAAGCAGTTTCTTTGCCACAATACTGTTTCTGCTAAAAAGACATTTATAAATAACTAGCTGCGTCCCGCGGTTTCACCCGCGTATGTATCGATCCCGTAGGAATATCGGGATAAAAAGTATTCTATTTCCTATTCCAGGTCATGGTCTACGCATGTGCCAAATTTCATCTAAATCCATTCGGCCGTTTTAGCGTGAAAGTATGTGTAATTTTTTGAATAGGGACATTATGTGAGTCACAGATCTACACGGAAAATATTATGTTTGTTCAAATAGAAACTTGACGACATTGACTTGGCCTACGACATTGAGTGAGCGCACGTAATCGCCTGGAACAGTTACCACGTCACTTCTAGTCATAGAACTTCAAAGACAATGTTACGATTTTATTGTAGGCAATTTACGGTGCGATATACGGGTCCCTTTAACGCCTACCCTCGTATAATTTGGATTGTGGGACTAATAAGAAAGAAACAATGCTAATGAAATAATACCTATTAATGAAGTGTCTACGTATTATTTTAATTAAAATTTCAATGTATTACGGTCAGACAAGTTATTGTAATGAAGGTAGGTGTTACACAAGGCTCGATATTAGTATTTTGTAATATAAATTATGTGGGTAGAAAGTCAGTTTTAATATTTAAGTTAAACGCAAAAACCTTAAATTAATTAATTTTTGCACAAATTAATGATAAATGACGTGTTTTATAGTACACAGGAGACAAAATAATTAGCATGACTTTTAAGCAAGATAAAATAATCAGAATTTCCCTAATTAATTCGTGCAAAAATTAATCATCTGAACATTTTTTTCTGCATTCTCAAATAAAACACTCACGCAACTGTGTAATATCAAGACGACAATAATTCAGATTTACATTATTCTTATAAATAATCAAGTGACCTTTGGGTAGTCACAAATTATGCGCAGTTGGTAATAAATCAAGTCCCACGGGTGCCAGTAGCTCTGCCTAATTGTATTATTATTTATGGGCCTTATAGCAATATTGTCGTGTTTGCACAGTTTTGTGCAAACACTTCGCTGGACGCTTGTTTATTAGATCGGCGCTAGATTAAAATTAAATGGAGATGAACAATAATTCTGGGTTGTTTATTGAGATTTATGATTTGGTTGAAGGCCTCGGAAGATATAAATTAGATAAATTTTGGCTGTTCGTTATAGATAAATTTTGGCTGTTCGTTATAGATAAATTTTGGCTGTTCGTTATAGATAAATTTTGGCGGTTCGTTATAGATAAATTTTGGCTGTTCGTTTTGCGAGCTGAGAACTCAGTAAGTAAAACAGTATCGATATCCCTTACTATAACAAGCTGATAAAAATATAGTCGCATGGTTTGAAGCTGTCAAACTACTTCAGCTGCATCTTCTGATGGGTCATCAAGGACCTTAAATAAATCATACTACCTAACTACCACAGACCAAATAAATAACCAAGAGCGCTGCGATTAATACAATGAAGCATGCCAGAACTACACCACCGCTCTGTGCATACACGCTCACACGCAAACATTTAAAACCATTTACAATCAAACTACACCTCACTAAGTGCACACATGCTTATGAAACTGGCCTCACGTCACTGTTGATAGCTCTGTCTTGGTTTTTTATTTTGTCTGAGCCTAACTACATACTAATTCCATGCGCGTTGTATAAACTTGAACGAAATGTTGGTTTAACTGACAGCTCTTATTTAGTTCTGTCTAGTCTAGTTCTTGTTATACCTTTTAGAAAGAGAAAGCAACAGTTTAAGTTTAGTAAGCTGATACTCAACGGAATCAGGGTTATGCACGAGGCATTTTACGGTTAGCTTTACGTGAAAATCGCTCGAATTTGCGTGTTACTAACAAGTGCCTGAAGCAACTCGATCAGTGTTGGCTTGGAAAGGTAACAAAATAGCAGTCAACACTATATTAGGACACAGTGTTTGGTTTTCAACCACCAGAATGCAGCAGAATTCCATTTTCCACCGTTCATTCCAAGAATTTTGACCGATACAAGCACATTTTCACGGGCGGCTTTACTCAAATCGGCATTTCAAATGAAGAGGTGATTTTCGATATGCGATTAAGTCACAAACGAAAGCGAAGCTACTCGATAAGTTTAAAACCAATTAACACTGGAACTATTACCAAAATCATAGTTTCTCTAAATAAAAATTCTTAATTTCCTGATTTCCAAATTAAAAATCCATTACAATTATTAACAACCAATTTAATACTCAAATGGAGTACTGAAACATATTATAATTATGTTAGTTACACCAGTGTCGCGAGGGGTTTTATCAGGCGTGATATTGATATTTAATTTAATATGTCTGATATTTGAGGAAACACTCAAGATGGTAGGGAAAATGCTCATCGCTGTAACTATCTTTCATAATTATGATGTTCATAGCTGTTTTTTCCTAGAAATCGGTACTTACAGCAAGCGCTACTGCTGAGCATGTGTTCCTGGGTTCGATTGCCGGATCGGGAAAAGTGATATTGGGTTTTAATATATGGAACTTCTCAGTAGTAGCCCTGGATTTGTGCCCAGTTGATGGCAATAGGCTCACCTCCTGTTACATGTGACTTAAGCTTAACTGGCAAAATGTAGGTGTACTATAGGTACACCTCTGCCCAATCCATCGAGAAAATAAGACGTGATGTTATGTAAAATTAATATTAAACATAATATATTATATTGCCTTGTTAGATTAGCAAATTGACTGGCGATCAATTTATTACGTTTTCGGATACAAGCGGATACAACAACGGTGCTAATATGTATATTTGCATTGTATCACCATTTATGCGTGACACTGACATCCATCTAAAGAGAAGGGATGGCCAATTGTTTGCCTAAATCCATACTAATATTATAAATTCGAAAGTAACTCTGTCTGTCTGTGTGTTACCTTTTCACGCCAGACCACTGAACGAATTTCGATCAAAGGCAAGGAGATAGATGGCGTCCCGGGGAAGGACATAGGCTACTTTTTATCGACATACCACGCGGGCGGAGCCGCGGGCGGAAGCTAGTAGAAAATAAATCTTCCAGTTTACCTACTTACAATATTATTATTGTTGTTCCCTTTTGCGCTGTTCCGGTGTGGTACTAAGATCCAATTTCCAATTAGCTTGGTCTTCTCTGTTCGCCTCGTCTATAATGCCATCTTAAGAGAAAATTCTATCCACGCTATTAAATGAAAAAGCCATGAGAAAGGTACCGCAAAATATTTCGAACCAGCTCTCATTTAACGGTACGTGATTCCATATACAAAATTCCATAAATAAAACCGTTAAGAAACTACGGAACCCGTACACGGAAATGCATAAACGAGCAAAATAAGCGCAGAGCTTAGTATGCACACAGTTATGCTCAGTTGCCCGTATTCGCCTGCGGTTAAGATAAGGGGAGGTTGCGATGCCCGTTTCCTCTTCTGAACGTGTCTTTGCACTATCTAGAAATTTTGAAGTTGCAACTGCATGAAGCGAATAATAATCTGGCCAGCATCATTATTTTGTCGTTTGGAGTTTTTTTTTTACTTCGTTTGATGCCGAGTATGGAGGTCTTTTTTGGTGCAGTCGCAGTTTTAGTTATAAATTAAGTGAATTCCAGTTCGCCTCGTGTTTCTTTGTAAGAAATAGGTTACCCCGTCTGGGAACGTGCTGTCCTAGAAGGTGACTTAACCATTCTGTGTTGTGTCATCTTTTATAATGATAAATAAGAGATATAATTATGATAAAGATAAATAAGAGTTACCAATCCACAGATAAGAGACAAAAAAGTCATCATCTGCCTACCCTTTTCCCAACTATGTTAGGGTCGGCTTCCAGTCTAACCGGATGCAGCTGAATACCAGTATTTTACATGGAGCGACTGCCTATCAGACCTCCATAACCCAGTAACTGGATAATACGATACCCAAGACAAAAAGGTATCTTTGGAATAAAGGTTCATTGAAACAAAAGGCCAAATCACATCAATGTAACTCTTACAAAATTCATTTAAAACTAAAATAAATTAGTTTGACTTAGACAAAGGGGTTCCAAAGAATACAGGAAGAGAATCCAGTCACGTCTAACTTAGTTTAAAAAAAAACCGATATCTAAGTCTATTCTGCCCGCACCCACGGCATTCAACCGCAAACTTTATAAAACCTTTTAGTTTAAGTTTCACAACGAAATTTCCTCTTCAGGCGTTCCCCGATACACGTTAGCTTATCTATTATAATATAAAATAGAAATTATACGAAACTAGTTCTCCTGCAAGCTAGTAGACGTCAGATAAGCCCAGTACGGCATAAGTTTGAAGTCTCACTAACATTATAGGGCAAATGGGAACAAAAGGAGAATGCCAAAAAAACACAGTGTCGATTAAAAAACTTATGTATGTACATGGTATCAAATGTGGAATTAGTTTCTCTCAAAATAATCACCATAAACGCCACAGCGTGTACAAATCGGAAACTTGCAAGCGTCATATAGTGTTTCTTGTGGTCAAAAAGATGATACTACCATCCAAACAACGTAACGAAAGTCAGTTAGGTACTGAGAGTGCTAATAACAGTTATTTCAACAAAACAACGACGAATACAATGAGTGACTTTAGAATCGCAGCAGCTCTTATTAATGCATATCGAGAACCCTACGCAGACAGGGTGCCAAAATATATATATATTTTTTAAATCGTCATACTTTGGGAATTTGTAATCAGCATGTTGTATTATCTCGGCTATGCTAGGCATGAAGACACTATGCAACAACCAGCTAGTTTTTCTAGATTCTTAATTGATCACGATAATCATTATGTATACTTTATTTACATGCCAGAAAATCATTACTTATTATTAAAAATAAAAAGATACATAGCCAATCATAGGGTTTTTTTTTGCTATCTGCAAATAGCCCTTTTTCCCCCACATAAGATTTTTTTTTCCCAACGTTTTTGGGCATTCTCCTTTACTAAGAAAATCAAATAGGTACTTGGAATTGTAAAGGTTTCGAGTAAGGTAAGTAACGATTGTCAAGTGATTCTCAAGTTGTACAAAGTCTGGGATTTTCTTTCATCGATTACAAATTGATGCTGATCTCGAGTGTATGTTGTTGAACTTCGAAGAAATCTTTTGTTTGATTGATTTTTTTCGGACGATAACGGAACTTGACCGATATCGTCTTTGAAGATTTTTCTCTCGTTGATCCAGTACGAGATATTAATAATTTTACCCAGTTCTATATTATACTAGCAGCATAAAAGAAAATGCTTACTGTCTATGAAGATAATATATAATCAATCTATGCTTTTTTTGTTTACATAGAAAATTAAGGAAAAAACCTCTTCTTAAAACCACCCTTGTCTATTAAGCAAACACCATTCGGAAATTCAAATTACTTACCAAAAAAAACAGGTACAAAAGTTTCTCAAATAAGATACCCAATTTAGAGAGACCCCACTTAAAACTGTAAGGCTCGATAAAAAGGTCTGATTTCATTTAAACTGAATTTATTTTTATTAAAAGTCGATACTAGGTCGTATTCTCCTGTTGTCCGGAGAAAAGCACTTTGAACGTAATCTTGTGGATTGGTGAAATTCAATTTGCTCGTTGCACCAGCAAAACAATAAGCTATACACCAAGTTTCGATACTCCGGTATCGATATTCGATAAAAAAGTTGTATCATTTGTGCAGGATTGTTGATTGAAAAAGTTTGTTTAAATACAAAACTGGTATGCACTTATTATGTTTTAAGATATCTAATAAGATTCACAGAAAGTTTACAAACTATTAATTAATATAGATGGGGTGCCGAGTAGCGGTCAAAGTTTTCATAGAAGAGCGGTGACCGCCACATAACGGCCGCAGTGACGGCTGTCATGAAAATGGGGTTTTACTTTACGGTGTCAAAAAACGCTCTCTAGGAAAACACACCAACTTACTATCATAAAATATTGTTCAGTGACGTCATTCGACAATAAATTGCGGTCGCTATGTGGCGGCCACCGCTCTCTTACGAAACCATAGCTTTATTACCTTTTCTGGTAAAATGTATCATTGTGCATTGTATCATAATAATAACAAATATTAATAACTAGCTGCGCCCCGCGGTTTCACCCGCGTAAGTCTCCATCCCGTGGGAATATCGGGATAAAAAGTATCCTTTGTGTTATTCCAGGTTATAAACGATCTGTTTGCCAAATTTCATCCAAATCCATTCAGCCGTTTTTGCGTGATTGAGTAACAAACATCCAAACACACAAACTTTCACATTTATAATATTAGTAGGATAAGCTCTATTTTTTTATAAATACTTTTGTTCTAAAATATGGTTGTAAAATGTGTTCTAGTTCTAAAATATTGCCTAGGTACCTAATTAACGTTATTACTTTAAATCTTACTTAGTTCTTAAGAGGCTTAAATTCAACAAAAACAAACACTGACATATACAGAAACTTGAGTGAATGAGTAATCCAATGACTGGTAGGGGAGAGACTCGACTTCGATACCAATAACATAGTTACAAGACGTCCTACGAAGTAGAATGGTCACTAGGTAGTGGCGGCCATGACACACAAACTTTGTAAAAAAGAACGTGAGGTATCGCCAAGTTCTCTTCAATCCGTAGTATTTAGGATGTGTAGATTCTTGCCATAGAGTAACTTCAACAATTTAAAAGTAAAATGAAATTATAATACATTCAAATAACATTATAACGAATGATCTGTTTAATAACAATTTAGTTTGTTTTTTTGTTCGTCTGGTACTAACCAATGCCTTTTGACCAAAGTCTAATGGCTTACCAGTTTAATCTCTGATAGCGTTATCATTGTGCCTAACGTCTGCTCACCGTATATGTCAGAGAGATATTCTCTCGACGGCATGTGAAGCCAAGTCAGAGGCGGCCCTTGGGCGGCTTTAAAACTCTGTAACCAGGATAATCACTCACCACACGAAAAGAAGAAGAAAAACGTCTAATTATTGTGGAAACTGTCACAATTTGAAGGTAAAAGTTTTGTACATACGTTGAAAATAAAAACCTCGATTACCAATCCCAATCAGGGTCCCATTTCTACCACTGAAAACTCAATTTAATTCCAAACTAAACAAGATCGAGCCCTCAAAATTCCTATTCATCGACAACACATCACTCAATCACAACCAAATAATCGGAGCAAGTAAGTCCGCTGGTTATCCGTATACGCATTATCCGCACTGGCGGTATAGTGCGGATATTGCCCCTCAAATTATCCGTTGACCGCTTGTAATCCGTTCGACGCCACACGCCACGCACCAATGATTATTGGGAACGATGAGCTATTATTACTAATATAGTAGAAATGCGTTAGCATTGTGTCCGGTTTAATTGAGTTGGAAATTGAGTTAAATGTACTTATCAGTGGCAATAGGGCTATGTTTCACGATTCCTGTCGGCTACCCTTTCTGAGTATGGAAATTAATGACACCTCTCTATGTATTTTTGCACAACTTAGACCTCATTGCAGAAAAATTGTGTCGTTAACGCTTTCTCCCCTCTTTTAGTACCTTTATTTCGCTATAGCGACATATTCCAAGTAAATTGTGCAATAGGCTACAAGGTTAGCTCTTTGACTAATAAAATCCCTTCATATTATTTTGTTGTTTTGATATCATGACGACGTCTTCTGAGACAACCAGCCAAGAGGTTGGCTCAGAAGTTATTTGTAACATAATTATTATTATTAAACAGTAGTCCTGGACACGGCCCGTATTTTTAAGAGGTTTCACTCTCTGTAGCTCTGACCGCCGGTAGCTTGGACCCTGTTCCCGATACCGGTGGGCTACTATTTTTTATATTTTTAAATGTTTTATATTCTAATATTTAAAAAATGTAATTTATAAGTGTCTTTATTAAATAAAGGAATTAATATAATAATTTGGTGCTATTTGGGCCTAGAATAACTCAATATCAAGGCATTCACTATCTTTGCCGCACTATCGTACGTAATTACTTCACTGCATAATAAGTTTCATCAGGTATAAATCAAAGTTCACCAAAAGTTGCAATCGCTGCATTCTCCATCGGTTTCATGTCTAATTGAAATGGAACCAACTGCAGTACCTATGAATTTGTCTTAATATACCTTGGATACTGCCTCCTTCAATCTAATATTCATAACACCATCTAGCACCATCAACAATAACATAAACTACTCACCACGATGTCCCTGGCGCCGTATCATTAAGCCTCATCTAATCACTGGCTCATGACGCGTGACTCCGACTGATAAATGGATTATGTAACTGAATGTACTCACCTTTGTCATTAGGTGGTTGGCTTCTAGCCTTAATTGTGGTAGGTATTGATAGCTTAGATGTTCCTTGGTGTGGTTTGGTGTGATTACTGAATTGGGATATTGATTTATAAAATAAATGGTGAAATATGGTTGTACTACTACCTACACCACTGTGATGTCGCATCAGCAGTGCATTTCAGGAAATTTGAATGTTGGCAGTAGTAAAGCTAAATCTTGTTGACCTTTGATATAGGTAGGTAAGCAGAAAACATAAAAATGAGCTATCAAACTAAACTATAGGCCGATCGTATAACTGAATCCGTTCCTGAGATAGCTGTGTGGTGCGAGAGCTCAGTGTTTCGTCATCTTGTAACAACTGTCACCCGTCTCACACCGCGCAGCTAGAAATAAAATAAAATATAAGGAACAACCTTTTTAAAAACCAGCTTTTAATGAACTAAAAAGGATTTTCCCATGGCCACCTTCCGGCTCCCTCATCAGACCCTGAACACTACCTATTATCAAAGCACTGGTTAATACATAGCCAACGAGTCCAAACACGATGGTGCTATCTTGTTTGGTTGGGGAGTTCCTATGGCAAACTTCCGACTCCAACATCAGACCAGCTCCATGGTATCATTTTTTCAAAATGTCTCGGTAGTTAAATAAGTATGCCAAGTTTCAGCTCAATCGGATGCCAGAAAGTGCTTGAAAAATGGATGACAATTGGAGTAACCGGAAACACATAAGAACAGAGCAAACTAATATAAAGCTTGTAATAATAATGACAGCATATAGACAATTTAAACAAGTCGGTATTAGCAGCTAGCTATACAAGTGTAAGTGTACCTAGCAGGAGGCGTTTGTCTTCAATGTTCCATAAACATCGCAGCATGTTTTTGGGTACATTTATTTTACACACCAACATAAAAAAATGTTTTTACATGTATTCATTAAAGAACAGATAACATACTATCATTTCAAACATTTATGGATGCATAAAATGGGGTTGGCATGCTTATTTTGCTCTTTGACGCAGTAAAATCTTCGCGGATTAAAATTATGTGACTTTTACGAGTTCCTTATTTCACCTTTTGCAGATGACGCTATGAAAATTTTAGTCTAGCCTTTATCATCAGGAAATTCGGCGCTTAGATTTCTTTTAACATATTTTCTTGAGTTGCTCTACGATATAAGTAAGGATTTTTGAAAGTTTATGCTTTGGATATGATCATTTTAATTCTTAAATCGTTAAAGTAATCTTCATAACGTTGTTATTTTTAGGGTTCCGTACCCGAAGAGTGCCAAACGGAACCCTATTACTAAGCCTCCGCTGTCCGTCCGTCTGTCTGTCAGGGTGCTGTATCTCATGAACCGTAATATATAGACAGTTGCAGATTGTGAATTTCTATTGCCGCTATAACAAAAAATTATAAAAATTAAATAAAGATAATAAAGGGATACGTGTTTTAGCTCGATTTTTATACGGTACGGAATCCTTCGTGTGCGAGCCCGACTCGCACTTGGCCGGCTTTTTATTTTTATTCTACTTTAAAGTGATGTCTCTCTATATAGGCATCTCTAGCACTATATTCCCTACCTGCTCCAAATTGTGTTGAACATAAATGGGGATCAATATGTATAAACTTGATGGTTCAATACTAGAACTTAGTCTACCTGGTAATAATTATGATGTCGGCTCCTACGCATGACCTAGTTCTACCAAATATCAACGCCCTCCCCTTGAATATCAGGATTAGGTTCCTACAAATTGTACAAAGGTAGTTGTTTGTTTCCCAAATAGCAACAGTACACCCATACCTCGCAAGTTATGTTTAAGTCCCATGTAATACTAGGCGACCCTATTGTCATTAATCGGGCTCAAATTCTGACTCCAGGTTGTTACTAGAATACTGCGAAAACACAAAACACGTAGCTCAAACTGGGGATTCAAACATTAGAATCCACGCTCACCTGTCGCGCTTGGAACAACGAGTTGGTCTGGCAACGACGCAGGTAGGTATTTTAACGCGTAAAAAGAAAAAAGAAACCACTGCGCCTGACCTATTAATTACGTGCAAATTCTGCCTTTCAAGGATTAACTTAAAAATCCTTGTAAAAACTTCTCAAGTTCTTGTATAACACGGAAATCCTGGACTTTTACTGCACTGTTTCTGTAAGCTACACATTATTCAGTGGGCTTATTTGCCACACGTCCTCACCTGCTGGCTAATTGCCGGGGCACGTTAACTGGATTTAAGTTACAATCTGGTTACCTAACGTTTAACGAATTCAGACGGAGTTAGTTAGGGAGTACGTGAACAAGAGCTTTACGAAATCCATTGTTGCGAATTAAATGAACAGTTTTAAGTATCCTAAGTGAAGATTTGGAAGTGGCTCAGTTTCAAGTTTTGATGTAAGTTGACTGGGAGTTGAAGTAGTTGCATGTTATATGCATACTATAGAGGAGAGGCGGAGGGAATGATTGGTCACTTCATTAAAGGGCAAATAGATACTTAGGGAAAATCTACTGAAAGGAAACTGCGTAAATTAAAACATTCGATTTGATAGATTGTAGCCAATTATATACAAAAACTCTAACCTTATTACCACAAAACTATTATTTATGTTTATCCTACCTTAACCTTTTAAACACGACATTTCTGTATAAAACAGGTTGACATAAAACTGACATCAGAAATCAGTAAAATAGCTTTTCACGTAAAATTACGATCAAACTAAAGCCTCTAAAGCTATCGAAGCGATAAAATTGGGATTATGTGCAATTCTTGATTACTCGTATTTTTAGCAATTCAACCTGCGTTTGCCAAAAATTCACCAACGTCCGTTCTCGACAAATCCTTTTCACCAAGACAAATATAGGAAAAATCCAAAAAAGCATTTAGCTCGAACGTAAACTGACGGTCGGCTGGACGTGTGCCAAGTAGCAGTTTCTGTTCGATTCTTGACTCTCGACGTTCATAAAACGTCGAACGAATCGGCATCGCACTCTACGTCGGTGCGAATAAAAACACCCACTAAACTGCCATAAAGACAATCTTTGTCAGAAACAAAGTGGAGATATTCTTTGTGAACGACTTGGTCGGCAGTGTCATGGAAGTTTTCATAAAAATGCAAATTCAACCGCAACGTATTGCCGCCGTCTGCGTCTGCACTCAGTACTCCTTCATTAAATGTAAATTCTTTATCACGCTCTTTTGACTCGTTCACTGTTAGTTATTAAGGCATACAACAGTGCCATCAAGCCGACATCCGACACGAGTATTTACTACAATTTGAACTTTATTTTCCCTACACTAGATTTCAGTTTTTCTTGGCAGCTCGTCAGATTATTACGCACGCAAAAATGTACTTACTATTCATTTTATTTGTCACATCCGCAGCATTTTAATTATTACAATACTTGTGTTGTGCCTTCATTTTAAACTTAACATTAAAAATATTGCATCCAATTTTTGATAGGTACTATGCAAAAAAACATATTTGAGACCATGTTGTTATAATGCATTTGACTTTCTGCAGGAAATTAATCTTCGCATTCATGTGACTGCTAGTGATTGAATATTATTTACGTATACTTCATTGAAAGTTAACATTTTATGACCCCTATCTATCGTCTATCATATCGGATAGAGTATCCTACAAGCCTGTACACATAGTTATACCATATTATTACAAAAGACCGTATCAATAAATCGAAGTACTCAAGCAATATCCCATCTCGGACGTCATAAAACTTCACATTTCAAGCGCATCTGCATCAAAATTCCATTCGGCACCCACCGTCATATTTTATCCCTTTTTATCACAACCGCTTGCATAAGTACGACCAGTATTCTTTTTCAATGACAAAGATTCGCTTTCTGAATAGCAAAAGCGGTGAATCTCACTTTTTCAAGAGGCAAGGGTCGTTTCGTTTATCGATCTCGTATCGCGAACGCGGTAGGAATCTCAATCGAATTTTCTATGAAATTTCTGAGACGAAGGTCTTTTTCCTTGTATTTATATTTTTTTCGTTGCAGCACTTAGAACGTAAATGTTTTGATCAGACAAGTTTATCTGTTGTTTCGCTATTATTATGGAAGACTTTATTGTTTTGGTAGTGAATAGTGATGGAAGATACAATGTGCGTTTCATTCATGAATAACGCGTTCGAGATCAATGTTGCTCGGAATAGTTTCACGGAGCGATGGAAAAGAGTTATTTTATAGTTTTCTGTTCCTCTTAAGGAAAAAACGTAACCCTCATAGGATCACTTCGTTGTCCGTCTGTCGGTCAAGACTCTGTTTCTCAGGAACGCGTAGATTAGGAACCTAGAAGAATAAAATACGGGCATTTATGTGATTCTCGCAAATATATAAAAACCTATAAGGTGTCTCACAGCAAAACTAAAGTCCGAAAATCTTTAATTTGTTTTTTTATTTTTTTGCCATCCCAATCTTACATTTGCAGTTGGATAATTGACCGTGGCATATATTGATATATGGAGACCATTTTTTCAACTACTTTCAAGTTAAATTTGTTCTTGGGACAGAATACTTCTCAACTACGGAACCCTTCATTGTGGGTGGTCCGACACCGACTTGGCTGGTTTTTTCTATAACGTATAAGAAATTCTTCGAGGTTTTTTTTGTTCACACAACATCAACTTCATCATAATACGACAAAATGCGTATTGCAGTATTTCCCTGCATAAAATCTTCGAGCTTGGATCTATTTATTAATTTTCTGGCCATCGATGTTGTCGTCTCGTCGATCTTCAGATAATTTCAAATTTTTGAATTTGAATCGGACTATGAAAAAAAGATGAGCAATTTTTTTGGGCGGACGTCAGTGGCGGTTCCATTTCTTGGTGATAAACATCTTTTGTATTTTTAAATAATTTCTTGGTGAACTATGTGGTGGAAATAATAGTAAATTATCAGCAGTGCAGTTTCGTGAATATTTTCTGAGTTTTATGGTACGTATCGAATTCTATCTGTGCTACCTTACTCGCTCTTTCCCCAAGGTATGTCTTTAGTCTTTTCGCTGGTCTAAAACCATCTTATTTGTCATAGGTTTGTTAAGAACCAGGGAAATGGCCTATTTTGGCCTTTACCGGCAGGGCATTGGGAGCCCGCCTGATCCAGTGTTTCGTCAGCGGTCGTGGACCAGGCACTCCGGTAGTTCAGTCCGCAGAACGTCGTGCAATGCACCGTCCCCGCCTGCCCACGTACCTGGCGGCCCAGCGTTTGACCAATTTACCCTCAATTTATAACTTAACTTTAATTTCTTCATTGCGAAGCGTCGTGCCTCCGAAATTTTCCCTATTGAAGATCATAAGAATTTGGCTAATCGATTTAGGATTTTTTTTACACGCAAATGATCTTGTAAATTAAAATAAATTACGTCGGTGTCAGGCTAACATTCAGTTGCGGTCCTTATTCGGCGCGTTGCGTTTACGCGAATAGGGTACGGATTATAAGCGTTTGCAATTGCTAATACACACCGAACTCCGACGCGTTACTAAATTCACCGAATTATTACTCCGAAAGTTTTCCTATACAAATCCGGCCGTAAATTTGACCTAAATATAAATAATAGTAATAACATAAAAGTTTCTTTAGCCGCGACTTGATTTGTAATATTTTGTATTTTTGACGTCCCGTTTTTATATTTTCGGCAGTGTTTTTTTATTCTTTTGTATAAGCGAAATTATACGTATATAACGAAGTACCATGTTTTATTTCGTTACAGTATGTATTAAAGCGTAAGCAGTAGAAAGATTGCGTTTAACGTATTTTAAGTAGTAACGTTTTTCTGTGCAAGCAATACAGTGGGAATAACGCTCGCCGTATCTCAGGGAATGCTAAATGGCTTAGAGCCCGTAACGAACTTAACAGAAGAAAAGGGAAGAGCAAAAAGGAAATACTTATCTATTTTTCAAAAGCAAAACCTAAAGAGGGGAGACAATGCTATGATTTTTTTAAGAAAGAATTCCTGCTACGAGCTTTTTTGTTTAAGCCTGTTCCTATTTATGTTTTTTATTGGCAACAAGCATAAGATTTTGAATGGGAATATACCTGTGCTTTGTGGTAATTAATTGAAAAAAATAAAACAACTGTTCTCTCTCTCTCTTTTTAGCAACTACCAGGTCATGTACCAAATAAATGTACCTACTAAATAAATACTGATCAATTTATTTAAACATTTATTTCAGATACAACAGTTACCATGATTAAGTATAACATAACGAAAATCTTTGGTCCTTTTTGAGGTCATAAATAAGGTGTATCTTTTTATACACTAAATCTCTGGAGCGCATTATATTCATCATAATGACTTTCACTTTCACTATTAGACGAACCATGAAATCGCGAAAAAATTCAACTGTTCCCTACACTTTGACGAGCTATGTGGGAACAGCAGATTGGTTTTCCGCGATTTCAGGGTTTGTCCCATAGTGAAAGTTGTTCACAATGACCCCTAAAGAGATTTCGTATATGAAAAAATACTCCTTATAAATGTAGTATCGCAATTGAAAACTAACTTACTGGTTAACAAAAAGTTCCATCCGTTACTTTACAATCATTTTGATTTCACGAGAATTACATATTTCTCAACTAAGAACGTAGCAACGACTATTTTCCCATTATGAAAACCTACCACACTTGGTAATAAATTATTCCGTGACATTTATTCTATGCGTCGTGTATGCAGCAACATTTTTCGTATCCACACACGTATGCCAGCAAATAAAACTGCATTGAAATGTTTAAACTGAAACTTGAAACCCGGAACCATGTGTACTTTCGTTTAGGAGTCTTGAGTTTGAGACGTATACAACAAGTTGCTTTTACAAAATTATTGTGAGCTGAGTTGAAACATTTTGTGTTGACAAAGGCAGAAATTGTTTTTGATTAAATCAATCTGCCTAGGGTTTACCCAACTATGTTGGGGTCGGCTTCCAGTCTAACCGGATGCTGAAATGCTGAAAACCAGAATTTTACATGGAGCGACTGCCTATCTAATTTTTATATTTTTCCGCTATGTTTCATTACAAGATGTTCAAAGCAAGATTTTAATTTATTCCAAAATGTCAGGAAAATGATTCGAACATTCCGATTCGGGACCTTGAACCCACCGAGACTTCAAACGTAATGAAATTACAATCGTTTTTTTCCTTTTCTTTTATAAAATCATGAATAGGAGGAGACATCAAGGTCATCTAAATCACAGAGTAAAAAGTAGTAGATCAGATTTCTATTAAAAAAAGATGAAAACGTAGGCCTGAAATAACTGGAAATAGCAAAAGCAGATAGGGATGCCATAGTAGTTGGAATTCCTCTGATAAATACAATTATTAGAAACGATCACGTTTCTCAAAACTTAGTGAACTAAATCCGCGCAATTTGACAATTCACCTGTCGTTTACCGTTCTCGTTTATGTCTGCTATCATGTTCCCTTATCGAAGAGTTAGTTAGACAACGGAACTCTGTGTTCTGATTGAAGTTCTTTGTTCTTGGGTACCTACTGATAGCAAAAGCGAGCCTTTAGAAGAATAACAGTGTTGTTTTGTAGAAACAGAAACAATGGAATATAATTTTCACGCTATTTACGTGTCTTTTTAAAAACCAATGATTTAATTTTTTCTATTTTGTCTATTGCTTTCCTGAATTTATAACTTTGTTTATTGGCTTTATATCCTATATCATATTAATTATAAATATAAATATATAATTTTGTTTTGATAAAAAGCAATAAAAGGTGATACTTTGAAGTCTACTGTAAATCAAAACAACAAATAGCACCTACATTTTTTTTAAATACGGTTTGTGCCTTTTCTTGACCTTGATCTCGCCTGATGGGAAGCGATGGGTGAGGGCAACGATGAAACGAGCATAACAGTTTTTTTTTTTAAGTACACTTCTGATCTAAATATACAAACATGAGGAGCTTTGCAAGCTGAACAAACTTTAGCGTATCCAGCGTCAACAATATCTTTGAAAAATCATAACTAAGTTGTAGGCGTCATGAATCTACTATTAATACATAGCCGCAAGCCATGCTGCTCCAATTTGTTCCAATTCCAAAGTTTAAACAAACTTTGTACGAAACTTTGCATGATTCCCGTGATTAAATCGATTTCGGATTGCCGGTGAAATTTCGAAACTGCCGATTCGTCGTTAGAAGTAAACGGCTCACCGAAGTTTCGGCACGTAAAATTTAAAATCCGAACATTATTCGGTTTGGTGCTAACTTTATTTTGGTTTTAATTCTAGAAGTTTTGTGTAGTTATTTTTTTTCGTGTTTCGTGACGTTGTTGAAATAGTTTAGGGATGTTTTTTCAGTTTAGAAACTTTTTGTGACTTGCGCATTGCTGGTATTCTTTGCACTATGACCAATGTTGGCGCATTTTTGAATGCAGTATTACTCCGAACTTCCAACTCAATCATGCTTTGATGATTCTCGTTTTACTTTAGTTACATTCGGGTCAGGCGACAATGTTGAGTATTGTCTGGAGGATCGGATATATTACGATGTTGGTCACATGGAGAAAGTTGATGTGATTTATGGTCTGTACCACACATTTTTAATACACGCTGTATAAATTAACAAGACAATAGTTTAACTGATAAAATATCTAATACAGAATAATGGCACTTATTTATTAGAAAGAACATAGGGTAGCATGGGTATTTCTTTAAAAAAGTCTTAAAGGTTGCTCTTGAAGTTTCTGGTATTTACATACCTAGGTACGAAGGTACCTTCATAGTAGAAGGTTCTTTCAACAAAGTGAAAGTTAAAGAAGACTAAGGAACCTAATTTAACAAGATCTAGCTATATGCGTATCTCACCTTCCATTGACCATCGGTCTCAATTCCAACATTAGAATTAGATCTAAACCGAACTTGAATTCAAACAGTTTCACTAATAAAACGTGAGTCGGTAAAGTTAGCCGAGAGAATTTGTGATAACGTTCTTTCAGTCAAGTTTGCCTGCAAACTAGAAGAAACTAAATCTAATACCTTGTTCAATCACGATATTTTTCAGCTCCCCAAATTCCATTAACGGTTTTCTTCTTTTTGTTTTAGAATGCGGCTGTAAGGAACCGCAATGGATGACCAAGTTAGAATTAAGATATTTTTGCCCGTTTTTTGTTAAGATATGAGACTTCTAGACTAGATATTAAATTAGAGTTTTATAGGCACCAAATTTTCGTACATTTTATTCGGTTATAAAGTTTGTAAGCATGAATTTTTGTTGTGTGTTTAGAAATGTGGCTGAAAGTTGTACAAGATAAAAAATAGATCACGTTTTTCTGTAGGTTTACTTTACCTAAGTATAACTAAAGTCAAAGAGCGTATTTTGCGTAGGTTATACTTAACATGGATCTTCTCTTTACAATTTCTTTTAATACGATGGTACTTCAAAATTCCGTTGGTTACGTTTTAAATTCATTTACGATTTTGTTAGCAGAAATAGTAATTTAGAAAACCCAAACTGAAACTGCATCCCATTTAAATTGGATGGTCCACCGGCTAAATTGTTTGTCACAACATTAATTCACAATTTGCACGGTAATCCAACTAATCGTATTCGTAATGACGTCACACAGACTGTGGCGCATGTGTCGACTGTCGGTCGACAATTCACTTAACTGCGAGATATATCCCAAGAGTCGCACGTGAGACTTTTGCACCAAGCGTAAACGAACTTATTGTGGGCGTATTACCCGTACCATAGAGTTTGCCGATTTTTTAATCTCGTTTATAAAAGTTTTGCGGTTCGTTTGAGAGTTATCTTACGTATTTCTTATTTTAGAATAAGATGAGAAGGATCTTACTTATGAATATTTTTTGGGTTTGTGCCTCGACTAAAATAGTATTTAATATAAGATATGTGTATACTGACATATTAGGGACGTGTGTTTGAAAATGCTGGAGGTATTGATTGAGATCTCGATAAAAAATAAGGGGCTTTTACAAAGTGTGAGTAGGTCACTATAGTTATTCTACATCGACGTTATAGTTACCAAAAAAAAATAGAATTTGAATTTAATTAGGTACTTGCCGACACAGTTGGTTTTTAAGTCACAGATCCTTTCCAGATCTTTTACCAACAACTGACTAACAGAATCAGTACCAACCACTTTGTCCAATGCTGATATCATCCCCAGAAACTCACACCCAAATGCATCCCTTTGCCGACTCAAACCAATGAAGCATCACCTTTGAAATTATTTGCTTGTACTAGCAGTGCTACCAGGGTTCCATGTCACGTGTGCCGGTTTACAATTCACTTATCTCAGAGAGAGATCCCAAGAGTAGTACGTGAGACTTTTGCACTAAGTGCGAACGAAGTTATTGTGGACCAAATCGAGCAGATGTTTTTTTTTTCTTCGCTCTTTTTTGTTTCGCTGCTTGTGTTTAAATGATTTGAGTGTTGTGTCTGGAAGTCTGGTTGAGGATTCAGATTATGGTTTTGTTCAATGATAACTAACGTTTATTGTTTTAATGCAAACAATATTTTAGTTATTTGTAGGTATATTAATTTGATGTACTTACAGTGAAATTACGAGGTTTGCAGTATGAGTGCAGCCAATCAGCTGTTTTTATGAAAATAAGATTTGAGGGTATCATACTGATTATTTACAATAATTCCGTTGTTGTCATCTTTTTCCTCTTTTTCTAGTCTTAGTGTTAGTATTTACCTTTTTATATTCATAAAGGTGTGTCGTTGTTAAACCCAGCCCTTACTAATTTATTTAAACCACATTTTTCATTAGACGCAGTAAATACTTAGTTTCATAGCGAGGTAAACAAAAGTAGCACAATTTCGAAATTAGCTAGACACGGAGCACTTAAAAAAATATTATTCAAAGAAATTACATTCCCCAAGGAATATTACGTTGGCTCGTTTCTTTTTATACCGAGGTAAGTTGGCTGCAACATTAGTTTGCAGAGTTAGCTGGTTTCCTTCGTCCAGAACTGGGGTAATATTTTCCAAAGATAAATTTTAAATGCTCCCGGTTTTGCACACTTAGTTTGTGAGATTATAGCGTCGTTACACAATTTATTGGTTTCGTGTGTTGTAATATTTAATGATCTTTTGTTTCTTTGTTACTTCAGTTACAATGTTCCAGATAAGGTTTAAGGTTTATTTGAAATCTGCGAAATAGGTATTCTGGACTTTAGTGTTCTGTTGGCAGTAAAGATGCAATTAAACGCACTTGACTGCCGGAGTCGAGTGTTTTCCATTTGCAACATTTGTACGATTACAAGAAAGTAGGTACACTCTGCTTGCTCGTAAAATTTTATATCGATAGTTAAATTAAAATAATATTGAAAAATTCAGAAAACGTTCACTAAAATAAATCTGAAAATAATAAATTCACAGACCATACCAATTTGTATTCAAATTCATTAGTTCGAAAACGTGGCCAGTTACGATCTGATAGAAAAATGCGAATATTTGGGGGGTCGTACCCTAAAATTTAAATACAGAATACATCAGATGTAATGGCTATAATTGCATGAATCGTACGAATGAACTCGACACACGAATGGATACAGAGGCTACATTGATAGCGGATGGCTACACAACTTCGGTCCAGAACCCAGAAAATAATATATGAAGTTTTACAAATATAATGACTTCTGTAGCTGTTGAAGACAATATTTCAGGCTATCCAGAGATGTCTAGTTTAGGTAGGTAGTGAATCTCACACAGCGAAATAGTAAGATTAATTAATAATATTAACTGAGTAATAAAGTTCACTAAACAAGAGAAATGGTTAAAAGGGGGCCCATAAAAATAAAATATGGACAAAAGATTCAAAGAATTAAGTTTCAAGCGATTTTTGTCGCTCTCATAGTAACCTCGGCTACTATACATCGCTGGATTTTCCTCTGGTATTTATTTTAACATCAGCTTAAATCCTGACGTACGATTACGACTGCGAGCTACACTGACCGTAAATATTTGTTAAAAACACGAATAAACAATGTAAATAGATTACTGGATTAGGTCACTGTATCCACTGAATTACGATATACTCGTACTATAGTAATCATTAAGCTGTTTTTACCGAGAGGTTTTTATCGTGAAATATGAGGGTCCATTCGATTATCACCAACTGACTGGCTTTGAATGGTGATCTTTATAGAGGCTTTATCGAGGTGGTGCTGTTGCTGCGGGCAATGTGGAAAGTAAAGAAAATCAAAGAAAACTTCAACTCTCATCTTGTTTTGAAATCTAGTGAAGTAGACAGACACTGTTGGTTTGACAGGGCCAATGCTTCCTACGTCTGAAAAACGATAGCTAAAAGTAAATAAAGAAAAAAATAAGCATAAATACTCACGCCTTAACCCCATGGGGATAGGAAGAAACTACATAACGCCACCGAATGGCCATAAATATAGTTTTCATTAAAAAAGAAAAAAAAACTGCCTATTCTTCTCCCAACTATGTTGGGGTCGGCTTCTGATGCAGCTGAATACCAGTATTTTATATGGAGCGACTGCCTATCTCACCTCCACAACCCAGTAACTCGGTAATACGATACCCCTTGGTAAGACTGGTTGTCAGACTTTCGGGCAACTGACGACCCGTAACGACTGTCAAAGTTCCACAAATGACAGCCGGGTCCATCGGCTTAACGTGCTTGCAAGCTCAGCTTAACCTGATGGATCAGCCCGTACGGCTGTTATTACTTAGCCACTAACACCTAAATAAAAAAAAAAACACTTGTGCAATATTTACAGCATCAAGATTTTTGACTCACATATCAAAATAATAATCTAATTACAACAGCTAGAAATAGGTATAAACAACACTTGTAGGTACCTACTTACCCTGCCAGGGTTGCGGGAAAGTCCGAAAGGGATACCGGGACCTTGGCAACAGGCAGCTGAAGGAACACGGGTGGGTTTTAGTCAGTAAAAGTCTTTGATGATTTCCGACACTCTAAAAAAAAAGGTACCTACTTACAGTCGGCAGTCTCAAAACATTCCTTTTGATGTGAAACTTCCCTTTTGTTTTTCGTCAGTGACAGATTTCCTCTCCATTAGACAAATTGTTTTAAAAAGTTTCCAATTCAGAAAGTTAGCTCGAATAATGAAGAACATTAATCAGAATGTAGGGATGATCGTGTAAGCTTTAGAAATTTTGAATATTAAAACTTAAGTCTTGTGTATTATAGATGAGAGTCTTAAGTGCTTTGTGTAGTGTGTCTGTTGAACTAAAAGGTCTTAAGGAGATTACAAAGTAAGCGTTTTCTTTAACCCGACCGCTTGAGAGATCTGTTTTATTAATGTCAACTATTATTGTAGTAAGTACATAAACTTCTAATACTTTAGTACCAAGTAGTTTATCTTGATGATAAATAGCTTTGGAGTAATTTCTAAAACCTTCCATATGATTTTAATCGATTGAGTTTTTTTAAGGATAATTATAATCACGCTACTCAACCCATCTTCAACAGTGTTCGTCGTAAGTAGGGAGTCAATGTATCAATCTGCCTAGTATTTTCCGGGCTATGTTGGGGTCGGCTTCCAGTCTAACCGGATGCAGCTGAATACCAGTATTTTACATGTAGCGACTGCCTATCTGACCTCCACAACCCAGTAGGTCATAACTCTTTGTAAGACTGGTTGGCAGGCTTTTGGGCTTTTGGGCTCGTAAAGACTGTCAAAGATCTACGAATGACACTCTCCGGAACTAACGGATTAACGTGATTCTCGAGTTACGGAGAGGTCTCGATATTGTAATGGATGCTCACCCATCCACAACCGACAGCGGCAACCTTAACCTTCGACCGACCCGTGCGCCTGTCATTATTTAGATACGAGCCCTAAGCAGAGAGTGTTCGTATGTTATTCACACACAACTTTTTGTATTGAAAATGCATGGAAAACCTATCAAAATAGTATGCAGTTTATTTCATAAAGTAAAACCACGTTAGCTTATTTTTTTGAGCCATAAAATGGAAATGCATTTTCATTCTTGTAAACCAATATATCAGAACCAGATTACAGTCTCAGCCATTGACAGGATTTAAATAGTGCAGCAAATAAAATATATTTTTTATTTAATATCTACACATCGTTGCAAAAAAATCGAGCAGTAGTATTTTTCTTCAACGTCTGAAAAACTTGCATGTTCGATCTCGTTTTAATGATTGGAATACCTATGTTGCTGGCTTCTAAAAGGTTGGCCTACTATAAAAGTATCGTATTCCAAATTAAAGTACAACTTTTTCTGTTAATTTGAAACACTGATAATCTCTTAATTAATAGACTGGTTATAGGAACATTTTACGGAAACACACGTTTTTGCTACTTAAACTAGTATTTTTACACTTCGAACATGCAAGCTTTTCGAACAGTAAATAAAAACACAGGTTCTCGTTTTTTTTTGCGACGTAGTATATTCATATTAAATTATCCTGCTATACTGTTAGTTTATTAAAATGATAATTAATACTCTGTGCGAAATGAATCGTGGTTGGCTCGAAAACATTGACGAATTTATATGTGATATGTTAATCACTAAATGGCAGCGAAATTATCTGTTTTGAGTGAGAATAATAAATTATTAAATGAAAATGTTGAATTTATGGTTAAACTCTATTAATACCAACACTACAAAAGTGATCTAATGATAATATTACGGTTCACTTACTCCTCAAAATTCTATAAAACAACCTAAATTGAATCATGTAATCACATAAGTGGACCATTCTAAATGTTGGCACTAACTTTAAAAACCATCAGCCTATAATGTTCCCACTGCTGGAACACAGGCCTCCTCTCTTCGAGAGGAAATGGATGTTATCGACCACGTGGGCCCAGGTGGGTTGGTAGATGTCACATGTCTTCGAATTTTTGGTTTTAGGACACGCTGGTTTCCTCATAATGTTTTCCTTCACCGTTTTAAGAGGCAATACCTAATTTCAATTAATTTTTGCTCCATTTAATCAAAGTGAATCAATTTGGTTGAACTGTACAATATTGCCGTAAGATCTTAGTATAATATTTGACCACCTTTTTTTTCTTTATTACTTAATTGTTTTTGTTCTCTATTATTCTACGAGTATAACGAATCAATCTCGATGCAAAGTAACAACAACAATACATCCCAAACATACAAATATCGGTACATTCAACAGCTTCAAGGGAAAAAAGCAACACATTTTCTTACGATTCCGTCAGTCAATGGTCGCACACAATATGTATCCTTTTCATACATCCGCCATTATGCCGGCTAATAAGACGGGGCTTACCAGACCTCAATTTATAATAAATCGAACAGAATGTTATCGTGTGCTTGCACACAATGTAACGACGTATCTTCGTCTACCGTCACCGGACCTCCAAACACCCTTGGGCTATAACCTTGAGTGATGACCAACGATTTGTTAAGACCCCGTCCACGGTCGTTACGACCTCTTTTCAGTTTTTATTCCCCTTATGATGTTTCATTTTATGATTGCCTGCAGTATTAGGAGCGTACGTGACGGTATGAAATATGTTTTTAGTTATTTTTTTTGTGAGTTTCTCTTTTTGCGCGGTAATACGCGTTGTTTCTTTGTAATGGTTTCTGTGTTTTTTTCGGAAGAATTTGATTGAATTGTTTTTTATGTTTAGTTTAACATTTCCAAAAGTAAAAGCAACGATTTTGCTGTTAGCTCTAATGCACTATTTTGTTCTGTTTCAGAATAAACATTTTTTTAATTGATAATTTTCTCCAAAAATATTTAATAACGTGAGGTAGGATCCTAATCATTTAAGGCGTCCTAAATCGCGATTAAATTGTTCCAGCAATCATCCTAGGTAAACCTCCAAGCCTCCAAGATAAATATCTTTTACGATTATAATGATATTACACTGCCTGATTAACATAAACCTTATTCCCGAAACCATATTTACAAACTCTATTCTACGCTGCTCCATGAAATTCTAGCTAAAACATTGTAAGCTCACAATGCTGGCGTCGCCTTGTTATAAATCCGTTTTGCTCGTAAAGAAAATTGTGTAATATATCATCGTGTTAACACCACGTGAGAGAACCCGTTTATCAACTCAAGGCTCCTAATAATATCTCTTATGAATGTTATTCCACCTTTTTTTTAACATTCTAATACGACGCACGTTCCCAGAAAATGAAACAATAATATCCTTATCATAACATATTATTTTAGTTTTGTTTAAAAATGTGTGAAAAGGTACTTACTCTTAAGTCTGAGGTCTCTTACTTCGGGTAGCTTTCACAATTTTTTTACGAATAAACACAACTATTTGCAATTTCTTTTGCGGCTGAGTTGGTGAACCCAAATAGTACAAATAAATAATGTACAAACGAAGGAAACTTTTTGCGTTCACTTAGACTCTTGATTTGTAATCGAAAATGTGTTTTCTTTTTTTGCGTAGTAAGTTTCCCCACGTTCAGCAATTCATTTTGTGTAGGTGTTTAACTTTATAACTGAAAAATTAAGTGAAATTAAAAGTTGATTAAATGGACGGTTCACATGATCCAGTCAAAACAAAAAGATGGATAGAAGGAAAACAAGACAAAAAACAGCCAAATTCGGATGCACCATGCAGGCATGTTTTCAATTACAACATGAGCATAAGAGTAGGGTTTTCAAAATTCAATTACAAAGCCCCCGTGTCCCCGTGCGTATGTTTTATGAAAACATTTTACAATATTACTACACGTTGCAATGGGGTACTTGGATAGTAAACGTCTTGTTCTTGAGGGTAAGAAAATGAAATTTACATTCGTATAACAAACAGGGGAACCATAAAGTACGCTTCTTTGCTTTGAATTTAAATTATGAATGTTTTTATTTGGTAATTTAAAAAAATGGGTAGTGTTGTTCTTTGTCGCAGATTGCTGTTGCTTTTGCGTGAATTGAGCCCCAAGCCCCAACCCCTACACGTTGGGAATATATGTAAAGTACAGATGTTTTTTAAGAAATCTTATAGGTAAACAGATTTACTGAGGCATAGATATGTCTCAAACATACTCAATAGAAAAGAATGTGTCTTTTCTTATTTAAAAAGTCATCTCTACACGAAATGTTTTAGGGTTCCGTACCCGAAAGGACTCTGTTATTAAGCCTCCGCTTTCCATCTGTCTGACAGTGGGCTGTATCTAATGAACCGTAATAGGTATTGAAATTTCACAGACTGTGTGCGTATTTCTATTGCCGCTATAACACCAAACAATAAAAATTAAATTAATAAAAAAATTAAAGTGGGTATCCCATAAAATTAACTTTGTTTTTTTTTTTAGTTTAGTTAAATTTTTTATATTAAAAAATGAATAAATAGGGGTCCGTAAAAATTTACAGTTTTAGATAATTTTTGTACGAGCTCTACCGCTGTGTATCATACAGAAGTGTACACATGTATAACATGTATATCATACTGTATGTAATCAACAAATATCCAAATCGCCGGAATTCATAAGGTATTGTATTTAAATATGGGCTATATTCTGCAAACTGAACTGCAAAAAATAACAGTTTTCAAATGTTAGATGAAGTATTTTCTTTGTTTAGTATTTTCATTTATTTGCTAAATATTGTATGGTGGTGCGGAACCGTTCGTGTGTAAGTCCAACTCACACTTGTCCGGTTTTTATATTTTTTCCTACACCTATGGAAATTATCAGTATTACGGTTTCATATCAAACGTCCTCATCAAAGAAATATACGGGGTGCTTCACAAAAGCAAAGTTTGAACTAGGTAATCGTACTTCTTCTTCAAGTACCCTTTCGATACGAATGGCTGGCCATCGATTTTACGAATCGTCGCCAGTCAAACGAAACAGCACTCCAGACACTTTTTTCTTGTTAAGTATTACAAAACTGTTGTGCGTCAAATAAATCGGAGTAACCTATCAGCTCCTGAAAGACTTACAGCCGTTTTCAGCGTTCTTGTTTTTAGGTAATTTGACAAAAGTCGTATTTTATGTAAAAATATTTTTTCGTAGAGGAGATTTAATAAAATATTAATAATCTCCTATAACAAGACTGCTATAACGAATGTATTGGAGTGTTTATTATTTTATCATCAACGTATAGGAAAACGATCTAATTAATACTCCTGATTGATTTTTTGGAGTCTCTTTAAGAAAGCTACAGGATACACGGACATGATTAAACACATACTTTCACATTCAATAAACAATTTTCCCAAACAATTTCCCAATTCGACACCCGACTCCCAAGCGAATAGAATCCGCCAAAACAAAATAATCTAAATAGAGATGTATCGACTAACAAGTATAGACTCAATACGTTCCCTCTTCAATTTGCGACTGCAAAATTGGATTTGATCCTCAACACTATTCGGATAGTCGTTTATCTCAATTCCGTAGGCACAGACAAAGCGGCAGTATCTATTGGTGAGAACCCGAAATATGTGCGCGTATCATAAATAAAGCATCGATCTCACTCGATACAAGTCTAGAACCAGAATAGGGATCTGATAATGTCTCGCCTAGATCTTAATAATATGATGTATCGATACGTTTGGTAGCAAATAGGAATTTGAACCTACAAAACAGAAATGAGAACATGTTGAAATTTAACTAAAAGCAGCGGTAACATTATGAGCATACAAAGATTAATGATTTGTTAAGCCCAAAAAATTACAGATACCTTACAGTATTCCAATTTCATTTGACTTTTGAAATAATTTTCTTCATATTTTTGTTTCTTTAAACGTACGTAATAGTAGGTAGTTACTTATTTAATATGGCCATTTTGATTTTTCACGCAAGTAAAGAATATTTATTTGTTTCTTTTTCTTTAAAATACATTGTGCATTTGTATATTTTTCTTCGTGTGGGTTCTGTAGGTGTTCCTTTTTTTGTTCAAGTTCAAGTTTGTATGTCCTACATGCACCCACGCTATACATAAATCTTGGTTTACACAGAATTTATGTAAACTTGAAAAGAAAAATGGAACCATTTTTATACTTGTAAAAATGGAACCATTTTTATACTTGTAAAAATGGTTCCATTTTTCTAAATATGAAATCAATCTTAAATTTTCTGCCATACATGTAGGCAGATAGTCCTTCGAACAATTCTGAAATATTATGTCCATCCATATTTACGTACATGTTTCATTCTACTTTAGACGGTAGGCATGTAAGGTATATTTTCAGTTGTATGCAAATTTACCCCGATAGGATCTAAGCATTCTTGTATCAAGAGTAAGGGAGCCACATACGTGGTCTATTGACGAAGGAAAAAATACGATAAAAATATTGTAAAGGTTTTGCAAGCTTGCGTGAGGGGTGGATACGTGTCCGTAACTTATTATTTTTATCAAAACACTTCCTTATGAGGATGTGTGGTGTGGTGGAAACGTAAAAATATGAAGCTATGTCATTTAGGGGTAAGCAGAGATGGCTGGATGGATGGATGGATGGATGAATTTGGCGGTGTTGTGCATGCGTGACTTTTAATGCTTGAATGAAAATATTAACTTCAAAGAATTGTATCAAGGTTTGTTCGTTCATTATAATAATCTGAAGAAACTTCAAGGTTGGTCATAATAAAAACTTTACAGTACTTTACTACTTTACAGTAAACTAAGCCCACCGCAGTCCACTTCAATACTAACTTAATTTAAAATACTTGATTGTCCACCTTCCTCATATATTCTGTCTCAGCCTGATATAATTTAGAGCGGCTTTAGTTTTGTTTGTCTTACGCACAATGCAGATAATGGTGTGCATGATAAGGCATGTCTGACGTGTAAGGACATTTATGAAATCTGTAGGTATACGGTACGGTACACTTCCACCGTATTTTGACGCTCTGAGATGCTACTCAACAAAACCAGCTCAATCTTTCAGGGAAAAGCGAAACTTAAATCATATAAAATTGGATTTATATTATTTAAATCTCCCTTTAAATAATTTATAATTGAAAAGGAAATCGTTCACAAATAATTTGTTTCAGCTAATAGAGACAATTTAATTGAATCAACTGCGCATAAAATAATTGCATCATCGTTTAATCAAACGGTAAACGAATAAATCTGGTTTTCATTTATTTCAGTTCGTATTTTTCGTTCGGACAGTAACATGTGAATATTTTAAAAACCGATTTTCGGATTAAAATTTTTGATAAATAAAAAACGATATGAGTCTATGGACAGGTTTAGCTTTTAGATTTAAATAAACTCTATTCGATTTAAGGAAACAAATAAAAAACAGAGTCAGATATCAGTTTCCTCGGCCCTTTCGTTTTAGTGTTTGATGTTGAGTTTCAAGTCGTGAAAGGTCAATGTCAAACAAAATCAAAGTAAGGTCAAGGGGAAGAAGAGCAATCTATGTCGAAAAACCAGTGCTTTTGAGAGAGCAAGAGTTCTCGAGTGGACACCGCAAACTGACAGACATTGTGTACAAGTACACAATGCCTGTCAGCAATGCCCAGCTACTTCCTTCAAGAAGGAAGTAGCTGGGCTGGGTTTGACTCAAAGCGGAATGCGAAGAAATACGCGTACATATTATATTTCAGGAGAAAAAATTAAAGTAATAAAAACTATTTTTCTGTCTGTGGTGTCTTGTTTATACCTTTTTAGTCGTAGTTGGGTTTTAGTTTTTATTACTTTAATTTTTATTTAATTCTTTTGGGGTTATAATATTTATTTTTTTGAAATGTGCTCATTAAGCCTTGCTCATTAATTCATTTGACACCCAACATGGTACGATTAAACAATTTTTTTTTTTAGTTCCTGACTTTATGTCCTCTAGAGGGCGCCATTTTTAATGTGACGTCACATAGCCTATAACCAACGGACGATCAAGACGCTTCCAACGATACCTCATTTGTCAAATTGTGATGAGTCGTTTAGAAGATATGAGGGAACAGATGAACATACATACATACATACCGGTCAAAATCATAACCCTCCTTTTTTCTTCGCCGGAGTCGGGTAATAAAAGTACAAAAGAAAATGTTATAAATATGAGTAAAAGGGCACCAATTTCTTTTATTGCACCGGCCAATAATGTAGAACAATCATCATCACTAACTTTTGTACTTCATTTTCTGTGCGTCAATCTTAAACAGAAACGCGGTTTCTCCAAGTTCATATCATATCAATCGCGAAGCAATCAAGATATCAATTAAACATTACCCGTGGGGCTCTCCACCACGTAAAGGCCCGGAGCAATGACATGTTTATATTTAATTTCTCAACCGAAATGGAGTCAACATGGCTGTATTTCTGAAATTAATTGTAGCCTCCGTTTGTCAGCTTGGCAATAGTATAGCAGGGACATGGATGTAGAGAAATGTGAGAAGGCTATAACATAAACAATGCTGAAAAGCGTATATAACTACCTTCGCTTTTCTGCATTGTAACTGTAACTGTACGTAGTTAGTTAGGTTATACTAAGAAAAGCCACAGTATCTCACTATGCAAAAAAAATGTGTAAGTATTCTCGTTTTATCATTTATCCTTTTTAGATCAATCTAGCTCGGGGTCGGCTTCCAGTCTAACCGGATGCAGCTGAATACCTGTATTTTACATGGAGCGACTGCCTATCTGACCTCCACAACCCAGTAACTGGGTATTACGATACCCCTTGTTTAGACTGGTTGTCAGACTTTCGGGCTTCTGACGACTCGTAACGACTGTCAAAGATCCACAAATGACAGCCGGGACCAACGGCTTAACGTGCTTTCCGAGGCACGTAGGAGTCTCGATATGTGAAAATGGTCACCCATCCACGTACCAACCCCGGCAAGCGTAGCTTAACCTGATGGATCGACCCGAGCGGCTGTTATTACTTAGCCACGAGCTCCTCACCCTACCCTTGCTATTTACCCTTTTTAGATACCAACATTTCTCGTATATAATAGTCTTCGTTAATTGCTAGGAAACCGTACAAAAAGCTGTAAATTTTAAACTTTACTCCAACTTACTGTAGCTTTCAGACTAGCACATGACTAGTCATAAACTAGGCGTCGTGTAGTCGTGTGTCGTTCAAAAATATATAAAGTGGCTTATGTGTGACAATCAGAAATTAAATACCTTTCATCTGGCTTCGGTCTTACCATTAAAAGAAAAGAAAGAAGGAAAATACGTTTATTTCCGGCAAACATGAAGCAAAGAAAGGACAAACACGAAAATAGCAAGTTGGGGGAAAATAATAAGCGTTACATCCCATCGCCCAGCATAATGCTGCGACCCTATGCGAGACAGAGCCTATCAGCGATGGTTCAGCAGCAGTTGGCAGTTTCAAGATCCTTAAATTGCGACGCAGCTTGCTGTCTGTCTGTTCCAGTTGCTTCCTCATTATGCTATATGATTATACTTCACCTTAGCCGAATTCCTAAACACAAATAATATTAAAACCCATCCAGTATACATAAATCCGTGAGTTTCCCAATGCGGTCGACATGGAAATGCCGCGGGCGGTAAATCCGCGCCGCACCACGTGGCGTCCATGCCACAAAAGTGCTTTTTGATAGACAGCCGTACAGTCCCAAACGTTTAATGCCCCGTGTCGGATACAGTGGAGAATTTTTAATTTAACAACCATACTAGATTAATTACTGGCATTTTTTCGTGAATGCAAATCTGAATGGTCTGTGAATTGATTCGAATATTTGTTTAGGGACCGTTTTATGTTTATGTGATGTGGTATGGTTTCGTACGGGTAAATTAGTGTTTGTTGAAGAGGAGGAATTGAAATTGTGTGTTTAATTTTATGCTTTATTTGGAATATTTATTAGGAGAGTGATATGTCGTGATGGCCTAGTGGTTAAGGCCTCGCCCTTTCATGGTTCAAATCTGGGCAAGTACTAATATGACTTTTTCAATGCATATATACTTTATGAGTTCATCTTGGACATTACTGACATCGGTTAAGGAAAACATCGTGAAAAACGTGGAGATATAGTTAACTAGCTGCGCCCCGCGGTTTCACCCGCGTAAGTCTCGATCCCATGGGAGTATCGAGATAAAAAATATTCTATGTTCCAGTTTTAGCGTGAAAGTGTAACAAACAAATAAACGGACAAATTCACTTTCGTATTTATAATATTAGTTAGGATTAGGATTAGGATAGGATTAGGATAGTTAGGATACACAGGGTGAAATTGAATTGTTCATAATGATGAGTACTATACTTACGGCGAAGTGGGACTGACGGAAGCCGAGGGGGGCGGTATGACCCGCCCGCGCGCAATTCTATTGCACTATGTTTACAAATATTTAATTTTAAAATTTAATTTGTGTTTATACATGCCCATAATCCCTTAAAGTATTTAATAGTGAACACGTAGACAACATTTTATTACAATTGCTTTGATAACAATCGAATGGAATAGGTTTTTCTATTTAAAAAAGCAGATTTTAAGGAAACTTTGCGGTTTTTTTTGTATCGAGGAAAGTTTTGTCAATCATATTTCGGGCCTCATACTTCACTAAAGACACTCTTCAAGTTTCGTAATCATAAAAAAAATACGTAAATACGTTGTTTTTTTGAGAGAAACATTGATTGCGTGAAGTCGAAATGAGTCAAAACATCTGCTTTGGAACCATTTCACCTTAAGAGGATGGCCATGAATTCACTTTGAATATCTGAAATCGCCAACCTTTCTTAAGCAAGCGTGGTGATCAATACTCGTGCTTTCTCTTTATGAGAAGAGGTCTTTGCTCTGCAGTGGGACAAAATAATATGCTGGTATTATTTGGAAATGAATGTCATTAGTTCGACAAGCAAGTGTGCGACATCTTATGGGTCGACAAGAAAATGTAGCGTGCCTTCTGATTAAAAGGCAAGCTGGATTCTTCCTTCTGATGATTCTTCTGTTGGTTCTGATTTCTTGATAGAAAATCCTCAAATCTCAAACTCAAATCAACAAAAATGTTCTTGAACTTTGTATTCTTACATAATTGGTCTCTCTTGGCTTACGGCAAGTTTCATTTTGTTACTAATGCAAATACAGCTTTATGAATGCTAATTAATCCGAACGAAGTAAAGTATTTGACATTGTCAGAATACGTAATTTTCCGGCTCGAAAACAAGAAAGCGAGTTTGAAGAGTAATTCTGTCTGCAAACCGAGTAGTAAAGCTCAACTTCTGAATAAAAAGGAATTATATTCACAGTATCACGAATAAAGATCATGATACTGAAGTTTATTTTATTAGCTGCGTCTTCGGAAAACGGGAATAAGCCGATGTACGAACGAACGAACGAATGAAGTGAACGGAAAAGTTATCACGTTTATCTGAGTTAACATAAACTGCAATTAACCAGTCACCAAACGTTCTTGGGAAGGAAACGAACGTTTTCTCGGGCCTATGAACGGGGAAAACGACTGCAGAGAAAAAGCTAAATAGATATTTTATCACTTTTATGGCCCCTTACTTTGAGCTCTGTTTGAATTACAACTCGCTGTGACTTTTTGCGTACAATCATTGTACTTCCACATAATTCCGCGTTTCGTTCTAATGGGCCGTATCGAATTCAGTGAACACGTCGAGGAAATAATCTGGTTCGATATAGATTGTGCGATACAATGGCAGATTGTACGTCTACATTTCATTAACTTTGAACATAAGTGACACTCGTATCAACGAGGTTTTCGATTATTTTTTAAAAGATGTAGGTACGTACTTGCCACTACCTGTAGATGGTGTTTTCGATTCAAAACTTTACATCTACTAGTATGGGTAGTAGATGTAAAGTTTTGAATGGAAAACACCATTTGCACCTGAAAAACGTCTATCTCCGTAACAGCAAAAAGAAAATGGTCGTCTCCTATAATAAATTACAAACTACCTCAGCTTAGCGTGTATATTGTACGTAATTTAATTTACACAAATGGATTCTTTCGTAGTCGAGGCCACTAAGCAGGCATACCAACAGGCATACAATAGGCACAATTTATGAAGTCTATTATTTTACACTGAAACGCATGACCCAGCTAGATTTGTTTCAAATTTCTTCCGGCTCCATTTAACCCGGTCACAATAGTGAAAATAATAATATTTTCATACGTAACATGACGTAATAAAATGTGGTCGTAAGTCGCATGTGGAGTGACCATTTGTAATATTTGGCCGAATGGCGTAATTGGTAATAGAGGGCAGCTACTGGATTAATTATTATTACCGCTAAGTCACGCACGAATAATAAGCCTACCGTATTTTTTTCAATTTTTTCCGGGGTACCACACACTACTGATTTTTCATATTTGGTGGTACTAAGATAATAGATAGTTCTCTACCAATAGACTCTTCAAATAACGCCTAAGGTTGAAGCTCATGACTTTCATTCACGCATGTCATCTGTCATCACATCCCCTCTCTTTCCAATTCTCAGAATAGCATATAAAATGAATAATTTATATAAAAAGGCCGAAACCTTACCCTTATCATGCGATCGACCTTAACTCACAGAGATGGTTGAACGGTGTAACGACACATCAACCTAACATTGGGAATAATTCTCTCCGTGAACAATGCCACATCGTTCGGTTAACGATTTCCGAAGCTTTTTTTTATTAGGGATGTGCGGACAGACTGATTAGCCCATTAAGCCGAATACGGGTTTATAGTCAGCAGAATTACGACTGGGAAATGGAGTTTTAGAGATCTCATTACTCATTGATATGGTGTAGTAGATAGTAGAAAGATTAGGAGTAGTGGCTCAGCGAATGGATTCCCGGAAATATTTACCAATTATGTATTATACCACTGCAATCGTAGGCTTTAATCGGAGGGTAGCTATTTACCAATACTGATAATTAAATAATTATCAGAACAGCTTATAGGATGTAGCTACATTGAATTCAGCAGAAATTGGATGTTTAATCGAAACATACCAAATACTTCGAAATGCTGTTAATACAAGCGTTAACGAGAGCCAATGTGTAATTAAAATACCAAGCTAGTAACTACTAGATTCGAAACTTGAAATGAAAATGAAAAATAGGATAAAGAACATTCTTTATATTTATTTCCCATAGACATTTATGACTATTCAGAATCGACAGCAGAAAAGTGTGGTCAGCACATCTTCTTATACAAAGTTCTTTCCGTCCTTATTCTCTGTTACTGTAATTGCCATTTGCGGCATCATGAATAAAACATCTGCTTACTTAGATTCACCGTATTCGATTGTGGTTAACATATTTCTTGTTTAATGGAGACGAAGAGTTGTAAATAAATTGTCGGTAAAGTATTCCGGGCAGCACTCGCTTTAAGAGTAGAAGATTAAAGAGGCAACACACGTTATCAGCTTCGTAGCGTTATTTACATTCTATTGAGATTTATTCGATTATTTATTGGTGTTTCTGTTCGGCGTGGTTTTAATTTCGTTTTATGTTATCTTCCGGCACAAATATCGACTAATTTTAATAGAACTATACTCAATATTAATAGGTAGTGTCGTTTTTGACACAGAGTAGCTTGCAGTCATGTGATTGGTTCCTAGTACTATTCTATCAGTTGCCATTTTGAACTGTATAGGTACTATTGAAAGTAAGTAGTGCTACCAATCGCGTCACGGGTCAAGTTATAATGAACGCACTGTAGATAATTTGATTAAATACTTACCTATGTCAAAATACGGATGACAATCTGCATTTTTCGGTGTGCTAATGGATGATGGAATTAGTATGTACTATTTTATACAAGCTAATTCATTTAGTTAGCTAGTTAATAAAATAGTATGAATATGTCTATTTCTTCAGATAAGCACCAACTGTAATAGCCAACTCATTCACGTATTGATAAATAGATTCCCAAATTGAGGCCAAATAAAATAACAATTTCCTCAAAGTTCAAGCACAAAGTAAAATTTAAGCGCGCCATCGATCTCCAATTAGTTTTTGACAAACGAGAACGTCAATTACATCACAAGACACTGCCAAATTAAAGTAATAAATCATTCTGAAGAAATAATAAACTGTGAAATTTCAAAGGTAAAAAAAAAAAAAAACATACAGACAAATTGAGAAGCTCCTCCTTTTTGAAGAAGTCGGTTAAAAATAGAGGATTTTTTTTGAATTCGTTGCGTTGTAGGGACAGCTGTCGTAAGCGACACGGCACGAATGTGCGACATTTGTTGTAAAAATATAATATTATGTCCTAATCAACGTGGATATGGACTTAAATCCAGAATAACCTTCTAATTTTGAACTGATTTTGGAGCTAATTTTGTGAGCTAACTGGTATTTAAGTGCTTTTCTAGGAAAGCATGAAAATACAGTGTTTCGTTGAGAATGTAGAACAAATGGTATACAAGGCATGTAAAATTTATAATATAGCCTCGTTGGTCTGTGGTCGCGAGCGCTACTGATGAGCACGAGGTTTTGGGTTCAAATCCCGGCTCGGGCAAAGTGTTGAAAATCAAAATATTTTATTTCACATAAACCTACATGGACACTTATGAAACGTCAGAAGCTAGGTGTTATTGGGTTTCCATATGGAAGTGGAGGATTCTCAGTAGCAGCTCGGAGTCTTGATTTGTGCCCGGTTGATTGCAAGCTCGCCCCCTGTTACATGGGACTTGAACATAACTCGCAAAATGTAGGGTACTATAAGTACACTTCTGCTGATTATGTTATGTTTATAGCCTTATATTGTGGGTTGAATTTATTGCTTCATTATCGGAACATACTTAGTATTGGGACAATGTACCTACTTTATCCTCGTGTCTTCATTGGAATGAAACTTTGAGAATACAAATCAGTGTGAAAACACAAAGACAGTTTTATTTACTTTTTTACTGCTTTGGCGGACAGACGTGATTGCTGAGATAAAGTGAAATAAATTATTTCAATGTAAGCCTGGAAAGGAAACAAAATATGAAGGGAACTGTAATAATTTGTCATACAAATTGTACTTTCTTTTGAGTCGATCATTACGTTGATGTAGTCAGCTCTCAACCAATATTTCGTACAGCGATATAATAATAAGTTAGGAATAATAATGAGTTAGGAATCTTGATTCAATGGGCCCCAAATTCTCTAGGGACTAAAGAATTTGTGGTATTTCCATCCAATGATCATAGCCAATTTTCAGTAGTGGACCTTTTCGTTCCTTACATATCATCACGCTTGTATTCCCCGAAGGTTAGGCAGTGGTGTACCTAAAGTACACCCACATTTTGCCAGTTATGTCTAAGTCCCATGTAACAAATCTAGACTCCGGGTTGCTACAGAGAAATTACAGATGGAAAAACCCAATAACACTTTGCCCGACCCGGGAATCGACCCTAGGTCCGGGTAAGGAGCGAAAAAAGCTTCGTTGGTCTAGTATACCTACATATATTTCTTTTGGCAAGGAACGCACATAGTATACCAACTTATATTTCTTACAAGAACAAGATGAGAACGCCCAAATGAAGTATAAATCTAGCTTTAAATGCGTCATTAGGCTTGGATGACGGCCAGTCCGGTACTTATTGTGCCATTTTCTTTTCACTTATATTTTAGTGGAACGACTCTGTTTGTCCGCCCGTGTAATCTATTCATAATGTCGGTGATGGCGATTGCGAAAAAATTACTCGGTCTAAAATTAATTAGTATGGGTGACGAAATCTTAGCGAAGAAGTTGTTCAAAATGCGTACATAATAAAGTTGCTGACGAGAATTAAGTGCTATCTTTGGCGAAGCTTGTAATGTTTTTTTGATTAACGATGTTGCTGAGTTCACTTTTGATTTATTTATTAAGTAGGTATTTCTGCTATCCGGGCCAAGTTCATCATCTGCCTAGCCTTTTCCCAACTATGTTGGGGTCGGCTTCCAGTCTAACCAGATGCAGCTAAATACCAGTCCTTTATATTGCGCGACTGCCTATCTGACCTCCACAACCCAGTAACTGGGTAATACGATACTCCTAATCATACTCCTAACCGACCCGTAACGACTGTCAAAGATCCACGAATGACAGCCAGGACGGCTTAACGTGCTTTCCGAGATACGATGGAGTCTTGATATGTAAAGATGGTCACCCATCCAAGGACCAACCCCGGCAAACGTAGCTTAACCTGATGGATCGACCCGTGCGACTGTTAATACTTAGCCACGAGCTCCTCCGCCTGAGTATCCGGGCCAAGTTGTGCGCTGAATTTTATTATGGTATAGTTCTGAATATTCTTTAAATAAGATTTATGCAATTGTCTGTAATTTTTATGGTGTACATAGAGTATTGTATTCTGAGTACCTATGAGCGCTTACCTCATAGGTACTCAGCATTTGCAAGCACTAGTCGATAAAATGAGGGGGCCACATATCCAAAATTCGTTACAGAGTTGACACAGGAAAAGGCGCTAAATCCTTTGTGTAGAATTCAAACATGCATAGTTAAAAAACCTGCTCAGCTATAGAGAATCGAGCTTGAAGATAAGAAGTACCTATCAATCTTATGCACGCTACCAATCCTGACGGGTCCTAGAACTTAGGTAAGGATATTTGAATTAGTTTTTAAAACTTAACCTTATGGAAAGTTATCCAACTCAAGTTTGCGTGAGAGAGTTTTTAAATGAAGATCGATGATCCGGAGTTGTCTCGCAAGCTGCGCTTTCAAATTTTGATGAACAGACTTATAATGGAGAAGGGGGCATAAAATGTCAAACTAAAATTAAAAAGTAAACCTTCGAGCAAGTTCAGGAACTTATATTTGATAATTTGGTATTTATTTACATTAAAACATAAATCAGGCGGCCCAAAAATACTAAAGCATGTTTATCATATTGTGTGGAATACAACCAAAAGAAAACATAAAATGATTTGACAAATTAGGCAAGCTTTTAAAAACAATCGCTAGCTATAGCTTTTTTTTATAAAAAGTTTTTCATTTTTTTTCTTTTCATTTTCATCATCTGCTTTTTCCCAACTATGTTGGGGTTGGCTTCCAGTCTACCCGGATGCAGCTGAATATCATTATTTTACATGGAGCGACTGCCTATCTGAACTCCATAACCCAGTTATTGGGTAACACGATACCCCTTGGTAAGACAAAAAGCAGGTTTCGGATATGCTTATCCTGATATCAAAAACTATCTAGTACAGCAAACCAGTATCCATTGATAAATAATTGATTAAACACCGGTACTACAGCCGCATGATATAATCAAATTAATACGATTTCAGGGCCGCTCGGTCCCAACGGGAGGTCCCGACGGTGGCAATTGACAAATGGACGAAATACCCACTTGACAAACAACCACATACCACGTGTTGTTAATAAAATTAACGGCTGTGATTAATTGTTGGACTAACGCAACTACGGTCAGATTTAATCAAGAGTTTTTTTTTTGTTGGCCAAGGTTTTTTTTTGTAAATTAAATGTGTAATTTACATCCATTTGGGAGGGGTTTGTTAAAAAGTAGATTGCAAATAAGTAAAAGTTAATAAGGTATTTACCTACTTACTGATACTGACTAGCGTGATAGTGATAGGTGATTATCAACATCATTCACAATCAAAATATTTTATTCTACATAGGCACACACTTATGTTTCCTATGGAGAAAAGCCGACAAGAAACTCCACAGTTCCTCTTTTAAAAATAATTGGCTTTTACAAACAACAGTGTTAATAAGTATCAAGGGACATTGTTGACCTTTCAACAAGTACTTAACACAAAAAAAAAACAACCGACTTCCAAAAAAAACACTAAAAAAGTGAAAAATAACTTTAATTTCGGAAGTCGGTGTCTTTGCTTTTCAATTTCCGTTTTTTGCCACCGACTTCCGAAATTAAAGTTATTTTTCACTTTTTTAGTGTTTTTTTTTGGAAGTCGGTTGTTTTTTTTTTGTAAAAAGTTTTTATTTTTCACTTTTTAGTTGTGGTACCTACCCCACACAAATCCGAATACCACTACCTGCTATGTAAATAACAGTGAAGGAGTCAAACAGGATATAGTCTAGATAAACTAAGTGGGAAAAATACGTAATATTGAAGCTAACTCAAAAATTACGCAAGCAAAGTTAATAAAATTTATATGGGACCACCTCGGAAGCATGACCTACCAAACAAAAAAAACAAAAAAAAAACCTACAGACGAATTGAGAACCTCCTCCTTTTTGAAGAAGTCGGTTAAAAATAGAAAATAGTCAACAGATCTACAGTCTACTAGGCCTAAATCATCATTCTTCTGCTCTTATCGTCATTTATTTGGTGTTAATATTTAATATTGTGTTTTATAAATCTAAATTTAATGCTTCTGCAAAGCCTCGAATTTATTTATTTGATTGACGTATTTGGTACAAATAAAAGAAAAACACATTTCAACTGTGAATCATTTTATTTTGATCTCTAATCCAAATAAAATTATTCTTCGCCAAAAAACTCGGCACAAAAAGAAAAATTATATTCATACGCTCCATTGTAATTCTGGTAAGTTGAGATCCCATGAAATAATCAAACGATCATGTAGGCGGCGTCAACTCCTACTGAACATTCGGTCATCAATAATGTATGAGTTTCAAGCGACAAAGTATGAAGACAAACACTGCTACGCTTGTACGGTGGTTCATTTGCACGTGCCAATAGAATTGCACGGTGTTCACATGTTAGAGTTATGGCGCGACCACGGCTTAGCAGATTAGCGAGCTCAGTTCGTGTCTATATGCGCTAATATTTGTTTTCCGACGATTTATTGGATTGAGCAATTTAGATCCCCACATAGAAGAGAAGTGGCAATGGGTAACGCAAAATAATTAAATAAAATGAATTATAGTTGATATTGATTTTCCCATCTTCAGCGTTACCTTGTCTGTGGCCTAGTGTCTTATAGACAAAAGGTACAGCGGATATTGTAAGGAAAAATAATAATAATAAAATTGCTGCTAATGGCAGCTTTTTGAAACGGACTGTGCCGTTCATAACTAGGTACTAAATTAGTTATTGTAAAGATAATGAATGCACTAAAAGAAGGCTGGGCTGAGTAGAGCAAGGTTTATCCAAACATGTTCAAATCCCACAAGATATTTGGAAACAGTCCAAAATATTCCAAAAATAACTTACCCAACCCGTATAAAACTAGGTTTCCCCAGCAAAGGCTCACTATTTGAGCAAAGTTAGTCGCAGCGTCATCTCGAAGACGTGTCAGAAAACCGCTTCCGCTTCCTCTCATTCACAAATCACGGCCCCAAAACTTGGTAGCAGAGCAGTCGCGACAGAACGTGCCTTGCATGTCTAATGTCGGGAAGCGGATTGAATGAAAGTATTGTTCAGGAACAGATAAAATGAAAAAACGAACTAGTAGGTGAATGGTGCCTTACACAGTGCCTTTCAAACCCAAGAACAGTTGTCTCTTCACTCAAATTGAATAAGTTTTCCCGCAGTTCTTTGTTATCGGGCATTCCGTTGAGTATTTTTGTACTGAAGTGCCCGTACAAGACAGATTTTGGTTATACTTTTGAATGTTGATTTTGATTGTTATTTTGTGAAAGATTTGTTGTCTTCTTACGTAAAATATGATCGAATATTATTTTTCTGACGGTAATCTGGAAGCGGAATATTTGTTGCTCATTCACCCGGTGTAATCCTAAAGTAACTATTTACGTTGCGATATGAGATGGAGGGGTCGATATGGGAAAAAAATATGTTGACAAGGTATTGAGAGTTGAGACCATATGTATTTTAGTTATGTGCTGTTCACAACTTATTTAACATCTAAATGGTACAATGCCTATCATATTAACATGAACGACTACCTAACCAGAACCTAATAATATTTTAAGCTCAAACAAAAAATCATCTTATTTTACTGTGTAATCAGTTTACCTAGCAAGGACATCGACATAAGAAAGGTATGTTGTTGACTTCAAGTTATTGCGTTGTAAAATGAAAGTGAACCGGAAAACTAGGTAAACAACTGGTTGAACCAGATTTCAGAGATTTATATCATGATTTAGAACTCATTATAGATCGTTTACATTAGTCCGTTTGACTGCAGAATTTGTAAGTGTTGCTACTTACTTTATGTGGACACCGTCTGTTCTGGGTTCTGGTCATTCAAATTTAATTACAATGATTAAGTAATGAATAAATTCTCGCTTAATCATCACCGTTCTTAATTCTTAAATATTCACGTCAAATTATAAATAGGACATCTGAGACTGAGAAATTGTGCAAATATTATTTTCATAAACATAGAACGTTCTGAAAATTGCCTTAACCCAGCGGGTGATTTTATTTTCTTTTCAGCACTTAACACCGCCCAACTAAAACTTGAGCAGCTCTGTTAGTCTATAGGTTCTTCTCAATAAAATCAAAACCGCCTCCATCGATGTTTAGCAGCAGCTAATGATTCCTAAAACGTTTAAAGTCAGCCACTAATGGGCCCAGTTTCACCTGTGACCCGGAAACTTTGAGCGTTAATTGCAAACACTTCGCCCGCGGGTAATGAAGGTGAAAGTGCATATCACTGTACATTGTACGCGCTTTGTAGGGATGGCGATTGATGGCATATAATTTTGTTGTTTTCTCCGCAAAAATTCAACATAACATAAAAATAAAATTGGGCCTGTAATTAGGAGTGAGGCGTATTTATCGTAACAGTTGTTCCTAACGATAAAAAATATCTGTTACCTAAAATCACAGATCCTCAAGACTGTTACCGCGGCTGTTAATTTTAAAACTTCGGATACGATTTTCGACTTTAACGAAAAGAAATAAAGAAAATATTCAATTGAGATTTAAATAACAAGCTGTTATTTTATAACAGATAGATACGATTTTCGACTTTAAACCAAAAGAAAGAAAGAAGATATTCGATTGAGATTTAAATACGTATTTATCGTCCGTACAAAAATAACAGGCTGCGTATTTATCGTCCGTACAAAAATAATATATAGGCTGTGATTTAATAACAGATATTTGGATCTGTGAGTTTTTTGTCACAGTAACAGTGATAACAGATATCGTGTCTAACCTGTTACAACCCATCTCTACCTGTAATACCCGAAGGGTTAGGCAGAGGTGATATTATAGGACAGTACACCCACATTTCGCCAGTTATGTTTAAGTCTACTAGATACTGAGAAATTCTTAATGGTAAAACCCAATATCACTATGTCCGACCAGGAAATCGAACACAATAAAATTCTGCTAAGAATGCGGAATTCTTAGCAGAAACGCAGCCACTAGATCAAAGAGGCAGAAATCCAAGCTCGTTTTAAAACAGAGAATTATTTTTCAACCCTTGACCCAGATGTTCTTCACTATGGCAATCGCACTATCATGTGGCCACCCGGCCTCCAGTGAGACGCTTCCTCATAGTATGTAACAATTATAATTTAACAACGCACTAGAGAATATAGTTTATCTATGCACACAGCCTAGATTATAGAATACTTAACTTGGTGTACTTATCAAAGAAAATTTTCTTTTCTGAGAAACTTCTTCAAATATTTTCACATTGTTTTTGAGAATACAAACTTTTAAGTAAAGCTTGATGGCGGGATCTTAAAACTTCAGTTTTCAGTGTCAAAGTGACAAGAACAAAGACATAACTCAATCGCTGTTATTATTGTGACATAAAACCTTACCTTTTCACCTGTCCCGGAAAAGTGTTCCAAAAATATATCACTCTGCCCCCGTAATATTTTCTCAGTTCAGGTGGCAGCCCTAACGTAACCGGATGGTTAGGGAGGTAACTTTGCTCGTTATTTATTATTGAGCCGTTGTCCTGTAACGACTTTAATATGTTACGGCTCATTTCAACACTTTAATATTTCGTACTTAAGCTGGTATAGTTTTTTGCTCTAACCTTCGTATTAAATGGAGCGATATTATACTGAAATTATAGACCGGTCAGAGAGTAATGGTCGCAGTTCATTATATCAACCCGTAAAAGTCTGCCGCAGAATAAGGGTTTTTTAGGACGGCTATGATGATCGGTCGCTAGGGAATATACCTATTTACCTCAACAATTGAAATAGTCTGGAGAGTTTGCTACCGATTTGTGAAGACGAGCTTTTTGGTTACGTTTACAACAATAAGGCCATACTTGATTTTACCAGGATGCGGCGTCTAAAATCGCAGTTCTCACCGTGGTGCGGTGGGAGTTTATATAATTTATAATATATTCCATGAGTACAAAAGAGAAAAATGTTTGAATGTGTATATGTTATGAAATAAAACTTATTTTGTAAAAACCGGTCAAGTACGAGTCGGACTCGCGCACGAAGGGTTCCGTACCATTACCTATAAAAACGGCAAAAAAAATCACGTAAGTATGTTGTATGTGAGCCCCCTTAAATAATTATTTTATTCTGTTTTTTTTGTATTTGTTGTTATAGCGGCAACAGAAATGCATCATCTGTGAAAATTTCAACTGTCTAGCTATAACGGTTCATTAGCCTGGTGACAGACGGACAGACAGACAGATAGACAGACGGACAGACAGACAGCGGCGCCTTAGTAATAGGGTTCCGTTTTACCCTTTGGATACGGACCCTAAAAATTGCATGGCAAAATAATGCTCACGACGCACAGAATTATATTTTATGTTGTGAGCGGCATGAGAAGTATATTGACACGGACAAGCACCTCATGCCGCACTGTGTAGTGGTCACGACGAGTGTTCTGTCTAGCTTAGTGCTGTGTAAAGTCGACGCGTGCACGCACGTTTTTATCGATATTAAATAACACGAAAATATCGTGAAAGAAATTAAAGCTTTTCATTTTCATCAGTAGATGAAGTGATGTGACTACTTCACATTAATTCAAATTAAGTAGGTTTTTTACCAAAAGGCTAATAAATCTAGTTAAATTTTAGAATATCGATGTTTGAATTTAAAATCTTTCCCATTACTCAGCTCATGTCGCACCCATGGCAAGCTTCTTATATTTGGTGCCGCGTTGAACGTGTTAACAATTGATGAACTTATTTTAGGTATGTTTTTATTATTTTCATTAATCACAATCAGTCTTCATGAGAGAATGTACACGTATAGACCAAAACAACTTAATGCGTTTCTGGAGAATTTTTAAATACAAGCCATACTCGTATAACATGAAACATTTTTGCTGTCATCCCTAGAGGTCCTCTTCATCATTCGCATTAACATCAGCACTGGTTATGCGAATCCACCGTATTTCGAAGTTCACGTTTAAGTACCAGATTTGGTTAACGTCTGTTGTCTGGGCAATATACCGGTAACAGATAGACACTTTAAGTGCATACAAAAGTTATATTTAGTTTGTGCTGCAGTATCATTAGCGTAATGTATTAAAGTCACCTTTTGGTTTTAGTTAGTAAAAGTTTACATTTAAAGCGTTTGAATTAAGTGCCTTTTTAATAAGTGACACTTTCTGTGAATTATTATTATTATAACAGAATCATCCTTTTACAACTGATCCATTATAAAAGAAGCTAAGTTTGAGACAAATCTATTGTTTGAACCGAGTTCAGAAAGTGAAAGTTACACATTTTAGTCTATTGCATTTCAATTGATTTTTCAACTCAAAGTCCAAATGCTTTGTAAGTAAGTAACCTTTGAAAGATGACTTCAATGCCTCAGTCATAATTTCTTCGAAACTTTTCTAACTCCTTAAATTTTACAGTTTGTATTTATAATATTGTCACTATCAACAAGCAAAAGTAAATTAACTAAAAACTTTATGCTGTTTTTGAGAAGTTTGAAATAGCTCATTAATTACAGTCTTAGTGAAACCTTGACGGCCTAAAATGATAGTCCACTGGTGAACTACTTCGCCAATGGCCGCTGCCGTTGTATCTGTTGAAAACTACAAAATGGAAACTGGAAGCAATGTTCGTATTTTTCCAATTCCACCGATACTGTGTCATCAGGCTGCTCGACGTCAAAACACGATGATATATAAACGAGAACCGTGGCTTCCTGCCAGACCTGACTGCAGGGAGACACACGGGCGCATCGATCTGTTTGTAATTAGATTAAGTGAATCGTATGACACCTCTGTGGAGATATGGCAGCCTGGTACCTCGTTGAAATTATGCTTTCCATATTGATATTGAAGAGGTTTACATAAATGTCTATACAGTACAGCTATTTTCTTAATGTCGTTCGGCAAACATAACAAACGTGCTACCAGGATGAAAAGTATTCGATATATTGTAATCGTAATCCAAGTTTGTGGTCTACCCGTGTGCTAAATTTCATCCAAATCCGTTCAGCCGTTCCCTTTGTTAGGTTTATACTTTAAGTTTGCCGAGGGACATTAAGAAAATGGTTGTACTGTACGTGGTTTATTGCTCTTGAAATAATTTGTTGATAGTCTTCGGAATATTTAAGAATCTATAACAGTGATCTAGATAATTGGTTTTTAAGTCAAACTTCATTTTTAGAACGAGATGACGTACGTACATAATTACGTGTATTCAGGTTTACGTTCTATAATTACTCGGATTGTGTTTTAAATTGTATACCTACGCTAACACATTAACCAGTAAGGTAGAAACTATATATTTCTTTGAGAATTTCTTCTGAAGTGTTGTATAAACACAATGGAGAAAAACCTGTAGGTACAATTTCTGGAAAATGTAGGCATATAAAGAAAAAATTGCAAATATGACATGGGTAAACGTGTTTATTGTTTATCCTTTTCAAGTATTCCAGTTTGCTCACGTTTTTATCCCAATGTCTGTGTGTCCGTTTATGGATTCAGGCATAAATCCGTTTGCGAAACGCCAGTCCGTACCGTACTCGTAGTACGCGGAATCGATGCGTAGTTTTGGCGCACCCGACCCTTGTAACTCATAACGAAATGGCGTATCGCTATCCTTTGTTGAGCATATTGAGGGGTATAGTCGGATCTAATTTAGATTATGAAGTAAATGATACTTTGATAATTTTTCGATTATTGCTTTTTCTTTAAACAAAATTATTGAAAATCTTATCTACTTATGGGTTTAAATAATTATATTTATTCGAAGGAATTGCTCAAAATAGTTCTATCAACATTTAATCAAAGATTGTTAATTCCAGAATAATATAGGTAGGCAGTCAATGATTTTTTTTTGTTTTTAACCTAAGACATCATAATTATGTTTTTAACCTAAGACGTCATAATAATATAACTAGGTATCTCCATTAGGAAAATCATCAGATTTTTTTAAATAATGTCGTCCCGGCTACTCATTTTAGAATAAGGCATCTCTAAAACGCATATCTTTGAATACGTTGACAGTTAAAAACATAAACCCATTATAAACGAATATTAAGGGCAATTCTTTTTTGTAATGCGGCTCTCAATGGGCAAAGAGCGTGACAACGGTCCAATATTGTTTTTACCTCTCAAAAAACATCGTTAAAGGCAGTTAACACGGTATAATAGACCGGATAGGTCAGTGCGAACCGGACGCGAGCGCCGTTTCTGTTTACGTTTGACGATCCGGTCGTGTAGGGCTGCCCTATCATTGAAATTGGGGTAGAGAGAATGTTGGTCACACGGTTTGTAAATAGTTTACAGTTAAGTATTGAAGTTTTGAAAATTATGACGATGAAAGGAAAAGTAAAAAGAAAAACAAGAAAGAAAGAAAAATTGTTTATTCTGCACAAACGCACAATACAAAATAATGAGTGACATTCACTATATGTACAAATTAACCAAAAGCCTCATATTTAAAACAGAAAATTATACAAGTTTGAAAATTGCTATTCTAGTAGTATCTATTGCTTGATGAGAGCAATAAACAGTTATCTGTGGATGAAAGGCCAAAGACAATTTACTTGCGTAATGTGTTGTGACATTACCAAATGAAAACAAACAAAACAATCACAAATTAAACGAAATGCCGATTACTGAGTGGAAAATTATCCATCTTTGAAACAACAAAGTTATACTAAACCAGAACTATTACTTACTTGACTTAAGGAGTGGAATTGTTTATGACTCTTGAATTTACTCAACTTATTTTACATTGAATATGGCGCAAACCTTATCATGTTATGAAATGAAGAATGAACAAATAAGAATAAATCTTCTTTTTACCGTCAATTCTAAGACGATCGCTACCTAATTCAACCATTTACTTTCAGTATTCAAATAGCCTGGTATATTACATTTCTGCTTGACAACCCTAGCGGTCCGGCCGTCCTCCGTCCGGTTACCATTAACATACGGCGGGCGCTTTTATTCAAATCACCGTTTGTTCCGGTCAACGCCTAAAATAATGTGAAATTGTACGTGAAATTTTACTTGAGAATGATTTAGTTTGGGATTAGTAGTACTAGGTGTTTGCCTGGTTAATGAATATAATCAGTAATTTGTGCAACACTTGCTATCATACATATACACGCGACATCGCGCGGTAAAAAAATCTTAGGTTTGATACAGATTTGACGCGGTTTAGTGAGATAAGACTTTATTTGCCTTAAAAATGGTATAAAGTTGTTACAGTCAGATATTAATCTAAAGTCCACATGTTTAGCTATACAGGATATGTATCAATTGCATGCAAAATAATAATTATTAATAAATTTTAAAGTTCAATGTCACAGATACAAAGTCAATACAATAATAATAGTTTTCTCTCGGCATTATTTCCAATTACAAAAGTCCAGAATTTTATAATCTATTGTTGAGAAAATCTTTAATGTCATAAAACATGTGTTCTTTCAACCATGTCCGCAGTCTGTTTTTAAATGAGTTAATATTAAATAACAATTTTATTTCTTTTGGAATTTTATTATAAATGCGTATACACATGACTAGGAAACTTTTCGCATACTTGGCTGATTTAGGAGTATCCTGCAGTGCAAGTCTGCATGGATCTCTATTTCGAGAGTTCAATTGATAAGCTATTTTGAATAATCCCTTAGTGCGAATTTTATACTTTGTCGAGTATGGGGCTGTACGACGTTCCTCGCTTTGCGAATCAAATTTGCGCGGGCGGGGGAGTGCGGGTGCTCCCCGCTCAGTCGTAGACTACACGTACAAAATTGTTATCAAATGATTCTTTAGTTATTTGGCAATATTCGGATAACTGTTTACTGTATCTTGATAATTTTTGGAGATAAAACCTTTCTTAGGTCTCAGCCGTTAGTAGTGGGTCCAGCGTTCATAATATCTTTTGGTTCGTCTTTTACGCCGTATTAACAGGTAAAATAAGATTTTAGTCTGCGATATACGAAAGGCGTGTTAATTGAAATTCCGTATACTGCATATAAACCGCGAGAATAAAAATCGGGTGGTGACATTTCGCTGTGTGGGCTTAGCCTTATAACTAAGCATATCTAATGCTCCTTATTTAGCTATGTTTCCATTTTTTTTAGTTAGGTTCGTCACCATCCCAATTCTGTATCACTCAGATTAACAAATATAATATTATGCTACATTTTTCGAGCTGCAAATTTCTGACTACAGCGCTTGGTACCTACACAAATTTATTCTTCTCACATCAAAAGCTTATTTTATATGATAGTTTTAGGTATCAGTCGATTTAAGTATGTAAACGTAAAGATCACTTCAGACATGCTATACAAGATCGATCGAGAGTAAATCAACTTGATGTCAATCAGGCATGTCTGTCTGATACGATCAGACGAAAAAGGGATAAATAAGCGTCTAGCCTGAGGATAGCTTCACAGAAAATGTAGTACCGATATTATTAAAAGCAAAATTGTCCTGTCGAAACAATATTCTTACGTCTTCTGAGTAAAATGGAATCCTGTTTAGAAACTAATTTCATTTCTTCCAATGGATGTCTGTCATTGCTTTTAGCGAAAAGACCGCCTACTTATTTACTTATTTATAAAATACTTTAACCATACAAATGCGGACTTAATGCCATAGGCATTTTCCAACAATTAACCATTGGGTGATGCAGAGACAAACAGTAGGTACAATAACGAAAATTTAAGAATAAATATTTATTTAAATTTAAAGATGTACAAAACCTACCTAACCGATCTTTGACAGTCGTTACGAGTCGTCAGAAGTCCGAAAGTCTGACAACCAGTCTAACCAAGGGGTATCGTATTACCCAGTTACTGGGTTGTGGAGGTCAGATAGGCAGTCGCTCCATGTAAAATACGGGTATTCAGCTGCATCCGGTTAGACTGGAAGCCGACCCCAACATAGTTGGGAAAAGGCTAGGCAGATGATGATGAAAGATGTACAAAACCTATTAAAACTATAAATATAATACCTATAATATATTATTTACCTAATTATATATAAATATAAGCACAAATACACTTTAATACACGAATATACAAATAAACGAATATACGAATATACAAATAAGGCAAACAATGGGAAAACATGACTATTGTGATGATATTGCCAGCTTCTTGCGAATGTGCTCGCGAACTTAAACTTTAAAGGATAATCGGTTGGTTGCCATCCTGATTTCCTGGGGGAGCGTATTCCAGAGAGATAGACTGAACGAAGAAGGAAGAGTGAATGACGTCTGTGCGGTGAGTGAGACATTGCAAGCTTGCAACGCTGGGGCTCTGTCTTGCATAGGGCCGCAGCATTATGTTGAGCAATGGCCGTGCGATTTGCGTGATGTGACGCATATTTTCTCCCAACTTGTTCTTTCATGTTGTGTTCTTTCTTTGCGTCGTGTATAACGCAAATAAACGTATTTTCTTTCTTTCTTTCTTATTGAAGATGAAGATTGTGCGATGAACGTAGATTTATATTGTGGTGGGCGCCTATCGTATTGTTTACGTTATTATTTTGTTTGTCCTGTTGGTGTACTTTATTGAACTCTTCATCTTTATATCTATCTTGTCAATCTGTTTGAATTTTGATTGAAACTAATCCCAAGCTTTATGATTTTCAGCCTATTTACTAACTACGACATTAATAGGTTACTTACCTGCTGTCTCATTGTGTAACATATTTTCGTAAACTTTTAAAACTTATCTGTTTCATTTTGACAGTTAAACAACATTCTGACTACACGAACGACAGAAAACGATTCAGATTGTGATTGATCGTGTAATACGCAATTAGGGTGCTGCTCTAAAAATCACACAAGTATGATTTATTACTTAGCCTTTTTCAGTAAATTCAGTCTCTACGAAAGGTTCTCCAATTTGATTAACTCACTCACGAAAATTCTGCCCAATTTCACCGTTCTGAAATAGGTAGCAAGTCTTTTAAACCAAAATCACTTCCACAGTCTAGCGAAACTTGCGTGCTTGTATTAGAAGCGAATCATCTTAGATGGGCTAATAAAACAGCAATATAAGGGTAATCGGTTGTGAGCCATCGATAAACGAATCGATTTAAGTTCCCCGGGAGTGACTCGCAACTCGTGGTAAGTTTAAATTGCTACACTGGAATTTTGCTTTGAAGGACTTCGCTTGACGCCGAGTATTTGTGTAAGTGTACTCGTATATTCTTGAAAGAGTTATGTTTTGCTGGTTTTTGATTTTGAAGTTTATGGAAGATAATATTGTTCGGTTTCCACCATTTAAGGATCGATTTGAGAGCAGGAACACAGCAACCAGCAAAATATCTACTGAATTACAAAACGCTACTTGAAAGTTAGAACGTAATAACTAAAACCTTGCCTCGTGTAAATTCAAAGGTAATCGGCTCATTAGTTCCACTAATCTCTATTTAGTAGGAAGCTCTAATCACATGCTGTATTGATACAGATACCGATACAAATGGACATATTCATGCTAAACACGTCAATCTTTTGAACTATTTAGCCATCCACATGGTGATAACACTTTAGTGAAACATTAAAAACGAACATACTTTTAGAACAAAAGTTAATAACGAATTAGTCTCAGTGGATTCTATAGATCTCGAATAGTCTGGGTCTGGAATAATACTAAAGAATTTGTAGACAATAACATAAAAGAGTATGAATCTAGTTGTTGATCCCAGAATAACGAAACTTTGTTTTTCTTTTTATTTAGTTTTTCTATAGTATCGATTTTAGGGCCTTAGGATCTTACCAGATATAATAACCTTACTCTACTTTAGGTTACCGAGAATTACCCAAGCCTATTTGAACATTATTGATGTAACTTATAAAAAACCCGAATAGTCCTTCCTAGTAAACCAGGAAGAACTATTGCAGGTCATACAAATAGTTTCTTGGTGTAGGAATCGAACCCACGTCAAGGTATATTATGTAACGCAGCAACAACGCACCAAATTGGCCATAAATTGGTACTTACTAGAACAATCAAGAAATGAATACTTATGTAGAGATCATTTAATTTAAAACTTCAAGCCTCTCCACTAAACCATACAAACATTTGAAATGTGTTAACAACAAGCAGTGGAAGCGTGCTATTTTTAAATAATAGGTGTACATAATGCGTAGGGAGGTAATTCTTGTCGTTCAAAGTGCTGCATACTTTTAGAAAGCATTGAAAACTAAAACCTTTGTAAGGTCATATTCAAACTACACCCAAAATGAGCAACATCCACATTTTGTTCATGCATGACTGGCTTTACTTTGCCCTGCAGTATTGGAAATCATAATATTCTGCACATACAATACCTACGTGACGTGAGAAATAAAAATCTCTGAATACTGTGTCGGGATGTTTAGACATCGAGCTTGAATGTTTAGGAATCTAAAGTGCTATGTTTAAAAACATGGTATGCGATTTACATAATATGCGAGCTAAGAATGTATATAAAAGTTTAAAGTGAAGTCGTGGAGGTAGAGTTGTAGGTACCTATATGAATATCTTTTTTAAGAATTACGAATTACGAGACCAGAATAATTCTAAGCACTATTGTTTGAGAGAAGATTTTAAAAGATATTCATTCAACAAATTAATGAAGAGTTCGGATGATTTACAATGATTTACTTGCAGCTATGTGTCAATACTCAATCAATAACAATTGTTAGCATTGATCGAGGTCACAGCATGAAATAGTTGGCAGGTACATGCTTGTAACGTAAGGATGAATATTTATCAAAATCGTTGTGGCTTCCTATCCAGTTTTAGTAAATCTCAAAAAAGATACTACATACGTTAACCACAAAAATCAATTTGATCAAAACAAGAACATTCATTCCGACCAGTTTCATATCCAGAAGCGGGCGCCTATCAAATATTTCATAGCAACGTACCTCTGCGAGACAGCAGTGAAGACATCTGGCAGGACAGGCGGGCAGAATTCAATTATATAGAACGATAACATCGCGACAGAGTTCGCATTAAAACAAACAGCGTTTCGCAATAACGCGTCCCGGTTTATGCTCTTAGCATTTACATAGCAAGGTGCACGTGTGGGTAAATATTTAGTTCTCTTTAGATGCAAAAAGGGAGTGTAAAGGTTCTAAGTATTCAGCTATAATTAAGCAATTCAAATTGAAACAACCACGCTTTTATCCGTGAATAAAAAGATAACTCAGTGTAGTAAATACAGTTAAATAAAGTGCAGCTCACAGCTAAACAAATAAAAATAAACTTAATATAGAACACACTGAAAGCAGCAGTGCTGCAGTGGGATGTGTGCAGACTATTGTGAGGTCTCCGGGTCTTCCCACATTGTGCGGGCTAAGATTGGATTTCTTCAGCAAACCTACGTGAAATGTGATCTGCCGCGCTATCTCAGATAAATAGGGGCAGCACTCGTGTAAAATAAATATTTACATGAGCTACTGCATTGTGCCAGACAACTGATGTTGCTATTGAAATGTCTAGATAATTTGACAGTTGTATGAAATGGCTTTATGAGAACCGTCAAATTCTTGACGTGGCGTGTCAATTTGATTCACAATTAATTTCCCTGGCTGCACCAAAACTGATTAATAACTGATAACCAAGCATGACATTTGGATTAATTGAAGATGGTGATGATTATATTTGCGCTATTATTTTTCCAGTGGGCGTCCACGACCTACATTAATGTAATCCGGTAATCACCAATCACCCAAAAAAAGTTTAAATTCCTACAACTTCAGAAGAAAAAATGAGCAGATAGATATTTCGTATATATTATATTATTATTTTATTTCCTCTAAAGCCTTTTAAAATGTATTTCCTTCAGAAGTGATATACTTCTAAGGGAAATCTATTTTAAAAGGCGTATTATTTATTCAATAAACACGGAAAGTTGAATCATGTCTGTAAATCCAATATTCTTCGTTCGAATGTCAGCGAGTGCCTATAATATTCGTTTACACTTCGATCTTTTTTGACGTTTATTTTACTTCCTTCTTGCCTTGGTAGCTTGGAAGTTTACGAACCTAAGTGCATTTCTGCTTATAAGGTACTAGCTTTAAAAAAAAAATCTGCTACTCCATACAGTTTGTCGATTTAAGTGAACACAAATGTATGGAACAGCTGATTATTTTTACGCGATTTCATGGTTGGTCCCATAGAAAAAGTATATTATAGATGACACCTAACCACTAGTTTCAAGGATAACGGTATCTACCCGAACACCCAGTATATTATAATAATGTATTATTGTAAAATAATGTATTATTGTAAAATAATGTATTATTGTAAAATAATGTATTATTGTAAAATAATGTATTATTGTGAAATAATGTATTATTATAAAACAGATAGCGGGTTCAATCAAGGTTTGGCATGTCCTAGTAAAGTTGGAGATTTTAAACGTCCCTTTTTTTCTCATCCGCCTGCGGCACAATAACAAATACACCAATATTCATCCAAATGTTTCTCCATAAGTTGTCCAATTCTAATTAGTCTTTGGCAAACTGTCAACACCCTTATATGAGAGTGTTAGCATGTCTACTAATTAACATTTATCGCTCAGCTTTAGAACTCACAAATAAAAGTTAATATCTCCCCCATTTGGCCCTAATATCGACACCTCCAAAGATTTATTTACTTTTCTATTATTACAGATTGAAATAGATACGACAGTTTGAAAAATGTGTTCCTGTGTCGGAATACATTGCTGGGATGGCTGTGAATAAAGGAGTGTTATATCGAATACAGCGAGTAACGAATGTTGATTTGTGATGTATGGTCGTCGAATTCGAAGCAATTAATTTGTGCGTTGCTACGATTTGTAAGTTATGAACGTGCGCATCCCGCCCCCTCGTCCCACGGACGGCGTGCATTTGGGTTGGCAAAGAGTAGAACACGTAGAAGGGACATGTTGGTCGTTATGGTATCACAATTTATTTTTCATTCATCTGTAATGCAATTCCTTTTTTCTCTTTGTTTCTTTTTTCACCTTCGAAAGTGAAAAAAAAAAAAAATTATTATGAAGCAAATCAATCTTCTCTTTGTTATAGGGAACTACTAAAGCTCAGGTTTATTAATAGTTCACTATCAGGTTTTAAGTTCACACCTTAATGGATAAACAATATTTGAGTAAAAAACAATGAGGCTGAGTTACCTACCTACTTAATATTGTGAAAGTAAGTACTTGGTAATTATATAGATCAGATCCCAGAACTTTTCAATCAAGACAAAGGAACCAGTCAAAAATACAATATTTTTGTTATAGTCTTTGCCTTACCGATTGATTTATTCGGTCCCATTTACTTGCGCGTGCGCACGATACAAATATATCATCGTCGACGCTTTGATGCGCCGCTTGATATATTCACTTTTGTATTTGTTTAATAATTTCTCAGCTTGGTGATTATTATTTTTATTTCAAACGAAATTGGTTATAATTTACGGGCGTAAAATATTTTGCTTAAAACCATTTGTCTTTTTGATTATTTAGTCTTTTAATGACGAAACTTTTACAAAGAGTTTTGATTAATATTTTAAGGTTATACGGTTAGGTATCAGGTCGTCGGCGTTGTCAAAGATTCAAGAATACATGAAGTTGTTTGTTGGCATATTTAATTGGTATTGTAATATCACACACACAATACTTTTTATAAGACTCGTATATTTCTGTACATCACACTGTTCTGTGTTTACAAACTCCCCTAAAATAGCCTCACAAAAACCTCAACATAAACTCGAAAGTTAAGTGATAACCCTTTATTATTGCTTCCAAAACTGTTTCCAATAATGCAACCGACACTGTAACATACATAACATTGGTCCCAGTTGTAATTCAAGCGGGTGTTACTCTCCGTCAACGCGCGTCCCTTTAATCCCCCTTTATGGGTTCAACGTTATAATTTTAACCTGTATTATTTTATATGTTGGACCATTATCGTGGATTAAGTTGAATATAGCGTATTATTTATGTGTTCCGCATGTTGGTAACACGTGTTTATCTGTTCTGAGGTTTATCGTGGAATTAAGGTGAGAATGATCGTGTTAAATTCGATTGGATAAGTATATTATTAGTGTGGTTTTTTGAAATTGTGACAGTAGGTTTATTTTATATTATGTTTATTTTGCGCTGAAAAATACTCATATGTGTCTGGGTAAGCTGTAAGTTAATATTTGCACCTTAGTTGGGAAAGGTGCAAATAAGTTCAAAATAAATTATTTGGGTTTTAAGCAAGCTCTATAAATTCTTGGTATGTGGATATGGTATAAAAATCTCCTGATTGATTGCCAAGTTATGGAATCCTAGAATTTGAATTTAAAACGAGAGGCACGGTGAGACGTGAATCTCCGAATTTATTGACTCTAACTCTAGAAATATATTCTACAAACTCGACTGAGATAGACTCTCCAATCTCAGACTTGTGATTGAAGATAACCTGTGGGACATGCTAAAAGATTTGAAAACTGAATTTGAGAATGTCGTTCTATCTAGGATGTATTTCTAAGACTGCTATAGAAACCAACTTTCGGTGTGTCAACACTGGATAGAAATAATTCAAGTATATAATATATACCTGAGTACGTGACCTCCCAAGAGAGCAAAATCCAGTTGGCAAAGAAAGTTCGCCACGAATTCTAAGCGTGGGATGTATTTGGAGCTAATAAGCATATTATTTATGAGTGTATGAAACATTTCTGCCTATTGTAAATTACCTAGCCAAAGAAGATTATGGATACTCAATTATAATTGAAATGTCAAAATTCGTTGTAGATTTTGAGTCGTATCAAAGTAACTGCCTACGCATCAAACCGTTTTTAAACAGATTTGGTGAATACTTTTTTTCTTTAAATGAACTCATATTATAATATTATAAGCCTTTTATAGACCTGTGTTATAAAAGCTCTGCCTACACACTGTTGCTGCGTACGTAATAATTATCTTGATTGATACTGTTTTTGTAGTTTACAAACCAAATTTCCAAATTTGGTTTGTAAACACTGTGTTCCACCTTGACATAAATTAGTTCTACAATCAGAATTGTATTAGTGATAATATAAAATAAAGGAACATGCTTATATGGTTAGTTATATTTTTCTAGAAAATGTCTGAAAAAGCACATGTAATTTTTATTGATAGCTTTGTTAAGTATTTTATATAAAATTAAATCTTTCTGAGGATATAATAGAAATATTTGAGGTAATAAATATCAGAATTCCGGAATGATAAAATATTTTGTCCCATTCATTTATCAATATATTCGACAAAACACTATTAACGATCCGAAGGCCTATTTTAAACTAGATTCTACCAAAACCACTGAATTATGTATGTGGAATTGTGGAACAGGGTAGGCGAGTATAGGTACGCATTTCTCATTATTTCATTACAATTGATTTCGATTGTGTGCCTTCTAAACAAACACAGGACTACCTTGACACTAATTCATAATGCAATCAAAATTATATTAGTGGCAACTGGAATTAGAACAAGAAAATATATACGCACATTGACAAATGACGTTCATTGAATACGTAAGACAATTTGTCATGCCGTATTAATAAAATTATATTACAAAATCATTTTAGAACATTCACTTGGTGATAATAAATCTAATTATGATTCTGTCACATTTGATCTTGAAAAGGATGAAAATAATTATGCTGATACAATATTAATAACGGTGAGTGAAGGAGGAATTCTGTCTTTTGCTGAGACAAATGTAGTATTAATGAGTCGTTGGTAGATGGTTGTAGAATGTAGGGTACTGTGAAATTATAGAGAATACATGCGAAACGTCAACTGTGGGTGTTGAACCGTTGACGTGACGCATGCATGATTAATTCTGTAATGTGCTTTTAGATTTGTTTCTTAGGAGTAACGTTTGTTTATTTAGATTAATTAATGTTGCTTTACTTTTTTTTGTCATTAGATAATCTTTATTGTTCAATTTGAGCTTTTGTTCTCTCTGCAATTTATTTATTTATTAGAGCCTCCATGTATCTGCTCAATTGTTGATTGGCCTTTATAAGGCCGATAACGATTTACATTCTATTGTGTCTCATTAGTGACAGTTGGAGGTTTATGATCGTAATATATGCTAAGCAAACGGCAAAAAAATCATGTCTGTTGTATGGGCGCCCCCTTAAATATTTACCAGGTCACTCAGAAAGTTTAGCGACTAACAGTTTTTGTATATAGGACACTGGCTGGTTTTGATGTCAAATATGATATTATTTTATAAATATAACGTTCTTTTATAACTTTGTGTGCGCTGTATTTGCAGTATATTCGTTTATCTCTCAAGTTTCATCAATTCCATTTTCTGCCTAGGCCATCACTTCTGTATCTTCATTCCTGCGATTCACTATAATAATATTTCTCGTAACAACAAGATTCTCCTAAGTAACCTCTGTATCATCATTAACCTGCACCGCACGCGTCCAGTCCGGGGTCCGGGGTCCAACACGCGTGTGACGTTTAATTTTGTACCCTTATGATTGATGGCACACCTCGTTCATTTTCATACTTTTGTTATATTCGCGAATCTAACTGGAAGGACTATGTTCTGTATGTAGGTATTGTTGGCAATTGATTTATGAGTTTTGTGTAGAGGTTTAAATGTAGTGAGTGTCTTTTGGAAAAGGAGTTAATTGTTCGCGTTTAATAATATTTTTTACTTATTGTCTTAGACTTCAGGAGTAATCTTGATACATTCATAATAGGTATACCTATCTTGACATAACACTTCTTCTTCTGACTGCGCAGTGTACGGCAGACGTACACATAAGTTTCGCCACTAATGTCACTGTATTATGATAATCTAAAGTATTAAGCTTTCTTACTTTATTTACCTATTTGTAGGCATAAATAAACTTATAATATAAATTTAATTCAATCGTACCTTGACAGTGTCGGACGGACGGGCTCATACGGCTTCTCTATAAATAATACATACGACTGTGGAAACCTTACAAATCCATACAACTTTGTTCGTTTGTCAAACCTACAAAACAACTATAATGAACTTTAGGCACTTTCTTTGTTCTTATACTGGAAAATTATGTCAATAATTAACTTTTTTTTTAAAATTATTATGTAATTTAGGTACCTACATAAAATAATCTAATTCCTTATTAAAGGAAGGCCCAAACTCGATTTAGATCACCAGCACAAATAATATGCGCAAAAGAAGGAACACTAACATAACTCCTAAGATTCCTTTGTGGTTCCCACGGAAGTAGTGTCGTGCATTTGCTAGAATCCGTTTCGCTACATAATAATATTGATAACATTTCAGTCACAGATCACAATTCAGCACAACAGGACCTTTTTTAAACCTGCCCTTAAAAATGATCAACCAGTAAGCGTTTCCCAACCAGAGAACTTTAAAATCAACACAGGAAAAATACTATATTATTATACATACACTACATTGTATTCATTCGTGATGCGGGCTTGTCAGTCATACAACTATTATACAGCCAATAAGCGATTGTATTGAATACCCAGAACCTGATGTTGACATGACGGGGGGGCATACGGGCTTGCCCGTCTTATGTCTCATTATACCTTGTTGTGTTTGTCACAGAATGGTGGCGAGTCCAAAACGAATTAATGGTAATCAGGAGGTGTTTAAGCGTATAGGAAATGTTTAGATGCAGAGGGTTGTAATGAAAAGTGACATGAGTTTCATTGATATAGAGCGTCTATCAGAAATAAATCAATCAATCTGCCTAGTCTTTTCCCAACTATGTTGGGGTTGGCTCCCAGTCTAATCGGTTGCAGCTGAATTTACATGAGTATTTTACATGGACGACTGCCTATCTGACCTCCATAACCCAGTAACTGGGTAATACGCTACCCCTTGGTAAGACTGGTTGTTACACTTTCGGGCTTCTGACGACCCGTAACGACTTTCAAAGATCCGTGAATAACAGCCGGGACCAACGGCTTAACGTGCTTTCCGAGGCACGGAGGAATCTCGGTATGTAAAGATAGTCACCCATCTACGGACCAACCCCGGCAAGCGTAACCTAACCTGATGGATCGACCCGTGCCGCTATAATACCTACTTAGCCACGAGCGTGTATCAGAAATGTGTGGTCATATATGTAAAAGTGTGGTGCGGACCATCAAACAGAGCAACTTTCTCCAAAGAACCAAAAACGTTTACGCACGGAACAGCTGATTATTTTTTCGCGCTTACGATGTTGTTCTCTTGGAGAAAGTTCAGTTTGATGGTCTGTAAAAATTATCCCATAAATATGACCACACATTTCTAATACCCGCTGTATTTCTGTTATTCTAATGCTGCACTGATTCTTTCTTTGAGGGGGACTACACAAATGCTGAGGAGAAACAGAAGACTGAAACAGCAATTGACATAATATAGAAGATTAAAGAGTCGAGTAGGCTTTTATTATCATTTAGCTACACATGTGTAATTTTTGTAATCTTTGTAAGAAGTGTCATAGTCCTCATAGTCACAGCTCACCGAATACAATGAGGCAACTTCATCTTTGTTAAGGTATACATCACTTCAAACACCAGTGACTTACCTCTGAACTTTTCCTAATAGGACAACTAGCTTACCATTTTCCCGACTTGGAAATTAAATACCTATTGTTTTCAAAGGATAACACTAATGATGCCTTATGATCACAAGATACATCACGTTAACATCATATTACCATACAAAAACAACCCTAGTTGATGTTGTTAAAACAAATGAGGTTCTTGTTACTGATTGGTTAGTAGAATTCCATTCCAACACGAAAGTAGAGATAACGTACGGCAGGGTACTGTAGCCAATCAGACATGCCAACCGAGCGTCGCTCTGCTGATGGATAGCTTTGTAGCTTGACTGAATAATGTGGTAACTGTCTTCTAGTGCCTACGAAGTTCACTAAATTCCCTGAATAATATATCTTCACAGAATGTCCAATTTACTAAGGGGGATCAAAGGTCATCAAATATTTGGTGTAATTGAAATGACTGAAAACTTAAAAAGAGGTCATTGAACTCATTAACATATTCAATATCAGTATTAATAACTCTTAGCAGCTAATAGGTAACATGCAATGCTGATAACCAATTTATGGAATCATTTTGTATCAATTCAAATGATACGTAAAAGTAACAGTGTTAATAGACTTTAGATGCTGTACTGTACCTACCTACTGGTCGTTCCGTAAAGACTGCCTTTAATTAACCGGACATAAATTCAGAGTATGGGCAGCAGTTACTTGAAAAACCACACTAGAGAAATAATACGACCTCTAAGACCCACGAGGCAGTCGCTATTGATAGCGCCATCACGAAGACGTACCCCACTCCACTCCGTACCGTACTAAAGTATAGTTATCGCGGAGTGGGACGCGTCTTCGTCACTAGCACGATCTGTAGAGAATCATTATTGCGGCAATCAGGATTGTCAACGGTTTGGCAATCACAGTAATGCAAGTAAATTTTATTCTCACCTCTCTACCATTTTAGTTCAAAAGACACAGCACCAATTCGCAAACCATTTAACCTCAATGCCTCCTTAACTCCATTTTAACAATACCCAAATTCATGGCACCACAGTGTAAATAAACAGTTGTAAACATGGATGCGTTAACCTTAATTCAGAGCTAATGACTAGTTCATTAAACGTTAGCCGCGTATTAAACTGTTTAGTCGCTTGGACACCGACGTGGAAAAGCAAATAGTGTTCAGTGACGTTAAGCGATTATACAAGGTGTGATTTGTAATCAAACAGGCTTGAGCGGTGATTGTTTTTGACAAAAAACTGAAAATAGTGTCGTGAAGACGTTTGAACTTTGTTTCACTTTTCAGTTGGAGTTAATTTTATTTTTTGCTTGGATATACGGATGGATAGTTATTTGTATTCAAATGAAATGAAATGAAATGAAATTGTTTATTCTGTAAATAGGATATTGGAATTTTACACGTCATATTAAAAAATATTGAAAAATAAGCTAGATGAGGTCGGCGTTTCCTATCTGACTACTCTGAGAAGAAAGGCCGAAACAAACTCAGAGGTCATAGTCTCTTTTAAAGTCCAGACATAATCTTGGTCAAGCCATATGAGGACCATGTAAATTCGAGTCTGAAATGGTCTTTTGAGGAAAGAACCACACAGATTTGAGTGTACCTGTCCAGTCAGTGCAAGCATTTGTCAGTAATGGTGAAGCTCAACTCAGAACTTAAGGAGCTCAACGACTCGACGAACAATACCAAAGAAAGGACATGTGGGTAGGCCGCATAAAATTCTCAAATTGCCAGACCATCGATAAAATTAACTGAGAAAGAAAAAAAAAAAATTCACCTAGTCCTCACATTCACAATAATAAAATACTTTACAAAGTAATCATGTCATTTTGTATAGAATATTCAATAATGTCAATTTGTAAATAAAACTGGTAGATATACTTTGATGATTTTCCATATTATTCAAAATGTTACAATGCTTAGCAGAGCGAGCAGCTCAATCCTATGCTTTTTTGTCTTCTAAATAATCTGAAATTTTATAGTACCCTTTTCTACAAAGTTTGGTTTTCATGCAGCTTTTAAATCGTTTAATGGTTAAGTTTCGATTCTAAGTAGTCTATGATGCTTATTTTAAATATGCTTAGGTATTATAATATCTACTATTTAGTTTATATCTATTCTGATCCTCTTTTCCTACACCTCATTTCAAAATGTATTACTAAGCTTTTGTATTAGTGTCAATCACTGAGTTAAACTGATCCAAAGCCAATCTCTCTGCTATTCCTGAATAGTTGCTAGAAACTCATCTACAAACAAATTAACACGAAACGCCAAATTAATAGCCGACATACGATCGCAAACCGATCATGTTGCCGGCTAAATAACACTCCATTATTAGACTCGTCTAACTAAACGAGCAATGAAAAGCGTATACGAAGTTCGTTTCAGAGAAATGGTTGTTACGATTAAAGCTGATCATCCATGCCGATACTCAAAGTAACGTGTTACAAGCTCAAATTAACAATGAGTAGGTAGCTAAAATGTTAGAGATCTAAAATTTCACTGGCGCTCCGTACACGATGCGACTTCCTAACGCGTTAATAACCTTGTTTGTGATTGGTTGCGTCCTGTACGTACAGAATGCCATTGAAATAAGTACAAGACGTGCTGTGACCATAGACGTACGGAATGGACTGAGCGTTCCGTATTCAGTTGTTCAGTGAACATAGACCAAAAAGTACAAGAGCGGAAAGAGACAAAGCAAATGTGCACTCAGTAGTTGTCTCTACAGGTACTACAGGTATTGGCCGCACAGTCACGCTGCCTCTTTCTATAGAGAGTTGTCACGTTAGTGAGTCTAACGCTCAGTCCATTCTGTCTATGGCTATGACATTTTGGCTACTCATTGCTCAGAAGAGTTTGTTACACGTCACTTTTCAGTAGCATCGTGGACAATGGGCCTAACTGACCTAAAACAGGGATACCTATCTTTATTGATAGATAAAACTGAGAGTTACGCTGAAGAAGAGAATCCGTCACCGTTTTGTGTATTAAAAGATTTTATTGTTCATTGGAGGAAAGCAACAGTATTTTGTATGATCATTATCGTAAGATTATTCTTAGCCTATAGCTATAGTTTTTTGCGGTACCTATACGTTTTTTATTATGTCGCAGAATTATAAGAAAACTAGCTTTTACCCGCGTCTTCGCTCGCGTAGAGGTTGCAAATAGTCGTACGTACTACCGAGATAAAAAGTATCCTAACCCAGGTCATGGTCTACACCTTTCATCCAAATCCGTTCACACGTTTTAACGTGAAAGCGTAACAAAAACTCACTTTCGCATTTATAATATTAGTTAGGATAACACGAACACAGATAAAAGATCTGCTATATAAAAGAGCTGCTATACAAACTGAAAAAAGAACATTTTCCACGAATCGTTTTCCCAATTCCGAAGCGGGCCACTAAAAAACGGACGAAAATATTCAGAACGTTAAATGAAAATCTGTAGCAGTAAATTTGTCGTCATTTAAACAGATTCAAAGAAAATGTAGCGTGATATTGAATGGCGAATTCATTTGAACCTTCCCGGGCCTCGCCTTATTTATAGCGACTTTGACGATCTGACTTACTGAAGAGTTTATAAGATTTTTACCATGCCCTTTAGACAGTGGCTGTTTCTGGCTCATTTTTCACGGGTTTTTTAGTATATCAATGTTCACAGGTCATTAAATTACAAAAGTTGCCTCGTTATGCGCTGCTTTATCTGACTAGATTTTTCTAAGCTATAGCTACCTATTCTGACAAATATGGACCGTAGATAATAGTTTCAATAACAAATTATAGTTACCACATAGAGGGGGCTTGTAGCTAAGTAATAACAGCTACACGGGTCGATCGATCAGGTTGAGCTACGTTTGTCGCGGTTGGTCCGTGGATGGGTTACCATCTTTACATAGAGAAAAGCAACAATAAGAAATACATTTATTTACCACAGACTAAATGGCACACAATATAAAATATTATAAGTACTACAAGCAAATAAAAAATAATACAAATAAAAAGTGTAAAGTGCGTTGTAAGAAAGACCCCTCCTTGACTCAGAAAGCACGTTAAGCCATTGGTCCCGGCTGTCATTCTTGGATCTTTGACAGTCGTTACGGGTCGTCAGACACCCGAAAGCCTGACAGCCAGTCTTAACTATATATATCGTATTACACAGTAACTGGGTTGTGGAGGTCAGATAGGATAACTCCATATAAAATACTAGTATTCAGCTGCATCTGGTTAGTTTTGAAGCCGTGCCAAACATAGTTGGGAAAAGGCTAGGCAGATGATGAGTTGCGGCACATGATTACCTACAAATTACCAAATATTAGGAAACTTGTGCGATAAATACATCACTAAGTTTCATAAACTAAACATTTTCATTAATGAACCGAGTTTATTAACTCACTTCATACTTTACAGTACTTGTCATAACGAACGTCTCTTTCTCGTAAACATTTCAGTACAAATCCGTCGTCGCCTTTTTGTGTTCTTGGTATTAACGGTTATTAGCTTCTTAAGTTTCCGTTGGATCAAATAAATTGTTTGATTCTAGAAAGTATAATATTTTAAGATACTTGATTAATAATACGTAATACGTATTTTAGAACGAATTGAGAAGAAGACTGTGGGATCAAAGTTAGTCAAATTGATAAGTTATTATGAAAACTAATATTTTGTTAGTTTTGAAACCTACCAAAATATGACTAAACTTAAAGATACGAAAATAATGTAGTATTAAATATTTTAACTATTTTATCTTTTTAGGTTTTATTTTAGTTTTTCTTTATTCTACCAATATAATTATTGTTACATTCACAAGCTTTCAACGAAAGCTGCCAAACAATTGTTACACTTTCACGCACAATGGAGTACAATTACTTTACGAAGTAACAAATACTGACATTGAACCATAAAACCGATTCAAAATTGCATAATACCGTACAAAATCCATTATAGTGGGCAGATGCGTTTCACTGTAACAGTATTAGCACGATTGCAGTCAAAATGACGTATTGAGAACGTGTCGTTAACAATAGGAACAGAAAGTATTGTTGGGGATCCATCCGTTGGTAATAGGTTTTAATACTCGACAGTACAAGTGAATCACGTTCTGCAAATAGTATTAGTATCAAAATATTTCATAGATTGTCCAGTCGTAGAATGAATTCATGTTGGATTGTAGCAAATTTTCTGAATTGCTGTTTCTATTGTTGGCAGATGGCGAATGCAGATTGAAAACAGAATATTAAAAAAAGCCAGAGTTTAGCAGAGGACTGTGACCAAAAAAAAAAAAGGTCACAGGTAACTGGAAGAAGTCTCAAGATAGAAAAAAATAGCACAAAAAATAGTCTTATGTCAAACAGCACCCTAGTTGCATAAAACGCGATCAATCCAAATCGGAAACGGTTTGAAACAATTAATGTCAAATCCATTGCTTTTTAAGTTGGAAAAAAAATCTTCTCATCAACGTAATTAACGCAATGAATGTTGCTGAACTGTCAAAATGAAGCAAATTAGTCTTAATCGGTTGCAATTAGATAGCAGGTTTTGCATTAAGTTTAAGATAGATGAACACCAATGAGCAGTTTAAACAAAAATATATATATTCAATATTTTTGTTTGAAGGATGACAAGACATAAATAAGTTAGTGCATAGAAAACATCACTAAACCATTTTATATGCACCTCATAGACATTAAAGGCACAATAGCACAATATTTAACTCTAACCGTTCACTTGCACAGCTATTTTAAGACTTAGTGTGCCCACCCTCTATAGAAAACATGTATTTATGTTACGAAAACTCCGATTTATGATTTTCGGTTGCTTCGATACATAACGTTTATAATTTTATGTTTGGATTATGCTTCGGGATCGTAAAATCGTTTTACGATTCTATAAATGTGTTCAAGTATCGAGTCTTTTTTAGGTAAGCGGTTAAATGAAACAATAGGGAATGTAGAGCAAGCTCGTTATCAATGAAAAAATGTTGTTTCATAAAGTATTAATATTGGTTTTCCATATCAATAAGAGACGCGGCTTTTACGTCATTGAATCTCACAACTCCCTAATCAAGATAGTTTATCAAAATCACTTTTGTAACCGTAAATATTTACATTAATTCTGAGCGTAATGTGGAAATTACTGATTTTTTAATTAATTTCTTGCACTCTAATCTAACAAGGAAACAAACTCCCGATAACCAAATTACTAAACGATCAACTTTACCTAAAACGTTTATTATCGTGATCGTAAATATTTATTCTGATAAGATACATAAAGAATCGAAGCACACAATCTTGATTCGGTTCTTGTATTCTCAACCTGATGGAATTCCAATCACAGTCCTAGATACTAGAGCAAGATTTAAACTTATCATTTCCCTTTAAATAATGGGTCAATTATCGCTTGCAACTTATCAGGCTGCACTTATCAAATACTCAAAGTTGTAGGGTAAAATATTTCAAGTTTTGATTATCAACCTTATCATAATGACATTCGAGCTTAATTTCACTTGTGGGACTTATAACAAGGTAAAGAATGGCCTGACCAGAGTACATTATCTACTTAGTTTAGTTTCGATCGACACAAAACTTTATAACTCGGGCCATGAGATTTATTGTAATGAAATCGTAAGGATAGCATTTTCCTGTTCGTGAGTTATAGATTGCTGTGCGAATCGTAAATAGTACGGTTTGGTTTAATAAATTCTTTGGGTCCCTTGATCGTAAAGCGAACCTGATTTGCGGGGGTTTAATATGTTTCCAAAGTTGTATTTAATGATAATTCCAAAGTTTTAAGCACGGCTGTAAAATTATGTGACGACATTGAAGGATCCGCAATTTCGATTTGGTAATTTGACCTGTCTTGCCGATGTTATAACATGCCTAAACGTTAAATCTTGTTATGACTTGTGCGACTTGACGTTAAAATTTTAATTAAAATCTAACGTTTGAACACCGACCATCCCGAAAAAGGAAACTTAAAAATTGAGTGGACATAGTTAGGTACAACGTGGTACTGAGACTTGATTTTGTAACACGATGAGAACAATTGAAATTAGAAATACAGTGAAATTACTTGTAAATATTATAGTATATGTAAGTAATTTAATAAAACCTCTAAAACATGCCGTACTCCGTGTGCAAAGGACAATGAGCACGAGACAGAATTAGATTAAATGATACACAAAATGAAGTTCGAGGTCATTATTTGTAAACTAAACCCAAACTTAAACAATCCAGCGTAATTCAGTTTCAAACTACAAACTCAGGCATAATTAAGTTATCAACAATATTGCAACGATAAATTCAGTGGGAGCTACTTTACGAACATCTAATTCATGTGTAACTTTATTCAAACTGTCAGATTGAATCCGAAACTACAGTGCACAAATCACGGCTATATTAGATTCCACAAAATTTATCGCCTCGACGACTGCTAAAGGAGACGGATCGTGTTTCTCAGAGCACAGCGAAACGCTGTATCGCTCACTTTTCAATCCCGCTACCAAATTTCAAATGTTACTATTTCTGCCGATTTAAATTTGAATCCAGACTTGACAGTGCAATTTGGGCCATTAGAGGATGGTAACTTGATGGATTCCGACAGCTAAATTGGGAAATTTGGGAGCTACAGTTTGCAAATCTGATGAATCTTCTCTGTTTATAGAATTGCTATAAGTTTCTCGGCTTATTTTAGTGGGTTGGAGAGCAGAGGAACACTAATTGAGCTAACGGAAAGACTGAGGCTTTTCGAAGTTATTTCGGCTATTGATCAGCACTATTCAAAATTAAACTGTTACCTAAAAAATACAGTGCTTTTGTCGATTTGTACTCGAATTATTTTTATACTGTTTACTTTGGTTTTGTAGAAACATCACTTTTATGTGATACGACATAAGTACCTATCTTAATTATTATTAGATATCATACAATCAGCCGAAAGCTAATACTGACTTGCTCAAAAGCTTCGTCAATTACCACTAAGGCAAAAGAGAACGTAATATACCGTGATAATTATATTTCCTGCAATTTCACAGCCTCAATTTTGGCTCAAACGTCACCATTAATTTGAACTGACAAAGATTTACGACATAAAAACAAGCATAAAACATGTTTTCGGAAAGCTAATTAATCACCAACATAAAAATTAAGTGTCATTCGATACTGAGATTATATGGACCAACAAATTAAGCTCACACCCAAATTGGTCATGATACTATTAATTAACACCTCGAATAGTAATTACTCTAGTGAGAGAAGTCACACCTAATTTGCTTCCGCTCCAAAGAACCCATATTCATGTGATTATCTCCGAACGAGTTGAAACGCTTCCAAGACATTCGATACTAAACCAGGTCCTCTCAAATCAAAGTATAAAACGACCTGTCATATTTCCTAAAGACACACGAAATATTACTGGAACACCCGCCTTTTCGTCACGTTCTACGATCATTCTTCACGCTTTGTGACATTCGGAACGTCTAACAAAAACAAAAGCGTCACTTCGGTGGCGCTGTGTATCAAAAAGTCCGGTAAACTTGGCTACAGTCTAAAAATATTCCTTTGAATTATTTTTGGTTTGTAATATTTACAGTCATGAAATGTGTAGGCTGTGACGTACCTTCCTGTGTGTAACATTATCTCCAAATTATTCATGTCAGTGGGTAATCGTCGAGTCAGTGATGACAAATTACGGAAAGGAGTAACGACTAACGTGAGAGTTTGAGAGAAAGTTACTTTTATTATTACAGAAAATCAAAACACTGTTTTTAGATTTTTTTGAGAGTGACATGACAGTGCTTAGACGCGGCGCATTATTGCTTTAATGTTTTTATTTAATATCTTCAGTTTAGTTCCTTCCATTTTGGCAAACCTCTGTCTTTTGTAATTAACGCCTACTTTTATACAAAATCTAATTTAGAGAAGAACATAAAAATACGAGTATGGTGAATATTTAAAAAGGCTGTCCATATTTTTTGTGTGTATATATCACAAAGATACAAAGGTATTGTGGGAGTTAATTCCAGTGTGCAAGTTTATCTAAAACAAAGCGTCTGTGGTTATGTACAATGAAAAATAAAAACAGTCTCTGTGAAGTCACCGCTTAGTACTGACACAAATTCAAGACTAAAATTATACGCGCATTTGGTTTAAGCATATCACTTTTGCTATTTTTTTCTGTTTATCCAAGTTCTTGCTATAGTTGTCACGTTTTAGCATGGCAATAGCGGTCATCGGCGCCTTTTCCCTTAAAATCTTTCCGTAAGAATCCGAACAATAAACTTTTTTTTTAAATATTTTATTTAATTCAATAAACTTTCGTTATTCGCACATGTTGAAGATCACGATAGATATTGACTCAGGACGTTAACGGACTTTATTTCAGTTCTTTAAATAAAAAAACGCTAGAAAATTTTGGTGGATCGCTATTGCTACGCTAAAACGTGAAAACTATAGTGATAATATGAGGCATTAGCACAGGTAGGTATCTACCGAAAAAGCAGGAAACGATGTATGCTTAAACACTGCGTTTCCTAAATCAGTGTTCTCTTGGCAATTTAGGGGGTCATAAAAATTTTAACACCCGGGCTCCGGGCTACTGCTGGCGTTTAAAACGTTTTGTTCCCCTTTATTGACACGAAGCTAATTCGTGCAAAGCACTAACTAAGAATAAGCGGATGTTTTAATATAATTACGGTTTAATTTTCCACATTGACACATTTCTTTATTGTTCCGAGTAAGCGGCTATAAAAAAGCTTTTACGACGTCACACTATAGACCTTGGCAGGATTTATACTTTGAAAATTTATTGACGGCCCAATTGAATTTATTGTCAAAACTAAAAGTTTTATTGCAAAAATTTACATGCATGTATTTGCGAGACGAGAGTTTTTAACGAGCTCTTTTTATTTATGACTAGGTTAAATTCGGCGATTCATCCGTATTGTTGGTGAAAACGTCTCTTTTATTGACTTGTTCATCGTTTAATGAACTTCTACGAATGTCAATTTGGGCACTTTAGTTTAAAACTGTAAATACATTTTCACTACTCTATTTGACAAGTGAGCAGCCCTACAGACTCGATAAGCGATTACGGATATTGGGATTGCACAGCACGACCACAAATTTTGCTATTTTTATTAATAGTGAATTTCTCCTGTTGTAATTTTATGTTGATACAAACATCATATTTTGTAACTTCTATCTACTATTATGATCTTATCTAAAAGTTGCAATAGTTATTCCACGATAAAATCGCTTTTGAATTTTACTAATTGTATATTATGTAGATAAATATTTGCGCTCGTGACTCTACGTAAGATATTGGGTCTTTTTCATTACAGCTCTAGTTAGTTTAGACAATCATCGTACTTATCGCAATCATAAGCTAGGTATTGAGCTGCACCCAGTTAGACTGGAAGCCGACCCCAACATGGTTTGGAAAAGGCTAGGCAGATGACGACTTAAGCTACGCTTTCTAGAAGAACGGTGGACGCCATATAACGGCCGTAGTGACGGCCTCCATGAAAATAGTAGCAACGGGGCTTGACCAATTTACTTTCATATATAACGTTTCGGTGACGTCATTCGACGGTAACTTGCGGACGCTTTGTGGCGGCCACCGCAGTCTTAGGAAACCCTAGCTTAACACCGGCCCTAGCTTAACACCGGTATCGTTATTTGAAAAACCTATTTCTAGCCCAGGACTACTCATAAGCGTTTCACATTCAAGAGCATGTTTTAGAGTTTAAAGATAACTAAAACATGTACCTACGTTAGTACGAACGGAAGAAGCTTATGAGACCTTTATGAGAATATGCAGTGAAATGACTTCCTTAGTTTACTTTTAAAGCTTGCACACTATAAGTACCTTGGTGATAACCATAATATTAAAATACATGGGTCCTTGCGGAACTCCTGGATACTAAGATTGCATGCTAGACAGACTACATTATTATTCTTTACCAGCTGCGGCCCGCGGTTTTCCCACGTATGTCTCGATCCCGTGGGAATATCGGGATAAAAGTAAGTATCCTGTGTCCTAACCCAGTAATATGTCTACCCTTGTGCCAAATTTTATCCAAATCCGTTCAGCCGTTTTAGCGCGAAAACGTAACAAACAAACAAACCAACATACTCTCTTTCGCATTTATAATATTAGTTAGGATTAGGATTTGGATTTAATGATCGAGTTTGAATTAAGGTTGTATGCAGTCTGCTATCCAACCTTCGGTGTAACCAAATATTCATCGCAGTGGAGATGCTTTGCGTACATTCTCTGATCTCTGTATTAAGTAGGTAAATAATAATAATAATCATTTTATTTCAGAACAAATATCCATAATTTGTTAGTAAACAATTTACCTTAGATAACTATGTTAGTACACATGCAGATTTGACAGGTAATGAACGAGCGGGCAATCAAATTTCCCCGCAATGACACTCAAGAGACTGTTCGCGCTGCCCCGGACCTCTGTAGTAGCGACGCGGCACGCTTACGTCTGATCGCTGCGAAGCCATCTGTGTGCGCATCAGCAAACATTCCTGACGCACTGCAGAAGCGTGGCAGCCCCAACAGCATCCTGAATGCATTGTTGTATTGAACTCGAACAGCATTGATGGCCTTCTGCGTACAACTTGTCCAGAGGCTACACGTGTAAAATGTAAAGCCTATGGAATCCCCCTTCCCGTTGCTACCAGTCCTCCTTATATTGGAACTTAAACATAATGTGGATGTACTATTAGGTACTCCTCCGCCTAACAATTCGGGGATGAAAGCTGTGTTGTTATGTGTATTGAAATTGATTATACCAAGGATAATCCGTGGATATCAAGTACACTACCTAATAATGAAAAAAGAACCGGCCAAGTGCGAGTCGGACTCGCGCACGAATGGTTCCGTACCATTATCTATCTGTCTGACTATCACGGTTCACCAGATACAGCTTGGTGACAGACCGAAAGACGGACGGACAGCGGGGTCTTAGTAATAAAGTCCCGTTTTACCCTTAGAGGATACGGAACCCTAAAAAAATATTTATGTTTAGGAAATTTTGGGTTGTTAATTTTTTGTTTCAAAGAAATTAAAAGTAGATTTTACATGTTATTTAAAAAAGTTTTCATTCAGACTGATTTTAATGAGATAAGCCAACTTCAACTTTTATCATGTCATAAACTTTATAGTGCCTAACATTAAATTGAATTTATGTAAGAAGTGATTCATATTCAATTTTGAGAGTTAAGTGATTAGATCATGTTTTGGACAATGTCATTTTAATGTCTCAATCAAGTTTTACAGCTTAAATATAAATCAATTTAGCTATAAAGTTTTATATTTAATTCGCTTTGATGAAGATATTAGGTTTAGATTACAAGATTAAAATTATTAATTCAATGTAACAGAAAAATGCATGATAAACAAAAAGTAATTACGATTTAAATCTTAAGGGTAACAATTATAATAAAATGTGGAAGTTTTAAACTGGATTTATTCATCCAGTTTAATCACCTAATTAACTATCAGTTTCATAACTTCATTTATTGTGATGTAGACGGAAATATTATTTTTTTGTAGGTCCACCATTATTTGGACCTACAACTTCTGAAGGTAACTTCAAATAAGCTTTAATATGTATCTAGTGAGTAAACTTCAATTTGACCAGAAAATAAACTACAGATAAATTTCTAAAACAGGACACATCTTGCAACGTCCTCTAGTTTTACACAGAGCATTTAGCCAAAAACCAATGGTTCCTCGTTACGTGATTCCAAAAGCAAAGACCTGTTACAGACTATACATTAATTAGCCTACTGGAGCTCAACAAAAGAAGGTATTAACAGAAGCAGTAACAAAGCGTACGAGTTCAGTCGTGTTTGTAAACCCGACACTGGGCTGCTGAATCCAGCCTCATTGAATTAAGTGGTCAAAGTGGGGCCGCGGACGGCGCGGTCGCACGTGTGTGGAATGCCTTATAACTAGGGTTACCATTTCCTGCAATGAGGCAGAACGTTCCATTTCTAGGAATTATAAAGTTAGCTGATAACTGATATCTGAAATTCAAAGAAAACATCTTTAATATTAAATTAGCTTCGAGAATCACTTAAGTAATTTTGTTCTTCCAAATATTCGATCAATACCTACCAATAATCCTCTGGGGCTTCCGATAATGTAATTACGTAATCCCAACCATAGGATATCCGTAGCGGTAATGGTTTACCCCAAGAGGTATCGATGCTTTGATGTTTTAATTATTCCAATATTCAAAATGGGAGTACAGTAAGTATTAGATAGTTTTCAAAATTACCGCGACTTCTTCTACGGTCTAGGAAGAAAAATAGTCATGGTCTGCTCATGTGCATCCAAATCCGTTTGAGCCGTTTTAGCGTGAAAGCGCAATAAACAAAAAAACAAACTCACTTTCGGATACTTATATAATATTAAAAAGTTAAGATTAAAAATAAAATAAATAAAAACCAAATTATTGAAGTTTTCTTTAAATTTTCATGAGAACTATCTTTTTATTTAAGATCGCAAGTTGCTGTTGCGCTCGATAAGCAGTTTAATTTTGTCATCTTTAAGAAAGGACTTTCTGTTTTTATTTTCATTTTACTTTGTTTTTTTTTTGTTTCTAGGAGTGTGATTTAGTTTAATTTGTGATCTCCTGTTCGAGACACAATTTTTTTTTTCTAAAGATTCAAGTAGGTAAAGTAGCACTTAAACCATTATAGCCATTATTCGTATCACATCATACCCAATTTTGCCCAGAGTGCCCTTTACTGCTAATAAATGTAACCATGAATAAAAACGGCATAGTAAAGAAATTTACATAATGGTCACCCTAGTTATAACATGTACAGTAAAAAAGTTTGTCTCGATAGCCGTCCTGTCCGTGGTCGTTAGCTGGGCGGTTTTGTGAAGAATATGCGATTAGCACCACTAGCTTTGCTCAGATTTGTTGGCAGATTTACTGGTGTGATGCATGGGACTTTTCGGTTGTCGTTTATTTTTTAAATTAGGTGTCAGAGGGCCTAAGTGACAATCGCTTCGAAAGCGTTTCGTATTTCTACAACGACTTTCAATAGGATTGACATAAGCTTTTCGATAGCATATGTCAGTCCTAGACAATTTTGCCATTTCCATCATCGTTATCGTTGATAGAATGTCACTTTGTCCAAAGGCCTCTGGTCATAATGAAAATATTATTGCTGTTCTGTAAGTATTATGGCCGGAAATAGAGAAGAAAAAGTGAGGTGGAGAAGAAACGCTCTTCAGATACCATGAGGGACTAACAGTAATCTAGAACACTCTCTGTCATTGCAGCTGTAGTCGCCTTAAAGGATGGATGCGGAAATAAGGCCATTCAGCGTGATGGAGCCTGAAATAGTATATTTCTAATTCTAATTGATTCATTTGTTTAAATCAAGCAGAAAGCTTTTCGTTTAAGCGCACTTAGACGCTTTTTTTCTTCGCTTCTTACTTAAGTAATTGCCCTTTAATTCAGCTCTTATTTAATACCATCGCTTTCCTTGTTTGATTTCAACTTATGACCTATAACTAACAACATACCACACCAACATTACGTAGGCATCAGCATGATCCCAAAAATAACAAAACATACCCACAACAAAACTATTTTAATCTACCCAGAACAGTTCTGAACAAGTACACAATTACTCAACGAAAAGCTGCTTAACGTTTTACAAACAGAGCGACAGTTCGCTAGATAGTTCATTTATTCTAGTGGGTATCATCTGTTGAATGAAGCATTATTAAAACGTGTTCGCAGTGAGAACGCAAACAATCCCCGTATTAGTTGTTTTGAAAGGTACTATTTGTTCCAGTTCGCTCATTTCCTGAAGTTTATTGAAGCGACTGAGGGATTACTTTAGCTAAATCGGTTTTTTAATCTCAGTTTTAAAATGATGCTTTGTGCTCTGACTGAAATCAGAAAGATTGAATTTTCCGTAGCAGCTCGAAGTCTGTATTTGTACTGTTTAAAGCATTAGCCACCGCCATACATCGATTGGTCAATTCTTTGGTGGCTGGAGTACGAAAATGGAACCACAGGGGCTGTGGTTCCTATATTTAAAAGGTGAAATTTAATTAATTAGGGTGTTTGTACTCATCATTATGATCAACTTTCACTATGGGACGAAGGCTGAATTCGCGAAAAAAAATTAGTTCCCTACATTTATGTTCACATAACTCGTCCCAATTATGGAACAGCTGATTTTTTTTTGGCCATAGTGACAAGTCAACACATCTAGTTTGCCTAACCCTTTCGAAATAAAACGCCTTATTGTGTTATTCGCAAAATCAGATCTCATACCTACTAATGCTCAATTCTCAGAAGATCGGCACCCTCATTGCGTAAATACATTATCAATCAAAATCGGAATCAGTTGAAACAAATGTCTTATCTAATGGAAAATAATTCTTCTTTTAATAATTCTTAATTTCTAATGTCAATGATGTCAAGGTAGTGTCATACTGTCAATTGTACTGGGAGTCTTAATTGTACTATTGTAGATATAGTCATACTGTCACGTGTAGCTATTATGGACTAACTATGTAGTCTGAAATAAAATATATTTTATTTTATTTATTATCCATAGCATCATAAGTTCGAAAAAAAAATCTGCTCTACAACGTAAATAGTGCAATTAATGTTGTTGAACTGTCAAAATGAAACAAATTAGTCATAATCGGTTACGCAATTAGATAGCAGGGTTATACACCTCTCGTGTATACAAGATCAATATTTTCTCGAATAATTATAAGCTTCCTGCCAGTTAGTGACGAAGCTGGAAACTTTCATATGAAGTGCGAACTCCTAGTAGCACCCTACAGTATTCCAAGAATTATACGAAAACACTCCAATGAAACACATAGATCCAACTTTCAACGCGTTGGCTCAGAAGTTGACGCTCTTATGAATATAATTTTCATCGTGTTATCCAGTTAAAAAGCATTGCATTATTAATTAGGATCCCGTATGCTGAACATTTTGTTTTAGTACTTAAATCCTTTGTTATATTAATATGTACTTAATTTAATTGAATTAGATTCTGTCATCAATGTTGCAGTTTCTTCTCGACATTTAATTGTAGTTTTAATTTGGGTTCTGGTAAGTACTGTTTGCTAATTATAGTGTTAGTTTCTGTAATAATAGCTTGACGTTAACATTAGTTAGCGTGGGAGCTAATTCTATTTATTCGATTAACCAGAATTCGTCAATCAAATTCTATTTTGGCTGTATTTCTTGAACGGGTTCATTAGGGTGTTAGGTACGGATTGTATGTAATAAGGAAATACGTACATACGTATTTTAATCAATATCAAGAATAATTTGATTATTTTTTCAGTACCTACCTAAGCCAGGGATAACCAATTAGATTCATTGGGGGTCCGTTTTTTTTTGTATATGTGACTGTCGCGGTCCATTTGGTAGACGATTATTAGCGACCAAGATAATAAAAATCGATTAAGAAATAAAAAGAAAACTAAACAAATAATATGTAATGAACAAAATTAAAAAAGTAAGTTATGAGTTTTTTTTTTACTTTCATTAAAATTATCCGTCTAAATACAAAGCGCGGGCTAAATTAAATTAGTAACTCAACATTTTTATTTTAATATTTTAGGTTACGGGATTTACATATAGTGGTGAGAGGCGTCCGCATCGGTGTCGAGTCGACGATGAAGTACCTGGGAGTCGTCCTCGATAGATGGTGGGACTTCGTGCCGCACATTCAGCGGTTGGTCCCCAGGTTAATGAGCGTTGCAGCTGCGCTTTCGCGACTGTTACCCAATTTGGGGGGGCCCCAACGCCTCCTGTCGGAGGCTGTTTGTGGGGATCGTGCGGACGATGGCTCTATATGGGGCGCCCGTGTGGGCGGACAACCTGACGGCCTGCAACGTCGCAATATTACGAAGGCCGCAGAGAGCGATGTCTGTTAGGGTGATAAGGGGATACCGTACGTGGGGGCTCGCCACAATAATGGCGGTAAGGCCTGTTATGGAGCAATAGCTGGAGAGGCAGCATGGAGCCCTCAGTTTCAGGATGACGCAGGTGCTTAGTGGACATGGATGTTTCGAGAAGTACCTGCGTCGCATAGGTCGGGAGCGGACGCCCACTTGTCATCACTGTGCGGACTGCTCCGAGGGCACGGCACAACATACGCTAGAGGAGTTTTCAGCTTGGGCTCAACAGCGCTGTGCCCTCGTCTCAACGCTTGTAGCGGGTGATCTTTCGCTTCCGGTCGTGATTCAGTCCATGGTCGGAAGCGAAAACGCGTGGGATGCTGTCACCTCTTTTTGCGAGGAGGTGATGCATGCAAAAAAGTCGGCGGAGAGGGAGAGAGAGCATACCTCTCATTCCACTCGCACCAGAAGAGCAGCTGGGCGTCGAAGGGCGCTTAATGATCTCCGGCCACCATAAGGAGGGGCCTGCGGGTGGCGAAATTGGCGACTGTGTCGTTGCCCGAGCAGTCAGGTCCAAAGAGGAGGCACGCCGCACATCATGCGTGCCTTTTAGGAGGATGTGCGGTCGTGGGATCGGCCGCATTTTGTGATGGGGCCCGTTAGGAATGGCGGGCTGATACCAGTCGGGGGTGCGGCGAATGTACAATTATCTCCCGGGCCCTCGACTCATGGTAGAACATGTAGGAACAGTGGGGTTTTAGTCGGTAGGAGTCCGACATAACATCCATGAGGATTTCCCAACAAAAAAAGAAAGGTTAAGTTTTAGTAAAAAAATACTAAATAAGTCGGCGGTCCTGATCTGGACCGCGTCCCGCTATTGTGACTCCTGATCTAAGCCTTGCTTTGAAGAATCATTTGTTATTATATCTTTTCGCCCCTTGTTCGTAATTTCAATTATTTTACCCGACCATTCACAACAACTAGCTGACATTTGACAAGACTTTACCGTACTTGACCTTATATCAACAGTAACCAAACACAAATTAAACCAGTTTCCAGAAGTTAACTCCAGCGAAATGTGTGAGAAATACAGGAATCACAGAATTAAACACACTACACAAACTTGTTCTACGCCAGTGCTTTCACTTGATGTCTGAACTAAGCTCAGGTGAAACAAGTCTCAAGCTGCAACGAGCTCAATTTCTAGATTACATTCGCTTTGTATACATACACTTAAAGTTTTGAATTGGGTGCAGTAGTGGACAGAGTTGTAGTTGCGTTTGTAGTCATGAGCGATAATTGTTGCAAAACATGTTAAGAACATTGTTAGGCTACACTGTGGACAGACAGGTACTAGCCAACTGCATTATTCAGCCGAAATACTTAAATAGGTAAGTATACATAAGCTGGTGGAATCATAGACTAAAAAGCACCAGCCACCAGAGGAAGACTGCATGATGGACTGTCAATAGTAACGAAGTCGTTAAAATTTTAGGTGCCCCACGATTTGGAAACGTTATTACCTCGAAAGCTCGAAATTTGAAAGTGCATAAACCTATTACTCCGAGAATTGGTAATGCACGAATTTGGTTTTCACTAGACTGAAATTCGATAACGACATCAGAGTTTCTGAATATAGTTTTTATAAAAGTGATTGTTTTTTATTTTTCACTCGAATTTGTGGTTAGTGAAATCTGGTTTTAGGATTAGGTTGGTAAACAATACTTTTATTGTTTGTTTTACATGAGCCTATAAAAACAGTTACAACAAATTTTTCAATAAGTAAGTTCAGATTTGAAATATGTTTTATAATTATTATTTTTTTGTCCTATCACATAGCATAAACTAACTGAGTTTACATACATTATCTTTTAACCTACTTAAGTATAAATCACTAGGTATTCAACTTAAGTGCATCCTCCAATTTCGAAAATTAAAGCTCCAGAAAGATACCAGTTTTGTTTCTCGATTTCCTGCTTCGTAAAGCGGAGATTCTGTTGCTTAGTCCGCAAAACATCTTGAACTGAAATGCGGTTTTGGTCGGAACTTGGTTTCTGAGTAAGACAGTGCTGTCTTATTCAGTGGGCCTAGTACGAACGCGCGGAGTAAACGTAACGTAAATATGAGTGATACTGATTGTGCTTATCAATAGTTGTATATTCGATTCAAAAATCTTTCGGATTTATGTTACGCGTATGTAACGCGTTCTTGCTCTGGCCTTGGGCATTTTCGAGCTTTACAGAAATTACAGAAGTAAGATTCTTTATATATTTAGAAGTGTCGATTCGCCCATTTTCGGGCGATTTAATTCGAGCGAGTCACCAATAAGCCCGTTTTCGTAGGCGACTTATCTACATTCTCACATTATCATGTTGGAACAATTCATTCATTTGGGTACAATTTACAAACATGAGAGTTGACATTTAACAGTAAAAGTAGGTACCTACACCTTAGTACGTTTTGTAGAAGAAAAATCACCTTATCGCCTTATTCATAAACGCTGCTTAAAGTTAAGTTATGAATTAGCAACTGTTTAACCATACATTTTCGACGTATATACGTCTTTTTAACTTTAAGAAACGTTTATGAATAAGAGGGCTCGTGTTTATTTATTAATGTAGGTCAAAAGTCTCACAAATAACAAAAACCCAACTACCCACATCACAACAGAACACAACCTCGGAAACATTTAATTGTCACTACACAACAATTTACAGGTGTTGTCCTAATGCCGATACCGTGGGACAGCACAAGCCCGGAGTGGTAATCAATCAAGCGCTGTCCCAACTTGGAATACAATTATGAACTTGGTCCGTGTCACTGCAGTAGTGTTGGGCCGATGTGATTAATTAGTATTCTGTATAAAATTATGGATGTGTGTTCTGGTAGCTTGGTAGGCTGTGTTGGTTTTCGTATGATTTGTTTGTGGGGACATTGAATAAAAAGTGTGGAATGCTTTGCGCGGAATGATAAGCTTGTTTTGCTCGTTTGATATCATACATTAAAAATAATACTTTTGATTAAAAGTAGGTCAACATGCCGTTTTTCTAATTTACACCCAAAATAAATACCTATACAGTGAAAATAAAGTAGGTCATTTACATATAAAAATTACAATAATACGAAATTATAATTGTATTTTGTGTTTCGAACTTACGTTCGAGAATTAGCAAAAATAATAGAATAGTTTCCTTTTGGGTTGAAGAGTAACAGCACTATTCACCGTTTCTTTATACAAAGAAAAAAAGAAAATTAATATTCAACCTTTTTACAAAGGCACCTTATCTATAGTTTCAATACGTAAAGATTCATAGGGTATACGTAAGGATCGCTATTTTTTCGATAACAGATTTGGATTAACTGATTTGGCCCTAGTCTATAACTCTGCGTTTTTGTCCAATATAAAATCCTGGGGATTAAACGATGGTTTTGAAACAATGCTCACTGCAACTACGCTGACAAGGCAATAAAAACAAAAGCAAAACGATATTTATTTTCTGGAAACAACGACATTTTTTAATAAAATCCTATGACGTAACAGTTGGTCACAAAATGTTCTAATCTAATTTCGGCCTTTTTTCAACGAAAACAGAACGATATCTAAAGCTTCAATACCATTGGGCCTGATAGCTTTATAAAGATTTGTACACACGTATATACTACGCTTCAATTCTTACAATAATACTTCCCTTCTTTTTTATAAGTCAATTGGGAGAGGAAGCTTTTATCTGATATTTTGTGCGATACAAATCCATATAGAACTACCTTAACTGCCGAAACGGTACCTCAATAACAAGGATTGGGCTGGTTTGCAACACTAACTTGATATTGGCTAGTCCAATATACACGGTGTAGGATTATACATTGTGGGGAACATACGATCATGCATGGAGTTAGTTTGTGTACTAGATGAGGCACGAAAGGTTTTTGATGATTTAATTTCATCAAAATGATCCATTTAATAAGTAAAAACAACAGAATGATTCTCCAAAAGAGTTTCCTAAGGTTTGGAAAAGTTTGACCTTTTTATATCTCGTCTCCCGTGTTTCTGTATAATTACTATGACTTCTGTCCTCTAAGGGTATAAATAGGCTTTATTTACTTTATAGACTTCTACAAACAAGTTGCATACTGCATCACCATTCCATTTCCCGAGCTGGTTGATTAAGTTTTGCAATTTCCTTTACCATCATTCACTGTAGTATTCTGTGTCCCTTATTTAGCAGTTATGAATAGGCTACATTGCTTTGATATAATTACACATTCACGATACCTTAACTACCTGCGTACAGTTCGAGGAATCGTTGCGTGGACATCTCGTCGCTATGGGCCCGTTTGTATTCCGAACTGGTGCTTTCTAAATAACTATGTATCAGCGCTGTTATTCTGTAACCATCTCACCGTGAAAACTTAGGTGACGTGAGCGTGAAGTGAGCTGTCACACAGTTCACTTCAACCTCACTTCACCTAAGTTTTCATGGTGAGATTTTTAGAGAATAGCACAACAGATTGGAACTCGTGAATATTACTTGCTAGATGATACTGTCTTTATTTAGGAAAAACAGCCAATTTATAAAGAAGAAAATAAGAAAATAATAAAAATAAATCCCCATCATCATACGTGGAGAGACACAACACTGAAAAAGATTTGTTATCTTTGCGCGCAGCTGTCACAGAGACGAGACATTTTAAGATGGACACTCAAATAAAAAAACTTCATCACCCACATTGTCAGTGTTATGCAACGGATTGTAAGTTTGTGATAATAGATAAATTGTTTAGTATTGCGGTTATGATCAGTGTTTTTGAGTTTGTGAAAAGGTGCAGAAAATAAACTCGGAGAAGAGTAGATACTCAAAAGATCAAAGGAATACCACAGACGGAAAAGTAAAAGAAAGTGTTACATATATTATGTTGTAAAACATAGTATATATAGAATAGTCACAACATCGTAGAATTTTCCACTAACCATGCGAAGTCCCACTTGATGCCTACTGCGTACCACTGCTTTACCACTTAATTAACCTAAATATTACCTAACGGTTATAATCAATAATTACCGATGGGTTCAGGTCTTGTGGGAAGCTCATGTTTAGTAGTGATACTACAAAACATGGGCTTCAACATGGCAACAATAAAAGGTTGCCAATGTTCGACATGAAAACGACCAGGTTCAATATAACTAGTAATTGCATTCTATATTATTATGATTTGCGACCTAATTCCGTTCGCCGACTTGTTTCACATTAATGTCATGCCTGAGGCTTCCAAGTGCCATTGTGTGCATTATTTTAAGCGTTAATACACGGTAATTTATCAAGATTGGTTGTTCATACTACGACGCTATTATTTGTATTATAATTACTTTAACTAATTTATGATAGGTATTATTTTAGATTATTTGATTATTATTAGTGCTGGATGTAATTTTAACACAGATAATGCACGAATTTCACGCCTTAGTTGTTCCAATTATGAAGCAAATAATATTATTAATGAAATAATAATAATAAAGTTTTATTTGTACCTACTCTAAAATATCGTGGGTAACAAAACGTAAGTGAAGTGAGTATCGTGACGCTAATGTTTGACAGTTCTCACTCATCGTATGTACAAAAGACAATGTTGCTACCGTTAATGCGCACATTAATAGGTAAACTGCAATACAAATTAAGCGTTTAATCGATAGTTGTCCAACTTTTAATTAAAAGCAAATCGATTGGGCTCTTTGATTTTTTTGTCGAACAACTATCGTGTTGACAGTTTGCGCAAGTAATATGATCGCAGTACATTCCTACTTAAACTTATGAAACACAACAAAATACTTAGTTGTTCAACTAAAAATTGTATGTATGCGGTAGCCCTTACTAGGAGAACTAAGGATACAAGTGCGAGCGAAGCGAGCTCGGGACTTGGGGCACCCCGAATCGGACAGGTTAGTTTCGATCCCCTTCGTGTGTTTTAACCATTCAGAAATAGGAGCCCCGACAAGTGGGGCTCCGTCAACTACGCCTTATTATTTATTGCGTGCATACAAATTTAGACACGCCACGTGATTATCCCCACCTCAATACTCCCACAAACCCCGAAATAAACTTTGGCGATTTTTTTCTCGGCACACTATGGTTTTGCGGACTTTGGTGTTAGTAGTTCCCTGGATTTGATAGGACACTCTTTCTATTGTTAAAGTTCAAAAAGACACCTGGCTGAAAAACAGTGAAATTTCGGTATTTTTACTCACTAGTTTTATTAATTCCTAGTTTAGCAAATCCCAAAACCAGTATCAACTAATTATAAGTAACCTAACACTGCTTGTCCCATGTACATATTGGGTTTAAACCTTCCAACTGTAAACAAAATTTAATTGGTAACCCCTGCAGACTTTGTCTAGCCGTCTATACGTATACGGTACTCGTGTGTTGTGTATCTCTGCCACAGGGGCGCTGTAAACCTAGACGTTGAGAAAATAAAATTGAAACAATAAACGTAAAATCACTCGTAAATCTGGGTTTATTTCTGACGGGACTTGAGAATTATTTCTTTACAATTTTAAGCCAATTGTTAAGGCTCATTTGTAAGAAAACTCTAAACTAAATAAAAGAAGCGCTAATAGAAATCTAAATGGTTCTCTTTCTTAAAAGCGGAGTCTTTAACATGTTGATGCTACCATAGTGACAGACCCTTCCAAAAATTAAATAAATGTTTAATTCTCCCAGTGCAGAACTAACAGTGCTATTATTTGGCCAGTACCAGCTTGAATGAAATTATCTAGATGGTTCGATGGTCCAAAAACATTAATAGCTTTCATGAAAAAACACGTTCAATCTTTTATTTCAACACTATAGTTAACATTCACTACGAACTACAACCACCTTTTCCCTTTCCTTGTCATTTCCAATTAGTCAAAAATCTTTGTACATGTATGCTGCTATGACGCGAGAAATGCTGACTCGACAGTATCGCGCCCGCCAGAAACAATATTTTAGCGGTTTAAAAGTATAAAGAGAAACGTGAGCCGAGTGTACCTTGTACACAGAACTATGCTCGAACAGAGAGGGCAACTCGGCAGTATTGTTGGGGTTTCATTGGGTAATGGTTACTAGCACGCTATTTTATCGCCACCATTTTATGCCTGAGGTCACTAGGACTTTTGTTAAGAGAAAAGCCACAAAAATGCTTTCTAGGTTTGGATTAAATTTTCATGTTCGTCTTGAGGAAAATTGTGGTTCGTTCCAGTACTTCTATTTATTATTGAAGTTAATCTTGATGGAGGTCAGTTACTATAGACGTAGACATAAGGTTTCATTTACGACTCACAGTTACTGGCACAATATCAATCTAAATAAACTTTCTTCCTTTATGATAGAGAGAGAGATGAAAGATTATAAATTAAGTGTAGCAACAGCAGTGCTTGAAAAACCACTTGTCCAGGGATCAATCACTGGACAAGTGGTTTTAAAGAGAAAGGACTATTATATGCAGCTTAGACATAGACTCGCGACAATCTAAGAAGTCCGCTTTGACAGCTATAAAAAGGCTTTGTTTAGCGATGAAAAAAAAAAATAGGTTTCTTATAAACTGATTCTCGAGACATGTCGATTGAACATACTTAGAGAGTTTGTAATCGACGACTTATCTACATTGCTTAAAACTGATTCTTAAGGCTTAACGTTTTATTACATGTACGAGAACGAAACGTCAAAACGGACTTCTTAGATTGTCGCGAGTGTAGGTATAGAAAACAATAGAAAGGGAAGAACCGAAAATATCTCATATATGTTTTAGGTTAGGACCGGTTATTTAAAGTTATGTTTTTTAGCTTCAGTGCTAAATATTAGAGTAAAATTAGTAATACCAATTTAACCATAAGAACATTTCAACTTGGTACGTGCTAGATATACTAGCCGATCACCGAAATGTTTCTTGTTCTTCCATTACCGCTCAAAATACCTAGTGACAGGTTTGTTACCTCCTCATATAGGGGTAATTGTTTAACAAAAGAGTAATTAGCCAGCTATTGTCTTGTTCATACACAAATTAAAGGGTCAAGTAGAACATTCCCCACAGTTGCTCCAACAACTTATGCGGGTACTTCAATTAAATTGCACTTTATACGTGGAACTTCTATAAGTTCATAGAACTTAGTACAAAGTGTACATCTAACTTGAGTTAGTCCTTGTAACCGAGCTTAATAAAAGTATAATACATGTTTAAGAGGAATTGCATGAGGTGAATTTAAGTCTACTGGGAACACGGGAACTTACCAAGTGTCTTAACAAGACTTGGAAGTTTGGAAATGACTACATTAGGTAGCTATTCAGAAAAACTGATCTACCTAATTATAATTATAATATTTTATACTCTGCCTAAATACTAAAGTAAAAAATAAAACATTGGATTCTTTAAACTGATACATTAAAGTTTAATGATGGTTGTACCTGCTTTGTTTAGAGTTTTGGGTATTTTTAAGTCTAAACGGTACAAACATTATTTATGACCGCCGAGGGCCGCGTGGTGGATTACGGCCCACTTCCTCTCCCTGAGAGGAACCTGTGTCCGCGGGAACGTTATAGGCTGATTATGCTTATGCTATCACTTTGAGGGACACTAAACGGCGTTATAACAGTTCAGTGTCCGCCATCTGGCACGTAATGCCTAAAGGTTTTAGCGGCATAATTCAACTTTTACTCAATAACTTTTTAAAGAAACTATAACCATAAAGTTTTCACAATGACTTCTTTTATTTCTCCTCTTAAAGTAAAACAATGAACAATTAATAACTTTGATTAAATTTCAATGCATACAATTTATTCAGTGTCCAATTTTAATCAAAATATCGGATTTAAACTTTACTCAAAGACTGTAAAGTCTGAAATTGAGTGGCAATTTATCACTGATCGCTTAACCGTATATTCATTACACTTAAAAACCTTCGAGCGTTTTCTAATGAAGCATCACTGAGGAATGTTAACAGCTACTAATATGGTAAACAACCATTTTACGAAGACCTACACTGGCCTTCGTCATTCTTGAAAGTTGATCGACCAAGGAGAATGGTGATGAAGTTTTAGGGCTTATTTTAAACTGGCCATGTTCGATGGGATATCAGTATTTCACTTGGAGATGAAAACAATCGGTAAATATTAAAAGACCGAGTGAATATTTACGCCTCCAATGCTCTGATTTATTTTAAGGCCGTTATGAATCGATGCATTGGCGTTCTTTAATAACATGTATCGATACTGAATGGATCGCTTATGAATGTTTCATGTATGTTGATTCGTTATTGTCTTTTGCCGATAAAAATGCAATTGTGATTTTTAATGAATACGAGTAGGTATTTATTCAAATTTTCGTAATGTTAAATGGTTTTTAGTAATGAGACGTTATTTTTTAACGCACTGAGTGGCGTATACTTTTATATCAGAGGTTATGCCGACCTCATCTAGTGTTTAGAATATGATTGAGATGTAAAAGTGTTTGTACAAACCTACATAGAAATAAATCATTTATCATTTATCGTGCTTTATATTGATTCACTAACCTAATATTGTATTGTTTTAAAAGTACCTTCTAACCACCAAATTAATAATAGGTATCTCCATGTTTTATTATTATAATATGTAAGTAGTACTCATTAAATTAAGTAAAAGTTTCGCCACCCTTTTAAAGGGATCGCTACGACCCCATACGGTGCTAACAAGTGCATTGGTACTGATACCAATCACGCATATCATTATTATAGATACTACGCATGACACCCCTAATAGTTCGAATATAGAGTTGCGATTACATATCTGTCAAAGCACTATGTGTAATCTGATAATTTTACCCTCTGGCCACTCATGCTGTCGCAAAAATGATCCCAATAATGCAATCAGAAATTCTCTAGGTAGGTATTACCTACCAACTTAATTATTAACTTTCTAGTTCAAGCCAAAACTTAGTAAGTACTTAAATCTCCTGCAAACTATTGCTAAATTAAGTTCCCGGTATTTCCTATTCGCTAACCCCTGAAAAGAAATGCAAAAACAAACTCTTATGTCAAGTTCCCAGTTCAATAGAGAACAGTGAACTATGATCGTTTTCTCGATATGTTTGCCGAACAATGGCCTAAATCAATTAGTTACTTACCTGTCATCGGGTCCATTTTATCTGAGCTGCCGGCTCAATAATATAACGTCCAATTGCACTATCCAACATCGGTACCGATAGTTAATCGATTGTGTTGTGATGGGCCCCAACGTCAGCGACTACCGGTGAGCGATTTTGAATTTGTACTTACTAAAAAGTTAGGAACAGTTGCAAGAAACGGAAAATTAAATAATCATGTTACAGAAAATCCTGTAGTCAAAAGATTTTTATTTACAAATTAAATTGGTGTTCAATATTTATTTAAACCAATGATGTGAGCTCATATATAACCTAACCCAAAATTTCTACATTTCTAAGTTTATGCTTTTGCACTATACCAACTAGCAAGTTTTATTGCGCTAGAGTTGATATCTTCAACAGACATGCACTTTGTAAATATTCACAGAGTTCGCCCTAAGACGACCCACCGACCGCCGTCTGTCAATCTATCATAGGGTTGTATCTTTTTAACCGGAATAGGTATCCAGTTGAAATTTGCACAGAATATGACATGTACACACATTTACACAGAATATGAATACAGGGTGTAAAAAAACCCATCACATAGCCGTCAACTACGCATTTTGTACATCAATTTATGTAACATTGCTCAAAAATAATTGCTGGGGAACTACTTTTATTTTTGGTGTGAAAAATCGCTGTCTTTTTAGACCCGTTATTGGCTCCTATGATGTGATGACAACTAATAAAAAGAAGGTAAACTTTAGTCGTTTTGGAGGTATGAAACCTACAGAACGCAAAAGTTACAAGAATCGTTGGTTTCATAGCCAAACTCGGGAACAAACGTCGTATTCACGCAGAGGGACGTTATCACGTCCCGTGTCCCAGCGGGCAGGAGGGCCGGTTGTGAGGGTAGACAGGTTCAACTAATGATGCTAGCTTGCACACATTTTTTTTTTGCCAATGTTGTTATATTATAGGTATGTACAATAAAAAGCCTTTCTTTGTAGTGTTGTGTTTTTATACCGTTTCAATTAAGATTATCTCTTAACTTAACAACATTGCGACAGAACCAGCTTAGATAGGTATTTATGGAAGGTAGCTTAGGAAAACAGTCGGCAGTCGCTCCATGTAAAATATTGGTATTCAACTGCATCCGATTAGACTGGAAGCCCACCCCTACATAGTTGGGAAAAGGCTCGGCAGATGACAGTACTTTGATGCACTCAGAATACGTCGCTGTGAAGAAGTCTTCGAAGTACAATATATCATTATAATTATAATACATCTTACAGAGACGGTAATGGGATCAGCTATTATGATAGAATAGAGTAATGTTTATTTAATCATTAAAATAAATAAATAAATAAAACTGTTATTGGTACTGATTTTATTTGTCACTTCACAACTTTACTATCGTATCTTTGGAGCTGAAACAGTACCTCTATGTAGTGAAATTAATTACAAATTACTTGAAAAACGTTATTGTCGCATTCACTCCAAAGTGGCAAATCAGTTCATTTGTTATTAAAGAGAAAACTCAATTATTCTTAATTCAGAATAACTAATGAACTTGTTCATTAAAATTCAGCGATAAAGCCGAATATAAAGAGAATACAATTAAGATGTTACAGCTATCAAGAAAATAAAATACTAAAGCAGTAAGTTTGACGTAAAATTTTAAGGTTACTGGACAGTTAAGAGGCCTTAGGCGCGACCTACTGTTCATTATGGTCTATAAAACAAAGTGAAATTATAAAATTTAGCGAAAATTGCAAGGTTTGCACGAAAGCCTCGGGGCTCAACTACCGGGCGCTGACACACTGGTGGGAGGACCGACTGAGTTTGAATGCATAGTATTATTTTGGGTAGCTCTCTAGATTATCAATTTCTTAGTAAGGCTTGTCCACTCTGAAATGACGCGCCCAGTAACCCAAACAGTCACGGTCTGAAAATGTTTACCACCTTAAGGCTTATAATTGCATGCACACATTAACCTTACAAGGTCGATGATTCAAAATTCAAACCTATTTTCTTTATTAAAATGTCATTAATGTGATGTGTCAACTTTAAAATTAAGATATAGCATTTTAGACTTTAACCGCACACAGTGTGGTAAAGAATCGAATTTGAAAACTGATTGTTTAGACCGCGATTGTATAATGCGGTAATTGAGCGCGTCATTCCAGAATAGAAAAGCTTCATGTCATACTACTCACAATGAGCCAATACACACACCAGAATCTTTTAGTACCTACATTCAACAGAAGTTGTTTTATTAAAGTTATAAATGGATCTCGTTTACCTAGTCCTCTCTGACAAAGTTTTTATGTAAATCCTACGCATAACAAGCCCTTTTCCAGCTATTAATTAGAAATTAAAATTAATTCCAACCTTCGCAATGTCCCTAGAAGTTTGGAATACATTAGGTATTAAATTATGTCCTTAATGTTGTTTCAGCATTACCTGTAGCTAACTTTGTTAAGTATTAATAACAGTTTTATTATCAAAATCATCGTTTCATCGTGTTTATATTATTTTCTTCTTGAACTTGACTTATGTCTACCTATAAGTTCTCTGGCTTTAATAATTATATCGTTTATGAATTGTTTAATCCACTCTCTACTTTCTTCTCGTCCTTCCACATCACTCCTTACTAACGAATTTCCGGCTCTCCATTCTCCTCACCGGTAAGTATCATAAGATCATAACTGTGCTTCCATTGAAGTGATTCGATCTAAGTCAATGTTTGTCCGCAGATAATACGTTGTTGAAAATCTCACGGTTTGTTGTCGAAGCGAACACCGCCTTCAACGCTTAAATAACATGCTGTCAACCATAAAATATGAGTACCTACCCATCAAACCACTTGAATAATTCAAAGGGTATACTTCCGTCATCTTCTTCTCTTTATATACTTATCTTCAAACAGTAGGACAGTATTGAGTTTCAATAACCGTTTCTATAAAAATATCACTTAGAATATGAAAACATGATTTCCATTTGTATGGTTAGGTAAAGAAGTGGAGGGTTTTCTGAAGAAATAGCAATAGACGCCAAAAGCTGGCGTCGTTGGTTTACTCTAAAATCTATTGTATGTAGATACTTACTTAGTTTACAAACCGAAGCTTACAAAATCAAAGACCGCAATAAAATCCTAAATAATATTATAAATGCGAAAGTGAGTTTGTTTGTTACGCTTTCATGTTGAAACGACTGAACGGATGTGGATGAAATTTGGCACAGGGGTATACCATGACCTGGAATAGTACATAGGATACTTTTTCGGATCGAGACTTACGCGGATGAAACCGCGGGGCACAGCTAGAAAAACATAATTTGGAAATTACATTTAGTCCATCCGAGTCAATAATCTTAGTGAAACATTGATTTTAAAAAAAGCGTAAAAAAAAGGTAAAAGCGTCTCTGGAATGAACCTTAGACGCAACACAAGCATTCAGTTCAACAACCATCATCTATTCAGCAATCAAAAAATCACGAATAACCCCCTAGAATAATAATCAGCAGTCTCCCTAACTAACTAACCAATCAGATATCATAACTAAAAAAATTCTTAAATCAACGCTTGTGATTGATAATTCCATCGGATATGTAGCAACCAATACCTATTAAGGAAGTATTGGAGCTAGATCGCAGTCCTATTGAACGAGGGGGCCAGACATCATTAGGTTAATTGAATTGACGATACTATCGTAGAATGGATAAAGCTTATCACAAGTATCGCTGTCACGACGAGATCAATCGTCTGCCTCGTTACTGGCTCTAACGATAGCAATCAGAATAAGGGCGTTTTTGCCCGTTTTTAAAGAGTTTTCTTTTCTTTAGACGTGTTATTAAGGCGACGTAAACGTTAAAGGCGCTGTTAGAAACGAGTTATCATTATAATCGAGAAAAAATGAGTGACATTACATATAGGTACTGATGCACTGAGAAATATTGTGCAGAAAAACTCGGGATAGATTATTAGAGTAAGTTTATAAACAGTTACCACTTTACATTACATTTTTTTATGCCTAATAATGGTCTTGTCAAAAACCCACATCCATTTTATTACAACACAATAAATGGATTTGACCTTTTAATATTTATACTTACTTCAAGATTTCCAGACCAAATATTAAAGATAATGCTTTTGAATCGACGTACATTATAGCGTTTAAATCGCTTAATCCAAGCAACGTCAGGATACATAACATAACAGTTGGAAGATGAAGTTATGTGTAATCTTTGTAGTCGTTTCATGTTATGAGGTAATTTTGGTTGAAATGCAAAATTCTGTTCAGAATTTAGAAAATCTTAAGATCAAACGACACTCCTTCTTCTCTTGTATCTGTACGAATGACTCTAACGTTCTTTTTCGTGTGGTTATTGACTAACTTGTCGTGCTATTCTGTAAAAAACTCACCGTGGAAACTTAGGTGAAGTGAGATGTTAATCCCTAGTCAGCATTGCTATTCTGTAACCACCTCACCGTGAAAACTAAGGTGAAGTGAGCGTCGAGTGAGCTGTCATTGTCATCGATACCTACTGATGCTAAGACAGTGACAGTTCACTCCAAGCTCATTTCACCTCAGTTTTCACGGTGAGATTTTTACAGAATAGCACAACAGGTGCGATGACATTTCACTTCAAGCTCACTTTACCCGCATTTTCACGTTGAGTTTTGGCTTCACATGCTATCATTAATGATTCAAAATTGCTCAAGCGTATAAAAATTGGCTTGAAAAGTAGTAATCCGTGGCAGCGGGGCTCACTGCCACGACTTTGAAGAAGTCATAGGTATTTGCCAAAAGTAAATTAGTACTGGCATGTCTCTTCAAAATCGGTTATTACGCGTCTAAGCCTTGAATATGCTGACCAATTTATTGAATGTTTATGAAGAACCTTGAAAACCTCTGGTTCAGAGATCAAATTCGGGAGAAAATGGGGACAGTTAACTTAATATGTCTGATAAGCATCATAAAACCAATGCTTTAGGTTAATAGTTATCTTTAACTACGCAATATTATGCCTTGGCTGGGTTGGGTTTAATTACTCTTAGTGTTGAACCTGTCTATTGAAGGCTTGTTTTACATTGAAATGCAAGTGTAAATTACTCTTGCGCTACTGTTGAGCATGAGGGTTCTGTGTTCGATTCCCGGGTTGGCCAAAGTGTTATTGGGTTTTTCTATCTGGAATTTTTAGTAGTTATAGCCCGGAGTCTGAATTCGAGGCCGGTTGATGGCAATAGGCTCGTCACCTATTAAATGGGACTTAAAACATAACCTCTGCCCATTCCTTCGGGGAAACAAGGCATGATGTAATGTGTTAAATTACTTTTGCAGTTTAGGTACTTACTATGTCTATGATAGCCATGTCTATGATAGCCATACACCGTCAATCTGGATCAGGAAATAGATTTTTGGTCATTCTCGATATTTTCGCGTTGTCGCAGTCTAAATTTAAACGAATGGTTTCACAATCTTTTGCAAGTCGCCAATAAGACGGTTGCTCTTGTCATCGGCTTCCTTCGATTGGCCGGTATCTGTTTTGTATTTTCCTAAATATAGTACATATTTAGGAAAATACAAAACAGATACCGGCCTTTTTTTCTTTTAACATGCGTTCGTTTTCATACTCCGATGTCACTCCGTGGACAATAGTGTGGGTTATACGTTTTTCGACTGTAATTACTTTTTTTTTTTTTGCAAATGCTTTATTGTATAACTGTTTTTTGTCTCAAACAAATAAAATAAAAAATAAAATAAAATTAATAGCAGGCATATAGCGGTTATATCTTGCTTCTCTAGATATGAGGAACAAAATGAAATCAAAATCATCTTCAAATTTTTCACATCACATTTTCGGACCATCCCTTTTTTCAATATAGAATTTGGTTTGTCGGCTGCCCATATTAAATATCGTGAGAGACCCTGAAAGCAGTACCTTCGTCAAGTGGGGCTACTCTTGACGTTGCACAGAATCTTTTCAATTTGATCCGGGACCCTGATCAGACCTATATTAAGTCTCTAGTGCCTGATTTGCATGAAACTTATTAAAAATAAAGTTAAAAGATCGCTCGACCTCAATATAAAGAATAAATTATTCTTTGTCGATTAAAGATTTATTAAGGTTCTGTTCCATTAATTTAAATTTATTATGAGAGATTTTTGTACTGTTTAACATGGAAATGAAATGATTATTTTTATTTATTTAATTAATTGTTGTGTAGTGTAGCAGTAGGTAGTAAAATTTAATTAATTTGTTTTAAAGGTACATAAAGCTAAAATAAAATAGCTTCTACTTAAAATTAACGTTACAAAATATATTATGAAACTTCAAATTCCTGCAGGCAAACAATATTCGAATTCATACAAAGCTTTACCAGCTTTATCTTAAAGTATTTGATAATCTCGACACAGTTACTTTCAAAGTACATTTTTATCGCTTTAGATAACTTTGAAGCGAGCACAAATTTTCTTCAACATAGAGGAAGCTGGGACTCGCTCGAGGACAAAACATAACAGAGAATGTTCGAAGTTACAGTCTAGAATCCACTGTATAATGTCAACCCAATGACTTGAAAGTTTTCAAGGTGACTTATCTTCGCACCCTTACGGCGTAATCTTACAAGTATTAGGCCACATATGAGTTTAAATGTTGCAAACCATAAAACACTCGGCTCATCACAAGGCTTACACCGTAAATTTAAAAGGCTTTATACGTGGGTTTGTGGGGCACCCCTCCATTACCATAAAATTACGTGATATCACTTTCTTTTGATGTGTCGTAAAATATAAAAACGTGAGCTGCACAGTGAACTTTTTAGGCTTACCCCTCGAGGCGTTGTTAATTAAATTTAATTATATTTCCATGCTGATTAAGGTGTATGTTTATGTCTTATCTGAGGAGATACTTAGGTACTTTGTCTGCCTGATTATTTAAAATAATCCAATTAGATTTGATTTAACTTTTGACTCAATAGAAATAGCTGCGTGCTCTAACATATTTATCACAGACCACACAAGATTGTTGACTAAACAGCAGCTGCAGTGGACGATATAATTATACAACTGCCAAGCATTTTTTACATAATGCTCATTTATAAATGTTATAACAAACAAAGTGTTAATAAAACTACACAATATACTCTACATTCACAATCAAACATAATGATCAATCATCCTTTAATTCAGATCTAAAAATGATACCAACATAAATCATTTTCGACAACCCAATTATTACAGTAAAATGGTAATTTGTCCGTCGGACCACGAATGCAAATAGAAAACGACGCTGCGCACGCGCTGCGCACAGGGTCCTTAAAGTGGGCGTGCGTGTCCACTGAATGTGTTTGATATCGTCACCCGCATATTGTATTAGGGTTTGATGTATTAGTGCACGTGGTTGAATCGTAGTAAACGTTACGCTACAAATATAGGGTGAACAAAAAGACGGTTAGGTAAGGGTAACCTTTAACATTGATCATGGACTTTTACTCTTAAGAAACCTTCTTTTGTTTTTAAAGTAATTCAAACTAAATTTGAATATGTGCTTGCTTCACCCACACAACTCTTTTTTTCCAACCTGTGTATTTCCACAAAGAGTGTCTATATTCCTATAGGTTTCTGAAGCAGATGCTATTATAAATACCTACTTGTGGTTTTACCGTACCTACCTACTTACCTATTTAAAACTTAATGTAACATTACGTCGTTGTGTAAATATGTGGAATGTAAAGTAATTACGAAACATGTTTACTAAACTTAAAACTTTTATGTAATTCAGCTGTTTGTGGTTAATTTGGGCGCGATGGGCTTAGCTTGGGTTCCGTGGCTCCTAATTTGATTTTTAATTACTTTACGGAAAGGGCAAGTTCACAGAAAGTTTTGTGGTCTAAGTCTGGATTTGTGCCCGGTTGATGGCAATAGGCTCGCCCCCTTTTACATGGGACTTAAAAGTATCTGGCGAAATGTCAGTGTCCTACAATGGGTACCTACATCTCTGTCTAACGCATCGGGGATTACAGGCGCGATGTTATAAAAAAAAACAAATTATACAACACATTGCTATTAATATTGTATCAGTAACGTTATTTTTTATTAATAATTCTAGGTCACGTGTCAACTCTTTATGGGAACGGTGACCTGATGATAATATTTTATGGACACTTCGATGCCAAATCGTTATATCGTTGTAAGGTCATTTTATGGCTTGAAATAAACGTTTATGAGTGTTACGGCCACTAATATTTTTAAAGGTCGCTGATGTCTCGAATTCATACCTAGAGTTTAAAATAAAAATTAAAAAAAGTTCATGGTCAAAAACCCAGACTTTCTAAGCCATTTTAATACGATTAGCTTTTCAGAGGGACTTTTATTCAGCTTTGAAATGCGTTACGCTAAATTAATTGAAAAATCCTCATTTTACTATGAATTTCGAATTGAATTCCGTTCCAATTGAATCCATTCCTCATTTTTCATAGTTTGAATCATAATTCACCTCTGCTCATAACTTTAAAGAAAAAAGCATACATTAACTTATTCATCTGGCCTACGTAACAATATTTTATAGCTAACAATACCTATAATTGTCGGTGTTCACTCACACGCTACCTCGACCATTATCGCCTGTTTATATAAAACTCGAAAACTGCCATACAACGACTGTTTGCATCATAAATAATAATTTTCCAAAAGCGACCGAATAAAGTAAAATTTCGTTTCGTTTTAACATTTTTCGTCTAAACGAAAAATAAAAACGTCGCCAGTAACGCAAATAAAGGTTAACTTAAAATGGTAATTGGAATGCTGACACGATATCCACGAGTAAATATTGTATGCAAATATGTAAATAAAATTTTAAACTTTCAGTTTGAAAGGACAGTTTTATTTGGCGTTTTCCGATGGCTGTGACACGCAGGATGTAGAATAGGTACGACATCTATTTTCAGTTTATGGAATGAATAGAATTTTATTCGATGACACAGTTATCAATTCTGACCCGTCCTGGGATAAAATCCAATTATTTGAGTCCTTGACCATTTTAACTGATATAAACTTTTTTCATCGAAAAAATGTAAGTTGAACTAAAAAAGTTGGCCCTTGGCTAAATAAATGACAGCCGCACGGGTCGATCGAAGGTTAAGCTACGCTTACCGAGGTCAGTTTGTGGATGGGTGACCATCCATTACATATCGAGACCCCTCCGTGCCTCGGAAAGCATGTTAACCCGTTGGTCCCGGCTTTCATTTGTAGATCTTTGATAGTCGTTACGGGTAGTCGGAAGCCCGAAAGCCTGATATCCAGTCTTGCCATGGGTTATCGTATTACCCAGAAACTGACAGAAACTGACACAGTAGATTGTGGAGGTCAGATAGGCAGTCGCTCCATGTAAGATACTGGTGTTCAGCTGCATCCGGTTAGACTGGAATCCGACCCAACATAGTTGGGAAAAGGATAGGCAGATGATGATGAGGTTTAACTAAAATTCCGACTGAACTATAGCCGTAATTTACTACTATGTACATAAGTAGAATTGCATAATCATGTCTGTTGAATTTCATACAAAGCAAGTGCGGTAGTTAAATTAATACTTTATGTACCAGGATCCGAGAATCAAATACTTGTCGACCAAGGTGGACCTGACTTACAAAGTAAACTGGTAAAGCACTAAAATTTATTTTGTTGCCCTACTCATTTATCATATATTAAGCTATTTAGGTACTCCGCAGAATAAAAAAATTATACTTAACTACTATAATAGCTAACAAAATACCCATTATTACATTCTTAAAACCAAACGCCCCAAGCAAGGGCTGAAGAGCTTATCATACACAATACCATTTAATATCTTTTATAACACTGTCAGCAACTCCCGTTTATCCCTCTAGAAAAACAATAAAATCCATACAAACACTAGCAGTCTGTTTCCCTATAAAACCCAATATATTTCTTGAAAACGGGATTTATGTCAATGAAGTTGAAAATCGTCCCCTCGGCATCGCATATCAACACGTCAATATATCAGATCGGGCCTGCCATTTGTCAGCCATTGCTATTTATAGGGTAGATACGTTGCCCAATCGATAGGCAGCGATGTATAGGGAATATGTTCAGTACATTTGTACTGGGTAGTTAGGACGTTTAGTGCAAGTGTGCTTAGCAGTTTGATTGGTTTAGTTCTTGATGTTTGGCAGATTTTGGGATGTTTAAATTGATAACTCAAGCATGAATAACTTAAACACTGATACATCAAAGATACATAACTTAAACATTGATAATTCAAAGATTATTACACCACACATTTTGTGTATTCAAGTATCTAATGTCACTCGATACGTAATCTAAAGCTCAATAAATAATGTATCAAGTGTTAGACAGCAGTATTAAAGCTCGTAGCTAAGAAAACAGTGAAATATTCAACTATTGAACTCAATTAACTACATTAAACTCTAAATCTGCCAGGACCCTTTACATTAACCCAATGACGCATACATAAAACATAAGATTTATCATCCCAAACTTCTTGTTATCAGCAAACAAGTAATACACTCCACAGAGCACATAACACCAATAGTTGCTAATAGCCATTATTACGTGTCCAGTGCATTAATCTCTCATCTAGAGTAATCTACTAGACCAAGATAGCGTATCGGCAATTCTGTTAAGGCGTGCCGGACTAGAGTCCAATGCCGGAATTGGGACGGTTTCATAATGGACGATGTGTCATTTTCGATTGTGTGCACGCGATCTTTCAAATGACTCTGGTCAAATGCGGAATGTTTTTAGTAGTCGGTTTTGAAACTTATCATTTAAATAAATTAACTTCCTGTGAAGGACATCAAATTAAATATTAGATTAATCAGAAATCTCTCCCATTGACTCGTTGAGAACAGTGGTTAGAGAAATCCTTTAGGGCACGTATCTATACAGTTATAGGTAACATCCACTGATGAACGTAATAAACCAATCTTCCCAACTTCAAGTTGTTTAGTAGTGTTTTTAGTTGTTATCTTTCAGTAAGTCAGTCCTTGGAATCTTAGTAATAGACTTTCAATCAATAACATTTACTTACTTATCACCATTATACTCACACCAAATCTATTACTCTACTAACGAAAGTATACTTTACAAATAATGCCTAACATTACAATGTTCCTAATTCCCACATATAAGTATTGAGATACAATACATAGATATCGTTTATGGTCGAGATGGGTGCTCCGATAATTATACAGAGTCGGTAATTGATCACAACTCATAGAACGGTCGTTAGTCTATTTAGATTTGGGTCGCATATATTATTTGTGATAATATCGTGTGGAATATGTTTTGTTCGATACTGCTTATCGTTTGTATTGAATGTATTGGGTTTATTGGGAATGATTTTATCGTTTGTAGGTACATTCGATTAGTAAGTACAAGTTCCTACGGTCATAAATATTGGGCTACAATTCAAACTTTTAGTTAATTAAGCTTTATGATAACGTTGCAACGTTGATAACGTACCCTTAGTCATTATTAAAATTAAATAATTTTTATTTGTTTTATTTCATTAACCAAAAATACAGCAAGTTGATAAATGGAGCCTCGTTTTAAGCAAAAAATGCCTGTTTTAGGAGAATCCGCTCTTCCATAACAAGACAGTTTTAGTTTTACATTTTTTACATTTTTTTTTTTTTTACTTATACTTTTATTTTTACATCTTTACATAATTCACATGATTGTGTATGTATATTTTGACACATTTCATTGGAAATACGAAATAATTATTATCATAATACTAGGCAATATGTCTACTGTGTATTACAATAACATTGAAATACATTATTTTTCTCAATACAATACATATTATATGGGGTCGATTTTCCTAGAATCCACTCGTCAATATTGACATAAACTGTTATTTTGAATATATACGCTATAAAGCGCTTAACAAATTGCCTCTCAGGCGCCAGTTATAAATTGAAATGCTCAAAAATTTCATATTACGAGAGTTTGTTATACCTACATGTTATTTTAAGAAAGTGAAATCTGATTTTATTCGGTTTCTTTTTTTGGGAAGGTTAAAAAATATGTCACGCCTGTGGAAATGTAAAGTTTATTTTTATGGTTAGCTTTATGAAATGATTATTATAAACAAGATGCCAAAGTACTGAGACACATTCTAACTACGTTACGCTTAGGATGAGAGTAAAATCATTTCGTTCTTTGAGACTGGTAAAAACTATATCGAGGCATTTGTTTTTTACTTCTAAAGCAACATTTTCAAGCCATATAAAGAGCAAAATACTCCTTTACCCAATAAAATACAACAACAATACATGCGTAATCCAATAAAATACCCTTACAAAAGACGGAAACATTCGTCGGAAACCAACAAGTCGCAATTACAACCCTAAAGATTAATCAGGAAACGCCCAAGTAAGCGTTTAACCAGTCCAAATTGCTGCAAAAGGTACACCAACATTGTGATCAATTAAGTTGATAGCCGATTGAGTACCCCACTTTGCTATACCTATTGGTACCTATGCGTTGTGGGTGCGACCGCAAGAACCCCAAATTCCTGGCTGGTACTTGGAACGGAACTTTAATTGTCTTGGTAGTAGGATGTAGTTTAACTACAGTTTTCGTTTTAGTAAATAGGTTGTGTTATTGTGTAGTTAAATGTAGAAAACATAGTTGCTGAATCTAACGGTATGTTACTTTGTCTCCATGTAACAGTTAAGCAAGATAAATATTTGCCATAAATAAAAGTGCAACAGCAGTCCAAGTTACACAAAAATCTGCATGATGCTTGAAACTCGAGCTTGTGGAGCTCATGGCTAAGTAATAACAGCCGCACAGGTCAATCCATCAGGTTAAGCTACGCTTGCTGGGGTTCGTCTGTGGATGGGTGAACATCTTTACATACCGAGATTCCTCCGTGCCTCGGAAAGCACGTTAAGCCGTTGGTCCCGACTGTCCTTCGTGGATCTTTGACAGTCGTTACTGGTCGTCAGAAGCCCGAAAGTCTGACAACCAGTCTTACCAAGCGGTATCGTATTACCAGTTACTTGGTTGTGGAGGTCAGATAGGCAGTCGCTCCATGTAAAATACTGGTATTCAGCTGCATCCGGTTAGACTGGAAGCCGACCCCAACATAGTTGGGAAAAGGCTTGGCAGATTGATTGAAACATGACGTGCGTCTCTCATTCATAGTGAACATCGACCACTTCCGCTGTTGCACTGTGTCAACCGTCATGTTTTTCTGAAAGAAAGAAGGTGACAGCTGGAGTTGAATTCCACAAAATTCTTTTTTGAAGACACTTCGTGTGGACAGGAGAATGATGTTACCGAGCGCCTTGTCGTAATACTATTGTTTGTTTTACGTCATCCACCAGTCACCAAACTTCAAATAAGGAATTCCTGGAAATTACACGGTAAAATGCAAGTAAAGTTCATCCTACACAAAAATATTAGATATATATTTTTTTTAATCATTACGATAAGACATTATTTGCCCGAATCGTAACAATTCGATTACATCAACACTTTCACGGTACATTTTCTTATTCATAGAGGAATTCCTGATCTGTTCCTCTGTTGTATTAAAGTGGCAAGTCATATATGCCTCCCGCCATTAAGGGGTGCAAGTAGCCGCGGTGCCAATTACTCTCAGGAACACCAACATCCTAGGGGTGGGCGAAATAAACCATAACATTCATAAAAGGGATAGTGTCGTACATACAATCGGTGCCAATAAAACAGCGAGACCCCACGCAATAAGCAAAGGAGAAATAGCGCGGAAACGGTAGGGGAAACAGTATTAATACTTATGGTTAATTGTACCGGGGTTACGCGGGCGTAAGATGATGCTGTTCGGAGTTATGGGAATAATAGAAGCGACTGTACGGTTTTGAAGCAGAATTTAAAGATACACAGACAAATAATACATTTAGTTTTAAGAATGATCACAAAACAAAGTGCACATATTCAGTATCCTACCAACAATCTGCTGACTTGAATAAAAGAATACAAACAACTATTTAGGTAGGTATAGACTTTACTTATCACTTTTAGGACCAAATGATTATTTTTGTAAAAATATGTTCAGAAAGATTTAGAACAGGCAAAAATAAGAAAAATAACCAATAAAAAATAATAAAACAGGCACAAGACTACTCCAGCGCAATTTTAGCGCTCATCCACTGAAGGGTGACTGTGCTTCCCTTGAAGACGTGTTCGGACTAGAGAAAGACTCTCCGAGGTGAGATGCGCACAGTTCATTACAAATACTGCGAACGCACCAAAGAATTTGATGCTTATCAATTGTGTTATCGTCTTCAAGTGTCGCAAACGAGGCGGCATGACAATAATAATAGTATTCATGTGTGTAGGGGCGGGTGTTGACAATGCATGTTGTTAAAATAAATGTGGTTTATTTTGGGAAGGAGTTGTTAGTCTCGTTATTACACTCGCGAGAATCCAAGAAGTCCATTTTGACGTTTCTTTCTCGTACATGTAATAAAACGTTAAGCCTTGAGAATCAGTTTTAAGCAATGTAGATAAGTCGTCGATTACAAACTCTCTATGTTTAATCGATATGTCTCGAGAATCAGTTTAGAAGAAACGAATTTTATTTTTCATCGCTACATAAAGGATTTTTATAGCTCTCAAAACGGACTTCTTAGATTGTCGCGAGTCTAGCTCCAACTCTATTTGTCTGCTTTCGAGAGAGTAGACCTCTTTTATTTATTTGCACTTGTGGTCATCCATTGTCATTAATATAAATTAAATTATAATGTCCACTATTAAACATTAGTAAATAACTACTTCAGCGATAAATACAATTTGCTTTAATTATACCTAATGGTTCTTTGATTGGTGATCTCATTCGTGTAACTGTTGGACCGTTTGGATTTTCTGAACTCGAAAACCTTTTGTATAACAAGTGTAATTTGAGTACAGGTGCTATATGCAGTACAAACAATACGACCAATTATATGGAGGTGTGTCCTATATCGGCTGGCAGTCCATAGAAATGTCAATAGCAGACATTCAGTACAGGTCTGAACGCAACGCCTTGCGTAATACAATACCATATCGAAGTTGGTATCGGGTCAATATGGAGCATGAAACTAATACGTCCATTAGCCATAATTTTTTCAATGTTAGTCTGCCATGAGAGTAAGGTGATGATATGACTAAGAAAGAAGTGAACTCTGAAATGACATCTAATAGAGATGTACCTATAGATGAAAAAGACGCTCTGCGCTGACTGTCAGTGTCTATTAATTTAATTTTACTTTCTGATATATTGAAGGAATGTTCTTTTGTAACTAGCCAGTACTAAAAGCAAACATGATGTAACTACACATCAATGCCTCACATCACGTACTAGAATCATTAGTTTTAACAACACACACTACTTATAAACGATTAATTATTCACTGCGAGCGTTTTCCCACAACTTTCGGCTCCTAGAAATGTTAGTAACTCGGCCCTAAGTTCATACAATACGTTTCAATTTCTAAGAAGAGTTGCACTATAGAGGAGAGGGGAGTCTTGACAATGTGTTAAATTAGTTGTCTACGTGAGGCTCATCTATACAGCTTACATTAGACTTAGGACGTGAGACGCACTCGTAACAAGAAATGAAAATAAATAGTTTATTATGCCATTCTTCATAAAAATAAACTTGGTTATTTAGGCTTGTTCGTATTTTATCGAGATTGTGTTTTTTTTTTGTTCCTTCGTCAGTTCTGAACACTCGACAATAAATAAAAAAGCAATATTTCTGCTGTAGTCACATATTTAGTATTTTCTAGTAAATACATAGCTACAATGTGTTTTCTAATATTCTAAGTAATAACGTAAGTAATTGGTCTTGAACTAACAACGTATAAAAGTTGAAGCAAAAAACACAGATTCAACAATACCATTTTCGATGATTAAAAAACTATTTGATTACTTTGAATTTTATTTAATCCACTTGGGCGCAATTTTATTAATTGCTATTACAACTTTGTAAAAAAAGCTTTTCATAAATTGTTTAGATCTTTGGACTGTTATAATTTTACGAGGTATATATTTTTGAGCTTTATTATAATATTATGCGAAAATTAAATACTCCAAAAACCCTTTGAGGATTACTGGCTAGACGTTATTTTTTATAATTATGTTGTTAAAAACGAACGACCGAACGAACTACGAACGTTGCAAAGAAAATATATGTTAAAAACGTTTGTTTATTATACATATTTTACTAAGTAAAACCAATAAATGAAAATTAATTGATGATTTTCTGGTATAGCAGTTGTTTAGTCAATAATTTGACGCTACACAGTGACGTCGTCGAGTCGGTATTTGTCGATATAACAGACAGGATTCGTGTGTTATGTTCATAAATGAGAACTCTATCGATGAAACCGATGTCGATACAATCGAATATTGACAAGTGAAATCAGTTAGGTCAACGAAGTGTCAGGCACTGTCCTGGTAGAAGCTGTGTTGTAGAGTGCCTTTCAAAATATATAGTTCCATAGCCATAATGTTGGCTCCCCTGTTCAATTTTAAAAACGAACCTTTCAGGTATAGGCGGCATAGCGAATTCCTATTGATCCTACAACAGTGGAGCCAACATTATAGCATAGGAACTATTTGATGAAACACACTTCTAGAAAATCTGTACGAACGACTATAGTTGTTATAGAGAAGCTCTTTTTATCACGCAAACAATCGACAATAGAAATCATGGTACTGGGAGCTCTTTTCAGACAGCAATAGAAAAGGGTCCCGTAGACAAAAAAAGTCCAATTAAAACATTTTCAACCAAACTAAGATAGCTTCAATTTCAGTTTCATCTATTTTCTCATCAACTTTTTGATCTCTCCTTTGATCACAAAACGCAATTCCATCCCATTTATATAGTGAAATTGAAAAAATGAATCTTTTTTCCCCCAAAATGTTGGGGCTAGTTACATGTACACATAATGCGCATAAAATAGACCACTCTGTCTCGTGAACAATATCCATTAGGGAAATTTTATCTTTGAGAGCAATAAATTATGTGGAACCCCTCTTAAAAAAACAGAAACGAAATTCCACCGGAAAGTGGTATTTAAACAAACTACATTACTTTATAATGACCAATTCATTCGACAATAACTCGAGTTATGTATGATAATTTGATCAGGTGGTAGTCAAGGGGGACCCCCTAACGCCCTCACAGTTATTAGGCGAACTAATGGCGGCTTAAGCAAAACAACTCCCGATATTGCACCATAAAAAGGTCTATTGAAATGGGTACGCACCCCTTCGATTATTTTAAATTTTCCCTTGTTGGGCACATTTGAATGCACGAAAGAACAATGTGGAGTATTGTGGAGTCACATTCCCGTATGAAAATTTTAAAATAACTGCCGAGATTATTTGCTTGGTTTTTTAAAATGATTCCCTTCACGATTGTTGATCTTCGATAACCTGTACCTACCATGCGTATTCGACGATATGATTAATAATTCCTTTTTAATTAATTTGTGCAGCGTGTGCCAATTTGACCTAGGTAAATTGTGCCGTATGATTCTGATTAAGATACAAGAAAAACAGGTATTTAGGCCTCGTTGGAACAGGTAAAATTAAGTAGTTTGACAAGAAGCATGTCGTTTCTCGAAAATAATTCATGTTTTGGAATTTGGTACAGTACATCGAAGTTTTGACATGACATTTCGATGATTTATGATATTTATTAAAAAATATACATACTGCACTCTTGTGCCTTTTAAATTCCAGCAGAGTTTCCCCTAGAAACGAAAAGAAAAATTGCTGAACAATAGAACTCTAAGCCTTTTCTAACACGATACCCACCCAAAACCGTGACGCTTTCAATTCCTTTTTTCACTCAAAGAAAAATGCAACAGTTCCATTCACGTCCAAAGGACGATAACGAAGGATAAATATGCAACATTTATCAGTACTGTAAATATGCTAAGTGTCGCGTATAGAAGTATCGCTCCGTCCCTACTTCCTGGCTTGAAGGCGTCTGTAATAATGGATTACGAGTCTAGACGCGAGACAAAGCCGTTTCGAGCCCTTAGAGGTGGCAGTGCGTATGGTGATAAGAGGAGCGACTAAAGGAGAGGTGAGCGCTTTGGCAAATAAACCTTTCCGGAAATAAAAAAAGTCTGGTAAATAATACGTTTGCATAACGATAAATCACTAAAAGTGAGATTGGTTACTCGTCTAATTATTTAAAAACGATACAATTTTGGAACATTAAAAACGTAAAATACAAAATACAATTCAATAGTATTATAGGGTTCAATAGTATTTGAGGCAGAGGGGCTCGTGGCTAAGTAATAACAGCCGCTCGGGTCAATCCATTAGGTTAAGCTACGCTTGCCGGGGTTGGTCCGTGGATGGGTGACCATTTTCACATATCGAGACTCCTCCGTGCCTCGGAAAGCACATTAAGCCGTTGGTCCCGGCTGTCATTTGTGGATCTTTGACAGTCGTTACGAGTCGTCAGAAGCCCGAAAGTCTGACAACCAGTCTAACCAAGGGGTATCGTATTACCCAGTTGCTGGGTTGTGGAGATCAGATAGGCAGTCGCTCCATGTAAAATACTGGTATTCAGCTGCATCCGGTTAGACTGGAAGCCGACCCCAATATAGTTGGGAAAAGGCTAGGCAGATTGATTGATTGAGTATTTGAGGCAGAAATGTCCCTATTGCATTATTTTATCTAGAACATAATTTCAAAATTAAAGCAAAAAATCTTTCAAATTACCGGCCACCGAGCAACTAGACTTTTTTTATTTCTGGAAAGGTTTATCCTTACCGGAAATAAAAAAAAGTCTGGTAAATAATACGTTTGCATAACGATAAATCACTAAAGTTAGATTGGTTACTCGTCTAATTATTTAATAAAACCGGCCAAGTGCATGTCGTACCATGCATAATGGAGGGTTCCATAGTTGGGATGAATTTATAAAACAAACTTAACATTGTAGTTGAAAAACTTGTTCTCCGATACAGAATGTATGGGAGAACATGTTTTTACAACTGCAAATTTAAGTTGGTCGTTCATTTCTCGGTAACTTGTGGAGCCTAAGTAGCGGTGATAGTTTTCCTTTTAATTTCGTTATATATACTAATCTCGTGAATTTTTTCGCATAGCCTAACCCAGCCGGCAGGGAGTGGGGGGCCACTTGGCTCTAACAAAAATTAGCACTTTAAAGCTTAATATTCCGCAAACAGATTCCTGAATCCAAAAAATGGTTTTCACAAACTCATTATTTTTAAACGACCTTTTCAACGATACCCCACGCCATGGGATTCACGAGAAAAAAAAACCATCCCCACTTTAAGTGTAGGGAAGGTACCCTAAAAAAAAACGATTTTTTTACCACTTTGTCGGCGTCGTTTATATGTATATCCATACCAAATTACAGCTTTCTAGTACCAACGGTCTCAGAGCAAAGCCGCGGACAGACGGACAGACGGACATGGCGAAAGTATAAGGGTTCCTTGTTGACTACGGAACCCTAAAACGATACAATTTTGGAACATTAAAAACGTAAAATACGAAAAAACAATTCAATAGTATTATAGGGTTCAATAGTATTTGTGGCAGAAATGTCCCTATTGCATTATTTTACACAACAAAATAAGTCTGCAAAAATAACTGACGTAGAATCTAGAACATAATTTCAAAATTAAAGCTCATAACCGAATTACCGGCCACCGAACAGCTTAGCACTTATATCGTAAAACTAAAAATTAACCCTAAACAAAAGCCACCCAAAGACTTTAAAATACCTGTTTCCGTGTCGAATATCAACGTGAAATGCTCGTTAACTTTTATACGCGTCGTGTGTGAACAATTGTTATTTTGGGCACATTTTAGTGGCAGTATTTTATTCGCTGTTTTATAACCACTACAATCCGAGCCTTTGTTACGCTGTGCGTGCAGTCAGCGACCGGCCTAAGATTGATGGTAGGTTCACATGACATGGTTCGCCCTGAGCAGAGCTACCCTTTTGATGACTTCACTAACGGTTATTTATGGAGAGGATTTACTCTGATCGCCGTTTAAAATCCAAACTCTCCAATTTTTAAATCCAGAGCTTTCTGATTCGATTGAGGTTGAATTTCTTTTTTTTTTTTTTGGTTTTAATCGTTACAGAACCAGCACTAGTTCTGTAAAAACTTCGAATTGCATCCGCGCGGCGAAACTTATTAAATCAATAAATGAAAGAAATTATCTACTGATACAGACTAACTGATGCTAGATACTTCATAGAATAGTAAAAACTAGGTGTATTTTAAATGACAAATTCTTACCAAACCTTGGTATAAGCATACGCACACAAACTCCAAGCATTTCAAATTCGTATCACAACACTCGCGTACTCTGCACAGAAGCATAAACAACTCAGTTTACTTTTATTCCACAATCAACACAACAAAGTTGTACGTTACAAATATTTCTTTATATTTGTACGAAACATAACTTATTAAATGCGCCAGCGAAACAAGAACAAGTTAGAACACCTAGCACATGCAGTTGGAAAATTTTAAATTACAAAGAAAATAAGCTTCCGACTTGCATACAAGTTAGAAGTTTCTTGCGAACTTACGTAGGATTCGTGGAGTTAAAATATAACCGCTTTGTTTATTATAGGTAAGTTTGTACCCTGGAGATTTGAATATAAAAAAAATAGAGAGTAAGTGGAAGTTATACGAGACATTACAAGCAAGAAAAATTTCAGTAGCAAATTGATTTTTTTCTTGCATCATAACAATATTTTATAAATTCGAAAATCAGTTTGCAAGTGTCTTGCAAGGCCTACCTACTACAGGATTTGAAATCCAGTTCCACTTTTTATGTGTCATAAAATAGGTTGTAATAAAAGCTTGAACATAAATGGGAGTCGCCACATTTACACGTTAGCAAGCTAGTCGTAACACGCGGACCGATGTCTAAATAATTACATACCTTGTTCGTCAAAGGGTCAATCAAAGTAGTTAGCAAGGGAGTTATGAACGTAATTACTTGATAAAACACCTCTTGTAACACCACCCTTGTACGTAAGCTGGTCAATGCCCAGGGAATCGTTTAGTTTGTTTCGTTGTAGTTTTCTAAAATTAATATTTACGTTCTTTAGATTTATTTATTATTTTTACCCCTTAAACTTTCTTACCCTTTTACACCCCGTTAGGAGCAGATTTTTTTTAAACACACGTACTTTTTTATTTTAAGTATTAGTGCCGTACCAAGTTTCAAGTTTACTAACCAAATGCATATAAAATTTTTCATATAACTTGTATCCCCTCTTGTCACCCCCTTAAAAGTCAAATTTCCAAAAGCCCTTTCTTATTGGATGCTTCCGACATAATGACTACCTGTGTGCCAAATTCCAATCCAATCCGTTCAGTGGTTTGAGCTGTGATAAAGACTACCCCTTTTCACCCTGTTAGTGGTAGATTTTTGAAATCTACTTAGATACAAACTTTGACACCCCCAATTCCGTAAGGGGTAATTTAAAAAAAACTAAACATGAATAACATTACTATTTACTTAGATAAGTATTCGTGGGAAGTTTCAAGTCTATTAACTGAAGGAATAAGATTTTGCCCCGCTTTTCACCCAGGTATAGGTCGAATTTCCAAAAACCCTTTCTTAGTGGATGCCTACGTTCTAATAACTATCTGTGTGCCAAATTTCAGCCCAATCGGTTCAGTGGTTTGAGCTGTGATATAGACTACCCCTTTTCACCCCGTTAGGGGTAAGTTTTTGAAAATCTTTGTTAAACATTAGTCTTTGTTTTTGGTTCTAACTATAAATGCTGAATTTCGAGTTAATCGGACAGCGCTTTAAAATTATTCTATACAAACTTTGACACCCCCCAATCACCGTTAAGGGGGTAGTTTAGAAAAACGAAAGATGACAAACTTTATAATTTACTTAGATACATATTCGTGCCAAGTTTCCAGTCTATTAACTCAAGAAATAAGATTTTTCATACAAACAAAATCCCCCTTTTCACCCCCTTAAAGGTCGAATTTCTAAAAACCCTTTCTTGGTGGATGCCTACGTCTTAATAACGATCTGTGTGCCAAATTTCAGCCCAATCCGTTCAGTGGTTTGAGCTGTGATATAGATTACCCTTTTTAACCCCGATAGGGGTAACTTTTTGAAAAACTCTGATACACATTATTCTTTATTTTTGGTTTTAAGTATAAAAACTGAAATTCGAGCTAATCGGACCGCGCGTTAAAATTCTTCTATACAAAATTTGACACCCCCCAATCTCCATTTAGGGGGTAGTTTAAAAAAACTAAAAATGGTAAACTTTATTATTTACATAGATAAATAATCGTGCAAATTTTCAAATCTAATAACTCAAGGAGTAAAATTTTACATAAAAACGAAATCCCCCCTTTTCACCCCCTTAAAGGTCGAATTTCCAAAAACCCATTCTTAGTGCGCGCCTACGTCATAATAACTATCCGTGTACAAAATTTCAGCCTAATCCGTCTAGTGGTTTGAGCTGTGCGTTGATAGATCAGTCAGTCACCCTTGTGTTTTATATATATAGATTATTCTTCCTTTTATTTCATAAAGTTACATATAAATTACATTTTTAAATATTAGAATATAAAAATATAAAAACATTTAAAATCTATATAGATTATTATTATACCACACATTTTTGCCGACATGGCTTTTATCAATTTCTAGTTGTCTAAATGCAATAAACGTTCTCCAATTTTCAGTCAATAGCCTCTTGCAGTTATAATCAGCCTATAATTTTCCCACTGCTGGGACACAGACTTCCACTCTGTGAGAGGGAGTGGGCCATTAATCCACCAGGGATGGTGGATGTCATTATGTCTTCGAAGTTTTGGTTCTAGGACATACCGGTTTCCTCACGATGTTTTGAGAATGGTGAAGGAAGTCTTACAGTGTTGCAATTAAAAAACAAAAATTCCCAAAATAAAAATACAATTCTACATAGTTTCCATGTTTAAATTCATTGCGTTTCAACGGTCGGCGGCGGGGCTGTGACGGCCAGTGACAGGCGCGCGACCAACGCGATAAGTCCACGATGACATAGCACGCGCCCTTTCACTGTGGGGCCCGAAATAGAATAATTATTCAGTATTGATTATGGTAGTCATAAATTTTGTAACTCGAGTACAGAATATTAATGCAGATTTTGCAAATCGCAAAAAGAAATATGCATTGGTTTTGATTGGAATATTAATTGGTTCGATTTTTTTTCAGATGGGAAATTTCATCGTTTTAAAACGATTACTCAGAAAATGTACTGTGTCATCAGATTGATGAATTTGTAATACGGTATGACGATGCGTGATCTCGAACCTTACATTCTTGTATCTGATGCTGCTAAAAATACAATCTATAACTATACATCATCTGCCTAGCCTTTTCCGAACTATGTTGGGGTCGGCTTCCAGTCTAACCGGATGCAGCTGAATACCAGTAATGTACATGGGGCGACTGCTTAACCGACAACCACACGGGTGAAGCCGCGGGCAATAGCTAAACTGTTTATTTGTAGGGACATAAATAAAAAATACCTTTGTCGCCCAAAGTTTTGTATTCCATCGCCCGTTTATTCCAACCGCCATGTTTCAAAATTATTGATATCACATCAGGACCACCCTTCCAAATTACAGTGCAGTTCTGTCTAGACCGCAGGGCGGATTGGACGTGTGTACGTGAATAGCATGCTTTCACAGCTCGTTTGGCCAACAGAATTGGCGTGTTATAGGAACGGAGGCGATTTCAGATTGCACACGTAGCAAGACAAAGTGTAGCTATTGTTATTGACAGCCGCCGTCGAGATTTCTTGGCGTTGTGCAAAAATTTTTCCACCGTGCCCCCATTGTTGAAGAAACTGTTGAATTTTGGAATTGGGTTTCAATATTTTTTAAAGGTGTTAGTCGTTACGATGTTGAATTTATTTAGTACTAGATTTTACCAGCGGTTTACCAGCGGCCCGCGTGGAGGTCGGAATTTATCTAACGGGAACATACTACCGGGATAAAATGTATCCTATGTCCTAACCCAAGTCTACCTTTGTGCCAAACATCCAAATCCGTTCAGCCGTTACGACGTGAAAAAGTAACAAGCAAGTCACAACACAAAGTTTTACGAACTGTGCCCAAATAAACGTTATTCTTTCTTTTTTCCAAACAGACAGAACGTATTACTTTCGCATTTATAATATTAGAATGGACTCAATTCAAGAAGTTACTAAACAACAACTTTGACCTTGTAGTTGTTACACGCTTGATTACATTTGTGAAAAACCGTATGTAAAACCTCTTTGAAAAAAAATCCTTTTCGCTTACCGTACTACAATAATACTCGAATCCATAAAAATACATCTCTCTATATTCCCGACGGGTTTACCTTGTCCAAGTCAGATTTGTGTCAGCAAACCACAATTTTAAGCACCCCTTCTGTATTTCAAAATTAAAAGTCCATACTTACAGGTATAAAAACCACTCAGTTTAGAAAAGCAAAAGATTAACGCAACAACTTAGAGATAAAAAAGTAAAAACACAAGCCGATTGTGGTGCGAATCAGCTTATTCTCCCTCCGTTTTTTCCGTGTATATGTATACGGGTATAGCAAGACTTTTAAGGGCTGGTCCCGCTGCTTATAAATGACTGCGAAATCAGGGAACGGTAAAATTACGGGACTGACTTTTTATAGTTCCTTCTTAAAAATATTTCAGTCATTATACAGCGAGATCGTTCATTCCAATTAGTTTTGGCAAAAAAATGGTTTCGAGGTTGATTCTGGAAGGTCTATGCACATTTGACTGCTAGAAACCAGTGTTTTGGTATGTGTCACAAGACTTATGATCGAGAATTTTTGATGCGCGTTTTTGGGTGATTGAAATTGGCATTTCCCTTTTTTGCTCTGTCTATTATAATATAACCAATAACGGGCCACAAAAAGAAAATTCCAGATCAACGATTTATTCCACCTCACAACTTAAAACCCCAGTGGGATCAACCTTACACCATTGTCTGCCATAAACCAGGATTGTGCAGTGCATCGCAGTTGAGGGCAACGGTCCGTGCGATGTTGAAACGCCCTCGATTTGCGACCACGAACATTAATACACCCATTCATCATGCGCTTCATAATTGAATTTCGTTACATTTTTGGCAATGGAATTTGTTTGTAATTTGGGTTTTGGCAGTTCTGTATCTGTGGCGGTAGTTAATTGATTTTTCCGTGTAGATTTTAGGGTAGGTTAATTTATTTAGATTTGTAGATACTATTAGGTTGGTATAAGCTGAAGTACCTAGTGTTGGCAAAAAGCTAAACTTTTTTGGTGAGTATGTCAGTCAGCAAGCTTTTGACTTTAACTTTAACAGCTGGGCTCACTGCTCCTTAGTTACGTATTTCTTTCCCGAAAATTTGGACAACAATTGCAAAAGCGTACTCAACCAACGGTGAAGATCTTCAAAAAATCAATCAACAAAATGCTAAACAAAAGTTCAACCGAAAATGCAATCCATTCGGTAAAATAACCTCATAATCAAAAGTCTACCTAAAAATCTCCAATCAAACGTATCGACAGATAGGATTACTTCAGAATTAAACACATCGCGTCGAGAGGATTTAGTGCGCTTATTACTAGATCCCTTCGCCAAAATAATGTTGAGAGATTCTGTCAAAAATAAACCAGACCTGCGATGGAACGGCAATTTTGGGTAAATAGTTCGCGCGAGAAATAATCTTTGAGTAAACGGATAAGTACCTACACATAGGTAGGACTTATACGTTTACTTATGGAATTATTTTCTAGGTATCTGCCAAGTAAGATGTAATGGTACTGTAATGTACTTTTTATTGAAAAATCATAAGAGATCATGATTTTGTAGCCGTTGTATTTTTTTTTACTATAACACCTATTTATTAACATAATCTTTCACATGTGCTTTATTCCGTTTTTTTTTCAATCCAGCATCAAAAATAAATTATGAACAGAGTAGTTGAACAAGTTCTCTTAAAATCTGTATCTCAGTTTGTCTCATCATAATAATATGACCTACTAGCAAAACTGCTCTACAGCAGCAGCTTCCCTCGGACACTTACTTCCGTGATTATCTCGATGCTGCCAGCCTTAAAAATAACACTAGAAAAAGCTAAAATATGAATACGGTGCAAAACGTACGACTTTGTAGAAAAAAAAATCTGAACACTGTTGCAGAACGGAAGGCCAGATGCTCTATAAATTGTAAGTTTCTTTGTTCTTGGCGGAAAATTTCCGAACTGTACTGCGTAGTCGGCGTTCATTATTGCTAGGAAATATTAACTAAACTTTACTATTCACTCCACATGGGAGACGGCGCGGTTAAGGGAGGTTATACCACTTGGTATAAGGAATTTTAATATTCTAACAATACCTAATCTTAAATAATTTTGAATATAGAACTTTCTTCAGCACTGGAATTAAGGCAAAAGCTGTTACTTAGGTACCTAATTATTATTCAGAATTCGGATTAATAATTTTCAGACCGTTGATTCTGAAATTTAGCCTACAAGGTAACTATCTGGAAACATTTACTTACTAAAGATAGGTTACGGAAAATTATATAATGCAAAGATGCTGCTGTTAAAAGGCAATTATTCCACGCTAGAATCTCTTAGCTGTATAGTTTGTGACTTGCAAAGTAAACCGCGTATCGGCAAACGCAGTGTGGGACGTCCTGCAGCTAGATGGACCGGCGACCTTAAAAACTGTCTGGGACAGACTGAATGCGGAAGTCAGAGGACATGGTGTTGTGGTGCAGCCTGGGAGAGGCTTAATATGTCCAGCAGTGGACTGTGATAGGCTTAGTTCAATTGAGTGATTGAAATTAACAGACAGGATGATAATCTGGTTACTGATATCAGCAGTCAAATGAAAATATATGGTTAAGTTCAATGTCCCGTCTTTTTTACAAAAACCTTTTCAGACATTGAATTAAATATTCCATTGAGATTTGTCTGCGGTTTACCGAGATACCGGACAAACATGAGGTAAATACATAACATGCGCATTCCAAATTAGGTGCGATGGTTACGTAGGTACCCTCAAAGCCTCAAAGGACTACCCCCATCAAATGTCACCGCTTTACGGTGTACATAATATATTAGACTGCTTACAAAACTGCTTAAAAATGAGACCCTTGTTTTTTAAGTCGTTTAAAATATAATGTAGGTAGGCTAGTCACACTATAAATTTTAACAAGCTAGTGTAAAAACCCCACAACAATCAGTTTTTTGTTCAAAAACTACAAATTACTGTATTTCGTCCTGGTAAGTTTAAAGTTCCTCTTAAACAATATTAACTTGCAGCCGCTGTATTTAAAGTAAAGCTAACATATTTAAAGGAAATGAACAAGAACATTGAGTATCGTATTGCAATGTAGGACAGCGCTTTAGCAGCTGGAACCCAAGAGGATTGCGTTAGACATGAACACCGGCAGTATATTTATATCCCTTTGTGAAAACAGACGTATTCAAGCCATTAGCGCGTACGACTCGCGAACTATTCGTATTAATTAAATTTAATTGTGTAGAAACGGAGTACCTACGAGATACTCTCGTAAATGTTGAAATAAAATACGGACACTTTATTCCAATCGTAAATTATGCAGCAAAGCTGAAAATATTCATCTTCGTCTAATCGATGTGATTAAATATAAAAAAGTGTCTTGCGCGACGAAGATGATTTTCGCAGAGAAAATTATGGCCATAATTCACCAGTTTGCATAGATATTGGAGACTTCGCTGTTCTCAGGATCTTATTATTTTGGCGTGAAAATACCTCCAAGTATGCACAACAGTCATTTTACGCTCCGCAATTTGGTGAAATAAAAATGAATACTTTTTATGAACCACAAATTCTTATACCAAACTTGGTGCTCGTCCCAATTTTCTCTTTTCCACCTAGGTTTTACTTTGTGCTTTTTACAATCTCTGATTGAGTTGATGGTGCCAATGCCTTTAATACATTAGTCATGAATATAAATAAAAACTAATTGTGCTTTCAAGCTTAGGTATAGGTAGGTATATAACGCGTATCAGAAAGGTATGGTCAAATTTAAGGCTGTTGTACAGACCATTAATCTCAATCTGAACATTTTTCTCCATGGGACCAACATGATAATAGAGAAAAAAGCATCAGCCGTCCCATACATTTGGGTCGGGAAGGTACTAAACTTTTGTATGGTAGGTACAGTTGATAATTTTTTCGCCATTTTGACCACACCTTTCTGATACATGCTGGATTTTTTTTAAACACTAATAGATTATCTATGCAAATATATAAACTTTATTTTACTTTAGATTGCCAAAAAATGCTGTTTTTTTTAATAACACTAAAAGATTATAATATAAGCAAATAAAAACTTTACTTTAGATTGACAAAAAATTAGTTTCATTCATTGGCTTGATTAAGAGATTTATACTGAAGTAACCGTTTATTCTGGAGATATTTTACACACACGCTTGATTATCATCTAATAACATTGCACTAAATTACCACCTAATAGCGCCATATAAAGTATATTTCATCTTAAGACCATAATCCACCGAATATTTTAAGTCACATTTAGGGGATCAAAACTCAATTAGTATTGTTAAGGGGAATCGGCATGCAACATCTGGCGACGAACACTGATGACAAGTTACCGCCTTAGGGAATGGGTGAACGAGTCAAATATAACTTAGTTTTCAATAGAAAGCACATTAAGAAGGTTGTGTTTTGATTAGGGAAAGAGAAGCTGTGAAGGAGACAGATTTGATAGAGCCTCTGTGGGTGATTAGCTAGAATATGCTTAATTAAGGCGAAAATCTGTTGGTTTCTTATTTTTTTAGGTTTTGCCCTAGGTGGTTGGTTTAGCCTGTCAGAAAAGACTGACGGACTGGACGTTCTTTAGTATTTTCAATTGTTTGTTTACACCTACCTAAGCAACACCAATTGCGTTTGTTGGTCCACTTGTTTTTGACCCTATTTCTACGAATCAAAATGAATACTTAATCATAACCCTAACCCTAAGATTACAGTAAGTATCAGACTTAAAACAGATGGAGAATATATTATTTTTTATTTATGGTTTGGTTATGTTGTTGATCAAAAGGTTTTATCACAATTTTTCTTTGTAGTGTATAGACTGTAGAAGAATTTATTTCATACTCCAACATGATAATAATTAGTTAATTTATATACAACGTTATGGTACTTTCATCCGATGGTTTTATACGTTTTTCCTGTCCGTCCAAAGCCACACACGAAGTCACGTGTATTTTTGATCTGAAATAAAAATAGCTGTATTTACTCTAGCTCAAATGGAAAATAAATACGTGTATCATGATACGCTTGTGAAAACAATTTGAAAAGTTTGTTTTTTTTCAGTTCACTGCAAAGTGTAGTGTGACATGATCCTTTTGATTTTTGGTAAAAAGGAAAAGGTGCCGAAGATAACTTTGTGTAAAACAAGTTTATTATAATTATTTGTAAGATTATTTTTAAGACTATACTGTATTAAATAACTTTAAATTATTGTATGTGCTCAAGATCGGTTGGTTGTGATAATATTAACTCTGTGAAAATTCTGTATCGAATTCATGCACTGAGATTTGGTCATTTTTGTGATAATGCAAATCATGTCTGTATCAAGCGCGACTTCATACCTAATATATATATCCTAGGACATAAATGCATTATTTTGTCACGATACTTCGAAAGATTGCAACTACTCGTCTCAGACCTATTATAACAAGAACCCCTATTTTTTACGAGTTGGGTGAGGTGAAAAGCACCTGCTACATCTTGTTGGATAAACATTGTAGCATATTGTTTACTTACCAAGGCTCGAGGGGCAACCTCGAGCCTTCTTCCAACTCCCAACAATGTTGGGTTCAGCTCTCACTCGGAATTGGAATTCCTCCAGGATCGGCGATCACATATTCAACTAAAAGCTCATTTACAAGTGTCATCAAAGTTACTTTAATAACATACCCAGAACTATTCCCAGCATCGAAGGTGCAGTCGGAAGATATTAGTCGTGCAGTGTAAACCGTCGGAAAATTGGACTTCGTGCGATATGCTTTATTCATGACATAGCCATGTAACCGTTGCGTTCTGCAATTGTATTTCGGTACATTTTGCGATACAAATTGGAATTTTGATGTGGAATTTGCTTGACAGTTGGATATTGAAACACCAGCCTGAATAGTGACGATAATGAGAATGATAGCGATAGTAGTAGTTTTAGGGAAAGTTGATCGCTGTGTTGATTTATTTTTGGTTTAGAAGTGTTTTGTCAATTTGTCACATCAAGCAGAAATATATACCTATCTCATTGTTTACTAAGAAAAGTGACTGCGCCATTCTCAATAGAAAACTTTAAATGGGTACAGTCGACCGCATGCCAGTGGTAGGTAATACTTTTACCTTGAGCTGGCCCAGCTTAGTACGGTGTTTTAATAGTATACCGTTAATACTAGTTTTATTACCACTGACGGGCAGCCGACTGTACCAAAAGTTTCTACTTAAAAAGGCAACCTCTTTATTCTTTTCAGCATAAACTTACATATTAAATTAACTTTCCGAAGCTGTTATCAATAAACGTTAGAGTTATCATCAATTTATATTACATGTCCTAATTCTATAACCAGGAAAAGTAACACAACTATGGCCATAAACTACCGTTTTGAAAGTAAACGTTTATTAATAAAATTAACTATATATTATTTTATTCGTTTATCCGTGGAATAAAATTGACATCTGACAGGTTTTGTATGAAAAAACTGACAGAAATTCAAAATTGATTCGTAGAATAGATAAAAGTTTAGTAAAATGCGCCCTAAGCGTTGGTATTAATTAAGTACACACAATTTTTCCTCCCTGCCACACGAGCAAACGACGATAATATCATAACGCTTTTAATTATTTAGTTAGGTAGATATCAGCAAAGAAACACACAATTTACTGAAAGATCCACTTACCAAATAGAAATCCCAAAAGACAACGTAAAGGTCTCATAAAAAAGTACTGCAGTAACTAAGTGTAAAACTAATTAAGACATAATAACACACATTAACACTGTAATAAAAATTATATAACCACATTAACAAGCTTAAAACTCTAACGTTGTATTCCGAATCATAAAGAACATTACAACAGAGTGCACACGAGAGGAGAAAAACATAAAAATGTTACCTCAAAAATTGTCAACGCCCTAAGGTTGGCCCCCATATATCACAAGGATTTATTTTCACCTTTGCTCTTTTCTCGATTTCTTCGTAACGCCTTAATTCAATATTAAATTTTGCTCCTTTCCCGTTTTCATACACGAACAGATGTCTTTACGCGTTTCGTTATTCATATTTCTCTTGCACATTACATTATGGATGTAAAAAGGGGTGCTGAGCGTAGTATCTTTAGGATATTGAGCGTACGCAATGAAGTTGTTTTGAATTAGTAATTCAATGTGTGAAAATAGGAATGTCTATCTTTCATGTTGTTTTTTAGTTGCGGAAAAAAAGGCAGCGAAACATATAATCGGGGTGAAAGGATCATATTAGCTAAATCAGAACAATAGCAAATTGTTAACGAATATGATACCTTGTAAATATTAAATATGATATTGTTGGTTATAACACTGTCAGTAAGTTACATAAACGCAAAAATACTTATTGAATATAGAAACGTATCATAAGAGCAGCTATAAAATAGACGTTGAAATAAACATCACATTGAATTAACATCGACTACTGGTCAAAGTTAGATGAGGTTCATCCGAGTGCTAATAAAAGCGAATGGTCGTAAAAATACCTGCACAGCAGCGTCACCTGGACAGCTGTGAAGCAACACGTAGCTGCAACTCGGTCACACGTAAATAAAGATGTTACGTTGGATCAGTACCTACACGAAGTCCTTGGCGAAGGAACTCAATGATATGAAGCGGAAATAACAAACGCAAAATCATATTCCAGAGTTGACTCTATACGTATATCAGAAATAGGAATAGATTATTCTAATGCTCCTAGAATCTAGACTGTATCAATCTGTCGCAAACCTCAATATTGAAATGCAAATTATAATATAGATTCACGGTTTCACACAGTGCCAACGCTCATTGATTTACCTTGAATTCTGCTGAACCCGTTAAAGAAAACAAGTGCGAGTCGGACTTCCGTAACATTATCTATCGAAGGGTTCCGTAACATTATCTATAAAAACGGCAAAAAAATCACGTTTGTTGTATGGGAGCCCCCCTTAAATATTTGTTTTATTTTAATTCAATTATTTATTTTAAAAGTGAATATGTAACTAAATATTCTGTGAATATTTCAAGCGGCTACCTATTGCCGTTATCAATATCGAGCAAAAACGAGCAAAAAAAATAAGTTGTTGTATGGGAGCCCCCTTAAATATTTATTTTATTATGTTTTTTAGTATTTGTTGTTATAGCGGCAACAGAAATACATCATCTGTGAAAATTTTAACTGTCTAACTATATGAGATGACATCATAGCCTGGTGACAGACGGACAGACAGACAGATAGCGGAGCCTTAGTAATAGGGACCCGTTTTACCCTTTGGGTACGGAACCCTAATAAACCAACAATGTATACCTAGAGTAGACGTTTCATACGATTACTGTTTATTTTATTAACATTTTGTGGCATATCCATTAAAATTTGATATCTTTACCCGTTTCCTTCACCAAACTCGAGAGTTGATTACGCGGCGTTATCTTTTTGAATCATCTCTTACGAGTTTATACGATTAAAGACCTTATAAGTATCATGATGAAGGTACAAATTCTGTTACCTGCAAACAAATTAGCGAGTTTTTGGAAGACGGCGGTTTGGTCACAATGGTAGCCACCCAGAAGCGAGAATTAGGTCGAATCCTACCAATATCTTCTCACAATATTATTATGATTCTAGGTATAACCGAATATCACGGAAATAAAAATGTATCTTTTTGAAGAAATAACACACAAGTGGTTAACATTGGTAAAAGTGTGAATATTTTGCATAAGGCTATTAAAAAGAGTGCCTGTAAAGGCACAAACTATGTTCCGAAATGATTCTATTTATTTTTATGCCAACCAAGCTTTCTCACACAGCGTAAGTAAATCTCGACTCAATTGCCGTACCCTCAAATCTGTCCTTAATTCAAACCAGTTTAATACGAACCGCTAGTATGTAAGCAACGTGACATAAATCTATACGACATATCACTTACCTAATAATAGAAACAATTACATCGTTAAACAATCTACCGCTTCAGTAACTCACGGATCTAAATTTTAATCAAGACCAATTCATATTGACCCCTGATCTTGTAGCAAAACCTCCGAATATACACCATATTGTGAGGTTCTAGTTAAGCTAGCAGGTGTGTGCTAAGGCGTGCCGTATTGTATCTCTCATTATATCGTTCCGGTTGACTGTGACACTATCGCACACCGGGCCTGTCAGTAAACAATCAATGTTAGGAAAAATCCATGATAAGGAACTGTTTGAAATGCCCTGATTGACGGAATGATAACGTAATGTTTAGGGATTGTTTGTGCAGCCTAGCCACCAAGTGTGTTCGAGCAGAATCGACTTTCGTTTGATAGGATTTAGTGTGTATTGGAGTTAGAGTGCTTTACGTACAAGATAAAAAAATGTTTAAAGATAAAGTGAAGTAGTTTCAAAATTCTAACCAACATGAATGTAGCTCTTTGTCTATTTAAGGGCACTGTTCTTTTAAACTCTCTAGAAGTCTAGACCACTCTTCTCTATCTTCATAAATATACAACTCCATATTAGCATGAATAACTTCACTATAATCACTTCATTACTCAACTGTAGCTGCAACTATGCCTAATCGTTTTACAGTTACCATTAACGATATTGAATTGTTATTACTATTTAATCATTTGGTATTAGGAAATCCATTTGTTTCCCCCGTAGCACAGGACTTTAAAACACGCAAAGCGTAAAATTCAATATTGAAAAAGGCACTGCATTTTAATCAAAATGGCATTAGTATAATCTTATAGGAATGTGCGTAACGATTGAATGGACACATAGGTAGTACGATTCGCGAACTTGCTGTAAAGACCACCGGGTCTGGGAAAGAACAAGTGTACCAACCGTGGTACACTTGTTCTTTCGAACTACCTTGAGTTTTCGGCGTACCCGGTGAATCAGTAGTATGCCTAATCACAGCATCCAAATTATTTTTTATTGCAAATAATATTAATGCCATTGCACTTGTACCTATAACAATTAAAAGTTTCAATTGATATCAAAATAATTGTGTGATGTAAGTACCTACCAATGAAGTGCTATACTCCATTTGAAATAAGATTAGACATTTAAACAAACATTTTTACAGTCCGTTCAAACGATTTTGAGTTCTATACCGTAGGCATAAGGATGACATTAATAGCAAAAAAGTTTACACATTACCAACTGTCTACTGCAGCTGCCATTTGTCATACCACCAACGCAATAGAAGTCAAAATCGGTTGAACGAACTGTAAAAAAGGTTTATTTAAATGTCTAATCTTATTTCAAATGGAGTATAGGTACCTATAAGATAAGACTCAAACCAAAAAACTATTCATACTTGAACTTAGGTACGCGTCGTTTTGTTTGGTTTTATTTTCGTTTGATTTGTTTTGTTTTTTTAATGAAAAAGAAACTTCTACAAATATCAGTATTAAGTTGTTTATCAACCTTCTTTTTCAGTTCTAGCGTAACATGTTTACCGAAGGGCCCGCTCGTGTGTATCAAACATTACTAAAGGGTGCCACGTGGCTGATCGTGCCCACACTATTACGTAGGGAGGTGAAATCCCTGGATTTTAACTTACAAAATTGAATATTATTTTATTTGTTTGTTTGTACTGATTTTGCAGAATATTGCAGAATACAGAGTTCGTGTAGAGTCTAGACAATTAGAAGTGCTTAATTTATTGGAATTGGAAAAATTTCTTGGTCAGTTTTGGTGTTTGCTTTTATATCGAGTCGTTTTTTTTTTTAGTAATCGAGTTACAGAAATTATTCGACTTTACGAATTGATAATGTATTTTCAGTAGGTAAGTATACTTACAGCATAATGTATCGGAAAGGTTTGGTCATAATTTGAGGGTGTGGTACAAACCATCAAACTGAACAACTTTCTCCATGGGACCAACACCGTAATCGCAATAAAATAATTAGCCGTCCCATACATTTGGGTTGAGTAGGTATTGAAGTATTGTATGGGGCGTTTGATATTTTTGTTGCGATATCGATGTTGGTCCCATGTAGAAAGTTGTTCAGTTTTATGGTTTCTACCACAGCCTAAAATTATGACCACATCTTTCTGATACAAGGTGTATAAGTGAGTACCTATTTTTAGTGTTATAATTTAACGGAGCTCTAATGTTATTCAATTTAGATTTAACAAAAACTGTAGACATCTCCAATGATGCAATACACACACACTCATATCGATTACACTTTTGCTACACAGCACAAAATTTAATTAAAAAACAATTTCTAACAATACGTAACACAACGTAAGCTTTTACTCCACACCAAAAATGTTAATTAAAAAAATATTCATTAAAAATCTTTGTCCGTACATATCGGCGTTTCAAAGGGGGGTTTAATCAGAGTTACAAATTCAATTTAGCCCGTCGGAGGCCGATTGGGGACGATATCGGAATAATTTGCATAGTTATTATAAACATGGGTCAGTCCTGCATAAACTGTGCTCGATGACAGCTACCGCCTCTCGAATGCAAATAATGTACACGAATTAGGGTTGATGGATATGACAATTGGATTGGTTCATGTGGCGGTATGATACGTTCGACAGCGTTAGTGAGGTAATAAGTTTTAATACAGCACTAGTTTATATTATTTTATTTTATTTGAATACTATCTAAGAATTATTCATATAATTTTAATAGTTTTACTCATGTTTTCATTTCAGGATTGTCTACCTTGATTATGTTTAAGGACTCCGGTTGAGCCCGCAACTAATCGGCAGTCCCGGAAACACCAAGCGAGTCGCATCGTTAACATTAAGTTTAAAGATGACAATAGGGGTAGATTTCTCTAAAGTGCCCATTGCTTTTTCGTAAAGCACTGTAAAAGCATATTTGTTTGGTAGAGATTTTACACAACAACACGTCATTATTTTTATTGCGTTACGCGTTTAATTTTATAGGGGTTGGGAAAAGTGTATAGGTACCTGTCTAACACATATAAGCGTATTTCAAATTGTGAAGGTTAAAAACGAATACCTATTGTGATTGCATATTTTTTATTTCTTTGAGATTATTTATGAGTTTTTATGTTTAGTTGGCACTTTATTTATATACTAAAAATGTACTTAATTCAGCATGATAGTGGTGCTTACAAAATACTTACTAAAAAAAAAAAATGTTCCAGCCGTGACACATCCATCGCTACTATATTCTAAACATAAAGGGTGCTTACCAGTACTTCAGGTAAACACGACCAGTTTACGTAGAGCCGCGATGAAGCTTTCAATCACCCCTTAATCCTTTGTAATCCAAAGAGGTGAGAGGGGTGCCAGGGATCTCATAGTTTGGTAGCGGCTTACAGCAAAGGCGAGAATACCGAGTAATCAGGGGTGTGTCAGCCTTTGTATTTCATAATCAAATGCATCACTAATATTGAATGTGCATAAACTAAGCTGAGCTACATAGATTACTTTATTTAGGTAATTCAATGCGATTCGTAATGGGAATTCAAACAAAACGTCATGTTGATAAGAGAAATAACGGTAGGTAGGTATCCAGTTTACCCGAAACTAAGAAAAGTAATCTCTTAAGCCCTAATTATCAATGTAAGATAATGGTTATTAAGTTCTAAAATAAGTCCTTTTTAATAACAAAGTTGCGTAACATAAAATATTCATTATAATCTTCTGAAACATAGTCCTTGGATCTAATTTTAAAGCCTTTTGTCATATATTCCTTTCAAGCGAACAGAATTATAATTTAACTTATCAGATCGAGCGAGGCTGACAAAAAACCCGAATAAAATAAACATACATATTCATTTTGATGAAATCAAATCAAATCGTTCGATTTGAACGAATTCGTTCACTACTTGTAAATAAAAACACACACAGTAATAATTCAACTCAAGCAAAACGATTTTTTTAGGATTGGTTTTGTGGTTTATGGATGGCGACACACCACAATTTGATTTGCGGTTACTTCAGACGGTGTGATTTAAAATAGTATTAGTAGAGTACATAACCCGGTTTCAATATACTGGTGCTGGACTTTAGGAACGTCTATGGATGCCCTGAAGTGTACTGTAATGGTGTATGTTAGAAAAAAGATCTTCATCATCAGCGTATACTCATTGCCTCTTTTTACTTGAGCTACTACCACCTAATTTGGCACTACCCTAGTGCCATTTTTACCCGACTACGGCGAAGCAAAAAGGAGGGTTATGATTTTGACCGGTATGTATGTATGTATGTATGTTCATCTGTTCCCTCATATCTTCTAAACCACTCATCACAATTTGACAAGTGAGGTATCGTTGGAAGCCTCTTGATCGTCCGCTGGTTATAGGTCATGTGACGTCCCATTATATTAAAAATGGCGCCCTCTAGAGGACATAAAGTCAGGAACTTGAAAAAAATATTATTTAATCGTACCATGTTAGGTATCAAATGAAAGGGTTTAATGAGAACTTTTCAAAAATATATATATTATAACCCCAAAAGAATAAAATAAAAAAAAAGTAATAAAAACTAAAACCCAACTACGGGGTTTTAGTTTTTATTAATTATTTGCTTTACAAAAGAACGCATTATCATCTTTTCCATCCTTAAGGCCGCGGCTCACGTTGCGTTCAAAAATCCTAAATATGCGAGCACATTCAACCACACATCCAAAACCGAATCTGTAGACATGTCACCATGAAAACATAAGTGAAGTGAGCTTGAAGTGAGCGACAAGTGAGTGAGAGAACTGTCATTCCACCTGATGGTAGAGATTGACACTATTGACAGTACACTTCAAGTAAGTTTTCATGGTGATATTTTTTTAGAATAAATCGGCTGATTTGTAAGGAAGTCGTGTCATGACACATTGCAATGGGTGAGGTTCGAAAACACCATATCTTGCTCGCCAGTCCGACGGGTTTACCTTTGGTTTATTAAGGCTTGACTTATTTCTATCGTGGTCATTTCTCTACATGGGTCATTTCTCTAGGACCTCACACTTGGTTTCACTACGAATGTAAATTTTAACTGTATGTAAGAATGTGGTAAGCCCGAGCTAAGCCTAAACTACTACACAGACTGATCGATAAAGATAAAGTCAAAAAGGTCTGAAATGAATAAACAATTGGTGACCAAAAGTTCTGAAGTGAATAAACAATTGGTGACCACGAAATCTTGTAGACGTGTTTTACACTTAAATATGTACCTACTTGAGGAATTATTTTATTCTTTATTTTGTATTGTATGTTCGAGAATTTTGTGTTTCGATTGTTTCAGTTTGATATTGTGTTTGATAATGTGTCTACAATTGGTCTTAGAATTGAGAAAAATTATACCTACGTCATAAATCATTTTGACTGTAAAAATTTCATCAAATTATTATCTATAGATAGGGTGAATAAAATAAGAATTGAGAAAAATTATACCTACGTCATAAATCATTTTGACTGTAAAAATTTCATCAAATTATTATCTATAGATAGGGTGAATAAAAAGAACCTTGCAGGTGACGATACCTCGGAGGTAACACGCGCTAGGTACTCTGATAACTAATTGGTGATAATCTTTTCATTACAACTCGTTCTGGTAAAGACATAGTCGATGCGATAGAAGAGGTGTCGGTGGAGAACCAATATAAGACAGAACATGAGAATAAAAACCAGAATTTATTATTATCGACCCCCAAGTTCAGAGGGCCTAGACAAGTGACAATCGCTTCCAAAGCTTTTCGTATTTCTGCAACGACTTTCAACAGGATTGACATAAGCATTACGATAGCTTATGTCGCATACATTTTGCCTTTTCCATCATCGTTATCGCTGATAGAATGACACTTTGTCTAGGCCCTCAGCACTGGATTTTGTATCGAGCTAATGAGAAAATACTCTTTGATCTTAACCTTTTAATGAGTGCGATACATTAACAAAATAGGATGCAGATCATTACACAAGCTGTTGTCTATGACAAAACTTAACTTCAAACCAATTAAGCCAGTAAACCGACAAAGCACGAGCGAAAATAACTTAAAAATTCAAAAATCCATCCTTCGGACCGCTCAAACCAGCTAAAGCAAATTACGGCCAAATCCGAAAACGAGGATAAACCTGATTCTTATCGTCGATTAGATCGCTTGGCTACCTATACATAGACACATTGTCGTGTAAATTGGAGATTTACGCACGCAATAAATCAGTCAAGGGATCGTATGTAAGCCCGCCAATACGTTACGCTCACCGACCGCTGTCCCCCACTGCACTACCTTTGTAAAAATAACTATATCAAACGTGATCTGACGGGATGTGGGAATAAAAATGTTCGAAAGGTGATTTTGCGGGTTGTGAGTTATGGGTTTTTGTTTTAGATTGTTAGGGTCGGGTTACGTTTTAGATCTGTTACGTAACGTGACTATGGGGTTAGTTTCGAGTTTGAGTTTCAGGCTTTTTAGAACGTGATCTCTGTCATCTATAGTGTGACAGCCTTTTTTTGAAGCTGGATCTGCCATATTACCTCCAGGGTACTGTTGGTAGGTACTACCTTATGCAATGGGTTAGATAGTTAAGCGATGTTTTGAACTTCGTCTCTAATGAGATCATTTGAGATCTTATCGCTACGGAGATATCGAATATTACTTATCCAATTAACGCCAGACAGCTACAATTTCTGAGAAAGTCGCAAGAGGTGACTCAATGCAGAAGCCTCTAGTCTCTCTCTATGAGTCACTTTCTCAACAGTAAAACACTAATAAAATCATACTATGAAGGCTGAAACCTTATCCATAGTTTGAGAAGCTTTGTGGCAAAACTAGGTTTCAACCGCTCTTATAAAAACTTGATCGGGATATATTTTTTCTGAATACAGAACTAAACATAAGATTTTAATTCTAGTTTCATAAAACAAATGTGCAATTTGTATCCCTCCAACATTAATTATGATTTATAAGAAAACTTTTCACAATGTTTGTTTCTCTCACAGAACCGAGATAAAAATATTGAGAAAGTTCATCGTCCTGTCATACGTTATGGTCCACAAAATAAACGTAGGTACAGGAAAGAGCACTCTCGAACTCATTACGGTTTGAAAGCATATCGCTACATATTATTAAGTTTACCCCAACTTTGTGGGGTGAAGAAAATATTCTTCAAAGTTATGTAGTGTGCATTTGTTTTACTTTTTCTCGTGTGTGCAACTTATCTGTACAATCCGAATACGATAGGAGTTTTTTTCTTGAGCTCCGGAAAAAATCAGTGGTTTACGTCCTGTATCACTATCATCTAATCAAGGTAGTACCAACGAAAAACTTTGGGTACAACTCAAGATTCCAATAGAAATTTAGTATTCTTAGCTATCAAATTGTTCTTAAAAGGACGTCATTCATTTTGGGCTAAATTATGAAAGTGCCGGTAACCAAACAAAAAAAATGATAGGTATATTCCGTTAGAACATGTGATTCTCTTCACTTTTCCCTATCAGACCAAATCTGTAGGGCAATTCCCTGCGCTGTTATACGATTTTGAAAAATACTGTTTTCAGTATGTTTTCGTTAAAATAATTAATAGTTATCTAATTAAAGTAATATTTTGTGGTAATAAAAAATGAAGAGAAAAACGTACTCTTTCGGAATATAGCATATTTTTTGTTTGGCCGACACTTTCACAAATATAGCCCAACAATTTATAGACGGTGAATGATCTCCTTTGTAGATAGTATAGCCCAGCCTTAGACCAATAAACTGAGAGCCCAGCATGGTGCTCGTTGAACTTTTAGGAGAGGCCTGTAGGTTTAAATTGGGTAGACAGCTAATAATTAATTGACCACTTATTTGTTTATCTTGATTTATAACACCAGATAAGGATCTTAGCTCTAGTTACAGAATTAATCCTGAGCCAAACAAGTTTTCCAGCAACAAACACTTACTTTTAATTTTCCACACCCGTATTACATTGAACATAAATAATGCATCCAGCGCATTTAATGGTAATTACTCCATAATGAGTGCCAGAATAATTATTTATTATTCCATACTCGTGTTCATCGGTCGTGTAGTGCGTGACACGGAACGATATTTTAAATTCCATGATACACAGACGTATTAAAGACTTGTGGATGCATTAAAAACGGATGGTTGTTCGGCTAAAAATTGTTATTACGTTTCTTTTCAAGGTTTAATTAAACTTTTAAATTAAAGTATTCTGCAGAACTTTGCAACTGTGTACGTAAGATTTTTTGGTTGTGTTAAAAAAAGGGCCGTTTTAATGAAACAGTCGACGAATTTTAAACAAAAGCTGTTTCGGCGAACGCTATCGTTCCCGATAAAATGTTTAATTTAAACCGTCTCCAGTCTTCCTTGTAACTCAAAATTTGCTCTTTATTGTCATTTAAATTCGGTTATAAATAGTAATTGTGCTCGGAAAACTGCAACTGATACGGTTAAATGGAACATAAAATAGTAAGATTAATAAAATGATGATGAATGTGCTAGTGATCCTTAATATTATAAATTAATAGGTCAATCATTCAAATAAATTCAGACATTTTAGACTGAAGTATAGTATTATAGTACAACCCGTGCGCATTAACATGGCACCTGGCTTAAGGTTGATGCAATAGGGTGGCCCGCGAAATTCAAATTGTCTTACGTTTTTTGCAATTTGCAGGTCAGTATCACATTATATGTTAATATATTATTAGCAGCCGTAACAAATTGAATGAAAATTTCATGAAATTGTCAGTCAATGCACTTACATGAAGAGATAGATAGATATTGAGAGTTGAGATATTGAGACATAGAGAGTTGTATTGCTGATTCTAATGTTTATAATTCTGTAAATCCATATTTGTTACGGCCGCTAATAATATTTAGATCAACATACAACTCGATACTGACCTGCAAATTGCAAAAAACGTAAGATAATTTGAATTTCGCGGGTTACCCTAGCGCATCCACCTTAATGACATTTGGAGCTCCCCCCCCTCGCTTCCCCGCACGGCGACGACGAGGCGCTGCGCGGGTAGTGGGGGGAGTATTGAGTTCAGAGCCTACCTACTATTACATAAAAACTCGATCTATAAGTAATTCTTCTTTTTTTTTCTATTTGATGGCAAATGAATAAAATTTTACTAGGATAAATGAGTTCGGCCCAGTAGAAAAAGTTTTGAATAATAATAACCATAATAACCATTCAAATACAATATCCCTGTGCCACATATTGAAAACGCCGTAAACATCGCTCGCGTGACCATTCTTCTGCCCTTTTGTCACGAGACACTTTCGAAAGTGGAAGCTGTTGCTTCAAAATATCACTTTATGGTAAAATAATGACTTGAATCGAGGAGTGAAATTTTACCATATTTGTGTTGTATTTTCCTGCCTTGTATATTGATTTGTTACCTTATTTGTTGAATGAATTTATGATGCGAGGTAAAGACGTACGGTGTGTGGTTTCAATATTGAAAGAGTATACAAAATATTGCGTGGCACATCTGTCTGTAATATGGGAGCTTCTTGGTTATATTGTCATTTGTAGGAAGAGTTGGTTCATGTCTTGAAAATTTATCTCCTTGATTAATATGAGAAAGTTTTTCTCAGTTTGTTATACATTTTACAATTCAGCTTGGTTCAAAATAAATAAATAATCAACACAGCCTGACTTCACCGATAGCTGGGCATATGCCTCTTTTTGCTTGTATGTACTCTACACGCTCCTGCACGCTTAATATGACCACAAAAGAAACAGGGTTTGTCGACGGAAGAATAGAGAAAATGACAGTTACACAATCTGTCATTTTGTCTATTCTTCCGTCGACAAAGCCCGTAGAAAACAAGTTTCTATGGTTGTTATGCTACGCGTGCTGTGCTAGTCTGTAATTCTCTTTGTCTTTTGAAACTATCAAATAAATACAAATAAAAAAAAAAACATCTAAATTTAAAAAGACTTGCTAGACTTAGATGGTATATTTTATTTAAAAAGGTAAATTAAAGAAGTTAAAAGAATAAAAAAATAAAACTAACACTAACAAAACAAAGTAGTGTAGTGGAGCACTCAGTTAATTAAATGATCTACATAGTTGTTAGTGACACTGAAATAGAAAGTAGATAGAGAAATTTAAAAAGTGATTTGTAATGTTAAATATGATAATATATGATTAGAAGATTAAGATATGATTAGTGATAGGCCGACTATGGATTAGATTATGCCGATCTTTCACTAAGTAACTATAGTGATTAAACTATTGGTTATATTATTTGTGTGCCGACTGGAAACTGAACAGAAGATAAATACGAAGTTTAATTTACTGTCTTATTGTCTCCACCTTGTATACGGCTCGGTAAAAACGGTAGTTATAATATAAAACTCCATAAAAAGGGTCTTCAATTAGAGGCGTCTAAATGAAAACGTATGGTATATATTTATTTTATAATAATATGATATAAGTGTAATAATGTAATATAAGTGTGTAACTATCGCATTAGGGCAACCTGTAGTTGTATATTAATTAATAAATAAAGTACCTACCTACTGATATTTTAACTGGTCTTATCTGCACTTCGGTTAAGCCAGCTGCTCCATAAAACATGTATTTGCTAATATAGGTAGATGTTCCAGCTATGCTAATATTGCATTAGATTGAATTATTGAGTTGTTAGCCTAGATTTGTATCTAGTAGCCTATGCAGGTGTTTTAGGAAAAACATTAATTAATTAGGTCACTTTGAGTAAAATTCTGTATAAGTGATAAGCAGCTTTTTGCTTATTTTATTTATTTATTACGTTTTAATTTTAAATGTAAACAAAATATTGTAAAACCAATTTTTAGGAGTAGGTAGCTATGGAGTTTCTTGCCCATGCTTTTCCATACGAAACTACGTTTTGGAACAGGCAACTAGACTCATCTTTTTTCTTCTATTTGTGACGATCAACAGTGCCTTTTAATGGTCTAATTAAAATATACGATTTGACTTTGACTTTGAAATAAATAGATCAATATAATGTTGATGGCAATAGATAGGTACGCCCTATTTCATGAGACTCGAATATAACCGGCTAAATGTATGTTTATAAGTTATTAAGTTCCCCTTCGGGGAAAATGGGCGTAATGTTATGTAATGTTATTTTAATTTTATCTCGTAGTTTTGAATCATCCACTTGCACCAAATGTGAATGCGTGTGTGAATGGAATGATCTCAATGTGTAACTCATCAGTTGACAGTAAAGCGCCTTGTTTAACCTTAACTAATCGAGTTGTTATTTAGATACAAGCTTTGTAGGTTGGTAGCTTTGTAGGGTTTTAGGTTAAACACCGTCACTTGCTTGCTTACTTGCTTTGGGGTACTTTAAAGAACGTAAAATCAATGGAAAATTACAACTTTTTTTTTTAAAGAAAATCTACATTTTACCACAAGAGTATTTTACCCTTTCACCAACGCAACGAACAACGAACGAACTTGCGTCTCAACACGGGTGGGTGGCGCGGGACGTGACCTGACCGGTCGCAAGCGCGATCCCTCCCTCAGTCAGTCAGCTGTTTCGCTAGCAAGCACGGTGTCGGATAGATTTTTTTTTAAATCTTTTAATGAAAATAACGTTTTCTTTTATTGTTACTCGGTCATTTATTTTATATTTAAGTCAACTACACATGGTTTGAGTGACAACGATGTTTACCCTTACACCCTGTATTGTATAATGTTTATGTATAGTAAAACGGATGAAAGGAAATAGGTCAATGAAAAATGGGAAAACAAAAGAAAACGATCCATTTAGAATACAAAATAAACCGTCTAACAGCCTCATTATTTTTGTACTCGATTAGATATTTTGATAGGTACACAATCTCTTTGGAATGGAAATAAATCGTAACAATTTTGACTGAAATAATTAGGCGTGGATGAAACGCTTCTTAAGTATATTTTTAACTACAAACATTTATCAAAAAGACGAAACACTTCATTCTGAACCTTATTAGGCAAGTTTTAAGACATGACATTTGGGAAGATATCATTGTGGAATCTCAACATGCTCTTACGCATTTGCATAAAAATTATGTTCATCAAGGAGGCTTGACCAATTCAAGAATGGGGTCGCGAGAAGAAATTTCGCCCACACATGTTTTATTTTTTGTTTGTATGTAATCGGATATTTGTACAAGTCGTCCTGTCCGTTTGTCCGTTAAGAATTTATGTCATTCGCTTTCAAATTACATCTGAGAACGGGCTTGTTTCTTAAAGATCGTGAGCTTAACAAAAATACCTTTTGTATTGTGACAGCAATCGTATCGTAAACTGTTTTTTTTGTAGTCGAAGTTCCATGTACGTTTTTATAAATTAAGATATTCTTGTTTGTGTACATTATTATATTGCAGGTGTTTCTGTTTTATCGTACTTTCAGATTAATGCCAAGTGGTCTTTAAAAAATAAATGTTGAATATTATTCCAAAGTGTCAGTTAAACCCGTTATGATAAAAATTACATTATGGTTTATAATAATTACCTAATTATTTTATGAGTCACGATATCTTAAAAAAAATATGGTAGTTTATCTAATAATAATGACCAGATAAAAAATCTATCTGTTTATATGAGACCCCAACACCGTTTTTTTTTTTTCTTTTTTTCGTATTCGTGGGAGTTTTATTTTCAAATTGACATAAAGCGGATTTTTTTTCAGGAATCACATATTAAATAAATAAATAATAACATAAGACCGAAGTACCTAGTCTTTTCTCAGATTTCTATTTTCCCACAATTTATACCTACGTTGGCTTAACGATAATGATTTCTTCGTTGAAAACAAAGGAATTATAGTTCACCGTACCCCACATGTCATAACAGAAATCAATAGGAATTGCGTAGTACAAGATTCTCACTAATAAGGCCATTCACATGCATTCATACATTTATTCTACATGGTACTAATAATTTGATGTTTTTTTGTTGAATTTGCGGTTTATTTATACGGTTTCATGAAAAATACTGTCTAATTATAACGGTTAAATTAATGTAATAATTGTGGTTTAGTTAGCTTTATAATTAGCTTTAGTCAGAATTATCAGATTCATCTATACTAATATTATAAAGATAAATTATATTCTCACTGAGCAACTTACATAGGCTATAATGTATATACTTATAAAATATCACGCGGGTGAAGCCGCTGGCGGAAGCTAGTGATAAATAAATCATACACCTTTTTGTCATCATTATTTTGATTTCAGAAGATTTAAAAATAACGATAATGTAGATAAACTGACGTTAATTGGGTGAAAAATCGTACCGGGTTAGACCACTAACGACCATTACCCACCATCAAGGATGGATTCCACAATAAAGAAAAGAATTAGCATAGATGCATGCCAATCACATTGGAACGGTTAATCGTTCATGCTAAATGAAATTTCAATTCCAATTTTTCAGTCCATTTCCAAAGGCATTAAGTGGGTAGACTTAATGGAATACTATCAGCTTAATATATATTTTCCAGTTGCAATTAAAAATTCATTCACATGAGTAAATAGAGAAGTTGTGATTGAGGTTTAGTATTGGATCCTAACTATAGTAGGTTAAAAAATACAATAGACGATCTATTGTATTTTATAATGTATTTCCGCAAAGTCACGCCTGAATCAATTAACTATAGTAGGTTATTAATTATTCGCTTTCATTAAAATTGTAATTTAAAAAAAAATATCTTTCCGCCAGCTAAATTAATATACCTACCTTATAATTAAATCTGACGACAAGTCTAGCAGTTAAGCTTGGTGATTTTGGTAATTTCCCTAATTACCGATATTTTTGCACGTATTCCGTGCAAAAATATCGGTAATTAGGGAAATTCGGTATTAAGGGCATATGATAATGTTAATCTGAGAAAGTTCATACTCATTTCGTTTTGTTCATTATGACCTAAACTTTTAGGACATAAAGTAGGAAAACAAAACGTAATTAAAACAATTAGCAATCACATAACCATATTAACAATAAAACAATGATTCTATTGACAGACACCCTTATTCAGAGACATTTGAATTAAAACAATTTAATTAATGAGAAGCGAAAAGTAAACTTTACGACGCAAATAACAGAAGGTTTTTCTTAAAGAAGAGACAGATCTTAATTCAATTAGAACTTGGAAACAAAACACAAAGCAGCAGCTGGGGCCAAAGATTAGTTAGCTGTCTAATAGTTGAATATTATATTGCCTACCTGCTCCTTTTCAAACGTAAACTTATCATAAACCTCCAACTGACACTAACGAGACACAATAGAATTTTAATTGTTATCGGCCTTTAAAAAGGCCAATCAACAGTTGATATCAGACGCATCAGTTCTTGTTCATTTTTGCTTTTCATTCGTCATCTTTCACCCGAAGTAAAACTTCTGAACACAATATGAATCAAAACTGAAAATTCAATTAATTAATCAACCGATTTGATGTTAGATTTCGGCACTTGGCATCTTTCGGAAAAATAAATGAAAGAAGCAGATGAACGTTAATTTAAAAAAAAGAAATCTGTGTCGGGTGAACGTGCAATTGAAGAAAAAAAGGCACATTCACTCGAGTAAAGGCTCTTACATACTGGCGCGACTTGTCACGCGACGCCGCTGCATTATTCGCCGTGAAGTTTTCTCAGAAATAGTTTTGTTAAAATTCGCGTCGCGCGACAAGTCGCGCCATTATGTAGGAGCCATAAAGCGTCAGAAATAGACTTTATACACCAGGATTAAAAGTTAACACTGGCCTCAATTCTAACACCTACATAGGCAAAATTCCAGTAGGTACTGTCGTTACCGGTGCTATTGACTCGATAAGAAGAGGTCAAAAGCCACTTGCACATTGACTATTTGACCGCGTTCCTTGGATGTTTGCTAGGACGACAAATAGTTTAATGAGAAATGAACAGCAGTAGGTACGGTCTTATGTAAAATAGTCTGTGACAATGAAAGACGATTGGTATATGACCTGAGGTGTATTCAGTTTTGTTAAAAAGAACTAAAACATGGCAATTATGGTCATTATAATCCTGCTCTCATACGTAGTAATTTATTTGGGGTTCACGCACCTTCTCTTTTCCTTTTATCTCTACTAGCCGTCTCAATAATCAACCGTTTCCAGCCTTTTCATTTTACACCATTCCAGTCCATCCCTCATTTCAAACGTGACAATCAATATGGTTAACTTATACATTAAGTAGCAACCCGCTCCTGCTTCGCACGGTTAACATCGACATATTATAATTATGTGAGTTTAATGTTATTGTATTGTACCCATAATATCTCTCAAAACGGTGAGAGAAAACCTCATGAGGAAACTAGCATGTCCTAGAACCAAAGAATTCGAATTAAGACATGTGACATCTACACAAACTGCACTGGGCGCGCCTGGTGAATTACGGCCCATTCCCTCACACCAAAGAGGAGACTTGTGTCCCAGCAGTGGGAACATTATATACTGATGTACAAATACACCTACCGGACTAATTTACTCAATGATAATGATAACCGTATCAAAATCTATTATGTAGTTTCAAAGATCTAAGTGGTCAAACAGACAGACAAGAAAAGTGACTTTAATTTATAATAATTATTTATAGATAATAAATTAATTACAATGCAAAAATGGTATAATTAATATTATTGTAGCAAATTCTACCTAATCACAAGTCTGCGACTCTAATCATTGCATCTAGTAGACAATCGTGTCGTAAAGTACGGAGACATCAATTATTCAACGACGATTCATTTCGAGATGCTCCTTTTGAGTTTGCCTCGCTCGCATCCATTGAATCATAAGGTATTCTGCAATTAGTACCATGTAATTAGAAATTGAATGGCATTCAAATAATACTCATACATTTGTTGCCTGTTCTGTCATCGAATTTATCAGCAATTTGTAATTCTCGAATTTTGATACTTATTTTAGGAAATCTTTCAGAATAATACCGAAGACTTCATTATATTTCGACTTCACTAACGATTTTTTTATTTTATTGAAACATATTGTTTGATTTGTGTCTAAGTTGGTTTGTGTCTGATATTATATAAAGACTTCGTATAAAAACTATATTTTTTAGCAACCATTGCTTGCACCTGTCGCCCCTTCTTTCATAGTGGGTTCAGTATCCAGTAAAACTCAATTAGTGAATATTCAATACTGTAAGGTACTAATGAATGAATAATTCAATTCACCGCTCATTAAACAGACATTTTTAATAACCCCTGTCCGATGACACCGATCACCAAGTTAACAAATTGTAAATCGAATCGTTCGCTAAACTTGTTTCTGGGCTTGTCCGTTGAATACTCCGTTGACAGTTGTTCGATAATTGAACTGGGGACAATTAGCCAACGAGTGGTTAATATCCGTGGCGCTGTCACTACACGATTGGGTCCCTTGGCAATGGACTCTCAACAATGTCGAGTGTTAATCGATTTGGTTCGAGATGTAAGTGACAAGAGATTTTGGACTGTCACTGGACTTTTAGATAGGTGAAGTGGGTTTTTTTTTTTTTTGTTGGTATTATTTTTTGGCGGTCGTTTCAATCAATGTTTTTTTTTTTATGTGGATTAGAACCTTTTTGGTGCTCAGCAGTTGTCAACGCATATGGACTAATAAAAAACACAGCAGTTTTAATTATCACCGATCAAAGTCCTTCAGAACAGTTTACGTATCATAATTTACAGTTCAAAGTTTTTCTACTCAGCTCACCTTATCTTTTTAAGCTATAACAACAGACCGTTAAGCCGACTATTTCACAATCCAGGTCAAAATTTAAAACTTTCCACGGAGAATCTTAAAACATTATTTCTGCACGAATAAAGACTTCTTCAACGTTAACAAAAAAGTAATAAGGACTTATCTAAAAGTTTTAACTTGAGCAATTTTTCATAACTTCAAGCCACTGGTTTACAGTGACCTACTAGAAAGTCTCACGTAACAGACATTTGTAAAAAAACCCTTTTTTTAGGGAATCTACTCTTTTTTGTTGAACCTCTTTATTTTATTGGCTTGCTGACGTTCTATTTTTTCAGACATTCAACGAACGTTCCCTTTTACCCCGTTTTTGGTTTGCTACGTTTTTATATATCTGTTAGTATATTTTTTGCTTCAACGTTTAATTACTTTTATTTAAACAGTTTCAGTCTTTCGGGATAAACTCGGCACGAATACGTGGCAAGTATTCTCATTTCAAAATACTTAATTTTACTGCAGAATCATGGTTCATGATTAAACAATGTAACGAAAATTCCTTACATTAGAACCTGATTTGGTTAACGAATGGAATTGCTGAGTAATTATTACATTGAATTCGACTGCGGTAGAAGCAATTATCATAAAATGCATTGATTTAAATTCATTGGTCGAACCTACAATATTCTCTTCTTCACGATGGCGGTGTAGAGGACGTACGATGTGCTAATCTAGTTGTTTGCTTCTTTGTAGGTAATTCACTTACTAACTTTCACACAAACTAAGCAAAACTAAAAGGACCGCTAAACCTCATTACTAAACGCAACGTTAAAACCTGAAAAGTTAAAACTTCCCAGTTAAACATACGCTGGCATGTACGAAGCGTTACGTGAACAATGAATACTCCTCTTTTTCTGCGCGCCCGGTGAATGCCGTCGAGTTGCGAAAAAATACAAACAATAAAAGACCAGCGGAGGATACGAGAGACGAGTTTTCGCCGCCCTTGCCATAAAATTAAATGGGTAGAGGGCTTTTTGTGGAACGGTTCTCGAACGCGACTTCGGTCGTGAGTTCGGAAAAACGCGTCGGGTTAAAACTCCTCCGAGGGTTGGCTCGCGTTTCGGAGGTTTGACCGAGTAAGGGCTTAAGTGACGTCGACGCTTGTTGTGGTTTGGCACGATTCTCCGTTACGTAAGTATGTGTGAACAAACTCATGATGCTTTGCGTTTTTCTTTCAGTGATGAACAGAAGAGCATTGGTAAACTTATTATGCGAGCGAGTGGGTCGTTATAGGCTTCGATTTTGTTGGAGACTTACTCACATTTTCATACAGCGTAAATTCTTGGAATGCGCATGCAGGTTCGTTTTTATAATATTTACATTGCTGTCGTTAGATGTCGAAAATGTTGACGATGCTACAAAGTCAATTGACCATCCTACAAGGCTACATAAATACAAGATTTTACACAAAATATACCTAGACTCGCGACAATCTAAGAAGTCTGTTTTGACAGCTACCAAAACGCTAGCGATGAAAAAAATATTGGTTTCTTATAAACTGATTCTCGAGACATATCGATTGGACATACTTAGAGAGTTTGTAATCCACGACTTATCTATATTGATAAAAACTGATTCTCAAAGCTTAAAGTTTTATTACATGTACGAGAACGAAACGTCAAAACGGACTTCTTAGATTGTCGCGAGTGTAGATCTGATATTTACGATTTCAGTAGTCAAGTATAAACCGGAAAATTTTACCTATTTTTAATACCGTCCAACAACCGGTTCCTACTAATTATAAATCCATTTTACTTTCGAAAGTAGACAGACGGGTGGCCAAAATTATCGGTTGTTCCGTGACTTATCGAAGTAAACATCGATTAGCGAGATAGCAGACCGGCTAAGTAAATTACACGTTGTAGGACCACCTGCAAGGATGTCGGCAATAAACGCATGTAATCATATGTCTGGGCTGATTCCCTTGGCAAACATTCCGTGCGTGCGCTTCGGATATCCCCTTTATTGTGATTTTGCCCTCTTTTATGTGTTCTTAATAAAATCAGGGTATGAAGGCTGGGAGCTAATAAACCTGATGTTCTAATCGGGAAATAGGCCTTCCTTCTGTGTCGATCTTTATTAGACCTATATTTGCCTTGTCTTGCTTCCGTGTCGACTATATAATCAAAATTCATGATCCTTAAGGTCACCACTACAATTATAATATAATGTAGTTATTGAATCGTATTCTCTGTTTTCAGTATTTAAAATGATTAAACCCGCTAGAAACTACTACAGCTTCAGATTAGATTTCCATACGTAGTTAATTATATTATTAATTAATAATATGAGAGCGACTCGAGATTTTGATAAAATAATTATTCGCAAAACTATTAGGTATCTGTTGAAGTGTGTGACCTGAAAATTATAAAACCAACTATTAGCAAAACTCATCAAAGCAGGCGAACAAGGAGAAAATCATCTAAGCATTAAGTACGAAATAAATCTTAGGACAGACCTTCAGGGCCTTGCTAAAGGACTAGATTAAATCCATTTCAATGGCAGTCGACAGATAAATGGCGATTACAAGTAAATAAATTAATTAAATTATGTTATCAAAAAGGCTTTATTTAATTATTATTAGGCTCACCCCCCTGTTAAATGGGACTAAAACAATGGCTAAATGCGGGCGTAATAGAGGTACGCCTCTGCCTAAACCTTCGGGGATTACAGGCGTGCTATGTTTAGTTAATTATCCAAGAAATAGTTTCTTACCTCCTGAAGGCATTCTTAAAGATTAATTTGAGAAGAATAACTTCAACCTGTCTCATAAATAATAAACTACCTACTACTTACCTACTAGTAAATAAATAAAACTACCAATTACGATGACTAACTTAATTTTCAAGCTCATTTTACTTGTATATGAACTTAAGAAAACCTATATACTTGAATATTTAAATATTTATTATTGAAAGCGTAAGTTTACGCAGAAATTATGGCACTTTGAACGCATTAACATTCCGTTTAGACCACCTATGAGTGCGCTCTGAGATCTGCAATTACGAAGACCTTGTCGGTGACTTAGCTTCGGACATACTGTTTATTTGTTTCTCGAACTTTCGCTCTTATTTTAAAATGCTTATTTTGTAGGCATTAACGTTACTACTGTTTTTAGGGTTTCGTATCTTAAAAGGAAATCCGGAACCCTTAGTATTACAATTTCATCCTAAATACGAAACCCTGCCTTCTTTGTGCGTGGTCCCAATTAGCCAGTTTTTTTTTTAAATATAGCTTAATAAGGTGCTCGTGTCTAAGTAATAACAGCCGCACGGGTCGATCCATGTGGTTAAGCTAAGCTTGCCGGGGCTGGTCCGTGGATGGGTCATAAAACACTCACACAATAATATCTTAACCTACCGAGACTCCTCCGTGCCTCGGAAAGTTAAGCCATTGATCCCGGCTGTCCTTCGTGGATCTTTGACAGTCGTTACGGGTCGTCAGAATCCCGAAAGTCTGACAACCAGTCTTACCAATGGGTATCGTAGTACCCAGTTACTTGGTTGTGGAGGTCAGATAGGCAGTCGCTCCATGTAAAATACTAGTATTCAGCGGCATCGGGTAAGACTGGAAGCCGACCCCAACATAGTAGAGAAAAGGCTAGGCAGATTGAGATCTCCCCCAAGCATCAGCATACCTAGGTTTTTGATTGCACCTAGGTTTTTTTGTTAACCACAACTGGGAAGCTTTTGGCCTTCATCTCACCTGATGGTACCTAATTGATGATCAGGCCAAAGGTAGACGTGAGCTTCATCCGGAATCCTCAACCGCAGAGGAACTGGCTATCTTACCTCTAACTGCCGAAACACAACAATGCTGTTAACATTGTTGTTATGCCAACATACTTAGATAAAATGGTGGTAGCTAGCCAAGCGAACTTAGAATAAGCCATCCCCCAACCCAATCATCAACCAAACCGTCCAGAATTTTACCCACGCTGGAAATTTAACCCGGGACCTCTGGGCTTGAGACGGGTGGTTTTACGTGAGACCACAGAGGCGGTTAAAAGATATCATTAGTATTAAGATATCGTATTAAAATCGCTAGCTTCAAATTCCATCCTACGAGTAGCTATAGAATCACGTAGATTTTCTGAAATTTTCTCAATCTGATTTTCCCTGCGTTGTAAGTTCAACTTTGGTGCTACGCGGTGCTATCGAGTCACGTTTAGTCCCCATCGCTCCGCATTCAGACAAACATTTGTTCCTAGTCTGGATGTCGGTGAATTTGATTTGTGTATATAATGATGCTGTTTGGCGTTGCGTTCAGGTTAAAACGTATGGAGAAATACTAGGATGGAAGAGTGTTTTATTCACAAGATGTTTTTGTTACTTATTTGAGAATTTGTTTGGTTTCCTTTTACTGCATATGGCATAATAATACTTATACTATACTAGCTGTTGCCTACGACTTCTTCTGCGATCCAGGATGAAAAGTAGCCTATGTCCTTCTCTAGGTCAAGTTGTCAAACATACAAATCCGTTCAGCCGTTTCAGCGTGTATTAACAAAATAGACGCTGATTTCAGCGTGAAAAAAAAGAACAATTTATTTAAATTCTTCTTATTTTTTTTAAATTATGTACTTACTTTTTTTTACTGTTTGTTTTTCCTGTGCGTGTCCCAAATAAAATATTTTTCTTTCTTTTGTGAAAGCGTAAAAACAAACAAACTCACTTTCGCATTTATAATATTAGTTAGGATTATATTTACGCCCATTGGCTACTTCCAACAGAAATCGTATAACCTGTACCAGCAACTCTTTGATGTTCGAAGCTTTGGTTAAGTTTTAAGTACGCCCATAGAACGACTCTACAATCCAATATTTGTCGATGGCGACAAATTAAATGTAACGTGAACTCAACTCGGCCGAGATAAATACCTAAACGTTACTTAAAACGTACTTTCCCGTCCCTATCTTGCGCTTTCAGTTTGACAGTTGCGCGACAGTGACAGGAATATTACAAATCACCGTGCTAAGTAAGTAACGTTTATTAATCTCGGCCCTAGGGTTCGCTTCAGGGTTATATTTATTTATTTTTACAGATTACCTACCTATCTATTCTGTAAAAATGACACCGTGAAATCTTAGGTGAAGTGAGCTGTCATTCTACCTGATGCTATAAGGATTGACACTATTGACAGCTTACTTCACCAACATTTTCACGGTGAGATTCTTACAGAAAAATTCGGCTGGTCATTTGTGGATCAGTCATACAAGGATCTTCTGGCGTGTGGACAAAATCAAAACAAATGCCACCATAATTTTTGTTTACCAGTGCCAAAATATTCTCGTACTGACAGTGCGTAAATTACTTACCACCCTTACCATCCGTGTGTATCAAGAGTCCAAGACGGACAGGTTTCTTCATGTTTCTTTTTACCAACTAATGCAATCCTAAGTTAGACTTGGACACGGTTTTACAAGTACCAAGTCGTGCACATTTCTAGCAGGATGGGATCCTCATTTAAATTATAAGTGTGGGAAGTAATTTTATGCTGAGCTGTATTGAGTTATTATGTTATTTACTATTTATGATGTTTTCCTATCTTTGCCTCTACAGTGGCAATAATTTTCATTTACCTCCAGCGTACCCCAGGATGTCATAAGGGAAAAGAAAAAGAAGCCATATTTTGTCGTTCAGTAGAATTATAGTGCATAGAACTGCTTTCTCTCTGAATCTAAGTATTACAAGCATTCATTTCATACTTCGAAATCCGATTTCCCTCGCGATTACTATGACTAACGAAGTTTTGAAATTTCGGAGTGAAAAAGGCGAGTTCGTCGTTCTTAAAAGGAAATCTAAAATACAATTTTGTTTGACTTGGAAATCAAACAAAGCTGCTTCTATCTTACTGGAATCCGTTGTGTTTATCTCGTTCTTTGCGTTAAAAATGACTAGGAAGTTATTTTGATTCATCAAACCAACCATAGAGATTACTAGAGATTTAATTTTGACACAACATGTACAATCACAGCCTTAAGAGCCTTAGTTTCCTCACTGACCTAGAGCATGTGGGCGGAGCTAAACTCCCTACTCCCCGAATACGTAAAACGCGCGCGGTGGCGCGCTAAACTAAAACGGCGATCAAAGAAAATCCAAGGGCGCAGAGTTGCGCGCATAGGACGCCTATTTTGCCTACGATTCCAGAAAGGAATGGCGGAGATGCAAGGCTGATATTTGTATAGACAAATACATAAGTTACGTATAGTTTAAGTTTTTACTGGATATTATTTTTTAGCATGTATTTTGCATAGTACGACGACGTTATATTTTGCGTAGTACGACGACAGTTCATTATGTGTGTTATCTGTGGAATGTTGAGACATCACTCATACACGCTCTGGCTGTATCGTGCTCGACTTCATTGTGTTCATACGTTACGTTACATTTAAAAAAAAAACATGCATAAAGTCATATTATTAGTTTTCAATAAAGTCTGCTGAATACTGATATCTATAAATAGTTAAATAATAATACAATAACAAATATTAAACTTCATAAAAAATTAAAAATAAGAATAAATAGATTATAAATAAACATAAATAGTTAAAATAATAACTAACATTGTTGCTTAGAATACTTATAAATAATTATGATGGTTTCAAAAAACAAAATTTCGATCCGGATACGATCCCAGAACTCATTGATTGCGGACCCATTGCTTACCCCTTACGGCTACAAATACATGTTAAAATTACGTGAATTTTAGCAATGCAATGGTAAGAATAGGTTGCCACTATGACGCGTATTCTAAATGCAACAGAAAAACCTATGTTATGTAGGTCTGTGCTGGAGTTTTGAGCGTTTACTAAGTACAACATGTAGATATAAAAGTATGTAGGTATATGTAGGTAGATATGTAGGTAGGTATTCTAGGTATGTATGTAGGTAAGTATGTAGGTAGGTATGTAGTTAGGTATGTAGGTAGGAAATATTTTAAGGGGTCATTGTACACACGGCTACACTTCAAGCTATAGGTACATTTCTAGTATAAGCTGACCTCGCGTTGTACGGAAATTCTATACAATGCGAGATCAGTATAAACTGGAAATGTATAGCTTGATGTGTAGCCGTGTGTATATGGAATCAACCCTGAAATCGCGAAAAAAAAGTCAGCTGTTCTACATTTTGACGAGCTATGCGAACATAAAGTAAAGTGATTTCAGGCTTGGTCCCATAATGAAAGCTGTTCATGATGATGAGTACAATGACCCATTAAAATATTTCGTGTATAAAAAGATACACCTTTTATTTTCGTCCAATTTTGGATATGTGAAAAAATTCACGGCAGTAGTATATAATGTATGACGACAGTAAAATGAAAACTATCACAGCTAGAGGCTATACCAGGTTCTACAAGTTAACGAGTAGGTAATAATCTACCAACTTAAATTTGCAGTTGCAAAAACATGTTCTCCCGTACATTTCGTGTGGGAGAACATAATTTCAACTACAATGTTAAGTTTGTTCTTGGCATAAATTCATTCCAACTACGGAAACCTTCATTATGTGTGGTCCGACACGCACTTGGTCGGTTTTTCCATCTGGGATTGCTCAGTAGCAGCCCGGAGTCTCGATTTGTGCCTGGTTGATGGCAATAGGCTCGCCCCTATTACATGCGACATAACTGGCGAAATGTGAGTGTACTAACTAAAGGTACGCCTCTGCCTAACCCTTCGGGGAATACAGGCGTGATGTTATGTTACATTAACATTTTTTTTTGGTCTACTTATATTATAAATTTGTATGTAAATTGTGTGAATGTAAATAAAAAAAGTATTAATAAGTAATTGCAAATTTAAAAAAAAACTCAACATTAAAGCGCCTACGCGCACAATTGAATTGGGCTCTCTGAAGCGAGCTAGTCTATAAACGCACATTGATACAATTCGTTCGTAAATATTTGTACTAACACACGCAAACGTGCAAAGTCGGTCGATAGCCGGGGCGGAGCAGCGAGCGACACAGCCGTCCCGTAGCAATGCTAACTCGCGACTGCCGTTGATTAATTTACATTTATGGTACGAACAATCTGTAGTACCTCTAACCATCAATTTTTCAGTATAAAAATATTTCCAAACATCAAAGCCGTTTAGTAGTAGTATAGAAATATTAGCCAACAATTGCGTCTTGGTAGATATTTTTTTAAGACAAAAGTATTAGTCTTACGAAAAAAACTGCTCAAATAAAATGTTGTACATGAATCTATGGCAAACATTTTTTTTTTTCAGATCTTTTATCCAAGCCGTTAATGAGGAGTAGGCTTTTTAAATTGACCATGTTACGGTACTAAACGGGACCAAGCGCCTTAATACGCCGACAAAATCAGGGTTTCGAATTAATTGAAAGCACGAAAGCTAATTCTAATCTGTAACTAGGTACTTATTAGTCGAAGTAAATGTCGTAAAACACAGTTAATGTACCTACTACGTCGATAGTACAACACTAGGGAGTTAGGTTGTGTGTACACCAGGGTATTCGTAGACCAGGCTATGAATTTTGAATGTAGTGTAAAGCTAGACCGCTTTACACTTGATCTAGCTACTTATAAGCCCAGAAAATGCCGTCTATTCTAGGTTAATTTAAAGATTTACACAACTTAGTGTAAGTCTTAGTATAGAAGGGACGCCAAAAAAAAACAGAGCATAGAGAAAACACACTTGCAGCCGTAGACACAATAGAGAGTCAAAGATCGATCAAGTTTGTCCGTATTTTGTCGTACCGAAATAAGTAAAAGCGTATAGGTATTCATCTGTGATAGGTATAGCCGCCAGCCACGCTGTTTGAATCTAAAAGACACGTTTCGTTTTTGTATGGGACTCCAGCCATAATATGTACACTTTATAAAACCTGGAAAACGAACCCCTGAATACAATAAAGGCAGTTTTTTTTTCATAATATCTGATATTTTTTAGGCACTAATTATAAACTGAAAATGTTTGACAGCCATGACAGATTGGTTGGACAGATGACGTTTACATTAAAAAAAAAATAGGGGTGAGGCGATGTATCGTAACTGTTAGAAATAACAGATATAAAAAAATAACAGATAACAATGGTTCCTAACAATAAACCAAAACCAATCTATTACATAAACTAACAGATCCTCAAGACTGTAACCGCGGCCTTTACTGTTAATACATTTTAACAATCCCCACATAGACTGTTACCGTGGCGGTTACTTACGTATTTATCGTCCGTAACAGACTGTTATTTAATAACAGATAGATACGATTATCGACTTTAAACCAAAAGAGATATAGAAGATATTCAATTGAGATTTAAATACGTATTTATCGTCCGTACAAAAATAACAGGCTGTTATTTAATAACAGATATTTGGGTCTGTTATTTTTTTGGAACAGTAACAGTGACAACAGTTATCGTGTTTAACCAGATAAAACCCATCTCTATTTTAAAATCTAGAACTGTCAATGATGTGATGTCAAATACCAAAGACATTATGTTTATATTTTTCGTCCTACAAATCTACAGTCTTACTGAATATTTATTCGTAAAACCTAACCTTTGTATCGAGCATTCAATGCCTAGTGCGACTTAGCTTTTCCTAAGCATACCTGGAAAATTCTACGAATGTGGCAAAGTCATTAACTCTTTGCATTGTTTCTAGAAATTATGCACGCTTGACCGGTTTCTAACTGTACGAGGTTTTAACTAGAAATATTTCAATTAAAGGGACTGAAGACTTTAATTTTATGTGATTAAATTCCAGAAAATAGTTTATTATTAATTAAGATCGGTGTAATAGGAGAGAAATATATTTCTAAATATCTTTTTTCCATTCTCAGTGTGCGACCAACCCAACGCCCGAGTCCTGTAAGTATTTAAAACAACGACCATTGCGCTCAGTTTTGTAAATCGAGTGCCGACACTGTGACGAGGCACAATACATTTTGCACGTAGTTGGAAAACCTACATTACACTGTTTCTCCAGTATTACAGTCATTGGCATCGTAAACTAACTTAAGGGCGATGTTAAGTGGCAATCTCCGATCAGTTGAATGTGTAGCATAAACTTAAAGACGTGCACACATTTGCTGATTATACTCGTTGAATGTGCTTGGATAAAGTTATTAAGCGGGATAAAAATGTTTGGTTAAGTTTGTTAAGTACGAGAATAAATTATAATTATTTAATATAATGTCATTTGGTTGGTAAATAAATAAAACAAAGCGAGAGTCATAGCCAAGTATTAGTAAGTTCATCTGAATAGCTGATCCTTTCTACAAATGATTGCAGAACATAAAGTTCTTTAATTTATTTAGCAACCAAAAGTACAATGTAATTGAAATTTTCATTTATTTAATCAACAAAGAAGTATTTTTAAACTTATATTTAAAAAAAATACCTCTATTCCCCCTAATATTTATAGCTGCTACAAATTGCCTATTCGCAATTCCCGTCCCGGTTATTCAAACGAACCCGTGCCGGTGGTCTGTCCGTGTGAAAATAAAAAGTTAATTACAGTGCACATACCTCACTCAGGTAAACATGTCTGAACACCCATGTTGCGCCGCAGAATGCCACGATACTGTAAACTGATATGCAGTTAGCTAATACAACGTGTATGGGTGTTGATCTGTTGATGCTTTTTTTTTTCCTTAGTGTGTTGGATCTTTCAATGATGTTTGAATCGCCAAATGCGGTGCTTAGTGTTGAGTATGGGTTTAGGAGAATTTATTTAGTTTATCACATAGTGCATTTTGATGTTCTTATAGAACTAAGTATATTATTCACGATTAGGCCAACCAGTCTCTTCTTTATGACGTTGTATGAAAGGGTTTCCGTAATGTCCTGTGAGTTTCTGTAAGGTCTGTACATTGTCATGAGTATATATTTTATGAACTAATAGTTCGCTTGATACCCAGGGACGATTTCCTTGGATAACTGGATTTATGCCTATAATCTATCTAAGGCCGCGTTCTATACAGGGTGTAAGGGTAAACAGCGTTGTCACTCAAACCATGGGTAGTTGACTTAGATATAAAAATAAATAACCGGGTAACAACAAAAAAAACGTTATTTTCATTAAAAGATTTTAAAAAGTTTTTATCCGACACTGTGCTCGCTAGCGAAACAGCTGACTGACTGAGGGAGGGGTCGCGCTCGCGGCCTTTGAGGTCACGTCCCGCGTAACCCACCCGTGTTGAGACGCAAGTTCGTTGCCCTAGCCTCCTAGGGTGAAAGGGTGAAATATTCTTGTGGTAAAAAGTAGAATTAAAAAAAAAAGTTGTAATTTTCCATTGACTTTACGCTCCGAACCACTGGTTTCAAGGATAACGGTGTGTACCCTAACACACCATAAATAGAAGAGATCTTCGTGCGAATATGCGATCGTTGCGCTCATGTCACTATTTTTTCGGTGAACCAGAACGCGTGGGCGAGCCGACAGAGGGCGTTTTCCGGTTTTCCGAACAAAAAGTGACATATAATTATAATTACTTGACTCAACTTTCAACGACGTATACATAACCTTATATCTGCCAGTTATTTCCTCACCTCTTTTATAAGAAATGTGTAGTCGAGGAATTTATTAATTCGGTAAGTAATACTGTTGGACTGATGAACGTTGAATATTAGATTTATTTAATAAAATTAAAGTGTAAATGTTGTTTGTTGTGTTTTTATTTTATTGTTTGTTAGAGTACTTAGTATAAGTTTGATTTTATATGTTCATATTTATTTGAATTGTAAATATTCGTGCCACTTTTAGCAGCGGATGTTTCCTGAATGTGTAATATACCTACCTACCAAACTTGTAAAATATCTTACGAAAACTATCTTTGTCTTAATGATGATGTTAGGTAAAGAAATTACTTAAAAAGGGGTTGTTTGCACTTCTAAATTATCTCTTTTGCACTCTACGTCATAAAATTATTATGCAAAAGCGTCCGAAATACATGTAAATTTATTTATAGCCAGTTATTGCTACGTCCATTAACGAAATCATCGTGTGTTAATGTCTACATTTATCAACGCTTGTGGAATAGGTGAGGGCAGCTTATTAATTATGAATCGATGTATTACAATAATAGTTCAGTATGTGTGAAATTAATAGGTAGCTCATGAATTGTGAAATAATTATTAGTGATACCTACGCGTGTAAATGTTTGTGTATGAAAATAATATCACAATATATTTCAAAATTATTTCATTTACTTATTTCCGACCCCAACGTAGTAAATAAATTTTGCAATGTTGTTTTTTTAAATGTATTATTTAGTAAATTTATTTTTGTAGTTTATGTTTTAGGTACTATTTTTTAAAATTTAATAATTGCCTATGAATATGATATATATTACATAGCACTTTTTGCCATAAATTTCCACCTAAAAGCTATCAACATTGCCTCTGAGAGAGAGAGAGAGAGAGAGAAGTTGTGATCGACACAACTTTAGACACACAGATACGTTGGGTACATAATCTATCGCATAACATAAATAACATGAAGCTAATACAGCATAAGTTCTGAAAACATTTCTGACATGATAAAAAACAAAGTATACCCCGGAAGTTTTATTATTTATTATATGCCAAGGACAACAAAGTTTACGTCTTGGGACTTTGCGTGAAAGGAAGTGCATTATGCTATAAATACACTTGCTATTAACGGCTTTCAAGACACTGAACTAAGAACAACCCAATAAAAACGGTAATACATAAAAGAAATCGGTCGAAATGGTTTAAAGCATAGGTATCGAAAGAAAGAATCATTAAAATCTGTGGAGGTACCTACCTCCATAGATTGGGAGATAGGTATGTACCAATTTTGGTTTACATTTTTTCACAACGAATTTTCATGAATTTTAACGAGACCAATTCGAGGGCATCCTCTTTCAACTAAAATTGAACGACGCAAATAATATATCGCACCATTTTTTGAGTACTCAATGTAGGTAACTCAATAATTCAAATCACCGGGGATCAAACGTTTAAAAAATATACTTTTTGCTGAAGTGTTAATGGAATATGAATATTTTGTCACGGTTCAAAAAGTCCACAGTCATAATATGAAAGCTCGTTAAAAATTGAAAACAATCTTGTTTTTTTTTTACTTTTACGAGATAGAAGATTGTTATTACTTGAGTCATTTATTTAGTACCACATCTACACACAAAATAATTGAAATACATGGAAAGCTTAAAAGATGACAGCCATAGATTTTTACCTCTGTCTTGTTTACATTATACATACCACTTCTCTCAATAAAACGACTGCATAAAACACTACTCAATTCTTAATCTTCATTTAAATATTTATCGATATTCTACAAATAAAAAAAAACAAATAAATAAAATAGCGCCATCCAAAATTTACGACAAAGTGAACGCCTTTAATTTTAAATTTTACTATTCGCGTTCGGAGTTCCCGTCATACAGTTTGCATTCGGACGTTTATGGACACCGTAAATTTTCCGCTAGTCGTAACTTGGTTCCTGTGCCTTCAGAATTATAAATGTATGTGCTGTGTCTCGTACAGTCGGCTGAGTTAATGTGTCTGCGATGTCGTGTCTTGTGTAAAGGTTAGGAGGTCGTTTGTGCGACGAGGTGGATATCTAACCATTTTTTTTTTAATACCTGTGTTTTTAAGTTGGTGATTATATTCTATTCATAAAACAGGTTAGTTTCTAAAAAAAATCGCCGTTGTTTATAAAGTATCATGAATTTCTCTCAGAACAAATTTTAATGTCAAAATGAACTATGGTGCAATATTCGACGTTCCTTATCTTACCCCCGTACATTAACATCCAGTTTATTATTCTATCAACCTGCTCAGTCTTTTCCCAATATGTTGGGGTCGGCTTCCAGTCTAACCGGATGCAGCTGAATAACAATATTTTACATGGAGCGACCACCTATCTGACCTCCACAACCAGTTACTGGGTAACATGATACCCCTTGGTAAGATATAGTTTATCATTATTAGCCTTTAAAATAAAGCGGGAAATTCTCATAAAAATATTGTAACTTCCACAGTACAACATGGAGCAATCCCCTGGGTTCTGTCGCAAGATTTATTCGCGTGCGAACTAAAAAATGTGCAAAGGAACATGATTTAAGGTCCTCGGTGAGCCATCATAAGTCATGGGTTGTATAATTATAGGCGCATTGAGATAGCACACTCGCTGCGATTTGTCTACGTTTGTGATTGCAAAAATGACTACTTATATCTGTCAGTTGGATTAATGCGTGAGTAGATGAATAGTTAAGAAAATAATTACGATTTCTATATGTGAAGATTCTCGTGATAAATATATTAATAACTTTACCTAAGCATACATTACATTTGCCTAAATGTCAGGTCTAGGTTACCGTTTTGTATTACATTTGAAAGATAATTATTAATGTTATTTTAAGCTGTTACCCAATAAAAATTACCTGACACATATATTCATTGCGTTGATTCCTATTACAATTTCAACATTACGATAGAAATAATGAAGTCGTTTCTCAGAAGCAAGTGAGCACTATCCCCAACATTGATGTACTGTCGATATTTATTCACTGCACCGTGAATCTGCTTGTTATCTCTAAATAAATACACAAATGCACCTGCTAACTGTATTTAATCCTTATATTCTGAAAGATAAAGTCTACAATGGTCTGCAGAAAAAAAACTGGAAGCAAAATCAATTTCACTGACTACACAAATCGATAATGCATCGGCGCAACAGAAATACTGATTTGCAATCAATTTGAAGTAATACTTTGACTCAAATTAAGTACTCCTCATTTAATAACTTGGATAAGATATGAATGGTTGGTGTAATAAACAAGATCTGTTTCTATACGATATTTGTAAATACTTAGAATTATGATCTATGAATGAGTAGATTTACGGTAGCTCGATGCTTGTAGATTGAGAGTGATTTATTGAGCAAATAGTATCGTTTAATATTACGTGACAGCTTGTTTAAGACAACATCTGAATTCCTGTTGACTTTGATAACTTGAAGTAAATTGTGACAAACATCTATGGTATGTATAAGTGTTGCTGTTACCCAGTAAGGTGAGTACCTACCTGATTTACCTATTTAGGTAAGTACTTCGATTTAACAGAAATTCAAGGAAAATTGTCTGTCATCTAGTTGGAAATGAAAATAAATGCACCGACAATACAGATTTTAAGGTAAGTGGAAGCTAGATATTTGAATACCACAGATACCTACTTCATAAATACATAAGGCGACCAATTGTTCAATTAGAAATCGGCACCATATTGAGTCTATAATTTAACCATAATAACTCAAACTGTTCTAGGTAATAAACTGATTGTTCTATTATATCTTTATTGCCTAAATTATGTATAAAGGTATAACGTAAATACTGGTAATTGTAACCTAACTTTACTTTAATTTATATGGTAGTACCCCCGAGCACTTATTTTTTTTTTTTAAATCATGTGCGTGTTATTTTTTGACGGTTTCGTAAGATACCTTTGTCCCTTTGTGTAAACAATTTGTAGGTTTTGAATACTTGTTATGTGAATGAAAAAGCAGATAAAATTTTTGGATTTATTTATTTAGAATCCATGTTTGTAAACAGATTTGTTAACTTACACATAAGGTCTGTTTAAAAAAAATATAAATATTGCTACAAAAAGTACGCACAGTTAATGTTGTATGGCTAAAAAAAATGAAAGAAAAAGTGAGTTATACAGCTTAATTATTATAATCACAAGTCTTAAAAACAACGCTATAACCACAAAACCTATGGATAAGTTCAAATCTACCTGAGCATCGTTAACATAATTTTGATTATAAATAAATTATCTTTTTAACATTGAATTTTAATAAAGAATTAATTTTATTGAATATACAATTGTCAAAAGAAATATATTCTATCTACAATATACAAGTAACAAACATTTAACTATGTACATTCAATAGTTCGGACTAGTTCACGATTGTATTCGAAAAGTGTGTAAGATTTCTTTTTACAAAATTTACAAGAGGAACACCACGGACAGTCGGGAGTGTCCAATTTTGACACGAATGGCTGAGCTTTTACAAAAAATGGGCAAAATTCTTCTAAAACATTAAACACAAACATTCAGGCATTTCACATTACAATTACTAATGAATATTGGATAGTGAACTGACATAAGAAGGAGATATTAAACATTTTATTGAAATAGAACACGGAGACTTTTGCAACCACAAGATCAGAATACAAAATATTCTGCTACAGGCATACATCGATATGTATAACGGCACACATTGAAGACAGTTCCACCTTATCCAATAATATTAAAAAGAAAATCATATTATGTAGTACAATATGAAAAACGTAATATTATTCCAACAGGGAAACGCGACACATTTCCCAGCCTGCGAAACTTAATATTGTTTTGTTCCCGTCTGTAGTTTGACAGTAGTTACAATTTTACGAGAGCCCAGTCACAAGTGTGAAGATCGTAAAGTATGTCAAATTGCTTTAACATGACACGGAAGATCGCGGGGTGAAATTCAAAATTTCACTGTTTCACTACATTATCTGTACACACGGCATACCGCATAAAGCTCTCTTAAAAAATTACAAAAAACTTTTTTTATCAACATATAATAATTAACCTATCTATACTGTATTTACAATTATTGCTATTGAATGTTGCGCTTCCAACGCCCAAGTACTTACACAAACTGGCATATTGCCTCCTCTACTAATACCTAAATACAGTCATAAATGCTTTTTTAAATACTCTGTTCAAAAAAAAACGAGAAATGCATTTATTTGTATTTTCACTTCAAAATATCATCCTCGTACTGGGAAATGTGGACATTACCCGGACATTTTATGTACTGCGTACGAAAGGACAATATTAAATGAAATCTAAAGGAAATGTAACTTACTCGAATTTTTAGCTAAACAGAATTATGGCAACATAAAAAACAGGTAGTAGTTATAGCAATTAATATTATAGTTTGTATTTTGAACAGAGTAACGAATCAAAAGCCAACTTAAATTACAATAAATTGCTGCCATCCATGATATGCTTTTCAATTTATAACGGAATGATAAAAAGCGATTTCAAAATCCGCATGTGAAATCGTAACAAGCAACCTATATAAATATCTACAATCCATAATAATATTCCGTACTGAAATCTATTTTACGATTGAATCTATTAACATCGATTAATTTATCTTTGTCCACATTGTATTACTTGAATATATCAAAGAAGAAGAGTTATCATAATCTTTACATTATTGCATTTTAACTGTTAATCGTTTCATAAAAATTACAGCACGCACTAGTGCTTTGAAACTCAAGTCAGTCTTTAAGTAACAAGTTCTTACACAAAGAATGTTTGTGGGTTTGACATCGTAAATCATGATATTTTAAAGACAATCGTCTAATCAGACAATTAATTGCTTCAGCAGAAGTCAAATAGAAGTTTACCCACACTAATCTATGATCGCACCGCCCAAAACATTTACCGCATTCTTCTCATTCTTATGCAGAAAGTAATTTTCAGTCTTATTTTGAGTTGATTTAAATACTAAAATGTATCTGACAAAATGTGACATAATGAATCCATGTGATAGGAATACCTGGTGCGAAGGTTGAAAATATTGACAATGCAATACGCTTTTCTAGTTCGTAAAAAAAAGTGAAATATGGAGTTTTAGAATTTGCCTAGTTCATTCGTTCTCAGGTTCGGGCGGCGCGGATGGTTCAGTGTCGGCAGGGGGAGCGGGCGGCTGCGCGGCCTGCGCACGCGCCCGCGCCAGCGCCTAGGCAAGCGCGGGCGCGGCAGGCCTCGCTCAGGGACGGTGGGGGTGAGCGGAACTTAGTGACGAACTACTCACCCCCGAGTCGCTACTTTTCTCAGATGCACATGGCTCCCCGCCGGCTACAAACTTGACTACATTGAGTCGGTGATCGGATTCACAAGTATCATCTCTGGCACCACCGGGAAGACCGCCACTGCGCACGGTCGTTCGTTCCGTACCTGTGCCCGGATAGCGTTCGATTCTGTCGCATTCAGCGTCATCTGGTTGTCGTCGACGAATGGACCGCTTAGCTTGCGGCGCAGGTTCTGGAGGCCTGTGTGTAGGCTCATCAGCTCTGTGGACTAGTGGTGAAGTCCGTACTCGGACGCCTCCAACTCCGACACCGGCTTCATAACACCCCGAGTCTCGGGGAAATTGCCGTCTGCCGAAGGGAGAGTCACCACCTTCGGAGCTTGAACCGCCGCCATCAGCTTCTGCTTCGCCTTCGCCACCTACGAGAGTTGATAATTTTCTTAGAAGCTTCATAACATAGATTACTTTATTTGAGATAAGTGGTCAAAATTATTGTTCCAACTCACATTCAAGCTGGTGCAGAAGTTGAACAGCAGCGAGAATACGTGTACGGTGTTCAGGAGTCATTATACCCAAGTAGTCCAAATCTGATGGTTCGATCTCCTTGAATAGTTCTATGTCTTCATATCCATTCCTTGCAAAGGCCACAGCATACTCTAACAAATCTATCCGTCTCAATAACTCTTCTACCGTACGTGGTCGAGTTTCCCAAAGCCTTTCGCGACTTTTGCACCATTTGGACGATCTTGAACGGACTGTGTCCCTTTCAGATAAAACTTCGACGTGGGCGAACTTGAAGTTTCCAACTTGATTATTCAATACGCCTCGCCATATGCCGGACGCATTCATGTTTATCACCTCTATGATGTCTCCTTTCTGTTGACAAATAACACGTTATTAGAAATTCCTTCCTAGATGCGAGCAGCGAGTACGCTTTGGTATTAAGTCGTCTTACCTTGTATCTCAGGGCATCTTTCTCATAAATATTGGGTACGTAATCGACGAGGGCCCGAGCTCGACACAGCATTTGCGGCACGAGTAAACTCCGCCCGGCTGGACTTAATTCTATGTTTTCTTCTGCCGAGAGAGATGAGTGATTACTACCGGCGCGAACCAACGCTTGTGTGCCTGTACATAAATATTCTAGGCTCAGATAAAATAAATTTCAATGTCTACGACCAACACATTGAAAGTAGAATACCTGTGTACATCTTGTTGGACTGTGAATAGGTAGTAGTTTTAGTATTTCAATGCGATGCAATTAGTAGGGTTAGGTTGCGATGCAGATAAAATTGAGAATTACATAAATTACAAGAGGGTATCTGTAAGTAACACATGGGGTGTTATGGTACAAAGAAAGGAAAGACCAACTTATTTACAAAACCATTTATATTAACACAAACAAAATAACTCAATAAATCCACTCACTACTGCCTGATCCGCTGGGAAGACTTTCGAAAGAACTATTAGAACATGGAAACGCTTGGTCACCACTCGTCCGTCTGTCACTGCCTTCTGGGCCCCTTTCTTGTCTTAACCTTGATATCTTTCTTTGGACGTCTTGTCTGAGACCTCTCACTTTTCCTGCCAAGTTTGACACACCTTCGCATTCTTCAGCTGACTGGAATTAGTGATAAAATGGTTAATTGGGCAAAGGAAATCAAAATCAAAAGCAAAATTTGTATCGGCTAATTTATTAATTTACGCTAACTTGATATTTTAAACAAATCGACTGCAAGGAAAATATACAATGAATGGCAGAATATTTGTTACCTTATGCACGGTGGCTATGTGCTGTGAATCTGTTTCACTTTCTTGATCTTCGTAATCAGACGAAGCAGGTGATAAGGGATCAGCACCTATCCGGTAGCCGGACATTTGCCTGTAGCCCCTCCTGGAATCTCGCTCCGACCGGTTTGACTCTAAAGAGATGCCAGATAGTCTTGATCCTATAGATTGGATATCAGACGCGGCGTAATCCCCACTCTCCCGATCTCTTGCCGTTCGCAGGGGGATCACGGTGGTCGGGTAGGGGCCACTCTGCGGAATAATTAATCCCCGCCGAGGGGTTCTCGCTAAACTTATATCGCCGGCGCTTCTTAGTGATATTACGCCTTCGCCTCTGGATTCATTTCTTAGGTTGAGAGTAAAACAAACACGTCCATTCTGAAATGAAGCCGCTGGTGCTCCACCTCCCATCAAAAAGTCTTCAGGGTCACTCTCATAAGGTGGTTCGTCGTACCAGTGCCCTCTTCCTGAGAGCCCTCTTGCTTCATCGTCGTACATATACGTGTCGTCTGTAAACGAGCCTTCTATTAGACCAGTGCAGCTCAGATCCAAGTAATGCAAATAAAAAAAATACGTGCTAACAAAATTGCCAAAAAAGTTTACCGTAAAAATGCCTTCCATATAGTGGCGATTCACTGACAACACTGCAGTAAAGCTGTGTACGAACATCGTTAAGCCGTGCGTGGTTGCAAAATATTGTTTATCCAAAACATGCATTCAGCATTTCTCGCAAAGAAAACATTGATTTGATGAATGATAATAATGGCTTTGATTTTATTAATTAACTTTTCTATCAAAGTCTACCGCGCTGATGGTTTCCAGTTTCAAGCTGTTGCTTACGATAAAATCGAACAATAATAAATAATAATCGATTAAATTGAACTCTCGAATGAGTTCATGGTATACCAAGAAATAATAAAATGATGTATGACTGATGCACATCGAAAGCATACCGAATGATCATGATGTCGAACGTGTAATTACATCGTCAAAATAAGCATTCCGCACAATATTGATCAAATAAGTATTCAAAAATCGTGCAAGCGTCATGCGTAATCACTGGAGCTCAACATTAAATAGCCAAATCTGTTTGTTTTAATACTTTAGAGATGATAAAATATCCAATTATTCAATAACTAATTTTTTTTTTCCAAAATACTAAAAACAATCAGATTAAAAATGTAAAACTCAGGTCAAAAGCACATTTTAAATTGTTTTTCAACCTTGTCCAAACATTAATAAAACATGTTGTTGGACAAGGCTATGCCCGAAATTAATTACGACATACCTCCGAAGGGCCCTCGCACACCGTCTCTTCCCATGTTCATAAGACCATGTCTTATATCTCTAAGGATCTGTAACAACAACGAATGCTTGCAAAAAATATTAACACATCAGACATGAATATTTTAACTTTTTCCCCCAAAGTTGATAACATTATTTTAATTTAGCAAGGAAACTGAGTTAGCTATTTTGTAGGGGAGTGGAGAAACAAGATAGGAAATTTTTAATTTTAAAAATAATGAGCCATTCTCACGAGTCCGCTACATTGTGCCTAAATATTTTTGGATTTTGCCATTTTTCCCTCCCGCCGAGTTCATCCCAGTTTTTTCGTGTAAAATAGCAATGCCCTAAAGTGAGACGTAAAATCTTTATGGTGTTTATAAGGAAATGAGATGCTTTTATTTGCCTGTGTTGTGTGCATGTACAATCGCACTCATCGAGGTGGAAATATTATTTTTTAAGAACAACGGAGGTCGTAAGAATCCAAAACAAAAATAGACATTATTTATAAGTCTCATTGATCATGAATCTTTTGCGTGTGTGCGTTTATCTATACTTTCTACGCGCTTAATTTTAAACATAAATTGTACGACAAGCGGGTCGAGAAATCTTTTAAAATGCTTCCTCACGAAATATTTTCCTGAATGCGTGAACACGATAATAAATATTCAAAGGGGGCAATAAAAAGACCACTTTCTCGTAAGTAGAAAAGTATTGAACATTAACTTAATTTATGCACACTTAGTTACCAAGACGGCGCAGTTTATACACGAAAGGGATTTACTTGTCGCACTGTTCTAGAAAATGAGATTTTAGCAAAATTTTACGGGAACATGCCGTAAGAATATGTAACATGAAATTTTTTCGTGATAGAGTTGTAATTTTGCAGTTTGACGTTTATTAGCATAACGTTTAACTCAATAAAACAGTAAAATCTTGCTATGTTGTAAAATAATGCCTAGTATACTTCATGTCCAATATTTTCAACAAACACCCAAAATTCTGTATCGCCGATTTCAGTATTACCGAAATTGCGGCAAACAGTTTATTGGAACAGTAAAATTTCAATGTTCAATACTCCGAAGTTCGACCCATAGTTTTACGAGCGAAATGTGCTGAGCAAGGGGCTTCCGAAGTTTCGTAGGGAAGCGATACAACTGCCTCTAATAGGCTTAGTCCGAGATTAGGGCTCGATTAGCTTGCCTCGGTAGGTGCGTCGAATGGTTGAGCCAGTCAGGAGATTACACGTTGGTGCGAGGCTGGCATCAGATTATTTTCGGATCTACGCTTTGTGAACGGAGGGAACTTTTCGATTGCATTAATGCATTGTTTTCGAGCGTAGTTCTGAATAAAAAATATCTGATGGAAGCATTTTTTGGAACGCGTTTTGTTGTAAAGTTACGGTATCGTTTTGGAATATTGAAATTTTATGAAAAAAAAAAAACGTTTCTAACAATTCTAGTTTAAAATTCTGTGCATTGTTTTTTCGTTTTATGTTTAGGCAATCGTGAGTTGAATTTTATTTCTATTTTCAATTTACATATGCACGATATAGGTATAGTAGACACAGGTATCATGGTCTCCGATAAACTTGAAAAAATATTACCTCTTCCTGTTCTCTTGCTAGTTTGTCTTTTTTCTTCATTGCTTCTTGAACTTTTAACTGCAACAAGAAATATGTGAGTTTAATTTTCAGTTTTAATTCGATAATAATTTGTAGACTGTTTATTTCTTTGCTTCGTTTATATAAAAATAACAAAAATTAAATAACAAACAATTTTTTTTGTGAATTTCTGAAAAATTATGTTATAACGTAAAAGTGTGCATCAAAATATGTGACAAAGAAGGGATGTTTAACGAGATTACATAATGGTGTCCTTAAATAAAAACATAAAGTCCATCGTGCACTACATGCATTTCTGTGTTACCATGTTGTAATTACCATGCATAACATTTTCTTTTCGTGCAAAATAACGCCAAACTACGGAGCTGTGCAAAAATTATAATTGTAATTTATATTATGGAAAGAAAATAATAAATAAACAATGGTGAAAACGTGAGAGGAATAAAATATAATTTTATGCGATATTATACGATTCGTAGAGCCACCTCCAATTCTTTGAGCATGCCGAATAAAAGAAGCCAAAAGTGTTTGATGAGATTTTGAATTTTGAAACCTGTTAATACTCTGTTTGGCAAATAAATATGAAATACCTGAATACATAATAACACTGTCCACAAAGATTGATTAATATTCGTTGCAGTTTAAATTTTGAAACACATTAACATAAAGATGATACATAAACCTTGATAAAAATAAAACTAAATAAGCAGTAATTATACAAATAAAACGTAGCTATATTTATACATCATAAAAACATTTAAAAAGCCAAACGACCTATACCTATATTGAAATGATTAAACAAATAAATATAAAATACATCTATACACATTTTACACAAATACACATGAACTAAATATTTTGCCATCCAGAGCATAACAGATTGTGGCATTTTCCTTCAGCACCTTTGAGAGTCAGAGCGTTTTATTTGGTTTTATTGTATGGTTAACCAGAGACGTTAACGATACAATATCTTTAACATAATCTCTTTTTAAAATGCCATGTTGGTACTGCTTTAATTTTTTACAGCCTGAATTACATTACGAAAGAACTACACTAAGGTTACTCGAACGATTTTTGCTTGGAAACATAATCTACGTAGTATTTGATTAAATATTAATTTAGACGATATTAACGATAATAAAAACGACGATATTAAAAAGAATGAAAGGTGATTTTTCCATGGCAAATTAAAACAGCTCTATCACCCATAGATGTAAAAGGAAAACGTGCTAAATGCTCACCCTATGTATAGTTTCTTCGAAGGTGTTTGGTTGGGCGGCACTCATTTGAAAGAAGCGGAGGCGGTCATAGTCTCTCGGGTCAACCATGGACCTAAGAGCCGTGTCGGGTCCAGGCCCTAGGCCGAGGCCACTTTGTAGCACGCTGTCCGGTGTGTCCACCTGTTGGAAAGTATCCCTTGTAATTTTGAAGCCAAAAGCTGGCTTTTCTATCAAGATTTTCATGTTTTTGTTCCTTTTTTGTAGTTTTGTTTTGTATTCTGAAGAGAGCGGCGCTGTCGTATAAATGTTGTCACAGATAAGATTCATAAACACATACATAATATTAAACGAAATAAAAATACACAGAATTACACAGATTATAATTATTATAATATTATATTAGTACCTACAGTATTTTGATATTTGTGTCGCTAATCTTTAACATACAAACTCAGTGCGAACCGTCGAACGTTATATCTGCAGTTGAACGGATACTAAATCTAAGTTCTACACAACTAAAATGAAACACAAATTAAGTAGGTACCTATTCGGAGTAAAATTTACATCATTTATCTTAAGATCGGCCAGTCATTTTTCTCATAAAGATTTTTCGCAAATACACTAGCAAGCTACTTCGAAACGTCAAACTTTTTCCCGAATCACCGTAGCCTCAAGCGATATGATAAATTATCGCCTGAAGTTGGCTGAAGTTCCCAACCATCATAATTTTAGTGCAAATAAAGTTTTGTAAGCGAAAAGTTTGTAGGTATATGAAATTAGTACCTACTAGAACTTCATTAAATATAATAAATAGCTATTTTGATTAATGAACCTTTTTAACGCAAAATTATTAAAAAGTGTATCTTCATCACGAATTCCTTTCCTTTTTATAACGTCAATATGTAGGTAATATTTTTCTACCTTTCGATACATATTTACAATGAACAAGTAGGTACATTTATTTGTGTTCTTTTCCATCTCCAACGAAATGGGGATATTAGCGTTTTTATTAGAAATGTCATGTGATTGAACATCAAAAAGACACCGATGAAATATAAGGCGACCTTTTTAAAGCCGAAGGCCAAATCATTTTATAGGGAGCTTATAACAGACAGGTACCTACTTACTCCTATTAACATTACAAAATTCTGTATTCATTGCTCTTACAAATGTTACTGCAGTAGCACCTAACAACTTTCCACAGACGAACTACAAAACTAACATTCAATATTTACCAAAACCTCAACTTCATTCATAATTCACTATTGTCTGTGCCGACAACGACAAAACAAACGAAGTAAACAAACAATCAAAATCACACCGTTCTAATTAGCATACGCTCATAACGTCACAACTACTAGGACAACAATGGGTTTTCATTTATCATTTTCACTTAGCAAGGAAAAAGCTAAGGATATCTGCATCACAATGAAAGCATGTACGTACGAATCAATTAATCATAGGACCAACAATGCTCGCCCATTAACTCCCACTTGATAAGGGAATAATGCGAATAGCCTACAATAGGCGCTTCTATAATGCGACAGCGCGGATGCCCCAAACTCGAACCTCGAACGATTTATTGGCCCCTTATCAAAGTCACACACGTTTTCTTTATGCGGAAATATCATTTTAAATTGTGTTTGAGCCATTGACGGCTTTAATGGGTTCGGTTTTAAGGATATTTTTGGTTACCATCGTTTATTTGGAATTACAGTCAATTTTAAAGGAAGAGTTATGTTGGTAACGTTTTAGGAAGCTAAATATTTTTAATATTATTGGTTTCTTTTTAATGTATTAAAATACATGTCGTACTTTAAGACAGTTCCGTCCTGCATCGATGAAACACGATATAGGAACATTATTAGGAGTTTCACAATCAGTTTAATTGACATTTATACCGCCAAAGATAACACTTACAATGTAGCAATAAATTATTTACATCATAATAATAAATCATCTAGGGAAACAAATCAATTTCGCAATTAACATTTAACTTGACACTAACATGGTTTTCGCTTAGAGATTGATCTATCTATGTGCGACGATGAATAAATAACCTATTTGCATCGCAATTAAATTTAATTTTGATTGGCAGCTCTACAGAGTAATTCAGGGCTGCCATCGACACGATAATTGGCGACAAGCATTGAGATATATTGGGTTATTAATTCATTTTATCCATTGTCTATGTTTGATGGCTGAAAGTGATTGGCAGCTATGGATTGAACAAAAACAAGTGTGAATATTAACGTTTTCGAGTTACTAACATACCAGACTGATGTCTAAATTGATCATAGATGCGTTCAATGTATGGACTTTTCCGCTTGAACTCAATAACAAAGGTAGCTACTTGAAAATAGCTAAGTACCTTCTTCTAATTATTTCTGTAGCATATAAAACATAAAATAAGTAATACAATATTCAAACTATATCAAACTTTTACTATAAAAGAATATTACAGAAACAGAACAATAAAAACTTTCTTTGTACAAAACCGCAAACTAGGCGCAACATTCAAGTCATTTAGTAATGCAAAAATATTCAAAACAAAGTTGCATACAAGTTTCATAGCTAAACGTGCTAGGAAAGTAATCTGCGTCAAAAACAATGGTTCTGAATACATAACAGCGGTAAACTTGATAAATGTGATGCGCTAGGGTTGGCCCGCGTACGGGTATGGACTAATCTGGTTTATTGTTCCGTCAGTGTGAAAATAAAAACATACGACAGAAACAGATTGTGATTTTAAAATTTGCATTTTGTTGTGTTTCTGGACTGAAATGACCTGACACTGATTATTTTTACATGTTACTGTTACTTCAAATATTCCTAAAGTCTTGGGCCTACTTGATATGCCCAATTAAATTTTTTCCAAGTCCAAAAGTCTGACAATCAGTATCTTCAAGGAAAGAAAAAAAAAATAAAGAATAACATTTATTTGGACACAGTTCGTGAAACACAATATACAAAAAATTAAAAGAGAAAATAATGTTTTAACAATAATGTATGCCTCACGGCTGCGCCAAAAAGTTTCATTTCAGCATTAATGCCAGACAAATGCTGTCGCTGTCAAGGGATATCGTGTTACCCAGTAGCTGAGTTAGGAAGTCAGATAGGCAGTCGCTCAATGCTGGTACTGGTATTTAGCTGCATCCAGTTATACTGGAAGTCAACCCCAACATAGATGAAAAAAGGCTATTGATTTGATTTTTAGTGAAAGTAAAAAAAGCTTGTAAAAAATTAAAAATATTTTGTTCGGTAACCCTAGTAACAACGAATAACTCCGCTTACTTGTGAAACTTTAATATCGGCTACGTTTTAATCTATTCTACACGAAAATCTTTTTACGATTCATTTGCATACTTCACGTTTCGTAGTTGGAATTAAATTTTATTTAGTGGGACACAATTTGCGACTAACTTCGGGAATTTGTTGAGATCTTTGGATACAGCTGTTTATAACTGTTCTAATAAAATTTGGATTTTAGATAGTAAGAGGAACTGTCGTGTTGCGAATTTCTGATTTCATCCCAAACTATTACCTTTATTTTAGGATTTATACGAATACCTTTTAGTTACCTTTTCCTAAGCATAATAAAATTGACAATAAAATAAAATACTAGGCAAGTCTCTAGGTACATTTTAAATCGATGTCAGACAAAAAGTTCAACGTTGTAGATAAAGTAATGTATGCTGCTACGCTGATCCCAAGTACCCATCATCAGCAAATCCTGTTTTATCTCCTTCTTTATTACCGGCGAAGGTGAAATGGGCGCCTAAACACGCAATATACTCTACCACTAAATTATCCAACAATGCAACGTGCAATACTCGTTTATTGGTACAAGATGCTCGTATTTATAGTCTTCGAAATGCTAAAAGCGCCCGTGAAGCAACTATAACGTTTTATTACCCTCTATAGAGCACAAACCATACACATAAACATGGACCAATAATACCTCCCACAAGAAGTATCGGAGGCAACGTGCCAATACCGTGTGAGGAGAATTGTATGATTACTTTGTTCTGACTTAAAATGAGCTGTGGTAAAGTTTTAAATTGTTATTGGCGAGAGGAAGAGCTCATGGCTAAGTAATAACAGCCGCACGGGTTGATCCATCAGGTTAAGCTACGCTTGCCGGGGTTGATCTGTGGATGGGTGACCACCGAGACTCCTCCGTGCCTCGGATAGCACGTTAAGCCGTTCGTCCCAGCTGTCTTTCGTGGATCTTTGACAGTCGTTACGGGTCGTCAGTAGCCCGAAAGTCTGACAACGAGTCTTATCAAGGGGTATCGTATTACCCAGTTACTGGGTTGGGGAGGTCAGATAGGCAGTCGCTCTATGTAAAATACTGGTATTCCACTGCATCCGGTTAGACTGGAAGCCGACTCCAAAATAGTTGGGAAAAGGCTAGGCAGATTGATTTTTGTTGGCGAAGAAATTTTGTTACCATTTTATAGACATAGCAAATACCTTTGCTGTAGCCAAGCCGATAAATATACTAAAGCCAGCAAGTTATTTTTCTTTCAGTTATTTTATTATCATCTTCAAGGATACAAATATCCGTGTAAAAGTAGCCGGCTGCTCAGAAACGCAGACTAATCCTATAAATAAATATTTTATCGGTACTAACCTACGTCTTCTTAGATATAAAACAAGTAGGTCAAAGATCAAAGAAAGTTGTGTCCCATCAGAATTTTTATTTTCTCCTAAACTGCTAATTCCGCAAAATAACAGCAAAGGCTAAAGAAGTTTATTCGCGGATTTGCCGGCGTAATATCAAGCGACGGGGTATGGGACTAAGCAGAATTTAATTTACACCAGTGAAAATTGGCTGGACTTACTTTAAAAAGGAAATGCTGCTTGACACTGCAAGTGATTTATGTTAGCGAGACATGCTAATTTGTGTGTTACGTAATTATTAAACAGCTCACTACTTCTTTAATGTTAATGTAGGTACTTACAAGGTTAAGTATTATGATTGAGTAACTAAAATTATTTTAATTATGCAACTACATTATCTCATCTGTATTTTAAGGATTTTTAAAAATAAAAACAACTTTTTTCGTCGTCAATATTTTGTCCCCATCTATTATTCAATCCATAATCTCAACAAACGTTCATATCGAACCCAACTTTTTAAAGTAATGGCCTCCTTACAAGCATTACAAATAACGCCATCCACTTCTGATCCCCTAATCACAGCTGGACACGGCTTGGTCAATAAACCGAAAAAGGCGACTTTTGACAAGACTAATCCTAAGTGCAACTTGGCCGATAAGGATTATACCGGGGCTCTAATGGCCTTTATCCCTTGGCCCAACAAACGTTCATAACTCACCGTCTTGGCTTGGCTCAACCGACTTAACTTTGGCAGGCGTCATTTCTCAAAAGGCATGCGGTGACGTACTACCCAGGGGGGGTTGTTCTTCACCCCTCTCGTCTGGAGATTAATAAATATATAGGTGGACGTGGAAAAATGTAGCACTTAATTTGGCTGAGATGAGTTGCGTATTCGAAGCGTGTATTTCTTGTGTGAGGGTTATTGGTATGTTGAGGAATTCATATTTTTCTTGTCATTTCATTGTTAACGACGACTCTTTGTGACTCGTATTTAATATATGTATGGTTTATCTTATCTTGCTGGAAACTTTACAAGTTTTACGCGATATAGCAAAAAACGGCTGATCTAAGAATGAATTAATGAGCTTTATTAGAGATCTTTCGTACATTTTTCTCGGATACATATTTTAAATGGGCAGACTGAGGTTCTCCATTTTAAAATTAATCCTTTAAGCTCTACCAAATCCTTTCATCACCATCTTCCCACCGAAAAAAACCCAGACATAAGCGCAAACATTCCAAAAAAATTAAGCGTCGCAAGTACGTATTGTACGTACGATGGTACGTACACACGACGCGTCATACTAATTGCTCAGAGTGCATGTCAAAGGCGTACCGGCGTCGCGCCGGATCCACATAATGGTGCATGGGGGGGTTGCAAAAAGGAATGTATGAAAAAACGCGAGAGACAGACGCCCTAAGCGTGTACTCAAACTAAGATTCGGTTACAAACAGTTGTTGTTGCTAACGAGAAATCGCGACGACAATAGCGATAGACTCGAGTGTGGCGAGCTTTATTGGAGACTCAATTGTTTTCGATCTAATTGTGTTTGACCTAAAATCTGGAGTGGTCTGAGAGCTGAGAGCAGTTCAAGTAGCATTTGACGATACATCTGTATTGGGATTCTGTCATAATAAAAGCTTTATTGATTTGATCGAGTAATTATTGGTCCAAATAACATAACCTATGTATTATTAACATCCATCGATGGTAGATCGTTTATCAATAAGTCTAAATAAGGTCCACGTTTAGCTGTGGATTTTTTTATTTATATTATATTCATTCAGTAATTAGGTACACTTAAATTTTTATACATAAAGATTACACTAGTAATTTTGTCTGCCACGACACTTTAAGTAGAAAGGCTTTATTATAAGGCTTTATTATAATACTGTAATTCCGCTTCGAGTGCATTAGAAATAAATTATATTTCTCTTAAAAATACAGGTACATGTAAGTAAATTATAGTACAATTCAATCATAAATTGCGTGTTTAATGAAAATCATTGAAATAATATACAGCAGTTATTATTTAAACTATGTACAACGGCTAGTTGTTAAGTGTGAAGTGCCAAGTTATAGGCAGTTCGTTTCACCGCATAATAGACCACACGCAACAGTTGTAAACTTTACTGTTATTATAATAAAAAAAAAAACAAACAAAACAATATATCGCAGGAAAAAATAACATATTGCATCTATTATTGTAATATTAATGAGCCCCTGGCTAAATGATAGCAGCCGCACGGGTCGATCGATCAGGTTAAGCTACGCTTGCCGGGGATGGTCCGTGGATGGAACTCATACCGAGACTCCTCCGTGGCTCGAAAGTCCCGGGCTATCATTCGTAGATCTTTGACAGTCGTTACGCGGTCAGAAGCCCGAAATTCTGACTCTTACCAAGGGGTATCGTATTACCCAGTTACTGGGTTGTGGAGGTCAGATAGGTAGTCGCTCCATGTAAAATATTGGTATTTAGCTGCATTCGGTTAGACTGGAAGCCGACCCCAACATAGTTGAGAAAAGGCTGGGCAGATTGATATAATTTCCTATCTTCTTTTAGTCACTCAAAGTGTAGTTACATAATATGAAACAAAGAAATTCATGCCTACATCAATCAAGTATTTGAATTAGGTATTAGCTCAAAGTTTATTGGTAAAACGTTATTTGAGTTAACACTCACTGGCATTACAATTAATTACCATATCCGGCCACCGAGAGAATGCGTTCATGATAATTGTCCCTTCAGTACAAAAAAATACGTGCTATATGAATTTACCCTTTCATTTGTTCCCAATCGTGTCCAACAGAGAAATGTCCTGACATGCATTCTCTCAGCGCGGCGGCCGGAGTTTAGTTAATTACAGATCGAATATTTAGTGAAGGCACTTCTATAGTGTATAGTTTAGTCTAGTCGAGCTCTCAAACCAGAAAAAATGTCGTCAGTTAAATTCACCATCATAAAATACATGATCTGCCTTTTTAATTTTCTTAACTGTTTTTTTACACACAGCAATCCTGTTAGGAAAACACACAACAACATTAATAGCAAAGACATTCCGTAGGTATATGGAGACCTGATATTTTTACGAAATATACATAGCTACCTACTAATTTAGGTGATAACAGGCAGTACTCTCATTTTCTCTGACTCATAACAAAAAGACGGAGACTTGTCGCCAAGAAGGCCTAGACATGTAGTAATCGTTTTCAAATCGTTTCGTATAAGACTTTCAACAGGATTTTTCTTTCTTTTTTTCCGGTCAATGTAATACATTTTTGACTTTTCCATCATCGTTATCGTTGGCAGAATGTACTTTGCTTTAGCACTAAGGTCTGTATACTAGCATGATTTTTCTGTAGCAATAAGCTACTCAGACACTCGGTTAATTTGGCAAAAAACATCAGGTCACCATTCCCAAAAAGCTTAAAAGTATGATTGAAATACTTACCCGTTGGGGTGGCAGTACTTGTCGAGGACTGTGCGTGTGCTTCGGCGAACAGGATCCATGCTTCTCTTTCCTATGAGACTTCAAACCTCGCAGCAGCCTCGAGAACGTTGTCACCTTCTTCTTGGCAGTGCCCAGGCAGTTGTCTACGAAAAGAATGCCTGCTTAAAATTAAATTGTAACTAACTACAAAATAGAGTAAAAATAATTGAATTTTCCTAGTTAAATAAACAAGCGACCAACGTAGAAAAAGATGTTCTTTTAATTTAAATTACAATATTTAATCTGCTTACTAAATAAATTATAGTACCGATAAAACTGTCAAAAGATAATTCAGATTTATTACTAAAATTATAAAAGAGAAAACTTGTATCTATCTACTTGTCTGCTAATAGACTCTTCTCAGAAAAACGTCATACTATAAAACTCCTATTAATTTTACTAACAAAATTGCTTTTCACGAATTAGGACTAAAAAAGCAAGTCACGACTCGACGCGTCTAGCCAACATTAGAAGGTAATAAATCAAGCTCTCAAGTGCTAGGCATATTTTAGGTTTTTCTCTACATTTATGGCGTGTTTTCAAAGGTCTTTTATTTTATCGTTTAATTGCTTAATAACCTTGAGTGACGTGGTAAGTAAAAGGAGAAAATATCAACAACGATTATAGCTGCATTTTTTTTGTTGCATGTGCATTTTCCTGGTTACTTTGAATTCATTTTCTAAGACTACTTAATATGAATCTAACGTAATAAAATATACACATAGCATACAATCACGCCTTCTTCCCATGGATAGGCTGAAACTACGGAACGCGAACTACTTCGATTCTTACAAAAAAATACCTATACCAACATAACAGTTACCTATCTATAAAATGAGAGTCAGCTTAATCGCAAAAACTATCTAAAAGACTTGACTACGTGAATTAGTCCTACGTGTTCAATAATTTAATTATTATAAAAGGTAAAGGTAATCAGTTTAAAAGACTTCATTCTAAAGTAAATGACAGATACTCACCACTTGGTGGGAATTCGTAGAAATACGCTGATCGTGGACTTAGGCAACTGAAACAAAATATATTTATCATTAGCCTGTAAAAATATTATTACGAACAAATATAATTTACACTCATCGTATTCACAAATAGTATTAGGTATTCGGGACTTTCGAACTTCTTTCTTTCTTTCTTTCGACTTTCTTTCTTTTAAAAAGCAATGTATGTCACGAACTCACGGTACTGCATTTTATTTGCATAATCCTTACACAAAGCTTAATAATCCCCAAGCCCCTGACAATTCTCTCAAAGTCCATACATCAAAAAGAATAATTAAAAAATAAAATCCAACATCACCCGAACACAGAAATACACAAGTCGGATATTGCGGAAAACGGAAAAATATCGGACTAAGCAAAACATTCGGAATTCGGAAAATGGGAAATTAATCGACTTCGGCATTAACAATGCTCTGCTAATGATGATTGTCCGTAAAATGAGTGGCGGTTAATGAAATCGTAAATTTTGTAAAGAGTTCGTTTTGATGTGTCCGCGCCCTTAATCAGCTCCAAATTGAACGTTTAAATCGACGTTAATTTTTCGAGTATAAAATTAATACGTCTGGTATATTAAATGTTATTTCAATTTCGTGTTATTGAATCTGAAAATGTGACTGTCAGCATATAATTGAATATTGATTGGTTTTGACGGAAATGGAAGTCGTTCTTTTCACGGAAATATTATTACGTATTGCCTGTGCCAATCTGTGAAATTGTATTCATTACTAATAAAGAAATCACTCTGCCGTGCTATGTTTTTTTTCAATGCTTGTTTTTATAGTATTTATAAGGCAGAAATTATCATATCGAGAAATAACTCAAAATGAAGTTAACACTACTACAAAACATACCAAAACTGTATATTATCGAATTTCAAGACGCGTATTTCCAAACAATGGTTCAATATCGCACATGTTTCAGTTCGCAAACCCAATATAAAGTTGGGATCGGGCAATAAATCAGAATGAGTATCATATCGGCACCATGCAATGCCGCGGATGCAATGAATATTGATTTTCTCAACAATTTAGTTCTACGTAGGTAATAAATTTATATTAATTTCGATTTTGTTGGTATGTTCACACGCTTTATCAAAAACTTGCTGTTCTTTTAAAAAAAGATGCCTGATTTATTAACCAATCATAATACCTACATTTTCATTAGTTTTCCGTGTATCTTGAATTGTTTAATAGGGTATCTGCTTATCAACATTTATGTAAAGCTTTCACACTCACTTCTCCGGATTTAGCTACTGTATGAAATGAAAATATAATTATTATCGCAGAAAACGATTTATGTACTTACCTACATTATTACATCATTATTTCTAAACCTAGCCCTAACTTTAACTTTCTATATGGGCACAATAAATACTTAATGCCACAAGCTATAACTATTTAATTGTCGTTCAACACCACGATTTCCAAAGCGGTCTTCATTTGAAACCCATAAAGTTCAATTTAAAGACGCACGTTATAACTCTCACTCGGTCATGACAAAGCCAATAATTGTCAGGCGACTCATAAAAGCTATACGAAACCGGACCTATGTCGAAACGTAATCGAAACCAGCCAACAAAGCAGATAGCGAATCAGAAATAACGACGCACCATGCATTCTATAGCACTTAGATAAATTTCGTCTAGTTAGTCCGTGTATCACGGCGTTTCTCGCGTTTCCCGTATCTCGGCGCCCGTAATCGCGTACCTTGTTAGTAGGATTCCCGTCTGTGCGTAGCGTTAATTGAGTAACGAGTACGTATATCGCCCTAAATGCCAGTACATACTATACAGGTTGTAACTTGGTATTTTATTGATTTAAGTTGTTAAACACAGCTTTTGATTACTTGCTAGTAATGTTTGTTCAGTCGGGTAAATATTATAAGTACGCTGCACAAAGGTGTATGTTCGAGCATAAGAGGACAGGTTGAATTGCGTGTACTTATATTATTACAGTTCCTGCGGATGTCTATGATGAGAGCTACCTAGAGAGTGTATGTATAGTAATATTGAACCTTGATGTATTTATAGATTCCACATTTATGAAGCTCCACGGAACTGGGGCAGGCAAAGTTGGGAACAATTTTCAATAAATATAGTATTTTCTTTCGCCTTAGGGTATAAGTTTAATTTGTTTTTCAGAAGACATTTCTATTGTAGATCGAACTACAACTTCGAGATCTTATATCAGTAATGTATATAGTTAGATATAACAGCACAGGTAAGCCTTTATCAGGGGGCCTACCACCACCGGTTAAAGCAGTATTATTTTAATCTTACTTCGTGGGGGAAAGAAATGGAGCTATATGTCCTGTAGAGCTTCATCTCTTTCCTACACTGAAGTAATATTAAAATAATACTGCTGTAAGCGGTGGTGGAAAGCCCCCAGCAGATCGTATTAATGGTTCAGCAGCTTCAATATCGTCAGGATTGCCGGAATATACCAGCGGCTCTCCTGACATCATCTCTGTCATCAGAAGACAGCCGCCACGCAACCATCGTTACGACGCTCTGCTAGAGTGAGTCACCAGCCAGTGTCACTCTTATCCTCCTATTTGGTGATTCCAATAACTTCGTAACAAAATTAGACGGCGCCACTTACTGTCAGATACAATAACAAGTGTAATACGATAATAATATTGTACCTATTATTCAAACATTACATCACTTATCTCTTTACGTATGTTAATGCCATAATGCTAAGATCGTTAGTCTCAGCGTTCATTCCTATCAATTTACACAAAATTATGAATGGTTTGTATAGAATTTACATAATGTATCGTAAAGGTTCGTTAGTTCGTCTGTTTTACTTGTCTTCTGTAGGCGTATGTTTATTGTATTTAGACATTGAAATTGTTAGCCGTCAAAGTATATCGGGCTGACAAAGTGATGTATTTTATTGAAGGGCACAAAAGGTGATATTCCAAGAAGATATTTAAGATTATTCAACTGTAGAAATGATGGTATTAATATTCATTTGTGTTTTATTTATTGCTTGCTACACCATTATGCATATTAATGTAGCTATGTGTTAAATAAATTGCGCTTTGATCAAAAAGTTATTTACTTGTCATGTTTTATTCTAGTCAAAATATTCTTTATTATAAATTTTATAAATTTCTGACAAAATTGACAACCAACTTAAATGGTCCTTTTTTCAAATCACTACTGACGTTTTGACAGTTGCATGAAATGGCAATAGCACGGAAAATTGACGTAGTGTGTCAATTTGCTTAACAATGAATTTCCTTGACTGTACCTAACCCTTAAATAATATCATACTTAGGTAGTACCGATACATATTTTTCTATCTTTATAGTTACGAATAGTTTTCTACACAATTTAGTCATTAAGTTATTATTAATTTGTAACATTTACATCAAAACAAAAGGGTAACATTGTTCAACGTTACAAGATAATTTTATATCAAGTTTAGAATTTTCCACCGTAACTTTGTTCACACAGAGCGGTATCCTTATATTTAATACTTTAAGAAGTCCCAAGCTTTGATGCTTGGTCGGATGCAAAGAGTTCAAGGTTCTTCTAAAGGGATGTCGTTGTTTGGGAATTCGTTCATTTATATTTCAGGAAATGGGAGAAAATTTGCAGTTACCCCTAAAACTTTTTGTACATTAATCAGCGGGTACCGAGAGATTTTTATAGAGGGGGCTGGTTTATTTGATTTATGATTCCTATTTCCCCTTTTTAGGGTTCGGTAACCAAAGGGTAAAACGGGACCCTATTACTAAGACTCCACTGTCCGTCCGTCTGTCTGTCTGTCACCAGGCTGTATCCTGTATCTCATGAATTGGATAGTTAGACAGTTGAAATTTTCACAGATGATGTATTTCTGTTGCCGCTATAACAACAATACTAAAAAACAGAATAAATAAATATTTAAGGGTGCTCCCATACAACAGACATGATTTTTGCCGTTTTTATAGATACTGGTACGGAACCCTTCGTGCGCGAGTCCAACTCGCACTTGGCTGGTTTTTTTGGTGTTGATTTATAAAAACTACCAATCTGAAATAAGTAGGTACTCTTTGTACCTACTTAATTCAGATTGGTTCATTTCCCACTACGCGCAAGAAGTCACATTTTGTTGTTTCTTATTTCTATCCTGCGTTTTTTGTATGAAAAGATATATAGAAAGAGCTCTGCAGCGTGACAATATTGAGCTTTAGTAGCATAATCCTATAAATCTTGTTTTGGTTAAATATTCAAGAACAGTGTTCATTACCTAGTCTTCCAAAAATCTCCTAAAAATATTGACATCAAAACAACCGCTTGCGAACATGACCTACTTTACCTTCGAATCCTCTCCATCGACCCAAGAGTTAAATTGGTACTCAGAATCAATTTCCCTTGGAATTAGCAAGCCGCGGTGTTCGTCAACGTTGAGTTTATCAACTACTAGCTTCCGTCTGCGGCTTCGCCCGCGTGGTATGTCGATAAAAAGTAGCCTGTCCTTCCCCAGGGTGCCTAATTTTGTCGAAATCCATTCAGTGGTTTAGGCGTGAAAAGCTAACATACAGACAGACAGAGTTACTTACAAATTTATAATATTAGTATGGATTCGCTTTCATTACTGTCAAAGATTGGTTAAGCGGTGTTAATGTTAAGCGGTGCATGGTATTCTGGTAAATAACTCAGATTTATATTATTTACTGCCTCCAATATATTTTGCTGACAGACTCGTTGGTCTAGTGGTCGCAAACGCTAATCCTGAGCATGAGGTCCTGGGTTCTTTCCCAGGTCGGGAAAAGTGTTATTGGGTTTTTCCGACAGAGATTTTTTTGTGGCAGCCCGCAGTCTGGATTTATGCCCGGTTAATGGCAATAGACTCGCCCCCTAGTGTATGGGACTTAAACATAACTGGCGAAATGTGAGTGTTACTATAGGTGCACCTCTGCCTAGCCCTTCGGGGATTACGGGCGTGATGTTATGTTATTTTATTTATATTATTTTTGAAGTAAAACATATAGAATAATTGTCAACCTCAAGTTTTTTGCTTTACATTTAACTCACGTGTTTATATATCGGCAAAGGGAGACACAACTTTGAGAAAGAAGCCGATAGAAGGATCCAGTTTGGTTGGATACTGTTTGGAAAACTTCCTCAAGTGCCGAAACGTGAACACAACCTAACTCCGCGTGGAGTTAGGCTGGTCCGCAAATTCAAGGTTGGAGCGCAATGGAGTGGGCTATGCTCGGAGTTTTTTGAAGGATAAAATCAGAAAAGAAATAGTTGGACTGTGTGAAAGATGATATGGCGAGAAGGGGGTGTCTTCCGAGATGACGGCTAATAAGAAAGAGTATGGAAGAAAGGGACATGTTGCACCAACCCCAAATAAATGGTGATTCCCAAATGATAAGGGCAGGAGATATATGAAAAACAGAATATAAATTAGCAGACCTTGCAGCACTTGCAGAGTAGGAAAGCTGAAATGGCAGTGGGCTGGCCATGTTTGTCGAAAGACCGATGGCCGGTGGAGCAGACGAGTCTTGAAGTGGACACCACGTATCGGCAAGCGTAGTGTCGGACGCCCCCCAGCTAGATGGATCGACGACCTTAGAAAGGGTGCTGGGACTGACTGGATGCGGTACGCGGCAGACAGGGTATTGTGGCGCACCTGTGTGGGGAGAGGCCTATGTCCAGCAGTGGAATGCGATGGACTGAGTTTGATTTTTTCAGGTTATGCTGACTTGTTTCTAACCCATCAGTCAAACATTATCATCACTAGCTCAAAGTTGCAACTTTTTTAATGCAGTTTTTTTATTGTGCTAGTCACACACATACATACGAAAACTCACACCTTTTCTCATAGGGGTAGGTTAGGTTAGGCAAAAATTGCCCAATTAACTCTTAAAAAACAAAGAACTTGAACAATAAAAGCACACCTTTAAACTTACCATGATTATTATTTATAAGTAACTGGAATAACGATATAAGAATTAAAATTAATTATCCAGACGTCGTCTGGTTCATTTAATGGTATACTACTGCATATTATTATAAGTTTTATTGCATAAGCAATAAAAGATAAAGGTACTAGCTTAATGCTGAAGCATTCCACTTTAATTACTAAACCAGAAGCTATTTGTGGAAATACTACGACACCTTTACTATGCTCATATTTCTCTGCTGTACAGTAATTGTCAAATTACCAGCACGTAAACACCCACTGCAGAATAAAGACTAAGCCTTCAATTTTTCATAGACTGGATGGGATACTGGCTTGTAATGACGGACTTGGTAAACGGATTCCTAATTACCATAACTCGTTACTTCTTATAGCTATATAGGAGAACTTCTGCACACGTTCTTGATTCAAACTTTTAGGGGTTTATTTATAAACGTTGCTTAAAGTTAAGTAATGATTAGCGACTGTTTAACCATACATTTTTGACGTTTGAACGTCACTTAACTTTAATCATCGTTTATGAATAAACCCCTTAGTATATAACGGTGGTATATTTTTTGTGGGAAGCAATGCAGAATATTGTTATTTTCAGAAATAAACGTAACTATCACAAAACGCATTACTTCCGTAATTAAAACTAACTTGTTTTATGTAATTTTAAGATATTTTAATTATGTAATCATACATTATTTCAGTTTATAAGTTAAAAAATGTAGAAATGGACAGTACTTAACTCTTGTTGGTGTACTGTAATATAATCAGATCTACAACATCCGGACTACCGATTAACGGACGCCCACGAAAGCTATATTACCATAAATGATCTCTATTTGCAATCGAATAACACTTTTACGAGTAATTCATTAGGCAAACTAGTGGTGCAAAGATCTAATTAGCATTGTAAGACATGCTAGATTGGATGCGTGGGCGCAGTGACGCGGTTTCCCTGGTACAAATTTATGAGAACACCCCCGCTTGCTCGAGAAAGCAATGGATTTTAATATTCCTGGCTGTTTAGAAAGGTTTTAAGTTTTATGTTATTTAAATGTAATTAGAGATAACAGTTTAGTATAAAGACATCTGACAATCATAAACTCAAAGAGGATTGACGCAATTAATAAGTGAAGCCCTGAGCGTAGGTTATCTCCTAGACATAATGTTGAGAATCGATTGTGGGTGTGAGATTTGTCTAATTAAATATGTCTAATTAATAAGTAATAACAGCTCATGAAGAATCCTGGTGGAGAAACAGCAAAGAAGTTTATAGAACAATAGCTACATAAATATTTGGGTATTCTGGGCTAAATTCCTATTGCTTACAGTCCTATATAGTATTTAGACTGGAATGTTGTAGAGTCGTTATCTTCATCAGCTGATAAGCGAAGAAACTTTAAATAGTCTTCTCCCAAATTGGTTGTTATATCGTAAAAATCTTACCAAATCAAAGACCACCCTTTCAGATGTGAAGCCACAATTAATACGCTTGACAGATGTGCTGTGGTCCGAGCATAACGTGGTCATTAAGCACATGCACGGATGAAGATACCCGCCATACCAGGCGTCCACCTGTTATAATCCCTTAATAGTTGAAACCTACGGTGTGGGTGGCCTTTTTTTCGTTTCATTTGAGCACCAATTTAGGAGCTAAACATAGCCTAGTAGTAGCGGCTATTTTGAGGATTGTCATTATCTATTTGTGGTTATTAGTTTAGCACAACTGTAATATCAAGCCTTTTTTAGGATAAACTTATCCTTTTTTGCGCTGCTTGTAGGAAATACCTATTCAAGCAAAGCCAACACACATCACCTATATCAAATACCAACAACAGACCAACTACAACCAACACTCCAACTTCAGATACAACATTGAAGATCAGTAATAAGAGATGTTTTCGCATACATAAGAGAGAGAATTTACAAAACCCCACGCAATATATTCTCAGTCAGACGCGTCTGGTTAACAGTAAATAAATAACTATTACTTGAACTATTTCCAAGTATAACAATACACTTTTGATGCATAATGTATTCATCACAGGCTTACATCATGACTATTATAATGTAGCATTTGTATTCCTCGTGTCATACTCGAACCATTTTTAATCCGTCATCGGAGTTTTATTTTTCTCAAAAGTATTACAAGCAATGTGTGCTGCACATTATTCATGTTTCTGTTTAACCCTCCGACTACTCTGATGTTTATATTAAGATCGGTTTTAATAGAACTAAAAATAATGGTTAGTATTTAACTGAAACAACTTCATTTGTCAATGACGCATGATATAGTAACATAATTAATTTTTCATCTCCCACATCATAATCATCTTTTTTAACCCTATCAAATTCACTGAAAGATTTAAATTACCCTGTCCTCAATTCTCTTGAACATATTGAGACAGAAAATAAAACATTTTTCATCCATAAGTCGTCGTCTACAGTTACCTTATTAGTTCTAGTTTAGTAGCCAATAAAGATTGTCCTTCATTTAAATACGGTCTTAACACAAATTTCTTCGTGCGAGCGCCCGGCCCGGACATATCCATCAGTAGTTAATTTGAATTTATTTTACAGCAAGCACCGGTGTAATGAGAACTTACTTCAGCGCGACTCAGTGTTGGGACGATTGACGAATATTTATGTGTGTGCTCGGTTTTTGTTGGTTTAGGTTTAGAATTATGTTTGCGAAAATATTTTCTCTGTTGTGTGACCGATATTAAATGTACACGTGTATTTCTTATAATATTTTGAACCTGTAACATTATTTAATTTTCTGATAAAGCAAAATTTACATCATAAAATCGTTATAAATTTTCAAACATACACCTGAGGGCCTAGACCAGTGGCAATCGATTTCGATCCGTTTCGTATTTCAACTACGACTTTCAACAGGATTGACATATGCTTTTCGGTACCTTATGCATAAATGGTATGTACTGGTATTCAGCTGCATCCGGTTAGACTGCAATATAGTTGGGAAAAGGCTAGGCAGATTGATGCATAATTAATACATTTATTTGTTACTTTTTGATCATCGGTATCGCTGATGAATGTTACTTTGTCAAGGGCCCCTGGAGTTAATTAAAATCACGTTAGCACTGAATTTACTAGTTAACAGATTCGGATACAGGTTTCAACTCCATCTATTTTCTATTCCCTCAAGAAGAATGCAGTTTGCCTCTCCCACTAACCGTGCATCACTTCGACTATTCTCAACGCGGAGGCCGCTTCTGTCGCCAATCGAATGTCTGATTTCAATTTAGATTAGAACTTAAACATGCAGCGCAAAAGCTTATCTAACGAGTACACCTGTTAAAGTCCAAATAATTTATGACTACGTCCCGTGCAATTCTCGTTATCGTTAACATTTCGTGTAAGCCGACCGCGAATTTCCTTAGTAGAATAAGTAAGGATAAAGCTGTTTCGGCTTGATTCAGCTTGCGTCGGGCTTTCGCAGGGTTGATTGCAAGTTATTGTTGTAATGATTACCGTTCGAGTGTTCGCAATACTACCGTTTTATTTTATTTTATTATTGGTAGTTAAAGTTAATTGGATTTTTAACATGGTGACTTGAGTTGTAGATGTTTTTATATATTGTGAACTAGTGCGCCCCGCGGTTTCACCCGCGTAAGTCTCCATCCCGTATATCGCCCGTATATCCGGGAATATCGGGATAAAAAGTATCCTATGTGTTAATCCAGGTTATAAACTATCTGTTTGCCAAATTTTATCCAAATCCATTCTGCCGTTTTTGCGTGGTTGAGTTACAAACATCCAAACTCACAAATACACAAACTTTCACATTTATAATATTAGTAGGATTAGTTTATTGTTCTGAGCAAAGGAATTAAAGCTCTTGAAAACCATTCCTTGTAACGATAATAAATACTAAACTATATGTTTACTTAAGCCTAATAATTTATTGATTATACCGGAGTTTATTAAAAGCGTAAAATATGGTATTCGCAGCATTTTGACGTGCTTTGCGTATGCAATTGCATTAAGCTTGATATACCCTGACGTGTACTGGCAGCTTAATGCAGTTGTCAATCCCAAATGATTAAGTTTTATTTGGAGATTCACTCGCTTAACGGTTTTATAAAATGACAATCATCAACTCATAATTAACAAGGTAGTACGTTAAAACAAAAGACAACCTGGCAAAATATTATGCAATGATGTAGTTTATTTTTTATTTTTGGAAATTCTATCTCATATTCAGTCATTCATTCATCCATTTTCTTTCATTTTCTCTATTCATTTCTTGTGTCGAGACTAAAGCGCGTGCCTATTTTTTTGTGTTAAAATGTACTTCGCTAATTACGTCGATGCAATAAGTCGCAATCTTGGTGACTCTATAGAACACACATAACCAGTCGAAAAAGCTAGGCTCTGTAAACAGTCGTCTTTGGAATAGACAAAAAATGACAAGAATAATCAGCCTATAATGGTCCCACTGCTGGGACACAGGCTTCCTCTCAGTGTGTCTTCGAATTTTGGGTTCTAGGACTTGCCGAATTCCTCACGATGTTTTCCTTCACCGTTTAGAGAGCAGTTTTGATGAAACAATTTTCACAAATTACAGCGCCTGTCAGGGTTCGAGCCTACGACCTACAACTCGTAACTAATTAGCCGCCGTTACCACTAGGTCACTACTGCTCTTTAAAAAATGACCAATATTTATTCCGTTATTCTTTACCCAGTCTATTCAAATATTATTTCACACTCACCTTTGATAGTTATGTTGCGTGTTATGCATGAGCGGTTGCGTTGGTTGCGCCAACAACAGTTGCTTTTGTTGCTGTTGCCGTTGCAGCATCTGTTTGCCGAACACGCCGTACCCGAACCCGTATATTTCGTCCTCTTCTTTCTCTGTGAGGCAGCTTGAGGGCTGTTAAAAAGAAAGAAGCTATTAAAAAATATAATCTTTTAACGTTTCATACTATTTAAAAAGGGTAGACATCCTATCCTAGCACTGCTAAAATTAGATTTTTACATACCTACATTTATTACAATGTATATTTGCTTCATCAAATATTTCATCTAGACCCAGATATAGAAAGAGAACGCAGGGCGTTGGCAGTAAGGAGCAATATGCTGGCCCGTAGGTTCGCTCGATGCACTAAGGAAGTTAAGGTTACACTTTTTCGGGCATATTGCCAATCTTTTTACTCGAGCGGCCTGTGGGTTCGGTATACGCAACGAGCCTACAACGTCCTGCGAGTCCAGTATAATAATGCTTTCAGAATGCTGTTGGGGTTGCCGCGCCATTGTTGTGCGTCACAAATGTTCGCAAATGCTCGCGTTGACGGGTTTCACGCAATAATGCGTAAGAAGGTGTCGTCATTATTTCAAAGACTGCGCGGTAGCACCAACAGCATTTTGCAAATGATTGCATCCCGCTATGACTGTCCCATACAGGCACACTGGGTGGGAATAGTTACGGGAAGATCGTAAGTTTATAAATACGTTATTATATTATGTACCTACTAACATAGATCTTAAGAACATTGTGACTAACTCTTTTATGGATTCTGTCCGAAATAAATTGATAATAATAAAAATAATAATAAATAGCAATAACACTAAAAACGAATCAAAGTCAATAAAATATCAAAAGTAGGTACTGACTGTAATAAAAGTAACCTTTACAAGCTCCTTCAATAAGTTTCACTAAATTAGATTTATATGAGACAGAGAAGAGAAAATACCTTGTGACAAAAGCCATAATAGATGTCTTCACAAAAAAGTCTGTATTAATATCAGACTTGATATAAATGCGAAAGAAACCTTCTGAAGGTAGGTAATCCGCTTTTTGTACTTAGAGGTATTCACAAAAAAATGAAATCATATTCACAAAAACGGTTCAAATATCACTGGCAATGTTGAAAGCCTAATATTCCTGGCTAATTTTACACAAAGCGACGATTTGGCCCGCTTAGTCTGATTACATGACATGATCCTATTATTTATTCAGGCCGTTTTATCTGTGGGCCTCCGCGGGGCTCATCATTATGACCTTGGCCTTTTGTCTGATGGCCGACAGAGGATTTACGTTCAAGTTCATCACGTGCTTTCCAGATTGTTCTTGCAAGGTCGTTTTTCATTTAAGTGGGAATGTTTGATTTGTTATTTTTGCATTTGTTAGGTAGGTACAGTCACGGTCTTTAATTGATGAGACACCTTCAAATTTTTCAATTTTACAGTTTCATACATTCATGAGATTACACGAATAGATACGAACTCAAACCGCTCGTAAACAAGATGACAAATAAATTACTTATAATCGGAAATAGTCTTATCGATAGTGGTTGTTAATAAGTTCTCAATGACAAAAAAAAAAAGTTGCATTAAGTTTATCCAATCTATTTGATACTGACCTCCTTTGAATCAGAGATCCCTCGATTATTCTCAAAACTTATTTGAAGACAGTAACAGTTGAAATGTCGATGTCAGAGACGTTAATTTAGAAGTTGTCGAAATGACTATTAATATTTCTCCGTACGCTAACGTTACTATCGCTACGCTTAAACAATCGTTGCTAGGTTACTGTTGCTAGACCTGCAATTGGTTGACTTTGGGTAGTCACTCTGCTGTCAAGTTTGTTGTTCTGGCTCTCAGGTTAGCCAACCGGTAAAGTTATTAAATATAATTTTCTTCTACTAATACGAAGACATTATGACTTTCCGTGTCGGGAACCGAATAAACCCGATTTGCATTACACGGCTAAAATACGAACAGTGCCAGGTGGCTCATCAATTAAAGTCCGTGACTGTACATAGAAAGATTCAATGTAGGATGAAATGAAAGTGAGATAAGATTTCATAATAATTGTGTAGGTGCTCGGAACTTCACGTATGTGCTATGCTATTACTTGGATAGATTGTGCAGTATTTTTTATTTCAGTTGGAATAGTGGCGATAGTCAAAACTAAATGAAGTAGGTAGTGAAAATATCCCGGAAAAACGACAACTATAGTAGAAAGATTGAAACTATGTCAAATAAATTGGTACAGATAACAAATCTCGCATGGAGCCAAAAAACTATGCTGATATGGTGCCAAATGCATGCTACACTCCAAAGTGTATTTAACGGACAACTTTCCAATTTATAGCTACATAAGTAGTTCAAATTCACACTCATTCATGCAACAACAAACTACAGAAGCCAGCAAAATATAACAAAAAAAAAAATGACTTTAAATCTACAACTGAATATTTCGTGAAATTGATGACCATTCCCAAAAAAAAATGAGAACCTCAGTCAACTCACCGAATACTTTCCAGGCACATAAATGGGCTGCGAATGCGACGTGGTCAAGTTATTCAAAGCTAGGGAACCAGGACTTGCCGAAGGTGGAGTTTGAGGTGTTCCGGGGCCTCCAAGCACCCTCATTCGAGGAGACATCTCGTCCCATTCGTGTCTTCGTAACTCTTCAAGGTGGTCTAGAACGTCGCCATAGTGCGTTGAGAAGAGGTCCGCGTATCGGGAGGCCAGACCTTCTAGGTAGCCCCGGTCTCCGTCCTGTTGAAGAAATTAAATTGGTAAGTAGCTGTATAATCACAAAAATCTGTCATTTATCTCGACATGTTATTACATTCCCTGGGTAATTTAACGCACAATTTTATAGAGAATGGTGTCTGAGGTAGTAGGGTCCAGAACAATGACTATATAGCCGATAAATAATAATAAATTATAATAATCATTTATTTGGACCTACGTTAACATTCTGATAAAATAGTGATGAAGTATCAACCTTTGCTACTCTTAGTTGTTATTTATTTATTTTATTAGGTTCACCAAAATTAATTGCACTGATACAAACACATAATACATTTCTAAAAGTAACAGTGCATCAGTTAGTTGGAGGTAAACACCAAAATATGCATAAAATAATGAATCATAAGAATAAGCTAACTTACATAGTAATAAAAGTTTATTATTAGGATATGTCGCAGCATCCTCTTAAATAACAATCAGTATTAGGGTTATTAAGGTACCATAATCATCCATCCATTATACATCATGATTAAAATAATTGAAGCATATTGCCCCACGAGTAATGTTATGCTACTGCGTTTTAAACTAACACTCACTAAAGCTGCGAAACACTTGTCATTCAAGATTGTCGCATGATAACTTTATCTGATCAAATAAAACTACACATCTTTTTATATTCCTGACACTCACGTTTTATATGTGGTAATAAAACAGCTAAGACAATAAAGAACGAAACATTAATTGAATAAATTAAGTGCTAACGGTTTAAACCACTCAATAATGATTATGCATCAATCAGACACCATCGAAAGCACGAAGTACTTCCCAGGTTCTTATTAAATACTAGCTTTTGCCTGCGACTTCGAATGCGTGAAATTTCTTGTTTTATCATAAAATATCCTATTATCAGATGATATCAGATGATAATAGGATATAAAAAAAAAATATCCTATTATCAGATGATAATAGGATATTTTAGCCGACCCCAACATGCCCCAACATTTACCAAGTATGTTGGGGTCGGCTTCCAGTCTAGGCGGATGCAGCTGAATACCAGTATTTTACATAGAGCAACTGCCTATCTGACCTCCACAACCCAGGTAACACGATACCCCTTGGTAAGACTGGTTGTCAGACTTAAATAACAAATAAAAATTGATATGATTGGAAATAATAATATATCCTAAGACACTCGGCAATAAAAATTCGGAATCGGAGCAGTAGTTCCCAAGATAACCCCATATATACAAACTCACAAATGTTACCTCTTTATAATATCAGAAGATATAGAAGTAGATAATTATTATTGATCCTAAACGTTTAACAGGAACGCGATTTATTACGGTAAATGCCGAAGAACCAATACCGACGTTCAGTCTCGATAAACACGGCGTTCAATTACACAGTAATTACAACTGACACGGCAAAATTAACGAAATTGAGAAAAAAACTCGTAATTATCCTACCTAGACCTATTTGCTTTAAGTGACTTTTCCGAGCAATTTCCGTTGAGTCACAAAAAAGGGGAGAATCGACGTAAAGTAAGGTAATTAAGAAGCAGAGGGAATTAAAGGCCGGTTCTTAAAATTTTAGGTGTTTGTTGATGCATAATTGGTTTATCATGAGGCCTGAAATGTGTAAGAAAGATGTACTGTATTTTTCCAACAATTTATTACGACGGCAAGGTCATAAAAAGGTCACAGACTATCCCGTACTTTGTGGGTTTGTTTTGACATTTGTGAAGTGTGGCTATCCGGTAAAATGGAATTGCTTTATCTCAATTAGTGAGTACGTTACTTTGGTCGCCAGTGCAAGAATCTGTGCCAAAAAAGTTCTGGACAGAAAAATCAAAAAACTGAATTTATAGCTTGTGTATTTGCGAAACTCCAAACTTTCAGCTACATCTACCAATCACTTTGTACATCCTCAGAATCCTCAAGGCGTACAAATTGACAAATTTAATCCAAATATACTCCCTTCATACAAGAGTATTGTCAATTCACGCAATAAAGCGCGATAGAATTAAATACAAAAGTTATGCAGAAGGAGGATTGAGCGGAAGCACAATAAACAGGTCAAAATAATCTCGCCGCAAAACTCTTTCATTAAGATGCGAAAGCTAAAGACGAGGACCAAGGGCGGATAATTTCTGAAATTCCTTTGGAGATAGAAAATAAATTATCCGGTAATCTATTTTTTGAAGATTGTTTTTGCTTGAATAAGTTTTGATATCTTTAACTTCCAGAATATTTTAATGTTGAAATATTGGAGTGAAGGTCAAACGTTATTGAACTGCGAAAAGGAAAGTAGTGTTATTTTTGGGATATAAAATCTTTATGAATTTTCCACTTATTTTACATAACTACACTTAATTATCAGGATATTATATACCTCTTAAAATAACACTGAAAGAAAAGTTGTTTGAATCCATCTTACATAATTTACAACGTTTATCCATCGCTTTCTTAAATAAACATTTCAGATTGAATGTTTATCTTTGCGATTCATAAGAATTTGCCAAGACAAACACTAAATCCGTTAACACTTTCCCATACTCAACCACTTCGGTGGTCTAGCTTCCATAATGTCAACATGTTGAAAGTTTCAATGTTTTGCATATGGTAGTCACATATAGTCTACAGTTTCCTGTACGGGGTTCAATGTCTAGATATCCGGTATAACTATTTTCTTTATCATTCATTGAAACCACGCAATAAATCAAGGGTAATCCATCAAATGGGTAAAAAATCGTAGCTGTATCATTGAAGACCGCACTTAGAATTCCACTAGCGGTCGCATTGAGTCAAAGATGGCCGAAGGTTTATTTCCATTTTTAAATGAGAGCGGCTGAGAGCTTTGTCGGCTCGGAGTTTGTGCTCTGCGTTTTAAGTGGATTAAATCGCTCCACGCTCGTAAAACCGACAAGTGCTCGAGCTAAGAATTAAAGTAACCGTTCGACTTTTGCATGAGAAAGTGCTCGCGGGACCTTGCCTCGTAGTCACTCCGCACAATTTGATGCGGTCGATTTTTATTTATTTCCCCCCTGAAGCCTGGATGCTGTTCAAATGAACTCTTCGGACTGCGACTGCTTTGTGAATACTCAACTAAAGAAATTCATTAACACTATCCGAATGGAGTGCTGCTGATTATCGATGCTCCTCACGCCCGCTCTGCTTCCGTCGAAATGGAATAGTCAATGGCAAAGCTTTTGCTGACTGAAACACTTAAAAATACAGCGGAGTGGGTGGGTGGAGTGGAACTAAGTCAAAGAATCGCCATAAAAGACAATAATAAATAGCTCATGATGCTTCAGTAGAAGGCATAGTAACTGCTCTTGAATTTAAATGGTATATTTAGACCACGACCAGTCGTTTAGAGCATAGAAACGGGTTCATTGAATGGTTTGCCAACGGCAGCTGGAATGTTTACGAAAAACAACCAAACGAAAAGTTAGATAATAGAAACAGAACATGGCATTCGGGGAATTCTTTTATTGTTTTGTTTGAGATTATTCGTGGAAATAGCATTCGTTGTATATACGACCACAAGTATCTCCGAGCTGTTGTTACTAAATAAATTAATGGGCTGCATGTAAATGTTAATTACCGTGTGTTAATTTTAAAATTTATAAGTATGAATGGTTCTTTTCCGTGTTTTCATTAAATTAACGTTGTGTACCTTTGTTAACATAATGAATAATAAATTATTATAATAATGTTTACGAAAGTGAATTTGTGTATATTTTATGAATAGGTACTTACATATATTACATGCTACCAGCGATAATAAAGAGTAGGTACTAATTATAAAGCTAAAGGTACATACATAACACCTACTCTAAGTATAGGGCTTATACCAAAAACACTGTCTTGATAAAAGTTAGAATAATAGCTTTACAACCAATGAAATGAGGAAAATATAGAAATTATAACTGGGATATTATTTTACGAAGCAAAATAACAAAATGTCACCTTAAAATATCAGATTACCCAACTCCTTGGCTTAAATTAAACTTGAACACAACAAGTAACAAGGAAGACGAAATTATCAAGTTGAAAAGATCCGAAAAGCGTTAAAATAATCAATTCAGGTCGTGGGTTACAGGAGAAACGTCTGCGCCATCGAACTCAACTTTAAAATGAGTATAAATTGCAAAACTTGGGAATTATTTGCGTCGTCTCATCGCAGAAATTTACTCAGTTTTTCCAGAGTTTCATTATAACAAGTTTAATTGAAGAGAGCGTCCGGTACATAAATTTAAACTTTTGGCATGCATTTTAATCTGCTTACTGGTAGTTAGTTGGAGGTAATGGCCACTAAATGAGTTTCTAGTTCGCTTTAAATTGTCGGCTCGTTAATAAAATAGGTGTAGTGTAGGTAGGAGCGTTTGTGGTCGAGCTTGGTTGTTGCCTTTTAGCAACCTGTGTTTCATAGGTGCTCGGTGCGCGGACATTCTTGTTCGTAGGACAGTTTACACGTGTCGGCTCCACCGCATGGGAAACGCTGCACTAGAATATGTAAATTAAATATTCAAAAAGTTTTAGCCTTGCATAGTAGGGACGTTTGAATTTTCCGCTTTATTAAAAAATAAGCTTGGAGCTTACCTTTACACGTAGTAGTTGTTTTAATATTTACTCATAAAAATACGTTATTTCTAAAGACACTTCGGTTTTACGGTTTTCTTTAATAAGTTCACATACTACCTGCATACTTATTAGTACATATTTTACTACAACATTATTATTTTCAATTTAAGTTAAACACAGAGCGCAGTAATCACTCAACATCGCATGAGTCCAATTTTAGCGCATAATAAGTCTACAAAAAATCTATAAACGATGCACTCACAGAGTATAAAAGTACAAAATGAATATAATAGGCAGTAAAATACTGGTTTAATCGGTAATTTATGCTCATCAAGGAACAGATGCGGACAAGCTAGGAGTCACTATTAAGGCTCTGTCATAAAACTGGTCCCGGACGCTGTGGTGTAAGTATACGGCTTGGCTGCACGCACGACCTATGTATTGTCAGGAATTTCTTATTTATTTTGTTTACTAGCGGAAATTTAAATAGTAGATGAGTAATAATGAGATAAAATATTTTATCAATCAACACAACACAACTTGTCATAGGTATTCAATTACTGAAAGAAAAGTTTTCACTAATAACTGAAAATGGGCAACGAAATCAATCTTTTAGGAAACCTTAATAATGGACGCCTCAATGTGTCAAATCCTGCTAAGCGCTTCTGACTAAGCTTTGGTGACGAGCCATCAGAACCAAATTGGGTTATTGCAATTCGATCTGGATAACTACAGGTAAGACATGGATTAAAATCATTTTATTATTTTATATAGGAATATTCATTAATGTATTTAACATAAAATGTTGTTATTCCATTTTTGCATTCTATTCTATTAGTATTAAATTTTCTGTAAATAATTACATAACTCATTCTGTGAAATATATGTAAGACTTACAATTACACTACTTGTGCATTCGTAAAATTTCAAACGGGTATTAAAAACTTAAAACCACACAAGTCTTAAAGAAGATTTTATTAACCTCTCATTAAAGCTCTAGGACTTCTACAACTCTCCGACAGTAAAGGTTTAACCAAAGGAAATCAAATTACTTAGATATTTTATTTTACCTCCTTTTAGCAAAAGCCAGACAAATACTTTTTACGCTGAGTTACATATCTATTATTATTATTTAGCGAAAAAAGTAAAAAACAGGAAATCTAAAGCAACGTACAATCATAGTCCCCCAACAGAGCCAGCTACTTACTACCCAGCATCCCTAGTTAGCCGCGGCGGTCTGTGACAGTCCAAGCCTTTGTGAGGCAGACGCCTGTCGGCTCATGTTGTGCCATTACATCCATTGTATGCTGGGTTCAACGGACCCCAAGGTATTCGATGCAGTATTAATTATCCGACCAAGAAGCAGGAGAGTTATGTTTTTGTCGCGTAAGCTTTGAGTCAAATTATTTATATTTTCATTGTGTTTTCTTTATTAAAATATTTAAGAGAGTTTCTACATGAATTTTACATGGGGTAATTCTACAAAATATACAAGACGTTATAATAATACTAGTTATAATATAAAATGGAAGCTAAAACATTAGCCAATAAACAATCGGTGTGCAGTACAAATACAGGAAGAAGGTGGCACCCCATATAATCCCTAAGTCGTTTGATACACTAGCCGTGGGAAGAGAAGGGGTGGTCTTTTCGTCTCGCTACAATAGGTATTAACAGTGTAACAAGATTAATTTATCCCAGAAACACGATAGCTAAGGAAGGTTTCCACATACGATGTACCAGGTATGTAGCAGAGAGAGGAGACTTTGTTTTAGTGATCGTGAAAACTTTATGCGACGGTCTATCGATTTGTATTGTGCCTTTACGTTCTGTCTGAACGAAGCTGAAGCTTTAATACATTTATCTGCTTGAGACGAAGAGTATTTATTTTGTTTTCTTAAAACTTTTTGTTTTTTGTCTTAGTTTTAAAATTTTTAAATATAGCGAATCTCGAAATTATCTATATATAATTATTAAATCGTCAGTCGTTACGGGTAGTCAAAACCCCGAAATCTGACTGGTTGTGGAGGTTAGATAGGCAGTCGCTCGCCTGGATGCCGGCCGCAACTGAGTTGAGATGATGATGAATATTAAATTAAATCCTAGAGATTATATTTTTGCTGTTATTCTGGATAGGAAAATTATTTGATCTAGCCTTTTCCTGATATGAATTATTTGACCTGTACTTTTCGTCACTTGTCCTTATAGGTTCATTAGAAAACCAGCAGACAGTATCTGTCTGGCAGCTGTGAGACACACACTATTGTATTTTGTGTTTCACAAACTGTGACCAAATAAACGTTATTCTTTCTTTCTTTCTTATACCAAATTTTGGATAACACAATCAACATTTTGATTCTACTATTAAATAAGAAGACAAAAAAAACGAAACGCAATGAACTCAATAAAAAGACGTCTGTATCAGGCTAGTATTTTAATGATGATTGATTCAAAACCAGTTTACAAGATTCAACGCGTCAAAGATTGTGCTGTTACTTTAATTCCTCACATTAATGACGTATAATTAGCATAATTAACTTCAAGTTTAGTAAAGAAATCGTTCCCATCTAATTGTACGATTGAATTTCGTGTAGAAGGTTGTGCTGGCGTGTTTTAGGACTTAGTTAACTTCTTTTTTAGTTCAGAATACACACTCTAATATTAATAACTAGCTTCCGCCCGCGGCTTCGCCGCTATGTCCTTTTCCAGGGTTCAAAATATCCCCATACCTTTCATCCAAATCGGTTCAGCCGTTTTAGCATGAAAGCGAAACAAATAAACTCACTTTCGCATTTATAATATTAGTTAGAATTATGTCACTCTTTGACATTTTTCTGTGTAGGTATAAACAGAAAAATTAGAATGCCTTCGTTATTGGCAGAAATTGGTAGAATATTATTTTGCCCTTTCTGTGGAGCCCTAACCACCGCACCGGTCGGTAGCTTGAACCCTGTTTCCAACATTTTTTTTTCGTATTTTTAAATGTTTTGTCTAATTTTAAAGAAAAATTATGTCATCGTTTGTCGTCGACTAGGAGTTCTAAGAAAAAAGTTAAACTGATTTTTCGGAATATCAAATTAATACTCTTAAGTTATTATTATTATATTCAATTGAACAATAGGTATACTACCTCAGCTAAGTCATGTCACATACAAGCATATCCTACTTCCAACCATTGTATGCAAAATTATACGGGTCATATGCTAGAAATAGGTCACAGAAATTCAGAAAGTTGATCTGATGGACATGCTCTAAAGACTTAAACACGCTTTAGATATTGCCATGTCTGCCTCTGCATCACCCTAAGGTTGACTGGTAGAAAATGCCTCAGGCATTAAGTGCGCCACAGTATTTTTTTATTGGTGCATAAAGTTTTAATAAATAAATATTTAGAACTAGCACCAAATCTTTTGTACACCCAATTGCAACGAGCCATAATAAACAATTCATCAGTAAAAGCATGAGCAAAAGAACCTGTCTAAAGCCATTTATTTCCAACAAAGATTTTCTAAGCTGTTATTTATTCAGTAGCAAGTATTGGAATAGCAAATACTATTAAGAGATCACGAATCTAAAATACACTCCCGGACACATGAATCGAGCCACCCTGCATATTTTTGTTTAAAGGTCTATCTTTTAAATAATGAGAGGCATGAGGAACAGGGTGCAAACTTCACTCATCCTCCCTTTTCTACAAAGAAAAAATAACACGTTTGAAGCCAGCCTCTCACTATTATTTCCGTTTGTCATTATTACGAATTTGTATTCGGAAGCAAAAAAAAAAAATTGTGTATTTGCAATATGTCGTCCTTTCGAGTTTCTGAGAGCAAAAGGATCGTGGGCAAAAGACACCCAGCTCCGCCACGGATCAAACCTCTGTAGTTTTGAAGACATTACTTCTCCCTTTACTCAGGCCAAGGCACATCAAAATCTGTCCCGGGGGAATTCAGATATGATAATGTTAGGTTAGGTCAGATTAGGTTAGGTTATGTTAGGTTTCTTCGTGGAGAGCGTTCTTCGTGGAGAGCGTCAGAATTGAGGTGAAGGCCCAGATGAAATATCTGGGCCTTGTACTCGACAGCAGGTGGCGCTTCGGTCCACATTTTAGCGGGCTATCGTCGCGCCTGCTGAAGACCTCGGGCGCGCTCTCCTGGCTGCTTCCCAACCTGGGGGGGCCCAGCGCGCGATGCCGGCAACTTTACGCCGGCATCTTGAGGAGTATGGCCCTCTACGGGGCTCCTATCTGGGAGGACTCCCTCCAAAGGAGGGAGAATGCCGCCGCCTTACGGGCACCTCAGAGGGCCATAGCCCAGCGAGCGGCGCGGGCTTACCGCACGGTGAGCTTTGGGGCGGCATGTGCTCTGGCCGGCACCCCTCCTTGGGAACTCGAGGCGTGGGTGCTTGCCAGAGTATATGAATGGACGGCGGGGCGGAGGGCGAGAGGACAACGCTCAGCCGCGGAAGAGCGGGAAGCCGTCCGGCAGGAGGCGAGGGACGCCATCGTCGTCCATTGGACGAGGGACCTCACCACCGCAGCCTTCGGCCGCCGAACCCTCGACGCGATTGGGCCAGTCCTGCGAGACTGGCTCGAGCGGTCACATGGGTTCCTCTCCTTCCGTCTGGTGCAGGTGCTGTCCGGACACGGTTGTTTTGGATCGTACCTGCACCGAATCGGACGGGAGAGGACGCCGTCGTGCCTCGACTGTGGTGCGGCGGAGGACGCAGTGCAGCACACCCTCGAGGTGTGCCCGTCGTGGTCCGAGCCGCGCCGCAGTCTCATCGCCGTGATCGGACCGGACCTCTCGCTCCCCGGCTTGGTTAACGCCATGCTGAGGGATGAGAGGTCCTGGGCGGCAGTTGCCTCCTTCTGTGAACACGTCATGTCCCAGAAGGAGGCGGCGGAGCGCGCACGGGAGGACGATCCCGACGCGGCGCCGCTCCAAAGGCGGAGGAGGGGTCGAAGAAGACGTCAGTTCGATAGTCATCTCCGGCTCCTCCCAGGTGGAGACCAGCAAGCAATGGTTGCGGGGGCACCCTTGCCTGTATTGCACACGTCTCCACCAGTGTCGGACGGGAATGGCCAGGTGTTCCCGGCCATTCCCGTAGCCCCCCAACTTGGGAGGCATGCGGGGCCCGCCAGCTAGGCGGGCATGCGCCGGGAGGGTTGTGGATGTAAAGGCTGAGCCGGTTTCCCATGGCCCTCCCATCACGGCGATGTGGGAACACCGCTGTTTTTTAGTGGGTATACTGTCGCTAGCGACAGGAGTCCCACATACCCCACTCGTCCCCCACGAGCGGGGATGCGTAATGCATTTCTCAGCGATAAAAAAAAAAAAAAAAAAAAAAAAAAAAGGTTATGTTAGGTTTGGATAGGCTATGTTAGGTTAGGTTAGGTTTTATATCTCACAAATGGTTAGAAATTCATCAACCATTTTTTTTGTTGTGTTTATTTAATTATTACTCAGTAGAATAGAGTCTGCTCCAATAAAACTCACTTTTATGTGCTGCTGGGGCGCTGTCAATCTGGGGGGCCCGAGCACCGCTTGTATGTGGTGGTGGTGATCGTGCGGTCGATGGACGGCTTTTTATGGGGCCCCGATCTGGGCGGCTGACCTGGGTATCTTCCTCTCCGTGAGATATAAAACCCACCTTTCCGCTTAACCTAACTTAACATTGTCGTAACTGAATAACCCCGGGACAAATTTAGATGCGCCTTGGACTGAGTAAAGGCAGACATAATGTTTTCAAAACTACAGTGGTTTCATCCGTGGCGGGCGTGGTTGTGTCGCCCATAGATTCTTGCCCACGATCCTTTAGCGTTGATTTTTTAAAGAAAAAATGGTTTACACAGCAATAACGTTTATATTATAGTAACTTGTGTTACTGCCATGATATTGATGAATTCCATGCCGAACCGCATGGAATTCATCAATGCCACTATGACGTGCTGTGGAATTTTCTCCCATGCTTCAAAAGATGGCAGTTTTCTGGTCCTGCAAAGTTTCTGGAGCTGGTTGGTTAGGCAGGCAAAACGACTTACATAAAGTTGTGCACTTAGGTTTCGCTAACTAAGTCCAGACTGAAAAAGTGCCACAGCTTGTGTGGCTATTTCAGGTACCGGATCCATAATTAGAGCGTCAGAATGGATTAAAATAGAAGGAAAACAATTTAGATACTCTTTGTATGCCAAAAAATAACGAAATAACTATTGGCCTATAGATGCTCCTGATGATACTGAAATGATTGCCAGTATATCAGCTTCAAAACTGCATAAAAACTTTTTCTTTGACCAAAGGAGAATGCCAGAGCTTTCTACAAGACTCGGCCAGAACCGACAAAGACGAACTATATTTCATAAAAAGGGAAATAAATATAGAACTTGATAGTATAATTAGTTTTCTTTTAGAAGCACACCAAAAAAAGTTATAGTTTTTTAAAGTTGACCACTTGATACTTTTATTTGATTGATTTTAACGATAACATAAAATAAACTATTCAATTATTAATTAAATTATGACTTTTAGCACATTATCCTCAGTTTCAACAGCCAAGGTAGTCGTTAATAGTCCAGTAACAGCAATAAACATCTCCAAACTCAAAAAAATACGTACGGAGAAGTCAAAGTTTTTGACAATGACAAATGCCAGTTAAAGTTGTCAGCACTATAATTACTTTATTAGGAATAAACTATTCTAAACGTTAAAATCGTTACTATAAAATATAATATACTTATTCAAAAATATAACTAAACGCTATTTATTAAATAATTACGAGTTACGATTTATGTAAGTAATACATTCACTTACGTATCTTCATATTAATATTTTTGTAATCGATTTGCAAGTGCAATTTCGTATCGATATTATTTTATATTGGTATTGGCAACATTTCTAACTGAAATTGAAGCTATGAAATGTGTTGTTAAATTGAATAACCATTTAAAATGACTTTTCAACGGTGTGGTTCTATAGAATTTATTTATATTGTATAATTCGTACCGTTTTCTATTATGAATTATCATTATTGTAGAAAGTCTGTTGGACGCTACTTATAATTCGAGCCGATTCTTGGCATTGTCCTTTCATTGTTTTAATGTTTTAGGCGTCTAAACAAAAAAATGCACGGTGGCTCGATTTAGGAGTCCCGGAGTGTAGCTTACACGCCAAGTGAGATGAGAACAAAACACAACATACGAAACAATGGACTGTGTGGCGCTACTTAACTTGCATTAGGAATGAGAATTTCTGAAATAGAGTGAATGAAAATAAGGTGAAAATATTAAAAAATACTTTTAGTTTTTAATACAAATTCTGTTCTATTTTTATATTATTATCGCCTATCTAGATACTGAGAAATTGGCCGCAAACAAATTTCTGTCAAAAATACATTCTTAGAATAAACTGTAAAGTATACCTGACTGTTTGTTCTACAGAATAAAATAAAATCCTTCCAAGAAACAACCATCACGTTATTTTTTTGCAGCAACAGAATGTATCAGAGTTGATAGCTGTCATGTGAGTTTTCAATTACTTGCAAATACATCGGTACATGTGGGCGAGAGCTCTCGTCTCAAAACTCTCGGGATTCAAACTTCTCGCTTCGTTCAAGCAAGAGTTTGTGAGTGACGACTTTTACGAAAAACGATGTGTCTTCGTTACCTTGAATAATCAAAAAGGAGACATTTATTATCCTGTGAAATATATATTATGTTACTGAGTGAGAAAATCTTATTGATCCTATATTTGATTGATTATATACCCTGAAGAAGCTGATCGCAAACCTCGTTATACTTCTTTCTTTCAGAAGAGTTCTTTACAACGAAAACTACAAGTCGGTAAATTGAAGAAGGAAGTACAGAAATGAAAATTTTCACAATCTCAAACCTCGTTATTCTTCTCTCTTTCAGAAAAGTTCTTTGCAACAAAAATTACAAGTCGGTCGATTGAATAACGAAATACAGAAATGAAAATTTTCACGTACCTATGGATACCACCTAACATAGGCAGTAGTACCCATGTTATCCTGCTCTAATTGAAACACAAACCAAATCTGCAATGCACAAACAAGCAGAGCTCGAACACCGAAGATGGCGAATCTAAAATAACGCGTACCGTCTACCGCTAAACAAAACAAATGGTAGCACAATAAGACGAGGTTCCGCGTGCCACACAGCCGATGCGACGCTGACACGATTTATATACAGATTCACCTGCCCCCCTCACTTTGTCACTAGAATAGGCTGAATCCATTCATGCTTTTCTTGTAGAAGCTTCTAGATGTACGTGAAGTGAATCACAGGTTGATGTTTGTCTGTTTACTACATCATCACAATTCCATCGTTATGATAGTTGACAAAGATGTAGCCTAGGACTTGGAAAATAAGGAATTGTTTGTAAAATAGGGTGCTGAAGTTTGTTTGGGAAAATTAAAAATCCACGTGGACGAAAGTCGTGTATTTTATATAAAATAGACACTTATACAAATATATAATATAGAAGAAGAATAAGAACATATTAGAGGGAGCTTTAAAGCTGCAGAAATAGAGGATAAAGTGAAAGCGTCCAGACTTAGATGGTACGGTTATGTACTCCAACGAACATAGGGTATGATCATGTGTTGAAAAAGTGCCTTTCAATGGCTACAAAGAAGAGGGGAAGAGGAAGACCTCAAACCACATCTATGACGGAGGTCCAAAAGGACATAAGGGAGATGGGAATAACGAAAGATGACGTACAAGACCTAAATAAATGGCGTAGCATGATGGGGAAAGCCGACCCTGCGTAACGGGAAAAGGCGAGGCCAAAGAAGAATAAGAAAAGAGGAATGAGAGATACATAATTTTATATGAAAATGAAAATTAAAGATACTTACACTTTCAAAAGTTCAGTGATGGACACCGGACACCCTATTAGTTATTACTTACAAAAGTGATAAAAAGTGCAAAGAAAAATAATATTCATGTTAGAAATTTCTGAGAACTTACCTATTTAATAAAGTTACAAAGTTTCAGGTAAGTGGTAATTTTTATCGTCGCTTATGATTTAAAAAAACGAACGAAGAAGCTCCGATCAGTTTACCAGTGAAGCGAATTTAATTAATATTCTAACGCAAGCATATATCATTTTTAGGGAGGTTCTATAATGGAATAGACAAACTTAACTATAAGAATATTTTTAACTTTAAGAATATTTTATCAATGTATCCGACATCAACTCTAAAATACCTCAAAATTTTTGGATTTCTAAATCAGAATACACTTACATTTGCAAAACGTATTCAGAAATCAAGCAGAACCATTTAGGGAAGCATTTAATTTTATGTTGTTGCAAATATTGGGTGTCTGTTAAACAGCCATTAGGAAAGTAATTGCTTTTGCAATGAGTGTATCGATAGTGAAACTGCAAACTAGAAATTCCCCAATCTCTAAACAGCGCGCAGAGTGTATGTAGTAGTAGTGTATTATATAGTGCGCAAAACACGATATGCTATTACTAAGAGATTACCCAAACAATAACCCGTGAAATAAGACTACCATACCCTCGTAAAATTTAATGCCAACTAGTATTGGAAAGTCGACTTAAGAGTTGTATTTCAAAATATTTATCGTGGCAAATGGCTTAGAGAAGCACTTTAGCCAAGACGGAAATGTGAAATCTATAACAAATGTATCGAACGGATATTGAGTTTTGATGTCATAGATGATGCGTGTCTAGAGTATTCTCGAGATAATAAAATACTACGCCATTTCCATCTCGTATTATATTACGTTGAGCAAGATATTCTGCGAGATATTGATAAAAGAAACAAAAACGACGACGAGACTCATAAAGTTTAAGAGCAACGTTTCTTCTACCTAGTTAAAATTGGTTATTGGGAATAATATAGTGGAAAGGAAAATTTGAAGTGCCGCTAAGCTCAGGATTAATTAAATACCTATTTACCTACTTAATAATATAGTACCCAGTAAAACTAGTCTGCATTAGTTAATGATTTTTGTCTTTCTTAAGAAGCCATAAAGAGAGAGATTTCCGAACATTATCCAAATTTATATTCAGATTCAGAGCTACAAAAAATAACTTTCAATAATATTAGTCAACAAATCTGATGAACATCAAATTAATTACAAAATAAACACAGACCAAGAAACCACAATATTTAGTGAAGCAAAAGAACGTGATGAATTTGTAGCAAGAAAGCATTTATTCGATGTGACAGCCAAAGAAATTACTGACAAACCGGAGGTTATTTATTTAATTGGTCGAGTGAAGATTGACAATGACGTATTGTTTCCTCAACAGTTGAACTTGCATAGCACATGGATAAACATGGCCCACGCAGGCCCATGGTGATAATATCGGATAATAACACAGTTGTGAAATAACGAGGGATTACGTGCCATGAGTCATGGGGCTTACGGCGTGATATATACTAGCTGGTTAGATCAGATGGTGATCGGTATAAGAATTACGTAGATAAATCGGAAGCGTCGCTAAGATTTTCCTAATTTTTCTAACTTTAGATTAGATATTAGAATATTAGAAATTATGTTGTCATAATCATCCTATCATAATAATTATAATTCATGAGTAATGGAGTATGTTTCATAAATGTTCTATTAAAATCATATAAAGATACTAAATGGAATCAATAATATCTTGACTTGCATTGGAAACTATTTCTGTCAGACACAAATCAAGTATATACCGGATTTTAAGCGCCGTTACAACTCAATTCAATCTATTGATACATTGACGGTTTAAGCCAAAGTCATGTTTTGCTTTAGGTAAATAATTTTGGTCACGTAATCATAATTTATGAGATGTAATGTTATTAATTTCGCTTGTAAATACTGTTTAATTCAACGCACATTCACAACTTATACATTGACAAGTATAATTATTTGTTAAATTAGAAGTAGATACATAATTTTATCATAACACTAAATAATTCAGCTTTTATACTTTTGTTAGACGTTGTAACTGGTATCAAAATCACAAATTCCGGGATTCCTCTAATATTTTGATATTTTGTTGGATCCAATAACACTAGTGTTCCAATATTACGAGTTGCACTACTACAATGCTGAGTCATAAAATATTATATGGGCGAAGGCAACGGATTCAATAGACATTATGAAATATTTTACAAAAAACAGGCTATTGTAGAATCGCGGGCGTATTCCGTTGTCCATAAACCACATAATGCATAAACAAAAGCATTTGAATAACACGTGGGTAGAAAGTGACAGCCGAATGGAAGCATGCTACACATCGAACAGAAACTCAATCGTTTGATCGTAAATATTCCCCATTCGTATATTTTACCGCAAACATCGGAACACTGTCAATGGAAAACACATATTGAAATTGATAGTATTGACATCGGAAGTCGAAACTCTTTTCTCGCCATCACGTTTTATGAGACTGATAAAATCGTCATCTTAGCTTTATTTGCTATCAAGTTTTTCTTGCATCAATCGTACAATTTGAATAATAAAAAAACATGTCATGGCGTGTTGACAAATATGGAGAAACAAATCATAGAACAGCAGCTGAACAAACAAAAATAAACATTAAAATCGGCAGACTATATTTCATTAAAGGTTCAAAATAAAGGATGGTTGTTCTAAATATAAAACGTCCAATCTGTCAACGGTCGAGCGCGCGTGTTGTGCGACGACGAATGGTTGCAAACGATAGCTACCTACATCTGTTGTCTATTTTCAGATACGTCACAACTGAGACGACTGTCTGCGCCGGAACTCAAGACACAACTCTTTCTTCAAACAAAAACCCCTAATGATGAAAGGAAATCACGCAATTGACACTCCCAAAACTTCGATTCGCTAGCCCGTCAATTCAGAAAAGTTCGACACAATCCCCGAATGTTTTGATAAAAATATCTAAGCGATCTGTCGGAACGAGCAGCTTCACGGTTTCCACGGTTATCGCAAAGCTTTGTGCTCAACGCATTAAGCTAATTTGAATGGTGAAGGGCCGCTCAAAAAGCCGTTGTTTGAATTCTTCTCTTTAGTCGGGCGGTTGCCGGCCTGATTGTGGGAGCCGACGCTGCATGGATTGCATTCTGTTCGTCGCACAAGAAGACAGGCGCATTGACGGCGGCTTTTTGATTTAACCAACTGCACGCGCGCTGGGAGCCATGTATTTGCGTTGTAAATTTAATGCGCTCATTACATTCCTATGTTTTATATAAGTTAGACACTGCAGTGCAATTGCGGAACGTTCACGGTACATTTATGGCTTGATAAGCTTTCTGTCGGCGTCTTTAAAATAACCAACGTTTGTGTAAGTTAAAAATAAGTCTTTCAAGACGATGAAATCAGATAAGCTGGTAATCTCAGGTTGTCATCAAAACAACTAATAAGCCGAGGTTTTCCAATAAAACCCCTTATGCAGAGTTGACTAAGGTTCATAATATATTTAAAAATTAACTGTGTTGACGAATGCCCAAGATGTAGCGCCGTGGGTGAAACCATTGACAAACGACTTGCTCTGACACGCCGGTGATAAATAACTGATTATGTTACACTGCATTTTGCCTTCATAATTAATTGACAACGGCTATCTAAGCGGCATTAGCGTCCCAAACGACTTGGATTATATTAATCGGACCGCTTACAACCACATTTCATAATTTACCCTACCATTACAAAATCACTAACAATTATCGCCCAGAATGGAAGCAATTTAACCTCTCCACGGTTGAAACATGCGCCCCGTTGAGTTGAATATATATTTTTATTGCTTTATTATTTTATTGGCATTGCAAGTGCAAACTGCCTCTCGTTTTTACGATTTACTTTTCGACTGGCTTATGGACCATAAATCTGTGTGGTTTAAACGAGCATACGCCTCGAGCTAGAGAAGCTACTGCATTAATATTGGCCAAGATCATTTGTTATTTCTTACAGACGTTCGCACACTCAGACATTAATAAGAAGCTAGAATTAAACATGCTTTGAATGAAGTCGTTTCGAATGAAGTAACGATTTAACATTTTCTACAAAGTATTTGTCTTTGAACTTTTATAGAAGAAGTTAGTTATAATTTGTATATTCCCACCCTAAAACTATTTGTTGACAAAAAAACGTAAACAGTCTAAAATAACGAGCGAAATGATCGTTCACCCGAAATAGTGATGGTTATTCCGGTACCGTCGTCTGGTAGTTAATTGCTGCATTTTTTACGCGGCCGACTGCCACGGATTCCGTAATTTGTCTTCTCAGAAATGAGTCGCGTCGTCGAATGCAAGCGACATGTAGATACGGTTCGCTTTTTTGTAGATACCCCTCGAATTTCGGCTGGCGTAAATTACGTTTTAGTAGAATACCCCGGGGAAACGTTAGACGGGTTCTTTCGTAATTACTGTTTTAACTGCTGGGACAGACACGTCAAACGTAACTTATTTTTGTGAGTAAAATTTCCGCTGATATTCTATCTTAGCTTTTTATTTCATGACAGCCAAGCCACGTTCTCTACACGTGAAATTCCCGAACATGGGTGTGATTAAAAATGTAAGTGGCAAGTGAATAATTAAAATTGGGGGCCACAGCATTGCGGTCGCAGTGTATGGCGATGTAATGCAATCGATAAACTGACGTCCACAGCGCGGTTGTGCTTAACGATCGCTCAAAAGATTTACGCTTACCGCTTGCGCTATTTACGCGCACCGCTTTTCATGTTTACGATTACGCTCACGCATATTACGAAACCCTGTCCGTGACCCCGCGATGGAACCTCAAAATACGATAGTACAAAACCGCAACCAGGTTGCCTATATTTCTCGAAAGCTTTGTTATTCTAGCTTTACGACTGTGTAATTTAGGCTTAGGACTATCAAAAATTGTAAATGAGTCACTACCTACATTCCAGGCTTGTTTAGTATTCTAACTAGTTGTTTAGTACAAGTTTTCATGTACTATTTATTACTACTTTGTATTCTAATAAATTTTGCTGTTATGATTCACGTGCCAGAACAAATCTGAATTACAGATGTCACCAGAATAGCTCATGCTTTGCAATTAAAATATTTATGACTTTTGTCTTTGATGTGTATTATGCGGTTTGTTTAGATGGAGTACTTGAAAACGATGAGTTATTACCGTTATTTGTAGTGTGTGGTTCTGGTTATCTAGAAATGCATTAAGTCGAAATAAAAACCCATTAAGATTAGAAAGATGAGTGCATTTTAGTGAATGGGAAGGTACAACGGGTGTGTTTATTTTAGTCCAAATAATAATTATGATTACCAAATAAAATAGACACTTATACAAATATATAATATAGAAGAAGAATAAGAACATATTAGAGGGAGCTTTAAAGCTGCAGAAATAGAGGATAAAGTGAAAGCGTCCAGACTTAGATGGTACGGTTATGTACTCCAACGAACATAGGGTATGATCATGTGTTGAAAAAGTGCCTTTCAATGGCTACAAAGAAGAGGGGAAGAGGAAGACCTCAAACCACATCTATGACGGAGGTCCAAAAGGACATAAGGGAGATGGGAATAACGAAAGATGACGTACAAGACCTAAATAAATGGCGTAGCATGATGGGGAAAGCCGACCCTGCGTAACGGGAAAAGGCGAGGCCAAAGAAGAATAAGAAAAGAGGAATGAGAGATACATAATTTTATATGAAAATGAAAATTAAAGATACTTACACTTTCAAAAGTTCAGTGATGGACACCGGACACCCTATTAGTTATTACTTACAAAAGTGATAAAAAGTGCAAAGAAAAATAATATTCATGTTAGAAATTTCTGAGAACTTACCTATTTAATAAAGTTACAAAGTTTCAGGTAAGTGGTAATTTTTATCGTCGCTTATGATTTAAAAAAACGAACGAAGAAGCTCCGATCAGTTTACCAGTGAAGCGAATTTAATTAATATTCTAACGCAAGCATATATCATTTTTAGGGAGGTTCTATAATGGAATAGACAAACTTAACTATAAGAATATTTTTAACTTTAAGAATATTTTATCAATGTATCCGACATCAACTCTAAAATACCTCAAAATTTTTGGATTTCTAAATCAGAATACACTTACATTTGCAAAACGTATTCAGAAATCAAGCAGAACCATTTAGGGAAGCATTTAATTTTATGTTGTTGCAAATATTGGGTGTCTGTTAAACAGCCATTAGGAAAGTAATTGCTTTTGCAATGAGTGTATCGATAGTGAAACTGCAAACTAGAAATTCCCCAATCTCTAAACAGCGCGCAGAGTGTATGTAGTAGTAGTGTATTATATAGTGCGCAAAACACGATATGCTATTACTAAGAGATTACCCAAACAATAACCCGTGAAATAAGACTACCATACCCTCGTAAAATTTAATGCCAACTAGTATTGGAAAGTCGACTTAAGAGTTGTATTTCAAAATATTTATCGTGGCAAATGGCTTAGAGAAGCACTTTAGCCAAGACGGAAATGTGAAATCTATAACAAATGTATCGAACGGATATTGAGTTTTGATGTCATAGATGATGCGTGTCTAGAGTATTCTCGAGATAATAAAATACTACGCCATTTCCATCTCGTATTATATTACGTTGAGCAAGATATTCTGCGAGATATTGATAAAAGAAACAAAAACGACGACGAGACTCATAAAGTTTAAGAGCAACGTTTCTTCTACCTAGTTAAAATTGGTTATTGGGAATAATATAGTGGAAAGGAAAATTTGAAGTGCCGCTAAGCTCAGGATTAATTAAATACCTATTTACCTACTTAATAATATAGTACCCAGTAAAACTAGTCTGCATTAGTTAATGATTTTTGTCTTTCTTAAGAAGCCATAAAGAGAGAGATTTCCGAACATTATCCAAATTTATATTCAGATTCAGAGCTACAAAAAATAACTTTCAATAATATTAGTCAACAAATCTGATGAACATCAAATTAATTACAAAATAAACACAGACCAAGAAACCACAATATTTAGTGAAGCAAAAGAACGTGATGAATTTGTAGCAAGAAAGCATTTATTCGATGTGACAGCCAAAGAAATTACTGACAAACCGGAGGTTATTTATTTAATTGGTCGAGTGAAGATTGACAATGACGTATTGTTTCCTCAACAGTTGAACTTGCATAGCACATGGATAAACATGGCCCACGCAGGCCCATGGTGATAATATCGGATAATAACACAGTTGTGAAATAACGAGGGATTACGTGCCATGAGTCATGGGGCTTACGGCGTGATATATACTAGCTGGTTAGATCAGATGGTGATCGGTATAAGAATTACGTAGATAAATCGGAAGCGTCGCTAAGATTTTCCTAATTTTTCTAACTTTAGATTAGATATTAGAATATTAGAAATTATGTTGTCATAATCATCCTATCATAATAATTATAATTCATGAGTAATGGAGTATGTTTCATAAATGTTCTATTAAAATCATATAAAGATACTAAATGGAATCAATAATATCTTGACTTGCATTGGAAACTATTTCTGTCAGACACAAATCAAGTATATACCGGATTTTAAGCGCCGTTACAACTCAATTCAATCTATTGATACATTGACGGTTTAAGCCAAAGTCATGTTTTGCTTTAGGTAAATAATTTTGGTCACGTAATCATAATTTATGAGATGTAATGTTATTAATTTCGCTTGTAAATACTGTTTAATTCAACGCACATTCACAACTTATACATTGACAAGTATAATTATTTGTTAAATTAGAAGTAGATACATAATTTTATCATAACACTAAATAATTCAGCTTTTATACTTTTGTTAGACGTTGTAACTGGTATCAAAATCACAAATTCCGGGATTCCTCTAATATTTTGATATTTTGTTGGATCCAATAACACTAGTGTTCCAATATTACGAGTTGCACTACTACAATGCTGAGTCATAAAATATTATATGGGCGAAGGCAACGGATTCAATAGACATTATGAAATATTTTACAAAAAACAGGCTATTGTAGAATCGCGGGCGTATTCCGTTGTCCATAAACCACATAATGCATAAACAAAAGCATTTGAATAACACGTGGGTAGAAAGTGACAGCCGAATGGAAGCATGCTACACATCGAACAGAAACTCAATCGTTTGATCGTAAATATTCCCCATTCGTATATTTTACCGCAAACATCGGAACACTGTCAATGGAAAACACATATTGAAATTGATAGTATTGACATCGGAAGTCGAAACTCTTTTCTCGCCATCACGTTTTATGAGACTGATAAAATCGTCATCTTAGCTTTATTTGCTATCAAGTTTTTCTTGCATCAATCGTACAATTTGAATAATAAAAAAACATGTCATGGCGTGTTGACAAATATGGAGAAACAAATCATAGAACAGCAGCTGAACAAACAAAAATAAACATTAAAATCGGCAGACTATATTTCATTAAAGGTTCAAAATAAAGGATGGTTGTTCTAAATATAAAACGTCCAATCTGTCAACGGTCGAGCGCGCGTGTTGTGCGACGACGAATGGTTGCAAACGATAGCTACCTACATCTGTTGTCTATTTTCAGATACGTCACAACTGAGACGACTGTCTGCGCCGGAACTCAAGACACAACTCTTTCTTCAAACAAAAACCCCTAATGATGAAAGGAAATCACGCAATTGACACTCCCAAAACTTCGATTCGCTAGCCCGTCAATTCAGAAAAGTTCGACACAATCCCCGAATGTTTTGATAAAAATATCTAAGCGATCTGTCGGAACGAGCAGCTTCACGGTTTCCACGGTTATCGCAAAGCTTTGTGCTCAACGCATTAAGCTAATTTGAATGGTGAAGGGCCGCTCAAAAAGCCGTTGTTTGAATTCTTCTCTTTAGTCGGGCGGTTGCCGGCCTGATTGTGGGAGCCGACGCTGCATGGATTGCATTCTGTTCGTCGCACAAGAAGACAGGCGCATTGACGGCGGCTTTTTGATTTAACCAACTGCACGCGCGCTGGGAGCCATGTATTTGCGTTGTAAATTTAATGCGCTCATTACATTCCTATGTTTTATATAAGTTAGACACTGCAGTGCAATTGCGGAACGTTCACGGTACATTTATGGCTTGATAAGCTTTCTGTCGGCGTCTTTAAAATAACCAACGTTTGTGTAAGTTAAAAATAAGTCTTTCAAGACGATGAAATCAGATAAGCTGGTAATCTCAGGTTGTCATCAAAACAACTAATAAGCCGAGGTTTTCCAATAAAACCCCTTATGCAGAGTTGACTAAGGTTCATAATATATTTAAAAATTAACTGTGTTGACGAATGCCCAAGATGTAGCGCCGTGGGTGAAACCATTGACAAACGACTTGCTCTGACACGCCGGTGATAAATAACTGATTATGTTACACTGCATTTTGCCTTCATAATTAATTGACAACGGCTATCTAAGCGGCATTAGCGTCCCAAACGACTTGGATTATATTAATCGGACCGCTTACAACCACATTTCATAATTTACCCTACCATTACAAAATCACTAACAATTATCGCCCAGAATGGAAGCAATTTAACCTCTCCACGGTTGAAACATGCGCCCCGTTGAGTTGAATATATATTTTTATTGCTTTATTATTTTATTGGCATTGCAAGTGCAAACTGCCTCTCGTTTTTACGATTTACTTTTCGACTGGCTTATGGACCATAAATCTGTGTGGTTTAAACGAGCATACGCCTCGAGCTAGAGAAGCTACTGCATTAATATTGGCCAAGATCATTTGTTATTTCTTACAGACGTTCGCACACTCAGACATTAATAAGAAGCTAGAATTAAACATGCTTTGAATGAAGTCGTTTCGAATGAAGTAACGATTTAACATTTTCTACAAAGTATTTGTCTTTGAACTTTTATAGAAGAAGTTAGTTATAATTTGTATATTCCCACCCTAAAACTATTTGTTGACAAAAAAACGTAAACAGTCTAAAATAACGAGCGAAATGATCGTTCACCCGAAATAGTGATGGTTATTCCGGTACCGTCGTCTGGTAGTTAATTGCTGCATTTTTTACGCGGCCGACTGCCACGGATTCCGTAATTTGTCTTCTCAGAAATGAGTCGCGTCGTCGAATGCAAGCGACATGTAGATACGGTTCGCTTTTTTGTAGATACCCCTCGAATTTCGGCTGGCGTAAATTACGTTTTAGTAGAATACCCCGGGGAAACGTTAGACGGGTTCTTTCGTAATTACTGTTTTAACTGCTGGGACAGACACGTCAAACGTAACTTATTTTTGTGAGTAAAATTTCCGCTGATATTCTATCTTAGCTTTTTATTTCATGACAGCCAAGCCACGTTCTCTACACGTGAAATTCCCGAACATGGGTGTGATTAAAAATGTAAGTGGCAAGTGAATAATTAAAATTGGGGGCCACAGCATTGCGGTCGCAGTGTATGGCGATGTAATGCAATCGATAAACTGACGTCCACAGCGCGGTTGTGCTTAACGATCGCTCAAAAGATTTACGCTTACCGCTTGCGCTATTTACGCGCACCGCTTTTCATGTTTACGATTACGCTCACGCATATTACGAAACCCTGTCCGTGACCCCGCGATGGAACCTCAAAATACGATAGTACAAAACCGCAACCAGGTTGCCTATATTTCTCGAAAGCTTTGTTATTCTAGCTTTACGACTGTGTAATTTAGGCTTAGGACTATCAAAAATTGTAAATGAGTCACTACCTACATTCCAGGCTTGTTTAGTATTCTAACTAGTTGTTTAGTACAAGTTTTCATGTACTATTTATTACTACTTTGTATTCTAATAAATTTTGCTGTTATGATTCACGTGCCAGAACAAATCTGAATTACAGATGTCACCAGAATAGCTCATGCTTTGCAATTAAAATATTTATGACTTTTGTCTTTGATGTGTATTATGCGGTTTGTTTAGATGGAGTACTTGAAAACGATGAGTTATTACCGTTATTTGTAGTGTGTGGTTCTGGTTATCTAGAAATGCATTAAGTCGAAATAAAAACCCATTAAGATTAGAAAGATGAGTGCATTTTAGTGAATGGGAAGGTACAACGGGTGTGTTTATTTTAGTCCAAATAATAATTATGATTACCAAATCGTTTAATGTGATCGTGGAATTATTGCTGTGAATATAATGCAGATTGTGGATAAATATACGAGTAGTTATCCAAATTGTCAATGAAATGAATTTACCAAATCAAATTAATGATTGTTTACGTAAACAGTTGAGTCTCAGTTGTTCAAATAAAGATATAGGTAACCTACCTATGAATCTATGTATCTATCTATACGACTGAGACTCAACTGTTTCTATACCCACTACAAATGAGACTCATTGCAAAAATTTAAAATTAATATAGGTTTATTTTTATTTAAAAAATGTAATTATACTAATTATATATTTTTCATTAAATAAAATTAATTTACGTTATATCCTGCTAATGATTTAAATTGGGCATATGTATGTTATATTTTTTTCTACACCCATCATTTTATTAAGTCTCTTACACAACATCTATTTATTAGACTGTTAACACTTCGTTTAATAAAATAACAAATTACTTTTGAATGTCTAATTGGAAACATGTACCTATTAAAAGATAAAAAAACTTTATTTGCTAGACACCTAGCCGTTTTACCGTATGCAATTTAAATAAAAAAGTAAATAGAATATAAAATAACCAATTTACAACGAACCAAAATAGCAAATAAACTGACAGAAAGACCGACACATATTAAACCTATTACAGTAATACAGCTCTGTAAATTACAGTTTGTATTGTACAACTAATAATTACAGTCCGCTATCAACTGTAATAATCTAGACAGCGACGGGTTAAAATTGTTTTACGTACCACTTTCTGTGATGGATGCCTTTAGACTTCGTGTTGATAGATGTTATATGGCAGAAAATTAAGTGAAGGAGTCATTAAATGTCGATTCAAAAGTTATTGGACTGATTAGTTGAAAAAACTTAAGTGTAAGTAAAGTTTTTCTATAATCACCTGAGAAGAAGATTGATTTAATGATACTTAATCAAACAATATAATTACTTCCTTTTATCAGTCAGATTCTTCAGTTCGGTTCAACATCTCAGAGAATGAAAAACTGTAGGTAGGTACTTGTACTTCTTGAATAATTTACTAATCTATATATCGATGAAAGTTTATAATTTACTCGTATCGATTATCGATTTCAATCTGTAAATGACATAAATCGATTCATACCTCTTACTACAACAATATTGTTACATCAATAAATTCGTAAAAGTATGTGTTTTAATTTAAATAATTCACCTATCATGCAACAACGGTCTATATTACGATAGTAATCTCATTTTTATCACATCTACATGTTCAAAATCCCAATGTTTTTACGATTATTATGTAATCTATTTTAATGAAATAGTTTTTATTCGAAATGAAGTGATCATTGAAATTGAAAATATTGTATTAGACGAAACTCTTTAATTGAAATCTAATTCTTTAAAATGTCGATCCAAATCAATTATTTAAGAAGAGTCAGTTTCATAAAATAACTAACAAGGAATTATTGGGACGGTACTAATGCTGCGAGCATTACATTTTATTTCTGCATTGTTTGCAGGAAGTTACATTGTGCATTATTGCTTGAAGTAATTCTAAATTCATGCGTTCATTTAGTTCATCCGATAGGGTAATAAACGTACATCTTTAAAATCTAAGGTAGCGAATAAAAGCCTCTACAACAACTTCTAGTAAGGAACAGCAAAACGCTTCTAAAGGAAGTGAAACCACGAGGCGGCTAGACACATAAAATATTGAAATATATCCATCGGCCGTGCGAAAGAGATAGCGCTACCTGCCTACAATATTCAGGACCTTAGCAAGTCTTGGCAGACACCTTAGTTTGTTCTGTACTTTATTTAAGCTGAGGTTCCACTGAAATAGTTTCGTGACTACGACGAGGTACGTCTGGGGTTAGAAATGGAAGTAAATGGTATGTCTACTGAATTATGGGTCTGGAAAATTGTGAGGGCCTTCAGAGTAGGCTATAAAATTTAATAAAATATGCAGTAACTTATATTTTTAGCGAAAAAGATTTCGAACTAAATAAAAAAAAAAATGAATTATGTTTCAACGACTACAGAGTAAGCTGCTGCTATCTCAAAAACTAAAAAGAACGTAAAAAATGCATAAAGTTAAATCAAGAAATTGCGTAAATTGCGCAGATGTAATCTTACTTTCACGCTCCGTTTCCCTCAAAGGATAAATTGGAACCCAAGCGATATCACAAGTCAACAGAAAGTAACTACATTGAATCCCTTCAAAAGGACGAAGATAAAATAAAAATAGCAGTTACTTAGAACTTCAGTAACATAAATACCTACTTTTTCAGACAGACTATAAATAGGTGCCAATTTTGACAAGTTTCTTTTGCCCAAATAGGCAAAAATACATTTATGATTTATTTATTTCAATATACTACTTCAGTTCTCATCGTCGATCGATTTAGAGAAACATTGGCTACTTAGAAATATTAGTCTATCTTCTGCGTGGGACCAAATGGTACACCATTCGAGACCGATACCAGTTACATTTTCTTCATAACTTCAGTCCCATTTTAATACATTGACAGTCCATTCCCCATTCCCTATATACTTATACTGATTACACAATTGTTGGCACGGTCCAATATTGCTACTTCTCAGGAGCTAGAGTTAACCAAACTCGGCGAAACCTTTGCCAAATATCTTTAAGTTGTTTTGAAAGAGTAACTACGTAATAATAGTCAGTGAAGCTACAATATTATATTATGAAAACAATAGTGAGATTTGTGTAAGAAGTTTACACGATGAAGTTTGGCAATTGAAAATAAAATTGGTGAAGGAGGAACGTGAATTAAAAGTTAGTTTATGGATTATGTTTTGTTTACTTTGAAAGTGTTTTACGATAAACGGGGCGATATATTTTCTTGTTTTTATGTTATCGTCAATGTAAACGAAAAACGAGCTGTCACTAGTTTATTTATCTCAACATTCATTTTTTTTTTTCAAAAAATATTTGTATTCTCATTAATATTTGGAGGATGTAATTTTTTAATGTGATATGAATCGGCCACCACTTATCGGTGGTCTAAAACAATCGCCTGTGTACTCAATATTAACGTACAATTACGTTCAGTAGCTAACCTAATTCTAAAATCACATTAGCTAATTTCCCCATGCTAATGGTTCAGGGACTGCAATAAAAATAGAATGTACTCTATACAGGCTTTGTGTAACTGACTGTCCCAAGGGATTCTACGGACTCGAGCGAGGGAAATGGTTACTTAATAGTGCTTCGAGTTACGGTCTAGTGATCTGTCACTTACAGGACAGTACAGGAATACAGTGATCAATATCCATTTAGTAGGCTTGTTACGAGTTTCTGTGCTAAGTTATAGATTTTGCAAGGCGCTCTCAGATATTTCAAGGATGGATATTTCATGGCTTATATTACCTACCTAATTACGTCAGAGTTTTTTTTTTTTTAATTTTTGGCTTTGTTAGTAACACATTATGATACAAATCTAGAAACCGAAATCTGTACACAGTATGAAAAACAATGCCTCTCAAACTACGTAACCTGTATCTTGAGAGACAGTGATTCAACTTAAAATATGATGCTCTATGTATAATAGTGGACTGTGGCGATCCACCTGAGCAATTGAGGATAATAAGCTAAATTAAGTAAGTATTTAGAAGTTTTTAATGCGTGATGTGTGTATGTGTTTGTGTGTGTGTGGGCGGGGTGTTGTGTGTGATTGGAGATATGAAGTAGATAGGCGACGTACTTAATATACACCAACCAATAAAAAAAATGAGATTTTTTGGTTTATTTGTTCACATAATACTACATGAAGAGTCCTAAGCAGCAGCCCCCTTAAACAAGATATTGGCAAACGGACGGAAATATGTAGCTGTTTGAGGATCAATGTTCCTGCTCAAATATTATTTTCCGTGAAAATAGTGAAGTCTTATTGCACTAAGCCGGCCCGGGAATTGCTGCCAAATTGCTTCGCGTTGCCTTACACGCGTCATTTAGCCGCCGCTTGTACCCGCCTGAAGGAGACTAAGCGAAAAGATTAAGCGTTTAGAAGCGTTACGACGAACATTGCTCGTAAGAAGCCGTGATTGTCACTTTTCAGAATAGCCACATTTATATTTGAGTAGACTGAAATCCGACAGATTTTGCTAAGAATTTACACGATTAAATGTTCACAGGAAATCCAGCCCTGTACTTACGCTATTAAGTTATAGCTCATAACATTATCCCACGAATACCATAGCTTTGGCATAATTATTACGTTTAACAACAATGCGGGGTGACAAAGCATTCACAGCTCCACAATATGACGTAATTACCGTCACACAACCGCTTACGCTTTTGACTAATTAGTAAAGACGTTCAAGGGCCGTGCTCCCAACAATGGGCCGGATATGCGCCTCGACGCCGCTTCCTACCGCTACCATGAATTTATCGGACCTCTCACCTCTCCCTCATTACTCAAGTGTCAAAAAGAGAAAGATTACTTGTCAGGTAGATGGCTAATTAAATTTTTATGCCTTGCAACGATTCAATGTAAAGTGAATCGATTCAATACGGACATCGGATGTTAAATTTCCTAATGTCTGACGTTTAATTAAATGGCTTGTTTCATACGTTTGATGTTTCAACTGTGAACCGTAGTTACCTATTCATAGCCCTTTATGCGAGTCCCGTGTTTTTTATAATAGCTTTAGAGTTTTTTTTTGCACAAAATTGCATAGTGTGGCAAATTAATACGTCTTTGTCGGCACTGTGTGTTTTTCATGCATAATTTTTGTTCAGTTTTTCTTTTGTTTGACGTTTTTTACTTTACTTTTTCCTCTTTTTGTCGGTTTATGAAGGATTCGTGTACGTGTTTGCTAAAGTAGCTTGGTAGTTTATGTGACACCGACTTTGTTGAACTGAAATTAATTTTAAATGTATTTCACAAAATATTTCTGAATAACATTTAACAATACTTTCCCGTTTTCTCGCAAACAAACAAAACGTTTTCTTTTTATTAACACATCATTATCCTGTTGTAGTTAATATAATTTGCCCAATTCTCGTGTTATTTCACCCACTGTCCAAACCCTGGTCCCCCACATCGCCCCAGACAGCTTCATTAGCTCTCGTGTGACGCAAATTGCGTGAACAAAAGATACAAAGGAAGTTGTTGTGATAAACTAACGATTGCTGAATTGACAGCGACCAGGAGGGTCGATGAGTACCAAGCTGCGTGCGTGGTGTGGGTAGGTATGTATTATGATGAAATTACAAAGAAGCTTTCATACAGGTTTAGATTACAAAATATCGAGTTTATTTGAGTTAATGACAGACAAAATATCACATTACGATTCTGACAGTTTGACAGTTATTACTAGGTACTTGTTAACTACATGAATTATAACATCATACATGTTATAAATTAAAGCCGCTTTTCTTGTTTGTATCTGTGACCACTATGTTCTATTAAAATGCGCAACGGATTTTGATGTTAAAGAATTTATTCTGGAAGGTCACACAGCAGCATGAGCATAGCAGCTGGATGAGAGCTGCCGAAAATCGAGCTGAATAACGTGCAATATTGGAGAGGCCTATCTCCAGCTGTGGACTGTTATAGGCTGATGATGATGATGATGATAATGATGTTGATTCCGGAGGGTATATTAAAACACTTACATAAAATAAACAAATCTTGAAAAAAGCAGAGGCGGAAGAATCGCTAGTCATATAATAAAAAACAATTATTGATGGCTTTATCATTGAACTGAAAAGTTTTGGAAAATTATTATTCAATGTGCTCTTTTTACGGTGACTAGGGTCATCCACAGACTTTTCATTACCACAGACTGGGGCTGAGTGAGAAATTTCGTCAAAATTTTTACAAATCATAATTTTATTATTTATACCATTCGTTTAAAAATCGTTTACGTTTCTCTATTTGACGATAGACAGTCCCCACACGACTCCGGCCCACAAATTAACTGTAGAACGCATAAGCTCAATCATTCACTGAAACCCACGGCAACAACCACGAAAGCCTTCATTAAACTTAGAGATTCTGAACAACTGACGCAGGCGTGGGTGAAGGCACGCTTTGCATGCGAAATGCATCCGAGTCGAGGAACGCGTGCCGGTGGCGTTATACGCACACCGTGTGTAGCATGTGCGTGTGTGGCTATATTAGATATAATGTAGGTGTCTTGGTAGAGGAGATACGTAATTGTGTCGTACACGTGTGCTTTAGTTATACGGAGTTTTGGGATAGTTTGTAACGACTAAAAGCGAATTTCACCAAAGAAACTGAACGCGATCAGAACATAAACTACGTTTAAGGGCTATCAGTATCATTATTTTCTGTGGAATAATGACACTGACAGCTCTTGATCGCGGTTAAGATCTGCTACTACTGTGAACTAAACGCGATCAGCGTTTAGTTACATTGGTGAAATTCGCCCTTAGAGATTTTGCATCTGGACTAACAATTATCTGCGAATAAACACATTTAAATTTAAAAAAATATACTTATATATATTACATTGTAACTTTTACTACATTTAAAGAAGTCTTTTCTTCCCTAAGACAAGCATGTGAACATGTGAATATTTTTCATGAAATATTAAAAAAATCCAACGGCATTTTCCCTGCCGTTTTTCATTATGTTGTAAAACGTTATCAGATTATACATTAAGCATAGTAATTACTCTATGCTTAATGAAGGATCTGATTAATAGTTTAATTCCAGTTTCATAGCACGCTAGAGAACCCACTGTGTTATTAGTTTGAGCTATAATTATATCATTCTCGTGACCTCTCATGTTACATTTTTTGTGCGTGTTTGCTGGACAATTAGGTAATCAAGTCAGCAGGTGGCTTTTACGCTACTTAACGTAGTGAGCGTAATACTTTAATTTGACTATTAGCTGTCACGCCTGTGGATTCAGAAGGGTTAGATAAATAGTGTGATGAATTTATTTTTTATGGCCATAGTTCACCGGGTAGAGAATTTAGTATTTTCTTTACTAAGAGTAAGTCATTTTGTATCATAGAATAAATAAATATAACAAAGAACATAGGAATAAGCAAGTGTAAATAAAATGAATGAACATTGTTTAAGTTCAACAAAGAAAAGAGAGTTGAAGTTACAGTCGTTACAGACAACTTCTTCCGTGATTCAAAACAATTGACTGCAAAGGCAGAGACAACAAACAACATCATCCTTTATTCATAACACACCAAAATAGACCAGCAGACTACATTGACTAATGAGTTATCACATGTAATACTACTATTAAATAAGGTACGGTTGCTTAATAATGCACAAAAGACATCATCAATTACGCCGCTTCCCTGCGCACCAAGTGTCTCTTTGATCTTATAACAAAAGGGACAGTTCTATGTGTTCGGGAGTCTACGCATGTTATGGTCCAAGATTAGGGACCAAGGCGATTACATGTCACTTTGGGCGCGAGTGTGGGTCTACTGTCAAAATGCAATGTAATCAGAAATTAGAAGATCGCTAAGCCGAGTGAATTAGTAAGCGTGTTGGTAATACCTATGATTGCCATGCCATGAATCCAGGGTATTGTAAGTCAAATAACGTTTCCTTCTCATCAATGAATGAAAATAATGTTTCAAAGATTTTAAAATAAACATTAGGAAATAGTCTCTCATGATTCCGGCGGCGAATGGTTTATGTTAGCAAGTAAAATACCTACCTAACTTCTATGTTAGGTACATATCAAAGTAAAGCCCGATTCTTCTTTGTATAAATACCCTAAATAGTTAGGATTACGATTTTACGAGACAGAAATACGAATTTTCTAGCAAAGCTAGATATTTCAGTAGCTGGTACCTATCGAAAACATGTTCGCTAAGTCCGGTCCACATTTGTACAATTTCAGCTATCAAATCTCCGTCGCGTGTCACCAACATGTATCTAGAGCGGAGGCAGATCACAGAAATGTGGACCTAACATTAGTTAGTTCCCTAAACTGTCACATCTACCATATATAGATAAGTTTATATTATGTACAATTTGGTTTAACCACAGCTAACTTCAGTCCGCTGTAAACAGGGTTTACGGCCATATTATCACTCTGTGCATTTCCCAAGGAAATATGCTGAATATTCGCGCCACAAGTTTATGGCTTGTAGTATATTAATAAGCCAGCGTGCCTACCAGGATCAATAGAGCATCAAAGTAAATGACAATGAATGGGCAGCTGGTGGCATACCGTGACGTCACAGTACCTAACGAGCTATTTGTTTGATCAAATTTATGTTGCTCATGTGCTCCTAAATGCGCACTTTAGGAAATTATGGGTTTGCATTTCTGTTGGACAGTTGACGATGGATGGGCATAATAACAGTAATTGCTGTAGGTGTATGTCATCGCAGCTTTTTTGGAGCATTTAAATTTATTTTTGTAGGCACCAAAGCTATTAGTTATTTGTAATTTAAGTCTCGATGATGATAAGTTTCTACGGTGTTCATAGACACCTACATTTTAAATCCAACACATGGATAAATATCACCTTAAACCTTTAGAATTTCAGTCTGGAGGTTAAAAAGGTCAGCTATAGGTCATGCTCTTTTATTCTGAATCAAACATCACAATAAAAATTTTCCTACTCGTAAATTCCAGAAATTAGCTTGTTCAAACACTCCCTAAAATTAATTCAAAATAGGGTTCAATCAGAGCATACGCTACGCAGGAAACAACCCGTATGTACCCTCGATGTTCGCATATAACGACGGTAATATTGGCAAAATTAACACGCTCCACCGTGAAATCACATAGTGCGGTAACATCGATACGCAATTTACTGTCGGAAATGCTACGTAATGGCGTACTTAGTGGTACGTGTCGTACTACGAATACGTAAACTTGTTATTCGACATCTGCGTGGTAGTGCTTTTGATATTAACTTTTGAAATTATAATGTAGATTGCTTATGATATTATTACTAGAGTTGAGAGATTACGGCGTTGGCTTATTACAGTCTTGTAATGAAATTAGCAACGCTATAAATTGGCGTAAGATTAATTCTTACCTACATAAACAATAATTGAAACATAAATATTTTGGAGTTTGCATAGTCAAAAGTCAATATCAGTAGGTCAAATGCTATTAATCTAATAACGACAGAAGAACTTCCAAGTTTCGGCGAAATCGTCAAAGAAGTAATTTAAAATAACTAACTAAAGTATAAATACTGGTCTTATAAACTTCAACTGTATAACTTCTCAACTAGGTATTTACATCTCCCCAAGTTTATTCGAAAACTTTATAGTCCACATTAAATTAAAAAGCTATTTTCATATTTCGTTGGAAACACAATTAAAGTAAAAATAAAAGTTCATTTTAAAAGTCCCCAGTCACCTTTACAAAAGGTGTTTCAGAATTAAAACCTCATTACGTAAAAGCAACAAAATGACGTCCAATTTGGGTAAATTTCGGATGAAACAATGGCAGCTGTCACCCTCGTGTTGGTCATCAAATGTTTTTTTTTACCCACAGGTTGTCAAACTTTACTGGCTTCACAGAGTCACTTTTGATCACTGAGTCTTTTTAGTATGTATCACACTTCTAACGAAAGCATTGGGCATAACAAGAAAGAATACGTAACATGAAGCCCACTTAAGAAAAGTATTAACATACCCATAATAATAAGAGATATGTTGACTGTTCGCCAACTTTTCATTATGCACTTAGTATTAAAACAGCACACCATGCTCACCTATACTGCTGACAATACTAACAAGAGACGGAATGATATAGTATGCACATCTAATGCGGCCTCAAAACATGTCTTTGTAGAAAGTTTTTTACATTCTTAGGCCCATTTCTGTATAATAGACTAAATAAAAAACTTAGTATTTATAAATTAAATTACTTTAGCTGTAAAAAAATTATACTTAAGTATTTACTAACCATAGATTATGCACAGACAGAAGATCTACTTGTTGTCAGCAAATAGAGTCGCTAACACGCTATTTTACTTTTTACTTACTGTTTACTTTTTATTTACCAAATTCTAATTTAGCTTTTACCCATTGTTAATTTATTACATTAAGTATTTATGCACTTCCTAGCCTGAAGCACAGGTTCAACCTAGTTCAGGCAAATAAGCAACTGTGCTCTATTTTATTTGTTAAGTTACTTACTGTAAATGTGCCCCTTTTTATAAATAAACGATTTATTTATTATTATTTATTTTGTTTGCTCTCTTCAATATTCAACGTAAGCAGCTCAAAAGTAATGATACAAACTCTATTCAGCAGTATCTTAACGTATAACAGCAAAGCACCATTAATACCCATCCGGTAGTACCATTTGATGTTCAAGAAAAGAAAACCCTATCATATCTTTAAGTACTTCGTCACGAAATATGTAAAGTACAAGGAAAAAAGAGTACTTATATTCTGGAATGAATTTCTAACAGGCTTAGCTTGAAAATAGAAAAAGCATTATACCTACATTACGAGCATTACTTACTTTGCGTGTTGAGAGGCTTAAAAACGCTGCTCAACATTTTTACATCCAAGTGAATAGGCGAGGTTACTTTGCGAAAGAAGGCAACGGTTATGACTGAAATTTCTATGCTTTATTCATAAGTTTTTAGGCGTACCAAAAACCTTTTTATGACATCGCAGATTATTATTTACAACATGCTGTACGTAGTTACTCTGATATATGTCTTATATCAGTAAGCACTAAAAAGCAGCTTAGCGAAGCTTTTCCATAAGTAGGTAATCTAATAATTGCTGCAGTTCTGAAATCAGTGAATGAAAATTTAAAGATCTTGCTAAAATAGAGTGAAGTAAAAACTTTACAATGTTTTACAAAAAAAGATTTTCCACCATAAATATTTCCTTTGATCCCCACACGAAGATTTACTCCGACGAAGGCGACGCTTTATATACGGTAAAGCGGCCATCATAACAGCATTATATCATACAAAAAACCACGCTAAGTAAGGGATCACACTCAAGGAGAACTGCCCTCACCTGTAAATGGAAACCATCTCCTTTTAAAGCCGGAGTCACAATCCTTAGGACGTGCTTCCCACACTACTAAACAATCATAATAATTGCTCCCACAGTTTTTTGTCCAGCCACTAATCGCGGCACATAAAGTATTTTGACGTGACGATAAGGACTAAAGGGGCCGAACTTGGCTTATCTTATCGGTCCTGAGTGTTGGGTCGCTAATGACCGGCTGCCCTACCGCCCTTTACTTATATACTTCCGAACGCAATGACAACTTCATTACTGAACATTACTGAAGGTGAAAACTGGTTATTTAGATGTGGTACCATTTCCTTGAGTAATGCTAAGTGGATTTAAGCAGCAGACTCAAATAGGTAGGAAAATGTTACAAGGAAAACTTTAACATCATGTAAATCAACACATAAATCGGCTGTAACATTAATTTATTACCTACATCAGACAAGTAATGAAAATAGAAAATCTCACATCAAAACAACGAACCAAAACAGTGGTCCAATAAGGAACAATAAATTGATAGTAATACAGCGAACAAAATAAAGTTGTAGATAATCTTCAAGGGAGAAGGTATTTCCCGGCAAGATTCAGGATTCGTGCAGCGTAAGTCGGTCGGCTGACATGTGATTTATTCCTTTTATCTTAGAGAAGTCGGCTTTTCATCTGAGATAAGACGGTACCTACGTAAATCAAAGCCGTGTGTGATTGTTCGAGCGATGAAAATTGTAATGCAGCTTAGTATTTCGCCGTCGGAATGCTCAGTAGACTATTCTAATTTGGTTTCCGACATATTTGCAGTGGCTGTGGCAGTTGTGCTTGTCTTTAGAATAGCAATAATGGCTATCATACATATTTGCGTCACTGCTGCGTACACTGTGGCATTAATTCAAAATGAATTGTGACAATCATACAACAGCTGTAAGACTCGATATAATTAAATAACGAAGACGCCACATATTATGGACATTATTTCAGGACGATGTCTCCACGTTGAATTAACGAAGCTAAGGCTGTGGTGTGTTTTAGAAATAAACTGTGTACTAATACTTATGTAAATGATTAGAAGTAGTTTTAGAGATAGGTACTTCATTTCCCAAGAACCCTTGTATTTGGTTTACTTAATACAATTCAACAAAGGAGTCGAGCACCTCTTAGTTTATCTTATCTTGAGCGAAACCTGTCATACTCGACTTAATTTAAAGCCAGCACTTACCGACAGTTCCATAAAATAACTAAACTTAAAACAAAAGACGCTCTAGTGGTCAAGTAAGTACTTTGGATAGCGTAGCTAAACTTCCACGGGAATGTTTTGTGACTAATATTTGTGTCAAAGTGGGTGAAAGGATATTTTGTGTAAGTAGTAACGTCAGCAAAAGTAAGTGATATATTGTTAAATCGAGTTCAGTGATTGCTTCTCCAAAGAATTGCCAAACTTAAGTGGCAGTGTGCAGGGCACATTGCTCGCAGAACAGATGGCCGACTGAGCTGAAAGGTTCTGGTGTGGCGACCGCGTACCGGAAGACGTAGCCTTGGAAGGCCCCCGACAAGTTTGACCGATGACCTAGCGAATGCCGCTGGATACGAGAAGCACAGAACCGGTCGAAGTGGCGGTGCTTGAGGGCCTATGTCCAGCAGTGGACGTCTTTCGGCTGATGATGACAATTATGATTATGTCTAACTGTAGCCTAACGTAAAGAGTAAAATATTAAAAGTGCGTAAGAAGATCTCGGAGTTAAATAGAGTAAAAGTAGAAATATCCTAAATATAAAGGTGGTATCCAATAGTAGACTTTGTTGGATAACATTGCCTTGTAAATTAAACACATCGAACCATATAATAAAAAGCAACAAAACCTTTACAACATTTCAAAACAAAATGCAGCCAAATTCCTTCAAACATATCCGTATCCATCGGTATGTTCCAATGAAACGGAGTAAACCTTCTAATAACTATATCGAAATGCAAACAAAAGACAAACACGTCCATGCCCTCATAAAACGCCAATTAGTACACAGTTTCCGTGTTCTAATAAATCTCATAATCTTAACACGTTATCACAAAAGAGCCGAAAGACCTGACTGAGCCATTTAATTTATTATATCAATTAAGAAATTCTTCACACGCGCTATTACAATTATACGAACGAATAATTCTCTGAACGCTCGGTTTGAGTCCTGTATATCCGTAATTTAAAACGTATTAGGTTGTAAAATGATCTTGCAAGGATAATGGTTTAATCACCAGGACCATGGGGATTTGCCACCGCAATTTGGAGTGTTGAATTTAAAGATGATACATAGTGCCTGACTGATATTATGTACCTACGTTTAAAGTTATACAGTTATTGAATACATAACAGTCATGATACATGTAATAATCCCTTCATTGCCTCACGTGACACCCACGGCTAGAGGGATCCCGCAAGGCAGACATTTTTATTAACACTAAAACGAGTTTTATCTCCTCTAAAACTGAAGAAAATATTACTCTAAACTGTTATAGAACAAATAAACCTTACTTAATAAACCACTTTACGGATTATTGTGTATTTAGTTTTGTTCTAAGAAAATAGAAGGGGTCTTTAATATTTTAAGGTCCAATAAGCTTTAATTAGTATCAAATATCAAGCCATCAAGTTGGTGATTAAACCAATCACTTTCCAGATAAAGTGTCCTTTTCTGCCATCCATTACCTTCGTTAGCCATTAAATAATATTAACACAACGGGGTTATAAATAACTCAATATTAATTGAGTAATATGATAAAATTTATAAATTATGACAGATTTCTACTGAACACCGGCCGTTACGAAGGCACAATAATGGCTATTATTTATAACTCCTTTCGTTAGTGCACTTACTGAAATTAATTTGTGAAAACAAAATTTATGATCAAAGAAAATTCTGGGATCTACTACGTTAAGTCATGATAATCTCAGTTAATGGCGAAAATGAATGAAAAACTTCAACAAAATTCAATTAGTAACGGAGACAGAAAGAGATTATGTAAAGTAATCATAACTAATACAGATTTGGCATGAAAAAGGTAACAATTGAGAAGTTTAACTAGGTACACTGAACTACAGAACTACCTACAGAAAAGATTAAAGTTAGGAGGGTACCACGATAACTACGGCCAAAGAGTAAATTCAAATCTAAGATGACATTATCACCTTTTCAAATACTGTTATTTACCTAGTGTTGTGTTGTTTCATTATTATAATTACATTAAAAATATCTCTTCACATCAACAATTTGACCAAATTAACCTATTAATAGTCACATGTAAGTATCTGGATAGTAAAAGTTTTAAGAGATATAAACATTTTATTATATGAAATGCATCAAAAAATTTATAGTCCAGTCTCACAGTGCCACTTTAATACTAATCACGTGCATCTCATCACTATTATGTCATTTCAGTTTGTTTATTAGAAAGTTAAGAGGAACTAATTCAACGTCACATTACGTCGACTGGCGCTGACGTCTAAATACGATACACTTTTTACGAGTTCCCAGTACGGAATTTATTACATTTGTCACTAGAGAGCAGTAAAATCAAGCATGTTTTTATTGTATTCAACGACGATAGGAATTGTACACGTTTACGATTACTTTGAAGATAATTTATTGGGAAGTCATTCGACAATCGTTGACAGCTTGACACTATAATTTGAATTAAATGTCATACGCAAAGTATCTTTTTCAAACTAACAATAACAATAGGTATTTATAACGAAGTTAGTGACGTTCTGTCAAAACGGTGAACATAAATAGGTATGATTGTAGCAAATCGAATAATGTTAGTCGATATAAAAATAAGTATCGATGTGAACAATGTAATCTGCTTTTCGTAAGTGGATACACTAAAAGATGAAATAGAACTCATCAATACAAATACACTTTGTGAGGAGAGGTTCCGTAAGTGATATCATGTTGACTCGCAATAGAGAGGGCCTACAGCTTGTTTGCTCCGGCCACAATCTCAGTTTGGTAATAAGATGCGACACATGTATTATCCCGATTAAATCCCCCTGGAAAGGGGCTTACATGTAGTGATGTCTGTAGGTGACATCCCTTCCCGATCGGTGGGGCGGCGTATCACCCATTCTTAATAACATTAGAATGCTTCCTCGTCAAAATTACTAAAATATTTCGGTTCTTTATGATGTTTCTTTTGCTTTTGTTAGTCATTTTCACATTTGAACTTTTTGATAACTATCGTAAATTACTGGTCCAGGTATTATAATTATTAATATGAATACAAACACTTCCAATATTTAAATATATCCAAAACATTCCCCTCCTATCATAATTACCAACAAACCAACAACACGAACATCAGTTCCGATTCCTATCGATATCGGCGTCCGGATCGACGAATCGACAGTTGGCACGTCGCCCGAACGTACCGCACTATTCGATGATTGATCGGTCGGCTTCCCGCCTGAGCTTGTCAAGGCGAAGAATAACATTGTTACGGCTCTTGTAAACGTCTCACTGCCGCGAAATCCTCTTAAAGCAGTGAGTGACTACGAAAATAGAACCGGAATTGTATTATTAATATTTTACAGGAGCAAACCCGTACGTGGGTAGCAATGCAAAGAGAATACAGAAAGGATTGGATTTGAAATTTAAAAATGTATACGTTTTTCCATTGTTGCGTGTTTTAGTCCGCGTTTGGATTAGCAATTGTAATTGATGTGGTACTGGCACACGTCATATGGGTCTAGTCACGGGATAAACATTTTTTTTCCATTTTCAAATGAAAACAAACGATTGAAAAAGCTTTCTATAATTGTATTACTGTTATGTTTACGTTTTTTCATCCAAGTTTTTATTGAATATAAATCACAGAATTCTATGAATCTTGTTTACGTAACTAAAAGTAGAGCTTCGCCTTTACTTGTTATCATAATATTTGATATGCTAACATCAACCGTAATCAAACATAATCTATGTTGACACCAAACATCACTCCCCAGAATCAACTTCATCCGTTTTTATACTGTCTAATAAAAATACGATCGCAAACAAAATAATGGGTGTCATAAAGTAATATAGAGTTCGACAAACTGCTTAGCATAATGGCCTATGATCCTTTAATGGACAATGCGAATGGACGGAAGCTGAGATGTGAGAACAAAAAGAAACTGTAAATGTGGACCACCGACCTAGCGGTGGACTTCAAAGGACATTCCCTCCGGTGTATAATCAAAGGCCGTGGATTTACAAACACTGGAAACGTTTTACGGTTTTCGGGTGACATTTTCGGTTTTAGTGACTTGATATTTGATGAAATAAAATGTTAACACATATTAAAATGTTTTAAAGTCAACGTTACATTGTTAAACGTTACCGTATTTAGAAAATACTTCTTTCGTAAATAATGAAGCTTTGTAGACTGATGAGTTTTATAAACTCATATTAAAACTTCTTTTTTAAAATATAATTTAAGGCTTAATTTATGGAGTAACTTTATATTAAACACGTTGTTTATTTGTTTTTGTGTTGTTATTTATGTTAAACTAGTACTATTACAGTTAAATATAGGTTCGCAAAGAATCACTATTTTCATCAACATATTTTCAATTTAAACCATGAACAGGAGGTCACAATTTCTATGATAATGCATTTTTCATTTTTCCTGCTTCCTTCAAGCACACTTCGTTACCATTTCACTTTACTAAATGCACGCGGCAATTATTTATCCTAACACATCTAGGGAGCACGCATCGTTGTATACTTACATGCGTATTAGAATGAAGCATCAAAGGGAGTATGACTGAGCTTGAACTCGAATACCTTACCATATTCATTGAGAGTTACGACACTTTTGGCTTATGAATGCTTACCTGAAACAAAAAATAAGAATGGTCAGATTTTTTGATAGGAAAGAAACATACTGCACAATCTATTTTCACAGAAATGGGGTTTAATGATAAATCAGAAAATGTCTTTCGCTGAAACACAAATGTAGTAAAAATAATCACAAGACACAACGTCCCGCGGCACTTTCCTTTCAAAGAATTTTCAGAGAAGACCAAACGTCAAGTTTGATTTGTGTTGACATAGTCGAAGTTAAAAGAAATTCCAGGTATTCCTAAAAACACTTATATGGAAAAAACATTTTCTTCCAAAGTACTGTGTCTACATATTTTCAGTAACACTAAAGTGCCTAACTCAAATCCCATGGCTACAATATAAGTAAAAACTTGTACCTAACACTCAAACCCAGTACAGACCGACGATAAAGCTTACTTCCCAGTAAAATCACGCTTTACAAAATAAAGACACGCACACAACGTACGAACCTGATCCATTGCGTGATACGTAACAGGTTTTTACCTTTACTAAAGGGTCGAATACAGGGTGTAAGGGACATCGACTCGGAAACAGAACTTGTTACCATGAATTCAGTAGATGTTTTCTAGACCCACCAGTGTTTAAATTTTTCATCATTTTAAACGTGTAGACGTGTACGTATTTTTGTATGAAACAGCTAGTCTTTTTTAAATAAAAACGCTGGTGTGTAATCATGGAGGTACTGAATGCATAGTAACAGTTTGCGCGTCTATACACCCTGTATATCAAGGTAGAAGGTTTTGCTAAAGCTATGCCGCATGCTATCGAGTCGCACCTCTACGTGTTATCTTATACAGCTCTAGCGCCTTTAGTGAGCTGCAATGGCATGTAGTCGGTGCAGTCAGTAATCGAGAATCATAGGCCACACTGCCACGCATTATCTTATCTAGTCAAATACTCGAAGGATACTCTCCCCGGCTGTATTCTGACGAGTTCTTAATTAAGGCCGTATTCTTTAACGATGCTCGAGTATGACTGTCGTATGAAACTGACATTATTATTCTGTACTGGAGACGAGAATTTGAGATTCAAACAATTTCGAGATTTGAAGTGAGCAACGGCAACGTGATGTAAATGTTACGTGAATGTGAAGACGATTTCGATTTCATTTTGTTTCTCTTAAGGCTCCCACAAACAGGCGCGACGCGACAGCGCGACGTGACTTTAAAAAAACAGTTTCTGAGAAAACTTCAGGGGGAACGGCGTCGCGTCGCGACACGACAAGTCGCACCAGTATGTAAGAGCCTTTATCTAGAGAAGCAAGATATGCAGCTGCTATTAAAAATCTACTACTAAATAAATTATCGCGATCCAGATTGACGGTGTATACGGGCTATCATACACATCAAAATGTTTCACGTATTGATGATGAACTACTACTGATGGATAGTATGTAAATTGGAAGAGTAACATAACACAGTACACCCACCAGCTATGTTCGCCAGTTATGTTTCAAGTCCCATCTAATAGGGGGCAAGTATATTACCATAAACCGTTCTCGAATATGTAGGTACTGGCCTTAGTTTCCCTAACTGATAAGCGAAGTATATCTAGTTAGCAGTTCTAATACTCTTGTATAAGAACTTATACGCATAGTTAGCCGACTTTATAGAGATAATTTACAGTTTAAACGCATTAAAACATGTTGAGAAAATTCCTTTGCATAGTTTTTTAATTAAAACTGCAGAAGACGACATCATGCTTCCCAGCTATTTCCTTCAATTATGTGCATTCCCATTAACTTGAACGATAGACATTCTGGTTAATAATTTTATGACACGAACTGCAGTAATCAATTTTAATAGTAGTTGATGTAGATTTCATTTTCGTGTCAATTATTCTCAATTTTTAACTTTGAAATAAAAACTTTTTTTGCGTGAATTACCTAAAAAGGAACAAAAAAAAATTCGTAATTTTCACTCATGGCTTTTGCTTTTCTTTGTCTAAACATAAATAAATAACATTACCTAGAATTTGAGTAACATGGATTGCTCAAAATAGTGACTAAGCTTTTCAATTTCATTCAATTATAAATGTGAATACTGGGTATGTTTGCCCGGCAAACATTGTTGCTAACGTACACAAGGCAGCTGAGTTACATTGACTGTTTCATAACGCATAGGTATAGAACGCTGTATGATATTCTAAAGCTCGACTTCACTTTGACACTACCTACATACCATCTTTCCCATATACATTCGGACCCCCACTACGATTTTTATGTACACTGTCGTTCAAAACGTCATGTGATAGTTTGTAATAAACCTTATCTTAAATGCAAGGTATTGAATTGTCAACGTATCAAGTTGGCTACGAACGGTCGAGCACTCCCAGGCTCCAATGGCTAGCGGTGACGGTGACCGCTACTGGCGATTAGACATGAAACGATGCCGCTTGCGACTAAAAGTCGGAGTTATTAAAATTCTATTACCGTGTAGTGTGGCCAGTTAAAATTATAGAAATCGTGTTATGTCCATTTGTTTTTAAGAAGTGTATGTGTTATTTTAACTACGATAAAAATATGCGCATTAAAGATCATAAGTTTTATGAGGTTCGTGCTTCTTTTTAAATGTAAATAAAACCATTCATCCAAACAATGAAATCCTCAAACCTAAAAATAATACCTATTTTATAGTAAACTAAGAAACTATTCATGTTTTTTACACAAAACTCATCAAAGAACTAGAAAACTTTCCTTTATACAAGCTGAGCAAAAATGAGGATGAATATATAAAAAAATAATATCAGTCACAAGGGTAATAAAAAAAAAAAACGAAAATATTACTCACACTTTACTTTAAATTCATAATCTGGTTGGTAAATTTCGTGACTGAACTTTACCTGAATAACAAAAAATACATTTTTTATTGCACCTTATTCTGGATAATTCGGGCCGGAGCCAGGTAGTTACGGCTTGATGTTACGCATGCAAATTGCCGATTCAGTTAGTGGAGCACGCATTTTTTTGCAACCTTAATTTTGTTATTGGAAACCTATCGAGTACCGTTACCTTTTGTCAAAAATGGTTTATCGATTTATTGGATGTAACTTTAGATTATAGGACACTAAAGCTTGCACAAGTAATCGAATAAATTAACTTAAAAAGTTTGTATCACTACATTTCACGGGCCTGATTTAATTAAATAAAAAACCAACAAATCAACTGCATTTTACTTCAAGGAAAGTAGACTGATAAATTAAGCACAGTGAAATGGGCAAATCAACTCACAATTACAATTGGTCAATTTACAGTTAAACCTCAAATCGACAGGTTTGCACTGGGTGATATGAAAATGGTGGCTCGACGTTGCGACTGTAGCTGCGTTCATAATCCGATTGTCGATACGGCGAACGCGAAGTCGAACAATCCAATGCAAAACAAAGAAATAATAAAGGTGCGTTTTATACACTGCGATAGTCTTGCCCTTTATTGCTGGCTGGAGAGGCGACAAGGCCAATAAAACATTTTCTCTGCGGAACGCTATTATGGAACCCGATATTCGTGTGGGTACCGAACGTACAAGTCGGTTCGGATTATTCGATTTTTAAAATTAAATCTTCATAGACGTGGGTTCGGGAATTGAATGTTTCGTAAAAGATTTAAAACGTGCTTTGTAATCTCCGGAGGTTCACGGTTTGAATCAAATAGGTATTTCTAACTGAAATTGTGAAATTGTGAAACTGTTTTCTCTACCTTCAAATATTTTCAACATTTTCCTTAATCCTTCCTTCAGTAGGTTACTAACTTAATTAAAATACAGAATTTGGTCATGCGTGCTCATTATTTAAGCAGTTCATTCACCTCTTTCGGCCATATAAAGTAAGAATAAAAATAAAAACGCCAATACGGACTTTTATAATTAAGCCTTTCGAATACCAAAACTCAGATCCCCATTTTATTGTTAATACTGATATCATCCCACAGCCCTAAAGTAGCTTTAAATGTTAATCTTACATTAAAGGAATTCTTTTAAAATACCTATCAGACGGCGTAAGTTAGTGCCGACTCAATCCGCGTATCGTGTGTACAATAAAAACAAACCGAGGGTAGAACTTGGTTTAATTGGCGGCAGTGCGAGGTAACACGATCATGAATTCTGAGAAACGACGCGTTTGCCTCTTATTGCGAATACTTTAGTTTTGCAACAGTGTTAGAGTTAGCGCAATACCGAGGAAATTGATCAGGCGCTCAATAAATAAACGGGCCATTAAATTATTATTAGAAAACATAGATATTAATTTAAGAAAGAAAGGATTGCAGATTGAAAATGTAATAATGATCTTCCAAGGAGCTCATCAAAAGTGAAACAATCAAAGGCCACTTTGATTCTACATACAATACAAAAGCATTTCATTATTCTTTCATTAGCAATAAGTTTTTATCCGCAAACAGATATTCCGCCCTCCTCGGAAACGTACGAAAAAGACACAAACGGTCCGAAAAAAAAAAAAACGTACGGAGAAAATGTGGCGAACAAAAGGCGAATGGGACGCGGTTTAATCCTGTCCGGCCGTCATTTCACCGGCTAGGGTGAGAGAAAATTGAATTTATTATCGTTTGTATTTGAGTGACGTGTTATTTTCACACGAAGAAGAGCGCGCGGCGGAATCGAATCAGTCAGTCGACGGATACGATAGCAACTCGATAGTAGATTACGGATGCGCTGCAAATGGCGTTTTCTATTCCATGAGCCGTGAGGTTTTTACACGGCGGTAAAAGGATGTTTTCAAGCATATGTTTGTAGATTGATGGAAATGGAAGTAGAACTCTTTTTTGTTTATTATGATTTTCTTTCTCTTGAGCTGCTGTCAAGTTCCTCGTGTGCTTTAGCTTTGACAGCTTTGGTTTGTTTTGGTACCAAAACAAAACATTAGGCACCAAATATTTCATGCCTTATTATTACTTCTGATTTAGGGAGATCTGAATGTCAAAATATTTATCAACATAAAGCTATCCACATAATGTAAAAATAGGTACCTACATAAAATACAATGACTGTAGGTACTGTATATGTATCATCCACCACAATGGTTTTATGCAGCCATGATTTTTTGATCAAGGTTTATATTACTGAAGGGTAAAAACAATAGTAATTGTACTCCATTATTTAGTTCTCGAACTGAACAAAGAATAAGGCGGGGTTATATCGAGGGGGTGGTGACTGCATAGCTCGCTAATTGGTTGAAATACCTTTAATATAGGTGCCGTAAAACTTATGGGGCGCTATAAGACTAAGCTATTTAATTAGAACATTCCGAAGAAAGTAATTTGTTTATAACTAGCGATGACCGCAGCTTTGATCGGCTTTCGGGCCATGTAAGATGTTTATCAGATTACTTAATTAGGTAGGACGTAATAATGTGTTTTATATCTAAGGCTGTGTGATGTTCTCAATAAACACGAACTTTATTCTAGTTTCAATCCAAGCAATCAATGCAATTTAACGTGGATTATAATTAATTAATTTAGGAATTTTAACAAAATCGATAGAAATTGTGAAACGAACCCGTTATAGAGTCTTAAAATGTATAAATCGAGGCCTAACAGTGAAAAAGCGCTTTTATATCTCTCTATTGACATGATAAAAATATTTCCATCAATATATAATTTTTATTATTCTGTGGCATAAAATACACAAACTATCATATTTTACTACTCGTATTTTAATACTCACCCTTCAATGAAAATCTATAGGTACGTCACCGTGAACAAGCCTAGCCACTAATTTATTCGCCGACAAGGCACTCTCCGGGCGTTTCAAGGTCGCATAATGGTATCCAAATAAATATAGGTATTCGAATGTTAAGCCTTTGCCACTGCTTTTCGTTTGCGTCTTCATCTCATTGGTTGATATTGTAACTGTCATTCTAAGCGCTATGATTGGCTGCTTTTTAAATCAATTCGAATCACGTTTTCCGTCAAGTGAATTGACGCCTCTTTTTATGAATCATTGTTATTGTTTTGTTTTGCATAGAGCAGACCGAACGTCTTTAAAAAAAAGGTTTTACATAATTAACCAATAAGTTATGCATATTTAATTCTTTTTATATTAGACTAGTTATTTGATTTTCTGGATTAAATTTACATAGCAAACTACAACTTCACTCAAATATACACGAAATTAAGAAACCTGCAGTAGAAACTAATCTAAAGAATGATGCAATTTCAAAGAAAGCAAGCATTTCCAAGCGAGCGATCACAAAAATGAAACTGGTTTTATCCAGTATGATTTACATAAAACTTGTTTAAATGTTAATCTTTGTGCTTGGGTGGATTATGACGTGCCCTCTGACATACACTGATGTATGTATGTAGATACATTTTCATACATGTGCTCACTTTAATCATTCATGCCCTTTGTAGGGTGGTGTCTCGGAATAGTTGGAAGAGTAAAGCTATTTTGAATTTTATAATGCTGGCGTCCAATTTTTTTAATTTGATACGGTTTTCCCTAAATTTTTGTTATATAAGATTTACCGTTGGCCAAACTCATACCCGTAAATTATTCTGTCATCATCGTCATTATCATCAGCCTAAGCAGTGCACTGCTGGACATAGGTCTCTCCAATTGCACGCCATTCAGCTCGATTCTCGGCAACTCTAATCCACCTAGCCTAGACCTGACGTTTGCCGTTTCGCGGTCTCCACTCCAGAGCACGTCTACCCAAGGGTCATCGGTTCTAATTATTCTGTAATATCTGTCAATCTATGATGTCCGAAATAACCGTTTAATGCTCAAACAGAAAAAAACAAGCAGTTTGATTATCCTTGCACTTTTTGCATGTTATCAGACATAACAATTCCCTAATACTTATTCCAAACATTAATTGCTATGCTACCGCATACAATTCACACGACTAATTACCCTTCACCGTATTCACTACAAAATCGATTCCCATGCATCTAAATTAACCGAATACCAAGAGCCAAAAGTGCAGTTTTTGTTCGCCATCAATTTGACCGTCTACATTTTATTCGTCATCCGGATGCTACTTATAATGGGATATTACAAAATGTTAAATTACTGTGATCTTCGGACAAATTATGGTCGGGAACACCGCGTTTCGATGTAATTGAGCGCAGACGCACTTCTGTTTCGGTGCAAGGGAGAGGTAACCGCGAGTAACGGATGTGGACACATTAGAATTGGTAATCTTTGGGTGTTGTTATTACCGTGCCGCTATATTGGTATCCTTGAGGGTGTTTTTTTATTTATCGCTATATGAGTTTCGGGAACAAAATGACATATGCCACTATATTACAAAAACTGCGCTTATTCAGAAGGTTTCTGATGAATTTTGGTTCGCGATTAGGCTGTGCAGATATCTTATAATTTAGTCAATCTAATAAAAGATAAGATCAAATTTTGTTTAACTAATTATTAATAGTATTGTGCCTTTCGATGTCGTTGGGCGCAGTTCGCGCAGTCACTTAAACTTCGGTGCAAGGGAGAGGTAACCGCAAGTAACGGATGTGGACACGTCGCTTACGTCATTAGAGTAATTGGTAAAGTTTTGGTGTTGATATTACCCTGTGCCGCTATATTGGTATCTTGGGGGATGTTGTTTCTTTAACGGCATATGGGTTACCTACGGATGTTGGGGGATGAGTCATTTTTATACAAGGCTACAGGGGCAAAGGTAGGGCAAAGGCTCGCCTTGTGTTACATGGAACTTAAACATAACTGGCGAGATGTGGGTGTACTATAGGTACACCTCTGCCTAACACTTCGGGGATTACAGGCGTGATGTTATGTTATGCAGTTACTTATTACAAACTCGCTTGTCGCCTTTACCTTTCACATCTTCCAAGGTTTCCGTACATAATGATGATGATCGTTGCCAAATAAATAATGGACGATCGTCAACGTTGCACAGATGATTTGCTGTGATGGATGAATATTTGACGACGGCTTTATTACTCCGTATTAAATGACAGGAAAAAGTCATTTAATTTCATGTCCGAGTAACATTATTGCTTACTTTTGTGTGTTTTTGTACTGGGTTTTGTTAATTTGAGAGGACATTTTAGTACTGTGACGGTTTAATTTCAGGGACGCTGAATTTTTATTCAGACAAATATGGAGTATCTAAATGTTACACTGTACAAGGATGTGAGCCGGAAGATGATGATGACTTCAAAGGTCATATGGCACATCATTCTTCATCGAGGACTTTCAATTATGATAAGTTAATGCCACTTTTTTATCCTATGTCAAAGTACGTAGGATATAAAAATAACCACATACCAGACTAATTTTTATTCAAGCTTGACCCGATGACCTGAGGTAGCCAGCACTGATAGCTCCACTAGCATGCCCCAAGCGATTGGAATCATTTAATAGTTTACTTGGATGCAAAAGCATGCGTTGCTGGAAGAGATAGTTACGCGCAAAGATTTAAGGGAAATGGTAGATCTCTGAAAAATTACTATACTGTTATCCAAATATTTATGAGTACCGAGTACCTAAAGCTTTTCCACTTTAGGTGGTAAAGTCCATGATTAAATCCCTTACCTACTTATTACCTTACGACGGATTTCACTATGTTAATTATTATTTAGTCCTTGTTTATGAAATATAAGATTACAAAATAAACAAATGTCATGAATCATAATTATTTCGGATTTTTAATAAATAATTATCAGATTTATTAATTTATCTTATAATCCTGCTAGCTATTCAATTAAATTCCAAACAAATCAATCAAATATTGTGGATACTTTCGAAAGATTAATTTGAACGTTTGGATGTACAAATACGCAGCCATGTATAAAACTGATTAATTGTGTAGACAAAAAAGAAACCTGCTTGAAGTGCCAAACCGAATGTTTTTTGTACCTGTCTCGACTTGGATATATTGGTAGCCGTCTCACGCAATGAAAAGATAAAGAATGTCCATTTTTTATATTTATTTTATATCAAGTTAATCAACTGCTTGAACTTAGGTCATAATTCATAAAACTTGCAATGTTAAATTCTTTCGACTTTGCCCAAAGCTCAAGTTTGTAAACAATTTAGTAATTTTACTTAGGTTTGTTATTTTAGAGCTTTTTTTTACTAGCCGTTATTGTCCCACTGCTGGGAAAAAGCCTCCCTTCTTTCCATCCAATACTATCTTTCCAAAGCTGCCGAGAACCAATCTGTTTACAACTACTTGTACAAAACACCTAGGCCTTAGAAGATAAACGGAGATATTTTCTTCAAATGGGAAGCACATTTTCTAAGTAATTGAATAACAAATACAAATCAAATAAACATTATTTGCATTTCAACTTTCAAGTGTCACTTCTTGCCACTTTACATCCGAACATTATTTACTAGCGACCGCAAACAATAAATCGAATTGGAAAGCAAGCATCTCGACCGTTGTAAATCAATCAAGTGATCATGAAATATGATCGTCCGCAATATTATCAATATCGGACTGTGAATCGATTTTTGTTGATTAATTTTCGGTTCGAGTCTTGTGTTGGTGACCGTTTGTGAGGAATGGTGAGAGAATTTTGTGGTATGTGTGGTATTTTTATGTATTTCTACTAACAACTATACTCCATTTGAAATAAGATTAGACGTATAGATAAGCCTTTTTTACATTCCGTTCAACCGATTTTGAATTCTATTGCGTTGGTGGCATGACAAATGGCAGCCGCAGTAGATAGTTGGTATTGTGTAACTTTTTTTGCTTCGAATGCTATCCTTATGCCTACGGTATAGAAGTCAAAATCGGTTGAACGGACTGTAAAAGGGTTTGTTTTAATGTCTAATCTTATTTCAAATGGAGTATAAGTATGTATAATTTGATACAATCTACGTAGTTAGTAAAGTCGAAGTCCAGCGCTGAATAACTTTTCACAGCTGGCTAAAATTACACTTGCATCAAAAACATACGTTAGTCTTCAATATCGTACTTCTCCAAAATCACGCAAATATGTACTGTAGGTATAATATCTACAGTACATTTTATAACGTTATAGTAGGCACAAATAAAAATAAAAGAATACTTTACTTACTCTACGTTTACTCTTCTTTTTAAATTTTAATTTCAGAACACTTGGAAGCAGTTTCTACCACAATAACACTCAGTGCGATTTTTTCCTAGTCCCGTACTACGGGTAATTTGTCAGTAGGAAAAGTTATTTACCCACAATAATGACCACCTCGGCTTATCTACGTGCACTATAGTTCTGACGGTACTCGGTAGTGGTGTGAGCCAAGTTTTGATTTATTTACTTTACCAAGTTAGAGGTCTCGGCTCCGGACTGTTGCTTTTGTTATTAAACTAGTTTGCTAATGATTTTTAGGGTTGCCGGAGTTTTGTTATTCGTTTGTTGTGTTAATGAGAAAGTTTGATTATTATATGCTTGAAGGCGTTTAGTTAGCGTTCAATATTAGGTAAAGTAATTTTATAATATTTTTGTTGGCATTTACTATGTGTAAACCCGATTATTAAGTTTAGATGAAATGCCCGATGGCAGGCATAATTATAACAAGACAGAAAAAAGTCAGTAAATTTTCATTAAAAAAACTGTATAATACTTTTACGAAATAACGACAGAGATATGTCAGAAGCGCCGTGTAGGAATCCTCCACCTTCTTAGTCTCTTCCTCCATGCTGACTAGCGTGATACGTAACCCTATTTGAGTTTACTCAGTTAATTACGGTACTTATGGCTCAAACTTGTTAATAATAACATTGTAAAGTTTTTCACACACATAATTAAACAACTAAGTAAAACAAAGTGGGAACTCGTTTTCCTTTTACTTACTCGCGCTTAACTAACCAACGGACAGGGAACGTAAAAACTCACAAACCTGCCAAAACTTCACATACCGTAATTAACTGACTCGAAGTTTTTCCAACAAAGGGGTTCCGCCCGCAAAAACTATATGCCGTTACCATGACGACGCATAAATAAAAATGGCTGACCACAAGCATTATTAACAAGAAATTGTCCGTCATACAGTAATTGAACCGTAATAAATGGTAATAATATCGGTTTTATTCTTTTACAATTGCATTATTTTAATTGGGTTGCGTACTTGACTGGTTAAAAACGTGGTAATTGCTTGAGGTGGGTATTGTATGAGATATTTAATTGCAGTAATAAGCTGTATGAAGACCACTTATTAAAGTTTTTGTTAGTACTTTAAATTATTCATCTTATTTTTTAAGCGTTGTCTGCAAAGAAAATAATGTTTGAATTTAGCTGTCAAAATAGTTTATCAAAATAATTTATGAATTTGCAAACACTAATTTATTTCAAACAAGATTTTATGAGAAATTGCTGTCATGTTTGCAAATTTATCATAATTATTTTATGTATACACTGTTTGTAACAGTGTATACATAAAATATGATAAAATTTACATTGAATAACAAATCACTTGTTTATGAGGCAGACTATTTATAGACTAGATAATTACTGGATTCAATTTATTAGCAAAATCTGTTCTACTAACGCAATTTGCCAGTTGAATTCAAGATAATTTCATGCCATACTAAGTGGGTGTTTAAATCAATTGGACGGCAAGAAGTCGAGAACGTACTTGGATTATTGATAACGACGGCCAGGCACGAAAGCTTTGACTATTCGATTTATTTTTCCAATAAGGTGCACTGAACGATGTCGCCGCAGAACGAAACACCGCCCCTACAACTCAGACAATACGATGAGATAGTCTGGGCGCATTACTAAGATTACTTTGCGGTTAAGACAATCCTTATTACAAAGGGTCAAAGTTCAAAATAAAGGATTGATTGTAATTTAATGTTGGTGAAGTATACGTGCTTCGCAAATCAAGTATGCTGAAGAGGATGGGAGAACCACGTCTATGAAAAATCGTGACGAGGGTGACACAATAAGTGAGGAAGGTGAGGGGGAAGCAAGGTGCTTTAATCGGAAATACGTACCCTTTGGAACTGCAAGGCTAGGGTGTGAGCCGGAGACACGAATCAGGAATGTAAAGCGCCTAGCGAAACATCGAGGGACTATAAAAATATATATGGGAATAATTTCATTAAATGGTGTTAAAGGTTTCATTAAGGAGCTCTTATAAGTTACCTAACCAAACAAAAAGAATAAGTGAATTGGACCCAAAATTAACTGGAAATCGCAACACGCAAAGCCTTGGGAAAACCAAGGTTTCGTGATGAAGGAAAGTTTCAGCCAGCCCTGTTGACTAAGCTCCTTATCCGTTAGTCACAATGCAGCCAAGGGTGAATTTTCCTCAACGGAAAATACACCATAACAACACTATCCCTCATATACCTCTCATGTGTTAATGGCAAAATCAAATTTACGTATACTGTTAGCAAGTTAATATAGCTAGAGTGGAAAGTTTGTTAGACCGGGTAGAGAAGCGAAAAGCAATGGACCAATTACAGGCTTCGACGGTGGGCAATTGGGAAACCAATAAAGGCAAGGAAATCGCCTGTGTTGCCTCTTTATTCATACGATTAGGACACAGTGAAGCTTTGTTGCCCTTTGCTTTACGCATACAGCCATCAGCCATGCTAGCCTAGAGATATTTTTGTGACGCTTTTGACGAATAATAGGCACCTATACCTATTTGCAGAGAATTTCATTATTTTCGGCAAAGGTGTATTTTTTTACAAACAAACAGCATAAGAAGTCGCAGCTAATGTACAGGAGTTTGTACAGACTGCGTTGATCAGTTATTTATATCCTAAAATTTTCTCATATTTTAGACTTAATTATATTTGTAATTCGGTATAAAAATTTCTTATATTTTCCCCCAAAAATAACACAGATTATAAAACTGGTAGGACTTGTGACTTACCTACACGATGAGGCCAATTAAAACTTCTAAAGTCTCTGTTAGACAGTCGAAGTCAATTTAAAAATTCTCGATAGTTAACGTTGATTATTCAATCGTTTCTAAAGCAACAAGCTAGTAGCGGTATCTCACAAAACTTTAACGCTTATTAGCATTGTAGTAACCGATTTTCCCTTCAGCTACTTTCAAACTAACCCTTACATCGCGCATGGGTAAGTAATTGACTGGCACGCTACATTATTCTCTATTCTAAGACTGGCATGAAAATATATTTTTTTTTGCAGACCTCTTACTCTTCAGTCAAGTAAAAATTTGTTCTGAATACTAGAATGGATTCGATTTGTCTTATAATTCAATGTCACGCGATACTGAGTAAGGGTTCAGATTTTTCATGGAAACGAACAAGGTGAAGGCTGTTCAAGTTCTTCTGTTTGCGGTTGGGAAAATGGTTTTGGAGTAATGAGGTTACTTTCAGTCTTGACACTGAGTTCAAGGAAAATGGGAACATAAATTATGTTGTTAGGCAAAATTACAGAGGACGTTATTCTTGTGTTACATATTATTAGCTTGTTGCCGACTTCTGAAATGATTTTGGACACAACATTTATTTTTCTTATATTTAGAACCAGTTACAAAAAATATTTAATGACTTATATACGAATATAGAAAAAAAGCTGTAAAACGTTGGGGTTCTTAAAAAGCATTTCGAAGTGTATATTTTTTAAATTCAACTTTACACCAAAGACCACACGGTTCTAAGCAGAATAACAACGTATGCATGCTCGCACCACCGTTTGCCCCCAGAGTGAAGACTAATGAATTAGCCCGTCAATAATATCAAAGCAAATGCCAGATGTCAATTTCGAGTGACAACCGTTTCAAGGGTTGCCTTCCTATTTTGCAACTTTACACTTTAAGCTACAGATATTAGTGTTGTAATTTCTTTGTAGAATATTTATTATCCCCTTTAAAATAGGTGTAGAGATTTTATTTGATTGATTACGTTTATAATGTGACAATTGCGTGTTCAAATATTATAGATTTAGGACGGAAATAAAAGTAAATACGTTTTGGAAATAAATGATAATGATTCACCGTAATAGGTACATAATTTCACACATTTTATTTACAAAGGTAAAAGGCGTTAGCTTATCTATATAATATACAGGGTGTTAGGGTAAACACCGTTATTATTGAAACCAGTGATTTGGTTTTATTTATAGAACGTAAAATCAATGGAAAATGAAAACTTTTTTTTTAAAAGAAAATCTATATTTTACCACAAGAGTATTTCACCCTAGGGTGGTAGGGCAAACGAACTTGCATCTCAACTCTGGTGGGTGGCGCGAGACGTGACCTGACCGGCCGCAAGCGTGACCCCTCCCTCAGTCAGTCAGCTGTTTCGCTAGCGAGCACGGTGTCGGATAACTTTTAAAAATCTTTTAATGAAAATAACGTTTTTTTTTATTGATACTCGGTCATTTATTTTTTTAATTAAGTCAACTACCCATGTTTTGAGTGACAACGGTGTTTACCCTTACACCCTGTATATTAAAAAAGTTTCAAAACATTGTTTGAGCTTATAAATTAATGAAGTCAAAGACCGCCTTGTGCCAATGCCTAAAAATGGAGAACGCTTTTGTTGTCAATCGCAACAATTGATATACCTACTTGATTAGTCAATGGAACACTCTGAAGGAACAGCTTTTTATTAACAGGCTAGGTTCACCTGAAGGCGTGTTTGTAAGTATTGAAGAGTTTCTCTTACTAAGCCCGATTTCATGACGGCCTCAAAAAGATATAAACATCGAAACCAACCAAATTAATTTTAGTCGATGTTTTTTGAAGGTGATTAGACAAGCTAACTGAAAGCGTAAGGTTCTTTTAGGTGCGTCAAAATAATTCTACAGGATTATTCTAGAGAAATACATGGAGTAGACTCCTATTACATAAAAACGTCGCAACTTTGCAAGTGACCGACCAAGTCAATTTCTCGGTCGAAGTGGCGTGGCGTGTGTCGCTGGCCACATGTTGCTTGGCCACCACATTAGCATGTCAAAGCTTAGACTAAGTCTCAATTACAGTCTAGGTACTGTAGTTAGTTTAGTTACTCTATTATGTAGTGTTGCTGGTTAAAGCTTGTTAGTTTTGGTACTTAATAAGTTGCATAGTTAGTGGTAATTTGAGTTGGTATATTTTTTCAGAATGCAGTTATGAACACACAGAAATGGCTGGAGAAATATTTTATTTTAAATTCTATCAAGGAATTAAAGTAACAAAAAGACTGTAAATTATATAATTGGAGTCATTAAAATAATAAGCATGTGAAGTTAAAACAACTCGATATTTTAAATGAAAACGTGATATGTTCACGACTATAAAATAAAACAACGGAACTTAATGTAACTTTGTATGTAACCCTGATTACCAAAAAGGGATGCAAGATTGACTGTTTTAGATGACAGAAAAACTTTTTAAATGTCTTCATTCCACAAACGTGAAAACATACCAAACAATTTCCAACATCATTCCAAACTAATATCAAAACCCTTTCCAACTTTTCGTCCCTTCTGTGCTTGTTATAATCATACACAAACTGCTTAGCACTGGTAAAGTTGGTCTCATAAATCATCAGTATAAACGTACTAACATGCATGCAGTCGGATTCAGAGGCACATTCGCAGGCCTCGGCTTGGCACGAAGCCACGCAGACTCTAGGTCAGGGGTTCCCAACCTTTTAACATAAGCGCCCCCCTAACTTTCTTTTAAAATCACTATGGCCCAGAGTTAGTCGAACATTTTTGCACCCTCTCAGATAGATTAGTTTTTTTTTTTTAACATTTTCTAATTATTAAGAAACATTTGGGTTTTGAAATCTTGCCTTAACCTTCACTCTACGCCCCCAAGTGGGGCGCGCCCCACTGTTTGGGAACCCATGCTCTAGGGCGATTCACACATCGCTGGCCGAACCCTGCCACTGCCTCTGACGGGAATAAGTTACTATTCACATTTTCCGCGAGGTTAAACGCCTGGAGGCAGGTAGGTAAAACGTTTTCTCGTGTACGACATCCAAATTACTGCTACTTGGAGTTGTCTGTGAGATTTGTTAGCTAATATCGAAATGGCGTGACAGTTGTAACAAGTGGAATAAAACAAACATTATTATAAACATTTTTACTTCTTTTTGCACATAATTGCATAGTGCTGGTTTATTTCGGTATGCATACTGTTGGTTTACTTCAGCTCGTAAATCAAGTATTCTTTAAAAGTATAATTTTAATTTTTCTGAATAAAAAATCGTACTTTACTCGTGTGGATTTAAAGTAGCGCAAATGCAGACAAAGCAATGGTAGCCAAGTGAAATGGTAAATTAATGTTTGGAAAATAAACGAGCTTGTTTATTTTATTCATTTTTAATACGAAAGTGATTGCAGCTGCAGATTTAAGTCAGTGAATACAAACGGATAAAATCAAATTGATCTGCAAGCAATTAACGATTAAACATTGATAAAAATGACAGGCAAACATGATTGCACTTGCCTTCAAGTTTATTTCAAGAGACGTCAAAATAAATAATACAAAACGTGTGCAGTAGAGGCTTACACAGACGATACGTGTAGTGTCGTCGGGTGTTGCCACGTATCAATTCAATTTATTCCGACTGGGAGTTTTGCATGCAAAAACGCTGTAACAAAAACTTACACGACAGTTGAAGCGAAGCCCTACCCGGCTACGGTGAAGTCGACTTGGCGAAAGTAATTAATCGCAAGCTAGCGAGCTGTCGTCGCGTCACAACGCATCAATTGCTGGAAACTCACTCTGTCGGAAAATTGGAGCCACGACGCCGACTCGAGTGAGAAACACAATCGTCCTACCCTATCGTGTCCGAATCAAAAATAGATCAAAGCAACTCTTCGACACTATAGAATACGTCCTTATATTAACGTTTATTGATTCAGTGGTGCCACCTAACAACCCATGATTCACGGCAATAGAATTACTTACTTAACTCAAATAATTTATTTGACCATTGTTGGTCGTAAGTAATAAGAATTAAATAGGAATATATCTCTGTCGTTTTGTTATTCATATTACATTACCGTATCTTCCTTTTCCAGACGTTTTAAGCGTTGATTATTCAGCGCTATCGCGGCGTACCATCTGGTGCGACGATGCGCGCGAATAGCAGTTGTGTAGTCCTAAGAATAAGGCGTTTTTTCGGGTGCAACGGTGGGTGGAAGAAGGTTATAGTGAGGAGACATTATTTTGTCACAATGGTGGGTGCCGCCCACGCTACGGGCAGCAGCAGCGCAGTCTTCGGTGATGCACTGCTTTAGGGAACGAATAAATTACCCGGACCGTTCACAAGACTTACACCGCATACAGTTTCACAGTATCTTTAGAATACCCAGTAGAATAATATTCTTACGAGCGGACAAATGTCTCGGAGCTACTGTGAATATAAAATGTTTTTAAATGAAATAAAAGACGTATCTTCAACGCGGAGGTATCTGAAGTAACTTTACACCAACGAGTACTGTTAGAGGTGTGGAAAAAACGTGTTAATAACACCTTCCGCTTGAAACAATAGTAGGAATTCGGATTAGACACGTACGAGCTAGGAGCAGTGCGCACCGTGAGAAGCTTTGTAACCACAATGCTCATGGCGTCTACACAAACCGCAAAGTAAGTAATCTAATACACGAAGCTCAGCGACACTGGCTTTCATGGCCGCAAATCTCGTATTACACGACCGAGCTGTTTATTAAATTCCAATTTTAAAATTGCGCGATTATCGACCGAATTCCGAAGTAGTAAGTCATGTTATCAAGTTTTACGCGTGCCAAGCTGTTGTGGGCAAGCGGCCGATTCATAGATTGCTTTTTTGTCGGAACTTGGACGAATAAAAAAGTAGCAACAATCCGCTCCACTCCGCAACGTAGGTGGCTATCGTGTGTCGTATACGTTTTTGCGTGAAACATTCACAAGAATCGGTATTGGCAAATTGAAAAATGATTCTTTTATGTCCGCTCTATGGGGAGTCAAAAATTCCACTACGGTTTATGGCTTTGATACAGTTTCTGAACTTTTGTGTTGATGATGAAAATGGACTTTTCCGGAATCGAGTTAGGTGAAATTTGATTATCTAGCGAGACTGTGCCGTAAGAACTCATGGATGCCAGGCTTTTATGATTTATGGGGATAGAATTGAATTTTTTTTGTCGAATTTTCTCTACTTTTCCGATATTAGAATCCCTTAATAGAAAAGCTCTTACGTTTTAGTCACAACATCTCAAAGAATTATTTACCTACTTTAGGTTTTCCTCCAAAATAATATTTATTGCTAAGCATTGTAAAGTTAAAATACATTTGTTTCACGACAATAGGATTGACGCCCCGCACAATACTCAAAGCTCAGCTTTGAAATTACAAAAATCTTATTTCGCCATCAGTCGAACATAAGTAGCGCGACGAACAATTTCTGTCTCGCGGTTAAATCTCGAGAGACGTACAAAACGTTTATTCTTCGGGTCTACTCGACAGAGTACGGAATACTTCACATTATTTTATTTAGTAGTTAATCTGTGTTCACGGAGGCATATGTGAGAGAAATCTTTGTAGTGCACGTTGTGAAAAGTTTTTGCAGTTTTGTTTTAAAATTGTTTGAAGTTATGAAAAAATGTAGTGGCAAGTTTGAGGAGGAGAAATATTTTAATGTAATTACCTGTTTAATGTCTTAAATAATAAAGTTATTTTCTTTATCATAAAATTCCCATAAAATCATATCGACCAACATAGAAGGCTATGCCCATACCTATGAAAATTCCGGGAAAACCTAAGCATTGGCTATATTTTTATTTTTATTTCCCGTTATCTGTATTTATGAACACATTAAATATAATCACTAGTTCGGTTTAACATAACATTCCTAGCTATTTTGTAGCTATAAAATTTTAGTGGTATATATAATCGTTTGTATCTAAAGAATCACATTAAAATTGCCCATATAGTCAATCATAGGCACACGTCGTTCTAAACCCACATTGTCATGACAAAATGTATGTATTTTTCTATTTTAATTACTATAATGAGCGGCGTTGTTAACGTTTTTAGCAATAATATATTCTGAATATGCAAAAACAATTACGCTCGTAATAAAATGGAGCTTTATATCATAGACATTTACATAATTAAGGTCTGTGTAGAAGTGGCTTTGGATGTTCGTTATATTAACGGCTCCATGTTATACGCATGAATATTCGATTGCCCATTCAGCAGCCGAGTTGATTTATCACATAAGGCTAGTCTAGTTTTTATATCGCTTGTTACACTACATTTTGCGATTATAAACAATTTTTTTTTTCAGCAATTATCTTAAAACGCGTTGATATTGAGATCAATTTTTAAATAGACATGTGACTACAACAGAAATAAAGTCACTGTTGAAGCTATAAAGATAAATTGGCCAGTACCCATACTACTTTTAATAACACTAAAACTACAAGCTTTTGAAGGTACCTAAATACCTGGTAGGTACACAATTATACACGCTAATGATCTATTATGATTAATACAGAAATAAGAATTAGCAATGTAAACAAACGAAAAATTAGAGATGCCAATCTCTTGCCCACAAATCGGAAAGCTTATAAACCACCCGATGCTAATTCCAAGTAAATAAACCCTTTCGGAATAACAAAGCCAAGAATTAGTTGAAATTATTTAACCCGTGAATTGGCTTTCGACGACTGTAAACTTCAAATCAAGGAGCCAATCCACAAGAACGCTGCGCCCGCTTTAATATGCACTCCACAATAGTAAGGGGTTCGAGTTTTGAAGAGGTAAGTCCTTTATCTTCCCACAGGCGCGCTTCCATCGCGAGGGACGGATACGATTAGAAGTCTTAATCTTTAAAGGAGTTCAAGATAGCCAGTGGCGAAGTTTTTTCGACTATTCCCGGTATTAAGGGTAAAGGTATTTTCAGCTATCCTTGCTGACATTTTTGTCCGGTTTTCGTCAAGCATCAAACATTCTGAAGTACGCCACACAGGTTGCCTTTTTTGCACTCACTGTAAACTGAGCTCTGAGATAGCAAACATATGATAAGCAATGACAGATTGCAAACGCTTTTATCTACGACGCTTCTTAGAAGCAATTTGTTTGCTGTCTGCCTTTCCTTTAAGTAAAATTTACTATAAATTGTTCTTACAACGAAGAATAATGCTTGTACACTTCGTATCACAATTTTCCTATACATTTAATTTGTCCACTACGGCCAATACCTAACATTCTTGTACTTAACTTTGTGCATTACGTACGAACAAAACTATTCTTAACACAATTCTCAAAATAACATTTACACATAAGGGTTTATATCCTGTAGATGTTATACCAACTTTGTATAAAATACGTTACCCAAGGGTGTGTTCAAAATAAATTTTCGTGAGCCGGACAAAACAATGTGAAGATCAAAGGATGTTTTGGCAACTTTATAAGGGGTGATCTCAGTATGCGGTAACAAGATGCTAATGTAATCGTTCTTTTAAATTACGCGGGGTTCCGTTATCGTCTTGAATTGTTAGAGTAATGTTATTAGTATTTATCAGATCGTAAATTGGGATCGTTTATTTCCTGACACGTTTCCTGAATAGAAATGAAGAGTTTTTGGTTCTGTTGTAGTCGATAGTTTTATATTCTAATCCAATATAGGGAATGCACAAATACTGATGTTTGAGTTTATATTTGTCTTGTTGTGTTGAGATATTTGCTCTACAAACAACTGCTTTTGTGTGACTTGGCACCATAGTTTATCCTCGTTGATCGTTATCATTATGATTGTTCACGTTTCGGTTACTTATGCTATCTTTAATGCAGTTTCGGAAGCCAGATCTTGAGTGAGTATTATTATGGAACATTTTTTGTTTAGAGAAGAGATCGGGCTGTTTATATTGCACAACTTTCAATTCGGTATTCATTCAATGGTCAATATTAACCAAAGTATTTCCTGATACAACTGCCACTGACTGTCCAATTGCAAATTGCTTAAGCTAAGTCCACTTATTAGTCCACTAAACAAATCGTAAATCAACAGCTTGAATAGTATTGAGTTCACCAGTAGACAGCCCGTCATGTTCGTCTGAACAATGTTGACGTATTTCAACTATTACTTGACGGAAATCGACTAGGTTTCGTTTAGTACCTCTACTAACCAGATGCCAAGACTGCATTGCAATTATTGTTGGTAACGTTATAAATTCTTCGAAATATGCTACTTAGTTACTCGGAATTATTAATTGGCAAGCCTATTTCGTTGGAACATTAGCAATTAGAATAATTTAATAGTACTTGTAAGTTATTATAGTTCAAACATGAATGCATTGTTGTACTGCACTCCACATTGTGGGTGGATTTAATATCAACTCAGTATAAAATGAAATATTGATAGAATATTTTCAAAGTAATATTTTTCTTTAGAAATGCGGATATCTCTTCTGGTATTATAATAAAAATATGTGGTTCTGACATTTTAAAACTTTAATATATTTTTATTCTGACACGCGTTGTATTAAAATGCTAAGAGTACGCCAGAGTTATTCATAGAACATCGTAAAGATAAGAAAAGAGCTGAGGTTCTGAATATAGCATAAGTCAGGTAAGTAGGTACTCTTTATTATTGAGTTAAATATCTTAAAAATGTGAATATTCCCTCGCTTATTTATTAACAGGAGTTTCTAGGATATATTTTTTTTCTTTTGTACATAATAGTGGACAGTTTACTTTTTTCAGAACAGTTTAGCAATAACCTCTACTTTTAGTAAAGCTAAGTGGATACATGGTTAAAAATCATGAATTCAATTCATGATTTTTAACCATGTGTTAACCACATGTCCACAACGATGAATGCTACAAAAGAGTTGAAAGATTATCTTTGACTGGTGACTTGAAAAATTAATTGGATTCTTTAAAAATCTTATAAAGTTAAAACTTTTTACCAAGTTACATAATTTTGTTTCAGTAGCTATATAGCTAAGCTTCAAAATGTATCTACTCAGAGAGGAAAAAGACTACATTTTTATCCCTTACTACTTCATTGTTGCCAACTGTTTCACTCAATCGTCTCATAAACTACTGCGAGAAGATTCGCAGCTGATACAAGCTCTCGAATCGTCCCTACTTTATCTCAAGTACTGTCCTCAACTCCCTAGTGTCAGCAATCTCTCAATAACCCACTTGATTAAACGTATTATATCACAACATATTCCAATAATTTAACAATCAAAGCATCAAACCATTCTCGTAAACAAAAACATAAAGAACTCAATTACAATAAGCTGTATTGGTCCCGTTCAAGCGCAATATTGAAATGTTCCAATTTGCATAGTGATTATAAACATGAGATTGGGGATTTACACCATATGAGGGACAAAGACAGATGATAATGAAATTAAAGAAACAAAAAAGGATAGCAATAATAGCTAACTGATGACTGACAACGTGAAAACAACCAATATACAAAGAACTGTACATGCTATTTTTTAAATGAATAAACTTGTAATTCAAGAGGTCTTCAAACTTTTGCTGCCTCATGATTTAGTACCATGAATGATCACTAAAATAATAATTAATTCACTTGAATCAACGATGTAACTAATATTTTTAATTGGCGTAATAACGTATGATATATTAAACACTAAGCGAAATTAACACAATGTTTAGATTTGTTTTCCTACATAAAATAATATTTCGTTTATTGGTATTCTCTTAATGCGACTTATTAAACGAATGATGATTAATAATGAATTGTGTGTGAATACAATTTAATTAATTAATAGCGTATAGATTTGACACACATTGTTCAAAGATACAACACGCTTGTTCTAACATAATAATGTATGTAATCTTAAATGCTTTGCATTAGGGATATTTATTTCAAGTAGCTCAAAATTAATTGGTATTTCCTAGATTGTTACTTTGCAAAAAAAATACCTATTCCGTAAATAGATCATGTTAATATTATATCAGAATCATCTCAATTCAAGTACAAACCAAACAAAAGAAGAACGTTCCAAAAACAAAATAACACAAAAAAAATATTGACATTACATTCTTGTACAAGAACATACACGGAAACCTTGCAAGCACCCTAAAAACTTGTAAATACTGCAGACGTGACGGGCAACGCTGCTCAAAGGCCGGCTCCAACATTCCGGTGGACGATCGATCCGGATTAGGCTTGCCCGACCGACGAGCGGACTAAATAAACAATGTGACGAGGCTGCTTCACCCTTTTAACGAATCCCTCTGCACTCGCGTAAAGCTAGTAAGTATTATTCGTTACTTTACACTGTGTGATTGACTAGACCTGATTTGGGTGCCCGAAAATTCTGTGAGGTAGTGACGATTGCGATTCGACTTTTTTGCTGTCTATTTAGTTCAATGCTTTGGTGTAGTGATCTTACAAATTCTTCGTGATCTATTTGGTGTATGAATTCTGGTGTCTTACCTGTAACAAAGAAAATTAACTTTATCAGTAAGAATTATAAGAGGACAATTTTGATATCACCAAGATGACAAGAAGAGATGCAACTAAAAATCAACAGAACAGAATAATACAGCTCTAAAATGGCTCAGCTCTAAAAAGGTTAGCAAGTAGGCGACAAGATCTCCGTACCGTACCGTATAACTATTCAAATGTGTGAGATATCCTAATAGCGCAGTATTAACTTCATCTTACCAACCGATCGGGGAATAAGGTCGACTGTGTATTATCACACCGAGAATAACCTGGAACTAAATACACATGTTATGCTGGATGTGAAATTGGAGACTATATTGAAGTCAGTTCCGCAATGTATTCTTGTTGATCCTTCTACTTCACCTTTGTCATCTACTGAAGATGATAGTGAGACGTCAACATCATCTATATTTCCTGTTTCAACAGAAAATTCATCAACTTGTGCTACAAACTGTTTTTGCAAATTATCCCAGCCATGTAGTGATATGTCCTCGTAAAGGTAGTTTAAGTCACCGTAAAATATTATGTCCGAAATTTCAGCTACAAAATGTAGGATGCAATTAACCGGTGTCATAGAAAAGGGTGAGATACCCACTATCAACCGGGCCGGGGTTAATTTACCTTTAAATTATGGAGGCATCTACTACACGTTGCTCGTAAATAAACAGCCAAGCTGGCCATTGAACTTAGGATGTAATTCAGTGATACAAGTACCAAAGGCTACAAATTTAATTATATTTACGACTTCATTTTGTAGTTCTTCTTGTAAACGAGTTGTATTGTTTAAAAATACATGTGCATTGGTTTTTTTTACCTACGGACAGACTTTAAAGTCTTTTGTACCAGTTTTAAAGTCTTTTGTACTAAACCAGTATTGAACTGGTTTGTTATTAGATTCTTATGATAATAATAAGTTGCCCAGTGCTATTAATCAACACTAGCATTCCGTCTCCGTCTATGATAGAAAAACTATGCTATGTTATTAAATCTAGCCATTACATAAAAGAAGTCGTTTACATTCAACATATAGACTAGAGGTTCGCTTTTTATACAATTTCTTGTAATGGCCGTAGCATTTTGCAATTCAAAGGCCCCTGGGCTACTTCGAATAGGCTTTGCTACAGTTTGTCGGAATACGGATGAGTGCCTTGTTTAATGCATAGTTTTTGTTTGAATTTCGATGTCTTCTCAAAGGAATATTTAGCAGTCAAATATGGGACACGAAAGTGAATAATTTAGAAGCACATTATATATGACAACGGTTGATACAGATATAAAAAGGCCAGTATTGTTTTATGTTTTTGTTTTTTATATAAAAAGGGGTTACACAGGGTGCGTTGTTTTGATGATGTGTACGTCCGTATTATGGTTTTTTCACAAGGGGTATAAAAGTATTTATACCCCTTGTGAAAAACACCCATGCTATAAATCCTCTATAAAAGTTTCTGAAACAGTTAGCTTATTGCCAACATTAAAACACTGGTTGTTTTAATGTTGTCATAGTAACCATAATATCATCAAAACGGGTGTTATTATGTTGTACTAAATTTCATAATGCAACTCATTTAAAAAAAAGATCATTGTCATACAGGCGCGTTTCACTAACAAAGCACCGTAATTTAAAACAAAAAAGCATCTATTACTCGAATTAGAAAAAATCGAATTCACGTGCGTCGTATCCCTCCATTTTTGTTCGATATTAGTATGGCAAAGAACCTTATATAGAGGATATTCATATCATGGGTGTCGACAAAGTTTTGTATGCAACTGTAAATAATTAGGTATCAAAACACTCATGTGATACTAGGTTTTAATACCCCTTATTATATAACAGTTGCATAAATAACTATTAAGAGCAGATTTTTTTCTCCATATCTGATTTATAATTTCAGTTTTACAAACAACTTCTCAAAAGACATAAAGTAAATACAACAATTATGAAAAATGTTTGTTCTTCCAAAGAGTTAAGAAAGAAGCTTTAATATTTAAAAGTAACAAGAAACTCTGAACACCTGAAGCCATAAAGCCTGACATAATGATGTTACAATACCGCCAACATTTTAGCACAGGTTTAAAACACAACAAATGGTCGAAAACTTTGACGCCCATCGCTAAAGTTGAACCATTACAAGAAAATATGCGTTCATCTATTAGAAAATATACCACGAGCAGCGAGACCTTCAGTGGCATGTTTATATTCGTATTGCGTGAGTATGATGCTCCCAGGCTTTAACACAACAATAAGTCTACAAACAAAAGCAAACTCTAATGAAATGTAAGCAGATGTCAGTTTTTAACGTTGATCACTTGACAGAGCCGAAGTTCCGGTACACCGTTATACCTGTCATAGATTTGAAATACTGGTATTGGTTTTTCAAACTTTTTGTGTATGTATTTAAAAGGGTAATCAAGTGAGCATTAGTTAGCTAACACACGTAATCGATACGTTTATTATGGTCGTAGAAAAGTAATTGTACTAGTACCTCATTAGAGGGATAAGTAAACGGAAATTCAAAAGCTTACATGAGACTGACCGACTGACTGACTGACTCAAGAACCTGGTAGTGATGGGCGACTTCAATGGCCAAATTGGAGAACGTCAGCCAGAGGAAGACACAGTCCTTGGACCATGTACGTACAGCAAAAAAACAAGAAGCAGGAATGGAAAGAAGGTTGTGGACTTTGCGCTGGAAAACAACTTGACCGTCCTAAATACAATATACAAGAAAAACTTAAAGAGAATGTGGACTTGGACATCGCCTGATGGGGAAAAAAAAAACGAAATAAACTTTATTATGTCCAATAAAACCAAATACTTTTCGAATACAAGTATCATCAGCAACCTAAACTTTAACACCAATCATCGAATGATCCGAGCTACACTGATGACAACCCCCTCCAAAAAACGAAGGCCAAGAGGAAACCTGGAAAATCTAAGGCCAAGAGGAAACCTGGAAAATCTAAAGCCCAATAAACATGAAATAGACCAAATAGCAAGTTCTCTGATGACCAAACTCACAGCATATAATGAAGAGACAGCAAATATGGATGTACAGGAAAAATATAACCGGTTAGAAGCAACAATTACAGATACCACCAACCAACGCACCAATAATAAAGAACAGACCAACAAATGGATGACAACCAAAACCATCAGCCTCCTAAATCAAAGAGCCGCCGCAATAAAGGAAAGTAATAGCAAAGAAAAAAGGAACAACTTACGAAGATATGCAAAGAGATAAAAGAAAGTATAAAAACTGACAGAAAACAAAATAGAATGGAAAATATAGAGAAATACATTAAGCAGACAGGGGGAATCAAGAGGGCGTGTAAAGAATAAACTAACAAAAAGGATTGGATTGTAAAGATGAAAAATAATAGAGGAACAAAAGAAGATCGAAGACAAGATATTTTAGAAATTGCCACATCATATTACACAAACCTATACGAGAGTACTGCAACTGAAAGCGAAATAGAACTGTTAGAGGACTCAATCATACCCAACATCATCCATAAAGAAATTGAAAGAGCTATAAACACACAAAAGAAAGACAAAGCTCCAGGACCAGATGGCATAAGTAATGAACTCCTAAAACAAACTAAGCCAAAGATAGTGCCTATTCTCACATACATTTTCAATGATGTCATCAACACTGAGACTATACCACAACAATGGACGAAATCTAACATAATTCTTCTGTTAAAAAAAGGGACCAATACGATATAGGAAACTACCGGCCCATCAGTCTTATGTCCAACCTTTATAAAATATTTGCAAAGATTCTACTCAAAAAATAGAAGGAAAACTGGACGAGCAACAGCCAATAGAACAGGCAGGTTTCCGTAAGGAATTTTCAGTGCTAGACCATATCCACGTCGTAAGACAAATTATAGAGAAATATGCCGAATACCAACTTGTGTACTATATAGCATTCATAGATTACAGCAAAGCATTTGACTCATTAATACATACAATGATTTGGGAAGCACTAAAAGAACAAGGAATCGAACACAAATATATAAGGCTAATTAGAATCGTTTACAAGCACAGCTCAGCATGAATTCAGCTAGAAAGGAAAGGCGAACTATTCAACATAAAAAAAGGAGTAAGACAAGGAGATCCCCTCTCACCAAAACTGTTCTTGGCTGTGTTGGAAAGGATCTTCAGAAACCTCGAATAGGAAAATCTAGGACTGAATATCGACCGTCGCACACTAACACACCTAAGATTCGCTGATGACATTGTGTTGTTTGCAAAAACGCCAGAAGATCTAAACAGGATGATAAATGATAAATCGACAGAAAGTGCAAAGGCAGGCCTAAAACTAAATCCTGATAAAACAAAAATAATGACCAACGGCGAAAAACATACTATTACGGTAGGCGAAACATAAATTAAATACGTGGAAGAATACATATACCTGGGACAGCTGATGGCACCAAAAGACCATAAATAAAGAAATTGAGAGAGACAGGAATGGAGAAGGTTGGAGGAGGCCTTTGCCGACTGGCAAACGGACATACAAAATATAAATAAACGCCAAATACGAGACTGAAGACTACACTTTGTTTGTCCGAATAAAAGGCTAATAATAAAAAAAATACATGAGACTGACCTGATATGCAATTTATAATTAAACATAATGGCCGCCTCAAAGTTGCTAGGTTAGACTGATGGCAGAATATAATATACATAATGAGAAATAGAGGGTCAACTAAAACTACAACCTATTCCATAAAATCAATCTATCACCAGGAATCAATATCAATATCAATCAAAACAAATCAATTTTTAAAATGAAAACTTTATGGAACTATCAATCAAACGTAACCGAGGTTTTGTCGGATGTTAGAATACACAATTCGATTTAACTATCGTGGAATTATAGGTTGTGGTCAGATGAAAAAATAGAAAAATGTGGAAAACGTGGTAGAGATTCGTTCATATTTTTCCTATTGTACCTACTGCTTGCGTTCGGAATATTCAAATGAAATTGTGTGAAATGTTTTGTGATACTGATAATAGAGTATGCTGGTTAAATCTGTTTTGTCAATAAAATACTGTTGACCTTTTAATGTAACAATAAAAGTTTATATTATAAAGTAAGTAAGTAGGTACTTAAATCAACTGAAAAATTCAGCGGGCTATACTCGGAGTTTCTTTGAAGGATAAAATCAGAAATAAAATTATACGGAAAACAACCGGAGTTACCGACATAGCTTGCAGAGTAAGCAAACTAAAGTGGCAGTGGACTGGCCATGTTTGTCGAAGGACCTATGGCCAGTGGAGCAGACGAGTCCTTGAGTGGAAACCGCGTATCGGCAAGCGTAGCGTGTGACGCCCCCCAGCTAGAAGGACCGACGACCTCAAGAAAATGGCTGGGACAGACTGAATGCGGATAGGGTGTTGTGGCACAGCTGGGGAGAGGCCTATATCCAGCAGTGGACTGCGTTATGCTGAATTGATTGAAGTACTTAAATTAATTTTCGTTTCACACGATAAGTTTTCGATAATGTAGCCTATTTTGCTATTATTATAATGAATTCATGATCATCATATCTACGAAATCTTAATGGTTTCTTTGCAATACTAAAGCCCAATTATTCATGATCGAAAACAAGCTACGTGACCAGTACATAAGTTTATTTATATATCTTTTATGTATATTAACTCTCATTGATTCTTTTTTGCCAGCATTTTGCGCTACTATGGCAAACAATTATTTAATCGATCAACTCGGAGCATGACTTTACAAACCTTTTGTCAAAAGTACCTAGTATAGCTGATTGAATGATTTGTGTACCTAAATTGCCTATTTGTGTAGGCTAATCTCTAGAATCGTTTATTCAACCAATCAGCATATTTGTGATTAGATGCGTCACTGAATTGAAATATATTATGTAAATTGATCGTATACACAAATCAAATGTGCGAAATCATAATTATCATAATAAAAATTTTCGTAAATAAACGATGCAGAAAGGATCACATTTACGGTGCGGGTTTTATCACATGGGGTTAGAGGCCGTAACTGTGGAAGAAAGTAAAATTAAAGGTAGGTAAACGTTGACTGCAGAAGGGATCAAAACGGTGTGGTTTGCTCCCCCACATGGTTGCAGGCCTGGAACTGCCGCAGAAAGTAAAATTTAAACTCATCATTATGAACAACTTTCACGATGGGACCAACCATGAAATCACGAAAAAAAATCAGCTGTTCCCTACATTTTGACGAGCTATAAGATTGATTTTTTCAGCATGGAATCGTGAACCAAAATAAAGAATCGTTTGCGTAAGAAACATAAGCCAGTAATCCACTTAGAATCATTTACAATCTGTTAGATAGATACGTTTATAAACCTAAGCAAACAAAACCTCAAATTGAACACAACACCATTTCCGCGTTTAAAAATAAATTATAGTGTCTCGAAGTAGCGGGAAATCCATTTATAGAATCGATATATGCAGCACCTACATATGTGCATACATATTTATACCGGCGGTCCTCATTACACCTGTAAAGTAAGTGATATGGGGTCGTTGCACTCAAGTTCAAAGCACGTCTAACGCGATGCAACTTTGGTTGCTGAACATAATATTTCCATGTTGATTGATAGGTAGTTTATGGGTCTGTGAATGGATGACGATTTGGATAACTATCGGGTATCGTAATTAAGTAGATTCATGACTAAGTTGTGGATTGTGATCTCTTAGGGTTCAAATGTAAACTATTTAACATTGTTGTTATTTCTAACTTCATTAGAATAACCTAGGCTGCGTCTCTTGTCTCGATCGACCGCCTGAAAGCGGTTTAGATTTGTGAATGAAAACTACCCTGTTTACAAAACCAGATTTCAATTTCCTTCTCAATCAAATCAATTATCAAAATCAAATTAATCCGAATCCGGGTCGCAATTACGGCTTGATTTGAATCAAACATCTAAATCTAAAGTTTCGATAACTTCAACTTCGAAATTATGTTGTACCTACATACATCTCAATTGTGCCTAAAGACATGATCGCACTGGGGTAATTTTATTATAGTTGTTATACTCTAGTGGAAATTGACACGAAATTCTTGTAGGTACGTAATTGTTACTGCATACCTACGATTTTAATATAATTTAAACACGACACCAAATCAAAAATCGGGAATACCCTTATTGAATGTCTGACTCAAGTTAAATACTTCTTTATAATCAGCGGACAAGCTGTGTCCTATAAATATATCTATATCTTATCAACATCATAGCTTGCCGCACCGATACTTTTAATAATGTATGAAGCTTGAACACACAAATTTATTACAATATTATTGGTAGCCTTATCGTCTCACGGAAGTAGTTAGTTACCTAAAAGGAAATACAGTTCCGTGAACTTGCTACTTAAGGAAGCAAGCACGTTTTGAGGTTTGTAGGGCTACCTTTAAAATATAAATAATAATATAAATAAATAAAGATTTTATTGTTCAAATAAGACTAGATTACATGGCAAGGATTACATAAAGCACAAGCATAAAGGCTTAATCTTGTTAGTGGGTGTCGTACTGCTCTACTAGATAGTTTACAAAATAACTTGTGTTTAGGAGGAATATCTAAATCTTAACTTCATAATTATCATAAAAAGGTAAAATGGTTTATAATATTTTTTACTGACGAGTACTTTGAGGACTTATTTTTCAGTTTATTTTTATTTTTTATTCTTTTTTTGTTGCTGAACGCTACTTATTAATAAAGTCATAACAATGTAGATTCATTACGTAGTTTATTGACTACTGAGTTCACAATCGTGAATTTGTGATTTCTTCATATAAGTAAGCTAATCAAATGCCATTGACTGTATAAACTCTTGCACACGATTTTTGTGTTTTGAAGTTCATTGAACTCGTTTTATGTTTTAGAGTACCTACTTCCTTATTAAGTACCCCTTTTTTTAAACAGAGAACTTAATAGAAAATAAGTAGGTATATATAAGTTTTTTCTGAATTTTTATAGTAGATTTTCACGTCCCGAATTCCAGATTCCGGAACCCAAAGCAAAATAGGAATTTCGATGTTTTGAAATACAGGAATCTAATTTCATTTCGCTCGTGTGGTACACACGTAGGCTTGAAACTGAGATCAGATTGACTGGCATGCCTTTGTGAGATGGTCTGTTTCCGACCGAACTGGACTGGACTGTACTAACTGAGAGGAATGAAATCGTTTTTGGAACTTCAACAGCAATCAGTCGAAATGATATTTTCAAAGTTCTTCTTTGGCAATCGGTTGCATAGAACGAAAGTTATTTCTTTGTTGACCACTAGTTGCGAAATAGTTGCCATAGCGGCCGCAAGGATATTTTCTACGGATTGCTGTTGGAATGGAGTTGGAAAAGTGAATGGAATATTCTTGTAAAACTGAGAAAATCTAGTATGTAGTACCTCTTTTAAAGGGCACTGTCTTTAATACACAGCTGTGGCACAGAATAGAATAGAATACCCTTTATTATGTACACCATAAAAAATACAGATAAGAAATTTTACATAGGGTGACACAATGGGCGATCTTTTACAGACAACCTTTGGATGGATTAACGTGAGAAGGAGAGACAATACTGCAGGTAGTCAGTGGTGTACCATTTACATATACAATATAATTATAATAAAGCATAATACTATATAAATAATACAATAATAAACATGAAACAGGAGGAAAGTGAGAAATCACAAGTTATTTAATAACTTAGTAAGTAAGAGTGCTGGTTGTTGAACACCTCTACCTGTTTTGTATAAGTCATTTATGATCCTACAGATACTATTTAATGTTAATATTTGATTAAATAAATTATTATTATATTTTATAATATGCAGACATTGATCTGTTTTTTTTTTCGAAACTGTTTGTTATTGATCATCTTGGGTGAAAATTGCAAAGGGAAAAACATCACATCTTGGAATTGGATATCGTTTCTGCTGTTGATTTCGTAAATCTGCTTTATTAAAGTAACGTGTAATACAATTTAAATGACAATTCAAAACATTCCAAAATCCAACTCCGGCAGCACTTCCGGAATATCAAAGCATTTATTTTTATAAAATCCCTAACTTCATTAGTAAAAGTAACAAAACTTGAAATGGCTATTATCTTAGTTGGGCTGGTTGCTCGTTACAAGTTCATCAAAGAACCCGTCGGTTGCTCGCAAACCTTGAGATAAGAAAACACATTCCTCATCGAGTATTCGAATTATCTCCACTGTGTTGACACAGTTGTGTTTCGGAAGGGTGGCGCGAGAGATGGGAGGAAGCGAGTGGCGCGCGAGAGATGGGAGGAAGCGAGTGGCGAAGCTCAAGCGGGCGGGTGGTGGCTGCGATTGGGTTCGTGGTGCATTTTTGTCAAAAATTATTTGGTAGGCAAATGTTGTTATAAAGATAAGTAGTTATTTTTACAGTAGGTTTAGGTAGGAAGTAGGTTTAAAAAGGAAGACTTATATTCTTTTAACTTTTGTTAGATTATTTGGGCTTGTGCAAAATTGTATGCTTATTATCATGTTTTTTTTTAAATTCATCTTGTGTCCGCGTTAAATAATGAAATTTTTACTTTTATTAATCCCTACTAAATGATTACGGAAGAATAACTATTAAATACGGAAAATGCTCATGGTAATCCATAAATTCAAACCAAACATGAAAAAGAACACCCTAATTTACGAAAATCGCTTTCACCTAATAACTTGAACGCAACAATCAAATGGAACCAGTAAGCCAGCATATCTGAGCTGCTGTAGTATTTATATAGCGCTGATTTGGACCCGACAATGCTGTGTAAACTGAGGGACGATAACCTACGACCGCATCGCCACCTATTTGTTAACTAATTATTGTCTGACATGTATTGTTTGCAATACTTTGTTTTTTATTTTATTTGACTTTAGTGTTCGTTTCGTTTCGAATTTATAATTGATTGTTTGCTTTTGAAGTATTTTTGGTGTTCACAGATAACTTCTTGACTTTTGTATTTTTTTTTACAGTTAATTTATTGTCTCCGCTTTTCTTATATAAATTAAATTATTTGTTTCCAATTATAACAATATCTGATGAAAAAATCACAACGTTATGATTGTACAATTTTCCTGTTCCAAATATAAGATGATTTATATATTCAACTTCTTTTTTGTTTCCGTTTACGCAGTAATGGAAATCAAGAAATACGCCCCTCGTTATAATTAATAACAATAAAAAACCGACTCTTGAATATTCAATCACATAAATTATTAAAGATTTAATTTACTACGTTTGGCAATGGGAAGTTTAATAAAATATGCATAATAATAAAGTGTAGTGCCACTATTAATCGCATTAGGGGTCCCAATGCTTATAATCTTGTATATAAATCTAAATAATGAGTCCCTGAAGCATGCAACACCTGAAAACATTTCATATGTAACACGGTTTAACTGCTATAAGCTGTTTATATTGAGAAGCACGCGATCGCTAGAAGTTTTCATAGCTATACTCTGCTTCACGTCTGATGCGTTCTGGGATTTCATACATAAAACGATAAATCATAATTATAATATATAAAAGAAAAACTTTAATTTGGGTAACCTAAGACAATATACCTACATAGAAAATTAAAGAAAATACCAGGCAAATTTTTTTTCAAACTAAAAATGTTGTAAACTAATTAAATTATATCAATTTAATAACAACGAATTTGGGTTAATTTTGATATTTTTTTTAATTAAAGAAGCCTATCGCAAGTATCATCGAACGTGTAACAGAGTATAAAGTTGTGTGTTACCAAAATAACAAAAACAGAATCGACTGCTTACTGCTTATCATCTCGCGGAAGTCGTAAAAATCTTTCAAGGGGAAGGGTTGTCGAAACTATTCTCGAAGATAAACGATGGCCTGGCAATGTGTGTGTCGTGCAATTTAATAAACTTTTAACACTTGTAACAAACTAAACGGCCTTATTCACGTATTCTAAATGTTGTTATGGCGACAGTTTTAGCACTAATTAAAACTTTGTCTACACCATTACAAAGTATACTGGTGGTGCTTGAAATTGTTTTGTAAACTTCCAGACCGCTTTGAGATTGATAGTCATAAAGCATTTACACTTCGAGTAGGAAGATAAGAATAATTGTCCTGTCATGTCATCATCATCATCATCAGCACACAGCAGTCGAATCTCGGCAACTCGCATCTAGCTGTTTCCAGACTGTTCCATTCGAGAGTGTAAAACGTAGGTAGGCAGGAAAAAGTACTGTGATATACAATTAAATGTGGCACATAACTCAAAGGTAGCGCCTCAAGAGTGCCCCGCAGAGTCCCGCTCTATCCCCGGTGCCAACTAGACGTTCCCTTTGAGTTGTTGTGTACTTACTATAATTTGGTGGTTTTACTCTAAACCCAAAGTCCCTAACAAGTGATACAAAACAGTCACCGACTAAAATCAACTAGAAAAAGAAGTAAAAACAGTGGATTATAACATTTTTGGCCAAAAATGGCTGATGCCATTACGATGCTTGTTTTGGCAAATTCTGATTAATGGTTTATTGGAAGGGAACGGTAAACACCTAATTGATAGTTATTAATGACATTCATTTGTTAAACTTGTGTTACCCATCGTTCTACAAATCTAAAGGTCAAACCCTGTCCATAAAAAAGTTATATGACTTAACTAGTGTGGTATAAATCTTTTTTTTCTAATTAAGTTTTTATTTTATTTTTTAAACCGGAGGTATGAGATAACCGCAATTGTAATTGAGAGTGTGATCTGAGGTTTATCACTTCGCTTGTTTTTCAACGCAATAGTTAAGTTTCACGTTACATAGGATGATACAAAACCGGATTACATTCTATACGTGTGAATTTATGTGAAGAAGTCGACAGTTTAATCGTTCTCTCAAACTAAAAGATATCTAATATTTTACTATATCATTTTAGTCCAAAGGTCGAATCTTCTTTTGTTTCTGTAACTGATCTCTCAGTAATATAATATAAGTTTTCGTAACAAAAAAATAACATACAAATACCTACATTACTCGTGTGTCCAAAATGAAATACCAGCCGGCTTTCCTTACATATTACGAACCCGAATCTCAACGAATCCGTTTTTGTTTTCCCATGAAAACAATTCGTCAAGAACGGGCCCCACTTTCAGCATTCAAAAGGAAAAATGGAAGGCCAAACAGGCGAGCAACGAGTTAGGCCGTAACAAAATTCCAACAAAGGGATGATTAACGATTTTTCCACCCCCAAAACTCATTCAAGCCGCGTCGATATTGAATCCGTTAGACGGCGTAAAAATGAAAGTTTTCCTCTTTTCTTTTCCCAACATGTGTGTTACACGGACGGTGAAATTGACGTGCGGTACAGCGACAATATCGTAGAAATATTGGCTGGAATTTTTAAATTATGCTCAAATCGATGAACATAACTATGAATTCAACAGTCTGCTGCAGCCACAATGTTGAACCGAATAAATAAAAGGATTTCAATTCAATTCACTTATTAAAATAATAAATAAGGTCATTCAAATGTTCTATAATCATTGTACAGTGTATATATAATTAATAATTAAATTGTATATTATGATCAAACTAACCGTAACAGTTCCGATTTGAAATTAAACTTCATAAATCCTTGCATTTCATAATCGGGATTTTACGAAACGGTAAATTGGTGCAAACTTCGTCATTGTCAGCTACGAAACACAGCGCTCTATTCTGGGACCCCGTGTGTCCCTCGCACCATTCCTGGTCGAATCGTGATGTAACTACTGTAGCAGTTTTTCCTTTAGTTAGTTTTGAACTTGTTCAAACATAAATGACTGCCATTTGAGCGAAGTGACAAGTAACTCAAAGTTAATGTCGTTAGAAATTTTGTGAAAATATCCTTCTTATAACGAGCAGAAGCTTTGGGCATTGTTTTAATAGCTCTTTGTTCTCAGTTTTCTAAAGGTATTTTGTCTTTTTTTATTGCTAAATGACAAATGAAACACACGACAAATGTTTGAAAAGCTTGGCATTTTTTAATGTAGTACCTACCTACCTACGTTCAAATCTTGTTGTTTTTCGTAGGTATTAACTTGTTATTTTTCGTAGGTATTGACCAAAAATAAGTGTTACTTTTAAAGTTTATAATAATTATAATAAGGTGGTTCAAAACTAGTTCAGTAGATAAAAGATTTAATACAGCTTTGTCAACATTTTCGGTAAAAAACATTCATCAGTTTTGATTCTAACATTACATACGCGTTTGCCCATTTTCCGTCTGTTAAAGAAATCTTTTTAGGTCCTAAAATACATTTCTGTGCCCGAATTTTCTTTCAGTACCTATGTGATTGATTAATTTACACACGAAACTTGCTTATAAAAACAAAAGAGATCCTCCTTCTTTATTCCTTTGATGACATTGAGGGTCTGATCCGGCAGAAATTCAATAGACCGTGAGTTAAGTGGCTCATCTGTCCTCCTTGGTCACATGAGTTATCGGGTTGCAAATTAAAAGGAATATAAAAAGAAAAATAGCTCTCCATATTAAGTTTCGCGTAGGAATAATACAGCAGGTGTTCTTAATTCACCTGGCCAGCATGTGTTTTGAACACGTTAAGTTAATTAAGCGTATTTATAAATTGCTGAAATTTAAATTAGCAGAGTAAGCGCGCACTCTGCTGCTAAATAACACTGACGTGGCCAGATTAAAAAAGTACCTACAAACTTGATTAAAGTTTTAATAAGACTGCGAATACCAGCTTACTAACACGTAAGTGTTAGGTATATCTCCGTTCTTACCTTTTAATTAAATAGTATAAAGCTCTATGCTGACATACAAGCAGCAACTTCATGAAAACCTTTTGAAAAAAGTGGAAACTCAACCATTTATTTGTTTTGGTACAATATTTAGAAATTAATTATTCAAGTTGAAGGAGTTTTGCAATAGAAAAGGGGAGATTAGTACTTAAGGCGATTATAGCGAACTGAGATTCATAATCTGATCGACGGATAAGTAAGATGGTGCTTAATATTTGTAAACCGTTTTCTAACAGGTATTCATTCATAGATTTCAAATGAATAGGATGAGATAAAACTTGGTAATGAAAATATCTTATTGATTTTGAAATACTCAAACGGGGAAATATTTCCTGACTTTCTATTTTCTAATTGCTATGCGTGTTCTTTCGTTTGGGGACTATTGGAGGGTCGGGTTTAATTACGAGGTAAATAATGTAAAGGGTTAGCGATCTCTCTTCATTTATACCTTCACTTTACACCACTGATTAGGTAAAATTACTTAACCTTACCCAATGTTGCGGTGAGTCGTGTTACCAAACAATATCACACAGTGTTGAAAGTTTCAAATTATAATATTCACTTTAAAAAGCGTGACAACTTCGTATACCCAACAAAACATATTAACGGAACCAAATTACTTCATGTAAGCCAACTTTCCACACTGTAACCCATAAATAAGGGCCAAGCGCGGCTTCATAGCTATAAAACTGCTAATCGGCACGCGCGTGCGTTGGTCCAGTTAATGATATAATTAAAAATCCCCATGCCAAGGTAGCGGTAAGTTCTCCGGGTTTAGTGGTCTGGCTTAGGCTTCGTAAACCGAACAAGTTGCCCCCATTTGCTAATCTCCTAAGCCAAATAATGACACGGCGCAAGTGATAAACTTTCATAGTAAAAGTAAGCCGCGGGCGACCGGTGCGGTCGTATTTTAGATGTCACCTTTGTCTATACCCGGTTGTGGGAGATTTAATGCGGGTAACGTTGTAAGTTAGAGGCATAATATTCATTTATGTTCCAGTAAGTTACGGTGTTCCAGTACCTTTGTTATGAACGGACTGACTTAGTATGTTGTAAGTGTAACGCTGTTGTTTGGCATGCGATTTTTGGCAACAGCTAAATAAAGTAGTATTTTATTGATCGGCCATTATCATTAAAACTGTCTCTTTTTTATTTTAATGTTTTTTGTAGTTACTTATATATGTAGGAAAAATCAATCCCTGCTTTAAGACACTAAAGTCCTACAATTCCCAACATCCGACTTCCAGTCGCGACTTTGCCCCGCGTAATTCCCTTATTCCCAACCACAGCCCTTAAAATATATCCAAATACCGCTGTCGCTTCCACCTCACACCACACACCCAACAAGAGCTTGCCAGTACTCGCAGGTACGGCCACGAATAGCGCCGAGTAATGAGTTTTGTTGTTCCACAGTTACCGCTAGATTAAGGGACACTGGTAACGATATACGACCTCGCAAAGTAGCAGCACTGATGGTAAATGATGGCGTTCGAGGATGTTGAGCATATACATGTGAGATTAAGGCGAAGGTCCTTAACGGGTTAAGAACGGTCGCGGTTACCGCGGAACCGATAATGATACTAGTTTTTGTGTGGTCGTGGGGTGTTAAATGGTTTTATAGTAGCAGTTAAGTGACAGCATAAGTTTTTATCGTCTATGGCTTTGCAATAAAAGTAATATAATTTATGTTTTAAGTTCTAGCCCTTCATTTCCTATTAGGTATAACAGTTATCTTTAATTTAAATAAACCCAGATATCAATATCCAATTTCCCTGTATCATCGCTCGCAATTTGTTTTCGAAACTCTTGAGGGGACCAATAATTTCTAGATGGATGGCATAAAACGAACAACCGTTGTCCCGAAGCCTCGAACCGTTGTAGTTTTCCGATAAAATCATGTCCGCAAACAATTATGTGAACACCGGCCTGATTGGATCCCGAAGCGATCATACGGAGAGAGGAATGTTAATCGAACCTTTGGTCGGGTCAACACTGGAAACACAACACGTTTAGGCAATGTTATACATGAAGAAAGTTCCTTAATGCATAAAACATAAAGACTACAACAAATTGAATTAACATGAACGTATCTCCGAGAAAAAGACATGGCTTTAATTTTGTTAAGGATCGTTGTGGCGTGTGAAGGAATTGCCGATTAACTCTGGTTACGTCTGTCATTAAGGGTATAGATCGTTAAACTCATACGCTCGGAACACGCTTATTCACCGACCAAATCAAGTATGTATACAGGGTGATGCTAAAAATAACACTTATATTATATTATTTAAGTTGCATTTACTATTATTTTTAAAATTTTGTTCCTGATTAACAAGTGGAGCTCTATACAAAATAACTTCTTATCATTGACAACGATCATGTCATTGAAATCCATCATTTAAATAATGCATTGATTTGAATACAACTCTGTATACTCTTTCAGGGTTTTAGTCGTAAAATTAATCGTAAATGTTTAATTGCGTCTGCCTACCAAATTTATACTGCACGCGACATAATATTTAGTCAAGTTACAGCCGACTGTGGGCATGCAAAACAACGTTAAGTCACATTTCTTAGTTATTTACTGTGTATATAGCTTATACTTTGTAAATAAAATCTTAACGGGTGTAATCGTTAAATCGAAACTGTGCATATTTTTTTCGTTCCGTATTCGGTCAGGCTCAGGGATATTTTTGGATTTAATTGCGGTAGTAACTTTACTTGTGTGGTTTGTTCGAGTTTACGGGAATCCGCGTTCTGGCGCATGTACCAAGAACAGTACAGCAAGGTAAACTGTCTAAGAAAAAAGTTGCAAGCCGGTATCTTTATTACGAAAAACAAGAAAAAACGGTACCCAAACAAATACTTCACGTAATAGAGCCCAAAAATCAACACGTTTATCTAAACAAAACAAAAACACCACGCGAAAGATTTTTTGCCATTACACGAATAATAAAGGTCATTACTGTTTCGGCTTTCACGTTCACAGTAAAGCAAAATTGCTCGAAAAAAAAAAACAAAATCAGCTTCCCTGTTTAATTTAGCGGGGTTGGCGACAAAAAACATTTGCTCTTGTTGCCTTTTTGTTGACCGAACGTAACAACAGGAATGCATTGTTCCCGTTACACTGTCCGGGCGAGCTAGTTGTAAAAAAAGATATATTCTACCCCGACTCAGTTTATTGGTGGATGCGTCACTTTGGGGAAAGAGTGAAAGAATTTGGGGCAGCGATTCATCTTCGGCTTTTAATATTTGAGGGACTTTCCATGTTTCGGTATTTCTTAGACGTAGTCTGTTTTTTCTTCAGACATTCGGTAAATACTTATGTATATCCTCAAAGCAATAATTTCAGTAATGTACCTGTCATAATTTTCATAAAATAGGTACTAAAAGACAATAAGAAAAACACGAAAAGTATTTCCACTTCATTATGGTTCGGTATTTTTTTGTCTATAAATGATGTAGATATTATATATAGTACAAGTAATGTAATCACAAAACTTCTCCCTACTCATACAGTTAACAAGTAATCTCCGAATTTAACAATAAAAGTTGTGTTAAATAACAACATTTCCTATTCCATTTTGGCCTTAATCAATTTCAAGCAAATTAAGTGAAAGTCTCAATTCGGATGCCATTACGAGCCCTTCTCTTACAATTGCTTGTTGATAGCTTATAAAATTGTCGTTTTATTTTAGATATACATATTTATTTATTTTATACACTGAAGATAATCGAAGGAAGATTGTATTTTTCCCATTTTCCTTTTTAAATAATTTGTATATATTTATGTCAGGTTTCGTCTATTGCAATTTGAATTAGACATGAGCAAATGCATAATAACTGTATATATAATATATATATTTATTAATCTAATTAAAAAAAAAATGTCATGTAACTAACATGCATCCTTGTGTTATTTTATTACAATTTTCATATACGACAACGTATTTGCTTCATTCTTAATTTTATTTCAAATTAATACTAATGGTTATGCGACGACAAGTGCATCCTTTAAAAGACAATTGAAGATAATAATGCCTGTGGGTTTTCAAGTGTCAAGCTGACTCTCGGGCAAATTACTATATTTTAACTCAATATATCATTATTGTAGATTCAAGGGGCACCCACGTATCTATGTAAGTGCTACTTAGCCGTCCTCAGTTGAAACTTATGCTAATTGAATACATAGAGTTTGTGGCACGCAGCCTTAACTATCGTACTACCTATCACTAGGAAAACTGCCGTGCGTGCGTGGCACTGTGGCCAACTAGGGCATACCGCCCGCCTGGTTGGAAGATGACCTTTTAGTTAAAGATACCACACATCCATTGTTCTTAAGTCCATACATCCTCATTGCTTTGAGTACGGACTCGTAAGTCATAACGTAGTCATAGCTCACAGTAGCCTGCAAAACTCTAAGAGGACGCATCGACAGTCCCGAACTCCACGATCTTTTCTGTCGGCTATTTGGTCCCGACAATTACATCGCACATCGCCAAAGCCGTCGACGCAATCTGTTTGCGCCGCCGTTATGTAAAACTGTCGCCAGAGCTGACTGTGTGTCCTTAAGGATGCTTAACGCCTTCCTGACCACCAATCCTGAGTGTGATCTGTTTGCTGATGAATGGAGCAGAAATATTCGTGTATGTCTGATGTTTTGCGGGAGTAAGTATGCTAGGTTGTCCTCTATTATATGTTAGTATTTGTGATATTTCTGTTTACTACTGGTAAAATTTCTATGTTTATTAATTTAATTGGTTTTACCGTTTTAATTAACAACAAACAATAAACAATGATAAATCATAACCAACAGTAAGATTAGTTCCTGAATAACATGAAGCTAATTTTGGTTTGACGTGAAACGACTGCCGGCCGGCGGTCATCTGAAACTGACTTGTGAAACATTCAAGAGTATCTAATCAATGCCTACAACAAACAACACGGAGCTACAGTGTATGAAATATACAGAAAATGGGATTATATTGCGTAAAACAACAGACGATCGCTAAACTGTGAAAATTAGCGATTTTGCTGCAAATGTGTTGCACATGTCTACATCCATTGGAACTACAGTATTGTAGACCTGTTCTTGCAAGTTCACCATAATGTAGAAGAACTAAGCACCAACGTTACATAATTTGAAGTACCTCAGTGTGTAGAAGTGTGTAGTGAGAGCCGATGAGTATGTACCTATGTCCGCTAACTCATTATTAGAGGATATAAGGGCTTTTGACGATCGTCTAGACCTTTGGTCGACTGATTTTTGAGAGCCTAGTAGGCATTACCACGGGATTATCGCTCAAGGGTCGTAAAAAACGAAGCAAGAGTCTCGCTCGCGAGCACGTACGGATCAGCCATAAGGCTTTTTTATTAGAATAATATAAATTATTTTAGTTCTTTCGTGATATATTATACCTCTTCTCAAACTATTATTTTGTACAAAGAGACTAAACTGAGTAAAAAGTGAGGTTTTCCGAAATTATCGCTCGTATCAGTTGCTTATTCTTATCGGAGAGTTCATGCATAATACCTCAATTTCTTAGTATTCAATGTCAATATTTTTAGTATGTATGCATTTAATCCTTTATCCTAATAAAGATCCTTATCTCCCGTTAATAAAATACACCTAATAAAAGATGTGTCCAGCAAAAAAGGATGTTTCACAGTAGTGTAATAAATAAACTGAATCACAAACACCTATGGTAGGTCCCGCTGTGCCAGTCGTACTCAGGCGCCTTGCTTGATGGACATAAAAGTGAGAAAAAAAAAACATGCGTATACGCACATGCATGGTCAACCCACGCCGAGCTATTAAATAAGACGGTTTATCGTCCCATTCACGGACCAAACACGAAACCTGATCACTTTAACCTTTTGAAGTAAATCTAATAGTTCATGGTGTACTATTAGCTATATTAAGTTACGTGAGCGAAATTAGATTTGAAGCTCACATATTGCCGAGATGGAGGTTCTGTGTAATTAGATATAGCGCCAGATTGGAGTACCGTCGTAAAGTTTTAGATGTCAGGAATTTTATTCGTGGTTTGATATTTTTATTAGTTGAGTGAAGATTTTTATCAAATATGTTGTAGGTATGTCAGGATCTTAAGATATATATTGTACACAGATCTTGTTGATAATCCTTTATTAATCCCACCGATTAATCCTCACTAATATTATAAATGCGACTTTGTTTGTTTGTTACGCTTTCACGCTAAAACGGCTGTACGAATTTGGATGAATTTGGCACAGGGGTAGACCATGACCTGGAAGAGGATATACGATACTTTTTCCCACGGGATCGAGACTTACGCGGGTGAAACCGCGGGGCAAAGCTACTAAATAGATAAGTAAATAATAGCAAAAATTGTTACTTTGATGAACAAATTCCTTAGATTTTGTGATAAAAACTACGGTAACCTACGATTAAACGTTACAATTTAAGGTTTTAAAACCATTAGTAATAAAACAGGGAAGCTGCATTGTTTTGAGCAGCCTATTATTATTAACCAATTTTGTTCGGGAACCAAATTTGTGACCAGTGGTCTGAACCGATCACGAGTTAATACGAAAATAATAGCATTCGAATGTCGCTCATTATAGACGGAAACGTAATTGGTATCCATATTTTATAATTTACGAAATTGGGGCAGGTAGGAGATTTCTTTACTCGCGGTTAAAAAAATCAAGATATTGTGTTGCTGATTTTTAAGCTCAGTCACTCAGAAATTTATACCAAATAGGTAAAGCACTAGAAAAGAGACTGATTGAAATGTGCAAACCCTTGAATTTATTCCAATACTTTAACGTATAATGAACTAGCTACGCCCCGCGGTTTCACCCGCATAAGTCTCGATTCCGTGGGAATATCGAGATAAAAAGTTATCCTAAGTCCTTCCTCAGGTCATGATCTACCCCTGTACCAAAATTCATCCAAATGCGTCCAGCCGTTTTAGCGTGAAAGCGTAACAAACAAATAAACCAACCTTGTATATAAAGAAAGTCACTTTCGCATTTATAATATTAGTTAGGATAGTTAGGGTTCGCAGCAAACAAATCTTACTCACTCGTCATATGAAGTCTCTACATACTAACTAATTATGAAAAAGTATGTTTTAATTTGTAAATAGTTAGTTTCAGTTCAAAATCGACTGTTTATAATCTAACGGAAATAATACCGATAGATTAAAAACTAACGTAATCGTTATTTCAGGAACGTTATGGGAATACAATAAACCTGATTTGTATTATTACCTCATGGGCAATGTATCGTTACCCGTGTCGGAGAGGGCGCGCTCGAGTATTTTAACATCCATTGCTGGTTTTTGATTTTAGCTGTTTTATTTACATAAATGGAGTGCTGCGTATAGAGAATGTAATTTTACATTGAACTAAAGGAATAATAACTGAAAAAACGCTAAAAATTATGATTCAAAATAAGGAGCTGGGTGTGTTAATTTGCGGAGGGTCCCTTACCACCCTAAACACCTTCTTACCCTGTATACTGATCCTAATACCCAACATAGAAGAGTACAATCAAGGAGATAGAGATATTGAAAGTCTTAAAAAAACAGAAGGACATTTACAAGCCGCTGGAAACAAAAACAGATTACCACAAAAAAAAGTACAACCTAAAACCACTGGAACAGAACTAAAGGTTTTTTGTTTGTTCCAATGTTTGTTTGTTGTTATACCTACGCTTTAAATTCCACAGCCTAGTAGAATACATTGTACAGTTTGTAAACCAATGTTTGGCAGAGCGGGCACTAAAGCTGGTGGTATTAAGCACAGACTGTGGTACGGGACACGATATAGGATGTCCAATGTATGTGTATGTTTGTTCCAGAAACTATAGCAATATTGATAGGCGTTCAGGGAATTTCCATACATTTTTCCTGCGTTTCCCTGTTGCATTATAGATAAATTTTGCATAACATAACATAACATAATCAGCCTATAATGTTTCCACTGCTCCATACTCGCGGGCCGTACTCCACCACGCGGGCCCAGTGCGGGTTGGTAGATGTCACATGTCTTCGAATTTTTGGTTCTAGGACATGCCGGTTTCCTCACGATGTTTTTCTTCACCGTTTTGAGAGCAGTGGCGATGAAATAATTTACACAAAGTAAAGCCACTGTCAAGGTTCGAACCTACGACCTACAACTCGTAAGTCGTGGCCGTTACCACTGGGCCACCACTGCTCTTTTGCAATAAATCCTCCAAGTAATTAATCTTGGGAAAAATCTACAAGACCACCAAAGTTTGGGTTACAACCATTGGAGATTATGCTTATCTCAGAGACTTTTTCGTTTTTTTTTAGAAGAGACTTTTAAGTAAATGCAATTGAAAATTAATATCTGTTAATTTATTTTAATATAAAAGTAACATAAATATCTTTGTGAAAATACTTACTAAGGAACATTAACGTAACGCAGTCCGAAATTGGAAGCAACAGACTACTAATTGAATTAAGGTTGTAAGCACATGTAGTTTATTTAGTACGCTGTAATCTTTCTTCGATGTTGAACCGAGTCTCTATTTCGTATAAAGCTAATTATCTAGAGCTAAACTAGAAGAAAAATAAGCCACATGTTACATACTTACCTAGAGAGAAACTGTCACCACAATATTGCTAGAGTCGAATTTACAAAAAAACACAGATCTCAGGGACCATGACCTTCCGCCGCATTGAAAATGACTTTATTTCATTAAGGCACTTAAAAATCAGAGGAGTTAAAAAAAACCGGCCAAGTGCGAGTCGGACTCGCGCACGAAGGGTTCCGTACCATTAAAATATCTATAAAAACGGCAAAAAAATCACGTGTGTTGTATAGGAGCCCCCTTAAGTATTTATTTCATCTGGTTTTTAGTATTTGTTGTTATAGCGGCAACAGAAATACATCATCTGTGAAAATTTCCCCGGGTCCCATTTCAACCTTTGGGTACGGAACCCTAAAAAGGGAGAACTTCAATCTAGCATGTTCTGAACGAAATTATGTGAAATCACCAAAAAGGTGTCTACGAAAGGGGTAAAGTTCTACACTTAATTATAATCCTATCGAAACCAGAATAGTATCATTTCGAAGCCCTTTAAATTCTCCAGGATCATTTTTCATTTCTCTATCTTAATACTTGAGGACGGGGAGTCGCACTTTTCTTGAAAACGGGTACTGAACCGAAAAAGCATATTCTATGTTAAAAAATTAAAATCTCTGTCACTTTTCGTTACATTCTTCTTTTCGTGTAGTTAGCTACTCTACCTACTAACCTGTTGTCAGAGTTTTAAAGACACCCAATGGACCTGTGACTTGGCTTCACATACCGTCAAGAAATATCTCTCAGGCATGCCGGTTTCCTCACGATATTTTCCTTCACCGTTTTTGAAGTAATCATCATTCGATCATTCGTTACATTAATATTGATAAAAAAACTACAAATAAACTTAGTTTATTCAGGCCCCAAAAGTAAGTAGGTACCTACCTAAGTATAACAAATATTACGTAGGTACGTAAAAAGTTAAGTATAAAAGAAAGTATGTAGGTAACACCCATGGAATACCTTAGTTTTATTACCTAACAAAAGACCTACTTACGACAAAATCCTTGGATTTGTAATAAAAGCAAAGTTCTTAGAAAGCAAGCCTATATTAGTTTACTGTTTAACGCGAAGTTAACAATAACACAGTACTGATAATATTGTTTCTTTCTCGGTAAAACTATCAGCAGTAAGATACCTATCAGCAATGGTTGCACATTGTTTCGTTTATTGTTGAGCAATTTTAAAATTGTTAGTGATAGTAAATATTTAATGATTTTTGGACGGAAATGGTAACAGTTATGTTTGTATTTCCTCCGTAACAGACGAACAGTTTCTAAGGTGAACATGGACTTAAAGTCTGTTTTTTAATCTCGTAGACTAATTTGACAGGTGCAAATGTCAAACTCCAAATTGAAAAAAATTAACAACAGTCCCTTGAAATGTCAAATTAGTCCACGAGATTGTTAGGTACCTACCCACCCTTACAAATGTTAACAAAACCTTTGCAACACAAAAGTGCATCCTAATTTTGCAGTTCATTATTTTTCATGAGATTCAGGTATTTAAATATGTTTTTCTTCAATATTTTTTTCCAAAATAATAAAAAGCAGATTTACATTTAAAAGTAAAACATAATAAAACCCAAGTAGTATACCTAAGGCATGGGCAGCTTTGCCCTGTATTGGGTCAGTGAAGGTTAGAAAAAAACAGTAGGATTGTTTATTTGATTATTTTAAAATTGATCAAAACGTACATTCCCAGTTTGGCGTTTCTCCTTCGATTTACTTGAATTACCGTGGAAATGTTTAATGTATTCAACCTATTGGATAAACTGATGAGAGAGCTATTGCACTCCAATTTGCAGCTCAAGTGAATACGTAGGTAATCTACATCTTCAGATATTCTAGGATTAATCGGAGTATTAAGGAATCCATTAGTGGGATTTGAGAAGTGACCTATAACGGCTACAACTGTTTATTTGAACTGAAGACTGATGGACTGATAGATTGACTGACAGACAGTGAAGTACAGCCGAAACAACAAACAAAGGAAATATGTTCCGTACAGGCCGAATACCTAAGAAAGGGTTTTCAGAACCTGTAGACGGTTGAATGTTCCGGTCTGAAATGAAGTTGCAGGAAATGGTCGTTAATATTTAATATCGATCCAAAAACCCGTAAAGAATGTTCGAAACTTCGAACAATCGACAAATACCAAAGGATATAACTATGAATATAATTGTTTGCGACAAACCAATGTTTGATCGATGCCCGCACGAACCGTTAAAATTTAAAGCTAACACCAAAGTGTGAAACGGTGTGCAAATGAAAAATTCCGCAACGTTTATTTCGCTATTGTTACCAATTTGTGACGCTTCCCGAAGCGCGTCATTTCGATTTTTTTTTTCGAAACTTTTGCGGGTACGATCCTTTTTTAGTTGCGATTTATATTAGTTCATCAAGCCATGTGATTTGACGAAACATTTGGAGCGGCTTGCCTTGCCTATTTTATATAGGATACAAAAAAGATTGGTGTAAAGTAATAATATTCAAATGTCTGTAAACAATCCATAATAATTAATTTTAAAGATCTTTCGCGTCAACTATATAAAAATCGATCTTGAACCCATCAAAATTAATGTTTAAAATTAAACAAATAAATTAACCGCACCCAATGAACTCGACGTCTACCTATTTATATTGTACAAACTAACAAACTCAATTCGAGAAAGCCACCTAAGAAGCCAAAACAAAGACTCAAACGGTTTATTTTGAGGCTCACCTTCTCGGAAGGCCCTTGTGTGTTTGATTAAGAACTCTTATAAATAAATCTTCCGGTAGACAGGTTATCCGGTTCGAAGATCTATCACGATTCGACTCCAAATGTTTTTGAACCTGATTTTACGACTTTTTCCTTGAAAGCCAGAAATATTTTTCAATAGTTTTTTACGCAACTCGTCGGTCGAAGTTCACGTAATACTTTAATAGCTATTTAATTTACAAAACCAACTGAACTGCCCAATCCAGCAAAAACAGTCTGGATTCAAAATTCTGTTTTTTTTTTGTTTAAATACCTACTAAACTTTTTTCATAGTTAAAACTGAAACTTCCTTCACTTGTTAATACTATTCTTATAATGTAGCCTACATTGTAGACATATTCAACATGTCATGTTTCAGTAGAAAATTTTCATCACTGATATAAATTATCATGTCATGTACTGATAACTTCGTAAGTAGAACAGTCAAGTGACTAATATGACAAGACCACGTAAAGAGTCAACATAACTGTATAGCAATAGGTATACCTACAACATGTTCTTATAACTGGATTAAGTGTAAGATTATATCGAATACTAACCTTTCCCTGTATGACGACGACCTTCGGAAATCGGCTGTCTTTTATTACATGTGATGTATTGGAGATACTCACGACATTTGTATTGAAAACGATTTATACTTGATCACCGTTAGAATAAACTTAACAAATTGGTACAAGTTTTCCTGCGGCAAAGAATGTTTTAATATGTAATCAGAAACTACAATATGGCAATATCTAAAAATCTACAAGAGTAACAAACTACATAATATATTATTATGTTAGCTGAAATCGATGAATGAAAAAAGCATTACTTTTTTGGCTTCGTCCAAAAAAGTAATGCAATTATTCATCGATTTCAACGATAAGATAAAAAAATTGGTAATTGTTGAGTTGGGTAGGTTCCGTCAAAACTGGAAAGAGGACACGTGGGCTCGCGAAAGATGGAAGGAGTGGAGGCCTGCCCTTTGCCCAGGAGTGCGACAGCGTAGATAGGAAAAAAAAATGTTGAGTTCGTATTCTACATGTTTGACTTTATGATATAAATGCTTACCTAACAAAAGTTAGGTCAGACTAGTTACCAGGTTTGTCATTTGCAAAGCACTGCATAAGGTATCTTACAAATAAAATAGTTCATGTGAGAAACACTTCATTCGAAATGCATAGTGCATTTCAAAAGGAGATTTGGTAAAGACCTTTCTTTGGAATGCATAGAATATACAGCAGATCACAAGCACTTGTAAAATTAATGTAAATAGTGCTACTAAACATTTTGATGTCAATTTGACAGACTAACAGCTACTGCCTACGCTATCGTTTAACAATAATAAATCTGTGATTCTTGACCGTGTACCTTTGAAGAGAAATACAAACCATTTCTCTATGTAAGAAGTTATTGTGATTATGTAAGTAAGAAAGTAGAAAGTGAAGATATGTAGCTTTATTTCAAAGGTAAATAAAAAGTATGAATGATCGAAAATGTACTCTGCCTATTTCAATAATGCACATAAACCGATATATGAATCCAAGGTTAGGATATTATTATTTTTATTATAAACGTAATTACCTTCTATTAAATATTATATAGTTTGTTAGATAACGTATATGAAGAATATCGAGTGTTTATATTTGTATCCTCTTTAATAAATGTCTTGTTCTTCTGAATCCAAGTGCGTGAAAGAAAACAACTTGAAAGTTTGAAATCATGACACTGAGATATGAAAAGTTTTCACAAATTTCCTGAAAACTTGAAACTATGAACTTGCATGAACTATGTTATAAGGTTCATGCCTTATTTTTTTATTTACCAACGTGCAACATCCGTCCCTGAAACTACATTCTTCCCGCTTTGAGCTCCGTACGTAGGTACGCAAACCTCGTAAATATATAATATGTACGATATATGTACTCTGATAACGAAAACATGAAAGGCGAGAGCATAGATGTAAACCCAAAATAAATTCTACGAACATAGGCATACACAAAGGCAGACAATACCCCACATAAACTTAATCAAGATAGAACAACTCCTTGGCTCCTTAGTTATTAAACTGAGCATAATGAACAGCTAACAAAGCCAGACTTGACAAAATACAAATCTAATTCCGACAACTATAGATTCAGCAAACTTCCTTGGCCTTACAATTACCGATGCTAATCTTCCTGGTGAGCTGAAGAGCAAATTTCTAAGTTTGCCGACTTTGGGCTTGCAGTCTGTGGGCACAGCAAACATCTGGAAGCGTCAAGCAAACTCACTCAGATCGCCTTACACCTGCCGAACTTCAATTGTTGATGTTTCCAACCCTGGAAATTTCTATTCGGGTTTCATCGATAAAAATGTTAGAAGTTTTGGTGGAAAAACGTTGTGGTTATATTAAGTAGCCCAGAATGATAATTTTTTCATGGTACAACTTCTACACAGGCTGTCAACAGTCAACTGTATTTCTTTACAGTACACAAAAAAACAAAGGAAATAAAAGATGCATTTAACTTAAACAACATACAATTACGTTACAAGCAAAGAGCTGCAATAAATGACAAGCGGTTTTTTTTTATTAATAGATCTACGAAATATTTCCCTGCATGTGATTAAAATTACCAAGGCATACATAAACCCAAAGCGGTGGAGGAATATCAAGGAGCCGGGACACCGCGTGACTCCGCACACATTCATTGTAACAAAGCGGCGACACAGGTAGAAAAACCCGCTCCAGCTAATTTTAAACCTCGTCTCAAAAGCAAACAATTCTTTGTACTGGAGCATAATTTTAATTAAAACAAATATTAGTTAGAGAAAAAACACAACGTGCGTACAAATGAATACAAATTACCCAACACGATAAATAACGGAAATCATATGTGGAAACCGAAAGACATCTAATTATTTGGACCAACAACGACTTACAAATCTCGTATGATCAACAAAAGCTTTACAAATAAAAGTTTGAAGAATGGAAACGAATGCTTTCATTTACTGCTACTTGTGTCAACATTATGGACTTGCCCACGCACTTTAAATGGGCAGATAGAAATGTGACTAGCGTCGTGTCCGATTCAATTCGTTTATAAACATCTATTGACCTTTATGGTTCTCTTTCCATTAACATACATGAACTAATTCTTATGAGAACCATCCAACCGCTCATTAATTTACTTTTTTCTATCGACTCTACCTGTTTACCAAACCATTTTAGCGTATTGAGTAGATAGTACCTTTTTCCCTTCGTATTAAAGTGAACTCTAATCGTGAGACATTATTTTTACGACCATTAAAATCCGTGTGGTATTTTAAACCGTTTTGTATCAGTAACTCTGAAGTGGACAAACATAAAAGGGACCGATTTAAATGTTGACGCTATCAGAAATAAAGCTGTCAATTTAGACATTTCAATTGTTGACTAATATATTACACCTTTAATTACTTTTTAGTCTCATCCATATTGTAGCTTCGACAATTTTTTAAATGATTTTATCATGTAAAACTATTTAATTATAATCATCAATTTTATGTGATCATAAATTTGGAAATATGACCACTTTTGCGGTTAACTTGCTAATAAAATATTTTAATGGTAGTTACTGCGATTCGTTTGAATTCCAGACTAATAAAATACCACCATGTATCATTTGAGAATGGAATCGAATCCATTTAGAGGCGTTAATGTCGATATAATCCGTTACATCCGCACCTCGGCTCCCCTCGATTAAAATTAGCAACCTAAAGGAAGATGTGGATCATAATGGGCTCACAGAGATACTACAAAAGATCGGTATTTCTAATAGATACGGTTAGAAGAGGATTAACTCTGGCACAGGATCGTTAACGATTAGTGGAAACAAATTGCTGGTTTATTAGATTCTTAATCTGCTTTTACATTTCCTAGAGAAGGTAAAAGAAAATCGATTTCAACTGGTTAGAGATTAGTAAGTTTGCAAGTATGAATTTCATGGAAATAATTCATATCTATTACCGTTGATTTTATTCTCATTTTAAATGATTGCTGTTAACTTTTACTTAAAAAAAGTTGTAAGTAAGCCTATCAATTACAGAACACAATACACTGCAAGCTGTTACATGGAACAACCCTAACTTTGACAATAACGGTGATCTCACAGCGGATGTAGCAGACACAATGCAGGACAACAGAACACAAATATTAGCCATTAAATCGGAACTACGATATTGATACCCGCCAAATTTCGTCAGAGCTTTTGTGCACAGTTCGGCGGTAATCACTTTACAAAGCGGCTGTAGACAAAAAATCCTAGCCAATTCTATTGTTACCGGGTAAAGTTGAAAAGGAATGCTCCCAGGTAGATATGGGGGTGGATCGATCACAATGCAGCACGGTAATAATTAATCCAAAGCGTGTTACTTTGACAGCACATTTCGTTAATAGCGACATTGCTACAAATAACGCTGTTAATGACATTAGCGTCACCGCTTTTGGTATTCCCGATAGGGAGAAAACTGTTTATCTGTGTATACTTCAAAAAATTGTCACCACAGAATAACTTCTCTTAAAGTAAATATTGAATCAACTGTAGCTACTCGAGAGTTATACATAGCTTTGGCTCCAAGATTGTAATGCCAGTGGCATTCTTAGATTATTTTTTTGCCGGCGATCCAATGCGCGCCTGTTCGACTGGGGTTCTTGGCGCACTTGAGACCGAACAGGTTTCAACATGGAGACCGAAAACCGGTAAAAAAATCATCACAGGTAATTACGGTAGGCTCGTCGCTTCACAATTCGATAGAGAAAATATCGAATAATATTCGATATTTTCTCTATCGAAATAATAGTTTGTAAAATTGTGTCTCGAATTTAGCCGGAAGTTGAAAGAATTCGTGCTTAAACATTTTCTAAACAATTTAACATTCTTCTTTCAAGAAAGGAATTTATTTTATTTTCAAATAGTTTTACTATTATAGGCACTGTCCATTGTAGCGTGCTATTTTCCAACCACTTGTTAACGAAATTATTAGAAACAATGCATTGTGAGCCAGGTTGGAAACAAAGAAATTCTGCAAGTAGTAAAAACTAAGGAATACTCTGAAAGCTTTATTGATTTTGTGTTGGGTTTTATACAGGGAAGTAATATTGAAAATTGGTTTTAGTGGTGGAATAAATATTATGTTATAGTACGAATGTGCATATTTTGTGGCCAGCTGAATATGACGACCAACAAAGTTAACATTTGAAACAAAACGATCTTCAATATTTGCTCTTGTATTAGCTGAACTATGAAAATAAGCCCAAAGTAATCAGTGTTATCAAACTGGAGCATATTTACGTTGATACAGAAAAATCAATGAACGATAAGAACGCGACATGCATGTCAAGTTGCTGACAAATGTTGGGTATAATTTACACTACTGAGAAAGGCGTACCCACCAAGCAATATTCCACCCTCTTAATCACTACCCACTGGAATAATTAATAACACCTCAATTAAAATATCAACTAAGCGCTTCCGCTCATGTGATAAAGATAACGTTTACTTGGGAAATTTATAAACTTCTGTACAATAACATGTTATTAGCTTTTTATAATGACCCATTAAACGATGCTTTATTTTAATCGTTTACTTTTTATCATTCCCTCTTGTTTACCGTTGTTTTATTATAGGCCGTGGAGTTCTCATGTTTATTAGTTTCTTAATGTCTTTTGTTTATTTAAATATATATTTATTGCTTCATTATGAAAATGGATTAAAAGGCAAGATTTGTATATGTCATTAACTCATGATCTACATCCATTTATTGAAGAAAATCGCCAGAATTAACCGAAATTTCTTCTATGTCATCCGTAGGATCTTTAGCAACCCATCAATTTATGAATAACTTTATCCAAGTCACGAAATGCAATTCACCAGCTTAAAGTTTCATCAGATATTTATATGGGAATGAGATCTTTGTTTCATGTCAGAACAAGCCGTATTACTAATTAACGCCTAAGGGAGCTAAAACAGGTTTCGCGATTTATCGTAAAACCCAATTTAGAGCCGGCAGGCACGCGATTACAATCTTCTCACGACAGGAAGGCGCGCAAACTCCTCATCTCGAGGGAAATCACGCACGCAACAAACTTTATGGCAACACGTCCCGAGGAGCGATTCGCTCGGGGCGGTCGAAGACGGGCCGCACCACACACAGACTAATTCAAAAGAAATAACAAGACGCAGGCAGTGTGTCTACGCGGTTGGATCGTTGTATACGGAATGCCAACTCTTTATTCACGTCTCACTCCAGACACATTAAACATACATTCAGAGATATATCCTCTCACTTTCACAAATCACGGGTCATAACCGCGAGAAGCACTGCCCACGATTTAGGGCTAATGATCACTGACCGTGGTGGAATATGGCTGCAGGCTCAGACGGATCCCGTCCTGAGCGAGGCGTTCACGAAGCAAACGCTTCAGTTGCATCCGAGGTATCTTCACTAACTCTGCTTTCCCTTCCTCATATTCGTCAACATATTTTGCCGGTTCCACTGCTGCTGTCGCCTGCTCTTTCCTTGCTTCTTCCTCACATCTACAAGAGTCCCGAGCGGCGGCTGCTTCTTCCAAAGTAAAATAAACAGCCGCCGCTCCTTCCTCTCTCAAAGATCTGACTGAATGAAGCAATCGCTGACGATGAGCAGGGTTCAGGACACCAATAGCATCCAAGTCTGGTTCTCCTACTTGTTTGCATATTTCTAAGTCATCATAACCGTTATCAATAAAACTTTCCGCGTATTGGCCCAAGTGGAGCGATCGCAACCACTCGACGACGATGTTGCCGCTCGCAGACGAGGCCATGTCGCGTCAAAATACTGTGAGCATTACAAAGGCGTGCTCGCGGCGCGGTGGTCGGCGAGAAACTGGCGGCCACGCTCCCCTTTGCCCTCCTCGCCCCTCTATAAGCCGCGGTCGCCGCCCCTAGTGCTTGGTGCTTTTGCTTTTTGACATTTTGTAGCTTAATCGTTTCGTTTCATAGAGAGGTGCGCGTCGCACCACGTGATATTCCGAATAAATTCGTTATGACATTTGTCATGAGTTGCTTATAAACTCGTAGCATATTTTAAAGATATCTAATATTTGTTTCCGTTACTAAACGTCGGATTAATGGGAAAAAATAGGGTCACAAAGTCAATATTATGTGGAACAGCGGGTGGTCGCTGTGTCGAATGATATATGCGTAGTTTTATTTATTAATGTCTGAGGCGCCTCTATTTTGTGAATTGGACTACATTTAATTTGATTCTGCCCTCATTTAGTATTCAAATAGAACTACGGCTATTTGTAACGTTTTATTACGATATTGCGTCACCTTGCCTGTTATTTTAATTTCTTATAATCTAAAACAATCTTTTGCGTAACTGTACATAAGATAGTTGTTGAAAAAAAAAGAACTACTGTACTTTACTTGTTAAACCTTAACAAATCTCTTACTAATTAACCGACTTCAAAAAAGGAGAAGGTTCTCAGTTCATCGGAATCTTTTTAGGTAGTCTACATTACAGTTATTAGGTACTATGCAGGATTAAGAAACAAAACCCTGATGCACAAAATTAACAAAAGTTGTAACAAAGTTTTATTTTTATTTTTTAAACAAGCCAACAGAAAGAACTGTTTGCTAAAACAAACCAAACATTAAACAAACACATATTATCTACCTCACACATAAATCTTATAAGAACGTGCCATACGTATCTGTTTACTTAATAAACCTAATTAAACCACAAATTGGGAAGAAGGACAAAGTTTACTTTTGCGAAAGCTGTTATTCATTAAACTACTTGACCTGTTTTATCTCATTTCGGAAGCTGCAACTAAATGAACGAACTTGCTTTATATAAGTTTGCATAAAGCCAGCGATGCGGGCTGAAGATTGTTTCCTATTTTGTTTATTGTTTACACTGTATAAATATTTCGTCAACGTTTATGACAAGTTTAGTTGTATACGAGGTTATAGAAATGGATCCTTGTAGAAAAAACAGAAACTCATAAAGGTAGAATGTATTGCTCGAACTACGTTGCCGATTTCAGAATTTCGACAGACTACTTTATCTGTAAATAATTTGATCACCATCACTGCTCTCAAAAAGGCGGAGGAAATCATCGCGCGGAACCGCCATGTCCTATTACCAAAAATTCGAAGATATGTGACATCTACTAACCCGCACTGACTAGAAGAGAGGAAGCCTGTGCCCCAGCAGTTGGAACAGTATAGGCTGATTATTATTCTTAAGGCCTCTTCAGTTATAACACTAACAATGCGACATAATTTGTCGAAAAAATTACAAAATTGACACATTTAACCGTGCTTTTGTAAGTTGTGTTATGTCTTTTGTGTGCACCAAATAAACGTTTTATCTATCTATCTACATTTAAATGAAATTTTCGGATTATCGCCTGTAACCTGTTTCCTGTCGATTTTATCAAATAGGCTCTAGGTGAACCTTATACTTTTTTGTCATTTGCTAGACCAAAAAAACATTAAAATATGCAAGCGCAGTGCAGATATTCTGAACACTGTTTGAAATTAAGTCTAAGTGAGCTGGACGCTCATTAGCAACTTGAATTATATACCTACTTTATAACCCACAATATTCTGGTCACATAGCAATTATAGATACAGGAAGTAGATAAGCAGTCTGATATCCGCAGTAAGGATGCAATATTTCAATATTTACGCACTTTGATGTTGTTAACGTGCAGGATGCTGCGAGCATTCCGATATAATTGATTCTTAGTCACCGCGTAAGCCAAGTGATTGGCTTAATAGCATGTTTTTCGAAGCTTTGAACTTGTAAACATGCAAAAATCTTCTTTTGATCCTATTCTCAACAGTTCTACTGTTTGTGCTCGTAGGAAGGAATAGACTAGGTACCGTAACCTGCAGTAACGTATTTTATTCGCCGTCGTGCTTACTTTTTGGTTTTGGAAATCGAGGTTATGTGACAAGTATAATGTACTAAAATATTTGTAACTCCTGAACACCCTTTTTTTGGCTAAGGTTAGGTAAGCCAGGTTTTAAATTGTTATTATTAACATAATCTACGGAGATGTAAAACAATAATTAGTTTTCATTTTCACTATCATATTCTCGATCATAACATAACATCACGCCTGTAATCCCCGAAGGGTTAGGCAGAGGTGTACCTATAGTACACCCACATTTCACCAATTATGTTTAAGTCCCATGTAATAGGTGGCCATGTAGCCTATTGCCATCAACCGGGCACAAATCCATAATCCGGGCTGCTACTGAGAAATTCCTGGTGTAAAAACCCAACACAGTATTCTCGATCAATAATATATAAAAGACCATACCAAAGCTCTTCTGACCCTACAGAAATTTAATTAAAACTGTCCCAAACAATCTTCGCCATAACTTGAATCTAATAATAAATTTAAGGTTCAGTTGTAGTTTGTTGAAAACAATAATACTTGCCACAGTTTCATAGTCTGAACTAACTCAACAGTGCGGTTTCGCAGAACGTCGAGATTTACCACGAGTACCACGACTGACGCGACATGACCGTAGTAAGTTGGAGTACCAAATATAGTTTTCGTAGGAAACTTAGTAAACTTAGTAAGGCGAAATAATATGGTCCTTGCAATTCTGATAGTACTGCTTTTCAAAATTAATTGCAGGTAAACAAAAACTGCTTTGTTGGTCCAAGTGGTCACAAACATGACTCCATAGTCCACAACCCAAAATTATCCTGTTCATCATTCATTTCGTTCATATCCTTCATGGTACTTACCAATTCTATACCTCCTTATAAAAATAATCATCAAATATAGATCAGTTATTTGCCGAAAGCCTACATGAAACGCCTTGAGGAAAACAGATACGACAAAATCAGAATGAAAAGATTTTTTATGCAGATAAAATGAAAATTAATAACTTAGCTTGCTTATCGTGATATTCGCTAACTCTGCAGATAAACTGGATTATTCCAACCTAGTTTTCCGGCCGCGCAGAACAGATACTGAAATTATAGAAGAGCCTTTGATACGCTGATTTACCTGTGATTCCTTGCAAAGAGTAAATTTGTACCTTAATCAAATAACATAACATGACATAATGTAACCACTTAAAGTTCACCCACATTTCGCCAGTTATGTTTAAGGACCACGTAATATAACTAGGAAATAACGCAGGTATGTTAACATGATAAAGTTCCTTAATTAGCTTACCTCTGAGTGATAAAATAATTGGTACCTACTACTAACGCCATCTAGAACATTCTGCCAAAATTAGCGCCCGAAAGCTCGAAGCTTTTTGTTGAAACTGTTGGATAAATTCGTTACCCTACCACACAATCAATAATCAAAATCCAACAGTGTCACTGGCAAGGTTTTTTCCTAATTCGTACATAGGTAGGTATTATCAAGAAGCCCTTACTGAAACTTCTTGTGGACCGCGTTAAAGCAATGATCGTGCATCTGAGTTGATTAAATAAATGCGTCAGCATTATCGTTAGGTACACAAGTTACACGTAGGAATGTTTATTGGTAATTTTTTACTAAAGCATAAGATAAATCAAGAAGTTCAAGTACATTCCTAGAATTTAATCAAAAGTTGTGGTAGGTAACTTAAATTCTAGCGTAGGTACGTATTTGAATACTGAAAATCAAAATATCTAAAATCATAATACCGGTTTTCAACTCATAAAATAGGTGAATTTTAAATTTTTTCATCGGTATCACTATTTCTCCTTTTTTTACCATCTTAATGGGAAAAAAATGTTACTGTAAATTCGGTTTTGTTTCGCATTGGGCGACTCATTCACAATATTGGTTAGCAGACACTTCCAGTAGATTTACAACTGTTTTGATTTAACAGGAATGAAGTGGTCCATGAAATTATGTTAGAATCTGCACTTCGATATTGCATTGTAGGTTCATTCGTTCCGTTTATAATTGCTAAATACCACCAAATGGTATTTTGTGTTCACGAATAACTAACAATAATTGGGTTAAGTATCTTGCAAATTCATCTGAATAAGTAATTTCGAGTGTATGTACATATATTGTGATAGAAACTTAGATAAGTGAAATACAATATTTGCTAGTGTATGGAAAAAAAAGAAAAAATGTATAATAATGATTGGTATAATCTAATTAATTGTTTTGTAATGCTAGTTTAATAAACGCAGTAATTGGTTAGAATTATATTTCAATATTGAAATTGTATCTTAGTTTTACAAGTGAGCTTTATCTAATCAAATCTGCCTAGCCTTTTCCAAACTATGTTGGGGTCGGCTTCCAGTCTAACCGGATGCAGCTGAATACCAGTATTTTACATGGAGCGACTGCCTATCTGACCTCCACAACCCAGTAACTGGGTAATACGATACCCCTTGGTTAGACTGGTTGTCAGACTTTCGGGCTTCTGACGATTCGTAACGACTGTCAAAGATCTACAAATGACAGCCGGGACCAACGGCTTAACGTGCTTTCCGAGGCACGGAGGAGTCTCGATATGTGAAAATGGGCTTAACCTGATGGATCGACCCGTGCGGCTGTTATTACTTAGCCACGAGCTCCTCCAGTGAGCTTTACCTACTGATTTATTTATTTTATAAATTATCATAGGTAGGTAAGTCTTTCAATTTTATTTATAATTACCGTAGGAATTGAATTTTATTTTAAACTCCCTTTTCCATAATTCAAGTTTGTATATTTTTAGTATTGAAAATAGCTAAACGCTCACTTTATTATAATTAATGCTCGTATTGCTACTAAAACTCCTAACGAGTACTCTAAATATTTTTTTTACCTTTCTTTTTACCTCTCTTTCTATCTGACTCTGGGCAGCGTTGTACGTTATTATCAACACTAGATTTTGTCAAACTAATTCTAATTAATACTACTAACTGTTTGCTGTTCCTTTCAATAAGTAGTAATAAAAAATTGCCCTTCTCCACTTCTCTGTATTTATTACAAAAAACAAACACTAAACCTATTACAATAAAACGTAACACAAACAACATAAGCTAAACGCAGATGTCCCAACTAGTTATCTAACGACGCTACAAATCTCAGAGAACTATTTCCTTACTATACATTATTTCGTTTTACGTCCAATTTCCATAGTCGGTGAGCGTGAACAATTTAATGGACCAAAAGATTGCTCCTGCCCGGCCTACGAAAAGGTTTTTTAAAGTATAACTAGTTTCTGTTGGAGCATCGCTTCTTTTGCTGTCATAGAATATTTTTCTGTAAATGAATGGAACTGGATGACTGTAATTATTTTGTTGTTGACTATAGTTTTATGGGCTTGGCAATTATTATGATTTACTGGTAGTGGGCAAGAAGTTAAAAGGTAGATAAAAGAGAATGATCAGTGAGCTTTATTCATTGTGTTTCGTGCTTGATTTGAAGTTCTTTTCATATTGTACGATTTAAATAAGTACCTATGTTTATTTATTGAAGAAAGGGCAAATCATTTTGCCTGGTTTTCCCAGGCTTAGCATTCATCTAGCCGATTCCCATATATACTGGGTTCAGCTTCTTCCTGTAACCAGATGTTACTCAATATCAGTTTTTACAGTGACAGCCATGTGACCTACACAATACACAATCTAATAAATATGCAATATCAACGTAGGACTAGCTGACATATTTTCAGGCGTCTAGGCGTCGCGTCCTCCGGTCTGCAGTCTGTCACAGATATAAGAATCGACTATCCACGTTCTAACTTTCTTTCTTTTCGGTCTTAATCGGAGGAGCTCGTGGCTAAGTAATAACAGCCGCACGGGCGATCCATGAGGTAAGCTACGCCTGCTGGGATTAGTCCGTGGATTCCGATGGATCTTTACATACCGAGATTCCTCCATGCCTCGGAAAGCACGTTAAGCTGTGGTCCCAGCTGTCATTAGTGGATCTTTGACAGTCGTTACGGGTCGACAGAAGCCCGAAAGTTTGACAGCCAATCTTACCAAGGGGTATCATATTACCCAGTTACTGGGTTGTGGAGATCAGGCAGTCACTTCATGTAAAATACTGGTGTTTAGCTGCATCCGGTTAGACTGGAAGCCGATCCCAACATAGTTGGGAAAAGGCTAGGCAGATTGATTATGGGTCTTACTATGGACTGCTGCTTGACGAGACTGAATCTATCAGATAACTTAATTCTGCAGCAAATGCCGGGATACACTGTACTCGCAACACATAATAAAGTCTTTCACTAAAGGAACTCCATTCCTTTTTAGAACGTCAACCAATATAACAGCTAAATAATTCAAAGCCGCGTTGATTTCACGAAAAACCCTATTACGCACTAATACATCCTTCCCAAAATCACTGGTGCCCTTAGGATGTAGATAAATGTCCGTCTTCCTTCGACCTGACACTTTTGCTGGACTTCGGAGCGAATAATGACCTCGTACGAGCCTTTCCCTTTACTATTTGTGTGTCCATTTAGGTCAATTGGGCTTCGACGGCTTTGTGCATATTTCTCGGCTCTAGCACACGCTTGAAAGCTTTTTTGCTTTGAGTCAGGACGTATTACGTCATTTTATTGAGGTTTGTAGTGTGCGAATGGCCTATTTAACGTACTCATAATGAGGAATTTCCGTGAATTAGTCTTTTGAATTTTATTTTGAATTGTAAATTATTGGTGTATTTATGAGTACCTAAACGATTTATATACAAAATTAAGTTCAAGTTAATCAGGGGTTTATTCATAAATGATTATTAAAGTTAAGAGACGTTTAAACGTCATAAATGTGGATAAAAAGTCGCTAATCATTTCTTAACTTTAAGTAACGTTTATGAATAAAGAAGTAAGTTATAAAAAACGAAGAGAACGATTTGATTAATGTTCCCACTACGGATGGGGAACATCTTCCAAAGGAGCCCATGGGTTGGAAGATCTTCTCGACACGCCGTTCATAATCCATAAAAATAATTTGATTTAACATTATTAAAATAACGAACACAATACGTGGTGTCAAGTAAACAGAACTTATTCGATGTTATTGATCAAACATCAATGGAGCAATGTTGACCAATCAGACCACAGTCAAGCCAATACTCGATTATTTGTACATAAACTTACATAAAACATTTGTTTTCACTATTGTTTGGTGTTGATTAACAATATAATTAGTACTTTTCGTGTTTTTATATGAAGAAACCATATTTCTGTGTGTTACTAACCGACTTTTAATGATGCATCGACAATGACGCATCTGAAATATTTGCTGGTTCAGAACCAGCTGCATAGCCATCATTGCGATATAAGTCAGTGGTGTTTTAGGTGAGTTAGACAAAGCCACTCAAACTCAAACTCAAAGCATTTATTTCAATTAAACCATTTACAGGCACTTTTGAATTGTCAAGGAGTCAGTCAGTCAGAAATATGAAGCTAGTTGCCCATTCCAAAGCGTAGTAGGTACCTATGGAGAAGAACGGGCAATAAACTCCATGGACACTCTTTTAAATCAAAAAATATTGTTACAATATAATGGTTACATCATTCATGTTGAAATTATACATGTGAGAACAATGTAGAAAGTACGTTAAAAGCGTCCGCAATTATAAAATAAGAAAAATTCAAAAATTAAAATAAGCCATGGCAGCTAAGAGATGACCAGTCACAACTGACGGCGCCCGTTCACGAACATGACGCATGGATCAGCACCATTCAGCTCAACCATTCTGAAGGGAGCTAAATGATCCAACACACGCGCCACCATCAGCGAGACATTTGAGTGAGCATGACATATTCCCAGCAGCCAATAAGGCACATTCAAGTCAATGAAAGACATATTACCCGGTAAATGATAGATCTATAGTACATAGTATACCTGTGCTATGCAATTATACAATACAAAAAAGATTGAGTTAATACAATGCAAATATGGGCTTACAATCTTCAGCAGCTCCAACAGTATTTCCAAATGTTAATTAGTTAGTTGTGTTTGTGGAGCAGGACCAGCATTAAACCAAGCATTTTTATCAGCGATGTAATCCTCCAACTTATAATATCCTGCATAGTGTGCGTTTTATACAAGTTTTGAATTTCGTTTCACTGAAGGATATAATTTAGAGGAAAAGTGAGAGCTAGCGAGAAATTGTCGACATGAAAACAGGCAATTTCCTTACCGTAGACAAATGTATGTTAATAGCAGAAAGTCTTTACCATCACTAATTAACTTAGTCGTTCACCCAAAGTGTTCTTTGGTCTGCTTGTTGCTAAAGACGTCCCAAGCTCTCACTTTATCTTGATACCAACTACTGAAAGTTACTAAGATGAATGAATGAGTGAATAAGACATCAAATATAAAACATAATTATATAAAGCATATTTATCTTCTCACCTCCCTAAAAAATCACTCCAAAAATATCAACACAAAACCCAGAAAAAACTCTCAATGTCTTCCGGCTCTAAAATCTTCAAGTAAAAGAGGTTGGATCAAAATAATATCCAAGCTACGTGGGAGCATAAGTAGCCGTTACCTTAAAGCCTGCACATTTAATTTAATGGGCCAGGCAGCGTAGTCCGAGGGGTTTAGTTTTACACCGGATATTATGAGGAATCTTGAAACTTAGGGTATGTAGGTAGATGGATAGAAGCTGCTTAGTTGCCCCGGTGTTTTGGTTTAGAAACAGCTTTTGGTTTTTTTTTGCTGTCAGTACCTCATGTCAGATCTTAGCAGGCCCTCTGATGGTTGTAAATGCTTTTTTTTTTTTAAACGCGATTGTCACTTTTCTAGACAAGTGACAATCGCTTCCAAAGCGTTTCGTATTTCTGAAACGACTTTCAACAGGATTGACATAAGCTTTTCGATAGCTTATGTCAGATGTCTTATTGACTTTTCCATCACCGTTATCGCTGATAGAATGTAATTTTGTCTAGGCATGTATGCATGTATTTTTTCAATGGGATTTGGCCATGTTGGTAAAAAGAATGTTACACTGATATGGTAAAAGAAAAGACGATCTATAATGCCGAACTTTTCCTAAAATTCTAATGTCGTTCTTTACGACCAGATACAATGAATCAATAGGTAAGAGATGCTAAACGCCTCGTTTTGATATGGAACTGTTCTTTGAAGCTATTTATTTTCCCCTCCCTTCTTTATATACATGAACATATTATTATTATTTTAGGACAGCGAGCTAATATTATGTAAATATTATCTTGTTTGAAAATAATAACCAATGTTTCAGCTATTTTACATTTATTTGTGAGCTGCCAGTTTTCTAATTGACATGAAACCTTCATCAGCTTTGAGTGGCAATACAGTTAGAATTCTCAGTGGAATAGTATCATAATCAGTGGCGCTTGGCAATTAGTGGATCAGTGATCAATGATCCATTAATTGGCAAGCGTAATCTCAATTATACATGCGGAAAAATTTATATTATACGTGGAACTTGTTCATTCATAGCTGCACCATGGAGTTTGAAAAAATCATAACCCTTCCTTTTGGTTTTGCCGTACTTGGGTAAAAATAGGTACAGTAAAAATAAATTACGTTGTTTTCATACCGTCTAACAATATTATAATTTTCTTTTCATGAAGCTGTTCGATTGTGTGTAGACATGCATTAATAATCATGTTCACATTAGATAAAAATAAGTATCTAATGTGGCAGCAAATTTCATCAACATTCCAGACTAATTTGCCAACATTTGCTGACAAATTAGATATTTTTATCTGAAAAAAATAAATTATTATTTATTTTTAAGAATAAGATGACAACATTTGCTGCCAAATTTAATATTTTATAAAGGTAAAATTGACTCTCTTCACCGGAAATCGTAGTAGACTAAGTTCTTAGCGCCATTTGGAGTTTCTTTGAAAAGTTATTCGTTACAAAATTACTGTTACAGTACAAAATTAGAATGCTCCGCGTCAGTTAACTTTGGCCAACTCAAATTATTGCTACTTTGTAGATCTGGAATAACTCTTTAATTGTTTGAAACTGTATATTTATATTTTAATAGGCTTTCAAGCCACAAATTCATTATAATTCCGTCTACAAAGGTAAAATAATAATATGGCAAGAATTTGATGTGAATTTGGGTTACAATTTGGTAGATATAATTTAAAAAAATTGTATCCCCTTAAATGAAACCCGAAACCTTTCACTCACAGACATAGACTAATGAAGCGATCACAGTATTTTGTCATTCATTACTATGCAAGCTATTTTTGCATGCGGATAAATGACAGCGGGTTGTGTCATAGACACGGGAGGCGGATAGCTCCCTGTGATGACCCGACGTCCGACCCCTAGGGCAGCTTGTGTCAACTAGTGATGTGGCAGTAGCTGGAGAAAGTATCGATAACTTTGTAAAAATGTTTTTTGTGTATTTTGGCGGCATCACACTTAGAGACAATATTCTCAACCTTTCCACTTAGAAAAACTATTGAGTTGACTTTTAGTAGGTAACTTATGAAATACCTAATTGAACTTTAAGAAGTAAGATTAACTAGCATTTAGATCTATCCAATAAGATTAAAGTAGCTAGATGTTTCTGTCCAACATTGATTTTAGGTTTCGGTTTAAAGAAACTTTATTCTCAATAAAGACATATACATATCACTTACTTGAGAACAATACCAAAACATACATAGATTACACAATGTTCGTCGTCATCAGTTACAAACTAGATACCCATCCAATGCTTTTATTTCTCCAAAAGTGATCGATCCGCAATTATATACTGACTAAGTTGGGTTTTAAATGCATTGAACGAGTGTAGATTTCTTACACAGGAGGGTATTCTATTATAAAGTTGTGCTCCGTCAAAAGTAAGCATTTTTTTGCCATAGTTAGTTCAAGTTTTGGGTAAAACTAGCAAGCTAGCTCGCCTTGTGCTACGTTGACTGACTTGTTTATATTGGGTGAGTGTTATGTTCGGGTGAATACTCTTGGTTAGAATTTTGCAGATCATTATGTGAAGACAGCAAAAAAAAGCACCGAAACAACATACGACTGTCTATGACTTAACAATAATAGCATATAAACTCTCTAAGCTGATTGTCCTGTCTATAAAATTTATATTTGGTTTAAATTGAATTTGATAAGGGAAATCCAAACTAAATTATATGATTCGATGTTATGATTCTCAATCATAACAAAAATCTGATATTCAACATTTAATTTTTATATAACTAAAAACTTTATTGTCTGTTTGAGCTATCGCCTCGTTTATCGACACCCTCCACCTCTAGTGTACGGCAATGCGGACAATTCGGGACGTGGACAAATGTGCCCGGCGACTCGCCGTGACACGTTCATTGAGCTTTCATTTGGGCAATTTTCGAGTAAATCCCGGCCAATCGGACACAAGGCTCGCCCGACCCAACTGGAACAGTTGCCAGAATAAATACAAGCCTTTGAAATACTTGAAACTAAGGTTTTAATTACGGAAATGTCAATGTAGAAGCCTAAAGCAGAAATAATGGTTTTGTTTTTTTACTAGTTGCTTTCATTTTTAAGTATTTAATGTGTTCTTCAAAATGGTCAGTTATTTTTATCATGTGTATGATGCTATTTCATGTGAAAGCAGCTCATTGTGATTTCTGATTAATTAATTTCTTCCCTTAGTTCAATATTTTATTTAAATATTGTATAATGCCTGGTGATTATGTACCAGTAATATTTAAATGCATTGCATATTGTATTTGATATGACGTACTTACATTATAATACTAACATGATAAGAGGAACTCAAAAAACGAAAAACTTTTACGTGGCACATTGAAAAATGTAAAAAATATCGAAGTTTGCTATATTTTAAGCTCACAAATTGCACGCCATTTCTCGTACACACGAGACTTTATCAAACATTGGAGGACTCCAACATGATTATAACTTTACGTGCTCCGAATTCGATTCCCAGTTGAAAAGGAATTGTGGCACATCAAAGAAACACGAACAACGCTCTGATTTTGATATAAAAAGTGTTCTTGTTATCGCTACAGAATAAATTCCCCCTTTGTCAGTATCATTATGCCACTTTCTTAAGAGATAGGCGGGAACGTTAGATAAATTTTACATCATTAAGTTATCAGAGAATTTAGAGCTTCACTTTCTCTGCGTAGTTCTTCCTCTCTTGTTTTTCCTTCCAATTATTTGAGACGGTGTTTTGAATAGATTATATTAGATTATGTAAACCGATAAACCGACATGTAATCTGTTGAATATGTTTTGGTCTGTGGAATCGTCGTCGTATATTCTCGAATCTTCCATCAAATTGGATATGATTGTCACTCTATTTTCTAATCTTGGAATGATGTGTCAAAATAGACTGAGAATAATAATTGATCAATTGGTTTGAACGTTACGGGGCATACGATTACAAGTCAGAAGGTCTGCAACGTCGAATGAAATGATGATTGTAATAACACAACCGAGGTTTACTAACAGTTTACTGCGCGATACTTGGAAGATGGAATAAAAGACACGGTCAATGGCGTGGGTATTCCATTGAATTTGCGTCCACCTCGACCCAATGGCGACAAAGTTTGTAAACATTGCTGTCAACTGCTACTAGTTCTGAAGAGGACTTGGTAAAGGAATGCTTAGACAGTCATTTATTTGATTAGCAATGGATTAATTCAAGTAGGAATATTTTTTATATTTGAAAAAAAAATAATTATGGCAAGAATAATGTGACGATTTATTTATTTCATATACATTAATTTTTAAATTAACGGATCGTGTTCGTAACACAATACTGCGCTCCAAAACAAACATAGCTGACGTGGCTCAAAAGGCTGCCCAACTTAAATGGGACTGGGCAGGACACGTCTGCCGCATGCCGGACAAACTGTGGGCCCAAATAGCACAGAACTGGTGCCCTGAGACAGTGAGACGGGGTTGCGGCAGACCACGTAGGAGATGGCGGGACGAGTTGGATAAGTTCCATCAAAATTGGAAAGAGGACGCGCGGGTCGCGAAAGATGGAAGGAGTGGAGGGAGGCCTTTGCCCAGGAGTGGGACAGAGTAGGCTAGGAAAAAAAAAACATTAAAATGCTTACTTATATAAAATATATAACAAAACTAAGTATTTAAACTAAGTACTATATTCAATTACTAACTAAACGAACTAACACTAAATACAAAAACAAAAGGCAAATTATACGTCCACATCGCCGTCATCCGAAAAAATGTTTCTTCTCAACAACATACAAATGAGTTTGTATGTTACGGTATATAATATTATACACAGATTTTTCCTATAATCGATTGTAAATTTTGTACAGTCACTAATACTTTTTAGAACACACCGTAACACAAACTGATTCAATGGTTTCCTAAGGTGTTCGTATTATTCTATCCTATCATTGGTCTAATTTTTGAAACGTTACAAAAAATAACAAATGTAGCACTCGGTTTGCACCACAGCAGGAGTCTACACCTTCTGGGCACGCAATGCGTGTTGCCAAGTTTTTTAACGGCAACATACCTTAGATTAAGTCAATGTATGGAATAGGCAGAAAGTGAAAATGAATGGGTAAGTAATTATGAATTTATAATCTTAAGAAATTATAAAATATTAAATTGTATTTACTATTTACGTTGCTTGTATGGGCAAATAGTTTATTTGATCAACCTAGTATACACGGCTACACATCAAGCTATACATTTCCAGTTTATTCTGATCTCGCATTGTATAGGATTTCCATTCAATGCGAGGTCAGCTTATACTAGAAATGTAAAGCTTGATATGTAGCCATGTGTACTTGTGACATGTTTTCACGTATCTATACATTGTAATCAAGTAAGTCTAGCGGAATGTGGTTGTACTTATAGGTACACCTGTGCCTAGCCCTTCGGGGAATACAGACGTGATATTATGTTAGGTTTTATAGTCAAAATAGTCTTAGTATTTTTTATCCACTAGCTAGAAAAAATAATTCAACCGCCTCCACACGTCCACTGCGTCTTTTAGAAGTAACCATATAAATAAATCTTTTCGCTTACCTTCCTGAATTTCATCACACAGCTTTCCATTTTCTAGAGTTCTCTGTAAGTATTACTTTTAAATTTTTCAAATTTCATTCTAATACACATGTATTTTATACCTCCGACTACATCCGCATTCTAGTAACGGTTGGGACTCTACTAGCATTCTAGTCTTTTACGTATTCTAAGTTATCAAACGCATTCAGCTTCTTGCTCCATTGACCTCGTTTCTGTTCCTGCGATTTCATAAAAACTGGGAAAATTCAACCTTATTTCTATACACGCAAAGTAGGGATCAGCTGAAATTCTTACTTTGCAACACAAAAGCCTTTATTGCGTAGTGTCACGTAAGGATCCCAGGTGTGGAATGCTTTTACATGGAAAGCAGAGGATTACTTGACGCTAACTTTAATACCTACAAAAAAGGAAACATTACTAACTGGCCATAACCGTTTTGCGCGTTTTTGGAAGGGACACATGCCATTTTAAGACTTATGTATATTTCAATAAGGGTGATGGAAAATTTATGCAAGAGCTGTGGTGTTTTTTAGTTGTAACTACGCTACCTCCATTTTTATAAACGCAGTCGGTGAAACGGCGGTGTTACATGCGATTACCACGTTTCTGGGGTTAATTACTTAATTAAATTACTTCCTTACTTAACGTTACTTACTAGCCGTTGGGTAACTGAGACCAAAGTATGCAGAATTTGGTAGCAGATGTCTTTTCATGTTTAAACTAATTACTTGAATTACTTTTGGTTATGAAATTGATAACTTTGCTGTTGTTATACTTTACAGATTGTTTAATGATTGATTTGTGGGTAATTTGTACCGCGATAGGTACTTTGACAACCTCCAACGATTTAACTTAGTCTTCTTTGGATTTTTATTATTTATTGAAAGCAGTTACTATAATAAGATTTGTAGACTTCTACAGTGTTATATAACCTCTTTGATTAAGGTGAACTATTACAATTTGTGACGCCACATTTTTCCAGCCCTAATTGACGAATCTGATTGGTTGAATTTTTTATCAACAACCAATCGCAGCAGTTTACGCGCGCTTGTATCACGATAATTTTCGTTCGAGAAACGGACCATAAGGTTATAACTGAAAGTAAACGACATCCTATGATGAACATTTATCTTACCTACACAATTTCCAAAACGAAGATTTATGGTTTAAGTTCCACTTTGTCACTGACGATCCAATACCACATTTCGACGAGTACTGAACCGTATCATCCGGTGAGTAAGAGTATATATCATAGTAACATAAGCCCTGGTTAGCGTGTGTTTGTCGACTAATTTAATGCACAGTCATGCACCGGTGGTCTAGTCAGTCGCAAAGCTTCGTTAGTTCACAGCCTGCCACAGCGTACATTTGTAGGTACCCCTTTATTCTTTGCTCATTGTTAGGTATGTTATTTTTGTTCTGAATGCGAATTTTTACGACTTAGGTTATTATGTAAGGCTGAGATCTTGGAAATTAATTCTTGCAGTATTTTATTCTTGATGCTTTTTCTACAATTAAGTGTGACTTTTCCTCGGTATTTATCTCGGTATTCATATTTTATTTTTTGTAAGTTCTACACATATAGGACGTTTGATTTACACAAACATAAAGCAATCACACTTTCGGGTCATAATCAATCAATAAACGCTTCTGCCCAGCTGATACAATGTCAAAAAGGGGTGACCCAAAGTCAACCGCTTCAAGATCATTAAGAAACTTATTTAAAGATAAAATTTAACAATGAGGTACGAAAACAAAAGAAGTATAATTAATTTTTTCGTAAAACAACTTAGTTCAACGACATAATAGAGACTTTTATAATATGAAGCGCTCCTTTTTCTTTTGCTGACACTTTTTTAATAAGATTCTAATAAATTATGCAAGAGCGCCACTCGGTGATGTTGCTTCAAGAAAATATTAATATATTTCCGATTTTTAAGATGAAAGGTTGCATTTTAGTGGATAAAGAAGTTTGCTTTGAATTTGCATTTTAGATTTTGACGGGCATGTTCTAGCCAAGTCTAAAACCAAGTTGAAAAGAATTGATTTATTAGATCTTTGGATTTTTAATAAAACTTTTAATTTTTATTAAATGTATAAAATAATTTTCTTATGATCTAAGTGTTAAAAATATTATTTATATCAATCTAAAAACTAAGATTAGAAATATCTAAAAAACAGTACATTAAGAGATCAACTAACAATCTAATGAAGAACCAAATATACAGTTGATTCGTATTCCCATGAAAGAATACATTAGAAATTTCTTGTGACAGTTCACACACTACCCTCAAAAAAACTTGACTTGAGCACAATTTTCATCAGTCTAAAAACAAATGAGCATCATCGTTAGGAAACCATGATATTATTCCTAAACTCCAACCCAGAATGGTGATAAATCCATCCATAGTGTGGTGCTACATCAGTGTACACCACATAGTACTTCGGATCACATTCCTTCTGCCCCGGTGAAACTCCACATTTTGAGAGAACTCCTCGGAGAAACCAGCTGATCATATGATCAGGTTGAATAGTGCTCATTACAAGACCTCCTCCGCTATCGCCGTTGCGTGGATTGATGCCTGAAAAGAAAAGAAAAACATTGTAGGTATGCATGCCATAAAAAAAAAAACTAAGATTAGGTATCTGGCATCATCAGTGATTAAGTACTAAACGATAAAGAACGATAAAAAAAATATAGTATCGGTCAAACGAAATTTTATCAAAAAATAAGATACCTATAGATTTGAAAAAAGCAGACAGACTATGATTAAAAATAAAAACTGTTGGGGAGTTTTTTTGCAATCAATACCTAAGATTAGTAGTACCCTACCTATGTGCTGTGAAAATTTAACGCTCTTGAATACTACTAAACCACTTTTTCTCCACAGAGAAACACTATCCACATACTCAACACAGTATTGAATTGACCCATACCATAGAGACACAGTCATAATCTATTCACTATACCTATAGTCAGACCCGTAACCTAACAGGTAGCCACACCATCGGTTACGGGCCAGTGATCAATTTAATCTTCGTTAGTATTGTACTGAGACAGTATGGAGGCAATTCATGTACCTACTCGAATCTTCTGTGTATTGTTCTTAGAACATTTAGATTTAGAATTTAGTTAGTGTGTTAGTACGTTTCTAGGAGTTACCCATTAAATCCAATAGTATAATGTGCTTATCAATTTTTCGGAACCGGAAAGGGGAATCCACGAAGACTTGTGAAAGATTCGCAGTTAATTTTACAGAAAAGCACTATTAGAGTGGAGACCGCGAATTAACGTAATCATCGTCAATAGATCAAACAAAAAACGCTTACCAGCTAATGAACTAACAAAGTTACGAAGGACAAGGTTGAAAGATCGAAAAGATGGGTGTTGTGCTATGTCTTAGAAGCGGTCAAGTTACAGCTCATTGATAGATTGATTAAATAGGTATAAACTTATCTAATAAACTTACGGCATTGCCCTGTCCCACTGCCGATGAGGAAGCGACTAACTATCAACGACGTTCTCGCTCAAGAACCGTACAAAAGATTGAAGCGACTAGCTATCAACGACATTCTCGCTCCAGAAAAGTACAAAAGATTGTAGTTCCCGTGTAAGAAAAAGGATCGCTGACTGTTCACACCGCGCCGCCGCGCCATCCGTTTGTCTCAGAGCGGCAGCGGCAAGAACTATCAAAGAGAGTACTCGCTGGGCGCACAGAACACTCGCTCAGAGACTCACGCTTGGCACATACACATATCAGCGAGTAATCGCTCGTTGCTCGCCAACTTGTTGCTAGCTCTACTCGCTTCTCGTTAATCGCCGGCGATAGGACAGGTCCCTAAAATGTATAGCTAACATAAAAACTTGGCAAAATTCAAAGAAGTTCTTACTTGAAGAAGGTCCGTATCCAACGCAGAAAGTGAACTCATTCAGTAAGCTTGAGTATAGCTTGCGGGAAAAGTTAATGCACGTCGTATCGTTTTGTATCGTAGTGTATGTTGACCTTAAAACATCGGACGGCTTGTTGTGTTCTGTTGTTCCAAAGCCTACGACCTGGAAATACGAATGAGTTTATGTAGTCATGAATATCCTTGAAAAAATCAGAAGTAATATTATTTTAGGTTAGACTAGATAGATTTTCACAAAACCTAAGAGGTTGTATTGTAAAAGTAATAATATAGTCCTCCAAACCGTGTTTGGGCTATGGCGGCCAATCTCAACGGAGACTAGCCTTCGGCGCGGGAGATATTATAGTGCAGAAGTGTGTGTGCAGACAGAGGTGCACTCTCTCTTCCCTCACTGTTATAATCCGATGGGACGGGGCGCAATCCGACACGACCGGAGAGAGATCAGACGCAGGACCAACGGCTTATCGTGATTTCCGAAGCACGTTGGTATCTCACCGCCAACTTCCAAACTCCGGGCTGTTACTAGAAATTCCTAATGAAAAAATTCCACGCTCAGCACTCGCGCTTGCAACCACGAGACCAACGGGGCAGTTATTGCAAAAGTAGGGTGATTTTTGTCCAGGTCTCAATGAAATTCAGCTGCTTTTGGCTTGGGTTGAAATAGTCCAGACTATGTGACAATGATCACTATCATCATCAACAGTAACTAATTAGTTGGCTTACCGTAGCTTCCTTCCCAACAAGACTAGCTTTGTCGTACACGGGGCCCCAAATACAAATAGGCTGTACGTATTCTGTAAATTCAAGGCTATGGACCCTGATGATAGCCAGGTCTGACGTAGATAGATCATCATTGTATGCTGGATGGATTATTATTTCTTGAGCCTGAAAATTCAAGGAATTTTGTTGATACATTTATGCCAATAGAATGGGTCATTTATTACGTTCTTAAAAAACATGATGCACCTTTTTTGGGCACTCTAAAAATTTAAGCGAGCACTCCAGCGATTAAGTATATATCAATGATATACTTAATCACCACTAACTTTTAGGGGTATCTTATTAGTTACCCAGTTACTGGGTTGTGGAGGTCAGATAGGCAGTCGCCGCATGTAAAATACTGGTATTCAGCTGGATCTGGTTAGACTGGAAGCCGACCCCAACATAGTTGGGAAAAGGCTAGGCAGATGATGAATGATAATTGGTAGCATTTCACCCTTTCATTATAACTAATATTAAGTGGCTTAAAAAATGTTTAGCCCTTTACGAGTTACTATTATGACGAATTTATCAGGTTATTTCAAGGTATGTAACCATAGAATAAATCTTAAAATAAAGTAACCAAGTTAATGTTAGAAGGTCGAGTTATGTTAAGCGGTAAAGTAATTACAACGGATTTAATTAAACTCACAATGAAACTTTCAAACATCGATTAGGCTTACTAAACTCAAACTATGTAACCTAACACCAATTTTCAGGTATTAGATTGCTTTCTAGAAGAGATTATAGTGTTTGATATTATACTTAAGGGGTTACTGCGACCAATTTTGACTTGGCGCTCGCCGGCCCCTACCGCGGCACCGCTCGCTTCGCTCGCTCAACTCGCGCCTAGTTGGTCACAGTTCCAAGCTATATCCCTAGGGATATAATATATCACGGCTTTACTTGTCATCTTACTGCGACATATATATTGCAACTTACTAGCTACAATAATGATTAACTAAAGTTTGTCTGAACTGTAGCATTCATTTTAGCTACTGCTGCATTAAATGCAGATCATAAATACTACAGTATAACTAAAATCACTAATAATTATTCTAATGGATTTAGTTCACCAGATTATTAATGTACCTCCAATAAATTTCCTGGCCTGTGACTGCATTTGAATTTTTATGAGAGCACATTTGTGGCATTGATCATTATTTGATCCAGTTTAATTGAATACAAAGAATACTTATTGATAAAAAATACACTAATGGTAGATTACGGAATCAATGTTGAATATTGACTTCGGTAAATTAGGGGTTTTCCGAAAATATGGCCCAATAAATAAATAAATACCAACAAAGGAAAATACTAGTAATAATAAGTTCACCTTATGTAGGTGTAATGTGTCACGTAATAATATGAACACAAGAAATAAATAGGCCATATTTTATTTTCGTCTACCTTATAACTACTGTGCGTTCATTAAAACTTGTCCCGTAGCGCGATTGGTAGAACTGTTCTGTTAGTCGCCATTTTGAACTCTATTACTATTGAAACTAAAGTTAACAAGCAATGGAGAACGATAACGGCAAGGGACAAGTTAAAGTGAACGGTCTGTACTTGTAGATGTCTGTTGTATAGTCTCAAAATTGCTAATTAACAACAATTCGCAGGATTAACGCTTTCTAACTGTCCCTTATACAAATAGACGTTGTTTTAAGAGGTGCAAGTGACCTTAGGATGATAAAGTTATTACGTGGTGGATTAACAACAAAAATATGTTTTTCCTCACAGCTAAGCACTAGATAAGTATATCTCTGAACAACATTTTTTTATTACTTACAGTGAGTGTTTGTCTACCAGGCTGATTGACATCTTTATGGTTATTAATACCAGCTATAATGACGACTCTGTTTGCTTCTGTTGTTATGCCATTCTTGAAAACACAGTGGCCGGCTGAAAACAAATGAAATTATTTTTTTATTTGTCCTATTGGAATTACAGTTTGGTTATATGGCGTCACGTCGTAAATTAATAAATGTTGCCTTGGCTAGATTGGTCTACGTAATAAGTACACTTCTGATTTCTAATTTCACTTAATATCACATTAGGAAGGTAATCTTAAAAACATAGAAAGGCTGCAGGGATAAGAGTGCTTGCATAAAAACGTGGGTTCCCGGTAAAGACAAGACGGTACCCTTTATATCGATGGTGGAAAGGTAAAATGGCTAAAGCGCCAAAACGTGAAATCTCAGGAATGAATTTTAAAGATTTTACTTTAAAATTCATTAAAATTTTACTTTAAAGTTCTAGGTCGGTACCGATAGGTGCGGGTTAAAGCCATCAAGAAACATATAAAACATTAGATAAGTATCACCGTTTCTTTCCGTAGATCAACCTGCAGCAGTTTTCACTTTCATCCTATTCTTGCGAAATCAAATGAACAAATAAGTTTCCTCACCAGTTAAAATCGCAGTCCTCGACATGATGTTACCCCCACAGTGATACTTTAGTACATTATGCCTATCCTTAACCAGGATAGCAACATGCCAAGGCCAGTCACCAGCTCTTGCTTCAGTCCGGACTGACACTAATTCTGTATGGTTGATGGACCTCCTACCACAGACATGGGCGTATTGGTTGCTTGGGTATATCTGGGTAACATTCAGACTTGTTATTGTTTGCGCGGCCTGAAATTTTAAAATTGGTAAAATGAAAATGTGGAATGTGGAGTCATAGTAAAATAGATATACTTGATAATATAACGAGTTCCTCAAGTAGCTTGGACCCTATTCCCGATATTGGTGGGCTACTATTTTTTATATTTCTAAAATTCTTAGTATTTATTTTTTAAACATTTATAAGTAAATAATCCTCCTTATTTATAAACATTTTTTAAAGTATTTAAGAGTTGTTTAAACGTCAAAAAAATGTAATTAAACGGGCGCTAATCATTATTAACTTTAGGCAACGTTTATTAATACGGGGAAATGTGTTTATATAATAAATAAACAAATATCTCTCAATGCTTTTGTCGACAACCACACTTATTCTTAATATTGAATTTGGCTCCCATTTTCACATTTATGTTTTTGATTGGATTAAATTGTAACTGGCTTCTGCTGTGCAGCTATCGTAAAAGGCGATGGAATAAATGTCATTCTGCGGTTTTTTTGCCGCCTCAATCACGCCAGGCGCTTCACCTTTTAGCTTCACGAAAGTGAGTAATATCGATCATTAACCATAATAGCACTTTCTTTGCTTAGGGTCGCGGTCACGGTCACCACACTCTGTACGGCCTGTCGATTTTTCTTTTTCTAGGTCCTGCTTCTGAGGTTATTCCAGATTTTTCTCGAGAAAATGCTTAACTATGTACTTAGGTAAAGAAAAAATAATTAGGTATAATGGTGGAGGCACCGCGGTAGAAAAATTACGTACCTTAATCCTATCATTGCAAAGTGTAACATTGTTCAATGTCAAAACGTTAACAATTGGCACATCACTTTTATTTGCTTTTAAATTGTCCGTCGACACGTAAAATATGTAGTTTACTGGTATCGGTTTCACTCCATGGACTACTAGATCATGTTTGTTTGTTCTTCGTGCTGAGAAGTTGTAAATATTAGGATGCTGGAAATAAAAATCACCATTTAATACAAATAATATTATTGTGCTACTTACTTGCTTGTTAATATCGGCCTTTCTTTCAGAAACATAGGCAATTTGCAGCATGATCATTCTGCATTTATATTTTGTAAATAGATGCAAGTCAGGGTAATATTAAAACAATGCAAGTAGGTACCTATCCTACCGATATTATGTCCTAATAGTCATGAAAATGTGTTTATGATAAATTATAACGTTTTACACGAAATACCTACTAGCGTTAGGCCACGGTTTTTTTACACAATTATTCAATAATGCACTGTTCTCATTACACGATTTTGACCGCATCAGACAAAAAAAAGAATTCCAGCTGAACATTAATCAGACAATTGAGATAAAATATGCCACTGACTTTTACTTACTTTTTTAGCAGTAATAGTTTCTGTATGAAAAAAATGAAAAAATAATATACTCACAGCAGCTATAGTAACTTCGTTCTTGAACACAATCACCATTTCAGCTTCAACCATGTTCGTATAAAGTCCAAAATGCACAATGCCCCTCCAGTAATTTTCATTAAATCTGTCGAAATGTATCAAGCCTAATCCACAAGGATCATATCTTGTTAGAGCAGGGCCTTTTAAAGCCATAGAATTAACTTCCAATAAACTTGTTAGTACATAAACTAGAAATAATATTCTACCCCCCATATTTCCTTATTTTGTACAAATAACTCAGAACACGTACTACTGTGACTTATATACCAATGTAATTAAAAAAACCTAATTAAATTATTCGTACGAAATAATTATCACAAGTTTATATACAGTGTGTTCAAAAATGTCTGTATACGCAAGGAATGGTTTCCGTACTCAGTGAGTTGCCTTTTAAATGAAAGCTTCAGTGAGTCATGAAGAGACACTTACACAAATACCTTTGTTCTATCAGTGTGAAAATGCATTTTTTATATTTAATTGGGTCAGTATTACTACAATTAGTCACAATGTATGTAAGGTATTTAATAGGTAATCGATGCCTATAACCATAAATTACATGTATTTATTATCCGTGCGTCAAAGCTTTTGGTCAAAGTAAAAACTACAGGCATGATTCGATAATAGGAAACACTATTAGGTTTAATCAACATGTTGACATTTAATCCAAAAACAATAAGGTACCATAAATTAACATTATTTTGTGCTTTTAATCCATTAATATTAATGATGCTAAACTTTATGTAGAATATCGCGTGTTTATTAAGTACAATGAATATAAAATGTCCTGAAATATATGGGGTAATTGAATTATTAGGACATTAAAAGGGAAAATTATAATTTCCAAAGCAAACTCATGGTATAAAGTAGATTATAAAATTAATATTATAAACAAAAGAATATGCAGCTGTTTTGCCTAACCCACTGACCCGGGCAGTAACCCTATAGATAGTTACAGGTGTATCAAGATACACAATAGATTACTCAATATTACATAAACGAAGTCATTATTTATTAAGCAGGTATATGGTATTATGCGAACTTTGTAAAATATTTGGGCCATTTTGGGCTCTTTTATTTATTTTAAATACAATACAAGGTTAAGTTTAATTTCAATTCTATTTTAATTCATTTTTATTGGTTGTTACATAATCTAAAATATTAACATGATGTCTAAAATTATTGATATTATTAAATCAATTCAATAACAGCATCTTTACGAAATATTGTTATTTTACGCATAAAAGAAATAGTTAAATATAATAATAAAATATAGTTAAGTATATAATAATGATTAAAATGTCAATCATAAATATTAAAAATTTAAATCAAACATGACACAACCTGTATTCAGAAATGAACTGACTGGTGGGGTCATCTGACCACTGATTTAAGTGACCTCATACTTCTTAGAATATATTTACAATAATACTAACTACCTAGCTATTTATACATAATTGTAACACATTTAAATATTATTAACTCATTGTTTTGTTTCAGTGTTGTTTTCCTTCCGATGAATACCTTATTCTGACAATTAATTAGTTTAGTCACAAATGTGTGTTACCTACCTATCCAGTTAAATGTGTTTGTCTCACAAATTAATAATGCCGTAATATCTTGCTTAGTAAACATAATGGCGATTAGGTGCAAAGATTTTGAAGATTTTACACAATTTAATAAAATTATCTTCTGCATCTCATAGTGAAAGCCACACCGACTGTTGGAAACAAAATTTCATTAAGTATTCTAGTAATAAAGCATGAGCCTTATATTTCCATGGTTATACTCTTAGTTGTTCAGAATAATAATTATATTGTACCTAAGTCTAAGCTTTGTAAAGTATTAAGTATAACTACACTATTGTATTAGGTAAGCCTGTGATGATAGTTGTATGTGTTTTAAATAAATAAAAAAAAAAAAAAAAAAAAAAAAAAAAAAAAAAAAAAAAGCAAGATAAAAAACCGGCCAAGTGCGAGTCGGAATCGCACATGAAGGGCATTTAGCAAAAAACGACAAAAAAAAAACAGTTTCTTGTATGTATACCCCCTTTAATTTTTAACATTATTCTATTTTTATTTGTTGTTATAGCAGCCATATATAAGAGAAAGAAGAAATTTTCAAATGTCTACCTATTACGGTTCATGACATACATCCCGCTGACAAACAGACGGACTCACGGACAGACGGACAGCGGTGGCTTAGTAATAGGGTTCCGTCTGGCACACTACGGGTACGGAACACCAAAAAAATTATAATAAATTGTTTATTCTGCACAAACAAGAGGTCCATTATAATAACGACTATGGACTATTTATGTGGTTACTTGAAATACAAATCATAAAACTCAACAACAAAAATAACGATGGTTCAATGTAATAAAATATTTGGATTTAAGGTACCTACCTACATCTGCAACATAAGGAGGGTCGTCATCGTCAAAGCATACCAAACGCCCCATTTCGGGGGCGAAATTAACACAATACTTTTAAGGGTAGCAAATATGCTTGAAATTCGCTTTCATAAAGCTTTTGACAAACCTATGTGTGCAGACGTCACATACTTTTGAAGTATGATAATCAAAGTTTTGGCAGCCCCGTTAAAATTAATTAATTTCAGTAAATACAACCCAACATGATTGTTTTATTACCAAAAGACTAAGAAACAACGTATTTGTGAAAACGATGTTTGACTTTTGATGTTGGTTTCTCATTAAGGCCTATGTAGTACGCACTTGACGGTTTAAATTCAATTCAATTGAATTAAATTCAGCCAACTAACGTGCATTTTGCATTGCGTTGCATAATGCGTTGATGGCGAATTTCAAGTGACTAACTAGTATCATATCCTAACTAGTATTATAAATACGAAAGTGAGTTTGTTTGTTTATTACGCTTTCACGCTAAAATGGCTGAACGGATTTGGATGAAATTTGGCACAGATTTTCATCGACGAAATCGCGGGCAACAGCTAGTTAATGATAAAGATACGATCATCCCATAATTCACCATTTTCCCTAAACTAACATGACACCCTTGACTATAACTATGTGTCGTCAAGCACTAATTTACTTGCATACGTTACACATCCACGACGGTAGTAGATTCTAATTATTCCGAGCAATTTAGCGTTCACTACACATAATAGACATGATTATCATACGAGTAAAATGCTATGTCAAACTAATGCATGGGAATTTGTTCACGTAGATGTCCCAAATTGGAACACTACTTGACTGGCTTTTGTTTTCTTTTAAAACGTTATTATTAAAATGATCTAAGGAAGATTTTTCAAGCAATTAGGGTATAACGGCCAGTAACAAATAAATTTTAAGGAATAGCTCTTGATTTCCCGATCTTCCGAAACCATTTTCAAGATGTTGAAATGAAAGAAATTCTGAGTAAGTTTATGTATTCTTTTTTTTGGGAGCCTGATTGAGATTTGCTTTCATACGGGTCCATGTTCAGATAATAGCACAAAGAGCCACCTCACTATTTTTTTCATGAAACGCTTAACAAACAACTGAAGGCCAATTTCCGTATTTAAAAATATTCAAAATCAATTCGCAATCTCATCTCAGCGACAATCAATGTCAAAAACTCGTCAAAAATGAACGAATTAAGAGGTATTTTTTACAGATTGAGACTGAGATTTAAATGTAGGTATAATATAAAAACATCCTTAAAATACGGGAATTGTGCTTCTAATCAAATCGTACATACAAACTCAGAACTCTAAAACAGCTGGAACATTTTTCTCATACACTAACCAAGCCTATAGCCAGAGTCCATCTACACTAATATTATAAAGAGGAAAGATTTGTATTTTTGTATTTTTTTGTGTATGTTTGTAACGAATAAACTCAAAAAATAATGCGCCGGTTTCAAAAATTCTTTCACAATTAGAAAGCTACATTCACCTTAAATAATATAGGCTATATTTATTGCTAGAAAAAATTAGGGATCCTTACTAAAACTCCAATAATGTAACCCAAGATGTAATAAAATTAGTTAAAATATTCCTTACATCGCGTGCGCTGCGAAAACTATTGAGGATAGTATAAAATAATGTACTACGACTTTGCAGAACACATTATTATTTACAAAAAGTGTCGAGACAGCATATGTCTAACTATTATAGTTATGCCACAGTATGAGTTCTTTTATTTTGAAATTTTAATTGAAATGACGCCGCTAGAAAAGGCTCTTTATTTGTATCTTGGTATTAATCCTTATCAAAATAAATTACTTCATATTTAAGACTGCTTCAGTACCTTTATATAACTTTACTTCTATTCGGAAGATATCACGAGTAAAAATGTAAGATTAGCTCCAAAAAATATCGGCTCATAAATTCAGTATACAATGGGTGTAGGTAGGGTAGGTAGGGTAGGTAGGGTTGGGAGGTAGGGTAAGTTGGTTGAGTAGGTATGGTTGGGAGGTAAGGTAAGTTGGTTGGGTAGGTAGGGTTGGGAGGTAGGGTAAGTTGGTTGGGTAGGTAGATATGTTGGTAGGTGTAGGGAGGTAGGTGTAGGGAGGTAGGTGTAGGGAGGTAGGTGTAGGGAGGTAGATGTAGGGAGGTAGGTGTAGAGAGGTAGGTGTAGGTAGGTAGGTATGTAGAGCAGGTAGAGGGCAGGTAGGTAGGGTAGATAGGTAGGGTAGGTAGGTAGGGTAAGTGCGCCGTAGATAAGTACTTAGTGCTACCCGTGCGAAGCCGGGGCGGGCAGCTAGTATGACATAAAGAAATCAAGAATCTTTATTACTATCAAGTAGGTACATTTCTATTCTGGCTAGTACGTCATCACCTTTAAGCCGAGTAGCTCCGAAGCGAACCGAAGAGCTCTTGTGACGCCTTAGTTAAGACCTAGAGCCACTACACGATTGTTATGTGATTATTCTGTCAAGACCTTATTAGGATCCTTTATAAATAATATTTCAGTACGTAAAAGCTGCAATAAGCTTGTATCGACCAACAATAAAAATATGTTTCAAATAAATATAAACAGGCTGATTTGACTCTTTGAAATTCACATGTTTTATTTATACAAGCATTATTCAGAATTTTCCGAATGTTATTAGAGTTAGCTTTCTACCTATTTGGTAATATTGGCAATTCTAAATAAAAATGGATGTCACGTGTTGGTTTCTACTCGACTATTAAAAGCTTTTCTAACCACATGACTAAAATCGGTTTACAAACCTACATGAATGAATAGACAAATTATTTTATTCGTCATACAGGTAGCAATGAATTAAGGCAGAAGGTAGGTACGAGAAAAACTTGCAGGCAAAGGCAATAATGTATTTCGAAGGATTGAAATGTGATATGGGCTCTCGACCCAATCACACCCAAATCATTTGTGACACGGACCTAAAATCTCATAAAAAAAGATTATTTACTGTATGATTTTTGTTTTTATTTATTCGTGAGAGGCAAAAATATACAGTTTGAATCTGCCACTATCTAATTTGAAAAGAGTAATGGAAATTCCGCCATTATAGATCAGTTATTAAAATAAAATGTTTTTTTTTATTCTAAAGATTTTTTATAACGTTGAGAAGCTCGTTTCTTCTATTTTATTTTTAGAAATGATATTTAATTATTTCTATATAATTATAATTCGACAGATCGTCGATTTAAAATCGAATCAAAACTAACATTAGTTTAGGGCTCTATGCGATTAAATTAATATGAGTAGACATAATGAAAATAACATCACGTTCTCCCTGAAAACGAGATGAGTAGACATTCTAATTAGACCTTCTTTTTTAAAGTAATTATACCTACGTTTGAATTGCTATTGTTTATTACGTTTTGAGACAATTGGCTCTTTGCTTAATAAGTCATGACTTTCACAGTTCTTTGCTATAATTAAATTTCTTTTTACGGATCTGTAAGCAAATAATTATGTAGTTCTTAAAGGATCTTAAATTAAAATATTATTTCTCCTAGTTTACCTTCACGATAAAAACTTGCCGAAATTAGTTTTAAAAAAAGTGTTTCAGAGTACCTTCTATCACTTTTCATAATCTAGGTGTTAACTACATACACCTACAACTAGTTAACAAAACTATTGTGTAACTTGAACATAACTAGTATATCTTGTCCACCCTGAAATGACGCGCCCCACTACCGCATTACCCATAGAAATCCGCATTACTGTGTACGTAAACCCCAAAAAAAACATCAAATCTTTTTTCATGTTTCAAGTTATCGACACCCATCACGTCGGAGTCTCGCATGCTACTTTCATTTGACCCTGTATCACTGACAATAATTACTGGATAAACAAAGTTGGAAGCATAAACTGTTTTGAAATAAATATTTCACTTCGTTTGGTCATCTCTGAAAAGATAGTATTTTTCACAATATAAGCCTGTTGCGCTCTGCATAATTTCCTTAACGCTATTCAGACTCAAAGTGAATACACGGCCCGTGAAATCGCACAGCAACAACTATTGTTTGCATAATATTATTTTACGCTACGAGTTTCTTTTCACAGAAATATAAACAAGAGAATGTATAGGTATTCACAATGAGATAATTACTGGAAAAAATTGCGACATGGGTTAGTGCAAAAACTAGGAGTGATACCTTTTAGGCTATTCATTTTTGCATCATTGCTGCTCCTGGATGGCGATATAAAAATACAGATCATGGACAATGCGTATTATTTGTACCTAATTACTTTGGTGATAATTTTGGAAGAAGCACTACCGCTAGGCTAACATATTTGTATGTTAGATATTACGTTGCTGTGCACACAAAATAAATATCTCACTTACCTCCTCAAGTCAGTCGTATTTTAAGGCTACTGAAGAAAGAAGTTTTTTTGAGAGATGTCTTTATAACAATGCCGATATAAATATACATTTAAGTATGTCGTCCTTACCCTGTTTCCGTATCGTTTTTAAATGCACGTTGCAAACCAAACACTTCACAAGCGAAATACTCCCGAAAAGATTTACAACGCCTGGCCCAAGAAGAAGTGACTTATCGTGTCTCCATCTGCCTCCTGTAAAGTAATTGCAACCGTTTCTCTACATCTTAGGGCTAAAAATATTTGGATGAACAAAAAATAAGTCATAACACTTAGCTGTTACAGTCGTCTGGAGCCAAAAGCTATTTATTTATTCATTGAATCGTGAACGAACGCGTTCAAGTGGAAACGTATGTCATCAACTGCATTGTGAAGCATTCAATTAGTGATTGAATCAATTTGACTAATTGCTGAGAATTATTGCGCAGTTTTTATTTATAGGAATGTTGTCTGGCTAGTGCAGCCAGACTTCAGTAGAAAAATCTATGTTGTTCGATAGTAGACAATCCGCAGGGGAACGACCTTCTCTCATCTGATCAATGGATGAAAAGTATTTATAAGTTAGAAAATATATCGCGAGTGAGTTGGCTAAAAAATCTTGGCCAGCCTTAATTTAAAAATTCAAAAATGATTTTTTAAAATTAAACATTACAAGAGCAATTGAACATTGAAACACCAATGAAAGAGGTTTTCAATGAGAACCTTTGCAACTAACTCGACTGTTGCCAATTGTTAGTCAATTCAAACTATACTTAACTCAATAGGTGACTACTTGACCAACAAGTTTATGAATGTTCTTGGCGTCTAATAGCCATAAGTGATATATCAAAATGGATAGTGCTTTATAAGATAAAGATTAATCGATAAACGAATGAGTGCGGTTTTTGAAAAAAAGGTATTTAATGTTTTTTTTATTAATCATAGTCTGGCCAGGATTTTTTTTGCCACCCCACTCGTGATATATTTTTTAACATACTTTGATATAAAATAATTTTCATTCATGAAGGTCGTTCCTCGGCAGATCTTAGACTACAACGCCGGATTGAAAAAATTTTTTTAGGTTCATATGTAATATTTAAAATTTAAATAGGATTTAAACATGTCGTTTTGAAAAAGCTATCAACTATATTTGATGGCAGATTTATTGGATCAGAACCTCAAAAGCTAGGCTTGATCTTCTTGGAATCCGAAACATTCGGCATAAGTGTAAATAAATTAAAATATTGAAGCTCCAATGCTATATTTGTCCCAATATTAATATTAAGAATCTAGACAAGATGCCTAAAGCCATTTTTCAGAAGTCAAATTGTCACAAAACATTTTCTAAAACATCCATCAAATGAAAAAGCCTTCACAAATCTAGATCCATCGTTTTAATTCCTCTTCGTTTCTGCTTTTACATTCTCACGAATATTTATTGCTGTGGATGCAAAACTCTTGAGTTGCTTCTCTCGCCGAAGACAAACGATCCCACTCCTCCGTATTTTCTTACATGACAAAGACGAAACTTTTCCAAGTCGACGTTTCAGAAATATTTCTGTTGTGTAAACTTTAATCTTAAGACGTCGCGACGTCTCGCAGAATGCTCTTTTAATTTCGACTGTGATTACTTTATGTGATTGCGATTCATTTTGAGTAATGCTTATACGTCGAAATTACAGAAATTATGCGTTTTGTACCTAAGTAGAAAAAACACTCATTATTGATTTCGAAGCCAAGTTATCTAATTTGATATTAATAGAAAACATAGTGTTACTTCTCCGAAATCAATTGCAAGGAATTAGAAACTTGATCTTGGTTGTCAAAGGAAAGTCATTTGCAAAATACTCAAGATCCGTTCAATATTAAGGTAAACTAATTCACCAGGTATAAGCGATAATTTCATAAACCGTTAGCACTTAATTCTACATTAACAGCACAACAGAATTTTCTTAAAACATCTTTACCTTCCTTAATAACGCTTGAAAGCCAATATTTGTAAATTCGACTTAGAAAACAAACGCAAGACAATTAAAAGGCTGTTGTTCTAATGAAATAATAATCCGGTAATCGAAAGACGAGTACCCTTTCTTGAAGATATAAGTCTCAATAAGTACAGCCGAAAGATACAGTTACAGTCCTTTTATTGCGTACTAGAAGAGCCATTAATGTTACTTTGATCGTTCAGACTGTAGGGTTTTAGAGAATGAATTAGCAGTAACTGTAATCTAGATAGCATTAGGCTAAGGAGTAAGTACTGTAATAAACTGGTGTTTATAGTACCTATGTTATTTTTAAACATGAAGAAAATAATGAACCTCCTCACTTCTAACGTTTTTCATTTATTTATATTTTGGTGGTCACCTGAAATCTTTTGATCTAAATAGGTACAAAATTGGCCACACAGAGGGCCAGATATTTGAGTGACATCGCACGTTTTAGCCAAGTTTTCAGCCTAAGCCGAAGGCAATCTGTAACCTATAGTGATTCCAGTTACTAGGTACCTATAGGTTACAGATTACCTTAGGCTACGGGCACGGAGTGATCATATTAGTGTAAATTATTAAAGGCAACAGCATTGCTATTATGTAACCATGTCACCGTGAAAACTTAGGTGAAGTGAGCTTGAAGTGAACTGTCACTGCCTTAGCATCATCCATCATTCATCCATCATTAGTAGGTATCGATGACAATGACACTGAGAGCTCACTCCACGCTCACTTAACCTAACTTTTCACAGTGAAATGGTTACAGAATAGCTATGTATGTCTCGTAAAACTAAAGTCGCATTGTGATAAACGCGTATTTAAAAAAAATATGTTATATCCAGCCATTTACTACATTCTTGTTCCTTGATTAACTCGAGGCGTCGAGAAAGTCCTTAACAAATGCTTTATGTGTACTGCCACGGCCCAGCGAGTGAGGAGCAAGCGATATAATGTTTAATAGGTCTTAATTGCCAGTTGACACACGGTACGGTTATCATGTCGGTTTTTAATTAATAACTGTGGGATCCGTGTTCAGTTACTGGTTTAGATGGGGAGTGTCAATAGCCTATCTGTTGACTTGGTCTACTTGTAGCTGTAATTATGAGATTGGGTGTTGTGATTATTGTCAAAGTATGATGACGTATTTTTGGGCTCGTGATTAAATAATAATAGCCGCACGGGCCGATCTAAGTTAAGCTACACTTGCCTGGGTCGGTTTGTGAATGGGTGACCATCCAGTACAACTTCCCTGTCCTCCTCCTCACTCCCATATCGAGACCCCTCCGTTCCTCGGAAAGCACGGTAAGCAATTGATCCCGGCTGTCATTCGTAGATCTTTGACAACCAGTCTTACCAAGGATTGTAAAGGTCAGATTGGCAGTTCGCTCCATATAAAATACTGGTATTCAGCCGCATCCAGTTAGACTTGAAGCCGATCCCAACATTATTGGAAAAACGCTAGGCAGATTGATGACGACGTATTTTGGCATTGGTTTATACCTATAGTTCTCTCTCTTTCTGAGCAAATCAATAAAACATCAAGTTTTATCAATATCTTTTGATCAATGTAGGTACAGGTAAACTATCAGAAAAAAAAAATCATTTGCTTAGAAACAAGAACATAAGGTACATAATTATGATATTACAAACTGTGTTCTAAATTACTGTCGATATCAATACGCAAATAGTCGACTTTCAAACATGGTAGGTATATTTTAATGGATACCTGTGGTTATTTTATGTAGCATGAATGATAAATTAGAATTTATCGCCATAGTTATTCCGTTTATAATAACATCGTGCTTACGATAGTAAAGTGACACAACTTATAAAACAGGATATATTTTGGGAATCATTGAAAAGTGTCACCTAGAATTTGGTTTCCGAGTTTCCCGTTTTAAAGAAGACTCATAATTACGATTGAATTTTGCACACTGTCTGTAGACAGCAAAATCTGCTTGTTTGAGGTGCTGAGGTGAAAAGATAGTTTATAATCTGGATTAACATAAAGGATAATTTTAATCCTGATAGTATGTTCCCGTGGGATATTTTTCGAAATCCACGCGGGCGAAGCCCCGGGCAAAATGATTTAAGCAATGGTAATAACTATTATACTTGATGGCGTCGACGTTTACGGTAGGTATTAGTTACTTTCTTTTTTCTCCATGAGCCTCGTTGATACCTATTTGGTATCATCACCATCAGCCTATAGCAGTCCACTGCTGGACATAGGCCTCTCCAATTGCACGCCATTGAGTTCGATTCTCAGCAGCTCTCATCCAGCTACTACCAGCCAACCTGCGAAGATCGTCACTCCACCTAGCCTGAGGGCGTCCTACCTTACGTTTGCCGATTCGCGGTCTCCACTCAATAACACATCCCAACGATCATCGGTTCTACGGCTAATATGGCCGGCCCATTGCCACTTCAGCTTGCTTATCCTGTGAGCTATGTCAAAAAATTTGGTTCTCTCCCGGATTATCTCATTCCTATATATTTGGTATACAATTCTTCATTCCATATAGTTTTCAACACACATGAAAATGGGACGATGTCTGTCGTAGTTTATCTCAGTTTGAAACAAATATTCTAAAATGTTGACTTAGTACATTTTACTATGGAAGTGGGAAATGTAAAATATTTGTTTTTCATCTATTTGCATTCAACTTTGGTAAATACTGACCACAAATCCCCCAATGAATCTGCGGACTGTAATCATTTGCCATATTCAATAAAAACGAAATGTGGCGGTTGTTGTATGTCATTCATTGTGTCACTATGTTGTTCTCAATCTGCCTAGCCTTTTCCCTACTATATTGGGATCGGCTTCCAGTCTAACCGGATGCAGCTGAATACCAGTATTTTACATTTACCAGTATTTCCACAACCCAGTAACTGGGTAATACGATACCCCTTGGTTAGATTGGTTGTCAGACTTTCGGGCTTCTGACGACTCGTAACGACTGTCAAAGATCCACAAATAACAGCCGGGACCAAGGGCTTAACGTGCTTTCCGAGGCACGGAGGAGTCTCGATATGTGAAAAAGGTCACCCATCCACGGACCAACCCCGGCAAGCGTAGCTTAACCTGATGGACCGAACCGAGCGTCTCTATGTTGTTCTGTGGTCTAAAATACCACAATGATGGTGGTAATGTCTGTGTTTTAATGATAGTAACTGAACATTCATTATTTACACTTCTCGTTTAGGTACCTTTAATGCGAGGTTTGCTTTTATTCGTGAATCGTGCTCTAATATAAATGCTAAAGTACCTATCTTATGTTTCTTAAGAAGCATAGAAAACCAATCTAATAAAATTGTTTCTATTTAACTAATTGAATACTAAGAAGCTTCTTAAACTAAGCTGTACGTGAATAGTACCTACAAGACGTGGGTTACGAGGATTGATACTTATGACCACTTGCATTTGCTGCTTCAAAATGATTATTTTGTACCAATGACTGTCAGTTTCCTGTCAGTGGACCAATAGACATCAACGACAATAACTAAAACTATCAACTTGTAAAATAATTTCATGAAATTGTTCTCGTAAACCCAAGAAATAGAGAAAGAGATTAAATATTGGTAATAATAATAAATGTTGTGATATTGATATCTAGTTACCTATGCAATATAATTTAAGTTACATGTACATTGTACAGACTGTAATACTTGCTGCGCCCTAACAGTGTCATGTACTCATACGTTTTAGCCTAGCCTGTAACTGAGTGTACATTATGCAAATAAATAAATATAAGAATAATAAATACACCGAAGTAAGTGATATTCTCTTTCATTTTCGCATTGATTGATACTGACAATCTTAATTGGTACCCGGTACTGTAAAATATGAACACCCACAAAGATATAGAGAGTAAATTTACAGACAAAGGGTAGCTTCACCAAGCCATTTGTTATTTATTGTAAATTTGTGTCCCGGCCTGCGACCGTTCGTTAGTGGCCGTCCAGTAATAAACTTATTAAAAATGCTGGCGCTCACACCGTTCTGTAACATCAAAATTGCAAGATGTAACTAGAATTACATCTCGCAATTTTGATATTAGTTGTGGTGTAGGTCATGCAGAATGCGTATACCACCTATTGGCAGAAAGGCAAGTAATAATTCAGGTACGGAGGTTTTCATACTGACGACTTTATTTTAAACTTCAACAAAACAGGGCGGGGCTTAGGTATGTCATCCTGACAGTAATTACACATTAATAACCAATCGGAGCTGTGGCTGCATTCAGAAATTGTAACTGGATAACAACAGTCTAGGTACCACTGATAGTAAATTAGTCCAGATAGCGCGAACGCATGATTTAAACGTAACGTAAATTTGAACGAATTTCAAATTGGAAATACTCGTTTCGCACATAATATTTAATTCGTTTTAATACTCTATTAATATCTATGCGTGATACTCACTGCGCTTGTCGCAAAAAATTAAAACCAAAATGCTCAAGGATAGGTATTTTCGATAAAAAGAATCGTTTTTTTACATCACGTGTTCGTGTTAGGGCCTCAGAAGAATTTGAATTTTGAATTGTGAATCTTACTAGTGTTGATCTACATCATTATCAATTTCGCATAACACTGCCATGAGGTACCTAGCTCTTGATGTTACTACTAATCCTTCTAGAGCGGTAGGCGAAATAGAGGCAATTCTAACATTAAAAACTTGTAGCAAAACCACAATATCACAATTTCTACAGATGGATTTATTGCGATATGCGACAAACTAGACCACTTATGGAACAGTTTCAACTTTACTCATCCAGCTTATTGTGCCGTCACACCAAGAACTAATAACAAGTCGATATACTTGTGACTAGTTCTCGATGTGTAAACCTCCTTAAAAAGTTTTAGAGGACAAACTGGCACCAATTTGTGTAATGGACGGCTGTGTACTTTGTAAGCTAAAAAGATTTGAACAAAAGTGTGACTGACTTTTACTGTCTGCTATTATTACAATTAATAAGGTTTTAGGAAGGTATGTAAGACACGTGCCAAAAGTATCTAAAAAATGTGCCCAATTCACTCGCTCTAGCATTTTTTACATTTTTGGCCCCGCCTTAGGTACTGACCACTATTATTTGTTAGCCGAAGATCAGCTGATAGCAATAATAGTGTTTTCAGCTGCGTGTTACGTCATTAGTTTGAACAAAGAACAATCTTGTACTTATTTCAAAATTAGCTGCTACTATTTATTTTGCACAAATCATTTTTAATTTACCTCTCTCACATCTATTCTGTGTAAATGTATCCACTTTGTGTACACCTACGCCACTGTGTGTTTATGAATTATTTGTTTTTCCCCAACTTGCCTGGAAAATTATAACGTCTACGTCCAATAAATGGGGCTATCTGACTGTCGGAGCAATTTATTCGTAACTACGGTTATAACAATAAAAAGTTTTCCATGGTTTATTTTCATATTATTTTTGTGGTAGCTCTTGTCTGAGTTGAGTATATTGTTTATAAAATAGTGAACATGATTTAATTCCTATTTGCTCAACACTCCCTGAAAAACACAGGATTTATCGGCACATACCTAATACCAATGGAAATGAATAAGGTTGGAACAAAATTAAACTTTCTTTTGAAAACAGATAAACTAGAACACCTCTACGTGTTCTAGTTTCACATACACACCCCATAACGCCTATTGCCCAAAGGGTTAGGCTGAGGTGCACCTATTGTACACACAAATTTCGGTTCTGGTCCTAGTTTTTTTAAGTCTATTTTGCTCTGAGGCCAAATCAGTAACGATAATAGCGAAGCTACAAACTATGTATTGTATATTTATTTATTCAAACATACAACTAGATCCACTAACAAAAAAAATCTTACAATTCTAGATGTTAGTACTTAAATTCTACTACCGACAGGGTGGTCTTTATAAGATGCCTCATTATGGGGCATTCGTCAGGCCCAGTCGGACTAGCCGTTTAAAATCCCTACAAAGAAGGTAGGTATAGGTAAATACTGCATTCAAACATGCTCAACGGAACACCCTATAGAAATAATGTATTTGACAATATTTTCATTCGTGTCGGTACAACTCCATACCGTCTCGACAAACATCCTCGTTGTATAAACGAAGAGTTCCTATTTACAATTGTTTCCTAGAGCGTTTCAAGAGATTAAACTTAAGTTGGGTAATATTTTTCAGACGCTTGAACTGAAAACTTTTCCTTTGTCGAAGAGGGGTATGTTCGTATATGTACCTACTGTTGTTATGTAGATATTGTTAAGTCGCCTTGCTTTTTGTACATTCTCGTGTATAAATATTTTCATAGGGGTCATAAAATATTTATGATCCTCGATGTGTTATGAAATACATACATAATATGTCGTATTGGTTGCTATGTAGACACACGAATTTATGTATAATTCCTGTATTGCGCATACCTACACATCCTGATGCTATAAAAAGGTTTTTATTACAACACACCATTGCTCTGTCATTAGATATTTTACATATAATATAATAATATCAGCATATTATGTTGTGTGTGTGTGTTATGTTGTATTGTCCCACTGATCACCACGCTTGCTCAACACTGGTTGACGATTTCAGACTTATATAAAATATAAGTCCAAAACTCTCAAACGAAAGTACATAATATTTATGAATTCAAAAAGTCACATTGGTAGGTACTTGCCCAGATTTGAACTCACAACCTCGTGCGAGTCATCACATTTTTAAATTACACCTTTACTAAACTTTATGCAAAATAAAAGATACAAAGATGAACTTAGCTATCTTATTATTTCTTTTACGTCTTATCTGACAAGCACCTAACACTATCCAAACGGATTTCCGCAAAGCACATCCAAAGCCTCCCAAAAATACATGATATAAACAATGTATTTTTTTCTATAAATCCGGGCAGCGGTCAAATCAGGCACATTAATCAGGAGTTGCCCGGCGTATCGGAGCATCCTGGGCAATACCAAGTAGCTCGGTGATTTATTGGCTGGGCAGAAAGCGTCTGCCACCTGTCTGCCCGATACTTGGCAACGAAACTTTCTGCTATGGTTTTGGGATGCATAGGTAGTTTATTGTATGGATGTTTAGGACTTATTTTTATACATACATAATGTTGTTTTATCCTTTTTTTTATAAAGATTTTTTTCTATAGTTTGGTTTGCTTATGCCAAAAAATAATTAATGTTTAACATCACATGTGATACGCGCAGTAAGAAAAAATCTTAATAAGGATGAGTAATTACAAACTTCTCATGTACAATGTAACTTACCTAGGAATTAGTTATATCTGAACTTCATCATCACACGTAAGCAAAGATAAATGTAACTTTGTAAAAGAAAACACTGGTGCCTAAAATTAAGAGTAGAAACCTAAGATTGACTTTTTATTTTTAATCCTATTTTTCTAAACTAGTTTTCAACTTGACCCGTTTTGTTCTGTGATAATGAAGATTTATTTTCTCTCGAGAAACTCATTGATTTTCCAGCTTGACTCATCAGTATGTGAGTACACACTGAATAGTGAGATAAAACAAAATGGGGGAGAAAAGGCATCAAGAAATTCGGGGAATCTACTACGTGTGAGGTAATGAAGGGATTTTCTTTGAGAAAACTACGAGCAGTAAAACTTCGATATTAGTTTTTGTTATTTCACACTTGAACGGTTGCTGAAAGAAGGGGAGTCCTCAAATGTTTGAAGGGGAAACTTTAAAATAACTATTTTAAAGTCACTCTGCCTGATTGATACAAGTTGAAGACTGAGGGCTAAGTTGCAGAGTAAATATACTCTGGTTTAACTACGCAAATTCTTAGAAAAAGACAGTAGAAAAAGAAATCTGACTTCTTAGTATTTAATAGAACTGGAAAGTATTTTCTTTTAAATGAGGAGTTACAGGTAAAGTCAGGGACATTTACAAGCAAATTAAATTGTTCGTATATTAAAATCACAACTGTTATTCTTTGCCAGTTGTATAAAATGGCTATAACACGGTTAATTGACGTAGGGTGTCAATTTGCTTAATAATTAATTTCCCTGACTGTATTTACATACTTAGGTAGAGTACATGGCTGTTGATAAGGCACTATAATTATGAAGTTTTAAATACAAACGTGCGTCTACACGATATAAATAACATAACACGTTATAAAAAATTGTTATGTCCTTAAAATTATGTCTACAGAGAGATAAGGAATCCTAACTATAATAATATTTATAAATGCGAAAGTTTGTTTGTTAAAACGAATTTCGATGAAATTTGGCACATGGGTAGACCTGGAATAGAACATAGGATACTTTTTATCCCGATATTCCCCCGGGATCGCGACTAACGCGGGTGAAACCGAGGGATGCAGCTAGTGTTAAATAATGTGGACTTGTGATATAACTAAAGTTTCTGTGTTTTATAACATAATCTTGACGCTCCATTATAGTAACGAGAATAAAGATCACTGTGACAAAATCAGAAGTAAAATAACTATGAAAGGACTGAGTACAAAGCCAAACTTTAAAAAAAACATCGTTTGGCTTATTAACAGGCGCGTATTGTACCGCATGTAGGTACTCATACTTAATACCCGGGTACCCGGACCGTATTTAATTATTTGCTAACAACAAGATAGAGAGAGCAGACAGTCGTGCTATTAATTAAATCTGTTTGCCGTTTGATTGACTCTATTTGCTTCAGACTTAATTAACATTCTCGTACTTTAGGTACATCATATGTCGGTGTTTAGTTCCGAGCCGTTTGTCTTTACTAAGATGCTTCGTGATATTACACCTTATGGTATTTTAACTATTGTTTTCTAGGAAATGTAGGTAATTCAGGAGATTTGAGATAAGCCAATAAGCCAACTAATAGTCAAATCATTTCATTTTTAAATATCTTTATTTACCATATGAACAAATTAACAAAATGCACTTATCCTAAGCTACATAAACACTTAGAATTGAAGCACTTTATGAGGCTAGCCATTTGCATTACAAAGCTTATAAGTGATAGTTTTTTTTTGTCATTATAGTGCACGTTTCGATTCAAAATATAACTAGACGTAAACTCTCCGATAGACTTGAGATGAGAAAATATCAAAGACCAATAAGCAAGATCATAAAATAAGTAAAGATTATACTCCGACGTCGAAGGCTTTAGTTTCCCAAGTGATTCATGCGTTCACTAGCGTAGTTACAAACACTTTTCTTACAAACGGATAAAGCTACTTCTAGCAATTCAAGCGCTTTAAGTTTGTTTTAACCTAGTTTGCTGAAGGAAAGTAATAAAATAAATGAAGAGAGCGAGTTACAGCGACTAAAGCGATCATAGGGAATTAATTTAAAAGGATATCTGCTGTATACATTATAATTTTTCTCACACTTTCTTGCTTGATGATATATCTTGAAGTGAATCAACTTCCCATGATATTTATAAATCAATAAAACCCTATCTGAACGAATGTGCAAATGTTTATTCAAAAATACTAGCTCCGCACGCGAGTTTGTCCGCGTGTAATTTCTTGTTCTCCCGAATAATCGCGTCGCATCCGTTAATTCCTACGCTTTGGCTCCAGCGTTCTTTCCGACTTTTTTTTTATTTTTGGCTCCTAACGGTCGTAGCGTGATGCTAAGTTAGCGATAATTACGCCTAAACTAGATTCTAGAACGTAGTATTCCGAAAATTAGTAAAACCCCAGCCAATATTGATCGAAGTTCAAAACTAATCGAGGTTAACACGGTTCAAAAATATTTACCTACCATTAATACTTTATATTGACAAAGTTCTAACTAACTAAACGTAAGGCTAGCTCAGAGGTGGTAGGAGTTCAGAGTTTTATTTGCTATACTAATCTAAAATTCTACTTAGAATGTAAAGTGTTAATGGAGTCTTAGCATACTCGTATTTTAACTTTATAAGAGGTATTTTCACAAAACCATTGTAAGCTGGCCTCGTTTTACCCGACTATGGCGAAGCAAAAAGGAGGGTTATGATTTTGACCGGTATGTATTTCTATATTGAAACTCCGTGCTTACGTTAGGCCAGCTCAAGGTCAAAGTATTAAAAAGTAATTGCAACGATGGGTGGAAACGATTCTGACACCGAAAATATAGTTTTTAGAATGTCTGGATGTAGGTATGTTCCGGATTGGAGTGAAAACGGCTGAACAGATTCGAATTTTGGCACACAGATAGTTTATAACCTGGATTTCTTTTCTTCCCGGTAGTACGTTCCCGTGAGATAATTCCCGACATCCACGCGGGCGTAACCGCCGGCAAAAGCTAGTTAACAATATATTTGGATAAATAAAATAGACTGGTACCGTAATGGAAATCAAACAGTAGGTACCCCAATCATATGGTATAAGGCGCGGTTACAAAATATCCGGAACATAGACCACTTTCGCCAATTACTATGCACCCCACACCTATAAGTAAACTACTCATTCGCACCATAAAAGAAATACATACAACGGTGTCTGGTACGCTATAATTAATGACTCTTAGTCTGTTACTAATTGAGTGGATTCAGTGAAAGACGCGACGGCGACGATTTAAAAATACATTTTCTTAGCAAGTTTGTTCCGAGTCGCCGGTCGCTGTTATCGGTCTAGTAGTTACTACATTGTTATTTCCTCATGATTGTTTTTAACTTGGGGAACATTGAGTTGAGTTTTTTATATTAATTTAATCAGCATAAAAGTCTCAGCTGCTATTCAGCGGCATCAGTGTAGCTTGGAAGCTCTAAGAGTTAGGAAAAGGCTAGGCAGATAATGAAGAGCCTAAAAGTTAGATAAGATGTTTAAAAGTCCTCCAGGTGCTAATGCTTCAAGCGGTTTTTGAGGTATTTGCATTATGAACCCCACAGAAAAATACTACTTTCCTTTTTTGTGATATATTCATGCTGCCTCTCTCCATAAACATCAGTACTATTTTAACAGTGCTACTTAGGAGGTTTCAAAGCTGCTAATTACGTAACACGTTGTTGTCTTTCCTTTTCAGTATCAATGTGTATGCAATGCAGGTACCGATACCGCTTTTCTTAACGTTAGTTAACATCAATATCGGAAAATTCTCGCCTCAATATCGGATCGAGAACAAAAGCGCATCGTTATCTCGATTGCCTGAAACCGAGCTAGTATTGATACAATAAAAGCTGTTTTCTTAACCACAAATGAAACTATAAAAGTCAAACAAAGCATTCAGTCCAGGTACGATTCTTAGACTGGGAAAAACGGCAATTTGGTTTTAAGATGACATAATAATAATTTTATATTTTCAACCAGGCTTTTTGATATGGCATGCTGGGCTGCAAGCATGCATAATGATGATCAACAAAGCACTAAGCCTAAACCAACCAGATAAGCGGTTATTTCATTATTCATTTCAGAAAACTATTACGGTTTTCTACAAGAAAATCCTTAACGTGTGCGTCTATTCATAAGCCGAGCTCCACAATGATCGTATAACAATAAGGTGTCCTCAGTTTTCACAACATCACAATGGAGACTGGAAGCATATAAAGTCGCCTTGTTCCCACTAATTAATCTGTTTATTCAGACCCCGTTGAGGGAAAAATTAACTTCCCTTGAAAGGGACAATTGTGCTCTGTAGTGTATTTTTTTATAATTAAATAGCGTGTCAAAAGGAATGTGGGGTCTGTTAGTGAAAATACTTTCGCGGTGCTCGTAATAATTAACAATTCCTTTATTTTTAGTACACACACGTTTCTTTGCTTTCGTATCATTTTTTGTAGTCCTGTAGCTTATTATTATATACTCTACTTTATGTTTGATTCATATGAACATCTATCGGCCTAGTAGACTAAAAATATCAAGGAAACTATTAATAGCAGCACAAAAAAATTGGTATCAATTATTTGACTAAGTAGGTATTGCTCAAAATCTCGAGGTCACTATCATTATTTTTAGACCTCTCCACATTTTTCTTTATAGAATAGGTATCATATTTCAGTTCAATACCATAACTTGAAAAACTAAAAGAATTTATAAGAAGCGATAACACCAGTTAAGCTGGAAAAATATTTTAAAAACTCTTTAGAAAATATTTTCATTCTTGCGCCAGGTAAAACGCAATTTGCATGCATAGATAGCGTCCGTTGCAGTTATGAAATATATCCCTACATCTACAAGTTGGCTGGCTAACACGAACGAATTCCGTCCATTGCTGGATTAGTAAATATTATGATAGAACTTCTCCATACTAGAGGAGTAATGGACGTAATTCTCTAGACGATGACCCGATACGGCCAGAGGGAGTGTATCAAGTTGCTACTTATAATTCATTTCGTAGCGACATGAATGAAATGAAACTGGGTCCCTTGTGGCTATATTTTGTGAGATTTTTCCTTTTGACTAGAGAGCTTTATAAATATATGAGATTGATTGATTTTAGTTCGATCTGAGTAAGGGCTCAATGGTTAAGGCTTGCTTCTATTATGACAAATCCACTGAAAGCAAGCCTGCAAGCAAATGGTGGCTCACCCTTTACTTTAACATGTCTTGTGGAAAGCTGTTACATTTCTCCCAAAAAGATAGAGTTTTATTTGGAAGCCACACATACTATTTAGGTGATGAAGATTACCACAGCGTGGTGCACTAGGAGTCATGCCTAATCATGCCTCTTGCCCTAATTAAACGTTATTTATTAAAAATGACAAACTATGACTGCAAGCGAGGACGTGTCGTGTGCCCCTCGTTCTTGCACTACTTTGCCTGTGTTACTAAGATAATGCCTCGCGTACAAGTTAGTGCAAACTAAAGCAACCAAGTTACGCGCGCACGACCCGAACATCTTTCGAGGGAAGTTTAATTTTTGAGCGTACGAGAATATTGTTTTAATTAGAATGGGATGTTTGTAATGGGAGCGTTTTAGTTGAAATTAGAAGGAATATCTTTGCTTGCTACTACAGTTTCGACTGTCATGGCATGTGTTGTAACTGTCAAAGTTCTTCCTCCAACTGCTAAGCGTGACTGTCATGAGTGTGGAACTGCACAAAGAAAAAATTATATTGCGGTGCAACTGTTTGGCATAGGTTTGTTCGATGCCCACATTTCTCTGAACAAATTGCGTTAGGTATTCAAAAGGGTTACTGAACCATTTACTAACTCTTCAGGAATTTAGTTCTTTTGAATTCAGAAATCAATTTTGTCACTTAGAAGAAGTAACCACTAGTTAATGGTTCATTAACCCCTTCTTGAGTCCAAGAAAGAAATTCGTAAAGAGAAATTCCTTCAAACCAACTTTGATCACCAGACCAACCCAAACCCTCTCAAACCTAAACTAAATTCAATTTTCTACTAAAATCGAAGAATAAAATTGTGAATAAACAATCACCACGTTTGATTGGCAATTACACAACGCAAATCAATGGAAGTTCTGTAAACAACTCTTTTAGCCAGTGAAGTGTTAACATCGAGTAATAAACAGTCTGTGATGTTTTCTTAACCAAACTGTATTTATTGAAAAAGATTGTGACTGGAATGAAAAGGTAATGAAATAATTTCTTCAGTTGAAAATATTTATGTAGGAAAGTTTGGTACTTGCAACGAAGTACCCAGTAACAACGTTATTCGTACATTGTAATAATACTGCCGTGTTGTTCTAGTGGTCGTAACCGCTACTGCCGAGCATGAGGTACTGGGTTCGATTCCCGGGTCGGGAAAAGTTTTATTGTGTTTTTCCATAGGAATTTCTCAGTAACAGCCCTGAGTGGATTTTTGCCCGGTTGTTGGTAATAATAGGTTTGCCTTAAATGAAATAAATGTGTTGGTACTATAGATACACCTTTGGCTAATTTAACCCTTCGGGGAATACTGGCGTGATGATAACCTCATCGAATGGTCTACGTAACATGCCCTAGGAATCATAATACGTTATTTTTCTTGTTTGTCTTTGTACTAAGAAAAAACCTACTTTGACGTACCAAAGTACGTACAAGGATTTTTCTTAGTAGATTGCAAACAAGATGAGATCAGTGTCAATAATAAACTTCCACTATTGGTGGGTAAGTTTCTAGTAGATTTACTACATGAGTCAGCATCACTTTCCCTCAGTAAGTTTTTACGATCTACTTGGGAAATTAACTGGCCCATACATTTTACTGTTGTATTGTTGATTCTACATAGAATTAACATCGTAAAAGTGACATAAGACTTATGTAGGTAATGAGTCTTCACAAACAATCGCTTCATTTTCTGCGAAGATACACGATACTTTGGTAAAAGTTTTGCAAAATTATTTTTTTTCTTCTAAATTATTTTTTGTAATTTTCCTGAACGAAACTTAGTGTGGTCTGTAACCACACTAAGTTTCCTTCAGGAAAATATGTGTAAAATATATTTATGTGAACGCGCATTTTATGTTGCATGTTCTCAAGACGACATCAAGTAAAATAAATTTGACCTACCATCCGGAGCTGGAAGACGCTGTCATTTCCGAAAAAAATAATCACACCTGATAAATCTTATCAGACGCTCCGCAATCATGAAAATCGAAACGAATACCAAAATATGCAGAGTCAAACGCATGAAATAAATTATCGATAATCATACTGTACGCAATATGCAATCGAATGCAGTCGCACGAAAAATATTGGAATCCATCCAATAAGTTGATGTAATGAAAGCGACTTTACTGCCATGGTTCTGGGGGAGGGTATCTAAGACGTTTGCAATTTCCGAACAAAATCTTTGTACGTTTTACGAGCAAGACAATAGATGTTTACTGGCGAACGGTGTTGGCAGACGGCCGAAGCGCCGATGCGAACAACTCATTTTACGCTCCGTGTCGTCTCCTCGATCAGCATCCCTATTCACGATCAATCGACGTGAAACACCGAGGTGTGCAGGTCTGCACTATAAGTAAAATGTATTGTAACAGTTACAATTCCAATGGATTTTCCTTAAAACAGAAAACGGATAGAAATGTTTCGTACAAAACATTGATTCTTTAGGACGGACTTTAAATGTGATTCTGTTGTGATAAATGGCGATCGTTAGTTGCATTTCTTTGTTCCTTTGTTGTTGGCGTGTTGTTTCTTGTTTTTCTTTGGAATGTGACATTAATTTGTGACGAAATGACAGACATTTCTTAGTTTTTGCTGAAATACCTACAGATGTTTCTTTCGTAATAGCTCTCTTCCATCAAGTTATTTTAAGAAATGACAAGTACATATTCCTATTTGAGATGTTTATAAGATCTTTTTTTAAGAATAATAACAGTTGATAGGTAGAGGTACTTATCATATCGGGCAGGTTTACACAAAATCCAACAAAAAAAAAAAGCATGATATCTAGCCCTAAATTAAAAAATAATAACAACTAAACCACAAGCAAAAAAAAACCGTGAACCAACAAAAGATTTCTTAAGAAACTGCTGTAAAGAACGCCAAAAGACATTGAAGGCGTTGCAGACGACGGCAAAATCAGATACGATTCATTAGTGTAACGAGCTTTTAATATTTAAGGGCCGGCTTTGATTGGAATGGCTTGAAAGTGTCAGACGTTGCTGGAGGGCCGTGGCTTTGAATCCATGACACGTACTTACCTTTTCAACGTATGAAAAGTACCACTTGAGTTTTTGACACTTTCTTAAACTTTGATGTGGGATTTTGGTGCAGTTATTGAGGTCCCAAATAGCTAAATGACATGGAGATACTTGAAGAGAAATTAATTACATAACGTGGCTCCAATAACCTACCTGCGTACTTAACAGCTAAATATTTGCGTTTAGAGGGCTATTCTGTAATGCAATCACAATTTCAATGAGCAAAAAGCCCATGGAAATTGTGACAGAATTAAATATTATGAATAATCAGAGAAAGTTAAAACTTATAATAATATTTGTATAAGATTTTAGTTTTATTCAATAACTTTACTGAATACGCTTTGCTAGATCTAAAAACACGTTTGAGTTTAAAGCAAATTGATATTATCTGTAACAAAGGATGTCTTACAAAAAGATCTTACGCTTGTACCCATTAAGTCAAAAAAATGCTTATTATTATGTAAAATTGCACCCCAGAGTTGTTGAAAGGGTTGATACTCTAGGGAGGTGTCGAATCATTCAAATGAACTCACTAACACTCTCCCCTGGGTTTCCTGCACCCCGGTGTGGTGCACATTATACACTTTAGCGTGCATGAAATTTTAAGTGTGATTTTTTAAACTAGCTTCCGCCAGCGGCTTCACCTGCATTATATCTTTATAAATTATAGCCTGTTAAATAGTGATAATATAGCATTATACTAGTGAAAGAATTTTATAAAACAAACCAGTAGTTTTTGAGTTTATTCATTACAAACAAAAATATAAATCTTTTCTCTTTATAATTACCTATTAGTGTAGACAAGAGAAGGTTAATTTAGTTTTCAGAACTTTATCACCTCTCAAAAATAAATGAAACAGTGATCGGATTGTCTCTATTTTCAAATAAAACTACCTAACAAAAAGTTCAAAGCTACCTCCCGTATGGGGAAAAATTATAATAATAACACTACCTTAATAATTGGAATTATTCGTTTCTTTCAGTTACAACTCTACGAGGTAGTTTGATAGATTTTATGTTTTAACCACTAAGAGATAGATAAGCTAACGAACTATTGATCAGAAAAACTGTGACCTTTAATTTAAGGCTCCCAGGTTTTAATTAAGTTTAGTTAACGTGATGAATGTTTGATTTGAGTTCATGTTAGGACGTAACGATTTGTATGCCAAGCGATAAAATCTTTAATTTTATGTTTTTAATTACTAAGTAATTCACTATAATTTAATCTAGGTGTAAAATTATTTGAGCCACGTTGCTTAAAATCTACTATGTCATCCATTGAAACTTAAGGGATTGGGGATACTTCATCCATACTAATATTATGAATTCGAAAGTAACTCCGTCTGTCTGTCTGTCTGTATGGTACATTTTCACGCCTAAACCACTGAACGGATTTCGACAAAATTTGGCAAGGAGATAGATGGCATCCTGGGGAAGAACATAGGCTTTTTATCGACATACCACGCGGGTGAAGCCGCGGGCGGAAGTCTGTCTAGTCTTCTATAAGTTCTTCTATCTAGTCTGATATAATTTAGATAAAAAGAAGGGGTCTCTGGCTATAGTGTTACAAAAATAGCCCTAGCATCATGAACACCTACCTATACAAGACTGACCACAAGTGTTTTTTTCCACACTTTTATAAAATTACCAAAATTAGTCCTTTGTCCATTAGGCCCTGGCTTATTCGTTACCGAAAATTAAGCGGTAATTATATTACATACAAAAATACTACCGTTCATAATTTAAAAGAATAACAGTGTAGTGGTATGTAACCCACACATGCACAGAAACTTGTGAGCTCAACCTACGACGTCCCACATCTGGGAGTTCGTATACAGTCATCGCCGATGACACACAGTCGGTTACTAGCCGTTTTTCGCGTCATTGTAGAACCATCCTAATCTTAGTCATTGTTTACCTACCACATCCTAATAAAAGTTCTATAACAGCTAACGCTTTACGGCATTACGCTGCCGCTTTTAAATTATAACTTAGAATTTAATCCAGCGCCGTTTCTCGTGAATATTACAAAACTGCAATTTCCGTATCAACGAGGCGTAAATAAATAATACATCAGGCCATATATACGCGGATAGTATTAGTGCGTACTTGTAAATTGCTATGCGTTTAGATAAATAATAAATTGAACCGGTAATGAAACAGTAGAAAATGATTTATTTGTGTCTGACAATGGCAATGTTTTAAGCATGAACATAAACTAAAATCATGATATTATGACTATTAACATTTTTACTCTAGATATTATCACACATTATAAATAAATAGATAATATCGCGAAGAAACCATTTTCTTCGCACTTTAACGTTTAAAGGAAAAGCTTCCTCTGAATTATCAATAAAATAGATCCGAAATACATAATTCAAGTTCCATTCCAGTTTAGCAGTCGAAGACTCGCTTTTCCATTCAAAACCTTGCACGGCTACAGTATCAGTAAAAGCATAATTTCCTGTACTGAAATATTTATACCGAGACCGTACGTAGCAACAGCTACGGTGCTACGGCGCTACGCTCGTAGCGTGTTCTACGACATTGGTTCTACGACTATGCGACTTTAGGAGAACTATTTTGTAGTAAGTATTGAAAATCCACTAGCTAACATTTTATTTAATAGCATATTTATTTAGTTTTATGATGATTCGGTCAAACTTTAGTTACCTTTAGAAGTGGTGGTAGTATATAATCACGTTGGTACCTACATCAGTTCGTTTGGTATGTTATTGGGTTGTTTATCAAAACTCGTGTTGTATTTGGGCAATAAAGTGTGTTATATGAATACTACAAAGTTTATCTTATGTAGGTACTATAACATACAGAATCTCGCTAACAAACAAAAACATGAGCATTTTTTTCTCAACACACTTCTATGTTTTCTAAGTCTGAGGTCTTTGCAGACTGTTTTTATGGATCTAATCGAATTAAATAATATTATAACAGAAAACCCGATTCAGAGTTTCCAAACGCCTACAGAAAACGGTGATTGTATATACTTAGTCTATATTTAGATTCCATAATAAGCTTTCTTAGGAAATAATTAATAAATTATTTTAGTTACTTGATAAATATTGTTCAAGGGCTTTTGGGGATTGATTTCAAGAATAAACACTAACTTTAGACAAATATGTATTGTTTTAAGAGGCTGAACCTTTAGACTAAATCTACACGGCGCCTGTCCTACCACGAGGAAGGAACTAGCAGTCAAAAGTACCTTATAAGTGCCTATTTGAAATAAATAAGTGAGTCTCTTTTCTATACATTTTCTGCGTAAAAAGCAGCCGACAAGTCAATTATACTTTAGCCCCGAATTATTTTCAGCCTGAATGAATTAGGTAAACAAATATTGTACTGTCGGCTATGAGGCATTTGACCTCGTTTAACCTTTCCGAAGCCAGCCTGAAACTAAACCTGGAAGTTTAAATATAAACCACCAATATGTTATTTCGTTTGTCAACATGGAGTGAGAAGAAATGGAGACCACATTAATTTGTAGGTAACAACAGTTTTTGGCCTACTTTGGCATTTAAATTATTGTATAGTTCGAAGTCTGCTATTCATAATTTATTTATCACTAGCTGATGGCCTCGACTTCGCCCGCATGGATGTCGGTTATTATATACTAAAACCTTACTCTAGAACCACTCTATCCATTAGTGAAAAAAGCATGAAAATTGGTGCAGTCGTTTTTGAGTTTATCGCGTACAGGACGACAGATAGACGTGACGGAGGACTTGGTTGTATAATATGTAAGGATGTAAGGATAATCAGCCTATAATGTTCCCACCGCTGGGACACAGGCCTCCTCTCTTCGAGAGGGAGTGGGCAGTAATTTACCACGCTGGCCCAGTGCGGGTCGGTAGATGTCACGCCTTCGATTTTTTTATTCTAGGACATGCCAGTTTGAACCTACAACTCGTATGCCACCAATGCTCTGTCTGCTATAACTTTTTATAATTCTTACCCAAATAATGATTTATTGTCTTATCTACTAGATGAACGTTTTATTAAGTCATCTCAGAAAACGAGAGTCGTCGTTTAATTAACGTAAGTTTAGTCCCATTAAATTTTCGTCTGATGCTTTTTATTTGATGAGCTGGGTATTCTATAATACATTCATCTTTATTACTTCATGTTACCAGTAAATTCAAAACGCTTGGTCGATTTATAACCCGCACCCCGTACTAGGTACTAGGGCAAAATCTATACTTTGCGTAATAAACTCAACATTTACATAAATACCTAATGAATCGTTTCGAAGCGACTTACTATTGACGACAACATAAAACTTGGCCTGTCAATTTTATATATTTCTACCTTGTTTTTTCTAACAAAACGCTGCCATAACATTTTTATAGTAAGAAACAACCTATAAAACGGGTTTTAGTGCACTGACATTCGTGTAAATCTTCGTTTTAGTATCTTATTATATAATACAATTATTGATATGTTTTTGGCACTTATTTCAATGGGTTACGACTGAAAATTGTAAAGCTGGACGGGTTAAGGGTTCAAAAATTGTTATTTTATTTTCATGTGCGTAGTTAACCAATTTACAATTTTGGTAGGGGTGAAATACATTGTTGTTAAATAGGCATTGTATAACGTAACTTGCCTTGACTTACCTAATTCCAACATTTCACAAAATATAAGGTAATTGATGAACTGGCTTATTTGTACATTTTCGGAAAAAAAACTCTAAGTACAGGCACAAAGCCAGAGGAAAACACCAAAAAATCCAACTCCTTTACGCTCTCGCGTCACGTCGATAACCCAAACTGTTGTAATGGATTCCATTTGGCAACTTGCTAAGTAGCCTGACTTAGCGTTGGATTGTGCCTTCAACGCTTTTTTCTGAGACGTTCTGGCTTAATGTGTCTACCGCTAGATATCTGTGTGCTATATACTTACTAATCTTGTGAGTTTCCTCTTTAGTTGTCCATTTTGTGATCTACAAAATATACCACTTTGATCGAAATACCACATTCTGCACATATTTTAACCATTCGTAGTAGTAGCAAGTAATTATAAATTTCAGTTTGTCAAAAGTTCTGTTCTGTTATTGTAATGTTTAGTATGACCTACCTAATATTATACGTAACACTATGGTAAAGAAAATGTAGTGACGATATTTTTCAAAGTTTTACCACCGGATGCACGCCGCACTCGCTTATCAATTCTTACCTACTAGGTATATTCGTACTGAGACAAGACATTTATAAATAATTCTTCAAAACCATTAAGGCTTGGCGCAAACGAGCCACCGCCACCGTCTACAGCCAACGGTAGCCCAGCGACAAGCAGCTTTTTCATACGTTTTGTATGGATTCGTCCCACAACAGCACAACGCCGTGCCGCAGCAAGAGGTAGCAGCCACCGCCGGTGGCTGTGATCGGTGACTCGTTTGTCCCGACCCTTACAGTTTAAAATATTAAAATCTGATCCGTAAAGCTTTAAAACAAAATAAAAGACAAGCGTGGATTACGCCGACGCGACGGCGACGCCATGATGCATTACCAGCCCAATCACGTTAAAACCAATCGCAGACGCTTTTTAACCTCGCATGATTAAAAAAATACAAAAACAGCATTAACAAAAATCACTCAAACACTTAACAGTCGTCTGGAAGCAAAAGCTATTTATTTATTCATTGGATCGTGAACGATGCGCGTCCAAGTGGAACCGTGCTATTTCATCGGCTGCATTGTGATGCGTTCAATTAGCAACTGCTAAATGTTAAGGACTCCGACTTGACTAATTGATTTCTAGAATCATTGAGTGTAGTGTAGTGTGAAATATGACGTGTTTTTTTGTATGTGCGTCTGTTAGTTGAAGGTATAATCTAGTGACAAAAAACGCGAAATTATTTATGTGGTTTTTGGGTTTTACGGGACATATTTTATCCAACAAGCTAAGATTCAAAGATTCAGAGTGTAATTTTAGCAAAAAAGAAAAATATACAAAAAATAAGCAGCTATAATTATTCTATCACACAAACGCCAATTTACTGCCAAAATACATATATTTTACAAAGAAAATAAGGAAATCAGTTTCCCTTTGAAGCGATCGCTCCTTCATTGCACACCCTACATTGCGTTAATTTCGAGCCCTCCGCCCTTTTGAACTGCTCAAGTCAATCGAAAAGTCAATCCGTTGGTTAAACATCACAAATGAAAAGTCTCCAATAGGGAATGTTTTAAGTAATGGAAGAAATTAAAAGTGTTTTCAAGATTTTCAATGAACGATGAACGAACAAAGGGAGCAATTGGGATTTTATTCGGGGTTACAATTTATGCTGTCTGGGGTTTACTTACAATCTTATAAATTAATTGATTGGTCGCTTCAATTTTTTTTTACTGTTTCAATTATATTGTTTTGCATACCGGGATTAAATTGACTTATGAATACAGAATCTACTGTAAATTCGTAGAAATAAAATATAAATGATATAATGATTTAAAAATAAAAAGTTATAATAATAATATAATTTCGCGTAAATCACTGGAAAATATTGTAAAAGAATAGTAGTGGAAAATATCGAGATCTATTAATATGGTATGTTATCAATAAAAACATGGATTCAGGCGAACGAATCCACGCTCAATCATTTTCTGTGTAAACCATGACACTTGTTACCAATTTAAATTCCCACGGATTTATTTTAACAGAACTTAATTGAATTTAATTTTTATGTTCAATGGGATAATTGCTACTAAGAACTGTCATAATATACCTATACATTCTTCGTAAAATACTATGAGAAATAAAAACTTCGACTTCTTTTTTTCGCTCAAAATACGAATCATTCTGACTGGTTCTCAATCCGCATTCCACCACGAGATCAATCTCCTATAAAAATACTTCTGTATACTTTATTCTGCCTTCACTTGTACCCCTACGTATAAATACAGCAAGCTCTCATTGCGTTAATGCTTCGCCCTTTGATATTGTCTAGTCAATCGGAAACTTATCCTTTTGTAATACGCAGATAACTCCATGTGCGGAATATTATTTTTCGCTTGGTTTGTTAAGAAAATTGAGAGGCATCTGCTTTGCAAGTACAATGTTTTAGAGATGGTACATTATTAATTGGATTCTTCGTATGACGATGGATTGGGGACGGAAATTGTTATTTTAATGAAAGAAAGTTAGCATATCTCCAGCGAAGTGAGGGGATTTCGGGATCGAGACTTAAATGATAATTATTATGTGACATTTATGACGTTCGGGATACATAGTGAAATGATAATAAATTATTGAACGATTTGAATGGAATTCATGTAAATTAAAACTTTTCTGCTGCTCTTTTTTACTACTACCTACTTCAGTTTCATGACCTGTTTTTAGAGCGGAAGAAATTGTGAGCACTGAAACTTCTTCAAGGACGAAAAACTTTATGTTTGCTTTTTTAAGTATCTCGCTCGGACAAACTATTTGTTAGCCTTCAGTGTTATTACGTTAATTGGCGCTGCCTATCTCTCTATAAAACTGATTTTATGAAATTTAATTTTATATTCTGATTAACGGTTCTTTATAGTCACCCTATTTTCTAAGGCCTTATCCTATTTAAAAGCGATTGTCAAGCGTATACACGCTCGGTCACTTTTTGTTAGGTATACCGGAAAGCGCCCTCTGTCGGCTCGACTACGCGTTCAGGTTCACCGAACAAATAGTTCGAACTATCTTGTATTCGGGCGACGATCGCTTTTAAATAGGACGCGGGGTAATGCGTCATTTACTGGACGATTTAATCGTTTTATGAACTGCAAATTGTAACTTGCACACAGCTCTGAGAGGATGCTAGTGTCTGTAATGCCTCAGATGCCATCACAATCACTTAAGCGGTTCCAACAGTACCCACGGGATGAGATGATGTGACCTATTTAGTAAGGGACCGCACCGCTGAATTTGTCGTAATTAATTTGCATGCTATACCAGCACTATCTGCAGGCATAAATTTTAACATTTTAATAACTATCACTCTTACTACCTACATTATTCGTAAGGTTATTAATATTTTAAATTTTAAAACTAAACAAAAGTTATGAAACAAAAGCTTAATGTAGAGAAATTGAAAATAATAATTGAACATACACTACAACTAAGTATTTTCACCATTGAGAAGAATGTCGCTACTTACACAGGGCTCTGGGACATAATCTAGACTAGACCTCTAAAAATGTAATCGGCAAATCAGCAATTCAGCATTTGGCAGACCGGTGCGGTGTCCGTATACTAATATTATAAATGAGTTAGTTTGTTTGTTTGTTACGCTTTCACGATAGGAACAAATTAGATCAACCACGTTTCAGATTGTCTAAAGTACATACTTCTTTTATGGGGTATTGTGTAAAATGTTATAATAAAATTCCACTCGATATTCTTCAACTAAATGAGAAGAAATTTAAAACATGCATTAAACGCACACTATGTAGACAAGCATATTATAAGTTGGATGATTATATCGTGGATAAAAATGCTTGGCTTAACGCTGGTCCTACTCCACAGGCACTTGGGCTCACTAGTTAAATTTTCATAATTGGAAGTGTAGCTTCCCCCTTTTTACTATTTTTTATTTTTTTTTCCTGACATTACGAAATTATTGTTTATTCTTATTTAACTTATCTGAAAATAATATTATACTAATTGCTCAATTTCTTTGCAAACTAGTTTTGTATAATTTAGAAGCATTTTTTCAATTATTGTAAATGTGAGTACCATGGAGCCGTTTAGTATGGTATGATGTATGTTGACTTGAAATAGCATGGCAGATGAGAGTATGTCATGCTCACTTAAATGTCTCGCTGATGGTGGCACGTGTGTTGGATCATTCGGTTCCCTACAAAATGGTTGAGCTGGATGGTGCTGATCCACATGTCATGTTCGTGAACGGGCGCCGTCAGTTGAGACTGGTCACCTCTTATTTGCCAGAGCTTATTTTTAATCTTAAATTTTGAATTGCTTTTGATTCTTTTTTTGTTTTACATTGTTCTCACATATAGAAGCAACATGAATACTGTACCCAGGATTTTGTAATATCTATATCCATTTTTTAAAAGAGTGTCCTTGGAGTTTCTTGCCCGTTCTTCTCCATAGAGATCTACGTTTTGGAATGGGCAACTAGCTTCAACTCTCTGACTAACTGACCGACTCTTTGACAATTCAAAAGTGCCTGTAAATGGTTTAATTGAAATAAATGCTTTGAGTTTGAGTTTGAGTTTGAGTTTGATAAAATGACTTAACGGATTTGGATGAAATTTGGCACATGGGTAGACCATGACCTGGATAGAGGACTAGGATACTTTTTATGCGGATGAAACCGCGGGGTGCAGTTTCATATAATATGAACAGACAATTTATGAGAATTTTAACCGTTGACCGCTGGCTTGTTTTCTCGAGAAGAATCCCTAATCACAGGCCACAGGTAAAGCTTTGGGACATAACCAAAAGCTCAATGTAATCTAATCAGCAAATCAGCATCTAAGCTTTTGGCAGACCGGTGACGTTATATATTATTTATATTTATATTATACTTGTTGTTGACGACAGAAAATTATTAAATCTAAATTCTGTATTCAAAGGTCACACAAAATCCGTCACAGAAGTCTTGAGACATCAAAGCGTTACTAAAATAGAATTTAATAACACAGTTAACTAACGAAACGTCTACCAACTAACATTTATCTCGACGTCAAAAGATACAAAGTTTAGTACAGATTACAACGCAGCCAATTTCCGTAGTACATTGCCATACTTAGAAACGTCATCTATGTATACGTATTGTGACAGTAAAATGTTATGACGAGATACGAGACGAACTTCCACTTACTTCTACGTTTTACCCTTCTTATAAACCTGCTAAAGGAATTTAAACCTTATCACACCAAACTTAGGGTTGGATAAAAAGTTTTGACTTGTATTGATAATGTGGTTATACAAGCAAATGTTACATGAAAAGGGGCTAAACTTTTTACAACTTCAATACTGTACGAAAGCCGATAAGATCCCATAAAACGCGTATTGAGAATGTGTGCTCTTGAAAAATGTTTGCAGATAGTCAAAATTTCAATATTCCAACAAGGTTCAGGTCTGCGGTAATACTGGTATCAGAAATCTTGTCTACATATTTTTTCTAGAATAAATATAAAAGTCTAGTCTTACTTTCGTGAGTTTAATAAAAAGACAAGGTGAACTTAAATCTATCTTGTGAAGGAAATTGATCTACTTTGTAAAAGTGGAAATGAAAACAGTTTATAATGTTGTTACCGGCGAAGTTTGTAAACTACACGGAGACCTGTGTGGTATAAACGAAGCTGTATCGACTACAAATGAACTTAAAAACCGTTTTTTTAATGTTGTATTTTCAAATATCAGTAGCACGTTCTCATATATGAGTTCCGGAAAAGGAAAACCACCTCATTTTTTTCCAGGGGTACAAAATGATAACCAGATTTGCTAGGCGAATTGAAACCACTAACCTACTGGTGTACGGTAGCAATGGAGAAAAAGAAAGAAGAAACCGTATACGAACTAAACAATCTACTACAGTCTGCCCGTCGAGAGAATGCGTTCCTGACACCTGTCAGTTGGACAATTTCTAACAGTAATAAGGATCAAATTCGCAAAACACATATTCGTTACTATGAAACTGACAGGTGTTACGAACGCATTCGCTCGCCGGGACTGTAACAATCGAATTTCTATTAAACCTCCAACTGTCACTAACGAGACACTATTTTAAATTGTTATCGTCTTCTAAAGGCCATGGTCAGTTGAAAACAGTTAACGAATGAATATAAAGATGTTAATCATAAAGTTTTATTCATAGTAGCAATACTATAATCCCACCAGCATATTAATCTCTGTACCGGTCGCCTACTTTATTACTACCCACCTTAACCTTCTTCAAATCTCCCACACAATAAACATAAAACCGAGCTTAAACTAACAAAGCTTTACCTGCAAACCACATAAACAAAGTAACACTAACTAGATATAAAATATAAGTGGAAACACCTTCCGTCGTCCTGTAGTCACGTTCAATTTGCACTATCCTCTACACTTAAACCTACTTAATTCGTACTAAAGAGGCTTCTGAAATTCCCTTGTTCATTTATACGACGATTGTTAGCCATGCGCACTTTTGGACATAGATTCTGTATATGGAAGTTTACTGAATATGACATGTTGTAGATTGCTGTTGTAGGTAAACCGAAAATTGGAAAACGATCTTACTTACCTCTTTCTGTTCTACTTCCGTGTCCTTGTCAACTAAGACTAGTAAGGCCCATTTTTTTCCAGTTTCACTTAATCCAAAACCGGTTTCTTTTGTCTATATGCCACGTGATAATATCTAATCTTCGCCCAAGGCACTATCTTCTGCCTTCTCTACATTTACTAATACTGCAAAATCTGTCGCAATTATTTATTCTGTATCACTTCTAAGGTCCTTGACACATCCAGCATCACTTACATCAACATAACATGTTACCGCATACTTGTCCTCATTGTGCGGTGGAGAGGACTCACGTAATGGCTCAGGAGGCCAGCCTGCCCATGAATTACAAATAGCTACTGTAATTATACTGTATTTCAACGTTTCACGTGGATTTATGCTTTTAATTTTAACACTTATATAGCATCTGACGTTGCTTTTGGATTATGTTGGTTGTGGGTAGTTTGAACATTTGCTTAATTATCACTTTAATTTCAGTGGAACATAGTGTTATGAGAAGGACATTCAATTAAGGTACGATTCCATAGCCAACTGCAGGCAGCAGCAGCAAGCGACGTGCCACCGCGACACTACTGGTTTCCATGTATTCCAGTGAAATCGATGTGTGCTACGGAAGGTATTTTATAGAAATACATAATTATAGCGGCATTGCAAAAATCTTTCTTCATCACTTTCAACGCACGTCCCTCAGGCGGGCAAGCACCGCACGTTTTTTTATGACAATGCGGTGCGTTGCAGCTCTAATTTACGATTGGCTTAATAATCATATAATCGGCCCAGGCCATCAAATTAGACTTATTTCCTTTGGCTGATGGTATTTACTAGAACTCTAAAGGCAAAAGAAAGGTCTGCCTAGCCTTTTCCCAATTATGTTGGGGTCGGTTTCCAGTGTAACCCGATGCAGATGAATATCAGTATTTTTCATGGAACGACTGCCTATCAGACCTCCACAACCCAATTATCGGCTGTTATTATTTAGGCACGACCCCTCAAAGGCAAACAAAATTATTTTCTTTCAAAACCTTTGCCTGTTGACATAATCAATATTCATCACTTACACCAAATCAATTTAACTTCCCCAAACCATACATTAGTCAAATTTTACCAACGATTGTCCCCACAATTTAGTACTCTAGTAAATGGATTAAAACAAACTTGTTAAGAGAAATTAGGTCGCCTCGTTTTAGTAGCGGCTCTCAAAGAAATTCGTTTTTGTTAAGGCTTCCGCCCGACCTGTTGTTTACTTGTGATAACGGTCGTTCATATTTATTCATGAATCCACGGTTTTTGCTCGGGCGCGGGAACTAATCAAATCCGAATTAAATGCTGGACTTCAAGTCAATGGTTATATTGATTTGACTTTTTGTTAAGGGAAAAACAAGGGTTTTCCTGTTTTGGTGTGGTAGGTATTACCTATGCATAGATGTTATTTAGTTTGTTGTTGTATTCAAACTAAATAAAAGTCCATTCCAAAATATTTGATTTCGTCGAAAATACCGGGGTGCTGATCTTGACAAAGATATTCTTTAAGGTTTTAAGAACGATGTCATAAATAGCAAAAGACCACTACAAACGTCACTATGAAACTCCACAATTAGCACTCATACCGATAGAGGTTTTTCCTCTTCTTCCTTAGATATAGTGAGGCACAAGTAGGTCCCGAGTAAGAAACATTGCAATAGAATGGGGAAAGTGTGAATTCAAGGCGATTTTACGCTTCATTTTAGCGATAGTATCGACTGGCATATTTCAAAGAAGACCGGTTCAGATTGTGGTTGTAAAAATGCCATGAAACCGAGTATCATTCAGTAATACTTTTAGGAGTTCTTGGATATAGTTGTTACAAAGTATTGTAAATGTGAGATGACATAGTTGTATGCAAAATAATTCGAAAACGGCGGTTATGGTAGACGAAGCAGGAGGTCTGACTGGTGATGTAGTGGAATAATAAAAATTACTACCAAAAATTGCAACTGTTGCCATTGGTTTGACAATTGGTGCAAAACAAAAGACGTACACTAAACCAATATTCGTCAAAATGAAGCATAAAGAACTAACAAAAAAGAGCCCCCTTAAGTACAAACTTCCGTTCAACCACAGATACCATCAAATCACGCTCAACCTTTCAAAATCTAGTCCGATAGATTGGCAGTATTGGCACGTCTCTCTCTCGTTATAATGAGGGCGTGCGGCCCTTACACACAATGAAGCTTATTTATGTAACAACAAAGGACGCCGTCACGTGACGCCCTCCGGCCACCAACCGCCGCCGCCGTCGTCGAGAGCTCCGCTAGACGTCCGTAATCGCATCTACTGCCGATAGATCGTTAGTAATGGAGTTTTAAGATTTCGTGTTTCGACGATGCGGAATTTAATTTCGGATGAGGAGGGTCAGTTTTCTATGTAGAAATTCTTTTTATCTTAGCGTTTTATTCCGGTCTATTACGTACGCAACTACGTATATTGGCGTCCGATAGTAGATCGTTTGATGATTACTTACTCATTTGAATCAGATCAGTTTGGTACAAGTATGAAACACGAATGTTCTGTTCAATATGTTTTAGCCATCTATCCTTAAAACATGCTTGCCTAATTTTTAACCGACTTCTTCAAAAAGGAGGAGGTTCTCAATTCGACTGTATGTTTTTTTTTTTTTTTTTTGTATGTTTGTTACGCGATTACTCCGCCAATTATGAATCGATTTTGATGATTCTTTTGTTTGGTAAGTCATGCTTCCGAGGTGGTCCTATATAAATTTTATTAACTTTGCTTGCGTAATTTTTGAGTTAGCTTCAATATTACTTATTTTTCCCACTTAGTTTATCGAGACGATATCCTGTTTGACTCCTTCACTGTTATTTACATAGCAGGAAGTGGTATTCGGATTTGTGTGGGGTAGGTACCACAACTAAAAAGTGAAAAATAAAAACTTTTTATAAAAAGAAAAACCACCGACTTCCAAAAAAAAGTGAAAAATAACTTTAATTTCGGAAGTCGGTGGCAAAATACGGAAATTGAAAAGCAAAGACACCGACTTCCGAAATTAAAGTTATTTTTCACTTTTTTAGTGTTTCTTTTGGAAGTCGGTTGTTTTTTTTTTTGTAAAAAGTTTGGTTTCTTTTTTTATTCTTTTCTTTTCTCAACATTTGTGACAGCTTGTTTATAATATTTCAACCCTTGACCGCTAGGCCGTGCGCATAAGTAAGTGTTTTCGGTCGCTCACTGAGATGTACTACATCATTTCCCATTCGACGTTGATAAGTTATATCTTGCCTTTTGTGTTGTTAAAAGCCGATATTGACGCTCAAAGCACTTTAAAACAAGTTTGCCGCTGCTAGCTGAAGGGCCAAAACTTTTAAGGACCTAGTTTTCAGTTCACTTGAGTTCCGCTTGCTCATATTGACAACAAACTGCGTTGAAAACATTTGCAAATAATTATTTGGTTCCATTTCAGGTATACCATCTGTTAAGTTAAGACCCATTTTTTTTGGCACTAATTAACAACAGGCACAAAAGGGAACATCTGATTAAATAACAACAACAGAATAATCACAATACACACACATGCTATCAACATTTAGTGCTATAGTAGTTGAAACATTCGCAGCGAATGCCTTCATCTCCCCATAATGACACAAAGAAGATAATTTCCTAATACAAACTAATCTCTCAAAGGTTAGTGGTTTAGGGTCGAGACCGACATCATGCGGGCGTTGGTCTCGGCTCCATTTTAACCAAACGGGTTAATTATTTACAAAGCCTTTTAGTGTCGAAAAGGGAAGGTGCACCTCCTCACTCATTTATGTTTAAGTAGGCCACATTTGGCTGTTCCAAAATTGTAATTAGGTATAGGCTTATGTAACCGTACAGTGCACTATTACATAATAATAAGTACTCATTACAGTATAAACAATTTTTTTTTTGGTGAAGTTTTGCTTGGTGATAACTTTTCTTTTCAAGATTGACTATAATATATTATTATGTATGTTTTTTTTAAGTGACATCTGTCGCAATAGGCTTGAACTGGTCAGTTTCAAAATGCGGTAACTGTAATAATTAAACTAAGGAAAACCTCCATTGTCAGGTAGCTATCTAGTTTCACGACATTTCAATAGATGGCGCTTTTTATTTAGTGACGAGTCAATGTAGTGAATAGATGGCGCTCTTGTAAGAATTTATTACTTCTTTCAGTCCTTCTTAGATGGCGCTGTAAACCTAACCTCAAAATTAACGTTTCTCTAGCATTATCTACTAAACTGTGATTTCAAGTTCAAGTCGCACCAATAAGGAAAGGTGAATAATTAAGTCAAAATTATTCGTTTCATTACAAAATGTTTGTTTTAATTTAGTAGACCAAGGAAAACCTCAATATTTTGAAGTAACATAACCTCAAATTGCTTCTGAGGCATGTTACGAAAGCAAACAAATACAAAAATGTTTTTGTAGCGATCATTGTAAATGAACAAGGTTTATAGGTAATAAGGAAACAAAACTTCAGTATAATGATGGAATTTATTTTCCAATATTTCAACGAAAGATTACATTTTTTTCAAAACAAAGAACTTCTCACGATGTTAAAATTATAGTTATAACATGGTTTTTTCTACAGCAACAGTTAATTTAATGAAAGAAAATATATTCATGGCTCAATTCTACCTATTATCTATCAGCTTACTTCATCAAAATATCAGGCTCAATATGAGCTATCAAAATTCTCGACCGTCGGCCCTTGCTAGACTTTAATTGACAAGGTATTAAGGCAATAAAGTTAAAACTACATCTTTCTGTCAAATATTTCTTTATTCTTTCATTTCATTTTAATTATATCACAGTAAGGACCGGGCGAAAATCTGAATAATTATACTACAAAAGCAATTCGAGCAACTCAACATTCAACAACTAGGTCATTTGATATTCCATCGTGATATTGTTTGATATTTGATACTTATAGTCAATAATATCAGAAAATATTTGTATTTATTCGAAATTTTCAATGTCACGTTACACTTAAAATTGTACCATTATTCAGTCTCACTCGCAACACAAAATGAATGATCTAAAAATACTGCATCAAACAATAAGATGTTTCAAACCTCAGCTCTCACACAATATACATACAGTATGTATAAGTTCATAAACTATTTTGATCGGAGTTCACTTACGAATACGATCATGTCTACAATAAGTTAATGAACTACGAAATGCCCTTATTAGTCAAAAATTACATTTAACAAGGCATCATAATTGTTTATTCATAATTATTGGATTTTCGTCACTAGTATGCGCGACCGCATCTTCCTAATTCACATTCATAGCTTTAAATTAATTAAACTAAATTCATTTGACTATCACTCTCATACGATCTGCAACGGAACAACACTCACGAGTCACAAACATCAAATTCTAATACTTAATAATACAATTTCTAGGCTTTAAAATCACAATGAAGTGGTGAATGAAAAGAAAAATAGTTTAGTAACATTGGTCATTAGAATTAATTGGTCGAAAGGGATATGTTCTGAAATAGTGGCTGTCGAGCCGTGCAGGTTTACAATTTTGATATTCGAGTAATGATATATAAGTTGATGTTTTACAACCGTCGAGTTGAGGTTGATGTCATCGCCTTTAGATCAACGCAGCGAAGTATCCTGCTTCAGCTATAATTACTAGTCCGTGTACTTTATTTAGTACACGTAAATTTGTTTGAGCTGTGGCTTGAGCTCAGGCGGGATCGTGTAAACTTCCTGTTCAGGCTTCTTTTTCACTAGTCGCTTCCAACGACCACCGATGTTCTTGCGAAGACTGCGGAAACTCGCACGCTCGTTGCCGTGCGGCTGCATTAGGTTGTCCTATAAACAATAGAAAAATAACAATCAGTCTCGTTACGCCAACTTCAAGACATGTTCGGGAGTTCACAAAGGGGTATGACCCTAAAAATGGTTGCCAGATTTCCGTTCCGTTATCGACCCCAATGCATTCACCACATTTATTTCGCCCCGCGTAAAACAACTTCAGACGTTACACAATACTTCTCTGCCGCTATTTTTAAACTGTTGTCAAGCGAGAATATAAAAGAAGCTTGTGCTATTATGTTTTGGAGGAAACGTTTTTGTCCAGATTCATATAAAGACCTTTTCTTGCTTTATTTAGAAGTAGAAACCAACTACGTTAAGTTCAAGTTTATTTAAGTTGGAAATAAGCTCTGCTACATGACTAGGAAGCTAATATTGCAAAGTAGAAGTAATGTTGAGGCCAAACAAGAATGAGGCAAGCCTTGAATACGCTATTCAAAGACACATTAGCATTATCTACTTCCTGGTGAGCGTCTTGATATGTGCTCATGCAGACGTTGTACAAACATAGTGTACGATTCGATATAACAAATCAATGGGCCGTTTCGCAGGTAAGCCTCGCCTCGGGAAGTGGTTATCAGAGCGTATTATTGGGGTCAGTGTTTTAACATGTTAAAAGTTTATACAGACGTTTGCATTAGCCTCTTTTGTTCGTCAGACAGCAAGAAAGAAGGTCGGAGCGTTACGACATGCTCGCCTTGTGCAGCTTTCTATTCAACGAGCGTGTCCCGACATTTAAATTTATTTCGCACTTAGATATCGCGTCTACGTGTTCCACCAACTCTCTCTCTCTCAGTGGCGGGGAGGGTCGAACCAGTCACGATTTCTTTCATATTATAATGTAACGTTTCTTTCCCAACGTGCAACTTTCAATATTGTTTGTTTGTTATCGAGGCGAGTGGAGATTTGCAAATAAATTGGAATGCGTTGCAGCTGGACATTGAAGCTCGTTAAAACAGTATTGGGGTCAAGTATAACGGCTGGAACTGGTTTCGATTCTTGAAATAGTTAGTTTGGCATTAATGTTTGGGATTGTTATTGTTTGTGATGAAGTTGTGTACACACCTGATCGTGAGGATAGACGTAAGGCGGGGGCAGCGGCGGCGGGAACTGCCACAGCGGCTGCTGGCGGAAGGCGAGCGGCTCCGGCTGCGATGCAGGTGCAGCCTGAAGTACTTCAGCTGGGTGCACCGAAGCCGAATGCTCCTCCCGCTTGCGCAGCTTGCTGTGGACGATGCGAATCGCCATCATAGTACCGTTGTTTCCAACCATTGTTGCAAACGGTCCTTCGACGCAAGAATAACTGATCACACTGGGCTGGATCACAGGTAACAAGTTCCAGTCGGGCAGTCACAACATTTCAATTTCACAGTTTTCACTCAACTCACAGCCGTATCGCGGTCTAATTGACGCGTGTAACTAATAACTAATTTAAATAAATTATCACAATTATTTTGTTGTAATTAGGCTATTGCACTATATCACTGTTCGTAGGAACGCGCGGCAGACCGCGTTACGCGAGCTTCAGCTGCGCGGTTGGTGACTAGAATTATTTCGTAAAGAGTGGCCGGCAGGTGCCTAGCAAAGCGCTCGCTCGTGCCAAACGACCTCTACGGAGTACTCCATGCGTCTGAGTTGAAGTGGAGGGGCGCGCATGGCTTTTATAGACGCGCATATGACGCGGCGCCAGCGCGGGCTGAGGGGGGCTGTGGGGGGGACGGTTGACGATATGACCGTTTTCCGCGAAAAACTACAAATGTTGGCGTGGCCGCGGCGCCCGACGCTATCGTATCGTAGTGGTTATGACGCACCAGAAGGCCCGACCGTTGGTTTGTCCCGTCAAAATTGATGGCAAAACCATATTAAAATTTACGACGGCTGTGAGTGAAAAACTGGTTGATTTAATATATTCCGTGGCAATTAGTTATACTTGCGTCTCTCTGGACCTGTTTCAAAATACATAAAAGCATCATTTTACATAATGAAGCTGTTTCATACGGATGTTATTGGCATAGTTTTTGAAGTTAGTACTACGACATAAAACAAGAGTAAGCACTTAACAGTATACAACACAGTGCTGGTACTGTTAGCTTCTAGCTAGTTACTGATAATACAAGAAGTGAGTAAACACTGAGCACAACTCATTAAAACTGGTTTAGATATAAAAGTAATCAAACGTGCTCGTATCGATCCCAGTGATAATAATAAATCAGAGGGAGTTCTGCATTTCACCATTAAACGAGTTCAAAGTCCACAATATAAATATGCATAGTAAAGTATAGCTAATACTTTACGCACAGCTGGGTTTATGGATAAAGTAGACGCACTAAACGCTGACGTTGCATCTCTTTCCGACCAATACTTGCATTCACACGATGGTAAGGGAGGCTTACATTGAGAAGCTTTCGACTCCAAAAGTTAAAGTAGGGCTGCAGGGCAAGGGAGAGCGCAAAGGTGCAATGCCCTTAGCAACGACTAACTTAAGCAAAGCTCCGGGCCTTTGACTCGAATAGAGCCTGGCGGGGTAAAAAACACAGGTAGTGAGCCATTATGAGTCGTTACCCTTGAGATACGTCTAGAGGATAAAACAGAAAAAATCTTGTAGTTTCTTCAAAGAACAAAAGAAGACGATTATTTTGCGATACAATCGAGTCAGTTCAATAGACGAGTCAGATTGTATTAAAATACAAATTCAAAAACATATGTTGCCACTCATGCGAAAAATCGTTTTGGATACAAAGGGTATCTAGCATGATACAAATATCGATTAGAATGTCGTGCAAAAATACAATTTGGTTTCAAATCTGTGTATGGAAAGAATACCTACTACGAGCTTTACAAAGGATAAAAAGACATCACCGTACCGTTAATGCACTAGGTACTGGCATCCATCCATCAATTCATGCATGCTAAGTTTGTTTCCCTTTTATCAAGTGTAATATTATGAATATAAATTATAATCAGTCCGAACATAATCACTTGCATGAATGGACCATAGTTTTCTGTTTATCGCACTGACAAAGACTAACATTGTGTTTAACTTAGAGATTTATATGCTCGTGCGTACGGTGCACGATTGTTTGACATTGGAGCGTAAATAATAACATACGCGATGCAGCAACCTCTGTTTCGTCTACTCAATATTCCATGTCATCTGTTTTATTATCATTTAGTACTAACAGAACTTGTGTGGTTGCTTATTTAAATGTTTCTTTAAATATTGCTACTTGAGAAATAACCGGCGGATGTTAACATCGCAGTGAGAATATAAGCAGACCTTCATTTTACATTTAAGAAATGTTATCGTATTCATATGACCGATACATGATTCAAAACATTGGTGCAATGACAGTAACTACTTCGACATGAGAAGACATTTATCATATTATATTTATCAATCAATACAATCATTGTATTCAGTTTGACCGGAATCTTCCAGCTGACGACAGTTTCTTCAGTGATTGCTTCGCTTACGCAGATATATTATCAAAATCATATCGACCACGATGTTTATAAGTGGCTAACTATGGAGTCATAGTGACAATTACTTAGTAACCAAATATTTTTTCTGACCTTTTATTACGTCAATCAGAGGCTATCTATTATCTTTGTGCCATTATTTAATTTGAGGGTAAACAAGCGTCATCACCTCTGCACCTGGTGATATTGTGTAAAATCTGTGTTTTCCTCATGATTTTTTGTCTGTTGATCAAAAAAATTAATTGAAATTAGGTAGAATCCTGACGTTGATGTTATTTTTCCACCGATCATACCTATTCATAATTCCCATCGAAGATACTTGATTGCCGAACAATGAAAGGCATTCAATATTATGTACCATATTGATAAAATGGTTATTAGCAGTGTACGATTGTTAGCATTGACGTCAAAGAAAATTATGGGAGTCAACAGGGGTAAATTTATAATAAGACCTGAACTAACAAACAACGGAATTATTTAAGGACTAATTGCATCATCTTCATGGAGTTAAAGAACAATAAAATCGAAAGCTGCCGTTCAATGTTATTGTATTCAAACTTTATTGAGGTCACAATCAACATAGTCCGCATCATCTTGGCTGTTACTAATCGATCGTTTTCAACTTTCAAAACTTTCTTTATTCTGTTAATATTTGGCAAAAATTAAAATAATTTCGCAGTTTTTAAATTTTTGTCCAACCTTGTTACAGGGTGATGTTTCTCTGATTTATGAATTTATATCTTGGCAGGGTTTTGTTTACGGCTTGCATGTCCGTGTTTACGAATCTGTCTACACCTAGGTTATTCTGATGTTTGAAGAAAGTCGTAACACCTGCTCACTCACACCTGCCCAGTCAGTGTAGGTTAACATGTTACCGATATAGATAGAAGGCTATCGTGCTCAACCTCCGCTCTGAATAACCTTTTTTTATTACGACGAAGTATGTATACTAATTAGTTTTCTACGTACACTATTTATGTGTTCCGTTTTATCTACTTGTCATTCACTTCCGCATGCCCCGACAACTACTTCCCCTCACTCGGACAGTCGTAAATCATTATAACATCTAGTCCAATATAGAGAGATATTTTATTTAAAAAAAGGACTCCATAAACTGATACTTAGTATATTTTTAACATCTCTGCTGAACAATTTAATTATTCCGCATGAATATTAATGAGCAATAAGTTATTTGGTTCTTTCGAGTAGAATTCGACAGAAGCCATTGTACGGTTGCCACGTGACCTTGTACGATTCTTTCGGTCATCATACTATTCTTACCAAACATAGCATTACATAGCCAGTAGGTATAGCTCCACTATCAGGTTTTTGTCAGTCACCGGTAACAATATTGTGACTCATTCAATAGAATTGTTGGTGTCTAAATAGAACGGTGTTCGTTGAATAAAATAGCCAATCACTGAACACGGAAACCTCGGAACGGCACAAAATTAAAAAGTCCAGTTATTTTAGTGCCCGTTCTTTTATACATGTAGGTACATTCTGATATAGACTGGAGTATGGCCAATTGCAAGGAATTCGCCTTGACCATATCGAACACAACCTTCGAGCATATTGAAATGATAGCAAACAGGTTTCTCATTTGAGAAAACAGCGATTTTTGTTGCAAAATGTAAAATTATAACCTTATAATAAGTGAAAATGTCGAGGTATGACAAGAAGTTTAGCCGGTTCTGTGATACTTCGGTAACCACCAGGTGTTACCACTTCAGTTGGGCAACCATCGTATGCTATTACCAGTTGTTAGTATACTGGATATAAGTCGAGGTAGCCAGTTAGCGTCGTACCAGAATGCAGAACGATGAGAATTACCCGCGCTCGAAGGGATTGTTCCTATCCCTTCCGCATAGGCAGACGATGGTCTTGTCAACAGACAACACGATCAAGGAGTTGTGTTCTAGCACCACGCCGACTTCGCAATTTTCCTCTTTGCACTTCATCGCCTCGACGGCGATAGGAGAGAAGAGCATTGAAACGCGTGCACAGACACTTTAAAGACACAGGTTAATAGGAGACTTGTGAGTAAGGACAGCTGAGGCAAATCGCCAACGTGAGCCGCGCGAACTAGCGTTTTGGCGCACACTGGCAGCCAGCGCCAGTGCGAGTTTTCAATACACACGGCCGAGCCGACGGTGACTATTTGACTGGCTGAGCGGCGGTCGTGGCGCCGGCCACCACGCCTCGCGCAGCGGTGGGTGGCGACTGAACACGCACCTCTCCCGTTACCTTATTGCGATGTTATGGGGACCGAACCCGCACTGCGAAAGCCCTTCGTAATAGTCCGTAGCGTTACTGTAATTTGCATCCATTTCCACCTATTTCCATATTCAGGAAACTCCACATATACAATGCGAACAACGGCCGAGTTCCAGACGTGAACGATCCATTATCCTGTCATTTGCAGACACCAATAACATTGGACACACACTTGAACACAACTTTATCATATAAGAACTTGATAACTATATGAAATTAACACATTGTTTTCTTCAGTCGAACACGTCTTTCAAATTCAAATGATCTCTTCGAAGACGGCTTTGTTATATGCTCGTCGTGGCTTAACTGAAAACAGTTGGACGTCAACGGATGTCGGCCCCGTATGCCGCATTCATACATAACAAATATCGTGGCCTGTAGGAGACAAGACAATCGAACAAGAATTGTAAATGTAACATGGCAGCATATTTTAGATTGCTTTTGCATTGTAACCGTTTGGTATTCTTTCAAGTAACCAATTTCAATTAAATAAACTCAATAAAATTAGATGCTGTACCTACATTGTGTTTCGTTAGATTTGTTACAAACAAAAGGATCAAGAAGAAATGAAGATACGAACAAACTCGTTGAAGCATTAGAGAGCGTTCGATCAAACATTGACGTCAGAGCTTACACAGCTTTCTGTTATGCAAAGCAAGTAGATAATGTTATTGCTACACTAATAGTATTGTTATGTACCGATTAGATAAGTCAACACTTTCAACGTAATCTATAGTATCTGCCTAAAATTGTCATGGGACCAAAATAAACAAAGTATTGAAACATAAACAGACCCGATTGTGATTATTCGAAAGCCAAAAAAATTGCTGTATTTGTTTCTCAAGTTCTCAACTAGGACAAAGAAAAACTAGTCATGGAGAAACTAAACATGAAAAAATGGTAACAGAACAATTTATTTTCGATCATTACAACGTTGCACGCAATAATGGTAATTAAGGTAACGGAAGGTCACAATACATCACATTAGTCGGTAGGGCAGTAGGTATGTTTCAAATGCTAATCATCAATCCATGCATTCATGTCCTCGTCGTGGGAACGCCATGCCCTGACAAGTTAGCCATGGTAGATGGTCACAATAGCTGACCTCGTTCTGACTGCCGTGGTTAACATCAGAATTGTTGTATTCAATGGAGCTGTTGAGGTTATAACAGATGGCAGTCCTACATTCATGTTGGATGCAATTGAACAGAAGAACAGAACTTTTTGAATGTGAGTACTTCTGTACATTTTTGCCAGTATCTTATTCTCTGTAGAAAGTAAAATTGGACTTTGAAAGCAAATCTTTGCTTTATTTCACATTTTTTTAAAGATTTTACTATGAAATTGATTCCATCTAGAAATACATTTTTTTAATTTAATGGTTTACTCTGCCAGCTCAAGCCACTGGAATTTGAAGAATTTGAAATGATTACGGAAAAAACTGCAGAAGTTTAGTAATAGCATCGAATTCCAGCTAATGGAAGGTTGAAGAGGTTAAGCACTCTACACCAAAACAATTATCGCGAATTTATTATTGTTACAAACTTCGCCTTAAACCTCACAGAGCTATGATCTTCATTCTATTTTAATATTGTAAGCAAAACTGTTGGAGATTGTTAGTGATTTGCAGAAAAAGATGGGCTCAACACTATTTGCAGAAATAAATTTTGAGGATATATGGCTGACGTAAAAGTGAATCTTCTATTTCTAATAAAAGTGAAGTTTCGAGTGATGGTACAAGAAGTTTCTTTTAACTGTAATTGCGATTTGATCGCCGTGATTTGCGATTTTAAAACAGCACGGTTAACAAAAATATACAGAGATTATTGTAATGTCCAGACGGGTTGGTGAAATTTGGCAAGCGTCCAGTCTAACGTTGATACCAAACCTTGGGGTTCTTTATGCGTTAAATTGCAAATTTTCTAATAATAACCGCCATTATGTACGCGTGTTATATAAATATTATCATAATTCAGTTGAGTAACGCCTTGAAATATTTCTGTTACGCTTTTTATATTATTTGAACTATCCAATGAAACAACTAGTTCCATGTCTGTGGAAATTCTGTCAATGTTTATTTTGCCTTCATAATATTTTTATCTAATAAGAACACTATTAATATACACTTGAATAGGTACACACATTATTTTTATAATCGTGCAGACATTACGACGCCGACGTCTCAAGTGTTTTGAAGTTTTATATGTGCATATACAACTGATGATATTATTTTATTATGAAAATCAGATTCAATAGGAAAATAATTAATGGGCTATATTTTTTACTTTCTTCTGGAATCTTTCTAATACCAATGGAAAAACATCCTGCCATCATTTTATAATTTTGCATAAAAGCAGAAAATAAGAAATTTTTGATCGGGGCCTTTCATCAGTCGACGTTATTTATACATCATGATAGCATAACAAAATAACTTAAATGGCCCCGGTTTTCAACGAAAATAATGAGAGCTAAAGTGGTTTAATCAAAAACATGTGCAAAACAATTAATAAAGTCCGCAATTATCCAGCTGTGGGATTAATTAGTGGTATAGAGATCCCAATGCGGAAATATCAATTAGCAAAGGACGTGGCTTATTAAAAACTAGCGTTTACTAGGAACATCTGGTGTGAACTAACCCGCTGTATCCACAATAAAAAGGGCTTAAAAAGGGCAGTAACAGTGGCCTATTGCTCCAATGATCCAAAAATCCAAACATCAATAATTACATATAAGCGTTTGAGAAAAAGCCATGTTTCTTTTAAAAAGAAAACCAATGTTTCCCAAAATTCTCTCAGCAATTTAATACTCAATTACCATAGATGGATAATAATCCCTGTCCCTAAAAGAATGTAGTATGTTAAAAGAATGTAGTAGCCACATTTTATTATGATTATATCTTGTCAAGGCTTTCAAAAGGCCGCCACTGGTCGATATGTTCACTGACGTCCACTATTGATCCTGGTTTACTCGTCGAGTGCTGAAGTGGGCAAAGTATGAAGAGCCATAACTGGATAAAACCAGTTTCACAATATTCTGGTTTTATTCAGTTCGCCCTATTTGTACACGCAGTACACGATGATACACATACTCGCAAAACGGGACATTGACTTTACACTTGGACAGTCTAATAAATGGCAATTATGTCCTTGTTCAGAACTAATTTTGCGAGTTAACAACTCTATGGTATCCTAATCTAGGAAAATTTTGGAAATTCTTCGATTTGTAAGATTACTAAGTAAATCACGACGTCGGATATCCTTTCATGGAAAAAAGAGTGCTAATGTTTTAGGTAAAAAGTTATCACCTACTTATTTGCTGTCTTAATATAAAAGTGTTACTTGAAATACAAAGAAGTAAAGGTACTTTGTGGCTACAAACCAATTACTTGGCCATGGTGATTGAAATCAATTTGTAGAAGGTGCAGAGAAAGATAACGTGATATGACAGGTAAGTGCTACAGTGAGAAAAAGAACAAACGCTATGAGGCCATTATCATTACTGGCATCGATGTACCTGTATTTCAAGCCATTTTACTTAATTCTATGTATATAAAAAATAAAAATAAACCCATCTACGACAAGAAAGTCAATCAACTAAAATGGTATAAACAAGAACCACAGACAGACAAATTAAAAATCCGGAGTCACACGTGTTAGGGCATAAATCGAACAGATTACGTTTGACTCCGGAATTTTAATTTGTCTGTAGCTTTATATCCTCTTTCCAAGGGCTTATATACTTATAAGCAACTGACCCTGTACTTAATAATTACAAGCAAGGGCATGAATACCTAGTATCTTCATTAATAATACTACGTTCTTCCGATTTTCTAGGGAATAGTTGCTCATTGTCTTTATAATTCTAGAGAACTAGTGGTTAAAATGTCCATGAGTATTTCTATAGGAATCGGAACTCTGCGAAGTAACACTGGATAATTTATGTAATAGCATTAAAGTATTAAACTCCATTAACAAGATGCAAGTTTCTTGCCTGTGGCATACAATTAAAATTGAAGCAAGAAATTTCTTGCAAACTTCGTCTAGACACTTGTTAGACGATGAGACTTTTATTGTTACTTCAACTTATGGTATGCCATAGCCAAATATACCGCACCATGTAAATCAGGCCTTATATATTCTAATCAAACACAGAAAACGTACCTAATCAAATACTAGGTAAAGACAAGGTACCATAAAGGTAAGTAAAGTTACATAAAATTTTGAATTTACTTACAGTTTTCTCAGAATTGTTTTGAACGCACGTTTTATCGCATTTAATAAAATCATGTTTAGTTTCATATTAGAAGAAGGGTTAGAAGGAGTATAAAGAACACTTTATATTGAGAGAAAATAAGTTTGGCAAGTTGAATGCCAGTCAAATAAAATAATAAGTCAAAATTATACGGAATTTTACCGTTTACAACCTGCGAGTTCGAACTGCTAATTCACAAGAACATAAAATGAAACGTCTTGGAATGTCATCGAGTGAAGAGGGTAGTAACTAAAAGTATTTTGTATGAATCACTTCAAAATTTTATTAAAGACGGTTTTGGTTTACGTTTGGAAATATTAATGATTTTAGACATGTTTTTTCTAGTACGAGTACTATGGGATACAAAAAGGTAGATTTTTATATGACTACCGTTAAAACTAATGTGTTACGAGAGTAATGACACGAATCTAGTTGTTAAATAAGGGCCATAAATGGACAAAATGGTGCTAAAACACTAAACTTAGACTGGAGGTTTTTTTTTTATGGTAATTCACCAAAGAAACGATGGATGGTCTGTGTGAAAGATGATATTGCTAGAAAGGGAGTGACTACCGAGATGTCGACAAATAGAGAAGTATGGAAGCAAAAGACATGTTGCACCGACCACGAATAAATTGGGATAAGGACAGGAGAACGATGATATGATGCTGTCCCACAATGGAAGTTAAGATTGGAAGGTAACACAATGAAAATTAGACCCGGATTTCAATACCCACAGACATTCTGTCTATTGTATTACTCACTGGACAATGTTATTTATGTACGTACAGTGATATTAATTCTAAGCTCTATACGCCAACCCTGCCAAACTGGTCTTACATAAATTATCTAGTTAATTGATCGTAAAGTTTGCTGGTAAAAACCTACGGTTTTCCTCCAAGGAAAATAATTTTAGGTCGAAAGAAATTTTGTACGTAGGTAGCGTAACATGTAGGTAAGCTCAAAACTCTGGTTTTCCTTTGAGGATAAGTTTATTTACTTCTTAAAACATTAAATTTTGAGGGGATTACACCGTGTGTAGGTCGTATAGATTTAAATAAAAAACCTAGTTTTAGACTTACGTCATTTTCATTTTTATTAATTGGTTATAGGAAAAGAAAACAGTTTTATTGTTAAAAACGGTTATGAAACGCATAGTGTGTTTTCGATTAAAAATTGTGTAAGAAAATTACAAAAAATTTACTTGAATCGAATTTAATAGTAAACTAACCAACCATTAATTACTTTTTTACTATAACCAGCTAAAAGCAGGTTTAGTACACAAAGCGAAAGATTTATAGACAGTCTAAACACAGCATAGGATGATTCATACAAACAAACTATGATAAAAGTAGATGCAAGTAGTCGAATAAACGAGGTTCATTTCGCAAAATCCTTGAAGTACCCGGTACAGATGTTCTGCCATTCTATTGCCTTGACGATATGATTAGTCTTGAATTGTGAACGCTGCAAGCCGTTTGTATTATAATTCATACGTCAATCACGTCATCGCAGTATTGTGTAATGTTCTACAGAAACATTTCAATATGAGCATAACAGTTAATGGTTATATTTCATGGTATTTGAAGCGAATAGTGGGAAAGGTGACGTCATTGCTGATAAAGAACACGAAACTAAGTAAACGTATATTCGTAACTCAGATATTCTAGTATCGTCATCAGCACCTGACAGATTATTGCTGAATATCAGCCGATTTCGTGTTTATTTTGTCTGCAAATAAAAGTATTTGTATTGGTATTGACTAAAATCATTACATTTCCTGCTTGCTTGAAAATATGACCCTTAATTATTAAAATTAACTAAAGTGCCAGCCGATGTTATGTGCCAGATGCAATTATTTTCTTAAATTCACAAAACACTTATTAGAATATGAGTACGAATGTCATCTCTATTGAAATAAATAATTCTAGAATTACAGTCTAATCGTTTAACGTCAGTACGAAATGACACTACTGACTGCGCATCCCAAGAATCACAAGACTCTGTCAATTTGCCAAAGATGCAGTGAGACGTATAAATTGCATAAGTACCAATATGTACATCTGATTATATATAAAATATTGCGTACTTCCTATAAACAATCACACGTGTATACATATTTAAGTTAGTCAACCCATTCGTTTTATATGCAGAAGATATTATTATAAGTGTTACTTACATCACCTGATCAAGTTCACAAGTATTATTTAAGATGCTTGTATACGCATAACCTTTACTAGAGCTGCGTATTTTTTTAAATCAATTCTAATACTTCAGTTGAATGTACTTCACCTACATTTACTAATTGTATAATCATCAAAGTCTGTGTTACTTCAATGGCAAAGAAGATTTGAATGGTTCTCATTAAATTCTCTTCAACCAACATTCACAAGACTGACCTTACTTACTTTTAGCACAGCCATCTGATCGAGAAAAAGTTTGATTATTCATACAGGATGCTACATCTGGGACACTTCCCTTGTGGCGAAAATAGCGGCATATTATAAATTATTTGCTTTTTGTTTGTTTACATAAACTTCATGTGTGGTCTGTTCATTTTTCGAAATGACACATTTATAAAATGTCGTCTGGATTTGGAGGCAGTTACCTTCTTCTTCTTTCTGCTGGCTATTATCCCAATTTATTTGGGGTCAGCCCCCCTAATACTTCTGCGCCACACCGTACAGTGGGTTGTCTTGGAGACATTATTATCAATTTAGAAAATTCTTTTAACATTATTATCACCCACTCAGTAGTGTCCTCGTTTGACAATAGAGAAGAGATTAAGATCCAGTCTAAAACGGGTCAATATTAACTTGAGTGAAGGTGTTAAAAATAAAATCCGTCCTTTAGTATTTTACACATATTATCTTAGCTTCTGTATTTAAAATTACAAGGAGCCACTAACCTCAGTTTTAGACAAAAATGTCGACTATGTCGTTTAGATTCTTTTGTCATTAATCTGACATGAATTCGTTATTATAGAAGCTTCAATAGCCGTCTAAGGCATTCACATCCGATCAAGAGGTCATGGGTTCAAATCCAACCCCGTTAAACATTGTCGTGAAGGCAGTCCTTACTAAACTAAGTTTGTTCGAGGGGGAATTGTCATTGTGTTGTTGAACTTGTATAAGCTATAAGCTTGGAGCACCAAATAATATGTATGTAGGAAGATATTTGCTATTTTATCAATTCAATGGCTATACAAATTATGTCGCTTTATATATTTCACTATGATCTTCGAAAGGATAACTGAATTGTTTGAAAGAAAGTTCTAAGTCGTGTATCTTTCGTCAAAGATGTGCAATAGTTCAATAAAATTACAAGATTATGGGACTGACGTCAGTCTTGACTGAAGACACTCCCATAAACAACTGATACACATATTTTAACACATACTGACGGTATTGAAACTTCATTTACCCACGCATTTGTCTGCCATGTTTTTAAATAAAATGGCGAGACAAAACGTTTTCTAGAACTATCTTTGCAAATATATATAAAACGGTAAAAATATCGGCCAAGTTCAACAATCCTTTGGCTTCTTTATCTATTTATACCTAATAGAAGTATAGAGATCTCATTGGAGTAATATTATTCAATAATATCGCACAATTTGGCTACCATATTGATTTTATAGTCAATACGATTTGATTTACTGCCTAAATCAATCAACAGGAACCGTTACCAAAGAAAATAAATAATTTTTCATACGATATATCTTTAATTTAACGACTGCGAAATTATCGTAAACGTGAGTGCTTTGGGAATGATCCTTTTTATGAGTTTTTGATATTCGTTGATATTATAGATCGATCACTCTTTTTGCTTAGGTATAAGTATGTCAGTGTGTTAGCGAAAAAGCCGGAAATTGCGTTTTATAATGTTGTGGGGGCAAAATACGAGTGTCATTACTTCCTATCCATAACATAGAGAAAGAGTTAATTTTACAAAGTTAATTTTAAAGATGAAATTAAATATACCTAGTTCCGTGTTGTTAACCTCTCCTATTCTTAATCCAACAAGCAAATTATAATTATCTTTTTAATGTGGTAATTTTGCCTACTTAAAACAATTACTTATGCCTATATTGTGAACTTTGATCGTTTATTTACATCCGAACTATAAAGGAACCGTTTGTAGTCTAAAAGGATTTATGTAAGTTAATACTTCCACATCCCGTTATTAATATCCCATTAACTTCACTACGAAACCCTAACATTTTCATGCAAATGCAGTATTTCTACTTACTTTATTGTGAGTGCCAGCAGCACTATAATGAGCCCAACGAGGGCCATCGCGATCACGACGCCACATATCATGTAATTCGCATCATTCGGGGCATCTGAAACAAAGGAAAGAAAACTTTAACACTAATTCCACAAGGTCCATGTTCAATTAACACTATTTGTAAGTAATGATCGTAATGATTACATGATAATAATATGCAAAAAGGCCTTTTTTGTGGGTTATTGGTTATCTAACAGAGACCTCTCTCTTGCAACTCTGAGTTAAATATATTGATAAATAAGAAGAAAAACGTTAAACGTGATGTATGTAACCTGTAATCAGTAACCTATAAGAACAATTAACTGTTATATAAATAATCTATTTAAGACGCAAGACCCAATTTTCCATTTGAAGCATTGCATGTATTTTCAGGGATTCTTCTACTATACTATGTTTTTAGACGATGGATATGTTTATTTATGTTTTTGCAATATTAAAAATAATTTTATTAGTATTATGTAGTATGTATTGGTTAGTCACACCAGGTGCTTTTTGTGAGAAAGAAACACAAAAAGTTTTCGGCAGATATTAGTTCTCAAACTGTGATTATGGGAATATAATAACTGATGTGGCTAGTTAGCCACAAGAACAAAAACCATGGAAATTAATCATCACACTTAATTCTACATTAGACCCGTCCATGATTTTCGTAAAAGAGCCCAACGATATACTTCTCAAGTGCCTACATATCGTTAAGAACGCTTAGCCTTCACAGTATTACCCGTGATTAATAATAATCGTATACCTATACCTAACAACAGACAAAAACCAAATACTTAGCAGAAATGGTAACCTGGCAAAACACAAAAAAAACAAAGTGCACGCATCGCGAACGTGACTCAAAACCACACGCGAGATCCTAATGGCATTAATAACATGTTTATAAAAATAATAATCTGGCTCTAAAATGCAGATCGAATAGCGTTATGTCACTAGTAAATGGAACCAGTTGCGAAGTGGTCAAAGTTGCTTGTATGGATTATTCAGATGACTTGTTACAAGACACATCGAGGAAAGTATGCGTGGCGAATCTAGCAGAGCGTCCGAAAATTTGGGAACTTTTTTTTTAGCTAATGAGCAACAAAGCAGTATGTTTTATTTGGGACAAGGAACGGACAAGGACAATAATAAAAACTAACAAATGGAAAAGTATCCAAAGGAAAATTCGGGAAGGCGTTTGGACAATCAGGGTGCTAAAGAAACAAGAGACGTGTTTAAAAATCGGCGTTGAATTGTTTGTGAAAGACACGAGTTATTATGTAAACCTTCTTTGCTGCCCATGCCATCTGTCTCAAAAGTATGCGATAAACTAAACAGAGAATCGTTTTTGTAAATATTATGTCATTTCTTTGTCTTATAATTTATGTTACAGACAAACATGCCTACAAGCAATTGGTATTCCATTAAGCTCAGACGTCTACTCGAACACTTTCTGGCGAGTAGCTGGAGTAGGAACGTAGCAGTTGTCTAAACGCAGTTAGTAAACCGTCGTAACTACATCGTACCGGATAACGGGTGCGCGTACCACTTCGCCAATTGAACGGTGCCGCATCCTTAACACTTTAACCGTACACAAATCGATATCGTGCGTATCGATGGCAATTATCTAATCGAGACGACTCGATATCGAATTGACTTTTATCATGGAAAAGATTTTCATTGTCTTGTCTTTTAAGATGTACAATATTTTAACTAGCACTTTTTTGTGGGATGCGTTTGTTGGCTTGTGGTAAAAACTGTAATAAAATACTTTGCAATGATTCTCAAACTTTATGTGCAGAGGTTAAATCCGAAACAAATTAACAAATTGAATTAATCAAATACCTACATTAAATTAGTCGTAATAATTGTTACCTTGGGTTCACATAAAACAATCAACTAATAGTAGGTAATGTTTTTATATAAAAAACAATGTTTCGAAATCTTAATGTACTTACTTAGGTACCCAGACTACCCAAGTGTGCCTCGTACCATTGGTAAGTACTAAATTATACCTCGTTAATATACCGTCCAAGCAATAGAGGAAAATGCTGTAGGTTCAAACCTCAAATGGATTCCTACCTAAGTACCTACATAATGCAAAACGACAAATTTTATGGAAAGTTAAATAAAATGAGGGACTGGTGATGCGATCGCAGTGGGTTTTTTTTGACGCAAACCCGTTAAAGGAAAACGGAGTTTCTCGTTATATCTTTGCCATATTCCGTAATACCAGGAAAACTAGTTCGCTATAAACAGAAGCTATCGGTTTGTTATTCAATCATACACGTAGGCAGAAATGGAAGATAGATAAAGCGTTTTACTAGACTATGGAGGCAGGGCCATGTCATGCCTCGAATTTGAAGTTTTGCCATATCCTTCAAAACTCACGGGTTGTAGTTGAAAGTGTGTTACCATTTACCAAGCATAGTGACTATGACAGATTCCTTTCATGTACATTGAATGTAGCTCTAGACTCAAACGATGATACCAGTAAATAATGTTGTAGGCACATAGCCAAAGCTCCAGGTAAATATCGCTCGAATAGGTACAAAATCCACTATATATAGTTTCCTCTTACGTAGATAAACTGCTGCTAAGCTATTTAGTTACTAATGGCTGTGTATTTTACATATCCATTACTCAATAAACAAGGTTTGAAACGGCACTAATGCTTCCATTAAAAAACCGCTAAGGGTGAACATACTCAACCAGCAAAGTTTCACTGCTAAGCATGAACTTCAACATTCAAAATGACAGAATTTTGCCATAATTATGTTCCCGTCATCTTTGTGCACCTGGGTGTGGCACACAGCACTTTTGGCCGCATTTGTCTGACTTCATTCCAAAGTTGTTTTTTAAATAACTTGAATAGTAAAATACAATAGACGTAGATATATTTAGTAACCTATTCCGCATAACTATTCCTAAAGGGTAAGAAATCGACACGTGTTTCACCTCTCAACGGGGCATCCTCAGGATGAAGATTGACGACGCAGAGTCAGAGCAGTTGACTCTGCGTGGCAACAAATCGTGTTCGGGTTCGCGACTGGTCAATCGTCATCACTGGCCATCTGGTCATCGTCGTCGTGGTTACTGGTCATCCTGAGGATGCCTCGTTATCGTTGAGAGGTGAAATACGTGTCGATTTCTTACTCTTGAGGAATAATTAAGCGCAATAGGTTACTAAATATATCTTCGTCTATTGTATTTTATAATTGATTTCTGCTAAGTCACGCCTGAATCAATTAACTAACTTGAATAACGTAAGGATCTGGTTAACATAATTAGTTGAAGGCTCGGAGAGCTATGGACTTAATGTGTGCCCATCCTGGACCACTGTATACAGGAGCCATTAGTTTTGAATGCCAACAGCCTACCTTGAATAGTAACTAACTGGGCTAGCCTTGCCTTGAGCAGAGGCTGCTAAGTCTATAGACATTAGTTTACTGGCAGAGTCGTGATTAATACTTAGGTAGTCATACGCTAAAAATTAATTGCCTGTCTAGTGACAAATTACTATGATAAATATCTAATATAAAATACCAGCAACCGCTAAACATGCCTTAATTGATGGCAATCATTACATCAAATTATGTCAAGTATTTTACGTCGTTAGTCCAAACAAACATACAAAAAGTCAAAATTAGGTATACACTAAGCTTGGTTTTTAAAGTAGCAGAAATGTAAATATATTCATAAATAAACAATAAAAAGAAACATCCCAAGGACGCATTTACACTTTGACTACGCAGAAATTCCCATTGCGGTCAATTAAACCGAATGTCGGGTCGACATGACGCAATTATCCTTTATATAAAATGTTTTCCTTGTATTATTATAAAACATAACTATCAATTTTATGCGACACCAATACCAACCAAGGTTGAATCAGGAATCAACATTTCTGGTAACGGTATACTCTTGTGAAATTCGAAATACGTTGTCAAGATTGACGGTATAATAAAAGACACAGCAGGACACAGTGTCGGAACTAAAGAAATGCGTGTCCACAAGGGCTTTCAGTCCCGAAGCATTTCTGAATCCCGGGAAAAAAAAATCGAGACTCGATTCGGTCTCGAAATTCCCGGGAAAAACGAGACTTTCGAGACTATTTCAAAAATAGGTTTCATACTTATAGGCTAGGTTCCATTTAGCCATTTCTGCCATTTAGGCAGTCAAAACAAGATATTTTGATCAAGTAGGTACTGTATAAAACATACAACCAAACTCAAATTATAAAATTAAACTTATGAAAGTTTATAATTTATATAGTGGGCACGAAGGAAACGAAGGGTAATATTATAGTCTCAGACAGAAAGGACCTGATTTTGTTACGTTTGGATCACTGGTATTTGCGGGTTAATTAGTATTGTCAGTTCATCAGTTGTTGATTTATATTATGACCGTTCGTACAATTCTTTTAAAGACACTGTAACATTTAACGTTTGAAAGCCAAGCATCCAGCTTCTTTTAGAAAAAGCTGAGAAAGGCGGTGCAAGTAATGTACTTGCCTTTGGTTTCAAAGAACTTTGTTATTAGTCTAATTTCTTTAGACATCAATTTAGTGCAGTGTCTGTTGTTACGAGGAGCGTCTCGCCTAGACAGTTCTTCTAAGGCCACTTTCATGATACCAGGTGAATTTGAGATTGCTTCCAATGTAATAAAGTGAACTCTACTCTGGATCCTACATCAAGAATACTTTTTCGAACGCATATCTATAATTTAAGAAATCGTTCTAGCATTTCAACCAAACTGGATCATCTCTTCTTTCAATACATTTATTCCTCTATGTATTTCCTTAGTATAGTTTGTTTTGTTGGTGATATATCTGAACAACTTCGCTAATTTTCGGAATTTATTAATCACATGTTCATAAATAACTTCTTATTTTTACCGTGACTTAAGTCTCAAAAGTCTCGGTATTCCCGGGACTGAGAATATCAGTCTCGAGTCTCGAAAATACCAAAAATTCGTCGAGACTCGAAAATTTCGAGACCGAGATTCCCGGGATGAAAGCCCTAGTGTCCATTATACCTAGCTATGTCCTGTAGTTGGAAATCTAAAAGATGTTTTGCGGATTAATGATTCTGCGAAACGGAAACGCGGCGATGATATACGTTGCGAAATTTCTTCGATTGGATTCATCTGTCTGTCTGTTTGTGGCAACATCGGATCAATGGTATCAACTAACCATGGAACCATAACAATAAAGAGAACAATTAATTGTTGCATTACTGAAGATATCTATTTATATAATCATCCCTTCTTAAGCCCCTCGGCTGCATTTATCACGACATGTGTAGTGTAGTGCTAATCCATGCGTCATGGTCGAGAATGAGAGTGTTCCAACACAAGTTCCATGAGGACACCTACTTGAACAAAGAGGTTTGCATGTGTTGCAAATGGTTTATTAATCGGATTAATTCACTCAATATTATTTTCTAATGTTTAGTATTCACTATAACTGATACTTTTCATGATTTCAAGTTTTTCTAATGAGCTGCAAAAATATGTCGCAATCGTATTGCATACGAAAAGTGTTGTAGATTGTGTGTTGAAATGACACCTAACGTCAAATCAAGCTGTTTTTCCCCGGTTTGGAGGGTATGTCGGACATGCTAATGGTGATAAGGTTCTCATAATAAGAGACTTCCCCGAGTGAAAAGAATTGTGTTCGTTTTATATTATGTTAAAAGAACCGATTTATATTCGAAATCCCCTAAAATATTAAAAAAAAAACGAGTACCTAGCTAAGGAAATCCGTCAAAACAACCGTCTCGATCAGCTTCCTCGAATCAAAATTTGTTCCTTCCTTTCTCTATAAAGACATTTTCTCAACAAAAAAAACGAAAGCAGCTGAGCTACGGAGTCGTTAACCCTTTTTATGCCTCACAGCTGACGTTACTGTACATAGTATACGAAGGTTTAATGTTCCACAAGTAGACCTAACGATGGAATCAGGTGTAACAAGTGCATCGCACTCGCCGGGTTAATGCACTCGAGACTGGTATTTTCCTATAGCGTTTCGGGTGTCCTGTGATGGGGGGCATTTGTAGTGTCTTGATTATGTTATTTGATCTTGATTGAAGACTTTATTATGTGTAAGAATGATAGTTAGGAGTTTAGAACCATTGCCGATCTAGTTTAGCTATAGTTTGCCTCGGTATCAACAAAAACTATTTATTTTGGAAACTCCACAATATGTTTGCGCAAAAACTAAAAGCCACCTATTTGTCTAGACAAAAATGAAAGAGAAAATAAAAAAAATCCATTGAGGAAATTTTTATTTCAATCAAAGATTTAAAAATCTTACGCCTATTACTAGTCGGTTTAAAGAAGTATTTATACGAACAGGATGACGTAAGTGAACTAGGATTTTATATGGATTCTGTTTAGTAAGGCTTTGTGACGAAACCCTAAAACTTACGTAATGTATCTGGCGTCTTTGACGCAATCAGTTCCTGGATGATAAATAGATTACCACAGGTAAGACTTCTCTACGTACCTCTGTTCTAGCTTGTAGGTATGCAAAAGGACAATATTGCAATCAATAATGATTTATTTGCAAGAACTAATATCAAGCGTTGAACAATGACAATTTTTTTATTTGATTCAGATTGCCCGGAAATGATAGTCTTGACACTTTTAGATCTAAAAATAAAAATAATTGTTTAATTATTTATTTAAAAACGTTTCCTGCTATGTGCATTGTGCAGTTATGACTTATGACATGACATGTCACTATTATTATTGTGCATTTTATGCCTTTCACATTCTACTGCTGGACCAATCCTTGGCACGAGGCTGTGTACTGAAACTGCTGGGTGGATTCGAAATTCGATTGAATTCGAAGACCGACGCCCGAAAGTTATAAGAGCACTTTTGAGGGTAGGGTCTTTTGGTCGAATCATGATACCTCTCCCAGATACAAAATTCTAACCATGTTTATCCACAGTAAAAATGGCGGTACCTACTCAAAGTCGGTCGGTAATAAAATTCTAAGCACTACCAATTACTCCCTAAATACGCCACTGTCCTCGCAATTAACTGTGTAGCCTCCAAACATGCAAACCCATCATTTTCGCCGTGACACGTGTGACCTTGTTCCTCATACGGCTTGATCGATATTGTACCAAGAACGCTTATGCGACGTAACTGCAGTTTTACACTTATTGTTCGTTTTATTGCACTTGGTTCTTATTTTTGGCCCAGCAACCTGTTGTTGGGTCTCTCGAAATTCTGATCAGCATTTTTTTATTAATGGGTTGGTAACAGAGTTCAATGTCTGAGGTGCCACTGCTGCACGTGTAAGGTCGTAAAGATCAAAGTCCAACGTTTTAATAAAAGGAATTGCGATCACAGGTATGGTAGAGAAACTGCTTTTTATTCTCTTGATATAATCGAAAATATAAAACGCAGACACGAGACAAAAGTGTCTTTTAAGACGGTATATCGGAAACAAAGTTCAAAGTACTTGAAATGAATATGGTAACATGATATCTTTACCCAAATTACGTTGACTTGTAACTTCTGTTCTTGAAGCATCTTAAAGGTCGACAAGCGATGTCCGTAAGCCAATAAATGAATAAAATATTGATGTCCTTAAAAAGTCACGACGGAAGACCTTGTCAGTGTAAGGGGGAAGGGAAATTGGTAAGGATTTTGATAGCGACCGATTTATGTACCTCCATACGGAATACGGGTATGGTAATAATATTATTGCTAGATTTTATAAATATAGTTTTCAGGTTGAGAGAACTTTCATCGTTGGGTTTATTCAACGATCGATGCGTCTGCACATCTGTCTCCACTATTCAACTTCCACGTGCATGAAACGACGAAGTGACGTATCCGCTATTGCACGACAATTTTACCAGATGGTCTTTTCAAAACATTGGCTTCTTCGCATTTCTTTATTAAAAACTTCAAGACAGATAGCTCAATCTAGAGTTACTATTATTAAAACTACATTGTATGAAAACAACATCATAGTATGTATTGAGAAACAATTCAGAGCAATGTTACCAAACAATGGCAATTGTTAAAAGATTCAACTATTTAGGACACGTGACTTCGTGCTCCATAAAGTTTAATATACAATGATTTGAAGATCACGACGATCGAATGTGACTGAAAGAAACTGTTGCAGGCACCACACGTGATTTTTTACGGCACGTTTGTATAAAATTAATCAAAAAACATTGTAAAACCACGTACAGCTCAACGTTGTACAGAAATCTTTTCTAAATATTGCGTCAATGCTGACGAACTTTGTAATATATGACCTATCGTGAAGAGATAGAACATATTGCGATCACTCATAACCGAGAATGTGACATTTTTATGATAGACCATCAGTGTGATACAACACAAACATAATTAATCTGTAACGTATTTCTAAATATTGTTAGTTGTAATGTTTTGGCTTGAGTAAGTCACTGTTATTTTTTCACGTTTGTTTTGTCATGGCAGTCTCATTATAGACAAAGAAATAATTATTTGTATTGCAACAGGCGACTACTTTGTAATTTAGCACGTACAAATTTAGAATGTAATAAAACTGTACATACATTTATTTTTAAATACAAGTTGATTTGTGACAGATTACCTTTGCATTACGGACTCAAAATGTTGTCTTAGTAACTAAATGAGGCAAAAAGAATGCTACACTGTCGTGAGAGCTGAGATTTCTAAAAAACCGTGAAGAACACTTACCATGTGATGGGTCATACTTTTACGAAACAGTGAAATCAGTCGCTCTTAGACAGGAGAAAATATACTAGACTAATCTTCAATCATGCGAAACTAACTGCTTATTTTGATCTAGTGATCGCAAGCACGACTGCAGAATGTGAGCTGAGTTTAGTAGTCAAGTCTGCTAAAAGATCAATGAAATTGGACTCCATCGGTATCAGAACAAAATTGTTTGGAATCCAAATCTGTCATTGATAAATGGCAAATGGTTTGGTCCTTTGCTTGTAAAGCCCTTTAGGAAACACAGACTTAATCTCATGATAAATCCGCGAAAGCCGTTTCGTGTCACTTAAAGAACTTCCTTGACAAGAACATCTGTTATTCACACTAATCTTCATAATTATGATAAGTTTGTGATACCAAATCAATAACAGTAAGTTGTGACAATTCCGTCCGGTTCGGTAACTATAGTTGAGCAATACGTTCGAGACCAACTTTCACTGGTAAAGACCAAAGTTATTATGGTCGTGTTCTGCGGAAGTAGGATCCAGTTATAGAGAAAGCCAGCCCCAGGAACCAGTGTAATGCGTTTGTTGATCGGTTAAAAATATCTTGCAATTGTCCCCGATCTTAGGTAATGTAGCAGCTATATGATATATCTCAATTCAATACCAAGAGTTACTTATAGCCTGACTAGGTTTAATTCTTGACATTATGTTGTCTTTGATCTCTTGATAATAGTTTTCTATAATAATATTACGAAAGTTCAGGGCTTCTTTTAAAACTTGTTGAGGTCGAATTGATCGTTCATACACACAATAAAAATAATAAGCTATTTAAAAATTTGTTCAGGCTCACAAAGGACTAACTCCCAATCATTTTTTGTTGCTAGACCATGGAATTCCGATATGGTTTTACGGCAAACCCGCCACCATAACCAACCAAGCGTAAAGTGTGGACGTAAAAAACTTTGTGGGAACATCGGAGATGCAATATCCATTTCGAGATTCCAGTTCTTCTATTTAGGTTTATGTCTAAAGGAGAAACAAAAAAAAAAACAAGTGAGTCTGGATCCACGGCGGGGAATGTGAGCCCTTTTCGCTTTAAATAGAATCGTTTCTTACTCATGGATCTTTGTCATCGACTTCGTGCTACGGTGAGTGTAAGTGGTTGGAGTATTTTGGTAGAAAAATCATTAATGGAGAATTTTATAAAAGAAAGTGGTAAAAAAATCTATTTATTTTTGACAAGAAATGAGCTTTATAATCTCTCCTGTAAAAGGGGTTAAGAATCTCTAAACCATTTCTATGATGGTTCTTCATCTTCTTTAGTTCTCTCTCTTACTTGAATACCAGCAGTTTGGACCCTAAACAGGTTTTTCAGGTCATTACTAACTTAATTAAATCCTAATCTCATCAAAGCTCAACACAAAAATGTTATTAGTTAGTCATAAAAAAGTTTCTCACACAACCTTGAAAAAACCTACATTATGGCGATGCAATGACCGGTATCGTCTAATGCAAATAAATCAAGACTGCAGACTGTACCGGAGACGCCTTTGAGTCACTCAGTAGTCAGGCTTGACTAAGTCTTTCTATTAATAAGATATTATAATAATGTATCAGCTTAACACACATTGATTCATTTCTGAAAGTTCATCTTACTCATTTCTCTTTGAAAATAGTTTAAAGCCCGTCATCCATGACGCGACTTACTAAAGGCCCCCACAACCAGACGCGACGTGTCGCGTCGCGTCTGTGGGGTCGTCACGTAAAATGTTACACGCAATTACCACGCTTAGGGCGGATTTCACCAATGGAACTGAACGCGATCAGCACATCTAAAACGCGAGCAAGAACTGTCAGTGTCAATATTCCATAGAAAATAATGACATTGCCAGTCCATAAACGTAGTTTATATGTGTTGTTAACTTTAGTTTCATTGGTGAAAATCGCCCTTAGTCATATAAAGTGATTGCGAACCAAGCCATTGGTTTTGTTTTTCATGTTAGGTTAACTTATCATATTATATGCACCAAAGTTTCCAATTGAGTCAATTCTCCAAATGGGGAAAACAGTAAGTGAGGGAAAATGCATCTAAACGCGAGCAACGTGACTTGAGCATCGTAGGTACCTAATATTAGAAATGTAAACAAGTATTTCATTTAGAATGATTTAATTCACATTTTCCTTGTCCCTGTTTACTGGTGTGATTCACTATGGTTTTTAATAAATATTGTTTGAGGAGATATCAGCTTTAGTGAAATATGGAAGTACCTCATATATGGTAAAACTGTAAGTATAAGTTTAGTTCAGGCAAATAATCAATATGAATTTACTTTTGCAGTCAAACAAAAATAATTACATCATAACATCACGTCTGTATGTCCCGAAGGGATAGGCAGAGGTGTACCTTATACCCACATTTCGCACACTGCCATCAACCGGGCACACATCCAGACTCCGGGCTCTGCCAGGGTTGTGGGAATGTCCGAAAGGGATACCGGGACCCCGGGCAAATGGCAACTGAAGGAATACGGGCGGGTTTTAGTCAGTTAAAGTCTGACATGCCCTTCCGCTCCACCCAGAGCTGGAGAAGCATTGATGATATCACTCAAAAAAAAAAAAAGGACTCCGGGCTGCTACTTAGCAAAAGTAATTAAGTAGGTACCTATATTTGGTGATTTCCCTGGATGCTGATTTACAAACTTGCGACAAGGTCTTCATTATTTTTAATGTCTAACGTCTAATCTTTTTGAATCTGATCACGTAAGGTCTATTTAAATCCTTGTTTCCAATTGATGTTATTATCACTTAAACAAACATCAACTTTATGACTATGTAAATAAAGTTGATTTTAAACTGAGTAGTACTGTTGAAAAGTCATAAAAAAGTATGAAGTTGTAGCGCAAACTGAACCGTATGTGTAGGCATTACAGTTGTTTTTCCTAAAACTCATGTTTGTTTATTTGTTTGGCAAATAAATTGCGAACGCACTATAGGTACCTACGTACTCCGCAAATTCGTTGTTACCGCATTGCACTGCAGCAGTTAACGTTCCATTGTGGCATAATGCGGTGATAACTACTGGACTTATAAGAAAACCTTCCATTAGTAGGTACTAGTAAATCCCATCAGCTGATATACACGCTATTTCAAGTACCATATGCTTTAAATGCACTTCTTGCAGCTATCAACCTATCGCGATCTATTTATACCGGGGAATTTACAAAGACTGAAAAAACAAATGCTTTTTAATTACCATGCAACAACATTCTAGAAGAGCAAGTAAAACTAGCCTGAAAAATAAAGCACATGTGCCTCTGCTTAATACTGAACAATAAAATTATTATACTTTAAGAGGGATGATTTCAATGTTAATAAATTAGGCACGAGGACAACTGTTTATTTACTACATATTTTTATTCATCGTCTACAATACTATTCAGGCGCTAAAGACGAAAATAAACAAACTTCTCGATATAATAAACAGTCATTATACATTAGCACAACGTTGAAAAGTTGCTACATGGGGGTTACAAGAAGAATTCTGAGGTGTAAGAAGTATCAGTAAATTGATTAGTCATTAACTCATGGGTTTATTATCAAACCTATGACTAGTCAGGTATTTTCATTAGAACTACTATTGTATACTATAATAGTCAGTCACGTGGGATGACCGTACAGACTCACGCGACTGACGCCTGACTACAGCAGTTAAGTAGCGGTAGGCAGCTTATCTCTGATTTACTAATGTTTTCCTAGTACAATTACATCAACATATTGCTCCTTGTTGTGTGCAAATCGGTTGCCATGGTACCAGGCGGCCATGTGATTCAACGATTAATGACCGATTCCTATTATTTTACGGACCGTTATTGGTTAAAATTAAGACTCTTGTATCTTTACCAATAATGAAGCGAAGACCGAAGCTTTGCATAGTAGACCCTGCTATATAGAAGTAGCTATCACAGGTAATAATTTTACCTGTGATAGTTTACGAATATATTTATATGCCCAGTTTGGCGATAGAAAATGCTACAATTGGTAAGCAAAACGATTCGTTTTTGTTTATAAGAACCGAGCATTAGAGATACGTATGTCGTGAGGAAAGTTTTGAGTTTGTCAATAAGATGAGGGGAAGATCATTCGATGGATTGTATAAAAGGAGTTGAATACTAAGAAGATGACTGATAGAGATACGTATGAAAGAGGAAGATATGGTGCACCAACCCCAAATACATTTTAATTAAGGCCATGAGTATGATACTACAGTTTAAACTAACACACTCTTGAAAACCCACAGGAAGCGAGCTACCAATAATTCTGAGTCGTAAAATGGCATAACACAATAATAATATGCAAGTTACATATGACTAATAAATTATACAGACGTAAACGTTTGGCTCTGATTCACCAATACTACCGGTGGTTCTGTTTACTAACGATTCCGATTGATCTATTACATAGTATCATTGCATAATGTTATGGTCTAAGAACTTGGGTGAATAACTAAATAGTCGTGGGTCGTGTTAGTAGATTTTCTTGTAAACCCTTTGAACGATGATTTGTTTCATCATCATCTTTTCAGCCGAAAGACTTCAAAGTGGCGGTGCTTGGGGGCTGTGCTTCACGCATCCAGCGGATTCCTGAGGCCTTCACAAGGTCATCGGTCCACCTTGCGGGAGTGGTCTTCGGGTACGCAGCCGCCACTCCAGAACCTTTTGGCGCTATGGGGGATCTGTTCTGCGAGCAATCTGCGCTGCCCACTGCCACTTAAGTTTGGCAATTCTACGGGTTACCTTGGTTCTCCTACGGATCTCTTGTTTTTTTTTTTAAACTTTGCCCCACACTAGGAATTTCTTCCTGTATCGTGGGTGCGTTTACAAACATAGAAACTCACATACACTAACACCCAGACCCGGAACAACTACTTGCAGATCATACAAATATTTGTTCCGTGCGGGAATCGAACCCTCGACACGTTGCGCAGCCGTCCATCGCTCAGCCACTGCGCCAACCGTGTCGTTAGTTACTGATTAAATCACGTAGGAAAAGTCCAAGCATAGCCCTCTCCATTGCCCTTTAGGTGACTTTTAGCCTTCGAACGATTTGTTTACTAGAATTATTTACACATTAGAATATAAAGGTTCATTTAAACTGTTTGAAAAGTTAGTAAATTAATTAAAGCTTCGTTTTCAAATAAAGCAAAGTCAATATTACGTAAGGACTATAAAAATTACAATGCGTGGAGAAAAAACAAATTACAGTCAATCATTTTACGGTAAATTAGTCGCAGAGTGAAATAACAACACGTGCCGATCAAAGGTGACCGCGTTAGAAAACCACCGTAAATTTTCATAACACAAAAAGAAACTTCACACTGTAACATGCAAACTTTCACCTTGCTTTGTAATTTATAAAACCCTTAAAATACCAAAACATAGACGTCCGTTTTTGTCACATAAATATTCTACGAGAACTAATGTCCGTTTTGCGTGACAACATCAATTGTAGTTCGGTCATTATATGTCATAAATGTAATATGATATTTTCCTCTAAAGGTCAAGGTCAAAAGTTGAATGTCACTGTAACATTCAATCAGCGATTTTCTAGTAACATATTGTTTACGTCTCCACTGACACTCACGAGAAAGCGAATTATATACTTGGGACGATCATCAAGCCAGCTGAAAACCGACTTTAACACTTGTAGATAAAGTTGTTTATATGTTGTTAGATTTGAAGGTAAACGTATTGGTTGTCAAAGAGTTTTAAATAATGAAAGTACTGGGTGTCAAATGAAGCGAAAGTGAGTTGTTTAAAGTAGGTTAAGGCACTTACTTATTCAGGGTGTACAGAACCCACATAAGCCTGATTGTGTTGATTGCATAAGTACGACTCTGAACTCAAAACATTGACTCACTCGTCGATATATCATTATCACCGTTCTACCACTTTTACCAAAGGTTTGGCATGTGCTGTTGAACGTCAATATTTACTAAAGAGTTATAATAGACCTCCAACTGTCACTAACGAGACCCAATAGAATTTTAATTGTTATCGGCCTGCTATAGGCCAATCCACAGTTGAGCGGTATCATTCGATATGATTCGCCTATCTTGTGGTACACACCGTTTCCTGCAAGATACTTTAGATCATTTTCAAAATTGCTCTACTTTTTCAAATAATTTATGGTTGGATTCCGATCTTTGAAACGGCTTAACATTTATCTATTTAATACTTTAAGCACAAACATGGCACAAATGAACAGAGGCGGACTTAATGCCATAGGCATTTTCTACCAGTCAACCTTTGGGCATCACCCAAAGAGACAAACCGTCGTAGGTGTGCACCGACGAAAGTGAAAATGGAATAAATAATATTTATTTAAATATAAGGATATACATATACCTATTAAAAACTATAAATATAATGTGTATATCTAATTATAATAATAAATACAGGCACAAAATACATACATAGACATAAATACACGAATATACAAGGTAGGTTTAGGTAAGTACTTAATACGTGGTTTCATCAGGTAAGTAGGTGCATAAACTTTAATGTACAAAGTATTTATTATGACACGTGTGAGTTGAAAGTCATAATGCAGATTTAAAGTTCAAGGAGATTATTTAGATAGGTGCCCGATTTGATTTTTACACGATAGCGCTTCATGCACGTTCACATTGATCACGTTTCGCGACTTTTCGGGGGTGTGTAGCTGTAATGAAATTATAATAAAAAATACATAACTGTGGGTAGGTATTCTTTATGTCTATATTATTCGACTTATATAAAATAACCTTTCATGATTATTATTCAAATTGAAATTCTGCCATTATTTTTTATTATTTAGGGTAATTAACATAATACACTTGTTGTACGGCGGAAACACATACTCGTACAAATATTCTCATTTACACCGTAACGGAAAAAGACTCAAATATGTACCTTCATACAAAATCTAAAAAATACCAATATGCTTTACACAATTTTAAATTAGTAGGTAGGTATCTAATTATGTTGTAACCACAGAATAGATAGATAAAGGAGACAACACAGACCAATCAACACCTACATTCGTTAGCTTTATAGTTGAGTAATCGCGAATAGGTAATAAAATTATCTGTTATAAGTCATTAATGAAAGATACAATCGGCCCATAATTAAGATACTTAGGTCTTGGACGTGTATAAAAAATATAATACTTGATATAAGTAAGCCCCAAACGTGACTTCCTAAAAATTAAAATTGATAAAATATAATGTTGCTTGTATCTTCACATGTAATAAGAACGAACTAGAAATAACCAATTACTCCAAGATTTTTATCATTCACCTTCGGGGTTAAGAGTTATAAGTGTTAATGAGATTCTTTCAATGTAAATCATCTAAAAATGTTATGTTGTGTGGTCCGCAGCTACGACTTTATTTGATAATTTTGCGAAGCGTGGTGATTTTGACCACTTTATCCAACTATTGTTCAGTCTGGTAATTCCTTAGTTGGACCACGTCTCTGACTAGACTAAAGACAAAACATTCACAATTCATAATAATCCACATCCATACTATTCTACTGTATAAATATACCATTCCATGCCATTCCATACCACCATCAATCACAATGGGATATTGACCCAGGAATCTCTCAATCTCAGTCAATCAATAGTTCAGTGTCGGCGTCAACTATGAACAAACCGGTCAGTAATTATTGACAGATTGAAAGTAATTGACTATTGTCAAAAGAAAAGACGACTGTCAAAATAAAACTTCATTCACACTAAGCGACACTTAAATGTCTAAATGAAAGCAAATTGAATTTTCAACGCTCGGCTCTGAGCCAAAAGTTGAAAATCCAACAGTGCAATAATATTTAGGCGTTACTTTTGTGTCATATAGTGTTAGTAAAAACGGTCATTAGCCAATTAGAAAACTAGTTTTTGTATCAACTCCTCCACTTTGCTTTTATGGATTGTTTTACTTTCTATCGGTTTTTTTTTCAAGTGTTTCGTGTAATTTAAGTTGCGCAACTGTTGCGGCACTCTCGAGCAATTGAGGTTACATAAGAACACAAAGGAAACTACACAGTTCAGTCACGAAATTGTTGCGTAATTTTAATTTTCATTGTATTTTACATTTACTGAAAAATAATTGCCATAGTTATAAGATGATATTTTAAAAATTTATAATATGGAAATAAGTATGAATATTTAAAATAATTTTAACTTAAAACTGCTAGCGGGCTCTGATGTCGTGACTCTTGGTGACCAAAGTTTACTTCGACTTTTCCTGTACTTTGTTTAAATTGATAAGCAACTTCCGTCTGTAACATGATCGCTGTAAAGTTCAAATTTCAATATCCCTTATGTCTCATTGTACGAAGCTTCCGTCTGCAACTGTGAAGATGTTCTCAAGAAATGAGGTCACTGAATTTGTTCAAGAAACATCTGTTAAAAGAATTTTAAAGACTTTTAGAGAGAGCTGCCTTAAAAGTAGGCCTCAAAGCAGTAGTTTCACACCGATTTAGATAAGATCTGACCGAAAAATTGTAAGTTTTATTTTTCTGACATGCTAAGTTAATTCGCCCCAGAAAAGATTAACCTAAAAACCAAAAAGAAACCCGAGAAAAACACAAATGAAATCTAATTCCAACATCCGTAGACCGATTCAACTCTTCTAACAATTAGAACGAGGATCGAGTACATCACACCTTGTATCTAACTATCGCAAAATATTTTGAAATAATCCGGCAATGTAAACAAGACTGGTTAGCCATACAGAGTGATTCAACTCAGACGACCCAGTTAGCCACATGGGGTAATGAGTTGCTCTACTAAAAATATACGCTGATTTTTCGGTAAAGAGTATCAAATTATACGTCAGTTAGCCATTTTGATGACGCATTGCAGGGTAATGGTAGATTCAGACTCCTTACACCATAATATATACCTAATGTACTGTCAGTTTTGGGAAAACTTTACATCATACGTTTGAAAAATACAATAGACGTAGATATATTTAGTAACCAATTCCGCTTGACTATTCTTCAAGAGTCCTAAAAAACCCTGTAAGAAATCGACACGTGTTTCACCTCTCAACGAGGCATCCTCAGGATGACGATTGACCAATTGCAAACCAGAACGCGACGTGTTACCACACCGAGCGCTGGACGCAAAGTGAATCAAATCGCCCGTCACCCCCACTTATATAGGATTGCTGCTCGGCGCTAATTGACTAGAATCGTTATCAATGCGATAAGCGCGATAAGGGGCGAACAAACGCAACAAAGGCGACCTTGGCATACTGGTATTTAATTCGTTTAACAGTGTAACGTTCGCTGTATTATTTTTAATAATTTCTAAACTCTCTAATACTGACATTTTAAATCCTTTATCACAAGTATGTAAAATTTTGAAAGTGTTATTATTATTTAATGAATGACCTGAATCTATTAAGTGTTGAGCAAAATGAGATTTTTCTGGACAACTATTCCTATAAGCTGCAATATGTTCCTTATATCTTGTTTGGAAATTACGACCAGTCTGACCTATGTAAATACCATTACAATCATCGCAATTTAATTTGTAAACACCTGATTTTTTATGGTTTTCTAACCGATCTTTTCCGTTACAGATCCGCCTTAAAGAATTATCTGTTTTAAAAGCTACCCTTATTTCATTTCTAAACAAAGTTTTTGAAACCCTATCGCTAATTGACCCTAAGTATGTCAAACTACCTATATATTGATTAGTTTTTTCTGGAGGCAGTGGATACAAAAGAGAACGAACTATGTTACGGCGTTTCGTTTGTATCAAATCATTAACCATTTTCCTACTATAACCATTGCTCTCAGCTATATGATAAATAATGGTTAGTTCTCTGTTATAATTATCTTGGGATAGTGGTACTGACATCAATCTATGAGTGAAACTACGATAAGCTGCTAATTTATGCTGAATTGGGTGACAAGATGACGCAGGAATCGTGACGTCTGTATAAGTTGGTTTTCTATAAATCTGAAAATCGTGTTTGTTGTTAATTCTTGTAATAGTTAAATCTAAAAAGTTAAGGGATCCGTCAACTTCTAATTCTAATTTAAACTTGATTTTAGGATGTAATCTATTGATTTTATTAACAAAAACATCTATTTGACGCAATGTACCTGTCCAACACATAATTATGTCGTCAACATAACGGTAATAATATAAAATTTGTGGCTGTCCAATAATGTATTTATTTTCAAAGTGGTCCATAAAAATATCTGCCATAAGAGGACTGAGTGGAGAACCCATTGCTAAACCTTCTTTTTGTTTGTAATATTGATTATTAAACCTAAAATAATTTTGTTCCATACAAATCTTGGTCAAAGATAACAATTCACAAACCTCGCCAGGATGGACCCGCTGTTTCTCAAAAAGATCTTCAAGTATCTGTAAACACTCCTCATAAGGAACGTTTGTAAATAGACTTTCGACATCCAATGATAATAACTTGGCACCAGTAGGCAAATTGATATCTTTTACCTTCTCTATTAACTGTAAACTATTTTTTAGACTAAAATTAGGTTTAAAATTTGATCTGAACTTTAATAAATAGTTTAAATGTTTTGACAAATTATATGCTGGAGCACCGATATAAGAAACCACCGGCCGAATTGGGATATTATCCTTATGAATTTTAGGCAAACCGTATAGCATTGGAGACCTTGGTCCTTGAAAAAAGAAGGTTTAGCAATGGGTTCTCCACTCAGTCCTCTTATGGCAGATATTTTTATGGACCACTTTGAAAATAAATACATTATTGGACAGCCACAAATTTTATATTATTACCGTTATGTTGACGACATAATTATGTGTTGGACAGGTACATTGCGTCAAATAGATGTTTTTGTTAATAAAATCAATAGATTACATCCTAAAATCAAGTTTAAATTAGAATTAGAAGTTGACGGATCCCTTAACTTTTTAGATTTAACTATTACAAGAATTAACAACAAACACGATTTTCAGATTTATAGAAAACCAACTTATACAGACGTCACGATTCCTGCGTCATCTTGTCACCCAATTCAGCATAAATTAGCAGCTTATCGTAGTTTCACTCATAGATTGATGTCAGTACCACTATCCCAAGATAATTATAACAGAGAACTAACCATTATTTATCATATAGCTGAGAGCAATGGTTATAGTAGGAAAATGGTTAATGATTTGATACAAACGAAACGCCGTAACATAGTTCGTTCTCTTTTGTATCCACTGCCTCCAGAAAAAACTAATCAATATATAGGTAGTTTGACATACTTAGGGTCAATTAGCGATAGGGTTTCAAAAACTTTGTTTAGAAATGAAATAAGGGTAGCTTTTAAAACAGATAATTCTTTAAGGCGGATCTGTAACGGAAAAGATCGGTTAGAAAACCATAAAAAATCAGGTGTTTACAAATTAAATTGCGATGATTGTAATGGTATTTACATAGGTCAGACTGGTCGTAATTTCCAAACAAGATATAAGGAACATATTGCAGCTTATAGGAATAGTTGTCCAGAAAAATCTCATTTTGCTCAACACTTAATAGATTCAGGTCATTCATTAAATAATAATAACACTTTCAAAATTTTACATACTTGTGATAAAGGATTTAAAATGTCAGTATTAGAGAGTTTAGAAATTATTAAAAATAATACAGCGAACGTTACACTGTTAAACGAATTAAATACCAGTATGCCAAGGTCGCCTTTGTTGCGTTTGTTCGCCCCTTATCGCGCTTATCGCATTGATAACGATTCTAGTCAATTAGCGCCGAGCAGCAATCCTATATAAGTGGGGGTGACGGGCGATTTGATTCACTTTGCGTCCAGCGCTCGGTGTGGTAACACGTCGCGTTCTGGTTTGCAATTGGTCAATCGTCATCCTGAGGATGCCTCGTTGAGAGGTGAAACACGTGTCGATTTCTTACAGGGTTTTTTAGGACTCTTGAAGAATAGTCAAGCGGAATTGGTTACTAAATATATCTACGTCTATTGTATTTTATAATGGATTTCCGCAAAGTCACGCCTGAATCAATTAACTATCATACGTTTGGTTTTGAGAAAAACCCTGTTTCGTGAATACAAGTTGGGTTCACACAGAAACACTAATTTTTAGACTCCAAAAATACCTTAAATATAAAAATCGTTATGAGCGCTGCAGAAACGTTTCTTATTTTCGTGAATCAGCATTTTATTACTTTCGAAGAGTTCTTAATATTGAGTGTTTAATGTATCGGCACTTTTAATGATAATTTGGGACTCATTTATTTATATTGTTACGTATTGAAAGTAAGTTGAACGTTTCAACTTTCAATTGAGCTCAAAACCAACTTAAAGTCACAGTTTTATAGCTGAGTTTTACAATTATTTCTTTCATTATTTTTATATAATTTTAATGCATGCAGTTGGAGTCAGATTACAATTGTTCTTAACGATGTCACGTTGCAATTAATGCTTTTTGTTCTTTGTAATCAGCGCGTGACTTATCCTGACAATTCTGTCTATTCTTTGCCTTTTCCTTTTATGGATGTTGCTATATAAGCGTTTATTCTTTGAAATATTATATTCTTGGTACAAAGAGTATTTGAAACTTTGAGTGCTTATTTCTTTGAATTTATATGACGTGCCGAGTGCCTGTTTACTGGTACTCATATATCGTGTCCAATATCCATATAGTCTGGCAATTAATGTTTCAAGTACTTGCAAAGTTCTCTTATCCCTCTTTTTCTCTCTCTTTCTCTCTCTCTCTATGTATTGATTTTTCGAATTTGAGGGGGACGTAAAATTTGGGGCAGTCTCCATAATGCTATATGAGTTTCACGTAATACTAATGCGTAGTATGTACTAACAACAACCCGAGCATCTTTTTATAGACGAAATGATTTCAACCCATCACTCTTCATCAGACGATAAACTAGATTACGTTTGCCTATCAAGATAAGTGTTTGGCACAAATTGCGAAATATTAAGTCATTCAATAAACATGCTGATGGTTTATGTGTTGTATGATGTTACGAAACTTACCGAAGACTTCCGAAGATCTAGTTTTCAGCAAGCTTTATATCTCCAATATTTACCGAAGTTTTTCGTAAGTTTTAGGTCTCTACTTCATGTAGATACAGCAGTACTACACAATGCGAACCAGTCAGTAGGATTGACTCGACTTAATCCTAACTAATATTATAAATGCGAAAGAGAGATTGTTTGCTACGCTTTCTCGCTAAAACGGCTGAACGGATTTGGATGTAATTTGGCACATGGGTAGACCATGACCTGGAATAGGACATAGGATACTTTTATTTTTTACTTTTATCCCGATGCTCCCACGGGATCGAGACTTACGCGTGTGAATCCGCGGGGTGCAGCTAGTAATGAATAATTCCTACTTATTAATATTTCCTGGTTCAACATAAATTATGCCTCCACGCTTGACGATGCCAAAATGCGATGTCGAAGAATATCATCACCAAAATTCTCATCAATCAATTATACTCAAAAGTTTTGTTATCAATAGCTATCAAAGTAGATATCAGTTTAATAGAAGATACATGATCTGAAGGTTGTCGGTTTGATGTCACCATGCTAAGATAGTGAACTAAATTTACTCATACGTCATGCCCTATCAATCTTCTGACTTCATCAGTCCGTTCTTTTATCCTTTCACCTTCGAAGTTGACAACTATACGAGTAAAACTAGATAGATTGTACCAGGTGTAAATCAGAAGTTATTTATTATGTATGTTATTCTATAGACCTCTCTTCATGACGTCATAATGAACTTTGTCTGCTATACAGTTTTGACGTTAAATTCCCACACGTACTCGTTTTTATTGCATTTTTAAGACCTCAGAACTGAAGGTCCTGTACTAAAAAAGAGAATTACGAATCTTTAAGTGAATTTTATGGAGTTTTTAAATACGGCTGCAATTCTAAACTCTAAAAAGAATGGCCACCTGTTATACTTATTGTAGGTAAAGTTGGAGTATCATTAAGGTCTAATACTAATACTTTTTATCATAATCGTGATAGCTTAGTTTACTCACAGCATAATTCAAAATATAGGTCTCGCATCACTAACAAACCCAATTCAGGAGCTATTTCAGTCAAACGCCCACATCACATCTGGTAGGATTATCCTAGCTTTTTGTCTGGAAATGTAGATAAAAGGTTCAAAAGAACAGTCGTTCAACAGATGTGGGCGTCAAATACATAACCTTCACTTTTTTGGAGTCGGGTACCTACAAATGTTGGGACATTGGAACTTTGTCGGCAAGCATGTCGAAATACTGGAAGTTGATAACTTTATGTCTATTAATTATTATGCTCTTTACATACAGCATTTAAGGGTCAAATTAAACTTACTTGATGCATGTCAAGTTCAGCGAAGTATTGGGGCCAGACTGTTCTGCAATCACGCGAGTTAGTCATGCCGGCTGTTATGAAAGGCCGCGTTGAGTTGCCCCCACACAAACCGTTTCGGCATGTAATTTTTGTAGCCACAAACAGTTTTTGTTTGCGGAAATAATTTAAGATTCTACTAATTATTTTGTTCTGCATTTGAATTAAAAAATACGACGCAAAACTTAGTCGATTACGTTAACCTGATTTAAAAAAAAGCGTTAATATTTTGAGAGAATGACGAGTAAAAGTTATAAACACTATATCAATCTTCCTCGAAATCACTCTATTAAATATATTAAATGTTTTCTAAATAAATCAGTTAACAGCCTTTGTGGGTAACAAATTAATAAAAGACAATGGCCAAGCACGTCGAATTGATCACGAACAAATCACATGGCTTAACACCCAGCCTTTGTCTGATAAAAACTTGAATATACAGCCTGTTTAACCTCTAAACATACCTTAATGAATGTCGGTGACATTTAGAACATATTTTAATTTAAGGCCGTTCTTGAACTGTTAAAAGCTCAAGTTGGCTAATATTAGAACCAGTAACATTGTTCTGTAACAGAACCATTCTTTTGCTGGACTTCCTGATTGCTAAAAATATGTCTAACATTATAATATGTAATATATTCTGCGAGCTTAACTTCCTTGTCGATCGATAAATCATTTATTTGAATGTAGATTTCTCAAGCAATTGGCAATAACCAAACACGTTTCTTCTTCGTAGGCGTTTACTTAGTACAATTTGCCGTCAATATTTAACTGACTTGCTTGGTATACCTCGTAAAACTTAATGCTGTTCTGATCTTAATCACCATGTTCGATGATTCCATACCTAAAACCTCGGCACAACCATCAGTTCTTGCTTATTAGCAATTCTAAACCCATCATTATGAGTACTACATAGAGCGGGAAGGCACAGCTGTGAAATAGCTAACCTAACTGTGCCAAGGCGAAACCTCACTGTCGCCTACTCGCCAGTACTAACTTATATGCATGTAATTAGGCACGACATTTTACTTGGAAACGGATAGTTTGTGGAATTGTAGTTACCTATTCTGGTGTACTATTATTTCTTCCTCTTAAGTTCTTTCCTTTGAAGATGTTATGACGGATAAATAAATCTATTCTAACATTTAACGCAAGCAATGCAACAAATTACAAGCTTCACCAAATCCAACTACAGTACAAGGTACAGCTTAACCTCTGATGCAATACATGGGATTCATATTGATAGCATTCATTAAGACGTCACTACAGTAGGTACAGTTAAGTATACATAGGTAAGTACAATTAACAGAACATCGCAATTAATGTGACCTTTGTTTTAATAAATTCAATTAATTCTGCGTGTAAATTCTAGTGAAACATTAATTAAATAACTGATAGCAATGATGTACCAAATATCAACATTTTCCTGCGTAGTTCCACAGGATTTCGAGTTGTAATTCTAAAATATATGAATTTGCAGTAGGTACCTTCATTATATTAAAAGCATTTTGCGTCGTACTTTGAGGATGGGTGATCATTCCGCTCTTGCGGAACTGATTGCACTGTTATTGTTATTAATTTCGACGATAATATCTGCGCAACTTTATCACGTTTTGATAAAAAAAACACGAAGGTTTGTTTTGAATAGTTTCAAAGAACTGGATTTTTTGCAAACAAGGAAAAAAAATGTCGTGATCGTCATTTTGCCGAAATTTTTGTAAATATTATGTTTAGAATAAAAAGTAGCTTTTTATGACTAATAAAAGTCACCTTAGGTCTTTTAAGTACAACAGGAAACGGTAAGTCAGAGTTGATTTATAATTTATCTAATATTGCAGAGCCTTTTATTTATCAAAAACTTTACACGAGTAGCCAAGTGAAAAGTTGCCTTTATTAGTTGTTATTTTGCCGAGATGTTTACAAATATCTTAGAATAAAAATGTAGCTTTCATAACTCATAAAAGTCACCTTAGGTCATTTTAAATCTATCAGGACACTTCGATAATGCAGAGTTGATTTATCATTTATTTATGTAATATTGCAAAGCCTTTTATTTATCACGAGGCGTACACGAGTAGTCATAGCGGAAAGTGGTCTTTATTTAACAATATGACAAGTCGAAGCTGATTATAGCAATGTTATCAACAAACTCAATGATATAAGGCGACCTGAATCATCTCTCCAGATTATTCCGTGAATCAGAAATTATACAATAAGACTTTTATCACTGGCCATTATGATTACTCGAAATGCAGTAATACTTTTACAGCCGCGTGACAAAGGATGACTTCATTTTCAATTATTATATAGAATACCAATTTTAACTGAATTCATTATCCTTAAAATACTTTTCCTGTGCTTAGATATTATCCTAACTTCCCAACTAATGTTATAAATGCGAAAGTGAGTTTGTTTGTTTGTTTCGCTTTCACGCTTAACCGGTTGAATGGATTTGGATAAAATTTCGAACATGGGTAGACCATGACCGCGTATTTGACCACGACCGGGGTTAGGACAAAGGATGACCCGATATTCCCACTGCATCGATACTTATGCAGCTGAAACCGCGGGGCAGCTAATGCAATAACCATCGAGTGTCCTCAAAGCCTTTTGATTTTCTACTCCAGTAATATCTACTTGATCTATTATCACGTCTATTTATAAATTATTTCTCGTAATTATTTGTAATAGCACTATCTTTATAGATATGAGCCAGACAATGATTACAACATGGACAATGCGGGGATATTTGTAAACAAAGGTTTAGTCTCTAGGTTTAACGAACTTTTAGCTTAGTTTTGTAATGATGGCAACTTCTTGCAGTTGATAGTGACCATGGAACTTGATAGTGGCAGCTACCCTGCTTTAAATTGTTACAACAGCATTCTTTTAGCTGATGTGCTGGGTGATCTTTGACTGGTTTAGGAAATAATGATAAAAAGTCATCCCTCCTCTCCTTCTCGCAGATAGGTATCCTATGGCCATCAGTGGGAACGATATAGGCTATAATTATGTTATGCTATTCTAGCAAACTCTCTTATAAGCGAGAATACAGGATGAGGTTTAGCCTCCTTAGCCACACAAGTGTGGTAACCGGGACCATCACTGATCTCTGACCTACCACACTTATTAAAGCTTCCTTTGCTTTTCTTTGGACCAAACGCGTGATTTTATATGTGAGTTTCCGCACGTTTTACTACAAAAATGTTCCAGTTTTTTATTTATTTTGATTTCTAAACCGCGAATCAATGTTTACGCAATAAAAACAGGCATACATTGAAGGATTTGTAGCTGGCCTGTCGATGGATGAATTACTGCGTTTAAATCAAGGTGAAGAACGGGTTTCCTATATTGATGTATAGTTTACTTTTCTGAACTGTTTCTCATTTGGTTTGTAACCTGAAAAGAGAAAATCTTATTCTCGCTTTTGATTTGGATTATGTACTTCATAGTGGTCTTTAAATTTTTGCTTTAGTAGTAGTGTAGTGTTTGATGATTGATGACTCATTACGGGGGACGCAAAGGCTAGAGAGAGACTATTCAAAAGTAAATTTGAACCATTTTGATAATCCATTTTTCGCAACATGTTTTGGAAACAAACTGATAGCTGCCAACTGAAGTTTCTTTCTAGAAGGATTTTATTGAAATATATTAAGAAAGATACTTGGAGCACAATAGGTATTTACTGAAATAAAATTAAACATACAGAAACAAACTCGATGCACCCACCGTGTTTTCGTTCATAATATAAACCAAGTTTTAATTGGGAAGTTTCCTCTAAGAATTACTCAGAATACTCAGCCTTTGTATATGGAATTATGTACATATGTGCATACTTTGGTGGTAAAACACAGCTGAAATACAGAAAATTTTCCTCAATTTGCTTGAGTTTTCTTTGGTTCCACAATGTCATCTACCTACTAATAATTAAGTTGTATTTTAATTTAAATTCTCTTCTCTCTTCACTGATTTCCGTGAGTCATTGAAATTGGCATTGTAGTATATAATAATGTACCTATTTATATGGAGGTATAATGACGCACGTGCGAAGAAAAACTAGTAACAATTACGAATATAATATTACCTATGTTCAAGAGTTACGTCTTTACCTACGTAAGGAAAGGACTACTTAGCTATACACAAAGGTATACATTATATTATTATACCTTTATCTACTGTATTATTTTATTTATGTTTTGTGAAATCATCTGTACTTACCTGGAAAATACGTGTATGTGTATGAGTCACGATGTTCAGCGTCCCCTTTCACTGATTTACGTACTGACATATGGCATATAATGTACCTTGATATGACGATGTATATCATTTAAACATTTTCCATTGCAATTTTCTAAAGGCACTTTCCATGACGGCCGTAAACGTCTTTTCAAGAAAGTATTTTCCGTTTGGAAGAACTAAATAATGTATGGGAAAGATATTATAATCTAAGGTCATTGACACGACTCAATGCCATGTGTATATCACTACACGGAACATCTGTCGTTTGAGTTTCCTATACTATGTAAAGAAAATAGATTTTTCATCGTTTGTTATTTATTAGTTGAGTTTAGATATTATGGCCCTCGCCTACTTAGGACTCCCACAAGTAGAAATAAGGTCAACAGTACTATTCTTAGATTCAGCACTACTTGGGAGATTTATGACGAGATACTTGTATTAGATGGGCAAAACCATCTGGTAAATAAAAACTCCTTGGTCAAAGAGTGGTTGGGTACTCGTCGGGAAAGCCTGAGTTATCTCAGTTGGTTATCATCCTACGTAGATGTTACCGGGTAAAACATAACGGTGCTCCCTACTTAGAATCAGTAAATACTTATGTAGGTGCGTATCGCTTGATCTATGACATAAATCTGCTACTTTATGTGATGCTGATTCTAGTCGGGATTTTCATTTTCCTTTTGGGTTTAGGGACGATACCAGACAGCGTTATGTAAGTGCTTATTGAAATAATTATACGCACCGCATTGAGATCGTGTAGGTATAGTTACTAATTGCGTATGATCACTTAGTTGATTTATAGGTAGGTACAACATAGCTAATTAAACTGCGTATATAACTGACATTATTGAACTTAAACATAATTCGATCTGGCCTCATTTATTTTTCTTAACCACAACTTGATTCAATTCTGTGAAATATAGAAAAACATTTATCAAGAAATCTTTACGACTATTGCTAGGTATGAATGGCTAGTTTAAAATGCCCTTGAAAATTCACTATTATTTCAGAAAGATTTTTTAAACACTATAAAGGACCATAGGTATACCTACATGCATTAGTAGTTAGTACATAGGATATCTGTAAATTTATTTCTCAGGCATTTTCTCATTTCCTTGCAGCTTACATAAACCGATAATCGAAGGTTTGTTAGTACTGTTTTTGAAACACGTGCCGCTATACGTGTATCGCAGTCATTTGCTATTACAACTGTCACGCTTTTGAATCAATGAGGTGTAAGAAGAAGTGTACTATTATAGTACGTAAACCATTTGGTTTTTATGACCAGTTTAACGTATAAGTAAATATAATATATAGTGTAAGGGTCAAACTACTGAAGAAATCCCGGTGGGCAACTGTTCTAATTAACTTATGGTAAAATAACACTTACTCTGATGGACTTAAGACCTGAGAAGGGATATCGTTAAACAGAACGTCTGTTTAACGATATTCCTTCTGTTACCCAGGGGGCAAAGGTCCGACCTACACTACCGTTGCATTGCAATAAAAACTTAAACAATTACCCAGTAATCCCAGACGTTGGAGTCATATTATACATTTGCCTACACCGTTAAGATATGAGTTAATTACTGAAACCCAACTCACACGGCACACAGTGAAGCAATCAAACCGACACACATTGGTACAATGAACCACACGTACATGGTAACTTTTTACTTTGACAGTGCCTTTATTTGATAGCCAGTAGTAGGGTTTTTCAACACAAGTGTGTGCGGTTGACCGTACGTAGCCGCACGCGTCTCAAGTGTGATATGACCCGACACGTGATGCCTATATGTGGCCACAGAGTAATTGTGCAGACGGCTCGCAACATACAATTCCACACAACCAATTAATTTGTCTCGTAAATTATGTAGTTTCATCAAATTGTTTTAATTGACTTATTAATATATTACTATATTTGTAATAGGTATTTGTATACAGTACAAATGTATGAAAACAGATTTTCTAATCTCAATGTTTCAAATAAACATGATTAGGTACTTAATTCTGATGTTATTTTAACAGGCCATAAACTCAATAACATTCAGTACAAGTACAAGTAAATGACAACGATTACTTTGGTAGGCCCAGCCACGTAATTGGTACTTATTGTCAATCTAAGTGATCGACTTCTGCAACCGACACAAAGGTATTCAAGTATTCAGAATTGCGTTAAACCAATTCGCAGTGCATTGTTTTCGAACTAGGTCAATCTGACCCCGACGAAACGGATATAAAGGGGTAGATACTTGATAATTATTGCTATCGTGAACATAGTTTAATAGTAAAGCGCATTTGTTAGGTTGATAAGGTCTTATCGGCTACTAAAATATGAAACAATAAAGGTAAATTATGAGAAATTAGATTCATATCTTGAAATAGCAGGGAATTCCATTATTTGGACAGTGTAAATACTAAGCCAAGATATTTAAATTAACTGTTATCGATAATGTTTATGAATCATTTGACCATTTTGCTTACAATAATAGTCGAATTTGAACAGTTCGCGTAGGCATTAATAGTGCATAAAGAATTATGTTCATTGAATGCAATATTTTTATTGTTCTGTGACGTACCTTTACGTAGGTGGTCGAAGCTACACACACATGCACGGATTTTATATCAACTAACGAAGTGTGTGCCTAACGCGTGTATATTTCAACTGAAACTAAACGTGAACTTTTACTAGTGTTTATAGTTTGTTTTTTAAACAGCGGAAATTAAATCGAATGAAGGCGTGGGATTCTATACTAGTTTGGGAGATCGATTGCTTGAGAAATAATCGTGTAGTCTCGATACGATCTTAGTTTGAAACACAATACCAGTTGAACAACTTCCGATGAGAAAGTTAAATTCCCATTCAGTTTTTAATACACAGAAAATTGACTCTTAATACAAGCTCAGAAAATAGAAAATATAAAAAAATCAGGAAACTTTATGTGCTAAGTATTAAATTATTTCTCCTAGGTATAATTATTCATGTGTACAAGGTAATATGTTACTTTATGAAAAGCAATTCACACCTTTTATGAGTACATATAAATCACACGTGCATATTATTATTCACTCAACAGCATGAACACTTTACGAGTAATTACAAATAACCTATTGTAACTGCTGAGCATAAAACAAACAAGCATTCATATCCCCCGACAGTTGCTAAGGCAGAATTTAGAATGTCGAACCACTGAATAGGTTCTTTACTTTGTGGTCGAACTTTGCAGAACATCTGTCTTCGTTCTACCGGATGAGAACAAGATAAGATTACATGCAGCTAACGTTTTTCAGTAACATCAGTAAATATAATTAAGAAAACAACTCGGTTTATGGTAGATCAAATAGTGAATGGAATATTTCTGAGAGACACCTAATCTTTCTTTCTTCTGTTGAAAAAGATTGACTGCATATAGGCGGATTTTACAGGAGTTTATTACATTTATGTAACATGCAGCAAAAATAATGAAGAAAACAACTCGTTTTTCGTGAAAGAAATAAAGGGCATCAAAAAAAATTCCCGCATCGCTGTCAACAGGAAAAGAGCCCAAAAGGCTGCCAGCATTGCCACGTTGTGTGGCATTGCTGATTTTTTGGCAAAAAAACAGGCCAGCCCTCTGGTCACGTGAAGTTGACAGCGAAGCGGACGATTCACCGCTTCGCTGTCTAGACTTCATTGACTTAAGATGACATGAATGAAAACTTTTCATGAAATCAGTTTCCAGACTGTTCAGAAGTTTACAATCATCAAAACAAATGGTATAATGTCATTAGACTATTGCAAATACTCATGATGTAATACATTTTATAATTAACTGTTGCAATATTATTATATCACAACAAAGTAATAGGCAACGAAATGCATATTAATTTATCGTAAGAATTAACTGTTTGTGTTTACACAGATCGCTTATGTCATTTCATCATAATGTTTCGAAAAAAAAATGTATTTGTGTCGATTTTTTTTTTTTTGTACCTTTACCTATCTACAAGTTAATTAAAATATCGTCACGCTATGTGAGTGAAACAAAAACCTATCGGTGGAATATACTTCATTGTATTTATTTTTAAAAAGGCATGAGAATTCACTATAAAAGAATTGGCTTTTTAAGCTGAAACTACTGGAATGTTTTATGAATACATATCATAAATATGCTAAATAACGTGCCAATAACACTTTGAATTTTAATTGAATTGCTTTATTAAATTGCCATAATTCCTATACAGGATTGATACTGGTTATTGCTTCTAAGAATTAATTAACGGTAGCAAAATTTAATCAATAAAATAACTGCTATTATTACCAGGGATGTGACGAACATGGTATGAATCAAATACGAACTTCGCCCGAACATCCGGTGAAAAATAAAGAGTTCAGCCGATTTTTTCTAACAGTCTGCTTAAATATTTTCTGTATCGAATCAGCATCCAAACCGGTAGCCATTCAGTTCGGTTAAGCCGAATGTGAAACGAATTTCAGCCCATCCCTAATAATTACCCAGAAAAATAATTAAAACTTAATATATGAAGTATCCATTTACCTACATATTCTAATACCTACTCATACATTTTGTTCGCAAGCAAGATGTCTTTTAAACACGGATCTAAGATAAATCAAACACAGAGACAGTTCAAGCATCTGAGATAAGCTTAATCACACGCAGTCATTTGTTTTTATCAAGACATTGACATTACCGTTTGCTTCTTATCTCGAGAGTAATTATTTATTATTGACATTTGCTGACTTAATGTCACATGACAAGTGTGGAGAAAAGTGAAAGTTGTGGACTTTGATGGCTAGAGAAATTGTTGCTTAGAAGATTTCGTAATGCTAATGAGTTAAATGATGCTGATGTAGGTTGACATTAAGGATTTGAGTTTTCACTCAAATTTTCTTTTGAGTTTTCGTGTAGTGCAGCCGTATAAAGTTTCACGTTGTATGAGCCAAACTTTCAAACTAACGTGGGATTTCAAAATAAAAACTTTCCAAAACAAAAAGTCCCTCCTAACAGGAAACCGGAAAAGAAACAAACCATATCAAATTCCTACGTAATTATCCAACGGAAAAAAAAAGGATAAGATGCAATCAAATTATCTTAAGGAAAAACCGCCCATTGTTCCGAATAATGTTTCAAATTAACATATAACGGTTCTCACACACTTTCATATATGCATGTCCACAGTAAACAATACATTAGTTGTCTGTCACAGTTAAAAAGTAGGACGGATTAGAAACGGGTGACATTGATAACAGATACTGCTTTGGTAGCAATTACTAGTATCAACAAGATGCCGTAATATCAAAGTACTTAGTTTATGTTTTATCACATACCAAATATAATTGGACAGTATTTATTTGATCAATGTCAAACAAAACGAGCGTTCAAAAATAGAAGAAGAGGAGAAAACAATTGAAAAGCGGGTCTCAAACATAGAAACTTCTTGATATGTTACATCATAGTTTGTGAAAGACAGATCGTTGTAGATTCTACATTATCTAATCGTTTCCAAGGTTTTTATATCACCTCGAAAATTCCATATTTTACTTTTGTGTGATATAAGTATTTCCAATAAATATAAAAAAAAACACTTTGAATTATTTATTAAAATTCTGAATAAACGTTCACAGATTTTCTTTTCTAAAGACTCATCATGTAATTTTCCATAAAGATAATTAAGATGCTATGGTCCAAGTAAGTAAGATAAGTGAGACAATTTATCTTAGTTAGGTATGTGACAATATAATGAGTAGCAGATTTTAGTCGGTCACGATACCATTGCATGTTGTAAGTACCTCGTGATGAACCAACCATGTCGGTATTATCTCTGTACTTATCGTGTCTTGTTGATCTGAAAATCAGTATGTTATTGTTAAATGCGTACGTTTGCTGTTTTAAAGTATCAGTTAGGTGCGGGAAAAATTTAAGTAAAAAAGTGGAAAAAGTAAAAAAAATTAAAAGGAAAATCCAATAATAATGAGACATGGAAAATTATGCTAGCCAAAATATTATTCCTAAATAATTTGTTTTCTTCAAAAACATATTTTTTTAATGAACTGAACAATAACCATTGCGAATTACTCGTTCTGGAAGTTTTCACGTAAGACATCTTTTGTTAAAGGTCCATCCAGCTGTTTCAAATCTCTGAAAGCGTTTATAATTTTTGAACAATATTTTTGTATTCTAGAAATACGTCATCAAAGTACTTATATAAACAGGTGCTTCTACTGTGTTGTTTCCCCTCTTTTGTTATTAATGTCATACAAAGTCACTTTATTTGCTACCGGTCGATATGCTGTCTGATGAAATGTTCTTAAATTATTTTACTATTTCGTGAGATATTTTATCACTTAGATAAGATACTGTTTTGACTTTGTGTATTAAAGAATTTAATTAGACATGAAGAACTAACACTATCTTTTTCTAAGCCACTATCGAAGTGAACAAAAACGCTTATAAGATGCTAATAAAACCAATTGATTAAACACACGAAACCTTAGGAAGAATCTATCATTGCAAACCCCGGAAAAATCCATCCTTTTGGTAATTTTCCTTTTAAAAGATAAACTATAGATAAAATAGGACCTAGAGAGACGTGATTACGATAAAAATGAATGAGAATCACGAATCCGGTATGTGGTCGGAAAAATACGGTTGTATTGAAAGCTTACAATACTTTAGATAAGCTAATACTTTTATTATTTTGAATGATACTATTCTATTGAGTAAAGAATGTCATAAAATATTACGATGATAAAGTAAATATTGTTTTATATTATTTCCGTGAAAATTCGGCTGTCAAAAATGGTACATTCATGCATTTTCCCTGAGCAGTCAAAAACATGTGATGGCCAGCCGGCATTTCCTGTACGTATTAAAATCAGTCTTAGACTGACTGACTATTCTGATAAAATAATAATTTATAAATAAAAAATATTAATAAAAATAATATTATGTAAACCAATCAAAAATATATAATTTATTATAAAACAAACAGAAACAAGAAAAATACCTATTAAAATTAAACATTATAAGGCAATATTACTTCATTGCTTCGCACCAAACAAATAGCTTCCAGACAAATCGTCAAGTGGTTAACCGACAACACGTAAAAGTGTTAAGTTGTTTACAAACATGTCCACCGGAGAGTATTAATCGATGTAAAAGTGTCGTAAAAGTGCCCGATTTTCATTTGATTTATATTAACAAATTACGAGAATAGAATTGTAGCTAAGATTGGCGGGACTATCAAAAAAGTAAAGTATTTATTTAGGTTAACATAGGTACCGTTTCTGCTCTTTACATTGTGTGTCAAATGAATTCTTAACATTGATAAGTTGTAAATTGGAAGTGGTGTTCCATTTGCGAATAACATATTAAATAGGAAAAGATTCCCACAGCAACTTAGTTGACATAATATCTTCCATTCTAAATTGTGAACTCAATTGAGACATCAGACGTAGTTTCTCAGAAAGGAATTTGATGCTCACATAAAAAAAAACAACATTTAGTGCATTCAATTAAAACAACATGCATCTAAAACGTGATTATTATCATTGGCCACGCGTACCGACGCCTTTGGGGGGCTGTTGATTACCATTAAACATGAGTCACACATGTAGAGAGAGCATATCAATCAAGAAATTAATGGGATCAAATTAACATAACAAAATTTTACATAACATCGCGTCACTTTACGTATTTTCTCACACCATTTTCCCTTCAATGATAAGACACAGAGAGAGCATATCAATCACGAAATTAATGGGATCAAATTAACATAACAGAATTTTACATAACATCGCGTCACTTTACGTGTATTTTCTCACACCATGTTCCCTTCAAAGATAAGAAGGTCATAATAATCTTAGTTCGATAATCTGTGGGTCGATTTAACCCCTGTAGAACATGTGAGATGAACACAAGCTATGGTGCACGATACGTGTTTATAGCCTGAGTTAACCATAAGGGTGACTCCACACTATAACTAAAACATAACATGTTATAAAATATTGTTATTTAACATGTTTCAGTAGAGGGATTAGCAATTTTAAATAATGTGGACGTGTTTATATAACAATCAAACAATTCCTCAATTCCTGTGTGATAAAAGGCTGATATTTGTTCTATTATCCATCGATGTTTCAGTGTATTGTGTAGGTAAACTAATGTATAGCAACGACTTCTTGTAATTATGTTAGAGTATGTTTTTTATTAAAATTACGACTTAATGATAAGGTACCTATGTGATGAATATGCTGTAAGTCCATAGGTAGGATTATGTGTAGCTTTATGTCAATTTTCTTGACGCAAAATTAGAAAATCAGAACAAGCCTCTTCTTTATTTCCTGTCTACACCTAGAAACAAAGTTTTAACTTTGTTATAAAAATAATCATAAAGTTCTGTTTTACCACGTTCATGATTTCCCACAGGTGCAAAAACAACGTTATTTTCATCGTAATTACACCTAAAGTACTACAAGACTTAAGCATTAAAATAAAGAAAAAACTCTTTCATTCAGAGATCAAGGATCTTAGCGGGTTGTTGAACTTGTTTCTTAGAACTAAATGGGAATATACTCACGTAACGCCTTTTTTGTGTAAAGACTTTTATGTATTTTATTAAACGAACTGGGCAAGAGTAAGATCGTGTAAATTTTTTCTTTATTTTCAATTTCATTCCTTGTTTCAACGCGTTTGAAATAAATCTGTCATTTTATAATTATAGAGCGTTCATTACTGATTATGACGCAACTGGTAGCACTGAATTTTGCAGTATTTGTTCCAATACTAGACTCGCGACAATCTAAGAAGTCCGTTTTGACAGCTATCAAAATGCTTTGCATAGCGATGAAAAAAAAATAGTTTCTTAAAAACTGATTCTCGAGACATATCGATTGAACATACCTAATTTACGACTTATCTACATTGATAAAAACTGATTCTTAAGGCTTAACGTTTGATTACATGTACGAGAACGAAACGTCAAAACGGTCTTCTTAGATTGTCGCGAGTGTAATAGAGTTCAAAATAGCGACTGACAGACCAGTACTACCAAACACATGACTGAAAAATTCCGAGTTACCAATCGCGTCACGGGTCAAGTTATAGTGAACGTACTGTACCTCCTTTATTTTGAAAAAAAGGTTTATTTTTGTGTTTCTGTGTGACGTTTTATGTTTGTGATTATTCCTGAAACACGTTTAATTTATTTTATTAACTCTAAGAATCGGTTTTTTTCAATCACATAACATAAACTGTTACATTATACAACCGTTGAAACCATTTTAAAGATTGCATAAGCCGTGATAAATTGCAGAACCTAGCTGTAGCAGTATTATTGACAAAATAAAATACTACTACAACGCACTGAAAACGCTCTAAGAAAAAGAAAATGGTTCAAAAATTCAATTGGTTTTCTTTTAGATCCTTTAATAAACTGAAGGTGAAAACTGAAAACTCTTTTTTTGTTTTAATAATAGCAAGATACACTCGTTTTGGCCCAAAATTGGCGTGAAATAACTACGTTTTTCAGTCATGTGTTTGAGCACGTTACTATTAAACAGTTTTAGTTATGAAACACTTCACTCAACCTTCACGAAAGTTTGCGACGCCAGTTTTTTTTTTCACTGAATTCTTTCAATTTATTTATGTTTGTCTTAATGTGTTTATATTTATTTTTGTATTTTTTTCGTAACACGTTTTAACGTGTCAATCACATGTGTCTAGTTGATAGGGTTAAGACTGCTTTGTAAACAATCTGCGATGTGTAAGTGTGAGATACAGTTAAATATTCAAACTTGTTTGAAAACTATTCTGTTCGAAACACGTTAAAAGAAAGTTCAAAATATAAAAGGCAATGTGGTAAGCGTCTTTTTTGCGGTGGCAATTTATCTAGCATTTAAATATAGCAATAGTAAATAATATGATATTATTAGTATTTCAAATAAATCAACTGGGAAAATATAGGTAAAGGTAAAACAGTTTTTGGCATCAAAAACACATAATTTTACAGTGATATAAGACTTCTGTGGGAGCAAAAGGAAAAATCATTTTAAACGAACTCTAGATACAAGCGTAGCAATTTAAAAACCTAGTTTATTATAAAATTGATGAGTCACTGGCCGTACAGGAACTGATGGCATTCCTCTGTATGATGAAGTTCACATTATATTGTATCTCTGTCTATATTTTAAAGGGCGATAGTATTACAATAAAAAGATCATAATGAACGCAGGTGCGTAACCGGTCGTCGAACTCAAAAAGCAAACTACACTTGAGTAAATGAAAGACCGTAAGTCTATGTTGCCATTATCCTTTGTATTATAAAATCTTGAAGATTGTATAGCAATTGTTTTCTGTATTGTTGTTAATCATTTTCATTGATTTATTTGTTGCATGTTATTACAAAAACACTATGACAAGCTTGTTCTTTTAAAATAATTATGAAGGTTTTGTACAGTTTTTGTCGTAAATGAAATAATTCAATACCCAGAAGCATTTTTTGCTTATTTACTAAATAAATGTTAACTTTTACAAAAAATCCGTCATTTAATTTTTTATCGTCCATTTTTGAACGATTATGACATCGTTATATCTGGAGATACCTCAGTTTATTAGGTAGGTTTGTATTGAATATTTTAAGTGTAATCAAATTATCTTCTCAGCGTAGAGCTCAATTCATTAACTCAACCTATCGCAGTCCACTGCTGAACATAGGCCTCTCCGAAGCTGCGCCACAACACCCTGTCCTGCGCCTTTCGCATCCAGTCTATCCCAGCCACTTTCTTAAGATCGTAGGTCCATCTATCTGGGGGCGTCACACGCTACGATAGAGCTCAATTGACATCAAAGTAATGAAGGTAACTTTACGAAGCACATTGCCAATTCTCGCTTAGAAATTGGCTACTAATTGAATCACACGTCTAACCGGTTAAATAATATTCCATAGATTGTTCTAGTCACGAACGTAATCTCTCATCATGCAAATTAGGAATGATGATTTTAAATTAATAGCCATTTTTGCCTATTTATTAGAGTACCCGCCTCTTTCAAAGCCGCCTATGTTCTACTGTGCTAATGACCTAGTGATAAAAACTATATCATTTCCGTTATTTATTTACCTACTTACGACGTTTATTTAACTGTTACCGCAGAATATAGCGTGATTTCAGTGAACCATGTGGCTTATCCTAAACGAGGGACCGGGACGCGATGTGTATAATAAAAATATAATGTGACCATGAAAATTATAAATCCGCCTGTTTCAGACCATAAAAATTAATTACCGATTGGTAATAGCGTTTTACCTCACCAAAAATGCTCGTTAACATTGAGAAAAAAATCCCTCGTCCACGAAAAAAAACCTCAAATTAAACTTTTGACATTTATCTTGCGTGCCCAAACATAGAGAACAGCGCAAAGCCACGCATTTTTGTTGTAGCGAATTTACATATTTACGATTGGCAACACCGCAGACCGGGCGAGACGACCGTTGGTTTGAAAAAAAACTCAAGGGCATGAGTCGAGGACCCGTAGATTCTTGACCTCAAAATCGTGCGTGTCTGCTCGCGTGATGGCAAAATGTTTCTACTTCATTACTGGAGCGTTTACCCTGCCCGGTGTTCCCAAAAGACCGATATCAAATTGGTGAATTTGAGGCCACTTTGCATGCGTGTGGTATATGGACTTAATTTGTGAAAGAGACCAGGTTACACGATAATTCAATTAGACTGCTTTTAATTTATAAGTGTACTTAATTGAAAATTCATTTTTGGGGTTATCTAGTCCCCAGATTAAAATATACATAGACTGATATGTCACTTAGATAAACCAAGCTCAGCACAGCAAAGCGATGTTTGAAATTCGCTGAAAATAATATTAAATAGTTAATACGAGTATAGTATGACCTATCCAAAGATCATGTACCTACATATGTTAAATCTGATATTACAAAAGGTTATTCTAGAAGACACATCCGTCTTTAATTTATTTTTATTGCAGCAGTATGCCAATTCCAGCATTAACATTTTTAGACTACCTTGAAAGTACAAAAGCATTTTTTAAAAGATCAACCACCACGTGTAACGGTCTGCGGATATGGAAGATGTTAACGATATAGCTGTAAAAAGTTTTAATGCTGTAGCCATTGTCGAAATAAAAATAAATACATTGATACAATAGACACTTGACACTTGACTTCACTCGTATAACTAATAATTATTAATACCTACCTAACTTATTGTCTTCGATCTATTAATCTATTAATACCAGCTTCTCACAATACATCAATCTACCTAGCCTAAGTTTGGGTCGGCTTCCAGTCTTACCAAATGCAGCTGAATACAAGTATTTTACATGGGGCGACTGCCTATCTGATCTCCACAACCCAGTAACTGCGTATTCGTTATCGTGCGATGCGTTTGTTATCAGACTTTCGGGCTTCTGACGGCCCGTAACGACTGTCAAAGATCAACGAATAACAGCAATGGTTTAACGTGCTTTCCGAGGCACGAAGAATTCTCGGTATGTCAAGTTGGTCACCATCCACGGACCAACCCCGGCAAGCGTTGCTTAACTTGATGGATCGACCCGTGCGGATGTTGTTACTTAGCCACGAGTTCTTCCCAATAAATAGATAGTAGATAATTAAAAGAGGTTGCAAAACAAAAGGGAAATAATAAGCTAACATTTCATCAACGACAATCTTGGGATTAGAGAAGAATTAATCGTTTTCGTAGTCTTATAAAGCGCGAATAAATCTTGTTAAAGCTGACTGAAAATTTAAATAGTAAATGTTCCCGAATGTTTGGTTGAATAGTTCACAAAACTGTATCAGAAGAAACCATTAAAAGAGTGCTTTCCAATTTTCTTTTCTCTACATTTTCGAAATGATTAAGTTTTTTTCCGAAAAATATCCGAAACAACATTGAAAAATCAGTTGTCTTACGTAAACAAACTGGAGTCTTACTTATTTTTTGTTTACATAGTGATATCTAGTGGTTTGGACAAACACGTTGTTTATTTGGCTTCAATATTCAAGAATACTAACATTTGAATAGACGCCAAATGCACATTTGAAATAACAACCCAGACGATGCTATATACTTCTACCCCATTCACACAGATCTGTCGTCTGAAGTCTGGGGCTAAATTCTCCCACAACAAACTTAGTATTTTCAGGTGAAACATTTTAGAACTAAAGTATAATACAGCTTATCTCCATAACACTTAACACAAATTAGCATAGCAATACATTTTCGTAACAGCAATTATAAGTTGGTCGTTCCAATTTTGCATGCTGGCGAAAGACAAGCCAAAGAAGAAATTATTCACGAAACATTTGACAAATAATGTTTCATAATTTATTTTCTACGGTTGTTTAGTATAATATTGCAGTTGTAAACTACTAGTTGGATGAGAAATGTAAAATAAGTACCGAAAATAGCATCTTGGATTAGCTTCTAAAATGTTACATGGTCATTGATGTTTTGATAATAAATCATTCAGTTCCATTTTCATTCGTTTTCAAAAGTCATTCAATAACCATTGATCACTCTGACCCTCATATATTATTTTTATTACGCAACGTTTCTTTCTTTCAGAACAGGTTAACGTTCAGTTACATCACATTGACGTCATATTAGAACGTTCTCCTCAAAAGAAATGGGTCAGTATTCTGTTTTCGCCTTCTGCGTCAAACATCAATTTGTGATAGATATTGGCAAACTTATATTTGCTGTTACCTAAAAATTATCTAATGCATTATGACTTTTATTGCATTGTAAACACGACGATGAAATTATATTGGACGTGACAAAGTAATTCAAGACCATCTTCAAACGTGTAGACGGCATTATTAAGTTTGTTTAAAACTGTAATAGTTTGTAGTTCTTGGATGCAAAATATTGGTTAATAGGTCACCTCAATTTTGCAGTTTAAAGGTAATTGGATATTCTACACGTCAGTACCTGCCCTAATTTACGCGAGTATTCTCAGAAATTTTTGAGAACAAGAAAACTGGATGTTTGTTTTGTGAAATTCTGAATATTTTACTACTCGTAATAAAAACTAGTGGACGTCAAAACGCAAACTTATGGCTAAGTGTCAAAGTAGCCAAGATTGCTAGAACATTAAAGAGTATTGGACAAAATTTATTGCAGCAAAGTTAGTTCTGATGTCACGGTTGAGCACGTTTGGCCAATGAAGATATTATTCAGAAGTCGATGAACTAGTTTAAACAAATGAAACGACAATATATTTGAGCGTAAAGTACCCATACTTCACGCTTATTTCGGAATGATAAAAATTCTAGTTCTAACAGTAAATACACTGGGTACATTATTTGCATTACGCAAATATACGCTGGGTACATCATTTGCATTACGCAAATAATGTACCCAGCTTACGTTGCGCTATTTTCTTAAAACTGCCGATGTAAGTGTGGGTTGGACTTATATAAAAAAATTATGTCTATCTAATCTAAAATATATCGGAAGAATGACAAGACGTATCTAAGATTCGTGATAAACATGTGGCCCACATAGTAAAGATGATAAATTGTCACCATGAACTAAATATAGACCTGACATAGTGAACATCCGCGAAAATTAAACTAAAATTATGAACAGTTGAAGCTCGTCTAATACTAGGAAATGAAGACATATAAATGACTAGTTATCCGCTTTGGCAAATACTTGATATTTTCATCAACTTTGATGATGTTATCTTACAGATAATAATAATTATGAGTTATGAAATCACATGAAAATATGTTCAAGATAATTACGCAAATTATGTTATTTCTGAACATTTAAATGTTTTAGTTTTCCGATTCTGACTAACAAAGTTTTCATAATATTTGTAGCTGAAAATGGGACCCGAAAAATGATTGTCTGAACTTTAAAACCAAATGAACATCGTATTAATTAACATTATACCCAGTTGGTAACGGATTACGTCACAATGGTAGACAAGATATATTAGATGATGGTAGGTATACATACTAAACCGTCGGTTACCAAGGGCGATATAAAACTGGTGATATGCCAAGTCATTTCATTTTATATCACTTACGCAAGATAAGTATGCCTACTGAACTCCCCCTATCTTATTTCAGTCACAATTGTATTATGAAATAATTTATAATAATACAGTGGTATATTAAAACAAAGACATTGTCATTAACAATGTCTTTGTTATTATATGACAGTGATTTGTACAAAAATGATAAAATATTACATACGGCATCATTTCCCAGCTAATTTTAATGAAGTGAACATTTCGGCAAATGTCATCACTGAAACAAATGTTTTTATTTACTAGCAGATTTTTGCCTTGCCACTCTACAGCTATCTTGATTCACACGGTTAAAATAAAAACTAAACTCACTACTTTGAATTGAAAATGTATAAAGAAGTATTTGTACAACATAAAAACGAGGTACACTGCTCTCACGTTTTTATACGTGTTACGTCACAGGGCAAACCAATCCGATAGTAGCTCCAAGGTCTGTCAATGTCCTGAATATTGGCACATTATAGTTCCCACGTGGTTTACAAAATTTATATCCTATTGTTGTTTTATGGGCACTTCAGCAATTTATTTATTACAAAGCAACCGGGTTTTCTCAATTTCCGACGCCTGTTTGACGGTAGTGATAAATTTAATTTACGTGCATATACTTCATAGCTAATAATTGGCGTATCGAACTCTTCCCCTGACATTTGTGCCCCATTTGTACCTACATGCGCTGTTGCTATCCAATTGATACGGTAGTTGTCTTACAATGGTGGTAGTTGATGGGTCTTTATGAGGTTCATCTTACGGCCAATCCCGTTACATTAAGCGGTTATCACCTTTTAATAGAAGCTGTGTCTATTTAAATCCCGTAAGAGGTTTATGAATAAAACAGAAGAATAAACGTTCTACTATCGAGCTCTCTCCATTCTCATAAAATAATGTTTACTGTCTCTCACGTCATCGAAAATGACTTCTGTTTAAACAGATGTTAAAAGCTCCGAAGGTTAAAATCGGAAAATATTAAATACTCGTAATTCGTTCACTCAAGTAATGCTTTGCAGACGTGAAATAAAGAGAATTTATAGTACGTTAATAAACTATTTTCGTAAACAAAAACAATGCACAAAAGCTAAGGAGCTCTGTAAACACAATGAAACGTACCGACAAAGTGAAACGGATAAATAACTAATATGCACTTTACTGTAAGCAACGAAGATAGTTATAATCACAACCTGTCGTCAAACAACATCCATCGTGATTCCTACTATGAAGAACAAACAGTTGATCTGCTTGCCAAAATAGGTACATTATTATGGTAAAATAATGGATTCTTATCATTTACGGCGGAATCAACTTTTACACCTAGCGGTTATAGATTTTTCTATCATTCAGGTCATCTGCTAATACAGGGACCTAGGTACCCATGGTTGGTTGATCTGATAGCTATCAAAGTAAATAAGAGCAATTATAAACCATGCTATTTGTGTAACGCAATTAAAGCAGTCACATTCATTAGCACTAAGAAAAAATCTGCATTACCTCGATATTTCTTCAGAACAAACGTTTGGAAGTACGTAATAAATTACGAGTGAACGTATGAACTATAAAAAGTGTTACAACAACCACATTATAAATCTAGGTTTAAAAAACTTGACTACGGGGCTTTGTTTATAATTTTGTATGTTTGTTTAAAACAAAAATGTAACCAGCTTCCGTGTGCAATGTAGAACTGTTATCACGATTTTCTGGAGCACGTATCGTCGGTCGATTTTTCTTCTTTTGAGGTAAACAATTGCCTGTCGTTTTTTTGTTTCTTTAACTTTGGGCATGTGTTTTGAAAAACAGGGAGACAATGAGTTTTTATTTTGTGTAGTCCAACGAACTTTGTTTGAAACCGTGTAACAAAGTCAATGTCACCATGGGAGTCCTCTGGTCAAAGGTTCTGTAATGTTTTGATCTAATTATATAACATAGGTTCCTTAATCTGTCGTCTGCCTAATAATCTAACCAAGCAATGCATGATACTTCTGCTTTTTAATTATGATACTGATAACACAGACAGGTACTCAAATAATACAAAGCCACAATTTTCCACAAAGTTATATACATTTTAACGTAAAATATGAACTGCTGAGGTGATGATCATAAATAGATGTAATTGGAACAGTGTATTTAAAGCCCCTTGACAAGCAATTATGACTTCTAAGCATATAGACATATAGATTGATGAAGGTTCAATAGTATTTGTAATAATAGATACACGTGTCGAGGCAATTATGATAAAAGTAGTTGTTAAGAACTTTGTATCCTTGTAGCTGCACGCAAGCATTGGTTGGGTACTGTATATGGATGTTGGAGAAAAGTATAAATTGAGTAACCAGAAAGACTGGGTAGGGATCCCGATATAGAAAACAGACTAAGTAAGGAATGATATTTCTTCGTCTCCCATAATAGGATAATCGATTGTGACTGGTTCATTAGTGGGTTTGTTATTGACATTAACTTCACTGACCGTTTGTTTTGCTGCTTATCCAAGTTGATAATGATCATTATTTACACATAGTTGTGCATCCTCTATTAAAACGTCATTCGTTAGATTGTCAGCTGATTTGTTATTATACTCCACAGGAATTACTTCCGTTCAAAATAACGTTTTTTCTCTGCCATTTAAATATTGTTGATTCTTTGCAGAAACTCTCAAAACGAGTGTTTATTCTGGCCACGAAAGTGTTTAACCGCTTTCTGGATGTGCTCAAATTATTTATTATCATAATATCCAGAATGTTTCGTTATTATTCATTAATTTTCTATATTAAAGTGCGATTTAAACAAATTGGCACCAACCTTGTTTTGACTGTTACCAAGTTTCAATCTAAATTAATTCAAAACCACGTTTTAGGTTCACGTGCACTTTGAATTGAAGATTTCCATCAGATATTATGTGGTGAATAATTTATAGCATTCATTTGGAGGGGTGTCAACTTTCTGTGACTGTGAATCGAAGACTATCATAGAATATTCGATTGTATATTAATAGACTAAAATGGTGGTAGGCACGAATATATTAAACGAATGTGGGCGGGAACTAACAAGTATGTATATCAAGACACCAAAGTGTCTAAAGATCAAGACGTGTTGTTTTTTTTAGATCTGAATATTGTATAAAATATTTGATGATAGCATACCTACTAGACATCCAGTTGTTTTGACCAGACGAACCAGTACAAGATCGATCAATATAATTATGTTAGGTAAGTACTAATATCAATCTGCTTGGGGTCGGCTTCCAGTCTAACCAGATGCAGCTGAATGCCAGTATTTTACATGGAGCAACTGTCTATCTGACCTTGACCTCCACAACCCAGTAACTGGGTAATACGATACCCCTTGGTAAGACTGGTTGGCAGATTTTCGGGCTTCTGACGACCCGTAATGACTGTCAAAGATCCACGTTTGACAGTCGGGACCAACGGCTTAACGTGCTTTCCAAGGCACGAAGGAGTCTCGGTATGTAAAGATGTACGTCCACGGACCAACCCCGGCAAGCGTAGCTTAACCTGATGCGGCTGTTACTACTTAGCCACCAGCTCCTCCGAGGTAAGGTAAGTACTAATATACCAATCAAATATTATAACAAGGATTTTGATCCTTATTTTTCACAATCCTCAATACATCAAAGCAGTATTAAACATTCACAACACGGTGTCTTTCTATAGGAAGCATGTATTAACAATAACACATTGTGTTTTATCTTTATTTTAACAACGGTAAAATGTACCGTTTCCTCTAAATTATAATTTTAAACCAGCACGACAGGCAGCCATTTTCTTTTACTACGTTTTATTTTATACATTTCATTAGAAGCACCAGTACTGAATAGATAGTAATTCCAAAAAACTATTGAATTCTGTCTCATAAATAAGTAAAGTCGGCGTCAAAGCGTTCGAGACGATAGAGGTCAGATGTCCGCAGTCTGTCCTCATTCCATAGCGAACCAACATTAAATTTAAATCACGCCTTGAACTTGAACTAAACTGGATGTAAAGATTACAAATGCTTATAGTAACAGTTATTAATAGTCCGTACCTAGTAACGTAAACATTGGTTTAAATTATTGTCGTCGTGTAAACATTCCAGAATAAATAGATAAGCTTACAATACAGCGGATTTTATGAAATAATTACATAATAATATTCACAAGCACTGCAGAGCAGTGATGGGCCAGTGGTATCGGTTGTAGGTCGTGAGTTCGAACCCAGCCAGGTATTTTGTGTATTTAATTTCATCACCACTGTTCTCAAAACATCGTGAGGAAACCGGCATGTCATGTGAAATCCGCCAACCCACACTGGGCCCATGTGATGGATTATGAACGAAGCCTGTGTCCCAGCAGTGGGAACGTTATAAGATGATTATGCAAAAATTCACACAATGCTGTAGCGCGGCAATGCAGTGCTCTTTAGAAATCACAAAAGATTTTGGGAAGCAAGAAAGGCCTTTGCCCAGGAGAGAGGCCAAAGATGCTGATACAATAAAGTTGTTGACTTGTTATCCTCAAAGACAGAGACCTTCTCCCACTTCCAAACTCAATGATACAAATGACTTGCCAAAAACTCCAATTCTTAGAATTAAGCTTATAACATTATTTTTGATAAAAAATTGTCTACCTACTATATGATTTAGAATATGATAAAACTATCAACGAATCGCCCTAAAACACGAATCTTACCACCGACTCATGGAAAAGTCTGGAAGTCTTCGAAGAACATCAAAAGTATAATATAGGAGCCGACGAAACTCTTCTGTCACTTATCTTATTTTTATTTAGGCTAACGTGGCGTGATCATCGATATAAGTTTATTTAATCTGTACGAAATGAATTATTGGTATGACGTCTTATTTATTTTAAAAATACATGAAGAGATATCAGACTGTCTGGCAGCCGGGTACTGCCAGACAAAATCTTGGCCACACGTGATATCCAATCCAATTTACAAGTTCTACTACCAGATTTCTTGGAACCACTTCAATGGTCCCATTTCACTTTTACATAGTCAGTAGTGCGACTATGGGTTATTTGACATTTATGATAAGGTAGTAAATTATAGAAATTCGTGTTTATGTTTTTGTTTTTAACACTCAAATAAAAACGTGTATAACTATGTTATTGTTACTGGCTAAGATACTAAGTTTATTAACGCAATTAGAACACCCTGCAGTATATTACTATCATCGACATAAATAATAATGATTAATAATACTTTAGTACACAGCTAATGATAGTCAAAGAAAGTGTTGTTTACGGAAGTTGTAGGCTTGTAGCGAAGGAAGTGAAACTCGCACAACTGGTAGTAAATCCTATAATAACAAACAGTATCTTCATTATCTACAGATTCTAATCTATATTATTATTATATCATTATTATAATAGTCTAATATCTTAGATTATTATAATAATGAAATTATGAAGGAATGTGAGAGGGTTAATCATTATTTTACTGCCATTCGAAGTAAAATATTATCTGTATACACTAGAGTATAAGCAGTACACCAAACTAATTATTCTGCTCCAAAAATAATCAATTTTTTTGTTACGTAACTCTTATTAATTAGAAGTAAATAGATTTGTGTTTTAGTCGTGTCTGCGTCGTAGAAACCCAATTAACAAAGTAGTATTAATACTTAAAAAGACGCAATTAGTTTTCCTGATAATTAAAACTGGAAAGGTTTTTAACCTATCCGACATGGTTCAGTTTAATTTTCAAGACATTAATGAATGTACGATAACGCGTAATTAGTCCTTGTTTGTAATTAACAAAAAAGTACATAACTTTGGTACGGTAATTATTTTATAAGTAGGAAAGATAAAGAAAGATTTCCGCACGTTTTTGTAACAGTACATGCATTGAATAAAACGTATTTAACAGTCAACGACCTCTCACAATATTAATTGTATTTCAGTGATTTCAGTAAAAACCAAGTCATTTATTCAAATTAGGCTGAGAATCAGCACTTTTTCAACGTGAAAATTACATGAGACAGTCCCCCAAAACGCCCACACTTCACCACTTACTAGTGCTTTAGCTGGGAAGAAGTGGCGCAGCAAACTCAAGTACAAGTACTTCAAGCCTGAAGTTAAAATTTAATACTAAAGTAACTTCAAAAATACTCCGAAACCTCTTTAGCGAAAAGGCAAGACGATGACTGAAGATATCTATATTTCCTCACACTAATATACCCAATGTAAGACTCCAGCTGAAAAACTATTTTGGTAAGAAGAGCATATACATTAAATCCACTGCACATGTAAACATTATATAAATTTAATTTAATTTACGATGATTGTACTAAATTAAAGGAGTCGGGAAACCTCTTCCTTTAAATGTTTACGTTCGAAAGATATTAATAAATATACATTTGTTCGTATTTCAGACTGCTCGTCGGCTTCGAATCGGTTATTCTTGTTTACGTTTACGTACATTTTGTTTATGATTTATTCGTTCTTGACTGCATATTGTCTTGTTTGGTCTATGCTTCATCTGACAAAACAGATTTTATAGTTTGGGAGAAATGTCGGATTAAATTGCTGTAGTTTTCAGAAAATCAACTAAGTACCTAAATGTGTAAATCAAAGTTTTTCCTATACTGTTCTTGGGAAAAATACTTCGATAAAATCCTTAGTCATCTTAACTTATGACTTGGGGATTGCATACATGTTTGCCATATAAAGAACATAAAGAAAACGTGAGGTCGTTTTCCTCGATGACACTGGTTATAAAATTTCCCAGAGATCTTATTATATAGGGCCATAGGAAAACCTTATTGTTGTCCTTTAAATTATGAGTTAATCTAAAGATTTAGTTGTTTCGCAATCTCTTGATCTAATTTTACCTATCAGCCTATATCGTTAGTATCATTTTTCGTAATGATTTACATCCGAGCTTTTCCCAGTAAAACCCAACGTAACTGCGATGTTGGCACACGAGAGGCATAAATCAAAATCGAAGAAAAAACTAGCATCAATAGATCCGGCTCTATTTGTGCATGTGGAACACATCAAACGTTCAATCGTTACGATCAAAGATGCGGCTAATTCGAGCGCGTTACGAATCTGATTCGTATATCTCTCGATTCGATTACAATAATCGATTACAAATCAAATGCAACAGACCTACTTCCAATACCGATTCATCAAATCGAATGTTGTGTGTTTGCGAGTTTGTTCACCTGTTTGTTTGTGTGTCTCGTTTGAGTTCAGTGACTCACAATAAAACGGTCCTCCCGTTAATTTCGTACACAGACACATTTGGAACGTTCATCGTGTCGGTAGTATTAAAGTGTCCTATCTCTTTCTTATTTTATCTCTGTCTGCCATTTCTGTGTCAAACAATAATAATGCACCTTTGTGTAACCCGAAACGGCGGGGAGTAGTAAACCCCTTGCCTGGCTGTACCGTTGTGGCTCATTTTCCTCAATCAACTTTACAAGCTTACCACGTTAGCGTCAAATAGACACAAATATTTTATGATATATGAGTGACTGTTTAGAAAGGGCAACATTTCAAAACACATTCAAGATATATACACATTAACGTTGCTGAAACCGATTAAAGTGAAAATATTCCTGAATTACGTATGATTTTCATTTGCGGTGTCCAATTAAGCCTTAGTTGATGTAGTCCCCAGCCAGCATGTTTTCATGATCAGAACCAAAATAGACAATAATTCAAACAGTTTGACTGTTCAATAAACATGATGTGTTACAATTTGAAATTACAACTGTGTTGCTGACGTCAGATTGTCAATTCCATGTTCCTCACCTCGGTGTAAATATTTACTTTCCTTTCCATGAAAACGTTTTTCAGACGTCCTGCACAGTTAATGTGCCTGTGCAAGAGCGGATCTTCAAGGTACTGGCAGAATTGACTATCTAATGGAGAAGTTGCTGGTTTGGACTTTAGACGTGGAATTGTCTTACTTCGAAAGTCTTCAAGCTTGAAGGACCGAGATGATAAAAAGAGACCTTATTTATCTTTTATTTCATTTTCAACTAGTTTTTTTATACCTTAGCACAAAAAATCTATTCTGACACTAAAAATTCTAAATCACTTTTTAGTAGAAAGTTCACAAAAACCATTGAATATGCGTCGTGACAATTTATTTATTAGCAATAACTCTTGGGCGATGGCTATTAGGCTAGAAACATTGCCACACGCACACCCAAATGTCAGCATTGACGTCATAGGGGGCTACCGAACTAAATATACAAGACCGTTAATAAAGATGGAAGCGTGAAGCGTATGAGGTAACAGTGGCGTGAAATGTCATTACACTGCGACCTCTCTATAGGACCTTACCTGTCATTTCACGGAGACTGACATAATTGAATAATGGCTTTCTGAAAACTCTAAACTATGTATTAGGTAGGTGAGTTGTTGGATGGCGTTTGAAGGCCCCATTTCGATGTATATTCGAGGTGATTTTGTTTTGCAGCATTGTTAAAGTGCCGCCTAAAATAATAAGTTTATTAAAAACAACTTTACCAAAAAATTTGAGGAAAAACGTAACTTTACCGGGGGTTTTTGTAAATGTTTTTCATTGTCAAATCCTCATTATGTCATTCTTTAATCTGAATCTTTTAGTATGACTTAAAAACGGGGGGATTTTATTATAATCTCTTAAATTACATGATTAATCAAACTTGATTATTATCGTAAAAATCGGGATCTCGCACACTAAACGGCCACGGGCCACGACTCTGACCACGACTCGTCGTGGCCATCTAGTTGTACTGTATGATCTGCAGTTACTTGGCCGTTGCGACCAAGTGCGCGATTCGTATCGGTTTCCGTAGTTTACCTGGGCGACCACTAGTCGTGATCGTGGCCATTTAGTGCGCGAGATCCCATAATGCTTTTAGTATTTTGCTAATTTACTTATTACATTATGTTTTAATTACCTAACGACTTAAAAAAGGTTTTTTGGGTTGACAGGATCGGACCACCTTAATATTGCGCCGGACGAAGTTGATAAACAAATTAAAAATGATTAATGATTATAAACAGCTTATCTTCAAAATAACTCTTAAATATTTTATTTCGTCACGCGTAGACCAAAATGCATCAAGAGTTCAGAAATACGTTCTAAAAAAACCTAACCAAAATAGTCTGGCAGTAGATGTAGGGCGTTCCTGACGTCATTGGTAACCCAGTCTCGAAATGCATCGTCCCTTCCGACGTGCGTACACGTGTGGCCTAATTAAATTTTATTACTTGCTTCGTAATCAACCTGTCGATGAGTTTCAAAGAACCATCAAAGTTATGGGAGAGATTTTAATCTTGGTTTTTAGGGTTCCGTACCGAAAGGGTAAATTACTTAGGCTCCGCTATCTGTCTGTCCGTCTATCACCAGGCTGTATCTCATGAAGCGTGATAGTTAAACAATTGAAAATTTCACAGATGATGTATTTCTGTTGCCGCTATAACAAAAAAATAGAACAAAATAAATAATTAAGGGTTTTCCTTCGTGCGTGAGTCTCACTCGCACTTGGCCGGTTTTATTTCATGTTTTAGTGCCTGATGGTTTTTTCGTCAGCTCCTTTATATTGTGATGTTACTCATCAATAAATGCGTCTACTTTTAGAGATGTATTTATATTGATTACTTTGATTAAAATTTCATAACTCTCGTTCCTACTCATCTGCGCCTCAAGTTGAATTTGGAATCTTAAAAGCTTTCGTAGTATCGTGTTTTGCAGCAGTAAATGACTGCAATCGATGTTATACTTTGGTTTGATCTCCAATAATAGAATCAACCAGAAACTTTAATTTAATCTACACTGAATTCCACTGATTTATCGACATATTTTACCATCAGCGTTCCGAAAATTGTAAAGAGAAATGGCTTAGTGGATCTCTGTTTTTGATCCATTACAACACAGCTTTACCATCAAAATACTTGCCTGACTCATACAAAATAATGCGAACTATATTAATAGGCATAATGTAAGTGTTATATATCTCAAACAGTTTACAGATTACTTTAGGCAGTACGAAAAAATTGAATACACTCGTAACATGAATGTACTAGAGAAAATAAATGCTGAAACGGTTCGCGCCAAACATGAGTATTACGAAAATATCTTTAAATTGTAGATGCGTGAAACCAACGAGTTTTGCGTAAGCCCTATCATTAAGTCAATGAATCTGTTGGTAACTGTATAGGTTAAAGATTTTCTTAGTAATGTTTATTATGTTAATGCTAATTTCAACAGCGAATTTACACGTAAGTTCAACAAAACTGTTCGATCGAAGATTTATTTTCAACAGTCTATAAACCGATTTATTTTGAGACCCTATTACCTTTACCAATTTAGAAACAGACATGAGCGAAGCCACAGACAGAATACAGCAAAAGCATATTAAAAGGTAATAAAACAGTTTATAGCATAGCCTTTGAAAATGTCACATGTGCCTTGAAGTCTACAATATATTTACTATTGACGTAGGTAATACAGCGAAAAATCTTCATGATGACATAAAGATTTGTCGCTTTCTCTGCCAAAAATGATTGGCTATAATTAGACAATGCATTATCATTCTCATTCATTTGGCATTTATCATGTATGTCTTCCTGGTTTCTAGCCAGGCCAAAATGAAACGGCTTTGTAATCGTTAACAATCAAATCTTCAGAGCTCTTTAGAGAATTCCCAATACCTTGTGCAAGACAAGAATAGGTACAATGCGAAGTAATGGGTTGAAATGGCTTCAACCCATTACTTCGCATTGTATTCTTGTCTTGCCTGACATTCGTTGAATTTTGCAGTCGTTATGGGTAGTCTGAAGCCCCAAAAGTCTGACACCACTCTTTCCAACGGGTATCGTGTTTCCCAGTAACTGGGTTGTGGAGGTCAGATAGGCAGTCGCCCTATGTAAAACATTGGTTTTCAGCTGAATCCGGTTAGACTGAAAGGCTACCCCAACATAGTTGGGAAAAGGCTAGGCTGATTTATATTTGGCACTAAATCTTACTTCTTCTTTAACAGTATCTACCTGTCAATCAGTTCTTTTACGATGTCCAGTTATATAAAATTCACCGTATATCGCCTTTGCTGTATTTATTTTAAAATAAATAACCACTAACGATGTTTTCTCATTATGTTTGAAGTTGAAAGGAGGAAAAGCATGAAACGTGTTTAGTTTCTTGTGATCACGCGCACGTTGTTAAGTGGTTAAACGACACATGACATGGTTGTTAGCAATATTATTGTTGAGAATAACAAACACAAAATTTTATAAAAATAAATAAAAATATAATAACATTCTGTTTTATACATTCCACTTTATCACTTACTATACTGACACAATGTGATCTTCTGTAAAATTTTCGCCGTGAAAACTAAGGTGAAGTAAGCTTGAAGTGTACTGTCATCCAATCTGATGAATCAGTGAAGATTTTGCGGAATAAACCAGCTGTTTCGTATTTGGAAAAGGCCGAAAAATTAACCAAAATAATATAAATTCGTTTTACAAGTTTCGCACCACATGCAAATAATAAAACTGCCTTCGTCCCTGTTTTCCTCAGTCTGCCGGAAAACCACTCGTTTAATTTGGCTTCGAGGAAAATAATAAGACAGACAAGCTTTATAAATGTACGGTTTACGTACATTTTGGACGTTAATGTACGTCCAGCATAAATGCCTTGAAGACTTCGTGGGTTGTATCGTTCGCAATAAGTTGCAAAATAAGCTTTTGTCCAAGTCATAATGGATTTTAAGTCCTTGTATTAAAGTTGAAATTGATGGAAATTTCTAAATAGTTAATGACTGTTTGCGTTACTCGGCTGTGTTGTTAGTTGAAGTGAAAAATAATGCACGTTTTTCGAAACTGTGGGCTTAAGAACGATTTGTCTTGATTACTACTACTCGTAATTTTTTCCTTAAAAGTATGCCATAAGATTAGTATTGAAAACTCTAACTGAATCAATAGCTATTGGCTCTTATCTTTGTCAGATTTCTTAAATTTTAAGTCATATATTGTGGAAAGGTCTTTTTTTAGACCTGGCAATAGTGAAGATAGGTTTCAATTGCAATCGGGTATCGTTCATACGACATTGTAACAATAAGGGTCATCTCAAATTCTTCTGCTTATTAACCGTTATAAACATGAGAAGTCTGAATACTGTAGACGATCTTTATGTTTCTCAGAGTAAAGTTCACAGCCATCATCACGAATCAAGTGTAGAGTTTCATGGTGTAGAGTTCGATATCTGGACAATGTCTGGTCTGCCACTGAGATGACAAGGTTTTTTTTTTCAAGAGCCGACACTATGCCGACTGTAGTAGTGGTCATACGTCATACTGCCGATAAAATTAACAAACTTTAATTGTCCTTATATTCAATTCACAACCGTAATTAATTAGGTTCGTACTTTTTTATAGTTGTATGAAATGGCTACAACACGGCAAATTGACGTAGAGTGTCTATTCACTTTACAATTTGAATTCACTGACAGTACCTACATTATGCTCGTCTTCAGTGTGTTGTAGTTCATTACCTAATGTTAAGACACATTTAGAAGTAGGTACATAATTCGAATTTATTCTATCAGCGAATTCTTACTCATGCACTAATAATAATAAAGGGCTTTGATATAATCCTTTTGTTTGTTTCTTGCAGAGATATTCTATTTTTGTAGATATACATAAGTTGGCTGATTCATACATAGGAGCTTATTGCACCTACACTATATATGTTATAAATCCATGTTGAGCTTAGTAAATTGCACTTTCGTGTAGATAGTCTTTATCAATATTACCAAGTATGAGTCACTAGTATGCTAATCAATTTTATATTCGCCCGAATTTCCCCTCTGACGTATCGGCACCGGCATCCTACGAAAGTGAGCCTCAACTCAATACTACGCATTGAACGACCCAGGTGACTCAGATCTGAACCTATTTCGTCTGAACGGAATATTTTGCAAAACTATAACATAAAGTACCTGGATAATCAGAAAATAGGTGATCAACCTAGAATTTTTTCTAGATAAGATATCGGTTTTTATTAAAAAAACTATGCAGTCAGAATGTTCTATTTAGATTAGAAGGTACCTAGTCACGCCGCGAGTATTGATAATTAAATGTCCCTATTCTGATCCCAATGCCATTGGTAATCCAATAAGGCTTAATAAATGACATTGGGTTGGAATTGACGAAAACGTATTTTTTATTAAATAATATTAAATAAAGGCCTTGCGGATTACCAGTCTCAAGTGCGTTTTATTACTTCCGAATTGTTTCAAAAACTGTCATACAGGATGATTCGTTGAAATGGGTCAGTATGAAGCAGTCTGAAACTTCGAGAAATGAGTAAACTGTTCTAAGGAACATGCTACAGATTTTGGAATTACGAAAAATTGCATTCTATGTTTTTACAAAAATCTGCAGGGAATAAAATTAAATTATGTTTGGTATATACATAGAAATGTAGGTAGCTATGTATTGTATGCGTGGGTTTTTTTTAGTATCATTAATAGATACCTAATGAAATGACTAACCTTATCGTATCTGCGAACACCTTTGTTTATTTACAAAGCGTATCTTATTATTTGGTTCTTACCTACTTACCAAGGAAAATATTTCAATGTCGTTGATAACGTTAATATTTTAATCGCACTGGTTTAATCGTATTATTTTTCACAATATGATATTTATGACGCAACATACAAAAATAAAAACATTGGGTTAAGTAACAAGCTGTCATTCGTGGAAATGTTGAAAAATAAAAGATTTTTTGGAAAAAAATATATACTAATTACATATCTACTTAGCATACATACATTTTAGGTACCTACCTAATTTCGTTGTTTTCTTTGAACAATCACGTAAAAGAAGAAATGATTTGCCAATAACCGAAACTGATGAATACCGTATTCATCAGTTTCGGTTATTGGCAAATCATTTCTGATCTTCGACATAGCTGTCTAAAAGTCAAACAAACCTACTTTTATTTAAACTAAGTAGGTAACTTCTATTTTCAACTTCACGTTAAAATTAAACTTAGCTTCCGCATTGCTCAAATTATTTTTCTTAACAGTGTACTTGAAATTCGTTCACGAAAATGTGCTGAAAATAAATGTAAGTAAAAATAAAAATCTGAAGTTCATATTATTTTATATTTATCACCTTCGCCTTAATAAAATATTGATTAAAAACATTACGCCGACCAATATCAGGTCACTTTGAAGCTAAATACTAAAATATTAAACTGAAGGTCTGTTCTTGCGTCATTAGTGGCCGCCAACAGTGGGTCAACCCTCGCCCGACGCCGGATAAAAATAACCCTTTGATTTGTCTCCCTGTCAATCAAAATGACCGGTGGGTAGTACATCACGTATTAGGTACAGCTTGTATCTGTCCATCATTTTATGAAGAACTAGCTTCCGCTAGTGGCCTGCGTGATATCTTTATAAATTATAGTCTGTGTTACTCAGTGATAATATAGCATATAGTGGTGAAAGAATTTTTCAAATAGATAGATTTTGAGTTTATTCATTACAAACAACAATACATTATTATCTTTTCTCTTTACAATATTAGTGTAGATAATAATATTAATATTCATTTAATTCAGATAAGTACGTATCCATAGAGTTTAGAGTTACATACATTTAGAGTAGAATATTAGTTGACAACTAGTCTAACTTTCACTCCATTATGAGATCAAAAAGTTACAATAAAAGCAATAGAAAAAATATTCAACAAAACAAATCCAATGCGAAAGCATTAGAGGTGTTTTGAATGCCCTTCCAGTTTTTGAGTGTCGTCATTTATAAATAATTTATTTACGTCGTAATTAGTTTTGACGTCATTATTTGACGTAGTTATTTTGAAACAAATATGGCTACCAAGTGTTTTGCAGTTCGGACGTATATCTTCTGAATTCGTGTTTACAAGTACCTAATTACATGGAAAAACTAAACTAAAGTATTTATTAGTAAAGTTGGATGCTTTTGAAGAACCTTGTTTATTTTTCAAGAGCATTGCAGTATAAAAGCAGGTGAAGACCAACCAAAATGTTACCTTAAACAGTAAATTCTGACGTTGTCACATAAAAATTGGTTGAACGAAAACCATTTATGTTTACCTCGCCCAGAATGAAATCGTAAAGATTGTGACAAACTCTCAATTTGGACGTATGAGGTCAAGATCACCTTCTGGCTGTGGAACACTCCACCGATGTGGTAGAGAGGACATACGGAATTCAGTCATGATATAACAGACTTCAAAAGTTTCCACACGTAAACATTTGACTAATAAAATTAATAACAACATAACCACTGGGCAAAGAGCAGTTCCTGTTTCTAGAAAAAAATGTTGACGTCGAAGGGATCGTTAACAACTAAATTGTGATTGCCTTTAATGGTGATTGCTAAGGTACAATTGCTTTCAAAACATTGACTGCGCACCTTGGAAGTCACTTAGGTCAGGGTTTGTCACCAAGGTCTTGGCTCCAAACGACTTTGAATTCAACGTCACGAAATTGATCCGTCTGTGTAGCGTCTGGTCCTTCATATGAATGTTTTATATGCCAAACACGTGACCCGATACCTACACGATTATGTCCTGTATAATTACATTGATGATTTGTAGCACAGACTTTGATAACTACGCAATACTGTAATATCAACCAATTAACTTTCAGTATGATTCATATTATATGGTGTTTATAAAATGCGCTTTAAAAGATTTATAGACTAATCCTAGCAGTGTATTATGATTCAGTCAAAACCAATTTCTTTTGCGATCGAATCAATCTGCTACATTGCGGACGATTCTTAAATAGTCCGCAATGTAGCAGATTGATTGATTTATTTGTATTGATTTATTTGGACGAAGATTATCTCTGTAAGAGTTATCTCAATAACCCGTTATAAGATTAACTCATAATACGAAACGACTTGGGTACGTGCTTTTCTAACTTTTATAGATTTCTTTGATGGAGAAATATATAGTCTCTAATGTGCAATGTTTGATCTTGACTATCCTAATTCGTTATTTTGTAGTTTCTCTGAAATGTAGTATGTTGGCATCTTTCTATCTAGGTATATCAAATAATAAAGGAGATTGCTTGAAAAACTGGCGCGATGAATAATTGACATCGGCGACATTGAACGTTTTTCTCCAGATTGAAAAGATTGAAAGATTATATTTATTCAAATGTGTCGTTATTAATTAAATGAGCACAAAGACCGTGTTTACGAAATTCGTAGAAGCTCCCCGAGATCGTGTAAAGACGTCATTGCCCATTGTTGAATCTTACACAAATCTTGAGGACACAAAATTCCGATGTTACGACGAGAATTGCGCAGTTGAATTACTACGACAAAGTTGTCGCGTCAATAGTATAAAAGGTATAACTTTTAGCCTTAAATTCGAAGTCTTAAGAGTTATAATTGCATGTTCATGGATTTAAAATATGTTCAATGACATGACGAAGGTGCGTCTTGTCTAATTGCGTCTTGTCACGTGACCGCCGGCTATGACAGTGTCGGACGAGTTGCGCCCACGCCGCCGACGTGACGCCGCGCACCGGTGGGACCATACGTCACAGTCTGTTTTAAAGTTTTAAATTACTTTTCCGTTTGAAACTACATTTTCTTCGAAAAGAAAGAAAACAAAAATAGGTAATAAAATGTCGACTATAAATGACGTTATGGTATTTGTAACTACGTAGTGGGTATATTCTTTTGTAGTACTTACCTCTGTTTTTTTATTGGTTATGCAATAGACGTAATCAATTAATTTAAATATAGTAGGTATAATAGGCATAACATTATAAGAAGATACGACGGTGTTCATTAAAATGCAGCGATTGTATACTGCATTGTTGTTGGTCATTCTAGAGAATCCTTTGTACCTACCTACTTGAAACCCCGCATTGTAATGTATAGAGTTTTAAAAGGTTGATTTCTTCTCACATGCATTTATAACAAAAACATAAAAATTACCTCAAAATATATAATTATCAAAAAATCTACCACTAACAAATCACGTAAATTATGTGCAGACACTCAGGTTTATCCGACCAAAACAAGTAAACAATGTAAGTTTGCAATCTATCGATACTAAATAAGTATTCTGACTTTTTGATCCTAATGTCGGGGAAAAGGGTTATACCGGTAATTATTATCATTAGTATTAGAACCAAAACAAAAACACTGCGTTTACTACTAACCTAATCAAGGTGATTAGGCATACGATTAAGAAAACCCAAGTGTTGTTTATGATAAAATGATAACTGATCGTGTTCAATAAAAGGTAAATTCCCTTATGTAAATCCCACTTAAGTTTCCTATCAGATTCTGTGAAATAGATACTTGAATTAACTACCTATCTGAAAATATTATGTTATAGAACAAAGTAAATAATTACAGAAAAGGAGACAGGAGACTAACACTGTTATTTGAAAATATTGTAACAGCCAATTATTTTTAAAAGAGTAACCGTGGAGTTTCTTGTCGGCTCTTCTCCATAGGAAACGACCAATTGGAACCACGCACCTAGCTTCTGACGTTTCATAAGTGCCCATGTAGGTTTATGTGAAATAAAATATTTTTATTTTTATTTTGGAGAGAAGACAGACGAAGCAGATTTATTTATCTTACTATCTTTTTACAGTCGGAAACAGAAACAAAGAGAGAGAGACAGAGAGAAAGAGGAAGATACTGAAGATAGAGTTCAAACCTACCCAGCGAGTTAAAATTGGGTGGATTTAAAGCTCCATTTACACGACGCAAGTTTATTGCCTGTGGCCTGTGGCATACAATAAAGTTGAAGCAACATAATTTGCATCCTCTAAACACTGCTCAAATGGTGCAAATTGTAATGTTGTTTCAACGTTTGGTATGCTACGGGCAATTAAATCATACCATGTAAATTAGGTTTTAAGAAGGCCCATTATAACAGAGGATGTTTACAAGCAGATATTGTCTGATGTGGCTTTCCCTGAAAATTTTATTATCAGTATCAAAACATCATGTACAGAATAACATTGTGCAATACAATATGCGTAATAAACATTACGCCTCTGATATTTTTGGTAAATGATACTTGTTTGGTAAATGCGTACTTACCTACATACATGCGTTCATTAAAATAATTACGTTACAAACTGAAATGTCCATTTAATTGTGTATGATAGACGTTTTGAGCACTGGAGGATTTTACGGTACTTTTTCTCTGAATCAGGTAAGTATTGAATTTTAGAACTCTAAGGCAGAATTCGATTGTTATGTTCACCCTATGCCAATGAACGATTGACTGCTGGAAACGAACTCCAGAGTACAGTAAATAAAACGTGTATTAACTAAATAAAGGCAAGAAAATGGTTGAAAGAACCGACGTCCTACCTTCAGTAAAAACAATATTTACAAAACATTTCCATTCACTAGAAAACGTTAAGAATTTTCCACTATTTCCACGAATTTATAAATAAACATTACAACATAGTATATTAATCTTATCACTGACAATCGTAGAAGAATTTAAAAATCATAAAAACAAACATTATCACAGAGGAAACAGATTTTGTTTTATTATCTAATCGGTAATGTTAGCATTGTTGATAAACAAATAGTGAGTTCATTGCTTTATCAATATGTGTGACCTTCTCCTTAACATGACATGTAAATTATATTACAAGATGCAACATTACCTTTATGTACCTTTGTACAGACCATACAGAGGTAAGTAAATAAAAAGAACATTGATATTCCTACAAAAGCATTGGACTTTTGACATTCAGGTCAGATTATATAAGACACTGCGTAATACAGACATTTAACAAATCATCCAGACGTTGTAAACTGAATAGTCAAAGTGGCATTATACTGAATGTGACACGATATTGCATAAATATTTATAACAGAAACTTGTAGAAACACCGATAATATCAAGAGTGAAAATAGTAGCAGAATAGAAGGTAAAGGGCCGAGACAAGGCAGAAATCGATGGTCAAGCCAGAAGGCGGAGTAAGAGCACAAACCCATAAACACGTTACGACGATGCAACGTGCCACGGCACATTTTTTGATTATTGTTCTCTGCAGAAAACAATAATGAAAAAATGTGGCGTCGTCTTAACGTGTTTATGTGTTTGAGCACTAACTGGAAGCACTTTATCAGAGTCATTAAATTCTAATATCAAAAACTAATACCACTGGTATTTGTTTCATCTCATTTTTTTATATTCCGAACGGATACCATAGTTTAAACTAATACCAAAACAAATTCGAAGATATAAGGTACAGTCAGTAGAAATGCTTTGTATGTAATTTCATTTTTCGAAAATGTGAACGATCAATCCAATGAGTTGGGAAACTTTACGAACAAGATATTAATTAAGTGATAATGAAAAAAGTAAAATTCTTGATAAATATGGGGCCTTTATAGATTTCAGGGGCTTTTCCGAAAGACGCTTACCAGAATAACAGGTGTTTTTCAAAAGCAACTACTTCCAGGGAATTTCTGTTTTCCTGATAGTTATAATAGGTATAGGACATTATAGTTATAGGTAAGGTATAGGAAAGTTTTAAGACTCCTATTGATATAGTGAATAATAACGAATAATTTATATATTGTGTGGAATCGTTGGTTGCTGTGCAAATTTTTAGGCGCCTATTTTCTTTTCATTTCTGGCACCCTGGTACTTTTCAAAACAACAAATGATTCAATTTCAAAACCTGTATTTTTACCATTATTGAGCTAAGTAGTAAGTAAGTCACTTAAGCACCTAGTTCCAGTTCATTTTAGCTTTCCTGGTAGTTTGAATAACTGAACAATTAGGACAGTTGAATTTTAAAACGTTTATCGAGTATCGATATCATTTGTTACGAATCCGTCATGCTTCGTGTGCGTTCTCTATGTTTCATCGTGGGTGCGTTTCGAGAAAGACTTTAGTTGCGCTTCATTGGTTGCGTTTTGAGGAATACCCCAAAACAGTAGCAAGATGATGATGCACTTAAACTACTCTTACCTATACCATTGTAAAAATATTGGAATTAAGCGTATTTGGATAGTATTTTATTACGATCACATAAAAATATTAGAAAACCAAAATTTGATTAGGTTTGACGGAGCTGACTGTGCCAAATTCAAGTTGTTGGTATTCGTTTGCACATTAAATTTAATTATTTATAGTGGTATCGGTTCGGAATAGAAAATAAATATGAGTTCTAACAAATACCAGTGGTATTAGTTTTTGGTATTAGAATGGAATAACTCCTTTATCAAACCGCAGATCATCACAAAAGGAGATCTAGTAGATATCCATAAAGTAGTAACTATCGTAGTTGCCACCATTTAAGGATCAATTTGGGAGCAGGAACACAGCAACCATCAAAATATCTACTGAATTACAAAACGCTACTTGAAAGTTGGAACGTATTAACAAAATCCTTGCCTCTTGTGAATTCAAAGATAATCGGCTCATTAGTTCCACTAATACTAAGACTGAAGCTGTAATCACATGCTGTATTGATACCGATACCAATACAAATGGACATACATAAGCTAATGACGTCAATCTTTTGAACTATTTAGCCATGGTGACCATAAAACTTTATTGGAACATTAAAAACGAACATACTTTTAGAACAAAGGTTAATTAAAGAATTAGTCTCAGTGGATTCTATAGATCGCGAATCGTCTGGACGTGGAATAATACTGAAGAATTTGTAGACAATAACATAAAAGACAATGAATCTAGTTGTTGATCCCAGAATAACGAAACTTTGTTTTTCGTTCATTTTCATTTGTTTCCTTTGTTATATACACTAGCATAACCCTTCAAATCAGCATAGTAAAGTTTACATATTGTGCAGGTGGTAAATAATATCGAGCTGCTAATTTACCGCATCAAAGCAAAATAATAAACACGTGTGTTTGGCCTTGAAGCCTGCAGCATGACTGAGATCCACAACAAAAACAAGAGAATCTGATAAAACCTTGTTTTTCTCCATCCTCTATTATTAATAATTATGAATAGTACTGGAAATACAAACAGTAATATTGCAACATTATTTATTGACTCATTGGAGTCCTGATAGACAACGCATCACAAGCCCCATTGCGTAAACGTTGCACCTGTGTTAAAACGACGCAAGAGTCACGCCCCCTGAGATATCGACCGCTATAAATACAACGCTATTCAACGCTTCTTCTCTTCCTGGTCAGCTGATTATGGTAGCCTTGGTGGCAAGCGATGGTACAACTACGTAATTGTGTAATTTCAGGTGAGATTATTACAATTAGGTTGCACAACTCCGGGATTCAGTTCGTGCAATGTTATTCTAGAACATAATAGCCGTTTGTTGATAATCTTAATGCGTCTGCGCACTGTAGTCTGCAACTGTAACATGTTAATATTGGCACACGATATGAAAATTGTTTGGAATTCATGGATCAACTTAGATGATTTGTTAACGTTTTCAATCACACTAATATCCCTTTAATATTTTATATTCAGATCCATCATAGTTTTTGATGTTTGTAACCTTGTTATGTTTTGTCATCCTAATTTCAAGCAAGAATGTTCAGTCTCCATTGAATTTTGTACTACGACTATTAATTTTCTTATCTTAACCTCCAATTTAAATCAGTGATAACGTAAATGGACTTAAATCTATCAATGTCAGAACCTCGATAAAAACTTAACAAAACCAGTATAGACATCTTTAGATTTACTAAACAAAAGTGATGTTTACAGGCAAAAACAAATTGTAATCATACATCTCAATGTCGAAACCCAGCTTTATTTAGCGTCAACGTCTGCGAAGTGACGCCGGGTAGTTATTTTTAGTAGTAAACAAACGTAGTCTATACATTTACTACTTATTTTCATCAACATAATTGAAATAGTCTAACAATGCGATTTGCGTAGGCAGTCTAAGAGGGCACAGTAAAATTGTTATTCCTGATCTTTGAAGACTATAAAAGCATAAATAGGACAGAAAATGGATTTCCTTATTTGTGATGTTCTTAAGAACAGTCAGGTGCGTAGTACAACCGGTGTTCATGTATGACCAAATGTATGAACGTTTATGAAGCAAAAAGAGTATGTAAGGTGGAGGAGTGTGTAGCTGGTGGCGTTCTTCAGTTTTTGCCTACCCCCATTGAAAGAAGGAGTGAGTTTATGTATGAATAAAAATAGATTTCCTTCGTATAGCAATCGTTATAGCTTTACCGAGGTGTGTAATCATTGCATAACATTTAATTGGTAGGCACCAGATACCTAACAATTAAGTGCATTCTAAACCACCGTCTCGGTCGCAAAGTTACATATTATTATGGCATCACATACTTCAAGTGTTACATAAACCTTACTAGTGTTTTGTTCTACGTACCAACTGTAACAGCAGTCTAACTTCTATCAAACATCTTTTTAGATTATTACATTATTTTCGAAAGTAGAATTTTATCAGAAGAGAAACTAAAGGTACCAAAAATGCGTATAAGGAAAAGATTCGTCTGACAACCGTAAAAGTATCAGGTGATGTAGGACCATAGGATGCACCTACATCACCTGAATGCTACTTAGAAACGACGTCAACAGGGTTCATACTGCTGTTAATAATAAACAATAATAACATTTTACAATTATGTGCTCCTAGATTAGCAATATCATATTTTAGTCACGGCTGTATGCAGCCGTTTCTCTCAAACAAAGTAAACACCGCTGACTAATCGCATCTGCAAAATTTCTAATTTTCCACTGTTATAGCGAGAAATATACCACATGTAATAGTTTTCTGTCATCTTAACATTGATGTGCACGTGAGCTCTTATGCGTCTAGCCGGCACTTGATCTACACGCGTTCCGTTCGTAATCAAGGAGATTGGAACCTTGAGTGAAGAGTACTGATGTACTTATATTATTAAATATCTACCGTTTAAACCTTGATTGATAAATAAATAAGCTACCGTGCTACTCGTTTTCATGAACACTGATACCAGTCATTACTGGTTACAAAAAAAGTAACTAGAAGCAACTGTTTTTCAGGGATGCACGTGAGCTGAACAGTATTTTTAGTTTACAGCTATCGCATTATTTTTCTTTTTACTCAGCAGTAACCCGAATCTAAATTTTATCTCTAACAACTAAAATCATGGATTCTGAGAAGAGTAATGGCGTCAACGGAACAAACACATTCTGACTACGGGTACATACAACTCTCCAATTTCGTGACGTTTATAAATTATCAAACATGTCCTATATCTTAACAAAAGCATCGAAATTGTTTAATTTCATACATTCAGGTCAGTGGGTCGGTTGTGTCATAGCAAGGACAGGCCACACACCATACAAAATATCTAACAACTTTAAATCAACAACGATTTTTTACAATTAACGCAAATTAAACCTTATACCTTAAACTACAAAGTTCAACGTAATTTCTGAAAAGTGAAAATAAGAGTTGTTATGAAAACGAAAATAATTTTGTTTGGTGATATCATATCGGGATATCGCCTAGACAAATAAAATTCGACCTTCGTCACACTGCACGTCTCGAATCGAATATGAAATACGACAACAATGATTGACAGATGCCCTAGAAAACATAAAACGAAATGTTTTCATTGAAATAAGCATCTTTCGTAATACGAGGTTTGTATTATGAATCGAATCGAATAATGACACAAAATTAAACATCCTCTATCAAGTAGGTACGTTGTTTCTCCAAAATAGGTGTCAAATAATGTCATCGTGGTTGCTTTTATCACAAACTATGAGAATGCAGACTCATTCTGCACTTTTTATTTATCATACGTTATAATAGAAACACAAAACCATATTTACGTAAAACCGTTACATGCTAAGTGAGACATTCATTTCCGCAGGTCGTACTATCAAAGATGATGCAACCCAAATAGTTTTGATCGACCTGAATTTCTTTTATATGTAGCTATCAGTTTTTAATTCAAATGGAGTTAAATGGATCAAAACTGGGCCATCACTATCTATTTTTTATTCCTATGTATTGTTTTGTTTACCTTTATGAGTTTAACAATACTATCAAAGCTCATTGTGTTTTGTTAAATTGATCTTAACAACATTGAGTTCCATTTAAGTCTAAAATATGAAATTCCATTTTTATATTAATTAAACTTGTACTAAATGTTAATGTCAAAATAATCAGCAATAATCTAACGACAACATTCTTCACGGACAATAAATTATAATGTAATTCAATGCCCCTAGAGAGTGTTATTTTAAATTATGTAAACTGCTTTGGCCTTTTAGATAAGATACATTAGAGCCTTATCAAATGACAGCTGAAGCCTAGTTGGTACCTATTCTTGTTACTAACTAACAATTAATTAATAATTTAATCTGCGGTATGTTTTAACAGTATTAAAAACTATTTGCAAAGAAATAACAAAATAAACAAATTCCGTTTGGGAAACCCAAATCCGTTTATCAGTAGCATGCATGATGTCACTAGCGGGAACTGTTCTGGCAACAAAATACAGGTGAATCGTAAAAGTTGTTGTGTTATTGTTATTATCGGCTGCGGTTGTAAATCCTAAGATAACGTATTCGGCAAATAATCTACTAGTGAAATTCTTCACCGGAATATCGCTGCGTACAGCTTCGTCAGATCTTTTTTCGTCTTACAAAAATAATCAAAGCTTGTTTTTAATTGTTCGCTTGATATACTCTGGACAGTTTCAAAGCCACAATATACTGCGTCTCTAAAATTATAAATAGTGTTATTGAAAACACATTTATGTGGTTCTTTCTAGGGAATTGTGTCTGGAAACCACAAGACGCCATTTGTTGACGCAGTTTTTCAGATAATTTTCCTCTTTTTTGTTTATGTTTTTTTCTGTTTTAATTTAGTGTACTGATAGATACTAACAAATTCATTTTAGTATTAATCCAGTTTATTTTACAACAACAATAATAGCACAGTTTTACCAACTTGCCTGTTTTATCTACTGCTCTGATGATTTTAGTATTTTTCCTTATATAGGTAGAGTCCCACTCCGTTTTAGGCTACAGTTAGGTACTGACGCAATACTCAGGAAAAATTTACATAACATTTGTTTATGCAGTTAAAAGATTGAATGTTCAATAATGCTGATTTATCAGTGACCTTCTATCATCATCATTTTATTGCTACGTTGACTCTAGCAACTCGGGCACAAACTTACATCAGTTCATTGGCCCAGGCTGTCAACTTTTTCTCTGATAGCAAGAGAAATCTTCTCTAGGAAAACTTGATTGAACGAAACAAACAAAAATGCATTTAGTAAAATTATGCGTAGCAATTAAAGAAGAAGTGATAAAATTGATTAACGAGCAAAACGAACATTATTTCCACAGCTTGCCTTTATTCTACTAACTCCATCATACCAATAAGTGGCCAATTAAAACAGTCTGAGAACTGAAGTCTGTATCAGATGAATAGCGCATGTGACTGACAATGTGACTTGCAATGTGACTGACATGATTGTTCTTTCGTTACACATAAATTAGTGCAACTTATTAAAATAACAAGAGAAACGAACCCACGAAAGACCTGAGACGTGAAATAAATGTGAGAAATATTCAAACAAAATACATATTCATGATTTCCAAGCAAATTCCTTTTGTTAGCATACTATGGCCGTCACGAGTTAGCCACATGCTAAAAACTTTAATGAGGTAACTTAAAATAGCTAATATTAATAGTAGGTAATTTAGAATTAATGATTTTATTAACATAATTTGTGGCTCGCAGCTCACATATAAAACCTAGTATGTATTTTACCAACAATTTTGCCTAAGGTACATGTAAAATTCGTACCGAATAACTTTCAAGCATTATCCCGAAACATTCGTCACTGTTGTCACACATGAACAATGATTTGCTATGAGAAATCGTAAAAATGCAAAACAAGACGTGTGATATGCCACAGTATAAACAAATTTTGACAAATACGAAACTTGAACGAGTAAGGTAAACCAACCGAACCTACGTAAGTAGTTTTACGTACTGGAACGAGATTGCGTACTCCAGAAACCCTTTATTTTAAGAACACACTGAACACAGTAATATGTTTCTTTGTACGAGTACTTGATGGACAATAATTAGTTATGACCTTTGTCTCAACAGTCGTGATTTCTGGAATTTTGCCAGCATCAGTATTTACTTCCCTAACCAAACTACAAGCTTCGGAAATCTTTGATACTGTACTCCGACAGCTGTTTACGGAAATTACATTCATAGATTACTAATAGAGAGCCAAATCAAGCAGGATGAGGAAGCTGCAAATAACGTTACTGCTTGAAAAGTAATAAGGTGGTCGTGTACTGCATTTTATAACCGTATTTATGGCAATAATTGGGAAAATGCCAAATGTCTGAGAATTTTAACGAGTTTTCACGTAAAATTTACTGCACTCACTTGACATTTTCTTGGGAAAATAAAATTTTGATCATTTGCAATTGGCGTGACTGATTGAACCATTGGACCCACGTGGGTGTCTCAAGTTGAATGACACAATTATATATTTAACTGAAATGAAACTATTTTTGCTACAAAAATCGAACAATGTGTAGCAAATTGTTAATGACCCGTTAATTTTTTCAATATGATACGATTTCTATTAAATACACTATTCTTTCACAGTAACCCAATTTATAGCGCAAAGGAGGTACAAATTGCCGACAATTTCAAATTCCGCCACAACTAAATTGTGTAAATGAACATTTAATAGAATAAACCATACGAACGTTGGAGGAACTGTTAGTACCGAATGCTGACACCAATTACTGTTATGAGCCTTAATTGAAACGCATGCTGGTACAATAAGGCCACTGTGAGCGTCAGTTTATCATATATCGAACAATTTGTGTTTGTCTGTTAATCAATAATATTGTCGTAATGTGTAACGTGTGCAACTGCCCTTCGTCTCTTGATGATCGATTTGTTATTGAGACGAATGCTCATTAAAACTGTTACTACACAAGATTCAAATTATACTAGTACGTCTTTAAGTTGAAAATCGACTATTGAATCATACGTTTGAATTGAATCAATATTTACATCAGTTATTTCTGGTGTTTCATCAAATACTTCTTTGAATTCTACTTCTATATCAACTTTACCTATAACATTATAAACTGTACTGTTCCATATTAAATTAGTATTTGAATTATGTAATGGATCCAGCATTGATATAAATTGTTATGTTAATAACACCACAAACATAACTAAATAATTTATCTGCGTCGTAACGCAAACCTTCAATTCACTGCATTATCTATTATTCATAATCAGACAAAACAATTTGAACCATATCTTCATTGGATAAGAGTAATTGTTAAGGTAAATTTTATACCTTAGAGATCTTTGATGTAAAGAATCGTTGATCATGGTATTTACTTGTAGGAAGTCTGGTTCAAACATTGCAAAAATGACTGGCATTTTGACTTGGAATGACGGAAGGCGTCAGCAACTAGATTTTTTTATCATCAAATGTAAAGTATTTTCAATATAAAGTGATGTAAAGTTAGTTAGAAGGCCGAGAAAACATTAACTTGATTAACATCAGCTGTATTTAGTTCGCCTTTTACTTAAACCCATTTGAATTATTTTAACGAGAATGGCCCTCAAATCATCGTTAACCTCGCATGAGGAACTCATAAATTCTTCACTCCATTGAGTGACAATGTTACCTAACATCGGTCATTGTGTAACCTTCTCCTATCCTTAGAGCAGCAATAACTGGATTTTTATGAACGTTAACTTCAATATTCTATCCATTACTCGTATTGTCACCTTCAAATGTCGATGTTTCTTCACATTTAACGCAATGAACGTGTAAATTCCGAACAATTCCGGTTCTCAACACTTGTGAGTATGTGGCCACGTAATAATAGATGTTTATTTTGGATTTCGCGCCTCGTGGCAATGGTTTATCCAAAACATCCTATTTGAGGGGTTATATTATGATGTCGTGCTGTCAATCAGCTCAGTTACTAATTTAGAAGTGACTAAATCGCAAACTGGGTAGTGGAGACTGATTGATATTATGATACCATAATAGCAATCAGTCTCCACTACCCAGTTTGCGATTACCCAGCATTACCCAGTTTTAGCTAGACAGTTTCTATATTTTAAATTATAGATACTGTCTAGGTGCAAGTTGAAATAATATCCACCTAAGGTTTTTGCAGTATTGTACCAACTGTGTTTATATTGCAGTGGATGTTCATTAGTTTTACGGTGTGGGTTATGGCAAAAACGTGTGGGTACCTATGTAAGTAAGAACATTTTGATCATAAAAATGTAATCACCAATCACCTGTATTAAACATCACAAATTAAAAACAAAAACAGTATATTATGATGAAAAACGATAAAAAAATGATGCGTACTCACCAACATGCGATAGACTCGTGAGATCTGATTCTGAAATAGAAAAAAATAAAATGTGTGAAAAAAATGTAAAATGAATAATGCGTGCAACACTTTAAGATAATGGTAAACATTAATATTGTTAATTTTTTACTATGAAATCATGAGAAACAGTCGCTGTGATTCGAGGACATTTAAATACAAATGAAAAACGTCACACAATTACTTCGACAAATATGTTCAATTAAGTTCTTTGGAATTGCTTAGGGCTTGGACAAAAACGTACACTATGGAAAAAAATGTGCAAATGGTAAAAAAAAAATAACTATTATTTTATTAAAAAATTAGCATGATATTATCGACCATAAAATTCTTCTATTTGTTAGAGAAGTGCAACAGTTAATTGTATTTCATAATAAATCTAAAGTTATAGATTGGTCATTATTTATTTTTCTCTTCGGAATTTCTCAACATTTTCCTTTTCTCGCTCATGACGCCATTTGCGGTTTAAAAGGTGATATTTCAGGACAATGCTTCAGGACTGAATGAATGTATTGTAATTTTAATCGTACCTACCTATAGTAATTCTTGGAAACCAGGTTAGGTATCTAGCGTACGTCGTGATTAAACTAGGAAAAAACAATGTAAAATTCAGTTAATTAGTAAACAGACATGGAAATCCATTGACAAAGTAATACCAGTAGGTATAGAAGGTACGTTTTCAACTAAATAAGTAACCACAGTTACCACAGTTCACACTAATAATTGACTATTTCATTATTACTCCAAGTATTAGAATTCCTTTCTACTTAATACAATACTATGATAACAAAGGTATTTTGTTTACATAGATACGTAAACATGAATCCACATGTTCCTAACAAAAACTTTAAGGAAAAAATAATTTATTCAAAAAGAACTCGTGTCTATGCAACGATATTGTTTATACTTTTTCCGTTCGCACTAAAAAGAATTATTGGAAAACGCAGCAGGAAAATTACGACGACGCATAATGCAGTATGCATAGGTCGTTCACACATTTTTCCATGTCCCAGGAAATTCCGGGTGAGGAAAACAACAAAAATAAAGTTATCAGATATAGGACGATTGTCGTTTAATTCCGTTTTTTTTTTTGTGTTCGTTTTATTTAAAAGTGTTTTTTTTATATTTTGAGTTTAAAATTCCAGCCAGAACATCACGCCTGTATTCCCCGAAGGGTTTGACTGAGGCGTACCAAGAGTACAGCCACATTTCGCCAATTATCTTTTGAGTCCCTAATGGAAAAACCCAATTAATAATTTGATTGTCCCTATTTATAATATAGTGTGATTTTTCCTTCGAACATAACGCTAATTATTTCAAATTCACGTTTTAAAATAATGAGGATAGCCCTGAATACATGCAAGTTTAATATCAGGGTATTGACCTATCTATAAATTGTATATGCACATATCCTGGGAAAACAACTACTTATAGTTTTTGCGGTCCTGTTCAACCTATATTTCTGGTCCAACTTTTATGACTTTACCCTCAGATAACTGATACCACAGTATACGTAAAAGTCATTCCCAAATTAGAATAAGATAATGGAACAGCGTAAGAAAACGTTATTTGTAAACAAAAGAAAAAGGTTTTAAGAGTAGAGCATAAAGTTAATGGACTGTCTTATTTATGCATTATAAACACGTGAAACATTAAAAAATATGAAAATAGTATCCCACCGGTATCGGGAACAGGGTCCAAGCTAGGCTTGTATTATTATTATTAAAAGGTGTAGAAAGCTGAGTAAAGCGTTTATTAAAATTATTATTTTTCTAGGACACTTTCGCGGACACTGAATGAGACACAATTGAAGTTTTATTTTTATTACGTCTATGGGCGTTTACTGTCCCTCAAAGTGTTAATACTTTATACTGCACGTGTTTTTGACAAAATCAAACCATTATATTAATTCCTTTCTACATGTTGGTAAGTTTCAATGTTGATAAGAAGGAATTTCACTCCATTCTAGTGTGGTATTTGTATTATTATGAATCATTCCACTATTCTATTAATATTTATCAATTAATAAAAATGTTGTTCACCTTATAGTAGGAACCAGTCACCGTCACACGTCGAAGGTGTGGAATAAAATTATTATTAGTTTTTTCCATGGCTACTAGCATTATGTTTAGTATAATTAACATCAATTAAAATAATAATCACGCTTACGTTTACGGAGTACTTTACCTATTTTTATTTCTAAAAAAGGTATTACAGGTATTATTAAATTAAACTTGAAGTACATAATTTATTTTATAGGTTAACAAGAAGTTATAAATATCGACTTATTAATATTATGGAACATTCCAAAACCTACGTCATAGAAGGCATGGTTTTTCACAATACTCCATAATGTGAAATGGAGCCTTTATGTTAATTTTACAGATTCTTTTCCACACGAAACAAATACGGGGTAGAATTTCTAAATGAACATAAACCACAGTAGGTACTACAGAAATATTTCTGAACCCAAGTACAAAAACAGAGCTCAGATTTTCAAATAAATGTGAAATAAAATACCTACGTATCATGGCAGAGATTACAGCACAATATCAGATCAGATACATGTAGAGGTACGTACGTACAGCTCCCAATGTATTAGATTACAGTGACGTACATGATCTCGACATTGAAAATATTATTTTACACAACAATGACTAAAAACATTACGTAAACACTTTACGTAATAACTTCAAAACGTGACAACTTTTTATTTTTTACATTTTTTTCGGTGTTTGCTGTCGGAAAATCATGGTTCGGGAAATCACCCAATGTGTAAGGTCACTCCATTCACATCACAACAATATAAAAAGCTTTACGAAGGCATTTTAGTGGTGGATGCTGACATGTAGAAGAAAATAATAAAATAAAAAATATATAATATATATAAATATAATAATAAATAAATGTAGAAGAAAATAATAATAATCATAACGCCGCGTTGACATCCAGTTTTGATACTAATGGTTTTTAACAAGTTTGGTATACAACTACCCTTTAAAACTTGTTTTAGGTGTAAACGATAAACGAAAACAGTAGACACAACATTTAGCATACATGTTTTATACCTTGTGGATAGAATGATAAAAACCCATGAATAATTAATTATATTTCGAAATAAAAACAAAACACAAGCGGGATGTCCCTCAAGACAGTTGTTTGAATGTTCACAATGAAACATTGTGTGATACGATCTGTCTTTTAAGATGCAATCTACACTAGCACTCAAAGACCTCCGTATTATGTAGTTATCTGCACATAATTATGTCTGGAGATGCGCTGTCATTATTCACTTATTCTATTGTTTGTTTATGTGAAACCAGAAGTATAATACCACGAAGTAGTAGAGAATTAAATACTAATGCACGTTTGTTTCTAATCTTATTAACATAACCTAAATTGTTTCTAAAATGCAAAGGAATAAAGAAAATGTTGTGAGGTAGACCAAAGAAGCGATGGATTGATTGTGTGAAAGATGATTTATGGCTAGAAAGAGGTTGACAACTAATAGAGAAGTACGGAAAAAAGGGACATGTTGTACCTATCCCAATAAATTGGGATAAGGGCAGGAGATTGAGATGAATTGTTTAAAAAAAAGTTTGGCCCTTCTTTATCCCATTTTTTCGTTGCACCAATACAGGAACCGCCTAGATCTTTGGACGATGACGTTGAAAGTTAATGACATCCTTAGGTACTTAAGTATTTATTATGATTCGAACTATGTAGTTTAGTATGACGTTATGTTAAGTTATAATACGGTCATAAGAATTCTATAAGAATCCAAACAATATTTGTGCCAGACAGCGTATTATTGTGTTACGGACTGGTTTAGTGTGACGTATTACTATACACGTACGGTCACAAGAATATTGTAGTCTGAAAAATATAACTGACAACAACAAATACGATATTTTAAAAGCTATCTTTATCAGAATCCGGATGATAGGATTCAAATCTATTCTGGTGGCCTTTTGACAATGGTGTTCTTGGAAAATTTAATCCAGGAAAAACCTATACAAAGCTTCCTTTAGTTAGTGGCACTATTTCCGCCAATTCATTTAATTGCCGGAAGTAATGGAATCTCATTGAATTGTTTGTGGGTGTGTGGCCAACACCCATAATTTGTACCACCAGCATACAGAGAATAGCACTCGATGTAATCTAATCTCATGATATATAGGTACTGGGTATATATTCTGTACTATATATCCTTTGACGTAGATATTTGTGGTCGCAGATGTAACATAAGTATGGCGCCGTTCCGTCATACTGCTAGGTAGGCTGAACACAGACTTACCTATCAGTTCTAGTTAAAACTTAGTATGTAAAAGAGAGAGATATTATTCCAGAGATAGGAAAGTAGCTATAGCGACGGCGAAGTGGCAATAACTCCTAACTGTCATTTTTCGAGAAATTTACTTTTTGGCGTTATTCGTATTTTTTGTTGCAACAGCATTTAATTAAAATGTGGAAATACCTCCCAACTTAACCAACTTATTAAGAAATTAAACATTTATTCAATTTGTGTATTTCTTTTTACTTTGTCAGAGGTGTAATTGGCACTTCGCTATTGATAGGGAAGTCAAGACGTCAAATGTTTTGTCATTTGAAAACGGAATATCGAATGGCGAAAGATCAAGTTTTATAGCAAAATTATTTTCTCATTTTTCTTGAGTTCACGAGCTTCACAATGTTTAGGCAGGTAGATGAGTCGGCGCCAAGTGAAGAATTGCATCAAATTGCATTTAAAAAAATGTAGTCCCACAATTTTCCACCGGACTTCGGTGGTAGGTCAGATCCTAAATTATACTGGAATGAATTTTATACACGTGATTCAACCACTTCTCACTTCGTTACAAGCAATTTTTGAGTATTTGTTTTTTGATAAGAACCTCAAAAATAGAACACAACGTCAAAAAAATATGTTTATATAATTTTAAAATTACGTCTGTTCCAATCAGCCTTATACAATGCATGATGAAATGGGTCGCATATTTTCGAACTACTCAATTTATCTTGCCAGACCATGCACGCCTTGATCCGAGGGCATGGAGGATTCCACGGTCGATAACTGTCTGATAAATACGTCAAGAGGTTAAGGTGTGTCAAGCACTATAATTAGTTTGTTATCGTGCCCCCTGCAGATTGATAATAATAAATTGCTATCAGTCTCTAGGCCACGTACTTTTTGTTGTTGTTCCTTAACGCGTCATATCGAATCGGATGATTTTCTCTTTTAATGAGAATATTATGTATTGCGACCAAGTTTCTGCGCAGATTTTGATGGTCATAATATTTTGATAGAACAGAACCTTGTCGCCATATTGTGACGCCATAGCATTGAAATCTGCCAAACTAACTTAAGTTCAAAAGAGTCAGAAAAGATTTATATAGGGTCTGCCTGACATATTTAAAATCAATACATTTCAACATACACGCTCCTACTGTATTATAAAGTTAGCATGATCGCATTGAAGGCCAGTCCTATTTTTGATTGTTTATGGTAGGTATATGAATGTAAATTTCAGTGGGTACCAACTCTTCTTAAAACTTCGTTCTAGATTCAAACCTCTGAACTGTGTCAACATATTGAATGTCATTCTTCATTCTGGAATAGTCTTCGTTGATTGGTGTATTTTTGTCTCTAATTGCGCGAGTTGATTGTCTTTTGCGCGTCTGTTGCTTTAATTAACAACGAATTTACTTTGCGTTATTGTAGTTGTTTTAACTCAAATAATGTATCGTTTAATAAATCTATGTAGGTACCTATTTCTTGAACAGGACATTTCTAGGTTAAAGACCTCAATACTACTTGGGTTTACCATGGGCCAAAAGATGTAATATGTGAAAGTTCTTGAATATTTTTGTCTTCATTGATCGTAACTAGGTACCTACATATATCTAGGTATGTAAGTGTAGCTATGTTGCATAGCTTAACAAACTTTGATTTTGTATCGTATTTTCACAAATTGGTTATATTTTAAAATATTATAATACACATTAACACTTCTCGCTTTTATATTTTATGTATTCAAAGGTCATTCACGGATTCGAATTCTTCTTGAATTTCAAAATTAGTTTAATTTATTACTTTTAACACCACAAATATTTGCATAAAACGCTTCCTTTCTTCACATTTAAAGAATATAATCTTAACATTGACTTTTATTTTTTTGGAAACTTAACCCACGCCTATATTTTACATTATTATCATCTACCTCATTAAATTCCTTGACTAAGAAATCTCATGTAGTTACCTCGTATCTTGTAATGCGCTTCCAGACAATGATTCCAAAAAAATACGTAACTACCGTTTATTTATTTGCTTAAACGATTAGCAAGAAATACAGGTAGGTGCAGTTAGATACAATAGTCGATTAAATATTCAGTTTTTTTTATTCAATTTTGAATAAAATTCGGAAATTAAATAAAAATATTAAAAGAATATTAGCTATTTTGGTACATGACACCTAAGGTACATAAAATACAATGTATCGAGTAGGTACTTTGTGTCAATTTAGAAAGAAGGAGTATAAATCGACTTTTGTCGCTGACCGGACCTATGTAAGTAGCTAAATACCTACCTCCTTCTTGCTACTACCAGATTTCACTATATTTATTTAACCTTTTAGGATAAAGAAGCGACGCATGAATCATTATCATGTCACGCAGTTTTTATTTTTACTCAACCTATTATTCCTTAATCAGTGGAAGATAATAATTACTTCATACGTCAATCCTGACCTTTCAGTGAACAGTAGGTGCTCATTATTGTTGAAAATGATACCCGAAATACACAGTAACCTACGTCAGCCAGATAAACGAACAAGAAAACCGTTTTCTACACGAATATTATAAAAGGAAAATATTTGTATTTTTTTGTAATAATATTTTCAAGCCCGTAAACTTTTTAACAAAGGTACTTCTCAAAAGTTCATATTCATATTCATATTTTATTGCATTCCATAATGAGGTTAAAGGTGTTACAAAGGCTTAAAGTTACAATTACGGACCCTGTAGGGCACAGCAAAAAGTATAAAATTAATTCTTAAGAAATCAAATTAAGAAACAAATTAAATAATACAACAATTTTTAAATTGATGTTCTTAACAATAATTGAGATCATATTCTTATATTTTTCTATGAAGGTATGTACAATAAATATATACTAGTTCTATGCCCCTATGTTTTCGGTTTAGATGATACATTATCTGTAGAAGCACTAGAACCCTCAGAAGATGCTCAAAATTGTCTGTTTTTAGACCGCTGTCATCAGAGGCCTATTGTACAAATTTGACAACTATTAATGAAAAGAGAAAAACATAGGGGATCAGTAAATATCCTTCTTATTCAATCAATCAATCTGCCTAGCCTTTTCCCAACTATGTTGGGGTCGGCTTCCAGTCTAACCGGATGCAGCTGAATACCAGTATTTTACATGGAGCGACTGCCTATCTAAATATCCTTCTTATTCAATTTATAAAATTTCTTGGTCTTCTAGGTCCAATATTGGAGGAGGAAATAGACGAGAGCTGAACCTCGAATTATGTCTTTTTGAATGGAGACAAGACCGACCCTATTTCCTCTTATGGAGACGAGGACGAAAACTACCTTTTGGAAGAGGCAACTAGAATCATTTGTTTTTAACGTTCAAAAGTGCCTTTTATATGCCTAACTGCCTACCTACTTGAATAAATTATTTGACTTTGACTTTGACGATGCTGCTGCCTCACTTTTTTATGATAGTTCTACGATTACCTATATTTTAATGACTTGTGTAAGTAGGTATTTCATTATAACTAGGTACCTACTAAGTACCTGCTGAGTACATAAAGGTGACTATATGTCCTCAGCACTGTAACAAATTAAATAGTTAGGTAGGTACCTACCTAGAAGAATTTGCAAAACAAAAAAAAACTCAGTTGCGTTGCGTCATCAACAACAAAAGATCAGCTGGCAGCAGTAGTTTGACAATATAATGACTATTTTTCCATAGCTCATCGTTGCATAAAAAAACGCTTCCGCGAAAACCTGGCACAATTAGCAAAAAAACGACGATTCGGAAAACTCATTGTTGTCATCTCCATTGATTGACGTACGTATTACATTGAGGCCGAGATTTATTATAATAGTATTACAGATTAACAATTGAATAACTGGTTATGAGACGTACATGTGTATATGTAAGTATTGCCAGCTGTTATTGGGACTGACGAGTGACGACAGTGTATGACGCAGACTGACCCATTAAGTCGACCTACGTCGATTTTATTCATGGATTTTACAAGTCTTAACAATGCCTAATTTCCACCATAAAGGCATGACGCACCAATCATTACAATAAATCATAAAATATGGAACGTATGAATGAAATCAAAACCAGGTAGGTACGTGAGTACTAACTAGTACAAGTAGGTACCTAGATATTAATTAAGTTTTACTACCACTTCATCAAAACATTGACATAAAATCATAAAGGTATAAAAGTCGGTAGGGTACCTAACCAAATTTCTTATTCTCATAAACCTAAGCCTATCTTCCGTTAAATGAGTTCCGCATGACATAATTTATTTTCCATATACTTACTTACATTAAACTTCTTATATACAATATAAATAACACCACTAATTATTTCTTGGTAAGTACCTAACAAATTAGAAGCCTACAGTCCACTGGTGAAAACGGCATAAAAATCGGTGCAGTAGTTTTTGAGTTTATCGCGAACAGGACGACAGACTGACGCGGTGGAGGACTTTGTTTTATAATAATGTAAGGATAATAGAACCATTAGTGCGACATCTAGTAGACAATATTGCAGTATTAAAATAAGTACCGTATGCTAGTACCACCTAGTGGTGTTATTAAGAACTACCGTACAACAAAAACATTCACAAGTTCAAGTAAGATGTCGCTAGTAGCGGCATGATTACTTTTGTAATAGCGCCATCTACTGATATAGTGTATAACTATTTCGTCAGACACTTCACTGATATTATACTGCTTACAGTGCCATCTATGATATAACTGATGAACTATTGAATGAACCGACTTTCCACGTTTAATGCTTGTTTGTCGTTAAGACAACAGATGGCAGTAAAAGCATTTTCATGTAAATAATTAGGTAGGTACCTGTATCGTTGAGCAGGGCATTGATGTCCGTGGTCGACCCATCGGCCGACATTGCTGAAACAAACAAAAGAGCTCATTAATTCTCTTAATTCTTCAATCTATCGTTAAGTCTGATGTTGTTTCAGGGTACAATTAATGAATTGGAACTATGAATAGTGTAACGGTAGGTCCCTAAATCTGCAAAAAACAATAGGTGTTTTGCACGTGCTTACTGTAACGATTTGATTAGATAAGAAGTAAGTAAGAACCTAATCGGTTATTTAAACCACGAGTTCAACAGTGCAAAAAGAAAAAAAGCTAAAAATAACTTTAATTAGGTGTAAAAGTACCTACGATTAGAAAATAATTATCTACGATTTGTGAACGATGTACTTAAAGCTGCTAAACACTGATGTTTAGAATACGATTATTTTATTTGCAAAAAAAACTGCTAAGAAAATTATCGTAGGTACCCATTTACTAAAGGAGCAGTATTGCACTCTTGGATTTTCAACTTTCTATGCTTAGCTGTGCGTTGGAAATCCAACAGCGCGCTTTTATGAAGGCATTCATTTAGGTGTCGCCTAGTGTTAGTCAAAATGGGAATAAGATTATTGTTAATAGGCAAATCAGCTAGGATCATCTCGAGGTGGAGGTAGATACAGGTAGTGTCTGGTAGTAGTACTAATAGCTACCTAACCTTATAGGTAGGACTATCAACGTCTGCCAAACGTAATGATGGCAATTTCCCCTACAATCATTGCAGAGCAGTGGTAGGTACTATTCTGTGGCAGTGATCATTCGGAGGCCTATGTTCTGCGACTATAATAATATCTGTATCGTCTATCTTACTTACTAGCTTTTGCCCGCGGCATCGCCCGCTTGGAGGTCGGAAATTATCCCACGGGAACGTACTACCGGGATAAAACGTATCCTATCCTATTCCAGGTCATGGTCTACACATGTGCAAAATGTCATTCAAATCCGTTAAGCCGTTCTAGCGTGAAACCGTAAGAAACAAACTCACTTTCGCATAGTAATACTAGTTATGTTTTTTTTGTTTTTCAACATTTTTAAGCTCGTGGAGATCAGATAGGCAGCTACTCCATGTAAAATACTGGTACTTATCTACACTGCTACAACCGATTAGACCGAAATCCAACCCCAAAATAGGTTTGGGAAGATGACAATGTTGAGCAGTCTCCATTCTTACTATAAACTCGAATGTTGGTTTATAACAACGTAAAAACCGAACGTTACGACTAAATTAATTTATCTTTTTTGGATAAAAACTGGCAGCGAGAAACCTACTAAAGATTACCTACCTAATTACAGGAAACTTTTTATCCCGAAAATTGTATTTAAAAAAACTTATGTATTACTGCCACAGTACCTTCCTATTTTAAAATGGTAATACTTACCTAGTGTGCTACTATTTTATAATAGCAATCAAATTGCATCGTATTTGGTTTGTTTACAATCTGAATTACATAATTTGCAACGTCGCCGCGTCGATTGTAACTCGTAACCCCAGCGGGAGAAGGCCGCGAGTGAAGCGTGTCGCGACACGGTCGACGGAGATTTGATCATTTCATATCATTGCCAGTTGTTTGTTATTTACGATATTATGCACTGCTTTTGATTCGGTTTGTGAATTGTTTATGACGATTTATTTCTAGCTGTTGGTTGTTTGTCGGTAAGTGTTAAATGGCCATGCGGGGAATACCTGGACAGTCGCTCTTTGGAAATTCGGTTATCCCGGTACACAGTTTACATTTATAGCGCAACAAGCCGAGTCCGATGGTTTTCCCTTCCACAAACTTTCACCCCCTATTTAATTTTTCAGGGGATGAATTTTTAAAAATCCTTATTAATGCTCACTTTCCGTATTGAAACTCTTCTGCAAAATGTGATGTGTGCTGTCTGTTAGTGAATGAATGAATTAATAAATGAATTTAAGATATCTAATATGTAGATGAGAACTATTCTAGGCCTAAGTTCCTTTGCTTCAAAAACCTTGTACGTTTACTGCTGTAGTACTGATTAGATTTTGCGTCATTAGGAATTTGATAAGGTGACATGTGCCAGAGCTAATTGGAAGGAAAGGAATGTACCTACGTAGGTATTTAAAACTTTCCGCAAGTGGAGGTTTATGTGTTCTTTATTATAATAATTATATTATGTACGATAGTGAATTTTACTTACAGGTTTCGTTTCAAGAGGAACTTTTCTGTATGTTTTTCTGCCCGGTCGATGGCAATAGGCTCGCACCCTATTACATGGGACTTTAAAACATAACTGGCGAAATGTGTGTGTAGGTACACCTCTGCTCAACCCTCCGGGGAAACAAGGCGTGACGTAATGTTGTGTCTAGGAATTGTTTTACACTTGAGAAAAGATAGAGCAAGAGGATTGGAAAAAGTAATTGATGACTTATTGGTCGCGGTTTTAATGCCTTTATCAAATTGTTTTTTTTTTGTTAGTACTTAATTTAAACGGTTATTCGTTTCGTTGAGGTAGTACCGACGTAAGTACTATTAATCTAATCAAAAACAAAGTAGACAAATATAAGTGTCTAACCACTTTGGTTTAGGTGCATTGATTCCTAGATAAATAAGTAGGTACCGTTGGAATTTAACAAAATCAATAACTACTGTTTGACGTGGTCAAACACCGATCAAAAGAGTACTTCTGCTGAGAGATAAGACATGTTATACTGTACAAATACTTGTGAAGTTCTTATTATGTATTAATTTATAGTTGCTTGACCTTTGCGAAAAAAACTATAAAATATGTAGCCACTTGAGCATTCGGAATAAATCATTATAATTCTATGGAAGCCTGGAGAGCTGATGTATCAATATAAATCAACTTTTTGCGACATCGAATCATTGTTGGTTTGCTAAACGTATCTGCCAAGCCATACATTAAATTGGAATAAGTATAGAGCAGCATTAAGAAAATCGAGGATTTTTTGTAGTTTTAGATTTACTCAGAACGTATTTTTTTCATATTTTTCTTCTGTCGGAAAATCATTTTCTTTTCGATCATTGGAAGATATCTTGTGACAGTTGCCTGTAACAGACCTTAGTGAACTTAATAGGGCTAAGCACTGTTAAGGATTTTAACGACCATAATTTCCTTGTCCAAGCAAAAATTTTAAGGATTTACTTACATTATGTAAAATATTATTCCACGCCCGATACTAAGAAAATCTCCGCGCAAGCGCAGCCACTCGCACCAGTAGTTTATGAAGAACGACACGTTTATCTTAGCAGTATCTAGGCGGTAATTAATATTACACGGGTATTCCCTTATACCTACTATGATCAAATTTCATAATAATGTAAGTAGGTATGTATTGAACGACCGATATCAGTTTCAAAATGCAAATGTATGTTGATATATTTATTAACTTTATATTTCATAATGAATTACTACTTACGTACCTTTTTGTGTTAAAACAATGCCCTATTCATTCATTCTAATCTAGTTTTTTTTTCTACTGAAAATCCTGAAGCACCTACGTATTAATTTTTGAAGGTAACTTTTGCTGTAGCAAGTTAAATACAGGATTACCATCTTATTTATAATAGTTTTTTTTTTTTTAAACCCATAATCGCAAGTCACCACAGGTCTCAGTGACACTAATGTGCCATCCCAACCTTCATTTAATTAAAAAGTCTTTCATTGCCACTGTCAAAATTAACCAAACTGACGAGGGTCTTGCTAATGTGAAACACAAAAACTGACAGGTGTTTTGAACTTGAGTACTTGTCCTGCCCTAATGTAAGGATGGCTTTCTGTAAGTACAGTAAAGGACAATGCCAAGAATCTGCTCGAATTGTATGTAGCGTCCGACAGACTTTCTATAATAATGATAATTCATAATAAAAAACGGTAAGAATTATACAATATACATAAAATCTGTAGAACCACACCGTTAAAAAGTCATTTTAAATAGTTATTCAATTTAACAACACATTTCATAGTTTAAATTTCTATTAGAAATGTTGCCAATACTAAAATAAAATAATATCGATACGAAATTGCACTTGCAAATCGATTACAATAATATCAATACGAAGATACGTAAGTGATTTTATTACTTACATAAAACGTAACTCGTAATTATATTAATAAATAGCGTCTAGTTATATTTTTGAATTAGTATATTATAATTTATAGTAATGTAATAATTCAAAATATTTTTTTATTCGATTATCGATACCGTTTAGAATAGTTTATTCCTAATAAAGTAATTATAGTGCTGACAACACTTGATGTAAAACTTATCTGGCATTTGTCATTGTCAAAAAGTTTGACTTCTCCGTACGAAATATTTCCGTATTTTTTTGAGTTTTGTGTTGTTTATTGCTGTTACTGGACTATTTACGACTACTTTGGCTGTTGAAACAGAGGTAATGAGCTAAAAGTCATAATTTAATTAATAATTTAATAGTTTATTTCATGGTATCGTTAAAGTCAGAAGTATCAAGTGGTCAACTTTAAAAAACTATAACTTTTTTGGTGTGCTTCTAATAGAAAACTAATTATACTATCAAATTCTATATTTATTTCCCTTTTTTATGAAATATAGTTCATCTTTGTCGGTTCTGGCCGAATCTTGTAGGAAACTCTGGCATTCTCCTTTCAGACGATTAATGGGCTATGCCATTTTCCCCATAATAATTTTGTTATTGATGTGGGCAACAAGGAAAATCTACTACTACTCCCAGTACCTCTGTGTATGTCAGCCAGTATTCTAGCAGTTTCTCTAGAGGACCATACATTGAAAAGAGGCTATTAATTATAATTGAAATAAACTATGCTCTAGAGGTGGTTCTATTCTACAGCTTGTGAATCTACAGCAGTCCATGGCTAGACATAGGCCTGTCCAATTGCACGCCATTCAGCTCGATTCTCAGCAACTCTCATCAAGCTGCTACCAGCCACCCAGCGAAGAACGTCGCTCCACCTAGCCTGACCTTACGTTTGCCGATTTTCTCCACTCAAGAACACATCTACCCCAACGTATAGAACGCCAGGCTATCTTTCTAAATAATAATTATTTTGATTTTCTTATTATTTCAGTTTTTACATCACCAATGGCAATGAGCAATCTAATCAGTACGGTAATGGTAATCGGTATCGGTTTAATTCGATGTTTAAGATAGAAATTAATCGATTCTGTTTACTATTGCAGTTAGGTGATTACGTTATCAGGCCTCGGTAGAGAGTTTTCCTACTATAAAACTTTCTGTTTCGAGATGCGTAACTTTTGACCCGACTGCGGTGAAACGCAAAAGATGGGTTACGTTTTGCATTTGGCAGCCTAGTACTTACAACTATCAGTTTTAGTATATAGAAACACGTTAGACTTTTTGCATTATTGTGGTTTGCAGGAGTGATAAAAAATAATAGCGCCTATACCATTACTAATATGCTTTAACGTTGTAACCACAAAACGGTCATAAATCGCACAATAAGTCCAATGAGATTTTTTCTTTGATTTATTTTCTGTGAACACTGCTGTTCAGATCACTTTTGTGGTTTTGCTCTAAATATAGATAATTACTAATATCTTGATTCTGTGGTTTTGTAGGCAATTATAGTAATTACGTCAGGATAGTGTTTGAATTGAATTGATAGTGTCTGGTCGTGTTTGACCTATTTCCAGTCGAGCTCGGGACATTATTGATATTCTGTTTTTAGAGTGTTTTAGAGTGAAGTCTACAAAAACTATGCAGTAGTTAGATCCGCGACAGATAAGTAGGTACCTCAGGACTGTTTCAATGATGACAACATTTTTATACTCAACTAGCTAATCCGTCAGACGTAGTCCTGTCGGCTTGAGTTCATACATTTTCCGGAAATCTTTTCCAAATTTTTCTTTCCATAAAAACCTATTACGAACATTTTAAAATAAAAAGTAGCCAAATCGGTCCAGCCCACGGATATCTATGGTCCAGCCGTTCTCAAGTGATAGGTACACTCACCAACTTAATTTTTATTTACTACATAGATTACAGCAATGCTCTATTAATATTTTTTTAAGGTTAAGCTGCAAACAAATAATTTGGAAGCTAACATTTTCCAGAAAAATACGACTAAGTATGCTACCCAAAAGCTCTTAGTTAGCTCTCCTATTTACTTTAAAAATATGCTCCAAACATACCTACCTCAACAAAACCATGTAACTATTTAAATATGAAATCCAATCAACAACTAATTAGCGAGTTACTAAAGTCTTACAGATTTTATTAGCAATTAAAATAATTACATAACATGGTACACAATACGTCGCCTTGAACGAACATATTATAAAAGCTTCAACACCTATTAATGGAGCCGGCTATATTGTTTGCAAACAAACAAAAAATTCAAATGAGTTATATAATAAAAAGGCTACATGATTATTCGTGTAGTAATGGGGTTCAAAAATAGGTTAAATATGTGTGTGAATGTTTTTATTGGATTATCCAACGGATGTAGAGACTACATCAATAAGCTTGATGAATGAAATTCCAATGGACATATAGGTACCTATAATTTTGCGCAGGCGGAAAATTACAGGTTTAAAAAAAATTAAAAGTATAGTTAGGTACACAATTAGTTGGAAAGCATGTATTGATCGTGTTGGAAAGCATGTGTGATATAGTTTCTTCTATTGTATAAAGTTAAATAAAACTTTGAAGTGTGTGTATGAAAACATAGCATTGATTGATTATCAAAATCAATAAATTCATAAAAGGCAAACATTTAATAAGGACCTGGTTTTAACTTGAAAGTATCTATAATTGTTTTAACACAATATTATCGGTTGACACAAGGTTGACGAGTTAAAGTTATCACGAAGTTTGATACCTTGGTTTATCGGAAAATGCTTTTAGAACAAGTATTTGGGTATCGCCGTCGAGGTAGACCGCGGCGAAGGTGGTGTGACGATCTAATAATGTTTGCGAGATTTGGAAGGAAAAAAGGGAGGCGTTTCCCCAGCAGTGGGACACAATAATAGGCTCAAAAAGGAGGCTAATACTCAGAAGTGGCTAGAAAAAGTCTGACAATGATGATGAACTTAGGACCTATAAAGTTTGGAAGGTATCCAAGTTACACAACACCTCTCTTCCACACCAAAATACCAAACCGATATCGATCAATAGTTCAATAACAATCGGAAGTACAATAGGAACATAAACACTGTAAGGTCAATCATATCAATTTATATGCACGAAGCACGATGTCTACGACCCGTGCCCATATGGTCCACACATAGGCAGTGTCAGTGACAATGATACATAACATGAGGTCACACCATTGTTTGTGTATGTTTCACTGTCATGTGATTATTTCACTTGTGGTTTTGGTGGTTCGATTCGGATTGTATGTACTTACTACCGTGTCCATCACTTGACTAAGCTTATAACAGCCGAAGCAAAAAATTCTACAAAATAATCAGCATGTAATATTTCTACTGCAGGCTCAGACCTCGTCTCTATCAGAGGGCGCAAGCCAATAATAATATATATATATAATAACAATAATGTTATCTAAATTACTAATTATTTTCATTTCAGTGTACCTATTTTCAATGTTGTTTTTCAATTTAATTGTAATTTTAATTTATTTTCAGTTATTTATTTCAATTTTATTTTAATTTTAATAATATTCGATCATTTATTTCGTCATGACTAACATTAGTTTTAAGATAATGTACCTAATACTAACAAAATATGGACCTAATGGTCTGAAATAAACAAATTTTATTTTTTATTTATTATTATTATCTATAATTCAGAAAATTCTATAGCAACAAGACACACTGGACATTGTTAAGTCCTAAATACATTTCGCACCCAACCTATCCAAATTCCCTTCTTCATCAGGTCGTCAGTACCTACCTATTTATAAACTTAGTTAAAAAAAAAAAAAAACAAAATCAAAATATTTTATTTCACATAAACCTACATGGGCACATAAGAAACGTCAGAAGCTAGGTGCACGGTTCCAATTGGTTTCCTATGGAGAAGAGCCAGCAAGAAACTCCACGGTTACTCTTTTAAAAATAACTGGGTTTACAATATTTTTGAATTACAGTGTTAATAGGTATGGGAGAACAGCGTAGGCCTGTCTTTATTTCTGGTGTAAAAGGCAAAGATATTGGCAGCACCATAATTATTATTTACGACGATTTTCAACACGTTTGCCATTCGGATCCGATGACGTCTCAAACCAAACTGCCCGCGAACGTATCCGACCGACCGTAAATGCGTATATACATTACCGTCGCGATTATTTCAATCTGATTATCAATCTTGTTCAATCTGAGATTTTAATAACTCTTCAATATTAACGTGCTCGATGGAAATTAAAACCACAGAACGTCCTTCTACAGTGCAATATGTAAATGTAACGTATATCTATACATATTATAAATTAAAGTCGCTTTTCGTGTCGGTCTGTGTGACCGCGTTATTCTTCTAAACTACGCAACAGATGTTGATGCGGTTTTCGCCATCATTTACAGAATTTATTCCGGAACGTTTACACATATACAATATAAACACACATTATACATTATTATTTGGTATTATACATTGAAACTTAGGTACATCTAATAAAGAAATCTGAATGTTCTGTCAAGTCGTAAACCGTGCGAAGCTGGGCGGGTCGCTAGTATTATATAACCATAAACAAACACAGTTGCATTGAATGAGATAATCATGTGGACTCGGGCCATAAAAATTAACACTGAACTTAATTATGAAGTTACAAAGAGAGTGTTATTTAATGGTGACGAGGTTATCTGTCAATTTGTCACATTCAGATAGTTGTCAGGTTTATCTTTTGGGCAATCGCTTATCTCATGCTTCATAAGAAAACGTTTGGGTTTTTTCTTGGTACGAACAAACTTTGTAAATATTTACTTGTCTGGAAACTTTTAGCTCAGAAAGGAAAAGGCGAGTGCATTGACTATGTAAATATTTACATTTACTTTTCTGAATAGTTTTGATTGAATCTGAAGTTTTAAGATTGTTTTGTCTTCCAGTAAGCAGATCACAATGTAAGATTTGCAGCAGATGATGGCATAAAATGTTCAGAGATTTTCAGAAACCAAAAGCTCCAAAGTTAGTATAGTCAAAGTCATCATCGATGACTTTTTATAGGTTTCAACTTTTTATAATAAAATAATAGGTAATACCTATACCAGTCCATTATTGTCCCAGTCCAGGGCAAAGGCCTCTTCTCATACAAAGAAGGCATAAGCCATGCTTGCTTAAGGCGGATTGACGATTTCACACCTAGATTACAGAATTTTAATAACTTTTCTTTTATTTATTTGTATACAAGCTTCCCCTCACGGCTTCGCCCGCGTGGTATGTCGATAAAAAGCCTGTGTCCTTCCCTAGGATGGCATCTATCTCCTTTCCAAATTTTGTCGAAATCCATTAGTGGTTTAGGCGTGAAAAGTTTACCTAAAGATAGACGTTACTTTCAATTTTTTTAATATTATTATATGGATAAGTATGGATAAGTTAGGCTATGTCTATGGGCCATTGTAGCCTATGGGTATTGTTGTAGGTCCAGTTTTCCTTCACCGATGTCAGTGATGTCTAAGATAAACTTAGAAACCTACGTATGAACTAAAAAAGCCTTATTGGTTGGTAACAATGAAAATAGATCTTGTTTCAATATAATGACATACGGGATATGTATAACTCCACGTCATCGATCTAGTGTATTTATGCAAATTATGTATAACAAGACAGATAAATTGGCTGAGATCATTATAACGGACACACTCATATCTATCAAACAGAATTAATCTATATCTGCCATAAGATAAAGTGAAAACTTGCAGAAAGACAAACGATTAGTGACTAAACCAACCGACTGAATGTTTTATTTATGCAAATCATTAATAACTGTACTTTAATGTGTTTAGTTTACTTGAACCATTTAATCACTTATAACAAGTTTGCCTATAGCGACGCTACACAATATTTTCTGTATTTCTTAAGTGATAATATTAAATAGGCTCGCCCTTTTACTTGGGTTGGGCCAAAAATTTAAATCGCTAGATTTGTCCTCACCGTACTGAGTCGCGTGAAAAAGGGTCCAAAACTGAGGAGAGTGAGCTCACACAATAATAATGCCGTTTCCATGACAATCAAGTCAAGTCTCTGCGACATAGTGTGTGATGTCAAAAAAAAACAGAAACGCGAACCCTCTTTTGACGCGGTAGGGCGAACCTACGATTTAAATCTTTGCATCCGCTTAAACATAACTGGCGAATTTTATGCGTACTATAGGTACACCTCTGCCTAACACTTCGGGAATACATGCGTGATGTTTTATGTATGTGTGTGTGATATTAAATTGCTCTGTATTACACAAATGCCAGCACTTGATACGCAGAAAAGGAACAAGAACCAGTCGTGGTCCACACTTCTCCCAACGTGTATTTTGGCGATTTTGTGCATTTTGGCGATTTGGACTGGTCATAAGTCTGGTTTGGCCAATTTTCCTTAACTGTAATCAAAACTGTTCAAAATAAAATAGTAAAAAAAATACTTATGAAAAACAAAGACATTTTGTAGCAAGCCAGTTTTTTAAAGTGATTTTAGTTTTTATATTAAAATGTCATTCTCTAAATAATTTATTAAACCTAATAAATTATAAAGTGAATGATATATATTATATTAATAACATTTTTTTATCTAAAGCTGTTCAAATAATAAGTATTTTAAAGGTCGAAGGAATTGTAGGATCAGCTGCAGATATAAACTAAGTAAATAAAAATGCGTTAATGATGTTATTTCAGTCTCTTATAGTATTTGCAATTTGCATATTTAGTTACGTAACAGCAAATAATATGTAAAACAAATATATTTATTGTAATTCTAGATACCTACTAATTCTATGTAATTTTTGCTATGATAAATAGAAGGACCACACACACATTCTGTATTTGTGTAACATATTTCTTACCCACGAGCGATTTTTTCCCGCGGCGATTTTTTATCGCGCACTGGATTTTCAACACACTGCTTAGCGCCGAGAGTTGCAAATCCAGTGTATTGTTTTGAACCGCTGGGATGCACTCTGTTGGATTCAATGCTCGGCTCAACATCGTTCGTTGGAAATCATCGCGGGAAAAAAAGGCGCCCGTGGATACGAGGGCTAAGTCTAAGAAGTGACTAATAGATACTAATTACTTTGAAACTATTATATTTAGTTATCTGTGAATAAGTATCTCTAGTGCAGTGCTTTGACCGCGGGGAAATACAGCCCTAACCTTAACGAAAACTTGAAACTAATAATGTTATCAAATCAATTAAAATAGGAACATTATTGATTGAATAATATATACCTAAAAGACAATGATAGATCGTTCATTGATTGCTGGAAAGTCCCGTGTTGAACTAGAATGTTAATGTGATTTTTGGTATTTAAAACATTTGGTTTTCATAATCACAATAGGTACCTTATACCTAACAAATATTATCTTTAAAAAATAGTGTTAAAATTACGAATGTAGGTATTTTCCTTGCCTTGTGCAAATTTTTCACGTTTAATCATTCATTATGAGGTTTTGATTTCGATGATTTTGATACACAGGGCGCATGGACACGTTTTCAATAACTTTATGCCTGAGAAATAAAAATCTAAACTCGAACAAAGCTAGTGACAGGCCTCCTCTCCGTGAGAGGGAGTGGGCCGTAATACACCACGCGGGCCCAGTGCGGGATGGTGGATGTCACATGCCTCCGAAATTTTAGTTTTTGGACATTCCGGTTTCCTTACGATGTTTTCCTTCATCGTTTTGACAGCAGTGTTGATAAAATAATTTACACAAAGTGCCTGCATGGGTTCGTACCTACGACCTACAACTCGGCAAGTCGCGGCCGTTTCTATTAGGCCACCACTGCTCTCACTGCATACAGCCTATAATGATCCCACTGCTGGGATACAGGCCAGGAGAGGGAGTGGGCCGTAATCCACCACGCGGGCCCATTGCGGGTTGGTGCTCTCACTGCGAACAGAGCTACCTAACCTAGAACTATTTAAAATGATAAGATTCCCATTTCGACCATTTAAGGCCACATGAGATATCACGTTGGTCGTTTGTCTAATATGCAATAAATCGTTATATAAATTAAAGGGTACCACACAAAGTCAATTAGTACCTATTAGGTACCTCTCTGTGTTGATTCAAATGTTCCTGGAAATGGCAGATGCATGTGAAATGTTAATATATGGTTGTGTTAACTTTTCCACCTTTGGACGAAGGTTATCTATGTTAAGTAGGTACGATCAGCGACGAAAGTCGATTAAGACATTACAAGCAGACATTAGCTACATTTACATATCACCTATATTGACTCAACATTACAAAAATGTTACTTCTGGTCCGATTTTAATTAAATATTTAGCTCAGTAATTAAGATTTAAAAAAAGAAATGTTAATCGACTTTTGTCGCGGATTGTACACGAAGTTTCTATATTCTCCTCGTACCTATTTTATCTTTACGTTGATTTCGAAATGATTGCGACACAAACGATGCCCCATCGTACCCCAAGGCTATAAAGTGTCCTATCTTGTCCTGTGTTGTCGGCACCTGCACTCAAGAAGGTCCAATGATTATTGATGAAAGAGTTGTTCATGTGCCTTATGGCGACATAGTAGGCTGATTAAATGTAATAGGTACGTGCTATTGACCTAATAGAAGAAAAAAACAATAAAAAAATAACTTCATAAACATATTTAAAGTAGGTAATTATCGTTATACATATACGTGTATATAATAGAAAATTATGAAATACATCAATATTAATATCAAAATAATGTAATGCGTTTATTGAGACGGAGTGCAGAGGAAAATTACGAAATTAATTAGTGACGATAATCAATTGTTGCATGATCCAGTTCCAGTCCATAAAGAAGTACCTACTTAGTTGTTAACTCTCTCAAAATGTCTTCCAACTTCTAAAACGCTATTAAAGCACCATGTTTCAAAAATGTTTCAATTGTAAGTTTTTACCAACTGTTTTCTTTTTTTTTTGGAACTTAATTTTAATTTTATTAGCCACAAAACCGTCGCATATCTTAATAATAATTATGTTTTTCCTCTTATAAGTGAATAATCGTTTTACTTTTGAGTGAAATAAAGTATCTCAAACCGTAAGTACGTACTAGGTTATTGATAAAAAGTGGGACAGCAATGTGAATAAATGATTCACATTCACAAACACTTGATGAATGGCCCCCAAAAGCATAAAAACAATAGAATATCGCAGCACTCGAATAGGCGAGGTAAAATCTCCTTCTCGAAATAAATCGCATTTATTGTTTTCTAAAGTTTTTAATCATTGGAAATATCACACCACGACCGCTATTCCAAGGAGTATCATTATGCAGGGTATTTAAAAACTAAACAATAATAAAAATTATAAGGAAAACAACATTATCAGCTGTAAAAAAGCAACTTTTTTTCCCTGTGCATAGAAAAATCCAATCGAATATTAATTAAGGAAAATCGAACTCCTTATTGTCTACGATATAAATAAAGGACATCATTCACCGTTCATCATTCATTGTTGGGCTATAATTGTGAAAGTGCTGGCCAAACAAAAAAATGATCTACCGGCACTTTCATTATTTAGCCCAAAATGAATGATCTCCTTTAGAACTCAGAGCTTACCAAAGTAGGTGCATTATAATTCATTAGATTCCAAGTTTGCTACCCAAAACGTCATTCCGGAAATACAATTATCGATCCGGCAACTTGATACCCATTCAATTCTATGAGTCAGCTTTCGCAACCTGAAAGACCCGGAAAATTATTGAAACAAGTACCCGCATATCTAGCTAATGATCTTAATAAGTTTCTACCAATATTGGTTTATGACGCTGTCCTAGCTGACTAGAGAGAGCTACGCGATGCGATATTAACTAGGAATCCTGACAACTGAACATGTAGCGTGCGTCCTTAGCTAGCTCCATCTCTAGGTCAGGAACAGTGTTATTGGTTTTTCCATTACGAAACCCTCAGTAGCAGCGTGAGGCTGGATTTTTCCCGGATTGTGGCAAAAGAGTATCTACTACATTGGACTTCTATATAATTTTTCGGGTGAGGTGTAAATTTCAGCAGGTGGTGATGGCAACTTTGGACCGGAGTCGATGGAGAAAGATTATTCGTTTAAAGGGGTCCAGTGACCACGATCCTCAGTTATGAGGGACCGATTGAAGAAAAGGCCTTAGATACCTTGCTAGACCGAATTTCGTTTTGAAACTAATGTCATAAAGTGGTACAAATTGTGAGTTTGTATGTAGGGATCTTCGGAACTACTGATCCGATTCCACATTGTTTCACTAATGGGAAGCTACAGTATTGCCGAGTGTCATAGGATTTTTAAAATTTTTATTTTAAAATAATAATTTTCACGTGGATGTAGTCGCGGGCAGAAGCTAGTAAATTATAACTGGTCAACTTATGGTGTTCTATACTCTTTAGGGAATACAATAAAGGCGTGAAAGTATTCGTTATTAATGTAGCCTTGGTGAAGATGAAAAACATCGCTTTGGCATCATAGCATCTACTATACGACCACGCTAGGACATGGAGTTAGGTTCATTAGATCTGACGTTACGCAATGAAAACTAGTTTTGATCATGTGCGGGCTTACGGCGGCGACTAGCAATGGTATGCAGCTACGTAGACCAATCATACCTACTTTTTTTTAGGGAAAACCTCAGGGGTAAGTATACCAGTGGCGAAGCTTTAATCGCAGAGAGCCGAAGAAAAAAAAAAAAAAACTTCTTATACACCATCAATGAACTTAGTATAGGTAAAACTGTCATGGAACCTAAGGGTAAGAGTTATGTTGGACTGGCTAAAGCTCACTTCGGTAATGCTTAGAGGCTCCGGAATTTCAATTGAAACGGATCGGTGCACCTCCTCTGCTACGCCGAAAGCTCATCGGGAGGAGTTTTTGACAAAACCCTTAAAGGGGTGCATGCTCAGAGTGGAAAATTATAGAAGTGAAGCGTAACATCGACAAAGAAGAACGTTCGACCGTTTTACACAGGTACTTAGGTATCTATATTTAGTTACTTCTATGAAGCGGAAGACTCCACAAGACATGGATATAAATCAATCAAAGTGCGTTAGATAAGGCGGTCTCTTATCAGTATTGTTTTTGATTTACATACACCGCACATGCACCGTGTACTTAAAACTAACTACCCGCAGAAGTTTAAGTTCATAATCTTTATAAGCATACCAATAAAGATAGTTATAGAGAGCCTTTTGTGGTTGAACTGCACAAAAACATGTTTATTTTGCACCTAGGTACTGGAATTTTAACATAAAAGTGCTAGATGCAATGGAGGAAAAACCCCGAAAAGTTGTTTTTGCGATATCCTACCATTAAAAGGTACGGCAAGTCATAATTAATGAGTAAGTAATAAGTGACGTTATATCCGCAATTTGCTACAAAACTTGCTGGGATTATTACGCTTTTGTGTAATATTGCAATTATTATATTCAATCAATATTGATTGGGAGTAAAGTCAATATACCACCGCAGCAAAATAGAATAAAAATATTTTTTAATGAGAGGAGTAGCGAATCAATGAAAAACTACCTAATGCCTCTTAAAATGAGTTAGTTACTAATATTCATTAAAACGACACATCAAAATTTAAAAAATCAAGGCAAAATAATTATTTTGAGCAAAGTAGAGGCACACAGTCTAGTAAAGAGTATACTGCAAATAAGATTTTATTTAAGGAAGACATCTAACCGCATATTTGAATGGTAATATTATCAAAATAATAACTACACAACCAATTAATGTTTATGAAATAAATTTCTGTCATAACGTCTAAATATTAAGGGACAAATTGTCTTTAATTAATCAAACTGTAGACTTATTTATGTATTTATTGAATTATGAAGGAATCCTTAAAAGGTGGTGACCTTTGCTATTAGCCGTAAACCGCAAATGTAACCGCAATAGTGAGTTTACCGATTAAACGCAATTGGACTCAAAATTGTAGGTACTTGTAATTTTGTATTGAATTCACTCATAAAGGTGACAAATAATGTCATACATGACTCGAACAAGGCTAAAATAATCATCTTCATTATTAGGATAAATATTAATCAATAAGGTCGCATTGTGTACGCAACTTCACTGCCAATCATACAAGAGTTAGGTTACAATACCCTTATCAGAGCACATCACGCTCGTAACCTATTCATTAGTCATAAAAAAAACAGAAAAGGTAGTCACCGTAGTCGAAATCGGCATATATTATTAATCTGCTAGAGACTATAAAAAACTTAAAAAAAACCTTACTTCCAAAAAAAACACAAAAAAGTGAAAAATAACTTTAATTTATTTCGGAAGTTGGTGTGGCAAAATAAATAATATTGAAAACCTTTTTTTACGAATAACGAATTAAAGTTATTTTTTACGAATTGCTTATCTTATTCTCTTTAAAGTAATTATTATGGATTTGTTTATATTTTAACACGGTAACCCATAGGCACGCAAAGAGCCAAATAACAAACAATTGACATACTTTCTTCATATCAAACTATGTTGCAAGTGATTCCTGATAACTAGAAAGTTTACATAACGTTATCATTTATGAATTTCAAGACGTCTGTTGGCTTGTTAATGGCTTTTACGATATTTTAGTTGGAATAACACTAAAGTTGATATTGGTGCCGATTCCCTTGTTCACAAACTAAACTAAATTTAAGTTCAGTGCATCTTTTTCTTTCTATTTCATTAAGAAAAGGACAGAAGATCAATTTTAGTTTAGTCCTGTCAAACTGTCACTACTCCAAACAAGTTTAGACGCGATTAAAAACTTGCCTACTAAAATTACGTCAATTTATGTCAGGCGCTGATTAATTTGACAGGACTAAACTAAAATTTATCTTCTGTCCTTTTCATAATGAAATAGAAAGAAAAAGATGCACTGAACTTAAATTTAGTTTAGTTTGTGTACAAGGGAATCGGCACCATTGGAGAGCACTAATTTCTACTTGAGTAATAATCTAACTAAATAAAAAAATAGGGCCAAATATTAATTTAATCATTTGGTTAAAGGAAATAATAAGAGTCATTGGCAACAAAAGTAAGTAGGTAGGATATAACTAATTGCATAACATATTTGGTAAAGAGCCATAAGTCTTTACATAGAGTTCTTATTGGTCAGGATTTCAAGGGAAAACGCCTTCAAACAATATAAAAGGAAAAACAAATGCTTCTCTCCCAGAAGCCCTGACCAGTGCCTAGTTGGACCCTGTGCCCGCTCCTTACATTGTTTTGATGTAACTTTTTATGCATGACTGTGTAGCTAATGATGATAATGATCATCAACTTCACGCAATATTAAAGTTAAACATAGCTCTACAGTTACTGTATACAGCTAATGAGTGCCACGTGTAGAACAAGATAACACATGTTAATGCACAGGTACCTAAGTATAGTAATTTATCAATTGTACCTTGATCCTTTCAGAAAATAATACTCATAAGGTTTACAGTAGGCATTGGTACGCTTGTTTTTATCTTCTCTTGGCAATAAAATCAACTCCTCATTTGCAGTAGGACCCTAATTCTTTTTCTAAAATAAAAGTAGCTTAAGTTACTTCTTATAACATCAGTTAACTGCCAGTTAAAGTCCCGTCAAAATTGGTCTAGCCGTTTCGGAGATTAGCCGGAACAAATAGACAGACAAAAACATTAAAAATTGTTTTTGTTACAAATATACTTTTTTACGCATTTAGTAAAATGCTGCTTTTTTGTCATTACAAACAGAAACATATTTTTTTTATAGATAATGATAAACTTTGCAGTGAAGAGACGTTTGAACGTTACCTATAACTTGAATGGTAAAGCTGACACGAAGGACCACAATACGCTCCTGGAAATAAGATTCCATAACGCAGTCACGTTCCTATTGATAAAACAAGGATAACACCTGACAGAGAAATCCCTGGTTACAATACACGCATTCCATTGGATACGTATTTATTTATAAATGGTTTACGACCTAATTTGAATGCTGTATATCGAATCCAATAAAATAAACGCTACTTTATTTGACAAGCTTCAATAAGGACAATAAGACATTGTTGCATGATTTTATTGAAGGTTCTCTTTATTCTAAGCTAGTCGTAATTATCATTTACAAAGAAAAATCAAGAATCTTTCATACAAAACGAGGGGAGTGAAAACGCCATTTTCCTTTTAGCTAATTTTATCGAGAGTTTCCTCACATTTTCATTAAGTGCCAGGTCACGCCAATTTTTTTTTTGTGTTTTCCGGGTTACAAATACCGAATGAAAAGTTATAAGATAAGAAGAAAATTATAAAGTATGCCAGTTATAAATAAAAACAACTTGAATTTACGAACATCTTAAATAATTTTAGAGTTAATAAGTCAAACACGTGTACCTATGTAAGTTTTTTAACAAGAATATACCTAATCATGGTAGTAACATAATTTCTGTTTAATAGCATAATAAAAATCATTATTAGATAGAACCAAGGTCATTTAGAATATACTTACAGCTGTTTCGACAAATTAAATGATGAGAAAATTTATAATTGTGTTTGAAACTTAATTATACATATTATGTACCTACTCCGAATAGGTCGTGTTAAGATGATAAATTCTTTGGCATAAAAACACCCAAAATTATGAAGTATTGCATAATTAATTGTCACATTTTGAATTGTATGCTAAGTTGAGAAAATAGTACCTATAGTAACTTTATTGCATAAAATTCGTGCGAATCGACCAATAAGCCTAATCTAAATCCAGCACTCGATATTTTTCCACTACTTTTGAACCACAAGATTCTTATTACCTTCAAGTTGACGCGTTATTTGTCAGTACGTGTTTGATAACCGGAGATAATGTTTGATAACAAAACAATAGAGATTCCACTGAAGTGATAAATTCAACTACATATTTGCCATTAACAAGTGCATGGAACGTGATTGCGAAGGATCGTTTTATTCTACGTAGTATTGTTGTATATCGGCAATTGCATCTATTTTTTTGCTATCCGTTTTGATTTGCATAATTGCTGGTGTTTATGCTTTATCTTTTGTCTTTTAATTATGGAGCTGGTTTAGTTAAGCAGTCGTGATGTTATGTAGATTTATGGACTGGCTTCTTAAGCTTGAGGATTCAGAAACTGACAACCAAAATCAATACAATTTAAAATGGTACTTTTTTTTTACTTATTCCGCTCACATTGTTCTCATAATTATAAAACCCAAAGTTTGACTGGTAGAGAATGCAGTGTGGCATTAAGTCCGCCTATGTACCACTACAGTGTACATGCTATTTTAATAGATAATTATTAGAATATTAAGTCTCCGCCTATGTACCACTACAGTGTAGGTACATGCTATTTTAATAGATAAATTATTAGAATATTAAGTCATTAATTAATTAAATAAAAGTACTTAATGAAATTCTAAAAAAAACATATAAGCCGAAATTGCAATTGAATTGAATTGAAAATTAGCAACTGCAACAATACATGCAAGTTCGTTCTCTTTTTTGGGAAATTGCTTTTGACAGCCCCCTTATGTAAGATAATCGCAGACTTATAAGTAAATCGATAAAATGAACAATCAATCACTATCGTACATTTAGGTACGTGTACTTAATTCTGTAATACCTACAACAAAATAGTGTAAGTATTTGCAAGTAGGTACAACAATATAAGGATAAAATATAATATACAATTAACACCGTTTGAAAAAAATAAAAATAAACAAGTAATTTTGTTTACTTACCTATAAGTACATACATATATTTATCGATTTTACAACAAAAAAGTTTCACCATGTTAATTCGTTTTTATGCTCTAATAATACGTAATTAATATTTTCAAATAAATTATTCAGACTTTCCAAATTACATTTGATGTTCCTCAATAAAATGCAAAAATAGGTACTAAACTGACGTCAAAATACAAAGAATTGTCCGTGTCGCGCAACGTGAGCTACTTACTCTATGCAGAGATTATCTTAATATTCTTTTATCAGAATGATCGAATAGATACATTTATTTAGTAGTGAGCCGTGTTGAATTATTTATGTACTAAGAGATGGACAAGCCACGTCGACCTGAGACCACAAAAAAATTAAAGAGGATTTGACATCATACGTAAATAAACACGGACCTTCAAAAATCTCAGATGTTTACTTATTAACATTTTTAGTGCACTCGTACTAATTTGACGAGGCTTTCAGCCCCAAACATGGAGATCATTAGGCAGCAAACGTTTGAAAGTCCTGAGGTAAAAAGACCAACGACCTATAAAACAGCAGATGGAGCAAAATTTATTCGGAAATGCAAATGGATTGTATGTGATATGCTTTATTGAATGCGTTGATTTATTGAGCTATTATTATTATGTTTATTCGAATCCCAGGTTGAGTAAAGTGTACCAGGGTTGCGGAATAGTCCGAAAGGGATACCGGGACCCTGGCAACAGGCAACTGAAGGAACACGGGTGGGTTTTAGTCAGTAAGAGTCTGACACGCCCTTCCGCTCCGCCCAGAGCGGGAGAAGTCATAAGATGATTTCCCACACAAAAAAAAAAAAAAAAGTTCAGTAAAGTGTTATCAGGTTTTTCCATCAGGAATTTCTAGGCATGATGCCGATTGCCGGCAATTTCTTCAAGCAGCCTTTTTTTTTTGTGGTTGGGAAATCATCAAATGACTTCTCCCGCTCTGGCAGCCTGGAGTCTGGATTCGTACCCGGTTGATGGAAATAGGTTCGCTCCCTATTACATGGGACTTAAACATTCGTTGCGAAATGTTGGTGTATCTTAGGTAAACCTCTGCCTTACTTTTCGGGGATTACAGGCGTGATTTTATGTGTTATATACGTAACTTAAAGACCATCCGATGATATACCAATGATATTATATGGCACCCTGGGCAGTCAACCCTAAAGAAGGCAAATGCCACCAAAGCATACCTAAGCTATTTCTCGTGCCAGCACGAAAATTGGCACACGAGTTCATGAATATTCACGAAGTTGTATTCATAATTGACACCAGTCCCAGCCAGATAGAACAACGACCTAAAGATAGCAGCATAGCAAAATGTATGCGGAAATGCAAATGAATTGTGATACGCTCAGCTGATTGAGTTGATTTAATATGACTACTATAAATATGACTACCTACTATAAATGTACTCAGGTATTTTATTGTATCTATAAGTGTAGGTTGTACCATAACACGTTTTTCTGATCATGCTCGCACATGACACAACAACGCCTCCCACAAAGTTATGATGCTTCACAAATGACTGATGGCTCTAATTAATATCTGAGTCTTCCTTTACATACGCTGACTCACAGTTTTGATTAGACTTTGAACTTGCAATTGATTTCAATGATTTGCAAGGGACACTGCTGGGGATAATGAATAGGTACATGATAAGATAATGAGGTGCGAAAACTCAAGTCAATATTATTTACGCATAAATAGTTTTGATTTGTCGAGTTTTTTTTTTTACGCCAGGTTACTTATTAACTTTATTTTTTGTTTAATTAATTTCTTTAGTAATAATGATTATTTCATAAAAATCAAACGAGTTGCAAATATCTACGTACCTTTAAAAAAAACAATATGTTATGTCGTTGTTTCACTTGAACTGAATTCATTCTATTTCAGGCTTCATTTCGAAGTTGACATTCAAAGAAACCTAGGCGAGTGCATGTCCCTATCGACATTCCCTCCCGTCTGGAAGGGTGACTCAACCCTTCAATTATTAACAACCCCTCCATGCACCGAGGGAACGAAATACAACCTCACCACCTCATATTAATTTGACTGAAAACCGACCGCCAATCCGTCAAGTTCGTGTGTGGGAAAATGTGTATTTTATTTTGCAAATTGAAATTAGTCACTGATTTCATTCATTTTTGTCTATGGATATAGTACCTAAGGGTGTTTGCATATAGACGCAAGTTCCTGTAAGCCGGTACCGATCGGTGTGGGTAAAATAGCTCCATATTAACATAATGCACTCACATAAAGAAACAGGCAAAACATTGTAAACGTTTCTTTTCGTAGATCAACCTGCAGCAATCTGTACCAGAAAACCCGCCGCTTTGCCATGTGACATAAAAAAAAATTGAAGCAACAAAATATGTCTTTCATCGACCAAACGCTGTACAGACGGCACAAATTTTATGTGATGTGTTTGCGGATGAATTATATAAAATTATGCGTATTTGTCTAGTGTTCTGTGAGAGAAAGTATGCAAGGAAGTCCACTGTTCCATGTTAGCTTAAATTATACATAACAATGTTTTGATGTTAATTAATGTAATTGGTGTTGTGCCGTTTTAATTAACAATAAATAAATAATAAATAAATATTTGCTTTACCTAGGTAATTAAATCGCACCGTGTAAATTAAATCTGATGCCATACCTTAATAAGTTTAAGCAAGGATTGTTGAACGTCACCTACAGAAGAGAATCGAGGTCTTGATTGAATGAACTATAATTATGGTAGGTAATTCTCAAGTTTCCTAACTAAATGCGAAATATTTATGGAGTACAATTAATAATACATAGCTTCTTAATAAAAAATAGTAGAGGGAATAACTGATATATTAAACATTTAAACACAAATGCCCCTTTAACAATCTAAAGTTACAAGCATTACTTGTATGTAAGTTGTTAGATACGTTTTGCAAGAGTTTTACAACAGCTAACTAACTGGTTGTACTACGAGCCTTATAAGGGTTATCTAAATAGTGATATTAAATACATACATTATGTTAGATTTATAAATACATATATCATTTATCTCGGTTCTCACATAATATCAGTATTAGGTTCACACAGCATAGTACACACTTAATATTTTATTTTATTTAAAAGGATTCCAGACAAATTAACGTAAACTAAGACAAAAATCAGTCGTTGGTTTACAAATTATGCCTTCATCTTTTCCAAAAGTGCGACTCAATCTTTTAGTATGTTTTTACGATCAATTTCCAAACTTAGTAATAAAGAGGGGCGAGATAGACCTTTTTAACTCGGGAAATTAAAAAACAAAACATTGGATGGATATTAGGGCACTGCTTATATAAATAATGTACTTACTTGAAACTACGTTAAATTCCATGCAGCCAGTGAGTAGGCAAACAGCTATCATAGACAACTATCTACGAAGTTTAAACACTCGCGGTCTCTTTTGCCAAAACTTTTGTCTTTGTACGGCTAAAATTACTACCGCGACTCACTGACATTTCAATTTTTTATTATCTCACATGGCACTACACTTAAATTAAATACAAAATCACGACTATCATTACTCAATACCGCGCAGTAATAACACCAAAAGTCTTTAAAAAAAACTTGTTCGATTCGATGTCCTTCTATCTTCGAATGTATTTCACGGAACCACCCTTTCATATGAGTTGATGCCTTGATAACCACTCGAAAATCCTTGAAATGGAGAAAAAGCTTCCTTATCCCTTCACAAAATAATTATATATAATTCCTATGTGTCCGGACGTTAAAAGTGATTACATTTCAGTAAAAGTATAACTTTATTGTTGGTAACACCTGAGTGCATTTTAAGGGATCCCGCGCTCTAGACGACCATCACCAGGACCAGGCAAACTATAGAAACCGACACATATTGAGCACTTGGTCGCAACGGCCAACCGGCCAACTAGCCGCAGATCGGACCACGAACCCCGACTAGCTGGAGTCGTGTCCGTCAAGAGCGCGGATCCCAAAGGATATCGAATAAACTGGATTAATAAGAACTCATTTATCGTTACATTAATTTAAGTATTATTTTAGGAATAAAGTTGGTTAAAGTGTGTGAAGGAGTGCTGTTGAGCTTTGAGCTTTATTCCGAGGCTGCTACATAAATATAAAAAGATTTTGTTTTAAATAAAAATACTTAACATAATTTTTAAACACTATTTTGTGTTACTGTGGTAAATGGACTCCAACATTTTTGCAAATACTGTATCTAATGTACAAATAAAAACTTTCATATTTTGTATGTTTTTACGACGTAAATGTAGGTAATTGAATATTTATCAAATAACACCATTACGTAAAAAGCAGGTTATCAAATTCATTAACAGGAAAGGAAACCGATACTAAACTAGGTATCGTCAGTAAGAAAATATTGGTGGAAAGCACGAAACCACTTTATCTTTCACTCCGCCCTGAAATTATGGTGTCACTTGAAACATAAGCGTCAGCGTTATAGCTTTATTATTATTTTATGAGGTCGTTATTTAGTTTATGACCTTTGTGGCGAATTTATGGTGTTTTTATTATTTTTAAATTGTTTGTATATCTGCCCAAATTCGACACACAAGACACGCGACACGACTTGCGAATGAAAAAGAGGAGACAGGTATTAAGGATCTGTTGTTCTATTCTTGAAGTGGGCTGTCATTTCACTGATACTAGGGATTGACACTATTGACAGGTCACTTCACCTAAGTTTTCCCGGTGAGATTTTTACGTAAGGTAGGCAGATATAGTACCAGAAATACCAGAGTATATAAATATAAATATTTGTTTAGTAATGGATAGCTATAGTTGCTTATACACCCATTATTCACTAGGTATGCTTTCCTAATTAATTTGACAATAATAGCAGAGAGCTCAAACAGTAATCACTATAATAAAAGTAATTCCTTTAGATTGGACCACACAGGCCCAAATGACACGACCTCCAAATGACACGACCTCCTAACCTTGGCGTGCTTTTTGGCAAATTGGTAATTTGCCTGCTAAATGGTAGCCAGTGTAGACCACGCCTAAAATTGACCTGAACTAGATTTAGCTAGAAAATTTACTGTGGAGGACGGAGGTGAATTTGGCTGGTCACTTTTTATGCCCAATTTTAACAAGTCAAGCGAAATATATCAATATTATATCGTAGAGTAATATTATATCATAGGCAATGCTATGATCTGCCAAGCCTTTTCCCAACCATTTTGGGATCGGCCATACCGGGTGCACCTGAATACCAGTGTTTTACATGGACCGACCGCCTATCTGACCTCCACAACCCAATAATTACAGAATTTAATCATTATAAATAATGAATATCGTAATTACAGAATTTTATTTTTTAAGACATGGACAATTGGACATAGGTGCGTATTGTCTACGACGACGTCTATTACAGACTTGCAGTCACGTGTAAGTACGTGTATGTATCTTATTAGTCCATCAACATGGACTTTCCTACCTATGGTTCTGTTATAGAATTGTACATAATATATAAAGTGTGTTGCCCACTAGCCCTGCTACCTATTTAATTGTGGTTAAGACGATGACCTAAAAGAAAACAAATGAAGGTGTATTTTTTGTTATTATTTTCCTTCCCTTTATTTATTAAGGTACTAGCTGCGCCCCACGGTTTCACCCGCGTAAGTCTCGATCCCGTGGGAATATCGGGATAAAAAGTATCCTATGTGTTAATCCAGGTTATAAACTGTCTGTTTGCCAAATTTCATCCAAATCCATTCAGCCGTTTTTGTGTGATTGAGTAAAAAACATCCAAACACACAAACTTTCTCATTTATAATATTAGTAGGATTCTTTCCTAGACATATACGCGACTTACATTAGAACAATGTGCTAGAATTTAATAGTTATCAAAAGCTGCTCAAGCGGTGGCGAAAAAGGTTAGTCGACTCCGATATGCCTGAGTCGTTCAACCGTTGATCTTACTATGGATTATAAACTTCCGCATTGTATTACATATTTGATTATTATTTACTTATACATGTTGATTCAGTACACAATGTGAAGTCTAATTGTCTATGTTTGTGATATTATTTAACTCATGGTGCCATCAAACCTTGAATCGAAGTAGTGGCTATAGTGACTTCGAAGACATGTGACATCCACCAACTCAAACCCTTACTCAAAGCATTTATTTCAAATAAACTATTTACAGACACTTTAGAATCCTGCCAGGGTTGCGGAATAGTCCGAAAGGGATACCGGGACCCTGGCAACAGGCAACCAAAGGAACACGGGTGGGTTTTAGTCAGTAAGAGTCTGACACGCCCTTCCGCTCCGCCCAGAGCGGGAGAAGTCATATGACGACTTCCCACCCAAAAAAAAAAAAAACAACTTTTGAATTATCAAGGAGGACACTTTAGAATTATCAAGGAGTCGGTCAGTCAGATATGTGAAGATGGTTACCCATTTCATAGCGTAGTAGGAACCTGCACTGGGCCTGCGTGGTGAATAATGGCCCAATCCCTTTCACAGAGAGGAGGTCTTTGTATCCCAGTAGTGGGAATGTTAATGTAAGGGTTGATTATGTTATATGATAATAAAGTAACTAAACTAATACCATTTAGCTACACCCGATTGGAATTTAAGCAAATAAACACTGTATATTATTTTGAATTTACTTCAGCGAAGGTATCCCACTTTGTAAGAATATCTCTACAAAATTATCTATATATAAATTAGCTATATCCGTTTTAATATTCTTCAAAGAAATGTCAATGACACTGACCACTTTACACTACTGATCCATACTTATGTAGTAGTCCTTTAGAACTCTAGTGGCAGTTATAGGTATAGGTTTCCGCCCGCACACGTTAAGCATAGCGTCTCCACTCAACGTCACTCAAAGAATAATTGTCAAAGATCTCGATTTGAGGACTTTTTTGACAGTTATATCTGTCTCAATTAAATGTTTAGAGTCTATTTTTGACAGATAGGTATTTTAAATTAAGTTAACAACTACAGCATTAATTAACCTACTTCATTCCCGTAGTATTTATTTTTAAGCTATAATAAATATATTACCGCGTCAAGCGAGCTGAATGATGGTATGTAATTGATCATCGCCGACTATAGACACAATCAGAGGTGCATGGTCTACCCTCCTCAGAGAGGACTCTCTTTAGCATTCTATGATATGATACCTTGAGCATGGCCTATGATTGTAAACTTATAAGTAATAACTTAAAAAATAATTCATGTTTCATACATACAATTGATGGAAACACTGATTCCTGTTCATAACAGTACTGAACTCGATGCTTACCTGGAAAAGAAAAAAAATCTATCAGTATTACAAACACAAACACGTAGGTATCTATTAACTATATCCGACTGGAAGTGAATTTTAATTGGTGGTTATCGCATAATATAACCTGTCTTTTTTGTTGTATACATCCTGAAATTCTACTTAGAAACTGGGAAAGAGCTCGAAGATTTCTAATTGATTTTATGAAAACGTTCGACCTTACACATGATTCAACTATCCAAATATTAAGAATTACATATAAAAGAAAGTCGCTTTTCGTGTGTGTATGTGACTGGTTAGTTAGGAATTTGATGTGGTTTTCACCATAATTAAGAGAATTTACTACGGAAGAATTATTTGTATAATAAATCAAAGTTTAACTTAGCTAAAGCACAGAAATCTCAATGTTTTACATGTCGCCGTTGCACCAGTGTGGGATTATTGGTGATTCGCATGAATTAACTACGATAAGACTACCATATGCCTACCAATTTACTTCAGGAAAAAAATACCTACATAACATCACTAACCCAAGTATGTACAGAATTATCAATAGCGGATTATTTTTTTCCATCACTACCTGTCATTTGTTTTGGTGTTATCGCAAAAAAATGCCAACCGTTAGCTGCTACATCATAACTTATTAGTATAATGATTATGCTATTTTATCATAGAGTAAAAAATCAAGGATTATATCATTATAATCCTTGATTTATAATAATAATATAATCCTTGTTTCCTTCATGGAATAGTATTTTGCATACTGATTCTTGTGACTTATGAATGATATTATTCAAATTGAGGTACAATTTTTTTAAGTCACTAAAGCGCCTTAAACATTGTTTTTAATTCGGAATAATTTACGAAGTTGAAGCTAATCTTCAGTGCAAATATTCTATCAAAAAGCGTATTTTCGCTTTCCGTTGTTAATTTCATTTTTAAAGAAAGAAAAATGTGTGTTATGCATAGAAGGTACCGTTATGCAGGTAACACATTTGAACAAAGCATATGATGCCTGTTTTCATAGATACAAACAAAATAATCATATTAAGTTGAAAAGTATATTAACTAGCATGATTTACAATGGTCAAAGTTCCGTTCAATTAATTAAGTTGAAATTTTCTACTTACAGCTGAATAAATTCTTAATAGAATTTCTGTAGTACCTACAAAGAGTTACCATAGACGAGCACAGACCAGGAAAGCATGGCACAAAAGGGTGGCGGCCTAAATACTCAGCAGTGGGTGGGACAAGGCTGCCAATGACGATGATGCATTATGATCTTGAGAGATAAATCTCTCGTATATTGCACAAAAATCTAAGATAATAATTCCATTACCGAGATACAGTTACTCATCATTCTTTTACAAACTCACAGACATCGTGTGAAAACCGTCTAGATCGGGTTAATGTCCGGCGAGCACAATTTTCATGAACCGCTTGCTTAACAACACCGATATTTTGTAATAATTGAACATTTCCTACAACCTGTTGGAACATTACAACAATACATATTTTTACATAAAGTGAACACGTAATGTATGTTTATGCTGACATAATGACCGAATAATCAGTAGTTGAAGTTTTACTACCTAACGCATACTTGCTTCTGGTTTTAGATGGTGCAAAAACCGATTTGTTTAGGCGTCAAAGGAAGTTTTTGCCAAGTTTTAACAAAATTAGCTTTAACTTTTTTCAATGTTCGTTGTATGTATTTCAAAAGGTTGTTTGGTATAGATATTATTCTTTACAGGGTACTATAATTATATAATTTTAAAAGTTTTTCCGCTTAACACAAAAGTCACCAAACTGAAAAGGGGAAAAAATATTTATTTTGGTATTCACTACAAGAGTCATAAGAGACAGTCATCTCGTAGATATTGTATTTCAAAATTACCTCTAATATTTTAACTATGCAGAATGAAACTCATTTCATGCAAAAAGTCAATAACCTCTTAAATGCTTATAATAATATGCTACTGCAAGTTAAATTCAGCTTAATTTATGGCGTTGTGCTGTGTAGGTATTGGTACTGGTAAAGGCCAATGACCTGGGAACCTATAATACTTTACATTAGATAAAAATCAGCTTTATATACTCTTTCAATTTCAGTTAGATTCAGATAATATTTAACATCATGCACGAAGGTTCTACCAAATAATTTTTAAGTTCGTACCTCGGTACTTTCTTTCAGTTTTTTTACGTAAATATTACTACTAACAAGGAACTTCAATACGGCAGAGTCACGTTTTCAAGTAAGCTGAAATATTAGCATTTTTCTTGGAAACTAAAGATATTAAATATATACTATCGCATGCAACAACACGTGATACAGATATAATATGATGGCCTTATTGTGAATCTAGTTTAAAAAAAAAACACCTACTCGATAATCATTAGAATATCAAACAAAGTTTCTGTATTTAGGTTTTTTCTATCACATTATGCAAATTAATATAAAACAAAAGGCGTAGTTATAAAAATATTTGTTTTAAAAGTCCTAAAACCATTAGTACAGTATAATTAACATGATAAACGAGCAAAGGTTTTTTGTAGATTTTTTTTAACCTAAGTTGAAGGACACCGTTAAAACCGATTATTTCCGATAAAATCTTAAGACTCCGATTCCGACTTAAAAATAAGGCTTTGTTGCGCTAGTCGACATAAATAATGGGTAGGGATATGATTAAGGAAACAGGAAAAAATACTTATAAAACTTTGTCAAATGAAATGTTCACAAGATTTTTCCAAACTGGATATGAACAGGATCTCAGATCGCCTAAATTAGTATTTAACAAACTATCAAATTAACAAAACCCGATACCTACTAATCAGGATACCTATCAACAATGGATTTTCCCTTAGTTGATCTTGAAATGATCTCGACCCTCTCGTATTTCAAATGCTTCGCATAATAAAATTAACCGAGCAATAATAAAAACAGGCAAAAAAAGACAATTTTTTTTCTCATTCGTACAGACACCAACCGTACACCTTTTTCTGGAATGTTCTATTTTTACTTGGAAAATTATTTATGTGAACCGTAGATGTGTTTTTCTGAAAAAAAAAAAAATATTATAAAAATGCTGTCTATATATTTATTTATTATTATTAATCGTTACATGTGAACAAAGCCTTATCGCGTAACAAGTTTACCATAGCAGACCATTAACATTGACCTTTAAAGCGGTCGCGACAGAAACCTGCGATTAATAGTCGTAGATATATAAATAGTCGTCTTTTACTTTATCGTATTTTTCAGTTTCATGGCGATATGTTTGTTAGTATACCTACAAGGTACAAGGCTAGAGTTCAAGCAACTTGAATAGGTATTAACACCAACCATGCTAGGTATTAATTAAGGTAGTTTCCAATAGTTCAGTTTGTTACTTTTTTTACAAGATTAAGGGTTCAAAACTGAAATTTTTTATGCTTGGATTGTTTGTCTTTTATGTCCGTGTTTGAACATGGACATAAAAGGCACTTTTGAATGTCAATAAAAACTTTTTACAAAAAAAAAAACAACCGACTTCCAAAAAAAACACTAAAAAAGTGAAAAATAACTTTAATTTCGGAAGTCGGTGTCTTTGCTTTTCAATTTCCGTTTTTTGCCACCGACTTCCGAAATTAAAGTTATTTTTCACTTTTTTAGTGTTTTTTTTGGAAGTCGGTTGTTTTTTTCTTTGTAAAAAGTTTTTATATTTCACTTTTTAGTTGTGGTACCTACCCTACACAAATCCGAATACCACTACCTGCTATGTAAATAACAGTGAAGGAGTCAAACAGGATATCGTCTAGATAAACTAAGTGGGAAAAATACGTAATATTGAAGCTAACTCAAAAATTACGCAAGCAAAGTTAATAAAATTTATATGGGACCACCTCGGAAGCATGACCTACCAAACAAAAAAAGAATCATCAAAATCGATTCATAATTGGCGGAGTAATCGAGTAAAAAACAAACATAAAAAAAAAAAACTTACGAATTGAGAACCTCCTCCTTTTTGAACAAGTCGGTTAAAAATGAACAAGAAAATAGAATTCATTCTACACTGGCCGTCAAAACTTAGTACCACATTTCTTGCCCCTTCCAAAAGGTAGTTTCTTCTTTTTATAAAGAGAAGAATGGGCAAGCAGTCAACCGTTACTCGTTTAAAATATTTTACAATATTTTGTAAACCTGCATTAATTATATTATTATGTGAAAACGCACCTACAATAAAATAAATATGGAGGTATAGGTAATAATTTAACTCGTATCAAAATCAATTCGTTGATTACTCAAAGTCTGACGAACGAATCAAAATTCTGTGTTACTTCCAAGTCCATTTATATGAAGTTACCTATGAGTACAGAGGTGCACAGTGCACAATAACGTGTGTTTGCTCGTGCACCGTCAAACCATAAAACAAATTGAGTGTAACGAACTTCATCCCACTTCATTGAACGACCGCCTAGTGGGTATTAATTAGTGCGAAATTCCATGCACTATTTTCTTTCAGGTATTAGTTATACATGGTGATTTTAAAGTGATATGGAAAACTCTAGGGCGGTTATTCCGGTTTTACAGTGCGAAATGAAAACAATCTTTTCCGTACCGATTTAATTAACATTCGATATCTCGATTTTTTGTTGTAACGGTGTATCAGTAATATTATTATGTTACATAAACATAGTTTTGATATTTATTTACTGAGCAAGCAGATTCAAAGCAAAGCAGACTATAATAATAAATACCAACCCTTTTCAGGGCAAAGGCCTTACTTTAAAATCTCAAACAAAGAAGGAAAGATCAAGTTTTTTTTTTTACATTAAACTAAAACATGATTTATCAATGACGTAAGGAAACCGACATGTACTAGAACCAAAAAATCATAGACATTGTGACATCCACCAAACCGTACTGGGCCCGCGTGGCCCACTCACAGGTACACCGTCCTCCTCTCTGTCACACAGGGCACAGAGAGGAGCCTGGATCCCAGCAATGGGAACGGCTGAATATGCTGCTGTGTATGAAATCATTTACATTATTTTTCATTTGGAGCCTGTTCCATAAATATTTGGCATCAGAATTGGTCCGAAGTTTTAAGGATGTGCTGTTAAAAACTTATTTTTTTATAAAAACGGGCCAAACGGCTTTGATTTATTCTTGTCCCTCCATGCTCTCCGGTGTAAAAACGTTAGGTATATATCTTATTTTTATACCTCCAGCGTCCAACCACGTGCAAAACATACGCGCTGAGAAGCACATGTTTTATAAAATATGTAAATTGACTGGAACAATAGGTATATTATTTAGTTATATACTGAACATTTATATAATGTACACCTTCACGTGTTTCATAGAAATATGAAAGTAGATCTAAAAGGCTCTATGTAACTCCATTATTACTTGTTGCATATCAATAGAAATAATTCTCTTTGTATAATTTTAAGCCATTACTGGTGATTAGCTATTCATCTTTACAAATAATCTTTTAATCAAATACATACATACATACAAACAAATAAAATTGAAGATTCAACATGTTTGTTATGTCAAATTCAACATAACAGCTTTAGACTAAATGCATAATAATTATGAAAGTATATACGATACTCATAACAAAAACCGAATTTCGCGGTATTTCATGATGTTAGAGTAGAGTTTGACAAGTTCTCAACTTTAAATCCTCAAATCATATAGCAGGTGTAAGTCTCCTTTTATATATAAAAATTTGAACGACTATTTAATTAATTCCTAATTTATGAATACAGTACCAAATTTTGGCAAGTTCAATTCTATCAAAAGTTTTTATGACTTTATAGTCATAAAAACTGATTGAAAAAATAATGATTCATGAATAGAAAACTAATTAATGAGGAAATATTTTTGCTTAAATTAATTGTAGGATTAAACGCTCCCGCATACAGGTGCGATGCGACCACGACATACACGACTCTAGTAGAACAATTTCTATGAAAACTTCCTGGAAAATGTTCTATTATGCTGGGGCTACATTGTCGCGTTATCGCGAACTTTACTTCGTGCTGTCTCTGTTGTTCAGCGAGACGTCGAGTGGTGTGCGAGAGAGAGCGCGCAAAGTTTAGTTCGCGATAACGCGACAATGTAGCCCCAGCACTAGAATCGCGTCGTGGCTGTCTGCGGGAGTTGTGGCGCGGGCTCTACAAGTTACTATAATTTTTACTTCTTGTTAGTTAATTAAAGATGAATAGAATTGGTCAAAATTCCAATTCTATTCATATTTAATTATAATGCCATGTTTAAAATCTAACAGCTATTGTTATTTTGAGTTCGAGTCACATTTTCTGAGAACTATTGAAATACCCACATTACCCACGTCAATCCCAAGTGCCTATACAAATGTATGGCTAAAACAAATACATAGGTACAAAAATCTTCCTCATTAATCTGTGATTCATTATTGTAACCAATATTTGGCTAAGAGTAAGGTGAGTATATAACTACGCAGAATCGGATTAGTAATACCTTCTAGGTATTCAATTTTTGATTTTCCAAAGGGTAAGCAAGCACTAATCTCAATCTATCTGCCTAGCCTTTTCTGGCTTAACGTGCTTTCCCTCGGAAAGCATTTTCACATCGCGCTTATCTATTGCCTCGCGGGAGCCTTAATATTTGTCTTCTTCATTTTAAGTCGTCAAACAGTAAGCCTCTTCCCCAGAGAGCTAATCTTCTAAAACGTTGCATAGTTTTCCACAGTTCCCACGTCCTTAAGAAAATCACTATCAACATTCAAGCCATATTCCTAGTTAATGTAGGATAGAGTAGACTAATGTAAACAGATAAATATTATTATTCAGTGATGGTACAACACTTGGGCAAAGTTGCCAAGTCCATAGTTCAATGAACTATAGAGAACAGTTAAATACGCATGTCGGAACTTAATGTGAGTTCCCATAATTATGTAATCGTTACGTGTATTTCGTATTTCAATAAAGTATCCTCAATTTTTTTATTTTTTTTTGCAAAGAACTACACTTGTTCTCAATAAGATATTTTATTTGTCGGTTACCTCAAAAGCTTACGCATTTTAAGGTAGTTTCGTATTTTTGAAGAGGGTTTTTTTCAGTTTTAAACAAGTCTTCATACTTGAAGTGTCTAGTGACTATCTCTGCATCCCTTTGTCATTATGTAAAAAGTGCGAACATGCGATTGGGTGCGCGTATGTAACGTGCGTGCGTGCGTGTGTGTGCTATCTGTAAATAAGTCCGGTGTCAATAGAGGTGAATACATCGATAAAACTTTGATTCAAATACCTTCCCTGATGATTATGCCTCAATTACCATACCAGTCTTTATAGCCAAGATGTCTAGATGTAACCAGAAGTAAATGACTTAATCATAATATAAAAGCAGTTACTATGTTGCCATCAACATTTACCACTACAGAATTTATGTCCCAGAATGTTGACTACGCTATAAAATCTTGGTACTTGCTTTGAACTGCCACTGGTATATTTGCAATTACCGCTGGTGAGTAAAAGTTCTTTGCTGGCATTGCCAGATCAAATAACTTTATTTAAAGGGTTTTCATAGTGACAACACCAAATTAGAATAACCTCTTCAGTTCACGTTAATAAGCACGTGACCGAAAAAAATGAATAATGACATCTATCAAAAATCACAGGTACATCTCTACCACTATGAAAAAAATGATCGACGTGTATATTTAGATACTGGTTTTTGCAGTAATTTTATATACCTATAAAGTTTTGGCTTCCGCGGTCTGCCTTTACTTGTAATCTACAGTCAGATTGTAGTAATCATAACACTAGTGTTTAGAGCAATCGCTGCTGAAATGACAATAATACAGTTTGAAATTGGCATTCTAGATGACAATACAATGACATGGCTTAAGTCATTGGTTTAACGCTACAAGGTAATTTTGACGCGTGGTAAAAATCGGAACTAACACTGCCATCTTGTTGTTCATTTCAAGTGACATTTCACAAAAAAATCGTACAAATGTTTACCTGTCAACGTCATACGGGTGCCAAAAGATACTTGTAGAAGTGTATGGATGTTGGATCGTAACAATAAAAATAAAAAGTTGCAGCGATAGGACGTTAATAATTTTTTATATTTTTGATGACAATATTAATAAAAGTAAAAACACGTAGATAGGTTACCAACATTCGATCTTCAAAAACGGCACAATGTCACACTAATAGATGACATGGTGAAAGTAGGTATGTATTTACGATGACACGTGGCAGTTTGTACCAATACCCTGAGCCAATACCTAAGTCTTAATTATCGGGAGCGAAAAAGAGAGACGAAGAAAATGTGGCTGATTAGCAATATGACGTGCCACTTGCGAAGTCTGTATAACCACTTTTTACTTAAAATATCATTGCTTGAGATATAATTTTTGTAAGTAAGTACCTTCTTAGACATATTTAATATTTCACTGTTTAAAGAATTGTTCCCATTAGAAACATAACTAGTTGGCCATGAAGCATTGTTTATTCAAAACCAGCATGAAAAAATTTTAATGCAAAAAATGTACAGAATCGATCGAAAAAGTGGGCTATAGACCTAACCAAACGCTAAACAAAAAATGGATATAAGAAAAAATGAATGCCTAAGGAACACACAGTTGAAAACCGCGTTGTACATCCGTCACGTTTGAAAATCGAAGACTGAATGAAAATTTTACGCTTTTGGACATACCTCATTAATCATCATTCAATGGAGGCTGGCATTCAAAACGGACCTCTTTACTTCTTCATTATCCTAATAAGGCGATTCAAAAAGGCTACATTTCTTGTAGACATTCTAAATATAGCTCTCTAATACTAACTTGTAAAAAACTGTAAATACCTACTAATGTTGTTGTTTATCTGCGACGTTGAGTCATATACTCATTAAGTTGGGTATTCTTCCATAAGATTTGTAGAAGGCTTTATTCGTTATGTAGAGCACTTATCTTAGTCTATAGAACAAAACGTAGATAATGTAGGTACCTACCTACAATCAGCTTCAAAAATATGTATAACATCGATAAGTTCAATTCAATTGGTTGTCTCAATGTTTTTTGGTTACACAATGTGTAACCACAAAACGTAGTACACATTGGGTTGGTAAGTAACTACTGAAATAATTGCAGGTACTTATTGATACAGTTTAAGGAACAAATATTATAGACGATTAAATAAATTCTTGTGGATTTATACATCTTTTTATGGTTGATCGTACCTACATACTACCACAAAACATATTGTACCTACAACACCAATTAAAAGAGTTCATGGCCGAGGGCTACAGGGTAAAGGAACTGGTTCAATAACCGAACTAAGAACGTCGTTTTATAGTACCCAACCACGATAAACATTATTTATTATATTATAACACATTACAATTTGTAAGATTATTAGCTGGAATTTCCACCGAAAATACAGGTAGGTATTATATTTTAATGCAATTTTAAACTTTTGTTTTTAATTAATCAGAATCCACAATTGCAAACCATGAAACATTTGAAATCATGAAGCATGCAGCCTGCAATCAAACAACAATGAGTGTAAATAAAATCATGCACAGTTTTTACCAGCAAATGTGTCACACTGCATCACTGTGTGATGTTATTGTTTATTTTCCTGTTTCAAACATTTCGGTAAACTATTTTATCTGTCACAGTTAAACTGATTCACTCATTTGTTCCGGTATTCAGAGCGTTATGTTTTAATTACTGTCAAAATTACATAGGTAGGTACCTACTTTATAATTATAACTGTTAGCTTCACAAAAGAGTTATGTTTCGACTTCCTCTATACTAGGTGACGCTAGTGAATAGGTATATCTAAACACAGCTAGTAAAATGAAGGAAAAATTATTTAAAAAACATTTTAACGAATTTTTTTTGTGATGAAGACACAGTGTTTCTTAGTACATCAAGTTACCTTATTAATACTAGTCTTCAAAATATACAGACAAACAAGTAACCATTATATATTATAGTCAATTTGCCTGGCCACCCATCTTCGAACCCACCGTGCCAAACGCAGATTAACCTTCGATCGAATCGTGCGACTGTTATTATTTAGCCACGAGCCCCTCAAGTTATTAATATTCCAAATTTAAAACATCATTCAATCAGTAGGCACTATGAACACAGCAACAAAATTTCTATTAACGGATCATAATGAATGAACGTTATCAAATATCCGCGGCCGTTAACGGTCAAGTTCAAGAACGTATGTGTTGTTAGAGCTACCGCGTCAATATTAGCATTTTTTTTGCCAACCCCAGTACGTTTGAACAGGTGAAGGTACCTTTTTTTTTCGCGGAAATTCGTTTGAAATCAGGTCCGGGTTCTGATGGGTTTTTGGTAATTAAAAAGAAAGACGATAGAAATAGCGCTTAAAGCGCTGCTTCAATGGTGGCACGAGTCATGGCCAGCCCCAAAAGGGTTCTGAAAATGATAGCTGGCAGAGTGGACTGTCCCTATGTAATTCATTGCTGTCAGTTACATGTGTCACCGTATTGTGTAGTTTATTAACACGTAGCTTTAAGGAAAATGTTACTAACCCTTTAAGGGTCTTGGCTCGAATTAAAGATTTTGAATTTGAGTTTCTTAGCTTATCTGAAAAACACTTGAGGTCTTTTGCTCAATTTCCCAAGAGCCTGGTAAACTGAGCCGGGCAAATATACGAAAGCTATAGAAGAACATCTTTCCTTCACTTATCATTTAAGTTATCAGATATTCCTCGAATTATAAACAGAAATGAATTTGAATTAATTTAAAGTCAGTTCATTTCTTTTGTGAAGATTTTTGTCTTTCATGGGTGTTCATTATATTTGGTTTGTGGGTAATTTATAATTCATTTAAAACAATGGTCTTTGTACAGAAACAAAGAGAAAATAAACTACAAGCTGGAGCTGACGTCACGTTTAGGTACTTATTCCGGAAGATGAACACTTTTCTTATTTTAAAAATTCGTAGAACTAAAGCTGTTTATTTTAACGTGTTTATTCTACCCTACAATTTTATGATATTAAAAATGCAATGCAAATTCATAAAAATGCACGATATTAATAGTACCGTAAGAAGCTTGGCATCTCATTTAAATACAAAATTAGAAATACATAAAGTTAACGACTGTAGTGAAAGTCGCGTATCGGCAAGCAAAGTATGGGACGTCCCCAGCTAGATGGACCGACGACTTTAATAAGGTGGTAAAATTGATTGAATGGCTATGTAACAATATTACTTACTACAATAATAGGTCGTGAATTCCAATGAAGCAAGTTATAGTCGAGTTATGTACTGAAAGTATCAACATTTTAATTGTGTATTGTTGTTACAGGGGAGTCCCCAATATAATAATTATAATACTTATGTAAAATTAGAAGAAAGATCAGCATTCATTTCGGAAAAACCTAGATACTTAAACGACGAAAACCATTTGTAATTAATTATATTAGATAATTCAACAATAACAATAAAAAGGATTAACCTTTTTTTAACCTACTGAGAAAAATCGTCAGAAAATCACGATATAGAACATTTTAGAAATTCAGCTCACTATTCGCACAGCTTGAAGCGATAAACCATTACAGTCAGTGAACCGATCGATACAGAATTGTTGATGAATTGGCTTAGTTTTTTTTTTTGCTAAATGGATTATACTGAAATAATAACTAAGTATATCGATTACAAACACATGTAACTTTTCAAGGCCATAGCATTTATTTAGATTATTATAGGGTGACAGATAAACGATAATCTATTAAATGTACCTATGTATAAGGATAATTATTATAATTTCTGCAATATATTCTAACATTTAGGCTCGCCTTGTTACGATTTACAGCAAACTGTAGAAGAGTATGAAGATAATGCAATATTGCTCACCCCCTCCCTAGAAAATAGCGTGATAATTTATAGCCTGCACACTGACCATAAGGAATACCTATGCAAAATTTGAATAAAATCAACATTCAGACAAAGAGATAAACAGACAAAAATTCTAAAATCTATACTTTCGGTATTAGGATCTATCCAGAACTCGTAGCGATCACTTTTTTTTTTCCAAAAATATACTATGTACAGTTTTGATTTCGCAATGATTTTATTATAATATGCGATTCTTACGCTTTTATTACGGAAACTAGTTATATTGTGAAATGAAATCAGGAAAATATATATTATGTTGCTAAACGGCCTATTTTCTTTTACCGGTAGGCAAATAAAAGAAAGAAATACCCACCGATGAAACATGGTTATTCACTGACCTGTATTGAATATGAGGGCAATAATGACATTATATTATTTTTTCTTGACGTGATCATCTTCTCTATGTAGGGTACTTGTTTATGTACTCTTGGTTCTCAGAAGGAAGGAAGGAAAACTTCTTAGAACACGTATTCAATTATTATAACTTCCTTTTATCAAGCTGTTCATTACCCGACTACGGCGAAGAAAAAAGGAGGGTTATGATTTTGACCGGTATGTATGTATGTTCATCTGTTCCCTCATATCTTCTAAACGACTCTTCACAATTTGACAAATGAGGTATCGTTGGAAGCGTCTTGATCGTCCGCAGGTTACGTGACGTCACATAAAAATGGCGCCCTCTAGGACATAAAGTCAGGAACTTAAAAAAAAAATTGTTTAATCGTACCATTTTGGGTATCAAATGAAAGGGCTTAATGAGCACATTTCAAAAATATATATATTATATAACCCCAAAAGAATTAGTCAGTCACACGTAATCTGTTCGATTTATAACACGTGTGACTCCGGATTTTTAATTTGTCTGTCTTGTTTATACCTTTTTAGTCGTAGTTGGGTTTTAGTATTAATTACTTTAATTTTTTTTTATGATATGCGTTTGTGAGCTTATAGAGCAAGCAAAATACAGAAGTTTTACTTTATTTTTTTCTAGCCTGTGTTGTCCTCCTCTTGAGCACAGGCCTCCCTCTATTTCTCCTCCACTTTTATTTATTAGATATTTATAAATTATTACCAGTTTATAATCAAAAGAATTCCATTTTATTGTCAAAAATACCGATACATAAAATGCATGATCGTGGTGTATACGATACACCACGATGTGGTGTACTGCGACTTTAAATATTTTTTTGTTAGGGTTCCGTACCCAAAAGGGTGCCAACTGGACCCTATTACTAAGGCTCCGCTATTCGTCCGTCCGTCTGTCTCAGGGCTGTATTTTTTGAACGGTAATAACTACACACTTAAAATATTCACAGAGTGTGTACTACTATGGCCGCTATGACAACAAATACCTAATAATAATGAAATTAAATAAAAAAATAAAGGGGGACATCAAAGAAAAACACCGAAAACATCACGGTTCTTATATAACGTTATTCGGCGATTTTCTATAAAGTATTTAATATTGTACGGTGTTATGGAACCCTTCGTATGCAAATTACAACTCGCACTTGGCCGCTTTTAATATAACACACGTACCTAACTCCTTCCATCCAGCTGAAGCATTAAGCTGCTACGGTAAAAACAGGGGTAGGAAAAGGAAGAAAACACAAGGGGTTTGTATTGTCTGGAGTCACCAAAGCGGCACTAACATAGAACTTGAAAATCAGTTTTAATTGGAATGAAAATAGTGGCTGCAGTTAAGTGCACATAGTGTGTAGGTAAACAATGTGTGAGGGGAAATGAAGCAATAAAAATATTTTAGTGCCCGTAAAAACTATAATACTATATATTGATAGTGAAAATTTTACTCTTTTTTTTAAATTTTCAGCCGTTTATTTTGGATTAACCTAAATCAAAGATTAATAATTTAAAAGTAGGATGGTCTTTCTTTTCTTATCCACCACATCAATGTATCCACCTTATGTAAGCTAAAGGCTCCCACAGACAGGCGCGATGGGAGCCCTTAATACATAACTACTTTGCTTAGAAGAAATGAGTCGCCTTTTCCCGTTCAATACCTACACTAAATAGGCACTCTGGCCAATGACTCACCATGTCAAACCTACATCACAATTGAACTTCCTGTTACCCTTACTTAGGTTTGCACACCGCGTTTCTACCTCTCTTAGGGACAAGTTCAGTTGTATCGCAGGCATTCTGCCAAATAATTCCTATTCCGTCACTTAATATGTCGTCAACGTTTTCGCTTACATTCATTTCATTGTTCTGAGTGACGTCAATGGTGAATTTATTTGAATCTTGTTTCTTATTTTAAACCTGGCGCACACTATGCGACATGCGAAAGACGCAGCGACAGGCTGCGGTCGAAAATTTTCATATATTTTGCCACTTGACGTCGAGTTGTAGAGTCGCAAAGAAAGGCTAGTAGTCGCTGCAACATGCAGCGAGAGGGTGCGACTCTCGCTGCATGTTGCAGTGACTAGAAGGGCGGTGCACGCGCACCGAGATGACATGATTTTTAAATCGGACGTAGAAGCGCGTCGTATACTCAAAGTAAATGATCACATCCTGCACGACGTCTGTCGTACGACTAGTTACCGACGCAAACCAAAGCTCTGCATCTGGTAGCAGCGGCAAGACGCAGAACCAAACGACAACTCTGCGTCATCGACAAGACGCAGAGTTTGCGCACGAACTTAATCATTGTATTTACTTTGCATACTGCACTTCATTCTTTATTCTTGATTACGTAAGGTAGGTAGGTAATTGTTCATTTAAACTGAAGTGTTAAGCTCAAATATTCATGTCATGTCGAAATAATGTTTTGTGCAATTCTTCGAAAACAAGTTGTATTGTTTAAATGTAAATATTTATCAAAGTTGGAAGGCGGACATAATATTTGACAAATGATGGATGGCTTATTTAGTTTGATGTTATTTAAAAAACGTTTAACCACGATGAAATTTGCATTTTTTTTTAAAGATCTGTTATTCCTGTCATGTTTCGGTCGTGTCACTTGTTTTGGTTCTTAACGCAATTGATAACACCAGTCTCTATTTTTCCATAAGTGTTCGTCTTTAAATATATACCTACCGTAGCCATGACTCGTTCATTTCACTTATTAACTATGTTGCAAATTAATTATATGAATGTACTTGTGTACCTATCTACGTATATTATGTTAGGTTCTGAAGTGAAAAGAGTTCGATATCTGAAAGAAATCGAATGTTGTTGAAATAGGTGCATTTTAGTTATTTTCATCTGAAAAAACATTTATAGTATCGAGTCGTAAGTATAAAATACAGAAATGATTATCCTTATCAATTTATCCATCTGCAGTCACATTATTTACCGCCCTTCGAGGTCGCAGCCCAATATGTGTCAGACCTAAATATCTATGGAGCAAATAGGGAAGTGCCTTGAAGCCCACAAAAGGCTGCACCTTGGAGAAGTAAATAAAGTAATATGAGAATTTAAATATTGCAGTAATATGAGAATTTTAATATGAGAATTTAAAATTTAGAGCAGTGGTGGCCCAGTGGTAACGGCCATGACTTACGAGTTCTTAGGTTCAAACCCAGACAGGCGCTTTACTTTGTGTAAATTATTTCATCGCCACTGCTCTCAAAACGTTCACCGTTTTGAGAGCAGTGTAGCAGGTAAACATCGCGAGGAAACCGGCATGTCCTAGAACCAAAAATTCGAATACATGTGACATCTACCAACCCGCACTGGGCCCGCGTGGTGGATTACGGCCCGCTCCCTCTCACAGAGAGGAGGCCTGTGTCCCAGCAGTGGGAACAATTATAGGCTGATTATGCTTATGCTATGCTCAATATTGTAAAATTACCCAGAACTTGTGTTTATTGATCTGGGCAAAGATCCAAACTGTACCAAAGTGAGGTGAAAGACATAATTATCTTGAATCGTTGCTACTAGAGCCAAGTGCCCACTTAAGTTTGTTACACCAAGTCACACTGGAATAACCCATGTCCTCGAAGACATATACCTAGAATTTCCCAGGAAAAAGCCATTACAAGAATATTGTTAATTCCTAGATCGAATAAATTTTAAGAATGTGTACCTATAATTGAGAATGAAATCTCTTTATAGCACATAGAGGTTTTTGTACTATCAGACTTTTCACTTTTAGCTAGTAACGGTTCACATAGAAATAAATTCAACTGAAAACGAGAAAATCTAGAATCATAGACAGGCTGATATCCAGTCAGTTATAAATCACCAGTTTCCGCCAGCGGTTTCGCCCGCGCGATATCTTTATAAATTATAGCCTATGTTACTCAGTGATAACATAGCATTCTACTGTCGAAAGAATTTTTAAAATCGGTTCAGTAGTTTTTGAGTTTAGTCATTACAAACAAACATGCAAATCTTTTCTCTTGAAATGAATCAGCCTTTACTGCGCTTTCAGTGGGTTTCACTCAGTCAATAGCATCTACATAGGAACATTATACAAGTCCGATATTTTGTATGACTTTTCCTCAAGTCCAGTGGTCGTATGCGTAATGTCTATACACACGTGTTAAAGAGCTGTTTTGACGTCGTCAAGTACGTTTGTCTCTAAAACAAATAGTACTACATCTATTTTTGTCCCCTCTCATTTTTTGCGTCGGTTAATCAAGCGAGTTTCCGTATTTACATAGGTAGGTACCATTTTATTGCAGCCATCTTTTTGATCATAATTATAATATTGAAATGTTGAATAAATGCAAAAATATGTTGAAATGAAATTGCTGCTTATAAGTGAACATGAAAATTAATAAAAAACGTTTGGTAAATTCATACATTCTTTACATTTCGAGCAGCTTACAACATCTAAAACTTTTAAAAATAAGCAAATATAACATATTTTGATTTTTTCCTTGCCTTAATAGCAAATTTACTGCCTTTTTTAAAGGCTCCTGCTAACGGGCGCGACAAGTGCTCCTCCACCACGACACTGGTGGAATAATAAATGTTTATAGAAACTGTTCCACCAGTGTCGCGTTGCGCCTGTCTCCGGCAGTCTTACGTCGGTAAAAGACCGCAATAATTATGCATCTCATACAATGTTTTATACATTTAGGTACTCTTTAAGTGGTCAATAATCGCGATACAACGAGCAGAATACAAAAGAATCTATTGCTCATTCAACTAGCATCATTTAGGACTTCAAGTTGTCATGTCCAAGACAAAAACTCTTAACAATAGGGACATTTTTTGTCGTTGACACGCGATTATTATGTTGCCATGTTACATAAAAGAATAAATAAATACGGTAGGTAGTGTGCAAAAAATAATTTCGGATAAGATAAAATAACATCATAATTATAACGTTGACATTGATCGGAAAACTCAAAACAAAGTATTAGAATAAGAAAAATATCCATATGTAGAATTTTATTCACTTTAAAATCAATAAAGTTATTTATACAGCATTTTTTGGACATGTAGAATTTTGTATGCAGGAAAATTATACTATGATGTTGTGAGTTTAAAGGTACGATTTAACGTTTCGATTAATTTCGTCACACATTCGGGTCGAGGTTCGGGTTTTTTGTCATTAGGGTCGGTTTTTCAAGACATCGCCAAGCGGTTGATCGACTCTTCACGTGACGTTTTAGCTTATAACCATATTATGTACGTAAGTATTTGCACAGAATCCTCGTACACAAATTAAAGCCTCTACGTACGGTATTAGTAACTCATAAAACACATTTGAAGGCAAGAGTTTTGTTGTATTCATTGTAGCTACGCAAAACTGAGTAGTTTACTACAAACAACATACGTCACGTATACCATTCATTCAGGTTTAAAGGTAAACTGTTATTGTACTTAAATGCTAATTGGAATTTTCTTAAAATATTGTGTTGTTTTTTATCCTATAGATGTTGGAAAAAGTGGGGATAAACGTGCGAGAAATGTAGGTCTGAAAGTAAATATTCCATGCGGTTACGTTTGGGTGAATGATTTTCTTTTGAAAAGTATACCATTGAAATATCTTATTGGGCTTCTTATGAATAAAAATCTAAAACATTTTGAAATAAAATATAACACATTTTCTTCCATTCATGGCTATGAAACTACCCAATTGATTAACTAACATAGATAGATAAAACGTTTATTTGGTTGGTGCACACAAAAGACAACAAAACATAAAAAAGCACGGTTAAATAATAACTATACATCAGCTAAAAAGTGCGAATTTACAAAAAAAAAAACAATAATAGAAAACTAGACACAGTGAGACAAGACACACTTAAAAAATAACGAAAAATACAAAGCGCGTTGTGCGTCTCAACGTTGCACCAAATGGGAGTCCAACTCAGCATGTGTCAGGCAGATATACCTGACGCTGATATTCTGCTGGACATGCATTTACTTCCTCGTTCACGCTAAGTCAAGTAGTAGTGTATCCACACAATACCAAATGAACAATCGCCCGAAGAAATGCAAGACATGAGAAAGAAAACTAAAATTACAGTAGAAAAAAAAACTGAAAAGAGCAAGACAAAAGTATAAACGAAGTCGTTATCAAGAGCGCTCGAGTACACACAATCATCGTCGAGTTGGCTGTGATCATTGGAGCAGTCAAGGTTGCGGACTGCTCATGATTTTATGAGCAACAAGACGATACCGTAGCTTCACTCGCACAGAAGAAAAAAAGTATATATTCTGATATAAAAAGTATTCTACCAGTACGTCCTTCCTTGACCTACAATTTCTTAAAACGAAATGAACTGAGATCGATCGCTTCATTAATTTCGTTGGACGAACAAACGAACTCTCTGTCTATGTTCTAAGTTAGTTCAGGCCAACTTGGTGGGTATTTTCACACGCAATCAGTATATTGTATTGTGTTTACCTAATTTATTATTTTGACTGTCAAGTCGGCATTATACAAAAACATTGTCAGGTAAAATAAATTGTTGCGATTTATCACACGTTTTTTTGTCAATCTTTTGTATCAAACTGGCAGATAATGTTCCTATATGTTTTCTGGATAGACGTTGACATACCTTTATCTTATCAACTTTCTTTTTATTTTCAGATAAATCTGTTCCTAGTATATGTAGGTACCTGGACATTGATAAAATGATAACTAAATTCAAGTCTATATAATAAGTTGGGCGAATAGATAAATGCTTACTAAAAAATTATACCTATACTCGCGACAATCTAAGAAGTCCGTTTTGACGTTTCGTTCTCGTACTTGTAATAAAACGTTATGCAGTGAGAATCAGTTTTAAGCAATGTAGATAATTCGTCGATTACAAACTCTCTAAGCATGTTCAATAGATATGTCTCAAGAATCAGTATAAAAGAAAACAATTTTTTTTTTTCATCGCTACACCAAGGATTTTTATAGCTGTCAAAACGGACTTCTTAGATTGTCGTAAGTATATGTACAGTTGGTGTACCAAGATTTTCTTACCCAAGTAAACTGCTTTGTAGGATAGATACTTTTCTATTCCAACCGAGACGTTATTTATATCACTGGCCAGTTGTAAATATTTATAGGGTATCTAATGAGTACCTAAAGATCCTTAATTGAGAGTAAACGTCGTAATAAATATATCTACCTACTTGGCATGTAGTATCACATTGCGCCAATAGCTTATAAATGTTCAATAGGACAGGTAGCACCATCTCAACTCTCAGAGAGACATGCTTAGAATTGTTATTATAAAATTACTGTTTTCCATGTTTCCTAACGACATTTTCCTTCGCACTAAAGTGAGCTATAAAATCGTAGAATCTACTGATGCTGCACAAATGATATGTAGATTTTTTTTTTAAACTATTAAGTTCTCAATTATTGCTCAGTAGTGTAACATAGTGAGTACAATATGGTGATCAAGATTTTTAATAATAACTCCCCCGTCACAACATTAGTATGCGACGAGTCACCTGCGATGCTAATAAATTTAGTTTTTTCATAGACCCGAGAGTATTATTTACATTTTAGCAATATATCAATGTAGCTTTGAAACTTGAACCTGCTGTAATATATGTAAGAATATATTTTACGGTGCGCAAATGTCTTGTCCTACAACGACAAGAATTCGTTGCCATTTTAATGTTAAAGTGTATTTAAAACTTTAATAATGTTCTTTGTATATTTTATAATAAAATAAGACGTAGGTAATCAACATGATGTAGGTCTGTAGGTTTATGATCATTATTATGTAATTCTATAATATTGTATTTGTCTATAATTAAAAGCTTAGATGATTGATCGTCGATTTGTCCATAACCATAATAATTTATGTACCACTAGAGATTTTAAAAACATATGTTTTGTTATAATTATCAAATATTTTGATTGAAAAGTGAGCACCGATACAGACGGCATTCCTCAAATTGTTTATATAACATTCACGCAGGTCAATGCAATCAAAAGACCTTTGCATCCTTAAACGATGAATCATATTGAACTTGATAACGAGGTTCAGCGGATCAAGGACTCTTTAAATAGGAGTCTTCCTGTTTGTCCTTACGTGGCCCGATGAAAACTGGACAAAGTTAGATTTGCTGACATAAAATAGGTGCACAAACAAAATTCGAACTAATGGCTTCAGTCATAAAGAATGACATTGTTTTAAAGAGCAGCTAGTTTAATCATCAGAGGACCTTGCCATGAACCTCTGATGCGAGTCACGTATCGAATTATAGCAATCACTACGAATTATTCACTTCCATGTGACATTGTAATTGTTCATAGTATATATTCCGTTTTTGTATATTATTTTCGCAATCCACGTGACAGTTTAAAAAGAATAATACTGATTTGACATTGATTTTACCTTCAACACCGCGATAGTCGGAAACAGAACGACCCAACGCAGTATCTAAATTGAAAGCATTTTCTTGTTCACCTTCAATGTTTACTTATTTTATGATTTACTTAAACAGTATCTTTCCTTCCCTTGAGAACATTTATTATGATAATTTTTCGTATTATACGTTTTGTTAAATATCTTTTGTAAACAATTGTCCGGCGATGTTCATATTATCGTTTATGTGTTCTGTAAGGACGTAGCAATGAAATTATCTGTATACAGTACATCAGCTGATATTTATATTGTCACAGGTTTATTGTTAAAGCCATCAACGATTGTTTATTTTACATTTTCATAACCACTTTTTGCACTTTATTTTTATGTGATTAAGATCTTGTTTATATGAATGCTCAATCAATTTTGAACCAACCCTTTTTTTCTCGCTCTCTGTTGCTGTTTGATGTATTTTAGGATTGCGATTGAGTAATAAAAGTTGACTAGACCAGTTGTTTATGTTCCAGGTATACTAAGTGGAACGCAATTTTATTGCGTCCTTGCCCCTTTTTTCTCCGTTTGCAGTCATTAATCTATTTACTGATGCCTGTTTGTCTGCATTTCTAGATCGCAGTTCATCAAGTAGGTAAGTCAAAATGTACATCTTCCTATAAATAACTTAGTAATATTAACATTACTTTTTCTTTTTCTTCCTTACGTTATTTATGCTTTCTTTGATCCTGCTTTACACTTAAATATTCAATTAACGCTTCGCTTACAACCATTGTTTATGTGATAATGGGTTCGGCGTGACAGCTTGACAGGTTGGACGTGAACCGCGTACATAATAAAAAGTGCCCCAGTCTTTAATTTACTGACACTATGGATATCAAATTACTAAACAGTTCGTGGAAACTCTGAAAAATAATGGAGTATGGATAGTCAACTATTGTGATCAGAAGTGAGAACTTTAGACACTTCTTGTTCTTCTTGTGTCTCCACTCACTACTATCCAATCACGAAACCTTAAGGCTCAAACCAAGGGTTGCATTTTCAATAACAGTTGAGAAATTTCTGTCTAAGATTATTTTTTCCTAGAACATGTCAGTCAGTATGGTGAAAATGTTAGTAGCTTTAAGGAAGGCTTACTAATATACCGAATAGATATGACGATTTACCATGATTCTAGATTTCAATATACAAATATATTTTGGAGTGTATTCCTCCCAGTCTATCCAGCCAGATGCAGCTAAAAACAAACGCTCGTTTTAAACACGATCGCCATCTCATATATGGCTCAACGCTCAACTTTATGCCTATCCACGAGCAATTGTAGTAAAATTTTCCACGTCGTGTCTCATGACAGAGTACGTCATGTGCCATCATCCATCACGCACGGTTGACTCTTAACAAATTCGCGAATCAACACTTTTATGACTTACTGCCAGTCACTGCAGAGTGAATTTTTTTTGCAAATATTTTTGTATCTTAATTGATCACTTAATACTATTAACTTTACCGATATTTGATTAAGCACTTGTATTGTTTTTACTATCATGATTGCCCTCGACATTGTACCGATACTTCAAGATTTTATCTTTAAAATTAACAGAAGCCTAGTCAATACTAATCTCAACGAAGTAATTTAATCTTTTGGAAACTTTATTGCTGACGAATAATATGAACAATAGATTGTTGCAAGTTCAAGATATTCCGGGCACAATTGATACCAGTAGCATAAGTATCGGAGGCATATTTTAAAGTAACAGTGGCTAGTGTCAATTAGAAGGTCAATTCTCGTACTTATAAAACGTTCACATTCAAGTAGCAATCTGCCAAACTTGTCAAAAATGTTGGTACGAATGCTAACGTTTTTAAAAATACGGGAATGGCCCCCTGGCCTTGTACCAAATCCACTGCTTGTTTCGTTTACAACTGGGTCTACTCTAAATGTTACTGGAATTAGCAGACAGAGCCGCCTTACCTTTACGGGACACACCGCCATTCCCTTCGGCGCACCATTATATAAATGAAAAGGTCACGATTTGGCAAATTAGGATTTTATTAAATCATTATCATGTTAGTTTAAGCTGTAGGTACTTTTATCGATAAAAAAAAAAGTCAGATATAAATATTTCAAGTAAAAATAATAAAAAAGTGGGTTAAAAATAATTCAAAAATCTGAATTTGTCGTTAGACAAACTGGGCCTATTAAAAACCCTGGAAATGAAAACGGACTGTCTCTACAATTCACACTGCAAATAACATACGATTACGTAATAATTAATGCTGAACTGTCGTCAACGCTTTCTGAGAACGCTTGTTACATGATTAATTGTGGTTGTATTTTACTAGTTAACCCATTTCAAAGCGAGTTTCTTACTTCCAATTCAAGTGAAAACAACTGGGTAGCCACTGCAGAAAATATAAATTCTGTGTTATAAATTTTACGACTAAGATACCAATCCATTAAAGTTGATACAATTATACAGTAATAAAAAAAAAACTAGTTTCTTTGACTTTATGATATTATGGTATGGCACGAGTTTGCACAAAACTAGTGTACCAGACTATGAGAATCTTTGTAATGATAAAATACGTACCAAGTAATATAAATAATAAATAAATTATATTATTTACTCCATTTTTAATTTATATTGTTCAAAAGACAAATTGTTTAAAAAACTGGCTGTCCATTTTACCGCATGGCGCCTACCTACCTGGTTTGTAAACCTGTGAAGTAAGTGTCTCGTACAGACTTCGTATGTGTGCGGAACAAGGAAAATGGGAACAAGGCTAACATAAAATGAGTACCGAGCATCAAATGATGAAAATAAAACATGAATAAGTTACCAAGGTGTAAGATAAACAAAAGACCCGTTTATTTGTTCTATTTTTTTATCTTTGTGACAGTAGTATAAATAAAACAGCAACAACATTTCTGAACTTGAACGACCTAATCATACAAATACATGCAAAAAAACTAGCTTATGTGAATTAAAATTCAATGTCATCTAATTCGACACTGAACTATTGTAAAACCAATAGAATTCTAAAATCTCACACGGTCATACAATTAATCTAAAATAATCTGAACTTGACGTTTCGCGTGTACAGCATAATTCATTATTATGTAACTCAATTATAAAACTTGCTTTAAAATAGAATGATGGATCGCGTGTCGGCCAAACATTTGAGCACTGTGTTCGGTGCCTAACCTTGATGGGGTCGGCGAAATGGCCCATGGGAGAGTCGCTGACGCAAAGAACCAAGGTCAATTGTATACCATTATAGTAGGCGATCCTATCACTCTACTATTGTCTTTGTAAGGGTGCGAATGGACTTTATGGGTGTATCAATTTGTTTAATGGGAGTAGATTTGGTATAGTCCGAAATAGTCTCTAGGTCGACGTTTAACGAAGGGTGTGCCTTATTTAGTCCGATGTTTGGCTGTAATTTATGTGACCTAGATTAAAACCTACTTCAGCAAATAAGAGAGTGTTTTGTTTTTTAGCTGACACGTCATCCTTTCTTTCACGTTTTTCTTTATACATTGCAGAGTACGCGTCTCCACTAATGAATAAAGTCCGATAGACGCGGCGCTAGTGTCTATGTTAGTGCATCAAATTGCAGTAAAAAAATGTAGTTCCACAGTTTTCCGCCGGACTTCAGTGGTGGCGCGGACTCTAGTTCGTACTTTTTTGTTTGAACTTCAACAAGTCAAAGAAGTTCAAAGTTTCACTTAAGTGCATTCTTTTGTCCAACAACATGCTTATAAATAAGTATACCCAAGATACTTTATTTACGAGTCTTGAATTTTATATTTTACTGCACCGGTTTTTACAACTTCTCAAAACTCAAAACTCAAAGCATTTATTTCAATTAAACCATTTACAGGCACTTTTGAATTGTCAAAGAGTCGGTCAGTTAGTCAGAGAGTTGAAGCTAGTTGCCCATTCCAAAACGTAGATCTCTATGGAGAAGAACGGGCAAGAAACTCCAAGGTAACTCTTTTAAAAATGGATATAGATATTAAAAAATCCTGGGTACAGTATTTTTGTTGCTTCTATATGTGAGAACAATGTAAAACAAAAAATAATTCAAAATTTAAGATTAAAAATAAGCTCCGACGGCGCCCGTTCTCGAACATGACATGTGGATCAGCACCATCCAGCTCAACCATTTTGTAGGGAACCGAATGATCCAACACATTATTTTAATAGACTTATACCTAAAATAACTTTCCTACATTGACACGTGCTTAAAGCTCACTATTCCTAATGACCTTTGGGCTTGGCATTTAGTAACATCTAATCGATACTGCTAGCACCAACCGACAACCATTGATTATTTGTTGGTGGTTAATATAGCAAAAGTATTTCAATTATGTATAGTAACAACCTTTGAAGGTGATGAGAATCAGGTATTTATAATGTTTTCTGCAATTTCTGCATACCATAGAGATTACAAATCAATGTAACTTTAGAAGTAAGTACTGTAGAGTATAGCAATACCTAAGGTTCAAACAACACATCCTAACTAAAATATTATAAATACGAAAGCTCACTTTCTTATTTATAATTTTAGTTTTGTTTGTTTGTTACGCCTTCAAGCTAAAACGGCTCAACGAAATTGGATGGGCACATGGGTAGACCATAACCTCGGTTTAGGTCAAGGATACTTTTATCTCGGCAGTACGTTCTAGTGGGATAATTTCCGACTTCCACGCGGTCGAAGCCGGTGGCAAAAGCTAGCACCTTTTTTTTTTTTGTGTGTGGGTAATCATCAAATGACTTCTCCCGCTCTGGGTGGAGCGGAAGGTCATATCAGACTTTTACTGACTAAAACCCACCCGTGTTCCTTCAGTTGCCTGTTGCCAAGGTCCCGGTATCCCTTTCGGACATTCCCGCAACCCTGGCAGGCATCGGTCGGCTAGTACCTAGTTTATAGATATGAGATAAAATATGGTGCATTTGGTGCAATTGGCATATGGAATAAAGTATGGTACAATTGGCATAAGCATAAGTAAAATCTTCTCTATTATTATACCCAAATTGAGGGGTCTGCTGGATTTGTGCCCGGTTGGTGACAATTAGCTCGCCCTCTATTACATGGGACTTAAACATAATTGGTGAAATGTGGTGAGTGCACACTTTGCCAAACCCTTTGGGGATTACAGGCGTAATGGTATGTTATATGAATGGTCTGTATGTGATTCAATTTTCAAACTAAAAAAAGAAACTGTAATCGATCGGTACACCCGATGGTAATTAAATTACTAAGCTAAAATCGGCCAAAGTTTCATAGCCGCTTGGCTAGGAAACTTTTGTTGAATCCAGCTTAGTTCAAAGATTATTAGCATTTTATAAAGATGCGGTGAGCGCTTAGTCACTGCATCTTTGTCAAATTAAAAGAATAGTACCAGTAGTTATGGCAAGTTTGATAAATCAGTGCATTGTTGAATTTCCTCATAAACAGACTTCTAAGAATTAGTTGCATCGCAACATTGTTATAGGTACAGATATAGATAATAAGTTTCCATCTTATCCTTAAATTGAAGTTTTCGGAAATACCCATGTTTATAAAATATACGGATCAATTTAATTTTAGACGGATGTGAGTTCTAGATACATTTATCTTTATCCTTACATATTATAAAACAAAGTCCTTCACCGAGTCTGTCTGTCTGTCGTCCTGTACACGAAGAACTCAAAAAATACTGCACTGATTTTCATACTATTTCATACCAATGGATAAAGTGGTTCTCGAGTAAGGTGTTTAATGACATTTAAAAAAAATACCTATCTATCTACTGCGCAGTCACCATTAAACTCATGAAGGGCACGAACGCGGTAATTGCGTAACAATGGCATTTATTTTGACAGTTCAACAACATTCATTGCGTTATTTACGTTGTTGAGTAGACAATTTCCTCAAACATATGGAGCAATGGATTAGCAACATCCTTCAAAATGATTCAGTCTGTGATTGATAGGGTGTTACGCAATTAGGGTGGCTGTATCATAAAAAATACATTATTTTTATCCCTGCAAACTATACACTATGGTACCTGCAATAATTTTATATGCATACAGCTTATAACAGTCGTTACGGGTCGTCAGAAGCCCGAAAGTCTGACAACCAGTCTTACCAAGGGGTATCGTATTCTGGGTTGTGGAGGCCAGATAGGCAGTCGCTCCATGTAAAATACTGATATTCAACTACATCCGGTTAGACTGGAAGCCGACCCCAACATTGTTGGGAAAAGGCTTGGCAGATTGATTGATGACGTAGAAACGACCACTGCACTATATAAATTACTGAACAAAGGGCGTAAAAAAAATAAAAAACATAATCGGTATAGGCTTCTTTATTTTATTCTTATATAGTTCTTAGAAATCTGTGTTATGGTTAGTCTCTCATTTCATTCTGTGGTGACGTCAAAAGATTGTTTTATATTCGTATAAACTAACTGTAGAAATAAACTGTAGATAAATATTAATACTTTAATTGATGGTTATGTGTGTGGGAAAATTTAGTTTCAAACTAATGCATAAATCATTTGAAAATGTGAGAAAATCCGCAATGAACACACACAAATAAGCACGCTTCACAGACGTGCTCAATTCAATTAAGTCGTATTGTATGTCTGTAAATCGTAGGTGCGCACATAATTTACTCCTTCATTTACTCATGGCTTTGCCCGCGTGAAGGTCGTAATTAAAAAACCCGGGATAAAAAGTATCCTATGTCCTAACTTAGGTCATGGTCTACCCATGTGTCAAATTTCATCCAAATCCGTTCTGCCGTTTTAGCGTGAAAGCGTAACAAGGAAACAAACAAAAATACCCACTTTTGCATTTATAATATTAGTTATGATACAACATAAACCCTTACAAAATCTTGACTTATCGCGTAGAGCAATAACTTAAAGATGAGTAGTTTGTAGTCGAAAACAAGTAAGCATGGGAACGTAAGGTGTGGCTGGCAATATCACCTAAGTAAAGGCATACAGCGTGCTTCAGAAATGCGTGGTGATCTAAGGACCTACCCAACCTCAAATTGCTTAGCATGATCCTACGTTATGCCGAAAATACTGCAGCATTAATTTTGAAATGAATATTTATATTAATGTTGAGGATTGATAAAATTGAGAAAAAACGATTATATCATATAGAAAAAAAACACAAAGTTACTCTAAACCGTAACGTATTAAAAAATACTTCAAGTTAGATCATGAAACTTGCATAATAACTGAACTAACTATAAAGCAGATCTTATGTTTTTTTTTAAATTACTATTATTTTCACCGTAAAAAGCAATTAACTAAACTATTCGAGGATTGGAGCTTCCACCACCCCACTCCATCTCACTCTCAGTCAGGCCGCGAGTAGTATGGTGCGAGCGAGATAGAAAATAAATTTGACCTGAGGTTGTATGGGGTGTATGTGTGTTGTTACGGGTGTTGTACAGACCATCAAATTGAACTACTTGCTCCATGGAACCAACATTGAACGGGAAAATAATCTGCTGTCCCATACATTTGGGTCGAGTAGGTATTCAAGTTTTGTATGGAACAGCTGGTTATTTTTCCGCGATTACGATGTTCTGTACCACACCCTTAACCCGTCATATGTCGTAATTACAGACACAATTAAAAATCCATTGTGTCTCAACGAGATCTACGTTCCGACATACCAAAGGTTAATGCGCTGAGCAGAAATTTGTCCGCGGACAATTTATATCATCATCCTCATCATCAATTTATACCATCGTCTGCTCAGCGCCTAAATATGACCAAACATACACGCTGTATACACGGCACATGTATAAATACAGGTATAAAGCCAGCTTTACATGTAACAAGTTCCTAACCCTTACGAAAGCCTAGCCCTTGCCTAAGATCATTATATTGCCTCATTTCACTCAAGACTTGCGCAAGGCAATCAATTGCAAAAACACATTCTACATTTTTCTTCGCATATGTCGAGATAGGCTTAGATTGAAGTTATTGATAGCGATAACATGATTGTTTGTCATGTAGTGTATAAAATACCAATCATAATAAGCATTGATTAAATACCTACTTATCAGCTACGGCTTGTAGAAAGTTTTCAACGAAAAAGTTCGTAGCAAGTCGTAGCATTTTTGGCTACGGCTACGGCTAAGCATAGGTGTAGCCAAAATTTCTACATTGTGATTTTTTCCGATGTTGAAAGGAAATTATACCATCATCTGCAATTATACTAGGAACTTAAGCCAATATATTATTTAGTGTTTATTTATGTTCTTAGTCCATATATGTGGACAGTATCCGCCAAAGTAGCTTATCACTTTGCTGCTAAAATAATAATAAAATTATGTTAGGATATTATAGCTCCATTTTGTGTAAAGTAATAAACAATAGCACCTTGATAATGACATCATTGACAGCATGATTTATTTGAAAAGGAAAAGTTGGAGTTCCTTGTAAGATTACTTGAGAGTTCAGCTTTATTTTACTTTGGTATTTGAAATGCATGCATACAGCTATTTATTTAAAACAGATCATCAACAATCATCATCTGCCTAGCCTTTTCCAAACTTTGTTGCGGTCAGCTTCCTGTCTTACCAGATGCAGCTGAATAGGTAAGTACCAGTATTTTACAGAGAGCGACTGTCTATCTGACCTCCACAACCCAGTAACTGGGCAATACGATACCCCTTGGTTAAAATAGATAATATATAAAATAATAAAAATATTCAAAGCCTCAACAGGAAGACATAGGTACAATAAAAATTGCAATAAAGTGTAAATAGAATGAACACACAGCCTTAAGTGGCGATGATAAGCGATGTATCCTCGCACGGTGTATTGTTTCATCCTCTTTTATCTTCATCACTCAGACGCATTGACAAGGTCACGGCGGCGGTCCTGTTTTTATAATAAATAACACTGGCAAGGTTGAATGAGAAAAATAAACTTCATAACCCATTTTGAATTTCGAACAGCCGGTCTACTCTGCGAAAATTTCACCGTAAACACCTAGAATCAGCTGGAATGACAGCTCACTTCACATAAATTTTCACGGTGTGATTTTGGCTGATTGCTTTGTGCACACGTTCTTCCTACTTGTATTCAAATATAGGTCCAGTAATTTAATTGGAAATTATGATCATTGAGATAAATATAAATCAATGGTTATCCATACTAATATTATAAATTCGAAAGTAATCTCAAATCTCTGTCTGTCTGTCTGTCTGTATGTTACCTTTTCACGCCTAAACCACTTTCGAACGGATTTCGACAACATTTGGCAAGATAGATGGCATCCTGGGGAAGGACATAGGCTACCTTTTATCGACAAACCACATTTACATACCAATTTTTTTCTCTTCTTACTTATATTGCGAATAATCACCCATAGATATGAAAAAGTTGATAACAGATAATGGAATTATCACAGTTATCTATAAATAGAACCAATTTCATCTTGGATTTTTACTACTGTTATACAGATACTTTATTTTACTCCTTTAGAATAGGTACAATTATTCACTTATATGAGGAAAAACATAATAATTATTAAATTAAGCAACGTCTTCCAACTAAAATTAAGTTATAAAAACAAAAAAAAAGTTGTCGCTATGACTAACCTTTGAAACATTTTCGAAACATTATGCTATAATAGTAAAAAAAAAAAAACGATCATTAAATTATAGGGCGACTTATTTTCAACTCAGAACATTCCGCAGCATGGCTATAGTGTGAACTAATAAAAAAATGGCCGTTAGTTCATTCAATAATCCATTTTGTTCTTCACAAGGTCAAACATAACTGAGCGTGACCAGATTTTTCACGACGCCTGCACCAATGAGAACTAGTACCTACCTCCTACCGTATGTACTTCATGGTGATTCATTGATGGCAGAAAATAGATTATGATTATGGTGTCATTATTCTAAGGTCCCGTATTAGTATAACGCTCTTAAGGCGAAGTGGTATCGTGGTAGCGATTGACGGGAGCCGGGAGCGGTGGTATGACCCCGCCCGCGCGCAATTCTATTGTACTTTAATTACAAACATTTTTTTAAAATTTTATTTGTGTTTATATAGAAAAATAAGACCATAATCCCTTAAAGTATTTAATAGTGAACACGTAGACAAAATTTTATTACAATTGCTTTGATAACAATCGAATGAAATAGGTTTTTCTCTTAATGGTTGTAACAAAAAAAGCAGATTTTAAGGAAACTTTGCGTTTTTTTTTGTATCGAGGAAAGTTTTGTCAGTCGTGTTTCGGGCCTCATACTTTACAAAACACACTTTTCAATTTTCGTAATCATAAAAAAAATACGCAAATACGTCGTTTTTTTAGGAGAAATATTGATTTTGCGTGAAGTCGAAACGCGTCAAAACATCTGCTTTAGAACCATTTCACCTTAATACAATACCGCAGATGAATCATGGCCGGTCCGAATTTTGCACACCAGGCTGTGCAATAACATTTTTTAGGAACCAAATGGTGACATGAGGCGAGTGTGAGTGAGAGAACATGCGCGAAAGTTCGGAAAGCCTATGTTCAGACTGGCCAAGACTCATCCAGCCGTATTGTAAGAGTTAACATAATCGTTCACGTTGAAATAATTCACACATTTTACAACCGATCAGAGGGTCTTAAAATCAATACCGTAAAGCTTTGGTTTCCTGAGAAAGAGGACAACGGTCACACAATAATGGCTGTCCAAATATACAGAGCGTTTTTGACAACTTAAATTGTCAAATACTGGTGAAAAATACAGATTTTGACCGCTTTCCTAGGAAAGGTCTTGTCCTAGGAAACCTAAGCTCAAGCTATTAGAAAAGATATGAGCAAGATGAAGCTATTAGCAAGGGATAATTAATGAAGTCCTAACACCTGCATGACGACTCACTGACATTAACATAATTAACACTTAACGAAATTAAAACTTTGTTGCTATCTCTGATTGACTTAAATGCAATCTTTGTCGCTCATTATACCCAGTGAGTTTTCATGCAAGCATTATGCTGCTACGTTCATGCATCTCAATTAATCAAGTCAACAGTTGTGTTACCAAAAATAGAATCGATATTTTTATATGTATAAAATCCGTCTATTCTGTATTTAGTGACGAAAAACAAGATATTTTAATTTGTAAACATCACAGAACTTAATGTATCATTATGCTCTTAACATGAGGAAAACGAGTAAAATCTATTTTGCGAAAGACAAAATTAATTCATAAAGTTCAGTGTTAATATTATTAGAAGATCCTAGCCCAAACAAAACGCCTAATCATTCTTTAGAGACTTATTAAAAACACGGCAGCCGTTAATTCGTGTTTAACCGCACAAAAACACTGGCAGGACCTGTTTTACCATCTTCGATAAGTAATGTCTAGAAGACGAATTTGTAAAGAGGACATTTTTTGCATTAATTAAACGAATCGAGTATACGGTATTCGAATACTCGATTTTCGACTTAAAAACGGTTTCAGTCAATTCGGTATGGCACGTTTAATGGCAAATGTGTTTTCTAATTAGAATCGATTGCGAGTACTGTGGATAATTGGCTGTTAGCAAATAGTGCCAGTTTTTACTTTAAAATGGCGTCAAAAGAAAGGCTTTTAGGTATGTATACATAATTATTTAATTACCGAGCTTTCGAACGGGATATTTCTAGTTATATGCAGGAATTTGCTATTAATTATGGCACATTATGAAGTTTAATTTGATTAAATGAGAGATAGTCTATTGCTATATTATTCTTAACATAACATAGTGCTTGTATCCCCGAAGAGAGTTTGCAGTGGTGTACCTATAGTGCACCCACATTTCGTCAGTTTTAGTCCCATGTTATAGGAGGCGAGCCTATTGCCATCAACCGGGCATAAATCCAGACACCCGGGCCGCTACTGAGAGATTCCTGATGAAAAAACCCAATAACACTCTGCCCGACCAGAGAATCGAACCCAACACCTCTTATTCCCACGGTTATCAAAACAGGATACAGCAATGAGTGTATTAAAGGTATCGCAAAGGCACATCACTACGACCACCCATTGCGTAAACAAGGCACTTGAGCGCGTAACTTAATGAATTATTTCAGACATACAATAAATTATCTTCATTAATCAAATACACCTTCAAAGCTATAAAAACAAAAGCGATTCAATATTAACGACCGTATTAAAGGTATTGACTTTCCAAATAGAGCTAAACGGATTTATCATGCCTCATTTGTTTACCTGACAGGAAAAGTAGATTGCTCTAGCAAACATTAAGACTAAATGCACTTATCAATCGACCACTATCACATGCTTCTTCTTAGCGAGTCGATGGCAATTCTGATAAACATAAAGGTAAACAAAACGTGTAAAACTGCTCTGAAAGATCACGTAAGCCATAAGAGAGATGACAAAGTCTTGACCACAAAAGATCCAAGACTATCATTCATGTGTCGAAAAGTAACTAAGTAGGTAAAGTTGAACCAATTATTTAGTATACGGACCTAGAGGCAAAATTATTCATATTTATACTACTTACACCACACAGCCAATATATATATTTTTTTGTGTGCGTATAATAGACTGGGTCGCGGCCACGGAGGAAATTATTAAATGGATAGGTTCCGTCCAAATTGGGAGAAAGACGCGCGGGCTCTCCAAGATCGAAGAAGTGGAGGAAGCCCTTCGCCCAGGAGCGGGATAGAGGGTGTTAAGAAAAAAAAAAACTTTTTCATTTTATTGGAAATATAGCATACTTAAGAGTGACTTAAAATAATTGACAACTCAGCACACTCACGACAATTTTTTAAAGAAGTTGCAAGTTAGCTGCTTGTCGGACTGTACCTGTCTACATATCTGGCTAATTTACAAGAGTTCTTTTATAAATGTCTGACTCACCGACTTCAATGGGGATGACATCTGTTGTCAGCTGGACGACAACTGACACCTCATACGTGTCGACCTCCAGTTTTTCTGCGATTTGCGACTAAAAACACACGTCAAAATCGCAGACGTGTCATCGCATGTCCTCACAACACAGGTTTCGTTCACTTAGGGCTCACTTTAAACACAAAACTGAAACTATTGGATCAATAAAATTAGTGATCTGGTCAGAAGTCACTTTGATGTTTTTTTCGCGATCCGTCACTGTAACATTGATAATTTCCTCTTCCGCTGCCCGATCAATTGTTTAGTAGCTACGTTCGTTGTCGTTCAGATAAGTATCGACTTTTTATCGATTAGCTAAAAGAAAAGAAATAAACATTACACAAGTTGTATCTTAATTATTGTATAAATCTTAATTGTTTCAGTGGCGGCATGAGCTCCGTTCAAAAAATTTAAGCATTCTCGATAAAATATTAAACAAAAAAGGTTACACGACAACTTTTAATTTGATTTATTAACTACAAGCTTGACCAAGGTCTATCCACAACAGTTATTGATATTATCGTAGTTACATAGCCTTTTATTAGCAATAGTAGTTTATGTGGAGGCTATTATATGAAAATAGGTTCCAATTTGTATTGATTGTTGTAATCATGATAGTTTAAGATAATTTTGACTTTTATACTGCAGCTCTGGATTTAAATGGCCGAAGTTAAAAAAAAGCAATTAAAGTTTCAGATGAATTACTTAATTGCAATATTGTAAATTCAATATTTTCTGATCGTTTGACTGATTAAATATGCAACTAAATACCGGAGAGCGTTAATTTAAATATACACATTACACACGTACACGTGTATTTAATCAACAATTTATTGAGACTCATCTTCATTATCTATGAATTGCAAATGATTTATTATTATTTATGAATTTTACATTGTTTGAAGATGTTGCAAAACGTAGTAAGAGCATCATCAGAATGAGGACTTTTATAAGATTAATGCTGAAAACACCATTACTTATAGTAGTAGTCTCTACCCACTAGAAATTTACAATAAAAAAACTGTTAAGTACCTACTATATCTATAATTATAAGGTAAAACTTATACATACAACTATTATCTTCATATCATCGCATTATGCTTGAAATAATTTGAATATTTTGTGCACAATACCTACCTACAATAAAATAATCACCTCAAATAACAGATTTCATTTCAACATGTTATGTAATGCACTAAAAAAAATCTTTGACATTATGTACAGGAAATTAGTTACCTATGTGAATATTTTTCAGTGATACTATGAGCATATTTTTTTATCACAGCCAATACTAGATAGGGTAAAATTATAAGAAACTAGATACGATTTCCTTCAAATAAAATTCTTAGAGGAAAATCGTTGCATTAATATTTGTAAAGCTTTGGTAGGTCACATAGTTTTACAAATTCAGGTTATGGATATTTAAATAATTAAGGAGCCTTTTAAAACATTTTAAATACATATCAATTTCAACACTTACTATGTAAACAATCACAAGTTGACATAGCGAGACGTGCTAACAAAATCAACGTTCTAAAGTACACAGCCAAACAACTTCACTTATCTGAATATACGTCAGTCCGCTCGTGGTTTTTATCACATGCTATTTACATAATTGTATCTTAGTCGTCAGGTAAATGCCTTTATGAATGTACAGGGTTAAGGTACTGCCTACAGAAAAACATAAAGAATTTGAAACATATGCAAGATTTTGATGAGTTTTACAGATTTGAAGTAAAATGTTGCTCTTCGATTTTTTGTGGCGTTCTTGTACTTAGCCACGATTATAATTTTTAATTTGTTTAATTAACTTTTTTGTGATAGGTAGGTACTAATATAATCAGCCATTATTTCGTTGAAGTTATATTCTATGAGCATTCACACCTCACATAGTAATTAATAATAGCCTTTGAGATATAGACCTCATTACGGTATCTATATTGTTAATTGATTCTTTACGCACACAAAACTTGTTTTTTGTTCTTAAGTATTCATAGAAGATTCACACTAGTGAGCTGAATTTGAATACTTTGATGGTCACCATTTTATGGAGAATTCACAAAATAATAAGGTTAATTTTTTTTTTTTGTTTAATTTGGGTAATCATCAAATAACTTCTCCCACTATGGGCGGAGTGGGAGGGCGTGTCAGACTTTTACTGACTAACACCCACCCGTGTTCCTTCAGTTGCCTGTTGCTAAGGGCTCCGGTATCCCTTTCGTGCTTTCTCGCAACCCTAGCAGGCATCGGCCCTAGCGGATCCGTCAAATGAGGTTTCACCTTACATCACCTTATTTTGCACTTGTTTAATAATTAAGGTAAACCTCATCACGTTAAAGATTGCACTCCTATTTAAAAATTCTGAATGGAATAATTAGTCCTTGAACAGGACAAGTTCAATTTTCTGTACTTAATTATGTAAATTAGTTTAACTGACAGAACCTCATTAAAATTCTTTTCAAAAACGGTAATTAATCGTTCACTTCTAATCAGCGCGCTTCACACTGCGTAAACGCATCACACGCACGTGACCGTCAGAAAACCGCGCGCTGTCCTACCCTTGAAACGTTCGGGAAAAAACAACTTGACAAACGAAAATTTGTCCACAGTTTTATACACTTTTAAATAATACTAATTGCCATAATAACCTCATAAAATAGCGAACATAAATTAGTCACACCGATAAGTACCTTATATTTACTGAAAGAAAAAATAGGCATTTTCAACATGACAAGGTAATTGAATACTTATTTCCACTAATCTCCACTCATTTTGCGATGTTAACGCGTAACAAGCCTAACGTCTAGAATCACCATAACAATGATACTACAACAATAAAATGCAGATAACAAACGGAGTTTTCCGGTAAAATAATACAAAAGTGTGAATACATTAGTGCCTTAGCTAATTGTTGGGAGCACTGCCACTGAAACATTTTGATCACTTAACTTACATCGAGATTTTGACGCGTCAATGTCAAGTGCATCCGCGGTACTGAATCATTTATCACTTTCAAATGTATGGCATGGAGATAAGTGCATCTCGTTCGAACAATGCGATGTAAGGAACACGCGATAAGGTAAAACGTACGATCGTTCGTCGCTTGTACCTGTTTTGTACCGCGCGCGTGCGACTGCCGCGATGTTCGACGCACGAATGCCGCCAAACGACTTGACCATTGTTTACTTCGATAATTACATTTTCATTTCGATCGAGTTTACGGGTCGAAGGCTCTAAGGCGGAAAATCTCGGGGTGATACGTCATTACCTGCATTTGTTGACGACAGATTAATCGGATGAAAGTATGTAAACGCAATCTCTGGCTATGCGTTTGGAGTTTATTTTTTCTGTGCGCTGACACGAGAACCGCTCATAATTATGTGGTTAACTTTAAAAGGTGTTTTACTCAATTATGTGCCTTTCAGAGTTTTGTTTTCAGAATCGGTCTAATAAGTTAGTACCTATTATTTATATTTTTTACGTTTACGATCCCACAAGGTTTTAGAAAAAATCTGATTGAATTGCAATGTTATTATTTAAGATATTACTTCGCACGATTAAACGAGAAAAACTCGACAGATACTGGTCCAATTAATGATCAATAACTTATATATATTGAACTTGATTAATGAAATCTAAGATTATTTTATTAGCATCGATTATAATTATGATAGAACATCACGTTTCAGGGTAAAAACATTTGGAGGAAAGGTATAGCATACTGCTAAATTGTAATTTAATCCTGATTCCAAGGTTTTTTTTATTTTTTTATTCATATATAATTATTTTTAAACATGAAAGAGGTCTTGAAACTACAAAAAAAAATGTTAACAGAATTACACAAAAATATTGTTTACGTGTCATTTTAAATGTACAAATAGGAGGAAAGTGTTATTCATAACAAAGTCGAACAAAAGTCATAAAATCAGTTTTGTGGGTAAGTGGGAATTACTTAGTTCAATATTCATCAAAGTCGGCAATGAAAAAAATACCTACCTATGAAATACGTCACGTAATAACTAGGTACCTATCTATTTAAATTTACATGTCTTGCATGTGATGATAGCAGAGATTTGTTTAAGCTTTATTGATTTTTCACAAAAAAACAGGTACTTGCCTATCTTTCCACTAGGTAGGTATAATATATCATAATATAGCTGGGCTAGACTTGATCATAAAAGCATTGCACGAAATCAACACGAAAAACCCATCGGGATCCTCATTCCACAAATTGACAAACCTTTCAATGGTCTCTCGATTGCGTGACAGATTTTTCATACACAATGTGTCAAAAACATAATCCACTAAAATGTCTGTTTACTAGTGCCCAGATCTGGTCGCTCACCGAGTCGCAAAAGTTCCGCCTTGGGGTTTACCAAACAGCAATGGAGCGCAGCATTCTGGGCGTAAACCGAACTGACAGAATACGAAACACCACGTTGCGCTCCAAAACGGGGATTCGAGACGTAGGCAAAAAGGCTGCCAAGCTAAAATGGGACTGGGCGGGTCATGTCAGCCGCATGCATAACGACCGCTGGGCAACAGTCTGCACGCGGTGCGTGCCTGAGTATGGACGGCGCCGCCGAGGCCGGCCCAGGAAGAGATGGCGAGACGATCTAGACGCGTACCGCAAGGGTTTGATCGAGATGGCCCTAAAAAAGGATGTTTGGAAAGATTTGGGGGAGGCCTTTGCTCAGCAGTGGGACAGTTTAAGCTAAAATAAAAAAAAATAAAAAACTAGTGTCAGGGTCTTGATTGGATTTTCGTATTGATTTCGTGCAATGTTTCTTACTAAGGTCTAAAATTCTTCTTCATTAACGTGGCTTAAAGTTAACTAATGATTAACGTCCCTTAACTTTAAGCAACGTTTATCATTAAGAGGGTGTGACTATATTAGACAATAAAACGCTTTTTAATAAATACACATCTCAAGTTTCCTAAAATTCTCATGAAACGAAGTTAAAAAAAAAGAAATTACAAAGACATAAAAAAATAACTACCATGAAATTATCATTTAAAAAGTGCTCGTCCAAAAACAGAGTTGGATCATGCAAAGTCGTGACGAACGAATTCCAGACGGCATTGGTAACCTGTAATTTTATTATTATGCTTAATTTTACTCCGAACTTAAACAGGTGCTTTTCAACTCTAATTAATTTAAACCACTTTTTCAATAATTATTATTTTAAAAGTGAAACCAGTTTTTTAGAGTTCTTTGGGACGGATTTTTTCAGAGAGTACGTTACGTTACTAGTTCATTTTGATTTTTAATTATATAATTTGACTGAATTTTACCGGTCAATGTTTTTTAGGAATAATAGGTATTAATTAAGTACAAACTATTTAAAAATATATTTTTATTCAAAGATAATTTACAAGAAAATAAAAATAATGAAATAAATTTTGGACAAACGACCCAATAGTTTCAGAACGACAGTATAGAGCGACAATTCTTCTTTGAAATGTCTCGCATCTAATTTTACGTTAAAAAGACCTTTTAAAAATGTTCATGACTTATTACGTTCTTAACCTTTATGACACTAATGAGTCAAAATATGTAGAGCCGTCCGTATGAGTCAAACTCATTTAATTTTGCTGCTTCATTTTATTAGATGTTATCTTTAAGCAAATAAAAGTACTTTTGACGCGAAGCTACGATTTTTTTTTTTTAATTGTCTTAATTCGTATGAAATTTTGACACTGAAATGAAACATAATGACTTCTTGTTAATTTGGCCTTTTCGATGCTATCACAAACACATAAAAAACGGCACATGATAATAAAAATGTGACTATTTTTATATTCTTGCTAATTCATGCAGAAAAATAATATTCACGACTATAGTACTTGTGAAACAGGATATCAAGGTGTAAGAAACCTGCTTGAGAACCACTGGTAAAAGTAAATAATTGCTAATTTATACATCATCCTCTAACACGCCTCTAAGAAAGCATAATTTACGCGACTAAGTTGCCAACTATTTTATATTAATATGTATATAGATAGGTACAGTCGACCGCCGTAGGTGGTAACAACTTTGACCTTTGGCCTAGCGTAGTATGGTAGGTAGGTTTCAATAGAATAAGAATCCAGATTATGCTGGTTTACCGTTGTTACCACTGACGTGGAGTTAGAGACGAAAATATTGAAATAATGCTAGGTAGATATACTACTTTTCCTAATTTTATTGTATAGGTGTGAAATAAATAAATAAAACAGTACTGAAAGCATAGCATAGCTTGCAATTGGACAAAACATTATTAATTCTATTTGGGATCGACTTGTCTCCTTATCTCCTGAAAGGAGCGAAATGTGGGCAGATTACCTACTTAAAATTCAGCGGAATTTGGATGTCTTGTGACGTCTTGAAAATATTCTAAAATATATAAATCTCAAGATTTATTATTATTTATTTTTATATTTATTTTCTTTTTTTGTAATTATATTTTTCAATATTACTAATACTAAAAAGATACTATAAAAATATAGGTCCGCCGATGTTGGGAGCAGGGTCCAAGCTACCGGTGTTTAGGGCTGAAGAGAAAAGAATGTTTGTTTTATTGATTTTTTATTTAATTTTGTCTTGATAAGTATCAAGATTTATCAGAAAATTCTGCCTTTAATGGTTTTAAATTAATATTATATTATTGTATCGAATTATTATGTTATTTATCATCACAATTATTGTAGTACCATTTTTAATCCACAAAATTTGATTTTAACTTGATGGCTATTTTAAGTGTTTATTATTTGAGATGTTTGGCGTCAGCCTCAAATAATAAATCGGCTCTCGGTAGCCGAAATATACATAATATTCACCTACAGATAGGTTATGACATGTTTATCATTGTAAACAATTATTGAAATAAACTTATTAAAATTATTAATGTGCGTACCTACCTTGTATTAAATCGAAGCATCTCAGTATACACATCTAATTGATGATTATGCTCATAATATCATCCGATAAGACATTAAGTATTCAGGAATGCTACCGTCTAGAATGCTGAATAAATAAAACTATCTTACCAGTGTTTGTGTAAGTGACAGGCTTTTAAGGGGATTTTTTAAATACAAAACCTAGCTTAAGCTTTATAAAATTTATATTTTTAATTTATTTAATCTACTCTAAACCTCAGAAGTGTTTTAATATTTGAAACCCGCTTTGTTAGAATAAGAAGTATGCACATAGGATTATTCAGATAATACCTACTTTACACCAATACTTTAGTCACCAGAAATTGTGAAGAAAAAAAATCACGGCAATAACCTAGACAGAGGTTGGCATTTAAATGGAATCCAGATTCACGTGTCTCTTTAAAGAAAAGAAACACTATATTTTTCTATGACTGATTTTTTACAGAATATTTTCTGCTGCGGTCACGTTTTCATATCATACGTGTAACAAAATCTTACCGCATCGCTGCCTCTTTTAACAGTTCTCATCCCGTCTGTATACACCGATACATTCACACTATGATTTCCTTAAAACGTAATTTTCAATATTTGTTAGAAAATGAAATCTATTTATGAAAGAATGTCAACAAAACGTTAAAATAAACAACATGAATAATCATCCCGAAGAAACGACTATGATAGGTTTACGCTTGCTACGAAATCTCTTTGCTACGAAGTACGAATCTTATCAAATTGCTACGAAATCAAACCAGTGAAATATGTTTAAATAAGTTACATAATTATCAATATGAGTTAGATAGGAAAGAACGAGGTTAAATACTGAGTACCTTCTTAAATATTGAGTACTGTTGTGTTTTGATTTAGTTTTGAGTCAATTTTCATCATCATTGCTGTTGTCCCAATTTATTTGGGTCATCGGGATTGGGATGACATTTTCTTCCATACTTCTCTATTAGTCGACATCTCAATAATCCTCCTTTCCGTACCATTTTTAACACAGTCCGTCCATCGTTTCTTCCCTTACTCTCAAAGCCAAATACATCCATACTCAAAAATCCCTGTGTAGTCTGTAGTTATTTTAGTAAATTGTGATTGACGAGTATATTTTATACAGTTCGAATTATATATGTTTAGTATTTTAACACATAAATTATTACTTTAACTATCTTCATAATAAATAGATTAGCTTTAAGAATATCAAACATACTTGAAGCAATTATCAAGCACAGTCATAACAAAATCGTAAAATCATCAAATCCATATGCAAACTGTCACATATTTACAGGATATACGTAAATAACGATAATAATTACATAATTCCATGTTATCGTGATGTGGATTAGATCTGCTTCATGATAATTCAGATAGAATCACGAACTGTATTATGAATATACATAGGGTTATGTGTAAAGCTGTTATAATTTACTATAGATTTTCCTTAGTAAACTAATAATGGTGAGCATCTAGGAAATGGCATGCATTACCGACCTGTTTTTAGATCTTTGTTATCGCAAATGAGTTTCACATTGTGTGTGAAGAAGAATGCGACGCAAAACATCCTGTATTAGACACATAACATTATGTTTTATTATTTCAAACAGAACGAGATATATAGGTAGGTACTTTTCGATTTAAGATACAAAAAAATGATCGCCAGGAGATCGATTATTAAGATGATTAAGCAGCCGGAAACGTTGCCAAATCTTCTTGTGCTTTTTAAACACTCTTTGAGAAGAAGTGTCTTTGAGTTGGTTTAGTGATAGCAAGCGCTACTGCTGAGTTCGAAGTCTAGGTTCGTACCCCAGATCAGGCAAACTGTTATTGGGTTTTTCCTTCAGTAATTTCTCAGTAGCAGTCCGGAGTCTGCAATTGTATCCGGTTGATGACAATAGACTCGTCCCCTATTACATGGGACTTAAACATAACTGGCGAAATGTGGGTATCGTACTATGGGTACACCTCTGCCTAACACTTCGGGTATTACAGGCGTGATGTTATGTATGAGAAGAAGCAAATGACGAGTATGGCAACTAGAGATAGTGATTTAAAAAAAATAAAAAACGATCAATCAATCCAGTATCAGATATCAGACAGAGCAGTGGTGGCCCAGTGGTAACGGCCACGACTTACGAGTAGTAGGTCGTAGGTTCGAACCCTGACAGGCGCTTTACTTTGTGTAAATTATTTCATCGCTACTGCTCTCAAAACGGTGAAGGAAAACATCGTGAGGAAACCGGCATGTCCTAGAACCAAAAATTCGAAGACATGTGACATCTACCAACCCGCACTGGGCCCGCGTGGTGGATTACGGCCCGCTCCCTCTCACAGAGAGGAGGCCTGTGTCCCAGCAGTGGGAACATTATAGGCTGATTATGTATGTATGTATTATGTAATCCAGTATCAGAGCAATCAACAACTTATTTAATCTATATTTTAAGAAAAAAAAAATCCTTTCCATTTGGGTACGTATCACGGGTTTTCCTCAAGCGCAAAGTTTACTCTGCAGAGTTTTTGCTTATATAGACTTCGTACCCTTTTTAAAATTATCTTCGAACGCCAATATCAAAGTTCGAAGCATTTAGCTTAAGCCTTATAACTTATTGTCAAATAAACGATCAAATAAAAATAACATGGAATTTCCACTAATCTTGACTTGCTAAGCTATTTTAGTATGTAAACATGGAGTTTGTATCTATCTAATAGCAGTTTTTTTTTTCAGGATCAAAGGTGGAATGAACGTCTCCGAAGTTCAAAATAGTTTATTGTGATGCCAAATCTATTGCTATGTAAATCATAATAAGACGGTAATTGAGCTGGCAAACTTTAATCTCTGATTTCTTTATTCATACATGTTCAGATTACAACAAAATCTTTATCTGAAAACGAAGCTAATGGAATAGGTATGTAAAGATCATAGCAGGTTACTGTAATTTCTGCCTAGCCCTATTGGAATCCAGGTTATACACTATATGTGTGCCAAATTTCATACAAATCCGTGTAGTAGTTTTTGCGTGAAAAAGTAACAAACATCCATCCATCCATATTTACAAACTTTCGCAATTATAATATTAGTTAGATGTAATAACAATTAAAAACATAACATAACATCACCCCTGTTATGTAATCCGCGAAGGGTCAGACAGAGGTGTACGTATAGTACACTCACATTTCGCCAATTATTTCAACAACCATCATAACAATATGTGGAAAGAATCAGCTAAGTAACTTGATTATTTAAATCTCACGAATTTTTGCATTCTTCGCATAACTTTCATGAGCTAAAAGCTGCCTTCTACCTGGATACCTTAATACCTATAGTGTTTGAAGCGACCTTTTGCTTATAAATTACTTAAGAGACTGACGTATCGTCATCTCAAAATAAACATAACAAAAAAAGAACTACTGAGTAGCAGCATCCAGTACGTAACAAACACAACATTTGAAGATCGTGCATTTTTTTTCGCGCCTATTTAAGTCCGTATGTTCGTCATTTTACATTTATAACGATCATTAAGCGACCGATCTAAACGCCAGCAGTAAATGAAATGCGAAATTACAGGCTCACGTCTTTTCCTCATTGTAGAATTATTATTGTGACGCATTTTCTCACATCTTCTGGTTTAAAAATAGATCGACCGAGCATAACATTAGTTGTTCACATAGATTTATTGTAGCGTGTGTAATCACTTTACGCCTATCAAAATGTGGAATATTATAATTAACATTATGCCAAATATTCCTTGCCACTTTATGGGCCTCAGTCGTGCAGTAGACGTGCGTTACATGGAACGCGCGTTTAAAAACGCTATGTGGCCCTAATATTCTCATAATCTGTCCAAATTCAAAACTCATTTCAGCCGAAAGACGTAAAAACTAAGAAAAAAAAAAGATGAATGATTAAATAATTACAAATTTTAATAATTGTAGTAGGGAACTGCTACAACTCTGCTCTCGTAAGGTAGTAAGTATTCGGTTAATTCATAATTTAATTTGAAAAACAAAATACAGTTCTTAGCTAAAAATAAAATCGTTGGCTTAGGAGCAACCAGTCGCTGTGCTTAAACTTTATATACTTGAGTAGGTATTTAGGCCCGGATTAGTACAACTTATATCAAGTTCAAAGAAACGAGATCACTCAAGCTAAAATGCTAAATAATTTATGAATTATAAACGCTTAATTTCCTTAAATAAAAAATAATGAACGTCGTTAAAATCAAAATACAGCGCGAACGAAAACTTAACTTTAACTTGTTTCCTTGTTTCAGTTATTACCGCTAGATGACGCTAGTTGCCACATTGCTAAGAACCGTAGATAGAAGCTTACAATAATTTTATTATTCATCGTTTACCTCGTTATACAGTTTAGTAAGCAAAATCACAAAGCATAAGTATAGAAACAACATAAAAACACCTGGATGGTAACAGAACCGGTGTATTACCATAAAAAAACCATATCAAAAGAGTTAAACAAGAACGAAACTGAGGCCCACTAGCACCAACATTTACGCCAAACATATTTAAATCGTCATTCTGTCTTCGTCATCTTCACACGATGGACAGAAACAGAACGATGTTTGTGTTGTTTAGCGCTAAACGTATTTAGTGGTTTATAGTGCAAGTGGGCCCGAGTGTTGTTAAATGTATTAGTGTCATTGATGCCTTTTGTATTATTTATAAATAAACTGCCAATTAGATGTTTGAGCCTGAAAAAAAACATGCAAGTTTTAAAACAACATCTCATAAAACTTTACCTGTAAGAAGGAAAATTGAACTTTTTACAGAACTATTATGCTCAGAAAAAACAGGGTTTAGTTTCTTAACTTTATTAAACTTTACTTACAGACATCTTCGCAGTCAATAAACAGAAGTTAGTACCTGAAACAAGAAATGAAACTAATAAATATACAAATTAAGTTATCATCCTAAAGTATGTTTTATTAAAACATCGTGTGCAAGATCAAATGAAGCGATCAGGAGTTCAGTTTGACGGTTCGCAAAATATTTGTTTTTTGAATTATTATCATTATTATTTTACCTGTCAAATCGTGCATCACGATTCTCTTTATTGGGCAGACCCAGCCCCCATGTATGGACGTCACAATTTACGTTCAAAATACATTTATTTAGATTATAATTTACAACTTCTTGTACATGAAAGAATAAAAGAAAAAACAGCGTTTGAGTTTCGATTGTAAGATGTAGGGAATCATCGGCATAGGGCCGTATTAGGGCATTCCTTCAAACTGATATAGAGCAAGTTTACATGTCTACTCGTATTAAGATTTATACATAAGTAATATGTGGTATTTTTTCGGGCACTAAATGTAACTCTTAACTTATTAACAGTAATTTTGATTTTCCAAATTTATCTGCTGTTTCTGCCAATATAAATGTTAAATAAATAACATTTAATAACTTTCAAAGCTTGCTCTACAAATAAGGGTAATTAAAATTGAAAGTGACATGAATGCAAAATGAAAGGCTTCTAGAATAACGTCATTTTGAAACTGGAAAGAGCAATGCCTTTAGCAAGGGTGTTTATTAATTTCACATTACCGGTAGGGCTACGAAATGTGCGTTTTGAAATAATAGTAAAAAATGATAATAATGTTTCAAACTGGCTAGAAATATTATTATATAATATATTGGTTTGATTAGGTATGTATATAAAAGAAATTACACCAAATTTTAACTAAAATTGCTAACTTATTTTCATAATAATTAAATGCCTTAGTATAGTGATTAAACTCTAGCAAATCAAAGGTTATAATTTATATCTTTCGATTACCGCAAATTAGAGTAAATCGAGGTCGTTTATGACTTCAATATTCTTTAGCCTGCAAAACAGCACAACTTTACTTAACCTGTTTATCACCAACAGAGATGAATTTATTATTCTTGTAATATTATAAAATTAAAAATAATAAGTATTTGGCATTCACCTTCAAGTATTTAGTTATTTAACTGAAGGTTCAAATTCGTATTCAATCATTGATAATGCCGGGAGCTATCAATTAACATTGAATAAATTAAGCATGCTATTTACTCATGTGATCATTGGTTATTCTTAATCGTCCCTGCGATCAATGATTATGTATCTGAGAGATGTGTTTTATGCGAAATGTCAAGGCTTTTTTATACACTATGCTTTGTATGTATTTTTTATGTATGTTTAAATTATGATCCTCAAGCGAATCGTCCAAAGGCAAATTAACTTTTACAATTTATGACTGAAACATAATTATGAAATTCGTTTTGGGCCCGTTATATTTTAGTGGGTATGCAATCAACAAAATTTAGGCACAGTAAAGAATATTATGATAATAATTTGTCCTTATACAGGGCCTTTTTGAATAAAATTAATCAGCAAATTCACAGATGATGGTGGGTACCAGTTTATAATAGCAATAAAATAAAACGATTTAAGTAATCAAAACTTTAAAGTGAATAATTATTTTACGACATAGCTGGGCCCACGCTCGTCGTTTATTAAAAAAATCCACTAACAACGCAATAAAAAGAGAGTTCCCAGTTCTATTGTTTGGCATTCTTTTTATTTATTTCTATTTACATTCAATACAATAACCAGATGTGAAAACAGATCACATATATGCATCGACTATTTCACTGTCACATCCGCATTATAAAGCTCGTTTCATGGCCACACACGAAATCGCGTCGCCTTGCGTACGCGCTCCGTACAACTAGGATGCTTGGCACTTCCGGTAGAAATTCTCGGCAAAGCTTTAGTATAATTACTATTACATTATTATTCTTCGCAGTTCGTACGTTGTAGCATAATCGATATGTAATAGGCACATTATGTGTGATTGCGTAAATGTTAAATAATAGTATTGATGCATATTTTATAGGAGCTTCCCCGTACCGTGCTGGATTGCAAATCAAAATTTCTGTTTGTATATAATAAATTATGTTTAGGTAATTAAACTATTATTACTTCAAAGGTTTTTATTTTTTATCTGCCTTTACATTAGTTAGTACACAGTTTTTTTTTAGTTTACATTAATTGTGTAAATTAATGATTTTGTCAGTAATACCCCGAAGTCCGGATTTGTGCCCGGTTGATGGCAATAGGCTCGCCCCCTATTACATGGGACTTAATGTGGATGGTGGATAAGTGTACCCTCTGCCTAACTTTTCAGGGAATACAGTCGTGATGTTATGTTATTAATGATTTTCTGTTACCACGATGTTAAACAGTCAACGACGTAGACTCCAAACTCGTGAAGTCTTTTTTGACTCTAACTTATTTAAAATTGACGCACTCGTGTTATAATTAGCTCGCGAGGTTTGGTTGTCAGTGTCATGATAATGTTTTATTATGTTAGGAAAATTTTCACGTGGCTAATTATACTCGTATACCTACAAGTAGACAGAATTAGAGGTTCTTGTGGCCAAATAATAACAGCCGCACGATCGAAGGTTAAGCTACGCTTGACGCAGTCGGTTCGTGGATGGGTGACCATCATTCGAGACCCCTCCGGGCTTCGGAAAGTACGTTAAGCCGTTGTTGCCGGCTGTCATTCGTAGATCTTAGACATTATTGTCATTCGTAGACATTATGGGTAGTCAGAAGCCCGCCATAAGTCTGACAACCAGTCTTACCAAGGGGTATCGTGTTACCCAGGGTTGTGGAGGTCAGATGGGCAGTCGCTCTATGTAAATACTGGTATTCATCTACATCTGGTTAGTCTGAGGCCGACCCCAACATAGTTGAGACAAGGCTAGAAGCCAATTGCAGTGGCTGAAACTAATCATAATCCAAGCTGGCTACTGAAGTTTAAAAGGAGCTCGTCAAGCTTTTAATCTTGATACGCATTGGTCGAACGCTGCGATTAGGTAAGTAATTATGTAAAAGATCCGAATCCATAACTACCTATGTGATAAACTTGCAATCTTGAGACTTATTTGGTGCTGAATATTAATTATACCATCTCAAAAACATCCATCGACACATACTTAAAACTGTGTTATACTCTCTGAAATGTGGTGCATTCTGATACCTATCTATAGACTCATGCCATTTATCGTTAATTATCAATACAATACGGAACGTAATACATAATTACATCAGGAATAAAGCTTAACTACAAAAAATAATTATAGCTACTTTATTTCAAAGTGACACTTTTGTGATATTTCAAATACTACCTACTCGTGAGGAAAGTTTTGAGTATGAATGTCAATGATGATATGATGGACTGTGTGAAAGATGATATGACCAGAAATGGGGTGACTACCGAGATGACGAATAATTGAGAAGTATGGAAGAAAGGGACATGGTATGGTGGACAAGAGACATGACAAGGGTTGCGCCGACCACGAATAAATTAGGATAAGGTCAGGAGAGTGATGACTTTATTTCAATCCTTATCTGGTCATCACAAAATATATATTATAAAGTACAAATATATATAAAAATAAGGGAAGAGCTCATTGAGCGTCAAAAAATTCGTCCGCATCGCTATCAATGGGAAAAGTGCGCAAAAGGCTGGCAGCATTGCCACGTTGGATGGCAATGCTGATTCTTTAGCCTAAAATTTGCCTTTTCTTCATAAATTCTGGAATAGTTTCCATAAATAGTGCATAGTAGCGGAGCTAGTATTTAAAATCGAAACTACATTTAATTCCCGTATCAAAGCACTGCAATTTGCAACACTTGTTTCACAACAGCACTTTTTTCTATTAGTATTTCACATTCTGTAATAAATATTAATCAGTCACAGTTACATATCAATATACACTTTACCTACACTATGACGGAGTGACGCAAACGTCAAATCACTTTTTCACCTCGAAAAGTCAAACAGTCACAGTTTACAAGGCGTATTAAACAATTAAGACATGTAAATGGTGTTATATTCCAATCATAATAATTAAAATGAAGTAGCTAGTTCCGGCACAATAAGCCATTTGATTTTAACAGTACATACTCTAAATTACATCCGGAAACGACAAAACTTTTTATTTATTTATTATTGACTAGTTGATGCCGCGTAGATGTCAGTTATTATATACTAAAACCTTACTCGAGAACCACTCTAGCCATTGGTGAAAACAGCATGAAAATCGGTGCAGTAGTTTTTGAATTTATCGCGTACCTACAGGACGACAGACAGACGCGGCGGAGGACTTGGTTTTATAATATGTATCTAAGGATAACTGTCACTGCCTTGTTGGTCTAGGGGTCGAAAGCGCTACTGATGCTGTGCATGAGGTCATGGGTTCAATTTGGTCGGGCAAAGTGTTATTGCGGTTTTCCATCAGGAATTTCTAAGTAGCAGCCCGGAGTCTGGATTCGTTCCCGTATGATGGCAATAGGCTCGCCCCCTGTTACATGGGACTTAAACATAACTGGCGAAATGTGGGTGTGCTATAGGTATACCTTTGCCTAACCCTTTGCTGAAGGCGGCGTGATAATGTTATGATAACCACATAAAATTTTGTCTATTACATACTGGTTTCTAGGAACGTTATATATCACTGTTGTATTTGCTGACCATTTGTGTAAGAGCTCTTTACAAAAGTTTATTGCTTTCTGAGAGAAGTCCCGTTATGTTTGCTTTGAAGTCATCGTACAATATTTCTTAAGAACTTAGTTGAAAGGTGAAAGGACTTTGAAAAGGATGGTTTTAGGTTATAGAGGTGCCCAATACTACACTTGCAGATTGCATACTTCTGAAATCAAAATCAATCTGCCTAGCCTTTTCCCAACTATGTTGGGGTCGGCTTCCTGTCTAACCGGATGCAGCTGAATACCAGTATTTTACATGGAGTGACTGCTTATCTGACCTCCACAACCCAGTAACTGGGTAATACGATACCCCTTAGTAAGACTGGTTGTCAGACTTTCGGGCTTCTGACGACTCGTAACGACTGTCAAAGATCCACAAATGACAGCCGGGACCAACGGCTTAACGTGCTTTCCGAGGCACGGAGGAGTCTCGATATGTGAAAATGGTCACCCATCCACGGACCGACCCCGGCAAGCGTAGCTTAACCTGATGGATCGACCCGAGCGGCTGTTATTACTTAGCCACGAGCTCCTCATTGCATACTTCCATTGACGTGAAAAACTAGTTCCGCTTTACTTCTTAATTTTATCTTCTTCAAAAGATTTTTTACCAAGTTTTTTTTATCGTCTGGTTAATTACTAACCTTGTGTCAGAGTTTTTACTTGGCTTTACATGCCATCGAGAACTATCTCCCTAGAAATATAGAAATATCTTAGCTAGTAGATCCTGGTCCATCATCAGGTAGGTACTTACCTTAAAGAAGCTGCCAGTCAAGATAGATATTTTTATTAGAGCAATTTTTTCCTCAGTAATTAAATGCATATAAGTATATTCAGACAGTATTACCTTATCTAAACGAGTCATATAACTATATTTTAATATTAATTTCATTCCGACTTTTTTTCCAGTTTTTATAAGCCATGGGTTTTTTAAGTAGGAAAACAGTGCAGAACATGTTTTCCTCATTCACGTCAAAAGCTTGTCGGTTTAACACTGGAACATTATTCACTAGTGTAATTTTCCTCACCCCGAGCCTTATGAATTGTCGCGTAACTAAACATGTTCTAGACCTAATCCTCCGTTTTACTGTTATGAGTATGCCACACTTTTCCTGAGAGCCTGGTAGGCAGAAACCCACACATGTCGTTTTAACAAGATTGACCTAGGATAAATGTAAGGAAGTGGTCGTTTGTCCGTCATTTTCCTCTTGACTGATAGGATAACGTGCTACTAGTTGGGCTGGATGTGACACAGTTGAAAAACAAAACGCTTGTAAATTATTATTTTAGTTTTGCTATATTTTAGTTACATACCCAAATGGGGAGTTATCTTAGTGAAGATATAAGCAGGGCTCAACGTTATAACATGAATACAGACGCAAAAGAAAATAGCCTAAGTTGGTAAGCTTACAAATGCTTTCAATTTCATTTTTATACGCTTTTGAACTCTAACGATAAAATCATTATAATAAATCAATCAATCTGCCTAGCCTTTTCCCTAATAAGTTGGGGTCGGCTTCCAGTCTATCCGGATGCAGCTGAATACCAGTATTTTACATGGAGCGACTGCCTATCTGAGCTCCACAGCCCAGTAACTGAGTAATACGATACCCCTTGGTAAGACTGGTTGCCAGACTTTCGGGCTTCTGACGACCCGTAACGATTGTCAAAGATCTACGAATGACAGCCGGGACCACTTTTGAGGTATGGAAGAGTCTCGGTATGTAAAGATGGTATATAATATCATTATAATAAATAACGTAATATGATACACCTGCTTTAATAATATTCTCCACCGCTTCACCGCTTATCACGATTACCTTGTCCATCCTAAAGGAATCGTCGGAGGAACAGTTGTTCGCTTTTAAATGACACTTCCATGTGCCATACATCATTATAATTTTCGAATGTTCGAGTCTTCAAGTGCCGACCGCGCTCAAGGCGAGAGAGGTACAGCTGACGAATATTAAGTTGTATAGAAATGTACCTACTTACATAAGTTTACATCTGAGTATGGATTAGACAAGCTTTAGATACGTTGCTATAAACGTTTGTATGTTATATACGTGGCCAAATAAGTGGTTTAGGTATGAGAAGTTGCATAATCTAAAGCTATAATTGAATTACTTGCTACAGTCGTAACATACTTCTTCTTCATTCATATTTTTTGCCGTTATATCTAATGACAATAACTACAACTTTCACTAAAATCTTCTATAGCTTGCTTCATTCATACTCCAAATTATAAACCATAGTTTAGACTCCAAATCTAATCTCGTCACCTGTCAAGGTGTTTTTATTAGTGAACACTTAGTCACATTCAGTGTTACTTCCTCTATATTGTTTATGACTTGTCACTCGTGTAGTACATGGCCATAACAATACTGATCATCGGTAATTAAGAGGTTATCGTTTTTATATTATATTGTAAGCTATGCTTATTTACTTGTTGTTTTACATAAAGTTTCCGATGACACAACATAACTCTGTTGTTCTCGGAGTAATAAATTATCATTGTGTTGATAACTGTTGAGTATAAAAAGAAACATAAGTATCATCATTTCAGCCGAAACACGTCCACTGCACCCAAGCGTCGCCTTTGAAGTAAAATAAAATATTCGGAAGCAGAAAAATTCGTAAGCATTATTGTTAATCTGCATTTTTTTTTTGTATCTTTATTTGAGCTGTGGAAATCAAGATTAAATTAGTAACTAAATTATCTGTGATACAGGTAACTACGCTTAGTTCATACGTTGGAAAATCCTAAAGAAAAATTCAATAGAATATTGATGAGTGTGAAGTGACACGATAATACGCTGTGATGTGCCTGAAGCCTAATAGTTTCGCAAATAAAAGATAGATGGCACTACTTATCGCTTTTTTCATTGCATTGTTTGTTGCGAACATTGGCATTGGGGACAAGCCATTATTGTTATTAGAAAAGGGTTGTTTTCCATCTACCCTTTCTATTCCAAAAGGACCTATCATTTCGAATTCAAAATGCGAGGGTAAGTTATAATAGACGGCTCTTCTAAGAAAACATAGGAAACTACGATGTATGGATATTTACGTTATGTACCTGCAGTATCCAAGTAAGTAGTAATAAGTTAGTATAATAGTAGTGCCTGGCTTCTTCGTCTAATTGGTATATTTATAATTGGTAATAATAAAAACTTTCTGTCCTTTTGCCAAAATTGTGTGTCCATTCTGTTGTGTCATTTTCAAGTAACCGATGATTATTCGAATAAAATAAAAAGGAAATTCAAATAAAAACAAGGTTTATTTCCCTCGCATCTAAATTGACGATACAAGGGTTAAAAACTCTAATGAAGTATTATTATATAAACCCAAACCAAATCATTTTTCTATCAAACGATGAAAAAGGAAAATAACTTCTAGGTATAATTTAAACTATCTGAACTTTTTAAAGGTTTTCTGAAATACAGTAAGCTGCCCATTAGTGATAACTGATAACACTTTCATGGTGACATTGAGCTGGCCGAGCTTTGTACGGAGTTTCAATGGAATAAGAGGCCAACTTATACTTGATTTGTTACCTCTGATATGTTACCACCAAAAACTCTACCGATACAATTCCAAAATAACTTTTCCATGAGACCAAAACCACTAAATACTACGTGCTACGCTCCTCATGCAACGCACAGTCAAGGCCCTATCAATGGGCCGCTTACGATACGAATGCTACGCATCTGACCTTTGCGAAGGATGTCACTAATAAGGTCATTGTACTTCCTTCTAGGATGTCTCCACTCAATACATTAACTCACATTAGTGTTAAATCCGTTTTACTAATCGCCTTTCACTAATTTCCACACAACAGAGAGTCTCAGTTGCCGCCATTACAGAGTTTGAAATTGTGTTTGGTTCATGGCAATAGTCTCGTGCTCAATTACATGGTACTTATAAAAATACTTGTGTCAATTTTTCGGGAAATATAGGATTTATAATACCACCATTTTCCTGCCCTCCTATGTTACTTGCGGTCAGCGCAATACGTTTTTTTCCGTTCTTCTGTCGACCCTTACTCTATCAGTCACTCATTCTTTAATATCATCCTTCTCAAAATACATCCATCTTTCCTTTGCATAAACATAATCAGCCTATAATGTTCGCACTGCTGGGACAAAGGCTTTCTCTCTTCGAGAGGAAGTGGGCTGTAATCTATCACACGGGCCCAGTGCATTGGTAGATGTCACATGTCTTCGAGTTTTTGATTCTAGGACATGCCGGTTTCCTCGCGATGTTTTCCTTATTCGTTTTGACAGCAGTGGTAATGAAATTATTTACATAAAGTAAAGCGCTTGTCTGGGTTCGAACCCATGGCATACAATTCGTAAGTCGGGGCCGTTACCACTGCTTTTCTTTGATATTGATAGAGTACCTATTAAAGAAAATTATGTGGAGATTAAACTTACGTAATACAAACGCTCGCACTTGACCGCTATTGTTAGATTCTGAATATCATTGTTGCCAGCGTATTCATTGCAATCAACAGACATTAAACTATCACATATTCGATCAGATTATTCTGATAGTGATTCAAATACAAACTGGCTACTACCAGTTTTAAAATGTGAAGGCACTATTATTGTAATTTCGTAATTTAACTTAATTATTGTTTTGAGTATTCATTCCTTAGAAAATTATTAAGTCTGGCAACAAGACCAATTTGGCAATCAGAACAATTTCACGCAGTGACACAGTATCATTAAGTATTTTGAAAATGGATTTCATTTCTAGTAATGATAGGTTATTAGTTGTTGTTCATTTAATAAATGATAAATAAATGATTTCTATGTTAAGTCTTGTGGCTAGTGCTAAACGAAACCTGTTGAACACACGACGAACGCTCGAGGGGACTATCGCAATTATCACAGACAAATTGGAGAACGGATTATTATAAATAAACTGTGGCTGTGGTGTGCTAGCAGGCTTCCTGGTACTGTTGACTTTACACTATAACAACTCGAATACAAGTAGGTTAGGTAGTTACTTCTTCCTGTCAGGGTTGCGGGAATGTCCGAAAGGGATACCGGGACCCTGGCAACAGGCAACTGAAGGAACACGGGTGGGTTTTAGTCAGTAAAAGTCTGACACGTGCTTCCGCTCCACTTTTCTTTTTATTTTGGTAAAATTAAATGATTTAAGTTGCTTTTTATCTTAAAATCATCATCATATCATATCATCAATCCTACCGCGCCCTTCGTGTTCAATATAATAATGCGTTCCGGGTATTGATGGGGCTGTTCCGCTTCTGTAGCGCATCAGGGATGTTTGCTGAGGCTCGTGTCGATTGTTTCTACACTACGATGCGGAAAAGATGCGCTTCCCTGGTGCGCCGGGTGCGGGCCAGCCCCAACATTATACTGCAGTATGTGGCGAGCAGACTGGACTGCTTGTGTGTGAATCGCTGCTGCAAGCTTTCTACATCGGTTTTGAGCTTGTAGCAGGGATTCTCATATCTTTAAGGCAGTGTTAGATAAGTATTTAGGTTAAGTGTACTAACATAGTTGATAAGAAAGATTGTTACTAACGTTTTGAGTCATGTTACTTGTGAATTAAATATAAATAAATAAATAAATTATATCAGCTGAAAGACGTCCACTGCTTCTGTGCTTCTCGCATCCAGCGAATTCCTTCAACTTTCACAAGGTCATCGGGGAGGCCTTCCAAAGCTACGTCTTCCATTACACGGTCGCCACTCAAAAAACCTCCTCTTAAAAACCTATAATAGATTAAGTCTCGTCCCAAACTCGGTACTAAAGCTAATCAGCTCTATCATCCTACGCATTCCACTCAAGATTGGCTAATTATGCTGCAAACAAACCAGTTTATAACCATCCAATAAAAAAAATGTCACAAGTTATCTGTCACGGAGGAGAAATCAGGCTAGTAATTATCACCGACTTGGTGCATACAAGTTTGATACATAGGCAAGCTTGTGGGTAGGGCTGCCAATCTGCCTTAGTGCATTTTCGTTACCAAGATTTATCTACACAGATGTCTGTCTGAATAGTGGTAAAAGTCAGAAAGTAAGCGAATAATTATTGTTTTGAGAGTTCTATTGTACGTAACTTTACGATGGTAGTGACTATTCGAAAGAATTCAAGAGCATTTCAAGATGTAAAAAATAGGCCAGCTTGAAAAATTTATTACTTATTTGTAATTGGAAACACACAAAAACGAAGCAAGTTAATGAAATTTTGTAAAAAGGTTAATGTTGCGGTCAAAAATAATAAAATATGAATAGTAACTGCTAGCTACATACCGGGTATTTAGTGCTAGCTAACACGTCTAGGGACTGGAGTGTCCATTATACTAATTTGGAAAGTGCTGTTTGTGAGAACTGCCATTAGTGGACTTTGTTTTCAGCCAATGTGTTTGTCAAAACACCAGATGACTTTGTGATGTTAGCTGTCTTTTGTAAATGCTGACTGACAAGATTTGTTCACATTTTTAAATATGCTGATCTATGCTGTAAACAAATCACCTTTGAAGTGACTTGTCATTCCACCTGATGCTATAAATTGACACTATTGACAGCTCAATTCAGCTCAGTTCACCTAATTCATCACTGTATTTTTTTTTTGATCTTGGTCATCTTGGTGGTTATGATGTTATTGATTGAATAATATTCATTTTTCTGAATAGGTATCATCTGCCTAGCCTTTTCCCAACTATTTTGGGGTCAGCTTCCAGTCTAACCGGATGAAGCAGCATACCAGTATTTTAGATGGAGCGACTGCCTATCTGACCTCCATAACCCAGTAACTGGGTAATACTATACCCGTTGGTAAGACTTTCGGTGCAGAAGCCCGAAAGTCTTACCAAGGGGTATCGTATTACCCAGTTACTCGTAACGACTGTCAAAGATCCACAAATGACAGCCGGGACTACCGGCTTAACGTGCTTTCCGAGGCATGGAGGAGTCTCGATATGTAAAGATGTTCACCCATCCGCGAATCAACCCCGGCAAGCATAGCTTAACCTGATGGATCGACCCGTGCGTCTGTTATTACTTAGCCACGAGCTCCTCCGATTTTTCTGAATAGGTACCTAATTTAATTTGTAAAAACTGAAAAGCTTTTTCTTTTTCTAGGAAAACACGCAATAAAGACGTTTAACTGTATAATGTTGAAAATAAGCATGACATTACAAGCACCTAAGCTAAGTGATGCTTTGAATTCCGCTTGCACAATATGTTTACACTAATGGCATTCCTCTTCTCTCTATTCCTCATTGCTGTTATACATGCCTATTGTGGTAGGTATTCTAATTATATTCTATTATTAGGTATATCGTCTTCTCATATAATTTTAATGTACCTATACAAAGTATTGTAAAACATTTTAAAAGAGTAAACTGTTGAGTTTTTTTGCCCATTCTCCAAACGAACCTTTTGGAAGGGGCAACCAGAATCAATTCTATTTTTTTCTAAATTGTTACGTTCAAAAATGCCTTTGTTGTGCCTGTGTACATCTATCTATACATATAATAAAGTAACTTAGAATTTTTGTCAGTTTGTCTGTTTTTCTGGATTTACGTTCCGGATTGACGCAAAAACGGCTGACATTTGGTTGTTGAACACATATGTCAGTTTTAATCGCGGTAGTAAGTACGTTGCCGTCCAGTGGGATATTTTTCGACATCCAGGCGGGCGAAGCTGCGCGTAAAAGCTAGTTTGAAATATGTTATTTGACTTAGACTTTGTTATATATAAAACGTTTTTCTTGAGTAATCTCTGTTAAAGCCTTTACGCAAATAATTGTTTAATTTTTTAAGTAATTTAACGATTCTCGGATTAAAGCAGATAATGAGGCATTTTTGTTGTTGTTCAAATCACGGGTTCATGATAATGGAATTATCATTGACATAAACAATAGATTTTTAGATTTTATTAAAAAATATTTTTTCGCTCAAGAAACAACACAATAGATGTGGGTCCCATGTCAGTAAAAAGATACATAGGTATATTAAAAATTCATCTCTGACTGTTCACACTGCCGGCAAGAACTCTCTCTCCACTAGTTTGTCGCAGTGACAAGAGCTATAAAAAAAACACCCGCTCAGTGACGCTCGCTTGGCGGGCAGAACACTCGCCGACAGACACACTTAGTACATACGCATACCAGTAAGATACTGGGCAGTCACACACACTCGCACACTCGCTCATAAGCTTCAGCCAGCGACTTTAACTAACCGAACTATATACTCGCTGCTTTTCGCTCATCTTCGACGGTCGGATAGGTCCCTAAAGTGGCCCTAACAATAGCGGGCAGACACTGAAACTAGACTTTCAAATATTTTATTTAGGTACATTCATAGTTATCCGGGTACATTCATAATGCACTTGAACCGATTATTATAACTACCGCACAAATTATGTAAAGTAAATAGTGCCGGAAACACTATTTTGTCACTTTCGAGCAACTTTGCTAGAAATAAGTATTTTTCCTTGTATGTACAATGTTTCCCAACAAAGGTTAGTGGGTCAAACTAGACTAGTCTGCTAGTGCATTAACTTGTTTTCTTGTTAACAGAACTAGTATTTTAGAGAACAAAGCTAATGTGACAAAACCAGTAGGTAACTGAGACTACGTACGTTTTACGCAATAAATAATTTTGCCAGTCGTCGTTAACAACAGAGGGCTAATTCTCTTACTTAAAAAAAGTTCACATTCAAGTCACAATCTGTCAAACTTGTCAAAAATGTTGGTAAATTGATGTTGTTTTTTTTGACAGATAGCGAATACGATGCGAATGTGAACTTTCTTAAAAATAAGGGAATTTTCCCGCTGGTGTCATAAATTATATCTAGCCCAAAAATATTGTGTAGGTAAAGGTACCCGGAAAATATTAATTTAAAAAAATAGTAAAATCATAATCATAAAAGCTAGTAAGTGCAAAGGTTTGCATAAAAGCTAGTAAGTGCAAAGGTTTGCACTTACTAGCTTTTACCCGACACAGTCCACGTGTATTTTGTATACGCTGGAAATCAGATTTTCTTATAAAACCTTCAACACTAATTTCCACTCTCTATTCCACGGGAGGCATTAGGAGCATAGCTTCCATATCACATATTTTATAAAATTATTATTTAGGCACTCATTCAGTTATTTATTGTCTACTAATATGATGTAGGAAGGTGTTAAGATTTTATGGTTTTCCCTAGTTCAAGAGCAACGAACAATCAGTCATTTTTATCTTTGTTATGATAGATAATGCGGAAGTTTACCTCGAGATATAAAAGTATGAAGCATACTCGCAAGTACCTACTAAATACTATATAAACAAGGTGAATTGTTAGACAGAAAATCTTAGCAAATACGTACGCCATGTTTAGTGAGGCGACAAAGTTCATAGGACATGGAACAGTAAATATTGGTTTTTGAAGAGGATCTTTTAAATTCGTTTCATAGACTTTTTGATTTGATTTGACGTCCTCTACATTACTTTATCAGCTTATAATCTTGCTATAATATTATTTAAAAAAAGAGTGTATGTGTCAGCTCCGACACACGACTGGAGTTTACTTCTTAAAAATATTGTCTTTGATTAAGCAATAGGCAAAGAGGGTATATAATATAATATAATAATAATGAGGGTATATATGTATGTACCTATTTATGTATGTATTATTATAGCATATATATATATATATAATATTATAATTATTGTATCTATTGGTAAGTTTAAGTACCTACTTATTATTTTGCACCAATGACAACCCCATTTTTTATGTCCACGCAATCACTGTCCATTCTAAGGTTGCCTGGAAGAGATCGCAGAAAGCGATAAGGCCGCCCATTGTATGTTTTGTAGTGTTAATTTATTTATTTTCGCTATGTTTTTTCTGGTGTACAATAAAGTATATATAAATAAACGCATCTCTTAAAAAATAACCCCCCCCTCGACACTCCAATATAACTCAAATAAAACAATACTTAGACCATAATTTAGACTTGTTTTAATCGTGTATCGCACTGCCAAATATCTACATCAGAGTGTGGAAATATGTTTTTTTTTTTTTTTTCAAACTTTAATTCCTTTTTATTTACGAATAAAACACAATACAAATCGTAACGTTTTTGAGTTAAGCGTTGTTGGGACCCTTATAGGAAAATCGATCAATAATTATGGAGACAACACCAAAAAAAAAACTATACAAAATCGGCACAAGAACTCTAAAATGCTGCATTTCATTATATTTAGTAGGACGAGTAGCACGAACGGTACTAAAATGTTGCACGTTTGATTATAACAGGGACTTACATCGTGTGCTGCATACACCCAGATTAACACTATAATAACGTGAAAACTTGACAGTTCATTGTTGCAAAAAAAATATCTATAATAGTGCTGACAGATATAACCTGTTTTGTCAGGAACCTACAACAACTTGATCATCAGAATTTGAACAGATAGAATTGGAGAAAATGCGACTGATTACGACGAGAAGCTGGCTCCGTTTAATGATATTGTCTGGGCCCCAAGTTTGTAGGCCAAAACATAGCAAAAAGAGGACCAAAATTATTGACATAATGAATGAAGAGCAATATTTTCAGATATGTAATCAGAATTCCTAATAGATGATTTCAGAATAATAAGTATAATAATAATACAGTATTATTACGAATTCAATCAAAATACTAAAGCACCGTTAGCCCAATTACCATTCTCGTTTAGTTGCACTCCTGTGCATAACATTGTATGCTATGTTGACACCAAAACTAAAATGGTTGGTGTACTAACGATTGTCGATACGATATCACTTTGATATAGATTAGTAGATTTTATGGAGTAGATTCTATTCAAGAGTATGTATTTTACGATGATACAGGGGGTTTTATAATGAGAAATTAATAGTTTTTGAACACAACAACAAAAACAATAATTCTACATTATTTTTAACTTATTTATTATTTTTAAATTCTACATTATTTGTAACTTTAGGGTCACACAACTTTAAAAAATCTCGATAATCCTCAAGTAAGTATACTAAAATAAATATTTCAACTTAATAAATTAAAACGTTACGGTTTCTAAACTATTAAAATCTGGTTTTGCAAAACATAAAACATTATTAAACTGGAATGGCTCAGCATTCCTACACCTACTATTAATAAAAATACACAAAAAGAAACTATAAACGTCGCTGCCAAATTAACATATTGAGAAAAAAACCCATAATTTTATCTCGACAAGTGGTAGGGCCACAATGCCATCACTAAGTATGGTATTAGCAATTGAAATCAGAGATCGTGTTTAGTTTACATTGAGCAATAGGGTAGGTCAGACATGCGCGTAGATTTAATTTGAGTGAACACCTTATATGACCAACATTGTAATGAGGTCCATATGTTTATTCAAATTGTGAGGTGAGGCTTTTATTAGTTCTAAATTCCCTTATGTGTATTGTTTTTTTTTTTGTATTGTTGAAGATTTCTGGGTCGTGTGACGGGTCTTTAGATTTTTATAGTGCAATAGGAGGAAATTTTCGCCACATACTATAGGTTTACGTCTGAATCATCAGCCTATAGCAGTCCACTGCTGGACATATGCCTCTCATATTGCACGCCATTCAGCTCGATTATCGGCAACTCTCATCCAGCTGCGTCTGAATATCCTCTTTTAATCATCCTCTTGACTTTCTGTCTACCTCTCGGTAAATCTTAGCACCAACTCTTCCAATCTATGAGTCATCATTTTCATCTGCGAGATAATCGGTAAAATTGCCTGTCACTTCTAAGCTATTTTTTCTGAAGGTTGTTTTGCATTGGTATCTCTACATAAATATAGGTACAGTCAGCTTCAAAATGATGATACACATCGACAAGAATGAATTTAAAACAATGAAATTAATTCTGTGGCTGATTGTACCTTCCTAACTAAATGTTTAATTTTAATTAAGTTAAGTTACATGCATAGATAAAATCGCCAAGCTACTGATATAGGTTAGATTACACATTACATAATTAAAATAGACCTACGCTGTACTTTTTACATAATAAAGCAGTGTGCCGTAATAGAAAATGTATATTACCGGCGAGTATACAGTAACATTATGTCAGAGCAGTCGAGATATCTCATAGTTCGTGCGTCCACACTAATGTCATGAGAGTATGATCGTACATTACAAGGAAATTACGAGTCAATTTCTACTGGTATTCAGTCTCTGAGGATGCAAATGATAAACACAGCTCTACCGGCCGCCGTTCGTAATCCCAGTAGCCCTAATGCACTGCTAAACATGTATTCTATGGTGAATCATCAAGAAGCATACCAAATATAAAACCAATTTAATTTATCATGTTTAATAATCTTGAAATCGTGGAAGATGTGCAGGATTTTGGTCACTTTTAGTTTTTTTTTACAAAATATCGTATGTCATTTGTCATCACTTCAAAATTAAATAAGTATGTGTGTGTTATTATTATGACTAAGTTAAGAAAGTAAATGATCACCGACTATCTGTAATTATAGCCCACAAAAAAGTGCATCAAACAATACAGTTAGTACTACTTTCTGGTATCTCCGCATCATCTATGATTGATGAGGTCCCGTTGAAAAGTATTTAATGCTATCGTAGAAAAAATACTACCAAATCTAATCTCCTGCCGGCGTGCGATTCTTAACGACGTATAAATGCGTGTTTGCGATTAAATCCGTCAAGGCACCGTTAGACACCCAAACATAGGAATATAAATGTATGTATATATTTCGCATGTCATAAATAAACGGTTGATGTAATCAAACGTTAATTGGAGCTGTAAATATTTAGTGAGAGCCATTTATATCTGACATTGGATTAGTGTCTACAAAATTGGGCGCATCAAAAAATCACCATCATGATTTGAGAGGATCTTAATTAGATTTTTTTATACTTGCGTTTATTTATGGTCATCAACGGTATTGAACTATTAGTTAAGGACTATTTAAGGATTTCGGTTCGCTAGTGTAATAGGTGATTCATTAAGATGGGTCAGTATCTGAAAATTTGAAACAGCCTATTAGATAAAATAATAGGCACGTTTTCACTAACACCAGACAACAGCTAAATGTAATGTCTTACAGTCCGCTTCACTGTCACTTTTATACTAACGAATATGTGTTTTGCGAATTTGATCCTTATTACTACTAGAAATTGTCCAACTGACAGGTGTCAGGAACGCATTTTCTCGACGGCCGGACTGTAATGTATATGTTAACGGTTCGGGGTAGTTACTTAAAACAACGCCCTAATTCCGTAACTCACGATCAATCACAATCTGTTTCATTTTGACAGTTCAACATCATTCATTGCGTTATTTACTTTGTTGAGTAGACAATTTCTTCGAACATAATATGAAGCAATGAATTAGCAATATCCTTTAAGTATAATGGTTGAGATTGAGATTAGGGTGTTGGACAAAACAAAGGCAAATGATACTAAAAGTACGTTTATTCTACAGCGTGCCGCTTTAATGGTGACATTTATTTAAAACACGTATAAGATTTCGTGTATTCGTTATAGGAAAATATTTTATTTTACTTAAACGGATTTTATTGATTTATTAACAATTTTCTAAACTAGCATCTTGGAGCAACCTGTACTTAAAGAACTGTAGCGCAGAGGTCATTTGCCGGGGTCACGGATCATAAGTAGGCGAATTGTAGGAATGCCGCGCAATTTCTTAGAATTTTGGCATAATTTCTAAGAAATTGCGCGGCATTCCTGCATCAAAGGGTATCGGCCGGTAGAACGTAAGCCAGCTGGTAGGTAGCTTTATGAATGAATCTTTTGCACAGTGTGATCTCAATGTTGGTTATGTTTTTATTATTTCGTTTGTTTGAATTTTTTTTTTTTTCTATTTAAGAATAATTTTATTTTATTATAATTTTTATGATTACTGGCCACTAGCCCTACCCGTGTGTTAAATTAATGTCGCCATTGTAGCGGCACGTTGCATACTAGCTGATGCCCGCCGCTTCGCCCGCGTGGATGACGGTTATTATATACTAAAACCTTCCTCGAGAACCATTATATCCATTGGTGACAACAGTATGAAAATCGGTGCAATTGTTTTTGAGTTTATCGCGAATAGAACGACAGACAGACGCGGCGCAGGACTTTGTCTTATAATATGTAAGGATAAGTATTTATAATTCGGCACATTTTACGGTCGTTTCTTAATATTTCTCGATGACTTAAAACTAATCATCTTCACTCCTATTAATCAGAAGCAGCAGGATGACAGCGACAATACAGATTTAAATATTGTTACAAACGTAACAATGTTTTACAAACGATCTTTGTGTTTTACTCTCAACACATCGATCACGTATTGCACGATTTCTCACTTTTAATGACTTTCTTCTACCACCTATAAGTTTGAAATTATTTTGCACTTTGTTTGTTCTATAGAAAACTGTCTGCTGGAGCATTTGCAACAAATTAACAACAGCCGATTTTTTTTTCTAACATCTCGTTACCATCTTCCTCATTTCCGGCCTTAACTATTTCCCTTTCCTAAGGCGTCTATGTCAGTGGTCATTAATCCGATCCAGCCTGTCCCTGCTGTCCTCGCCCAGAGACGCTCTAAGCCGAGGTCCGTACCACATGGGTGCCCTTAGCGTTTAGTCGCTTAGTTTTTAAGTTTAACGCCCTGACTTACTTTTTTACCCGACTACGGCGAAGAAAAAAGGAGGGTTATGATTTTGACCGGTATGTATGTATGTTCATCTGTTCCCTTCTATCTTCTAAACCACTCATCACAGTTTGACAAATGAGGTATCGTTGGAAGCGTCTTGATCGTCCGCTGGTTATAGGCTACTGTGACGTCACATTGAATTAAAAATGGCGCCCTCTAGAGGAAATAAAGCCAGGAACTAAAAAAAAAAAATGTTTAATCGTACCATGTTGGGTATCAAATGAAAGGGTTTAATGAGCACATTTCAAAAATATATACATTATAACCCCAAAATAATTAACAAAAAATTAAAGTAATAAAAACTAAAACCCAACTACGACTAAAGCCGGACTTTCCTGTGACTGCCTCAATAAAATAAGGCAGTAAAAAATTAAAGTAATAAAAACTAAAACCCAACTACGACTAAAAAGGTATAAACAAGACAACCCAGACAGACTAATTAAAAATCCGGAGTCACACATGTTAGGGCATAAATCGAACAGATTACGTGTGACTCCGGATTTTTAATTAGTCTGTCTGGGTTGTCTTGTTTCGTAGTCGTAGTTGGGTTTTAGTTTTTATTACTTTAATTTTTTACTGCCTTATTTTATTGAGGCAGTCACAGGAAAGTCCGGTTAAGCAGCCGACAACCTCATAGGTTGACCTGCGACATGCCATTAAAAAAAACCCTGAGGTAATTTCCTTTCTATATTTTACTCACAATATACCCATCTTTTCATCAATCTGGACAAATTCATGCGAATAGCATTTTTTTTGTTACGAAAGAGGCTCACCGTTGAACTTCAACAACGCAGTAAAATTCACAATAAAAAACACATTTATGTAAATACTCTCGCACTTCACAATACCTGCTCAATGCTTATTGCGTGCGCATACGCATAATTTGCAAGCATTTTTATTTACATTACGCAATTTAACGCCATGATAAACTAGACAAATATTACGACATACGGATTTTTTGCAAGAATTCTTTTCAATTATGTAATTGAATATTTTACATAAAAGCTTTGTTATTTTGCCCGTGGTTATAATTGTTTGCTAGTCGGAACTTGGTCGTTTGTAGCGAACTCATGTATTATACAACAGTGCGGTTTAGGGCAATATTGTATGAGTTGCATATAAAAACGAAGGTCCGTACCTCGTTTCTTGTATGGGGAGTTAGGGACCCTTTAATTTTTCACTTTATTGTATTTTTATTATTTTTTGCTATAGCGGCAATAGAAATACACAATCTGTGAGAATTTCAACAGTCTACCTATTACAGTTCATGAGATATAGCCGCTGACTGATAGACGGACGGACAGCGGAGGCTTAGTAATAGGGTTCCGTTTAGCCCCCTTCGGGTACAGAATCCTAAAAATCTTGGTAAGGTTTAAGATCAATTGCTCAAAAAGTTGCTTAAAAACTGAACTGCTACCTATGTAATTTCATGCTCTTTTGTTTTTAGGGTATAAATACAAGCAACGTAAACAATGAACATTATGTAATGCTTCTAAAATTAAGATTTTATGGTATAGATAAAAATAAAAGTGTTGATATTATAGTGAGAATTCGATTCGAATAAAAACAATTCTTATTACAATCATGCGCAGCGAAACATCTTCGCTAAATGTCAATTTAAAAGTAGCTTTACCAGTTTTACAAACAACTAAAAACCAATTATTTATTATCCGTGTTTATATATAAATGTTATGGACCAAGTAATAAATAGGGGCATTTTTCATAATGCCCGCGCATTATGAATAATGACAACTTACTTAGGGCGAAATAATTAATTATAATTTGAATTTCCTTATTTATCACATTGCCGTGTGGTCTTTGGGCAATCGATAATACACAGATATTTAATTACGGTAAAGTCATCATAGGTCATTTTCAAACTGTCCGGGCATTTTTAATAATGCCCTAATAATCACTTGGTCCATAACATATACACAGTGTGTTTTTTTAAACAAGTTTAAATTGCACCCCTTGATCAACTTGTTGAACTCGTCTTTCCTGATCACTTTTTGTGGTGTTGACCGACATTTAGCGCTGTTTAAACAAGCAAGATGGTCGATGGACCAAGTCTCATGTTCGTGGTATGTAATGACTAGAATTCGCGGAACCATCATGGTAGTGAAAGTAATGTCTCGCTGATATTCTACAGTTCAACACGCATGTTGCATTTACGGCCCACTTTTTATGTTTAATAATATTAATTGTCTCTTATTCAATCTGCCTAGCCTTTTCACAACTATGTTGGGGTCGGCTTCTAGTCTAACCGGATGCAGCTGAATACCAGTATTTTACATGGAGCGACTGCCTATCTGACCTCTACAACCCAGTAACTAGGCAATACGATATCCCTTGGTAAGACTAGTTGTCAGACTTTCGGGCTTCTGACGACCCGTTACGACTGTCAAAGATCCAGGAATGACAGCCGGGACCAACGGCTTAACGTGCTTTCCGAGGCACGGAGGAGTCTCGGTGTAATTAATTGTCTCTTATTATTTTGGAATATTCCTCTTCACAAAAACATCTTGAATATGTTCTTAATTTTGAATATTTATTGCTGCTATGCATACAAACTTATGCTACAGTATCTCAGAAACTAGGATTTTTTTGGGGCAGGCGTGTAAGATCTTACAACGGAGGTGTACCTAAGTAATATCATTAAAAGCCTGTCCCACCACTCAATTTTGAATAGAACATTATGAAGCTTACCTACACATTATAAGCCTACCATTTGTCATGCCAAGCCTGATCCTAGACCAATTGTTTTGACATAACTTTCTTCGGACAACACCAAGAACGGGTTTCGTAAGGATATCTAATCCGAAGGCGAACCTCGAGATACAAAGGCAATGTCAAAGTAACTAATGTTGTGGTTCTAGTCTTTGAGTTTATGGCGAAGTCCAGAACGTGACTTGTACTTGCTAAATTAATGAGGGTTTGATACCTCGCCGTGTCAGGCTTACTCAACAACATGATATGTTTGCGAAACTGTGTCCATGAATATTGTAGTGTTCGATATTTTTTACTAATAGGTACTTAAAAAAATCTATTAGAATTGATTTGAGAATTTTAATCAATTTTATTTCAGAGTTAGTCCTCGTACCCACGAGTGATCTTTAAGGTGGCGTTTTTTTTATGGCGATCTAGATTTTCAATGCATTGCTTTTAAACTTACTTACATACTGGCGCGACTTGTCGCGCGACGCGACTTTTAAGGTTGATGCGCTAGGGTGGCCCGCGAAATTCAAAATTTTCTTACGTTTTTATATATTAGAATCAGCATTAGATTATATAAACATTAGAATCAGCAATACAACTCTCTAAGTTCATGTAAGTGTATTGACTGACGATTTCATGAAATTTTCATTCAATACACTTAAATGAACTTAGAGAGTTGTATTGCTGATTCTAATGTTTATAATTCTGTAAATCCATATTTGTTACGGCCGCTAATAATATTTAAATCAACATACAACCTGATACTGACCTGCAAATTGCAAAAAACGTAAGAAAATTTGCTACCCTCCTTATAGCGCATCCACCTTAACAAAACAATTTCTGAGAAAACTTCGCGGCGAACAATGCAGCGGCGTCGTGTCGCGCCAGTATGTAAGAGCCTTAAAGACGCCGTGAGTTGAAAATCCAACAGTGTATTTTTTAACGCGCTGCGTTGGACTCTCAATGCTCGGCTCAACACCGAGAGTTGAAAATCCAGTGCGCGATAAAAAAAAACGTCGCGTTAAAAAATTGCCTGGGTTCAATCAAAGGTGAACGAGTGTGTATGTCAAAGCTAAACTAAACGCTTTAAAAAAATAAATGATTTTTCGATTAGTTCGATAGACCAGCCAATTCGATTTTGTTACTAATACGAATAAAAGCAAAAAATTAATCAAGCATCGAATTACAAAACGCAATACCTAACACGACCTCACATATTTATTACACATGCATTCCTTTCACATATCACACGGAAGTTGCGTTTTCAGATTCAAATGTCAAACTCTAATGTTAAATGCAATATATCAAATTGTTTATTGCAGTCTAAGCAGTCATAATGTCTTGTTAAGTACTCAATGACTGACTGACCCGATAACCTTATGATTAATGATGATTTTGAAATATATTTCGCAAATTATTGTCACCATTTCTTAATAAACAGATCCATCTCATACTTGATAAGGAAAGATAGGTGGATTTCTGTTATATTTTATGTTTATGAGCAATTTGTGACAACCTACGAGTTCAATAATACAATGAGAATGGTAGAGAATGCCTAAAGGTTCGTCCAGACTGGCGCGACAAAGGTTGCGACAAGGGTTGTTTTGCATTAAGCTCGCCTTTGTTCCTACTTGTGTGCGAGAATTTTAAATAAATCTATGCAAATAAATAAAATTGAAGTTTCTGTTTGTAATGTCCAAAATAACAGCTTTTTACTAAATGCATATGATGAAAGTAACATTTTTCTTTTTTTTTGTCTTTCAGTTTTTTTGGCTAATCTCCGAAACGGTTCGACCGATTTTGACGGGACCTTCACTGGTAGATAGCTGATGTTATAAAGAGTAACTTTATTTTAGATAAAGAATTAGGGTCCATGCGGGCAACGCCTCGAGCAGCAGCTAGTAAATAAATATTATAATGTCAATTAAGAAAACGCTTGACATATAATTGGCATAGTCAGTCTATAATGTTCTTACTGCACAGGCCTCCTTCATGTGAGAGGGAGTTACCATCATCCATGGATTTACGTTTAAGAGTGCGTAGCATACCCGTAGTATAGGTATTATTGCTGAAGAGGTCTTTCTTCAAGTAATTAGTTTTATTCACCCGAAGAAAGGAAGTTTTATTACCTGGGGACAAAACAAAATATTATTAGTTTTATTATAACTCTTTAAAACATTTTCTACAAAGATAGATAGATATACAGATGAAAATTTTGCAAAACATTATAGTAACTATCTATAAATATTGTAATCATATTTCGCAGGACAATGAACAGCAATACCATCCAGTCACATGGATGTATAATTTATAAAGTAATTAAAACTACGCACTTTGCTGTACCAGTATGTAATAAATTCTCTGCTCAGAAGCCATAAAAGATCTCAGACATAAAACTGAACGAAGAGCTTCCTTTGCGATGAGTAAAAAGTAAATAAAGGAAAAATCTTGAAGGAATAAGTATTTCAAGCAGCTGACGAATGTAGTTTTAAGGAAGTAATTATTTTGCTAGCACTTTGTGCTTGTCTGAAGTTGTCTTGAGATACTGGTATGGTGACGTACTTTCTTGCGAATGCGTAAGAGTTGTGATAAAATGTTGTTTACTATAACATTAATATTGAGTTTAAATTGTCATGAGAACATGAAAACTCGTTTGGTTTCTCTTTAACGTGTTTTAAGTAGTTGGATCTGAACGATAGGAAACTTACTATTTTTCTGAAAAAAAGCTTGATTCTGAACTGAGCCATGATAATCAGAAGTTATAATCATGCCATTTAAATAAAATAATTCAGCATTAACTACCTAGTTAATTAAAATAATCTGAACTCCCTAAACTCTGAACTGCTTAACGTCTGAAATCCCCCCTCACGTCTTTAAAAATAGACATAGCTCATGATCATAACGAGAGTAATCAGTTTAAATTGAAACTTCCTCGGGATCGGAAATAACACTGAAGTTACGAATCCCTTGAACCTTTCCGTACAATGATCTCATGATACATACGTTTTTGGAATAAAACCTAAATAAATAATGTTCAAAGCGGTCACAATTTATGATAATATATTGAACTTAAACGATTTGTGTGACTGGATGACACGATGGTTGACGATCAATGCAATTTCCTGTACTTACATTTTATGTTTGTAACCATTTTTCCTTTATTTGCAATATTCAAGATCAAATGGAAACTTGATCTTGAAATAAAATACAAATTACCGCACTAAGAGTTCCGCACAGGCAACCACATAATTTCCAATTCGTGGAAATATCGACGGGCTGTCTCGTCGTATCTGAGATAGGGCCTTGTGACAAATGGACAAACAAACATTGTAAGTCGCGGCAGAAATTGAAAGAAATCAATTGGATTCGACAAAAGTTAGTCCATAATCTTAACTAAGAAAAATATGACAATAATCACAGCCTGTAAGTACACCTACACACAACATCGAGTGATCTGGAAAATGTTTCGAATCTGATATTGGCAGATCATCAGATGACTCGACAAGTAGGTAAGTGGCACTGAAACAGATCCACCTTGTGTTTCCTTTTAGGTATCATGACTTCAGCAGTCATTGTCTTGCGATTTTTTTTATTTTAACTTATTAAATTCGCAAAATAAGATTTACGTTTGATGTGTAATGAATTATTTTCCTCATTCAATTTATCTGATGCAGGCATTATACATCATTTTAGTGACAACGAAATATAAAATTCGTACTGATGTCATGATGCCTTTTATACCAAATATTTTAATATCACGTTAAAACAAACGAGTTATTTTTATTTGCTAAAGATGGCAAGATTGAAGCAACAGCACACCACACCTACTTGTTAGGGTCCCGTAACCAAAGGGTAAAACGGGACCCTATTACTAAGGCTCCGTCTGTCTGTCTGTCTGTCTGTCTGTCCGTCTGTCACCAGGCTGTATCTCATGAACCGTTATAGCTAGACAGTTGAACTTTTCACAGATGATGTATTTCTGTTGCCGCTATAACAACATATACAAAAAAACAGAATACAATAAATATTTAAGGGGGCTCCCATACAACAAACGTTTATTTTGACGTGACAACGTCTTATAAATTGGTTTGCCGGGTGACACTTCAAGAAACTGCGTTACGCTCCGCTCACGTTATGCGCTCACAATGAGAGCGAGTGAGAGGCACGCGTCCCTTCCACTCGGGCATGGTTAGCCCGCCTAAGAGCGAGGGAGACAGACATACCACTCAAATTCGTTGTCACGTAAAACTTTCGCCCGTATACCGACTTTACAGGCAACCAATTTTTTTGCCGTTTTTATAGATAATGGTACGGAACCCTTCGTGCGCGAGTCCGACTCGCACTTGGCCGGTTTTTTAATAAAACGATTATCTAAATTAAAAATAGTCCCGTACGCAAGAATATTTGGTAACCTTACCTAGTTTGGAAGTTGAAAACCGTAGCAAAATCAGTTAGGTTTTCGTAATAAATCTGTTTATTTTAGAAGGCCAAATCCATAAGTGCATTAACCTAGTAACGCAAATGTGATACCTACACACTTTGCCTTGAATAATATTATGATAAATAGGAATGAATTTCTTCGTCATCTTCAGCCGCAGTAGTGTAATTGCTTCTTTAGAAGTACTATTTTGTGACCCAAACAGGAATACGCACGGAACTTTGAGACCATAAGACATGATAATTATAATAACATCGAAAAATAAATACTTATTTATAAATCACAAAAATTGTAAAATATGAGTGAAGTCCGTTATATTTTTTACTTCAAAATAAAATGTGTGAAATTTCGTACATGCGGTGACAAAACTTGTTATTTGTCAAGAATATTATTTAATAAAACTTGAAGGGACTTTCGAGTTGCCAATACGCGAAATACTTGTGATAACTATGTGCTTTGGTAGCACAGTAAACAAGACACGTTTCATTTTTTCAATGGGACTCCGGCCATAACATGTACACTTTATAAAACCTGGAAAACGAACCCTCGAATACAATAAAGGCATTTTTTTTTCATAATATCTGATATTTTTTAGGCACTAATTATAAACTGAAAATGTTTGACGTTAAACGACCATCGACAGCCAGCCATGACAGATTGGTTGGACAGGTGACGCTTACATTTAAAAAAAATAGGGGTGAGGCGTAACAGATAGAAATAACAGATATAAAAAAATAACAGGTAACAAACCTAACAATAAACCATACTTGTTACATAAAATAACAGATCCTCATGGCTGTTACCGCGGCCTTTACTGTTAATACATTATAACAATCCCCACACAGACTCTTACCGTGGCTGTTACTTACGTTTTAATCGTCCGTAACATGCTGTTATTTAATAACAGATAGATTCGATTATCGACTTTAAACCAAAAGAGATATAGAAGATATTCAAATGAGATTTAAATACGTATTTATCGTCCGTACAAAAATAACAGGCTGTTATTTAATAACAGATATTTGGATCTGTTATTGTTTTTGTAACAGTAACAGTGATAACAGTTATCGTGTTTAATCTGTTACAACCCATCTCTATTTTAAAATCTAGAACTGTCAAAGATGTGATGTCAAATACCAATAAAGACATTATGTTTGAATTTTTCGTCCAGAAGTCAAATTACATTTGATTTTTTGAAACACCAACGACAAATCTACAATCCTCGTTTTTTTAAAAATAATGAATCACACTTTATAATTCATCAAAAACGTTGTTTTTAAGGTAGCTATCTTATCTTAATAGCAGAAAAATACATGACTTTCGTATTTATTTAAATAACGTATACGTGATTTTATTATGTTTAAATGTAACATGACTTCTGTACGAAAGCATTGTTCAAGTAAAACGACGCCATGATCAATAGAACATGGCAATAATTTGATAAACTATTATTTTTTGTGCCAAAGAAATCAGGGGAATATTCAGGAAAGAATAGTTTTTCCTCAATTCGTGGAATTTTTTCCTTTTTTTTCATTAGCGTACACTTTATGGCCGAAAATGTAACATCTCCTTTCTGTTTAATTATAATAATACAATTGACGGCATTGACAACACTGACAATAGACATTGCCACTATTAATAATTATGGCTTAGCTATTCATTAGTTCAAGTAATAAACCACATAATTTTCTCAAAATTCGTTTCATCTGGTTCCATAAAATAATGACGTAGGTAAATAATTTTATTTTTTCAAGAAACATCGTATCATATCGTCGTATCATTTATCAGTACGTCCATGATCATTCACTGCTCAACATGGGCCGTTTAACAGACCGCATTGAAGAATGATCAAAAGCCACGACATACTGCAGTTCATTGTTCTCTGGTATTATTGTTCATTTATTCCCATAAGTTTGAAAAATGCCCACGTTATCGTCATTACTCTAACAATAGCACAAACGGCATCCGTGCACTATTAGATGTTTACATTGCTAATTCTCAGTGTTTCCATGCATTCAGTTAATCGTATTCGAGATGGCGAAAGTACCTTTCTCTGAACTCCATGCTGTAGCCGTAGAATCTTTGACAACTGACTCTCGTTGATGTCATCTGTGTAATTTATGTGCGGGCGAGAATGGAACAACTCTCTACAAATCAAATCACAAACTCGACGTCTCGATGGAAACGGTCGGCCAACTAATCGCAATAGCTACCAATGAAACATAAACGTCTTAAGAACTCATGGTCTCATTATTTGCTGCACCGGTTGCCTGCTGTCGCTGAAAACCAGCGCTGGGACTTTGCCTCGCATAGGGTCGCAGCATTATGCTGAGCGATGGCCGTTTTGCGTAGACGTAACGCATACTTTCCCCCAACTTGTTCTTTTCATGTATGTGTGACTTTCTTTGCGTCATGTTTACCGCAAACAAACGTATTTTCTTTCTTTCTTGATAGATTTCAATGTTCCGTAGACTTTTTAAAACAAGATCACCACACTGTTTTCAAGCACTGCAACTCCTGAAACCCAGAATCTACCAACCAGAAAATTTCCGAAATAATAAACCTCGGCCAGACTTAGATACCTAAATGATTCAACTTCTGGATGGATTTTAACCCGCAACTAAATTAACCAGAAGAGGTATTAGAGGAGTCGGTAATCACCATAATATGAACCAATAGAAAAAAGACTCACAGAGAACGGAGTTAAAGTTTATCTTTCTTTGACACCTCAGCGCTGAACAATTTTCAATTTTATCTAATAACACATCCACAATGACCATCAATGACAATCAATAATAGTTTATTATAATTAAACATCCTTTTGAGTTTCCACTAAGGTTATTGAGGTTGCAACTGTCAAAATCAACCTTACAATACGGCCGATATAATACTTAACTTGGCAGTTCCGAACTTAGCACAGAGGGCTACGCAGTAACATTTTTTAAGAACCAAATGGTAACATGAGGCGAGTGTGAGTGAGAGAACATGCGCGAAAGTTATATGCGCCTATGTTCAGACCTGCCAAGTTAAATCGGCCGTATTGTAACTAATGTCATAAAAGAAAGCAATTATCTTCCAGTGATTGTGGCAGCTCTCTCAAAGGGTTAGCAGATTGTAAAATCGTGACCTTTTAACTACTACAGGCCTTGATTTTCTATACATTTGCCTTTAAAAGAAGATTTTAAGTAAGATTGAACATTGATTTAGATTACTTTTAGCATTTGCTATCGAGGATTTGATTTCCGCAAAGTACTAATTATTTCTTAGCTTATAGGAAGAATAGGTTTATTGTTCTGAGGCAGCGTATCTACCGTCAATGCGTGGGAGATTTTAATTACATAATAAATAAATTGTAATTGAAGTTAGAACCATTCTATTGTAGCGGTAGACATTCTTTGCAGTCGGGTAATAAATAATATCTACTAATTAGATCGAAATAAAATCGGGTTAATTTCCCTTTTCAGAAATCTGACTGAATGCGTCGGCATTCAAGCTAAGCTAAGTATGTCTACCAAACAATAAAAATTTTTTTTGTTATTGAAACGTACAAACTACGACTCAGTTTTACAGAATATGAAACATAAATAGCAAAAAAATACATTCCTTTTACTTTTTCTGTATGTGTCATAGATTATTTTGTTTCGCAACAACGATCGCTTCGATGCGTATACGCATGTTATCATAACGACCGAGTTGTAACTTGTAACTATCAGTGATTCATTTCTAATGTTTTTGAACAATTTTTCTTATCAATTGTTTATGTTTCATTACTTAATTATACAAAATATTGGTATATTATAACATATAAAAATATTTAGCATTATAGCTGGTAAAAATATAAACAGGAAAGGAAACATAAAAAGCATTTTAACTGTCTGAAAAACCCATTTGCTGCATTTGCTAATTACCAAAGAATTTGGCAAACAATGGCGGCCGAATAGGTCATTGAAGCCATAAATTAGTTAATTGTCAATCGTCGTTATCTTGACCGGCGAACATTCCTTCATTCAGCTAATCATCATACAAAGAACATTCCATGGAGTTGGTAGCATACTGATGTAGGTAGTACCACCCAGGAGATTTGCGAATGCATTTGAATTAAAATATTAGAAGAAGGCTTTACTCATCTAGGTATAGTCGAAGAATAAAAAGGTTGCAATTTACCATTAGGGCAATTTTCACTTGCATAAGCACCATGCAAATGACAGCATGTCATGTGCTTGATATGCGGGACAGGGTTGTGTTTCAAAATTGCTCCTTTTTATTTCCGTTCCTCGAATAACTTCGTTACTTTTTTCGGGATCGCCAACTAGGTCAGATACCTATCGATAGAGAGTAATGTATTTTATATGATAACTAATATTTAAACAAACTTGAAAAAATCTTATCTCAAGTCTTGTTCTACAAGTCGAAATGAAATTTACGAGAAACATTGGCTAATATTTTTTAAATGATTGACTAGGTATTCAGCGAAACAAATCTACTACAAATACCTATGTAAATAGGGTAGGATTGATAAGAAAATACTATGAAAATCAGTAAAAACCCATTTATGTATGTAAAATAAAACATCCGCTTTACTTTGCATTCTTGTGGTAATTGTTCATTTAACATTCACGTAGTTCGAACTTCTAAGCCTTGGTAACACACGATTTTTATAATTAACACTAATTCCATCGATGTGCTGCATTAGAAAGGTAAGGACACACAGGAGTAGGAAAAAAATATGATCGGTATCCATCTGTCGTGTCATCCTGGTTTTAATTTTTTTGGCATAATGCGCCTTAGATCATTCGTTTATTGTCAAAATTGACCGGCAATCATAGTACACTGTTACTTTTTCTGTGACCGTTTAATATTCTAGTAATAATTTGAGCTTCAATTTTGTTTATCAGCGAAAGTAAATGTGGGTACCTGCCGATTCACAATAATTGTTAGTAGTTTATATACCTACTTGGTTAGTAGTAGTGAGAATTATAGTAATAAAGTGCAATAAAAAAACGGTATGACTCACCATATTTTCAAACCGATTACCGAATGAACCATTGTGCCATTACCTACGTAGTTTGTATCAATCGAGTAGCTGCACCTACTGGCATTCTCTGGCTTTTTAATTTAATTTACACAATCATGTCACAAAGAAATGCATAAATCACTACTCTCATGTAATATTTTCAGTACGGTTGAAAATGTAAGTGTAATAAACAAATTGTGCAATCAGTTGTTATGGATTTCAAACAAGGTACGCGAAACGAAATATTAAAAATGATTAAGAATGTTTTTGCCGCGTATGCTCAAAATCAATATCAATTAAATTAGAAAAATCGTACCGAATTGTTTTATAAATGACTTTGTTGGCTAAAGAGTTAGGCAAAGGTGCTAGATATTAAGACTAGATAATCGCAATCTGCAGGAATAAGTACTTATAACTCCATTCTGAATCCAAACTATTCCTAAATTATTATACGTAAAAGTTTTCTTTCATTAATTTCCCATTTTCCCCAACCTAAAAGTCAATTATAATAGTAACAGCTGTTACACGATGAAAGAAAACAGTGAAAATGCCTATCATATATTTGTATGTTACACAGTAAAAGTAGTTACCTAGAGTGGAACTAAATGAAAGCTGATAAAAATATATATAATTTAGTCATAGAGCGATATTATATTGTAGAGAGTATTTTCTAGCGTGTTTACAACACAACTAACATAATTTTGCAATAATTTATTATTCTTTTGTTTAGTAGTTGCTATTAATTAAATGAGAACCCACCGTTCGTTTTTTAAAAGTATTCAAATGTTAACATTGACATTGATTTGGGTTAATTTTTTAATGGGACGGTCTGCCCTTGAAATTTGGACAACAGACAAAGATTAAAACAGTAGCATCCTCTAAGCGTGCAGATACATTTAGATTATATTCTGATGAATGATGATGGATCTATGGATCTTAAAATATTAAAGTGGGATCATCCATCCATAGCCATTAATCATAGCAATATAGGTACTTTCTGTCCATCAAAGCCAATTGTGTAAAAGTTCAACAGTGCACATAACAATTTCTTATGACGTATCAATATTTTAAAGCCTCGTGCAGACTGTTGCAATATTGCGGGCGGGACAAGCCACGGGTCGCGCTGCCTGTCACGCCTGCGATATCGCGCCAGTCTGCACGAGCCTTAAATCATAAAACTTTTCGTGTCTGTTTGTGTGACCGTGCTATTCTTCTAAACTACGCTACGGATTTTGATTCGATTTTCACCACCATTTAGAGAATTTATTCCGGAAGGTTTATGTGTATAATACCTACATTAATAACAGAAGTCTCGTTGTTTTCTCACGAGGAAACAACCGTGCGAAGCAGGGGCGGGTCGCTAGTTAAGTTTTCAAAATAAATACAAACTAAACTGTCCATCTATATCGCAGTTGATAGCGAAGTCAAACAATCGACTCATTACAATATTTTATGATAGCTGCTGCTCATTGTCTGAAACCTGTTTATAAGCGAGAAAGAAGTGCTTTCGAGAACTGAGTGCAAGCCTTGACCTAGTACTAACAAATGTCTAACAAGAAGTATAGTGACGTACGAATGTTAGTAGGTACCTACATGGTTTACGAACATTTTTCTTCTTCAGAACCTCGGTCACGGAATTAATCATTTATGTTCATAGCATAACGTATTTTGTTATAGATTAAATAATACCCATATGTTATAAAAATATTTGTATCGCTTCAAAAATCCTTAAAAATGCCAACTTTCGCCTATAACGTATACCTATAGTCTAATATGTGGGTTATTCCACTGTTTGACATCCCATTCCTGACTGTTTCCCCATTGACGGGGACTGCCACTGAATAAGCAGCCATAGCGTTTTGTAACCACCTACGTTCTTAAGGCTCCTTGTTTTTCGCCAATCTTGTAAAAGTCTTTCTGATCCTTTACCCATCTTTCTTATGATCTACGAGGTACGGCACTTAGGTATACAGACTCATACAGTAAAAATATTGTGTCCGTATGGATTGACGAACCATAAGTCTCATATTTAAACGAATTTGTAGCCCCGATCCTGGAATTTGTAGAAAAACCTTTTAAAAGTTTCGGCACTTAAAGTGGATCCTCAATTCAGACGTCCGGATTGAGAAACAGATTTATATGAAACATGGCTCCTCAATCCATATGGACACAAAATATAATAATTATTATTTATTGATCAATTGAGATGAAGGATCAAGAAAATCACAATTAGTCAATCGGCTCAAATCCCCACATGGTCACGTCCTGTCAAAATTAATTGAACCGTAATTTTAATTAGTGAAGGATTACAATGTCCATCAACTTTTTTGTGCATTGACGTACCTACCTACAGAATATTGTGAAGGTGACCCAAGTTACCCACTTTGTAAATAAATTTGGGTTTTAAGAACTAATATTTATCTTTATTTGTTTTAACTCATATTAAATAGTGTTCTCAAAGCAAATAAAAGTAATATTACAGTAATTAATTTTTCATAATTTGTACCTTCACAGTTTCTACATGTTAGGTGATATCATAACACGTGTATCTTATTTGTGCGTATTCCAAAGTAAGTTTCTATTATTAAATCATTTATTTCGAGCAACCAGACTCATAGTGTTAGTAACAATATACTTACAAACTATGTTAGTAATACACTTACAAACAAATAAAAAAAAAAACAAATAAAATCAACAGGTTGTGAGATCATTGCTGCAAGGTGACAGGCCCAGCTGACACCTTGCAGCAGTGGTTCACAAACGCACAATCAAGCCTACTTGCTATCATATACAGCTATATATATATGCTATATATATATATTGTAAGGCATTTAAATTATGTTCATTATAATGTCAAGCACATAAGTTTCGTAAATATTTAACCACACATGGTAAATTTTGCAACCTGCTGTATTTTGGAAAAACCTGAACACAAGTATTGCGAGAGCATTTCTTACATATAAGGATAAGATTTATATATTTTTTGAGGTTTCTTCTTTTGTTTCATGTTATTTAATGGCCATTTTAGGCTACCTATAGGTATATTTTATGCTAAATAGGGAAAATTGCCTCATATTTTTCGTACATCATACCTTTGCATAACGGTTTTATGTTATAAATACAAGCAAGCCTTAACAACGACACATAAAAATACGATAAAAAACCAACGCCTCAATAAAAATATAACCATATCTGATGTATGATATCAAACTAATGCCAATAATTATTCTAACCAAGTTTCGTAACATTACTCACGGATTTAGCTGTCTCAGTTTCATTACAAATTCAATATTAACACATACAAAAGTGATAAAAATATCCGGTTATACTCACCCACTTAGCCCAGCTAAGTTCCGTAGAAATACCAATTATGAAATACTTTGCTATTTTAAAATTAGGTACAATTTGGTTCAATGATTTATGTTGAGATTTTATGTTTGATTGATTTGGGGTTTGTAACCCCTGACCAAAAATGTGAGATGACTAAATTTTCATTGAAAGGAACTTTATGACCAGCGCACGAAGGGTTTAATTTCACATCTAACAACTAGCTTCATCTATCTGAATAACCTATGGGTTAATTCTAAATGGCCTGTTTATATGGTTTAATTTAAATAAATGCTTTGAATTTGAGATTGACATCGTGGAATGCAATTATGCATTCTACGAATATGTTTTGCAGCTACTTTAATGAATTAGGCGCAGAATGCCCAATTCTCAAAATGACAACTGAGTCATTAATTAAACTAATTCTCAGTTAGGTACTGTTGGTACTGTTTGAACTCCAATTCCGCTACGAGGAGTTTTCCAGGCAATTCATAATGCATTTCGTAACTAACGTCTTTAACTCCATAGGAAGCTGTGACTTGGTAGTTACTAACCATTACGGCTATCAACATTATAAACAAACAAACCGGCTCCAAACATCCGAGATATCGTTTACATTTCTTGCGGAACCTTAAATTAAAGACCCTGACCACAGATTACGTATACGTAGATGTAAATTATGGTGACTTCCTTCCAAGCAATTTGTCGGCTTGTCCTGATCTTTGCCATTTGTCCAATTAGAAAGCTGAGATGCCCAATGTTTGGTATATGATCGATTGGATAAGAGGTGACCTCGTGAAATCATGTCCGATTTGCGGTGTACAGAATTAAAATATAAACGGTCGTTATTTCCGTATTGCCTTTTAGTGCATTATAAGTTTGTGTAATTAAAAATTATACGTCATTGGCTGCCTTTATTTAAATTAGTCTGGTGATCGAAGGCCTTACGAAAAAGGCGAGCACATTTTCGAAAAATCTTTTCTCTGAATCTACTGCATTTATGTTTCGTTTATCTTACGTTAATGCTAGGCCGTTGAAGCGTTTAATTACTTCCAACTGAAGATAGCTTTTAACTCCGGAAAACAGGCAAAGTTTACTCCGTGAGATAAATCAACCGCTTTTCACAGAACATAAATTCTCACGTAGTATTTACACGCCATATAGCGAATGCCATGTAAGAGAACGTAGATTGCAATTTGATAAAATTATGATAGGTATACTAGCTGCGGAAGAGAACACTATCAGATTATAAATAAGCAGCGTGCGGCTGTTGTGCAACCTTCCTTCCTGATTCCCACGTGTTTATACGAATAACTTTGTCATATTGTCACTTAATGGCATCGGTATCCTACATATAACAGTTCTATTGTTTTTATTTTTAATTTAACAACTTTATTCAATCGTACGTAGAGGATAAGTATGTTACGGTAGGTACAAATATTATGTAGGTATCATTCATCATGCCTTTGATACCGTTAAAGATTATAATATTGAGGACAAAAAGGTTTGGGATTGAGCTGCTCCAATTGTTTTACATAATAAATGTTGTTTTTTTTTGCTATTATATACCTACAAAATGACATGAGTATTTATTTACTTTGTGAAGTATAATATTACTATATCAATTATTGTGAATGTGAGGACTATGTGGGTCATTCTTTTGTCTCTCTCTTTTTCTCAATTACTTTTAATGATAATCTGTCAGTACTGCACGATTACTGACAAATGCGTACATTAACTGGACCACTCAATCTGTGTGGTTCTTTCCTCAAAAGATAATTTCAGACGCCAATCTACATGGTCTTCACAGGATCTGACCAAGATTATGTCTCAACTTTAAAACAGACTGTGACCTCTCTCCTACACATAGGGCGTATTTTTGGTCACATTAACGTTCAAGTCCTCAGATTGAAATTCTCCTGAATTAATTAAACCTAATTAATCAATGTGTTTTTTATAATATTCCCTACTAGCAGCGCCCCGCGGTTTCGATCCCGTAGGAATGTCGGGATAAAAGAAAAACAAAATGTCCTATGTCCTGAAACAGGTCATGGTCTACTCATGTGCCAAATTTCATCCAAATCCGTTCAGCCATTTTAGCGTAAAAACGTAACAATAAGCAAATAAACTCACTTAACATTTATAAGTTAGAATTTATTGAATGCGATTTCTAACTTCAAATATTAAATTGAAATATTTGTAGGTTGTAAGTAACCTGCATTATACGATATACAGACATTGACACATTATGCACTTAGTTCATTGCAATACAATGAAATACTTTTACTAGTCTAGTCACTCAAACCAAATGTACTTGTAAATGGGCGTTCACATCGGTCGTGGCCTACTACTATTGTTAAGTAACCTAAGTAGGCAGTCAGGACCTCCCTCAATTTTAAATTGTATGTATAATATCAACAAAAAGACGGTCTACATTACGAGTCGTGACAATCGACTTATTTAAATATCGAACTCGTACGGATTGCGTAACCACGTTTTGTTGATTTTTTATTCAAACTTGGTAGACCTTTGTGACATACTGCTATTTAATTCGGCTAGTATATTATGGTGATTCTTTTAAAAATCAGGTACTAGCGACCGCCCCTACTTGCCACGAGTGCAAGGACGACAAGTAAAAAAATACAAAGATTCCTATGCTATCTATGTCCTATATCTTAGTTAAATATTACGAAACTTTCGGAATAAATCTAACTATCTAACTAATATTATAAACGTGAAAGTTTGTAAGTGTGGATGGATGTTTGTTACTCTTTCACGTAAAAACTACTGAATGGATTTGGATGAATCGAGACTCAAGGCTCGTGCAAACAGACGCGAAATCGCGGGCGCGACAGACAGCGGTACCTTTGTCGACAAAGGTACCACTGCCTGCCGCGCCCGCGATATCGCGTCTATTTGTACGAGCCTTTACGCGGGTGAAACCGCGGGGCGCAGCTAGTGCTCTATAATGGCGGAAACTGATTTAAGATCTAAGCTGTCTTAGACAGAAACGAAAAGTGACTTTTTTTAATTTATTGATAACTAAGTTATTCTCTAATGAAAAAGTTCTTATTATGGAACAAATCTAATTATTGGTATTAATGATTCTAATTCTGTAAATACATACTATTTGTTATGGTCGCGAATCATATTTTGATCAAGATACAACCGGACAATGACCTGCAAATTGCAAAAAACGAAAAATGTTTTAATTTCGCGGGCTACCACTGCGGATCTAGTTTAATCAGTCACTCATTAAAATTCAGCGACATAACTAAGCTACACAGAATTAAAACTTAAAATGTATTAGACATTAATTAAGCAGATTATGTTTTGCACAATAACTATGCTAACCCAGATAAATAATTTGGAATAAACTACTTTCTATTTTCAAAGTCGCAAAGGCATGTACATAGAATTTGCAATATTAATATTCATACATGAAATAAGCAATTGCAAGTGCGACATTATAGAACCATTTGTAAAAAAATGCAATCTTTCTTAGTACCTAAGGAAGACTGCATATTAGCCGCCTTCAAATAAACAATGGAGTAACAACTTTCATTTTCTAGTTTCTTTGCCTTTACTAAAGAAATCAGGGATTCAGGATAAACACTGCATTGTGAGCACATGTAATTGCCATCCGGATTATTCGTCAAATATGCCCAAAAGTAAGTTGAAAATACAACGACACAAACGATTATTACCTAGTAAGGGCGAATTTCACATGAGATCATAAAATCCACAACAATGATTACTGATAGCTCTTGAAAGCTTTTCATTGGTTAAAAGTTGTCGTAAAGTATAAAAAAAAAAAAACATTTGTTTTCGTACAGTATTAAAAAAAAATGATCATTAGTTGTCGTACAGTATTTAAAAAAAAAACATTTGTTGTAGTACAGTATTAAAAAAAAAGGTTCATTTGTTCAGTATTTAAAAAAAATGTTCATTTACTTGCCCACCTCTATGTCCTGACATCACTCGAATCAACAAAGCATGACTAATAACAATTCTCCGTCTCGCTTACACCCAATATTGTGGGAATATCATTGTATATAACATAATAACTTTTTTGCACAGTATTTTTAATGAACTCATTATGATTTTTAACGAACAAAAACTTGTACACACGAGGTGTGGAATTGTGATAGTGCAGTTCGCAATACGTTGTAAAGGTTAAGGCTTCAATTGGGCGCCATAATTGTCTGAATACTGCAGTCTTGTTGCGGAAGTGTTAACATTTAATTAGTGTTATTTATCGGTACGCTTTTTCCATTTTTTTGTGTTAAACCAACGGATCTTAAAAGGCTTATTCTTATGTCCTTTGCGTTTACATGAAAGAGTTTTACGCCAAAAATACAAACGTGTTTACACAGTCGCCCTGTAAACACTCATAAATAAAAATAAAACCGAATTGGCTGTTTTCAAGTCCATGTCACATCTAAACAAAACAATCAAACATGTCTTTGAGTGTAATCTGTGTAGAAAAAACTAATGTAAAATCGTGTAGTAAAAACGTAGCTACTTAGCCATACTATGAGAGCTCCCTTATGAATGATGAATCTTCGTACCTCGATGATGTATTCCTAACTATATATATATTTTAAATTAATATTATATCTGCGAAAGTGAGTTTGTTTGTTTGTTTTTTACGCTTTCACACTAAAACGGTTGAACGGATTTGGATGAAATTTGGCAAATGGGTAGACTATGACCTGGATTAAGACACATGGATCCGACGGGATCGAGACTTATGCGGGTGAAACCGCGGGGTGCAGGTGCAGTCCTAACTAAAGGAGTTTGTTTGTTTGTTACGCTTTCACGCTAAAACGGCATAATGGATTTGGATGAAATTTGGCACAGGGGTGGACCATGACTTGGGTTTGGACTTTTTATCCTGTTAGTACGTTCCCATGGGATTAGTTTCGACCTCCACGCGGGCGAAGCCGCTGGCAAAAGCTATTATTTAATAACGGATGTTGTACGTACAGTGACAGGTTGATAGGTCATCACTACAACAGTTACACTTCACTTGATTGTACAGCGAATTGCGAATTGAAGCGGCTTCTCACAATCGATCCTTACGGCGTAAATTCGGCATACGGAACTCAATTTTTTACTTGTCTTTTTGTCTACAACATCGAAATCGAATACAAAAGATTCTTATTCGCCTAACAGCTCAATACACTGTCTCGTCACGTGATACGGAAGCGATATTTAAATAAATGCCGAGTGAAATCTAGTAGACACCATTTTATCCGACTTTAGATTATTTTAACATACTGTATATAACCGATATGTATTAGTATCTAGTCTCATCAGAATCTGTTTCAATGTCATTTGTATAGGCCAAATTGTTTATATTTATGCATAGAAATTGTAGCAGCGTTATCGTTTAGATGTTTCTAATTTAATAATTATCAAGATCTTACATAATTACGAATTAAAATATCCGCTATCAAACGAGAAGCAAGGTTGTCGAGTATGCTATTTGGTGTCATAAATAAAGTTGTGAAATTCATTAATAATTTATCAATTTTGGTTAGATTTATAATCAATACGTGAAACGGTAAAACTCGGTGACCTTAAATCTCTAGAAGCGCTAAGTACATCCATAATATCGCTCCAGTTACCCACAAAAGTGTAATTGTTATGTAAATCCCCGTCTGATATAATGTGTACGTGAGACAGTGGACTTGCACTTTCTAGTATACTTTCACAGCTATTGTGATCGCGCCGCCTGACGCAACTGCCGAATGGGTGCTACGTCAGGTCTACGTCATACTGAGAGAGACAGTCGAACTGAATTTTGATCCGAGTCAATGCAAACGGGCTGAGTGCACGCCCTTGCAAGATGCCTTGCAGGTTGTGAATAATACTTTCTATGTTCACCTAAAAACTTGTTGTAAGTACCTTAGTAGGTACTAAAACTATTTTTTGAATGGCATATAGTGTTTTGAAGCAATGCAATGTAGTAATTTTATTAAACGCTATGTTACGGGGGGTTTATCGATAGCTTTAACTTGGAACTTATTATTTCATAGGACAATAGGCTTCTTCTCTAGGCTAGCGTGCACCATCGTCGATAGCTGAATTTGATAGTGTTCAAACGCAAGTCTATATAAAACAGAAAACGTATAACATAACATAGTATTTGGGATAAACTATTAACACAGTTTGGGTACAAAATGTTTATTACATAAATGCTAGAAGCCGGTTTCTCTACGGATGAATGATGTTGCGGAATTTGGAAGGCTTGGAATCAATGACGACGCTTGTTAAGATTATAATTCAGCTTCAGTAAGCGCTTTGAAAGCTTAATTCATTTAGATAAATGACTTGAGAAAATACTTTTCTCAAAATGATTTTCTCATAAACTATAAAAGGAAGCTATGTCAACTAAGTTTAACAAAACTCACATTATAACATCACGCTTGTTTCCCGGAAGGATACGGCAGGTGTACAATTGTAAACCCATGTTTATTTAATTTATTTTATTGTGCAACGCGAAACATACATGTTCAATGCACCATGTGAAAATAATTATGTGGTAACGCGAATAAAAACTTTCATAGTACATTTCCCACCGTAACACCTATCATAAAGTTTTTCATTCTTACATAATGTTGTAAGTCAATAGGCCGCACTCGTTTTCCTACTGCACACCCTTACCAACGAGTAAATATCCCACAGAGACCAAACTTTAAACAACTCGATACCTACCGTAGATGCACAATTTTTTTATTAATGTTTATGAGTCAGTGAATAAAGTCCATAGAAACAATATACCTTTTTAAAACTTACAAATCAATCTGCCTAGCCTTTTCCCGACCTTGTTGTTGTTGTTTGTTGTTGTTAGGGCCTGCTTCCAGTCTAACGGGATGCTGCTGAATACTAGTATTTTACATGGACCGACTGCCTATTAGACGTCCACAACCCAGTAACTGGGTATACGATACCTGGTAAAACTGGTTATGTGACTCTCGGGCTTCTGACGACCCGTTACTACTGTCAAAGATCTTCGAATCACAGCCGGGCCCAACGGCTTAACGTGCTTTCAGCCTTGGTATGTAAAGATGGTCACCCATTCACGGACTAATCCCGGCAAAGTAGCAACCTGATGGATGGAACCATGCGGCTGTTTTTATGTAGTCACGAACTACTACTTAAAACAACTGACATAAAAATACAAGTCACTAAATCAAGGCAATGTGTGGGTAGGTATGCGTGATAAATACAAACAATGCATCAATGATTGTGACGCAGCGACGCGATTATTGGACAATCACGTGAACGGCGCGAACACTTGATGTAGCTGCGCTTGTATGAAACTTAGGGCTAGTTTCTCGAACGGATATAATGCAAAATTTTGTGTGACAAATTGTCAAGCGTGCGTAAACTGCTGTGATTGGTTGAATGATTTATCAACGGCCATTCGCAACAATTTACGCACGATGGTCCTTAGTCTCTGCAGGATGTTTAATCTTGAACCCCTAGTAACCTTCGCAGCTTTGTTTTTATGACGCCTGAGCCGTGTTAAACACTGTCGTTGCGTGTTATATTTTGTTTAAGGATGGAAGTCGGCCGCTCGTGAACAGTTTCCCACGGTGAATTTATAAACAGAGGGAAATACCTACTAATGCGTTCGAGTTTGGTGTTGGAAAACACAGCAGTTTTCAACGGGAGGCATCATTTAACTTTTTTTTCCCCGTGGTTTTGTAAAACGCGGATCATGTGAGAAAGTATTGTGGTGATTCTATTTCATAGGATCGGTTTTCATAATTGGTATTTTATTGCCTTTGGTAGATTCAAAAGCTCTTTTTTTTTTCTTTATTATTATGATTATCTAAAGTTCTTATTAATGGACTACAATCTAGCCTAATAGGATAATAAGCAATTTACCTCTTATTTATTTTACGACATAGACTAAGTTATAACTAAGTAATAGTGTCAATTTGCACTTTTACAAAATTTCGTAACACTTTCTTAGGATCTGATGAGGCAACTGAAGGAACACGGGTGGGTTTTAGTTAGTGGAAGTCTGACACGCCCTCGTCGTTCGTCGTAAAAGTCATTTGATGATTTCCCAAAATCAAAAAAAAGAAAAAGTTTCTGATAATTTATGGAAACACTTGGTTCATGTGTTGCATTATTACTTTTATTTATACATTATACTAACTCAAATGGTTTAGTTCTCAAAAGCTCAGAGAATGAATCAAAGAGATGTTTTATCGCCTTAGGACTTAGGTATAATGCATAATCTTAAGGCGTTGTACAGAGGGGGTTTCGGATTGGTCTTTTGAGAGGTAACGGAACCCCTTCTATGTGCAGATGGTTTTAGTCAGGTAAAAATCCCACACTCCCCGATCTTGTCCCCCAAAGCCCGGGCGCCTTTAGAAGGTTTCCGCCCGAAAACAAAAATAAACAAAAAAACATTTACTACTACTAGTACATAAAAGACGCCTACACTTATATATAAAAACTAAAACTCATATGGTCATCTTAGGGGTAAAGCAAATATGTATAAAGAACCCTCAAACAGACAATCAACCCAGTCTATCGCAGTTCACTGTTGGACATAGGCCTCTCCCAGGCCGCGTCACAACACCCTGTCCTCCGCCCTACGAAGAGAAACCGTACGAGATTTAATTATTCTGACAGATAACTGTATCATCAGATAGAGATTCTCCTTACGTATGCTAGGCTTAGGTAATGCAATCCCTAGCCATGTCCGGTGGGACCGTATTAGGCGTAGCGCACACCGAAGTCATTGCACATGAAACCACAATCGTGAAAAGGTCCATACAGACTTACAAAATGAACTACGATTCTGTTCATTAATGTTTTGCTAAGCTTGATCAAAAGACTTCTGGCAGAGCTTAGGCACTTAACGCAGATAGCTTTCATGTATTTAGTTTGTTGCTAAAGCACTAGGAAGTGGTGAAGGGTGGGCGTTTTGGGGGACTGTCTTATGTAATTTTGACTATTGAAAAGTGCTGATTGTCAGCCTAGTTTGAATAAATGACTTTTGATTTTGATTATGATTTTATTAGTCAAACCTATTGCTATTTTTTTATAGTTAATTGATGCTAACAAATAAACACAATTTTCTAATTGATTGTACAACCTCACCTGTACATTCAATTGTAGTGCTAATTCCTTATTATTAATAGACACATTTTCAGCAACTGAAGGTTTTGTGCTAGCTGAGACTCATCAACTTTGCACAGAAAATTGGAAAATGTGTACCATTTTTTTCCAATTAGTAACTGATTGCTTAAGAATTTGATCTGAACAGTTTGATTACACTTTCATCAAATACTATTGGAACAAACTATACAGCTACTGATTAATGTGCATTTTCCTTTAGAAGTCCGCTATCTTCCCCGTTGCGCACAGGCATCTCGTCTTGCAAGTTGAGGTTACTGCGTATCGTAAGCTCGCATTATCTAATTATTATGATGGGTACTTGAGATATTTTCGCGTAGCTTTATTAAGCAATTTTGGTTCCCTTCACTTTAAAATTGCCTAGTGGTTAACTTGCGTCTGTGATTTGACGAAATATTAGTATTTTATAAGTATTTGGTACGAGTAAAAAACTTATGCTCTTGATGAATTAACAAAGCGGCACTGTATTACAAATATTGAAAAAAAAAACTCTTACGGCCGCGTCCTTACCAAAAGCGATGGACGCGCTCTTTTATATGAATATGACATATAGTCGCGCGAACAATCGAGTCCCGATCGCGTAAGATCGCGTACTTACGCTATGATCGCTTTTTGCTAGGACGAGCGAATAAAACAAAGCCAAGTTAAAGAAAAAAAACTGTTTCTTGGATTTTTGAACTTTATAAAATAATGTTCGGTATTATTTAAATTTCATAGTTAGTGGAAATAATAAATCGATTTTAATTATGAATAACGGCAATTTCCCTTTGTGATTTCGCAAAGGGAACATAAAATACTTAGCTTTAGTGTTCCATCGAATCAGTTAATAGGACGTCTTTATTATTCAACTGTAAATTATTCAAATGACTTCATAAATGAGCACAATATCATAAAAAGATTCAATAATGCATCTACTCATGTAATATTTCCAACAAACCTGAAAAGTTTTCAATTTTCCGGAAAAAAGTGTTGTATTTCTTAAAGTACAAGCCGGTCCTCGGCTGAAATTCACATGTGCAAATAACATATCGCAGCACTCCTGTATTTCCCAAAAGGGTGGGCAGAGATGTTAAATATAAGTATGGACAGTATACCACATTTTGCCAGTACCTAGTGGTCGCAAGCCCTACTGAGCATGAGGTCTTGGGCTCGATTCCTAGGGCAGGCAGTGTTATTGGGATTTTCCATCAGGAAGTATTATCAGCCCGGAGTCCGGATTTATGCCCAGTTGATGGCAATAGCTCGCCCGCTATTACATGGGACTTAAACAAAACTGCAGTAATACATCCGTACTATAGCTACACCTCTGCCTTACCCTCCGGGGCAAACCAGGCTTGAAAACAAGCCTTTATATGACGCCTAAGTTTCTGATTTCTCCTTGCATATTAGATGTCATGCGTTGACAATAAGCATCATAAGTAAGACCAGTCGCTTAGCAGCTACGCACCAGAATTTACGCGCAGAACCGCGTATCTAGTACATACTTATTGGTCATAACGTTTTATAACGGTACATTAGAAAACTATGAAAGCTAACTACCAAGTACTTAATGTCCAGATGATCAAAACATTACTTGGTATCGATAGGTTTATCTTGCAGATTTTCTTCGCTATTAAGACATGTAATTACTAAATATAACGATATTTAGTAAGTTCGCTTAACTATTCCCCAAGAGTCATAAAAACCCTGAAAGAAATCGAAACGTGTTTCACCTACGTGGTCAATCGTCACCCAGATAATGCCTCGTTGAGAGGCATTATCTGGGTGACGATTGACCAGTCGCGAACCCGAACACGACGTGTTGCCACGCCGAGCGCTGGACGGAGAAACCAATCAACTATCCTAATAATAGATACAAGACACCTTAATTGATTATTCTTCTTTCTAAGCCATGGCCAATGAATTCTAATAGGCCAAAGTTACAAAATACTAATCATAATCTTTTGAAAAAAGAAATAGTAGGTCTGTGTGTCAAGATGTCTGAAGCTAGACCTGTCTTGTCTAAATACAGCGTGCAAAATTAAACAATAGCTCGAAAATTATATGCAAATTTGTCGATCGATTCAGAAGACAAAGAATGTAGGCGGGAATAGATATCGAGATACACATATTTTACACAAAAATTAACATTTTACGAAAGATATTAACTTAATAAGTTATCTTCATAAATGGCAATAGATTTGTTTGGTTGCGTTTTTGCAATTTTTTGTCCTTTTTCGTTTACAATAGTGGGTTGTATTTATTTTCACATATTACGATACAAGGTAAAGACAAATCGACAGTAAATTAAACTTCGTATATCTAATGACGTTCCTAGTCTTCGTAGATTATATCCAATAGTTTAATTAGTCACTATAGTTAGTCTAAGATTCGCAAACCTATCACGGCCGTCACGTCACACGTCAGCCCATCACTACTATTTAGTTTGTTTGAAAAATCCCTTTTTTTAAATTTCGATGTTAGGATGTATTTGATAGTTGCAAAATACTCTCATGCATTAAGGTTCCTCCAGCCAAGTTCCGGTATAATATACCAATTTCCATGGAATTATCATAGAAATTGTTCTACTAGAATCGCGTCGTGCTGTCGCGTTGCGCCTGTCTGCGGGAGCCTTTAGTATAGTTAGTGTTTTATTGTCTTGTTCACATTGCATAGGCCTGCATTTGACATCTCACAATAGTAAGCGATGATGCTGTCGACGCCGATGATGGTGCACCTTTGCCTATGAACTCCAGACTTGGAGACTTCCAGAGATACTTGTACTTCAAGGTATTATTTCAGGTTTACAGGAAAATACATACATACATATTTATTAAATTCCCATTCGTCCCACCAGTGGCACGACAGCAGTGGGACGAACGGGAATACACGTCTACCCATGGGGGTAGGAAGAAAACACAGAACGCCAGCTCCTACAATCCTTTAATGCAAATATTAATACTAAAACTAATTTATTTACGAATTTATAAACAATTTGACACAAATACAGGCATGGAGTCGCATAACTGTTATCTTTAACATAAAATTATTAACGACCCATACAGTGTAGTCACATTTTTGTATGACTTACTCATAATTACTTTGAGAACTAACTAGCAACGGCTGAATAATTACTGTTGGAATAATAGAAACACGTGTACCAGTATGGAACATGGGCTTTTGAAGGCAGTAAAAAGACTTAAAGAAAATTCCAAGAACTAGAAAATTCTACACTTTTTCAATATTAATCAGGAAAGTTACCTACACTAAATTCAATCAACTATGTCTATATCAATCCACTGCTGGATATTGGCCTCTCCCAGGCTGCGCCACACCATCCCTGTCCTCCACCTTCCGCATCTAGTCTGTCCCAACCACGTTTTTTTTGTCGGTCCATTTAGCTGGGTCCCACCTTACGCTTGTCGATACGCGATCTCCACTTCAGGACTTGTCTGCTCGCCATCGGTCCTTCGACAAATTTTCACTGCCACTTCAGTTTACTTACTCTGCAAGCTATGTCATAACTCCGGTTCTTTTTCGGATAATTGAAATCCCGATTTTATCCTTCAAAGAAACTCCGAGTATAGCCCGCTCTCTAGTGCGCTTGAGCGACTTTAAATTTGTGGACCTGCCTTACTGTCAGTGTCCACGTTTCGGCACCGTATGTCATAACGGTTGTCACTGGTTGAAGACCTTAGTCTTCAAACATTGCGGGAGGAGACAAGAAGACTTGACGAAGTTTCTCAAACGCTGCCTAACCTAACCAGCATCCTAATTGGGTAACACAATCAATCACAATCTGAATCGGTTTGAAACAAATTGCTAATCCATTGTTTCATAAGTTTGACAAAAAAAATCTGCTCAATAACGTAATGAATTTTGTTGAACTGTCAAACTGAGACAGATCAGTCTTAATCGTTTACGAAAATAAGCTATGCATTTAGATAGCGGATCGTTCTATCGGTTTCTTCCTCGAAGTGTGTTGCACAAAATTCTGTAATACAAAAATATACCTAGCTAATAAGAAAAACCATGATTAGCCAGACATGTCTTTAAAACTTGTAATGTGTGACTAAATAATTTACGATCGAGTAACAATAGGGTATAGTATCGCGAACAATACTAATTTACCGCGTAATGTACTTGTTACAAAAACAGAAGAATGTCTGTCCGTTCGAGTATGTAGCTTAGGAAGTGTTTACATTGGCAGGTCTGATTGCTATAAGTACAAATAATATAAATCTTTGGTTTAAACCATTAATCGAGAAAATTTCTGGGCGCGTTACTGGATAATTACGATGATGAAGGAACAATACTTTGGAGTGTCAGTTTGGAGCACCAATAGATTTAAGTATGTGATGATCTTCTGGAAGTCAGGTGGGTAGTATTGGATACCGGCGGCGACCGTGTATGACCAGATGTATGAACGTAAACGAAGCATAGGAATATGTAAGGATCGTGGCGCTCTGTAGTTTCTGCCTACCTGGGGGTAGGCAGAAACGTAGGTAATAGAGACGTAGTAGGGGATGTGAAGAATATGCTAGTTTTGTATGTATCTATGTGTGTATCTACAGCTGTATCCTAAGTTAACTCAGGAAAATTAATTGTTAAGCAACCAACAATACCAACTTAAACTGTCCGCATATTCAAATCACAACTGTCATTCCTTGACAGTTGTACGAAATGGTTATAGCAATGGAATCAACTAACTGTCCATTAGGAGCGCAGTTCTTAATACAATTAGGTGACAGATGCTGAACTATGCTGCTATTTAAGTAAAAATACAGAAGTCTTTAGTTCAAACAATAGCGATCATTATGCATAAGACTCAGGCATAGCTTTACCAAATGTAAACGCCACCTGTATTGATGCAATTCCTCGGCAATTGTTTTGTACCTACCGCACAGGTGTTGGCAAATTAATATTTAAAACTGGCGAATTGTAATTGGATGCTGAACTGGTTATTTTTATCTAGCAAACAAGTTAGTGCCTCTACCAATGTTGTGATAAAATCCTTGAAAGACACATTTTTATTCTTTTATAGATCTTGTATCCGTATGCTTGGGGTTCTTATTTTTTTTCGTGTGGTTAGTGCCTAACCTGGTGTCAGAGTTTTATGCCGCCCATGGGCCTCTGAATTGGCTTCACATTATCATGCCATGAGAAATCTCTCTTGCATGATCTCTCTCCTCACGATGTTTTCCTTCACCGTTTTTGAAGCAAGTGATAATCATACAATACGCACATGTATCCGAAAAATCAGAAGTGCGTGGCTTGGGTTCGAACTCGAGACCTAGTATTAGTTGGCAGTCCGAAGGTCACACCACTGCTTATGCTTGTATCAAAATAATAACTCGAAAAGCATATCGTCCAGCTTAGGCTTTTCAGGTCATGACTCTATCTACATTTATTTATATTTATTTATGTTACATATTTATTGTACCCCAGATTATACATCACATAAAATTAAATTATAACCTACATAATTTCATACAATTGGCGAATTATATTATAGTAGGTATACCCCTTCATACATAGCATGGATATTATTCTGCTTTCCATTCCTTTCATTCAAAGTACACAAGAAACAATAATTTTGCCATCAAAATATCTTATACCAACATATACGTTCGGAACTTTACTCAAATCGGTAAGAGAAAACGAGTAAGCGTCGTTACACCGTTTTTACGCAATTACTGGCGATTGAAGACGAAACACGCTTGCCTAGATTTCTATCTGTTGACAAGACTGAGCTGTATGGCCTGCCAGCAAAGCTAGGCGACCTACTAATTTTAATGAACACATAAAAAACTTGAAACTAACCTGATAAACGAGATTTGCTTGTAACACTATACTGTTTAACACATTATAATTTTCCTTTACACTTCTTCAATCAAGATGATTTTAAAACATGGCGGTGGAAACCGATTCTTGTCGCGCGTGAAGACGTATAGTAATTGGGTTATTAAGCACACTTTTTCTAGAAATTCTTTGGAATTACTATGATCAATCGCTCTTTTCATAAATATGCAAGATACATCGTTCGAGAATTGTTCGATAAGAATAGTTTGTTGACGTTCTTCTTTGTGACGACGTATGTTTGTAATAATTAATATAGCAAGTATTTTTGCCATGAAAAAAACGATTTCACAGGATTTTCAGTCGCTTATTGAAAATGTATAATTATTTTGCTTCCTGTAAACAATATCTCTTTGTTGTCTTCGAAGCCCTATTAACATTATTTAGCTCCATTCAGTGACATACGTGCCACATTCAGCCGCCTGTTTACGCCCATATATATATTTAAAACAAATTCATATCTGATACGCGAAGCAACTGCCATCATACCTTGAAATAACGAATTTAAGAAAGTGAGCTTACACAGCTAAGTATCAAGTATGAAGGATCGCTACTTACTTACTAGATACTTTAGGTGCCGAGGTTCACCACTATAGTAAGAAGGGTTGTCGTTTATATAGCATAATGCCAAGCAGAAAGCTAATGTAACGGATACTTTCTGCGATCCGTAAACCCTATCTCACATTTGTTTTGACTGTAGCAAATGCGCGAAAGAATTAAAAATAAATAGCTTGGTAATGTTCGCGTCGTTAAAACCTATCACTTGTTTTTCGACATCGAGGACAAAAAAATAACATTGAAAGTGGAAGGTTTCACTTTCTTCCTTCCCTAATGCTACGACATTGGCTAGCACACAAGCCTTGCTATTTATCCAACTTTATGAGCTTAAATGCGGGTCATTAACACAAATGACGGCGTGGGGCAATGCAATAGTAACTATTGCTACACACGACTTACGAACGCAGGCGCAGGTAGAGTAAGCATCGTTAGACATTGAACGCCGAGGCGAATCGATTGTTGAATTTATTTGTTTTCTTTTTTTATAGCATTGAATGTATCAAGTGTCAGTTTTTTTTTCATTCATTCGGTTCACGCTATGTGACTTTGGTTAACGCAGTTTATTCTTGTACAAGTGAGTTGTATTGAATATAAACAATCAAATGTGTGTCATATTTAAGCTGTTTCGTCACTTGGTTCACAATATACATATTTAGATATTAGTACAATACAAACATAGACTTGCGTGCAAGTGCACTGGAATTCGTTTAGTTCATTGTGTCTTCAAATTCACCACCATCTTCCTGCCCTTGTCCCATGTTACTTGGTCGGCGCAACACGTTTAATTTTTCCACTCTCCCCTGTCAACCGTCACGCTATCATTCACACCCTTCTCTTTCATATCATTCCTCACGTTTGTAATTAATAAGCAACCCTTTTACGAGCTAAAACAATCTTTGAAGCAAATGAGGTCGTGTTAATAAGGTTCATAGCAATGAATATGATGACTGTTTCATAATAATAATGTTATACTTACTGTCAGCTTTGAAGCTTACCTTATATAAAATAATAATAAAATACTTCTTTAAAAACTTTCAAATCTTTCTACACATAGGTACAACGGTTATTAAATATTATGTTTTCCTCTAAATGTCAATGAAATTCTGCACAGTTACATATTAATGTGTCGGATAAAAATCAATGCCATCTGATGTAATATTTACTTCCTACTTTACTTTAGCAAAATAATTCGGAATGCCTTTCTACTCAGGTCAGGTCGTTTACGTAATTTCATTTTTCATGCAGATATAATAGAGTTATCAATGCATAACGAATTCATTAGTGAATACTGCTTTTTGTTTGGTATTAATTTCACTAAATAGTTTATTAACATCATGAAATTTTATGCGTTTGATGTTGGTGTTAACGAATGGCATGTATGTATTGTTATAAGACTTGCTGGAAAATGGAAAGCCACTGAGCTGTTTACAATTCATTAACATGAAGAAAGATGATACCCACTTTTTATAAGATACTTGCATTAATAACCATGCGACATAATCCTTATAATAATGTTTTGTAGTGTTTTTGGAATGAAGTTCCTTATCACACGTTACACTAATCGAAAGCGTGTGTCCCATGACAGCTCTCGACTGTATATTTTTTGTTAATATTTTTGGTGTACAATGAAGTATAAATAAATAAATAACCGTCCACCTCGATATCTACCAACCTTAAACTGCCTTTCTTTTTTTCATCAAAACTTTTTTTCATTTTTCAACAAGGAACTATTAAAGATCATAAATAAATTGGCAATACTGATACACGTTGGCAAAACGTGAATAATATTTTTTTACGGTCTTCATTTTAAACTTATTTAAAAAACCGACTTCAAAGCTTTAAATCCGTATTTCGTACATAATTATTTACTGTTGTCATTTTCTTATCTAGTTTAATTAAGAATTACAAACAAAGCTAAAAATATTCAAATGTATTTTTTTTAACGAATGACCTGTTTTTTTTTTCTTCTAAAATTCGTATAAATCATTGATTCATAATTTAAATATTTACAACTTAAATCAGTAAGGTGTTATCTTAACCACGTTGCCTGCCATTTTCAAAACCATCTCAGAAAATTTACATAGGGCGGTGATCGGATTGCTATCCGACCGCAATCCAATCAGTGTTGGTCATTCTAAATATTGCAATAACATCTTCCCTCATGAGCAACTCCTCGATTGCAAAACATGATGAGAGTACCCATGCCATAAACGTAAACTGTCTTCAGAAAGTCGATTAGTTGCACTTGCAAGACTTACGGTTTTATATTTTGTATGATTTTATTTATTTTCGAGGATAAGGTCGATGATGACGAAACTAATGGACTGGGGAGTAATAATGGGCGTGGGCCCTTTAATTATTAACTTTATTTATTTTTAGGGTTCCGTACCCAAAGGCTAAAACGGGACCCTATTACTAAGGCTCCGCTGTCGGTCTTTCTGTCTGTCCGTCTGTCACCAGGCTGTATCTCATGAACCGTGATAGTTAGACAGTTGAAATTTTCACAGATGATGTATTTCTGTTGCCGCTATAACAAATACTAAAAACAGAATAAAATAAATATTTAAGGGGGCTCCCATACAACAAACGTGTTTTTTACACTTTTTTGATCTCGATATTAATAACGGCAACAGGTAGACGCTTGAAATATTCACAGAATATTTAGTTATATATTCACTGTAAAAATAATTAATTAAATTAAAATAAAACAAATATTTAAGGGTCATACAACAGACATGATTTTTTTGCCGTTTTATAGTTAATGGTACGGAACCCTTCGTGCGCGAGTCCGACTCGCACTTGGCCGGTTTTTTTTATTGTTATAGTGGCAATAGAAATATAGGGTCTGTGAAAATTTCAGATGTCTACAACCTATTACGGTTCCTGAGATACAGTCCGCTGACACACAGACAAACGTACGGACGATAGAATATAAACATTGCACAAGTTGAAGACCAGTGTTATTTTTTGTAACTATACCATTTACATACTTATGAGTTCTTCTAAGCCCATCCTAACTAATATTATAAATGCGAAAGTGAGTCACGCTTAAACGGCTGAATGGATTTAAATGAAATTTGGCATGTGGGCAGACCATGACCTGAAATAGGACATAGGATACTTTTTATCCCGATATTCCCACGGGATCGAGACTTAATTGGGTGAAACCGCGGGACGCAGCTAGTATAAAATAGATGCTCCTATGAAACAGTCGGGCAAAAAGATTTCTACTTATTTAAAGTCATTTGCCTACTCATTTCCACCGAAAAACATTTGCTAGTCACCTCTACATAATATTTCTTACATGAATGATTAACAATACTTATAATATAACAGTTATGAATAAGTTTAGTAACAAGCCTATGTATCAGAAGCTATCGTTCGTTATGTCTACAACTATTTCATGTTTTCTAAACATTGCTTGGAATCTGGCTTCGAATCGTAATAATAATGTGAAGATTGTTCATTATGAGCCGCTTCAATTTGTTGTGGTTTTTCACATTTTTGCTTGCTAATGGTCTTTTCTTAGAGTGAGGAATCGCCCCGCGGTTTCATCCGTGTAAATCTCGATTCCGTGGGAATATCGGGAAAAATGTATCCTATGTCCTTCTCCAGGTCATGGTCTACTAATATGCCAAATTTCATCCAAATCCGTTCAGCCGTTTTAGCGTGAAAGTGTAACAAACAAACAAACTCACTCTCGCATTTATCCTTACATAATTATTATAAAACAGAAGTCTTCCGCCGCGTCTGTCTGTTCGCGATAAACTCAAAAACTACCGCACCGATTTTCATGCTGTTTTCACCAATGGATAGAGTGGTTCTCGAGGAAGGTTTTAGTATATAAATTGTCAAGACATTCACGCGAGCGAAGCCGCGGGCATAGGCTAGTAATATTTTATTAGTTTGGATTTTTTGTACTTCGATGATTCCAAAATGGTTCTCTGCCCTTTCGCCGAAAATTGTTTGCCAGATTTTCACTTGGCAACTGACACCACTGAAAGACCACTGACAGATCTTGAAAGGTAATGGCGTTCAGTCTCATTGAGAAAATTAGCCCTACGCTATGGTTCCATAAGACTACAGTGGCTGTCACCTAGCGTCGCAATTAACCATCGAATGACGTCACTGAAACGATATTTGTGAAAATAAGTTGGTATTTTTTTACTAGAGAGCGATTGTTGACACGGCGTGAAGTCAACCCCGGTGCCATCATTTTCTTGTTATGAGGCGGCCACTGCCCTTCTAGGAATCCGGTGCTTAAGTAACCTATGACGTTTCGTGGGAGAAGCCTGCCTTGAAAACAACGTGAAAATGGTCTGAAAAAATGAACACTTTGAATATTAAATTGGCTATATTGCGTGTTAAAACCTATTTGGTTATGCCACAAATCACTACAGTTATGCTCTATCGCTTAAAGTAGAAGATCACTGACCTCATTTACCATACTAATTCTTCTACAAAATAATATGCTAATGATACTTAACTGTGGGAGCAAATACTTACATAAGAACAATAATTCTAGAATATAAGATATGTAACCGGTGTGTACGGTGTGTATGTGAGGAGCTCGTGGTTTATAATAACAGCTGTACGGGTCGATCCATCAGGTTAAACTACGCTTGCCGGGGTTGGTCTGTGGATGAGTGATAATCCATTACATATCGAGACTCCTCCGTGCCTCGGAAAGCACGTTAAGCCGATGGTCCCGGCTGTCATTCGTGGATCTTTGACAGTCGTTACGGGTCGTCAGAAGTCCGAAAGTCTGACTACCAATCTTGCCAAGGGGTATCGTATTACCCAGTTACTGGGTTGTGAAATACTACTAGTATAATACTGGTATTCAGCTGAATCCGCTTAGACTGGAAGCCGACCCTAACATATTTGGGAAAAGGCTAGGCAGATGATGACGGTATGTAATCATTTAAATATATGTAGGTGTATGAAGGTTATAATGAAAATACAGTTCACATGGTGCAAGGAGTCATGAACTGGCACACACTACCTATAAATGCAACAGTGGGTATGCCTATTAAATTACAACCTGATTATTACTCAGGTCCTTGGTTCGATTCCCAGGTCGGGCAAAGTCATATTGGGCTTTTTCCATCAGGAATTTCTTAGCCCGGAGTCTGGATATAATTATGCCCAGTTGATGGCAATAGCCTCGCCTCCTACATGGGACTTAAACATAGCTGGCGAAACGTGGGTGTACACTGTACTATAGGTATACCTCTGCCTACCTTTCGGGGATTACGGGCGTGGTGTTATTTTATTGATCAGGCTTACAAAAAATTTCGAGGCACTTAGGTACCTACCATTATCAGTAGTTAACGCCATTTAACGGTATTTTAATTAATTTTAGGAATCATTAAGCACGCTGATTGTCTACCGATCGAATTAAGTCAACGTCCATTATCAGCTAATTAAATGTAGCAAAGTCATTATTACTTACTACACGTGAGCCCAGCCCCATGACCCACATAACATTTGTATACCACTCTAACATTGGCCTTATAACTATCGGTTCAATAAACCCACCATAAACGCAAGCCCTTCAATTTAAAACCACATGCTTTAAATTGTACAATGAAATCAATTTAAAACTGCAAATCAATTATGTTTATATAAAATTCAATTACCACAATAAGCTAAGAACGTAGCTTTAATGATAGACATTTGAAATTAAATTATGTTAATTGATTTAAAATCTTGCCGAGCTTTTTGACCGTAGTGCCAAAACTATAATAATTTATAGTTTTGCAACGAATAAAATTAAATGACCAAACAATTACTTTTTTGGATATTGCTTGCATGCCAATTGGTTTAAATCGTCGTTGATTGATAATAATCGCCTTAAATTATAATAAAACTCAATTTTTCCTTTGCCAGTCACACTCCAATACGTTCGAACTCAAAATTGGCACGTTTCAAGGCGCAGTGATTACCCTAATCGCCGCATATTGTACTGATAACTTTAACAAAAGAGACCTTTGTCTAGAACTAGGACAGTCACTAAATGCGTTTGCATTCTTTTATTACGTGTGCAAAGTATTTTGTTGGGCGTATTTTCATAAATAGAATGTTTAGTAATTTTAAGTATTACGTGACTTTACTACTTATTACAGATTGTCGTCATCATGATCATAACAACCTGAAATCACTCACTCCGGTTATTGGCCTCTCCTTTCTTCTGCCATACTACTCAGATCCGTGCGTACCTCATCCAGGTACTTATTTTCCGCGAATTTGACGATATCGTCAACGGAACGTGGTCCAAGGCGTCTCTGGTTTCTTTGGCTTATCCTTAGTCACCATTCTGTCAAAGCTTAAGGTATTCCATCGGAGATTGTGCCCCTTAAAAAAAAACCTATTATCTTACTTAGGGTGCGTTTCCACTGGAGACCTGTGAAGCGGAATGGAGACGTGCAGCACTCGACGCACCGTGCGTCTCCACTTCAGAGGAAACTCACCCGTAAGCCCCTAATGCACAAAGCCTTCATCATAGGACATCCAAGCAAGTCGATTGCTATTAGTAATGAAAATGCTAAAGACTAACCAAATGAAAATCTAAAGGAAATCGACGGACCGAAACACAAGGTTTGTTTATAGAGTATAATTTTATCGTTGACTAAGTTATTGTCTCAAACTTCCTTTTTCTGTTAGAGTGTTACCGGAAAATGAAAACTGAAAGAATACATTAGGCCGTGAAGCTATAATACTATACAAGCCGCTAATGTGAAGAACTTCATTCCTGTCCATGCCTAGATGTTATGAAGCCAAGATTTTTTTCTTTCAACGTTTCTCAACATCAATTTATTTCGAAAGTACACGTCATATTTATATTAAAAATCAGTTCAAACTTTCTGAAGTCAGCAACCTATAATTTTCACAAATACGCATCTACATAAAACGCGACAATTGAGTTCGCGGCACCGCAACGTAGCGGTGGCGAGTGTGAGCAGCCAATTATTACAATTTGTGGACGATCCGGTAAGTGGGTAAGACCATCTATGGCTCAGATTACCGGTTTCATGGACGCTTAAGTTTGTTTAGTCAATTTATTTGCGAAGCGGAACTGATTTCTTTTCGCAATAAATGACTGTGGAGAATGTTTGGAACGTTTGGGTGAACGGTATGTTTTGTGATGGTTTCTTGGCTCAAGTCAAGTTTGATTTATTGTAGGTACTTATTTAGAGCTTACAGTTTCGACAAAAAAGCTTTTTAATATATTAATTTTTATTTTCGAAAACCCTTGAGTATGGATTTTCCAAAATAAGTTGGATTTTCTTGCGTTGTTCTTATAAACCACGCAAAAGATTTTGCTGAGGTTTTCATCATCGTTTAGAGAATTTATTCCGGAAGGTTTATGTTAATATTAAAGTCACATATGTAAGAAATCTCGATGTTTTTTAAGTCGTAAAAACTGTGTGAAGCAGGAGCGGGTCGCTAGTATACAGATAAGAGCTACCATTCAGAATCTTAAATCCTACCAATTACATCAATCCGTAATTCCTCAAAGTCGGCAACCATCTTTATCTAATTACGTCCAATTTTTAATCAACAACACTGGTCCGCCTACACGGCCAGTTAGCGTTAGCCAATTGCTTCATAAACTCATACGAAGTGCAAAGGTCAAGTACGATGAACTCACAATAATTCGTCAGCTCCCACCGACGCGGGCGCATCGCCGATCAGATCTAATTTACCGACCGACATCCTAAACGTTTGCGAATTTCCACTTCCTTATGAATGAAATGCAAATTGGTGTACTTACTGTGGGGATGTTTGCAATCTATTAAGCTTAGCTTCCGTGGGACAGGTTTCAGAAATTTGTGATGATAGACAGAAGATAACTTCATCACTTTGAATGGCTGATCAGCGATTACCACGATATGAAGACAAGCAACTCAAACGTATACTTAAGATATTGATCTGACAGATCATGTGCCAATGGCTCATATATATGAAAGAAAAAAGAGACGGCTGTCAGCGGAGAATGAAAGAAAAAAGTATTGCGCCGACCCATCGATCCCTACTAAGTGATCGATGCGCCGACCCCTAATAATATAGAACAAGAGCAGGAAGGTAATGATGCTATTAATCCTCTAAACCTAACTAAAAATAAAGCTGAATATATTCCTAATCACCACAACACTGCGGCGGGAAAAGCCCAAACAAATTCCCACATCTAAAATTTAAAACAAACTGTCAACAATACATGCACTAGGAATCCTAATGCACCACCTGTCACGTTCTGCATGTGCCTTACACTGTAATAAAGATATTCTGTTCTCCCTAGAAGGGCACAAACGTGGTACCCGCATCTCCATGGCATACTAATAAAATGCAAAGTATATTGCTTTGATATCATCCAAGCATATTCGAAAGATTTCCATCTGTTTTGCTGGAATACTAAGCAGTGTTATTATTGCTAGGTAAAATGGTATATGTACCTACTATGTTTTCTAGCATTACTTGTATTCAGATAATGTTTATTTCTTCAACTGTTTCAGCTTTTATTTTTTGGGGTCCATTGAAAGATTCTCTACGGCTCTTTATGCTTACGTATGTGCATCTATGGCACTTTGGCCAGTTAGCTAATATTTACGGCTCTGGTAATCGTTTTCCGTTCTACTTCTGCTTTTGGTCATATAAGCTTAGATGATGGTAAGGTAGGGTCCAGGTAAATCTGTAAATCATTGTAAGATAACAAACTCCAAGATCCTATGAGAAAAAATCGGGTCCCATAGTCCAACAATCACTTTTCTTAATGAACTGAGGCCTTAACCTCTACACAAATCTATAGGTACTACTGACTATAGTATTTAAATGTGGAGGTTATTCATAGGCACCGAAATTAATAGGGTCGAGGCGAATACTTCTAGAAAAATTACAGACCTTCAAAAGTCAATACTAACTCGACAGAACATTCATCTATGTTTAAAATCTATTTTTATTCTTCATAAACTTACACAATCCTAGTATAACTCTGTTAATTTATGGGCAAGAAACAAGATATATTAGCTCTCCGAAATGTCAATAAGATCGACGGCTCACTAAAACCTCCGCTCCGCTCCGCTCCGGCTCCGGTCTTGCCAATAGGCCTAGCAGGTGCCGATTTACAACCTGCTTAAAAATGTAATAATATCATTGTAATTACAAATCACCATCTATTATGGAAAAACGAGAAGATCACGTCATAAATCTTTTTGTTTCTATCTTGTAACACATCTTTTACTATATTTGCCTAATAATTCAATAAATAGATGTGTTTTGTAATCATGTAATTGAATGCGAATCAAAACCTACTTTATTCGATTCAAAGCATAAAAGGGTTGAAATATTACAAATTGTACCAGTAAAGTTCACGCTGAAACCGCGAAAGAATTAACGGTCGTAACCAAGAACAATCAGCTTTGTGAGTGCCCTCAGTGAGCTTAAAAAAACCAGCATTAAGAAGGATGCAAAAAAAAGCCATCTTCTCGGTTACGCATTGTCGGCGTCAACAATAATGGTAACAAAAAGCTTCACAGCCAATTACTCCAACTCAACACTCGTGCGCCGCTTACGACGTTTATGTAACAACTGATGGAAAACTTCGTCGCACTTCGTAATTGACCAATCGAACCTCGGATATCGAGCATTTTGTAAAATGCATAATCGGCGATGGCGATTACTCGGGCAGTCGGGTCTTATTGGCATTGAGACGTACGGAGGCCTAATTTATGTTTGTTGATTCGATTGCCTGAGTTTTGGTCTAGATCTTACTGGCTGTCTTAATCAAAGTGTAGACAGGTTTTGTGCAAAAGTTCTTCTGTGCTGAAATGATAGTAATAAAATAAGATATTTCTGTTATGTATAGTTAGGTATAGGTATAGTTACTTTTTAATAAAAGTTAAATCATTTATAAGGTACGATTGGGTTGGCATATCCGTATGGATAAAAACCAGATTTTATTTAAAAAAAAAAAAAAACATAAGATAGGTTCCTACGTTACATTGCGCTCGTGGTTATTCCTCCTCACAACAGAACCTATATACACGTCTTTACGACCCATTATCAACCAGTGTTTGTTGGTATCGCGGAACCCAGTGTAGAACCTTGTGGGAATCCTGTTAAACTATTTTTTAACTTGCTATGCGTTTATATTGTATCTGAATTTGTATTGGTGCGTCTTTTGACCACTAATTAAAATCTTTTTAAAGATCATAATTTTCTCGAACATTATATTATAATGAGCATATAAAAACGCAAATTCGTTCATTGTTTGTCAAACCGGTCTCGGTATTAAAGTTTGCTTCAAGTTTGACTACTGTATAAAAAAAACTTTTTACAAAAAAAAAACAACCGACTTCCAAAAAAAACACAAAAAAAGTGAAAAATAACTTTAATTTCGGAAGTCGGTTGTTTTTTTTTGTAAAAAGTTTTTATTTTTCCCTTTTTAGTTGTGGTACCTACCCCATACAAATCCGAATACTACTACCTGCTATGTAAATAACGGTGAAGGAGTCAAACAGGATATCATCTAGATAAACTAAGTAGGAAAAATACGTAATATTGAAGCTAACTCAAAAATTACGCAAGCAAAGTTAATAAAATTTATATGGGACCACCTCGGAAGCAATACCTACCAAACAAAAAAAGAATCATCAAAATCGATTCATAACTTGCGGAGTAATGGCGTAACAAACATACAAAAAAAAAAAACATACAGACGAATTGAGAACCTCCTCCTTTTTGAAGAAGTCGGTTAAAAATAAATATAGCTGCGCCCCACGGTTTCACCCGCGTAAGTCTCGATCCCGTGGGAATATCGGGTTAAAAAGTATCCTATGTCCTATTCCAGGTCATGGTCTACCCCTGTGCCAAAATCCGTTCAGCCGTTTTAACGTGAAAGCGTAACATACAAACAAACTCACTTTCACATCTATAATAGTAGTTAGGATTAGGATTTCAAATAATTAAGATGTCCTCAAAAGGCGAGGTGAAACTTAAATACTGTAATTATTAAATTGTCAAATTTATGAAAATACTAACGAAGACCACTGTTATCATAATTCAAAAGACTGGCTTTCGAAATTCTAATATTAAATATCAGTAGTAAATAACTTTTTATTTAAACTTCATCAATAAGATACTGTAATATTACAGTAAGAAATTAATAATTCATCAATTATGTAAAGAACATTGACCGCATCCTGTATAAATCATAATGATTTCTTCAATTGAAATTCTACTGTGAATTTGTTTCCAATTAACGTTCGTAATTCATTTCAAATTACATTTACCGTTTTATTGATTCTGACGTATAGTTATAACTTACCTTTTTAGCTATCAGCCTATATTTTGTGACATTTTGAAGGGCGAAAAATGAGGAGCTCGTGGCTAAGTAATAACAGCCGCTCGGGTCGATCCATCAGGTTAAGCTACGCTTGCTGGGGTTGGTCCGTGGATGGGTGACCATTTTGACATATCGAGACTCCTCCGTGCCTCGGAAAGCACGTTAAGCCGTTGGTCCCGGCTGTCATTTGTGGATCTTTGACAGTCGTTACGCGTCGTCAGAAGCCAAAGAGAAGAAAGTCTGACAACCAGTCTAACCAAGGGTAATGGTAGTACCCAGTTACTGGGTTGTGGAGTTCAGATAGGCAGTCGCTCCATGTAAAATACTGGTATGCTGCATCCGGTTAGACTGGAAGCCGACCCCAATTAGTTAATAGTTGGGAAAAGGCTAGGCAGATTTTGAAGGGCGAAAAATACCAAAGATCGTTTGACAGGGATCAGTATCTGGGCAAGTGGTAAGCGCACAGTTGTTTATTTTACTTTAACTAAAACGGCCATCCGCGAATTACATTAGTTAAACTTTTGACAAAATCACAAAATCTCACAAAACTCCAGACATATCGACATGATAGTCCGCGAATTCTACCGAGTTTAGCGTCCAAGAGAGGTTTAAGCGCGGAAAAAGAGCGAGGAACAGGGGAATTATGATTAACGTTAATTATTTTTAGACCCAAAACACTTTTTATCAGCCCAAGCATTAAACAAAAGCTGTATGCCGCATCCGGGTAAACCGAACAACGTAAACCCTATTAGAACTACCGGCTGGTAAGCCTTAGGCGTGCTTGCTCTACAACACCGACCAAGCGGCTATACCGGCCTATTACAGCAGTATTCACGTATTTCCATGAAAGTCGCTCTACATCTGGTGCATTCATTATAGAGTTTCCGTAATTGGCAGTGATTAAAAGTATTCATGAAGTGATTGCAACAATTTCCTTATTGCCGTTTATGCGAAAATCGTATTAACAAAGATTCTAATGGAATTCTATTGTTTTTTTTTTTTTTTAGTTTGGAACATTCGGCGCCTATTAGCGTTGTTACGGTTCAGTGTGTTCAAGTACTATAATCGTTTATGATTTAATGTTTCCTGCTGTTCATTACGTAGAGAAACCACGTGTCAGTATTGATTGCGTATTTAAAACTGCTAAATGATAACTTAAAGACATCATTAGGGTTCCGTAGTAAACAAGGAACCCTTATAGTTTCGCCATGTCCGTCTGTTTGTCCGCTTAGCTCAGAGACTGTTAGTACTTACTAGAAAGCTGTAATTTGGTATGGGTACACATTTATAAATCACGCCGACAAAGTGGTAAAATAAAATCATGAAAAACTTTTTTTTTTTGAACAGTGGTTTTTTTTTTCTCACCTATCCCATGGTATGGGGTGTCGTTGGAAAGGTCGTTACCAAAATATTGTTTGTGAAATCCACTTTCTGAAACAAGCCCACCCAACAAGAACCTTCTCAGGTGTTGGTCGAGGCTTTTTGCTATTAAGCCAATAGCTGTCACTACTATCAGCACAATGATCGCCGAGTCCACATCCCAGATGAACACAAAGTCGAAATGAATGAGATACTACAATTGAATGAATAAATCTAAATGCAACTATTGGAGGTTGACTATCATGTGTAACCAATTAACCATAATGGAATTCACTGCTCCATTTTATTTTTCATAATTGATCAGGCACAGGTACATCCTGTACCTACAATATAACCTGAAATAAACAATATTGTTTTTTTTTTATCATTACTATCGTAATTTTTTTTTTAAACAACTGCCTAATAAATACATTCTTATGGATTACAGTTAACGTAGTGTATATTCATATCAGTCGCAAGTTCGCAACGATCAATACCCATGTACCTGCCAACATTTCTACTGCACAATCACGTGCTCAAACACGCTTAACGTTTCTGATGCACATTTTTGTGAACCGTTATTAAAAATGCATTTCAGTTTTAGAACCGGTCACCATTGAGCGCATGATTAAAAAGGTTCTTCGTAACTCACTTTGCAAGGTCATCAGCATTTCTAACGTGTAAAAAAAGAAAACGTAGAATTTGCATGTGGATTCTAGAACGAAAACATGGTTAAGCTAGGTATACATTAAATCGCATTAGTGGTCTAATACGGCTCGTAGTAGGGACCAGTTATTTTGTGCACTACAATATCATCATCAGCAGTCCACTGCTGGACATAGGCAGTTCCAAATGCAACACCATTTTACTCAATTCTTGGCTACTACCATCCAGCTGATAATCTTCGAAGGGTAGCTGCTGAACCCTTCGTAGATCCCCGCTCCACCTAGCCTGAGGGCGTCGGTTCTACCACATTACCAAAGATTCCAAACCATTAAGACCCTCTAGGAGTAAGTACTTATTCTTCTACAATGTAGATCTAGAGAGGAAATTAATTTGATATTTTACGCATGTTTTCTGAATCAATCTCAATAACATAAAGCATGTTTAATTAAACTTAGATTAATCCATTTCCAATTTCTGGCTTCGTCATTTGTTGTTCGATAAATTATGCTAACGTTTAACGTTAGCATAATTTAAGAAGTGACGTAGTAGGCCTAGGAAACATCTCCTATATCTGATGATTTGGGAGCGTGCATGAAGGATTGGCCAGAAAAACCAACCCAAGCAGCAGTATGAAATTTTGTGGGGGAAACCTAAAAGGCCCCGCAGACAGGCGCGACGTGGCAGCGCGACGCGACTCTCGTAGAAAAAAATCCATAAAGTTTTCATATAGATTGTTTTACTAGGTTCGCGTCGCGCCTGTCTGCGGGAGCCTTTATTCAGTAATGGGACCGTATGCTGCTTGTTGGTAAACTTAGATATTATAATTATTTATATTTTTTCATTAAAATCGCATACAGTTAGAACTGTGTCATTGTCTAAACCAAGCTTAGCAAACAGTTTTATCAAAAACTAAGATCTAAACGATACCTATGTTTTGAATATTTTGGCTGGCAATCCAAGGTCACGTTACTTAACTCTAGATTTCCAAACATGATACCACCAACTGTAATATTTTAGTAACAGGTATTAACAATTATGTACGCAAAGAATGTGAAATTATAATTTCTATTTGTCAATAACTGTGACTGATCGGAGATGGATCCACAGTTTTAGACCGCGAAATTAGAGATGTATTAATAATTCTAATGTTTATTATTAACACATAAGATACTTTTTATCCCAATATTCGCACGGGATCAGGACTTATGCGTGTGAAACCGCGGGGTGCGGCTAGTTAATCTATGATTTCTTGTCGGTAGAAAACAATTCAAGCGTAAAGATAATCCCGAAAAATGCATACACCTACTAACATGAATAAAACAGTAAACATACACATACATAAACATTTCGCCACAAAACCTGTTTTTTTTTACCTAGGTTTCAGTGACTGACAGACAAATTGCAAAAACGATTACAAAGCCTCAACCAACACATTTCCATATATGTCTATGGATATCTTTACTCTTTAGTTAACATTAAAATTTATCGTGCCCTGAATTTCATTAAAAGCCTCGAAATTACAACTTTAGAATCTGCTCTTAGCAATGAAACAACACATTACCTATCAGTGAAATAATTATCTGTTTCAAAATCGTGACATGCGTTTCCTACCCGGATACAAGCCCAGGATATTATCTAAGATACTTTTTACTGAACTCGAAGAGAGTGGAAGGAAATGTGCGAAATATACGGGTTTGTTGGAACGCAATTTTGGGCTTGAATGAGAAAATAGGGTTACGATAGCGATGAAAGGTAAAGGCGTTGAAATCTTACATTATTGTCTTGACTAGCATTATTTTCTATAACCCTCTCACTCTCTCACAGACGAATTTATAATTCAACCTGGTGTTTCTATTAGAAAATGATAATGTTTTAAATTTCTCCATAGCGAATCGATATTTCGATTTCAATGTTATGTTCCGGTTATAATCTAGAGAGTACAAAGACAGTTAATCTTGACTCTCATTACTTGCCAAAAATGAATTATCATTACTCATAAGGAAATTGATTGAATATTGGCGAACAGTCGAAGACAAGATTAGAAAGTTAAAATCTGTAACTCGAAACGAATTGAAATCGTTGCAGAGCAAATGCAAACACAAATTTTAATGGAGACTAGACACTCAATTGATTCGACAAGATAATCAGTTAACGCCTATGTAAGAGATAATCAACCGCTCTAGGAAGAGACAAGTCGCAAATTATTAAATTGGGAACTACCTGTTGGCTATACAGGCGCATTCGCAACAGATATTAACATTGGCCTTGGTTAAACGAGATGATTATAGCGATACCCCGGTAAAGGGGAGATCTCTAACCAACTGGTCATGTAATCGTGTTACAAAAAGGGAGCCAGCTAAGCACGTGACGTGATCAAGTGTAGATCCAACATGAATATACGATAGGTACTAAGTGTATAGCAAAAACAACAAAATTTATTGATTGCTTGATTGATCAAAACATGTTGTACCAAATGTAAACAACATTTATAGTCAATAGTCAACATGATAGTTTCATTAAACAACGTCTTGTTTAATGAAAGTAAATAGTATTGATTGTGTTATAATGCGTATAGCAAAAGTGTACATGTAGCTACCTATAATTAAAACGTAGAGTTTGAACTAAGGGTTTGAGACATGAAGTCCTAAAGAAGACGAAAAAGCACTGAATACGTTTAGTTTCAAATGAGCTGTCATTTTTAAGTCAAGCCTTATGTACGATAGTAACATGCAACATTTTTTCATGACTGAAAAAGCAATTGATCGCTGTAATTATTGTTGCAAATGAAGAAACAAAAATATTATTCCTTTGCAATCCGATACAATGTAACTTTTCCTCGCAACAAAGGCAAGGCATTTAATTTAAAATGTATTAAAACAGTCATTCGTCTGAGTCATTAAAAGTGAGTTTAGCTAAGACTATAAATAATTAATCACTTGTTTACAAAACTTCCGGACTAATCAAAGATAAACTATACTTAGAGGCTAATATTAGGTCTCAAATATAATTATCAGCCATCGGCATCGGTCCGTTTAGAATCTAAACGGACTTTAGAACAACAATTGTTCATTCTTCCTTATCATAACATGACGTTTACTGTAGAACATACATCAACCACAAACAACATCAGGCTAAGCATAAATAAATGGACAGACGTCTGAGTTTTTAATAAGATCAAGATCCAGTTAAAAGACTTACTCAATCTAATTGGTCACGGCTGCAGTCGGGTTTATACGCAGTCCTAATGTTCTTAGAGTCTTGAAAGAGGCAATCAGAATAAAATAATAACAACTTTATTTATCACTTCATGGAATAAGAATGAGGAAAACTGACTTAATTTATTTAAGAGATCTTATAGATCTGATGATTAAATAGCAATAATAATGAAGTAATATTTATCCATACAAGGAAACAAAACATTTAGCACGAGATTTGAGTATATTTATAATCAAATAATGGTATTGCTGAAGCAGGTATTCAACAAGATTTGAACTTGTTTCACCTGATTATTGTCAAGCAAGAACACAAACATGAGGCCTGGGTCATAGAATGTTCAGAACAGATGGCTAACGTAATACTCCTTCGTTAGCATTATGAGATTAACCTTAATGAAATACCTACTGCACTCGAAACACTCGCTTAGCATGGTAATAAACTAACTTAAAATGACTGGTTTTAGGGTTAACGACGTTGAACATTTTCAAATTATTACCGAGATAATCAAAAGTATCACTTTACATACCTAAGTGTTTTTCAACCATGATCCTTATTAGAATAAGATCCGAAGGGACTAACCGACTTTCATTGGAATTGATAGCATACGAAATGAATGAGTTTTACTGACAAACGACGGTTTTTGGTAGGCAAAAATAAATGCAGAAAATTTGGAGAACCTAACTTAAGTTATAGCTACAAAATAATATATCAGATAAACTTTAAATAATTAATTTAGAGTGTCAGAAAACGCCATGATTAAGTCGATGTATGAATAAAGGAAACAAAGAGCGTATCAATTGAATTACCCATGTGAGCAGAGCGTATCGTCTGATACGATACAATTTTTAGCAATAGGTTAATATGTCGCTAATTACTTATATTCAGAAACTCAAAATTTCTGAGCAAAGAATAGCTAAAAGCCTGGAAATTCAGCTCTTTTTTCTTCCAACACCAATATAATACATCTATATGTTGCATATATTGAGTAATCACTACATTCATAATTATAATAGATTTTTATAGAAAAGAACGTTCTCCCTGCCTACTTGACAAGGACTATGGCGTGAATCCACACCATTAATATCTTACAGAACGCCAGGTATACAGGTTTCGAGACCAGCCTATACGTCTTGCATAAGAGAATTGTTTACTTCTTTTTGTTTTTGTTTTCAAATAGTTCGCGTGTAGTTATGATACTAACGAACTTGAAACTCATTGATCATTGTTCGTCCAACGATAAATAAAGCAATGAATCAATAGACAGAAAAAAATGTCCATATGTATAATATAAATTATATATGCTCGGTAAATTTAAGAGTGTAGTGACATATTCAACGTTCCTAAAAAATAATAATTTATGTAGTTTGTACTGATAATGCGGAGATAACTTTTGATAAACAAGAAAGTGTACTAATCAAATTCCGATGGAAAGTATGGAATATCTAAAATAGTGACCAAAACGTAAGATCTGATACGAAAATGACAAAATATGTTGATAACGTGGATGCTTATTTACACAACTGTACGACATATTCAACCGAAAACATTAGCTTTATGATGTTTGAACGGAACTTTTATCTTGTCGCTGTTATAGATACTAATTGGACATTAGTAAATTAGTCCTCCGCGTTCTCCATCAGACTTGATACCGTTAATTGAAGTGATTGGCAGAATTGAAGTTTTTGGAAGATATAGTTTTGGTAAACCTGAACTGGTCAACTGGTTAGTAAAGGTTAATATAATCAGTTTAGTTATTCAATATGTCTGCGACGGGTTAAAAGAGAAAACGTGTAAAATTTGTTTGTACAAATATTTCGTCCATTTCGCGTCGTCAGGCAGGTTTTAAAGTCGCTCGTCTAAGTGAGTTAACAGAGTGAAAACAGCTCGCAACAAGCAAGTACGTTGCGTGATATCTACACCAAACACCTGCTAGTTATTGCACCGAACCTTGTGTTTAAGTCTATTATCGCTCTTGAGTGTTGTGCCCAATTTTCATTTTTTCTTATTGTTCAGAAAGGTCAAGTACGTCTCTCGTACTATTAAAGCACATCGCAATAAACAATCTTTTATTTACCTAATGTAATTTCGTCATGAACTTCAAATTGAATGTTTGCATCTGATGCAGAATCAGAATCTAAATCAAGGATTTCTACCGAGGCCTACACGTTTCGCTCGTCTCATTTGTTATCATTAGCACTCATCGTTAGCTCTTCAACAAACAATTTCATTGTTACTACCTTTGGTTTGTCATTGTTCTCCTGTGATTGATTGATTTAAAAACCTCATCATCAGCTTCTCTGTGACGATTATTAATATCATCGACATACCTGTGTCCTGTGCATTTTGTAAATGATGAATGTGGTGCAGGTGTGCATAGTAATGATGATGGTGTAGGATGCATTCCAGATCGGTGCAATTCAACATTGTCACGGAGCACCGGCCGTGCCGGCAGCCGTCTGCTCACTCACGCTCGGTGCACACTTTCACAAAACAATTCCACTGGCACTACGACACGTATCGCTGTCACATCACGTTATCTCCTTGGACACCGGTAGGGGACTGACACTCATGGGTCTGGTCCTCCAGGAGCGGCGCCGATAGGTCTACACTGTCAGCACGATCTACCGCTGCATCACGTGCACTTGTTTATTTTCCTAATCCTCCAATTATTCACACGTTATCACGAGAGTCACCCATCACTGTTCGGAATCGCGCGACGTTCAAAGGAGCGGAAGGCGTAATCGATAAGGCGGTCGATTCGATAAGTACGCGAGGTTGTTGCAGTGAGCGGCGTGCGCGCAACACTTGCGGCGCGCGATTGTATACTGAGTGCGGTATGCGAGCGGCTGCCACCTCTCCCGGGCTCCCGGCCTCGACCGCACTTGTCGAGCCCTGGGCTATCATAACGCGCCACCTATTGCCCTCTGGAGAATAATGCAGCGTTCAACGTCCGTTTCTCATTATCATCTCGACATAAAAATGCATTAAGATGATTGTCTTAAACCGAGCACCCAATATCTTCTTAATCTATCCTGAATACCGTATGGAAGTATTTCATCAAACAACATGCACAAAATTTGTTCGAATAGCGTAAACAATAATTTATGAAAAAAAAATGTTTCCAAGCAAATGTTTATAACCCGTAAACATTGCACTGAAGCAGTTGATGCGATTCGTAATAGCAATTACGGTAGGTACAACAACAAATGCCAAAGACGTGACCGTGTTCGTTAAAGAACGTTATTATTGAGTCGATGCCGACAAGATTCGCAAGTAAATAGTGAAGCGGAGATTTGCGGAAAAGGAGAAAAAATCTACAAGCGAAATATCCGCAGTACAGGTCCCAAGGTTGAAGGACTTGCTCGCCGTGAGTACGACGCAGGTACAGACAGACTTTCAAGTGACGATGCATGTGCAAATATACAAGTTATTGTACTCCGTAGATATGTAAGTGAACGCATTGTCTTCCCACACCATGCCATTTATAACTATGACGTTGACAATCACTGAGCTCTGACTTATTTCATCGGCTAAGATGATTTTTTCATGAAAAGGGATTTGTCACTGACCTCTAATACAACAGTATCCGTTACAAGAACATTGTTGGTCTTGTGTTTAATTACAACAAAGTGGCACTAAAAACCACGTTGATAAATTTTAATCTTTATGGCTATATCAATTCTTGCTTTACAAATAGGCAAGGTACAGAAATGGTTTGTTTATTCAGTAATATTTTTTCTTAGAAACTAGTTGGTTATGAGTCCTCGTTAGTATTGAAAATGTCGAGGTGCAGATACACTTAAGACAAGTAAACGATCGGGTAGGCCTTGACTTCAAAGTAAGGGCCGATGAGATGATAATTGCAGCAATTCTTATTGTTTACAATGCATCCAAGTTTTTAATCTTCACATTGATCAGTGTATTCAGAAGTGATTTTAGAAAAAAAAAAAATATAGTCGGTTTAAAAAAATTCAGACACTGGCGGCATAGGGCATTGTCGATTTAGGAAAATATTCTGAAAAATATTTCAAAATTATGATTAAAATCAAAAGCCTTCTAGTTTTCAAACGAAATTCACCAATCATCGTTCTAGAATATGCGCCTTAGTAACTCTCTCACAGCTGTTTTTATAGTACCTAGTTATGTAAAGTTATTTCAGATTTGTGATACCAATAGTTACATTTTTTAACACGTTGGTAATAATTAATACAAACATAATTTGATGAATCAATAAACAATAATAAACAGTGTGATTTTTTTTAAAAGTAACAATACCGAGTTTATCTCGCAGAGCAACACAGAAAAATAAGATCAATGAAACAATATTATTCAAAGGCAGAAGAGACACCTTATGAATATGCTAATCACAACAAAATTAAAACTTGAAATCTCGATAATATTCCTATTGATATAATTACCTTCATTTAGATCGATAACAATGGTATAACTTAACTTCCTGACGTCATACACGGATGTGAAACTAACGATGGCTATAAGAAAAAATATTTTCATGAATGAATTGCAATTGACTCTCGTTAGAATCGTGGTCGCTAACGTCACTGTTGAACAACGGTCCTGCCGGAGCCGGAGTATTCTGTAAAAATCTCAGTGTGAATACTGAGGTGAAGTGAGCTTGACGCAAGCGGTCAATAGTGTCAATCCCTAGCATCAGGTCAATTGATAGTACACATCCAACTCACTTCACCTTAGTTTTCACGGTGAAATTTTACAGCACAGCCGGTTTATTCTATAAAAATCTCACCGTGAAGTGGTGGTGTGCTCAATAGTGTCAATTCCTAATGTCTATTTTTCAATCTTCCACTAAGATTGAAAACATCTTCGACTTTTTTTGTCACTTCCATTTAATTTATTATATTTAACAGTTTAGCAGCGTTTGCCTCTAAGCGGTTCAAGGACACAATTATTTGCAGTTTTTGGTGCATGTTTTCAAGAAACGGTCGGTTTCTCACTGAGCCACGCGTCATCTTTGTGACCGGGCGCCATCAATTGAGACTGGTCATCTCTTCGCTGCCAGGGTTTATTTTTAATCTTATATTTTGATAGTTTTTTTTTTTTGCCTTCTTCTCACATAAAGAATAAAACAAAAACAATAATGTGCCCAGGATTTTGTTATATAAATGTAATAAATGCTTTGAGTTTTCCAATATTTTATACAACTTTGAGTTTGAGTTTGACTTACTATAATATATATAACGACTATTCCATATTTAAAACCTTTTCCAATTGATTTTATTGCCACATAAACAAATATCAACTGTATACAAGATGTTAATGTTTTTTGATTTCAGAATGACTAGAACTATTGAAAAATCCATTTTGTTTTTGAAATTGTAGCGCAAACTGATCTTAATTTTTCCAAAAACACATTGTTGTTTTCATTTTTGGAACCAATATCGCAAACGCAGTGTAGTATTTTTGTTCCTATCATCTGGGACTTCTGCAACTTTATAATGGTCAATTTTATCATAAGCAGCCTTTAATTGTGATAACATCATCAATTGAAATTATAATCGCCAATTGTAATACGAATATCCTTAATTTTCATGTCACTTGGTTCACAGTTCATCTCATTAGACCAAAGCATGTGAATCTAACAAATATCTTAACAGTAAACATAACAGTAGTGTCTACAATTGTTTGTCACAAGTACGTATGTATTACGCAGTTAACAACATTATGAATATTGAAACGGACAACTTCCATGTAACTGTAAGGTTAAACTGTTTACTACGAAAACACCGTTGTCTAGCTTTATCTTTTTCATGTATTTATAATAAGTAATATGACCAATGGTCGTATACGAATAAATGCCTTTGATTCCTACATTGGAACTTATGTCCCCCAAGATTTGTATGCCAACTTAATCTGGTTTTCTCTCGTAGATTAAATTGACATTTCAAGTGATTGTTGTTTGGTTTTCAATTTGGAGTTTGACATTTGCACGTGTCAAATTAGTCTACGAGATTAAAAAACAGACTTTAAACAAATGAATTGGCCAGTCTATCAGAATTTTGCGATTGCAGAACTCAAGTTTATTTGTTTTTCTATCTTAACCTACTAAGTATATTGTCCCACTTGGACATATTTAGATGTTTAACCAAAATGCAATTAAAAACTTAATAACTTTCTAGAAATATAATAAAAGACAAACATTGCTAATTGGTGACGTCCGTAGGTAGTTTTACACGCCCTGTGGACAGCAAAGGCGTGGAGCTAACTCAGCGAGCTAACTACTTAATTAACTATTGTTTGCCAGCATTTATCGATTACGCTTTTCACTTTAATGGACCATGGAATGTTGTTAGTGGTATTGACATAATATGGAACTAAGGTGAGGCTTCAAACTAGCCAGTTCTACTTTGATGATAAGGAAGGAGAATTTCCTCCATAGCATGAGGGGAAAGAAGTAATCTTGGTTCAGTATCCGGAAACACAGATTTGAAGATTTCGTCTTGCTTAAGGAATTACAAATCAATTGAGATGTTGCGCAATCTAAGCCCATTAACTGGCTCAAATGTTGAGAACATGACTTTAATATTAGTAGTACAAAATGGTCACTACGGCTGACAAAATTCGACCTTACGAAGAGAAGCCGAAGGGTGTTATAAGAAGTGATAGTAGGACTGTATGCGCCGTAAATTTTTTATAAAAAATCTGACTATTTATTAAAAAACCAAACAAAGGGCGCGTTTTTGACGTCTTAGCTAGTTTCAATGTTTCTTTGCGTAAGACGTTTTTTTTTTTAAATAGCTTGTATTTTGGCCCCCTGCTGGGCAAAGGCCTCCCCCTTTTCCTTTCAAATCCTCTAGCGAACGAACCGCGTTAGAAACACCACCCTGGCGGATGTTGGAGCAAAAAACAGCCAGGCTGAAGTGGGAGTGGGCCGGCCACGTCACACGAATGTACCGTAGTATTTTTTTTTAAGTGAACCCCTTTAAAAAATACTACATGCTAATGATGACCTAAGGTCCCAGCATTACTCCCTTGTTTTCTTTCTCGTGTAGGTAGTTTTCTTATAGTTTAGCAAATACACGATGTTTGAATAAAGTAAGAATTTAAACAATAGGAATTTATTATTGAAGATACCTTCATTCATTCATAATACTGCTCGTCTATGGTAATAACATGGATGAAGGTATAGGCATAAGTTTTCTATTCATCCTTATTGAAAAAACCTTGGAACAAATCAGTTGAATAAATCGTCGTGACTTACGCGTACTAGTTCGTAGATTTGATTATTTGTGGTTCAAAAAACTGTGAAAATTTTTGTTTTCATTAAATTATGAACATACGTATCCTTTCCAGTAGAAGAATATCCCATGTAATCTTGGAAAATCAGAATAATTCTATTACGCAAGAAGGTTGAACCATGATGACGTATTTTTGATTATATATTTATTGCTATATTTGACAGAATGTTTCAGTAAATGGCAAGTTTTGGATCATCGTGGAATAAAAGAATATTCAAAAATGTTGGCGCATGTGGTTTGTGAAACCTTGCAAGGCAGTATAATGACGCAAACTATGGACTTTTAACTAGCGGAAAATTATTCCAATCGACTTCAATAAAAGTCATTAGCATGACACCTGTTAAAAAAAAAAACGAATTGTCTCGTCGTCTCGTACATCGTATATCACCTAAATTAGTCATAACGGTTCAAGGTATGAGAGGATAAACGTACACTTTCAACGTTGACCTACAAGTATATATGTATAGCTATTATAAACAATGTACTGGTGACTTTTGGCGAAGTGTTATCAATGCCGGTGAAAGGGCTTCAACGGTAGGCCACTATACATTGAGTTACAAAATACGACACGTGCTTAAAAATACTGTCGTTACAAAGTTATACTTAAGATTTTTTAAATGTGCTTTTTCCTCTTACTATGGCAGTGATTAGGTACAGCAATAAGGCCTAAAAATAAATATACATTTGAATTTTTTGCACTCGCATAATATTTATAAATGCAACAACAACTCTTTCAGTCTTATAGGTACACACATTTGTGTATGTCTTATTAAATCTCATTCACCAACATCCGGGGTTCAAATCAAAGCAATGTCTGTGAAAACGTACGAATACAAGTTGCGGTACGGATATCAAATCCACAACTACGAATACTGAAAACAAACTAGACCAAAATGTCCCTGTTCTGTTGTAGTAGTATGTTCTCAACCGTGGGAGATCGTACCTGCCCGCGTCACGAATCGATCAAAATAAAATGTTTCACGGGGGCCTACCACAATCTTTTACGAAACAATCTGATATACATTTTGATTAAATTAGGTAGCGAAACTCCGCGTACGTGATGATTCACGTACGCGGAGTTTCGCTACCTAATTTATCGCGGGGAACAAACCAATAACCTGAAATATGGTGTAACCTTTGTTCGTTCCCCGCTTGTTATACCAAAATTCTACAGATTATAATGCTTGTTTTTCTCTTTTAAGTTAGGTACTTATGCGTTTTTGCAGGCGGGTTTTTTGTTTTTTTAATAATTTGTTTTATTTCAAGTTTTTTAGTTTTATTAATTTATATATTTGGAATTAACTCTTCTCTAATTTTTATTTGCAGATGAAATATATATAAAAAAATAGCATATGTCACTCCCACAACTAAGACGAACCTAACGACACCTCGTATGTTAAAATCCATCAAGCCGTTTAGGTTTAGGCTATGTAGCCTAAACGGCGTGCCAAAGAAATATACATACATACATACAAACATACATATAAACATACATACAAACATACATACAAACGTACATACAAACACAAATACAAACATACATACATACATACACTCGAAAAACATTACCCTCCTTCTGGGGCAGTCGGGTAAAAACTAAAATGTTTCAAGTGACTACACCTACACTAACTGCGGTCAATGACCCAACAAAAAGAAACATCAAATGGATTTATTTGTTGTTTTATTATATCTAGATAATATCCCCATGACGTTTGCTGAGTTTAGCTAGCTAATTTAATTGACCCTGTATATGATTTTGCGATACCTCCCAAAGTCCCAATGATGTCGCGTGCACGTAAATATCTAGCTTCATCCTGTCAAATGGAGAATGAATATTTTTGCCGTGTGGACGAATGAGTACTAATATTTTCTTATAGCCTTACCTGTCCAGACAAAGGTGTGAGGGTCAGTTCTAAACAATAACAAGCATTATGCGAAAAGTCGCAACTAAGTACGGCCATCATTGACGTGCTGGGTTAAAGATCACAACTATCTACGTGAAAACTGTGACAAGGTATGTTGTAATAAGACGTAACCGAATATTAAGACTAAGTAAAAAATATGTATGTGCTGAGAAATCTGTGATTTAAGATAATATAAGAAAGGCCATCGCTTGGGCATGTTCTAAGGCTGTCCCTCTGTTGAGAAAGTGCTGACTATGGAATTTTATGAAAGTTTTGTAAATTAATGCGAATATTTAATATCAATGAATTGAAACCATTGTAGGTTTAACCAATTTCATTGTTTGCTCTACCCTACGAATGAAAATTCACCCATTCTGTATAAAACTGATTTACTTACATCCGACACCTCACAACTCCAGGCTCTGTTGAAAACCAGGATCAGACGCTAGTTGTCTGCCATTTTTGCTAAACTGGGCCTTTTTGACGCAGCCGTGAGACACACATTCCAGCTTTTTTATTTTAAAGGAATATAGGCATCTCTTTTTTGTACTGATTATGCAGAATATTTTGTGTGCCTTTTAGTCTTTGCTAAACAAATGTATTGTCTTTGTTAACATAACTGGCGAAATGTGGGTGTAGCTACAAATCTGCTTAGGGCTTCGGGGATTACAAGCAACATGTTATACTAATAACTATTTATTTCTTTGTTATTTTTAGCCATAAATGTAGATACCTTGCCTGGTATACAAAGGCGAGCAGAGTCCGCAAAATTATCAAGTCATATTGATTCGTCTTATCAATACCAATGAAAATGAAGCGCATCCTGCGTAAAACACAAAAACATGTGACTCAGAAGTGCACAAACCTGTTAGAAACAGAATTCGGCACTTGCCGATTGTGATGTCTTGTAAACAACCGTACAAATCGAGAATTGATTTCGTATTGGTAGTGTTGATTTCCGATGATAGTAGAAGGCCCAAGAAACGATAGTAGTAAATAACTGATGCACGTGCATTTGTTGATAATTTTCTGTCGCGTATCGAAATGATGGCATTACTCGAATACGGACAAATAAAATTTATTTTGTAATGTGCTCTCTCACTCGGGGTTATTCCACTATTTCATAAATATACTTTTGTAAATATGAAACATGTACTTGAATATACTTTTATGGGGTATCAATTTTGGAGGTGTTGATGTCGTAATTTGTAACTCTAACAAAACATTTAAATTTTTGTTGGATATAACATAACATAACGCCTGTAATACCCGAAGGGTTAGGCAGAAGTGTATTTATAGTACATCCACATTTCGCCAGTTATGTTTTAAGTCCCATGTAATATATAAAAATACCTAAGTATATAATATACGGATTATCAGAGCCAATAAACTAATTTCAAATTATCTAACCCTTTAAATGGTTGTTTTAACAAATTGAAAACGCAGGTCAGTAACCCGACTACCAAGACTGACAAGCAAATATCAAACTGCCGTAAAAAAAGGGAATTTCAGCAAATTAGCCATGCCCATATATCTTCAAAAAAGGCCAATAATAATTTAAAGGATTTTTTTACTCAATATTTTTACGATCCCTGATTACTTGACAGCTGCCTTCGTCAAAGTACCGTTATAATGACCATAACAGTGATTTGGTTCACTCTCGTCCTGGTGATTTTCTGATACCGCTTATTAATTAAAGTGCAGAGCACATTAATATGGAGTTGCATGATAGTGTCAAGTGTTTATCAAAGGCACATCCTCATTTAAACAATATTACACAAAAAATAATAATTGAGTAATAAAATGATGTGTTGCCCTTAATTTGACTCCAATTACCTTACTGAAAGAATTTCCAATAAAACCCATCAAAAAACAAGTGCCATTCGCACTCGAAACCGCAATTTGTCCAGCATTGAACAACTTTAACACCCGAGCACATAAAAGTGGATTTAAATCGTTATCGGCTCACACTAGACGACTCGTAAAGTCGGACATTTGCAATTTCTCGAGACTCGATTGCGAGATTAATGGCTACGTGCCTACGTCACTATATTATCTTCTTGCTGTACGCATCCATGCAGGTGCGGCCTCCGTTTATGGCGTTTCAATTAAATCGCTTTTGACCGATGTAGCCGGTCGTCAACCCTCGACGCGAGTATATGGTGAACTAGATGAGTCAGCTTTCTTTTATTAATTTTCAATGCAGGTGGTGCATGGTGCTGGTACATCTCTACGCTCGTTTCCTTAATATGGAATGTAGGCTTGTATATCACCGCAGCGGTGGCACCAATTACTGTCACGGCTTTTTGAAAGTTTCATAATTATGGCTATCAAAAATATTCTTGCATCGAGCCTTCGATTGTTTTTTCAAACTTGTAGAATTTTCAATCTACAGAATAGTAACAAGAAGCGTCTCCCATTCAATTCAATAATATCTTTTTGTCTCAAGGTATTTATGGGGGGATTCTGGAAATAAAATCTTGGTCGGAGAGCTCAGAGAAAATCTTGAACAAGATATTTTGTAAGCCGAGTACCTACTGAAGTGATTGATTTACTTCAACATCCTTTTATAGTACGTAGTATTTTGGTTATTACGTTCATAAGAGTTTAACCGACCCACGATAATTGAACTATGTTTAATCTTGACATTTAAAGTTTAAGTAGTTCAAGGTATCATAATTTTAATGATTAGGTCATTTATTTTGATTTAATTTTGCTTATTAGTTAAAACCAAAGATATAAAATATATCTAGATAGACAATCAAAGCTGGGAACTCGTAGAAAAAAATAGCGTCCAACTGTTAGCCGCTAAATGCATGCACATTAGAAAGCACAATGACATCACAGTGACGTGGCCCGCGTGTAAGACTGCTGTCACGCACACCAGCGTAAAAATTTTGGCTTATTTGTTTTAGTTATTTTGCAGCGCGACACATATCTAGACATCAATAATCATTTGAATCAATGTTTGTTAAGAAATAGTAAAATTATAGAGATATGCCATTAATAAAATTGCCACAACGAATTCGTCTATAAAAAATTTAAGTTGGTTCGAAAGATTGTACTAAATTCGCGATGAATATAAATTTTTACTGACAGAAATTTTTGCATGCACGTAAAATTAAAATAGTTCGTTATTTATACCGTTCGTTATTTATGTTTCGTTAATTATTTTGCAAAAAACAAAGTTCTGTTTTGCTTAAAAAGAAAAAGGTTGAATATTCATTAATATTATTCTTGCTTTAGACGAAATCTTGAGATACACTGACCCATAGATTTTGAAAACTTTCGAACCATTCATATCAAATAGGTTGATAACACGATTAACCAGAACAAATTCTTGGTATCATTGTCCGCAGCACATCAGTAACCTATTTCTTCAATATCTACTCCTGACCCTATGACGTAGAAGATAAGACGCAGATTAGTTTGTTTTCAATATTTAAGGCGTGTCAGGTTGTTGTTCTTCTTTATGTTTATCAACAGATAATTTCAATGAACTTGTGGCAAAGACCTGCATTGCTATTCTGTAACCAACTCACCGTGAAAACTTAGGTGAAGTGAGCGTGGAGTGAGCTGTCATTGTCGTCGATACCTACTGATGCCGAGGCAGTGTCAGTTCACTTGAAGCTCACTTCACCTAAGTTTTCACGATGAGATTTTTACAGAATAGCACAACTGCCCTTATAATGAAGCAACGACTGCCAAGAGCCAAGCCAAGAGTAAGAGGTTCAGTGGTCGACAAGTTGTACTCGTTCATTAGCTTGACAGTTGTGATTTGAATAAAAGGACAATTTAATTTGGTAGTCCATTTGCTTAAATTAAATAATGGGGCTCAATGAGTCTAAGCCGCACGGGTCGATCGATTTGGTTAATCTACGCTTGCCGTGGTCCGTGATTGGGTGATCATCTTTAGATACCAAGACTCAGAAAGCAAGTTAAGCCGTTGGTCCCGGCTGTCATTCGTGGATCTTCGACAGTCCTTACGGATCGTCGGAAGCCCGAAAGACTGACAATCAGTCGATACCAACAACACGAACAAACAAAACATGTTTTGCTTCCCAGTTCCAAAGAGGAACAAGATCTCTGATGACTAAACTATAATCGTTCATGTCCCATCAATTAGAAAGACGTCAAAAGCAACAGCTTACTTGTATTCAAATTCGATCATTGTGTAATGTGATTTACTTCCTTTTCCGCGGCATTTACCTATCTATGTACAAAACGCGTTGCATCCGGCTTGACTGTTTTTTTTCCCACTATGTGTTTTCCTATCTATGCTTCGACTTGTATTGTAGGGAAATACATTATGCCAGTTTAGAAAAACTATTAATTTTCACTAACGTCTTCTTCCTACTTTTACAAGGGTGCAAACAGATTTAGCGTTTTATTTTTTTCTAATTTATATTTTGCCAGCCCGTTCATTTCTACCACATTTAAATTCTCTATATCAATAGAGTCTGGTCAGAAGCGTGTTCCATCATAATCGTATAACTTGATCGACGTCTCCCCAATTCTGGGAGTCGCTGTAAAGGCAGAATTATAATGAAGGCGGGTTTTGTTTGAACGTCACCTTTTTGTTTTAGTCTTTGGCGGGTCGCAGAATGGGTTACAAAAAACAGGCATTCGGGAAAACGAAGCGGCTACCCTTTTAGTTCTGTGTTTCGTGGTAAACTTTGAAACAAACAGGATAGACTGATTTGAAAGTCGTGTTGGGGGTTTTGCCTTTAGTTGCAATAATTATCAGATATGTGCAAGTCGCAATAACCAAAGAACTTGTTCATGATCATCATCATTTATTATTGAAATAATAAACTTGAAAAAAAAAAAGATTCCATGTCGGGCAAAGCGTTATTAGGTTTTTTCTTCAGGAATTTATCAGTAGCAGCCTGGAGTCTGGATCTGTGCCCAGTTGATGGCAATAGGCTTGCCCCCTATTACATGGGACTTAAATAGAACTGGCGAAATATACGATAGATACACCTCTGCCTAACCTTTTGGGGATTACAGGCCTTTTTTTTTTGGGTGGGAAATCATCAAATGACTTCTCCCGCTCTGGGCGGAGCGGAAGGGCGTGTCAGACTCTTACTGGCTAAAACCCACCCGTGTTCCTTCAGTTGCCTGTTGCCAGGGTCCCGGTATCCTTTTTGGACTATTCCGCAACCCTGGCAGGGGGATTACAGGCCTGATGTTATATTATGTAAACTTATCATATCCTCTCATCATCATGTATTTATATTGCAGAAAGATAAAACTAACTTTCTTTCTGTCAAATTGTTGTAGGAACCTTAAACTGAATAACTTGATTATCGTTTCTGCGACAATTTATTTAAAACTCTTTGTTCACGAGCGGCCTTAGGCTGCAGTCTGACAGAGCGTTTTTTCTCTGAAATCTTTTACGCTGACCGCCTTAGGGGCTCGAAATTACTCCGAGTTAACGACGAACATCTGCAATTATAGTCCTATAGGTGCAGCTACCAATAAAATTACCTTTAACTCTGATTCTCAACTCGTGCAACAAAAAGTAAAATCCATTAACGAATACAATAACAAAAGCCATGATGAGAAAATGGTTTTTTTTTCGGTATGATCGTGTAATTAATTAACCGAGTTCAATAACTTAATTACCTACATACATCTTATTTGAACCTTTACCAACTAAGCAGAATGCGGGTTTATTTATCAGTCAATAAGTATTTTATGGAGCTCGTGGCTCGTTTTATGGAGCTCGTGGCTCGTTTTATGGAGCTCGTGGCTTAGTAATAACAGCCGCACGGGTCGATCCATCAGGTTAAGCTACGCTTGCCGGGGTTGGTCCATGGATGGGTGACCATCTTTACATACCGAGACTCCTCCGTGACTCGGTGACACGTTAAGCTGCTGGCTGTCATTCGTGGATCTTTGACATTCGTTACGGGTCGGAAAGTCAGAAGCCCGAAAGTCTGACAACATCTTACCAAGGGGTGTCGTACTACCCAGTTACTGAGTGGTGGATGTCAGATAGGCAGTCGCCCCATGTAAAATTCAATAATTCAATATTCAGCTGGGTCCGGTTAGACTGGACGCCGACCCCAACATAGTTGGGAGAAGGCTAGACAGATTGATTGAATAAGTATTTTACACGAAGCGACGATAGTCTTGCGTGCCAAACAACCTATAATAATCGGTTCCTATAAACAAAACCGGCCAAGTGCATGTCGAACCATGCACAATGTAGGGTTCCGTAGTTGGGATGCATTTATAAAACAAACTTAACATTGTAGTTGAAAAACTTGTTCTCCCATACAGAATGTATGGGATAACATGTTTTTACAACTGCAAATTTAAGTTGGTCGATTATTACTCGGTAACTTGTGGAGCCTACGTAGCGGTGATAGTTTTGCTTTTAATTTCGTTATATATACTACTGCCATGAATTTTTTCACATATCCAAACCCAACCATTTAGCTAGCAGGAGGGGGAACACTTGGCTCTAACAAAAATTAGCACTTTAAATCTTAATATTCCGCATACGGATTCCTGAATCCAAAAATCGTTTTTACAAACTCACATTATTTTTAAACGACCTTTCCAACGATACCCCACACCATGGAATTGACGAGAAAAAAAAAACCATCCTCACTTTACGTGTAACCTAAAAAAAAAAATTTTTTCTGTTTTTTTATATGTATATTAGGGTGAACCATAAATTTTTTTTTGGTTTTTCTCTTTGGCCACCCCGTAAATTTGTAACACGTATCTATAGTAATAACGTTGTAAAATTTCAGGTGACTAGCTTTAGTGAAAGAGGGTGCTCAATCTAGAAATACATAATCTTCATTTTTTGATTACTGGTTAGGTTCCAGTGCTAAATTAAACTTATTAATTTTGAAATATAGCAAATATTGTGTTTTGTAAACGGAATTAATAGAAATTTAATTACAAGACTGTGAATCATTGTACTAGTGCATTAACATGAGGTCTTCCACACGTAAGAAAGATGTCATTTTTCTACTTGAATGTCGGGATCTTGTGTCACTGTTAAGGCTAAACCAACATCCAACATTCGGCTAGTTCTATTATTTTATCATCTGATATAACAAAAATCAAAAAAATTTGAAGCTACTACGCATATAATCATTCAAAAAGTGATATGGGTAACAGGGGCCAAAAAGGCACTTGTGCTCATCTGGAAGCAAAGACAGGCCGTTATCTGTTATGACTTGATTGTTGTCAACACATATTATTTGCTTTGATCCATCAAGCTGTAATGGGATCACAGTGTTTAAAAGATTTAGGGTTTTTTAACAGTCCGTAAATTATAGGAATCAGCCACAAAAGGTTGCGATCTAATTTTGAAATATTAATCGGTAATTAGAATTGTTAATATTATTGAAAATTCCTATAATTATACCAATTGAGGCTTCCTGACTTCTCTAAAAAATAAGGGCATAGTGTAACCGAAACTAAGAGCCTCTGAAGTGAGAGATAGGTCAGTCTGAAGTCAGAGAGGTTTAAAAACATTCATCCATTCTGAACATTAACTACCGCAGAAAGTAGAGTTCAACCTAACCTAACAGATCAATAATCGGTCTTACCTGAGCTGCATTGCTTATTTTCCCAGTTATGATCCCATTCTCAGATAAGGCACTACACAATATAAGGCAACTGAAAGTAGAGAGTCGGCAAACATCTGTGGAAAATCTACTCCCAGACATTCCGCCATTTGATCGTGCACAAAACATTGTTATCTACAATATAATTTACACTACATGCCGTTCTAAAATGGACATCTCACGTGAAGTGAAAGGTTTTATCACCTATACAATAAATCAAGCCGTTTCGTCTAGAACCACTATATATTGAACTCTAGAAAAATAACGTGTTAGGCGAATTTGAAAGTTATACCGTTGAGTTAAGGTCGTCGGAATATTTTTGTTATTTTAATTTACATTGGTTTCACAACTGAGAGACTTCAAGACGTCAGGCCAAACCCGGGCGATAATTTCTCTAAAAATCTCGCTAAACGGCTGGATGTGCAAATATTAATATCGGAAGCAAATAGAAAGCATGAGATTTAGATAGGCAAATATTTTCCATGTCGGGTATTTTTACGAAAACATGCATTACAGTTTATGTGGAAAAACCATATTGGAACTTTTTATTTATTTTTGCGTCTATTGAGTGCCTACTGCGTTGTCTGTTCCTTGTTCAATGTGCGCATTGAGCAACCTTTTAAGCTTGCTAGCACCAATTCAGGTAATGTTCAATTGTTTTTTTTTCTATTTATTTTGTTCCCACGATTTTACTTCTAAGCTTAGGTCTGCAATAGGTACGTACTAGATCAGGCTAAGTCTATGATAGCTATTGCTGACCTTTCCAAAAAAGGAAGGTAAAATGGTTATTAGTCCCGCGGTGGGCAAACTCTTTTAAGTTACTGTTGTCTGTACCTATTGACTATAGCTTTTCCCGATAGTTTAGGTATAGATTACCATTTTCTATAGGATTATACCTACTTTAATATTTATGTAGATTGTACCTACAAATGCACATAAGTACCTACAATGAGATGAATAGCAGGAGGTGTTTTCGAGCCCTATCTACGTATGTTTTCTGCTAAACTTTTATTGTGATATTTTGCTCTAAAATCAGTAAATAAACGCAAACTGAAAATTAAAGAAATATTTAAAAAACATATGCAACACTTCATTAACTATAACGGAAACCTATCGCTATTCATTCTGTTATGTTAATTATTTTAGAGATAAACACTAATTTGTTCATCTATTAATAGTGACAAGTCAATTAGTAACGTCATAGCTACACCCTAATTGCGTAACACACGATTAATCACAATCTGTTTCATTTTGAAGGTTCAACAACATTCATTGCGTTATATTATGGTGTTGAGCAGACAAATTTTTCGAGCATATTGTGAACATCGAACATATTATGAATCATTTTGAAAGATACTGTTAATCTATTGCAGATTAACAGTACCTATCCTTCAAAATGATTCAGATTATGATTGATCGTTTGTTACGCAATTAGGGTGCAGGGGAATCACTACGGTGTGGTTTAAACCCTAACCATGCATAATGCGTTACTTTTGCAAAACAATAATTAGGGGCTATTGTGAGAAATACGAAAAAATTATATGCGGTCATACAAACTTTTTGTGGTTCTTCTACATAGTATTAATTAAATTAGTTAATTAAGTAACCTATCATATCTTATATCATCCTTATTGTCAGGTTTGTATTTTGTTTAAATGCTTTTTATACTCTGCAATTACTGCGATTCTACATAGCGAGGCCCGATAAGAGGTCCTTAGCACCTCTAAGTAGGTTTTTATTAAGTAGAAAAATTCGTTGTCAGACAGAAATGACCAAATATTGCACCCAAAGAAACTCTTCCTTGAAACGCGCTTATTAATTTATTTCGCGTCGTATTTAGCGTTGACAAGCCTTTAAATTTTTTCAGTAGAAATGAAAATATCAAGAAGAATATTCTCTGAATGATTAATTTAATGAGAAATAGTTTCGACCTTGAATTGAAACCAAACATTAATACTTAATCAATTTGACACATTCGTTTCTATCTGTGACGAATTTTCGTCACTTTATTTAATGAATAATAATTGATTTGGCGTCAAGTTATTTTGTACTATAAGCTTATGCCCGTGGCTGCTCCCGCGTCGAGGTCGAAAATTATCCCTTTGGAAACGTACTACCGGGATAAAAAAAGTATCCTATGTGCTAACCCAGGTCATGGTCTAGCCATGTGCCAAATTTCGCCCAAATCCGTTCAGCCGTTTTAAAATGAAAGTGCAACAATCAATCATAGAAACAAACTCACCTGCGTCAAGTCTCGATCCCGTGGGAATATTCTATGTCCTATTCCAGGTCATGATCTGACCCCTGTGCCAAATTTCATCCAAATCCGTTCAGCCGTTTTAACGTGAAAGTCAATCATACAAACAAACAAAGTCACTTTCGCATTTATAATATTATATGTATACAGGGTTATTGGTAAAACACCAACAACCTCTTAAGGAGTCATTGTACTCATCATTATGAACAACTTTTACTATGGGAATAAATATGAAATCGCGGTAAAAAACAGCTGTTCCGTACATTTTGACGAGTTATGCGAACATAAATGACCGAACTACCCTATAGTTCGGTCATTTCAGTTCGCGGCGGTTTTCTTTTACGTCGACTCATCATAAGACCAGTTTAAAAATCAGCATAATATAAACTTGTTAGTATTAGGTGCTAACGTAACAATAAAAAGAGCATCATTTGTCCCCAACAAAGATCCTTACATTGCTTCAATAATTATCGAACAATGTACTCTTGTTCTTCTTATAAGAAGTATAATAATAATTCTTTGTCACATTCATTGCATACTTATTTATAAACGCCATCTTCATTGCCCGTCATTTATTTAATCAATAGCACGTGATATAAAGGTATAAAGAGATATTGTGTCAAGGATTGTGTTCAAGCTCAAGTTACATGAGCTTAGAACATATTTCACTAAATTACAGCTTAAATATATAAACGCGTGGATGTGGAACAAGGCTGCTTAACTCACATAGAAAACGTATTAGCTGTCATTAAGTGAAACAAAGAAAGTAATTACGACCTTAAGTTTTTAGCCGTAAGAGTTACATTTCGGTGTGTGTGTTTAGTTTGTTTAATGTTAAATTCTTGTAACGTACGTGTTTAAGTCCACTCGCAGGCACTTTAGGTGAATTAAATGCAAAAGAGCTGGCTTGAGTAGACGATTATCAAATATAATTTAGTGTGTGTATAATGATAATCCTTAAATCATAGCAACAGTAATTATAATAGAATATAATACACAATAAGCGGTTACTAATGCTATTTTTTTACAGAAAAATGGTATGCATTTTCAACTATAGTACGTCGTATTGTAGCCTTAAAGAATTTGCAATCAAACGTTTTGTATTGGAGTCTGTAAAGTTGATTAGCTTGTCAACAATTGATTGTACACCATAAAATTTAGTTTTTTATTATGTCACGATTGTTTTAATAAAATGATTGTGTTACACCATAACATGCTTACGGCGACATACAAAATAACACGAGAAACGTATCTACCTCATGTATTTTAGTGAAATTTTCCTTAACACTGAAAACAAAAGATGAGACAACGTTAAGGACGCAAAGAATAAAAAAAAACATGAACATAATGTATCATCGCGTCTGTTTACCCCGAATGCTTGGCAAATCCACATTTACCCCAGTTATATCATATAAGGATTGTGGACTCAAGTAGGTCACTGCAAACACAGTTTACCAAAATGGGAGATTATAGATCCCTCTGACACCCAGCGCGAGAGTGGTCCTGACCAAACCATGCCCCATCAGTTGGAGTGTCCAAAGTCTCCATACATCTGCACATTAGAGGACCTATAAAACCACTCTGTGGCCGCCTTCTGAGCTCAACCCAATAGACTACATACGTATACACCATTGACTAGAAAAGAAAGAGGAGAATAGTTTTTTTTACAAACCTCTTCACCCAGACTTCGGCTACTACTGAGAAATCCCTAAGGAGAAAAACCAAAATCACTTTTTCAGACTCGGGGATCAAACAGAACCTCAAACAGTCGCTCGGTACCCTGAAAAGGACGCGGATGTTGTAATTCATCTGGACTTGTCCGGACATGTCCAGCTTTATAACCCACCGTCCGAACTTTTTCAACCCTTGTCATTTGTCCAGATTTTTAGAAATAAGGCAATGTTTATAGATAGTAAATAAAAATTGAAATGTGATTACTGAAAATAGAAAGATTAAAATGTCCTGACAAAAGACATCCGAATTATGATGGCAAAGGTACGGCTTTTTGTCAGTAATTTTGTAATTCGAAACGCTAACCCTGCCCGGGTAAAGCCTCAAACATAGCAACTAGTATCCAGTAAACAGGTCTTCAGCAAATTGTTTTAGGGCTGAGATCATCGTCATATATTTGTCAGCAGAATGCACTTTTTGTTACCAAATAACAACTTTTGCAACCGGTACGATTGATACGAACAATAACCGGTCTGTGCAGAATCTTGCATTTCTTTGGAGCATCTTCTTTTTAAAAGTTGCAAGGTCGGAATCGAAGCTTCCCGAAGGTGGTCCTTTGGTACCACTTTTTTTTCTAAATGTACCTATATCCAGGTTTACTTACTTCTTTATAAAAAAAAGTAATAAATCAGACTGTGTTGTCCCACTGCATAACTAAGACCTCCCATTCTATTTTCCACTCAACTCGATCCTGTGCTAATAACATGGACCAATCCCGCCTATAGGCGTTAAGCTCGTCCCACCATCTACACCGGGTCTGCCGCGATGCCATTAGACGTTTGCCCACGTTGTGATGGTCTTAGCTTAGTTAATTTTTATAAGGAGGAACAGATCCTGAAATGTATAATTTATGTTGAAATGAAATGAAATGAAATTGTTTATTCTGTAAATAGGATATCAGAATCACTTTTACACGTCATATTAAAAAAAAAAAAATAAGCTCGATGAGGTCGGCGTTTCCTATCTGACTACTCTGAGAAGAAAGGCTGAAACAAACTCAGAGGTCGCAGTCTCTTTTAAGGTCCAGACATAATCTTGGTCAGGCCATATGAGGACCATGTAGATTAGAGTCTGAAATGGTGTTTTGAGGAAAGAACCACACAGATTTGAGTGGACCTGTCCAGTCAGTGCAAGCATTTGTCAGTAACCGAGGAGCTCAACTCAGAGCTCAACTCAGAGCTTAAGGAGCTCAACGACTCGACGAACAATACCAAAGAAAGGACATTTGGGTAGGCCGCTAAAAGTACTCAAACTGCCAGATTAAAACTAAAGAAAGAGAGAAAAGAGATAATAAAAATGATCCACATAGTCCTCACATTCACAATAATTAAAATAAAATAATACTTTACAAAGTAATAATGTCATTTTGTATAAAATATTTAACAATGTCAATTTGTAGGTTTATAAAACTGGTATATTGTAATGATTTTAGATAATAATTAAAATGTCAAGTTCTAAGGTTTTAGCAGAGCGAGCAGCTCAAGCTCCCATGCTTTTTTGTCTTCTAAATAATCCGCAATTTTATAGTACCCTTTTTTACAAAGTTTGGTTTTAATACAGCCTTTAAATCGTTTAATGGGTAAATTTCTAATATCAATGGGAAGTTTGTTGTAAAAGCGTATACATTGACCCATGAACGAGTTGCCTACTCTGTGGAGACGAGTGCGATGTACAGCAAGATTGTGTTTGTTCCTGGTATTTATACTATGAATATCGGACATTTTCTTAAAATTTGATATATCTTTGTGTACATACAACAGGTTTTCAAATATATATTGTGAGGCTACAGTCAGAATATCTACTTCTTTGAATTTTTCTCTACGGGAATCTCTTGGACCTAGGTTGTAAATGGCTCGAACAGCCCTTTTCTGTAAAACAAAGATAGTATTAATGTCCGCACAGGTTCCCCAGAGAAGAATTCCATATGACATAAGACTATGAAAATAACTAAAATAAACAATTCTGGCTGTATCTACGTCAGTTATCTGTCTATTTTTTTTAACAGCATAGGCGGCCGAACTTAGCCGTCCTGACAGTTTTTCTATGTGTGGGCCCCATTGTAATTTGCCGTCAATAGTAATTCCAAGAAAAACCGTTGAATCAACAGGGTCCAACTCTATTCCATTGACTTGAACATTGGTAGTTAGCTGTCTGACATTTGGCGTTGAAAATTTAATCAGTTTTGTCTTTTTTTCGTTAAGGAGAAGATTATTTACATTAAACCAATGCAAAACTTTAGAGAGTGCATCGTTAACTTGTTCAAATTTGACTAACTGACTTTTGATTTTAAAAATGAGCGAAGTGTCATCTGCGAATAATACGATTTTGTTATTATCCCTTATATGATAAGGTAAGTCATTTATATAAATTAGACATTTATGTTCGCGTAGCTCCTCAAAATGTAGGGAACAGCTGATTTTTTTCCCGATTTCAGGGTTGGTCCGATAGTGGAAGTTGGACATAATGACGAGTACAATGATCCTTTAAGACGATGCCGATGAATTCAATTTCAGCCTGTAGGTATAAAGAGATTATATATTTTTTTAGACCTCTACGGGGTCTACTAAAAAAGTTATTGAATGTAGGCACCGTTCAATAAAATAGCCTCCACCATCATTTACACCCGTACACATTTACATCAGTAAGCCCCGCTATCAACATGGAAGCATTTTAATGTAAATATTTCAATAGATAGTGGTTATTTAATAACATCAAATACTGGCCAACACGTCGTTTTATTATCATTTATCATAATCGATTCGATTGCATTCAGTTTAAGTTTTACCGTTACCAAACTAGGTATTACGGTTAAAATAAATAGTGCAAATAATTACAGTAACTGTAATTCTAATTAATGTTCGATCGCTAATTGGATACCTACCAAATTAATTTGATAATATTCAGTTTTATACAATTAAATTAATGATAGATAAAGTTACATACCTATTCATTCAATAAATACATTCCGTTAGAATGACGTTGATTTACATAATTTTATTGATATTATGTTTCCATTGGAAGGTTATATAACGTGTCTACCCACACTGAAACTTTACTGATCAGAGTCTTAATCATGCTATTACGATTGGGTGGGTTTTTATATACAGGTAGCAGGGAAATCGCAAACTATAACCATGATCTAGATGGGAAAGTTTCTTTCGCGAAATGTTGACTCGGTTATAAAAAAAAATTACTGTTCCATATATTTTGACCGTGTAGGTATTACACGTTTTTTTTTTTATGAAAAAGCTTTTTTTTTTTTTATTACTGGCCAAATTTTCTACTTTGAGGGATCATCAGAATCATGTATTGTCATTGTACTAAATCCATGGTAACAGGTTGTGCATCGATCAAATCAAATCAAAATCAAAAAGACATTTATTCAAACTAGGCTGAGAATCAGCACTTTTCGAACGTCAAAATTACATAAGACAGTCCCCCAAAACGCCCACCCTTCACCACTTCCTAGTGCTTTAGCTGGGAAGAAGAAGTGGCGCAATAAACTCCCCAGCAGCACAGCTGTCTGTTCAGTTAGAGAAAAATTTATTCTATACAAAACAAAATCATTTACATTACATACATAAAACTTAAATCTAATTATTAGCCATAATGTCAGCTAGCACACGCCAATATACCAACCACAAAAAAAATATGATAAAATAAAAAAAACGAGAACTACGAGAACTACCCTGCCAACCTGTAAAAAAAGTCACCCAATCAATAGTTCAGACTCCAAGAGTAAAGAAAGTCATCACGTTAGCCAACATTCAATGCTGGATATAGGCCAACCCAACAGTAACCACAATGACTGGCTTACGCTTCCTGAAAAGTTATAGAGTGACGACCGCATCCTGGAGGACTCAGCGTGAGAATGTCCCCCTATGGTGGACCGATGGCGTAGACTGTTATTAATCAAGGCCTTGGAAATCCATTGGAAAATGGAAATTTGCCAAGCCTATATTATAAAATTATTAAATAACGACGGCTTCAACAGTAGGCTGACTTTTCTCATAATTTCATAAATGTCGTGTCTGTTATTATAATTATACCTATCTCATAACAATGTTGCCTCGTGCAAATAGATACCTACGGGAGAAAACATGACGTGTTTTAATTCCTGTAACATCAATATTATGCTATAGGGTAAACGTGCAACCTATGTATGCCATGCTAAATACAATGAATTAAAAACACGGTCCTGCGCCTGATCGCCTGAGAGAAAAGAGAGTGCACACCTGTGTCCACGCACACAATTGCGCACTATATTTTCTCCCGTCATTAGTTTTCGCTGAGATTGGCCGCCATGTCCAAAAATCGGTCTGGAGGACTGTACACATACACTCACGTGGAAACCACAGAACGCCACAGAACTATAATTTTATTCACACACGAAGGTCAGGAAGTTCTATGTGGCCAATTTTCCTAATCAAGAAAAATCACTAAATCACAGTCCGAAAAACATGTGACTACAGCGTCTGGTACATAACATTGCTTAATTAAGGTACTTTTAAAATTCTACTTAGTTTAGATATAAACGGCCTTAAAGAATTAAATACAATTCTTACATGATAATTAGCATTACATATTACAAAAAAATGTGGTCTTATGTCACTTTCACTCGAAACACTTTCGTTTTCATTTTGTGAAATATTTTTCGGTCAATAAAACATTCGGACATGTTTCATTATGCAGCATTATTATTCCGTGAAAGATAAAAAGACAATGTATATGCTTGCAGAATAGTTATCATTACAAAAAGGCTTTTCTTTTTCTTCGTGTTTTTGTGACTTGCCTGGTGTCAGAGTTTTATGCCACCCATAGGCCTCTGACATGGCTTCATATGCCATCGAGAAATAACTCACATTACTGCCCGTTTCCTCACGATGTTTTCCTTCACCGTTTTTGAAGCAAATGATAATTATACAATATGCGATGTTTCGATCTCGATCCATGACTTGGCAGTCCGACGGTCACACCACTAGGCTATCACTGTTAAAATACTGCAATAGGTAATGTAAAAGTGCATTTTTTTTCTCGATTCAGCATGACTTAACGCGCTACATGAAAACAGTAGGTAATAGCTAATCCTACGGGCAAAAGTCAGTCGAGTCAGCTTTGGTAGCAGATTGGTAGCCGAGCTGACTGCCTAGGAGAATTAACTGGAGAAAGCTTTATTAATGGACTCCTTCAAACTTGTAATTAAAAATTGTTATTAGGCAGACTGGTCTTGAAAATATCGAATTTATTTTTATCGACTATTTGTCCTCGAAGCATCCAAATTATACCGAAACTTTGTCCTTTCAAGACAACTTATTGATGAGAATTTACTAGAAGATAACTGAGGGTATTTTCTATACAACGTTATTTTTTCTTTATGCTAAACCCGAAAAGGGGTCATTGTACTCAATCATTTTGAACAACTTTTACTATGGAACGAACATTAAAATCGCGAAAAAACAATCAGCTATTCCATACATTTTGTCGATTTAAGTGAACACAAATGTAGGGAACAGCTGATTTTTTTTTCGCGATTTCAAAGGAAAAATAATGTTTTATATATTTCATAGTTCAGTTCAGAAATGGTTGAACACAAAAAATATACGTGATAACAAAACTTCGACAGTTCAATAATATTTACACACAGAACTAAACATGAATAAATTGACAGCTTTTTTTTATAAAAGACGACACTAAAGCATTTCTCCTCACACTCCAACAAATAATGAAATGTCAAAAATATTCATAACGCCATTTCACCGAATGCAATTTATTAAGTGTATGAAATGTGTTACCAACTACTTTCTATTCTAAACGAAAGTAGAGACAGACGAAAATATTTCGGGCATTTTATAACATAATTTCTTAATTTGTTTCCATTACCACTTCAATTAGAGTTCTAATTAGCAAAACGAGAATTAAAATTACAATGAACAGCACAAACTTTAAAATCATCACGATTTGTTGGCTACACAGAGCAGCTTGTCAGTTTCTCACGAGTGTAGTAGACCATGAGGCTGACTCACACACTGGAGCCAACATTTGAACCAGCCAAGGCTCAAAAGAATTATTAGACTTGTCGATTGCAAGGAGTCGTACTTAAAACTATAAATTAATATGCGAAGCGATATCTGAGTAAATATTAGTATTTCTAGGTCAATAACCGAGTTCTAAGTGTTTTTAATTATATCCTCCCTAATTACCCATATCCCAGTAACGATTACCTAATTACATTACTCAGATAAGAACATTAGTTACAAAATACATATTAAATTAGGTAAAACTACCGATCACTTCTTTGCAAACGGATATTGTTGGGCCAAACATTGGTCCGAATATTTTGGACCAATGTAATCTAGCTTAAATCATAATACGCTCGTAATAAATCGTGCTCTTTAATTGTAGTCTGAATGAGTTGACGTTTTAATAGTATGCTCACGGATTACACCGCAGGTAATTACTTTGCTAAATTAATATTTAGTAGATATTATTAATAGCACACACGGCAGAAACGTATTTAAGTCTTATATAGTCTTATATAGTCTTTAGTCTTTCGACACGGTTGGCGCAGTGGCTGAGCGATGGACGGCTGCGCAACGTGTCGCGGGTTCGATCCCCGCACGGAACAAATATTTGTATGATCTGCAAGTAGTTGTTCCGGGTCTGGGTGTTAGTGTATGTGAGTTTCTATGTTTGTAAACGCACCCACGATACAGGAAGAAATTCCTAGTGTGGGGCAACGTTTTTAAAAAAAAAAAAAAAAAAAAAAAAAAAAAAAAAAAAAAAAAAAAAATATATATAATATTTAATTAACTTTCTGACAACTTATTTAAAATACTATGCGTTCTTGTAATTTCAATTAGGTAGGTAGGTACCAATAAAATTGGTCGTGTTTCAGATACGATACGATTTGAATAGTCGGTATTTGGCGCTAAATGTGATCAAAAATCGGAGTGTAAACTTTCCCGAAGACACTGTTTTGTATTCAATGAAGAATGATTTATTGAAGATATGCAGAGCGTAATTGAAATAACTGGAAACCTTCTAAGAGATCATTGTATTCTTCATTGCATAACTTTTAATATGTGACCAACCTCGAAATTGAATTTTCCATTGAATTGCAATTGTGAAAATAAAATACATTTTGTCGAGTTATGCGAACATAAACGTATGAGGCAGCTGAATTTTTTCGTTGCTATTTCGTAATGATGCCATTGTAATCGTTGTTCATACTGATGAGAACGATAAAACCTCAAAGAGATTTTAAGTTATTTTAGTTACACCTTGTAGAATTCCAAGCTCATTATTCTGAACCATTTACAAATATCGTCTGTTTTTTTTTTAACTTTTCATAAAATTGACCGAACAGGTCTTGCCTCCAAGCGTCATCTATCACCGTTCAGTAATTATGCTCCGTTCGTTAGCCACAGCTGCATACGTAAGTGATGAACTAACAAGCTGTCACTGCTTACACAACAGTAACTATAACTACTTCCTACTAAATCTATAGTTAAACACTGACTGATAGATTAACGTAACAAGAGAAACTATTATTAAAAGTAAAAAAAAAAACACAAAGCCAAAACGATTTAGCGCGATAAACATGCAGGACACAGACTTCCTTAAACTAAGACCTATTTCTTAGATCTAGATTTAACAATATTATTTAAATCTAGATTGTGACAATTGTAACACTGGTTACAGTCACGGAGCTTAACAAGGAAATCTAGCGACCGTCTAAAATGAACAGTGTACTACTAACTAACTATCAAAATTGAAGGAAAACTAGGATATAAAATGTTTTCCTACAATCTCGCAAGCGGCCTCGTATCAGCCTTCTGGACAACATAAAATCATTACATTTTTATTACATGCCACTTTGAGAATGAATAAACAGCTTCATTATTGAGTAAAGGCGTAACTTTTAATGATCTACGACGCTCTATTTATGTTGAAATAAGGTAGAAAGCCAAACGGCTCTGCCGCAGTCGGGCTTTAAAAGCCTTAAAATAATAATAATAATAATATATATATTGATACGGCTCGCATTGTGAGGAGGTTCCTGTCTCTGCAGCCCTAACCACCGGTAGCTTGGACCCTGCTCCCGACACCGGCGGACAAAAAAAAAATGTTTTTATTAAAATATCTAAAAATGTAAATAGATAAGAAAGAAAATAAATAAACGAATAATAATATTATGTACAATTATATAAAAAAGGAGTACTTAGAAATAATCATAGGGCAACAAAATTCGTCCGCATCGTTGTCAAGACTCTCTCAAGACTCTTGATTTTTCCTCTTGACTCAAGAGGAAAAATCTAAATCAAATCAAAATATACTTAAAATTATTATTGACAAACAAGTTATTATTATAATTAAAAAAACTTAAGTATTCACTAGATGGCCGTTTACTGGTTCAGGCCAGAATTTTCCTTTACACCGCTCTCTAGCCCCGCGGCACCGATATCCTGTCGCAATTTCACTTTGCTGCGACTATGCACAAAAAATATGATTGCGGATTATGTGGCATGGCAATGGAAACATAGGAATGCTGAGAAATTGCAGCAACACCGTAGGAAAAGATGTGTATTGACATGATAATTATACAAAGTTACGGCTATTAGAGATTGAAAGTCTTACGTCCGTACGTAGTGGACAGCTTAAGAATGATAATGATGGTGACAAGGCGAGCATTAAATAACATGGTCGCAACGACTGAGCTTACTGTTCTACGATTTATATAGGTATATGAGATCTATTTCCACAACAGCTTTTTTTGACAAAAAGAAATTCATTTAGAATTTGAGGCTTACAATTATGGGGTTATCATCTTCATCGTTCAGCCGATAAACGTTCACAGCTGGACAAAGACTCGTCTTAACTATTGCCACAACAACTCCCACGATGATTCCATAATTAGCCTATAATGTTTCTACTGCTGGCACAGATTTCCTCTCTTCGAGAGGGAGTGAGCGGTACCAGTGCGGGTTGGTAGATGTCACATATCTTCGAGTTTTTGGTTCTAGGACATGCCGGTTCCTCACGATGTAATCTTCAACATTTTGAGAGCAGTGGTGATGAAGTATGTCGTCGAAGTCGCATCATTTCCTAGTTAAGTCATGTCGAAGAAACGCTTTGTCGGAGTACTGTAGTTTCGGACTTAAGGTACATATTTCGAACTAAAGTATTGTCGAAATGAAGACGTATAGGAGTTCCATATTGTAGAAATAAAATCTTGTCATATTACGGTTTGTCGAAATTAAGTTTGGTAGTCATGTGCGACAAGACGCGGGAAAAGTCTTCGTGTGGGGTCTCGTTTCTTTTGATAAGGTATTTATAGTACGGATGCTGATAATAACAGTACAAAGAATTCATCTAATCATATGTTGACTGAGAGCAAGTACTGTAGGTATTTCATTATGACGCATTACACTCCGATCAAAGAAATAATTGACGTATGGCCGCGCGGAACTTTTATCGGCGAGAGCGCTACTCAATACAAATGCTCCTTATTGGCGACCTGGGCTAGGTCACCAGCAGATCACCTCGAACATAATACTTAGAAGCCTCTGATACGGTCCAATTAACACTATCATGTAACATACGCCGTTGTAGTAAAGTGAGGGCTGACAGAATCACAGAAACTTAATGATGTTGTGTATTTTGAGGTATTTTTTTAGGTTGCAGGGAAGTTAACAAGGGATTATGCGTAAATTATTCCCAACAAGACATTGCGACATTTTTTGGAGACAAAAGCTAAGAAAAAGAAACAAAAAAAAAATTAAGGAAATAACGCAGAATGATGATTGGTGAAGGGAATGGAGGGTGGCCTTTGCCCAGCAGTGGGACAGTAGTCTTTTTTTAGTTTTGTCAAAAGACGAAGTGAATTTGGGATAGTGCCGAGAGCAAGAAACTAGATACGGAAGGCGATGTTAACCAAAGATGTATGCAATGAAGTTCGTTATTTGAAACTAACTAGGAAAAATAAGTCAACAACTTCATGTAATAACCCAATAATGGAAATGGCAACCCTATGAACTGTATGCTCCAAATAAGTCTATTTGCGTTTACGTTTACCTACCGTTAACTAAAATAACGTTAGTTTGTAACCTTCTTTTTTATTTATTTACATATCGACTTTACAGTTTTGGAGACCTTAGCCATGATTTTACAGTTAGACACATCAGCAATGTCACGATATTGTCACATTACCTTTTATGAAATATTGATAATGAAATTATATAACCATGAAATTATTGAACGAATGCCTTTGTTTATATCTCAGAAACGAATCAAGTAGGACCTGAAGAAACGAATAATTGAGTTGACTTTAAGAACAACGGATTATAAACTGGTTAAGTATAGGTAAGTGCAAAAACGCGATATCAAAGTCTACATCTACTTAACCTGTAACCGACCTCTTCAGATGAAGCCTTGAATGGGAATTATAAACATAATTACTGTCTATTGTTACAAAATAAATTGCATCCCAGCAATATTTTGTTAAAGTCTGCATAAAAAGTGAACAATTACAAAATAAAACAAAAGACTACTACTACCTGTTTCTTAATTTTAATTATTATGCCTCACCCTAACATTATATCACCCAAAATCACTGCTCTTCGGACCTGGGCCAAGAATTGCTACATTGGCAGTACCGTATAGTACCCGAAATGAACCGCACCGTCTCGAAAATTCCAAACCTACAGAGACGTCTATTCTCGAGCGTAATTTAGCAATAACGATTACACTCCGCACATCCTTCACAAAAGGAGTCAATAGAACTCGTGATGTGAGTCACATGACTCGACAAATTGTCGGGTCACATGTCCCACAATTGAGAAAGGTAATTCAGTGAGAGGGAAATTTTTTCACATGATCATCGATTTGTGTCAACTCTAATTTGCAATAATTGGTGTCAACACAAGACTTTTCGCGTCAGAGAAATACATCGACCACCATCGCACTATAGCTATTATCCCTTGCCTACTCGACCATACATAAACATATTTCTCTTTAACTAAGAATATACTTCGCTCTAGTACCTAGTCTCTCTATCTACTTGTAATGTCATCATCATTGTTGTTCACAGTTGGAAATCTTTATATAGTACTAGCACTTTGCCCGCGACTTCGTCCGCGTCGATTTAGTACTTTCCTCTGAAAACTTCAACAACCCCTCCACCCCCTTTCAAAAATATTTTTCTAAAGTTAATATTTACGTTCTTTAGATTTATTTATGATGTTTACCCCTTGAACTTTATTACACTGTTACGACCTGTTAGGAGCAGATTTTTCTCCCCTTTTCACCCCCGTATAGGTCGAATTTCCAAAAACCCTTTCTTAGTGCAGCCTACGTTCTAATAACTGTGTGCCAAATTTCCGCCCAATCCGTTCAGTGGTTTACATTTACATAGATAAATAATCTTGCCAATTTTCAAGTCTATTAACTCAGGGAGTAAGATTTTACATAAAAACGAAATCCCCCCTTTTCACCCCCTTAAAGGTCGAATTTCCAAAAACTTTCTTAGTGCGCGCCTACGTCATAATAACTATCTGTGTACCAAATTTCAGCCTAATCCTAGTTTGAGATGTGCGTTGATAGATCAGTCAGTCACCCTTGTGTTTTAATAGATTTTATTTTTGTATATATAGTTACCTATACGTTTTTCTCATAATGCAACCACGCTACGAAGATATTGCTGCACAACTAATTGTATAATAATGATGATAACGCTAACAAGCTGTCTGTGATAGACAGACAGCTTGTTACTTCATTCACGGAAACCATTTTTATATCTCATTCAATACAAAATTGAAATGAAAGACAGCGTCGACCATAGAAATTATGGATAAGTATCAACGTAGTTGCTCCACATGGCCCCAATGCGAGTCAGGTAGTGTCGGCATCGTGCACAGCTTCTTCCTGCTTTCCTCGTAATTACCCACATTTCTAAACTTGCTAGCTTCATTGATCTTAAGCCGTTTGGTAGAGACCAGAAAGCCGACGTACCCACATCACTTTGTAAAAAAAGCGCAATGTGAGAATCAACTGCTAAAGATTTGAGATCTGCTACAATATTTGATTAACCTATAGGCAGACATTTTTATTGGTCTGTGATCTTCGTACAGGAGGTAAGGAAGGGCAGGTAACCTACCTACTCGTAACAGAAGACCTCTATGTCCACGGCAGATCGCTATCAGAATTTCTTCTGAGAAATCATCGTGTTATAACGTCGGGGAAGCAATCCAAGGTTTGTTATTATCGTGTACTACCAAGGAGTATGCGTAGGCAGCAAAGTTGTAAAATCTTGTAAGTGCTCAAAGAAGGTCTGTCATTTTAGGTTTTCGAAATGTCAAGGGGAGATTAACGCGGAAGAAAGATAGTTGATGCGACGTTTGACCGGACGTGGTGGAATGCAATGCCGCATGAAACTCTGGTTATGGGTGCATGCAGCAGTTCAGGGTTTATGGTATTTAAAATTAAGTAATAACATATAAAACTAAGAGTAATAGAGTAGAGTAGTTTTTAAGAGTATTCTATTCTATTCTTAAAACTTGCTTTCATTAAAAAACGTCTGAAAAAGTTGGAACTTTGACCTTCAATAACTCCGTAACCAGAAGGGTCCCAAAACAAAAAAAAAATGATCACAATGACGGGAATAACAAGTGGCTTTCGGTTTCGTTAAGTGTATTTTTATACCTGTTATACACAATAACCTGATAGATAATTAAGTCATAAATATCAACTCAGCCTATAACATTCCACTCCCAGACAAAGGCCTCTCCCAAGCTGCACCACAACACCCTGTCCTCCATCTCACACGCTACGCTTGCCGATACGCGAGAACTCCACTCTTGAACTCGTCTGCTCCACCGGCCATCGGTCCTTCGACAAACATAGCCAGCCCACTGCCATTTCAGTTTGCTTCCTCTACAAGCTATGCCGGAACTCCAATTCTTTTCCGGATAACTTAATTTCTGATTTTATCTTTCAAAGAACCCGTTATATATCCATTTCGTACTACCCAGTTACTGGGTTGTGGAGGTCAGATAAGCAGTCGCTCCATGTATAATACTGGTATTCAGCTGCATCCGGTTAGACCAGAAGCCGACCCCAACATACTTGGGAAAAGGCTAGGCAGATGATAATCTTTCAAAGAAACTCCGAGCATGCACTGCATAGCGCGCTGAGCGATCTTCTGAGGTTATTAATTAAGTATCACGATTTATTTTAGGGAGATTTTAAAAGGGAGGACGTAGGCTTTAAAACAACGCGTGTGCGCAATATCAACTCCAATCTGATGCAATCTACCACGTTAAGGAGTCCGGTAGCAACGCGTTAGTGAAGGTCAAAGGTTCGTTGTCACGCAACTAATTTATCAACATCTTAATTCGAAAGGATTGAAAGGAGATCAGAGCTAAGGTCACAGGACCAAACAAAAACTATGCTGTGCACATTCTAGCTGTGTTAATATTAATGTTTTTTTATTAGCTTGATAGGTATTGTCTACTATCGACACTATCGACACCATAGATATCGGATCGACACAGTTTACTTGTATGGAATTTTTGTATGTCAAATATGTATGGAAGTTGTGCAGTTGGACCGACGACCGACAGCAGAAAAACCGGTATAAGGGCACGAGGATTATGATGTTGGCGACAGTATTTATTGGGATTTTTTGGGGTAGTCAATAATCTCGATGCAAGATTTTTCTTATAGTACCTACGTACACTGTACTGCTTTTGTGTGAATCGATGATACAAGCTATCCATGTCAGTATTGGGCTTGTAGCAGGGATTCTCATAATATAACTATAGGGCATCAGTGTTAGGTTAAGTGTGTAGGTTAAGTTTACTAACATAGTTTAAGATTTTTTTTTGCTAACATATTGAGTCCATTGTTAATTAAAATTCATAAATAGGTACTTACGCCACGCGCTGTTACAATTCTCGGTAAGTAGGTACCTACTTACACTTATCATCATCACAATAAACTCGTATGATTATCATCATTGACAGCTTTGCTCACTATTTTACTTCAGGTAACTCTAGTAGCATAATCAGCCTATAATGTTTTCACTGCTGGGACACAAGCCCTCTTTTCGAGAGGGAGTGGGCCATAATCCACCACGCAGGCCCAGTGGAGGTTGGTAGATGTCACATGTCTTCGAATTTTTTGTTCTAGGGCTAGTTTCCTCACTTTGTTTTCTTTTACCGTTTTGAGAGCAGTGACTGTGGTGATGAAATTATTTACACAAAGTATAGCGCCTGCTTGGGTTCGAACCTACGACCTACAACTTGTAAGTCGGGGCCATTACCACTGGGCCACCACTGCTCTTTAGCCATGACATTTGCACTGGAGTGCAAAAAAGATACTACTATTCAAAATCAGCACTTTTTCTCTTACCTTGTGTAAGATTACAAATTAATACCTATTTAATTGTCACAGTCTTACATCTGAAGTTTTTAATCTTTCTAATCGTAAAAGTAAACTTGTTTCAATTAAGTTTTAACAAACAAGCAGTCTACCGAGCACTCTAGCTAGATGTTTGCTAAAACAGATTATGCATAAAATCTCGCAAAACCTCTTTTATGGAAGAAGTTGGACTTGTAATTAAATGTAATCTTAAGCACTCGATCACTAACGGACTTCACGTCAATAGATAAGTGCTACTAACAACATCTTACGTTATTATTCGCGAACCATTTTTTTACTGCATCTTTGGTCGTAAGCACGTTTAGCCGTTGGTCCCGGTTGTCATTCGTGAATCTTTGACTGTCGTCACGGGTCGTCCGAAGCCCGAAAGTCTGATAATGAGTCTTACCATGGGGTAGCGTATTGCCCAGTTACTGGGTTGTGGAGGTCAGATAGGCAGTAGCTCCATGTAAAATACTGGTATTCGGCTGCATCCGGTTAGACTGGAAGCCGACCCCAACTTTTGGTCGTAAGCGCGACTGCTGAGTGTAGGGTTGAAATTAATTAATTCATGGGCATCCTCTTTAGGGGTCACCGCACTCATCATTATGAACAACTTTCACTACGAGCCCAAACCTGAAATGAAAAGAAAGAGCTGTTCCCTACATTGTGACGAGCTATGCGAACATAAATGTTGGGTAGTTAATTGATTCAGGCTTGACCTTGCGGAAATCCATTATAAAATACAAAAGACGTAGATATATTTAGTAACCTATTCCGCTTGACTATTCTTCAAGAGTCCTAAAAAACCCTGTAAGAAATCGACACGTGTTTCACCTCTCAACGAGGCATCCTCAGGATGACGATTGACCAATTGCAAACCAGAACGCGACGTGTTACCACACCGAGCGCTGGACGCAAAGTGAATCAAATCGCCCGTCACCCCCACTTATATAGGATTACTGCTCGGCACTGATTGGCCAGAATCGTTATCAGTGCGATAAGGGGCGAATAATCGCAACAAAGGCGACCTTGGCATACTGGTATTTAATTCGTTCAACAGTGTAACGTTCGCTGTATTATTTTTAATAATTTCTAAACTCTCTAATACTGACATTTTAAATCCTTTATCACAAGTATGTAAAATTTTTAAAGTGTTATTATTATTTAATGAATGACCTGAATCTATGAAGTGTTGAGCAAAATGAGATTTTTCTGGACAACTATTCCTATAAGCTATTCCTATATTCTTGTCACCCAATTCAGCATAAATTAGCAGCTTATCGTAGTTTCACTCATAGATTGATGTCAATACCACTATCCCAATATAACAGAGAACTAACCATTATTTATCATATAGCTGAGAGCAATGGTTACAGTAGGAAAATGGTTAATGATTTGATACAAACGAAACGCCGTAACATAGTTCGTTCTCTTTTGTATCCACTGCCTCCAGAAAAAAAAAATCAATATATAAGTAGTTTGACATACTTAGGGTCAATTAGTGATAGGGTTTCAAAAACTTTGTTTAGAAATGAAATAAGGGTAGCTTATAAAACAGATAATTCTTTAAGGCGGATCTGTAACGGAAAAGATCGTATGCCAAAGTCGCCTTTGTTGCGATTGTTCGCCCCTTATCGCGCTTATCGCACTGATAACGATTCTGGCCAATCAGCGCCGAGCAGCAATCCTATATAAGTGGGGGTGACAGGCGATTTGATTCACTTTGCGTCCAGCGCTCGGTGTGGTAACACGTCGCGTTCTGGTTTGCAATTGGTCAATCGTCATCCTGAGGATGCCTCGTTGAGAGGTGAAACACGTGTCGATTTCTTACAGGGTTTTTTAGGACTCTTGAAGAATAGTCAAGCGGAATAGGTTACTAAATATATCTACGTCTATTGTATTTTATAAATGTTGGGCTTTGACTGGGCTTTTTTGTCAGTTCAACAACATTCATTTCGTTATTTACATTGTTGAGCAGACAAATTTTTCGAACATCAATGGATTAGCAATATCCTTCACAATCATTCAGATTGTGAATGAAAGTTTTTACGCAACTTTATTGGGATGCCGCCGGTCAGTGTTGTTGGACTTTAACAATTGGGTTTTTGCAATAGTGACCTGATGTCATTTTCGTGAACGGTTAGTGGCTGGCAATGCCTTAGGGACCTAAACATAATTATTATCTGGTAGATAAATGCCTACATACCTTGGCCTACCCCTATCGGAGAATACAGGCTTGATGTCATGTTCGAATTTGATTACTTTTTACGTAAACGAACGAGTCACAATATCAGTCTTACAAAATTATTGCCATAAAAAAAAATATTGAGAAAAAGATGTCTTGCCTAAAAAACGTACTGTCCATAATGTGTCAGTTTGACAGTTTACTGCGCTGAAACTTAATATGGCAGTACCTGCATGAATAAATACGAAAGAAACTGATGAATTATGAATTTATGATTTTAACCATACGCGTTAATGGCATCATAAACCACTCTTGTTGCATCCTGAAGCAGATGATTGTCATCTTGTACAAATTATGAGACGACTTTTAAGGCAAGTATTTTATATTTATTGTCCATCTATGACGTTGTGATAAATTATTGATTTTCAGACGTCATTGAGGCAAAGAAAAAGCGTACTGAAAAGTTTAAAAGCGTTTACGAAATTGAGTAAACAACATTGTCATAGATACCGTGTATCTACTACCATTCCAATAAGAAAACTCGGCTCTTAATTCTTGGTGTAAAAATACCCTTAATAAAGCCAAAAATCACTTATTCTTCCCGTTATTATATCCCTTCTGGTTACGGAAATATTGAAGGTCAAAGTTCCAGCTTTCTTTGATGTTTTTTTTACGAAAACAAGTTTTAAATGTTATCCTAACTTAACTCCCACAATACTTGTCCTTACTGTTGCATACACCCATAAGCACAATATTTTACGCACGTTACATAAGTTACATTGCGCACTACTTACCTTATTCAGTGAATATTCGCTCCAAAAATAATCGTCATTTCCCGGCAATTATTTTTAAACAAAATTAATTAGTTTGATGTATAGAATGCGTAGACGATGGCTTCGTGAAGGATCATTTTACACCATGTATATTGGCAAAGTGAACATACAAATTCAATCTTCTCATTTGCCACTGCCTTCTATCTAAAACATCCTGTGTGTGTCTTGTTCTTCAAGACTAAAATAACATGTTACAAGCTAAGACCTTTAATCAGTAGGTAATACACGGATTCCTTGTAAAATTGGGTAACATGTTTAAAATGCATGACACGCGAGTTGTCGTGTTTACCGTCTGACAACAGCCGACTAAACAGAGGCTGCAGATTTTAACGTTTTAGATATTATAATGAACACACTGAGAGCTCTATCACTAATAAACTAACGATGCCAAAATAACATTGTTACTTCAGTATATTAGATACGTAGCTACTTACTTATTTAAAAAAGTATACCCTTATCTCAAAAATCTACTTTTAACAATGCAATATCAAACTGCTGAATAGATGCGATGCCTTTTTAAAGAAATCTGATCTTTCCTAACTCTTAGCAGTTTTTGTAAGCTTTAACGTGACCAGAATGTGAAGAAAATTACTTAACTTTGACATTTGACATAACAAATAAATAATTTCTTTAAAAAAAAAATTGAAAACATTGCGTTCTTAGCAGCCAAAGGCGCTATCTTAAGTAATTTTAAAAATAGACTGTCGCCGAGCTAAATTATTATTTTAAAACCAATTCTATAAATATGATGCACATAAACAAGATAATACAGCATAAATATAGCAATTATCATAGCAAAAACAAACTGATATTTAAAGTCACATGCACAGTCGTCGTCAGAATAGACTTAACATAGGTATACCCAAAGTACTTAGGTACTCAAATAATTACTTAATACAATTAACTATAAACCTAAGTCGATAACAAATTGGTTCTATATAGACAAGTGTTCCAAACGACCATTATAAGAAGACACCACACAACAATTACTTAAGCACAAGTCCTAAAACATTGATATTTCAAGTTACATTGGTTTTACTATTACCTTCTCAAAGTATCAAAGTCAATACCGTAACTGATCACAATTGTTATTGTAAGGACATTAAGATGTGTACATATTTGCTTTGCAAGTAAAACATGATTTGGCATTGAGCTATAGTTTAGTGTTAAGTTTTACATAACCTACTTATTTAATCGTGACACCTCAAATCTTTGAAGGGCAATATGTTGTTGTTGTACCTAGTAGAACAACAGGAGTGTGCCACAAGGCTACAGTCGGTTGACACTGGCACTTTTCTTCGTAAATAAGAGAAACAGTTGGGTTTTTATCATCAACATTTTCTTGGGTGAGAAATTATCAAATAATTTGTGTGTCTAGACTCTTACTGACTAAAACCCACCCTTGTTCCTTCAGTTGCCTGTGTGTTGCCAGAGACCACGATAACCCTTCTAGACTTTCCCGCAACCCTGGCAGGCATCGGCCCCAGTGGACCCCGTCCGTTGTGCTGACATCTCTTTTAAGGCGCGTGGAACACAACGCACCGTCGCGCGTCGCCCCGGACCTGGCCCTTATCGGAAAGCGAGCTACCCATTGCTCACCGTCCGCAAGCTCGCGCCTACGTTGGCCGGGAATGACTGCTGTAGCCGTCTACGGCACAGAGGGCAGGATTAGAGGAAGGATTATAGTTTGTGCCATAGCTCCACATCCACACTCCACCGTGGTACCGACAAGTTAGCCCCAAAATTGCAGCCACAGTTACCTCTGCGCTGCCACGGACGATGCCTTAAAGTGGCGAATTTTTGGACCCATAAAATCTAATTCACTGTCGTGCCAGCAACACGACGAAGAGAAAGAACTCCACGGCTGGACGTAAGCCTTCGCATGCCATTCAATTCGATCTTCGACATGTCACATCTAGCTGATACCAGCCAATTCCTGCGAAGATCGTAGCCCAACCTAGCCTGAGGTGGGTTTTACTTAAACAGAAACGGATGATAAGCAACATGCATCTTCTCGTGTGCTCCATATTTATCACCGACAGAGGATGTTTTAATGGGACACTTAATGTCGTGTCCTGCGTGTCCTGTCAGCGGCACGTTACAGGAACTGATGGGCGCTAGTGATGGCGCCAAACACGGCCGAATTCTGGGCCGAGTCTATTTAGACTGCCATCAACACGCAGAAGAAGAATGAGTAAACTTATTAATATGTAATATCAATAACTAGGACTAGTAATGAATGATGTATTAAATTTAAAATTTAAAAAACCCCCGACAAAAACAAAGCATTTAAAAAGTAAACAAATAATATGTATTGGCCCTTTAAGTTTAATATAAAAGTTGTAGGTAATATAATATTTTGATCCAAGCGTCGTCGCGTCGGGGGACGGCTCATGAAAATAGGAAATTAACAGCAGCTATCCTTTCTACATATATTCATTATTCCTAGTGTATGTTGGCGTTTTCATTAGCCGTCCCCCGACTATTATACCAAGCTTTTTAAATTTCATATTATATTACTAGTAGAAACGCTATGATCAACCCGCGGCTCGCCGATATCTGCGTAGCTGTACGTACTTTTGCCACAGTGAAGCTAGTTTCTAATTTAGTCTCATTTCTCTTTCCTACTCCACCATCAGACCCTGATCACCATCCATCTGTAACCTATTTTTTGAGACCTTTCCAATGAGCCCAAACACGATACCTCTGCTGTAAGTTGGTGAGGGCGTTGGGTATCCTGCATCCAGGTGATGCTGCAGCATCAGTTCAAGGTTACTATATTCTTCTAATATCATTGTAGTAACAGAATTCTAAATTTCCAATCGATTAGACCTGTGAAAGATGCTCACATCCATTCATCAACTAGAAAAGAGCTGATAATCTTCAAATAGCTGAACCGATTTTCTTGAATAATAGCTAAGAACACTCTCGATCAAGTCACCTTTCAAACAAAACAAAAAAAAACAAAATCGGTTCACCGGTTTGGCAGCTACGATGGAACAGACAGACACACAGATACACACGTTAAACTTATAACACCCCTCTTTTTCAGTCGGGGGTTAAAAATGCATTGAAATTGATACCGCCATTGATAAAGAATTTCTCACGCACAACCATTTAATATCCTATTCACTAGAAATTGATTCTTGTTTCGAAGACGCACATTGATTTACTTATCATAAAATGTAATTTATAGTAGAAACCTTTTAGATACTTATACTGCGCAATACGAATCCAAGTTCAGGATTACTACTAGAGGACATCGGCATTCCACACAGAAGCAAAACAAACAGACATTTTCTTGATGATTGCGAGGTTGACAATAGAAACTTTGTCTCACGTTGTTTGTTTCTTTGTTTTTTATGAAAATATCTGGGTAGTGAAATCAGCTTTTCAAAAGCTCTGATATATACCTATTATTTGGCATATTTTTCGCGACAATTTTTTCCCGTTTGTGGAAAAGTGACTTTTTTATCAAAGGAATTATTTTTTTGAAATTTAGTCAACCTACGTAATAATAATACCGGCTATTGGCTATTGCACTACTGCAGGGCAAGGTTCTCTTCTCATCTCAAGAAAAGGCATGAGCAATGATTACGATTGACACATGACAACATTAACTATCCAGGGTGAAAATGAATTCATTCAAAAAAATCAGCTGTATCACATTTATGTTCGCAACATAAATGTAGGGAACAGCTGATTTTTCTTCTCGCGATTTCAGGGTTGGTCTTACAGTGAAAGTTGTTGATAATGATGAGTACAATGACCCCTTAAGAGGATTTAGGCGGAGGCCCATGAATTCATTTTTAATAAGGAACAGCTGATTTTTTTCGCGATTTCAGAGTTTTTACTCTGAAAGTACATAATTATGAATTTAATTAAAGATCCGGAGTCACACGTGTTAGGGCATAAATCAAACAGATTACGTGTGACTCCGGATCTTTAATTTGTCTGTCTGTGGTGTCTTGTTTATACCTTTTTAGTCGTAGTTGGGTTTTAGTTTTTATTACTTTTTTTTTTTAATTCTTTTGGGGTTTTTAATATAATTATATATATTTGAAATGTGCTCATTAAGCCCTTTCATTTGATACCCAACATGGTACGATTTAACAATTTTTTTTTTAGTTCCTGACTTTATGTCATCTAGAGGGCGCCATTTTTAATTTAATGTAACGTCACGGACGATCAAGACGAGTCCAACGATACCTCATTTGTCAAATTGTGATGAGCCGTTTAGAAGATATGAGGGAACAGATGAACATACATACCGGTCAAAATCATAACCCTCCTTTTTTCTTCGCCGTAGTCGGGTAAAAATTCACATTAGTAGATACTTGCCAGGATATGAACCCACGACCTAGTGCATGAGGCGAGGCCTTTTACCTAAAGCCATATTATGCAAAATATGCTGAAGTATTTGTGTCAAGAAATGCGCGACATAACTGTTTCTTTATTGATTCTCTTGAATATTGCACAACTCGTATGAACTCGAATGCACGTGTTTCCGAACGAAGACAAGTAAGACAACCAGTGACTGACCTACAAGGTAATACGGGATCTCTTTTGTACTGTAAATGACGTAATACGGACTTTATTGGTTATTGTAATAAGTAATCACAGTTTCTTTATAAAAAGACGTGTTGTTGAGCTTCCTTTTGAGATAATGAAGCGTAAGATATTTCGTAAAGCTTTGGTGTCCCAAGAAAACGGGCAAGTCACAAAATAACGGCTGTCCAAATAAAGAGCGTTTTTTGACACCTTATGAGCGTTTATACTAAAAATTGGCAACGCCGCAAATAGCTGTCAAATATTTACCTGTTTTGATTACGTTTATGGAAATATGAAATATTGCTAATCCTAAACCTAAAATATTAACAATGAATTGGAAATATGAAATATTGCTAATCCTAAACCTAAAATATTAACAATGAATTGGAATTTTAACACTGAATTTGATGTTGAAACCGTTTTAGGTGTAAAAAGGGCATTTGGAAAGTTTACATTTTTTTTTTTACATCTATAACTAAATATTCGGTGTTAATATATTAATTAGTGCATAAGCATAAGCATAATCAGCCTATAATGTTCCCACTGCTGGGACACAGGCCTCCTCTCTGTGAGAGGGAGTGGGCCGTAATCCACCACGCGGGCCCAGTGCGGGTTGATAGATGTCACATGTCTTCGAATTTTTGGTTCTAGGACATGCCGGTTTCCTCACGATGTTTTCCTTCACCGTTTTGAGAGCAGTGGCGATGAAATAGTTTACACAAAGTAAGGCGCTTGTCGGGGTTCGAACCTACAACCTACAACTCGTAAGTCGTGGCCGTTACCACTGGGCCACCACTGCTCCCTGCTGATTAATTAGTGCATGTATGCAAAATTTTATTTGACTAGTCAGCGATATTTCATATTTCCATTCAGTAATATTAAAACATTAATCAAAACAGCGAAATATTTGACAGCTATTTGCGACGTTGCCCACTTTCAGAATGCACGCTCTTAATGTCAAGTACTGGTGAAAAAAAAAGATTTTCATGATGGCAGTTATGAGGAAGTTATGACGGAAACGCTTTCCAAAGAAACCGTAGATAAACTGGCGAACGTGCAGTCAATAAATCAAATTAGTCTATGGATTGCATCCAGTGCTTAATTAACATCCTTTTCCTAAGTTGCACCACAAGACCACAAAAGCTAAGCTCGATACAACTTCCACAAGTAATTTTTCATAGAGTGGTTCTATCGGTACAGCCTATTTTTCGGAAATCAAACAGACTCTACCTTAATTAAATATTTATGAGTAGCATTCATTTATCTGTATGAGAAACAGTAATCGAAAGACCAGAGACACGGAAGGAATTTTAAGTCTAACTTTTTTAAGTATCTACATCTAATGCCAAACATATTTAAATACAGAGAATATATCATACAACCATGATCAAAATAGATTTCGATTGTACATTTTTGACTTGTTATTTGGCAGTTTGTTTTGTAGGTCTTAACTCCTAGGCTCAAATAGCTCAAAATATAATATTATAATGATAATATAGAGCTCTTAAGCTCCTAATTTAAGTCATAATATAAACTCTGATACTGATACCCCTAATCAAAAAATCATAATAATTTTAACCACCATTCAGTTTTTACAAAACCTGCCACAAGAAATGCAACTACGTGACGTATCTTACCTCACGCTCCGCTCCTCAACTCGTTCATACTAACTCAAGATGGATGGTCCTGTTCACTGAAAAACTGAACAAAATTGTATCTGTGGCAAGAAAATTGTCCATCTCACATACTGTCATATATAAGTTAACTCATGTTATCCAAAACTATGCTAAGTTTTATTATTCATTATAAGTTAGTAGTTAAGCAATAGTATCCAATTATGTTATGAACAAATTGTAACTGTACGCGTATATTACGAAAATGTAACTTGGGTTCTACAATTTTTTTAATAAGTAAATAAATAGAACAACTTCAACATCCAAAATCACGTAAGAGATTTCACTCCTTCTTATGTATTTATCTGTGATATTGTATTCTTATTGCTAGGTGGTAGGCGGGTCAAGGTGCATTTGATTATCAGCACTTATGTAACGTTATGTCATCGTAACACTTACATAACGTTAGATTTGACTTACATATGGTGATAAATTAGCTTACGAGTTATGTTTATGCATGGTAAACTTGCTCTGCGATGCATCAAAAATGTTTTATTCATTATTTAAGTACTTGATTGGTATGTTACATCACTAATTAAAAACATTTTTTTTGGTTTCTTGACCGATCATTTTAGTTTAGGATCCAGAGGCCCTAGTCAAAGTGACATTCTATCAGCGATGATGGAAAAGGCAAAAATGTATAGGACTGACATAAGCTATCGAAAAGCTTATGTAAATCCTGTTGAAAGTCGTTGTAGAAATACGAAACGCTTTCGAAGCGATTGTCACTTGTCTAGGCCCTCTGTACATTGTAAGATGGAACAGAAAATGCTTTACCTACTTACGAGATCTTTTATGCATCTTTTAACCCCTATACTTGATGCAAGATTGAAATAACTGAAAACCTGAAAAGGGGTCATAGTCAACTTTTACAATGGGACCAACACTCCTGACTTGCCTGCATTTTCTTTCGTTATTTTCAACCTAAACTAGGAAAAGTTCTAAAACGTTATATCTGTGAATAGTTATCAACATTATCACTGGTATTCACTGCTAATAATCATTTCTATTCATATAGGTAATGTATTGTCAAATTAGCTAAATGGTACGTAAGTCCTATTTGGCTAATTTTAAGTTGTAATAGACTTAACATTTTCCAAATGGGACTTACGTACCATTTAGCTAATCTTACGTAATTACTAGCTTCCGTAAAGTAAACCGTTAAACTATAAATTGTTCTAATTCTAACAGCATACAATTTGCATTTCAAATGAGCGGAGATGTCAGTCAACTCGCTTCTTTGTTTATTTGAATAACTTGACTATTTACAGGACTAACCGAAGAATAAAAAAAAATGTCGGATTGTCTGTTGAGTCAGTTGAAAATGAAAATATTTTTATGAATTTGCAAGCATGTTTGAGAAAAGTAGGTACGTTTACAGGCAGCTGCTGCCACCTCGCTGACTGGTTTATATTTTAACCACGTATGGAGTGTTCCCGTTTATTATTCGTACTGATACGACAGAAGAAAAACCTCACAATGACAGGAAAATTAGTTGTTTGTTCCTCTCTAGAAAAAACATTGTGTAGTATCTAAAGGGTATAGAAGGTTTTTTTTTTATATTGCATTTCGACTCTGTCTTCTGCCTACCTCCTCCTTCCATTTGAATTTAAGAGTATTTATGTGACCTTAGTAGATACTTACGTATTTACGTAAGCCTCGAATAATGGTGTCAAAGATACAAGGTAGGTATATAGAAACGGCAACAATTTTGAAAATGAAAATACAATATTATTGTGTAAATGGCAGTTCTAGGTACCGTGCCAGTGGGAAAACCATGGCCTACTGATTTCTGAAGCCATAATATTGTCATAAGTAATGATGTCATTAATTTATACTTATATGTAAGTATGTCTAATTCACATCCATATTGACTTGTGTATATTACTATGAGAATGCAATTTGCGAAACCCGCAATAGAGTTATAACATTCTGATATGATTTACCTGCATATGGTAGTTGCTATGGTGATCAATAATTTATTTTATTTTATTAATCAATCTATTGAAGTAAGCAGCTTTTGCGCTTATAAGCTTGTCATCAATGACGATAGATGAGAACTTATTAGATAAGAACTCCTACTAGGTTTCAACCCTCAAAACCCTCAGAACGGTGAAGGAAAATATCGTAAGGAAACCGGCCTGTCCTAGAACCAAAAATTCATCTACCACGCGGGCCTAGTGCGGGCTGGTAGACGAATTTTTGGTTCTAGGACAGGCCGGTTTCCTTACGATATTTTCCTTCACCATTACGGCCCACTCCCTCTCACTGAGAGGAGGCCTGTGGCTTGTGGGGGCCTGTGGGCCAGTGGGAACATTATAGGCTGAATATGTATGTGATATGTACTACGGTGTAAGAAAGAAAGGTAACTATGAGAGGATATGAAAACTACTTTTTTTAACCGACGCAAAATGGCGGAATTTTTTAAGCCGACGCATATAGGTACCTCCATACCTATTATTTTAATAAAAAGGTAGTTGGTACTTGCAGTTACTGCTGAATGATTGCTATTGCAAGCGCAAACTACGTTCTAATAAACCGACGACGGTACCTATCACCGATACTTTTGTTCAACTTATTAATCTTTCATTTTGTCCTAGATCTACACACCATAGCCTGTTATTACATGCATTGCTTAACAATAACGTATTACTAGTTTATAATAAGCAGATCCTGAAGTTTAATATGGATGTTAACCTCGAAATCACGCTGCAATTTATCGCCTGATTGCTACACCTAGCAATCTTCTACACTTGCAAATTACTCCAATTACTTCGACATTTACAACTAAGTTTTTTATGGACATTAATCAGAGGTTATTTATTACTTTATTCTTCCTTAAAGAAGTGGTGTAAATTATAAATAAGCACTTGAATTTGAATAATATTTAAATAAGACTGTTATAAAATTAGTGCAGCGCCTGAAACATAGAGTTATAGGTAAGTAGTATGGCATGAGGGATTGCTAAACGGTGTTTGTAGGCGCTAAATAACAATCGAGTGATATCTAAATGACTATTAAAACCTGAATCTCTATTTTCTAATCTTACTTCAGTTCCTTTTAATAGCCGTCGTAGAAAACGAATCCTTGATCACAAACCGGGAAACTGCTGAGAAATAATGGGTACGGAAAGCGAAGAATCGGGCATGACGGGCATTGATTGATTGAGCATAGGTACCTAGGTATCTCCCTACTCTTTGTAGGTATCTAGTGTTATACCTATTAATATTATGATAGACCCTAACCACCACATGTCAAGAATCGATGCGTAGCCTGCCTTGAAAACTGGGCGTGCATAATTGGAGCAAGTAAACAATTACTTACATAATATCGGAGCCCTAGAATTCGAACATAATGTCGGTCAGCCACAACATGACATGGGCTGATGATTTATAGGTAGGTAACACATATTCGTGACATTGGTAGCAAGTAGGTACTAAGATATTATATCAAACAGTTTCAGATGTAGGTAAACTGGGGAACAATAATATTGTTGATTATCTTGATAACAACGGGTGTAAAATACCCTTAACGAAGCCGAGAGTCACTTGTCCATATCGATTATTCCTATATCCTTCTGGTTTTGGAGATAATGAAGGTCAAAATTCCCTTTTTTTTACGAAATTATGTTTTTAATGTTATAACTTAGGTAACTTTAAATACTCCCGATATACAGAATGCGTAGATAAAGGCTTTGTGAAGGTTCCTTTTATACCCTGTTATCTGATGCGTTTATGACAAAATCTCATCCTGATAGGTCTCATTCGAGGTCCCATGATATGATGGTAAGTGCTCTAGGTATATTAGTAGGCCTCTGCAAGAGCTTTAATCCTGGCCATATTTCTTAAAACTGTGCTGCTGCGAAAAAAGAAATAGAAATAGGTACCTACCCGCTATTTACTTAGGTATCTATTGAACTGTCTCATAATATGTTAAAACGTCTGTAGATACTTTAAGCTCATATAAATATGTGTTATGACCTTGTAATAAAGTTAGGTATACCATGTTTAAATTAACCTACTTTAACCAACTGACATGAGTTATTCCAACTATGTATGTCGATTAATTTATAATGAGAGTTGTCTATTAAAGTAATAATTTAATGGGCAATGATCTCAATAATCGTATACCTAATGTAGACACTATATATGGAGATATGTAGGTAAGTCATTATAATAAAATTAACTTATATTTATTAGAATCCCACGCAGTATTTTCAGCCTTGCCAGAATGTAGGGCAAGTTGATGTACTTAAGTACTTAAGAAGGTAGGGACCTAATGCCATTTTGGTAGAAACAGGGTGATCAGATAAACCCAAGATGGAACTCAAGATATAGGTATAAAAAGAACGCTGGTCTTTTACCTGCGCACTGACCGACTCCAGCCTATTCCAAAGTTCTAAGTAGCAAGTAAAGTACCTACCTATTATGATTATACAATAAAACAATTACAATTATACAAAACAGTAGCCTACTTTAGGACGCGACTGTACCTACCCGTGCGTAGACAAATCCCTGCACTTTCTCAGCGTTCTTTTTACGTGACGAAAACTATACTCCTTCATCGACTGCTTCCTAATGTAGTCTACTACGTCTCAGATAGTTTAATTTAATTATGCATACTTACTTATTTCATAACTTTAATTCTCGAATTTTCATGTTTCACGAAGTAGGTCACTGAACTGTTTCGTGCGTTTACACGTTTTTATTACTCAAACTACAAATAAATAAGTAAATACCTAATATCTTCACAAATTGCTCTATGAAGTAACATTAGGTACCTATATGAAGGGTGATAAAAATGTTTTATTTGTTGGACCTTGAGTATCTCTCTAGTACCTAATTATTTTTATCAGTAGGTATTACATTGCATCATATCAGAAATGAGAGCACAAAGACTTTACTGAATTAATCTACGACCAACAATATTGCCAAATGTGGCTTCTCACTTATCTTTTCAGCAATATACCTAATGGTTTTAGAAGGGGCGTGAAGAGCAATATGCAGTTACCTCATTTCTTGCAGCTGCAGGATATTGATCTTAGGAGACCATCCATAATTTTTTGAAATAAGAATAGTAAATTTATTAACTGCATTTACAGACTTTGGAAAAAATTTAAGTAGGTAGGTACGGGTATTCTCGTGTTTTATTACACAAAACACATGCAGTTAGAAATCATGATTGGCAAGACTGATGATATATTCAATCAATGATAGTAAAGATAGTAGTAACATTGATATCGATAATCACCAAACTATAGTGCATTAACCGCTGTAATCAGATAAATCTGTTATCACTTATCACAAAACGTACCTAACTGCCTACTATAATACTATATGTGAAGAGACATATTTAGATAGGTTTAGGGGATCAAATTTTGCAATTGATACAACAAATTAAATTACACCTTAGTTAAATATTTAAATCTAACGCAATTTCATCGTTGGCGCATACATTAAGATAAGATAATTGTATTTGTTATATGGCAAAAGAACGGCCAATGCTTTACATGAATCACTATAAAAACCTTAGGGATGCTGTGCTAGCATCAGATCTTAATTTCGACCCGTCGAGACCGTTTGAAAACTCACCATGAAACTGTGCAGTGCATTCTGTTTTTTGGCCGTGGTAAGACTTTTTTGGGTGATTGATTGGACAGTTTGAGACGGAAAAGGGCTCCAAAGACGTCATCATCCACAACCTGACTTCACCCACTGCTGGGCATAGGTCTCTCTTTTCTTGTTTAAATCTCCACGCTCCTGTGCCAGCCTCATCCAGGTTTTACCCGCGATGGCAACAATGTCGTCCGCTCATCTCGCCGCCGGACAACCTACATTGTCCGACATCTCGTCTTCCAGTCTTTGGATGTCACTCTGTCACAGCCTTACTCCACCTATCATCACTGACCTTCGTACATCTTCGGATCTCGACGTTTGAAACTGGGTCTATTAGCCTAATGCCAAGCATGGAACGCTCCATGACTCTCTGTGCAACTCTCAATCTGTACGCAGCCTCCTCCTCCATGTCCTAAGACTTCACTTTCAATTAATCTAATGCTCATTTTCAGTAATCCGAAACCTAAATGAATGCCTAAATAAAACCGTGCTGTTAGATATTCAACGCTCAGCCCTGCGCCGAAAGTTGAAAATCCTACATCGTACTTTTATTTAGGCTTTCATTTAGGTGTTAGTGAAAGCCTTGTGTTAACGAGCATAAAACATAACTTTCCAAGTTTTATAAATTTTTTGGTATTTTTCTATTTACAATAGTTTAATGTCTTAAATAATCATCTGTTCGTAGGACTGCTAGGTCCTACTTTTAATGTTGTAATGCCAGAAATTGAACTGTAAACTATAAAATATAACATCTCTGACGCCTGTATTTCCCGAAGGGGCTGGCAGGGGTATCGTGCCTACTAACTGCACCCACATTTCTCCATTTCGTGTCCCTTGCTAACGACAATAACAATAGTTAGTTAAAATCAAATGGTTTTCAGTGCTACCTATAAAAAAACGCCTCATCGTTAGCTTATTGAAGTCTTTATTTTAATTAATTGTGATAATTTCAGGTGTGCGCGGTGTTTGGGGCTCCAGATGTGGCGAACTATGACTTGCTCGAAGTACCCAATCGTGATATCGACCTTATGTCGCATACAAGGTAATTGCGTTACTTAATTAATTATAGACGAATTAATTTATTCTGTGCGATCGGTATGATTCCCAGCTAAATGTGGACCACCGATTTTCTTTCTTTTGGTGTCGTAAAAAGGCAAGAAAGATGTAAAAATCATGAAATAACCCATTTGTAAAGCGTACCTAAAGTTGGAGATCTTTTATCACGTATCATTCAAGCTGTCTACGATAATAATGTTCCTTTACGTAGCTCTAGCCTACATTAATAGAAACATAATCTGCCTGCAGGCTCAGGCTTTTCCTATCACAGGTACTTTTAGAACACTTGTACTAATATCAAATCTGACCGCAGATAATCACAATCGTATTATTTACCCCATTTTCAAAGAATAAAGCGCAACTCACATTGGCAACGAAGCTAAACGAACTTAGCTTCGTTTCAAATGTGGCCTGGGCTTATCGTGTTTCTTTAAAAAATTGCAGGCAACTCATAACACAACTGGTGGAGAATCTTCGTAAATCTGCACAGGACGCTTTGAATTCTGTTAAAACCTTCAAAGCTGGCATCGTAAACGAAGCCAAGGAGATCAGGGATAAAATCATCAGCGACGTGCAGAAGTTCAGGCAACGTGTTACAGAAGCCGTAGAGAACGTCATGAATAGGATCTCTAACACTAGCGTGGCTGTCAAGGAGTGTGTCGATGTGAGTACCATTCTTATACTTATACCATTCTTTCAAACGTACATTAAAACGCAGTGTACATATCTAGTGCGAATAGAATGTGTTATCGAGTCGACGAGATGAAGTGCAACGAACCACTAAAAACAATCATCGCGAATGTGCGGATCATAGTTGCGTAACACAATCATGATCAATCATAATCTGTTTCTTTTGGACAGTTCAACAACATTCATTGCGTTATTTACGTTGTTGAGCAGACAAATTTTTCAATCATAAATAAGGCAAATAGATTAGCAAGTCCTTAAATATTCTATAAGTCTATAAATTATTCAGATTGTGATTGATCGTGTGTTAAGCATCCTGAACCACTAGTACCTATGAACATCCAAAAAAATAGTAGGTCCCTACTTAGAGTAAGTTATTGTTAGGTAACGACATCGAATTTGTAAAGAAATTATTGCAGGGTCACTCTCAGTCCCTATCCCTACTAAAATTATATCTATACGTTTGAAAGTTGTTTTTAAAATTTTAATTTTAAATAAGTACCAGTATAGTAGTTGGGTAGGTACTTATGCTAAACTACAAGCATGCGACAAAAATCGATTTATTTTCCTTCTAAGTATATGTACCTACAGTACTACAACAATAATGTAGGTAACATTATTGTTGGTTTCTTTAGCACTTGGCACCCTTGTGTTGTGACAGATAGGTACCAGCAGAATACCAGCTCCAGCTATTAACACTGACACTATACTACACTTGTCCGACATAATCTCGAGCTGTATGCCGATTTCAAGCAACTTTGGCACGTGTCTCTGATAACGAAAATTTTTTCACACCACTAAAAAGCTTGAAACTACCCTCTAAAAATCATTTTCTTTTTCTGTTATTTTCAATTTCCGAGAGAATACAGTATTAAAATAAAAAAAGGACGGGAAATAATCTCAGGGCATCAAAAAAAAAAATTGTGATAATGACGAGTTCAATCTGCGTTTCCTTTCTTTCTTCTCAATTATAACAAGAAAACTGCAGTCCCACAGAAACGCTGCAGCCGCTGTATTCAACGAAACACTGTCCAGCACAATGACTTGCGTCGACGAACGCATAGCTGATGTGTCTAAAGAGATCCAGCAGTTAGTGAAAATAGCCAATGAAGCGATCGCAGCTGGTTCCGAGGCTATGGAGGACATGAAGAAGTGTACCGGAGACAAAACCAACTTATGGGCCACCGGATCCTGCCTCGGAGCCGTTGCTGTGAAAACTGAGATGCAATCCGTCAGGTTTATTGGACAGTCTACTATGACGGTATGTGGTTCCTACATATATTAACATTTTAACTGATAAAAAAAGGATTTGACCAGCAGCTTTACTGTGTTCCAGTTTGAGGAGTATACCCTACGTGTAATTACAGGCTCCTGAGAAATATCAGCTCTGTCTGTGGCAACACAGCTGTCGTGGCTGTCATGCTTCTGGTATAGCAGATATCCAACAAAGGCGTCGCTGACCATCTTCCATGTGGTGGACCTTTTTGTAATTGTAATTAATGTATTTCATTTTTCTTACAGATCGGTCGCATTAATTTGGGCATCGCTTCCCTACCAGCGGCACTTGAAGTGTGTGCCGGGATGCGCCTGATTCAAGCCGGAATTCAGACTGGAAAGATCATCGTTGAAGTTGGTAGTTGTTCGGCAACCGGGATCTTCAACACAATCATTGGTAAACCTACTCATGTTGAAACATATTAAGATGTTTTATGAAATAATGTGAAGGCGAAATAAAGAAACTTCTACTACATTCTCAGTAATTTAATTTACATCAAGTAGGCTGGTACCTACCTACATAAATGCCTTTGTAAACAGAAGCTTCTAAAGAGGTACTTCCATAAAAGATTAATGGTCACCCAATTCCTAAGCATTTTTTAATAAGCTTATGAATTTTCCAGAGGCATCATTTTTCCTACGCTAGGTTATTATAACAACGTCATCTATTTTATGCCTGTGCCATAGCATTTTCTATGCAATGATTAGGTAAGTTCAGCAGTGAAAAGTTTAGTCATGATAGGAACGAACACCTTTGTTGCAGTACCTTTAGGAAAATTGGAAAGTGAAGTAAAACGGAAGACAAAAGCAAAATATTACCTTGCAATATTAATTTTATTCACAATTCACAACCAAATAGTAGTGTAACATGAGTGTAACGATAAATGCTTAGGAACGAAGAAAATGACGCTTAACTTTCCATTGGTAATGAAATAACAAGTAGCGCATCTAACAAAAAAAATGCATAGGTACTGTTGCTGTTAGAATGCTTCTTTAACATGTAGATATTCATTTTTAGGCTTTAACTTTATCGCGGGCACATAGCATGACGACCGCCATCCACCGCTATTGTAGCACCGGTAATATTACTTGCACCTTCACTCGCCAAAAATAGAATGGTATTCGCAACCTCTTTAGTAGTTCCCGTCCTTCCCAAAGCATGAGTCTCCTTACATTTCTCTAAATAGGCAGCATAATCTTCTGCACTGAGTCCACCTCTCAATTGTATGTTCGTGTCAATCACACCCGGATTAACAGCATTAACACGAACTCCCTTGCTAGCAAGCTCTAAAGACACACATTTTGTAAACTGGTCCAAGGTAGCTTTAGACAGGCAATACGCAAGAATGCCTGGAAAAGACCTCAGCCCAGCCACACTGGATACATTAACGATGTTTCCTTTAGACTTCACAAGATGCGGTGTGGCCAACATGGTCAAATGATATGGCCCACGCACATTTGTATTCATTATGCTGTCATATTGAGCAAGAGAAGTATTCTCTATTGAACCCATTTGCATAATGCCGGCATTGTTGACTAGCACATCAAGTTGCTTGAAATTGGTAATGGTTTCCTTCACTAACCTTTCAACATCAGCTTCCTTGTCAATATCGGCGATAACAGATAATGGTGTTAGCTTACTAGGTGACGCAGCTTCGCATTCTTTTGCAGTCTTCTCCAGGTTTTCCTTGTTCCTTCCTGTTAGGACTAGTCTCGCATCTTGTTTCGCAAATTCTATTGCAGTTTCCGCACCGATTCCTGAGCTAGCTCCCGTTAAAAGAACTACTTTATTGGTGAACATTCTTGATACCTGATAAAAAACAAATCATGATTACGTCAGAGGATCTTACTATTTTTTTTAAATAATTGTCTTTAAACTACTGCTAGTTTGTTCATTTTCAAACGACTTGCGCTGTTTTATTACAACAAAACAAGCAGGTGTTTATTTCTGGTACTGTTCTGTAAACGATGTTAGAGACGTTGCCTGTCCCTCGATAGAGCTCCTACAATAAGATGCACGATGCACGTAGGTACGTGTGAAAAACAACCAATTACTGTGGTCCACCTCTGGTAATGGCCGCCAATTTTGATTTTGATTTGAACATTTTCGGAACTGGCGCGGCGCTTAAATCGAAAATTTTGCACATCATTTTGATTTAGAACTTTTTTTATTTTTTTACTCCCGAAAACCATAAAAATTACACACATAAAAATCTTGCCGACTTCTGAAACTAAAGGACTTTTGCACTTTGAAGTGTTTTGTTTTGAAGACTGTTGTATTTTTTACGTTTTAATTTTTTACCTAATACTACCCTAATAATCGTATTCTATGCTCAGGTAACCACTGTTAGGTAGTTACCTACTTAACCAGTTACCGTTTTTCATCTTCCATAAGGTTACCCAGTGTACTCCTCGTCCATGAGGCGTTCCGTGGGGTAAGTAGATATTTACCTACTTATCTTCGAAGTCTATAATCAGTTGACCTCGGATAGTAACTAACCAGTACGTTTTTTGATCTCTGTACCAAATCACAATACGTGTACTGTATATGTATTGTTACGTTATTGAGGAGTTCCAGTGTCAAATCTTCACCATATTAAATGGGACCATCTCGACAGAAAACTCTTTCAAACAAAAAATACTTCTCCGAATAGAATTGGTTGTGTGACATACGGTCGGACAGACGGAGAGGACGAAATTATAATGAGTTCCGTTTCTATGTGCCATTTAGCTACTGAACCGAACAGACTAATTGAGGACTTTTTCCTTTTGAAGTCGGTTATAAAGATGCCTCAATAAATCTTCAGTTTTTCTTCAAATTTTGGATTCGGTTGAAGAGAACTGAAGGAAAACTTGAGTGAGATGAGACCATCTATCTAATATTATAAACGCGAAAGTTTGTGATTATGGATGGATGGATGTTTGTTACTCTTTCACGTAAAAACTACTGAATGGATTTAGATGAAATTTGGCAAACAAATAGTTTATAACCTGGATTAACATAGGATTTAGGATTTAGATAGATAGATATACACAAGGATTAGAACACACTTTTTATCCCGATATTCCCACGGAATCGAGACTTACGCGGGTGAAACCGCGGGGCGCAGCTAGTAAGAGATAAATGATCGTGGGTAGAACCAAATATTCCAAGACCCAGGTCCAGTTTGCGTTTATAATATTAATTAGATAGTTAGATAATCATGATCATTAGGTACTTTTTGAAATATCACAGAAATATCTTCTAGGAGTGTATGGAAAAATGTCAAACCTGCTTGAAAACTCGTCAACCACAAGAGACACTTTACACAATGTGTTCACACAGCCGCTGATTAGACACTATTATCGTGTCAGAATTTAATTAAATGTGCCAGTCTGCACACATAGACACTCGGTGGATGGCGAATAGTATCGTAGTCTAAACTTTATACTAAAGCTTAACCGCTATCTTCCGAAAATATTGACCTTCGCGATAATATTCTATATGCTAACCATTCCATCTCATTAGTCGGTTATTTTGACGTCAATGACTTGTAGATTCTGCAACGATTATGGTATTTATTACTGTGACGATGTTTAGTTATTTCCATTCCTTGTTAAGAATAACGTACCAACCATTCTGGCAGTCGCATTCAATTGAGATGAATTTTATTGAGATTAGATCTGAGAATTATAAGTATATTATGAAATCTGTTATCTAATTAATGACACCAAACTACGATAATCAATCCTGCTTATCGAATAATTCTGAAGAGCTTGATTACCTACTGCTAATCAAGCTCTAATTAAATTTTTCTTTAATTGACTACTGCCAATTACAGGTTCATTGTGAAGTTCGAATTTAGTTAGATTGCACGAAGTATATATGAATCTATATAGGCTAAAGGTAGGTAGGTATCCTTTAACGCAATTTATGTCACAATAAATAATTACTAATAGGTACCTACTCAGTGATAACATTTTCATATTATCCATTTATAAAAATCAGTATGTGTGCCAGTACCTACCTAATTTGTTCTTTATATTCGTGACGGAATGAATAATAAAGTACTATAGTCTAGCCACAATGTTACCTACCGAAATATCTTTAGTAATATGTATACTTTGAAATTTACACAAAAACCAAGTAAGAATGATAGTATTTTATGGGATCAACAACAGTTCCTATGAGATGTTTTGCATTAACGTGCGTAAAATGTAAGTACCTACGTAATAAATTAAACGAAAATGAATATAAGTAACCCATTTATGATTTTTTCAATGCCTTTATTTATACAAACAATATACTTGAAGCACATATCAGCTTCTATTTAACAGAATCAAAAGTACTATCGCGGACACATGGCATGGCGGCCACCGTCAACCGGCATAGTTACACCAGTGATGTTACTTGCTGCATCACTTGCCAAAAACAGAATCACAGACGAGACTTCCCTTGCATCACCAGCTCTACCCAGCGCATGAGTGTCAGCGCACTTTTTAATGAACACTTCATATTCTTGTTCATTCATGCTTGACTTCATGTGAAGACCCGTTGTTATCACACCAGGATTTACAGCGTTAACGCGAACATTCTTCGGTGCTAGTTCAAGAGCAACGCACCTCGTAAATTGATCCAAAGCAGATTTAGACATGCAGTAAGCAAGAACATTCGGAAAAGATCTTAAACCAGTAACGCTGGACACGTTAACGATATTTCCTTGTGTTTTGACAAGGTGAGGAGTGGCCAACATAGTCAGGTGATACGGTCCGCGCACGTTTGTGTTCATTACACGATCGTACTGAGCCAGAGTCGTGTTTTCTATAGACCCAGATTCAAGAATACCAGCGTTGTTTACTAGGACATCAAGTTGTTTAAATTCATCCATTGTTCTTTTTATAATGTTTTCTACGTCCCTTTCATTGTTCATGTCAGCGATTACTATCAATGGCTTCAAATTATTTGGGGAGTTTTCTTGGCATTGATTTGCGACTTTTTCTAGATTTTCTTTATTTCTTCCTGTAATTACCAGCTTGGCATCAAGTTTTGAGAAGTCTAGGGCAGTTTCTGCACCAATTCCCGAGCTGGCACCAGTAATGAGGACCACTTTGTTTGCAAACATGGTTGATACCTGATTGACAAAATATTTCTATTTAGTCTTTGAGCAAGACAATGTCCTAATATATGCAATCGTCGCGCGATAAGCTATCGTCGCGCATTTTTCACTCACTTGTTTGTAAAACTGGAAGGCTCCCCTCAGACAATGACGGCGCGATGACGCGTTCGGGTTTGCCGAACTACATAAACGAACGCGATCGAGTATCACGTGAAGATCGCAAATCGCATAGAGAGATGCGGTTAGAGTTCAGTTAAGTGATAGTTGTACGGAGCTACAACACAACTGCAAGTTTGTACATACGGCTACACATCAAGCTATACATTTCCAGTTGCTGATCGCGCATTGTATACGATTTCCGTACAATGAGCGGTCAGCTTATACTGGAAATGTATAGCTTGGATGTGTAGCCGTGTGTATAATACGGCATACGGCCGATATAACTTGGCAGTTCCGAACATCGCGCAAAGGGCTGCGCAGTACCTAACATTTTTTAGGAACCAAATTGTGACATGAGGCGATTGTGAGTGACAGAACATGCGCGAAAGTTATATGCGCCTACATACAGGGTTGGAAAAAAAACAGTTTCTTTCAAATTTTATAAAACAAACAGTTCAAAATGTTTTAAACAAGATTTTTTTTTGTTTTTTCCCTTTAAGCAATTTATCAAATTTAATATCAACACAAATCAATCAGACCTAGGTATTATAATTTATTTCTAGACTATTTATAATACGATCCGATTAACATATGTACTAGTTACAGTTATTACTAACTATCTGATCTGTGAACATACTTACTTTTTTTTCTAATCAATCTAAGTATGTAACAGATACTGAACCAATTACGTACAGTCACGAGCAAAAATATGTATACACTCAGCAAAATTCAGTAACGATTTTCTCGTGGAATAACGATTGCAACTTTGAGATGATAGCTCTTTCATAATTATATGGGTTCCAAAATACTATGTTCGTTATAATATAAAATTACAATCAATACAGTAGGAGAAAATTACTTTTAAAAGTTGCTAAGTGTATACATATTGGTGCTCGTGACTGTACACCCTGTACGATGCGAATTGCGAATTCCGATGTTCGATCTTAGACGGGGACCTTATCTAAAAGTATATTTAAATAAGAAAGAAGAAGTCCCCAAAAAAATTACCTCCTTTCAACAAGCGATAGAACGGGACTTTACCGGCGACAAAGTATAGATATACCTACAAAGTAAAACGGACTGTGTTCAAATAAGGGGAATCCCCAAAATAGGGAATTACTTATTTCATAAAAAAATATGCCAAATCTATTAATCTAATCTACTATCTAACCTTTTTTTTCTTTTCGAGCTGTTTCAAGTCCTAAACATTTATAACCTTCATTTATTTCCGTTAATTCGATTTAAAACCATGTTTTTTTCTTAATGTTTAAATAATTGTATAAAACATGTTTTAAACTATGATTTTAAACACTTAATAAAAAACATGGTTATTTCAAAATGTTTTAAACATTGTTTAAAATACGTGTTTTAAAACAACTTGTTTGTTTTATGCCAACCCTGCCTACATACCATTTGGTTCCTAAAAATGTTACTGCGCAGCCTTCTGCGCGAAGTTCAGAACTGCCAAAAATCTACCGATTTTCCTAAAGTGTTATGTCACGAAATGTTCAACACAGATACACACTTCGGAAATAAATTAATGATTAACCTATTAGCCGGCACATAAAGGTAGAGGTACAACCTATGTATAACTAACAAACAAGTTATATAATAGGTAAGTAAGTAGTTAACCTATCATCATCTGCCTAGCCTTTTCCCAATGTTAGGGTCGGCTTCCAATCCAACCGGATGCAGCTGAAGTAGTTAAACCTATGTCAAAGATCGGTCAGAAGTAAGTACTCAGAGACGACAACAAAAATGACACGGAAAATAATTAAGATTACCTATATAAGAACGTACTTACGCAAGTTTTAACTGGTTTTAACTTTAACAATAGTTAAACATGAAAGAAAAACAACAGCACACACTAATTTTTGATAGTGACAGAAAATAGAAATGACACAGACAGTCAATGTCAAATCAAACGTCACCACTTTTCACCACAGATTACAGCAATAACTTTAGGAGTCATACCCACTTCTCGGGCGACGCGGTCTGTAACCATAGATAAAGAAGCACTAATATCCATTATTTTATTTGTTGCGTAGTTGAACGATCAAAAAGTAAAACGACTAAAATTAGGTACGTAATAGGTACTTTGTAATGATAGAGTGAATCAATTTTATAAATTAATTAATGGTCGTGCAATCAATAGTTTTATAATAATAATGTCGATTTGGGATTTATCAAAATTAATAAGGAATTCTTACTAACTGTTCTCATACTTACTAATTCTTCTGATTCAATACAAAAATGTATGCGTCTCTGAATTCCAGTGACAACGGAGTTGCTATTGAAATATCGTATGATACATTTTCGATACTTGATATTTTTTATCGATACAACATAAATCGAAATAATAAATATCGCCTAAAAATATTTTTCTGCAATCCTATTCGCATAATGTCATGTATACCAATCCAAAAAAAAATCGACTATAATAAAATAAAGTTATTGGAATCCCTAGTCATATTGCTTTTGCTTTCAGGGTTGCCAATTTGTGGGGATTTCTCCAAACTGTGGGGAATCTCAAGACGATTGGGGATTTTGTGGGGAGAAGCTCCATGTGGGGAATATGTGGGGAATTGGGGATTTTCAAATTTTAACAATTCAATCCAATATTACACTTTAAACAAACTAGAGGTGAGAAAAGTGTATCATTTTTGCGATTGGATCATTCGTATCTGGATCACTGAAATGATCCGAAACACTGATATGTTTCCTTCGGCTCATTTGGATCATCGGCTCAAAGGATATAAAATACAGAATGTTACGTATACATTACAAAAAGCGACCGTATAGTATTTGATACGTAAGCGCCTTAGTGGTCATTTTTACGTGCATGGATAACGACAACGAGTACATTTGAACGAAAATCTGTGATTGTATGAGTGATACACATCTCATTTGGTATCTCTTTCTGACTTGTATAGATTGTAGTGATGTCGCCCGCTCACAAGCGAGTCAAAAAACTCAGTTTGTCTCAGTGTCCCTCTCTCGCTCACTCACTGCTCAGTGCTCAGTCACCTCGCGAGCGACGCGTCGCGCGGAATGAGCCAGAGCAAAGTAATGTTTCAGATCCAAATGATGCGTTTGAAACGTTGTTACTGAACCAATCTTTTGAATCACTTCTATGATCCGGATCACTGAGTCGGTTCCGTAAAGAGTTACACACGCCTAAAACAAACATCATTCTAGTACTACGTTCATCATTCTACTAGTACGTTACGTTAATTTCAAAGAATTTTCGGGGAAAACCCCTGCCTCGTTTAAGGCTAAAATACAAAGACAATCTTTCCAACAATGAATGAATGACCGAAAGCACAGCGCGTCCAACTTATCTGTGCAGGCGGCTAAACACAGAACTAAAACTCAATGTACTGAATTTGTCATGCTGTTGCATTTTTTCTTGAAAAGCAGGGCCACCGTGAACTGCGAACTTAAACTGGTCACGCCGTACGCTACGAATCTACGATACGTCAGATACGTGAACGGTGATCATGAACGGGATAAGACCGAGTCCTTGTTTTGTTTTTAAATTAGAATGCATTTGAAAAGTTATAACTTTAGCTAGCTGGTTTCTCTTCGCTTTGTGGATGATTGAAAATTTGATTCTGAATCCTATTTTGAGGTTAAATTATATTCAATTGTGTATTTTTGTTGATTTTTTGTTTAAAAATGAGTTAATTTCATGAAATAATTTTGTGGGGATTTTGTGGGGAAACAGGATTTTGCTCTCCCCAAATTTAGGGATTTTCACCAATGATTTTGGGGAATTTGGAAAATAGGCATTGGCAACCCTGTTTGCTTTACTTATTTTATGTGTTGCTTGCTTTGCTAAACGCGAAGTGAGTGATCAGTGAAGTGATTATTGTGAAATGAGAGAATTTTATTGTGAAGCGTACACTGTTGTAGTTTTCTTTTGATAAATATCATATTTGTAACATTATTCGAATTGTATCTTACTAGTGAAAGGGATACAATAATCCCTAAACATGTCTGCATCGTCAGCCGCGAAAGCGGATTCGTTCGACGAATTCTACACAGAGGTGAGGTCTTTATTTTGTAAATATTCTGAAATATTTTCAAGTATTTTACCAAAGCAAGTACTTCGTTTGCCATTACCACCACTTATAACTTCGTTTCTTCAAGCTTGATTTAACTTTCTTGCCATTACACAATACTGACAGTGTAATAATATTGAACGTTTTGTGTACATAAAGGTTGAAGTTTTACCATGCGTTTTATTTCACTTATTAGTATTAATTAGTACATGAATGCTGCAACACGTTAACACACTCCATTTTGCAGGTGAAAGAAATAGAGAAACGTGATTCTGTGTTGACCCCAATACAGCAACTGGAGCGGTTACTACGCCCAGGTTCCACATATTTTAATCTAAATCCATTTGAGGTCCTACAAGTTGAGCCAGATGCATCACTCGATGAGATTAAGAAGAAATACCGGAGACTATCCATACTGGTACATCCAGACAAAAATATGGTAAGAGAACAGTATAAAAATTGTTTTCAGTGACTAACCTTTTAGCCATCCCTTTTAACTTTGGATAAATATTCTGTTAGCAATGTAAACTTTTGAAAACTTACCAAATACCTCTTTGCATCTAGTATAAAAATTTAAATTCTGCAATAAGTTACCAAATTGACTCCCAGTTCTATTTTAGTTTTAAAGTACTCAGTTCTCAAGTAAGGAGATTTCGTATTCGTTTAGACGGTTATGTCCGTCAACATTTCGTTTTTATCCACAGATTGGATCATACCGAGGGATGTCCTGACACAGCCAGTACTAGGTAAGGAACATAGGCGTGAACGAGAGACAAAAACAATGACAGCACACAATATTTAAAAATATCAAATATTAGTTCTTGACAATAAAGTTATTAGCCAGACAAAGACATACTTTCATAGTATTCCAAATTATTAACATTTTGTATCATTTTGATTTACAGGAAGACTCTGAACGAGCACAACAAGCTTTTGAAATCGTAAACAGAGCATGGAAGACACTTGAGAATGATGACACTAGAAAAAAGTGCTTAGACATTTGTGAGGAGGCCAAAGAACGAACTGACCACATGGTAAATTGATTTTGCTGTTTTCAACAAAATCAATGCTTTCTTACAATTGCTATTTTAACAATCATATCCCACGCTATTAATTGAATGTTGATTATTTTAGATTGAGCAGAAAAGAAAAAAGCAGAAAAAGGATAACAAGGGAACTGATGGCATTCCTGAGGATGATCCTGTGAAATACAAACATGCAATTTATGTTATGACCATGAAAGTATGTTAATTTTTTCTTGGTACTTGGTATGAATAGCATGACTAGCTTGCATTGTTTATGTGTTGCAAACGGCTTCTTATTATTAGATCAACGAAAAGGAAAGATGTATGTCCACCTACAAAAATCCTCCTGTTCACTATAGTGACATAGTAAACAGTTGAGTTGAAAAAAAAATACGAAAAACATTTGCATACTTATTAGAATTGAATACTTTATTATGTACACCATAAAAATTACAGAATTTTACATAGGGTGAAATTGGTGGTCTTATTGCTAAAAGCAATCTACAATATTTCACTGTATTCCACTATATTCAACACCTACCCTATTCAGTACCATATTTCTACTATATTCCAGTTTTTTTGGGGTGCTTGGGGTTGCAAAATCACGCCAGGCTTATTCTAAATTATGTACTTTCCTTCCATTCACAACACCACGTCATGTTTCCCCCGAAGGGTTGGGCAGTGGTGTACCTATAGTGAACAACATTTCGCCAGTTATGTTTGTAAGTCCCATGTAATAGGGGCGAGCCTATTGCGCTCAACTGGGCACAATTCCAGCCTCTGGGTTGTAACTGAGAAATTCCAGATAGAAAAACTCAATAACACTGCTGAGTAAGCAACTAAGCAGCTATTTCCTTCCATTTAGTTCGTTAAAGAAAGGATTTTTGTCTCTCCTTTTCAATCAGTATTGAAACATGAGTTATAAAGTATTAAAATGAAGAAAATGTAACCTGCGATTATAAATGATTTCAGTTATTTGCTGACATGGAGCGAAAACGCCAGCACCTTGAAGTCCGTGACATGGAGGAGAGGAAACGAAAACGAGAAGCTGAGATTGAGCAGGAGGAACAGAAGTCCTTTGAAAAAGAATGGGCGAAGAATTTTGAGGTACGGATTTTATTCTTTGCATTATGTGGACTTTTTACTGACTCTTTGGAGTTCAGATAGGCAGTCGCTCCATGTAAAATACTAGTATTCAGCTGCATCTGGCTATCCAGATGCAGCTGAATACTAGTATTTTCCAGTCTATACTGGAAGCCGACCCCCCACATAGTTGGGAAGAGGCTAGGCAGATTGATTTTTTATGTGGACTTTTCACAGTTCTTCACGAATCTTTGGATGCACGAAGCTTGATGATGTTGATTGATAGTGGGTCATGATTTAAGAGGGTTCATGTAGTTCAAATGTATCTGATGAAAATGTGAACACAGGGATCATTACCAATTGAGTGATTTAATTTAATTGTTTGAATACTTAAACTGAAATTCTAATTTTAAGTCGTTAAAGATGATGAATCCGCAAAAGTAGCCCGCAAAATTCAAATTTTCTTACGTTTTTTATTTTTTTCAATTTGCATGTCAGTGTATCTTGATCAAAATATGATTCGCGACCTTATCAAATATGTATTTACAAAATTATAATCATTAGAATCATTAACATATCTATCTGTGAAAAAGATAGAGAGAGAGATTTCATGAAAAAGTAATTCAATAGAAGACAAAATCGAGCAGTACCTCTACTACACAGACAGGAGAGACCCTATGTTGATTACAACCAATGTGATTGGTCGATTCCTGCACGTCTCAGAGAAAATACACGCAAGCTGTGTATAGTAACAATGCTGATTTTAAGAATATAATTAATGTTCATTATCATTAACTACATCTCTCCACATCAGTGGTTGAACACTTCGTTTCGCACTCTATCCTTTGGCCTTCAAAGTATTGTCAAATGCAGAAGATTATATTGTTCTTCATAACGCTTTTATAAGTTGCCTCCAACATAAATGACATGCCAATTTTATAATGAAGTCCCGCCGAAATTATATTCGATAAATAGATAATAATTTAGGATAGGACTATTCCTATCCTAAATCCCGCGTTTAGAATAATACTATATGGCAATATGTTTCAACATGCAGGAATCCCGACAAAACCGAGTCGACAGCTGGAAGACGTTCCAATCCGGTGGCGGCAAGGAGAAAAAGAAGAAGAAAATCCAAGGATTCAAGCCCCCTAAACCTAAACCCGAGAGCAGATAACTCTCACTAACATTACATATTATTATAGTTCCATTTAGCGCTTTATTTCGAATCTACGACTAAGATAGTTAACTAGAATTTAAAGAACAATTTACAATATCAATTTTCTCAAGCATTTCGGACGGTTCTGCTAATCAGTCTGCTAGAAGTCTTAAGACTTGTCAGTGCGTCAGTTAAAGTTATAGTTTTACTGAGACTGCTGTACCGGGCCTAAGGTATGCCGCGGCATGGTGGGGAGCGGGACGCCGCCGCGCCGCGCCGTCAGCGTTGACAAATGAGCGGCCTGCACTACCCCCCGTTTCGCAGCGCACATACGTCCCGCGGCGCGATACAGCGGTCTCGGTCAAACTATAGTTCAAATTCGAATAATATTGGTAACTCGGCTGTGACAAATATGAAACAATGAAATAGTATACTAGTTTTATCTAATATTTGTGTCGATAAATACTTCCATGTTTGCCATCAGTGCTCAAACCAGATAGAAACTTAGAGGAGCTAGCTATTGGCAAATAATTGTGGTAAATTACAATAATTGATGAACTTGACGGTCTTCTAGATTTCCAATTTAAATTCTAGATTATTTCACATTATCAGTAAAAAGTTAATGTAAAATACGCGCATGATTTTAGTGCAATAGGCATGTTCAGTGTTTAAAACATTCAATTAGATTTGCTCCTGAAATACGTCCAATATAGAAAATTATATCCCTATGAAGGGGTTGTTAAAAAATTCAATAAAAATTAAAGTTTTAAACAATGAATAATGCGAGATCTGTCCGTTAAGTCCTGATGGGAATTCGTATAATTGTTGCGCAAGTCGCGCTACAGTTGCGCCATTATGACGCAGTCTCGCGGAAGTCGCACGGCAATCCAGCGATGTTAGCGCTGCAAACAGACTTTATGCAATGAAATGCAATTTTAAAGCGTTTACTCACAGAAAATACACGTCTGTGACTGCGTTGAATGCATTGCAATATTGTTAGCAGTAATGATTAATTCTTCTTTATAGAAATAAAGAGAGAAAGTTAAACTTGCCTGTTATTTGTACCTAAGGGTCAGTTCACACCGAGACGCGACGCGCCGCGACTCGGGTCACTCTTTTACTACGCAAAAAAGATACGCATTTTATTGAGATAATTCGAAAATGCCCCGTGGTGTCGCACTACGCCGCGCTGTGCCTCGAGAGGCATTTCACGGCGTAGCGCGACGCATCACGACGCAGCGCGGCGTGCAAGAGCGGCAGCGAGTGTTGCGCTGCACTGCGCGGACTGGCCTCTTCAAGCATCGTCGCGTCTCGGTGTGAACTGACCCTAAGGGTAAGCGCACACGAGCCACCGGCCACAACCACCGGTGGCAGCAGCGGCTGGCTACACGTGTGCGACGAATCCATACAAAACGTATGTTATCGCTGGGCTACCGGTGGCTGAGGCCGGTGGTTCGTTTGCGCATAGCCTTAACTAGATTCGTTCTATTTTCGATGTTTGTTGACAGACAATACACTAACTTTTAAATGATAATCCGTAATAATATTCTAACCTTTTATTCATTTTTCAACAAAAATAACACATTTTACTCAGAAAGAGAACATCACACAGACTGTAATGACAATCATTACAATCCATCATCAGAAACATACACTTCCAAATATTAAGAAACTGTTCTTTTGAGGCAGAACATTTTATTTTAGTTTCAATAAACACAATTATTATGCAAGTACTAGCGGCCATGCTATAGGAAAACAACACGCATAATGAAAATTATTGCTAACAGCTACGATACGATATTTAATCGTCTTCGCATTCTTCAACCATATCGCTCGGCGGGCCGGGGTTTTTCGGCGGCCCCCAATTCAAGTATATGCTGTCGGTGAAGATCATCATGCCGAGAGAAAATAGGAACCTGCAAATATCATTAATCAGTTAGAATTCTTCATGGCAACAGGTTTATAGGTACAGTCAGTAACCTGCATTACCCGACCCCTGTTTCCCTCTTCTTCTTTGTAAGAGGGGTCAGGTAAAGCAAATTACCTTCACCCATGTATGCCGTACCTACTATCTAAGTATGCCATCGAACATGAGCTGGTAAATAAGAGAGTTTAAGGTAGGAAGGCTCTCAAAACGGTGAAGGAAATCATCGTCAAACGGCATATAGAACCAAACATTCAGTGACGTGACTTTCATCAAGCGTCACTGGGCCCGCGAGTTGGATAAGGCTTGCTACACATTTGTCAGGGTCAGCATGATTCTTACTTGATACTTACTTGATTTTTACCGCCCGCTTTTGCCGAATCATGCCGACCTGATCATGTATCTCACAAAAATGAGGCCGGCGTCACAGCAGTGGAAACATTATTGGAACGAAATTCTTTTACGCGGCTTGTAAACTTTCAGAACTGTAACGCTAAAAGCGTTCATGCTTGTGACTGTCTTCTTCTAATAATTCAAAGAAGGAAAACCGGCAGGAAAAAAGAAAATAAAAGAGGAAAGCGATTACAGTGTCGTGGGATAAAAATTGTATTGTTGACCCGAGTACACTGCCTACTGCGATAGAGAGAAAAATGTGAATTTGGTCAAAATGTAAATCCAAGATCGCGGCTCTGAATATTTTTCTCATCATGGGAATCGATTACAAGGTTTTCGAGGGTGCTAAAGCCGTTATTGAAGTCAAAATGCAAATCCAAGGATGTCGTTTTCATAGTTTTCGAGGGCGCCAAAGCCGATAGTGTGCGATTAGAGATGCCTATATCAGCCTATAGGTTGATCAATAAGTACGATGATGAAGGTCAGATCATAAAAGTCCTCACCATAATATACCGCCCAGCAAGATCTTGTTGTAGGAACTCTGTTTGTCGCTGTACCACGGCTCCCAAGGTGCGCACGGCACCGGCAGCTCATTCATATGGGCATCGCAGCGGTCTGTATGGAAAAAAAAATCTTTACGGAATTTCAGTAATTAGCTGATAATTTCTCACCAAAACAAAGTGAAGTCCCAACTGTCTCTTTGGATGTTGTAAAAAGCGAACTTCATTTAAAGCGCGTTCAACTTATCGGTGCAGGCGGCAAAACACAGAACTAGAACTTAATGTAACTAATTTGGCATTCATACTTTGACAAGCAACGCCACCGTAAACTGCACGGTTAAACTGGTCATGCTAGATTTAACTTGCGACCCGCTGCATTGTTGGGGGGTGCTATCTATTGATATAGCGACAGCGAAAAGCTATTAATAGGTACCTACTCGATCGAAATAAAAAACAAACACCAACAAGACCAGACACTCAGACAGCGCTGGAAACAGTGACGTGAAACCGTGTGCGTGTAGGTATGCACAGAGCGGAGGTGTAGTTTTGGCATGCTACACTGTACCTACCTATTGTTCCCAAAGCTCTGTCTTGTTTTTTTTATTTGGTCTGAGGATAGGGACTTGCCTATTATATTTATATAGAATTAGGCCAAAAGTGCACCTCATCAGCAGATGTCGCTAGTTGGACTGGGCTAACGTTATCTGTTACTTCACTTCTGTCAGTCAGTTTCAAGCATTTAGGACAACTGGACTAGCTATTAGGTAGTGCAAACCAGTGAGCCAGTGTGTGATGTAGTTGTGCGTGGTTGACAAAATTAATACCTACTAGACAAGGTACCTGTAGCCACAAGAAGTAAGTTGGTAAGTAAGTAGGTGGGTACTACTTCACTTTTGCATACTACCCTCTAACCTAGTTGAGGTAGGAGGGTAATATACAAAAGTGGAAAAGTCGAGAAGCTTTCCTCATGGACATGTGTGAAGATTGAGCAAGCTGACTGTTCGTTCAGAAGGTAGGTACCTTCTCCACATGACAGTCCACCTTCTTTTTAGTAGTAGGTAGGTAGGTACCTAAGTAAGTTTCATTGCTATAGGTAGGTATACTCACAGGAACAGGATCTGACTGGTGTGATCAGAACTTTAGCGCCGTTGTTCACTGGACTGTCACTTGTTTGATAGACTGAATTCACTTGAAACAATAGAGGTTAATTTATTATAATAATCAGGATTTGAAGCCGAAAATAACGTAAACGTAGGTAGGTAAGTACCTAAGTAGGTATTGGCATTAAAGATTCAGCTGCATCCGGTTAGACTGGAAGGCAACCCCAACTCCTTAATTGGGAGAAGGCTAGGCGGTCAGTAGGTCGTCTTAGGGGCGGAGTTGATTTGGTACTTCCTATAGGTATTGTCATTATGCTAGCTATGGATCTCTTACCCTACCCTACCACTCTTGGAAAACTTCACCGGCTGAAATACATAACATCACGCCCCTTTTCACCCGACCTACGCAGAGGTGGTAGGTAGGTTGGGTATACCTAGTGGTAGATCATACATCCACATTTTGCTATGTGAAAGTCCCACGTTAATATGGTCGAGCATATTCACATTAAGCCACGTTCAGGCTGATGAGATGGTCATAATGGACAGCTATTTTACCTGACCCTATAGGCTATCGCGAACCCAGGACCTCACGCTCAGCAGACGCGCTTGCGACCACAATTCTAATGAAGCAGTCTACCTGCTGTCTGCGGAAATGACCTACGATTTGGACCTTTAGGTACAGAGAATATAATTATAGAACCAAGTCGGTAGTACCTACGTGTCTTCTACCACAGATCAGGCTTTCCATTGCCGATGAAAGTTTGAAGGCCTACAGCCCCTGAAAATAGGTACCTATAGCCGTTTACCGGGTATTGGTAGGCACTTACACACTTCTACTGTAGGTACCATAAGGTTGGTAGGCACCTATTATTGACTACAAGTGGGTTAAGGGTTATGAAAGATAGAAAAAAAAAACTATTTATTTAAACTTACATAGCTTCCCAGCTGGATATCTTCTGTTGACAATAGACGCGGAAACTCTTCGCAAGCCTAATAGTTTTGACAACATGATTGAATTCGTATATACCACTACGATCCTATTTTTACCTACAAACGTCAATGCCGTTCGATTTGCGACTGTCGACTGCTGACATACATTTAATGTGTTCAGCGGCTAGGATCTTCAAAATTTAAAAAAGGTTTTATTATGGCAGGTTTAAGTACCCAGTAATGAAGTCAGTCCGGCTGACTTGCTACTGGGCTCGTGTAGACAATAGTCTCCACCCAGCCCAGTGCTGACTTCGCGCCCTCAAGGCAGTCCTGTTGACTAACCTGTATCTGTCTATTTTGGGGCCCGGTAGCTTCCTCCGCCTGAGTTAATCCAGTCAGTCACACTGCCATCGTATAAACTAGGTTTACGAAACTTTTGAATAAAGGTGTGTCGTAGGAAATTGTCTGTGGGTTGACGATTTTATGACTGATCTAGTTGCTGCCCGAGGCTTCGCTCGCATGGACCCTAATTAATTACTCCTTATAACATCAGCCAATGAAAGTCCCGTCATAATTTAGTCGTCCAGCCGTTTTGGAGATTAGCCGGAACAAACAGACATTTTTTTTTTTATTGTTTTTTTTTTTGTTTTTTGTACCGTGCCTATTTCATAAGCGTTCAGTAAAAAGCTGTTATTTTGACATTACAAACAGACTTCAATTTTATTTATTTGTACATACCTACTTACTTACCTTTAATAGGTAGATGGTGTATGACCTGCTTAGATCAAGTCCTAGGTCCTAGCCTAGCATCCATTACAAAGTAAAGCTATTGACCTTGACTCTACTTTGTCCCTAATGGACGCTAAGGGTGTGTCGAAGTTCAAAGATTTTTCATAGAAATTGTTCCACGAGTGTATGTCCAAAATGTCCAGCTCTGGGTAAACGTATTTGTACATTTGTTAGGTACGTACCTACCTAATTGGACGAACATCATTCATATGTGCTGAATCCTGTTCAACGTGGGATGACAGCCACTCAGATGAGAGAAGCTGAGGATTGAGTTACCCAAATAGCGTGTGATGGGAGGGCTTATGTCCAATGTCCAGCTATGGGTTGATAACTATCGGCTAATCATAATGCAAAAAGCTAAAAGTGTCTAAGTATATTGGCACATTTGATAATTGGACGATTAGGCATTTTCAGGTGCTGAACCCTGTTCAACGTGTGATGACAGAAGCAACAGGCCTACTGAAAATTAAACTTGTATCACTAGTTCAAAAGGTATGTCCAACATTTTATTTTTATGTTAATCGATACAACATTGACACCCAACACCAACTTGGTCCATTACATGGGATCACAATCGTGACATCATAACTTTTATTTTATATTGTAACTTTATTATAAACTGATGACTTTGGTACTGCTGTAACTGACATAAAAATCTTTAGAAATAGCTCTTGGTGTAATAAAAACTTCACGAAGGCGTAATAAAAAAAATCTCCGTTTCAAAGCGTTAAATATTCAAAAAGTTTAACAATAAAAGTGTCCCTTGAGAAACTAATGTGTTATGTTGCGGGTAGGCGGTTGGCGGTGATGCGGGAACGGTATACTTTCTACGATATGCCAACATCAATGATCTTTTTTATTGCAATGTGTTCTTCATATAGGTATACTTCTGATTGTTTTATGTGGACTCCAATATGAAGTGATTTGGGTCAAATATTTACGGTAATGTTGGCCTTAAGTTTTTTTTATCGCGTTTATGTTGGGCAAATGTTTGTTCAAGGTTTGACCTATTATAATAATAACGAAACCCATTGCGGTTTCATGTAGGTAGGTATTATTAACCACCTTCTTCAGGTATCACCTACATAATAATAATTATGTATAATTAAAGGTCCTTTGGTAGGTTTTCTTCTGAGCGTGACGATGTCAATCTAGATTCAGTTTTGAGTCAGCCTAGATCTTAGTTACGAGTTTGGCGTCATCAGTAGGTACCTACCTGGCGTTCATCAATTTTTATGAAGTGCATGCAATAGGTCACTCAGGTCACGTTGTCAGTTGTCCCATCGTTTGCGAAACAGCACCACATTTGTACTCCAAAGGCCCTAGACAAAGTGACATTCTATCTGCTATAACGATGATGGAAAAGGCAAAAATGTATAGGACTGACATAATAATCGAAAAGCTTATGTCAATCCTGTTGAAAGTCGTTGTAGAAATACAAAACGCTTTCGAAGCGATTGTCACTTGTCTAGGCCCTCTGGACGGAGTATATTCTATGAATCTGCAGCAGATTTTCGTTGCTTCGACCAACATGTGTCTGAGTCTATTCTAATCTAGAATTTCAGGTTAACCAAGGCTACTCGTGTTCAGATTGGAGATTTTCAGCAGGTGGAACGAATGGGATTGGTAGGGAAGTGATAGCACTTCCCTACCAATCCGATTCGCTCGCCACAGCTTTAGGAATGTAGTTGCCCTAGAACTGTAATATTAATTGTCGTAGAAAGTGGGGTTAATTAAAACAACCAGTTAAATTTTGAAAACAATATCAAATTTAATACATAAATAATATTTATGTACTTCTACATACATGTTTTGTCTATATATTTACATTGAAACACATAATTTCATTCTAATTCACCTAGAGTTTCACATTTTTGTCGTACAGTAATTATTATAATAGTAAGCAACTGAAAAAAAATCAACAAAATTATTATACCTACTAAAGTTACGCCATAAAAATAATGATGCAAACATAGAAAATTTTAAACATTGTACAAAATAATTTACACAGAAGTATCTCTTCTATCGGACACACCCATCTCCTATAAATACATGGTTACTAATGCAATAACCATGGTCTAATATTAAAATATATTATCTATTACGAACTAATGACAATTCCCATAGGCATAAACAAAAGGGCAATTGCATGCGCCTATATGCGTTTACGCATTTCCATATTACAATTCAATCTACTTAGATCAAATTGTTTACATTCTATCGTGACGTACACCTAACCACACAAGTAACGACACCATCCAACAAATATTATCCCATACATTTATAGATAAACAGTTCGTAAGTTTTGTATCAAACGATACTGTACTTATCTTGTGCATTGTACAAGCTGACCTGTATTTTGTGCCTCTAGTCGTAGCTTTCAATGAATTCCGGATGCAAATTGCTTTCGACAACGTTGAAGATTTCCATTTAACTTTTTCTTTAGTTTTTTTACATAAAAAAGGTAAAAAGAAAGGATCATTCGTTCTCGTGTAAAGATAAAAGACGTGGATTTATTATTAGGATGGATTGAACAGTTTTCTATGGGAATTTTATATCGATTTTTGCTAAGATTTCAAATAAGTTTGATGCGTTTTCACATTATCTACCATATTACTACATCGCGAAGCTAATTTTTCAGCAAACCAGGGCTAAAAGCACGACACCAATCTACATTGTATTCACTCATTCACATTACCGCTAAGCTTTCATGGAACAGACTTTTAATTCGGTCCATATTTAATTGACCACATGGATTGACATAAAGACGTCTCGTCACATTGTATATCGTAACATTACATTTCAACAACCAGGAGATAATATTAACTAACAACCTTAACTAATTCATGAGATACCTCCGAAGAGACTAATCGATTACTCGTCTAAAACACTCATATAATACAAACTAACGATTTAATTCCGATTAAACATACATTCATATAAACGATTTGTTATTGGATTTTACGTATTTATATTTGGCAAATGGTTACTATCAGAAACCCATCACCTAGGTAGGGCCGATGTCGAACATCCAATGACCGCACGTCTGACTTTAAGTCACACAAAATTAAAGTTATTCATTACCTATCTACATATTTATAGAAATTATAACGTGTGCTCACAACTCGCGTCTCTATCTGAATTTTGTCTACTATGAACCAATAATATACGCGCAACATAATAAAATTGTAGCGTATTAAATTAACTTTTTTGTACGTCATTTACACATGTATTTACGAAACTAAATCCGTTCAAAATGCGCTAATATAATATTATCTATAGCACCAATGTCAGCTGCAAATATACGCAATAAAGTATAAAAGCAGTTGATGTTTTATAAATGGCATGCGTAAATAAACGTTTCGAAAAACAATGCAAAAACCAAATATTGTCTTTAAAAACACATAATATATAAATGGACGCCAAAAGTACAAGAATTGACTTATACGATACACGTACTAAATTGAACACTTATTGGCTAAATCTATCACAAAAAGTCCACTGAGGTAATTCACAAAATGAACTCATTTTTGCTACGTTTATAGTTTACATGGGCTAGCCCGCAATAATGCTTATCTATGAGTAAAATTCTGCTTATATATCTGAAAAGTAGCTTACTGAAAAAATAATATCTGGGACTAGATATTTGACTATAACGGATTTTGTTTGTGCGTCATTTATAAGACACAAATTCCAACGTCTCCTGGTTTTTATAAATATTGAAGAATGAGCATAATATTATTATACACATTATCTTGAGACATGCTAGCAGACACTTATGTTAGAGCAATATTGTGAAGCTCTCGCTTTTGAATTCATTATAATGATCAAGATTTGATGTTAAGTAGTTAACGATACTTCTATGTCGGTGTGTTGTCTATTAATACATAAGTAGTATACACAAAAACATAACACAGCTGTATCGTTAACCACCTTACACATAGGGACCCTCTAAATATTTTGGATCTCGGCTCAAAAGCAGTTATGAAGTCCGTTCCGAATTTTGCGTCTTCTAAGATGTATCGTTGAGCAATTTACAATAACGGTATTTGGTTAATAATGGCGCATGTGTAGGTAAATGTAACTATAAAATAAATCTATTTACATTATGGCATTAATGATAACAATTAATCGCATTGTTGTTGACGAAAGTTCATAATTTTGTTTTAATTAATTCATTATAACAGGAGGCAATTTGGATATTATCAATGATTCATATTTGGCTTAATCAACCTCCCGCCATAATAATAAATGGTTTTAAAGAGACATAATTATTTATTTTGACATTTACTAGGTATATATTTGTACATAATATTGGCCCGCACATGAATTTACAATTTGGCCAAATAAGCGGTTCTTATACGGATTATTTCGCGGTTTCCGGGTGCTATAAAATAGCACTACACATATGCAGGAAAGTAAAAAGTAATTACAATAAACCGCAAAACAATTCGTATAGCTTTTATTACAATTACATTTATATTCGCGTAAACGTCACAAATGATTATTTGGTCAAATCTTTTTTCTACTTTCTTCGTAGCAAATCCAATTACAAAAAAACTCAATTACCATAGTCTATTTAAGCATAGATTCATTTCAGACATAGAATAAACTCTCGGTACAATACATTCAGAAATAATTCATATTCAGTCAGATGTGCCTCCTCACACTGAGATGTGGTGTGAACTTAACTTACTAAACACTAGGTTGGTAGATGCCGGAGGGGGTAGGCATCGTACGCACTGCTCCACCCGACTCCATAGTCCATGTCTTCAACAAAAACGTCGTTGATAGCGTAACTCTTGAAACTAAACATTGATCATTCACGCGAGGTCACATTTACCTTAAAACTAAAATTCAATGTCAAATATATCACGAAAAATGTCACTTTTGATCGTCAATTTTGTTTGCAAATAATGGTTTTAGAACACTTATCAGTCTCCATGATTCAACTGGTCTTCTTTTATTTGGTTCTTAATTGTGATGAATCGTTGTATTCTTTTGTATTGCCTCTAGAGGTGAGTTGCCTTGTTCCAGGTTAACTTTCACTGCGGTGATTAGATCATGTCGGGATCAGGGAACTGTTAAATCTCTGATAGCCGATGGATTTCCGAATCTGTAACAAAGGATATAAACTTTTAAATAAAGTTTACATGTTTGCAAAGAGTGTCACCACTGTATCAATAGTTTCTTTGAGATTTATTGCCAAGTGCAGTTTAAGAATTTGTAACATTGTATGGTGGTTGGGCAACCTACTAATGGTCTGAGTTCACCTATAAGGTTTTAGACACGCTAAGTGCTTTGTACCCACATACTAAACAGTAAAAGCTGTTTAGATTATAACTAGCTTTTGCCAGCGGCTTCATCCGCGCGGAGTTCGGCAATATACTACCGGTATAAAAAGTATCCTACGGTTAATCCAGGTTATAAACTATCTGTGAGCCAAATTTCATCCAAATCCTTTCAGTAGATTTTGCGTGAAAGGGTAACAAACATCCATCAAACCTCACAAACTTTCGTGTTTATAATATTACAAGTAGGATAGGATATTTTGCCAATAAGAAACAATACTTGTGCTCTTTTACATCACTTCGGTATGTCATGAATGAGAATTGGCGTGCCTTTAAAAATATCGTCATTCATAACTCCAATAATTTATTTCCTCGTATCAATGAACCGATTGATTAAAGTCAATCAAAGATCACGATCACTGGGACTCTCAATTAGCAACTGAACTACTCATGTTTGAGAAACTAGAACACTGGAGCTCTATGTCGTTACAGTTACAGAATAAGTAACTGAACCTTAAAAATAATATAGATATAGAATACAAAGTATTCGATCAATCTAAGAAGACATAAACTACGAGTATATTCGAGAACCAACAATTTACATCCTAATTAAATATGTAGGAGTAATAAAACCGTCTCACGGCGCGGCGGTATCATAGTAATCTCGATCTAATTCTCGCGCAACGTCTGTGGATGTGGATTATCAGCATTTCTCGTCCGGGCAGAGTTTCTGCTGAGTTGGTGGAGTGTAAATCGTAACCTGCCCGCCATAGCGACGCCATGTCTGTGGCGCCCCGCGCCCCGCGCCTCGCAGGTGACGACCCCTAGGGCTGCTCTGTGCTTATCGATTCCCTACGATATTACACGATAAAGTTTTGGAGGTCACGTATTTTCTTTTTGAAAAAGGAAACTTGCATTTAAAATAGTCGTAGAAATGTATTGGAATAAATCGTATTGAGTCAAACAGGAACATAAATCACGCCTTTGAAAAAAAATTGTGGTAGAGGTGTGTTACATTAAATACCTACGTTATAGTATTTAGTATCTTAACCGGTATTGATGCACAATTTGCATTCTACAATAATGACGCCGGCTCCAAGCTTCCAGTATTTATCACTTTACAGTGGAAAAGTGTCAGTGGATTTAGAACAAATAGTACTTATATTTTATTTACCAGAAATATAAGTAAAACTAGATTTGCATATTTTGAACACTTAATAACTTCTCTTGAATGCTGATCTAAGCAAAGTACGTTTTTTTTAAAATGTCAAGTGATCTTTTTCGGTATTCTATCTTTTTACTATCGATAGTCTTGTAAGAATAGTAGAGACATCACTACAAAACCACGATAAATCTGTCGCATATTCAGCGATGTAACGGACTTTCTCTTCGCGTGACTCATTGCTCAGAATAAGTGCGTTCTTAATATGTGATGTGGATAATTGGCATACTTATCTTAAAATATGAACTGCATTAAATGAAATGAACGGTATTTAACGAATAAGATTTTGTGAAGCATTAGTTTACTATGTATTTAGTGACGAATAATTCAGTAGCAGACTTGGGTTTTTAAGAAAATCCTAAGGTTTACTTTAATTAAGAATAATTTATTTCTTATTTTAAAATATTAAGAAGGCTGCACTTAATGTGTATAAAAATTCACGTGGAAAATTATTTTTCTAAATAAATTAATGCTTTGAACTTTTTCTTTTACTGTACTGCTAGTAGGTACTTAGTAAATCTACTTGTTAGGCTGTGTAGGTAGGAGTTAGACCAAGAATGTTTTGAAATGTGAGACTATTAATAGGTACTCTTTAGTAAGAATCTTTACTAGAATCTTGAACTTGTAATTTTCACTGAAACTACGTGTTTACTGTCATTATATTTCTGCCTAAATTTTCATCTAATTGTAATAATAAAATCACTGGACTTAAATGTCTTAAAAATACTTAAAACCGTTTCAGATGTTGCTAAGACACGTGTATGATCGACAAATTTATTTAAATAACTATTATTGGGATGTTAGTTTCAAATTCTTATTCGCTATACTGTTATTCCTGCTCCTAAATAATATGGATTTTGTAGATTAGCATGTTTTGTGAGATAAGATATTTTTCGAATCAACTGTACTCTCATAAAAAAATTGTTAGATCTTAAAGGAAGCGATAAACTTCGCTTGTGTTTAGAAATGAAAATCCAAGTAAAACGTACAATTAACGAAATAGCGTAGGTACCTATCTACTGCCTTCACAACCCGCACTCTACCTTTACTATAAAAACATTTCATGAAAGACTGATTTACACGGTGCGATTGAATTTCCTGTGGAATACTTGAAGCAACAATAAAAGTTGCATCGTCAAAATAAATATAGACGATGCAAGTCGCTTCATTTTTAGGGTTCTGTACGTCCGAATGGAAAACCCGGATAAAAAAATAGGATCACCCGTGTTTCTGTCTGTCCGTCTTTCTGACTGACCAGCTGTCACAGCCAATTTGCTTCGAATATAATGGACCGATTAAGTTGAAATTTACTCAGACGTGTAACGTAAACAAATGAATTTTGAATATGGCATCACTTTAGGGGGCTGCTGTATGCTGAGACGCTCCGTCGTCTCCTTATCATGCATTATAAAATCTGCTCTGCCCTGCGCTGTGTGGACCTGCGTCACCTGCGTCTCAGCATTATGCTTAGCCTTATGGTATGCCATAGGCAAGACAGTTGCATCGTGTAAATGGGTCTTAACTTGCAATAATACACAGTACGCGCTAATAAGGTGTCCATTAGACGATAATACCTGGGTGATTCATTCGCGAATCACGCGTAATAATTTATCTCTATAGTAACCTTGTCATAAGGAGTTTTGAATGTCAGCTGCCGCGCCTTCGTTTGACTTTCACGTGTACGAGCACGAGCTATGATTATATAAAGACTAGCGACCCGCCCCTGCATTGCACGGTTTTTACGACTTGACAAAATATCGAGATTTCTTTATTATAAGTATGTAAGTTTAATAAATTATAAAAATAAACCTTCCGGAATAAATTGTCTAATTGATGTTAAAAATTGCAACAATATCCGTTGCGTAGTTTCGAAGAACAACGCGGTCACTCAGACAGACACGAAAAGCGACTTTAATGTATAATAAAAATATGTACATTTAAATATTCATTTATTTCATTTTCAATGCTTATTATTTAAATTTCTAAATTATTTTTTAAAACATTTAAAATCATTAGAGATATAAAAAATGGAAAAGTTATATTTAAAAATTAAACAAAATATTCATAAATTAATAAACATTTAAATATTATTAAGATCTTATTTATTTTAGAGGCTTTTGGTCAGTTAATGAAGACACGCAGCCATTTGTTTTTTACTTTAATAAAAGGTGAATATGAACAGGTGGTATGGAATAGAGTTTGTTTCCTATGAATGGAGTGTAGAGGTAGACGTATGATGCGCGGTCTTCTGATATTTAAATAGCTTAAGAAGATATTTTTTGGAGCTATTTGGGATGAGCACATCGCACAAAATGTTCTTAGCGGCATATTTGCAAAAGAGACACTATTAGAATTTCTGCGACTTACTCTAGGGGGGATAAAAATAATATCTATCTCTTTCGCTATTCGCGCAAGATTTTTACTTTTAAGTGTTCATTTATCTTTCTGATAGCTTGTAGAAAGATTCTTTTAACATAATAAATTTATTAAGATAAATGTATGTGTTTTTAGAACAATTTGCCATATTCTTTGGTAGGGGTAAAGTACAACATACTTAGGAATTATTACGATACCTACCTAGATGTTAACTAAGTGTTAAATGGGTAGATGACGTAGATTACACGAGTGCATTATATAAAATGCTATTGTCACATTAGTTGATTGTCATCGCCTGCCTAGCTCGCTTCACGTGTAGTTTGCAGGGAACTCCCCTTACATTATGTTATGTAATTATTTCTAGACCACTAATTAGTGTCATCTGATAATATGAGATTGTATTACTGCTTCTTTTCATGGAATAGATAAACATTATTGAACTTTGGAACCTTTGTAGCACATTTGTTTCGAGTATAAGTCAGGTAGTGCAATATAGTTTCAACAATTACAATCGTGCTACGCCGTAGCTCGTAGCTAATCCGCAGACGGGATCGATTTGCGAATTTGAGTGATGCGCCTACCACGTGACGTAGCAGGGTCTACGAACTTCTACGATTTTTCGTAGAGGATTATTTAGATGTTTATTCTGTACATTTCGTACTTATGATACCTTAGTTTTTTTTAAAGGGTTTATATACCGAACAATTTTGCACAATAATTTAGTTAATTCACATACCGGAGCGATTTACGAGAACCGAGCGGTATGTTCCGAAGCACTATCCTATGCGAAACTTTTCCGATTTTTTCTGCTACCATGACAGTGTGATAATAAATCGAGTTTCGGATGTCACGGGTTATAAAGCATAGGCGTCGTCGGTTATCGAGAGAATCCGGTGAGGCGGGGCGGTGTTTGGCGCAAATTTATTCATACTAGGGGACCGGCGACCTCTTAACTCTTGTGTTATTTAGGGCACACTTCCTTCGCGATTCCTAGAGCCCATTTGTTAGATGCTGAGTATTTTTTTAAATAGCTGCTTTAGCGCCCTAGTTATGTAATAGATGAGGAAGACAGAGGTCTTATGCTTGTGGGTGTTGATGAATTCGTGGTGTGAGATTTTTATGCATTTATTCATTATTAAATGATGAAAGGTTGTCACACATTTTGGTGGGGCTGTCAATTAGAAAAAGTATCTCATTGTTTTGTATGTTCTCTGCAAGTTTGATATTGAAAGCAACTGTTAGCCAAAATTAGACTTAGCGATTAATAGTAGTACGATTAGAAAAATTGTAAACTAACATAAATCTGGGATCACCTAATTGACACATTTATATAATTAGACTATTCTAAGCCTAAGAAAGCAATGACACGTTGACTTAGGTCCTCTAAAAATCAACTAAAAAAACTTTATAGCTATCATAAAATACGAAAGACAAGTAATGCCGACAACGATAAGATATTCAAAAATGGAAAACCGAAATGAAAAGTCAATTTTCATGGCGAAAGTACGGCCCGATTGTTAGCAATTACTTTTACTGCGAAAGTATTGTACTCAATGGGATGCGAATGAAAAAATGGGATTGTCTTTGCGACGGCCCCGTTGGCTTCTGAGGAAGGGTGCGGGGTGCGGGGGCTGAGTCACTTGTTGCATGAAGGCGGGGCGGAGACGCCCAACGCCCCTCGCACCACGTGCTATGAAACTTCTGAAAAGCCTGAACATGTAATCTTGATAGCTGAAGTTATTGGGATTAGCTCAGTAGATCATAATTATTAGGGTACGATAGAGAGTTATTGCTGAAGTATGATAAACCTCATGAGTTCTCATGCCGAAATCTATGTGAAAAACCGTTTAGTGTTAATGATTTGAAGTATCGAGACTTTCATTGGAATTTCTTATTTGATAATGACGCAACCCTCGCTCATTTTAAACTTTGATGAAAGTGACTTAAACTTGGCATACTTACCTAGGTAATTTCGATTCTCGTAACTGTTTAATTAGCAAATAATGTGTGATAGTTTGTAGTACACAATTACCCACATTCTGCGAAGTCTTAGGGCGTTCATCTAATTCCATCATCAATTAGGCTACCTATTTAATTACATTAATTCCAAAAATTATATAATTTAATTTATGAAGAAATTTTATGAAAATCTAAATAACACTAGGTAATCAGTTTTTATAGGAGTGTGGAACCTAAGATAGAAACACGTTTGTACGATACGACTTCATACAGAAATCACAGCTGATAGAAATCTCTATTCCTAGACAGCACGTTTCGCCGAAAACTTTTTTGATAGAAAACATTGTTTGTAGATATATATATATGTTACCGGCCAAACCCGATTTTAGGATGTACTAGTTTCACCTAGGCCAAACCAGTTTTCCCTACACGCAATAGGACATACATAGCCTAGGCCATACTCGTTCATTCTGTTACCGATAGGATAAACCAGTTTAGCCTAGGTCGAATCGGTTTATCCTAGTTAGAATGTACATGCTTTAGGATAAACTGGTACATCGTCCTAGTCTGAACTAATTTTCCCTAGTCGGAACGCATGTCGCTGCCTGTACGAACGGGGAATCTCCGAATCATCTCTAGTGATAGATGTGAAATTACTGATTAGTTAATAAATAACTTTAATAAATCATAATAACTATTTTATTTCAATTCCTTTATTCAGTTTACTTTGAAAATCTTATAGAAGATACAAACTAGGTGAAATTAGACTAGGACGTACCAGTTTATCCTAAAGCATGTAAATTCCAATTAGGATAAACCGATTCGTCCTAGGCTAAACTGGTTTATCCCATCGGTAACAGGATGAACGAGTTTGGCTTAGGCTATACTGGTTTGTCCTATTGCGTGTAGGAAGAACTGGTTTGGCCTAGGCGAAACTAGTTTATCCTGAAATCGGGTTTGGCCGGTAACATATATATAGCTGGGTAGTCCATGTCCGGACACACTGATATTAATAACTTCTTCTTTCCAAAGGCGCTTTCTATGAACCAAGGTATCTGGAAACAGTGGTATATATGAACAAAGTTTACGGCAAGAAGTGCTATGTATGAACAGAGATCTCTGTCAACAGTGATTCCTATGGACCGAGATATCTACAAACAGTGTTTTCTATCAAAAAAGTTTTCGGCGAAACGTGCTGTCTAGGAATAGAGATTTCTATTAGTTCTGCTTTCTGTATGTAGTCGTATCGTACAAGCGTGTTTCTGTCTCAGGTTCGACACTCTTAGCACACTTTAAATTTCCCCATTTAAAATCACAGAAACACAACACAATGAACTCCGAACCATTGTTAACATTACAATCCAATGAGACACCATAAAAAAATAACCGAAACTAAATCTCAAACTGCCTGTCCAAAACTTTTACTGGATAAAACCGTCAAAACGTTCCTCGTCCTAATTTGTATCGTCATAATCTCAACGCATTTGGGGTTCCGCAATAAAATCATAAAATCGTTAGCCAGGGGCGTGCTTCTGTAGACAGTTAACACGTAATCCAATTTAGACGGTCGACATCAACGATGAATGCTAAAGGAGCTCAGCAAAATTACTGTCCACACCCTTGAACAGTTTTTCTTTGTATTCTTCAAGAATGTTTCAGTTTTTGGGACTATTTCAAGCCTAATTCAATAAATCTTGATAGTTTTAATTTGAATAAAGTGTAGATGATCTCGATTAACTCTATTTCAACGTATACAGTTATTTTATTATTATTTTCAGTGACTCGTTGGCGATTAAAATTCAGAACTTTGTCATTTCATCGCAGAACTTACGAGCTTTTATCTGAAGTCTAGGAAAAAACTTAAATAGGGTGGGTCTAATACCAGATTTGTCTACAAACAAATCTGAATTTGAATTATATTACCCCTTCATAGCCTAAATGATCTTCATTTTGGACTTGTCCCAATTTCGTACAATGAGTGCTCTACTTCAAAAACTTTTTGATCATTCACTTGTAAAACAATGTTCAGGAAAGTTAATGTCAAATCGCGGTGCGCCTTTAATAAGCGTCGCAGAATATTTACGCTGCAAAGTAGGGGGTGAGTAAAAGTCACGTAAATCTCAAGAAAATTGACATCCCTAACTATGTTGGCACTCATTTAAATAACTGATCAAACTCCAGCAAGCTGTCAAACAATAAAGAGCTACCAACTTATTGGATATGCGACGTTCATCCTCCAGACTTATATTGAACGCCAAAATTGGCCGCAACTTTTTGAATTGATAGCATTTTTTTTGCTTTCACGTAAATTGAGATTCGATGTAGCGAGCCTAGCGTATTTTAAGTATAGCTTTTTGAACTACACTAAAATTTTGATGGATCGTAACTTTCAGTGGGCGTTTGTAAAATAATGTTGAACTTTTGTGGCTTTTGTATCGAAATTGCGAAACTACCATTACATTTAATTTTTATAATTTGGCTGCCTTCATGAAACTTATAAATGCCACAGCGTTATACTAAAATAAGAGAACACGTGGCTAAGTAAGTAAATGGGTTGTGGAGGTCAGATAGGCAGTCACTCTATGTAAAATACTGGTATTCAGCTGCATCCGGTTAGACTGGAAGCCGACCCCAACGTAATTGGGAAAAGGCTAGGCAGGTTGTTATGCCATGATAAAAAAAGTCGCCAGGTGACGTGGGACACCCGGTTGGAACGAAGTTCATTTAATATGTAATTTATTAAATTTATGTAATTTAATATGTATTAGTACACGTCCATCTAGTATGGTCTCAAGTTTCGAATGTGAAAAGTTTTTTGAAACTTGAAACTGACTTTTTCGGGCATAACGGTTTTTCATTACGTGACTATTTCCACCAGTTTACTCCTACCGCAAGCCGCGTTAAAGAACTTCATACCAAAAACTAGCCTTTATTCTTCTCTGCCTGTTTAGCGACACATATTTATTAATTTACACTTTATTTACATAATAAACAAATTCTAGGAACTTAAATAATTATAGTTAGAAAGAAATATGACATGTAATGTATTTACAACTATACAAGAAAGTTAAAAAAAAATGGGAAGAGCTCATTGGGCATAAAAAAATTCGTCCGCATAGCTGTCAATCGAAAAAGTGCCCGAAAGGCTGGCATTCTTTGGGCAAAAATAGGCCATTTAGCGATTTTCTATTTTTAAGTAGCTCCGTTTCAACACAAAAATCTACGACAAGATTGTGCAACAGGAAGAAAGCTCAACGCAAACGTGAGCACTGCGACTTATGCAGTTAATAGAGCCCGTTGTAATAATGAACCATTGTCACAACTGTCAAGTCAGTTATGATAATGAAAATCTTAATACTGTAATAAAAATTCTGAAATAAATGTATAATTCATCACTCATCAGAGAGGCCATGCGGCAAATATTTAAAGTACTTACCTATAAGGCAACACCGAGGTGGGTATAAAAAGAGCAAAGGAGATTTTTATTAAGTAGAAGGGCGGGGGGAGAATATAATGAATAAATTCCGTGTAAGGACCCCTCCTAACGCAATTGAAAACTTTTAACAAGTGCCGGGAAATCGTGTGTAAAGGTGGGCCCCGTACCTAATTACGCAGCTAGCCGAATGGAATACCGGATGAGTTCAGAAATTTAAACGATGTCTCCTCCCGACTCCGGGACACTTTATGAAAATCAGCTCGTTAATAAAATCGTTGAGTGTTGACCGATGTCTTGGCACACGGATTCCACCCATCAGGAGAACGAAATACAAAATTAACGAAGTGTGCATTCGCTCTTTAAATTGTATTATAAAATAATAAAAATATCTCACGAACCGATTTATAGAACAGTCTGTGAAATATTACTCCCATTACGTAATTGCGTGCCAAATGAAAAGTTAAATCACGTTTCGGTACTTTTTAAAATCGAGTTTCTCGATCCGGAGTTTACCCCCCATTAACTTTCCGTCGTGTCCAAGTATTAAAAAATTAACAAGATATTTTCCACCGCAAGCTCACCGTCTGCGGAGGACGTATTCATTCTTTTGTAACCCTAAAAAACAAGTCATTACCGAAGCGGGTTTAATCCAGCGTCGTGTTCTAGAGATTTTTTCGTGATATTCCATTATTCGGAGGCGATCGCTCGACGCGGCGCGACGGGCACCGCTTACGCTAAAATGATATGATTAATTACGAGTGCCGGTAGCTCCGGTCTCCCTCATTAGCGCACAAATAGGATCGCTCAATGGTGAAATTGAATCTTGAACGCTGGCAAACCACACTCAATAGGACTCTAATTATAATTATTATTCATATTAAATAAATGCCGCGTGTTTCGGTGTTTTGTTTTGATTGCTGTTTAAATTATTATGGAGTAGAATAACACTTTTAATAACACATGCGACTAGATTATTATGAATTTTGAGATTCAAATGTACCTCAAAGTTCTGTAAATCACTTTTATCGATCTCATTAGACCATTTTTTTTGTGTTTATGTGACGAGGCGACGTTAGCGTCGCTATAAAACATTTCAATAAGATAATAATATAACAGCGAGCCTGTCAAATGTTTGAAAAAAGTCAACCACACGTTCAGTCGTTTACAGTGGCAACAAATTATTCATAGGCCAATATAATTTGCAAACAAATGATATGGCCGTACACCTAAGACTTTTTCTTTTGGTTCTTACATAAATAAAGAAGGCATCACGTCTCATAATCCACGTACAAAGAAACGTAAACATGAGTGACGTACTTATCTTTTGTAATACCTAATGTCGTAAATATGAATGTGACGAGAAATTCGTTCTTTACTGCAGATTTTGGGGGTCGCGCGTAGAAAACTACATATTTTGTGGTTCTGTTTTTAGGTACAGTCGTAAAAAGAGAAAATTCATTTACGCTGTTTTTTCTTCATTGTATTTGTCTTATGAATAGAGAAAAATTTGGCTTGCTAGTGGTACTCTCTCTTTATGTCTCTGGCATAAGGGAGACCCGCGACTTGTTATAAAAAATATATTAACAATGTCAAATAAAAGAAAAATATTCACTACAATATTTCTGCACTTATTCTTGTTACTATTGAGCGAACACTGAAGTTTTACGCTATGTGTCTTCCCATATAATATTGAAATATGTAGATATCATTATCACGATCACCCCATTTTTTTTCCGATTGTTTTTCCAAATCCAATAAACGACTACGTAACACAAAACTCTACATACCAGGCTCATTTAGTTGTATAGTTATAGGTAAGTTTCGTTGGCCGAGGCAGGACACTTATCAGGCACTCGCTGCAACTTTCAGTAGATTATTATCGTTCATATTTCTGATTTATCACCGTCATATGTAGGTACTGTTAAATGTTTCCGATTTTTTTTTAAGTTTTGATGTCCGAACGTTTTAGCTGAGAGAAAAATGTTATTCGTTTATTTCTGACTATTATATTACATGCTATCCGTATTTTCCTGAACAATTTAATGTTGCTATCATAACAACAGAACATTTTATTGCTGTTTAAAAAATCTTGAAATAAATATCTCAAAGAAACTTATTGAATCATAGATATTGGAAACACTTATCTAGTTTACTACGTAGATATATATGTATATAAATAGATTACCTTTCACATCTATTCAAGAGCGGTCCACAGCGCCCGCCCCTTCAGGATCCACAATCCGGATTACGATACCCTATCTATATCACAAGCTTCCACCTAGCTTAGCACTAAAGCCTACACTAACACAATTGACTGCAACAACGATCGGTAACCGTCCACTTAACACTAAATAAAACTCTAACATTAGTTAACATGATAAAAGAACAAAAAATCTCGACTACAATGCGAAAGTAACAAAAGAGGATAAGTTGCTTCACATCGTATTTATAGTGGACAATGTGAACTTGTAAGTAGGTAACTGGTCCAAGGGTCCGAGGTTCGCGTGTTTCAGTGGACCCAGGAAGGGGCGACGGAGTATGGCGTTCGGGGCCCGTTGCCGCCCGAAAGCGTGGTCGGGACGGGCGGCGCGGGCGCCGCGAATTGGCTCTCGGCCTCCGCCGCCATCGCGCTGTGCTGCTGCGGGAAGTTGAAGTCTAGCGTACCTTCCATACTTAGCTCGTGTTTTATCACCTGGTAGAAGAAATAATCAAAGTTAATCGAATGAGTATTATGTGAAGCTTAAAGTGTCACCATTGGCAGATTTTTCGGGATGCTGTTTCAACTCCGTGTTTCAGGGAATAAGATATTCGAATTCGAATCCCTCACTATAAGTCATAGCCTTGTTCACGAATTCGAGTATTATGATATTTATAGCGATAACTATTTAGAGAAAAGTATCCTTTTAAGGTCTTCGCTTACCTCATCAACATTACAGTCGAAGCCGTGTTCGAGCGTCTCAATGTTAAGGTCCTCCGCGAGGCCCGTGTTCAGGGCCCCCATAATCTGGCCCATAACCGTGGTGGGACCCATGGCACCCGTTTGTACCATCATCCCGCCATTCATCAGAGCCGCGTCTGATGTCGTCACCATTTGCGTCTGATTGTTTTCTGTACAACAGAAACAGCTTGGGTCAGAGAGTGGATCGTAGAATGATAAAACATCAGTGAGAAGTATGACGAATAGTCTTCCAGACTTCATTATAGAGGAAAGCATTATAGAGCTTTAGTATTAAGCCATGTTTTAGAAATTCATATCTTGCCATTAACGAGATAATGGATATTTCTTCTCAAACCTGTGTTAAGACCACAGATGACGTAGTGTATCTTGGCTAAGGCAAGACAAATGAGAGAGAGAGAACACATACCTGTTTGCATAATATCAGCAGGATCTGCAGGTGGGGGTGGTCTAACGAAGTGGTCGAGTGCGTGCTGGTGAGGATGCGTTGGATGGGCCGGGTGCGCAGGGTGAGAGTACAGGGAGGAGCACGTGCAGCCACCGTGCGGGTGACGGGGGCACCCCGCGTACGGACTGTACCGGTAGCTGCCGCCCGACGAAGACGATGATGTCGTTGGAACGTACCTGGTGAGAACAATCATGTAGAACAATGTTCTGAACGCTTGACGTCAAGCCTCAGTTGGTATCATCATAAAGTTGTTCATCAATTTACAAAGCTTCTGAAAATATAGACACAAATAACTGTTTGCTTTGTCGTAAAATTAACGGAATCTAAGGAGTTCTAAATAAAGCGAAGCGAAGTCTAGGGCAAGGCGTTTACGACAATAACTGTTTTAGGGGTCGACGTCGGACTTTTGGATTCTAACCAAAATTCCAAAATCGACGCTAAGCTTACTACAAAATGCTTACGTGTTGAGGAATGGATCGGTTCCGGCCAGTTTCATGGAATCGGCGAGAGAGCCAGCGAGTTCATCTTGCCCGAAGTCCGATTGAGCGTAATCTGCTGCGGATGTGTAGTCAGTGTACTCTGGGCCCCAGTCAGGTTCTGTCGTGATCATTGATGGGATCGGGGACAGGCGGCTGCACGAAGACGCGTTGGACGACACCCTCGGACGGAAGTCCGGCGACAACTGGAAACTGCTACGCGCAAGCGAAGAAGCAATCAAAATAACGAAACATAATCTCGACTGGCGATGTGAATTAAGTGATCTGGGTTAACTCTAAGGAGAGAGTTTGATTGTAAAGTTAACAAACAACTTAGTATCCAGTCTCATAATTCCCTCATCGACAATTGAGACGCAAAAAATCATAATGGTTAGCAGAAAGAAATCTTAAAGCTAGTTCGGACTCTATACAATCTCAAACAAGTGTAATGGGAACATGCAAATCTAATGCCTATGTCGTCACTAACATATAAATTTGTATGCTAAATGAAGCGATCACTATAACGGGTTCAGCGGTCATCTCTGAAATATCTTTATTACTACAAATAGTGACAAAATGTGGGATAAGATACGGGTTATAGGCCGGCCCTTCAGCAGCCACCGAACCATTGAAAATATATGTCGATGACGCTCGTAATCCAGATAAAATAAATCGCCTATAAAAATGTTAAATATCGGCGAAATGACGAGATTCAGCATCCACATAACTCATCATCTAATGGTTCTGAATGATTTAAAACCTTTTATCATAAAGTAGCAGAGTTGCAATAACTCAATTTTATTAGTCTGGTCAACGCAGGTTTATGTCGATGGTTTTATTATAGAGTAAGCGTATCATGCGTGGCTCACTTTGTTTCTAGTAGTCATAACATTTCAATATCCCCAAGGAGGTAACACGCGTTATTTAGTAATAATGTACTGTTAGATATTTGTGGTTCTGGCAGAACTCGCTTCTGCATTACCCGTATAGGTAAATGATAGTGCCTTTAATGTCAAATTAGTATCGTGAAACAGCGTCCGAGACCGTTACCATTATTGGCTTGGTGCCACTACTCTTTTGGACTTGCCTCTACTTTAATCTACCTGTATCACTTAAAGATGGTACTACATTTCTAAGTTCTATTGTAAGCTGCGAAAATTTCGCTAAGATAAAAGTCTTAGATAAAACGTTATATAGTTACCTGTGCATCGGCGAGTCTGGGAACATATCGAGACTTTCTGAAACTGAGCTACTGGGACTTGGCGTTGCGTCTGCTGTTGCACCGTTTCTTAATATTTCAGCCTATAATTGAAAAAGTTGCACTATGATAATTAATGCTATTACTTCGAACGAAGATAGGGTGGATAGGATTCTACAAATACTAAGCATCTACTTAAAAGATTTATAAAAAAAATAAAATCAATTAGTGTAATTTGGCATGTCACTACTTTAAAGCTTTGGTTTCCTATGACAGTGGTGCCGCCTTTATAGACACTGTTTTAACACCGTAAAGGCTAACACTGGTGCCATCATTTTCATGATGGCCATCATTGTGGAGGCCAACGCAGTCTTAGGAATCCCAAGCTTTAAACGAAGGTAATCATACCTTCTTCTTTACCCTGCCTCTCCGCTTTTCGAACTTCGACGTCTCCATGGACGCTGCCCGCCGTCTGACCGACTTGCCCGGCTTCGCGTCAGGGTTGATCATCCACCACGATGACTTTCCCGTGCCCTCGTTTTGTACCCGCATGAACCGGTTGTGTAGTGACAGGTTGTGTCGTATTGAATTCTGCAAAGAAGAAAGGACTCGTTAGTTATTTATTTAAAATAGGTATAAATCTTGAGAACAATACATCTTGCTATTATGAGTGAATTGAGTGATGCAAAAAACTGTTCGAACCAGAGCTAACTGCTTAGATCTAATAATGAAAATTCGGAAATAATTGGCGATTTCATGCAAATTATTTAGTTAAAAATTTCACAGGTTTTGATTAAACTTCTCGCTTAATTGATTTTCAAATGGATAACTAACAAATAAAATCGAAGCAGAAGATATTTAAAAAAATAAATACAATTAGCACTTTAAATCTAACAGAGCACCAATTTTTGGCAAAAAATTGCTTAATGGTGCCGATTCTGTTATTCACAAACTAAACTAAATTTAAGTTCAGTGCATCTTTTTCTTTCAGTTTCATTATGAAAAGGACAGAAGATAAATTTTAGTTTAGTCCTGTCAAATTAATCAGCGCCTGACGTAAATTGACGTAATTTTAGTAGGCAAGTTTTTAATCGCGTCTAAACTTCTATGGAGTAGTGACAGTTTGACAGGACTAAACTAAAATTTATCTCCTGTCCTTTTCTTAATGAAATAGAAAGAAAAAGATGCACTGAACTTAAATTTAGTTTAGTTTGTGAACAAGGGAATCGGCACCAATGTATTATTTGCGTCTTAAATGCACATCCTTATACTAAGGATTTGAGATGAGGTGAAATTAAATGAAAGTAATAAACTCGAACATCCCACGATATCCGGGCGTGGTCACAGTTGACCACAAAAAAACTATTTTAATTCCCGCTACCGTTGAAAGTTAGTGCAATAACGCGTCCTATCTCACACCGGTAATAAAATCCCGCAACTTTTTCCCGTCGAAGGAATAAAAGCGACCGCAGCAACGAATGAAGTTTAGCTATAAAACAGTCCATAAATAATATCTGCGTACCCTGTGAGAACTGCCACTTATGGTACCTACCTACTCCACATATAAATTATGTGCATTTTTCAAACAAAAAAGTACAACGTCATCTCAGACCAAATGTCTGAGAACGTCATTTTAATAGTATAAAAATTTACAAAGGATTTTTACGGATAATTTAACAAGAATGTCTGTCATTTTAACGTTTCAGCTCGAATGCATAAATTTTGGATACCTCTATCTACTATGTAAATCACTCAAATTTTATGCATGCGTCGATGGAAGAAACCGTTTCTTCCATTTGCGCAACGTAGGTAGCATGTTTGGTACCCTTGCGATACCATACTACTATCAATGTCCCGTTTTTATTATGGAAAACTTTGACGGATGCCAATCCGACTTTCAAACTACGTCGTATGAATTTCATGGTGCACTAAATGTTTTGTTTAAAAAAATAAAAAACTTGTTAGAAGTGTAGAAGTGGAGCTCCAGATTTATTATAAATTACTTAATGATTTATACACGTATTCCTATTAAGTACGCCCAATTAAGTTTATGTGATGTACAACAATTGGACGTGTACATAAATCCAGTAAATGTGGACAATACCCGCGATTTATCAAGCGTGAAAACACACGCAACAAATGGCCTGTCGACGCTTTGATGGATTTGTCGCCAAGAGCCCTTACCATGAATTACGTGAGCTATAAAAGTGACAAGCCCGCGTTGATCTTCGAGCGCCCCTGTCACCGATGTATAAAATCTCGACCCGCTCGCAACGCGAAGTTTCGAGTTACAAAAGCGAGTGGAACGTGAAAATTCGTGTTAAGTTATGGTTTTTCCCGATTTACAGTTTGGTTCGAAATCTTTTCATACAATTAAAGTTAAAAGATAAAACCCCACAAATATAGATAGAAACTATACCTATGATGTAAGCCTTCCTGTACCTAATGCTTGTAATATTTTATATCAAACAAGGATAATTATTTTATGGGTATACAATTTCATCGCGAATTTCGTCTTATTTACATGGCAAACTTATTTATAGATATAGGCAAAACCCCTGTACTATATTTATTTTATAGAGGCCTCAATATTAATGTATCCGATATAATAATTTCACGAATATAATTTATGGGCAGTAAAGATATATAGTTTGCTGACAGGCAACTAAGTTAATCGAATTTTCTGCTACTGTGACATCACGTGCGTAGCTTTTCATGTAATTTACCTGTTTTTTTTTAGGGCGGTATATATTATGGTTTATACGGCCGTATTTCTCCACGCTCCAGTGGAGATTGAACGGGTACCGAACGCGGTACTTTGTACAGTGAATGCGAGGAATATAATCTGACATGAAGCGTCGTATCTTGTCATACACTACTATAAATCTGTGGAGGTTGTGTCGGTACATTTATAAAATTTATGAAAAAAAATTTCGTTGCCACAAAATGTAGGTGACACGCTGACGAAAGGAAAATTACGACATCAAAAAAAATCGACATAAATACAAATGAACGGCACACGTTATAATTATTTCGAGTCCCATCCTCAAGTGATTCAGAACTAGTGAATAATTGCTATGTAACGGGTTAATAATATAGGTCACATTCATGCACATTTAATTACACGCAACCACAGTAAATTGCTGGTATTTAAACGATAATGCACACATCCCACATTCTCACTTTTATTACCCTGCCCTTACTTTCTTGTTTACCTCACTCGTTAATACAGAATTAAGTATCTGCATTAAAAACCGGGATAAATAAAATTGTAATTATACAAGCTGCCTACGTATAATTTTAAAGGGTGGATACGATTCAAATTAAGAATATATCGCACTGTGCCAATTCCAGCACTTTGTGAAATGAACATCGCGACAAGCGTCGTACAAACCGGGGCAAGACATCGTACTTAGAATTTTGTCTACGGCAGGATCTTCGGCGCCACTGCGACCCTTATGGGGTGAATTAACCGTCTACGCTGTCTACAGTCCCCTTTAATGCTCCACCGACTTAAATTTTGTCGAATTTCCACCGCTATTATATAGCGTTACGCAATCTTCGAGCAATGGCTTATGATTTCCGCTCTTTATAGCCTTCGCTTGTTTTCTGAGAGCAATCGCTGTAAATTGACGAGCCTGCTGATTAGTTACGATGTGATAGTTAACTTCGGTCCCGTTTTGGCGTTGTCAACCGGAGTTTCCGAACGTTGTAAAATAAATTCGATTTGGTCTGATAACTTTTTGAATGGTTCTCCGGTGTAACATAATGATTGTTTGAAGATTATACCTAACTTATTTTTCAGTTATAAGTAAAAAGTGAAACAGTTCACTCACTTTCTGTAGATATTTTGATGGCCAAATTAAGCTGAATATAATCTTTTTTCGCTTTCACAGGAAAACTAAATGTTGGTACGAATAAACGTGGAAAAGCGAAGCAACGGAATAACCGATTGTTGAATAATTCAGCGAGATTATTCTCTTAGGTTGACATACTCGGTGCACACACGGCGGACCTTCAAAATGTATTTTAAAATGTATTACAAAACTCTTCTCTGTTTTCGATATTTTATACGGAAATATTATTATTTGAGTGGTAGATACTCAATGATAGTACGTAGAAGAATCATTGAAGGAATTTGATATAATTTTTAAAATATCTGCCAATTTCCGCGCAACCATGTTGAGTGGGGTATTTTGATCGCATTTTAATACGGTATTATTTCAATTAGGTACTTAGATACTTGTTCGAAAACTGCATCTTCGTTCCTATTCCTAAGAATGTTAGCCCAAATATTTTAAAGGTTACTTCTCACCTACTCATATTTTCAGAAAGGTATATTAAATTAAAGTTATGTAAGTGTAAAATAGTAACTCCCCTATGTCCTTCGTTCGGTCCTCAGACAATGCGTCACTACCGAATGTATGCGCATATAAAAATTTAGTACTGTTATTAGATGAATGAAATTATGGAAGCTACTGAACGTACGATACATATTCTACTTAGTTTTACTAACCTCCCATCTTTTTGTGTTTACTTTGCTGATAAATATGTGAGTATTGCTCTCATTGCACGTGGGTAGCACTTCGGAAACAATGTCGCTCTAAATATAACCTATCTATCTAGATAGCTATATATCTATGTGAGTAAAAGGACCAATTTATATCCCACTTAGGTAAGTAGGAAGTAAATTAGTCCTTTTACCTACTCACATAAGGACGAAAATTGAATCTCAATACAATTCTTAAACGTAAGTGTATACGGGCTGATTTTTTTTAGGATATTGTAGCTACATTTACCTTTAAAATAATCTTAGAAGGTTGCCCGTTTCCCATCCACTTAATTAAAATCTCTTAGTCGTTTCGTGGGCGAAACACGGGAAGAGGTGAGAGGAACACGTTCTCCATTTATCAGTCGTGGAGTTTAGTGGCGAAATCGAATCAATAATTGATCATTGTAAGAGTAAAACTGGAACAGTACCCTAATTGCGTAACAAACTTTCAATCACAATCTGAATAATTTTGAAGGTAACTAACTAACCCATTGCTTCTTACGTTCGAAAAATTTGTCTTCTGCTCAATAACGTAAAAACGCAATAGATGTTGTTGAACTGTCAAAATGAAACCAATTGCTTACTATGCGTGTGTTACGCAATAACTCCGCAGTTGTCAATCTAAACATCAAATGGTAAAGCAAAACCACTACCTAATTACGTACAAAAGTCCAAATCGATATTCGATACAAAGAAATCAAAGTCTCCATTGATGAAATAGCAAAAGAAAAAAAAAAGTGTTCGAAATATTCCCGAAGTGTGAAATCAAATAATAAATAATTCAAATTAGAGAATCGGGATTACACAATGGGGCGTCGGCCCCAGGGGGAGCCGCAAACGTGACGGCCCCAAGAAATTTGGAAGAAACCCGGTGACGTGTCAACCGCCACTGACAAATTTAATTATTCAACTTACCGAAACGTTAGCAAGATGACTTTTCCCGAGCCGATAACTAAGTAGGAATAAATTCACTTAGAGCTGCCGAAGCAAAGTTTAACTTAATAAAACATTGGAATTTTCGTAATTCGATTGTACTGAGGTCGGATCCCGCTGTCGGCCTGATTTGAATACGTCATTACGAATCATTTGTCGTTCTCACCTGAGAAATTAGAGTTACCGAATTATGTACAGTCAGCCTCAAAAAGATGTACACATCGACAAGAATTCATTCAATGGACAACAATTTTCGTTCCATAATATTTCATCAATATGTAGCCATAAAACATATTACATATTGGGTACTTAATTGTAGCAACATATTGAAAAATTGTAGAGTAACAAATTAATTCTTGACACTGTATACATCTTTTTGAGGCTTACTGTACAACATTTCTCCAGTCGAACTGTCTGATTGTTCCATTTTACCTTCATTGGATCAACAGTTAAAACCGAATAATAAGAACTCTAATGAACTAAAACTTTGGTCCAGGGTTGACAAGAAAATGAAGTCCTTATTAAGTTTTCGTGGAAAAAATTCTTCACTCTCATCTGAATATTTATCTTACTTGAATAAGGTTTTTGAAGTTTCCAATTTGACTGAGTGCTACGCAAACCCTGATTTAAAACTTATACTGATTTTCTTAATTTGACTGCGTCGTTGGTGTGGTGGTCGCAAGCGCTACTGCTGAGCACGAGGTCCTGGGTTTGATTCCCAGGTCGGGCAGTGTTATTGGGTTTTTCCATCTGGAATTTCTCAATAGCAGCCCGGAATCTGGATTTCTGACCAGTTGATGGCAATAGGGTCACCCCTGGTTTACGTACACCTCTGCCCATCCCTTCGTGGAAACAAGACGTGATGTTATGCTATGTTATGATTTTCTTAAGAAACTGGTTACGAATCAACAAAACAAAGGTTATTCGTACCTCATCAGTCGGAGATAGAACTTTACAAAATTAATTTGTCTAACTTTTGGTAATTTGTTATGAATTTTGAGTACCTACCTACATGAAATTAATGTAACATTGTCCTTGTATCTGCTTTGAATTTATTTATTACATAAAATTAAATTATTCTACCTTCAATTCAAGTTAAGAATACTAAACAGTAGGTTGTAAAAATATCCTTTAAGTATTCAGTGCTGTACATGGTCATCGATTTATTTGCAATACTACATAAGCATAAATAATGCCTCATCTCGTAAGGGTTACGTAATAAATATAAAGGATACCTTTATTTATTCCTGAAAATATATTTAAAAAATAATACTTTTAAGGAGAAGATCGAAAAGTCGAAAATGGACGACAGTTTTCTTTAAATGTTCTTTAATTTTTTTTTATTATTACCTACGACTAATAAAACAAATAAGATTTCCCAAATAAGTAACAATATTCATTCATTACGCAGAGAAAAAGAAAAATTCGACAGGCGTGCTCGAGTCCGCGGATTCTTGGATTTATATCTGGGTTCCGCATAAATCACTTTAATGGTCCGATTAATGTCTGGACCGAGCTGAGGTGTAAGATGTACGCAGAATAGACGTATGCAACAGAAATGTTGCCAACAAAAGAACACGAGGACACTGTATAAAGTAACTAACTATGTATGTAGGAATCTACGTTCGATACTTATACCAGTAAGTGGGCGACATACAAAAGAAATGAAAATACTAATTCAGTCGGTATTCACGAATGTATTGTTTAATTGAAAACATGAAATACAAAAGAAAAGTTTCCACAAAATAAAACAGGAGAATCTTCGGATTGACGTCAACTTGAACGTTTTTATTCCAATTTGACGTTTTAATAATAAAAATCAAAAACCGTCAAGCAAGACGATTTTAATCATCATCTATTCAAATGCATCTCTATTCTTACTATTATCTACAAATCTAAGCCTTCCGGACTTATATTAGTCATTGGAAAACATGTGATCGGAGCTAATTATTTATAAGATTATTATTATTAAACACGTACTCTGATAACCTGTCATCATACTCGATCGTATAGATCACGGTCTTTGATACCAAGATCATGTTTCCTTTATCTGTTCAGTCGTAAATCAGAGAGGGTCATGTCTTTTTCATATAAGTATCCGGAAAAACTTAGCCTTAATATAATATTATGGATGTATAATTTCTTTCGGAGGAGCTCGTGGCTAAGTAATAACAGACGCACGGGTCGATCCAAAACTTAAGCGCACGTTGCCGGGGTTGGTCCATGGATGGGTGACCATCTTTACATACCGAGACTCCTCCGTGCTTCGGAAAGCACGTTAGGCCGTTGGTCCCCCCTGCCAGGGTTGCGGAATAGTCCGAAAGGGATACCGGGACCCTGGCAACAGGCAACTGAAGGAACACGGGTGGATTTTAGTCAGTAAAAGTCTGACACGCCCTTCCGCTCCGCCCAGAGCGGAAGAAGTCATTTGATGAATTCCAACAAACAAAAAAAAAAAAAGGCCTTTGGTCCCAGATGCCATTTGTGGATCTTTGACAGTCGTTATGGGTCAGCAGAAGCCCGAAAGTTTTACAACCAGTCTTACCAAGGGATATTGTAATACTCAGTTACTGGGTGTGGAGGTCAGAAAGGCAGTCACTCCATGTAAAATATTGGTATTCAGCTGCATCTGGTTAGACTGGAAGTTGATCCCAACATAGTTGGGAAAAGGCTAGGCAGATTGATTGATAGTTATTAATTACTTTTTTTTCACGTAAATAAGTGTTAATTTTGAGTGAGTTTTCTTTACAAGTCAGTTTCATCTTTTTACCCATTGCCCTTTCATGTACGATTGGCAATGAAACAGGTTAAAGCAAAGTTTCTTCAAGCAGTTCTTTTGATAATAAGATTATCCTTAATTTTTTATATAGGTATTATTTTCCTTCAGTCAAAAGTTCCTGAACGAAATGAAAATCAAAACCTATTTCTTCTGTTAATTCCAGCGACTAAAATACTTTCATACTTTAGTTTTTTTTTATTCCAACTGCACTTAAGCGTTTTGTGGCGGGGGTAGAAGGAACCCTTATCACTTGAGTGACCTCGGCCGTGTCGCACCGATATCGAATTATAATTAGGTCCAATGACTTCACTCGACATAATCACGGAATGACCGATGCATTTCAACGAGAGAATCAAGTAATGCACTTTAGAAATAAAAACTATTAAAATAAACGATGGTTTCTTTGTCATGAAATTAAGTACTCAAGATATTTATGGTCCTAAGTTCATACAAAAAAAAAAACGAAATTCGTGTTATGAAGTAATTTAATAATTTAACTACAGTAAAGCATACAATTGGTGACAGTATGTCTACCTTAACAATGCTTAATTATTATTCATTGACGAATACGAATAAAGAAAATTTACCTATTTACCTTTGATTTGTAAGAACATTAACATGGCAAAATTAATTAGTGACCAACGAAATAAAAATAAACACAACATCCTACATGACGAGCGAACTATTCTAATAACAAGCTTATATAAACACTGCAATTTAAATACGTTGATCTGTAATTGTATTTTATTAAAAATAAAAAGCGGATTTAATTTATTCAAGACGACCGAACAATTCCGGAACAGTTGGCGAGTTCCCAGATCTAAATTCGACATCTGCACATCATGCTCTTGACCCCACCTAAGATGCCTTGCAGTGCGATTTTATGATAACATTAACAAATAATGTACCAATTTATAAATAACTGCAATATAACGCATTTCGTTAAAAGAAACCTCGCAAAAACTTGCAGACGCCAAAGAAAAATCTTTTAAATAGAATCTTTCAATTGAACGAACAAGGAATGACTGTATAAATTTTCCTCAGATCTATTGTTAGAGAATGACGATGGAAGTTTAAAACATTTCATTCTGGGCGTATAATAACTATCGAAGCCTAAGTGATTCCGAGACAACGTTTTAAAAACCGAAGGGGAAACCTATTTTGCCGCAGACGAACGCAAACACCTTTTCAATCCTTCAATGGGCCTAACGATGAGACGGTGGGAGCTGTGAAGTACCAACTAGCCGTGGCAGTTTCTTAATGGTATTGTAAGACAGAAAAAATACCGGGATCGCGGTACAATGGTGCAAAGAGAAAGATTAATCGTTCGTTCGGAAGGCGCACTCGGGAACGTAGTACTATCAGAGGCGCTTCTACAAAAATTAATCATTTTAACGCGTCATTGTCGTTCGGTCTCCTCCCACGCGTGAAAACTTCCCCGCTAATTACATTAGAATTAGGGAGCAGTTTGACAGATTGCGTTCGAATTTTTCACTCGCTTTTCGAACCAAAAGATGAATTTCTACAACTGCCATAAAATCTGTCTTCTTGATTAATAGACGGATGTGAATACTCGGATAAGTGGAAATTTTTATTCCAGTATACCTATCGTGGGAGATAACGAAGAAAGAAGAATTACATAAAGCTCTCAGAAAGTGTGATGTAATCTCGACCGTCGTTTCCATAAACTTAATGGCGAAGTATCACAGAACTTACATATCGCTGTTATAACAACCCAAGTTGGCATATTTGTTACCCCCTCAGTCAGCATATTCGCGTCGAATGACCGCCAATTTATGTGAAAACTTCCACCGGTTAGAGCATGACCTATCTATATGAATAAAAGTTTTCACTCGTCAAGGAGCTATCGGTATGTTTCGAGAAGAATACCTTAAGTAAATATGCCAGGTTGAAGTTTTCGCACGAAAGTTTGCGTTACGACAGAGCTATGTGTCAATTTCGCGATTGAAATATGGCGTCGGAGTTGCCGTGCATGGATGGCGGCGACGCCACTGTTTCCGTGTGCTATAACTCGATGCACCCTGCATGCTACATGCTCGCATACAAATTCGTACAAACTAGAAAAGAGCTCGTATTTCACACGGGGAATGGACGATAAGTTAGCGCGTCGATTTTATCTATACGAAAATCGGGCACCTTGACAGATAACGTTGTCTACACGCATCGCGTCAAAACAGTCGACATGTACACTACTATCGCTCAGTGAACGATTCCCTACCTATATACATTAATAAGAATGCGTGTACAGTAATGAATGCCAGCAATACATCTCAATGTATAAGCTGGTAGGTAGTCGTGCCTTGCGGAACGCCTGGAGGATAAGTAAAATATTCCACTTAGTGAATTGCGTTCCGTAAATTGCCACAATTATCATACCGTTTTACCGGAGCTACAGTTGTATTAAGGGAACTGTGCTTTTATTTCTCAAAGAAAATCAGTATAACATCAAAAAATAGCGTAGTTGGTGATAGGATTTTATTGAAGCGTAGAGGGTCTACGAGGTTTCATAGTAGCGGAATGATGTCTCGTTAACCTAGTAGGGAGGCCATGGTTCGTATTCATGTGAGTCAGTAGTACTACGTATGAGCAATAAATAGACGGAAAGCCTTACCCGGAATGATATCCGGAATCACGAGAAAGTGGAAGTAGCGCGGCGGTAGTTAGGAGTCGCTTCTACGCCTAGCGCAGTAATATCGTAGATGCGTCATGTCTGACGATTTTACTGACTTCATATTTATGGGGAGAGACGGATTGATGGGTTGTTAGAGAAATCGTGTTTTATTGAACATTATGAAAATTAAATATTTTTTTCTGGATGCTTATAACATTAACGATGTCTACAAAAAGTTTATTTTAGACTTTTTTTTTAAAGTGCTTATTAATTCTGATTTATTCTGTAGTTCTAGCTACGATTTAAAAAAACAACCTAGACTGAATATAGATATCCTAAGAATAAAATAATTTTAGTATTTTTAATTTTCAAAGGTATATTTGTAAATAGTTTTCCATTGCTCTACCTAAACAACCTTCCAATAATAAAACGTTCCATTTGAAACATACCATTAATCTATCAAACCGATCGCATGAACGTCAATTTCCCTATAGAGTGCGGCACTCAATAAATTTTTATTTTATACATATTTGCACATGTTGAAAATGTACGATCTGTGTCGTTAGGTAGGCGTCCGTGCGTCGCGTCGCCAGGTACGTCGGTGGCGCCACATGGGCTTCTGCCAGATTAATGGATCATTGCCCCCCCACCTCACTATCCCCCCACACCCGCAGATGCGAAACTACTGTTCGACGACATCGCTCCTTCCTTCACTAGATATATGGCCTTCGTTCCTCCACTTAACACTATTTCAAATTACGAACGCTTTTCACCGTATGAATTCCATGCGACGACTTCTTAATAGAGTGACTGAGCGAAGCTGGATTGGACGCTATTTGCACCATACGATGCTAACGAAAATAGACCATCCAACGCATTGAAGCTGCCTATAAAACACTGACCCACTAATACTACGATCATAACCCGCTTCGACCTTCAGTCTCAACAAGTAGCGAACTTACATTTATGCTCGATAAAACACTTCGAAACGGCTCGTCGTAAATCACGAAGACATCGAAAGTTAGCCGCCAAGCACTTAAAGTTTAACAGACAATAATAACTGACGATGAAAAAACGGCCTTCATCGGTGGGGGTATAAAAAATAATGTGGCTATAGTGGTGGGGCTAAAGGGCTAAGTTGGTGAGTGGGTAAGTTTTGAGGAATGTTGTAATGAGGCGCGCGGGACAATCGATAAATTTGAATGTTCGCCGGCGCCGCCCATCGACTTGCAACTTTTTTCGGTAGCGGAGGGAACGCGCGCCACACTGACGCCACTGGCTTGCGATCACCTTCCAGTGACGAAGCTATGCTATGCTACGAAAAATCCAAAATAAAATGATTTCAATATTTGTTTAGGCCAATCCTACCCTAGGGAACTATGACGGAGTAGAAATTGTTTACTTCTAGCTCATAGTAAACGATAGTTACTTTAAAGTTAATTCATTAAATCGCGCTTCAAAATCTCTGATAATTAAAAATATCGAAGCTCTATTTTCCAAACACAGTTCCTCACCCAGTTCGTACTATTCCATAGTATTTCTATGTATTCTCTCCCGATTTTCCGTATAAGTCCTAATATACACCCATTACATACTCCTATCCTACAAGCTTGCAAAACACGTAACTTTAAAATATCTTTAATTTCAATCCAAAACCCTTCATAAAGAAAAACTCATCACGATTGCGTAGCTTAGCATTGCATCGTTGGATAGTAACCTTATAGGTAGGGCTGCCCTGTCGACCATTCACACATTTGATGCAATTGATATCACACTTACCGAGAATACGTCTGGACTATATGATTTATGTTCAGACTTTGGACCTGAACTGTGCAATGTTATGAATTATGAATCGCTTCCTACATCTTATATTTAGTTATGTAAAATACCGTTGATAATGATTAATTAAGCAGTTCGAAGAAAGATAGATACTAAATCAAAACTTTCTGTACGATAATGACACTTTTGATGAGAATGGTCCTTCGGTCCGTGTTTCTAAAAATCCTACTTAATATTATAAATGTGAAAGTTTGTGTGTTTGTGTTTTTGGATGTTTGTTACTCAATCACGCAAAAACGGCTGAATGGATTTGGATGAAATTTGGCAAACAGACAGTTTATAACCTGGATTAACACAGGATATTTTCACATAGATATTATACACTTTTTATCCCGATATTCCCACGGGATCGAGACTTACGCGGGTGAAACCGCGGGGCGCAGCTAGTAATAAAATAAATATTTATCGAGCAGATTCATAAGCAGTTACAACCCTATAAACAAGCAGGTAAGATAGCGTGTAGGCGAATGCGGAAGTGATAATCTTAAAAGTTAGATTGACATAGTTCTGTCGTATAAAACTGTAGCAAAGTTACAAGTTACAATGTCACAGGAATACGAAGGTACATCCCCTGATTTATTGGGCCTGGCACTCTTTCAACTGGTAATTGGGACGAAATACGTAAACCCGTGGAATAGCGAAACTTTTTACGATGGATCCTTTGACGTGCGTTTAAATTTGCTTATGAAATTCTTGATTTTGTTCGTATGTCTTTTCTGTAGTAAAGTTTAATTTATAGTTTTGTGTGTCATGCATTAAGTGCCGTAGTAATGTTAGTATTTTATTTCTTGTCAACTGAAAATGTTTAATAGACCTAGAGTTACTAATGGCTTACGTTTTTTTTTTGTTAGTGGCATAATTTATAGATTCTGTGAATTTATAAAGTGTTCAGTTGATGCCTTCATTAAAAGCTTTTATTTGCAACTTTGTTCTGAAACTTTAGCAACGACTATTTATAAGTTAATGTGAATAATGATGGTGATGAGGGTCAAACAGCAAGGAGAACCACAATCAAAAGAATTTAATTATTTTAATTCTTATTGAACATTTAACAAAGGTGACCATAAAACGTTTGTCCATTAAAATGCAAATGTCCACAGCATTGACAGAGAACAATAATTGAATTATTGCTTTGCATTATTCCTCCACAGAAATAGATGTGTGTATTATTTGTGATAATAGGCACAGTACATAGTAAACGTATAATATTTATACAAACTATTTATTGGTATAGGTACACGTGAGTGTAGATTCTGAGACACATCACGGCAACGGTTATCCTTGTAACACAAAGGAGACATATTGTCATTGACAAGCTGCCATAAACACGTGGTTGGTGACAGAAAGAAAAAAGGTTCCTGTTTTCATATTGTTTCAGGCGCACCACTATTATTGTAGTTATTGGGGTGAAATGGCCCTACTACTCTACCGGGCAGTAATTTTTTAATAAAAAGGTGAACATCCTGTTATTTCGAAATAAAAAAACGGACTGGGTACATGTTGAATTTGACAAAAACGAAAATCTATCGAGTAGATACCTAACATCGATATCGATAATTCTCCGCAATAGGTACAAGAGTATTCTCGGGCGGTGAAGGCATGAAGGTGCATTAGAATGAATCGGTAAACTGTCCCAGACGGTCTATAACATATCTGTCGATAAACGTTGCACATTGATATAGAAAAGACAAAGCAGTAAGTATAACCTGATAGATGACTTTAAAAAATAAATATCTTAAGTGAGTAGTTTCAAATCGTCATCAGTAAGCCATCAATCATTCCACATTTTAATTTTGATAACACATCGTGATAATGGTCTGACCTCCAAGTATAGTATCGGTAGACTTGACGTCGTTTTGGAAAAAAGTAAGACATCTGTAAGCCGGATCTAGAACGAGATTTACATCTGTTTATGTCAATTTAGAGTTCATCATCTTCCTAGCCTTTTCCCAACTATGTTGGGGTCGGCTTCCAGTCTAAACGGATGCAGTAGGTCGGCTTCCAGTCTAAAGTGCAAATACCAGTATTTTACAAGGAGCGAATGCCTATCTGAGTTCCACAACCCAGTTACTGGTAAAACTATACCCCTTAGACTGGTTGTCAGACTTTCGGGTTTCTTACTACCCGTAACGACTGTCAAAGATCTACAAATGACAGCCGGGAACGAAGGTTGACGTGCTTTCCGAGTCACGGAGCGGTGTAGGGTAACCTTCGATCCTTTGACCCGTGCGGCTATTAGCCACTACCACTACCGTAACCACTTCTGTTTACTATTTGGCCACGACTCCAATTTAGAGTTATAGTATTTAAGAGGGAGGAGCTCGTGGCTAAGTAATAACAGCCGCTTGGGTCGACCATCAGGTTAAGCTACGCTTGCCGGGGTTGGTCCGTGGATGGGTGGCCGTTTTCACATATCGAGACTCCTCCGTGCCTCGGAAAGCACGTTAAGCCGTTGGTCCCGGCTGGCATTTGTGGATCTTTGACAGTCGTTACGAGTTGTCAGAAGCCCGAAAGTCTGACAACCAGTCTAACCAAGGGGTATCGTATAACCCAGTTTCTGGGTTGTGGAGGTCAGATAGGCAGTCGCTTCATGTAAAATACTGGTATTCAGCTGCATCTGGTTAGACTGGAAGCCGACCCCAACATAGTTGGGAAAAGGCTAGGCAGATTGAGTATTTAAGACAAAAATCAGAATTTCAGTGACAACGTATTACATCACCGTAGGTGAAGCAGGGACAAAGTTTTGTATCTGGAATAGTCGTAGCAAACTTAGCACTCACAATGAATTACAAGTTCCTTTCAAAGAAGAATGGATTAAAACTAGTTGGTGAAATGTGGCCCTGGGAGTCGGGGAAAACTTTCAATTTTTATGACAAATTCAATTAGGACAAGATTTATACATCTTTGGGGCACGAATCTATTTTCCATTAGGGTGGAGCCGTAATGCCCAAACTAACCCTTTTGATAGCTAAGTTTTCGGTCGTAATTTTGTAGATGCATTCGTTTTACTAAAATTATTATATTGAAGTTTTTACTTTAGTCATTTGTGATAAGTATTAAGATTTATGTTCGGAGAATTCTGTAGCTTATTTAATACGTCAATGTATCTTTATTAAGCAGGCAAACGTAATCATATAGCTCGTGAAGTCAATATCTTGCTATGCTCAAATTCAAAATATAATTTTATGAGTTTGAATTCAGGATGCAAATTTCAAGTCACACTGATATCGTGCTTAGTTTCAATATTTATTCTTCTTGTTACTATAAGTGCTAACACATTGTGTAAAATCGCTGAACGCGAGCAAAGAACAGTAAAATCGCTGAAATATTTGTAACATTTAAAGTTAAAAATACTCTACAAAAGGTAGGAACGTTACAAACTTTATGCAAAATCGCGACTTACTCTGGCGAACAAAACTATTATAGCATGCAGGTACATTGTTGCAGAGTAGCAGTTCGCAACTTGACATTTTAAATCTTGCTGGAACTGGTGTCCGATAGCGGCAGAACTCACGACACCAAATCCCATTACCGATAGAGATCTCGCGACATCGGTGGACAATAAAATTGTTCCATCATATCTGAAAGTTTGCCCCATAATGAAGCGTATGGGGAGAATGGTTTACGACAGTCGTCGGAGAATCTTTATTGGTAGCGGACCAATTTAGATAAAAGGAAAGAGCTTTCGCCCTGAAACACCAGAGATAGCAGTCTTAACTATCGCCAAGTTAGCGGTAGTTAATACGGTCCGTTCAGAGATAAATCAACAGTCGAAAGCGATAAATTTGGGCCGGCCGCGGTAATAGGTGAAAACTATTAGGTTCCAGGATTATTTAGGTGTGGCGCAGAAAAAAAATGAAAGCCGCTCGGGCGCCAGCTTTTACTCACCAGGTAAACTGTTCAACTAGTACAATGTTTGGGGAAACTTTGTACATGAATATAATAGGAAGTAACTTCTGTTCTAATACATTGATGTAAGCTGATTACGGCCCTCTTCTTCTCACCAAGACGAGGCATATGTCCCAGAGCAGTGGGAACATTACTTAAATGCTGATTATGCTATGTTAAGTTGTTCTATATCTCAGTATATGTTGTATACTACAACTGAGATATCTAGTTTCTAGAGATATACAACAACTACCTAAATAGATATATCTTCGGTGAATACCCGTCTTTTGTTCTTTGAACGTCAAATCATATTATACATTAGCTTGAAAAACGGACTCTTCAACCAATGAATGACAGAAGCAGCAATAATTCTTTGTCTTTATTCGAAACAAAATATCGTATAACAAAAACCGCTAAGCAAATTCAATCGCTTGGATGAAAATATGGAGAAATCATGAAAATTAAGTTGTCAAGCCAACGCTAAGGGAGGGAGGATGTGAGAATAAAACTATTGTAGGGAGATTTTTCCTCAAAATAATGTATTGCCATTTCCTACAAGCATTTGTATTCAATGAAATATATTAAATATGTGAATACATAGAGTAGCTGTCTATTTTCATTTACGGACAAGAACATTTTATAAATAAATAGGTAGGTTACAGTTAAATACTAATATCTTGAACCTTTAGTGTTTTATTGCATAGTAAACTAGAATGTTGGAAACCCCTTACAATTTTATTTCATCCATATAAATGCCAAAGCAGCAAGGCCTAATCTAATTTAATTACCTTGTCAAATAAAGGTTGAAATAGGTCTAATTATAATGGATACCGACTGCAAAGCCTGCACGAAAAGTTAAACTCTACCATGAACTTCAAACTCGTTAGGAATCTCGCGTGGACGACTATCTCTCACTTTATCTATTCCGTGTCTTTAGAAAAGGACAAACAATGTTGGAAAATGTTGAAAGGATCGAGTTCCCATCGTAGATCTTCGGATCCTTAGCTCATTCATTCGGCAGTCGTCAGCCGACGGCGCCCGTCGTCTCGGCCGAAGTACATTGGAATTTTCCGCAAAAACTTCGGGAAAATTCGACAACTTACTTTTCAATGTAACAAAATGGCGACAGTTTAGATAGACGACCCAAGGAGATGGTTAGACGATGATTTAGTTTTATTAGATGATACTATGATAATAAAAGGGAGACGTGTCTTTAATTCGATGTTAGAATATGTAAGTGCTTTTTAATGTAGAAATGATTTTACCCACCGCCACTTTTTTATCTTTTGAAATACTTTTACGTTTTTTTTTCATTTTATTTCATTCAGTCACTACCAAAACCCAAATAAAAGACTTCTGCAACAAAATCATGAGAACAATACCTACTGTTTTATTTTAATTCCATTTTCAAGTTTTATTCTTAAAATGTAAGTTTTAAGCTTACATAATGGCGTGAATTTTGAAGTATGAATGTTGTATTATAATGTAAAAGTTGCAAACAATGTTTTAACAAGCTTTTGTCCAAAAGAAAAGATTTTCCAATTCACCGAAGGCAACAACGTAATCCACTGAGATCTTAAAGTGGACTTAGCCAAATCGGCGTCTCCCTTTCTTAGCTTGTTATCTCATATCCTAAAAGTTTAAAACGTAGGAGCCATCGAAACGGGAACTTATTAACTCGATGTGATCGCCCCCGTGGAAACTGCTCTACGGTAAAATGTTACAGGAAGGAAAACTTTCGACAAACTGCAAAAAGAAACTGAGTAAAGTTTAAAAAGAGAACGCTAAATGCGATCCGTACTTAGTGAAGTAAAGCCTCGGCCACACAAGCTGTCCGGAATCGCAAACATCAATAAGCGGAATTAGCTCCTGACAGACTACCATGCTAAACATACTCGTCATAGAATCGCAAGTTTTTAACAACTCGTACATTTGCACTCGTGTGAAAAGCTTTTATAATTCATCGGGCAAAATTTTCGACTTTATTACATTTGTCTAAGCTTTATTGACGGAAATTTGCTGCAACGCGACGTTACAGAAGCGCGATTTAAAAGTTTACACAATCACAACCCGCGTTTCACATCGCAGATCGCATTCTACCTTCTGATCATAACAAGTTGGAACTTGGCGAAATATGGCAACTCTTTTTATTGTGCTCAACCTGGAGGTATATGCGTGCCCGGTTTTATACTTGTTCCGTGTAAATTTTTATGTTAACTCCCGATTTTATTCGACTGTCATTTTCTCATATAAAAGTTAAAACTGTTGATATGATCAAACTTTAATTGGATGAATTTATTAGTGATTTTAAAAACGGAGAAAAATAATCGCTTCTAGAGATTTTATTTGAATTCATTTGGGTCAGTACTTATAAGGAGAATAAAAACTTCTTGATTATCCGGTCCTTAAGAGTGGAGCTATTTTTATTTAATGTGTCTCTTATTACAAGCTCACGATAAGGATCTTAAGTTGGTGGCTATGTAATAAAACTGCAGCGGTGGTAAAACTGAACTTTTTTTTCAAGATCCGGGCGTATGTCCTATTCGTTAATAGTCGGCCGCACTTAAAGATTTCCGCGGTACCTGTGCCACCAGACCATTTGCATACATTGCGATCGGCTATCCACTGTTCGACGTCCACGCAATTATAAATAGCACTGAGCACTCGCGGATGTGGTAGTGCATGCGGAAAATGTTGAATTAAAACTATGACGACGAACGTTGGTAACATTAAATCCTGTATGCTTGAAATATACGCATAGCAAAATTACGCATAGCGCGGGCCTTTTTACGGAAGGACCAGGTAATTCATTTCAGCCGAAAGACGTCCACTGTTGGATAAAGGCCTCCCTAGGAAGTACAATATTACAGGTACAAAAAGGACGCGATTTCGTTTCAGTCTTGAAAATGGTTGGTGGAAAACTCTGAAAACATAATTTTCATTCGAACGGCGAAGCGTTTGAAATATTATTAACTTGTTTTATACACTATTTCATTACGAAATCAACCTTTACCCGAATTTCAGAGAGTTTGATAGTAGATTTAGGTATTTATATCCTTAATTATAAAACAAAGTCCTCCGCCGCGTCTGTCTGTCGTCCTGTTCGCGATAAACTCAAAAACGACTGTACTGATTTTCACGTGAAAGGTAATAGGTAGTATGTAATAACCGACATCCACGCGGGCGAAGCCGCGTACATCAGCTAGTGTATTATAAAATTCAAGTCACTTTTCGTGTTCGTCTGTGTGACTGCATTGTTTTCCTATACTACGCAACAGATAATGAACTAATATCGATGTTTTGTCAATTCGTAAAACCCGTGCTAAGCAGGAGCCGGTCGCTAGTTTTAAACTAAATCAGAGGGCCTAGACAAGGTGACATTCTATCAGCGTTATCGTTGATGGAAAAGGCAAAAATGTATAGGACTGACATACGCTATCGAAAAGCTTATGTCAATCCTGTTGAAAGTCGTTGTAAAAAATACGAAACGCTTTGGAAGCGATTGTCACTTGTGAGCTTATCCATTAGGATTCTTTACGACATTAACGTCTGATGCAAATGGGGGACGGTCTAGCTCGCGCTGCATGTAACATGAGCATGCATTCGTAACCACGTCTTCATGTTAATTGTGGAAATTATCCGGTTCACTAGCATTTCAATAAAAGACCCTATGGGCCTTGATGTTCGGCAAATTATATGGTGAATTATTTAGTGCTGGCACTTTTAAGCTACGGGTGTCAGATAGGAAAGAGATAATCGATAAAGAGGCGGTCACGTAACAGCTTACAAGTTGACCAAAGATTAAAGGTTTTAGTCTCTAATTTTCTGAATTTTCCTATTGTTTATTAATCTGTTTAGGAATTTTTACGATTATAGCAATTCTTTTCTGGTCAGTTATTATAATTACTGTTGGTGCTATTCAAAATTGGTTTGGTTGTTTACGTATAAAAATTGATCATCAAAAGCAACTTTTTAGATTTAGTCATGTTTATACATGTCGTCATCTTTGTACCTACTTACTTCTATTTATAGCTTCGGATACCTTATTAATTTAAAAGGTATTTTCGTTATCAATACCGCCGTTTTATTATTTTTAACATCCAACCAGAGGTCTTCTTAAAGATATTTTTTTACGTTACGCACTAGCCTATCATTAACTACCATTATGTTTCTAGGCATTGGCACTTGATTTACTATCTGCCGAGCGTAATAAAACCACGGTTGAATTATACATTAATAGTGTCGAATTAAAATACGGTAGCCGAAGCAACGATTGGAGCCGAATGCCGAATTAGACTTGAGAACGAACGGCCTTGACTTCTTCTACCGGACGAATGACGAAGCGCACAAAAATCGTCTAAGACTGCAAATTCTAAATATAAATACAGTATTTTAATGCCTCACTAAACTTAGTACAGAAATGCAATATTTTAAATGGATACTAAAGGGATTATACCTAATGGATGGGCTGGGCTCGCACTTAGGTATATGTTTGATACTAATCTGATAGCGTCATACTCCAAAAACCCGGTTTCATAAAGATATCAGAGTTGACTGACCTCTCTAACCTTTGGGCACACGCTCCGCGTAAAACTAGGAGCTCGCAAATTGAAATACAATAAAAGAAGTAATTGGTGATGCGTTTGCTGCGAGCGAAGAATTTTTGAAGCAGGTTTCTATATAATTCAGACGGATTTGTAACAATGCATATAAGTAAATGGGAAATGTCTCATTTACTTTCAAACTAATACGCGTAGCTCGTAGCGTCCGTAGCGTAGCGTCTTAGACCCTTCTGATCCATTAGAAGAAAAAAATTAAAATTGGGTTCCAATTAAGTCTTTTTGATAGAAACAATTTAAATTAATCTACCAAATGTAATTGATAACAATTTTAAATTCATTCATTAAATCTGATAGAAAACGCACAGTTAAACAGCTGGGTCTAGCTAGAAGCATATTATGCACAGGATATTTGAAAATTCGTCGCCTAAACGGATTAAATTGGCATGGAGCATTTTAGATAGTTAATTGATTCAGGCGTGACTTTGCGGAAATCCATTATAAAATACAATAGTTTCACCTCTTAACGAGGCATCCTGAGGATGCCTCGTTGAGAGGTAAAACACGTGTCGATTTCTTACAGGGTTTTTTATGACTCTTGAAGAATAGTCAAGCGGAATAGGTTACTAAATATATCTACGTCTATTGTATTGTATGGAGCATTTTTGCCAATGAGAAATCAGACGGCTTGTACCAGTTTAGTATTATTCATTTTCCTACTACGTAAACCACGAAAGATGAAGAAGAAAAATTGGCACTTGAACTAACGATGGGTACACGAGATACCTACTATTACCATAGTAACCCGTTTTCTTCAGTTGATTCATACACTGCGGAGAGGTAATGACTAATGAATAACGTTTTTCTTGCATTCCTAGATCGCTATGGAAATAAAGCTAAGAAAATTATTTATAGATGTGATTAATCACGGACAACAAATCTGTAGCACTTGGATAAAGACATAATGGTCCATTGAATAGATACAAGAATACAATGTGGCGAAAAAACTGGTGTCAATTACGATGTCACTCCCACGTGTTAGGTATGCGGACGAGTTCGTGATTGATCATTAGTCAACAAATAATCAGAAACACGAGTAGGATCGTAGCAGGTGGCGTTATGTAGTTTCTGCTATGTGAGAAAGGCGAATGGTGTGAGTTTATGTTTGCATGTGTCAATTGGAAGAAACAAGACAAAAAACTTCGTTTGAAATTGACCGCCTTTGTATTTCTGGGAAATGCTGAAAGTTCGATATAAATGTGGAGATCTACGACAATGATAATACTGGACTATCGTCCTCAAGACTAGACGGTGACTCCGCCTGTAGTATCTACCGATAACAAAGACTCCCCAGTGCAATTCCGAATCAAAACTAACGCCAGGTTAATGAACTGATTAAGATTATAATGTCAAAGTCTTATCGTCCATCACGAAAACTTCTAACAATCTTTGATAAAAGTCTTTTAGGACTATATTTCTGAGATGACATGCCTCTTGAAATCGACGAATCGCCCTGATTTCTTTTAGCGTTTAGCTGCATCATGGTCGCAGACGTCAGTACTAATTATTGTTCAAAAGATCATCAGACCAGCTTTCCGAAGGTGAAAATTACCTAAATCGAGTTTGTCCCTTCAATTTGGTTTATTCCCAAAAAGAAAACAAAATTAAATTGAAACCCATACTTATAGATTTTTTTGTCGCGTTTTTATTCTTGTCTTCTAACTTATGCATCTTCCATATTTTTTGTCTCATTCTTCGAGGCTGGCACGTGTCCTACACCGTGTTTCGGATGTATTCTTTTACGTGTTATAATTCGTAACCTATACATTGTAGGTACTTAATCTATAGAACCGGTCAACAACCTGAAGATTACCCCGCCGCGGCAAGGTTGGGGAGGTGACATTGGACCCAGTACTGCGCGGGCGTCGACGCCGACGATCCGACAATGAGCACACATGCGCAAATGTAATCACATTGCGCAGATGTACATGTGTGAATGTGAAAAATTAATAGCATCTATATCAATTAACATTCCAACGGCAGACGTATCCTTGATAGAAAACTGGCCTCCATTATCTCGACTCACGTCAACTTGTAAAGATACTAAAATCACTTCGATCGGAATTTATTTAAGTAGGGCTGTCAACGCCATTGCCATCAGAAAATAATATAAGACCCATGATCAATCAATCTTCGGTATCGTAAAATCTTAAAACCTAAGTTCAGAAGAAGTTAACATTATATATGCGAAAACAATAGAATTACCCAGCAATTAAAAACCAAATTGATAACGTTATATCTATTAATATTTCTCGAGGAAAAACAATATAATTTACATGACAGTTTTATGTACGCACGTAATCTTTGACATTTATGTAATTTTTTCGAAGACATAAAACTAAAATGGGGATGATTCCTATTAAATTGTACGATACGAGCCTACGATCACTCAATGGAAAACATGCGTAACGAAATGTAAATACAAGTTTTATACCAAATTATCATGTAAATGTAAACTTTATTGCGTTAAATTTACGAGATGTACGCGTTAAAATAACGCCTTATGGATATAAACATGTAAAATAAGCGAAAGAGTGGGAAAATCATCATAAATCTTGGGGTAACGTTGTAATGTGATATAAACGCTTCGGAGTGATAAAGAATCACGGTCGGAAGCCCGTTTTAGATTTAGTCGCGTTTGTAAAAATCCTTAGAACGTCAAGGGATCCGTTTTATAGCTTCAACCGCATAATGTGTCGGTAATGTATGCGGTTGGCATTCGTGGGTACACTAGGACCTAGGTAACTATCTGTCATTGAACTTTTAACGCAGCTTTATTAGATCCACGTAATATTTACGAAATATGTACTGTAATATTTTACCCCTGTATGAAAATAAATGAATAAATTCTTACTTTTATTAGCTCAGCTGGTTTCAAAACCGAAACATGTCATGTGTTTTGTTTACCTTTAAGTGCATTATTATGTAAATGAAGTTAAAGGACAGAAGCATAATCTACTTATTTGAAAAATCAATTACCATTGTAAAGTACCTAAATAGTCATAGAAATCATCTATTTTTAAACACGATCAAATGACACATACCTATGTGAGCAAATACATACACAACAAAATAATTATTAATTTATTAATACGTTTAATGTACAACAATATAATTGGTGTTCATATTCCCCAGCGGTGATAATATTGTTATCGCGAGGAATTATAAACGATGATTTAACCATTGACCTTTGTAATCTAGTGTAGTCATACATACATACATAGAACATTAACACTAGCTAAGTATAATAAGGACATCGTTTAATATGTAAACCAAAGCTAGCTGTGGTTCAATTATGTAGGAATGGGTAACTGCATGGTGCAACTCAGCTAAACTTATTACTAAAACATGGCAAAATATTTGCTTTAATAAAAAATAATATGTATGAATTTAATTTGAAAAAAAAAAATAGGTAAAAACGACTGCAGGTACAAAAATAATGAATGAAAAAAAAAAACTTTATCACGATTAGGTGAATGAGAAAAAATCTACAGGTAGGTTCCCCATACCTTTGTTTAAAAATTCAATCATGGTGTATTATGAGTATTTTTTCGGCTGAATTTTAATTTATTGTATTTATTATTATACCGGTTCTTTAGCCCTTTGACTGTTCACTTAAATCCTTGAAGGTTTTTTTGTTTTACCTTAAAAACACTTCCGCCATGTGAGTATTGTTTCAAATAAAAAACGGGCAAGTAGTTGGTGAGCTTACATAATTTTGAATTAATGTTTGGTATGTACTACTATGGAAATAGTAATATACTTTTATGCTATGGGAGGTTGTATTTTCATCAGAGGAATAATGTTAAAAATACAATAAAAAAACATCTTCTGCAGGCCTTTATCTCAAATGATAAAGTTGCATCATCATAGAAACAATTTTGTTCCCATTTTTAATACGTTAGCGCAAATGTGAGTTTTTACTCCAATACACGCCTACTTTTGAGCGTACTACAAGCTTAAAAAAAAACAATATTGAGAGAATTAAACTGCGAAACTTAGGCAGGTACTAAGTGAAACCAGTAACAGTTAATATTAAGAAACGTTTGCATCAGGTTGGTAAGCCACATTTTGACATTAGAGTTGGGACTTGGGACTGCCTGAATGACCTTTAATACACTTAATTTGGTCATTTACAATCGACATGGTCGATCGTAACCCAAAGCAGCACCAGTACCTACACAGGTACATAATAGCATTTTCGATTTATATTTTTAATATTTGAAATCGCAATGGATATAAAATATTTTCTATTTGCAATGAATCGATCGAGCTAAATATCTTCTCGAGTAACGGTAATCCGCAGAAATTTTTAATTCCTCTTATCTTGGAGGCTTATTAGCGATTCCCTATAAGGCGAATATTAATCCGATTTGTGAAACGTCCGTACCCCTATTATTCCCGGACCGGCTCTCCGGAAAAATGGATATAATTTTTACCGGCTAGCCCCATTTTTTTCTCGGTTGCACAACGTGAAGGCAAATTGAATTTTTTGCCATGCCTCAGTGGACTAATTCGACTAATGCATTTAGTACGATGCATGCTCCGCGTTAGTAGCGTACGAAGTACTACGATTTTACCAGAAATTAATTTGCAATACTCTTAACTTAATTTTCTCTAACATTCGACTTTTGTCGTTAGCCAAGATTTCAAAAAAATAATTCTGCGATTGATTATTTTTTAGGAGCGAAGTTTAGATTCCATAATTATAGTCCAATACTGATAGCATTCAATGCCAGCCTACAGGCCATAGTGACGTAGTACCTAGAAATGGTTGGAGTTCTTTTTCTGGTAGATCTAAGTACTAACACTAATTCCAAGTTGTGTGTAGGTATAATAACTACATGGACTCTGTCTTAAATAAAGAATTTTATTTTATTTATAAACCATCAATCATTTCAAAGGTTACCGTTATAAAAGGAACAGAAAATATTCCTGTTAATTTGAATTTGTATATTGCCATAGTAGCTCCGTAATTTATAAATGAATAATTAATGTTAAAAATAGATAATAGGTAAATTGCCAACCATGTGTGTTCGGTTTTACTCGGTTTTACCGAGAATAGGTAACGATTTAATTTGATCAATTATTTATATACTTAAGGATGTATGAGTTGCTAACACTACCAACGTTGACAAATAACCCATAGGTACTTAACTCTTTTCTCAATTGAATCTAAATGTAACAAATTATTTTAGGGATCATGAAATTGAAATTCTACGTATTGAAGCGCGATCTGTCGCAAAAAGGTTGCATCCAAAAAGGAAACTTAATATGACTATATTAAGTTTCCACTCCGCTTAACGAACGTATATATTGGGGAATGCAGAAATTCGCCCAACACCAACCAACCAGCCAATCAACTCAGCCTATCGAAGTCCACTAGTGGACATAGGCCTCTCCCAGGCTGCGCCATAAAACCCTGTCCTCCGCCTTCCGCACCCAGTCTGTCCCAGCCACCTTTATATGGTCGTCGGTCCAGCACAAACCAATGGTAAAAAAATTCCCCTATCATAATGATGGAACGCGACGGTCAGCAGTACATTCGAGGATCTACCTCTATTTAACCCTTCGTAAATTATAGGCAAAAACTATGAAGATTAAAACAAAAATACCAAATGTGTTTGAACACTCGTAGGCGCTCTGTATGTATCCTATCGCTGCTGGGAATATTAATAGACGGGCATTAATAAAGCCGAGTGGGTAGAGTAATAATAGTGCTATCTACGATATCGGAACAACAGTGGGTGCAACAGGGACCACCTGTTTAGTCACACGAGAGCTAAGCCTACTCAATTTGCGGTCCTGCAAGTTTCGCGTTGATGAGTCCACCTTTTGTGTGTGCATCCTCATAATCATTCCTAATTTACCACGAGGTGAAATTCCTCGATCTTATTGTTTGAAGCGTGTTCCTTATCAGGTTTTCACATGGTGTAAGTATAATTCCTGTTGCGCGCGGAATGACAATTTGGTGACAATTAAATTTTTTTTTTTTCTTACCAGATTATTGGTGATAAGCGTACGATTTAAGTTCAATTACCTGAAACAAAAGAAGTACAAATTAGTATTGAAATCATTTTAGACGAGGATGCTAAAATTAAAACTACGAAGAAACGAAAGAATACAATTCGGACCAAGACTTTTTGAACGATGATTTTATTTGAGTTTGCTGCAAAATTAAGCGGATGTGAAATAATTAAGAAATTCGTTTTCAGTAAAATTAATCCATTAAAAAAATGGTCAATGCTTAAGCCAAGGATTCAAAGTGATAACTATAAAAAATGTAACATTCAATCAAGTCCATCCACTTGGACAATAGCCAAGCGGAGAGTGCAGACGTTTTCCCAAGTTTTGCATAAAACTCACTTCCAAAGGCATTTGATGAATAAAACGTTGTCACAGGAGTGCACTTTTTTATTTCCATCCAAAATTTATTGGTGCAATGTGTATTTACAGTATCTCCATCGTCTGCCAAGTTAGTAACCATGTTTCGAAAGCAGAAAATGTGGTTTTTAAAACTTCTTTATTTTTATTGGATTCACTTTCTTTTCTGTAGACAGTTGTCGTTTTATCGGTCATTGGGCAGACTTTTGGGGACGGGTGACATTCGTCGTAAAAGTAATCGTACGATGTTTACAGATTATTCATTATCTAATCTTTCGAAGGTACTTACCTACTTCACGCTTTCGTTCAGTGGAGGACAATAATTATAATGTTGTATCCGAATTATTTAATTCTAAACCGAATTATAAACGTTATAATTATTACAGGTTTTGGAACTTGATGCCGCATCTATCTTTAACTTAATGGTGATGGAAATCCTAACAAACGATAAAACGTTGTATCCGAATCGACGTTAAAGTTAAACGAATTTAAAAACTGTGCCATATCATCACTAAAAAATCTGATCGCGATTAGTAAACTCAATTAAATGTACAGAGGCGCGAGTCCACTGTACCGGCTGCCGTCGCGTCGTCGTCGAACGGTCGTCGCATATAAATTATATATGTAGATAGGATTCCACACGGAAGTCATTAGCGTTTTGTGACCTTCGCTCGCCGCGGGACCGAGTAGGAATTATTACTGCGCCCTATTTCCCTGATGATGTAATAGAGCAAACCTAATAATCACGTATGCGAACCAGTACACTAGATTAGTTCACGACAACGTTATGCGCTGACCTTATTACCTACAAATGGTGGAATTAGATAACGAAGGATTTTAGTTTTATTCTCTTGATTGCCATGAGAGTTGAGCGTGGGTTTTGGTTAATCATTACCCTAAAAAATTTAGTCGAACCTATGTACATTTTTCCTTTAATTCTAGCTATCGGAAAGTCGTCCAAGGTCACAAATAGACTGTAAACTCCTTTGTGTTTACCTTTACAAAATTATGTCATGTAGGTTTGTTGTCGTTTGCCAAACCGATAGCGTGGAAAAGATAAACAAACCAAGACAAAAATTCGCGGACACTTCGCGCCAAACTCAACGAACTGAACAATTTTCATGTCAAACATGACGGTCTCTCGGCGTAACAGCCTTTCTGAAACGTCAGAAAAAGTAATGGTAATGTACCTACCGACAGTGACAATGTAAATAAATAAATAAAACCTAGAGTCACGTGTTTCATGTTACATAAATCGAACCTCACCGAATCGCACTGGTGTGATTAGACGCTTTGATTATTTCATATAGCTATCTAAAAAAGGCGCGAAGCTTCCATCGCGGCATCGGCAGTGGCAAGGCCGTGTAGCACGTGGCCGAGGCGCCTGTTGCTAGTCGCCCTCCCTCCGCGACCCCGCTGCCCCATTGCGGCTATTGCGACGTTGCCGTTCTGACTTCTACGCTCTCCGGAATAGCATGAGAATTTGGCTGTAATGTCAAGTCAACGGCCTGTCATAACGATACGTGTGCGTATGAATTTAGAATACACATATTTTGATTTTGGAACAGATTTTAAGGTCTAGGTCAAATTGTGGAAAATATTGAAAAAAAATTGTTAGTACAGCCTGTATATCTACGACATTGCTTGACATAAGGCATTCCGAAGTACTTGGTAGGTTACTAATTAAAATAAAAGTGTGTTTAAACATGTGGACTGAAAATATTGCATTACAACTAGTACGATTGTGAGGAGGTTATAAAGAATCGACCTTCACGATTAAATCCATGATACACAGCATTTAACTCGGTAAGTACTTTGTAGGTACGAGTTGTAAGGTTGTAATATCATACGTACATTCTTGCAAATTTTACATTCTAGAAAATCTGTATCGTGTATAGAATCTATATATACTTACCACTTTTCCATCAAAGACAATGTAAACACACGTATACCTCAATAGCTTCATTTGTTAGACACGCAAAAGTAAAGATGGTTGTCATTGTCAAGTGCAATCATAAAGCAATTTCAGGCCATCATGACTGCACAAATTGCCACTGAAATGCTTTGCACAGACTGATTAACCGACAGCCAACCTTTAGATAAAGAAGTTATCAGCAGTCCCATCAGGGTTATTTTCCAATGTCAAGCAATGTTTTAAGGAGTCTCACTGTCTTGCACGTTATTAAAACATTATTTCTCCTAAAACGAATAGCCTTTCGGTAGTTTTGGCGAAAAGTCTCGATTTTTTTCCGGTACCGGTAAATATTTATCGCGACTTACAAACAGATAAGTATATAAGGTGATACCAAATATTTTTCGTTGGTACCTATCTAACGAACGAGGTATCTAAGCGCGGGCCTAACAATAAAACGACATATCAATATATTTCTCTAAAAATAGATCGCCCGTTATCGTCCCCACAGTGTTTGTAAACATTCATGACGTAATGATCAACTTTTTTAATGTCATTTACCCCCACACACTGCACAACCAATTTTCCTATATAGCTGCTGAAATTTTCCTAATAATTTTCTAAGAAAACATTACCAGTAATTGAAGGTGTGACCAGTGGATAGGGCGTGTTATTTCAAGTTACGGTAATAAGCCTGTTACGCCATGAAATCCCTACAGACCAAGGTTGTGGAATCGTTGCGAGAGCAACGTAAGTGGAAAAACTGGCTGGAAACTTTATTAAATGCTTTCTTGCGACCACGTGTAGTTACGTCAAAAATCTGACGAGAAAGAGCTGACGACAAAAAGTGTGAAACAAAAAGCAATCGCTTGAGAGTCTATAATACCTCAAATTGCTTAGCATGATCCTCCGTTACATCGAATGTTAAAGTTGAGGATTAATGTTAAGTACTATATTTGACGAAAACACGATTCCATAAAATGTTACCGGAAGGAAGTTTACCGGGCGTTTGCAATAAAGATGTAAGCATGAAGGTAATGTGTTTAGTCTATAACTGAAAAAAATACAAAACCATTTCTCCATTTTCAAAATCTGCCAGTATTATTTCGTAACTTAACGTTAATCTTTTCCTTACCTTAAAAAATATTTTTGTAAATTCTCGTGGACGATTTATCCTTATTTATTTTTTTATTCCAAATATTAAAACACAAAAATGTTATGAAGGCGGTTTATTTGTTGTTAGTTAGAGTACTCGTTGTGTCGGTTAATGCGATCTGACAAGTGTCAACGGTCTCTGCCGATGACCGACCGATCCGCGTGGATCCAACGTAAATGAAAAGAAAAAAAATACAAAGATCTAAATGAATAGACAACTAGAATTTATACACGCATACGCAAATAGGCTAAAAGTGGTTTATTTATAGCCTCTGGTTTCAAACGCCATAGAGTCATTACCAGTTCCTGTTCTCTAGACAAAACAGTTGAAGGATGTTCGTTATCTACTGAAACGTAAACTATAACGTATTATTAAACCTCTGAAAATATTATCAAGCATAACATTCGACTTTTATCACTCATCCCGATCATGGTCATTCGACACAGCCGTGTGGCTAAGATAAATATTTAGCGGAAATAAAGCGATATGAGTTACACAACTTTTGAATAGGCAGTTAGCCCTGTATTTTATTTAATAATGATTTGTAAAAAATCACACTAATTAAGACTAAGCCCATTCTCACGTAAAATCTTATAAGTATATTGATGAACGCTTCCTAGAATACGTGACTGTATCCATAAAAATGTATACCTATGAGTGCTGGCGAATTGGCTACCTGGTGGTTTACGATTTACTTCGTTTTTACCCGACTACGGCGAAGCAAAAAGAGGGTTATGATTGTGACTTGTATGTATGTATTAAATTTATGTAAATTAAAAATCCGGAGTCACACGTAATCTGTTCGATTTATACACGATTTATATATAACACGAGTGACTCCGGATTTTTAATTTGTCTGTCCGTGATGGCTTGTTTATACCTTTTTAGTTGACTTTTTTGTAGTGGATGGGTTTTAGTTTTATAACTTTTAATTTTAAGAGAGATACATACCTACGACAAAAGTTATAATTGTTATAAGTGAACATTTAGTAGGCAATTCTGCGATTGTATTTTTTCTATTATTCATGAATATATTCAAAAGGCATTCACATTGTATTACACGTTCTGATGTGGGTAAAGTTGCGTGCCAGCCCTTGTCATGCAAACTCATAGTACAACTACTGACGCGACGTGATAATTAAACATAACCTCCTCAAATGAAATTCAGTGATGTCAATACTTTGATACCGACATCAAAATTCATGATTTATTATAATCCACTAGAATGTTCCTTCGATACATCAAAGTTACTATCTTGTCGACATTAGCAGCCAATCAGGGCAACTGAATGGGACCGTTTTAGGTTCGATACCTATCGATAATTTTGTCATGATCGTTGGCTATCACGCGATACCTACATCACTAGTGACGCTCGCTTGTGATAAAACTAGTCATGATTAGAGGTTAGGAAAATTAATGATGTTAGTGATAGCACAAAGTGCACTTATGTACTGATCTGTACTAGCAATGCTACACGCGATCTCACTTATGTATGTGCCTATATGCACAATAGTACGTAGGTACCCTACACACGTTGTACGACGTATGTATTATTATTATTTAAATAGAATGTAGATACAGTGCACTAGGTATACTTAAATTTAGGAATTTGTAGAGTTTATTTAACAGCGACGCCAACTTTTTTTTGTGAACAAGTTTAATTTGAGTAAAAAAATGCTGTGTAATTAAGTGATTTCATTTGATGTTCAGTAGAAGAAGAATTTTATGTAAATAATTAAAAATGTATGAAATTAGCAATTGTTTAAAAATATATATAGTGATAAGTTTTTTCATTTGTCCAAGAATAGCCCTAGTCTTTCATTTGTCTGGCTAGATTAGCAATAATCTGCATTGCCAATGTATTTTTAAACCGCGTAGGCAGGCGATTCTTGCATTGATCATTTGATAAAGGCAAGGTAGTTACCAGTTTATTTTGCTAATGTGTACTAATTTGATTATTTATGTATACATATTATAAATTAAAGTCGCTATTCGTGTCTGTCTATGCGGCCGCGTTGTGCTTATACACTACGCTACGGATTTTGATGCGGCTTTCACTATCATTTAAAGATTTTTTCCGGAAGGTTTATACGTATATAAAACGTTACCTACTATTAATATTACATAATCATATAAGCGAAATTTTGATGTTTTGTCAAGTCGTAAATAACGGTGCGAAGCCGGGTCACTAGTTAATTATAATATTATAGCATCGTTTTTTTTTTTGTAAAAACGGCGATTCTTTAAAAAAATATTCCATACGAGCTTTCGCAAGTGCTAACATAAATTACAATAGTAGCATACGATAAAAGATCGATATTATCCTATTTGGTAATGTATAACAATATAGCCTACAAGAAATATTATTTAGCTAAACACCAAACGTCCCACTCTAGTGAAAGGTCGTATTTTGAGCGTCGCTGTTCCGTTGCTAGGCAACTGAAAGGCGCCTCCAGTCGCCGACAGGGCCACAAAGTACACCCGAACTTGAATTGATTAAATCGTTTCTTGAAAGTATGACGACTGTATATGTCGCCTTTTTCAATTAAAACCAACTTATACTAATTAATTATCGCTCGTGTTATTATTAAAACCTTCAGTAAGTAGGTAACCTACCACCTATATTTTCTTTGTCGAGATATTTTCTCTTCAAGGACATTATTTCTTTCTAAGCATTTTTTCTGAATAATGTTGAATTTCCGAGGAATCGGAAAAGTTGTTTCATATTTTTTTCCTATAAGTTATCGAGTTATCAAGGTACCTTTACCCGACCTGGAATTATAACTACAAGAAATTTGAAAGCGAGTAGGTAATTAAAAGCAGCGAGGCTTATAGGAACCAATCGTCTAAGCTCCTAATATTGTAGGTACCTAATTTTTGATCTACCAATTCAGGCGTTCGGTAAAGCCATATTACTGGCGTAATTCTCTCAATCCAGAGTTGGCGGTAGCATCTTAATTACGGCGTTTACGCGCGCTTGCGTAATCGCCGAGTAATCGTCGCGTAATTGCCGATCTGTGACATTCGCCTTGAGTTTGTTTCTACGATTCCGATCGCAATAGAATCGCTAATCGCGTTCGATCGTTAAACAGTTTCGTTCAGTTCGTACATTCTTGAAGACGTCCATTTGCTTTAGTTGCTACTTCTGTTTTAATTTAATGAAAGGTGACATATTTAATCAGCGCTGGGAAAAACCGTATATATCATACGATGTATATACGTGAAGATTACAGCAAAGAAAATCTTTTAACAACTTGTGTATAAATAGTAATATTATCGTCTTTATCTCATGTTGATAGTATTGTACTTACTTACCATGACAGCGCACAAAATACATTCGGCAAAAAAATATAAACGAGTAGGTATTATTATTGTATAAGAAGTATGGAAATAGTACTTACACATTTAATAATAGACAACGATAAACGAGTGAACTGCTAGAATAATTAGTTCTTGCACACGAGCTGTTTAAAGTATAAAATATATTTTTAGTGCTTATCAAATGTAAATAGGTCATTGGGTCAAGTTTTCGTGGTACAAATCCCACACAAAAAAAAAAATATGGTTATAAATTGTCGCCTTTTATTAAAAGGGCGGTTTTATAACGCAATTGTAAATAAAAAATAAAAACATTGTGAAAAGCTGAAAATTTTGGTTTTCTCATGAATAACTTCACTAACCAGTCCACTGCGCAATTTTTAACTTTTCCTCTTTTGCTGTTCTATAGGTAGCTTCTTTATTCATCTTAAGAAGTTTCTAAGAAATTATATTGGAAAAATATTACCTACTCGCTCTACTGCGACCTTTAGCAAGAGTTCACCTCGCAGGCGTGCCAATGTACACGTGTAAGTTTTCTTCCACTTATTTTAGTACTAGTTACACATATCTACATGTATAAAAGACTCTTTGAATTCCAAGTACTCGCTGAAGTAGGTAATTTCTCTATAATTTATTCCAAATGTATGGAACATTTCTGGTTTAGTCTAAACGTAGAGTTTCTCAGTGGAAAAATACTGATGTGATTTTTGGTTTCCTTTAGTCAGACGGGGGGTTTGCGCATGCGTGTTTCGTCCACTTGTTGCGTCCACATGACTAGGGGGGCTCACCCACAGGGGCCTGTGGGAACCAGCGGGTGATTGTCACCTGACGGCTGAACTAAGCCTTACGCGCTTTACGTACACACGCTTTGTGTCTGTTTATAATACCTATGACAATAACGGTAAAGATTGGTGTTTTCCTAATGCGTATTCAAAACAAACCATTTTTTTTTAAATAAAACCTACACAATTACAACACAACTGGCGAAGTGTGGGTGTATTTGCTATGTAGGTTCGCCTCTGCGATCTGCCTAACCCGTCGGGGAAAACAGGCATCATGTTACGCGTGTGTGTAAAACCTATACAATAGTTAAATTCATGCTCATTCGGTGGTTTTTACAAAATATTCTATCCTACGTCGCGTAAACGATATGACAAAAGGACTTCAGAGGCCTGAAGCCCAAAACCCACGTAGGGTAACACATAAAATAAACGTATTCTGTTTTTAGATGGGACGCGTGTTTTCCCAACTTAAACATCCTAACTTTATTATTTATTACATAATAATATGTTATATAATAATATTATATTATGCAATATTGTGCTATTATATATAATTTTATAAATGCGAAAGTGAGTTTGTTTGTTTGTTACGCTTTCACGCTAAAACGGCTGAACAGATTTGGATTAGTACATAGGATACTTTTATCCCGATATTCCCACGGGATCGAGACTTATGCGGGTGATACCGCGGGCGCAGCTAGTCAATAATAAAAACAGTCGGTAGACAGCGGGACTAATTGCCACCGCAAAAATATTGGTGTTTTATAAAAGAAGTCTTAATAAGTAGAGAATGATTCTGCAATTTTATTTAGCACTACTATTCTATTAATAGAAACTCCAGTTTTTAATTCGATACATCAAACAGCCTTGAAGATGTGCTTGTAAAAAGATAATAGCGTTAATTGTTACGCTTGAGTGGGGATTTGATGAAAACTTTTTTGGGTACGAAAAGTAACTGAATTATGTTTTTCTAAACATGTTGAAAGTAAAAACAACTTGTATAAAATGCTCTTACCATGATGTGTAACGTAAAGAAAGCTATTGTAAAGTTATCAAGCTATTCCATCAATAATGACCATTGCTTTATATTCAGCGGGATAATTGCGTAACACACATACAATGGCAATCGATGGCAATGACTTTCATTTTGGCATTTTGCTCACGTTCATTGCGTTATTTACGTTTTTGGGCAGACGAATTTTCCAAACCTTTGAAGCAATGGATTAGGAATTTCCTTTAAAATCTTCGAATTGTGATTGAAAGTGTGTAATGCAATTAAGGTGCTGTTTTTGTCCAATTTATACGTCATTGCATTATCAATGCAATTTATTGACTCTATTTACGTATATGTAAATAAATTGCAGTAATTAGTATGTGATTAAGACGACATCAGTGCAAGTTTTGTGTTGATAAATGATAAATGATTTATTTCTGTAAGTGGGTTTGTACAAACACTTTTACACGTCAATCACATTTTTTTAAACTAGATGAGGCGAAAAAAATTCATAGAAAAAGTATATTATAGATGACACCAAACCATTAGTTTCAAGGATAACGGTGTCTACCCAAACACCCAGTAGGTATAACTATATAAAAATATACTGAGTTGTTTCGTTTCACAAGTTTTGAGCTAAATCTGCATGTGTATATGTACATAATTATGCACGTAGGTACATTTTAACAGTCTGATTGACGAAGAACACAAAATAAAACATTAAAAATATGGACTTGGTATTGGATAGAAAAAAAAACCGGCCAAGTGCATGTAGGACCACGCACAATTAAGGGTTCCGAGGTAGGGATGAATTTGTCCCAAAAACAAACTTAACATTGTAGTTGAAAAACATGTTCTCCCATACATCGAAATACGTCACGGTCAATTCTCCAACTGCAAATGTAAGTTTGTAATCGCATATTTTTTTGATGTAATATAGCTACACTATTGATTTTCGGACTTTTTTCTTTACTTGTGCTATGAGACATTGCTTTTTAAGAAAAATGCATGATTCTAAGTTATAGGGAAGTACTCGACTACCTATAACTTGAGAAAAAGGGTCTTGACAGACAGAAAATGAAGAGATCCTCTATGGGCTCCATTTTTTACTTTTGAGGTAAGGAACGCAAAAAAATGGAAATTGCTAAACGACAATTCTCGGAACATTATGAATGGATGGATTGAGGATTCGTGGAAGAAAAATATTAACCTAAGCAAACAACTACCCACTTAGAAATAATTTATTTAAGAAGCGTCAATTAAATGAAGCACAATAAAAATAATATCTTCTATTTCTCTGAAAAAGGTAAGACTGATCGACTCGTCTTCTCGAAATTTTGTTACTAAATTTTTGCCACCGTTGCCGTCGTCATCAGATTTCTGTTATAACATACAGCGATTCTTTTAAAATGTGCACTATCTACTACCAAAAATAGCCGTTGGTCCTGCGCCTGATCTCTCTCCGGTCGTGTCGGATTGCCGTCCCATCGGACTATGAGAGTGAGGGAAGAGGGAGTGCACACACCTGTGCACTATACTATCTCCCGCGTTTTGTAATTGTAGTAATTGGCCGCCGTGGCCGATATACGGTCCGGAGGACTATACTACCAAAAATGCTATATGTACTCAATTTGAAAGCTTAATCCTCCTTGCATTGATCCCTACTGTATAGTTCAAATAATTCAGTCCAAAAATAGAGGCAATGTAATACTGCCCCTTTTGGTATTGCTTTGCTACCCTAAACAGGTTTTCCTTGAAATAATTACGTGGGGACAATAAACAATGTAAAGAATTAAAATAAAAGTGGAACAAAACTTCATTCAACCTAAATTTTTAAGCCTTCGTAGTGTAACAAGTTTAGAAGGAAAAATAAACTTTTTTAATGCTCATTCATTGTATTTCATAACGATTAGAGGATAGGAGTGGAATTGCTACCTTTCAGAAAAAAGGCTTGTTAGAAGAAGAAATGTGTTGTTTGCATGGGAATTCATTCTATGCAGAGAACAGAATAACAAGAAGATCTTTAAAAAAAAAACCGTAACAACTAAGTTTATTTAATAAATGTGAGGTCTACGAGACAATTGAACATTTCTAGGGGATTTTAAGTACGGTAAACCATTATACAGTCTTCTAAGGCTTACGTATTTTTTTTATCTAATTGCCTAGTTTCATATCGAGTGGAGGGCTCAAAAGCAAAAACGCCTGCCGTCATCATTCAAGGTTGCAATTGTCACAAAGTCGGCGTCCGCGCAGCGATCTCGCTGTAACTGTGCAGTTCAACGACCTCTCCTTGCGAGTGCGTCAGCTAGCTCTTTATAAAGAGCAAAGCGAGAAAATAAACTCGCGATAACCGCATCTGTACTATATTTCTCACATTGTCAGTACTACGGTGAACGAACCATGTCAAATAGGTCGTAAACCGGTCATATAGGTATTACGTCGCAAGGGTATCGCGACACCTGGGCTAATTGAAGGACGGCATGAGGAACCAAGCCCAAAGTACGAGGAACCAGCTTCATAGGTTCGCGCATCTAAACTCGAACGGTAATACGCAGGGCATCGCAGAAGAGATCTAAACTGCGTATTAGGTAGTGGTGATAAAACGATTAATTTATAAACATTTATATGCTAGTGCAGCGTAGAAGGCAAGTTCTATACAAGGTTGGAGCAGGTTACAAATGTCAAACGAGCGATAGAAGCGCAATGTCAGTAAAATGTCACAGTTTACGATTGAATGCTCTTGCGCCGAGTTCACGGACGCAGCCGGAGGCGGACACGACCAGATGAGTGGGCCGCGTTGGAAGAGCTAGTTTTAAAATGATATTACCCGACCACGTTCGTCCTAATATGCCACATATTAACATAGACGGCGGAGAAAATTGCACGCCGTTTTACGGTAAATGTTGCCAACTAAATACAACTTTTGCAAGGATTGCTTCCAAACAACATAAAGTTGACGATCCCTTAATAACTTTCGAAGAGTTGCCTTTACACAAAATGTTTGCTGAGGTAATCGGATACGCCACCTTTGCAATAAAGTGGAGTTAAATATTTTTGCGAATACTTACACGAGCCAGCTGTCTTAATTTCATGCTCTCTAATCTAGAAAATTTATTTCATTACTGCGATATTAAAATACGTTACTATACATTGGAATTGTTGCAGTATGTAGTGAGATTTTCTTTTGAGAGTAAGACGTTTTGTACCCTTTACAAAGTATTTGGTCAGGATTTGGACGGAAACTGACCCAAACTGAACAAAGAAAAGAAAGAGCTGTCAAATTAGTCCCTCCTTTTGACAGCTCTAATATCTTCCATCCTTTTATGTTTTGCCCGTAAGAGACTGCAGTATTTCTCGTTTAGTCAGTACCATACAAAATTGACACCAATATGAAACCAAGGTATTGCCTAATTATTTTGAATTTATTTTAATACGAAACATGGAATTGCAAGTGTGTACACAAGGTTCATTACGATACAAGTTTAAACTAATTAAATCTGGAACAATTGCATGGACTTGATATAATTCAGCGACCAAGGCTGTACAATTACCGATTTATGTGAAACAGTATTGGAAAGGACAACGAGTTATTAAAATGTTCTTGTTCGTTATTATGTGTGGCTATAAATTATATTAAAATATCCAGGAATGATCTGGAGGCGGCTATAGATGGCATTTCGGGACTTTAGGGGCTTTTGACTTTAGGGGCGTCAGAACATGATAGCGTTATAAGCTTACCTACTCCTATAAAATACTGCAAGTAATATAGACTTTGTCGGCCAAGAGAATGATGCTTTGTCAGCTAAATAATAGTGCTGGGGTGACAAGTTTAGCTAATATTAAAGAATTGATAGGGGAATTAAAAAGGCTGAACCAAAGATGTCGATATAGCTCACAGAATAAGGAAACTGATGTGGCAATGGGCCAGTCATATTAGCTTTAGAACCGATGACCGTAGGGGTAGACGTGTTCTTGAGTGGAAACCGTGAGTCGACAAACGTAAGGTAGGACGCCCTCAGGCTAGGTGGAGCGACGATCTTTCCAGGGTGGCAGGTAGCTGGGTGTCACCACTGTGCGGATCGTCCGGAGGACACGGTGGAGCATACGGTGGAGGTGTGCCCTGCTTGGGCGGAGCACCGCCGTGTCCTCGTGGAGGCGATTGGCGGCACTGACCTCTCGCGTCCGGCCCTGGTCCAGGCCATGGTACGGAGCGAGAGGGCATGGGAGGCGGTCACCTCCTTCTGCGAAGCAGTGATGCTCGCGAAGGAGGAGGCGGAACGCGTGAGGGAGAGGCAAAGCCTGCGCCCTCACGCCCCTAACCGCCGCCGCTGGAGACACCCTGGGCGTCGGGAATCCCAGGCGGATTCCCGGCCACCATAGGCGTGGGCTTGCGGACGGCGAGCAATGGGCAGCTCGCCGTCCGATAAGGACCAGGCCCAGGTCGATGGCGCGTCGTGTTCCACGCGCGCCTCAAAGAGATGTCAGCACACCTGACGGGGTCCGTTAGGACCGATGCCTGCCAGGGTTGCGGAATAGTCCGAAAGGGATACCGGGACCCTGGCAACAGGCAACCGAAGGAACACGGGTGGGTTTTAGTCAGTAAGAGTCTGACACGCCCTTCCGCTCCGCCCAGAGCGGGAGAAGTCATATGATGATTTCCCACCCAAAAAAAAAAAAAAAAAAAAAAAAGGGTGGCAGGTAGCAGCTGGATGAGAGTAGCCGACAATCGAGCTGAATGGCGTGCAATTGGAGAGGCCTATCTCCAGCAGTGGACTGCTATAGGCTGATGATGATGATGAAGGTAAACTTCGATTCGTATCGCAATCGATAAAATAATAAGTCTTTCTGTTACTGCTCTAAAGATTCTACTGCGATAAAATACGCACCTACATACTACATGTTCTAGCCAGAGCAATGGTGCCCTAGCTAGGCTATGGGTGCGTAGTATAGTAGTAAAATCTTTCAACACAGTACAATACAGCGTTTATCAAACAAAATTGCTTGTATTACAAGTGATGGGCTCGGCATACCGTCACATTATACATTGATAACACACGATTCAGGACGCGTGATGTGCCAATAAAACATACTAAAAATAACTAATGTCCAATTACGTAACGTTAACGTTTACGTTCAAGTTAAAACGCCATCATCAAGTATAGTTAGCGATCATGTTCGTTCCACAGACAATGCGGAAACCAATTGAGGTAATGACACCACAATTGGAGAAATGTGCTCTTAATAAAAAATCAGCGGGGAACGTACTTAAGCTTAATTAGATAAATTAGTTTTATAACGACGTTAATTTTAGTAATAATCATGGACATCGCTGTCCACTGTTTTTATTTGAAGAATGGACGAATATTGAGGTTAGACGTTCGAATAATGTGCACCTCTGCCTATTGCCTAACTCTTCGGGGAATATAATGTAGGTTTGATCTTATTTTAAGTTCGAAAAATGCTACTTTACTAATATTTGTAAAGCAATTGCGAGTGATACCGAATGTCCAAATGAGAATGAAAATACAGATAACCTGTGAAGACACAAATGAGGTGATTATGATTGGTAAACCGTTTGATTTTTATTTTGATATCGCTCAAGTGATAAATTAATACTCTTGTTTTGTTTTTAGGTTTTAGGGCTAGGCTCTAAGGTTCTAAGGCTAGGCTCTAAGGTTAACGAAGAAAACATAATTTTAGGGACTGGTTCAGAGATAATACCTAAATCTCTAAGTTATCGATAGGTTTTACTCTGTCGATATGGAAACATAAGAAGTCTTAAGTGCCTGAACATTTTATTGTATGTTTTATTTTCTCATATAACAGGATTGGAATATTCTAGATACAAAAACCCTTTCTATTAAAAGTAAAAACCAGTTCGAAAGAAACCCAGTTTCTTACAATAATTCAGGTCAAAAAGAGAGCATTTACCAAAAACAACTTCCAATGAAATATTCCTTAAAAGTAAAAAGAAAATAAAAATACTGGCGAAATCGAGCCAAAAGTAAAAAAATCAATCATTCGAAATACGAACACTTAGGTATACTATCAACCGGTTTTATTATGTAACGCGGGTGGTTTGTTACGTCATGCGACCTTGAACGCAGTATTATTACGGTCATACAAACTGCAAGGGTTTCAAATTCGTTTCAAGTTGAAAAAATGCTTTAAATAAAGGCAATTATTAAAAGTTTTATTGAGGAACCCATTCTGAAACAAGTAGGAACCTATAAATATCGATTTAAAACTGATAGGTTTCATGTTAATCTCTACTGAAAACTCGTTGCAAAGCGAGGTACTACATAAGTCTAAATCTCGAGTTCCAACAGAATAGGCGTGATGCTGCTCAAGCAAACATTGATATAGAATTAAGATTTTGATCTCAAAAAGCTGTAGTTACTTTATAGAATTAGCATTTATTGGCAAGTTTTTCAGCTTCAGAAAGCCAGTCTTCTGGGCACGTTTACGGATGCAGCGATGCGGACGAATAAGTGTCCTTTTGTTTTTACATTTATAGTTAGTTAATCCTTTTAGTTTTTTAGGTAATTTAGTATAATAAGTTTACCGAATGTATATATTTTATCATATTAATAAACAATTTAGCCCATGTGCTTCAGAAATTAGGTATTTAAGGTTTCGTTAAATGTAGCACTATTATGAAAGATGAACGAGATAATTTCGTGAGAAGTCGATATCCTTGCTATTTATACTTACTCTTGAGCCGCAAAGAGCTAAATATGTTGACATATTGCCAAGCTATTTTACGCACTAGCTAACTACTACTAGTTAGAAGAACTACTTTAACGAACGACAATTTTGTATCTATTACTACTACTACTACTTTGGTAAATTTTTACCATATTGTCCAAACATTTGACCACCAAATCGGACAATATGGTAAAAAATTACCAATTTTTTATTTCTAAGTAATTGAATAACCATTGTCCTGAAGGCCTAGACAAGTGACAATCGCTTCGAAAGCGTTTCGTATTTCTAGAACGACTTTCAACAGGATTGACATATTAAGCTTTTCGATAGCTTATGTCAATCCTATACATTTTTTCCTTTTCCATCATCGTTGTCGCTGATAGAATGTCACTTTGTCTAGGGACTCTGGGTTGGATTCCCATGTGGGAAAAATGTTATTAGGTTTTTCTATTTGTTTGTACCGGTTGATGGCAATAGGTTTGCCACCTATTACATGGGTCTTAAACATAACTGGCGAAACGTGGGTGTACTATGGTGTACCTCTGCCCAACCCTTCGGGGAAACAAGACGTGGTGTTATGTTATGTTATGTTATGTAATCTGAATAAGCAATAAAGGTACGGAAGGAGGTAGGGAGTGGCTCTTAGCTGCTTTAGGGCACAAAAGAGTCACTTTTGGGGTTTTTCCTATTATGAAGGAAAACTGTGAACTATTACAGTAACAACAATCAATTGTTTTGTAGGCTCTATTCTCGATATCAATATAAATACAGCAGCAAGAAATAAATATTAAAACGTTATGAAACTAACTTCAAAGTTCGCAATTACAATTAATAATTAGATTTTGAAATAGGTTTACATCATTTGAGGAAAACCGAAACTACATTAGATGTCGCTAATAGTCTGTATATTTTATATAAAGTTTGATTATTTGCTATAATGTTGTACTACACACGGGTTATACTATACATAAAATATTAAAATGGTTTTCCTTCGCTGAAGGCAAATGTCAGGAGATAGAAACTTTTGTGGTTTTCCTGTCACCTAAAATACACATTACATGTGTGATATGTTAATTTATGTTTAGAGTAACAATTAATATAATTATTGTATTACTAGCTGCGCCTGCGGTTTCAGCCGGATAAATCTCGATCCCTTGCGAATATGGGGATAAAAAGTATCCTATGTCCTTACCCAGGTAATAGTCTACCCATGTGCAAAATTTCATCCAAATCCTGTTTAGCCGTTTTATCGTGAAAACGTTACAAACAAAAAAAACTCACTTTCGCATTTATAATATTAGTTAGGATTAGGGTATCCTATTAAAATAAGATTATATGTATAATATAAAGGAAGGTTCGCCGAGGTAGACCACAGCGAAGGTGTTATGACGATCTGATAATGTTTGCAGGGCCATTATAGCCAGATATACACAAGACAGGCAAGTTTGGAAAGAAAAAGGGGAGGCCTTTGTCCAGCTGTGGGACACAATATAGGCAAAAAAAAGAGAGTGGCCTATGCCCAGTAGTGGAATATTCTAGTTTAAAAATAAAAAGAAAACTAGTTTGGCTTCAAACTGCGGCTATATACATATAGGTATTAAAAATATCGACGTATCGATCATATCGATCGTAAAATACCAAATATTCTAGTGTCAAGAATAAAAAAATATACTGTGAAGTAAAATAGAGTTCTTTGATATTTAGGAAGTTTAAAATTACCGAGACTTCAATCAGTTAGTTCAAAGAACCAACAAGATGTGATCAAAGAGTTAATAGATTATCGTCTCACGGATTACGCAATTGTAATTTAATAGATAGACAACTTTGAATCTTTTAACCTTGACCTTGAAAACTAACTTGGTGTTCACTTAATTATGTAGATGTGTTACTGATATGTCGGGTACGCGGTTTGTAAGATTTTTTACTGAATAGCTTAACATAGTTGAGAATAATCCCTGTAGAACGCAATCGAAGCTCGCGCCGGCGATATTTGTGAAATAATCTCACTGAAAATTCGAAAAATCTGAGACACAAATTGTAGCAGTAAGTCATATTAATAAAAAAACACAAGTGACATAAGGGTTATATTTTACTTATGTAGAAATAATACACATTGAGAAAAGTTTAGAGAACATCAGTAGAAGTAGCTGAGAGCCATAATCTAGGCTCAGTGTGTCTATAAAATGACACTTTCTATAAGTAATCAAAGTAAGAAATATTATTTTGAAATAATATGATGTTGCGGTAGATGTGACAGAAGATCCACTATGGGGAAGACCTCTATTCAATAAATGTTTACCTACTATGGTTGCTGAATCATAAACCTTATCACCTACAACGTACTATTAGGAAACTTATAAAACATAATTGGGAAAATACAATTGATCATAACATTGACACAAGTAATGGTGCTATCACGTAACTATGTTTCAATAACAAGAAAATATAAACTTTACGTAACTAATCTATGTCATTTACATAGATTATGTAGTATGTACTTGACGTAGTTAGGTAGTACGTACATACCTACCAATAGTTTCCGTTTAGTGTGTTGTTTAGATAAATAAACGGTTCCTCTTGTACGTCGATGAGTACGGCACTCGACAAACGTGATATTATTTCCATTCATATGTCTCGACTGCACTAAAGACACCTTTCGAATCGAACGTAGGCGTTTATCGAACGTATGTACGTACGCTGCGCAAACGTGACAATAGCTGGGTCTACGCGACTCTACCGTAGCGGCTACGCTGGGCCTACGTGACTCGTGCGTAGCACTTTCGGTGGGTCTACGCAATGGTAGCGTGGCGCCTACGCGGGGTCTACGCGACGCTACCACAGAGTCTACGCGACGTCACACTCCAATAGACTTTAGTCAGTGGGTAGGTATTATTTACCACACAGTATGTGCCGTAATACTTCTATTTCTTGATCTGGTGCCTCATCTCTGAACTGGCTGAATAAATTTCGCAGTTTAAATTATCACTTACGATTTGCGTATACTTGTTTTAGATACAACAATGTTGCAGGTAATAAAAGTGTTGGAATATTTTGCAGCTGCACTGACTGCCAAAAGATATTTTTGAATGTACTTGGTCATTAATGAAATCTCATTCAGAGTACGTCTTATTAGAATTTCTAACCGTCGAAGACTGGGTTGCTCAATCGTAAAAACTGCTTATAAAAACATTAATTCAGAATCTGTTTCAATTGTTGATAAAATACTTCTTCCTCTCTTCTATTCCAATACATAGTAATTAATAATAAATTTTCTAGCATTGGGTAGTTTGAAATTAAAGTAGACGAGGAAAACTGTCAATAACTACCTCAGTTCGTATTTTCAGGTCGCAGAAAAAAAACTCCTTAAATTAATTCCAATGATGTTACAAACGGCATACCACACTCTTCCATCTCCAATGCGTATTGTTGATGAGACCACTTTACAACTAAATACGCAGTACACATTCCAATAAATTAATGGTTCGAGAGCGTCAAGAAGCGAATTTTATTATGTTTTACTACGTAGTACGTTCATACTACGATACTGCCAATTATATCGTTGAGGCGGATGTGGTGGTGTGGCGCCAGCGCCGGCCCGAAGTGTAATGATTTCACGCCATACGATACCAGCCATTGATAATATCATAGCAGCAGGTTACCTTTGTACAAGATTATGAATTAAATTACGCGGAGTCGAATTTGATACAGTATGCCTAATGCCTACAGAGATACTGTGTCATACTTGACCTTGCCTTTTTTATCTGTGTGTATATTTTGATTTAAGTGGAAGTATGAAATTATTATGAGATGGAGTAGCTAACACGTTTAAGATAAAATTCCTTCAGTGACGCCAACTTCTGGTGCCTACAATAAATTATGTAGGTATCTATGTATGAACCAAAAGTAAATTGGAAAAGTTCATTTGAAAAGATTTGGAAAATACTAAAATGTAGTTATCAAAACGAGAAAAAGAAAAAGAAGAGAAGCTTTACACTGCTAAAAATAAATATAACGAGCAAGCAAGCTATCTGATAAAAGTCAGGCTACAAGTAATTGACAAGTTTGTACACAATGAACCACTTTGTCGCCTGTAGCCGGCGGGCGGTAGTACAGCACTACGGCGCGGCGCCTCACAAGGTCGGCCGCCTTTCGACTCGCGCCTGAATTAACATAATATAACAAATTATAAATAGTTATATTGAATGACTATGAGGTCGGAATGCCAAGAGACGTTTTACATCATAAATTCAAGCTATATCTAGGTATGGTTAGTTTTTAACTGCGCACTGAAGTTTTTAGCGCGCAATTAAAGCTATCTTACGCCTGAGTATGTTTTTGCACAGCAAGAATGAGTTTGTTGTAGTGCTTAGATAGAATCCATAATAATGTAAAATTAATCTGGATACTGTACGCATGTCGTGTAGTTAATAATAAACATTGATTAGTGAAAACCATGAGCTTAAGGTTCAAGGTCACGAAACACGCTTAAAATAAAACAAACCTGCCTACGCCCTTCATATATTAATTACAGAAACCTACAGGTTTCAATAATTAATATTCATCACTAGATGAATAGGGGCGTTCGTAATATTTTCTAATCGCGATACCCGTTAGGCAATCATCGTTCACAGTTTCCTAAAATAGTTAAAATTATAAATTTATTACCGTTTTATTTTAATACCTCGAAGGTCGGACTCCACTCAAAGTTGGCTGACCTTGGTTAGGTTCGAGTTGCACGCTGTGACAGATGGTCACATCACACTTTAATTAGATATAATTAGCGCTAAGATATTATACCAAATGACTGGGTAAACGAATGTCATATTTATCCGAGTGAGTCACGTTCCAATGTGGACGTGAACCGAACAGTTTTCAGACCAAAACAATACTCGTTTACTTTTGCGTGACTTCAAAAATGATAGTAAAGAGTTTATTTACTATCCAGTGACGTCATACTAGCGAACAAGACGTCAAAGGTGAAACGGTCATTTCTATTTTTGAAAATGTATGAATAGGTAAAGGAATAAATGTTTTCAGGAATCATGCGCATTGCAAACTAGTCATCATACTGGAAATAATTTAACACTATCATTACGTCCTACATAAATAAAAAAATTGTGAGAAGCAAAATTAAACGAAAATTACTTCTGAATATGTAATCATTATTTCTTGCACCAAACTTCAAATATCTCCATACGATAACAGTACTCATAATAAATTCCAACTAGTATAAATCTACCATGAACTTAGAAACTTTACTCATAACATATAAAGTACTGGTTATAATTTACGACCATTTTATGACGATATTAAGACTGCATTGCGTAAATTATTACGATCATATTACTCTTATTATAATAATTATCTCTAGAGAATGAAGGAAATTTTCTTCCACTCTGTTATCTCAATTGAGTGTGACGTGCCTATCAAGTTTGTAAAAATGTATCGTGATAACGTGATAATAACAATTATATGTTATATGATGCAACTGTGATCATTTTTGAGTGATAGTGTGATCACCGTATCACGTATGTGTTATTAAAAAAGAAAAAGAAAAAATCTACATAAGGAGAAAAGGTGACGGTGAATACCATCATCATACCTCTTAGTTCACAAAGGACTTGTCTGTGGCCTAACAATAAAGTGATGATATTCATAACATCACGCCTGAATTCCCAGAAGGGTTAGCCAGAGGTGTACCTATAGTTTATCCCGCTAGTTATGTTTAAGTCCCGTGTAATATGGCGGTGTAGGCATGTAGGGGTAGAGCCTATTGCCATCAACCGGGCAAAAATCCAGACATCGGGCTGCTACTGAGAAATTCCAAATGGAAAAACCCAATACCACTTTGCCCGACCCGGGAATCGAACCCAGGAAATCATGGTCAGCAGTAGCGCTTGCGACCATTAGACCAACGAGGCAATACCACCATCGAGGTATGGGAAAATTCAAGAAAACAATTACTTATGGAGAAAATTCGATGGCTATAAATATCTTAATACCATCAACACCATCATCACTCTTAATTCTTAGTTCACAAAGGACTTGTCTTGTGGAGTAGCAATCAACTGATGGTAGCTGCTTATTATGAAAATTATAACTATAAGGAACTGTCAGGATAATTAATTCTTTATATTATAGCCGCTACCAATAATCGCTTCAAAGTAAACAAGTCTGGGTAATCACTATATGTCCCATAATTAACGTTGATATAATATTCATTATGTATAAAATTATAACTCTTTGCTTTATAGAGCTGTAACTTTGTATTGTACGTAATACTCGACTAACATGTCAACTATTAGTTGTACAACTTATTTGAAATTCAATGAATGTTAAAGAGGTAATTATGCATCGTTCATTGTTCGTTTAAACTTATGGTACATTTACTTTAACGATGGAAGGGAATTAAAATATCACCTTGAAGCTACATAGATAACTCGATAAACTTCCTAGATTATTTTTTTATTTATTTAAAGGATTTGTTAAATCTTTGTAAACTATTTTTAAAACAATGTTAAAGATAAAGTGACGTTTTCAATACATTACTACATTTTATTTTAATAAATGACTCGTTATTTCAATTAAGAAGTGCAATAAGGCCGACCGTAAGTTAGCTGTTTCATGCCTGCCCTAATAATTGCACTAACCATTATACCTAATAATAAAAATTATAGTAGTCTCATTTGATGTATAACATCTTGGCTGACAGTATCAAACTCTCGTAAAATGGGTTGGTACCATCTGATGGCCAACTCTAGCACCACGCGCGGTCATTGGTCAAACCAAATAGCGCCCGCTTCCCCGGCTTCCTGTTACACACTTCCGTCCCTAAAGAGAGGAAAGATGTTACAGATCAAAAACAAACTAAGTACAAAGGAATCCAATCGAAATATATACCTAGGTAATTTTATTAAGGCACAAAATATGCATTATACTTAAGTAAAATTATTTGCTGTGCTGTGTATTAACACCTCCTCTAGAATGCCTATAGTTCTCACCGAACGCAAAATGATAAAATTTTCCACGAAACCTTCAAACTTAAATATCATCGTCTATGTTATTTCTATTCATTAGATAATCACGTAATCGTACGCTAACGGTGTTAATTTTTTATTCCTAATTATAATCACAAACCGCAACATAAAACATAATTCAAGAAAAGTATTTATTGTAAAATAAACCACTTACGCTACGTTAAAAATGAAGTTTCAAAAAGTTTTTCCAAGATCAACTAATTATAAAGTCCCCAGATGCTATTTCAATTCCAAGCTACACTTTTCCTTCTTCGAACGATTATGAAATAGTTGATATGCAGTTTCCTTAACGAGTGAAGAGTAAAAAAAAATGGCGCTAGCAATTCGCAAGACGCAGTAGAACAGGATTGGGCGGCGGCAGGGCGCGGCAAGCGGCGTGTGGCGGCGTGTGCCGGCTAGCGAAGGCGTATGACGCGGCCTGTGACGTGCCGTGACGCCTGCAACGCGTTATGTCAGTCGAGTAAACAATTTACTGTTTGTAAACACCCGCCGCAACCCGCCACCGAACGTAAACATGACCACGTTGCTTAGAAATGTCAATGGCAAACGATTCTCGGAAATTCAGTTCGTTTTGCGATTAACAATCGCCATCGCATTCGCCGCCGCAATCGTCACGTTTATTGAGAAATCCTATTAAAATATACTATGTATTTTAAATCAGGGAAATGTAAAATACTGTTCTTCATTTACAATTTTACTAGATCCAATAGATATTACTTCCTTTTACGTACAATGTTTTGCTACGCAAGATAATCGGTTTGCAAACAAGATTTTAAATTGCGCACTTACGATAGCTTACTACGAATTCAACTTTTTGCACGAGTATGTTTTCGTGTGCTGATAAGATGGTATGTCCGTACTTACTGACCGTAATTATTCTGTATTGAACGTGTCATAATGATATCCAAAGATCTTTTGCAAAGACGATTATTAATCGTTTTTAACTTGGCCATTCACCTTCATTTATACGTGACAGTTGCCAACATTTAACCCGAGTAGGTATATATGTATAAGCAGAATAGAACATTCACAAACACTTGACGATTCAGACATATTTAAAAATTATAACTACGGACAGTAGTTACTTGAAGTGGCTTGAAGTAGGTATGTATTTAGATTTATATGTGTTTAGATATCGATATCCATCATGTCTGTGAAGTTTCGACAGCTAATTTAATTTAACCCTGCATGCTCTACAGTCAGGGTTAAATTAAATTCAAAAATATTATTTCAAAACTTGGTAGCTATCATTTTTGGCGCAAAGGCTTGATCCACCGATTGAATATGAAGACAGTTTTAAAACGAACGGAAAGCTTCGAGGGCAGAGTCCGCTCGACTGGTTTAATTTTAGCCTCACAGAAATACAGTTATCTCGTAAAATCCTCAAGATAGTTTCGCACTAATAATAATTCTATTTTTAAACCTGTCATAATGAACTCCCACGACATTCCAGTGCTTTCAATATACAGCGACAACGTTGAGGTTCAGACTACTTATATCCTGCATTCATATTAAAATATCTAGGTTGTATCTGAAATAAAACTATAAATAAATGGCTGTAAACGTGCAAATCATGTCACTGCATAATAAGTAGAATTGTAGATTTTTATCGATAATCTATGAAATAACGTAAATTCCAAATGACTACATCCTACAGATGGAAGTTTCAATGGTTTTTTCATTAGATACCTATACATTTTTTCTTTCTATAATAAAAGAGCATAGTTTAAGATTTAAATTGACGTGCTCCATCGATCAACTTTCACTTGACGAGAATAAGATGCCAAATGGCTACCGGAATGTAGCGGCCTACAAAACAGAGGATAATAAAACTAATGGAAGAAATTTATCTCAGTATCATCAATCATTCAAATTGATATCAGAACTTGTAATTTTGTTAATTTGTACTCGAATCTTCTGGTGTAAATGTAACACTTGTAGGTATATGTTGGATATTTGTGAATATTATAATTATTGATCTGAGTATTTCTAAAATACCTAATAAGTGTCAGGACTTTAATCTCGTTTTGGAAACAATCTTTTGCTAATTACATTCCATCGGTCAGTTTTGTGCAAAGTCAAGTAATTGTTTCCATTTTTTCTCAAATCAAATGGAAAGAAAGTAAGATTATGTAAAAGTCATCGAGTTACCTAAAGAGAAATTGCCGACTGGGCGGAAAAACTCCCTATTAAGTGTTCCTGAAAATATTGAGTAGGGTACAGTACGAGCATAAATACGTTACAGTAACGCAGAGGGTTCGTACTACCCAGTAACTGGTTTTGGAGGTCAGATAGTCGCTCCATGTAAATACTGGTATTCAGCTACATCCGATTAGACTGGAAGTCAACCCCAATATATTTGGAAAAGGCTAGGCAGATTATGAGTTACGCAAAATTTAAAAGCGTTTTTCTCGTGAAAATAATCACAATCGGAACTTTGAGAAAAGACCGATTTCATAATAGTATGGTTTTGACAATATTATGTTCCTAACAACATAAAATATCTATCAAAAGTTTACAAGAAAATTGCTTTTGAATCTTGCGTGTGTGTAACTCTTTACTTCATTGTAATACTTCTTAATGCAATGTGTACGAGTAGGTACACCTTCAAAATAATTGTGTCTCATGGTCATTGAGTTCTGCTAACCCATTTAGGGAATATCATGTAACCGCGACCTATTTCACATTAACTTAGGTATACCCCATACGCCTGATATGGGGCACTCTAGGGGCACTTTAGCTTCAACATAGTCACACTATGACCAGGCATTTTACGCTCACCATAGTTTTTACTACGCATTTTCATAATGAGTTAGTTTATACGTTAGTCACTAACCTGTAGTATAAGTTCGTAAAAAACATCAAAACTTTTAGGAAACCGACGTCAATAAAAACTTTTGAGTCATCTTTTCTATAAATGTTTTTTATTCTATCTATTTACGTAATTAAAGTTAGTTTCATTTATTATATTCTTTGAATTATTTTTTTGTAAAAAAAAAACTTGGAGAAAATGGAAATCTCTCTCATCTCCATATTTTTTCTAGTTTTTTCTTCATAAAAAGAATCAGTCGTTGTCAATAAAGTGGGCTATCACTCCTTTTTTAAATAAGAAAAAAAAAGGTTCTTTTGTAGAGTCTGCGCCACCACTGAAGTCCGGCGGAAAATTGTGGAACTACATTTTTAAATGCAATTTGATGCAATGACATCGACACTAGCGCCGCGTCAAAAGGACTGCAGTTTTGAGCGGTGGCGCGGACTTTATGAATAATATTTGAAATACGGGTACCTGTCTTTATTAAATTGTTGCTGTCTGCCATTAATAGACGGCACTGACATACGAAACAAAAGCTGCCTTTAAAAGAACTGGGCTTTCGGTTCAATATTTTTTTAATTTATAGGTACCTGACTTAAAAACCACATTGTATCAAACTGAATGATTCTTAAGGAGGAAGTAAATATCATAAGTATTTTAAAAATAACTTAATCATACATACACAAAGCATGGCCGTAGACGTAAGAATGATTTATAATCTTAAATTCGTCCTTCTGAGTCGCCTTAGGTCCGGGCATCCTTCAAACGTGTCATAATCAGCCACAGCCGGTCCAATAAAATAAATAAATTCAACTCACAATAATGTTCTTTTTACGCAGAGATGTAATTAACATATTTAACATAATCGCTTCTTGCCACGACCGGTTATGATAATCACATTGTACTATACAATCAAGTGCACAAGTACTAAAGATATTAAGTACAGATTAATTTAAAGATGCTTCAAGATATAAGGAATTTAGAATTTCAGATTAATATTATGTTTTTTTTAAGTTACACGTAGAATCGTTTAATTTAAATTCAATCTCTAAGGTCAACTTGACTTATCTCCAAATAATAATTTGGGCCAATGACTTAGCGTCCATGTCTACAACATAAATAGTCAATATAATTATAAAGGTGTATTTATAAGTTTTAAAGAGCTTTTGTGCTCAAGTGTACGTAACCCGTAGAGGTCGCCGAGTTGACGGACGGCGTTGCAGCTCGGAAATCGACAATCTTCGTAAGTATTCGTAATTTTATGATTAACGCGATTATTAGACTCTCTGGTCTAATTGAGGTCGTGGCCCTACAATTATGTACATTAGATTAAACCCCTCTACGTATAGTAATAAGAGCAATAAGTTGTACTGTAGCGATTGTGATATCAATGACAAATATGATTAAGATGTTGAATGTATGTACAGATATTAAGTTATCTTCTATTTGATGTGTTATTACAGTAGATCATTTGCTGCGGATGTATATAAATCCTGGTTAATACTACGCACATGTGCGGCAATGATTATAAAATGTTTTATTTTCTTCTTCCTTCCTCGTTATAGCCCTAAACCTACCTAGTAGAAACAATATAGACATTAGTTATCTTAATTGAATAGTTAGATAGGTACTTATCTAGATATTTAACCTCAAACCATTGAATTAAAATTTTATAAGAATGCTCATGAATTTCTATCACTTGCATTCAATCGTTATCATTTCAAGACTGGAACAGTTTGAACAGAATGCTCTTTCTAATCACAACGGTCCCTTATCTTAACCGGTAGTGCGCCCGCGTCGAGAAATTAATACGTCTATTTTACTCACAGTAGTGCCGAGAGAAGTGCGAACGCATTGGCGAAGCGCCGACGAAGCACATAAACTTGAAACCGGTTCCACTAGATACGACGGCTCGTAGTGGAATTTTTTCGTTCAAACGCCTGCTCGTTGCTTAACCCTTTACCGTTGTACCTACGGTTGACTACACTTCGTTTAAGTACCGCAAATCTATTACCACAGTATAAATAAGTAACAGTATTATATCTCCATAAAAAACGGCCAAAAGGACGCGCTTCAAAATCTCAGTGTATATCAGTACGCAACAGTAACTATTGAGTGCGCGGCAGTTACGCACGGACGCGGTAGGTTTATCTACCTAGCGGCCGTAGGTATTTAGTTCAAGATCACTGCCGAGATAAAATACTGCTACTTTATTATACTGTGCTAGTACTATAGAAAATAATTTCAATGTAATGACGCCTTCATGATGCCGTGCGTTCATAAAGTTTTATTGGATTTTTCAACATTGCAGTAATGTTGATAAAACATCGAATATTCCAGCAGTAAACTTCAAGTATGCTATGCATCCCTCCAGTTTTACAACAGCAACACGTGACCTGTTTCCCCCAATAAAAGAATGACAGTACTTGGTTGGTTGCATTAAAAGGCAGTAAAGTTATGCGGTACCCAATTCCTGAGCTGCTCAGTTAATAGCCGCCGCGGTTTACGACCCTGAGATTTTTCGGGTCCCCAGTATCATCGTTTAGAACTTAGCTGCCAAATCGCGTGTTCCCAGCAAATACGAATAGTGTGCGATCAAACTAAACCAGTAATCCGAAACATTTTATATTTCCGCAATAGGCATTTGGGGCGGCAACACAGTAAACGCTCGGCGATCGCGCCAGTCATTTCACTAAATCCAATACATTTTTTATTCATGAAACGATTGACGTTTGTATGTTAATTCACAGCGTAGGTCCCGGCCCGAAGGATGAAATATTGAATTATTGCCCAAAGTCGGGGATATATCGCGGGGGTCTGTTCGATATTAATCCGTTGGCTGCCCGGGGCTCTGGCAGGAATTCAAATAAATCGGCTCTGTGACAAACAAGACGTATAAATCAATCACAGCAAGGTGGTGTGCAGCCTCTATTGCAATCACCCCTTGGCCCCGCGCCCCGCGCCCGCGCCCCTCTCGTAGGTATATCAAAAGTTGAACTAATTTGTATCGGCAAATTTATGGCCAAGGTTAAACTAAACTCGTTATGAGTTTCAGGTGGAGCGAATTTTATTTACAGGTTTTCTTTTTGATTTATATTTTTCTCTTATCGCTAAGCTTGAATAATAATAATTTTAAAACTGTCAAAGCGAGTAATTCCAAATTTATATCGACGTACCAGTCGATAAGATATGTATACTTGTAACCACTTACATAATTTTATTACTTATTTATTTATATATAAGTACTTTATTGTACACCAGAAAAAACATAGTAAAAAATAAATTTTACTCTACAAAACATTCATAGCAGGGGCGGACTTATCGTTTTCTGCTCTTCCAGGCAACCTTGAAAACTTTTTATCTTCTTAAATAATCATAATAATCTGCATATTCATTTAAAATAGTAGACTTAATTGCTTTAGAGTAAGTATCTGTATCGTGAAGGGGATTTACAGTGACTCACACTGAAAAAAAAAACATTAAGTATAATAATCAATATTAATCATCATTAATTACAATTTCGAAGGCATTCACTTGAAATAAAATAAAGCGAAATTAATGCAGATGGCATCGGAAAATCGGCACCCTTTGCAAATATTGTAATCGGCCCAAATTACTAAATCAACCCATATCTGTCGGTACTAAAACTAAACCAAATGACCAAATCTTCCTCAATTTCTCAAGTCAATTTAGATCTATGTATATCGTTTAAATAAGCGATACCAAGGCCAGTTGCTATCCACTGAGAGTGGTCACACCTCTTACTAAAATCACTACAATTTATTAGACCCAACGACTGATTGCGCTGTACGCGATACATAGCTCGTTAAATACGATTAAAACTATGAACCATCGCCACCGAACGAGCAATGTAGATAACTTACGGAATAAAGTGTGAAGTGATAACACAAATCACAGTGGAGCTACTATCGGCCCACGTCACCCGTTGCTAAGACCCGTTGATAAGATACGAAGAAGTATTTATTTCGACTTAGTTGAAAGGTTGGACTATAGCACCAAATTTAATGGTCTTTCTGGTTCGAATAAAATGATAGGCATTAAAATAAAATTATCGATTAAAACAGACAAAGTAGCTAATAAAGTTTGTGAAATGTGTTTTAATAAAGTGGTATTTTAAAACCCTTTAAAGATTATTCATACAAATGTAATAAAACTTCCAGCTAAGTAATTTTAATAAAAACTTAACCCTTCCTTGGCAGTCGGGTAATAAATAATAAGATTTTCTTGAAGTGAGTATACAAGGTGTTTCGCATTTCCAAATCGATTATCATAAATATCACCATAAATAGTTCTTCCGGCACGTTGCTCCTCCCTAATAAGGAATTTAAAACAAAAAATATTGAGAACTAGCTGCGCCGCGCGGATTCACCCGCAAAATTCTCGATCCTGCGGGAATATCGGGATAAAAAGTATCTTATGTCATTTTCCAGGTCATGGTCTACCCATGTACCAAATTTCATCTAAATACGTTTCTCCGTTTTAGCGTGAAAGCGTAACAAATATACAAACTCACTTACGCATTTATAATATTAATACAAGCTTCCGCCCGCGGCTTCTCCCGCGTGTGATGTCAGTAAAAAGTAGTCTATGTCCTTCCCCAGGATGCCATCTATCTCCTTGCCAAATTTTGTTGAAATCCGTTCAGGGGTTTATGCGTGAAAAGGTAACATACAGACAGACAGAGTTACTTTCGAATTTATAATATTAGAATGCATAGTTAGGATGAGGATAAGTATAATAGGTAACATATTCTATTCAGCGTCTAATCTCAGAATTGTAATATTGGTACTTACTCAGGTAAGTTTTTTGCTCGACTGCTACTAGAAAAACGCTAGGAATTCTAATAAGGGCTAGTAAATCAATTAATTTGCACCGGTAATTAGTGACAGATTCTCAAGCAATTGACTATCGCAATAATTTATAGGCAGCTCTCGCGCTGTTAAATAAATTACAAGTAGATACTTATAGAATAGTACTCTTGAAGCGTTTCACATGGATAAGGACAGTTCCTAGCATAACATGAAAATCGTAGTTTGAGTACCTAGGTAAATATAACATAGAGCTATGTTCACTAAAAGTTCCCGTACCTGAAGGATGCCAAACGGAACCCTATTACAAAGTCTCCGTTGTGCGTCTGTCTGTCTGTTTGAGATACAGCCCGCTAGCTAGGTAAACAGTTAAAATTTTCACAGATTGTGTATTTCTATTGCCGCTAACAAATAATAAAAATAAAATAAAGTTAAAAATTACAGAAGAAACGTGTATTTTTAAGCGTTTTTTGCTACAAGGTGGTGGGCGTGGGTGGACAAATTTTGGGAAATGGCAGGGGAATTGATGAAAAGCGTGGGAGGGATACTACACGAAGCCGTGGGTGGATGTTTGGCTGTAAACGATGATGATAGTACACAGTAAAGATAAACAAAATAATATTTGCTAATCTGACTAACTAGACTAACATGTTACAAAATAATACGATTGAAAGGTGCTTACAAATCGAAACTTAATCAAGTTGATTGAAATTTAGGTACAATTAAAAAAAAAACGACGAAATTAGAACCTCCTTTTTAAAAATGATAAGTGTCTGTAAATAACATTATCCATTAGAATTATTATACATACTAATGTATACAGGGTGGCACGGACATCGATGCACAAACAGCGTAGAATTTATTGGTCGGTTATAAAAAAACAGCTGTTTCATAGAAAATTAAAAACCTATGAGGTCAAAATGTATGTAACAGATATATACTTTTTGAAAACCCTCGAAAAATTTCAACGCAATAACCGACTACAAATTTCAACCCAGGGGTTCAGAATGATGTACTGACTCATGACATGGTAACAGGTTAGCCTATGACTGTCCCACTACGGGGCAAAGGCCTCTTTTCATACAGAGAAGGTACGATAATTGATCACCACGCTTGCTCAACGTGGGTTGGCGATCAGTAGCTTAAAAATCCAAAAAAAACATGGGTATCGTATAAATACCGCATTTAGTTAACACGAGCTTCGAGATTCATAGATAAATAATGTTTTATTGCGATTTCAAAGTGACTTAAGAATATAATTGTTTTATTATTTTACTACCGCATTAATATTAATTATTTTACTACCACATTAATATTAATCATAATTGTTGTACCTATTATGTTGGTACGTATATGTATTATTAGTTTATTACTCAGCTATTATAATTTTTCAAATTAATTACCTACTTCAGGAATGACATCCTAGAAATATTTAAAGCCCGTTCGGATATTCCGATTATAATATATAAAATTAATTTATAATTTCCGATTAATATTTCTATGATTAACAAAATAAAAGGTCAAATTAAATTAGCTAGCAAAACGATGCCGATGTGATGCGTATCGATAATTATCTATTTTTTTTTGTTGTTTTTATCATATTTGGATAACGATACTCATTCAGACTTTCTTCTACGTTAATTGTCACGGGTATGTATGTAAAGATACACCCATGTTTTGATAGTAAATAGTTTGCGGAACTTACTATACATAATTATTTCATTTCGTACACGTGTTGTTTTATTCATTGCATTAGCTATTCATACCTATTGACAACTGTAATAGCTACGCAGTGCACTACTGTTTTTCTACATAAATCGTGCTTAGGTATGCATCCTGATTCTGACATCTGTCATAACTGTATTTATGTTATTCTCACGACTCCACAAAATAACGAAGAGACATTTAAATAAATCTTTGTTTATAAATACCGAAAATGTGAATTTCTAAATGTATACATATTTTAAACGCAAGAGCAGATTTTCTCAACTTTCATGTAGGGAATGCCGAAAAGAAATATATTTATGGACCTGAGTGAAAATATTCTCAGTTTTATTTTTATCCAGAATTATGTAGGTCAAGCCGAGTACCGCCGTATATTTTAATTTAATACTGATAATACATATATAATATATTATAATATTTAGCACAGTATTGTATTTAGGTATGTTTGTAAGCCGAGATACTTTGCAAAAATGTGTCAATGTCATAATATTGTATCTTATCAATAGTGTCAATGATAATGTCATTTGCAGCTGAGCTACTGGTGGTTTCTAAAAATAAGGAAGATACTGATAATGTACAAGTACCTACTTACATAATCTAATGTCCAATCTTAATCTCTTACGCCAAAATTAAGCACTTTTTCTGTAGTGTATAAAAATACTTAAATACAATAATTTTGTTAATCTGGCTAATTGAAGTTAGGTGTACTTACCTAATTTCAATTGGACAGAATAATAAAATTACAGGGTAGGTACATTTAGGTCTCGTAATATAGACCGACCTTAGATATTTTTCTTTTTTTTATTGCACTGAAATCCTGATAAAAGAGAAAGATAACACAATACAAAAAGACTTAGTCTGAGCCCAAGGATCTAGATAAACTAGAAGTAGAAAATAGACGGTCCAGTTTAAATGTCTTTCATTTCGCATCTATGGTTTCTAGAAAAATATTTCATCGTTAAAATAAAACATATTCTTGTACTTAAACAGATTCCATTTAAAATGTAGTGTTCTATAAAATAATAATCGGTATGCAATTTTGCATCAAAATCATGTATGTCAGTATGCATGTTGAGTGTCATATCAAAATACGGAATGCATAAATAAATAATAAGGAAACAACACAGCGCTTAGTGACGTAAACCGTCAATGTAGGACAAAAACCCGTCGTGATAAACTGGACCTGGGTAGGTTCGACGGAACATAATCTGAAAAATGGGAGCAGGAAAAACACTTATGATACCTATAAAAAATAGCCAGGACCCGGCGCATTACCATGGGACTTTTATATTCATTCGTATTTGCATCTATGGGTGAATACCCCATAATATTATAGTGGGTATTACCTAAATTGGTGACCGCATTGACATTATATAGGACTTATCGAGTAAAATATTAGTCAATTAGCCAGGAATGAAAAACCCTAACTTCTTCGAAGGACCGGGGAGTCACCGAGAAGAGTATTTTCACATGGTTCTCACATAATTTACCTATGTTTAAATAAAACATTTTAATTATGTTACCAGGAAAGAATAGGAACCAACTACGCTTTAGAATGGGCAAATAACTTCATCTTTCTGATTGACCGCGCGACTGTAAATGCTAAGTTTTGGTTTAATTTGGGAGTAAGTAATTAGGAATAAACATAAAATCTGAGTTATAAATGTTACAATAGCTTCGCTTGCCAGGTGGTCGAACCACCTCATTTTAATACTAAGCGTCTGCGCAACTAAGTATTCATAAATTGTTTTACTCGTACTGTACTTCCAAATATGTACTGTAATCTAATTGTTATTCCAAAAGCGTATAATACGTGAATGCCTTTGCATTTAGCTATAAAAAATTACACGTTAATGAAGTCGGTTCACTCGGCCATGAGCAGTAAGTACTAAAACAGATAAATTAATTGATTATGACTGTAATGTCTAAAAATAATAAGCGTACAAGCAATTTCTCTGTCACATATATACGAGGTTATTTTACCAAAAAAAAACCATTAATTTTTATCTTTACGAAAATATTAATTGCTGTAGGTACCTAATGTTATCACATATCTGTGGCCCTAGTGAAAATGGATCTAAGTCCAAAAATTCAACTTTACAGGAGACGCAAAAAACACTCCGCGCGCTTCAAATTGCGTGTTTGACCTCGTGTGACATTTATACCGCTACCAAATGAAATACATGTGATGTTTTTTATAGGTAAACAATTTATGCTCTTTATTATTATTGAGTTATTTTTTATGTAAAGTTATTTGTTTTTAAAATAGTGACTTATACTAACCACAAAATGAAGGCCTTGAGGGTATTACATAAGTTATACGCCTTCTCCCATATGTAAAATGTTAATTCACACAAGTGAAAATGGATACGCATTTGGAATGATTATGACAATACTAATCTCCACAGAGTTATTTTTGATTGTTCCCTTTATTTTGGTGAAAACGGATTTATGTCTAATAATATCATTACTCACTAAAACATTTTTAAGTAGCAGGTGTTGTTGTATTGATAAACACAAAATGTTTTATTTTATTTTTCCGTTTAAAAGAATACAAAAGTACTTGAAACCGACTTTTGTAGTATTTTTCTGTGTCAGTTGGACCCTTTTACACAAGGTAATTTCTTTATTTCTAGAGATAGCTTAGATCCGTTTACACCAAACGATAGAGCATTTTTTTCTGATCACTTCTGTATAATTAACTCATTTTCCACAAAATCGGACTTATACCCCTTTTCACTAGGGCCACAGATATTATATCATAGTTGTTTGAGAGGTATATAGATAATAATGATGTAGGTATTTATTATATTATAAGTATGCCGTAACTTGTACTTTATATTTAGATATTATATGGACTGGCTTATATGGACAATCAAAAAAAAAAAAAATGCATTCACATTTTCTCTAATGTGTTATGTGCAGTTGGTGTAGGGTCTGATAAATGCTGATAGGTTATCATTATCTGTCTCTATCACAATATACACGAGCTGTTATTTCGTCTCTAGTATAAACTCTGCTTTCATCACTTATTTATTTAGACCATCGTAATTTCTCAGTACAATTAATGAATAAAGTAAAAAAATAAATGATTCACTGTGGGTTTTCGATTCATTATATTTTCTACGTAATCCCCTTTACGATGTTATTATGTACGGTTATATCACTATGACGTACCTATAATTATATTATTATAGTATTGTAAACAAAATATTGCAAGTACATTGTTGACTTCCGTCAGCATAGGTTTCAATGCAAATCGCCATGTTTTATGTAACGTGATGTTGTTTTCACGACATTTAATTAGTAATTTAGATTCCTATAATATTTTATAGTAATTGTATGTGTATCATACCTATGACACTACGATTACTTGATGAATGATTATTTCATATTGTTTACATAAGTTCGTATAAAATGCGTAGACAACAGCGTCGATTGATACTTATACGTTTTTTCATGAGAAATCGATAAGATACCTACTTACTCCAATTTGTGGTTACATAATTTTAAATCGAAAAGAAACATTATCTTGGTTAATTCAGTATGGTAGGCAAAATTGTAATAGAAACCTATAAAATTAATTTCACCTGTATCGCAGACCACAGCATAATTTATTATATGAATGAGTGTCATATGGTTTTGTTATCGGCCTCATATACTGCTGTGAAAATATATCATTCAGTGTTATCTACTCAGCAAGATGGCGACCGTGTAAATCAATGTAACCTCAATTACTTATTAAGAAAGGTCTCGGTTTGAATTTTCCTACGATTAGGTAATGTTAAATGGTTTATAACTTTGCAGTACTTATTTAGCTTGTGTAGCTAAGACATTGATGTAACAAATATTTTAACCTGTAGCTTCTTTCAGAGAGATTTAAGGATGTTCATAAATAGGTGTTTTTGCCACAATATCATAATTACATAAGCTGTTGTGATATTTTACAGTTTATTGTGATACAAGAATCTAAACTTCTAGATACGTTTCGCGGGAATTCTAACATTTAAAAATGAAAAGTTTCGAATCACTACACAATATTTTAGCAATGGGACCACAGTTAAGTCCATTTAATCCTACATTATTCACGTTAAAAAACAATAATGATATACATATTCACATAATAGTGGTTATACTTGCCACTTAAACAGTTGAAAGTGGTAACCAAAATCCGGTACCACCCACCGTGCCACCGCCTTAAGATTTCCATTCCATGAGTGTTCTTTCCTATATGGGTTACCTAGCAAGGATATATGAGATTTTGCGAAGGTGTGCTAACGGTCTCAAGTAACGGTAGTTTTCATTTACTATTCAACTGGACCCACGGCGACATCGATACGGCGAATACGAATTTTTGTTCTAAAAACCTCTTCTATTCCACATCCGGTACCTAGTAGGATTTATACGGGTTTGTTAAGGCTACTTATGTGGTGTTAAATAATGTTTTATTATAGTTTTATTATAGTTTTTATTTAAAAACAGTTTCTTTTTTTAAATATAAGTAAAAAAAATATAAGCAATAGTTTTTTTTAAATAATAGTTTTTTTTTTAGTAATCAATATTAGTAAGTACATAAGAAAAGAAAGTGTAGTGGGTTTTTTTTTATTGTGCCCTAAAATAAACTAAGTAGGTAAAGACCTTCTTAAAAAAACAGTTATTCTATGAAGTGTTCCATTCTCAAGGTAACGCACAGAATCATAATTAAAACCTATAATCAAAAAATTAAGTAGCTATCAGACAATGACCGATATTTGCCGAAGTTGGCAAAGAAATTAAATGAATAGAAAAATATTTAAGTAGGTAATTAAGTCTTTCGGATTAACTTAGATATATGTATTTAAAATTCTAATACACCCGCACTGACAAACAGCTGAATCATTGGTTATTTAACCATAGTTTGCGGTTATTATTATTTACTTTTTAAGTATCGAATAAAAGTTCTATAGGACACAATAAAAAATACGTGTAACAAAACAATAGTTTTCAAACTAATACGCCATACCAATTACCTTATTGTTTATTTTGATATTTTTCCAATGAATGAATGACGTATTGAATTAATAATCCATCACACCATGATATCATCAAGGTATTTTAAAGTCAAGTTTACATTGGAAGGAATTTTAATTACTTTCTTTCCTCAAAAAAATTAATGTAATCATCCTTATAATGGCCGAGAAATTAACTCATTTATATTGTTACAAAAAAATTAAAAGAGGAATTATTATGAGAGCCGTCAACCTTACATGAAGAGAAAGTATATAACTAGTTCGGAATATCGTAAAGATCTGATCCGTCCGTTTTCGGATGGTATCGTCACTGACATCCCTAACGAATGTAGTTCCTATACGAGGCAGATTGGCTACAAATACGGGATTCTTATCTACATTAAGGGGGATGCGCTAAGGTAGCCCGCGAAATTAAAATTTTCTTACGTTTTTGCAATTTGCAGGTCAGTATCAGGTTGTATGTTGATTAAAATATAATTCGCGACCGTAACAAATATGGATTTACAGAATTATAAACATTAGAATCAGTAATACAACTCCTTGAGTTTATAAAAGTGCCAAATGTCATGATTTCATGAAATAGTCATTCAATACACTTATTACACTTATTATGAACTATGAGAGTTGTATTGCTGTTAAGCGCATCCCTCTTAAGTCCGCAAGGATTGCACCCATTTGAGAAAATATTTACCACTTTCAATGACTTATTTATAAGAAAAACGGTATAAAAAATCCTACAGTTTCCTATAGTACCTTCGTTGCTATAATTACCTATTTTTATATGTTAGGAGCGTAGCAATTTTTAAACCAGTCTAGTAACAAACACGTTTACGTATACCTACGACAAATTAATAATTGCTGCTGAGAATCCAGTCTTTGCATTCTATCTCGTGATATAGTGGGATCGCCACTCAGCTTTGCAACAGTAAAGTTATTTTTGTCGAAGTGTAAAAGTATACTGGAATGCGCAACTCGAAAACCACTTTCAAATTGAAGCAACGCTACATGACAGACTACTTGACAAGTCATTTTCTTTCAGGATTTCTTTTCTTTAGTACGGAAAGATTTTTTAATATCGTCCAGTATCTGAAAGCAATTAACGAGATAATTGATATAAATTAGTGAGCACGTGCCCGCAATTGTCAATTCATTCACCTTACAAGGTGCCATATCATCCGTCTCTTTTACTTTACTTCGATCGTGTCATGTAAGAATGTGACGCACGACTTCAACGGTTTGCTAATTAACTAAGCTCACAATGACACGAGCCGCGCACGTTTGATTTTCAACCTTATTGCACTGGCTCTAATTGTTATAATTGCTCCAGACGCGTGCAGCTTGAATGAGCATTGTATGCGTAAACATTAATCAATGCCATGGGTACGCTTGTGAAGGTCATCGAGTTCGTGGTATTCTACGCTAATCTTTGATAGGCGAATAGATTCAATCGAATATTAAAATACGAGTTACAGATATAATACAATTTACGATCGAGACGGAATAGTTTCATGTCTTATATTTTTTATTCAACATCGTAGCGAGGGCGTGTCAACGTCATGTGACCGCAAGATAAACAAAACCTAAAATTATACGAGTTGAATGATATCCATCGAAGTTTTACATGAGTGTTTTGTGGAAGCGAAGATTGCGTAACAGCAATGTATCGGAGGTTTGAGGTATCATCGTTTTAAGATTTTCGATTGAGCATGTAATAATGTATTTATTATCATTTATCTGTCGTGCCACAGCCGATTGGGATAACGTGTGCCACTGCGCAGTTCCATCAAAAAATGCGTAGCGCTTTAGAAATATTTATGGAATAACGAAGGCTGTTTTATAATATGCCTTAATATTCCTATTTCCATATCCGGTGTTTAAACTCTTAATTAACGTCTGTCTCAGATTATGTGCTTAGACTGAAAATACCATCAAGATTGATACTTTTTTATTCGACTTTTTGTGAGTTTTATTTATTTATTTATATATACTTTATTGTACACCAGATTATACTATATAATGATATGATGATAAAATTTTCACAATTTTGAAGTCAAAGTTAAACTATTAGAACGCGACGGTTAGGTTAGTACCTAATGTTACCAAAGTAGGTACTTAAGAGGAAATAGGGTCAGTCCGTATACAAACGCTCTTGCCTGTTTTCTCTCTGGTTTATGACCTCAGAGCAATGATTTTTTGCAGTAAAATAAATATCAACTAGTTCTTTCCACGTTTCACTTCCCATGTTTTCCTTTTTTTGATGATACATTATCTGTAAAATTCAATGTCAGAAGCAGCCTAAAAAAGATCGATCTACGTGTGTTGTACCTACTGAAGATTGAATGCACTGGTTCAATGAAATAATAAAAGAAACTAGTATATTTTCAGTTTCTCAACTAAAACTTAATTAATTGTATCCCGTTTAGCTAAAACTTGTTAAGATCTATGTGTAGATTAGACCTAGGACGATACAATATCTTTCTACGTCGAAATACTTGCAAAATTGCCCATAAAAACGTGGCTTATTATTGAGACAAATTAATAAAGACTCATTTGTCCGTCGCAATATAGGCGCTGAGATAAGACGCCACGATTTGGATATGGCATGATGCCACCTTCTCGTATCAAACAGTGAACCTGATGGACTAGCGCCAGAATGACTCATATTAAGGAATGCCCTTAAAAATATTTTCTAAATCAATTTCTATGCAATTCGCGGTATATCGCTGAACATACTGTAAACAATGTATTGAAGCACGTTTAGAGTTTACGTTTTGAGACTGATAATCAAAAACAAGCTGCGAACAAATAGTTTGCGGTCTGAAGTACTTTTGAAGGTGGCTCGTACTCAATTGTCAAAATTATTCTCTAATATCCATGTCTTTCGTTTTGATCGTTTTAAAAACGTTTAAATTTTTAAAATTACATTTTTGTTTTTTATACCTTTCAAACACTACAATTTTGCACAGTGATATAATTAAATAAATGAATGTTAATCAAACCAAATAATTTTGTTTGCCGCATAACAGGCTAACCACAATAGAACAACCAACAATCAGTGATATTCAAACTGAAAAGTTTCATCTAATTGGCTATTATCATTTCTATCTAGTACACGATATTTTAATTATCATATTTTATCACCGACATATTTGTGACGATTGACTGACGCAATTATCAATAAGTGCGACAAATTAATTCAAACATGGGTATTATATAAGGGAATTTCAGTGTCCGTATCTATAAGAGACAAAAGAAGAGATCTAAAGCTACGTCAAGATATCAAAAGTCTTACCTTCCATCCCGCCGAAGAGTTGCTATCCCCCTTATCCTTAAAATATGGCACATTCTGGACCATCCACTCGTATATCTGGGACAACGTGAGCCTGTTGTCCTGTGCGGAGGTGATGGCTTGGGTGATGAGATCAGCGTAGGATAGGTTTCCCCAGGCATTCCGACGGGAAGAATTTTTCTTGGTACCTACTGAGGGTAGGGGTGGCGCACCTAGAAAGAAAAGTTTGGGTTAGGCCAGTTGGAGTTTAATTTGAAGAAATTAAAAAAATATAGAGTAAAAAACTTATTGTATTTGGAACATACAACAAATTTGCATAATTACAATGGAAACGATGATAGCTACAAAAGTTAATATCTGTGCCATAGCTATCTGTGCCCGTCAAATTATGAATAAAGCTTATATTCTTTAAAAAGCTAAATACTAGGTATCCAATACGAAACTAGTGTTTTTTTTATGTGATTTATATTTTTTTTAATTGCGAATAAGTACTAAATATTTTAATAAATAAAATAAGTAATATCATTTCATGTTTCATGTTACAAAATCTAAAGTTTCGCACAAAATGTTACACGCGCTCTAATTGCTAAAATTCTGTTATATCCTGACTGAAGTTGTAGCAGGAAATAATTACAAAACAAAAATTCTATTCATTCTGTTCATTCAATACGTAATGCGAAGAATGTCAGGTAAGTACCTATATGTCAATTAGTTCAGTAATATAATAATTATATTGTTCAAACATTGGGACCAATTGTGACGTGTTTATATTTTTATCGATAGTTTTGGTTTGTTTTTTCCTTAGATAGTAAATTAATACATTTCTTGCTTTTTATTTATTTATTTACCGTTATTTTACTATCATTATCAACTGTCTGTGTTTGATTGTAAAATTATACGTTGGCGTCCGAAATGAGCATTGTAATATTATAGTATCTTATCTGAGAAAATGGATTTCGGGATGACGTGTTCTTTCCGTTTTATATATTTAAATTATCGGATTAGATGTTACAGTGCCTACTAAGTATACATCGTATAGAAATCCAAGTAAGAACTTGACAATCGTATATTAGTTGCAATTCTCTTCTTCTTTTCATGTGGTTAGTGACTAACCTAGTATCAGAGTTTCAAAGTCGACCAAGGACCTCCGATTTGGCTTCACATGCCGTCGAGATATATCTCTGAGGTATGACGGTTTCCTCACGATGGTTTCCTAGTGCAATCGACTAATTATTGAAAATAGTTTAAAAGGTACTCCTGAACGTAGTTATTGATCTACGTTTGTTAGTGATTCGTTTTAATCACCACTAGAAATGTTTTTATAAATAATTACCCTAAAATCTGTCTGAATCCAGTAAACGCGTGAATCGTCGATAAAATAAGTTGACAAATAAGTGCGTAACAATGACGTAAATTAAAACAATAATAAACACTTCAATGCTTTTTGTTTATTTACTGACCATTGACAACCCTGGCTTACGTCAAGTGTGTTAGCGACGGAACAAAATCCAGTTACGTTTTGTTTAGTTAGAAAGCAAAACTACACCAATAATAATTTCCCGTAATTGTGGTTATACATGGGGTAGTATACAGGCAAATAAATTAAACCACACATGGATAATATGACGAATAAATCAACTCAGCCTATGGCAGTCCACTGCTGCACATACGTCTCCCCCAGGCTTCACCACAAAACCCAGTCCCAGTTACTTCGGTCCATCTAAATGGGGGGCGTCTCTCACTACGCCTGCTGATACGCGGTCTCCACTCCAGGACACGTGTGCTCCACCGGCCATCGGTCCTTCAACAAACATGGCCAGTCCACTGCCACTTCAGCTTGCCTACTCTGCAAGCTATGTCGGTAACTTCGGTTTTTTTCCGGATAACTTTATTTCTGATTTTATCCTTCAAAGAAACTCCGAGCATAGCCCGCTCCATAGCGCGCTGAGCGTCTTATAAAATGTATACTGTATATCAATACAATGTCAAGAAAATTCGGGTGCAACAACCTCTTAATGTCAAAGTACTTAGTAGGTGCGGTAGGTGCGTGATCAAAGCTAGCAGGTTGATACGATATGTAGGGTAAACAAACAGTTGTAGTGATACCATACAAGTAGTGATGTCAAATAACCGTGTAATTTATTCACAAAATCTACTTAATAATTGTGATTATTATGAAGAGAATAGAATACCTACTCTTCATTATGTACACCATAAATATTACAGATATAATAAGTGTAATTACATAAATATGTAAATAAATCAATCTGCCTAGCCTTTTCCCAACTATGTTGGGGTCAGCTTCCAGTCTAAATGGATGTAGCTGAATACAAGTATTTTACATGGAGCGACTGCCTATCTAACCTCCACAGTAGCTGGGTAATAAGATTCCCCTTGGTAAGACTGGTTGTTAGACTTTCGGGCTTCTGACGACCCGTAACGACTGTCAAAGATCCACGAATGGCAGCCGGGACCAACGGCTTAACGTGCTTTCCGAGGCACGGAGGAGTCTCGATATGTAAAGATGATCACCCATACACGGACCAACCCCGGCTAGCGTAGCTTAACCTCATGGATCGACCCACGCGGCTGTTATTATTTAGCCACGAGATTTATTAAGATCTTACTCTAAGCTTAGACTTTTTGATTTGATGATAAACTATTCAGTTTATTATTTAACACTACACCTATTTATTTATTGTTTTAGGGTCTTCAAAAGAAAACAATTAACTTATTAATCCAAATATTGCTAACATTCTTCTAATTGTCATTTTCAACATGTGAACAATTCGGCTTAAGGGAAAACAATGAATGTACGCTAGGTACGAGTCATTGTGCATTTACTTACCATGTTTAGGTAAAGAGTAACCCCCTTAATCATAAACGCTGCTTAAAGTTAAGTAAAGAAAGAAAGAAAGAAAAATGCGTTTATTGGCATTACCGCAGAAAAATACATCTTAAGACTATAAAAACAGAAAACAATTATTAGAATGCCAAAAGGGCCTCAGCTGAGCATAATGTCAGATGGCAACACAAGATGTACCAATTGACGCAGACTTTTCAGCTGCAACCCACGAGTGTCATAAAGCAATGATTGGCGCCTGTTTAACCATGCATTTTTCACATGTATACGTCTCTTAACTTTAAGCACCGTTTACTCTTAACTTTAAGTAGAAATGAATGTAGGTAGGTATGCCCACCGTGTGCATTCATTAAATATTTGTGTAGTCATTTAAATTTTTTAAGCACCATTTAATAAGATCATTTTCAGGAGTTTCATCATCATTCTCTTGCCCTTATCCCAATTTTTTTTGGGTTCGGCGCAACATGTCTTTTCTTGGGTCGTATTTTTTATAATTGTATTTACATCTACCTACTTTTAAGCTCTGAATTAAAAAATTGTACTGCGAAATGCATTAAATCTAACAATGGCTTGCAAAGTTTATGTTATTTGTAGTACCTAGGCATTGTAGCTACCTTTGCTGATACTTTTTTAGGTAAGTACTAATACTGCATTTTAATGACAACTATTTTACGCACTGTTAAATTTCCTCTATAATGTGGAACTTGGCTAAAAGTAGGTACCTACTTTTCGTAGCACAAGCTCTTTTTTATTGCTTTACCCTGTAGTGTGGGAAATTGAATTACTTACATTACGATTCTAAACCTGAAGAGCCTTTGTTAGGTAAAATTTTAAAGCAACTTGGCTCCCTAAAAATTACAGTAAATTGAGAAGGAAATGAATCCTACTATATCACAAATAATATTTAAAATGCCAAAAGTAAGTTTGTTTGTTGGTTTGTTCGTTACGCTTTCACGCTTAAACGGCTGAACGAATTTAGATGAAACACATGGGTTGACCATGACCTGGATTAGTAGGATACTTTTTATCCCGATGTTCTCACGGGATCGAGAGTTATGCCGGCGAAACCGTGAGGCGCAGCTAGCAATATTATTACTGTGAAAGTTTGAATGTTTAGATGTTTGTTACTTACACGCAAAAACGGCTACATGGATTTGGATTAAATTTGGCACACAAATAGTTATAACCTAATCCAGGTTATAAAGTATCCTATGTGCTAATCCAACACATAGGATACTTTTTATCCTGGTAAATTACCTGACACAGACGGAATCGCGGACAGAAGCTAATATATTATGAATAATTATTAAAATTACAAGTTTTCATTAAGTGTACCGGGAAATTTGGGACAGTATGTAGTAGTTTGTGTATTTACTAACATTTAAAGTACCTAAATATATTTTAATTTGTTCGCAATATTTGGGGTTTTCTTCATTGATAAAATATATACCTTCAGCATTGTTATATAAGACTTGCCTTTTATTATTTTTCATACACATAAAGTATATAAACATTGCGAGGTAGGTACCTACTCATTATGGTTTTCATAATATTACATTGTTTTCCTTACCCGTTAGTAATATGTATTATTGTAATTAGAATTCATCCATGTGTTCTTGTAAAATACTTATAATGTTTGTGTGAGTTTTCAATGAAATGGTGGAATAAGAGCAGTTTTAATATTTTCTTAAATATGTAAATTTGTTAAGCAATGCCTTACCCCATAAACAATAGGTACGGCTTATGTGATTTTTCGGTCTTCTTTGGTTTTTTGATTATGATTACTAAATACAACTAAAAACAAAACGTTGGAAACAAATCGTCTTACAAATAAAAAGTCGTTGAAAAAGTTTACAATTTTCTAATTTAAAAAAATTTAGATGATGATGAGAGAATTGATTTGTAGCATTTCAATTAAAATATAGCCCGATTAAGGATTTTAACATTATTTATGTCACCCTACGTGTCTAATAGTGCGTACGTCGTAGGCCGAAGCCGATTGAATTTCATGCTATTATGCTATCATTTGTAGAATTTGTGCTGCGCAAACAATTTTGATATCATTGTTTTTGCGACATATTTGTATACATACATAGCTATACCTACGTAACTATAGGAATGTCAATCGCGTGGCAAGTAGAGGTAGGAGCACCGATTAATATCTACGTTCATAAGTACCTACCAAAATAGTGAGTCTGCAGGTAAACAAAGTTTGTTATTTTTTATTCGTTCATGCATGATACGCTTTTGTTTTTTATTGGAATTTTACACGAGAAGTGTGTTCGGACTAACTACGTGGGCCGACCTAAATAGCAGCGCGTATCGCGACTGCGACCTTACTACTATCGTTTCGTTGGACAAATTGTATTTACCACTCAGATTCTGATTGGAGTTCTTCTTGGAGCCGGTGTCGTCAGCCGCTTCGACGTAGTTGTCTGGCCTTGGCAGCGGCCACGTGTTGGATCGCGCGCGCGTCTGTGGTTCAAAACCGACCTCTGTCAGCTCGCCCAAAGGTTCCAATTCAATCGTGCCGTCCAACTCCGAGTGCCCTCCCTGGGACGACCACGGGCTCTGGTAACCACCGCTCCCCTGTATAGACATGTTGCCCACTTTATCTCGAACAGTGGAATTTTTTGGTAGGTGTGTCGGAATGAGCGCTCACCGGCGCGTGCCGATACCGGCCGTTACCATCTCAGTGCGCTCTCTTTTCTGATTTTTTTACCGATTTCTTTCTAGTTCCAGAAGTTTCGGACCCAGATCGCGATCCGAAGAGGTTATCTGTCTTCTGCTTATCGGTTCTGTTATTCGAAGCCAATAACATGTGGCGTCTCGGTAACGTTCATAAACAGCGAGCGTCAGCCGTCGGGCCGCTCCCGAGAGGCGATTTTCGCTAAATATAAGCGCGGGCGAGGCGGGGGCGGGGCGCACACCACGTGAGCGACTACGCGCCGATTTTCCAATTCATCACTGGCAGGCTAGAGACGCGATAACCTTGTAACGTGGCTCGAATCGGCCAACAACGGGTAAACTATCCTATCACATGTAGTCAGCGGCGTCGAAAGTCCCCAAGAATTCGCAAAGTCGGACGTCCTTCCGAGTTGGGTATAGTATACACTTTGTAACTTTTCCACACTGATAAGAGTTATCACTGGGTCTATGGGGGATTAATTCACGTGTTATGTGGTTAATTGGGGCATATAACAAGAGGGGAGTCACTAAAAGTTGTTTGATGCGAGTCCACGCGGTCAGCGATAGTTTTAACTGCGTAATAAGCAGAGCAGTGCGCGTGACGCGGCAATTCGTCCTCGGCCGCGAGCGGTCGCACGTACACTGAACCGCGTCGCGAGGCGCGCCGCTTGTGCAAATTCCGCTCAGCGGGCGCCGCGTACGGAGAGGAGGGCGGCGGAGGGCGCTGATAGAGAGAAGTGGCGTCGTATGACCGCGCGCGCCCGCCATCTCGGACGCACTCGCCACTCCGCTGTCCTCCACGCATCTTCACACGACTTCAAACTTAAAAGAAAACTTTTTTCAGCTTCTGTTCAGCCAGTAGCATATTATAGGCCTGTCCTTGGCCCACACTTGCTTCAGTATGTAATTGTACCGGACAGCGCGTGTATCACTATCAGGCAGTCGGTGCATGCTTCATTGTTTACATACAATTATTTACACGCGTACAGCCGCCTCGTTGGGAATTAATTAAAGCCTATGCTATGTAGATAGCGCTTTAAATCGAGTAAGTATCTAGGTAACAAAAGTAGGCATTAGGTAAGTACCCACTTATCTAGATAATTGGACCTTGTATATTTCCATTTGACACAGCATTAATTTCTTAACCTGTCGCACGAACTATGATAACTTTTACGATGTCTCGTAAACTTAATTAAAATTATTTTAATTAGTTATAGTAATTTCTAACTATTCCAGTTACTTAACTGTGTGTCACAATGACTCAATCAGAGTCAGAGGTTTTAAAATAACAATTAAGTTGAATGTTAATAAGTTTACTACGCTAATAACAAGCAGGAAAAAATTAATAAAATAAATGTAATTTTATATTTCTAAATGTGCATCACTCATTACTGCGCGGGAAAATGTCTTTAAAAATATATATTTTACATATCGTTTTCCCAAAAAAAAATGGTAACTATAAATTATTTAAAAAAAAATCGCAATAAATGGATAACATCAAAAAAAAAATTTTATCAATGTAAATAGAAAAAAGACTCCGCACCTTATATAGTGTAGCCGTCCAGTGTTCACTGCTATAGCCTTTAGACTTGGGTTCCCGAAAACCCTTCAAAGTACCACCCTCGGAAGATCTGACAGCTTATAAATAAAGTAAATCAATATTTTATCTATAATTACTTTAAGCCAGTTCGTAAAAAGGATACCCAACTCGTAGCAATTTTTTTGAAGTATGCAAAAACGTCATAACCAACGTTTCTATTAGTAACTTTTTCTAATTTATGAATTTTGGTGTATAAGATTGATAAAATCCAAAACCGTATGTATTTCATGGAGAAGGTTTTACTAGTAATGCGTTTTAATGATACTCAGTCGAAGTCGCGGGCAAAAGCTAGCTTCATGCTTTAAATTGCTTGAAATTTCTTGTTTTAATAACATAAAATAAGATATAACACTCGGTAATAGCTTCTCCTTAGTGAAAGAGTTTTCGGAATCGTTCCGAAGATTAAACCCCAATATACAAACCCACAAACATCACCTCTTTATAAGTATAAATATATTTAAAGACAGTGACAAAAAAAAACGTAGCAACCTAAAAATATTTGCAAAAGGAAATGTCACCCTTTTCACGTAGAGCCCTCTACGCGCGTACTACGCAGCTACGTCGTAGCCGCGTATGGGACTTCGTAGCTGCGTAGGGGTAACTTCCCCAGTTATTTTCTTATTGCTAATGAGGATTACTGACAATGTCATTCAGAGAGGCAATACCCGTCTTTTTTAAGAACGTTGGCATTCTCTGCCCAAATCTGTAAAAATCTCTAATTTCCCTACATTATTCACAAGTTTTTGACATTGATTGTCGCTGACATGAGACTGCGACTACATTTTGAGCGTTTTATTTATGGGAATTGGCCTTCCGGTATTTTTTTAACTTTACTACAAAATGCTTCGGTTACTTAGAAAACTAGTTACTACGTAGTTGAAGTGCCTACACGACCTACTATGAATTATTTACTTTGTAAAGTATTATATTATTTTAATTATTGTGAATGTGAAGACTATGTGGATCATTCTTTTCTTTTTATTATTTATTTTTCCTTAGTTTTAATTAATCATGGTCTGGCAGTTTGAGTAATTTATGCGGCCTACCCAAATCAGGACATTTTTCGTATTGTTCGTCAAATCGTTGAGCTCCTTAAATTCTGAGTTGAGCTGCACGATCACTGACAAATGCGTGCACTGACTGGACAGGTCCACTCAATCTGTGTGGTTCTTTCCTCAAAAGACCATTTCAGACACCAATCTACATGGTCTTCACATGATCTGACCAAGATTATGTCTGGACTTTAAAAGAGACTGTGTTCTGAGTTTGTTTCGGCCTTTCTTCTCAGAGTAGTCCGATAGGAAACGCCGACCTCATCTAGTTTAAAAAATGTGTTTGACGTGTAAAAGTGTTTGTACAAACCTACTTACAGAAATAAATCATTTGTCATTTACTACGCGGTCTTCTCAATAAGTTTTCCGGAAAGTGGTAATTTTTTGATAATCAAAATAGCTAAAACTAATTTTTATTATCATTTTTTTTAGTAACTTTTGGAATAAAGTTCTTTATTATAATGGTTTACCTACTACGCGGTCGTAGCAAACATTGTAGCAAGTTCCCAAAAATTTGAATCAAAAACCTATTTAAAATGATTAATAAATGATTATGTTGGTTGCTATTAACCATGTTTGTTTTAGCTATAATTTGGATTAGCCTAAAAGTCCCATGTAAACGTAAGCCACTAAACCTACCCTGATGCTACGCGGCGTAGCTCGTAGCACCTCCCCGAAAAGTTCGTAGCCTTTAAGATTAATTCCCGAAAATTATTATTATTTTACGAATGTTTGCTGGAATTTTATTGATTCTATAAACTCACGCCTTTTTTCTATGGGGGTAGGCAGAAACAACAGAACGTGACATGCTGTCCTACGATCCTAAAATACTCCTTTTGTCTTATTTACGTTCATACATCTAGGGGCTTAAAACGGTCACTTTAGCACAGCTGGGATTCAGGAAATGAACAGCTTTTAGAGGAATTGCTAATGCGGCCAGTTTAGGCCCTCCGGTCATACACGCACGCTGGAATTAATTAATTGATAACTAGTACCAGTACTAGGTTGGTCATAGATATTTAAAAATCTTCTTCTTCAATCGGTCCCTCATTACTGAGGATCGTGGTCACTGGACTCCTTTAAACGGACAATCTGCCTCCATCGACTCCGGTCCAAAGTTGCCATCAGCACCTGCTGAAATGTGCTTGAGGACGTAGCTTCTTTCACTTGGTCAGACCATCGTGTTGGCGACCGGCCTCGTGCTCTCTTTCCTTCGGTATTGCCAACAATGACCAGCTTTTCTATGCTGCTATCTTCCCTTCGCATTATGTGGCCGAAGTAGGTCAAAATACGCTGTAGGCAAACTGTAGACAATCGGTTCTTGATATCGAGCTGGGAAAGGATAGACACATTTGTGCGTTTGGCTGTCCATGGAATTCGGAGAATCCGCCTCCAGCACCACTATCAATTGCTCTGTCGGCGGAAAAATAAGTTAAAAACAAGGTGCACTAAATAGTAAACTAGAAATTCAACTAAGTACATCTGGTTAAACTTGAGTTTATTTACGTATTTTTGAATAGCTTCAATATGGAACTACTTTATTTATGATATAAATAAAACATTACCTGCCTCAAATAATGCATAAGTGTCATAGGTCCAAATTAACCTAGAAATAAATTAATATGTTTAATTTCAAGGCAAGTTACCGTTATTTAAAACACAAAATAATAATGCGTTTATACATTAATATTGCATGTAGTTTGCAATTTGCATGTCTGGATGTTACATAGCTAACTTACGAAATATAAGCTTCGTAGTTTTTGAGTTTATTCATTACAAACAAAAATACAAATCAAATCAAACAAATCAATACATTCTTGGTTAAATTGGGTATTTTTTAACAGCCAGAATTTTTAACTCTATAGTATAGAGTAACAAATTCTGGCTGTTAAAAAATATACCTTTTACAATATCGTTACGCACATCCGAAAAAGTTCTTGATTGTTTTATCTAACATAACAGTATATTGTATCTAGGTATACATTTCTCGGTCAAATGTAACCCTGCAAATGTGGGATAGTTAATTTATTTGGGGAAGAAGCCTTACCGGCTACAATTAAACAGTTGAAATGGTCATTACAGAAGATTAACTGGGTACACATGTGAAGTTCTCGAAGAAAAACCTTTGAGGAAACTTTTTACTATATGTATGGGTCCCTACTTAGATTGTGAAAGATTTTTGGTAAAAGTTTTATAACTCGAAGGCGCTTTTGCGACTTTCGCGGGTTTGGTTTACGAATGGATCAAAAATATTTTGGCTTCTACTTATGGAAATATTTTAAATTCTTTCCATGTAATTTTATTGTTTCGAGAAAACGATTTGAGTTTGACGGGTATTCATTTTGTAGACAATAACGTGGCTCTTGGTTAGAATTACGTTGCTGTGGTCCAACTATTTTATCGTCAAGCTACTTTCAACCAAATTGACTGCCAATTTTGAACACATTCTTGTCAGAAGTTATTATAAACTCACTTTAACTTGTTCAGTTTCATAGGTATAATCTTCAAAGTACTCGTGTGTAACCAACCCTTAGCAATCAGCGTCGTTTATGATGGCCACTTCCCATCCACTGTCCCATGATCTCGATCCCCTACTCAAGAGGAAGTAGGAAATCACATGATATTTCCTACACTTCATCATTTATATCGCTCGTATGCTATGATTAATATTTCTTCGGGAAAACTGTTCCGATTTAATGGTGGTCATTTGGATATAGCCCCGTTTTTTGCAAAATTGTTTTATTGAGTTGGTTTGGAGTTTTTCTCCGGTTTATAAATAGAAATGTGTTTTTTCCAGTGGTTATTGTGTTAAAGATTTAGGTGCTATGTATACTGCATTTTGTACTAAAACACTACAACTACACATCACTTACTATTTGAAGCTTGAACAATGTCAAGCCAGCTTCCCAAGGGCGTGTCAGACTTTTACTGACTAAAACCCATTCGTGTTCCGACAATTGCCTGTAGCCAAGGTCCCGGTATCCCTTTCGGACTTTCCCGCAACCCTGGCAGGACTGCAGTACTATGTAGCTGCTGCAGCCGTTAGGCTGAACAGATTTATTGATGATATTCTGCCGAAACAGCATAGAATAAATAGAAGAGACCTATGAGATAAAAGAATAAGAAAGAAAGAATAATGTTTATTCGAGTTTGCGAAACACAAAATACAAAAATAATAAAATAGAAAAGTTAAAAATAATGTTTTAACAACAATAGTGTGTGCCTCACGGCTGCATCAAAAAAATCCATTTGAGTATTAATGCTGTAGGTACAGATAAGGCCTGACGCTGGTTTCATCTGCTGTGCGGTAGATGTTTATCAGCTGATCTGATGATGATGATTAATTTTATGACCAGTTTCCTTATATTATTTTAAATCATGCAAAGAAAACCACCAACAAACCACCAAGAAGTTTGTATGAGAGAATTGACAGGATGAAATGGATGCACTCATTGTAAACTGAAAACGATCGTGCTCGTGTGGAAGAAGTGGACAATAATATGAAGGGAAGCCCATGCGTATACAGACATATGATAGAATAGGCTTAAAATAAAATAAATACTCGAGACAAATATTTGATGCGTGTTGTTGTTCTAAGAGTAAATTTGGCAGCTTCGACACTTGAGTGCATCGAGTGCAAGTGGCAGTTCTCATTTTAATTTTGATAGTATTTTTTAGCTGCTTATAAGAAAAAGACATCCAATAATAAACATACTGTTTCTGTTTATTCAGAAGGTAAATCGATTTAACGTTAGTAAACAAAAGTAAGTTTTCTTTCAGCTACTGAAATCTTTGGTTCTTTGGCTTCAATAGGATCACCTCTGCTGTGCCAAATCAGTCGTTCAATTTCTTTAAAAAAGACAACATTACATTTCTATACACAGGTGTAGAAATATGTTGTCTTTTTAGAAAATTTTAATAATAAAAAAATAATTTCAAAACTAACTATTACTTGTCTAATCTGAAATGACGCGCCCCACTACCGCGGGTGGACACTATCTAGACAAGATAAACATGTGCTTACTTATAAAAAAAGTAAAAGTTTGAATATTGCAATTGGCAAGTTAATATTGGAATTCTGAAATACTTCGGTAGGTATTCAAGGTAGTTAATGATTAGTTAGTGATACCTTGAATTACTAAAACTATAATAATTCTAATCGTGGCAGACGGAAATCAATTTATTTAAATGGCATTTAATTATCACGGCACTAGTCGAATGACGTCTTTCGAAGAAAAAACTATTAAATACCAGTAGTTGATATTCTGAGATATTATCTTGGTAATCTTCAGAATTTAGTGAGAGCTGCCTGGTCTAGTAATAATTAAGACAACATTATAATATAATATTAAGAGAATAAAATATTTTTTATTTGTTAAAAGTAGTAGTCTGTTTAAAAATTAGGTCGTGAGAAAAATCAAGCTGCCTAGCCTTTTCCCAGCTATGTTGGGGTCGGCTTCCAGTCTAACCGGATGCAGCTGAATACCATTATTTTACATGGAGTGCCTATCTGACCTCCACAACCCAGTTACTGGGTAACATGATAGGTATCTTGGTAAGACTGGATGTCAGACTTTTGGGCTTTTAACTACCCGTAAAGACTGTCAAAGATCTATGAATGACAGCCGGAACCAACGGCTTAACGTGCTTTCCGAGACATGGAGGGTTCTCGATAATATGTAGTGGATGGTCACTCATCCACGAAACGACCGCGGCAAGGGTAGCTTCACCTTCGATCGATCCGTGCGGCTGTTATCATTTTACCACGAGCTCCTACTCGTTCAAGGGGACTACCACTACAGCAGTATTATTTTAATATAACTTCAGTGTAGGAAAGATATGAAGCTCTACAGGACGTATAGCTCCATCTCTTTTCCCCACGAAGTAAAATTAAAATAATACTGCTGCAAGCGGTGGTGGTAGGCCCCCAGTCCAATTCAACGAATCTGCTGAGTATAAATATACAAGTATACATTGTAACATAAACTGCATTGTTAAAACTTTAAAACGAATGCGCCTGGCGAAAGAAGTGATGCTCCTTAGGATTTGTATTTATATTTATTTGATAAAGGTGCCGATTCTGTTGTTGACAAACTAAACTAAATTTAAGTTCAGTGCATCTTTCTCTTTCTATTTCATTATGAAAAGGACAGAAGATACATTTTAGTTTGGTCCTGTCAAATTAATCAGCGCCTGACTAATATTGACGTAATTTTAGTAGGCAAGTTTTTAGTGACAGTTTGACACGACTAAACTTTTATCTTTTGTCCTTTTCTTAATGAAATAGAACGAAAAATATGCACTGAATTTAAATTTAGTTTAGTTTGTGAACAACAGAATCGGCACCAGTGTAAAGGTGCTTTAAAAGAAGGTATTTTTAAAACGGCATCCCCGAACAATCAGGTCTATGTGGATATGAATTTTGTCAAGAGAATGAAGTATCGGACAAAACCAATGAAAACTGTGTTTAATGTCGGTAGACAAGTATTAAAAAAAAAGTAAATGATTACCCCCAACTCCTTTTTCTCAAATAAACGTATTTTCTGTTTTCTTTAGCTAAATTGATAAATGTTCCATGCGCCCATCACGTGGTTGTGACGCACACGGGATATTTTATAACAATATAATAATAATTGATTATTATGCATTCTATGGTTAACCATTTGTTTCGGCTTTTAGTGTAAAATATTTTCTTATAGCGTTGTTTCAAGAACGTCCTGGAAAAATTCTATCTTATAATAGGTTCTTGTGGTAACGGCAAGGGTAACGGCTGGTTTGTCTATGTAGTTTTAAAGTTACTAAGTTTCTTAGCTTTACTTATAGGTTTATATTGACGAAAAATATGAAAGGCCCATGAACTGAACCCTGTGGAACACCTTTTACGAGAACAGATGCCAAAGGATGCTTGTCTATTCTACATTCTAACTCATTTTATAATTTAAATAACAATCGAGATAGATGATCCAGAGCAAAATTCTGAATTCGATACAATTTTGATGAGAAATGATAAAATGAATGAATCATTCGTTTTATCTTTTCATATTTTTCCATTCGTACCGTCTATTTGAATACTTAGACACTTAGGCGTGGTACACACTGTTTCGGGTCGGCATGATTCGGCACGACTCGGCACAGCCGGGCGGCGAAATTTTATTAATTACAAAATTGTTGTTTTTAAATTACAAAATTGGTTCTTCCCACTAATATCCCGTAGTATTCTGTTCGGTTTTATATTTTGTTTGGACTAAACTGTAAACGCAGCCAGTAGCTACCTACCTGATTATTAACGGAGTAAATATTTGGCACTCGTTGACATCCTGGTTGATTGCAGTAATGTTTATAAATTAAAGGCACCTTGAAGCTGATGTGTCATTGGCAGGTAACATTATAAAAAATATCAGTTTATGTGAAACTACGATAGCCAGAATTTTTTTATCCGACTTCATATTCATGCTATACTTTGCTATGATTTATTCCATTACAAAAACGCTTAAGTTTGTAACTTAAGACAGTGCCATCTTTTGATAGCTTTATCAATCTGCTACAACATTTGCGTGCTCGAAAAACATTTTCCTCTCCCACAGTCTATGAAGTTCCGCAATACACTGCAGATGTCGCTGCACACTTACGCGTATCAGACATAGATGGCGCTGTCCGGGGTTAACTTAGCTCCCGAGAGATCCGAGTGAGGCATCCTTCCCAAAGTTGTACTTTCATGGAAAATCGGGAAAAGCCATCCCGGATACGATTCAGTCGGTTCGGGGCACTCAGCGCGCGAACTTCCCTAAGCTATTCCCTTTTGGCTGAATACAAAGGGCTGAGTTTAGTGGTTGCGCCTTTACCCTTAACACCTCATAGGGGCATTGAATTAAAAAATAAAATATTCTGGCTTTTCTCGGGCAATTATTTGCCTGGTTTACGCTGTGACAAAAACTTTTAAAACTATTTTTATAAGGATTAAGGATTAACGTAGTCGCTGCCGGATAATAATGATCGGTAAGTAATTTTTACCTCTGTACTTTTTTACATATTTGAAAAATACCGTTATACCATACCTGCACCATTTTCTGAAAACGTTGTTGACAGCTTTGTTGAAAGAGGGGCTGAGATTTTTAAGAGAACAGTTTAATAAAAGTTTTATGCGATTTGATAGTCAGATGTACTTACATCTGACTATCAAATCGTATAAGGTATATGAGAAAATTGATAGTTTAAAAACTGGTGATAAGGAAGTTAATAACACAAATACTATCAACGAAATGTAATTGTGATCATTGTGATAAAAAATAATCCTTTGTTATTTGTAAAAATTTGGTTCTATTAAAAAAAGCCTTATCAAATATTACACTTCATGTTAATTAAGAATAGAATAAGAATAAGAATAATTTTATTTTTCCAAAATATACAGATATAAAATAATAATGAATTCGTCGAATGGAGATGAAATCTTACCAAAAACCAGTATGAATATTTGATGTATTTTTAAAATAAGTTCCTACCTTTTGTCCGATCCTGAGCTTAGTTTCGTGCGGGTACCGATTATGAAGGAATATGGATGTATTTTGTGTGAAACTTTTCAAAGCTTTAACTTTGTACTCAGTGAATAATTACTTATGCACAGTTTATCTCTGGTATGATTTAATGGACTAGTTTTAAAATAACGTAGAAAATACATATACTGTTCGGTATATAAAAATCATCCAACATGAATTTAGAAATGATCTAATGTTGATATTTTTTTAAATTCATAATTTATCACCCGTTATTGACGATGATCAAAATCTCATCATTAACACAGAAATTATACATAATGAGTGAGTAGGCTAAAAACATTTAAATATCAAGATATAAAGCCGACAAAATTCTGGGAAACGAATGAAAATGGAAAAAACTTTCAGGGTCTTCAAATCCCTGAAGAGTCTTGTTTTTTATAAAGTTGGAGGTGTTTAAAGGTTTTCTTATATAAGCAGACATTTCTTCTTCTCTCAAAGAAAAATGCGGATCTATAGCTCGACTAGGCGTCGTCTTCGGTGACTTTTCAATTTTCGCACGAGGCACATTTTCTTCTAAAATATTCCGGAGGTAGGTGCTGGACGTGATGTGCTGAAACGTAATTTGCCAGTCAGGCAGCTCTTTAACCCCGAAACAATCAATAGCAATTGTAAATTTTTTACGTGATTAATACACATTTCTGCGCAAATTGATCGTTTACCAAAAATGCAATGGAAGCGATGAACTTGAGGATTCTATAAAGATACGAAGGAATCCTAATACATGTTGTATAGTAGTAAAACATACATAATATAGCACTCAATTTTATCTGACCATGTAAGCCATACTATGTGATTGAAATGCATTAAATCTTTTTTAATCATTCAACATTTTTTTCCAAGTAAAATATTGTATTACTTGCAACATAATATTTATCGTTTCCCCAATACGATATTGTATTTAATAACATTTCGAGGTGAACCAAATTGGTGAATGAGATTTTCTCGAATTTATTGTGCCATACGCCAGATCAAATAAAATGGAGTAATAATTTCCCGATCGTCAAAGGTCCATTTTATTGCAGTGTTTATCGTTCGCCAGTAACATCGAATGTCGAACTTCAAACCGAGAAATATATGGGCACCATTGATAAAGAGGACTATTCGAGATCGAGTCGAATTCGTTCTTCGTTACTTAATTGCGATGACAACGAAGTATAAAACGCTGAGGGAACCCTGTTTTTTGTGGTTGTTTGCCTTTCTTAACAAATAGTCGCTAGATACTCAGTAAACTGACAACATTCTGTTTGCACGACAACAAGGAGATACTTATTGTCACTTCGTGTTTTTACTTTGTCTTTTTCACTGTGGCAAGTTGAAAATTCTATTTTTACATCTATAATATTCTCAAGTAAATAAATGATAATAATAATCTACCTTTTCTATCCATCACTGAAAATAGGTCATATTAATCGTTTTCTAGTTGGAGCTTTATCTGGAGTAGCTTTTCTTGGGAATTGGAATGATACAAGCATAAAATGACAGTCATCGCACAAAATCCAGTTTTCCACGTAAAAGTATTATTAATTTAGTAAACGAAAAGTCACTTTATCTTGTAAAATATCAGTTGAAGACGCTGTTCTGTCGACAAGATTTTACATTCATTTTATTCAAATCCCTCTCATGGCAATCTCTGGAGCATAAAACTGTTCGAGACAGGCCCATTGGATTATTTCTTTTAAAAGGATGGGATTCGGGCCGTGCGATATGTCCCCAACCTAATGTCGACCGCCCGTCTGTCCTTTTGCCAAATACCTTTGATATCGCACACCTGTTGTTCCCAAGAAGCCTTTCAGTGGGTTTTTATTACGGAAATTATTATTTTTTACTTTTCGATTTCGATGACTACCATTTATCAAAACTTTGCGTCTACCTACATAAGAGACTGCAAGAAGTAAGCAGGTATATTTTTTGGACGTTATCGATGTCGTTATCGTTGTTTATTCTAAATTATGTTTACGTATCTCGACTCACGAGACACGACTTACGAGTTGTAGTTCGTAGCCGTACCTCCCCACATACTCCAATTGAATGAAACAAAATTTAAATCTTGTATAAAACGCACACTATGCCGCCAAGCATATTATAAATTGGGGGATTACATCACTGACAAAAATGCCTGGCTCAGTGCTGGTCCAGCTCCACAGGTCGCTTAACTAATTGATTAGCATTCGAAAATTTTGTTGGAGCTGCTGAAGATTGTAAAAACTATCTTTACATTGTATAAATTCAATCTCCTAGTATTGTATAACTGCATAGCACATGTGTGTGAGCACTATGTATTTACCTAAGTACTTTAAAGCTACCATTTACTAGGTACGTCTTTCATTGACTTGAATGTGCCCTGGCGGCTGAGAGTATGTCATGCTCACTTTAATGTCTCGCTGATGGTGGCGTGTGTGTTGGATCATTAAGTTCCCTACAAAATGGTTGAGCTGAATGGTGTGATCCATGCGTCATGTTCGTGAACGGGCGCCGTCAGTAGGGACTGGTCATCTCTTAGCTGCCACGGCTTATTTTAATTAATTTTATTTTTTGAATTGTTTTGTTTCTTTTTTATCGTTTAATTACGGGCTCTTTTAACTTGCACATTTCTCTACATTGTACCTACTCACATGTATAATTTGAACATAAATGATGTAACCAATATATTGTAACAATATTCTGATTTAAAAGAGTGTCCGTGGAGTTTCTTGCCCATTCTTCTCAATAGGAACCTACTACGCTTTGGAATGGGCAACTAGCTTCATCTTTCTGACTGACCGACCCCTTGACAATTCAAAAGTACCTGTAATTGGTTTATTTGAAATAAATGTTTTGAGTTTGAGTTTGAGTTTAGGTTCGAACTCTGACAGGCGCTTTACTTTGTATTAATTATTTCATCGCCACTGCTCTCAAAACGGTGAAGGAAAACATCGTGAGGAAACCGGCATGTCCTAGAACCAAAAATTCGAAGACATGTGACATCTACCAACCCGCACTGGGCCCGCGTGGTGGATTACGGCCCACTGAGGAAACCGGCATGTCCTAGAACCAAAAATTCGAAGACATGTGACATCTACCAACCCGCACTGGGCCCGCGTGGTGGATTACGGCCCACTCCCTCTCACAGAGAGGAGGCCAGTGTCCCAGCAGTGGGAATATTATAGGCTGATTATGCTGTTATGCTGTATCTCGGGACCATGGGGTCCCGGTATTTTGGAAGGCGTACGAGGGGCCAAAGCCAACTAGCAGGGGCCCCTTTTTAAATGGAATGAGACACCAACCGACGATTATCCCTGTTCGCACTATAGAAGTGCAGCCAAGGACAATCCCCGGTTGGAGTAGGACTATTGCAGGATAGGGGAAAAAGATATTGGATTATGGGTTTGGGTGGCCGAAGTGGACTGGTAACCTGGAACTATTGAAGGACTATGGCCCCTGCCTGATCAATGTTTTATATATACACGGATAATTATTTGTTTGAAAGGCATCTTGGGAACAACAGGTGTGCGATATCAAAGGTATTGGCAAAAGGACAGAGGGGCGGTCGACATTGTTTTAAATTATTATTATTACCGGTCAATAATCCATGTACTCCTAGGTTTTTAAAACGTACTGGCGTGACACGCCTTTTTTAGTCTGATCCATGATCACAATTTGTAGTTCTCCAAGCTATAAAATTATGTTCAATTCCGAAAAAAGAATTTAGCTATCTCAAACCACAGCAATTACAAAATTAAGAACAGATTAGCACGCCGAATCACAAATCATTGTCCACAGCATAAATTAATTCCGTCAGTTTGAATTGATTAGCTGAAACTTTGGGTCACGTAGAACGTTCTACCGAACTTATCTACAATTACAGTCCGCCATTGTTTAATATCCTTCGACAGTTTGTACCCTTTAAGTTAAAATTGGAGAACTTGCATTGATAAGTTTCATTTTACCCTTGGTTGTAGCTATTGAAATGTGTCTCGAAGATAACAATCTCTATGGTGGAACTAACTTCGTCATGGAAATTACTCGAAATGCGTAGAGAAATAGTAGACTCTTGAGAATATTTTTGTTGGGTCGAAATGATAAAAGCTTTTGTCTTTTATTATCCTAATAAGCTTTCAAAGCTTTTGGGAATAAATCTATGAAAATCTTGTACTGAAAAATTGGCATAAAGTCAGGAAAAAAACCGTTTTCTTCCATAAGACATATTATTATAATTATAATACAATTCGTCTGTCGACAGAAGTCCGAAAGTCTGACAACCAGTCTTACCAAGGGGTGTCGTATTATCCAGTGGGTTGTGGAGGTCACACAGATATTCGCTCCATGTAAATATTGGTATTCAGCGACATCTGGTTAGACTGGAAGCAGACCCCAACATTGTTGGGAAAGGGGCAGATGATGTATGAAAAAGCAAAAGGCCTTATTTCCATACTTTGTTGACGAACCTTTCTTGTGTAGGGTAGTTGAACTCTCATGGTAACAAAATGTGTTTAGCCTTGCCTTGTCATGTCTTTTCTTGCTTACTTTAACAGTTTATGAATAAAACTCTTAGAAATTCGTTGTCTAGACAGTACAAAGTAATCTAATTAATGGTGTGTTCCTATTAAAGTCTAATAAAAGTTGCTAATTGCGGCGCACGGCGGCTCGACCCCTAGCTTTTTATGGCTTAGTTTCCTTTGTTTCTCGGGCAATTTGCAATTCCTTTCGCCACCGGTCCATAAATTAAGACAGTCAGCAAGTAACAACATTAACAGTTCGTGTTGCGTGGTAAAAAGACGATTTTATCGACTGGATTTTCCTAGCGAACTATGCTTGTGTAGCTATATTTAAACATAATAAAAACTAACTGCGACCCGCGGTTTCACCCACTCCGATGGAATTTCGTGATAAAAAGTATCCTATGTCCTATTCCAGGTCATGGTCTACCCATGTGCCTGAATTTCATCCAAATCCGTTTTAGCGTGAAAGCGTAACAAACAAACAAACTCACTTTTGCATTTTACATATGAATTAAATAAAAATATTAATAGTTAGGATTATAGTCGAATTATTCCACTGTGCCCCACAAAGCCGGGGCCACTGGTGGGGCAAAATGGATTGCCTAATTTGCAGTGGAATCTTCGCTTTTCGTGTCCGTCTATGTAACCGCGTGGTTCTTCGAAACTACACTACGTATTTTGATGCGGTTTTCACCATCATTTAGAGAATTTGAACAGGGGCAGGTAGCTAGTATTTACTACTTTATTTACGAAGAAGCTGAAAAGTCGATTGGCGCAGTAGCTACGCCACCACTCCGGATTTGACTTTGATCGCCGCAAGACATATACAATACCTTTGTATATTAGCTAAGCCGGAAGGTTTTTCTTGAGATTTGTAAGATATGTGGCTGTAAGTACCTAAATTGTACCATCAGTGAGAAGCATGAAAAGGTAATTATTATTTAAAGCGCGTAAGTCTCGATCCCGTGGGAATATCGGGATGAAAAGTATCCTATGTGTTAATCCAGGTTATAAACTATCTGTTTGCCAAATTTCATCCAAATCTATTCAGCCGTTTTTGCATGATTGAGTAACAAACATCCAAACACACAAACTCACAAACACACAAATACACAAACACACAAACTTTCAAACGTATAATATTAGTAGGATAACTAGCTGATTCCCGCGACTTCGCCCGCGTGGATGTCGGTTATTATATACTAAAACCTTACTCGAGAACCACTCTATCCATTGGTGAAAACAGCATGAAAATCGGTGCAGTCGTTTTTGAGTTTATCGCGTACAGGACGACAGATAGACGCGGCGGAGGACTCTGTTTTATAATATGTAAAGACTAGCTTCCGCCCGCGGCTTCGCCCGCGTGGTATGTCGATAAAAAGTAGCCTATGTCCTTCCCCGGGATGAATTTTCCCCAATCCCCGTATAAGGGGTAGTTTACAAAAACTAAAAATGACAAACTTTATCATTTACTTAAATAAGTATTCGTGCCAAGTTTCAAGACTACTAACCCAAGGAATAAGATTTTTCATACAAACGAAATCTGCCCATTTCACCCTTTTAGGGTTGGAATTTCGAAAAATCGTTTCTTAGTGGAAACTTACTCTTTATAATGAACACACCCTCCAAATTTCATGTCTGTAGGACCAGCGGTTTAGGCTGTGCGTTGATATCTCAGTCAGCCTTTTTACCCGACTACGGTGAAGCAAAAAGGAGGGTTATGATTTTGACCGGTATGTATGTATGTGTGTATGTATGTATGTATGTATGTTCATCTGTTCCCTCATATCTACTAAACGACTCATCACAATTTGACAAATGAGGTATCGTTGGAAGCGTCTTGATCGTCCGCTGGTTATAGGCTATGTGACGACACATTAAATTAAAAATGGCGCCGTCTAGAGGACATAAAGTCAGGAACTAAAAAAAAAATCTTGTTTAATCGTACCATGTTGGGTATCAAACGAAAGGGCTTAATGAGCACATTTCAAAAATATATATATATTATAACCCCAAAAGAAAAAGAAAAAGTAATAAAAACTAAAACTCAACTACGACTAAAAAGGTATAAACAAGACACCACAGACAGACAAAATCAAAAAATCCGGAGTCACACGTGTTAGGGCATAAATCGAATAGATCACGTGTGACTCCGGATTTTTTGATTTTGTCTGTCTGTGGTGTCTTGTTTATACCTTTTTAGTCGTAGTTGGGTTTTATATATATATAGATTATGAGCTCTACGGTATTAACTAAACTGTAAGGTAACATACTACTAAGTAAAATGATTCTCCAATAAATGTGGATGACTGGGTATCCTGCTACATACATAGAATCACCTATAACATCACCATTTATTTACCTATCCACATAGCATTGAGATCACTAATCACCTCATCAGCTAAACGTGTTAATTATTACATCATTTCCTTGGAATTGTTTCTGTAGCGGTTTATGCGGAAAATCCCTATTTAGGGACATACATATCATAATACCACGCCTTTATTCCCCGAAAGGTTCGGCAGAGGTGTACCTATACTACATCGAAATTTGGCAGTTCTGTAATAAGGGGCGAACCTATTGCCATCAACCGGGCAAAAGTCCATACTTCGGGCTGCTACTGTGAAATTCGAAATGGAAAAACCAATGACACTTTGCCTGGCCCAGGAATCGAAAACAGGACATCATACTCAGCGTCATACGTAGCGTGTGCCACCAATAGACCAACAGGAATGGACAAATAGTATAATACATGAACAGGGCTATACCAGGCAATATAAACGCGCTTTTCCACTTCGCAAGCAATTTTCAGTTTCGCACGCAATGACGTTGCAGGGAAGGAAAGATACGGTTACGGTTTAAAGCGACGACGTTTTAAACTTCAGCTATCTTGTTATATCTGTGAGTAAAATAAAGTTTATGGTGAGTTTGTGCACAGCAGAATCAGGGCAAATGTTTCTGCTACGCGAGAAATTAGCAACATTTTGCATGGAGAGGGACTTTGCATCTGCAGAAACTAAACATAACCTCCTCTACCTTGACGCCTTTCTCAAGGGAGTACGCAGAATATGCTTCCCTCTAAAACAATTTAGTCCAACTTCATACACTACCTGAAGATTGTTAGCAAAATGTCTTCATGCATTATGTATCTAACACAAGTTAGTGTAACTTCGCAAATACCCCTCTGTTTTAATACCGGTTCCGTATACTTGCTAATTAAACTTTGTATGTTACACTTTGCCTGGGAATGTATGAGTTCGTCAAAGTTTGCGCGACTAACACGTTACGTGTCGGTAATTACGTATTGGGTAACTGCCACAACAGTTTGTCGTTCGCCGAGGAATACGATTTGTGTGACGGTACAAGTTACAACGCTGTTCGCAGTGGAGCGGTCAAGCGATCTATGTATAGTATTTGGGTTCTGTGGGCAATTAACGTTTGGAGCTGAACAGCACAACTAACCAGAACGGCGTTGTTACTATGCCAGGTTTACAGCTGTTTCATCTTATATGGTGAGCAGTTTCAATCTGTTTATGAACTGGCGTTTGTTCCATTTTCTACGTTTTCTTCTTCTGCTAAAGCTTCGCAGCACAGCTTGACGTAATATTCTTCCGAATTTATTTGCTTGACATTTAGCGTATTTCGTTTTTTTGTAAATAAATGATGCAACTGAAGCATATCTAGTTGACCTTTCGTATGTGCCTCTAATCTATTTATAAACAAAAAACTATTGAACTTGAACTTTCACGACAGCGCAGTTTTAGCAGACTAGTCGACATGCATAATTGCATATTTAAAAATACAATCTATTTTCATCGCGGATTATGTACCTCATCGATTTTAGATGGAACATTTTCCGACGGCGCTTCGGCAGACATTGGCACAAGAGTAGGGATGCAAGAAGTGCCAAAAAATATCGATACATATCGTATCGATATTTAAAAAAAATATCGCTATCGAATTCGATATATCGAAAAAATAATATCGATATATCGGTGACATTTTGAAATTAAAAAAAAAAACTAACTTTAATTGGGTTGTTAGTTTTATTTATTAGGATCCATATCCATACAATGATTTAGGTATTTTCGTATTTGAATTTCGCGGGCTACCCCACCCTAGTAGTAAATGCATTGAATGACGATTTCATGAAATTTTCATTCAATGCACTAATGCACTGACATGAACTTAGAGAGTTGTATTGCTGATTCTAATGATTATAATTCTGTAAATCCATATTTGTTACGGCCGCAAATAATATTTAGGTCAACATACAATCTGATACTAAGTCTGTCACTTTTGTCAGTCCTGTCACAGATAATTAAAAAAAAAGCTGTAAGCTGTATTCCAGCGTGAGTAAAATACTCAGTGGCGACAACGGAGTTGCTATTGGAAAAAATATATCGTTTTTGATACATTTTTGGTACTTGATATTTTATATCGATATATCGAAATAAAAAATATCGAAAAAAAAAACGATATATCGATATTTTTTCTGCAAGCCTACACAAGAGTATAGCGTTCCGCTAACAAAATGTTCTGTAAAACGTGTAAGTGTATAAGACAGCTGTAACAGAAGACTGGTCTCCATTTCTTGTGAACTGCAATATGTTTCGAGCTGTTTCATTACATGTTTCAATAGCTTGGAGTCTGTCCTTGTATCTGACTGCTCGGCATTGGCACTTTGTTAATGATCTTGTGTGTCTGACTTAGGTTCGCAGCTTTTTTATAACTTTACTTAACATTTTCCGTATGTCACGGCGAACTTTTTAAATTTGATTTCCATGTTCTATTCAGAAAAGACGAGGACGTATTTGTAGTTCCATAAAATAGGGGCCCACAAACAGAAGCAGTGCCAAAGACTATAAAAAACGATAAAAGATCATTCCTGTTACGTCCCACCACAGAAAAGACACAAGATAAAACCATGTCTCAGTTTAAAAGACCGAAACACGATTATTTTGTGGTCTAACAGGATACACATAACAATGTACAGGATAAAAACCTACCCCACGCTACAGAAAACCCTTTTGTTTGCACACGGAAAGGGGTGAAAAGATTAATTCACATCCATTTGCATAAGTATTTCGGTACATAAATATGTCGTATACGTGTTTTCTAAATTAGATTAATTTAATACGAACGTGTGAAAGAAACGAACCTACGTAAGTGGGTAGCAAAAACTTGTGTGTTTAATGTATGAATGTTATCGTAACCTAGCTGATTCTATTTATGTGGTTAAGTACGAATCGTAGTTTACCTAGTAAAACGTACTTACGAGCTCCATTTGTGCTAAACTTGGTACCTATCAGTGCTAAAGCTGTGCCTTCACTATAAGCGATTGTTCGACCTCGATTCATCTGCTCGACTATATTCCGGTCGAGTGCTTTCGGCCAATTATCTATTAGATGCTATTGTTTTAAAACCTTGGATAATGTTTTATTGCTTGTGCATCTGACCGTTAATTTTTTTACTTTTACTGTAGCTACATTAAGTAAATTCCCACACAATCAAAAATTGAAGGCCAGTGTTGTTGGATTCCATTTTTATCTTCTGGATTTATATTTTGTTGTAGAGATATCATTGAGTTAAAGGTTCATACTTCAAAAAAATTAAAGTAATAAAACTAAAACCAACTACGACTAAAATAAAAAGGTATAAATAAGACACCACAGACAGACAAATTAAAAATCCGCAGTCACACGTAATCTGTTTGATTTATCTAACCTAACACGTGTGACTCCGGATTTTTAATTTGTCTGTGTGTGGTGTCTTATTTATACCTTTTTAGTCGTAGTTGGGTTTTAGTTTTTATTACTTTAATTTTTTGTACCCTCTTTTCGAGGCCTGCTAAGGGCAAATTTCACCAAAGAAAATAAACGCGATAAACTACGTTTAGGGACTGTCAGTGTCTTTATTTTCTGTGGAATATTAACACTGATAGTTCTTGAACGCGATTAAGATGTACTGATCGCGTTCAGTTACATAGGTGAAATTCGCCCTAAATCTCCTATCGCCGTTAGTGGGCCCTAATCTTTTCGTATGGGTACTTGAATGAGAGATCTCCATTACCGTAGGGTAGTGACGCTAACACTTATTTGGACTTGAAGTACTTTAGTGCCATTCGGTGCCTCTCTCTAATTGTTTGGGGTAAACTTTATCCTCGGAATTTTAGAGTAGTAAAGTTATGACCATGCGTGGTTTAGTTAGGATGCAGGCAGAGGATAAAAGCCTGACTGGCTATTTTTAAGAGCTTTTTGGAAAAAAAGAATGATATAAAATATCGATGTAAAAAATAAAGCTTATGTATAAAGGAAAGGTTTTCATAAAACTGTAGCTTTGATCGCGGAACATCCTCTCAGTATTATTTATGAATAATTTTATTCCATTACAGATTCTCTGAAGTTTGGTAATCGGATTCATATGAAACATTAAATAATAAAAGCGGTCCGTAATCTAAAGGCGCTGATAATTCAGGATAAAATAACCTTTTACATAAATCGGTTTCAGAATAAATTAAATAGTTTGGTTCTCTGTTCAAGGACAGTAAATTAAACATAATTCGACTTACTTAAAAATCTGACATAATGTCTTCTGGTTCTAGGACACGCCGATTAGGTCACGATGTAATTTAACTTTCACCTTTTTATTTCTACTTGCGTTACCTGAATAACACGTAAAATATAATAGAATACTCTTTATTATGTACACCATAAAAAATACAGATATAAATGTAGAAATTTTACATAGGGTGACACAATGGGCGGTCTTATCGCTAAAAGCGATCTTTGACAGACATCCTTTGGATGGAATAAAGTGAGAAGAAGAGATAATACTGCAGGTGAGTGGTGTACCATTTACATGTACAATAAATACATCCATACATAAAGCATATACTTATTGATATAAATATATATACAATAATAAACATGAAACAGGAGGAAAGAGCACGTAACACGTAGGTATAATGAAATGCAATATTATTATATAAGGTTTAAAGAGGGGCTCGTGGTTAAGCTACTTTTGCCGCGGTCGGTGCGTGGACGAATGAACACCCATAGACCCCTCCGTGCCTCAGAAACCACGTCCGGCTGTCATTCGTAGACCTTTGACAGTCATTACGGGTTGTCAGAAGCCCAAAAGTCTGACAACCTCGTGTTACCAAGGGGTAAGGGGTATCGTGATACCCAGTAACTGTTCGCTCCATGTAAAATACTGGTATTCAGCTGTATCTGGTTAGAATGGAAGCTGACCCCAACATACTTGGGAAAAGGCTAGGCCGATTGATTTTTGACTTTACAGAAGAATTATTCCAAACTATCCTAATCCTTTGTTTTCTATAAATGCTAAACTGTCAAAAAGGTATAAGACAAAGGCACGTCTATAGAGTCTAGTTTGCTTATCTCAGAATACAGGGTGGCACTTAAATCCGGTAGCGTCTTGATATAACCGAGCTTAAAATTGAATTGATGCCAACCTTGACTACACAGACTCCTGTTTTACATACAAGTTGTATCAGACTAGCTTTAATGTTCTTTGGGTCTTCAAGTTGTTAGTTAAAAGTCCTGTCTTTAGCCTGAATACCTAATTTTATAGGTCTCGTTAGGCAATCGGGCATAAAATGTGTGGCATGTATTTAATCTCCTAAAAATGTTATTAAACACTCTAATATAATGATTGCGCCTCTTTTTGTGACCCTTAAATAATTTCTACCTTAATAAATTCCTACTTTGGGGTCCTAAAAATACTAAATAGCCAAGTAACTGCGACCAACTTGGATGTAGAGCTAGCCGGCCGCTGCCGTGGCACCGCTCGCTTCGCTCAATCGGCTCGCGCGTAGTTGTTCACAGTTCTAACCTAACCTAATCAATATGGTTGAGGTGCCCTAGCTTATTTACTGGAACAAATTCGGCTCGCGTATGGTTGGTCACAGTTCCCACCTTACCTAACCCTTTTGGTAGGGGTATCCTAGCTTGGTTACTGCGACCAACTAGGAGAAAAGGCCAGAAAGCTAAAAAGAGACTCAATTCTTCCAAAAAAAGTGTGCATCATTAGAAAAACAAAAAGTTTTTAGAGAATCGATAGTTTAAAAAGTGTCAGAATACATAAGTGTGCATAGAAGGTGAGTTTTTAGAGAAACATTTAAATATTGCCCTTTCTTTTGCCTTCGGCGGCATATTATTTTAACACTTTTCTTTGTGTTGTAATGCGTATTGTTTCGGGGTGCCGCGCCGGAAGCTACAAACATACGTACTAGGTGGCTCATCTCCACCTATGAAATCAGCGTTTTGTATGGGGATTAGATCCCAAGGCCAATTAGATTAAGCGAAAAAAAATAGTTTTGGCTAAGTTAAAAAAAAAAGTGGTAATTTCTGCTAACAAAATGAGGAGTCATTTTTAAGGTATTTTTTATGTTTAGAAAACTATAAGTAATAAGGTTTTTTTACTATTGGTAGTTGTCTATCATGGCCATTTTTCGATATAATACCAAGCAATTGATGACTATTTTATATCTATTCTATATATATCTATTTTATATATCATAGAAGTGAGGAGGTTCTCTATTAGTGAGAAAAAAACGCCAATTTCATAGGTGGGGACCCAATATATTGTTCTTTAACAAATACCCACTTTTTACCGCCGAATATTCGTTGTGATATTTATAAAGGAAGTGTGAACGGCCCGATCTTCATAAGCGATAAGATATGGTTAATGTTTGTCGGAAAATCGACGATGACATAAATTTTTCGTATCTAAATTAGATTTGCATAGGGACGCAGCTTTCCGAAAGTGTCTTTACGTTTTCGTATCATACGCCCATTGTATGATTTTTAGGGTTCCGTACCCAAAGGATAAAACGGGACCCTATTACTAAGGCTCCACTGTCTGTCTCTGTCTGTCTGTCCTCTGTCACCAGTACCTGTATCTGATGAACCGTGATAGTTAGACAGTTTAAATTTTCTCAGATGATGTATTTCTGTTGCCGCTATAATAACAAATACTAAAAAAAAAAAAAAACACCTAAATATTTAAGGGGGTATACATCAAACCGTTTTTGCCGTTTTTATAGATTACTAGCTTCCGCGCCCGAGTGGTATGTTGATAAAAACTAGCCTATGTCCTTCCCCGGGATGCCATCTATCTCCTTGCCAAATTTTATCGAAATTCGTTCAGTGGTTTAGGCGTGAAAAGGTAACGTACATACAGACAGACAAAGTTACTTTCGAATTAATAATATTAGTATGGATGGTACGGAACCCTTCGTGCGCGAGTCCGACTCGCACTTGGCTGGTTGTTTTCTCAGGTCGGCACTCAAGTTTTTTTTCAACTATTTATATTAAACAAGGAGTTATTCCAAAATGTTTCGGTTTTCCATCTGGAATTTCTCAGTAGCAGCCCGGAGTCTAGATTTGTGCCCGGTTGGTGGCAATAGGCTCGCCCCCTACTGGCGAACTATGGGTGTAGGTACTAAAAGCGCACCTCTGCCTAATCATGCTATGTAATGTTATTCTAACAATTCCAAAACCCTTTGTACGCCATTAGCTAATATCAAGATTGAAAACAAAAACTTTTGGTACATACCTACGTAGGTATATATAGGTAGGTAAGTGCGGTAAGTACGGTAGGTAAGCTTAGATACCTAGGGTAGGTATGTAGGTTCCTACAGTATTTTTTCGGTACCATCAAAAAGTTTTAAAACGTAATCTCGGTACTCTAAGATAAAAATTAATCACGCCGTTCCCCTTCGCTGCCCACGGTAATACGGCCTTAAGTCTGTTGGCAAGAATTCAAAGTTTAATCGTACCATCAGCGGCCGACTGGGTGTGAGTAAATTCAGCAAACTAATGGGGCTGCTACTCAACCCCGCCACGTTATTTATTATTCAGGCAGCCACTGACCGTGGTTACGGCAATCACTGGGGTGATCATTCAAATAGCCAGTTTACGGGTTATACCTGTTTTCGTTTGCGAGACGAATAAACTTTGGGTTCTGGTCGTAAAAGTGGTGAGGCTCGACGTGGAATTGTACATGTATTGTGGTTACATTGTTTGCTATCTTTATAGTGAAGTGGCGATTTATGTTGTTTTCAGGTGCTTACTTTTTTAAAGCTAAACTATATGGATGGACTGTGTAAAAGGTGATATGACTAGAAAGGTAGTGCCTACCGAGATGACGACTAATAATGAAGTATGGAAGAAAAATACATATTGCGCAGACCCCAAATAAAATTGGGATAAGGGTTGGAGAATGATGATGATGCCTTTTTGAAGCTTCCAGAATCCTGGTAATCTATGGTCAGGTTTTCCTCATTGATTACATTTTGAACAGATTCTTGATTTTATAATACCTGAAAACTTACTGGTTAATTTTCATCCTTATCCATCTTTTGTACTTCAAACTTGGTTCACTGACCCCAACTCAGTTGTCTCGCCTGTTATCGCCTGGTACAAACGCTTCAGCACTATCAGATTTCGTCCATTTTGTATAGCGACAACGTCGATTCTATATCTGCTGGTTAACGTGACAGTCGCCTCGCAACAATAACAAATGTCCCAGTTAAAACGTAGATAAACCGGCTACCACCCGCCAGAACTTTGCCTCCCTTTACTGCGAATTTTATACTATAGGTGGATAGGTGCTTTTACCCGGGAAGGCGCTTACGGAGCAGATTATGTTTACGTATTTTTATTAGTCGATTTAAAAGCACGTAGCGTTACATTTTCGCAGATTGCAGATTAGACTAGGTTTTTAGAAATTAGGATTTAATACAGGGGAAGGTGCATTGAACCTCAAACACTTCGTCAAAATTGGTACTGTTATTTAGCTCTTATTTGGAAAAATAAACGTGGAACCAGACTTTGGCCCAGTAAGAATAAAAAAGTAAAAAATTGATTCAGTACAATTTGACATAAAACACGGACATTCAAACGAATCAATTCACTTTATATTCTTAGCGATCGTTTGAATCGAATTTCAGGATTTAGACGAAATAAATCAATTTCTCGGGTCCGATAAAACGGTTTATCTGGCTTTAGATCCTGAGGGACCCCATTTGAGAGGTCAAATAGGCAGGCGAGCTAAGCTCGGTTTTGGTAAAACTCATTTAGAAGGTCTAATGGGATACGTGGAGGTAGGAACCAATATGGTTTGGGGATATCTATGTAACTTTCTGGGACACCGACACTAGTTGCAATCATGAATATTTTTGAAATAAGTGAGGATTGATCGTTGTCCCTCTGACAGCACAAAAGGAGATCGTTTTTTTTGTTCGGTGATTAGGCCTACCAAAAATTTGTGGTGTTTATTAATAAAACGCATGTTGATTTGTTCCATATGATCTCTACATTACAGTGGTATTAATAATTATACTTCGTCTAACGGGGATACTGAGAAATACGATCATAATAAAAAAAAACACTAAAAGAGCTATTGTTAAGTGAGTAGGTTGGCCTCATCGGTATTGTAGTTTATTAAAATAGTGCACTGGTCAGCAATAAATAATAGGAATATTGGGTGTTTGGAACGGATATTGAAAGTAAAAATCTCATTTTGTAACAAAGCATTTTTAGTACAGTAAGTATTATCAATTTCAACGTCAGACGACTTAGAAGGCAGGTCGCTCCACCTCTCATCTTGATACCGCCGTGCCCTTGATGCAAAAGCATTCAAGTTACCGCACATCTATAGCAGTTGAAATCTTATTGAAGTTTTGAAATTATTATGATGGCTTTAGAATCATGCTTTGTAAATTAAATTATCTCATAAGGACAAAATGAAGGTAAGAGATAGCGTATAAGACGTAAGTTACAACGTGTAATTAAGGGAGTACTTTCGAGCCAAACAATCTGGCCTGCCGCATAAAAACCTCCTTAATGAAACTACAACCCATATAACCATACTTAAAAAGCCCGTATCTATAGACGTACGTATTAACTTTTCTGAGTAAATACGACTGAGCGGCAGTTACATGGGGTGAATCAACAGTGTCGACAAATTGTTTACTACAACTTCGACGAGTTTCCTTGGCAAGTTTTTTTGTTATTGATTTTGGGGTATGAACTGAACGAGATGAACTTTCTTATTTGATATGATGAAATATATACTGAAGAGACATCAATAAGGCTACGTTTTTGCGACGTTAGTGGCGGCATCGTGCAGTAACACTTATATACGTTTTTTAACACTTCTTTTTTGTGATTTTTTTGTCAGATAGCTAATGTTGTAACTTACTTGATACACTCACATGGGGGTCTTATAATTCTTGTACATCACAAAATTATCGGCTATGGTGAAACGAATACGGTGTGTACCTACACAAATGAATACTTAGCACAAGTTTGAGCCAGGTTCCTACAGAGTCAGACTTTTGAACAGTTTGAACATATGAACGGGCTACGGAGCAAGCCTGAATACACATTTTCTACGAAAAGCCATCAAATAAGCACTGCACCCGCCTTTGCTAACGTAGCACATATGCATGGCATGCATGGCGTGTCACTCACTCCATGCATGCTTGGAGTGTAACTCGCCGGTGCAATGCTCAATCGCTCATGGTACCTAATTGCAGGTTCGCAGGCACATTTGCCTGATATGGCAGAGCGATAGCGTAGCTGAACATTACCGATCCATCTGAGTTGAGATGGATCGGTAATGTTCAGCTACGCTATCGATAGCGATATTTTGATAGGGATATTATATCCTAGTAATGTAGGAAGATCTTTTTAACACGATACTTTATTATTTCACAAATGACATCACCCATTTTGGATTTTTGTTTTTGGCGGCCAGCTGTAATTATTATTCATTCCTGAACGCAGCCTTTTTTAATCCCAAATCGCCTAACAAAATGGGTGATCTCCTTTGAACAAAAGGTGTTACTTTTATTCGATAGGAGACTAAATAAATTTTTGAATTAGAAATAAGAATAAGTTTAGGTAGGGAATATATGAATTTGTTGGCACAGAGGCCCTAGACAAAAAGACATTCTATCAGCGATAACGATGATGGAAATGGCATGGAAAATGTAAAGAACTGACATAAGCTATCGAAAAGCTTAATGTCAATCCTGTTGAAAGTTGTTGTAGTTACTACGAAACGCTTTTGTGACGTGATTGTCACTTGTCTAGGCCCTCGGATTTTTTAACCGTCTGACGTTTAAACCACTCCTAGGGCCAGTTTCATGATTGATTATTATTGATAAATCATTCAACCTATCAGAGCAGTTTACGCGCCCGTGACAATTTTTCAGATTAATTTTGAGATCATTTTCGTTCGAGAAGCTTTTCTACTAAGCTTAATTCTATTTGCTGGAGCAAATAGAATTAAGCTTCGTAGAAAAAGCGGTCTTATGGTACAAATATTTGCGGTTCGTCTTCTTCTATTTCTGATTCAATAAACGAATTGAACGTAAGAACGAAGTTTCAGGGTGATGTCAACAAGAGCTTTAAACTGTATCAAACTTTGTCTTATTAGAGTGTCTTACCTACGTAATTTAATTGGAATAGGAAACGGGAGGGTAGAAACCTTTGTGAAGTAGTAACTTTTTGCTGGCGTCATTCATACTCCTTTGTTAACTAAGTCGCGAATCAATGGGCCAAGTGATTTTCACTAAGTATCACTAAGTTTGTGATCTCGTCAGATTTATTGTTTACAAATTCGGTGGTTTGACTCCAATAAAATTTAAATATTTTAGAAGCCACTGACTAGCTTCATAAAAATTTAGAAATCTCAGTAGGTACCTACTTAACGATATTTTCTTGGCCCATTTTCATTTAGGTACTTTCCGTTATTGACAGCTCTTATCAGGTAGAACCAACTAAACTAAACTATCCTTATCCTTACTAGTCGCGGGCAATAGTTAGTATAATATTATGAATGCGAAAGTGAGTTTGATTGTTTATTTGTTACGCTTTCATGCTAAAACTGGTTAACGGATTTGGATGAAATTTGGTGCACAGGTAGACTATGATCTGGGTTAGGACATAGGATACTTTTAATCCCGGTAGTAGGTTCCCGTGGAATAATTTCCGGCCTCCACGCGGGCGAAGCCGCGGGCAAAAGCCAGTATATAAAATTACCCACTTGCCATTGTAAAATCAAACCCTAACTTGAATGGCAACCCATAACCACCCAATATCCCGCATAACGAGCACAAATTCTCATATAATTTTTAGCAAAGTTATCAAACCCTTAGAGACGGTTATTGCAAACGACCACTTATGAAGGTCTAATAGTCAATAAACTTGTATAAATACGTTAATTTTGCAGGGTTATCGTCCTTATAGACATTACTTGGTGTCTAGTATGTAACGTGGTACATCGATCATTGTTTATCTTATCTATGGGGTAGGGGGAATAACAGTTGTGTTGACGGCTGTACATCCTCACTAATATTATATTATAAATGCGAAAACGGCTGAACGGATTTAGATGCAATTTGGCACACGGGTATGACCTGGAATAGGATACTTTTTATCCCAATATTCCCTTGGGATCGAAACTTATGCGGAGGAAACGGCGGGGCGCAGCTAGTATATTATGTTTTAACATCCCTGTTAGATGTGTTAAGGAAGATCTGACATGTTTTGTGATTCTTGCTTAATGATTTTGTATAGTGAGGTTTACATGCGGGTTTCGGAAATCTTTAAAATCTTAGCTCGGATAATATTCATGCTTCTCAAACGCAAAACATATTATATAATCCACACTTGAGATACAAATATGGAGCCCAGACCGGCACAGACTAACTTTTAAGTTATCCGTGCTAAAATACGCGGTCGGGAACTTTATATAAGATGAAACGAAGTGTAATAAATCAATGAAAAGCTATTTTAACATTGCTTCTCAAGTTTCTTGATATAATTAGGTATGCCGCTTTTAAATCATAAGGGAATATAGACCCTCTTCTGACATAAAGACGAATATACGAAAATAAGGAATATTGAAATAATGAATTGCTTGTGTAACACTAGAAACCCTACAGATTTTTTTCTAAAGAATTTGTTTTACGTACAAAATCGTGGCTTATATCTATATAAATGTAAAAATGAAATGCTGTTCGTTGGTAAGCGCATCATTTGAAAACGGCAATTTGGCTATTTTTAACCGACTTCTTGAAAACGGAGAAGGTTCTCAATTCGTCTGTACGTTTTTTTTTTTTGTGTGTGTTTGTTCCCCGATTACTCTGCCAATTATGAATCGATTTTGATGATTCTTTTTTTAATTCATTTTTGAATAAAAACAATCAATAAAAAAAAAACAACAAAATCAATCAATTAAATTTGTTGAAATGTTGGTAAGTACCGTGGTAGGTTAGTCCTTAGTACCTTAGTCCTTAGTCCGAATTAGGTTCTTTAGGAAAGAAAATTGGAAAAGTTTCCCGTAAAATGTTCAAGTACTAAATATCGGAATACTAAACAACGTCAATTTTCCATGGGATTTTCTTATGAATTATTGTAATTTTGACAGGGCAATGACAGTCCGGTCAGCTTGCTATTAATTAATAACAAAATTAATTTTCCGATGCCAAACATTATTTCGGGGAATTTTCCTCTGCCATACTCTACGCTAATACAATATTCAAACGGACAGACAGCAAAATTCCAATTCTAGAGTTGTATCTACTGCTATGTAAATATATGAGCAGGTAGTAGTCATCGCGAAACACCGGTAATGTCCGACCATTAGGCGAAGTCGAAATATCGCGGGACCCGGTAGATACGTGGTGCGGATGCTGATAAAATTAATCTTTATTTATGCTGCGGTAACTGAAATAGCTGAAATTATTTTACGATATCGCTGGATGTACGATGAACCTACTTCAAAGAGTAGGGAGATTAAACCCAAGCTTTCTCCGAATGGCGATGGCGTCCAAAGATTAGAAACATCTCAAAATTGACCGAGTAGATCTTATGACGATTGTATCATGCTCGTACCAAAATGAGAAAGAAGATAAGATATTCACGCTCATTTTAGCAGCAGCAATCTATATATATAAAAGGCTAGGGTGACTGAGATATAAACGCACAGCCTAAACCGCTGGTCCTAGAGACATGAAATTTGGACGGTCGGTTCATTGTGAAGAGTAAGTTTCCACTAAGAAATCTGATCTGATTTTTCGAAATTCCACCCCTAAGAGGGTGAAATGGGGGGATTTCGTTTGTATGAAAAATCTTATTCCTTGAGTAAATAGACTTGAAACTTGGCACGAATATTTATCTAAGTAAATTACGAAGTTTGTCATTTTTAGTTTTTATAAACTACCCCCTAAACGGGGATTGGGGTGTGTCAAAGTTTGTATAGAAGAATTTTAACGCGCGGTCCGATTAACTCGAAATCGGGTATTTATACTTAAAACCAAAAATAAAGAATAACGTGTATCAGGGTATTTCAAAAATCTACCCCTGATGGGATGATAAGGGGTAGACTACACAGCTTAAACCATTAAACGGATTGGGCTGAAATTTTGCATACAGATAGTAATTAAGACGCGGGCATTCACTAAGAAAGGGTTTTTCAATATTGGACCTTTAGGGGATGAAAAGGGGAGATTTCGTTTGTAAGAAAAATCGAATTCCTTGAGTTAATAGACTTGAAACTTGGCACGAATACGTCTAGACTGTCATCTTTAGTTTATCTATACTACCCCCTAAACGGGAATAGGGGTGTGTCAAAGGTTGTATGGAAGAATTTTAACGCACGGTTTAATTAACTCGAAAATCAATGTTAGTATCAGGTATTGAATGTATAACAGGGATTTTAGAAAATTCATCCCGGGGAAGGACATAGACTATTTTTTATCGACATACCACGCGGGCGAAGCCGCGGACGGAAGCTAGTAAATTATAAAAGAACTAGCTGCGCCCCGCGATTTCGACCGCGTAAGTCTCAATCCCATGGGAATATCGGGATAAAAAATCCTATGTCCTATTCCAGGTCATGGACTACCCACGTGCCAAATTTCATCCAAATCCGTTCAGCCATTTTAGCGTGAAAGCGTAACAAACAAACAAACAAACTCACTTTCGCATTTATAATATTAGTTAGGATACCTTAAGCTGTCTCATCGCAGTAAGTCAAGCTTTGGTAAAAATATTTGTCTGTTAGCATCTCACTCATGGAGGCCACAACAATTACCATCACACGATTACGTGTGGTAATTACAATTCACGTCAAAATATGACAATAAGAATTAACATCCGAATAGCTATTAGCCTACTATTAGCTATTAGTACTAGTCTACACATATTTTAAACTAGCTATGCCCCGCGGTGTCACCCGCATACGTCTTGATCGCGTGGGAGTATCGTAATGAAAGTATCCTATGTCTGAATCCAGGTCATGTTTTACCTATGGTACCAAATTTTTCCAAAATCGTTTCAGCCGTTTTAGTGTGAAAGCGTAACAAACAAACTCAATTTCACATTTATAATATTATACTAGCTGCGCCCCGCGGCTTCACCCGCGTAAGTCTCGATCCCGCGGGAACATCGGGATAAAAAGTATTCTATGTCCTATTCCAGGTCATGGTCTACCCCTGTGCCAAATTTCATCCAAATCCGTTCAGCCGTTTTAGCGTGAAAGCGTAACAAACAAACTCACATTCGCATTTATCCTTCCGCCCGCGGCTTCGCCCGCGTGGTATGTCGATAAAAAGTAGCCTATGTCCTTCCCCGGGATGCCATCTATCTCCTTGCCAAATTTTATCGAAATCCGTTCAATGGTTTAGGCGTGAAAAGGTAACATACAGACAGACAGACAGAGTTACTTTCGAATTTATAATATTTAGTATGGATTATTATTTAGGATAATAGTGGGACCACCTTATTTGGGACCACCTGATACTGAAAATGATGACGAATAGCCACGCCAGAGTACCACAACAAATAACCGTACTAATGTATATTTAATGCAGATAGCTGAGTACAGTACATTATAATATTTCACACTTATGAGTACCTAACACATTATGTCATTATCACTCACACGAGTTCAACGAATCCATTAATAAAGCAAACAATGCACCATGTGACCAAATTGTTGCAAGTTAAACCTATTGTTCTAGGTTAGAACATCTGAGTTCTAGTTTAAAAACGTAGGTGGATACTTATATGGATACGTTGAACCAGTTTAGCCTTTTCAATCACTGTCAAGGTAACGGACTTTTTGTATTATAGACGCAGCTACTGCGTTCACTGAACTCTACCTACCCACCAGCTTTTTGTGCTTCCAATATTCTGTAAAGGCTGACTCTATATAAAGACTCTATCCTTAATACCACATAAAAAGTTTAATTTCGGAAGTCGGTGGCAAAAACGAAAATTGAAAAGCAAAGACACGGACTTCCGAAATTAAAGTTATTTTTCAGTATTGAGTGTTTTTTTTGGAAGTCGGTTTTTTTTTTATTTATTTTTTTTTTCGCTTTTTTGTTGCGGTACCTACCCCACACAAATTCGAATACCACTAGCTGATATAAATAACAGTGAAGGAGTAAATGAATACATCGTCTAGATAAACTAAGTGGGTAAAATACGTAATATTGAAGCTAACTCAAAAACTACGGAAGCAAAGTTTATCAAATTAATATGGGACCGCCTCGGAAGCATGACCTACCATACAAAAAAAGAATCATCAAAATCGATTCATAATTGGCGGAGTAATCGAGTAAAAAACATACAAAAAAATAAAAATAAAAACATACTGACGAATTGAGAACCTCCTCCTTTTTGAAGAAGTCGGTTAAAAACCGTGTTTATCAGTTGTTTAGCCTAAACACCTTATAAACATGACATTTCTGTATGGAGTTTGACATAAAACTGACATTGAACACGCGTTGAACAAGTGTCTAAGTTTTTGTGGTAAGACCCTATATCTTTTGTCAACAACTTGAGGCAATTAAAATTATTTCGACCAGTAATAGTTATCCTAACATGGCCTGATCCTCTAGACCACCCCGTGAGGATCGTTTAATCTGGGTGATAGCTAATTTAACCCCTTTCATTATGCTGAAGGTAATGACAAAGAAGACATGCGTGCACAGATACCTAAACATACATACAATTACTCCCGCCTTTTCTCATGGAGATAGGCACAAACTACAGAACGCCACATATACTGCGGTTAACATTCTGTTAACAATTTTACAAAATTGGACATGTGTTTTCATTTTCTGCTGCTTTTTCAGCCTATAATGTTCCCACTGCTGGGACACAGGCCTCCTTTCTTTGAGAGGGAGTGGGCTGTAATATACCACGCGGGCCCAGTGCGGATTTGTAGATGTCACATGTCACGATGTTTTCCTTCACCGTTTTGAGAGCAGTGGTGGTGAAATTATTTACACAAAGTAAAACGCCTGGATTCGAACCTTCGACCGTAACTAACTCGTAAGTGAGCAGTGGTGGCCCAGTGGTAACCACTGGGCCACCACTGCTCTACCACTGCTGCACTGATTTTAGTTGAATGCTACAGAATAGAGTCTGTAGCATTCAACTAAAATCAATCTGCCTAGCCTTTTCCCAACTATGTTGGGGTCGGCTTCCAGTCTAACCGGATGCAGCTGAATACCAGTATTTTACACGGAGCGACTGCCTATCTGACCTCCACAACCCGTAACTGGGTAATACGATACCCCTTGGTTAGACTGGTTGTCAGACTTTCGGGCTTCTGACGACTCGTAACGACTGCCAAAGATCCACAAATGACGGGACCAACAGCTTAACGTACTTTCCGAGGCACGGAGGAGTCTCGATATGTGAAAATGGTCACCCATCCACGGACCAACCCCGGCAAGCGTAGCTTAACCTGGTGGATCGACCCGAGCGGCTGTTATTACTTAGCCACGAGCTCCTCCAACATTCAACTAAAATAAAGCTACAAAATAATGTAGCTAAAGGTCACGTCAAAATAATAATTCTGAAACCGTTCCTCATATTTCGTCTAAGACCTGATCAGATTTAGGAATACAATGCATCTAAAATTGCCTATCTCGATCGTCGAGATATATGGTAGGTATATTGACGTCGTTCGTACACATAGGAGCATACGACAGCGTCACTGGCACGGCTTAAATGGCGGAACAATGTTCTCGAATGCTTTTGGGACGGTTTTACTCCTACCAGGACAAGCGATGCCTCCCAGGATGTGACGAATATCGAATTTAAATATTCACGCAAGTGAATGCGAATAGGATTATGGAGTTACAGATGTTGGATTCTCATTCGACTGTCACCGTTGGCCTTGATTTAAGTTAAGTTCAGGTTGCTTTGAATGATATGATATAATATGAGATTGACATTTTCAGGATTTTCTTTTTTCGCCATGGCTCAAACTAATAAAATATTAGCTCGGCCGTGGTAAAAAGATTGTATAGCTAGTTAGCAAGTTGGAAGCGTGGCTGACTGCGCTGTTATTATTGCATCCTCTCAAAGAGTTTGTATTCTATATTCAAATTCTTGTTTTCAAATTGCTGTTATTTCCACTTGAAGAAATATCAACTTTTTCTGTGTAAATTAAGTGGATTTCAAATTGTAACTTGTTCTTTTGAAAACGACATTAATTATTTGAAGTTTTAGTATGTGTAGTATTAAAGTTATTTTACAAAAAAAACTTTTATATCTGTTTACATTTTTAGAAGCTGAAATGCAAACGGGATATATGTAGGTATTGTGATAGGTACGCTAAAATAAACGATTCGCCCTTAACGTTCACACTTTCATCAGTCATCTTATATCAATGAATCGGATGGGTTTGTATAAAATAAATAGAAGAAACACAGCCATTACAGATGCATTTCCTAACTATACAACTGACACCCTCCTAGTCTGCAAAGTACATGGAGCATACCGTATTGAATCTAAAGCTCGGCGATTGGATTTGCCTCTCTACGAGGAGCCTCAAGACGGGTATCGTCGACGGCCAATAAGGATGCCAAGCTTAAATAGAATTGGACGTGCCACACTCGTAGAATGCATCCAAAACGATTTGAATCCTCGGATAGGAGATCATCCGGAAAAGGCATGCTATTGGAAATAATACCTGTGACGAGCTGCAATTATCTTCTTATACAGATTTCTTGTCTCTAAAAGAGAAATTTGATGTCTTTCGTATCTTTAAGAGTCGTATCGTGAAGTATCAATCTGTCTTCAACTTAAAAAGTTTGTACTTACATATTATTTTTGGTAAGTTCACGTAATAGAAAAAAGTCAGCTTTTCGACAGCAGTTTTAAACTTAGATACTGTAGAGCCTGAAGGGTCTACAGTACCGGATCGAATAAAACACTTCCCGATAGTTTAACTAATTATATTATCTCAAGAAATCAAAGATATATTTTATAATATTCTAGCCCGCAAGCCAGCCAAGGGCCCACTCTATCTGTCTTCCTATTTTAAAATACAAACTGCTAGAACATTCAAATCAAGCCTTTCTTAACAGCCAGTACAATAAAATTGTAAGTTAGCTTACTGCATAAAACCTTACAGTACCTACTACCTACTCCATATCGTTAGCATGTGCTATTCTCGTCGTATATTAGTACCAAGGGTCCTAGCCCAAGCTGTTCTATATTTAAAAAAAAAATGTGTAAATCTAATAGTGGAAAAATATAAAATCCTCTCTTTTTTATTTTTATTAAGTTTCAGCCACTCGTACTGCCGGTCGATCAATGCAATTGTAACTAACTTAATTGTCAGGAGCATGCCTGGCATCCCTGATATCAATTAATTTGGTGTAATTTAATTCCGATTGGACTGATTGATTACCTACACACATGCTTGTTCAGATACTTTAGTGGAGAGCAGCTGCACGTGCCCTTTTGGTCCGTGATTATTCGATTTTAAGCGCATATTTTTTTAGAGAAACACAGTCGAAAGCCTTAGATATTTAAAAAAACCGGCCAAGTGCATGTAGAACCATGCACAATGAATGGTTCCGTAGTTGGGATGAATTTATAAAACAAACTTAACATTGTAGTTGAAACACTTGTTGTTTTTACCACTGCAAATTTAAGTTGGTCAATTATTACTCGGTAACTTGTGGAGCCTACGTGGCCGTGATAGTTTTCCTTTTAATTTCGTTATATATACTACTGCCGTGAATTTTTTCACATATCCAAACCCAACCATTTAGCTGGCAGGAGGGGGGGACACTTGGCTCTAACAAAAACTAGCACTTTAAAGCTTAATATTCCGCAAATGGATCCCTGAATCCAAAAATGGTTTCGAGAAACTCACATTATTTTTGAACGACCTTTCCAACGACATCCAACACCATGGGATTGACGAGAAAAAGAAAAACCGTCCCCACTTTACGTGTAGGGGAGATACCCTAAAAAAAAATTTTTTTACCACGTTGTCAGCTTTCTAGTACCAACGGTCTCTGAGCTAAGCCGCGGACAGACGGCCAGACGGACATGGCGAAACGATACGAGTTCCTTGTTGACTATGGAACCATAAAAAAGACCTTTGACATCTGAAAGATCTTCATTCCCTGAGGGTAAATGTGCAAATAATACCTGCCACATTTAATAAGGATGTATTTAATTGGGTATAGAAACACAAATGTGTATGACAGGGGACAGCACTACATTAACAGAACCTTTCACAATAAATTAATCGTTTTCAAATTTTGGACGACATTATACTACACACACTCGCACGAATGTATACAATTAATAATAACAAATTATTTATTAAAAGCTTTCATGTAACATTTAATATCGAACTTCGAATTTGTTTAACGAACGCCGCAGTCGTTTTAATCCTATTAATCGTAAATCGTTAACCGCCCCGAGCGTTGCATTCAGAGCACAAAAACCACATCTCTATAATAATTCATGCCAGTTTCAGAATATCGATTTCATCCATAATAAATGTTCGTAGCGTGCCTAATCACGGGACAGCTCTGTTGTACTGAATGCATCACCTGTCTGGGCTACACGTCACCATCGCTCGACGTAAATGGTTCTAAATTGCTTTGATCGTTTTTCCGGAAGGCTAATGAATTTTCCCGCTCCAATAATTTGCATGGCTCACCCAACAGCGACACGGAACGCCTCTGTAACTAATATTAAGTCTTCAATTAAAATGGCCGTGTTTATAAGAGATTGTTTGGAGGAACTCCAAATTCGGTAATTTGGACGACAGTTCGTGGCTCCGCCATTGTTATTTTCGCACGTAGCAAAGCTTTTTGTTGGCTCTTTTTGGCTTTGAGTGAGCAATCAAAGATACAACTACAAAGCTGTTCCTTGTTTACTTGACAAATCTCGTATTTTAATGGTAAAGGCAAAGTTCATTCCTTTCAAATACCTTCGTCTTAAGCTTACAAAATAAAATGAATTAATGTCAGCTTTCTAATGCGACTTTGCAAATATCTCGTCGCTTTTCAAGGAACTTTGAATCTGTCTAATTTTAATTTCGTCGGAATATTTACGCAAGTGTAAAGGGAATCAGGGAAATATTTAAGCTAATTTAAATATTAAAGGATTTGGAAAACCTTCTTGTGGATTGTGAAACCTTTTCCTGTTCACAATTTTCACTATTCCTTTATTATTTGTCAATAGTCGAAGGATGACCGTTTTGGGCGGATGTGACGCATATTTTCCCTATTTCTATTTTTATTTTTTTGAAACAATATCACGAATGGTTAAGCAGAGATGTACCTGAAGTATACCCACATTTCGCCCTAAACATATGCACAGGCAAAATGTGGGTATACTAACTTATTTTCATATTTAGGCGCAAATAAACTTATGTTCTTTTTCTAGTAATATATTTACTTATTTAAGAATCGAGGTCCTCTAAGTTCTTTATTCCTTTTATTTGCCTGTTCACTTCCTTATTAAAATCTTGACTTGATTTAAATGGACCAGAGTGCAGCTATCTATTATTTATTATCGCCCAACGCTTGTAAGTGTCAAGCTGGATGTATGGGTATCTCAATAATGCAGATAGGCGGAGGCTTGGCAATCCGTCAATGTTCAGCCGGGATTACATCTCGTTGTACCTACTGTACCAGCTACTGGAGCTTGGTTAACTGGTTAAATAATGTGTCATATTGCTTATTACTTTACAAGGCTGCTTATTGATCAAATCAATATCTTGAATTATGATGAAAGAGGATGATTATTTGCTCATTCCGGTTTTTTAGGGTTCCGTAGTCAGCAAGGAACCCTTATAGTTTCGCCATGTCCGTCTGTCCGTCTGTCCGCGGCTTAGTCTTAGACCGTCGGTACTAGAAAGCTATAATTTGGTATGAATATACATATAAATGACGCCGACAAAGTGGTAAAAAAAATAGTTTTTTTTTTTTTCGTGTACCTCTCCTACACTTAAAGTGGGGATGGTTTTTTTTTCTCGTTAATCCCATGGTGTGGGGTACCGTTGGAAAGGTCGTTTAAAAATAATGTAAGTTTGTTTAAAAATAATGTAAAGCATTTTTGGATTCAGGGATCCGTTTGCGGACTATTAAGCTTTAAAGTGCTGATTTTTGTTAGAGCCAAGTGTCCCCCCCCCCCCTGCCAGCTAAATGGTTGAGTTTGGGTATGTGAAAAAATTCACGGCAGTAGTATATATAACGAAATTAAAAGGAAAACTATCACCGCTACGTAGGCTCCACAAGTTACCGAGTAATAATCCAACCAACTTAAATTTGCAGTTGTAAAAACAAGTTTTTCAACTGCAATGTTAAGTTTGTTTTATAAATTCATCCCAACTACGGAACCCTTCATTGTGCATGGTTCGACATGCACTTGGCCGGTTTTCTTAATTAATTATTGGTTATGACATTTAGTTAGTTACAAATAGCTTTGTATTTAATTCTGTACTCGTTTTCGAAACCCAATTTACTTAAAATCAATTTAGTGAGTTATCAATTTATAATGCACTTTCGGTGCTCCAGTGTATTCTAGTCTAGTTTATAAATACAAAGCAGAACATTATTTATTCACCCGATTCCTACCGAAAAGTTTGCTCTCCAAGTGTATATGCACATCCAGCACATCAAGCGGACAATCCGCAGCGGAAAGTGCTCTCGATAGGTAGAAAAGCTCACCGCTTGAAAGAGCGGTAGACAAGCGCTAGAGAAATAAATTGTGCCGATTATTTTGATGGCACGGTTGGCTTTTGCGTTATCGGACGGAAGTTACTGTCTCTTTTAAAGTCCGGACATTAGTTTGATTTGGTCATTATGAGGACCATGCCAATTAGTGTCTACCATGCTCTTTTGAGGAAAGAACCACACAGATTTCAGTGGACGTGTCCATCAAATCTATGTAAAAAATATTTTAGTGATCTTCAGACCGTTCAGTGTAAGCCCATGTGAGATGGGTGGAGATGCGCATCAGATTTATGGCTGTCAACAACCCGGGTACTGGATCATTCTTTGCTCAAACTACAGTTTTTAACGAGAATCGAGCTCGCGATGCTTCCGCTCGGTTTGGTCAAATATCCGCCGCCGTGTGTGAATCGGTAAGCACCGATTTGGTGCTCATATAGTGAAAAACTGAGAACTAGTATTACGAAGAGTCATATTTAACTCTTATGGATGGATATATCTAGTAATTATAGGAATATAGCATTATGGTGGATGAAGTATTTTCATTTGTATAGTGTATGAATGACCACTTCTGCCGATCATCTTCGGAATACTTAAGCTTCTTCTTAGCTTGTGGATGATAATCTCAATTCTGTCAGCCCAACTATAAACAAGCTTCAGCTATAACTGCTTCATTAATAATAATAATATCCTCCCGACCGCACTTCGGTCACGGCGGCCAATCTCAACAGAGGCTAACCAAGTTCGTAGGAGATATTTAGAGCACAGGTGTGTGCGCAAACACAGGTGCACTCTCTATTCATTTAGTCTCATATTCTCATGAGACCGCAATTTGACAGGACCGGGAGAGATCAGGCGCAGGAGCAACGTAGCATAAATCGTCCATAAGTTCATAATAAAGACACCGACTTCCGAAATTAAAGTTATTTTTCACTTTTTTAGTGTTTTTTTGGAAGTCGGTTGTTTTTTTTTTTTTGTAAAAAGTTTTTATTGGATTAATTCTTTTCACCACTCACACACTATTTTCATGTAAAAAAATTTAGTTTATCAATAATAATCATCTCATTACCCCTCACCAGGCGACTTAGGACACGTGACGTGCGTATCATCACCATCGGTAGAGGAGGTCTTTACCTATGAAATTGCCGTTTTGTATGAAAAAATTTAAACGAATTTTTTTCATGAATTTTTTATTTGTATTAATCGAAGTAATCACCCATGCAATCAATGCATCTTTGCCATCGCAGTGGCAGTTTATTGATGCCCTTCTTAAAGAAATCAGCTGGACGGGAGGCAACAAATTCTTCAAAGGCATTTTGTACTGCCTCTCGGGTATTGAATTTTTTTCCCGCCAAGAAGTTATCCAAATTCTGGAAAAAGTAGTAGTCTGTAGGCGCAAGGTCTGGTGAGTAGGGCGGATGACGGAGAGCTTCCAACCCCAGTTCTTGCAACTTGGAGACCGTCTGCTGTGCAGTATGAGGTCGCGCGTTGTCGTGCAGGAGCAGCGGAGACGAGCGATTGACCAATGCTGGTTGGAGATGCGCCAGCTTCTCCATCATTGTGTTCAGTTCTTCACAGTACACATCTGCAGTAATGCTCACCCCGTTTGGTAAGAAGCTGTGATGAATCACACCGGCGCTAGACCACCAAACAGTGACCATCACTTTTCTAGGGGTAAGTTTTCGTTTAGGGCATTGTTTAGGTGCTGAACCAGGATCCAACCAACTTGCTGAGCGCTTGCGGTTATCAAACAGAATCTATTTTTCATCGCAGGTAACAATGCGGTTCAAAATTCCTTCATTTGTGTGTCTGTTGAGCAGTGCAAGGCACGTCTCGACGCGTACTTCGCGCTGGCGATCATTGAGTTCGTGGGGCACCCATTTGTCAAGCTTTTTTACCTTGCCAATTTGACGCAAATGGACCAATATTGTTTTGACGCTAACGTCGAAAGCTGCTGCTAATTCAGCCGTAGATTGTGTATCATCAGCTTCCACAATCGCCTTTAATTCGTCATTGTCGACCAAAGTCTTCGGACGACCGCGAGGTTCATTTTTCAGGTCGAAATTTCCAGAACGGAAGCGAGCAAACCAATAACAGGTGGTGCGTTGGTTTGTAGTGTTAGCTCCGTAAACGTCGTTGATGTTGCGTGCCGCTTGTGCCGCGTTGCTGCCACGACGGTACTCATATTCCATAATTACTCGAATTTTTAACGTATCCATGATGACGAAAAAGATTGAAATGCGATGAAAATGTAACACTAATCAATAAAGAAATGACTACTTTTGGAAAAAAAAATCCATGTTTTTAAAATAAAATTAATTTGAAATTAGAATTCTTAGCCAAACAAAAATTATTTTGATTTGAAATGGCCAGTACTGCAGAACGGCAATTTCATAGGTAAAGACCTAATATTTATACTAAAGCCATGTCTTGGGTACATCAAAATTTAACCAACATCATTTCGAATCTGTTGATATCACTTTTAAATCAAATAGGTACTTCACGCTTCAACACCAAACATTTATAATATATGCCAGACAAGATAGGTAAAGCATTTGCTACCGAAATTCAATCACGAAACTTTGCACATACTTGCGAAACTTTAAACTAACTATTGACTGACTCAGGCGGAAAAATATGCTCGAATCAAAGTTAATCTTTAGGCAATAGAAATCTTGGATCAAGTTCGCCACTTCACGTATAGCGAGTTAATCAAACGGAAAAATTTGAATCGCAAAATCTGTTTTGAGAAAATTCTGAGCGGAAAACTTACTTATAAACACTTACTAAGTGTTACAGTTGCATACGTATATATTGTGCTTGTAGCTTGTATTGTGTCAATTGCACATACGACAATTTGAGATACAAAATTGAACACAACCTCAATTTACCGTGATAAATCTAATTTATACAATTATAAGTAGTGATAAGTTGTGATTTGAGTCCATGGTGGATAATTTAAGTTGGTAGTCAATTTACATATAAAGCATAATCAGCCTATAATGTTCCCACTGCTGGGACACAGGCCTCATCTCTGTGAGAGGGAGCGGGCCAAAATCTACCACGCGGGCCCAGTGCGGGTTGGTAGATGTCACATGTCTTCGAATTTTTGGTTCTAGGACATGCCGGTTTCCTCACGATGTTTTCCTTCACCGTTTTGAGAGCAGTGGCGAAGAAATAATTTACACAAAGTAAAGCGCCTGTCAGGGTTCGAACCTACGACCTAATAGTAGTAGTCAATTTGATTAACAATTAATTTTTCTGACTTTATTTATATATGTATGTATGTAGTAGGTAAATATTTGCACAAGATGTTAACAAAATACACTAATTAAAGAATGCATCACAAAATCCCGATAAGTCTAACCCCCCAATTAAGTATATGCAAGGTATCTTGTGTGCCTTGGTAGCGGTTATATTAGACTCTATGAATGCACCCTTTTATAAAAGATCTCGAGTCTAGAATCTGAGGCCGACATCTATAAACAGTACGACACAACTTTGATGCATCGGCAAAATTGAAATGAGTGTGCCATCAAAATCTCCAATCTTTATTACTGCTTTAGGTGAAAATTATCTTTACGCAAACGTAATAACTTGTAAAGTCATATAACCAAATACATTCGGAAAATTGAAGTGAATGAATGCAAATTTTCTTTATGCTACATCTAAGTTGTGTCGTACTGTACGTTACTTAGCTTGTGCTTTGAATATGACACCGTCTTTATCATGCACTGGCAGTTTGACAGTTGTGTGACAGTGACAGGACTAACGCTTAGCCAAAGTCCGTGCTAAGTTAAACGTTTACAGGTCTCGCCCTTAGTGACCGTCGTCTGACCTCTGCCTTGTGGATAAAGCGTCTCGCTTCAGTAATACTATGCCTTTGGGGATCGTTTTTCAGCATAAACAAAATGTTTATATACAACCTTAGTTTTTGTTTACCCTAATTTCTTAAGGAGTCATTGCACTCATGATTATGAACAACAACAGCTGTCCCACACATTTTGTGCAGTTTTGTGCGACAGCTGGATTTCTTTTCCCGATTTCTGGGTTACTCATAGTGTAAGTTGATAACTGGCGAAATCCTACCGAATTGTAGCATAACTCAATTTTTTTTTTACTGCAAAAAATACGCTAAACAATTTCTTGAGGAATCGGTTTGGAGCTTACCTTGAACAAAGTAGTAAAAAAGTTACTCTTCGTAATATAATATTACAGTTTCATTGGTACATGTATGTATGTATGTGGAGTTAGAGCAACATGGAAGTCTATAACTTTTTCCTGCTCTTTGATAGGACGGTCCTTTGATGTCTGCAAATTAGATTATGCCGAAAGTCGTCCTTGCCTCCCGTTTACGGGCATTGGTAACTGGAAGTGCGCGTATAAATAAACTTCGATCTTCTACACAAGTATACTATTGAGGATACATAAATATGTACCTATGTTACTCTACGTACCTACGAAGCGTTGCGTGATATCAATTTTCCCTTTGTTAGCCTAAAATAACATCCAAGCTATTCCAGTTCGCATTTTCGCCAGTTGATAACATTATTATACGTTCTCGCTGCTATCTAAATGAAGATATATTTTCATGCAATATCAACTGGATATTGGGTCTGAAGTATTTATGGAGGTATGTTGCGTTATATTTTACGATTGCAAGGTTAAAATGTAGCGCATTCACAAAGCGAAAAACTTGACTGCAGACTGCAGACGTTTGAATAATTTCGACAGCCAGTGAGCATGCTCCGCATACCAAATTACGCATGTTATCTACATACAGTCTGTTTCAAAAGTATCTGATAAAAGTGTAAGCAAACCCTGTTCAGGTTAAAGTCTTATGCAATCACTCACTGGTAAAACATTCATCTGTATTCAGAAGGTTTCAACTTTATAGCTCACCAGTTTTTCGAACAATTAGGGTATTGTTTTGATAACATTATTAAATTATAATTGAAAAATTATCAACCAAAATCGAGGTTATAAAAATCTCAAATAATTATAGTCAAATGATTTTTTTTTAAGGTGATTTAAAATTAGAATTTTGGGTTAGTATTGATTTGATTATTTGAATCAAATCAAAGCACTCGATTTGTAAGTGGCACTATTTTACCACTAATTTTATGGCATCACATGTAGGTATACTTTTTCTGATCCATTTGTTTAGATTTTTATCAGATAATTTTCGAACAGATCATAATTTACCACTGTCGGCAATCTTCTTACACACGTCGGCAATCTTCTGACACACGTAGATCTAGTCTAGCTTCCCACACTTAGATGCCTAACTTAATTTTTTGCAGGTATTTGGCACAACCACGACAATACAGTCGCGTTGAGCGCAAGCGGTGCTGGACGGGGCCGATAGTATCAAGGATCGCGCCCGCGCCGGCCGCACCCCCCGCACAACCGCCCCGCAGTCATGGTGCGCGACAAGAAACCACCGAACAAGCAAGACTCACAGAGATGTGAGTACTAACTTTAATATGTGACGTCATTTTAAATTTACTTAATAATCCTGAAAGGGTCGTACATTTATGAATGGTTCGTGAAAAAGAATCTCCGGTACATTGCTTAGAGCTTAGGATGGAGTTCCTTTGCACCAGCAAGGTCCTGGTCTTATGACATTTTTAGTTTTGGAACTTTTGAGCACTTCATTTCAGTTCTTTATGCTTTAAACAAAAGACACGATTAAACTTTAGTAGGCAAAGTTTCTAAAACTGATACGTTCTCGGTTTATCAGACGATGTGTTAGAATAGAATATGAATTTGTTTATATGCATATGATGTAGGTACGTACAATAAGATGGAGACATAGCATTTAAGAATCCTTGTCCTTGATGCTGACATATTGTGCTTATAATGCTTTCAATAGGAAGGTTCACAACACAGACTAGATTATAATTTATGTTCGCAAGACACTTTAAGTCCTGTTCCGTAAACGACGTGGTAACTGAGAACTGTCATGTCAAACGCAGCCGGCCATTGGCTAGCCCCCGAGGATACTCTTGAGACGTAATGGGAACCGAAAAACGCACAAAAATAAACATTGAATAGCTGACATTCTAAATTCGAAAAACTGCACTTCTTTAAGGGCTTTGGCCACATGACATTGTTCATTAGTAATAGACTTCAAAAAGGAGGAGGTTCTCAATTCGTGTGTATGTTTTTTTTTTTTTTTTATTCGATTAGGTACTACGACAATTATGAATTTATTTTGATGATTCTTATTTATATACTCTTCAGAGTTGGTCCCATTTAATTTTATTAACTTTGCTTGCGTAGTTTTTGAGCTTCAATAATACGTATTTTTACCACTTAGCCTACATGGATGATATTTTAAGTTCCTCTCACAGTTATTAGGTACCACAACGAAAAAGTAAAAATAAAAAAATTTTACACAAACAAACAACCGAATTAAAAAAAACTAAAAAGTGAATAACAACTTTAATTTCGGAAGTCGGTGGAAAAAACTAAAATTCTAAGACACCGACTTCTTATGAAGACTTTAATCGTTGCCGATACCTACTCGAAAGTAACATTCTAGTTAAGGCATTTATATGTCCTTTGCACGGTAAACTTTAATTGCGCGATACATGATTTATGTGACGTCAGGATTTTTGTGTGACGTCAGGTCTTTGATGAGTAGTTCACATGTGGCGATGTAGATACCGCCACAAGTAGTTTTATGAAGAGAGGGTCTAAACGAAGAGAGAATCTAGAGGCTAATAATCTACAAACCTACAATCACATTTAAATTCTCCATAGAAGTAGTGCCCAAAGAAACATAGGAGGTTCTAACTGCCTCACACTTACTAATTTACATAGGTTAACCAAATGCAAATACTAAATTTTCTCTTCGTTAAATACGCTAGGGTTGCCCGATGTTTTATTAGTTCACCACTTGGTATTAATTAATTAAACTTGTGGTTTTCCTCGCGATATTTTTCTTTATGGGAAACTAGTGATAAATTTATTAGTACACGCGTAAGTGGATAATAGGTATGTAGGTAATATCTATTTATTGCTTGGTTTAGTAATTTCCGACCGCAGTGGGTAAATGATATTCCTTATTGTAAAAGAAGAACACGGAATTAAATAACCCTAACCACCATACGAGGTTTCCCTGAGTCATGATGATTGAATAATGCTCGGTTCCTATAAACGCAACCAATCAATACCAATTTTGTTACCAGATTTGTTACCAATGGTAGTATTTTTTATTGCCAAACTGCATATAAATAGACTCGTAAGCTAATTTTATAGCTTCTTCCATATGGGAGGGTCTACTATGCAAAGTTATAAGGAATTTGCTTCATTATTGGTAAAGATACAAGAGTCTTAATATTAACCAATAACGGTCCGTAAGTTATAGAAATCCGCCATTAGTCTCTTTTTTCGTTGGCTGGGTAGGAGCTATGCTTGAAGTTTCCGTACGTGATCGAATCGGAAATGAAAAGATCAGCAGGAGAATCAAGGTAACCGACATAGCCCGAAGAATTGCCAATCTTAAGTGGCATTGGGCAGGGCACATTGCCCGCAGATGGAGAACCCCCGAAGGGCCGAAAGGTTCTGGAGTGGTGACCGGGCGGTCACCACTCCGGAAGACGTAGCGTTGGAAGACGTCCCAAAGTGGACCGATGGCCCTGTGAAGGCCGCAGGAATCCGCTGGATGTGGGAAGCATAGAACCGGTCGAAGTGGCAGAGCTTGGGGATGCCCTATGTCCAATAGTGGACGCCTTTCGGCTGAATGATCACTTATCTGGGTAAAGTCAACCCCAACGTAATATACTTTTTATGATTGATGATTTTTCCAAAGTCATCTAGGTCCTGCTTGTATAAACTTTGGTCCAGAAGCTCATGCCTTGCAATATTTTAACTAGCGATACAACCCTGTTTCGTATGGATTATTTGATTTGAGAAAACATTTTCTAGTTACGTGTAAGTGTGACCGACACATGGAATAAATTCTCCGAATAATGGTGAAATCAGTTGCGAAGTTTAGAAGAATAACGCGGTCACAGACAGACATGAAAAGCGAATTTCTAGATCTAGGTCTAAAGATAATTGCTGTTTTTCTCAAGTCATCTAGATAATGCTTGTGCAAACTTTGGTTCAGAAGCTATAATAAAGAAGGGGTGTAAGGGGGCACACTTACCATCTCAGTGCCCCAAGTCAACCTCACCTGCTCGTGGTGCACCCTGCTGAATAACAAACGAGGCTCTGACAACCGACAATTGGCGGTATAACCATTTCTATATAAAACTTCGCAACTAAATGGCGCAGACTAGTGACGGGCAGCAGCATCACTAGTGCGAGAAGTTGCGATCTGCGATCGCCAACCCGCATGCCCAGCGTGGCGATTATGGGCAAAACCTCCAATGGCAAGCCAAAATCAACCACGGCCCCCAGTTCCCGGCCGCCTTGCTATTCCTGATTCTGGCGGCGGTCACGGTAACGGCAAGGTAGGGGGTGCGAAGAATCCCCGGGTTACGAATGGCCGCCAAACCCAACTGACCTTGGCGACGTATAACGGACGCACGTTACGGCTTGACGAACACCTAGTGCAGCTAGAAGAAGAGCTCGGAAAAATAAGGTGGCACATTCTTGGGTTGAGTGAAGTCCAAAGACAGGGGGAGGACACAATAACCCTCGAATCGGGCCACCTTTTGTATTTTCGAGAGGGAGACCATCTATCCCAGGGCGGAGTCGGGTTCCTGGTAAACAAATCTCTTTGTGATAACGTTGTGGAAGTCTCCAGTGTCTCGAACAGGGTAGCGTACCTCGTAGTGAAGTTAACCGAGAGGTATAGCCTCAAGATTGTTCAAGCGTACGCACCGACCTCGGCACACTCGGATGACGAAGTGGAGGAAATGTTTGACGACATTTCCAAGGCTTTGCATTCCACCACTAAGGCCCACTACAACGTTCTCATGGGGGATTTTAACGCTAAAGTGGGAGTACAGAATTGCAGCGAACCGGTAGTAGGATCCTACGGGTTTGGCAGTAAGAATCATGGGGGGCAAATGCTTGTCAACTTCCTTGAGAAGGAGGGGCTTTTCTTGATGAATTCCTTTTTTTAAAAACAGCCCCAAAGGAAGTGGACGTGTCGAAGCCCCGACACTATGACGAAAAATGAGATAGACTTCATCATAACGGATAAAAAGCATATATTCAGGGATGTCTCGGTGATCAACAGGTTCAATACCGGCAGTGATCACAGACTTGTTCGAGGCTCTCTGAATATCAACTTCAAGCTCGAGCGAACTCGTTTGATGAAGTCTAGGCTCCGTCCAAATATGCTCCAAACTATGTTGGGATCTGAAGCGTTCCAGTCAGACCTGGAGAACCGATTCGCTGCCGTGGAATCCACAAATGACGTCGACCAGGCGTTCGACCAAATGGTGGAAATCCTCAGGGAAGAAGGTACGCGATTTTGAAAAATGCGGCGTAAGGGCAAGAAGTCGAAACTTTCGGAAGAGACTCTGAAGCTTATGAAGGAACGTCGTGAAAACCCACCTATCACTTCGTCAGAACAACGGGCACTCAACAAAAATATTAGAACATTGGTACGACGTGACCTCCGACGCTGCAATAAACGCTCTATAGAGAAAGCGATTGAGCAAAATCGGGGGTCGAAAGTGTTCGTCCAATCACTCGGGAGGAGCCACCTGACGAAGCTGACCACATCTAGTGGGGATACCGTCGTTTCGAAGCCGGAGATCCTTTCGGAAGTCGAAAACTTCTACGGCCAGTTGTACGCATCGCATGCATCTCGACCTGATCCCGAAAATGAGGATTCCAGAGCCACCTTAACCCGCCATTTCACGGAAGACCTGCCAGAAGTCAGCCAAGATGAAATCGAGGCGGCTCTTAAACAGCTTAAAAATGGAAAAGCCCCTGGTGAGGACGGGATTACGACTGAGCTCCTGAAAGCGGGAGGAAGTCCTGTACTGAAGGAGCTTCGGGAGCTTTTCAACTCTGTCTTGTTCTCTGGGAGAACTCCAGAAGCGTGGCGAAGGAGCGTGGTCGTTCTCTTCTTTAAAAAGGGTGATAAGACCCTTTTAAAGAACTATAGACCCATTTCGCTCCTAAGCCACGTATATAAGTTGTTTTCAAGAGTCGTCACGAATCGTCTAGCGCGAAGACTCGACGAGTTTCAGCCGCCAGAGCAGGCCGGGTTTCGAGGAGGATACAGCACCATAGACCACATCCACACAGTGCGGCAAATTATACAGAAGTCCGAAGAGTATAATCGGCCCCTATGTCTTGCTTTTGTGGACTATGAGAAGGCTTTTGACTCTATCGAGACCTGGTCTGTTTTGGAGTCTCTGCAGCGATGCCAAGTTGACTGGCGATACATCCAAGTGCTGAGATGTCTTTATGAAAACGCGACAATGACCGTCCAAACTCAGAACCAGTAAACTGAACATATCCCCCTGCGTCGAGGTGTGAGACAAGGGGACGTAATTTCCCCGAAATTGTTCTCTAACGCATTGGAGGATGTGTTTAAGACGCTGAACTGGGAAGGACGCGGCATTAACATCAACGGCGAGTACATATCACACTTGAGATTTGCAGATGACATCGTCATAATGGCTGAGTCGCTGCATGACTTGCAACAGATGCTGAACGGTCTAGTTGATTTTTCTGTACGCATTGGTCTCCGGATGAACTTGGACAAAACCCAAGTTATGTTCAACGACCACGTTAGTCCGGGACCGATTGCTGTCAATGGCGGTGCTCTCGAAGTTGTTCGTGAATACGTTTACCTCGGGCAAACTCTGCAGTTTGGTAAGAACAACTTTGAGAAGGAAGCTAACAGAAGAATTCAGCTGGGCTGGGCAGCTTTTGGGAAGCTCCGTCGAGTCTTCTCGTCGAGTATTCCGCAGAGCCTAAAGACTAAAGTCTTCAACCAGTACGTCCTGCCTGTCATGACTTACGGAGCCGAAACGTGGACACTCACGGTACGACTGGTCCATAAATTCAAGGTCGCTCAGCGAGCTATGGAACGAGCTATGCTTGGAGTATCTCTGAGAGATAGAATCCGGAATGAGGTAATCCGGCAGAGAACCAAAGTTGTTGACATAGCTCATAGAATAAGCAAGCTGAAGTGGCAATGGGCCGGCCATATTAGCCGTAGAACTGATGACCGTTGGGGTAGACGTGTTCTTGAGTGGAGACCGCGAATCGGCAAACGTAAGGTAGGACGCCCTCAGGCTAGGTGGAGCGACGATCTTCGCAGGGTGGCTGGTAGCAGCTGGATGAGAGCTGCCGAGAATCGAGCTGAATGGCGTGCAATTGGAGAGGCCTATGTCCAGCAGTGGACTGCTATAGGCTGATGATGATGAATAAAGAAAAATGCTGTTAGCAAATGCCATTTTGGAGATCAACATGTTACGGTAAACTAAATCGTAGTTTTTTTTTAATTTATTTATTTAAGTTTTCTTATCAATTTACAATTTTAAATAAAATGTACAAATGGAAAAAATTATATATAAAGGAAGGAAGTATTAGTTTACAGAGGCATAGATATGCCTATATTATCTTATATTTTCAGTTTGTAAAAAAAAAAACTCGATTTTATTAACTAAAAAATGTTATTTTTTTTAACATTCTGCGGTGAGCATATTATGAAGTTTAAAAAAGAAATTGCTCTTTAAAATTCTTTTCGACGTCAGAATGTAAATATTTTCGCAGCAGTTCATACCAGAGCTATCTAGGAATTTTATCTTCGTTGCTCTTTTGTAAGTAGACATTTGAAAACGTAGGTAGGTACCCCAGAAAATCTTGGAAGCAATTTTTTCTAGCACGAAATTCTAAGGTAAGTAAATTAGTTTCAAAGTCTTAATCATATCTAGCTACGTTTTAATTTTAATAGAAAAAACAAAAGGCCTGCCGAATATTTATGTGCGTATGTACATAATAAAGCTTGTATTTACTGAAGCCAAAAGCGAATTAACTGTCCAATAAAATTTAAACAACAATAAACGCTTTAATTAATTCACTATAATTAAAATTATAAGCAGCTTATTATTTTCAAAATGTTTAATAATAATTTAATAACCTTATTAAAACGGCGCATTCATTCCCCTCTTGGGTATAACGACCCATAACGTAAGCAAATATTATGGCACCTGTATTTAATGTTAGAAAATTTTGTTTTTTGGAGCTCGGTTTATTGGGCAATATTAATAAAAAAAACAAATAAATATTATATGGAGAAAACAATGGAGAGAATAGGGCGCATTGCCCGTAAAATTTGATGGCCAATAGTCTTTGTGAATATAATTAAATAGGCATACTTTAGAACTAGGAAAAAAATACTATATAAAATTTAAAACAAAGCCCTGGATTTTATTTAAACATAGTTACGGTCAAGAAGCATAATACTAAGCAATTTTCGCACAAATTCGTTTCCCGCATAGAGTGCGCATGTCGACTTTTCGAACTGACATTTTATTCAAAATATTGACAAGGATGTAGTCGAATACATAATAAGGTGTAAGTAGAAATTAACCTTCAGGTACTTAAAATGGAAAAAATTAAAGTAATAAAAACTAAAACCCAACTACGACTAAAAAGGTATAAACAAGACTCCACAGACAGACAAATTAAACATCCGGAGTCACACGTGTTAGGGCGGCATAAATCGAACAGATTACGTATGACTCCGGATCCTATAACTAGCGGACAATCAAGACGCTTCCAACGATACCTCATTTGTCAAATTGTGATGAGTGGTTTAGAAGATAGGAGGGAATAGATGAACATACATACATACATACCGGTCAAAATCATAACCCTCCTTTTTTCTTCGCCGTAGTCGGGTAAAAATGTTGTACATTTGATAAAATGATGAATTTGCAAAATGTTGAATTCGCAAAAATGTTGAATTCGCAAAATTAGGCTTACAAAAAATGTAACAATGGTCGCAAACGTGTACTTATACAGATCTATTATAAATATGAAATTTCAAACGCTCAAATCCGCGTAACTACAAAAGCTACTAAGCTCCGCACATATAAATAGTGGTAAATATGTAGTGTGACAGCATCTGCCCTCAGGCGTCTTTAATTACTTCCTTACCTTTCTAGGTTTCTAGGTTGACGCGTCACTATGACGCAAACGTCAAAGCTGAGAAAGGCCAACAAAGTTTTTCGCATGAAAAGCGCTCCCCTTGGCTCTAAGACTTAAATAACACAACGATTTAGAAACGGAATCGTAAAGTAAGCTAACCAGCCCTTTGACTATTGTGGGATATTCGACTGCTGCGGGCTATTTGAGTTGAGGATGGTTTAAAATACTATCCACGGAAATTGTTAAATTGCTCTACTTTAGTTTTAATGGCTGAAGCCTTTCTTTATTTTCTCTAACTTGTGACACAGACATCATCATTCTCCTTTCCTTATCCCAATTTATTTGGGGTCAGCGCAACATGTATTTTTCTTCCATACTTCTCTATTAGTCGTCATCTTGGTAGTCACTCCCTTTCTAGCCATATCATCTTTAACACAGTCCATCCATCGTTTCTTTGCTTTTCCTCTTTTTTTTTGTTTTTTTGTGTGTGGGAAATCATCAAATGACTTCTCCCGCTCTGGGCGGAGCGGGAGGGCGAGTCAGACTTTTACTGACTAAAACCCACCCATGTTGCTTCAGTGGCCTGTTGCCAAGGGTCCCGGTATCCCTTTCGGACTTTCCCGCAACTCTGGTTTGGTTTTCCCCTACTCTTATAACCATCTAAATTCATACTGAAAACTTTCTTGACGTACATAGTATTGCATCACTTGTTCTACGAAAATTTTTGGCTGGCGACCATTTTGTAATCCAACAATTCAGTGAGATTTTAGCAGGGTATTTTAATTTGCAATCTGAGTTAGGAAAACATTTTTAACAGCATTCCTGTTTTGATCTTTGGTCCTAAGGTAATGTTACTAAGTTGAAAACAGTACCAAAACTAACCAAAGTACTCACATGAGAACGCTCCAAACACGTGTTCTATAATAACGATGGTGACTTTTAGGTCAAAGATTAGGTTAGGTTTGAAGATTATAATCTTCTAAACAAGGCATAAAGGTAGATACCTGCCATAGAAAACAGACGCCACATTTTAGGAACCGAGTAGGTATGACTCATCAAAATTAATTTTAGGAAATTCGTTTATGGACGACTCTTTTTTGTTTTTGGATTTCTGAGTATGAGACATCTAAGTTATCTCTTCGAAATTCGTTAATGGCTTTTACATGGATGTCTTTTTGGAATGACTCAATATATTTTTAAGATTTTGGTACATACTGTTGAAACATATGTCAAAGGAAGCGAATCCTGTATAATCTCCTTCATTTGGCCCAAGCCCTCTTTGGCTTCGACATCGACGTCTGTGCTACGTGACTCCTGAAATCGGTTTCCTGCAAATGTAAGTTCGATACGATCTAGATAAAGTGTCTCGGTTCGGATATTTTGAGACGAAACACGATCTATTAATCTGACAAATTCTAAGTTATTTTATTGTTTAATATATCAGCTACCAAAATCTAAAAAGAAAAAAATCAAATCGGTCGGTTTGGCATAAACCTGTTATTTTGCATTCGAAGGAAAACCGATGTTCTTTTCAAGACGTCAGCACATCCGGTTATAGCAATTTGTAGATGGCTGCCGCTTAAAGTATAGGGGTGACATCACATCTCAGGAAAACAACCGCCTGTACATGAGTACCTATATATACTAAAAGGTTTACGTGATCGCGAGCCTGTTTACGGCAACAACCTTTATTATAATGTGGAGCATCCAACATAATGGTATCGCATTCGTTTTATACGTGTAACTTGAATATATTGTTATTTTATAAACTGCGATAACGTGCTCACAAAGAGATTACAGGGCCGCTCGTATTTTCAAATTGTGGGACCGTTGTTGTTTTGTTACGAGGTTAGCCAAATGCAATTTTAGAGGACTGTGTGTTTGATCATTTCATTTGATACGGCTCGTCTAGCAGCTGCTTGAAAATGAGTTAAATTACCCGAGATTTGCGTACAAAAAGCTTTTTTTTAAATTTAATTATTCAAATAAAATTAGACGACCGAATAAAACCTCAGACACATACTAATGCTACATTCATGAACCCTGAATACATTACACGTCTATTTTTTAGGAAGTCGTGTAAAAATAAACAAACACCATCTCGTTCAAATTGCGATATCTAAATAAGAAACACAAAGGAGGTCTCTATGAGCGGTTTGATAAGAAAGAAAAAACGTTTCTCCGTGTTAACAAGGGCCACGAGACTACACAGGAACTGTGTTGCAGAAATCTGTGTAGAAAATATTTTTGTTGGCCCGGTATCTGTAAGGTTTGGGGCGGGAAGGAAGGCGCCTGATGGCTCGCTTGAAGCGTCATTTTTTGCCTCACTGTAGCGAGGAATGACGAGGTGTGTCCCCAATTTTATAGGAAACTAGCTGCGTCCCGTGGTTTCACGCGTCTTATTCTAGGTCATGGTCTACCCTTGTGCCAAATTTCATTCAAATCTGTTCTGCCGTTTTAGCGTGAAAACGTAACAAACAAACTCACTTTCGAATTTATAATATTTGTTAGGATTAGGATGCGAAAGTGAGTTGGAGAAGGACATAGTATATATTCCCACGGGATCGAGACTTACGCGGGTGAAACCGCGGGGCGTAGCTAGTCCTACTAATATTATAAATGTGAAAGTTTGTGTGTTTGGATGTTTGTTACTCAATCACGCAAAAACGGCTGAATGGATTTGGATGAAATTTGGCAAACAGATCGTTTATAACCTGGAATAACACATAGGATACTTTTTATCCCGATATTCCCACGGGATCGAGACTTACGCGGGTGAAACCGCGTTAATACGCAAACCATATTAATAAGTACACATAAACCTTCAGGAATAAAATCTCAAAATGATTGTGAAAACCGCATCAAAATCAAGTTTAAAAGAACTAAGTGGTCACACAGACAGATACGCAAAGCGACTTTGTTTTATAATATTGTATAGATAGACACGTGGTGTTTTACGAAGTATATAATAACATGCATAATGAAAACGTTAATATAACTTTAATTCGTTCTAGAAATAAGACTTTAGTGTGTGTAAACCATAAAACAGCTACCTGTTACTCCTCTACTCACTTAAATCCAGGTCTTTATTACATTTTAACGAGTTTTCCAGCAGTAATATGTTCTGATAAATTCACGCGAATGAATTAAATTTTTAAATTTCTTATCCGTTTCGCTACCGCACAACGCTCGTGGTTTACGAAATGGTTGTAAACCTTGAAAAATCCGTGGAATTAAAAAATAAGCTTGTAAAATTCTAGATGTTTGTTTCAGCCCTAGGTTTTTTTATTTAATATGACTCATAACTGTATAAATTCAAAGCCATTTTCACAACGTATTCTCGCTTCTATCCGTTCATAAATGTATTTATCGTGACTATTACAATTGCTAAAACGGCTATCCGATGTCTTCCTCAGTTCTTATTCGTGTTTGGTCAGTCGTTTAATAAATACATTCGTAAATTATCTTTACTAGCAAATGTTTTTTTATTTTTATTTATTGATAGCCGCACCAGCTGTATGAGGCAAGACAGAATTAAATAAATTAAATATCCAGAGGATATACACTGAGCACACTTGAATATCAAACTTTTGGACGGTATTTTTGGCAACCGCACTTCCGATGTATAGACGAAGTACCTACATGACCAGAAAAATATTAATTGATAAATCCAATTTGTGGTTTAAAAAAAATACAGTCAATAGTTTTACAGAGCACACTGCGCATTCCCAGTCGTCCTAATGACAGAAAATCAATGGAGTTGGAACTCCTAACAATATTGCCACTTGAATCGAGATAGTCAAGTATCCAATTCTCTCCCATTTCTCTTCATCGGCTCTACGTCAAATCGTTTTCCGTCTCATAAGATCACTAATGAATCTTCTTGTCATTTGGCGAAGGTTCTTTTATGACTGCCAAGTTCGTAATAGGCACACTAACTAAGGCACTTCCAGCTTAGATTTGTTACGTTTGTGACAAAATAAGTCTGTCTTTATTGAGCCCGATGAAACATATTACTAGTTATTCGTTCGAGATCTTTTGTGTCAGAATACTGACGTAAAACGTAGTGCATAAATGCCTTATTCAAGGAGTCTTAGAGTTACGATATCAAAACAAGATATTTGCCAACGAACCTTGCTGGTTCTTTGGCCCTTCGACGAGTTCCTTTGACGAAAATTTGAAAGGATCAAGATGAAAGTAGATATTGTGATCCCTACGTTTTCTCATTTAGTATCCACCAGCCATTTTTCCCGTTTAGAATAAAAACGCAGTTTATTTAAGAAGGCAAGAAGTTTGCAATTGAATTGTCGTTTATATTTCCTGAATCGAGTCTCAGATAGAGAAATTAATGGTTTCATCGTTATCGGGAATTCCATTTTTTATTTCAATTCCCATAGATTTTCAGTACGACGCACGAACAACGTATCGAATTCAGTGACAGAATTCGAAACACTTACTTTTACATCCAAATAAAAGGCTGGTAGCCCACTTTCGAGTATATAGCGAAAATATTGGGAAAAAATATAACATTTCATGCTATGCAAGCTTTGTCCGTCGAGTTTTCAGGATGCCTGCTATGCAACTGAAATATAAAAGTAAAATGTTATTATTTCAACGTTACTGTTTCAAAGTGAAACAACATTAATTAGCTTCGAAGGAACAATATAGAATGATTTATTAAAGGAAAAACGAAACTGAATACAGCTTTATGAATACGGATGTTTTTTCCCTTCATTTTTTGTATCTTGTACCTATTTATTACAGACAGCTTTCAAGGCTAGTAAAAAATAAAGGGAAAAAAAAACTTATTTTTCTATTTAATTTAATATTTTCTTGACGCGTCTGGATTCTGATGATGTATTCAAATGTGGTAAATTGAATTTATATATATTCGCACAACATTGTTTTATTTGTGGAACTTACCGCAGTGGGTAAGGTAATCGTATTTTGAATGAATGTCTTTTATGACTACCTATGGTTGTTATGTTCTTATAGCAATCTTTTCACATTTGGTTGTAATTTTACTAGGATTTGTGAAGTAAGGATGAACCAGCCGTATGAGATTTATGGCACGACATCTCTTTGTCATTTATCTTAAAGAGATCAAATCAATCGTTATTTTTTTGCAAATCGAGCTTACTAAGCTGCTACTGCTGGTTTCTCTAAAGCTATATAGTACCTAGTATTGATTATGCAAAGCCATTATTAAAAATAAAACAACGTTTCTAAATCTATCTCTAACCAATTAAAGGAATAATTTAATCTAAAACTGTAGATGGAATATTAATATAACCTCAAATCTCTTCGGCCAGCAACTCAGAACAAAGTTGAGCCACTTTGGCCTGTGTAACCAAAATCCTATTAAAAGATTACAGTGTAATCACGACGGGCAACAACAAACTAGTTCGGAGTCTTATTTCAACCTAGTTTATGTTTCAGACACTGAGATTTTGGTTTGGAGGGGCTCATGGCTAAGTTATAACAGCCGCACGGGTCGAACGTAGGGTAAGTTATGCTTGCCGGGGTCGGTCCATGGCGGCCTATTCAGTACATATCGGGATGGCAGATCACTCCGTGCTTCGGAAAGCCGTTGGTGCCGGCTGTCATTTGTAGATCTTTGACAGTCGTTACGGGTAGTCAGAAGATTGCAGGTCTGGTCCAGTACTAAGTCCTTACAAAACCAGTCTTATCAAGGGTATCATGTTACCGAGTATCTAACTGGGTTGTGGAGGATAGGCAGGGTATTCAGCTGCAGCAATCAGGTTAGATTGGAAGCCGACCCCAACATATTTGGGGAAAGGCTGAGATGACACTGATATTTTGGTTGATGGATAAAATATATACGCCAAAGCTTTTGTTACTGACTTTTTTTTGGAAATTAATATTATTTTATACAATAGCGTCAAAAATAAAGCCCTATACATACAAGCGATAAGCTTTTGTTTGTAAATTGCTTTCAGATTTTTTCGTAATGTTTTAGTCGGGCTTGAGTGACAAGGGAAAATATTGTGTAATTAAATACTTTGGATGTCAAAACACAAATATTTTGGAAAAATGTTTGATGCCTCGACGAATACTCTTTGCATTATTTTTTACAAAATATGATAGGATATATCGAAACAATGAAAATGTTCTTTTCCAGGTATTCCAAAAAAGATATATGTTCTTGCTAAATTAGGTACATTACTTGACTTTCATCTTCTGTGTTTAGGTAATATAAAACAAAACCGATTTCCAATGTCAAAATGAATATAATCGTATCCTTTGAATTTGGAATCAAATTACAATTCCGTTTAACTTTTAGCTAAATGCAAATGATACACGAACGCAGATATAACTTCGCTGCACGTACTGTACCGTGTTTCAGGCCGAATCTATAGTAAAGGAAATGCCTTAGAAACCGTTATAGGCCTGTCTATTACATGAGGTAGCTAGGCGTGCCGAGGCATGGAGGTAAGGAAATTAGAAGACGGGAAGGAGCGGGGTGCGGGGGAGCAACGTCTGGTAGGTTCCTCTGTACTGTATTATGAGGAAATTTAGTTTCAAGATATGTGCTAAGGCATCCTGGAGTGTCACCTATTTGTTAGGGCATGCTGGAGTAAAGACGAGTAAATAAGATAGTTTGCAAAAACTAGGCATATAGTACTTATTAAGAAAGTTTGAATGTAGTACTTATTAAGATAATTTAAAAAACTAGGCATATTAATAGTACTTATTTCATGCGCGAAATTGGGGCAAACACGAGTTAATGCAATTATTTGTCATTGTTGCACAGAAAAGGCGGCGAATGTTTCTACTTGTAATCTATACTTGTCTTTCAACACTTTTTCTCACGTCAATGACCTCCGTAGACCTTAAATACCTATACAAAAGATACAGAACATAAACTTCTTTGTTAACATTTTTTATACTTAACACGGGATCAAACGTCGACGGCCCAGATATATCGGGGAGTAACTCAGTAAGAGCAAGTACTCCATTCGAGACTTACAGATTTACTGATCCCTCGGTACGTCTTTATTACGTGTCGAAATGGCAATCGATACGGAAATTTTCTTTCCTGAGAAAATGGTGATCGTTAGGTACTTGAGAGGCGGACGGGGACTTAGAGAATGTTATTCTAAAAATTTTCAAGGTTACATTTCATAGCTAGGAGGTTTTGGGTATATTGTTTGTAAGCCTGAGCTAAAAAATTATAATAATAAGGCAATATCTTAATTTTGCGTTATATTAATGACTGATACTTTATCTAGCTATGTATTTGCGCCTGAGTCAGGACAGGCACTACATATAATGTAGTTTGATTCTAACTGTGTAAAATGTTATCTCTTCCTTTGTTCTGGGTGTCTGAACCCAGGTGTTTATAATACTTGTCCCTAATTCTGAATATATTTTTACTCAACTTGAACAGTACATTGAGATCATTAAGACGTTTGCCTTTATTTAATGTTACTTAGTTTATTTTTTGTCAGGTAAATATACTCGGGCAGCGCGTGCAATGAACGATATAAACAGACACGATCCACAATTTGCACATTAAAAACTTTAATCATGCGGGTCCATAATGAATCACGGTGGATCAGTGCACGATTATATCAGCATCATTTATTTTTAAAGGCTATCAAACAATCGTGCCCACGATTGACAGCCCTTAAAACGGATTCCAAATAATTTTATATTCATTAATTTTTTTGTGCTCATAAGGCTGTATAATTTGAGTGATCCTTGGTGGAGATTAGGGTGACTCATCTGTTTATGACGAAATCTGTGAGAAAACCCAAGGGCGGTTACACACGGCGACTTTTCATAGTACTTCTGCAGAACCTCTGCCACGTTGCAGTCCTAGAAATGTAATAATTTTTCCTTCGCAGCTTTCATACAAATATACATATAAACTCACACTCCCATGGAGTGGGTTTACATAGGTACTCGCTTTGCTTCGACGCTTAATTCCATTCCGAAAAATTAACATTAACATTTTATGTTGGTGTTACCGCGGGCACAGCTAGATGTAAATATTTACAAGTGTCAATAAATTGTGAGCAGTAGTGGTCCAGTGGTAATGGCCACGACTTACGAGTTGTAGGTCGTAGGTTCGAACCCTGACAGGCGCTTTACTTTGTGTAAATTATTTCATCGTCACTGCTCTCAAAACGGTGAAGGAAAACATCGTGAGGAAACCGGCATGTCCTAAAACCAAAAATTCGAAGACATGTGACATCTACCAACCTGCACTGGGCCCGCGCGTGGTGAATGACGGCCCGCTCCCTCTCACAGAGAGGAGGGCTGTGTCCCAGCAGTGGGAACATTATAGGCTGATTATGTTATGTCAATAAATTGACGGCGAGACGCTATCGTCTACCTTTTATAAAAGAAGTTTAAGAAACACAAACTAGGCACGGAAATTAATTCTTAAATCGCTAAAAAGTTTTGTAGATTAAAAAAGATAAATGGTGATTTTTGACTGAAGCGAAAAGTTTTTAAGTTCTTGTGGCAAAAAGGTGTTCTCTTAAAAAGAGGTAGTTGAAAAGCTTTTAGTTATTTTCGCCTTAACGATCTGGCAGGCCGACGCTTGTCAACTGGATGTAAAAATGGTTGAGAGGGTCATGGGAGTTGAGCACGATAGGTGCAACCATAATGAAAAAAAAATGTTTATTTGTCACAGAAACATGTGCACATAAAAAGATTACTTATCTTTTTATGTGCACATGTTTCTGGTATTTGGAAAAAAAAAACAGATCTTTAATTATAATCACACAAAAGAACAGATTTATAATCATAATCGCACAACAGAAAAGTCAGCTGCTCGTCCTGACTGTGACAAGAAGGCTTATAATCAGCATGATGCGGCGCTATGATGTCCTTCTCATTCCTCCTTCTACAATCACAATTACATCGCTGTTTCATTGTGTTTAATTTCACGGGAATCCAAAGCCACTCTTCCAAAAAAAATACCGCAAAAACAGAGAACACTTGCAAATGCACTCGAAAAATGTCACGCGCCTCGAGTGAGTTGGGTTCTCGGTCCTCGCAGATGTCAAAGGACTGTAAGTACGTATGCACGTATGCCGTACCACGTAACGTTGCAAAAGCGTTTTACAATACTTTGCACATAACTTTGTTGAAGTATTTGGGGCACGCATTCCGCAAAATGTTACTTTGTCCTTTGAATTTCACTGTCGTTGTGGATGGCATTATTTGTATCTAAACTGAGAACACTTTGTAATTAATAACTTCATTAATTTCTCTAGTAGCCATAGGTCATTTTTTTAATTTTAAGAAACCGTTTGTGTCAACTTAAATAATAACAAAAAAAACCTAATAATCTTATATCATTTAAGACAATAACAAAAAAAATAGAATTCCTTCTAATGTTACATATTGAAGCTTCGCGGCTTTAAAACGAAAAATAAAGTAGGTAGTAAGTAGGTACCTCTGGCAGAAAGTTTTGATAAGACCACAATGACCTTACTAAATCCAATATTTCCATGTTATGTCTGTATTCCAATGAATGTGTATATTGTGACTTAAGAGTGACGTCAGAGTTATCGAAGTCAGTAATTTTGACAAGGTAATACTCGACGGCTACCTATTGTTTGTCGTTTGCGAATTCGAAATTCAAACTACCATTCTTGTTTGAAATGAATATGGCATGTGCTATTTATAGGTACCGTTTCTTTTCCGACTTAGGACACACCCTTTGAGATAGAAAATACACTAAAACCGTGTGCTTGCAGATTTTTTATAAAAAAATAACTATTTTTTTTTTTTTTGTAATGCCATAAGCATTTTCTACCAGTTTATCATGTGTAGGCCGGTTAAAAATGTAATTTTAGTAGAAGTAAGAATGTGAGCTGGAAAAGAAGTAAAACCTTAAAAGTAGATTATTTCTCTATCAAGTAAAGAAGACGTCAGGGAAAAATAATCATTATTTGGTTTAGTGCACATGGTTAAAATTCATGGGTAGGTCAGCAATATCATTACGGCGAAGCTGTGGGTGTCGGCGCATTAATGAGAGCCGGCGATGTACAAACAAGGCGGTTCTGTTTGTTCAACACATTTTTAATTGAATTTTGTACGTGCATTGACTGGAAAAGACTTTTAGATTTTCATAATTTTACAAGCAAATAATTGAATGCAAATATATTAAACACCTACATAATATCATCAGCAGTCGGTCAGATAGGCAGTCGCTCCATGTAAAATATACCAGTATTTTACATGGACATCAGCTGGATCCAGTTAGACTGGAAGCCGACCCTAACATAGTTGGGAAAAAGGTAGGCAGGTCGTTGTGTCTATTGTTGTGACTTCTTGATCCTGATAACGAATTCCTTAATCCCTATGATTCAGGATTTAAAAAAAAAAGTAAGAACCTAATTATAATAATTATTTTAATAATTATATAATAATAATTATTTTACTTAATTATAATAATTATTTTAATAATTATTTTTTATGATAATTTTTTATAATAATTGTCATTGTGTAATTATAATAAAGATCTCTAATTGAATTTATTCGATTCTGAATTTAATATTTTATAAACCCAGAGGCAACCGAGGGACTATTTATTGCTCAGAGACGTTTAGGCGTATATAGGGTCCGCTGGGCCTTTTAAATTCTCACCAGGAAAGCTACTGGGTGTCACTCGCCAAAGCTATAAATGATTGCTTTTACAAACAAGTACCACAAATTCCTTTTCAATGTTACCTACCAATAAAACGTTTAGTGACAACATCTAAAAGTTCATGATCGTGAATATCGATGAGTAAGTTTTCAACAAGTTTTCAGAAACATGTGTTTCAAAGGAACTTAAGTGTAATGATATCACACTTGGTGAATAACTTAGAGCTATAGCGGTTTTGCGGAACAACTTTTGAATTACTGTTCGGCACGCGTTGAAATCATGATATTGAACCTAAATTATTGTAAGTTACTATAAACTAAATGGCTATGGCGTTGGTCCCGTCTGTGGTAGATACTCCTGGTTTTCCAGGACGCAAAGTACAGTCACATTCTATGCAAAAGTCTGCTCCGTGCCGTAGCTTCAAAAGGTAATGTGTCCTGTCTTGTTAAAGGAAACAATTTGAAAACTGACGAAGATATAATAGACTTGACTATACTTGTGTAAGCAAATGTAATCGAATCCGCGCAGATGTTACATCTTGATTGAGGTTAATGTCTATCCTTCTATACTAAGAAATATATATCTTCTTTCGTTACAACTGTCATCTGTTACATGAAGAAGCGGATAATTCTATAATCCTCGACTTGATAATTGTTACGGTAAAAGTATATAATATGAACAAAATAACTATAACGAATAATAAAAAATAATAAAAGGGCTTCACCACTTGTATGCTCAGCGATTTTTTATTGTTTAGGAGCTAGTCGTTTTTGAATAAATTCTCATCTGACTTCATATTCCTTTTTTCTCCTTTCGTGTGGCATTTTGATAATAAAATCGCTAAAATATGGTCCACAATCGATAGAAATACTGTCTGTTCATTTTAGCGGCATACAATTAGGCGGAGAACTTTCTTTTGGCGCAACTTGGGAGATGCCTATGACATATCCAGCAATATATTGTGATAGGCCGAATTGATTTTTGATTGTTATCCTTTTCTGGAAGGCTAAATTGAACAGTTCCAGGAAATAAAACTAATTCTTCAGTGGCCCGTATACTCTTTATTTTTATGATGATTGGACAACTTTCAACGATAAAACTTCGCCAATTTGAACAAAATATACAGATTAATCTGTCTGGAATAATTTCCCTACCTTAAATGTACGTGTTACGTCATCGGCCGGATGCGGAGAGAAGAGGAGAACGTAAATTTGGACAAATTGCTCTCAAAGCGAACATCATTGGAATATATTCCTTTACTCGACAATACATTGGTTGAAAATGTGTTACAGACGTTATAGGTACTTAGATCATTCGTTTTGTTATCTTTATTTTGTGAAGAAAAATCATCGTATGCTCCTAAGTTATACAAAGGGTAACCGAGCTTCTTTATTGCGGTGCGTCGTAAGCGGCCACTTTGATGTCAAAACCTTGGTATTAAACAACGATATTTGAATTTTTAACAAACAAAACGCCAATATGCTTGTCAAAGGTTGATTTCTTAGTCATGGCCAATATAAAAAGTCACCCATCTCCATCCGTAAACACCGCATGAATGCTCTGATACTCTGACCATACTAATATCTCAAGAGCTTACCTAACTGTTCACCATCATTAACCCGTGGGACACGAAATTCGGTCTGTCTGTGATCCCAGCAGGTCATTTGCTAAACTATTCCGATAGAATTGTACCAGGGAACATTTATTGAGTCGGAAACTAGCCGACGGGCACCGAATTTGCGATATTATTCCAACTTCCGATCGGGAAGCAGCGGTCGAATTTGGGTGTTTAACTTACTCAACTTCGGTGAATGTTTAAACGCCTTGTAGACGTATATGTTTGTATACGTGCTAAGAATTTTGTTGTATAGCTGTTTTACGGTGTTTTTGATGTGTTTGACAAACAAGCAAAGCGTTTTATTTGTTTGTGAGAAATTACAGCATTTGTCGGAACCACGCGAAATTGTGTTTATGTTTGACGGATGTTTTAAAGATTTCGCACACTCTCTCCTCTCTCATGTCAAAAACTTGAGCGTTCTCGTAGTAAACGTTGTTGGTAAGAATAATTTACATAGGACAAGTTTTTCAATAACTGGGTTGTGGAGGTCAGATAGACAGTCGCTCTGTGTAAAATACAGGTATTCAGCTGTATCCGGTTAGACTGAAAGCCGAACACAACATAGTTGGGAAAAGGCTAGGCAAATGATGATAACGATGACAAGTTTTTTAGGAGACCAGATTTTTTAACAATTATATTTGATTTTTGTCGCCATTTCATACAGGTAACCTACGCTACAGGTAGAAAACAACAAGATCTGAAAAAAAGCCTGAGAAAGCAGAATGTGGGAAGAGTTCCTGGCAAACACGAGTGTTATTTCTTACTAAGTATATAAGCAACTCTGGAGGTAAATATCAATGTAGGTACCTAATAAAATTGAATTTACTATTATGATAACGATATAATGTTCCCAAGGTCTGTTTCGGGCCGCAGCGATATCAACAGGGATCCATGTTTGAACAACATATGGGTTTTGACGCAAACTGGCAGCTTTGATCGGGTACCTCCATTATTTGGTAGTTTTATTGCCATTTGTCGTTATTTCAATTAGAAAAAGAAAATTACAGAAAGCATATTCTCTGTCTTCAACGTGCCTGGAACGTGTCGTGAGATACTTCGGCCTATAGATGTATTATTTGAAACTGGTGTATATCTATGCATCGCCCACATTGATCGCAGAGGTACCAACAAAATGGAACGTCTAATTGTGACTGGAAAGATAGTGGGCAAAAGGCCTAGAGGCCGAAGCCCAAAAAGGTGGACGGATCAAATGTCCGAGCTATTGACGAAACCTATCAGCTCCGCACTCTACCTCCAGGCCACTGATCGTTTTGCGGAACAGTCCGAAAGGGATACCGGGACCCTTGACAACAGGCAACTGAAGGAACACGGGTGGGTTTTAGTCAGTAAAAGTCTGACACGCCCTCCCACTCCGCCCAGAGCGGGAGAAGTCATTTGGTGATTTCCCTCACCCTCACAAAAAAGGCCACTGATATTATCAGATGGAAAAGACCAATGACCATTGGATACGGAGTCACGATTCTCAGCAGTGAGAGAATGATTGAGAAGAAGAAGTTATTTCAATAGCTGCGAATTTAAAAAAAAAAAATATTTTGCATGCTATTTAATTTTTGACATTTATTTATATATACTTTATTGTACACCAGAAAATACATAGCGAAAATAAATAAATTGAACACTACAAAACATACAATGGGACATTGTAATTTCAATTATGAGATTGTAATATTTTTTTTTTGTTATTTTTGTCTAGTACAACAAATTTTGTACGCCATAAATGGCAAAACAAAATGTAGCCACCTCATATTAAGCCACCATATTAATTATAAGACCTTCATACTGTATGAAGGTCTTATAATTAACATTTTGTTACCTACATCATGTGTTACAAAATGAATATTACTTACTTAAAACTGTATACACAATGTAAACCAATAGGTAGTTAGTTCAAATTCAATTTACTAAACTGACCGTTGTGCAAATTTAGGGTTAATTTAACTATGGTCCGAAGTAGGTGTACAGAATTAGTATTCGTTATTTTGTGTTGTTTAATTACATTAACCCTTTATCTTTTCTGTAGATCTGAGGTTCTGTATGTTGGTATATGTCTAATCAATAGTCCTCCAGACCGTATTTCGGCCACGGCGGCCAATCTCAACAGAGACTAGCCTTCGGCGCGCGAGATATTATAGTGCATAAGTGTGTGCATAGACACAGGTGCACTCTCTCTTCCCTCACTCTCATAGTCCGATGGGACGGCAATCTGACACGACTGGAGAGAGATCAGGCGCAGGACCAACGGCTTAACGTGCTTTCCGAGGCGCAGGGGTAATACACCGCCATCTTACAAACTCCGGGCTGTTACTACGAAAGTCCTAATGGAAAAACCCAATAACACATTGCCCGACCCGGGAATCGAACCCAGGACCCCACGCTCAGCAGTCGCGCTTCCGACCACGAGACCAACGCAACGGGGGCATTATGGCTAATAATAGGTGTGTAGCCTGAATAAAAAGAGTATCCGTGGAGTTTCTTGCCCGTTCTTCTCCATAGGAACCTACTACGCTTTGAAATGGGCAACTAGCTTCATCTTTCTGACTGACCGACCCCTTGACAATTCAAAAGTGTCTGTAATTGGTTTATTTGAAATAACTGCTTTGAGTTTGAGTTTTAGGTCAAGCCTTAGGATTTCTTTGAATGTTTTGAATAGACCCTGAAAAAAACTTCTAGGTAAACGTTTGTATTTTCGTTTACGATAGTCTCGTTAATTAAATACTTATGGTAATCAGATTGCTCTTCTTATGCCCGTTTACACTTACACTAGGCGATACCTCAATAAGATGCGTAAACATAAAGCAGCTACATGCATAGCGGGCGTCTTAGTATAAAATACTAGCTTCGTCCGCGTGGACACTAATTATTTTTCTAAAATAATAGTAGCCTAAGTTACCTACTCCTTATAACATCAGCTAACTGACAGTGAAAGTCCCGTCAAAATCGGTCCCGCCCACCTATATCTATGGTCCAGCCGTTTCGGAGATTAGCCGGAAAAAAAATCTTATATGTACCGTAATACTTCCATAAGCATTTAGTAAAAAACTGTTATTTTGACATTACAAACAGACACTTCTATTGTAGATACTTATTTGTATAGATTCTAAAGATTTATTTTTTAAATTAAAAGCTAGGTAGGTTCATCATTATTTTGATTATTCCATTGACATAATGATTACCTTCAAATCTTTTATTTTTATTTTTAGGGTAGGCACATAATGGGGGACGTTGATTAATGACTTTTTATTAATTTATTTTTTCTGCGTTCAATAGCGTGGCCGGGCTGTCCGCCTTTGTATTCCACTTGCAGATTAAACTGGCTATATTGAAATATGGAACAATAGTTAAGTTGTATACCTTAATTACCGGGATCCTTAACTGGGAAAAAGACTACAAACCAAACGAGTTAAAAAAAAAAACAACACGTGTCATTAAAAGTTTTCCCAAAATAAAAATCTTGTTTTGCATTGTCCATTCTAAAGGAATCATAAGTACCTACCTAATAGTTTTACTAATTTCACACAAAATACCATCTTTGTCTACTTATATCTTTGTTGCCATCCAATTATTTCTAAAGATAAACTCTCCCAAAATGTTAAATAAAGTCTCCTAATATATGGTTTGAACTAAACATTAACTGGGAAACTTTGTCGATGCCAATTAAAGTGCTGGGAAACAAAACAATACGTCAACTGTCCCTATTTCCCTAACAAGTGAAGTTTTGCTGAATTTTCCGCACCAGGAAGCAATTAAATGGAGGAGTTTCTGTCGAGTGTGTGTTTTAGCTGAAAACTCACATTCGATTTTTGAAAGCCTACTGATGTCTGCTGTCAAATAAAGTGGGAGGTTGTGATTGGTTGGCGGGTAACAAAGAGCAATCAAATTACTTGGCATTGTTGAAATCACAGGCAATCAGCCTATCAAATCACTTGGCATAACGTTTGACAAATTATATTGAAAAGGCAAAAACAGAAGGTAAAGCAAAATGAAGGTGATAATATAATTATATACTTACCTACATAGTTTTTGTTGTTGTCGGTAACCGATTTTTAATGGCTCACCGATTCTTTTTTCTTAAAAATAATTTATTTAAAATAATTATAACTGTCTCTGTCTCTATACGATATTAGTAAATATAGCATGCGATAATATATCAAAACACTACTAAATCTGTTACTGGTTTATCGATCATCTTCATTTTATCCAACGATCTACCCAACTATCTTTCGATCTACCCAACTATCTTACGATCTACGCAACTATCTTACGATCTACGCAACTATCCTACGATCTAACTACTATGTTATGATCAAACGTGTGGAAATAAAATTCTGATTTGAAAGTAGTCGTTTTGCGAAGAGAGCGAACTTTGAAGACGTGACAGAAATACTGTTACAATGAGTAAGTAACATTTGATGCTGGATCTCAAATGTGAGCTGAATATGTCATTTAGTTAAAGTGTAGATTTGAAGTTCCTGGTATGAAATGATACTGAATCAACTAACCCCAACCTATAATGTAATGATATGGCAGAATACTAGGTCTACAACTAGTTAATTATTGTTGTGACGATTCTTCTAAAAAGAAGTAGGTATTGATCATTCCGACAGCTCAGTTTACCTAAGCTTTCATGGTGAGATTTCTACAGAATAGAGCTTTTGACAGCATCTCACACACTTTTGCTTATATAAAAGTAAGCTTCAGACCAGCCTCTTGCCAATATTTAGTGTGCAGTCAGCCCTATAAACATCGACTAGAATCCATTTAATTGCAGTTATTTTATAATTGAAAATCTTTTTTCCAAAATATTCTAGCAATGTGTAAAACATATAATTATATACCTGTTACATAATAGCAGTTATACATTGATACAGTATTATGGAACACAAAGTTTCATTCAAATGAATTCCTGTCGATGTATAGGTACAACTTTATGAAGCTGATTGGCTCTACATACTTGTATAATATATTGTACAAGTATGTGAGTATGTGATTTACGTAGATATATATTCCGTGGAAAATGTGTCTACGGTACAGAACACGCAGGAAAGGAATGGATATTATGCTTTTCTTTTATTTTTCTCAGCGAAAAACAACTTCACCATGGAAAATATATTCAATATAAATCCGCGTAGACTGGAAATTAACTTGTTTCAATGAACGGTCAGCAACAGAGTTAGATTAGAGATTTAGAACAACATACCACTAACATACGTTATTAACAGACCTATGATTGTCAAATGCACTACTTTTCAGCATTTCATGTAGTAGCTATGAGTCTGTGTTGTCTTTTAACATCATCTGCACTAAATTTTTAATCACATAATATTTCGTTCAAGAAATGTGATTAAATAACTGAAGTGTTATTCGACGTTTCTTGCTGACCGTACCATGTTTTTATCGGCTTTGTTTTACATTATATAATGTGTTAAACGTCTTTGAACTTTACTGTGTTTTTAAGCGTATCTAATTGTGATGTTATCTTATCTTTTTAGTTGCCTATTGTTTTTAAAATTCATAGACACCTTGGCCAAATTGGGCAACACATACATACATAAATAAACTCACGCCTTCTTCCCATGGGGGCAGGCAGAAACTACGGAACGCCACCTGCTACGATCCTTACATACTCCTTTTGTATCGTTTACGTTCATACATCACAGAATGTCACTTTGTCTAGGGCTTCAGAGGCCCTAGAAAAAGTGACCAAGTGACGAAACGCTTTCGAAGCGATTGTCACTTGTCTAGGCCCCAGGTTTCGTTTTTCTACAATGACTTTCAACAGAATTGACATAAGCTTTTTGATAGCTTATGTCAGTCTTATACATTTTTGCCTTGTCCATCATCGTTATCGCTGATAGAATGACACTTTTGTTGTGTAAGTAAACTAAGTTGCGAGTACGCCCTTGACCTTTCTGAAGAACATCACCAATAAGACCACTTTAATTCGGAAAACATAACATAATATCACGCCTGTATTCCCCGAAAGGTTGGCAAAGGTGTACCTATAGTGCACCCACATTTCACCAGTTATACAGTTATGTAATTAAGAAAACAATCCAGAAGAATATAAAAGGTGGAGACGACGGTAGGTACGAAAAAATATTGATTAAACGACGACGAATGAAATGACGTTCCCTGTCTGCTTACAAAAATTCAATCAAATATCGGCCAATCACGACTATTTAGCTTGTTCGAAAAAACACTTTAATTTCGATGTTAGGATATATTTGATAGTTTCTAAATACTTCTATGTACTATATAGTATTGCCAGTATTTTTATTTATTGTTGTTTCGCCATCCCTACATTGTGCATTATAGCATTGCTATTGTTCTGCGTTCCAAAAATAAATTTTTCGTATTAAACGAACAATTTATTTTTACCGTATTTGTACTGTACATATCCACAGAGGTTATAGACCGTAATTATTGTGTTTTATACAAAAGGTCCTAAGCAAATATTGCCATGCCACCAGGCTTGCCCAACTCATTGGTATCGTAGTATTATTATTGGGGCATTCGGACATATAGGATTACGTTTCCCATAACCACAGTTTAGTTTTCTTAAATACCTTTTAACGTAGGTACTCAATTGCCACAGGAAAAAAAATACATTTTAAACGTTTAAGGGCGAATTCTACCAATGAAACTGAACACGATCAGAACGTCTAAACAGCGTTAAAAAGCTAGCTGTCACTGTCATGATTGTTACGGAATATTGACGCTGACAGCCCTTGAACGTGGTTTAGATATTATGCTGATCACACTCAGTTTCATTGATGAATTTGGTCCTTAATCCTCATCGATGGAATTTCAAGATTTAATCCGTAAATCGAATTCCACATCGAGACCTCTCTTTGCAAAGCCTAGAAGGTGGTACGATCATAGAAATTTTATTAAGTATCATAGTACTTTTATTAAATACTAGCTGTTGCCCAAGACTTCGTAAGTAGCCTATGCCCTTCTCCAGGTCAAGGTCTACCACTATGCCAAAATTTCATCCAAATCCGTTCAGCCGTTTAAGTGTGAAAGCGTATCAAACAAACAAACTCACTTTCGCATTTGTAGTTAGGATGGATGTACTTGTTACAACAAGTTTATATAAACACTCAGTTCTGTTATTCCACACAATAAAAGTACAAAAATGTAAAATTAAATAAGTATCGTGTTAGGGCATAAATCGAACAGATTACGTGTGACTCCGGATTTTTAATTTGTCTGTCTGTGGTGTCTTGTTTATACCTTTTTAGTCGTAGTTGGGTTTTAGTTTTTATTACTTTTTTTTTTTTAATTCTTTTGGGGTTATATTATATATTTGAAATGTGCTCATTAAGCCCTTTCATTTGATACCCAACGTGGTACGATTAAAAAAAAAAAATTGTTTAGTTCCTGACTTTATGTCCTCTAGAGGGCGCCATTTTTAATGTGATGTCACATAGCCTATAACCAGCGGACAATCAAGTCGCTTCCAACGATACCTCACTTGTCAAATTGTGATGAGTGGTTTCGAAGATATGAGGGAACAGATGAACATACATACATACATATATACATACATACCGGTCAAAATCATAACCCTCCTTTTTTCTTCGCCGTAGTCGGGTAATAAGCAGTAGGACACAACTGGCCAACCGACAAAGAATGCCTCTCTGTAAGTTTAAGTACGTACTTGAGTAAAATTGTACCACATTAAGTTGACTACAATTATACATTTGAGCTGTAACAAGCTGTGGCTTTACTGTCTTTTAATTCAGGTCCGGTAAATGAAAAAGCTATACATTATACATAATAATAGATACATAAAAGCTGTTATTTTGACATAACAGCTTATACTAAATGCCAATTTTAGTACGCTACTTATAACAAAAAAAAAACAATATTTAAATCGTCTGTCTATCTGTCTGTTTGTTTCAGCTAATCTCGGAAACAGCTGGGCCGATTTTGATGGGACTTCCACAGATAGCTAATGTTATAAGGAGTAACTTAGGCTAATTTTATTTTAGAAAATGAATTAAAATCTTAGATCCGACCAGAGCTTAGCCTTCGATCAACCCGTGTGTTGAGCTATTAATATTTATGGCAATAAACGTACATATCCGAATATTGTGTGTATCCGAAAAGTGCTGACAAATTTTCATTTAAAACTGACCTTTACACGTCCAAATCCTATTGAACTTTAGACATCTCAATTACGCAGCTCGATGAATTTTTAGACAGAGTAGGTAATGATTTTATAATTAGTTTTAATATATATACATATATCTTCTTTTTTTTGTGTGGTTAATGACTCACCTGGTGTCAGAGATTTTACGCCGCCTATCGGCCTCTGACTTGGCTTCACATGCCGTCGAGAAATATCTTTCAGGCATGCCGGTTGCCGGTGAAGCAAGTGATAATTATACAATACGCTCATCAATCCAAAAATTCAGAGGTGCGTGGCTTGGGTTCGAACTTGAGACCTCAATTGGCAGTCGACGGTCACACCACTGGGCTATCTAACTGGTCTATATTAACTTGGAATTTAATTTTTATGAGTTTCTTCTGGTGAGTCTACCTGCATTTAAAACATAAACTTTTGCAACATATCTTTGTTACAATCTCAACCATATTGCACACGTGGGTTTGTAGTACCTAAAGGTAGGTTTTTAATTATTAATGAGAGTGACTCAATCCTATCTCGAGGAACTGGAGAATGATGAAACAAAACAAATGACTCAAAATTGATGTAACCGAGCTAAGTATAAAATCCGGCCAAGTGCATGTCGTACCATGCACAATGAAGGGTTCCGTAGTTGGGATGAATTTATAAAACAAACTTAACATTGTAGTTGAAAAACTTGTTCTCCGATACAGAATGTATGGAAGAACATGTTTTTACAACTGCAAATTTAAGTTGGTCGATTATTACTCGTTAACTTGTGGAGCCTACGTAGCGGTGATAGTTTCCTTTTAATTTCGTTATATATACTACTGTCGTGAATTTTTTCACATATCCAAACCCAACCATTTAGCTGGCAGGGGGGGACACTTGGCTCTAACAAAAATTAGCACTTTTAAGCTTAATATTCCGCAAACGGATTCCTGAATCCAAAAATGGTTTTAAAAACTCCCATTTTTTTTAAACGACCTTTCCAACGATACTTTGTTGGCTTCGCTTATATGTAAATCCATACCAACTTACAGCTTTCTAGTATCAACGGTCTCTGAGCTAAGCCGCGGACAGACGGACAGACGGACAGAAGGTCATGGCGAAACTAAAAGGGTTCCTGGTTGACGTAAAACATAAAATGTAAAACATAAAATTTGTTCCTAACTCGTTTACCTACTTGTATAAAAAGATAGCCAAGAAAGAAAACCAAAATAGACAAAAAAAAATTGTAGCCTATCAGTACGTATCGGGAACGGGATTCAAACTACCGTTGCCAGGTCTCCAGAGAGATAAACCTTCATACGAAGGTGCACTGTATGTATGTAGTAGTTGCTCCATCTGAATCACGCCCTTAATACAACTGCCTAAGGAAAGCTTTCTCCAGTTTTCGTTTACTTTTGAATGTTAGGACATTTTGGTTGTAATAACCAAGTGGCACAGTGATCGCTGGATCAAAATTTCACATGACGACAAACTCACGAAATAAGTCAATCTGCCTAGCCTTTTCAGTCTAACCGGATGCAGCTGAATACCAGTATTTTACATGGAGCGACTGCCTATCTGATCTCCACAGCCCAGTAACTGGGACTGGTCAGACATTCGGGCTTCTGACGACTCGTAACGACTGTCAAAGATCCTCAAATGACAGCCGGGACCAACGTCTTAACGTGCTTTCCGAGGCACGGAGGAGTCTCGATATGTGAAAATGGTCACCCATCCACGGACCAACCCCGGCAAGCGTAGCTTAACCTGATGGATCGACCCGAGCGGCTGTTACTACTCACGAGCTCCTCCCAAACTCACGAAATAAGTACAAAGATCTCCTTTATACCCCTCACAGCGTTAATTTCTTCCTCTATACTAGTATAAAAAATATATTATGAATATCTAGATATACTTCATTAGAGGCCTTTTTTTAATTCTAATCTTTGAGCTTAAAATAAGAAACCTCATCTTTTTTCGAGCGTGACTCTAAAGGCGCTTCTGGGATTATGTCAGGTGGATTCGTGACAGCGTCCACTTAGGAACTGACTACATGACAGAACGATAACTTGTTTTGCTGATGTAAGAGGAAAATCGCTCATTTAATTGTAATTTTTACGGGAATACCCAAATTAATGGCTCAAACAAGAAATCGTTTAAGGTTTTTGCTAGATAACCAAACCACACATTTTAATAAGACAACTTTTATTTTTTGTCGCATTTCAACATCAGACCGTATTAGACCAACCACTAAACATTTGTTATATAAAGATCACACTTCTTATCGACAGCTTTTGGCAAGCCATGTCATTTCAAAGCTAGTTGAATTGCTCATAGCAAGATGAGTGTTGTCTGTGGTTTGTACTTGAAGTGTTCATGTCGCGGTAATCACTAAAAAGCTCCTGATATAAATATTATTACTGAAAACTTGCCCACTTAGGTATAAATTTTTTGATAGGTACACGGTTTGCTAATCAAACTGCTTTCATTAATCGATAGAGCAACTAAAATCGACGTGTCATCGAACTTGGAAAGAGGACGATTCAAATAAGTAGGAAACGGAACAAATACACTCCTTTTCACTGGCATAGCATGAATACATACATACGTACACTTTACTTTTATGTAACGTCGAAGTACGTACTTACGTTTCAGGAACTTGTATTCTTCAAAGCGACATATTTAGTTTTTATTGTTCCAAAACAGAATGTTCCTGCTCCTGAACAAAACATATTTTAAACGGCAATAAAACGGTTTCAGGTGGCTACATTGTTCGGTTTACTGCCTTCAGTAAGGACACTGATAAAAGCTACAGTTATGACATCATTATCAAAGTTTACGTCATAAAAGCATATCGGGAATGGTACACATTGTGTTAAAAAGAATACAAAATATATATTTTGTAGTTCTAGAACTACACTGTAGATATTATTATGTTTCTGAGACAGAGTGCGATAACGACTCGGGAGACGACTCTGACGCTGCTAGAGACGGCATTGTCAACACTTTCTATACAAACCAAGCGTGTCGCCGTTTACTTGCACTATATGACAGAAGCGCTGTGCGCTCAACGCACTTTCAGCTCCACGAAGTTCATAAGACTGCCGGCGTGGCGATTCCGTGCTCTGCGTTTTATGACGACTAGATGCTTTTATGATCGAAAAGCAAACGTATACTAACTTTTGGCTGCTGTTTTTCCGGTCAATCAATCTCAACATTTGATACATAAAATCGGCAAAGTTTTGGTCCACCGAAGACCACAAATTAAGATTTGATTTACTGAACAGGCTTCCAGATACCACAGATTTGTTGTACCCCCGAGAGCCGGCCACTTATTGGTTGGTTTCATAAGCCGTAGGCATTTGGCGACCAAAATGAGGAGAGATATCAATTACAGGTTACGGCCTAGAGGACCGTACGTAGCTGTAAGTTGGTTTAACTAGGTAAACCGCAGACCAGACGATGCTACTAGAAATTTCTGTAGATTGGTTAGGATAAGGGTAACGCTTGGGTATGTTGTATAAGTTTATATTACAATAGTTTTGTGGTTTGAAAATTCTGTGACTTTTTACTAATTTTTTTTCAAATTTTGATTTATAAACTGAGTGCACTGCTTAGCATAATATTATGTCGTTAGTTATATGAAAAATCGAGCTTTGAGAAGTTTTAAATTCTATTTATTGCTTATAACATTCTTGCAAAAGACTCCATTTATTTGTTATAAAAACATTTATTCAGTGAAGCAATATTTCAAACAGTTCGGGATGAAAACAGTAGGAAGAGCTTTACTCTGAACGGGGAACGTTAATACCAAGGGAATTAACTCGTAAAAAGGGGTAGCCTGTAAACCTTATAGTGTTTCAACACCGGCTATAAAGCGATCGTTTAAAGAATTTCTTTACGATCCAAAAGACAGCATTATTTTAAGGTTGTGGCTGTATAAAGATAAAAGCGATATTTGTAAACTATTATTACTTATTTTCTTGTTAGTCCTTTACTTACTTACTTACTTATCTTTTACATGACGCATGTATGTAACATACACAAATTCAGGGACTCGTGCGGGTTATTTGAGTCTAAACGTAAACTTTTTGTTAAACCTTATTTCCCCACTGTTGGGCAAAGGTCTAGTCTAAGTGCAGTCTTTCTTTACCAATCTCAATCCCATGAACAATTTTTATTCAAAACCATTGTGTCCTAGTGGGACAGTATGAGGATATAAAAGCGATAATAAATATAATACATTTATATTATTTTAACGAGCACTTGTTGCCTCGAGGCAGCCTGGCTCCTCGCCAAACAAGCTTTACTCGATTTAAATTGTATTTTATCTGTCCCAACCAAACGTTTTGTTTAGTTCTTAAAAAGATAGTCCTTGTTGTTTGAAATCTATTTATTTATTATTTGAATAGACTTAGAAATAATCTTAACATAGATAAACAGTCAAAGCTTATTATTTCATAAATATTGAATATGCTACAAAAATTTCATTAGCTTTACTTGAAACATACCGCTCTGACCCACCACATTTTTGAACCAACATAGATACAGTCCGCGCCACCATTGAAGTCCGCCGAAAAATTGTGGAACAATTTTTTTTAAAATGCAATTTGATGCAATGACATAGACAATAGAGCCGCGTCTACCGGTCTTTAGTGGTGACGCGGACTCTTATCACTTTGGGGCATTATAGAGTGCCCAGCTGTCAAAATATTTATAAACGCAAAAAAGAGATCTTATCTGCATGATAATGAGGTCCCTACTCTGCCTTCTGACTTTTGCAAAGCAGGTACGCTTCTAAGAATAAAAATGGTCAAGGAGCTACACATATTAGTTACTCTTTATAAATACTAATAAGATTCTTAACGGAGAGTACAATCACACATAATTTAAATTTTTTTTTAAACTACCTTACTAAAAACATACAAAAAAAAAATTATGTCTTAAAATAATAATCTTGTATAGGTAGTATGATCTCGTCTTTAAGGCTATAATCTTCTTTACACAATAAATTATGGCAGTGAGGACTACAAACTATTTCGTGACTTCATGCTATTAAAGTCGATCCTCTTACTGACGGATTTCAGAACCTTAAGGAATCTTGGCGTAACAATCACACCTAAGAATGAATGAATTAACATTAACTATATAATCATTAATAATAATAATATCTATTATGGTAAGGGAACAGTAGAAGACTCGAATCTTCAAACTTATATTGTGACTTGCATTGCGAACTATTTTTCATCAAAGCTTTAGAATATTATATTAGAAACTACCTGCCGCACGTGGAAACGTTCGCGTGGACCCTGATACTTTCTAAAATAAAAGTAGCCTAAGTTACTCCTTATAATATCAGCTATCTGCCAGTGAAAGTTTGATCCGGCCGTTTTGTAGAATAGTCGGAACAAACAGACAGACAGTCAGTCAAAAATCCTAAAAATAGTTTTTTTGATATAAGTACCGTTACTGTCTTAAGTCTTCATATGCATTTAGTAAAAAGCTATTATTTTCACATAGCAAACAGACATTTATATTTTATTTATTTGTGCATACATGTATAGATTATAAATCATAGGTCTTTTTGCTTCGCCGTAGTCGGGTAAAAAATAAATAAGGCATCATAATTATCCTAAAAAGAATAATAATGAATAATTTTGTAAGAATTTATAACGAACCAATTATTGAACTCGATTCAGTATCATCTGAAGACTCGTCGTATATGTGGTTAATTGAAATGATTACATACACAATAGGGTCTTTTTGGGCCATTCTGAACCTTATCTCGCGTATTACTTGAGTGAACACTTCATTAGGTCTAAACAATAGGAGCTAGGCCTAGGCATTCACGCACATATATTAACATTGTATACATATGTACTTAGGTTAGCGTATATAGAGGTAAATAATTAGGCGAGACCACTTTCATACATTTCACTTGATTGTCTGGGGGCGTACAACGAATGTAGCAAAATATTTTGTTTACAGAATAATAAAGGAAAACTTATGTATGCAAAAACAGACTTCTTATATCATTTATCGTAAAGATTCGACATTCAGATTACGATAATTAGTTCAATATTACTATTTTAAACAATTAATGCATATAGTAACTGGAACAAGGTTTACAATTTCAGCCTTGACACTCGAAAAAGGCTGCAATAATTCTTAATTAATAAATCATATCTTACGCCGCGGGACACGTCTTTCTTTTTGAACCAAAGAGTTTTCAACGCACTATTGAAGAAGACATTGAATCTTGTAGCGGGACATGCTACAGATAATTTAGCACAGATTTGCACAATTTCCACTAAAACCAATTTTTATCTTCTATATGGTTATTTACAATTGCTGATAGAAACTCTTCGCCGCTTTCAAAGCGTCCTTTATAAACTTTTCATCGCAAGGGTTATCGTCAAAAAAGAATGCCCCGCAATTCAGAGATTCGGAACAGGATTCGTTCATGTGGTTGTCTTTGCAGCATCCGAGGATTGCTCTTGCGCATGGCGATAGAGTTTTGGGTGTTGGGATGTCGACACCGTTTTTTGCTTGGAGGATATATCTTAGTTCGTTGTAAGAGAGACTAGCTGGTGGTTTGATCGTGCTGCCGACACTGATAGTGTTTCTACGAACTTCGGGTCTGCAAATTGCTTGCGTAAACATCAATGTAGCGATGATAATTATTGTGTAGGTCGCCATTTCTGTAAAGGAATAAAAATAATTGAGACTTAGGTTTTGATTGTAGTCGAAGAGCGCAATGTATGGACACATCGTTCTGATTTTTTTGTGGAATGGAACAAGGAAAATTTTTAACTATAAAGAACAGCTGCACTTATACCGTAGCAACTTTTATAACCGTCATATGCATCGCTTACGATGTTGATGACTATTTGTATGTTCTTTAGATGCTCAGCGTTATCTTGCAATCCATCCTCCGAGATTGCAGATAAGAAGTGTAATGTCAATTTAAGTGTCAATAAAATAATGCTATTATTGGTATATGATGCAGATATTGCTTCCTACTAAGTAAAAACAATGACGTAACTTCGCCAAATAAGTGCAGAAGGCGATCTAGATTTTATACCCATAGAGGATCAGTAGCACTAATATGAAACATGTAACATTATATAACTAAAAATGTGGGTTCACGTGACGATAAACGTGATTCTGTATAATAAATGCATTAATGTCGCAAACCGACGCGCTTGGTTTTCCCAGACCCGAGGACAACGGACGATGCCGTGTCTCGACGGAGCCAACTACCAATACACAAACATTTGTTAAACTGTATTTTTTTTCTTATCACGGTGTTGGATCTAATGTTGGGCATTTAAACCATATAAGGATGTGTGACGTATGTGCGCAGTGTCAAGGTCGCGAAGGTGTGACCGTTAGTGAGCCATTCACATGCCGGTGTAAATATTACTCATGTGTATTTTCTTAGAAAAACTATGTTACAACAGTGTAATTACACGTAGTATTTTATACGGCTGTAATTTTGTTAGGATTCGCGAAATATTTGTTACAGTTTTGAATTAGGAATTGTGATGAGCACTTTACCTATTTATATGATAAGCTTCCGAATTAACATAAATTTAATCATAACCACTCTAGTAGTGTCTGCAAACATAGGTCAGTTAAGGTTAAAAAAAACGCGAATATACGAATATTGTGTACCTATGTACATTGTACCAAACAGGTTTTTGCTGTATAACCCCAAAAAAATGGTGTAATAACAACGTAAACGTTTCGGAGTAGCGTGTAGAAATTCTACACACCGTGAAAAAAATTTAATTAAACGCATAATTTTAATAGAAATAGAATGTTAGATATTAACATAATTATGAATGGATATAACTTACTAAATTCCTTCCTGTGTTTGGAGGTAACCGTCCTTGTTTTTAACACGAATTTTGGTGATTTTCACTAGTTCTGCACGATACGTCCTCCGCTCAGTTGACTCTACTATCGTCTGAGGACATTTGTATTTATTATGGTATATAAACATCGAGTTTTTGCACACTCATATTTCTTTCTCATAACTGAGGATGTGGGATTTCGTTTAAACATGATAGCTAGTTATCTTGAAATTTGGCGATGACGTTGATAAGTCGGTTTATCGCTGCAATTCGTAAGGAACCTTTTTGCTAATTTATTTATTTACTATGGTGGTAAAAACCCAGTTACATACATAAAATCTGATTTATGTACACCTGTGGGCATTACGTCTCACCGAATTTGATTAAAATATATATCCCAACCTGTGTTAAATTTGCATATTTTGTTGTAGAAAATTTTGACATGGGTCACAGGCCCACACAATTTTTTTGTGTTTTTTGTGTTTCAATGTATCGCGTTATGAGCTGAAAAGGTCAGCAACTTTGTAAACAGTCAGTTTTTTCACTAAGTGTTCCAAGAGTTTGGCAAATAAACTTGATAACAGTCAAAGAAGGCTGTTTAACAAGAATTATACCGATTTCTTAAAACATTATCTTAGTTTACATTACAAAAACTTTCCTAAATCATGTACTTATTAAGTTAGTAAACTTCAGCAGGAAAAAAACGCGTTTCTATAAATTGTTATTTGTAAATATTGATAAGCATCATAAAATTAATTTAGCATTTTCGAATAATCAACAGACTGGGAATTCCATATTTATTAAAATGTATGAGTGTATGAACTTTGATTATGATACTGGCTTTAAGAACCGGATTGTTATGTAAATTAATTGAAAAAAAAGAAGAATACTGCATCAATTTTGTGTTTTTGTGCTGTACCTACAGACAGACGATTTTAGTACGTGCCGCTACATGTGATGGTACCTAATAACTTGCCTAGCTCTCAACCTTACCTACCTAGGTAGAAGTTTGTATAATAATAAATATAAATTCCTCTATGATGATTATGCACATGCTGATTACTCTATAATAGTCTATTGATTCAATCGCAGTCGATTGTTACTTGTTACCCGCCTTCCGCATTGATTCCTTCTCTAACGTCATCTTATTTTTCTATCTCTCTGGCTATATTTGCTATTTTGGAAAAATCATTACAGCTAATATGCCCATATTATGATTTTTTGAGAAGGTTGATCTACCACAGATCTATATCATATCATTTTGGATAATATGCGAGGGCTGCTTAGGTTAATGGATGGAGACGGAGAGGAAGGCCAAGAAAAGATGGATGGATTGTGTGAGGAATGATATGAAAGAGAAGGGTGTAAATGATAGCGTGATGGTTGAGGGGAGAATGGACGAAGAAGACGTGTTGCACTGACCCCAAGTAACATGGGACAAGGACAGGAAGATGATGATGCGAAGGCTGCTTTCCCAAATTATATTTTCCTTATTCGTCGTTATAGTTCACTTCACTGCCATAGATTTAACTATTTAATTGACTCAGATTGTTTTAGCTGTAGATTCGTTCTGGGGTAAAGATTACACGTGTCTGTAACATTTCTGCTTGTACATAGGTATATGACTAAAGCCACCTATGAACTCGGGATTTCCTTCAGATTACATTGTCCGACTTTGACCGATCATTACTCGACTCCTGTAGTACATTATACTGATGTCATTACGTAGTATCAATAACACATAATGAAATGAAGCCTCATACCACAAATCTGTAATAATTGGAAAATCCAATTTTCCTGCCAATGCTCATAGCTTCTTTGCGGTATGTAAGCAAAGAATAAAGAAATAATAATATTTAGGTTGCTATTTCTACATACTAAACTTTACTAAAACTTTATGTAAGTGCTACAAAGACAACTTGTAATTAGTTTGCATAATTTTACAAATGACCATATCGTGATCTGCCTGGCCATTTCACGATAAGCCACTATTTCATGATTTCGGTTTCATGATATGCCCAAGCATCACTGGGCAAATCGTCGAACGCTGAGTGATGACCGATGGCGGATGTTAGATGCTCACATCATGAAATAGCGGCGTATCGTGAAATGGCCAGGCAGATCACGATATGGTCATTTGTACAAACGGACCACGACACATACCACATATATATACATATACATATATATATATACCTACGCCTTCTATTACAGATAATTTAGCAGTAGACGATTAGAATAAAAAAGCTATTTAAAATAAGGAACACGTTTTATAGATCAAGGAAAAAAATAACCCAAAGTCACTAGTTACTAGACTATGACGAACAATTTTATTGCAGTTTTAAAACATAGGTGATAGGAACATTGTTACTATCCTTACATTGTACTTTTCTGAGTATAAAAATGTATAACTAGAGTATTTACACTTCAACAACTCTGTTCGATTGTATATAAATACTATATAGCTACATGCAATAAATTAAAGAGACTGTTTAACTTCTAGGAGTATCAAAATATAAAGACCTTAACATTTTACTTACAAAAATAATGTCTTCTTTCACTTAGTAGAATCAATATATAGATATCTCAGATGTTTGGAATAAATACGGTTTGTAACAATATTCAGGATATAGAGAAAAGCCTTACTTCCCTGAAATACGGGAAATTAGGTAGGTTCAAGCGTATTTATTACTTGTTCATGTAACAAGAACTGACGGCACTGAGTCCCTACATATTATAAATATAACATAAATTACTATTTTAAATTAAGCCCGGAACTGAAATTGAGTAGTTTTTTAAACGAGATTTCACATTTACACATAACAGGTCTTCGAGCCTCAATTATATCTTTGTCCATAGAACGTTTGGAACCTTTCAATCACTCGCAATATCTGGCTGGGGTCACAAGGGCTTCCGTACCCTGTCAAGTCAGGGCAGCCTTGGATTGCGAAGCAGTCGTAGACAACCTGGGGTTGATGACAGCAGGTTAGGATCGCACCATCACAGCGACTTGGAGGTGCTAAGCCAGATTGAGGCTTGTTTAGAGGAGGCTGTGTGTTTTGAGGTTTATTCTGAAAAGGTCGCCTTGTAGTTGTAGGCTGAGGCCTCGAAGGCGGGGTTTGAAAACTTGGTGCCTCAGACTGAGGTTGATTCTGGTCATTAGAGTCACTCTGTACGGTTCCATGCTCCACAGGCGGTGCTGGTTTCATGGGTCTATTCAGTCTGATAGGATCAAACGAAATCGGCCTACTGAAGTCCACGCCCTCTTCAGAGTCGGAGTCGTTCAAGACAAAACCCCAGTTTTGTCTATCGTCTTCCATAACAGGCCAGCGGCTTGCTACAGTAGGTGTTGTGGTATCAGTGTCATCACCGTTATTGTTACCAGGCGTTATGGGGCTATCAGGTTCTGGCGTGGTTGGGTTTTGATTTTCGTTGTTACAATTACAATCAGAAGGAGGTATAAAAAGCACTGGGTAGAATATAGGAAAGTGAGGCGGCGGTGGCGGCTGTTGCTGCGGCTGCCTCACGAAGTGGGCTATCTCTTGTATCCGTCGATGTATTTGTGCTAGAGGATCTTCTCCGTAGTATCCAGTACTCGAACCTTCGTCTCTTTTATTATAGCCTTGGTTAATGAATGGGTTATAAGGAGGATATCCATATGATATTGAATATGGATTATACCATCTCTTGTGTCGTTGTGTTTCGGTGGAGTTGTTATCACTTTCAACTTCCTTCGGTTCTGAGTCAAGCTTGGGGTCAGTTTTTTCTACGTTGGGGTTAGCTTGTTCTTCTTCGGGGACAGCTCGTTCTACTTTGGCGATTTCTTCTAGCTTGCTGCCGTCATTTGGTGCTGCGTAGACGTTTACTTGCAAGATGAGAATGCCGAGAACAATGTAGTTTAGGGTCGCCATCTGGAAAAGTAGGAAAAAAACTATTAATTTCATTACTTTAACAAGAATGCCTAGCAGTCTATTCGGTCTGCAAATGTTACGGTCATGTTTTAATTTTATTGGTATAATACTTGTAAACTAGTTTCATAATTTTCGAAATATTCCAAAATCTTGTAGGTACAATAGATACGGCTTAGCACTCAGGAACCCATAAAATTCGAATTTTATATTTTGCTCTTGGGTACCGTTATTATTAAAGTGTTGCGATGCTTATTTATACATTGTGGAACATTCTAATTAATGATTTTAAAGCTTAAACCCGATTTATCGTAACTCAATCTTCTGAAAAATTGCACTTTTTATGAGAATCAGGTTATATCTGATAGCTCTAACTTGTTGCGCTAATTCCATTGTTTGCAGGGGAAATAAAGCTTCGGAATCATTCCTAATTGTAAACGTAGGTATCTTACAATTGGTAAAAGTTTAATCTGGATGAATGCAGTCTATGCATTGCTGTAATTAGTACTGAAAACGTCTTGACATTTACTAAGCTTGTGGCGAAGATATGTTTTGAAAACTCTCGAGTGTATGCCGCTCAAGATTTCACAATTCCAAAACCTATTCTTTAATTAAAATAAATTGCAAGACCTTTCCATTAAATAAATTTTTAATATTCATCTCTAAATTTTTTACCGACATTAATTCTTTATTCCAATTGAAACGTATACAGTCATACCTATAATTCTCTAACCTTCCTTCGTTTTCTTTAGAGCACAATATTCACCCCATTTCCCACAAAAGATCTAGTTTTACATCTAGGTAAGTTTACACAGCAATGCTTTAGAGCCGAAGAGTCAAAGTTTTTTCAGACCACCACGGCTATTGTCTCTCTCACAATCCGCCTGGCACCGTTCTTATTCCCATTACTACTACTCTATTGGAATGAGCACAGTTGAATGCCTTCCAACCTACTAACTATACTCTATTTATTATAGCATTAGACAAAAAAGGCTAGTTAGCGACAGTTATCGTATAATATTATTGAAATTACTGCACTTTGAGTTATTTTTTTTAATATAAAACGTAAATAGATTGCAATGCTTTATTTAATGTATTTATCGTGAAATATCAAAATAACGAAGGTTAATAACTGTTATTTGTCTAATGTTAACTAATATTATAAATGCCAAAGTGAGTTTGTTTGTTTGTTACGCTTTTAGCTAAAAGGGGCGAACGGATTTATAGCACATGGGTAGACCATGACCTGGAATAGGACAAACGATACTTTTTATCCTAATATTCGGGATCGAAACTTAAGCGGGTGTAACCGCGGGGTGCAGCTAGTGTTATAATAAATTGAGTTGTTATAATAAACTGAGTAAGGATAGAAATTATATTGTCTTTGATAATCACACTAAACGACTCTAGAACTGCGGCATAAACTAAATGAGAAGTTGGTTATTCGATATTAGATTTTGCGAATAACTAATTGTTGTTCCTCTCACTTTAACGTTGATGCCTTTTGTAAAACCTTGTAAGTCTTGTTTGTCATTTCTATCACCGTAAAATGAACAGAGTATGTAGGTAAGTACTTAACTATTGTCGCAAACATGTTTCTAATTATCCAAATGTGTCGCCGTTAGAAAGCTTTTGAGCGAAAATGAGGTATTTCTGACGTTGAAACACTAGGTAATCGGTGCTAATTAGATGTATGTAGGATTAGGTACATAGCTATGATTATCGTTTAAAACTGGTATACTAAGCAGGTTTCTGTTCGTATAATTGACGAAGAAAATCTGTGACAGTTCATTGCTTTCCCATCATTATCTATGTGGATTCAATCGAAAATTTTCGACTCATTAAATATTAACGGATTATCATTAGAGTTTATCAGCGTCATCCATTTCGGATTTTAAGCTGATTTTAAAGGGTATGACACTTATTAATTGCCTTGAATAAAAGGGTTCACTTTTCTCCAAGGCAATTAGGTATTAAGAGTCAGGCTGAGATCTATAAACGTTACCTAGCATGTTCTTTGGCTAAGCGGTATTCCTGCCACTGTCGTACAACTGTTCAACTACAAGTGCAAGATAAAGACGGGAACATTTATTACGTGTTAAAAATGTTATAGGTCACTGCCTTAGTCTCCAGACTCATACTTCAATGCCCTGTATGTCTGTATAGATACCAACGTAGTTTTCATGAAGTGTTGAAAGCTTCAATGAGATAAATGATATTTAATTCTGTAATTTGGTTAAAAAAAACACTTCTACACATCAAAATTAAATTAAGTTATTTAAATTAGATGAGTTCGGTTTTTCCTAATTGACTACTATGAGAAGAAAAGAACGAAACAAACTCAGAGGACACAGTCTGTTTTAAAGTCCAGACATAATCTTGGTTGTGCCATATAAGGACCATGCAGATTAATGTCTGATATAGTCTTTTGAGTAAAGAAACATACAGATTTGGTTGGACCTGTCCAGTTAGCGCAAGCATTATTTTGTCAGTAATCGTGTAGCTCAACTCAGAACTGAAGGAACTCAACGACTCGACGAACAATCCGAAAGAAAGGACATATGGGTAGGCCGCATAAAGTACTCAAACTGTCAGATTATCATTAAAAAAATATGATCCACATAGTCCTTACATTCACAATAGTTAAAATAATAATAATATTATACTTCACAAAGTAAATATTCATGTCATTGTAAAAAATATCAAACATCAAAGAAAAAGGTTTTTTAATACCAACATTCAGTATGTAAAAAATGGGCAATTAACACAAGTTAGTCGCCCTTTTTTACATACTGAATGTTGTTTTTTTTTGTAATTGTTTACACAACGACAATTTTATTATTCCAATTAAACCTATCAACAAAAACACCAGTGACTTGTTCACAAAGGCTTCTAATTATTACAATTAATGCATCTATTGTTTTTTTTGTTATTGTCAATCATCCTTTATCAGATGTACTTCCCCATGACAAAGAATGTTAACCACTTCGCGTACATAGACACATTACATAAACATAGCTACCACATAAAGTAAAATATTATAATATACAACATTAGTGCCAACATAATTATTCTTATCATAAAAATCACGATAAAATTCACGTTAATTCTTAATACAACGATCAGATCGCTGGTTTTTATTAATGAACTAGCTGTCCGCTACTTTATCCTCGTGAAGTTTCTTGTCCCCCCGACTCACCGCGTCGCATCGCATCGCTCGCCCGCACTATTACTTCGTTTTTGTTCAGCGTTTTTTCTAAAAAAAAATCGGCTCCTATGGTTCGTACCGTGATGTGAAATAGCCTATCAAAATCGGTTGAACGGACTGTAAAAAAGGCTTATTTAAATTTATAATCTTATTTCAAATGGGGTATAGATGTTCATCTCAAGAAAACCCAAGGGCTTAACACGTAAAAGAATAACGACCTAAAATCCATTAAACTTAGTAGGAAACCCATGTTACAGAGCCGGATTTAAACATAACGAGTATCATAAAGCGAATTTTCATATATATGATATGAGGATCATTGGCTGAAGTACACAAATTAATCTGCCTAGCCTTTTCCCAACTATGTTGGGGTCGGCTTCCAGTCTAACCGGATGCAGCCGAATACCAGTATTTTACATGGAGCGACTGCCTATTTGACCTCCACAACCCAGTAACTGGGTAATACGATAGCCCTTGGTTAGACTGGTTGTCAGACTTTCGGGCTTCTGACGACTCGTAACGACTGTCAAAGATCCCCAAATGACAGCCGGGACCAACGGCTTAACGTGCTTTCCGAGGCACGGAGGAGTCTCGATATGTGAAAATGGTCTCCCATCCACGGACCAACCCCGGCAAGCGTAGCTTAACCTGATGGATCGACCCGAGCGGCTGTTATTACTTAGCCACGAGCTCCTCCCATAAGCGTTGGCTGATGTACTAACCTACCTATCTACATTAATACCTTTATTTATGGTCTGTGTAGTTATTGTCTAACGACATGTCTACAAGTCATTGCCTCTAGCATGAACATTAAGAAAATTAGTATGTGTAGTCATCGTTCAAGTGGCCATCGTACTTTTGTTGTATATGTTATGGACCAAGTGATTATTAGGACATTATGAAAAATACCCGGGCAGTTTGAAAAATGCCCAATATAAGAGGGCAATGTGATAACAACTATTGAAATAATCAAATTGACCGAGCATTTTTATAATGCTAGTCACCTATGGGGCAGTATAATTAAAACCAGATTTTAATACTATTATTTTAATTTCAAACGTAGAATCAATCATCATTTCAGCCGAAAGACGTCCACTGCTGGACATAGGCCTGGTATCCTGCCTTTTTGCCAAAAATTGTTTGGCAGATTATCACTTGCCAACCAACGTTTCGCCGATGTTTCACTTTGACAACTAACGATTAGCAAATTTTTGTATGACAACGTTTCATTTGGTAGAATTATTGTAATGCTGATTATTATAATAACACAAAACGTTTGGGACATTTATCATTTGTCAAACATTTCAATCTCAGGTTACGATAGGTTAGGTTAGGTTAGAGTATGACTAACAACGCACGAGCCGAGTGAGCGAAGCGAGCGTGTCGCGGCAGCGAACGGCGATGTGCCAGAAGGGAATCGCTTTTGTAAAAGGAAACAGTTAAGTTATATATTATAAAGTAAAAAAACACTCACTCACTGAGCACTCTTCAATACACTCACTCATTTTAATTGAACTCTACTTGAAAGTTGGCATTCTGCCACTTAAGTTTGGCAATACTTCGGGCTATGTCGGACATGTCGGTTATTTTGGTTCTCCTACGGATCTCTTCATTTCAGAATAAATATTTAAAATCAAATAAAATATTTCCTATAATAATAATATGACCTATGATGACTTTACCATAATTAAATGGTGCAAAAATGGACTGGAGCGGGCGCGGCTCCGAAATGCGAGCCCCCACCCCGCGTGATACCCGTACCCCGTGCAAAATACCTGTGTATTATCAGATTGCCCAAAGACCACAGGGCAATATTTATAATGACGAGGCAATGTGATAAATAAGGAAGTTCAAATTATATTTTTTTATTTTGCCCTAAGTAGCTTGTCATTATTCATAATGCGCGGACATTATGAAAAATGCCCGTATTTATCACTTGGTCCATAACATATACAAGGTGATCATATTGAGGGGTGTGCCACGGATCATCAAACTGAACAACTTTCTACATGAGACCAACATCGTTATCGCGAAAAATGATCAGCTGTACATTTTGTGTCCAGTAGGTAAGTACCTATTGAATTTTTTTTTCGCGATTACTGTATTGGAGTGATGCAGGCAAAATAAAGAGAACTGTTCAACTCGCAACTTTATGTCACATTGCAGTCATGTGATACAGCAGATTTAAAGGTTAGCATTTTGATAAATTTACGTCGTATTGTTGTCATAATTCATTATTATTGAATAAAATAATTATGTTAATTCAATTTAATATTCCAAAATATTCACAGATTTATGCTGCTAACTGTACAGGCTTCGTGTTGAAAGGACTTAATTAAAACTTAAATGTCGTTTGTTAAGGTTACGCGAAGATTACGCGGTGTGTTGCCAAGTTTATAAGTTTATGCCATCAAAAACAAATTAAATACGAATTACTTATAACGACTTCAGGTGTATGATTTTATATTTTGATTTTATATTATGTATTATGTGGAATGAAGCTTAATGTACACACGGCTACACATCAAGATATACATTTCCAGTATAAGCTGACCTCACATTGTACGGAAATCCTATAAAATGCGCGATCAGCATAATCTGGAAATGTATAGCTTGATGTGTAGCCGTGTGTAAATATCAATTTTTTTTGCTACACAGTGTTGAAGAGAGTAGGAAACAGAACCGAGGCCTTTGTCATGCAGTGGGTCAGTACAGGCTTATAATTATAGTGATCCCTGTTCCCAATACCGCAGGCTACTATTTTTTATATGATTTTAGGGTTCCGTACCCGACCGTGCCTAACAGACCTATTACTAAGCCTCTGCCGATGCCGTCCGTCCGGCCGTCTGTCTGTCGGTGGGCTGTATCTCATGAATCGTAATAGGTACACAGTTTAATTTTCACAGATTGTGTATTTCTATTGCCGCTCTATTAACAATTGACGACACGGTTGGCGCAGTGGCTGAGCGATGGACGGCTGCGCAACGTGTCGCGGGTTCGATTCCCGCACGGAACAAATATTTGTATGATCTGCAAGTAGTTGTTCCGGGTCTGGGTGTTAGTGTATGTGAGTTTCTATGTTTGTAAACGCACCCACGATACAGGAAGAAATTCCTAGTGTGGGGCAACGTTTTTTTTAAAAAACAAAACAAAAAAAAATAAAAAAAATAAAAATAAAATAAAGTAAAAAATTAAAGGGGGCATACAAGAAACGAGTTATTTTTTTACTAAAGTATTTAAAAAATGTAGTGTTAAATATTATATGGTGGTACGAAACCCTTCGTATTCGAGTCCGACTCGCACTTAGCCGGTCTTTATCTAAAAATTTAAAAATGTAATGTATGTCTTTACTGAAATAATAATAATATTAAAGTAAAACTATAATAAATTGCACCGGTAAATTATCAGGACACCTGAAAGTTGTTCATAGTGACGAGTACCATGGCCTCTTAAGAGATTTCGTGTATGAATAGATAGATCTTATATATGTATATCCTATATTCAAATGAGCAATATATGGATAAGCCCATAGATACCTACTAATGAACTACTCTACCGAGAAAATGCTTGTGTCCCTGTAAAATCATAAAGAAGTAAAAATCATATTATTGATTATCCTAATAGCTATGCTGGTCCAATTTATTATAGGTAGGTGTACCAAATTCAATTTCAGAAACGCTCATCCGAAGCGTAGTAATTATTGAGTTGTCAATATCCGGCAATACAAATACGTTCCCTGCGTAACATGGTCCTTAATGCTATTGAAATTGCGATAAATCCTGTAATATGTACCTACTGCATTTTGATCTCTATTCCAACCAGGATAAAATACAAAACCGTATGTCAAGCGAGGAATGCTAAATTTTTAATATTTAATTATACATATAGTATCTTCATCATCATACTCTTCTAATCGCAAATTAAAACAATAAATAATAATGGTTCCTAAAAGATTGTCGCCAAGTTTGTCCCATCCAAAAACAGCATCGATCCATTGTATATATTGACGTCAAACAATTAATTGTCCCTTACAAGAATTTGGAAAAAAAAATCGGTCATTCAATTGAATACGATCGGACCAAATTGCTTTGGCACGACAATCATGGGCGTATTCGTGACTCATCGTAACCCGTGTACCTATTTATGGCGTAATACTAATGGCAGAGTATCGCAAAAGTCGTGGAAATCGTGAGTCGAAATGTTAGACGGTAACTTTGTGCTATCTAGATAACTAGCTAGGCCCTAGAACCTACGTTCCAGTGAAACCACAGTATCATACTTCTTTAAAAAAAAAAGTGGCTAAATTACTAGATTAAAAAAAAAATTCATTCATTGTCACTCGGCTTACAACTGTAGCTTCTCATTAGTGAAAGAATTTTCGGAATCGGATCAGTAGTTCCGAAGATTAACTCACAACTTTTACCACTTCGTAATACTTTTAATATAAATAAAATATTATAGTATAGGTAGTAGAAGATGAAATAGAAATATGTAAAACTTAACTTTCGGTTTTTATAGGTATTCTCTAGTGCACTTTTTCCGACTGAGCTATACATACACTTTGATAAATAAATTTACATTATACTAATTAGATACTAATCACGAGGAATAATCTAACCTCCATTGTATTCACTAATTTAATTAAATTAAACTAAAGTTTTCCGCCATTTGATCACATCTAGTTTTATCATTTGTAACTAATATTAATTTAATTGGAATATTTCAGTTGCATCGTTTCCACTGACGGAATGAATTTCCGGGCTGTCAGAGTAAACCAAGTGAAACGGATATTATTTTTTATGGTAAATCATTGAAATCTCGTGTTAGAGTAGCTTTTAATACGAACAAAATTCCGCTAGAAATATTTAGTTTTGTGTGTCTATAATATTTATAGTATATTATAATATTTTGTTATGAAATTTTAAAAATAACTGTTTCCTAAATTAAAATTACGACGACTGTACCGCTGTATTTACCCGAATACGGCGGAGCAAAAAGGAGGGTTATTTCGTAATTAGTACAGCTAGCAGAATAAAATAAAATACCTAATGTGATTATCAATTGTTAAGAAAACAAAAGCCCATATTTCCCATACGATTGTTTTTCTTTTTCAACTGAAGGCTTTAAATAAAAACAAAAAACTGTAGGTTATAAATTGTAACCCCTAAAATGTACGGCGTATAAATTATACCTATACCTGCACATCTTCCATTTTAAAGGCTATATCAAATACGCCGCATATAAATGCTATTGCGGAATCCAAGAGCTATAGGTATTATAATATGTCATCATTTTCTCACAATTGCTTCGTTAAATTCAGCACATTACAGCCACGTGCGGTTTTAGCGACAGCCTTGGTAGGTACTGCTTAAGATTCTCCTCACATTTTAGAGGTAAAAGGGCATAGTGTGGTAACAATATTTTAGAGTATTCATGAGACAAGCTTAAGATACATTACCCTACTCGGTCTTCGGAATCCTAAAATTGATGAATGGATGAGGTTGGTAGCGAGCAACCTCAACCGCCTTAAAACTATTTTTAAGAAAAAATAAAATGAAAAGAAATTATTAAAACACTGTTAAATAATGTCACATGAATATAAATAAAATACAAGGTAAAAAATAAACACATTCTATAGTTTCTATAGAATGTGTTTATTTTTTACGAAATAACGACAAAACGATAAAATAAACGACATAAATTTTAAAATAAACACATTCTATAGTTTCTATAGAATGTGTTTATTTTTTACCTTGTATTTTATTTATATTCATGTGACATTATTTAACAGTGTTTTAATAATTTCTTTTCATTTTATTTTTATGATTATGAAATAGGTACATAAATTCAAGTAAAGAACAAACAAAATGCGGTGTGTGTCTCAAGGTTGCACCAAGAGCTGACTACGAAGAGTGTGCCGGGCGTACTTAATCGACACAGCTGGAGTGCCTTAATGATTTAAGCGCAGAGAGCATGAAGTAAAGGGGTTAAACTGACACGAACACCGGAAACTATTTATTAGGGCTTAACTAAATAATAACCAAAAATTCAAGCAATTTATCAGAAACTAGTGACCGGCCCGTGCATCGCACGGTCCTAAGTCATCTAGATGTGTATATGATACTTGTTAGTTGTTAACAAGTATAATAAATAGCACATCTAGTTTTCTTCATTATAACACTAGCTTTTGCCTGCGGCTTCGCTAGCGTGAATAATGGAAACTATCCCAACATAATACCAGAATAAAAAGTATCCTATGTGTTAATCCAGGTTGTAAACTATCTGAGTGCCAAATGTCATCCAAATCCGATCAGCCGCTTTGCGTAATTGAATAATAAACATCTAAACATTCAAACAAAACTTTCACAATTATAATATTACTAGTACGATAACATAAACATAACGAAATAAATTACAAAAATGATGGCATAAACCTCATTAAAATCCGTTGCGCAGTTTAGAAGAACAACGCAGGCACTCAGACGGACAGATAAACACGAAATGGACAATGGTAATCTTAATTTCTACATCGGAAAATTTTTCGTTTATTTATTTATATATACTTTATTGCATACATAGCATAAAATAAATTTAACACTACAAAACATAATGGGCGGCCTTATCGCTGTCTGCGATCGGATCGAAGCTTTTAGTGGTACCTAAATGGTACCTAAATCTGATTGTAATAATTCATCTACCAACGACTACTAATATGGCAGTAGACTCATAAGTATCATAATATTAAGATCTCCTGCCATATTCATACTGCGCGTCCCTAACCGATGAATTAATGATCACAGCAATAGCGACCTTGAATAAATATTAGCATTATTAATACAGCAGGCACTCATTACTTAATATGTTACAACTACTAACTAGCCATAAAGTATAGCTGGGAGGATTAAATGAATGCATCTGCATTAAGTGGTTAAGTGGCAACTATTAGCTAAATGCATGCGCGGGACTAATATACGTAAAATTAAGATTTACTATTTAGAGATTAAAAAAAAAAGCAGCATCCAATTTTTGTCTTATTGATAGTTGGTTGACCTCTCAAACCTTGTTATTATTGGATTGAACTTGGATGAGGACTACTCTAAGTTACTAATAATTATGCATCATAGATAGAGCAATGAGGTTAATATAATAAGGTAACAGGGGTTTGTTGCTAAGTAATAACAGCCGCACAGGACGATCGATCAGGTTAAGCTACCCTTGGTCCGTAGATGGGTGACCATCTTTACATCCCTCCATGTTTCGGAACGTTGGCCCTGTCATCAGGCTGACAACCATCCTTACCAAGGGGTATCGTATTACCCAGTAAATGGGTTCTGGAGGTCAGATAGGCAGTCGCTCCATGTAAATACTGGTATACAGCAGCATCCGGTTAGGCTTGAAGCCGACCCCAACATTATAGGGAAAAGGCTAGGCAGATGAGAGCCATAAGGTAATACATGTATCTAACTATTATTATAAACGCGAAAGTTGTATGGATGGATGGATGGATGTTTGTTACTCTTTTACGCAAAAACTACTGAACGGATTTGGATGAAATTTGGCACACCGATAGTTTATAACTTGGATTAACACATAGGATACTTTCATCCCGATATTCCCACGGGATCATGCCTTACGCGGGTGAAATCGCGGGGCGCAGCTAGTTAAATACAAGGTGGTCCTAAGATCGCCATATACCTAATAGTATCTAAATGGTTGAGTCATCAAAGTTATTAAAGAAAAACTGCAAAAGAATAGGTAATTGGACTTTTCCAAAAATCTTGTAATTCATGACTTCATGAGATATTTTAGCTCCTGCTACCTCTAGCAATAATTTATTTTTAGGTGCTAACTAAAATGTATTTATAATTTTTAATTATTATGCCGTACAAAATCATGGGGCACGCGCTGTCATGCTATGTACTTGACCGCAAGATAAACATTGCAAATATTATCGTTAATAGAGGCTGTAATTATACTTAACTAACGATTCGCTTCACACCTCGAATGAGTAACTACTACGTGTTTGCCTTCAGTCGGCCATAACTTTAAACTTATAGGCAGATGTCAGACACATAAGTTTAAGTAACAAAAACGAAAAACACATAAGTTTAAGTAAAAAACAGAAGATTTTTACAAAGATGTTAAGGACTTCAAGAATCACTTAAAATTGTTTTTGTAACGTTCTTTCCGCTTATCTTTACTTACTACTGTTTACTTATATAATTGAAAATCTATCACATCATCATCATATGCCAAGCCTTTTACCATATGTTGGAGTCTGCTTCCAGTCTAACCGGATGCAGCTGACGGCTGCCTATCTGACCTCCACAACAGAATTACTGGGTAAAGCCTCGTGCAAACTGGCGCGATAACGCGGGCGCGACAGGCAGCGAAACCCTTGTCGCAACCGCGATATCGCGCCTGTTTGTGGGAGCCTTTCAATACGATAATTATATCCGTAGACTAAATTCGAGCAATGATCTCAAGTAATGTTTGTCAAATATTTGTTTTAGCAACTGTCATATTTGAAAAGCATCAACGCATGATTGTTAGAATAAATGGACCGACAGTGGTAAGAATTTGGACCCGATAATCAGAACCAGTGTACCAAAAAAAATATCATCTCTCGTACAGTCAACATAACAAATCAATCCGAGTACCTAATATCACATGTATTTCGATACCAAAGAAGATCAAGCAAGTCACTGCTCCCATACCTACTTAATGTAAAACTCCTACAAACTTTAAAGGTAATTTGTTTTGCTGTCTGTAACTCCAAGAAACATGGAAGCCTTTTCTTGTACCCTGGAGGATTAGTTTCTCGCAAAACTCTGCTACTCACTACAGTGCCATAGCATAAAGTTTATAAACTCTTCAGACTTCTTGAAAGAAAAAATAGTAAGGCTATCTCCCTCGGCATTTGAAACTTCAGGATATTCCCGTCTTGTCTCTAAATAATTTGAAAAAGTAAAAAATGTAACTATTATTGTTGCAAACGATTCTGAATTATAAAACTTAAACGTAACTTGAAATTATCTTGCCTTTTTTCAGCAATAAATTACATTTTGTTTTTATAAAAAAAAATCTAAAATAGTTTTTTTTTTATCCCATTATTTAAAGAATCTTCATACATGCTCTTATTTTACCTTTTAGTGCTGTAGCGTTAAATTAAGTCAACCTATATGTAATTTTATCTATAAAGCCTAGAATTAAGAGACATTCTCAAGATATCGATAAACAAAGTAACCGTTACTTATCGTTTGATATTTATAAGCGGAATGTGGGCCGCACTCGATAAAATCAAAACGAACAATTTAATTGCTACAAATTGTTTGAAAGCAATTAAGTAAGTTGATTGAAAACTAAAGATTTAATGCTTGGAAATCCCAAATGGTGCTGTAGGCAGAAGTTTTATTGATTAAATTATCAACTAGGATTCTAAGTTTTTCGGTGAAGTGTAATTTTGTGGAGAAGAGACATACCTTTTCCAAGACAACTCAGATTTTAAAGTCCGAACTTATCGGTTAAGTACTGCCAGACCATTCCCGTATTTTTTTATTTAAATCTAAGTCTCAATCTGTCAAAAGTACCGATATTTTTCGTACATTTTTGACATTGTTTGTCGCTAAGATGAGATTGCGACTGATTTAGAACGTTTTTAATTCCGGGAATTGGCCTTCCGTTTTATTAGCTACTAGCTTTTGCCCGCGGCCTCGCTCGCGTGGTGGTCAGAATGTATCCCATTGGAACGTACTACCGGGATAAAATAATCCTATGTCCTATTCCAGGAACCCCTGTGCCAAATTTCATCCAAATCCGTTCAGCCGTTTTAGCGTGAAAGCGTAACAAACAAACTCACTTTCGCATTTATAATATTAGGATCATCAAATTCAACTAAACACTAAAAGTATGTTAGAACATCATTTTTTTATTTTTTTGATGGGATATCATCAAATGACTTCTCCGGCTCTGCGCGGAGCGGCAGGGCGTGTCAGACTTTTACTGACTAAAACCCACCCGTGTTCCTTCAGTTGCCTGTTGCCAGGGTCCCAGTATCCCTTTCGGACATTCCCGCAACCCTGGCAGGCTCGCAACCCTGGCAGGATGTTAGAACATCATACCTACACGAAATGTACAAAAAAAAATGACCTACCTAGTAGTTATTTCGATTTCGCACACCAAATCACTGTTCTAAATTGCGTGTGAAAAGGAAGACGCAACACAACACAATCCAAACTTTTTGTTCGACTCGGTGTATTGTGTTCCAACAAATAATTACTGTGTTTATCAGTACTAGAGTGGTTCTGAAGTGCTATGATCATGCTTAGGGATCAATGCACGGTGCATGACGCTTATGCTAATTGAGATGACGTGACCGCAAGCAAATAGCAACAGTATTTATTATTGTTTTTACGTGCAAATTATCTAAACGTAATTTGTTATAAAGTAGTTTTGAAGATAATAATCGATTTGTTTTGTGAGTTACGTCATCTTGGTAGATTTTCCGGTTGAGCTTGAGTAAATAACGTAAAGATGTTAATGGTATCGACGCTTCTACAAATGTTGATTATACAGGATGTGTGTTTTAAAATTCTGAATTAGGTATCTACATGATTATCTTGTTACCCGACTACGGCGAAGAAAAAAGGAGGGTTATGATTTTGACCGGTATGTATGTATGTATGTTCATCTGTTCTCTCATATCTTCTAAACCACTCATCACAATTTGACAAGTGAGGTATCGATGGAAGCGTCTGTTCGATTTATGCCCTAACACGTGTGACTCCGGATTTTTAATTTGTCTGTCTGCGGTGTCTTGTTTATACCTTTTTAGTCGTAGTTGGGTTTTAGTTTTTATTACTTTAATTTTTTTTTACATCCAGTGGGTGTAAATACTCATATAAACGGGTGGCACGCGTCAACAGCAGAGGCCGATACGTCGACGACTGCAGTTACCTTTGACGTTGACGTGCGCCGCTTGTGTATATAAATAAAAATGTTTATTTCAATTACATATGGCATTTCGATACATGTTCCTGGAGATCAACTTTTAAGCAAGATATTGCTTGTGTAAGGAGACTTCGCGCTTCCACTTATCATTATCTTATGAAATTGAAATGTAAACAATGTGTAAAAATTCAAAACTAAAAATAAATGGGTAACTTAAAATTATACAAACAGTACCTACTATAAATAAATTAGCGTGAATGCATAGAAAAGGGATATTTCGATACTGCCAAACATCGCAACCCTCCTGGTTTTTGAGGCCCCTAGTTATGTCCCCTCTAGATCAGTAAAGTCCGTCCTCAGAGATAACCCTTCCGACCCCTATTGACCCTATAACCCTCCTCCAGGAGAGCAGTAGGACCACCAGTACAATGCACAAAAACAGACGGAAATCGTCATTCCAATCTTGCCGCCGAGGTCCTCCGCGACCGCGACCCCGATGAAATACACCCGACCCTTGCTCGTTGATCCAACCTGTCTAGCTGCCCTCACACCAGCGACGCCCTAAGCTGAGGTTCATACCCCACAGGCGGGGTGCTAAGGGCACCACAGGGGGGGTGCCCTTAGCGAGCAGTAGCTTAGTATTAATTAGTTTAGTTTTATGCCCAGAAGGATGTAAATATTCACATTTGTACATCCTTCTGATTAGCAATTTTGGTTTTAGCACAAAACAATCAGTAACGTGTTTACGTTCTTAGTCTTGTTAATCTTTTATTAAAATGCATTTATGCATGGGTGCGACCTTAAAACAAGTTCTCAAGCGTTTTGCACACATAATGTAACATCAATAAATTGAAGCTATGTAGGAATTTACTTAGTGCAAAATAATATTATGTTCTTTTGTTTTCTAATGTGCAAATCTAAAAAAAGGGAAATAAGCTCGTGGCAAATAATAACAGCCGCAAAGGTCGATTCCGTGGATAGATGACCAAGCATAACATACCGGGATATCTCCGTGTCTCAGAAAGCACGTTAAAACGTTGGTCCCGGCTGCAATTCGTAGATCTTTGACAGTCGTTACGGGTAGTTAGAAGCCCGAAAGTCTCAGCAACCATTCTTACCAGGCAGATTGATTGGTTATTCCAATTTCTACAATAACTGCATGGTACCAAAAACATTGTAATGGGTAGCGCAGGAGCGTGTGTGACAAGGTTAGGTAGATTGATTGTTCAAATCCAAAATTAAACTTAATTATAAACAGGAAGCAATCATGGAGATTATTTATTTTAAATTCAATATTTATTTTTAGTTTGCGGACAAAAGTTAATTAACTCGCGTAATAATAATTTCAGCATGCTCCGTGGTGCACTCTAATAGTTACCTCGGATAAGAATCATGATTCACAAAAAGTCAATGTCAAAGACGTATATCACAAGGTAGGTAGGTATCTAATAAAATTAATATTTTACACGTAACATTTTTATTTTAATGTATTCCCAGGTCTTTAATATACTTATTGAAAGTTACCTCATATTTAAACTCAATTGAGACTAACCAATAAACTGAAAGATGAGTCCAAAATTATAAAAGGCCTTTAAAATTGATTCGAGGAATAAAAATGATTGAACGCGTTTTTATCGGAACAGATTTTATCAAACTTGCAAAGGAAGTGAACAGGTTTATTGACTGCATTTTTTTCGGAAATATTGTCACGAGTTCTGACTATAAATCAAGACGGATTGTTTAATGTTAATTTATTTTATGTAATCATACCTGAATTGTGGAGGAGCTCGTGGCTAAGTAATAACAGCCGCACGGAGGAGCTCGTGGCTAAGTAATAACAGCCGCACGGGTCGATCCATCAGGTTAAGCTACGCTTGCCGGGGTTGGTCCGTGGATGGGTTACCATTTTCACTTATCGAGACTCCTCCGTGCCTCGGAAAGCAGGTTAAACCGTTGGTCCCGGCTGTCATTTGTAGATCTTTGACAGTCGTTACGAATCATCAGAAGCCCGAAAGTCTGACAACCAGTCTAACCAAGGGGTATCGTATTACCCAGTTACTGGGTTGTGGAGGTCAGATAGGCAGTCGCTCCATGTAAAATACTGGTATTCAGCTGCATCCGGTTAGACTGGAAGCCGACCCCAACATAGTTGGAAAAAGGCTAGGCAGATTGATACCTGAATTGTGGTGATATTTATCATAATATTAGCATAGAAACACAAATATTTTTGACTTTCTCTTTTTGAGACTATAATATCTAGGTACACCTAAATAGGTTGGCGCAAAAAAATGACATTTTAATTAAACATTAAAATGTCTGACAACATTTTTTTGCGCGATTTAAGCTCCCGCAGACGGGAGCGACGCGACTGTAGTAGATCAATTTCTATGAAAACTTCATGGAAAATTGTTCAACCAGAATCGCGTCGTACAACGTGTCGCGCCTTTCTGCAGGCACCTTGACTAAGTATGTTAGCTATCCTTTGCGTAAGCACAAGTTTGGCCTATAATAGACGCCCAATTTCATTATATGCATTTATCGACAAAATTATACATAACGAACAATAAAACGGAAACCGGTTTTAGTAACGCGTTTTTTTAGGAAGAGATAAATGTTATTTACATGAGTAATACGTTAATTAGGAAGGATATTTTTTTATTTAGAATTCATTAGGTATGGTGCTAGTCAGACCAACGAGGATAATTTAACAAAATAACGGACCGGACGGTGTTTGATTAAAATAAAATTCAATAAAAATCTTTAATGATATCTACCTGTACCTGTATAAAAATACACAGACAGCTTTAAATCGACATCAACCTATACACCAGTCATTATAACATTAGCGGATATCACCCTTTCATTATTTCGTTATAAAAGTATAATAAACTTCCTTAATTCAAGATAAAAAGACAAATATAAAGCAATTATTAACTACTTCCCAGTTACATAAAAAAAAAACTCTATAGTCAGTAATCAACGTTATTAATAACAACCAACTGCCATTGTTTTGCCGTTATTTTTCTTATAATTACTGAAATAAATAATATGGAGTATAGTTAGGAAAAACACATTTCTAAAAAGCTTCGCCTATTTTTACTGTTATTTAACGGTTTAAATCTATAACCTAGCTGAACAGAAATCGTATAATCCTGAAAATTCAGGAACCGACTCAAGTAGAACAACGAAATACTATCCTAATTTCTAATAATATGGACTTTAAAAATATAAAAGAAAATAAAAGAAACACCACAACACACTGACTAATTAAATAAAGATTTATAAATAAGTATAATATAACTTATAATTTTTTACTAATCACGATTTAGTAATAACTATAATTGATCGTTCGATCTTTTATAATGATGACTGATAGCGCATCGTGATACCGTTCCCACAAAGAAGTTAGGTACCTACCAATTTATCGTGCATTCATGACTTTTGTGTACTTGACTGCCAATCAGGGTTCCTGCACACGTAACCACTACATTACCACATTTGTAACCTTTAGCACAAAACATGACCACATGTCATTGTTATTGATAGGTACAGTCACATCTAAAATATGTTAGTTACCTTAAAGGCAATATTTTCTGCTCATTCCACGATAGAATCTCCTTTACCAACTCAGCATTATTATTATATAATTGCGTCATAATTTCAATATCGCAGAACGCGGATATGCAAGCATTTTCTTTACATATCACACTGAATTAAAACTGTGACACTTACAGACTCTGATAATTGATTAAAGAGAATTTATTCCCGTAATATCGAATCGTAATCATGAGTCGAATCAAACGTATCTATCGAAGAACTTTACTTGTGTCTTTAGTTGTTGTTGTTTGTTTTTATCATACACTCTTGTTTTTCCCTTGCACTTTAGACATTTGCAGCATAGTCGAAATTGGCGTTGCTTGCCATTTAATAAAATAAATTATAAACAGAATTTATTTTTATTTCATAAAATGGCCAGGTCATTAGAAAGGTTTTAGCTTCAGATCAACTCGACATTGGTCAAAGGTGTAAATCAAGCACTGTACAATCAAGTTATTAAATATAGTTTTCTACGCAATAGCGTGCTCAGTGTCGTAGCTTCAAAGGCTTTATGTGTTCCGACTTGATAAAGGAAAGAATATGAAAACGGACGAATATATAAAAGACATCACTATACCCATCTTGCAGAGAATTTCACTGACGAAACGATGGTATTTAATCGTTAGAGGAGCCGGGTATACAGCTTTATCCGTTTATTCACACTATGAGCGAAACTTGCCAGCAGGTAAATGAGCAAGTATAGAAGACACACTTCAAGGGACACCTTGACAGGTGTCCTATTGATGCTAATGGTTTATTTATACTTCGGGCCGCATTAGGACTTGTCGGTAGTCCAAATGGAGATAAGTACTATGAAAATGTTAGACTTGCGACAATCTAAGAAGTCCGTTTTGACAGCTATAAAAATGCTCTGTGTAGCGATGAAAAAAAAAATTGGTTTCTATAAGAAACCATTTTTTTTTTATTCTCGAGACATATCGATTGAACATACTTAGAGAGTTTGTAATCGACGACTTATCTACATTGCCTAAAACTGATTCTCAAGGCTTAAAGTTTTATTATATATACGAGAACGAAACGTCAAAACGGACTTCTTAGATTGTCGCGAGTGTAATAAAGTTTACCTTCTACTAAGAAAGAAAAAATGATCATAATTATGTGCTAAGACTTAGTGTAATAATTCATGTCCAAAAAACACAACCCTGCCTGTACGAATATAGCCCTGATTTTAGATTGTGAAATGATACACGCAAAAGGCTCACTAGACTTTTCTGTCCCCGTTCTATCTGCACTTGCTGAACAATTCATTCATTGTAAAAGTGGTGGTGTTCCACAAACAATGTGCCACTTAATAGCGAGTCCTGTTGCCTACACGATCCAGGACGGACGAATCTCTGATGATGAATCTATGTCTGATGAATGTTACTGAAGGTTCAGCCCAGAATTTGGCTACAAGTTTCCAAACTTCTACTCTCTATAAATTGCCAACGACACGCTAAGAAAAATAATTTTACACACAAAAAAATATCACACAGGCTGAGACGTTTATGATGATTTCGAATAATTTAAAATTTTTGGAGAAGTCTTTAGTTTAGCCAATAGCATGCAAGAGAAAGATGGTGACATACGCAAATAATTTCGTTTGCACAATTAGTGTCATTGAGCGAATTCGAAAAGCTAAAAAATTATAGCGCTGTGCTGTGCTGTCTACTTCAACGTTACCATCGTGACATCTACCCACGAAGGTGATAAATTCGCAATGCTTTGCAAAAAAATTCTTCGTATTTACATAAAATATTGTGTATCTAAAGCCTACTTTGAGGATTCCATTTCAAAAAACATTCATAATGAAGGTCGTGGTGCCGTTACTAGAAACATTAGTATGCCTGAAGGTAATAGTATATTAGAATAGCAATTAGGCGAAACCACTTGCAATAACACAGGGGCTAAGTAACAATTATGAATGTATTCCGTATAAGTAGATAACAGTACGGCGTTTTGAATGAATTAGTAATATTTTGCTGCTTGAGATGGTAATAGAAACATTAACATGGTTATATAAGTCTTTGCGGACTATATACAAACGCCTTTGAGTCTATACGGCATATATGGAAATTCTTTTGAGTCTGCTAATGAGAAGACAAACTTTGAAGAAGCCGAAAAGATAAAGAACCCAAATAGCTTAGATCTTAAGATCCTACTTATATAGAAGTATCTAGTAAACCACGGAATATACGTATACTTTTCAATCGTCGCGTAGAATAACACTATGGTAGAATCTTAAGCTCGTATCCAAGTCATATATCAATTTCTGTTCCAGGCGGGTCGTTGGAATCGTGTTTCATTATTGAGTAATCATATAAGTAAAATTTTGAAATAATAGCGGCCCTTTGACCCACCATAGATAAATTATAATTTGCAAATATTCTGGGTTTCCCAACTTCTTAACGATATGATCACGAAATACTTTTTTGGCTTTTGCGATCGGTTCAACTAGTTTTTCTATAGATTTAACTAAATCTGATATTATTGGCGCCACACTGATAAATATTCATGAGTCTTTTATTCCATTTTTATGCGATAGCCTTAGTTTTAACAATAAAAACGTTTCACATTTTATATTTTGAAATCTGTATAACATACATCATAGATGCTTAAATCGCTCCTTCGACCTCTTTTTTCATTATCTAATAAGACCATTAGTATTTTTTAGAACAGATTGCATTGCCCTTCAAAAATATGTCTTACAAACAAATAGAAATAAACAAGGCTAGCATCAGTCTTTTTTCTTTTTCTCGAGTCGATGGTAAATAAATTTATTATGTTAAATGAGTTGGGCCCTGTAGGTGGCCACGCCAATCACGGCATTTGTAGCGTTTTAGGTCCTTAGAAGTGCAGGTGTTTGGACACTTTAGACACTCCAACATATGGGACATAGATTTGGTAAGGAGCACCGTATTTGAACTGGATGTCGGTGGTATCTACAATCCCCCATTTAGCAACAGGTGACATGACAATTATACTTACAATTAGCACCAGTGGCAGTATATAGGATGTTTTTTACAAAACCTGTGGCTGAGCTATTGAGTACTTTATGGCTATATAATTAAGTCTTAAGTATTCGACTGAAGAAGAATCACGACGCCAGAAGACCAAATCTACTAATTTAAACATGTCAGTGGTCTCACAATGATCAGTTTTTGACAGATATGCCATACAAAATCTGTCAAAAACTGATCATTGTGAGAACACTGACACGTTTGTAAATTAGTTTATTAGACTTGGCCCCCAGAACATTTTACTATCGTACTTAGTGCATTTTTTTGTATTCGTTAGAAGTAATGAAGTAACGACATAGAGGGTCAAGGGCCCAGTGCGGGTTTGGATTTATTCCATTCTAATACCAAAAACCACTGGTAAAACTCATTTATTTTCTATTCCGAACGGATACCATTGTTTAAACTAATACCAAAACAAGTTCAAAGATACAGATATAGTTAAGTACAGTCAGTATAAATATGAGTTTTAACAAATACCAGTGGTAAGTATTAGTTTTTGGTACCTATTAGAATGGAATAAATCGGGGTTTGTATGGATTAGTACTACTAGTTAAAATTAAACCATATTAATTCAAGAACTTTATGAAATTCATATGATGTTTAAGTAAAGTACCTAGTCGTAACATGGTTTAGTTATTTGTATCTTTACCGATTCTTTACATACAAGACCTAAATGGAAAACAAGTAATAATATCGTCAGTCTTGTCAAAGATCCTATCTACGTCATTAAAACAAGTAAGTATTATTAATCGGAAGAGTTTATTTTTATAGCAAAATGTGAATATGGCTTATCAGATTGAAGTTCTATAAAAAGATGATGTACCTACGTTTCTTAAATCCCTTCGTTATTTATTTGTCATCTCAAGTGCTTGACTGGAAAAGGCTGTGACAGTAAAATTGAAATGAATTCGTCTGAATAATGGAATGACAAGTCCACATAAATAATAAAATAAAAATAAACATGATGTTAAAATGGAAAAGAGTTTAAAAGCTTCTGTTGTAACCCTACATTACTTTAACCACCAACTTTAATTACATTTTTTTATTAGTAAAAGTTTATTGTTCTTTATTTAAATTCCAAGTAGGTACATAATTATCTATGTTTAGTTCTAAACAACGACAAACAGGTTTTAATTAAAAAAAAAAAAAGCATGCAATTGGAAGGAAAGTTGAATCTTCACTTCCAAGATTTATGAAAAGTTATTAATCTATGTACCTACTCAACAAACGGTTTAGAATCAGACTGATCTAGAAAACCTTGATTTCAATTAAGAAGTTTACTATTAATTTGATATTAATTTTAATTACATCCTAAATTAGCAGCCAATCCAGTAGGTACCCATTCTTGATTGATTTATATATTTTTGGCCTGGGATTTTCCTAGATCCTATTCGTTTATTTAATTACTTTTAAGTATTTAATAGATCTAGTTTTTCCATTTTTTAAAGTTGGTGTAATGTAAACCGTAGAAGAAATAAAACGATACTTAAAATACCTATTTACATTTGTTACCCATTCCTCTATTTTTAGATGATTGCTTACTTAGTCTGTACCTACTTACATATGAATAAATTACTTGCATGGATCTATGAAGTGTATTAGAATCATTACGATGAAGTGAAAGTGTAAGTTGTTAATTCAAAATAACCAATTTCGAAGCATCACTCAAAACCACTACAAAAACATAGTTTGTTAGACAGTTCACTAATCTAATCTAAGTTTTTGAAAAATTTTATCCAATTTGTTGTGTGCATGAAAAAGGATAAAATTTTTCGCAAAATATTTTTGAGTCCATGAAAAGGACATTTTTAGCGCGTCATTCACTGGTGATTATTATTCTTATCAACACTTTTGCATATCGAAATGACTCATTGGTAGTCATTAGACATTGATCTGTTGACGTTAGGTACGTATCATTTGTAAGTAAACAACTCTATTTACGGCCAGTGTCGTTTAACAACTCCTCATAAAGATACAAACATAAGAACACTGGATAAAATCGAAACATCCTCACCTTAACTCGAAAAAATCCCAATTCCAATAATCTTAACGGCACGTAAACACTTTCACAAAATAATAATAAAATCCAAGTATTTTATTTGTTATGTCATATTCACGAATCGATCACAATGCGAATGCTTAGACGAGTAGGCTCCGCGGCGGAGTAGGGTTGTCTGCGACGGCTGCGAATGCCGCCGTGGATATAACCAGAGTGGCTTATACGAAACCGTCAGCTGCCCAACACACCCACCTCCACACAAGTACATAGCGGCTTCTTCTAACACCGTTACTTACATCCGTGGGAGATTAACTTATTCTTTCGGTTTTTATAATGTTTTGCTCGCACGTCGCCGTCGGTCCGGTTGCACCGCGAGATAATTCATACTTAACCCCTTGACTGCAGTCTGGATTTAGCGTCAGTTATTTTGTAGGTCATTGTGGTATCATTATATTATTATGATGTCATGATGCTTGAAACGTGTTATTTTATCGTAAGATCTGTCTAAAGTTTTCTGAAGCAAAGGTTGTAAATAGATTGCCTGGTATAAAAAAAAACAAATATGTAACACATCTAAGTTATGTTTAGAGGTGGGATAAACAAGGAAAGTCTGAGACGTAAAAACAAAGCATCCACGTGTCGGCATTTTGTTACAGGTTTTCCCACGACTTTCCTGTTGTAGAAGATTCACTCATCTTAATAAATTTAATTGAACATAATTTAAACCATTTATGTTTAATTAACACTCAATTAATCACAAAATTAATTGAGCGTAAATTAAACAAATGTTTAATAATAATTTTATAAAAATTAAAATAAATTTTTCGGTGAAAGAGAAAAACTATGAATAGCTAATTCCATATTTGTATATGGAATTAGCTATTCATAGTTTTACCACAGAATTGTAAGTTAACTATTGTGGTGACCGGGTTACAGATGTGGTTTACAAAGAATTTGTACGACACACTATGTAGGTAGAACTACCTACTGTCCCATTATATGCTTTCACCAAATATTACGAAGAAGTCTGCACGTACCTACTTTCTTATTTTGTGACTCATGTGTATTTCGCAATAAAACTTAAAAAAATACAGCAGGTTTTTGGGGGTTATTTTTATATTACATTTATAAATTTATTTGTCCGAAAAGATGTCGGTCCCTATGCATGGGCAACAGTGGCGAAAGGTCCATAGAACACGATTCCTACCGGCTTCCCTTTGGAGGTTCGTATCACCAAGTCTACCGCTATTGAACAATGGCACAGACAATAGCGTCTACTATTGCCAAAAAATATAGTTACATTACATATTACATAATTATATTTAATTCACCATAACATTAAAACAACAAAAACGCCTATTTCTGGCTTTGAATTAGCAAACAACAAAAATGTCCTAAAATAACCCGGCACCAAAACGTCAGAATCGGGAACTAAACATTCATACAATAGCGATCCCGCCATGAGGTCACGTGGTACCGCTTGATAAGGACGATAGCGATTATCGGGTTACGATTAAGACAGATGTAGAAAAATGTGTCACCAAGAACGAGATGGAGGAATGTTGCACATTTTATTTCGTTTTCACCTGTTCAAGTGTATTTTATAAACTCTTTTATTAATTTTAAAATGATATTTCAGTTTATTTCTGTAAAAATTTTAAAGTTATGATATGCGGACCTATTTGTGGTTCTGATACTTTGGCGATAGATGGTGTTAAATTCAGTTACGGAAAGACTTTTATTTTTAAGTTAATAATTCATGTTTACTTTATTCATAAGTAAGTAAGTTAAGAACAGCACTGCTTCGGCTTCCCTCTCATAAAAATTGACCCATCGCCGCTGATGGGCAATCAAAAAGAGTAGGTTCCAATCTTTATGTAGATATTGTCATCGCACGTAGTTTCTCTCGTCGGTAATACCTAAGCACAGCGGACTTTCCAGAAAGAAACTTCACGGCGGGTTCAATAGACACTGAGAGTGACTGAATGTTAGTACCTAAGTTTCGACTTGAGAGAGCCTTTCAAGCCTTTATCAATAGGAACCAATGATAGATTGAAGTAGGTATGTAAACGGAATCCCGGCAATACACAAAGGCAGTAGGTACCTAATGAATATTAATGTGCGATCACTGGCCAGTTCAATTAAATATTAGAAAAATAACAGGGATCTAAATAATGTAACTACGGATTATTAGGCAACATAACATCACGCCTGTAATCCCGGAAGAGCTCGGCAGAGGTGAACCTATGAATACAGTGTACCCATATATCGCCAGATATATGGGTACAGATATATGGGGTTTAAGTCCCATGGAATAGGGGACGAGCCTATTCCTATCAACCGCGCACAAATCCAGACTCCGGGCTGCTACTGAGAAATTCTTGATGAAAGACCCAATAACACTTTGCTCGACCTGCGAATCGAAACCAAGACTTCATGCTCAGCAGTAGCGTTTTTGACTACTAAACCATCGAGGTAGTCGAGAGCTTCAAGCTTTAGAATACGAACCTACATATGGTAGATAAATATAAATAGGAGAATAAGTAAAGGGTTAAAATAATAATGAATTTTTATTACCCAATTAACAGTAATTGTCGTCTAGATAACATCCGGAGTCGTCAGCAGCCATTATTAGTTCATTGCGACCATAATGCATTTTTATAACGATGAGAAATCCGTCTCGGCTTTGTGCACTAGAAATAAAAACAATGCAAGTTCATTAGGTACGTATTTGTATGTAACTTAAGGCTAAAAATCGTTCACACTACATTATAAAACAACATACCTGCCTATTATCGATATGCCTACAACTCAAAATTATTTTTTAATGTGGCTTGAAAACTGCAGTTGGGAGTTTTAACGTCATTATTAGTTACAGATAATATATACAATAGCTTAACCCATTCCCAAAATTCTGCTACGTTTAATTAAATCTACCTGCAGCTTGCCACGATAACAGCATGCAATGTGCCGGAAATAAAAATCTTCAGAAACTCGCTCGCTAACGCCTACGCTAATAACTTTAGCAAAGTATTGCGCCCCGACAATAATATTGATACACTGTAGGCGCACTTCTTCCTATAACATTTCTAATTATTATTTATCTATTATAATCATAATTATATTTTCTTACTATACTACCTACTGTTTATTAAAATCTTGAAGGCGCATAAAGATTACTAGATTGTAAATTAACAGTACTGATCGACTTTGATAATAATGTCTCGAATACTCGATAGTTCAAAGTTGTGCAAGACGCCTAGTAATTTTTTTAGTACTAACTGCTAGTTTGCTAAATAATGTCGGTTTAAATAAAATAAAATCTTGTTCATAATATAGGTACCTATATTGATTCATAGGTTGATATTTTGTTTTCTGCGTGTTTGAACTTGATAAGGAAACAAAAAACAACCGAAGAACACTTTAAGTTTTCCTAGATTGGTTGAATTTTCCCCAGGAAATTTTCCCGGTATAACGCAGCGGCGAAAAAAGGGTTAGGATTTTTTTTGCGGCAGTTTCATTTTCAGATTTTTTTATTGTACCTAGACTTACCTAGTACCTAGTAGGTAACTAAAGGTATTTGCTTGGACAGTACATTCTAAATGTGGCCTAGTCCTATAATTTATAAAAAACAATTTTCATCATTCAACGCTCCATTTTGAACTAGGTACTGTTTCAAAACTCATTTTAGCACAATCATGAGAAAACGTAGGCATTAAATATTTCGACAAAGTTTTCAACCTAACCTCTATTTAGTTTGTAAACATTGTCTAGGTTGTTAGTGAGCGTTGACCTTCAATGTGGTTAGTCGGCATTATTCGAAGATCACAACAGTGTCGGTTAGCGTCAGTCATGCGAGTTCAATAGCCAAAATGTCAAACAGCCTGTGGCGTCACGTATTGTGCATTTGTGAACGCACATTAGTATACGTGGCGTCGCGTCGCCTGAATTATGTCTAGATATGTATTTATAAGTTAGTCAGGAACGCACCTTTGTTAAGTGGCAACACTAAGCCACGATCCGGGGCGTTACCCATAGCGTCTATTTAGTAGCCTCAGCGTCACTCTCTTGCTTGCAAATAATTAACGGTCGCGGGACACAGACGAGATTTTAAGTCATCAAGTTTATTTTTTCCCTACTAGTTTAAGTTGTATATTATGTGCTAATAGTGTATCTAAAGAAGCTATGATACGTGTATGGTAATTATAATAATTTATTACGTGCAAGTTGGAGTTTCACTTCCGCTCTTTGGTTATTAAAGGAGACAGGTGGAATATCTTCGACCTATGTCCCCAAAAGCCTAATCAAGACTGAGACTGATTCGAGTAGCAAAACTACCGTAGGTGCTAACCCAACAAGATATGCAGTGTGCCCAACTAGACCCAATTTGAAATAAGATTAGACATTTAAATAAGCCTTTTTTACAGTCCGTTCAACCGATTTTGACTTCTATTGCGTTGGTGGCATGACATGCAATGGCAGCTACAGTAGAGAGTTGGTATTGTGTAATCTTTTTTGCTTTTAATGCCATCCTTATGCCTACGGTATAAAAGTCAAAATCGGTTGAACGGACTGTAAAAGGTTTGTTTAAATGTCTAATCTTATTTCAAATGCAGTATAGGTATATCAATTGAAGAATTTATTTGTGTCAACATTTGTTTTTTTTTATCATATCCGTTTGCTTTTCCAACTCACTTAAACATTGGCAGAATGGTCGACATTGGCGTTGTTTGCCATATTAAAAAATTGAATAGAATAGAGTTGCAATACTTGGCACTGGCCAATAAAATTTTGGAATAAAAGTTTAAAGAAATCTCAGTTTCCTGTATGAATATCGAGAGAAATTAATAAGTTTTTCGTGAGACTTCTTCTCTTTAAATTGTTTCTGTTTATCATTGCTTCTGGTTAAGTCAAGTGTCTTGGCACCTTCCGCGTGTTCATGGTGAGTGGTGCTTTGTTAGAATCTTACTCTAATCGGGCAATCCTGAAAGTAAACCCTAGCTCCAGTTGGTAATGGTTTAAATTGAATCATCATAAATAAGTTTTATCTTCCTGGTTTGTGTATCTCTCGTTACTATGGGTCGTTTTTTAATCCCGTAGACTAATTTGACATTTCAAATGATTGTCGTTTGTTTTTCAATTTAAAGTTTGACATTTCTCTGATAGATTAGTCTACGAATTAAAAAATGAACTATAAATGCCAGTAATGGTAGACAAGGCATTAGCAGGGAAGTGTCAAAGCTTATGTCTGCTAAGCTGTATTTTAGAACCCGATTCTCATTCTCGTTTTATTGGAAAACCCGTTTACTAATTATTGTAATTTCAACTTTAGACTATAACATCCTCTTTTACTATGAAATATTTTCTAAAACATGATTTTTGTTTCAGGTAAGTACGTCGACACGTCGCCGATAGCACCATGTTTATCTTGAACATTCTGTGAGTTGAGTAGCTACTGATTAATATTATGATAATAAAAACACATTGAGGGGGATCTCCCAATTTTATTTATATAAATGAATGACGTCATAAGAATCTGAAAGCTTTCAGTAATGCTTTTAACAACACATGCTTATTCTCGGACAGTGACTGAATTCTCGGTAAGTACAATTTTAAAACGTACACATGCGTCTGTGCTATCCATTACATTCTAGGTACTAGCTATTGTGGAATAACCAATCAATCTGCCTAGCCATTTCCAAACTATGTTGGGGTCGACTTCCAGTCTAACCGGATGCAGCTGAATACCAGTATTTTACATCGAGCAATTGCCTATCGGACCTCCACAACTCAGTTACTGGGTAACACGATAGGGTTAAGACTGGTTGAATTAGAAGCCCGAAAGTGGGCTTCTGACTACCCGTAACGACTGTCAAAGATCTACGAATGACAGCCGGGACCAACGACTTATCATGCTTTTCGAGTCACGGAGGGGTTCCGATTCACGAACCGACCGCGGCAAGGGTTACTCAACCTTCGATCGACCCGTGCGGGTGTTATCATTTTGCCACAAGCCCCCCTCGAACACTCCCCCCCACTTGAACACTCGCTGTAAAAACGAGGGAACGATAATTGAAACCAATTGAAAATAATAAACCAATCAAACATTGTATTTGCTTGTCGAAATTAATTTGAAAGCTACGCCTATAATATTATTTTCAAGAGTTGATCGCTTTAGATAAATTAGTTTCAGGTAAGATACCTATCTGAAATTAATTTGTATCTCCTTCAGTACTTTAGAGCGAATAAATATGAGTTTACACGGCCTAAGTTTCCATTAAAATCAATCAATCAATTTCATAAGTAACTACCAACTCCATTATATAACCTAATATTGATTATAAATGATATTGCTTACCGTTACAACGTTATATTAGATATCAGTATGAAAAGCCCACCATTCTCCAACAAAGGGCTTTCTCATATTATATCGGTTTACATAATAAACGCTTTCTGGGTCACAGGTATACCTACAATACATTGAAATCAATAGCTTTTGGGTTCTTTTGAAGATCATAAATAAGTTATCTGCAAACTAGGAGGCAATACATACAATGTCTTTATTTTCTTATTTAGTGTGATTATGGAATGGAATAAGATGGTCCATAGCATTGCTTATCTTGGAAAGGATACACTTTAAAGTTAGTGCTGATAGCTTCTTTGGAAAGGCTCGGTACATTCTAAACTCGGTTGATAAAAGACGAACGCTGTGTAAATTTTTCTCCCCTTGAGGTATGTTATTTGTCATTGTGATAGCAAATCAGCTGTTCCTCATGCTCAAAACTTTCGTCAAAAAATGCTTCAACGTCATCTGTTATCGCTGCATGCTGTCGGTCTGCTGATAATGTTAAACTAATAACTAATCTCTGGCACAGAATACTACAGAAAGGTCAACTCTATGCAATGAGCGAAACAGGCGCACGCACACAAAGACGTACGGTTATTTTAGCCTATCTCAACGAAATGCCAATCTCAAGTGCACTTGCACTCGCTGTATATGAAACGTGTCTATGTGTGCGTGCATAAGTGCATTGTTACTCGTTGTAAGAAGCCGACCTTCTGTAACATTCTGTGTTGCTGGGCTGACATGATTTAATTAAATTGACAAGCTAAGTAAATGTATCAGAATTCATAGACCATGATTTTAACAGAGACTCACTAATTACTTCGTATTTTCTAACATGATTAGGTGTTGTGTAGGTAATGCGATTCGGTCATTTGACTGTTACAACTGTTGGTAGATTAGCTAATAAGATGTACCACTGCTGTTTTTTTTGTTTTGCAATCATCGTATAGTTTCCACGTGTATGAATGAAGGCAGTATTTAATCAGCTAAGTAGCACCTAACCATAATATTACAATTTTAAACTTACCATTAATTTTGTCAGTAACTTCTTAGAATAAGCACCTACCTACTCCAAGGGGTGCTACACACATTTTCGGGTTGGCTCATTTGATTTGACAGTATTTGTTGAACAAGAAAGTCGACCCGAAGCAGACATATATTCGGCTTTCATTGGGCTCTACCCTGGCTGAATAATGTTAGAGTCGGTTCGGCACAATTCGAGCGGCTTTTTCCCAACATATATCGACATAGGTATCCGATTTCCGCCGCCCGGCTGCAGCCTGGCTGAATCATGCCGAGTTGAACAAGAGTGTAGCATCCATAGCAGCAAAGTTTTCTTAGTGATAATAAAAATGGGTAGGAGGAAATAAGTCGGCATTGAGGATTCTGAAGGCAGGAAAGATCAATAAAGGTTTTTCTGCAAAGAGACACGAAGTACATATCTACAGCTTAAAGTGCGAGTTTGTTTGTTTGTTTGTTGATGTTATTTGGTTGAAATGTGGCACATGAGTAAACCATGACCTGGAATAGGACATAGGATACTTTATATCCCGATATTACTACTCAAACAATAAAATAACGGAACGTTAATCAATCTGACTAGCCTTTTACCAACTTTCTTGGGGTCGGGTCCCAGTTCAACCACATGCAGCTGAATACCAGTATTTTACATGGAGCGACTGCCTATCTGACCTCCACAACTCAGTTACTGGGTAACACGATAGGGTTAAGACTAGTTGTCAGATTTTTGGATTTTTGGACTACCCGTACCGATTGCCAAAGATCTACGAATGACAGTCGGGACCAACGGCTTAAAGTGCATTCCGAGGCACGGACGGGTCGCGATAAGTAATGGATGGTCACCCATCCACCGACTGACCTTGGCAAGCGAAAAAGAAGTCTGGAGCCATTGTCTAGTTGCAGCTTCATCAATACAATAATATAGATTAAAACCTTTTTGTTGTACCTAACAAAAACTGTTTTGCCTATTGTTGGCACCTAAATAAATGTCTCCATCGTGATCTGCCGTACGCTCAAATATCAAGGTTTAGAGTCAAGTCGTGATGTGAGTGGCTCTTCATTACAAAATTTTGTTACCGTATACCACAGCCTAACTAAATAACTCCATTATGTATACAGTACAGCAATCTTACGAGGGGTTTGGGGTTAAGGAAGTTAATTTCTATACTTAGGCGGTGATAATCATTTAGCATCAGGTGGGCCACCCGCTTGATTGCCAACAAGTTACATAAAAAAGTGAGTTTTTCCTGTCAAATGTAGATTTGTGCGTTGAACTACTGTTGATAGTAGATACACTGTGGCTTTACGTTACTTACAATTTATATTTTTATTTCTCAGAGAATATTAAATATTGATAGGTTATTTTTTACTTTTGCATCCTGTTGGTAATGGTAACGTCACGAATAGAAGAAATAAGCATATTAATTATAAACCATCTCTGCGGGTTAGTGGTAAGCCCGCCTGTCTCAGACCCCAGAGGTCCCGGGTTCGATTCCCAGCGAGGGTAAAATTGTCTGCTAGGTTTTGTTGGTGGAATGGTTTCTTCTAAGTCCGCCTGGCTAGCTTCGGCCATCTTATCTAATGGTGGAATCCCACGATCGGCAATATTGCAGACGGACACCCACGGCAGATGACCACAGACCACCACGCACCGCGCACCGAGGAGCTTCCGATGTCTGTGATAACCCGCACGTACACCTTCCCACGGGCCGTCGTCCGGGCTTGTCGGTGTCCGACCGCAAAATCGCGGATCGGGCGATTTCGGTATAAAACTGTCGCCATAACAAACATGTTAACAGCATTGTTGTGTTTCGGCAGTCAGAGATAAGATATCCAGTTCTTCAGTGAGGATTCCGGGTGAAGGTCGCTTCCACCTTCGGCCTGATCATCACTTATCATCAGGTGAAATGAAGGCCAAGAACTAACACATTACAAAAACAGGCTTTTAGTCTGGAAAAACATACCTCTATATCTATTTAATTTATATAAATGGGTTCCTTTACAGTTTAGTACATATTATTTAAATCAACAAAAAAAGAATTGAATTCAAGTATTTGTCCGAATTTTTCCAAATTGGGGTGTATCTGGGGGCACGGTAGTACCCCCCCCAAGACGAGGCAAGCGAAGCGCAAAGGCACTACCTACCTTTTCTCGAAGCGCGGCACTACCTTTTCTTAAAGCAAATTATTATTTTACCAAGACAAGAAAGCTAGACATCGTTTATTTCGTTCTAGAGGGGAAAAAAACAGATACAGACGTATCAATTTCTTGCCGGATTTTTCGCAAATAGATGAGTCTAGAATCACCGCCTAAAATACACACGTCCATGCCATCTGTTTGGATTCTCTTGTATATTCGCGTGCGTTCTTGAACATTTATATCTGCTCCCATAAAAAAGTATAAAGCTGTCTGACGTTTCTAGGGAATCCCACGTATGTGATGTTTACCTCAAAAACATTAATTTTGATGCCCATTTTATTAGATACTGCTACTCCTGCTTCGCATAGTTTTTATGACTTGACAAAACATCGAGATTTCTTAGTTATATGTTACTTTGTTAATGTATTGTACACATAAACCTTCCGGAATAAATTCTCTAAACGATGGTGAAAACCTCATCAAAATCTGTTGCGTGGTTTAGAACAACAAAGCGAACATACAGGCAAATACGAAAAGCGACTTTACTTTAAAATATGTATAGATATAGATTAGTACTAATTATATCAATAATAATAATTTACTTATAATAAAAATAAAAAATAAATTTAAATTATCATAATTATATTATTAAAGTCGCTTTTCGTGTTTGTCTGTATAGGTATTATTATTATTGTTTTAAGTTTGTTAGCTTACTTATTATGTAAATATTATATTGCGTTAGGTAATACATAGAGAGAGCCGGATCATGTTCAAGGGTATTAAGACTTGATATATTAATTAATACGTCCATGGTTCATGGCAAATAATAACAGCTGCACGGGTCGACCGGAGGTTAAGCTACGCTTGCCGTGGTCAGTCCGTGGATTGGTGACCATCCATTACATATCGAGACCCCTCCGTGCCTCCGAAAGCACGTTAAGCCGATGGTCCTCGCTGTCGTTCGTAGATCTTTGACATGCGTTACGGGTAGTCAGAAGCCCAAAAGTCTCACAACCAGTAATACACACAATACCAAGGATGTTACCCAGTAACTGGGTTGTGGAGGTCATATAGGCAGGCGCTCCATGTAAAATACTGGTATTCAGGTGCATCCGCTTTTAGACCCCAATATAGTTGGGGAAAGGTTGGGCAGATGATGCTATTAATTAATGGGTACGTCTTACGAGTACATATCTAAACCGAATACAATTTGGTTATGATTAATTGAGAATTTATTACGACCTGAACTTCGCAATAACGACTTTTCATGAAGCTGAGAAGCGCCAGGAAAAAGATGGACTTTATGCTACCTACTAATCAAAGCGTTCAATAGAAAGTTTAACACCCCTATTTAGACGTCAGAAACTATGGTACAAAAGAATTTATTTATTTTCGCTATGTATTTTCTGGTGTACAATAAAGTATATATAAATAAATAAAGAGTAACCCGCTGTATATGTTTCTGATTTTTTTACAAAAAGAAGTTTTTTGCCATTACTCACTATTTACTGCAGTAACTATTTATAAACTCGGAGGTGTAAATTAAATACACCTCATTAAAGTTTTTTAACTTCATCTGTAACTATAAATAATAAGACACTGTACATTACGAAGCAAGTTTTATTTTATAATTATACATTATATCCGGTAAGTAATAAAACGATCGAACTGTCTGCGGTTTTGATTTGAACCGGTAACATAATTTATTTTAAATATATTATTGCATTCTTAATTACTTTATAACATCCGTATTACGTGTCAACGACATTTATAATTAGCGATACTTAGGTGAAATAATGTCAAAATAATTAAGTATAAAATATAAAACAAGAATAAATGGGAAATAATAACTTAATAATTTCCACGGTAAATCCTTTAGGAAATTACCAATAGGTATAATATTATTGTTATATTTACCTAACAAATGGGCCGTTAAATGCATTTAGGTATAGAATTAATGACGTCACTGTATGACAATCGTTATTACGGGTTTACGCCCGCGTCTGTAGGTGAATTTTTACACAGTCACTTGGTCCTTTACGCTTGAGGCATAAATGTTATGTATTAGCTCAATCTGTGGTAAGTTTTGAGGAAATGATGGGTCGGAATAACCCAGCTTATAATGTCAATGAATAAGCGCGAAATACTTGATCAATTCAATTTTGGGAAAGGATTATTTTCAGAGCTTTCACTGTTATGAATGGAAAGAAAGCCACAATGATACATAATTAAATTAAACACACTCAAGACGTGTGACTCATCGGGCAGGTTATCAACCCTACCCGAGAGTCACACGTCTTGAGTGTGTTTTATCTGTTATAATGAGTAGGCCTACCTCATATTTTATCTCGCTCGCACCATAATACTCGCGGCCTGTGTGAGAGCGAGACAGAGTGGGATGCTGGCGGCTCTCAAGCCTCGAATAGTTTAGGTAATTACTTTTTACGATGAAAATAAAGGTATTTAAAAAAAAACATAAGACCTGCTTTATAGTTAGTTCAGTTTTGTGAACATTTTTTTTTAATACCAGCGGTTTTTATGTTGATTTAGAGGTAACTTTGGAATTTATTTATTTAGAGAAAATTTTATGTAATCGTGTTTCGCCAAACATTAGATCAATCCTCAACTTTATCATATATTTATTTCAAAATTAATGCTGCAGTATTTTCGGCATAACGAAGGATCATGCTGAGCAATTTGAAATAGGGTAAAACCGAGATACAAGCGCCTTTGTTTGGGGTTGTGCAGAGGCTATACTTACTCCATTTATTATAACATTCGACAAATAACGGTTATAACCCTCTCGTTGCTTCGATATAAACTTATACTAAGTTATTGTTAGTTCCGTTATTTAACGATTTTAAAGCAATGTTATCTACAGGGTGTAAGGGACAGCCCTCCGCAAATTAACAGGGGGCATTCAGCATTATTAACTTTTTTATACGTCTATGCCATTAACATTTAAAAAATAACTCTAACATGCAGTCATTTCAACAGTATTATACAATAACTGGTGTTATTTGGCCGTTATTTTACTAATGCTACAATAAATTGCATGGCATGGCGGTATATGTGACATCTACCAACCCGCACTGGGCCCGCGTGGTGGATTACGGCCCACTCCCTCTCACCGCGAGGAGGCCTGCGTCCCAGCAGTGGAAACATTATGGGCTGATTATGCTATAGGGGTATGGTGTCGATATGGACCATGAAGTGACAGAGATCGTTATGACATTGACACACCAGCGGCCTTGGAACTGCTCAGTATTTTCTTTTTAAGTTCCAGCTGTTAGTTATTTAGGAAAGGCAAAACACTGTAACTCGAGTTACAGTGTATTGGATTTACACGTCAGGATTGTGTGTGGGGTAAGTGACGTTTAAACGTCAAAAATGTATGGTTAAACAGTCACTAATCATTACTTAGCTTTAAAAGCACCGTTTATAAATAAACCCCTTATTGTTTAGTAATATCCCAGTAATTGACTCTATTTCAATCGAGTTATAACGATCTCTCTATTACGAACTCTCTATTTCAATCGAGTTATAACTAATTTTAATAATCCTAAGTAGAGGAACCGACGAGAATGAATCTCAAAATTGCCCTATTGCAAAAAAAAAATTTAGAAACCTCTCTCCGATGGCTTTCAAATATGCAGTTTCGGAAAGCCCGCTTCTGGTAATTAACCTCAAAGCCTTAAGAAACCACCAGAACAAAAAAAAAAACTTACTTCATGTTCTAATATGTTGTTGGGACATTAACATACAATGAAAATTGTTAGTATCCAATTAGTTACAAAATAATAACAATGCTTTGGAATTTGTTTATTGATGGCAAATTACGGTTTATAATTAGACACATCTTGCGTATTTTTTTCGGAATTCCGTGCCTATTAATTGAGGTAAGTCATGTTTGAAAAGTACCTTCTTCTTTAACCCATTTTTACCGACTGCTGGGTATAAGTTGCATAGGTTTCGTGCTTTAGCTGTTCCCCTTAGATGATTTATTATATTTTTTTTAATCTTAAAAAGTCACATTCAATTATTAAAGGCACCTTTAAATATTACTTTTACCTAATCTTCTTCTTCTTTTCGTGTGGTTAATGACTAACCTGGTGTAAGAGTTTTAAAGACGCCCGAGGGCGTCTGACTTGGCTTCACATGCCGTCGAAAAATCTCAATCTCTCCGCCATGCCGGTTTCCTCAAGATGTTTTCCTTCACCGTTTTTAAAGAAAATGATAATTATACAATACGCACATAAATCCGAATAGTCAGAGGTGCGTGCCTTGGGTTCGAACTCGAGACCTATGACTTGGCAGTCCAACGGTCACACCACTAGGCTATTACTGCTTATAACTTGTACTTAAAGTATCTTGAAGGTGCGGGCTTTCATAAATAACAATACATTGATCTCAAACGGACACTTCAACGAATTTAAACGAATGATAATTTGTAATAGCATAAAATTCCGGCTTGGGGTACTCCATAACTTCTTTACTTACGAAGTGACGCACAAAGAAATTAACTCTTCCATATTCTGGAACTTTTTGACGTGAGACGGTAACGTGTAACGGTAATTAGAGATAACGAACAAGGGACTCAGTGTATAATCATGGTATGAATCGAACATGGAACTTCATTCAACTGAAATAATATTCGACATCAATACGTCATTTGTATTTTCAAATGACTTGTTACCATTAAAGAGTATCAAACACCAGTGCCATCGTCGTGAAGTAATATTACCATTAATTTTACTAGCCACAAACCTATGGCGGATTCCTTTGCCCATTTGGGGGACAACACAGGTTTGATAAAAAAAATGGGCCAATAACAAGCAGTCAATATTACTTTGCTTGATTGTACAAAGCACTGAATTGGTAGTAAAACATCTGGTATTATTTTATTCTTCGGGTCGAGTCTAAGCGGGTCGAGTGGGCGCGATTTCGCCAGTTATACGGGGTGAGCCTATCAAAAATTACCTGGACCGATTTTAAAAATTATTTCACCAATAAAATGCTATATTATCACTGAGTAACATAGGGTATTATTTATAAAGATATCATGCGGGCGAAGTCGCTGGCAGAAACAGGTATTTTATATTTTATCCCAAGGTTTAAATTTTATATTTTATCTTCAATCTTCAAAGTTTTTTCGGATATTTTTCGCATCTTTCATTACTATTTTTAGAAGACGTTTGATGAATGCAATAATAATTAACTTTTAATATTTAGTAAAAAGTTATTGAAGAACCGGATCCTCATTTGTATTATTAGTTTCTGTTTAAGCCCGTATTTAATTTATTGTGACATTTGATTATTTGAGGTACCTATACTTATTATCGTCTAGTCTTAATATATCGATGACTCACGATTGATCGTACAAACTCAGAACCATACTTAATATGTAAAAAAAACTAATTACCTACAAATTAGGTACCTACCTATTGAATAAAATATCTAACAATTAACTGCCTTATTCATAAACGCTGTTTAAAGTTAAATTATGAATAAGCGACTGTTTAACCATACATTTTCTACGTTTATACGTCTCTTTAACTTTAAGTAACGTTTATGAATAAGAGGGTTAATGTTTCACTAAAAACATCTCATTTCCGCGAAAAGCATCTACGTGTGTTTTTTTCGACCACAAAATAAATTGATTCATTCACTTGTCATTATTAATTAAAAAAAATATTGTGACTGTGCATTCGAAATGATTTAACGCTTTGTCGGATTTGGGTGGCATCATTAGTCCACCTATAGACGCACGAGCGTGCGAAATAAACGTACATAACGTAAATTCGTACGATTCGACCTCTGAATTGGAAATACTAGTTTCGCACATAATATTGATTTGGTTTGTCGAGAGGTTTGATGAAATAAATGTGCTCGTAACGTAAACAAAAAAAAATACAGTACGACATTTGGATTTTCGATTAAAAAATCGTTCGAATTAACGTTACGTTTACCTCGCGCGTTCGTGGTAGGCCCTCTCTGATTATCGAATAATGAGTCAAAGAGTGACTCAAATAAAAGGTGTGATGATAAGTTACTGACCCTTGACTTGACAATTCGTAGTTATTGTTTAGCTAAAAGTTGGGTAAGATGACCACAAGACGTAGGTCAGTGTTGGCGTAATAAAACCACTATCAATTCAGCGAAACAAAATCTAGACGTGACGTTAAAATTAAATATCAAGTCACGTCTTTGGTAATTAATATTTACAATAATTTTATTGAACATAGATTTTTCCAGGATGGATCTTTATTTAATAGTTTTGGACATAGACACTTTCGGGAAACATCGAGAAAAACTACATGCTCGTCGTCTTAAGATTATAAAATTGGTTTGGTTCATTGTTACCTACTTACATGCCCATGCCCGGTAAAGATAGATACAGATATCTGTATTGAGGTACGTAGGTAAATACCTACGAGGATATACAGTAGATTCTTAGAAAACTACTAAATGTTTCTCAATAGAAGCTGTATACCTACTGTAAACTGTTATAATTACCAACGTTTACATTTGTCCGACAAAGAAGCCTTAAAATGTCGGCAGCATAATTTTAACAAAATTAATTCAGTGTACAATTTTAGAAATTAATTACCCTGAATAATAAATGTAAAAATGTCCGGTGCACTGGCTTAACCCTGTTAATAAAGGGTTGCAAATAAATAAAATTAAGCAATTTTCAGCCTTAGGGTGAACAGATTAAAATTTAATTTCCCTTAATAAGCACAAAGGGGCTTTATTAATCATTTAAATCTGTAGTAGGAGCGTTTGGACTTAAATAAGTACCAAATTGTATGTCCATTAGAGTCAACCGAAAATTATTATTTTTCGACTGAAACTGAAAACGAAATAAGCTTTATCCACAATTTCGGTCGAATACTGAAAACGAAAAATAACTATGTCTTTGGGTTTTCTAGTGCTTTTTCTTTCGTAAAATTTAAATAAATTATTGTATTTAACCGTCTAAACTTAAATCACTTGCTTTACTTAGTACTATTGTCAAAAGCAATTTTTTCAGCATTTTCTTTGAATAAATGCTTATGCGACGTAAATTATTGCTTTGCCAGCGCTTAATTTTTTTCAGCCACTGCCGAAAATATTTAATTTACGTCGAAAGCGAAAATTATTGAAAGTGAAAACGAATTTCGCTCGAATCTAAATTTTCATTTGCTTACACGTAATGAATGAAAGATACGAAACATAATCGAAACTCCGTATCAACCGGAAACATTACAAAGTTCGTGAGTCATGTGTATGTATCTAATTACCTATTAATTAGTCATACTATGACTAAATAGTGACCATTACTGTACTTTAACATTGAGAGCATTGAGATACTGTTTGCTCTTTCACCCCCACACAACACAAACAAAAACATGTAATTATATTTTAATCGTTAATTACAACCTTTAGACGATAAAGTTGAATCACTATTTTAATTTTAATTATTCAATAGATAGCATTTACATGTGACTGTTCGTTTATATGCAAAGTGCAAACTTAAATGATGTCACATACGGAATTGTTATTTTTATATGAAACATTAAATGATGCAAAAATTTAAAATATAATAAATTATGCGGTGACTCACAGTGCATTACAAGTTATATTTGTTGTAATAATATTATAAATACAATTTACATTTAAAAATGTAAAGTAATAAAGAAAATTAAAAATAAAAATGAAATAAAGGAAATTATAAATATTTATGACAATCGCTTTCTGACCACGAAAAAAGTTTTGAATTTGGCTAAAATTTAAAACATCTGACAGATGCTGTCAATTTAATCTACAATGTTTTCAACAGTTATATGGGGATAAAAACAACACTACTGAAAGAAAAGTTTGAGACTAGAGAATTTTTCAGCAAACTATCATTCTAGCCGAGTTTCAGAATCCATACTATCCTAATAATATAAATGCGAAAGTTTTTTTTTATATTTAAAGCGTTTGTTTGAAACTTATGCGTGTGAAACCGCGAGCGCAACTAGTAAAATATTATAAATGCGAAAGTGAGTTTTTTGTTTATTTGTTACGCTTTCACGCTAAAACGGCTGAACGGATTTGAATAATATTTGGCACATAGGTAGGCCATGACCTGGGTTAAGACATAGGATTCTTTTAATCGCGGTACTATGTTCCTGTGGGATAATTTCCGACCTACACGCGGGTGAAGCAGCAGCAAAAAGCTAGTCTATATCTACATATTAATAATTAAAATCGCTTTTCGTGTTTGTCTGGATGTCCGCCTTGTTCTTCTAAACCACGCAACAGATTTTGATGAGGTTTTCACCGTCGTTTAAAGAATTTATTTCGGAAGGTTTATGGGTATAGTACGTTAATATTAAAAAGTTACATGTAACTAAGAAATCTCGATGTTTTGTCAAGTCGTAAAATCCGTGCGAAGCAGGAGCGGGTCGCTAGTCCTTACATATTATAAAACAAAGTCCTCCGCCGCGTCTGCCTGTCGTCCTGTTCGCGATAAACTCAAATTACAAAAAAAAAAACCGACTTAACCGAAAAGAAAAAAACGAAAAAAAACACTCAAAACTGAAAAATTACTTTAATTTCGGAAGTCTAGGCAAAAAACGAAAATTGAAAAGCAAAGACACCGACTTCCGAAATTAAAGTTATTTTTCAGTTTTGAGTGTTTTTTTTTGGAAGACGGTTTTTTTTTTTTGTATTTTTTTTTTTTCTCTTTTTAGTTGTGGTACCTACCCCACACAAATTCTAATACCACTAGCTGATGTAAATAACAGTGAAGGAGTAAATGAAAACATCGTCTAGATAAACTAAGTGGGAAAAATACGTAATATTGAAGCTAACTCAAAAACTACACAAGCAAAGTTAATAAAATTTATATGGGACCACTTCGGAAGCATGCCCTACCATACAAAAAGAGAAAAGAAAGAGAATTTATAAGTTTTTCTTGATCTGAAATCTGAATGAGGCTAGCTCAGGCTAGGTATATAGGTAACATATATCTATCTATCCTAGTTTATTTTGGCACCTTACAATTATATAATTTTGATTTAAAATCCTGAATATTAATAAAGAAGAGTTAATAATTAATAATATTTGCATTTAAAGGTTTTGATTTGGATAAATTGCTGGGGTTTCATTAAAAAACATACTCGCGGGTAAATGGATAAATTATAAAACATCGAAACAGTCAATATGTTGCTGTCAAACATGATCTTTTTAGAATAATATCAAAGGTCACGAAACAAGAATACAACTTTATACAAATAAATGTCATACTTACAAAACTTATTGCACATACATCATATTGGCAAGATTAGGATTGGCACAGATGACTAAAAAACAAATCTATCAATTACTACTAGCTTCGCCTCGATCCCGTGGGAATACCGGGAAAAAGTATCCTATTTCCTAACCCAGGTTATGGTCTATCCATGTGCAAAATTTCATTCAAATCCGTTCAGCCGCGTAAGAAAACAGCAAATAAATAAACAAACTCATTTTCGCATTTATAATATTAAGTTAGGATCAGAATTCGTCTGCCACAGACCTTGATAGATCCCTTAAGTGATAGATCAATGGTCAGCACGTATAGTAAATAAATCCGGCAAAAAAATCGGTGACAAAATTCAGCTTTCCTGTCCACGGAGTCGCCTTGGCGGCCGCTGCGAGAGGCGGCACCATAGAAATATAAAAAACAAAAATATAAATATACTTCTTTCGTATATCTATGGGCGGCACTGTCAAAAGTTTCCTTACAAACCAAGCATGTCACCATTTACTCGCACTACGACACATCACGTGTAACTGACGTCTTTATATAGCGAAGATGACAGAAGTTGTGCGCTCAACCACAGATTAGTACAGATGGTTCACTCTGCAAAATCATTTAAAATAACATGGGGTTTACGAAATGACATGGTGTCAATAACATTTTGGCGGATTACATAACTCTCAATCATATTAGGTCCTATTCAAACACGGGCCAGTCGACCTTGACGGTCATTTGAATAGCCACATTATTAAATAGATTCACAAAAAATCTATACGAAGGTAACACTGGTTATACGATTTAGGTATGGGTTCAAAAGAATCACGATTTCATATTATGTACGTATCACATTATTAACAGTTACAAAACAATCTTTCAACTTTACAAACGTACCTATGTACTCTAAGTTTAAGTAGGCTTTGGCTACGTTAAAATGATTAACCTACCCTACTAGCTTAATTTATATCTTCTATACCTAGTTTAGCTTAAGTAAATTATCGAATGTTTAATTTTAAAGTCTAGATTAAGTAAATTAAGTTTAAAATTTGCATGCCTAATAGGCAGAATGTACAAGGCCCTGTAAATAATATTCTAACACCAAATTGTAAATACCTGCATTCAAAGCAAATAAATTTATTTCATTTCATTTCCTACAATTTTAGAAAATTTCTTTAACAGTGTAATTTTTGTCGAAATCCTTTCAGTGCGTCAAATAAAATGTATTTTATCCGTTTAATATTTCTCTAAGTACCTAGGTACAATAGTAGCTTCAGGAAACTTGGTAAATAACTACGCCGAATTGAACTCTTTTGTTTTATTTCCCAAATTGGAGTACAAAAATTATTTGGAATTCGCTTCATAGTATCTGAAGAAGTGAAGGGTGGAAGATTTGGGGGCTGTGTTGTCATTGTTGACGTTCTTAAAGCCTATTAAAATAAATTATATTTGAATTATTTGTTCTGTAACTTTTGTTTATTCTTTTCAAAAATATTGTTCGGTTTCTTTGCTTACGTTACGCCCATGCTTATTTAATTTTCCATTTCCGTATCATCATCTGCCTCTCTGCCCCTGTCTCATGTTACTCGGGGTCGGTGCAACACGTTTTTTTCTTCCATTCTCCCCTCAACCGTCACGCTATCATTCACTACCTTCTCTTTCATATCATTCCTCACACAATCAATCCATATTTTCTTTGGCCTTTCTCTTCCTCTCCATCTTTCATCATTTCCATTCATCAGCAGTGTTATGCAGCATGCAGCCTAGTGGTGTGACCGACGGACAGCCAAGTCATAGGTCTCACGTTCGAACCCAAAGCTCGCACCTCTGTCTTTTCGGATTCATGTGCGTATTGTATAATTATGACGGTGAAGGAAAACATTGTAAGGAAACCGGCATGCTTGACAGATATTTCTCAACGTCATGTAATGCCAAGTCAGAGGCCCATGGGCGGCATACAAATCTGACACCAGGTTAGTCAATAACCACACGAAAAAAAGGAGAACATAATTTTGCTCATGTCCATTTGCTTATCAAGTACAAAAAAGCTTGATGCTCTTTTATGTGTACGGTCGTCCACTTATGTTGTTTAATTCTTATTGAGATTGCTGGCGTCTGACGTCTTCTTATTTTTCTGTTTGGGCCATTACATTAATAAATTGCAATAACAACAGGGTTATTCATCTCACAACTAATATATGGCAAAACATACGATTCATCACATGATTGCAGCAATTGAAATCGTTGTTGATACAATCAAGTGCTTTGGGGAACAAGGATTGATTGGATGTGACAGATTTTAATTGTATTCATTGTTACTGTTAATTTTGGCTGATGACGCCAAAGGCACTTAGTTTAATAGGTCGGACTCACATGTTGATTTAGAGTTTTGCTAGTACCTAATATTATCCAGGAATACAGTGTCATCACAAGCAAAAGAATTTTAACTTAGTCGATGACAGTGAACTGCAACATAGGTAGTTAGAGTAGTTTGGGTACACCAAGTTTTTAACCGACTTCTTCAAAAAGGATCTGTCAATCTCCCAATTCGTCTGTGTTTTTTTTTTGTGTTTTTTCCGCTATTACTCCGTCATTATGAATCGATATTGAAGATTTTTGTTAAGGCAAAAAACGAAAATTGAGAAGCATAAACACCGACTACCGAAATTAAAGTTATTTTTCACTTTTTTTGTGTTTTTTTTAGAAGTCGGTTATTTTGTTTTTGTAAAAAGTTTTTTTCAGAATTCAGCGTCTTCTTACGGTAATCCTGACCAAACCATGTCCCATAATGATGGAGTGTCCAAAGTGTTCACACACCTGCACTTCTGAGGACCTAAAAAACCAAGCCACTGATGCCGCGATTGGCGTAACCACCTACTGGGCCCAACTCGTTTAAAATAATACATGATGTATTTATTATCGACTCGAAAAGTAGAAAAAGCGTCTTCTACGTGTTGTCCCTCCATTTGGTCCAAAAATGTTGTTACTAATCGCGTTTTTTTTCACTGAAGCATCAAACACGCTATACACTTTTTGCTGTAATCTTCCTTCTACCTGTCTTATTTTTTTTGGATCTGTTAACCCATTCCACTCAAAGTCAAAGTCAAATAATTTATTTCAATTAGGCACATAAAAGGAACTGATTCTAGTTGCCCTAGGGAGTTTTAGTATGGAGAAGAATGGGCAAGAAACTCCACCGTTACTCTTTTAAAAATTGTTTTACAATATTTTGTATACATCAATATGGTTCAATATAGCACTATATCACTCTTGTTATGATCACTTTAAATGCTAAAATCCCTCAGTTTTAAGCAGGAAAGGTAAAGAACTTACCTTTCCTGCTTAAAACTGAGGGATTTTAGCTTTTTTTTTTTCTTTTTAAATCGGGCAGCAATTTTGTGTTAAAGTATACAAAGCGGTATACGGTTATCTTTTGGATATAACTGTTGCAAAATAAACTATTTTTTTTGTCGAAGAACAATCTTTATTGTCAATCTGTAATAGTGCTTTGACATAGTTCAAATCTTGCTCAACCAGTTATGTGAGAATATTAATAAAGCAGTGTGTTTTATCCTCATTTCATTTAAAATATCTTTTATTAACAGACAACTAGTTTATGAATGTCATAGTAAAAGGTTGGGAACTGGTTTTGCTATAAGATTTGGTAGGTAATAACGATGATTCGGCTCACCAATCGCGGTGATAAGTTTAATATTCATTAACAACAAGTCCAAATGGGTCCCATACCAAACACTGACTGGTAGTCACTTCATTAGTCTCAGAAGCATTTATGAAATAATGGGTCTTCAGTCGTAAAATTTAGCTTTGCATGGCGCCACTATGATTTATATTTATTGAGCTACGTCAGATTGAATAGTAAATCGGGCAAATTAAATTGAATCTTCACGCTCGTTCTTAACCTTAAGGGGCACAGTAAATATCCTTCTTATTCATTTATAAAATATCTTTCAAATTGGTTTAAAGCGGTAGAGCAATACAGAAATACTACGGACATAGGTATACTGTATTATAAACTCAAACCAATCGATATAACTAACATACTTCCTACTTATTTAATTTAATAAAAGTTTCTATGTTTGGTTTTATGTCACTTAATCACGCAAAAACGACTGAACGGATTTGAATGAAATTGGGCACACAGATAGATTAAGACCTGGATTAACACAAAGAATTCTTTTTGTCCCGGAAGTACGTTCCCGAGGGATAATTTCCGATCACCACGTGGGCGAAGGAGCTGGTTAAAGCTTATAGGTTATATACAGGGTGGCCGGAACATTGACGTCCAAAAATAAAATTCAGGTCGTCGTATCGTGGCGTATCCGAATCACCCCCATGTATGTTCTGCGATTTTTTATAGCTTTCGAGTTACGAATTTTTTTCAGTTTTTTTGAGAATTTTCGACCTGACCAATTTAAAAATAATCTAAAAAAAAAAGTTAAAGGCTTTGTCGAGCATTTTTTTTTGCAACTGAATCTTCATGGTTTGTGCTTTTAAGCATAAAATAATCAGCTTCGTAACTGTGATGAAAGTTATCAAAATGTTGGTCTTAAGTGAAAAATTATGACTCTAATTTTCATTTTCAAATTAAAAATCTAAATATGTGACTTCATAGTTCATATGAAGGCTTCAAGAATGTGCCAGACTCTCTGCTTTCATAATCAAATAAAAAAAGTAGTACTTAATGGCTACTTTGGCCAAAATCGGCCTACAAAGAGAGCGAGGTGGATAATCCTTAAAACTAGGCAACTGACAAAAACAATTTTTTTGCCCATTTTTTCTTTCATAAGGTCAAAAAATAGCTTCAGAGGTTGGGTAAGAATAATAAAAAAGAGTACCTACCTACCTACATACCTACATACATGCGCATTATCTAACCTAACCTAACATAACCTAACGTGCCTATCCTGACCTAACGTAACCTAACCTATTTTTACAATTTTTTATGTTCAAAAACACCATGTTCGCCTTCAATTTCGACTTAGCTACCATAGGATGAATTAAATAATACCCCAAAAGCTTTCATAATATGGCATATGTTAAATCACTGTTGCGCATTTGGGCCAAAATGTCGCATGGTCCTTTTCCACCTCACTGTCTTTGAAGGCCGATTGTAGCCAAGGTACAAATAGCCTCATTAAGTACTACTTTTTTTAAATGATTATGAAAGCTGAAAGTCTGGCGCATTTTTGACGCCTGCCTAGAAACCATGAAGTTAGCTGCTTAGATTTTTAATTTGAAGTTGAAATTAGACTAATTAGTTAATAATTTACCAAACGTACATTTTTCACTTTAGACCAACATTTTCATAACTTTCATCACAGTTACGAAGCTGATTATTTTATGCATAAAAGCACAAAACATGAAGATTCAGTTGCAAAAAAAAATATGTTCGACAATGCCTTCTACTTTTTTTTAGATAATTTTTAAATTGGTCAGGAGGAAAATTTTCAAAAATTCTGAAACAAACATCATAACTCGAAAGCTATGCAGTCGCGGAACATACATGGGGGTGATTCGGATACTCCACGATACGAGGGACCTGAATTTTACTTTTGGACGTCAATGTTCCGGTCACCCTGTATAAAAGAAGGTAGGCTGTATTTCCTCATAACTACATTTATAATGCAACCTACTTACTCACAAAATACGCACCATCACACGTTCCAAATTTTCAGCAATACAGTTATTGTGGTCGTTAAAAAGCAATCAATGTGGAACAAAAACTCAATTTATTCTCGTAAAGATATTCCCGACGAATTTAGCTTTAATAAATTATAAGCAAATTCGGGAATAAATTACGAAGCAATTTACAATATTCCAGAATTGTTAATAGGACATGCTTACTAAGCCGACAGGATGAAAAAAGCTGGCAATTAAGAGTTGAAACAAAAAAGAAAAAAAGCCTTTTCACAATTTCCACTGTAGATAATTAGTACGTACGCTTAGTCACAGTATAATAAGGTAGCAGTACCTATTACATCTCGGCAGTTAACTTGAAATAATTACCTACGGCCTCTCGGTAGATAAACCGTCCGAGTAACTGCCGCGCACTCGAAACTGTTGCGTACTGATACACACTGAGATTTCGAAGCGCGTCGTTTGAGCCGTTTTCTATGAAGATGTAGTACTGTTACTTATTTATACTGTGACTTAGTTAACCATGCTTGATAATAGCGATTAGGTACTTGACATGAGTTAAGGAAAAAGGTTGGGTTCTATTTCATAATGATAATGCTAAAAAGACAGATGTTCCAAAGTCACGCAGTGGGTGCTGAGAAGAAGGAAGTCGTGGCCGAGGGAAGCCTAGGTAACGCTGGCAACCTGCGATGCGATACGTAGATGCGTTTATGGGAGATTGACCAGGGAAGGCAACAACTAAGGAACAGTGGAAAGTTATGGGGGAGACCTTTGCCCAGCATTGGGACAATACAGGTGAATAAAAAAAGATAAAAAGGAAAAGGTTATTTTAATTCTGAACCCAAATCTAGGAAACGACAAGAACTGACTAGATTAATTTACAACACGGAAACGACTTACGATAAAGCGTTAAAACCTTGACCACTGACCTTGTTAATAATTCCTTTAGGTCAAGTCCATTAATCAATAGAAGACAATAGCTTTTATTCTAATACAAAAAATGACTGTGCGTTATTTCTGACACAAAATATGAGTCGCGTAACGTTATATTCAAAAGTAATTTCAATTAGACAATAGGAATGTTGACGGGGTAAAAAAAAAACTATTTAGTCCGTTAGTCAGATAATAAAAAATTATAAGAAACGTATTTTTGGTTTATCATTTAAATAAAAAATAGATAAAACGCATTAAAGTTGAGGAGTGTGAGCTCACTACGTCACAAGTCAGTATAAAATCTACCGTCCAGTGACGTTATGCCTCATTTTAGCTCAATGTATTGCCGTAATTTTTTGATTATATAAAAAAAAAAATACGTGTCCAATATTTTTTAAGAATATATCGGATGGACAATTTTTTTTTTTCATCATACCTTTTCATTTTGTGTCCACTATCTAATTAACGCTTGGCCTCAGCCATCATACCGCGAGGATGAGGGAGATAATGACTAACATTACCTGCTCCAGTTTTCATAATCAAATCGGTGTCATTAACACGACGAAGTGACCTTAACACGACGCGTGCCATCAAAACAATGTACTGCTAGCTGACCGTGGCACAGAAAGAGATGACACATCGCAAGCGAGATAGCAAACCCGCTAAAAAATTTAAGCCCCATTGACATGATGCAACTTTCTTGTCTGTGGCATACAATAAAATTTAAGCAACAACTGACTTGCAAGGTTTATTGTTGCTTTAACATGAAACCAGAACCATGCCACCATGGTACCACGCATGCCACTGGCAATGAAATCGAACCGTGTAGGTAAACAAGCATAATCAGCCTAGAATGTCCCTACTGCTGGGACACAGGCCTCCTCTCGAGAGGGAGGGAGGGAGTGGGCTGTAATCCACCACGCGGGCCGATCAGTGCGGGTTGGTATATGTCACATGTCTTCCAATTTTTGGTTCTAGGATATGCCGGTTCCCTCTGTTTTCCTTCACCGTTTTCAGAGCAGTGGTGATTAAATTATTAACACAAAGTAAAGCGCCTGTCTTGGTGCAAATTCACGACCGTAAGTCGGGGTCGTACGACTGGGCCACCACTGCACTCACCGTGTGAATCAGGCTTTAATCGGCATTTCTTTATGACAGTGATGCACGATGGGAACATCACAGCAATTGAATGAAACGCTATGGTTTACGATGTCGGCCGTCCTGTGATTTTCCCATAGGAAAAGATTAACTTTTTCGTGATGAAATAAAAGCACTTAAAACTTTTTATTTTCGTCTCCATCCGGACGAATGGAATTGGAATACGCGTTTTGTGGTTGAATTGTTTAAAAATACTTTTTGGATACTTTTTTAACGTTTTCGTATGTAGGTAGGTATCATAATTTTCCCCTTATTGTGCCTCTTATTTTTATAGCAAGTAGATACCTACCTAATTAACCTGCCTGCCTCATTGGTCTAGTGGTCGCAAGCACGTTCGATTCCTGGGTTCAATTCCCGAGTCGGGCAAAGTGTTATTGGGTTTTTCCACCTGAAATTTCTCAGTAGCAGTCCGGAGTCTGGATTTGTGCCCGGTTGATGACAATAGGCTCGCCCCCTCTTATATGGGATACATAACTTGGTGAAATGTAGGTGTAGGTGCACCTCTGCCCAACCCTTCGGCGAATACAGGCGTGATGTTATGTTACTGTAACTAACAACGCGTTAAAATGTCATGCCAGAGTTAATTGTGCAATACTCTAATTATAGTTTTATAGAAACACATTAATTCAGTCCCTTGGATGTGGTATGGAAAACAAATGAGAGTAGTAGTAGAACTCAACCGCAATAACGAAACAATACTCGTGTGTTTAATTAAACATGTTCTTTAATTAGCAAGAACATAAATAAGTAGGTATGTTTTATTGCATTGGCATTTATTTAGATTCTATATCTAGTAAGTAGTAGTTGCTAAGGGAACTAAAAGCGTATGGGCAGTTTATCAGTCCACGGAGATGTGGTGTACTATGTTGTTGATGGAGACGAATCACACGGAATGTTTACAGGAAATAAAATTACTGTTTTGTATTAATGACTGACCGATTTTATCGTAAAAATCATTAAAATATATAAACCCCAGCTTCAGGCGACAAAAAGTAGCCTTTGTAAAATTTGGCAAGGAGATAGATGGCATCCCGATGAACCGTTTAGTGGTTTATGCGTGAAAAGGTAACATACAGACAGACAGAGTTACTTTCGAATTTATAATATTAGTATGGATAAAGTAGGTTACTTGTGGTGGGCGCGATAGCCAATTCAGCGAATATAAACAAGTAATCGGCGATTATGCAAGTGCTTGTTCAGATAAAAAGTAATGCATTTTATGTGGAGATGCTCGTAGAGAAAGAATGAAGGAAAGAAAAAATAACGTCTTAAACAGAAAATCCTCAATATCCAAATATGTGGTACGAAGTCTCAAGTCCGTTTTAAATTCCATACAAGCGTCCCATAGCGTTGCCCGTCCATGGCATTAAAGGTCGATGAACCGGTCTGAAACCTGCTTCGGGATACCACAAAGGAATTGCAAAAAATACACACCTCATCGATCAACCTTCCAAGAAAACTGGGAGCAGACAACGGTGCAATAAATTTGGAATCTTCCTTAAATAGTTTTGGTTGTTATTCAAACCTTAAAATCACTACATATTAAAGCATTACACTCCTTTTTGGACAGTCGTGTAATAAAACAACGTCCTCCACCGCGTCTGTCTGTTCGCGAAAAACTCAAAAACCACTGCACCGATTTTCATGCTGTTTTAGTATTATAGAATAACATAACAAAATACAAACTAATAGTCTTGTAACTAGGCTAGGAATGGGTTTTTAGCCACACACAATTAAGTGAAAGAGATGCCGAGTTGCATTAAAGAATACATGCTGCGAAGACAAAACTAGCATAACATAATCAGCCTATAATGTTCCCACTGCCGGGACACAGGCTTCCTCTTGGTGAGAGGGAGTTGACCGTAATCCACCACGCGGGCCCAATGCAGGTTGGTAGATGTTACATGTATTCGAATTTTTGGGTCAAAAACATAACTTAGTAAGACTGAAATCAGCTGAACACGATCTCATTCATTGTAAACAAAAGCCAGTACCTAGTATAAATTATTATTACAGCAAAACAATTATCTATGTTTACATTCATCATTACTCTTTTATGTGGGAGTTGTTTAAGCAATCACACGTCATTAGTTTTACTATGCTATGACTCAAGTCTTGATAAATAATAATAGTGCATTTAATACACTAGAGCTTTCCACACATAGCTCCACACCTAGATTAGTATTACAGTCATTCCATGAATTTCCACTACTGCCACTAAAACTGTAAGTTCTGGAAATTTTTGTTACTGCGATAACGTCTAGGTCTCTAAACTACGATCATTTTATGAATTCACATTTTCGAAGAAACAGATAGATTTGTAATCATCCCACCGCAGGCTAAAGTACTCTTCTGATAGAAAGAACATCGTGAGAGAACCTGGAGTAACTATAAAGTCTGTAATCGACAACTCCAGAGAGCAATTGCTGATCTTATGCTCGTTGCATAAGATCAGGGGTTGTCGATTACCAGGCTATCTATTTACTCCAGAGGGCCTAGACAAGTGACAATCGCTTCGAAAGCGTTTCGTATTTCTACAACAACTTTCAACAGGATTGACATAAGCTTTTCGATAGCTTAGGTCAGTCCTATACATTTTCGCCTTTTCATCATTGTTATCGCTGATAGAATGTCACTTTGGCTAGGGCTTCAGGTTCACCCACAATGGTTTCTTCAGCCTTAAGGCTGTGTAGTCATATGTTCTATTATTCTATTATTATTTTTATGTCTCTGACTATTCTCGGGACCCTGGGCTCCCGGACCTTTGGAAGGCGCACGAGGGGCCAAAGCCAACTCGCGCATAAGCCCACAGACTTGGTGGACTTGGTGGACTATTGCAGGATGTGGAAACAAAGAATATCCTGCAATAGTCCTACACCAACCGGGGGTTGTCTTTTACTACATACTTGCATGTGCTTATGTCATTGAAAGCGTATTAAAAAAAAATACTGGAACCCGGACAGTCCTTATGTAATTCGATATATTCCGTTTAAAGCGTGGTATTGAGATCGCTTTTCGATATAGCCAAAATTCCATTGTTTTCGATAAATAGTTTTTGGTATTTTATCTCATTAGAATCCAATCACAAATCATCCTGTAAACTATTTTTTTATCCTGTAAACTAATTTTTTACATAATTTGTTCGAAGCTTTTTAGTTTTATTAATATATATATTTAGAATTGACTCATTACTAGCTTTTATTTGCCGCCAATATTGCTGGAATTTATTTAAAAAAATACCTTCTCCTCCCTTTTTTTGTATTTGCAGATGAAATATATCAAAATTATATAGCCTTTATCACTCCCACAATTAATAAAAACCTAACAACACCTATTATGTTAAACTCCATCAAGTCGTGTAAGCTATAGAGCGTTAAAAAGAAATAGACATACATACATACTCTCGAAAAACATTACCCTCCTTCTGGGGCAGTCGGGTAAAAACCATGGGGGCTACGTTACCTTGCTGATAGCAGTGCAGTAAAAGTTAACCGTTATCTTTATAGGACACCGTTACAATGACGCTATGTTCACCAACGTAACTGTTTGTATTATCTAAGGCGATAGTAAAAGTGAGTGTTGTATAGCAAAATGAATGCAATTGTTGGTTCATTCAAGATCATGAGTCATTTTCTTTCAGTCTCATTCTTTGTTTTTTTTTTTTTTTTTTTTTCTTATCCGGCATTGTGTCAGCTTGTATTGAAATAAAAGGTGTAATAGAAAAAAAATCTGGTGTTCCGTAAATTTAATCGAAATATGCGAAAATAAATGTTAGAGCAGCAGATTTTTTTTTCACGATTTTTGTTTTTGTTCCATTGCAAATAAGTTAGTCATAATGATGAGTACAATGACCTTTTAAGAAGTTTTCATTAATTTCAATTACGCCTTCTACTGGCTGGCACTCGGCAAGAAGTGGAATTAAAACATTCGCATTCACAAAAAGTTTTACCAACTAAGGGTGTATTCATGTAGAACGCTGGTAACTGCATGGCACCGATATGCCAGTGCAAATCAGCGCGAACCGTCACCGATAAGCGCCGAAGTTCATATCTAATTAGTTGGCGCCGGTTAGCGCCGATTTGGCAAAAAGTATGAAAACTGCCTGCGCCGACCAGGGTTGACAACCAGCGCCTGTCAGTTGCAGGCACTTGTCATACTTGCAGGCACGCCAACTGATTTGTTCGTTCTACATGAATACACCCTAATACTGTCAACGTGTTCACAAATATTTTGCTAGTGGATATCATGTTTTGTGTTCACTACGGAACTAAACGACTGCAATTTTAATATTTTCATAATTACCACGCTTGGCAAAATGATTTGGGATTAGCACACATGAAAGTCATGTTTTCACATGGTATTCTTTTAGTCATCCAATAAAATATCAAACTAGCGCTATTATAATTTTCTTGATATTAAGGAAACGTTGAAAAGGTGAACATTTTTGAAGGCACAAAACTATTAAGAAGAGCACCTTGGTGCTTAATCATCAAATTATTTGTGATGACAAAACAATTTTGCTAGCACGTTTTTCTTAGGTTCATGGTTACAGTGTAATAATACCACAGTGTTGTGTTACTTTTTTATTTGTTACTTAGACACACTAATAATAAAATACAGACTAGGAAACACTTATTCGATTGCTACTGCTAAGCTGCCAGTATAAATGAACTAACAAAAAAAATATTTCTAAGTGACGACGTACATAAATGCTGTTTGACTGTTCAACACTAAACTGACTGACAGTTAAAATCTCGTTTAGTCAGAAACAATTACATGTGCGTTTACAGAGTATTGAAATACCAATAATCTACTTTATTTGAACTAAAATGATAAGCAGGATAGGCACAATTGCTAGTGTCTTGTGTGACAAGAAATTATCTGTAGTATTTTTTCAAAAATATTTTATAACTTTCAGTAAACTACAAAAAATAATAATTTATGACCAATTCCCCAGAATAGTGCACAACAGTCTAAAATATTATTTAAAATAATATTTTTTTACATAAGCATAAGGAACGATATTTAAATATGGCATCGAAAAAGTATTTTAGTATAAAATACTATTACTGTGTTCTGTTAAGATATTCGTTTATTGTTATTACTATTGTTGATAGGTGGTTTTACTTGAAGTTCTTATATAATAAGAAATAAAGATATATTTTCTTCTAATTGGTCTCAAATAACATTTTATTTAGGTCGAAAATCCTTACTAAATCGTCAACATTGTGAGTTTCACTCATTTCAATCTGCATTGTGAATAGCGGTATCCGTTCAATATTGATTCAGTTGATTTCAATTGAAACTAAATTGTCATTCCTTCAAGCCTGACGAGGTTACAAATGTGAATACATCAAATTTACAAAAGAACTTGCAACATTGAACTTCCAAAAATACATTTGAACGTAAACTATAATATTCTATAATCAACGACAACCACATCCGGTTTCTTTCTACCCGGTATCATGACACTTATTATCAGTAGATACTGATAAAAAATAAGTGATTCTTATATGATTTCACTTGATATTTTTCTTAAAAGAAAACGGTTTCCAGAAAAGGATTGTGTAAACAATTAATGAAATTTTAAAAAGGTACTTCGTATAACAGATGCCGCCAAAAAACATAGATTTCTAACATATTTCACATGCTTCATACATCAATAGGCTTTGGAAGTTAATAAACAATTATTGTAAATAATTACAAGTACAACAAAATATTAACATAAAAATCACGGAGGCGGTTGCGACAATACTGATAATGACATACACAAACTCACGCCTTCTTCCCATGGGGGTAGGCAGAAACTACAGAACGCCACCTGCTACTGACAATTACTTTTCATATAATCTAGTTACAAGGACTCACTGCACGGGCGAGAAAGTAGATTTTATGGATTCCACAGCATTTTGTATTGAGGTTTGGCTGCAGGCGTTTCCATTGTCGTATGAGCTACCACACCCGTACCCATTGAAACACAACTGTTGTGACTGGGTCTCAGCACAACACAAGACAATGGCAGCGTTACAATTGATTGGCGTTCTTAACACCCCAGGCCCGGCCTGGTCACTGAATTGCGGAGCCTGAGTAGACGGAGGTTGGCTCTGTAAAAGAAGATAAAAACATTAAACACAACACTGATAAGTTCTCATCTGCAGGTATTGCTAGCTTGTGCGCATGAAATCAGAAAGTGGAACCACGCGTAAATAACTGGATAGCAGACTGCGTTTACTGCTCCACTGCTGATAATAACACTGATTTTCATGAAAAACTCTTTTATAAACGAAATGATCAAAGTGTTACAAATAATATAAACGGGGATAACGTAACGTGGTTTGTGGATTTATATTATACTTAAACCATAAAACTCTTGAGAATAACTAGTCACAAGTATTTGTTTAGCTGTGTGGAAAGTCTAGACGAGGAAATGGTTATAAATTCCGAGTGTTTTTCATACAATGCCAGTAAAATTATCTTTCATTAGTATTGATGATGAGAGAACGTAACTACCTCCTTTTCTTTTATTGTTTACGTGAATAACAAGAGACTACTTACATCTGCCATAGAACTGCCATGTTCAACTTTAGGTGCTGGTCGCTTCATTGGTCGTAACGGTTTGATCGGATCGAAGGAGATAGGTCTTGAATCGTTTAGATCATCTGTATCATCGTCTTTGTCAATGACGAATCCCCAATTTTGGTTTGTGTCCTCCATTACTGGAAATCTGTTGTGAATGCTTGGTTTCTTCGTTGTATTTTCTGAGCAACTAGTATACTGTGGAACAGGGTAAGGTACCGGATAGGGAATGTAGATAGGCTGTGGTAGTGCCGGCGGCGGCTGCGGCCTTCTCACGTAGGTCGAAATCTCTTCAAGTAATTTCACTATCTGTGGTAAGAGGTCTTGTTGATTACGATCATAGTCCCTTCTCTCCGGATAATAATGTGGGGATGGAAAAGGATAATCGTAACTGCCGTAGTTCGACTGCCACCTTCTTCGCCGGTGCCGGTTTTGATCCGATGTGTGCTTTCTGATTCCGTCGTTCTGGTCAGGCGACAGCATATCAGGTTCGTTTACTTCATCTAAGATGTGTCTAGGGTATACTTCTCCCATACAAATGAACCCTACAAGTAGTAGAATAAGCGTATGCATCTGTAAAAGAATAAAAAACGAAATGTCAGGAAACTTATTAAGTAGCCTTCAACTTGAACGCGGAAATGTGGGTGGACCTAATTATTGATACAGTGTTTGAGTGCTTGCTAGTAGGAAAACAGTACGTCGCTACTGTTGCTAGGAGTGACGAAATTTGGACGTCACACTGCTTGCAGTCTTGTTTTGTTTGTCAACAAAAAAGATTATGTTTACACACAGACTCAGTTCACATGTTTTGTACTATAGACTTAGATGACGAGACTCTGATGTACTGTCTCATTAGTATTTGTAGTGTCATTGGCGACCTCAAAGCTGAATTGAATTTTAATTTTATTCGCAATTTAGCACACTGTTGACATTTCATTTGTGTCGTTCGCCAATGAGTTGTAAATTCTTATACAGAAGCCGGTTTTGGTGTTGACCGACAAGATGATATTGACAAAATTATGGATCCATAATCTGAGAAATATTTGTCGTTTTATGTAGCATCTCAGTATTATTTCAGTTCTTAAAAATAGTTTAATTCGCAAGAATTAATTATAATACCAATTATAGAATCAACGTGTTTGCTATTTAAAAGCTATTATGAGTCGTTTATCTCAAATAACTTCTAATGATTTCTGATAGCAATTGAATTTAACACGTTTTTACATGGTGATACCGTACGAAAAATTCTTGAATACTGATATTAACAGTGTAAACAAATGAACAGTACCAAGCTGGTGGTAATTTTATAAGAATTATCTTGAGTACACCGACACTGTTTGTGGTTTAAATACATCGATGCGCTGTTTAATCGTAGAAAAAATCCTTCTTTTAACCTTGGTATCGTTGGTATGGTCATAATCCAATATTTTGTCAAGTATAAATACAAACACATTTCCAGCCAGAAATTCCTATACCTTTAATTATTATTAACACATTAACACTATATGCCATTTAGACACCCTCATTATACACACCTTGTCGCTCTATTTAAATCACGGACGGAAATAAACAAGTTTGTAGTTACGTCACAAAGCACAGCACTATTTTATATCGATCAAAATTCAATATCATATCACTGTTAATTTATTGTTTATTTTGAAACGCGTGTGGACTGCGCGGGATGATGTTCAAGACTGGCGCTTTAAACGCGACATTGGCAGAGTCTGCGTAGGAGTACATGCTGAGCGTATATATATTGTGAATTTTCTTAGTCGATTTAAAATTGGAATTCCCATAGGGATAGATAAGGGGAGTGTTTCATTGTCGATCTAATGGAAATCGCGCATTCGTAGCAGGAACGTCAAGCGAGTAGGTTCCTTTCAAGGTAGTGATGTGTCGAGAGAATATTCTCTAACGGAGAATGTTCTCTGATCGAGAATATTCCGCAATATTCTTTTCGTCGGAGAATATTCTCGGAACATAGAGAATTTAAAAATTGAAATACTAAAAGTAGATAGTAGTAAAGTTCATTTTGATGGGCAGATGGCAATAAATATCTATACTTATTCTTATCTATAATTATTATTATAAAAAAAGACTGGTAACATAGAGATTTCCATTTTTTTTATTCTAGTTTTTCTTCCAAAAGAATATTCTCGACAATTTACCATCACTATCATGTCCATTTTTTTATAGTAAGTACATGGTAATGGCTTGCAAGAAACATGCATTTTGTAAATATGTAGGACTAGGAATATCTACGGGTTTCGGATGTATTTTTTTTTTTTACAATAATAGTGAAAATTAAGTAGAAATTAGATTTCACTGACTTTCAAAACAAATATTTTCAACTAAAAATAATCCAAGGTAAGAAAAAAATACAAACATAATAAAAAAAAAACAATCTGCCTAGCCTTTTCCCAACTATGTTGGGGTCGGCTTCCAGTCTAACCGGATGCAGCTGAATACCAGTATTTAAAATACAAACATAATAATTAATGATAATTTTAAAACAGAATTAATAAGTACATTTTTTATGATAGGTCTACTCCATTGCGTATGCGAATGGAATCTCAGCAAAATGATATATCATTCTCATTCAGTACACAACAAATACAGAACAAATCTCATTCAGTAGACAAGTCAGTTTCCAATTTTAATCATATTGTTCAACTTTTCCAACTGCTCAATTCTTTCTTGTTGTGCGATACTCGACAATTCCCCAAGATTTCCTAAGTGCTAGGAACACTTACGCTCTTAATGATTAATTTACTTTAATTAACGTACTAATGTGAATGCCAGCATTATCGAGTTCTCTTTAGCATAAAAACATAATTATACCTAGAAAAGCCAAGATATTTTCACAAACTCTGAAACTCGACGAAGTCGCGTATAAGAAATCCTGGTCTTCTAGTTGAAAACTGTCGTTGAAAAGTAATTTAAAAAATATACTTTCATATAAATAAAAGTCGTGTGTTTATTGTGTGTGTGGGTTGTGTGTCTGCGGTTTTCACCATCATTTAGAGAATTTATTCCAGAAAGTTAGTGTTTAAGGAAATTTCGGTATATTATCTAATCGTAAAAACCTGCTAAGCAGAGGCGAGTCGATAGTAAGTAACTAAATATAAGTAATTTATTTCACAATATGAATAATATTGTGAAATAAAATTACTAATTTATATTAAAATTAATAGATCAATAACTATTTATTCTTATGAAATCAGACTATTCTACTGCCTTGTATTGGTAGTAAAAATAGTTACAAACGCCATTCCTTGGCAGATATCCAGAGACGGCATCAACGTTTAGATTTTCCGGGCCATTTCCAAACTACTTGAATGATTATTACCTACATAATATAACATCAATGCCATTGAACTTAGATTTTAGTAGTACATCCATCTTCTTCCTAGTGTTTATTTATTTTTAGAAATGTACGTGGGACGTAGTGCTGTTAACCGCCTTTATAACTGAAGGTGCAGAGCCAAAGTTATAATGTTATCTGTAACATTATAACTTTGGCTCTCTGGCTTACACTCAACATTGGATGTTCTGACATCCACTGTTGAGTGTCCATAGTTTCTTACCCATTCTTCTCCATAGGAAACTACTATGGTTTGGAATGAGCAATGAATGAATGAAAATCATCATAAGGAAACCTAGACTAATAATATAAATCTATAATTATCTATACTAATAATAAAGCTGACGAGTTTTTTTGTCTGTTGGTTTGAACTGGCTAGTCTCTGGATCCAGTCGGATTTGAAAAATGTATTTCTGCATTTGATAGCCCAATTCTTGATCCTTGGTCTTCTAAGGCCCAGTTCGTTCGTTTTTATGGGGTGAGAAAAGCCCTTGCGCAAACGCAGTACCCCGCTGATCGGTACAGAGAGGAAAGTCCGACCGTTTACCATGCGTGTAGGCTTTCCCAGTAATTTTACCTCTGATTTTGCATCACTGTCAAAATCAAATTATCTTTATCTGCGGGCACGGGAGTGTCCCCGCCAAGACGAGGCAAGCGAAGCGCAAGGGCACTACCTACTGGTTTTTTTGAACCCCCATAACTTGGTTTTGGTAATTGTTACATTATTGTTGCGGCCACTGATAAGTCTCCCAAAACCACAGTAATCTTTATTCTAATCATAATAAGGTTGCTATTGGGTTGCTGCTGTGAGAGGTAGAATTGTTGTTCTTATTTTTGCGCGGGAATACATCCGTCATTACGGTTACACGCGTCCGGTCGCCTGAATTCCCGTATAGGGTCAGTTAGTTAGTGAATATGAATACTTAGGTGTTTTTATTTTCACGTGTTTTTGGCGTTCAACATTAAAATTGTTACTAGTAGTATAATATTTTTTCGTATCTAGGTACTTCTAGTGAGGAAATCTTGATCTATTTTAAAAATATGCTTAAATACTGACCTTGCTTGAAAACTGTTCAGATTTATAGGTCATAAAAGCTCAGTCTTGGAATTGTCAACTGCAAAACATTGACGAAAGAGGAAACTTCTACATTAAACATTTTGGGTAGGTATATTAGTACAAAATATTTACAGTAGTTCATGGGCAGTTAGGGTCCACCATCACCGTAAATATAATTATCGCTACCTCGGCGCCGTCATATCGTTCCCGGTGACGGCGATGGTGAAAACGCCCTCTGAATGGATTTTCCAGATTTTACAGTATTTGTAGTTTTTATTTTCTTAAATAATAGCATTTTATTAACATACTCAATATTCACCTCTTTTTGTACAAAAAAAGATTGAACGACCATGGGCAAGTTAATATATTATTTAATTCATCCATAAATTATCTTCTATCTTAGTACAACACGACTTACAATTTATTCTATTCTGGATTTTTCTTTCATATCATAACATAACAACACATCACGCCTGTATTCCCCGAAGGGTTAGGCAGAGATGTATTTGTGTGTTTTTCTTTCATGAAAGACGTAAAAGGTGAGCTAAGAATAAATCACCCATGATTCACTAATACGTATGTGTTATGTAAATTTAAAAATTGACTCACTAAACGTGTTATCTTGAGTAAAATTTTGTAGGTAACACTTCATTCGGGATTAATCGATGACGACGACATTTTATTCGTTTTATTGTTATTGTTTAAAAAAAAACCTGAGAACACTCTCTTACTCTCTCTTTTCCTGATTTAAATTCAGAAGCTATTTCAGTGAGTTTTCTTCCAGAAATCGCGATTTCAGAATTTCAGGTGAAGACAGTCTTTGGAAATAGGCAAGTTGATGTTTAAAAAGTCTAATTATCCTAACCCTTACTTCCTAACTATAATATTATAAATGTGAAAGTGACTTTGTTTGTTTGTTACGCTTTCACGCTAGAATGGCTGAACGGATTTTGATAGAGATTAATATTAGATCATGACCTTGAATAGGACATAGAATACTTTTTATCCCGACATGGGATCGAGACTTATGCGGGTGAAACTGCGGGGCGCAGCTAGTTAGGTACCTAAGTCATATTTGTTTACGTGAACCCCAACTCATTCTGTGTAACCACAACTAACCTCTTGTCAGGTATTTCCAATATTTATAGTAGGTAGGGTTTCCTTACTATACTTACAGTCATCGTAAAAGAGTTTCCCATTTCCGTTGCCAAAAAAATAACGATTGTTATATAAAATGAGGAAGATGTTTCAAAGTAATATGACTCATCGCTCAACGTGGTGGATAGTGCCTTTTAAATCGAAATTCCGCTAATGATTGGCATGTTCCTTTCAAGATAAAACGACACTTTAGACATGCAAAATGTTGGCGGCACCTGCAATGATTAGTTCGAAATTGACTGACGTCACTTGTAAGGATAATAAAATTACACTATAATTATGACGTAGGTAGTGTACACGTGGATATCATGACATCATTGCTCTTTGAACTTATTTACCTACAAAAGAGTTGTACGGATCAATGTACAATGTGTCTGATTGTAACTTGTTTTTGACTTGTAAGGTTACGCCATTTTCGCGGTCAATACTCGAACACAAACCTAAATTGAAAACAGGCGGCTGAATGGCAATTAAATTGTGTATAAATTAATACACGAGGCCTATTAAGACTGAGATATTTATTCATCAATATTATTGGAGCAGTCTGCGTTATTCAGACTGAAGTACAGTGCAGCTAAATAAACCAACGAGTGCTGAAGTCTGGCAGAAACGGGAAACTACCTCATATTTTATTAAATATATAATACTAGCTGCGCCCCGCGGTTTCAACCGCGTAAGTCTCGATCCCGTGGGAATATCGGGATAAAAGTATCCTATGTGTTAATCCAGGTTATAAACTATCTGTTTGCCAAATTTCATCCAAATCCATTCAGAAGTTTTTACGTGAAAGAGTAACACACATCCATCAATCCAACCATCCATACTAACAAACTTTCGCGTTTATAATATTAATCGCTTACAGTCCATTCCGGGAATCATAGTTTTTATTTTACTTATACTATTTTACGAGATACAATTTAGAATTTTTCTGATGACGATCGGGAATCGGCCCAGACAGATAAATCAGAGGTCGGACAGAATTAGTCACGGGAGCACATAGGGGAGACAACAGCTTGACAAGACAAAACATACCTATAATTATTTTGAAATTACAAAGTCCCCGGCACATGATGTCACAACTTGACATAGCCTAATAGTTTACACAGCCGTTATATTATGGTGACACATTTACAATAGGATTATTCTATAATGCTGATTAGGTTACATAAATAAGTCAGGAAGTTAACTATCCACGTCAAATAAAGCCTGCCTCGATGGTCTAGTGGTCGCAAGTGCTACTGCTGAGCATGAAGTCCTGCTGGGTTCGATTCCCGGGTCGGGCAAAGTGTTATTGGGTTTTTCCATCTAGGATTGCTCAGTAGCAGCTTGGAGTCTGGATTTGTGGCCGGTTGATGGCAATACACTCACCCCGGTTGATGACTTAAAATAAGATGGGACTTAAACATAACTGGCGGAATGTGGGTACACCTCTCCCTAACCCTTCAGGACATACAAGCTTAATGTTATGTGTGTGTCAAATAAAGCCAAAATTATCAGTTTAGGTACAGCTCAGTTGTAAACGAAATGCATGAAAGTGCGTTACCTTGGTTTGACTGGACCTAATTGTAATTTTACCTGCATCATTAGCTATTTTCCTAGTTGAACGTCAACATTATTCGTCAGACCTTTAATAAGTCGTCTAGATACAGGCGTGGCTTTGCGGAAATCCAAATTATAATAGACGCAGATATATTTAGTAACCTAATCCACGCCGAACGCTCGACGCAGAGTGCTCTCTGCGTCCAGCGCAACACATCGTATTCGAGTTTGGTCTGGACTGGTCAATCGTCATCCTGAGGATACGTCGTTGAGAGGTGAAACATGTACCTATCGATTTCTTACAGGGTTTTTTATAACTCTTGAGGAATAGTTAAGCGGAAGAGGTTACTAAATATATCTACGTCTATTGTAGTTTTCTTTTAATCTAAAGCAAGCTTTTCTTGCTTCACTTTCAGGCTAAGCGAGATTTACTATATTCCTTGCAGAATTAACCATTGCCGTCTTATCGATTTGATTAAAATGGACTAAAAGTAGGACTTAACGGAACTATACCGCCTTTGTTTCAATGACAATGCGACCGCAGACCGCCGCCTCTGAGAGTGTTCCCTTGTATTTACTTGCTACTTTCAGTAGTACTTTGTGTCTCATTTTATTACACAAAGTTGTCTATGAACGTTCAGTATTTGTTTCTTTAATTTCAATTATTTGATTTTTGTGAATGATGGTTACACTTAAGGCACTGTTGAATGTCTCTGGTCGACGAAATTCTAGATTTTTTGACAGGGTGCAAAAGATTTCCTGTACCTATTTAGTTTGACTTGTGACGGGTGTACAATAGATACCTACATTTCTGGGGAATATAGACGTAATATTATGTTAGTTTTACTTTAAAACTTGATCCCATGACGAGACAAAAAAACTGAAACATAAGTGTTTTATTCTTTTGCCTTTTTATCAAAGCTAACCTGTGACAATCGAAATTAGAATAGGTGTTTCCCATGGAATTAAGATGTACCTACTATATATAGTGTTTCCATTATATTCTTATTTCTACTAAGATACCTGCATATACTAAGTGATTCTGCTATAATTATCACGCTTAGCAAACGGATCGGTAATCGCATTATCGCCCAAGAGGATGCTGCATCTCATTTAATTACTTAGTACTCACAACCGAGGGAAAATGTGGAATATTTTAAAGGAAATTTATCACCATCATCCTGCCCTTGTCCCATGTTACTTGGGGTCGGCGCAACACGTTTTCTTTTTCGACTCTCCCCTGTCAACCGTCACGCTATCATTCACTCCCTTCTATTTCATTTCATTCCTCACACAATCCATACGTTTATACGATAAAATTCTCATCGATGACAAAATGATAACCTTCACGGTGAAATTCATTTCGCATACTTGAAATAAAAAACTAATCAGCTGCAAAAATTTAGCATTTTTTTTCATAATATTTACATTGCACTGCCAGATTCACCAGCAGTTATGCTTTTCATAGTATTTTAGGTTAAATTTTAGATTGATATCACTTCATTGATACTTCTATATCGAACGATTCATTCACCAATAATATACTTTATATGATAATGCCAACCAGACTATAATCATGGAAGCAACTGAAGCAAAACTAAACTTGCGATGTAAGCAGTCAGTCATGTAAAGTCAGGCAAATTATTTTTTATCAAAGCGACTAACAACTTCAATTATCCGTGTTTTCGAATGACAGCAGCTGTCATTCTTTGAAAATTGTGTGAAATGGATTTAACCCGGATTGTATAGTTTAGCAAATTCACTCACATATAATAATATTACGTAAATATATGTGAATGAATTTGATAAACTATACAATTTCCCTGAAAGCATGAATCAGTATTAATTATACGTCTTTGGGAATAGGAGAAAAGGGGTGGTGATGGTAACAAAATCTACTTTTACAGTGTTTCCTTTCCCTTCATTTTCAATTACAATGTTTTTAATACGGAAACTTCGCTTAACTGACAGATTAATCAGATTTTAATTTATATTTAGATTGAATCCGTCTGGATTGTAAATGAGTAGTTTCTGAACAGAACCGTGGTTTTACTCTAGAGTAGTTTATAATGTTAGTAGGTATATTACATAGATTAACGAAAAACAAGTGAATCATTTAAAAATGTCTCTTATCTTTACTCAGACAAATAGTTAGGTATCCGTTTTCATGAATTTTTGCAAAACAATTCTGCAAACTTGGTCAGTCATTCACACACTCGTTATCCATTTTTGGAATAAATTGAAGACAACAGTATCAACTTTGTGAGACTGGTGTGAAATTACAATAATGTGGACATTATCTTCGTAAATAAGCGTGCTTATTACTAAAATTGTGTTTTCTTTTGTGGCACCGCTGCCAGTTACAAGGAAACGTTCAAAACACGTAAGTACGTAATTAGCATTTTAAATACAATTTGAATTAGTTATGTCTCCATGGAAGAAGCGATCGATGTGAGGAGCGGGACACATACCTAGTACCTACCTATTTTGTATGATAGCTCCTCAAACCTTGCAATTTTATATCTATTAGGCCGAACGTATTCGGCCGACGATAAATGATATTGCATAATATCACGGATTGCGCAATATTTTTGACCGGTTAGGGCTAATATTGGGGATTCTGCAATGATTGAACAAAAGTTTGAGCGAGTTCAATTTTTATTGCACTATATTCTAATTGTACCGAGTAAGATAGGTAAGTAGGTATTGCGCAGGTCTTTGCTAACTTGAAAACATTGAAGCTCAGTCCGGCCGCCATGCGTCAATGTTATTGTTATGGTCATTTGAATAGACTTTATCTTGCACACGCTAATTTCCTTTAAGGCTCGTGCAAAGGAAATTAGCGTGTGCAAGATAAAGTGCAAGGCAGCGGTACCTTTGTCGACAAAGGTACCGCTGCCTGTCGCACCCGCGATTTCGACGAGCCTTTATCTCCTTCTCCAACCACGATACCCATAAGGTTCCAACATGTGAAAATAATGGATTGTTAGTGCAAGCGCTGATTCAGTCATATTGCGCAACAACACACAAGTTACAAGTGCCATTACAATTGCAGTTACTGTTGTGTGAGCGTAAAACAAGACGCAGGAACTCCCCAAACTTGTGGCCAGCTCCATCATCATCAAGCACTGCCACTGCGATCGGTGCTGTGCTTCCCGCATCCAGCGGATTCCTGCGGCCTTCACAAGGTCATCGGTTCACCTTGGGGGCCTTCAAACGTTACGTCTTCCGGTACGCCACCACTCCAGGTCACCAATCCAGATCTTTTCGGCCCCATCTGCCATCTGTTCTGCGAGCAATGTGCCCTGCCCAGTGGCGGCCTTAGGGGGTGGCGAACAGGGCAATCGCCCGGGGCCTCGCTCTTGCAGGGGCCTCGCGTCAAGCAAATTTAAAAAACATACAGATTTTTTAAACTATTTTTTTTTTAATTTAAAACTTTTGATTTTGATTCTTAATTAAAGTTAGTTAACAAATTCATTCATTCAAATCATAATTGATAAATTCATTTTATAGTACCTACTTGAATATCGCGCCTCGTAACACTTAAAGATCAATTTTTTAAATGCATAGCACTCGGGACTAGTATACTAAAGTCGCCGGAAAGCACGTTAAGCCGTTGGTCCCGGCTGTCATTTGTAGATCTTTGACAGTTGTTACGGGTCGTCAGAAGCCCGAAAGTCTGACAACCAATCTTACCACGGGGTATCGTGTTACCCAGTAACTGGGTTGTGGAGGTCAGATAGGCAGTCGCTCCATGTAAAATACTAGTATTCAGCTGCATCCGGTTAGACTGGAAGCCGACCCCAACATTATTGGGAGAATGCTAGGCAGATGATGATGATGTCTCGGCAATACTGTAGCTTCCCATTAGTGAAATACCTCTTTATAATATTAATATAGTCTATATTTGGCTGCAGCTTCCAACCGTGCAACAGCGGGGATGTTTACGTTAATTCACTAATATGATTAAGTATTTGTTTGTCCTAAATACACTGTGGAATTACAGGATACCAGACCTACATTCTGATGAACTATGATGCAAACTTATGATTCTCTCATATCCCAAGACTGGTTTCTGTAAAACGTACGTTAAATACGCATTTAGTTAAACAAAGTTTAAAGTAAACAGAGTTACGTAATATTTACATGATGTATTCCGATATTTGCGTCTATGTAAGAATTTACCTGTTTAATGTTCAACTGTGGGCCTAAACCGGCCACATTAGCAATTCCTCTAAAAGCAATTCATTTCCTGAATTTCCAGCTGTCATTAGCAATTCCTCTAATTTGAATCTCCATAGAAAACTGTCAAACAGATGAATTATTTCGTAATATGAATCGCACGCAGATCATATTATGAAATGTCAGTTTGTGACATTTTACGATGATTCAAAATATTTTCCTATTATGATTCTGCCAAAGTGACTGTTTTAAGCCCTCAGTGGCTCTAAAACGGCCACATTAGCAATTCCTATAAAAGCGATTCATTTCCTGAATTTCCAGCTGTCGTTAGCAATTCCTTTAATTTGCCACAAAAGCAATTCATAATGTATGGACCATTTTACGAATCTCCATAGAAAACTGCCAAACAGATGAATTATTTCGTAATATGAATCGCACGCAGATCGTAATATGAATTGTCAGTTTGTGACATTTTAAGATGCTTCACAATATTTTCCTAATATGATTCTGCCAAAGTGACTGTTTTAAGCCCACAGATCATCACTTAATATTTTCTGAGGCTAGAAGCGAGATATTTGCACCTAAATCCTTGTTTGAATGAAGTACCAAAATAATTATGTATGCAAAGGGCATGTAAGAGTTGCCCAGTTATGGCATAATTTGTATTTTTACAGTCAATCAAGATCATGTCCATTGTCAGACTTATAAGGCATGCATCATTGAAATACACAGATTGATGTGTTGATTTTGTTTTGTCCTGATAGGTACATCTCGCAGACAGTATTGAAAATACTTTATTTCGCACATAATTACTTTGTTTTATGAATTAATTAATATCTGTGGATCATAATAATGAAGGTTTTCTGAAATGACGTTCATTAGGTGGCAGCACCGAGACGTCAGGTCCGGGCACCTGTCAAAAGTGTCAGAGCGCCTATATTTTCCTTACACTCGCGACAATGTAAGAAGTCCGTTTTGACGTTTCGTTCTCGTACATAAAATAAAACGTTAAGCCTTGAGAATCAGTTTTTATCAATGTAGATAAGTCGTAGATTACAAACTCTCTAAGTATGTTCAATCGATATGTCTCGAGAATCATTTTATAAGAAACCAATTTGTTTTTTCATCGCTACACAAAGCATTTTGATAGCTGTCAAAACGGACTTCTTAGATTGTCGCGAGTCTAGTCGTGAAAGAACGAATGAATGAAACAAATGATGCCGTCAATTATATTTAGTACTTACGTAAAGTTGTATTAAGGCATACAGGTTGCATACAGGCGCGATATGACGACGGCGCGACGCGACCCTTTTTTTTTTTTTTTTTTTTTTGGGTGGGAAATCATCATATGACTTCTCCCGCTCTGGGCGGAGCGGAAGGGCGTGTCAGACTCTTACTGACTAAAACCCACCCGTGTTCCTTCGGTTGCCTGTTGCCAGGGTCCCGGTATCCCTTTCGGACTATTCCGCAACCCTGGCAGGCATCGGTCCTAACGGACCCCGTCAGGTGTGCTGACATCTCTTTGAGGCGCGCGTGGAACACGACGCGCCATCGACCTGGGCCTGGTCCTTATCGGACGGCGAGCTGCCCATTACTCGCCGTCCGCAAGCCCACGCCTATGGTGGCCGGGAATCCGCCTGGGATTCCCGACGCCCAGGGTGTCTCCAGCGGCGGCGGTTAGGGGCGTGAAGGCGCAGGCTTTGCCTCTCCCTCACGCGTTCCGCCTCCTCCTTCGCGAGCATCACTGCTTCGCAGAAGGAGGTGACCGCCTCCCATGCCCTCTCGCTCCGTACCATGGCCTGGACCAGGGCCGGACGCGAGAGGTCAGTGCCGCCAATCGCCTCCACGAGGACACGGCGGTGCTCCGCCCAAGCAGGGCACACCTCCACCGTATGCTCCACCGTGTCCTCCGGACGATCCGCACAGTGGTGACACCCGGGCGTTTCCTCCCGCCTAATCCTGCACAGGTACCTCCCGAAGCTACCATGTCCGGTGAGGACCTGCGTCAGGCGGAAGGTGAGGACGCCGTGGCGCCTCTCCAGCCACTCCTCAAAGAGGGGACTTATCGCCGCAATTGTGGCGTGCCCAGCACTGGGTTGCGACAATCGCACTCTCCATGCCGCCATGAGATCCTGCCGGAGCTCTGTCCGCTGTGCCGCGATTTCTCGCGGCAGCGGAGTTACGCCCCGGCGCTTCATCTCCTCGCGCCACTCCCAAATGTGCGCGAGGACCTTCGCCTCCAGATCCCATGGCGGTAATCCGACAAGGAGGCTCGCCGCCTCACGAGAGACCGTGCGGTATCCCCGGGCCAGCCGAATGGCCACGACCCTTTGGGACGCGTTCAACCGGCGGGCTGGCCGCGCGCGACGCGACCCTGGTGGAACATTTTCTATGAAAACTTCACGGAAAATTTTCCACTGCTGTCTGCCGCAGCCTTTAAAGCTCTTCCCCTCTAATTAATACACGCTAAGAAAGACGTTAAGTACCTACTGGACGTATTCGAAGAAACCTTGCTTAGTCCGTAGAAGCTAGGATTTTTTTCAGATTTTAGTCTGAATTGATGGACTTAATAATAAAGTTAGGTACATACTAGGTTCAAATAGTACCTATAGTGTAACAATAATTGATAAAATCCATTGATATACTAAAAAACCCATAAATCCCCCACGATGAAAATTGAAGGTAGACTTTTTATGGTCATTATAATTATGGTGATTGCATGGTACTTTCTTACAAGCTTATGTGGTTATAAATAATGAAATTGTAACCGAAGTGAAATAAACAACTTATGATAATGTAGAAATGGTGTTATACAAATATTGACTCATGAAGTATACTCTGAAAGGCACGATTAGTAGATAAATACTCATGAAACTAGGTTATGACTCGATGCGTAAATGGATGCATATTATTAGCACTTAACAAGTGTGTTATGCACCTATCCATGCTTATCTAGAGAATGAACATTTATCTTTTACATGCTTAAACGAATGAAAAAAGAAACGAACCAACTATTGTGCGTTCGCAATTTAGTTTCCAAAAATGTAAACAAATATGTGTATTTGGAAAAATAACTTTACTACACATGAGCTATAACTTTAACTTATATCAACTTAATTTACACTTATATCAAGTTGATAAGTGTTTGAGAGAAAATAAAATAAATTGGAAGCAATAATTTGAATAGACTTTATGTTTTTGACAGCTAAGAGCATAACATAACAACATCGCCTGTATTCCCCGAAGGGTTAGGCAGAGGTGCACCTACCACCCTGTAGTCCACCCACATTTCGCCAGTAATGTTTAAGTCCCATATCACAGAGGACGAGCCTATTGCCAGCAACCGGGCACAAACTCCGGCTGCTACTGAAATACCAGATGGAAAATCCCAATAACACTTCGGCTGAAGCGCGCAGCGAAGATTTTCTCGTTTAATATAGCATTTTCTCAATATCTAAAGTAACAAAGTTGATTAATCAAAAAGTAACAATACAATTTAGACATATTCGGTGAGCCATAAACTAAGCGTCGCTTGTATCTTGTGGCGCAGGAGTGCGATTAACAATATTGTGGTCACCTTCCAGTGTGAGGGTATTATGAAAGACAAGATTAAAGAGAAATATAACAATAAAACATTTGTCAAATCTATACACAAGTAAAAATAGTTTTATCTAGTTCAACTATTAATTCTTTCTTTGTAATTCTAACATTAACAGCCTCTAAACATTTTCTTAAAATCCTTCGTGCCTGTACTTACGAACCCCCTTCAGATGCGACTAAAAGGTTTTGTGTGTAGCAGAAAGGTTTTTTCGGGACAGTAATTTGCTCAGTGATCCTACCTTGCTGTGTCCACATCTGTTCCATTTATCTTCAGCCGTTATTACTGTTTAATGTGCTGTAAAATTGGAGAGAACGGACCGTTGGGGCTTTTATGAATGATTGTGGTATCCAGTTATTCTTATCTTATCTATATGCGGATATGAAATAGAAGGCACCCTAGAAGGACCCCTAGAGGAATTATCTAAATCCAGAAGAGTTGTTCAGTCAGATGTTCAGTAAACAGGTAGTTAACTGAACATTTTTCCTATTACAAAACTCTTCTTCTGAGGCCCTAGAGTGAGTTTCTTTTAACTATCTCGACTTTACACATCGGCTGCGTTCGGCGCTCCGATTTGCCCTTCACTGGCCTTCACTGGTGAAGGGCCAATCGGAGCGCCGAACGCGGTCGATGCGTAAAGTCGAGATAGTGAAAATAAACTCACGCTAGCTCTGTATTCTCATCGAGAGGATGAGAATACAGAGCCTGCTTCCCAGCAGTGGGATCATTGTATGCTGATTATGCTTATCTTCAGTATTGATCTTCTTTCCCCAACAACCATAGAATGTACCTACATTTAATGGTTTCTGGGAAAATGGTAGTTAAGAAACAGCTACCCACTTTGATTTACAAAAGTTGGACTGTAGCATCGACTTAAACAATCGAAAATCGAAGTTTTCTCTCTTTACCGTTAATTAGTGCAATCATTAATTAATTAATGATTAACTACATACAATAACATTAACAACATAACATGTAATCCCCGAAAGGTTGGGCAGAGGTGTACCCATAGTACACCGACATATCGCCAGTTATGTTTAAGTCCCATGGCGCCGCATAAGGGGCGCGCCTATTGCCATCAACCGGGCGAAAATCCAAACTTCGGGCTGCTACTGAGAAATCGCCATCATTAATTAATTAATTAATATTCCCTCATTATACAATCATCAGGCTCTAGCTATCAGCAGCAAATAAAATTACCATAATCCTATAATATAATGGTAATCATTACCAGGAACGGTATTAGCACAAAGCAGCAATTTCCTCTTTGATGCCAATTCATCGTTAATTCGAAGTGCGTCGCATGCAAAGTCATTGGTTGAATTACTCAAATCCGTGGTCAAAACGCTAAAGTAGGAAGTACGGATTTGTCAGAATTTCCGCGTTTAGACAAATAGGCTTGTCTGCTATTTGGTATTCGTTCGTGGTTAAACCAATTGAATCTTTAGTTTTTCCAATTGATTCTTTATCTGTTCCTCGTATTTAATCATTGTGGTTGATAAATACTCTGATAGTCATCACATTTCTACGTAGCACAATTTTTTTGTCAACTCATTTTATTTTTATTCCGCGTGGTCATTCTTTAGTAAACAGTCAATTGGCATTTGGACCTCCCCAGAGAATGGTCATGGACGCCACGCATTGCAAGCAATGCAAACTTATCGGTTTTCTCAGTATTTTGTAAAGATTGCAAAGGAACATGCTTATCCTCAGCAAGTCTCATGCCTTTTACGTTATCACAGTAACTATAGTCACAAACCACTTATACTCGTACAATATCGTCCCTTCTCTCCATTAGAACTCGGCACTGCAGCAACAATGTAACATAATTTAAGCAACAGTCACAAAATTATGTTCCACTTTGTAACCATTACCTTTAATGCCAGCTCACAAACATTGCAGAATTAGCACCAGTTCAGCAATTATTACGTTCAAATGCGTCATTACCTTCGAACCCAGAGTAGTAGCGAATGGAGTGTTGAAGACGTACTTCTTACTAGAGTCGGGTATTCCAATGCGTATAGTGCATGAGGATAAAGAAGCAGCGAAACCTCTATAAATAAAGCTAAACGCTTATTAAAAAAATATTCGTAAAAGAAAGAAAAAAAATACATTTATTCAGCACAGACTGAAAGGCATATATACATAATATACAGAAGATAACAAAATAAAATATAGAAATAAATAAAACAAGTGTAACAGTGCGATGTAGGACATTATGAGGGGAGTGTGCCTCATGTAATTAATATCATAAAAGTATAAGTGCCATTTGTAGTAAAATTGCCTGTGTAAACAGCGTATCTTACAGCATAATATGCTTAGTCCCGTTTGGCCACTGTGTAGCTATATCGCGAATTCTTCAGTGTCATTCGCCTGCAGCGTATCTCTCCATTTACTCACTTCTCTGAACATACAATAAGGGCTCTGTATTTCATGACCCAGTCGGAAGTGTTATCGCACGCAATACAAATAAGCATGCGATATTCACACATTGAGTACTGTATGGAACCGAAGGTCTAGTTTATGTGTTAATTGACATTATTAATGATTGTTTTACAGTCATTAACACATTAACAGTGCTCCATATTGTTTTGTAGGGCTAACTGGTCAGGTGTGATGGCAACTCAATATCACAATGTGAGTATCAATAATATTGTTCTGGCTCTGTCGCGGATGGAGCTATGTCTCGTGTCCCACTTCCTTCAAATTCCCGTTATGCATAATGCCTTTTTATTTTGAAACACACAGCGTTAACGTCGTCAACTGAGTAACCCAGCCAAGCTCAAATCCGAGATAGCTGCACACCAATGTTTTGTGTATTAAAAAAAAACTTTTTCTAATAAGTATATTGACTTGCAACGATACAGAAGAACATTGTGCGTAGTCGCAACCCGTGTGCGTGAAGTATGAACGTAAACGAAGCAAAAGGAGGTTCGTAGCAGGTGGCGTATAATTACTACCCAATGGGAAGAAGGCGTGAGTTTATTTATTTACTATTACCACTTATATTTGTTTTTACAAGTGGGAGAATGTATGTGATATTGATGAAACATCAATATCTGTCTAATTCGATCGGAGGTTTTAACATCGCTTTGACGTGGATATGATTGGAGGAAAGAAAATCACATAATAAAGTACCTATCACTTGGGTCTTCTCACTACACCGCAAACATTCGAACAATATCAACAATTCCAATCCTGGGCTGCGTCTCCGCGAGTCCGTTAAGCATTGTCAACATGCGCGGTATACAGGCGGATTGGGTAACTGTACAACTAAACTTCGTCTTCCTCAGTGTCGACTTCTGACTTGCAGGAGCTGTGTTAAAACTAGTTAAGACGTTACTGGGGCGCACGATCGATACCTCCATATTCCCAAGTGTTAGTGTACATCGTGTGACAGAAGAGCACAAGACCTCTGACATCCCAATTAGAATATAGAGTTAGGTGCAGTGCAGACGACACACTCTTTGTGCAGCACCTTATAAACACAATGCAGTAGCAGTACCTATGTATAATTAAATGTCAAACCATTCTTGATTTAAAAAAACCGATGCGCTTTATTGGCTGATTGGAAGTTCCCTACCCCAACTCCAAACTGCAAATTACAGCTAACTTACAGTTTTTAATAAACATTTATGGCTAAGGCTGTAGGTTCATTTTTGTATATTAAACTAATAGAAAAACATGCCACGAGCCTCGATTTTGTTATTATTATGTTGCGCTTTATTTTTTCCGTCAACAAATTCGTGTTGTTGAAAACATGTTGCATCACAGAAATATTGGGATTGATCCAGTTTGAGTGATGTTGCAAATGGGTTTTTCGGTTACAATTGGAATGATGCCCGGTGTAATTTATATCAATTTAATAGTGACCTGTGGGTATTCACGCATGAGACATTCCGGACCACTTCTTCGATGAAAATGTGTAACGAAACGTGCTCAGCTATAAAAAAGTATTGTGGAAATGGTGCACAATATTTTCTCATCCCTTTTTCAGAATTTGCACAGATCCGAGAAACTTTGACTGCGTGTATCTTTAAATAGTTCTCAGTGCATTTTCAATATGATAACACGGCTGGCTCATTGGCTGACCGATGCCTGCCAGGGTTGCGGAATAGTCCGAAAGGGATACCGGGACCCTGGCAACAGGCAACTGAAGGACAACGGGTGGGTTTTAGTCAGTAAAAGTCTGACACGCCCTTCCGCTCCGACCGGAGCGGGAGAAGTCAATTGATGATTTACAACCAAAACAAAAAAAAAAAAAATGGCGCGATCCGTGTCGGGGGTTCTATTCTCGCATGGAGCAAATATTTGTTTTATTGTTTCCAGTAGGGTAATTTTTTTAAGCGTTTTATTGGTAATTTCTAAAGTATCTACAATATTTTTTTCAGTTATACCAAGTATATTTACAAAAATTGTTAGGTATCTACATAGAGTTACCAATTTTACTTTCCATAGGCATCTAATACCTATGCTTTTACACCTAAGTAAATTCCAGATTTACATTATTGCAACGAAAAACCGAAACAAACAAAAGTTTCGCTGTTCCATTAAACATTTGTGCTGTTAGAAAAGTTTTTAATTCCCCTAAATTAAGGGTAAAGTTACCAACCGGCGCATCCGGGTTCTGTCATAATATAAATGTTTATGGTGCATATTTTGGTTACGGATTAACCCGGGACCCTTTACGTAACGTTGTCCATCCGTAGTCCGTATTAACTGGAATTACTGTGGCAGACTTTACGAGATTTACGTTTATAAAATATATTATATTTTTAATCATATTTAATGTATAGTTTAGTTAGTAAATTATAAACAATAAAAACTTTATTCAGTTCAGAAAAGACACGGTGCAATATTAAAAATCTAGTAACAGATTACTTAGGAGGTGCTAGATTTTCACTTTGATACCCTGGACCCCACACTAAGATTCCCTGTGTCGTGGGGTCCGGGCTTAGTTGTTACGGTAATTATGAGAACTTGACTGAACTTCGTGGTTAAAAAAACCGGCCAAGTACGAGTTGGACTCTTACATGAACGGTTCCGTATAGCAAAAAAACGCCGAAAAAACACGCTTCTTGTATGGGGACCCCTTATTATTATTAACTTTATTTAATTATTATTATTTTTTGTCATTGCAGCAATACAAGTACATAATCTGTGAAATTTTCAACTGTCTAATATTACGGTTCATGAGATATAACCCGCTGACAGGCAGACGGACGGACTGATAGCGGAAGCTTAGTAATAGAGGTCCGTTCGGCACCCTTCGGGTACGGAACCCTATAATAAAAGAGCCAAGTATACCTACGTTTGTAACCTTACATTAATCATTTAAGGCCGTAACCTACCCTACCTGAGTGAGAGCGAGACGGAGTGGGGTGCTAGCGGTTCTCAAGCCTCGAAAAGTGTAGGTAATTACTTTTTATGGTGAAAATAATGGTAATTAAAAATAATAAAAAAAAACATAAGACCTGCTTTATAGTTCATTCAGTAATCATGCAAAGTTGCATGATCTAATTTGAAGTATTTTTTGAATACCTGCGGTTTATAGTTCGGTTTAGAGGTAACTTTGGATTTTTTTTCTATCGAGAAAATTTTATGTAATCTAGTTTTCGCCAAACATAGGATAGCATCCTAGCATCAATCCTGAACTTTAACGTTTATTTATTTCAAAATTAATGCTGCAGTATTTTCGGCAAAACGGAGGATCATGCTAAGCAATTTGAGGTAGGGTGAGCCCTTAATCGATCCCAAATTGATTCGAAATACCTACTGACTCATCGTCCACTAGACTTTTTTCAAATAGTTCGAGGTTGGCTTCCGGTCTAAACAAATAATAATTATGACTGTTTTAGTATTTGCTTTCAGGCATTTTGTGTTAACTCCTAGGTTAATTTACCTACTTTTTAAATTCACCGTTTTATTTTTCACTTTTAAACATCCAGTTAACTTCAGTAAATATATTTTATACAAAAGTACAGCGTTGTAACCTCAATTAAGTGAACAACCGGGGTCCCAATTTTATGCTTTGTCCGAGCTCCCTCGGGACGAATAGAAACTTCAGGCGCCTAACAAAGTGCTCTCATTAGGCCAATGAATTGCTATCGCATAAATCGAGGAGACATCGAACCAAATAAACACGACAACAGAAACTGTAGGTGCTATTCCTGAAAAGGGTGGGCAGACGTGGTACAAAATTATAAGTAGGTAATAAATATAATCGGATTTTGTTTCATCCATCATAATTTCATAAGATACTGAATCACCGGGTTCGGTTGCGGTCGGTGGACACACGATCGCCGTCAGCAGACCTAGCCTTAAGGCCAACGCAGACCGGGACGGGATGGTACAGGATTTTGCCGTCAGTCAGCGCACACTAGCCGCTTAGATACCGCGCCGCGGGAGCCCGTGCCACTTCTTTCAATGCCATGCAATAAAATCCCTCTCGATGCTACGGCAACATTTTAATGCATAGCAATTTATGTCGTATTTCTATATCGATACGTTTGAATGTCAATTGGTAAAAAATTAAATCCCTTGCCATGCTGCCCGGTCTGCCGAGGCATTTATCGGGCACTAATTCCAATAATAATAACCATGCCTGCTGCTTTATGTACTAAGTTTCTCCCAAAATATCTCAGTATCGTGAATCAAGGCATTTATGCCTTTTTTTTTTGAGGCTGGGAAATCACTTGACTGACTGACTTCTCCCGCTCTGGGCGGAGTTGTCAGACTTTATCTGACTAAAACCCACCCGTGTTCCTTCAGTTGCCTGTTGCCAAGGTCCCGGTATCCGTTTCGGACACTCCCGCAACCCTAGCAGAGGCATCTATGCCTGGATATCAGGTCCTAGACCTGTTTCTGCGCTAATTACAAACAGATCAATAAAACAGATGTAATAAAACAAACATGCAATTAAATAACGATAAGCAGATGAGTCATTCGTAAACATTAATTGACCTAACTTCTGTGTCTTTAGTTAACCCAGTTCTAAGTGACATCATTGATCCTTATCGAAAATTAATAAAATTGGTCGGTCCAGTCATTCGTGACTTTACAATCGATAAGAATACAATGTATTTCTTTATGGTGTCTACTGGCATGGTACCTACATGCACATGTGGGTTGTACTAACTAAGGTTAGTCCACATGTAACCAAACGCAAATTATGTATTTCTATAAATAAACTTAAAATTATGTGGTTACAACGATGTACTTTAAATTAGGTAATTGGCTTTAAATTAGGTATTGTCGAAGAAAATGTAAAATGTGAACTTTACTGTATTCAAATTGCATCCTGAAAATGTGTGTCTAGTTTTCCGCCTTCAACGATCATGTAAAACATGATTTATTATACAAATAAACAAAGCGTTTTGTTGCACTCACCAACTTTACACATAACAGCAGTATTATCAAGTGAATGCGCTAGAGAATTCAGTAAAACAAAACGTTTTCAACCGTGCAGCCTGACATAAGCAAAAGGTTGTTGCAGTGCACTGTTGCAATACGGGTCATAAAAACTGAACGCATTACAGTCACTAGCACAACCTCTTTCTCATTTATGATGAACAAAAAGTCCGTAGTAGAGTACCTGCCTTTTCATGTGGCAATGAATATAATATAATTTGATGGTCTCGTATCCGAAAACATCAAATTAAAAAACATGACAATTTTATGCTAAGCTAAGCGATCCATTATATTGCACAATATCACGATTTGCGCAATGTTTTTAACCGTTCAGGGTTACCTACTGTCGAAGATTGCGCAATGATTGAACTTGAGCGAGTTAAATTTTAATTGCACCGTGTAGGGTAAGTTATATGGCGTCTTGCTCACGCGAAAACATTGATTCATGTTACATGTATTTCGTGAAAATAATCGCTCATTTGAGTGCAAAGGCTGATTCAATCTCTCAATATAAATATTGCGCAAACTTATTGTTGGCCATCCTAGTCAAATTTATTTTTCTTTTGTATTTTACTTTTCGGGAATGGTCGCACTTGTTCTAGATACCAATTTCCTTTTCAAACACCGTGTCAATCAAATCCAAAATAAATATATAACCACAAAACACCTCTTCGTATGAAAGGATTTTTGTTATAAAACAAGCTGTTGAGCGTAGTGGCCTATAAAAATGTATATACTTAACATAATTGAAAAAGAAGGAGAATCAACGACATTTTGCGCGAATGTGCTCCAGGGACCGATCCTTAATCCCTTTAAATATTCATGGTTCCGGTTTTGCCTTTATTTAGGAATATATTACGATACCTACCCTATATTTTGCCTTGGGAGATATTTCGCAAAAATAAAAGAAAATAATAACCAACCCCGTAAAACTTAATAAAAGGGAGTGGTCACGTCAACCAAGACATTCCGCTATAGGATCGGAATATCTTAAGTGGTTATGAATAAACAAGGGATTATCTTTTTATTATATTGCGTGCTCATATGAAGCAACCATGCCGTAGTTGGGTTTTTTAAAGATAGAATAGACAGAATTTTCTTAATTATTGTTACACATTTTTCAAGCACTGGCTCAGGTGTCCTTCTGTTCTTATTACAGTCTACTTAAAGGTTGATTTTTTAAATTTCTTTTTAAAATTCCCTACGAAATATTTCTGTTTTTCTAACGATTTATTTTGTGTACTTAACTATTACTAACAGCTCACTTTATCAATGAATATACGAACTCCGAGAAACATTGTAAGATAAGAATTCAAGATTAAATCGAACTCGTATAAATATGATATGATTCAGTTTTATCCAAGTACAAACCTTTAAATATTACCTATGTGTTACAAAAACTATAAAAATATTAGGCCATAAAAATGATAATTCTAAAACATGAGGATGTAGACTAACCCTAGTAAACATTAGGGCTTGACCTGGTCTGGTAAAAAAACCAACTGCCGGAAGGCACCGACGACATCATATAAAATGTATGAAATCGCCACACACTGGCCGCATCTGGCCAGCAAAACTGGAAAAAAGAATTTAATTTTTTCGTTCCCACCATGACTCATAGGTGGATGATTCAAATAACTCCTACAACTCGAAAAAAAGGTGAGCAATAAGAAGTAGGTGTACCCCAAATTCAAAATCTCGATTTGGATTTTGAATGATCGAAATAAAATAGTGTTTTATTTTATGATGTTCGTCATACCTAATGCAAATAAAATATTACAAAGAATTTGAACTGACTCTACACATTGTCAATACACCTGACCCAACAAAATAATGTGACCACAGTTAAACTGGAGAACTGTCTGAATTCGCGAACCCGTTTTAGTGCTGGTTTTACTCATCCTGGCTCTTTTTTTTATTAGAATCCTTTGCCGCGTATAAGCGTAATAAACAAACAGACAAATAAACAAACAAACCAACAAACAAACTCACATTAACTTTTATAATATTAGTTTGCATTCCGGATTTGAAGGTGAACCGTGTAGGTCCACCTTCAGATCCGTCTGATCTGAACTAAAGCTGTTACATTTGTGCATGTAGATGAATTAGAACAAAATCCTTGAAAATATAACATTCAAATCGTTCAATGTTTAAAAAGTTGCAGGCCGGTACAACGTGCAAAAAAAAGACGTAAAAAAATGAAATTGAAACTATAATTTTTGGACGGCCGACGGAGTGAGTGTTTGCATCAGTGGTTTTAATTAAAGGCCCCATTGCGTCCGAACTACGTTTGTCAATTTGATATTTTTCGCGATATTTGAGTATTTTTGAAATTTGTGTTTAAGTTAGAAGAACTTTTTTCTGTGAAATACTAGGTTTCTGTTTGCGAACAAATTGTTCTAAGAACTGATTTCTGGTTTTGGTCAAGCAAAAATTACCTATTCACACCTATATACAGATCTCAAGTGTTCCCTTTGTGTATTTTCGATACAAATCACATTTTAAGAATTTCATATTTTTCCTAAAACGCTCTAATAATCACAACTTAACCAGCAATTTAGGATAAAACAGTATTATTTCTCTTCCAGTTGCCTTTACAAAGATTTAAAGACCATACACAAATTCACGCTAACCGTTTTATTTTTATCAAACGTAGCTAAACGGGCGTTTTTAAAATCCCGTCCTCGTTTATCTATATGAAAAACTCGGGCTTTTTATCCAAATGTTAGAGCAAATAACTGGAATATCCCGGCTCAGCGAATTACCGGGATCCCGCTGAAAGTTTCAGTTTAAAAACATTAGCCCCGGTAATGGTCTGCTTACACTAAATCGCTGATTAAACATACGCACCAATGGTTATTAGTTCAATTACATTATGTCCGACGGTCGCATTCGTGGTTGAAATAATTTTATGCATATTTGCATAATATTCACCTATTTGAAATGGTAGGGAACAAGTTGTTTAGTCAGCGGATATAGGTACTATAGAAAAAACATTTTTGTTTTTTGGGTCATCTGCATGTAGGTGTAGCAGACTGGGTGGCCGTTTATCTCGTCATCATCATCTTGCCTTTTCCCAACTGCATTGGATTGGCTTGGCTTCCAATCTCTCCGAATACAGCTGAATATGTAATACGCCTATCCAGCCTATCTCACCTCCACAACCTAGTAAATGTGTAATACGTTACCCGAATACTATACTAGGTGGCAGGCAGCTCATCTATACCTAATATTAAATAAAAATTGATATTACTAAAGTGTGTGTGAAGCGTATTAACAGTTTCGATACCGTTTGACCAACCACCATGGAAGTTAGCATATAATAATGTGCTTTTCGGCAAAAATTATTAGAACATAAAGTAAAGGTTTTAGAACATGGATAACGGAGGCATTCTGAAATTCCTTCTCCGTACTTAACTCATACAATACATCTATTATGTATAGTTTCAAGAGAATTACACCAACTAACGCTGAATAAATGTTTAATTGGTTCTCGGGATAGTAAAGCTGTTTACTCATTCTTACAAGTAATAACTTTATGGACTTACTTAGACTTACAAAATTTAAAACAAGTAGGTACACATAACAGCTGATTTTCTTGCAATACTAAAACTTAGCGGTCGCAGCTTTAGTCACTTCAATAGCAAAATGGGAGTTAGCAAAAGTTATATGTGTAATTTTACCCGCAGTATTTTTAAACTGTGTCCGCAAATTGAGTGCCGGATTCACGGTGTGTGGTCACCCTTTGTTTGCAACGAGTACTTAACCGACCGTTTATAAATTTTAAACAGAAAGTACATACATACGCGAGTTTAGCGTTGTGGACTTCTGGTTAACCCGAAAACTACTTTGCTCGTACTTTTTATTACGTACTTATTGTCATATTTTGCATAACCTGACACTAGTACTTACTTATACGGGTTATAACCATACAATACACAAACTTACCTACTTAAATTAATTTGGCGCAAACAAATATTTTAATCGGTAAGTACCTATTACTTTGCAGATAGTAGGTTAGGTTTTCCATTAAGGACGCTCGAACTTTAAATTTAAATGAAGCAAACTGTGTATCAGATCATAAAATTGTTTTGTCGTTAAATTAAAATTGAGTGCTTGCAATTAAATAATAATGGAAACAATTTAGGTAATGATATGTAATACACAACTTGCTTCATTTAAATTTAAAGTTCGAGCGTCGTTCGTGGATATTTATTCAAAATTCTCATTACTTACATTACCTCACATTTTCAACAGCCAAAAGCTTTAGTTATGAGAAAATAACGAACCTGAACACTATACGTTCCCTCGTTTATCATTCGTATATACTTTATTTGAAGCCCTCGAGAAAATTCGCAGTAGAATTTGAAACCATTAGTAACATTCAGCCGAGTATTACATTTTGTGCACATTTTTCATATTTGAACATGGAAAAATAAAACTCTGCATTCACTTTTCTGAATTGAATATCGAATGTCTACTCCTAATCATGGTCTTTCGAATAGACAACTTCTGTTTATTACAATCACAACACTACTTTTGAATGGATTATTGGATACATAAAAAATTACTCCAGTTTTTTGGCTACTTCCTGTTTCGCCATTTTCCCATTTCGCCACTTCATCAAAATATCTAAACAAAAGGACTTTTGTTGCTTTTGTTGTGTTTAAAGTAATTGCGAAAATTCAATCTCGATCTACAGTCATTTATTTTATCTTTTCAGGTTTTATTTCAAACCTAAACAGAAAAAGTAATATAGGTACCTACTCAATTTTAAGCAAATACCAGCTCTATTGTTTAGTCTTCGCTCATATCAAATTAAATAGGTACTATCAATGTGTTTACATTTGCTCATCCTCTTGAAACCCAGCACCATTTCTTATCAGGCGCCACGCCACTTACGTCATAACGCGAGAACAAATGATACGATCTATTTTTAACCCTGACCACCCACAATCATTAATTATGCGCTTAGTATGAGTGTTGCATACTGTTTTCTTTCACAAGATAATCAGAATTCAGGCCACTGTTGCACTGGAAGCACGCTTCACCGAACCGACCGCAGTCGAATTTTGAGAACGCTCTCTTTGTGAAGCTACAATTCAGCTAATTAGATACGGCAATCACTTTTTTTTTTTTATTTGCGTGCATTTTCGAGAAACAAAGTTTGGATAATTCAAAATCATGTTCCTGCCCTTGGGTCATGTTACTTGAGGTTGCCGCGGTTTTCTTCTTCCATTCTCTTCTATCAACTGTCACGCTATCATTTACTCCCTTTTCTATCATACCGAACCTACATTCAGAACGAGACCTGCTACGATCCATACATACTTCTTTTACCTCGTTTACGTTCATGTATCTAGAGATACACGCACGCCGGTTGCGGTTCTTTCATATGATTATTCACATAATCCATCCATCTTTTATTTGGCCTTCCTCTCCCTCTTGTTGATATTTTATACCTACTTCTTCTCAAACTAAAGATTCTCCATTCTTTGAGAAACTCTTTGATTTCAGACTCAAGAACTAAGTTGTTTATCCTTTGAGTTAATTTGTACCGCAGTATAAACATGACTTGTTCACTTCATGTCAGAGTTCAATTACTCACTAAGTGGGATTCTCCGGGATCTTTTTAAGATTCACAGCTTTTTCATGGCGAAAATCTTTTATTACCTGCAATAAACGATGCTTAATTAGTCCGAGGTTATAAAAAAGCTGTATTAGGTATCTAATAGTTTTATAAAACCCTTTTATGAAGTACAAGCAAAAAATATGGCTAGCTCGGAACGAATTATAAAATAATGCGATAATGTGTTTCACGTATGATGTATGCTACATTTCTACCCTCCGACTGTTCGCAGTAAATGCATTAAGGTTTTAAAGACTTAGCGGTTCACTGAATTACGTGAAATATGTTCTGAACTGACCAGTGAGCTGTATATAACTGTGTCCTTAATGGATTTCCCATTTTGATTTAGAACGAAATGGGTCCAATTTTTTTCTGGGCCATCTCAGATCTTTTTCTTTGTTATACAGTTTTTCTGAAGTCGTTTTACGCTGTAAACCCACATGACCTGCAATCTAATCTGAAAATATTTTCATAAACAGAATACTAAATAAAAAAAAAAATCGACGTGACAACACGCATGGACATGAGAATAGTACTGTTTCACAGAATTAGTAATTCTTATCCTATCATCATTATGGACATAATGACTCGTTATTTAAACAGCATGTTTTAACAAGATAATTGATTCACCATTTTGTCGAAAAAAACCCAGAAGGCTGAAAAAACCATTTCAACAGAACTCTTAAAAAAAAACCACAGGTGAAAATAAACGTAAAATATAATGGAAGAGAAAAACAATTTCTCCTAAAACCTTGCTTGTAAAACTTCACGAATATCCTCCATGTTCGTGAAGTTCTCTGAGCCCAAATATTATACTTTAATGTAGGGTACGTAGTTCTAGTTCATGCAAGGTTTTAACGTAATTTCTGCAAGTCACGAATGGAGTTTGTTTGAAAGACGTTGTATTTTGTAATGAGAGGCAAGTAGGTACATTCATCACGTCTACAGAGCCACATCCAGAAACTTTCAGTTGTATCCGTCACTCGGTTAGCAGACTTTCGGGCTTCTGACGAACCCGACGACTGTCAAAGATCCACGAACAACAACAACAATAAAAATTAGATTCATCAAATAATTTATTTCGAGCACACAAAATAAATAGCACAACACATACAAGTACAATTAAATCATAACTTCATGAATATAAAGAAAATACGCTGTGCCAATACAAAAAAAAAAAAACATAAAAAAGTGACCAATCAAGCGTGCGTAAACTGCTGTGATTGGTTGAATGATTTTTCAAATGTTAAAATGTGCCACCTATAACTATGACAGACTGTCCGGTGCGCGTCTCAAGATTGGGCCAAATGGGAGTCCCCAGCTCAGCATGTGTCAGTCAAATATAGAAATCATCAAATGACTTCTCCCGCTCTGGGCGGAGCGGAAGGGCGTGTCAGACTTTTACTGACTAAAACCCACCCGTGTTCGTTCAGTTGCCTGCTGCCAAGGTCCCGGTATCCCTTTCGGACTTTCCCGCAACCCTGGCAGGCAGTGAAATATACCTGACGCTGATATTATGTTGGATCACGTCAAGCAGACGAGATTAAATACGTGAACCATGTAAGTATACGCGCAATTTAGAGTATGTATTCTACAGAAAAGTTTTGCAGTTGAAAGCTTTTTGTTCGATGATGCAATCAGAAAAATTTGGGCGAAAAATTACCTGCCTACAAATGTTTCTGATTACCTACCAAATTTTTCTGATTACCCACCTACAATTTATATTTTCAACTATTTTTAAATGAACACTTGCCTGCCTATTTCGTAAAATATGTTATAATAATTAGAGTCAGGATTGCCTACTTACTTATCATGGGGTAATTCGTAATAATTTATTAGCGCTGAGTATATTTCAAGGTGTTAAGATAACAGCAGAGAGCCTGTTTATAGCGGTGCTAACAAAATATTTGCATTTATTAATGTGTTGATACCACGTCCGTATGTGCTGCAATTTTGGGAAATTCCAGTACATTCAGATTAATAATCGAACGTTCCCGATTACATATCGGAGAGTACGATTTCTGCTTTTCAGTGTTCATATTTGTATACAGTTATGCTCTGTGTTTTGGATAGTATTAGACGGCGTGATTTTTAAATACCTACCTATTTATGGCTACACTGATTTACTAGATGTAAAAATCTACAAAATATAACCAATGGTAAATATATGTTGATTATCCATACTCATCATCTGCCTAGTCTTTTCCCAACTATGTTGGGATCGGCTTCCAGTCTAACCGGATGCAGCTGGATACTTTTATTTTACATAGAGCGACTGCCTATCTGACCTGCACAACACAGTTACTGGGTAACACAATACCTCTTGGTAACACTGGTTGTCAGACTTTCGGGCTCCTGATTACCCGTAACGACTGTCAAAGATTTACAAATGACAGCCGGGTCCAAAGGTTCACGTGTTTTCCAAGGTACTGAAGGGTTTCGGTATGTAATTACCCATCCAAGGACCTACCTCGGCAAGCATTGCTTAACCTCGAAGATCGACTCGTGCGGCTGTTATTTTGATTTATCCATACTAATATAAATTCGAGAGTAACTCTGTCTGTCTGTTACCTTTCACATCTAAATGGCTGAGCGAATAGATCATTACTTGACATAGGATAATTTCCGACCAACACGCGGGCGAAGCCCCGGATTGATGCTTGACTCATAAAACAACTCCTGCTCGTACTGCTCTCAAAACGTTAAGTACGTTACATCTTTCTTTCGTCATCATCGCAAAATGAAGGTTAACACTTTCATGATTTAAATTAATAGCGCATTAAATAGTTTTCAGACTCGTGCTAATCAAAAACTTATTATTCAAAAGACTAATGACTCAAATATGAGATAGGTGCTAATCTTTTTCTGAATAGAACGTACATCCATTAGATTCCATCTATTAGCAAAACCATATCCACGACATAATAGGCTGTAAATGGTCACACATAAAATTAAGAATAGCATGCAGAAATTCGGCGTGCGATGTCAATTTGTGTCACCGTGCGCGTTGATCCGGGCATCGCAGTTGCATTGCTGTTGCATATTTGCACTCGGCCGCTCGGACATAATACGGTCTCAATTATGCAACAGCACTCACTGATTTTTCATTTCACTTTGTTATTCTGTAGCGAATGCTTTGTATTTGTGTATTAATGATTTTTGTAGCAATTTATTGAGATTCATTTGTATGACTACGGCTTGTTCGCTGACGGGTGAATGACCTTTAAAGCTCTATGAAATTACATTTAATTAGTTTGGTTACGTAAAGTCTCGATTGAGACATTAGGCGAAAACGCTTAGCTAATATTATATTCATATTACTAAACCGCAGAGTATGAAGGGAGCTTCAAAGCAACAATTTAAGCCTCTAGGTATTTGTGTATACACCTCATGAATTTAAAAGTATTTTATAAAACAATTTAGTTAACTACACGATACAGCCTCCCACACTAACCCTCTGGCGTTACTTAACAAAGAATTTATCTCATAATAACAATTAACAAGAACATAGTTGAAATTATTCGCTACCGTCCCCCAACAAGATAGCTTGGTAATAATAAAGAGGGAAACTTAAAGTTGGTAGTTATAAATTGTTGGATCCCCAAGTGGTTCAAGTTTTGTAAGGGTACGCTTACACAGGCAAAACTGCTATACGCTGGGCAATATTGCCCAAGTATGACGTCAACTTCATGTCACCAATTGTGTCTTTAAAAACTGCTACACCATATTGAGCGATATGAAACTTAGAAACGAGGCAATACTTTAATTAGTGAGTCAAAATATATGGAGCAATATAATAACACCATCCTATTATTGTCCCACTGCACGGCAAAGTCTTAGAGAGAAGGCACTGAACACCACTCTTGCTGAAGACGGTTTAGCGATTTCAGACTTATATTAATTATAAGTCCAGGTTTTCGCACGATATTTTTCCTTCTCCGACGTCAGTAATGTCCAAGATAATCTATAAGCAATAAGAAGTAATATTTTCGAAACAATTTTTAGTAATTTAGCTTGTCCTTAATTAAACCACCTTACCACCTACGGCAACGATTGCCGGGCAATAATTGCTGAAATTGCTGCAGGTGTAAGCGTAGCTTAAGGGTAGGTATACGGGCCAGACTCGGTAAGCGTTTATTTTAACCCTCTCATGGACGCGTTAGTGCTTGAGTTTGTCGTAACTAGCTGTTTGCTTGTTTCATAAACGATGCTAATAATTACGGGAAATGATAATGATAGTTGTACCTACTGTAAACATGATCAGATAAATGGCACGTAAATTTGGAATACAGCAACACAATGTTCGAGTGCTTTTATAACAAAACATAAAATACCTTATTATGAAAACAATTATCAACAATTGTACGTTCACAAACAATTAATGTGCTTTGACTTTGATTTTGAACTGGTTACGTTCAATCAATCAATCAATCAATCGTTAAAACCTATCTGATGGGTCGTCACCCTTTTTTCCTACCCATAACATTAGATTTAAATATAAATATATAATTTATTATTTATCTATAAATATACTTTTATGCTGGATGAAATATTATTATTTCATTCACCATTGTAAATAATTTGAAGCCGATCATTGTTAAAATAAAACTAAATAATTGTAATATTTTAAGTGGGGATTAATTTCAATGAACCTTGCACAATAGTCATAACATCGTAGCAATCAAATCGGAAATAATGAATTGAAAATAATTGTATAATCCCTTCCCATGAATAAATTGGCTTCATTTTGAAAGCTTATCACAAAGTACCTACTTAATTACCGTTGCTAAGCCTGATAATGATATCGAATGAAATAATTTGGGAAACTTTAATATTCATAGCTGGCCTAAATAATATCCTATTTTAATGAAAATGCTTGTGTCGGAAGCTAAGCCTTCATTAGTGCCAGTCATTACGAATGTTGTTATGATGTATACTGGATTCAGTATTGTCATGGCATGTGTCAGTACTTACGGTGTCCGTTAGGACCGATGCCTGCCAGTGTTGCGGAATAGTCCGAAAGGAATACTCGGACCCTGGCAACAGGCAACTGAAGGAACACGGGTGGGTTTTAGTCAGTAAGAGTCTGACACGCCCTTCCGCTCCGCCCAGAGCGGGAGAAGTCATAGGATGATTTCCCACCCAAAAAAAAAATTGACAGTACTTAACAGAAATATTGGTATTAATATTAATCACATGATTAAATTCAACAATGGTTGGATAAACATAATCCACATTACATTAATTGAGTATATTATTTTAGGTGACGTTTCAAACTAAAATAAAGTAGAAAACTCAATACTATATGCAAAGCTACGCAAATAAGCATCTGCGTAACTTTTTCCAACTTTGAGCCCATAGGTACGTAACTCCTGACTAAAAACGACCGAATATACCTAATTATTTAAAAAGAATACATCATTTTCCCAACCTTGAACCAAATCTCAACAAACCATTGACAAAGATCAGAGGCAAAGTTAAGTTCATCTCATAATTTCATTTCATTTTTCGACCATGCTGAGCACGAGTGAAGGAACCACCGAAAAGGAAATCCAACAACGTTGGATTAGTTCACTTATGAATTCAGTTTTCCCTATTGGTTAATTTTGTGTTCAGACTTTTTACAAGTGAGGGGTCTGACATTAGCTTAAGCAATTTGCTATACTGAACAATCACATTGAAAAAGCACACGATTATTTAGTACATTTTCGGATACAATCCCAAAATATCTACCCGGAATTACCTGCCAGCTTCGTGCTGGTCATTGCCAGCACGAAGCTGTATCGAAATTGCAGCAGAATATAGCTAAACTTCGTACCTCCTACGTGCCGATTCACGAGACTCCGTGCATTTCGTTTTTCTTTTACTGATCGTGTCGGCGCAACCAATGTGCACAGAATAACTTTAAGAATTGTATCTTCTTTGGAAAACGAAACAAAGGTTTTCTTGTCAATTATGATTGCAAGTTTAAATTTTGAAGCGATAAATAAAGGTTATCAACCCAAGCTCTATCAGGAATATAATCTTGAGCAACATTTCAATTTTTATATTAGATAAAACCACAGCTAAAAGGTCAAAGTGCTATAGCCTGTCAAGTACTTAATATTTACAACAACAAAAAGATTTTAATAAAAACACAAGTTATGAGTCAAAAATCACTGTTTACCATTACCACAATGATTTTCATATTTTGAGTTCTTAGCAAGTTCGATAATAGACTGCACAAAAACTTGAGGTGTTTAACTAATAGTCAGGCATTTTTTGTTAATGGCTAAAATTGTACATCTTAAGACACCGACGCACTCGAGTCATGAATTTTAAACTGATAATAATAACTACAACAGTACAGGGATCACTTGGCGCGTGGCCAAAATCTGATCTAACACCGCGATCATGTTTTTACAATACATTCCTGTGACAAATTTTTAAATGTTTACCAACAACGCCCCCCTGTTAATATCATTCAAGCGCCAAAAAATCTTTTTATAACTGCCAAATGTCAAGAAAACAAATGAAAATCTCATAAGTTGACAAAGCTGCATTTAACACCTCGCATAACATAAATAAACCATCATCATCGTGATGCTGATCAACCAAAAATCATTCACTTCTGAACCAACTAGTTCACTTGAGACTAAAAATAACTACACAACACGAAACAAACTATTTTTTTGCTCATTAGCCGCCATGATTGGTACGTAATCATCCGATTACTTAGCAACGCCATCAAATACCACAGATCGTTTAGCGAACAAGAGGATTAGACAGATTACTACCGGGATTTCGTCACCATAGACAAACAATTCCATTGTGGGAGTACGACCTTGTCTATTACAGCCGTGACCGACCGTGAACTAAACTGTCAAATTGTGATGACTTCATGCTGCCTTTGATCTTTGAATAGCTAGCTAAATTTTTTTTTTGTCTATAGTTGTTTACATGACAGTTTAGTGGTTATACGTGCCACACAAATAATTTTCTTTGCATTTGCAAAGAAAATTAAAAATTAAAAATAAATTTTTATCCGAACGCATTAAGGCTCCTACAGGCACGACGACGACGCTTCATTAGTAGACCAATAATTATTAAAATTTCTGGAGCCTTTAGCATATTTAACTTCTAAAAATGTTATCCTTGTATTTAAAACGGAAATCGTGCTTTTCTGTATAGGATTTTCATGTTGTTAATGTCTGTGATGATGCGCATATTTCTGTATTCGTTTATGATACGTGATGAACTTACTCCTCTTTCGAATTTTCTTTTTAAAATAAGTACCTATCACATAATACCTGAAGTGACAAACAACTTATATTTATTTTTATCCGATAAGTCTCATCTTCTTATTAATTGCATGAAGCTATCAAAGGTTTGCAATAAGTTTTCCTTGTATACATTTAATTACTGAAAGGTAAATAATATTTCACTTTTAATGGTAGGTACACATGAGCAACCACAAAATGAGCTAATTTGGACTACTCAGTCATCGTACAATGTAATTACATCGCGAAACAATCCAATTAAGCTGATTTGCTTTACACTAAATTATTTTTGTCTGCATTGCATGCTGCACAATTATGGACCCAGCTTTATAATCTTTCTTTCAATAATACGAGTAATGCCAAACCGCAAAATCTGACAGTCAATTAAAAATAATATTTTTTATCGGTTCTCATCGTAAGATACATGGCATGGCATTTTTAAATGCAATTTTAAAATCCTTGTCCTAATCACTAAAAGTCTATTTGCCCATTTGGTGTGTGGTCAATGCAGGTTCTATAAAATGTTAATGCCATTCATTTTTTATTAGGTTTTTTATTTAGGTATCGTATTATCCGTTTAGGGAAACGAAATTAAAATCTCATTGTTTGGGGCTTCTTCTTCGCAACAATAAAATAGTAATTTCAGCCCGTGTAAATGCATTAATTGGTTTGCAGGACGTCGTGCGCTCCTAATACAAAACGTATTCGCGTTGCTGAATTTCTGTGAAATAGTTAAAAAATAAATATACGATTATGAATATGAAACAGTTAGTTCTACTCTAAATATATTTCCGGAAGAGTGCGATTACCCTTAAATATTTTCCCAATCAATGTAGAGTCATCATTGTTACATCCGCTTTTATTGAACCGGGTCATGCGAGAGGGAAATTCATATTTTAACAATATTGTTGAAATTATTTTCCACGACGAATTATTTTGACGCAGTGATTTTTAGGGATAATAAAGTGCAGAATTATGCATCATACTTGACAAGGATTTATAAATAATATGCGTTTATTTCAACGAATTTTGTATTGTTTCAATTTTTATTTACTTTTTAACATCCGACGAGCTCTTCCCCTTTTTATAATAATATAGTTTTTTTATATTAATTTATATAATGTTATTTTCATAGGAAGAGCCGCCATTATTTACATACCGAGACTCCTACGTGTCTCGGAAAGCACGTTAAGCCGTTGGTCCCGGCTGTCATTTGTGGATCTTTGACAGTCGTTACAGGTCGTCAGAAACCCGAAAGTCTGACAACCAGTCTTACCAAGAGGTATCGTATTACCCAGTTACTGGGTTGGTGGGTCGAGGTCAGATAGGCAGTCACTCCATGTAAAATACTGGTATTCACCTGCATCCGGTTAGACTGGAAGCCGACCCCAACATAGTTGGGAAAAGGCTAGGTAGATTATGATATATAATATTATTTTATATAATATAGTTTAGTTATTAGCTTCCTATAATTTATTTAAGAATAATTTTCGGTAAATAAAAAAGATAATATTAAATAATTATCAATAGATAATATAAAGTTGGTTGGTAATCCGGGTGACTTCCTATCTGTAGAAAAAGGAAAAACAAGCAGATAATTGCATGTCCTTTATGTCCAACCCATTTAGAAATCGATCAAAAAGGCAAAATTAACAAAAATAAAATTTATCTTTTTTCTTTCGTTCCTCAATGATAAAGATAATATTTTTAATGGATGCGGAATATCGCAAACACGTGATACCATCATTTGACTAATTTAGGGCTCCTAAGCTTGCGGTTCCGCAATCACTGCGCCGCCATAGCTAGGTATAGTTCTTTTGCCTTTTAGCTTGGCTGGTCAAAGTCATTTTTGTTGCCGCCCCTGGTTGGTGGTTTATATCACCATCCGTATCAGCATTGTAATTGCAAGGCTCCTAGTGACAGGCTCGTTTGGGAAATACTGCACTATATCTAAAATTCTGCTGCCAAGCAGTAAGTTCCGTTTTATGACATTCAACTTTGACACTTACCTAGATTGGCAACTTTTTGGCTCATAAAGCCTGGAGCCGTTTCAGCAGCCGCTGCTTGAAGCGGCAACACTTTCCATACAAACCAAACGTGTCACCGTTTACGCGTAATATGACAGTAATGACGTATAGAAACTCACTACATGACAGAAGTAATGCGCCGAGCAATTTGGTGACACGAATTTTATTAGTACCACCGTCTCTAGACGCTACCGGCCGATTCCATGCTCTGTGCTTTGACTAAAGCTGGTGCCTGTAGGCATAGGTAACAATCCATCAAATGAGCGTGTTTGCCAAACTACCTGAATGCTTTTTGTAAACCGCGCTTTTAGGGAATTTACAACAACAAACATAAATTATAATTCAACTAAACTATTCGCACGATGATTCCGTAATCCATAAATAATAACACCATAATCCATAGACATTTATGATGTGAACAAGCTGCTCGATGTGTCAAAGCAATAACACTAATAATTAACTTGGATTGATAATTGTGTGGCATTGGCTGCTGATTGACATCTGAATGATGTAATAGATCACGATTATAGTTTAATACTATTATAATTTATAAATAATTTACAGTAGACTTGTAGGTACTTAAAACTATACCACATAAAACCGTTTTCGCGGTTTGTCTTTGGGAACGGATCATACAAAATGTAAGTAAAGTTACAGTACGGATAATTATTAAACAAAAAACAGTTAAATTTCTTATAAAATACGATTACACCATTACATGTACATGCCATTTTTATATAATTTTGAAACTAGCTGCGCCCCGCGGTTTCACCCGCGTAAGTCTCGATCCTGTGGGAATATCGAGATAAAAAGTATCCTATGTGTTAATCCAGGCTATAAACTATCTGTTTGCCAAATTTCATCCAAATCCATTCAGTAGTTTTTACGTGAAAGAGTAACAAACATCCATCCATCCATATTAACAAACTTTCGCGTTTTTATTATTAGTTAGAAGTTAGATAAGACTAAAAATGGTTTTGAAATCGCCCCTGTTTAGGAATTAATCGTGTTTTGAACCGTTAAGGCAAATTCGGATAACCTCCTGTTAATTTATCATACAATATAATTATTAACTAATAAGAACATTGAATTGTTGTAATACTACCAATTAAGTATATTCTGTAGTAAGTACAAGATGAGGTAAACCCTATAACTTAATTAATATGCTTTATGAAGTTAATGTATTAGTGCAGATTGATATCCGTTCAATCTCGATTGATGGTGATAATTTTGCAGAGTTGATGCGTGGCCCAAGGAAATGAACTAAATTGTTGCTGTTAATTTTGTCATTTCGCATGAAATAGTCAATTTCCCGTTGTAAATGATGTTGTGCATGAGTCAAGACAGATTTAATAATAATAAAACATGCATCCTTCCTTACAAAAAGACGTTATATGCATACACTTTGTTCCTTGGATGATAAAACGTGATACATAGCCCGTCCTACTTAAATTACCATGAAAAAATCGTGTTTATGGTAGCTAAACAAACGAATTGCAATCGTAAGTGCGGACAGATGCTCAGATTTTTATAAATATTTGGTAATTTCGGCCGGTTTCATTGTATCTTTCAAGCATTTTCCTCAAGAATGATGCGTCTGAAAACGCTTGTCATGTTGTAATTTTATTATGATACTGCATAGTCCTTTAGGGGTATGAGGAACAGGGTGTAAAGCTCACTCATCCACCATAGAAAAGGGAGGATCCTCAAACCAGACAGGTGATGTGTCTGGCGGGCAACTGCTCAACGATTGATGTTGGTTTCTTGTATATATGTCCACTGCACAGTAAACTTTAATTTCGCGATGCAGGATTTATGTGACGTCAGGATTTTTGTGTGACGTCAGGTCTTTGATGCGTAGTTCGCATGTGGCGATGTAGATACCGCCACAGTCCTCCTGAAAGTGAGCGTTAAGAAATTATCTGACATTTGCTGAACTGGTCTCCTGCCAATTTGACGGAAACTAGACGCAAACTGATAAACGGAGTAATAAACGCTTTTGCAAAATTATTATATTTTCTATATTACCATGTTATTTTTTAATATTCTTGATATTTAACAAGTAGACTATATTAAATAAAATGTAATACTTATTATATTTCAATTAATTAATGTTAAGTCACGACCATATATTAATGTTACTATGAACAGATCGGCAATAATATCTGATAATACCATGATTAATCCTTTAATATATGACGACAAAATATAAGTGATATTTTTTGGAAGGCATAAAGTGATGACAGATATATTCGATAACAACGAGGTTTCACATTCTTCTGAATTTAACTGGGTAGGCAGATATTTATGACGCAAGACATGTCCATTATTTGAAGCCGATGAAGCGTCCTATATTTTGACATCGCTTGTCTCGCCAGATAGTTTTGGAGTTTCTTCGATGTCACATTTTTGTGCTGCCACTCGTATATGCCTTCCACAAATTGTCACAAATATTTTGCCGTCATATAATTATTAATGAATCATGCAATCAGATATTATTGCCGAGCTGTTCATAGTAATATATTTATGCTCCTGACTGTACCATCAACAAACACTTAACAATATCAAGGAGCTTCTGTTATGAACAACAATTCCCGTATAGCTGAAAATTGGATTGGCATTGTGTCCGATAATTGGTGGTTGGCTCGTCTATTCATGGGACTTAATACCTTCACCACGAACTATGGGCGATCGACTATACACCTCCTAAGTTCCTATTGAGATCACTGACGTGACGGTAATATGGTTCTGAGCACTACTGGTACTACGTTGGTAATGGCTTAGCACACAAACATTATCGCGCTAAGTAAACGTGCAACTAAAGAGCATGGCTTAGCGAGGAACATTTGGTGTGAGATAAGTAAGAATGAATGAATGAAATGCACCGACCCCAGCGTGGCTTAACCAGACTCGATAAATCGAATGAACCCCAGGATTTGCACTAGCCCCTGGAGCCTCATGGTTCATGGGGCTACAGAGGCCATTGGATATCAAAGAGTAGACTGGGAGGCGTGGGTAATGGTAGGGAAATAGACTGTGCCTGTCGGGATAGGGAAGGATTTGCGAGCCTACCGGATATGCATCCTTGAGTAAGCAATGGACTAGTGGAGAGACGGGTAATATTTATATAAGGATGGGCATCTTTTTACGATGTCGCCGCCCATTGGCTCCGTTCGATCTTCACCGTTGAATCCATTAGCGGAGATATGCTGCGTTCTCTGCTCTTTTCTATCTCCTTGCTGTGCTAAGACTGAAATTATTATTTTTACGATGTTTTTCTCTACAACTTTTATCTATCCATTATTTCTGAGAAGAAAAGAAGATCAGAGATTTGCTTTAAAACATAGCATACTTACTAGTACGAGTATACATTAAATATAGGTACCTATACATGCAATAACATAGTTATAGTGGAAGCGATGTACCTATTGTTTTGTAATCAATCTTGAGTCGAGAAATACGTACTTATAACTCAACAGCTTAGAATAATATAAACCCAGGAGGAAATGACGTAGGTACACAGGCATCATAAAACGATAGATGCAGGTAAGCCAAGGTTTAAACGCATTAAACAGGCGCTAAATTCCGCGCACCAATAACATAATTTCGCTGCCCACATTTGTGTGGCGAGCGCCACTAATAGCTGGTCAAATTAGCGTTTATCGCCTGACGTGGATAACGATACACGCACATACTGTTAATATATGTACCTTTACACACATGTACTGCTACTCATAGTTACGCATACAATCTAACACAGTTCCTACAACATTTCGTGGATTTATATATAATACTAGCTGATTCCCGCGACTTCGCCCGCGTGGATGTTGGTTATTATATACTAAAATCTTACTCGAGAACCACTCTATTCATTGGTGTAAACGGCATGAAAAGCGGTGCAGTAGTTTTTGAGCTTACCGCGTACAGGACGACAGACAGACGTGGCGGAGGACTTTGTATTATAATATGTAAGGAAGGATATTTTTTCATTCATATTCTTTAGGTGATAGTCATGAGCTATCCGATATCAAAAAATATTTGGCCAGGTCTTACGGGGGAGGCGTGAAAATTGATTCGCTGTTTCACTGTCTAGTAGATTCTGATTGCTTGTTGATATTTCTATCATCTATCTATACAATACCTAATATTATAAATTAAAGTCAGTTTTCGTGTTTATGTGACCGCGTTGTTCTTTTAAACTACGCAACGGATTTTTATGCAATTTCACCATCATGTAAATCTAGTCTAATAATTATAAAAGCTAACTGCATGAGGTCTGAAGATTTAGCCAGAGGCTTACCTATAGGTTTTTTGAAACCGGGGATTGGTTATTGGTGATACATAACGGTACATTCCCTATCTTATATGTAACAAAGCTTCTTCCAGGCTGTAAAAATTAAAGCTCTGACCTTATAAAAACAAAATTTTCCTCTCCTACTATCCTTTAATTACAGATCATTAAATGTACGAAAAAAATATTTCCGAAGAAGACCTTTACAGAATAAAGGCGAAAAAGGAAATTTGACTGTAATAAAGTGTATACAAAAACTCAAAGATGAGATGTCGCGGCACTGATTACACAGGAAAACACTTCACGGTCACAATAATAAAAAAAAAGTTGGTAGAATTTCAAAGCTTTTTTTTTCAGGGCTGCCCTATCTGAAACTCTTTGTCTTAAGCTTTTTCATTCACAATTTGGATCTTAATGAAAAGACATCGACGATGTATTTTTAGAGTGGGATATTGTTTACGACTTAATCTTTTTTTTTTTTTTTTGTGAGCTTTTTTGAAGTAAACTAAACAGCTCCGCAAGAATAAATATAGTGCAGCCCTAGCAAGACCCTTGAAAATATTCGTTACTTGTGTGTGTCGTAAAAAAGGTACCTATATCTTCACAAAGCACACGATAGGCATAGGGAAAGTGTTCTTGGTGATGGATTTTTTAAAACTGTATAGACTGTGGGATTTTTACACGCTATATAATCTAGTCACGTATGTACTTAGTACCGAATACATCAAGGATGTTAACGTTCATACATTCTAACCCAAACCACACTAAAAATAGGCAGTCCTAAAATTATCCTTATTTCTCAGGTTAATAGCAAAGCATAAGCGCCTGTGAATTCAATATAGTTAGTGAGGCGGGCGGCGGCACTGTAAAATTCAACGGTCTGTTATAATATGCAGACAGAAGGAATATTACTGGTCTTAGCTTTGACGACAACTCGACGTACTTTAGTACGATGGTTATAATTTACAATAGAAATAGAATTCTATTTGCGAGATGAGCTTGATGTTTTAAGTACTTCGGTACGACTTTATGTTCCAAATTGTTTATTTTTGAATTCTAGTTCTCAATTTAAGCTAAGCACGAAGTCCGCAGTTTCGGCCGAAGTTCGGGCGTTCCCAACTCGTTATCACTTACGGACTTAGGTCCGTACGTTACTTAAGTAGGTAAGGTAACTTTGGGGCCCGAACTAAGAATGAATTACAACACGATTTCACATTTGTCCCTAATACCGAAGCGTTTTTGCCCGTTTGAAAAAAACTGAATTTGACACTTGTTTTGACGGATCATCGACTTTCGGATGGGCCCCTATCTTCGTTGACGGACTCAGAAAGAACATTCTCAGAAGGTACCACCCAGAAGTTTCTTTTTTTTGTTCCATGTTGAATAAGTACATACCTACTTACTTATGTATAAACTCATGATGTTTTCCCATGTACATTACCTACTCCAGGTTTAGGCAGCAACTACAGAACGCCATCTGCTAAAACTTTTAAAAGTATTCCTCTAGCTTTTTCTACATAGAACCTACAACGTAATACCTACTGGAGGACGGGAAATACAAATCTAATATTTGTATTTATCACAGCGACAGTCAGTCTTTGTGATAATTTTTTAGGCCTATTTGGTTAGTTTCCAGGTCAGCACCATTTCGCACGTTCATTAGCATTAACAAACAAACAGTCCCTTTAGCGGATAGTTTACAGAGGTCCTGATTTCACGGGAATTGAACATTGGCGCTTAAGCTCTGTTAGATTAAACAAAACTAAAAATATTGTTTTAACGCTCAATGCGTTAGAAGATCTGTTTGCGCATGCGAGATTTTGTGTTTGTAAATGCACCTACATTACAGAAGATATTACCAGAATGGAAGAGCGTAGAAAAAGGCTGCTACGAATTTGTCATATTTAAAGTCCTGTCCTATTTTGTGGTTCACTCATAGCGCAATTTCCTAGATAAACCTAAAAACGCCTCAAAAGCGTAAATAAATGAGCCATTATAACGTTAAAAGCACATTGTATTACCTTTTTGGGTTAAACAAGCTAATTAGTGTGAGTCATTGCAGAATTTGCACACGATGCGCCGTCGCACCAAAATTTTATGCATATTAGTATTTTGTGTCACCGCATGTAACAGTCATGTTTTATTGGGATGTACATATATGTATGGTACAGAAATTAACAAAGGAACCAATTCAGCACACATAAGTAGAAAATTGTGTAGTAACTTAGTAAGTGTATAAAACATAAGTAAAATATAATAGTCGTGTAAGACATTTCTGTGACCTTACCTACCGATATTTACCTACATTGTACCCTACATATAGGTACATTGAATAAACCTTTAAGTAACAAAATAATATTTAAACAAGATACTTTTTGTTTAAGTGCATATAGGTACGATGCTCAAAAAAAGTAAAATCCCAAAGTAAACAAATGCATCAAAACGAAAATAAACATAGGTACACTACGATAACAACGCGATATGCACACATTTTCCTCCAGTGAAAACGTACGTACGGTATGTAACAGCGATGTTTTAATGAGCGGAGTTAATTTTTGCTGGGTTTTCCCGGCTATGTGTTGTAGCTTTTAGGCACGTACCGGGTTTTTATGGTGCATAACCAACCATTCAAGTACGTACAAGATTTTATTGTTGGCTGGCGCCATGGATCACTGTTTAGACTCTGATGTGGCACTGACCTTAAACAGCTCCTAGTACCTACCTATAGTAGCTAATAGTAGCGCGCCCTGGCTCCCTGACTATTTTAAATGACTCGTTGTTTTGTTGGGTATGTGAATGTTATTTGAGTCGATTGCTCATGAACTTGTTGTATATAATCTTACTCGATAATAAAATCGGATCCATTTTGGTTCTGTTTGTTTATTTTTCCAACGTCGTAGGTCGAAAAGTGTTTGATATTAGTCCATTAAGGATGATGCCTGGGTAAAAATAAATAAATTCTATTTAGTCCGCCAGTCTGATAATAAAATAAACTAGACACGTATTTTTTGTTTTATCATATTAATAAAAAATTACTCATAAGATAAAACGCATTAAAGTTTGGGGGTGGGGGTAGCTACGTTACAAGTAACTATAAAATGTACATGAAAGTGACGTCATGGTACATTCTAATTCAAGGTATCGCCGTAATCTTTTGATTACGTAAAAAACAGTCAGTGAATTTTTTTTTTCATCGTCCCTGTTTTATGTTGGTAATGTAAACGCGCTACTTTTCTATCAATAAGTGCACTGTTTTAATTAATTTTTCTTCTCTTTCCAGGTAAGTTTAACAACATCAAAACTATCGATCACCTACTGTGAGTATTTAGTCTAACATTACCACAACAAATGTACACATAATAAATTTTGATGACGAGGAAGTGCGACTTGCTCTTCCAATTTCTGCTCTTGCCAGGATTAGTGTTCCGGGAAAAGTCTTGGTGTAAAAATAATAATATGCCCCACCACAAAAGTTATCTAGGATTATAGATGTAAATAAAGCGCTTTAAACCAAAATCCGTGATTTAAAAACCGTTTTAAATTTGTTTAACACGATTTTTCAACCACGGATTTTGGTTTATAACGGTTTATTTACAGCTTTAAACCAAAATCCGTGGTTTAAACACGGTTTTAAATTTATTTAACTGGGTTTTTAAACCACGGATTTGGGTTTAAAGCGGTTTATTTACACCTATAATTCTAGATAACTTTTGTGGTGATATATTATTATTTTTACACCAAGACTTTTCCCGGAACACTAATCCTGGCAAGAGCAGAAATTGGAAGAGCAAGTCGCACTTCCGGTTTTTTTACTACTATATCTAGGATCTACTTCCCCATTGCTGAATTAACTAAACACAAGTATACAGGGCGTCCCACGGATATGCCACATGGAGGGAAAGTACCTTGAATATTGTAGATGGAACATTTATCTGAATCGCTGGACATTTTTCTGAATCTGAATTCATGGTCTTCCTTATATTTGTGACACTATGTTATTTAGCAAAAAATAATCCTTATGATGAAGCTCTTCGATCGGTATGATAAAGTTACAGGGTGATTATTTTTCTTAGGTAACCGGGTTCGTTCCCGGTTCAACCATGTAATTATTTAAATATCTATGAATGCAATTTAAATTGTTTTTTAAATTCAAATAATGTCTTCTTTCAGTAAAATGTTCCATCTACAATATTTAAGGTACTTTCCCTCCATGTGGCATATCCGTGGGACGCCCTGAATAAGAGGATCTCTCTGTATCCACTTATATAATATTACTTCCACAAGAAGCCCTTGAGCACATTATAGATAATTGGGAAAACACATAACAACACTATTAGTTGGTGTCGTATCGGTAACATAGCATGAGGGTCCATTTACATTTGAACTCAACGATCGTTTGCATTAAACGAGGTAATCTGCGATTTCCGGTGGTAAACCCAGTGTGTAACTAGAGCATAAACACTGACGCAATAATGTATTTTGGCTTTATAATCATACCCAAAACACCTAGTATTTCAGAGCTCCAAATTACCGTTCAGAATTTTCCCAACTGCATGGGTTAGTGTCAATTTCTAATCAGATTAGATGCAGTTCAACTCTTTACTACTATGTAACAGCAATATGTGAATATCACCCTAGTGGTCAAACTATCAATCAGCCTTGTGATTACTGCACTGACTGGACAGGTCCACTCAAATCTGTGTGGTTCTTTCCTCAAAAGACCATTTCAGATGCTATTCTACATGGTCCTCATATGGCCAGATCAAGGCTATGTCTGGACTTGAAAAGAGACTGCAACCTCTGAATTTGTTTCGGCCTTTCTTTTCAGAGTAGTCAAATAGGAAATGCCGACCTCATCTAGCTTATTTTTAATATTTTTTAAAATTACGTTTAAAAGTGATTCCAATATCCTATTCACAGAATAAACAATTTCATTTCATTTCACTCGTAAAGATTGCTGAAGATATTTGTATGACAACCCGTACGGCAACGCTAGACACGTTAAAGTCTACATGTGTATATAATGGGCCCTTCTTTTTCTATTCTCGGTGGTCAAATTGAACCTTATAGTCTGCAAAATAGGTACCAGTACCTACCGTACTAAACTACTCACTACTCTACCAATGTAAACGCACCCTAATTCGTACAGAGACAGACGTGCCTCCCCGAAATGCGTGAGATTACATCCAATACAACTGTCGGTAAACATAATAGCTAATGGCAATATCAGGCTGCTGGTATCTGATGGTAAACAGCAACTAATAAACAGTATCATACTAATATCCCCAAGTTTGTTGACTTGTTTGTGTGTTGTGGACATGTCAAAGGGTGGTGGAGCAAAAAATAATCTTACAAATATCCCAAGACCATATTTTTTTCAGTCTTATATCCCACTTATAGGCACATATAAGTGTGGATTTGGGCGCAGTTTATAAGTATATTCACCCTTACAATGGCCTTGTAATGGTCTCGCGAAGTGTCTTTTCAAACTTACAAAACTCTTGCTGATACTTTTATAATGAAAAACAAAACTTACAAGGGCATGCTTTAAGGGCAAATAACCTTAAAGTCCTCTTACTAATGCTATTTTAAGTATAATATCGCTAGTATCACAATCCGCCGTGAGCTAAAGAGAAACTTTGCGAAAATAATGAAAAGTCGCGTAAAAACTTAAGTATTATATTTTATTTTCTTACAAAACGCTAGTGCGTAAGCTAGTTTGTCACGCAATTTATGCGATTATTAGGTTGCGAAGTAGTTTTTCACGATTATTTTGAAATTTGAATAACAATATTTTCACGGGCCTTTAAAAAAAATTGTCTTTTATTATATTATTATTTTAATTATTTGTGAAATAATATTGAAATGTCGCCATTACGACCAACCACGACTCATAAGTGCTTTATCAGAACAATATAAGTCCAGTATTCTTGTCTATGGTTTATATCGCACTCGTAAAAGTCAAATTAAACCTAAAACCATTGTCTACACGGTCATACTGCTCATAATTTTAGGGTTGCTTAATAAGTAAAAGCAAGCCAAACAACGAAGTCATTATAGGTACAAGTAAATAATTAATCCCCAATATCAATTCAATGTAAACACGCTTATATTATGTTTTAGGACAAATATACATACGATTAGTATGATTGCAATTATGGATGTTGACTGTTTCACGGTCCTCTTAACGGTTACGGGGGAAGTAAAAAATTATTTTGTACGGAACCTTCAAAAATATTGTTTGTGTCAGTTGCACGAGATGCTCGGAGACACACTGATTTTTGAATTAATTCCAAGTATTTTCTACGCATTTTTCTTCGGTATGCTCCACTGCTCTTAAACTGCTTTCATTTTTGTTATTGTAAATCCATTAAAAAAATCTCGTGTCAGACACAACAAGGAAAATAAATAACCCTTAATAGAGAATTGTTTAAGACACTTGTAGGACTTTAAAGTGCTACTACTCTTTAATATGTCTTAGGTGAGATAAATCACACTTTTAAAACACTAGTCTTACAGAAGTCTAATAAAACACTTATTATAGTCACTTCTAAGATTGAATGTACTTATAAAATGTATTTATAAGTTTTAATTAAGAATCAAAGGCAATTAGACTTGTAAAAGGCGCTTATAATGCCACTGCTCTTATTAATATTATATAACGTTTTCTTATATACGTCTATAAGAATAATGTTACAAGTATGAATGCTCTTAAAACTTAAATAGACTTATAAAATAACACTATTAGAGTTTCTGGCTTAATCATAACACGTATAAACCTTGTATGGAACCATAGCTCTTACAAGCTTTTGTTTGTAAGGGTATTTTGCTAGTTGGGGCTCTTCGACATGGAATCTTCCGAGAAATCGAACAGCTTTGTAGTTTTGGTGACCTAGAATTGTCGAATTGGTCTATTGGAGTAGACAACATAGGCAGTAAACTTCCAAATAGTAAAAGCAGATTTCAAAAAGAGTCAGAAGAGAAATCATAATATGTTATTTATGAAACGGTCGGTAATGCCATCAGTTTGGTTTGAGTGGTTTATTTTTCACCTATACTAAAGTGTAGTTGTTGGATGTCGCATTCAAAAATAACCGTTAAATATACACTGATAAATCATAGGTCTCGAGTTCAAACCCAAAGCACGCAACTCTGACTTTTCGGATTTATGTGCGTATTGTATTATCACTTGCCTCAAAAACGGTTGCGGAAAACATCGTGAGGAAACGCCGCCTGAGAGATATTTCTCGACGGTATGTGAAGCCAAGTCAGCATGGGCGGCATAAAAACTCTGACACACGGTTAGTCACACACGGTTAGAGAGCGATACAAAACATTAATCTTTTACGAGTCGCTTTCTAATCTATTTTGGTTTTTATGTTGAAAAATTTGTATATTCTTATTCTATCTACTTGATTTAAAATTACACTAAAATCGTGCATGCAATGTATGGTACCAAACAGGTATGGTAAAATATTGCCAACTAGCTGCGCCCCGCGGTGTCACCCGCGTAAGTCTCGATCCCATGGGAATATCGGGATAAAAACTATACAACGTCCTATTCCAGGGCATGGTCTACCCCTGTGCCAAATTTCATCCGAATCCGTTCAGCCGTTTTAGCGTGAAAGTGTAACAAACAATCAAACTGACTTTCGGATTTATAATATTATACTAGCTTCCGCCCGCGGCTTCGCCCGCGTGGTATGTCGATAAAAAATAGCCTATGTCCTTCCCCGGGATGCCATCTTTCTCCTTGCCAAATTTTATCGAAATCCGTTCAGTGGTTTAGGCTTGAAAAGGTAACATACAGACAGACAGACAGGCAGAGTTACTTTCGAATTTATATTATTAGTAAGTTAAGTAAGTAATAGTAAGTATAGTAAGTATGGATTATATAGTAAAGATGTAGCTGTTGTTGTAACTATAGGTAATCCTTTAATATGAGTACCGATAGTTATAATAATTAAGAGCTCGTTGCTAAGTAATAACAGCCGCACGCAGGGTCGATCCATCAGGTTAAGCTACGCTTGCTGGGGTTGGTCCGTGGATGGGTGACCATCTTTACATACCGAGACTCCTCCGTGCCTCGGAAAGGACGTTTAGCCGTTGGTCCCGACTGTCATTCATGGATCTTTGACAGTTGTTACGAGTCGTCAGAAGCCCGAAAGTCTGATATTTACCCAGTTATTGGTTTCTGGAGGTCAGATAGGCAGTCGCTTCATGTAAAATACTGGTATTCAGCTGCACCCGGTTAGACTGGGCTGACCCCAGCATAGTTGGGAAAAGGCTAGGCAGATTGATTTTTATAGTTACAATATTAAACACATTTTGACATTAATAGTGATAGATTTTCAGCCAACTTACCAATTTACCCAAACCCCTTTCCCGTCGACATTTTCAACTTGTGTGAGTAACTTTAGCGAGCGGGTTCACAAGTTGTTAAACCCAATGAATAGAATGATTAGTATAGCCGGTACCTTCTTTTTTCACACAAAGCAACGCTCAAAGATGACGGTAACATAATGATGTATTATTCTGGATATGAAATATTTGCGTAACTTTGATCTCGAGCCAAGAATTTACGTCGAGCGACAGTGATGTAATTTTAATTAGTAGAATTTTGTGTTTAATTTAAAAACAAAAATAGCAAATGGCATTGATTTTGTTTGTCTAAAGGTTTTTTATTTGCTTCAATAATAACTTTTAGCAATGAGATGCAGGCAAGGTACAAGCAGCCTTAAAAAGATAATTTCATCGACAAGAATTAATTTTAATTGTCGACAATCTTGCTCCATAATATTGTATCAATGTCATAAAATAAATTGCTCATTGGGTACTTAATTAATTTATTGTAATAGTAATAATAGTAATTTATTTCTCTCAAAAACTTATTTGGTATCTAGGTTACAGGCGGATTTCAACCTTTGTGAAAGCTGGAGTCTAGACTGGGTTTGGGACCTGTATGACAATGGAATACGAATTGAAACAATCAAATCAATTATTGTCAAAGTACACATCTTTTGTACGAGTTACGACGCATCGTGTTTAGGACGACTCGGTTTACATTTTACGAATCCTTTGACGCTTTCCGCAGAACGCAGAACTCCACTTATTCACGCAAACTACCTTTATCAGCCCTGGGAATAACCTAAGTAGACCGTTAACTGTATATTTAGTTACCCATAATGTCAACATAGAACGCAATAGGTAGGGTAATGTCAGACCGACCCCTTACCAACAGTTAGCAACTACCCTACTCACACGAAACACTAAGGTATGTCCAACACAATACATACATTAAGAAAGCCACTAATTACGTTACTTACTTTCACTATAATTTTAAGGTAAAGGTAGACCGTATATAAACGTTGACAGTGAGCCGACATTTTCAGCCCTTTGTTAGGCCTTCAGTGACACTTAAAACAACCCTCCATCTCTTAAATAGGTCTAAGAACTCGTTAACTGTAACACTAACCTCTGTGAAATTACCAGTAATTTTACGTGAAAATATTGGACAAGGCAGCTGTTTATTTTGTTAAACAAATAAGCTTGTGTACCTGTTTCATTATCGTGTTTGGAGTGACAATTATTGAAGCCGAGTTTTAATCAGGGACCAAGCGAAATATAAATTAAAGGTTAATTCGCTTAAATAGAATGAAAATATTTCTAGTTAAGATTTTAAGAGTTTATACGACTCTTACCTGCCAAGCCTGATTATTAATATAAAATCGAGTCCCTTTGCTATTATTGCAAATGAATAGATACCGTAATAATATCAAAAACTTAGTGACCGTAGTGGTAGCGCCCTAATAAGATCGAAAACTTAGTGACCGTACAGGTAGCGCCCTAATAAGATCAAATAATTAGTGACGGTAGTGGTAGCGCCCTTAAAAGATCGAAAACTTAGTGACCGTAGTTGTAGCGCCCTAATAAGATCGAAAACTTAATGACCGTAGTTGTAGCGCTCTAATAAGCCCATATAGGTTGGCGATTTAGTCACCCTGCATCTATGTATTCCCGCCTACGCATGTCGATTGATATAATTATGAAACAATACGTTCATGCTATAATTATTATAGAGTAAAAGACAAGACAATGCATGCTCGCAATTCATATCTCTACAAAATGTTTGGTCAATTCATTTATTGTGTGTTAAATCGATTTTTGATCGAACAATGCAGGCTCCATATTATCAGGCACACAATCAACTCAATTAAACTGCCGATGCCATCGGGTCCACAAAAGGCAGTAGCAGCCCTATTGATTAACCAAACAACGTGGTTATTCGTAGGCCCTCGGCATTCCGAACAAAACGATGAGATTTGATAGCATTATTAGCTTATTGCCGGGAGACTGATTATGCGTGTGGACTTATGGTGAACAAGGTCATCAGGCGAATGAGTGCACTAAACATGCTGAACCGTCATATTGTGCAACATGCTTGCGATTTAAAAAACCGGGCAAACACAAAACAGGCGATCAAGAATCCCTCAATAGCGGCAACGATTCGATTTATCTGTTCGATTTAAGTAATGTCCTAACACGTGTGACTCGGGTGACTCCGGATTTTTAATTTGTCTGTCTGTGATGTCTTGTTTATACCATTTTAGTTAACTTTTTTGTCGTAGTTGGGCTTTAGTTTTCATACATTTTATTTTATTATGTATAACAAAGTAGGTAAACACGACCTCGTTAAAAACGTTACAATGCAAACATCATAATAGAACATGGTTGCAAAAACGGCTTACGATGATGCAAAAATGTAGGAAACAATTTTTCTTAGTTTTAATAAAACCATAATTATTTTATAGTCAGTTAAGTTATTTACTAAGTATTTGTTTAAGGAATCTTAGTTATTATTTATGTATTGTATTGTTTTAATTGATTGAGATACCTGAGATACAGGTTTATTCCTAGTTCAGGTAAAATCAAATTTTTATATACCTCTAGTTTAAGACCCTCTATTTTGTAAATCAATTATTTCAATAAACATTTCAGTCATTGCTGTCATAGGTAATTTGGTGTCAATAATGAAAAATGGTAGGTACCTACCTAATACAAAAATTTGGTATGTTAGGTACCAACTTTTTGCCACTCTGATAGCAACTGAAACTTGAAAGCCGAATTTACATTCTGAAACTACATAGTTACGAAAAATTTGTTTCATGACATTAGTTTTTCATGTAAATAGATAATTTCATCATGCATGCATTAGTTTTGCTTAGTAGAAACCATCAGTATCTATAACTAATGTCAGCATGAAACTAATTTTGCGCAACTAGTTCCGTAATGTAAATTCGGCTTTAAGGGTGATACGCTAAGGTAGCCCGCGAAATTTAATTTTTCTTACGTTTTTTGCAATTTGCAAGACAGTGTGGCGGTATCTACATCGCCACATGCGAACTACGCATCAAAGACCTGACGTCAGACAGACGTCACATAAATCCTGCATCGCGCAATTAAAGTTTACCGTGCAGTGGACATATATACAAGAACCCAAGATCAATCGTTGGGCAGTTGCCCGCTAGACACAACACCCGTCTGGTAGGAGGATCCTCCCTTTTCTATGGAGTATGAGTGAACTTTACACCCTGTTCCTCATACCCCTAAAACAGTGTCAGGTTGTATGTTGATGTTTCGCGACAAATATTAGAAGTTAAGAGAAAAAAAAAGAAGTATTAGAGGTTAGAAGGTAAGTTAAAAGTTTAGTAAAGTGGAATAGGTTACTAAATATATCTACGTCTATTGTATTTTATACTGGATTTCCGCAACGCCTGTCTCACAAGTCACGCCTGAATACCTACCGAACAAGTGTGTAGCACACCTAAGTTATTACGGCTTCAGTCGCGTCTACAGCATAAAAAATAGTTGTCTACAGTGCAGTGCAGTTGTGTAAACCGTTTTACACAACTGCACAATTGACAAAGCTCCTCACATACAAATTGCGTTATCTACACTGTAGATTTCACAGGACGGAGCGTTCTAAATTCAAATACAGTGTTCTGACAAGCAACGGAACCTTTGATCAACAATGACAAGTGGGCCACTGTAGGCCACTAGCAGTCGTATCATACATCTGGGACAGGTGTGACAGTTATCTTGTGTGCTTGGTATGCGGCAGAATACGGAACTGTGGGCCTAGCACTAACGCGCGGAGTAAACGTAACGTAAATTCGAACGATTAAATTGAAAATAATCGTTTCGCACGTAGCTCGGAGCTCCTGGCTAAGTAATAACAGCCGCACGGGTCGATCCAACAGGTTAAGTTACGCTTGCCGGGGTTAGTCCATGGATGGGTGACCATCTTTACATACCGAGACTCGCCCGGGATAAAATTTATCGTATGTCCTATTCCGGGTCATGGTCTACCCCTGTGCGAAATTTCATCCAATTCAGCCGTTTTAGCGTGCAAGCGTAACAAACAAACAAATAAACTCACTTTCGTATTTATAATATTATAGTTAGGATTAGGATAGCGCTAGTCGCAAAAACTATAACACTATAACAAAAATGCTATAGGATAGTTGTATTTTTTATTAACAAAAAAAAACAACCGACTTCCAAAAAAACACTAATAAAGTGAAAAATAACTTTAATTTCGGAAGTCGGTGTCTTTGCTTAACAATTAACGTTTTTTGCCACCGACTTCCGAAATTAAAGTTATTTTTCACTTTTTTTGTGTTTTTTTGGAAGTCGGTTGTTTTTTTTTGTAAAATGTTTTTATTTTTCACTTTTTAGTTGTGGTTCCCCACACAAATTGAAATACGTGCCTGCCTGTAAATAACAGTGACGGAGTCAAACAATATATCGTCTACATACACAAAGTGGGAAAAATACGTAATTATTGAAGCTAACTCAAAAACTACGCAAGCAAAGTTAATAAAATTTATATGGGACCACCTCTGAAGCATGACCTACCAAACAAAAAAAGAATCATCAAAATCGATTCATAATTGAAGGAGTAATCGCGTAACATACATACGAAAAAAAAAACAGACAGACGAATTGAGAACCTCCTCCTTTTTGAAGAAGTCGGTTAAAAATCAAACAAAACGTTACATTTTCGTCGCACGTTCGTGCGAGGCCTCTGAAGTTCAATGTACTGAATTTGACAGATTGTTGATGTTTCGTCTTTGCCACTAGCGCCACTGTAGGGGGGGGCGGTCAAGATATATTGGACAGTTTGTGGTGTTGTGCTTTGAGGTTACTGTTCATTTACAAAGGATGAATCGTATAGCGGTTCGAATTCTAATGATAGAAAAAGTTTCTAAAAGCCGTTCTAGTAATGTGATGCTCTGTATAGAATACAGTCATCAGTTATTGTGTGACTACAATAAGTACAAAGACAGTTTCTTTCAGTCATACTTTTAGAAAGTTTCGAGCAACCAATAGAAAATTACGTAGTAAGTTTCTAAAAAAGTACATAGAACTCATACTCACTTACTACTACTACTTACTTACTTACGTACTTTGTACTCATATCATAATTATGTCATATCTCTTTGTATTTTACTGTGTGTACATAAATAATAAATAAATAAATAGAAAGTATCTGAGACCAGAGCTTGAAGTGAGCTGATTTCACTTGGTGCTAAGGATTGATATTAATGACAGTTCACTTCACCTTAGTTTTTACGGTGAGATTTTCACACAATAGCTCGGGTGTATTTATGTATTGTAAATCCGTTGGTCCTGGCTATCATTCGTAAATCTTTGACAGTCGTAATGGGTGGTCAGAAACCCAAAAAGTCAGAGAAGCAGTCCCAAGGAGTATCGTGTTACCCAGTAACTCGGTTGTGAAGGATCAGCTGCATCCGGTTAGACTGTAAGCCGATTCAGCTGCATCTGGTTAGAATGTAAGCCGCTCCCAACAAAGTTGGGAAAAAGTTAGTAAAATTGATTGTATTGTAATAGGTATTCTTTAGACAACAGACATATTGCATGGGTTTGCTTGTTGGTACCTACGTGGCCTACAAATAGGAGAATGTAATTTGCATGAAATGTTATTATTACCCTTGAAGATACTGAAGCATAAACACGTCGAATCCACCATTTTCATGTACCTAATTCGCTAACCATTAGTAGATTATCGAGGCGATGAATCTCAATATTCCCTATATGACCTGTCTCATCGCGGCTCGAATGGCTAAGCTTATGGAATCAATTATAGATTTATGTTAGATGCTGATATCTTGTAATTGGATCTGTAGCCGTAAAATTATCATCGAAATATGTGTATTTATGCATCTATCTACTTATAGGTATATGCCTGTAGCTTTTTAGGGTTCCGTACCGAAAAGATGCCAACGAAACCCTATTACTAAGCTTGCGCCTGTGCTGTCTGTCTATCACTGAGCTATCTTTAAAACTGTGACAGCTAGCCATGCAGTGAATGTTAACAAGAATACGTGTTACTATGGCCGATATCATCAAAATATACCAATAAAAAGACCAGTCAGATTTAAAAAAACGAGAAATTTCGTGAGACACTTCCGGGGTAATTGCGTAACACACTTACAGTAGCAATGGCTTTCATTTTGACAGATAAAGTAAAAACATTGTTTATAGTTCAGTTTTAGTTCAACATTCATTGCGTTATTTATGTTGTTGGTAGAATTTTTTTTTGAACTTACAAAGCTATTCGTTATCAATATCCTTCAAATTCATCCAGATTGTTCACCAAGTGTGTAGAGTATAATGTAGTGCGATAAGGAAAACGTTCGTTTCAAAACTACAATCATAGGAAATCATCTGCCAAGGCTTTTGTGTAAATATTTTACTTTTGTTTTTCCTATTAACAGCAATTATTTCGAATTAAATGCCATACCTTTTGTATTCCGCCCACGTTTATGACCAAATTATAACGTATTCAGCTCACAGTAAATCAAAGTACATCAGTCAACCTTCAGATGTGGGTAGCAAATGCATTACTCGTCATACCTATATTCATAAAATATTAGTAATTTACCTGACTCTCAAAATGATCTATGTCACATTATTTCGACACCTACGTCACAACTCTAAGTAACTCGATCCATTTAAACTTTCCATAACATGTTTTACTTAAAGTTCATAAGTACACACACAAATGGCAATTAACGCATCAATTACTAGTTACGCCAGAGGCTTCGCCCGCGTACTATCTACATAAATTATGGCCTATGTTACTCAGGAAAATAATTTAACTTGTGAAATAATTTTTAAAATCGGTCCTGACGTTTTTAAGTTTTATTCACAAACAACAAACCTTTTCCCTTTATAATATTAACAATACTGACACTAATTGTAGAACGACATGAGACTAAAGTTACATTACAGACCAACTTCGATGAGCTTCTATTTTTCTCTTGAACATTTTCCGAGCGAGTCATCGCTCTTCATGCTGTGGCAGTGTGTGATAAGAAGTATGATGTATCGTGGCTGTAACTTCGATTTTATGTCTTGTTATTTTATATTATCGTCTAACTAAAGTTAATAAAAGTTTCTCAAGGCGATCAGCAAGGAAGTGTTATATCTTCACAAAAACGAACATTATTAAAAAACAAAGTTGTTGTCCTGTCTGTCTCTGTGACCGCGTTGTTCCTTTAAAGTACACAATGGATTTTGATGCGGTTTTCACTATCATCATTCGCCTGCCCTGGGAGCTTACTACCACCTCTTACAGCAGTATTATTTTAATATTACTTCAGTGTAGGAAAGAGATGAAGCTCTACAGGTCGTATAGCTCAATCTCTTTCCTCAGCGGTAGTGGTAGGCCCCCTTATCCCAATTTAATTTGGCTCGGCGCAACATGTCCTTTTTTTCCATACTTCGCTATTAGACGCCATCTCGGTAGTCACTTCCTTTCTCGGCTATCATTTAGAGCATTAATTCCGTAATGTTTATGTGTATAATATATTATTATTGGGTCCCCACCTATGAAATTGGCGTTTTTTTTCTCACAAATAGAGAACCTCGTCACTTCTATTATTTAAAATATTCATTAATTGCTTGGTATTATATCGAATAATGACCATCATAGACAACTACCAATAGTAAAAAAAACCTTATTACTTATAGTTTTCTAAACATAAAAAATACTATAAAAATGACTCCTCCTTTGTTAGCAGAAACGACCACAATTTTTTTTTTTAACTTAGCCCAAACTTATTTTTGTCGCTTAATCGAATGTGGCATATTACGACATAGTTTTTAAACATTAGTGCATACAAGTTTTAAAACATTAGTGTTCATGGTTGTTATATAAATTAAGAAAATGTTAGTATTAAAAATGCAACTTCCTTAAAATTCCCCATACAAAACGCTGATTTCATAGGAGGACCTAATATTTGACTAATAATTATATAGCGCAGAAATCTCAATATTTTGACATGGGGCTATAGCACCCATGCGAAGCAGTTGCAGGTCGCTAGTATTGCAATAAATATCTAATCAATGGGGCTTCATATACATGTGTAATATAATTCTGATGAATATTAACTTCTTAGCAATTGTATAGAAGACAGGTTTGAATTGCTTCCTGGGAATAAAAACCATCAATTAAGATAATTCTCGCACGTATTTATTATTGGAACCTAACTACCGCTTCGTCATCTGTGCTCGACTGTATAAAAAGATACGTAGGTCATAGATCTAGGAGAAGTCTAAAGTTGAAGGTATACGGGTACCGAGTGCATGACTAAATTCCACATTCTGATAGCGGCAGTAAACACTTTCCTATCTTGAAATTCCATTTCATCATTTAAAACTTCTTTGTAGCACGGAAAACATACGTAAAATTCGTAGGTAGAAAAATATGATAGAGTTCAAAATAAGAACATCGTTGAAGCAACAGCTTTATTCGATAAACTGTATTTATGTATTCACAAGGAAAGGCGTATAACAAGTCAAAAAGCGCCCATGTGTGAGTCAGACTCGCAAATGAAGGGTTCCGTATCGCCCTACAATACTTAACACTAGGTACATGTTTTTATGATTTGTTGTTATTACGGCCAGTAGTACACACTCTGTGAAAATTTCGAGTGTCTACCTATTATACGGCTCCAAATATCAGCCTTATGATAGACGGAAGGACAGCGGTAGTTGGTAATAGGGGTCGCTTTAGTTACGGAATCCTAAAAATCTATAGATTTGAATATTTTTAGGTAAAGCGAGTCATGAATGTTTCATGGGATGGTCGCCATTTTATGTTGCTCCTACTTTGCGAACAATACCGATAGCGCCGAAAAAAAGGTACAAACAAAATGGATAAAAGCAATCATCGAAATTCAATGACTTTTGCGAACTTTCGAAACAATTTTTGGCGACTTCAAACGATTGCTGCGGTACTTATTTCAAGATTTTTGAGAATTATTTTGGTTACTAATGAGTTCTTTTTAGCGTTTTTTGTTGGGTATTTCATTTTTATGGTGTAACAAAAGAATCGAAATTATATCAAGGAAACCACTAGGTATCGTAAGTACTAATTTCGTTCAGGTGAAAGTACAGCTGTGTTCATTAAAAAACTTCAGTAGATATTATCGAAAAGTTGACCAAAAACAATTCTCTTTTATATTTACCAAAATACCTAGAATTATTGTTATTTATATTTCTGACCCCCGCAGACAGGCGCGATACAACAGCGCGACTCGAAGCAACTAGGTTGTGAAGGTCAGATAGGCAGTTGGTCGCTCCATGTAAAATATATTCAGCTGCATTCGGTTAGACTGGAAGCCGACCCCAAAATTGTTGGGAAAAGGCTAGGCAGATGATTCATATGTAAATTATACTCTCTTTATTTCGAGCCAATTCTTTGCCCATCTTCTACTGTCGTGATCTGATATTCTCACATCAAAAACATAAAAAACGAACCTTGTTTATGGTACAAAATGCACGCTTGACATGAACGTTATTAATTGCAGAATGAGTTATTAACACACCAGTGCAGGCTACTGTTCAGCCAGCCGATAAATTTATCTAGAGGACGCTTCACAACAGCTTCCTGACGCCGATAGCCACTGCGAACAAAGGGACAACACCATGTATAAACTTACTGATGCGAAATAGGTAATAAATATTCACTTCAATCAATTTATCGTAGCAATTAATATTAATAAAATTGATTTGTAAACTGGTCAGCATCATAAAACTCAATAAAATGACAGCATTATGTGTTTATGTAAACTAAACTTGTGTTAATTGTTCGGTGTTGGTATTTTTTTAAGATTTATATGTAAACTAGCTTTTGCCCGCGACTTCGCCTGCGTGGTTGTCGGATATCGTCCCATGGGAATGGGAACTACCGGGATACTTAAGAAATGCTCGGTTTCCTATACTTTCATCTCCTATAACACCCCCTATAGGATTATTTTTTAAACAAAAAGTACCGTATGTCCTTCCCCAGGATGCCATTTATCTCCTTGCCAAATTTTGTCGAAATCCGTTCAGTGGTTTAGGCGTGAAAAGATAACATACAGACAGACAGACAGAGTTACTTTCGAATTTATAATACTAGTAAGTATAGTATGGATGAAGTACGTAAGCTTTCGCTGTCGAAATCCGTTCAGTAGTTTAGGCATGAAATGGTAACAAACAGAGAGACAAAAAAAAAAATTTATATTGGTACAGTAAAAATCATTCACAATGTTATTGGTTCTTCATAAGTGGTACAATATTCGCAGGAATTGGTGAAACTGGTTCCCAAACTAAGCTATCGCTTGTATTTTGGGACACAGTGTTCAGTCGTGGATTTTGTTACAATCATTTATAGGTTTAATTAGGTGCAAGTGTTGTGAATGTGTTTTTTTATATTTATTTTTTTATTATATGAATGTATATATGTATGACAGACAGAATCACTTTCGAATTTATAATATTAGTAGGTATAGTAAGTATAGTATGGATGAAGTACGTAAGCTTCGCTGGGTTCATTTGAAATTATACCTCAGCATCGTTTCTTTCCAGTACAGATTCCACAGCAATGTTTAGTCCTATCTACAATTTGTTTGTACAATGAGCTATGTTGTTGACCAAGCCGCTTACTTGGCAGCAAACAGAGGCTCGACTTTGCATTGAAAATAAGGTAAAACTAAAAAGGTTGGCAGCGCGCTATCGTTTGCGTAAACTTTAACGAAGTAGGCAAAGTTTCAAGCAGGGTTGAACACCTTACGAAGCGATACCTGCTGCAATTAATTTTCTTATGAAATTCACGCTGTTTTCTAATACTAGTTAACTCAGGGTAAATAAAAAAGGCGATTATTTTAAAATGGGTTTAAAAGTTTATTGATTTCCTTTTATATAACATAATATCACGCCTTTTTACCCCGAAGGATTGGGCAGAGAGTTATGAGTTATGTTTAAGTCCCATGTAATAGGGGGCGAGCCTATTCGTTTTATATTTTCTGCAAAATTATGATCGTTTACAATTTTTTATCTAAGATAATCATGTTTGGGTAGACCATAGATATAAGAATTTATATTTCTATGGGGTATACATATTACAATATATGATTTTAATTTTTTTTGTAGGTTAAGTTTTTAGTGCGAGAGACTGATAAAATATAGGCAGGTTTGGTTTTGCCGTGAAGTCAACCTAACAGCAAAATGTTTGTTTATACCACTAGTAAGGTTACCTACGTTCTACAGGAATAGAATCCACAAAGTTTCCGTTAATGCAGTCCAATAATGTAAATTCAAAAACCACATCGGGGCTCCGTAACCGTCCCAAACACTTTGGACGACCACGGTATTCACAGTTGGTATTATTTCCTTGCTAATTTATGCTTCTTCATTTACATACGTGCACCTCTCCGAAGTTTGGCGTATATTCACCTGAATAGGTTTATCTTTGACGGCAGTTTACTAGGAAATCGGACGATAACACTTCGCTATATCCACCTTTAAACAATTGACAATTCAATTAATTATCGTGTCATTAATTGAATTGTCGATTGCTTAAAGGTGATAGCAATGATAATTAACGTATCGGATACAAACGCACTGCGCAATAAGCCCAAAATCCTACATAGCGACAAAAATTTACATGATTGATAATCATTGTCATGGCAGTATGAAAACTTCAAAATAAAAAAGAATATTAGCAAAGTAAATACAATAGCTTTTGAGAAAGTTTTACCTGAAAAGTTTTTCTTTCAATATGATTCATAATGTATTTTCATGTATCTCAGAATTCTTTATATAAAAACATTGTCTAGCTACACGTAAGTTCAAAAGGTTCATCCATAAACAGCTGTTGTCAACAATCTAATGATTCTTTCAATTAGTTTTGAATAACTTTAAAGAGTACTTATACAAAAATCCTTTTCGTCTTCCTAATTACTTACTACTTTTGGCCATTTTCTAAACCATTATGTCATTACTCAATATAATATCTTCACCAAAAATAGCGTATCTTGTCCTTATACCGTCGAAAATAACCCCCATTCTCTATAAAGGATCATGCAGAACAATAAACAAAATATTTCGCGAAAGCAGTGGCGGTTAAAATTGGATGTTTCTTGGAACACAGTCCCTTCCCAGGGTGGTGGAATTCAATAATATTGTCAATAAAGAATGTTTTCGAACCTATAGGACCCATATAAGCCAAAAAGGCGGAAAGTTCCTTATAAAAATGCTTTGTTACGTCTTTTTCGTGGGGAACGGAAATCGGAACGGGCTTATGCCGTCCGTGCACGCATATGATAGCTAATTAGGTATCTCTTTGTCTAGTACTGTGAGCTTTTGTTTTGTTTCAGTGGAATTAATTAGTCTTTATTAGATACATTCTTTGTGTTAGGATGGTCAATGTAGCTACAGACTGCCTTACAAGTTTTTTGTTTATTTGGACTACTTAAATCTTATTAGATAATTTGTATTGTTACAAAGAAAATAGATGATAGATACCTCCATAATAAAACGATGTTAAGAGGGAACCTATTTTAGGCATTTGGCCTATATCAAGCACCGTTGCGCCCAATCTAAAACATGATGAAACCATAGCATCTTGATACGGTATATATTATCTAACAATCGCTGCTATCTTCATCAAATAATGGCGTACCATAAAATCCATTGCACAATTCTGATTCAATCTGTAACATTGTTATCTGGTAATTCACAGCAGTGTTCAATCTCGTCGGTTCATCGCTGGAACACACTCGATACCCGAAACAATAGTCTTTAACCTCGAGAATAATGTCAGTGGCGTAACAATCGTGTACTATTAAATAATAAACATTCTAATTAGAGAATCTCAAGGACAATCTGAAGACTGAAAGAGAGATGAAAGAGATACCTTTACTTTATTGTACACTTAGAAATACATAGCTACCCATACCGAGATGGAGGTTTTAGATAGTTGAATAATCCGGTTGATACTCGTGTTAGTTTCATGTAAAAGTTGGTATGTCTGTTACTGAATCACGCATAAACGCCTCAACGTATTTGGATGATAATTAGGCATACAGATAGACCATTTTTTTTTTCCTTAGCCTTTAGTGTGACTCACTGCTGGGCAAAGGCCTCCCCTTTTTCCTTCCAAATCTCTCTGTTTTGTGCGATTTCTGGCCATGTTGGCCCCGCAAACATGATTAGATCTTCACACCACCTTCTCCGCGGTCTACCTCGACGGCGATGTCCTCCTTCATGCGTCCAGTGAGTGACGATCTTTGCCCATCTCTCCGGGTGCATTCGTATGACGTGGCCGGCCCACTCCCACTTCCCTGGCCTGGCCGTTTTTTCTCCAACATCCGCTACTTGAGTTATGGAGCGCAGGGTGGTGTTTCTAACGCGGTCTGTTCGCTTGACACCTAATATGCTGCGCTCCATTCCCGCTGACAAATCTTGAGTTTGGACTTCTGTTGTTCAGTAAGTGACCAACTTTGTGCACCATAGGTTAGGACGGGGAGGATGTATATATCGATGACCATAATAATATCCTTAATTCAAATATGGTAAACATTTTAAAAGCGTCAATGAAGAAGTTCTCCTAGGATGCGATTAAAACCACGGACAACCCCTAGTTAATACTATTTTTGAATCCAGCTTCATGATCTTGTACAGTTGGAAGTAGAATTGAATGAAGCAGCACATTACTGTACATAACTAATTAAATAATATTGCGGCCAACAAGAATAAACAATGAAACATTAATTTATTAGTACTTTATCGTGCTGGAGCTAAATACGGGCTGCCTGCATATGATTAAATTTAAATTTAATTATGTGAACAATTTAAAGCTAATATGAAACAATAGTGCACTGTTCATTAATAAAACATGGTATTATTCAAGCCTCATTTCATATGAACAGCGTCACCAGTGCAACTCTATGGATTTCTGAGTCATTACAAATAGCCTTTTGAAAAACATACCAAGATACCTATCAAAGAGGTAAATCTCTAATATTTGTTCAACGTGTGTCTAATGTCACTCTTACGTCCATCTCTATAAAAGCTGTTTAGCCTTAACAACTGATAAGGTACACCTCTACCATTCTTGAAAGCTTATGTTTAGGTACCTCCTGAGAATACCAAAATACGTAGCTTTAGGTTCTAAGCCACCTATCCCACAGCCCGCTTGAGTTGTCGAGCAGCGAGTGCGCAACGGCGACGAGCGATTAGTCGCTGATATGTACCACACGCGAGTCTCTCGGCGAGTGTTCTACCCGCGAAACGAGTGTTGCTGAGCGAGTGCTTTTATTGATAGCTCTTGTCACTGCGATTAACGATTACTCGCCGGCGGTGTGAGCAGTCAGCGATCACTAATTAATATTTATGCATCGCTTTTACACGAGACCTGCAATGTTTTGCCTTATGCTGAGCGGTGGCCGTTTTCCGTGCATGTGACGCATATTTTCCCCTAAATTGTTCTTATTTGTGATTCTGTTCTTTCTTTGCGTCATGGTTACCGCAAATAAACGTATTTTCTTTTTCTTCCTAAACTTCTAACTTTTTTTTACCAACCCAACATTCCTCTTGGGAACTACAAATTAAATGGTCTCGTGAACCCTTTCTCTTTTTTAATAATTTTCTTGCCAATTTGGTAAATAATTCTTTCCGACCAATTTTGAACGAAACCGTAAAAGGTTTTCTCTTGGGACAATAAACTAATATACCTAGTTTGGGAAAATTCCCTGTTATACCATACATGCGCAGGAAAAATTGTGTAAACATTTTAAATGGTTTTTAAATGTTTTCACTTATCTGAATGGAATTTTTTGGACTTTTTTTTTTTTTGTTATGAACAATTTTATTGGTCGCTATGCGGTATGCTACTTTATAAGTTTATAACCTTATTTACCCCTCGCCTCGTATACCTACTTATTCCGCTTTTTCAATATTTTAGTGCAGATCAATAAGACGAAGCTATTCCCGACTAAAATTCGGAAATTTGTGTCGGTATCAAAATAGAAGCCCTAAGTGAATCTTCTTAATATCCACCTGCATTGCTATACTTAGAGCTATCTCGAACTTCTTGTGGAAAACGTTTTTTAATAGTTCAATACATTTTGTTTGTAACAGTAACTGTTTACTTATTTTTTATTTCATCATGGTCGCCCTACATCAAACGCTTATTTTGACTGCAAAAAAGCCATTCTACATTACAGCTAAACCTGGGTAGCAGTTTTGTAAAACGTAGCGCAATGTCGCATGTCGTTCAGGTGTTTTACAAAACGGAAAAACGGAGCTGTTCTGTAAAACAACTAGCGGTTTTGCAAAACAGCGGATTCTACAATCCATCTGCAACAAATACATAAGTAGGTTATGATCTGTGCAGCTGTAAGTATTTGGTAAGACTGGAGCTATAGTAACCTAGTTGATTTAAGACAAATTGGATTTTATTGATGATGTGTTAGGTTTACCTACCTACCTACTGCTCTGAAACTTGAGTTAAATATATTATATTAGATTTTTTTTTTTCTAATAGAATACAGCCCGACAGTTCACTTTCCGTCGAAAATTGACCCGCTATAAGAGTGCATGGTAGGCCCCAGTATATGTTCTGCTGAAGCAAGTACATATACTAAAAATGTGGAACGCTTCACGATTTTGCGTATCATTCTTGCGCAGAGAAGAGAAGCATGGCCCCTGCGCAAGGATGACACGCAAAATCGAATAGGTAGCACAGTGGGGTAATCAGTGAGTGTGATTTACTACATTGAATTATTATTATTATCCTCTCACACGTGCAAGCGTATTAAAAGAGCAATGAATACTTAAAAAACTCGAAATAACTTCAAAAAGCTGTCTGTAACAAATTAAGATCCCTTGATTGAATCTAAACCTCAAAGAGCATACAAAAAGCTTACATCATTAATAGCCGTATGACTCATGTTTGTTTCAATAAAGACACTTGGGAAACCACAACCAACGTGAACCTATAAGTGGCACTTGACTGGAATATCCTTCACTAAAGATGCACCGAACGTAATTCAGTGGTGGAAAGCGTACAGTAATCTCAAATACCAGGATTGGCAATTTGATATTTTGTACCTATTATATCCTAGTAGAATCATTGCGTCTAGTGTTCGTTTTTTAATCCCGTAGATAAGTATACGGGATTAAAAAACGAACACTAGGTTACGTACTTTGACAGGTGCAAATGTCAAACTCCAAATTGAAAACACAAACAACTATCATTTGAAATGTCAAATTTGTCAACGGGGTTAAAAACGAACTATAAGTAACGTAACGACTAATGATAGACGGAATGCCTTGGAAAAACTGTCGTTATAATGCTTAACTTATACTTTAAAAGCCGTTTGAGAAAACAATTCCCATAAAATCAAGATTCGAGTTTCATCATCATCATTAGTAGCCGGTTCCACCCTGTGCTGACTATTGTAAGTGTAAGTCTCCTCCCTTTTGTTCCATGCTTGCCTGGTATTTGTTAAGATTAACTTTGTGAACCTAAAACTATATTGTTACATTTTCCAAACATACGAAGTTTGTGGATGGTTACACAGTAACGGAGGGTTTCGTTTTTGTCAGAAGTCTCAACTGTGTCATTAATTAAAAACAATACCACATCCAACTGAACGTTTTCCTAAACAATATTATTATGCAGCTGCTAGTAAATCGTGGTTTTAGATATTATCGATTCTATTGTTAAAGCGTAATAGACAACTTTATCGTAAGGTCGATCGTAAGTATTTGCAATTAATCGTGTAGTAAAAACTAGTGTTTCCATTTAAGGTGCAGCCAACGAAAAACAAAAATATCGTAGGATGCAATTAACAAATGATACTAAATCGATGTATCCCACTGTATGTTATATACCATATAATTCATCGTACCAGTCCGTACGTTAACTCCTACTAACTTAAACATGAGCTTCCCAAAACAGCAGCCATGACTGTTCATGATAGCGCAAAAACAAGTACAAATTATTCATTTTGAAAGGACCAGTCCACGCCATACTTGAAAGATGAGTGAGTGATCACAATAAATTATTGTAATCTTCTAGACCATAAACCTTTAGAGAGCACTATATCTATATATATGGTGTGTTATTTTAGTCAGAAAATAGTTCCTGCCTGGGCTCATGGGAAGAAGGCGAGAGCTTGTAAATCTATAAAAAGCAAAAAAATTACTACAGAAAGTAGGAAAAACAAAAAGCTCTCCCAAGAGCCAATTTTCTAGACCAATGTTAACCCGGTTTTTTATGACTGTTTTATTTCTTAACAAGTTTAATTTCAAGTAAAATAAATATACATGTAGTTACGTGGTTTTATTGTAATATACGAGTAGTTACTTCGTTTTATATAATTAAGAGGAACGAGTGTCGTGAATTCTGTACGGACTCATTTTCTCCTGAATTCAGCGCTCATTTGCGGTAAAGGACGTGTTGGTTAATTTATCTCAGACACGAAATAGTATATTATGCTTTTCTGTTTTTTTTTGTTAATATGTAACTATGTAAGTAGGTACCTAGGTACTATAATTTTGTTTCCTTGTATATTTAGATATTCAATTGTACAAGAAAGTGAAAATGAAATAGGTACCTACCTATTATTTAAGAATGATACCTTTACATACCCGTATGGCATCGTATTTTTATACAATTCCATCAAATCATGAGTAGTAGGTAATTTTACTCAACTTCTTGGTTAGAATGTTGAGAGAAACATTTCTGTGAGAAACGATGGTAATGTTATAATAAAAGACGATCTATGTTCTGCTATATGATAATGTTATAATAAAAGACGATCTATGTTCTGCTATTGTACCCTAAAACAGCTTTTTGTGTTGGTTTCGCGGCGTTTTTGTTATTGGTATTCAGCTGTCATCATGCTCATAAATGGCGTCAGCAATTATGTTCAGTTGTCAACATAATTCCTCATTTTATGGCATCAGCAATTAGGCATGCACTGACTTGAGCTCTATAAAAAGTTCGAGCAATTAATATTGTATGATCAATAAACAATAACAGCCGGTCGAAGCTGTTTACAGTCGATGTCAAGTATTCAGATACTATAACAAACGTTGATTTATTGACGGCGATTGTATGCTAATGTTCAGACTTACATCTAATGTTCTAGCAATATGATTCGAATTAATTCATACATTAAAATAGAATTCGCATTAAAAGATAAACATGTCAATGTCACTGGGAATAACAAATAGGTAAATAATATTTACTTCTAAAGAACAGGTATGCGTTCACTGTCTGTTTCCGCGTGGTTTTGCTAAGAAACGGTAACCAAATAAATGTATATAAGGATGTAGTAACCACCAAAGCTTCACAAAAAATATCCCCAATCTCGTCAAGGTCCAAGAAACGGTTTGAAAAATAAACAAATGCATGCAGTGATTTCTTAATTCGTTACGTGTAGTCAGAATCGCTAGCCGGGGTTGGTCCGTGGATGGGTGGCCATCTTTACACATTGGGACTCCTCCGGGCCTCGGTAAGCACGTTACGCTGTTGGTCCCGGCTGCCATTTGTGGATCTTTGACAGTCGTTACGGGTCGTCAGAAGCCCGAAAGTCTGACAACCAGTCTTGTCAAGGGGTATCTTATTACCCAGTTACTGGGTTGTAAAGGTCAGATAGGCAGTCGCGCCATGTAAAATACTGGTATTTAGCTTTATCCGGTTAGACTGGAAGCCGACCCCAGCATAGTTGGGAAAAGGCTAGGCAGAAGAAGCATGCATTGCTTTCTTGCCTGTAGGTAATGAGGATACATTCAAAATCTGTCGTAGAACTAAATAAGATTTGTTCGTTATGAAAAGCATTAAACTTAACTCATTCCGAAAACGAAAACAAAATGAAACAGATGTGCTGAAAAATCATAACTGGAAGCGAAGCGGTGAAATTTGAGATGTCGTCAGTAAGATAAATTATCTCGGTACCCGCAACGAATTTAAAGGCAAACCAACTCTTGATTTATTAGAAAACTCTCGAGTTTCTTAACAACATTCACAGTTTTCTTAGCAATGGTGGAGACGACTAAATTACAAATAAGACTGTCCGATATCACAGGGGAACCTGTCGTACTAAAGTTAGCCTTTACGTTTCGAGATACTTTACTTTTAAATGGGTTTCTGCCTCTTTGCTTTTAAAGTTAGTTAACTACATTTTCAACACATTTGGACGGATGGATGCAAAGCGCTTTGATGCCCGCTTATAGAGTTTTACCACAAATTTTACTGAGCATGACTGGCTCGTTGGTCTAGTGATCGCTACAAATAAGCATGAGATTCTGGGTTCGATTCCCGGGTCGCGCAAAGTGTTATTGGGTTTACTATCTGGAATTATTTAGTAGCAGCCCGAAGTCTGGATTTAAGCCCGGTTGATGGCAAAAAGCTCGACCCCTATTACATGGGACTTAAACATAACTAGCGAAATGTGGCTGTACTATAGGTACACCTCTGCCTAACTCCTCGGTACAGGCGTGATGTTATGTTATGTATTATTGGACATATTTTAAACTACGGAGTATTTTATTTCTTTTGGGCAGGCTTTTTATAAGTGATAGATGGTCAAAAAGCTTTTCCGCGGATCCCAACTTTAACCATTCAACTTTTTCTTACTAAACGATTTCCTCAGTGACGGTTTTATTTGTTACAGGGAAATATTCTAGCGTACCTAAATATTTAGCCTGGTGTATCCAGACTTATTTATAGGAAAGCTTTTAATGCGCTTCTAAGCAATTTAACGCTAATAGCATTGCATTGTTTATCCTTTATTGCAATGTTCGTTTTGTTGTAAGACATGCGCAATAAGTCTGAAAACAAGATAATAACAAGCTTGATTGACTAGCAGATAATAGGATTGAATATGCAATATTATTTCTAGAATCTTATACATGTGCCACACAAATTCCTCATCTCTGACATAATATCACCTTCACCGTTGAATGGCTTCTAAAATATACGGACAATTTGATTGTATTATACGATGTGAAGTCATGTAAAATAATGGTAACTATCCACCTTTATGGGTAAGAAAGCCTTAGGTAATAGAAACCGATTCGAGAATTGTTAAATTTTATTGAGTAGGGGTTTTGGCTCGGTTTTGCGAGCTTCCCGTAGTCGATGGTTTTTTGTATGAAAAGTACTCTTATTTCCTTTTCTGTATTTCAAGTTATTTTTCTATGAATCCTAATCCTAACTATATAAATTATATTTTAAATGCGAAAATGAGTTTGTTTGTTTGTTTATTACGCTTTCACGCTAAAACGGCTAGGGCAGAACGGATTTAGATAAAATTAGGCACATAGGTAGACCATGACCTGGAACAGGACATAGGATTTTTTATCCCGATATTCCCACGGGATTGAGACTTACGTGGGTGAAACCGCGGCGCGCAGCTAGTTAAATTATGATGTTTTTGGCAGACGGTAAGACGTAAGGTACCTAACTCAGACTCAGCTAGACTTACAATATGACAGTGTCCTCAGATCACAATCTGACATAGGTAATGTTGAATTAAATAACAAAGAAGATACAAAATCGTAGCGCTTTCACAAAAGAGTTCAGTCATAACATCAAATTACACTTTGGCTTCAAAAAGACTTCAAATACTCTGTGATTTTTATTTCTCTGACCAAGAGTTTTCCCTATGGAATGTAACGAAGGCATTTGTGTAAACATAATTTCCACGTTTGCAATTAAACCTTTCCCGAAGTTATCTTGTAACTGAGGCTACATGCATTTGACGTCACATTCACAAACTTTTCTCATAAAATATAACTGCGCGAGTGCGACGTCGACGTCTAGCAAACGAATCACATATTTATATCATTGGACAAGCGAGCAAAGCCACCGCAGCGTGTAGTTTAGTAAATAAATAACATTTGCATGCAAACAGCAGTTCGGAGGATGATGTGACCGACAATATTTTATCTCGATCGCCAATATACAAAACCTTTTGTTTGGTCCATGAATAATATTAAACCGACTGCGTCAAGCTGAAAAGAATTCAGATTTGCCGACAAACTAGTGCGGTCAGAATTTAAATGCAAATCGACGTCGATTTGTTGACAGCCGCCATGGCGTTCAACATTTTTATGGATTAAATTTTAGATTCCTTTTTTCCTCGAACCAAATAGACTGCACTTTTTAAATGGTGCGAGTTAATAAAAAACCCGTCACGATGCGACAGTTTGACATTTATTTTTAACTAGCTGCGCCCCACGGTTTCATCCGCGTAAACTCTCGATCCCGTGGGAATATCGGGATAAAGTATCCTATGTCCTAATCCAGGTCATGGTCCACCCATGTGCTTAATTTTATATAAATCCGTTCAGCCGTTTTAGTGTGAAAGCGTAACAAACAAACAAACTCACATTCGAATTTATAAATGGATATCTATTTATCACTATAATATTCACGTTCAAAACCAAAACAAAACAGATTTTGTAGAAAATTCTTCCGACAAAGGTTTAAACCACCAAGGAATTCTTAATTAACTGTGCAACAAAAAGAATTCCCATCTTAAGGAAACAGCTGAGCAGTCTGAGGTGAAACAACGAACGAAGATCATAAAACCGAAGATAATAAAGGAAATGAAAGAACCGCAGACGCTGCAACCGTTATTGTTCTGCGCTCAAACAAAATCGCTTTGATTTCCTTAATTCCAATCGCTTATTGAAACGCCACAAATTAAATTCCTGTAACCGCCTTTTAATTCTCTGTTACAAAGTGTATTTTTTTGTTTTGCAGTTTTAATCCGGATTTACATAAGTTGGTTTCAGTCTGCGGTGGTAAAGTTTCTTGGTTTTAGTATTTTCTTATGTTTTCTTTCCCATCGATAGGTATTCAGATGAAAATAATATATCTGCATAGCCTTTTCCCGACTAGGTACGTTGGGGTCGACTTCCAGTCTAACCGGATGCAGCTGAATACCAGTATTTTACAGTACAAATAAATACATCAATCAAAATATATATTTTTTAAACACTATCAACAGAAAATCTTTTATAGCATTCTTAGTTAACAGATCTTACAAGAGATAAAGTTCGTATATGTGGCTTCAATAAAAATAAAAAAACAATAATTTATTTTATAATACCTAACCAATGATTCAATTAGAACACCTAATACTAATGGCATTTCAACGTTGTACTAGAGCGAACCAACAGCTTTATTCTGCACGTTTTTTCGTGGCGGAATTAATTAAGATTATATCCAATTGTCCTTGATCATTACTAAGCATTACCTGTTTCGCTAACAAGCAGACATCTCCTGTTTTGTCCGGATATTAACTTGGAATCCATTTTTAATTGTTCATTTCCTTTGACAAATGATGCTAATGACCAGCCATGTTTAAAATCAGTTTAGCTACCGACGGATGCTACAATCAGAGTAACCAAACGCTTGTGAGTAATTGGACCTTCACTTCTTAACAGTTCAAGTTACAAAATAAATAAGTATTAAGGCTAAGCTGAAGCCATTATATACATGACGCCTGAGCAGAGGTGTATATAGTGTACCCACATTTTGCCAAATCAACTGGGCACAAATCCAGACTCCAGGCAGCTACTGAGAAATTCCTGATGCAGAGAATGATGTTCCTGTTAAATATATACCATTTTTAGCCACAAACGCTGGTGACGCGCACAAAGAAAAGATGCAGAAAGCAAAACAAAAATTCGCTCTATTTTGGCCACATGTACTGAAGCATCTGGAAAAACATTTTACAACTAACTTCACAGTTGTCCTACAGTCTACAGTTTCGAGTAGGTATTCCAAGCGCTAGCCCTCGCAGTTCGACTACAGTGTCAAAGGCCTCTCGATGATCGTTGCAAATATTTATTCGTGACAAGGTGCAACTGTCGTTTCAGTGCAAACCACAGTTTAATTGGATCTGCCACAACGCAATAGTGTTGAAGCCTTTCTAACTGCAGAACAAACTGTAGAGCGTAGATATCGAACTATAGTGCAATTGGTTTCATAAAAAAATTGATAAAAAAAACACGAGGCACGTACCGAATAAATACAATATTTTAAGAAATACTAAAAGTTCTGTTTCTCCCATTACGGAAGCATGACCAGTGCATATTTTCAATCAAACGCAAAAAAAAAAATATCCTATATCTACAATCATAATAATATAGATTTATTATATAATAGTGAATAGTAGAAATAAAGCAAGGACAAAACTCACGTCAAAAAGAAATACGTCTTATTTGAACTGCGGCGAGTAATTGGTTTTGGAATCGACCTCCTGATGTTGACAAACCTGTCGTAGCCAATCGGAGGTTTGAGTTATTAGTTTTTTTTTAATACTTACATAGCGGTAATGGAACATTTATCGCGTGAATGCGGTTTTCAATCTTTCTTCCTATTTTCCTCTTTTTTGATCTTAGTTTATTTGTGATGAATTGATGATACAGTTTTTTTTTAAATTATATACTAAAAGAAAAAAACATCAGAACAGGGGGCCTAAAGCGGTCACTTAAGCAGAATCATATTATGAAAATATTATGAATCATCGTAAAATGTCACAAACTGACCATATATAATTATGATCTGCGTGTAATTCATATTACGAAATAATTAATCTATTTGACCGTTTTCTATGGAGATTCGTAAAATGATCCACAAAATATGAATTGCTTCTATGTCAAATTAGAGGAATTGCTAATGACAGCTGGGATTTAGGAAATGAACTGCTATTAAAGGAGTTGCTAATGTGGCCGGTTTAGGCCCCCTACACTGGGAAGTTCAGTAGCAAAATACATCGAATTCTTCCGATTCTGAAATAATCCATTCAGTTGATCATCGTACTAACAACTGAAAGAAAAGGGCTTATCTCATAAAAACGAATTCCAGTACCCACAAGCAATTTACATTAATTATTGAAATAATTGTCTTCAACGGTTCTTCCTTCAGTTCACCAGGTAAAGGCGGGAGTGAGATAGCGAAAATAAAACCTACCCATTTGCATGCATTTGCATACTAACTGCGAAATGGTCTTAATACCTTTTAAGTTAAAACTGTAGCTTTTAACCCTCTCTTTTCTATCGTCGTACTTAGCATTTTGATTGCATAGTAAGATAGCAGAAATTTCGTATGTTAGGGCCAGTCGAGATCACATACTGCACTAAATCTGCTTGGCAAAAAGCTTTTGGAAAGGAATTACTTCCGTCCCGTACATACTGTAAACGGAACAAATGATTTTCGTTCTTTTACCTAAAAGGACTATTTAGATTGTTGTATACCAATTAAGTAGATAAGTTGAAATTGATACGCGATATGGCACTGAAAACTTAGGACTGAGGTGTCGTGTGTTGCGATGTCGTGATCTCAATGAGTGCGGATAAATCCTTGGTGGGCAAGACCATTAAAATATATTTTGGGCCTATTATAATTTCAACCAAACAAAATCCCTACGAAATTTTGTAGCTCCGGCTACGACTACGCCTCAATAGAATTTTATTTTGTACAATATTCAATTACGACTTTTTTGGTCGGATGCTTTTTGTAAAATATTTTCATCGAATATTCCAATCACAGCCGTTAAATAAATAACACTTTGTATTGAATGCCTTTTGGATTTGTTTAACGAAATGAAAATATTTTATGAAAATGTTTTTCATACTTATTTCCTATGGACAAAATTCCATTCTCAAACTCTGCAACTTTTTTGCTATTCTCTTTTATGACATCGATCTCTCTTCCTGCATCCAAGACGTTTTTCCAATAAGCTGTTTATGTAGATCTGGCGTATAAAGGAACGGCATATCGTCTCGTAGTGCTTTCGTCTGGGAATTTTCACTATTTCTATTAACAATTTTATAGCACATAATAATATAATAATCATGTTCTTGAATAGACATTGTCGTTTTTCTTTCACCGACCCTAACATAGTTGGGAAAAGGCTAGGCAGAAGAAGAGTAACAAAATGCTGTACAACTGAATATACTGTACGATGCAATTTGCTCGCCATTTTCTCCATCCTAGCGCAAATTACAACCTCACCCGAGCAAATATCAATTCAAAAAATCCGACAATTACGTAAAAAAGGTTTCAGTTCCTCTGAGATTAAAATAATCCCCGACTCTTTGTTCAACAAACAGGAAATGTGCTATTCAAGTTGTCAACATGTTCCTAGAATTGTCATTTACGTACCTACACGTTTCTGTAATTCAAATGATTATCTCGAATCGTGATAATCAATTCGATTTCTTAGACTTAAGATCATTATAAAATGTATGTATGCGTACCGAACCGAAGTGGAACCATTGTTGCATTAGCAATGGCTTGTGCAAAAAATCATTACGAATCATTCAATTTTTTGTCGCATTCAATTTTATGTAAAGACATTGTCAACCTTGTTACAACTACAACACAATATTAATTTGACAACTTGTTTTACTCCTTAACTATCCAATAAAAACCCACAATGGTGGTTCAGAATATGTTCCCTCAAAATTAAACGCGTGAAATGCCAAAACATTCACGAAAGTTCTTTCCGATCTGGCTGGAATGAGCAGTTTTATTTTGTTGGTAATAGAAAAAATCTGACCATTTCGGCCAAAAAACGATTTGCAATTCTCGAAATAGGATAACATAATTCAAAGCTTCAAGTAAATCAGATTGCTTTGGGTCGAATAAAGTTCGGACGAAAGCCACTTTCAGTTGAGGGACGGACGAAGTACATTACTTGTACGGAAATCATCGGTAAAAATATAAACAAGTAAAGGAAGTTACATAAGTTCCAAAAACTACAGCTCAAATAACGAGTCACCAACATTTTCATTAAGAACGTTATCTTGTAAAAGCATTTCGCAACAAAACTTTCCTGAAGACTAAAAGTCCACTTTTATTAGCTAATTATTTTGTGTACTTTAAAGTTGTAATGGTCGTTTAGACTGGCTACATTCAGTTAAATTCTCACAGAAAAGATAACGGTCGTGGACTATCAAGTAATAAAAGTTTGGTTTTGGTTGGAAGGTCGGATTCATTGCTCATAAAAAGCATTTACGGCTTCGTATGTAAAGTTTGTATAGCAGTTGCTACATCTAGAAGTATGGGGGATTCCTCCATCCGACCTCTATCGGTGAAGTTGCGATATAAAACGGTTTTATCAATAAAAAGTTTTAGTTGGAACAAATGACCCTCTCTGGTCCTTGAAGTTGGACTACGAGTTGTGGAAAAGTTGGATGTTCCAGGGTGATCTTTTTTTTTACACCATCTGAGCTTGACACTTTTAAACCGATTAACAAGATTGCGAAAGGGAAAAATGAAGAATGAGAGCAGTAAATGGCCTAATGTATAATTATAATCACCATCAACGTCAAGATTGATATACCCGTACCTACACTGTCTAATACTGTGCCTTCAAAAAAACGATGTGCTATGACTACTACACAGACTACACAGATTACACAAACTACTACACACAGACTACTACACAGACTTTTGTCACGTGCTATTTTAAATACACAATGTCCTACTATCAATAACAATAAAGGCCAGTGAATGAATAGTTTCATCACACATTTCAAAGAATTGCCTGGTTCAGAAACACTGTAATTTGCAGTCAGAAGTTGGATCACAATAATTGCGCAAACAGAGATAGGTTCGTAATTACCCGACGTACCTTCTACAATGGATCACGACTGGACTTAATCGATGTCCCAATGTCGTGACCAGATTGACGAACGTAGATTTACTAGGACCGAAGTAAGTTGTATATAATGAACAGGTACAAAAGATACAAATGAAAGGTCCTTACAATGAGGATCCTCTCGAGAATTACGGTCAGATGTTGTCCAGAAACCCTACTAATGAGGTTTCATAATATAAAGATCTCGTTACCACTTACGAAGACTATAAAGGCTCTATACTGAGCCCATCAATCCTAAATTGTGTCTACAGCGATTCAGATCTCAAACCACAATGAGATTATCAGGGACCAATCGGTGAACCAAATTTGTCGGAACATCGATCTGAACTGTCTGGAATATCGATCAAATTACCAGTCATCTCACTCATGATCGTTTATTGTGTAATATGGCATCTTCGTCTCACGCTTCAAGGGCAATTGTTGCAATAACATTTTGTGGAGCTATTAAATTCTGTTGTATTCAAAATAATCTCCTGTAACTAACTTATTATTTCTAGTTCGATTTGTAGCCTAAGTTGCATTTAAATTTTGGCAACTATCCGTCTACTTGGGAGAATGATTAGATATTTTAAAATTTAAATATCTTGCGAAATATTTCTTTTCGCTATAATAATTCAGTAATCTTGTAACGAACACGTGTGTGTTCATTTATAAACATCACAAACATCCTAATTTATTTATCTAATCAAATATTATTTCACTTCTCTGTATCCAAACAATATGCTTAACATTATTCGAGTTCCACCCAAGATGAGCATCAGCCAAAATATACCTAAATATTTATATCAAATATTGAAGCAACCACTCACGAGTCCCTACTACATTAATATAACGACCTCGTCGACAACACAGTAATAATTTGTCATTTCCGCGCTTCGTATCTATTTTCCCTCATTTCCCCTTATATTATATACCGAATACCACTGATAAAATACTTGCGCGCGCTCATGGTTGGTTACATTACCATCTGTTACGTAGCCCTTGCGAACACATGTGCTACATGTATGTCAGTATAATTATGTGTCTATAGAGGATGGGACAGCATATTTTGCAGTCGAGATATGGGAAATTGAAAGGAAATTTGCTGAAAATGTTCAATAGTAGAGGAAAGGAATTTATAAGACGGATGTAAGTGGAAACAAGGAAATGCCCCAAAATGACTTACAGAGATCCTTCAGAAAGGTCAAATATGTAGTTCAAAATGATAAGGAGCACATGACGCACTCTGTAGTTTCGTACTTACCGCCATTTATGTGTATTACTGTAGCTGTTTTTGTTCCAGCTCCCGTATTTTTACTCGTAGCTAGAGTACATAGCTATTTATGAGCCATGCAAAAAAGTTATTCCCAAGAAATCAACAAAAATAATCTATTGGCCTCTTTTTTGAGAAGCGATGTGGGTTTTATTAAACCAAACAAATCGATGTGGAAATCCCAGCACTATTTCAGGCGAATGTAAACTTTGTGTTCCCGGTATAAATCGTCTAACTCGCACCTACCTGCTCAGATATTTTAGTTCGCACCTCGTTCGTAAGAGATGTGGGCAGTTAGCAGTACCTACTTACAACGTGGTAGGTAAATTTATGAAGGTAAAAGTGCCAACACGGAAAGAGAAGAAAAGGCAGATCAGCAGAACGTTGCCGTTGGCACGAGACAGTGGAATTTATTGGCAAATCATGACTCGTGAAAGCAAACAAAATAAAAACCGGCCAAGTGCGAGTCGGACTCGCACTCGAAGGGTTCCGTACCACTATCGGCAAAAAAATCACGTTTGTTATATGGGAGCCCCCTTAAATATTTATTTTATTCTGTATTTTAGTATTTGTTGTTATAGCGGCAACAGAAATACATCATCTGTGAAAATTTCAACTGTCTGGCTATCACGGTTCATGAGATACAGCCTGGTAACAGACGGACAGACAGACAGACAGCGGAGTCTTAGTAATAGGGTCCCATTTTACCCTTTGGGTACGGAACCCTAAAAAACAACCGACTTCCAAAAAACACATTACAAATTGAAAAATAACTTCCGGAAGTCGATGTCTTTGGTTTTGAATTTTCGATTTTTGCCCCTTCGGAAATTAAAGTTATGTTTCACTAAGTAGTGTTTTTATTTTGGAAGTCGGTTGTTTATTTTTTGTGAAAAGTTAAACTAAAATTTTTCAGCCCCATTTAAATTCGAATACCTGCTATTTAAATAACAGTGACAGGAACATCATAATTATAATCCACATGCACACGCAAAGTTAATAAAGTTTATATGGGACCACCTCGAGAGCATTCCAGTCTTACCAAGAGGTATCGTATTACTAAGTTACTGGGTTGTGGAGGTCAGATAGGCAGTCGCTCCGTGTAAAATACTGGTATTCAGCTTCATCCGGTTAGATTCGAACGACGAACTTAAAACGAAGCATTTTATTTCAAGTGCTTATTGTCGTATTGTAAGGTGGACTACCTTACAATACGGCAATTCCCTAAATATTCCATTAATTCCGTGAAAATCATGAACGTTTGACTACGTATCGTAACAAAGAGAGAGAGAATTGAATGGTTTTATTTACTAAGTTAAACTGTAACAGGCAGGGACCTGGATATAGCTGTTTTAAAAAACAACACCCGGGTACCTCGGATATTGGATTTAACATAAATTTTTCAGCAAAATCCGGAATCTGTTAAGAATTCCCGGATGTACTATAATTCAGAACAGAAAATGCATTTGTACTGATGGAATTTCCAAAAAATGTAGCGTGCCAAACTCGGTTGTAGCGGGACAAAGGATACCCATACTAAATATTACAGAGTGTATGAATTGCTCGAAGATATACATTATAACGATGCTACGGCACGAAATATTGCAGTTTACTTTATCGAGATGCAGTATAAATAGTAAAAACACAACGGCGTTTTAGATTCCGAACCTATTTCTTAATTTAACCACTTTTCTTTGTTTTTGCAACTCATTATTAAAGGCTCCCACAGGCAGGCGCGACGCGTCTGTGGTGGAACAATGTCTATAAACACGGAAATTGTTCTACAGATGTCGCGTCGCGCCGTCGCGTCGTGCCAGTCTGCGGGAGTCTTTATTTGTCTCACGTCCAATAAATTCTCAAAGGTTATTAAGGATAAATGAATGGTATTTTCAAAACTGTTTACGCTTTCATAATTCTGGAAGCGTCTACCTAAAATTCAGTTTCATGAGTAACTAAGCAGATTTTCGAAGCTATGTAAGTGCTACTTATTTCATCAAGCATACCAAGATGGACCCAACATTCTGGGAATTCACTTACCTTTAAATTAGGTACCACAATTTGTGTGTCACAAAAGTATTACTTGTACGCTACTAATGCTTTTGTGAAACACAAACAGTATTAACAATATAAACTACAAAACACAAAGTGTAAAGGTTTGTACCTCAGAACAGATCTTGATTTTTCCTAAGACCTGGAACAGGACTATGAGAAATTCACTTGACCAAGTGGCTCTAGCTCAAAATGGATCGGGAAATATCTTTTTTATCCGAGACCACACAAACTACTATCTGGATTGCCTGTAGCATCAGTCCAATTCATAATTCCTGCCCTATCGTAATTTATTTGTGTTGGCACGTCTTTTACAAGATAAAAACTGTCAAAAAATATCTATTTACAACGGGAAAAGGATGTTAACAGACCCATCACATAGCCGATATTTACATATTCTGTACTTCGAACAAAGTAACATTGTGATAAAAAATTATTGCTTGGAAACGATCATTTATTTTTGCTGTCAAAAATTGCTGATTACGGCAGCACGCAATGTAACGCACGCCAAACATTGTGCTTTTGAATACATGCAACGTTACAAGAGTTGTTTTCATTGACGGGGAGCATAAGTGACTCTCGGCTTCGTTAGGAGTCTTTATCCTCGTTTTACTCATATTTACAAGAATAACCCACAAGGTATGTTCATGAATGAGTAGTTACTATAACATCGTAAGCTTTTCCGAGTACCTACCGCAGTGACAGTACCTTACTGAGTCATTACAATACACAATGGTAAGCTCGTCCGTCGCACGCGGCGTTCAATATGCAAGACAACCATGATTCAGGTGTCTTCGTGTCAGAGCCAGGTGTGTCGGCGAGTGTACTGTCATGTACCTTATGTATTTATGATGTAATTCCATCTATGAAGGCGAGGCGAGGTTCTTGAATATATTGCTGTGCATGGTTGTACCGTGTCCTGGCGCAAAAGAACTGCGTGTTTATAGCCCAGACACTTGATATTGTCTCTGTATAATTATAGACTTCTTCCGTCACTTCTTGTCTTGAACCAATATTTGGAAACTATAGCTTAATACCCATGAGTATTGTTAAGTTAAAACCGTTTTTCCAAAAACATATCCAGAAAAAAAAAAATTTCGAAGTTAAATACAATACCAACCTACCACAATAATTGTTTGTTCGGCCGCTACTTCACAAACTTAAAGGACAATATATTGTGCTTAAATAAATAAATGCTTTGTTTACGGCTTCGGTTTAATCAAAAGTTTAGACGAAACAAAAAGTCATTCAATTATTCTTCCAAAACTTTTCTGAAGAAGACCTATTTACGGCTATCGTAACTACCATCGTAATTAGTGCATAGCAATTAAGAAATACCGCGCTCGCAGTAAACTTAAGGTGGATGCGCCGAAATTCAAATTTTCTTACGTTTTTTGCAATTTGCAGGTCAGTATCAGGTTGTATGTTGACCTAAATATTATTTGCGATCGTAACAAATATGGATTTACAGAATTATAATAATTAGAATCAGCAATATAACTCCTTTAGTTCATGTAAGTGCGTTGAATGACTATTTCATGAAATTATCGCGCATCCCCGTTAAGGCTCGTACAAACAGACGCGAAATCGCGGGCGCGACAGGCAGCGGTACCTTTGTCGACAAAGGTACCGCTGCCTGTCGCGCACGCAATTTCGCGTCTGTTTGCACGAGCCTATAAACGTGTATGAATTATTTCTTTATTTCTGTGATTTCCCGAAACGTGCTTTTTAGGATAAAACTTTGCTCCTGAAAATTGGTCGTAGTGCAATCACGTCGCGTTCTTATCCATAAAGAACAATAGAGTACTGCTTAACGGTTCACGCACAAGTCGTTGATAATCGCAATGCTTCTTTGTCTACTATAACTACCGGCGAATATTTGTCACTGTCCATCTCCACAAAAGGGAAAACAATAAATAAAGAAAAGATTTTTTTCATTTCATTAAAATCCTCGGCACGTATCTCTCGCTAGGTGGCACTCGTTACTATGTGGGAACCCCATACAGAGTTGTTCTATTTTGATAGGTATTCAATTTACGAGTCACGAACTATAACGGGCAACATAACAAAGGCTGTCCTGTCGTATTTCAGAATAGGAGTCACGAGGCTTTTACTTTTATAGTTACTTTCAGGTTCACTGAAATGGTCATGCGATCCAGTAGGGAATTTAAAATACCTCTAGATTCACAGAAAATCGAACTCTTATCAAGTTAGCATGTTACATTTATTTATCACCTTTTAAAATGATATGGAGTCTTACTAAGATTACAAGACCTTTCGGCCTAGAGCTAAAATCAAACGGAAAACTGCAGCGCTTGTCAAAAACCTTACACATAGTAACTATAAAACTCATTGTTTAAATATTTAAAGTCAATTAAAGGAACTCATTTTAAATATATACAGTTATCTCTTAAATGTTCCTCCTTAATTTATAGATTCAGTAAGCTCTATTACTGAAAACTCAATTCGAACGTCCACATCTCCGCTTCACTGACTGAAAAATATAGCCACAATCAAGATTGGTAAGACGATAGCTGCCCATTAACGCTCTGTTGACGTATAGAACCAATATTTTCCCAGCTAACGACGTTGCCAACTCTATGGTATTATACTATGGCATAGGGGTATACCGCCGTAGAACATTGTAGTACTTACTGTTTGGATGTTATTTTCAAATTAAATGTATGTAAGGAGGAGGAGGGGTTTCGTTTATCTGGCCTCTAACATTAATAATGAAGGCACTTGCGTCCCAGAAATAAAACGGCGGATAGCCATGACTAAAGATGCTGCGACACGCCTCCAGAAAATATGGAAAAATCGTGGTATAAGCTACAAAAAGAAAACCCGATTGGTTAGAGCACTAGTTTTCCCGAGAGAAAGACAGAGGATAGACGCATTCGAAATGTGGGAATGTGTGCTGGAGGCGGATGCTCCAAATTCCATGGACAGCCAAACGCACAAATATGTCTATCCTTTCCTAGCTCGATATCAAGACCCGATTGTCTACAGTTTGCCTACAGCGTATTTTGACCTACTTCGGCCACATAATGCGAAGGGAAGATAGCAGCATAGAAAAGCTGGTCATTGTTGGCAATACCGAAGGAAAGAGAGCACGAGGCCGGTCGCCAACACGATGGTCTGACCAAGTGAAAGAAGCTACGTCCTCAAGCAAATTTCAGCAGGTGGTGATGGTAACTTTGGACCGGAGTCGATAGAGGCAGATTGTCCGTTTAAAGGGTTCTAGTGACCACCGATTGAATAAGAGTATGTAAGGATCGTAGCAGGTGGCGTTCTGTAGTTTCTACCTACCCTCATGGGAAAAAGGCGTGAGTTTATGCATGTTTGAAATCAATATTAGTCATTTATGATGGCCTGCACCCTAATTGCGTAATGCACGATCGGTCTTAATTGGAATCGGTTTGAAACAAATGTCTAATCCATTGCTTTATAAGTTCGAAAAAAAATCTGAGGGCCTAGTGACAATCGCTTCGAATGCGTTTCGTATTTATTACAGCGACTTTCAACAGGATTGACATAAGCTTTTCGATAGCTTATGTCAGTCCTATACATTTTTGCCATTTCCATCATCATTATCGCTGATAGAATGTCACTTTGTCTAGGGCCTCTGCTCAACAACGTAACTTACGAACTTATGAAGCAATGAATTAGACATTTGTTTGGATCATAAATGCCTAGGCTAGGTATACCAAAATACCTACTTATAAGCTGTTAACTTCTTTGAAGAGGTCATGATTTGAGTAGGAAGTGTTTTCCAAGTAGGTAGGAGGTGACTCGAATAATGACGATAATAATGCCGTCATGTGGGTAAGTGGAATACGTCATAGTTATTGCTTTACAACTCATTCGCTTTTCTGTACTAATATTATAAAAAGGCAAGATTTGTATTTTTGTTTGTAATGATTATTTATTACAAAAATTATTTCAATTATCACTGGATAACATAGTCTATACCGCTATAATTAATAAAGCTATCACGCGAGGGAGGGAAGCCGCAGGCGGAAGCTGGTTTAAAAAAAAACTCACACAAACATTATTTATTATTTTAATAAACTAGCTGCGCCTCGCGGTTTCACCCGCATAAGTCTCGATCCCATGGGAATATCGTAACCCAGGTCATATTCTACCCATGTGCCAAACATAAAACCGTCCGTTTAGCTTGAAAGCGTAACAAACAAACATGTAAACATGACATATTAGTTTAGATAATCGAGCAAAGATGCGACCCGTCTCATACTTCGTTATAAGGATCAACGTTTATACACTTTGATTTGAATAAAATATGCCGAATTAAATATGGAACTGGAAAATAGTTTCTACTACAAAGTTTACAAGACATTACGTGCTACTCGTTCGTATTGGCAAGTAATTAGACTTCTTAATTAGTTCCTTCAGAACGTAGACAGTTAGGCGTCTCCCACGCAACTGAATTTGCACTTGGAAAGCTACTCTCAAAGCTTGGTGAGCTTCCACATTATTATGCTATAATCTATCTTTGTATACGACGAGAATGTTTTACGAGGGTCTCGCCGACTGAAACAAAGGTCCTATACCTACATATAAAGGTACCTATACATATTGGTGTAAATAAACAAGTCGTATCAAAACGTTAGTACGTAGATGTTCGCTGCTACACTTAAGCCTCCACATTTTCAGGTAAAACGTTCATTGATACTGACCTGCAAATAACAAAAGTCGGTTAAACCGTCAGAAATTTTTATTTCGCGGGCTACCCTGAAGCTTCCGCCTTAAAGGCGTAACCACTCTTCTTTTTATTTTCCTCCATAAAATATGTTGTTAATTCTTTATGTATTTAATTCGCGGAGATTACGACACCAAACTCCTAGTTATGTGGTCGCCATAAACAGAATCGTAAACCGTCTGTCACCACTTACCCAAGCCTTCTCTTCCCTTTTCTCGTAATGAAAATGAAAAATCCTAACTATATAATATTATAAATGCGAAAGTGAGTTTGTTTGTTCGTTACGCTTTCATGTTGAAACGGCAGAACGGATTTCGACGAAATTTGGCACATGGGTAGATCATGACTTGGGTTACATACGATACTATTTATCCTAATATTCCCACGGGATCGAGACTTATGCGAGTGAAACCACGGGGAGCAGCAAGTATGAAATAAAATAGCGTAAAAACTAAAACAGGGATTAATCCGAAAAGATTCATTTTCCATTTTAGCTACAGGATAGAATGGAAAATGAATCTTTTGAATGTTCCCAGAAGTCGTAATGGCGGGTGAAAAATGTCTTACAAGGGTTTATTTTAATGGAATAATCTTATTGTACAAATATTAAATTTTTCTTGGAAAATATTGAGAAGGGTTCAAAGCTTAAAATGGCATTTTTAATTTGAACATTTCTCAGTATAAACATTTTCACTAGGTAGGTACAGGATTTATTGCTATAGGTTTTATCCATTTTTTTTTAAATAACCACAATTTACTTGATGATAATTGGAAAGTAGACTGTCATCCTTAGGTACGGTGCTATTTTTTGATGCAGTTGTATGTTTTAGATTTATAATTTTTCAAATAGTCTTTAATTTATCATTTATTTATTTATTTGAGGGCAACCAACAAAGCATACACCAAAAATACATGTATAAAATCATTAGAAAATTTATATTTGTTAGAACGAAAAACGGTTCTCTCCTTGTAATTAAGAAAGGGTATCACATCATATAAATTAGTCGCGCACAAAAGTTAACAAGGGTTTAAGAAAAGGACACGGTAAACAAATAATGAACAATGATAAATTAGTCTGAGGTTGACTCACTGTATAATGAACATTTATGATATTATACATACACTATACTCCATTTGAAATCGATTTCGATTTATACTTCTATACCGTAGGCATAAGGATGGCATTAAAGCAAAAAAAGTTACACAATACCAACTGTCCACTGCAGCTGCCATGTCGTGGCACCAACTCAATAGAAGTCAAAATTGGTTGAACGGACTGTAAATAAATGTTTCCATTACAAGAACTTGTATATTCTTCCAGTAATTGTGTTGCTATAACATAAAAACCGGCCAAGTGCATGCTATAATGTGAGTTTTAACAAACTCACATTATTTTTAAACGACCTTTCCAACAACACCCCACACCATGGGATTTACCAGGAAAAAAAAACCACCTCCACTTTACGTGTAGGGGAGGTACCCTAAAAAAAAATCTTTTGTACGATTTTTTTTTTACCATTTTGTCCGCGTCATTTATATGTATATCCATACCAAATTACAGCTTTCTAGTACCACAGGTCTCTGAGCTAAGCCGCGGACTAGTGTTGCCAGGTCCGATTTGTTTTAAATCGGGGCAGAAGTTAAACCAAATCGGGATTTAGGGTTGTAGATCGGGACTTATTTTTGTGACCCAAACATGGACGAGTAACGTAAATAAATGCATTTTGAATATGATGTACTTTTGGGGGGCAAATAAGTAAAAAAAAAAGAACGTTTTGCAAACTGTACCGCGTGACATATCAAATAAAAGGGCATTACGAAGACATCAAATATTCCCAAAAAAAGAATGTAAATACTTTTATAATTGTATAATAAATGAAAATTGACCATTCTCCCCAACCTTATCTCCGAAACTACTGAGCCTAACATTTTGAAAAATTACAGTGAATGGTTCTATACTCATAGATTACAGGAAAACCTATAAGAAGTCTATGGTCTTAAAATAAAATGGTAGATCTCTCAATAATGTGCGTACAAACTTACATTTGCAGTTAGAATGTATAGACAATGTTTAGTTTGGTCTTGGATTAAATTTCACCCTTATAGTTTGAAATTTATGATGTCATTTGACATTTGTTTCAAAACAATTCAGATTGTCATTGATCGTGTATTAGGTACGCAATTAGGTTACTGGACATGTATTGATTTATCGGGACATTTAGTGTCCCGATCAGGTGCAAATCGGGACACCTGGCAACCCTACCGCGGACAGATGGACAGACGGACATGGCGAAACTATAAGGGTTCCTTGTTCACTACGGAACCCTAAATAGGCTTATTTAAATGTCTAATCTTATTTCAAATGAAGTATAGCTTCGCACGGTTTTTTGAAAAAAGAATAGAGATTTCTATAGTATAAGTAAGTTTTATATTATTGTACTATACAGTATGTTATCTAACGAAGGGCATTCCCGTTAACCTGCAATAGTATAGCATCTATACATGCTAAAAAAATATTACCGTAAAAATTTTATTTTTATTTTTTTATAGTAGAATATTCACAAAAAATATTAAATTGATACGGAAAAGAAAAATACTCTTTACACGCATACTTGTCACACGTGTCTTTCTACGTTGGAATACAGTGTGCGTGTACAGAGTGTTTCTTTTACGTATCAATTTAATACTTTTGTGAATATTTCACTACATACCTAAATTTAAAAAAAATGTTTTTGAATTGTAATTTTTTGCATTTATGGACGCTATACAATTGCGGGTTTATAATTTGTATAGAGATGTATGTAACATAAAAACTGGTTGTATATAAGAATTATGTGCAAAACAATAGACGATGACAAAAAGGCTGCGCAGCATGAAATGGTTAGTTAATCCTTCATGATGACAAATAAGTACAAATAAATGCTCCTCGATTATTTCTAAATCGTTCTCGATAAAACCGAGGGTGCTAAATAACTTTATGAAATTGGCAATTCCTAGGAAGGAATTCGAGGACGTGGCTAATAATTTCCATCAGGCACCTAGAAACGACTTGTTTTTAACGCCGAACCGAAATTCTTCGAAAATTTTCGACAGATTTGAATAGAATTGCACAGTTTGGGCAATTGTGTTGTAGAACGGAGCACCCCAAAACTTTTTTGTTGAATGAATTTTCATTGCCGTAAAATAAGTTCTTTTATTATTCATTATTATTTACCAACTTCCTTGAGAAGTTTAATCATTATTTTCGTTAATGGTTAATGAAGTTCATTATAACTTCTCTCCACGTAGATGGCGCACGTTGTATTTTGTAAAAAGTTGGATGTTTAAGCAATTTTGTAATTATATCTTGATTATAAATGAAGTACATTTGCGGCACCGGTCTTCCTCTTTTGTGCGTCATGGACGAGGATAGCTCACGACTGAAAACTGTAGAAGGGTCTGAGGGAGGTCTATGCTGAAGCAAAACCAATATCTAATATATATGTTCATTGTCCATAATGATTATTGTAAAATTAAAAGGCTAGAATTGAAATGAAACATTTGCGGCGCCCTACTTGCCTAAAGATTGGAATTAAATGGTATAATAGACTGTAAGTTTGTGTAAGGAATTATTCGCAGTCGAAGCATCTTCGTAAATTCTATAAAGCATCGGTAGTTAACTTAGCTAGAATTTAAGGCATCTTTAAATGCTATCTTTACTTTACTTCACCGACCTTGCAAAGCTCCCGGTATCCATCTATCGCCGTAAGAAATTCCATTTCCTGGCTTGCTTGTGCAAACATCGTCTTCTACGAGTTGGCATCGACCTCTTTCTTCCTGACATGTTTGCTTTCGAATCGTACACTAACCAAACTATTTCGTCCTGATGCAAATAATTTTGTTATAATTTAGAACTCTGTATGCATACATTCTATTTTTAAATACAACTCTAGGTACAATTAGTACATTTTACAAACGCGTCTTTCATTTTCATTTTCATAACCATATTATAAATTACTGCTATAATCTATGTAACGTTCTCTCAAAAACGGTTTTTTACTAACATCATTTTCCACAATATATCTACCTACCATCATAATTACGATAGGTAGGAGTTGTTTGTTAAGGGGGATGCGCTAAGGTAGCACGCGAAATTCAAATTTTCTTACTTTTTTTGCAATTTGCAGGTCAGTATTAGGTTGTATATTCATCTAAATATTATTTGCGACCGTAACAAATATGGATTTACGGAATTATAATCATTGGAATCAGCAATACAACTCCTTAAGTTCATGTAAGTGCATTGAATGATTGTTTCATGAAATCGCCTTTCAATGCACTAACAAAATTATTTGCATCAGGACGAAATAGTTTGGTTAGTGTACGATTCGAAAGCAAACATGTCAGGAAGAAAGAGGTCGATGCCAACTCGTAGAAGACGATGTTTGCACAAGCAAGCCAGGAAATGGAATTTCTTACGGCGATAGATGGATACCGGGAGCTTTGCAAGGTCGGTTAAGTAAAGTAAAGATAGCATTTAAAGATGCCTTAAATTCTAGCTAAGTTTACTACCGATGCTTGATAGAATTTACGAAGATGCTTCGACTGCGAATAATTCCTTACACAAACTTACAGTCTATTATACCATTTAATTCCAATCTTTAGGCAAGCAGGGCGCCGCAAATGTTTCATTTCAATTCTAGCCTTTTAATTTTACAATAATCATTATGGACAATGAACATATATATTAGATATTGGTTTTGCTTCACCATAGGCCTCCCCCAGACCCTTCTGCAGTTTTCAGTCGTGAGCTATCCTCGTCCATGACGCACAAAAGAGGAAGACCGGTGCCGCAAATGTATTTCATTTATAATCAAGATATAATTACAAAATTGCTTAAACATCCAACTTTTTACAAAATACAACGTGCGCCATCTACGTGGAGAGAAGTTATAATGAACTTCATTAACCATTAACGAAAATAATGATTAAACTTCCCAAGGAAGTTGGTAAATAATAATGAATTATAAAAGAACTTATTTTACGGCAATGAAAATTCATTCAACAAAAAAGTTTTGGGGTGCTCCATTCTACAACACAATTGCCCAAACTGTGCAATTCTATTCAAATCTGTCGAAAATTTTCGAAGAATTTCGGTTCGGCGTTAAAAACAAGTCGTTTCTAGGTGCCTGATGGAAATTATTAGCCACGTCCTCGAATTCCTTCCTAGGAATTGCCAATTTCATAAAGTTATTTAGCACCCTCGGTTTTATCGAGAACGATTTAGAAATAATCGAAGAGCATTTATTTGTCATCATGAAGGATTAACTAACCATTTCATGCTGCGCAGCCTTTTTGTCATCGTCTATTGTTTTGCACATAATTCTTATATACAACCAGTTTTTATGTTACATACATCTCTATACAAATTATAAACCCGCAATTGTATAGCGTCCATAAATGCAAAAAATTACAATTCAAAAACATTTTTTTTTAAATTTAGGTATGTAGTGAAATATTCACAAAAGTATTAAATTGAAACGTAAAAGAAACACTCTGTACACGCACACTGTATTCCAACGTAGAAAGACACGTGTGACAAGTATGCGTGTAAAGAGTATTTTTCTTTTCCGTATCAATTTAATATTTTTTGTGAATATTTTACTATAAAAAAATAAAAATTAAAATTTTACGGTAATATTTTTTTAGCATGGTTAGATGCTATACTATTGCAGGTTAACGGGAATGCCCTTCGTTAGATAACATACTGTATAGTACAATAATAATAGGTCTTTACCTATGAAATTGCCGTTTTGTATGAAAAAATTTAAACGAATTTTTTTCATGAATTTTTTATTTGTATTATTTGCGACCGTAACAAATATGGATTTACGGAATTATAATCATTGGAATCAGCAATACAACTCCTTAAGTTCATTTAAGTGCATTGAATGATTGTTTCATGAAATCGCCTTTCAATGCACGTTACATGAACTTTAAGAAATGTAAGATTTTAATTTCACGGTCTACCTTAGCGCATCCACCTTAAACAAACACCAATGTCACAGAAGGAACAACATAATAAGAAATCGCAGGACAATAATAGACGGTATTTTCATAAAACTATATATAAAGACACCAATTAATTAATTTAATGAAAGACCATCCGCCCTTCAGAGCACAATGCACATGCAGCTCTTCAGCAGACAAGAGGATCTCTGTGAAATATAATATTATGTTGAAATGCAATACGAACCAACGCGGTGGAATGAACACGCTAATCCTATATGATGAACACCAAGTTTCGAGTTCATGAGCGATAGGAATCTACGACTACGTCTACGTCTAACATGCAGGAAACACGTCTTATATAGACTATTGGTTTATTAATGGCTTATTAATATTAAACCAATAGTCTATATATTATAGTCCTTGATTGTATAAATAATTATATTTTTATGATTTCGTTTGGATTCTAGTTAACCATTATAGTTCTTTTGAAAACTATAGAATGGTTAACTAGAATCCAAAAAGAAACTAGAAGTATTTGTACTTTAGTATGTACCTATTTTGTATATCCAGGCTGCAGATACAAACTCATTTTTTCAAACACCCGGACACAAATCAACTACAAGGTATTATTCATGTTATTTTCTTATTTTCAATGTATCGTAAGTGGTATTTACATACGGATCCTTGAACCACAAAATCCATTTGATTAAAATACAATTTATTTGCCTAATAAAACAATCACTCTATCGAAACATTCAACCCTTTTTATAATCAAGCAAAAAATCTTAAACAAAGACGCGAAAATTAGATCTACAACAGGTGGTTGCCTAATGTAACACACAATTCTATTTCAGCTTAGGAGTAGAACACAGACTAACACAAAACAGTGAGCTAATTAGACAAGATTATTCTATTGAACAAGCACATTAAATTAGCCTGTGGCAATGTATTTTACTCGGGTATATTCGGAGGGATTTCAAAGATTCAATTTCGCATTCGGATTCGTATCACAAAATGCCAAAAGGTGCCTTTCCTTACTTTGGCGTGGGAACCGTATTGAACCTTTTTGGCGTCTTATTCTATCGTATTGTGAGGCTGAAAGGTATGTGAAGAAAGCTGTTTCGTTTGATAAGGAGGATGATTCTTGTTAAATTGTGTTTTATGTTTGTTTAACTGGCGTTTGCGTTTGAATCAGGTAGAAGGTTGGTGTAATTGATTTATTTTGTGACAAGATAAATAATAAAGTAATAAAAACTAAAACCCAACTATGACTAAAAAGGTAAGTATAAACAAGACACCACAGACAGACAAATTAAAAATCCGGAGTCACACGTGTTAGGGCATAAATCGAAAAGATTACGTGTGACTCCGGATTTTTTATTTGTCTGTCTGTGGTGTCTTGTTTATACCTTTTTAGTCGTAGTTGGGTTTTAGTTTTTATTACTTAAATATTTTTTTTTCTTTTGGGGTTATAATATATATATATTTTTGAAATGTGCTCATTATGCCATTCTATGCTTCGTTTGATACCCAACATGGTACGATTAAACAATATTTATTTTTAGTTCCTGACTTTATGTCCTCTAGAGGGTGCCATTTTTAATTCAATGTGACGTCACACAGCCTACAACCAGCGGACGATCAAGACGCTTCCAACGATACCTCATTTGTCGAACTGTGATGAGTGGTTTAGAAGATAGGAGTGAACAGATGAACATACATACATACATATATACCGGTCAAAATCATAACCCTCCTTTTTTCTTCGCCGTAGTCGGGTAATAAAAATAAAAATTATCTTATTTCGGCATAATGTGAAAAAACAATTGTTTTATAGAAACAAAAGTTATAGTTATCGTATACCTACAGGCTGTGCTGTACACTTCATCGCCGCCACAAAAATAAATACAAATACATTTTTATAGAACAAAATTGGTGAATATACTCGTATTTTACGAGTAGCACGGCCCATCTGGAACACCATTCAACCGAATCAGAATTTCTAAATAAAAATCGGATACTTTTATTTGCACCATAAAACGTGACGTATGGTTGGGAAGGTTCATTTTACAAACACATCGTTATTGGAAAGGTCAATTGTTTGGATAAATTGGGTATATGATTGGTAAACATGCTTTTTTATACCTCTCGGAAGTGATGGGGTTGAGATCCGCAATAAAATAAATCATTTGACCAATGCCAATTATAAATGTTCGATGACTACGTGAAAACCATTAGGCAGCAAGGAAAAAATCAATGATTGATATAGCAAGAAAATATAATATTCTCCGACCGAACTTGGCTTGACACACTGCCGTGGTCTAATATGGCGCCATAATAATATCTAGACCACGGCAGTGTGTCAAGCCAAGTCCAGAGAGGACGCGGTCGTCCTTCCTTCTTATTAGAGCCTGAATAATGTATAGGTACCTATTGATTGTGTTTTTATATTATAAGTTGAGAGATATTTCTCGATAGGGGGCATAAAAACTCTGACACCAGGGGCTAATCTCTTACCATACGAAAAAGAAGAAGTAGCATAGTTTACGATTACAAATTTTCGTTAATAAAATGAACCATGATTTCCCGACCATATAGCCACTCCATCATTCAATAATTCACAGATGTTCACCCACAAATTAGTTATTCACTTCCAAATCAATGGAACTAATTCCAATCACACCATAAGCAACGTTAGGTCAGATGGATTCACAGCTATGTGCTGCATAGTATGTACCATTGTATGTATGTATCGTGCCTTTAGCCACAATTCGGTTACGGGTCATAAATCATCGCTATCAGTGACATGTTTGAGTACTGACTAATATCTATTGTATTGGATATAGGTAACTTAAAATGGATATCTGAAATTGCTCAGCAAAGTTGTTTCAGATTTCCTGTGTTAGTTAGTAGGGAAGTAAGGATACATTCGACAAAACGTACATATTAAAAATAGTTTTTTTTTATCTACTAACAACCTCTTGGATCATTCCTGTAGGCAAGTTTCTAACGAATATCGAAACAAAGAAACTAGTTTTTTTTTTTGTATGTTTTTTTTTTTATTTATTTTTTCCTCACCTCACTCCTAGAATGAATGTCTCCTTTTGCAATTCGTATAAGTAAAAGAACCTTCTTTTTAATTCGTTTAAAAGGCGCTAATACGATTCTCCCGACCGTTTTCACTAAGCAACATCTAAATGAATGCCTAAATAAAAGCGCGCGAATTTTTACGCTCGGCTAAGCGCCGAAAGTTGAAAATCCAACTTTACGCTGGAACAATGCTAAAAGGAAGGAATAGAATACCTATATATCCTCGTAACAATAACATTTAAACTTTGTTGTAACCTTGCAGGAGTATTAGCCACATAGGTAGGTACTGAAAGTGTTTATTACACTTTTATGAGCACTAACCCCGGACTTGTATTACTAGACGTTAGATAGTAAGGTCAATACCTAAATGTGAAGGTACTAAACTATAATCGTAAAGTTTGTATTAAGTTTATGTAATTCCTTTGTTAAAAGTAGGTAACTTCCTAAGAATGAGAGAAAATGCTCAAAGATATCATGATACCTACCTAGTACCTACTAAATTCACCAATCATAAGTGCTGCAACCTTTTTGGAGTTAATTAAAAACTTTAACCCCTGACAGTTTACGTGGCATCAGAAAATTCAAGGTGTTAAAAACAAAATTTATATAGATTTTGCTTTGATTATAATACTTACCTATTGCAATACTTGGATTGCTTTCAAATCTGACCGTGACTTAAACTGTAGCCATTCCAATTCAGCGAGTATTTTAAAGTGCAATTTACGTTGGATGGGTTTTGGCCAGTTTTGGCCAAATTGGAAAATGTTCACTTTTTGGAAAATGTTTTTCCAGTACAAGGAATTTAATCAGACTATGTCTGTTTTGCTTTATAAACAGACTTAGCTTTGCATTTTGTTCTAATATTAACTTAATCAAGAATCTAGTCATGTTTGAAAAACAAAACTAATTTGCCAACTTGCTATACCAACGCCTATGAGTAACTTAAAGAGTCGCCAGCTTATTTTAACTTCCTTGGAGGTGTCAAAGTGAAGCCCAAGTACGGAACTAAAATAGAGAGTTTATAATTATCCTCTTGACATAACTGTCTAGAGAATTCTCAACTGTATCCCAGACTAGGAAGGAGTGGAAGCACTAGAACATTATTCTGAATATTTTAATGTTAATAACCCTGCAGGCAATGGTTACTAATTTCTACTTACTTCAGTTCAGTTTAATTTATTTATGAACACTAATCCGTAGTCATAGGATCACTACATCGTTCATATGTGTGTATTAAAAATAATGTTGGTATTGAATCTTTTTGTGCTAAACATAACCCAACAGATGAAACAGGAAAAGCTGCTGTTATGTTTACAACAGAGACATGTTTTTTATTGTTTTATTTTTCTGATTAGTCTGAAATATAGAACAACTCCTGAGTCATAAAAATGCTTAAACGTCTTACAATAAATGTTTTTTAGACTGTTCTATTCCTGAAAACATTCCTAGGTGCATACTTACGTGTTTAAGATTGTTAGAAACATATCATACACAAATAGTTTGATGACCAAAGAGCTCTTATGTTTTTTTTTTTTACCTTTGTTTATTTGTAAGTAAATAACGTATATAATTTAGTGTTTTAGATGTATGTATTTAAGATATGCGAAGTTTTGATTTGATTCAAAACTTCACATAAAAGCAGAATCATCAGAAAACTCAGATTAAAATCTGGATGTGAGGACAGTTTGTATTGTAAACTTTAAAGTGAATAACTATAAGACTTCTCTTAGAGTTTTCTATAACAATGTAGGCGAAGTTTTTCAATTCCCAGCTACTCGGTGTTACAGAATAGGGTAGCAACCGCAATATTGCTCGTAACTTATACCCGCATGTCATCGATTTCATTTCAGGCAATGGATTTTCCTCCGTGTAAGTTGTTTTCTTTATTTTAATTGAGATTTTTTCATCCGGTATGATTTCGAATCAATTGCAATGATTTCGATTTTTTTCGTTTGGCTTCTCGGTTTAGGAAAATAACCCTAATGAAAACAATTGATTTTCATGAACTTTAGAGATTTTCCGAAAAATTGGAGAAAGCCTAATTTTAGAAAGAAAGAAAGAAGAAAGTAAGAACCGCTGGACTATTTATGTGGAAATGAAAAGCAATGAAATGTGGGTGTACTATAGGTGTACTTCTGCCTAACCCTTCAGGGAATACAGGCGTGATGTTATGTTTATGTTATCTATGTTAAAATGCCGATTGGTTTTTATGCGTTCAACTCAAGATACTTAACGTATGATTTTACCAGCATTAATCTAATCTTTTGATCTGAGCCACAACAGTCAAATGACGCAGTCTTACACTCTGGGTATTCCGCATATGATCTCATTAGGCTATATTCTTAGTCAGCTAAGCTGAACATGACCTGTTGACTTGACTTATGGTAATAAGTCTTCCTCTGTAGAGAATTACGCAATGATCTTACTAAGAACACGGGGATAATATACTATAGTGCAAAGCTTAGTAAGGCATATAGCCCTTGATGACGAAATAGAAGTCAAGGAAAACTCATCAGCATGCACTGAAATCATTGCTTGAATCATCGTATTGATGACTGACGTTTCTTATAAAACCTACCAATTTTCCAACATAACAAACGTTTGAAAACTTTGATAATCATGTATAGCAAGATTAAATTAAGCTACAACTACAACAAGAACACATCTCTGCCTAACCTTTCGGGGAATACAGCGCGATGTTATGTTATGTAACAAGAACAAATCTGTCGAACTGATAAACAAGAGAATATACGTTCAGTCTTACCTAATTACGTATATATGGATCGAGTTTATAACAAAAAATCTGAATTGAATTGACCACAGACGTACTACAGCTCAAAATTTAATGAACTAGTATGATTGGTTTGGTTAATCCAATCAAACTTACTAGTCTAATATAGTTCACATAGGCTCTAGAATAAAGCTGGCCATTTGGGTTTATTCAGCGTTCATTCATTCGGCTTTTGTTTCCCGGTGTTCGCTCGAACCGCTCACTCGCAGCAACTGAGTGCACATGCATGTTTCAAATTCGACATGCGACCACTATTGAGCTGAAGATTTTACGAAACAGATCACAGCTATCTATTCAATATAAACTTTACCACGTTTATCACTTTTATGCCACCAAGAGCCGTCTCAGAGATTATTTTGTTAATACTACGTACAGAATTTTTCATAACTCTTTTGTATCTTTTGTTGTAGCTTCAACGCCTTCAAAAGTTAAGTCTTCGCTCTTGAAACTTCGGTGTTTTGTTTTTATTAATGTGAATGTTTTTCTTTGTTCCAGCGAGTACGAATTTAGTGGGCAAGTTTACTCAGAGTGTCCGTCGTATCGTACAAGATGTCAAGGATGAAGGCACTTCCAGTAAGTACTTACTCGACATTTATTTATTATCTGTAGAAGCTTTATATGATTGATATCAATCAATTTACTGCTATTGTGAAATCATAATTGCAATCATTGTATCTTAGAGCCAAAAAAGGAACATTCATTAAAAAGCACTATAGTCTATCTAGCTTGTGTTGTTACGGAACAAATCTAGAATCAAGGTAATCACTAATCCAACTGCAAGCCTTTGTCGAAAAGCAAAGGTTTTTTTTTTTTAGCTCTCTATGATTTAAAATTACCTCCTATCCTTGTCATTCCAATAATGCCAAGGAAGCAAAAGGGCAGTAGACTAACACCATCAAAGCTTATGAATATGGAAGGTAGGTAGTCCTGCGTAGCTCGGAAGCAAAGGTGGGTAAGAGAAGATTAGTCTCGGAGACGAGCGGAATGTTAAGAGGCTGGCTGACCAACTCGGGCATTGATTTGTATAGTCAGTAGCCACGGCCTTCAAGGACGTATCCCCATTTGTTATGGCTGCCATTTTTCATTTGTTTCACATTCGATGAGGGTACAAGTAGTACAACTTGTAGTATCATTTACCTAAACAATAAAATATCCGACCAAGTGTTATAATGTAAATAGTTGGAATAGTGAATACAAATTAGTTTGTAATTAGTTTTGGTATTCATATAACGAATTAATGCATTCCATAAAATATTTAAACGATTATATGGACGCAATAAAATTCTATTACTCGGCACGGAATAACAAAACAACAATGTAGGTAATACGGTTTTTGTTAAAATAATGGAACAAACTATTAATGTTAACGTCATTCGCAGATTAGTTAAATATTAATCTCTTCAAACATGTTTGCAATTAATTCATTTATGATAACTGTACAAATATTTATTTATAGCATCACGCGACATTTGAACATTGTGTGCAAATGTGAATAACAATACAGATGAGGATCATATTAATGTGGATTACGATAAAATAAGTATCAGGTTTGTTAAAAAAAAATCGTATATGAATTTGTTGAGATAAGATAAAACTTTGAACACTATTCTTGTAATCAGAAGGCTTTGCATTATGGCGTCATTCAAGAGCTAAGGAATTCCCACCAAAATTCTCTTTGAAATCTTGTTTATACCACTCATTAAATCTAAGAGCCCATTTCACTGAATTTTGGGAGCAACGCTGATTATGAAAGCTGCCTGTTAGTTTCTCGCTTTTCCTAATTCCACTGGTTTATTAATGTTAAGTGCTAGCCTTGCACTTCACTCCAACGTCATAATTAGAGTAACAAGATCAGGTACTAATCACAGCAATTAGGTTCAAATACCTATCTAGCTGTTGGAACACCGAAGGCTGATACTATTTGAATGAACACATTAAAGAATTTGCAAATGACACCTGCTGGGCTATTTATTTCTCATTTAGATATAGCTTTAAATTAGCTATCAGTTCACGTATATAACACGCCTTCACTTGCAAAATATTTCATTATTTTTCAAATGGTAAACCAGTTCAGTTTTAAGAAAAGGTTTTTTCAATATCGTAACAAACTAAGTGGCTTAAAAATGGCTTGCAATGGCTAGTATCGAAATGTAAAAAAAAAGTTATACAAATCCATAAAAAAAATATATTTACTTAAAAAATATTTTTGATATTTTTTTTATTTATTTATTTATAAAACTATCTTTCTGTTTACCAGGTGGGCAGACGAAAGAAGAGGTGATAGAAACCAATGAACGTCTGCGCGGCGTGCGTGTACGTCTGGACGAGAACTATGACACGGCGAAGAAGGCGCTTGTCACGCTCATGGCACGCTACTCGGAGTCCAAGGCCCAGAGGAACGTGTTCACCAGATACGCAATGCTCAAGGCTATGATAAAGGTATGATTTGTAGCAAAAAAATAAAGCCCTATTTACACGATGCAAGTTTCATGCCTGTGACATACAATAATATTGAAGCAACAAATGACTTCGCATCATCTACACTGTGTAGCCAGCGCAACTTTTATTGTTGCTACAAGTTATGATATGCCACAGGTCATTAAATCGTAACATGTAGACCAGACTTGATAGTATTTATTTATTTTATGCATGTATTCTCCAATAAAGGGCCTGCATTTCTTTTTTAACCGACTTCTTCAAAAAGGAGGAGGTTCTCAATTCGTCAGAATGTTTTTTTTTTTTTTTTTTGTATATTTGTTACGCGATTACTCCGCCAATTATGAATCGATTTTGATGATTCTTTTTGTTTGGTAGGTCATGCTTCCCAGGTGGTCCCATATAAATTTTATTAACTTTGCTTGCGTAATTTTTGAGTTAGCTTCAATATTACGTATTTTTCCCACTTAGTTTATCTAGACGATATCCTGTTTGACTCCTTCACTGTTATTTACATAGCAGGTGGTGGTATTAGGATTTGTGTGGGGTAGGTACCACAACTAAAAAGTGAAAAATAAAAACATTTTACAAAAAAAAACAACCGACTTCCAATAAAAACACTAAACAGGTGAAAAATAACTTTAATTTCGGAAGTCGGTGGCAAAAAACGGAAATTGAAAAGCAAAGACACCGACTTCCGAAATTAAAGTTATTTTTAACTTTTTTAGTGTTTTTTTTGGAAGTCGGTTGTGTTTTTTTTGTAAAAAGTTTTTTACTCCTATCAATCTTGAGCTAGTGCTGTTCAACTCTGTCGGTAGCTGTGTCAAGTTCATCCCGCCATCTGACAAATGGATAAGCCGTTGTGGTTATTAAAGATTGAGCGTAGTAGACGAAAATATTAGTAAAACGGTGGATCGTGTCAATAACCTGGATTTATAACGCTAGACGCCAGGCAGCTTGCAAATACAATGTTCCATGTTTGAAAAGTATCGGAAAGCATTGCAGTAACAAGAAATTAGCGCTCAACGCCTGTGCCTTTAGTTACTTATGAGTAGTTTATCTATGTATTCTTGATACAATAACGTTGAACGCGTTCTTCAACCTGAGAGCAATATATTGCTCTCTGCAGCTCATCACTCTGACCAGGCCGACACGATCGTGTTAGGAGTGTTCGTGTTTTTGTTCTTCTTTATTTTTGTTCAATCGGACAATGCAGTTAGTCGCAGATGGCTTTTACTGCTTCGACGGACAGGTGCGAGTGTAAGCTTTCAGCCGAAACGAATACGTGTGTTCGAATTTCGATGACCCGAAATGCATCGTCAACGGTGGAATGTAGGCTTTTGCCGTCCGTGTAACGTACCTTCATAGATATTAAGGTCGTTTCATTGCCAATTACGTACAAACGCGGAAAACAAAGTTAAATGAATCCTTACAAAGGAATAATGGAATAGGTACCTACTCCTTTACTTAATTTCCTTTTAACATCTTCACATTTTCCATAATTCTTAGAAAATACTTAAAACGATTCTTTCCATCGGTACAAATCTCCAGCGAAACATATTATTACATTTAGATAAACGATTGCCTCGCAAAATAAGACTTTGCTCACTCGATCTATCTCGTTCTAGGCAATTTAGGAAAAACATAGTTAAACACAACACAAGCACCGAAAAAAAGTGACTAGAGATAGGCTTTTGAAATTCTTGTTTTGTTAGACCATAAACCTATGTATAAACAAATTCCGCTGTCTTTACGAGCTTGTTGTAAGGTCGCATACCTCAGTTATGTGAAAGGTTACGGTGACATAATTATATAAGCGATTGAAGTGCTAACATAATTCAATTATAATGACTATCCACGTATATTATTACAATTAGGGTCAGGTCGCGTACTATTTGCTCATTAGCGCTTAGCACCATTAATTTAATTTGACCCGGGTTCACCAATACCCGGTCGTGGATTTAGCACATCAAGGTTTAGAAAACGTTCGGCATTCACGTCGTCTCTGTCACTCGGACCTTTGTGACAGTCTCTTTCCAAATCTTGACGGGCCGACATTACTTCTGGCTACAAAGTTCTTTTAGTGCGTGGCCAAAATCGAAATTAACGCCGTAACCTTGTTTTTTGAATGCATCCAATGTGGCATTCCACAAAACAATTTCGCGAATGTTTACCAACAGCGCCCCATTATCAAAAGCCGACCAAAGGGATACCGGAACCTTGGCAACAGGCAACTGAAGGAACACGGGTGGGTTTTAGTCAGTAAAAGTCTGACACGCCCTCCCGCTCCGCCCCGAGCGGGAGAAGTAATTTGAAGATCCATCCTCACAAAAAAATCGCCCCACTATCAACCTCATTCGGGCGCCAAAAGATCCTTGTATTTCAATGTCTTTTCTTTCGTGAGCTTTAGCTAAAATAATAAAGCTTAATAGGGCTTCCTAGGAAAGTGGTTCCGTCATATTATAACGGCCGTCATGAAAATTTGTAAATTTCAACATTGAGATGTCAAAAAACGCTCTGTGTTTGGACAGCTGTTATTGTGTGACCGTTGTACGCTTCTTAGGAAACCAAAGCATCACTCTTCTTCATTCGATTTGGGACTTGGTTGAGAGAAGATCAGAAGCATCCGTTCTTTGGTAAGTAGCTACTGCTATAGCCAATCTTGCATCGACAGCTAAAATGTTTCACAACAGTGGAAAATAATATCCTGATACTAAAATCAAAGGAAAAAATATTAATTACGCAGTTAAATCTCATGAAAACAAGAAACGAGTATAATTTATGAAATAAATGCGCAACAAGTCGTACATTTGAATTCAATGCACTTTGAAATTACGCCGCTCAGACTCATTTAAATAGCTGGGAAGGCTCATACATACATTAAGAAGACGCTAGACGCAGAAACAAATTGCTAATGAGCAATTCATAATAATAATATATTTTTCAAACCACCTGCTCGCTAATGTCAAAGTGTTCTCTGTATAAGTTCAAGTCCAAATTTAAAAAGCCTGGTAGAAGAAGAGTAATCGCAGAAGTCAGCTCCTAATGCTGTCTCTTTATTTTTTTACTTATGGTTATGTTTTTTGTCAGGGTTGCTTTCACGCGTATCTATTTATCTATAGGTTTGTATTTTTTTTTCTCTATAAGCATCCTAACGTCTGGATTAATTTTATTAAAAGAGGTGTCTGTACGACTTGTCTAGGTAGCGCCATGTTTATAGGCTAGGTTTTGTTTTTGTAAAATCAAAATTGAAAGACTATAGACGTCAAAAAAGTCGTTGGTACCATAACCATTTTATTATTTTTATTTTTTATTATTGTAATTTAAGAAAAGTCCGTCACCGTAAGGCACCATTGCATGCCTTTCGATTAACAACTATATTATCACATCGTCATCATCATCATCATTGGCAGCCTGGTCAACCCACTGCTGGATATGCCTCCTTCTTTTGCCATACTTTCCTGGTTTGTAAGGGTCTCAACTCTCACCTGAGATAATGTCACATGTCACAACATGTAAAATCAATCCAATATCCGCTACGAGTAAGCTCGTAAATAAACTGTTCAGTGTATTGTATCCTAATGGATTAGGTTTGTGTCTCAAGTTAATACTTGTTACGTACAATGTTTTGCAAAATGCTGTCAAGTAAGAGCACCTGACACGAGCTTATAAAAATTCAACAAGGATCACTTCAGCTATTTGTCACCATCACTTGTTTACACTTGCAGCAGACGTTTAACGTTTGCAAGCTGTATACATAACAAGGTTTAGGACTTTAGAATGTTTTATATTGGTAAACTAGCTGATGCCCGCGGCTTCGCTCGCGTGGATGTCGGTTATTATATACTAAAACTTCCTCAAGAACCACTCTATCCATTGGTGAAAACAGCATGAAAATCGGTGCAGTAGTTTTTGAGTTTATCGCGAACAGGACGACAGACAGACGCGGCGGAGGACTTTGTTTTATAATATGTAAGGATATTTTTTCCAGAATTTGTATACATACATAAAATCTCGCCTCTTCCACATCGAACATCACCAATAAAATCAGTGTATTATCAGAAATTACCAGAATTAAATACCATTAATAAATAAGGGAAGTGACATGACGCATGTCATAAAACATTTTCTGTGGAAATTACCACATAACATTATGTTATGTCATGTTGGAATTTCTGACTTCAATACATCAACCTGAAAAAAAATTAAAGTAACAAAAACTAAAACCCAACTACGACTAAAAAGGTATAAACAAGATACCACAGACAGACAAATTAAATGTCTGTCTGTGGTGTCTTGTTTATACCTTTTTAGTCGTAGTTGGGTTTTAGTTTTTATTACTTTAATTTTTTTTTTATTCTTTTGGGGTTATAATATATATATTTTTGAAATGTGCTCATTAAGCCCTTTCATTTGATAGCCAACATGGTACGATTAAACAATTTTTTTTTTTAGTTCCTGACTTTATGTCCTCTAGAGGGCGCCATTTTATTCATTTAATTTAATTTGACGTCACATAGCCTATAACCAGCGGATGATCAAGACGCTTCCAACGATACCTCATTTGTCAAATTGTAACGAGTCGTTTAGAAGATATGAGGGAACAGATGAACATACATACATACATACATACCGGTCAAAATCATAACCCTCCTTTTTTCTTCGCCGTAGTCGGGTAATAACGATGAGGCTTTATCTTGTGCAAGATATAGATTCTAAAAAATATTGCATCTACTACAATTTCTGATGTCGTTGACATTAACAGATGATAGTAATGTGTACAGAGAAGAAAAACTTTTTACAAAAAAAAAAAACAACCGACTTCAAAAAAAAACACTAAAAACGTGAATTTCGGAAGTCGGTGTCTTTGCTTTTCAATTTTCGTTTTTTGCCACCGACTTCCGAAATTAAAGTTATTTTTCACGTTTTTAGTGTTTTTTTTTGAAGTCGGTTGTTTTTCTTTTTTGTAAAAAGTTTTTATTTTTCACTTTTTAGTTGTGGTACCTACCCCACACAAATTCGAATACCACTACCTGGTATGTAAATAACAGTGAAGGAGTCAAACAATATGTCGTCTACATACACTAAGTGGGAAAAATACATAATTATTTAAGCTAACTCAAAAACTACGCAAGCAAAGTTAATAAAATTTATATGGGACCACCTCTGAAGCATGACCTACCAAACAAAAAAAGAATCATCAAAATCGATTCATAATTGGCGGAGTAATCGCGTAACATACAAACAAAAAAAAAAAAAACAAAACATACAGACGAATTGAGAACCTCCTCCTTTTTGAAGAAGTCGGTTAAAAATAAATGGTTCCGTTTACCTATCCCATACCTTGTAAACAACTCTGAATATCAAAACCTTAAATAAGAAACTATGTGGGTAGGTACCTACTTATGTTGTTATTTATTTAATAGTGAACTGAAACGTGTAGCTAACATTGTCGCAGTTGCAGATATGTGATATGTACATATAAGTATGTTCAACATAGTTCAAATAAGCGGTGTGTAACACGTGTAGAGTGTGGTGTGGTGTGGCCGTGTGGGTGCCCGTAGCCGCATATGACAAGCTTTAAGGATAAAGGGCACACGTGCCGCAAGTTGCACTCGTCCACGCAATAACCCGGCTAACTTCACTGACAACAATAAAGTTATAATGACACGATACCATTAACATACTCTGCTTGTTGAAATATTTTGAAACCAAACTGAAATACTAAGAAAAACACGGCCAAGTGCGAGTCAGACTCGCGCACGAAGGGTTTTGTACCATATTATATATAAAACGGCAAAAAAAATCATGTCTGTTGTATGGGAACCCCCCTTAAATATTTGTTTTATTTTAATTTAAGTATTTTTTTTTATGTGAATATATAACTAAATATTCTGTGAATATTTCAAGCGGCAACAAGTAGACTGTTGCCGTTATCAATATCGAGCAAAAACGAGCAAAAAAATCACGTTTGTTGTATGTAATCCCCCTTAAATATTTATTTTATTCTGTTTTTTAGTATTTGTTGTTATAGCGGCAACAGAAATACATCATCTGTGAAAATCGACAACTTTCTAACTATCACGGTTCATGAGATACAGCCTGGTGACAGACGGACAGACAGACAGACAGACAGCGGAGCCTTAGTAATAGGGTCCCGTTTTACCCTTTGGGTACGGAACCCTAAAAACGTACCTACAAAACGAGGAGGCGTTCTACTCGTATTATTCGGTAATAAGTAGGCTGGTGTCGATCTGTCTATCACTCGGGACTTCACCACTGGGAAAAAATACTTGAGGTAAAGTAAGATGCCCCTCGTGTATCAATAAGAAATACAGTTCAATAATGTTACTTTCATTCGGAACATTTCTTCTTCGTTGTTTCGTAAAGATGGTGGTTCAATTTTGAGCATTTTCTTTTTACACAAAGCTCCGAGACTCCTCCTTGCTTCGGAAAGCACGTTAAGCCGTTGGCCCTGGCTGTCTTCGTGGATCTGTGACAGTCGTTACGGGCCCTCAGAAGACCGAAAGTCTGACAACCAGTCTTACCAAGTGGTATCGTATTACCCACTAATTGGGTTTTGAATGTCAGATAGGCAGTCTCTCCATTTAAAATACTGGTATCCAGCTGCATCCGGTTAAACTGGTAGCCGACCCAAACATAGTTGGGAAAAGGCTAGGCAGATGGTGATGTCTGAAAAGATACTTTTAAGTTCAGAATAAAACCCGATCATAAAACGAAAACCTGTCTAAAAATGAATACCATTTTACGATGTTATTCTGTTCCCAAATTATTTATAACGCTATTCTCCTACCCATTTGTTAGCTTACGTGGGTGACTGAATAAGCAGGATTCTGTAGAATGTCGTAGCGTGCCCGCCGAGTTAAATTACACGGTCTCCTTGCAACTGGGACCATTGTATAATTGCGTTTAGAAATTACCACCCCGCTACTGTGTTCGTCTTCATTATTTAAAGCTGTGTCCGTATTTAGAAGGAATGGGTGCCTTGGTTTTTAAGGATTTAGTAGAAATGTTATTAACTTAATTGGTATAGTTTATGTTTACATCCACTTAAAAAAAAAAAACGGAAGAATAGCGGGCTACTGTTTGTTAAATCAAACCAAAGGTGACTATGTACATCGAGAGTCTCAAACTCAAACCTGCCCAAACAAAATATTAAAATCAGTCCAAACACAATTTAAACACGCTAACTCTGTAATCGCAAACGACCCGATCATTCGAAATTATTGTGTTGTCTCCTTTTCTCAGACAACACAACATAATCGAAAACTTTTTCGTTCTTTAATTATTACGGACAACCATAATTGGGTGAAAAACATTGTAACTGAGTTAGCAATATCGTGAGGAGCGTGCCACCCGAAATTCACCCTTATTGTAAACAAGTCACGTACTTACTCTACCAACCTTCGCGTTAGGGCTGCCCCGTGGAATTTCAAGGGACATTTTATGCGGCCCGAATGTGAAATAGGAAACAATTGCATCATTCTAATTTTTGTTTTTGGCATGTTGATATGGTAATGTCTACCTGTATTCGAGCTTATAATTTGGTTATCGTATAAAAACTCAGAAATATTTATAAAGTGAATTTACATGCCAAACAAACTAAGGAAACAAATGAATTGAAAAACCAATGTGCACATAATTCAGAACTATTAGAAACTTCAATTTATCTTTGCCTCAAAGTTAAAGATCTTTTCAATTTATGATGCTGAGCCTTAGCCAAAAGTTTCGTGACTTAGCAACAGGTTTTAGTCTTTTTTATATTTCACTGAATGCACACTTTGACAGAATCTCTTTATTGATGCTGTCTATGTAAATTAACTTTCGTTAAGGAAAAAGTTTATTTTTATTTTTTCAAAATAATTATCTGGTCTGCCAAATCAAAAGAAACAAAACTAAAAAAAAAAAATTGTTGCAACAGTAATTAAACGTATAAATAACAATACTTATAAATCAGATTTTATTCAGTGATCATCGTTTTATGCTCTACCTATATTCAAAGCTTTGACTAGCAAATATGAGTGTACATAACTCATATTTACTACTCGTAACCATCCATTTGATGTTCGTTAACAGAAATATGCTTTTAAATCTCTATATATTTTATGTTTTTCACATGGAACTTGTTATAGCTAGTATTTTATTAACGTGTAAAATATAAAGCATGTTTTAACCGAAGTGCAACCGTATAAAACGGCAATATATAGACCAGACCATTGAAAAAAAACCGACAGGTGACAATCCGACTATTCAACAATTTTACATGTATTTTTTAACCGACTTCTTCAAAAAGGAGGAGGTTCTCAATTCGTCTGTATGTTTTTTTTTCTCGTATCTACAAGCTAAAATTTTAATACTTATAATTTTTTTTCATAAAAAAGTTAAAAATAGATTAGATTTAAGTTTAATTATCTTTTATTTTTGTTTTGTTCGCGGTTCAAATATTGCCAATTAATATTTCAGCCTGTCCAAAATATGTGTCAATTATGTACGTCGCATTGTCAGCCTACCTATATTAATTAGGGCCCGAATGTAACCTGAACGAACTGTTTAGACAAAACGCTGTTGCAAGCCGACGTTAAAAATCAGCGCATTAGCTGTTCATTTTCGTGGAATAGAGCATCGATAAAACAAATCATCTACATTTTATTTAGAAGAAAACATTAAATAAGAACTTAAATTACTTAATAGAAAAATTACTCCAGAGTCAAGAGTCAACAGGAGTTTTAATAAACCTAAGTGGCAGTTTCTGTATGTATTGGAGAAGAAATTAAATCTCGTTTTACTGCTATAAAATACGAAACGAAAAGAATCGTATCACCAACGAGGTATATCGGATAATTCTGATGATGAAATTTAATATTAGCGTTCGAACTCAGTGGAACAAAGATAATATCGTTAATTCGATGGTCCCGCCCCAAGCTTTTCAGAAACGTAATGTAAATTCATATTTATAATGCGGGTGGTTTTAGCATTCAAATCGTGTTAGCTATTCCTTAGCCCCGAAATGAAATCAGATTGATGACACTGATGAAATCAGATCTATGCCAAAATTTTCATAATTGAACCGCACAGGAACATAAATTTTCTGATAGAACTAACAACAATCGTGACCCATATTTCTGAACAATAGAATCTTTGCCATGCTTTAATAAAGCCGCAATCCACGACGAATGTTGACTCACGAAGCCATCAGTCATTCCTCAGTTGGACATCACGATTTTACATCTACCACTACATGTAGAACAGCTTTATGAACTCAGTAACCAAGCAATAAATAAAAAAATCCACCAGAGCTTCGAATTTATATAGAGGTATGAGAAAGTCGTAAATCAAAGTGAAAGCCCTAACAATAGAAATGGAGATGCCAAGGGAATAACTGAAGGCAATCTTCAGGTAATAACTTTCTTCTACCAATTTATTTTTATCGCAATTTTAGGGTCCAAGTGCGTTTAATTTTGTTCGCTCGTACTAACTCAGACGTTGGGTTTATACTTCAGGAATCAGGACAAATTGCAAGAACATGTTATTGTGATTGTTTGGTTTTCAATCACATACAGCAAATGTAATTGAGTACCGTACATTTGCAGTGCACTTGGTGTGATTACTTCTCTGTCCTCGATTTAATCAAACAACACTCCTCGTTCGTGTGTTGACAGGGAAATAATATGCATAAACTACGTAAGCAGAGCAATCTCCGCCATCATAATGTTGTACCACGTTGTCGTCGCGGAGTACTCTCATAAATATGTAGTTGGTTGCTAGATGAGAGCTTTACTTCGTTCGTTTTTGCTTTGCTGCTGATGCCAATAGTTTTAGAGATTTTATTTCGTAGAAAATAAAAGAAGCAGGTTCTTTTATTTGCTACGAAATAAAATCTCTACACAAAAATGTATGGAGAAAAGTTTATAAAAGAGTGAAGAACCATTAAGAGCCAATAAATTGTAGTGATTTCATTTTGCCATTTTGAATAACGAATCCTTATAATCTATACATATAATAAATCTGTAGACGAGGCGTTTCTGTACAATGAAAAAAAACAAAAAAAACGTAGGTGGAGTGTCCAAGAATAACCAACAGATGCCATTTCTACCATTTTTGGAATTTTTGTCTGATTGTCTGTTTGTCTGTTCGTTTGTTTGATTGTTCCAGTATCACGTAAAAAGTACGAAATCAATATGGTTAACTTATACACTCAAATATTGTGTGTAACTCGATGTTTCATTTAGTCTTTGTTTCATCGCAATCGCTTCAAAATATCAAAAGATATAAGAGTTTAAAGTATTCAAGAAGAAATTTTCATTAGGTACGTAATGTAGATACACGTAACGACATCTATTGTCGTAAAATGACACTAGCGTAAAATCAGGTAGGTTTGTGAGAACGTGTGTAACACATGATCATAATCATCATATGTTCACATACTTCGCGCGGAAACATAACGCGATACATTGTGAATTTACCCAATCTAAAGTTTGGTTAATTCAAGTTTTCCAAATCCATTGTTTGGTAGTAGTGCCATAGGTGGCGCTATCTATCTTTTAAATCATGATACAAATTAATTATGAAAAAATGGTGATAAATTTTAATTTCTTAAAAATTTTTGATTGTTACATGGAGCAAAAAGTGAGTAATTAAGGCACGAATGCGCTTACTAAATTAACACGAGTGCATTAATTACTCACTTTAGCAAGGTACGTAATCTACTTTTCTTTCAACTACCAATGTACCTGCCGCGATAAAATATACCTGCTCAAGGTTAACTCGACTCAATCCAAATCAAGTTAGGTCAAGTCAGGTCAAGTCAGGTCAAGTCAGGTCAAGTCAGGTCAAGTCAGGTCAAGTCAGGTCAAGTCAGGTCAAGTCAGGTCAAGTCAGGTCAAGTCAGGTCAAGTCAGGTCAAGTCAGGTCAAGTCAGGTCAAGTCAGGTCAAGTCAGGTCAAGTCAGGTCAAGTCAGGTCAAGTCAGGTCAAGTCAGGTCAAGTCAGGTCAAGTCAGGTCAAGTCAGGTCAAGTCAGGTCAAGTCAGGTCAAGTCAGGTCAAGTCAGGTCAAGTCAGGTCAAGTCAGGTCAAGTCAGGTCAAGTCAGGTCAAGTCAGGTCAAGTCAGGTCAAGTCAGGTCAGGTCAAGTCAAGTCAAGTCAGGTCAAGTCAGTCATGGAACCCTACGTCTTTTCTACATAGCTTACAGAGTGTTCGAACGTTTTCCCATATATTTTGACAGTATAACTTCGTGCTCGATAGATGGCGTTGTTCATTTAACGTCATTTTCTGAATCGCGGTGTTAAGAGTCTCCGTAGAAGAATGACTTTCGCCGAATTCATAATTATCGAGCATTTGGCTCATTTTAAATTGAACACATAATCCATACTAATCGATACTTAAAAGTATAAATTCGATAGTAACTCTGTCTGTCTGTCCGTCTGTAATTCTGTATGTTACCTTTTCACGCCTGATTCACTGAACGAATCTCGATAAAATTTGGTAAAGAGATAGATGGCATCCTGGCGAAAAACATGGCAATTATTTTCTCAAAAACAAATTTAAGGGGGGGGGGGGGATATAGGGGATGAAAGTTTTTATGGGAAACCTATCATTTTTAGAGTTCCGTAGTCAACAAGGAAGCTTTATAGTTTCGCCATGTCCGTATGTCTGTCTGTCTGTCCGCGACTTAGCTCAAAAACTTTTAATCGACCAACTGACATGTGCAGTTGCAAAAACCCAAACATTCTGTATGCGAGAAAAAGTTTTTTAACACTTTGAGGGACAGTAAACGCCCATAGACGTAATAACAATAAAACTTTGCGAAAGTTTGTTTGATAAAATAATTCATCCCAACTACGGAACCCTTCATTGTGCATGGTTCGACACGCACTTGGCCGGTTTTTTTTTTAACTTAGGGCTGTGAAAATGTATGCTTTTTGTAACTAACAAAGAGTTACGTTTTTCTAAAATCATCCCTCATGAGGGTAAAAACCCTTCTTTACCCTCTTGATTTTAAAATTCACAAGTAAGTACTTATTATTGACATTTTTGCGGGACTCTCTTCAAGAGCGTTAAGGGATTGAGAATATAGTCATAGTCCGTATCTTGAGAATCTGTCCACTCAATCAAAAGTTATTACTACTTGGCTCTTGGCTTGGAACCAAGAGTTTGAGTTTACCAGTGAGTACTTACTCGATAGATGGCGTTGTGCAAATGATGCGATTTTCTTAAGGGGGATGCGCCGGTAGCCCGCGAAATTCAAATCTTAAGTTTTTTGCAATTTGCAAGTCAGTGTCAGGCAGGTTGTATGTTAAAATGAAATTGTTTATTCTGTAAATAGGTTATTGGAATCACTTTTACACGTCGTAATAATATCAAAAAATTGCAAAATTAAGCTAGATGAGGTCGGCGTTTTCTATCTGACTACTCTGAGAAGAAAGGCCGAAACAAACTCAGTCTCTTTTAAAGTCCGGACATACCTAGGTCAGATATTGGCATATTGGTCAGGCCCTATGAGGGCCATGTAGATTAGAGTCTGAAATGGTCTTTTGAGGAATGAACCACACAGATTTGAGTGAACCTGTCCTGTCACTGCAAGCATTTGTCAGTAATAGTGGAGCTCAGCTCAGAACTTAAGGAGCTCAACGACTCGACGAACAATACCAAAGAAAGGACATTTGTGTAGGCCGCATTAAGTTCTCAAATTGCCAGACCATTGTTAAAAGTAACTGAGAACGAAAAAATATAATAATAAAACAAAATAAACATCCACATAGTCCTCACATTCACAATAATACAATACTTTACAAAGTAATCATGTCATTCTGTCAATATCCTACATATAATATTCAATAATGTGAATTTGTATATAGAACTGGTAGGTATATTTTGATGATTTTCACTTATTCAAAATGTCACAATGCCAAAATGACAAAATGTTAGCAGAGCGAGCAGCTCAATCCCATGCTTTTTGTCTTCTAAATAATCTGAAATTGTATAGTACCCTTTTTTTACAAAGTTTGGTTTCAATACAGCTTTTAAATCGTTTAATGGGTAAGTTTCGAATGTCAATATGATTAAAATAATTATGATTCGCGATCGTAGCAAATAGTAGCTTTACAGAATAATAACCATTAGATACAGGAATACAACTCCTGCAATATTAATTAGATTAGATAAATAAATATTTGAAACAACTGCGACTCATTATTTAGATCAACATAAAACTTGATACTGACCTGTAAAAAGCAAAAAACATAAGAAAATTTGAATATCGCAGGCTCCCCCAAAGCTTTCGCCTTAGTTTCCATCGTCCATACAATATGCCATAGTTTTTTTCATTAATCTTTCCGACAGTTTCATACTGCTGTCCATACTATCCACACTATCACCACAATATAGATATGGACTACCACTAATATATAAAGTTACTGGCTGTCTCATGTCTGTTACTTTTACGCCGTAACGCCTAGGTCGCCTAGACAGACCACGTGGGTTATGGGACATAGGATACTTTTATCCCGGTAGCACGTTCCCGTGGGATAATTTCCAACATCCACGCGGGCGAAGCCGCGGGCAAAAGCTAGTGTTTTATAAATAAATAGCGTTCCCGAAACTTCACAATTAAATTGGTCATTAGTGCATAACGTCATCAAATTAAATCTTTTCTGAGTTATCCACGTTTCTTACACGGAATGAACTTCTTTTCATTTTCATTAAATCGCTAACGGTTCAGAAAAGTTTGATTTACCCCTTTTGAGAATACTCGGATCGTGTGTCAGTAAACACGAACGATCGTGTTGGTCCAGGGAGGAAAATGTAATTACGAAACTATTCACCTTCCCTTCGCAATTATTTTTCTCTGATAACTCTATTACGAATCATTTTCTTTTGTTCTTCAATTTGGGATTTGTTTTTGTTCAAAATACTTATAGTGCCTAGGTCTTTTTACATCTGAATTTCCAAAACTATTTTCTCCTATTTTAATTGGAAAGTTTTTTTGAAAAGCAGCAGCTTTTTATATTTAAACGAGTATTTTCTTGTTAAGTATTATTATCGTTATGAACCACTACAATAGTCTAATATAAATAAATGAATGTACATACCTGAAAGCGGGCGGATGGCCAACTTACAGATGTCCCAGTTTATGATACAATTATTTAAACTAAGTTGCTCCGGAGCCGGTGCGGGGAAGCGTGCCGGCTCCCGGTTTCATACTTTTTGCTTCCGATTCATACGATACCGGCGGATTTCTTTGTTTTATACCGCTCTACCTTGAGAATTAAAGAATGAAACTTGTGATTCACGTTTATTTTTGAACGTGGATTCAATTTTCTTTTCCGGAGGAAAACGTTTTTGTGATTGGATACAGAGCTGAAACGAATGTTAAATATGTACTTAATTACTTACAGCTATTCTTGTAAAATATTCTCTCATTTTTTACACGGATGCTTAAGAATATATACAGAACATGAATTGGGATTTTCTATATAATAAGAGAAAAAAGAAAAGAACTCGTCATCGCTGCACAATAACCCCAAAGCGGTGCGAATAATTGCGTGTGGCATACCATAAGTTGAAGAAACAATTAAAGTTACTCCGTCCAAACAGTGTTTAGTAGATGATGGAAGTTATTTGTTGCTTCAATTTTATGGTAGCAAGACTTGCTTCGTGTAAATGGAGCTTTGCGGAAGGTAAGTTATAATACAATAAGTTTTTTCAAAATTAAACCGGCAAGCAAGCAAGAAGAGTTGAATAGCGAAACAATAAATAAAGGCAAAAATAAATGTTTCATGCAATTCCACATGTCACGTTACAGGAAGTTGGCAAAAACGAAAGAAAACTAGAGTAAAACCCGTTCTGCGCAGCTACGAGAAAAATCAAATCGAATTTTAATATCCGTTCTCTTGCACTTGATTTACTTCCCGTCGATAAATCAAAGACTTATTAATGCATCGGATATTACGGTTATATAAAATTCTGTTATAAAATTGTCAAGTGATTATTATTTAATCGTCACTTATCACATGAAGGCTACGTCACTGCCCAATAATGCGTGTATGAAAACGCAATCCCGCGGGCATTGTAAGCATGAATATATTTAATTATTTTCTGTAAAAAATAAATAACCGGATAAAAATAATAGCCCGCTCTCGTCTCGCGTGTGGCTTTTGTCATAAATTACATTTTCATCAGCATTTGTTGGTATACCCGGTGTAATCGAGTTAGGGGTTCCAAAAATCTGCTGTAACGAGAGCATCAATTTCGATACAAGCTGGCGACGGGAGATAAAAGGATGGAGTCGTTTATCATGTTTTACATGTTTAGGGTACATAGTTGTATTGATTGGTTCGCTCACAAAATGGTTTATGAATGACTCAAAACATTTTACATGAATTATGAATCTGTCTGTCAGATTCATAGATTGTGACAGACGATGCCCTTATCGGTGATGTTCTTCAGAAAGGTCAGTTGCATAGCAAATGAATGTATTTTCTTTCTTTCTTTTATTTCTAGTAGGTACCTGCTAACGGCAGAACGTAAACGAAACTAAAGGAGGATGTTAGGTTCGTAGCAGATGGCGTTCTGTAAGTAGTTTCTGCCTACCCTGAAGACGGCGTGAGTTTATGGATTCTATTTATATAATGGTGAATTTTCATAGCCATTATCTGTTTTTATTCATTTTCAATAGCTGTAATACAGCAGTGTAGGCATAATACAGAATTAGTGTGATTAGCCCAACATTTACCTAAAGTTATATACTTACAACCTTAGATGAATAAAATTTTGAAAATCTCATTGTTCTACATTATAAGTACAGTCGACCGCACGTCGTACAGAGTTTGAATAAAATAAGTAAATTATAAGTAATAATATTTTTCCCATGATGTTCAGATTGTACTAGATACTTACTATAAATCTCTTTTCTTTCAGCATCATATAAATCTGTTGAAATAATTTCATATTAACAATCTTCGAAAGCAATAACCAAGAGCTAAGACTTAAATTCCTATAAAATTCTCTTCACAATTTCCTCCAAGCAGTAATATTATGTTTTAAATGCATATTCCAGTAATATAGACGCACAATCGTCTTGCCCTTAAGCCCTGCTGCTACAAAAGAACCAAGAAAATGTTCTAGACAATAAAAATATGCATATCTTGGTTTATATCTAAAGGAAACTCGTCGTTTCCCAGGAGACTACCTAAGTAAAAACGGAGTACAATCGTGTTTCAAACAGTCTTTATATAGTTTTGCTACATTTCTCAATGGATTGCTATATGATTTACTCTTTAGTTTTTAGGTTTCCCTACCCAAATTTTAACAACGGGACCCTATTACGAAGGCTCTGCTGTCCGTCCGTGCGTCCGTCTGTCACAGGGCTGTATCTTTTGAACCGTAATAGGTAGATTCTTGAAATGTTCCGTATGAACTAATATGGACGCTATAACAGCAAAAAATAAAATAAAGTTAAAAATTAAAAAATATATACCTATACTCCATTTGAAATAAGATTAGACGTATAGATAAGCCTTTTTTACATTCCGTTCAACCGATTTTGAATTCTTGGTGGCATGACAAATGGCAGCCGCAGTAGATAGTTGGTATAGAAGCCTACGCTACGCCTCGCCATCGCCTACGGTATAGAAGTCAAAATCGGTTGAACGGACTGTAAAAGGGTTTGTTTTAATGTCTAATCTTATTTCAAATGGGGTATATATCTATGTGGGGTATAGTGTTAAACATAGATATCCGGTGTTAAATATTGTACGGTGGTACGGAACCCTGCGTCTGAGAGTCCGACTCGTACTTGGTCGCTTTTTCATGTAATAGGTATTGTCTCTATTTATGTAGGTACTAATAAAATATTTAAATAATTTTCCTCTGGGGCATTTATTGCCGAGATCCGTAACGTTGGTTAACAATAGAAATTGCTATGGGGGTACATATACATACATATAACAGACATTACTGTTCTTAGAAGCTCATCTGTTTTCTAAAGATGTAGGTAGAACTAAACGTCACGTGTAGGTAATCTTTTGGCTGAAGCGTGGTGTAGAATCAATCCATCATCGTTTGCCACTTCTAATATATGTATAGGTACGCCAAACATTACAGTTTGTTCCTGTTTACAAGTAATTAATAAAGTGTTGAAAATTCTCTAAGAATATTTATTCAAGAAATTCCTTTTCAATTTCACATCTTCATAATAGAATACTTTAACCTATTTATGTAGGTACTTGTGTTCCTATTTTATTTATACTTAATTCTTTATTTTTCAGTGTTCTTCTCAAACTGAGCACCTCCCGCTCCCATCTTATCTCCTCACCACCCTTGGTTGACTGGTAGAGAATGCTTAAAGCTTTGTACCTATAGTGAGAGTGAAAAGTTTAAATAAATTTCAACTTCTTTAAATAAGCTCCTACCATAATCCAAAATACAGGGTGTAGTTGCACTTGAACATACAGTGGGTTCATTAGACGGGCCGTTACAAGGCGGGAAGACGATCTTTATCGGTAAAATTGGCTCTGGCCCAGCGAAAAGTTATCCACTTTGAAATATCATGGCACAACGTCTGCTGAAAGTCGTTACTGGAATTAACTTCGTAACGGAACTGCATGCAAAATCGCCAGGATATTGAGTACTTAATTTTAGTGATGATGAAGCTCATAAAATGAATAACTTTTTTTGTACTACTTAGTGCAACAAAAAGTTTAAATAAATATTAACCCCTCAATGCCAGTTCTTTGTTACAAGCCCGTGTTGTCCCATGCTGGGCAAAGTTGCCTATTAACAACATTAAATTGTTATTATAACTTGCTTGCAAACTATTTAATTATTACACTTTAACTACGTTACTCACTACAAAGCTCAAAAAATGTAATAACCTCACTGCTTCAAATGAAAAACGCAAAGATTTCAACTTGAAATTAACACGCCGTAGCTCGAAGCAAGAAAACATTTTAGTACTGAAACAAAAACCTACTTTTTTGCAGACGATGCAAAAACAAATTAACGAGCAATGTTCAAGATAAAGAAAAATACTTTTCAATTCAGTTGTTCATCATACTAGTTGGCTAGTTCGTAGTTTGTAGTATCGTGCCCGAGTTTCACTAAAGCTGCATAAAAACTTTTTCTTTTAACATACTCAGTGTAAGCCTATTTTGCGTAGCCGTCCAGTGTTCATATTCAGGCCAACAAGCCCATTTTCGCATAATTATAGAACCTTTTAGTAAAAAAAAATTGTAAATGAAAATCCGCTTACATTTTGTCGAAAAAAATAATCTCTTTCAAGTTTGGTTGTAGATACTGCCAGATTTAGTTAAAATAAAATGTTAATATATTTGAACAATAATATATGTATACAGATAAAGAAAATAAAGATAGTAAAAACTTAAATACAATTTTAAGTTTTTACTATCTTTATTTTGAACTCATGAATCAACATTTTGGAGCATTCAGAAAACAAAACCTCCACTACCTACAACGCACTTTCATATTCTTCTTAGAACATAGCCATTACTAGTTTCTGATCAGGTCACAATTTTTATATTACAGGACGTGATTCGACTCGAGACTCAATACTGGTCGTTGGTGGAGATCCCTCGGCAGGAAAAAGCCGAGACAGTGCCGGCGTTCGTGCTGCGCGCATGTGCCATCATGGAGAAGACCCAGAAGTCTGGAGAAGGAGTCAAGACCTCCGCCAAACTGGCTGAAGAAGCTGCGGATAAAAGGGAAAGGATAGAAAGACTGAATGGTAACGGAGAATATTCTTTATTTAAACTTTAGATGGAAATAATCACATACACACACACATGACGTCACACCTGTAATCCCCGAAGAGTTAGGCAGAGGTGTACCTGTAGTACACCTACATTTCACCAATTATGTTTAAGTTCCATGTAATAAGGGGCGCAATGTAAATAACTTTTAGCCAAAGGTATCTTAGAGCAACTCTACTCTCATACATATGAAAACCCAGAGCTATATGGTGCATGAAAACCTTAGTATACCAAGCTAAGAGCACTCGAAATTCTACTCTTATACTCATAGAAAAACCCATTGCAAATTACATGATGCAATCAAGAACATCTTCTCCCTTCCATTAAACACGAAACTCATGATGATCACATACTCAAATAACCGCATGGTGTCGGTTTAACTTTGAGCGAGCTCAACCAAACGATTAAATTAGGAAAATAAACCAAAGCGTGCTCCTAAATTCTAAGACTATTGGCAGCTTGCCAACTTGTGTTACATCTCGCTGGATTTTCCAACCTTTTCCTAGTGCTTACAATCATTGGTTTGAAACCACGGCTAAAATTTTTGTTCTAAAATTATATTTAAAACCGTATATAGAATGGATGTTGAAAGTCAATTTGAAGGCTGACAATGGCTGTAATGTTCATATGCATGATTGATATTAATGGGTTGCGCAAAATAGTAGCAATTCGGACCATGTCTACTTGACACTCATCCCAATTATGTGTGTGTAATGTAAAATAGCTTCGATTTCATTGAAGCGTTAGTAGCACATTTAAAAATTCATTTATGATGAACATGCTGAAAACATGAAAATGTAACAAAAAAAAATTTTTAGAGTTTTTAGATAGGTACTTGTCTTTTTGATTAAATTCTCGTTGGCAAAATCAGGCTTTCCGAGTGAATTTTAATTTAATTAATGTTAACGGATCATACATTTTCGTTGTTAAGTAAATTGGTGTCCGGGTTCTCGAATCCAAATTAAACGTGGTGAGCGCCCACAAACCCTGACCTAGGCTCGAATTAAGCACAAACAATAAAACGGGCTTACACCCAAATACACTTGGGACCAAATACGCATTCATGTATTCTATGGATATACTCGTAGTACTTGTAAATAGGGATCTAGGTAGAACCATCGTATGGCTTAGAGACGATAGGAATAACTCTAAAAGGGAATTATTATGGTGATAATGTTTTATCGTGTATCCTAAACCTTTTGTGACATTAAACTTATTACATTTTCAGACATGACAACAATTCAGATTGAAACGGAGAACACCCAGATGACAAATGATTTGTATCGTCTGCTGAAGAAATATACTGGTCTACGGAACTTAATAAGAGAGTTAAAGGTAATGTAGAATTACATACTTACACTATTGCATTAAAAACTTATTTGTCATTTTTAAATATCACATTTCATTTTTACAGTTTTGCTGCTGTTCAAACTATACATTCTAGTAAATACCAAGTATCTCAGTGTAGCATAAGCATAATCAGCCTATAATGTTCCCACTGCTGGGACACAGGCCTCCTCTAGATGAGAGGGGGTGGACCGTAATCCACCATGCCGGCCCAGTGCGGTTTGGGAGATGTCGCATGACTTCGAATGTTGGGTTCTAGGACATGCTATTTCCTCACGATGTTTTTCTTCACCGTTTTGAGAACAGTGGTGATGAATTAAATTACACAAAGTTAAGCGCCTGTCTGGGATCGAACCTACGACCTACTTCTCGGAAGTCGCGGCCGGTACCACTGAGCCACCACTCTACTCTCAGCGTAGGAGTAGCACATATGAGAAAATATTAGCCACCTGCCGTAAATCAGCTTGTACTACCGGTTAATTTGCATCTGTACTTTACAACCATTTTTTTTCTGTTTCCAGTCGGACTACGTAAGTTCCAAGGTCTACCCGATCTTCCCTCGCTACACGATGCTCAAAGACATGATCAAGGACATCATGCACGACCCCGACTACATGGAGGTGTGCCATGAGGTGGACCCATAGCGCGGGGTGCGCAAATAAATGAGGCACTCATTCACCGACCGACAGAGGTCGTTTCGTCGCTAGTTTCGCCAAGGGTGAGCAACAGTCGGAGTGAAATGATGATCTTATGTCTGCCATCTTGAATTTGTGTGAAAACCGCCTTTTTTTTTTTGTTGAAATATGGAATTCCTTCCAAATGAATGTCTATCGTTCCTTAAATTCCTTTGAATGGCGGTTTATAAAAAAAATTAAAGTGTTAAACGGAATTGGATCCGTATCTTTGTGGATTCAAAGATGGTAGATAACGAAGATATGGTGTGTTGGTGGAATTGGCGGCGAGTAGTGTGACGAGTACTCGTTTAATTTGCGCCAGTTGGTTCATTGGACTCTTTGTTTAGTGTAAGTTTAGATTTTAGTGTGTCTGTACTCGTCCTTATGTGTCCTTCAGTTGTAAATGAGCCTGTATTTCGTTAATGAAATCTGTAATCCTCTTTGTACAGTTAGAAACTGGAATTTTGTGCATTTTTATTTCTATGTGACCTTTCTGTCATTTATTTATATAAGGCTGACTGTACCCTTGCCAAATTCAGAAGTTTCTAGACTTTATACTTCAACAATTTTATTTATTTCTGCCTCTACCTACTACTACATAATCAAAAGTTGTATATATATCCTGTCGCTGTATCAATGAAGAGCTTCTATGGACATAATCATTCTTCTTAACTGTACACATATCTAATCTTACTCACTTTATAGATTCATGTACTTATCTAATCATATCATATTCTATTAGAGATCGCGATTTCAAACATCAGTATTTTGAATGAGATTAATCGGTCAAAATGTTTGTACCTATATAGGGCAGGAATTTTTGAACCTATTTACTTTACCTGCCGACAATATGTAAACCAAACAATCTTATCATACTTTGGCCCCGGCCTATTTAAAAGTGTTCGTTGCGCGAATATGCGCTCGTCGCGTTCATATTGCACTTTTTGTTCGATGAACCTGAACGCATGGTCTCGCCGACAGAGGCAGCTTTCCAATTTTCCGAACAAAGTAAAATAATAAACGCGACGATCGCATAAATAACGTGGGATTATTCCGTGCCATTGCGATTGTTTAGGTACCTTACTTAACACATTATAGAAAAACTCTTTCATGTTATCATATAAATAATATGTATTCAATAGTAGGATAACAAATATTAATTATAAAAAATGTATGGGTGTTTTTGAATGTACATTATGTAGTAATGCCATTGTATGTGTTCAACATTGTAACATTCGTAAGTTGTTTGCTAAACATATATTAATAGGAGCTTTAGTCTCTGCTATAGTTAACAAACTATCGCCAAAATTTTTATGATACGATTATAAAAGCGCACATCGTCAGTCTTCGACTTAAGGCTATCACAGACAGGCGCGGCGCGACGCGATACCGGTAGAACAAGTTCCGTGAAGTTTTCATAGAAATTATTCCACAAGAGTCGTATCGTGCCTATCTGGGAGCCTTTTTTCTTATTACATGTGGCATCTCAAGGAATTTTCCTAATAGAATATATACCTATTTAATTACCTTACTAAACTACATATACTAATCTGAAACTCTTATCTATATTTATTATCACAAATGTGTCATCTATACATCATGTAATCAACTGTATTTCTTCGTGTAGGTAAGTGAAGTGAAAAATATTGATGAGTTTTAGCTAGGAGGACATGTTCGTTCGAGACGTTTCAATTGTAGTATCTTAATATAATATTTGGATTTCCCTATACTTTTTTTTAAAGTAGGTACAATTTTAGTATGTTTTAGTGCGTTTGTGAATTTGGGCAAAAGATGAAATATACAAATTGATTGTGTGAAAAATCATGTTATTTAATGTTAACTATGTTTTATACGCATAGCATTGTAATTGTTTATTATATGACGCTTGTAAGTTATGAACAAAGTAAATTAGGATATTAATATAAATGTAATAATTGGAGACAAATGCCAAAAAATTATGTTATAATTTTAGGTTAATATTGCAATAAAATAATAAGTCGTCGTTAAAGAAAAAGTTACGCAATATTTATTTACTTAAAAAAAAATAACATCACGCATTTTTTCATGAAATTAAAGTAAATGAAGGCAGAGCCTACGAAACTACGTGTTACGAAACTACAAATGCTGAGCAATATTTTTTTTTGAGAATGGCTATCTAGAGTTTTTTTGCTGCTTAACCGGACTTTCATGTGGGTGCGTTAAGGCCTCTAGTCAGGGCATAAAACTTATTAACGACGCTTATGCTTAGGGCACCTTCTGTGGGGTACGGTCCTCGGCTTAAGCCGTCACTGGGGGCGGGAAGCAAGGGACAGCCTGGATCGTATCAAATCAAAGAGAATGAAACCACAAATGCTTCGCGATCGTCTACGACTCTGCCTAAACAAATATGTAATTGTTGTTTCCTTCGGAACTTTGAGTTACGAATATAACAGATTATTTAGGTGATAATGATAAGTTAAGCTGTTTTTCTTCGCTTTCGTTAAATTTTTGATTTACCTAAAATAATAATCATTAAAAGCATTTTGCATTTATGGAAAAGGGCGGATATTGCCGTTAGAAAGAAGAAAATTAGGAAAAAAATCTGCCAAATCTTTTTCACGTGTAGCCCAGTCATAGTTATATTTAATTCCTCGATTCTTAGATAAATTACATTTATTAACTAAGCTTGTTTTTATTTTGACTATTATACAATACATAGGTACAGAATAAAAATCACTACAAATTATCGTAAGTAGGTAATAAGAAATATCTACTCAGTGTCGAATAGACGAACTTTAATATTAAGCCAAGTAGGCGCGTTATTTATAAGCTTTGTATGTTGTACTATTTATTAAATATGAAAGCAAATAGTGAGGTCAAAATGTTAGACTAGAAAATACATAGTTATTTATATTAAAAACGTGAAGCAAAACATATTTCTAGTTTTAGACCAGAAAAAAATCGGTTGGTCAAGTCCCTAGACTTTACGTTGTATTGTGTGTTTAGATAATGGGACATTATTTATCTCGTGATGACACGTTAAAATAACAAGATAGAGTGAGATAATGTTATGTGATTGCTAAGCACTAAAAGGAGAAAGAATGACATCTGTCAACCTGAAAAAATGTCATCACTGAAAATTCAAAAATCTTGTCATTTGTAGAAGTTATGTTTTAATTAAACATTCATATAGTAATCTTATACTCTTCTAACTAATAATTATCTAATTGTACTAACACTAAATAAAGTATTATGGCTCCTGACAGACGCGAGGCGGTACTGGGTGGAACAATGTTCTACCGGTGTCGCGTCGCGCCTGTCTGCGGGAGCCTTTAACCACATGCCATTTTCAAGGTGCGACTGTATGTACCTATAAAATGTTACTAAAGTAATAAAATATACTGCCATTGAGTTAGGGTGGATAGTTAAATGTTACTGTAATAATAAGAATAATACTTATTTAGAAAATAAGATCGATAGCTGTAACAGCACAATCCTTCGTACATTCCAAAAGTATCTCTCATGAAATACATTATATGAAAAACCTATTGCACATCATGAACACCAAACACAACACATAACTGGGGAAATGGGGGTAGGTAAAATGTATAGGTAGGTTACATCTCTGCTATCCCTTTGGGGATTACAGGCGTGATATTTAACACAAAAACTTTGATCTACGATGTCCAAACAAAAAGAAAGTCTGTGCATTGCTAAATAAAAAAAATGCTACCAAGCCTACTTAAGAAAGCAAGAAAATCTGTATGGAATATAAACGAAATTTAAAAGTACCTAATACATAGGTTTTAACTATTACCTATTGTGGCCAGCACATACATTCGGAATTCCGTTTCGAAATTTCGAAGGCAGCAATTAAATCCATACAAAATCAAGGATCTATCACACACGTACAGTACCTACCTACAGTAATTCTCCGTTCGAAATTATGTCCGATTCGAAACACCGAAACGGAATTCCATCCAGGGCCGTAGGTATTTCTGTAGGAACGGTCAAAGAGAAAGAAAACTCACCTAACTTATTCGAAGCGGGATACTAAAAATTTCGAGCTCGCTTCGCGCGCTTTTGCATTCTATATTCTCCATAGCTGTCCCATGTGTCCCTGTGGTTTCATGGCCGGAAGAGAGAAACCGGGCTTTATTGAAATTGATTACAACTAAGCTTAGAATGTCTAAGATCGTAACATCAGCTAAAAGACAAAAAATGCTGTTAAAAATAACAAGAAATACTCTATTTCTTCTAAAAAAAACGTTGGTTACCCTAACCCCCCCCCCCCCCCCCCCCCGAAATGAATTCCTGGCTAGGCTATGGTCCTGATTCCATCAGTATGTGGCCGGCCTTTTGTATGGATTTACTCCCTTCGAAATTCCGAATCGATATTTCGAAACGGAATTCTATAATTAAGTATGTTTATTATGCCTTATTTGGGTGCCACATTCGATTCTCAAGTATTCGTCTTCAACAAAGCCGACCCGAATCAATTACTAGGTTGACATTTATTTATTTATTTAATACTTTAAGCACACAAATGTACAGAGGCGGACTTAATGCCATAGGCATTGCCATAGACATTAAATTTATTCGTCTTTCATTCGACTCGTGCCAGTCGGCAAAGTGCAAACCCTGTTGCTTTGCTACCCTCGTATCATATTTGGGTCGGCATGGCACAGCTCGAGCTAAGCCCAAAGGCTTTTTCCCTTACATACCTATTATATTTTACATATAGGTATTCGACATTGCCGCCTGGATATGCCGAATTTATGCCGAACCGAACAAATGTGTACCACACCTTAGTACATAAGCACCAAAATACTTAGGTACCTTAGACCAAAGTTTGTCTGAGCCAAAGAAAGTTTCAAATATCTTATCATAAAAAGTTAAATGTCGCTCTACTTACACTAATTTGCAATAAAATTCCAAATGGTTGAATTAAGTAAGTATCTAGTCATATAAACTATGAATTAAATTTTAAATAAACCTACCTATCAGTTTTGGGTCAATCTAGTTTAATTATTATATGAATGTATTATATTCTGTTAAGTTTATTCACATACTTAGTCAAGAACTGATCACTCGAGTATTTTGTAGACCACGAGATTGATTTTAAATAAATACCTAATACATACATATCTATGTATTTATTTGTACACAAGGTTGTTTTATCAATCCAATATTTTAGAAGAAAAATACTAGTTTTCGCTCTTCGTTGTGACGAATCTTTTTAGATAGGTATAGTTTTCTTACGTAGCAGGCGTATTTCATTTGAAATTATACGTATTTAACTATTTTCTGAATTAAAGCTATGTTACTATTATAATATCTATGATATTGAATGCCAGGCATTACCTACGTTAAGTAGATTAATGTAGACGTGTATTCGGAATGTCACGCTATAAAGCTTTGTTATATAAAATGTAATACATTATTTTTTGTGCTAATTGGACTTTCATTGAAATCCCTGTTCAGCAAAACAGTGCTTCAAAAGTTTAAATAAATGCGGTTTATTCACCTACCGCCATACACAGAATATCAATATTCTGATCCGCCTACAATTATTCTCAGTACTTACGTAGATTTGACTTCCATGTCTGCTGTGTAGGCACTTGTCGCTGTTGTTTAACTATTCGCGTTGTAGCGCCATCTTTGGTGTTGGTACTAAACTAACCTTATTTTCGACAATAACGCCATCTATTTATACTGTGTTCAACAATGGGTACACCAACAAAATAAATAGTTCATATTTTTGAAGCTAGATGACGCGGTTTTCATTTTGTTTAGGAAGTGTTGCTATAACTTACCATAAATATTTACATTATTTAAAGGTAAAAGCGAAAAAACGTATTTTACTATTCAAGGGAAGCCTTTTTTTATTTATTTGTATCGTTTCTTATAAGTACTTTTCTCGCATACTTCTCTATAGGATTACAGGAAAGAAAGAAGAAGAAGAATAAAAATTTGTTTATTCAACCAAGCAACAATAATCCTGTTCTAAATCTGTTCCGATCTGTAACTATAGTAAGTTTCTCACGAGTATTTTAGAAATAAATACCTTGTGATACTCAAATTAATTAACTAAAACAAGCAAGTAATTTTCTTATTAATAGTACCTACCTACCTATACGCTTATAAAAATGTTACCAAAGTCAATTACAGAACTTTTGATAATATCAAAAGTTATTGTGATGGAAAGTTCACAACACAGATCAAACGTGTCCATATTAAAAAAAGCACTGCATAATATATTATAAAATTAAGGCCTACGATGAAAACTAGGATGTTTGGCGATAATTCCGTCTGCACATTTGGCTTCCCTGGTAACTCATTAACGGCATAATTGTCTAAATGTCTGTAAACTGCTCCCAATTTACGTTATTTGTTTTACATACTTCTATGACATAATCTTATAATGATATAATTATACAAATACAACTTCAACTCTTGATTAGTGGCTTTTGTTGACATGATATCCATTCAGATTTGGTACAGTTGTAATGAAAATCATCAATCTTCATTTATTATTATTTTCTTTTCTCTTTTACATATAGATTATTTTCTATTTTGTGAATGTGAGAACGTTGTAAGTACTTAGGCCATGTATACACATAGATGAATTTCTATTTTGTTACGTAGTAGGTACTGACAGGCCTACACTGTCCTCCCATTTTAGCTATTAACAATGCAATTTGAAAGTTACAATAACGGCGGAGTTTCTTACCTGCTCTTCCCCATATGAAACAACCAATTGGAACTGTGCACCTAGCTTCTGTCTGGCGTTTTCTGCCTGTTTTGACTTTGCATTTGAACCAAACTGAACAAACCTTAAATATTACAAAAGTAATGGTTTGCATTGATATTGAAATTTAAATTAAAAGTATAGGTAGCAGTTAGAATTAACATTGTCTTAATGCAATAAAAAAATAACAAATTGAATGGGATAGTATGATGTCGGCTATGGCAACACCGACGGCTTCATTCATTTCATTCGGCCGATGGCAGCAGGTGTGGATTGTTGTCTATCGCGCGGCATTTGTTATGGCGGGCTTTCGTCAACATGAAGTTTTGTCAAACTTTTAAAACTTGAATCTATGAACTAAAACTTATTTAAAATAACTAGAGCATAGCAAAAACTGCACGGTACTGTTAAAAACCGCTAATAAGTGAAAGTTCACTGGTCAGGATGTCGGTTAATTCAAAGTGGCGGTTACCTGACGTTTTTTGTGTTGGTGTGTTGAATGGATGTCGGAATTACGTTTAATTCGTGGCGCGGGGATGGGTGAGTAAGTGGTTCAAGGTGTTTTGGGACTTCTATCGAGATGCCTTTCGTGCAGCGTGCAGTGGAACCTAAGTTTCTATCGCGTACAAGTTTACGAGACGAAGATGGCAAGCCGAGGGTGTCTGATGAAGAGCTCCAGGCGGTCACCAACTGCACCCTGAGCAACGCGCTGCGACAGCTCGCCTCGTTGGTGCTGCTGGCAGAAGATATCTTCAGCGAACTGACCGCGCAACTCCAAGATGTAACGGAGCGCTCAAAAGTAGCGCAGACGAAGATCATCAAAATAAACGAGCTCGTTGAACAATATGATCCGAAAAAAGTGCCAGTCCGTGAGTACAACTTTTTACCTATTTCCTTAAATACCTATTACAACTTATTACTAGGATTACCTAGTTAATCACATCCCGGTAAAATGTTTTGCCGTCTAAAAAGTTCACGCGGTACCCTGGGCCGGAACTGGCGCTTACGTTTAGCTTTAGATATCTCCAAGACACCTACCTACCTAATTGCTAATTAATATGCATCGGGCAGCGATACCTACTTTCTAGGTAACTATTCTGAGTACTAAAGGTATAATCACAGCAATTAACATTAAAAGGTTAAGCCGTAACGGTCTGTTGACTTTGGAAAATCAGGTCACTGATGATTTAATTTCTCCATTTTTCACTTGATAAGTAGGCTTGTCAATAGGCTCGCCCCCTATTACATGGGACTTTAACATAACTGGGGAAATGTTGGTGTACAGTGGGTACACCTCTGCCTAACCATTCGGGGATTACAGGCTTGATGTTAGGCAAGTAGGTAAGCTTACCTAGATATGTAGGTAAGTACGTACCTACAAATTTTATTTGTTGACAAAACGAAGTAGGCACAAAGATTGTTGAATTTGATATGATAACCGGTAAGTTCATCCACGTTATTGATTGAAATTAGTAAATTAGCCCATTAAATTAGTAATCTGTATTACATCTCAGTTTATCTAATAACTATAAGTAGGTACAATAGAATACCTATTAAAAATTATTTGCCTAACAAAATAGAACGAGGTCTTTACATTGACTATGTAAAGACTACAGGTAAGTAGGTACATCGATAAGTCAGTAAGTGCTTATAAAATATAGGTAGGTATGTACCTACATAACCTACCAAAGTAGTCGGTTGTCCAATGCAAAGGTTACCTGCCTAGGTTTAATCAGGTTTATTATAGGTAGGTATCAACTAACCAGAGTAAGGTACATAAACGGTAGCAACCCATAATTAGGTATTACCTATCTTATAAGAGATTACCGACCAATTAAAAACATACAAGGTGTTCCTATCTCTATTAGATATTCTTATGACTCGTCTATAAGGAAAATAATCCTTTTAAGCCACTATACTGTGTTTGATGCAAGCGTCCTTGGGGCTCGTATCATACCGGCTTTTAGGCATATTATGGTCCTAACATCTTATGAAGGTATATTTCTCAGCTGAAATGCCTCTTAAAAGTGTGTACAGTAGGTAGTTACCTCGTATACGAGCGGTATGTAAGCTACTAGCGTACATCACATAGCACCATAGAATAAAAAGACGTCCAGGCAAGCATTTGTAAATTAAGCTCATTGAAAGGACCGTTCCGAAACCTCATTACCTTGTCCTCCTTGAATATGCCGCCTTTACAAAAACGTACCACGTTGATGCATTACTCTGAACGCTATCTAAAAACCTGTTTGAGCGTTCGAACGGACCCGCGATGGGAAAAAAACTCCCAGATTCCAATGCGAACCATAAAAACGTCTCGAGATAATTTCCAACCCATCCAATGCTTGCCCGCCGCTTGATGATTCTGACCGCTCAAGTATTTAACACTTGAACGAAGGAATTCCTTGTTCTTTTATTTATACTTAGCATCATCTAACTATTCATGATATACGCTCCTATTCCGATCGACTGAAAAGATAATATCGACCTTTAATTACTATCGAACATTAGAACACTGCCGAAAATAGGTACACCCTTTATCGAGATTTCTGTTACATTGATTAATATTCGAACAGATAACAGCAAACGTTAAATTCCTTACAAAGCAAATCTATTACACGTACCTAAATGGGGACATTCATTTTGTGTAACCACGACTCTGTCACAGACAGTCAACAACGACACGAAATTCTCTTTAAATGCATCTGTTATGGAAAACAAAGCAAGATAAACAACAAGGAAAGGAGACAAACAAAAATAGCCGTTGACTTAGTTGCTATTGTGGCGAGGGTAAACACTGCAATTCATTGGACAACCTTTCACCTGGACGATAAGCGCTAAGTGTTGTTTGAGTGTCATCTCATTTGTACTGTAAAGAATCCCTTGACTTTAAATACAGCCCGTATTCGGCTCACACTTTCGTATAAAAAGCCCATTTGGCAGCGTTCAATACTGCAGTGTCACCAGTCCACACGCTTTCCTCATTTAGTATCAGACACTTATGTATTACAACTGCACATATTTGTCTGTATATTTCTAAGGCTAGTCTGAATGAGTCTTACATATTAAATTCAGAAGTCTAGCTATTATATTGCATAGCATTAGTCAATGACTTAGACGTCGTAAATTATCATAATTGCTATTCCCAGAGCCATCCCATCATTAAGACTGGAAATTATTTTACTAAGATTTAAGTATACATTATTTTCAAAAACATTTTCGTTCTCAGATTCTCTTGTAATTCTTGCTAGTTAATACTGAGTACATATTGTAAGTTAGTGCAGTTACACGACGTGTTTCATAATTTATTAGCCGCACAACCTGGCCGGTTGCACAGATGCTATCGGTATAACATGTAAAGTGAAGGGTATAATCACAATTACAGCATAAACTTTCTACGTTTCGAAGATGACTAATGTGTTATTACGAAGTAATTTTCATAACTTAGTTAAGAGGGTGAACACGAGTATCCCTGAACATGTGTATCTAATGCCAAGAGACATTAGATTTACATATTCAATCTGTCGCCTATAATATCGATGACCGATAGAGGCTAGCTAGGTACCTGTACCTTCCTATAATGAGAGATAAAAGGCTGGAACGGGCACTAGCATCATCAAACCTCTGGTTATACCAACCCGGTGTTTGGAATGCAATGTCCTGAATAATATCCACAGACACAGACAATGCTTCCTAATCGAGCTCTAAATGTCCAACAATACTCTGTTAACACGAATGTAATACTCGAATTGATACATCTACGAATAGTACATTAACGTTACATAAGTCAGGTACACAATGGTCACTGTAACTCGACGTTTGTGCAATTGTTACAGAGTTCATTGGCCGATAAAGTTCTTATCAGTTTTCTTTGTAACTAGGAAACGAAGTCATGTCGCAAGAATTAATTAGGCAGTGGCGAAATTACTGAGATAAGCCTTCCAATATACATAGTTAAACAATAGTCTTTAAAATAATACGTAATAGTACTAGAATGGTACGGTAACGTGCAACTACACATAGTATTCTGAAGTTGTTAGAAATGCGGAGTGAGCAAAGATCATCATGATTCGCCTTCGACATTCAGCCATACAAAGTCTATTTTGCATTTGCAAGCGATCAAATGTCATGGTGTCTAGAAAACAAAGAGAGCTGTGGCAGTATGGCGTCGGTTTTTCCCATGCTTGATTTATCTACTGCGTGAGGAACATCCATTCAACTGTATGGATGCCGGTCTTAGCTAAACGAACCCTGTTACGCAATACTAAACCTTATTTATAACATATTATAGGAACCAGTTTTTAGAAAACGTATCCTGATAGTCGTGAATAACCAAATTGATTTGTTTTACTTAAAACTATTTCAAGGTGGCCTCGAGTCGTTTTTAAGTCGTTAACTCCTATTACTGTTGGTATGCGATCGGTATCAAATTTTAATACGGTTTATTCTCAAAATCATCCAATAGGGATCGACATAATTCCATTTTGATTCTTAACTGTGAAATAACGAAGGCCCGTGACAGTGTCCACATAAATCACTGATCTCTTATATTGAATAGGAGGAAATTATAGAGAATGTTTCCGTTGCCCGCATCTCAGATAAGGAGATATTCCTCTAGTTAAACGATCAGATGGACTTATGCGTTCCGTCCACTGCATCTGATCACATATAAATCTTATTAGATCCAGAGGGCAATTTGTTCCTTAAGTGCTTTAAGTTCCAGCAGATAATTGTATTAAGGACGTTAACCAAGTTGAAACAGCTGCGGAACTGTACAAACTAAACGAAATAATAGTTCCGACTCGCCGTAACGTTTTAATCAGAGAAAAAGATAAGCTTACTCTACTTTCTTTAACCATCAGTTCAGTTAATCTTTAATCTAATACTCGTTGTAAAAGTAACGGTCGGTGCTTCATCATTTCAGTACAACCTACATTCAATAAATAATAAAAGAAACTAATTAAAATCTCACTTGAATAAACAAATTGAACGCGATATTTCCCTATGCAGCAGTGTTTATCTAGCTTTCTATACCGGACACGATCTAATCTCGAAATAACCATAGTCGATAACCTGACCGGCTATTAAGCAGCTAGATCGTTAGATTAGTACTCACACCACTTTTCAAACTGAGCTATATGAATTCTGGGCAATTACTCCAATATGAACGAAGACTACTGCCAACTCTTCCTACGTCATCCATCGAGGTTAAACAAAATGGTTTCATCAATGTCAAGACAGGCAAATACTCTTGACAGTGAAAGTTTGATCAATTTTGGTGTCCCAGATTCTCTCAGATATTAAAGTCTATCTAAAACTGTACTAAGTTGATAAATATTTATTCCTCGTCTCTCTCAAGTAATGATATTAAGTCAGTCTGGACGTCTGAGCTGTCTATCATAATATACCATCTTGTTATCACATACGGGTCCTACGTGCTTAACAAGAGATCATAAACCGGCAGGCCAAACAGACGCACACATACTCGACTAGAGTAGATAGGTACCTATCGGGAGTCTCGGTAGTGCTATGACATCATCCTGGGATACTCTTTGTAATACCTCTTTCAGGCGTTCCAAGTTTCGACATAATGAATAGAGAAACTTGGGAGATTGTTTTTCGTGAATAGCTTGTCGATTTTTTGTTAGCTTAGTCTAAGGCTCGTACAAAACACTGGATTTCAAAATATACGACTGAATGTAACCTAAGAATTTGACAGAATCGACTGTTACTGTCCAATATCAAATTGCAAGCTCATGAAACTGATGTATGAATGCAAGCCACGCCTGGAAATGTCAGCAGTAATAAGGCCCACTGCACAACGTACTGAATAATATTTCCATGCAATACCTAGTCACCTATAGATCTAATGCCACAGGCTTCGGTGTCACCTTTCGTCCCCGATAGTGCCTTTCCTCGGTGTTGTTTTGCAGGCTATTGAATGACTGCAGTGAAGTCGGTCCGTATTAAGCAAGTCTTCGTCGCGTAATCTGAGCTCCAGCTTAAATCTAACGGCTTTGTACCTAATGCTTTATGCCTGAATAAATTACGAAAAATAATATCTTTTTGAACGGAGGGTTGAGAATCCAAGCGGCTTTAGTGTAACAGTGTACCGAGTATACTGGTAATGCAAGGATATCCGTTTACAACTGCAACTACACCATTTTTGCAGCGCGTATTCTTTTATGAGAACCACCACCTCGATATTTTTTGTTTAGTCAAAACGTCAGTTGCGTTAAGTTTTATTATCGCACTCGACAAATGGGTGAGGGTACAAAAACCACACTTGAGAAATTCACCCCTCTCTTAAGTCATTGTGGGAACTGGGAACTTTTAGAACCAACAGGGAAGCTGGGTTTTTTGTCGCATGTTCTAAGAATGCGTCCCAGGTAGCCGGGAACTAATGCGAGCTTTTGTATTCATAACCCAAGAGAAGATTTTGCAATTGACCATCTCATCAGATTTACAAATGAAGCGCTTTGAATTTGTAAATCATTGATGAATTAATGTTTGGGAACAATATGCGAATAAATTAACTAAGTATTCATAAAGCGATTTTACCCTTAATAATTTAACTTCCTACTTGTCAATCATAATAATTTATATCTGTAATCAGAAAGGCTTTAACTTTCCGTGTACCAAAGTACCTGTCATGTAGTACGAATTTTATAACAATGATTAATGACACGAAATCTAAATAAACGTTGCGAATATTGCGCATGTGTATATATTACCTTGTTAAGACTAGGCTATATTACATTAATTACATTTCTACGACTTGTCCCCTAACCATAACATGTGGGAGAAAATATCTGTTTAATGTTTCTCATGAAACGGAACCTATTTCAGTTGTGTTCTAAATAAAGCTTTCTCAGAATAATTAATCCGATCTTTTAACATAAACCTTATTTAATTGCATTGTGTAATGTGCAGTTTTAGTAAAGACATAACATATTGTTGACTAATCCTTTAATGGTCGTGATCTATTTATCTATGGTCAAATAATCCCTAACCATCCCTAACAGTATCGATAAGAAAAGATGGCACCGGATTTAAAAAATTTATTGTGTCTTATACGTATAATGTGTCTGTAAAGTCTATTTTAAATCTGATTCCTGAATGCAGCGAGGCTGTGACAATGACCTTTAGAAACCCACGCTAATTATACACACATCGACAACCGGTGCCAGACTAGTTCATGGCATGGCACGTTTCAACATAGCTACGCAACATAATAAAGTGCCTAATTTAACTGCGCGTACACTTGTGATCGAAGATGCAACTAGCTCATAGCATCTGAGGATATTGAAATCGAAACTTATTTAATAAATAACTATAGAAAAACAGTGAACGAATTCCAAGAAGTTAAGTACAGTGAATTATCTCCCCGATGTGAGGATTCAATTAAATTAATTAGAGCCAGCAGTTGTTTGGCGTACACAGTTTAATTGGACGTACGGAAAAAATATTGAGTAGGAAGATTGAATTAACGCGCATCGATGCTTATGATGCAATAAGCGTACCGATTCGACGGCTATAAATTTTACGAACCCCTCCTGTTACCAGCATATGGTGCAATCGCTAATCTACTTACTTACCCGATGTTCTTACCGATTGTTGGGTTATGTACGATGCACGGATTCAGCTAGCTATAAACTCATTGTTACAAAATGAAACGTTTCCTGTTTGACTCTGGTTCTTTCAACAACATGTTCCTGTTCGACAGCTGAAGTTGATCACACGTTAACTTCAATAAAGTATCGACGAAAACAAATATCGAAGGGCGAACTACAAATATTGGTCATAGCTATAAAATCGAGAAAAAGATAGGATCAAGTGTTCGACGCCTGGGACGCATAAAGTCCTTTTACTGGCCCCTGAAGCTTGAAAGCAAAGAAATGAAATCATAAAAACAGGTCGTAGTTTTCCTTTATTCTTCGTGTTTTGGCTATTGTGTATTTTAATTTGATTCGGCTGTAACCACAACAACTTAAAATGGATCCTCTTTCCTTTCCCCTCCGACATTGTTACTATTGACGAGGGTCTGAGGTATTCCGCAAGGTTTAGGTGCAATTTGTTTCAAGTTAATACCATACGGTCCATCAATATTTAATCGGATCGACTTTCATTAATCCTTTCGCGTACCTAATATTTGTTTATTCAGGACTTTTGCTCTCACGCCAATTACTCCTGACTCCTGCAAATGACTTAATTTTATATGGCCCCACAAGTAAGAAATTCAGAGATTTTCATTGGTTTCCAAAATCTCAAATTTTGGGAGTCATATTCATAGGTTTTTGTGATGTGTTGCCTCAACTGTCAATGAATCATATAAAATAACACGTCGAAATAATGTTTAAATAAACAGCATCAAAGAAATGCATTCCCATAAAAAATAAGTAAAATAGACATCCACACTTGGCTCATACCATACATTTTAAATAAGACAATTCCCATATTTTTTACTTATATCTTGGCGTGACTTCGACCAACTAAGCACCTAGTTAATATTAGATGAAGCCCGTAAAACGTAGGGGCGCCGGCAGCTGATCGGAAGTCCTGGCCTTTGTTCGACTTTCAACCACAGTTTTTGTAGTTCAAGGAAGGAAGGAAGTCAGTTTTACCAAAATCGACCTGTTTTTTAACTTTACGACAGCGAAAAAATAAACTTTTCGAATGATGTCACTGTAGTTGCAGATAGACATTTTTCATGCGTTTTATTTCCCTCCATGTCACGAATTTTGTGTGTTACGCTCCATTGTCCCTTACGAAATATCCGCATTTTTTATCCAGACAAAGAGGGAAAGCTTTCCATTATTCAGAATATTTCGGGTACAATGGTGGACCGCGCACGGCGCACGCGCAGCGTGTGATCCATTGCCAACAAGATCGATTGTTCGCGATATACAGGGAGGCGGTTATTTTAAATTGTCGGCTTTGTCAGACACAATGCGAATATAAACGAACTACACACCTAGACTATTTTTTACCTTTTATAAACTACATCCTGCCCTTCCCAGTGTGTTTCCGTTCATTAAATATTTTTTGTCTAATGATTTATTACAGTATCCTCTGTACCGGACTTTATTCAATATTAAAGAATCTCTTTGTAACATATGTCTATCACCTGAGTTCCTTCGGTATGAAAGGGCATAAATTAACCTCTAAGGTTAAAGACTTCATACAGATGTATGAAGTCCGTAGACAGTCTACTCTTTGTTGTGCAAACTATTTCATCTGATACATATCTCTAATATATCAAATACAGAATATCAAATCTATATGAAACCTGGTCACGTGTTTGCAGTTGTTAATTAATTAATTGCTTTAACCCTGAGTTGCCGTGGCGTGGAAGTGGCACGAGGCGTCTGTGCGCGACCCGCCAGTTACAGCAACTCGACAGTTTTGCGGCTTCTGCAAATAGCGTTTATAGTTCCCCACAAACTTGGTTTAACGGAAATATTGAAATAAGTATTTCTTAGAATCAATCTGGCGACTGTTAATCAGAAATATGAGGACGTGAGACCTTGACTTATTCGTTTCCTTTGCAATTTGAATTTCGTACAGTTTAGTCGTTAAAGAGCATAACAGGTTTTTAAAATCGTTAAGTATTGCTTTATTATCTAGATAAGTTGTCTGCAAAAAAAATACCGCAGAAAAATCTAGATAGATACATCCTGCCACAAAAAACCTTGAATTTAATTAAGTAAGTATAGTTAATGGATGGACGTGGTGCCCAAACAGGGACACCCTAAAACGTCCAATTTTTCGTCGTACAGTTAGCCGTACATAATTGCAAAATATTGCAAGCCCAAAAACATAGTGTTTAATCAAATGCATAAAAAACTGACATAAGAAATGATTTTGCATTAAAAAAAAATCCCAAGAAAGAACAGGAAAATAATTTTCGTCTCGTAAAGCTCAATATTTTGAACGACAATTATTATTCATATTTTTGTAACGAGAGTAAAGGTTTAATCCACTAAAGACAATACATGTAAAACTTATTGGTTTTTTTATTTAAATTAAAACTGCAAAATAACTTTCATATTATTGGCGGACCCGAGATTCAACTAAAATCAAACGCATCGCGATTTTCAACCGTATTATACAATGTGTTTTTTTTTTTTATATCCCATAACTCTAGGGTATTATTGAGACCATATCAAAGAACCAACTGGCATATGAATTATTCTTCAATCATCTTTTTTTTTTTTTTTTAATTTTTCATACAAAATAATTCGACAAAGTCACGATTATTAATGTAAAACACCCTTACGTGAAATATGACAACGTCGCATTTTCTTAGCTTTAAATATGAATGATTAGTTTGAATAAAAATGAATTACTCTTATTTATCATTGAAACTTAGATACCTATACACATCGAGAGTCTTAATTATGATTGATTATATCTTCGAAACTGCATTTTTGGACCACCTATTCTAGATTTTGTGTTCTTTTTACTTAATTAATATAACCCTAGAGTTATGGGATATCAAAAACAACACGTTGTATATATGTAAGTATACCGCGATGCACTACTGCCGGTTCACCTCCTGCAATACCTAAAGATTTGCTTCTTGAAATAAACCTCTTCCTTGCTTAGAAACAATAAAACTTTTTGGAACATTAACTTTTTGGTTCGAACATGTGGACAAAATCTGATTGTTGGTAATGCAACCACTGTTTCTGTTAATGGTCCATTGAAGTGAGCTCATGACGTAAGACTACGTGGGAATATGATGCAATCGAACGAGGAACCGGGATATTATTAACATAATTATTCTTGCAATATCCTGTAGGTGGAGACGTTGAGCTTATTGATAGCTTTGAGATGTGTTCTGAGATGAAATGGGAGAGCCCAGAAAGTGGCGGAAAATAGAAGTGGAAATGTTTCAAAGCGCACTTTGAGACTAGATATTCTGTGAGTCCGTCTACGTGATGGAATTTGAATAGGGTTGCATGTTCTTTCTGGATTCCAAAAGTAATTTAAACTGAGGTTTTGTCTAGACAGCCAACAAAGGGACAAAGTGCTGTACCCATACTTAAAAGTATAACTAAGCTAATAATATAATCGTACGAAATTTGCGAGATCACGATCGTGGTTTTACAGCATTTGCACGCTTTTGGATGTGGTTAAACGATCTTTCGTAATTCGTAATGAAGCATTGGGAATGGGAACCTAACCTTTCAATGTAAATACTTCGTGGTTCTGTCTGAGGTTAATTTACATAATTAATTATATTACTTCTAATCGAGTTTTATTGAAGCCTCTTACATAAAACCTATTTGATTTTTTTGTCTTACTAGGTTTCAGTTTTGCTTTCAACGTATTAAGGCTCCCGCAGACAGGCGCGACGTGACTGTAGTAGAACAATTTCTATTAAACCTTCATCGAAATTCTTCTACCAGAATTGCATCGCACCGTCGCGTCAGAACCTTTAACTTAATCATAGAGCGGCATTTGTAACCTTTTCATCAACGCTAGTCGTAATATACGAGTTGTTTGTGATAGCATTAATCCGGGCTAAATGATGCAAATACTGTTGACACCACTTTATTGCGCAGTAAATTGTTCATAAGTAATTAACTCGCATCGTAGAATAATGTTCTATTCTTTATTTTAATTCTTTTCCACGAGCGCGATATTATCGCGCTCGTGGAAAAGATTAAAACTCTTTACTTGGAAGATGGGTAGGTGTTCATAATTTTATTAGAACATCTAGTACTCTTTGGAGAAGAGAACTATAAAAATGAACTCCACTTCAAAGAGGTGCATATTATGTAAACCAGCCTCGGTTGCCGATAATTACTTTCGTTGTTCATACACGAAACGTGAGCAGCCCGCATTACTGTTCTAACGGCGAACGTACGCGATACGCAAACACATCAGGGAACAGTTCTCTATAAACAAGAGCGTTTTCAGAGCAACTCTCAAATCAATCATGTTAACCTTATCGACACGGTTCCGTTGCAAGCTCATTAGCAATGCCTGTGTCCGCACATCACGTACCACAGTGCCACATAGTGCCCGTGTAGAACGGGTACAGCCAATATGGGCAAAACAAGCCCGCTCTCATCCATATTGCAGGCGCTCGTTCGATCAGTTCATTTATATTGCAAGCGGATGTTCTTTGCAACTTTCGTGAACTGCATCATTATCAAGCATCCAAAAAGCTGGGATGGATTTTACTTTCATCGAAGATTACTTCACTCATACTCATATACCTACTCTAATGGCACTACAAGGCTGTGGAACGTTGAACAAATTGAATTGATTTCAAATGGACCGTTGGGGCTGGTACCTTTAGTATACGGCATGACTTGTCTGTTAACTAGATAGCCTCGGTCATGTCATGTTTCATCTCGTGCTACATGGTATTCGAGGCCCATGGGGAGTCTTTTTTTAATAGAATAAAAGAGTACAGACATTGAAGACTGAATTACAATCGTAAATCCCTCTGGAATGCTTGAACAAAAGTATTGTTCAATATCAAAAGATGTGCATGTTCACACAACCGTTTGATTAACTCTAAACGCTATAATATCAGTATCATAGATAGTCAACTAATTACAAAATGAAACGTTTGCATGTGCATGACATAAATCCATTTGAAATACACCTAATTGCGTTCGCTCCAAGCGCAAATAGCTGACGTGAATCATACAGATAAAGCAGTGTTTCAGTCGGGTGACAGCATAAAAATAATGGTGAAAATAACTGATCGCAAACGTATTATTTAGATAAGGTACGCATGTCCATGCGATAATGGCCGCTTATAAAGGTGCGCTGTGATGCACCGACAAAGACAATTTTCCATTATGTATGATGAAAAATAATTTTATCTTTCAGCACTGCCATTTATCAAACGGTTTTGGCCTTTTTGTGTCCATTACAGACTCATTTATATCAATGAAAATGCTACCGTTTCGAATTTTGAATGGTTTAGTAATGAGAGATTCCATTTTATGCACAAATGGAATAGTACGAGATAAACTATGCAGAGTTATCAGTTACACTGTTACGGCATTCAGTCAGTAAATCAAGAAAGTGATTACAGTCATCATAAGTATCGGGTAATTGCATCTGGAACGGTAATTACAGTTTTGCCCGCAGTTACTGCAATCAAGCGCATATTATAATAAGTTTTTATGAAGCGTTCAAATTGTGACTGATTTGCGATATTTGCCCTAGGTACGGCTCATTAATTTGTTACGTCACTGGGTACCGGAGATCATGTAACAGATGATTTATTTCGCAGCGGCAGTGGAAGCTAGCCGGGTTAGGTGAACGAACCCTGTCACCGCGCTACGTCGCATTACTGGTTTCGGCACTTCGGCAGAAGATTTTGTACCCGACGCGCATATTGACCGTTTATGGGCAAGAAACCTCATAGCACGTTCATTCATTACAAACCGGCTGAGATAAAATGACTAGGTAATACCCATAAAGGTTCCATTGAATGGGATTCGAAGAACGGATTGCATAAGATGTGAATGCTGTGTGATATATTAAACCACAATTCGAAGTATCATGAATTCACACTTTGAACGCATGGAGAGGATTAAACTGTTATTCGTAGCGTACTTTGAAGTTCGATTTTCACGTTATACCTTTGATTGCCTTGCAATATGAATTGCTGCGTGATAATGCTTTACGACTTCAGATAGAATATTGATGAGCATTTTAGTGACTGTTATAATCTCATTTTTAAACCGTTCTTTTATAAACCTTGCATAGTGTAATATCACACATGCGTCCTAATCTTATCGTTTCCACACTTACCTTGGTTACCGAAAAAACGTTATTTATTCCGTTAATCCCTGTAACAACGAGCAGCTGCTAGTTCAACAATCAGTGCCAGCTTACCCACCAAATTATTAAAAGCCATAAAACGAGTCTTATAGAAGGGTGAGCCACCCCTATTTGTCGATTTACGTGTCGTGTTTGAAACTTGCATGAGCGTTTTATTATTTTGAGACAGGCGAGGTATTCCATCGATTTATCAAATCGCATGCATGTATTTCAATCACGTGGGTTGTCAATTTTTAACAAAAACCTTTACAACGTATCATATAAATACCAAATGAATGTGGCAACTGTGATAGCCTACCTACGGTCCTTAATTTCCGGCAGCCCGAATCGTGCGAGATGTTTTTTTTTTTTTTGCACTTAAGGGAGCGTAAAGTGTATTATTGATAAGATCGCGATATTCCATGAATACTAATCGGAGCAGGAGTCCTTAGCAGTTGCATGACAACCCCTTGAAAGTTACATAACCGACCGTTAAAGGCAGGTTGGCGCGCAAATGTCCACGCTTGCTGAGACCTCGGCGTGTACTTTGTCGCTTGCAACCGGTTGCATTGTGTAGCGACCGTTAGTCGCCCACCTGCGGGAACGTTGCCCACTGAACCGAGAGCGACGTGTGTCGTGTGTCCAGACACGTGGACTTGAACCTTAATAGCACACGTTTGCATAATAACTTTAATAAGTAGCTGTTTCGACTTTTAATTCTTACCAATAAAACGCGCGTCGATATTATACCCTCCAAGATAAATGCCTCCTCCTAAATGTTACGAAGACGTCTGTCTTTAATATTATCGTTGTTAATTTCGTAATTACTCCAATTTATCATTTTACAACAACAGATGTCGGCACTATTTGCGCAATTAAGAAGCTTTTTAGCAGCTGCGTTTGTTAAAAGTCAAATGTTTGTTCACACGCACTACATTTCATAATTTAAGATTACGTAATGTCACTTTTAATTAAATATTTGTAGAACGCGCTATTGCATCGCGTTGCATCCGCTATTTATCTTAAGTCAAACAGCATGTGAGATAACCGATATCGATTGGTGACCGAACGTATTACGACACAGTCACTCGATACACTGACACCTAGCCACCGGCTGCGAGTTGCGATTGTTTGTTTAAAACGATTATCTTACTCTGTCTCGGTTCGACCCAGTTCCTAGTAGTGATGAGTCGATATTGAACTAAAGATGATAACTGAATTGTTTATAACAGATATACAAACATCGATTAAATGATCTTTTGATTCTGCGACTGACTAATGGAAAGGTTCTTATTTTATTTGTCATGCAAGCAATTTTGCCAAATTGGAAAAGGAAATAAATGGGCTCTGTTGTACAATCAATCGTTTCGAGTAAATTCTTGTTTGTGTCTATCCCTCGCTGCTTTTTGTCCTTTACTATACTTACCTAGGTATAGGTATATGTATAAGTATATTTTTAATTGAGTAATTTTTGGATAAAACTTTTTAAATCACAGGTGTACTGATTGAAAACTACACATTTTCTTTTGATTGAATTTGAAAATAATTTAAGTACTTATTAATATTTTATTTCTACATCTATTTATTTAATGGCAAGGCTCTTAACGATCAGCTGTTTGAAAACTTGAAAGATACACCTGCTTCAAAATATTTCGTCCGTTTGCCTTCGGGCTTCGTTGGACTGCTACCGCTGCCGTCATTACTTTGCTTGTCCAAGTATTTTCCAAAACATTAATGTTTTCCTCTCGCTGCCTGCGCCCCTTATCTCGTCCTGTAAATGTGAAGGAACGATTTCGACGACAGTTTTTGTTTATGAATGTTTCCGAACATAAATTCTTGAGTAGGTACAATGACCCGGAAACATTTCAGCATTCAGCTAGGTTTAGATTTCTAAAAAGTAATTGAATCAACATAAAAACTCAGTTATTGAGTTTTTCTGGAACAATCGAGGCAACGGCTTCAGATAGTTCAGACAGACAGACAACTTAATTATGACAAACGCGTCATTCTCATACCAATTTTTTTATTGAAGTCGAATAAAGTGCTATACCTATAAAAACTTCTTTACATAAACGTACATCGCTTAATTCGCTTGAAACCGACATACAAATTGCAGGAACATTTTATTGCAAGAACAAAGAATCGGTCGGACGAATCGAATTTCAGTTAAGGTGTGTTGTTTCTGTTTCATTATAACATTGTTATTTTTTTGCTAACCTCATATTTCGTAATAATGTATTACCTACCGCATACGAAATTACGGGTGTAATGATTGTGATTTCATTATTATATCTCCGAATCGTAATAAAAAGAAAATTATGACTGCGTATTTTCTGACAAGTTTTCCTGTTTTAGTTGGATAGCTCGCTCGCAAATAAGTCATGGTGACGTTACAATGGCTAGGATAATATTATGTTTAGTTATAATAATATCACAATAGTCCATCTATATTAAATAATCCGAGTTTAGTTGATATTATACTGAATTCCTGGTTCTACAGAAATCGACGTTATTATTTTGATTAAATTCCCTCTGAAAACTATTGATAGTCAAATACTGAAGGCACATTCTACGGAGATGACACGGCATTAAACTAAGCCGACCGAGCCGTCTTATTGTGATGTAAATAAGTTTGATCGTCATCATACAATGGTGCGTGGGAGTGAGGGTGTGGGCAGACCGGCCCTTAGCTCAAATATAAACAGAACATAGCACCCTGTATCTCGGTCTACCGTTGTTCACGCCTCGTTAATACAAATACTCCGTACCAATTTACGTACCTACATGTATAAATTCGTCGTTTACTGGTGTAAAATGGTTTAGATCAGACGAGGTCACGATTTCCCGAATAAAATTGTCCAGATTTCTGTTTTACACTCAGTGGCACTATTTCTTACAAAAACTTGGTTGGTGCCTGCCTAATCCACCGCTCTCGCTTAGGTGGTCGGTGTAATGTTACGAGCATGCATACAGCTAGTGAAAGCAAACATTCAGTCAGCGTTCCACATAATGCATCTGTAGGGAGCGACACTTGACACCTTGGCCTTCATTACAGATCTTGACTCATACGATGTAGCCGTCAGACGTCGAACAAGAAAAATATTATTGTAATCATTGCATTATTATATGGGTGTTCCTGTTCTTACTAACGCAGTTTTACACATGACATGATTCAAACATTTCCACAGGAAATAAGACCTAATTCTTCTCACTGAACACAATAGACTAGGAACAAATAAAATTTGAGACTCGGCTTATTCAATTGTGTCTTGTCTTGTACTTAATAGATTGATAACTGTACTTACATTATGGGTGAATTCGTCTGATCGTTTTTGATTTGTATTCGCCTTTCAAAGTACGCATCTCTTTGAATGCAATATGTGAATAATAAATCAATGGAAATGGATGTCGGTGTCGGTCGATTTGAAATCATGGTCAAGTTCAATGACCACCTCTTGCCGATTGTCATCATGATGGACAAATTGATCATTCATGCGCAGTTTATTGCCCGTAGATATAAGAAGCACCGTCTGCACCGATGAAAGAAAAAGTTATTTAATTTAGCGTCAATATGTTGTAACTTGTAACGCAAATGTAGGTGAAAGAATAATATGTATATCTTATCACGAAAATGTGTTAGCTCAAGTATGTAACTAACACGATTAGATAAGTTCTTTATAAAGAAATATTTATCACTTAATGTTTAGTTTCTTTTTTCAAAAGAAATTGACGCCGTCTCTACACAAATATCCTTGTATGAGCTCACTTATCATTTGTGACAAAGAGGAAAATTTTCACGAGTGATGACATAAGTGCTCACGAGGTGCCGTGGCACACCTACCGTTGTCCTTTTTAACAGTTCGCACTCTCTGTGGGTCTCAAAATGCTTTTACCTCATTACACTGCATTATAGGCTCGTCGTTACCATGGCATCGTTTCAGATCTCGTTATTCAAGTTTTCAGTTCTTCATTTAAGTCCATCATTACTTTTATATTACTACTTATCATATATTTTAAGTACTAAAACTGATCGTTGTATCGATATTAATCACAGGTGGATTACATTGGGTCATTACTTTGTCCTTTGTTAATGTAGAACCGACCTTATGAATAATGTAAGCTGTTCAAAATGACTTTATGATTCTAAATTGATGTATGATGGTTTATTGGAGTTTATTGGGTGGTTCTTGAGTCACGTCTTATAAAACCGTCCATAGGGTTCGCGTACTTATACAATCACATGGGTATTTTTAGTTTTAGTGTGGCGTATGTGTACAGTTATGTGCGTGGGCACCTTGAGGTCAGACGCATGCTGACGACAGACCTCTTCCGACACTCCTACGCACGCATTATAAAATATAGCCTCTTGAACTACGACTGTGAATTAAATATAACTGAACTGGGCTATTTATTTATAAATACTTACGTCATCAGTTTCCCGCAGGCCCAAAGAAACTATCATGAACCGTGTAAAATAACAGCTGCAACCTTGGTTAAGGCCAAGAAGGCCTAAATAAATGCCAATCGCATTCAAAGCGTTTGGTATTTCTGCCGACTTATTCTGAAGTTGAAGTGAACTGTCATTCCACCTAGTGCTTGGGATGGCACTATTGACAGCTCACTTCACCTAAGTTTTCACTGTGAAATTTTTACAGAATAAATCGGCTGTTGATATAAGCCATTCAATACATTTTTCACTTTTCCGACATCGATATCTTTGATAGAAGTAGCAGTTTTTCTATAGGCCCTAAGTTTAAGGAAACCTAAGTTCTACAGGAATTTTAATATCTATAATTTGCAATAGGTAAGTTCTTTTATTAACTGCGGTTAATTAACAAATAATGTCATATTTTTCTGGTCTTCACTAAAACACATGTGAAACCTATCATCATTCCCGCTCAAACATCCAATTTATCTAAACTAGAAAACAGAAAAGATTGTAATAAAATTAGAAACCAATCTCCCATGTTTATTTATACCTCGTCAACATAATGGAAAGTGTAATTCCTAAGAAAAAGGTACAAATTTCGTGTGTGGCACCCTAAATTTAAACAAAAATAGCTGAAACACGCTCCTTAAGGTAATCAAACCTCATGACATGACATTGAAGGTGTGAATCGAAGTAAAGCATACTTTCACGCCCTTCATTAAGACTCCTTTTATTTTTAGCTTATAAACTATAAACATAACAATAAATACGTCTGTACTTTCTAATGAGAGCGTTAGAAACAAATACATGTGCTTCTGTTAAAATGTTCTTTCAAGGTGCACTTAAGGATTGTTATTACAAGTGACTGGACTATTTAGCTTAAGTTTTAATTACGAAGTTAGTACTGAAACTTACTGGTTTTTAAGATTGAGTGCAAATGGAGAAGTGTTCTTCTTAATCATATTATTATTTGGTGGCTATTGAACTATTCTGTTTCACAAAAGTTTTCAGTGGTCGGTCGCCTCGAAAACAAATGATTTAGTGTAGTGTAGACTGTAGACTGACCTAAATCTATCAAACCACTCGTAAATGAATCTGAAATAAACAGTTTCTTAATTAAAAAACAATCGAATCCACACTCAACCAGATTTCCACTAAATAATGAGAAGATGTTAATCATGTTACGAGATTCAAAGATAAACAATCATATAAATTCACTCTTCCACATCAGAGTAAAAATAAACGCCGCGCCGGTTTGTTTGCATATTCCTATACACACGAAAATAGAAACTCCATTCATAATAAGAACTTCGTCGATAAGTATCTTGGTATCCTTGTCCCAAAGACGGTTGGAGCGTTCATAAATCAAATTCGATAAGACAAATATTTAAGGGCGCCTCCACCAAGCCACCAACTGAACAAGTCTACTCAGAGAGTAATCTAGAGAACACACGCCTACACGGGCCAAACCGGTATGGCATTACTCCGACTTTCTGTCGAATTTTTGTACCGCGTTGCCTCTTGAACAACTCGGATATAGAAACCAGATACAGTGCGGCGCTATTAAGAACTTAATCGTTGGATTAGATTACCTGGAAGGGATTGGGCGTGATTAGAATTTGAATACCATTCACATTAACAAGCTCGCCTTTTTAGTGGCATAGACTTATTAATTATTGAGGTGTGGTCGTGCACTATCAATTAAACGAAGGTTTACGATGACTGCTCTGGTTCTTTTAAGGACCTCTAAACATTAGTTGCTTGTCTTTTATTGTTGGCTTGATTGCTTGTTTGAATGTTTTTGATGACGTACATACAACAATTGCTATAACCGCCCGAGGTTCTCCCGAGGATCTGTTTAATATGTTGTAGCAGATTATCATACATTATCTATAATAATGCTAATGTGATTTTTAATATTCAATATTTTATGATTACTTATAAATTCTATAGTTAAGTACATAAATATATTCGACCGTTAATTAATAAAAATCGGGCCCAAGAAATGTAATGTGGTCAAATATGAAATAATGTTCATAATCTTTTTAACTCCCACGGTCTTGCTGCGTTGAAATCACAGTTCCGTAATTAAATATTGCCACTTCCATAAAAATGTATGCTGCCCTTTTCAGTTCCACGTTTTATAGGTAATATTACCTCTAGAAGCATAGACGCTGCCGGCGCCTGCGGCTCTCACGTCACAACAAAACAAACACCCACCGCGATCCTATCGTCCAAACGAACTTGAACCCAATGGTTCACTTAGCCATTTAAGGCTAGACGCCGCATTCACATTGCAACACATTATCCTGTCACGTACTTACTGTCTAACTGAATATAAAACTTTTGTTTTCATGCACACTTTTACTTTTATTTTTAGACGAAATTGTCTTCGCATTGCGGGGAGGCCCGATATGTGATACACCTTCAAACAGTTGGTCCATCTTGTCAGCACTGAAAAAAGCTGGATCGTAAATTTTTTACGATGTTTTCATCTGCTACCCATTGTCACGTTTAACAATACAGAGCTTTTTTAACACAGCCTAAGGACTAATAGTTTAAAACAAAGCAGGAAGCTGAACACGTTGTCGTGACGGTGTAGCTCATAACTCGAAGCCGGAACAATAAAATACAGAGCATTAAAAGCACTAAAACAATGGCGTCTAGAGACTCACGTTCCGTGTTCTAAATCACGCCTTCCCTATGGCCTTCATTATATTTATTTAATGCGGAATGTTTGTCTTGCGTCAAATATGATCCAACCGCGTACCGACAATCTTACAGCCGGTAACGTAACGGTGACGTTGGGACACATTAGTCCGCGTTACTTGAACACGAAGACAGAGTGCGCGGTTAACTCACGTTTCGTGATTTGAGTGAATAAGGTAAAGTTAAGCTTTCGCCCTACCCGACTACGGACTACGGCACAAGGAAACAATATTATAACATCGACCAACTTTACAAGTCTTCCGCATTTGCTTTTGTTTGCCAACATAGCCATAACAGTGAATTATTAGAGACGAGAACTTGAGATAAATTGTTCTTCAAGTACCCCTTTAAGTTAATTTATTTGTTTTTCCCATGCAAAATGATGCGTTTTATGCGTTGTTCGCCACGGTTAATGGCATAGTAAAACTCAATCGACGGAACACTGGGGGCAAACGCATTATCGGCCGGTCTTAATGAAATTTCTCAAACTTTCAGTACCTTTTAAAAGGCAGGTTGTAAAAACGGAAAATGGATTAGAAAAGAGAAATCTATGCTCCATTATGAGACCAATTACCTATTGCTTTCTCCCTTAGTAAGTCAAATATAAATTGGTCTTTAAATAGGTAGTAAATTCGGTACGAATAACATCTCAAACTTTAATGTCTTCTAATATAACTGACAGAAGTAACCACCCGGAAAATAAACACGCTCCTTTAAGATTCGGGGGACGAACCGCATTTGGGAGGTTGGGGAGATTCGAAGCCAGAGGCAGTGACTTGTCCCGGGATCTGCTATATTGAATTAAAGTTATGATTAGGAAAGTTTCTGCCCCGTTTCTTCAATAAATAAGTACAATATTACGTTTAACAGTTGGATGTCTACGTGACGTCATATACCGTAATTTGGAAACTTCACCGGTCCGGTCATATTACAGTACTTTGTATTAATTTTCCAGATCATTTCCCGTTCAGGTTTCTCTATTTTAGCGATAATTTAGTGGTTAAACATTTAAATGACGTCCTTTGGTATCTCTGCGGCGATAAATGAAATTAATTTAGTGGTTACATTGATTGGAAACGATTTATTGAAGTATATTTCTCGCTTATAACGCGAGATTAAGTGCTTGCGTAATAAAACATGACAGATGGATGAACCCAATTGGGATAAAAAGTAACGTAACATTTTCATTGCCGTTTAAAAGATCACTCAAACACATGCCAGTTTCATTCATAGATACATTGCGCTCACCCATATGGTTTGTAATTCCATGGTATTATTATCGGCCCCTCGTAAAAATAGGAGATAATAATGAGATTGCATTTACGATTGCGATAAAATTGCATTGTTTGACAGCTTAATTAAAACTGTAAATATTATTTAGAAATGTAGCATATGAATTTATGTAACATGTACGTGTTCTAATCAGGGTCCCGCCATAAATATGAGTACACATCTTATTACTAGATTTAAAAAGCTCTCGTAGCTGCGTAGCTCTAGCTTGTAGTTTCGTAGCAAGTGGAAGCTACGGCGATTTTTATTCGATTTTTGTTTCCGCTAATCTTCAGAAAGTACACTTATTATTACCTATTATGTAGGTATCGGACAGTTCATTCCATTATTTTCTTTTCCAGCTTATTGAAAAATTATGATCAATTTTACAAAAAAAAATGTGGTACTTTTAGGGAGTACAATTACGTTTTCCATACAAAAGGATGACCATGTGTCTATATGAAACGAGAGATAAAATGTAATCCAAATCGTGCTTTACCGACAGATGATAAAGTGTATTGTGTTAAGCGAATAATACACAGATCCGTCGACACAATAACTTTTATATTTTGTTGCTTTTTACTACAACAGCTGCTCGAAACACGTGCTATGATATCAGAGCAACCACATAAAATGTGAACGCAGGGCATTAATTAATTAACTTATACAGTTGGCGCTTAATAAATTTTAATACGTCAAAACATTTAACCAATTTTGAAAACGTTAATCAGCTCGTTTCGAACATTAGAAGCTAATTACAAAAACACTCCGTTTTTCGTAACACGACTAATGCTATTAGAGTAGTTTAAAAGGACATTAATGTCGTCGTTTTTTTTTAAATTTAATGTTTTCGTGATGTGCGGGCTCATCCATGTTCACGCTCATCCGTTTCGGTCAGTTGGGCACGGTTGAAATTACCGATGACTTCACTGGGACACTTAGTATCCGCGTTTTACCTCACTTTACTGTCCAGACTTGTTTCCGTAACCAGATTGTATCGTCAGTGAATGGCTACTTTTTTCGTGTATTTGACCATAAAAGTCTTCCTTACGAAAGTTATCACGTCACAATTTCACTCGACCAAATATAAAATGCATGTGTTCGCAATTAAGATTCGTTTATTTCAACGACAATTTGCTTTGAACACGTGCCGATGTAACCGCAGAAATAAAACGTTTAGGATGTAATAATGGTCCTTTCATCCTATAATCTCCCCCCGACTGTATACAATAGTAATCACGGCATAATGACTTTAATGTAATTGTAATTTAACGCACAGGGCGGTGCATTAGTGGTATAGATGGATGTTATCATGCTTATCATTTTAAAATAGCTTTTTGATATACGCCAGATGTCGTCTCACCTCCCCCATGCACCACTGACGTCATTCTACAAAAGCGTGCATCATGAATAACTTTCAAATAGGTTATTTTTACAGAGCCGTACTTGAATTTTTTGTGTATAATCCATTAGGCATTTTTTGCTATGGCCCGAGCGTTTATTTTTAATTTGAATATATTATAGCGAAAAGCAGGTGAAGAGCACAAAGGCGAATCAGTATCAATGTCCAAATCTGTCACAGTTCGCAAGCATCTGCATCCAATGTGTGAGCGAACATCTGTTGAACAAAAGCGCGATCGCATCACGGGCCCTTAGCTTATGACCTACAGTGCGCCGGCCATTATTATCTAACAACGGCCCTCGTTTAATTAGGCCCTATTCACTTATCGTTGCATTCCTATTCCGATCGGTTTACATTTTCACGCCCGACTGCGCGGGCGCCACAATGCTCCATTGATAGATGATTAGAATTAAACGTAATTGTATTCTGAGCCCGCATTTTTATTGGATAGTCTGTTGTAAAACATTCCAATTACATAATAGAAAAGTTCCTCATCGTAATTACACATTCTCTACGTCGTGAAATCCGGAAAGTATATTACTACATCGTTTACATTGGCAAAAAAGAAAAAGGCAATATTTAACTGCCAAAATAAGAATAACCTACCGCGGTATTTTAACCTCGCCCAATCGTAAATCATAAAAAGTATTCTCGCATGGCTTCACAATCGAATTTGTAAGCATTTTTCAATTATCCGTTATTGACCACAATGGTTGATCTTATTGGCCTTTTCGTTCTCGTAAACAATTTGTACCAGGATCTAACATATTTATTCAAGCGAAATTATGCCCAATGTCAACGGGATAAGTAACATGGAGGTAATAATGGAAACGATCCCGCAGCCCTTTGCATGTAGAGGGGTCAACTTACTTGAACATTTCGATTGTTACCGCCTGCATACTGAAACAATTCGTGCAACCGCTAAAACAATAAAAAACCCATTTATTTTAAGACCATTCTTTTCTTTTGTATTTTGTGCCTTTTTATTTTTATCCAACTATGTAGCTAACGTAAATATTTTGTTTTCAGGTAAGTACACCCTGCTGATATATTTTTACCATCGTAAGGTAAGCGGCATGGACTTCACTATAATGATACAATACAAACACACAACACATAATATGCAGCGCTACTACGTAGATCTTCATCATCATCAGTGCGTCGACCTTTTTCCTTAAAAATATTGTTTTCTTTTGGAATACCCTCTCATTCATCTTGCCTTGCTCATAAATGCTTCCATCCATTTTCATAATTTATTCAGGCGAAGTCTACAGTCTTTCCAAGTACTTTTACAAATGTGACTTCATGAAGTTTTCTTACTACAACTTGAAGACTTTAGTAAACTAATAAGGAACAGGCAAAGTTTTGTAGCATTTTTTCTACGTTACACTACAGTTTCTTAGAAGTTCTTGATATTTTCTTAATAGGAACGAGCTGACTGGATTACGAATTCGTTGAGTTTAATTAAGGTCTGGCCATCTACTGACCTTTCATTTGTGCAGATGGGGCAAGACGACTTTATTGCGAAACAAATGGCCCCTTGCCGATCCTTGTTGGCTGCTTAGTGCGAGTGTTTTTCCCCAATGATTATTTATCCTCCCAAAACGATATTAGATGTTTAGGGATTAATGTAAAAACTACGAAGAAAATCCTCTGCAGTCAACTTTATAAAGATTTAGTGCTGCAAATTCACTCTGCAGCTCCACAAATCACTGAGCAAGACGAGAAATATTTGATATCTACGTAATATTTCTTACTCCTGAACTTGAAATAAATACCATAAATTATCACTGTATCTTACAAGATTCTTACAATCTCAGCTTTATTCATTTTATCGTGGACCAAACAGTCTAAAGAATAAATTCTCCGTGTAAATAATATCGTAGGCTTATCTAAAAGCCACATCAATGTTAGTCACGAATGGCGGCGTGACTGAAAGGGCTCGGCCGAAGCGTCTGGTTATCTGTTACTGGATACTGAAGTACAGTGTAAACAACATTCTGCTGACACTGACACTAAATTAAAGAGTCCAAAAACTAAAACTTATAAATATTAAAAGCATACAAAGCGGATTATAAAGAATGAGAAAAATACAAAAAAGTCAAGCAACGTTAAATTTTAATTATAAAAACCATTGTTCATTCTGACCTCGAGCTTGCTTTATGAATTCTCTGGTGAGCAGTGCCCCTCGATGATCAAATTTGTCGAATTTAATTAAGAGCCATCGTATAGACTGCGAAACATTTAATAATGTAATATTACTTCCTCGTGTAGCTGTAAATATTTGAAAGTGTAACGGATTTTAAATATGAATTTGTTTGTACAGTCCGTAATTTCACTTCAAGATGAAAAACCCTACTGAGATTTCGTAAATTCGTAGGCACCCATGATCTTTTAATCTAACAGCTCATCAAGGCAAAACCGCTTCGCAAATACGATACTTAAACGATTCGTACGGAGTCGGCCTCTTATTATGATCATCTGGGACGACCTCGACGAGACATTACGTATATCATTACAATCTCAATTTTGTTCCCAAGACCTTAATGAACAAGACCTCTTATTAAAATACATGACTTTGACAATAAATACCCGTTATAGATCAGTTTGGAATAGTCAGGTTTTTAGTAGGTAAATCTATTATTGAATATATTATGTAGAATAGCATTCGACGATCTCTAGCCTTGGCTATGATATGACACCGGTTTGGTCTATCAGATGCCTCTAAAAAAATAAATTGAATTGCAACATTAATCAAAGAACGAAAGGGGTAATTATTAGCACATCATTTTGTATACATTATGGATGTGTAAAATTCAAATTTCTGCCCAATTATCGTTATTAACGTGTCACTAACAATATATTTTCTGAGGGAACTGACACTACTTAATGCGAAATTAATTAATGGTTTTATTCCGTCGTTCAGTTGTTTGTCCAGTCATCGTTGCTTAATTAGGAGGTTTTTTTTTTATTATATTCGAGCCAAATGCAAAAAAATAGTTTGACATTTTCGATTCGGTTTCTTGTCCTAAAACACGATTTCAATTCCGATGTTTTACAAAAGGCATCCTTGCCAAACGCTCCGTTTCAAAATTGATTTCGTTATTCGATATCCGGGGAGCATCGGTGACCTAAGTTTGATTGTTCAGCTTCCACGCCACTCTTTGTCCAACATGGCCTCTTCCGGAACGCAAAGTGCCCTCAACTCCGGGATGTTGCCGAGCCGGATAAAGTTGAATCACCAACCACACGTAACTTCCTGTCATAATGAGACTTAATGAGATAGTTTAGTGTTTTTTCTCGTGTTGGAGATAATCTTACTTATAGAATTGCTGATACATCGTAATCATCAGGCTTTACATTTTCTTAATGGAATTTCTGGCAAAACAACGGATTAGTACGTATGTTAATCCATCCATGTTCGCACTGCATAAGATAATAAAATAACGTCTCTAATCTCTAAATTAAACGGCGCGCCTGTCCACTCCTCGCTTATACAAAAACTTGGGATGGCCCCATTTCGCTAGCGATTGTCCACGGTCGAGGGTCCAATTATGCACATTAGTCTACAACAGCTCTCGTTGAAAAGGATTTTCCAATTAGGGGCTCTCGTGAATTAATGGCCAGCCTAACAGATAGAACATTTCCTTTTCCTGGCATTTCATCTTCAGCAACACAAGGATAGACAAACTTTCCTCTGAAGTCACATTTTGTTTTGAAAGTGATTTGATGATATCGGGCTTAACTGCGTAGCTGACAGTTTTGCCCAAACTTAATGGTATTGAACATTCATGCCTCTGTATACAAGTAGGTGTGCAACCGAGCAAACTTGCAAACCATGAACACATAAATCACAGCATTGTTTTGGCGTATCCATATGACAAAGGGTAACGAACGCGAGGCTTCTCAAATATTTCCAACATATTGCAGAGATATATGGCCAATGTTTTGCGTATAAATGCGATTAGAATGAAATACAGGAGACCAAGCTGGTTAATATGAATCGGGGGATATTGTGAGTCATTAATAAAGTAGAAAGTTAAAATGGCTGGTGCAAAGGAGTAAGAACAAGATAGACACCCCGCCATGCGGCAGGACGGCACTCGCTCGGCATTTAGAACAATAGGACCATAACTTAGGTAAGTGAAAAGCTAGCGTTGACAAGGGTAACGTCCTGAAGCTATTTGTGTTTCGCCTTTATCTGCTTCGCAAGAGCGGAAAGTACCATATGGTAACATTCAGATGATGAAACCATCAGGTTTATTGTGTTTGAATTACAGAGAATGAATGAATGTGGTTCAGAAGTCAGAACAAGACGCTTTAGAGAAATCTTTTTCGTTGAAGATAGAGTAATGCGCCGTAGCTTTACTTTATATTTATGTATGTTAGTTGATTCTGGGTATTTAATTGGTCTTTAAAACCTCTTCAAAATCAAACATAAAACTTCATTAGATGGCAATTCTAATAAAACCTATAATAGATCTCTAGTAAAGCGCTTAATGAGTTTCTAAGCTAGAAGATTTGTACACGTGCCACGTGTCGGTGTCATCATATTGAATTGCCCATTTAAATCAGTTTAAATGTGCATGCGTCTGACTCTGAAGTAATGTGAACGAAGAGTAACAAAAACAGTCCCGGAACTTGGAGTTAACTCGATTGTTGGGTAAAGGCAGATACCACAAATCATTACAACCGTGACTAGTGGACGTGAAAGAATTTTGGACGTCTCGGACGTCTCCGTCGATAATTTGGCCTGTAAGGTCAGGCGTCTGCGCCACTTATCCGAGATGTTTTAATAAAACAAAAAAATCTTATAAAGGTAGTTGTTTTTTTTAATGAATGGATATCCTGAAATTACATTTATTTTCTCTGTAACATACTCATAGTATGGATCGTTATCGTTCAAATAAGTGACCACAAGAAAGATAATTTATAATTTAATCAAAGATTAAATTTTTGATAAAATTATAAATTATAAAAATGAAATATAATTAGGAGGATTGATTAACTTCAGGATTATAAGTTAACAGTCATGATACATTTTTAACCAAAGTGAGTAACATAAATATGTTAAGGCTATGCCGTCAGCTCATAAGCGAGTAAGTACATTTTTCCCAAGTTATTCAAGCACAGAAACGTGCCTAGAAAGTCCACCTGCTGAAATTACAATACAAACATTGTTTGTTTACTAAAACCGGGAGTCACGTTCTCCGCTCTACTACATACAAACATTGGGGAATGTTTATACTGTTTATATAAATAATGCGATATAAAATTTCAAGCCCAATTATAACTTACCGCATTTAAAAACTGAAAATATTTACGTAGAAGCTTTACATCTCCCTGCGACTTTGTCCGCGTGAAATTTCTTATTACATGACTGCCCAAAAAGGAGTGTTGTGTTTTTAGGGTTCATGTATATATGTGAGTTTCTTTATTCCACCATAAATTTTTTTTTACATAAAATATTTCCTAAAGTTTGGTACTTTTCACTTAGCGTCTTCTAAGGGTCATCAAGGCTCAAGAATTGAACTACCAGATGCCAAAGAATTTTTCAAATCCGGCGTTAAAACTAACTCTTCAGCTTTATATGAAAATGCGCATAAAAGCTACATTAGGTAGATTTAACTAGTGTTTACGCCTTGCATAATACCACATAGAACAAAATAAGTTAGGTGTGCCGTTTCCTGGTGTGACATGATATAGCGCGGCTTTGAATTACGGACTATTCCTGGAAGTATGTAAATCTCAGAATAGTCAGATAACTGACAGAAGCTAATGCGCTTTGCTGCAGTGCAGCACGGAATGAAGATACTATTGCACACACTGCAACGTAGTCGTGATGGCCCAATGGTTAAAGGCCTAGTGTCTCATGCACGAGGTTGTGGGTTCATATCCGGGCAAGTACCAATGTGACTTTTTCAATTTATACGTACATTCTGAGTTTATCTTGGACATTACTGACATCGGTGAAAGAAAATATCGTGAGTAAACCTGGAATTATTTTTCTAAAATAAAAGTAGTCTAAGGTAGTCCTTATAACATCAGCTATCTGCCAGTAAAAGTCCCGTACCGTTACTTTCATATAGTAAAAAAATATGAAAAAATATGCATTTAGTAAAAAGCTGTTATTTTGGCATGACAGACAGTTCAATTTTATTTATTTGCATAGATTTGTATAGAAAAAATATTGTAAATTGTAATTATATAGTAAATAGTAAGGAGATCATTCATCGTCCATACATTTTTGGGCTATATATGAAAAATGCCGGCCAAACAAAAAAAAAAGCTATATTCTGAAAGAGTACGTTTTTCTCTTAATTTTTTATAACTACAACCTATTATTTTAATTAGATTACTTTTAATTAATTTAACTAAAACATACTGAAAACAGTATTTTTCAAAATCGTATAACAGCGCAGGGAATTGCTCTACAGATTTGGTCTGATAGTGAAAAGTGAAGAGAATAACATGCTCTAACGGAATATATCAATGTTTTTGGTTGGCCGACACTTTCACAATTTAGCCCAAAATGAATGATGTCCTTTATCACCAACACGTCTCTAGCAAATCTGAGACCCTAGAAAAAGTGACATTCTAGCAGCGATAACGATGATGGAAAAAGCAAAAATGTATAGGACTGACCTAAGCTATCGAAAAGCATAATGTCAATCCTGTTGAAAATCGTTGTAGAAATACGAAACGCTTTCGAAGCGATTGTCACTTGTCTAGGCCCTCTGAGACCCTAGAAAAAGTGACGTTCTATCAGCGATAACGAATGGAAGACGCAAAAAAGTCGTTTTATACGAAACGCTTTCGAAGCGATTGTCACTGGTCTAGGCCCTCTGGTGATCAATGCTCAATTGCTCGTGCCTTCTCTGTATGAGAAGAGGCCTCGGCCCAGCAGTAGAGCAGTAATAGGCTGGTTTTATTACACTGTGCAGCTTTCGGTCCACCATTGTTTTAACATACGAGAACACAAATGTGACAGGTGCAAATAATGCGCTGCTTCAGAGCTTGGGTACAAACACCTATATCTAAACATGTAAAGGTGTTTTACCCACAGAGCAGCGTGGCAATAATTGCACAAGCTTATAATGTCATTCAACTACAGTTCGCAGCAAACTATCTATTGGATAATAATTTTAATCACGGGATATAACTCATTTTCATTTGAGGAAAAAGTGACTTTGTACCCTTCCGCCACCGAGGCGCAGGTAGAATGTAGAAGTCTGAATCTCACTGGCGGCGCAAGAAAACTTTAATTTAATTAAGGATTACTTTGCTAGTTTTTGTCATTTATTTTCTTGCTACTCGGATGTTGTAGTCATTGAAACACCTCTTCTTATTCGGCTCAGTCCTTATCTCTATGGCTCTACGAAAACCCAACAAGGAAAAAACGACCCTATTATGCAAATTGTACTAACTTACGAAAAGGCCTTACACAGTTATGATTATGACGCAAGTTTCCCCTTCCCATTTTATGAGTTAAGAGATCGGTTTAAGCGAACTTTGCGCTTTTCAAAAATTAGGCCTATGTGTGTACGATCTGTATATCAACGTTTATTACTTCCTTCGCATGCACTTGTTAATTAATGTTCATTCATCGATTTTTATTTGTATTATATTATCTATTCATTTTACAAACCACGTCCGTGATATGTAAAATTACTACTTATGTTAGGTGAATAACCTTCATGTAGCGGGTAAAGAAAAGTTCATGCATTTGTTGATATTCCCGGTACGTAAGTACCTACTGTTAATCTAAATTCGCGATAGCGTTCTTTCACGACAATGGCAGAGCAATATCTTTATTAAAACGGTATTGAAAAGGTTAAATCTAACTGTTACCTAAATGTTAAATAATCAAACAGCAACTACTTGTTAAGCTTTGCGTAAGATCAAATTGTTACGTTTACATACCTACGTAAGGAGAAAAAACAACACGCAGCAACACAAACCGGTTGTTCGAATGTAAATACATAAAATAATAATTGGCGTAGTGCCAATAAAACTCATATTAAAATATTACAAGGTCGATTTTTTTAAATGGCAGTCATAATCTTGTTTTAAGTGGATCATGTTCATTTTGATTTTAATTTGGGTTATTTGCTAATGGATCGATTACGCGATTTTTTTTACACAATAATAATAATTTATTAAGTATTATTAAAAAAAATGTTTTTATATTCTTATATTTAAAAATGTAACTTTATGAAATAAAATAATAATAATTTATTATTTTACGTTAGAGATTTATCATGACATTGGACGAAAATTCCGGGTAATTTCACTAGAGCCCGAACACATTTCAGTAGCTGCAACATAATGATGAATTAAGGCTGTTTGAAGAAGGATACGTCAGCCTTAATCTTTAAACATCAAAATTATAATGAGGCAGTTTATGAGTTACAAGTACCAGTTAACTTATGGAAGGAAATACAGAGCTTGTGTTGACCTTGGCATCGCTACGCCAAATGTTGGCCCAATGACCTCGCATGGATCAAGCCACGATGGTCTTTAGTCACGCCACTCGTGACAGCCAACAATACCAACTTATTGAGTAGATAGGTAGATATAGACTAAGGAAGTTGGACTTCCAACAATTTAAGTTATGGTACTTACTTAATTATTTGAGCCACTTGTTGTTAAAGCTGAACTAATCGGCACATCAGTTTTGAGAATTTTAAGTAGTTTCTGAAAATTTTAGAATCACTATCGCTACACTATGTTTAAAAAAATATATAGGTAAGTTATATTTTTTATGTCTGAGGTGGTAACTACATAACATTAGTAGCGTTGTGAATAGCGTGAAATGATGTCTCATAAATAAACTATTCCAATCAGAATAATATCAGAGAAAGCTACGCTTTAAATAATTTCAGTTGCATAGAGTATGACAATTACTATTGAGTATCATCATAAAATCGGTAGAAAATCGAAACTGTAAAATATTTTTCAATTACAATACAGAAGGAAAAACATCATATTAATAAGTGTAGCGTTATGTTTACTTTCGATAAATGCCAGTCCACAACGTTTGTTGCAGACGTGAACCTTATGGAAAGTTGTCCGTATATGGAATGTTGTCATCACAAAAAAATAGTCCGAAGAGAATTTTAAATGGTCTCGAATTCACAAAATAATTACCAATTAATTTTGCAATCTTACAAAAAATAAATTACAGTTTCTTGAAGTTAATTGACAGTGGTTCTCACTTATTTTTATTGTTTATAGTAATTTATTTTAAACTTAATGCTTTACTGTGAGACGATAATAATGAAAAGAATTGCTGGGAATTCCGTTGAAGATTGCGGGAACATAAAGATTCTATTTCACGAAATGGCACTGAAAACATTTGGGACAAATCCTGTGTTCGACTTATCTGCAAGCCCACGCCCCTGGATGAAGCCGTAAACAAAAAATACTCGACAGATAAGCGTGAGCCACGCGATACTGGAATCCAATTTAATTGATTGGTAAATATACACTATGATATAGATCTATGTAACTACCATATATTTATATCCTTGCGCTCCACAGGGTACTTGGTGAGTAATTTGCAGTAGGTGTTACTAATCGCATGGTCTGACTTGTATCATTTTATGATAACAAGGAGCGCAGAATGAGCATCTCCACTATAGCTTCTTGTAATCAACCGGCAGATCATAAAAGTAAATTAATCGATGTTCTAGCCAACTTAACACGACCATCTCGCATAATCGCATCATGAGTTAGTCTTGTTGGACATAATATTGCAAATTAAAAACAAAACCAGCGCTTTGAACTCGGTCAAGTATAAGTGGAAATCAGCTTTGATGTTTTACTTGATGTTTATAGCTTTAGGCAGGGTTTCGCAAACATGTTTTCCCCCATTTCAGTACTGTTATTCAAAAGACATATAAAACGGATGCAGCTATATTAAAAGCTAAATTACTATATACTCCTAGACCACACAGCTAGTTACAGCATCGCATAAAATTGTTCCTATATATTTAGATCACAACCAAATTAGTTTATGAACCACTTCCCACAGAACACTTAGCTTATTAAAACTATATTCTACGGTGTGAAACCTTGAATCATGATCACTTTGAACTGGCAAAGTACTAACTCGGTACACTAGTTGAATCCCACGCGTATGACTCACGCACTTAGACGGTTCACAGACGAACAAACAAGCAAACTTAGTTTGCAAATAAATGAGAATGGATATGGATAAGTTGTATAATCAAGTGGGAGACACAGACAAAACAAACAATATTATCTAATCACTTGGAACTAAGGCCATCAAATAATACTACTTACGAACAACTTTAACAAGCATGGTTGTATACAAATTCATGATACTACAAGCAACTTTATATTTTCGTTGTAACATGATGTTAATCTCGTCGGAATGTTTAGCCAAAAAATTAATTCTGCATGTCAAGTGGAAAGCTTGTAAAATCGTGAGATGAACAAGATTACAGTGAGCGTTACTGCCAGCAATAAGAACAAGTTAGCTGAGTTTGTTCAAGATTGCCATCAAGCGGGCCCGCCGAGGATTGTCCTACATTACTAAATGCCTTTAATTTCCTGTACTAACAATTATCTCTTTAACATTTGACCGCTTTCTTTACGAGTACAAAGAGTAATTATGTAACTTCCCGTTTGTTTCCTATGATGATGGTGATTCATTAACATTTCATTGTGATCCCGTTATATTTGCACTATGTCGATTATTTTCCATAACCCATCGCAATAATTAACATGAAAATAAGAGGCATAAATATGTATGTAACTTCTGTTATGCCTCGTCAAGCATTAACTCTGATTGACGTACAATATTTCCACTTAAATAATTTCGTTGTACTTATGATAGGCTTACGTGTGACTCGTGTGAGCACAACATTCTTTGCCGTCACAATTCATACACCTGAACCGCCAAGTATTGTGTCCTAGAGCCGTCACTCCTCGTTAGACAAGCGTCCAGTCGACTGTGACTTCTCGCAGGTTTATACTAAAAACAAACCGATTTAATCTTAAGCCACCTCATCTTAAAGTTCATAGTTTATGATCAGCTAAACTTGTGTAGATACAAGTTTGATATATGCGTAATATTCTCAATGGGACAGATGCAATGTAGCCGACAACCTCAAGGCTAGAACCCTGCCGCGAAATAAATCGTACACATCGCTTCTCATACGGCTTGTAGATAACCGAGTTGACAGGCAAAAAGAATCTCTGCGCAGTCGCCAACACCACAGCAAACCAGATTAATTTCTCATTTCAGTTCAATTCCGTCGACGGTACTGTTGGAAATTAATATTTCGCTATTCGGTTTCTGTTTTCGTTTCATTTGCATGGGCACACAATGGCAAGTCGTCACAGTGAATAAATTTTCAATTTTGAGCTAGATTACCAGAGTCGTACCTTACCTGTGAGAATCCACGGTTCGCCAATTCCTGGCAGCTATAAAGTCGTAGGCTTGTTATAAAGTTGAGAAATGCTTTCGTTATTACGGTCGACAGTATAAAGGCATAAGATGATAGTATCTAACAGCTTTCGAAATGAGCTCTGCCAAGCGGTCGGCTTCGTTAATTCAATCACGACTACAAATTAACTGCATGCCCCACCCGACCTACCTATTGAACCCGAATACATACATAAATACACTGTACATCTGTGTACATTGTGGAAACGACAGACACAGACATTCTGTTTCCATAACGTGTTTCAATAATAGAAAGTTACCCTTTATTTACAACAGTGTTATTAATTAAGCACCGTAAATTAATTGCTACAGATGGATTTAACAGTTGGTTTGTATAATTTTTGGCATTATGTCATTTATCTTTTAGAACCATTGACAACTTCAGCCGTCTGAAACCGCGACGGACACCATTTCCCATTCAACAGGAATAGGAAAACATTGTGCTAAGTAACAACACAAACACATTCCAATGCGCAGTAAAAAGAAAATTTCGAGGTGAAGGTGATTGTAAAGCGCCTCCGGGGCGGACAATGGGACTTTGAATACGATAGTCCAATAATAGCTGATTGTGAGAGTACTATCGCTTGGTTTTCATCTCGTAACCCCATAGAGAATTGAAAAAGCTGTGGAAAGAGAAAAATAACGTAAAGAAAACAAGAAGGGGTGACAATGACAGCTATAGGACTTGGCTGTCGTTGCATTTTCTTCAGACCGAGGTAAACAGTTTTTTTCTGAATTTATTGGTGTTTGTGTATTTTTCATGCAAATACAAAGAACTGGTTTTGTTTGAAAGGTTCCTACTTTATATGTAGTGCATTTACTTAAATCATGTACATATTTGATACAGATTGTAAACATAATTAGAGGACTTGTTTTGCCGTAAATACTTTCCTAAAAGCTTTGTTAGCTACGCTACATTTTACGCAGGTGTCAAAACCTAAAACTGCAAATACCGTATTCGTTTGCACGGTTCGCATCCATAAGTGTCGTACTAGGAACAAAGGGGCTTTTCTACCGACAGCTCTTGACATGGAAAGGCTTTTTTGCTATTCGCGATAAGGAACAGTTACCGAGAGCCCGATATCGCAAAGATTGACTGCTAGTGCCCCAACACTTTGTTCCTTAAAAGCATACTCGTCGACTGACGCCTATTATTAACATAGTTTATCCTAGCGAATGCAGAGGGTTATAAAATGCGCAAGTTTATTTTGTGTGTTTACAATCATTGCCGATGCATTAGAAAGTCAGAATGGTGTACTTTACGAGACCTCAGTTTATAGCTATTGTACTAAAGTTTTGTTTAATATGTATGGGCTAGATTTAATATCACATTCCAAGCTTCGAAACCTGTTTCATGCATTAGATTCCTCATTGTAACTTTATTGGTAGCAATAGCATCATCTCGTGATTAGCATAATAGTAAAGTTACCGTATAAGTCTCTATTGAGCAATCAGGAGATAATTTATTTTCATGGCCTGAAGCTATTTAAGAACCTACTTATATCTTTGCCATTAATTTACGTTTTTTTTTTAGAGACATCTTGACTTCTAATTTAAATCATAATATTAGGTACTGTCAACGTTTCTATACGGACTTTTATAATGAAGGATCTCTTATACAATTTAACAACAGCTGTGTATTTTGAAGGGGCTTGCTTGAGGCGGCTGACAAATTACAGCCGCCCGTCGTATACTTAGAACGAACGCGTGAAAATTCTATTTGCTAAAGTAGTACCGGGTGGAAGGCGAATTCTCCACCAAGTGTAATGTCATTTATAAAATTCTGATTTAAATTATCCGTCATCCTTCTTATTCCACTTACTATTACATGTTCGTTGACCTCATGGCTTATTTATTCGGTTCGCAATTAAATGATAATTTTACAGACCAAAGTTTCATACACGTAAATCAAGCCGACCTCAAATTACTGTTCCATAAAACTGTCATGTTCACGTGCTGTTTATTCGTGATAGCGGACAATTTTCTTCACCGATGGCTTCATTCAACCGGGTGGTATTGATTAAATATTCCATTTATCATGTGCGGTGGTCTGTTTACATGTATTTGAATATGTAGAACAGAGGTAAGGCACATAATCAAGTATTAACCTGCACAAACACGGCGGCGGACCACACAGGTGACTCCTGACGCCTGAAGCTAGTCGTGAACTAGTCGCGACCGCCTCACTACAATAAAGACTTCCACTTCCAATATCACTATGAAGCTATAAACCGATTATGTTTATTTTTTCGCTCATACCGCTCAATTCTTGCAAAATTATTCCTATTCTTCTAATCTATACTAATATTATAAAGCTGAAGAGTTTGTTTGTTTGTTTGAACGCGCTAATCTCAGGAACTACTGGTTGGAATTGAAAAATTCATTTTGTGTTGGATAGTCCATTTATCGAGTAAGGTTATAGGCTATATAACATCACGCTATGACTAATAGGCGCGGAGCATAAATGAAAAATGTTGCAAAAACGGGAAAAAATATTCCTTTTTGGGAGCTTCCGTTGCTTGCGCTGCGTAAACGGTTTAAGGTTGATGCGCTAGGGTGGCCCGCGAAATTCAAATTTTCTTACGTTTTTTGCAATTTGCAGGTCAGTATCAGGTTGTATGTTGATCTAAATATTATTAGCGGACTATTATTACTGACGATTTCATGAAATTTTCATTCAATACACTTACATGAACTTAGAGAGTTGTATTGCTGATTCTAATGTTTATAATTCTGTAAATCCATATTTGTTACGGCCGCTAATAATATTTAGATCAACATACAACCTTATACTGACCTGCAAATTGCAAAAAACGTAAGAAAATTTGAATTTCGCGGGCCACCCTAGCGCATCAACCCTAAGTTACGCAAATATCATGTATGATGGAATTGTTCCTCTTTAAAAGTTCTAAAAAAAAGTCCGACAGCATATGTCTATCTTTTAAGATTGACTCACTATAACCTTTTTTATGCAAAAATGGTAATCAAATTTGTTCGAAATTAATGCATTATTTGTGAAGGAGTGTTATCAACATAATATTAATTCTTATTCAAATAAATAGTTTTAACATCAAGGGTATTTATGTAGCATTAAACTACTTTTTAATTCATTCGAATCGGACAATTAATTTCGAAGTTATGATGAGTAAAAATGCAATACGCGAACCGTTCGACGCCAGCCCGGCGCCGCCGCGACTTTTCCTACTCTAGAGAGGAGAGGATGGGCAATTGGGCACACGGGTAGACTATGACCTGGAATAGGACATAGGATACGTTTTATCCCTATATTCCCCGGGATCGAGTCCTACGCGGGTGAAACCGCGGGGCACAGCTAGTAATGGAAAAAAAAACACGCATTATCTTCTTGAACCCGTGTCGTCCTTTTCCCCGGCAGATTGAGCAGGGTTAAGAAATTGCTAGTCTTATTATTATTACTGTGTGCAACACAGATACAAAACCTTTGTGTAAATCAAGCCTTCAACATTGTAACAATATTTTTTTTTTTATAAACAATTCTTAATTTGCTCAGGCTCAATTTGCATCTGATAGTCATTTTACACCATTCCCACATAAAATATGTTCTTGTGAATAACTGTATCATTATGACGGATGCAATATATCACGTTACCTTAACTTCTTAGGTGTATTGCTTTCGGGAAATCTGTACTTGCTGTATACAGGGTTCCACCGCTACTTGCCGGAAGCTTGCACCTTGTCGTGGTCACGAGATTGACAGCCCTAGCCAAAGACGGACTTGGCGAATGCTCGACCGCATCCCGAGTGCCACTTCCTTGTGAAATACCACACTTCTCCAACGTTTCTTGTCATTATATGCGGGTGTACACACGTATTTAGCATAAAGCTCTACCCATCGCGCCTACATTACGTTTTCTAAGCGACAGATATGTAAATGTGAGAGGCGATGCGATGACACCTAAATAAATCATTGGACTTCTTGGTTCGTTTACGTAAATACACACACCTGTTGCATTTGGTTTTCTATTTACCGATTTTTTCTAAAATCTAAAGCTTTTTGTAAATTCAAGGTGCTGATAACAATATACACCTTTGCGCGAATCCGCTTCTGAGGCGATTCCCCTTAACCTTATCATGGCGATGCTGCAGTAAAATTTTAATGAGGTGGACCCTAGCCCGGAGTCAGTCCCGCTAATCGAACCAAAGCTTACAGTTACTTTGTGGATAGTGTGGATATAAAATGCAAACTAAATACATATTCAATGTCTGGATACATTATAGAAAGGTATTCTAACGGGAGAATACCTAAGCTTTATTCTATTCTTCTTAAGTTTTTCAATTAAGTTATCATCGTCTCGACATCCGCGTAATTTCTGCAGCTTGATTTAATTTCCTCCTCCTTTAACGCAGATTAGTCTAGTAATACATTTCAGAGAGTGCTTTAAGAGTCTCATAAATAATTTATGCTGTTTTTACAGTTCCACATTTGCTTTGTAGTTAATGTTTAGGATCGCGCGTTATCGATAGCAATTAAATCGGAATAAGGTTATCCTGATACCTATTTCTGCGCCATACGTAAGTACCTCTAGCGCAAGAATAACAAACCGAGTATTTAGTCATGTGCCTCAAGTCCAAACTGCGAAATAAGAAGAGTAAACAAAAATGTTTCTGCAGTTGACAATGAAGTGCGGTTTATTTTTAACCGACTTCTTCAAAAAGGAGGAGGTTCTCAATTCGTTTATTTTTTATTTTTTGTATGTTTGTTACTCGATTTCTCCGCCAATTATGAATCGATTTTGATGATTCTTTTTTTGTATGGTAGGACATGCTTCCGAGGTGGTCCCATATAAATTTTATTAACTTTGCTTGTGTAGTTTTTGAGTTAGCTTCAATATTACGTATTTTTCCCACTTAGTTTATCTAGACGATGTTATCATTTACTCCTTCACTGTTATTTACATCAGCTAGTGGTATTAGAATTTGTTTGGGGTAGGTACCACAACTAAAAAGTTTAAAACAAAAACTTTTCCAACAAAAAAAAAACGACTTCCAAAAAAAAACACTCAGAACTGAAAAATAACTTTAATTTCGGAAGTCGGTGTCTTTGCTTTTCAATTTTCGTTTTTTGCCACCGACTTCCGAAATTAAAGTTATTTTTCAGTTTTGAGTGTATTTTTTTGGAAGTCGGGTTTTTTTTTTTGTAATCTCTTTTAAAATAGGATCAGGCTATGAGACATTCGTAGATATAAAATGACCAACGTTTACGATTTTGCACTTGGTCATTCCACGAACAAGCGAATAGCGTTGAAATAGATTTAGTTGAAGTAATATCCGCAAGTACCTATAACTCTAAACTTGACTGGACATTCAGTAACAGTCTATTTATATTCAGCAGTAACATAATTTTAGTAGCTGTATCTCAACGATTCAAGTACGATGCAAATGCTCACCCACTTCGCTATCTTTCGTCAATGAACCGCAACGTTTTCGAATGAAATAAATCTCTCTTCATACCGCTGTCCTGATTTGGCGAAACGGCTACTGTAAGCATTGTAACAGGCTCGTTACTTGGTGATTTATTAAAACATTGTACTCGGAACTACGGGTTGTATGAATGTGAATGCACCGTTGCACGCCGCCGTGCCCAGTTACCCGTAATGTATTCGAAATAAAAATTGAAAGAGATTGCTCTGCTGCTGAACAGAATGTCAATGAAAATGAGCGGAAGATTTTATTTTGCCTTTTTGGAACAAGTATTTTTTAGACCAAAGAAAGCTATTGTTACTAAGATAACAATTGAACATCTATTCGACATACAACAGCACCTACATTGTAAACTATTACAGTAGGTAATCTGTGTGTATCATAATATAAAAAACATATCACGTAGAAGATTAGTCGACTCGTATTAATCCTGAGTGACACTGAGCACTGAGCACCTCTACTTAGTAGGTACGTAACAACATTAAATTTTGAAGGTTCGTGTTCGGATACAAAATTCGTTTCGCGTTTATAATTAATTTTCCAGTTAGCCATTTGCTAATGAAATTACTTGTGATCCCTGTAAAGTTTATCCTTTCAATTCAATCAACTTATGTTTTCAACAGCAATCTAAATAATATATTTGACATATCAATTAAACATAATTAATATTTTCCACACAGAGAGGAGGCCTGTCCCAGCAGTGGGAACATTAAAGGCTGATTATGCAATGTATTCAGACTATCGGTTTTTGAGATAAATAATTTACAGATGATGCTAACTACCTAGTGGGTATAACACTAGTTTTCTGCTATTTGCAGTTTTCGATCCCTCCAGCTGTTGTTCTACAAACTATTTAGGTAATTGCTTGGGTTTATCTTTAAAACTTTACAGGAGATTTTTGTTATCTTTGTGTAGGTATAGTATTCATCATATTTCAAATACGTTTCTATATATTAAGCAACATAGGGCAAAAATGTGCCTAGACGCCGTACCGGCCGTATTTTTCATGCACAGCTCTATCTGGAAGTCGACACTGACTACAAAGCGTTCATTACAACTTGTCCTGCGACGCGATTGGTACTGTTCTGTCAGTCGCCATTTAGAACTCTATTAGTATTGAAACTAAGCTTAACAAGCAATGATGCCAACATCCGTCATGGGACAAGTAATAGTGAACGATCAACAGAAGACTAACAACACAAACGATGATTCAAAACGTGACTAAACACAGAGGTTGGTTACAAAATTATGAAAGGGCAAAAAAGGTTACATAATTTCGATCAAACGGCTTTTGTGAATGAATACCAGCAAAACGTAATGAATACGAGGAAGCCACACAGAGTGGTATCAGACCGTAACGTAAAATGGGTTAACAACCTTGATTTGTGTACTTGTTGAATGACTATGAGCTTGTTGCACAAACTTGCTGTAGCCACACGTTGTGAAATATTGCCCGTACTGTACCTATGATAGATTAAATGACACTCAATCCACTGTGTAGTGTAACTCACCGTCTTTAGCTTGGTTTTACCTTATATAGCTTCTGTTCACTCTATTGGTAACCTTTATTTGAAAGGATGTCGGATCTTGGTTATAGATGAATGAATAGATTATTCCTAGTACGGTATATCAATCATTGACCTATGTATACAGAAATGTTATCGACGCTTCAATTCGCAGATCTCCTAAACCTTTACCTCAAGTGGCAGTAAAGCAAACATAAGAGCTTTGAATATCTGTTATGTACGCAGAAATTACTGTCGACTTTACCTTCTTGGAAACTTGATGTACATAATAGGTATAATATCGATTATGTTTTTATTTTCCTTAAATAACAAGGCACCTAACGATACTAAAATTCGTATCGGAATTGCCTATTACATCTGAAATCGTATGTCGGAAACTCAATATTATTTGATTGTAGAAACGTTTGAAGGGGCAATCGTTTGATAACGTTACGTTTTTCGATATCCTGGTGTAATCTTCCGTAGGTGAACGACGCTGATTTAATGCTCCTTCACGCACGGTTGGGCAAGGAAGCTATTTCACTTTGTACGGGCCACATGACGATGACCATACATTGCACTCTACGGCCGTGTTTATGAGAAACATGCATCTTGTTCTGCGTTTTAATTAGTCCACAAAGTAAACGGTGCCGACATGATTAGGTCAATCGATGGCGATCAAACATTTTTCATGTGGTTTATTTTAAGAGTTCCTGTTATGCGTTTGATGTATGCGTCTTGTTCGTGCTTGTGTTACATCTGACAAATGCATTCAAACAGATAGACACGTAGTAAATGTTACGACATGCAAGTTATGAAGAGAGAAAGAAGAAAGCGAGTTGTTATTCTTGGAATTAGAATTTACCCAAAAATACATTTGTTTTTCCTCATGGAAACTATCTTTTTCATATTCCCAGAGTTCTCGTCGTATTTATCTTCTCCAACAATAATATTTAACAAAACTTAAAAAGCAAATGTTCTTCTTGTGTGAGACTTTCCCTTCGGAACAGTAAATACACGATAACAATTTCTCAATTTGTTTCTAAACCCAAACATTGTACCAGACACACCGTCGAAGATGTTAAAAAGCGGAGGTGTTGAGTATATGAAGGTTCATTGTTTGGCCCTGTGTCAAACAACGTCTGCCATCGGCACTTCAAAGCGGCTTGTGTTTGGGTTGTTGAAACAGGCGATACCGCTAATGCAATGTTCGCGGTTCTGTGTCCAGCACGGAATTTACTGCCTGGATAGCGGACCCTGTAAATTAGACATCGTACTACATTTTCCGCGATGCTGGTAGTCATTGTTATCGCACTGTAGCTTGCAGAAACACTTTTACTATCGCTTAAAGAAGGTAGCCCAACACCAACAATACAAAGATGTTATCTATCCTAGTCCCATTCCGTTTACGTGATATTTTTCTTTGCCTGGTTCTTTGAGAATTTTCGTCGCACTAAAGTGCCAACAAATAATCGTAAAAGCAGTGAACAAACAGCTTTACGGTTCGTTTATGTTGCGGTTATCTGCACGAGGCTGTCTCCTTTAATGCCTCAGATATCTGGCCCTCGGTGTTTACCGCAACCTATGGCCCCATTCTAATAACTTTGTACAATCTCTTTCTTTGATTTTTCCACGAAGAACATAAATTATCTATCAAAAATGTACGGCTACGATTTACCGTTTGTTTACTGCGACTAAATTATAGACTAGACTTCGACTGGTATGAAAGGAAACAAACTGTTTGACTTGCCGTAAAAAAGAAACCTCATCGTTTCAGTGCACACAATTATTATTATTTTTTATTTTTTTATTTTTTTAAACGTTGCCCCACACTAGGAATTTCTTCCTGTATCGTGGGTGCGTTTACAAACATAGAAACTCACATACACTAACACCCAGACCCGACCCAGACCCAGACCCAGAATTTAATCTGATACCTTAGAACAACATGTGAACCTGTTTAGAGGTAGGTATAAAGATACCCATTAAACTTGTAACAAACAGACATGATTTGTGTATGTATTACAAGTTTATTGGTTCTATGAAAGTTCTCAGTACCAGTAAACCCTTGGGGCAGTCGTCGTTGGCGATATCATACGTGTCGCACTGAAATGTTTTACTGCATGCATGAGGTATGAGGGATTTACACATATTTGTTTATCCATGTTATCATGTCATAGGTAAAGTTTCAGTTCCGGATAGGTACAAACAGACAGCATTATTGTAAACAACGTTGAATTTCAATGATATAGACAATAGTAATTAATTAATTAAATTTAAATTACTACAACACGAAACAATACCCTTCGAAACAATTTCCTCCTTCAAATTGTATATCTTTGTAAAACATAACTTAAACTTAATGCTGTAACTATTAACGGCTTTGAGATGGAGTGAGCTATTAATTTGAGGTATAGACTTCCTGGAGAGTAAGGTCATCGACTCGACACACCTCGTGGGATGTTGGCAAGCTACTAGCCGCACCATACCGTAGTTCCCGGACGAACACGGAGATACGAAGAACAACACTGGAAACATGTGAACGTAAATAAACAATAATACTAAATAAGATGTTACCGGTGTTAATTCAATTAACTGTATATCAGTATGTATATAAGTAAGATGTACAATCACTAGGTAGGAGTAATACCTACTCATTTTGAACCAAATGCATATTGTGGACAAGATACAGTACTTAGAGTGCATCAGACAATATTTTGATAGTGAACAAAATAATTATACCGCAGAGTATTTGTAACATGTTAATAAAAGTCATAACTCGAGAAAGATCTCATTTACCTAATTTGGCTAAAAAGAACGTAAACAAACAATTGCAATTTATGGCCGAAAGAAAATAACGATCTACAAAAGCAACTTTTATTTCATTTATCACGATTGAACGACAAGCTTAGTTTTGTGTAGAATTGAGCATTTTTAGTTTTCCACAAGCTCGGATTCTTGGGATTTTATATTTTATCTTTCACAGTTTTGTACCAGCTTTTCTATGCCCCTAAGCTTCTTTCCTTGTACATGTTCCCAATTTTCTAAAATCAAGACAGATACTAACAGGATCAGTTGTATTTATCCTTCGGCTATCCTTTGCAGATAATCCTCAGATAATGCTGTTGTAATTATATTTTAATACTTTTCCTTTTAAACTCTCTTGGTAGTTCTTCTCCGTAGTAATCTTGAGCTTAATGTTCTATTTTCTGGAATTTGCTATAATCAGCAGTTTGGTCACCTTTATGTTTATTTCGTTACTAATACACGGACTTTCTTTGGACTTCTATTGTTCACTTCGAAATAACCAGCAACATTTAACTGAGTTACGACACACTTAAATGTCGAAGTACAGAGATCTTCGTAACTACCACTCCATACTTATCTTTACCATTACTATGTTTTATAACGTTTGCTTTGCTCAAATGACGCATTGTGGCCGTTTTGTCTGAAACGATCTCATCTTCGTTTTTTTTGTTAGACTGATATAACAAACATGTCCGAAGGTTTCAAGATAAAAGGGCGAAGTGTAAGCTTCATATAAGGTGGCATTAATCCGTACCTGGCGTCATGCATTCCGGTCAATAAAATCGATTTGACTGCGGTGAAGCCAAAATAAGTATTTATGGAGGGTGTTGCTTTGATTTTGAAGGAAACAAAGTTAGGTATATATGAGACCTACCTATCACCTACAGTGTTGCGAGAATAGTCACTTTTGCATCAACCGCAAAACAACAACTCATGAGTTGAATGATGAAAACTGTTTTACTTTCCTTTTGTCTTTCTTAACCACAATGATTCCAAGACTATAAATGCAATGCAATAAATATTTTTATTGCTAGCAATCTTCATGTACCATTACATGGCAGAAGTTGTGGAGACAGGTCCATTTGGATGTTCGGAACGTTAACGAGGAGTGGTTTAGCTGCACCACACCACAACGGTACATGGGCTGTCTACTCCATACATTTCCTATTCATTTCAATCTATTCTCCGATGACGTGAATGCGGCGCACTGAAATAAGGACACGTCATTCAATACCATACCACAGAGCAATGTAAACCAGCCTGCAGAATACACCCTCCCTTATCTATTCTCAACTTTATTCCTAAGACAATACGAAAGTGGTCAACAGCAAGGCATGTTTGTAGCTACTGTGGTCGTGATTGCTATTATGCAAACCAATATTCTTTAGGGGAAGCCGGACATTTACGCCGACTGGAAATTCAAATGCATCGCCGCAAACAGGTTGGTTTTACTTTTAACTGTTCTTTTCGAATAAGAGTAACCAGAATAAGTTTTTACTGTTTGTAAAGATGTATTATGTTATTAAAACAGTAGTATAATGCAGAAGCAGTTCCAACTTCAGCGCAAGTAGAAAATATTACGAGTTTTAACCACGCCCTCCATTGTGGTACAGGTCTCTAAAATTTATAACTTAAACGTTAACGAGCCGTCGATATTATCGCAGTGCGGGCTCCTGACCAATTAAATGCCAACAATAATCCTCTAAACTAAACCGACCAAAGCTTCTGTATTCAATCGTAGAATTAAACTTTAAGAACTTCCTTTCATTGTAATTTAATTCAAGCAACGAAATAATCCCACGTCATCAGCAACGTAACTCAAAAAATAAATTAGCGAAGAATGATAAAAAACAACAAGGGAACATTACTCTCCCCTAATTCGGCTACGTAAAACTCGGCGATCCCTTTAATACCTGTTTACACATTTCTTGGTAATTTGTGTTTGGCTAATGTTGTACCGTAGTCATTAGACCTCATGGGTCGGGCGGCTCCGCGCATAATTATAATTCATTACCTTATTCCTTGTTATATCGCGTTCAACGTCGTTATTAAAATTTAATTTATTGAATCCGTATCACCGATGACGGCGCCATTAATTCTCTCATATGTGCAGATTAAATTACGAAAGTGTGTGTACTACTTCCTCTTAACAACGCAAAGGCGTGGATAAGTAAATTTTACGCGACTGGAACATACGAATGCCAAAGGTATGCTTTTAGACCATATGAGATGAAGATCAGAGCTCTGCAAACTACAGCAGTTTGTCATTCGACTCCTATGGGTTGTGTTGTGTATACCACATAGTTACGTGAATAAATCAATTTTATACACGCTGGCGGATACCGCAGCGAATCACATTACATGCGGTCACTGACATCTTCCTGTATTGCATAAATTTTATAACAAAAACAGAAGGTTCAACTTGCTTAGAAAATATTTTAGTACAAAACCAAATGGTGTGTTGTTATCAGTGTTAGTGCTGCCGAAAACGTCCGATGTATCTCCGTATATTTTCCCACATCATTTTCCTTTTTCATGCATCACCAGAATCACGTTTTTATGGCTCCCCGTTTAATATCGGTCGTGAATGCAGCATTGCTCTTCGGCAGTGACGAAATAAAGGTGAAACCTACAATATTATGTGCCGACTTTGACCGTGTTCATGATGCGATTTATAGAGAGCCTCTTGCTGGTATAAAACCGCAAGCTTTTGGAATATTTTGGCTCAAAGGGTTAGTCTTTTATTTTCAGCACTATTATTATGAAGGCGTCATCAAGTCTTCGTGAACTATGCGGGCTATACACATTGTAGGAATTATGAATCCTTAGGAATGCCGTGAATAAATCACTTTTTATAGTTTTCTAACATAGCTAGGCTTCGTAGCTAGGTGAAATAGAATCAATACGGTCCTGTAGAGTGTTCCGACTAGCGGTATTAAAAACAATACCATATTTGTCACAGTGGTACTTTATCCGAGTCTTGTGAGAATGTTCAGTTATCTGAAGAGATTCGTTTTTTCCCGCCGTTCCTATACCGCGGTGCTATCTGGAACCGGTCGCTAGGCTTCCTGCTATGATCCTTAAATGGCACCACAACGCGTGTAATTTTCTCCGTATCTAGTACCTATATTTTTTTGCAAATACTTTGAATGGTCGCAGTAAACGGCTAAAGATTATCCGTTTATCATCGGCCACCATTGGTCAGTGAACCTAACATTGTTAAGTCCATTGAGTACTGCAGATAACACTGAGTCCCGTTTATATTTTATTTATTTTATGAACCTATCTTTAATCGAAACGACGCCTTTCTTCGTGTTGTATAAGCAATATTTGCTTATGCGACTATATTATCGTTACTATTAGTATTTGCATTTTACCCTGCTCATTGATATGGAAAAACATGCATTATAAAATTCCTATAGCTTATCCTCTTCAGAAGTATATTACATACATGATACTCGTAAAATAAGGCTATTACAATTTGGCATTCATTCAAGATTTATGAAACATTTTCGCTTGAAAGGAAGGAATAATCTCTCAAAATTGATGTAATACGAACTTCCGTATCTCAAATGTTGTTTTTTTTTTAATAATGTTAGCCTATTTTTCCTTCTGCAAGGCTAAGACTCATTTAACACAGAAATAATAAAATGGTGGTAACTACTTAGAATTTTATGAAAAGAATTGAAATACATAAAAGAAGTACCTAAACAGAAAAACTTCATAAAATGCAGGAGGTGGCATGAGAATGCTTAATTTAAAGTAAGTCTCGGCTAACTCATTCAGAATTCAGGAATGGGGCGTCATCTGGCCCCGTGATTTATACTTGGGACGCACTGAAAATCTATTCCCCGTGGCATTCTGTGCAAACCGTAAAAATGTTCAGCCATTACACATGGATTGTGCTCTGATTGGATTTCCGTGCCAAAAATGAACTCGCCCATTCATAACTTTTTCAATTTTATATGTAGACGACAACCTATTTACCTAGTTAAATTGTTTTAGCCCATGAAACACAATACAATCCATTCGTGTTTGTAATCAATTAAAAATCCATTGTAATAAAGATACAAGGTTTTATGCGGTGTGTTATCAACGCCTCTGTTAATGACCAGCAATCTTGAACAAGATAATAATTTTGAACGTTCATTGAATTGATCTTGATAAACACTTATTGTTAAGATCGTCAAATCATACTTCGGTATATATTAGTCCATGATTACATTTGCGGTTGACCACATTTCACCCTTATGTCTTATGTATAAGGTTGAAAAGTGTACCGCCAGTGTCCGCGATTGTACCTACAGGTATTTTATTACGTCATCTTCACTTACATACATCATAATCTTTCTACGATTCGCTCTCACGAACGCTGGATTACGTGAGTGGCGAAGCAATAACGTATAAACGTACTGCCCATATTCTGAGAAACTTTATTACTAACTTCAAAATTTTACAGCATTCGGTATCACTGAAATCGATTTGATTCTATCTCAGTTCGTACCTCACTCGATTTGGTTTACGTTTTTCGAGCGGTTCGATTATCAGTTGTAGGATTATATCGCGAACAAAATCTACATCGTACGATGTGTCGGTGTGGACTGTAATTGCATATTGCACGCTATTTACTGAAACGTGCATGCATAATGTTATATAAATATAAACATGACCTCTTCTCGCCCTGAAAATAATACTAAGCAATTAACTGTTGTCAATAATCGCAAATCGCAATGTGATAAATATATGTACCTATCCTTTGATTAAACTCATCAATAATTATTGTTAGGTATGTACTTGTATTGTGAAATAGTTCCGACTGTACCGACAATAATACTTTAAATGTGCTGTGAAGGAATAAAATGGGTTCTAGATCCGGATCGCGGGGTAAATGCACCAATTGAAGGCCGCTTGAAGCACTAGTACTACTGCACAATAAATCCTTACAGAGAACGCCGCGTACGCAATATGTAATATTTATTGCACTCACACTTCGTATCTAATAATTAAAACATATTTTAACGTTGCCGCCGCGGGCCGTAAAACGGAGGCTGAATATTACCTGTATTGTGAGGCTACTGTCGGTTTAGTAGCCGAGAATATTGCTTCCTCAACTAACTTGTATACTGCAACACACACGCACACACTACAGTACCTATATGATCCCTTGTATATGAACTTTACAATATTTAGTTACTGGATATTTTAATGTTCAGACTGTGGTTTGAGAATAATTTTATTAAGAGTCGATAAAAACATGAACAGCTTACAGGCCTTGTAAGCTGTCCCGGATACTTTCATCCATTATTAAACACTTCATTCGGCTGTCCATCAATGCGACCGAAATTGTTCGCACCAACGAAGTGTATAAAAAATACAATCTTGAAATTTTCAAAGCCATTACCCTTATACCCATGGTGTAACGAAAAAAATGTCTGGGTCCGAGGCTCCGATGCAATACTGGCGAGCGGGGGTGATCCCGACCTGCGATACGTGCAGTGTTTACAAACTCGGTTTTAACTCGAGTACACCTTCATTCCATTTAACTGGCATGTGGACTCGATGTCCTCCGGGACAAAAATACAAATCACCTCTTTATCGTTAAAACGTAATTATTTTATGCGTAATTGTAATTTCGCGTCTGTAACCAAAGTAATGCATTGTATAGGAAGTTTACATAGTTTGTAATTACCTACGAAGTAGATTGGAGAACTTAATATAGAGCGGCATTTAATCTGAATATTACCTAATGCTCGACAAAGGACTTTTCGAAGCGGAAACTAACACAGAAATTGTAAAACTGGCTTTAAATCAGAGATTTTCCTTTTCATCCGAGACATAAACTTTTCAGCCGGAAACACCTGAATCTCCAATAAAATGGAAACGGATCCGTCTTGTAAAAAATATTGCCTTCAAGATTCCATTGTATTTCCGCAGTCCACCATTACTTTTTAGTAGCATCCGTTCGAATTCAAGTAAAGAAAGCCCGTTCGAGTGTCGATGGCGAGAAACAGTTGGGCCCAGGTTTAATGTTCTCGAACGTGCCGATGTATCCCCAGTCCCGTACTAAATCGTTGCGGCGGTAAAAATGTCGCATTTATTGCTTGCTAGTAATTTGTACTTATTTCACAAACAATAGTAAAACATTTTTCACGTATTCTAACTCCAACTGTGAAACATCAACCGTAAAACTTTCATGATCGTTAACTTTTATAGCAAGTTTGTTAAACGATTTGTTCTAAATTAGGGGGAATCATTACGTATTGCGCTGGAGTTTTGCAGCCCTTGGGTGTATGGAAAGGGTAGTAAACAATATAGGGAAATTGGTAAATCGATGTAAAAGTTTAGTAGGCCCGCCTATTGTTAGGGAAAGCCTACATTTGTGGCTGGTATAACTCTAACATGTGACAAGTAATATTGGTATAAAACCCGACCCTCCCTTCCATCATAATAACGTATAATAATATGCGGTCAACTTTAGGGAGCTTTAACTTTATGAACGTAAGGAATTGCTTGCTCTACATTCTAACACAAAGCGTTTTACCTACGTCCTCTTTGATGAAACTTTAAACAAGTTTTACCGCCATACTTTGAATTCAGGAACTAAAATTATGGATAGCGGATAATACTGTCAGTACCTAATTCAGGGGGCCTACCCTAACACCACCGCTTACAGCGATATTATTTCAATATAACTTCAGTGTAGGAAAGAGTCGAAGCTCTACAGGACGTATAGCTCCATGAAGATTAAAATAATACCACTATAAGCGGTGGTGGTAGACCCCCTGACCCTCAGGAAGATCTTCTATTGAAAAACTGCAAAGAGAATTAAACCACATAATCATACTGGAGAAGAACCTGAATAAGAACCTGACCGCGGGGAAACTGAATAAGAACCTGTTCGCTTTCGGATAAACCCGAGTCTACCCGACGCTGCCTTGCCCAAAAACTTTACATTGAATTGATAACAGGATTTTTCAACAAATGTTCTTTATGCCCGTATTACCATACTCGGGTCGGGGTTTATAGCGGGTCAAGATAAGTACACTTCAAATTTAACGTTTGGAGACAACATAGTGTCACAGGCAATTTTTTGCAGACAACAACCTCTGGTGTTCGTCGTACGTCTTGCACTTGTAGTAAAACTCGTTCCCTTATTCAAGACCCTTGCTTTGCCCCCAACATTATGGCCAGATATAAACAGTTTTTCTTAAGGAAACTGCGCTGGAATGTGAGCTTATAAATTTATGCAACGTTCTTATTTGCCAAAGAAACGCTATAGACTACAGCTGACATCAGCAATTCATGAAGCTCTCCCTTCTTCGATAAAGAAGTGAATATTTGTTTATTTGGAGCGTGATATTATTTATTGCCGATTCTGCTTGTATCAAAAACAAGTTTCTTGCAGTAGCTTTGGGGATAGAAAAAGGTACCTTGTAATGGACTGTAAAGATATTTGAAAAAAGGATTGACGATTTTTGGATAGCATAAGCTTATTAAACTGCTTATAAACTTCAAATAACTTTATCAGCAATCTTCCTACTAGTTATTGGCGGTGTATTTCATTGACTGAAAGATTTATAATGAGACAAATGCGATGAGACTACTTGAGACGATCTGCATTTGTTGTGATTCCCAGACGATCCCGAAATAGGTATACATCAGTTACTCCGAATGAGTCATGCGTTATTTGATTGGAGGCAAAATTATATACCCAGCAGATAATTGAAATTCTGTAGACAAATGTTTAACATTCATTCATACTAATATGCGACGTTTGTGAATTAAATGACTTAGATGGAACGTTGCCTGGAGTATGTACGTGGATTTCAAGCAGATCGAATTAGCTACACACTCGCTTATAAAATTATTAGGATATTACTTCAACCTGCTTTAAGATAAAGCTAAATAAATATAACGCCCAGAGCTAGACGAAGGAAGAGGAAAACGCGCCATGCCGTAAAGATGAAAAAATAAAGCGAAGTCTTGTGAAATCCAGTTCTTCTACTGTAATAAAAAAATAAATGGTGTACTTAATTTACCACGTTCCATACGAAATGCACACTCCCTGAACGTAATTGGATACGCTTTATAAAAGCAAGTACGCTTCAATTTAAATGAAAAAGGTTGCAATACCTTGCCCATGAAAATGTAATGCTTCTAAAGAAGCCTTGTCAGATTATAGCTCTTTAATCCACACGTCCTACGTACCCTGTGGTTTTAATATTCAAGCCGTAGAAAGTTATGATGAAATTGTTAACTTTAAAAATAATACGAAAAGTCCACAAAGTGCAGACAAAATTCTCGAACATTGAAAAGTGGTCCTTAACAGTTGGAGCACTTCTTGCACAGTTATTATAACTAAATTACTCCTTGCACCCATGAATATTAAACAAGAAATAAATCAATGACAGCGACGGAATCGTTATATAGCCAAAAACAAAGAAAGGGGGTTCCCTACAACACATCCGCTTTTATATGAAGAGTTACGGATGAAAGGAGTTCGCTTGCATAGAATCGCGCAGTTTTGCAAGTTTGAGCCGATAAATTGTTACGGACGGTTGCGTGCGAATTACTTCTACCGAGTTCATGGACATTTTATTTGACTTGAACTTGATCCACACTTTTTCGTTGTAAAAACGAAAATATTATCCAAGATTTACGAACTGTTCACGATATTGTGTCTTCTGTTATAAAAACTGTACCTACCTGAAAGGCACTTTCGTTTTCTCCAGTGTAACTACTACGCCCTGTAAACCATGTAGGCCTGTAGACTTACGCCCTGGATGCACATTCCAAACACATCATATTCCATTTTACGAAACCAGTTTTAGAGAACAGGTTGCTTCTATACACTGATAAAGCGCCCTTGCAAGACCTTCTCAAAGTCGTGACCTCATAAGACCTTGCCTTCAGCGCAGTTTCTATAGGCACTGTATACGTATGAAGCATCCAGCTCTAGTAGCAATGTTATGCTTGCCTTTGTTGTCCGTTTGGTTATCTTATCTGCAATTTGAATCTGAAAGTTTTTTATTACAACCAATCAGAAAAGTCTGGGATATATTACTTCAGTTAGATTTATAGGTACTACTTTTCACCGGTCACCATATTGATGGAGTCGGTTTATATTTTCGTTTTATTCATCAAGATCGATCAGGACACCGTTCCCAACATTGAAAACCCCTAATTTAAATAATCCATCGAACCGTAATCGATAAAGATTAAAATATTACGATCTTGGATCTGGCATTGAAATATGCGGCTATAATTCGTAAAAAATATGAACTCTATCATCTTATAGTATAAAATTACATTTCTTTTACCGGCAATCGTAAATATGTGGGCACCGGTACCCCCGCCACCCACGTAGACCCTGCGCGCGCGCCGCCGTCCCGCAGGGAGCCAAGGCCGGCTCACAATGGGCCCACTTTTGCAGTACTTATTGCGATCCAATACTATTCAATCTCACTATCTATTTTATATGGAACTAGTTTCCTGAGGCCATTTCCCTCATAGACTTTACTGCTCACAAGGGTATTGAATTTGCAATAAGATCTTGACTTTCACTTGATAAGTCTTATTTATTGAGTCAAGATGTCAGGTAAAGACGTAAGGGTGTGCTGTGGTTTCCATGGGGTTGTGTAGTGAATAATTTTAAGCCCGCACAATGCTGCTAAAGATTATAAATTATGTATTTCCCAGAGCTGGAATATATTCAGTTTTAGTTCTTTTTGCCAGCATACCTTACTGTACCTACTGCATAAAAGTAATGTAAGAGTTCAGACTTCATCTTTGTATGCGGCATACATTATCAGACTACAATGACCAATGTCAGGCCATATGCAAACGCGGTCGTATGTCCACGGATCCACCACAGTTGGAAATTTATTCTCTCCACTGGGATTGCTACAGAATGTGCGACATTGCTGTCTTTGACCGTGGGTAAATACCTCGGCAAACATTTCTACATAGGTACTTTAAAATACGAGCTCCAATTCCATGATATCAGACAAACAGGTTCCATGAGAATTTTTCCTCGTTTTGGACAGTTATAGCACATGTAAGGCATTTTCAATTAACACTGTAACATCGATTAGAAGGTATATTCAAAACATATTAATGACTGGATACAAATTTCATTGGACGATGATAAAATCTTTTAATTTAACGATAAAATGTTTAACAGTTATCCCGATCAACCTCAAATCATTTCAATTTCCTCTTTAGGTACCTACCCAATATTTGTTTTATCTATATATCTGCGTCCTCTTCAAAGTTGTCTTGATACTGTATCTATTCAGACATTCAGAGTCAAAGTTCACACTGGCCAGGTTCATACCTTGAGCAATTAATGCCTTGTTTTGCTATTATCGTATTAGTAGTAACATTTAATTGAATTGCTGTGCACACAAAGCGTTTCGTCTATTTCTATATATCTTAATGCTACATCAACATGCAGAGAAGCTTCGAATTGAATAAGAGTCCCTAATTTCATTTATTGCGTTCGGCACAAAATCCTTTTTATCAAGTGATTCGCAATGAGAAGTTTCTTTGCCATATTTTATGTTAATATATTCACGTAATAAATCCAATAGGGACTCATAACTATTACAAATTAGAATCACGCTCGTTTTCTTCGTTTGCATTCTCTAAATATTGATTACTTCATTTGTTCCCATTGTATCGCGGTACAGCTTTGTGTTCCGACAATTCATCCTGATGCCGATAAATAATATCATCCATTTTCTCCTATCGATAATTAGAAACTAAAATAGGTATGGTCATGTCACGATCTCTGAACACGATTCTAAGCAAGGGCAATAACTCACTTGTCTCTCTCTGTATCCGCTTTTACATCGCTTCCTACTTCTGTAATAAACCCCGCTCTATAATCTAGACTGGATCACACACAGTTAATCAGCATTCTTCATTATCAAAACAATATATGTTCACAATGTAACAAAACTACTGAACAGGCGTTTGTTGTCGTGATTAATTTATTCTGAAATATATTTGCTGTAACCGACAGACAGTGGTTTGTTGAATCGAATAGAAGAGTAAGTTTCAAAGGTCATTGTGGATCACGAGACATGGTAGTAATGTGCTGATAAAGGTACAAAGGTGTGAGGCAATCAAGAAAAGGTGAAATGAGGTATCGTGAGGACCGGTAACATTAATCCCGATAACCTGGGGGGCGGGCTCTTGACTAATGGCGGATTATTTGTCTGTTTCATGGAGTGTTGGGTCTCGAAGCGACCATTTATCTGTTTGTTGGCTAACTATCTTTTAATGATATGTTGTATATTTAATAGTCTGGAGGTTTTCTTTTTTACGTCTGGTGGCATCTATCTTTTTATCATCATCATTTTATATATACCTTCAGTATGTTCAACGTAGCATTTAGATTCTACTAGCTGCGCCCACGGTTTCACCCGCGTAAGTTTCGATCCCGTGGGAATATCGGGATAAAAAATGCTAAGTCCTTCTCCAGGTCATGGTCTACCTCAGTGCCAAATTTCATCTAAATCAGTTCATCTGTTCAGCCATTTTAGCGTGAAAGCGTAAAACAAACCAACAAACTCACTTTCGGATTTATAAAATTATATTATAGTTAGGATTAGGATAATGACAGTCCCGTCAGTAAAGTTATTGTATCTTGTTGTAAGTTAAGATCTGACTGAAATGATTACGATCATGGGATATTATATTAGCATGCAAAGGTAATTGCATAACTAGGCAGTATATTGCCCAGATATATGGCTACATTTATGAGCCCTAGCATAAACTACCGTCGTCGTCCGTCGCAAGGTGAGGTGATTCACTTGATTTAGTACAGAATGATGACACTCAATTATGTTGACTTTTACGCTTACGATGTGGGAAACATTAGTCAATTAGAAGAAAATAATTAAGGTACATCGAAAAAATAATGGCCTCTTCACTTAGTACCTAGAAAGAAATGAAGAGCTGGTTTTCTATGCGGCGTTTCGTAAATTGTTTTACCACTCGGCGTAGATTCCATAGAGATTGTCAGTAAAGAGATGTTTCCTCACTTCTTCAAAACGTGGTAAAATCTGAATCTAGGAATGCTAATTAGCACTCCAGCATCTCGTCGTAAGAGGCAACTGAGAGCGAATACATAAGCTAGGTGAAATAGCATTCACCTTAAGGTACGCTGATACCAAAGAGCGCTCTTCAATTCATAGCAGAATGCGTTTGTGTGTGGTTGTAATAATTGTTGAAACTCGTAACATATCGATTAGTTTTGGAAGGCGATACTTTTTTTTTCAGAAAAATCGTCTTTAATTTATTTTTTTAGTTATATATCTACGTCCTTTCTGTCTTTACCAAACCTAAATACGTAAATTATTATACTTATTTCGCTTTGCTTTCAAAATTTTAACGACATAAATCTTTTTGTTACAGCGGAGGGCAGCCTGTCAGACTTTGCAGCTCGCAAAGTCCAATACACGGCAAGTCATCCCCTCAAAAAGGGCCTGTTCACACCCGATACCAGGTAAAACGCTAACTTTCTAATTTAATTATCACTAACGAACATTAATGTACGCTAATGAAGGAAACTATTCATATTGCATCTATACTTTAGGGCAGGCTTTACCAAATTGTATCTTGTGCACGATTCCTTTCGAAACGATTGATTAGTGTGCATTCGTACCTATATTACCAATTAGTACTGAAGCATTGAGTTTCGCAATTGCTAATAAAGTTTTACAATCCGTATCATTAACACAATAGTCACGTCTTTCGTCCCGATGGGTTAGGCAATTGGTTTATTAACTGTAACACCCACCATTCCCCGATGACCAGTGAGGTAGGTAGTAACGGTGGAGTTTCTTGCCCATTCTCCATACGAAAACTAGGTACCTTTTTTAAGGGGGCAACTAGAATCAGATTTTTTTTGTTTTTTCTTTGTTTTTGACGTTCAAAAGTGCCTTTTATGTGCCTATTTGAAATAAATTATTTGACTTTGAGGTATTGGCCATCTGTGTAATATGGTAGGTACGTCTTAAAGCCAGGGACAAATCAGAGCGGAAAAACGCGCATTTCCGAACAGCGTTTTCCAGCTCCATCGTAGCAAGTAAAGATGTTCCCCAACTGCCATCTAGGCGAAAAAAAAGTTCCGTCTACGACATTGTCGTCAACAGCGGAATTACACGCGCGATTATAGCCGGATTTTTCCGCTGAGATCGGTCTTTAGTCTTAAGGCTCTGCTTTTTATTATTTTCTTCTCTACTCTCTCTTAAATTATTTCTGAGCCTCTTCTATTAACCAAACTGAAATAACTGAGTTCAAAACGTATATTTTATTTTTAACGCAAGACTTCCTCATTGCAGACCGTCAAGTATACGCAAGCTCTATGAAAAGGCAACGACAGACCGTCTATCCGCATCGATTCTCGACCAACTACGGAAGGATTCTCAACACTCCCCATACCTACTGTGTACCCCAGTGCTTAGCTCTAAGCGAAGACGAGTCTACCAGAAGGTTGATGTGGAAATCGAAACCCACATTGTAAGTAAATTAAGTACTCTAATTAACATAGAGTGTGTGTTTGAATTAATTGGAGAAACTTATGTTAATATCCCGACTAACAAGTCCTAGAATTAAAAGTAATAACTTCGATTCCGCTTTAGAAGTGTGATAAGTAAATAACAAGAATATCCAAAATATTGCAAATATCATTTTTTTATTAACTAACAAAAGTTCTTCATTTATTTGCTCAATAAACTGTAAATTGCTATCTTGTCAGCGCGTCAAAATTGAAGTCCAATGAAGTACAAAATCAGCATAATCCCGATACTCAGAATAATAACGGTGGAACATTTCCAATATTCGCTTTATTAAGCATTGAAACGCGACTCATTTCCAGCCGTCAGTCGTTGAGCAGCTTCGGAAATGGACGTCGAAAGAAGCAGTGGGTGACGTGACAGCCCTGCCGGACGCTTCCATGAGGATCGCAAGCAGCGTCACTTTGACGCCAGACGAACTTTCGGAATGCGGGTCCGGAGACGACGAACCCATTGACCACAGGCTGCCCAGCCCCGATGAACAACTTAGGATCATTGCTTCCAAGTAAAATTTTGTTTTGACAACCCTGATTTTTTATGTCTGTTTTCAATGCAACAGCTGTCAATCAATCCGCTTCAATTATTGATATCCAATTTATACAGCTTTATGATGTGATCTAACATTTTTTGTTTGATCATCATTTGTTTGTTTGAAGTACCAGAAAATATCGGCATTTATATGGATTTGCAAAAATTGCTTAATTTTCATTTTTACTTCCACGAAAACAAGGCTGCGGACCACGAAAGATAATAATGCACCTTAAAAGCCAATTTCGCGGTTCACCGTCCAAATAAGTGCCTCGTTAATCCATTTTTATTGTTTATCGCTATTTAATGCAGCTGCTTCATAAAATAATGTTATAACGGCTTTATATATTTTTATGCAAAGTTATAATGTAGCGAAATGACGTTTTTATCGTGCAATACTTATTATCAATATAATTAACTTCAAAACACTTAATATGAGCAAAGGAATGATCAATAAATAAGGTCACTAATTAATTATATTGCCAAAGATAACACACATATGTATAAAAGTGAAAATTTATGCATGTTTGACTTGTATGTTGACCTGCGATTTAATCAGTCTGAGCTAGTTCTCAACTTTATGCATTGCAGCATTTTCCTTAAAAACTTTTTTTTTCATTATCTTATAGAACTCGAGTAATATATTAATATAAGTAAAGGCTTTTTAATTAATTATATTAATATAATATTTTTCATGTAACAGATTTCCCCCGGAGGTCATAGCTATCGACACGTCTGGGAAATTCTTCGACAGAATGTGCAGCTCCCGGAAATCTCTCCACATAGAGAGTACGGTCGGTGAGACGGACACGGTGAAACGAAGGACCCGCACGAGGAAACCTCGCGGTAAAAGACGAAACACCATTTCGGGCACTGATCAAAAAGAGCTTAGAGAGGCTATAGCTGGGTAAGCTTCTAGTATGCACTGTATACACTCACACAGATTACATTATCTATCACTTATCAACACTTTTATGTTTTTTGTTCATTGTTTTAATCTATTTTTTTGTAGATAATGTAATCTCAAAGCGTCTCAATTAACGACAGTAACCGTTCAGCACAATACGAATGGACAGCTTTGAAGATACGATTCAAATCTTGAGCACACATTCTTAACAACTCGTTGATAATAAATACTATCGTGCTTCTGTGAATACATTATGTTTAACATTGGGTGTCGTTGTTTGACTCAACGCTCTTATAACTCGGAAACAAAGACATCCAATCATTTGTGCACTTGATCACTAATAGTGCCATTTGTTCATTAGCTTCATGATTAATTTCATCTCTAAAGTGTTCCGCTGTAACAAGACTAAGCGGCACTCTTTAAAGATTTTTCAACCATAGGTATGCATTTAGCGTGTGACTAATGCTTTGCTTGGTTTGTTCTATCGTAGCGATACATCAAACGCTGCGGCTTCTGAAGAAATCGAAGATAGCAATACAGTCATCAGGTCGAAGTCTAGTGATTTACTTAAGAAAAGTCCTATCGATCCGGTGACCAAGAAAGGACACTTCAATTCTCTAAAACAATGGGGCAAAAACAGATTAAAGTTAATCGGTAGATCTCCTAGTGCCAGTAGGGATAACTTTAAGGACACGTCCAAATGTGAGAAGCCCAAGGATTCAAAATCGCCAACTAGACAAATAGAATTGGTCCAAGATTCTGTGACGATGCGCAAGAAACGAACGGGAGATGAAGACAGGAGGACACATCAAAGATGTGCATCGTATTCCTCTTCAGAGAAGAGCATAGGTGTTCCTACCACTGTTCAACCAAATATTGCGACTATTAATACCGGTGTTAAACTACGAGGAACATCAGTACAAAGAAGATTAAGACGATCAGGAACTGCCAAAGATGAACCTCATTCGTCAAGCGGTAACTGGTCGGCAAGTTCCGAGTCTGGTCGTACAAGCATAGGTTCCGAAATAACATCCACAACAGTACCTCCTAAAAGTACAACTTCAGCCGCAACGTCTATAAATTCCTTGAATGCACACCACGGACCACCAAGTTCTATCATTAGTAGAAGAAGGTTCCTCAATACCTCTGGCTCGGGCAGTGTTACAAGTGAAGGCACGCTAACACCCGATATCATTAATGACTTGCATGAGGATTTAGAAACAAGTTCAGAATTCTCATGTGATACCGAAGGCTACTACACATCATTCCATATGGACTCTGGCCTAAAGACTTTGAAGGAAGAGGAAATTACTCCTAGCACACCAATGCATACAAGCAATGCTCTTTCAAACTCCTCCAACAGTCAAACAATGTCAGCGGAGAACGAATACGAATTATTCGGTAAAGGTTCCACTAGTACTACTACAAGTTCCGCCGGGACAGTTTGTACGACACTAATGGCCGCCGGCAGTGATAGATCACTAGTAATCGGTCCAACCGTCCCGGAACGAAAGAGTTCGTTAGCTATAATGAGCAGAAATAGAAGTACCAATGCACATAGCGCAAATGCTAGTCTAGACAGGAGTATAAATTCCTCATTCTCAAAGTCTCCGTTCGGCAGCCTAAGGTATAATCCAGTAAGACCATATACTGATAAACAAGGGTATAATCATTCGTCGCCAGAAATAAATGAAGCACCTCCTCCAACAATCACTATAACCAGAAATGTAGGTAATCATAAAGAGATAACAGCGGTTGCTGAAGTTCATACAGAGACGGAACTAGAAAGTGCAAAGAAGAGTACAGGTACAAGTTCTCCAGACTCGGGGCATAACACTTCTAGTTCGCCTATTGAAGACTCCGTGTCAAGCGCACACGGGAAGCACAGCTTGTCTGAACAAGACTATTCAGAGTCATCTGATCTCGAAGGCACTGAAAGAATAGAGAGGATAAGATACAAGACAACAATTAACAGCTCCAGAATTCCTTCGATGTGCGTGATTACACCATCTAACTCTGATGACGAAAGCGAAATTAGTAATAAAGACTCTGAAATTGTCATCAAATCTCAGACTGAATTATCTAAAGTAGCCAGTCGGCCTAAATTAGACCTACCAGTTGATGAAAAGCCTAAAGAAGTGAAAACACCTACGGACTTAACGAAGCCAAGTAATAAAACAAGTCAAATTAAATCTTCCTTACAGCCCTTTAATAGTCTTATGTGCAAATTAAAAGGAGTTCTCCCTCATAAACTGTCCAGTAAAAAATCGCCAGTAACAAAAGAACCCGAATTAACTGAAGACTTTTACGACACTGGTGATTACGTAACTATAGCTGATGTCAAGAATAATAATCAGAAATTAAGTCTTAATAGAGGCATTTATGGTAACAGTGATGTAGTTAAGAAAAACTTGCAAACTGTACTCTCAGGAAAACTGCCTGAAACAGAATATGTCTCACTTAATGAATTGCCAAACTGCCTTAGTGGAAGTAAAGACTATTTAGAACACAGTTTAGAAGATAAGCCTTCACCAGCATTAGATGATATTCAAATAAAAGGTGCGAAAGTTACTCTTGACTCCCAAGGACAAGTAATTTACTCATCTGACACTCTAAAGCGAAGAAAAGGAGCACACACCACTTTCGAGCCAGGACCATTTGTTCAAGAAATCAAGCCTACGACAGCGGTCATCCAACGCGAAACTGCTGATGTTGTGCAAGTTATAGATGAAACTGATTTCCCTTATGAACCGCCACCGCCTTCAAGTAAGCCAACGTCGCCACAACTAGGAAAAATGATTATCAAAGCACCGATCGCTCCAGATGGGCCTATGACCACAGAATTCATTACTTTGCCGACACCTAAACCCAGTACAATTATTACTGCTACACCTATCACCGAAACACCTGTACTTAGCAACCAACAACACTCGAAAATAACTAAAAAACCACAAGACATACCGCGAGTAGTAGAAGCAATCACTAGAACCGGGGCTTATGTAAATATACACGACGCGGAGGGTGTCAGCTTATCTCCGACGAAAGATGATTTAGCAGGTAAGAATATTTGCTCAAAGTCCACCTCAAGACAACTGTTTGAAACAAAATTGCAAAATGTAGATGTCGTTGACCTAGCACCCCAAGTAAATGAACAAATAATTCCATTCGTTCCGAACTTCCAAACTCCCATAATGTTGCAAAATAAATTCGATAAACAAGAATTTAACAAATCGGGCAGTAAAGTAGCCGAAGTTTTAAGAATGTTTACTAATAGAAACAATGCTAATAGTAACGGAGAATTATTAAGTCCTAGCGACGAACTTTCCGATAAATCAAATCTCAATAAAATAAAACGAAGCGATAGCTATAAGTTGGCAAACTCTCCGTTGATGCCCATCAAAAAGCTACTGAAACTCGAAAGTTTTGGCACAAATACCAAAAAAGTAGACTCGTTAGAAATGATTCAGGCCGAAATAGCTGCAGATTTATTACGCGATCAGATTAACTACCCACCAACTGTGTCCCCTAAACTGAGTCATAGAACTGCTATTGACGAATTGGAAAAGTGTGAATGTATGAACAATAACACTTCCTTTAGTGACGATAAGTTTGAGAGTAAATTGTCTGCTTTGACGTTAAGTCCGTTTACCACTCCTATGCCCAAAAGGCACACAGTGGCCATCATTCCTGATAGAAGAGATACTTCTTTAGATATCTTATCAGCAATATTAGATGCTGACCCAGACGATGTCTGTATTCTTCATTCGCCGCCCGCTTGCCCCCTCACTCCCAGCAAAGTCACTGTACCTGTTGATGGATCTATGCACCGTGCTAGAATCTTATCAATTTCTGAATCCGATTATGGCACTGAAATCTGGTAACTTCTGAAGCACTCTTAAAACTTTTTCTTTAGCTCAATTTTTATTTCTTTCTTCAAAATACTACGCATATTCCCCTGTTACCGACCTAGAATAATGTTATTACGCTTAACTCTCTCGAAATGTTTAGACAATGAATTAGTTTTATCGAATTTTTAAGTTGTAGAATTAGAAATTATTATAGTTACAAAAAAAAAACTATTCGGAACTAATCCGTCCAACGTACAATTAGTACCAAAATCGGTCTTCCCTGAATTTTATAAATTAATTGTGAATTCTGTGATAGTTTTTATTGTATGTAGGCGAATGTGAATTTTAATGATATTATGAATGAATTTTAAATTCTGTAGCTACATCGATGTATCAGTATTGTATTTTAAATAATATAAAGTTTTAGTGTTAAGTGTTAAATAATGCATGGTGGCTTTTTTCACCGCAGTGTGCACAGCTTACGAGTGGTTCATATTCTTCGTATGTAAGTGCATGGTGTGTTATTCTGTGTCTTTGTGTTTTTATGTAAATAATATATAGAATTATTGTGAATTAACGCACTTATTTCATTTAATGTCACACCTTCAGCTATCACCCTCACTCTACTCATTATAGCACTGGGCTATGAAACTTTAACGAGCTCTGTTTATTCGGCTGTATCAATTATATTTTGAGCATCTGATTTTCTTTCTTATTGAATAAAAATCTGATGTTCATCCACTTCTAATCTGACATTTTCCTTTTGCCAAAATGATTTCCTTTTGAATAAATCCCGATAAACAGAACTTGCTTTTTGACATAATTACCTATACAAAATGAGATATTGTAAATAATCCACTGAATCTATTTTCACATCACACCTATGGGCGATAATAACCAATTGAACAGTACTAAATCGGAGACTTAATATAACATGACTAATTTGTGGATAAACACAATGTTAAAATGTTTAACAATGTTCGAAGATTAAAACATAGGTGTACAGTACTTTGCACTCATCTTACATCGCTTTGCACAGTGAAGGAGATTGCTTCCAATGTTTCGTCTTTAGCGACACCTCCTTAAAAGGTAAAGTTTCGTGTTGCTTATTTGGCATGATGCATGGGGAGTATGGGGACTCCAAAATTACTAACACAACTAAAAACCTAAACAAACGCACTTAGTGGCCCACACTAAACAAAATTGTAATAATATACTAAACATAAATTGGTCGACTGATGTGATAGGTTAAGAATAAAATACCATGCACTTTATATACCTTGTAGGCTCTCACATACCTACCCATTATGGTAATTTATATGTGAACGTCGAAATATGTATATTCACTTATTATGTAATTGTTGAGTTATTTATGTATTAGTTAGGTATTAGTATCTGATATTATTCTTGTTTTTGTAGCCATAGTTTTGCTTTTGGGTTTGGACCTCTATTGTACCTAGTATTATATAGAATAGTAAGTAATTTGTAAGTAGTTATGTTGATATTTTGCTCATATGTTTATATTTACCCCTTTGTTCAATTAGCATGTTCTATTTTGAGATACGCTTTGTCCTATTTCGAGTTCCTCCTTTTATAATTTATTTATTTTCCCTTAGTTCTTAAGGTGTAGGTAGGTAGGTACAGGCTCGTTGTACAGGGTGAGAAATTGGAACCCCAGCGGACACTTTTTAACAATGGAGGTTAATAAATAAGCATAATACCTACGTTTTACCCGCGTTCTTTGTGAAAATATAATTAATGTCCATTATAAAGTAAGACTATCTACTGATGTGTTTGCTATGAATCGTGGAATAGTTATAGGTCTTTAATCAGACATACGTATAATATAGGTAAGGTATAACCTCCACTGCGGTTGCTCGGGGTCCTAATTTTCACCTGATATAAACTGTTATATATTTTTAAATTTTTATACTGGTTATTTATTCTCATGTATATTGATGTGTATGGAATGAATATGGGATGGTATCTTGAATGTTTTATAAAAGTAGAAATACGTCGCATAATATCAAACGCGCGTAGGTGTAGGGCAATGTCGACTATGTACGTATGTACCATCTAAAAAGGAAAGACAACAATATTCAATTGCACGTTTATTTAATAAAATTATGTTATAAATAATTAATTATGTTATATTTTCAGACTATCGACATTCCAGTGCTGACAAGCCCTACTTGAACATACCGCCAAGTCTAGTCCAAGACAAGGGACCAACTGTAGATCTGAATGCGATAAACCCCACCTTACATCGATATCATACTGCTCATCTACGTGGTAAGCACGGCATCATCAACTACGAAAACACTTCAAATGCAGCACAGAGAGAGCAACCGAAATTCTGGACCCTTCCTAAAAGAAGCAACTTAGAATCAAACGCGCCTCCAAGATCTGCCTCTAATTATGTCATGAAAATTGCATCCGGAAATCAACCCGCGCCTGACCAAAGGATACAGAGTCCTACAAACAAAAACGAATCGATCAGAATATCACCTATCGATCCTCGAACATCCGGACCCTTTAAATCCTCAACTCCATCTAATAAAGAAAACGTCGTTGACCTTAGCACCAAATTACTATCTCCTGTCAAATCGACCATGACAAACGAAGAACTTTATGCAGTTATACATAAAAGTAAGAAGAAACTTAATATTAAAGAAACCAACGAGAGATCGGAATCGCCCGCATTGTCGACTATTAGTTTATCTCCAGTTAGTTCAGAAACATCTTTATATACTAAGGGTTCACAGCGTTACCCCGAAACAGGTTATTTAGGAGACCCACGAAATAGAATGAGCTGGTCACCCTCCGAGAAACAAAATATAATTCCCACTCCTGGTCCTATCTACGGACTACAGAAGCAAGAAACAAATTGCGCCGATAGACACGGACCGATGTCTCAAACCTCTAGACTTGATTTCAAAAAACTTTTGTTACAACACAGTGTTAAATTGAATACCTTACCGCAAAATAAATCCAATAAGTTATCAGCAGTAGAACAATTAAAACTGTCCAGAGAAAAACCACAGTCACTGCCCTCACAAGTTACAAATAGATCACAAGTAAATATTCTCGATTTGAGTGGGTCTCCTAAAACCTATACGCATAGAAAAGTTATAAAACCGAACGCTCAGCCTGCTTCACCGGGGAGAACTGGAGCACTCATAAAAGAACACAAAAATACGCCTAAAATTTTACTATCACCTAAGTCACAGTGGCGATTTGCTAGCCCAAGATCCGATGTTTTATCTACTCCCATACCCGAAGCTTATAACGAAGATGAAAACTCCAATAGCTCTGGTGAAAAGCACGACCTACTGCCTGAAACCCCACCTTCGAAAACAGTTCCTATTGTAACAAACCAACACTTTGGAGCTCGAAGAAATTTAATCCCATTTAATGAAAACACTTTAGAAATCGAAAGAAACTTCCCTCAAGCGACTGATCAAGGAGTATTTCCTCTCAATACCGACTTCATAAGGTCACAAGGTCTATCTAGAACAGAAATAATGCAAGCGAAGAGAGCAGAATTTTTCAATACTTGCCCTGAATCATCCCCTCCCAAGTTAACCTCCTTCAAGAGTCCAACTGCGGCTGGTCCGACAGCTAACTCTCGAAGCAAAACATCTCCAGACCGAGGCAAAGTGTCGCCTACTACACTAGAAACTGCATTATGATAAAGCTGATATTGATGTGTCAAAGCGGTGCTTTAGAAATTCCAATCTCAAAGCTATGATACGGCAATGAAATTCATAGAAGCTTTAATCTAGTCTTTCTTTCGCTTACGGTGCCATTTTTGCAGGCACTTTTATTTTCCTTAACCAGTGTTTGACTACTTCGTAATTCGAGCTCAAATTGATAATTTTATTTTAATGCTCTATGGGGCCAATTTTGTTTTGTGTAAATGATATTTTCTACTCCACAATAGCTGGTTAAAAAACTTAGTACGTAAGTATTTATTGAGTACACATTGATAGGTACTATGTTAGTAGTGTTTTGAACTTTTTCAAAGTTTTTAAGTTATTCGGAATACAATTTTAAATAAAACGTGTTGAATTATGTTGTAGTATCATTTAACTCTTCCCTTTAAAAAATAGGTAGGTACTTACTTAATAAAAATTCAATATAAGACTGAGCAACGTTAGTTCTCTAAGCAGTCTGTGGACTGAGCCCAGGAACGCACGGGCGATTTTTCCCGTGGGGATATTTTTTCGTGCACTGGATTTTCAATTCAACGATCTGATTTTAAATTCCATTCAGTAGCTATCTGAACCAGCAACCGATGAAAATAAAATAATAATGATTCTTTTACACTGAGTACCTACCTAGAGCTATAGATCAATACAGAATGATGTTTTTGTGGTTATCCTACATCAGAAAAAAAATCGAAATTCTAAAAATTATCCCTTTCCTTTTAGTCTAATTAATGATGCAGTTTTAGTTTATACTCTAAATCGGCCCCTTTGAGGATTTTACTTTAAAGAATTCCTTTTCATTTTTCGCTTTTATTTTTCGGAATCAGCCACTCACATACTGTTGAAAAATTCAACCTGTTTGAACATAACATCACGCCTTGTTTCCTTGTTGATCGCCTTGTTGAAGCAATTAAAAATGAACAAAAATTTAATATATTTATAAATAAACTAAAACAATACCTAATCCATAAATGCTATTATAATATTAATGAATATCTAAATGCTAAATTAAATGAATCATTAAAAATGAATACCAAAAATAATAATTAAATTAAAGTGGGAGTGAGTAGTAGAAAAACATTTATATTTTATTTCTTTCAAATAATATATAATATTAGCCCTCTTCCTCTATCCTATCTTGCTGTGCCCGACAGGGTCCACAATGATCTAAAATTATGTAAATTTTATAATGTGCCTACCTACCCATTGTGGAATACAAATAAATATATTGAGTATTGAGTACACCCACAAGTCCCATGTACCTAATAGGGGTCGAGCCTATACCAACCGGGCACAAAATTAGACTTCAGGCTGCTACTGAGAAATTCCAGGTATAGAAACCCAATAATACTTTGTCCGATCTGGGAATCGAACCAAGGACCTAATGCTCGGGAGTAGCGAGCGCTTCCGACCACTAGACCAACAAGACAGGTTTTTTTATTTTTCAGTAGGTTCTGCTCAGAGGTTAAGGCTTTGTCGACAAAGGTACCGCTGCCTGTCGCGCCCGCGATTTCGCGTCTGTTTGCACGAGCCTTTACTCTTGCCTTTAACCCAGTAGTCCCAATACCTTTCTAGCCATAGGTAGTCTGTAAACTCGTTAGACATAGATAGTGGATAAGATTTATTTTATTTTATTTTATTTCTTAGGGACAAAAAACAGTTACATGCCAAGCTTAACTAGAGTGTCTTAAATTAGCAAAATAATTAAAAATACATTTATACATAACGATTCCATATTTATGTTACCACACATGTAACCCACAACATTGTCCACGAATTCACAAAAAAAAAAAGTTAAAAGAAAACAGACAAATATTATGCATCGTAAAGACTAGTAAGAAGAAAAGAACAAAAATATTATATTATATACTTATACTTGTGAATTTAGCAACTCTATTGCTCTTGCCTTGAAGCAATCCTTGGAAAGCGTAACTATGTCAAGCTCCATAAAGTGAGTGTTGTACGCATCAACAAGGCGACGAAGAGGCACGCGCAGCCCAGCGTTAGTCCTGCATGAATTCGTGTGGAATAGTCGAGGCACACGTACTCCACGAAGCATGACAGATCTGGGTACTATATAATGTTGACTATTCGATAAAGGAATACAGTCGAATCTATTATTGCATATACCCTGCAGCATCATTACACCCAGAAGAAATCGTCTAGACTCTTAAACTAAGTACATTATAAAGATCAGGGTCAAAAGGTTGTCCTGGGTAAAAAAAACCGACCAAGTGCGTGTTGGACCACGCACAATGAAGGGTTCCGTAGTTGGATGAATTTGTCACAAGAACAAACTTAATAATTATTGTAATTGAAACATGTTCTCTGATACATTCCAACAGCAAAAGTAATTGTAACAACTAAGTTTGTATGCCTATTATTGGGAGATTTATCATGTTATTTTAAGACCTCTCCTCTTTTGATATGCCACATGGATAAAGTGTGCAAGTTTCTTTACATTTTCTTGTCTTCTACAAGTGACCAAAATTAATTTATTTATGTAACACATCCATGTTTGGGTCTCAGAAATTTATATGTGTACCACATTTCCAACTAAATGGGTCCATTTTAATTGGAGCAAATTGGCTGCGACAAGTGATCCTGTACGGGTTCTATTTTCATTCTGACATACAGAACCCTAGAAATGGTTGTTCTTTTAATTAAACAAAAAGTGACTTAATAACTATTTATTTTATAAGAATTACAATAATATGCCACAAGCCAGGACATCAATAGACAGAAAAACACACACCTGCCTTTGTAATATTTATAAAAGTCAATATAAAAATATCCAGAACAGCTGGAATATTGTTTGTTGTAGTTAAGTATTTACCTACGTACAATTTTTTTACTCAATAATTTAGTTTGATTAGGTTGATTTTTTAATAATCTGTGAATATTCGAGAAGAAAATAACATGCAACCTTGCTGAATTTTTTTCCAAGAGAACACTATGATGGGTGATTGCTTATTATGTATAGGCATAATTGAGCACATAAAACAAAACAGAATAGGCACTGTAAAAAACATGTTGAAATCTCTTTTCTCTCAATGTTCGTTACAATGTTTTATAGGAAATAAATAGAGATTAAAATAAGTTTTTATGTGACTGTTTCGCCAGTGCAAACGCACAGTAAGAAAGTAAAGTCACTGATTATACAAACTGTTTTATAACCTCAAAGTTAATGACGAAATCACTTGATGGTAACTCAGTTTGTGGCAACTATTTAATTATTCCCAGTCCTCATTAATTATTATAAACTGACACTATTTGTTCATAGGAGGTCCATTCATTAGTGGTGGACGCATTTGACCCATGGGTCCCATAGGGCCCATTGGCCCCATTATTGGACCCATCATAGGTGGCCTCATTCCCATCATCGGTGGCATAGGTCCGTGTGGTCCCATCATCATTGGCGGAGCCATTGGACCTCCAGGACCCATCGACGGAGGCGGGAGCATTCCCGGTGGTCCTCCCGGCGCAGGCACAGGTTGTCTAGGCCCTCCTGGACCCATAACACTAGGATCCCAAGGAGGTGGAATTGCAGCTCCTTTGTTGAATGGATTTTGCGCTATTTTACCCGCTTTGAATGCCGCTGTAGTTGCATCGATGAGATGTTGAGCTTGTTCCTCCATCCATTTTTGATAATAAAATTTTACGTTGTCTTTGTGTTTTCTGCCCGTACAATGTGTTTTTCTGACGCTAGGTGAATCGTGCGTTAAATAAGTGTCGCAATAATCACAATAATACTTAGGCATTTTCGTAAAAAGTGAAAAAAGTCCGTCTATTTTCTCTCAAGACATGAAAATTGACAGCAGATGATAACATGCCATGCAAAAACGAATGGCGTCAGTCCAGTTCTCGGTCTTTGGTTCAAATTTTCATTCTATTGCACAGACTATAAAACAGCAAAAAGTTTGTTGAGTGTGCAGCAAAAAGTTCGTCTTAGTCGAATAGTCGATTAGTGTAGTTCAATTGGACCAACGGTATCGGATAAGCCAGTAGAATAAATCCGAATGTTAGTGTGTGTGCGTCCTATCCCTAAATATTGCAAAAATTGCAAATGGCGCGCAGCGTTTGCGATAGAAGCACGTGTGATTGACGTTTCAAATAATTTGCTACATCGTGTCTAAAATATTTTAATAAATACTGAATGTACTAAGACTATTTAAATACGATAAACGTGCTTCGAAAAATCACTATGCCGGACATGAAATATATTTTAGTTACCGGTGGAGTTATAAGTGGTGTTGGAAAAGGTGTGATCGCAAGCTCATTTGGCACAATTTTAAAAAGCTGCGGCATCGATGTGACTTCAATAAAAATTGATCCGTACATAAATATCGACGCAGGAACTTTCTCTCCGTACGAGCATGGTAAGTGGAACATTTAATTTTGTGTTTTGAAACATAGGTAACTGTTTGTCTCGCCGCGTGCTATCGTTGCATTTATTGCATGCGTCTATTTTTATTTTCTAGGTGAAGTTTACGTGCTCGATGACGGTGGCGAAGTTGACCTTGATCTTGGTAACTATGAGCGCTTCTTGGATATAACACTGCATCGAGACAATAATATCACAACTGGCAAGATATATCAGCAGGTTATTGAGCGTGAGAGGCGAGGAGACTATCTAGGCAAAACTGTTCAGGGTAAATACAATCAATTTTTGTGCTGGCTATATTGGCAATCAAAATAATTTCTAATAAATGGTCAATTTTTACCTTATAGTTCATGAATACGTTATTGAAGGCTGTTGCTAAGCAGGTCTAATTATTTGTGGGATAACATATTCATCAATTTCAACTGCCATCCTTGTAATCTTTTGCTTGGTATACACACTTAGTTTTATAAGTTAGTAATGTAGATGTACATTTATACATATCAAGTGTGTTTGATAGCAACAACACCATTTAACTTTATTTACTTTTAGTCATTCCACACATTACGGACGCCATACAAGAATGGGTGCAAAGAGTGGCTCATATACCTGTGACCCCAGACAATGCACCTCCCAGAGTCTGCATTATAGAACTCGGTGGGACGATAGGTGATATCGAAGGAATGTCATTTGTAGAAGCATTTAGACAGTTCCAGTTCAGAGTAAAGAGGGAAAACTTCATTTGTGCCCATGTGTCTTTAATTCCAATGGTAAGCTGAATTCAGTTAGATTATTACATTGTTGAAACACAGTAACACCACCTTAGCAAAATTAAAAGCAGAAAGCTACTACAACCCATTGTGATGATATTAATGAAATCTAAATCAATAATTTGTGTTCTGAGCTAATATATTATTGAACATTTTAGCCAAAATCTACAGGAGAGCCTAAGACAAAACCTACACAATCATCCGTCAGAGAGTTACGTGGGTTGGGTTTATCACCGGACTTGATATTGTGCCGGTCAGAGAAACCAATCAATCAGCCAGTCAAAGAGAAGATTTCCAACTTCTGCCACGTTGGTCCTGAACAGGTAATATTTCTGTTTCATCTCAAAACAATAATTTTAATATTATGTATTTACCTGTGTATTCTCTTAGCTCTGGACTACTTCATGGATTTTGGTACAGTTTTACCAACATTTGTATTTTTTAGAAATACAATAAGTATATAATTTGTTACCCAAGCAAAACTAATGTGTGTTGATAGTTCAGTGAAACATTAAATTTTGATTTGACAATATTCTGTTCTCTGTTCTTCAACACTCGCACACTTGTAACATTTTGTTTCTATTCAAAAAGAAAATGCTTATGACCAAATTAATTGAAAGTCTAAGAAATTGTATCCTAAGTTAATGCAAGGTACTTGACTGTCTTATCAACAAAAAAATGCAATTTTAATAATATTATGCTTAATTAAAAAACAGCCATTGTTCCATTCATAACACAGTAACAAATAATCCTTAACATTGTTTATAAAAAAATAATATTAAACTATTTAGCATATATAATATTCAGCATATAACTTGCGAGTACCTATTATAAGAACAATTCAATGCTTTGTCTGACCCAATTCCGATTAAGGAAAGCAGGAATAAGCCACTGATAACAAATAATGTTATTATCAGTGTGTTGGTATTATCAACTTTGTTTCTGAAAGGTTTAACTGTTTTAATCTCAGGAGCATGAGCTCCTGGGATTCTGTATTACTCACACCTTTTTCCCACGGGGTTCTGCTTAAAAATGCTTGAGTTTATGTATACATTGTTTATGCAGGTAGGTGCAGTATTTTCAATGTAAGTCAAGCCCATCACAAAAACATACTCACTTGTGCTTATAAACAATGTAATGATACATAACTACATTGTCAATAGCAGTCCTGAAACAAGTGCTCTGAATTGTATTATTAATCACTGCAGTGACATATCAATCAATGCATAGTAAAATATTAATAAGAAATGATTATTATTTTGAATCCTGGAAAAACAATAATGACTTGTATAGTTATTGGGCAATCAGATTGATAAGATACATTAAGGCTCGTACAGACTGGTGCGACAGGCAGCGCGACCCTTGTCGCGCCCGCGATATCGCGCCAGTTTGCACGAGCCTTTACGCACGCCTGTATTGTCTGAAGGGTTACACAGAAGTGTATATACTACACCAATATATTACCGTCTATGTCTCACATACCTAAAAGAGGCTAAGCAGTAGCCTTTGTGATCGCAGATGTAACGAAACAAATGAGCAATCCATAAATTATGTGAATAACATCCCTCGTTTATCATCTTTCTTCCTGAGGGTTTCGTTACACAAGTCTTAGGGGGCACAGTTTGAAATGGAATGGGGGATAATGTTATCAATAATAACTCTTCTCAGGGTAGATGTATATTTATTTCACCTAACGATCGGTTCTGTGGTTTGCTAAGGTAACAGACAGAGTCACTTTCGTACACATAATATGACTAGCTGCGCCTCGCGGTTTCACCCGCATAAGTCTCGAACCCGTGGGAATATCGGGATAAATATCCTATATCCTAACCCAGGTCATAGTCTACCCATGTGCCAAATTTCATCCAAATCCGTTCTGCCGTTTTAGTGTGATGGCGTAACAAATAAACATACAAAAATCAAATCTTTTCTCTTTATAATATTAGTTAAGATTTAGATTAATATGGTAGCAATTCTATTTATATCTGCCTGCTATATGTAGATTAAAATTGTACCTATAAAAACAGTGAAAGCACCGCTACTATCAATAAAACAAGTTTTCAAATAAGGCCATAAGAAACGGAAAGTTTAGACGTCTTAAAGATTTCTATGTTAGTGTTCCTGTTATTAATAGCTAGGCGAATACATTGAAGAGTAGTTGTAAATTCAGTTAAAATCAGTGCCAAGTGCCATTAATTTATACCAAAGTTCTTATCAGCTTGTTGACGTCGAATGCAGTGCATGAGCGAGCCATTGCTACCATATAGCCTTACTTTAAATCATCTGTAGATTGATGATAGCAGTAATTTTATTTACTTCTACTTTAGTTTGATTCTTACTTCCAGCCGTCTTTTAATCATAAGCACTTAAACCTTCAGGTGTTCACCGGCAGCATTCGCCGGTAATGTATCGTTAAAGAGTCGAGCATTACATCAGTGAGGGAGGAGAAGTAGGAGAAAACTGAGCATTACAGTGCGCAAATACAATTCGAGCATTACATCATTGAGCGAGGAGAACCGAGCATTACAGTGCGCAATGTCTGTAATATTTTGATACAACTTGTAACATCAATGTTACATTACAAGCGAATGCTCGTCAATCAGGTAGGCAGTATAGGCGTATTGTAACGTAATGCTCAAAATCGAATCTGAATTGTTACATTACAGGCGAATACTCCCGGTGAGAGCTCCTTTACAGGAAAAAAAGCCAACAGTTTGTTAAATACGGCATTTTTATTTGTTTTCAGGTAATATGCATTCACGATTTGACCTCCGTATATCATGTACCGCTGCTGATGGAAGAACAAGGGGTTGTACAATATTTAAACGAAAGATTACAACTGAACATGTCAATGCCACGTCCAGGAAAGTAAGTATACTATGTATTTTATGTGTTCTAAAATTCCGTTATGAATTTTATAATGCACTATTGACTAAGGCCCGCTTCAACCACAAATCACTGGATGCGTTTAGCGCTAAATGTATTTAAAACATCTTTTTTTTCTGTCAATCGTTTGAAGATGAAAGAGCTTAGACAGAACGGTGATTTAAATTCGCATTCAATGTGTATAGTGATTTATGGTGCAAGAAAGTTTATGAACCACCGAGTATGTCCCATTGAAAGACGGCAGATAAGCTGCCATCTCCACCAACGAGGTAATCGCGGCGATAAGTCACGCTGTACCTCCAAATTATCGCCGCGATGATATCGCCGTGTGGAGATTGATTTATAGAGTTTCTATTGAATTTGATGGCGCAGTGAGACTATCGCCGGGATTTTCTTGCCCTTGGAGATGACGCCTAACGGCGAAAACGCGTAACGAGTTAGATTCCAATTAAAAAAGAGATAAAAACGTTCGCGCTGCAGTGAAATAAAACAGGCTATGTAGATTGACCTCAGGAAACAAGATCCACTAGAAAAAATAAAAGCACTAACATACATTGTTAATCTTTGATATTCTTAATTACAAATCAAGTAGCTACAAGAGACGCTTATCGATTCGTCTAGAATAAAAAAATAATGATGTTTTCTTATCTGTGTAGGTATAACAACTAAAATATCGGTCATGACCTGGTTTTGAAATACGGTTATAAGGTATCTATTTAATTGACTTGATTATGGCGTCTATATCTTTTTGTCAATAAAATTCCTAAGAAGCAGGAAGTAGACTCTAGACAGCATAGAGTTCTATAAAATGCGTAATACTTTGTATATCAGGTATAGGAATAGGAATTAATTAAATTAATGGCGCCGTACATTCAAATATGTACTTACTACGTGTGTGTTTTATTTGTCATTTATAATGGAATACTTAACTAAATCTATGATGTCATCTTGTTTTTGATTTTAATATTTGAAGTTAGACCACCGTATTCAACGAAGAAAATGACATGGTATACCGTATTCGTTTTTTGAATAATAAACTCATCGTCTGCCTAGCCTTTTCCCAACTATTTTGGGGTTGGCTTCCAGTCTAACCGGATGCAGCTGTATACCAGTATTTTACATGGAGCGACTGCCTATCTGACCTCCGCAAACCAGTAGGTTGTCAGACTTTCGGGCTTCTGACGACCCGTAACGACTGTCAAAGATCCACGAATGACAGCCGGGACCAACGGCTTAACGTGCTTTCCGAGGCACGGAGTCTCAATATGTAAAGATGGTCACGCATCCATAGACCAACGCCAGCAAGCGTAGCTTAACCTGATGGATCGACTCGTGCGGCTGTTATTACTTAGCCACGGGCTAATTACGAAATAATAAACTAATTCATCAAAATGTATTCAATTACAGATTTATGCGGAAGTGGCACAATCTAGCCAAACAGGTCGACAATCTACGCAAAGAAGTCAACATCGCGCTCGTTGGAAAATACACAAAATTGGAGGACAGCTACGCTAGCGTCACCAAAGCTTTGCAGCATGCGTGCATTGCTTCTGGCAGCAAACTCAACCTGACTTACATCGAAGCCGTGAACCTGGAGCGACAGGCAAAGATAGATGATCCAGTCAGTTATCATAAGGCATGGCAGAATCTTTGCAAGAGCGAGTAAGTAATGGTTCATTAAGATTTTGTATGCGTTTTATTTGTGTTGGCCTTTAACATGGTTATCGATTTAAGGCTGCAATCTTGTCTGAAAATAAAAAATAACATAGGTTAGTTAAATAACCTAACCTACAACACGGCCGATATAACTTGGCAGTTCCGAACTTCGCACAGAGAGCTGCGTAGTAACAATTTTTAGGAACCCAATGGTGACATGAGGCGCGTGTCAGTGAGAGAACATGCGCGTAAGGTTCGCACTACGAGCCTATGTTGAGGACCTGCCAAGTTCAATATTAGCCGTATTGTAAAAAAGATAAAATCAAAATGGTTCATAGTATTTTAATTGATTGCTAAATCATATTGACTGTTCCATTAATTATATTCCTTTTCTAATTCCAGTGGTGTCATAGTACCCGGTGGGTTCGGTCAAAGAGGAATGGAAGGCAAAATCGAAGCTTGTCAATGGTGCCGTGAAACACAAAAACCGATGCTCGGAATATGTCTCGGTCTACAAGCGTCCGTCATAGAATTCGCTAGGAACGTGTTAGGACTAAAAGGTGCTAATACTACAGAGGTTGATCCCAATTGTGAAGATAAACTTGTGATAGATATGCCTGAACATCATCCCGGAAACCTCGGTGGAACCATGCGGTTAGGGAAGAGGAAGACTTATCTAGAGTCCAGCATAATAAGTAAGCATTTTCACTAATACTCTTAAATCATATAACTGTAACTCAATATCATCATAATGGGCATAGCAAATGAGATTAGTAGCAGAGTGTAATAAATAAGAAACAGTTCTCGGGAAAAGTTTTTAAGCATCAAACACAATATTTAGAGACAGATAAAAAAAAGACACTCGATTCCATAGACAGTAGGTACAACCCGTGCACATTACCATGGCACCGCTACCCGCGCGGCGCCCCGCCGTCGCCGTGCGGGGGAGTGAGGGGAGGTACAAACGTCATTGAGCCAGGTGCCATGTTAATGCGCACAGGTTGTAAGTATATTTTATTTCACATAAGCCTATATGGACACTTATGAAACGTCAGAAGCTAGGTGCACGCTTCCAATTGGTCGTTTCCTATGGAGAAGAGCCGGCAAGAAACTCCATGGTTACTCTTTTAAAATAATAATTGGCTTTTACAATATTTTCGATTTACAGTGTTAATAGTTATGGGAGGACAGTGTAGGTCTTTCAAAAAGTTTCAGGTAGGTTAGGCTAAGCCTACAATGTTCTCACATTCACAAGGTAGAAAAGAATCTATATAAAAGATAAATAAGATACTAAAGATAAAAAAACCTATTTAAACCAAATGACATGGTTGCCATTACAACTGTAACAAATCTGATTAATTATCATGTCCACAAAAGCCACTAATAAAGAGTTGAAATTAAATTGTAGGTATATAATGTCAAATAATATTATGATAATGTCTGTCAGGGCTGAATGTAAAAAATAAACATGGTAATTTGGGAGCAGTAAATAGACTTACATAATTATGCCGTTGATGAGGTACCAGGGAGGCCACATGTGCAGAAGGAATTATTTCCGAACTTCCCTGTCTTCAACGTAGTCTTTAATGTTATAGTATGCTTTTTTGATAAGGACACGTTTGATGAGGGTTTTGAACTTACCATCGCTAACTTCTGTAACCAACTTTGGCAACTTATTATAAAAGCGTATACTGTTTATAAGAAACAACTTACTAGTTTTAGTTAATCTAAATTTGGGTATCACAATTTCATGTTTACTACATGTATTTATATTATGGAAATCGCTTCTTATTTAATTTATGCTAAATCATAATTAATTTTATTATCATTTTACAGCCCAACTGTACAAGAAAGACGAAATAGAAGAGCGTCACAGGCATCGGTATGAAGTGAACCCAGAATACATAGAACGTCTAGAAGCGGCCGGTCTCCGCTTCGTGGGCAAAGACGAGTCTAAGACCAGGATGGAAGTCGCCGTAGTGGACAATCATCCTTACTACGTTACTGTGCAATTCCACCCGGAGTATTTATCACGACCACTGTCTCCTAGCCCACCTTTCTTAGGGTAAGTTAAGTTTATAAAGTCATTTTTTTTTTCTTTTCATTGAAAAGAAAAAAAAGAAAAATTACATAAGTGATTGATACTTATCAATCACTTATGTAATTTTGAAAAATGACTAGTACTGTATGTAGTAAATTACTAGTAGACTAAATAATTGCAACATGCAACACCGACACTTGTCGGTGTTGCAATTTCAACTAAGTATGCGACAATACAGGATCAATTTTTTTTTTTTAATTAGCTAGCGAAACTTCACATCGGGTATCGATATCTAATGAGTTAATGATGATAAAACAATAATAAAAAAAGCTTATTTTTAACTGATAATTTTAAGCAACTATAGTTACCAAAATGTTTTTTTATTTTATAGTTATTAAGATCGATACCCATCGTGTGAAGTTTCGCCTGTTAATTTAATTTACCAGTATGTATATTACATATTGTGACAATCGGCTGCAGAGACAGTAATTGTGTCTAAAATAATTATGTTGCTTCAAATCTCACCTTATTCCTTTATTATTTCAGACTAATATTGGCTTCACTTGGAAAACTCAAGAATTACTTGTCAAAAGGCTGTCGGTTGAGTCCACGAAATCAGTCCGACGTCAGTTCTGGTTAGTAAAATGATTTTCTCAGTATCTACGTAAGAAACAACAAAGTTTCAAAGAAATAAAGTTTCTAAAAAAAAAACGTTACTGTGGTTGTGGTGATATCCATTGATCTACATTTTAATGTACAAGAGAACTGCTGTAAACATAATACTATTATTTTGTTTTCAGATGAGGAAGATATATCTGTTTCTTCTCTAAGTATAGCTGATGAAAAGACAGTAATTGAAAATGGTATCGCCGTTAATGGAGTAAGCAAAAAACAAAATAATTAATATTCTGTTTTTGACTAATGTAATTCAATATTAATATTTTTAAGTGATACTACATATATTAAAAATAAAAATATAATCAAATAGAATCCTGATTGTCATTGCAAGATTAAGTGAAAAAAATGAATATTTTTGTAAAAGGAAGGTATATTAAAATGAAAACCAGTGAAAAAAGTAATTTTCAGTTTCAAATATCATTGTTTTATACTTAATTTTATTATTTTCTTTTAGAATGTCTAGTGTCTTCATTATACCTTTCCACTAGTCTGTGAATAGTTAAAGCATAATACAAACTGTATCTATTTTAAATAGAAATAAAAATTATTATCTATAAAGGTGCGGGACGGAAAACAACAGTTGAATTAAAATTCAACACATTATTATTATTTCCATGAAACATACAAGTTATTACTGTTTTTATAAAAAAACATTTTTATTTACTTACTCTCAGTACATAACATAATTTCAATTTTCCTACAACTTAGTTGATAAGTGTTGATAACCAGAAGGTTTGTTTGTTCAAAGAATAGTTAAGTGTAATTTTTTTATATGTTTTTTTTTTCTGAGATGATAACTTGTATGTTGAACTAATATTTTGACTCGAATATTAAAAAAATACTGTATTTGAACATTTAGAAATTCAAGTATATGAGTGAATACAACTAATAATAGTTGTAATTCGACAGTGCATTTTTTACGATCACTCTGTCGAGTATTCGTTCGAAACTACGAATAAAGTTACTTAGCACATGCTTTACCGTAGCATTATGTCTGTCATTGTCGCACAACTGTCAAACTTCTAGTGCAAGATAGAGACGGGAACATATCTAAGCCAAAGCACGTGCTACTTAACGAAACTGACTGGATTAAAATGGAAAGTTACGTAAAAAAACAATACTTCCAAAATAATATTGTTAAGACACTTTTAAAATTGTGTCTCGACCCTAGTGTGTCTCGAAAGATCCAGACTGTTTTTTATAAAAATAAAAACCAAACAACAAGTTTATGTATTACAAATGAGTATATTATGTTGTTTTAAAACCAGATATTAATTAAGTACCTATATAAGTACCAATGTATATGGTATACTGATGAATGATGTACTGATTGGTCCTAAACAGACATAATATTTGGATATTATCTCCCTAAGCCCCAAATATTATATATTATTATTGTGATGTTAATTAAAATAACACAGAGGTGATGACATGGCTGTTGTATAACAAGTAAATGTATATTTTATGATGGACAATTCATTAGGTTAAAAAGCCTATTTACTCTGTAATCGTAAATGTAAATTATCTCTCTCAAATATTTTCAATAGATTTTCCGAGCATCTAGTCACAGCTTTTAATAAAAAATAGCCAGACAATGATAACCTTAATAATAATTGATGCATTCCATTATACTTTTCTTGCAGTTATAAACTTCTCTGCTCTAGTATTATTGTTATGATAAAAGCCAATAAAGTTTTCCCCTGTCTGAAGATAGTCTTTTTATTCATCCCTTTAACCGACCGACCTAGTAATAAGCTGTATTAGCTGCTTTCCCATCTGTCTGCTGTCGCCTTAAGTGAGTTTTTAGGCGCCCCGCAGACGGCGGTCATTTTTTCCGTGAGAGATATCATCCGGCAAGCCCCGGTTTATCTTCCATGTGCGTTATTTCATAGATTCCCATTCGTTCTTTCGTCGCAGACAAAGTGTCCGTGGTCTGCTCAGTGCCTAATAGACACAAATGTTTATGATTATGTGACCCGTGGTCGTAGGATGCTACAGCACTCGCGGTAGGTGAGTATATGTTACAGTTCGAACCCGTTTTTCGTTAGAACTAGTTTTACCTAGTTAAAACTAGTTTTTACTAAATGCCTTTGTTAAAACTAGAAATACCTATACTCCATTTGAAATAAGATTAGACGTATAGATAAGCCTTTTTTACATTCCGTTCAAGGTTGAACGGGCTGTAAAAGGGTTTGTTTTAATGTCTAATCTTATTTCAAATGGGGTATAGTCAAAACTAGAATTTACCACTGATATATTAGATTTTTTTGTAAATATTTTTAGTTGTGGTGTGTAGGTACAACAGCTAAAAAGTGACACGAATCACGAGTGAATGAAAGTTTCACACCACATATTCACATTACATGTTTTTTTTAAATATGTATGAATAATTTAGTTGAAAAGTTCTTTTTTGTATCATATATACAAAAAAAAAGTTTAATTAGTATTATTAATTATTATTTATTCATACATATAATAAATATAATTTTGAATTTTTATTTCATAATATATATTTAATTATCATCGTTTCTCGTTTCTTTGTAGCAATACATATTTATTAATATTATTCAAACCACCTTTTTATTGGTAACTAGCTGCCCGCCCCGGCTTCACACGGGTAGCACTAAGTACTTATCTACGGCGCACTTACCCTACCTTCCTACCCGACCTACCTACCTACCTACCGTGCCCTACCTACCTACCCTACCTACCTGCCCTCTACCTACTCTACATACCTATCTACCTACACCTACCTCCCTACACCTACCAACATATCTACCTACCCAAGCAACTTACCCTACCTCCCAACACCTACCTACCTACCTACCTTACCTACCTACCTACCCTACCGTCCTACCCTACCTACCCTACCGACCTACCCTACCTACCAACCTACCTACCTACCAACATACATACCTACCAACCTATCTACTGTGATATCATCAAAAAAGCCATTGTATACTGAATGTATGAGCCGATATTTTTTAGAGCTATACTTACATTTTTAAACTCGTGATATCTTTCGAATGGAATGTCCGAATTGAATAATTCAAAAAGTTATATAAAGGTATTGAAGCAGTCTTAAATATGAAGTAATTTATTTTGATAAGGATTAATACCAAGATACAAATAAAGAGCCTTTTCTAGCCGCATCATTTCAATTAAAATTTCGAATCAAACTCATTCTGAAATAGACTTTAAATGACACAACTTAACTATAATTTAGTTTGACAGCACTGAGATTAGTTTAGAGAAAATGCTATTCTGAATTTGACGATTTAACCTAAAATTTTGTCCTATATCTAAAATCCTCTAACTAAATCTGACTATATTTAATCGCGATTAAAAATGTGTGGAATAAAATTAGATGTCATGAACTAAAATTCAAACCAACACCTCGACTTCAGTTACAAAAAACAGTACTGTATTTTTTTATTTTCTTTTGCTTATTATCTCGACAACGGTGTGTCCTATCGCAAAAATAATGAACATTTCGACCCCCTATAGGAAACCCATATACTCCTAATTCTCAACATGTTGGTAATTATTTTTAAATTTTTTTCGTTATTTTCCATACAAAAACTGAAAAAATTCCATTAAAAACACGTCGAGGCCGCACATGAGCGCCTCTGGCTCTAAAAAAAAACACGGGGTAGGGAAAACAAGTACCCAGAGGCGCGCGGTTGTCAAATTCGATTTTAGTTGTGTCAAAATAAGATTTAAATTTAGAGAAATTATTTGGCAGAATAGCTCCAAGATTCCCATAGTCAAAAGTAAGGAATTTTAGTGATAGTTTAGTTAGTTTAGTTCGGTGTACAAGAGAATCGGCACCAATATATCAGGGAAGTGGTAGGGAGCGCCCTAGATTGCTCCATTGATCGCCTCGTGAGTAGGCAAGTCGTAATCAATATTATTATTATTACCCCTAACTCAGAAATTGGTTCGGGCGAGTTCACGATTTAGGGCCGATTATCGTCTAGGGAGCGTTGTCCGTGCGTGTGTGCGAAATCGGAACCGATTTCACCGCAGTGCGCGTGCGACTGTAGTGGCAGCAAGACATGTTTTTGTAAATCTATTTTTATTTCGTGCCGAGATATGGCGAAGGAGAAGGAGCGAGAGGCCATCCTTAAAAAGTTTTTCTAATCAGCTGGTTTTAAATGTCTCATCACGTTCATGTGATTCAATTCATGGCGTTTCATCAACCACCTCTTAACCCAGGTCTTCCTCTTTTGTTTTGGTCGCACCGTAGCAAGTGCCAGAGCTATGCCTATTTTTGATTTTTGAGAATGTAAGCGGCATCTTGGAGCGACGAGCACTTTGCTGCACGGTGGGCTACATACTAACTGGCAGGGACGTGTGTAGAGTAGTAGCCGATTTCATTCCCACCACCGCTCTCCCGCTTTTAGAAATAACAACGAGTTACCATGTATCGAGTAGAGTTAAAGCGCCTACACACGGCCCTAAAATCAGAGGCAATATCGCCTCGTGAGTAGGCAAATCGTAATCAGAATTATCATTACACCCCTAACTCAGAAATTGGTTCGGGCGAGCTCACGATTTAGGGCCGATTATCGTCTAGGGAGTGTTGTCCGTGCGTGTGTAGCGAAATTGGAACCGATTTCACTGCAGTGCGCATGCGACTGTAGTGGCAACAGAACGTGTTAATCAATTCATTCAATCAGTTGTAAATCAATTTTTATTTCGTGCGGAGATATGGCGAAGGAGAAGGACTGAACGAAAACAATTGATCTTTTCAAGGAGTTGTTTAAGGGATAAACAACATAAAGGTCTTCCTCTTTTGTTTTGGTCGCACCGTAGCAAGTGCCAGAGCGATGCCTCTTTTTGATTTCTTGATAGTGTAGGTGGCATCTTGGATCTACGAGCGCTTTGCTGCCCGGTAGGTTACGTACTAACTGGCAGGGACGTGTGTAGAGTAGTAGCCGATTTCATCCCCACCACCACTCTCCCGATATTGCCTCTGATTTTAGGGCCGTGTGTAGGCGCTATAATGCCGTAATAAATTGATACTCTATATCAAGTACCTAATTTCATCTAGGGGAAAGTACGTTTAGGACACCGACTAGGTACCGAAATTTAAATTACTTTTCATTTTGTAGTGTTTTTTGGAAGTCGGTTGTTTTTCTCACCCGAAGAAACGCAGTGCAAAATCACACCATAACTAATATGATAAAATGCGAAAGTGAGTTTCTTTGTTAACGGGTGAACAGATTTGGATGAAATTTGGCACATGGGTAGACCATGACCTGGAGAAGGACATAGGACGTATCTTTTATCCCGATATTGCCCCCGGATAGAGACTTACGCGGGTGTACCCACGGGGCGCAGCTATTACTATAATAATATGAAAAATACAAATAATATTGTAATAATGCGCACTATTTTGGAAGTAAATGTACCTAGATACACATACACACGTTATTTTGATTCAAGCCAAATGAAAATTCGTGGTTGCCATGTTATTTTTGTCATGCTATTGTATTTACTTATGATAAAAAGAAAATCGATTATATCTCAGAAAGGGCACGATTGGGACACCAAGTGTCTTTGGACAAAATGTGGAACTTAATGAAATGAAATTGTTTATTCTGTAAATAGGATATTGAAATCATTTTTACACGTCATATTAAAAAAATCTTAAAAATAAGCTAGATGAGGTCGGCCGAAACAAACTCAGAGGTCACACAGTCTCTTTTAAAGTCCAGACATAATCTTGGTCAGGCCATAATATGAGGACCATGTAGATTAGAGTCTGAAATGGTCTTTTGAGGAAAGAACCACACAGATTTGAGTGGACCTGTCCAGTCAGTGCAAGCATTTGTCAGTAATCGAGGAGCTCAACTCAGAACTTAAGGAGCTCAACGACTCGACGAACAATACCAAAGAAAGGACATTTGGGTAGGCCGCATAAAGTTCTCAAATTGCAAGACCATCGATAAAACTAACTGAGAACGAAAAAAATATAAAAACAAAATAAAAATCCACATAGTCCTCACATTCCCAATAATTAAAATAATACAATACTTTGAAGTCAATTATGTGCATTGAAATGTCCTAACATCTGTTTTAAAATTAATTTTTCAAAGATTTTGCTTAACGCAGGTAATATTGAAATAGGCCGAAAATTCGTGGGATCAGTTGTGCTACCAGACTTGAACAGTGGAATCACTTTGCTAAGTTTCATCAGATCAGGAAAGTTTCAGATCAGAAAATTAGTAGTTAGATACCAATTTTAGAAATGACTACTCGAAACAAAGCGAATCTCAAGGCTCGTACAAACAGACGCGAAATCGCGGGCGCGACAGGCAGCGGTACCTTTGACGACAAATCTATCTCGACAAACCTTTGACGGCGGTGGGGGAGTTTAAATGTCCATTTCCATACAAATAAAACACTTTTTATCGATTTTCTCCTGAAATACGAGTCCAATTAGAAAAAGTCTTTTTTTATTTTTTTATATCCATTTTGATTTCACAAGCTGCGTATGTCCAACCTCTTCTATGGGGACGATCCACTGAGCGCCGCCCCGCTCCCATCCCGCTCTACGCCCGACCCGCGCACGCGTGTGTGTTTACAACCATATAATTCCTTGAATTACAATAATTGACCCTCTCGAAACGCACCCGCCTTGTATGTGTTTTGAGCAAGCTATTGTGAATACTTTTCTATTAGGTATCCAAAATAACGGATTAGTTGGCACACACATGTGACTAACAAAAAATAAGCTTAAACCGTACTGTCCGGACGGTCACATTCATGAAATGCATTTTTGTATAAAAAATCGATCGTAGTGGGAATCTTTTTACATTAAAATTAAAATGTGTGGTAAAAATATCCGAACGGAAGTTGAAGACTAGGTGATTTTGACACCATTGACGTTTTATTTACGATGTTGCTAGCAGTTATTTTTCCCTTGATTAAGGTAATACTTATTTGGGAAAGTGTTTTTTTAAGAAGTTTTGCAAACTATGTCCAATAATAACATCAACATTATTTAATTGTCTCTTTATATTTGCATAATTACAATGAACGTAATTATTTCAATATCGTCTTATTGTACACAGCGTCCTTATTTTTTTTTCATTAAACTGTGTAAGTGGTTAGTGTCCGTTTAGTCTTGACACACTGATATTTTGCGCTGCGGTCCGAGTTGAACTCTGAAAATACTTTTTAATTTTTCAAATCAGTTTATCGCGCGTAATGTTATCAAAATTTACTTTTATTTGAACATTTCTATAAAATAATAAACACTGAAGTGTATTGGTTAAAATTAAAGCAAAAATGTGTTACGCCGGACCATGACATGAGTGGCGAAAAAATTATTTTCGTTAGTAAATAAGAAATTCATAGTTCACGATGGTGTTCGAATCGATTGTGGTGGACGTGCTGAACAGGTTCCTTGGGAGCTATGTGGAGAACTTGAACAGGTCCCAGCTAAAGCTAGGAATATGGGGCGGTGAGTTTTTTTTGCGCCAGGGTGATGTCATAGTTGCCGCACTACTTTGATTGCGGTTATTTATGTCTTCGATTAATGTTTTGCAGGAGACGTCGTGCTGGAAAATCTCATACTCAAACAAAATGCCTTGGAGGAACTCAATATTCCTGTCCAGACAGTTTATGGACACTTGGGTGAGCAAAGTTTATAGCATTTTTAATGATCATAAAAATATAAACACTTGGTTAAACTGATCTAGATAACCTTTCGAAAAAAAGCTATAAACAGAGTCAGCTTTATTTAGCTGAAGAGAACTAGTTCAACAAGATTCATAGTACTATTTTCTTTGTAAATATCAGTTAACCTTGTGCAATATTTTTATTAATTTTAACTGATTACACATAGGTCAGGGACTCTTGGCATATATTCTGTGTATAATGTAGGTCATCAGTGTGAGACAAAACCATGAATTTAATTTTGCTGTTAGTGCATAGTCACACAAGCAATGATTACTGTTTGTATGAGAAACCTCCTGTTTATAAAGAGAATAAACTGCATATCGTCGTTCTTAAAACTTTAGAAGCTTATATGACTATTATTGACAATAGCTAATGCACGCTTCTTCATCCAGTTTTTTTTCTATTTGCTTGGCTGCCCTTAGGGTCATAGGTATTAAGTTAAATGAGCTATCACCTTCCTCAAGAATTGGTCTATCAAATGCAAAAAGAATTTTTCAAATCTGAATGGTAAAATACAATAGACGTAGATATATTTAGTAACCTATTCTGCTTGACTATTCTTGAAGAGTACTAAAAAACCCTGTAAGAAATCAACAAGTGTTTCACCTCTCAACGATTGACCAATTGCAAACCAGAACACGTCGCGTTCTGGTTTGCAATTGGTCAATCGTCATCCTGAGGATGCCTCGTTGAGAGGTGAAACACGTGTCGATTTCTTACAGGGTTTTTTAGTACTCTTGAAGAATAGTCAAGCGGAATAGGTTACTAAATATATCTACGTCTATTGTATTTTATAATGGATTTCCGCAAAGTCACGCCTGAATCAATTAACTATCTGAATGGTAGTTGCAGAGACTAACTCATTAAAAAAATAAAACAAACTCTTCAGCTTTATTTTATTATATCAGTAAGTATAGATAGATAAAATGTAACTGGAAGAAAATTTTAATAATCAATGATAGACAGTACAATGCATAGAAATTGTTTGTAAAATGAGGGTATACAACTGTTAACTTTTCTGTTCATGTTAGTTAACAATCTTAATTTATCATAAAGTTTCCATTACAGAATACGTAGTTATCTGTATGCCTGTTGCATTTATAAAATGTCATTTTAATGTTTTGTTATCTAATCTATATCTATAGACAATATCAACATTTCAATTTGAGTAGTGTTTGTTTTTGCAGTTTAAAAATAAAGTACTACCTTAGGTACTTAAAAACACAAGAGGCTGTATGCCCTGAAGGGTTTGGCATACAAGAGAGCCACATTGCTCGAATTACTTTTAGGTCACATGTTAATGGGGGTTATTGCCACTAACCAACAGGCTCCAGTCCAGACTCCAGGCGGCTACTGACAAATGAATTACCAATTTTATTACTTCCAACAATTATGGAACACATATTTCATGATTTGACATAAGGTGCATTTCTGTACTTCCTGAATGGTTAGAAAGACGTGTACGTATAGTAAACCCCATATTTCGCCACTTATATTTAAGTCCCATGTAATACGGGGCGGGTCAATTGCAATCAACCGGGCCCCAATCCAAACTCCGTGCTACTGTTGACAAATTCCTGATGAAAACACCCAATAACACTCAAACACTTCGCCCAACTGGGGAATAGTACCAAAGACCTCAAGCTCAGCAGTAGCACTTGCCACCATTAGACCAATGAGGCTTATTAAGGTGGATGCGCTGAGGTAGCCCGCGAAATTCAAATTTTATTACGTTTTTTGCAATTTGCAGGTCAGTATCAGGTTGTATGTTGATCTAAATATTATTTGCGATCGTAACAAATATGGATTTACAGAATTATAAACATTAGAATCAGCACTACAACTCTCTAAGTTCATGAAAGTGCATTGAACGACGAATTCATGAAATAGTCATTGTCATACTGACCTGCAAATTACAAAAAACGTAAGAAAATTTGAATTTCGCGGGCTACCCTATCGCTTCCACCTTAATATAACAATACAGGCTATTAGATAAAAATGGCTAAAATGTGAGACCTTCTAAAATCTATTAAGTTTATGTAACCAACAAATAAATTATACATAAACATTGAAATCTATTATAGCTATAGACAGCCTACCTAATTAGGCAAGGTTATCACACCAGTCAGTCACCACTTAACATGCAACAAAGATACTGGTATCCCTGTTTGTAATTGTTACACAGTCATAAACTTCTGTCTGGGTGACATCATCCCATCAAATCAGTACTATTCCATTTGCGAAACATTTAGTCTCAAGGCCAATATTGTGACCTTCAAATGTTATGTATGTGCCCAATTTCCCTTTGAGGAAAATATTCTCAATGCGCATGTTTATTATTAACAATGTTGGTGAATATTGAACTGAGTTACATTATTTTCCTGGTCCATATGATTAAATGATCAAGCACAGATTTGAAATTTAGATATTTTTTATAGTAATTATTTGTAAAAATTAAAAACAGTCAGGCTTTGCTCCCATGAATCATTAGTTGTAGTGTGTTGAAAAAAAGAGTAATTAAAATACAGTAGGCTGTGATAACGCTATCAATATGAGTGATCAAAATAAATAACAATACAGGAAAACAAAGACTTATCAGACACTTTGTTATCTCACTTGTTAGGAACTTGATAATCAAATAAATTGTTATTTATGAGTAATCCCTAAAAAACAAAACAATCGGTCATATATGGCGCCGCAAAAGAATATCATGGCGTCGGCCAACCTTGCTGTAAAACACACGCTTTATTACATAAATATGTGCCTTTTGTTTATTATCAAACAAGAGTTTATTTTTAAGATAAAAATTAAGACTGGCGTATCAATCTATGTCACAGTGTATAAGTTTCCTATTGCATGTATAAAACACCTTTTTATAGGTTTTTGTTCATGCTTATCTTTATTACTTTTAAATTGACATTTAAAGTAAACAATTGTACCATGATCTTGGTGTTAAATGTGTGTCGCATTATACCTGTCCATTAAAGTAATATAAAAGTACCAAGTAACTTCTAGATCACATGTAAAGCGAGTAAAAAACCAAGAAATCTGTTAAACAATGCTATGTTGGCCTCAAAAACTGAACAATTAGCACATTTACTAGGCAATACAGGTGCTAACTAAGAAGTACCTACAATAACTATCTAAAAAGCAAGTGTAGGAAACAATACCTTTTTGAACTGTTGTAATGGTTTTTGTACATGCTAATGTTGAATGTAGATTTAAAAAATAAAATATTAAGCTTCCCTCCGCATTGTGGTCTGTTAATACTAAATGAGGTATCTACTAAGGAGATAAAATTAATGAATTGCATGATTTAATGTTATGACTGCGACTTATCAAAAAGCGTGGGTAGATACCGACATTACGAAATACCATTCGGCGCTCCTCGGTACCTAAAAAGCAGGTCACAAGGTCACAAGTCTGTGAAGGTATTTGACCTGATAAAAGTTTACCACGAGTCGTATTTTATGCTCCACTCCCTTAAAATTTATGAGGGAGTGTTTTCCATTTGTTCCCTAATTGTTTTCAATTTGCTGTGCTGCAAATTTGATATCGGTATAAATTCAAAAAGAATCAATCTACCTAGCCTTTTCCCAAACATGTTGGGGTCGGATTCCAGTCTAACCGGATGCAGCTGAATACCAGTATTTTACATGGAGAGACTGCCTATCTGACCTCCACAACCCAGTAACTGGGTATTACGATACCCCTTGGTAAGAATGGTTGTCAGACTTTCGGGCTTCTGACGACCAGTAACGACTGTCAAAGATCCTCGAATGACAGCCGGGGCCAATGGCTTAACGTGCTTTCCGAGGCACGGAGGACTCTCGATATGTAAAAATGGTCGCCCATCCACGGACCAACCCCGTCAAGCGTAGCTTAAACTCGACCGAGATGGATCGACCCGTGCGGCTGTTATTACTAAGCCACAAGCTCCTCACATATCGGTATAAACTCGATTAAAGGAAAAATAATATTCGAAAAAGAACTTAAAATAAAACTACAAGAAACAACAAGATAAAATAACAAGCTGTTTTCTCCCACTGTTTAGCATATCAGTCTATAATGTTCCGTGGGTTCGAACCCACCACCTACAAATCGTAAGTCAGGATCGTTATTACCACTGGGTCACCACTGCTCTCCCGCTTCTCCCACTGTTTGCCCTAAAACATCGAGGCGCGGCGCCTCTGGCTTGCCTGATCAATATTTCTACTGAAATTACATGACTACGCTTGACGAAAATATGCAAACCATGGCGTACAGTTATTTTACGTACTTAGCTTTCAAGTAACTACTACATTACATAGAAATGAGAACCAAACAGCAGAAATGACAAGTACATGCAGAATACATCGAAATCTGGGCTCTAACGTCTTTATTTTTTTCTAAATGAATGCCGTCTTAATACCGGTTCACGTGTTTGACGTAATTCTATGCTATAATATTATGCAAATATTTTTAAGTTACGCCACTTTCACAAGGTGGTTGACATTTGAGTATTAATACAATTTAAAAGGATAGGTACCTATCAGTTAAGTTATGTTTTCATTTGTTATTCTTACTTAATCTCTTTTCATACAGGAAAGCTTGTACTTAAAATTCCCTGGAAGAATCTCTATGGCGCGTCCGTGGAAGCTACAGTTGACCGTCTATTTCTGATCGTCAACCCTACAGCTGAAGTTAAATATGACCATGAAAAGGAGGAGAGGATGGCGCTGGCTGCCAAACAGGCAGAGCTGGCTAGGGTTGAAGAAGCCAAGAAGCAAGAGGCGCAAAAAGGTATGTTTTAAATTTTATTTTTTTGCAGTTTTGTCACCAGCCAGCCAGTTACAAGTACAATGCAACTCGTTATCGTGCATTATTATTGAAAAATGATTGCGGAATAAAAATGAAACGATCTAATAACTCGAAAATACAAGAACTCAAATGGCTTCTATTTTATATTTATTATGCTTTTAGATAGATAATAAAAAAACAATAACTATTCGATGAAACAGTTCTGTGTAGCTTTGTTCATAAAAATATTTTAATTAATTCAAAGAGATCACACGTTTTAACTGTCGATCTGTTTTCCTGACCATGAATGCGTACACCTTGTTTAAATGGAGTTTTATAGCAGAATTTGTTTCTCTAAAGATTTTTAGTGATTAGCCTAATGTGAAGGTTAGCCGGTTTTATTGGCTTGAATGATGTTGATGGCTAATCAACAGTCACAGTAATCATATACAAATGTTTTTAAATACGAACAAAATAAGATGACAAACAAAAGATTATTTCTACATGCTCATAGTTTGTTTCATGAGAAGTATCATATTTATTTCTCATAAAAAGCATTATAAATATCTATTCGAGCATTTGGCTATTTGATTATATAGGGTGTAAGGGTAAACACCGTTGTCATTCAAACCATGGGTAGTTGACTTAAATATAAAAATAAATGACCGAACACAACAAAAAAAAAAACGTTATTTTCATTAAAAGATTTTTTTAAGTTTCTATCCGACACCGTGCTCGCTAGCGAAACAGCTGACTGACTGAGGGAGAGGTCGCGCTCGCGGCCGGTCAGGTCACGTCCCGCACCCCTCGCCCTTGTTGAGACGTAAGTTCGTTGCCCGCGGTTCGCAGTGCATAGGGCAACGAACTTGCGACTCTTGAGGTAAAACGTAGAATAAAAAATAAAAATAAATGTTGTAATTTTCCATTGATTTTACGTTCTATAAATGAAACCAAACCACTGGTTGCAAGGATAACGGTGTTTAGCCTAACACCCTGTATAAATAAATCATCGCATCTTGATAAATAAATCATCGCATCTTGATAAATAAATCAAAACCCTCCTTAATATTATTGAAATAAAACGTCATACCATCAGCGTATCAGCGCAATACTGAGACTCGGATTTCTGTCTGTGAGAGGAAAAACAGAAATGAAAAATGAAACCGTCACAAATACGCCAAAAAACAAATAAATGACATTTCCCGTGACCCAAGGGCTGGCATTTACCTTGGTCAGAGGATAAGCATTGCCATACAACGTGGCAATGCCGCCAGTCTCCCGAGTACATTACCAGCCGACAGCGATGCGGAGAAATTTTTCGACGCCATATTTGAGTTAATTTATTATATAGTTTATTTGTCTAGTTAGTTAGTTTTAATCAGTAATTTAATTTAGTATATAATATAAATAGTTAGTATAGTTTGTTAGTTTATGTAGCATGTTTTTCATGAATTGTGTATATATTTCTTGAAATAAACATTTTCAACAAATAAATGCATTCACTTTCAAGCTCGCTGTTCTATTATCAAACTATAATTGCTGTGCAAAGCAATTTTAATGGGCGTAACAGAAACAAAACGTTTGATATCACTAGTATTAATCTTCCATCTTATTTATAGATGCAAGCAAGCTCGACGAGACATTTGTCGAGAAGCTGGTGACTCAGATAATCAAGAATGTGCAGCTGAAGATCACAGATATACACATAAGATATGAGGATAGCATTACGAATCCTGACGCGCCATTCTCCTTTGGTATCACCCTACACAACCTATCCGTCCAGACCACTGACGAAAACTGGCAGAAAGCAGTCATCACTGATGCAGTTACCAAGATTTTCAAGGTAATATTCGGTTTGAGAAAGAAGAGTTAATTATAATACCGATTGCCTCGTTGATCTATTGGTCGCAAGCGCTACTGCTGAGCATGAGGTCTTGGGTTCAATTCTCAGGCTGGGCAAAGTGTTGTTGCGTTATTCTAATATCTCGTTAGCAGCCTGGATTCTGGGTTTATGCCAGGTTGATGGCAATAGGCTCACCCCTATTACATGGGACTTGAACATAGCTAAATGTGGGTGTACTGTAGGTAAACCTCTGCCCAACCCTCGGGGAAACAAGGCGTGATGTAATGTTAATTATAATAGCTTTCATGAAACGTTTATGTATTTATGGAAGTTGAAGGCTTAACCTTTGATAAAGGTCCAAGTGGCTTTATGACGGCTTTTTAGAAAGTTTTAAGAAAGAATCAAATCATCTAAAAATTTATTTGGTTGTAGTTAATGATGTCCTAAAATTGTTTCGAATTGAATTATGTTTTATGGAAAAATACTCATTTTTAGGGTTCCATAAAAATAATATAGTAAAATAAGAAACCCTTAGTCTTCCCGTACATGGCAAAAATTCAAAATCTTTTTCGTCAGAGACTTAAATTATTTTCTTAATGTTTGCAGATTCTAGATTTAGAAGGTTTAGCAATGTACTGGAACCCTACAACTGAATTGTATTCGAAGTCAGGACCCATGCAGATAAAGGAGAGATTACAAGGAGAGATAGCAACAAAATCATCAAAACCATCATTTTACCAATATGGTAAGCTAAATAAGTCTAATAAAAAACAATTTATATCGTGTCTTAAATGGCTTTAATCGATATTTATCCACATTATTGCAAGTAGTAGACCAATTGGATAATTATTATAGTAAAAGGCTGGTCTGTTTATTTCACTGACTACAAATAATTTTTTTCAACCTATTTATTAATGTCGTGGTATACAAATGAAAAAGACAGTAATGACAAACAGAAAAAAATATATAAATTTTGTTTGTTTTTAGCTCTGGGTCCAATTAACGCAACAGCTAAACTAAAACTGAACCCGAAACCGGAAGGCGACGTACCAAAGTTCAGTTCGCCAAAAGTGATACTAAGTCTACATATGGAGCAACTTACAGTCAGCCTCACAAAAGCCCAGTACCAGGACATGATGTTATTAGCAGACTCTATGGATAGAATGAGCAAACAGGCGCCTTACAGGTATCTTGATTGATGTTAATTGTTCATCCATTGCTCTATGACCCGTGAATCAGTTTTTTTACAGCTCTGTAAGTAGGTCAGGTTTTGTTGGTATGATTTTATGTGCTGTTTGATGATGCATATTGAAAACCAGCTTTACCGTGCGTGTGCAGAGCTGTGCTTGGGGAGTTTGTTGCGCCACTTCTTCTGCTAAATCACTAGGAAGTGGTGAAGAGCGGGCGTTTTGGGGAACTGTCTTATGCAATTTTGATTTAACGTTCAAAAAGTGCTGATTTTCAGCTTAATTAAAAAAATATATTCTTATTTTGTCCGCGTGGTAGTCGAAAACGCACAATAACCACCATATACAGAAAGCTGTGCGAGAAACCGTCCGTGTTTATGTAAAAACAACAACACAACATTGTGTTCCTACAAAATGCGTACCAAATTACTAGAGCAATTTAACAAAATAAACTAATTTTAAAATAAGTATACAATTACACCTTCATTGTGCATGTCAACATTGCTATGAATTAAAACTTATATATTGCATTCTGGTTACAGAAAATACCGTCCAGATCTTACTTCATACAAACGCCACTACAAAGAATGGTGGCGGTTTGCCTATCGGTGCATATTAGAGGAAGAAGTGCGCAGGCGACGCAATAACTGGGACTGGACGCATATGTTAGAACATAGGCAGCTTTGTAAAAACTATGCGACCGTGTATCAGTGTAAACTGAACAATAAGGGAAAAGTGAGCTCGGAACAGTTATGTGTACTGGATAAGGCTGAGAAAACACTCGACTTGTTGAATCTGGTCGTTATTCGACAAAGGATTGAAATGGAGGTGTGTAACTATTAAGCTTTAAGAATCTAGTAATATGTCAGAAGTTGAGGATTTTAAACCGTTTGATCGCTAGTGAAGGCTGAAATGTCATTCACATCCTTAGCAATAAGGTTTTATTTAAATTAAACTAAGGTTTCGCGTCTGGGATTAGAATGATTGGATCAGCTGAAGTTGTCAATTGGTTTAGTCTGAAGTGCTTAGGTAAATAATGATTAATCTTAAATCCCAAAACCTCTTTTACGGTACTATCCACTTTAATCAATTTATATGTTGTTCAGGTTGAAAGGCTGGGAAAAATTCAAGAAGAAGCTAAGAAAACCCAGGGTTGGTTCAGTGGTTGGTGGTACGGTAGCTCGAAAGACGACGAATTGGCTGAAGGCACAGCTATTAGTAAGTAAAATTATTAAGAACAAGCTGTGTGCGATGGGATTTCCCATCGGCAAAAATGACGAACTTCCATACAAACTTTCATACCCTATTTCACCCGTTTAGGGGATGAATGTCCGGCCCTGGTCCAGGCCATGGTACGGAGCGAGAGGGCATGGGAAGCCGTCACCTCCTTCTGCGAAGCAGTAATGCTCGCAAAGGAGGAGGCGGAACGCGTGAGGGAGAGGCAAAGTTTGCGCCCTCACGCCGCTAACCGCCGCCGCTGGAGACACCCTGGGGGTCGAGAATCCCAGGCGGATTGTCGGCCACCATAGGCGCGGGCTTGCGGGGGGCGAGCGATGGGTAGCTCGCCGTCCGATAAGGACCAGGCCCGGGTCGATGGCGCGTCGTGTTCCACGCGCGCCTCAAAGAGATTTTAGCACACCTGACGGGGTCCGTTAGGACCGATGCGTGCCAGGGTTGCGAAATAGTCCGAAAGGGATACCGGGACCCTGGCAACAGGCAACTGAAGGAACACGGGTGGGTTTTAGTCATTAAAGTCTGACACGCCCTTCCGCTCCGCCCAGAGTGGGAGAAGTCATTTAATGATTTCCCACCCAAAAAAAAAAAAAGGGCATGAGTTTTCAAAAGTGCTTTTTTAGTGCGTTACAAAATACAATAGACGTAGATATATTTAGTAACCTATTCCGCTTAACTATTTCTCAGAGTCATAAAAACTCTGTAAGAAATCGACACGTGTTTCACCTCTCAACGAGGCATCCTGAGGAAGACGATTGACCAGTCGCGAACGTATAAGGAAGTTGTGCAAAATGTCATGCTTCTAGACCCAGCAGCTTAAGCTATGCGTTGTCTGTCAATGAATGAATGAATTTATAATTTTTATTAAGTAGATTCAACAGCTTGAAAATATGTAAATGGATACAGAATTATTGGAGTACAATTTAGGCTGTATCAATAAATAACGGTCACATTTAATTTTTCTAAACTCTTTTCAGTGAAACAATTCGAAATGGCAATGACGCCCGAGGAGAAAGAGAAGCTATTCCGTGCCATAGACTATCAAGAGAACTCGGCGCCTTTACACTTGCCCATAGAGTACGTGGCCATAGAGAGCTACTTCCAACTAGATCGACTTCAACTGAACGTGACTGATGAAGTCGAAGTATTGAGGGCTTGTGTCGATCATGTTGAGGTTGATATGAAGCAGCGACCTAGTGCTAATGCGTTACGGTAAGTTGAGCAGTAATGTGCTCTAATTGAAAAATGGGCTCATATAATGCCAGTAAGAATAGGCAGACCGCAGCGGGACAATCAGAAGCGTGACAGCGTGACGCACCGTAAATAAAAATATCGATCTTGTGTACGTTGGAATACAGTCGAAAATAATAAATTAAAATTCGTGTCGAAGTGTGCTTTGGTCCGAACGCGGTCGTGGTTTGCTTTCTTTATTTTCGACTTTATTACAATGCACCAAAAGTGCTCTTTTATTGGCAGATAAAAGCTCACTGCGCTACTTCTGCTTTCATCGATCGGCCCTTGTATTATATAATCTATTCTTGCTATTTTAGAGTGGACGTCCGAATGAAGGCTTTTAGCGTAACTGGTGTGCAGCAAAACGATCTTGAACCGCAACTGGTCACCTCCAAAGAAGTGACACAAGACGTCAATTTACTAAATGTTGTCTTCGAGACCAATCCTTTAGGTAAGAGACATCCTAACTTAATATTATATCGTATCGCTTATAATTAAGTAATCTCGATTTTTTGTCAAGTCGTAAAAACTGTACGAATCAGGAGCGGGTCGCTAGTATAATACATTAAAACAAAATTCTCACTTCATTTTCAGATGGCACTTGCGACCAACGAGTGAGAGTGCATGCACGTCCTCTTCAAATTGTGTACGACGCACAAACTGTCATAGAAATAGTAAACGTATTCAAACCACCCACCGAATCTACTGCTTTATCTACGTAAGTTACTGATCATCTTTGCTTTTGCTGGACAATTTATTATGATTGCCGGTAATGATATTTGCCATTTGCCGTATTATGCCAAATTATTGCACGAAGTGTGCAATTTTTTTTTTAAATATAAAATATTGGTTTATTAAAAAAAAAAATAAGGAAATAAATAGTCAACATTCATATTTATATCTATCTATATAAGGTATATCTTTTACACGAAATATCTTAAGGGGTCATTGTACTCATCATTATCAACAACTTTCACTATGGGACGAACGTTGAAATCGCGAAAAATAAAATCTGCTGTTACCTACATTTTGGACGAGGTATGCGAAAATAAATGGAGGGAACAGGTGATTTTTTAACGGAAATCCTATACAATGCGAAATCAGCATAAACTGGAAATGTACAGCTTGATGTGTAGCCGTGTATACTACATTGTCGTTCATCTCTAGCACAAGCTATCCAAGTCGTAATCCAGTTTTTGAATGACAACCTTCTATACAATCTCTTTATATGATTAAATTTTTTCTACCAAACAATCCTATCAGATTTCCTTGTGAAACTTGCAATTGACTATCGTTGCAATTACCAAAAAACTTGAATAATCACGTTTTAAATTTCTAGTTTGCAAGCAGCGGCAGAAAACAAACTGTCGGACCTCAAGGAGAAGTCTGCGTTAGGCATGCAGTACGCGGTGCATCATCATACGTTCATAGACCTCGACATTGACATCGCTGCCTCATACATTATAGTGCCGAAGGCTGGCGTCTATACGCAGTAAGTAGTTAGTAACACCTTGCAACGAACCTATCGGACCGGGTTTATGGTAAAAGTGAAACCTGGTAGTACTATGAAAAACCTCTAAAAGGAAAAAATGTTGGGCTTACAAATTAACAATTGTACAACCCATTGAAGACATGTTCTTCAGGGCTACGAAAACGAAAATAATTATATGTAGTGTGTACAATGTAGCTAAACAGGTAACCAAGATACAACAAAAATAATCAGTTTGTTTTCGTAGAACTAAAGGGAGGCAATTACTTGAGTTTAATTTACCCTAGTTTCAAGGAACTTTATTCTAAACAATTAAACATTTACAGAAAAGAGGCATGCGTGGTAGTAAAACTTGGTGCCATAAAGGTGAAATCGGAGCCTCGTTCTCAAGCGCTCAATGTTCACAAATTATATCTGGAAGGGCTCGCCGATGAAGATATATTGGCGGAGATAGCGCGCCATAGCTATGATAAGATGGCCCTCGAACTTACTGAGATGCAGGTATGTTGTCCAGAGAAGAATGTTTTGTTATATTCAGGGTTGTGAAGCCTTATAAGAAAAAGCAAAAGCTCGCGGTGAGTACGTCCTTTATGGCAATATTAAGGCTCCCACAAACAGGCGCGACAAGGTTACCGCTGCCTGTCGTGCCCGCAACATCGCGCCAATTTGCACGAGCCGTTATATTGGATCTGTTATTGAGTGGTAACATCTTTCCTCTTTCCTACAATCTGTGGGAGTGATTTGGTGAAAAGGGACGGAAGTGTATTACAGGAAGCCGGGGAAGCGCGCGCTATTTGATTTGACCAATGAGCGCGCGTGGTGCTAGAGTTGGCTTTCAGAGACGACCTTGATGAGGCCCTTGCCCCTTTAATGTTGCATATTACCTTAATGTTGCTTATTAGATGTCAGATATGATCATATGCATCTACTCTAAGACTCGCTCGATTTTTTTTTTACTTTGATCGTTTATTTTTATTGATTGATTTTAAAAGTCTTTAACAAAGAGAGTCTATTCTAATCGTGTGTAATCTTAAAACTAAAGAGTTCTTAGGCTTATTATTGATATTATGATATTTCCTATACAGATTGTAATCGCAAACCCCGATGAAGACTGGCAGTCAGCAATAGCAACGACGAATGAAGAAGCAACCCCTCTCCACTTACTTCAACCCACCAACTTAGTTATACAGATACATAAATGTTTGATCACAGATGATCCGCGCCTGCCCAAGATTAGGGTTATAGGGAAACTGCAGAAGATTGCCATCAGTGCTTCAGAAGATAGGTAAGTTCATACAATGTTTTAGTTATTATAGCTGATGCCCCTGGCTTCGTCCGCTTGACATATTATATACTAAAACCTTCCTCGAGAACCACTCTATCCATTGGTGAAAACAGCATGAAAATCGGTGCAGTCGTTTTTGAGTTTATGACAGACAGACAGACGCTGCGGAGTACATTGTTTTATAATATGCAGTGATAGTTAACTTATGAGCTATAATCAAAGAAAAATTCATTGAACCTACATTAGTTTATTGTGTGGTTTCGGACGAATAAAAAAGGTCTGAAGGATATCGTTCGTATGGGACGAGGTCAAAGGCCTTAGACAAGTCAATGAAAATCGCATGATCAGGTGTATTTCTATCCGTGTAAGTGCTTATATACACGAGCGGCACGCGTCAACGGCAGAGGCAACGGTCGACGACGTGCCGCTCATGTATATAAGCACTAATATCTGAGAGCGTGCTTCAAGCTCACAATAGCCGTCTCCGTTGACAGCCCAGGCCGGAATCTAAACTGGGCATCACAAATTAGATATGAGTTAAGCACACTGTCAAGAACCTATGACGGTGTCGAGTGCGCTAGGCCTGTAGTTTGACTTGCAAGAGACTTCTCCTATCTTGCTTTTGGCCACCGGCACTACTAGACTTCGCACTAGATCAGGCGGAACATGTGTAATGTCATAACTTTTTACAGAGTACACCGATTTTGAAGATTCTTTTTTTTTTTTGCAGATTATTAACGTTGTGCGAAATATTAGTCAGTATGCCTCTTCCACAATCTGATGAATCAACCAATCTCAAGGTATGTATGACTAACGAGAAATTATTTCATTCCCTTGTTATGATTTTATTATTTGAATGATTAATTGTATCCTTATTTTTAATTTAAAGATATTTTGCTTGAAATTTGCATACGTTTTAACTGGTTATGTGCCTGAGAAAGTTATTTCTCTTGAGAATACACAACAGCAACCTCAGGCCCTGATAGTGGTAACTTCTTTCGCAAACAGTAGATGTGATTAATTACACCTTACTATTATACTTAGACTTCACTATACAATTGATCATCATTAATCAAACATAGAGTAAACTATGCGTAGTTGAGAAGATAGTAATATTTCAGAATGCTTAGCACTTTTATTCATCTTATGGTATCTTCTTATTATTTTATGGACCAATATTGGTTAAAATTATGACTCTTGTGTCTATATCAAGCAAAGACCTATTCGCTTTGCATAGTAGACCCTCCCATGTGTAGCTTACGAATCTATTTATATGCCTAGTTTGGGAATAAAAAAATGCTTCCATTGGCACAGAATAGTACAGAATATTGACTCCGAAAAATCATTTAAAAAGTGACTCTTGACTCTTGGCTACGACACAATAACGTGCAATTCAGGTCGCACAGCGCTAATTACCTACAGATATATTCACCTATAAGTTGCCTTTCTTTCTATCGCGTAACTCTTATATTTTCTGACTACGTTACGCTCACTTAATTGGCCCGACAAGAAGAGCTCGTCGCGTACTTGCAGCTTCATACCTAAATTGCGGAGTGTGCCTTTTGTACTATTGTATGCCATTGGTGGGCAAAACGATTCATTTCTGTTTATAGGAATCGAGCATTAGATGATATTTCAGTACGACTGTTCATTTAGTCTAGTTCTATAAAACTGTGACGTGTTTATTTTAAGTTTACTAATTATTTTAGCCAAGTGAATCAAGGGCATCGAGTTTGTCGTTACTAAAATATTTGGATCCCATGGAAAAGCAAAGGCGTGAGACTGCACGTGCTAAAGAGAGCAAAAAAGATGAGCACACTGTACAGTTGACTGAAGTTGAAGCTTTCTTCATTATGAACGGTAAGCACAACATTTTCATATGAATTTACTTGTCACCAACGAGACACAATAGAATGTTTATTGTTATCGAGTTCTAGTTAAAGGCAAATCGACAGTGGAGCGGATATCCGCTCAACTGTTGTTTCAACTCCTTTCTTATTCGGCCGCGAATCATATTTAGATCAACATACAACATTATACTGACCTGCAAATTGGAATAAAAGTAAGAAAAAATAATATTCGCGGGACACATTGACGCTTTCGCCTTAAAAATAAATTATGTATTTTCAAATAGACAGTTAACCATACCATTTCCTTCAACAGAACTTGTCCTCAGCATCAACCGTAAAACAAAGGAATCATCAAATAGCTACGACAGATTCCTTGTCTTCTCTCTATCACTGTTAGAGATCAAGGCTACACAAAAGACGTTCACACTAGAAGCAACCATTCGTTTGGGAGCGGTGAAACTACAGCATCATAGGGTGGGACACGGACTGTTGGCCCTGGACATAATTGAGACACCTGATATCATAGTTGATGACGATGAACCTTCTGATCCAACTATCAGTACGATCCAAACGCACGGTCCAAATAATAAGTACCTGTTTACTGTAACTTATAGGAATGTAAGTAGATTTTTGTTGCGGTTCATACAATATGTAAAATCCCTGTCCGATCCGTGAGGATCTTGTTAAGTATCGTACTGAGATTACTATATATGTGACAATTTTCAGGAAAAATGAAAAAAAAATCGCCAAATATTTTTTCAATGGGGAATTTTACCAGGATTCTACATGGGGCGCGGGCGGCCGTCGTTTAGTGGGTGTCTACAAGTCATAACTTATGACTGCTGTTGAACATTTTTAACGAATTTGGTGTTAATTTTGGTACTCAAAATGTGAATTTTATTTTCAATAAGTAATAAGTAGTAAAATATAATATTACTTTTTTGAAAATGAAAGCGTTATAAAAATTTGAGCAGACAAACTTGCTTCAAATTAGAAGTGATTGTTTTTATCTCACGAAGCGACGCGCGGTTTACTTGTGGTTAACAAGTGTACAAACACGCTGTAAATGTGTGTGTAAGCGCAGTAGCTCTCGGTACCGTCCGAGACAATGGTGAAGTCGGAAGTGTGTGTGTGTTATGCTGACGCTACTCGTCTTTACGCACACGTTCACGGCGTGTTTGTACATTTGGATACCACAAGTAAAGCACGCGTCGCTTTGTGAGATAAAAATACTATACTTAAATTAAATTGGCACACGGATTAAGTTACAATGCATAACGCACGCCCTCATTTAATACAATAACTTTATTTTGACATTTGCAGGTTGATAAGAAATGTCCAGATTTCCGAGGCGTCTTTGGTTCTGTCGAACAGATGATTGAGTTAGATTTCACTGACTTGAAGGTTCTACTTCATCTTCAAGGATTGCGGGAGATTCTTGTTATCGTTAATGAGTATCAGGTATGCAGATTTCATTCTTATAATGGCTGATCGTGTGTTTGTGGCATAATCAACGGTTACATTGTTTATTATAAACATTACCGGGGCTAGTGTTGGAAATCGAATACATAAAATTTATATTTTTTATAGTGAAAGAAAGAAGAATTGTTTATTCTGCACAAACAAAACGCATATTATAAAAAAAGACATAATAAAAATACACCAATACAAAGTAGCCAAAAGTCTTCAACAAATAAAAGTTTGAAAATTTTTGGTCATTGCTTGATGTCAAGGCCAGCGACCAAAGACTTATTGCGTAAACTGATAGCAATTACATGTTAGGCTATTCATAGCTCAGGGTCCTCCAGGCTCTCTGCCTTAAGTGTTGGAGCCCAGTCTTCTCTCCCTCGCACACTCTACGCTCAACGCTCTCTTGGGTGCTAAACCTGTGATGTATTCGCAGACGCAAAGTTTTATTCTTGTGGGGTTTATGGTAAACGTTTTGGTTACGATGTGTCAAATACACGGTGTATTTGACTATGTATATTTGTAAATTATTTGGTCGAATATTAATGTTTAACATTCTCGACTGTATCTCAGACACGATTACAAGCCATCCAGAGTACAGTAGACCGAACAGCCAATGCTGGTCCCTTGGAGACTATTGTAGAAGAAGAAGAGTTCGTCACAGCTAAGTCCAGAGGTAAGTTAAAGTAACAAATCGAAATATGTATACCCGCAGAATAGAATCATTTCAATTGTGTGCACATGTGTCTCATTAGTCATGCATATGTTTATGAGACATCTCTGAGTACGGCAGCCAAACAGGGTATTTAAAAAATTTAATTAAATAAACAAATTCACAGCGAGTGTATCGAAGCCATCTCGTCGGAAGCAAGTGGAGAGCATACAAATGAAAGTGAACTGTAAGATTGGGGCAATAGGGATAGTTTTCGCGACTGAAGACCGTCCGCTGTCGATGGTGCAGGTACAAGGTGCCACCGCCGGCCTCGTGCTTAAAAGCTCCTATACTCAAGTCGACTGCGCCATTGCGTCCATCAAAGTGGAAGATTTGAACCCTTATACTATTCATAAAGAGGTCAGTTACCGAAATTATTTGTTGCGCAATCTAGTTGAACCCTAAGGTTACCCCCCACGGAACGTGTTGTGGGGATTTGCCGATGGCATCGACCACTGTATCTGCATATTATCTCGTCTTTGCAAATTTTTATTCTTTAAACGTTTAAATAAAAGACCATTTTACAATGTTTTTGGTAGTTCTCACCTCAATTATAAACAAAACAACGTGCGGCAGTGAGCGATGCTCGCGGTGAACTAATCCATGTGACGTCCCCGGCACGCAATGCAATTTGCGGTGCTGGCGGTATCGATAGTGGATGTAGTGTTATATGAATGCATACAAAGCAATCCAAAATCCGTTGCGGCCGGCGCGGGCCAGTGGATGTAAAACTTTCTCAGCAGTTATTATAACACTGTGGAGTATGTCTTCTTTTTTTTCACACTAGATTCACAAATTTATCTTCTTCAGATACTAAAAGTGCTCGGCGGCGACGTGATGAATGTACAAATAGTGATGTACAACTTGGAACAGTACCCGACTGTTAGTGATGTAGACATGTCAATAGATTGTCAAGTTAGCTGCCTGCGTATTATATTCCTCAACTGGTTCGTCTCTTCAATGTTGGTAAGTAATTTAATTTTATGACGATTAGAATAAGTGCTAAGGTTCATATTTAATTATCTGAGCAATTTCAAAAAAGTTTGTACCCCTAGTTTTTGGCTTGTCCCTCAACTTTTTTCCTTTATATTTTTGTGCAGAATATATTAATTTAAGTGAAAAAAACATAAATTTAAATATATATATAAATTGTCGTTTTGGTGTTACTTTACTAAACATAAAACATTGAACATTTTAAAATATTCAAGACCATCGAATTGACCTGTCCCCTTCACAAAAGGTGACTGGTTAAGGAAATATAATTTAAAAAATCGAATTTATCAGTTAAAAGTTAGTTTATTATTATTATCCAGGTAATACAGTAACTGGGGATTTAGGTAAAACACAGGATGAGACCACATTAGTAACTTAAAAGTCCTACAGCTAGGTTACAAAGTATTATTTGTCAGTGAGCCTCACTGACAAATAATACTTTGTAACCTAGCTAAATTAAATCTAAATCAATCAATTGTTAATATAATATAGAACCAATTATTTACAGGATTTCTTGAACAACTTCCAAACAGCTCAACAAGCGATCATAGACGCGTCATCTCAAGCCGCAGACGCTGCGCGCGCGAATGTACAGAGCGCGTACACAAACTCAACCAAGTTGTTACTTAAATTGCGACTGAAGGCACCTATTATCATAATACCGGAGAACTCCAAAAGTCACAACGCTATGCTCGTGGATTTGGGTCACATAACCTTGAATAATAAATTTGTGGATATGCACCTGCTTGTAAGTATGGAATCTTGAAATATCTTGTTTATTGAAATAATATTCTTTTGAACACCTTATAATATTGAGGTCGGTTTCCAACCTCTCCGGGCTTCAGATAGAAACCAATCATTGTCTTATTTCCTATTTCAACTCCTCCCTTCAACTCGAGTTGAAGGTAGAAAGTATATTACCCGGCCGTAAATGATACACCGCGCTTTAGAAAAAGCTCGGCAGTGTAGGCTTCTATAGTATCGTCTCTGTAACTCATGTCTTTCTGATAGTTTATCGCTCGATATACCCAACGCTCGCGAAACTGCAAATAGTGATAAAAAATTTGAAAAATTTGAAATATTTTCTCATTCAATTTTCTGTAGGATCAGAGCAACAAGGTGACAGTTGACGAGTTGACCCTCGAGCTAGAAAACATGAAAGTGTCGTGTGTTACGCTCGAAGATGACTACAATGAAGGTATAAACGAGAGGAAGTTGTTACGTCCGACCAGCTTCAAACTGTTCGTTAAACGAAGCCTATCGCTTTGGTACGAATCGTTACCCGACTTGGATATATCTGGGAGAATGAACACTATTGCTGTGAGTATGCGCACTTTTTTACGTGAACACGTCTTTAAATTTGCTTACATAGTGGGAGGCAATTCAATAAACTGATGATAACAAAATCGGGTGATATAGTTTGATGCGCAGCTACATAACTATCATGAACATTTAATTACACCATTCGATAACTAAAGGATCAAAGAATTAGATTCATAGAAAATGTGACTCGTAACGTACACGTCTTCACGTAAAACACATGGCCATGTCCACGACATAGCCACTCCCCATTTTTTATTTATTAAAGATAAAAGCCGATTCTTATTTCGACGTGCATTGGTCAAATAATTTCTGGCCAAAGTCTAAATAAAACTCTTTATGGTAATTATCTGCTGCGAATGACGTGGTAACTTAAAATAATATAAATGATATTTCAGATCACAATAGGCCATTCTGACTATAAGAGTATCATGAAAATTCTCAATCAGAATTTACAAGAAGGTCAAAAAGTCGAAGAGAAAGCAAGTGCCATACCTAAAACAACTTCGAAAGGAGGTCTTAGAGGTCAACAAAGCAGCAAGATTCAGACCAAGTCGACGATCGCAGTAGTACAATCCACAGCGGCTGCAAAGAGACCTAGAACTACTATAAAGTTCTCTTTCACAATGGAAAGCCTCGTCATTGATCTCCTGAATACTGTTTCGAGTGTAAGTATATAAGGTCCTATTGAAATAGATGGACAAACTTTTAGAAATCATTCAGAGCACCAAAATAAGGACAATGGTAAAAAAAAATGCATTACATACTTACAAGATAAAAAACCAGCTAACGAAAATATACTAAAAATGTTGGTTACTAGGGGTGAGGCGTATTTATCGTAACAGATAGAAATAACAGATATTAAAAATAACAAGCGCAAGTACCTACCCGTAATGGATGTGTTTATTCTAGTGACCCAGCAATTATTTAGATATTTTTTAGGTTAAAATAAAATCACTTTAATCTGTGTTCTTTTTGCTTGTATATCTTTGGTTAGACGTACTGAACGCTGTGTTAATATTTGTCCATCTATTTTAATGGGACCTTATATGGATATTTTTCAAGTATTATATTTAATATATTTTATAATATCTAATAACAATTATTAATATTGGTCTTATTTATGCCCTTGGTTATTGCTAAAGGGCTGTCCCGGTCGACGTGACTTGTCGCGTGTAATTCTGCGTTGTGACTTTGAGACTCCGCAATGCCTTCTTGGGTCGCACGCTGATTCTTAGAACTACTAGGAATATATATCTCATAGCAATACGTCGCGCGTCTGTGTGTGAAAGCCTTATAAATAAGTTACTCCGAAAATTCTGGATTGTTTGAGTAATTTAGTATTATATTGTAGTTGAAGGCAGCGGAATACTCGATGTTTGCGCAAGACGTAGACATGGCGCGGTTTTGTATGGCGCTGCTGTCTGTAAAGGGCAGGATGCTCTCAGACGGCTCCATGCAAATGTCGTTGTTACTTGTGGACTGCACACTCGACGACACTCGGCCCGGCAGAGGCACTAAGATGACAAGGTGAGTGGAAAGGCAAAAAAAAAAACGAATCACGTTGTTTATTATTTAGGGGTATGAGGAACAGGGTGTAAAGTTCACTCATCCACCATAGAAAAGGGAGGATCCTCCTACCAGACGGGTGTTGTGTCCACTGCACGGTAAACTTTAATTGCGCGATGCAGGATGTATGTGACGTCAGGTCTTTGATGCATAGTTCGCATGTGGCGATGTAGATACCGCCACAATTACTTAAGGCGAAAATTGTAATCATTCAAATTATCAATACAACTCACTAAGTTTAAATTACCCTATTCAATGACCATTTCATGAAATCATGTCATTTAAGGCTAATTCTAACTGAGAGAGTAATATTGATGATTCTGATGATTAATACATATTTGTTACGGTCATAAATCGTAGTTTGATCAACATACAACCTAACATTGACCTGCAAATTGCAAAAACTTAAGTAAATTTGAATTTCGCGAGCTACCTTAGCGCATCCCCCATAACATCAGTTATCATTTTATTGCAATCGCAAGCATTGCCGAACGGGGCATAATTTAGAAATGTGTAAGCCATCATGGTTCCGTTGCGTTAAAATTGTACACCAGTTATGAATTCACAAATATAACTTTAAAAATCAAAAATAGGTCAAAGCAAAGCTAATCAAATTTATATGGGACAACCGCGCCCTCGTCTTCTACGTATAGAGAATCACGTCAAGTGCAGGTTTTCAAATGCAAAAGATGTGAACAACAATGGCCGCTTGAATAAAAAATGTCTATGGTTTAGTGATGCAGTGTTATGAATTTTAAGTTCTGGTGCTATCGATGTTACAAATAATTTCCGCGCATAGAATAGATTGAACCATTGGAATTTCGATAGTTTTCGTCTGCTTTTTATTATTTTACTATGAATACTTAACTTCGCCAATTGCATCGTATGAAATATACGTATATGACAAGGTATGGACAGTATTTATGACAAGGTTCTATGGTAAATAACTCAACCGTACGAGAGTACACCATGAATATATATTTAAATTTTATTAGATACCTGGAGAGACGTCGCAGTAATAAAGATGATACCAACGTAGCCGACCCTGACATGGAGTCACAGGATAAGTTACGAAGCATGATCGATGTTACATATACCTTGAAGAATTCTGACACATTCAGTAAGTTTTACTTTGCATTAATTTCATGTTTTGATTGACTTTTGGTGCGATGTTTAAAAAAATCTAGGTCGTTTAAGCTTGTAAGTCGGCACAGACAATTATTGGTAAAAGGTTTCGCAGTAAGTTAAAAATCTAAGGTATGTCCTCCTAATTCATATCAGTATGATACACCAAAAACGAATGAATGGGCCTACAAAATATTAGTCAGTTTTGTCATTTTTAAAGGATTTTTTACGTCGCATTCAATCGATAAAAAAAATCAACCAAATGTCTTTCAAATTGCTTTTTATATAATACAATCAATCTGCCTAGCCTTTTCCCAAGACTGTTGGGGTCGGCTTCCAGTCTAACCAGAGGCCCTAGACAAAGTGACATTCTACCAGCGTTAACGATATGGAAAGCAAAAATGTATAGGACTGACATATATATATCGACAAGCTTATGTCAATCTTGTTGAAAGTCACTTGTCAAGGCCCTCAGATGCAGCTGTATTTTACACGGAGCGACTGCCTATCTGACCTCCACACACTTGGTAAGACTAGTTGTCAGACTTTCAGGCTTCTGACGACGCGTAACGACTGTCAAAGATCCACGAAGGAAAGCCGGGACCAACGGCTTAACGTGCTTTCGGAGGTACTGAGGAGTCTCGGTATGTAAAGATGGTCACCCATCCACTGACTATCCACGGCAAGCGTAGCTTAACCTAAGGGATCGATCCGTGCGGCTGTTATTAATTAGCCACAAGCTCCTCACTTTGTACATATATACATAGGTATTATAACATCTATTTATCAAACTTGCAGTCGACATGAGGATATTCAGCTTCGACCTAATCCTGGCGATGGATTTCCTCAACAAAATCGCTGAGTTTATGACCACTGGATTAGCAGAAGATGTTAAAGTGAACGAAGAAGTATCGATGATGAAGGAAAAGTCTATTGACGCAATAGTGGTAAGCAAGCTGTGCACCCACGAAACACGAAAAAAACCGTCAAAAATAGAATAATCTTGTAGTGTTTGAGTGAATGAAGTGAAAAATATGGCACATCGCATTATATAAAACAAACGGCTTTGATGGGCGCCATGTCGTGTCACTAAATCTACGGTTTTCTAGAAGAGCAGTGGCCACACATCTCGCTCGTCGTGGTGGTTGTCATGAAAATGATGACAGCAAAGATTTAAATCGTTAAATTCGCCCTTCCGCGTCAAAAGATAGTCACGTTTCTGTTTCATTTTCACACCTCTGACACACAATGACACTGACTTGACTTGATTGTCATGGAAAGTTATTTAATAATGTGTGAGCTCACCCTTTATAGTATGGACACTTTCTCGCGTGACTAAGTACGATGAGGGCAAATCTAGGGTTTGACTTTACGGTGTCAAGACCGCTCTCTAGGAAAACACACAAACTTACTTTCTTAAACAACGTTTCAGTGACGCTATTAACCCGTAAATTGCAGACAATGTGTCGCGGCTACCGCTCTTCTAGAAAACGGTAGCTTCATACCTCTGGCGGTCTCATTCTAAACTACGATGTGTTTATTTTTTATTTATTTATTTATTTATTTATAACGTGTTATAAGCAGTAATCGGAAAAAGGTGAGCTAAAATACCTAAAGTTCGAAAAAGAACAGGGACATAGTGGAGACGCCTTGCGACAAAATATTTTTTCGGGAAGATGTCCCGAAAAAAAGTAATATAATTATTAAAGCTGGTATGTAAATTACATAAGCTTTCGCGCATACATACATCATTCAAACGAAGATAAGGAGATTAACTTTTTTTTTTTAAACAATAAATCGTGCCTACTCTTTTTTTTAAACAGAAATAGGCAATGAATTCGATAGTTGTTTTATTTTATTAACTTTGGTTGTACTTAAGTGATGTCCCGAAACCCCGACATTAGTCCCGACAAATTTTTTTAGTCGTTAGGAAGTCTCCATCTTTTTTTGTCTCTTTTCTTCGAACTTTAATTAGATTAGCTCACCCTTTTCCGATCACTGGTCATATGTTATTCATATATAATATATGTTAAGTTACAGAGTGATAAACAACTTACAGTACCTTTGCTGTAATTTTTTTATATCACTCAGTAACTTTATCAACAAACAAGTAAACTATTCAAGTTGTAACAGATTTCTAACTTCTTACTAAAACTTTAAAAAAAAATTATTTTAATCTCTGAAAACTGTTTTTGTTTAACAGAAGAGAAGATCAACAGCGGTGACGACTGTAGTCAATGTAGAAGCACCCAAACTCGCGATGATGACGGTCAACATTAAGATTGAGCAGCCAGATATTATCCTCGTGGAGTCCCTTGAAACGAAGGAGTGCGATGCTTTGGTGTTGAACGTACGTGTTTACTCGTATATGCAGATTTTTGTTATGTACAGTCACAAAAAAACATATTCGTCACCTTATCGGCTATTTTTGCTTGCTCATTGAATAATAGAATGTGCTTAACCGACTCATACACATTTATTTTTCATAAATTGGCCTGGCCATTAAAAAGGTTGAATTAAACTCGACATTAGTTAAAGGTGTATGTTTTTGTAACGAAGTTCCTCAACACGGCTTGCGGTAGGAGCAAACTGGCAGAAATTTTCACGCGTAAAACCGTTACTAAAAATTTTATCGTCGTGGATGTCGTTTTCATAGTATTCGAGGGTGCTAAAGTCGATAGTGAGGTCAAAATGAAAATCCAAGATGGTGGCTGCGAATTTTTTTAAATTTTTAGGCTTCCGTTCCTCAGAAGGGAAAAATGGAACCCCTATAGGATCAATCGTGTCTGGCTGGCCGTTTGTCAAAAACTTCGTCTAAAATATTGAAAAAAAATACAGAGAATGGTTTTTTTACTCATAGATTACAGGAACTTACATTTGCAGTTGGAATGTATGGGAGAAAATGTTTTCAACTACAATGTTAGGTTTGTTCTTGGGATAAATTCTTGGGGTATAATAGCAATCCTTTGATATGTGACCAAAAACCAATAACCGTTTTGGCGTTTTTGCGTATTCGTCTTATTCGTGAAAAATAGGCAAATATATGCGAATAAAGTAAATTAACATCGAAATACGACAATACGCGAAAACAAATATCGATCTCAGCAGCTTCTAAATTCAAATATTTGGATTGTATAATTATGTATGTAGATGGAGGCTCGCTTCAAGCTGCGGCGCAGTGCGGAGCGTATGGTGGCGGACGGCGGCATCTCGGGCCTGCAGGTCGTGGTGCGCAGGCTGGCGGGCGCGGGCCGCGCGCGCGACGCGCAGGCCAAGCCGCGCTACCTGCTGGCGCCCACGCACCTGTCGCTGGCGCTGTCGCAGCCGCCCCTCAGCGGCATGCACATAGACCTCGCTATCACGGACGTCGTCATCACCGTTTCACCTGGTTAGTATATCCTCGGCACGCTCCCGGGCGCGGGCCGCGCGCGCGACGCGCAGGCCAAGCCGCGCTACCTGCTGGCGCCCACGCACCTGTCGCTGGCGCTGTCGCAGCCGCCCCTCAGCGGCATGCACATAGACCTCGCTATCACGGACGTCGTCATCACCGTTTCACCTGGTTAGTATATCCTCGGCACGCTCCCGGGCGCGGGCCGCGCGCGCGACGCGCAGGCCAAGCCGCGCTACCTGCTGGCGCCCACGCACCTGTCGCTGGCGCTGTCGCAGCCGCCCCTCAGCGGCATGCACATAGACCTCGCTATCACGGACGTCGTCATCACCGTTTCACCTGGTTAGTATATCCTCGGCACGCTCCCGGGCGCGGGCCGCGCGCGCGACGCGCAGGCCAAGCCGCGCTACCTGCTGGCGCCCACGCACCTGTCGCTGGCGCTGTCGCAGCCGCCCCTCAGCGGCATGCACATAGACCTCGCTATCACGGACGTCGTCATCACCGTTTCACCTGGTTAGTATATCCTCGGCACGCTCCCGGGCGCGGGCCGCGCGCGCGACGCGCAGGCCAAGCCGCGCTACCTGCTGGCGCCCACGCACCTGTCGCTGGCGCTGTCGCAGCCGCCCCTCAGCGGCATGCACATAGACCTCGCTATCACGGACGTCGTCATCACCGTTTCACCTGGTTAGTATATCCTCGGCACGCTCCCGGGCGCGGGCCGCGCGCGCGACGCGCAGGCCAAGCCGCGCTACCTGCTGGCGCCCACGCACCTGTCGCTGGCGCTGTCGCAGCCGCCCCTCAGCGGCATGCACATAGACCTCGCTATCACGGGCTCTTATCGTTTTCGATAATATTTTTATCACTGACCATTTTTTTTTCTGGTTGTAATAACTGTTACGGGTACTATCGCGTACACGCATATCTGAACACCGTAAGGCTATTCCTGCTTGCGGCGCTCGGCAGATATACTAACGCTTACCTTATAAAAAAATAGGGCGGTGAAATAGATATGGTCATCGTGTGCACGGGATTTTGATTTCAAAGTGGTTAGATATGCGTGACCGCGTTGGTACATGTTGGATACAAACAAATCGTATTAATAATATGTATTATTTTGTTAAAGATATCATATCTCTACTAAATCGGGTGTTAGCCACGATGACAAGCAGCGAAGAGGATAACTTAGTAGAAGATGAAAAAGCTATGTTCTATGATGAACTGTGGGCGATTCAACCGTTCACCCCGAACGCTTATTGGTTCTTAAAAACTGGTAAGTGCAAGCCTCTTTGAATTTAATCTTTTTTGTTGGTTTTTTAGAGTTCCGTACCCAAAGGGTAAACGGGACCTCATTACTAAGGCTCCGCTGCAGCTGTCTGTCTGAATGTCTGTCTGTCCGTCTGTCACCAGGCTATATCTCATGAACCGTGATAGTTAGACAGTTGAAAATTTTCACAGACGATGTATTTCTGTTACCGCTATAACAACAAATACTAAAAAACAGAATAAAATAAATATTTAAGGGGGCTCCCATACAACAAAGGTGTTTTTTTTTTTGCCGTTTTATAGATAATGGTACGGAACCCTTCGTGCGCGAGTCTGACTCGCACATGGCCGGTTTTTTAGGGTTCCGTACCTACCCAAAGGGTAAAACGGGACCCTATTACTAAGGCTCCGCTGTCTGTCTGTCTGTCCGTCTGTCACCAGGCTGTATCTCATGAACCGTGATAGTTAGACAGTTGAAATGTTCACAGATGATGTATTTCTGTTGCCGCTATAATAACAAATACTAAAAAACAGAATAAAATAAATATTTAAGGGGGCTCCCATACAACAAACGTGTTTTTTTTTGCAGTTTTATAGATAATGGTACGGAACCCTTCGAGCGCGAGTCCGACTTGCACTTGGCCGGTTTTTTTTCTTTTATTGCATTTGTTTTAACTAATAAAAAAATTTGCAAAACATTTCCATCCATGCAAATCATGACATTTTAAATACTTACCTTAAACATTTCTTGTATATGTTATTTTTATAACTCCAATATTCTTAGAAACTATTTCACCAACAGAGGAGGCCGAAGAGGCCATTGACGCCGAAGACGAAGGTGACGAGATACAAACAAATCCTCCAGTCGGAGAGATTTGTTTGTTGTCATGTCCGTCGATCGTCATGTCTTTTGAAATGGAGATCGGTAACGAGACTATACCTGTGCTGGTCATGCAAGCGTCGCTAACTGGTCAAGTTAAAGATTGGAGCTCGTACGTAAGTACTGCATGAACTAAAGAAACAGATAAATCTGTTAGTTATTGCACTGGATACCAACGCACACAATTTTTTGTTTATCATATATAGGACCTGTACATAGCGTTGAAAAAGTGTCATGGACATCATGCAACTATTTGATTGTTTTAACAGGAGGTTCCATTTGCAAAAATAAATTAACCGTTTATTGATGACTGAAAAAAAAACAATTCCGGCTTTTCTTTTTAGTTCTACGCTGAATCAACGTGGTCGATGCAAGTGTCGTACTATAACATAGAGCGCGCCATTTGGGAACCGCTCTTAGAACCAGTGGAAGTACTTAAAGACTACCAGTATAAACATGTGCCATGGGAACTCAAGATGGAGGTAATATGTGCATTGCTATTTAATTTTAAATATTTTTTCTAGTGATCAGATAAGAAAAAAAGCTACTGCTTACTGTTTAATGGACGTTAAATACGCTTGCGATTAAATATTCATAATTAAAGAAGGATGTGTTCTACCTAAATAACAGTTCATAAATTGGCAATACACCCTAAGAAGACATATTAAAAAAAAATCGGTATCATTAGTTAGATAATTCTAAAAACTACGCTACGCTTAAAAATTTTTGCATTCCTTTTGAAGGGACTTGAAATGGAAAATAAATCGAAACGAAAACTATTTGCCCTAAGTTTTTATTCAGTGACTGGGCAACTAAAGGCATCAGGAAAACTAGGGATAGATTATTTGAACTGTATGGCCTTAAGCCGTATATTAACAAGGAAACTTTTAATAAGTAGGTATGTTGCTACTTACTCTAAAACTTTTAAAATTGTCTGCAAAGTAGCTAAAGCTTCTTTCATTAGCAACAAGGTTAAATCAGCAGACAATATAATAAAGACAGTTTGGAAAATTATTAATAATGAAACTAACAAGAACAAAAGACATAATACTGATTACACACTAGACACTTCCCGCGGTCTCATTAGCGCTAACATCAATGTTGCTCAGGAATTTGCACATTTCTTTACCAATATTCCAATTAAAACTGCGGAAACTTTAAATTCCTCGCCCTCATTTGCTATTGATTTACTAAGAGCGAATGTTTCAGCCTGCCCTATGGAATTTAAATTTAAACATATAAACCCTGTGGTCCCAGATTTAATGAAGTACAGTAAAGTTATTCCCCTTTTCAAATCCGGGGACTGCAAAGACACTAATAATTATTGACCCGTATCGGTTTTGCCGGTTTTCAGCAAGGTGTTTGAAAGAGTAATGTTAAATCAAATGCTCAACCATTTTAATCATAATAACATCCTACACGATCAACAGTACGGTTTCACCAAAGGGCGTTGCACAACAGACGCCGGTGTCACCTTATTAAAACACATCTTTAACGCATGGGAAGAGGCACAAGATGCAATTGGCATCTATTGTGACCTATCTAAGGCATTTGATTGTGTTAATCACGAAACTTGCGCTTAGCTTAGTAAAATCATATTTGAATGACAGACTGCAGCAAGTTCAAATAAACGGTGTGAATTCATTGGGTTTAAAAGTCAAAGTGGGTGTACCACAGGGCTCGATATTGGGTCCATTCCTCTTTTTAGTATATATAAATGATATACCTCATCTACTGAAAAACCGACCACAAATGGTGTTATTTGCTGATGACACATAACTTATTTTTAAAGTAAATAGACATGCACAGGAGTTTGACGACGTAAATAACGCAATGCTTAAGGTCCATAATTGGTTTACTGTAAACAATTTGGTATTAAATGAGAAGAAAACGAAATGCATTAAATTCGCATTACCGAATGTTAGAAGTAGTGATTGTCACGTTATACTGAATAAGGAGATACTAGAATTCGTCGAAAAGACGGTTTTCCTGGGGATCACGCTTGATTCAAAATTACAGTGGGGTCCTCACTTAACTTCACTTGCAGGGCGACTAAATTCAGCCGCTTACGCTGTTTGGAAAATCCGCCAACTAACAGACGTGGATACCGCGAGATTGGTCTATTTTAGTTACTTTCATAGCATCATGTCTTACGGTATTTTGCTGTGGGGACGGGCTGCAGATATTGATTCTATCTTTATTAGCTAGCTATCCGAGCTATCCGAGCCATCTACAATTACTACATTTTTTTTTTTTTTGTAAATGTGAGTACCATGGAGCCGTTTAATATGGTATCATGATGTATGTTGACTTGAAAGAGCTTGGCAGATGAGAGTATGTCATGCTCACTTAAATGTCTCGCTGATGGTAGCGCGTATGTTGGATCATTCGGTTCCCTACAAAATGGTTGAGCTGGATGGTGTTGATCCACGTGTCATGTTCGTGAACGGGCGCCGTCAGTTGAGACTGGTCATCTCTTATTTGCCAGAGCTTATTTTTAATCTTATATTTTGAATTGTTTTTGATTATTTTTTGTTTTACATCGTTCTCACATATAGAAGCAACAAGAATACTGTACCCAGGATTTTGTAATATCTATATCCATTTTTAAAAAGAGTGTCCTTGGAGTTTCTTGCCCGTTCTCCTCCATAGAGATCTACGTTTTGGAATGGGCAACTAGCTTCAACTTTCTGACTAACTGACTGAGTCTTTGACAATTCAAAAGTGCCTGTAAATGGTTTAATTGAAATAAATGCTTTGAGTTTGAGTTTGAATCGTGTAAAAAGATCCATCACATAGCCATTGTTTAAACATTCTGTGTATTACTATCAAACTAAGTATAGCTCGTCCACTCTGATTCCAGAGTGCCGAGTGTGTGTGTTTGTGTTAGTTTCCGTAATTTTAGAGTGGACAAGCTTTAACTTTGAACACAAATTATTTTTTTTAAACAATTTTTACTTTTGGTGTGATAAATTGCTATTTACGGCACGCAAACCATTGCGATCAAGGGTGCATGCACCAAAAAAAAATTGAGCTCTGAGTTAATATATTTTTTTTCATGTATAATAAGTTTTTTAACTTTATATTAACTTGAAATACACCTACAACTCCTCTAATGGTGCTCCTGTACCTGTTCTTTCAATATCTCCGTAACCATAAGGTTTCCAGGTATGATTCGGTAAACAATAAATACTACAATGACGGGGAGTATAAGTGACTGGGTTTCGTTAAGCGTCTTTTTACACCTGTTATATAAATAAATAATTAACATCAAGTCTTTTGTAAAAAACAGGTAGTGATGCACGCACAAGAGGCGCACACAGCGATCGACACAACGGACGAAGCTGCTAACTTACAGGCCGTCGCACAACGACACGCCAGTAAGACCATCACACTGTCCAGCAGTGAACTACTCGAGATCACCATTACTAGGACTGGCATGGAGGTGAGATCACACATACGGGGCCTTTTTACCCGACTGCGCAAAGACAGGGTTATGTTTTTCACGCGTATCTTTGTATGTGGGATTCGGTATACCCTACCCGAAGCTTCATTACGGCTGTATGGATGTCTATCGACTCGTCTAGTTCGCGCGGTGGTTATATTCTAAGTTTTGTTTTTATGAAATCAAAATGACGGATTTCAGACGTCAATGAGTAAGGTCTGGAAAAAAAATGTACAGTGAATGGCTTCCCGGACTCTTAAATCGAACCCCCGTGCGTTATCAAGATGCACACTTCATCGAGAAGTTTACACAATCCTAAGAAGGCTAAATTTGTCAAAAAGTTAATAACGATTCTTCTATTTTAGGTGCTAACTCTACTAGGAAACTCGTTTTCATCTGCTATCGCCGAGGGTGGGACTGTGATTGCGTCCAAATCTAAAGATGATGTGAGTTACAGTTTCTCAGAATGTAAAATTAAAGAATTTTGGCCTATTTCAACACCTCTGAATAGGCAATATCTGTTAGATAAATCATACAAAAGTTTATAATAATCTGCCAGGTAAGTGAAGCGGAAGTTTTACAGAGGTAGTGAAACAGCCCTTTATTCTTTGGGGTATTTAACACAGTTCAAACAAAGTCAGCGGAGTCCAGATTGATAGTAATTGTGCCATTTGATATTTATGTCAGATAGTACAATTACATATAAATGTCAGCCACCGCCTCTGTCTGAACAACACATAAAATAGGTTTGATATGTTTTATTTAAACTTATCTTTATTTTTTTAGCAATCACAAAATTTCCACGGCGCCCCTTATGTTCTTCATAACTGTACCGGTCTGACTGCTAAGTTGATGTTGGATGAAAACCATGATTTCTCCGTTATGCTCACTGACGAATATGTTTCTTCTGACTACAGGTAAAGTATTTCTAGGGGGAAATGAGTTATTTATGAAAAAAAATATTGTGCACGATAAAGCAGTTAAGACATAAAGTAAGATACTAGTCATATTGTGAAATGTTGAATTGATAAAAAAATATATAAAATTTAAATCATTTGATTTTAATATTGATAATATATATTTTAAAAATCTCATAACGAGATCACTAAGGAAGTTATTTATTTTGTTCTAGGGAAGTGGTTTTGGAACCGGGCGCGTCTGTTCCACTGCAAATGAAACATGGTGGAATGAACTTGATAAAACTGAATGAAGCACCCCCACCACTCAAATTAAATGTCAAGGTAAAGCATATTACTAATTAAAACTATACGGCCAATAGCATAGATAGTCGAATATTATGATATTTCAAAAACGTTTTTATACCATTCCCCCTCAAAAAGCTTATTTTACTGAAAACAGTGAATAAAAAAAAAGCAAATTGAGCAACATAAGACTTATTTGAGATCGCCTAGTTTAGTTTGTTTTAATAACATATTTAATGCTGTAGAATGGTAGTAGACCACGGTCTGAACAACGTTTGTTCTAGCAAAACTGTGATTCAAATTTCACCGTGTATAGTAGAAAACTTGCTACCCAACAAATCACGGCTGGTGTACATCAAAGCCTACGATGAGTTTTGCACATACAAAAATGAAAATCAACCTTCTGACACATTTTCAGAGTCTGTTTTCCTAACTTATTTTAATGAGTTGTTGAAGAAAAAGAAGTCATCGAAATTATGGAGTATGTATGCTATGGTGTACTATAAAAACAAGGCATAACATTGACATAACAACATACTCGAAGTTGCAAGTTCTTTTTCTCGTAGTCATGGTATAAAGTGTAGTTTGCAACTCTTGAATAAAACGGATTTATATCGAGGGCCATGAATCAATCGCGTCGCACAGGATTCTAACAATTGAATCACTCGCTATGCTCGTGATTCAGTCATCATGAATCACCCCACCCTACGGTCGTGATTCAGTCGTTAGAATCCTTCACTTGCTCGTGATTCATCTATGGCCCTCGCTTTAATTAAATCCGTCCTTTATTCACTAATTGCATAGTATACTATTAATAGTTCAGGAGAACGTTTATAGGATACCTCCATTCCTAAGTCTTTTCTCAGTTTAATATACTCTCATTTTCTATAATATTCATAAACCTCAGCACAAACCAGAGGTACGCAGAGCAGATGTTAGACCGTGTATAATCCTTGATATAAAGAGCATATTTGTTTGAGCATCTATGTACGCGAAACTTCAAAAGGCTCCTCGAGCGCGCACGGTTCGTTTGTAAGAGTTTATTATTCACCTATCGCTAGGTGGCAAATGGTATTCGCGTTGGTGAATTTTGAACCGAACAAATTTAAAAAGTATAATATATGTATCTATTCGTATTACATTTTCTATCGACACGTTAAGAAGAACTAGAGCTTCAAGTGGTTTTTACAATTTGACAAACATCAAGATTTCTTAATTATTTGTAAGTTTAATGCTCGGGCTACACTGTCGCGATATCGCGAACTAAACTTCGCGCGCTCTCTCTTTTGCACAGCGCTCGACGTCTCGCCGAGTAACAGAGAGCGCGTGAAGTATAGCTCGCGATAACGCGGCAATATAGCCCCAGCATTATCTTCTTTTTTATTATTAGCTTGTTTGGTCTAAGCTGACTCCAAATAACTGTTTAAATACAAAATAAACATTACAGATAGTAGAAATAGACGATGAGGTTCAAATCCCGGTGGACCGCGCGGACAAGCGCTACTTCCCCCTCGGCCGCACGATAGCGGGCGCGCCGGCCAAGAACGTCCCGCTCGCGGCCTCCGTGGAGCCGCGCGGGCTCATCTCCGACGTCGTCATGCAGGACGCCGCGCTGCACATATACCTGCGGAGTGTAGTACAGGTATGTTACGTGATTGCATATCCGGTAAATAGAAAGAAGGGTGAAGGTCGATCTTACTTCGTATCTTCGACTACCATACCCATCTTGAAACAACACTAATGCTACCTAGACTAAGTTTTATGGTAAACTAGCTGCGCCCCGCGGTTTCACAAGCATAAGTCGAAAAAGTACACTATGTCCTTTCCAGACCATTGCCTACCGAGTGGTGCCAAATTTCATCCGAATCCGTTGAGCCGTTTTAGCGTGAAAGCGTAACAATCTCACTTTCGCGTTTATAATATTATTTAGGATAAATGATTACTTGTTTAATTTAATATTTACGTTGTCAGGTAACAAACACGTTATCGGTGAACGTGTCGGTGTACTACATGACCGTCAGCGGCAACGAGGTCCGCTTATTGGGCGACGTGAAGCCCGGCGACATACTGCGACTGCCACTACAGGCCGTGCATACTCCCACTGCCGAACTGTTCTTCTCAGTTGAAGGTTTGTTGCAAGTACACTGCTATGCCTGCCGCCAGATAACTCTGCAATAAAAGTCATTGATCGTGGGATCAATTACTTTTATTGCAGTTATTTGGCGATCAAATGACATTTGCAGAGGGGCGTTACTGGTAAATCTTTTCTGAAATTGTTTTGCGAAATTGTGTTGGAGAAACTAGATGGCGGCATTAGCTCCGATTTCGATCACACGCCCAAAGACCCTTGGACTACTGTATTTTGTACTGTGTCAACCACACGTCAATAGTAATACAAACAACGAAAACACGCCTTATTTCTACCAAATATAATTATACTCGATCGATGCCAAATTGTTACCATCTATTATTTATTTATCCGTATAATAATTTAAGTGTCTGCACTACTTTATAAACTTAATTTTATTTTCTATGCTCTGTTCTGTTGAAAACGGTTTTGTGGGGCATTGGTTTAAGTATAAGGCTGCTGTACACTTTTATAAATAAAGAAACATGACAAAAGATGGACAAATATTTCACTGTAAATGTCCTAAGTGTAGCTAAATCCAACCGTGAACAAACTATCGGCAATGTTAATTAGATATAGATAGTGCTATCCACGTAGACGCGTTCCACTCCGCTCCGCTCCGTACTTTAGAGCTTAGGGCGATGCCCTATTAGTACGTTGCGTTGCGTCGTCGCAACGGATCAACGCATTGTATGCCACACGACGTCGCAGCGCAAGAGGATGCACGCACCTCAGTCAGTCTCCGCGATGGATCGGAACAGTGGAACACTGTCCGTCGTCGCACCGGAGCTCCGACAGCACAGCGCAACACCCTCGCTCCGCTTCGTCTCTCATCCGCCGATCCGTTGAAACGCACTAATGGGGCAAAGCTCTTACAGTACAGTAATCGCGGAGTGGGGCGCGTCTTCGTGGATGGCACTATCTGTATTTCCTGCAATGACTCTCGAACAGGCTATGAGCGTCGATAAATGTGGTTGCTATTTATTGTTCCTGACTTTTCAAGCGCGTCAATCCAATAAATTGATAATTTTAGCAAAACCTTTTTATCTCATTCTTATAATTTTAATCTTTGTCCAGGTTTCACAGTATCTGTGTCACCGTTCATTTGGCGAGAGCTTCAACAGCAGGTGCACATATCCAAACTGTTGCAGTGCGACTCTAAAGATAAGAACACCGGGGAGAAGTTCTACCTAAGGGTATGATTACCTTACAAATAGTTCTACTATAATAATAATAATTTTATTTACGTATACAACGCCGAGGTCTTTCGTGTTCCTTGCTCCGTCAGGGACATTGATTTAGTAAAATAAACCTGAATCTGACGGAAAAAGGATTGCTTGTATACAGTTTCTATCACCTTGTTCATACTCTGTTTTGGTGCATGCTCTGCCCAGAAACCATAAGAACTTCATATTGTTTTCATAGAGTCAGTTTGAAATTTGATATCGATAGAAAGACTGATGAAACAGGCTCTTTAATACATTTTCTCAAACATGCAACATTTATAATTAATTTACTTTGTTTGAATTTCCGCGTATTGTTTGAGAAAAGTACTATACGAGCCTTGGCCAGAACCAAGCATTGATGGACTCACATGTCCATAAATGCCCCTGTTGCAGGCCGCGACAGTAATGTTCTATATCTATTTAAATACAGGCCGTCGGCACAATGGAGCAAGTATTCTACGAGCATACAACCCGCCATACGTTTGCGTCGTCTTGCTACGACATTGTACTAAAACCGGCCGTCAAGCTACAGAACTGCTTGCCAGTCGACATCGTGGTCTCTCAGTTAGGACTGAAGAGAACACAAGTGTTTAAATCGGGAGAGATGTTCCATCTTTCGCATCTGTCCCCTAATAGAGCGTCTATTGTTATTATGGTGAGTAAAAATATACATTAGTATGTCTTGTGGTGGATATAAAGTTATGATACGAGTGAAAGATGCCGAATGTGAGGAAAAATTGGACGAAAAGTGAAGCGTCTTATATCGTTTTGATGACGACACATCAGCTCGTGAACGACCATCGCGGGTCATTAGTATTGCCCATTAAAATGATCGCAAAGGGATTAAAGCATAAAGACTCAAATGAGTAAACGGATATATCATCAAAGGATGTGATCCTGAACTCGTGCTGATCTTGTGTGCTCATTCTTGACATAACAAGTTAATCATGGGAAAAAGATTAGCTGAAGAGCTTGATGTTGTTTGCCTTACTGCGGAAAACGATAGCGTAAGCAAAAACTAAAACATTCAAACAACATTTCAGATTCAAAACTATCTCGAAAAATGTTGGGTTTGTACGAAGAACCTGCCGGAGACCGAGACAGAACTGTCAGTATGGTCCTTTGAATCACACGACAGCCCTTCAGTGATGACATTAGACTTGGGTATGCATAGCGTGGACTCGGAAGGCACACAAGTCTTGTCCCTCTATTGTCCTTTCTGGATGCTCAACAAAACCGGCTTTACTCTTTGCTATAGGGTAAGTCGACAATTTTATATTGTTCTTTTTGTTTTTCTTAAAGTGTTCTGATACTTATGTGTGCGGTGGCTTTGGTATTGAAATCTGGTTGTAAAATAAATAATGTGAGTGAAAATTCTAAATGTTAAAACATCATCGCTGCAGAACGCTTTAACTTTGGTATCTGTGTTGAGCGCAAAAACTTTACTCAATCATATCTGTTGACTTTTTTTGGATTCAACATAAATATTTTACTCAAACATAGGCCAGATTTTCCATGTAATAAGTACGGGTAATATTGACGTTTGAAAGCTAGACAGTAATGGTTTAAATACCTTTGTATCTTCTATCAACATTTTATCGAAGCTATCAAGTATGGGCGGTACAGTAAGTAGATACTCAAATAGGCTATACTAACAGTGATTATCTTTCATTTTACTAAGTCATTGGTATACTTTGTGAAGTTGACTTCATTTACTTCTTGGAGTAGACCTTTGTTTATATCAGATTGGCCATAAATACATTGCGTGGTTACAGAAATCAAAGAAACCAGAAAAAGATTCCAGCACACCCAACAAGGTATCTTTGAGATGATCTAACTGTGAATATTTTTTATCGTTTTTTTTCCTTTATCATTTTCTTTAATCCTCGATTCGGTCGGTTACTGCTTCCTGAGTCTAACAAGCTTCATCTCAAAGCGATAGTTTTAGGATTTTTTAGCTTCGGTACTTAAGATCATTGCCTTGTAATAATTATTTTATTGTTGTTTATAGCATGCGTTTTTCAGTGGGGTCATAGCCTAATCCGAAAGCATACGTATATTAGTTTGTTTACCACCTATTTCTCATGATAGATTTGGTGTGGTGTTTTAGATATGTTTATTTATACTTAGTTATGTAATGTCATAGACTAATAAAACGAATATTGTATGGGTTATCCATTTTATATAAATTACAGATTAAGCATTCACCTTGCAGTAAATTTATTAGACGCCATACTTCTTGTTTGCCGGTAAGTGCAAACATTACTTCAGCACTTCTAAGAAATACATGGTTATATTATTTTGCTACTTACATTGAGCACTCTAAAGAGGTTTTGGTTATAACTGTAATAAGTTTTAAATTCTGTGTGGTGGGGTTTTTGGGTAAACAAAAATAATAAATGAATTGATACTTACTGATTTTTTTTGATACAGATCAGTCAACGAAGTTTAGAAGGTTGGGTTCAGTTATCGTTTGAAATGTTATTGTTTTAATTATATGCACACATCGTAGCTTTAATTTTGTGGATTACCATGACCCTACTGTATTTATTTTGCTTTTTAGCAGCATGAAATTTATATAAGTATCCAATTGTTAACGCTAGTTAAACCAGTGTCGAAATAATTCGTCGTAATTACAATACTTAGCATGATCGATGATGTATTGCATGATCACATAATAATATGAGTTCCATAATCACCCAATTTAAGAGATTATTTTAATACTGGTACAGTCGAGTTCATTAATATGTTGGCACTGTCAAGGATTCAAAATATTGTGAGCATTAGAAAGCACAAAAAATTCTATAGAACCTATAGATCAAAAATATGTCCTTATGTGAACGGTTCAATAATATATGCTGTGCATTAGGTAATAATATGTGATCACCCTTTTCGAAAATATATCTTAACTGTATTGGCTTTAAAAATATCTGAGCAGGCTTCTTAATTATCTCTACATGCATGGTAAAGTCAATTATTTGCGCGAACAAATAAGATCTAGTTTATACAGGGTGTAAGGGTGAACACCGTTGTTACTCAAACCACCCATGGTTTGAGTTGACTTAAATATAAAAATAATAAATGACCGAGTAACAACATATATTTTTTTTTTTTTTCATCAAAAGATTTAAAAAAGTTTCTATCCGACACCGTGGTCGCAAGCGAAACAGCTGGCTGACTAAGGGATTGGTCGCGGCCGCTCAGGTCACGTCCCGCGACCCCCACCCGTGTTGAGACGCAAGTTCGTTGCCCAAGCGCATAGGTGAAAGGGTGAAATACTCGAGTGGTAAAATGTAATTAAAAAAAAGAAAAAAATATGTCGTAATTTTCCATTGATTTTACATTCTATAAATGACATCAAACCACTGGTTTCAAGGATAACGGTGTTTACCCTAACACCCTGTATTGTATCGTAAATCGTAGAATTTTATTAAATCGTTGAATGACATGTGCGTCAGTTATAATTTTATTAGAAAAACATAACGTCATTTGAAATTAATCTAGCCGAAATTAGTGATAAATAATGTGGCAAACTCCTTGACCATGCAATTTTAAGATTGCAAGTAAAATCATCTTTATGACGTAGTAATAAAGTTGAATTTAAATTACATTAACTTGCTCAGATAACTTGTCTACACATGTTACTGAAAAAAAAAGCAGTCACATATTAATGAATCTAAATCTTGACCACAATTTAATGATGCTTATAGGTGTTACAGTATTATGAAGTTTTTTGACGTTCATATATTTTTGAAGCCTGAAAGGGCCAATATATTTATGAACTCGACTGTACTACACAAGACATTATTTCGCTAATACAAAATTGACTTGATGGAACTAATTCTAAGATTTTGTATTGACGAATACGCCAAGTGTGGTGCCAGTTTCACATTCTTTTTAATTAGCTTCGCGGGTACGGTAAGCAAGCTTAAGGTACAGGATAATGCAAAATGACACTGGACGCAGCATTTGCAACTCACAACGAAAAAAAATGAAGACGATCGAATGTTTATTAGGTGTTTTGTTTTTTTAGAATGTGGATGAAACTGGCAACGTGATATTCCATCCTAAAGACTATAAGGAACCAATACTGTTTTCGTTCCGTGCTAAGAACTTCTTCGGAAAGAAGAAGGCGGCTATAAGGCTGGAGTTCGGTGAATGGTCTGATAAGTTCTCGTTGGACGTTCCCGGCAGTTCTGGAGTTATACAGTGCAAACATGAGGGGAGGACTTATGAGGTACGTCTACTAAATGATTGTAATAACTGACTGAATCACTTCCAAGCAAATCATGTGGCAGAAAAAAGAGATAAAAAGAACTTACAGAGGCGATCAAATTATGAAGTTCGTCTTAAGGCGCTGACAACAGCCAAACAGTAAAAGTAGGCTTGGCTTAAACAAAAAAAATGCCAAATCTATCTAGTTTGTGATAGCGGCAAAAAAATGTGTAACTTTAACACATTTCTTAGAACTTCGTTGTTTCCAAAACACGTTTTGAAAAAAAAAAACTCGACCCAAATTAACGGTAAACTAACCTAATAATAACAAGAACGTCTTATTTGAACGTAGAACTTGGTTGATTTTAATTTTCGATTATACAACTCATTTTTGAATAAATCGATAATTGCTTCATATTTTGCAATAAATTCCAAGCGTTATGTCATCGCGCTTCTCTTTCTTTTCTATGCAATCCGACAGTGACCGCGATTTATTTGTTGTCAGCGTCTTAATTTTATGTCACGTTATAAAAATAATTACTTTTTTGAAGGTGGCAGTTACCAATCAGCTGACATTCAACAGTTTAACCAAGATGGTGATATTTACGCCATACTTCCTGATCATCAACGAAGCGCCTTTTGACATCCAATATCAGGAGCTGCACAGGTCTGGCGATCCTTGGACCATGGTAAGTCTACATAATTCATAAACTTGAAGTAACCGGAACAAATATTTGTATGATCTGCAAGTAGTTGTTCCGGGTCTGGGTGTTAGTGTATGTGAGTTTCTACGTTTGTAAACGCACCCACGATACAGGAAGAAATTCCTAGTGTGGAGCAACGTTTTTTTTTTAAAAAAAAAAATGCTTTCTTTTCCTATAAAATCTAATTATAATCTATTTATCAAAATCTTAAATTCATTCGCTCACTGACAGACAACGCACAACTTAAACTGTTGGCTTTAGAAGCATTAAATTTTGCAAAAGAATTCCTTAGTTAACTAAGGATGGATTTTTGAAAATCCACAAGGTGGACAATTTTTTTTGAGACGAGCTTGCTCGATATCGTTTATTCACGGTTGCATCACACATTCACTAGCCCAATCGGTGCTACACGTTTTTTTCAGCCGTCATTCACACCTTTTTTTTTCATATTGTCCCCCACACAATCCATCCATCTTTACTTTGGTCTTCCTCTCACCAGTTTCCATATGTAGCTGAATTCGGGCACACGAGCAAGTGTGCCCAAAAGTTGTTCACAAAAAAAAAAAGACTCTTTATTGAAAGAGTCTTTTTTTACATTATAATGATTGTTACTCAGGTGCCACAAAACTCTAGCGCGCCTCTATGGCCCGTCATAGAGAGAGAAGATAAGTTACTGTTACTGCGAGTCGCTTGCTCCAGCAAATACTCCGCACCGTTCTTATACACCGAACACCATTCTGTTTGCTTGAAGCTCGATGATGAGGTAAGATATTATTAGAATTATTTCTTTCTATGCATAGAAATTTTTGAATATTTGTAAAAAAAATAAGGTTTTGTTTGTTTAATAAAAAATAAACAAGACATAATCAGAAATCATTTAATCAAATTCAGTTGACAAACAGCACTTTTCACTTCAACGTCATGCAAAAGTTACAAAAGACAGCTCTTTCCACATCCGCCCTTTACCGCTTTCTTGTGTTATATATAACTGAGAATGATTGTGCCTTCCTCGTGTAAATGCACTGTTCGCCCTGCCATGCATGGGCCCAGTGTAGATCAAGCGAAGCGCTTTTGAATATTCTACTTCCGCAATGTTCATATTTGTATAGCAGGGAAAGTCTGCTTTAGAGTGTATTCATCATGTTTTCCTCAGTTTGGCGGTTTATTCGTAGAAGTGCAACTGACGGAAGGAGGCACTTACATCACAATACGACAGTACCGCGACGGACACGCGCCCGCTTTGCTCGTCAACTACACGCCGAGAAGCAGTATCACCATCTATGAAAAGGAGAACGTTAATACTAGGTACGGTGTTCCATATGCTGATATCGTAAGTTGTGCAATTTCGCGGGATTTCATGACGATTTCTTAATATTGGCAATGCCTTTAAAGTACCAATTAATGTTCTGGGAGTACAAATACGTAAGAACTCGTGTCATATTTGAATTAAACATTTTTATATATTTATTTTTACTTTTAAATTTACTGTTATTTATGTTTTTCCAGGGTCTTAAAATCAATGCACAGGATGTTGTATACGTGGGATAACCCTGCAGGACCGCGCGTTCTAATATTCGAAGGTCACAAGAGAAAAGAGGTCGAAAACGACCTCAGGAAGGATGGGATCGGAGAATTTATGTAAGTATCCATATGCAAGTCTATTCAAATACTTGTTTCGAATTGACATCATTCCCATTTAAACAAATATCATCTTTACACCATTGCAAATTAAGTTGATTTCAGAAAGCTTTTTTATTACATTAAATCCTCTTTAATAAAACAATAGAGAGAGAGAATTCCGGTATTTTAGGAACGCTCGTATTCTGTCTCAATATATCAAAAATACCTTTAAATTTCATAAGTTTTTGACATAGATAGTCAATGAGTTGAGATTGTGACTAGATTTTGATCTATTTTATCTAAAGCAATTGGCCCTGAAAATCTCCTAGCCTTTTCTATATTCTGTTTTGTTCGACAGTGAGTGTATCCATCCATATACGGCAAAATCTAATCATATCATTACTTGCAGGATCAGTGAAACTGAAAAAATATATTGGGTATCCTTCCTCGACGGGTTGCAGCGAGTGATATTATTCACGGACGATCCGATCCTAGCAAGCGGAGCGCACACTATAGGTAATAATAATCTATATCGGTATCTATAAGTACATATATTATTTATCTATACATATAAATTCAAATCGCTTTTCATGTCTGTCTGTGTGACCGCGTTGTTCTTCCAAACTACGCAACGGAATTTGATGTGGTTTACACAATCATTTTGAGAATTTATTTCGGAAGGTTTATATGCTTAATACTTGACAAAACATCGAGATGTTTTGTCAAGTCGTAAAAACTGTGCGAAGCGGGGGTCGCTTGTTATAATCTATTATAATATTTTTATATTTTTATTTTAGCTACGGTAGTAATAGTTCCCATACAATGGTTTAATAGTCCAAATAAACTATACCTAAAATATTTTTTATAGGTGAAGCGGAATTAGTTGATACGGAACTAGTTCTGTCGATGCAGGGCATTGGACTATCACTCGTCAACGATCCGGAACAACTGGAGATAATTTACATCAGTATATCCAAGTAGGTTATAGAAATATTTATTTTAGAAAACCGAATTGATTTACTCGCAAATAATATGGCACTTCGAGTTTTAAAAATGACTAAATACTTTTAGTGCTAAACGTGTGTAAAACATCGTTCTGTTTCTTTCAATCGTTAGCAGATGGCAGAGACAGAATGAGGTTTTAAATATGTTTACCTTTACATGGAATCATTGATTTGTGGTGCAAGCGGACCTTGGTTATAATAAATGCACAATATAACACGGCTAATTGACGTAGGGTGTCATTTCGCTTAACAATTAATTTTCCTGACTGTACAGTATCGACTAAACTCATCTCATTTTACTTTTAGCTCCGGTATAATATGGGAACAGTGCAAAGTGGGATCACGACGCTATAAAAAGATTGATGGACCGAAACTGCTGCAATTTGAAGAATGCTACCAACGTTATTTGTCTGAAAAAATTGTCAGCGACGAGCCTGTGTCGCCTAAAGTAGCAATAGACGAGAAAATCGAGGTATACTATAATTTTTTTACGAATTTATTTTTCGATTTAAATCGATCGGGAAATTGTTATTAAAATACTACTAGCTACTTATAGGTATATCGATAAAAAGTAGCCTAGTCCTTCCCCGGGATGCCATCTATCTCCTTACCAAATTTTATCGAAATCCGTGCAGTAGTTCAGGCGTGAAAAGGTAATATACAGACAGACAGAGTTACAGAGAGTACAAAAGGCAAACACTGACAATACTAATAATGACGTAATCATGTACCTCAACTCATATTAAAATAAGTTGTATCTATTCATACACGAAATATTTTAAGAGAAACGCCAGAAAAGCCATATCAGCGATGGTGGTAATGAAGCCATCTACTATGGCTTATGATATACCTATAACAAGAGACTTAAAATAACTGCGAAATGTGCCTTCGGAAAATATAAGCATTATTTATGTCCCAGGTTGACTTCGAAGAGATGCGTCAGCTCAAGCCCTGTGTGCGCCTGCTGCGCCGCACGCTGCAGGCCGGCCTGTGGGCGTCGCTCGGCCTGACGCCGCACTCGCGGCGCGTGCACGCGCGCCTGCACCGCCTGCAGGTGGACCAGCAGCTGCCGCTGCCGACCTTCCCCGTCGTGCTGGCGCCCGTGCCGCCGCCCAGGTCCATTGCCAGCGACGACCCTAGTGGTGAGTGGACACTGGGATCACATGTTCATTCATACTGATGGCTTTTATTCTTCTTTCCTATTCTCTGTGCTTTTTTCGTGTGATGGGTATATTCTTCTTTTTAGTGAGTTCAAACTCCTAAAACTTCAGGTCAATATTCTCGTATTTTAAAAATACCTATACCTTATATTTATTTCTGAAATTATATCAGCACTCAGTAGCGTTGCATTTTAAATTATATCTTTGATTCTAAAATATCTCTTGCATTAACATACAAACAAAGTGCTTACATAATTTACACAAATTTTCTTAACAGATACACTAACCTCCCTATTAATAATTAATTAATAAAACGTGGTGCCAAACATATAAAAGTTTATATTGTTTTATTACTAATAAGGGGATATAGGTTATAGGTCAAATTGTATAGTGTGTAATCATTTATTTCAATTAAGCACAAAAAAGGTACTTTTGAACGTCAACATTTACAAAGAGATAGAACTGATTCTAGTCGCCCCTTCCAAAAGGTAGTTTTTGTATGGAAAAGAATGGGCATGAAATTCCACCGTTACTCTTTTAAAATGTTTTACAATATGTAGTATACATCAATTATATAATTATATGTGAAGGCGATGCAACTAGAATAAGATTACTATACCATACAACTAAGTAAACATCGATACTTGTATAAGATTTCTTCTTAAATCAGAAATCGAATGCAATACCGATCTTGTAGTTGATAAGTAGGACTTTTTCTAAATTATACCTGATCTTTTTTGCATGACTGTGGATTCAATCATAGTGCCTCGAGGTACGGAGAAATGCTTGCTATGGCTAGACGAACTAGACTATTTGACTTGCTCAGTAAAGCTACTCTATTAGTCGATAGAAAATATCGATGTTAATTATTTCCGTTTATTTTAGGTATGAAGCCGTTCATCGAAGTGTCGATAGTAGAGCGTATAATGGAGCACAGTAAGGTTCGCCAGTACAAGTATTACAAGGTGTTGATACAGGAATTCCACGTGAAAGTGGACATGGGACTGATCAACGCACTCCTGGGCATGTTCCCGCAACGACTACTCAATGAACAAGAAGCGGTAAATATCATGGTTTTGTTATTGTTATCAGTAATTAACTGTTTATTGATTTTACTACGATAGTCCTAGTTTATCATTTGTTACTCGAGTTACAGCTATATGAAGATGAACCTGAGTCTAATAGTCTGTCGGCCAAATCTTATATTGATTAGTTGTTTTGAAACTGAGTATTGTTTAATTTTTTATTCATCAAAATTGTTCGCATAATTATTATTTTTGTCAAAAATATTGACTTGATATCTCTGCCCATAGATGGGTACCTATTATCATTTTGTACAGAAATAAATAAACAATGTATATTTCAGCTGGACGCATTCCAACTAGATTTAAAAAATGCGGGACAGCCATTAGAAGCTTTAGCAGCTATGGGAGCGGCGTCAGATCTCAAGAATTTCTACGACAATCTGCATTTGTCGCCGCTAAAGGTAAATTGATAACAAAATAAATATTTTAACTACATTTCCTTTATTTGAATTCAAATAACAACCTTATTTTCTTGTTCTTTAGGTGCATGTTTCGTTCTCCCTCGGTGGGGCGACTCAACTGCCTTCATTCATAGGCACCATACTCCAAAGCATAGGTGTTACGTTGACAGACATGAACGACGTTGTATTCAAGTAAGATTGTTTGGTTAATTATTGTATAATCAGCTGTCGTATTATGAAATACATAATGGATTATATATTTGTGAAGGATAGAAGACTGTCGATCTTAAGATCACAATTTGCAGAATAGAAATAACAAATAAAATGTTCTATAATAAGTTTTCTCAGTTTCAGAGATGAAAGCATTCTTTATTTTCTTTCCGAAATCTTATACAAACGCAAAAGGAATGTAAAGGGTCTATTTCGTTGCCAACGAATGAAAATAACCAGCAAGAAATATATTTCCTTAACTTGAATCGAAAGATTTCCGCCTGAATAAAGAAAAGCCTTTTCAATTTCTTCAATCCCAAATTCCAATTAGTTAATCAAAATATTTAACACTGCATAAAATTACTAATGTCTCCCACTTATCCCCAGATTATCCTACTACGAAAGGAACTATGAGTTCTTATCTCAGAAGGAGTTAATCGGTCAAGTGCAGAATCACTACACAGGGCAGGCGTTGAAACAACTGTATGTGCTCGTGTTAGGACTAGATGTTATAGGCAACCCGTATGGATTGGTCATTGGACTGAAGAAGGGCGTGGAAGATCTGTTCTACGAGCCGTTCCAGGTCAGTTATAAAACTAAATCTGCAACCCAATCGCGTAAAGCTGCGTCCCCGCTATTATTATGTTTCCCAAAAAAACGTCCAACATGTGAAATACGAGTAGTAAAATGTGACGTCACACAGCTTTAAATTCGAAACTGGCATAGCAAAACGTTGTGATTTTCACAATGTTTTGCCGAACATACCTTTTTAACTTTGTTGAAAAATTTGTTCGGATGAAATGAGTGTGTGTTTGTGTGTGTTCTGGTGAAATGTGGGTGTACTATAGATACACTCTGCCAAACCCTTCCGTGAAACAAGACGTGATGTTATGTTACGTTGGTTTGGATGAACCTAAGATCGTCGCCGTTTGAGCTGATCCGCCGGCTGACGATTTCATCAAAAGATTTCCGAGAACTCCGAGTACGTCGGGTCAGTGTGTGTGTTTGAGAATGTTCGTCGGTGTGATTAATCAGCCCTACACTTTCATTGGAACTTTGAATCAAAACACCCCTGTTTTCATAAAAGTTTTCGTTAAACTGTTCTAGGCCTACAGATTTTACATATAATCATCTTGTAATGTACAGTACAGTGTAATTGATACAATAAAAGTCATTTACAATGTTGAAAAGAGCATTTTCAAAGCAGCCAAATTGTGCGGAAAGTGCAACTTTTTTGCACTAGTGCTTTGTTTTTTTTTCTCCGTCTTCATTCCGACTTTGTTTTTGTTTTAAATCATACGTGAGAAGGGACTGGGCTGTGTGCGGACGAGCACCTTCGGGAACGAAGTCCCTAAGCAACAAAACTAATACTTCATTAAACGCGTTATTAATTACCTACTCTAGATTTAGATTTTGAACAATACTAAACGCGACAACTTTAATATCATCATCGCCATGCTTGAATAAAGGCTCCCGCAGACAGGCGCGACGCGACTCTGGTGGAACAATTTCTAACCTACTCTAGATTTAGATTTTGAACAATACTTTTATTAATTTATGCTCTGAGACTAAATAAAAAACCAAGACAGGGCGCTGTCAACAGTGACGTGAGGCCGGTTTCGTAAACATGTGTGCACATATTTAGTTTGATTGTAAATGGTTGTAAATGTTTGCGTTTGAGCGTGTATGAACAGAGCGGTGGTGTAGTTTTAGCATGCTTCACTGTATTGTTCGCAGCGCTCTGTTTTGGTTTTTTATTTGGTCTGAGTTTATGCCATAAATCCTCTATAAAAGTTTCTGAAACAGCAATTGCCAGCATTAAAACAATCAGTGTCATAGTTATAGTAACCATAATCATATCATCCAAACGAGTGTTATAATGTTGTACTGCTTGCAACTGCTTTGCTTTTTCGATCCGTATAAAAATTTTATTCCTCGCACAATGTTAGTAAAACGTATGCTACACGTGGGTAGAAATCTACTTTTCGCACTTATATCATAAATAATCATTGTCGCAGGGCGCTATCCAAGGTCCGGGCGAATTTGCGGAAGGTCTGTTCCTGGGCGTGCGCTCGCTGGTGGGACACACGGTGGGTGGCGCGGCCGGCGCCGTGTCGCGCATCACGGGCGCCATGGGGCACGGGCTGGCCGCGCTGTCGCTGGACAAGGTGAGCACACACAGGACACACGGTGGGCGGCGCGGCCGGCGCCGTGTCGCGCATCACGGGCGCCATGGGGCACGGGCTGGCCGCGCTGTCGCTGGACAAGGTGAGCACACACAGGACACACGGTGGGCGGCGCGGCCGGCGCCGTGTCGCGCATCACGGGCGCCATGGGGCACGGGCTGGCCGCGCTGTCGCTGGACAAGGTGAGCACACACAGGACACACGGTGGGCGGCGCGGCCGGCGCCGTGTCGCGCATCACGGGCGCCATGGGGCACGGGCTGGCCGCGCTGTCGCTGGACAAGGTGAGCACACACAGGACACACGGTGGGCGGCGCGGCCGGCGCCATGGGGCACGGGCTGGCCGCGCTGTCGCTGGACAAGGTGAGCACACACAGGACACACGGTGGGCGGCGCGGCCGGCGCCGTGTCGCGCATCACGGGCGCCATGGGGCACGGGCTGGCCGCGCTGTCGCTGGACAAGGTGAGCACACACAGGACACACGGTGGGCGGCGCGGCCGGCGCCGTGTCGCGCATCACGGGCGCCATGGGGCACGGGCTGGCCGCGCTGTCGCTGGACAAGGTGAGCACACACAGGACACACGGTGGGCGGCGCGGCCGGCGCCGTGTCGCGCATCACGGGCGCCATGGGGCACGGGCTGGCCGCGCTGTCGCTGGACAAGGTGAGCACACACAGGACACACGGTGGGCGGCGCGGCCGGCGCCGTGTCGCGCATCACGGGCGCCATGGGGCACGGGCTGGCCGCGCTGTCGCTGGACAAGGTGAGCACACACAGGACACACGGTGGGCGGCGCGGCCGGCGCCGTGTCGCGCATCACGGGCGCCATGGGGCACGGGCTGGCCGCGCTGTCGCTGGACAAGGTGAGCACACACAGGACACACGGTGGGCGGCGCGGCCGGCGCCGTGTCGCGCATCACGGGCGCCATGGGGCACGGGCTGGCCGCGCTGTCGCTGGACAAGGTGAGCACACACAGGACACACGGTGGGCGGCGCGGCCGGCGCCGTGTCGCGCATCACGGGCGCCATGGGGCACGGGTTGGCCGCGCTGTCGCTGGACAAGGTGAGCACACACAGCTCGTGCCGTGTTGAACCTGTTGCGTTATTATTCTGCAGAAACTCCTCAGAAATTAATATGCTGTATTGTAAGTAATAAAATATAGTTCCAAAATGTGAATGCGCACGAAGGAGGAGGAGAAAGAGGTTTTTATTCAAAAGGATTTGATGTGTTCTTTAAAACGTTTTGTTTCTAAATATCTGTTTTCTTTTCTAAGGACTACCAGCGACGTCGTCGTGACAACATTAATAAACCGCCTGCAAATCTGCAAGAAGGTCTTGCGAGAAGCGGCAAGGGACTGGTCATGGTATGTAAATCCTCTCTTCAACTTATGTTAGCAGTAGTATTTCAAATACAGTCGTCAGGTGAAGCATTTTTTCTGTTGCATACAAAATGACATCGATAAAAAATGAAATCAGTTTTACAAAATGCGGATGTAAAAAATCGATCGAACGATTTTTGAATTGTTGTTAGCTAATCAAAACATAGTTTTGCTAAGATTTGACCAATCGTATTATGTTGGCGATTAAGGATGAGAGCATAAGATAATACTTATTTATAAGCAGTGCATACATTCCAAACGAACAGGGCGTGGTAGACGGCGTCACGGGTGTATTCACGAAGCCTATAGAGGGCGCGCGGGAGCAAGGCGTCGAAGGTTTCTTCAGAGGTCTGGGCAAGGGCGCCGTGGGGCTGGTCGCGCGACCCACGGCCGGCGTCGTAGACTTCGCATCCGGGTCACTTGATGCCGTCAAGAGGTGATGCATGCGATTGGTGCTAGCCTTGCATGCTTGTGTGTTGCATGTTTATTCACCGTGCTATGCGGCTTTCTTTTTTTTTACAGAATGCATTTTTTTTTGTTCTTCTGTTCTCTTGTAATACATCCTGCAAACGTTTGATCACAATATTGCATGAAAAATTTTGGTAATTATTGGGGGTTTACTTTTTATAACGATACAATAAAGCTAGAAACTTTTATGTAAACTGCCATCATCAGCTCGATACAATACGGCCGCTGTTACTTGGCAGTTCTGAATTTAGGCACTACGAACTTTCGCGCAGGTTTTGGCACTCACACTCGCCTCATGTCATCATTTGGTTGATGAAATGTTACTGCGTAGCCCTCAGCGTGAAGTTCGGAACTGCCAAGTTATAACGGCCACATTGTAAATTCTTATAGCTGTTGATACACTACACAACACTGTACCTTGTAAAGACATACGGTTAACAAAAGTAAAAAGGCTTAATTATTTACAAAATGTTAATATTTTCACTTTCATCTGAGCACAGATTTTGATTGTGAAATTATTAATCACCCAAACGATCGATATCCTTCCGGATTACTATAAAAAGAAAATAGGATTATTTAACACAGAAACACGTTAAATCGAATAAAAAAAATTAAACAAACTCACGAGCACAGAACATAAATAGTGGGCCCTGCACGTCGTGACTGTGGCAAGAAGGCTTCGACTAGGCATGATGCTATGCTATGGGGGTCCCATAACACTGCGGGGATTTCACTGCTCACCCGAAAGGGATGCACGGAAACCAAGTCTATGTGTATTTACTCAACATCAGGGCTTAGTGGACGGCGTCTGCGGCGTAGTGATCCGTCCGCTGCAGGGCGCGCACGAGGGGGGCGCGGGGGGGTTCGTGAAGGGACTCGGCCGCGGGGCCGTGGGGCTCGTGGTGCGGCCCGTAGGCGGCGTCGTGGACTTCACCTCCGGACTACTCACGTCTGTTTGGAGGTGGTGAGGTTACCGGACTCTGTAGATGTTTCATAGACGTAGGTTTAACGGGAGTAGAGCAAAGTTACCCCGCATCCTAACCAAAAAGATCCCTCGCGCGAATACGCGATTGTCATTCATTTGTCACTCATTTCTTCGGAAAACCGAAGGTGCCCTCGGCCGACGCGAAAATGGGTTCGTGTTCGAACAAATAAAAATTGGTTATGACGCGGCCTTAGAATTGAGTGGCCGACTGGCCGTGCCTTAAATAGATTAGTTCTTTTTCTTTCCGTGTCGACGGTAGTTTGTTTGAATATTAATAAATTGCTTTAGCCCAGTAATTGGTCATGTTGATTGCGATGGTACAATAATTATACTCAATAGATTAGTTGAGATTTAGGTAGTGAAATGTAAGCGCGGGAGTCGAAATCATTTCATATTTTTTACTATCCTTATTTCATTCTTCTTAGCTTGTTTATTTCTTGGTTTGTATCATACATTTAGTATATTTTTGTTCCTAATGCTTTTTTTTGGCTTGTATGGTTTGGTTTGTCTTTGTTTCTTTCATAATGTTATGTATACGTTTGTGTGTAACTAATTGGTGGTCGATAAAATTATATAACATATATGTACCTTACAAATGTGTTGTAAATTAAATAAATGCCGTTACCAATTTTATCCCCTTTGCGATGAAATTGTTGATAATGTCAATCATGGTAGTATCGAAATAAATTTTAATGATGAAAATTAAATACTTTTTAGGATACAAACAATCCTTGCAGCTACTATTCTATGTGTTCTCTTTTTTTTTTTCAAATACCACTATACTAATATTTTATTTGGGCGTATGTCAATATAGAGCCGCGGATATGTCTGAAGAAGTGATTAAAAGACGTCCGGCGCGATTCATGACTCCCGACACCGGCGTCAAGCCGTACTCGAGGTTACACGCAGAGGGGTACAAGATGCTGTTCGAGTTGGAGAAGGTTTGTATGACATTATACTCTCCCACCTACTCTCTCCCCTAATTATTGTGTTTTGATTTTTACATCAGTTAAATATTTATTTAAAAAAATAAAACATTTTAAATATATGGATCTATCGATGTCGGGAGCAGGGTCCAGAGACAGAAACCTCATAATGCCAGCCGAATTGAGGAATACTGCCTTTTGAATCAATACCTTGATCCAATCGCCTAACGAGAGTCTTCAGAGATTTTATTATTATTGTTTGTTTATTTATAAAAAAAATTATAACAGTCTTATATTTAGAACTATGCGCTATTGCGCTCAAAATAGTTTTCACGGTTTGTCTATGGCAATAGACCATACAAAAAAGAGTTAAACTTATAATTTTATAACGTACACATGGACACATGTTAACAAAGAACCTGCTAACGGACAAATAATGCAGCGAGTCCGTCCAGAACTGAGCATAAGTCGGTGTCATTTGAGGAACGAATGGGTCGCGGGAACGTTTTTCCATACAATTGAGAGGCAAAGACTTATCCAATCGGCGGGCGCCATTGTTGTTCAAGAAGTTTGTCGGCTATTGTAAAATAGTGTAATAGCTGAGTGCCTTAAAAATTACAAACAATGTATGCTCCGCTTAAAGACGACTGGCACTCTGTCACAAAGGTGAAAGTGAAACATTCACCGAGAAAACGCTACTTGCATATACACGATGTAAGGGACATCGACGGGCAAACTGTTACCATGAATTCAGCACACGATTCTAGACCCCCAAGCGTATAATTTTTTTTGAGGGTTATATTAATTTAACTGAAGTTCAGTCGAACGACGACGAAGTGATTTTCTCGATAGCCGTCCGGAGTCTGGATTTGTGCCCGGTTGATGGCTATAGGTTTTTTCTTTTGCTCGTCGATGTTGATGTCCCTCATATCCTGTTTTCTTAATACATCTACTAATAATTGATTTACGAAATTATTTTATATTTATTTATTTATCCATCTTACGTCTACACAGGGTTAAAAAAAAACTAATATGATATTATTTGCGTTCTTTCTGTTTAAAGTTATTCTCATCTGATTTATTCGTAAAACAGGGCAAGTACGTCAGCACGGACAGGTACGAGGCCCACGTATGGGTGATCCCCGGCAAAGAAGTGGTCATGTGCACCGACAAACGAATGTTATACATTGAGAAGAATAATGTATTCGGTGGATGGCAGGTATGGAACCTATTATTATATTTTGTTCAGCTTTGTGATCGATACCATAAGTTGAAGATGAAATTGATGTGAGCGAATTGCAGTTGACAAACGAACTATTAAGTTGTGGCAAATTAAAATACACAGTAGCAGCAGTCGATAACTTTTACAAGTACATTCTCTTTCATAATGGAACTCGAGCGTAGTAAATTATTTTAGTATTTTGATGATAGTAATAAAAAATAGGCAGTCTTGGGACCTGCCCACTGAAGTGAAAACTTAAAACTTGTATTAGCGCCATCTATAGTCTATAGTACAGAACTACGGTGCGACCATGACGGTGACGCGAATCCATAAGTTTGTCGCCTATCAAAAAACGCTCAACGCGCCTAAAGAAGTTTTCACTTCAAAAAAAGTTATTAAAAATATTACGTAACCGTTGACACTGAAATTGTTTATCAGAAGCCGAGGTTCATGTATATAATTTATAGGAAACTATCGTCTCTCATTCCGTCGGTCGTTCCTTTATCTTGTAAATATTAATACACGGCAACGTACGCGTAAAGTTTGGTAGAGCAACAATATTATCACGCGAATTAAGTTTGATCTCTCAAAAATTCGAAAAATTAACGGTCAATCAGATTTAAAAAAAAAAATCTTCTTCATTTATTAGGCATTCGACTCAATCAAATCCAGTACCCCAAAATTTTGTTTTAAGCAACCTAAATGAAAAAATATATAAAATGGAGCCTTTCTGTTTTAGTATTCCATTTGTTAGATGATTCCATGTGTAACAGTAAAGATTTTCTCAAGCAATCGTTGCTCCACCAGATCTTATGGACGTACCTGTGGGCGGAGCTGCCCGACGTGCCGACGGCCGTCAACAAGGGCGTGTACGTGCCCACGGCCAAGAGGAAGGTGCTGGGCATGTTCCCCACGTCGGGCTCCGGGAAGGTCATATTCCTGTACGACGAGCAGCAGAAGAAGTATCTGCTCGCGCAGTGCCAGCGACTCATGCAAGCGCGTTGACATGAGGCAGTAGAAAGAATGAAGCCCACCGAGTGGTTGGCACAATTCTTTCTACTTATATTTGATTTTCGCACCGCAATGCTTACTGTCGCCTATCACTTTAACATGCACCACCTCTCCCCGAAAGGCTTCCGCTGAACTCTTCTTCGCAGTGCTTTATATGAACTACTTATGTATTATATTATATTTAGTGTATCGATGTTTATTGTTTTGAGAACCGTGTGCTTGTTATATTTTTATAAAACCTTTTTACGTGATGTTGTCAATGCATTGGGTATGCTGAGTACAATTATGGAATTGAATATCGTGGTTATGACATTTGTGTATGTAGCTAGAGTTTTGATTGATTTTAAATATTTTTACGATCATGGACTGATTTTTCAATTGTCGGATAACTTATCTGAGGAATAAATATTGCGGTTTAACCTGTCATATTTATTCTTCAGATAAAAAAATTCTGACTATTGAAATTGTTGTCCCTAATAATGTAACATCATTATAAAATATGAGAGACCTTGTAAATTACCCTAAAATATCGTTGAACAACAATGTTACTCATGTGACGGCCGACTTACTGGCTTTTATGAGTGTTTACCTACGTAGATGGACTTAGCCTTATTAGAGTACAAATGACGTGTATGAGGATGAAAATCGATATCAACTATGCTACACAACAGATTTCCCATTTTTCTGTAACTTCAATAATTATCTTTGAACGTTTTTTCAAGTATATTTACATATATCGCTATGCATTTACCTATTTAAGATTAATATTCTGTAAGTTGTTACAAGATTTCTGTCTTCCTTTACGTACTACTTATTTGTCGACTTGTGTCGTTGAGTTTATTAAGCCGTTGGTACTATATGATATTTAAAGTTCATCAAGAAAGAAAATTAACATGTAATCAACTCGAATAACTAATATCTTTATGAAATACTCAGTTCAACAGTCTCTTGGTGAAGACTTAAAATAATCGAATATTTATTCGTTATGTTATGTATTTATAGACTATGTAACGTTATTCACAATATGTTGTTATTGTAAGTTTAATATTACGGAGACAAAATCAGTGCAGTAAGTCTACTAATTCCGTATCATGTTTTCTTACAGTAGCCTGATAGTACAAACATTACGTTCAAAGAGTTGTTCTTTTATACATTACATTATTGGTTAAATGATAGCAAAGCAAAGCCGGGACGGCTTACATGGCGGAGGCTTTCCATATCAGTGCCTTATGATCGATTTTTAGAAAGCTGACGTTTCCTTTGCTCTTTAACTTTTTATTAATGATTGTTTTAAGTTTTTAGTTACACTGAAAATAGTGTTTTTACGGAAACTAAGTTATCTTAGGTTGAGTGCACAATCAACATATTTATATTTGCTTCGCCGTTGTGCGCTAGCCTCACGAGTGGCTTCAAGATGTAAAATTTTCTTAACTTTTATATTATGTTTATTTGTTGAAACATTTATGCGTAACTACGTTTAATTAGATCTAAAGTCAAGTTTGTTATTATGGCCTGTTGCACAATTTACTTATTTCGACTTAGTTTTGTCTTGTTCAAGCTTGTGTAAGAACATTTTCAATATAAAATATATACAGAATCAAAGTGTTTTTTTTTACTAACAGTTATCCCTAGTCTTTAAAACTTTCCTTTCCCGGTTTATAGAATGCTACAGCAGCGCTATCTCCTAAAAACAACATCTTCCAAATGCCAAATGTCGTCATATTTCTATAACCGTCAATAGTAACGGTTATTGGGAAGCCCGGTTAGGCACCTACCAATGTGGTTTGATGAATAGCCTGCGATATAGCCCAAAAATTACAAATTCATCAAAGTTTGAAGTGCTATATCAAATGTACGGGCAATATTTGAGTCACAAATCAAAACAGCAGGTAGGGACGCACTGAAAGGGCTCCAGGTGAAATAATTTTTATGTATAAGGTACAAAAAGTGTGCTTGCACCTCGCTGTAGGTGAGTATATAAATGTTCCTTGGCTTGCACTCAAAAGAAGCTTTCGACCAATAAATCTCTTTGTTTTCGCATCAGTTATTGAATAACTTTAATTTCGGAAGTCGGTGTCTTTGGTTTTCAATTTTCGTTTTTTGCCACAGACTTCCGAAATTAAAGTTATTTTTCACTTCTTAGTGTTTTTATTTGGAATTCGGTTGTTTTTTTTGAACTACTATTACTACTTACCCCAAAAAAAATCGAATACCACTAACTGCTATGTAAATAACAGCGACGGAGTCACTTAAAACATCGTCTTCATATAATAAGTGGGAAAAATATGTAATATTGAAGCTAACTCGAAAATTACGCAAGCAAAGTTAATAAAATTTATATGGGACCACCTCTGAAGCATGACGTCCAAACAAAAATAAATAATCAAAATCGATTCATAATTGGCGGAGTAATCGCATAAGAAACACAAAAAAAAACACATACAGATGAATTGAGAACCTCCTCCTTTTTGAAGAAGTCGGTTAAAAAGAGCTGGCGTTCCTCTACCTTGAGCACCTATAATACCCCATCGAAAATATATTGTGAATTAGGGTAAACAGTAAGTGTGAATAGGGTAAGGACGTTGCTAGGTTTTTGGCCAATCTATATTTACAAAATAAGTTTGCATTTATACTTAGTAGATCACGCTGTTACACGCCAACAAAAGACGCGTAGTAGGTATGCTGCACCTGTCATTGGGCGTTACTGTGAACACTGAGCAGTTAGCCCCCTGGTTGCAACACCTACCTGTTCTTTTTTTGTTAACTCTCTGGTGCTGGTAATACAATAAGAGGTGTATGATTCTGCCATATTAGCTTAGGTCTCACCAAAGTTTCCCGTAGAAGCCATACTCTTCTAAAGCCTGAGTATTTTTAGAAGCGGAATAGACAGTTTTGTGTTTGCTCGACCCCGTGACCTTATAATTTTGTAATTATCCTAATAAGTAAGTATGAGTAATTGAGTAATTTGAGTAATAACATACAGTCGACGTAGCGTAGCTGCGTAGGTATCTATGTGATTAATGAACCAGTTCAAAACACCGCTAAATCAATTTTATCTCTTTGATTAATATGTAAAATTTCATCATAAACTAGATTCAAACGTGTTACAATCAAACTGAGTAATAATAAAGGGCTTTATATTCAAACAATAAAACGGATATTCGAAGTGATGCTTCTTACGTCTTCAGCGTAATGACATCTTCACTTTACGGACGCTAAAATTTAGGAGATACTCGTTTAACTTATATTACTGTTTGAATCGAACGTTCGGATGAAGGGTTTGGGCATAAGTAGACTTAAACGTTTTATTGTATGACGTCATAGGAGTTACAGCCTTTGATGTCTTGTATATAATAAAAAGTACCTAGATATCTTTATTTTACTTCCAACAGTCCTGGAACTGTAGGTAACTCACCTTTCTTCCTCAAAGTTGTAAGTATGCAGAGTAGGTACCTCTACCTATAATACAGTAGGTAGATTATACAATTGTAATTGTAGATAGGTATTTGAAATAACTTGGAGGGCCGTTTTACTCATCATGATATCCATCATATATATTATAATACCCTATAAATAACTTCTAAGTACCTACTATGGGATCAACACTCAAAATCGTTGAAAAAAAAAAACAGCGGATACATACATTTATGTTCGCTCAACTTGACAAATTGTAAGGAACAGCTGATTTCTTTTTAGCGATTTCAGTTAGTTCAATCACCCCTTAGTAATTAAGTAGATAGTATTTACTGCTATACAAAATTAAGGTAGGTACCTGCTTGTCTATTAATTCATAATGAGAGCTATTGTGCCCTTCATCAATTCCAGGAAACCCAGTGAAAACTTGTTTCTGAAAAAGTCAGATCTGCTTAATTCAATTGAATCCCCAAAACAAATGCCCAAATAAAGATATTCCGACTGCCACTGCCGTTCGTAAGTTACATTTTTTTGTAGTGTGGTAGGTAAGGTAGGTAGGTGTAAGTGAGAAGTATATCAATGAAAGGGGAGTACGTCTTAACGATGTCTGGGGATAGCAGCTGAATCATTCCTAATAATACGGATTCCTTTATGACGTCACTTTTGAGAACTCGTTAGAAAATGCAAGTGAGATAGCGACGTGGGATTAAAAAAATGGTAGGTGCGAATGCGCAAGCTCTTCGTAAGTTCAGTGTCTATTAAGATAGGCACGTCTAGGTAGGTACGGAGCCCTCTCAACCAACTTGTGTTATATAGCTCCTGTCTTAAACTTTGCTATTTTTTACACGACTGCCCAAAAAGTAGTGTAATGTTTTTATCATCATCGTGTAGGGGTTGGCTTCCAGTCTAACCGGATGCAGCTGAATACCAGTATTTTACATGGAGCGACTGCCTATCTGACCTGTACAACCCATTTACTAGCAAGTTCTTATATTGCATCTAAAAATGGGTAGGTAGGTACTTTCAAAATGAAAATAGTTGAAAACTGTAAAACTAAAAAAACAAACAAAGAAAATTCCTCGTAGCCGGGTGCATTTTCATCGACTTTCCTTAATAATAAACAGCAAAAAATATAGAGATTCTTTGCAAAACTAGTTACGAATAATGAAAAATTATTCTTTCACTGTCACATAAAATTTCAGAATCAAACTAATAAAGCGGGCTTAGAGCGTAGAAAGAAAATGCAATACAAAACATTTCCATTAGAATGCGTTGGTATAGAGGTCTGGGAACTAGCAAAGTTAGCGCGGAAATAATCGGGAATAACAGTAAAATCGAAGGTAATCATGCGCATCGGATCCCCCTCAGACAACTAACTATGTTGAGCATAAAGAAAAGCTCCCAGCGGGCCACCAACTGCCATGACTCGAATCATCTGGAAATCTTTAAACCGACTACGAAGGCAGTTGCACCTATCTACAGCGGCCCTGTTGGTCCAACCTAGATAACCTGTACTCTGATGAGCCACAATGTGACTGGGTGGAGCCACCTCTCTTGTCCTGCTCTCTGTACATCTTAACCGTGAAAGAACTTTGCGAGGCCAATACTAACGCTGTCGCCGTATCTGAATTCTGCCCGAAGCTTTAAGTAAATAAAATACGACAAAATAATCATCGACACACACGAAGAAGTTCACGTGAATTCCTGTACAGTTAAGAGTCCCATTTTGAAATTTAAAAACTGTTGACAAAAAGCCGGACATTTACAAAGAGTCTGGTCAATATTTTAAATTTTACGTTTCATTTAATTAGGTGAAAATTTTCTCCTATCGTGGAAAAGCCCTGATAAAGTCTGGACGTTCGGCCAAAACATGTCCGTAAAGTTCCGGTTGGATGGTAACCCTAGTACAGGGAACACTTGCATGCAAACTTTAATCTTAATTTAATCCGGATGTCTTACCATAGGAGTACCTATGCACGAACATTCATAGACTTTAAACAAATATGAGTGTTTTAATTGGAGTTGGAAATGCTGCTCGTGTTAGTTTCATGTCGATTACTTTGCGCTACTAAACGTAACTTTAATATAGCACTTTGTTAAGTCATTAATTAAGATTTAGTGAGATTGAGGTAATATTACTAATAGTAGTAAGTACTAATATTTTGAGGATCTTGAGCTCATTTGGCTTCGCAGTTACTTTATGAATAATTGGCGAGTTTCCCTACTTCAATTTTTAAAATCGCAGCTACAGTTGCTGCAATCATGAGTGTGCAATAAGTGACTTTATGAACGTTGAGGCGTGTAACATAACAGTACCTAAGTTTCTACATCACGCATGTGAATGCAAGCCCTTTGATAAATACTGAAGAGAGGTGTTATTGTACATTTTGCCAGTTAGCCCTCTCATGATAATGGCTACTGGCAATGATCGGGCACAACTCCAGACTGGGCTGAGAAATTCTTAATGAAAAAACCTAATAACACCTTTTCTGACCGGGCAATGGAACCTACGTTACGCAGTAGTAGCGCTAGTGAGCATTAGAGCAAAAAGAAAAGAAGGTAAACGAGAAAGAACGGAACGAGAAGGAAACTAGGTACTTTAACTTAAAACACAGTTCCAAGGAATTTTCATTCATTATATCTTCAGATGACTGGGATACAAGGGTAGGTATCCAACAAAGAAAAATGAAGCATTTAATTAATTACGTCGTTGCAGAAAAGAAACGGAGAGAAACTTGTCATAACTACTTACACAAAGAATTTTAATATCGCCCTGCACTTTTTCGTTAGAACTTGAAATTTAGATAACTCTAGAAAATATAAATATATTCTTATTTATTTTTAACCGACTTCTTCAAAAAGGAGGAGGTTCTCAATTCGTCTGTATTTTTTTTTTTTTTTTTGTGTGTGTATGTTACGCGATTACTCCGTCAATTATGAATCGATTTTGATAATTATTTTTTTGTTTGGTAGGTCATGCTTCAGAGGTGGTCCCATATAAATTTTATTAACTTTGCTTGCGTAGTTTTTGAGTTAGCTTCAATATTTACGTATTTTTCCCACTTTGTGTATGTAGACGATATATTGTTTGACTCCGTCACTGTTATTTACAGGCAGGCACGTATTTGGATTTGTTTGGGGTAGGTACCACAACTAAAAAGTGAAAAATAAAAAACTTTTTACAGTGATTTTTTGGAAGTCGGTTGTTTTTTTTTGTAAAAAGTTTTTTATTTTTTTAGGACGTTAAATTTAATATACTTATCATACCTACCCAATGTTATTTAGAACGTGCAGGAACTATTTAAAACTCGTTGGTTGCTCAACTGACGTTTATTGTGATAAATACAAAGCTCATTGCTATTTTACCCGTTTGAATTTAAAATTCTTTATTAAAAAATTCCACCTGAGGAAGCTATTTTTATTTGATTAGCATTTTGGTTCGCCAAAAGTTCCTCCCTATTTAATTTTCTAGCAAAAGGTACTTCTAAATAGTAAACAATCTTCAATAATAAAAAAAGGCATGGATAGATAACCATGTGGTTATTGGGCTACTAAATGAGGAATCAAGCTTTCGAGTACCTACGTGCAATACGTCCTACGTCAATTTGTGGTCACTATTTCATGTCCGATTTGTGTGCTACCTCAATATTGTCTTCGATCCTTCGCAAGACGTCCGCACCATGCCTGGCCTAACATAATATGCAATGTTTTAATATGTATGCAGACACCTACATTATATACAATGCACTGTATAATATACTTACGATTTAATACCTAGGTACGTATAATTTAAGAGAGGTTCTAAGTTTTTCGTTCTTCGTTTTATTCTCCCCCCCCCGAGGCCACAAGAGATTAGATAGCTACTGCTTTCAGTGTTAATTTATTTTGGTGTTGAAGACAGACGCTTCTCTCTGGTCCAACTGGATTGTTTGCAATGAAATTTACTTTATCTAATTAAAATCATTGTTTTAATTAGAAAGCTTCTATAACGAGCGGTGGCTGTGTAAATTAATACAAACGGAATATTTAAATCTTTCATTTGAGTATTACACCTTCTGATTGTGTCGAATTCCGCTAAGGAGATGCTGCGGGAATTTGTGAGGGGGAAAATCTGCTTCAGTGTAATTAAATACATAAACCACTAGATTCCGCGCGCGGCTTCGCCCGCGTGGTATGTCGATAAAAAGTAGCCTATGTCCTTTCTCAGGCTCTAGACTATCAATGTACCAAATTTCATTTAAGTAAATTGGTTTAGTAGTTTTTGCGTGAAAGCGCGACAGACAGACAGACAGAGTTACTTTTGCATTTATAATATTAGTAAGGATTAATGTACGAAGATAATACATTTGTTTTAAAACTGGAGCTAAATTCTACAGTCCATTGAAAACGGAAGCCATTAAAAAACAAAGTATAAAATATCATAAAACACACCGGTTAATGTTTCCTAAGATGTTAGGTATTTTTTAAAATATCGAGGAGGAAAATTGGAGAAGCGAGAGCACAAATTACCTACATATCATAAAGTGAATCCTGTTAGCGAGTAGGACGCTCTCATTTTTCTGTAACGCGTTTTTATATTAAAGACGAATGTAATTTTGACGTCGCTAACGCTAATGCTATGGTGTGTACACGTTGAATGTAGAAAAGCATGTGTCGATTGTCGACATTCATATCGCAGTGCACGTGTGCACAATTTGTTCCCATATATTTTATTTAGATATCTACTACTATGAAGCTGTATGTGGGACTTAGAACACGTTATACCATAGTTTCGTAATACCCTATTCATCTGTACAAAATAAACACATTTTATAGGTATCCTTCTCGGTATAATAAAACGCAATACTTAATAAAAAAGTTAATAATCTTTCGCACGTTTTGGAAACTCGAATGGCTAATTACATATTGTTTCAGTACCTTCTAAGAACAATAGGATCTGTTCAACAAATTATTAAAATCAATGTTTTTATGTCGTAGGTACTTACCTAATATTTTTCATACATGAGCACGAATGATCTGAGACAGTCAAAAGTGAAAACTATGTGAGTTTTCGTAATAATTTCATAGTTACGACGAGTCTTGCGGTGGCAATGCAACGCGTATGATAGTGGTAACATTTGGCGGGCATCGTATTTAACGCTGTACACGTTCCAGGGTGTTTATTGTCTATTTAATGAGAGGCCACGTACAATGTGGCGATTTACTATATATAAGTATACCTACTATCTAGCTAATATTATGACTAAATGCGTAAAAAAGCGTAAATGATGACTTACCATCATCGCCCTCACCTGTCCTAGCCTGCCTTTTGAGCTGTGTGAACTTTATTTCATTAATTTTCATTTTCATTCACTTTTTTGTTCATTCTCGTCACCACTGTAATTGCACACGCGGTAGGTAATAACGGGATACATCACACGCCTAGAAACAGCTTTACTAGGTATTCTTTCTAAGGTACCTGAATTCATACGGGAGTTCATAAAGAGAAGGATTTCCTTCAAGCACTTTTTTTAAATTAAATCAGTGATATGGAGCAGGTGTTGGACAGATTGATCTAGGAAGCATCGGTCGGATGCATCGCGGCTAGGGTCGACAGATACGCAGATTTCGTCGCAGCTAAATTTAATTATTTCCGCACCTATCGTTTAACGGGTTATTCAATTAAAAGCTTTCTATAATGAGCATTTATACTACTAAGACCACAGTACCCACCTATACTCAATACTTTATTGCATTCCATAATGTGTACATAATAGTTGGTATGTTAAGACATCGAATCAATTATGGACCCTGTCGGGCAACCAAGTTCTCAGCAGCATTTCACACCTGTAACGTCTCCTTGGTCTTCGGTTTTTATAAGGCTAGATGTCTTGTCTTGCCATCTCTTTTTTTAATCATCATCATTTGTCCCAATTTATTCGGGTTATGCGCAGCATGTCTTTTTCTTCTACTACTTCTTTTAGTCATCTCAGTATTCACCTCCTTTGTAGCCATAATTATCATCTTTTACTCAATCTGTACATTTGATTACTATACACATACACAATATTTATATAACACTACTAACTGTTTACATAAAAAAAACTAAAAGGACTAACTAAATGAATATAAAAACAAAGGGACCTTTAGGCGTCGAAGTATTCGTCCGCATCGCTGTCATCCGGAAACGTGCCCAGAAGACTGGCAGCCACGTTGAATGGCAATGCTAAATCTGTACATCGTTGCTTTGGTCCTCCCCAACTCTTTTAGCCCCTACATTTATACTCAAGACTGCTTAAATATGTAGGTATATGTATCATAACTTTCTTAAATTACTAGCTTTCTTTAATTACTTAGGTACTAGCGACTCACTCATACTTCGCACGGTTTATACGACTTGACAAAACATCATCATTTCTTTCATCTAATAATAATTAAGTAAGTTTAATGTATTACTTATTAATTACACAGAAATGTTCCCGATTTTTTTTTCAAAATTATGGTGACGTTGCGTAGTTTAGAAGAACAACGCGGTCACACAGACAGACATGAAAAGTGACTTTAATTTATATTATGTACTAGCTGCGCCCCGCGGTTTCACCCGCGTAAGTGTCGACGCCGTGGGAATATCGGGATAAAAAGTATCCTATGTGTTAATCCAGGCTATAAGCTATCTGTTTAACAAATTTCATCCAAATCCATTGAGTAGTTTTTATGTGAAAGAGTAACAAACATCCATCCATCCATCCATCCATACTTACAAACTTTCGCGTTTATAAATATTAGTTAGATAGGTAGCATCAGTTCTACCCAATTTTTCTAATGTCTGATGCAGCAGCCCTAAGCAGGCCGTATGGCCTATTAATAGAAGACCTTTGTCCGCTTAGTATTCTCCATCGATCCCGTCCATCGGCTCCGGAGTTTATAACCTATTGGGTGACGCGCAACTTTTGTGGCTTATCAGTGCACATCACGGCATCAGTGGCTGCATCAGTGTACTTAGCTTTGTATCAACTCAATATAATAAATGGTATTCTTGTTTTATGCATATTGTAAATGTTATCGAAATGGAAACCTATAAATTCATGTCATCATCATCTGCCTAGCCTTTTCCCAACTATATTGGTGTCGGCTTTCAGTCTAACCGGATGCAGCTGAATACCAGTGTTTTCCATGGACCTATAAATTCATGTTCAATACCTTATTATAAGATTATACTACAATTTTTTTTTTATCTGAGTAACAGCGAGACTCCAAAATATTGTATAACCAAATGGACTACCAGACTGGCAATTACAAAAGTTACTAATATTAAAACTATAACGATTGCGTAGGTACCTAATAGGTAGGAAAATTTATAAAAGCTCATTAGTAAGTTGACCAAATATTTGTTTTAATGTTCTCTTTGCAATCCGCCTGCAGACAGACACATTAACCTCCCATGTGAGATATTAATGCTTAATATTTAATGCCCAAAATGTTACACACTGACTCACATTTCATTACACCATCGATCTTTTCTAAGTCCATTGACGGCTTTGATCGAGTTCCAATCCTAATATTGTTTAGGGAAAGAGTAATGGACCACTGAAATAATTTTGGCACGTTGAAATCAGTAAGGTATAACTTTAATGTGTCCCCTTTTATGGCTTCAGGGAAAGTGCCCATTAAGAGCCTTGTTTTATGATCCGACTGATTTGTAAGTAAGTAAAATAGTTTAGTATGGATACATATTATGTCATGGTCATATGGACACGATTATTAGTGTTTAAGTAAGTACTTGTTTCGACCTGCAGGTTTGTCTAGTATAGGTGCTGTTTAGAATTCTAGCATAATCAGCCTAATGTTCCCACTGCTGAGACCTCACACGCCTCCACCCAGGGGAGTGAGCCGTAATCCACCACGTGGGCCCAGTGCGGGTTGGTACATGTCACATATCTTCAATATTTTGTTTCTACGACAAGCCGGTTCCGTCACGATGTTTTCCTTCACCATTCAGTGGTGATGTAATTTACACAAAGTAAAGCGCCTGTCAGGGTTCGAACCAACGACCTACAACTCGTAAGTCGCGACCGTTACGACTGGGCCACCACTGCTGTGCTCTTAGAATTCTAGAGTAGGTGCTAATATTCAACTTGTTATACGAAACGTTGAGTTGATTGGTTGAAGTATTGAAGGATTTTTATTATTGATGTTCTTTGGAAACTAAGTTCCTAAACTACAAACTTCCAATGAAAACATTTATTTTTCTTTATTACCACCACATTAGTTTGAAAAATATGAACCAACACAATGTTCCATAGAATTATGGAATTACAAAGAATTCAACATAAACGAGTGGGTTTACCCCAAATTTCCATGATTATTCAAAAAACTGGCCCACGCAATGTACTCGAGAATTGTATGGAATCTAAAAGGATCAAAGAAAAACCAACTCTTGAATTAGAATTTCTTGTATTCGGGATGTTTATGGTATCCGATTCTATATATATTACGTCTGTCATAAGCATGTCCTTAGCTATTGTTATATTTTTGTTAATAGGTACATATGTCTTGTGGTTGCAACCGCTAATACTGAGCATGAGGACCATGGTTTGGATTCCCAGGTCGGGTAAAGCGTTATTGGGTTTTTCCATCAGGAATTTCTCAGTAGCAGCCACGAAAAAGGATTTGGTCCCGGTTGATGGCAACAGGCTCGCCCTTGTTACATGGCTCTTAAATATAACTCGTCAAATGTGGGTTCGGCTTCCAGTCTAACCGGATGCAGCTGAATACCAGTATTTTACATGGAGCGACTGCCTATCTGACCTCCACAACCCAGCAACTGGGTAATACGATACCCCTTGGTTAGACTGGTTGTCAGACTTTCGGGTTTCTGACGACTCGTAACGACAAAGATCCATAAATGACAGCCGGGACTTACGCCGGCTTAACGTGCTTTCTGAGGCACGGAGGAGTCTCGATATATGAAAATGGTCGCCCATCCACGGACCAACCCCGGCTAGCGTTGCTTAACCTGATGGATCGACCCGAGCGGCTGTTATTACTTAGCCACGAGCTCCTCTTATATTAATAAGAACTATTTTTAATGAAAATATTCGACAATTTGAATATAGGTTGGTAAGTAAGTAAGTAAACTGCAGAACTGATACAAACAAGATGCTACAATTTGCACTTAAACCAACTTTATTGAAAGAGTCCATGTATAGACTACTTATACAATTTACAGGCAATATTCCTAAGAGGGCTGTATAAGTTATAAATGTTTCATGACATGTTAAAATAAAACATCTCTAAGATTTTATAATGTGGAAAACATCGTTGGAAAACAATATCAGTAGATAGGAGTTTACTCCAAGAACCGACTGAGAATAGGAAAATTTTACATATTCTTCTACTGCGTGAGGGTTCATTCATCTGTTAAGAAAGATAAACTACGTAAGATAGGCTTCCGTCTTAAAAAGAATCTTATTCTTTTCGAAATAAAGTCCACTTTCAGAAAGTGTATCTTCAAGTTTAGCTTTATCAAAAAAACCTTGCAAAGTTTTCGTGTTTTATTTTCATTGGCAATTCTATCGTCACTTACGAGTGTCCCAAAGTACCTTTTATGTAGGTCACACGATACTCCTGATTGGATGGCTCATGGCTAAGTATGGAACAAAAGGACTTTCTCTCCGAGATTTTAGAAATCGTTTTACTGGACAATGATCATTGATCTAAAAAGACAAGATATTTGGAAAACGTAAATTAGGATGGCAACAAAAAGTAAAATTCTTAATATTAGCTTTCATCTTTTCTTTTGAACCAGACAGAATAAACTTTATTAAGAAACATATTAAAATTGTAGATGGAGCCACTTACGCCATTACATGGAGACACTTACATATAGGTATACTTATTTTGATACTAAGAGATCACGCGCACTAGAGAGTCGCAAACCAGAACACGACGCAGCGGACGCTGCGTCCAGCGCTAGGTTTAGCAACACGTCGTGTCCTGATTTGCGACTGGTCAATCGTCATCCTGAGGATGCCTCGTTGAGAGGTGAAACACGTGTCGATTTCATACAGGGTTTTTTATGACTTTTGAAGAATAGTTAAGCGGAATAGGTTAGTAAAATAATATGTCTAATTACCTACGTCTATTGTATTTTATCATGGATTTCCGAAAAGTCACGCCTGAATCAATTAACTAACTTATAAGAACCTTTGAAAGTATACAAATTTATATTAATTTTACCACCTACATACATAAAACACACACCCACGTATAACACTTTTAGTTAAACAGTACACGGTACTCACTGGGTTACTGGGTAGTTACTCGAAAGTTTGTTACGCACGAACCGCCTCTAAACAAAAGATTAACTATCTATGAGTTCATTCACTTTAACCGCTGAACACATATCCATAATGGGCATCGTTATTTGTGAAATTGGAGTACGTCAAACAAAAATCGTTTTTAATTGCTTTTAATGTAAACACAATGTGTAATTATTGTTTTCAAGTGGTTCATAAATGATCGATGGCTGTATGAGTGTCATGACGTAATATCTCGGGAAAAAATGATAACCAATAGCTTTCCATCGACGTGTGGGATGCTTGTGTTTACAGCCTTTTATTGTATACAATTTAAGTAGGTATTAAGAAATGTCTAATGAGAATTCCTTTTGATCAAGGAAAACAAAAGAGTAATTATGTAAAACATCTGCGTAGAACTTAGGTACCTATTTTATTATTACTTAGGAAACTTAAAAAAAAACATGACGGCACTATTCTTTAATCTTTTAAAACATATCGTTTTAAAATCAGCAAGAAAATACCAGTACCTTAGTTAATATACCGTAGCAAAGATGATAACGTATGCAATCGCGACGTACCGTACCACAAAGTTCTAAGTGTCGAGAATATGTGAAGCCCTCCTCGGCTTGAACCGACACCTGTAGATTGAGTTCCTTAGCTCAAATAAATGTGAACATGTGTGGAAGAGCCACATTCACTGATAAACTGGGTTCTGTTATTGACATATGACGATGATAGGAATATAAAGAATTTATTTCTGGTCTAGTTCTAGCAAGTGGAGGTAAAGTCAGAAAAATTAATTGTTCATCAAAATTACTACAAACTTAAATTATTCTCAAATCACATCTGTCATTCTTTGACTTTCTAGTTGTATGAAATGGCTCAATCAAAACACGGCAAATTGACGTATTGAGTAAATCTTGTAACCTATTGATTTCCCTAAGATGTAGATCCAATAAAGTCTTATAACTTAAGATAGTTATATATATAATGTACTAGCTGACCCAACAGACATTGTCCTGTCCTCAAAAATTCATACAAATGCACTGTTTTTCCCGGCAATTTACTTTTTATTTTTATGGACAAAAATATTGTGATTTTTTAATTTATTTTTATATTTCACTTATGGGAAAACACGAAAAAATAAAATATGAAAAATAATTCATATGCTAGTTAATTCTTTGACATGGTCTCATTAATACCTACCCTAGAGTTATGGGATAAACAATTGGTTACTAGTGTGCAATGATGCATTAAAAAAGATTCGACGAGTGACGTCCGCAGCTCTAATTTTGCTGACTAGCTAATATTCTTACAAAAGATTTTACGAAGAGGAAGAAGAATTAAACGGGTTTTATTATCTAACTCTGCTGAATTTAATTTCATGTACTTACATGTTTTCTCGAATATTACGAACGTACTAAAAGGCGGACGTGTAAACATTTTCCTCACAAGTTACATACTATGTAAGGCACTGTCACGTTCTAAAATTACAATATGAGTTCATACCAATTTAATGATGGGGTACTAAACTGTGCAGTCTGTGCATTTATTAATTTTTATGTTTTGCATTATCATACGGAATATCGTAAATGACATGTGACAACTTTGTAAGACACCCTAAAATACGTACAAAGACGTTCAGACTTCAAAAACTGTTTCACACTAGGTTATATGTGAATAGTGGTTGTATTGAGGGTACTTTTAAGAGGAGTACCTTACAACTCACTTTAAACTCACACGACTTAAAACTCATGTCCGAATTTTCAATGTCGAAAGAACAGGCTTTTAGTTTTAGATACCTATTTGCAGTATTATTATAAATTGTTGTTTCTGCTAACCCCACGCGAAATCAGAGAAGAAAAGTAGTCAAACACTACGCTCAAAATAATTACTTATAATAACATGGATCCCTTTCGGAAGAGTACAAATATGGCAACAAAAAGGGTATTTGTTGTTTGTAAATTCAGTGCCCAATTTTAATAACATATTTTATTGGATAAGGATTAATAATATACCAGTCAAAATAACCATTAAAGTTTCAAATTCTGAAAGATAGAAATGGTTACTGTGGGTCATCCTTAGAGATAGATAAAGTCTATCTTAGACCAATGCTTTTTAAGATGGTTTACGCGGCGAAGACCAGTAAAGCGAGTCGGCATTTTTTCCGACATCTTCAACAATCATAGTCATATCTCAGCCAATCTACACAAAATTTAAAGCTATGAATTTAACAAATACCTTCCTCATGAATCACTTCCGTCTACTGGTGAAAACCGTATGAAATCCGTTTGGTAGTTTTTTAATTCATCGCGTTCAGACAGACAGACGCGGCGGGGGACTTTGTTTTATAATATGTAGTGACAGTGATTATGCTGATTATGTTTAAGGTACGTATTATTTGTAAAGTCAAGCCTTCACACACTTCCAAAAATGGTCCTTTAAAATCTCTAAAATACCACCTAATATGTTATTATTACTCTTCCAAATATATTATTAAGGGTTTTATTCAAACGTAAAATATAGAAAATATATTTATATATTATTATTATATTTTAATATATAAAAATAATATGGCTGGTATGAAAGAGATTTTGTGGAAAATCCGTTGGTTCTGAACTGTTTTCTATTACAATTACGATTAGGTAAGGCCGTATACCTCCGTCGGGGAATTGATGTTTTTATTGAAAAGGAAACTCCATTTAGTTTGGTATTTTTTCCCTCAATCTCTATTTTATTCAGCTTAATCAAAATGTAACTTGCAAAGAATATTTTTTTCTTCCATTTATTTCTTTACGATTATTTAATAAATTAAACTTTGATGTAGGTACTTACATATCAAGAAATTGAAGGGTTACGAGTAAATGAAGCATTTATTAGTATTCCATAAAATAAATAAGTTACTGCCTTTATATGTATAAACACTGAATAATATTCTCAGAAACTACGTACAAACGATAGGCTATGAAAAAATAAATTAATCTTAAATTACATAGCTTACCTTAAATTATATTACCTACCAAAAAACCGTGTTTATCGGTTGTTTAGCCTAAAACCTTTTAAACATGACATTTCTGTATGGAGTTTGACATAAAATGATAAAACTGACATTAAACATGCGTTGAACAAGTGTGTAAGTTTTTGTGGTAAGGCCTATACCATAATGTCTAGGAAAAAAGTTTGTAATAACACGCATGCTCGGCGGTGCGATTCGCAAAAATCCTTTCACGCCTAAATTTTCAGGCGTTTGAAAGTTAGGAAAAAGTTGGTTGCGTCAAGTGAAAAGCTTGAAGGCTGTAGTGCGCGGTCGTCCCGCCCGAAGGCGGCGCGGTGGGCGGGGCGGACAGCTATATAAGCTCTGCATGCCTGAAACTTTGTTATTGAATGCGCGCCATCATTTCGAAAACGTGATTCGAAGTATTCACTAGTGACGATCCGACGTTCCCGGTCCCGATACAGCTCAGGTGAGTGCCACATTGCTCCATCGTGCAGAAAAATATTCATGGAATTGTATGAGTTAAATATTACGTGCTTTATATGTGACGAGTTAGATGCGATATTAATGTTAATATTTTCGATTATTTCTGAATTGATTTCGAACTTTTGTGTGCACTCGAAAATATTTATGTGATCTAAGATTTTTTTTGTAAGCAGTTGGAAATAATTTGGACATAGGAAATAATAATTCTAGAGCGAAAAAATAGTTTTTGTTTAATATTTTATATAGATTTTAGTGAAACATAAACTTAAAATAATCACTCGATAAAGGAAAAAAGAATAAAAGCACTTATAACAGACACACAACTAAGCACAAACTTTTTTAAAGTTTTTTCACGTTAGAAAGTTGTTACAAAATTTTACAGAACACCACTATTAATATTATTTGTTATATCATCACGGTAGAAAAGTTTTAATTAATGGTTTACTTCCTGAAACTTGTGAATTTTTCGTGAATTGACCAATAGTTGAAATATAAATAAAAAAACATCATCGCACAAGTGACTTATTAAATCGAATACAGGAGACGACGGCGTTCAATAATTTCCTTAAAAAAAATATGTTAATAACTTACAAATGCAGTAATTAAGAAACTGCTCAGTGTGATGTTGTGAACAAGTGAAGGTTGCCAAAAATACACCGTTTTATCCACATTTTAGAAATGAAATGAAATGAAATTGAAATGAAATGTAATTGTTTATTCTGTAAATAGGATATCAGAATCACTTTTACACGTCATATTTAAAAAAATTAAATAAGCTAGATGAGGTCGGCGTTTCCTATCTGACTACTCTGAGAAGAAAGGCCGAAACAAACTCAGAGGTCGCAGTCTCTTTTAAGGTCCAGACATAATCTTGGTCAGGCCATATGAGGACCATGTAGATAGAGTCTGAAATGGTCTTTTGAGGAAAGAACCACACAGATTTGAGTGGAACTGTCCAGTCAGCAAGCATTTGTCAGTAACCGAGGAGCTCAACTCAGTTCTAGTATTAAAGTTGCTCTCGTACAGACAATGATTTTATCATCCAAAGCCTAGCGAAATGGCTATGCATGGCCACCGTAATCCTGTAATCTTGTTAACATTTGTGACTCGTGCAGTGTCCAAACTGTCTAGTGTTCAGGCTGTCCGATGTGATTAGCAACCGATCGGGACAGGCGAGTTTTCCTTTACAGTTATTGATTAAAATCCTCAATTTTCTAGTAAGAAAATACGTACCTACTTTAATTTTTTCGGATCTTTATCAAAATTGCCAAGACGTGACAGTGGAAGCGAAGAAGTACAGTGAAATAACTTTTACTAGGTAAAGTTCAATACTTAAAAAAAGCTTGTCACCTTTTTCTCGTGAAAAACATTTTTATTTTGAGACACGACTATAATATTACACTATCATTTTAAAGATCACGGACAAATTACGTTTTTTACGAATTTCACGTAAATTCACCTTTTCACGCAGTTTAATCCCTGGGCTGTCACAAAACGCGACTCCCCACTGGATGAATCGTAAATTAGACACCTGTTATTCCAAATACCTAAACTTTGACGAATGCTTCTATCCTGATACCCACTGGTTGACTTTATTTCCTACAGTACTTAATAATTAGGTGGAACTTTTTGACAAATAAGTATTAAAATACTTATTTGTCAAATATTTTGCGTGTGTATTTTAATGTCTTAGCGAATGTTTAAAAAAAGTCGAGTTCTAACTTCTAATATAACCGTGACCGTGACCGAGGCTCTTTCCACATGGTTTTTTGAGAACAGAGCTTCTGTAGGGACCTCCAGGAAGCAAAAATAAAGATAGACACGCACACACTATTTAAATATAACTTATTTTATTTACATACTTATTTTTTTGAGAGATTTTGGTTTAGGAGTACAGATAAAAACTACATATTTCCAATTATTATTTGCGGCAGGCTAGAATAAATGTTGTAATGTTTGTGGCTTTCTTTTAAGAAGACGTTATAAAAATGGTAATGAAATAATTTCTCATGAGCATTCCCGCACAATGGGCTTCAAATCAAATGAGGCCGTACAATAGAATATCGTTCGCATGTATCTTTCAATACAATGGAACATATAACGAAAGCCGACTTAACTATCTCAGAAAAACAACAATTATACGAACTGAATTGGATGAATTGACATCGAAGAATCGTAATTTTTTGGTGTTGTTGATAATGGCACACTTAAAATAATACTCAAAATTGTAACATAATATAAAAAGGACAAATAAACTTTTGCGTCAATCTTTTAATTAGTGCATAAATAGTTGATTCGTGTAATCTTTAATTATAACCACTAAATAAACAGATTACTTTAGGTATTTAGAGATTAGAGTCCGTCAATTCAAGCCTTCAAAGTTATTCTTCCGCGAAATATCCATACATAATAACATGTATATTTAACTCTCCTTTTATATTTCAGTGGTATCTAATATTGTTATAAGCAAAATATACTCGTACTAAGACATAAAATTCCGTAACGAGATAAGCTGTGAGCCATATTTTTTCAATAAACATAATCCCATTAATATAAATCCAAATACGAAGAACGTGCATTGAAGCATAAGGAGAAATCGTACGTCGCAAACGCAATCAAAAGCAAAGAGGTTTAATATGTCCGTTCATTTTTTAACGAATGAATTATTCAAGCGTGTGTATAATGAATTAGTGAATTTATCAAATATGGAGAAATAATAAATAAAGCTTGCTAACGAAATTTTATTCAGAACATTCAATTAACAAGTCACACTGATTGATTGTGTTTTCTCAGTAACAGGGACTGATCAACAGTATAACATTTATTTGAGATTTTTTTCTGAATTGAAAGACCGGATATTGCCTTACATAAAATGTAAATTTATTTGGGAATGTTAAGGCAAATAAAATTCAGGATATAACTCGATAAAACTAAGTTATTATTTAAAATACATAAACGTAAAGAAAAAAAACACAACTGTCTGTGTTATGACTTGGCTCATATTAGTTCTGCCAAAAAAAAAAACAAATGACTATTTCTCAAACTGTTCCAAAATCAAATTAGTAAATCCCACTCGCTAACGTTTGTATACACAACAGAAAAAAAGCTTGCTACCCATTTCCTACATAATTATGATTACTTAGCTACCTCATAATTTAAAATAAGCATGACGTAGTACAATGAAATGGAATTAAAAGTTTTAGAAATCTGTGTTTTGATATAATTGCCAAAATTTAACAAAATAAAAACCCACCTGAATGTCAGGGATAAAATAATTATGAAACCGTAATCCGACTGTTTTCCATTTCAGCGTGAATATTATTTGTTTAGTCGTCTTCGACATGCTGACATTAGCATGAATTCATATTTAAACCTTCTTGCAAATCGTTAGATAACGCTAAGTGTCCGTCTCGGCAAAATCGCCCACTATTTTGTGGTTATGGAACGTCTAGGCTAACAAGCCTAGTTTAAGCCGAAAATATAATGTTCTTCTTCCAGGTGCAAGATTTTTTTTCTCAAAAACGCTTAAATACAACGAAGTATTTTTGTAAAACATCGAACTTAAACTTTTATAGAAATGCCTCAACATTTTTACCCGAATACAACTTTCGGTTTCTTTATTGACGTTACAAATACTTCCAACACATCATTAACCCCAAACCCGTTGTAAACATAACTATGCAAAATCTTCCTGCGAACCCAATTAAAATAAAAACAAAACGTAGGTAAGTAACATTTATAACTTGGGTCGTATCCTTACAAAAGCAATATTAATGCGGAAGTGAGCGGTTTCATTTTGACGTATACGTCTAAATATTCGCAAAAATGTAGTTGAACATGATTTGGGAAACATTCCGGTAAATTAGGTGAAGACGCGACACCAAGTATTTTTTTAAATTCCATTTTCCTTACACTCATATTCTGCATGTCATTTCTCTATATGCTACAAAATATCCGTATTCTGAGGTTAGTGTTCCTTACTTATGTTGGTACTTGGTGCAAATTTTCAGTCGAGCTCATGACTTTATGATGAGACAGCAAGGTCACTTGTATTGTAGGCAGTATTTAAACGTCCGTCTTAAGGCTTACCTAAAGTGTTGCAAAAAATACCTGACGCTACTAATTATTTTCTCTTAAATAAATTGAGCTTATTTATTATATTTGTTTTTATTTTTCTCGCAACTGTTAATGAATATTAATTTTGTTTCCGCGGAATTTTAAAGCACCTTGCTGATAGATGTCGTGCACTGTATTTTAATACAAAGCACTAAAGAAATAGTGTTAATTTTTTCACGGAATATATTTAATCAGCGAGAAGAGTGGTCCATAACAATTTGTTTGACCTGCCTTCTATATGTTTTTTTTAAGGGTTTATATTTGCACTGAAGTAGGTACGGTTTAAGTAGAAAAAAAGTGAATGTCTTACGGAATCAAATGATCATAAAAATGAAAAAAATTTGAAGCCTTCATAATTTATAAGCAAACTAAGCGTGAATTCGACTAAACTGTTATACCTAGTTTATGCGGTAGTACCCTTCCGTTTTGAATTTTTGACAGTTTCTCCATACAAGAACTGTCAGAAGTCAATTTCATTCAAAAATGTCAGAATCAGCCTAAGTACCATTACATTTATTTTTTTATCACTCTGCTAAGTTAAATTGCTTCAGTAGTTTGTAAATCCTTATTCATCACAATCTTTTCGTTAAACAGTTCAAAACAAAAACACTTAGGAAATCATTACGCGTAGGGTCTCATAGTTTCAATTGGTAAGGGTCCTAATACGGAAACTTGTACCAACAGTATAATAGAAATAGGGGCAACTTTAATAAGTAATCCAATCAAATTAATGTCACGCACGTACTTGTGAAACTCCTAAAAAGTTTTTTGATTGAAATTGTGATGCAAAATATTTATTTCAGCACACAAATGTACAGAGATGGACATAATGCTACAGGCATTTTCTACCTGTCAACATTTGGGTGATGCAGAGACAAACTAGGAGGTGTCTGCACTAAATATTTATTTAAAATAAATACATAGGTACCTACATAGGAATTCATCAAAATGTATATATTTATGACAGAATGGTACGGTACGGTATGGTGGTATGATACAAGATTTGGAGGTGGCCTTTAGTATTTTAACAAGATGCTTATTTTGTTATCTTGTTTCACCGTGTCACCGTGTCAACGGGTCACCGTGTGAAAGTTTTCAACACGTAATTATAATCACACTTTCGTAGTGTAAATGGTACTCGGGAAGTGTAAAAACACTTTTTTTTTACCTAGTAAATATTTGGACATTGTTCATCCAATATTTTGTGTTCGTGCTCGTTCGACCGTGTTATTTTCCCAGGATAACAGAATAGCTGTAAGTTCATTCTTAAAATGTATTTAGTTTAGGTATGAAACATTCACACAATCGATGCAGCAGTTTCCGAGATAAGCCCAATAAACAGACAGACAACTTGTCGCGACTACAACTAGCTATAAATCGAAACCCTCTCGTTTTAATTTATTTTTATTAAACGATAAACCATGTCAATAACCCTAAACTTTTATTAAATCCTAGAATACTAATCCTGAGTAGTCTAGACATACGTGTCTAGAAGACTAGATTTTTGGGGGAAGTCATTAAAATGCTGAAATTTTAATGATGACAAAATACGCGCCTTTAAAAGAGTCCTAATAACTCGCTCGAGATGTCACTGGATAAATCTTTAACTGTAATACGATTCAGAATAAATTAACCTGTCTCTAATTACAGAACGTTAATGTTCTGTAATTTAAAATAAGCACACCGCAATAGACACAAAATATTCGAATTTAAGCTAATCTGTAACGAAATTTTCCGCCGTTTACTTTTACATGTTTATTTCGTAGGATATCTAATTACTTAGATAAATATGTAATTACACAATTATCTTAATTACTTCAGTCACTGACGCGAAGTTAAAGTTCAAGTCTCGGTTAGAAAGTCTTACAAAATGTAATCGCATGGATCTTAGAAGACTATGTTCCAACTTTGAAATTGTTGGATTATTTTTCCAATTCCAATGGATTAATGCTGGAATGCAACACAAATCTCTGTGACATCAAAACACAAGGGAATATTTATTTCCTTCTCTACATGCATCTGTCGCAAAATGTAAAGCTCCCTTACTTTGCGGACGGAATGCGAGTCAATAACGGGTGTAAAAAGACGTTTAATGAAGCCGAAATTCACTTTTTATTGACTTATATTTATTGTGATCATTATTGTGTTCTGGACCATACCTGGGAACCTTCTGGTTACGGAGATCAGAGTCGAAGTTCCAACTTTTCAGTAGTTTTTTAGAGAAAGCATGTTTTAAATGCTATAGGTAAATTAATTTTAAATACCCCCACGACCCCTGAACCGTTGCATGCACCCATAAATCCAATGTGTTGCGTGTGTTACGTTGCATACCTACTACTGAAAACAGCGGTTTTTCACACCAAAAATAAAAGTTGTTTCCCGGAAATTATTTTTGTGTAATGTTACTTAATTTTATGTACAGAATGCGTAGTTGACGGCTATATGACGGGTCTTTTTTACACCCTGTATTGTCGTCTGGTAAATATTCTTTCCAAATTGTGTTGGTAGGTAATCTGTGCAATAGCCACTTAACGTCCCAAGGTGTTCCACCTCTCGTTAGCAACGGTTGACTAATTTTATTAGTCACCTTGTGGCCTTTATCTGAGCCTATAAACAAGAACCTATAGTAAGCGTATGTACCTAAGAGTAGGGTATGTTAGATGAAATCTGTGTTCAGGTAGCAAATTCCTCAATTATAGATAAAATAACATCACGTCTGTATTCCCCGAAGGTCTGGGCAGAGGTGTACGTATAGTGCACCCCCATTTCGCCAGTTATATTCGAGTCCAATGTAATAGGGTGCGAGTCTATTCCCATGATCTGGGCACAAATCCAGACTCCAAGCTGCTACTGAGAAATTCCAGATGGAAAAACCCAATAACACATTGCCCGACCCGGGAATCGTACCCAGGACCTCATGGTCAGCAGTAGCGCTTGCGACCACTAGACCAACGAGGCAGTATCTTTACGGGTTTCACGCAATAATGCGTAAGAAGGTGTCGTCATTATTTCAAAGACTGCGCGGTAGCACCAACAGCATTTTGCAAATGATTGCATCCCGCTATGACTGTCCCATACAGGCACACTGGGTGGGAATAGTTACGGGAAGATCGTAAGTTACGTTACTATATTATATACGTTATTATATTATGTATCTACTAACATAGATCTTAAGAACATTGTGACTAACTCTTTTATGGATTCTGTCCGAAATAAATTGATAATAATAATAATAATAATTTACTGTTTGCAAATGTTTGAGGTCAACGTCTTATTCAATGCTGATACTGGTACTCAAATATATTTTTCTTATATTTATCTTAGGTGCGTTTAAATGTGTATTAGATACACAGATTTCTATAAACCTTGCGACTACAGTGACTAGGACAGCCACCTGTTTCAACTGTTATTTAATTCGTCCTCATGTGCTGCGCTGTAAGGTTTTGTAAAGGTAGATTGTGCCTTCGTTTTCAATGATCAATTAGGTTAATGTAATAGGAAGTAGTTAGTGATTGGTATGGGCTCGCATTGTTTCGTAACTATTTTAATTCAGTAACGTAGATTAGTTTGCACTCGGGTTGTAACTTCCTGGTTTTACGGGGATGTCTTACACAATGATGGACTTAAACTTTTGGGAAGTCTTGAATGGTTTAAATTTTTTTAACTGAAAAGATCAACTAATCCATTTCGATAATTTGATGGACTTTGAAACTGAAAGTAAACAGCAACTTTAAATTTTTTCTAACTTATTTTTTTTAGAAAAATTGCGAATCATTAACGTAATTTTAATCATACAGCAGACATGTTGCTTTAAATACTTTTACAATAATGGTTATAACATGGAAAGTACAGAGTTGCCGACTTTCAAGTTTTATTTAAACATCAGTATCAATAAATAGTATTTTCAACATTATCGTTGCAGTATAATCCAGCGCTCATTTGTAGTTTATTTACTCGTACCATCACATAAAGCGAATTATTCTGTATTGATAGTTAGCGGCCCGACAAACATTGTGAAGTGTAGATAAAAATGATAATTTCTTTTACGATAAAACAAGTTATGACACAAATCTCAATACGTTCCAAACGGTAATCAACGACCATCAAAATGAATGGTTTCACACAAATCGTTGACTATTTAAAATTGACAGGTTAAATCCCAATTTACTATCTAAAACAGATCGACATAAATCTCAGGAGTTGGGCGAACAGCGATTAATTTGACATCCATTTCATTAGATTTATTGGGTTTCAAATTATTCTGAAGTCGAATGTGTTCTAATCGATATCCGATACAAAGGTAATTCCGTGACTGACTGTCTGAAGCACAGCTCAAAGAAATCCACTAAAGAACGAAAAACAAAATCTTGGTGGTAGTGTGTAATTTGAATGTTTGCGTAGCAACTCTACGCACGGATTCTTTCGTAGCACTTCTACGTAAGCATTTGCGCGTACCACTACTTTTAATCAATATCTGATACAAAGTTAATTCCGTGACTGACTGTCTTAAGCAAAGCTAAAAAAAATCCACTAAAGAACGAAAAACAAAATCTTAGTGGTAGTGTGTAATTTGAATGTTTGCATAGCAGCCCAACACACGGATTCTTGGGTAGCACTTCTACATAAGCATTTGCACGTAGCACTTCTATTCGTACTAATTTGTGCGTAGCACCACTAAACACACATTCCAAATACGTACTTCCAATAAGAATGGATTTTTCGAATATAAGCTCTGAGCTTATATGCGAACAAGTTACGATCGAGTACATAGTTATTAAATAAGTGTGGACGTTGCGGTCACACTTCACTTCGTGCGAGTTAATCAACTCTGTGGTACACTGATGAACGTTATGCGATTCTCACTCATCCAAATATGATTTGCAATGGACATACTATCGCTTATTAAGTACTTGATAAGTACGCTACTCGTGTTCGGGAGTTTAGGTAATGTTTCCAATGGTATTAGTGCTCTGTGGTTAGTTTATAATTCGCAATTCAAATAATTTTGAATACATGTGAATCTTCATTTATTTTTTATTTTTTTTGTCATAAAAAAATAAAAGCCCACTTTATGGTTTCTCTCGTTTTTTTTAATCAAAATCTAAAGGACGGATAGATTCTAGTAATATGGAAGAAAATTTGTATTAAATTAAAATAAGATGGACAGGATTTCTCAAACTACAAGAGGCAAGGAGGGAGATACTTACAGTACTTACTGTAGAATTTAATGCTCGACTGAGTTGCGTGTAATAATGGCAAGAGCTTCTCCATCAATGCCAACATTCTTTGCTTTGAGCTTTCATTTAATGCTTTGTTTGCCCACTAGTTGACTCCACTGTCCAATGCGGGCCACTCGGTTTGCCAACCATAAGTCTACGAAACTACGCCGTAGCGCCTCGTAGCACATTTTTAGATCCAGCTACGAGGATCTAAAAACGTGCTACGAGGCGTTACGGCGCAGCAAGCACCTAACTAACTTATTAAGCTAAGTTAGCTTGTTGTTGCGTGAAGGTGGTTTAATAACCTGTAACGTACGTGAACGTTATTTTAAAGTGAATATCACGTTGGGACGTAAAATGGATAGCAGCTTTTTAACTTTTTAATGCGAACGTTGCAAACAAGTGTAGGTTTAATGTGTCAGCATTACGTTGAGTTTTAATACAATTTTTTTTGCCTAGCAGACATTTTCTGAAATCTTTTGGTGTTCTGATCTGACGAGCAAACGCGTGAAATAATATTTGAAGAAATAATTTGTCAACGGCCTTTTGCTAAGCAATGAATATCTTATAATTGAAAAAAAATCTACTTGAATGTCGTAATTACACTTAATACAATCTTTTTCAATTTCTCGTAAAGTGTATGAAAACAAGATTTACCTTCTGGCCCAGTTCCTAAGATTCCAAATATTTCAAAAGTATTCTGATCTGGGGGCGAAAATTAAATTCCTTTGAGTGAAGAATCAAGGTGAAACACGTTAATATACTTTTGTGACAACGAGACGGTGACATGAATCGAATAAAAACTATTCAGTATCTAACGATTCCGTGTCGTTCCCCATGCAAATTGATGCGGAGTGACAAACTCGATTCAATTCTATTTAGGCAGTAGTTACAGGAATATTATGCGTATAGAGTTGTTAAACTTTTGGGTTGTAAACAATCTGGAACAGCTGAGGGTTAGCCATCAAGGTTGTATCCTACTTTCTTAATATAAACGTTTACTCTTACATTAGTTGCGACGTATTCCGCACATGGCGTCTCTAATAAATAGATATTAGAGCGCTGTTATTGCAGAACTTTTTATATCCATGTAAAACGATGGCGATATAAAAATATGAAGATTCGACTCGTCTGCAGGCGTTACGTCCGCAGTTTAGTAAACTGTAAAGAGTTGTGCCTTGTTGCTGATAATAAAACTCAGTTTTATGGTGAAATTATGCGTTCCTGTGCCCCACCGGACGGCAGTAAACTTATTTTACAGTTTCATTGACGCTCAGACATTTCTTCTCACTCTTGTATGCATTCTGATATGCACTTAAAAAAGCTTTTACTCGAATCACACTATTTCATTCATTATCATAAAATTCTAATGATATTTCATGCTCATATGCGTTTGATTACTTAATGGAATCTTCGGTTTACGGCCCCGGAAAATGTGTTTGAGCAATGTTAGAAAATGAGGTGCCTAAACGTAGCGTCGTGGTGTCATCATTTTTTCATCAACTTAGGTAATGTTTTCTTCTTTAGTGAGTGAGATCTGATTATCTCTAGAAAGTTCTCTTACAAGAATCTCTTAAGGAGTAGATGCACAAAACTTTCCTAATATTGTAAATAATCACTGTAATTTCTCGTATACATTATTTTATTTTTTAAACTATAATTTACACGTTTAGTTTTTACTTGAGATTTTTTCGACATTTATTGTTCTCGTGTTACAAAAATAACAACAATAAACAATGGTAACAGTACAATAAATAACAAGGACAAACTTTTCAAAGTTTCTCCTTAATTTGTAAAGAGTTGGTGACCAATGCACGAAACCAGATTAACAAGTCACGTTCTTAATGTCACTTTAAGCCCTGAGACGGCCGGAAAATTATTACTGTGAAGTTCCAAAACAAAATTACGCAGGTCTACGTTTTTCTTATTCTTTGTTGTTTTGTAACTTGTTACTTAAAATTTATTATGTTCATCTTAGGCGCCACGACGCGAATTATAACAATAAAACAATTTAGAGGGTTCATTCTTAATAATAAAGAAAGAACTGTGTTTGATAAGATTATGATTTGCTTTATCTTTTTTACATTTTGATGAAAAAGGTTTAGTTAGAGGGACTTTTTCTTGAAATTCAAACGACCCAATGCGCATTACACAAAAACTATTTATCTTTACTTCAAAATAACTACCTTTTACCAAGAAGTTCAACAGAAATATTAGCAGGAAAGCAAGTTCTCACGAATTACTATAAAAGCCAAAATAAAAACCTTACTTCATAAAAATATTCCACGAACGCTCTAACTATTCATTGCTCGACAAAACGGCTGCCACTAGACTTTAGGCAATAAAAGGGGCACGACGCAATCAGTAACTATACGTCCAAAGATAAACGTATATTAGAACGAATCCCATTGTTCGATGACACAGTTCCTCGTTCCATGTACATAGAGACTTTAAGAGGTCCTATGGAGGCTTTAACAAAAGAGGTTGGCCTACACTCGACCGCTAGTAGGAGGATAACGAGAGACCGTGTTCGGCAAACAGGGTTGTAGCTGAAGAAACTAGCCATGCCTACGGCTGCGTTTGTGAATCGTTCCGCCGAATTGTTTGCCTGGAATCTATGAGATAGTTTAGTGGCTATTAAAGTTTAAAGATTTGCATCGTTTATGTGAGTCCGTGATAAAAAGAATCTTAAAAATATCCTGAAAAGTTTTTTCTTGTCGTTCGTGCGTTGCATTACCGACCTCATCCATCGCTTTCCTTATGGCGAGATCAAGGTCAAAAGCAGGTCCATTCTGCAATCAAAATAAAAAAGGCCTTATCTGTAGGTTGTATTTTATTCTAGTCTTATTCGGCCATGCCTCAGCTTGACATAGTTTGTTCATATCATGAGTTTTCGCGCATTCGGATTTGTTACTATGTTAAATATAGTTTAAATAGTTCAAGTAGCCCATAAAAGTTTTTATTAACAACCGTGGCATACATATTCCAGCTAAACAATACATAGTTGTACGATTCATAGCTAGTTTTGCGAACGCACTGTGGTAAAATATTCGTAAGTGAGCTACAAAACAAGGACAGCTTTGTGAAATTTGTTTGTTTCTACATTTTATGTCATACTTCGTCAAATGAAGGACACGATGAAATGTTGTGGACATTTCATAATAAAGTATACATATTTATTGCCAAACAGTATGGTGATCCATCATTTAGGGTAGGTAAACGGTTATTGTACGTGCTATTCTTTTGTCCGCGCACCTACTTCTTTTTTCCTTCAGCGTTGGTTGTGGTCAACATGTTCGCTACATAGGGCTTCTATTATGCAAGTTTACACTAAACGTCGTCGTGTCGACACGTCGTCCAGTTTCGTATCTTTGTTTGCGACAGTCATTGTGTGACGTGCTTCTGATCGATTTGCGGCGTGCCTCAATAGGCCGTCGGTTGTGGTCACCGTCCATGGTTGCGTCCGTCGTTGCCACATGTCGACGTACTGTCACGGAAATCTATGCGCCGCCATTTGTTATGACTCCATCTTTTTTTTTGCTGCGTCACCATTGGCTGTTGAGTATAATGGGTTATTATAACGTCATCGTTTCGACATTTTAAGCTTTATAGTGCTCGATTGTTCTTATTTAGTACACGTTGATGTAATGAAGTGGAGATCAACTAAATGTGAAGCGATTAGCACAATGACTCACTTAGATACGAATTATTTTTGGCACTGTGCACTGATAACTTAAACCGATAATGTATAAAATATAATAGTACGGGTAAAGTGCAATATGTTTTCTCATTTGTTTTCCTCAAAATATTTTCACAATTGTCTACTTTGTATAAATAAAATTACCATAATTTCTATGTTCTGTCGAAAACTGTTTACATTATACTTATGTAGACCCCATGATCGTGCCAATGTCGGATCGTACAACGTGCCGCCCACGAGCCAAGGTGGCTGCGTTTGACGTTCCTAAAGCTAAGTTATTTACAATAATAATTTGAAAAGGAACAACATGTTATGTAATTTCCAATATTTAAGAAATGTTTTGATGTACTTGTTGCTAAGATCTGAATATCTGGATTATTTGAGAATCATTTTTTCATTTTGTTATTCCTCTTTTACCAAAAATCTAGTCAGTACCAGTTAGCCTAACTAAAAATATCATCTCGGGAGGATGTTTAAAGTTTGGAGGGCAACACAACGTTCCACTTCTATCGATGATCTCTTTATGAAATTTGTTTTGTCTCCATGTTTAAACTTGTCCTAATAAAACAATAGCACTTGTTTGCACATCACGCAGAGTATTTCTCTAAGAGCCCGTGACGTGCCTACGCGCAAATTTAACGGCCTACTGACATTCGCGAAGATTCTCAATACTCCAACAGTCAAAATGTTTCTAGTTATTAACAATTAATCCTCATTCCTACGACTTGACCTCTCGTTATTGATTGACATTTTGAAGTTTGAAACGTAATGAATAATTAAAATATATTCGTATAAGACCTTGAATTTTGTATGATTAATCGTTTCGTTTAGACTTTGATAGACTCATTTCTCGAGGGCTCTCAATCTGTAACATACCTTTCAACAATAATAAAGACAAATCAATGACTGACTTCCGTCATTTCCGTCAATCTACTTGGATTATCGCTTATTTCCGACCTCTCTCAATAATCAATAAGAAAGGTAAGTACCTAGGTACCTACTTCACTGTGTTAATAATAAACACGAATGAAAAAATATAATATATTTTATTTTTAGTATTTTTGTTGCTTTGTCCATTTCTTACACGAATGCTTGGTTACATACATATTTGTGCTCATTTCTTGAGAACGTCCGCGCTTAGAGCTTGAACAACGTAAAGAAAAGAGGTGACTCATTAGTGTTCATGAATAATCTACGTTATTGTGAGCCTAGATGCGATGAAGCATGTTTTTGTTAAGACGAATAAAAATTAAGTATAGGATAGCATTTTTAAGTCAGTTATAAAGTAAAATTTTCAGGTCACCTTGTGCACTAAGACTGTCTATTATGTATTTTTTTTACTACTGAAGCATAAATGTAGGTGTTTTATCCGGTGTATGTACAATAAATTGTATACAAATAAATAAGTAAACTCAAAATTTTATTTTTCATGTGGGTATAATTTTTTTCAAAGAACGGAAAGCAAAAGATTGTTTCCTTATTGCTATTTCCGAACCAATTGTCATAGATTGATCTTATTTGTGAAGTTTTTATTCAATACAGACGATTTACGATCGATACCTATAATGGAGAAATTATTTCAGTAATAAACACCAAAAGTAGAGATGAAGAAAGGAGTATTTTTCAAACTGTAGGTATATTTATTATATTTCCACGGAGTTTCTTGCCCGTTTTTCTCCATAGGAAATATATGTTTTGGAAAGGTCTTAAATGTTCTGAGCCTAGTCAGAGAGTAATAATGAGTAGTAATTATGCAATATGATCATTTTGGTTACCTATGACCAAAATTGACAAATTCCAACAATTTGCGTATAGCCTTTTCCCAACTATGTTGGGGTCGGCTTCCAGTCTAACCAGATGCAGCTGAATACCAGTATTTTACATGGAGCGAATGCCTATCTGACCTCCACAACCCAATTACTCGGTAATACGATACCTACCCCTTGGTAGGATTGGTTGTCAGACTTTTGGGCTTCCAGGCATAATTGGCTATTTTCCGTATTTAATATGAGGTAAATAAACGAATTTAGATTGCCCATTTCAATTTGTCTTCTAATAATCTAATAAATATTATAAATTAAAGTCGCTTTTCGTGTTGGTCTGTATGTTCGCGTTATTCTTCTAAACCACGCAACAGATGACGAGGTCTTCACCATCATCGTTTAGAGAATTTATTCCGTAAGGTTTATGTGTATAATACGTTGATATTAAAGTTACATATAACTAAGAAATCTCGATGTTTTGCCAAGTCGTAAAAACCGTGCGGAGCAGGAGCGGGTCGCTAGTATTTTATATTTGCCGGGAACTTATAAACTGCTTGTTAACCACGCCCGAGAGTTTTCAAGAATGCGCTCATTAATCACTTGTTTCACGGGATTTACGTTGATTGTTTATCAATACAGCACGAGTAGGTATCGAGGACCAACACGTGTCTACCGTGTAATTTCAAAGGACACATATTTTTTTTAAACAATACGGTGTTTCATTGGTCAAGTAGTTTGCAAACGCTACTGCTGCCACTATTTTTTTTTTTTTTTTGAGGTTCGGAAATCATCAAATGACTTCTCCCGCTCTGGGTGGAGCGGAAGGGCATGTCAGAATTTTACTGACTAAAACCCACCCGTGTTCCTTCAGTTGCCTGTCGCCAAGGTCCCGCTGTATCCCTTTCGGACATTCCCGCAACGCTACTGCTGCGCCCGAGGTCCTGGGTTCAATTACCGGGTTGGGCAAAGTTTTATTGGGTTTCCATCTGGAATTTCGCAGTAGCATCACGGGATCTGGATGGGTGCTCCGTTGATGGCAATAAGCTCGCCCCCTGAAACTTAAAAATAACTGGTGAAATGTGGGTGTACTATACAGAGGTACTTTTGCCTAACCCTTAGCGGATTACAGGCGTGATGTTATGTTATGTTAAAAAAAAGGTCTCTTTTACTGTTATGGAAGGTAAATAGAAGGTAATTCGAATTTACATAGTGATCAGGGCTTGTCGGCTCATTGTTGGCTGTCATCCGGTGCGACCACTTGTTACGTCCTGTAACGTATTCAAAGGAAATTTCATTTCATAGCTTCCACTCAAATTTTACCCGTATGCCTTTGAGATATTTTGGGTACAATCAGTAGGAATTATACTGATTTTTAAAACAATCAAATATGTAGCTCATACAACACAAATATGGTATTTGAAAATCCTTGATTTGCAAGCTACATAGAGATTTAATTTTTTTTTAAATTGTACAATTCAAATAAACGATTTTCATAACAAAAATACATAAAAAACGGACCAGTTACATAGAAATATTTTTTTAGTACCTAACTCATGAATGTTTTATAGTAATAGTTAGAACCAGTTGGAATGGTAACAAACTTTATTTTGCACAGAAATCACTTCGTTAAAACTTTGTCCACGGCTTTCCGGCAATCATCTGGGTTTATTTATTACTAAAGCCTTTGGTACATTTTTAATTTATGCCGTAGTAGTACTCTGTGAAAAATGTTAGGAACTTTATCTACGGGACAAAAACAGGTTGCTCCGTAATTGAATTTATATTCATAACCGGCACGCCTCTAAAGTCGGTGTCTAACAGAAAAAATATGCTTTTCTTGCCCCGAAGTATTTCAGAATTTACTGCCGTACTTACGTCCATTATATCAAAAGTGAAACAATAAATTCAATTAATTGCAAAATAAAGGAACAAAAAGAATTTCCAACATATTTAACACCTAGGTATAGGTACGTATAACCTTAATTTAAGGTAAATAAAACATCAACAACAAATAGTGCCTGTCATACGTGAGGTCGGAACAGCAAAACAAATAGGTGTTCAGCAAATTAAATTTAAGATTAGTCACGTTTGATTTACACAAATTAGTCGCTGACCCATCGTATTCACTTAATACTTATGAATATTCAACTTGTAGATTGAATTCGGGCAAACATTTTCGATGGTGACCTACGTGACGACATTAGTTACTTTGCTCGACACATGAAAATATATTGTGGTTATTTATATTTATTCAACTTTTTATATTCAGAAAGTTTTATAAATTTTGGTTTGTAACATCTACTGACTTCTGTCAATTCGGCGTTGGAATGAGATAGTTGGATATTGTTCTATTAAAAAAAGAGAAAGGGGAATTAGGACGGTAGCTTAAGTTTGGATACAATTAACTTATGTTTATCATAATATCCGTAAACGAAAAACCATATTACATACACAAAAAATATCCAGTTACTTCTAAAGGGTTCGGCGATTTAAACCTGAAAGGTTATAACACCTACATGTAATCCTAATGTAAGTTTTACACGAAATTGTTTTGAAACGGTCTTGAATTAGACTAGAAATTTACTGCGCACCGCAAACTGCAGAAATTTCATAGATTGTTACGCATGAAATTAGAAATTAGAAGGTGAAGTTACCTAGATACGCAAAGGGTTAATTTTGATGAAACTTCGGCGATAACTGTAGATGAATTTTATTGTGCGAGGTAGCATCGAGTGCTCTTCTATTTCGAGCGAATGCAAACTAGAAATTAGTGAATGTGGGATCAGTCTGTCAGATACGGATAAATCTCCGCGTTCAGCGCACAGCTTGATTAAAACGATCTACCTATGTATACAAGAAACACACATGAAATAGTGGTCGACTGAGGATTGAAGTCAGAATCCAGTTTGTTGAATGATTTTTATGAATGAATCTTTTTCAGAGTGATCTCAATGTTGGTTATGTTTTTATTATGTATTTAGGTTGAAAATTAAAAAAAAAAAATTACTAATTATTTTATTTTATTATAATTTTTATGATTACTGGCCACTAGCCCTACCCGTGTGTTAAATTAATGTCGCCATTGTAGCGGCACGTTATATAAGTTAAAAGCATTTGCAGCCAAAGATTTTTTTTTTTATGTGTACCATTTTTCCTCTCGCTTTCTTGGGAGCGATTTCGTGAAAAGCGACGAAAGTGGGTAACAGGAAGCTGGGAAAGCGCGTGCGGTGTTTGAGTTGGCCGTCAGAAACGGCCGTCAGAGGCGGCCAGCGCGTCTAACATCTGACTTATACCCATTTGAAATAAGATTAGACATTAAAACAAACCCTTTTACAGTCCGTTCAGCCAATTTTGACTTCTATACCGTAGGCATAAGGATAGCATTAAAAGCAAAAAAGATACACAATACCAACTATCTACTGCGGCTGCCATTTGTCATGCCACCAACGCAATAGAATTCAAAATCGGTTAGACGGAATGTAAAAAAGGCTTATCTATACGTCTAATCTTATTTCAAATGGAGTATAGATGTTACACAACATAATTATGCAACTATAGTAAGATAGTTTTTTTGTTTGTCAACGAACTGAACGGTACTTACCAAAAACACATGCAAAAATGCTGAACTGACCAGTTGGTCGTCAAAAAGTTAAGCTAGTTGAAAAATTATGAAATCAGTTGTAAAACATACGTTATGCAAACAAAATAAAAAGGGGTGGCTTTAATAGTTGATTATTTCACGAACGTTGAAGCATTCTTGACCTTTACCCACGTGAGGTCAAACAATCGGGGTAAAGGTAATCAAAACTGAGCGTTTTCTACTACGTAAACAATATTAGAAATCAAAGCACAACAAGAAGTAAGTCTTCAAGCATTTCTGGGAAACTATTTCTCTCTAAAATGTACATCAATCAATCAATCATCACTGTGGGTCACTTTAGAAGTAAATCCTAAGTTATTAATATTATAAATGTGAAAGTTAGTTTGTTTGTTTGTTACGCTTTCACGCAAAAACGGCAGAACGGATTTGGATGCACATGGGTATATAGACCATGACCTGGGTGAGGTTAGGTTAGGTTAAATACTGGTTAGACTGGAAGCCAACCCCAACATAGTTGGGAAATGGCTAGGCAGATTGATTGACATGGGTTAGGTTAGGTTAGGACTTTTTCTACCGGTAGTACCTACGTTTCCGTGGGATAATTTCCAACTACCACTCGGGCGATGCTGCAGGCAAAAGCCAGTACTAAATAGATACTTTCTTACTAAGACACCCGTAAAAATATTTTTCTTTACCCAACTTTACCTACCAACTTGGTACAATGTCATAGGTACCTAATTATTCTAAAGATCAAGTGGCAAAATGTAATAGGCATGAACTTTGAAACTTTATGAAGGCCATCGGAAACGTGTTGCCACGTACGAGGCAAGACCACGCACACATTCAGCGGATTATGATACTTTCACTTTGCATATTTCCAATTATAAGAAGCCTTTATCATTTCACTGTTTACATCAACTCTAAACACATACATACATACATAACATCACGCCTTGATTCCCTGAAGGGTTCGGCTGAGGTATACCCACATTTCGCCATAAGCCTCGTGTAATAGGGGGCTAGCCTAATGGAGAAGAAATTTCAGATAGAAAAACCCACAACAATAACACTTTGCTCGACCCAGAGTCGAACCCAGGACCTCATATTCAGCAGGTGCGCTTGCGAACGCAGTCTAAACATTACGATGATAATAGAAAAACTTCATTATTCTACTGAAATAATATAAAGGACAATGTTAATAGACACTCTTCGATGGTTACTAAATTTTCTTGAAATTGATTTTACAATTGTGGCTCGCAAAGGTAACTTAAATAGCTCGAATTACGGTCGGAGAGTTCCGCTACTAAGTTATCGTTTCCAAACATTTTATTAAGTTACCGAAGAATATTTATTTCTAATTTGATATATCCGTTACGCAGATTCTAATTAAATCTTAGAATTGCTTGGTAATTTAGAAAATTTCATGAATAATTAAAACTCCAGCTTTTTATGAATCAGCATTTAAAGTCGCCTAAAATTAAAACAAAGTAGTACTTAATTCAGTTAAGGCTTTTTAGAAATGGGTTCATTCTCATAAAACGTAATAAGGTGTATGGTCTACTTATTTATTTTAATAGAAGAATTTAGACCTGATTTAGCAAAAGCTCTTTAAGGTTCAAGCAACGGCCTGTTTAATGTTTTCATAACTACGTCTTTTATAATTATGCACAATTTGAAGGTTTTTTTTAGCAGATCAATTACCTAACTGGTTTAAACTTAGATATTTAGCATTATTGCAAAATCCCAGCGTTAATTACCATAAAATTATCACTTCCACCTTAAAGATCTTGATATAATAAACCGTACATCTGGAGTTTACATAGGATTTTCCATTTAGAATATGTGCACAAGTTGCTTAACACCTTTAATCATAATTAGTTTCCCATTACCGGTCCGGGACTTGATTTTATTAGAGCTGAATCTCGGTAAGATCATGTTAGCTTACGGTGGAATATAACACGAAGATAGACCAGTTTTGAAGTGGAATTTTAACTTTTATGACATTAACGATATTTTTTCGAATAATCGCTGTTTTTCAATTCTGACTTCAAGTTTGGATGTATTTTTGAAATGGGTATTGGTAGGGGGTAAACTTATGGATTCGCGTAGTGCTTGGGTGAAGTCTGGAAGTTGGTAATAATCAATATTGGAATGTACTACAGAGCAATATTTCATAATTTCATTTGGTGATATTAACAAATTAATAAAAACAGCCAAATATGTATTTGACAGCTATCTGCGCCGTTGCCAACTTTCAGTACCCTCTGAGAGGTTAAAAACAACCTAAAAAATACATGAGTATTTTGCATCAACAATGGTGTTGATGTTGCCTTCTATCTACATATTTAGGTATTTCCGTAAAAATGGTGAGAAAAAATTAAATTTACGTAGGTAATGAAGTGGTAACACTGTTATTGCCCTTGCCCTAAATATGGTAAAATAATGGTGGCCATGAAATGTAGCGTAGGGAGGAGAGTTATTATGAATGAAAAATATATAAATACGCTTTCGGCTTAACAGGAACTTAAGAAGGATTGTGCGTACGTACGCTTTAATGATCAATTAAGATAAGTATTATATTTGGAGTGTTAACATTTGGAAATTATTTTACATACATAACACCACGCCTGTATTCCCCGAAGGGTTAGGCAGATGTGTACCTATAGTACACCCACATTTCGCCAGCTCATGTCATAGAGGGCGAGTCGAGGAGTTGTGTTAATATTTTGAAATTATCAACCGACTGATTAATGTTTGCGTTTATAAAAACTGATGTTCACCAATTAACGTAACGGAAAAACAGAGGCCCTGGTGTGAGTTTCTTTTAACTATCTCGACTTTACGCATCGACCGCGTTCGGCGCTCCGATTGGCCCTTCACTGGCGAAGGACCAATCGGAGCGCCGAACGCGGTCGATGCGTAAAGTTGAGATGGCTAAAATAAACTCACACTAGGGCCTCTGTTACCTGAAAGGATTTGCTGAAGTTTTCTGAAATATTCGTACCTACTGTCAAGCAGAACACTGTAGTTTTCACATTTAATTAAGGGAAGGATTTATAAACTATTATATAATACACAGTGGAACAAAACCGGAAATACTATATGTCGTTGATAATACAGTACCTAGTGAAACATAACATTGAATAATACCAATTATTGTTCCTACATTTGTAGTTAATTGTTAATTACAACAACCATTGTCAAAGCTGATTGTGTGTTTGCGTAGGAAGATATTATCTGTATCTACGAAATTGTCTTAAACAGTAATTCACGGCCAGTTTCTTGGCTGTTACTTTTGATGTAGAAACTGGCCGTTAGTCTAGAAACATAGCTTAAACATGTGTTTTATACGTAACAAGATATTACCTTGCATCCTAGAAAAACGACTACAAGTACATGAATGAAAAATACCCTATATTTGAATCCAGTTCTTAATCTACTTGTGTGCCAAATTTTATTCAAATCTCTTCAGCCGTTTAAGCGTCATTGAGTAACAAACATCCAAGCTTTCATATAATCTACAATAGGTAAAATATGAAAAACGTTAGACATGTTTTCATCAAATGTATTTTTGTGTCAAGACTCCAATAATTCTAATTTGACATTTCTTTGTTACAGTTTGCCTACCAGCAGCAAAAATACTAAGGTAAGTCCATAATGTTAATTAGCACCATTTCATGTTAAAATCACATCTGTTATGGTACAAATGCGTGCTGTCCCTCTATTAGGGAGGTAGGGCCGTGGGATATATTCGTTGGTACATTCTTACGCCACTCGTGCTCACTGATTTTACCTACTTTATTTCGTAAACAGTAATTTAGTTTAGTTTACTTCGCTTTGGTATCAAAATCAAAGTCCAAATTAGGCTGTAAAATCAGCAAAAGTTGCAAAAAAACAGGTCACAAAACACAGGGCCCTCCATACACCATTTCCTAGTTTTTTAACAGGAAAAATAGAAGAAATACTTCCTAGCAATAGAATGCCAATATGATTGAATCAATGTTATATTTCCAATGCCTTGCACTAGACGTAACTTTATTATACGCCTGTCGGAGAGCTATTGCCTACCCTCACATTTGACGGACATATTTCCCATATTAGGTACTGTAATGCATTGTGCCGCCATGATCTTTTTTTTTCACTTCAGCCGGATTTACTTTTGAAACTATAGTCTCGGAAGCTTAGATATTAATTGATAGTTTCACGTCAAAATAAAAAAAACACGTATGAATAGTTTCACGTATGAATAGATAATGATTTACGTGAAACGATAAAAATTGAAAATAATTGATTTTCGTTATTCGATATTAATTGATTAACGTGATAATTATTTTCACGTGGTGATAGTAATAGCTTCGTAATGTAAATTCAGCTTTAATGTAAAACTTAGAAAACATTGCGCCAGCAGAAGGGATGATTTATTAACTGTCGGACCAGGGGAAAAGTATATCAAAATCATATTCCCTTTTCCCTTATAATGTTAGGCTCAAATTCAGTTACAATATCTGCCTGTATGTCTATATTTTTAGCTCTAGTATAGTGACTGGTAGAACAATAGGCGTTTAGGAGGGCGCTCTAATGGCTGGTGAAGTAGAGCCCTTTTAGATTGAACAAGCGATCAGAGAGGGGAAACGCTGACAAAATCTGGTTGCGCAGAAGGAAATATGTGGGCAGGTAAATACGTTCCGGTTTGACAAATAAAATGAAGAAGCCTTTCATCTTTTAAAGTTGTTTAAGAATCTTTTATGTAATGGTTCAATAATACAATAATTCTTACTAAAATTACGACAAACACCCAGTTGTACAAAGACAAACTGTAATGCCCCATTACGTAATGGATTAACGCTAATGATTACATTAATTTTATCAAAGAACTATTAAAATTGAGTCTATGTTGCTTTCTGCAATAAGTTAATGGAAGATTAGTATTAAATGACGGCTTTAAAAGTTAAAGTTATTTTCTGCAACTGGATGTATGTAAGTTAAAAAAGATTTCATTTACTTTTGTGCAATAAACGATTATGGAATAACAATAGTCAAAATCTAGTTACTATTATCATAGTCCATTTAAAAAAAAATGACGATTTCAAGATAATCTTTAGAGGGACTACTATTGAAAAACAAGGGTAGGCGTTTTATCCACAGGACTAACGGTAACAATGAACTGTATAACTAAATAAAAAACTATAATAACGTCAAAGTTCAGTTCAGTTAAAAAAAAACCCTATTGCGCGGCTTTTCTTATCTATTGTCTCGAAGCCTCCAAGGCGATCGTCACCTCTGTCATTTGGATAAATGATATCAAGATAGCATACATTTTTAAGCGAAACAGAAAATTCAGCGGTTCTAAATAGCTAAACGACTACTGAATAATAATCGTGGGCGCTTTATCCAGCGCTGCAGCGGGACGAGCGCCTTTTGTGTCCTGGCGACTGTATGCACCTTTGCATAGAAAGGCTTGCCAGTATGAACGTACATGTACATCATTAAATCGACTTGGGATAGTCGGATATAACAATCCCACGCTAAGGATCTCATATCTTAAAGACTTCTTGGGTAACAGATGAGTTGTCTTTTAAAATTCCTAGTTGGTCCTTTACAAAGGTTTTGGAACCTTTCCCTAATTGCTTATGTTATGTAAACTGTTATTTAAAAGTTCTAATTTGGTACTTTTAAGACTAAAAGGATCGTAGCAGGTGGCGCTCTGTAGTTCCTGCCTACCCCGATGAGAAAAAGGCGTGATTTTATGTATAAAAGTGTTTTAGAACAATCATTGTTAAGAATTGGAGATCTGCAGTCTAATAATCTAGCATCAATGATCCTACAAGCGATCAATGACCGATGCTAATCTTGGTTTTAGTTTCACAAGCAGCTTGCACGTTATAATTCAATCATAAACTCACCACCATGCTCATGGTTTTGTATTTAGTAAGGATTAACGACTTCGCCCGTTAATTTATCTCGGCTTAGAGACTTCCAATATTAATTATTTCAGAGTGGGTGTGATTCATGGCAGAGAAAGACTAAGCCAACCTATTTTGAAATAACGCTCGTATGATTAAAAGATTATGGTAGGTAAATGGGGACAATCTATCGATTTGAATTTTGATAAAGCGGCTTTTACAAAAGATATGCTACATTTTAGTTACCTAATCTGAAAATGAACTGTCGATAATAAGCACCGTTCATATAATAGTAATCGAACAAAATGTAATTCTTCCCAGCAAATAAATTTTTAACACGTTCGTGAAGTAAATTGCCTTGCTCTATACCTTCCCTTTGCTATTGTGTACCGATATAAATCGAAAGTGCTTATCAGTGCTGTATTAATATATGCGCCCTCGATAGAGAGGCAAGGCACTCGGTATCACTCACGTGAAGGAGCTCATGTTTGCCGGTCCCGGCTTATGTAAACGATCTTAATAGCGCACTTCAGTTTTTTTCCGCCTCATTGCTTACATATGTTCCATTATTTCTATCTCAGAGAATCGATACTTTAGACCCGATAGGATCACTGAAAGAAACCTTATAAACTAAATTATTGTAATCTGAAGTTCGATTCCATTGAATGCCAATTTTATGAAATTAAATAAGTTAACTTTATTGGATTTGAATGTCGAATTAGTTAACATTGAAGAAAATAAGGTGAATGACGTTGGACGTCGACTTAGGAATAAAGTAAATTTATAACACAAACAAGCCTAATACGATGCTATAAACATGTGACATCGCAATTTATTTTGTTAGAGCATGAAATAGGTTTCAATTTTTCACTTTGAGTTTAAAGTCAACATTTATGTCTGGATAGAATTTGTCCAGTAAACAGGCTTGCTGCGACTTTTCAATGTATGTGCGCGTATCTTCCTGCGCTAAACTTTCTTGGAAGTTTGCCAAATAAAATGCCTATAACGTTCGGGAATGAGTTTCTAGTTTCTATGAGAAAGCTTTGGGATCACAAAAGAAACAAACGAAATGAAAAACTGATCTGTACATTCAAAAGACCAAACCTAGAATGTGTAATTGATTGCGTATTCAAGTTTCATCCATTAGATCATGTTACGAAAGTGTGTCACTAAGTATGTCAATGTCACATACTGATCAATAAAACGATATATGATTAGAAGCACATGTGTATAATTCGTACATTTTCATTAATACATCGTTGTATCCGAAGCCGTTCAATTAGAAGGCGGCGGTTGATCGTTCATTGACCGACGTGTTTGTTGAACGACGCGGTTTACGGCTCCGTGCGTTATATCGTCGTCGATGTTATTTTTATTTCTGTCTTTACATCGCTCGCTTAGCTCCATCATATAAAAAGAGGGTTTGATGAAGTGGCTATAGACTCTTATTAATGGATATTTGGTAGAGTATCAATATGTTAGCTCAAAAATAGGGGGTACGACAAATAATTGTAAGTTGCTATGATACAAGTCTGATTATCGTTGATGATTTTTTGCTTTTGCTCACCAAGCGAAAACTACAAAATTACTACCACTTCGTTTGTTTAAAATTGTTCTGACTTGGAAACTAAAAAGCAGTGATTTCGAGACTTGTGGATGTGAGAACATAAATAAAGTATGGTTTTGGTTTAACGAGTAGGTAAAAGACATGTTTATCTTTCATTTCATTAGGTGCTTACCAAAGATGAAAGTAAAAGAGTTCTTGAATATTTATCCGCTGGAGTAACAGAGACGTAATTATAAATGTAACTAAACGCCTAGATAATATTAAAAAAAGTGTATTTATATCGCCTAATCAGATATTTGAAGCTTAAAAAGAACAGTATTTTTTATGCAAACAATGTTCAAAGAATAAAAAGGAAGTTCGGTATTCTTTGATACCTTCCATTTAACTGGTTACTTAATTTTTTTTAAACAAAGTCTACAACCCTGTCTTTGACATTGTATAATTTAATTATTATCCTTTTTACAAATAGCTTCACTAAAGAAAATGATCAAAGGTTCCTTTGATCTTCAGAATTTTTTAAACAACAGTGAGGCCAGTATTTACTTAGATGGTTTCTAAGATATCGCGAAATAATAACTTTGTCTTTTATTTTTCTCGGAAAATTGAAAGCAACTGAACTTTCTGAGGTAGGTGTTCTCTTCAGTAATAGCCTATTTGTGACCTGCCTACAACCTACTCTTTTATAAAAGCTAAATGAGTACTGAGCAGGGTTTGAACAAAACAATTTGTAATCTATCTATGAAGGAACAGAAAATCGAAAACTTTATTGGAAAACAAAACATATCTAGGTACGTTCTATTTATATTTTTTACAAAAATGAACTATGAAGTACAACACCATTTTAGTTATAACATAGATATGTGTAGCTGTAGATATAACACATTGAATACTGTATCGAGACCTAGGCACTGTGTTGGAAACTGGTAACTAAAGCCCTTGATGTGAAAGCTGATGGTACCTACATATGTTCGGATAACATACATTCATAAAATCGGCGTTTCGATGTTGACGCCAAAATGAAAATTTATCTTTAACGAACCTGAAAATTATATTAAGGAAACCCTCATACTTGTAACATTCCGTAGAACTACCGTGTCACTTGTAATTTTATGTACAATCTGCAAATTCTGCAATAGTTTAATCAGTTTAGTTTGAGAGCGAACTTCGGGGGAGAAATAGTGATATTAAAGAAGATTTTTGACATCACTACGACTTATCACTTATTTTTAAATGGTGCGAAATATCTTGGAATCATTCAATTTTCACGTTCATTTACGTTAGGTACTTATCAAAATCTTATTTAGTAGGTACTTACATCTATTTGATAGAGATTTCATTTTAAGCATTATTTGTAAGGAATTAATATCGTTGTTTTTGCACAAACGTGTAGGTACTTAACAAGTCTTGTTAGTGTCTGTTTAAGTTAGACGTCAAGGAGCAAACAGGAGCCTTCAATGTGAAGGAACGAAATATTCCCGTGTAATATCTTGTATTTTACAATCGAGAGCTGTACCAACCCTAGTAAATTTTTCACCGTCTTATGATGATCAATTACTCCGTCGACTTTTTACAAATAGCCCGAGGGTCCGTCTGGCAGCCCTAGCCGGTGAATCCCTGTTATTGCTACGCATACACATCAACGCCGCTCGTCTCCCTAACTCTGTTAGGAAAATTTAATCCCGACGGCCGCAGTATTGTGGCTTCTTGGAACTCTGGGCTCTAAGACAGAATTACAGCCGCCCGATGAGAATTAAAACGTCAACGTTTATCATTTTGTAATGTATGGTGCACTGTATTTTATTTGTTAGTGGGTTGGTTGGTAATAAACAAGGATGCGAAGTAGTTAGTAGACTAGCAAAGTGGCTGTGTTTTGTAGTTTTGATTCGGTTCCGTTTTTGCCATTTAGCTACGGAACCCTAAAAATGAAAATGTTTTTTGAGATTTTCAGTGACTGTATTTCTTGTTGACTTTTACATTTTATTTCTGTCACGAAACCAGGTTTAAATATTTAAGCAAAGCAGAAATACTGAAGAAAAAATAAGTTGATAATTATGTATGAGGAATGAATACGTGACTAACATTTAATCTTCAATTCATACAATAATTTGGCAAAAAGTTAGGTACGTTGAAGCTTAAAAACTCACCCTCATGCTCCCAACGGAGAGCTAACCCACCTTTTTCTAATATAATAACATATGATGCTCCTACGTTTACCATGCCATCTCCCAACGACGATTGCATAAGCAATGGGACCGCAATGTTAGGTTATAACACTTTTTATTTAACATGTTATGTTTATGTACGTTATTTATTAGTTATTCGTTATTCATCGCCAGCGAAGCCAACCGCTACGAGTCTGAGTTGCCCATGTGAAAAGTGAAACAATTTATTTCAGACCACAATTTAATATTTTTGCACATCGAAATGAAAATGGCACCTAACTACTTTTATTATGTCATCTCAAAAATAGCATTTAAGAGAAAAAATTTGGTACGTGGTAATTCAAGTAATCCAAAAGCGTTTAAAGCATATTTTTTTTACTTTATAGACGATCTACAGTTTTATGAAAGAAAAACTGGTAGGTAGGAATTTTATTATATTTTCCCCTTTTGTGATATTAATACTAAGCCGCACAATTCGGTAATATTTCATATAAAAGCTTGCATGTAATTCTGTGGCAGAATAGTCGCATGCAAATCAGATTTCAGCGGATAATGGAAGACGAAAGTATTATTTGGTCGTCTGTCCGGCAAAAGAGGTTCATTACGGCCACGAGTAGATCCTTAACAGTCCTAACTGCAAGAGAACGGCACAAATAATCCAATCTCTATTCCCTTTTCAATCTTTGAGCCAATTATAACCGCTAACATGATAGATTTATAGACAGAGAAAAGTAACTTTTCAATATTTCACATCAAAGCAGATTTACTTTAGCTCATTTCAGACTACGCTATAATATATAGCATATAGTTCATAGCACAACAATATCGCTCGCCATAAATTTCCAATAATATATAGTATAGCAAAGTGTGAACGTGTTCTAAATAAATGTATGGCGAGCGATATTGTTGTGCTATGAAATATATGCTATATATTATAAATGAGCTTTCTCCGAAATAATTTTCTCTCTTCATTTGTATGTGAAAATGTATGACACATACTTTTCCCTGCTAAATTAAAGGCTTAAAAGAAAACATCTTCAAGATCAAGGATCCCGCATTAAGGCAGAAACACTGAAAAAAAATATTATGTTACTGCCCATGCAAGCTGTTCATGTTAATTTTATGAAAGCCCGTTTTATTAAGGTCCCTTGTTAGCCGATATTGACAATGTCAGATTTAATACTACTTCGTGCACTGACGATCAAATTTCGGTCAATTTGTGTGCAATTTGCGTCGTCACTTGATGCATGCATGTCACTATCGTACCATGAAAGGGTTAAAATGAAGGATTATCGTTCACTTTACCTACTTCAGTATACGAATTGGCAATAACTCTGCTGAACGCTCTCGGCGTTTGCATGTTGTTTTTAGTTCTCTTTTGCGCCTTCCTTCATGAAAGAGGTTCGTTACAGCATGTTTTCCGGAGCCGCGATTGGCACGCTACTCATTCTAGCTTCAGTCATCAATTTTGGAAGCCGACACTAAAACAATTTTAATTACAAAATGTGTTCATCTCACAGCTTTGGAAAGATTATTGGAAGTAGAAAACTTATGAAGTTCTTCTAAGCTCACTTTCTTAAGAGGATTTGCTAAATAAATTTGTTTCCAATTTGACCTTTATTAAATTTTGTAACTTTGTAATTAAGAGAAATAGGTAAAATAGAGATTTAGTTAATTGTGTCTCCAAAGATCTAATCAATATTTGATTAAAAGTTTTAATAATCTATGAGTTCTGCTAAGCTGCTGTCTCGTCACGCAAGAATTTTACCTGCAACTAAATAGGTTTTTGCTATTAAAGGTGGGCCGCCGGAAGCAGTGAGTGCAGAACCAATTAAACTTAACCGGTAGAGCCGAAACCCCGTCCTTCTAACAATACCATACTTAGAAATTTGACTTCGGACGTCGGATGACATTTAACAATCAAATTAATTGGGTTTCAAACACCTTTCCACTCCTTACACGATGTAAATTAATTGGAGAAGTAGCTTTCGAAAAATTACTTAGGTTTACGGACACTTTCCTAAGAATAAAAGTAGGTACCTACTAATCTTATAAAAGTAATTATTTTAATGCCCATTACGATATGTTATCATTTATACTGCCACTAAGTATCTCACCAATATTTCTTAGAAATCGTATCAAACTTAATAAAGAAATGAAAACAATTTAAAACTGATTACAAGTTTCTCTCTTGATTGAACTAATAACAAAGTTTATCGTTCGATATCCGACGAAGTGTCATGGAAAGATAAACGATTATACGCAGGTGTTTTCAAGTATTTTAATCAGAGGATGGTGTTGATCCCGCGGTGATTGTAGACTTCCAGTCGAACTGACGGATAATATCGTACAATACATAAGATAGGTGGCATTTGGCGTGAAATGGTGGAACATTTTTTTCCCTAAATGTCAGGCGCACCATATAGACTACACTAACAAAATATGCGGGAAATGCAAAATTTTCGCTGGCTGAAGCTGGCTATCTTTCACAAAAATGTTGTGAAAGATAGCCAGCTTTGCGTTTGATATTTAGCTCTGCTAACCGACTACGGTGATGTTGGATATTACATGACCAGGACCATCAGTGTTTGACAAATGTTATAAAAACATCAGCTGAACATTTTCCTAGAAGGAGAATTTACGTAAAGCGTAACTTTTTGTAACAATGTTACAAAAACTGTAAAATAATATTGGACGCGAGTTTTCACCACTGAATAGGGTGTAAGCGAATATAGTGTTAGGCTAGTGCACACCTGTAGCTTCGTGTTGAGTTCCAATTTAACGCTCGGATGATCAAAGACAGCCACGTATGGCTAATACCGTACGCGTACAGCCGTACACCGCTCGTTAAATAACGTCAGTCGCCGATACTGAATCACGCGTTCGATGTAGTGTTTTTTTTTAATATTCATGGATCGCCAATGCTTTAACGAATTCTATCGAATTGTCGAAGTGGTTTTATTAAGTTTTGTTAACATTTAATTTTTTCAAAGAATTTTACGAATCATAATTTGCAAATAAGCTTGTACCTACCTTTTAACAGTGATTATTCACTAATTAATGTTCTTATGTGATGTTTTTTAGAAGAAATCCTAGAAAAATATTACTAGTTACCATACCTATTTCTTCATAGAAAATTAGAATAGTGTATGAACGGCGAGATGAGAGACAAAGTTTGTCCATATTGTCACAGAGGTTTGTAGGAATGCAGCCTTATTTTATACACTTCAATATAATATTTATCATTCTTGACATTTAAATAAAGTAGGTTTATTAAATTAAACAGTCGGGTTGAAGACAAAGATTTATTATTAACAGCCAATCTATATAAGTCTGAATTAATTAAAGCATTCGCTCTGAGGTTTCAGATATATTTTGATAAATGTGTCAATCAAATTCTGTCTATTTATAAACATATTTTTACACTTTCAGCCAAAATAAACGGGAAGACTCAAATAAAATCATGGCGAAGAAAAATAAATCAATAGGTACTACTTGTATACAGTATTGTATTCCGAACACCTACGAACATTTACACAAGCATTGTCAATTCAGGTTGTTGATCAAAATAGCTTCAAAGGCGATAACTGACAAAAGCGTTAAGCTTATAAGTAGGTACTTCCACGTAACCAAGAATACAATGTGTTAAAAAAAAAAAAAGGATAAGAATTGTATTCATGCGTGTGGTACCTACTTATGAGCCTTGCAGTTTTCAAAGTTGATGTAAAACGTTTAAATTATATCTATGCGACCATCCAATTGGACATAAACCGTCTTCAAAAAGGATATCTGAGTTAGGGGTTTGTTGAGGGATTGAGTTACCATACCTGTATCTATTTATTCTGTCTTGCCATGTGAAGCGGAGGAATGAGGAAAATATCGCGAGGAAAGTTTGGAGTCTGAATGTAGATGGCTATAAGAATAGGGGATGGACTGTATGAAAGATAGTATGGCTGGAAGCCGAGATGACGACTAAGAGAAGATAGAAGTAGGAAGAAAAAGACATTTTGCGCCGACCCCAAATAAATTGGGATAAGGGTAGGAGAATGATGAACGATGATCAGTATCTATTTATCCAGAGTCCACACTATTCATAAATATGAAATATTTGTACATCCCCAATAGACCCTAACTATGGCGAATTATTGGACAGGATAACGAGAACTCGAAAGCTATGGAAGCTTATAAATATTTTCGGCATATTTACGAGATGGTGTATGAAACATTTTAATAAGAAGTCGGAGTATTTTCTTAATAATATGTACTGCTTGTAATATTTATAGGGCATCTGATTAAAAGATAAACAAAAAATAGAACAATGTTTTTAGAACATGTTTACCATACCTACATCGCTTTTGTGTCTACTCATCAATAACAAAGCAATTTGATAATACCTAAACGCCTTACGCCATAAATGATAATTAGGTACACAAATATTTTTCCACGTTAATCTTTGATAAAATAAAACACAATTGTTCGTTCTCAATTTAAATCCTAAATAGAAGCTACGCGAGGGATGAAACATAACTAAACGTAGCACATATTATAGGAATGGATGCATCTTGAACATAATTCCCACATGTAACTACCTATATAAAAAAAAACTGAATTGTTCATCAGTGACCTTTAACACAATCTTTTTAAAAGTTCATGTATTATAAAATTTAATTAAATGACTTTTACATAACGCTTAGAGTGAAAATATTTTTATATCATTTCACTGTCCCGAGTTGACAGACAGGTATTTCAGTTTGAAACAACGAAGTTTGATGCAAAAAGTTATGTCTGTTGCATAAGTTGAATATTGTAATATTTTGTTCAAACTTTACTAGTTTTACCTTACTACTTACCAACGATCCAATCAATCAACTTACACCATTTTCTTTTAAACTTTAAAGCAAGATATTAGGCGCCTGGCCGCCTAGCTACCAATTATCACAGTATACAAGCGACTATAGCTATCGATATATCGATATAACGCTGTGAAGCGACTAGGGATCAATTTTCTCGCTCAAGAAACGTACAAAAGATTGTAGGTCCTGTATAAGTAAAAGAGATACATAATATATACCTATTATTAATAGTTGATCACTGACTGTTCACACTGCCGCCGCCGCCCGGCGAGTACTCGTTTGTCGCAGCGACAAGAGCTGTCAAAGAGAGTAGATACTTGCTCAGCGACGTTCGCTTGGCCGGAACTCCCGCTGAGAGACTCGCGCTTGGTACGCATACCAGCGATTCATCGCTCGTCGCCGTCACGCACTCGTTTCTTGTTGCTCACCGACTCATTTTTAGTTGCTAAGTCTACTCGCTTCTCGTTAATCGCCGGCGGTGGAACAGGTGCCTTAAGTAGACGACAGTTTTTATGACTTGGTAGTACCCAAAGCTTATTACGGCACCGCCTGATGCCATTTTGAATTTACAATCGTACTTTCGGCCGAAATGGAGAGTCATTCAAATCTATTTCAAATCCGTTTTTAAAGTTATGGGAACAAATGAACACAGAAGGAGATGAAAATGATGCACTCTCTGTGTAGGAAATGTGCTTACAGATCCTATGGGACTGAATAGCACTGATTAAGTCAACTATCTAATTAACAGTTAAAACAGCTTCCTTTTGGACATTCGCGTATAGCATCCCCAAAGTATGAAAAGTAATTAAGACTTTTTGGTTTGTTGTTCGATTCTATTTACTGCCCCTTAAATAAATGGTACATAGAGCAACGTAAAATGTTTCATAAATTGCAGTTGGCTTATGTTGTACCTTTTATAATGACTTGTTTAATGACCCATTACCTAATAAGTACCTTTGAATAATTAACTTGAGATTTTTAATTTGATATGTCACCCAGCTGTGAGTCGTGTTGTCTCTTGCCTTTCCGAGGGTATCAAACTTAACGATGGCATTAGGGATGGTCTGGGAAAAGATGCCAGAGAAGGATTGCGGAATCACCGCTTGCCTAAAATGTGTTTTTCTATCGTTGAAGAATAAGTGATGGTAATGACAAAGATGCATACGTTACATAGACCAAAGCCAATCTTTTTCATGTGAGGGCTCCGAAGGCGTCGGTACGTGACAGACCAACGCGACTCTAGTAAAACAATTTCAATGAAAACAATCATGAAAATCAAATCGCGAATGAATGAATCGCGTCGCGCCTGCGTTGAAAGCCAGTATTAGAACATATTTAAATTTTAAGTAAACTAATGACACGGAAAATCGATAAGTTCAATAGATAATAGTTTTTTTGATGAAAAAACACTTGCCTTACTTGGGTATACCAAAAAGGTGAGGGAAAAACAGTTGATTGATGAGCCAACATTATTTTATGATGACGTCACAACATGAGATAACGAATATTACAGAATGGAGGGGGTGACCAGTGACCGCTTTATGAAAGAGACTTCGCTACAAAAAGGGATACCTCAGCTTATAGGATTGGACCTTTTAATAAAATCGCTTAAGAACATTATACCTCTTTATCTATTGTCATAATTTAATCACAATGTTTTTCTTCAATAAGTTTGGCCAAAATTTATTATTATTTGTATCTCTATGATTATATTAGGTTTAAAGAACTTTATTTCTCATAAGAACATTGTTCACTTAAAATCAGATTAACAAAAATATCTTATTAAATTAAAATATAGCTTTGAGCTTTAGCTTAGGGCGACAATTTTCATACTGTTACAACTACACATTAGAAATAGTGACTGTAAATATGCGAATTTAGTTTTTTTTTTGTAATTATTTAAGTTATCACACATTTTTATATCGTTCGGCAGGCTGTTGTAAAGTTGTACTCCCTCAAACAGTATATTAAAAATAATAATACATTTTGGCACATAGGTTGTACGTACAGCTACATATCATTACAGTTTCCCACTATTATTATTGTTGCAAACTGTAGTTACTAAAAATAATAATAGGATCTAATGAAGCATTACCAAACAAACAAACAAACAACAACTAATTACAAACAATCAAGTACATAGTTTACCTACAAATAACAAAAGTACAACATGACATGATTGACAAGTGAGAACTTTATTAAAATCAGTTGTAGTTGGTCGAGATCTTCCACGTTCTAATATTTTTGTGCAGCAAGATGAAATTGTTTCGGTTCACTTTTTGTTTACCTATGCAAAATTTCAAAGAGTTAATACCAAAGGCGGATGCCACTATTGTTAGAAGTAAAGAGCCAAGAAATTATCTAAAAGAAAGAAAAATATTTTATTTGGGACACGCACAGGAAAAACAAACAGTAATAAAAAGTAAGTACTTACATAATTAAAACAAAAAAAAAGAACAATTTATAACTAACAAAATACTTAATCAACGACCTGTGCGAGGCCAAAAAGGCTCCAATCTCAGCATAACGCTACGATATTAAAAAAAAAACCGCAGCGCTGGTATTCTGATAGTGCCCGCTGTAATGCCACGGACAAGCCTACGGACATAAATAAATCCCACTTGGGGATAACAAAATAAAACAATAAATAATCTCTGTAATAATCTGAACTGGAACTAATCTACTGTGAAAAATGACAAGATCAGTCTTAAGGCTAGATATAACACCAGCCTTTAAATGTCTCACTGTAGAGCAAAGGCATCTTCTCATTCAGAGAAGGCACGAACATTGATCAAGGCGGGTTGGCGATTTGAGACTTACATTAACTTAAATTCCAGAGGCCCTATACAAAGTGACATTCTATCAGCGGTAACGATGATGGAAAAGACAAAAATGTATAGCACTGACATAAGCTATCGAAAAGCTTATGCCAATCCTGCTGAAAGTCGTTCTAGAAATACGAAACGCTTTCGAAGCGATTGTCACTTGTCTAGGCCCTCTGGTTCTTCACGATATTTTTCCCCCACCGGCATCGATGTCAGTAATTTCCAAGATCAACTCAGAATTGAAAATATATATAATTGGAAATGTCACATTGTTACCTACTTGCCAGGATTTGAACGCACAATCTCGTGCATGGGAGGCGAGACCTTAACAACTCGGCCATCACGACCGGTTGGTTACTAAATTATTATTACATCTCAAAAGATACCTATCTATTCAAACGGCTTGTTCAGTACATACGTAAAATGTACGCTTGTTCAGTACATAAACCCCGTTTTTTTTTTCCGTGGGTAAATCCTCATGAATGTTATGTCGAACTCCTACTAACTAAAACCCCACTGTTCCTACTTCTACCATGAGTCGGGTGCCCGGGATATACTTTTGTACATTCGCCGCAAAGCCAGTACACAAACCCCACAAAAAAAAATATCATAAAGAATTTGAAAGCCTTTGAAGTTATTCCACTATTTGTATAATGTGCTTTTATAATCCGCTTTTGATCTGCCCTCCTTTAGAAGCAAAATAGATTCTATTAAGGAATTAGCGAGTTTCATCTTTATTCCCTTTTTTGAGGTCTATTCCTACTATTGTGAGTAAATCTAAGGAGTAATACATTACCTCCTCAGATTTGTTGTTGTGTTCGAACGATAGGACTTAGTTATGTTAATTATTTTGCAGTTGTAGGGGTTGTGGACACTTTCGTTGATCTTTACGAGTCTGTGAAGTGGATACGACCCTAACGTACGGCTCACTGATCTAGCGAATATTATGTCTTTTGATGTATAAACAAATTTTCTTAAATTAATTCGGAGTATTCCTCTCGAGTATTCTTCTCACGAGTATTCTTCTCTAAAATACTCATGTACTGTACATGAGTATTTTAGTAGTAAGAAACTTTAGTCACGTCTAGAAACCACTTTCACTTTGAATCACGTCTAGAAGAAATAGAAATGCCTACCGTTTTTTGTTGGTTTGCGAACATAAATATTTTCTATTTAATTATTAACCTTGCAGTGACATATTGAACTCAGGAACATTAGATAGATAATTAAATGTGTCTCGTCAGTCTGCGATCGATACATTAACTAGTACATTTGAGATTTATTTCTGTTAAAATGAAGGCCTATTAATACCAGCCTATTATTGTCCCCCTTCAGGGCAAAGGTCTCGTCTCCTACATAATTTTCGTATTATTTATTTTTGAATTCATAAAAAATCTTATGGCATTCTCTCAAAATTATTGTCTTTAATTAGTCTTAAAATTATAACTGTTTTTTTTCTCACACAATATATGTACAGCTAATGTAAACTGAAAGAGCGGAGCCACACAAGCAAATCTTTGCTTAAAAGAGCGGTGACTCCAAAATTAAGAATGTAATGTACAGTCACAGACGTTAATTGATAAGCCACTTTCAAACTTTTCAATTTTGCAGTTTCATACATTCACGAGATTACACGATTAAACACGAACTCAAATCGCATGCTCGTAAACAAGATAAAAATTACTAGTAATCGGAAATAGTGTTATCCATAGAGGTTGACTAATAAGTTCTCAATAAAAAATAAATACAATGTTTATCGAATCTATTTGATACTGACCTCCTTTGAATCTGACCTCATTAACTCGATAATTCTGAAAACCTATCCAAAGACAGTGACAGTTGAAATGTCGATGTCAGCGACGTTATTTTCGAATTTGTCGAAATTGTAATTAAAATTTCTCCGTACGCTAACGTTACTATGGCTACGCTAAAACAATCGTGGCTAGGTTACGGTTGCTAGACCTGCAATTGGTTGACTCTGGGTAGTCAAACTTGACAGTTTGTAGTTCTGGCTCTCAGTTTAGCCAATCGGTAAAGATATTAAATATAATTTTCTTCTTCTATAAACGAAGACATGACTTTCCGTGTCTGGATGTACGAGTATAACCGACTAAGCCCGATTTGCATTACACGGCTTAAATGCGAACAGTGCCAAGTGGCTCATCAATTAAAGTCCTGTCCAAGTCATCAATATAGGTACACCTATATTGATGAAATTAACACTTTTTTTCATACTTAGAAGACATTGATTACCACGCTTGCTCAAGGCAACCCGAGGTACTTTCAAATTCGGGCAACTACCACTGTGACATTTTCAAATTCATATGCACCTACTTTTTTGAGTTTATCTTAGATATTACTGACATCTGTAAAGAAAAAACATCTTGAAGGCATTGCTATTCTGTAACCATCTCACCGTGAAGCCGCCGTCATTGTCATCGTTACCTACTGATGCTAAGGCAGTGACAGTTCACTTCAAGCTCAATTCACCTAAGTTTTTATTGTGAGATTATTACAGAATAGCACCACTGGACTTTTCGATAATGTACGTCTGGGAATCATCTTCTTCTTAACAAACTTAGGTGGGATATTGAACTAAACATAAATCCTAGAGATAGGATTCTATTCTAGGGATTTAATTCCGGTTTTCATAATTGCTCTGGGCTATCTTTATATACACACACAACACACAAATACACAGTCAGGTATATAAGCAGCAACATCTCGATTGCAGCCTAACTCATAATTGCGTTACCATCAATTAAAAGTTGCTTAACATTTACAAATTGCATTTCTGTGAAGTGAGGTCTGTAACTGAATACAATTTTATATAAAGTTCGTGCTTACTCTTAAATGGAAGTTTAGATATATATGTAAACATTATATCCAACTGGCTTAGCTATTTTGTTTTAAGGCAACGGTGTCTTCTTGAGTGAAATTACATTCTTTTTTAATGTTTAACTACCTTACTTTTTTCTGTAAACTATTAATATTCTAGTTAGAAAAATGAAAGTTTAAGTCGATAAAAACACGAATACTACACTCGCTAAATCAAATGTCAAAAAAATCTATGCCATTCTAAAGTAATTTGTGAAATTCGAAATTCAACAAAATACATTCCCACTTCCTCATTAACAAGAAATACATCAACTTTCTCTCATTATACATGCGATGAACACTTAACACTTAGTGAGAGTAGTAGTGCATCATTAATTGGTGGCGATCATTAATAATATGCCAGTGTAAGGTGACAGAAATAATGAGAGTCATCTCTTCATACACACGAGAGCAGGGGGCAGCTTAGTTAGTGTTGCCTTGTTATAACAACTCGATTATTTCAATAATGTTTTTGTTATTATAATAATAATACCAGCCTTTGACTGCTCAACTGCAGGGCAAAGGCTTCTTCTCATAAAGAGAAGGTACGAGCATTGATCACCACATTTGCGCAGGACGGGTTGGCAATTTCAAACTTACATTAATGACTAGCTGTTGCCCGCGACTTCGTCTGCGATCCAGGATAGAAAAGCTTATTCCCATCTCCCGGTCATGGTCTACCTATGTGCCAAATTTCATCCAAATCCGTTTTGCCGTTTTAGCGTGAAAGCGTAACAAACAAAAAACAAACTCACTTTCGTATTTATAATATTAGTTAGGATAAGTCCTGGTTTGCTCACGATGTTTTCCTTCACCGTTTTTGTTAATGCAATAGCATAATTAGTCACATCATTTGTCACTTTCGGTACTGCTTAGATGGAGTCAATGCGGTACAATGTGGACTTGTGGACTTATGAACCAAGGAGCTGATTATTAAGTGATTGTAAGAGTAGATACCTATCGATAAGAGGAGCTCGTGGCTAAGTAATAACAGCCGCACGGGTCGATCCATCAGGTTAAGCTACGCTTGCCGGGGTTGGTCCGTGTATGGGTGACCATCTTTAGAGAGTCGAGAGTTCTCTGTGCCTCGGAAAGCACGTTAAGCCGTTGGTCCCGGCTGTCATTTGTAGATCTTTGACAGTCGTTACGGGTCGTCAGAAGCCCGAAAGTCTGACATCCAGTCTTGCCAAGGGGTATCGTATTTCCCAGTTACTGGGTTGTGGAGGTCAGATGGGCAGTCGCTCCATGTAAAATACTGGTATTCAGCTGCATTTTGTTTTTTTGTTTGGCATGGACGCCCAGACTGTCTCACTGATGAGCCAGTCTGGGCAGTGCCGGACTTTTACCGGCTAAAAACCACTCCTGCCCTTGCTCAGTGTCCCTCTGACATAATCAGAGACCTTGTTTGGTTTGTTTGTTTCTTAATTTATTCCCTTCTTTCTTAATTTGTCCGTAGTCTTTAAGCTAACATCCTAAATAACTAATTACTTATTTCTCTACAGTCTAGACGTTTTATTTTTGTGTTTTTCTTTGTTGTTTTTTCATTTATGAGTCTACCTATGTTATTCCTATTGTAATATATGTCTTCTTTATCAATAGCTGCATCCGGTTAGACTGGAAGCCGACCCTAACATAGTTGGGAAAAGGCAAGGCAGATGCAGATGATGTAAGAGTAGATACCTATTCCGGTTAGAAAACGAAGTTTTAACTAAATAAGAGCGTGTTATGACTACTTATACAGTTCAAACGGGGTTTCATATTTAACTTGTAAATGAGTAATTAACATTTTTCGAAAAAGCAATTCCAGTTGCATACCTAGGGTATTGAAAATAAGCGGACCCAAGTACTTGTTATGAAGTATGAACCGCGTTTTATTCGGTAAAATATTACTCTAGAATTTAGTCTCTAGTCAAATGTACTTTTAATTACAGGTGTTTTTATTGAAGTGACAAAATCTTCACTAATTTAATCTAATAAGTATTTTATTAATTTAGGTTGTTCTCAATATTATTTCGTATAACACCACAATAATATTTTTTATCACCTTTTAATTGCTTTCAAATGTGCGAAAAATACAAAATGTGTAGGTACTCAAGTTTTATCCGTAGCAATTTCGTAGCATTGGAGCTACGCCGTAGCAAGCAGTAACAAAAATGTTCTTAGTATTCGCGGGTAAACGTCATGTTCGTAGCAGTTGTGGTGCGTGTGACGCGTCAGCACGTCACGTCACGTCGTAGTGATAAGCGTGATTGATGACGTCACCGCGACATTCGTCCGCGGGGAGGTCGTCGACACGCGCATTACCCTACTTGTTGAGCCTCCCATCAGCCTATAACGACGGTTTGAGGGCCGTACATCTATATCCATGGCGTCAGCTCGTCAGCTCTATTGACTGACAGCTCATATAACCACGTACTCATTCTCACGCTCATGATATCCGGTAAATGTCAGCCGTAATGTCATGAATAATGATAATTCCATGAAAATTGGTAACGTATTTAAGGTTCGGTTTCACATAATGTAGGTGTAATGTACAAAAAATGTTTGCTTCGAGTGTTGAATGGCCATGGAAATAAATAAATTCACTTTCACATAAAATGTCTTATTGAAAGGAAATTCAAATAGGAAGATGCACTTAATATATTTTTTGGTAAGTTTGAAATCAAGCATTTTCTAGTACACTACTTAAACAAACTCCCAAAACCCAATTCATTCAACAGAATAATAACTTAATCATACTAGAACACGTGTTAGAAAAGGTTGCACATTTTGGACACGACATCCCTCTAACAAAAAGGGGTTAATGCTACCATTCACATAACATCTGGTTATGCTGGGCAGAATGTGTGCAAATGGCGGATGTGCCGCGGATAATTCGGACAAATGAATACTCCCCTCTAGCGGAATAAAAAGGCTAAATATTACTGTGATGAATGGGTCCCGTACCTGCTGTGTGTCGTGGTACAAGCCGAAATTTTAATACGACATTTCATAACATAGGTATTCTTACAAATACGAAATGTGTGTAAAACGTTAAACACAAAATAGTTATGGTTCATTCTTGGTTCAAATGTATTTAACAATTCAACTATTCTGTACCTACAAATTAATTAAGTATTATACCAAAAAATATAGTACCAAACTTAATTACTTATATACGATTAAGTAAAACGCAAGTAAAGATAAACATTGTTTAGCATTTTTTTTTTCAATTACATTAACTTTAACAGTAGTACCCACAGGTATTCAATATTTGATCGCTTGCTACAATCATTCAGTCATTCGGTCTCATATGGAGCCAACAGTCCACTTCGCAAACATTATATTTTAAAAATCTTGATATTTTTGAATGTAGTGGAGCGGCAGCTTCATTTATTTTGCTACACACTCGGTATTTATTGAGAAGTCCGCCCCACGGAGTATATTCCCATTTCTATTTGCTCATAGTTCTAGACAAATGGTTATTGGAACAAAATAAAGGTTTCTTAAACTCGAGACAAGATTGACTTTTATCGATAACAGAGGGGCAATTCCTGTATTTTTAATAACGTTCGCAATCTAATCTTAGTCTCAATCTATCAAAAGTAACAAAAATTTTCAAAAAAAAAATACACGTTTTTGACATTGAATTACGAAATGCGATTTTGAACGGTTTTAATTACGGAAATTGGCCTTCTGATAAATTATATATAGATAATTTTGCCATAAAATATGTACCTAAGGACAACTCTTAGTATTATATTAGAGGGTGTCGTTAAATGAATTGGTTTACGTATGAGTTACATTTAGATAGGTACTTTGATCGTTTTCTCTTAAAAGTAGGTGTGATTGTTACACACTAGCTTAAGGCACATGTAATTTATACTCTTAAGTTCTCAGGAACTAACAATAAGGTAACAATTAGGTAATTGTTCCATTGCACAATGAACCATGCAGAGATCCATGGCCCAGACGAAGCTCGTCTAACTATTAGTTATTCATCAAATGGATAAAAAGCAGAGCCTCTCTTAAAAGTCATATACCTTCTTGGGTCTAATCCACTTCATAATTAATGTGGTCATATCTAATATAAGACTGTGACTGAATTTAATCCTAAATAATATTATAAATGCGAAAGTGTTTTTTTGTTACACTTTCACGCTAAAACGGCTGAACGGATTTGAATGAAATTTGGCACATGGGTAGACCATGACCTGGGTTAGGATACAGAATACTTTTTGTCCCGATATTCCCACGGGATCAAGACTTATGCGAGTAAAACCCCGGGGGACTAGCTAATTACTTATAAACATAGGGCTGGGACGGATTAAGTAAACATTTTGCAAATAAAGATTAACATTGTTGAAAAGTTTTGGTCATTCCTTAATGTGAGTGAGTGACTTTCATTCTGAAGCTAGATTAAAATAAGTAAGTTAAATTGTAACATTTTTATGTCGTGTGTTTTTTTTTATATTTAAGTTCTGGCCGCGACTCAGATTTGTGAAGAAAATAACTTTTTTGTACCCCGTGCCCCCCACGCCCGTGCTTGGGCACGGGCGTGGGGGGGCACGGGGTACAAAAATGTTGCAGGACTGATAATCTAATTTAATGGTGACTGTTTCGAGATTGGTTCACTATAGTTTCGTTCTTGAGCAGAACCTTATTTATGGGCTCCGCTTCTTAGTTAAACACTAGCGACCCGCCCTACACGCTATGCAATCTACTGATGAGGTAACATGTCACTTCAGCGAGATTTCTGTGCTATACCTAAATAAAACATAAATTTATTATTATTATAATATATTTATTCAGACAACCATTACATTATCATTAACATTTATATTGTTAGTATGAACTTAAAAACTATGTTAATAAGTACGTAATAACTAAGAGAGACTTAGTTATTAGGTACTAACATATTAGGTACACATAGGTTGTTTAACTTATTGCCTATTACATTCAGAATGCTGTCTTATACTCATGCAACTTCGGCATTAATTCTCTAAATGATGGTGATTGCCACGTTTAGGTTAGGTACATGTACTATCTATATAGAAAAGATAGATTAATGTGCCATTTTCTATTGTTTCAGTCATGTCTCCGAGTTTCGTGTTTGCGTTGGCGGTGTGCGGATTCGCGGCGATCTGCTCCTTGCCCGTTGCCAATGCGCAGGCGCTCGTCTCTCCATATGAATGTAAGTTGATAGCAAAGAACTAAAACTGTTCAACACTATTTAGTAAAAAAAGGATTAGTTAAAGAAATCCTGACGAGATGTGACGAGAAACAGATACCGAAGTGTCACCAAAAATGTTTCGTTTGAGGTTTTATTTTCTAGATATTTTCAGACACTTTTACACGTCAATTTGGTCAATGGTGCCGGTGTTTAGTAGCTGACTGATCTCTAAGAAAAAAATGCCGAAGCAAACAACCTAATACACTGCAATTAAAGTAAAATAAATGTTCTTAATAATTGTAATGGGAGTAGGAAACAAACTAATACACATTACTTAATGTAGTTACATACTTATGCTTAGTAACTCAGTTGCCCTATTACGTCACTACTCTAAAAACTGTGTCAGTAAGAAAATATACGTCTACCTAACCTTCCAGGTATCACTTGCGTGACAATTGTTGTGTAACTTAACACTTAAAACTTAATACCGATTCATATAATAGATGTGTTAAGTATCAACTTACTTACAATACTTACTTAGAATTTAGGTTGGTATTTTTACACGTCACAGAACATCACGCCTGTTTTCTCCGAAGGGTTTAGGCTGCCTATAAGTAGTACAGCCACATTTCGCCGGATAGGTATGTAGGTATTAGAGCAGTCGTTGCCCAGTAGAGCAGTGGTGGCCCAGGAGAGCAGTGGTTGCCACAGGCGCTTTACTTTGTGTAAATTATTGCATCACTGCTGCTCTCAAAACGGTGCAGGAAAACATCATGAGGAAACCGGCATGTCCTAGGACCAAAAATTCGAAGACATGTGACATCTACCAACCGCACTGGGCCCGCGTGGTGGATTAAGGCTCACTCCCTCTCACAGAGAAGAGGCCTGCGTCCCCGCAGTGGGAACATTATAGGCTGATTATGCTATCGTATCGAAAATATCAGGCCTTCTAAGACGATAGCTGCGCAGATAAGAAAATATATATAATTTTAATACCCGACGATTTCTCAAAGCTTTTCTACGTGCCCCAACATATCTTAAATGTTACAAGCGAATAATTTGGAGGATTTATTAAGAATCCTTGTTCCATGTACTCGTGTTACATCTTAGGCATTTTCCGGGACTATAGGCCTAGTTACTTTCTGCTTCGCTTAAATGAACGCGTTTATTACAATTCGTTTAATTTTCTCTTCTCTGATATTATAAATGGAAATGTTTAGATGTCTGTTACTTGATTAGAACGTTACAGTTGAACGCATTTGAATGATTTTGGTTTAGGTAAAAAGTGAAGGTTCAGGAGGAAATGATTAGCGCTTAAATTACTTTACGTCGTATAAACCGTGACGAGTGTCTTTGTGAGCCAGGTTTTTTTTACTCGTCTGCCTCAGATGTTTTTAGAACCTAGGCAAGACATTTGAATAATGTAATCTAACGATTCAACAAAATCATGAATTAACAAAGCCCATTGATCCTGAGATTCCTGTATACAATATATTAATAGAACAATAAATTGTAATTCATGCGTTTCCAAAAGATTTCATAATTATTTGGGCTATAAATAAAAGTTTATAGCAAATTAAAGGGCGATTTGATTTGATTTTAGCTTTTTGAGTCTCATGATTTTAGTTTCGTCCTCATAACAATATAATAAGACAATTTGTATTTTAAGCAACAAACGAATTATTCCTGTGAAGTAAAGCGTAAATACAAAGAAATTCTTGTTTTTTACACTGAGGAAGTTCAAAAATAAATAGAATACCTACCTACTACCTACTGACTACACTGGACACAACGGCTCCACTCCACAGACTCACAGCCGTAATTTAAAGTCCGTTGAGGGATATCGGGTCACTAAGTTTATAAACTTTGTAGTGACAAACGAATGTGGGAAAAGCGTAGGTAATGCAATTTTTTATCAACATAGGTAATACGGTTTTGGTATCTAGTGTATGGGATAGGTATTAAAAAAATCGACATCTGACATCTCACCACACGGCCAAAACTAGAACCGCGCGCGCTCATTGATCAAATCAAATAGCGTGCGCTTCCCCGGCTTCCTGTTACACACTTGCGTCCCTTTTCACGAAATTACTCCCACAGATTGCAGGAAAGCGAGAGGAAGATGTTGCATATCAAAAATGCGATCTCATCTCAAATCCTCATCCTAACTTATCTCACACTTAGGTAGGTATTCTTATAATAGGTATATTCGTTACGTTCAGAAAGCTTTTCCGAAACCACAAATAATATAATAAATAGTTTAAGTACCTATATTTCAATATAATTTACTTCAATAAAATTGGTCCAATCAAAAATTGATCTTATTACATGGACTTCATGTTTAATATAATAATCTATTTCTTTTAAAAGAATGTCGAGAAAACACTTTCTTCCAAAATTGCTTGCTTGTTTTCGAATAGGTCAGCACGGACTTAAGTTATTTACACCTAAATTGAAATATTCGATATTTCTCGTAAAACAAGAGGTGATATGTCAAGCTTTAATAACATTATGTTCTTGACAAGAGCTTAAGTAAACAACTCGAGTGGTGCGCTTAAATCTGTAGTGTGCGTCGATGTCACGTAACCTATTAACTATCACACCACTATTACTGTCATTTGGGATCACTTAATAAGGGGGAACAACCGTTGGCGTATCAAGACAATAAAAGTATATAAATTAATTAGGTATCTATAAAATCATATTTTAGCAAAAGAAAACCATACTGAAAACCTTGATTTTAAGTATGATTCATGCCCAAATTTTTGAATTCAAATTGAGCATGAAAACACTAAAAATAGGTATGTATATAATTTTTTCTTCCTGTTTCAAAAAAACTTAAAATTGTAGCTTGTTAATAGGTAATTAAATAAGTATTCAAACTCTTGATGTTATATTTACAGCCGTATATTTTTTATTTCTAAATAAATTTCCGTATATTCAATCAAGCTAACTCAGAAAATTAATCAAACCGCCCGTAGGGATAACAGAGGGATTTGCATAAATTTAGCTCCTATTGTATGTAAAACACAATTAACGAGCTAGATAATAAAAACATTTACTTTTATTTGCAGTTTGAATGATTTTTTGTAAAAAATTTAGTAGTACTCATAAAGGTAAATATGTAGGTATATCCACACGATATCGGCCAATTGGAAATGCCTAAAACAAATAACGAATTAATCGAAAATTAATTTTATTATTTATTTCCTTTTTTATTTATGCTAAATTATTGATACCGATGTCCAATCTGACAAACAATGGAGTCACGTAACACGAAATATTTAACAATACAGCTGATTGACATTCAAATAAATATCCCACCTCATCAAACAAAAATAACACGTATTCATATATCGAACGTTTCATAATTAAAAACGTTACTCGATCTAAATAAAAATATGTATAACAAAGACGCATTGAATACTGATGTCAAATAAAATGGATGATACTCATTAGCTTCAGTTCAGCGGACGCGAGTATTAGATACGTTTTTATAACTCCGCATGACTTTTAATAAAGAATAGGCTTTCCCCGTCCAACATGTGACCCCATGGTCCCGAGATATGTTAACATATATAAAAAATAATATTAATAACAGCCTTTTAGTGTCCCACTGTAGGGCAAAGGCCTCTTCTCATTCAGAGAAGGGATCACCACCCTTGCTCAAGAGGTTTTTTCTTCACTGATGAGTTGATGACAGTAATGTCTAAAATAAACTCGGAAAGTAGGTAGTTAAGGCCCATTAAAAAAAGTCTTATTCTATCAACAGTTTAGTCCTGTCGAATGAATAGCGATGTAAACATCAACATTCCCGTGGCATGATCAATCCGAGCCGCCTTTCAAATTTATTAATCAAAATTTAAATGCAAGGTGTGCACCTAGAATATTAACTAAGCTGTGAAGCCTTGTTAGCGCTTCAAATCAATTTCTTATCCTGGCTTATAAATTAATTACACTCAAGCTTCGTTCTCTGAATTAGCAATAACACACATTTTGTTTACATAAGTAAGACTCGCCATTTAAATAGAACGGGGGGTGTACAATTTGCTCATTTGACTAATAAATTTGAAACAATTGTGGAAATGGTGCGAAGGGCGTAAAATTATTGTTCGTTCTTCTGATAATATAGTTGCGGACGCAGAATCAAAAGATTACACCCCGACATAGAGTGCTATATATGTGTTATATATATACATAGTTGATAGTTTAAAATAAAATAGCACAATACTCCGGTACTTGTATTGACTTGTTTGCGAGCAGTATAAATCATAAAAGAGATATCTATATTTCTTGGCATAGGGCAACCCTGACGCTTGTAATAAACGCATTCACTATATCAGGTAAAACGCGTAAAGTTTGAATTTCGGTTATAAATTCGAAACCATAACGAGCTGTAATATCGCAGACTTTGAGCAAGTGGGTAAAGAGCATGTTACAAAACAGTGGTTTTTATATTTCGATACCTACCTCCAGTCATCCTGAACCCCTCGTTGTGAAATAACAAACAACTCAATAAACGTCCAAACTAAATGAGGTGGCTAGGTGTGAATGTCATAGTCACGAACAATAGTTTTTAATCTACCTTACATTGGATTAATAATAATATTTTTAAATAATTTATTTATCTCCTAAATTCAATGTGAAATGGCAAGTCTAAGTTAACTACATGTGTGTTATTGCTACTATCTTCGAACAAAACTGTTCGGGTAATTGTGATTGAACTTCATGTACAGGTAAGTTCGTTTAATCATCAATTATTTAAAGGAGACACCTAAAGAGTCCTTTAATATGCCTTTAATACGATTTGTTGTCACGTTTAGAACGGGATGTATAAAAAAAAATGTGTTAAAAGCTTTCTCATTTTGTTTTCTTCTTCTTTTCGAGAACATTTCTAAATCATTAGAATTAGAGGCACTATTGTAAATAAACAAAGAATTCTCAGTCAAAGATTTTATTCCAAGACCTCCTCTAATCTTCCAAAACATCCATCAAAAAGATGTTGTTGTCTTTTATTGATTCTGACAAAATCAAATTGCCACGCTCCTGTCTAACAAACGCCCTCCGAAACAACTAAAGTAACGTTGAGGAGACAACCACCACAATTCCCTCGAGTAATTACTTTTCGAGCCACGAAGGAATCCTTCTTTTTCAATGCAAACGCAATTTCAGTTGCGTGAAACATTAAGGTCATTACGTTAAACTTCGCAGTTATGTCTCGGAGGAACAAACTTCAAGTGACAAGGATGCACAAATTATTGGCACAGCAACGTACCTAATTAATACGGCTATAGCAAACTAACTTGTGAACTAATGTTCAGTTCCAAAACCTGTGAACATTCCCGGGTTGACACGGATTAGAAACTTGGAAGTTGTGTTTCGCAAACGCAATTAGGAATATCGGACTTCCCCTTTGATGCTCAACGACATGTTACAGTTTATAACTTTGTTGCGATACAAGATGCATTTTAATTCATACGTGTTTGGTATAACAAGGGGTAGTGTGAGTGTCATTGGACCTGTATTGGACCCAAGTTATACGTCGTACATACTCTTTTTTTTTTGCTAGCCTATATTATGTCCCACTGTTGGGCAAAGGCCTCCCCTTTTTCCTTCAAAACCTCTCTGTCTTGTGTCATGTTAACCCAAACATGATCAAATCCTCACACCACCTTCCACGCGGTCTACCTCGACTCTTAAATAAATACTTTTAAAGGAAACTACTAGTCGTAAACTCAACAATAGCTAATGCACCTGCCTGTTGGGATATCTAAATAAATGGGAGTAGGTCTAGTTCCTGACACCTGATCGTAAAGTACGCTAGATGAACACCTCGGGCGTACTTTACGATCGGTTTTTAACCGAAGACATCGGAAGACAAGCATCCATAATGTACTGACACAAAGAATACTGAGACCGAAATATTCACGAGAACTTAAAATAGGTAGATATAGTTCAGTCCATTGGTGAACGAACAATCTTTATATCATAGGTACAATACAGAATCAGGCCTGTAATCCCAAAAGAGTTAGGCAGAGGTATAACTATAGTACACCCACATTTCGCCAGTTATGTTTGAGTCCCATATAATAAGGGGCGAGCCATTGCCATCAACCGGGCACAAACCCATGCATACTGAATATTTATTTATTTATTACTTATAGGTTATTCTTGTCCAAACTCCCAAGTTACATTATTTACGTAACTTCAGTTCAAAAGGCTAAGGTTATGTTGACTATAACATTGTCTATCGAAGTTTTCAGTATCATTAACTAGAACTACGCACCGACACAGTTTCGCAGACATCAGTAATGAAGCCATAAGAAAGGAGTCAAGGGCGAGCGTTTGTAAGAAATGTAGCTGATATTTCCTCTCGTCAAAGGCCTATAGGTTTCTATGTCATTCAAAGACACCAGGCTTTTAAGATTACAAATACGAGTGCATTTGCTAATTTTACAATACACAATACGCAAAAATGTTGTAACAGTATGGATATGATAATAATAAAATAAATAAAATAAAATCTTTATTGTTCAACAGAGCAGTACAAATTGAAATAGAACTAGCCTCCACACTAGGATTCCCTATGTCGTGGAGGCTCTCCTTCGTCTTACAACTTTATAACATAGTAAGTAGCTGGCACATAAGTAACATTCGGTAAGATTTGTGAGGCGACAATAATCGAAAGATATTCCAAAACAATAAATTCATCTCAAATTCTCAACATAGGTATGTTATAAACTTAGTTACACGTAGTTGTCTACACATGTTTAAATTTAATACACACAAGTTTATATACGTGTGTGGTAAGTTATGTGAAGAATGAGTGAGTTCAGGTGGCATGGGACCATAACGAAACGTTTATGAAGTTATTAATAAAATGCACAAGTAGTTTGTCATAGTAGTCTTCCATCTAGTTGACCCAACGTTTACCTTTCTTAAGAAATGATTAGGGTAACTACCTAGACCGAAGATTGGTTTACTTCGAAAAACAATTTTCAAAGGTCCTCATGAATGAGGTGAGGTGTCAATTTAGTCAATTTGACACTCACTCAACTTTTTAAGGAAGACCGTTTCCGAAATAAGATGAGGATATTGTGAAAACTCACGTATCATTTATCCTTTCAAGAATATTGTCGAGGAAATTAAGGGAAATATATGTCAATAGCCTGACCCTCTGTCGTACGATGACAAATTGATGATAGGGTTTGTGACAAACTAGTAATTTATAAAAGAGCGGGAAGTGCTAATCAGTATTATCTATTAATATTATCTGGTAATAACTATTACTTTTCAGCTGAAAATTACTGTTAAGTACAATATTTTGTCATACAAATACCTTTTGTTAATCGCCTTTCATTTCCTCTCAACATGACCAAACCATCGAACCATCCAATCGTGGGTGTAATCGAAGTTAAAAAATCAAAATCTAATAGCGGGTAACCTATCACAAAATGTAGGTGAATTAACTATAGGCAATGTTAGTGAGCAGCCCTACTCTTTTATAATAGTTAGTTATAATAAATGAAGACGTGTCCGTGTAAATGTCACATCGATGTCGGGGGACAGCCATGGCTGACTGCCCACCGACCCTTAGACCGACCCTCTCTTCGCTAAATCTTACGGAGGATCTAATTTTATAATACATTGCGCTCATGTTTACCGGAACCCGTGCTATGGAGGGTAATAGGATAGTGTATATTCGGTTATAAGAAAGAATATAGTTTTAGAAATAGATCGTGAGTTGTATAGAGAGTAACCTAACCTTATCTAACTAGAACGTGGAAATTTGGGATGCAATCTACATTGAAGTAGCGCTATGGTGACCCACAGGTAATGGCCCGGTTTGAACCCAAGCAGGCGTTTCACTTTGTGTAAATAATTGCATCAATACTGCTGTTAAAACGATCGTGAGAAAACCGGCATGTCCTAGAACCAAAAATTTGAAGACATGTGCCATTTACCAACCCGTACTGGGCCCGCGTGGTAGATTACAGCCCACTCCCTCTCAAAGAGAGGAGGCCTGTGTCCGTGCAGTGGGAACATTAAAGGCTGATTATGCTTAGGCAATATTGAAGAAATGATTTTAGTATATGTGATAATTTCACTGTTCAAATGACTAAATAAAACAGTGAGGAGCTCCAGCAGAAACTGTGCTGGAAAACAACAGTTTGCATTTAAATCTAAGTAAACAAATGCATACCAACAGGTATAAGCGCTTTGTATGACCTCTAAGAACTACTTGAGACCAATTTAAAAATAAACGGATGGAAGAAAAATATGGAGCACTTAGAGCAGTCTTCTAGGAAAGGTAGACGGCACATTGTGTATTTTTCTTTGACATTGATGATCAAAAAACTGTGAGGGAGCAATAGGAAAAGTCTTAAAATAAAACATTACACCTACTCTGAATGGTCAGACAGAGGCGAGGTACTGGGGAAAGTTACCACGGAGAATATTATCTTTGTGAACAAAAATCAGTGAAAACGGTAGCTCAAAGCCCGTGTAAAACTACTGGGAAGCCTACGTTTTTTTATCTTTTCCGAGCATAGTCTTTGGCCAAGTAAATATTTTCAATCTACCGTCTACTTCTCCAAGAACTTCCCGCTAGTTTTATTATGTAGAAGATAAGTATTTTATATTACGCAAAACTGTCTCCATTGGAAATCAACATGAAAGACGGACCAATCGCACGTCAGAACCACGGCGTTATAAAAAAATCCTAAGTGTGAGTCGGACTCGCGCACCGAAGGGTTCCTGACCATTATCTATAAAACGGAAAAAAAATCATGTCTGTTGTATGGGAGTCCCCTTTAAATATTTGTTTTATTTTAATCTAATTATTTATTTTTAAAGTGAATATATAACTAAATATTCTGTGAATATTTCAAGCGTCTAGGTACCTGTTGGGCTGTTGCCGTTATCAATATCGAGCAAAAACGACCAAAAAAATGACGTTAGTTGTATGGGAGCCCCCTTAAATATTTATTTTATTCTGTTTTTTAGTATTTGCTGTTACAGCGGCAACAGAAATACATCATCTGTGAAAATTTCAACTGTCTAAGTATCACGGTTCATGAGATACAGCCTGGTGACAGACGGACAGACAGACAGACTTTTAGGGTCCCGTTTTACCCTTTGGGTACGGAACCCTAAAAAGTTTTATTCCACATTCAACAGATTAGTTATTCTTCACACATGAACCGAGGGTAAATCTTTTTAAACAAGTTAACCAGTATGTACCGCAGTTGAGCTGTAAAAACTTTTGTTTGGCCTCCCAGAAGGCTTGTCTCAATAAAACTTGCTTACAACTTATATTACTTGATTAATAAGAAAAGTTGTCTGGGTGACTGTCTCCTTTAGTCATATATGTTGTAATGTAAGTGGAATTATTAAATAAATAAATAATATTTTAATAATAATAATTATACGAGTAGTGTCACTAGTTGAAGTGAATACTCAAAAAAAAGGTAATGTTCATGAGCTTTGACTTGACGAGTGAGTAACTTCTGAAAACTACCTACTGCTGTTTAGTCCTGTCTGTAAAATTCAAACAACAACCCGCATCTCACATCGCTATTCACCCTCACTTCGAATTTTGAATCGGGTTCGAGTGCGAAGTGAGCGTCGAAGTGACGGGGGAATTACCTTACTGAATGCCACTTTTTACGCCTGTTTGTCAAATTCTCACGGTCAATTTAATTCAACTCGCTGACACGCTCGCAAGGGTAGCGCTAGCATATCAACCGAGTTTTTAGGATGCCAATCAAGAAAGTCACAGCAGATTCAGATTCGAAGTTGGAATGTCTTACAGAATCACACCCGTGAACTAATCGGGCATAAGTACTCTAATTCTAATGAAGAAAACACTAAATAATTCCTCATAAAAATTAACTATTTTACAAACATAACATCACGCCTATCCCCCAAGGGTTAGGCGGAGGTGTACCTATAGTAAACCCACATTTCGCCAGTTATGCTTAAGTCCCATGTAATAGGGGGCGAGCCTATTGCCATCAACCGGGCACAAATCCAGAATCCGGGTAGCTACACTTAGCCTGACCTGGGAATCGAACCCCGGGCGCAGCAGTAGCGGTTGTGACCACTAGACTAACGGGTAGTAACTATTTTATTACTTACAAAAATATACAGAAACATTAAATTGTTCTAATATCTAAGTATAACAGTATTTGTATGGATGGCTATGCGATCCACACAGTTTCAAGTTATGAATAGGACCGCAGATGAATCAATTCTATGGCAAGTCCTAGAATACAAATGGGTGCTCAGGGGTATAATCTCACTGTAAACAACATGGTGGTCAGGACTGTCTACCATACTCCATAAAGGAACCTACACATCATACGACTTATTTCTATAGCGATAATAAAGGCTTCCTCCGGTATTTTGGCTCAAAACATCTTTTGTAAAGATAAAAATAAACCTACCTACTATAAATATATTCTGACAGAATGGTTGATTTATTAATAGCGTCACGAAAAGTTCATGAGTATTGAGATTGAAATGACAGAATTGAAATCCTTGTTCTGTCCTAGTGTTCACATTATTTTGTGCTGTGGGATTTTAATTTATTAATATTGGAGGTTATTAACACAATTAGCTTAAAGTCTCCTAAGGGAGGGGTAAAAGGCCTCCCAACTATCCTTCCAGATGTCTTTTTCGAATGCTGTTGGTGAAGTTTATGGCCCACGACGACAATATAGCAGTTCCTGGTGGTTTCTCGCTCGACTCGCGACTTCTTCCCAAAAATACTGACTTTTTCAATAGGATCTCGCATTTTACAACTACGGTCAAAGATGGTGCACGATTGTCCATCAGTAGCCTATGTTCTGTTCTAAAGAGAATCTTCATTGGTCACGTTTTTGACCTCGTTCTTTGTTTTTTTTTATGAATAGGTAGGTCACCTACTGTTTTATTTTTTTATTATGATTGTGTCATTCTCTTTAGTTTGTGTTCTTCCTTTGCCCAATACTTTCTTTCGTTTTATTTATTAAAATTGAAAAACTAAAAAAGCATTTATCTTTTGTTTAGCATCAGCGGCAGCGGACAGTCAAAACGGCTGGGGTGCGCTAGGCGGGCTGTACGCGTTACTGGCCCAGCACGACGCGCTCGGCGGTCACGCTCTGGCGCGCAAGTCAGTGCGCTCACCCTCCCGCCGCCTGCGCTTCGGCCGCCGTTCCGACCCCGACATGCCTCCTCAAGCTCCTGTAAGTAACAGACAAAAGAGCATCAGCAACAACAGTATCCGGACATTAGGGCACATCAAGTTATACAAGGAAATTAACGTTCACACAGCGTATTGAGAGACAAAGAGGTGCTCTACGACGATCAACAAATCCGGACCTTTTCTAAAATTGGATGTGCGCATGAATGTTCAAAATATCAAAATGTTTCCTAAGTTTTCGGTACTCATGTGTAGTTACTATTCATTCAACTGTTCTTTTGCAAGGTATTGGATTAAATGGAAAACTGAACGGAGAACCTTCTGAAATTCAATGATTAAACTCGGCTCTAACTGCCAAATTAATTAAGAATCCAACAACTGGTTGAACTTTGCCTGAAAACCTTTTCTGGACTCAAATCTAAAGACAAGCTATAATCGCCATTCTAGCACTTCGGTACAAATAGACCTAAACCAAAATCAGGCCCAGGCCAAGGTCGGTAGACAGAGCAATCCGTTTGAATCACTCGTATTTAGCAATTGTATTAATTTGAATACATCAGTAATCTGTCGGTTAACGTTCGAGCATTCGGCGCCAATCTAATAAAGTCACATCTCCGGGAACCGCCTTCGCGAATTATCTCTATCAGATTCTCATATTTAAATACTTGATATTAAGTTACCGTGCCGACGTTTGCGGTAGGATTTGTAGCATTACATAGTTAAATGAAAAGGTTTAAACATGTACACTTTACCAATTTAAAATTTTGCTGGTTATGTTTATTATGTTTAAAAGTCCCGGCCCCCATAGGGGCGAGCCCATTGCCATCAACTGAGCACGTCCAGACTCCAGGCTGCTAGTGAGAAGTTCCAGCTAGAAAAACCCAAATAACACTTTGTCCGACCTGGGACCCGAACCCAGGAAATTTATGTTACATCCTTATCCATTTGGATTAGCTATGTAAATGTTAAAACGAAGTCGAAGTCAACTTACCATACTAGTAGATACAGCTACTGCAGTACAGTGCAACTAGCCGCATTCAAATGCTCATCCTGGTAATGAAGGACGTCTAAATGGTACACCTTTGTTTGCATTGCAAAACGAGAGCGGCTAATACAAATACTTCTGGTAAAAACTTATCATAAGGATAGCCTTATTAAATACTTTTTCTCTCCTGCACCAAGCCCAATTAGCTTATTCCAAGTCTACTTCTATATTTTGTTTATCAGTTAGCCAAAATAATCCCCAAGAGCAACTAAACTAATGTTCAAATCAAACGATTCGGTACATTATTGTATCCCATAGAGACGCTATGTACCTATAGTAGTCCTGTTCCACAAATAGACTTTTAACGAACCCCTATTTTTGAATGAAAAATGGAACCAAGCAAGGAAATGGAAATTTAAAGCACAATAAAGCCCCGTAGTACGCGCAGGCCTCCCACAACCGCAACAGTTTTCTGACGCAGGCCCTAAGTGTTTCTCGAGTGGATAATGCATTATAATGTTCACCGACGATCAGATAATGTTACACACAGCTACCTACACTATGTTTTTACATAGTGATGGTGAGATAGCTTTTGCTATCTCACCATCCCTTTCACTCCAACTACCAACGTTTTTAAACCTAAAAAATCTCTGAACTTCATTAAATTCACTCTATTCATCTTTTACAAACCTATTATTATACCTTCTATGTTATCTTTGCAAAGATCTTAATTGTTGAGTTGTCCCTAACATACATCAGAAGCATACCTTTCTTCTTTTTGGTAAATTATAATCTTAATTTCCTAAACCAGTGAATGCGCGAGATAATTTGATTTGTCATATCTGACTTGTTCTGTATTACTTATACCCTGCGCCTTTAGAATTATTATGTGAAGATATTGACTGATATCTGATTACATTTAATGTTTATGGCATTAACGTTCAAGTAGAACCTTTATGTAAGGAACCGAGTGCCGCACGCTTTCAGCGTAAAAATAAAACGATAACAGGCAAGAAAATTTGTATGTATTATACCTATTTATTTATTTGTTAACATAGGTAAAGAAATACAGATCTTATGTTTGATAAACAGAGCGCTATATTATGCCAGGAGGTGTACAAATATGGTGTGTAAATCTAGCTGAGTATTACAAATAAAAATTTACAAAAAGTAGTTGAAATCATGCATAATTATGGTATTAGATTAGAAAATAAATTGAACAATTACCTACATTATTATTAAATACATTCATTATGTCAGACCTAAATTAGGAATTATTAAAATGTCAAAAATCTAAGTATGTCAAAATTATTAAAATGTCAAGTAGGTACTGACTACCTACAACTAGTGTTTTAAAGGATCGTTTACTGATTACATAGATTGATTTCAAAAGACAATTATAAAGAGTTCTATGCAATTGAAGTAACGTAAACAACTCCTCAACACTTTGTTATTCTTGCAAGGTTAGGTAAAACGTTCTATAAAAAGACTGTGGGTGCGTTCTAAGAGAAAACGAAGCAGTCTATCCTAGCTTGCAAGTTAACGAGCAGAAATTTTATAATCTCTTCATTAGGCTTAGTTCAGATAACAACCGCTGACGCTCACTTTGCCTTTATAAAACACGTGTAGAGCCATATAATCCTCTTATAAGCAGTAGTTATTAATCAATATCGCTAGTTCATAAAAGCATTTTAGTAAATGGGCATCAAGCGCTTTTCAGTTAACGCTTAGCGCTGAATTAACTGATTTTGTGAAAGGAAAAATATGTAATATTCAGTAACTACACTCTGCGTTTGGCGGGCTGAGAATGAAGAAATAACGTTGATGCTTACTTGGTCATTAAAATGTTAAATAAACGTATAGAAAAAGCGGATTTTTGCTAATTGCAGTCGCTTTTAAATAAACACATCGTTAGAAAACCTGCGGGGTAATTGCGTAACACACTTACCATAGCGATTAATTTTGATAATTCAACAAAATTCATTTCGTAATTTACGTTGTCAGGCATAGGAGTTTTTCAAACATAGCCATAAAGCGATGAATTTGGAATTTCTCTCAAAATCCTTGAAATCGTGATTGAAAGTGTGTTATGCAATTAGGGTGCTGGATAATGGCCTGAAACCGACAGCACACAGTAGGCGTTGTGATCAACGCTGGTTGCTTCTCTGAAGAGGCTATCAAAGGCGTCGCACAGAGGGGTTTCGGATCAGTCTTTTGAGAGGTACCTAACGGTGCCACTTCCATGTTCAGAAGGTGACCACCGTTTTAGCGAGTTAAAAATCCCACACTCTCTCGTCTCCTCCTCCCTGTTATCCCCAAAGCCCGTCATTTCAAGTATTCCCTAGAAACAAAAAGGCCCCGCAGTTTCCTCCAATCATAGACCAGTTTAATAAAATAATAGGCCCACTGCTAGACAAGCGAAAATCTTTTAAATTAATAACCACATTTACGTCACACACCATCGTGCGCGTCATTTCAACCCCAACGCATTTGTATAACTCAATTTTGTTAACTTATACACCCTTTCATCCCTAATTTTATGAAGCCCCGTCTTATCCCTCGCTCCATTAGATCCTCATATAGGTGCGTATAACCAGGTACCAGTTAATAGTTTTGCTCTTTAATATTAAGACAACTATAATATTAACGATAAAATTACACAGTTCAGAAGACTTTCGTGTTGTTCGACGCTTTAAGATAATATTTTGTATAGCTATTATATCGTTAGTGACCATCATAATGTAGGTAAGCTGGAAACGGTGTTAAAGATGTTCGTGTAATGGTAAAAGCTGTGCCTCCCACCTGTGTTCTTGAAATATATTTCGGCAGTTTCTCCTAATAGGTCCAAAACTCTTACATTTTCCTTTTACGTTGAAGATTTCCGACGGCGGGAAAGTTTTAAGTTTGAGGTGGTGAAAGTAAATTATCATGAAGACTATAAAAGCAGAAAATTTATGAAACGAAATTGTTGAATTTTTAGATTGTCACCTGTTGGCTGTCGGTTTTATTAAATTGGTCTTAGGTTTTCCATGGTCATTGTAATTGTTCTTTTGTTTACCTTCGTGTTTTTTTGTTTCCTTTTCAAATACATTAGTTCTAAAGGTGTAATCACTAGCGTCATACTAAACCCTCCATTGTTTCAGTTGGACGAGATGAACGAGCTGCTTTCCCTTCGCGAGGTGCGTACCCCCGTGCGTCTGCGCTTCGGACGCCGCTCTGAAGAACGTGCCGTGCCCCATATCTTCCCCCAGGAGGTAACTATATACAACATGTCTACTAAATCCATACAGTATATAAAGTATTCTAAGTGTGAATTCGACCAAACTTAGTATCATTCATATCCTGCAAATAAACTTTGAATTTTGGCCGGTTCTCCTACACGAAAACAGCTGTCAGACGTCAATTTTATTTGACGGATGAAAGATATCTGAATTTGATTTAAAAAAAACCCTAAGTCCTTGTTGAATGTCTGCGTCACATGCTGCGTCGTTATATACTATGATCAATTTATTGGTTCACATATATGTCTTTAGAACCAATTCATGATTCGAGCCTTCGAATGTTGTATAGTGTGAATGACGAATGATATAAATATATAGGAAGTGTAAAGTCCATTTTCAATACAGCATAAATATTTCAGTACCCGAATGACCCATAACATAAGACACGTAACCCCACAAATAAAAAAAGCTACAAAATTTAATACGAACTCATAGCACCCTATATAAAGCCTCGTAAAACTATAAATATCTTGTGAGAAGACGTATCTACTCCAAGATACTATTGATTCGAACATCGTAAACCCTTGATGCCGTGTAAACCCGTGTAATGAAGTTATTTCCCCTAACAAGCCACTATAAGATCTTTTACGACGATTGACCAGCTTTATGTCTGACCATTTTGTAAAACAATCAGACGATACCATTATATAGAAAGCTTTTTTTTTATCTTAAAAATAAACAGATTCCGAATTATAATATTTTAAACAATATAATTTGTTACTTATATATTTTTAAATACAAATTTTAACATTTTGCTTTCAAAAGACAACAAGCTGTAGGTATAGCGTTGACCAAAACCATCCAGATCATGACGTGTATGGCTCAATAAGGGTAATAAGGTGTAGCCAATTTTATTTCTAAGAGTCGTCACCCTTAGAAATAAAATTGGCTACACCTTATTGCCTTTATTGAGTCATACACGTCATGTCAATAAACAGTTCTTAATTCACCAAAGCGTAATGTGGGACGACGAATACTGGGAATATTTTATTCGACAGGTAATAATGTAAACAATGATCTAATTCAATCGATAAAACGTTGTCTCAAAGGGTGAGGTAAATGGTGTTAATATTTGTGCACCGCAGTCCTCCGGGCATTTCCGAGCTGTCAATAATTATGTTGTTATTTGTTCAATATTGTTGCTAATAATATCGAACTATATGTCAGCAATGACGCAATGAAGGTTTGGCTCCCGCTCCCATAAGATTTAACAGGAAAAATGGCTCTTCGATTCGTGGGAACCAAACAAAATAACGTAACAAACTCACAACAATTCAACATTGTCCAGTATGCGCTTCGGGAATCATCGTCTATCTTCGGAAAAACGAACACGCAATTATGAAATGAATATATAGCTGTTACACCTTGTTACAACCATAGAAGAACGTGTCTATTTTGTATAACCATGTCCATGTTTACAAAATTTTAGATTAACAATTCTATATAATTCCAAAAAACTTTTAAATACTTTTGAGTGACAAATGACGATCTGAGAGATCGAAGAAACTAATCCTACAGAGAGAAATCTTCATACAAATGCTCAATGACCGCTCACAAAAATTAGAAGAAATTACCTCTGGGTTATTTTGTGGCGCAACGTTCGTGCTAAATCGGAAACACGAAGATTATCGAAGTGCATACTTTTCTTTAGAAAGCTGTAGGTTATTGTGATTTTGATTCGAATGTTTTCCATGGTTTCCACCGATGTGTATAATAAATGAAGTATAGTTTTTAACACAGGAACAAGACCGTGCCGTGCGTGCCCCGTCCATCCGCCTCCGGTTCGGCCGCCGGTCAGACAACAACATGTTCTTACTCCCCTACGAAGTACGTACTTTCATTTGTTAATTAACAAGTTAATACTTACAATGAGTTGTTAAAAGTTCATAAGTTTACTGTATTTAAGTAATTACAATTGCAAAATTATTGTGACCCACAGAGTTTAAAGTTTTAGGTATCACAAAGTATCCAAGTTATTGTAGATGTCTAAGTACACGAGAGCCAATTAAAATACTTAATGTATAGTAATGTTTTAAATGGTTAAAGTGATAAAAGATTCCACAAGAAGTCAGACTATTTTCTTAATGAATTTTCTACGCCCCTAGAGTTGTAGTGTTTCAAATAAAACATTCCTACATTTTTTGCAACTTCTCAAAGTCACAGTAACATTTCTCTAGACGGACGTAAACTTCCGCGAAGTGTTCAGACACCCTGCATTACTAATGCTGTATAAATTGTGTTTCAGTCGGCTCTGCCCCAGGAAGTGAAAGCTAACGGCTCCGTGGAAGACGACAGACAACAGGAATAAACACGCAACATATCCGTAAACCAACATCTACATAGAATACTACCCGCCCCCGTCAAACTTTTATTAACAACTCTTTATTAAGGACAATACGTCCTACCGTACATATGTGTCATATAAAACAAAATACAATCGATTTTTAGATGTTATTCAACTTAATTATAAGCTATATGTACATAATAATCAGTTAGTACCTTGTATGTTGTTAACCAAAATGTTATTCGTGGATATATATAATTATCATCACTACTCAGTCCTTCTCGAAATAGTGTTAAAATAAATAAATTATTGAACTGTCAAATGCTTCCCACATGATCATCAGCTAAAGTGTTTTAAATGTTATAGATATCTATGATATCCTAGTCAATACTGAAGTAAGACTGTCTCTTTTTATTTTCATCTCTATTTCCAGTTAGATATATTATAAATATATAAACTTGCCGCGAAGAGTTGTACATTTTTAGAGCTGGGCAAATGTAAAACTACTTCGCTTCTTGTAGGTACTACTTGATTTGATCTCTTGGTAACTATCAGAACAGTAAAACCGTAAATCAATTTAGATCATTATGCAAGAACATTATTTGTTATATTAAGTGTAGTGAAACTATGTTTAGTTTTGTATGGATATTATAGAGCAATTGATGAGTTGAAAAATAAAAATATTTCCAAGGGATATATTGTTGTTTTATTGTCTTTCTATCTAGAAAACCATTTAGATTTAACGCAGTCAAAATTAAACATTCCGAAAAGCTGTCCAGAAAGTTCGTAAGTTAATTCGGATTCGGTAGTTTGGAAGTTTTTGTTATTAATGTGTAGTTAAATATACCAACCTGAATAAAAACTACGAAAATCAAACAATTTTCATAGTTTTCCGAGAGCATCCCACTACCAGCTTGGGATCTCGCAAATAACGTCAGGTGCAGACGAGTCTAAAAGATAGATAAGGATTTAGTCTAAGAAAGAAACATAGCCTCATTATTTTTGCTGGTTGCATTGTTTGGCAACTGTGTCGATGTCACAGAAAAAGCTGAGCTACTGTGCTAGGTACCTACTAGTTAGGTTCTACTAAAGAAAACAATTATTCCTTATTTTTCTACAGTTTACTAAGTTATTGAAATTTTTAAGAGTCCTTAGTAGTTTAACAACGAAATCAAATATTTATTACAAAAGACAACTAAAGAAAATTTATTTAAAATTGCAGTCCTCGTCCACTAGACTGGCTTTAGGAGCCCATCTGGCGCTGAGCCTAAGCAACCGACGCCGTACTAGTGGTTGGCTGACTGTGACGGAGGCGTAAGGCCTGCTTCGTAATGACGCTGCGATTGCCACAAGGAAACTTTGATCTGGCAATTGCAACTTCTTCTAAGATGTTTCGTATGATCTCCACCATACACAATAATGAGTAACACAGCAGCTGTTTGACGTTGGTCCGGCCGACATGTATTTACGTGTCGACCGGTCCTAACCACTCTTGCTGCGTGGAATAGCTGGAATCGACATTCCGAGAATAGCTCAACGTCCTTTTCCGAATAAATTTCCGACTTTTTTTAATAGTCCCAATTCGTACTTTTCGTACGTGTTCATCCCAATTAGGATAAGCAGAATAGACACGGCTACAGTACAGTAGTAAGCTGTCCCCGTTTTCCCGGTAATCACTGAAAACCAATTACTTCATCGAATATGCACTGACGGATTCCCAGTTACGGAGTATTTTTGAAAATATAGCTGGTGTCCTACTGAAATTTTTTCTGCCACATGATGGGACCTAGGATAATATTCTATCTATTTATATATGTATATGCAATTTTTTATGAATATTGTAAAAAGTGATTTATAGATTGTGGGATTGTTATTCAGGCAGTCTGCTGCGTTCATCGGCCAATATTTGTGAAGCGTTTATCACGGATTTCAGTTTTTCAGTAAAAGTTTTAGTCTTACGCTTTTATATTGTATCGCCACGAGGAATTATATAGATTAGCAAGTCAATAAGGTTGGATTATATCTAAAGTCATTGATTGAGGTGCTTTTATTGAACAAGAAAATGGTTGATTTTATTGGCAATGATTCCTTCACGTGTTGCAAAATCTTTACCTCCGGCAAATAACTTCAAGACTGGTATGACCGACCGGTATGTCGGGTATGGTACTTTTTCATTGATCATATTGGGCCAACTTTATGCCCAGATGAGTACAAATAATAAAACAGCAAAATCTTATTTAAATGTAAATATGGTGTTTCTTGAATCACCGTGAAATAACCTTGTAACCTATCCATGTTCTCCATTTTTTTTCTCCTCAAAATTTCTTAGCCATTAATCATAACTCTTTATCGCGGAGAAACTAAAATGCTTCGAGGGCAGAAAGGCGACGCCACGCAAGCTTACTTTGGAAGGAGAGGTAGTATAGATACCATTTATTTTATCGGATATTACAATAATTAACCTTTTACTACTAATTGCACAACTGATATTAGGATTGGTACGGTCTGATTATCAAAAGCAAGCAATTAGTAGGTAATTCTTAAAAATAAACTGTACGTACGATTTTTAAGGATATTTTGAGGGGTGTCTTTACGCTGAGCGTATATCCAGCGTAGGAATAAGAAGCGTAAGCCTGGAGGCTGCGTAGAGATCCCTCAAAACCTGCGTAGGCTTCCCGTAGCGGCTGCGTAAACGTGTCGATGTCCTGTGGACCGGTAGTGGCTACGCAAACGCTAATAATTTCAAATCAACCAGCAAAATGGATTCCAACGACAGGCAACTCTACTTATGTATATTGTTAAAAAATAAATAATAATGAAAACAAAGCATAAGAGCAATAATATTATTAGAATTATTATTTAATTTAATTAATAATAAAAAAAAATGTGCCTAATGTAAATAGTTAGTTGTATGTATAATCATACTTCATATTGTATAAAAGCATTAGGTAAAAAAAAGTAGTTACTAAAAAAATACGATATTGCATTATACTTTTCAAACATTAATTTGTATATTACGTGACATCTACGCGACGTTAACGTCCACACTGGCCAAACGAACTCACCCTTAAAGGCAACGAACCTCTTGATGAGCAAGTAGTTACATAGTATTAGGGATCCCCTCTATGAAGGGGTAAAGGAACTTTCAAGTGTTCCCGAGACTGGGCCATTGTGTTTAAAAGCCTCGATTAACATAAATTACAAGACTACCAATGAGTTTGACAGCTTATCTTTTTGGATTATAGTTTATTGCTGCTTTGAACTAAGTTGGACGCTATGTTAACTTTCCTGGGAATATGCTATAAATATAAGGCGAGGTGAACAGAAATTCCGTACTTGCATCTTTTAATAAATATACTGACAATCTGGCTCTTTTTTTCATGGTTTTTACGACTTGACAAAATATCAAGGTTTCTTTACATAAGAACAGTAATATAAGTATACAGTCAAAGAATCAGCATTGCCATACAACGTGGCAATGCGGCCAGCCTTTTGGGCACTTTTCCTGTTGACAGCGATGCGGACGAATTTTTTGATGCCCTTTGATAATTTCCCCTTGTACATAATTATTATTATTAGGTAGATACTACAAATTAGTTAGTAGTTATATTTACCTATAATTATGTGAGTATACAGTGTAATACTAATGTATTATGCACATAAACCTTCCGGAGTACATTCCACGAAGAGAAACTTTTAATTTATAATATGTATAGATTTTGTTAACTTTTTGACAACGCTTACATTGCTTACTTAGAATGAGATGCAGACGTTACGTACAGTAAATAGCAAAAGTCAATGAGTATTTTCGAATTTTTAAGTTAATTATAATTAGCGTTCCTGTGGTAGCGACCTTACTTACGATTTGTAGGTCGTGGGTTCGAATGGGTTCGAACCCAAGCAGGCGCAGGTGATGAAATTATTTAGACAAAGTAAAGTGTTCATAATATCATCACCGCTGCTCTCAAAACAGTGAAGGAAAATATGAAGAAACGGGTAAATGTACTTGAACGAAAAATTCGAAAACATGTCATCTACCAACCCGCACTTGACCCACGTGGTAGATTACACCACTCTCCCTCTCGAAGAGAAGAGGCCTGTGTCCCAGCAGTGGGAATATTATAGGCTTATTATGATTATTATTCTGAAGGCGAATAAAAAGCCACTAGGATAATTATTTAAACAAGAATTACTTTTAAGCTGAAAATAATTTTACCCGATGTTGACAGATCTCTCGTTTTGCAAAATATTATTCTAGTATAAACAAAAACTTACGTAATAAACAGAAAGCGTAGATGAAATAATAAACAAGACAAGTTTTGAAAACAAACTCAATTGACTACAAATAGACATTGACTAGAGTCGGGAAGATCCAAACTTCCGGTAGCTAGGCTACGGACTTCCGAGTCATCAAATGCGAGAGGGGAATCGCAACGAATAAGAAACGAATCCGGAAGAGTATCCTGTCCACACTAAACTGCAGTTTTACGGAGACAATATCAAAATAACATAACATAACACTACGCCTCGAAGTGTTAGGCAGAGGCGTAGCTACAGTACACCCACATTTTGCAAGTTATGTTCGTGTCCCATGGGGGCGAGTCAGATCCAGAGTCTGGGCAGCTACTGAGAAATTCCTGATAGAAAAACCCAATAACATTTTTCTCGACCGACTTGGGAATCGAACCCAGGATAAGGTCAGCAGTAGCACTTGCGACCACTAGACCAGCAACGACGTAATCGTCATAAAAATAAGGGAGTGAAAAAATGAACAGTAGGTATTAGAACTTGATACCGTGTGGAAATCGCTTTAAAAGCGTTTTGTATTTCGCCTCAATAATAATAAATGAGATAAGAATGAACGATGATAAGAATCACTTAGGTACATTTACAAGCTCCTAGTTTTTTTCTAACCGAGCAATATCACCTGAAAATTGAATAGAACACCGACCAATCCAGTAGGTGCGTACAGTTAACCGCACTTATGATAACAAATTAACATTGACAGCGTCTTTATGTTATAGGTGTAAGGCCGATTTTCGAAGTGCAACTGTGCAAGTGTTGACTGATGTGCGGTTAACTGTACGTCAATATTACTTTGCACACTTGGTGCTTAAACATGACCCATTCATAACGTATAATCCAGTTCTCGGGATCAAAATCAGGGCAATGTATGCACATTAGTTGTTAACTAGAAACGTGCGCAAACATTAAAAAATCGTGTTCTAGGCCAGACTGGTGAATATCTGCAAGTAGTAAGTGGGTTATCTAAGCAATAATTTCGCATCTGTGTTATTTCTTTAAAGTAGGAATACAGATCTAAATAAAACGAAATGAAACGGAGCTTTTATAGCACACTGTTAACGTGTAGAAAGTTTTGACATCAAAAAAACCTCATCAACTCAAAATTTATTATTATTTTGCGAAAATATGCCTCATGTATGCCATATGTCTCAAAATATATGACAACTTTGACTAGAAAACTGAATATAGGTAGGTAAAACTAGTTTTCTGACTTCCGATATTCGTTCAATTGATTCGTCAGTCAACTTTTTGATTTCAAAGAGCAGAAAGTAAGAAGATATTAAATGTAAACAATGACTTAAACTTAAGTATTAACATTTAATATTTATAGAAATTGGTTAAGACCTTGAAAGTCGGTATCATTGAATGGTGAGTGACATTCAATTTACATGTTAGTACTACAATCCTCAAGTTCTAGACAATACTGTAAGCGGCATTACGCAATAATCCAACGTCTACCAGTATAGGTATCGAGGGTATTTCAAGTGAGTTTGCAATCGCAGCAGGACTGTCTGCACATAATATCTTGGAAGGAAGAACACTTGTCAATGTGTCACTAACACGCCCCTTCCATTTTCAAATCGATAAGGATGATATTACCTGATAGTGTTTTGTTCGCAGCTCTGAAATGTTAATTGTATTGTTACTGACAAATTAAAACGATGAAGTTATCCGACAGTTATTTATCTCGAGACGTAGGATAGATTCTATTTTTAGTAAGTGCTTATTTTTAGCACCGAAATGGGTTCTTAAGTTTAGAGAATGTTTAGAGTAAACAACGTAATGTTTTGGGTTTTGCTACAAGGATCAAACGATGTGCAAGCCTCGATCTCCTATAAATAATATGTAGTAGTTTTTAACTTTATGTTAAGAACATATTTTTCCACAAAACGGTGCATCAGACTTCTTTAAAGTGTACGTGATTCTCATTGTTTACGTTTACGTGAAGCAGTTTTTAGCATCACGTAGCGTTTACGTGGTAGCCATGTTGAATTTTAATATAACAGTAACTTTATTATTCCTGCAAAGTAGTTCATTTTTAATTTAAAATATACAAAGCGTCCTTGTTTATTTTCATTTAATATGTTAATAATTTATATGAAATACTCTAGTTAGAATTTCAAAAGCTTTAGGAAGTAACAAGAATCAGCATTGCTATAAAACGTGGCAATTCTGCCAGCCTTACGGACCCTTTTCCTGTTGACAGCGATGAGGACGAATTTTTTGATGCACTGTGATTATTTCCCCCCCTTTTTATATATAGGTAGTTGTACATATTATTATTAATATTTTAACTCTGTAAGCTTTTAAAAAATGATCTTAAATATAACACCGTAGGCGCAGACATACCTCTTATGAGTAAGTTAACATTAAAACTTAAGTGTTAAGGAACAGTAAAATGTCACTGCTCATTATAAATTAAAACAGGAGTTATTATTATACGACTTGGGAAATATACGGTTCGTTATAAAACGTTTTACTATTGTGAGAAATATTAACATATTCTGTTTCATTCCTAAGCATAAGCAATACACGTTCTACTAGATAAATAAGGGTATAAAAACATGAACAGGTTCATTGTACGTCTTTATTCATAGGTATTTAATTAAATGCACAGGTGTGCATATTGGCTATGTATCCAGAATATTCTGAGAATCTAAGAAAAAACAAAAAAAAAGTTGCCGTTTCCACTCAACGTTTTTAGTCAAAATGTAAGTCTCTGCAAAACATTCACTGGCAATCAATCGTGTTCTCAGTGTTCGCGAAACGAAAAATAGTTGGCACATCATTTTTCTTCCTATATCAAAACAAGTGTATTTTTAAAACAGGTTCAACGACATGAAAGTTCTCGTTTGTCAACTGAAATATTGATAAAAACTACACCTAACCTACGTAGGACATGCGTAGCAAAGGCAGATTATTGAACTGTAGCTAAATCCACAAACTTATAAACAAGGCAATGACACTGGCACAGAACAATGAATTTTATCCTTTCTTTTTTTAAACTTACTTAAAACAACTCCATCCGACACTGGTCTACCTGCAGCAGTCATTGGTAACTTCTGTGTCATTAGAGAAAATCGTATAAAAAACTTGGTAGACGCAGAATACTTACGGAACACCTGATCGCTTATGATTGCATTGTAAAAATATTAGAAAACACTAATACCTTTAAGCTTTTAACATATCTTCATGCCTGTATTCCGTGAAGGGTTAGGCAGAGGATAGAAAAAGATAGAATTTTGTGGTAAAGGGAGAGGAAGGCCTTTGCCCTCCAGTAGGACAATACAGGCTAGGTAGGATACCTAGCAGTGGTGGCCCAGTGGTAACGGCCCCGACTTACGAGTTGTACGTCGTGGGTTCAAACCCAGACAGGCGCTTTACTTTGTGTAAATAATTTCATCATCACTGCTCTCAAAACGGTGAAGGAAAATATCATGATGAAACCGGCATGTCCTAGAACCAAAAATTCGAAGACATGTGATATCTACCAACCCGCACTGGGCCCGCGTGGTAGGTTACAGCCCACTCCCTCTCGACCAGAGGAGGCCTGTGTCCCACCAGTGGGAAAATTATAGGCTAATTATACATTAAATTATGCAGATAGATACCATGTTTTAGCCCGAGTGAACCTTATTGCTACTACCCCGGCACAAGTCTTGACTTCAGGCGGCATTTTTAAAACTTTGTTCCTTAAACCAAGAAAGTTCAAACTATCCATCATGTCATTGCATCATAATGATTCATAAGACGGGCTAGCAATGCATCATACATCGACCTTGGAACCATTCCCCACGTAACTCCGACCTCTTACGTACAACACACCTGCCCGAGTATTTGTACCCGGCTGAAAATAGAAAACTTTTCATTAACATTCACGAAAATATGTTTAGGAATTAGAATGTGTTCATTATACTTCCTGAAAACTATTTTTATTGGACGTCTCAGGCAGACATTATCCCGAAAGTTTTACAGCTGGTCAACTTGCTGACATGACAGTCAGTTTATGTCAAATATTGAAATTCAGTCTGTGGACCCGAACCTATCGTACCCATCTCTTTCAACTAGCTGCGCAGGTGGCTACAAGAGTTCACCCACACACAAGCGGAGAGCTGGTGGAATTTGACACCGGGCTGCTGATACTCCAGGGAAGCTATGTCCTCCTTAAATGGTAGGCTAACCAGGCGCTTATGACGCCTGGACAGGAACGACCTGCGCCTGGTGACAGGAACACTGCTCGCAAACAAACACTTCCAAACAATAGGACAGTCCTCTCTGCAGGGCATGCATTGAGGCTGAGGAAACCTTTGCGGGTGTGCTCTTTGAATGCACAGGCGTCACCCAGATTATTACAAAAACCTCGGGTCACCCAGATCTTTTGCAAATGTTCTAAACAGATCAGGACACGTAATCAACTTCTGGAGGGAGGTGGGCTGGTGGGAATGACCACCAACGACCGCTATGGCCCACGCACAATGATCCACCTGAAGGACTAAGTGCGGAAACCAAACCCTCTAACATAGAATACTGAAATTCAGCCGCATCTGGTAAAATTAAAATATTTAATTTCACATAAACCTACATGGGCACTAATGAAACGTCAGAAGGTTTGGATGTTTCCTATGGAGAAGAACCGGAAAGAAACACCACGGTTACTTTTTTAAACATAATTGGCTTTTACAATATCTTCAAATAACAGAACAAGTACCTACTTACCAGGTACTTAACAAAATAGAAAATTATCTACAGTCCACTATGCCTACAATGTTCCCACATTCACAAAATCGAAAAGTATCCATAAAACAGATAAATAAGATAATAAAGATAAAATACCTATTTAAACCAAATGACATGATTGCCATCACAACTGTAACAAATCTGAATAATTATCATGTTCACAAAATTCACTAATAAAGAGTTGAAATTAAATTGTAGGGAAGGTATATATATAATGTCCTCTTTATTGCATCCTGAGACTGTATAATCAATGATTACAGTAAACCCAATCATTAATAATAATAATCATTTCCGAAATTCAGATCGCATTAACAAGGAAATAATAGGTAGATTTATGAAGAATAATAAATCTAGACTATGCTAATATTTAAAGTGAAAAGATTTGTATTTTTGTTTGTAATGAATGAACTCAAAAACTAAACTAGAAAAATTCTTTCGCCTGTAGAATGCTAGGTTATGCTATATTATTATCTTTATATTAGGCTATTTTATAAAGATTTGGCGCGGACAAAGCCGCTGGCGGAAGCTAGTTAATAATATGAAAAATGGAAAACATTTATTCACGAGAAAATTCAATGTCTCGCTCTTGGCCATTTCCTCGCAACATAATGTTTGTCCGTGACTCTGCTTATATTTAAACATTTCTCGTCCAAGGCGAAGCGCGGACGCATGGAAACAATTACAATAAAACACAAAATAAACAGAGATATTAGACAGAACTAAATTCAGCCGAGTGTCTTGGCTAGGACTGCGTCGAACTATAACTTTCCCAAAAAATACACTGTATTTATTTGAAACTTTACAGTATTGGACGGTTCTCTAAAATCAAAATCAAAAGTCATTTATTCAAATTAGGCTGATTGATGCCCAATGAGCCCCTCCCCTTTATTTGTTATTTTTTTTATTTTCTTTTCTTCAATTAGCTAAATAATAGTTAGTTGTATAATAATTATCATGAATTAGGCTGAGAATCACTTTTCGAACGTCTTTTTGTCTTTTTATCTGTCTGTCTGTTTGTTCCAGCTATTCTCTGAAACTGTTGGACCGATTTTAACGGGAATTTCACTGGCAGATAGCTGGTGTTATAAAGAAAAACTACTTTTATTTTAGAAAAAGAATTAGGGTCCACACGGGTGAAGTTGCGGGCAGCAGATAGTTTTATATAAATACCGTGATACTGAAATCTCTATGGGGTACATTCGCCGTAAATTTTTATTTGTTTAATAACAATGACTCTGTGAACAAAAACATTTTTTTTTAAACACATTCGGTGTTTAATTGCCCTCTGGGGCAACACGCGAAGCCGGATATCCACAAAACCACGACGAAAAATATCTAAATAAACTTGAAACAACGGAAAATATCTAAAAGCGAAATATTCTTTTATTTTTAACACAAAAAAGCAAACCTACAGATGTCAAAATACATTTTATTTACAAGAAAAGTTAATTTCATTTTGTTTTATTGTCATTTCTTGACGTCAAGGCGTCATTTGTAGAATCTGAGTAATAGAAAAGTTTGATATTTGATTAGGTATAATATGTATTTCGGAGATAATTTGGCTGATTTCCACAAGATCAAAGCTTAACCTTCAATGATCCTTAATTAGTTAGTTGCTTTGTCTCGTTGTCTTGCATGTGTTCGTTTGTCCAGCTTTTAAGTCTGAAAAGTTCACCTATTTCTATGAAGTTATGCAAAAGTACTGATAGGTAATTTGGAATACGGAGATGGTATAAGTAGGTAAAGCCGTATTATAGACGTAGAAGTGTGTATCTCTATAATTGTCTACATTCCCCTGTAACTACCTAATAAATAAAAGAATATGTGGCAAAACATCGCATAATTTAACAGAATGAAAATATTTTCATCTTTTAGGAAGTTCCTACTTAGTATAAAGCTGAAATTATGCCATTCTACGCTGTTATATTATTATTTCAGACACATTAATTATTTTTACATAAACAAATATTTTATTTAAATTCAGGTTAGTATGTTGGGTGTCTCTATAAACTAGGAGAACATACCTAATTATAAATCTTATCGCTATTTCCGGAAAATGCAGTTCAACACCCTAATGACTACATCGAAGCCATTTGCATAGATTTGATGGTTAGGACAGAGAATCTGGAAATTATAATTTATTCATCAACTTTAATATAAGGCCGACTAAAAATAGATGATGTAAACTAGATAAAATTCCGGAGTATAGCTAAGGAAAGCGGTTTCATTCGGTGGCTGGAAGCCGAAGGTATCAGTGATCGCTAACCGACTGCAGTTACTGTGCGAAGTTTAAGTTCAAGGACTTGTGTGAACCTTTGTTTGTTTACCTATTACCCGTTAAAGTAGGTGAGTCAGTGATATTTTTATTTGAAACAAAATAAGATCAATGTAAAATATTGGACACGCTACTAAATTGAACTCACTATTTTTTGAACGTAAAAAAGATTTATTGAATTTTTATTTACTTTCAATTAAAATCTTAATTCATGTGTTTTTTTTTTCTCACAAAAAGTGAAGTATAATTAAATACATAGCCACGTTTTCAAAGCCATTACACATGTGCGCACTTATTTACGTCTGCGTCTTGCATATTGATTCATAAAATATCATATGTGCCGAAGTATGATTCACCCGATACCTTGCAATTGGCAGAGACTTACAACCATCAATATGATCATCAAACAACATAACCGTGATTGCTGAAACATTGCAGGTGAGGGCGTCGGTTTCCCAGCGCGCGCGCAGGCAGTGGGCGGGCGCCGACTCCGGACTCAGTAAGAGACAGGCATCGACGCCGCTCGCACGAATCTGAACGCAAAAAGGTATAAACACTTAAAAACAACGCTTCTCACTGCTTCATATAACATTTGCACTAATAAAAGCTTAAAAATGTCTGTGTTTTTTTCTACACTAATCACCTGCCGACCTCGACATCCATGACTAACTTCATGAACAAGGTGTTCAGTTACAAAAATAATTCGCCGTGACTTCATGCGACTGAAATAACGTTTCGTTCAAGCGGCTGCTGTAATATTTTGGCTGCTCACGAGATTATTTTGTTCCTCACTTTTTTGATAAGGCTACTTATAACAGTTTGTACATTTTACTTATAATTCAATGTTTATGAAACGGTGTTTATAAAAATCAATCGCGAACATTTAATGTTCTCTCGATGATTCGTTTTAATGATTGTGACTATTGAATCAGAATAGAATCTTATTCTTGTACATCAGACAGTCTGAATTGTACGAGTGGATTATTTTCAGCCTTGATGACGGTATTGTTAACCTCGTCGAAGCTATAAACATCTCGATTGACCTCACAACTATCTCAATATTTTTAATGTTTACCGTGTCCCCTGCCAAGGACACCATAACATTGTTTCCGTGAAATAGTTTATTACTGGCTTTAGTTAACATGCAGTTACACTGTAAACGTCACATTGCAAGTTATTACCGTTGCAAAATTACAAATAGCTGGAGTTCTAGCAGTTTTTTTTATTACGATAGTGATTAATTTAATTAAATATTATATACACAGGTAACAAAGCATTTAATTGTTGTTCCATCTTGCAAAACATTTCCAGTTATCTTGAATTTATAATTCCGAGAATAAGTGCGCAAATATTTATTACGCATGCGGGCAAGGAGTCCAGAACGAAAATAGACACAACTCTCGCCGTTCACATTAAATATCGCATCTTGAGCAGCATGGAGATAACGAACTATTTTTCCTACACCTACACACATTCTCTAACAAATTTACATGAGCCCGATATTGTTTGAAATGCATTCATAACTTTCAAAGTTTTCAATCAACGCATCAAAGTAACTGTATTTATTCTTAAAACTGTCTTTGAGCTGTTGGAAAGTAGTTTTATGAGACTACCAGCGACACAAACCTTGCACTTTTAAGGCATAATAAAAGTGCTATGTATTCTAGTTTATACTTTCTGGACATAAAATTGTGTATAAAATGACAACTGTGTACTGTACAAGTTTTAGTACCTAGTTACATCTAAATAATAAGAAAATAAACGATTCTCTATTTGTTATGACAGCGAAATCAATACAGCTATTATCCCGTTGATTCGTAGATTACAGGCATAACATTAGCATGTCAAATACATCAATACGTTGATTGTAAGCGGATGCAGGGATCAAGTCAATTTTCAACATGCATCGGTAATAGCTGACATACGTTTGATCTTCGCTTACGCCAATCGCACTTGGTGTTTTACATGAATATTGTAACACATGCTCTGTGTTTATACATTGTACATTAATTCCGAGTACAGGGTGGATTCAGATCTTTGTTTTGATTCCATTTCTGAATGTAACGATTGGTTCTTTGTGTTAACTTAATTAAGTAAAACTCGTTTGATATAATAATGCCTTTAATGGAATGTGGGGGGTTTAATCAATCATCGTAGGTATAGATGGATATGAGGTATTCTAATGTTCTGTGTAAATAAATACTTGATAGTGCATGAAGACGGGAAGTTTTTAGGGAAAAGAGAAGTCACATTGTTTTTTTTTTTAATAATTGTTTCTGAGAGCATCTTTCACGAACTACAACTGTACAGATCATAACTATACAGAATGTTAGTGAGATGTGGTGTTGGTTTAGTAGCAAAACACCTACGATATAGTAATTTAATTTAATGTAGGTGCCTCTAGATCTCTTATCACCTACAGTTCAAAGTGAAATGTTATTCTTATTTACAAACGAAAAAATAAAATATAAATGTTGTTTTCCCCGATGCGGTAACATGAAGTAGGCTAATTCTGGAGTAGAATGTGACGTTGTTGTGAGAAGTCTTCCGTGTCCATTTCGCAATTACAACGACACTTTGTACACAAATAAATCCAGTGAAGAAGAAATCTGCATGAGACGATAGATTGTCTGTTTTACAACATTATTCTACGCTAAATGCATTAATTATAGTGAGTGCATAGCTCGCAAAGTTTATTAGGATAATAGGTATTTTATTTACATAATATACATATTCTAGGAACTTATTATTTATTAATATTTTATAATGATAATAATTTAATCAAAATAATTATGAAATGTAAATTCTTGATAACAAATGAAAATTCCTTGAAAAACTAGCATCTACCCCAAGAATATTTTACCGAGAAGCTAGATAAAATATTCTAGCTTTTTCTTCAGCTATTTCCTCGTATATCAATAACGGAATATTCTGTACCGAAGACGTTAGTATTGAAATCTTATTCGCACAAAGCTGCCTGTCTCCAGCACATTATTCGGAAAAAATATGATCGCCGTCGTTGGCGGTGGCTCGACTAATAAAAACGCAATAACACGAGGTGCCTCGACGCCAACCCCGAGGCGTGAATCTTACGACACTGTAATAAAATTATCTCATGAGGAGGATAAAATTTGTCATCCTAATTTTTCTGATACGCGTCCTGGGGTTAATAGTCGTATATTATACAGAGAGTAACTTAACTACGCGTCTGTATTGACATGTTAGTTTAAATGTAAAAGCCTTACCCTCTTATTCATAAACGTTTCTTAAAGTTAAAGAGACGTATAAACGTCGAAAATGTATGGTTAAACAGTTGCTAATTCATAACTTAACTTTATGCAGCGTTTATGAATAAGGCCGTTAGATTAAACACTTAGTTGAAATAGGTACCTAAATTGATCAATAAAATTACTTTCAGAGAATTAGGATTAAGATTTTCAGTGTATTTTAGTTATATGTCAAAGCTTTCAATACTAATTCATTAATCAATAATAATGCCTAATATGATCATAATAATCTAATAGAATTAAACGATGTGTTTATTACAGTAAGTATCTGTATCAGTCTGTTCTTGGGTCATAAACCAATGTATTTTTGAATGCCTGCATGCATCGTAAATTTTATTATTATGCTTTCAAGAGTGCAGTTAAAAGTTGAAACTGATTTAAAATGCGGCAGATTCTACCTATCTGCGAATGTTATGCTTTTATAAACACCTAAAAAAACAAAGGTGAATAGATATTCCATTTGAGTTTGTAACTCAAATGATAGTTTTTTTTTTACCTTGAATTCAAACACATACATTTCTAAATCCTCTATTTTCCGGTTAATTCTCATAACCATTTCCTATTTTTCAGCCAATGTTATTAATAAATAAACTATTACAAACAATATTTTCTTACATTCCAGCGCTGAACGAACGAATACAAGATGGCCACCGGCCCGAAGATAGTGCACAAGCAGTTCAACTCGCCCATCGGGCTGTACTCGCAGCAGAACATCAAGGAGACGCTCACCAAGCACATGTCGAACCTCGGCAATGGAACCGTCGGGTAAGAACTTACCATTTACGTATTACACGATTACCCAAAAGAAGCTGAGTATTAATATGTTCATTTACTTTTTAGGGTTCCGTACCCAAACCCGGGTAAAACGGGACCCTATTACTAAGGCTCCACTGTCTGTCTGTCTGTCTGTCTGTCTGTCCGTCTGTCACTAGGCTGTCTCATGAACCGTAATAGTAAGACAGTTGAAATTTTCACAGATGAGGTATTTCTGTTGCCACTATAACAACAAATACTAAAAAATAGAATAAAATAAATATTTAAGGGGGCTGCCCATACAACAAACATGATTTTTTTGCCGTTTTTATAGATAATGGTACGGAACCCTTCGTGCGCGAGTCCGACTCGCACTTGGCCTGTTTTTTATACATGGTGTAAGGGACTTCGAGATTCTAGAGCCACCAAACATTTCTCCGATAATTAAAACAAAATCTGGTGTTCCAAACATTATTTTACTTTTGTATGAAACAGCTTTTTTTTTAGCATCAGACGAAATATTCGTATACTGTCAGGGATCCAGAAATAAGTGCTGAACTCATGGCAACAGTTTGCGCGTCGATTTCCCTTACGTAGGTAAGGACCAAAGAGTTTTATGGTTTTACCCAGTATTTGGGTTGTGGAGGTCAGAAAGACGCTCCATGTAAAATACTGGTATTCAGCTGCATCCGATTAGACTGGAAGCCGACCCCAGCATAATTGGGAAAAGGCACATGATGATGATGAAACAAATCTATGAGCTCCTAAAAGTCTAGTGCAAATATGGTCCCAATGATCGCCACGACGTTTGGAATAGACTGGTTGGTGATCGCAGTTTGTTACCCTGTCCCACAAAAAATGGTCGGCTGTAGGTACCTAGACCTACAGCCGACCATTTTTAAAAGGGGATTGCACCGAGAGTACCAACATATTGTAACAATATTTTATTTAAAAGAGTGTCCGTGCAGTTTCTTGCCCGTTCTTCTCCTACTATGCTTTGGAATGGGCAACTAGCTTCATATTACTGACTGACCGACTCCTTGACAATTCAAAAATGCCTGTAAATGGTTTATTTGAAATAAATGCTTTGAGTTTGAGCAGTTGCTACTTTTTCAGAAATACCTACAGGATTACTTATTTCGAGTATTAAACTATTGACAATAAACATAAATAATGTAGATAACCATTACATAACCATTTTCAGCTAATGTGTCATACTGTAAATGCACTTATGTATTCTGACCACTATTATTAAAATAAATAAATTATTAACTACATGCAAAACCATACTCATAATTCCAAATGTTTTATGTAGGAATTTTAATTTAATTTTACCGCAGTAAAGCTACTACAATTTCAATTAATAATGAACTTCATTAATAACTTTACAGTATCCACTTAAACTGATTGAAGTTAACGACAAACTAATTCAAGAAACATAATTGTATTGTCTCCTGCGCTTTCATGAAGCTTTAAATTCTATTAAACATAACAAGCTAGACATCTCGGTTAACTTGATAACTGTACATTAACTGGATATCGTAGATATTAAGATACTGTTTCGTATATGCCATTAAGAAGAAATATGTCTGACATTAATTAACAACGCGTCTTATTCTTGAAGAAGGGCGTAAGTTAATACTATACATATTACGGTGATAATTGATTGCCCACGTCATAATTCGTGATCGTATTAAATTAATCCATTAAGGGTACTTTTGTTACGTTCTATTGGAGTAGATTAGAATAGACCTACATAGAATTACTGTGAGGGTCAATAAGCCGGTATTACGGACACCTTCTTACTTTATAAAATCGTGATTGAGAATCCTGACATTAGGGTTGTTCTGGGAGATTGGCGGGGTCCGCTAAGACCGATGCCTGTCAGGGTTGCGGGAATGTCCGAAAGGGATACCGGGATCTTGGCAACAGGCAACTGAAGGAACACGGGTGGGTTTTAGTCAGTAAAAGTCTGACACGCCCTTCCGCTCCGCCCAGAGCGGGAGAAGTAATTTGAAGATTTCGAAACCGAAAAAAAAAAAAAAAATCATCAGCGATTGTAGAAATATACTGACGGACAGCAGGTGAGTTTTTACTCTGAAATAAAATCCGTTGAATAATCATAGTGCAAAATATTTACCCCAACACTAAAATGTTTGTCAAAAGGTGACTTTGTAGATTATCATAATTATTATTTAAATGAGTAGGTTCCTACGTAACTGGTATTGATTCATGGCATGACTTTCTGATGAAAATTGTGCCATCAAAAATACACGGAGACCTATGGAAATACGCGGAGAAAATACTACTGTAGAGCTTTAGATATCTCTGTTTTACAATGATCTGACAGCGGAATACAGATACTACCCACATCCATCAACCTCCCTATCTGATACGATCTCATTCGTCCTCAATAAAATAGAAATGTCTATTTCAATATGAGGAACACGTAGCTAAAAATTTAAATATTCTGTAAACTGCACCTCTCTTCCGTCCATTTTTAACACAATTTTATTGTTCCGTCATGGCATCCTACACCACCAATACACGTCATGGCATACTACACCAGAAATAATCCTTCCGTTTCTCGTAAAGCAGCAAAAAAACCAAGGAAATGACCACCATTGTACAGTCACCAAGAAAACTCGACTAACACTTCCGTTTTCTAAATCTTTGAGAAAAAATATTAATTAAAATTGGAACAAAGTAACATTTTAAGGATATTAAGTGAAGCCGGAATTAGGACTAGACGTCAGCAATAAGGTATATGATATGCTAAACATCAGATTATAATTTTATGTCAATGATGATATGACATAAAAGTAACAGTGTAAATCGACTTTTGTTGATCTCCTTCCCATCTTGATAAATGAGTGCTTCCAAAAATATTTTTCCGAGAGCAAGGTCGCATTAGCATGAATAAAATATAAATAATCAAGGTCCTCCGTCACATATTTTATCAGATTCCTGAAATAAATAAGACGAAAATGTATTATCACCTGTTTTACTTGAAATATAAGGGTATCGCTGTAGTAAATAATACGCATTTGCTGTCCGGTGTGATGAAATGTTTTCGATAAAAAAGGTCACTTGTTTTGGTAACTTGTTTTCTCTGTCACCTTACCAATATTGCTGAACAACAAAAAACCGATGGCTTTTAAATGTTTATATTCAGCATTTGCGTTTAGCGTAGGTACTGTCTTGTCTTTCATGCCAAATTACTTTTGGTTTTTCTGAACGATTCTTTTCTTCAAAACAACTCATTTAAAATTCTGACTGGAAATCAAAACATGGCAGCTATTTTTAAAGAATGCAAATTAAATTTTACAGCATTTTAACATGCAACGTTAATAAGGTTACTCATTAAATAACTCTTCTTTGCTTGTTATATTATTTATTTTTTACTTTCACTATTAATTGTGTAGCAGTGTTTTCAGCTACGTTCAACTTTTTCAAAACATATTCTGTTAAATGATAACGAAAATAAGTTGAAATCGAAAGCAAAAAGAAAGCGTGTGATGATAACAGATAATAATTTCTATAAAACATACTTATTTTGTATTGAACAATTTTCTTCGCATGATCTTATACTTATAGCTAACTAGCTGATGCCCGCGAATCGCCCGCGTGGATGTCGGTTATTATATACTAAAACTTTACTCGAGAACCACTCTATCCATTGGTGAAAACAGCATGAAAATCGGGGCAGTAGTTTTTGAGTTTATCGCGAACAGGACGACAGATAGACGCGGCGGAGGACTTTGTTTTATAATATTATGTAAGGTTATGTGACAATCGCTTTCAAAGCGTTTCGTATTTCTATTAATACTTTCAATAGAATTAAGCTTTTCGGCTTACTTGAGTAATGAAGTCAATGTTATGTCAATCCTATACATTTTTTATTTCTCCATTTTCGATAACGCAAATTAAGTTTTGGTTTCCTAAGAAAGCGGTTCCGTCATATTAAAACGGCCGTTATTGAAAAACCTGTCATTTTCACTAATATTTGACATAAAGGTGTCAGAAAACGCTCTGTATTTGGACAGACGTGACCGTTTTTTTTAGGAAACCAAAGCTCTATTGCTGGTAGAATGTCACTTTGTCTATGCCCTCAGATCCTAATTAGTGGCTTAGAAAAAATAACAAATCCGTCTGTCAAAAGTAGGAACAAACTGTGCATAAGAAAGTAATTGTTTCACGGGGTTTTGACCGTTTGCCAGGGCGATGACGTCTTATTGATACAATTGTCGAGTAATTAGTCAATGGATATTAACAATAGAATACCCTTGTCTTTGTTGACATTACACACATATTTCTACATTTTACTGCGAGTTTACGCCAACGTATTTACGTAGTAGACATTAATTACGAATGTTAGGTATTCGATTTGGCTATAAACGCTTTTTTTAAATTCAGATAGCTTTTCTTAGATTTGGTGGGCAAGTTCAATGAGAAAAAAAGATGATGTCGTGTACCAAGCACTAACTAGCTACTATATCTTGTTTTACAAAAACAAGAGAGTGATGTGAACTTACAAAATAAATCCCTCCTGCATAACTCTCAAACAAAAATACTTAACATAATCGCGTCTAATCGGAATGTAGACTGACTGCAACGGGTTAAAAATAACAGCCGCGAGCTATAATTAAAGCCACACACACACGAGCTTATAGGAAACAAAACAAAATGATAGACGTGCCAATAGGAGGTCGATGAGTCACACTCACCCCAAACGAATCAATACGATTACGTCTATACGAACATTACGCGTATTTTGTAGAGTTATGCTCACGTGTGTACGCCCCTCAGATGGCATAAATTAAATCATTAGTGATGCTAATATAATGTGCAGTGAGCCTGTTTGGGAACAGGGAAAACGCATTGTAGTAGCTTGAAATGATGAGATTAAGGAACCAGTCTGCCGGCAGGTGTGGTTCAGTTAGGCGGCCCCTAACCCTGGAGTAACAATAGACAGCAGACAATTTGCGCAATATTTTTATTTCACAAAATGATTGAATCAGCCCTTGCACTCAAAAATTCAATAATTTGCAACATTGATGCCCCAAAAGATACATTAAAAAAAAAGTTTGAAACATTTGGTCTAAAAAATTGCACACTTCGTGTAGTCGCGCAACAATATTGTAGGTTTAGGGGTTTAAAAACGTTGCCCCACTCATAGAATTTCACCTCGATCAAAGGTGCGGACCGGATCCGTGGGGGAATCAAAACCAATCGGTCAGCCACTTTGTGTACTCACCACACTGTGCTACTCATGCCGAATTGAAGTCAGATTGTCAGAAAAACAAATGAAAACTCGTGAATGTGAACGTGAATTCGACACAACACCGCAGACCAATTAGAAGGGCTTTCTATACAAATATTTGCCCCGTGCGGAAATCGAAGCCAATCTCTCAGACACTGCGTTCCCCATGCCGACTATTGAAGTCAGAATGTCAGAATAACAAATGTCATGAAAATACAAGGACTTTCTTGAAGATCTTATTCTCGGGCGAAGGGGATATTATATGAAGACAACTATGATAATTAATATGGAAGAAGCAGTAGGCGTACATTAGAGTATAGGATCACGTTACTGTATGAACGCGGCGCCGCTGAGTTTCCCTTAATATTGGAGTATTTATCGTCTGAGATACATTATAGTGAATGTAGGCAATGTTGGAGAATACAAATTGTAGTAGATATGTGTTTTTTACATAGACTTTGATATTTTTCAAACTATAATCTTTTTACTATACTAAAACTATAAGGAACAGTGTTTTTTTTTTTTTAAACTGGGCCTCTTTGGGGATATCCTTAATGTAGGAGATACGGGAAAACTGTTCCATATCATCCCATCCCATACCACTAATGGTACGGGATGGATGAGATAGTATGGGAAAGTCTAAGTCTTTCTTCATAAAAATTATTTTGATCAAGTGCAAGTTTTACATAAAAAATAGTTTGTTTTTAATGCTGATCGACTCAAGTTCATGTACGGATCATTTCACTATACCGTAAGATCTGGACAGCAGAAGTGGGTCAAAATAAAAATAAAAAACCTACCCTAGTAAAGGTCTGGCCATCAATATTTTATGTCCGCCAGAGAAATTGTAACAAGGTAAACTAACTTATTTTTCAGCATCAGCTTCATTAAAGCACAATTGAGTCAAGTACAAAATAACAGACATAGACTCGTTGGGCCAGTGGTCGCAAGCGCTACTGCTGAGCATGAGGTCCTGGGCTTGATTCCCAAGTCGTGCAAAGTGTTATTGGAAATTTCCATCAGGAATTTCTCAGTAACAACCCGGAGTCTGGATTTGTGCCCGATTGATGGCAATAGGTTCGCCCCCTATTACATGCATGAGACTTAAACTTGTTACTATAGGCACACCACTGCCTAACTCTTCAGGGATTACAGGCGTGATGTTATGTTATGTCAGATAGATACACGTTATATTACTGCTTTAAATTATTGTACAAATTACATACATTTTATGACCACCTATTAAGGTCGATACACCCTTCAGTTAATCTGTACCACGGTAATAACAATGAGTTATAGACTGTTCCCGCAGTCAGCATGCCACAGCGATGTCTTTTCTTATGGGCGACACGCCAATTTGAAAGTGTAACTCAAAAACAAACAAAAAGGCATTCATATAGATGACGCCACTGTTTTTAGGTGAAGAAAATACAGGGTGATATTTTAGGAAAGTATATTTTGTTTTATTGCATCATCACTACATATTATTAAACAAAGTCCTCCGCCACGTCTGTCTGTCTGTCTGTTCGCGATAAACTCAAAAACTTCTGCACCGATCTTATGCTGTTTTCACCAATGGATAGAGTGGTTCTCGAAGAAGGTTTTAGTATATAATAACCGACATCCACGTGGGCGAAGCCGCGGGCATCAGCTAGTTTACCATATATTATAGGTGGTCTTTACCGTATTTTGATAGTTTGGTTTTTGGGCTTGGTAGTCAAATTGCTAATTACTTCTAGTACAATTTTGCGACGTCTAAGATGTTTACGAGTATTATATTCTTCGGTGAAACTCACTTCCAACGTAATTTTTTTAAACAAAGATCTTATCAACTATAAGATAAACGGGTTTAGAGGAAACTCGTAAAAATGAAACGAAAAACTTTAGGTCCTTAGAATTTAAAAGAAAACATGTTTTCATGAATAAATTAAAATTGTAGACACAGTTCCTATAAATTGGCGATAAAATAGACAAGATGCCATTTTGTTGTTGTTGACTATGCATCGACCTTTGACATCTGGGTCACCTAATATTGAAGGTCATTGCCCTAGACATGGCCAGCGTCAATTACTGACCGTTCTCACTCTCAGGCTAAATGATTTTGATGCAAGGACAACATTCCTAACCCACTTGATTCAAGATAAATCTAATTAACTTTTACTAAGTGGATATATTACAAACTTTTTACTTGCTGGGACATTCTTTTGGAAGAGAGAGAAACATCAGTTTAATTGAGTTACACACTTACATACCTATAATTTAACAATATCCATTTTCTTATTTATGTTGTCGAACAAACGAATTCTCCAAACATGTGAACCAATGGATTGAGAATTTCTTTCAAAATCCTTCGGATGGTGATAGCATAAGTGTGTACGCAAATGGGGTGTTTCTAGTTATGTATGGCAAATAAGTCTGCTTGTCACATTCGTGCTATGTGGGTACACACGGCTACACACGAAGCTATATATTTCCAGTTTATGCTGATCTCGCATTGGATAGGGTTTCCGTACAATGCGAGGTCAACTTATACTGGAAATGTATAGATTTATGTGTAATCGTGTGTATATGCTTTTGCTTAGTCTACATAACATGTTATGCGTCCTGGCTTTTACTTACAATGGCAGGTGTAGGCTCGTCATCTGCTGATAGAATACTGAATACCCTTACAAACATGTTTCGCAAAAATGGAGCTTTGACCGTTGAAGTATTCTTATTTACTTCAGACGTGGATCAATTTTTTTACAATTAACCCTTGGCCCATTGGTTAAAGCCTCTCATGCATGAGGCTGTGGGTTCAAATTCGGGCAAGTACCAATGTGACACTTACAATTCACGTGTACTTTCAGAGTTTGTCTTGTACATTACTGGCATTGATACTTATACTTATACTTATTGGTGAAGGAAAACATCGTGAGGAAAACTGGACTTATAGTTAATATAAGTCTGATATCGCCAAACCGTTTTGAGCAAGCGTGGTGATCATAGAAATATAAAATGGTGGTGATCAATGCTCGTGCCTTCTCTGTATGAGAAGGAAGAGGGGAACAGTACCTACCAGACTAATATTGTCCCACTGCAGGGGCAGTAGGACAATAATAGTCTGTAGTAGTATAGTAGTTTAGGGGCATGAGGAACAGGTTGTAAAGTTCACTCATCCACCATAGAAAAGGGAGGATCCTCTAACCAGACGGGTGTTGTGTCTGGCGGGCAACTGCCCAACGCTTGATGTTGGGTTCTCGTATATATGTCCACTGCACGGTAAACTTTAATTGCGCGATGCAGGATTTATGTGACGTCTGTCTGACGTCAGGTCTTTGATGCGTAGTTCGCATGTGGCGATGTAGATACCGCCACAGTAGTATTATTCGTTTATTTATTTTCTTTCTTATCTATTAACATTTTTAAATATTTTTATAAAAACATTTAAAAATATAAAAAATAGAGGACCGCCGGTGTCGGGAGCAGGGTCCAAGCTACCGGTGGTTAGGGTTGCAGAGACATAGTAGTATTATTATTAGCCGTTCCTATCTGAAAATTGAAGGTCATATAACGTGCGACTACGAAATATTGATTCGTAAAACAACAACCTGTTTCTAAGGTACCTTCATTGAAGAGTGCGTCCAAAGATAAACGTTGGGCCGATTTGAATGCCGTTGACCGATCAATTATGGAGTGCGCGCTGCCGAAGGGGCACTGACATTTACGCAGATGAAATTTAGCAGCGAGCCAACATAGTGGGCATTCCGCAGTGCATGTGGATCATCAAAGTAACGCTAAAATAAATTGGTGCAGTACATGATACCTTTGTGTTGGAACGTTGGAAGTACGGATGGTAAATGTCTGCGCTCAATGTGGTAGCGATAGAGGCACTCAGTGTATTTGCTTTTCCTGAGAGCTTTATCTGATGTAAGACAGATTGCGTGCGTTTGCGCTGAAGGTGACTACAGAAATATTATCTAGACAGGAACTAAAGTAACGTTTTAGGCTGTTTGGTTGTTATCTTGCTATTCAAGTTGGTAGTCAAAAGATTTTTGCAGGAAGGTGCAGAGTTGTAAGTCACAGAAACATGAAAAAGCTGGGTCACGGCAAATTAGATTCTTTTTCTAAGAAATGCTGTGTAAAAATGTCTCAGTTTTGTCATTTTCTTCATTAAATTTCGCTTACTTTTGAATCAAAGCAAAAAACTAAACAATAAACATAACTACTACAATCTAAAAATACATGTTATTTAGTGCGAGCACTTTGAAAGGTATTTCGTGCGAGTAATTGCTACCTGACACCGTGTTTTATCTCCTATCTCATTATTAATGGCAAAAAGCGACAAAAAGTGGAAATAAACAAGCAAATGAGGAAGAAGCCGCGAGCGCCGCCACAGTCGCGACGCGACCGTAACCGCGCACTACACTGCGCCTGCGCGAATATAGGAATTCCATATTCATAATTCAAAATTCATGTGATTAATATTTCTGTAATGAAATAGGAAGTTTTTAAACTAAATCTCACGTTTAATAACAAATAAGTACCTACTTTAATAATATTATAAAGCTTTATAATTTTGCAATTGTTCTGTTATTTGGATTTTTAATTAAAATGAAAATTTAAGTACCATTTTTTTATTTTAAAATAGCAGTCATATGACTGTATAAGTTGCATTGTCTGCAACAAAATTATCAAAGTGATATCATAAACGTAAAAATAGAAGTTACCCTGAAGCAAGACAGACTCACCAACGAGTCAGGATTTGGCATAAAACAGGGTGCACACTCATCGCAAAATAAACAAAAATACCCGTGATATAATACATTGTCGAGCTAATTAATTTGTCCCAAGTGTATCGCGAGTGCTTGTTGCAATGGGTACTGTCATCGAGACAAGTGGGTAAGGAATATTCAGGTTACCTGACTGCATACTTTTTTATGGCACTATGTAGAATAGACGGAACATTGTGATTAATATCAAGTGACGTGCAGACGTTTATTGGCGTGTAATAATTACTTTCTTTGCTATATTTGCATTATTGTACCATTTGTATGCCAGATATGACTAGTAAGAAGTATTCGTCGATGTACGTTTTAATATTCATTCATTTACGTGTTCGGGTTGATTAATATGGTACGGTAGCTTGTCACGATTGTCGGTTTCATTTTAAGAATTTTATCGTTTAAATTACCTATAGGTATTCATTAATCGCACTACATTTTTCTTTTAAAATCTCGGACTCAACTGACACAAGACATTGGTATAAATGCTATAAATTACCAACAAGTTTAAAACGCTGTTAATAAAAATTCAGTGTGGAAAAAAATTACCTACCTATCTGGAAACCGTGGGAGCAGTGGTGGCCCAGTGGGGAACAGTGGTGGCCCAGTGGTAACGGCCACGACTTTCGAGTTGTAGATCGTAGGTTCGAACCCTGACAGGCGCTTTACTTTGTGTAAATTATTTCATCGCCACTGCTCTCAAAACGGTGAAGGAAAACATCGTGAGGAAACCGGCATGTCCTAGAACCAAAAATTCGAAGACATGTGACTTCTACCAACCCGCACTGGGCCCGCGTGGTGGATTACGGCCCGCTCCCTCTCACAGAGAGGAGGCCTGTGTCCCAGCAGTGGGAACATTATAGACTGATTATGCTATGCTGGAAACCGACCACCTATAACAATGTGGGTAGGTAATCCCTTTCTAACCCCTTTATTAATAAACGCGGAGTATAGTGTCAACCAGTATTAAATTCAGGTTATCCATACTTTTTTCGAGATAGACTGGGTCAAATTAAATTAGCTAGCGAAACTTCATAGACGTAATGGGTAACGATATCTATAAACACGAGAAAATAAGAATAAAACAGTTTTTTTTTTGGTCAACAACCGCTGGCAGTGTTGTTACTTGAAGTATGAGTTGAGAAAATCTTTTAATTTTGTTTTTGTTTTATCGTTTTATCGTGTTTAATTATCGATACCAAACACGTCTCTGAAGTTTACAAAACAAAAACGGTTTTTTTAAGCTGATATTTCAAATGGCTACACTACCTGCGGTTGATGACCCCAAAAATCTGAACAAATTAATTTCTTTTTTTATTTATCATATTAAGATATCGACACCCATCACGTTTGAGAAGTTTCGCTAAGTAATTTAATTTGACCCTGTATAAGTAAGGCATAGCTTTATAACTTCACGTTTATCAATAAGGGGTAAGAGCAGGGGGGTTATCGGTGTGAAAGCCCAACATCAACGACTCCTATATCACATACAGGGTGTTTATATTTCTACACTGACAAGATACAATTATCTGACATTGACGTCTGACCACGTTACCAATAAAGGTGCGGTGAGGTGAATGTAAACTTGATTTCTTTATATGGGAGCTGTTTGATATAGGCACGGTCATATATAGCCGATGAGTTTTATAACAGATATACGATGATAAAAAAACTATTTCGGTAGTATGGACATACATACCTACAGAATTTTGCGTTTTAGTTAGTACCTACAAGTCAGAGAAATTAATTGTCTATCAAATTGACTACCAACATAAATTGTCCGTATATTCAAATTACAATAGTAATTCTTTTACATTTGTAAGAAATGGCTATAACACGGCAAATGATAAATACTAATTTCTCTGATTATACATACATGTGCTGTTAATGGTATCTTCCAAAATTCTATGTCATCTAGAAGGACCACACAAACCACAAAAATGACTATCATCATTTTGACATATGATGTAAAAATCCCTGTAGCGTAGATTGATTGGGTTATTCCACTAATCACCATTGACATTCCCCATCAATGGGGATATGTGAACTTTTCTTCCACAAATCCCCATTAACGTCTCATAGAGATCATAATCGGTCGTGTGTAAATCACATTTATGTATCTACTACGTGAAAGACGTCAAAACATGATCTTTCCCATTTATAGTAATACATTTTATTTAACAAAAAAAAAACCGACTTCCAAAAAAAACAGTCTAAACTGAAAAATAACTTTAACTTCGGAAGTGGGTGTCTTTGCTATTCAATTTTCGTTTTTTACCACCGACTTCTGAAATTAAAGTTATTTTTCAGTTTTGAGTGTTTTTTTTGGAAGTCGGTTTTTTTTTTACTAAAAAGTTTTTATTTTTCACTTTTTAGTTGTGGTACCTACCTCACACAAATTCGAATACCACTAGCTGATATAAAAATAACAGTGAAGGAGTAAATGCATCGTCTAGATAAACTAAGTGGGTAAAATACGTAATATTGAAGCTAACTCAAAAACTACGCCCGCAAAGTTAATCAAATTTATATGGGACCACCTCGGAAGTATAACCTACCATACAAAAAAAGAATCATCAAAATCGATTCATAATTGGCGGAGTAATCGAGTAACATAAACACAAAAAAAAAAAAAAACATACATACGAATTGAGAACCTCCTCCTTTTTGAAGAAGACGGTTAAAAAGAAACCTGAATAATTAACATACCTACCCACTTCTTTCCTTCTATTATGATTTTATTTGTTCTACTGTGAGTCTGCACCCGATACAGCAGAATTGTTTGACGCATCTCTTTTTGAAGTTATATTGATAAACTCCTTACCGTATGTGGGAGTTTTGTATCTATACATACGGACATTACATACAGCTCCTCCTCAGATAAAAAACACCGAAATATTAAGTTAAATAAAATTGTAGTAGATGAAAACAAAAAACATTTTCCGGCTTAGGTACCTATAAATACTTAAGTAATGTACCTACAGCTTAGAAAAAACATAAGGAAATAAGCGTGAACTGTAAACATCATAAATTATTCCAGTTTTAGACCTTTTGATAGCGGCGTATTGAGTAACGTCAAAATGTGAAATGTGGGTGTACTCTAGGTACATCCCAGCCCAACCCTTCGGGGACACAAGGCGTGACAGTAACATGGATTAACGCGAACAAAAAATTCAAATTTTCTATTCTAGAACACGCCGGATGTCTCACGATGTTTTCCTTCACCGTTTTTAGAGCAGTGGTGATGAAATAATTTCCACAAATTAAAGCGCCTGGCTGGGTTCGAGCCTACAGTTCGTGAGTCACTGCTCACTTACATATTTATTACATAAATAATACCGAAACACTGAATAATTAATTGCATAAGATTTTCATCGCCTGAAAACGCTGCTTGTATTTTCCGTAATGGGCGCAATATTTATAATACTTGAGTCAATTACTCGTGGGCGTTAGGCGATAAAATTCACGCTCTCGTCAAGATTAAAAATATATAATGAAGGTAATCTTGAGCGTAATGAAGTGTGTTCTCGGTCATGGCTCGTTGGCGTTTAACACTATCGTATACCTAAGTAAATTAGTAACCTAACGGCTAACAAGATTTTTATAATCCTAGGTCACAGATAAGTAGGTATTAACTCCTGTCATGCCGCCTGTGATACAGGTTTACCCTAGTACAGGCATCTAACTAACATTGTAAATTATTTCTAAGATTTTATGTTAGGATTTTACAAATTTTTAATACTGAATAAATATTCTATTCTTTTCTAACTCGACTGTGATCGGCAATAGGTTTGTATGAGTAGTAGTAACTATCAGGTGGAAGTTGTTTTAAAAATCCCATTAATTTTGGCATCAAATGAATGATGCTGAAGAGAAACTTAGAAACTAAGTAGTGGAAATAATTTTGCCCTTGTTACTTACTACCAATTTTGACCTGGCTGGATAAAATAATCTTCATAACGAGAGAAAACGCACGATTTGGTAATGCTGATTTTGATCACGAATGTGAACTTTGTACGAGGGTAATGAAGTCGAGTGAAAGTGTATTTAAACTTTCAATTGGCCGCTTGCGGAGGGATTAAACAAAAAGGTATCATGCGACACTATAAACATGCGACACTGCCGTGCATTGTATGTTGACATTCAATTGTTTCTTCAATCTACTCGATGCCAGACACATCCTTTGTTCTCTATTTATTTTTACAACTTAAAGCTCAAGAAAATGTTGGCACTGCTACCAGCATCCTAACTATCCATCCTAACTAATATTATAAATGCGAAAGTGAGTTTGTTTGTTTATTTGTTTGTTACGCTTTCACGCTAAAACGGCTGACCGGATTTTGATGAAATTTGGCACAGGGGTAGACCATCCTCACCGGACATGGCAGCTTCGGGAGGTACCTGTGCAGGATTAGGCGGGAGGAAACGCCCAGGTGTCACCACTGTGCGGATCGTCCGGAGGACACGGTGGAGCATACGGTGGAGGTGTGCCCTGCTTGGACGGAGCACCGCCGTGTCCTCGTGGAGGCGATTGGCGGCACTGACCTCTCACGTCCGGCCCTGGTCCAGGCCATGGTACGGAGCGAGAGGGCATGGGAGGCGGTCACCTCCTTCTGCGAAGCAGTGATGCTCGCGAAGGAGGAGGCGGAACGCGTGAGGGAGAGGCAAAGCCTGCGCCCTCACGCCCCTAACCGCCACCGCTGGAGACACCCTGGGCGTCGGGAATCCCAGGCGGATTCCCGGCCACCATAGGCGCGGGCTTGCGGACGGCGAGCAATGGGTAGCTCGCCGTCCGATAAGCACCAGGCCCGGGTCCATGGTGCGTCGTGTTCCACGCGCGCCTCAAAGAGATGTCAGCACACCTGACGGGGTCCGTTAGGACCGATGCCTGGCAGGGTTGCGGAATAGTCCGAAAGGGATACCGGGACCCTGGCAACAGGCAACTGAAGGAACACGGGTGGGTTTTAGTCAGTAAGAGTCTGACACGCCCTTCCGCTCCGCCCAGAGAGGGAGAAGTCATATGATGATTTCCCACCCAAAAAAAAAAAAAAAAAAAGTGGTAGACCATGACCTGGAATAAAACATAGGATCGGATACTTTTTATCCGGATATTCCCACGGGATCGAGACTTACGCGGGTGAAACCGCGCGGCGCAGCTAGTACTTAATATTATAAATTCGAAAGTAACTCTGTCTGTCTGTATGTAACCTTTTCATGCCAAAACCACTGAACGTATTTCGACAAAATTTGCCATAAGGATAGATGGCACCCTGGGGACGGAACTAGGCTACTTTTTATCGACATAATATTTTTGACTTTTTATCGCAGTAATATTATAAAAGCGAAAGTGAGTTAGTTCATTGTTTTGTTCGTTTCTTTGTTACGCTTTCACGCTAAAACGGCTGAACGGATTTTAATGAAATTTGGAACATGGGTAGACCATGACCTGGACAAGGACATAGGATACCTTGTAGCCCAATATTCCCACGGGATCGAGAGTAATGCGGGTGAAACCGCGGGGCGCGGTAGTTTTGGATAAATCTTTCAAATGATGCATCCACATAATTACGTTTGTAATATAGTCAGATACCATTCTGAATATTCCGCTAACCTGCACACCCATTGCGTTATACACGATCTATCACAATCAGTTTCATTTTGACGGTTCACCAACATTCATTGCCTTATTTACGTTGTTGAGTAGACAATTTTCTCGAACATATGAAGTAATGGATTATGCCTGTGTACGCAATTAAGGTTCAGTTCTATCTTTTCAAAATGCAGTAATTTAGATTACAGAGCCATTTCTTCTGAAAACCCAGCAATCTATTTAGTACTTACTTCAAGCTTTTTCGTGAGAAATTTCCAGAAATGATTTATTAAATTATTCCTCATTTTTCCCTTTATATGATTTAACCATCATCGTTAGGTATTAGATTAACAGATTAGAAATATTATCCGGCGACTAAGGTTTTAACTTACTTTAAATAATAAGTAAAGTAAGAAGGCTTTATGATTGAGGTCAGATAACAGTTGTTTTTGCTCGTATAATTTGATAAAGAATTTTTCCATCAGAATGCGCAAACATAATTTGGTTTAGTTATACAGGGCGTCGCGATCAGTTACAATAACAATAAGGGGGATGCGCTAAGGTAGCCCGCGAAATTCAAATTTTTCGCCTTAATCTAAAGAAGGTTTCTGTCTTATCGGCGGCCTTTGTACCAAACATATAGGTACATAACTAATGGAATTATGTTTGAATTCGTGCGTATTTTAAAATATATTCCAGTCATTCAGTAGCTTTGTACATCTGTTGACTGCCAGTGATTGCCCCTTTGGTCTCAAGGGCGTGGACGTAAGGGCGACTACTGAGCGTGGGGTCCTGGGTTCGATTCCCGAGTCGGCAAAGTGTTATTGGGTTTTTCCATTAGTTTCGGAAAGCACGATAAGCCGTTGGTCCTGCGCCTGATCTCTCCCCGGTCGTGTCGCATATGAGAGAGTGCACTCTTGTCTGCGCACAGATGTGCACTGTAATATCTCCCGCGCCGAAGGCTAGCCTCCGTTCAGAGGACTCTCCAGACCTTTGTTTCCAGAAAACCAATTTCCGCGGAAAAATTATGTTATCTCTTATACTGAAGATTTATATCTTTGTTTTTTTAGATTTGTATCGTGTTACCCAGTAACTGGGTCGTGGATGTCAGATAGGCAGTCGCTCCATGCAAAATACTGATATTCAGCTGCATCCGGTTAGACTGGAAGCCGATCCCAACATAGTTGGGAAAAGGCTAGGCAGATGATGATATAGGTACTGAAGATTTATATAATAAGCTATAGACCTTATGTAACATCTGATCAGTGGTTTTGATGTGACAAAAAAATGGCAACAAAATAAAATATGCACGTAAAATTTTATAGAGTTTTAGTAGAATGACGATAAACAGGCAAGAATTAAAATAGCTTACAATAGTACTTTAATCAATTTAATTATAGTCCAATAAAAGTCCCCAAAATCAGGGACAAAAAATAACAAAAAACACTAGTAACGCGTATAGGCTGGCACGGTTGTAAATACTCGGGTCTCGGATTGATCGGCTAAACTCGGTAACACAATGAAGGTTGAGTTAACGCTTTGTCACCTCTTCTTGTGTCGGTTCCCACGTAGTTTCCTGTGTTTGTAAAACGAAGTTAATGTTTTTACATGACTTTCCGAATGACAATAATCGATTTAGTTTGAAAGCGAGCGAAAGTTGCGTAACACCGCGATTTTACAATTCGGAGGAAATTAACGTCATTTATTTTCGTAATGTCTATGATAAATAGAGTAGCGTCAGTCAATAAGAAGTTGGGTAGACAGTCAGATGTTTTTGGGTGAAAAGTTAAGCTTTTGTTGACGAATCTTACGACAAAATAGAAACGAAGTCAAAACTATAGGTACATTGAATATTTTTGAAAAAACATTACCCTCCTTCTGGGGCAGCAAAAAAATGATTTTTTAGATTTTTTTCCGTTTGTTTGTCTTGATGTATGCGTACTATAATATTTATCGCCTATACAGTAGGCAGGACCTACTTTTTTTAAATTGTTGGTATTCAACATAAAATTACTGCTGGTTAGGTAATATAGCCGCCACCCAACCGCCCATTGTATGTTTTGTAGTGTTAAATTTGTTTATTTTCGCTATGTATTTTCTGGTGTACAATAAAGTATATATAAATAAATAAATAATATAGATAAAATAAGACACACATCACGCCTGTATTCCCCGAAGGGTTAGGCAGAGAAGTACCTATAGTACACCCATAAAATCAAAATCAAAAGTCATATATTTAAACTAGGCTGAGAATCAGCAATTTTCGAACGTTAAAATTACATAAGACAATCTCCCAAAACGCCCACCCTTCCCCACTTCCTAGTGCTTTAGCTGGGAAGAAGAAGTGGCGCAACAAACTCCCCAGCAGCACAGCTGTCTGTTTAGTAAGAAAAAAAATTGATTCTATACAATAGTATGCAAAATCATTCACGGTTGGTTACGGAACACAAAAACATAAATCTAATTATTAGCCATATGTTAGCTAGCACACGCCATTATATCAAACAAAAAAAAAATATTACTATTAAATACTACATATTGTACCACAGCAGTTATGGATAAGTCCCATATAATAGGGGGCGAGCTATGCTATCATCCGGGCATAACACTTTTCCCGACCTGGGAATCGAACCCAGGACCTCATGCTCAGCAGTAGCTCTTGCGACCACTAAACCAAAGAGGCAGTTAAATTAGACTTTACCTACTTACTCATAATGATGACTTAATGAAAATATTTCACAATTTACCTACCTAATGTATAACACACACCATCAGTACCATCACGCGACGTAGAAGCTGAAAAAGCTATAATTAGCCATATTTATTTTGGGTATTGTTTCCCGTTAGAGATAAGAACAATTTATTTAATTACAAAGAAATTTCTTATACGTATAAAATAAATACCTACTGGCAAATCTTATTATAACAAGGAGAAAAACAAACAAATTCATGAAAATCTTGTATGAAAATAACATAATTCCGCGAAATTGTAGGTACCTAATTACAGGAAATATGTATTGGTTACTGATTCGACGGAAAGTGAATTAGAGACTGATGGACTAACTGCACTAAGCCCATGGTTGTTTCATAGGTACTCCTCCAATTTTCTTTTCTAGGGGCTTAAAACGGTCAGTTTAGCAGAATCATAATATGAAAATATTATGAATCATCGTAAAATGTCACAAACTGTCAATTCATAATATGATCTGCGTGTAATTCATATTACGAAATAATTCATCTGTTTGACAGTTTTCTATGGAGATTCGTAAAATGGTCCACGAATTATGAATTGCTTTTATGTCAAATTGGAGGAATTGCAAATGACAGCTGGGATTCAGGAAATGACTGCTTTTAAAGGAATTGCTAATGTGGCCGGTTGGCCCCCTGATTAATTTTGTTAAGGGTGCAAAGGCAATTGTAGGTCTGAGAATCGTCGAGTTTCATTGTCTCTACACTTGGTGGATAGAGCGGCACCACGCTGGTGCAATTCATAAATGGTCATATGTGTCCTGATAGATACCTGTAGATACCTGTGACCTACACGTCACAGGTATCTACCGAGGAAATAAATAAAATTCATTTTAATGCTATACTTTTATTTTTTACGTTCTACTACAATTTCGATTACAGTCGAAATGCTAAAAAAAAAGCGCTTGTTTAAGGCTGAGGGTCCAATAAAAAAAAAACGCTACTTAATTATAAAAATGGAAATTTATAATTAACATAGCATATTTAACATGGAACAGCAGTTTTTAATAAAACCTCAGTGAACGATTATAATTGCACAGATCATACAGGCTATACTGTATGAAAAAAAATACATTAAAAGACAAAAATAAAGAAAAATTTGTTAATCAGTATCGCAATTGGCTTTCCACTAAAACGTTTTCACCAATTCAAGCCAGCTCGTCATTTTACTGTAATTTTCAATAAATAATATTTTGTCAGTTCAGTTTATAATAAAACCTCATTGAACGATTTTAAATCGACACAGACAATACAGGCCATTTAGTTGAACGAAAAATGAAACTAGAAAATAAAAATAATAACGAAAAAGAAAGAAAAATTTGTTTCATCGGTATCACAAATAGCCTTTCACAAAAAGTTTTCACCATTTCAAGCCAGTTCGTCAGAACTTTGAATGTAGTTTTTTTTCCCATGGAATTAGTATGTAAGAACTACATAGTAAAACTTAAACTCCTTGAGTTTTCCAATTTTTTTTTTTTTTTAATCTACCTTCTTACCGAATTTTCAAGAAAATAACCTTCGCTTGGTCAGGCTTTTTCATTGCCGGTGGTTATATATCACTTATGTATCACTCAAATGTCCACATATAAAATAATGTGCGCCGGAAAATATAATACAACGGTCTATGACGTTCAAACATTTTATATTATGCCATAAAATATATTTTCGTAATATTTATTATCTTCATGAACATTTTCACAACCTCAAATAAAAAATAACGCTTGTCAACTTTAATTTAAAACGCAATGTCGTTTATTAGAACGCAAATACTTATTTTTGTCTCTACAGGTAGTAAGACCTTGTCTTGTGATATCCTCTGGTTGTTTGGACGGATATGCGCTCATCATTAGTTATGTTCTAAAGATATTTTTAAGGGCATTATGTCCAGCAAGATGAGATAAATTATTTGAACTTTTAAATCATTTAAACTATTTTATGGATTTAAATGTTACATAGCTACCTACTTAAATATTGTGTGATTATAGGTACTATAAGTAAAATTACATAATGTTAACAACATGTTTCCTCATAAATTTTTAATCTGCGGCGTAATTGCGCAAAACACGAACAGTAGCAATGGCTTTGGTTTTGACAGTTCAACAAAATCCATTGCGTTATTTGCGTTGCTGAGATGACAAACTTTTCGAGCATATGAAGCAATGGATTAGCAATATCCTTCAAAATCATTCAGATTGTGATTGAAAGTGTGTTACGCAATTAGGGTGCTGTTTTAATTAACAACCAAAAGAAGAGCAATAAAATAATGTGTACTACATACAGTGATTAGGATTACCAACACGTACCTACCTACGAGAGAGACTACGTACTCTTCTGGAACTAAACCAATAATTAATTTAAAATCTGTGGACTGTTGTAACGCCTAATTCCATTTCATATAATAAGACAATGATTGATAATTAACTTATTTAGAAATCAATATAATTGATACATCACAGCTGAAGGCTGACGAAATGGCTGCATTACCTAAGTCTAATCACGGTTAAGTTAAGTAAGTAGTAAGGTTAAGAAAACACCACAATAAACGTAAACCGTGGAAGGATCGAACACAATCAATAGGTACAAACAGAGTTTATGAGCACCAATAAACTTCATACTAATACATACAATAAACAAATTAGTGAAGTATACATGTAAGAAAGTAATTATTAACTATTTGAACAAGATACCTTTTACCGCGTTGAATAGGTACTTGGTTGATGGTTAGATAGACTTTAATTTGTGTATCTTCAACCAAGACATGTTCCCATTTATGACGTGGCATTTTTGTTCCTTTTTCCAATCTTTTCGTTTTTTTTTGTTCCAGGATTGACTTCAGTGACCCGACCACAGACAAGCCCGCGAACTTAGCAAACTCTGCCGTTCTGCGCATGCTGGAAGAAGAAGAACGCAACCGTAGGGGACGCCCTAGTGAGTATACTGCCTTTGACTTATAACCCAAGTTAAGTTAACTGATCAATGACCTTTATGATGGAATCAGATTTAAGGAAACATATAGACGGCAAGTTTTTTAATATTTTGATAAAGAAGAACTGGCTTTATTTTTGATTTGATTTTCAGTACGACAGAAGGGATATTCCAAAAAAAACACGTTTAGAACGTTGTAGTTACTATGTATGATAATTATGATGTTGCAGTTGTAAATAGTTGCTTGCTTGTAAGAAATCAAGAAAAATAATACGACGGATCAAATTAATTAAAATGTCAAATATTTCAGTCGTATTTCAACAAGACGTGTGCAGCACAATTAGCTGGCTCGAGCAGAATATAATAAGTCTGGTAGCCACACCTGATACTTTCCTGTATTTTCTAGAGTATTACTATTCACGCTAACTGAAATAGAATTTATGGGAAGTTTTGGTAAAGGAATGCCTCATAGGTAATGGTTCTTTCAAAGAGATGTCAGCACACCTGACGGGGTCCGTTAGGACCGATGCCTGCCAGGGTTGCGGAATAGTCCGAAAGGGATACCGATACCGGGACTCTGGCAACAGGCAACCGAAGGAACACGGGTGGGTTTTAGTCAGTAAGAGTCTGACACGCCCTTCCGCTCCGCCCAGAGCGGGAGAAGTCATATGACGATTTCCCACCCAAAAAAAAAAAAAAAAAAAAAAGGTAATGGTTCTTCAATTTATTAGCTTTCCCTAATTTTAATGGGAGTGAAGCTCGTCGCAATATCTGTCGAAATCCTGATTGGCAGCACGTTTCGTGCAAGCGCATTTCACTCTTCTATTTTGGTCTCGGAAATTGATAAACATTTACGAGCATGCTTGGATTGAAACAGGCATCTAATATCTCCACAAAATTTCCCACACAGTTGTGATAAACCAAAACTGTGTAAGCTTACTAATCTACTAATACTTTCCCACTGCTTTATCAGAGTTAGACCCGACCCAAGTCCGAGCGATCAAGGAGAACATGGTTTACATGCGCCATCCATTTGACCGCTACTGGCCCCCGGAACGTTCCAGAATGCGATCAGCTCGCAGCTGGGATGGCCAGCTCAACGCCACAGGGAATATATACTCAGAGTTCATGAAGTCTACCAAAGGTACCAGCACAGCCTGGTAGAATAGATGCAGCTTTGTCTGTGCAAGTCTTGTACATATCCCATAAACAGCAAGAGCTCATTATTTCGTCGATCAATCAATAGGTAGAGTCATTGGAAAACTAAGCATTGAGTATTCATTCCATCAAAGATTTATCGATATTTGTGATTAACATCATTGTGTCGTGTTGCATTCAGGGCGTTTGGCTACTAGATTTGAAGTCACGCACAAAGAAGCCGCTATACTTGCTTATATTACACAGACAACTGACCGGTTCAACAGGAAACCCAGAGCTACCAGACGTTATATGAAGCTTAGACGACATGAAGATGATTCATTGATCTCGATATAATGAATGAAACATTGTGGATGAGTGTAATGTCCTAACGTTCGGTTCCATCCATCCGTCGTTTTGCTCGTCACTGTATTGACAAAAACCGTTCAGTAATGACGAAAAACGTTCATTAGTAGAAAGTATTTGGCAAAGCTTGGAAGCTTTGCATAATGTGCTTTTACCTATTGTTCTTGTTAGTAGTGCACAGTCGACAGCGGAAGAACACCAACAGAAGATATGGTTGAAACTGTGTTTGTTGGTAAAGTGCTCATTGTTTAATCTAGTGCTAAAATTGTTCTAGTGCCTAAAATTAGATTCCTTTGTTTTATGCACCGCTCAGTAAACGAAAACAACGTAAGGTAATCCAGAGAATGTTAAAGTGATTTAAATGGAGGTATATCATACCCGTAAAGTTAAACATGGATGTTTTTGTTTTTCCGTAGCCTAAGAAAATGCTACGGAAACAAAACAAAGTAGATTTGCTTTCTAGTTTCAATGGAACTGGTTAATTAATCTATTACTTTAAGCCGACGCAATTAAACTGCAACTAAATAAAAATGGCGTCCTAATGAAAACTAGTTATCTACTACTAAGAAAGTGTTACAGTTTTGTTCCAAGAAACCAACAGTAGATATCCGTCGGTGTGCATCAATGGAGAAGTAAAAACTTTGCCTTGAGCCCATTAGTAATTATAATAATTGTGGCAGTATTGCTTGCACACACCGTTATAAATACTCTGAACTGCTTTTTCTAGTTTGTGATGTTAAAAGAGATCGGAAACATAACTACAATGTATAAAACTCGTGTTATAGTTTCCAAGAATTAATTCTTTGATCATTCATGTAACCGCATCTAAAAACTATAAGATCAGCAGCCACAAGAGCATAAAAGTTTACATAGAATGCGATTTTTTCGTGTTTATTATCAAATATCGACCTTGATTCCAGGATTAAAATCTATAAAAGTGTTGTTTGACGTCACGAATACCTAGACTATTTCTACGACTGTTCATCCCAGTAGGCTCATGAATCAGAGTCTATTTTTAAAGCAGGTGCGAAAAGTTGCAAACGACATAAGTATCTTAGTTCATAGGAATCATACGTTTTCTCCAGGTGTGCACTATTCTGGGAGCAGTTTTTTTTTAATGTAGACTTCATTTGTTATTGGCAATATGTTTGCCACAGTTGACTTTGATATCGAGATTATCATACACAAGTTTAAAGACTGTATAATAGGTAATATCTAAGTGCTCATGTTGATTAAGAGTAACAAAACAATACAATGCATTTGTATACACGTCTTACAAGGACTACCTACTCACGAGGTGACTCTGACTGTCTAGTTATCATTATTTATTCCTTCGCCCTACCTATCAAACTGTGACCCTGTAACAGTGATGTTGAAATCTACTAAATCGTTCTAACAAGTTAATAACTTGCAAGTGGCCGTCGGCGACCATCGACTATGTGGACCGTTTGTAATTTATGTATACGACTCATGGACCAATGGATGAGGTAATTGCGACCCATAATCCCAGTCGGATCAGATTGCAGTACTAATTGCCTAGGTACCAATTTCCCTCATATAACGTTCCAGGAAAATCGTTTATAACATAAAGTATGATGCACCTACATCATTCATGTTGGTATGCAAGTTTCGCAACAGGTGAAATATATTTTCCGTCTTGCCATTTCGTTAGAATTTACGATCGCATTGTAGCGGGTACGAAGCTAATGGAAATGGTTTTATGCTTCTATTTCAACAGCTATTAATTATTATTAGGAACGTTCAGGTAGGGTGCTTGAAGTGTAGGTCATAGGTTTTAGTAGGTGTGTCCATTTTTCGGGTGGTGGGTATCAACGAGCGTGAGAGAGTTGGCGAATGGGTGTCCTAAAAATGTTCTCAAAATATAATATGCGGTAGATATTTGTGCTCGTCGCACCTGCTGGCCAGCCAGCAGTCAAACGTAGTGCACACCGGCCGGCGGTTGGCGCGTCTCACGTACTTAACAAATAGATCTTTTAATCGTGAGTTCCTGTATTATTAATCACTATTATCATTTTTTTTGTCAGGCTTCTTATGTGTTTTGTTTTATTGTTCTATTTTTTTCCTCAATTAATTCTCTATGCTTACGGGTAAAGGTCATACGAAGTGTACCTACTGTTGAAAAGTCTTCAGCCTGGATTGCGGTTTAACCAGGTTTTAATTAAGTGTTATCGTGAGAATGTTACATAACCCACTATAGTATCTAATTAAGTAAGGAAAGCGCCAAATATTAAAGTTTAAACAAAGCTTTATTTCTGCAAAACTTAGATAGTTCCGCACAGTTGAACATACATAGTTAGGGAGGGAGGTTTCCTTAATACGGAGTAAATTGAAACTCAATAGGTTCCTTACATATCGCGGTTCGAAGTTGCGAACAATGTTAGTTAACACTAGGAACAACAAGTTTCATCGACACAAACATACGCGGAGCTTGAAGTAATCATTAAGTCCTGGCTTCTAATCAGACCTTGAGGAAGTGAAACCTTAGAACACATTCACCGAACATAAAGAGTCAATTTATGACTGCCTTTTACTTCTTTCGTCACTATCGATAATTCGATAGTAAGGTATCAGAGATCAAGAACCTTCAAGATTTTCATCGTCCTATTAAAGTGTTTATCATTTTTCTTCTGTCCCTAAGAACCTAATCAATTTGAAATATGTTTTAAACCCTTCGGGAAAAACGAGCTGTTATGTTGTTTTTCTACTTATCTACATGTAACAAGTTGTGTGTGGTTCATTGTGTCCTCCAATTTTAATTCAGACTGTCCCAATTTGATTGTGTCGAAATCTTTTCCGCATACAGAAGGTTTATCATCTGCCAATTTGGTTGGCATTTCTGCTCTATCTACACTTCTGCTCTCTTCCTCTTTCTTTCTCCTTCGGTCTACAGCTCCTCTCTCTCTCTCGACAGTAGATATTTTAACCCAGTAATTAGTCCCCAGTAGACAAACCATCGATAAACCCGGACCACATCGAACCTAACGGAAAGGTTCACGTTTACTTCTGTGACCTAGAATCTTAGAATATCTTCGTCACACTCTGTTTCAAATTCCATGAAATCTGACTCGGTACATTCAAATAATCTTGGAAAAAATAGACCTGCGAACATTGTGATTTTGCGACATTAGCCGTGGGCTGTAGGTGTAGGTACCTACTTAAATTAGATGAAACTAACGATTTTAAATGCATAGACATTTAACAAGCAAGGCCGCGTTCCAGTTTAATTTGTTCTCTGGAATTTCTGATTCAGCATCTGTTTACCGTAACCACGGTATTCCTACGCATTTTTCAGACACGGAGTTAGAAAAAGATACAGCCATTTGGATGGTGCTAACATGTCATTCACCAAGCAAGCATCCCAACGGTTTAAAACAAATTGCAAACAAACAAGTTCCCGGAATAGGTACACAGGTTGAATCATAAATCTGTGTTCGCCTACAATAAAACGAACTTATATCCTAGAAATCTGTTTTTTCGATGGTCTGGCGCATTTCCAACTTCTTGGTGGGACGCGCTAATTTAAAGAGAGATGTGTCATAATATGCGATACGTGTATTCAACACTGAAAGTCTCGTGGTCTCCAAGATCATATCACTCGACGATTGAGATTGTACGCCCTGATTACACATATTTTCCGAGAAACAAGTATTTTTAAATGCATGTCGCAAAAATCGAAAGTTAGGTATGTCTGGCACGACACACCAGCCAGTTTTATGTAACACATTGTTTTACGAAGGAATTGCATTGTTTCAGGCCAGAAGAAAGTAGTGTGGCCACCGGTGCCAGAAACGAACGGATATCATCAACCACAACAGGTACACATACAATAATCACTACCACACATATATAATAGACAAAATTAAACATGTATATAGGGGTTGATTTAGATGCAAATGACAATCACAGCTGCACATATTCAACGCTTTACGGTGGTGGAACAACAATAATTGCATGCAAAACCAAGCTATTACAAGTATTACGATATGTATTATAAGCTACATTATAAATCCCAACAGCAACAGACTCCTGCGTACAACAACAACGCGCAGCAGTCCCCAGCATCTCCTCAACCGCAGTACCAATCCCAACAACAGCCTCAGTACCAACAACAACCCCAGTACCAACAACAACCCCAGTACCAACAACAACCTCAGTACCAACAACAGCCCCAATACCAACAACAACCCCAGTACCAACAGCAACCGCAATCCCAACAGCAACCCCACTACCAACAACAGCCCCGGTACCATCAGCAGCCCCAATCCCCTCAGCCCCAGTACCAAGCTCCCGAGTCGGAACCTTCCTACAGCGAAGGCCGGCGACAGGAGCCCACGGGGCTGAGTAAGCTGATTCCTGTCGGTCCTGGCGTAGCGTCCCCTGCCTCCTACCGACCAGGCCCACCGTCGCCGGGCATCGCGCCGCAGCCCTACCGTCCGGGACAAAGCCGCTGGGCACCAGTACCAGCCCCTCTTTCCCCTCAGGTATTAGGACACAATGAAGTTGGAACGTCAACGTCGTCGAATAGAATTTTGTTTCATTACTGACTTGCACGTTTTCATTTTACTAATATTCTCCTGGTAAGTACCTATATGTCTGTGCAAATCGCTATTGTGTAACGAACGCTATGCTTTTGTCTGTTGGATTCCGTTTCTTAGTATGGAATCTACGATTAATACGGAGTGATCTTTTTAGAACACGTAGTAGTCACTTTTCAAAAAATCGTCTCAAAAATATTAATAAAGACATTAATCAAATTGGATTTGGTTGCAATGTGGAAATGCAGTGTTGTTTAGTTTCTACTCACTTGTACACATTTTGTAGTACACGATTGTGATAATCTACTCTGTATCTGATTAACAAAGATGTTTGATCTCCTTCGGCGTGTGCTCTAACAGTATTGTTATGTGCAGACTCAAGGATCGCAGCCGGGTTATCCGTCGCAGCAGCAGCTGTCGCCGCAGCAGTACTCGCAGCAGCCGCAGTACTCGCCCTCGTACTCGGAGCCCTCGTACCAGGCCCCACAGAAGGTCTTCGAGCCCCCACCATCGACGATCACTCTTCGTCAGCAGCAGCCAGTCCACCAGAAACCTCCACCGGTTTTCGCTAGTCAACCCGCCACAGCTTCGTTTGAAGGTAATCTACTTAGATATTACAGTGTAACCAGGATAAGTGGGATCTCAAGGGACCTAGGACTATTAGTATAAACTTATAGTTTTTTTACCCAGTTTCCCAAATATGCAGGTCAGTTGTCTTAGTTACAGAGGTCTCCGCTAAAACAGGTCGAACTGTAGCGCTTTGTCTTTTAGAGGTCAAAATGTTAATTAAAAATGCATATTTCATATATTTACCAATAGTTGCCTTTACACAGGCTAACTACAAAGTCCCAACTATAGAGGCAAAAATCGAAAAAATCTAACAAACTCTTAGCATTCTCAGTTATAAAGCTTTAATTATTCCGAGTAGGTATACCTAATCGAGGTAGGAATTTCTATACAAAAGTGTCGGGACCTCATTGTAATTAGCTTAGCTTAGCTTAATCAGTCTATAATGTTCCCACTGCTGGGACACAGGCCTCCTCTCTGTGTGAGAGGCAGTGGGCCGTAATCCACCACGCAGACCCGGTGTGGGTTGGTTGATGTCACATATCTTCGAATTTTTGGCTTTATTTTTTATTTGGCTTAATATTGAAATTAAAATCTTATTTACAAACCTCCAGCCTTTTTAACATGCAAAATTATTTTTACTGATCGGTACGTGTGATAAAAGATTCAAATACGTTTATTCCTAAGCTAGAATGAGCTTTGTTCAAATGTTGGTGTAGGACGTAGACCGTATATAAAGCATATTCGATCTATCTATTTAGCTGTACTAACTGCGACTGAACTCTGACTTACAAATAATCTGGCGAATTGTTTTCTATAGACAATACTAGGTATCTAGTACCTAGTATTGTTAGAAACGTGTGACAATCTTAGACCAATAAAGAAAACAATAAGAACCGTAACAGCGTATATTGTAAAATTCTTAACGTGTCGTAAGTCACTTTTCTAAAGCGACATCGAAGCATAAAAAAGCTATCCTATAGACAATACACGTTGAACTCGACATATTTATTATGTTTGCGAACTCGTCTTCAAAGTACGTATTTACTTTATGCGCTTTGATATTGCCATAGAGTTACTTAAATGAAACGTTCCCAGTTCTCACCAGTCTGTTATAAAACATAATTCGCTCTGTTTGAACGAGCAAGACTTTCATTTTAACAGAAATAAACGCGTTTCTCGTAATAAATTTCACTAAAAGAACAAGGAAATAAACTACCACCTACTCATTTTTGAGTTATTGTGTCTACGAAGAAAAGTTTTTTATTAAAAAAATATATTTTAAAACATTTTCCACATATTACCTACAATGTAACCTGGTTAACTTGGCCCTGGATATGTAAGAAACCTCTACTACTGATAATAGCTAGATTTGCCGGTATGATTCTGTACAAGCACGAACAATGTAGCGATGTAGCTGGTAATGGGCAAGCAAGTAATTGCAAGTTAGTGAGGAAACAACAGGGAATTAAGTAATCCTGTGTCGCTCCGCTCCTAGTCTAAAAGCTAAGCTAAACACAGGACTCAAACTGATGGATGTCGACGTCTGGCACAAATACTCTAGGGGTGTCGCGCGCTCAACAGCACGACTCGAGACTGAAGCCAAATTCATTCCGCATTTTAAACTTATAAATAAAACAATAACATTGTCGTGAAAGGTGACTAAAGGGTAATGACAAGCGGATCGACAGCGGCAGTTGTGACTTGTGAACTAAATGACAACATTGCTATTTCCAATATGTTTGCCAACGGTTGGTATTTTCGCAATTTTTCCGTAACACCGAACAGGTGAAGGTTCGTTATTGAATAGGATTTTGCATTCTCTGTTAATTGCATTAGTTTTTACAAAGAATCCATGGAGGTACATTATAACATACCTACCTATACCTCATTTGAAATAAGATTAGACATTAAAACAAACCCTTTTACAGTCCGTTCAACCGATTTTGACTTCTATACCGTAGGCATAAGGATAGCATTAAAAGCAAAAAAAAGTTACACAATACCAACTATATACTGCGGCTGCCATTTGTCATGCCACCAACGCAATAGAATTCAAAATCGGTTGAACGGAATGTAAAAAAGGCTTATCTATACGTCTAATCTTATTTCAAATAGAGTATAGATAATGTCTGAACAATCAGGAGACGCATAATTTCAGCAATAATTAAAGATACTGACGATTTTTTAATCTTATAATGTTAAATATGTAACTACGAGTCGGTCATTGTTAGGGGTTACGAAGTTTTGATGAGGATGACAAAATAAGTATATTAACAGCTGGTACGGGTGATTACGATTCTGCAGGAGGCGTCAACATGCGTGGGGACCAGAAGTGGCCACCTCAGTCGGTGAAGGAGGCGGTTGCCGCAGAGAACGATGCCAGAAGGCAATTGGCCAGGGGCCCAGCCTGCAGGCCGCGCAAGGTAACGTTCATAACTATTTATCACTAACCTACCTATAGTAAAATAGGGTTAATTTAAGAATTAGATACGTGAAGGGCAATTTACCATTAAATTTAACCGGTTAAGTCTCGATGACACACAAGTGTGTCAGACGGGATCTAGCGAAAGTCCCGATGTTTTATTAAGGTTTTTTACGAGGTATTCGCGGGCCCAATCGGTATCGAATTGATTACCGGTCGAAAAAATAATTTATAATATCTCTGAATGGTGATTAGCTCTAAGGTTCCTAATTAACCCTATTTTTGATAACGTGCACATATCTATGTACATTTTATTTAATTTTATTGCTTCTAAGATTTCAGGAGAGAAATCCTTGAAGATATGTAATCATGGTGTGAGCAGCCTCTATATTGTATAATCTCTAAAATAAAAATAAAAGCTAAAACATAACAAGCCCGCATGCTGTATTATAAGCACAAGAAGTATCATATTTTGTATTTCACTGACAATTATTTTATTAACTTGTTTTATAAAAAAATTCTACGTTTTCAAATTAAACTATTTTCTTTGTTTTCACATTGTAATAATACTCAAATCTACAACTAATAATTCCATTCAACTACTTTGTGAACTGACTTTATATTTGTAAATAGGTATTTATTTTAACTTTTAACACACCCTGTATTTATCTGTCACTTAAAATATTACAACGCCTACCACAAAACCTATTAGGTAGTTTTCTATAACTTCTAGTTAAAAAAGTAATACCTAAACGACACAATTTTCAAAATCTGTACTCGGGCGCACAACAAACTACCTCAACCTAATTACTACATAATACATAGTATAACTAATTCAATTTCAAATCTTCAAAAGGCGAAATGATATATTGGCAACTTCCACACCTCGGAGTTAATTCTCTAAAGTAACATTGTATAAACATCGTCATTCTATTAAATTCTGAACGTTTCTCGTGACGTCAAACATAGTCATTTACAACATAACTTAGAGAATTGATGGACTGAAGTGCATAGTGTTGAACAAAACCGTTGTCTGTTTTAGCTGCGCCAATATTCGCTTGCCGAATTAGTTGCAATGAACGACGTGTAGGCGTCGGTCAGTCCCACAGTCCGTACGTACCCGGACTTTGATACCGAAGGTGTAAGTGCAGTTTGGGTCACTAGTGCTACTATATGTTTGGACAAACTTTCCATTAACAGAACTAGGCACTTGGTGAAGGGCAAACCTAGTACTTGTTAGTTGCGAGCACCTAACTCGCGTTTAGTAGGCTTTGCAATATCTATCCTTATGCAGGTGTACGACTCTTGCAACGGTTTATGAGAGATTTTTTTAATTGAGCAGTGTTTGGGAAATATGCGTGAGATAGCATTAGGCAATTAATACCTACCAAAAAAAGCTCTAAACACCCACAAGGCGGGAGCGGGTCGGGCGCGGGAGTACGGCGGGTATATTAAATTGTAATTCAAGGATTAGGTATAATTATGGATGTCAACACACAGAACGTGGGCGCGGGTCGAGCGCGGAGCGGGACGGGAGCGGGTCGGGCGCAGGAGTACGGCGGGGATGATAAATTGTAATTCAAGGAGTTATTATTATACTATAATTTAATTTTAATAATATTATATTGTATTTGTTTTGCAAATCTCAAAAAAATCTTCTGTTTGGCGATGGATCTCTGGAATATGATGATTTTAAATATGTCCGCGCCCGACCCGCTGCCATCTCGCGCCCGACCCGACCCGCTCCCGCCTCGCACCCGCTTTGTGTGTGTTTTGAGCTTAAGCAGTTGCATTTGAGTGATAAAATTAGAATCTGGGCAGTTATATAAATAATTCGACAGTTCTCGGCGGTCCGTAAAAGCAATAAGCGAATAAAAGGGTAATAATTAAGGGGTAGTCACGAGTCTCCACGTTGTCCTTCCTCAGCTGTGGACCCAGCACCACGACCATCACTTGAAGTTTTACCAACACTTGTCACTTCACTCATAGAATGTTATTTAACTGCGCTGAATTGAGTCTTGTATTATCGTTATCGCGGGAAGATTGTCGCCTCGAATAGAGCTGGTTATAAGCAATCGAAAACTTCACGTACCAACGATCAGCACGGGCGCAGTAAGTAACCAATTCGAAAACCACCAATCACTTGAATTTGCTCCGGGCCGCGCAAATTGGTATAGTTCCGTAACAGTAGGTTAGGGCCATTACAGACCAGTGTATTTTAGGCATGGAAAATCTCGTTTTTGCTTGTATTACCTACTTTATCGTCTTCACAACCGAAATTGCATAACTTAGAGAGTCGTACACCTATCCCACCATACATTCATGTAATGGACTAAAATCATTATATTACACAAGCATCAGGCATTCATTCTGTTCTATTTCTGCAAAGCTTTGCAATGTAGATGAGTTTAGCATCAACGATGCATGATTCAAATTAAGATCAAATACCATAGCGTTTATATTTAGAAATCAAATAAGTACCTTATTATGAACTATGTTTTTTTTTTAGAGTCTATACCCCTACTACCACAATTTTTGCTTCCCACAGTCACAAAATAAGGAACATTTAAATCAGTTATCGACTACCGCTCAACTGTTGATTGGCCTTTTAAAGGCCGATAACAATTAAAATTCTATTGTATCTCGTTAGTGACAGTTACAGAAAAATTAAACGACTTGTGTAACAGCTAGCCTCATAAAGGATTCCAGGTATTCCAGACAATGTGATAAAAATAATCATACCTTTTTGTACTCTAATTACAGGTAAAGAAGGACTATACCCCCTTCTTCGCACAGAATGCCCTGAACCACAACTACCCTGGATATCGCGCGCCCCCCGGCACACAACATTATGATGACAACTCAGGCCGATCTTCATACTAAATTAGATCTTAGTAACTAACATATCCCTCATGTAAAAGGAATATTAGTCTGACATCAATCTTCAACACGAATGTGAATTTTCTCTAAAGATGATAACATTCGTTTTAATTACCTACCTACCTACCTAATGTTGTTGACATTACTCATGTCAGAGTGTCTAATGTCTACATAACCAATTAATTGGGGGCAAAACATTTTGTAACGTCAACAAAATTAGTAGGTATCATCTCATCAAAGTAAACATCAATCAATTTAATTGATTCGCTAAAAGCGAAATTGTCGGGATTTCGAGTACTTGTATAGGCTTTAGGTATTAAAGTCTTGAGGCATGTACGAATTGGATTTCAATCAGTACTTAATTGTAGACTTAATTTATTTTTAACCATTATTTAGAATGTAAGTAAATATAAAAACATAAAAAATATAAAAATAACTTATTCATTTGTCACGTTCATGAATCGCTTTAAAAATGGTCATTTTCTATTGATTCTCATTGTTTTCTGTGTAAAAGTGCGCCTTAATACATTGCGAATATCTGAAGTTGCTTATAATGTAACTGTAAATAATGCTCAACTACCAATATCACAAACAGATTTTTAGACTTTTAAACATTACACTTAAAAATCAACTATTTAAAATATACGGAAGTGAAGAAACTGTTTATGATTTTGGATATTAAAAAATTCAACGCTTCCGCCAACGTATAATATTAACAATTGGCTCAGCTTATTATATCTACCTAGTCATGAAGAGATTATACGAATATTTTGTATATAAAATGTTAAACGGCCTTATTGATTTGGTATTTCATTATGTAATTATATTTTAAATTAAATAAATTATATTAAATGCCATTCAGCAGTTTCATTGTTGCTGATCCCGTAACCGTAGAGTGTGGGCAGAGTCCGGATTCGAAAATGTAGGAACCAGTACTCATTATATGAAATTATCGGTACATAAAGCACAAAAACTATTTTCAAATATTTATGTTTTTTTGTTTGTAAATTTTAGTTTAGTCCTGTCAAATTAATCAGCGCCTGACGTACTTAATTTTAGTAGGCAAGTTTTTAATCGCGTCTAAACTTGTATGGAGTAGTGACAGTTTGACAGGACTAAACAAAAATTTATCTTCTGTCCTTTTCATAATGAACTAGAAAGAAAAAGATGCACTGAACTTAAATTTACTTATTTTAGTTTGTGAACAACAGAATCGGCACCAATGTTTTAAAAGTTAGGCTTTTTTTTTATTTTAGAAAAAAAAATTAGGGTCCTCGCGGGCGAAGCCGCGAGCAACAGCTAGTGAATGAATGAATGAAATGTACCGACTCCAGCGCGGCTTAACCAGACTCGATAAATTGAATGAACCCCAGGATTTGCACTAGCCCCTGGAGCCTCATGGTTCATGGGGCTACAGAGGCCATTGCATATCAAGAAGTAGACCGGAGGGCGCGGGTAATGGTAGGGAAGACCGTGCCCGTCGGGATAGGGGGGGATTTGCGAGCCTACCGGATATGCATCCTTGAGTAAGCAATGGACTAGTGGAGAGACGGGTAATATTTATATAAGGATGGGCATCTTTTACGACGTCGCCGCCCGTTGGCTCCGTTCAATCTTCACCGTTGAATCCGTTGGCGGAGATAATTATGCTGTGTTCTATCTCCTTGCTGTGCTATGCTACAATTTGCTGTTTTCTGTCTTCGTCCGAGGACTCGCTGCTGTCCGTTTCAGGTTTCTTGTATATCTCGCTGGTTGCGTTCTTGATCTTGTTTCGATCTTCCGCTGCGTCCATCCAGAAGTTGATGTCCTTTTCGAAGCGCGCCATGTCCTGTTTTAGGTTGTCGTTCCGTGTGTAAATCGGTCGGCCTACTTTCTTGGATCTGGCCTTGTACAGTATTGCTGCATATAATAGGTGTGGTTTGCCGCGTCTGTGAACATGTGCGAGATAGCACATCCTGTGATTCTTGATGCGTTTAGTTAGTCTTTCCGTCTAAGATTTCGTGCATTTTCTTTGATCTTGGTTTGTTCCTCGCGTGACTAATCAAGTACCTCATGATAACTCTCTCATATTTCCTCAGTCTTGACCTTTTAGCTTTGGTGATTTTCGATACTTTCAAACCGTATATCATACAAGGTACAATCACCATTCTATACATGAGCCTGGCTAGTTGCCAGTCCATCTTTGAGTTTTCTATGAATGGTAATAGTGACTGCGTTTCTAGTGGCCTGCTCACATCGTTTTCTGATTGTGCTTCTCCTGTCTAATGTAGATGTTATGTATGTGCCTAGGTATCTAATTTCATCGACTGTAGGTAGACTTAATCCATTCATTGACACGTGGGTCACTTTCCGTGTAGTTAAGGGGTCTCTAATAAGTATTCTTGTTTTTGTTTCGTTTATTTGTAAGCCGACGCTAGCTAGTAGGGATTTAATATGGTATACGATTCTTTCTAACCCCACTAGGTCATCTGTAATGAAGATGGGTGATATCATCCGCGAATGATAGCACCAGAGGGAGTGAGATTCCCCGATCTTGGTCCGTGAGCCACAGCTAGTGAGTAATAAATTAAGTTAAACGAAATAAAACGGCAATTACGTATGAAAATATTATATTATCATACATTACATACATCGTGTACAAACCACGCCGAGTACCTAGACTGAGGTGCTCAATAAATGCTTCAAAATAATAACAGCAATCTAGCCAAGCTACGAACAGTACCAATATGTACAACATGTACAATAATAACAAAACAAAGTAATTATTACAAAAAGCCTTTGTATTGTCGCCGAATGTAACCAATGGCATACGTTTAATATCACAGAGGTAGCCAATCTATGTACAAAATCATTATGGCTACGTGTATCTATCGTAACATTCGTAATCAATAGTTAGGATCGCCTTTTCTCCAAACACTTCTCTTGGAGAGCGTCTGAGGACTGAAGGGATTTTGTTAAAATTGATACGGCTGCCCCACCTATTTATTAGCAACTAGAGAACTTTAGAGCGCTAATAAAACAGCCCTAGCACGCTATTATAAAAAAATCAGGGATTCACAGACATTGTTAGACCACAGTGTATGTAGACAGTGGTTCAAACCCCCATATATTTGTCCCGACGTACGAAATGTCAAAGTGCCCATACTGAAGTATAATAATAGTCTGTTCCAAAAGTATTTTATGAAAATGTAAACAAATGGATCAGAAAATGTACCTGTGGATGCCAATTTGAAGTGTAACTTACAAATTGGGTGCTTTGATTAGATTATTTGAATATTTAAATCCAGAATTCTAATTTTAGATCACCATAAAGACGTTTTTCATTTGACACTTAGTTTTATAATTTCAATTTTCGTCGATGAAATTTCAATTACAATTTAATAATGTTGTTCATAAAAATTTTATAATTTCAATTTTCGTCGATGAAATTTCAATTACAATTTAATAATGTTGTTCATAAAATGATTGTTGTAAAAGTAGTGCGATAAAACGTTGAAGCCTTCTAAATACATATGAACGAGTTACTAGTTCCCTTTAGTGAATGATTGAATAAGAGTTTAAACTGAACAGGGTTTGTTTACACTTTCATCAGATACTTTTAGAACAGACCATACAGCAGCTTGAGATAAGCTCCACCTTTTCCCCCAATACAATTGCGGCCGAACCGTAACATAGGATATGTTTAATCGTTATGTACAATACCACATACTCTGCGGTTTAACAATTAATAATGTTATATTAATAATATTAAAAAAAATACAGAATGAAAATAAAACGTGTTTTATTATTCAAGATTCGATAGTAAGTGCGTACTAGGCCTGCTATACTACATTGATGTGATCGGGTTCATATTACCTCGAAAAGTGCAACACATTGCAGTCATGTCATACATGTACTGCAATGAGTCATGTCAGAATTCTCCCAGTTATCACATTACGCTTTACAGCATTTACGTAAATGGAATGCCATTATCACGGAACCAATAAATAAAATATATTCCTATTTAAAAAGAGCGTAACATAACTGATTTATTGTTACACTATATAAAATATTATAAATATAAAATATTAGGAATAAAGATACTTTTTTTTTGGAAAGGCACCGAGAGTATGCTAAAATCCGTCACTTAAAACAATTTATTTGACCAACATTATTTGACTGCTTCGTTACGTCAATGAAACAGAAATATAATTCCCTGGTGATATTATATTTTTGTAAAATACTATTAAGTTATTATTCTAATTGACTTTAGCAAAAAACCAAGGCATCGAAGCCACATGTACTTGTAAATTTATTATAAATAGCAATCCAAAATATGAGCTATATATTCTCACACATCAGACTGGAATCTCGACGGAACATCGCTTTAGTTAGCTCGTCATTTTTTATTTAAATACCCACACGACATCGATAATAACATAGTTCAAAATCAAATTTCCTTGGCTTTTAAAAGGTTGCTACTACGTATAAATGCTCGCGAGCATCGCTGGACGATTTCTTATGATATATTTTAGATGCACCAGAGTCTTGTTTCCATCACTACGCTCTAAGCCCCAGCCTATAGTGCTAATCTCTATACACACAGAATACCAATATAACGTTAGTACTTGGTGTGCATAAAGCCGACATCATGGTAAAATTTCAATAGTCTATATGCTACAGAATCAAACGAGTGAGAATCCCTGTGTTTGTTGAATAGCTTGGACGAGATGGTATTTCAGTCGTTCCTTAGTTTTATAGCGCGGAAGATCTAGGAGGTTGAAACATGTATGAGCTACTGGGAAGTACCTGTCGTCAGCTACTGCCTGAATTCTTATCTGTAACGAAAGAAGAATCAAATTATTTTAATTCTTAAGGACAGTGATTTAAAGTTTCAACTGCCTATAAACATTCCTTTTAGCAATAAAATATTTATTATTTATTTATTTATATATACTTTATTGTACACCAGAAAATATATGAGCCGTATAAGATCACATCACAAATCACTAGCAAATCACTGTCCATTCCAAGGTTGCCTGGAAGAGATCGCAGATAGCGATAAGGCCGCCCATTGTATATTTTGTAGTGTTTGTTATTTTCTTTTGTTATATATTTTCGTTGTGTACAATAAAGTATATATAAATAAATAAATAAGATCTACTCACTTTAATATCTCTCATTCCCTGAATCGGAACTCGGTCGCTGCCAGTTAAAAACAAGAGGAACTTTTTCTTATCTTCGAGTGGAAGCTCATGAAACGTTTCCCAGAACCACCTGAACAATAAAAAAAACATTTAAGTATCTACAATTCTATTGGTGTAAAAACAAACATAACAAAAATATTCAGTGTCAATTACCTGACTTGTAAATCGGTAGAGGTATACCCATTTTTATATTCACAGTTGCTTTCAAACACTTCCCAGTCGTATTCTTCGTTGCCCATTACAACTGACATCATTTCGTGTGACCTGAACAATTTGATAATTCTACCGCCACAAACCTGTGGGAAAGCAAAATACACTATTTTACAAAGTAGTATGAATTTATTACTAGCGTACTATATAAACACAGCCTGTATACAACTTGTAATAAAAACCCTGTGCGATCCATGAGGCGGTTGTTAAGTATCGTACAAAGAGTCTATTTAAGTGGTAAACTTCAAGAAAAAAGTAAAAAAATGGGTAATCTTTTTCTGGGTTATTACATAGGGCGCGAGCGGCCGTTTAGCGGGTGTCCAACCGGTGACCCATGTAGAAAATTTGCTATTTTAAAAAATAATGGAAATTTTAAATAGCAATAACTTTCTTATTTTCAATAATAATAAGTTTGTTTTATTACTTTTTGGTAATGTTATTGCAGTATCTATGTGCCCATTTCCTTTTAAATATTGTATTTAAACATCGCAAAGTTGCTTGGCAACCAAGACAACGGATAAAAAGATTTTTTTTTTACCATGAGTAGACAAACTCAAATATTCCTTTACTAAATTAATTGTCTATGCTGTTGGACAAAAGGGGATAAACGATAAAAACAGGGCAACTAGTGACAATTTTCAAAATCTGTCTTACCTTCTGAAAACCTTGATTAAAAGCTTTGAACTGATTTTCAACAGACTTATTGAGCAGGAAATCTACATAAAGCTCGACATATTCCTGTTTGTTCTCATGTGTAACGGGCAAGTTCTCGCCGTTCTCTTTTAGGGGGTGAACATGAATTTGACCGAAGACTTCTGTGTTTACTGCGAAACATAAGCTGAATACCTGTTGGAATAACAAGTATGATTAGTAAAGAATAAATAATGATTTAAACACTAGCTAGGTCGTAGGTTCGAACCCAGGCAGAGCTTTACTTTGTGTTAATCACCACTGCTCTCAAAACGGTAAAGGAAAACCTCGTAAGGAAACCGGCATATCCAAGAAAAATTCGAAGACATGTACCAACAAAAGAACAAAAAGAAAGTCAAACTCTATAGTAAGGCAGGATAAAGTGGGACTTTATAATTATAAAAAAAATTGTATACACATACATCTTCCACATCTTCATCAGGATAGTCCAGCAAACTTTTAAGACTATTAGCAAGAGTAGGATACAGGTCCGACAAGTCGTCCAACATGACGACTTCTTCTAACACCTTCTTGTATAAAACCAACGGGAACGGAACGTAGATTATTATGGAATTGTATATAGCGAGACCGTAAATGGCACCTGTAAACAGAAACAAAGAAAAACTGTCAAGCATAGAAATATAAAAAACTGGAGAAGTGGCATGGGGGCGTGTCTGTGTCCGCGCCGCATGTCCGAAATGCTCTGTGCAAAGTTGAGGGAACCAGTTAGGAGGCCTGCCTGTGGCATCAATCCATTCCTTTTTTAAATTCACATCTTTTGGGAAGCTTAAAGGTAGGTACAATTACAGCGTATTTATCATTTAAATATTATCCTAAGCCGTTACATCGATACCCCACCATGCACTAAGCAGGCAATATGCTTTTGTTATTAAAAAATGCCTAGTTGATAAAGAAATAGCAAATATGTATATGAAAACAAACACACACCCATGCATAACAAATAAATACTTAGTATGAATATTTTGACTTATTTTAAGCAAAAGTCACTAATATTATTATCTTAACCATGCAGATTACTATAACACATTCGAAGCTTTTGAAAACTCTAACGGAAGTAAAATACCAAAACCATAAAAAAGTAAGAGATAGTGCTAAAGCTTAAATAACAAAAATAATATAATATGATATAACTTATATGATAAAGCTTAAACCAACTTAACCGGATTTTTCGTTCTTTTATTTTTTTATATTTTTTAGCTACTAATTGTTATTTTTATTATACATAATATTCTCTGGACTTATCGTTTTTTATTTATTTTATTTTCAGGACCCCAAAAATATTTTAGTACAATCAAAGAATCGATAACTTTCCGATTTAGTCAATCACTAGCGTATATGGAAAATAAATGGCTTTTGCACAGCACATCGATAGCGACCATTGCTTTTGTGTGAGTAACTTGTACGGTGCACGTTAAATGCGCGCTGTTAGATGTTATAAGGTCTATAATTGATTGTGTAGTATGTTCTTATTTATGAAATGTGGGTGTGTGCGCGACTGCGTATCTATTGCTCTTACTGAACTGCATGTGTAGTAGTTGGCGCGGAGTGGGGATTTTTTGGAGACAGTGGGTTCTAATACATTTTCAACTACCGGGCATATCTCCTTCTTTCTTATATCTATGGTGTCAAGCATCAATCATCCTCAACTAATATTATAAATGCGAAAGTGAGTTTGTTTGTTTGTTACGCTTTCACCCTAAAACGGCTGAACGGATGAAATGGAAATGGATGAACTTTATGGCCGAAAATAAAACATCTCCTTTCATCCAAATTGATGATTTGGATGAAAGGAGATGTTTTATTTTCGGCCATAAAGTGTACAGTAGTGATAAAAAAGGAAAAAAATCCACGGATTGAGGAAAAATATTCTTTCCTGAATATTCCCCAGATTTCTTCGGCACAAAAAATAATGGTTTATCAAATTATTGCCATATAACATACATTAAAACATAATTGTATCACGTAGACGTTATTTAAATAAATATGAAAGACATGTATTTGTCTGCTATTAAGATAAGATAGCTACCTTAAACAACTTTTTTGATTAATTATCAAGTGTGATTCATCATTTAAAAAAAAAACTACTTTTCAGGATTGTAGATTTGTAGGTATTTCTGGACGAAAAATTCAAACATCACATCTTTGACAGTTCTAGGTTTTAAAATAGAGATGAGTGTTAACAGGTTAAACACGATAACTGTTATCACTGTTACTGTTACAAAAAAAATAACAGATCCAAATATCTTTTATTAAATAACAGCCTGTTATTTTTGTACGGACAATAAATACGTATTTAAATCTCAATTGAATATCTTGTTATCGAATTTAAACCAAAAGAGATATCTTTTGGTTTAAATTCGATAATCGTATCTATCTGTTATTAAATAACAGCATGTTATTTTTGTACGGATGATCAATATGTAAGTAACCGCCGCGCCGCTGTAACAGTCTGTGTGGGGATTGTAATAATGTAACAATCGCGGTAACAGTCTTGAGGATCTGTTATTTTATGTAAAAGGTATGTGTTATTGTTAGGAGCAATTGTTATTTTTTAATATCTGTTATTTCTCTGTGACGAAAAATACGCCTCACGCCTATTTTAAAATGTAAACGTCATCTGTCCAACCAACCTGTCATGGCTGGCTGGCCGTTAGAGATGGGTAGCACACCTTTTTAAAATGAGGATCGTGGGAGGCACTATTTTTACAAAGTGTGCTAGCACACTGTGCTACTACGAATGAGGTTTGTGAGCAGGAACGTGCTGTGTGTCAGCGAGCCACGTGCTCGCCAATTCGCCGAGTCACCGCGCGAGTCGCGTGTGTGCTGTGTGGTGTGTAGTGAGTAATGCGGCAAACATACGTAGTTGAGTAGGCAGACTCGCGGTGAGTTCTGTCTGTGGTGTATGTTTGTGCTAGTAACAGTGCACGAAGACATCAATGATCAAAAAACACAAAAAGAGTGATTGACTCTTTTCATCCAAGTGAGTAGTTACAACTGCACTAGCACGTGTGCTGAGTTACCCAACACTAATGGTCGTATTTCTCCTGACAAACGTCAAAATTTTTATAAATACGGATTTTCTCGAGGTTTTTAAACCGACAAGAAAACCCGTATCTAATGAGTATTTCGATCATCATTTCATCAATCGATATTTGATCTAGCTTAGTTAATACTATGCCAGATCAAATATCGATTTAGAAATAAAATAGCAGACTTACCAATCAAATAATACATGACGTCATCTTCAAACGGGTTGTTGGAAAACCAAATCATGTTAGTTTCTTCCGATTGCTTGAACATACCGTATACAGGGTCAAAGATTTCCTTCAGTAGCAACAGGAAGAACTCTTTTTTTACACCACCGGCATCTTCAGCTTCTTCTCCGACGAATTCTACCTGAGAGAACATTGGATATCACGCAAATTGTTTAGTTGTAGATTTCACGAACGCACATCAGTAATTGCAATTTATTCCTTATAACAGTGACATAAGAGTCATATGACGCACCTTCATGAATATGGTCTTTAACAAGAATGGATTATGAGGTCTGTATTTGCTGACTGACTCTTAGCAGACATTATTATTGACCTATTTTTGTATTAGCTGCCTGGAGAAGGGAATTTAGCGAACTTGAACGGGAGCGTAAGGCTCAATTTACACCGCCGCGGAATGGAATGGAAGCGATTTTTTTTGTACAAAGCATAATGAACTTTATATCAATAGTCTAATCTTTATACAAACTAGATACGAGCACGCAGCAAATAACAGGTTGCGCGTCTTCTGGAGAATTCTCGCGCGCTCTCGGGAATTCCCGCAGTAACAAGCTCGTATTTACTTTGTACGTTAGACAATTGACATAAAGTTCCATTTTACTATGCACAAAACACTCGCTTCCGCTCCGTTTCGCGGCGGTGTAAATTGACCCTTAGTGTGCGGTATTCACCTGGCATACAAACATAGTTACAAATACTTTCAAACTTATTCAATTTTGACAAATACTTACTCTGAGCGGTTTCTTCAACTGTGAAGTCTCATGATTACTGATTTGCGACATTGTATCCCTGACAATATGGTTCCTAGAAACAGTCAAGTTAAGAAACTGGTCCCTTTGATATTCATACGTGGGGTCCATGAATAACCGTGTGAATATCTGCGTGGCTGCTCTACTAATAGCTATCTGCATTTGAAGCTGCTGATCTATTTTTAGTAACAATGATTTGCATTGAACGTCAAATAGGAACGCGTAGTTACACATATGGGGATGGGCCGACTGCAAAAAAGTTATTGGTGTATTTTAGCTAGTTATGGGTACATTAGGCACATTAGGCATTAAATAAATGGTGTACGATTGGAGGCAGGTATTAATAAACGACTCTCAACACCGCTCTGAGATCGATAAAGGTGCTCTTCCGTAGGCAACAGCCACCACAAACCGCAGCGGCAAAGCCGCCAAATCGCTATGACAGACCGCAGCGACACTATTGGTTTGTTACATAGAAACCAGTCGTGTCGCTACGGTCTGTCATTGGAATTAGGCGTCGGCTTCGGAAGAGCACCTTAATCGTCGCAAAATTGGCTGTCAAAATTAGATCATCATATAAATATTTGATGACTTGGACACTTACTATCATTTAATCTCAGGAGTTATCAGAACCATACATCAGCATTGCTATTCTGTAACCATCTCACCGTGAAAACTTAGGTGAAGTGAGCGTGGAATGAGCTGTCAGTGTCATCGATACCTACTGATGCTAAGGCAGTGACAGTTCACTTCAAGCTCACTTCACCTAAGTTTTTCACGGTGAGATTTTGTACAGAATAATACAGCAGATCTGTTGATAACACTGTGAGAAAGTTCTTAATTCACATCTAACTATGGCAAGCCTTTTAATATTTTAAGTAGTACTTACAGCGTGATCTGATAGCCATGTAATGTAGTCAGTAGCAATATCCACATGGTCGCACAAGTCTTCAATATAAAAACATTCTGCTGGAATTTTCGGTTTCTTTGGATTTGTAAAGTTTATTTTGTTCAGTGACGACAGAGTATTGAGTATTTGTATTATGCTGTGTGTAAAGTAAATTTTCTGGAACCAGAGAAACATCGACCGTGATACTTTCAAATTGGATTTTTTTCCAAACAATTGTTACTTTCTCCTTTAAGATTTTTTATATACCTTGTTCGCGCGTACTGTAGGCTGCATAAGTTCGTAAACAATAACACTTTTGAATATATCAACTAGCATTTCGAAATATTCTGGTGTTTGAGCCTCCCACCATAGATTTACTATCCTCTGAGGATGGGTAGAAAGATTGTTGAACGCCTCTGCGAACGGACCCTAGAGGGAAAAATTTCAATGTTTTAATAATGTGTGTAGACTTTAAAAGGGCTGAAACGGAATATGTTTATGCTACACATATCTTTCTTTTTCGTATATTTACCAGTGTCCATCCAACCACATATAGTTGAATGTTAGAATGTGTAGAGGTTCACGTCAGCCTTTTAGTGATGACATCGGTCGAAGCTCTATGTTTATTCAATAATATATCATATAACAGAAACAAATATATTTGACGACTTTTACGTAAATATAATGGGGATAAATCACCTCTCCGTATGATAACGATCAGCTAATCAAGAATGTAATAAAATGAACACATTATAATGAAATATTGCATGATATGATTACTGCACAATAAAAAAAACTACTTTTACCTGTAATTCGACATGTCGGCGAGGATTACGCATTTCGTGATACAGAGGTAAGGTAAGGAACATCCTGAGAGCCTCCGCGTCAGGCGGTGACACTTTCATTTTCTTTATTATGTTCTCTGTTAGGTGATTAAATATCTGTAAACAAAAAGATATGATATAATTTCGTTATCACATTCCCTTTAAGTCGCAATTTTTTTTATAAAAAATAAATAATAATAATGTAAAAATGTAATGCATAATAATATTAAGATGGCACAAAGTTCTTTGTGCTTATACAATGGAATGATAAATTCAATATCATTTTCTTCTTTGTTTACCAACTCAACAATTCGGAATCTTTGTATGCTCGAATGACAGGCTCGTCAATCATTTTTCTAAAGCATCTTAAGATTATTATATAAAGCTTACTTAAATAAAAATCGAAAAACTCACAAGTTCCTTGATAGTAGTATTTTCAAATCTGCTAACTAACGTGAATGCTTCCTCGGCTTTCCTAAGGTCGACCCCAGGCACCTTAGTATTGCAGCCAAAGTGAGCATTGCTCGGGGCTAGGAACGAACCGTTCACACACGCAAGAGAGCCAAATGCCGTCTCTAAGTATGCTAGCATATCCTGAAGTACAAAAATGTTTATGCTACTTTATCTACCTCCTTTTTGAGAAGTATGAATTAAAGATTCATTTGCAACACACAGAAACATTAATTTGTAATATATCAAGCAAGGGGTCCAGTTTTATCTATACTTTAATTACATTATTAATCGTTTATACGTTTTAAAAAGTCAACAAGATATAGACAGTCAATTTTAATATCATCAAAAATCAAAAATATTTTAAATGAATTTTAAAGTAACTTTAAAAAAAATAAAAAAATCAGAGCAGTGAGCGGTGCAGTGGTAGGGCTATGGTGGCCCAGTGTTAACGGCCGCGACTTACGAGTTGTAGGTTCGAACCCAGACAGGCAATTATTTCATCACTATTGCTCTCAAAACAGTGAAGGAAAACATCGTGAGGAAATCCTCTCACTCCCTCTCACAGAGAAGAGGCCTTTCCCAGCATTGGGAACGTTACAGGCTGATTTTGCTTATGCTAAATAAATTCAACCAAGGAACGTTATCCCACCTGATTAACGACATCGCAGTCTTTAAAAACTTCACATGCAGCCAACTTAGATAATGTCAATGTTACAATTTGTTTCGTATGATCTTGGATACGGAAGTCAACCGGCCCAGATCTGTCATGATCTATGATTAGAAAACTGTGGTCACCGCCTGCGAACACCTTTATAGGACCCTTGAAGGCTTCTTGTGAAAACTGCAAAGAATTTCACCATTTGTTATTTTCGTTGATGGAGGTACAAAGTGGATATTTGTGTGTAAGTGAGTTTAAATAGGGTGATTTGATATCTTTCAAAAACTTAATTACATGTTTTATTTTATTTTTATTATTATTTTCTGGTAAAAATATTGTATCACCTTTTTCAAACAGGCTCAGACCACAAATATACACCCTGTATAATAATATTACAGATAATAATTTACGTCATCATTACAATCATCACATGACAATAAATTACAGTGCAAAAGCAATGACGCTAATCTTATGTATACCAATGCACTGACATTAGCATTAGACACAGATAACAGAGAAAATGGATTTAAAAAGCGCGCTGAAAGAAAGCGGATGGTGGGAAAGATGTATCTTTTGTTAAAATGGCTTTAATAAAATCTCAAAAAATTAATAATTTCTACAATTTAATTGTAGAAGTTATTAATTTTTTGAGATTGCATCCACCTTAATTGCACTGCATGCTTGATACTGCCGGAATGTTTAAAGAAACCTATCGCGTGTGTCAATTGAATATTTTTGTATTTATAATAATGGATTGTCAATCTACCAGAATACCCGCAAAATTTCGTGGATGTATTTTCTTTTTTTATTCATATTTTTTAGCCACATCTTTAGGTGAGCTAACCGAATATTTAAAAAACTTGGCCTCTTCACGGGAAGGCGTAAAAATTGACTCGCTATTACTATTTATTGTATAATAGATAGGGAACAGTCAGTACATTCAGCAATAGCTGTTTGAGTACCGGAACTAAAGTCGAGGACCCGCATTTTTTTAGATATTTTATACCATGTGCATGGGGATTCCCCAAGTATGGGAGATTTCTACACCTTGGGGAGATCCCGAATCGTTAATACCTCTTGTCTCATGGAGACCTCCCGCATTGTTGCGATCGTTTATACTGTGGGGATCCCCCGTATTGCGGGCATGTGATTGTGGTGTGTGCGGGCTCGTTAATTTATAAAAATAGAACATGCGAATGGATTCACCGCTACCGGCGCAAGCGCACCCATGTTCCGCTTTCCGTCTAACGCGTGATTTAAATTAATCACTTTATCTACTAATTATAAAGTTTAGCATGCATAGTCTAAAACAGTTCTATAAAAAAAAGAAAAACAAGATATATAACTAAAAACAAATGAATAGGGCCTAGCTACAAAATAGAACAATATATAAAAATCTACATAATCTACAAATAAAATATTTTTTAATAAACTGCAGCACATTGAACATAATACTAATACATTTTTAAATATACAGATGACTCAACATTTATTTTGGAAACGCCCGCGTTGCTATTGCGAGCTATTGTTGTCGCGGCCTCGACTTTCGGTTTCTTCTTAGGCTGAAGAACAATAGTTCATGTTAATAACCTATATCAGGCTATTACTATATCATTATAAACAATGAGAGTGATGTTAAAATCTCCGTAAAATTAACGGAGGTGTAGATATCGAGGAACGACTTTTTGCATAAACATTTGCAATGTTTTAAGGGAACGAATATCTAATAGGAAACCCCTTAGACATTCGCCACTATAGGGGTTCGAACCCGCGATGAGTATTCTCTTATACTAGGTCAATTAAGCCACCTTTTATTACTTTTGTTGAGTCAAAAGAATAAAACAAGTAAATTAGCAACCAGCTTAAAACCATTTAGATAATGAATACCTACATCTAAACAGACTAAACCACAGTTTACCAATATCTATCTCCATACAGTCGGTCAATGCATTGATAAAATTCTCGTATACGTATCTTCATAAAGTAATCGTCCTTCGGGAAGTAGGAAATTGACGACCTGTATGGAGAAGGCAGTTACACTGTGCTAATTTTACACTAAAAGTGTTAAAAAAAAAGGGAGAAGTGCAGAAAAGCTAGGAAACTACATCTAATACGGCCTTGTTACTAAGCAATATATTTATTTACCTTGCTCTGGCCAGGGTTTTCAGTCTGTATTGAAAACAATAGAATTGAATGTTATGATAGAAAATGCTTATATTACGTGGTAAGCCAAACGGGCGTAGCTGCGAAACGGCGATAACATAACACATAAAAATACGAACGGCTTTTTTACTAAGCAAGCTGGTTAGGGTTCTGAACTTAAGGTGAGGACAGGTTAACATTAAATAAGTAGCATAACTAAAAACTTGAAATACATCAAATATTTAGGTAAAGGTAAACTTCACATTATGGGGAGAGACACAATTCTATTACTACTCCATCATCAATTTGGCAAAATTGTTTCTATAAACTAAGTGAAACGGGCGTATGTAACAATGAATATCTTTCACCTAAGATGATGATAGTAATTTTCCAAAAAAGGTGATAACTTACCGGCGATTCCTCAGTAGAATTAAAAGCAACAGGTGTCGGAACCAAGGCGAAGGCCATATGTGGACAGCCAAGTTGGCCTCTCGCGCCGTACCCACACGCCAGGATACGGTCACCGACCCGACACAACACGTGCCGGCGCCCGCAAACCACTTGCGTCACAGTACTGCCCATTAACTCCATAACCTGCGAATTATAATTATTATTCTATGAGTGGGGATTATTAATAAATGATTCATACATAGAACGATGAATAATTGATTACTTGTACTAAGAATAAGATACCTTCAATGTTCCATTAATAATTCAAGCCATGAAACATAAAAACACAGTAACATCTACAAATTAGGGAGGAAACTAAGCGCATAGCTTGTCAGATCAAACTAACCATTATATTGATGGTAACGATTTTTACTAAAGACAACGTTGAAATACAACAACTTTTAAAACATGGGAATTCAGATAAATGAGTGATAAAAAACATATTTTAAGCTTAGTATAAGTGTGTAGCCAAGCCGTCACCGCTCAATTGTCCATTTGCCTTTAGAAGTCGATAACAATCAAAATTCTATTGTGTTTCGTTAGTGACAGTTAAACCCATAGCATAGTGTGAGGCTAAGAGCGCAGCGTAGCAAGAGTGATCGATTCGCGAGGATTGCCAACATCGAATTAGGCGCTAAAAAGACGATGGGCAATTAGTCCGCGACAACAGAACCTATGGAAATCCATGCAATGACGCACACGGACAAAACGACCGTGCAGCCAATGCGCTTGCCGGATGATGTCTCTCGAGGTAATTCGCGGAAAAAATTACCGCCGTCTCCGGAGCACCTTTGGTTACATTATCAATGCACTCTATTACAATAATGATATACGGTAGCAATTACTTTTCTAGGAACCAGCTCATCCTTCGTAGTCCCGTGTCCAGTCTGCCCGTATTCACCAGTGCCGCATGTGAACACACCGCCATCTAATGTCAGGAATACGGTGAAATCTTCTCCGCATGCAATATGACACACCTGGAAACAATGATTGTGTTACAACTATAAGGCGCCATCTCCACGGGCGAGAGAATCGCGGCGATAGTCTCGCCATGCCATCAAATTCTTGCCGCGATGATATCGCCGTATGAAGATTACTCCATACAGTTACTATAGAATTTGAAGATTTGATACTCTTGCCCTTGTAGATGGCGTTGCTTGCAATGTTTATTTCAAGCACCAGTCTATCACAAATGTAAACTTATCATTAAGCTAGTCTTAAGCACTAACACTGTACATTTCTGACAAGAAAATAAATATACTTTACTATTATTTACTATAAACTAGCTATTGCCACCTAATTCGTCTACGATTCAGCATGAAAGTAGCCTATGTCCTTCTCCAGGTCACATATGTTCATGAAACAAGTTTCCTGAACATATATTAATAATTCTATTAGTACTTCACTTATAGAAGTTACAGGTACCTTAACATTTCTCAAGGTCTTCAAATGCGAGGGGAAGCACTTATTCTCTCTATCTTGCAGTCCTAACTGTCCATGTGTGTTTTTACCCCATCCGAAAACGGCACCGGATCTGTAAGCAAAAATAAAAATATTATTTTTGTAAGCAGTGTGAGCAAATCAACAATGATAATAATTATGTCACCACAAACGACGCAACTCATCATATCAGCATTATGTTAACCAATTTTTATCTTTATCTAACCGCAATGATATTTTTTATTTAAATACATAACAAAACTTTCTGATATCAACTGCTTCATATTTTCTGTAGATTTCTAGAACAAATTATTTTATGGAAACTACTTCCCAAGTTACATTACTGAGGTTGATCCAGACTTTCCAGAATAATTTATAGCACAAGAAGATACAGCACACTAAGGTAATTTCCATTATTTATGTAGGTAATTCTATGTATGTCAGTAGCAGACATTAGTCTGCAGGTCTAAATGAGCTAAATAATGGTGAACCTGGTGGAGAACCTCAGATTTATTGTTTTGATTTTAATTTTATAGCTCTCTTTTTAATCAAATTAAACAGTCATTCCATTTCGTTTTTGTAAAAAAAGTTGACAGGTTTTTTTTTTTTTACATTTTGGTCACCTATTAAGACTTTATTTATAGCTAAGGAAAGATTGTAATGTATTGAATAATCAAGTTTGTCAGTAATATAGTAAAAATACTTACTTTGATAATGCAAATGTGTGGTTACTGCCACATGCAATCATTGCAATAGGAACTCCTAGCAGTGAGGTGATTGGTTGTGGAATCATTTCCTTATTTGTCATAGTACCTAATCCACACTGACCGAAACTGTTTGCACCCCAAGAAAACAGATCACCATCTAAAAGCAGAAAAAAAAATTAAGTAACAAAGCATGTTATTAATAATATGTAACACATATACCTAAAATTAACAGAACAAACAGTATTTTTTTTAATTCACTAACTATAAACATTCACTTTAATAATTCTATACATATACAACTTACTGTTTGTCAATGCTATAGAATGATATGCCCCACACGCAACTTGAATAATATTTCTGGTTGCTAGGTTCTTTACAAACTTGGGTTTGTCTTGGGCATGTGTGCCCAGATTACTGCCCAATTGGCCCATGCTGTCTGAGCCCCAACTGAACAGCTGTCCCCATTCATCGAGAGCAACGGAATGCTGTACACCACAAGCAACGTATGACACAGTGCATTCTTTGAATGTCTCAACTAGTGCTGAAAATTAACCTTTATAAATAAAAATGAATAAACATTATATTGTTTTTATTTGAATGTAGCTGAGGTGAAGTGGAAATATAGGACGTACTGTGACAGTTAGAGATTTTGAGACTGTACAATCTGTTTGTAAACATGATGATGTATATTTTTATTTAAAGATAATACAATTTTTTGGAGATAAGATAATAAAAGCTGATAATGACACAGACACAGTACATTTTTCTTTAGTAATTAGGTTAAAATATCTAAACAGCTCAATCAAATAGCACTCAATAATTAGGGCAAGAATACTGAAAAGCATTTTCTAGCTATCGGAACCTACATTTCCATAAGTCAAGGTGTATGAATGAATGCATTAATAATAATTGAGTTTTGTCTACCTCTGTTACACCTCACCTAAATAACAGTTGGTAAACTGCTGTATTTAATTTACGTCAGTAGTCAGTTGTATTTTACTTGTTTAATGTAATCATCATAAAGTTCATGCAAATGATTGAATCCAGTAATTTGCTCATAACACAAATTCATGTGATTATTAATCAGTTTATAATCTCCACTTTCAGCTTACACAATAATTAAGAATCTTTCATCACATTGTAAATCCTGTTTTAAACTTTTCTAATCAAAATATTACATGAAACCATAATAATTTTTTCATGTATGTACTGGTTTCAAGTTTCCAACCAGTTCTAAAAAGAGGGGAAATCACAAAAGAGGTAATAAAACCCCTCTTGTGCAAGCTGAAAATATTGAATTAAAAATTGTAACAATACCAGGAGTTTTTCCTTCTCTATTGTCAGTATGGCGTCCCAATTGTCCAACCTCATTGTTTCCACATGAATACAAATGGCCAGTGTTTGTGAGGTACATTGTATGGAACTCTCCGGCAGCCACTGCCTTTATACGGTTGCTCTCACGCCATTTTGATAATGTTGGTTTTATAACCTGTTATACAAAAAAGAGCAATACATACATTTTATAAGAGGAGTTTAAATATTTGATGTGTACATAAGTGACATACTAATTGTACAAGAACTCACACAAAATGGTAATATGTTATTATAGAAAGGCTATGTGAAACTTTTTGTTGTAATTTAAAATTAAAACACCAATGTATTATGAGCCGGTATTAATTTTTCTATTACACTTTTACACCTTTATCATTCGACCTAATCGATGCACAGATTTGTCAATGCAAATCATAATTAGGAAACAGTAATTACAGGATACATTCAGGTTTAGCTAATTACTAGTATCGCTTTGGATAGCGTAAACAGGGCAGAATTTGAGCCGTACCACTTACCAAATCAAGAGTCTCCGTTCCTTCTATACACAATTCATGATAAGTCGCATTACCCCAACAAAACATTTTGTGCTATTATTTTGCAATGACTTTTAAATTTTACAACTAATGTCTAACCTCTACTTCCGCTCCAGATCAGTCTGATTGAGAGGTAGTTAGGAATATGATTATTCTAAGCCGGTGACTTTACACAGTTAATTTTATTTGCAACATAGTGGATGAAAATAATAAAAAAGCATTTTCAAAAAGTCGAGAACAATCTTCAACTTTAGCTGTCGTTCTAGCTGTCAAAAATGATGCGTTCAGTAATTTCAAGAAATAACCAAAAACTTTTAGTCGATTTTTTCAGTTTTCTTCTTTTTATCAAAAATAATATTTGCAGAGTTTTTCAAAACCACTGATTTATGACGGTCTTTAAATTCTACTAAATCGATCAATCTGGCATTAGTTCATGGTTCTGAATGATCTTCATGTAATAATTAATAAAAATAAGTAATCATAAATTCAAATAAATCATTTTAAATATATTCCCAATGTAAACAAATTCATGAACAACCTCGATAGAAGAGCACCACCAATCCACCATTGACCACAATCAGCCCCAAAATAATCTGTTTCTTGAACATAATCGTTCGTGGTTTCCCAAGTTCCTTAGAACAGATTGACAGTTCCTTAGATGCGTAGGTACAGAAGAATCAACCGGTCCGACCGTAAAAGGCCCCTGAAACTATCCAATGATTTTACTCAAAAATGGATCCAACCGTTTGATGTCAGTGTCAACCAGCTTGCTAGGGTTCCGTAGTCAACAAGGAACCCGTATAGATTCACAATGTCCGTCTGTCTGTCTGTCTATCAGTCTGTCCGCGGCTTAGCCCAGAGAGTCTTTAAACTAGAAAGCTATAAGTAAAGTAATTTATTATGGATAAAAATTAAGGTTGATGCGCTAGGGTGGCCCGCTAAATTCATTTTTTTTACGTTTTTTGCAATTTGCAGGTCAATACCAGGTTGTATGTTGATCTAAATATTATTAGCGGCCGTAACAAATATGGATTTACAGAATTATAAACATTAGAATCGGCAATACTACTCTCTAAGTTCATGTAAGTGCATTGAATGAAAATTTCATGAAAAATCGTCAAACACTGATGTGAATTGGCCTCTGTCAAATTCTCGCGATAAGTTGTGGCTACACCTACGGATAACGACTTAAATTTCGTTCATCATCGCCATAGTCAACGGCGATTCCCGTTGGTGTGGTTCCAGCTTTAAAGCATGGTACACATTTTTACTGAGAATGTCTCATATAAATTTTCTTAGATATTTTTCTAATTAGTTTTTAGACTGTTTTTATTAACAAAAACAAAACAGAGTTACTTTACTGTGCTTTTGCACTGGCGAAATAATCACAACAAAACATGTTGAAATCTCTAGTTCCTATCAAAAAATTTAGGGAACTTTGATAGAAAATAGAGATTTCAACATGTTTTGGTTTTGAATGTTTCGCCAGTGCAAACACAGACTTTCGAACAATTTGTTACAATGTTTGATTATATTCACAGATAACTAATTCTATTTAATCGATTTCTAAAAGGAGGAGGTTATTGATTTGATTATTGAAACCAATAGTCGATTCCTCACGTAAAGAAAACTTTCTATATAATATTTATATACCTATGTAACAATGGTACATAAGTTGCAGAAAGTACTCCATCTATGTATAGTATAGTTATCTATGTATATTGGATGGGACTGGGACGTTGTTCGGCCATATTTGTTATTGTGCTGATGGGATTTATATATTATATCGTTTGATTTCAAACTAGAAAGTTTTACATTCTGTGATGTATTTTGTTTCATTGTATTCTCCTTTTGAACATTTTTATCTTGTGACATAAAATCTTTCAAACCCGATAGAGTTATGTTAATTCAGTGACCGTGGATACCCCCTTGTGGTAAATAGCTGAAGTGAGCCAGCGTATCATATTGAGAGCTAATTCCAATAAATATCACTATCGTGGCGGGGTCATCAAATAATAATGGCAAAGGGGGTCGTCAAGCCGCCCCAGTTGACGTGGGGTCTCCCCTACTTGACTGGGAGGAAGCTGACCATTTTAGTTTCGAGGATTCTGAACGGTTCGAAGAAGACTCCCTGTGTAGCTGGAGTTCAGAGCCCGAGAGCCTATGCAACAATTGGCGAGGATGGAGGCGTCCAAATCTTCAGAACTCGTTTGGAAGCCGATCGACAAAAAAGAATATTCAAGGTAACTCTATACAGCTGATTCTTTGTTTCGAACTATCAAAATGATGACACTGTTTTACATTTCTTGTCGAATCATACATTTACAGGTGATATTATGCTAATTTTATGTCATGAATTGTTTAAATATCTTTATTTAGCCCTTATTTTCAGTAATAAGTTTGATGTCATGATCTCATGTACTAATAGGATATACATTGTGTTTAGTGATACAAAGAACAGGTGCTAGAAGTCATTTACCTTTATGTGAACTGAGCAGTAAATAATACCTTTGGTTTCAAATCCGTTTTTTTATTGCTGTGGATCCTTTTTATTGCTATAAATGCAAAGTGAATGGAAAGTTTTTGGTTCTTGACTACTTTCTAACTTTCACTGAAATTTTGTAGTTATTATATTTTGTTTAAATAATGAAATATGTTAAATGACTAATTAAGCTATCTACACCTTGTAAAATATGACCATAAGTATGCTATTTTTAACATACCAACCTTATTATTGTATATTTTGTTTTGAAATGGTTTAAGTACTTATTAAGTACACAGATAAGTCTACATTTATTTAGCTTAATTTATGTATATATTAATAAATATTATTTTATTTATTTGTGAATCCTTTGTTTATCATTTAACCTGTTAATTATATTTTCAACATAATACAAAAATATATTTATCTACTAATAACTAATTATTTACAACTTAACAAAATAAAAAATAAATAATTGTTTTCATTTATAACAACATCCTTAGTATCAACTAAAAAGTTCAACTACAGTTTTTACAGCAATTACAAGAAACAATATATATTAAACTTTACAGAAAAGACAGTTTCAACACTAAGTGAACTTGCAGCAAAATGCGTAGCATCTCACATACCGTTTGAATTAGTTGAACATGTCTATCCACCGGTGCCGGAGCAACTGCAACTTCAGATTGCGTTCTGGAGTTTCCCAGACAGTGAAGATGACATCAGGTTGTACTCCTGCCTTGCCAATGGCTCAGCTGATGAGTTCCAGAAAGGGGAACATTTGTTCCGGGATAGAGCTGTCAAAGATGTTTTACAAATTGGTACGTAATGTGGAAATTCATGGATTCCATTCTAATAGGTAAATAGGTAATATGGGCTGGTATCCGCAACTCCACGTCAAAGCGCGTATTTTGCGTACAGGATTCCATTCTAGTAGGCAACTCTATGGGTATTTTGAAATTGATGAGCGATAAATTGTATAATTTAATCCTAATAAAATCCAATAGAAAAAAGTAGGTATCCACTTGCGTCTAAATTTAGCCTGTCATAATATTGCTAACCATATCATAATTACGTTTCTTTTTACCATAATTTTCATTTGATACATTTTTACAAAACTGCAAAATGTTCCTAGGTTTTCACTTATCTGCGACAGTGGTTGTTCTAAGTATGCCTCGGGCACAGTTCAACGTGGCAGTCACATTTGACCGCCAAAGAATATCATCATGCAACTGCACCTGTTCCTCAACGGCTCACTGGTGTTCACACATTGTTGCTGTCTGCCTCTACCGGATACATCTTGTAAGTTTTTGGGAATGACTGAATACTGGATTTAAATTTTCATTATTTATTTTTATATATGTATAGCTTAAGAATACAAGTCATGAAAAATGAGGAGCTGAGTAATAACAGCCGCTCGCGTCGATCCATCAGGTTAAGCTACGCTTGCCGGAGTTGGGCCGTGGATGGGTGACCATTTTCACATATTGAGACTCGTCCGTGCCTCGGAAAGCACGTTAAGCCGTGCGGTCCCGGCTGTCATTTGTGGATCTTTGGCAGTCGTTACAAGTCGTCAGAAGCACGAAAGTCTGACAACCAGTCTAACCAAGGGGTATCGTATTACCCAGTTAGTGGGTTGTGCAGGTCAGATAGGCAGTCGCTCCATGTAAAATACTGGTATTCAGCTGCATCCGGTTAGACTGGAAGCCGACCCCAACATAGTTGGGAAAAGACTAGGCAGATTGATTGTATAGCTTAACAATAAAAGTTGATTTTCAACACTTTTTAAATAAATTATTGCCCTGATCTCCCCATTGTTATTTTAGCTTCAGAAAATAGCCCAACTAATTTGATGTTAGATTGATGGATGAATGATTTCAAGTTCCGAAAGAACTAGAATATAACAGAAAAAATTGTCAATTAATAATATTTCACAAGCAATTTATGTGAAGTCAATCATTTAAAATGACTACATTTATTTTCTTTGGGTTAAATTCTAAGATTTCATATGGTTCATTTAAATATAAATCCTTTGAGCCTTTGATACATCACTGACAAAGTCAATAGTCTACCACATGTAGAGATCTGACTATTTATAGATGAGATGTTACTCATCTGAAATGACTAACTAGTAACCATATAGTTTGTACCTTGCCAACGAGTCAAATCAAAACTTTGGCAAAGCAGCAAACTGTTTTTTTTTGTTATTGAAAGGGCATTTCTATTTCCTAACACTAAAAGAATTGTGAGTTAGTGTAAATAGAGAGATTTCAAAGTGGAAAAACTATAATACTAAGCAAAATGAGTCAGTTTTATTTGAAATCACTGTTCAGGAAACTGAGTGTCTGTCAGTTTAATTGCATGAATAATCATCTAATTATAGAAGTGATGCAGTCCTTCATAATCAATTATTTTATTTTATAATCAATCAATTAACCACTATAAATCTCTTGTAGCCAACACAAGTATGCCTCAGAGCGCCAGTATCAGAATCACTGCAGCGACTGCGAAGAGATCAACTGCAGAAGTTCGCACAGTACTTGATATCGGAGTTGCCGCGGCAAGTTCTACCGACAGCTCAACGTATCCTGGACGAACTGCTGTCGGCTCAACCGAACCCGATCAACACGACGTGTGGAGCACCGGACCCTACCGCCGGCGCGTCGGCTTACGAATACACCTCATGGTTCCTTGATGAGAAGACCTTGCACAACAATATCAACAAGATATTAGTCAAGTTCTGTGTACCGACGCCTATTGTATTTAGGTAATTTTGTTTGTTTAATAAAGGTTGTGGTTTTTAAGTTCTTCCACATCATACCTAGGTATAGAATCCATAAAAATCTAGTAGAGCAGATAACAATGATTCCAATCTCTTTAATTTTTTCCACCCATCGCCATACTATACCCGATTTGAAATAAGATTAGACATTAAAACAAACCCTTTTACAGTCCGTTCAACCGATTTTGACTTCTATACCGTAGGCATAAGGATAGCATTAAAAGCAAAAAAAGTTACACAATACCAACTATCTACTGCGGGTGCCATTTGTCATGCCACCAACGCAATAGAATTCAAAATCGGTTAAAAGGAATGTAAAAAAGGCTGATCTATACGTCTAATCTTATTTCAAATGGAGCATAGTTCTCGCCAATTCAAGAAAATAAATACCAAACAACTGCTTTCATAGTGTTAATTTCTTGGCCTCTCTTGATGTGATCAATGCAGAAACACTAGTCAAAAGTTTCATAAATGCTCAGAATAAGCCTTTCGTTTTATAGTTTCACGAACATGAAACTCTAATATTTATTTTACTCTTCCATTCCCTTTGATTGACAACATCAAAAAATTGTACAGTGACGTCAACTACCTAAGTACAAGCGCGCCTCCTGCCGCTGCAGAATGGTCGTCGCTGCTGAGGCCGCTTCGAGGCAGGGAGCCGGAAGGCATGTGGAACTTACTCTCTATCGTCAGAGAGATGTTCAAGAGGAACGACAGAAATGCCATACCTCTACTGGAAATTATTACCGAAGAGGTCATGGCTTGTGAACAGGTAAAATTTTAGACCTCTTGTGTATTAAGTAGTGGCATACAACCAGAAAAACGAAGAACATTTAACTTTATCCCAGTTTGAAGCTGACTGTAGTACTTCATTATGGAAACCTCCATTTTCTTAACTCCATGAATTTCACACCTATAAATTTTTACTTAGATCATAGTCTGGTGGTACACAACTAAGGCTGCTTTAGTGGCATGGGGTAGCCCCGGCGGCGGCGGCAAACATGGCGGCAGTGGAGGAAACTCAGCTGCGCAACATGCCTGCTCCTCTCTGTGTGATGAGGTAAGGAAATAGTGCAATATGTTCAGTTATTGAATGGTGCAGTGCAGACTGTAAAAAATGCCCGCTAAGATAGAAATAAGACTGTACAAGTGTACCTAGCCTTTATAATCTCTATATAATAATATGACTCTTCGCTAATCATAATTATTTTCCTTAGAAGCATTGAAGTGTGATAGCATTATTAGATCAAGAAAAAAAAAGTTTTAGCCATCGTGTTTTGGCCGCAATATAGGGTCAAATTTAATTCATGGGCATCCCCTTATAAGGGGTCATTGTACTCATTATTATGAACAACTTTCACTGGGACGAATCATGAAATCGCGAAATAAAAATTCTGCTGTTACCTACATTTTGACGAGCTATGCAAACATAAATAAATAAATGGAGCTCTTTTTTTAAAAAAAAGGATGTCACATGGGCATCCTTTTTTAAGAACAACATAAGCAACATAAGCCTTTCAACATAAGCCATGTCATGTACTTCGCAAGAAAGTCTTTGGTTTACAGTTTTTTTTTTGCAAACAGGTGGTTGTGTTGTGGCGTTTAGCCGCTTTGAATCCGGCCCTAGCACCTCATGAACGCGATACCCTTCACGAGCAGTTCGCTCAGTGGCACATGAAAGTACTTGATAAGGTAAGACTGAACTGCAGAATACACCAAGTAGTTATTATTCACTCTATCTCCGTGCATTTTTAAATTCCTATGGAAACCTTGTTTAATCTTAGATGGCAAATTAAATGGTTGGTTGATTTAGTTGTCAAAAAATAATCCTCAGAAACTTCCGGGGTTCCAATAACCGAGAGTTAGAATATTGTTCCGACTTTGAGGATACATCATACTTTAAAATAAACCTCACCTCAGCACGGGGTTGAAAATAGAACAGTGCAAAAGAACAGTTGACTGTTACTTTGGTTGTTACTTTTTATGAAGACACATAGCCAACTGACATATCGTTTATCATACGTAAACTTTAAATATAATTTTCAAACAGGTGGCAAAAAACCGCAACAGTCACATAACAACAAGCTCGACGTCACACACTCGGCATACGTCGCGTTCACACTCTCATTCTCCATACATCAATGGCATCAGCGAGAATGAGGTGTTCCCAGGATTTCACCCTGCCATGGAGGCTTGCTTCCTAGAGTGGGACGACTATCAGATACCCGGAGTAACATACACTAAGGACTTGAACCCATTGTATCACAGTCCTTTCACTATCTTCAGACATGCTGATAAGCAGAATGATAGTGTGCATCAGGTACGTAGTTTCTGTAAAGCTAGGGTTTCCTAAGACTGCCGTGGGAAACTCATAGCGTCTGCAATTTGCCGTCGAATGACGTCAATGAAACGTTATTTATGAGAGTAAGTTGGCGTTTTCGTAGAGAGCGATTTTTAACACCATAAAGTCAAACCACGCTACCATCATTTTCATGACGGCCGTCACTTGGGCTGTCATGTGGCGACCACCGCTCTTGTAGGAAACCGTGGTTAACTGTCTTAGAACCATGCCACACGACGCGGTGCGGCGGAGGCGCGGCGCCGGAGCGGTGTCGCTGCGGCGTCCTACATATAAAAATGTATGGTATGGCACACGGCTCCTTCCAGTGCGCTCTAGCGCTGCACTCAAGCCGTCGCGCCATACGCCGCAACGGTGCCTCAAAACGTTGCGGCGCCGCACTCACCGTGTGGTCGCTAGTCCGGCGTGATGAACTGCGGTACGACGCCGCACCGCGTCGTGTGGCATGACTCTTACTGAGATGTTGTTTGGCAAATTTAGGAAGATACGCATCCTTTTATGGCTATTGATTTCTATAGGCGAAAAATATTACTTTTGGGCACCCCCATAATTATTTATCTTAGTTTTTTTTTGTGTAATCATGAGAGTGTTTCAGGTAAATTCGTCTAAAGCGGTGTTGAATAACGAAATGTCACTAAGCTACAGACTGACAAACCCTGATCCTGCACTACATCGTATTCATAGGCACATGACCGCCGACTTAGCTGTTCCAGGGCCATCAAATCAGGTATTTGTATTATGAAGTAAAACAAGCATTTTATATTGTTGTTTGAAAAATATATTTAATATGTCCATTTGTGTAGTCTTGTGGTGCGGAAGAAGGACCGACTGATCCTCCGCGTGACCAAGGACCAAGCGACGGTAACCATTCGAGTGTCTCGTCTGAAGGTAATTATTACTTTTTGATGTGTAATATCTTTCCTCTAGCTCTCCTGCAGTGTTTTCCACAGATGAGCTGTGGGAGTGATTTCCTGAAAAGCGACGGAAGTGTGTAACAGGAAGCCGGGGAAGCGCGCGCTATTTGATTTGATTTGACCAATGAACGCGCGCGGTGCTATATTTGGTCGGTCAGATGGTGCCAACCCATTTTCCGAGAGGTTGTAAACAGGATAATGATAATGACGACGATGATGGTATACAAGATGTTCCTTTTGAATTTCTTAGCTATAAATATGAATGATTGGTTTGAATGAAAATTAGATATGTCACATCGAGAGTCTAGTGTTATGTTATCTTCGAAACTATATATTTTTGGATCACTTACTGAAACCGTAGATTAGAGATATGGGACATCAAAAAGAACACGCTGTATACGTCAGCCAAGATTGATTTTATTTATTTATTTATTTAGATGTCAGATGCTACACATCATATGCGACTACTGTAAGGCTCGCTCGTTTTTTTATTAGTGTCCGAGCGAAACGCGATTTTCAGCCGAAACCGGAACCGTAACCCCTCGGCTCCTCCTCTAGTTTCGGCCGAAAAATAATTAATTAAATGACATTCTTTTCTGAAACCCGCCGTTTTTCGTAAAGGAGAAAAATCATTTTGGGCTAAATTATGAAATTGCCGGCCAAACAAAAAAAATGATATATTCCGTTAGAACAAGTAATTCTCTTCACTTTTCACTATGAGACCAAATCTGTAGGGCAATTCCCTGCGCTATTATATGATTTTGAAAAATACTGTTTTCAGTATGTTTTAGTTAAAATAAATTAATAGTAATCTAATTAAAGTAATAGCTTGTAGTAATAAAAAATGAAGAGAAAAACGTACTCTTTCGGAATATAGCATTTTTTTTGTTTGGCTGGCCACTTTCACAATTATAGCCCAAAAATGTATGGACGGCGAATGATGTCCTTTGCTAGAAATATTTTGCAGATTTCTGATTTATCAGATTTCTTTTATCCAAAGGAAAAAATACTTTTGCCAGAATTTGTGTGAAACAAAATGTGGAGATTTCAAAATGACGATTGAAAAATGAGCCCTGACATAAATAAGGGCCTTAGCAGATATGCTACTGTTAGCTTTTGCGATTAGCGATTTAGTAATTTTTCAGATGCTCGATTCAACTCTTACACCGCATAAGTTTAGCATTAGCAATCAGCGATCGCTTTTCGGAAGCTCGAAAATGAGTTTGTGACCGAACGTATAGTTGCTAAGATGCATCTGCTGTTGTTCTTAAGAGTTTGTATTAATCTTCCAGAAAGCGAATAAATCCCTGCTCGCTGTTACTAAAGCAGCAAGTCTGCTACGAACCGAAATTACTTTAATTTATTATAAGTAAACATTTTTTTTTGGGTTTTGTACAAAAAGGGTGAAAACCCCATTACCATGTCTACACTGTTTGTCTATCTGTGCGTCGTTCGTATTCTATCAAAACCGACAGTTCACGAAAGCCATACTTTAGTTTCGGTCGGGCCGAAGATTCAACCACTTTTTGGTCGAAACCGAAACACCGGGCGAAACCTGATTTTTTGCCGGAACTCGCCGGTCACAACTTTTTATTTTTACCCGACTACGGCGAAGAAAAAAGGAGGGTTATGATTTTGACCGGTATGTATGTATATTCATCTGTTCCCTCCTATCTTCTAAAGCACTCATCATAATTTGACAAATGAGGTATCGTTGGAAGCGTCTTGGTTGTCCGCTGGCTATGTGACGTCACATTAAATTAAAAATTGCGACCTCTAGAGGACAAAAAGTAAGGAGCTAAAAAAAAAAAATTGTTTAATCGTACCATGTTGGGTATCAAATGAAAGGGCTTAAAGAGCACATTTCATTAAAAAAAATATTAAACCCCAAAAGAATTAAAATAAAAAATTTGTAATAAAAGTAATCTGTTCGATTTATGCCCTAACACGTGTGACTCCGGATTTTTAATTTGTCTGTCTGTGGGGTCTTGTTTATACCTTTTTAGTCGTAGTTGGGTTTTAGTTTTTATTACTTTTATTTTATTTTAATTACATGTTTATTTCACATAAACACGTGTATTATGTGCAGGCGATATTTCCTGGCACTCACGACACTGGGAATTCTAGTGTAAGGAGGACCAGATAAATTTTTCAAAAAGTGCACAATGTACATTAATACATTAATGTACATTGTGCACTTTTTGAAAAATTTAATTTATTTGAATTAAAAGATCGTTATTCCCACACGAAAGGTTTCTGCGAGAACGAAGAAGAAATTCTTCAGCAGAGTGGTGGCGAGACGGATTCTCAAGAGTCGAGTTCTCCCCCCATATCGTCTGACGACGCTCAGCGCCGCGTGTCCAATGACGAATCGGTGTCGGACGACGATTGTAACTTGTACTTCTACGACACTGCTGCCGCCAGGCGCGCTGTGGCCGGTGAAGGAACTAGCACAGTAAGTTTTTTTTTAAATATGTGTCGCTTCATCATAACAATACATAATAAAAGTTGACAGGTATAGGTTCTTATTTGGTTGTTGTGTCTTGTGTTTCCATTAATTTGTCTTACTTTGATACTTACGTGCAATGCAATTTAGATAAATAGTTGTCTAGGCTCTCTTAAAGACGGCAAAGGCACTAATTAAGAATCGTGGTCTCCCTCAGGGGATGGCGTCGGGCAGCGGCTGCGCGTCGGGCTGGGCGTGCGGCTGGGAGGGCTCGTTCGCGCGCGCCGAGGGGCTGCACGCGCACGGGCACGCGCGCGAGGCGTGCGCGCTGGGCGCGCGCCTGGCGGCCGAGCTGCTGGCGCGGCCGCCCGCGCTGGGCGCCGCGCCGCCGCCCGCGCCCGACCCGCGCCGCGCGCGCCGGCGCCACGCGCCCGGCCCGCGCCTGTGCGCCGCCAGCCACCGCCTGTCGTGCCTGGCGTCGGCCACGCTGGCCAAGTGCGCCTTCCTCTGCACCGTGAGTATGCGCCCAGCCTCAGTCTCCGCGAGCCTAGCGCCGGCCGCCCGCGATGCCCGCGCGGCCCTAGACAGTGCACCGCCTTGCACCGCCTCTTGTGTGTCGTCCGCCACGCTCGCAAATTGCACCTTCTACGACGTGAGTACCCGACGAAAACGTTTTCTCTTTCCTAAAACTTGTACCCGTTTAGACGGTGGCGCGGCCTGCCGCGCAGGGCGCCTCGCAGCGCGGCCCGTATGACGCGAACGACCCGAGCCGGCCGAGAACACGGCATACGTTCAGCCCTAGACTGGCCACGCATCGCCTCTTATGTCTCGCTTCCGCCACGCTCTCGAAGTGCGCCTTCCTCGGCACTGTGAGTACATTTTCAGGGGGACAAATTAGTACCCTGAACTCTTACCACAATTTTGGTGCTGGTTTTGCACTTTTAATTCGTACTAAAGTATGTTAACATTTTAGCAGGATATGTGGTTCAATTTAAGTGCTGAAATGGATGGTACATAATGAGTTTTAAAAGTCCGTGGTAGAGCCCCAGATGCTCCCCTTATAAAACTGAAAAATTACTCAATACCTTGAAATTTTTAATCATAAATTTTATCTGAACCCCATGTTACTAGGTGCTAGCAGAATTCAGCGAACATCACGAGCTTGCGTTCCGCATAGGTCTGTTTGCTCTCGAGATGGCGCGTCCGCCGGCTAGCACTAAAGCTTTGGAAGTGAAACTCAACAATCAAGAGACGGAATTAGTTTCTCTATTGAAGAAGCTTCCTACAGGTGCCGAACAGTTGGCTTTAGCTCGTGAAAAGGCCGAGCAACTGCGCGACGGTACATTGAGGTTAGAAATGTATTATTATGTTATTTACAATAAAAACATTGCTTGTGCTTGTGCCTGATTTGTCTAAGTTAAGATATCAAGCATTTATCACGAGAAACTTTACGCCTTGTGAAATTACTTTTAATAAAGTGGTTTCTCATAGTATTACGTTTTCAATTAAGGAACGATCAAGTTCAATAATTTACGTTATTCGTGCTTTTTGTGATTTTAGGAACCGTGGACCGGCGCTGTTACCTATTGCATTGGCGAGCTTCCTTTTCGATGTTCTCGTTTTATCAGCTAATGATAAAGAGAATAAACATCCTGTAAGTTTTCATCAATTTACGCTTCAGATAGTAGTCCGACCGAAAATGGATTTTTATTTTCTGCCGACAACGAAATTCGGCTTGATTTGCATTTTAGGCCAAAAACCGAAACCAAAAATAAAATGGTTTTTGTTTGTCGATAGCTTTTTCTTCGGTAAAAGTAAAAGAACTGCCGTGTCAATCTTTTAATCATAATATTAACCGTTTAAACTCAAATGACACGAAACTTTATAAAACAATCTGATGTTCTACGCGACAAAAGCATTGTTTTCTGCATTTACAGTGCTATTATATGCTATATTGTTGTAACTATCTATTTACTCTGAATAAATAATTTGAATTAGAGTCTGACCGAATTTCGTTTCGGTTTTCGGCAATATTTTATGAATTATGTGCCCTCAAATCAATATATTAAAATTAGTGTCCGACCGAAGGTTCGGTTAAGAAATCAGGTTTCGGCCGCAGTTTCGGTTTCGGCCTGACCGAATTAGTCATTCTTTAATAAAAAACTAATCCCTAAATATTTTTCTTTAGGCAAGATCGCCAAATGACGAGACTTTAGGCTTCGAAGCGGCTGTTGCTGCTTTAGGGTTAAAAGCCAACGTTTCTGAAGCAGAACATCCGTTATTGTGCGAGGGAACGAGACGGCAGCGAGGAGAGTTGTCTCTCACTCTATTGTCCTTCTACAAGGACAATCCCGTAAACCTGGCCAGGATTATGAACAAAGTAAGTAAGCACAGAGGGCTAGAGACTTCGAAACTAAAGAGAGATTTAATTTTCTACACTATTATTGTGGAATTTGGTGTCTGATCTTTCCTAATCGTTAATTTTATAGAAGATACACGCGAAGATCGAATTCCTTATCGATCTAACATATTGTCATTACTGTGTTAGATGAATTCCTCAAAAAAGATCTAATAATGGCGCTGCAAATTACGAGCCCTCGTCATAAATGACTTTTAAACACACGAATAAAATCCAGCTATCTAATTGCGTAACATATTTTCAACAACATTCATTTCGTTATTTACGTTGTTGAGCAGATTTTTTTTTAGAGCTTTTGAAGCAATGGATTAATTAGCAATCTCTTTCAAAATGATTCAGATTGTGATTGATCGTGTATAACGCAATCCGGGTGCAGGTTACCTCACGATGTTTTTCTTCACCGATGTCAATAATGTTAAATTACAATTATTCTAAAATTAAATGTAAAAACTACAATATTTTATATGTCTATTCTTTATTCAGCTTTTAGACCGCGAAATCCATCAGCTGACGAAGAGTCCGATGGTGAGCCTGTACTACATGAACAACCCTCGCCTTGCCGCGTATCGAGCCGACGTGTCCACGCACCCGACATACGCGCCACACCCGCAACCGCACCCGCAACCGTACCCGCAACCAACCAACACCATGCCACCGCAGGTACATATATATAACTTGTCCATGTGTGACGTCCTTACAGTCGGCCAAAAAATTCGTCAGCTAAGATTGAAATTCGCATCATAAAAATGATTTTCTGATTTTTTGATGAGAGGGGGATCGTTAAAATTTTTAGATTTTTTTTGGTTTTAATGAATGTTTTACTCGATAACACGATACTTTACAATCATGTTGTTTGTTTTCACAAATGAAAAATTGGTATACAACGTGCCTCTACAATAGCGACATTAATTTAACACACGGGTAGGGCTAGTGGCCAGTAAACATAAAAATTTGAATAAAATAAAATAATTCTTAAATTGAAAAATTTAAATTTTCAAACAAACTAAATTATAAAAACATAACCAAAATTGAGATCACTCTGTGTAAAAGATTCATTCATGAAGCTACCTACCAGATGGTTTACGTTATCGGTCAAGATCCTTTGTCGGCATCATTTCCAAGAAATTGCGCGGCTTTCCTTCTATTCGCCTACATATGATCCGTGACCCCGGCAAATGACCTCTTCGCTACAGTTCTTTAAGTACAGGATGGTAATTTAGAAAATTGTAAATAAATCAATAAATAATAATGTTTAATGAAATTCAAATATTTTCATAAAACGAATATCCGATTTCGTATACGTGTGTTAAATTAATGTCACCAATGTATAAATGTATGTTTATATATATGTTTTTGTCCCATGTCAATATCTTTTTATTCTAGATCGATGATGAAGCGAAACGTAAAGTGTCTGTTGTAGTCGTAAAAATAATGAACCAATCATTCTGTTGTGTGGCAAGTAAACGCTTATGCACCTATATGTGTATTACAAAAAATATGTCTCGCTTTACTAATTAATCAAGTGACGTCTGTAGATAAGCACGCAATTTGGAACGAATGACTGGCGTGTGCAGGCGGTGAGCTTGAGCGGGGAGGTGGAGCGCTTGGTGGTGTCCGAGGGCGGGGCGTCGCCGCCCGCGCACTCGTCGCACGCTGCACACGCGTCGCACGCATCACACGCGTCGCACGCATCTCACGCGTCGCACGCATCACACGCGTCGCACGCATCCCACGCATCGCACGCGTCGCATACGTCCCACGCGTCGCATCCCGCGCCGCACGCTACCACCACACACACACCCATCTCAAGGGCCAAGGATTCCAGGTTATTATAGCTTTCTGTTATCTGGATTTGCGTATATGTACAAATATTATGTGTTAACAATCTTTGCTGAATCCCAGTGATTGATTAAAGTACAGGGGTTTATTTGTAAACGTTGTTTAAAGTTAAGGAATGATTAACGACTAATTAATTATACATTTTTGACATTTTAACGTCTCTTACAATACGGCCGATATAACTTGGCAGGTCTGAACATAGGCTCTACGAACTTTCGCGCGAGTTCTCGCACTGAAACTCGCCTCATATCCGCATTTGATTCCAATGTTACTACGCTGGCCTCTGCGCGACTGCCAAGTTATATCGGAAATATTGTAACTTTCAGTAACGTTTATAAATAAGCTTCATAATATTTAGCTATTACACAACTTACCATTCTTTCATTATATTGCAGGTATAAAGGCAAGCGCCTGTATCCCTCTGTGCCGAACCAGCCGTCGGAAGCGTCAGCCCACTTCATGTTCGAGCTGGCCAAGTCCGTGCTCTTCAAAGCTGGCGGATCTTCGAGCACCAGTCTCTTCACACAGCCTTCATGTGCCAGGGAGCATCATGGACCCCATAGGTTATACAAACATACATTTTGTTGACGTACATCTAAATAACCTAATCTGCAGCTTATATGTACCCAATAACCACAGTCGTGGCAGGAAGTAATGGTTACTGGCAGTTTCTACATGTCGTACTGTTGCACACCCCAAATCATCTATAACTCGTACACTAGCTGCTCTCCTGGATTCAAACACAGATTTTGATTAGGGAAGACTATACTGTCAATGTATGGATTTTATCAGATGAATATATGGCCGCATATCATGTGTCTGTACGTACCTATTAAGTCCTACGCAATGTTTGTTTTTTACCTTTATTTTTTATATTTATTTAACTCTTTTATTGATACCGTTCAAATATGTTTAAATAGTATAATTGGCTTCGGCCGTTCTATACATTCAAAACTGTACACTGAACATTTTATGTGATGTTTAAATAATTGGAATGCTCCTAGTGTCTGCGGACTTCAATAAATGTAATAATGTTGTTTTTTTTTTTTCAGAGGGTTACACATGGCCGCATTTCAATTGGGACTTTACGCACTCGGCTTGCATAACTGCGTAAGCGCTAACTGGTTGAGTCGCACGTATTCGTCACACGTCAGTTGGATTACAGGCAAGTTTATATCAAATATTATTTATTCAGGGCCGATTTTCCAATGCCTGAAGGCCAATTCTTGTACTTAGAAAACTTTCTCATTCAAGTCGCAATCTGTCAAACTTGACAAAAATGTTGGTAAGTTGATTGTATTTTTGATAGATTGCGAATAAGATGCGAATTCGAACGTTCTTAAAAATATGGGAATAGATCCCCCTCAGATATCTTTGTGCAAGGAGTTATGTATGAATTCTCAACAGTGTTTATATCAAGACTGAAACATCAATTTTATACCACCGCTATAAGACATTGACGCTGGAAAAATCAACCCTGAAATAAATAAACGATACGTATTAAAGTTTTGGTAATTATTCTTTATTTGTTTTTATAGGTCAAGCTATGGATATTGGCGCACCTGCTATATTATTCCTTATTGACGCATGGGAAGGTCATTTAACACCTCCCGAAGCCGCTAGTATTGCCGATAAGGTAAGACTATTACTTCTCACTTAGACGTTTTATCTTTAGGGTATAGAACAGTTTTGCTTGTCAGAGTCTTGTAGATAATGTTTTTAGAAACCGTAGTCCATCATTTGCCAAAATTCGTATGTCATTTGTGTATTTCACAAGGCTGTATCTAAAGAACCGTAACAGTTCGCCAATTAAAAATTTCACAGAATGCGTGTAATTATTTACACTATCATGAGAAATCATCATTCTCCTGTCCTTATCCCATTTTATTTGGGGTCGGCGCAACACGTCGTTTTCTTCTATTCGTCTCTTTATTCGTCATATCGATAGTCACCTCCTTTCCATTCGTCATAATTATCATAGTTCATACTAGGTCCATCTATCTTTTCTATGCTATCATGACAAAATAATAATAAAACTAAAACCCAACTACGACAAAAATTCCTACTATAAAGTTATAAACAAGACATCGTAGAGAGACAAATGATTTAAAAAATCTTGTTTATACCTTTTTAGTTGGCGTTTTTTTCTTCGTTGGGATTCCGTTTTTAACTTTAATTTTTATTTCAATTGTTTTGGGTTTGGGATCATTGAGGATACACACTATGTTGCTTTGGGAAAATTCAACTGTAAAATTTTGGGTTTATTTATATTGGTAATTAAGAGGCTATTTTATGGATCAAACGACTTTTTATTCAATAGAACTGACACGAGTATATTTTTATAATCGACTGACATATTCCAAACAACATTTAGTTTTCTTATTAGGTATACAACCTCCATCAATTTATTATACAGGCTGGATTTTTGAGATGGGGCAATGAGGGCCTTAGCAGTTGCCGCTACAAGGAAATGGTCTTAGGAGGCTGACCTTAATTAACTTATTGTGATATTTTGTTCTGTTAACACAGTTTTTTTTTTTAATGTAGGTACACTTTGCAAGAAAATGTACTGTTTTCAAAAACGAGCTTTGTTGAGGTCAATTGATCCTGTTTCTTATAAGGATCAAAAAACTCTATTGGACCAAGATTAGATTAGAATTTAAACTAGAACATTTAGAAATCGCAAAAATCAAAAATCATTCTCGTACTTTTTGCAGGGAAAAAACAATTTATAATTAATTAATTTACAATTTACTTTTTATGACGGACAGATTAAGCCGAATATAAACAAAAAATTAAACCAAAGGAGGGCTCTTGCACGAGTTTGCATTTGGCCTGTTATTAGATATGTTTTCTGATCGATTGAACTGGTGAAATGTGGGTACTAATAGTAATCACCTCTACCAAAACCTTCAGGGGTTACAGTCGTGTTATGTTTGTGTTGTTTTATAATCATGTACGTTTCTGCCAGGCCTCGTCTGGCCGCGACGTGCCGACAGTCCGAGCGGCGGCGGAGCTAGCGCTGTCCGTGTTACCGCACGCACACGCTCTCAACTACAACGAGATACAACGCGCTGTACTGCAGTGTAAAGAGCAGAGCGACGCCATGCTTGAGCGAGCCTGCCTCACTGTCGAAGCTGCTGCTAAAGGTATAATAATAATATTTTTTATTTAAAACGTGTATTCGTGGTGTATTAGTGCTTAAAAATTTACTTAAACCAAAATAAAACCAACAATCCAACACCAACCTGTGTTTACCATAGGTGTGTCCGTGTACAGCGGGCCCTGTCAGAATAACAGCGCTACGGTATTTATTTTTAAATATCGCAGCATTATGCTGAGGAGCCTTTTTGACATCGCATCTTTTTGGTCTATTCCTCTTTTATTTTTTTTAGGTTTTAATGTTCCTTTTTTATTATTTGCATTTCCTGTGCATGTCCCAAATAAAAACGTTAGTACCTTTTTTACCTTCTGTTCACAATGACACGTGTACAGTTATTTAGGATGCCAACATGGCTGCAAATATGTCGTTACGTCTAAGACTATAAATGAATTATTTTGGTTTTAGGTGGCGGCGTATACCCGGAGGTTCTGTACACGGTAGCGCGCTACTGGCACGAGTTGTACCTGCGCCAGGCCAACGAGGAGTCCGAACCGTTACTGGACGAGCCGCAGTACCGCGCCGCGCCGCCGCCCCTCGCCGTGCCCGTACCCTACCCTATCCCTTACCCCTTCACCTATCACCCTTACCCGCCCGCTATCTACCAGCTGCCGGTTAGTGTACAACTAAAACACATAGCACTAAAGCGCTACAAAGTTCTTCTGGCGCGTGGCAGAAATCAGCACTAACGCCGCCGTGTATTGTCCATATAATTTCTGTGACCATTTTTATTTCACGAATGTTTACCTACTGAGCCCCCCTGTCAACGTCATTCAAGCGTCAAAACATCCTTGCAGCAAGGTTTTTAAAAAAATAAAAGGATCTTTTGCGCGTGGCCAAAATCAAAACTAATACCGTCATCTTTTTTTATCAAACGATCCCCTGTCAACGTTATTCTAGAAGATTAGAATCGCTAGAAGACCCTTGTAGCAGTGTACAGTGTTCATCATTGTTCACACACCGCATGCGAAACAAAAGGCGATGAATGTATTTCGGTCCGCAGTACACGAGCACGGCGCCCCCGCACGGCCCGCAGTACGCGCTGCCGCCGTACTTCGTGCGCGGCATCGTGGCGCCGCCCGGCGCGCCCACGCTGCAACATCAACAACACCCGCCCCTGCAACAACACGCCCCGCTTCAACAACATCCACCGCTCCAACAACATCCGCCGCTGCAACATCAGCCGCTGCAACAACACCCGCCGCTGCAGCAACACCCACAGCCGTTGCAACAACATCCCCAGCCGTTGCAGCAACACCCGCAACCTATGCAACAACATCCGCAGCCGATGCAACAGCACCCGCAACCGATGCAACAACATCCGCAATCAATACAGCCGCATCCGCAGTCATTACAGCAGCATCCACAGCCGATGCAACAACATCCTCAGCCAATGCAACAACATCCGCAACCGTTGCAGCAACATCCTCAAACCATGCAGCACCCGCAACACCAGCCCATGCAACATCCGGCGCTTGCACAGCACGCGCCGATGCCGCAACACGTTGCGCATCCACAAACCATAGCTGTCAATGTCAATGCAACTGTTCATCAAGTAGTAAGTATCGATTTTCTCTCCCTTCGAATACGTTCGTAGATACACTTCTTTGGTACAAAAATGAGCATTTGCTGCATAATCTACTTAATACAAATCTTAAATTTATTCTCTGACGGACAACGCACTGCCTAAACGGCTGAGTCTAGAAACATAGAATTTTGCACAAGATTTCCTTATACAGACAGTGAGCACTAAGAAAGGATTTTTGAAAACAAATCAAATCAAATTATATTAAAATAGAGGATCAACAGTTCAACACGGCTTGTATCAAAAATAAAATTGTATTCTTTTGCTCTTCAGCATCCTGCGCCGATTCCTCCTCCCATGCCAGCTCCACAGCAGATGGTACAAGTAGGCGGGGTATCTGGTGCAGGCGTGAACGTGGGCAACGGAGTGGGCACCGTGCCCAACGTGGGCGTGGGCAATGTTGCCCAGCCCATCGGCGCCGCCGCCGCGCCCGCCGTCAATCAGACGCAGTTGAGAAGACTGTTGGCGGCTTACAGAGTGGGCATGCTTGCGCTGGAGACGCAGGCGAGGCGGGTGCACGATGATCGGCCGCAGAATAAGTTTGGCAGGTGTGTACACTGTGAAGTGTTTTTGGTTTACTTTAGGCAGAGGTGTACCTATATTACATCCACATTTCGCTAGTTATGTTTAAGCCCCATGTAATAAAGGGCGAGCCTATTGCCATCAATCAAGCACAAATTTAGACTCCAGGCTGCTACTGAGTCCTGCCAGGGTTCCGGGAATGTCCGACAGGGATACCGGGACCTTGGCAACAGGCAACTGAAGGAACATGGGTGGGTTTTAGTCAGTAAAAGTCTGACACGCCCTTCCGCTACGCCCAGAGCGGAGAAGTTATTTGATGATTTCCCAACCTCAAAAAAAAAAAGAAAGGCTGCTACGGAAAAATACCAGAACTTTAATATGCGTACACAAAAAGTTGAATTTACGCTGCAACATAAAAAAAAAGTGCTTTTCAACATAGATATTCTGAAATCAACGTTATTTACACAAAATAGATGATAGAGAGGTTTTGAATAGACTGAAGCTAGCGTTGTTGCGCAAATTAAAGTTTATACTACATGTATTTATTTTTGACTCAGGAACCCGCCGTACGGCGAGCACGTGAAGTGGCTCCTGCGCATCTCCAAGCGCCTGGGCGCGCAGTACCTGCACCAGTTCTGCGTGTGCGCCGTGAACTCGGTGGTGTCGCCCTTCGTGCTGTACGAGCTGTGCGTGGAGTCGGCGCACTGGCTGGCGCGCGGCGGGCCGCACCAGCTCGTCATGCAGCACCTGCGCGGCACGCTGCAGCCGCTCGTGCAGAAGTGCCAGCAGATGTAACTACCATACTGTATTTTCAACGACATCATAAGCTTCTGCTGTAGTATTTATTCATTGCAACGGGGCCTCTCTGCTAGTACTGCAAATACCATTCCGTAAGTCGGATTCGGTACTTGATACAGAATAAAACTAAGCAACTGCAGCAGTTAAGAAAAGTTCTACCGTCAGATATACCTTGATGAAATGCGATGTTGAAAAAACTTTCCACCAGCACATATTGCCCGATATATTTTCTATTTTCATACATTGTTTTGTTCCCACAGGTACATCCAATGCATCCATCAGAAGCTGTACCACTTGACTACAGTGGAATATGAAGAGTTTGTAAGCATCGTGCTGTCCGCCCGCACCGCTTTCCAGCTCACGCCTGAAGGAAACACGCAGTTTAAGGAGTGGCTCGCATCACTTCGCAGGTCTGTACTCACATCCAATGTCATATTGAAACTCCCAACTGGTTAGTTCTAAAAAGGTTGCTATAAATATTATACACAAGTAGAAGTAGATATATCGTTGAAACATAGGGTTTTATTGTTTTAGATAAAGACATTGTCATATCAGCCGGTTTTTGTTTGAAGTTTTTTTATTAATGTGGTATCCAAGCTTATTGCCATCCCATGACCCGATGTATGATTACGATAAGAGAACTTAGATAAACCAAATAATAGGTACTTGGTTCTGATTAAATTCGACCCCGGTCGTTTCGCTCGGCAGCGCCTAAACAATAGAAAGAAAGTAGTTGGCATGAAATGAAGTACAAATACTAACGTATTTGTTGATCAATTACACCTATTTAGAAATAGGATAGGTTTCTCTGAACCTAACTATTAGTACAATGCTAACCCTTTTCCTTCAGTCTACTTTCACGACGTGTATGGTGATGGTAAGCAGCTTAAACTTATATTTTTGACTCCCAGATTAGTGTGGAAGTTTACTCAGCTTCATCACATCAGATTGTGAACTGACATAACTTAATAGTGTGAGTACATCTGTACTCGTACACACAAAATACTGCATGTTCGTTCGCCGTGCGTTCTTGGCTACGTGTAGACCATCATACTCGAAGATTATAGAAACATTACTGTCGCTTCTATGTGCCCAAAACGTGCATAATGATATACAGTAAAAATAATGAGTTGTTTATTGCTAGTAAAAACAAAAAACAACGGGTTCTATGTAATTATTATTCTGCGACTTTCTATGTCCGAAATACCTATTTCATTTTAATTTGCAGTGACTTCATGTTTTATTTGTAGAAGACCTCATTTTCTGTAATTGTAATATTCTTAGACAATATGTTCTAGCGGCAATTTTATCGCCAGGGTACTTTATAAAATCCTACTACATACTGTAACCGCTTGCGCAATGTTGTGGTATTTGTTTATCGACTCCACTATGTGTTGAGTCTTATATATTTTTTAATGTGTTTTGTTGTTGGATGTGTACTGGCTGTTTTCGTAGAATACGAAGAATGCATAGATGTAAGACAAATACTGATGTGAATGGTGGTAATATGTTTATGTAACTTTCAACATTGTCGACGCTTATTAGTTTTGACGTCTCTGAATGTCATTATTACCCTTATTAGAAGAAATCACGACGATAACATTAAAGAAATAAAGGGTGTAATATTCTTTTGCAGATCGAAATCGTGCAAGAAAGATCTTTGGACGCAACTGAACGCGGCTCTGCAGACGAATGGCAAATGACGTCGGCAGCCGATAGTTTGTACAGTGCGGTGTACCGCGCGCAAACTGTCACAACACAGGCGGTGGTTGTCGCCGCGGTATCGGCTTGTATACCATCTACATCATATCTAGCTGTATATTATTGTGTTATTTGTAATTTAAGTACTTGTTCACCCCCCGAGACGATTCAGTACTCGTTCTGAATGACCAACGGATTTACCCACTTCACATGACTAGAGGATATAATAATATTGTAATATGCGACTTAACACTTATCAGATTTATTTCACGAATTAATAAATGATGTGGGAATATAACAGAACTTGGAAACAACTGTTTGCCGTAAACTTAAATTACAAATAATATAATTCGAATCGAGAAGGATATTACCTCTGTTAGTAATAGTAACACTCGACTTTGAGGGTAATCGATCTCAGTATATACACGAACGGAATGTATCGTTGATCAGGATCACAGAATAATGTTGCTAACTCCTAATATACGTTTATCATTTTAGCACAATCATACTATATTTTTGTATGGATCGCATAATTTCAATACGTTTTAACTTTCGCGAGAATCGTCCGTTTTTGTCGTAGAAAATACAAGAGATTATTGAACATTCGTTAGTCATACTTCATTGTTGTTTAAATTCACTTTACTAACATGAGAGGCAAGTTCAAGCTCATTTGAAGGTTGTGCTTTAAATAGTCTGAGATTTGGTTGTTATTGGAGTTTTATTGTAAGACGAATTCATATTTGCAACATTGCTACTTAATTGTCTGGGGAGTTTAGCAACATTTCATTTTGTTTTCTTTTAGACTGTGCAATGTGACTTCTAATGATGTTAAGAACTTCGTCTTCTAAAATGCTTAACGGTTAAAGCATTGCACAAAATCATATCTATTTTCTTTGTCTTTTCCGTGAATTTTGAATATTCTTGACACACTTGAACTAGTCAGTGGTTTTGAGGATCCGTATTTGGTGAACCAGTGGAACTTCATAACTGTAGCTCATTTAATTTTCTTTTCTTTGAATAGCGTAATGTAAGACACTAGTTTGATTTTAATGTCTTTTTATGCATAGGAGCCAGTAGTGCCCTTTGACTGCATTCGCGTAAGAGGCATTAAATGATAACGAATTTATGAAGAATGTTAATCAGTAGCAGAAACTTGACCCATTATTTAAATGCAAATTTTGTGCCGAAATGTTTCAGTTATGATTAGCATTTTGCTTTTAGTTAATTCTACATGCTAGGTGGGCATCTGAAAACAGAAGAATTGACTATTTTTATTAAAAAAAGTGATGAGATGCGTTGCTTATTTTCATGAAAACCTTCTAACCAAGTCATAGTGCTTAATCTGAGAGTCGATTCAACAAAATGGTTCAACTGGTGTATCGGAAGTCCTAAAGAATGCCGTTGGATTATTATTTATCGCTTGGTGTGGACATGTTTGTTGGACTTCTACACAAGATCGAGAAATTTGGGCGTTAATTACTTAATTAAAATCAGTGTCCACTTAGCGGATTATCGTGAAGATCTCTATCATTTTGTAAGCTTTTAGAAAATAGTACGTCACTCATTTATTGTACGCGTTTCATCGTTTGTTTAGTGTAATGTGAGTTAATACCTATTTCGTAGATGGTGAAAGATGAAGATTGCCGTGCGCTATGTTTGATTATTTGTTTAAGAATAAATTATGCTATATTGAATACTTATTTGGGTTTACTGTCGAGAACGTATTGTTACTTGTACCAATACTTACTTCTATGCATTATAAAGCGACTACAGTATACTTACTGTCTGTTTACTGAATATATTTTAAACATATTAATCCTAGAACGGTCATATTAGTGTAGTCGATTTATAAATCGCAAGTTTTTGGATGCGACTCAAAATATGACAAAAAATATACGGAATTTCAAAATTTATAACCATAGTCCATATTTTAATGTGAATTGGCTTAAGATGTTTCAAGTGACCTAAATAGCGTCATTAGACTACAGAATATTAGACAGAATGTAGGCGATGACCGTCGATACACTATTTTTGATATTCTCTTGTCGAAATTTGCAGTTTCATGAATGTTTAAGTAATAACGTCTTGCGGAGATAAATGTAGACGTGCGTTCTATTAACTATAGTAACTTTATTTACACGTTTTTATTACATTATATATATAAATATATTGTAATGCATAGTAGCGTTGAAAGCCTCTGAAATATATCTAAATAATGTGTATGACGCATGTGCTGGCAACAAATTATTACCGCGGCATAAATTAATGTAACTTTGTCGATGACATTCGTGTAATTGCTAAGTCTGACTTACTACACGGTTTTCGGTGTCACAACTTTCACTAATCCAATAAGTTGATGACAAAAATCCCGATCATTTTAAATGCGGCTTAAACAGTTATTTGTGACATTATAACTTACCATTCCACGGTCAGATAATATATCAAAGTTAGCATATGCGAAATTACGGTATAAAAAAATGTGTACTGTAAATTATAAGTCACACAGTAATATAATTGTGTATATTATATTAAATATAAAGAGCGAGACTATCTCCCAATACTAAAGCAATACTTAAATATCATTTTATAAATCGTATGAGATTTAGAAATTTATATAATGTGTAACCATTCGCATGAGTATTGTAGTAGTACATTAAGTATTAATAAAAAAATGAGTGTTCAGTAAAAAAATATAAACTGGCACTCCGTTAGTTTCGCGTGTTCACACTATTTACGATTATTATACGCTAGTATAAATTGCTCAATCAAGTAAAAACGAATAAGTTGTATTCGCCCTGATTGTACTGCTTTTAGTATGAAACAGTGAAGAAGTCGTCAGCTATAACCGGGAATAAATAATTGAGGATAAGCATAAAGCAATGATTAAAATTAAGCCACACCGAGCTTTGCAAACAATGACGGCTCTGCCGAAAGAAAAAATTACCTTGCGTAAAAAAGTAAAAAAATAAATACAATGATAACGTAATAGTTTCTGAACTAAAGTTAGCCCTAAAAGCTATTAATATGTCAACGAACAATATTGATAGTACTCGTGTGTAATACACGTATATTTCTGTTTGAGCTTGGGACTCGTGGTCCCTGCTTACCAGCGCGCCATCAATTAGAAGGCGACTTCTGCGAGGCCTCTCATTGCAAACTTCAGAGAGGCCGCGTTTAAAAGATTTGTATTGTTTATAGATTGAAGAATAAAAGTCTGACATTGGAATGGAATTTGTTGCCAGCGTAAGCATCAAGTAGGTTTAGTTCAATATCTTTATAAAATTAGAAGTTTATGTGCATTCATTAAGTGGTGGATGTTTTCAGCATTCAGTAGATAGTAAATTTTTAGAATGCTAGTTAGTATAAATTGAAGGTCGTAAAAATTGGATCAAAGCTAAGTTTTATGATTTAAAATGTCTTCATAGTAACGTTCAGAATGTATCAGAAGAATCAATGGTTGTATAGTATTTCCTGAATAGAGTATTGTCAGGTTGGTATTCATGTAGAATTATCTTCTGCACAAAAGTTTTGCTGTTACCAACTAGTTAATAATGCACTTTGAGTTTCCGGTCTTGTTTGTGTGATTGTTTGGGAATAGCATTTCGTACCGTCTATTTGTTTAGTTAAAAATTATGCAAAAATAGATTCTAAGGAATGTACTGTAAAGATTAGAACGCATTTGTTATTTGCGTTTTTTACAACTGTTGTAAGAAAGGATAATTACTATCTCAATAACAACTATCTTTGCAGTATCTTTCCCAACCGCGTCCAATTTTATCTACTCAAACTCACATTATTGTAATAAATTTTATTTATTTTGACTACCTCGTTAATCAGACTTAAAAATCTAGCAAGCGCTTATCTAGTGTCATTAGGTTAAAACACCTCAGAGTGGTCTCTTTCATAGATCGCGAAAAGTCTTTGTAATAATTAAAATATAAAGTAATATACTGTATTCTTTCTGTTAACTTCGTTACGTTGAAATGTCAAAAGACTTTCTAAACTTGAATGCAAACTCTTTTCTTATAAGATTTACATTCATTTATGCGATTAGGAGGGAAACCAGAGATATTTATTGCCACTCAACCATCTACTTTTGCATTTTGAGTGACCATTTGTAAAAAAATCCTAAATAAATTCTGGTTGTAATGGAATTTGAACATTCTCTTGTATGGTATTGAGTTTCCAGAACTAAAGATTCTGAATTCAAGTTTAGCTAATAAAGTGATGTGAAGCTTTACGGCACTTGACTTGCCGCGTCACGAAATACTATTCTTTCAACACATTCACAAGAAAATTATAGATAAACTTAATATTTGGAAAGACATTAGTCATCAAAGATATTTGCCGTCCATAAATTTATTTGCAATTCTGTAAAGCTAAAGCCTTTCTTTCATGACATCTTCCTATTAAGAACTAAAGAATTACTACGTAAATAATTATATTTCAATATAAACAAATTATTATCGTGTACGTCTGCTCGTCGGGCATTATTAACATTTTCTGGTATACATTAGTCGAAAAGCATCTTTCTTTCGCGATTGGCATTAAGGAGCGCTTTGACATTTTTGTCTCAAAAGAACTATTTTTACACTAAAGCGTATTTAAATTGAAAAAAAAAAAAGATTAAATATATCGTTAGTTTCGTAAATATAGAATGTTAGTACGGAGCATATTTTAATTAGTCGTTTAATGCATGTTCATAGATTTAATTCGCCAAGTGTCAGGCAAGTTTGCGAGGTGTTCCATAGGTGTTGCAGTCTTGCAGTATCCCATTGATTTGCAGTTATCGGTATCACATATCAGTTCAGTCATACCTCACTTCGGAACATGTTTTACTGGCACAAAGTCAGAATAATTGTTTTTTTTTTGAATGAGCATAATTTAATTAAATCACAATTAAATTATTGTATTGTAGCGTCGAATGTTAAATTAACTTACTAAGTCATAGGCATAATGTGGATTGGACATACATCAGATCGATTTGAAAAAGAATGTCAGGTTCATCGTTTTGTATGTAAGTTTAGCAACAAATGAAGGCGTAAAGCCACCAGTGCCTATATCTAATAGAACAGATGAACGTACCTACCCGTAATGATTTAGATGTAGAGGATATCGTATGTCTTTTCCACAGTATTGGTCTGCATCCTTAGAGTGGTAGGGCACTACTACTAGAGCATATTAATAGTTCAGGATCGTGGACAATGGGTCGTTAGCTGCAACAGTTGTACTAAGTTTTGTTCTTTAATACTCATGGCAGTGTATGCATGTCGAACTACGTCACATCACAAGTCAGTTAGAAGTATTGAGGATAACAGTCTAGCAAGTTTGTTTAGTTCGAAATCAAAGATGCATAATTATTTTATACATCTGGATTTGTAGTTTAATTATTGCACTTTGTAAGTGTGGTGTCTCCGCCTATTAAAGTATTTAACCATTTACAGAGTTCGAATGGCTACTTATTAGTGTACGTAATAAATTTATAAATAATGATGATATTTTTATTGTTCATATCGCATATTTACTTATTTGAAGATTGTAGTTGCAAAACAAAGATCTGTTTGACATTAACGGGTTCAAAGTACTTACATAAATATCTTAAGAATACTAGTGAAAGTCATATCCGGTTGTTGCACTTTTATTTATCAACACCACACGATCTTTAAGAGTATGAGATCATTATCGTAGTTGTATTGTCATGTTTGAATGACTATCTTTGTTTTGTATCTATACTTTTCGAGTGCATTACTATGGAGGAACAGTGAAGAGCAAACAGAACACTTACCGAAGTATCCTTGTTAAATATTGTTCAGCTCGTATTACATTATAGCATTCTTTGCAAAAATATCAAACGAACTGTTTAATTTTTGTGCCACGATCGTTTCAAAACTGTCCGCCATGTTTACTTGCAGGACGTAAGACTGACAAGAACATTGAAATAGTCGAAAGTGGAGACTTTGATATAACCCGGGATGTCGAAAAACGAAACTGTTGTGTATCATACGTTTTATCTGGTTAATATTTTGCTTACAAGTTTCTTTTGTGATGTTAAACAAATTGTTTTAAGACATCCTGCATAATTATAGAAAGTGCCCATAAATATTATAGTATTTATTAAATATATAGCACTAGATATTTTGCTCCGTTGTCGCAAATGGTTGTAATTATAAAAGTATAGTTAATATTAATTAGTAAAATGATAGACTGTTTTGCACGACTTCTGGTTTGACCGTGTCAACTCTTCCTCACGTTGTCACTTCTCATGCAAACAAACGTTGTTTGAAAACTTTGTGATGACAAGTTCTGCTCTGAAGTTTGCTGGTTGCATGTCAACCCACAACGTTTTCGATATTATTCGGTACATAAACTTAATTGCAATATCACCCCACTAAAAATGTATGTTTCTACTCAAACTCGAAATATTTTGACCTCTTGAACGTTTTATTATTACTTTTACGATTACACTATAAGTCTTTTTTGGCAACATATTTGAAGTAATATTATTTAATTATTCAATATACTTATCTATAATAAGACTCGTGTGTTTTATTTGTAAATCATTTAATCCCTGTTGGTAGTGTCGTATTACGAACTTTTACTCTAATTATTTAGTTAAGTATGCCTAAAACAATAAACCTAAGAGTTTCAACCATAAAACTTGTTACCTAGAGTGATAATACGTTGAACAACACAGAGTGGCAATTGTTGGTCTATCAGAATCGCTCGACCTCTTAGTCCACAAGTGTTTCCTATTTGTCTAAACCTTGAATGTGCAATATTGTGCAGTAGGTAATACATAACTGATAAACAAGAAGCATACACGGAAGTTATTGTGGTATGTTTACATAAAACCTTTATAATGCACTAATGAATGAATAAAGACATACCTACAATGAACGCGTTTATCAAGATACATTCAAATACGTAACTTCATTTCATTAAAGAACCTAAGCATTGAACATAACAACACTGACATCGTATTATATTTTTGGAGTAAAAAAATGTGTGATACTCCCTGGCCGCGCCACAGTGGAAAATTAAAAAGACTTGTTTCTAGATAATTTGTACGTTAAATGTACTATACGGAACGTGTAATGAAAATAATTGTACCTCAACGAATAATGAAATATAATGAAGTTTATGTGGCGCGGCTGGGGAGTATACTTCCTGGCCGCGCCACCATCGTTCTTGATAACTATTTAGGGGTATGAGGAACAGGGTGTAAAGTTCACTCATACTCCATAGAAAAGGGAGGATCCTCCGACCAGACGGGTGTTGTGTCTGGCGGGCAACTGCCCAACGATTGATGTTGGGTTCTCGTATATATGTCCACTGCGCGGTAAACTTTAATTGCGCGATGCAGGATTTATGTGACGTCTGTCTGACGTCAGGTCTTTGATGCGTAGTTCGCATGTGGCGATGTAGATACCGCCACATCACTCCCCTCCGGAGACCGGAGGTCGATAGTGGGCTGAGTCTTGTATCTTGCGATGCTTGCCAGTGCCAGTTGTGGTTCCAGTGAGTCGGAACCGGGTGCCGCATTGTTCGCGGTGGGTCGGAACTGTTTGCGGCGGTTGTGGTGATTGAGGTGATTGCGGTGATTCCCCAGTGGGTCGGGGTGATGAGGTGATTGCGGTGATTCCCCAGTGGGTCGGGGTGATGAGGTGATTGAGGTGATTCCCCAGTGGGTCGGGGTGATGAGGCTGAGGGTGATGACCAGGAATGCGCGTTCGCTGCATGCTGGTGGTCAGGATACCCGTTGACGCCTCGGGTGTTGGCTTGGCTGTGTGACTCGCTTCACTGAAAGCTTGCGGGAGTGATGATGATGACGTCACGCTGGAGTAGTTGCACGAAGGCTACGTTGACGTTCATATTCGGGGTCACCAATTTAGGGGTATGAGGAACAGGGTGTAAAGTTCACTCATACTCCATAGAAAAGGGAGGATCCTCCGACCAGACGGGTGTTGTGTCTGGCGGGCAACTGCCCAACGATTGATGTTGGGTTCTCGTATATATGTCCACTGCACGGTAAACTTTAATTGCGCGATGCAGGATTTATGTGACGTCTGTCTGACGTCAGGTCTTTGATGCGTAGTTCGCATGTGGCGATGTAGATACCGCCACAACTACTAGGCGCACCCGAATATAGTAAACACTAAATAAATGTAGGTACGCAATATGTACTCATCCGTACGCTATAGAGAGATTCGGAAATTTAATTACTTTAGAAATGATAGCCTTGCAAATGTGGCGCGGCAAGGGAGTATGCTCCCTGGCCGCACCACAAAGAGTTATTAGGCGTACCTGGGCATGGTATGCACTCAATAAATGTACGCAATACGTACTCCGCCGTACGCTATAGAGAGATTCGAAAATTTAATTAATTTAGAAATTATAGCGTTGCGTATGTGGCGCGGCCAGGGAGTATGCTAGGCTCTGTGTCATAACAACAGTAACGGCGTGCGAAACAGAAATATTTTTTTAACATAAAGCTATCGTATAGAGTCATATAAAGTTCTGACCTAAAAATACTTAATAGATAGCAACTGCGACCACCTTGGAAGAAGCGCTCGCCGGCCGCTGCCGCGGCACACTTTATTTTGTGTAATTTTAGATGTCATGTAAAAGTAGCAGTGAAAACGACTTTCGTTGCTGACTGTACCTAATAAAAAGTACTTACCAACTTCTTGTTTTCTTCTTGAAGGTCAATTATTCTAGTAAAGCATTTACATTCGTATTGTGATGCATATTTCTAGCACTTATACGCAACCATCTCACTGAGATAATACCCTGTACTTCTCATTTTGTAGGCCACATCTAGTAAGTACCTACAAAGATCAGCAAGTCTGCTGAATCTGCTGTCTGCTTTCTCTTAAGATATTACGTTTTTCCGTAATATTTTTACACTTTTGGGTAGTACGTATTACGTACATTTATTAAGTGCATACCATGCCTAGGTACGCCTAATAACTCTCTGTGGCGCGGCCAGGGAGCATACTCCCTGGCCGCGCCACATACGTAAGGCTATTATTTCTAAAGTAATTAAATTTCCGAATCTCTCTATAGCATACGGAGGAGTACGTATTGCGTACATTTATTTAGTGTTTACCATGTCCAGGTGCGCCTAATAGTTAACAAGAACCATGGTGGCGCGGCCAGGAAGTATACTCCCCAGCCGCGCCACATACGCAACGCTATCATTTCTAAAGTAATTAAATTTCCGAATCTCTCTATAGCGTACGGAAGAGTACATATTGCGTACATTTATTTAGTGTTTACCTACTATATTCGGGTGCGCCTAGTAGTTATCAAGAACCATGGTGGCGCGGCCAGGGAGTATACTCCCCAGCCGCGCCACATAAACTTCATTATATTTCATTATTCGTTGAGGTACAATTATTTTCATTACACGTTCCGTATAGTACATTTAACGTACAAATTATCTAGAAACATGTCTTTTTAATTTTCCACTGTGGCGCGGCCAGGGAGTATCACACAAAAAATTTAGGTCGACTGACACAGGGTAGCAACAGGCGATCGGCGTTCCCTATTAGATTCATTCTTGCCTTATCAGGAGACACTTAGGATTACTTAGTTACAAGCGTGAAGCGAAGATATCTGGCCGAAACAATTGCTAAACGGCCATACATTACGTCTTGATCTGAGATAACTTGTACCTATACGATTATAATCCTAATACCTATCTATACAATTCTTTTGAAATACTTACGTACCTACTTGATAACAGTGGTAGATTTAATCGGGTTTTATGTACCTAGTAGAGTTGCATGTAGGTACTTTATGCAGATAAGGACAAGCAAGTATCTACAAAGATAAAGATAATCGACAGATTCCTAAAATAGATCTTATGACCTACAAGGGTCGACTGAAAGAGCTACAAGGTTGTTCGGCCATGATGTTGCTTTAGGTATGCATCTAGGAAATGCCTTTAGTTAACCGTTTGTCCCCTGAGTGCAATCTTACCTTCGTTTCGCCCAAAAGTGTTAGCTGGATGTAGTGAAGGCAGATAACACCAGCCACTAGATTGTTAATTGTGGATTTAAAAGATTGGGCTATGTGGAAATTATCAGAACAACTAGAACCGTTGCTTTCATTCTGAAACAAACTCAGTTTTCACCTAGGTAGTTGTAGGTAGTTCTTTGCTTCCATTGCCGTTTTGGTACAGGGACCTATGATGTGACAAGTCTACAGCTACCAACCACAAGGTTCGAAAAGGACGAACAACAACGAGAATTTGGCACATGTGCCATATTCTGTTAAAGTCCGATATACTAGGGGCATGCCCCTAATATCGGACTTAAGTGGTTTTCATTTCAAAGTGGTCTACTTATCAGTTCTGATATCCAATTGTTTTATTTCCTATTTATTGTATTTGAAATTGTCTATCTTTGTAGTTTCGGTAATAATAACCTGCTAAAATTATGAGCAACGCGACGGATCGATAGAATGTCGGGCACACGATTATGTAGGCCGACTGGTAGGGTTTTAAGGGTTCCGAAAGAAAAAAATGGCAACCTTGTTGTCAGTCTGTAAAGATTCTTTTTCTCAGGAATGGGTACGTAGAGGTATCAAGTTGAAATCAATACCACTGTTCAAGCTTCTAAGTCAACACAATCACAAGATACGGTCAGTTACCTATCTATGTCACATATTTTGATAGAGGGGCTCGTGGCTCAATCATAACAGCCTTGTATGGGGCTTGCCGCGGTCGGTTCCTATATAATTAAGTGATGGCCTATCAAATGAAACAACGTGTCCTAAATCAGCGCTTAATGACAAGGCTTAGGAGAGCTGTGTTCGATCATGGTATCCAATGAAATTATGTGTTTTCTTAAAATAATGGCGTTTGTATTTACAAGCTCACAACTCACTGCTGGCCAGAAGTATGGATAGGTATGCTACAATGAATACTTACCTACCTACTGAATGGAAGAAACCAAAACTATTTCAACATAGAAAATTGCTTACGTGACATGAAGTCTGTAGGAAAGGGCGGGCGGTTAAAGCAGAAGACAAGATAAAAAAAATATCGGTCAACAACTATTTGGATTAGACTTCAAGGCTGTATCTAGGTATTTACCTGATAAACTAATAGGATAACTAATTCGTGCGGCAATGAATGGTCACGGTGAACGATGAGTTTAATTAATTTGAACAAATATGAACTTACAAGCAGTAGGAAATAGATCTATTCCCCATTTACCTAATGGTAAGTTTATCAAGCATATCGCGTTATGAAAACAATTATTTATAGGTTTACGGTGGATTATGGGAAATACGCTTCCTAGTATACCTTAGGGTGGATTTTTTGGTGGATAAACTAAGCGGAATAACCCTGACCAAAACTAACGTCAATCAAACAATTTCTGTTATTGCATCAAAAATGTTATGGTCGACGTTAGTTGGCCTGTTGTTTATAGTCAAAATTCACATAGTCACTGCGTAAGTACTATTAGAAAAAGTATATTTTCATCAATGTTATGAGTTAGTTTTTCTGATTTCAGCACGGAACACTAAAATTTGAGTGAGCGATTGGAGCGTGGTAAGGTGGAGCACCGATAAGATCAGCGTCAGCGACGCGACGTGACGGCCAGTGGAACGCATGGCATCCACTGCGGCAGGCGTGATTCACACGTGCGTAAGCACCGACAGCAAAACATGACAACTTTTTATCTTATTCGAGTTAATACGATTGCCTACTTACTGTAAATATTGACTACTAATGTTATGTTGTAGAGACATGATGTTTGCAGAAAATACGTTCATTGATTTGTTATTTTTCTAAAACAAAAAAGGTAACTCGAGTATGGATTCCATAAAACAACAAGCTCATTACGTTTCACCTGTAGTTGAAAAAGTAGGTACCTACCTATCTATTTGTAGGTACGATTCTAGATCAACAGTCACTATAGACAAGGAAGTTAATATCTAGAAAATAGCAGTTTCTCGTGATACACACATGCGGTTATGAATGATAAGTACTAAGTCTATTAATATAAGTATTAGGTATGGAACATTGTTTGCCATTTTACTATCAATTTCCGACTTAATGACTTACAGGCATGTTTTCGCATAGTTATAAACACGGGAGGTATTAAGGTGGGTGTGCGTACGATATTAAGAAATTTTTCAACGTCGCAACAGCGTGAGTCGCATATCTCATGAGGCAAAAACAGGGAAAAGGAATATTTGGAAAGGCGCATTTCTACTTAGATACCTACTTACCTTCCTAAATATGGTAGGTGCGAAAGTCTATACATAATTACCGAATAACATAATTTACCTACTCCTGAAATAAATGATATGAGGTAGGTACCTATTTCTGACGTATAGTAAGTAGGTAAGCCATCGATTTTTATCTAAATAAGCTTGGTATGTAGTTATTCGTCTTCAGTAAAGATGAGAGACGTAACGCTATTTTCAGGAGTAAATTATAACTAACCTCCCAACAATTACCTACCTATTGGAAAACTCTTTTAAAATATGCACAATTTCCTGAAAAATTAACATAGTGTCTAAAATTTTTATTGATTGGTCTTTGTTGCCTGGGTGGCTATGAGATATATTTGTCGTCTTAAACGTAGATAAAGTCTGTAAATTATGATCGATTTCAGTAATAATTTCATGTTTACTAAGTATAAGTACCTATTTTTTGTTATGTAACAATACCGACGAAAGAACAGGTATGGGTAGTACCTAATCATTCATTCAATCAGAAAACATAAGGTAGGTATAATGTCCTTGCTGTCTAACATGACTTACCTACTATTATTAGGTATTTTCATAACTCTAAGGTAAATATATCTGACGTATTTAAATAGTTTATTTATGTCGGTTAGGTAAATTTACCAGCATATTTGACGTAGTATTTACTGATCGCTCTATATATTATACCTATTAGCCGTAGTAAACACGAGTACCAATAATAAACTGTATTTAATTGCAGTGTATATTAAAAATTAATTATACAGTTTAAGGTGATGTTATCAAACCCTAGAGAAGCAATGGGTTATATTTATCTGTCTGTTTGTTTGTAACAAAAATCATGCAAATAATTAGTATTACTTACAGTAGGTAAGTGCATTAAGAATAAGCTAACGAAGAACTAGAAACAATTTATTGTAATGCGTTCTAATTTGTTTTTCGCATTTTGTTTATGTTTTTATTCTTTTGAAGACATTAGTTAATGACTTGACCTATCTCGATGAAAGAGTTCAATTTGTTATTTGCGGAAATATACCTACGTAGGGACTTAGGATAGTACGTCACTATTAAAGGGTTGCATTATTGAAGATATTCATAGGTAGGTAATCTTTGTATTTTAATTTTCCTCTGAAAGACTATTTTTAGAATCATCACCTTCTGACGGAGGACACCTAACACCATAAGGGATTTACACTTTTTTCATTCAACTTCGGTAAAAGGTAAAGGATAGCTAGGTATTTACTTACCCAAACCATTTCACCGTATTTTATTTACGGCTGTTATATAATTGAAAATAAACGATAAATAACGAAAACTCCAGAAAAACAAAAATTAGTGCGAAACCAAAATGTTTTTGCGCGTTAAAATTCCATTTCACCTTTCATTTCCGAACGGATGTTCATGAAATATGTATTATAAGTATATCTAAGTGCGTATTTTAATTAAAAAACAACACGCTGTGTAAGATGTTTGATGTGTAAATGGAAAATCCCACTGAAGGTAACCTTTCCATACGAATATAGGTGTTTGCTAAGTCATGTTTAACTACTATTACTTAACGATACCGTCGCTACAGTGTGTGCACTATCAACAGTGTTGATATTTTTTTAACACACGTAACGTTAGGAAAAAAGTCAGTAAAATTTTTTTCTTAAAAAGACTTAAAAAGGTCCTACTAATACCTAGATTTATTTTCTAGCACAAAAAAATTGGTAGGAAAGTAAGAACTTAGAAATAGATTTAGCACAGCATAGTACAGCGTAATTGACCTTCCCTTGAAAGTGATTTAGTTGCCAACGAAGAAAACAATGATCGCTTGTAGAGTATGACTTTGATTTGCCTTTCCTTCAGATGATAAAGATCGTATCAAAATATGTATATTTTTTAGATTATATCTACGTGCAGTGTCTTTTATTTGATCAATGATAAAGTTCACAAAGATCGGAATTATTTATAAATTGTTAGGTATGTTATGTAACAATCAAAGTGTGCCTAATTTGAACAACAACTTTCGTAAATTAAGTTTATAAATACAAATATTGCATAGCAATTCCATGTACATAATTGGGTACCTATTTACGTAGAGAAGGTACAATAGTAGGATACTACCTAAATAAAAAAAATTTGGATTGACACCTGAGATTACGTGCAAAAGTAGAATATTTCATTAAAAAATTGCATGTTCTAGGTAGGTACCTAAGTAGTAGAGAGATAATGATAATGGCAGCAACTGCATTCAATTAAATAGATAAATTAACTGTCCTACAATTTGACGTTGACCTATTTGCAACTAAGATACCTAATTTATTAATTAGTAGTTATCAATATTGTGAATTAATTAAACATGATTTTGGTTGCACAGTACCTTCTTTGAAGTAAGTACCCTGTATACCCATAATTATAATAAGTTGCATAAACTCTCTGCTTTCCAAGATTGGCACTGCATTCAGGTGCAACAGGATGTGATGTGTTTCCGCCATGACACCCTAGTTTGGGCCATGGCATCCAACAGGGAACAAACCTATTGACAGGTGCCATGTGCATCTAAGGTATTAATCATCCAATATTGATCTTATTCATCTACTCTTCCAATATTGATAAATATTATTTATTTTAATGGCAAGTGACACAGTCGTCTTCGCCTTAAATGCTCATGCGCCCGTCCTATGGCAGCGTGACGCTGGCCGCGTGGCCGGTGACTTTTGTCATCATGTGTCCTTATCTCGACACTACTGCACTGATAATACGAGCTCTATTATTTTCATTGGCTGCGCGGAGGGCGTGCGCGCCCCCGCCTGCCTCTATAAAATCGACATACATCAAAATAGTTCTACATTTATTGATCTCGCGCCGCGCTTGACGCGTCACGCCTTTAATTAGTTTTAGTTTTTTTTAACGGTAAGTTGAATATTTTTAATTTAACTATGAATTGATCAGTTGCCTTTAGATAGCTTTGTTTACCAAAGTTTTTTTTGGGAAAAAATGGCTTCTCTATGGTGCGGCAGTCTTATTTCGTCGAGTCGAAAATTAATAAACACTGCTGAGGCTTGTAAAAATTCCAACGGTCAATAGGCCTTCTACCTAGATATTATTTATAATATACAGATCATTAAGGTGTCCGGGGCATTTTGGTAATTAGGCTGACTTGTCTGCACTCACGATTAATGATTCTGATTTATTGCCAAAGATTGGTTGGCATAGGTACGTTATAATAATTTGATCTCGATCTTTCCTATATCTTCTGTTCGTGTAATAAAGAACGATAGTGCACAAGATAAAAATATACATTATGCACTTGTATTGTCGCGGCAATTTTTATTTTTCACTTTTTAATTATGATACGTATACCCTACACACATTCGAATACCTTACCTTACCTTAGGTACCTGCTATAATATCATCTCCATAGACTAAGTGGGAACAATACGTTTTATTGAATCTAACTCAAAAACTACCCAAGCAAAGTTACAATAACATTTATATGGGACCACCTAGGAAACCAAATATAATTCTAGCCTTCTTCGAGAAATCTGAGAAAATACGACATTTAAAAAAGAGACTCCGACGAAAGGAGAACCTCCTCCTTTTTTTGAAGTCGGTTAAAAAATTAAAGCGTTTAGGTAGGTACATTAATACAGCAAGGGCCTTTGCATTATTTCGGTAGGGGTCGATTCTTGCATTCGTAAAATAGCTCTATTGTCGATTAAAGCAGTCTCTTCCTGTTTACTGATCATGATCATTAATGTTGGCATCATTTGGTACCTAAATATCGTGATCAACATAACATGCTTAATAATATGTTTAATATTAAAGTCATTTATCGCAGTAGTCAGGTCCTAAACTCATGAGCCCTACAGTACCTAATCACGCGAGTTCATTAGTATTACCTATTTAGTGCGGATTCTTAGGAATTTAGGTAAGTAGTGATCATAGATAGTTATTAGTCACTTATTACTAAGTAATCATGATAAATGGGAATTTTTATTAAAAATCTATTAAGATGGTTACACAGAGAATTCAGCTTTTTTCCTCTGGCCCCGATATTAATGAACTTGCGTGCGTAGATATTGTACTCGGTGACATAATAAAAATTCTTGATAGCACTGATTAAACAGTGTCGCGGATTATTTCTGCCTGCTAGATAGGTGCCACCGGGGCCTTGTTTAATTTTTTTGGCCTTTTCCCAAAAGCGATTCTGGTTAAGTCCCCCGGATGCTATACTAGGTCCAATTAGAGGTTTTTATATTTTTTAAATATTTGTTACAGATAAAAATGGCTTATCTACAGTCGATGCCTAAATCTGAAACTATCAGGCTCCGTGAAAAACATGTAGGGTAAGTTACCTACTTTGTTTCTTGCCTCTTAATTTTTATTTGTTATTTTTTCATTCATACTATTCACATTGTAATAAATAAACTAATAAGACAATTCTCGTTCCAGTGATGCGTGCCAACTATTCTTTCGTTCGTCTCCCTTGAAAATTGTACGCGGAGTTGCCCAGTACATGTATGATGAGACGGGCGAGAGATATCTCGATTGCATCAACAATGTTGCACACGGTAGATATACTGTTATCTTTTTGCGCAATATGCATTATTTAAACCCACTAAAGGTCATATGTAACCAGTGCAACCCAGATTTTAGCTGGATCTAATCATCGAATTGATAAAATTAATGCTAGATAACCGTAGCCGACCCCTCTTTTCGACTGGGCCTGTTTCTTATTTTTAAAATAATATTTTTGTTTTGTTTAATATATTTGGCTAGTTTAATTGATGGTACCAAATATACTTCGTGCACAATCAACGTATTTTTCAATGAATCTCCAAAGTGGCTAAACAAAACACTGAATGGATACACGATCCTTTGTTAATTTTTTATGACGCCGCTAATATATTTTTTATTTTGTAGTTGGCCATTGTCATCCACATGTAGTGGAAGCTGGAAGAAACCAGATGTCATTAATTTCGACTAACAATCGTTATCTTCACGACGAACTTGTTATCCTTGCCGAAAGGCTGGTCAAAACCTTGCCAGAACCATTGTCGGTTTGTTTCTTCGTTAACTCTGGCTCGGAGGCTAACGATCTTGCCTTGAGGCTTGCCAGGATTCACACCAAAAACAAGGATGTCATTACCTTAGACCAGTGAGTATTTTTTCTTTCCAAAAAAAATAATCTTTGTTTTACTTTCGGGGGTATCTCTTGTTAGGGTTACTCGGGACTTGAATGTAAGATAGAACTTATCGGCATTTAACTTTTATGGGACTTTAGACCTTGTTTGTATATTATTCAGTGATTGAGGAACAGGGTCATTCTGAAATTACTTACCTACTACAATTTTGATACCGTATATTTATAATGCACTGTCTAAGGTATCAATATTGTAGTAGATCACTGGAGGCCAATAGAGGCACAGCATATACTTTAAGAAAAGATAGTGATCGTGCCACGAACACGGTAAGGTGTGATGAAGCGAGCACTATCCTTTCAAAACTATTAGAGTGAAACGATCCTTAATTACATTGAATACAGACTTGCATAAGACCATTCTAACGTTCAGTCATAAAATTTAACATGCTGGATAAGTTTAAACCATTTTGGAATATCATTTTGTCCATGAGGCGAACAAACCGTCATTCACATAGATGTCCCCTTCGTTCTTTTGTCGTTACTTCGAGCTAGTCGGAGTGTTATTAGGGTGCTACTAGCGCCTGTTTGTTACAGCGCGTATCATGGCCATCTTACGTCTATGATTGATGTGTCTCCCTACAAATTTAACCTACCCGGAGGGCCAGAGAAGCCAGAGTGGGTTCATGTGGTAAGTTACACAAATTGACTGGGTTGCACACATCTCGTAGTTGCATTAGTTTATAGGACACGCATTATCTTTATTCTTATCTCTAAACTATATTTGGATGTTTTTACGTAATACTACTGATAGCTAGTTATTAGAGATGATAAAAATAATCTCTGTAACTCGTAACGTAAAGATAGGACAATATTAAAATGATTCATATTTGAGCGATGTCTTTCTTAACCGATTAGATGACTATTAAATTGAAAAATAACTAATTTTGTTATTGCAAACTTTAAACAGTAGCTTTTTATTTATTGAATTAGAAAAGGCAAATTTTTAAAATCTTTTATTCTTCAAAAACTAATAAACACTGTCGTCTGCCATTATTTATTTCCGTCTAATTTCATTCGCGCACTTCAGCAATGAGATAACTGCGGCTTCCCATTTAAATTCATAATTAAATACTGCATAATTACAAGTGAATAAATTGTCTAATCGTTTTTAATTACCTCACCCAGGCACCAGTTCCCGATATATACAGAGGAAAGTACATATATCCCAACGACTCTCAAAATGAAGAAGAGTTAGGGAAATTGTACGCTGATGAAATTGGCAAGATCTGCAAAGAGAGCAAACGCAAAAATGGCGGTGTTTGCGCATTTATTGCGGAAAGCCTCCAAAGTTGCGGTGGTCAAATCATTCCACCTGACGGATACCTTAAAAGAGTTTTTCAGTAAGTATTGTATGATTATCTATTACTGTTTTATATTTAAAAAAAACGACACAATAAAGTGCAATTCATGTCGCACAGCTCTAATTACCTACAGTTATATTCACTTAGAACTAGAAGTCGATGTCTCTCTATCGTGTTACTCTTATTTATATCTTTTGACTACGTTACGCTCACTGAATTGGTCCGACAAGCCGAACCTGCCGCGTACTTGTAGCTTCATTCATACCTAATAGGTGGAGTGCGCGTTCTGTACTATTCTGTGGGTCTAGCTTGCAAATAGGTGAAACGAGACACTATTAGCAGAGTAATAGGTTGCAGCTAAAATTAGATTTCAATCCTTGGTTTCTCAATTGGCCTTGTATTATATTTATTACACGTTCGTTTAATAAATAGATAGGGACAATTTATACAATGACCCTTTGATTGGCTGTTCTTGGTATATCTTTTTCTTTGGTTTTGCGTGAGTTCAGATTGGATAGCCCGTTCAGATTTTCATCTAAAATAATACGGGTAAAACTTCCCTAGCGATTTTGCAACATGGATTATTCCTATTGAGACATAAAAGGGAGAGGAGAGCCCCGTTAAGTAATTTGGTTTAAGATTTTCAAAATTCCAAAAATTATTTCAGACACGTTCGCGAAGCTGACGGTGTGTGCATAGCCGATGAAGTTCAAGTCGGATTTGGCCGTGTGGGCACCCACATGTGGGCATTTGAGACGCAAGACGTTGTGCCCGATATCGTAACCATGGGCAAGCCGATGGGCAATGGGCATCCAGTCGCGGCTGTTATTACCACCCCTGAAATTGCGAAGAGCTTCGCCGACACTGGAGTGGAGTATTTCAATACGGTAAATATCTCACTAAAGGTTTTAATTCCCATTTGTATGTAAAACAGTCTCCTAATAAGTTTTAATAACTGGGTGACTAAAGTGGTTTAAGATCCTCCATTGAAAGATGTCTTGTTATTTTAGAATTTTCCAAACGGAAAAACAATAGTCTTGCGTAGGTTAGTGATAATCACATTAGATATTAATAACAAACAACGAGATGTTTGAAACAAAGTATCGTATCAACGCTAATTGTGTGATGCAACACCTGTTTTTAATATCTATCTGCTAAATGTTTGGCAAAACAAGCTGATACGTTATAGTTACAGGGTTATTTATATACGCTATCTGCTAGGTACGTATTCAAAATGACCTATCTATGTGTTGCTCGTAGATAACTAGGTACCTACATAGGTATCTATTTTTAGAGACATCGATATTCATATAACCTACAGATCTGCCGATAGCGTGTTACCGGAATCCGAGATTAAAGTGTCCCAGTCACATCTTATAACAACTACCCTATTTCTGTAGTATGGCTATTACAACAAATTGTTTCATTTAATTACAGTACGGTGGCAACCCTGTCTCCTGCGCAATCGCAAACGCAGTCCTCGATGTGATCGAAGAAGAGCGTCTACTGGAGCGTGCGAACCGCGTCGGCAACCACTTGCTGAACCGTTGTCAACAGCTGAAGCATAAGCACAGCTTGATTGGTGATGTTCGGGGAAGGGGCCTGTTCGTGGGAGTAGAACTAGTGACTGACAGGGAAACTAGGACGCCAGCTACGGCGGAAGCCAAGCATGTCGTTAATAGGTACGTAAAAAAAATGCTACGAAATAATGCAGGACAGAAAGACAAGCGATAATGTATTAACGCATACAGCATGCATAGCAAAAGTTGTCGAAGTCAATAAATGACTAGAAAGATTTTTCAACTGTATCCCGGGAGAGCTGGAGGCCTATGCCCAGCAGTAGACGTCTTTCGACTTAGATGATGATGCCGATAAGAGAGTGGAAGCGTGCCAAAAATTTATTGAAATCTGCTGATTTACAGGATGAGGGAGGAGAAGATTCTAATAAGTCGCGACGGTCCTGACAGTAACGTGCTGAAATTCAAACCACCCATGGTGTTCTCAACACAAGACGCTGATCGGCTCGTGGAAACGTTGGATAGAGTTCTAGAACAGCTGGATGGAACAAGAACGTCCGTCACTAACATCAAGTTAAAGGTAATATTTTTATGAAATTATAGATTTTTAACCTATACTCTCCCACTGCTGGTCAAAGGTCAGAGGGGCTGATTACATACCTATAGGTTTGAGGTTTTGCTTTTCCGTGCGTGATCCAAAAGTGCACCCTCACCGGCAGAATTCGCCTGTACTACTGTAACAGTTGATATTCGAGCATTACATCAGTGAGTGAGGAGAACCGAGGTAATGGTAATATATGCTCCAAATCGTATCTTGGATTGGTACATTACAAGCGAATTCTCCTGGTTGGGAAGTGCCTTAACGGAAAGATGATCGAATAGTATGCACCTTTTCGATTTTAACTTCAATCAGCCGATTAATAGTGGTTTGTGAAGCGTAGTTTCGTAACATACCTACTAGCTATATTGTTACTTGCTACTGAATAAATAAGAAATAAAAAACCGTTATCTGTTCTATGATAACATTATTTCTTGATTTGGATTTATTATTATAACTCGACTGTAGATAAAACGGCAATTAACTAAAGGATTAACTATTTATTTACAGGTTCTAGTAACCCCAATCGATGAGACGAAAAATGAGGCAGCTTTAAATACCACCGTTAAGCAGAGCATCACAAATTCGTGACCAGAATAATAATGTGAAATGTAAAATAATAAGTATTAATCGAATATTAAGGCTGTAAATATAGATAGATGTACATATTTAGGCTAATTTTACTATAGAAACTTTAAGGAGCAATGTAATAATATATTTTAAGTGAAAAAAATACAAAGATTTTGTATACTTAAATCTTTATTTTTATTTTTGCAAAAAATATTTGGTCATCCTTCACTAGCATTTTAAAGAATATCAAAACATAAATTTACAGAATAAAAAGAATATAAAACTTTTATAAAAGTAATAATAACTCTTAAAATTATTGAGAAAATGGTTTCTCAGACTAATTAATCTTATTCTAGCACATATAAAAGAAAAAATAAGAAAACAGGGAACATTCACTTTTTAGGATGTTAGCACAAAGGTACCTGGTTTAATGGGTTTGGGAGGGATAATGTTATAATC